>CM070660.1:0-10000000 GCA_036346575.1 Dendrocalamus sinicus | reverse complement strand
GAGAGTTGACGCACTTCTCTTCAGTGTGTTTTGGGCTAGGGCGGTTGTATTTCAGATAGCCATCCCATGGAACCTTCTTAAGACCAGCTCTAGCGGCTATCATGTCCCTTACTCTGTGCAAAGCATTTCATAGTATAAAAAAATTTTCTGATCCTTGGTATTTTTCTTAAAAAAGTAATAGAATCCAAATTTATGTTACCTTTCAGCAAATTCAATTGCTGTCTCTCCTTCCTTCAGATACTGAGGCTCCAAGTACCAAACATCACACACAACGGCCCATGATGTCATAAGTCGAACCAAGTGCATTGTAAAAGATTGCCTGATAAACATTTCACGTGAAGTAATTACGTGAAATATAGAAGTTAAGTGTGAGCAAGCTAAATTCATGTAGTTGTTTGTATTCCTCACTTCTTACTATTCCAGAAGGCGTCAACAAATATTTTATTATATTTGATAGCTATTGGACATACAGCACAGCCAAGCTCAAAAGCACCCTGAAAAATACAAGTAGAGAAAGAATTCAAATCATGATCAGTATGTATGATCATGGTCAACAACAATAAATGTCCAGATATATGCCATGCAAAAGATGATTGATTTCCAGCATCTGCTATCCTTTAACCACCTTGTGAATGACAGTATGGGAGACAAGGAAAGTCTTTATATTTGTTGTCCACCATGAAAACTCTGCTATTATCTAATATACAGCTAAAATAAGGATGATATATTGATACCATATGTATGCTAAGGGTAGGCCTTTTTATTAGAATCTCACAAAGAATGGAATTCTGAAGTCTCTCTTGAATAAACTTTCCATAATATAGCATATCTAAAGTCTTTTCTATTGTCATTTAAAAACAAGCTGGGGTTTACCGATTCACCTTTTTGAACATGACAGTGTACTGGTTATTAACACAAGTTCCTTCCGGGAAAATCAAGAGAGGATTGTTGTCTGGATGTTGAACGTGATCTCGCAACCTGATAAAAGAATTCTCTGAATAAAATGTAACTTTTTACCAGATAGGATTGCAATGGGGAAAAATCTTACTTTCTTGCAACTACTTCACGATCCTTAAGATCATTACGGTTAAACCAGATGCAACCCACACTTTCCAAGATAGTCTTCTGAATAAATCCTGCAAAAAGGGGAGAAAAAAGAATAGATGAATCAACAATCTAGCAATGAAAGCTAACATAAAACTAGAAGAGAAGTTTCTGAAGAATACGAAACGGACCAACCCATCCAGGATGCTTTTGCATAATGACAGCAAATGCTGTCATCTGTTCCAGAATAATGAAATCTATCATCGATGTATGGTTTGCAACAAATACCTATTGTAATTAGAAGAGAGGTGCAAAGCCATTCATCATAATCAGAATTAAATAAGACTTAAGGAAGCAATGATGCGTATATATAAGAACAATGTGGACCTACAGATTAGTACTCCATAAATGTTTGCATATGCATGGAACTATAAACAATCTAAAGTGAAAAACCAATATAATAACATGGCACAGAGCACGCATATGTTCCATAATGGGAAAATCGTGATGGAAAGGATATCTTGTGCTAGATTTCTGAGGTGAAATTTGATTGGAACAAGGCTAAGGTCAATAACCATTATGTTTTGCAACTCAAAAGTGTGGGCGATTGCGCCCCTCTCTAATATTCTTACATGTGCACAAATCACTCAGACATGAGTTAACAGAACAAAACAATGGTAACCTGATGAGGTCGTGTGCTTGGGCGTGGTCCGTGATATTTGATCACTCCAGTCCACGAAGCAACAAAAACACTGCACATCATTTCAACCAGCTTTCTCTGCATAAAGTGGAAAACAAATGAATGTAACTAAGAAGTAAGAACCCAAGAAGTTAAAAAAAAACATCACCTTGATGTGAACAAGAAATGGTGCAAAAACAAACAATTAGGGGACTAGAAAAATTGTTGAAGGATATTTTTGTGTAGTCAAACCTAAACAAACAATGATTTTGGTCAGAAGTAAAATATTAGCATCAAGAAAATAAACAATGCAGAAAAAAGATATAGGTGACCTATATGTGGGCTTATGTACCTCCAGAGAATGTAAAGCCAATAACAGTGACTTACGTTGCATATGAGTACATGTGAGTGCATAAGATGAGTTCATTCAAAAAGATTTTAAAGATCATCTAATAAGCTAACTTACTAGGCTTATCAGATATAACCACAATAACCTGACTTAAAGGATACGCATAAGCCAGGACCACATAGATTGCTGGTAGGTGCTTTTCACAGTGCAGATAGTTATTGCCCCCAAGGCTAACTCCCTTGAAGACATTGTTGGAGAAAGGATGAACTGATGGATTACTAATCGTAATTAAACTTAAGTACGTACTAGGGAAAGGGAAATGATCTCAATCACTAAAATTCACCATCAGGATCCATAACCATTAGAAGCTGGAAAGGAACTTTGCAATAGCATGTTATTAATTCAAGATCCCATTTTTCAAATTGGAGGCACACAAAGATATGCACTGATGTACCACATTCACCCACCCAACAATGCCTATACTCCATACAAATCGCAAGAACCATGGACCTGCATGCCCATACACTGCCACAGACACGAGCACACATTTGTGCTCAGAACCTCAGACAGAAATATAATTTGCAGGTTCCCATCATAGGGTGAAATTAGCACATAAAAAGTGCAGCACAGGTGAACTCCTCAGTCCTCACATTGGAGCAAAAGACTCCCTTCTGTTGTATAAGGTTCACAGCTTAACTTTTTGGGCAGAAGTATTTCAGGACACAATATATTTAAAAGGGTTGGAACTAACAGCAAATGAGGTAATACACATTGAAATATGCACACAACTACAACCAGAAGCTGACATAGATGCATAGAGATAAAATAGCTCACCTCTATTTTACTTCTCAGCTTATTTTGCCCTTTCAATAGGAAATGCACGGGAAAAAAGGCAGCAAAGAATGCTATCCATCCTATCGCAAGTGTTAAGAACCTGATACATAATTGAGTTATCAGATGACAATGATTCAAAGTTTGACAAAACAAAACAATGAAGGCAGGCTAAGCACTGGAGAAAATGACTTTCAACACTAACATGCACACAGAAGTATAGAAAGACAAACGTTTCTCTGCAAAATTTTTCATAACTTCAATTGAAATTCCCAGTAAAAAGCTTGTAAGTATTTATATTGATATTTTGTAAAAAGAGTGTTGGAAAAGAGAAGTCAGAGGCAACACGGAAAAAGTTATATGCATCAAAGGAAAAATTGTGATTACATTTACAGACACAAGAAGGCAATAATTAATAAACCAATGGGATTTCTGTAAAAAAAAAATAAACCAATGGCATTGTGATGGACCAAAAAAAATCGTAGCAGGGTTAAAAATGAAATTCATTTCTCTCTTGCACTGCATTACACTAAAATTGAAGTTTTCCAGTTTCCCTTGTAGAATTATAGATAGCCATGGAAAGAACATATGTAAGAGTATTGGTTCTGTGAATTCCGAAAACTGAGTTGCACCAATCTTAAAGTGGTCCTGTTAGTAATTTGCAACCCCAACACACACAGAGACACACACCACCACCACCACACACAAAAATCCTTTCTTTCCTTAAAAAAATGTGCTGTACCCTCTTTTGGCAAAGCATTTAAGCACTTCCCAATTCGTTAGAAAAGAAGGGTTCGCATTTAGAGTCTAACATATCAAATCAAAGAGGAAGAATAATAAAAATACTTCAGATAAGAATCAGCAACATCCCAGAACTGAATATGAAGTTCAGACCAAGAGATTCAAGTACCTCAACGGAAAGAGTATTCCATATCTTATTACTACTCCCAACCACCATAATGGGAACAAATAAATGTTCCAATTCCATGGCTCTGGAGAATTTGACTTAAAGCAACGTGTGAACGAATCCTGCATAAGTGTAAACAAAAGCAATAAAATAACTAGATACCACCAAACAAATAAAGAATAATGACGATGATGATTGCCCTGTTTATACCATACTGCAACGAAAATCACATATACACAGTGATCCACAAGATATGAAATAAAGATACTGCAGATGTTAAGTCATGGAGACAACATCTTCGCACACTCAAATTATGTGCACCTCAAACATTAGGTAATTTGCATTCCAACCATTTCCTGGCTATGGACATATACATACGCAAAAGATCCTAAGTTTATATCAACATTGGACATGAAAAGGACTACGAAGACATTTTCATGTTCAGATTTACCCACAGAGCTTAGTTCACAATATTGACAAGAACTAAGCCTTTTGAGTTAGTTAATCAATGTGACAATATATATTACCATTAAATGTTTAAAAGTGGCATGAGCACAAACAAAATGATCAACAACTGACTGGCTCTTGATGGTTCCTCAACATTAATCTATAATGCACAGTCAAGAAATCCAGTGAACACTCAACCAAGCATGGCTAGTTCCAGACTTCTAGCCGGAGATATGTTAGCCCTTTCCATTGGGTGGGTGGCATGACATAGTAGCTAATCACCTAAAAAGGAGGCTCACCCAGTCAGATTGAAAGCCCTAATAATATATCTTTCAGCTTTACGTAATTGGTGAAAATTAACCCCAAATGCAATTTGCCAACTGGTAAGCACTTTTAAAAAAAGTAAGAAACAGTATTACACTATGGGTAATAAAGACGGGGTTCTCTTTAGCTAAATTTTGTAGATCCTAAAGTCCCAAAATCTACCCAAACATCTAAAAAGCCTCCTAGAATGATAAAGCATAAAAAAAAAAGAATGACACATAGTCTTTTCTAATGAGTGAAGGACCGAAGGTATTGTTTTTCATCAAATCGTATAGGATACATCTGGAGAGGTGTTGAAATAGAATAGCCATAATTTCACTAAACAACCAGTGTTCCCCAAGACAGCCACCTATAGCACCTAGACAGCGCCACCCTCCCACCTAGCCCGCCTAGTCGATTTAGCCAGCCTAGGCGGCGCCCGACTAGCACCTTCGCCCTGGTGACCACCGTAAACAATCGATACGTGAACCCTCGAGGAGGCCTTAAAACCAAACGAAAATACACAGTACATCCAGCAAACTGAAATATAACGGAATCGTACACAATTCCCGAGACCCAAGAAAGGACTAAAACAAAACCACACAAAATCCAATAAATATAAGGCGTGCATTCATTTTCTACCAAATAATCATTGCTACTACCAATAGAAAAGGCAAAATAGGCTCGTTTTCTCCTTTTGCTAAAGCTTGCAGTCATAAGAGCAACTCCAGTAGGACCCTTACTTGAGCCCTCATTCTACTTTTAAGGGCTGAGGGGCAAAAAACTCACTCCAGCAGGGCTCCTACTTGAGCCCTCAAAAGTAGGGGCCCTCAAATATCCCCCTCGAGCCCTCATTCCTGGGGTCTGGATGGAGCCTCTACTTTTGAGAGCTCAAGTAGGGGCCCTACTGGAGTGAGTTTTTTTGCCTCTCGGCCTTCAAAAGTAGGATGAGAATGACGGGTGGGTCCTATGTGTCATCCCCTCTAAGAATGAATTTGAGGGTCATGTTTTGAGGGCTCCTGCTGGAGTGTAACCCAAAAAACAGAGCCCTCAAAAATTGGAAGAGCTCTCAAATAAAAAGTAGGGGCCCTATTTTGAGGGCTACTGCTGGAGTTGCTCTAAGCCTAGAAACGTCTTCTGAGCTCTTACATCTTCACTAGAACAGCATCAACCCTAAGATGCACGAACAACAGAAGATCAAAGATGCGCTGAACCACTCACATCGACGATGGCGCCCGCCGCCTCGGTGAGCACCGGCGAGATGTCCAGCAGATCGCGCCTGCACAAGCGCAGAAAAGGGCACCAAAAACCTCAGAAATCCCGCTAGATTCGAAATTAAACCGAACTAGGGCTAAGAAATGAAGGCAAAAAAAAAGACGCAAGAGACTGGGGGCTAGGAAGATTACAGGTGGAGATTCCGGGGGGATTCCTGCGGGAGCGAGTCCGAGGGGAGGTAATCCTCCAGGTTCGGGCGGTCCAGCTCCATATCCGCCGCCACCGACGAGGACGCTATATCCGCCCGCCGCCGGTGAGACGATGACGACGCCGAGGAAAGCTTCGCGATGGGCCGAGAGCCAGCAGGTCGTTGGATGTGCGTAATGCGGCGTACGTCCAGCGAATTTGATTGATGATGTATGGATCAACAGAACGGCGACTCATACACGAGTGGCCCCCACCGAAATGATTGAGTGGCCATCAGCCACTGACAGGTGGGAGCGGTCCCGAACATGGGTTTAGGCCGGAGCTATTGCTCCACGGGCCCGTTTCGTGCAGCTCAGCCCATGTAGTATGCCATGAAGCCAGGTGCTCCGTGGTTAACCACTGGTTAGCCTCTTCGATACCCTGTGCTTTTTTTTGTCAGTCCAAAGCACGGCTGATCCGGTACAGTTTAAGCACGATCCGATCTGATACGTGACGGACTGTATCGGTACGGTACGGTGAATTGGACGAGCCTGATAAACCGGTCTATTGGACGGCACAGCACGAGGAGCACGGACGGCTCGGCCCGGCCCAATGTTGTCCCTCGCCGCCACTGCACCCCTAGCAGCAGCAGCCACCACGGCGCCGCCGGCTAACTCCGGCGACCTCGCGAGTGCTAAGAAGGACAAAAAATCCGAGTCTAAGTAGGAGAGGAAGCGCAAGGAGAACAAGCATGAGCGTACCGCCTCCGACGAAGCTTCTCTCCGCGACGACGCCCAGGACGCCAAGCGCAACAAGCTCAAGCACAAGGATGGGCAGGAGGGGAAGGAGCACGGAAAGAAGACCAAGAAGGAAAGGAAAGCTGAGGCCGAGGTGATCGAGGTGAAGGGGGGAAACGAGAAGATGAGGCGGGCGATGGAGGACGAGCGGTTCGCGGCGGCGCGGACCGACCCGCGGTTCCGGCCGATGCGGCGGAAGGAGGCAAAGGTGGCCCTGGACTCGACGTTCAGCAGCATGTTGACGGACCAAGGTTCGCTTCGTCGGCTGCGCCAGTAGACAAGCGCGGCAGGCACGTGTCATTGAGATGAGAAAGGTAAATCCTGAATTTTCCAACTAAAGGAGGGTATATGATCCAATCCCCCGCAAGAATGGGTTTAGGGAGAACCCCATGCTGCATTATTATCTTAACCAGGAGGAAAAAGAGAAGGAAAAGGAGGAGAAAGAGAAGCTGATTGAAGAAGAGGAAGAGGAGGAGGTGGAAGAAGAGAGTTCTAGTAGCCATGACGACGAGGATGAAGATGAGGACGACGACGACGAGGTGATTCTTTGCTTCCGATTCTTCCGTTTCTCCTCCATCATAAGTTAGTGACTAGTCTATATGCTCTCCCGAATACTAAGTTGCACATATATTCGCTTCTGATTCAAACCAAGCCTCAATTTTCTTTAATGATTATGCTTTTCAATTCTTGGGATTGGCAGAGCATTGAAGCACCTCCCTATGTTACTATGTGAAATATATGGTCTGGTTCGTCACCTCATCTATAACTATTGGGTGTTTAATCTGATCTTTCATGTAGATAGCAAAGGTGCTGGTTTTGATCCCAAGTTGGTAGACTCTAGCTATTCGATGCAGTACAGGCTGGTTTTGTTGATGTGCGTGTGTCTGTAGCTGCGCATTTCAACATCATTGACTAGAAAAACGATTTTGAATTACAACTCTTGACTAGAAAAACGATTTTGAATTACAACGCTTGATCTCGGACATTTCAGTAACTCTCTCGTAGTTAGGTTTATTCCCAGTATCAAATCTTGCGTCATGTGTTCTTTTGTTTGGGATTTTCAAAGGTTTATTCCCGGTATCAAGTCTCGCGTCATGTGTTCTTTCGTTTGGGATTTTCAATACGATCAATTTCGGATGTTTGCGATTATAGATATTAACATTACCCACCAAATGATGATGACCGCTTCCAGCACAAAATGGATAGTACTTTTATATGTTTTATCTTTGGCTGCTATGTGCTGTTCTCTGCTACCTTCGCAATGTTGATAGCACTCCTGACTTGCTGTAGTTTTTGTGTCCTGTCTAATATTGTTATGAGCTGAAATTCTGTAGTAGAATGCTGA
This sequence comes from Dendrocalamus sinicus, assembly GCA_036346575.1. Taxonomy (NCBI): domain Eukaryota; kingdom Viridiplantae; phylum Streptophyta; class Magnoliopsida; order Poales; family Poaceae; genus Dendrocalamus; species Dendrocalamus sinicus. Next base: position 9,991,897 of record CM070660.1, on the reverse strand, counting down.
AAATTCACACACTTTGACAATGTTGTACTCTTATACTGAAGTATAGTTGGGTATTCACTTACTGAAACACTGTTCTACTTGAAGATGCGTGCACATGGTGATGGTGCTGCCTGTATTTGTATGTTCTATCCGGTCACACCTTGTTAAATTATTTTGGTAGGAGACTTATAATTTCTATATATTTTTTGAAAAAGAGCTGTTTGGTAGTTGTGATTTCTTGTCTTAGAAAAAGAAACATGCTGTGCGTTGTATCTAATTCTTAGTATTTTTTCTGCAGTACCCTGTCGGCAGTGACATTGCTCATTACTTGATGGGCAGGCATGACGATACACCTATGATTGACAAGGAAACTCACAGGCTTGATGTTGTTAATATGGACTGGGATCATATTAAGGTGTGCGCTGATTCAAAAATTATTGTGATCTTGAGAAGTAAACCTCTTGGCTTAAACAATTTTCAGCCATGTGCAAGGGCAATATTATTTATTTGGGCGCTTTAGAATTACCTGGTTCCACCAATGCTTTCCCCCCAAGGAAAGTGTTTATGAGGGCAATGCAGTTTGCACTAAGGCAATGGTGGAGACATAAGCCAGAATTAGCAAGAAATAGCCATTGGAGAAGACAGATAGCTGATTAGTTTGACCTATTGGGTTTAATTCGGGATGATCCTTGAGTTGGTAACCAGCCATGAAACTAAATTAATTAATATCAGTACAAATTTACCCCAAATATGTAATGATTACATTTGCACTAAGATATGTGCATTTTTTGTTTGGTGGGGGTATTGAAGCACTTCCCATTTTGTTATGTTGGTTTTATCCATAGCAACCAAACAAGATGATTGACAGAGTCAAAATCCTGTTTTGCTAAAACTGAAGGTCCAAAGCATTTAAGTTGTAATTTTTTTTCCTCCTAGCAACTTTGAATTGGCCGTTTGGGTTCAGTGATATTATCCTTTTGTTTTCACTCTTTCAACAGGCTGTTGACCTGGATATGGTGATGACATCTTGCCTCCCGAAAGGTGGGCGAGTTTTATCAGTCTCAGTCTATCAATCAGAATTTGGACTGAAGTTCATGGAAATTGAGTTTACTAAGGGCCCAGGCGCTCGGGTTGGAGTCCGATGAGGACATTGACCTAGGCTCTGATGATACCGACGGTTACGCATAGCAGACGGCTAGTCCATCCGGGAGAATTGTGTCATCGGAGGTGCCCTATGTGTCCTCCAGACTCGATGATCTTGCCCTCAAACTGTCGTAAGAAGAAGGGTCCTAGTGGAGATTTCAAGCTGACATCCTCCTAATTGGGCAGTGCTTCTCTAGCAAGATGACTGTGCAACAAGCTATTGCACGGTACGCCTTATTTATCAGCCGTTTGTACCAAGTGCATCGATCCAACCCATCCAATTACGCAGTGAAATGCGTAGTAAAAGGCTATCCTGCAAAGGCCAGTGCTCAACGAGCCAAGATTTTTGGCTCGGTCTTTTTGATCAAAGCGATGATCGACCACACTTTCATGCTTGGTGAGCCCCTGCACCATCATCGAAACGTGACTTCCACCACAAGAGCGAGAACACATCCAGTTGGCTCTGGTTCCTAGCGAACGTGAAGCAAGCGGTGGTTGGGGGCTGACCCAATGTTTGCATCATCACAAATTGCAATGCTGGGTTGATGGTTGCATTGAACACCATGCAGCATGAGACCGAACCCCCTCAGCAGTGGAATGACATGCGAATCCGGTGATGCATGAGGCATCTTGCATCTAACTTGTTCACACGGTTCCGCAGCCAGGAAGTTCTGAAGATGTTCAAGGCATTATGTCTGCAAAACCAGAGGCGGAAGTTCGAGTCCATCTGGACAGAGCTAGAAAGGCGAATTACAGAGAGAGAGCAACCCCGTGGCACCATAAGTTTCTTGGAGTGTATTGTCGGCATGCTCGTGAATTAGAGAAATGGTCTCTTCTCTATGACATGGACGATGCGAGGTATGGGATTATGACGACCAACATATCTGAGGTGTAAATAGCGTCCTGAAAGACGTGCGGTGCCTCCCCATCACCGCGATCGTGGAGGAGACATGGACTTGCATTGTTGGTTATTTCGTCAATAGAGCCACCGCAGCTAGCGTCAAATAGACAAAGGCAAGAAATGCTCTGAGAAATGCAGAGGCATGGACCAAAAGATAGAGAATGCCCAAATGCATGACATTCGGGTAATCGATGGCTTTCGGAGAAAGTATGAGATCAGGTTTCGGCAGAAATATATGAACAGTCATGTCAAGGGTGAAATAAAACAGGCATGCACCCTAGGCGATGTGGCAACATGTACCTACAACAAGCCAAAGCTCCTGCACAAGTCATGCTCGCATGTGTACAAGGCATATGCGCAAATAAGGCAGATGTCCGAGCCGTACATCTCAGAGTACTATGACATGCAACATCTTTTTAGCATATAGAGTGTAAAATTTCACTCCTACGGCTTGGACATAAATAACAAGAATCATTGGCTGGGCATGCTGCAATGGGCCCCCAACAAGGAGCTAAAGATAACTGCGAAGGGACGTCGGCAGATGCAGTGCTTTCAGAATGACATGAATGTGAGCCAGCGTACCAGCATTACCCGCACAGTAAAATATAGAATATACAAGACCTTCGGGCACTCAATGAAGAATTGCCGCAACAGACCGAGGTCATCTGGTTGCCATTCAATGTCATAATTTCATGTATCTTTTAGTGTATCGCATTAATTCATATTTATTCCAATTTGAGATGTAATTGGCAATTAATCAATTAATTACCCGAATGATTTACTCAGTAATCTATTATCGCACGTGATGTCTGTAATAATGTTGCGTTATTATTTGTACTCCTTTGTATGATGTACGTTTGTTCAATGCATATCGATCCCTCTAGCTTAATGCATGCGACGCAGCACTTGAACAGTCCACTCAATAAATAGCGACTGCAATGACGCGTACAAGGGAGTGGGCGAGGGGGGACGACATAGACACACGAACAAGTGTGCATGGAGGGAACGGGCGAGCGGACGGCACAAACACAGCGCAACACTCTGCCTCGCAAGGTAGTGACATGAAATTAACCACACAATGCCAACTCTTTAACTTAGAGAAGGAGGTGGAAGAGATTTAGGAGAGAACACTGCACAACCAAACCCAACACTACACCAGAGCTTCCTTCACCACGTCGGGGTGGAAAAGAGGCAGAAGAAGCAATGTGACAAGATAATGAAGCAATGACAGGAGACATACAAACTATCAAGGTTTACTGCAGCCCGCAACGAACAAGCAATGGCTTCTGCTGCACGAGACAAACAAGTGGAGCGTGCTAGGATGTCACCTCCCTACAATGACGGCCCCCATAGGAGCATGTCCGTCCTAAATTTTCCAACCGAGCGTTCGTCGCAACACCCGCCCGAGGGGGAGACGCCGCCCCTCTGTTGGTGCAGGGACCCATTCAAGTTCTTTAAGTCTGCGCAGTGCCTCACCTTGGGCATGCATTATTGGTATTGCGTGAACTACTCCTGTGACTATCCCAACTGCTGTTGGGATACGAGCAGCTATCGGCAGCCGATAAAGACCAATTACAATGTGTTCCCTACTACTATTTCTCTTTCAAAGTACACACTAACAACCTCTCCCGTCTACCCGCAGTTCCCGGAACCGCTACGTGGCTATCGCAAGTAGATAGACCTAGAGATTCACCCACATGACCAATAGACTCTTGACTACGAGGAATAGAATGTTAAAAGGGCCTACGAGATCTGGGAAGAGGAGCAGCGCAACAATGAGCAAACTGAGCGTATACGTCAGGAGACGAAAGCTCATCTCGAGGCGTGCATGTGTAGGGAGTGCGAGGCTCGCGAGAGGGAGTGTGAGAAAAAGAGGAAAATGATGGCCAAGGCCAAAGAGGCTGCCGAGGAGTTCAACGTCAAGCTCGCAATGAAGGGAAAATTGCCCTGATCCACACAGTAGGTCAAGTCGTTCCGGACTAGTCCCCCGAAGGTCGAATTTATTTCTATTTCAAAAAGGCGCATATGTAGCATAGGAGTATTTCGGTTTGTTCCATCGTGCATGATGTTGTTTCATATGCACGTAACCAAGCCCTATGCGCCATGTTACTTTCAGCTTTATTGTAAAGTCTATTTTAATTCGTAACATCAAATGCCATCTTTTCGCATTCAATTCTTCAAAAGAAAGTCTCTTTGTTACCATCTTACCACCGAAAACTAAGGTTCCAAATGCATAAATCAAGTTCGAACTAAATTGAGCCATTACCTCGATTTATAATTTACAAACCAACTACAATGCAGGCTAATTAAATGAGCATCACATATTGCTAATTATAATTAAATAAACACAAATTAATATGGCAAATTAGGTCAACTGTGTCGGAAGGTTTCACATAAAATTTTGTAATTTGTGGAGCTACTGGTCGTTTGCCTACAGTACTTCTGGAAATCCTGATTTTCTGTCCCAATGGCTAGTTTCAAGGTATGAGGTATATATACCCCCTTGTGGCCGGTTGGAGAATAACTTTTGGCACTCCATTTCACTCTCTTGAGCTAGTGTGAGGTCCTCCTCTTATTTATTGGGCTTCACTGCCTAGAGAGTAAAAGGATTATAGATGTGGCGGATTATAGATGTGAGCTTTTCTCCTCTAATAGATCCTCTTGCTCCAACTATTGAGGAAGAGAAATGCTCACATCTCAACGCTCAAACAACTAACGCTCTATTTAGTGCTTTAAATGTAGAGGTGTTCAACAAAGTATGCAATCTTGAGAGTGCTCATGATATGTGGACAAAAATTCAAGATATATATGAAGTGTCCACCTTATTCGATGATGATTGCGTACAAGAGTGAATGTCGGGAGAAGAATGCTCAACCTCTAGCTCCGACGATAAAGAATCCACCATTCCCTCCACATCAATTCGATGCTTTATGGCTAAAGGTAATAAGAAGGTAAATAATGATGATGATAATGATGTACCTTCTTGCGATGAGTTGATGGATATGTTAGAAGAGCTAAATAAATTCCTTAGAAAAGAAAAGGTTAAGTTTAAAATTTTGAAGAAAGAATATATCACTCTTCAAAACAATTATGATGTGCTAAAAGAAGAATATGGGTCTCTTGTTTTTAAGGAATATTCTAAGCCCAATATGGAAATATGCATTACTTGCAATTTAATAGATGATATGCCATGTATATATTCTAATCCTTGCATAACATCTAAAGTTAGCATATCCACATCTTGTGATAATTTGCTAGATTTACCTTATTGCTCAAAAATAGATGCATTTACTTCCTCTATGCTTGTTGAGACTAATCTTGTAGAGGACAATAATGAGTTCAAGTCCCAAGTTACAACTTTGATAAATGACTTGAAGAAAAACTACAAAGAGAAGGCCTCTCTTAACAAAAATATTATGTAGTCAAAGAAACTCAAGTGACAAGAGAGGTATCGGTTTCACCTCTAAGAAAAAGGTGAAGAGTGTCCCAAAGCAGTGTGAAAAACAATTCGACATTGTCGAATTGCTTTGGATACAACAAGAAGGGTCACTTTGCCTCGGTGTGCTCCAACAAGGTTGATGACAAGCAAAATTCATCAAAGAAGAGGCAAAACGGCAATGAGCAAAATAAGAAGATAAGAAAATGTGTAAATTGCCAAACTTGCTACAATTACTAGGAAAATGGATATTTTAGTAAGGATTGTCCCAAAGATATCATTTCTAAACCATCTCTTGTTAATGACCATGTCCATGTCCACCGTAGACTAGATTTGTTCCATGAACCTGATCCATAGACCATGACCGCACATGTCAATGACCGAAACCAATTTTATTTAGAAAAATAATTCAGCTAAAAGACCAAAAATCCTTGTTGACGTCATAAATCCTATTTCCCTTAGAAAAATAAATCTAGAAAATCTAAAAAAAAGCCAAAATAGTGTTCTTTTTCTTAGAGTTAAACCTTTCAAGAGCACATTCTCCTTCGCCCGAACTTCGATTGACTCGATTCTTCTTTCTAAATTCATCTAAAATTGTCTTTATCTTTTGATTTTAGTTTTTTTTATTTTTAGCTTTTATCTAAATTCATTTGTGTTTTATTTGATTTATCTCTCGTTAGATAACATCTTTGAAGGAGCAGAAGCAGAATTTAGAGACTAAGAAGTGGTAACTGAGTAAAGTCAAGGTAAGTTGTGACCTTTGACCATGTTAAACATATTGTTTCAAAACTAAGTATTATTATTTTGTATTAAATTATCATGTATTACTAATTTAACATAAACCTTTGTACTTGGTAGTTACCAACCAATTCTGATTAATTCCCTTCATGATAAGTTGAATGTTAGAATTCCATTATCACCATAGGATAGGTAATTATCTAGTAATGTAATACTAGTATTCACATGGGTTGTACGTCTAGTATGCTTAGCCATACTTATTGTTACGTTGGGCTTATTATCACATGTTGATTAGTTAATTAATTTTAACTTAATAGGATATTATCGTGGTGAACAACCACGGTTATTAAACTTGGGTACCATGACATGGGTAGTGTCAGTGGTATTGGTTAAATAAAATAGTTTTTACTTGGGCGAGTGATCATGTAGTCAAGAGCGAAGTACGATCAGCACTTTTGAGATGTGGATACCTCGCCTGGGTAATGTCTAAGAATTTAACTTTGTGCATCATTGATATGAGCCTTATCATGCAACCACAAGTTTAGTATGGGATGGACGTGGCTAATTAATTTATGATATTTTAACCTTGTTTTCGTCATTGAGATTATGTGGATGATTAATTCATTTTTAAGTAATTTTCCACATAGCGCAAGATGGGGCTTTTTCAACTAAATGGTTAGCCTATTCTATAGTAAAACCATAGTGGACGAGATCAATTTGAGATTGAGTATTGTAAAAAGTCTTGTAATGAACTCTCTGCCACACACCAAAGAAAGTGTGTTAATCGCATAGCAATATGAGATGATCATATTTTGTGGGTAAAGTTGTATAACCTCTAAAAAATGTAAAACTATTCGAATAATTGTACCGTCAGTTGTAAACAATACTCGGCGATTTCACCCAAGGGGTAGAATTTCATAAAACCTTGGATGGATTTAGTCAAGAAGAGAATGGTTAGTTCACTTGTAGTTTAATCAATTCATTTGACTTATTTATTTAATAATCAATTTCAAAATTTGCTTTTAATCTATTTATTATATTTACTTTGAATTGTTATTTTCTGTAAAATAATCATTCAGCCATTACCTGATAAGCCTTATATAATTATATTGCATTATGTTACAAACGACTTAATGGATACTCTATGTACTCACGACTATATACTTTGTTGCTCAGTTGCAAGGAAGAATCATATCAACCAAAGGTACTTGAAGGAGGATTTTTCGATGACTTCATCGATTAGAACTTCGCTTCTCAGTTGTTTGCCTGTGGCATGTCAAATGGTTACTACGTTTATCTTTATTTTTCGCTACTAATTTTTGTTAAGCTCTTCATGCTATTATTTGTAAGCTTGGCTATAAAGTCGTAACTCTGTAATTAATAATATTTATGTTTTTCTTAGTTAATCGTGATCATGGTCGATATTTTCTCTATGTTTTCACTACATGCACTAGCATGATTCTAAACTGATGTAGAATATACAGAGAGATCTAAATTCTCATATTCGAGTCTCAACACGCAGCCAATATGAACACTCCTTTAGTCTATCTTATCTCTATTTTGTTCTCTGTTGTATGCATATACAACATTACAAATGGGAACGAGCTCAGTTGCAGGGGCCCCTGCACTTAGCGCCGTGCAGGGGTGCCCAGGAGGGGGACACGTGTCCCCCAAAATTCAAAAACATTCCAAAAATTCAAAAAAAATTAAAAATCCGAAAAATTGTAAAAAGTATTTTTTAAGTATAAAAAGTATTTTTTAAGTACTTAAATTTAAATTGATTTTTACTTTTACTTTTTAATAAAAGTATTTTTTTACAAAAAGTACTTTTTACAATTTTTCAAATTTTGTAAAGTATTTTTTTTGAATTTTTCAGAATTTTTTTGAATTTTGGGGGACACGTGTCCCCCTCCTGAGCACCCCTGCACGACGCTAAGTGCAAGGGCCCCTGCAGCTGAGTCGGGTCCTTACAAATGGGCCTATTGGGCCTGGGTCTCGACACAAGTAACACACACAGCCTAACCTCAACAGTTCCGTGCAGGGTTTACTAGAGTTCAAAAACGAAATTCAGCTGATAGCAAAGCTTCAACACAAAAATCTTGTTAAGCTGCTTGGATGCTGTACTCAAGGAGATCAGGAAAAGAAGCTTGTCTACGATACATGCAAAACAAAAGCCTGGACTTCTTCATATTTGGACTTCTTCATATACAATCTTCTCTTTTCTATATGCTACAATTTTGAAGTTATATATATATACGCTTTCAATGATTTCATTCATATTTCGCAGATCGTGTGAAAGGAGCACAATTAAACTGGTGGAACCATCTTTTGGGCATGTCTTTTGGTTTTTGACTTATCTACATTCTACAGTAACTAATTTTCAAACTGAGCATCTTTTTAAGAAAAAAGTCTACAAATCCATCATAGTTAGGGGTGCAAATGGAGCGGATATTTCCCGACCGACCGTCCGTCCGTTTTAATTCGGAGCAAATTTTTGGATATTCGAAGGTTTTGTTGGATATGGAAACGGATTCGGATATTTTTTGTTAGATACGGAAACGGATTCGGAACAAGCATTATCCGACAGATACGGAACTATCCGGATATTTTTCCGGATAGTTACCGGATAGTTACCCGGATAGTTACCAGATACAAAAACGGAGTCGGATACCTGGCCTCTCCACCGGCCAGGTGGGATCTTCGACTCTTTTTGAAATGTAACATCATTTATTTATATAAGATTGCTTGTTTCGGTAGCTGTTGCAACGTCGGTACACTCGTATTAGATTTTAGTTTGCTTAATTTGTCTCTGTCACCATGTGAAATTTGCTTTCGCGCATTATCCGATTAAATATTCGTGACCGAAACTAACCGTATTCGGAGCAGCATGTATTCGTGACCGAGAATATCCGCATTCGTATTCGTATCCGGCACTATCCGTGTCCGACTCCGATTCCGACAAAAAATATGGAATAGGATACGGGATGAACAATATCCATCCGTATCCGCTCCGTTTGCACCCCTAATCATAGTAGACACTGTCCTGACTTTATCTATATCGGCTAAAATCGCACGTATCTCTCTCTCCGTACTCTTTCTCGCGAGTAGCAAAAATTTTAAATTTTCAACCAAAAGTTATAAACCATAGCCGAAAAAATCCACCAAGTGGTCGAAATGTTTGGAGATAATTGATGGGATAGCTCAAGGAATCCTACATCTTCACAAGCATTCACGATTATGTGTTGTTAATAGGGATTTGAAAGCAAGTAACATTCTCTTGGACGGTGACATGGCTCCAAAAATTTCAGATTTTGGGATGGGCATAATACTCTGTTTAAATATGACAGAATCAAATACCACCAGAATAGTAGTCACACAGTCAGAACAGATGCATCTGACTTTTCAACACATATCAAATAGAGACGTACTTGTATGCGTTTCTAATGACAAAAATGCCTAGAACTGTAGAAGTTCATTTTACAGAGCTACAGGCTGAATTGCAGCTAGTTATTAGTTACTGCAATCGCCCGCGTTAAAATTTTGCAATTTTCTCCTGGAAAAGCATATAAACATATTAGGAACTTTAAATTCAAATTTATATACTCGTGCCTTGGTAATATATAACAATTCTACTTTTACCACTCAGTGGCTACATATCTCCAGAGTATGCTTTTGATGTGGTTTGCTCAATCAAGTCAGATGTCTTGGAAATCATAAGCGGGAAGAGGACTAGTGATTTCTATCCATATGATGGAAAGCTATACAATCTCATTTCATATGTGAGTAAAAGTTACTCAAGATTGCAAGCCCATTGGCTTCTGCAATGTTCTCAGGGTAATATTTGTTTGATAAAAGTACGTTGTTTTGTAATAGGCTTGGCAACTTTGGAGAGTTGGAGAATGGTGTGAGCTGGTTTGTTGTCCTATAGGAAACAATCGTCAAGTGATAGAAAAGGTGCGTTCAGGTGGCACTCTTATGTGTTCAAGAGAGTGCAAGATGATAGACCTACCATGGATCAAGTGGTTACGATGCTAAACAGCGAGAATGCAACGAGCTTACTTCCATGTCCGCTCTAGTGGCCCAGAAGTTCCATCATGCAACATCAGTCTAAGTACCACATTAGCAAGGTAGACTACCATCATTCTCAATTGATAGAATGATCCAAAATGGTGAATCAAGCATGTCTGTGTGACGTAAACAGTAGTCCAATGTAGTAGTTTATCTGTATCTTTGATCTTTTGTCTTTTTTTAGCCAACAGTGTTTAAGCATTTCTGTTTCAAGATGTAGATTAGTGTAACATAACATTGGACTTCCTATATCTGAATGTTCTAAACAGACAACGGCCGTACTAATTTGGGCCTAAACAAAAAAAAAAGGCTCTTTGAAAACTGGAAGGAGTACTTGTTGTAGCATGTAAGACAGTGAACCACATAAAGGGAAAGATATACTACTACAGTAGTACAGCCTATTGTTCATGTTCTTTTGGACTGCGGCTGATGGCTTTTGGTCCTAACATAAGTATTTGTGCGAATGAACCGAATGCCGATAAGCCGCTTCGAAAAGATTATCCCGATAAGACACTTTGAAAAGACGGCAGAAAAGTCATCCTATTTATTTGTTCAGGAAAAAGTATAAGCTAAAAAGAAACATGTCGTTATTTTTCTTTTCTAAGCAACTTTGCATGCATCAAAGTATAAGGCACGAGCACGCCTGCATTAGGCACGAGCACGCCTGCATTTTCAAAATCTTAGGCTAAAAGGAATGCCTACAGGAAATACCTAAAAGTTATGTCTCAGTACCAAATTAGGCTAATATCTTTTGGTTGAAAATGAATAGTAATAGCTAAAAAATGACTTTAGAAAGAAGGGGTAAGTGGTAGGAAAAGTGAGGGTAAAATACGTGCGTGAGACAGGAGCGAGAGGAGCATGATGTGTAATGCGTCTGTGACCCCTATCTTATCCTCCAAGCCATATGAGAATGAGAGGAGTGCAAAAATCACTTTGAGAAGCCAATTGTTTATATTAGTTTTTCCAAACAAAAGTTAGAAGCAGAAACCAATACAAACACCTTATAGCCTAGAGAGGTGCTACCATGGCTCTCTTAGTGATGAATAAAGTTACATGGACCACAAGTTAGGTATGTTATTTTTGTAAATTTTTCACTATGATTTTCTGAAACTTAAATACGTTATTCGTGGATAACTTCAAAATAATTTCACCAGCCAATTGGTCTCACCTTGTAATCTTATGGTTGAAAACACTGTAGCTGACATAGGCTTATTTAGCATAATTAAATTTAAAAAATATAAAAAATATGTTAGCCCATTACGTATAATACAAACAAATACGGGAAAAAAAGAACCGGCAAAAAAGCTTAACAAAAAGCCAAAAGTTCAGAAAAAGATGAAACTTATGAATAGTAAAAAATAAGTCAGAAACCAGAAGCTGAAGCCGAAGCCGAGTTGATCAGGGAGGTTTGATCTCTTACACGAAATGGAAATGAAGCCATGGAGGTAAGGATACGCACTCAAGTTGCACTTTTGTGTATCCAAGAAAGTGCCGATCGAAGACCTGCCTACCATGCATGGCGTTGCCACGATGACGAGTAAGGGGAACTGGAAAGTGCAATAGTCAGGCGACATGCTTGAACATGACTACGCTACTTTTTTAGCGCGTGCTCACTTGGCACCACGGCTGTCGCAATTCACAATGCCGAGATAGCGTTGTGTCATGCACATGTACTAATTTCATTGCAAACATCTCATCCATACTAGTACACAATTTAATTTGTCATACATGATGCATCTTAATTTCAGTTTTAATAATTTCATCGCAAGCAATCTATCTCTACTGCAACGTTAAATTGTTGATCTGCCATGCATCTTTCAATTTCAGTAATCGAGCCACGCATCTTAGTACTCAATTAATCTTCTTACTTGACTCGTGTTGAACTTGATGGAGTAATTCGATTGTCTAGGCTCCGAAGGATGTTTGCCTAACAAGTTTGACTTGGAATTCAGCCAACTCTCAGCCGGCTATGGAGACTCCAAACTTCTTATTCGATATGTGCGTGGATTACGAACAGCTAGCGCTTTGTTTGTATGTAGGACCCAAGCGGCCGGTAATGCTTCCAATCGATCTTTTTCACGTTTTAAACACCGGTTTCTGTGAAGGTTCAAGCTCAGGGTGTAGCTATTAGGCCTAGCTTACCAATAGATGCCTCGTGCCATAGCAAGTGAATGTTTGGAACGTATGAATTTGACATGAAACAGTTTGATTCTTGCTAGATTCTGAAAAAAAAAGTTGATGGGGCGTGAGAGTTGGCTGCAAACATGAATATGAGATAATACACGGAAAGTTTTGAAAGAAGTCTAATGGAGACAGCAGACAATAGAGTGGGTCGACACATTTGGGCAATTACACACAATTGGAAGTTGGGAGTTGGGACCTCTTTCCTTTGTTTGAGTAGTCAAAGTGTCTGTTTTTTTCGGCTGCGGCTTATGATTTTTAGCTGTTTATGATATAAATTACGGAGAGACAGATACTCACTTGCGATTTTGACTGGTACAAATATTGGGCTTTTAAAATGTAGATCGTTTAACTTGTAGACCCCGTCTTGAGAAAATATTTCGTTTGAAAGTTAGGTACTGTAACAAAAGCCAAAAGCCGTCAGCTTTTGACTTAAAGAAAGTTGGACCCAAACATGGCCCCCAAATTTGCTAGGGGCAACAAACATCCGAATCATCGGATGCTGCATGATGTTATGAGTTCCAAAGATGGAACGTTCCTCTAATGCAGTATATATTCTATAGGCTCAGATTATATTATGCAAAGAAAAAAATTGCATGCTTTAGCTGCTTCAATCCGAATGCATAGTTTAGTAAATTTGGATGATAGTTAGAAAGAAAATATTCAGATGATGCCTATACACTCCTATTCTTAAAAGGGGGATGCGTAGTTTACTAGACTGAATGAACGCTGCCGCCATGCAAGGCCCCCGTGCATATCTGTTGGTGCCTTCGTGATCAACCAAATCAACACGAGCAGCTGGGCAGTCTCTTTCGGCATGATGCCACTCGGTTATACCTATATGTGAGCCATCTTTGCTTGACACGATGTCCAGCAAATACCAATCATCAAATCTCTTGAGAAAAGTTTGTCGTGAGCTCAGGACGAACTTTCTAACCACCACCTGTTCCTTGATTCATGTTATATAATACAGACTCTGGAATTTCTTTTAATTGGGAGAAATTAGTAGACCTTTATCCAGTGAGATTCGCTTGACAATCGTTTTCTTTTACTTCTAATTAATAATCATCTGAGTCGACGCTGGCCACATGTCCAAAAAGTATATTTTCTCGAAAGCCTTGCGATCACTCTGTTCTGTTGATGATCTCGCATATATAGGAGTATAATACTAACACTACTATTAAAAAAGTTATACCAGACACCTCATTTCAGAGGTTCAACAAAATTATCTGTGTTGTAATTAACACAAACAATTTTACAAGCGTATCGCTAGAACCGTCTGTGATACATAATTATCATAGACAATTGTTAAAAACAATTAAAAAACCATCTATGATATCAGCAATTATCATATACGATTATTAACAAGAACTGTCCGTGAGTTATTAACCAGAACCGTCTATGATAATTCACGGACGGTTATTAACAAGAACCGTCTATGATGCATGCATATCATAGACGGTTTTTAATCCGAATCGTCTATGATAATGCTCTGCCACATCATCTATCCGCAGCATCTCCTCAAGGATCCTGATCTCACGTATCCATTCTCTCCACATCGAATGATAGCCACCAGGTCTCCTCCCACCTCTCGCCCCCATATTAATCCCTACCCTTTCCCCAATTTTCACTCTAAGAACCAACACAACAGGTACATATCTGATCCTCCACCATGGCCGCAGTCCCCAATGAGCACGGCCTCATCGTCTCCTCCCTGGTACGAATCTGTCCATCTCCATCCTAAGTAGCTGCCTTACTTTAATTTTTCTGTCTCAAGAATTGTAAATCTAATTCAAAATTTTGATTGAGGTAACCTTTCTAGTGCTGGTACGAGAATGGCATGAAGCTAAAGTTCGGGCTGGCATCGCAGGGCGTTGAACAGGCACGCTCCGCCGACAAATCGCTTTGGAAAGTATCGAAATCAAATTGTTATGTGTGTTTTCGTTGTTATGTTAGTGTCATGGCATTTTTGTTAGGGCGTGCAGTAGTGACTTGGGGAAGTGATTTTGTATATGCGGGAGCTAAAGGAAAGAAGTTGTGTGTGCAGCAGCTAAAGGAAAGAAGCCCCGTGGTAGAGAAATTTCCTCACATAACTTGGACCACGACGCTTCGACCACGGCATTTCGACCCTAGCTTCAACCACGACACTTCGACCATGGCACTTCGACCATAGCGCTTCGACTGCAACAGAACAAAACAAATAAATTTGATGCCTCCAATTTCCTACTAATCAGACAATAAATTGGATATCAATCACAGACTGAACTTGGCAGAACAAAACAAATAAATAATTACACGGCAACAAAAAATATAACCAAAGATAGAATCGCCTATGATGGCTAGCCGTCTATGATAGTAAGCTTTCATAGATGTTTCTTTATATAAATCATCTGTGATAGTAGGTTTTCACAGATGGTTCTTTATACAAATCTTCTATGTTGTGACTTATCACAGATGGCTTACAAATCATCTGTGATAACCGTCTATTATCATAGATGCATAAATTTAGGCGGTTTAAAAAACCATTGGTGCTGATAGTTTAGAATTATCTGTGATGATTTTTTGTAGTAGTGTTAATGTAGCAGTGTTAAGGCAAGCTAGGCCGTAGCTAACTGTTAATTAAGATGGGAAATTGCACGCACCTTGCATGACTAAACAATAAACATCCGTATAGCACATCAAGTCTTCGCATGGCCAAGTTGTCATGCATTTTACTGTTGAACCTTACGTGGCAGTGAATGACATCTTGTTTTCTACGCGACGAAGTCGTGGCAGTACTTGAAAAGTCAATTGATAACAGGAAAACTTACATAAGACTGCAAGAGATGTCAAATGCCAGGGAGTGTCATCGGGGGTGATGTAATGCAATGAGGATACTCTGTCCTCTGCATAAAAAAATAGGGAGATATTCTACCAAATCATTTGTGAATTTTTAATTGTAGGAACGGTATATTAATAAAGAGGGATGAATGAGGTGCTGTGCTATTGATGTAGCTCCGTCATGTCTCATATATTTTCTTTCATTTGATGTGTGGGTCTCAAATGTCAATAACTCAGTGGCGGATCCAGGAAATTTTTTTGGAGGGGCTGAAGTACCTTCAGCTCGACCTTAACCCCTTCTACATTATACATCCATGGCTAAAAGTTTAGGGGGGGCTCCAGGGGGCTCCAAGGGTCTGGTAGCGGTAGGGGGCTCGAGCCCCGCCCGCCCCACCGCTGGATCCGCCCCTGCAATAACTCCATTTTAAATTCTAGTACTAACTTTACTACCAAGTACCAATTCTATTGACGACTTTACCCATCGGATCACTGTCAAAAAAAAACATTACCCGTCGAAATAAAAATACAATTTCACACTACCAACTTTGGTAATAGTAACTTTATACGAACCCAAAATGATGTGATTAAAGGGAAAGGACTAAAGGAGAGTCGCTTTAAATTGTTTTTGATAGCCCACTGCAGATAGAACTTTCAGAATTATTGCCCCGGCTCGATGTGAGATGGGCATAAATCGGCGCCAAAAAACTTTCCTTCAAGAACAACTAACGTTAGGTTAATTTTATATAGGAGCACAGAATCCGATGCATGGAGACTCAGATCGCCCAACGAGCTAACATTTGTAGGGTGCTGAAAATGTCAAAGAACGAACTCGCAAAAATATAACAGCATGGTCAATTAAAAATTTAAAACTCAGTGAGGGCATGTATAATGGTATGAGCTAATTACTAGCTCTAAGATAACTTCTCCAATGATATTAACTTTTAGCACATAGCTCATAACATGAATAGTCCCATATGACATCCTCATATAATCTTGGAATGTGTGTATGAGACTAGCTCTTGATCAAGAGCTAGCTTTTCTCTCTCTTCTATTAAAATATGAAATAATATATTTAGAACTAGCTCATAAGTCATTATTGGACATGCCCTGAGCCGAGCTTTGGAGCAAAGCATGAGGCACAAGTACAGAAACAGCAGCTGATCCAGCCGTTTTCTCCTTTCTCCATGGTCAGTTGGTCACACCAACTTGTAGTGACTAGTAAGTATTTAACTAGAAAAATTCAACAACCATTTCCCTTTTTATAAATACTAGAAGATCAGTTGGTAAAGCCTTTTAATTGTGAACATACAAACATAATTTGTGTAGACCTTAACATTTAACAAGATAGTTCATGTGTAAAACTGATTGGCTTAAACCACTGGTCGCCGATTGTATCGGAATTTGTAGATATTGGATGTATAATATCAATAGTTCACAATAAAAAATGTTTTTATCCATCAATTTGTCGTGCACGTTACTCCAACCCAAACTGAAAAAAAAAGGTGGTGCATAAGACAAGCGGTTCAACATCTACAAGTTGGAACTGGAAGCTGCCAAATCTAGCTGATTGATGTAGGCGACCAATGATGCCGCTGCATATGTATGAGACGCCCATTTATCAATGGAGTCAGCGAGACAGTACAATTTGATTACCTGGAAACAGCTACATGTTTTAATAACGGGAAATTCTGATTCGCCGTGGGTGCGATGGACAAATGGCATGCACATGTTGGAAAACGTCCAATTAAGCTGTGATCGTTTTGGTTTCAGCTTTTAATTTCCAGCTTATTTTTCACTATTCATAAATTTCGTCTTTTTCTGAACTTTTGATTTTTGTTGAGCTTTTTTGCCGGTTCTTTTTTCCCATATTTGTTTGTATTATACGTAATGAGCTAACATATTTTTTATATTTTTTATTTTTTAAAAAAATTTAATTATGTTAAATAAGCATCTGTCAGCTATAGTGTTTTTTCAGCCAGCTACAGTGCTTTCCAGCCATAAGCCACCAAAAATAAGCCCAAATGATCACCACCTAAAGATAAAGCTAAAAAGTCAAACAAAGACCAAACTTGTCATGCCTCCCCTCACCCCACGAGAACAAAATTTTTCTCTTTGTTCGTGTGGCTCCAGTTTACACAATGTATCGAGGAGGTGCTAAGAACTTTTTGTCAGAACTAGCACGTGAAGAGCTAAGCCTCGCTGCCGCCATGTCCCACGCATCTGTACCGTGAATTGTTGCTTCACATCTACAAATTTTGGTTTGAATTTTGTATGAAATCGTTTTCAAGCTATCCTTAGTTTACTTACTAATTTATTTTGCTTGCGAATTATACTCATTTTACTTTTATGTTTATCTTAACTTGCTTTTAAATTTATGCTGACTTGCTTTAAACCTATACTAAGTTGGTTTTATTTTTTTATTTTTGCTTTGCAAATTATACTCATTTTGCTTCCATATTTATCCCAGCTTATGTTTGAATTTATGCTGACTTACTTCACATCTATACTAAGTTGGTTTTTAAATTTACTTGTAAATTATACTCATTTTGCTTCGATGTTTATCCCAACTTGCTTTGGAATTTATATTGGTTTGCTTTACAAATATACTAATTTGATTTTTTTTATTGATACCTAAGGAGAAATTCAGAGTGATGCCAGCATATGTAATGGTTACGCTCGGCCAATCTGTAGTCACATCCCTTTAATAAAGCCAAGTGGAACCAAACATTGCTAGAGCTAATACTAAGGCGGAAGCCTAAATTTCGACTCATCCACGAACTAAAATCTTAGTCTATCTACGTGAGTGGATCGGGATTTTGGATTTCCCAAACAAACCCTAAATTGGATGTTCCCTTTCTTTAAAAAAATTTTATATTTCCGATCCAAGATAGGATAGGTTGTATGGATTGAAAGTAAATATGAGTACAACTGTTTGGCCACATTTGAAATGGTATACTTTTTTATGTTTCCTGCCGAAACAGAATGATTGCCCATAAACTTCATATAAAATACCTTGAAGTTCCTACATTTTCCAATTCTGCTCATTTGGACTTTGTGGTTTATAGCTTATTTTGTATTATAGCTAACTTACTTTGTACTGTAGCTGTTGGTGGCTTTTTGACGTAATTAAATTTAAAATTTTAAAAATAGAAAAAACATGTTAGCCCATCACAGACAATGCAAACGAGGAAAAATAAAAAGAAAAATACAAAAAGCCAAAAAAAGATGAAATTAAGGAATAGTAAACTAGAAACCAAAAGGCAGAAGTTGAAACCAAAATGAGCGGGTATCTAAAGCATTTTCCTTGCTAGGCAATGGTCTGTAACAAGGCTACAAGCACCATCCAATCCGGTTCACCCCTTAGACCTCCTTTCCCCGACTTCTTCTATAGTAATGCACTTTAGACTAATTCACAACTTCCATTCACTAGATTCTAACATCTTCCAAATTCGAAATTTCAAACTGGCCTAGTTTTCTTCTTGAAAATAGGCAAAAAAATGGCCTGTTTCGAAAGCCATACCCTGCAATTTTAAGTGTGATTCAACTATTTAAGTTTCTAGAACCTTGATCCGAAATACCATATGTGACACATATGATCTTGTTCAAAAGTGGTGTGGCTTTGGTTTTAGCTGATTACGAGAGAGGTTGAGGGGGTAAAAGACTCTGTTAAGACGCCATTTCATTCAAATCGGCTTTTACAATAACTCCTATAAACAACTTATAAAATTAAATTAATAAATCACTTCATTTAAAAGTCAGCTTTTAAAACCCAAATCAGAAGACTATAGGGTCTATTCTTTACCGGCTTCTAAAAACAGTTTTTGACTTTTGTTACAGTACCTAACTTTCAAATGGAGTATTTTCTCAAGACAGAGTTTATAAGTTCATTGCAGTACACGTTAAAATCCCAACGTATGTATCAACTAAAATCGTAAGCGAGTATCTCTTTGTAATCCCTGTTATAAATAGCTAAAATTTAAAAATTTCAGTTAAAAAGTATAAGTCATAACTATACCAAATAGACCTCTTGGAAAATACCATACTTCGCTTGCGCAGACGAAATGTTTTGCACTGTCTAAACAGTGTAATTCCATCAGCCATCCATGCACACCAATGTACCCAACTGACAAGGTACGGACCCACTGTCACACTCACCCATCATTGCATTCTTCCCCTGTAAACAACGGGGAAACTAGACAATCAGCGGCTGGACTCACATGCTCTGCCTTGCTTAAGCAAAGACAAGAGGAAAACAGTAGCGCACAGTTAAATCGCACAGAGAGGAACGACTGGCATTTGTAGCATAGCGGAATTCACTGTGTGAACTGTAGTATGATTTTCTATTGCTGCTGAGCACTGTAGCGGATCTGAGCCATGTGTTTCACATCCAACGGATGAGACCCATCTAAAGGCATGGTACTGTTCACCTCTGCCGTGGAAAGGCAGAGGATACGCTTCCTCAGCAGCTACAGCACGAGTGTACAGTCAAACAAATGCACACGAAATTTCATTATTTCTTTCCATCCGTCAACTCGACCGGCGATCGCAGCTGGTATTCCAGGTCAACCCTCTGGAGCTAACACTAGCGTACTCACTGTCACACAGTCACAGCTCAACCTAGAGCCCATATTATTATGGTTAGGTTCTTTTAAACTGTAGATTATAATTTATTGTTTAAAATTTTGAATTTTTACTATTTATGAGAGGTACTACGTAGAGAAAAATAATTATATGAGATTTTGACTGGTACAGCTGAACTCAGCATACTTTTTTACTATAATCTTCCTGTTGACTCTGACTTAAAAAACACATCATTTAAGTTAGTTACTACAGCATAAACAATAAACTACAAGGTATAAGTAGAAAAGAAAGAAGTGTATATCTTAGTTATGTTAATTAACCAAGAGTTTTTAATATCTTTGAAATGTATCAAAACGTATCGGTACTTCATATCAAGATATACTGAAAATTTATATGTAATTTAAAGATAAGGTATCGGTGCCCTCTGCTATCTCTCGGTAACTTTTTAGAGATGATGAAAAAACTTTCTAATTAACCTGGATGCCTGGTGACCGTATATAGCATTTGTGTCGCTCTTAGCCTCTACACAACACCATTAGCATCCCATGTGTCCTCAGTTAACATCAACCATGCTTGTCCTCTTGCTCCTCCTCGTTGCCACCTCCTCGCCGGCGCCGGCGGCCGGCGACGACGGGGCCGTGCCCGTGGTCAACCCCTTCTCCTACTTCTGCAACTCGACGGGCGGTAAGCGGACCTACCTGCCGAACAGCACGTTCGAAGCCAACCTCTTCAAGCTCTCCACGGTGCTCCCGAAGAACGCCACGGTGTCCGGCTTCTCGGCCGGCCCGTTCGGCTCTACGCCGGACACGGCGTACGGGCTGGTGCTGTGCCGGGGCGACTTGACCGGGACGGGCTGCTCCACGTGCCTCGCGACGGCGTTCCAGGACGCGGTGAACTTCTGCGGCTACAGCAAAGACGTGACCATCTACCACGACCAGTGTCAGCTCCGCTTCTCCGACCAGAACTTCCTCGCCGGCCCCGTCAACTCGCCTGAGAGCACCGCGTGGAACATGAACAACGTGTCCAGCGGGAACGTCGCCGCGTTCGACGGCCTGGTCGCGCAGCTGTTGAACGCGGTGGCCGACAGGGCGAGCAACGCGAGCGGGAGGTACGCCACGGGCCAGGCCGGGTTCGCGCCGGGTAAGACGAACTTGTACGGCCTGGCGCAGTGCACGCCGGACCTGACGCCAGCGCAGTGCCGGAGCTGCCTCGCCGGCGTCATCCGCCAGATGCCCAAGTGGTTTAGCGGGCGGATGGGCGGGAGGATCCTTGGGGTGCGGTGTGACATCAGGTACGAGACGGATCTCTTCTTCGCGACCAGCGGCGACATGGTGACGCTCACGCCCCTGGTGAGTTCGTCCAAAGGTGAGTTATTCCTAATTCATAAATTTGATTCAGTTTTCCATTTGAAAAATCCATTCTCAGTTTTAATCGAGAAGCAGTAGTTCTCCATTTTTATTCATTTGGAGTGACTTGCATTGCCATTAGCCTTGGGAGTTGGTAAACAATTTTGCTTCTCAAAATGATTATATGGGAGTACATTTACAGTTTTTGGCCTTATAGTTTTTCTAAAGAAACTATAACATTTAGTTTAACTATAGTCGTAGTCATGATAAGAAACGGTGGTCCAACCTAATTTATCATTTCCTGTACTATATGTATTTAGGAGTGTCCATCTATACCGCACTAGCAAATCACCTAGCTAGTTGATTCATAAACCAATGTGTGTGCTAAATTAAATTTTGATCAAAGTTGTCGTGGTGAATAAGTTACTTGCAATGCATGCCAAATGAGCTACTGTTGCCTGTTGATTAGAAAGATCCACCAATTATATAGATTTGATAGTTTTTTTAAAAAAACAAAATTGACTTGTTTTCAGCAACATACATCCAGTGTTAAATAAATAAATATCCAATTTGTAGATGCAAAATAACCCTAACCTTTCAATATTTTTAGGAATTTTTCATGTTTATTTGACCCTCTGTTGGCACCTAAATCTGGAACCAAAATAGTTTTCAAGTTTTTATCGGAACCATGATTTTCACTAGATATGTACCCCATGTATCTACTACTGTCGAAAATGTCAATATATTTCCGTGATCCGACAGGGGAAAAAACCAGCAGTTTACATACACCATTTTTAAAGTTAGCAATGATCACGACATATGACTAAAACTACGAGTAACAATTCGGGTATAGGAAATGCATATGTAGCTAATACTATGTGTTATTATGCTTGCATCATTAGACAAACATGCTTATCTTAAAGTAGGACCCGCTTGCCTCTGCCGTCCATAGAGAATAGTAGGCCGGTGCGCATCGCCCTCTACGAACAGACCCCGACAACGCGTTATTTATGCGCCACGAGTACAGATCCGGATTATCTTACGGCTCAAGCAGTTGAAGTCTTTGCCTTTCGAGATCTAAAGTTGTAAAAACGACATCAAATCAACGATCAGATCGACCTCCATATTTCCTCAATCCAAACACCTTTCTCTCTCTCTCTCTCTCTCTCTCTCTCTCTCTCTCTCGGATAATACCCAATCCAAATATTTGGTAGGGCACTTAGCTTTCTGTAGATTTTCTTTATTCCGTCTTTCGGGAATTCCATGTGAACGGATCAAACGTACGGGTCCAGAGAATGCACGAAATATTGGTATGTTTTGGGGAACAAAAGTAGCAGTGACATGGAAGTTGAAACTCTGATCCGGCGATCTCAATTATATATAT
The DNA here is from genome assembly GCA_036346575.1 of Dendrocalamus sinicus. Classification (NCBI taxonomy): domain Eukaryota; kingdom Viridiplantae; phylum Streptophyta; class Magnoliopsida; order Poales; family Poaceae; genus Dendrocalamus; species Dendrocalamus sinicus. The sequence continues at coordinate 9,969,320 of CM070660.1, read as the reverse complement.
GATCGTATTTAGTTTTTTGACTCGATGGACCGTGAGTTCAGTTCAGTTTATTATCTGGCACTAGGAGTTGAGTTCAGTACTGCTTAACTCCTAGTCACCTTTGCCGCGGCCTGAACAGCTAGGCGACCGTGTCAGATGGTTAGTTTCAAGTCTCGGTTCTTCCCTTCTTAGCTTTATTCTTTTCACACGGTCTCACGCCTTTGTAGCGTTGATCCAGCGACAAACAGAAGCGGATCGACGTGCGCCACGAGATGCTAGCTTTGCCGAGGCAACTTGTCCCGTTGCCTTTCCTTGCAGCAGTAGAATGCGTTATCAGATCAGCTTGTGCTTGTGGAATCCGATTTGAACAAGCGGCTTCTTCAGACTACTTTTAAAAGCCGCCGATGGATCCACATTGTCTTCTCCGTATCTGCATATTTTAAAAAGACATTTTTCAAATATTATTTCAAAAGCTATTTCTTCTAACCGCTACTATTCAATTTCAGCCAAAAACAAAAATATTCAACTATAGCCGATTTCATACGCCGATATGGCAACAGAGAGGGTGAACAGTGCCTTTAAAAAAAATTTCCTATGTATTCGCTGATTCTTCACTCCGATAACTATGGAAAGCTATAAAGATCAAAAAAATCAATATCCGAAAATTTGCTGTGCCACAGTAAAATCAGCTCGGTGAAAAATAAAAACAATATTATTTCAAATAAAAAATATATGTAACTGTTAATTTGTAGATCTAAAAATCTTGAAAATTGAACCAAGATTAAATCATGGGCTTAAAAAATTTATGCCAACTAAATATCTTGAAAAAACTTAAGAGAGTTGGGAGCTTTTGGTTCATGAAGTTCTGTTGCACCAAAACTGGGTCAAAACATAAATTGAGTCAACTTTCAAATTAAAACTCCAAATCACTTGAAATTTAGTATGCAGCTTCTCTAAAATGTTAAGAATCTATTTCAATCAAAGACCGAAAAAATCGTTGCCAAAGTTTTGACTTTTTCTGTTTGACCTTTTCCATTTGAAGAAATGTTGCACCAAAATCGGAAAAAACCAAAAACAGAAAATATAACTTGCTCGTACGTGAATGATGGCCAAAATGGCTCTAGATTTATACCCACATATCACAACAAGTTAGAAAACCCAAGAAATCGAGGTAAAAGCAACTAGCTTAAAAAATCACTCGAAGAGACCAAAACAAGCAAAAATTGGGGAATGTTATGAATTTGCCAAACCTGATACCTAGATGAATGCAGATTAATTTTCAAGGTATATTCCTATCACTTACTCATTCTTGGCATCCAGCAAGATCAAGAAATAGGAGAGGCAACATGAAAACCAACAAAAATAAGAACAAATCAACCAAAACAAGAGCACCCATGAGAGATAAACAAAATTGATATATTGCTACTTAAGGATAAATATTTTACAGCTACTCTATCTGAAGGACAAAAAAGCACACTACAACACTCACATTTCTCAAACTCTAACTCTAGAACAATTAGCTTCAATGACGAAAACTATGATAGTTAACTTGCAAGTCTCCATCCCAACCTATTAAATAGATAAGGCAATCAGTCCCATATCTAACCCTAATGGATACTATCCATTTCGTATAAACGGAAACCCGTTAACCCCACACAACACGAGTTTTACTCACACACTACACTTATATATGGTTTTCAAAGCACATAAGCATGAGCACCAGTCTTTAATCCACTTGATCATCTCAGCTCCTCCTTGACCTAAACTACCTTCTCAAGTGTTGTTCAAGTGTCATGATTTTGATCCAAGATAGTTTTTGATATTTTGGTCAATTTACTAAAATATCATTTCTTGACCCAATCTTTATCTTCTCTTGCAAGAAATTGGTGTGCTTATCATGTGTAGACACACTACTGGCTTACTACATATCGGCAAGTCTCTCCTATTTTGGTTTCACCGAACCACGTCTCACTTGGACCAATCAAGCCATATGATGCAACATGTCGCTCGAATTTTTCTTCAACAATTTTTGCTTTTCTTGTACCACGCTTAAGCTCAGCCATCTCACCTAACATTCTTATTCATTATGGGCCTCGGCTCCCCCATAAGCGTAGCTACTATCCTTGCCGTTGACCATGGATGACTCTAAGCAGCACTGCACATCCAAAGACTAAGAAATATTTTTTTGGGTATAAGTTCTTTATAACTTGACTCACGTTAGCTGAAACACGCATCATGCCACACATATGCACAAACCTAGATCAAACTAAATTATCCTATGACTCAGATTTTCCAAAAATCATCCATTTCGACCAAAGCAACACAAGCTGGCCTGTCAAACTACCGCCTCTGCAAGCTATCCAAAAAAAATTACAAATTTAGAAATTCTAAATTTTCATTCCTCCAAAATAACAATGGTTAATTATAACAAAATCTTAGACTTTCTCACATGGTCCTTTATATTTGAACGCAATTCCGTCGATTTCACTTTCTCCCTTTGTCCTCCTATACTTTCCATAACGTGGCCACCGGCCGACCACCTTGACGCCTTGTTCTTGCGGAGTCACTTGGTCACATGTCACATGCCTCCATAATCAAGACGTGTATGTGCATGCCATACTGAGCGAGTAGAGCAGCGCATGCACATGGTATGTAGGTGATAAAGATTAGGGAGTGACTAGCGTCTGAACGTCTGATCCATGCACTAGCTCCATACACTCTCTTCTATCGTTCGATGCTACACCAACAGTTGAATGGACAACGACCACACACTTCTCTTCTGCTATGTAGAATGCTTACGATTGGACAAAGAGAAGCTCGGAGCTCCGCTCCCATGGCGGTGCTACCAGAGGTTGCGCCCAATGGCTACGGAGCTTGCGAAGGCCATGGCTGGCATTAGTGGCGAAGCTGGAGCGCCACTCGTGATGTCATAGGAGCTCGCAAAGGCAAGTTGCCAAAAGTTGTGAACTAAAAAAATTGAAGATTCATAGCAAAACAACTTCATATTGCAAGGAAACAACCCAACATTATGATTCAACACATAAGAACTTTGATGTAACATCAAAAAAATACCTACTGCAACATCAACTAATACTGATTGGAAGAAAAATAAAAATTCTCTAGCTGCAACAAATCGACATAACTGATGTAATAAAAAAATATTCATGTTGCAACAAAGGAAAAAGACAGCTACAATAAATGGACAATAAATATGGTTACGACAAGAATTTTCTTACCGCGATAGGAACGTTCCTATCAGGTGCTTCCAACCACTTTCAGATGTTACTTAAAGAGATCAATCTCAACCGTTCTAATGCCAAAAAAATGGTGATGCTCAACACCGAGTAACTTGTTTGTAACAAAAACTCGCCCTGCAACAAAATAGAAAAGACAACCCAATAATTTATCACATCCACAGGTGGTGCTCACAAGGTCACTATAAGTAGCGAGGCTAAAGACACTATTTGTTGGAGCAATCGTAGGGGGGTAGGAATGAGCAAATATAGGCATGCGATGGTACAAATAAGATGGAGATGAGCATATGCAATTACTGTGTATTGTGATTAGTGATGAAGGCAAATACAACAAATTAAACTATAAATTCAAGAAATTTTTGAAAAAAACTCATAATCTCAAAAATCAAGTTGACAACTTGCAAGCTTATTCATAAGATGCTTTCCATCTTACAAAAAAAAATCTAAACAAACAAATCAATGGACATTACAAAACCTCAACATTAAAAATAATAGTTGTCACATTTCATAACTTTAGATGCAACAATGAAAAATGAATGTGCAACAAAATAATAAAAGGCTGGAACAACTGGGACAAATTTTGCAACAAATGAAGAAATGGATGCAATAAATTTGAGAAATGCATATAACAAATTTAAAAATGCATACAACAACCATACTAGATCTAACCTCACGAGAGGAGAAAGATGGATGGGCCACAGCACTGCCTCGTCGCCGGCCAACCCCCAGATCTGGCGAGGTAAAGCCAACTTATTGCCCCTCCTACCTGTGCCGTCCTCCGTAGCTCCTCAACTTTGGTTCCTTCAAATCCAGTGAGCTACAGACACATGGCAACAAATCCAGTTACTCCATGAACTTCGGCCACCACTGGAAGGAAGACACACTGCACGAGCTCCAACCTGTGGCAGATGGCCACCCCTTGAGCGCAAGTGGTGGTAGAGCTCGCCAGTTCGGCAACTCGGAGAGAAAGGGGGGATTCATGGTGGAAAACTAAGGAATAAGTGAATGACTAGATAAGGCTTGAGCAGTTGTGGTTGGGAGAACACGTGGTGGGGAGTCCTGGACAGCTAGACACCAGGAGGGATATGCGTTCGATTTTTTCTCCTGTGTCAGACATCAGACGCATGAAGCATAGCAATACCCCAAAGATTAAGGCTTTTTTTCCCTTCTCGTTGTATAATGAGCAAGTGGTTGGTAATTGGTATACTTGATGCTTCCTTGTGCTGATTTTGCTTCCATGGTGTTCACGTAGTGTCGTCCCCATGGCGTGTGCGCGTCAGCTAGCCCGGGAATGAGACCTCGGTGTTTGACTCCGCTGGGTCGTCGTTGATTTGCCTGCCCGATCGGTTGAGTGTTTCTCTGAAGGCTACTTCTCTAGAGACCAACCGCGGCTTTGCCATTAGGATTGGTCACTGGCGGTGGCGCCGCCGAAACCGATGGCTTCATCATTTGTCTTGCGAATCCGCGATGTCGCGTGTAGTAGTCGCTGTCGAGCACACTGTCGCATTGTCACGTTCACCAATAGTAACGAGACTACTTAGGAGTTAATTACCACTAACACACTGTTCTGATCATTCCCGCGAAAATCATGTTGTTTCAAATTCGGCCCAAGAGACGATTATTCTGGCGAAAACCCGTAAGCATTCGATGGCAAGTTGTGACCATGCATCGATCCAACTTTTTTGGAGCGTTATCTGACAGTAGCAATTGGGCTTGTACAGGGAGCATCGATACGCTTTTGATCGTTGCAATAGTAGTCCCCGTAACCGTGCTCCTCTGTGGCTTCCTGGCGTGTTTCCTGTGGATCAGAAGGCGAAGAAGACGAGGTATTACCTATACATACGATCATGTTGCTGCCGTTTCTATGCCTGCTAGCTCTTCGATTGCACTTTGTCACTGACGGCAGGTTTAATCAGTGATCAACCTCTCAGGGAGGGTGAGCATGCCGACCATGTCCATGGAGATGGAGCAGGTGCTCCAGCTCTGGAGGATCGAAGAGAGCGACTCCGAGTTCTCGCTCTACGATTTTGATCAGATAGCGGATGCCACCAATAACTTCTCTGACGACAAAAAACTCGGGCAGGGTGGCTTCGGCCCTGTTTACAAGGTAAAAATTCTTGACATGCACTTACTGATACAAACACATTGGTTCTTCAGTACTACTACATTCCTCTGGTCGCTGTAAAATGTACTAAATGGTGTGTTTGTGTTTCAGGGTGAATTGCCTGGTGGACCTGAGATCGCAGTCAAGAGGCTGTCTTCGTGCTCAGTGCAGGGCCTGATGGAATTCAAAACCGAGATCCAACTTATCGCCAAGCTCCAGCACACCAACCTGGTCAGGCTCCTAGGCTGTTGCGTCCAGGCGGACGAGAAGATGCTCATATACGAGTACATGCACAACAAAAGCCTGGATTGCTTCATCTTTGGTACGCGTTCATCGATCATTGGGCCTCACAATACATTCCCTCTGTAATAATCTTTCCGATACCTGTTGCTGATGCTTGCCGTGGCGTCTCAATAATTTTCCAGACAGTGCAAAGGGGGCGATACTGAACTGGGAGAGGCGCTTCCGTATAATCGATGGGATTGCTCAGGGGCTTCTCTACCTGCACAAGCACTCGCGCTTGCGAGTTATACATAGAGACCTTAAAGCGAGCAACATTCTCCTGGACCGCGACATGAACCCCAAAATCTCCGACTTTGGCATGGCAAGGATATTCTGCTCGAATGTGACCGAGGCGAACACAACCAGGGTCGTGGGCACACAGTAAGTACTGCAGATCAAGCTACACCATGCATACATGGATACATACGTACGTATGTACGTACAGTGCGAGCAAAAAATTCAGCCATATAGTCTTTATTGGTGATCTCATGACTGTTTTTTGCATTTCTTACAGTGGTTACATCGCTCCGGAGTATGCTTCCGAGGGTCTTTTCTCGATCAAATCCGACGTTTTCAGCTTCGGCGTCTTGCTTCTCGAGATCATAAGCGGGAAGAGGACTGCCGGATTCTACCAGTACGGCAAATTCCTCAATCTCACGGGATATGTAAGTACAAGTAGTCTCGCGGCCTACTTACCTGCAATAAAAATTCGCTGTTCAGTTAGGCTGAAACCTGAAAGAAATGGCTGAATCACTGAAACATGTTCTTATTTCTTTCAGGCGTACCAGCTGTGGCAAGAGGGGAAATGGCACGAGATGGTCGACCCCGCCCTGGGGGACGACTTCCCGGTGACCGAGGTGATGAAGAGCGTCCAGGTGGCGCTGCTCTGCGTGCAGGACAGCGCCGACGACCGGCCCAACATGTCCGATGTCGTGGCGATGCTCAGCAGCGAGGGGCTGACGCTGCTGGAGCCCAGGCAGCCGGCGTACTTCAACGTGAGGATCTCGAGCTTTGCGGTATCGACGAGTTCTTGTAACGAGTCGTACAGCATCAGCAACGTCACCTTGACTGATCAGGACGGCAGGTAGCTGACAGGTCAAGTGTAGGGGGTAGTTAATCTCAATTTGTACTAGCTTGGTAAATGTATAGGATTACTGTGACCAGACATACCAAAAGGAGGGACAGAATAGGTTAACATAGTTGATGCAAGAAATACCCATGCCCAGCAACGTGTTGATTACTCTATGCTTTTGACCTTCTCTCGTAACTTTGGAGAGGCTGTCTTTTTTCTGGTCCTGCAGTAGCTTCAAGTGATTTTCGGGTATGCTGTAATATCTGTATCAGCACACTTCAATCAGTGTTTGTTTATATTTTGTACGCTTTATCGCAGTGTTATGTCTTACCAGTATGGAACAATTATCGATCTATGTACATATTCCGAATAATCAAATCATTTTGAAGTTAATTTTCTCCAATGTTCGTCTTACTTGTTTGCTTGGCCACATTTATCACGATAAAGTGAAACAGCATCGTAAAAAGGAAACTTGGGGAATTCGTTTGAAAGAGAGAGGTAGGAAACTTCAGATCCAAAGTCCAAACTTGTACATTTACTTGGTTGATTTGCGTTTGATCCGATCGTCCTTACGGCGAGGCGTGCGATTTGAGCTGTGGATTGATTTGGATTTGGTTTAGTTGTCCTTACGGCGATGCGTGCGATTTGTTCGACCTGTTGATTTCGTTGTCATTACGCTTGGGAATGTGATCTGAGCGGCGGATTGATTCGGTTTTGGCTCTGGTGTCCTTACGGTGTGGAGCACGTCGTGAGCGACGGACTGATTTGATTCTGGTTTGGTTGTCCTTACGGTGAGCAGCACATTTTGAGCGGCGGGTCGGTTCAAGTTTGGTGAGGACGTCTTGTGTGGCAGATTGATTTGATTTCACGTTGGGCCCTTACGGTGAGGTGCAGATTGATACAAATTTTGGTTTATTTGTCCTTACGGTGAGGAGGGAGATTTCAGCGCTGCATGTAATTTACTCATCGGTTGTATTGCTTTGTCGGATACCCCCGAGAGGATTTGCTTGTGGCAATAAAATTGGGTTAATTCTGCTTTAATTGGCTCTGCTTATCCTAAGAGGTTGTGCTTGTGTTGAAGAATATGAATCAAGCGATGGGTTTGCCTTGCTTTTTTGTTCCATGTCGTTTGACTGCAGTTGTGCTTCTAAATGAGTGAATAATTTTTCGTGGCTCTGCGGAGAACAGTTTGCTAAATTTCTCTTTAACTTGTTTTTCGGCTGATAGATTTCACGTGACGTGCATCTGTTGGTTATGTGCTATGTTGATTCGAATGAAGTTGTGCTTTTGAGTAGAGAAATGTGATTTGCCTCCATATTTCCATCAGCATCTGATTCATGGAAGGGAGCGGTGTGCTTCTCCCTGTGTATGATTTTTTTCCTTGCTTTTTTCGGTTGTGTTTGACTTTTTGCATGAACTAGCACTTCTGGATGATGTTGAATTGCATCCATTAGGTATAATCAAATAGTGAGCAGCTAGCCGGCTGGCTGAATTTTAGGAATTCACATAGTTGTCGCACTTTATGTAATGGTGCTGGAATGATGTAATGCTTGAATGCATGCATGATGGCATGTACATCTGTCTCCGTACTTTACTTTTTTTTTTGTCTGTGTTTGCACTTTACAATTTTCTTTTGTATATGGTAATGTAGTAATTGCATGTACGTAAGTATAGAAGCCCTTAGGTAAACTCCAAACACATTGACTTCTGCATATATTTGTGCGCTCACACATCAACCTGGTAATTCAAGTTTGCAATGCTCCTTTCGAGGTGATAGGGCAAAATTACGAATTTTTTTTACATTGGAGCCCATGCTCAACGTTACGATTTTTTTTTATGGACTTGAATTAATAATCCCATATCATCTTGGTTGTTACATTTGGCTTCTTTCGCTTGTTCGAAAGTATTTGGTTGGGTGATCCAGTGATTCTATATTGGTCAGAATTGGTAAGATAACAGTTTCTCTAGGTGCATTGGTTAGGCCTCAAGTAGTTTTCTTTCTGTTTTTAATTAAGCCTTTTCAGATTCCTATCTTTGGTTAAGTTAATCATGGCACTATCTCATGTATTTTGCTGTCTTCCACTGATAGTTTCTGTCATAGAGGTGGGCCCAAGGCCTAGTCGGTTTATTATTAGGAATTAGAGATTGGTTTCTATTTGAGTTAGAGATTAGTTTCCTTGTATTAGAGATAGTGTTAGAGATATGATTGAGATTAGATTCGATCTGTTAGGGGGAGCTCATCTATATAAAGAGGGCTACCGTATGCTATTGGAATCAAGCAGAGTAACGTTTGGTTGCCGGCTTCCCTACGGAGTCCCCTGTTCTACTCCGCCGTTTGCCCTAGCCATAACAATTTGGTATCAGAGCCGTCGATCCCTTCCCACGACTTCTGCTACTATGGGTTCTGTGATTCCTCCTATTGCCGAGTCATTGGCCATAATGAAAGCTAGCGCTGAGAAGATGGCCAGCAGCAACCTCAGCAAAGGGTTGGGGGAAGCCTTCCTCAACTTGCATGTCATCTTAGAGAAGATCTTGAAGGAGCGGGAGGAGGAGAAACAAGAGGTCGCTCGCAGAGCAGAGGAGGACGAGGCTGACATTGAGACGGTCGACAACATCTTGCTGGCTGCGAAAGATGAGGATAAACAACCGTGCCATCTCGCCGGTGCGCCGGCCTCTTTTTCCACCCATGCGCCGGGCGGTCAATCGGCCCTCCCGCAGCAGCCATCCAGCGCCGATCTGATGCCGTCTTTTCCACCATTAGGCCACCGCCGTCGACGCCCTGGATCCGCTCGAGCGTGGCCGGCCGTCATCCGTCGACCGCCGTTCCGTCGGCTGCTTCTCCGCCGACCGCCGCTGTGCACCGTCGCCGTCCTCGGTCGCGAACCCGCCGCCGGGTCCGCCTCCGTCCGAAGTCGCGACCACGATCGCCGCTCCGCCGGCCGCTCGCCTCGCTTCGCCGCTTGGATCGCGGCCGTCGCGATCGCCGTCGTCGTTACGGAGTTGGTCGCCGGAGAGGTCGCCGCTCAAGCCGGCGGCATTGCCGCTGGCGCACGGTTGCCGGCAGCCGCCGGCCTCCGCCGCCCGCCGGTTTGGACGCTGGGAGAGCGCGCGAGCCCCGCCGCCGCGAGATCTGCCGAAGTCACCGTCGACCGCATGGGCCACCTCGCCGATCCGCCGTCGCCACCGGTCGCCGCGCATTGCCGCCGCCGCGCGTCCGTCTCCACCGAGCCATTGCCGCCGCAGCCGGTCTCCTCCGCCGCGCGCCGCCACCCGCCGGGCCATCTCGCCGAGTCGCCACCGTCGCCGGCCACCTCCGTGTGGGTCGTGGTAGCTCCGCTGTCGCCGCCGCTGCGGATCCACGCAAGTGGTTCTTGCCTCGCCGACCTCCGCCCCGCCGCCTCGGCGCTGGAGCCGCCGCTGCCGCCACCGCCGGACCGCGCCGGCCGCTGCTCGTCGTCGCCGCCGGTCGCCGGGGTCACCCGGAACTGCCGCCGCCGCTCCTTTAGTCGCCGATCCCAAACGGACCGATGCGGTCGGGGTGTCAATCGGTTTTAAAACCGACCGATTGATGAGTTAAAAAAAACAAAAAAAAATAAAAAAAAACTTATTTTGCAGGCATTCTCTGGCCAGTCGTCTCCATCCACTGCAGCACCCCGCCACCGCTATCGTCGTCTTCTACACCGGCATCGGAGGTCTTCCAATGGCGTCATGATCACCGTCTAGCAGCTCGAGGATGAGCTGCATGTCCAGGAGGGGTGTAATGTCATAGAGGTGGGCCCAAGGCCTAGTCGGTTTATTATTAGGAATTAGAGATTGGTTTCTATTTGAGTTAGAGATTAGTTTCCTTGTATTAGAGATAGTGTTAGAGATATGATTGAGATTAGATTCGATCTGTTAGGGGGAGCTCATCTATATAAAGAGGGCTACCGTATGCTATTGGAATCAACCAGAGCAACGTTTGGTTGCCAGCTTCCCTACGGAGTCCCCTGTTCTACTCCGCCGTTTGCCCTAGCCATAACAGTTTCGCACTATATAGAACTTGAATTTGTTCCCCAAGTTTATTAGTGTGCCAAGAGGTGTCAATGCCATCCAGAATCATATGATCGTAAGGTACTTCTCTTTTTTTTTTCCTCTGCCCTTATTGCATTCAACATCTTATTGAAATGTTCTAAAAGATTTGCTCTGTTGTGTTTGGAATAATTGAAAAAAATGAGGCAGGAATGATTATATGTAGCATAGTTGGATCAAAATTGCATTTTGAGCTAGGTTGCTTGTGGCTGCCAGTGGTGTGCACCTGATGGTAGGCTGACAATATATTTTGTTTCATTCCTTCGTTAGTATCTAGTCCAGCATATACATATAACATAACCTCTACAAATTGAGAAAAATAATAAAATAAAATTATCATGGAACTTTGCCACTTGTTATCTTACTACACAAGGATTTGAGCTTTTGAGTTTTACATCATATTTCATAATGATTAACTTTGATCGGTTGTTCGTATTTGCTAGATTATCACTTGTTTCATCATATTTCAGAATCATTATCACTTGTTATCTTACTACACAAGGATTGTTGTGTTTTAATCTTATTTAGCTAATTTCACTTACTACCTCACTTACTTGCAGATCTCAAGAGGACATTTAATTGTAATATGAAGTCTGTTTGTGCTTTTTTTCTACGCGTAAGATGACGTGCTTCTATTTGTGCTTTTTTCTACGCGTAAGATGACGTGCACGTGATTTGCTCTTAGTCCTGCAACATCATCATTTGTCTTTTGGGACCAGTGAGCTTAATGCTGATAGGCAGAGCTAATACATCTGGCTTTGTCAGTGCTGGGGAAAAATGAACTAGATGGATATGGCCAAGTTTGAATGCAGCCTTTTGGGGCTAAGATTGAATGCAGTCTTTGTCACATTTTTGTAGTCATTGGCCACTAGTATAATCACTATACTTGATTCTGCTAATTGTCATGAAACTTTTTTTTTGTTTTCTGTCTATACTATTTTGCTTTATTTCAGTGATAACTGGAAGTCATTTAATCATATTTATTTTTTATATCTTTTTGCTCATTATTACTTCTAGCTGATATTGAAACCCTAATGCATACAGAATATAAAGTAGTAAGCTCATTAGTTCGACGTGCGGTTTTGCACTTATATCTTGCTTCATCGATATGCTTTGTCATTATATAGACCAAGTGTTCTCGTGTAGACTATATTTTTCATGGGTTTATACTGTCATTGTAGAATAGATGTATTATGACTTGCTTCAATGCAATTTTCGTCGATTGCATATGGGTTTCGGTTATTTGAGTTTGTTTATACATTTATTTCCATTTTTCTTTGGAGTTTTGGTTGGAATATGAGGTTATCATTTTGGGCATTTAATTACCGGTACCTTTAGTGCTTGCTTGTTTAGCTTCCATTTATTGTGTGTACACATTGGGGTATTTGGTGTCTTCAAAGAGGCATCTTTGCACCCAGGCCTCACCCCGAAATCCCGAATGCTTACGGGCTACGGCTCGATGTTTTCTGTTAAAGCAGGTGATAAATTGACATTAGTTGCTATTACCAGATACTAGCTGTTAGAGATACTCGCAGATTCAAGTTTCTTAACCATTTTTTTCTTGTCGCTGCCCTTGTTTTGTAAGAAACTATGGATCCATCTACTCGACATGTTGCCTGTTTTTGGTTTATAACATCTAGTTGCCATGTGGTTTGGGTATGAAAAGAAAATATGCAAGGAATGCTGTTTTCTTAGAAAAACCTGTGTGGTTTATGATCATGATACAGAGTGTCAGTATTTTAGTCTGCGAGTTTTTCACGCATAGACTAGCAGTTAACCATATATGATCCAAGTTCAATACATAATATGATACAGAGTATCAATTTTTTAGTCTGTGAGTCTCCCTGGAAGCTGCCAAGCTCAGTCAAGGCTTGTGGAGTAGTTCTCGACAGTTCGACTCGTGAGCCAGCTTGAGTTATGCACCGAGTCGAGCTGAGCCTTAGCTCCGTGTGAGCTCGGTTAAGTTTGCCTCAAGCCGGCTCGGTTCGTTTTCGTTTTCAGCCCTATTGCGGTCAAATGGTGCATTATTGCATCAGGAACGCTATAGTGTGACAAGGGGGGAAACAGACTCCATTAATCCAATATTTTGTGGAGTCATTTTCCGAAAGCCGAAAAACATGCGTCCATGTCATTGGCAGATGGTACTGGATGAACTTAAATATTTGGCACGTCAGTATCACAGTATGTGTCACAGAGTCACAGCCCACCATGTCACGTAATCTGGGTCCTGGGATATACCTTAGAGCAACTCCAGCAGGGTCCCTACTTGAGCCCTCAAACCTCATATTTGAGGGCTTGAGACAAAAATGCAACTCCAGCAGGGCCCCTACTAGAGCCCTCAAATTTGAGGAGCCCCTCAAATCCCCCCTTCACCCCTCATTCCCAGGGGCCCCTACTCTGGCTCTCATCCTACGGTTTCTTCCCGCTCCTGAAACTTCCCCCGCCTCCCCCCAAAATTCCCCGCCTCCCCCCCAAAAAATCCCCGCCTCCCCCCCAAAAAATCCCCGCCCCCGGCCGATTCCCCCGCCTCCGCCGCCCGCTCGCCCCCCGCCTCGCCCGTCGCCTCCACTCTCCGTCGCCCGCCCGACGCCTCGCTCGACGTCGTCGCCTCGCCCGCTCCTCCCAAAATCCGCCTCCTCTCCCCAAAATCCCCGCGCCTCCCAAAATCCGGCGCCTCGCTGACGCCTCGCCGACGCCTCCGCGCGACGCCGCTCGCCGCTCCTCGGCTCGCCATCGTCGCCGCCGACGCCGCTCGACGCCGTCCCCGACACCTCGCCGCGCGCTGTCGCCAGCGTCTCCGCGTCGCCGCCCGCCCGACGCCGTCGCCTCCGCCCGACGTCTCCGCCCGACGCCTCCGACCGGATTTAGGAGTGGGTCCCATGTGTCAGTGTGTTTGGGATGAATTTGAGGGCTTAGATTTGAGGGGTGCTGTTGGAGTAGATGCAAAAAAACAGGGCCCTCAAAAGTAGGGGGAGCCCTCAAATGAAAAGTAGGGGCCCTGTTTTGAATAGTACTGCTGGAGTTGCTCTTATAGCAAGTGCATGGCTACCGTTCCGGATCCTTGCCGCCCGGCCGTTAAAACAGAACCCTTTCGTGGCCTTGGGCCAATGGCCGGCCTTAACTAGAAAATTCTCTCGAAATGACGAAATCCAGCATCTTTCTGCCTGAGTGGAATTCGTATTTTCTCCGAACAAGTTAAGACGAGTACGACGTTCTCTTTTGAAAATAGCCAGCAATAACGGTGCTTCGAAGTCGTATGCAAAAAGCATGTGAGTACACGTCATGGTAAGGTCAAAGATCGGTTGGTACGATGGATCGGTCCATCGAAGCAGTCATCGGACAGCAACATCGCGGCTATATGTATTATCAGCACCAGCCAGGCACACGACACGTGGCACATATATACTATAGTGACATTGTAGCGCACACTGTCGCAATACTGTAGCAAATGTGCTTATGTGCGGTTCTGCACATGCTACAGTATTTTTATGCCACATATCATCTTCTAATTGGCTCGTGATATAAACTATTTCATGCCATCGTGATACAATCCAAAATTTCCACGAATGACCGATGCTGTGACCTTGAGACAGGAGTTTTGTCTCTCGATTCAGCATGGTTGTTCCAGTCCGCGCTCCGCATTTCTCGTTGGCATTTACACGTGCAGGGTTGAAGTGACTTTTCTTCCCCTCTGCTTTTGTGTTTATCTACGAGATCAAATACTTGCTTCCTGTGCTGCTTAATTTGAATGTAATGTGTTTATCCAGCACAGTGGCTAGCTAATTATTACCTGTACCTATAATACTCATGATACTAATCTTTTGCTACCTACAGATAAGTAGTACAGGCAGCTGCATTAGCAGCCTTCATTGCTGATACCTATGGCTAACTGTTACTGGTAGTACGTTCCTCTTGCTCTGTTTAATGCTCGTGTTGTTCTTCCAAATCTGCTACAGGCTTTCATGTACGTGACTTCGTGTCGTGACCCAAGGACAGGGGCTAGGATGAGTTCCGATGACGGGAGCGTGAGAGCGCATAGCTCCTGACTTGGGTTTGATCCCAAACACAAGGGGGTGAAAACCATTTGAATTATCGCAATTCTTGGGTTCTATGAATCACCAGAGGATGTTTAAAATTGAGCGTTTCTTACCACAACCAGAAGTTTTTACCGGCTTTTCAGGAAAGTTGTTATGAACCATGAACAATAATTCGACACAACGCGTTAGAAGCTACTGAAATTTCGCCGCGCCCAGAGGCATTGAACACGGTCAAAAATTTGCGTACCTTCACCATGTGCTACAAATATACTTGGTGTTGCTGTCCTAGAAGAGAAGTTGCCTTTGCTGCCAATGAATCAGTCAGCTGTAAACATGGCACACCAGTCCGACTAGCCCGACAGCTGAGAAGACGAAATCGTAGCACAAAATCTATCGTGCCAGGTTCAAAGTGCTCAACCAACCACCATCTCCCAGCCTTTGACTTTGTCCATGTATTTAAACAAGAACAACAACCACGGAGAAGTACTAATCTTCTTTTGTTTCACAATGCAAGAACCCGCCATGCTCGTCCTCCGTAGTCTACTCCTCCTTCTATCCTCGCCGCTCGTCGTCGCCGCCGCCTATTCGGAGTACTCGTGTAATGGCACCAACGGCAACTACACGGCGAGCGACGCCTTCGGAGCCAACCTCGAGCGCCTCACCACGGCGCTACCCATCAACGCCTCCATCTCTCCCTCCCTCTTCGCCTCGGCGGCCATCGGCGCCGCCCCGGACGTGGTCTTCGGCCTCGCGCTCTGCCGCGGCGACATCACCGACGCCAGGACGTGCTCCTCCTGCCTCAACGACGCGTTCCAGAGGCTGCGGGCGCTGTGCGCGGGCGATAGGGACGCGACGTTCTACCACGACCTCTGCACCCTCCGCTACTCCGGCGAGGACTTCCTGGCGCGGCCGGACGACAACTCCCCGGTGATCAACGCCATGGACGTGAACGGGTCGACGTACGCCGGGTGGGACAGCCGGAACGCGACGTCCCGGACCTTCTTCCTATCGCTGGTGGGCACCCTGTTCAGCGAGATGGCCATGTACGGCGCGTACAACTCCACGGCGCGCCGGTTCGCCAGCGCCGTCATGTACATCAACCCGCAGCTGCCGACGGTGTACGGTCTGGCGCAGTGCACGCCGGACCTCTCGTCGGGGCAGTGCTGGCACTGCTTCCAGGGCCTCCAGGAGCAGAACCGCCAGTGGTACGACGGCCGCGAGGGCGGCCGCATCCTCGGCGTCCGTTGCAATTTCCGGTACGAGGGCTACCAGTTCTACGGCGGCACGCCGGACGTCCGGATCGGCTTGCAGGGTGGTACATCTTCTCCAACTGGGAACAATGGTAAACCAAAATCGTACTTCTTTTCGGCATATACATTTGTTCAATGCAACTAATCTTAGACAGCCTAGTATGTATGTTCTTAGTTTATGAGTTAAAATTAATTAAGTTGTAACCACTCAATTATTGTTGTTACTTATTTTCTTCTGAATTATGTAGGAAACAATCATAGGAAGATCTTAATCATTGTTCTATGTGTGTCAATCACGGTGTTCTGTTCTATGCTGCTCGGCTGCCTCCTACTGATCAGAAGGCTGAGAAAAGGAGCTGGTAAGATGATGAATCTTAATTTCTCCATCCCTTTTAGCCATAAAAAGGAGTGTAATTAGCTAGAAATCCCCAATCCAGGAAAGAAGAAACCACTACAGGTACAAGCACATTCTAGGAACAGCTCCAAAACAGAGGAGGCGCTCAAGCTCTGGAAGATCGAAGAGAGCAGCTCAGACTTCACGCTGTACGACTTCTTCGAGCTGGCAGCCGCCACAGACAACTTCGAAGAAGAAAACAGGCTCGGAAGAGGCGGCTTCGGACCGGTTTTCAGGGCAAGTGACGCCATTTACCGTCTAGCAATTTTGACTGAAATGCGATTAATCAACTCTAGTAACTCTCTCTGCATCGCCATTCAGGGCAAGTTACCTGACGGAGCCGAGATTGCGGTGAAGAGGCTGGCGGCGCAGTCGGGGCAGGGGCTCAAGGAGTTCAAGAACGAGATCCAGCTCATCGCGAAGCTGCAGCACACCAACCTCGTCAAGCTCCTGGGCTGCTGCGTGCAGGAGGAGGAGAAGATCCTGGTGTACGAGTACATGCCCAACAGGAGCCTGGACTCCTTCATCTTCGGTAGTACTAGTACTAACCCAATTACTACTAATCCACTTGCTTAACGTGCCAGACTCTATCTCCCGGTCCATGTTGCTGTTTACTAATCTTGGTGAGACTGTTCTGACATGTAGACCAGCAGCGAGGGCCGTTGCTGGACTGGAAGAAACGGCGGCACATAATCGAAGGGATCGCGCAGGGGCTCCTCTACCTGCACAAGCACTCTCGGGTGCGCATCATTCACCGGGACCTGAAGGCCAGCAACATTTTGCTGGACAGAGACCTGAACCCCAAGATCTCGGATTTCGGCATGGCGAGGATCTTCGGCTCCAACATGACGGAGGCCAACACCAACAGGGTCGTCGGCACCTAGTGAGAGAAACACGCATATATACTTGCAGTAGACCACTTTTATGCATGCAGCATGCTCATCGTTAATGTTTCGCGTTTTGTGATGTTGTTTGATGCCGCTTGTAGTGGTTATATGGCTCCAGAGTACGCTTCGGAGGGCATCTTCTCCGTCAAGTCCGACGTCTTCAGCTTCGGCGTGTTGCTGCTGGAGATCGTCAGCGGCAAAAGGAACAGTGGCCACCAGCAGCACTACGGCGACTTCGTGAATCTCCTCGGATACGTAAGGATCTTTACTAAAATAACGACAAGAACAACAAGAGCCTGAAGTTTCCTACGGCCTTCTCCGTTTGATTCCTAAATTGAATACAAAACATGCTTGCGGCTTATCCATTACCATTAGGTCAATCGTTTCGGCGTTACTGCATTAGCAACATACATCACTGGCAAAGACTGTAAACCTTACCAATGTGCCGTGTTTTTCAATGATTTTGACAGGCATGGCAGCTGTGGAGGGAAGGGAGAGCCTTCGAGCTGATCGACCCGACGCTGGGCGACTGCGACGAGGTGACGAGCATCATGCGGTGCGTCAAGGTGGCGCTGCTGTGCGTGCAGGACAACGCGATGGACCGGCCGACGATGACGGACGTGACGGCGATGCTGGGCAACGACGGCGTGGCGCTGCCGGACCCGAGGCGGCCTCCGCACTTCCACCTGAGGGTCACCAGCGACGAGGAGGACGGGTCGGAGGTCCGCACAAGGTCGAACTTCACCGGGTCGTGCAGCACCAACGACGTGACCATCACCGTCATCGAAGAAGGAAGATAGCAACACCATCGATCGATCATTTGCTTTTCTTTGTGGCCTTTCTGTCCGTGACCGAAGCACCGAACGAGGAGTGTGAATGAGCAGACGAATTGTCTGGGTTTGAGATGTTCCTTGAAGTGGATGCAACGGAGTCGCTTTCGTGAACGGAGTCGCTGGGTTGGAATTAGAAACGAGCAGGTGTCGGTCAGGTTCGGTGTGGTGCGCCGCCGACTATTCAAGCCGTGCTAATGCGAACCTGACGATGGCTGCTGACTTTATGGGGGGCATGTGCACATGCATCGAGCTGTACCATATGCTCATCCCGCCAGGACTATGCAACTCAAAGTCGCGGATGGTGGCTGGCATGGCAGCTAGCTGATGACTTCCCAAATTTGTGTGTCCCGTGCTGTTTTTGTGTGTGTGTGTGTGTGTGTGACCCGTGCACGGTGCACATACGGTGGCCTTGTTCGATCAATGGGGACGAGAATTAAAGCATGGTATCGATCACGATCAGCACGCACACCCGCACGCCGGCTTGTATGACTTGGACATCGGAAGCACTCCACTACTACAAAATAGACTATATTAGATATCTCATCACACACGGTTCATAGAAAACCATCTATATTGTAATTATCACAGATGATTTTACAAAATATGAACGTCTATATTACTAACGATGGCTAGAACCATTTGTGATATGGAATTATCATAGACGATTCTTTTTAATTATTGTCTATGATAGTTCACAGACAATTATTAAAAAAAGATCTATCTGTGATAATTGCGACGTTACAAACGGGTTTTAATTAGAACCGTCTGGAATATGACCATAGACGGTAAAAACCGTCTGTGATGTATCTCTTATATGCATGAATGGCGCGCGCTTTGTCTCCCTGATGCATCTTTGATCACTTCGTCTCCCCGATGCGTCTTTGATCGTTTCAACTCCCCGATCTGTCTCTTCATCTCATGCTCCAAATTTATAAAAATAATCATCTGCCATGTACTGAAGATGAAACCCCAAATTGCTAATACACATATCTACTCTCAAGTACAAACAAATGGTTTCGACGGCCTCTTCCTTATTGCCGGTATTGATGGCCAACCTGACCATCATATACGAGCACCTCACCGCCCGTATGCTGGCAGATGCTGCAGAAGGACACTATGCCAACAGTGTCTTCCCTCGTATGTCCGAGGATTTGCCAAAACAGGTGACGGCCACCTTCCGCCGTCTTGACATCCTTCTCTGTTGCGTCTTTCAGTTGGTCTCTCACTTCCGACGAGCTAGCCACGCCATCGATGTGGTTCTCCACAATGATATTACATGTCTCCAGGAGGCTTGGTGTCGCTTGGAGTGCTTAGTCCAAGCGGCAAACGATCGAGTCAACCTTGTTGAGACCCCCTGAAGCAAGGGAAAAGAACCTATGGGCTCTATTCGACTTGATTCATCAATCGGAGGGTCTTCAGGAGACACTCGAATGAGCGCATCAGCGGGTGGACGCATTTCAGGCTTTGTTCACTGATGATCCTGAACCGTCCGATGCCAACCGTGTTGCATACGAAGTTTTGAAGACGGAGATAGCATGCTACCTCTGTCACTAGAAAATTTTCAAACCAGTTAGGTTTTTACTCTTTTTTTAATCTTTTGTAAGAAGCGACTGGCCACGCTGTTTGGCCATATGTAAATACAAGCAGTTTAATTTGTATTTACTATTTTCTATATATGTAAAAGGTCTTGGTATAACGATATGACGGTATTACTGATCGGTAAAAAAATAATTAAGTAATACATATATACTCTTGAGTCATTATTGAATTTGCATTTATGTATGTGATAATGTGTCATGTATATGTGAACTTGCATTTATGTATATGAGAATATGTCATATATATGTGAATTTGAATTTATGTATGGGAGAATGAATTTATAACCATCTGTGATGTTTATTATCACAGACGATTCTAATTTAGAACCGTTTATGAGGCGCATTATCACAGACAGTTCTAAGTTAAAACCATCTGTGATGGTATATTATCATAGGCAGTTATAATTTAGAACCTCTGTGATGTGTCTAACCTATTTTATATTCGGACTCTAGGGTTTTGCCCGTGCCCTCATTCAACTCTCCCCTGAGCATGAGCCATTGCCTCCTCCCCCGAGCCGGCCACCTCCTTGGTACTGCCAGAAGGCTCAGATAAGGTCGGTGAGCCGATTTAGATCTGGGGCGGGCGAGGAGGAGGGCGATGGCCAAGGTCAACTGGGATGGCGATGACAGATCTAGAGATGGGTGGTTGTGGGGTGACGGATCAGTGAACCACCAGAGACATGGAAGAATAGGTGTCGACAGTAGGGGAGAAGGTGGAGGGGGCAGGGATGCGAAGGGGGCGGCGCTAGCGCTAATGGGCGGCGAAGTAGCGGTGGGGGGGGGTGGTGGGCGGCAGCGACCAGGAGAGGAGGAAGAGGGTGGAAGTTAGGGTTTGAGTTGGGTTTAAATTAGATTTAGGTTGGTGGATCTGGACTTTGGATCTACATTTAACGCTCCAAAAAATCTGACTGATTTTTGCTGAAAAATAGTCAAATAATGTATAATCAAATAACATAAATAGTACGTTTGATTCCTAAATTGAATACAAAACATGCTTGCGGCTTATCCATTACCATTAGGTCAATCTTTTCGCATCTAGCGTTACTGCATTAGCAACATACATCACTGGCAAAGACTATCACCTTACCAATGTGTCGTGTTTTTTTTCAATGATTATCACAGGCATGGCAGCTGTGGAGGGAAGGGAGAGCCTTCGAGCTGACCGAGCAAAATTTTTGCTTTTTAGCTCAAATTTTGAAAGTTTTTTACATATGGACCCCTGGAGAAAAGATTTGCAAAAATGGACTCTTACCACGGCGCCAAATTATATGGCGCCCACGGTACACAGCACGGCGTCATATGCTTTGGCGCCATGCGTGGCCACGTAGGATCCACGGTGGCACAGCTCGGCACCAAAGTACATGGTGCCGTGCTGTGGACCAACGGCGCTAACGGCCATGGCGCCGTGCTCTGGGACTTAGCCCGAAATAGTTTTGGTGCAAGGCCATATATCACGGCGCCAAACAGTCTGGCGCCGTATGTGCCTCATGTGGCACCAGACGCTTTGGCACCGAGACTTCTATATACGACGTCAGCAGATTTGGCGCCGTGCTTGCTACACCAGAAAAAACAGCAAGCTTTGCTTTTTTTTTTGCAAAACATATGCACATACATATACAAAACAGCAAACATATACATTCACACATAAAACATCTGAAAACGCAAAATGACAACATCGCATAATTATCAATAGTCTCAAAATATTACATAACATCGCATAAGTATCAAAAGTCTCAAATATCACATAACTGTCAAAAGTCTGAAAACATCGATAAGTCACTGCCTCTTGGCCTTTCCCTTGCCCTTGGCCAGGGCATTAGACCCTGGAGTGTATGTGCTCGGGGGACAAGCCGAATGACGAGGCCGCTGCGAAGCCTGAGTAGATGGTGCGTCGGGCATCTACGACATCCCAACCTCGTCGTGGGTAGATGCCTCCTCATCCTCGTGCTCCTCCTCCTCGTCATCCTGCTCCGCCTTGTCGTCATCGCCCTGACTGAAAGTCGGAGTGCGTGACGAGCTCCTCGTGGAATGGCGCCTGCCGGCGTGTGATGACGAGGCTGCAGCCGCTGAGGCACCCGACCGCTGGGAGGCCGCCGATATGATCACATCCGAGCGTGCGCGACAACCACAACGACCTGCCACCCGACTGAGCCGACGTCGAAGTCTCTGCAAGTAATGATATGTCATAATTATATACATGCTGAATGGATCTAACTTAACGAATTATCTTCGTACTTGCAGGAAGTCCCTCAGGGGGTGGCTCTCGCTGTCCAGGTGGCTGAGAACCTCGTCGATCTCACGCACCGAGGTTTGGAGAGAAGTCCCCTAAAGAAATAAGTAAACATAAGTGCGAGATAAATGTATGGAACGAAAGTATTGAAAATGTCATGCTTTCCGTACCACTCGATCGAGAATCGGAGCGGCCTCGACCACTGTGCCCTCCCTCGCACGCCTGTCGTACGCAGTGTCCTCGTCCTCGGACGAAGCGAGGTCCGCGTAGTCGACATCGGTCCACTGCTGCCTCATCCTGTAGCGGGTGGCAGTGTGGTACCAGGACAAGTAATCCCAGAAGCTGGCGTTGTTGTGGGGGTATTGTCCCGCTCGCAGTTCTCCTCCATCCTCCTCCACCACTCGACGTACTCTCGGTGGTGATGAGCGAAGTCCGTCACCTTTCGTTGGCGGACCCTGTCGAACCTGTACGTATAGAAGATGTCAACAATAGGTGTTAGAGTACGAACCAACAGAATTTAAAATAAAGCATTCATTATAACTTACTTGTGCAATCAACAGAGGTCGACACCGCCTCGGGGGGATGGAACTGCACTAGGCCAAACTGCCGTGCAACTCTGTGGGGGAGGTGAATCTCTACGGCGTAGAAGTAAATCAGCAGACACCTCAACCTCCAAAGATGGTAGTCCCTGCGGCAAATGGTGCTGAGCGGTAGAGCTGCAACCTGTGGCTCGGAGTAAGACTCCCACGAGACCTAGCAAGCAAACATATGGGCAAACACACGATTAGCCATGTACAAAAACCAAGAACTGTAAGAAAAATAAATGCATTACCAATTTCTTACCATCGTGGGAGACAAGGTGTCCAGCTCGTTGTTGAAATCCACGTACGCCCGCTCAGTGGTCGCGAACGGGACTGAGACGCTATCCCACAGGTACGCCACTGTGGGGCCGAGGTCATCCACACCCTGTGGACGCCAAGGCTGCGCCTGGAACACTCGAGGGCGTCCCACAGGAATACGTGTCCACATCCACACCTGCAGGAGGAAGACGCAGCCACCGAGCGTCGACGTGGGCGCCGTGCGTCTGCAGGCCTCGCAAAGCTAGCGGTAGAGGAACGCGAGGACCGCCGAACCCCAGCTGAACTGTCCAGCGTCGCCCCAATCCTGGAGGCAGTGGATGTACATCCACGAAGCGGCGTCCCCCGTGGTGTCCGGGAAAAGCACGGCCCTGAACATGTGGAGGACCCAAGCGCGGCTGTGGTAGGTCACCGTGGCGTCGTCCGCGACCGCAGGGCATGCACCAAATGCATCCGACAACCATCTAATGTGGACCCCTGAGACGCGGCCTCGCCTGGCATTCTCTGTGACAGGAGGCAATGGCCGGCCCAGGAAGGCCTCCACACGTGCCCTCCAGCCCTCAGACACCGCTGGGCCGACCACCGGCTGTCCCCTAATGGGAAGTCCAAGAATCATCGCCACGTCCTGCAGCGTGACGGTCATCTCCCCACAGGGAAGGTGGAACGTGTGAGTCTCTGGCCTCCACCTGTTAATAGTACACGGAGAAAAAAATTAGTTACGTACATAAGAATATAAACACGAAAACAAACGGACCCAATAGAGAAAATGCACCTGTCGACGAGTGTGGTCAAAGCTGTGGGGTTAAAAATCGGCATGCCCCGCCGTACTAGGTTGGCGACCGTGTGAAGCCCAGCACGGCGAAGCAGTGGGGTATAGCGGTCGTCGTATCGCATCAAGTGGAACCCATCATGGGTTCGACAACGAAGTATGTGAAGTTCCTGAAAATTGCTATAAACGTTAGATGCGCGATGAAAACACATGTATATTTCGACAACACACGTACATGACCGTCCTCCGTGAGCCTGCCGTGGTGCTCCCTCTCGTAGAACTCGTCTAGCAGCCGATACCTCGCCATCCTGTGCATTCAAAAATATGTTAATGATAAGAATAACAAAAAAACCGTAAAAACATATGTATTTCTAAACTTTCATCAATATCGCTCAAATCAAACCCTAAAAACATATGTATTTCTAAATCAAACCCTACAAAAATATGTATTTCTCAACATTCATCAATCTCACTCAAATCAAACCCTAAAAACATATGTATTTGTAAATCAAACCCTAAATCTAAACTTTCATCAATCTCGCTCAAATCAAACCCTAAAAACATATGTATTTCTAAATCAAACCCTAAAAACATATGTATTTCTAAAATGGACCCTAAAAACATATATATTTCTAAAATGGACCCTAAAAACATATGTATTTCTAAACATTCATCAATCTCGCTCAAATCAAACCCTAAAAACATGTGTATTTCTAAATCAAACCCTAAATCTAAACATTCATCAATCTCGCTCAAATAAAACCCTAAAAACATATGTATTTCTAAATCAAGCCCTAAAAACATATGTATTTCTAAATCAAACCCTAAAAACATATGTATTTCTAAAAATCAAACCCTAAAAACATATGTATTTCTAAAAATCAAACCCTAAAAACAAATCTATACACGTTACTACTCTTACATTACGCATATCTATTGAAAATCCAACCTAAAACCGAGTCAAATTAAACTAATTTCATCTAGAGTTTCAAATCTTGCCATACGAAATGTACATCAAATACTCCATATTTATTGCAAAAAATCAAGGGAAAGGAGGGGGTTCACCTTGCTTACTCGATTTGGAAGCAAAATCGCGAGAAAAACAGATGGATTTGAGTAGATTTTGAGGGGGAAGAGAGTGGCGGCGGCGGCGGTTGCTCTCGGCTCGGGCTGAACAGAGTGAGGGGGTGGGGGGCCGCGCACGGGCTTAAGTCTCAGAGCACGGCGTCACGGCCGTTAGCGCCATTTGTGCACAGCACGGCGCCATGTGCTTTGGCGTCGAGCTGTGCCAACGTGGATCCTACGTGGCCACGCACGGCGCCAAAGCATATGGTGCCGTGATGTGTACGGTGGGCGCCATATAATTTGGCGCCGTGGTAAGAGTCCATTTTTGTAAATCTTTTCTTCAGAAGTCCATATGTAAAAAACTTTTAAAATTTGAGCTAAAAAGCAAAAATGTTACGCTGATCGACCCCACGCTGGGCGACTGCAACAAGGTGACAACGACGAGCATTATGCGGTGCGTCCAGGTGGCGCTGCTGTGCGTGCAGGACAACGCGATGGACAGGCCGACGATGACGGACGTGACGGCGATGATGGGCAACGACGGCGTGGCGCTGTCGAACCCGAGGCGGCCTTTGCACTTCCACCTAAGGGTCACCAGCAATGACGAGGACGGGTCGGAGGTCCGCACACGGTCAGGGCCGGCTCTGGGGGTAGGCCGGAGGGGCGCCAGCCTAGGGCCCCGGGCTAGGGAGGGCCCACCCCCCCTGCGCCAGAGTACGGCCAGAGTCCAGTCCCCAGAAGCCTACATGCATACGTGCGGGCTGGCTCAACGTTTTGTGATTGAGCCATGCATACGCGTTTTGTGATTGCGACGCTTCAACTAACGCCATAACGCGGAACGCCTCGACGCTTCTACTAACGCCAGAAGAACGCCGCGCCGTCGCGCCGATTCGCCGCAGTGCCGAACGTGAAGTCGTGAACTCCGTCCGCGGGCCGCGGCTTCGACAGTTCGACGTGATCGTCTCCTGCGCACAGCGCCGACATCGTGGCCGTGAGGCCATCGCAGCCCGAGACTCCAATACTCCATCCGTGATCGGTGATCCGTCCATCCGTTCTGCTCTGCTGCCTCACGCCCGATCAGGCGATTCACCTTGCCATCTGCATCCGTCGCCCCGCCTCCCGATTGCTTATTTGCTCGTCGCCTCTTGGATCTTAGTCGCCGTTTGGTTTCTCTGAATTCTCGATTCCATCTGCATCCGTCGCATCGCCGAGGTCAGGCAAGTAGGCAACAATTTACATCTAGTGATCTACTCATGAACTTGGACGACATTGATCTCGATGTTATTATTAATGATTTTGCATCAAGAAGTGCTAGAAGTTCCTTTTTTATGAAAGACAGTGGATATTTGTCGCTCCTATTTGAGGTAAATTAATTCTTACTAGTTACATTTGGTTTATGAACTAGTTAGCACCTAATTAGTTTATCATGTTAGAACTATTGATTTGTGTCACTTTAGACAATATAAAGTTTAAACTACATATTTTATAAGTAGAAAAAAATTTATAGTAAAGGACCCATAGAGCCGAATTCGCCCTAGGGCCCTTGAAAATGTTGAGCTGGCCCTGCACACGGTCGCACTTCACCGGGTCGTGCAGCACCAACGACGTGACCATCACCACCATCGAAGAAGGAAGATAGCAACACCATTGATCGATCGTTATTTTTTTTCTTCGTGGCCTTTCTGTTCGTGACCGAAGTATCGAACGAGGTGTGTTAATGAGCAGACGAAATGTCTGGGTTTGAGATGTTCCTTGCAGCTATGCGACACGCATGACAGTTGCTCGTGTCGTTGAACAGAGTTGAATAGGAGTACTAGAATTGTATGAAGAGCTAGTACAGCTGGTAGTGCTTTGACGGATGAACAAAACTGAAAAGTACACGAATCTGCAGAGGATGCAACGGAGTCGCTGGGTTGGAATTAGAAACGAGCAGGTGTCAGCCAGGTTCGGTGTGGTGCGCCACCGACTATTCAAGCCGTGTTAATGCGAACCTGACGATGGCTGCTGACTTTCTGGGAGGGAGACACTAGAATTTTTGGTACAAATAATCCATTTTTTATTCAAAATTACAGAAATATATCCGTGGAAATTTTTTTTACAAAAATAGACTCCAGTCGTCCAATGGTTGAGCGACTGGAGCCTTTCGCCCAACCAGCGGACAACACAACAGCTGTCGCTCTACCCTCGGGCGACTGCATCTAGTCGCCCTCCCATTGGCGACTTTCATCTGATCGCCCAATGGTTGGCGACTACACTCAGGGGCCGACAAAACCGTATGTACTGATCGTTTTATATACCGATGCAATATAAACAACTAGTCTGAAAAGATAAAATGGCAAAGTTCTATATGGCTTATATATACTCATTTGAAAGGTTTCGATGAGATCTACAACTTTTCAGTTAAAGAAAAATCCAAATTCCGAAGGAAAGATTAAGAAAAAGGGCAAAAACAGAAAGAAAAAACTTGCGACACAGGTTTAGGTCCAAAGATAGCCGATTTTCAGGGTCTTGGAGGGTGACTAGCACAAGATGGTCATTATTTTTGGATCGGGTTCGTCGTTAGCTTTCCAACGAGTACAAGAACGTTGAAAACGGACACCGTATGCAAAAGTTATGCCCGTTTTACTGAAGGTGTGTCGGAAACGGACTCGAATTCGTTTCGGCCTCAATTGAAACTGCTATAACTTTTGATGCTATGGCCGAAATTGCTCAAATTGTTTTCTGGAGGCTTTTGGATGTATGAAGAACAGCTCCACCAATTTTCACTATTTTTGGCGAAGGTTTGATGCACTTTCCAAATTTCGGCAAAATGGACTCTTTCCTCTCTTTTTTCTCTCGGGGACCTGAGTGCAGTCGCCCAACCACTGGGCGACTTTCATGCAGTCGCCCAATGAGAGGGCGACTAGATGAAAGTCACCCAATGGTGGGGTGACTGCAATTAATCGCCCAACGATTAGGAGATTTTCTAGTGTCGCTATTGGGTTGGACGAAAGGCTTTTGTAAAAAAAAATTCTGCGGGTATATTTCTGTAATTTCAAATAAAAAATAGATTATCCATACAAAAAAATTCAAGACACCACGTGCACGTAGTAATTGTGGTCAGCACTCGGCAGGAAACGAGCACGTTAAGTACAGATAAAAATTCAAGCGATTCAGACGTGTTTCCCCTCATGTGCCCGCTGGGCCAGGGCGTCGCGTGGAGAAGGCCCGGCCGATGCCGTTCGGCCAAGAACGTGCACATGGGCCTCTTCCTGTCTTCCAGAGGGCGGTCTGGCCCGACAACCATTCGGCCCGCGCGTTTTGGTCCAACCTGCATGCACATGCGTGCACCGCGGATGAGATACGCGCACCGAGGCCGAGCAGATAATACGTCGAGCGCTCGAGCTGTAACATATGCTCATCCGGCTGGACACTGCAACTCATGTCACGGAGGGTGGGCGGGTACCAATATCTGACTTCCCAAACTTGTGTGACCCGTGCTGGTTCAAAAAACGTTTCGTCTGACCCGTCGTGCACGGTGCACATACGTTGGCCTTGTTCGATCAACGTGGACGAGAATTAAAGCATGGTATCGATCACGACCAGCGCGCGCATTTATCCACGCTACCCAGTCTCGGCTGGTCGGCTTGGCCGGCCGTGCATAATAGCTAGGAATGATTTCGTCTGGTTTATGTTAACTTCTAATTTATTACTTAAGATTTAAGTAACTTATTTTAGTTTTTTTGGTTTTTCTTTGACTTTTTAGCTTTTCTTTTTTATCTTAATTCCTTTATATTGTTTATGAAGATATAACGATGTTTTTCTTTTTACTTTTTTCATCTGAACGATTTAGAAAAACGAATAGCTGCTACAGTTTAATTTTAGCTATAAGAAAAAAAATTAAACCAGATATGGAAGCTATAAACTAGTTAGAGCGGGATCAGTAAGCTAGAAATGCTAATATTGCCTTTGTTCCCTAGAGCCCCCATTAGCTAGTAACAACATTCGCTAATCTTGCTTTTATCGCGTCACGGCCAAGCCGACCAACCGAGCCTAGGCAGCTCGGTAAAAGCTGTCAAGCAGCATAGAGCGGCAAGCCAGTGAGGCCCGCCTGCTGCCGCGCGTGTGGAAGGTCAGCCGTGCTTTAGCCTCCTCTGCACTGGTGCCCTCCAAACTGAGCTATGATAATGCAGTAGGAGATATATATCGTTTGTTGTAGTTCTTAAGTTCGGACAAAAAAATAAATTTAAAAAATAGATGTTAGAGTACCAAAATTAAAAAATAAAAAATAAAACTGCAATGCTATATAGGCAAATGCCTCCTATCTAGCTATATATGCTAGCCATCAACGCGTACATCCGAGCTATATGTACTGGCCATCAATACATGCATCCGAATAGATTTCACGTTTTCAATCCCTAAATAACAAAAAATAAAAAAAAACATCGATATGTAACTGATATGTATCCTCATACCCTACGAGGGAGACTCACATTGGGTGTCTTTTCAAATTTTACATTTTTGCGATGCTAATTTCTAAATGATTTTCATGTTAAAAACATCTAAAATTTCTAGTAGAATTAGGATTAAACTTTAAGGACTATCATCATGTTTTAGCACAGGATGAAACTCTTAACATGTTCTAATTTTTCATATCTTCTCCATTTAATTTAAAAATTGGCTCGGATGGTTGAGTTTGCATTTAATTAATATTTTGAAATTTTACATTCTAAAAAATCAATTATTAACTTTTCTAATTTTACTTACACATATTTAGATATAAATTGGAATTTTTATATGTTCAAACTTTTAATTTATTTAATATTTTTAATTTTATTTTTTGGGTTTAATTTTATCAAATTTGGACTTAGTTCTAAATCTTTATTTAATATTAATTTCTAATTATTAATTATATATGTTTTGAATTTGAATTTACATACATTCCACATTTATTTTTAAAAATCTTAGTTATTCTAACTTGAATTGACACTTTTTTATGCTAGATTGAGATCAATTTATAACTACAACGTCTTGACTGCTATATATGTCTAATATAAAAGGTTTTAATCCTAGAACTTACAGATGTATGCATCTTAACTTCACTTTTTCTTGGGAAATTTCATGAAATAGCACTCCGAAAAATGGCGACCCTCGGAACAAGCTACTCAAATGACGTGTAGATGCACATAATACCATTTTGGCTCCTTTATTGCCTTTTCCTGCTTTTTAATTTTCTTGGCCACACAAAACGAACTCCTTGCCCTTGGACCACACTTTGGTAAAATCCGTACATTTTTTCATTTCACCTAATAATGTTGGAATTTATAAAATAATTTTATCCCCTAGGATTAATACAGGGGTTTTTTTTTGAGAAGTCTTTAATTAGTATAGATGTAGATAGACGGACTATACGGGCAGCTTTCTGTAGCTTTTTTTTGCTCCTCCTAGAGGATTTTTCCTCTATATACATAACTTGGAGATACACCTTACGTTCGTGCAATTATCTCTACTACTTAAAAGAAGTTCTTTCTTTGCCCCTCCCCCTCCTCATAAAAGTAGTCGCGCCGACTCATGGGCCTCGTGGGCTTGGAATTCCAGCGTTCACGAGTCGCATCTCTACTTCCCGAATCCTCTCCCCACCCCAACTACACGACCGCACGACCGCATGCTGACAGTTATCCCCACCCTCCGAGCCGCTCCTCCTCCATCCCCATCTATTGTCGCCCCTTAGCCTCCGCCAACACCACCGACCACTGCCGCACGCATACCCGTTCCTGCACATCTTGCCATATAAACCTACAACCCCAACATCGCGGCCTCTGCACTCCCCCTCTTCATTTCGTCTCCCTGCCCCGTCCCTAGATCTACTCCGCCGCCACCGCCACTCTCTTTTCTCTTCTTCGGTGAGCCCTGCCGCCTCCTCGCTGGAGCACCGCCTCCTACTCCCACCTCGAACCCCTCCATCTCATTCCCCCTCCAGATCTGTTCCACACTCGAATCAAAACCCCCGATCCAGATCCGGCGGCCACCCAACCATGGCCCACCTCAGCGCTCTCCACCTCCTACACGCCCTCGTCGTGGTGGCTATCCTCCTCCTCTCCCTGTCCGGCGCCCACGGCTTCTACCTCCCGGGGAGCTACCCAGTATAACTGAGGTTCACCACCGGGGACTACTCTCTTGATAATATCATTTATGGTACACTAGTACAGACTGTGTTATCACAGATGGTTCAAAATCGTCATCATAGACGGTTTCTGAATCGTCTGCGTTTATGTGTCAGTGATAATAGTTGGTTATCACAGACGACTCCCACACCATCTGTGATAACTTACAACACAGATAGTTTTTCTGAAAAACCATCTGTGATTTTCGACTATCACAGATGGTTTTTTGTATTAACCGTCTGTGATATGCACGATATCACAGACGGTTTTTATTATTAACCTCTGATCACTAAGAAGACGTATATAGATCTATAAGTGGTATGTTTTCATCAAACTCCCGAAAGCCGGTCGCCTCGCTCCACCGATGTAGCACAATGAAGACAGATCTGTGTCAAGACTACGTATGCCCGGTATTTAATTGCGTAGATTATCCCAGACGGTTCCAATCACAAATGGTCTGTGATATGAACATTACCACAGATGGTTCGTATTAATAACTGTCTGTGATAATTCACATACGGTTATTCATACAAACCGATTGTGATGTCTGCAATATCATATAGACGGTTTGTTATAAGAACTATCTGTGATGTCCACAATATCAGAGACAATTTTTATACGAACCGTCTGTGATGTCCGCAACTTTCATAGACGGTTATTAATACGAACCGTCTGGGATATCTTAATTATCACAGACAGTTCTAATTAATATCTGTCTATGAAAATATCACAGACGGTTGTTAGTATAAACCGTCTATGATAGTTTAAGTACAGACGATTCCGTATGAACCGTTTGTGATGTAGCCATAAAGTATAACCTCTTTTATAATAGGAGTACTTGCTGCTAGAGTACTGATATGCGGATAATATTTGATGTGTGCTGCCCGATTTCCTTCCTGTGCAGGATTTTTGGAATTTAAGGATGTTGAGATCCAGTGTCGACATGTAGTGAACTTGTTGTGAAAGTTTGTATGTCTGAGCATTGTAAGAGTGGGAAGTTCTGGGCTACTGTACAAAATGCTTGTGTTCCAATAATGGAGTTGATTGACTGAGAGCGGAGCCGACCAGAGAGTTTATATAATATTTTCTGCTCATATGGCATAGACTCAGCGTGGAAATACTTTGTTGAAGTATGTGCCTTATATTTCTTGCTCTTTGTTTTGGTTTTCACTTTTCCATGAACTTTTGTGTCAAATAGTGCTGAAGCCTAATTGGCTGTGACAATTTCTTCTATAGCATTTATATTTTCCCTTGTTTTATTTCCAGTCTTTAAGATCAACAACAGATGATATCGGAAGGAATATTCATCGGGAGCACTTGCTGATTGCGGCAGATTGCCTGTCTGTAAGTGGGCAGTTCCATGGGCTAAGCTGTCAAGGTTTAAAGCAGCAACGGATTCAGTTATCAATCTCTTCTACATTTTCTGAAGCATGTTTTTTTGTGAGTAATCTATGCTCTTCTGAGTGATTGTTTATTATAAGATTTGCCTTCGAAAGAGCTCTGAACACATTCTGATTTTATGGTATTTTCTGCAGAGGCCTGCACATAGTTTTATAATTGCTGCAAAGAGATGCAATTGCTTGGGGGGCAAAGAACTTTCTACTGGGACTTCGGGTTCTTTCAAGACTAGTAAAGTGCTCATGTGTTGCAATGGAGTACCAAATAAAAGTGATACATATTATCAAACATAATCCCAAACTAAACAATGAACATCAATTTTATCTTACATCATCATGTATCAAGCAAAGCATATATGTTCATACTCATAAATAAATCAAGCATCATATTAGTGAAACATGATAGAACAAGTACCACATGCGACAATATGTACAAAAATGGTAGTAAAAAATATTTTCCGTAGTATACTTAATACATAAATAACTGTCAGACCATCTTGGAGAATAACAAACTAATTGATAAATAGGACATCTACAATAAACATAAACATTAACGAGAATTTTAAAATGAAACTGATGTACCATCCTTCTAGAAGACTTATCTTCATCTCTAGCTTGTCAAGTAAAAAGAAAGCAAACACACTATACAAAATAGAAAATAAATAGTTAAATATCATAGATCCATTGTATATTACATATAAAAGATATGAAAATATTTAGTGAATTGCTTACGTTATTTAATGTCTAAACATTCTAGCAAGTGTATCTTCCTTATGTCAACGGCATTCATGATAAAGTTCCTTACATTCAAATCATACAGCACTACTTGGCGCAGTTCTGTTTGAAGGGAGCATTATTTAAATTATGAAATACATGCATACATGCATACATTATTTACTTGATTTTTTACCTTCAAGTTCTTGTATCCTATCATCTTGTGGTCCAAATATAAAATTTGTACAACCCATGCATAGTCATCAAGTAACCTTTTCAATAATATATCAATTTGATGAGGATCAGGAATAAGATGTAAAATGATGAAATATTTGTATTAGCTGCACACATACCATATCGACTATTCTTCTTCAGTATTGTTACAGCTAAAATATGGTTTTGTTCGCTCGCAAGTCTCCATCGTGTTAGATACCGCACAATAAGTCCATCCCAAATACGCACAAATAATAAGTTGTGACTGATGTACATAAAAAATGGACTCAATTAACAATATGCAATATAAATTATTTGCTTTTAAGAAAATAGAAACATTCTACGCAACTTGACTGTCATCCATGAGGTATAATTCCCTCATTGGTATATGACGTGGGAAGCTATTGATATGCCGTATTGGGCCGACATTTACAACCAAATCGACTACATCTTACCAAAGTTGCATCAATTATAAGGATTGTTCAAAGCAACAACACAACAGTATATTAAAAAAAGCAACAACAAAAAAGTATATCAAATGAGAGGCAGCATATGTGAAAAAGTAGAGATCTTACCAACAATTGACTTGTTTGGCTTTAAATAAACATCTTCAAAGTGTGTGTATTGGATAGGGAGATTAGAAAATTGAATGGCATTGCTCAACTGCATAACTGTAGTTCGGTATGTGAACCTTAATTCAAGCTCCTTTCCAAAGAACCGGAATTCTTGGGGATTCAGGTCAACGTTTACTGAATGGACCTCATACGAGCTCCCTTCGGCAAGTAATCGGTCAAATCTATGAGATTGCCCGCTGAAGCAAAATACTTCCATTTTCATGGCCTAATAATAGAAATGCAAAAAGCATATAGTCATTGCATGAAATAATATTGGGTTGAAAATTTAAAGGACATATGATGTAATGAATATTAAAGTAAATATTGATACATACATTCTCATTAGCAACTATAAGCTGAAGTATAGATCCAGTCATAATCTCTTGCATAGGGAGTTTGTGCACTATGTGTGCACGAAAGTTCCACTTGTAGTGTATGCTGTTTAGGCCCAACTTATGAAAGTGAATGCACCTACAAAAGGTAAATCATCAACGACATTACTTTTTGTGTTAAATGTACATTAAGATACGCAAAGAATGAACTTAAGGAAAAATAGGAATATGCATTAATGTGTCTTCAAGAACACTTACCTAGACTGGGGAATGACATGTGGGCATCAAAGGGAGCATAGACTCTTCGCGTAGAAAGGCTCCTAACCAACATCATGCTGACACAGCAAACAATTTGTCAGAAAGAAATCTAATACGACATACATCTTTTGTGTTAAACATTCCAATGAGACATACATCTGCACAAGAATGCCAGTTGCAAAAAACAAAGGATAACAAAGAAAACAATTTAACATTTACACGGAACATCTCATATGTGTTTTGAAGTCTCATATGTGATTTGAAGTCTCTTGGTGAGCATAAAAGAATAGTTACATTACAATGCGACATGGATATCAGTCGGATAAAAACAAGATTAAATTGTTCACCAATCAAACTTTTCATGTCAATTCCTCTCATAAAATACATGAATTTATTCAAAATTAACCAATGTAGAGGATTATATGTCACTGATTTTTCTCATTTCTGAAGATCCAAACAACACACCATATGAAATTTAGCCCTGTTCAAAGAAAATACATTTAGGAACTTCGACAAGAATTAAGTAATTGCCAAGCATGAATTTACAATTGAGTGATTAATACCTCGTCTATGATGTGAGTACTTCTTTGTAGACAATGTTTTTCGTGAAGGTACCACGGGTTTTTCTAGACATGCGCTGCTTGTCCTTCTCCTTATCCGCAATGGCAAGGACCTTGATGTTGCTTCTAGTGGTGGCCCTAGATAGTGCGACGTACAGTTGCCCATGAGAGAAGACTAGATCAGGGAGGTAGACATCAACATTCGAGATGGCCTACCCTTGTGCCTTATTGATTGTCATTGCGAAGCTGAGCCTAACTGGGAATTGCTTCCTCTTGAAACTAAACGAGAACATCTCGTCATCAGAGGGACATAGAGGTATCCGAGGTAGGAACACCCTCTTCCCGGTGTGGTGACCGAGCACAATCTTAGCATCAATCACATTCTTTTGGAACCCCTGTACTACCAGTCTCATCTCGTTGCATAGTCCATTAGCGGGATCAATGTTCCGCAACAGTATCACGGGACAGTTAATCTTGAGCTTAAGTACATGCGGAGGTAGCCTGTTAGGGGTCAGTGTGTTTCAGAATTCAGGAGGGTAGTAGTTGTGGGGATCATCCTCCACACAGTCAAAGATATGGTACACCATCTCCTCCCTGCGAAATAGGTCAATCATGTTCATATTGATCCTACTGATATGCTCATTTCGGGTTGACAAGATGGCCCGAGATGTGATATAGTTGGCATCCGATAGGTTCTGATCTAACATAGGGAACACACTATATATGATTTTATCAAGGTCTGTGTCCTTTTCTGTATACGGCACGCATATCTCACCTGGAATAGGTACTCTGCGACTCAGGATTGCTCTAGGACCTCAGGTTACGTACGAGCCTTAGCTATCGCATGCATTCCCATAGATAAGATTTACACAGCATCGCATCAGTTATCTGTGGCCTAGTCCCCTTACGAACAATTGGAAGCACCTGCATGAAGTCTCCATCAAACATGATTGTCTTCCCATCGAACGTCAAGTCGCGTCGATCCATGATGTCTTGCATGGTACTGTCTAGTTCCTCAACCACCTGTTGCCTCGTCATGGAGGCTTCATCCCATATTATTAGCGATGCCCACTGAAGAAGCTTAGCAGTCCCACTCTGCTTTGTGAAGCCACAAATTGCCCTATTACCAATGTTGAGTGGGATCTTAAACCTCGAGTGCGCCGTCCTGCCTCCAGGCATGATGGAGGTAGCTACGCCCAACATCATGGTTGCCACTGCTATCTTGCCATCGCCTTGGACCTTTGCAAGCGAAGCTTTATCAGGAATGTCTTTCCCGTGCCTCCCGGGCCATCAACAAAGAAGACACCTTCGTTGCCGCTGTCAACCACAGATAATATCTCGTTGTATGCTGCCCTTTGCTCAAGATTGAGGGAGGATGACTGAGAAATATGGTCAGGGTCTACTTCGATCGTTGTCTCCTCATAGATCTCCCTGGCCTCTCCATCGTCGCTTTCGTTCGACTCATCTATAGCGGGGAGAGGGAATGATGTTATGTCCTTACCCATCAACTAGAGCATATTTTTGATGTCCAACAACACCATCTACTCTACCGTGTGTGGGCATACGTGGGAACGTCGGTAGTCATCCAACATTCCCTCGAGGTGCCTGTCCCATAGCCCACACACATTGTTTGGCTCACGGAACACTAGTATAATTGCGAAGAGCATTTGGAGCGAGGATGGCATGGAATAGCTCAGCCTCTATCAGACACTCTTCTAGGGTGTTGTCGGCCTCGATAAGTCCCCTCTTCTTGGCAGCATCACGAAAGAATGGGTAGACTACACTATCTACCACCCTAAGGTCTTCAAAGGAGGTGGCGCCAGGTACGTGGTTTAGTAGCACCCTGAGATAGTACAGCCCCCCTCGTTCGGATGGGCAGACACAATTCTACCAACTTGTGTTCTTTCTATCCTCTTCTTCCACTTCTTCAAGCCTGGCTGCCACATAAATGCTGTTGGAAAATCCCTGTATAGGATGCCTCGAGCCTCCTCATTTGTTCGGTTCATCTCAAAATACTCTGTCAGCATGGACCTCTCGACGCCATGCTGGGTGACCACGTCATGAAGATCTTGACCCGTGTGGAATGAGACCATGTGCATGTTTGGTAGATGCAGCTGCATCTGCAACACTGGTAGGGAGATCTTGCTAAGGTCAAAGCTATAGATCCTCCAAAGAGTTTCTGGTGGGGTAACCCACCTGGCATCCCTGAACTGCTTGATCTCATCGATGTTCCCGTTGCTACGGGCTCATCAAGAGAAATAGATGCTCGGTCATGGCCCTTGTAAACATACTTGAAAAGGTACTTCACGACCTTTATGCTTGAGCAAACCTCAATGTTTATGTAGCAGTTATACTTTCTCAAGAGGTAAGGGTTGTATGGCACAACCCACCTATTGTCAAGTGTCTGTCGTCAAACCTTTGCACGGCAGCCATCGTCCCGTCTCCTGTACACTGGGTACGAATCCTTGCCTTGTAGTGTAGCTGCGTTGAAAGGGCGTGGGTAGTAGTTCTTGCATCTACCATCATGCATGCACACATTTTTGGGATTTAGGACTCCACAAGGGCCATGCATCATATGCTTAATGACCATCTCGTACAGCTCTGGGTACTTGTTTTTGTCCGAGAGCTTAGCAGAGATGAGACAGTCGTACTGCTCGGGACAAGTGAGCTTGTACCTTCCCTTCATGATAAGAAGAAAGTGAACATGAGGAAGTCCCCTCTTCTGGAACTCGATGACGTAGACATAAGCAGCTACTACGCTAAGGATATGCCTCTTGAGTAACTGCTCCTTGAGGTCCTCCAGCTTGGCTCTAAATACCCGAATGATGAGATTAGGGTGATCCTGTGGGGTTTGTCCGGGCTCTAGCTCACACCTTATCTCTTCCCAATTTGGGTTGCAGGTCATAGTTAGGAAGATGTCCGGCTTTCCATACTTTTGCACCAAGACCATAGCGTCCATGAACCTTCATTTCATATCTCTATCACCCCTAGTGAATGTGCTGGGAGCACAATCCTTTTGCCTGCAGCATGCGCACGGCTCTCCCCAGACTTTATGCTATCAACCATGCATTTATACAAGTCTACGTGTATCTCCTTTTGGTAGCGCCTAAAGTAGTCCAGCCTTGTACCCTCCACCTTGATGTACATGTCGACCGCATACTGCTAGAATAGGCGCTTGCCATATAATAAGGCGTTGAATACCCATTACGCATTTGGAATTAGTAGTAGTAGTAGTCTCTTACAGACACACAAAGTTAGTTATTTGAATCTACGCACATGAGTAGGACAAAATGTTAGGTCAAGCATAATTAAGCAGGATATCAACAATGACCAGATGCCATGTTTACCACAAGACTAACCTTGATCCTCGTCACTACCCTCATTGTTACTATTTTCACATGCCTGGATTACAGCTTCAAGAGGCACACCATGCTTTGGGATATGTGGATGCTAGCCAAGCTCCCCTCCTGGGAAGAACATTGGATATGATAGAGGGTCGTAGCATTTGTAGTACGGCTTGATACTATATTTCTCATTATTATTACCATATAGGATTACGCTGCGGTTGAATTCTCTGCGCAGCTCATTGCCCTCAACCCACACAGCGGCCACCTCCGATGTTATTAGCCTATTGTAGACTCGCTTGTCCATCTTTAAGTCAGTGTTTAGTGAGACACAATATTCCTCAAGGTCTTCAACCTGGCCTAGGCTCTGGAAAGTCTGCGAGTAAGGGTTGTGCCACAGAATGTTGACAAGCCTCCTCATGACTTCTTGGTCGAGGCCAGGGGAGTAACGAAACCGGTGATTGAGAGTGGGGTCATCATCATAGAAATAGAGCTCCAGATGCTCCGGAGCAGAGTCACTCAGACCAAAGGAATGTACGTTATGGTAAATTTGTCCATGGGCTCTAAATGTGTACATTCCAGACCTCATGTTGGTGTAGTTCTTGTCAAGACTCATGCCTAGAGTAGTAAAGGAGAAGTGACTGTTGAAGAATCTAATGTTGTCTTGAAAATGCCTAGCATCAGGATCTGTACTCGACCAAAGCCTGCGGAGTTCTGGTGTTGGCTTTGGGTTCGACATCCTGATTTTATCGTTTCGGCAGCAAAAACCCTTCAACTCATACTGGAACTTCTTTGCGCTGCAGTGCATGCAGTCTAGCTCAGGCTTCAACACGTGCGTGCTATCGGGTATGTTGCTGTATACATGATCGTAGGGATCTAGGACATTTGATCTCGTGGGACAGGCATCAGCCGGCTTATAAAAGTCTGTGTCTTCCATTGTGTCACCACCTGCAAGTATTTAAATGGAAGGGGTGATGATAGGTGTTGGATTATATAGATAGGAGAGACAAACGACATTTCAAATATCTCCACCAGTGAACATGTAGTACTCCTCATCCATATCATCCTCAACGATGGTTTCTAAACCACATGTCATTTTGCGTGAGTAGGATAATAATGGTTCTATTCTATAGTTGGGAAGATAAATATAAATATAGATATTACCATCATCCGTAATAAATGACTGTGTTGAGAGATCAACTTAGCGAAGCCGTGCGAGATCGATGATGGATTGACAGCCGATGATGCTTCTAAATGTGGGCATTGCATTGCAATTGATTCAGTGCATGGGGTGTCTCTCTTGGTTGTGCAGCTTGCATTACGTTCATGAAGCTATGCTTGCCTCTCCTCAAATGTAATGCTTTTCCTAGCTGATCTTCGACGGGCATTAATCTCACCTCGCTCCTCAACTGTTAAACTTTGGGCATGTGCTCTACGTTGTGCATTTATAGCCTGCCTCTCTTCGAGTGCCAAACGTTGACTCCGTGCTCGTTCTCTTCGGTGGGCATTAATCTCTTCCCTTTGTTCAGGTGTTAAACTTTGACATCGTACTCTTTCATGTTCTCGTCTTGCTAGCCTTTGCTCTGGTGTAAGAGCTATAGACCTAGCATTTTGTCTATCACGCCTTGACTATATTTCTTCTTCTATAAGGGTTGCATTCCTTGCGTTGTGTTCATCACGTCTCGCTCCATTTTGTCTATCCAGCCGCCTACGGTAAGAGCCGTGCCCACCCCCGAGTTGCGCACACTTTCCTCTTCCTCCTCCGCCCCTCACCGGCCGCCACTGTGCGCCAGAATGCTGGCGAGCCCTTGGGCCCGAGTGCCGCCTCCGGCCGGTGCGGCCATGTCATCACCTGTGCCTGCGTGGCAGCCATGTGACGCCATGTCAGTGCCATCTCGGCTCCTCTCCGCCCGTCAGCACCACACAACCCCCATGCCAACTCAACGCCTTCTTCGGTCCATGGACTCGGTTCACATGAGCTGGGCCCACTGGTCAGTCTCGGTCGACCAGGGCTGACATCATGCCGACGTCATAATTCTATTTTTCAGTAAAAAAAATAATTTGGCCGAAAAAGAAATCCCAGGGCTGACGTGATAAATCCATTTTCCAATAGAAAAATAATTCCAGAAAATCAGCCTTTTTCATTTTCCCTGATTTTAAACTTCCGAGAGTCCGTTCTCCTTCGTCGTAACTCCGATTGAGCCTGTTCAAATTTCTAAATTCATCAAAAATTGTAATCTATCCATTTTTTCCCCTTAGTTTAAATATTTGGAGTTTATTTGAATTTTATTTGAGTTTGGTATGTTATTTTCATGTATAGACTCCGACGATTCGGGAGAATTCCTCAACGATGATTTGCACCCATCTGAAGAGCAAGGAAAATCACACACCTTGATCATGTTGAACCCAATTTGTAAATAAATTTATGTTGATTTAAATTATATTTCATGCATAATTTTATTCAACGTATTTCAATTTAGTTTTAAATTTAATTATTACCTACTTGTTAATTCCTCCGTTGACATTGAATTCCTTGGTACCATGTTGTCCTAGAATAAAGCTGTGGTTAGTACACTAGTGTGACTAGAGAATTTTGTAGCAAATGCTTGGACCTGCTTAGATATAACTTTAGGCTTAGGATACTTTTTCACATAAAATGATGAGCTTTTCAAATGTATTTTTGACTTCGGTGAGTCAAGAAGGATGGAACATTTCAAAATAAAATATAAAATCTGGTTTAGACTTAGGCTAATGGTTAGGTGGTGGGTGCAGGCATACATTGTTGTTCAGTGACACAGTGTTGATTGTCGGGCACAGGGGGTATGTGGTTTGAGCCTAAGTCAAATTAAGGACCGATTTGTGAGCTACTATTGCAAAGCCCTAATATAATTTCTTGCCGAATAGTTCACTACAAAAACTATATTAGGCCTAATATAATTGGCAGGATATAATAATGCTCCAATAGCACCTTACTATGGAGTTTCAGGTCCTAATACATCCTCATTATCTCGATTAGGCCTATATGATTCTTTATCTACTTCCAATGATCTAACAAACATAAGTGTACTCAATGGATAAAATCTCTTCAAAACATTCTTGGTATAGGTGGTTTGGTGTATATATATGCTACTAAGCATATGTTCCATCTACAAACTGAGACAAAATTTAGTTCTACCTAAATCTTTCTTCTCAAATTCCGTCTTTAAGTATGAGTTTGCTTAGTTCTGATGATGTTCAAACCATCAACATATACAGGTATGATACAGAATCTAGCCTTGGATTTCTTTATGAACACACGCAAACATACCTCATTGTTTACGTATCCTTTTGCAAAAGGAATTCGCTCAGTCGGTTGTACCACAAACGACCAGACTATTTCAATTTATTTGCAATTTAACACTATATATATTGTGATTTTCATCCTTAGTCATACTGGGGACCTTTAGTTCTTCAAGAATTTTCATGTAGATTTCAGAATCAAGTAACCCATATATATAAATATGTAGTCAAATATCCATAAGTTGCATATTCAAATTCATATTTGTTTCCATAGATAGTAAGTAATAGAATATTGTGTCATCCATAATAGGAGAATAAGTTTCATTAAAATCGATGTCAAGTATCTGCATGATCCCTTATGTTATTAATCTAGTTTTATATCTCATCACTTCATTACATTTATTCTGTTATCTCACGGACACACTTTCGTGTCCAACAAGAATGATGTCTTGAGATATCTTGAGAATAGGTCCAAAGACTTCCATCTTATTTAGTGACTTTAGCTCGTTTGCAATTGCTTCCTTCTACTTATCCCAATCTAAATAGCAAAGCAACTGCTATTAGTGCATACTTGCCTATAAAAGATTTTTCCTATTTTCACATAATTTATGGCAAACTCGTTATCCAATCGATTGTCACTTTATTCAGATCAAACTACTATCCACTATTTGCTAATATGGTAGAGCCTGATTGTTTTGTTGTACTAGTACCAGCAAGCAAATACGCTCTCCTCTGTACTAGACATGTCATCCCTCAGATGATCTTCATACATCGAATGAATCTCATTCACGTTCGATTCATAGAGTCTCCTTCTATTCAGTTCGTCTCTTTTGTGAACGTTTCCACTATATAAGATCTTTAGAACCACAAGGTCTCTCCTCTTCATTAAATATACAATCAATGTATTTTGCTTTTAAAAGATCATCAACCTGTGTACTTGCAAAACCTACTGATTGCTGACGATCACCATTAAACAAGCAAACGCAGAAGACAAGATCCATATAGATGATGTCGCCCTGATCGTGTAGATCCAAAAATTATAAGGAATTTCCTCTTTTTTCGATTTGTCATGGCCAATATCTTTGTATATAACCCAAGGGATCTTAAGGTGGATCACATCTAAACCTTAAGGCCGACACTTTAATGTATATAACCCAAGGGGTCTTAAGATGATCCCACTCGACAGATAAAGAAAAGTTGTATTTTAATGTTTGTGACGAGGTTTTTAGCTTGAGGACCAGCCTCAAGCCTTTTTTTCTTATAACCTATTTAAGGTCACCCCTGTAATATATAATGTTGATCTCAAAATGGCTTAAAACCCTCTATTTTTATACACTACAGATGCCAAATGTACGTTTACGCTTGTACTAGTACTACTACCTAGAAATATGGATATGGTGCCAGCAAAATTTGCCGTGTGAGTTTGCGACCATGAAATGCCACCTGATTCAATTCTGATTCTGCGAAGCCTAATAAAACCCATGGTTGTCCCAAAAAATATGTCAAGTCCAGCATCTTTCATGCTGCCTCCATAGGCTACCACGTTAGCACATTGGTTTGCGCTCTAGATTAAGTTTTGAACTACAGCTGTACTGACCTTGTCATGTGCTGAATCCTTATGTCCCGCTGCCTAATACTAGTTAACGAAGCCATGATGAGCGGCGCTTGTAATGGCCAAGAGCTAGCCTTCAAAAGTCAACCCAACACGTCCGTCCAATTGAGTCAAATGCACGGATAAATTCACCTAAAACCTAAATTAATGAAGAAAGATGAATAATTCACTTGTACTTTAATACTTGAGTTGTATACACCAACCAATTTAGGTCCGTGTAATATGACTAGTTTTTTGCCTTGCCTAAGACACCCCCTATAACCAGTTCATTATAATAAAAAGCACTCATATTCTCTCTTAAATATTT
Source organism: Dendrocalamus sinicus (assembly GCA_036346575.1). Taxonomy (NCBI): domain Eukaryota; kingdom Viridiplantae; phylum Streptophyta; class Magnoliopsida; order Poales; family Poaceae; genus Dendrocalamus; species Dendrocalamus sinicus. The sequence continues at coordinate 9,925,868 of CM070660.1, read as the reverse complement.
TAGCCATTCTCTTCTTTTTATTTTGTAAGATCGGCGACTCGATTGTTGACACCAGGCAATTTACTTATACTTCAACATTCCCCTCATATGTAAGTTTTCACAGGTTTAAGATGTGGAATAGAAGTGGACTATAATTTTTTAATGAGAATTGGTTCGGTCCATGTAGAGATGTTGTAGGTGTTAACACCTCTACTGCATCTAGCCGTTAATTAACGAAGGGTATAACTGCACCTAGCACCACTTCTGCACACCACTCAGAGACACCGGAGGTGTTAAGATCATGAGAACCGTTGGATGAGCTATATTGGACGGCTAATAACAAGCGAATGTACCGAACCAGAACTCTTTTTTAATTACATCAACCAGATCTTAAGCTCAATATCTCTTTGTTCTGAATTATATTAAGTTATATATACCAATCAACTCACTTATAAGTCTAAGTTGACGAGAAAAGACGAGTAATTTCGCTTATAATTCAACACGTACATTTCTAAGCCTCGTACCAAACACCTCCACTTCTGTGCACCACCGCCACTGCGATGCACCTCCTATCTCTCTCCCTTCTTGTCATCCTCCTCGCCGGCCTCGTCTCGCCACCGCTCGCCACGGCGGGCAACTGCGGACTCCACTACTGCTGCGGCGCCGGCGAGTACAGAAGCAAGTACGAACCCAACAGCACCTATGAGGCAAACCTGAGCTCTCTAGAGGCCGCGCTCCCAGCCAGCGTCGCGTCCGCGTTCCAACTGTCCGCCCACTTCACCGTCGGTGGCATCGCCAACGGAATCATCGGGTTCGCCTTCTGCTTTCCCGGCATGCTCGCCTCCTCCTGCTACGCCTGCGTCGCCAGGGCCTTCCGCGAAGCGCGGCGGGAGTGCCCGTACGACAGGGACGCCCACGTGTACTACGGCGCCAGCTGCGTCCTCCAATTCAACGCCGTGGCGAGCGTACCGTATCGCAGCCGTTAGTTCCTCTACCAAGTACCAAGTATCATTTTCTCTTTTCAACGTACATCCGCATGCACTTCACTAACTTGGCACTACGTACGTACGTACGTACGTTGCCGCGCGATCTGCCGTGCAGAAGTACACCTTGTTGCTCTCAAAAGGAAAGAAGCGCGCCTTTTGGTCGACGTTGGCCAACCGCAGTTCAGCGCGCCGGTTCTTGCTATGCTCCAGGCAATGTGGTTATTCTGGTTCCTGTTCCTGTTTCTCCTAGACTGCCGCAGGAGGAGGATGGCCTCTGCCATGAGAGTTCCTGTACGTCCAGAAATTTAATTTCGAAAAGACTGTCGTGTAAACTAAGTGGACCATGTGGAGTGCCTGTAAGAATTAGTAGGTTTGTGTGTCGTCATGGCAGGCTATTTCAGGCTGTCACCATCTTTTCTTCTACTATTATGTTTGTTCTGCGGGGCTAATGGTAGATGGAATTTGCCTATTAGCGCGCCATTGTTGTACTCTCATGTTAGCAGGGTAGTAGTTTATTGAGCTTAGCATTGTTGAGTGATAAATGGAACTAGGAGTGGATTGATAAATGGAACTAGGAGTGGATTGCTTCGGTTGTTGTTCCAATTAATGTTTCTTCGTGTAACAGTTAATTAGTTCTAAAATTCTGTCTTTGTAATGTCGATGTCATCTAACATTAAATACCAATGAAGAGGTGTTAGTTATCCACCGGAGAAGACATCTTATGGAAGCAGCGCGTTTGGTTGGGGAGGTGGTTCTTGTCAGAGAGAGAACACCTAAGCATCAGTTGTTGTCAGTGAGATACGACCGTGGGCAAACAACCGCATGACAGTGTTGTCAGTGTCTTAGGGCCGAAATCACCATGTTGTTTGGAGTGGATAAGACAGCGCTCCGTCTATTGCATAGAAGGAATATCCTAGAGTAAGGCCCAGGTTCCAATTCGAAGAATCTCTGAGTAGCTATTATGGTTCGGCAACAGGTATAGTGTCTCTCCGACTAGGGTACTCGTGGAACGATCTCTACGAGTTCAACAACCGCAGAGGTCTTCGACCATGGGGGTCACGACGACAAGGGTCACATGGATTTAATTGAGTATTAAAGTTGTATTAGAATTTGTTTTGACTCTCATCAGCTAGCTCTCAAACTTTAAGTGAATTTATGATGCAAATTTTCTCTGATCGAATCTTAATGGGGAACTACACCTTTTTAACAACAAAATTAATGATGTGGTTTGTATTCACTTTAAAGTTGAGAAACTAGCCAGGAAACTGAAGGGTTTGTGTCCGTTGGGCTTCGGACAACTTCCTTTTATAGTTGGAGAGAAGCCCTTATAAAACCCTTTGTGCGCAACCTTGGATTTTCATGCTTCTAGAAAAACTCTTCATCTTTCTCCGCTCTTGCTCCCCTTTCCTATAGCTTCAAACTCGTTCGATCCCTTTTTCGCTCTTCCTTCACCAATGCACAATGGCGACCCTAATCACCAATTGGCCAGCGTTAGAGCTCAGGGAGAAGAGGTTGGAGGTGGTGGAGAAGAGCAAATTACTTCCTTGCAAGGCTTTGATCTCTTGGAGATTAGAGGTCAGGGAATTGGGATGAAGGCGAAATCTTGATATTCTTGGCGCATATCGAGTGCAGATTCAGATTGTCGGTGCATTCCTTCTTTTCCTAGGTGCTGGAGTTCTATGGCATCAAGTTGGTGAACCTTTTTCCCAACTCGATCGTGAATCTCAGCATCTCCGTCTACCTTTGTGAAGCGTATCTGGCGATTTGGCCAAATATGGCACTCCGTAGATACTTCTACAAGATGATGAGGTTGGGGAAGGCGATGACATCACCCAAAGAGGCTTTGCGAACCCACGATGGAAAGGCCGAGGAATACATTGAGATGTATTCCAAATCTTCGTGGTAGTCATGGAAGAAATATTGGTTCTACATGATGCTCACCACGGAGGATAGCCTTTCCTTTGGCGGTCGGGTAGCCGTCGAGAATTCGAGGTTGAAGTCCTCCTCGAAGAAGGAGGGCAAGGTGAAGCGATGGGCTGAAGCCATTCACCTCAATAGGATCAAAGGGCTGACATCTTGGCATGTGGTGAAGGAGATCTCCATGCACCATATTAGCCCTTTGAAGGCTTGTGTGCGTGCGTACCATGCTTTGGTACGTAGGCAGAGATGATCTGACCAGGGATTCTTTGGAATGTAAGTCTTGAAGAATTCTGACGCGATGGACCAACCGATGATGACGGTCGTGATGGCGTTGATGGGCAACGACGGCATGGTGCTGCCGGACCCGAGGCGGCCTCCGCACTTCCACCTGAGGGTCACCAGCGACGATGAGGACAGGTCGGAGGCCCGCACACGGTCGCACTTCATCGGGTCGTGCAGCACCAACGACGTGACCATCACCACCATTGTTATAAATAATCTTGACTTAGAGTTCAAAACGCAGTAGAGTCCATCTCCGTATGTAACTCAAGTTGAAATTGTGTCCAACTTGAAGTTCGAATACGTGCAAGTAGAAGATTATTAGCCTATATATTGAGGAGGCTTGTACCCAATTTTGGAAGCAAAAGAAAATAAGAAAAAAGGGGGAGTAAATAAAAGAAAAGAAAATTTCATAAATTCTCCTGTGTTCTCTCAATTTATTTGTGATGTGTGCGTTATCTCTTGGATCAAAGTTGTAACAAGTGATATAAGAGCCTAGGCGAGAACCGAATTGTCCGGGAAAAAAATTGTGTCGATGATTTCAATTTCGGCACCGATGCTCCTGAGGCAACGTCTCGGCGCGCCTACCTTCTGCCATCGCGTGGCATCTCCGAGCATGAGGAAGAGGAAAATCCGTGCCATCCCAAGCCAACAAGCAAGAGCGAGATGCGAGAGCTCAAGTGTAACATCCCAGATTTTTGATGAATAAAAATAATAATAAATTAATTAAAATAAAAAATAAATTAAAATAAGTATTTTTGTGCCTAAAGTTTAAATTTGGATTTGTCTTGAATTTCTGTTTCTGAAAGAGTTGTATTTGAAAAGTATTTTAAGAAAAACCTAAAAATATTATTAAATAAAATGGTATTTTGATTTTGTATAAAAATCCTAATTTAAATTAATTATTTGGAGTTATTTGGATTTTATTTGGTTTCCTGGATTTTTCTGGAGTTTAAAATGTATTTTTGAAATTAAAAAGTTTTTTAAAGTACAAAAATTAAATACCAACATTAGTTGGAAATATTTTGATTAAGTCCAAAATGTCTCCAGGATATTCTATGAATTTTTCTTGGATTTTTGGAGTTTATTTCATATTTTTCTGAGGCTAAATGAAAATTCCAGGCTTTTCTGAAAATCAAAAATCTATTTCCAAAAATAAACCCAGCCTCCTCCCTCCTTCGGCCGCCACGTGGACAGCCGGATTGCGCCCTCGCCATCCCGGCCGCCCGCGCCTCCCGCTCATCTCTCTCCTCCTCCCGGGCCCCACCTGTCGGCGCCCCTCTTCCCTCCCTCCGCCTCTCTCTGCCCCGCGGGTCCCCCCCCCGTCATTCACCCCGCCCCGTCTTCCCCGCGCCGCCTTCGTCCTCCTCGCGCTCGTCCTCCCCGGCCGCAACCTCCGTCCGCCCTACCCGGCCACCACCCCGCTCCCCTCAGCCACGCCGCCCATCTTCGTGCGCCGCACGCACCCCGTACCCACTTCCCGCCTTTCCCGCGTCAAACCGCTGCCCACCTCCCCCAAATTGCTCGCAACCACCGCCGCCCACTCCCCCACTCCAGCGAGCAATTCGTGCCGACCCTGTGCCCCTCCGCCCCTATAAAATGGCCCCGAGCTCCGCCTCCTCCCACTCCACCTCTCGCCGCCCACCATTTCCCCTCTCCGCTCCCCGAGAGCCTCGGCGCCGTGCGCGTTCATCTCCGCCGCCGCCTCCGACGTTCGGCGAGGAATTGCTGGCGAGCCGAAGCTCCTCGCGTCTCGCCGATGCCTCCCTCGGCCTCCCCGTGCCCGTGCGCAGCTCCCCCGCCCCTTCGCCTGGCTCAAGCCCCATCGGAAGGCCCTCGCCGCCGTTAGCCCGAGCCGCGCCGCCGCTTGCCTTCATCGCCGGCCAATTCCAGCCATCTCCGGTGAGCCCACACCCCACCCCCGCATTCCCCTCCGCGCCCTCTCGCTCCTTCACCCCTCACCGCCGGTCGCCGGAGCGTCGCCGTCGTTCCCGGTCCCGAGCGCCCCTCGCCGGCCTGTCCACGTCGGTCGCCCGTGCTGGCGTGGCAGCTTGGATGGCAGCCACGTTGGCACTGCGTTGGCAACCCACGCCCAGTCAGCGCCACGCAAGCGCCACCGGCCACCCGTGCCACCTCACCCCTTCCCCTGGTCCATGGACCTGCCTCATGTGGACCGGGACCGCATGTCAGCCCCTCCACCTATTTTTCAGTAGAAAAATAATTCACGCGAAAAGAAATTCCCAGGGCTGACGCAATAATCCAGATTTTCCTTTAGGAAAATAATTCCAAAAATTTCCCTTTTTCCATTTTCTCTGAATTTAATCTTCCCGGAGCCCGTTCTCCTTCGTTCTAACTCCGATTTGGCCCATTCAAATTTCTAAATTCATAAAAAATTCCCCTCTATCCATTTCTAGCCTCAATTCAAATATTTGAAGTCAATTTGATTTTAATTTGAATTTATTTAAATTTGGTGGGTTATTTTCGCGTGTAGACTTCGACGATTCGGGAAAATTCGACGACGAAGATTTGAACTAAGTTGAAGAGCAAGGCAAGTCACACTCCTTGATCATGTTGATCCCAATTTTCAAAATAAAATTATGTTGATTTAAATTAGGTTGCATGCATATTTTTATTCAGCGTATTTCAATTCAGTTTTAAATTTAGTTATTGCCTACTTGTTAATCCCTCCATTGAATTTGAATTCCTCAATACCTTGTCACCCTAGAATCAAACTCTAGTTAATACATTAGTGTTGGCTAGAGAGTTTAATCAAATTCTTAGCCCTGCATAGTCATATAATTTTGTTTTGGGATATCTTTCACATAAAATGATGACCCTTTTTACATAAAATGATATGTACTCTTGACTTTGGTGAGTCAAGGAGGTTTATGAATTATTTTGAAAACAAATATAAACCTGGTTTAGACTTAGGCATTTGGTTAGAGTTGTGGGTGTAGGCATGCCCTGTTGGTTGGAGCCGCAGTGGTTGATTGTCGTGCACGGGGGTATGTGGTTGGGCCTAAGTCAGATTAAGGACCGTCTGTGAGCTACTGTTGCAAATCCCTAATCGTACTACCACATGGCTGGTATGGGACAGCCCTGGCTGAATAATTTGTGAAGTCCCAATCTGAGTCGAGTCGTAGGTTGAAAGTGAGCGTGGTTGGTGCCATGCGAAGTCTCACTTGGGCGAGCGTGGTTAAGCCATGAGAACTCTCGTCTAGGCTCAAGAGGGGGTCCCGGTCTGGTGGATCCTTACTGGGGTGAAATCTTAGAGTTGGCTCGACTAGGTTGAAGGCTTTGCATTGTAAAGGCCTTGTCACGACTCCTTGTCGCACACCTAAGGAAGTGTATAACTCGCGTGGCACAAAAGGATGATCGTGTCTTGTGGGTAAAGCTGTACAACCTCTGCAGAGTGTATAATCTATCCTGGATAGCCGTGCCCACGGTCATGGGCATGCTGAGTAAAAGTTTTTCATGGATTAGATTTTGTTTTTCAAAGTGTTTTTGAAAACCTTGTGGATGGATGGAATCCACGAGAGATGAAAACCTTGCGGATGGATGGAATCCGTGAGAGATTGAAATCTGGTGAATGGATGGAATTCATCAGAGTTGCGCAGTGAAAGCGTGTGGATGGATGAAATCCATACGTGATCTTTTGAAAAAGATGGTCCGGGTGAGATGCCCGTGGATAGGTTGGTGTATGGTCGGAGCCTGCACTGACGGTATTATTTTCTATCACAATATTGTTTTTACTTATTGTATTAAATTCTGCAATTTCAATCTACTTATTGTATTTATTAAATGTTGTTTTATGCAAACTAACCCTATAAGCCTTCCATTGAAGCCTTTATCATTATGGTGCATTTTCCCGTGTGACTTGCGGAGTACAAGTTTGTACTCACCTTGCTTTTCCCACACAGAGAAGGAAGACGTCAACTACGGTGAAGATCTGGACGAGTAGGCCGCGTCTTCTCGTCGTTTGCACGTGGCGAGCTCGGTGGGCTTCTTCCGCTTCGGTTTTTCTTCCGCTGCTTATTACTTAATTTTAGCTTATGTGCCGTTGATGTAAACTTTGGCATTCATGCCCATATTCAGTTAATAAATGTCATTATGGTTGATATTTATCTTTGTTGTACGCTGTGTGCACTAGCTGATCCTGGACTAGTGCGATTTACACAGAGGATCCAGGAGTCGTTGCTCCGGGTTCCGACATCAAGTCTCCGGTTGGAGGCCTGCGCCAAGGAGAAAAGATGAGCTCTTTTTCCAACGCCAAGAAGCACCAGAAGAAAAGTGACAACAATTGAGGCAAGAAAAGGAAAAAAGGGATAGTAGAGAGAGAAAGCACGCATGCGCAGGAAAAGAGAAACAAGTTAGGAGAGAGAGAAAGCTAACAATTCACCGCATTGTCCAAATCGTGCATCACTTTTTGGTCTGACAGTCCAAGCGAAGGAGGCAAGCGTTCCGCTGCAGCAGTTGTTAGCGTCTCTTCACGCGTTCAGCAAGACAAAGTATGCATTCGTGGTGGCATTGCGTTGAATCCGAAGCCGAGTTCATAGCCTCGTTCCGTCTCTGAGCCGGATATAGCAGCAGCACAATAAAAAGTCGCACGCGAGTAGAGTAGCACGGTGTCGACCCGAGGGAGTACTCCAGAAGCAGAGCAAGTCCAAGCGAAAAAATGAGAAAAATGCAGTTCTTTTTCTCCATTCTCTCGGTCCAAGAGCCCCTTCAAAATAGCTCAATTTCTTGATCCGTGCTCAAGATCATGTCACGTTCTCCGGGAAGTGGTGTCACCGGTGACGAGGCATCATCCAATATGATGGCGAAGGAGAGTTCCGCTGTCTCGCTGCATTATCCGATGCTCACAACAAGCAGTTATACAGCTAGGCAATCAAGATGAAAGTGTACATGAAGCCTCAAGGAGTGTGGGAGATGATTGAGAATGGCAATGTCGATGTGTGTAAAGATCAGATGGCATTGGCGGCCATCCATCAGGGCATCCCAGAGGAGACACTCTTCCTATTGGCCGAAAAGGAGATGGCCAAAGCCGCGTGGGAGGCATTGAAGATGATACATGTTGGTGCTAATCGTGTGAAGGAAGCAAAGGTACAAACTCTCAAGACTGAGTTCAAGATGCTGCGTATGAAGGAAACGGAGTTGATCAATGACTTCGCTGTCTGGTTGACAGTCATCGTCAACAAGATTCGGGCCCTTAGCGAGAAGGTGGAAGAGTTGTACGTAGTAAAGAAATTCCTTCGTGCCATTCCCTCACAGTTTCTCCCAACTGCTTCGGTCATGGAGCAATTTGGAGACCTAAAGACAATGACCATGGAAGAGGTCATCGGTCGTCTTAAGGCGTATGAGAAACACATCTGTGACAATAGCAACAACGGCGACGGACAGCTCTTATTGACCTGCGCTGAGTGAGAGATCCGATCATCGAAGTGTGAAGGCAAGAACACTTCCAGTGAAGGTGGCCAAGGCCGTCAGAACCGGAAGTTTGATAAGGCAAAAGTGAGGTGTTATAATTGTAACGATTGTGGGCATTTTGCTTCAGAATGCCCTAAGCCGAAGATGAAAAAAGCGTTTGTTGCTAAAGCGCTCAGCGATGATGCCATCAGAATCGGAAGTTTGATAAGGCAAAAGTAAGGTGTTATAATTGTAACGATTGTGGGCACTTTGCTTCAGAATGCCCTAAGCCGAAGATGAAAAAGCGTTTGTTGCTGAAGCGCTCAGCGATGATGAATCAATAATGCTCTGATGATGAGTTGAGTCAGGGACGTTGAGAAGATGTGTCGTCGTCCAAACTCAAGTAAGATGGAAAGAAATCGGAACGTTGAGAGATGTGTCACTGTTCTGTGTCAAGTATGAATTTAGTAAGTCATATTTAAGTCTGACTACCTCAATATTTTAGAGTCAAGTCAAGATTAAATAGGAGATTGTTAGAAATAATCTTGACTCAGAGTTTAAGACATAGTAGAGTCTGTCTCTGTATGTAACTCAAGTTGAAGTTGTGTCTAGCTTGAAGTCCGAATACGTATGCAAGTAGGAGATTATTAGACTATATATTGAGAAGACTTGTATCCAATTTTGTAAGCAAGAGAAAAGAAGAAAAAAGGGGAGCAAATAACAGAAAAGAGAAATTTAGAATTTTTCCTCTCTCAGTTTATTTATGATGTGTGCATTATCTCAAGGAAGATAGCAACACCATTGATCGATCATTATTTTTTTCTTCGTGGCCTTTCTGTTCGTGACCGAAGTATCGAACGAGGTGTGTGAATGAGCAGACGAAATGTCTGGGTTTGAGATGTTCCTTGCAGCTATGCGACATGCATGACAGTTGCTCGAGTCGTTGAACAGAGTTGAATAGGAGTACTAGAATTGTATGAAGAGCTAGTGCAGATGGTAGTGCTTTGACGGATGAACAAAATTGAAAAGTACACGATCTGTAGAGGATGCAACGGAGTCGCTTTCGTGAACGGAGTCGCTGGGTTGGAATTCGAAACGAGCAGGTGTCAGCCAGGTTCGGTGTGGTGCGCCGCCGACTATTCAAGCCGTGTTAATGCGAGCCTGACGATGGCTGCTGACTTTCTGGGAGGAAGACACCACGTGCACGTAGTAATTGTGGTCAGCACTCGGCAGGGAACGAGCACGTTAAGTACAGATAAAAATTCAAGCGATCCAGACGTGTTTCCCCTCATGGGCCCGCTGGGCCAGGGCGTCGCGTGGAGAAGGCCCGGCCGATGCCTGGCAAGCAATCTAGGGAGACTGGTTAAGCCCAGAACGCGCACATGGGCCTCTTCCTGCCTTCCGGAGGGCGGTCTGGCCCGACCACCATTCGGCCCGCCCGTTTCGGCCCAACCTGCATGCACATGCGTGCACCGCGGATAAGATCGGCCGAGCAGATAACGCGCACAGCCGGCCCATATACGTCGTCGAGCACTCGAGCTGTAACATATGCTCATCCGGCTAGGACACTGCAACTCATGTCACGGAGGGTCCCAGACTTCTGTGACCCGTGCTGGTTCAAAAAAACTTTTCGTCTGACCCGTCGTGCACGGTGCGCATACGTTGGCCTTGTTCGATCAACGTGGACGAGAATTAAAGCATCGTATCGATCACGACCAGCGCGCGCATTTATCCACGCTACCAGTCTCGGCAGGTCTGCTTGGCCGGCCGTGCATAGGGAACGAGCTTCTCTGTTCCCGCGCCGATGTTCGAATTTTGGATATTTTTAGCACTGTTGCTGCTCGAAATTTCAAAAATAGCCTCTTCCGAAACGAAATTCCACCTCTAGCCCCCACATGACCGCACCATTTAACCGCGGCGCGACACGTGTCCAATGGTGCGGCCGTGGAGCGCACCACACCTGAGTGGTGCGGTCCGGGGACCGCACCACTCGCCTGCCCATCACGTCGGCCAAATAAATAAATATCCGAGCGGGCGAGTGGTGCGGTCGGGGACCGCACCACTGTGTGTGGTGCGCTCTACCGCACCATTGGACGCGTGTCGCGCACGCGTTAAATGGTGCGGTCAGGTGGGGGCTAGAGTTGGAATTTCGTTTCCAAAGAGGCTATTTCCAGAATTTCGGGTAGCAACCATGCCAAAAACGTCCAAAATTCCCGATGTTCTCCTGCCTGTTCCCTCAATCTAGACCGCTCGTTACTGATTCAACGGCCATGTTAAGTGGGCTGATAATTAATGAGGTAATTAATTAATGTAGGTGATTAATTAGGCTGGTAATTAATTAGTATAAAATATTAGAGTGAATAATTAGTATAGATTAATTGGAATAAATAGTAAGTATAGATTAATTAATATATTAATCACCTACATTAATTAATTACCTCATTAATTACCAGCCCACTTAACACGGTCGTTGGATCAGTAGCGAGCGGTCCAGATTGATGGAACAGGCAGGGGAACACCGGCGCAGGAACAGGGAAGCTCCGTTGGTGCATAATAGCTAGGAATGACTTCGTCCCGCTCTAATCGGCTTTATATTCTGATTTATTTTAACTTCTAATTTATTATTTAAGCTAAAAGTAATTTGGAACATGTTAACTTCCCATTTGAAATTATTTTAGTTTTTTTTGCTTTTCTTCGACTTTTTAGCTTTTCTTTTTTCCTTTGTATTTTTTGTGAAGATATAATGGTGTTTTTCTTTTTTCTTTTTACTTTTTTCAATTGAATGATATAGAAAAATTAACAGCTGTTATAGTGCAATTTCAGATATAAACAAAAAAAATTAAACTAAAAACTATAACTATAAACTAGTTAGAGCGGGGCTAAGGAAGCTAGAAATGCTAATATTGCTTTTGTTTCCCCAAAGCTCCCACTAGAAGCTAATCTTGCTTTTGTTGCATCACGGCCAGCCAAGCCGACCAATCGAGCCTAGGCAGCTTGGCAAAAGCTATCAAACAGCGGTACAGCGGGCCAGCGGCGAGCCAGTGAGGCCCGTTGGCTGTTGCGCGTGTCGAAGCTCTGTCTAGCTTTGGCCTCCTCCCGCACTAACATTCTCCTACTGAGCTACCATAGTGTACCAAAAGATACATATCATCTGTCATAGCTATCGAGTTTGAGTAGAGAGATAGATTTAAAAAAATAGAACTTCGAAAATCAAAATTGAAAAAAAATAACTACAATGTTGTATAGGCAAATGCCTCCTATCTAGCTATATGTGCTAGCCATCAACGCGTACATCCGAGCTATATGTACTGGCCATCAATACATGCATCCGAACAGATTTCATGTTTTTAATCCCTAAATAACAAACAATCAAAAGAAAATAACATCGATATGTGACTGATATGGATCCTCATACCCTACGAGGGAGACTCACGTTGGGTGTCTTTTCAAAATTTACTTTTTTGCGATGCTAATTTCTAAATGATTTCCATGTTAAAAACATCCAAAATTTCTAGTAGAATTAGGGTTAAACTTTAAGAACTACCATCATGTTTTAGCACAGGATGAAACTATTAACATGTTCTAATTTTTCATATCTTCTCCATTTAATTTATACAAATTGGCATGGATGGTTGAGTTTGCATTTAATTAATATTTTGAAATTTATGGTGTGTTGCTTCTTTATATGCTTGTGATAGCATGGTGATATGATAGGTTGCATGATACGCTCGTGTGCGGTATTGTGCGGATTGACTTGAGTCAAGTCGTGGACTTGTGCTCGTACGCGGTTGTTTGTTTATTCATGTGCAGGTGTTGCTTGAGGCGGAACATGGTCGATGACGGGACTGAAACTAGGTTCGGGTGGGCGAGGTTTCGGACTAAGTTCGTGGAGGAACCGAGGTCCTATCGGTCAAGGATGTCATGCGGGATGTTCAGGCTAGAGAACAATGTGCATGGAGATGATGCGTGGAGAAGATACAGGAGATGCGGTCCTGGAGGCTTCGACACGTGGAAGGCTGAAAAATCGGAAGCGTAAAAAGAATTAAAAAAACCCATGTTATGAAGGGTTTCGGGTCCCTTGAAAAGTAGTGGGCCAAAAAGCCTGGTTGAGGCAAAAAGGCCTAGGATGAGTTGTATTAGGGTTGATGTCGTATTGGAGTCGGTTGAGGAGAGGACTAGATAAATAGAGAGGTAGCGACGGCTGTTTATGTGCCGTGATCGAGCAAACTGAAAAGGAGTTCGCTTGTATACTTGATGCGATTGTGATTGAAAAAATAGTGCATGTTGCTGACTGAAACGTGCTTTTGGATTGAAGATTCATTGCATGTATTGGCGGATGGATAATCTTGTGAAGGCGTGACTCGTATTGAGCGGCAGACAAGGTTTGTTTTCGTTGGCGAGATTTGGAGCGGCAGCCAAGATTTCTTTTTCGCTGGCAAGTCATCGTGCGGCGGCGTATCAAGAGAAAGGCGTGAGGCGGCCATGTCGTTTTCGTGGAGCAGCAAAGAAGTTGTGAGCGGCGGCCACGTCGTGGTGACTGGAAGATGCAAGCAGCAGCTGCGTTGTGCAAGTAGAAAAAAGGAGAGCGCGGCGTGGTGTTTTGAGCAGGAAACACAAACAAAGTGATTGGCACGGCTTTCGAGATCTGATAGATAATGAAGTGGTGTTTGCATGCATACCATGGGAAGTCTCCGTTGATATTTGTGATGTCCAGACATAACTCAAGTCTCCATTAATTAGTCAAGGTAATTAGTCAAGGCAATTAGGTAAGGTTAATTGAGTTTTGTTTTTTATACTTAGGGATTTTGTTTATTTGCTTAATTAGGGCTTAATCAATTCTCGTCACTATCTGCATCAGCAATCTTGTTTATTTTATATCTCGAGTTCTAGATCTTCGTTTGACGTAATTCTAACTGGATTAGTTTAATAATTTTGTCTAGTTTATTCTATCAAAATTTGAGGTCAATCGGAGTTACGGTTTTTTATCGGGATCAGTTTTAGTGAGAGTACATTATTCTGTCCAGAATTATTAAACGAGGCTTAAATAGATTTTGTGTTTAGGGAAGAGTCTTAATATTTATTTTTAGCTTCCGCAATCATTCACCCCCCCCTCTGATTGCCTATTTTAGTGTGAATCGATCCTACAAGTGGTATCAGAGCAGGTTTATTTTTCTAATTGATCTTAACCGGTGATTAGAAAACATGTCGACGGATAGATATTCCACAAAACCTTGTGTTTTCGATGGTGTTGATTTCCAGTATTGGAAAGCGAAGATGGAGGCATATATTCAAGCTCAAGGCTTTGCAATATGGGAGAAGGTCTACAAGGCTTGTCAAGTGCGAGAACGATCTTTGTGTCGTGACAAATTTAGCACAAGTGGAGGCAAATAGCAAGACAAGGAACCTGATAATTCAAGGACTAGGAAGGAGTGATTTTGATCGTGTTGTGCATCTTAAATCCACATATGAGGTATGGAAAGCACTCTGTGATTATCATGAGGGTTCATCTACTATTAAAGAGGTACGTCAAGATATGTACAAAAAAGATTACATGCGTTTTGAGATGAAACCTGGTGAATCAATAGATGATCTTTTTGCCCGCTTTAACAAAATTCTTAGTAATCTACGTGCTGTTAATGTTACTTATACTGATGCTGAAAATGCACGTCAATTACTTGGAGCATTAGATATGTCTATATGGGAGATGAAGGTTACATCCATTAGAGAATCTACTGTCATGAGTACACTTACATTAGATGTACTTTATTCTAAATTGAAAACTCATGAATTAGATGTTTTTGCTAGAAAAAATAATGGTAATAAATCAATTGCTTTAGCTTCACAATCTAGCAAGTCTAATGGTGATAATTCTTTTACTAGCTATGCTTCGTCTTCTTTGTCTTCACTAACCGATGAATAGCTAGAGCAACTTCCGGAAGATGATTTGGCACTTCTCTCTACACGCTTCACAAGAGCTTTGCAGAATGTGAGATCAAGAAAGAGAGGGAATTTTGGTCCTCAAAGGTGCTATGAGTGTGGTGATCTCAATCATATTCGTCCCAAATATCCAAAGTTTCTAGCAAGATTTGCAAAAGAAGAGAATGAGAAGGAAGAAGAGATGGAGAAAGAAAAAAAAGAAGAATAAAAAGAAGGGCTATATTAATCGCAAGGTGGTGCATCGTGTTCTTTCGGCTCTTGAGCAAATTAATTTGAGTGATGTGGACACGGACAGCGAGGATGATACTCCCAAAGGCAAGAAAGATTTAATTGGGTTGTGTCTAATGGCAAGTAGCAAAAGCTCCACCGACAATGATGATCTTGACAGCGACAGCTACAATGAGGTAGAACCTTCTTATGATGATTCAGCTAAAGCTGTTGCTAAACTTGGTACTTTGCTAGAAAAGAAAGACAAAACGATTAAGAAATATGATACCTTGATTGAATCTCTAAATTCCGAAATTGCAAGACTTAGAGTTTTAATTCCTAATGATGAATCTTGTGAATCTTGTCAAATTTTATATTCAGAGTTAGAGAATGCTAGGTCACTTAATGCTTTAAACATGGATCAAATTAGAGATGTAACTGCTAAATTTGATGAATTAAGATTAGCACATGACTCTTGTGATGAAAAATTGAAATGTGCTAATGATGAAATTGGAAAGCTCAAGTTTAGTTCTTCATGTTTAGAATCAAGTATTTTAAATGCTCAATCTAAAGCTTGCTCTAAATGTGATTTGCTAGAAGCTAGACTTAGTTCATCTCAGGAAACAATTCAACAGATGCTTTATCATGAGATATCGTCTTGCTCTAACTGTCCTAAGCTAAACACTGAAATAGAAGTTTTGACTAGACAACTTAATGATTTTGCTGAAAAAAAAGATTGGCTCAATCTAGTGCCTCTAAAAATCTTGTGAATGAACCTGTTAAATGCACAACTTGTTCCACACTAGCTAAAGAGAATGAGTACTTGAAAGACACTTTAGAGAGATTTTCTTTTGGCAAAAAAAAATTAAATATGATTCTAGACAAGTCAAAAACAAGTGTGAAAAATCGTGGTCTAGGATTTAATTCTGTTGAGCATACCAAGAATAATCCTCCTAAGGTTGTTAAGCTTCTTGAACCTGGAAAGATTGAAGTGAAACTTGAACCAAAACAAACTGTGTTTAAATCTGCTGGTTTTGTGCAAAATTCATCAAATGTTAATATAGGTGCTAGCTCATCATCTTAAAAGATTAGTGGTTATGTTAAATTTCAATGCACTTATTGTGGAAGAGATGGACACTTGCATGAATTTTGCTTTAGACGTGCAAAGAAAGAGAAGAAGGAATGATTAAACGCTTTGAAACAAAAACGTGCAATGTCTTTTGTTCCTAGATCAAATGCGAAAGCTATGTTTTTAGAGAACTTTCATGATGGCTTTAAATCTACTTCACATGCTAGATTGGGATCAAATTCAAATAATTCATGTTCTTTTTGGCATTATGATCATCCACATGCACGCGATTTTGGTTCTAGCTTTGTTGCTCCTGTTCGTCGTGTGTCTCAATACTGGATTCCTAGATCTTATTTCACTAACCCCAATACTGTGAGACCGATGTCTCCTGTGATGTAAGAACAGCTGATAAGGATGGAGAACATGAGCTAAATTGGGTTTCTTTTTTTATCATCGCTTGATTGGAACACTTGATGATTCTTCACTCCTTTGATGGTTTGCAAGAGATTTCACTTTTTAAAAGACCATGTGGAAAATGTGATGTTGTCTTACATCTTGTTAAATTCCCAAGTTGCTAATTTGCACATGAAATCGTTTGATACTTCTCGTTTTCCTCAATTGCGAAGTGAGTTGGGAGTATTACATCTTATGGGATTATTCTGAGGGGGAGCTTGTTGTTTAAAAATTTCGGAAGCTTTGTTTATTATCCTTGTCAAATAACTCATCAAATCCAAGTCATTGAAACCAATTGAGTAGTAGAGCTCTCTTTATCATATCTATTCATATGTTGTGTAGCTTTGATCATGACTGTTTATAATTAAATTGCTACATTTGAAATAAAAGCATGACATGGCGGAATATTTTGACTAAATTAATTATATTTATTACTTTGCGATATCCATCAAAAAGGATGAGATTGATTGTGAGTCTTATTTTAACTCTTGGCTATGAGGCTTATATGTTTCATGTTACAATTTTTATAATCACTCAATTTGGCATGTTATTGTTTTTAAAAAAAAGGTATATAAGAAAGAAAAATTGAAAAGATGTATGCTTCAAGCATGCCATGGTGAGCCAAAAGAAAAAAGCACAAAAGTGCGCAAAATGAAAATAAGTATGCTTCAAGCATGCCACCATCAACAAAAAGAGAAGAAGAAAAATATGTCATTATGAAAAAGAAGTATGCTACAAGCATGCCACATGCCTAAGAATTAAGTGTGGAGCAATAAGTTGTTACATGAGACTGCTAGCCCGTCTAGAGTTAAGGTTTGCTTCACTTTTAGGCTTTGACTTTTCATTGTGATATCTTATTGTGCTCTTTATAATTGGTTTGGTCATTGTTGAGATGCCTGTCATTGATATAAATTGCTTATTCATATTGAAAATTTGTTTTGACATTGCTATATGATATATGGCTTTATATGATCTAGATAGCTCTACTCAAAAATATGAATTGGTTGTGTTATTAAACCAATGCGACGTGACTTGGATAATCTACAAAGCTTCTAGATTTTTATTCTCATTGCTTCTTTTTAGAATAATTCTTCTTTGAAATTTCTTGGTGATTACATTGCCAAAGGGGGAGAGATTTGGTGTGCTTTGTGAGATTTTGGAGAAATTAAAATTACATCTCTTATGTTGAGGGGGAGATTTTGAAAGTTTGGCTTCAGTTCTTCACTTAGATTTGTTGGAAGTCATGTTAATTTAATATGTTGTCAATGTATTCATCAAGGGGGAGATTGTTAGACCATGTGGCCAGGTCTAGGTTATTTTAGATGATGAATAATTGACAACGTTGGTTATGACATTACTGTATTATTTATGGTGTGTTGCTTCTTTATATGCTTGTGATAGCATGGTGATATGATAGGTTGCATGATACGCTCGTGTGCGGTATTGTGCGGATTGACTTGAGTCAAGTCGTGGACTTGTGCTCGTACGCGGTTGTTTGTTTATTCATGTGCAGGTGTTGCTTGAGGCGGAACATGGTCGATGACGGGACTGAAACTAGGTTCGGGTGGAACTGAGGTTTCGGGACTAAGTTCAGGGAGGAACTGAGGTCCTATCGGTCAAGGATGTCATGCGGGATGTTCAGGCTAGAGAACAATGTGCATGGAGATGATGCGTGGAGAAGATACAGGAGATGCGGTCCTGGAGGCTTCGACACGTGGAAGGCTGAAAAATCGGAAGCGTAAAAAGAATTAAAAAAACCCATGTTATGAAGGGTTTCGGGTCCCTTGAAAAGTAGTGGGCCAAAAAGCCTGGTTGAGGCAAAAAGGCCTAGGATGAGTTGTATTAGGGTTGATGTCGTATTGGAGTCGGTTGAGGAGAGGACTAGATAAATAGAGAGGTAGCGACGGCTGTTTATGTGCCGTGATCGAGCAAACTGAAAAGGAGTTCGCTTGTATACTTGATGCGATTGTGATTGAAAAAATAGTGCATGTTGCCTGACGGAAACGTGCTTTTGGATTGAAGATTCATTGCATGTATTGGCGGATGGATAATCTTGTGAAGGCGTGACTTGTATTGAGCGGCAGACAAGGTTTGTTTTCGTTGGCGAGATTTGGAGCGGCAGCCAAGATTTCTTTTTCGCTGGCAAGTCATCGTGCGGCGGCGTATCAAGAGAAAGGCGTGAGGCGGCCATGTCGTTTTCGTGGAGCAGCAAAGAAGTTGTGAGCGGCGGCCACGTCGTGGTGACTGGAAGATGCAAGCAGCAGCTGCGTTGTGCAAGTAGAAAAAAGGAGAGCGCGGCGTGGTGTTTTGAGCAGGAAACACAAACGAAGTGATTGGCACGGCTTTCGAGATCTAATAGATAATGAAGTGGTGTTTGCATGCATACCATGGGAAGTCTCCGTTGATATTTGTGATGTCCAGACATAACTCAAGTCTCCATTAATTAGTCAAGGTAATTAGTCAAGGCAATTAGGTAAGGTTAATTGAGTTTTGTTTTTTATACTTAGGGATTTTGTTTATTTGCTTAATTAGGGCTTAATCAATTCTCGTCACTATCTGCATCAGCAATCTTGTTTATTTTATATCTCGAGTTCTAGATCTCCGTTTGACGTAATTCTAATTGGATTAGTTTAATAATTTTGTCTAGTTTATTCTATCAAAATTTGAGGTCAATCGGAGTTACGGTTTTTTATTGGGATCAGTTTTAGTGAGAGTACATTATTCTGTCCAGAATTATTAAACGAGGCTTAAATAGATTTTGTGTTTAGGGAAGAGTCTTAATATTTATTTTTAGCTTCCGCAATCATTCACCCCCCTCTGATTGCCTATCTTAGTGTGAATCGATCCTACAAATACAAAAGGTTTTAATCCTAAAACTTACAGATGCATACATCTTAGCTTCACTTTTTCTTGGGAAATTTCATGAAATAGCACTCCAAATAATGGCGACCCTCGGAACAAACTACTCAAATGATGTGTAGATGCACATAATACAATTTCGGCTCCTTTATTGCCTTTTCCTGCTTTTTAATTTTTCTTGGCCACACAAAACAAACTCCTTGCCCTCCTTGGACCACACTTTGGTAAAATCCGTACATTTTTCATTTCACCTAATAATGTTGGAATCTATAAAATAATTTTATCCCTAGGATTAATACGGCGGCTTTTGGAGAAGTCTTTAATTAGTATAGATGTAGATACATGGACTATACAGGCAGCTTCCCGCCACTTTTTTTGCTCCTAGAGAATTGTTTCCTCTATATACATAAATTGGAGATACACCTTATATTCATGCAATTATCTCTACCACTTAAAAGAATCAGTTGGCGGTTTGTAAGTTCTTTCTCCCCCCTATAAAGGTAGTCGCGCCGACTCGTGGGCCTCGTGGGCATGGAATTCCAGTGTTCACGAGTTGCACCTCTTGTTCCTGAATCCTCTCCCCACCCCAACCGCATGACTGCACAACCACACACTGACAGTTCTCCTCACCCTCCGAGCTGCTCCTCCTCTGCCCACTCACCTCCTCCTCCACCACCATCCGCTGTCACCCCTCAGCCTCCGTTGACACCACCAGCCGCCACCATGTGCATACCCGTCCCTACACATCGCGCCGTATAAACCTACAACCCCAACCTCGCAGCCTCTCTGCACTCCCCCTCTTCATTTCGTCGCCTAACCCATCCCTAGATCTACTCCACCACCACTAGGGCTGTAAACGAGCCGAGCTCGAGCGAGCTTGGCCTTCCAGGCTTGAGCTCGGTAGAAGCTCGAGCCTAGCTCAAGTTGGGGTCCGAGCTTAGACCAGGGCTCGAGCTCGGCTCGGCCTAAGCTCAAGTAGGCTCGAGCTCGGCTCGTTGAAGCTCGGTAACAATTAAAATAACTTATTATGCACTATTTTTCAATAATAAAAAATTTTAAGCTCGAGCTCAGCTCTAGTAAGCTCGATAACAGTCAAAATAATTAAAATATACACTAATTTTCAACAATAAGAAAAGCTCGAGCTCGAGTTCGGCTCGAATAAGCTCGGTAAGAATTAACATGTATTACTATTTGAGCTCGAATTGGGGCTCGCGAACTATTCGAGCTCGGCTCGGTGAAGCTCGCGAGCTCGAGTTCGGCTTGTTTAAAGTTCGAATCGAGCTCGAACCGAGCCTAGAACGAGCCGAACTCGAGTAGCTCGCGAGCTTCGAGCTTTTTTTCAGCCCTAACCACCACCCCCTCTATCTCTTCAATGAGCTTTGCCGCCTCCTCGCTAGAGCACCACCTCCCACTCCCACCTCGAACCCATCTATCTCATTCTCCCTCCAGATCTGTTCCACACTCAAATCAAAACTCACGATCTAGATCTGGTGCCCACCCAACCATGGCCCACCTCAGCGCCCTCCACCTCCTATTCGCCCTCGTCGCTGCGGCTGTCCTCTCCCTGTCTGGCGCCCACGGCTTCTACCTCCTGGGGAGCTACCCAGTATAACTGAGGTTCACCACTGGGGACTACTCTCTTGATAATATCATTCATGGTACTTGCTGTTGGAGTACTGATATGCGGATAATATTTGATGTGTGCTGCTCGATTTCCTTCCTATGCAGGATTTTTGGAATTTAAGGGTGTTGAGATCCCGTGTTGACATGATAGTGAACTTGTTGTGAAAGTTTGTATGTCTGAGCATTGTACTGAGCGAATTCCTTTTGCAAAAAGATACGTAAACAATGAGGTATGTTTGTGTGTGTTCATAAAGAAATCCAATGCTGAATTTTGTATCATACCTGTATATGTTGACGATTTGAACATCATCAAAACTATGGAAGATATTCTCGAAGCAAACTCATACTGAAAGATGGAATTTGAGATGAATGATTTAGGTAGAACTAAATTTTGTCTCAGTTTGCAGATTGAACATTTGCTAGGTGGCATATTTATACACCAAACCACCTATACCAAGAAAGTTTTGAAGATATTTTTGTTGGAAATATGCCCTAGAGGCAATCATAGAGATGATGATATTTCGTTGTATCCATGATTTAATAAATGTTCCTTGAATATTGCTTTTGTGTTGATTAACAAGTATGTGACTTGTTTGTGAAACTCTTTACTTATATGGTTATTCTAAAGTTGTCCCTAGTCGGAGTTCATGTGAGGACACACGTGAATGATGGATTAGCACATGTATCGGTTGATGACCATGTTTAACAGGTCATAGACATGGAGATGTCAAACCAATAATGTGGACACATGTTTAGAACATGGGGTTGGACCGACCCAACATGAGACATAGCTATTATACTTATGATTCTCTCTACACAATGTGTACGCCTTGTCCTTAGACCTGAGATTGTCGCATGTACTTGAGATGTGAATCGACCTACTTAGGGGCTATCAAACGCTACTCCGTGGCGGGTAGTTATAAAGATAGCTTTCGGGTTTGTCATGAAGCATGCTGCGAGGCATGGTCAGTCGAGATGGGATTTGCCCCTCTCTACCTGAGAGAGATATCTCTGGGCCCCTCGAGTGATCGGATCCAGAAATGCATGGCCATGCTACTTAAGGTTCAGAGTTAACCTAGTAAGGGATTTCAAATCACAAGATCGAGAAAGACTGGTCAGCTTGGAGCTCGACCGAATATCGTGAGACAAAAGGATTGGCATGTACATAACGTTGTGATGGTTCGTCCGATATGATCTTTATGTGCGTTTAGGAGTTGGCACGTCTTGCTAGAGGCCGCTACCAACTATTGACCGAGTAGGTATACTCGCGTCATGTCTAAACATACGTGAACCTATAGGGTCACACACTTAAGGGCTGAAGCCTAATTTGGATTGGTTCCGAGTTAGACTGGGTATTGAGTCCTAATGGGCCTCTATTCGTAGAAGCCCATTGTAAGGACGTCTATAAAAGGAGGGCAAGGGCGCACAGGGTTGGGGGAGAGAAGTTTTCGTGACATCCTCAAACCCCGCCGCCACCCTCCCATGCCCCCGTCGCGCGCGGATCTAGTAATCCGGCGTGCGTCGCTTCCTCCCGTACGTGTGGATACTTTTGGCACCGCTGCATCTGTAGCGTTTGGACGAACCGCAATAGAGGAGTTGTACGTGGGACGCCGCGACGTGGACGAGGAAGTAGTACGACTACTCTGCTCCGACGTACTGCATCAACTTAGTACGACTACTCTGCCCCGACGTGCTGCATCATTCCGCACCTGCGCGTCTAGTGGTAAGACCGTGATCTATAACTGCAGTGATCTTGGTTTACGGGTAGAAATTTTAATTTGCGCTAGTGTAGCCTACCCGTAGCACTTCAATTTTATCGTGATAAATATTATCCATTGAGTACACTTATGTTTGTTAGATCATTGAAAGTGGATAAAGATTCATATAGGCCTAATCGAGATAATAAGGATGTATTAGAACTTGAAACTCCATAGTTAGGTTCTATTAGAGTCTTATTATATCTTGCCAATTATATGAAGCATGATATTGTTTTTGCAGTAAACTATTTGGCAAGAAATAGTTCTCAGCCTATTAAGAGGCATTGGACAGGAATTAAAGGAATCCTCGTATACCTGCAAGGTACAATTGATCTTGGACTCTTTTATCCCAAGGAGATATAAGGATAAAATGATACATGCTGGCTATCTATCTTATCCGCATTATACTTAATCATAGACTGGATGTGTATTTCTAAGTGAAAATACAACTATCTCTTGGAAATTTGTAATTGCACTTTACGAGACAACTCGAGAGTGTACATAGCTTAGAACATTGATTCATCGTATCCAAGAGTCCTACGATGTAGAGATAGATAAGACTCCCGCAATTCTCCATGAGGATAATGCAGTTTGTTTTGTACAGATGAAGAATAGTTATGTCAAAACACATGACAAAACATTTA
The DNA here is from genome assembly GCA_036346575.1 of Dendrocalamus sinicus. Lineage (NCBI taxonomy): Eukaryota > Viridiplantae > Streptophyta > Magnoliopsida > Poales > Poaceae > Dendrocalamus > Dendrocalamus sinicus. The sequence goes on along the minus strand of CM070660.1, from coordinate 9,902,749 downwards.
CTCCCAAAATATTTCCATCCCATGAACAACAAGAGAAGGGGAATATAGAAATAAAAAAATCCAAATAAGTGAAAATCTTGAAAGTTTGTTTACAAAGGTCTTGCCAGTTTCTACCTTTGCAAAAACTGTTTTCATAGCATTGGCATGAGAAAGACGCAAAGAGTTGTTGTCTTCGAGGGGAGATATATAATCTTCATATTCATCATTGGGATAAAAGATGTTGTACTCTTTATCTTGGCAAAATGTCTAAGAGGGAGTGTTGTATATTAGTACGTTTCCGAAGGGTCCGATTATGTGGACACTTCGCCTAAACAAGACCCATGTGACATAATACGAATGGTTTAGTCCCACATGGATAGTTATTCGACTACCCCACATTTCCTCCCCCCTTAAATAGAGGGAGGAAGATGATTTTGTACAACAGAAATTCTAATAAATAAAGTTGAAAGGAGACATCGGACCTATACCTTATTCTTCTTGTTGTTATTCGTATACTTGTGCTTAATCGTCGGCAACGCAACCCTCAGTATACAACACCTATAACTACAATGTTGGCTTATTCATACTAGTTCGGCAAAATACCTGCATGCATAGTTCCACGCTAGGTGGGAGCTACATGTGAACATCGAGTGGCGCGACCATGGAGATCCGATTTGATTTGCCTTAGCCTGGGGTGGCCAGTATGTAAATTTCCACAAAATTCAGTAGCACCAGCTTAGGCTGGTCAACTTCTTTACTGTAAACTGTAAAGTAGTCCTTGAGCTATTCCTTCAATTATATGATGCCTCCTGTTCCAATTTAGTAATGCCCCACTTGTTGTATCTACATATATATGGCAACAAAAAATACTTTGAGGAATTTACTAATTGAAAAGCCAGAGTGACATGAGAACTTATATGAAAAGATATGGATTAATTACCAAATATGAAGAAGTCCAAGCTTTTGTTCGACATCATGTATTCATACATAAATATCGTCTCTTTTTCTTGAATACAATATCCCAGGAGTCTCACTAAGTTGGTGTGTTGAAGCTTAGCAATAAGCTGAATCTCACTTTTGAACTCATTTAGACCTTGTCCCGAATGTGGGGTTAGTCTTTTAACCGCTATCTCAAGTCCATTTGGTAGTTGTCCCTGAAATAGTGAAGCTTTAGTTCATGCTCAAATATATTATTATTAGGAATAAGTCCATATAACACACTAAACTTTGCTTGAACATTTGTCCAGCACCCTAAACTATGAAACCAGATATTTGACCTCTCGAATTTTGCAATCCAATTCAAATAACACCCGGATGACAGAAGAACCTGCAACCACTGGAATAGAATTACGAACCTGACTAAACCTCTTGATATATTGTCATATGGTCTAGTTGTGTTCTTCGATGGAGATCATCTTTCTTTCTAGGGTGTTCATACGTCTCCTGGAAGTTCATGATCAGCAAGTCACAGAGCTGTTCCCAAATATTGATTGATCCGACAGCTGATTAAGCAACCACGATCGGGTGGATCCCTCGAGAACTGTGGGTAAGTAGTTTGTCATTACATTGTCATTGCCTCCCATGGCTCTAATGGTAGTGGTGCAAATCTGCAAAAATTTTAATATATTTTGCTTTCCATCAAATTTCTCAAGATTTGCTGGTCAAAACCTGTCTGGCCAACGCACTACTTGAAGACCTGCCAAGAAAGCTCAACAGCCTGTGATCAAATCATGGCACCTTCTTTGGAAAGCGGCCGGAGTGTAGTCTGTTGGAGACCGATTCTTTTTGTAGTTGTACTGGGGAGTTGGTGTTCCAATCTAGTCATGAACACTCACATGGTGTCTCTGACCAAATGTTTAGTTTAGGTGATGTCATTGATCACCCAATCCATGTCTTCATCCCTCATAATGAGGGGGAGTGGTTTTATTGTTGAAGAGCCTTCTTCCCTCATGGATTCCTTGTTGGAATCTTTGAGGGGGTCTTGCGCCAGTTGTCGGATTGTTGCCAGCCCAACCATGTTGGCTTTTACTAAGGGAGGAATGCTCAGATGAAGTCAGAGTATTATTTTATGAGCACCTTTGCTCCCTGTTCATCTCTGTGCACCGCATAGTCTGTTGGAGGATTTGTGACACTCAACCTGTAACCTGAGCATATCCTAGAGTTTTTGTCAGAGTTGGAACTAGATTATTTAAAATGCCATTGATTCATTGCAAGTTCTAAACAGATACTGAGGGCCTTAGATGATTCATGTTGGCGGAAGGGGTGCAATGACCTACGTTTCTCTCTGAGCCCTCTTCTTGTCCTGTTCGACCCATCAAACACGATGGGGGTAGAAGTAGGTGGATTAGTCAATCGATGTCCACTAGTTCCATTATTTTCGTCCCCTCGAGGTGATGTAGAAGTGTTTGCACTATTCCGACCATTGGGCCTCGGGGGATTATGTCGTAAGAATTATGCACGACATATGGATTGGTATCACCGACTGTGTTAACTCCGTGCCTCCAACATGAATCTTTCAACAAACTTCTGTCGAAACTAAGGGAGAGCCTCCACAATGGGAAACGATTGGAAATCATGACCTCTAGAAGGCTTTGTGGTGAACTCAACTGATCCGACATGATCGAATGCTGAGTGTTATTGTCTTCACCTAGCTTTTGCCGGAAGTAACTTCATCGACACCGCGACCAAGTGTCAGTTGGCTCCCAGAATACGTAGGAGCCATTGGCGAATAATGGTCTCCATGATTGCATTGAGAGTAGTCTAACCCTCGAATCGTGGTGTTGTGCTCTTGTCGCCGTGTTTATCAACCGAAGGTACTAGGTTTGCAGAGGCACTTGGGCATTCCATCTTGGTTGGAACAATAGATTTCTCCGGGAGTGTTGTTGATGGGAGGCTACGACTCTTCTTCCATCCAGTTGATCTCACTGGTCTCAGTGAGCGACAAGTCTGGAATGGAAGAGGATGATGAGGAGACATCATATTCTATGGCACGGATGCATGCATCCATGTCAAGTCTGCCAAGTTAAACTAGTTCTCCTCGTCCTAGGTTCCTGCCATAATCGCATAGGTGATGTCGATAAAAATAAGAGAGGATGATGATGATTATTGAATGAAGAAAACTTCAAGAATTCTGCACCTTCTTCCCTACGGACGAAGCTAGCTGTCAATGATCGAGTTACAGTTCTTACACAATAATATGAGAAAGATGGCTAAATTCCTTGGGAGAAAAATAGGGATGCTCTTTATTGCTATAAACTGGTTATAGGATGTCCTTACAAATGCATGAAACTATCCCTAATCTTTATGTTTTTCCCACTAATTGGAAGATTATGACTCGCTTAATCTACTTGACTCTGTTGTCCGTGATTGATTGCCAAATTGAATTGAATCTGTCATTTTGTCTTCTCTCGTCAACCCGTAAATATCGTTGAAGGGATACCAGATATCTGCGTCGCCTCATGGAAGCAGCACGTCCGATTGGGGAGATAATTGTTGTCAAAGAAAGGATGCTTGATTGTCGGTTGTTGTCAATGGGAAATGAACATGGGGAACAACTGCATAGTGGTTGCTTGTCAGAGACACAGAGCTGAAATGTTGTGTTGTTTTTGGTGGATAAAACATGTGTTCTATCCATCATAAGAGAGGAATCTCCTGGAAGTGGGCTCAAGTACCACTTCACAGAATATTCGAGTGGTCATCTGGCCGGGTAAGTCGTACAATGGATCTTCGACCAGGGTACTTGGGAAACATCCTCTGAAGGCTGACATTAATTAAATATTAAATCCATATTTAAGGATTTATTTAATCCTCATCACAAAACCCTAGAAAAATCACAAAAGGAATGTAAAAGGGAAGTGATGCGAGAAGGAGAATGGAGATGCCTGGCTCTCGCGATGCCGAGATAGCCAGAGCCACCTAGACTGTCAACTTGTTCAAGTAATCACCACCACCCTCGATGGGGTTCTCCACCAGGTGGGAAAGGAGAGCGAGGGAACAGAGAGAGAGAAATTAAATTCAACTAGTGCGCTTTGTCTACCAAACTGAAGGGTCCACTAGTCAGCGACACAGGGCCAAAGTAAACAAAAATGAGATATGGGGTAAATTGAAAACACAGACGACTTATGAGGGGTGTTATGGATTTTTTCCTTTTTGTATTTTTTAAGTTTAAAACTTATGTTATATTTTTTTGAGTTCGGTCACAACATATAGGCAGTACTCAAATCACATGAGAAAAAACAAAAAGCACCCCGCCCAGCTCGCGGACGCCTATTGATCCCCCACCTCCCCGATCAAATGGATTGGAGCCACATCCGCAAGAAGGGAAGTTAAGGGCGTCCGCAGAATTGCATTTTCAAGTATAAGTTTCTCTCCAGGATTCCAACCCTATATGCCACATGAATATGTTCTGAAAAAATATTTTTCGTATGAGCGAGTATATGAACTATTGTGGGGAGAATTTTACTGGCACCCTTCTTAGTTGGTGTTTTGAAATTTAGGGCTATTTAGTAGAACTCCATATCCGTATTTTGTAGTTTATGCTCTTCTTTCTCTAAGAATTTACTTATTTGATAATTTGGAGTTGCCCCTGAAAAGCATTTGGCTTGTAGGTTGGCTCTAGAAACATAAAAGGAGAGATTGGAGATAAAAAGACTATGATACCCCTAGTTGTAACACTTCATCTATATTTGTATCTTATTCCTTTGTATTTATACACAATTTATGAATTTTTTGTCCAAATTTTGTAACACCATATATACACAAATTATGATTTTTTTATTTTATATATACATCAGCCTTCTCAAACTTGCCACATCCTTTATACTCTTGTCAACAACAATATTACAAGTTAAACTTTGATGGACTATACATGCTATAATACATGAATACAAGAACAAGATGCAACAATCTGGCGTTTATAATGAAAGGAGTGTGGCAAACTTTTGTCTTTATCTTATCATTTCTCTAAAAAAATTTACAGTAATACCTTCCGATAAACAAATAGAATACAGGGCAAATAATCCAAGAGAAAAGTTCTCTTCTGATCCATTGTTAGGTTACTGTACAAAACAATACAAATTTGTGCATAGTGATTTAGTAGAGGTGGGCAGCGTGCATGTTTTCATCCATCAAAATAAGCTCATTTCTCCACACGCGCAATCTACAGTGATCTAATATCAAAAATCACAAGGGGCACCTATTAAAGCATACTTCAACCAAAACCAAGCACACTGGGTGCTAACTCTAACAATGGCTCCAACGCACTTGGAGCAAACTTCCGAGCAAACAGGAAGCACATCGTCGAGTTCTGATTATTGTATAAACAAGTCCATCCCTCTTGAACTCTTCTCAAGAATTCCTCCATGATATCGCCCCTACCAAATGTGGCTGGATGTGCACCACCTCTCGATCAATCCACCCAAGTAACACTTCTGTTAGCTAGGCTGTGTGGAGCTTCAATCGTGAGCATGGTAGGGAAATAATGCTCATCAACATAACAATGAGGCCTGTAGAACTTGAATTTTGGATAATAGACCGTGGCTTTCATGATTTCAATGGCAAGTTCCCTGTATACTTCAAACCACTATGAGCCTTTACGCCATTGTTTGAGTTCAACCTTAGGGGTCATGTTTCAATTGTACCGGCATCGCCCATATGATATGGTCCAAGAGCATCAAATGCCATGACAAAACTTTGGCTTGAATTCTGGAAGTATTGGTATGTAGTGTCGAAATCAAATATAGGAATACATGACTCAAACACCAGCCCAAACCACTCGTTGGATATATATCCAGCAGAGCGTTTGCCAATAAGCATCTCTTAGCATCACACATGGTCATCCAACCCCATTCTGCAATCTTTGATCAGCACACAAACCAAACAAATATGTCAGTGCATCTCAACATAGGAGGAAAGCTATAGAAATTACTCTTTCAGTTTATCAATAATACTATGTACAACCATGTTGCTCTATATTTGCCTATATCTATATGGTTAATCTACCATCATGATATAATAACAATAGCTATGAGTATTCAATAAGAATATTAAGAGTATCCAATGCACAACTATTCTGCTCCCAGCTCTTAATCTAAAAAGCCTACAAAACATGACACTATCACCAATCCACCATGATCCAACGTTGATGTCACAACCATCCCAACATTAAGTACCAATTTCTGTCACAACTTCTAAAATTATGGTAAATATCAACATTTCAACATGAGTTGCTTACTTGTTTGTCCATCTTACTATGAACAGTTCAAAACTCAAAATGAATGTCTTGCGATAACAGAAAAGAGCAATCCAACTTTTGCACTTTTTGAGGTTTGAACTGCACGCTAAGCTGGAAATGTTTGACTCCTGACAGTAAGTTGGCCATAAAGTGATGCAAAATCAGGTTCACATCATGAGAGCATGGAGGATTGGAGGGTAACTCCTATCGATGCAGATACAAAGCACCACAATTCAAACGTATGAAAAGAACCGATTCAGGAACTTTCATTCTCAAAATAACTGCGCAGATTAGATCTAATTCTTTCAATTGAACCATCCAAGCTAGCGCCCGACATTTGCAGAGCTTGAGCTTGGTAAACATATAAGGATGAAATGACAGCTTTCCATAGGATTCATAGGTACATCTACCAATTAGGTACCCTCGACTACCTAATTTCGATGAATTTTGATGAGCATGTTTGCTTAAGGTTGGACGGCTCCCCACGCGAATCCACCCCAAATGCTGCTTCTCATTGCTAGTTCATTTTCGACTCCGCTCCTCGCGAGAATCAGAATCCAATTATTTTGAGAAGCTAAGTGTTTGGCATAGTTCCATGAAATCTAAAGGAGAAGTTGGAAGGAGGAGCTGTACCAAATAGACCCTTAGAGATGACAAAAGTTTTTATAATGTGTCTCGACTGTCAACATAGCCTTGTTCTTGTCAGTTTATGACTTATGGCTTCTTTCAAACAAACAAACGAAACGATTTCTTTGTCGTTGTTTTATAGAGACTTGTCAAGATAGCTTTTTAAAAATGAATTATCGACCTTCGGTTCGTTCACACAAGCGTTCGCACTATGATCAAAAATCATAAGCCGTAATTGTAAGCCATAAATTATAGCCAAAAAGAACGCACGCATATTCAGATTGAGACGGCCTAACATACTTGGAGTATTTGTTTCTGCTGCTAGTTAGATTTTTGGGTTGTCACTGTACAGCGCAAGCTTGCCAGGGGCACGGAGTGGCAACTGCAGATATTTATGTACAGAGTTGACTCGTTGAGGTCAACATAGTCCAAATCAAACCCTCGTGTTCTTCTTCACCTCCGCTCACATCTCCTCTGCATCCCACAATGGCCATAATACATCACAGCCTCTCCTCCTACCTCGCCGTCGGCATCCTCATCACCTTCCTCATCCCGCACCCGCCGCTCGCCTCCGGGGACATCTTACAGCAATTCTGTGACAAAAGCTGGAACTACACGGCAAACAGCACATACCAATCCAACCTCAATCTACTCTCCGCGACGCTCCCCAAGAACGTGTCCTCATCCCCAGCCCTCTTCGCAACAGCCTCCGTCAGCGCTATCCCGGACACCGTCTACGCCCTCACGCTCTGCCGCGGCGACACCAACGCCTCCGACTGCGCCGCCTGCGTCGCCAACGCCTTCCACGACGCGCAGCAGGTGTGCGCGTACAACATGGACGTGACCATCTACTACGACCCCTGCCTCCTCCGCTTCGCCAACCAGAACTTCCTGGCAAACGAACTCAACAGCAAACAGCACATCATGTCGAACACGGAGAACGTGACCTCGCCGACGGCGTTGTTCGACGCCGCCGTGGGCATACTCATCAACGCCGTCGTCGACTACGCGGTGCTAAACTCGTCCAAGCGGTTCGGCACAGGAGAGGAGGACTTCGATAAGAGAACCCCCAAGATATACGGGCTGGCGCAGTGCACACCGGATATGGCGCCAGCCGACTGCCGGGGCTGCCTCGAGGGCATCATGAAGGCCATGCCTAAGTATTTCAGCGGGAGCCAAGGCGGGAGGATTTTCGGTCTACGGTGCAACTACCGGTACGAGCTGTACCCTTTCTTCTCCGGCGGTCCGCTTCTGCACCTCCAAGCGCCGGCCTCACTCGTTATGCCACCGGCGCCGGCGCCGGGGTCAGTACCGTTGAATGTGACGCCCCCGGTGGGTGGAGGTGAGTCGGAGCAATTTATACCTATATACCTAGACCTGAGTATTTCCCGGGGTAGAAGAAAAACCTTAGCACGTTGAGTTGTTGTTGCTAGCCTATGCTTGCGCCATCGCCATAGGCTCCGCCGCTGCACTCCACCGAGCTCTAGCCTCGCCCGCATCGTACCTCTGCTGTTGTGCTTTGCCCTATGCCGGTACACCGCACCCTCGCCCTGTGCTGCACCCTCCTCTTCGTCTTAACTCCTGGCCCGCGTCATGGTTGTCGCGTCGCGCCACTTGCAACCAAATTGGACCCCATCGGTACTGGGAGAGGCAGTGTTTAATCTTTTGTTTGAAAAAAAATCTCGGCTACAGTCGAAACGACCATTTCGTTCGAAATTCGGACCCCAAAAAAATCAAATTTTATGAAATTTAACCAAAATTTGAATAAAATTTGAACAAATTTTAAACAAGGCCAAATTTTAGCCGAATGAACATGTTTCGCTGGGCTCTGAAAGGGACGAAATTTCGTCCGAAACGTGAAATTTTGGATGAAATTTGTAACCCTAGGGAGAGGCGACCTCGACGACAACGAAGAGGATGGGCCTAACTTGGACAGAGGCTGCACCCTTGATCGGTGGTGGCAACTAGAAAAATTGAGAGGACAAGGAGGGGACGATGCGAAGCCACGAAATTGATTTTTGAGAGAGGAGAAATGCTACAAGTTAATCTATTTGATAGGGTGTTTTTTCTGGCTTTTTTGGCTAGAGATTTTTTTAAGGAGGTTAAATAGAGAGTGTGAGGGAACGATGTACCATCAATCACAAATTGAGTCTTTTGCAGTATCAAGTAAAGAGGTGTCGGTTTCATAATTTGCACAATTTTAGTGGCACTATTTCTCTCATATGCAGGATTGATGTTAATGTTTATATTCCCTCTGTGCCATCTTCTACAGGTGGAACCAGAAATAAAACTGGTATTATTCTAGTCATTGCACTGGCTATAGTTTCTTCAGTATTTGCAATCACTTTACTTTGGTTTTGTTTCCGGAGCAGGAGAAAAGCAGAAACAATACCGTCACTACCATGTAAGTCTTCTTGATATTTGGAACCATTAAATTAAGGGAAATTTTGGTAGTAGAATTTACTTATGCTGTGATACGAACTTTTGAGTTTGGATTTATGTCCATTTGTTAGGGGAAAAGGTTTTAACAAAGCAACATAAAGATAATTAGTGTTATAATATTATGGTCAGGTTGCCGACGAAGCACTCAAATACGATAAGTAGAAAAACACAAGGATGTAGTCTCCAAGTGGCCTCTCAATTTTTATTAATATCTTGTTGTGTCCACAAACGAGAGTCCTCTGCTCCTCTTATATAGGGGAAGGAGGCCCCTTTCACAACATAAGTGTCCAATACTTATCCTATTTTATTATAATAATTAATAGCACCCTACTTTGATAGACCTACCAGCTAACTATCAAAATTTTGATAGGTACAACAATTGAAAGGGCGTCAAATTTACTTAATTTTTCTAGAGACACACTATTCTATCATGTTAAAAAACACTTAAGATAATAATAACATAAACAATAGAATAACAGGAACATAAAACACAATTCATAGTTAAATCATATTAAACTATGAGATAGTATAACTCTTAGCACGACAATCTCTATCACTACGCTTCCTGTCCACCGAACCATCAATGCTTGATATAACTACATTCATCTACTTAGCTATTACTCCTAACAGCTAACAATGATTTACATATAAAAATATCAGGCATCACAAGTCAACACGCAGACCGTTATACAATAATATATAGTCCATGGCTATAAATCAGCATGACGCACAAGCCATGAAAAATTCATATATGCATCACACACACAATGGGCTATATTATTCACACAACATTGCAAAAAACAAGTTATGCATATAATCCAATTCTATCACATGGCATGAACATAAAATACCTATAACACGTGGTATAATTAGCTAGCATGATGGTCCTGCTAGTCGGTCAGCGAGCGAGGTTCGAAGGGGCAGCACCCCTCGTGGACATGAATCTTATTCACAAAATTTCTCTTGAAAATTTTATCGGATTAATCACATTAACCCAATTCCGAACCAATCTGATCAGTACGATGTTCCACTGATCAATCGCATTGATCGGCATGGGAAGTTTCCCGAAAAAAACACCAACTCGGTGCTATCAATTCATACATCCTGTGAACCCATATACTATCGCCAAAACCAGTTGATCTCATCAACCAGTGCCTAAACCAATATATTAACATGAATCGATCTAAGCTATCGTATCAGATCAGTAATAGATTCAATTTACTACCACTATGCAGGACAACCCTGATACCATTGTTGAGGATACGGGTCGGTTACACTAGTGCAGATTAAAACTTTCTACCGCGTAAACCAGGAAGTCATATGAGTAAGAAATCATAGATCATTACCACTAGACGCGCAGTGCAACAAAAGTAGTATTGAAACAGCCGATTCAAAATAGTGTGTGTCGATGTAGTGGAAGTAGTCGATCGTCCTCTTGCCAACCGTCTCCTCCTTGTGATCGTCCCGATCAGTACCGCAGTCGCAACAGTACCCCTACTGAAGTCCACACGTCTAGGGTGAAACACTGTGTGTCGGTGTGCTAGCACCAGTGCGCACAGCAAGAGCTTTGAGAGTTAGCGGGTAGTATTTCATGGGTGTGCCTCGGGATACCTCCCTCAGCCCTCGGGAAAGCCTTTGACTGGTTATTTATCCAATACGATTAGATATTCTATCCCACTCAGAGAGCCTTCAACTAGATCCAATATAAGTAGAGATCGTATTTCACTCGAAGTTTATCATCTGGACCCTTATCGTTCCAACCTGTTAAGTGTGTGACTCTGTAGGTTCATGTATAATCTGCCATGGGTCGAAAACTCCTTTCCGGTCCATAAGTTGGTAACGATCCCTAACAGGACATAGCGACTCCCAAATACACATAAAGATTATATTGGACGAACCTATATAGTGTTTATGTATCGATCCTTTTACCTTATGATACCAGATCAAACTCAAGGCGAGAAGCGTGACATACTATGATAGTTCATTCCTTCACTCAAATATGTAGTGGATTACTCAATTGTGATTGACTCCTCAACCACATTCAGCATGACCATCCACTTCCTTAATCCAACCACATCGAGGGACCTAGAAATATCTCTCCCATTAGATATGAGGGGCAAGTTTCGTCTTAACCACTCATATTTCTCTACATGTTTCATAGTAAACCCAAAAGCTATCTTTATAACTACCTAGTTACAAAATAGTATTTGGCAACCCCTAAATAAACTATTACACATGTAGAAAACTGTGACAATCTCAGGTCTAAGGATCATATATATTATGTATGAGACCAACTGATAACATTTAAGAATATAATAATTCCTGTAATATCTCATGGAAGGTTAATCCAACATCATGTAAGAATATAACAATTCCCGCAATGTCCTATAGAAGGTTAATCCAACATCATGTTCTCTAACATGTATCCATATTATTAATTTGATATTCCTATATCTATGATCTGTGAAACATGATCATCAATCAATATATGTGATGATCTATAAATCATAATAGTCTGATATAAAATCAGAAATAATTTAAAATAACATCAAACTATAAATAAAAAGTTCCACGAACAAGTCACGTACTTGTTGATCAATATGAAAAATACTTATTCAAGAGACAAAATAACATATTATTCAAAATATCATATACAAAGAAGTAATACAATCATCTCTATAATTATCTTTAGCATATATGACTAACAGTAGTCCCCTAAAGCCTCTCTCAATTTTATTAATATCTTATTGTGTCTACAAAGAGAGTCCTCTACTCCCCTTATATAGGGGAAGGAGCGCCCCTTCACGATAGAATAAGCAAAACAGAACTAACCTACACTAATGAGTCTAGTTAGGCCTCAACCCTTAATAGGCCAGTTTAGGCCGAGCATCCACACAAAACAACCACATGTTATAACAATTAGATTACCAATTTTGCAAAAAAGAAAAATGGATGTAAATGATTATTCACTCCACAACATCGAATTTCCAGTCTATTCAAATTTCAATATCTGTGGAATGGAATTGTAGCTTCTAGAAGGAAATTGAACTGCATTTCATGAAATGTTCTTTTTTGTTGCATCACTGTTGTAGCACTTGTTCTGTTTTGACAGATTCCTCTAATACTGAGAGCGTTCCAAGCATTGATTCATTTATGCTTGATCTATCAACTTTGCAAGTTGCAACGGATAACTTTGCTGAAAGAAATAAGCTTGGGGAAGGAGGCTTTGGTGCGGTTTACAAGGTGCCAATCATACTTTTGCTTTAATCTTTTTTTTTAACGGAGACAGGAGCTCTGCCATCCAATTAAAGAACTTTAATATTCTATTTCAGTGAGTAAGTGTGTCCTTTTGGATATAATCAACTTTTCTTAGAACACCTCGTTAGATATTTTAGAAATGCTTAAATTGGCAAAAAGTCAAAAATGCTAATATCAGTCTGTTTTTTTATGGAGTTAGTCACCTTGGGATGTTGGTTCATTTGGATCCAACAAAATAAATATATCTTTATCGAGTTTCTAATAGTAAAACAAGATGGAAAGAATATTGCATTTAGAATTAAAGCTCCTAAATGATAGAGTTTTTTCTAAGTCGCTGGAGCCCCTCAATGCTTAGTTACAACATGCTTAACTCTAGTTTCTTTTTTGTCAGCTCTGAGCTAAGTTTTTGTTCTTGTTTCTTTGCTGTTTGTTTGAATTCTATGAGTCTTTTTAGTTCTTTTCTTTTGGAGTCTTGTGATCCTCTTTTTTTTTTTGTAATATTTGTAATTTCTTTCAGTTTTAATTTTCAGTATGACTCTCCCCTACTGTTCTCATAAAAAATAAGTATGTCCATTTCTGCAGGGAACCCTTCCTGATGGCCGCGAAATAGCAGCAAAAAGACTTTCACAAGGCTCCAAACAAGGAATAAGAGAGATGAAAAATGAGATTGTTTTGGTTGCTAAACTTCAACATAAGAATCTTGTGAGGCTTGTTGGCACTTGCCTGGAAGAACATGAGAAACTGCTTGTGTATGAATACATGCCCAACAGAAGCCTTGACACCATCCTCTTTGGTAAATATTTTTTACTTTAGTACATAGCGGAGTATGTGATGGTAAAATTGCACTCAAATGGCTCAGATGTTTCTTGTTTCAATTATAGATCCTGAGAAGAGCAAGGATCTTGACTGGGGGAAGAGATTCAAGATAATAAATGGAATTGCCCGAGGTTTACAATATGTTCATGAAGATTCTCAGTTGAAAATAATCCACCGAGACCTCAAAGCAAGCAATGTTCTTTTAGATTCAGATTTGAATCCAAAAATTTCAGATTTCGGTTTGGCAAGACTATTCGAAGCGGATCAATCAAAAGATGTTACCAACCGTGTTGTTGGAACTTTGTAAGTAAAGTCAACATTTCCCTGATAAAGTATCCAAGAGAGCACCAAGTAGTTATTAATAACTTCTTCGTTGCAGTGGATATATGGCACCAGAATATGTCATTCGTGGGCAGTATTCTATTAAGTCAGACGTGTTTAGCTTCGGCATTTTGGTTCTAGAGATCATAACTGGAAGAAGAAACTGTGGTTCCTATAACTCCGAGCAGTCTATTGATCTCTTAACTCTTGTAAGTACATTGACTCCGTCAAGTGCATAGAACATTCATAAGCTCTACATACGATCAGCCTCTTGCGACAATATTATATCAGAGCAATTTATCCATCTGATGCAGGTATGGGAGCATTGGAGCATGGGAACAATTTTCGAGATAGTGGATCCGTTCTTAAGCAGTGTTCCCAGAGATCAAATGCTGATGTGCGTTCATATTGGACTGTTATGTGTCCAAGAAAGCCCTGAAGATAGGCCAATGATGTCTACGGTGAATGTCATTCTTAGTAGTAACACTGTCTCAATTGAAACTCCGTCCAAGCCGGCGTTTTGCATTCGGACCGCTGGAAATGGCTCAGAACCACATCAAGAAGGCATGCACGCCGCCCGCAAATCAACGGTGATATCACCAAACCAGGTGTCGCTCACGGAGCTTGAACCAAGATAAGGGTATGTATGTTGGAACGAAGGAACACCATAGGAGTTCCTTGTATAGTAGTTATAAAATCATGTTGAACGATAAGCGTCATATAGGGAACACCCTAGGTTAATTTGGCATGCGCACTTGTATAGTAGTTTGCCAGACTCGCGTGAATTTATCTGCAATAAACAGGTGATGTGTAAGTAATGGATATATGATGAACTACTATTGCTTCCGTATAATGCTCCAACTACTGTTGCGCCCGAACTAGGAGTCTGACGCTTCAGCGCATCCCTTGGGCTAGGGCCATGCACTCTAGTTGGCACTGTTTTTCAAGATAGGGAATGGTAGTCTAGCATCACCTCCTATTGTGCATACATGCATTCTTCTGAGCAAGCATACTCTACGAGCACTATTTTTAAAGGTAGGAGAACGACGGTCACCACTGTCTCCAACGACAAACGCAAACATTCTCTCGGTAAAGCATCGTGTACCTTACGTCCGTGAGCACTATTTTTGAAGGTACAAAATCGGCTGTTTTTGAGAGGTGGGCCATAACCGATTGCCCGAGGTTGGCCGTGCATGAGGCTGGCCGCAATGTGCTCCCCCGTAGCAAATTCTAAGCCCCCGCGCGAAGCCCAGCCCGAGCGAGGCCTATACCTCCGCAGCGAAGCCTGGTCCGCACGAAATGGGCCTACCTTAGTGAAGCCTAACCGCACAAGGCGTGGGCCCGCGCATCGAAGTTTGACCCTTGCACGAAGCTTGATCCGTGAGACATGGGCCGTGGGCATTCCGTGCAGCCGGGGGTGGCCCTCTGTGCGGCGCAGACCTTTGGCACGAAGGAACCGTTGGTCAAGACTCAAGAGCGGAGCTAAGCCAACTGTGACGGTGAGCCGACAAAGGCTGAGCCAAACGCGACGCAACGAAGCCGCGAACCCAGATGCAACGTTCAAACGTTGAGCTGACGCCAGACACGACGGACGGAGCCAGTAGTTTTGTTGGCTTCTATTTAAGAAAACCAAAAACTAATATGAATATTCATTTTTTCAATACAGCTTCTTTACTTCGCTCTGGGGAGAAATCAAATAGTGATGCGTGCATCACGTACTCTACTCCTCTCGCACACGTATCTCTTCCCTATTTTTTCATCGCTCGCCTCGTCTTTTAAAAAATCATTTCTTTCAATCACTACTACTTATCTTTAATTAAAAGTCACAACAAAAACAAAAATTAATACAAACACCTTCGAAAGTCGACAAAGGACGTGAAGCCAGTCGTAGCCGGATGACACAGCAAAGCTTAGATGGACGAAGGTAGTTGTAGGACGTGACGGAGCCAGTTGGAGAACATCGGACGAAGGCCGACGCTGGACACGACGGAGCATAGTTTTTCACGTGGTTCCTATGAACAGCATCAACTATTTGGTTTCACGTTGGAATGGAATACCCTTTGGTCATTGGGAACATAGAAGTAGAGAAGCTAAAGAGACCAAACCATATGAGAGAGAGTAAAAAAATGAGATCTCCCCTTCACATGCCCCTTGAGCTCTTTATATAGTGGGCTTATTGTTTATTTCTCACATTGTCCATCTAATAATTGCAAAAAGGTGAGGATAAGTCTGTAAATTTCTTACTTGTACGTACAATAATCAGTTCATAAGCTTAGGGGTGCTCAAAATGGCTTATTGTGAGTGACTTATGGCTGAAATGCACTGTAGCTAACTAAAATTTCACTATAGCTGATTGTGACTTTTTTGGCGTAATTAAATTTAAAATATTTTAGAAATAGAAAAAAATAGGTTAACCTATTACTGACAATACAAATAAATATGGAAAAAAAGGACCGACAAAAAATCTAAAAAATCGAAAAGGACAAAATTGTTGAATAGTAAAAAATAAGTCAGAAACTAAAAACCTAAACCGAAACTAGCGGAGCCTAACTCATGGGGTTAGACATCCTCACTTAAGGACTTGTTCTAAGGCCTTTAAACAATCCCGACGGCCCAATGAATTGACTACCCCACGACAGGATATATGATGAATTACTATTGCTTCCACGTATAATGCTGCAAATTTGTTGGAAAAGGGTTGCCTATCTGTGAGACGTGGTCACGGAGTTGGCAGAGCATCCTCTCTAAAAAAAAGCCATAGCAGAGCAGCTCTAAAAGCCTCCAAGACCCAAGTGACCCTTAAAAGAAAAGTGGGACGCTGGCACAATGCATCAATACTCTATAGTGGAAACAGTGTGTGTATATATATATATATATATATATATATATATAGTATAAATAATAGGGATACTGTGGTGCTCAGACTCTATGATTAAGACTTTCTATCTATAATTGATTCAACGTGCTAAACCAACGATTTTCTTTCTAAATTGACGTCTTATCGAATTAATGAATGTTAACGGGTTTGCCTGATATATTACACTTGCATGCATATAAAAGTAATCCAAAGTCAGGGAGGCTTGATACCCAAACACCATGGTACCCTATTTCAATGTCCACTGTGATTTAACGATCCGATTACCATTATTTCTATTTTTCTTTTTCTTAGCAAACTATTTTTTTTGTTTTATTGTTAAACCAACATTAGGCATACCTAAAAATTATTCCGCATTTCATTTGGGTGATCACAGAATTTGCCCCGATTAAGCCGATGCCCGATAGCATACTGTGCACGCAAGCCCCTGCAGTTTATTTGTTTAGGGCTTGTTCGGATCTGGAGTTCTGTGAAAACCATATTTGCTTAAACCGAATTTTCCCTGGTTTTACGAAAACTTTGTTTGGATATCTAAACCGACTTGCGAATAAAAAAAATAGTTTTCCGTATACCCAGTTTTCACATTTTCACAAAAAAGACTCACAAAATGAGCATTGGAACGTTCATTTTGGCTTGAACTTATAACTTCTAGTTTATTTTTCAATATTTCTAAATTTTATCTTTTTCAAGTTTTTCAGTTTTTTTAACCTTTTGCTAGTTCTTTTTTTCATATTCGTTTGCATTGTCCGTGATGAGCTAATCTATTTTTCTATTTTAAATTTTTTAATTTTAGTTATACCAAATAAACCATCATCAGTTATAATATAATTTTAGCCAGCTATAGTATAATTTTAGTTATAAACCAGTTTATTTCACTCCAATCCAGAGGCACTTAAGTTACTCCGTATAGCCACGAGTACCCCACGACTGATAGCGTCCTCAGCCAAGCAGAGGAAGGCGGGGATTGACAGCGAGGGCGGAGAACGGCAGCAAGATCTGCCAGCAGCGGCGGGCGAATCGACCAACGGCGCGGTCCGCGTCTGGAGAGAGGGGGCAATAGGGGAAGAGGAGCTCGGCGGTGACATATTGTTGATGTGCTTTGAGCGGAGGACAGAAATAAGCTGATTTCTAATGTTTCTACTTTGGACAGATCAACAATACAAAAATTGTCCGACTGGCCACACTTCCAGTCTCCCTCACGTGCCATACTAAGCATTAATGTACTCCGGTATAAGTAGTACTATTCTTGTCATGAAATAGAATACGGCGACCCAATGTGGTGTCAAAACAGTCCAAGTCGCCACCCACGCTACTGCTGATCTGCTATATCCAGCAGTAGCAGTCTAGATCCACTCTTCTATAGTCCTCCACTCCACTATGCAACATTTCTCGCTCTTCGTCCTCGTCCTGGTCGTCCCGCCCGTTGCCGCCACCGCGTTCATTCAATGCGGCAATAGTGCCATCTTCACCCCCCAACAACACCTACGAAGGCAGCCTCGGCGCCGTTGTCTTAGCTGAGATGACGTGGATCCGTCCATACGAATCCTTAAAGTTAGCTTGATCTTACAGTAATGGTGATTACACATTCGACGAGGATAATTCAATCGAAGCAATACGATTTAAGATCGTAACACATTGATTACAAGGGTAATTCAAAGAGAACAACATAATTTGATAAAGTAACCAAATTTGTATCAAGCACAAAATTACAACCACCACAACCGTGTCACAATCTTCATAAGAATCCAATCTTTTGATCACCACAGATCACCCTAAGCAAACTCCGATGACTTAATCAAACATGGGACTTAGTGCCAATAGCAAAATATGTGAAGCCAATATCTTATAAATGGATCTATAAAATCAAGACTCGTCCAGATGACTTAATCAAAAGAAACAAAGCTCGACTTGTTACTTGAAAATTCCCTCAACAATATGGGCTAGACTACGAAGAAACATTCAGTCCAGTAGTGAAGATCACAACTGTTCGAGTTTTGCTTGCTTTGCTGCTAGCAAGTCTTGGAAGTTATGGCAGACGGATGTCAAGAACGTCTCCGTACATGAAGAGTTTGACAGGGACATTTATATAGAACAACCAAAAGGTTTCGAGAGTAAGACTCAACTAAAGTATGCCTGCAAAACAACTTTGAAAGCAAGTATGCATTGAGGGGAGTATTGAAAAAAGCAATGCATAGTTGTGTTGAAGCTTCAAGAATATATATCACTATCATGTGTGAACTCAAACCCGGTTTAGCACTAATTCATTTTCTTGTTGATAATTATCTGAAGTAACCGACATGTGAAGAAATCCAAGCTAACGGGTGGCCGTTGAAGTCTATAGCAATACATGCTAACGGGTGCCCATTGAAGTCTATAGCAATACATGAGCTGGCTTTGGATATCTCATGAGCTAAGTTGGCTATGTTGAGCTGTGCTTGAGCCAGACTCATGCTGTGTGAATGAAAGGAGGTATATAGCTGAGTAAACATCGCCTACGAAGTTCCTGGAGTTTGGCAGCTACTTAGCTGTTAAGTTAGCAGAGATAATATTGCCAAGTATATGAGCTGACCATGTGTGCTGTAAAATAATAGATAATGTTGTTTAAGTTGGTTGCATGAGTTGGTTTGATGTCTATAAAAGATTTGTAACCCCTATATATGGCAGTGCGCTGATAGAAGCGTGATAGCTTCACATGAGTGTATGTGTGTGTTTTGAGAGCTATGCTAAAATAGCAATACATGCAAACCACAACTTCATATGTGAGATATATGTGCCACTAAAAATTTGAGTGTTTTACCAGCTTATGATTTCCAACATGAGTTAAAAACATACCTGCAGTGCTACTGTGCTAGCAGCGAGTCAAACACGACATCATGAGTTACTCACAGACACACACGAGACCATGTGGTCAAGGTCGCTGCCCACCGGTCCCACCACTACCATCAATCAACAGTCCACAGTGTTAGAATACATTGTGTACTCCTTTTTCCATACGGTATAGCATTATAATTCTTCTCTCTCACGGCTTGTAACTCAGGGCCTGTTCTTTTCCTCCGAAGTTGGCAACTTTTGGTTTTTGCTATAGTACCTAACTTTCAAATGGAGCATTTTCTCAAGACGGGGTCTACAAGTTAAACGATCTATACGTTAAAAGCCCAACATCTGTACCAACCAAAATCGTAAGTGAGTATCTGTCTCTCCGTAATCTGTACCGTAAACAGCCAAAATTCAAAAATTTCAGCCAAAAGCCATAAGCCGCAGCCGTTGTCAAACAGGCCATCATTGTAATCTCTCTCTGTTTCCAACTCTGTAACCGATTCTGTAACCGCCTTGATGGGGCTGTTCCATCCTATTTAACACGTAATCCGCGGCCTCCATGAGAGGCAGAACTAGGACTGTGCAATCGGTTTTTTCGGTTTAATCGGTTCGGTATATACGGTATATACGGTAAATACGGTGTTTGTAGTTCGGTAATATACGGTTTTTTTAGAAGTACGGTTCGGTATCGGTAAATCCCAATTTATTTCGGTGCGGTATCGGTAAATACCATATTTATCAAAGTTGACGCGAATTGCAAACGATATAACGACTAGCGAGACGAAGCACCAAAGCCGAAGCGCAACTGCTAAAGAAAGAAAGCAAAAAAAAGAAAGAAAGAAACATCATCACTTATAGGGTTACTTGTGCAATGCGACTGTGCTAAGAAAAAAAGAATATTAATGTTTCACTTCACTTAGAAAAGAAGAAATTAACGCTAGCTTCACTCATCAGGTGATTGCATCATCACTTAATCACTTCTGCGAGGCAAAAAAAAGAAAGAACGGATGGCAGTTTGCACTCAATGTCTCATGGGCCTTTATTTCTTTCACAACCTGCCGCACGGCCGCAAAACATTTGCACTCATGGCCCATGGGCCCAGACAATTGCACAGCCTGCTACCGAAGAACAGCAGTTAGCAGAGCAGCAAGATCGGTATTTTCGGTATTTTCGGTTTTTATTCGGTTTTTCCCGAAAAAACCGAACGCCAAAAAACCCCAAAATTTAAAAACCGAACCGAATACCAAAAACCGGTCAAACCGAGTTGACCGGTTCGGTTCGGTTTTTTCGGGTCGGTTTTTTCGGTTCGGTTGAAAAATGCATAACCCTAGGCAGAACGCTTCATCCAATCTTGCGTTCCTTCAAACAGGTCAACCTTACTTGTATATTTCACTCCCCCGACTCCCTGGCTCCGTAGTCCAAACCAAGTAAACCAAGCATCGCACCGCTATGCAGCGTTACTCCCTCCTTTTCCTCCTCGTCGTCCTCCCTCTTGCCGCCAACGGCGACCTCCAGAACGTCGTCTGCCTTGGCCATGGCAACCACACGGCCAACGGTCACTACGAAACCAACATCCGCTTCTCGCGGCCATCCTTCCAGCCAAGGCCTCCTCCATGCCCGGCCGCTACGCCAACCATGTGGCCGGGAAATTCCCGGACAGTTTGTGCGCCGTCTCACGCTGCCTCAACGGCACCAGCCCGTCATCCTGTGGAGCCTGCGTCACCTTAGCCCTCCAAGAAGCGCAGAGAGCGTGCCCTTACCGCCAGAAGGTCGTGTTCTTCAACGGCAACTGCTCTCTCGAGCTCACTGCTCTCCATTTCGACCTAAACACCGTTAAAGAATTAACTTTCTTCATGAACAACGACCACAAAGGTGAGTTCTTCATGTTCTCTTTTTTTCCCTGGGGTGTTTTAGCGCAGAGAAAACATGCTCCTGTTACGTTATGAAACATCAGGATTTGTACAGTAAGACTTAGGCATGAAAATAAAATAAAAAAGGCTAGGAAAGTTCCTACTTATCACCTACTGATCAGAATATCAAAATTTGAAAATCCTAACCCATACACCAGAACACCAAACAATGGGATCAAAGGCACATATCAAAAAGCAAATTACACTTGCACTTCAATTCTTCAGTAAGGGGAGGTCCAGGAGGTCCTCTGCACAAGTCTTCTATGACGACCCGCATTATTACCGTGGGGTAATAACGCTAGTCAACGGATTATTATTCGTTTTAGCCGATAAAATATCGCTCTAACGAATAATAAGCCATCAGAGTGATGCAGCAGAACAATAATTAGAGACAAAATATGATATTACAAAATTATCGCCACGCAGGGCTAAAATTTATTACAAAGCCTCAAGGGCTTAAATATTACAATTTTTAGACAAATTATTCTCTAACTACTTTATATCCAAAACGACTCCACACGGAGTGTCCACCTTGTACCCACTGAAATCCGAGTCTACGGTATTCCATGCAAGGTAGCTTCCTCCTGATCTTAGCCATTCCCTGAATTGTCATGCTCCTAAGCAAAGGGGAAGATAATAGCAAGGGTGAGTACCAAAGTACTCAGCAAGTGATATTAGCAAAAATGCACCGAATGCTTAACCTTTACACAATTAGGAATCTCAATTCCTATCCTCAAATCTCTTGCTCATTCTTCTATACTCTGATGCATCTTCACATTCATTACCATGACATATAGAAAATAAGGTTTGTTGGTTTTGAAGAATTTCGAATTATTAATTTAGAAAACTACTGAACATACGCATGAACAGCAAAAACCCCCATAAGTTTCCGTAATTCTCCTTTCCCGGAGACAGGCATGAATTCATGATTTTGATAGCATTGCGCAAGCTTGTATCACTTTACCCATCATGTAGGAGCCCAGATATTAACATCCGGATTCCTCTGTGATTACTGCACTATTCCCTGGATCAATAGATAGTGCTCACAGTTACAGTAATGAATATCAAATTACATATCATGGGGAAGCGTAAATATAATAGTAGACTTACTCATGGGCGGGGGAGAAGTGGGGGAAGGCGCGGGGACTTCTTATGGCCGCAGAGGGGCGGGGAGGCAACGGGCAGCTACTGTGAGGTCGCGTCGGGGCAGGCAGCGGTGGCAGGCGGCGGTGGCGCAAGCGACGGGACGGGGCGGAGCTCTGGTGACGCGGCGCAGGGCAGGGCTGCAGCTTTTCGCATGCGCGCCGCGTGATGTGACAGAGCAGGGCAGGGGCGACCGCTGGGCAGAGCTTCGACGCAGGGGAGAGAAGAAAAGAGGGAGACGCGAAGGGAGGAGACGACGTGGAGAGCTTGCAGCCATGGAAGAAGGGGGAGGAAGGAGAAAAGAAATGGGGAGGAGAAGCCAGCTTGGGCAGAGGAAAAAAAAGGAGCGAAGAGAGATGGGGGGAGGTCCTGCGCGAACAGGGCCCGCTGGCCAGAAGAAACGGGCGGAAGTGGGAGCCAGACGCGCGGCCACGCGGCGGCAGGGAAAGAGAGGGGGCGGGCCCACATGTAATAGAGAGGGGTTTTGAAAAGGAATGAAAGAAATTGAGAGGTTTTAGCAGTTTGGAAATTTGAATCTTAAATTGAATTTCCAAGTTTTGGCTCAATTATCTTGATACCAAATTTAATAGCCTTCTATTTTTAGATTTTATTTAATTTTTGCTATAAATTGTATGTATAAATTTTTGAATGTCCAGCTTGGGTTTTTTTTTGTATGCCATTTAAATTAAAAGATGAAGTTCTTGGTTTCCCTTTTTATTGACTTGGATTTGAATCCAAGATTTTTGGTATTTTGATTCTTAGAATTTTCAACTCCAAAAGAATATTTCGTATCTTTTATTACCACAATTTTTATTTGTACTTGGGATCTATTTCCAGTTATTTATTTTGCTCAGCGCAAAACTCAGTAAAACCTAAATAAGAAGTTTAATCAAAATTCAAATACCATTAAGATGCAAATAAAAATTTTAATTTACTCCAAATTTTAAACATCCAAATTTTAGGATGTTACAAATCTACCTCTTAAATGAATCTCACCCGAGATTCCGGTGAGAGAGAAGGAATGGAGGTGGGTTATGTTGGCTAGCAATGGGTTTTGGAGTGTTGCTTGGTGTACTGCTCTTGAGCTCCACAGAGGGAAGAAAATCTGCGCAATAGGGGTTAGCACTTGTAGAAGTCAAAAGGAAAGAGAGAAACCTTATTCTCTTGGATAGGTCGTAGACTTCCCAATACTTGCTCTTTGTCGTTGTTGTCTTCATGTCATTGTAGAATAGAGTAGTTGCATCGTTTGTTGGATATACGGTTGTAGAATTTCCTATTGATAGGTGGGTAGCAATGGTCGTGCCCTAGGTACTGGGCCTTGGGAATTAAAGAGGTGACGATGGACAATTCTATATGGTGGTCTTCTACTTCTACGAGGATCTCGTTCTTACTTATTAGCTTTGCCAAACACGTCGATTTTTGCTAAAGGTACGTCTTGTAATCCTCATTACCGTAAGATTTCTGGTCTTGCGAGCCTCCTTGTGCTTGCTTGGTCACCTCAAGTCCCGGTCCTTGCGTTCCAAGGCTAGTCATTGCGGTAGTTCTTTGCGATTCTGTCTCTCAAGACTACCCCTTAAAATAAATGGCAATCGTTATTATTTATCTATTGCATTCTTAGCTATCTTGATTAACAAATGAGTTTGAGGAGCGAGTCATGGGGCAAGGTTCTTGTCCTTCGCAGAATCAGAGATCTTGCTCGATGGACACTCTCCGGTGGTGGTCTTCTTCATGATGATGTTTTCCTTAAATATTGGAAGGTTGTAGAGTCTTCACTTCTTCTTAATTGCCCTAGTTTTTGGGTTATCCGTTATTTCGCTTCTGTGGATCCAATGGTTTTTTTATAGCTAAAGGTAAGAGGGATTAGCATGAGGTAAGGATAGAATCGTGGAGATAAGGTAATATAAACCCATTCAAATTTTAAAAGAGTATACCCCGGAAGCTGGGGTGATACCGAACCACACAAATTTTAAAAGCAAGCTTTTCCTGTGACCGCGAAATAGGACGCCCGAGGGCAAGAGGCAGTGCACAGGGCCAAATAGAATCTTGCAACAATACATCGTCTACTTGGGGAGCATACATAGGAGGGTGCAGGGTTCATATGCACAGTCCGTCTAAAACGAGACCATCTTATCTTCATGACCATCTTTGACGTTCCTAACCTTAAATTTTGGAGTAGGGGTATGAGAAGAGGATCAAAATTTTCCCTTTTGTAATTAATAGAAAGAAGTGGAAAGTATTTGGGGTAGTTTATTGGTTTTAGCACTCATCATTTTTTTTCAAGGTATCCTAATCTCTTCCAACACTCAACTATCCATCACTGCATCAAGTCACTCCCATATGATTTTTACACATAAGGCTTAGAATCCGACGACCTTAATAGTTTAACCTCCACTTTCACAAAGTGCACCTAGACTATCCTCCTTTTTTTATTATTATTTAGTCACAGTATTATTACTGTCCAAAACTCCAGTCAGCAAGTGTCATCATTTATTTGTTCCACCGACCATACCCTTTTGCATTGTGTCATCCACCGTTTCATTAATCCAGCCATGGTTATCTAATTCTTGCATAACTCTTTACTTCCAACATAAATTTGTGAATCGAATCTCGTATTTCACCGTGTATGTATAATCCCAATCTCGGATTTATTATTTGTCAACTTGTCAACTCTACAATCTATTGAAAACCCAATAACCTTACTCTGGACCCACCAATCAAATAATAATTTTTTTTTGCCTCTCCCAATTTTTTTCCAATCGGGATTACCAAATCCTTATATGAATCTAAATGCCTATCACATCCTCATAAATCCAATCTCAGGTTCCTCAATTGCCAATTCAATTAGCTTTCCAATCCAACGAAGATCTAGTATTCATTATTTAGAACCACTGATAACTTTCATATTGTGACATCCTAATAATCTAGTCTGGTGTCATTGATTCAAATCCATAGTTTGCTTCTCCAATGGTCAAACTAAATCTTTACTACCTATCTACTCTTCATTTCTGATTTCTAATGATTATCCAACATTATTACTTTTAAATCCACCAAGATCATTTGTATTAGGACTTCTTAGTAATCCAAGATTGTATTCAAAATCATAATTACTCTTCCAAGAACCAACCTAGATCTTTCTTGACAACCTCCGAATTATTTCATTATTATAAACATCCTCCAGAATAATGTTATTAATCCAGCCTGTACTCCGATAGTTGTTATCATATCCCTCAAAACTCCATTAATTTATCAAGCAATCAATCATATCCTATTATTCCCTTATTGTAGACATCTCCTAGGAATTATATTACTTATCAATGTTGTACTCCCGCAATTATTTTCATACTTTCTTTGTTTTTTTTTCAAGAATAACTTAATTCATCCATCTAGTCAATCTAATCCTTTCCGTTAGGCTCCACCAATTTTTTTTCTCAATTTTCACCCTATTGTTTTCTCCAAGAATAAAACAATCTTTGATATTAAGCTTCAAGATTAAGCACCATGACCCTTGGCCCTAAGTGCGTTTTCATAGAAAGTTTACAAGAGAAATACTGGATTTTCATCACTTTGAATTTGGGTAAGAGAGCTTCAGAAGTAAAATGGCTAGTGCAGCATATGGATGAGAGAAAATCATCTAAGAGAGATGAGAATGAGCAATATAACTTATATTTTTGGAGATAGTATTTTAATGAAATATTTCTAGTCATGAAACTAACGGCCAGGCTAACTAGGTCACGACCTGCAGTCGATATGCTCTGATACCATCGCTGTAGGAGCCCAGATATTAACATCCGGATTCCTCTGTGATTACTGCACTATTCCCTGGATCAATAGATAGTGCTCACAGTTACAGTAATGAATATCAAATTACATATCATGCGGAAGCGTAAATATAATAGTAGACTTACTCATGGGCCGATTAGGCCGAAATCATTAAACTGCAACAGCGGAAGAACGAAGCACACAGGTGGGACCTTCAGGACATGCCCACAGGCAGCCAACTGGAGGTTCGCGACCTAGCCCTTGACATCTTCATCTTCTCTGCCAGCTTGTCCAATCTTGTTGCTGCGGCGCAGTGATTTGATTCCCGATTCTGAATTTTGTCGCAAAGCGGCGTGAGCACTCGACCCGTGCTCGCGAGCCAATACACGTAATGCAAATAAATAGTATGCATAGCTTAACAAAGGAGAGGCTCAGGCTATTTTATTTTGCGTAAAGTGCTTTTGAATACAATTAATTAAAAAAGCCCTATGACTTAACAATTTTGGAACAAATCATAATGTACAAGGAAATGCATTATTAATATCGATTCAGATTCCATCCACCGTTACATGGCATCCGCACCATATAGCAATTTCTTCAGCGTTATAGCCGCTTAACTTACCATGGGACGACACCCAGACAACTCCAAACTAGGGCCTTTCATCGCCTCCACTTTTCCATCCCACCCACAAAACATTTTGAAATAGAACTATATCCGGTTAAGTTCCCATGCCCGCCCTTGACCGTAGGCACGGCTATTCGAATAGTTTTGACTCTGCAGAGTTTGTACACTTTCACCACAAGAGACAATCAACTCGTTGCCCACACGATTCCTTAGACATGTGGTTGAGCAGACCGTCATGCTGACTTTTCAAAGTATCTAGTCCCTTTTATCATCTCACCCTATGGGCCGTTCCCACTTGCGGTGGGTCCCATACGTTGCACGGGATGTTCCCCACGGCTACTAGCGTACGGGCTCCACTCCCCTCTGCGCTAGTACGACTGGGAAACGTCACCCTCCACTCGGTGTCCCTTTAGGCCTCCCCTTGCCCTTGCATATCCACTCCTATCCCCTACCGGTGAGATGAGTCCGGGGTTTCGATAAATTTACTTAGCCAAGCTATACTTTACAGACTTGTGGTTGTACTGTTTTACACGGGTTGACATGACAAGATTCAGTCCTTAGTGGTATCTGAGCGGTTCTACCACACTCCATAATTTGTGCTCCCACCGCACCACATACCAGCCCCCAAACCACCCGCTCAGATATTTAAGCAAGTTAGAATTTTTGGGGAGCATAAAATAATCATGTCAAAATATACCAGTCATTCCCACCATGACTGCCCAAACCAGTTTCTCATGATTTAAAATGACAATGATGTTTGGGGCATTTCAGCGCCCCCTAGTATCTATGCAATTCTAAGCATCGCATATCTTTAGGGACTTATTTTCGAAAGGTTATTATTATATTTTTGCTAGGGCGACAAGGCTCACACATTCAAATATTCCAAGGGAGGGGGTAATATTATTCAAGGTAAACAATGGACACATAACTAAAATATTAAATTAAACATGTATTTTCATATAAAATAACGGCATGCAATTCGATAATTTAAATCAAAGTAATTTGCAGAAAATGTAGGATCAACATGATCAAAGTATTGACTCGCCTGGCGCGGTTTACTGCAGTCTTGAGCTCACACAATGGTTCTCTTGAGCTTCTGATCTTTATCTTCACTTCGAGCTTAATCTCCCGAATCATCGAATCTTCACGACTCCCAATTTCTAATCACGTGATAACGACTGGATCCAAATGAAAGCAAATAACTCAAAAGATCCAAATAAACTCAATTTAGTTTGATTAGGAGTTTAGGGACGATTCGTGTGATTTGTGGCAAGGTTGGTAATAGCAAACGATAATTTGATCTTTTTATTAATAATCTCTTTTATTATTTTGTTATTTATCAAGGAAGTTTCATGAGTTAAGTTAAACCTATGAATTGGTGTATTGTGCCGAGTGCTAATGTTTAGGGCATATGATATATGTATACAATTTTTAGCTTACCGAATTTAATTTTAGAATCCGGGTTGACAGCATTTTGTGGTGCGATATTTTATGTACACTTACTCATTACTAGGTATAACCTATTTTGAATTAGGATCCATTGGTTCGGGTCCTGGCTTGCTACACTTATGCATAGCCAACACTATTATTTACTAAATCTAACGTTAAGATTTAATCATTGGCACCTTTACCATTTTGTCTACACCTTTGTTATTATTAAGCTTAGCGCTATTTTTAGTCAAATTTATTTACCAAGGCCTGTCATACGGGTTCATATATTAATATAGCTACTTACTTAAATCGATCTTGGAGATTTGTTTAATGACGGTATGTTAAATGTTAGGGCGTGCATCATAATTAAGTGAAATCTTTATTAAGTTTGAATATTTAACCATAGTCATATTTCTTTACTATCGCTTTGAGTTAGTAATTAGCCTCTTAGGTGATTGCCCACCCATATTAATTATGCCTACATGAACTAGTCCAAATATAAACATTAAGTAGTCCCATCTACATCCTAGTATATTTTTCTTAAATTCTCTAAATTATCCTTTAATTTAATTTGATTATTATAGTCGACAAAGGATTCTCATTTTTGCTAGGACATAGGGTTATGTTTTAACTATGTGGCGACTAGTTCTACAACCTTACTATCATGCACGGGTTTAGGATTCATTCTTTATGAAATTTTCATTAGTTAAATCGTCATTTCATGGATATTTGGACCTAGATTACACCCCTCCTAAATTGCTCACTATGCCTTAGATTAACAAGGAAGCTCTCAAAATAAAGATTAAGGCACATTAGTTTATTTATGATTTGCTTATGAATAAGGGTATGCAGTGAGTTGTAGGATAGAGACGGAGTCGATCGAATTTTTGGGTGGAAGCGAAGTGATGGGGCAACTTCGCGGAAAGGATATAAAAGAAGGATCGCGTCGAAGGAATATTCGCAAGGACATTCCACTTTAAATAGGAGTATGGCTAGACATGGCCGATTACAAGACACCGAGGCCCGATCTTGCTTGAACAGATTTAGGTATGGAGATAACGGCATGACCTACCATTTAGATTATTCGGCTTTTGATAGGATGTGATATTAGTATATGATTTGTGTGGAGGTAGGGTTTGGGAGTATTAATATTATCCCTATAAAGCTTCAAGTCCCATCTTATGATGACATGCATTTTTAATTTCTTATGCTATCTAATTCCAGAGTAACTATTTTGCTAATTCAGGTAGCAAATGAATTAGGGTTAGGTTTCTAGCATTACTAATTTACATACTCCTTCAATTTGTTCCACATATTAAACTTTGATATTTACATTCATTGAGTCCAAGATAGTTACTTGCCATTTAAAATAGGTCTCGCATAATCTGGTTTTAGTTTTACATAAGGATTAATATATTATTTCATTGAAGACAATGTTGATTAATAATTATCAAGAAATGGGAGGAAACCTGGAACATGCACTGGCTTAAAAAGGGTTTCCTAGTCGGGCCCACATGCCAGCCGAAGGGGAAGAAGAGCAGAGCAGGGCTCGGCCAGAAGGGAAAGGAAACAGAGGAGGGGCGGGTGCAGGGCCAGGCGGCGGACTCGCCGGCGCGACCGTCGGCCAGAGGGGCGGTGGACGCCCAAAACGGGTTGCCCCCGAGGTGAGGAAGTCCCCAGGGTAGCGGCTCCGGTCGGGGCGACGCACTGGTGGGCCGGCGTCGGTAGAAGCGGCCAGACGCGGAGACGCCGTGGTGGCGGCGGTGGTCCGTCACAGGAAAGGGGAGGGTAAGGCAAGCACGAGCGAGAGTGCCTCGGGAGTTACCTGCGGTGACGGTTCGGTCGGGGAGGCGTCGAGGCGGGCCGACGACGGAGGCCGAGGGCGGCGCGGGGAGGCGCACGGTGCCGGGGAGGATGGGGGCACGACGCTCCGAACTGGTGAGGGGATCATCTCACGGTCCCGCGGAAGCTCGTTGAACGGAATTGGATGGAGGCGCCAAATCGACGGCGCCGAGTTCACCGGGTGGAGGACGAACGGTGCGCCGGTGATCTTTAGGCGGGGAGTTCAATCGACGCGCAGGAGCACTAGGAAGGTAGGGAACTCGGGGGAGGGGTTTTACCAAACGAGAATCACCGAGGAGCGCTAGCGATGGTGGTGGTCGGAGGTGCACTCGGCGGAGGAGTAAGAGGAGGTGGGGGAGAAGTGGGGGAAGGCGCGGGGGCTTCTTATGGCCGCAGAGGGGCGGGGAGGCAACGGCAGCTACTGTGAGGTCGCGCCGGGCAGCGGCGGTGGCAGGCGGCGGTGGCGCAAGCGACGGGACGGGGCGGAGCTCTGGTGACGCGGCGCAGGGCATGGCTGCAGCTTTTCGCATGCGCGCCGCGTGATGTGACAGAGCAGGGCCGGGGCGACCGCTGGGCGAGCTTCGACGCAGGGGAGAGAAGAAAAGAGGGAGACGCGAAGGGAGGAGACGACGTGGAGAGCTTGCAGCCATGGAAGAAGGGGGAGGAAGGAGAAAAGAAATGGGGAGGAGAAGCCAGCTTGGGCAGAGGAAAAAAAAGGAGCGAAGAGAGATGGGGAGGTCTCTGCGAACAGGCCCGCCGGCCGAAGAAACAGGCGGAAGTGGGAGAGGAGCGCACGCCACGCGGCGAGGAAAGAGAGGGGCGGCCCACATGTAATAGAGAGGGGTTTTGAAAAGGAATGAAAGAAATTGAGAGGTTTTAGCAGTTTGGAAATTTGAATCTTAAATTGAATTTCCAAGTTTTGGCTCAATTATCTTGATACCAAATTTAATAGCCTTCTATTTTTAGATTTTATTTAATTTTTGCTATAAATTGTATGTATAAATTTTTGAATGTCCAGCTTGGGTTTTTTTTTGTATGCCATTTAAATTAAAAGATGAAGTTCTTGGTTTCCCTTTTTATTGACTTGGATTTGAATCCAAGATTTTTGGTATTTTGATTCTTAGAATTTTCAACTCCAAAAGAATATTTCGTATCTTTTATTACCACAATTTTTATTTGTACTTGGGATCTATTTCAGTTATTTATTTTGCTCAACAAGAAACTCAAGAAACCTAAATAAGAAGTTTAATCAAAATTCAAATACCATTAAGATGCAAATAAAAATTTTAATTTACTCCAAATTTTAAACATCCAAATTTTAGGATGTTACAAATCTACCCCTTAAATGAATCTCGACCCAGAGATTCCGGTGAGAGCAGAAGGAATGGAGGTGGGTTATGTTGGCTAGCAATGGGTTTTGGAGTGTTGCTTGGTGTACTGCTCTTGAGCTCCACAGAGGGAAGAAAATCTGCGCAATAGGGGTTAGCACTTGTAGAAGTCAAAAGGAAAGAGAGAAACCTTATTCTCTTGGATAGGTCGTAGACTTCCCAATACTTGCTCTTTGTCGTTGTTGTCTTCATGTCATTGTAGAATAGAGTAGTTGCATCGTTTGTTGGATATACGGTTGTAGAATTTCCTATTGATAGGTGGGTAGCAATGGTCTGTGCCCTAGGGTACTGGGCCTTGGGAATTAAAGAGGTGACGATGGACAATTCTATATGGTGGTCTTCTACTTCTACGAGGATCTCGTTCTTACTTATTAGCTTTGCCAAACACGTCGATTTTTGCTAAAGGTACGTCTTGTAATCCTCATTACCAGAAGATTTCTGGTCTTGCGAGCCTCCTTGTGCTTGCTTGGTCAGCTCCAAGTCCCGGTCCTTGCAGTCCAAGGCTAGTCATTGCGGTAGTTCTTTGGCAGTTCTGTCTCTCAGTACTACCCCCCTTAAAATAAATGGCAATCGTTATTATTTATCTATTGCATTCTTAGCTATCTTGATTAACAACAGGTTTGAGGAGCGAGTCATGGGGCAAGGTTCTTGTCCTTCGCAGAATCAGGAGATCTTGCTCAGTGGACACTCTCCTGGTGGTGGTCTTCTTCACAGTGATGTTTTCCTTAAATATTGGAAGGTTGTAGAGTCTTCACTTCTTCTTAATTGCCCTAGTTTTTGGGTTATCCGTTATTTCGCTGTGGATCCAATGGTTTTTTTATAGCTAAAGGTAAGAGGGATTAGCATGAGGTAAGGATAGAATCGTGGAGATAAGGTAATATAAACCCATTCAAATTTTAAAAGAGTATACCCCGTAAGCTGGGGTGATACCGAACCACACAAATTTTAAAAGCAAGCTTTTCTGTGACTGCTGAAATAGGACGCCCGAGGGCAAGAGGCAGTGCACAGGGCCAAATAGAATCTTGCAACAATACATCGTCTACTTGGGGAGCATACATAGGAGGGTGCAGGGTTCATATGCACAGTCCGTCTAAAACGAGACCATCTTATCTTCATGACCATCTTTGACGTTCCTAACCTTAAATTTTGGAGTAGGGGTATGAGAAGAGGATCAAAATTTTCCCTTTTGTAATTAATAGAAAGAAGTGGAAAGTATTTGGGGTAGTTTATTGGTTTTAGCACTCATCATTTTTTTTCAAGGTATCCTAATCTCTTCCAACACTCAACTATCCATCAACGCATCAAGTCACTCCCATATGATTTTTACACATAAGGCTTAGAATCCGACGACCTTAATAGTTTAACCTCCACTTTCACAAAGTGCACCTAGACTATCCTCCTTTTTTTATTATTATTTAGTCACAGTAATATTACTGTCCAAAACTCCAGTCAGCAAGTGTCATCATTTATTTGTTCCACCGACCATACCCTTTTGCATTGTGTCATCCACCGTTTCATTAATCCAGCCATGGTTATCTAATTCTTGCATAACTCTTTACTTCCAACATAAATTTGTGAATCGAATCTCGTATTTCACCGTGTATGTATAATCCCAATCTCGGATTTATTATTTGTCAACTTGTCAACTCTACAATCTATTGAAAACCCAATAACCTTACTCGACCCACCAATCAAATAATAATTTTTTTGCCTCTCCCAATTTTTTTCCAATCGGGATTACCAAATCCTTATATGAATCTAAATGCCTATCACATCCTCATAAATCCAATCTCAGGTTCCTCAATTGCCAATTCAATTAGCTTTCCAATCCAACGAAGATCTAGTATTCATTATTTAGAACCACTGATAACTTTCATATTGTGACATCCTAATAATCTAGTCTGGTGTCATTGATTCAAATCCATAGTTTGCTTCTCCAATGGTCAAACTAAATCTTTACTACCTATCTACTCTTCATTTCTGATTTCTAATGATTATCCAACATTATTACTTTTAAATCCACCAGTATCATTTGTATTAGGACTTCTTAGTAATCCAAGATTGTATTCAAAATCATAATTACTCTTCCAGTAACCAACCTAGATCTTTACTGACAACCTCCGAATTATTTCATTATTATAAACATCCTCCAGGAATAATGTTATTAATCCAGCCTGTACTCCGATAGTTGTTATCATATCCCTCAAAACTCCATTAATTTATCAAGCAATCAATCATATCCTATTATTCCCTTATTGTAGACATCTCCTAGGAATTATATTACTTATCAATGTTGTACTCCCGCAATTATTTTCATACTTTCTTTGTTTTTTTTTCAAGAATAACTTAATTCATCCATCTAGTCAATCTAATCCTTTCCGTTAGGCTCCACCAATTTTTTTTCTCAATTTTCACCCTATTGTTTTCTCCAAGAATAAAACAATCTTTGATATTAAGCTTCAAGATTAAGCACCATGACCCTTGGCCCTAAGTGCGTTTTCATAGAAAGTTTACAAGAGAAATACTGGATTTTCATCACTTTGAATTTGGGTAAGAGAGCTTGTATAAAATGGCTAGTGCAAGATATGGATGAGAGAAAATCATCTAAGAGAGATGAGAATGAGCAATATAACTTATATTTTGGAGATAGTATTTTAATGAAATATTTCTAGTCATGAAACTAACGGCCAGTTAACTAGGTCACGACTGCAATCGATATGCTCGATACCATCATTGTAGGAGCCCGGATATTAACATCCGGATTCCTCTCGTGATTACTGCACTATTCCTGGATCAATAGATAGTGCTCACGATTCTGATAATGAATATCAAATTACATATCATGCGGAAGCGTAAATATAATAGTAGACTTACTCATGGGCCGATTAGGCGAAATCATTAAACCGCAAGCACGGAAGAACGAAGCACACAGGTGGGACCTTCAGACATGCCCACAGCACCAACCGGAGGTTCGCGACCTAGCCCTTGACATCTTCATCTTCTCTCGCCAGCTTGTCCAATCTTGTTGCTGCGCGCAGTTGATTTGATTCCGATTCTGAATTTTGTCGCAAAAGCGAGCGTGAGCACTCCGACCCCGTGCTTCGCGAGCCAATACACAGAATGCAAATAAATAGTATGCATAGCTTAACAAAGGAGAGGCTCAGGCTATTTTATTTTGCGTAAAGTGCTTTGAATACAATTAATTAAAAAGCCCTA
Source organism: Dendrocalamus sinicus (assembly GCA_036346575.1). Classification (NCBI taxonomy): domain Eukaryota; kingdom Viridiplantae; phylum Streptophyta; class Magnoliopsida; order Poales; family Poaceae; genus Dendrocalamus; species Dendrocalamus sinicus. The sequence continues at coordinate 9,868,068 of CM070660.1, read as the reverse complement.
TGACTTAACAATTTTGGAACAAATCATAATGTACAAGGAAATGCATTATTAATATCGATTCAGATTCCATCCACCGTTACATGGCATCTGCACCATATAGCAATTTCTTCAGCGTTATAGCCGCTTAACTTACCATCGGGACGACACCCAGACAACTCCAAACTAGGGCCTTTCACGCCTCCACTTTTCCATCCCACCCACAAAACATTTTGAAATAGAACTATATCTGGTTAAGTTCCCATGCCCGCCCTTGACCGTAGGCACGGCTATTCGAATAGTTTTGACTCGCAGAGTTTGTACACTTTCACCACAAGAGACAATCAACTCGTTGCCCCACACGATTCCTTAGACATGTGGTTGAGCAGACCGTCACGGTGACTTTTCAAAGTATCTAGTCCCTTTTATCATCTCACCCTATGGGCCGCTCCCACTTGCGGTGGGTCCCATACGTTGCACGGATGTTCCCACGGCTACTAGCGCACGGGCTCCACTCCCTCTGCGCTAGTACGACCGGGAAACGCCACCTCCACTCGGTGTCCCTTTAGGCCTCCCTTGCCCTTGCATATCCACTCCTATCCCCTACCGGTGAGATGAGTCCGGGTTTCGATAAATTTACTTAGCCAAGCTATACTTTACAGACTTGTGGTTGTACTGCTTACACGGGTTGACATGACAAGATTCAGTCCTTAGTGGTATCTCGAGCGGTTCTACCACACTCCATAATTTGTGCTCCCACCGCACCACATACCACCCCCAAACCACCCGCCGATATTTAAGCAAGTTAGAATTTTTGGGAGCATAAAATAATCATGTCAAAATATACCACTATTCCCACCATGATCGCCAAACCAGTTTCTCATGATTTAAAATGACAATGATGTTTGGGGTATTTCAGCGCCCCTAGTATCTATGCAATTCTAAGCATCGCATATCTTTAGGGACTTATTTTCAAAGGTTATTATTATATTTTTGCTAGGCGACAAGGCTCACACATTCAAATATTCCAAGGGAGGGGGTAATATTATTCAAGGTAAACAATGGACACATAACTAAAATATTAAATTAAACATGTATTTTCATATAAAATAACGGCATGCAATTCGATAATTTAAATCAAAGTAATTTGCAGAAAATGTAGGATCAACATGATCAAAGTATTGACTCGCCTGGCGCGGTTTACTGCAGTCTTGAGCTCACACAATGGTTCTCTTGAGCTTCTGATCTTTATCTTCACTTCGAGCTTAATCTCCCTGAATCTACTGAATCTTCACGACTCCCAATTTCTAATCACGTGATAACGACTGGATCCAAATGAAAGCAAATAACTCAAAAGATCCAAATAAACTCAATTTAGTTTGATTAGGAGTTTAGGGACGATTCGTGTGATTTGTGGCAAGGTTGGTAATAGCAAACGATAATTTGATCTTTTTATTAATAATCTCTTTTTATTATTTTGTTATTTATCAAGGAAGTTTCATGAGTTAAGTTAAACCTATGAATTGGTGTATTGTGCCGAGTGCTAATGTTTAGGGCATATGATATATGTATACAATTTTTAGCTTACCGAATTTAATTTTAGAATCCGGGTTGACATCATTTTGTGGTGCGATATTTTATGTACACTTACTCATTACTAGGTATAACCTATTTTGAATTAGGATCCATTGGTTCGGGTCCTGGCTTGCTACACTTATGCATAGCCAACACTATTATTTACTAAATCTAACGTTAAGATTTAATCATTGGCACCTTTACCATTTTGTCTACACCTTTGTTATTATTAAGCTTAGCGCTATTTTTAGTCAAATTTATTTACCAAGGCCTGTCATACGGGTTCATATATTAATATAGCTACTTACTTAAATCGATCTTGGAGATTTGTTTAATGACGGTATGTTAAATGTTAGGGCGTGCATCATAATTAAGTGAAATCTTTATTAAGTTTGAATATTTAACCATAGTCATATTTCTTTACTATCGCTTTGAGTTAGTAATTAGCCTCTTAGGTGATTGCCCAGCCCATATTAATTATGCCTACATGAACTAGTCCAAATATAAACATTAAGTAGTCCCATCTACATCCTAGTATATTTTTCTTAAATTCTCTAAATTATCCTTTAATTTAATTTGATTATTATAGTCGACAAAGGATTCTCATTTTTGCTAGGACATAGGGTTATGTTTTAACTATGTGGCGACTAGTTCTACAACCTTACTATCATGCACGGGTTTAGGATTCATTCTTTATGAAATTTTCATTAGTTAAATCGTCATTTCATGGATATTTGGACCTAGATTACACCCCTCCTAAATTGCTCACTATGCCTTAGATTAACAAGGAAGCTCTCAAAATAAAGATTAAGGCACATTAGTTTATTTATGATTTGCTTATGAATAAGGGTATGCAGTGAGTTGTAGGATAGAGACGGAGTCGATCGAATTTTTGGGTGGAAGCGAAGTGATGGGGCAACTTCGCCGGGAAAGGATATAAAAGAAGGATCGGCGTCGAAGGAATATTCGCAAGGACATTCCACTTTAAATAGGAGTATGGCTAGACATGGCCGATTACAAGACACCGAGGCCCGATCTTGCTTGAACAGATTTAGGTATGGAGATAACGGCATGACCTACCATTTAGATTATTCGGGCTTTTGATAGGATGTGATATTAGTATATGATTTGTGTGGAGGTAGGGTTTGGGAGTATTAATATTATCCCTATAAAGCTTCAAGTCCCATCTTATGATGACATGCATTTTTAATTTCTTATGCTATCTAATTCCAGAGTAACTATTTTGCTAATTCAGGTAGCAAATGAATTAGGGTTAGGTTTCTAGCATTACTAATTTACATACTCCTTCAATTTGTTCCACATATTAAACTTTGATATTTACATTCATTGAGTCCAAGATAGTTACTTGCCATTTAAAATAGGTCTCGCATAATCTGGTTTTAGTTTTACATAAGGATTAATATATTATTTCATTGAAGACAATGTTGATTAATAATTATCAAGAAATGGGAGGAAACTCGAACATGCATCGCTTAAAAGGGTTTCCTAGTCGGGCCACATGCCACCGGAGGGGAAGAAGAGCAGAGCAGGGCTCGGCCAGAAGGGAAAGGAAACAGAGGAGGGGCGGGTGCAGGGCCAGGCGGCGGACTCGCCGGCGCGACCGTCGGCCAGAGGGGCGGTGGACGCCCAAAACGGGTTGCCCCCGAGGTGAGGAAGTCCCCAGGGTAGCGGCTCCGGTCGGGGCGACGCACTGGTGGGCCGGCGTCGGTAGAAGCGGCCAGACGCGGAGACGCCGTGGTGGCGGCGGTGGTCCGTCACAGGAAAGGGGAGGGTAAGGCAAGCACGAGCGAGAGAGTGCCCCTGGGGAGTTACCTGCGGTGACGGTTCGGTCGGGGAGGCGTCGAGGCGGGCCGGCGACGGAGGCCGAGGGCGGCGCGGGGAGGCGCACGGTGCCGGGGAGGATGGGGGCACGACGCTCCGAACTGGTGAGGGGATCATCCTTACGGGGTCCTGCGGAAGCTCTGGTTGAACGGAATTGGATGGAGGCGGCCGAAATCGACGGCGGCCAGAGTTCACCGGGGTGGAGGACGAACGGTGCGCCAGTGATCTTTAGGGCAGGGGAGTTCAATCAGACGCGGCAGGAGCACTAGGGAAGGTAGGGGAACTCGGGGGAGGGGTTTTTACCAAACGAGAATCACCGAGGAGCGCTAGCGATGGTGGTGGTCGGAGGTGCACTCGGCGGAGGAGTAAGAGGAGGTGGGGGAGAAGTGGGGGAAGGCGCGGGGGCTTCTTATGGCCGCAGAGGGGCGGGGAGGCAACGGGCAGCTACTGTGAGGTCGCGTCGGGGCAGGCAGCGGTGGCAGGCGGCGGTGGCGCAAGCGACGGGACAGGGCGGAGCTCTGGTGACGCGGCGCAGGGCAGGGCTGCAGCTTTTCGCATGCGCGCCGCGTGATGTGACAGAGCAGGGCAGGGGCGACCGCTGGGCAGAGCTTCGACGCAGGGGAGAGAAGAAAAGAGGGAGACGCGAAGGGAGGAGACGACGTGGAGAGCTTGCAGCCATGGAAGAAGGGGGAGGAAGGAGAAAAGAAATGGGGAGGAGAAGCCAGCTTGGGCAGAGGAAAAAAAAGGAGCGAAGAGAGATGGGGGGAGGTCCTGCGCGGACAGGGCCCGCTGGCCAGAAGAAACGGGCGGAAGTGGGAGCCAGACGCGCGGCCACGCGGCGGCAGGGAAAGAGAGGGGGCGGGCCCACATGTAATAGAGAGGGGTTTTGAAAAGGAATGAAAGAAATTGAGAGGTTTTAGCAGTTTGGAAATTTGAATCTTAAATTGAATTTCCAAGTTTTGGCTCAATTATCTTGATACCAAATTTAATAGCCTTCTATTTTTAGATTTTATTTAATTTTTGCTATAAATTGTATGTATAAATTTTTGAATGTCCAGCTTGGGTTTTTTTTTTGTATGCCATTTAAATTAAAAGATGAAGTTCTTGGTTTCCCTTTTTATTGACTTGGATTTGAATCCAAGATTTTTGGTATTTTGATTCTTAGAATTTTCAACTCCAAAAGAATATTTCGTATCTTTTATTACCACAATTTTTATTTGTACTTGGGATCTATTTCAGTTATTTATTTTGCTCAACATAAAACTCAAGAAACCTAAATAAGAAGTTTAATCAAAATTCAAATACCATTAAGATGCAAATAAAAATTTTAATTTACTCCAAATTTTAAACATCCAAATTTTAGGATGTTACAAATCTATTCTCTTAAATGAATCTCGACCCGAGATTCCGGTAGAGCAGAAGGAATGGAGGTGGGTTATGTTGGCTAGCAATGGGTTTTGGAGTGTTGCTTGGTGTACTGCTCTTGAGCTCCACAGAGGGAAGAAAATCTGCGCAATAGGGGTTAGCACTTGTAGAAGTCAAAAGGAAAGAGAGAAACCTTATTCTCTTGGATAGGTCGAGACTTCCCAATACTTGCTCTTTGTCGTTGTTGTCTTCATGTCATTGTAGAATAGAGTAGTTGCATCGTTTGTTGGATATACGGTTGTAGAATTTCCTATTGATAGGTGGGTAGCAATGGTCTGTGCCCTAGGGTACTGGGCCTTGGGAATTAAAGAGGTGACGATGGACAATTCTATATGGTGGTCTTCTACTTCTACGAGGATCTCGTTCTTACTTATTAGCTTTGCCAAACACGCGATTTTTGCTAAAGGTACGCCTTGTAATCCTCATTACCGTAAGATTTCTGGTCTTGCGAGCCTCCTTGTGCTTGCTTGGTCAGCTCCAAGTCCCGGTCCTTGCAGTTCCAAGGCTAGTCATTGCGGTAGTTCTTTGGCAGTTCTGTCTCTCAGTACTACCCCCCTTAAAATAAATGGCAATCGTTATTATTTATCTATTGCATTCTTAGCTATCTTGATTAACAACAGGTTTGAGGAGCGAGTCATGGGGCAAGGTTCTTGTCCTTCGCAGAATCAGGAGATCTTGCTCAGTGGACACTCTCCTGGTGGTGGTCTTCTTCACAGTGATGTTTTCCTTAAATATTGGAAGGTTGTAGAGTCTTCACTTCTTCTTAATTGCCCTAGTTTTTGGGTTATCCGTTATTTCGCTTCTGTGGATCCAATGGTTTTTTTATAGCTAAAGGTAAGAGGGATTAGCATGAGGTAAGGATAGAATCGTGGAGATAAGGTAATATAAACCCATTCAAATTTTAAAAGAGTATACCCCGGAAGCTGGGGTGATACCGAACCACACAAATTTTAAAAGCAAGCTTTTCCTGTGACCGCGAAATAGGACGCCCGAGGGCAAGAGGCAGTGCACAGGGCCAAATAGAATCTTGCAACAATACATCGTCTACTTGGGGAGCATACATAGGAGGGTGCAGGGTTCATATGCACAGTCCGTCTAAAACGAGACCATCTTATCTTCATGACCATCTTTGACGTTCCTAACCTTAAATTTTGGAGTAGGGGTATGAGAAGAGGATCAAAATTTTCCCTTTTGTAATTAATAGAAAGAAGTGGAAAGTATTTGGGGTAGTTTATTGGTTTTAGCACTCATCATTTTTTTCAAGGTATCCTAATCTCTTCCAACACTCAACTATCCATCACTGCATCAAGTCACTCCCATATGATTTTTACACATAAGGCTTAGAATCCGACGACCTTAATAGTTTAACCTCCACTTTCACAAAGTGCACCTAGACTATCCTCCTTTTTTTATTATTATTTAGTCACAGTATTATTACTGTCCAAAACTCCAGTCAGCAAGTGTCATCATTTATTTGTTCCACCGACCATACCCTTTTGCATTGTGTCATCCACCGTTTCATTAATCCAGCCATGGTTATCTAATTCTTGCATAACTCTTTACTTCCAACATAAATTTGTGAATCGAATCTCGTATTTCACCGTGTATGTATAATCCCAATCTCGGATTTATTATTTGTCAACTTGTCAACTCTACAATCTATTGAAAACCCAATAACCTTACTCTGGACCCACCAATCAAATAATAATTTTTTTTTGCCTCTCCCAATTTTTTTCCAATCGGGATTACCAAATCCTTATATGAATCTAAATGCCTATCACATCCTCATAAATCCAATCTCAGGTTCCTCAATTGCCAATTCAATTAGCTTTCCAATCCAACGAAGATCTAGTATTCATTATTTAGAACCACTGATAACTTTCATATTGTGACATCCTAATAATCTAGTCTGGTGTCATTGATTCAAATCCATAGTTTGCTTCTCCAATGGTCAAACTAAATCTTTACTACCTATCTACTCTTCATTTCTCGATTTCTAATGATTATCCAACATTATTACTTTTAAATCCACCAGTATCATTTGTATTAGGACTTCTTAGTAATCCAAGATTGTATTCAAAATCATAATTACTCTTCCAGTAACCAACCTAGATCTTTACTGACAACCTCCGAATTATTTCATTATTATAAACATCCTCCAGGAATAATGTTATTAATCCAAATTGCATCTCGATAGTTGTTATCATATCCCTCAAAACTCCATTAATTTATCAAGCAATCAATCATATCCTATTATTCCCTTATTGTAGACATCTCCTAGGAATTATATTACTTATCAATGTTGTACTCCCGCAATTATTTTCATACTTTCTTTGTTTTTTTTTCAAGAATAACTTAATTCATCCATCTAGTCAATCTAATCCTTTCCGTTAGGCTCCACCAATTTTTTTTCTCAATTTTCACCCTATTGTTTTCTCCAAGAATAAAACAATCTTTGATATTAAGCTTCAAGATTAAGCACCATGACCCTTGGCCCTAAGTGCGTTTTCATAGAAAGTTTACAAGAGAAATACTGGATTTTCATCACTTTGAATTTGGGTAAGAGAGCTTCAGGAGTAAAATGGCTAGTGCAGCATATGGATGAGAGAAAATCATCTAAGAGAGATGAGAATGAGCAATATAACTTATATTTTTGGAGATAGTATTTTAATGAAATATTTCTAGTCATGAAACTAACGGCCAGGCTAACTAGGTCACGACCTGCAGTCGATATGCTCTGATACCATCGCTGTAGGAGCCCAGATATTAACATCCGGATTCCTCTGTGATTACTGCACTATTCCCTGGATCAATAGATAGTGCTCGACAGCTGATGAATGAATATCAAATTACATATCATGCGGAAGCGTAAATATAATAGTAGACTTACTCATGGGCCGATTAGGCGAAATCATTAAACCGCAATGGAAGAACGAAGCACACAGGTGGGACCTTCAGACATGCCCACAGCAGCCAACCGGAGGTTCGCGACCTAGCCCTTGACATCTTCATCTTCTCGCCAGCTTGTCCAATCTTGTTGCTGCGCAGTTGATTTGATTCCGATTCTGAATTTTGTCGCAAAGCGAGCGTGAGCACTCCGACCCCGTGCTCGCGAGCCAATACACAGAATGCAAATAAATAGTATGCATAGCTTAACAAAGGAGAGGCTCAGGCTATTTTATTTTGCGTAAAGTGCTTTTGAATACAATTAATTAAAAAAGCCCTATGACTTAACAATTTTGGAACAAATCATAATGTACAAGGAAATGCATTATTAATATCGATTCAGATTCCATCCACCGTTACATGGCATCTGCACCATATAGCAATTTCTTCAGCGTTATAGCCGCTTAACTTACCACTGGGACGACACCCAGGACAACTCCAAACTAGGGCCTTTCACTGCCCTCCACTTTTCCATCCCACCCACAAAACATTTTGAAATAGAACTATATCTGGTTAAGTTCCCATGCCCGCCCTTGACCGTAGGCACGGCTATTCGAATAGTTTTGACTCTGCAGAGTTTGTACACTTTCACCACAAGAGACAATCAACTCGTTGCCCCACACGATTCCTTAGACATGTGGTTGAGCAGACCGTCACAGTGACTTTTCAAAGTATCTAGTCCCTTTTATCATCTCACCCTATGGGCCGTTCCCACTTGCGGTGGGTCCCATACGTTGCACGGGATGTTCCCCACGGCTACTAGCGTACGGGCTCCACTCCCCTCTGCGCTAGTACGACTGGGAAACGTCACCCTCCACTCGGTGTCCCTTTAGGCCTCCCCTTGCCCTTGCATATCCACTCCTATCCCCTACCGGTGAGATGAGTCCGGGGGTTTCGATAAATTTACTTAGCCAAGCTATACTTTACAGACTTGTGGTTGTACTGTTTTACACGGGTTGACATGACAAGATTCAGTCCTTAGTGGTATCTGAGCGGTTCTACCACACTCCATAATTTGTGCTCCCACCGCACCACATACCCACCCCAAACCACCGCTCAGATATTTAAGCAAGTTAGAATTTTTGGGGAGCATAAAATAATCATGTCAAAATATACCAGTCATTCCCACCATGACTGCCCAAACCAGTTTCTCATGATTTAAAATGACAATGATGTTTGGGGCATTTCAGCGCCCCCTAGTATCTATGCAATTCTAAGCATCGCATATCTTTAGGGACTTATTTTCGAAAGGTTATTATTATATTTTTGCTAGGGCGACAAGGCTCACACATTCAAATATTCCAAGGGAGGGGGTAATATTATTCAAGGTAAACAATGGACACATAACTAAAATATTAAATTAAACATGTATTTTCATATAAAATAACGGCATGCAATTCGATAATTTAAATCAAAGTAATTTGCAGAAAATGTAGGATCAACATGATCAAAGTATTGACTCGCCTGGCGCGGTTTACTGCAGTCTTGAGCTCACACAATGGTTCTCTTGAGCTTCTGATCTTTATCTTCACTTCGAGCTTAATCTCCCTGAATCTACTGAATCTTCACGACTCCCAATTTCTAATCACGTGATAACGACTGGATCCAAATGAAAGCAAATAACTCAAAAGATCCAAATAAACTCAATTTAGTTTGATTAGGAGTTTAGGGACGATTCGTGTGATTTGTGGCAAGGTTGGTAATAGCAAACGATAATTTGATCTTTTATTAATAATCTCTTTTATTATTTTGTTATTTATCAAGGAAGTTTCATGAGTTAAGTTAAACCTATGAATTGGTGTATTGTGCCGAAGTGCTAATGTTTAGGCATATGATATATGTATACAATTTTTAGCTTACGAATTTAATTTTAGAATCGGGTTGTGAGATTTTGTGGTGCGATATTTTATGTACACTTACTCATTACTAGGTATAACCTATTTTGAATTAGGATCCATTGGTTCGGGTCCTGGCTTGCTACACTTATGCATAGCCAACACTATTATTTACTAAATCTAACGTTAAGATTTAATCATTGGCACCTTTACCATTTTGTCTACACCTTTGTTATTATTAAGCTTAGCGCTATTTTTAGTCAAATTTATTTACCAAGGCCTGTCATACGGGTTCATATATTAATATAGCTACTTACTTAAATCGATCTTGGAGATTTGTTTAATGACGGTATGTTAAATGTTAGGGCGTGCATCATAATTAAGTGAAATCTTTATTAAGTTTGAATATTTAACCATAGTCATATTTCTTTACTATCGCTTTGAGTTAGTAATTAGCCTCTTAGGTGATTGCCCACCCATATTAATTATGCCTACATGAACTAGTCCAAATATAAACATTAAGTAGTCCCATCTACATCCTAGTATATTTTTATTAAATTCTCTAAATTATCCTTTAATTTAATTTGATTATTATAGTCGACAAAGGATTCTCATTTTTGCTAGGACATAGGGTTATGTTTTAACTATGTGGCGACTAGTTCTACAACCTTACTATCATGCACGGGTTTAGGATTCATTCTTTATGAAATTTTCATTAGTTAAATCGTCATTTCATGGATATTTGGACCTAGATTACACCCCTCCTAAATTGCTCACTATGCCTTAGATTAACAAGGAAGCTCTCAAAATAAAGATTAAGGCACATTAGTTTATTTATGATTTGCTTATGAATAAGGGTATGCAGTGAGTTGTAGGATAGAGACGGAGTCGATCGAATTTTTGGGTGGAAGCGAAGTGATGGGGCAACTTCGCGGAAAGGATATAAAAGAAGGATCGGCGTCGAAGGAATATTCGCAAGGACATTCCACTTTAAATAGGAGTATGGCTAGACATGGCCGATTACAAGACACCGAGGCCCGATCTTGCTTGAACAGATTTAGGTATGGAGATAACGGCATGACCTACCATTTAGATTATTCGGGCTTTTGATAGGATGTGATATTAGTATATGATTTGTGTGGAGGTAGGGTTTGGGAGTATTAATATTATCCCTATAAAGCTTCAAGTCCCATCTTATGATGACATGCATTTTTAATTTCTTATGCTATCTAATTCCAGAGTAACTATTTTGCTAATTCAGGTAGCAAATGAATTAGGGTTAGGTTTCTAGCATTACTAATTTACATACTCCTTCAATTTGTTCCACATATTAAACTTTGATATTTACATTCATTGAGTCCAAGATAGTTACTTGCCATTTAAAATAGGTCTCGCATAATCTGGTTTTAGTTTTACATAAGGATTAATATATTATTTCATTGAAGACAATGTTGATTAATAATTATCAAGAAATGGGAGGAAACCTGGAACATGCACTGGCTTAAAAAGGGTTTCCTAGTCGGGCCCACATGCCAGCCGAAGGGGAAGAAGAGCGAGCGAGGCTCGCCGAAGGGAAAGAAACAGAGGAGGGGCGGAGTGCAGGCCAGCGGCGGACTCGCCGCGCGACCGTCGGCCGAGGGGCGGTGGACGCCAAAACAGGTTGCCCCGAGGTGAGGAAGTCCCGTGGTAGCGGCTCGGTCGGGCGACGACCGTGGGCGGCGTCGGTAGAAGTGGCCAGACGCGGAGACGCCGTGGTGGCGGCGGTGGTCCGTCACAGAAAGGGAGGGTAAGGCAAGCACGAGCGAGAGTGCCTCGGGAGTTACCGCGGTGACGGTTCGGTCGGGAGGCGCGAGGCGGCGGCGACGAGGCCGAGGGCGGCGCGGGAGGCGACGGTGCCGGGAGGATGGGGGCACGACGCCCGAATCGGTGAGGGGATCATCTCACGGACCGCGGAAGCTCGTTGAACGGAATTGGATGGAGGCGCCGAAATCGACGGCCGCCAGAGTTCACCGGGGTGGAGGACGAACGGTGCGCCAGTGATCTTTAGGGCAGGGGAGTTCAATCAGACGCGGCAGGAGCACTAGGGAAGGTAGGGGAACTCGGGGGAGGGGTTTTTACCAAACGAGAATCACCGAGGAGCGCTAGCGATGGTGGTGGTCGGAGGTGCACTCGGCGGAGGAGTAAGAGGAGGTGGGGGAGAAGTGGGGGAAGGCGCGGGGGCTTCTTATGGCCGCAGAGGGGCGGGGAGGCAACGGGCAGCTACTGTGAGGTCGCGTCGGGGCAGGCAGCGGTGGCAGGCGGCGGTGGCGCAAGCGACGGGACGGGGCGGAGCTCTGGTGACGCGGCGCAGAGCGTGGCTGCAGCAGCAGCGCATGCGCGCGTGATGTGACAGAGCAGGCAGGCGCGATCACGGGCGAGCCGACGCAGGGAGAGAAGAAAAGAGGAGACGCGAAGGGAGGAGACGACGTGGAGAGCTTGCAGCCATGGAAGAAGGGGAGGAAGGAGAAAAGAAATGGGAGGAGAAGCCGGCTGGGCAGAGGAAAAAAAAGGAGCGAAGAGAGATGGGGGGAGGTCTGCGCGAACAGGCCCGCCGCCGAAGAAACGGCGGAAGTGGGAGGAGCGGACAGCAGCCACGCGGCAGAGGAAAGAGAGGGGCGGCCCACATGTAATAGAGAGGGTTTTGAAAAGGAATGAAAGAAATTGAGAGGTTTTAGCAGTTTGGAAATTTGAATCTTAAATTGAATTTCCAAGTTTTGGCTCAATTATCTTGATACCAAATTTAATAGCCTTCTATTTTTAGATTTTATTTAATTTTTGCTATAAATTGTATGTATAAATTTTTGAATGTCCAGCTTGGGTTTTTTTGTATGCCATTTAAATTAAAAGATGAAGTTCTTGGTTTCCCTTTTTATTGACTTGGATTTGAATCCAAGATTTTTGGTATTTTGATTCTTAGAATTTTCAACTCCAAAAGAATATTTCGTATCTTTTATTACCACAATTTTTATTTGTACTTGGGATCTATTTCCAGTTATTTATTTTGCTCAGCGCAAAACTCAGTAAAACCTAAATAAGAAGTTTAATCAAAATTCAAATACCATTAAGATGCAAATAAAAATTTTAATTTACTCCAAATTTTAAACATCCAAATTTTAGGATGTTACAAATCTACCCCCCTTAAATGAATCTCGACCCCGAGATTCCGGTAGAGCAGAAGGAATGGAGGTGGGTTATGTTGGCTAGCAATGGGTTTTGGAGTGTTGCTTGGTGTACCGTTCTTGAGCTCCACAGAGGGAAGAAAATCTGCGCAATAGGGGTTAGCACTTGTAGAAGTCAAAAGGAAAGAGAGAAACCTTATTCTCTTGGATAGGTCGTAGACTTCCCAATACTTGCTCTTTGTCGTTGTTGTCTTCATGTCATTGTAGAATAGAGTAGTTGCATCGTTTGTTGGATATACGGTTGTAGAATTTCCTATTGATAGGTGGGTAGCAATGGTCTGTGCCCTAGGGTACTGGGCCTTGGGAATTAAAGAGGTGACGATGGACAATTCTATATGGTGGTCTTCTACTTCTACGAGGATCTCGTTCTTACTTATTAGCTTTGCCAAACACGTCGATTTTTGCTAAAGGTACGTCTTGTAATCCTCATTACCAGAAGATTTCTGGTCTTGCGAGCCTCCTTGTGCTTGCTTGGTCAGCTCCAAGTCCCGGTCCTTGCAGTTCCAAGGCTAGTCATTGCGGTAGTTCTTTGGCAGTTCTGTCTCTCAGTACTACCCCCCTTAAAATAAATGGCAATCGTTATTATTTATCTATTGCATTCTTAGCTATCTTGATTAACAACAGGTTTGAGGAGCGAGTCATGGGGCAAGGTTCTTGTCCTTCGCAGAATCAGGAGATCTTGCTCAGTGGACACTCTCCTGGTGGTGGTCTTCTTCACAGTGATGTTTTCCTTAAATATTGGAAGGTTGTAGAGTCTTCACTTCTTCTTAATTGCCCTAGTTTTTGGGTTATCCGTTATTTCGCTTCTGTGGATCCAATGGTTTTTTTATAGCTAAAGGTAAGAGGGATTAGCATGAGGTAAGGATAGAATCGTGGAGATAAGGTAATATAAACCCATTCAAATTTTAAAAGAGTATACCCCGGAAGCTGGGGTGATACCGAACCACACAAATTTTAAAGCAAGCTTTTCTGTGACATGAAATAGGGCCCGAGGGCAAGAGGCGGTGCACAGGGCCAAATAGAATCTTGCAACAATACATCGTCTACTTGGGGAGCATACATAGGAGGGTGCAGGGTTCATATGCACAGTCCGTCTAAAACGAGACCATCTTATCTTCATGACCATCTTTGACGTTCCTAACCTTAAATTTTGGAGTAGGGGTATGAGAAGAGGATCAAAATTTTCCTTTGTAATTAATAGAAAGAAGTGGAAAGTATTTGGGGTAGTTTATTGGTTTTAGCACTCATCATTTTTTTTCAAGGTATCCTAATCTCTTCCAACACTCAACTATCCATCACTGCATCAAGTCACTCCCATATGATTTTTACACATAAGGCTTAGAATCCGACGACCTTAATAGTTTAACCTCCACTTTCACAAAGTGCACCTAGACTATCCTCCTTTTTTTATTATTATTTAGTCACGTGATTATTATCTTGTCCAAAACTCCAGTCAGCAAGTGTCATCATTTATTTGTTCCACCGACCATACCCTTTTGCATTGTGTCATCCACCGTTTCATTAATCCAGCCATGGTTATCTAATTCTTGCATAACTCTTTACTTCCAACATAAATTTGTGAATCGAATCTCGTATTTCACCGTGTATGTATAATCCCAATCTCGGATTTATTATTTGTCAACTTGTCAACTCTACAATCTATTGAAAACCCAATAACCTTACTCGACACACCAATCAAATAATAATTTTTTTGCCTCTCCCAATTTTTTTCCAATCGGGATTACCAAATCCTTATATGAATCTAAATGCCTATCACATCCTCATAAATCCAATCTCAGGTTCCTCAATTGCCAATTCAATCAGCTTTCCAATCCAACGAAGATCTAGTATTCATTATTTAGAACCACTGATAACTTTCATATTGTGACATCCTAATAATCTAGTCTGGTGTCATTGATTCAAATCCATAGTTTGCTTCTCCAATGGTCAAACTAAATCTTTACTACCTATCTACTCTTCATTTCTGATTTCTAATGATTATCCAACATTATTACTTTTAAATCCACCAGTATCATTTGTATTAGGACTTCTTAGTAATCCAAGATTGTATTCAAAATCATAATTACTCTTCCAGTAACCAACCTAGATCTTTACTGACAACCTCCGAATTATTTCATTATTATAAACATCCTCTAGGAATAATGTTATTAATCCAGCCTGTACTCCGATAGTTGTTATCATATCCCTCAAAACTCCATTAATTTATCAAGCAATCAATCATATCCTATTATTCCCTTATTGTAGACATCTCCTAGGAATTATATTACTTATCAATGTTGTACTCCCGCAATTATTTTCATACTTTCTTTGTTTTTTTTTCAAGAATAACTTAATTCATCCATCTAGTCAATCTAATCCTTTCCGTTAGGCTCCACCAATTTTTTTTCTCAATTTTCACCCTATTGTTTTCTCCAAGAATAAAACAATCTTTGATATTAAGCTTCAAGATTAAGCACCATGACCCTTGGCCCTAAGTGCGTTTTCATAGAAAGTTTACAAGAGAAATACTGGATTTTCATCACTTTGAATTTGGGTAAGAGAGCTTCAGAAGTAAAATGGCTAGTGCAGCATATGGATGAGAGAAAATCATCTAAGAGAGATGAGAATGAGCAATATAACTTATATTTTTGGAGATAGTATTTTAATGAAATATTTCTAGTCATGAAACTAACGGCCAGGCTAACTAGGTCACGACCTGCAGTCGATATGCTCTGATACCATCGCTGTAGGAGCCCAGATATTAACATCCGGATTCCTCTGTGATTACTGCACTATTCCCTGGATCAATAGATAGTGCTCACAGTTACAGTAATGAATATCAAATTACATATCATGCGGAAGCGTAAATATAATAGTAGACTTACTCATGGGCCGATTAGGCCGAAATCATTAAACTGCAACAGCGGAAGAACGAAGCACACAGGTGGGACCTTCAGGACATGCCCATAGGCAGCCAACTGGAGGTTCGCGACCTAGCCCTTGACATCTTCATCTTCTCTGCCAGCTTGTCCAATCTTGTTGCTGCGGCGCAGTGATTTGATTCCCGATTCTGAATTTTGTCGCAAAAGCGAGCGTGAGCACTCCGACCCCATGCTCCGCGAGCCAATACACAGAATGCAAATAAATAGTATGCATAGCTTAACAAAGGAGAGGCTCAGGCTATTTTATTTTGCGTAAAGTGCTTTTGAATACAATTAATTAAAAAAGCCCTATGACTTAGCAATTTTGGAACAAATCATAATGTACAAGGAAATGCATTATTAATATCGATTCAGATTCCATCCACCGTTACATGGCATCTGGCACCAATAGCAATTTTCTTCAGCGTTATAGCCGCTTAACTTACCACTGGGACGACACCCAGGACAACTCCAAACTAGGGCCTTTCACTGCCCTCCACTTTTCCATCCCACCCACAAAACATTTTGAAATAGAACTATATCTGGTTAAGTTCCCATGTCCGCCCTTGACCGTAGGCACGGCTATTCGAATAGTTTTGACTCTGCAGAGTTTGTACACTTTCACCACAAGAGACAATCAACTCGTTGCCCCACACGATTCCTTAGACATGTGGTTGAGCAGACCGTCACAGTGACTTTTCAAAGTATCTAGTCCCTTTTATCATCTCACCCTATGGGCCGTTCCCACTTGCGGTGTGTCCCATACGTTGCACGGGATGTTCCCCACGGCTACTAGCGTACGGGCTCCACTCCCCTCTGCGCTAGTACGACTGGGAAACGTCACCCTCCACTCGGTGTCCCTTTAGGCCTCCCCTTGCCCTTGCATATCCACTCCTATCCCCTACCGGTGAGATGAGTCCGGGGTTTCGATAAATTTACTTAGCCAAGCTATACTTTACAGACTTGTGGTTGTACTGTTTTACACGGGTTGACATGACAAGATTCAGTCCTTAGTGGTATCTGAGCGGTTCTACCACACTCCATAATTTGTGCTCCCACCGCACCACATACCAGCCCCCAAACCACCCGCTCAGATATTTAAGCAAGTTAGAATTTTTGGGGAGCATAAAATAATCATGTCAAAATATACCAGTCATTCCCACCATGACTGCCCAAACCAGTTTCTCATGATTTAAAATGACAATGATGTTTGGGGCATTTCAGCGCCCCCTAGTATCTATGCAATTCTAAGCATCGCATATCTTTAGGGACTTATTTTCGAAAGGTTATTATTATATTTTTGCTAGGGCGACAAGGCTCACACATTCAAATATTCCAAGGGAGGGGGTAATATTATTCAAGGTAAACAATGGACACATAACTAAAATATTAAATTAAACATGTATTTTCATATAAAATAACGGCATGCAATTCGATAATTTAAATCAAAGTAATTTGCAGAAAATGTAGGATCAACATGATCAAAGTATTGACTACTTTGGCGCGGTTTATCTGCATCTTGAGCTCACACAATGGTTCTCTTGAGCTTCGATCTTTATCTTCACTTGAGCTTAATCTCCTGAATCTCATCGAATCTTCACGACTCCCAATTTCTAATCACGTGATAACGATGGATCCAAATGAAAGCAAATAACTCAAAAGATCCAAATAAACTCAATTTAGTTTGATTAGGAGTTTAGGGACGATTCGTGTGATTTGTGGCAAGGTTGGTAATAGCAAGCGATAATTTGATCTTTTATTAATAATCTCTTTTATTATTTTGTTATTTATCAAGGAAGTTTCATGAGTTAAGTTAAACCTATGAATTGGTGTATTGTGCCGAAGTGCTAATGTTTAGGCATATGATATATGTATACAATTTTTAGCTTACGAATTTAATTTTAGAATCCGGGTTGACAGCATTTTGTGGTGCGATATTTTATGTACACTTACTCATTACTAGGTATAACCTATTTTGAATTAGGATCCATTGGTTCGGGTCCTGGCTTGCTACACTTATGCATAGCCAACACTATTATTTACTAAATCTAACGTTAAGATTTAATCATTGGCACCTTTACCATTTTGTCTACACCTTTGTTATTATTAAGCTTAGCGCTATTTTTAGTCAAATTTATTTACCAAGGCCTGTCATACGGGTTCATATATTAATATAGCTACTTACTTAAATCGATCTTGGAGATTTGTTTAATGTGAGTATGTTAAATGTTAGGGCGTGCATCATAATTAAGTGAAATCTTTATTAAGTTTGAATATTTAACCATAGTCATATTTCTTTACTATCGCTTTGAGTTAGTAATTAGCCTCTTAGGTGATTGCCCAGCCCATATTAATTATGCCTACATGAACTAGTCCAAATATAAACATTAAGTAGTCCCATCTACATCCTAGTATATTTTTCTTAAATTCTCTAAATTATCCTTTAATTTAATTTGATTATTATAGTCGACAAAGGATTCTCATTTTTGCTAGGACATAGGGTTATGTTTTAACTATGTGGCGACTAGTTCTACAACCTTACTATCATGCACGGGTTTAGGATTCATTCTTTATGAAATTTTCATTAGTTAAATCGTCATTTCATGGATATTTGGACCTAGATTACACCCCTCCTAAATTGCTCACTATGCCTTAGATTAACAAGGAAGCTCTCAAAATAAAGATTAAGGCACATTAGTTTATTTATGATTTGCTTATGAATAAGGGTATGCAGTGAGTTGTAGGATAGAGACGGAGTCGATCGAATTTTTGGGTGGAAGCGAAGTGATGGGGCAACTTCGCCGGGAAAGGATATAAAAGAAGGATCGGCGTCGAAGGAATATTCGCAAGGACATTCCACTTTAAATAGGAGTATGGCTAGACATGGCCGATTACAAGACACCGAGGCCCGATCTTGCTTGAACAGATTTAGGTATGGAGATAACGGCATGACCTACCATTTAGATTATTCGGGCTTTTGATAGGATGTGATATTAGTATATGATTTGTGTGGAGGTAGGGTTTGGGAGTATTAATATTATCCCTATAAAGCTTCAAGTCCCATCTTATGATGACATGCATTTTTAATTTCTTATGCTATCTAATTCCAGAGTAACTATTTTGCTAATTCGGTAGCAAATGAATTAGGTTAGGTTTCTAGCATTACTAATTTACATACTCCTTCAATTTGTTCCACATATTAAACTTTGATATTTACATTCATTGAGTCCAAGATAGTTACTTGCCATTTAAAATAGGTCTCGCATAATCTGGTTTTAGTTTTACATAAGGATTAATATATTATTTCATTGAAGACAATGTTGATTAATAATTATCAAGAAATGGGAGGAAACTGGAACATGCATCGCTTAAAAGGGTTTCCTAGTCGGGCCCACATGCCACCGTAGGGGAAGAAGAGCGAGCGGGCTCGGCCGAAGGGAAAGGAAACAGAGGAGGGGGGTGCGGGGCGGCGGCGGACTCGCCGCGCGACCGTCGGCCGAGGCGGTGGGCGCCAAAGCAGGTTGCCCCGAGGTGAGAAGTCCCAGGTAGCGGCTCCGGTCGGGGCGACGCACTGGTGGGCCGGCGTCGGTAGAAGCGGCCAGACGCGGAGACGCCATGGTGGCGGCGGTGGTCCATCACAGAAAGGGAGGGTAAGGCAAGCACGAGCGAGAGTGCCCTCGGGAGTTACTGCGGTGACGGTTCGGTCGGGAGGCGTCGAGGCGGCGGGCGACGAGGCCGAGGCGGCGCGGGAGGCCGCGGTGCGGGAGGATGGGGCACGGCGCTCCGGCCCGGTGAGGATCATCCTACGGTCTGCGGAAGCTCGGTTGAACGGAATTGGATGGAGGCGGCGAAATCGGCGGCGGCCGAGTTCACCGGGTGGAGGGCGAGCAGTGCGCCGGTGATCTTTAGGCGGGAGTTCAATCGAGATGCGGCAGGAGCACTAGGGAAGGTAGGGAACTTCGGGAGGGGTTTTACCAAACGAGAATCACCGAGGAGCGCTAGCGATGGTGGTGGTCGGAGGTGCACTCGGCGGAGGAGTAAGAGGAGGTGGGGAGAAGTGGGGAAGGCGCGGGGCTTCTTATGGCGCGCAGAGGGGCGGGAGGCAACAGCGGCATCGTGAGGTCGCGTCGGGAGGAGCAGCGGTGGCGGCGGCGGTGGCGCAGCGGCGGACGGGCGGAGCTCGTGGCGCGGCGCGCAGGTGGCTGCAGCAGCGCATGCGCGCGCGTGATGTGACAGAGCAGGGCGGGGGCGGCCGCTGGCGAGCTTCGACGCAGGGGAGAGAAGAAAAGAGGGAGACGCGAAGGCAGGAGACGACGTGGAGAGCTTGCAGCCATGGAAGAAGGGGGAGGAAGGAGAAAAGAAATGGGGAGGAGAAGCCAGCTCGGGCAGAGGAAAAAAAAGGAGCGAAGAGAGATGGGGGGAGGTCCTGCGCAGACGGGGCCCCGGCCGCCGAAGAAAGCAGGCGGAAGTGGGAGCGGACGCAGCGCTGCCACGCGGCGGCAGGGAAAGAGAGGGGGCGGGCCCACATGTAATAGAGAGGGGTTTTGAAAAGGAATGAAAGAAATTGAGAGGTTTTAGCAGTTTGGAAATTTGAATCTTAAATTGAATTTCCAAGTTTTGGCTCAATTATCTTGATACCAAATTTAATAGCCTTCGATTTTTAGATTTTATTTAATTTTTGCTATAAATTGTATGTATAAATTTTTGAATGTCCAGCTTGGGTTTTTTTTGTATGCCATTTAAATTAAAAGATGAAGTTCTTGGTTTCCCTTTTTATTGACTTGGATTTGAATCCAAGATTTTTGGTATTTTGATTCTTAGAATTTTCAACTCCAAAAGAATATTTCGTATCTTTTATTACCACAATTTTTATTTGTACTTGGGATCTATTTCCAGTTATTTATTTTGCTCAGCGCAAAACTCAGTAAAACCTAAATAAGAAGTTTAATCAAAATTCAAATACCATTAAGATGCAAATAAAAATTTTAATTTACTCCAAATTTTAAACATCCAAATTTTAGGATGTTACACATCATTACTCTGTATCGTGTTGGCTCCCGGATCTCCGCAATTCCTTTGATGCGGCGCCCAGACCAGAGTACAGTACTAATACATCTAGTTCAGTAATTATATCTCCACCCGGTTACACACAATCAGCAGCCTGGAGCGGTGTAAAACCCTCACACAGACCCACTGAAAACGACATAACCGTTGGCTGGTAGGGTATCCAACCTTTCCCCAGCCCCCTGCCAGCTAATATAACGCTAAAGCGTAACCCGCCTGTGGGTTCTTACGCCCCGGTCTCTTACCGGTCTTTGGGCCTATTCCCTAAATAAATCACTCCTGTGGAGAATATAACACCTCACTAGAGTACCGCCTGCCCCAAACATACGGAACGATGGTTGATACGGTTGGTGCTGGTGCATCCATACGGATGAAGTTTGTAGTCCCTTATATTCTATTCTTATGCAGAGGTCCCTCCCTTGCCCACTCACTGCCTCCCCTGGCAACCTCTGCCCACCTTTTTTTCTTAACTTTAGTGGCCAACTGCTCCATCAGTTGCCATCTAACCCTTTTCATTCACATATAGCCATTGCTTGATTTAAAACCCTTTTTATTTCTTTCATGCAAGTGATACTAGATTAATACAAAATACTTGTTTTACGAATATACTCCGCAGAGGTGTTCAAAGGAATGCTTGCCTGAATTTCAATCATAGAATCGGATCCAAGTAGGATCAGGTGAAGTCACTCCCGTAGATTGAATTGTGGCCTGCAATTAAATACGTTGGCTACGACTTAATTTACGAGAACACATTAGAATACGATGTGTCGAGGTGCTTGTGCTCCTAATGTAAGACGTCACTCCATTTAATCTAATCGCAGTAGTCGAGGTTAATTTCGATACACTACTCGTCCTTCGACCTTATCGCACCAACGTCATGAGATATGGTTGATTTATTAGGTAGGCCTAGCATTTTATTAATTCCTAACAATTTTTCCGATTATACGGGATTTACTAGAGGCGTGAATAAGTATAACGGCTCATATTAATCCTATACGGTGATAACTGCCATTATTAATCCTAATCAAGCTTCGCGTGTGCAATTATACCACTTTGATTCCATATGTGTGTATGTGTGTGTATATATATATATATATATATATATATATATATATATATATATATATATATATATATATATATATATATATATATATATATATATATATATATATATATATACATACATATATATATATATATATATATATATATACATATATATATATACCTTTCTAATTCATTTTAGGTTTTAGGGTTATTTAAATAAATTCTTTCTTCTTGGTACCGGTCCTTTCTCGTAACTAATATGTGTGCGACTACTTATCTACGCCAGTGAGATTACTCTTAAGTAATTATTAATTTAAATTATACTAAAGCGTCTTCATATGATCTCCAAGTTTTACTGTAGCTAGCTGCGAATGTTTACGCCTTATGCTATTTAAATTACTATGCACCAGTTTAAATGGGCGGGCACAACTTTTGAGTCGTGGCTTATTATTTTAATTTGGTACAGCTTATTCTAGTCGTCAAGACCAGTTCTAAATCTTTCAATGGCTTCCTAATTTATTCTAATAATTCAGAATAGTTATTAGTGGATTTTTACGGTTTATAATCGACTAACAAAATTTAGTCGAGCATTTAAACACATAATAGAATAATCTAAATGATATAATGATATTATGATCATTTGCTCCGCATGCGTGCAATTTCCAGCGTATGGCATCAATTAGTTTATTTTTAGGATCCAATAATGTTTACTAGGAAAATTCTAGGATTTAACACTATCCCGGCTAATTAAGTATTTAGTTATAACCTCGAATGATTTCATTAACAATGCATCAATTAAATGGGTACATGCTACGATTTTATTCTACAGTTGGCAATACATTTATTCTAATCATTGCAAATACTGATTAATAATTTGCTACTGTTTAAATAGAATTAACCAAACTATCTGAGTATTTAAGTCCATACAGTCCCTTAATACCAGTTATAATCCATTGATTATATTACATTTATTATAAGAGCTTGAGAAATATTCTGGGCTTCTATGATTTAATCCATAGCGTCGGGGAGTTAACAGGGCCTAATTTAATTAAACGAATTCAACAAAAATGTGATCGTAGGGTTTCTAGATTTTCGTTCAATTCTTAAAAGAATTTCTATTACATTGATATAGCTAATATTCATTTATAGAGTTCCTAAGTACCTGCAGTTAATTTATTTAACTTTGACGAATCTGCGATAGCCAGGTTGTTACAATGCACGTTTATGAGTATTCCTAAATTTGGTAATCTATTCTGCACATTTTAATCTATCATATTTTCAATTTTTCCTATTTTCCCTTTTTCATCTCTCTCTCTCTCTTTCTTTTTTCTTTTCTTTCCACCCGATCCCCTTTTTCCTGGGGCCTTCCGCCGCCATCGCCCTTTCCTCTCCTCCCCTTTTCCTGCTCTCGGCTCCCCTCTCCCTTTCCGCTTCTCTTCACCCCAAGCGCCGCGCCTCATCTCCTCCTCCCCCGGGTTCCAGCGCCTCTGCCCCCAGGTCTCGGCGCCTCCGCCCACCCCCGGCTCTCGGCGCCTCCGCCCCCGGCTCTCGGCGCCTCCGCCCCCGGCTCGTGGCGCCTCGCCTCGCTCTCGGCGCCTCAACGCCCGGTCTCGCCGCCTCCACCCCCAACGCCGATGCCCGGCGGCGCCGCGCCTGCGGTCAACCGCCCCGCTGGCTGCCCTACTCCTCCAGCGCTCCGCCGCCACTCGTGCCTCCTCCTCACGCCGCTCGCCGCGCGCCTCCTCGGTCCCGCTGCTACGCTGCCTCTCGGTGCGCGCGCCGGATCTCCCCTCTCTTCCACTATCCTTCTCTCGCGAACCACCGCTGCACGGTAGGTTGCGGCCGGATTCGTGGCCTAGGGCCCGGATCTAACATCTCTTCCCCAAATCCAACCCGATTTACTTGTTTTAATTTGCTATTTTTGGTTGGCTTTCACGGTTGTTTGAGGTGGTTTAGGTTGGGAGGCGAGTTGCTCCGACTAGCCTGACCGATCATCCGTTGCCGGTGCGCCGAGGGAGTATGCGGTGGTGGTGGGAGGTGGGGCTCGGTCGGTGGTAGCTCGCAGCCACCTTCATCCTCGGTGAGCCTCGTCTCCTCTACTCCCCTCTTCTATCTCCGGTGGCTACTTCCCGTGCTGGTTCATGATGGATGATTGTGCTACTCTATTGCTGCTGGTGGTCTATTATGCATAGCAAGCTAGGTGTAATATTGAGATGAACCCTAATTTCTTGGGGGTGGGGTTACCTTTACTGATGGTCAGTTGGCTATGGCCCTGTTGACCTGCTGGTGGTCTCCTCCTCCTCCTGCGGTCGATGGCCAGTGATGGTTCACGCCACCTTCCTCCTTTGGCTTGGGTGCCGTCGGGTGCTTGGGGCCTCCTAGGGTTGACGGGTTCGGCTGCGGGTTGACCTCTGCCGTCGCCGTCGCCTTGTTCTCTGGTGGTTCGCCGGTCTTGGTCTCTCGGTGGTTGTAGGGTTTGAGGTTGGGGATGAAAACAATAGACAGAGAGGATGGCTTTGTCGTGAGGCTTCTCTCCTCTTCTTTCTTGGCGCAAGATATTTGTTGGGGCTGTGTGCTCTCGGCTATTTTCTCTCTGGGTGTCCTGTGAATACAGAGGGCACAACCTGGTGTGGCTTCACCTGGGAAGGTGGTTCTTGGACTATTCCTGCTGGTTTGCTTTTGCACAGCTCTGCTGGTGGAAAGAAATTATGTGGGCTTTGAGGGCTTGAATGAAATATTTACACTTGTGGGCTTTTGTGGGCAAAAAGGCTTATATGATGGTGGCTTTGGGCTGAAAATAATGGGCTGAGGAAATGCATGAATTGAGGGTTTGGGCTGAGGTAAGTATTGTGGGTTTTAATTTCTGGAAATCGCCGAGTGATGACACCCACAGAGACGAGAGGTGCCGACCGGCCCGGGACGGTCTGGGGAGCCTCTAAGACGTTCTCGCATTGGCCCTAGCAGCCTAGGGGTACTGACGGCAATTTCTATTCTTTTCTTTATGTCGTTTATTTTATTAATTCTTTTTGTTTGGTCTTTTTCGGTATTATAATTACTGATTCGCTCACCAATGAAATGGTGATGTGGTGGCAGCTCGACGACATCTTCTAATGTATGAGATGGCTTAAATTGTAATTCAACTTTCTCTTAATATTGATGTATACAACATAATGTAATTTATATTCTTTATTTCCCTATTGTAGTAATTATGCAAGAGATGGACTTGATGTAAATTGAATCATATACTTTCTGACGGAATACCATTGTATTGCAAACTCTTAATTATTGAGATGGTTATTTGGTTGAGATATGGAATTGTATATTTGTTGTAATTCAGATTGTCGCTATCATGTGATGCAATTTGTAATACTTTTATTTGACTTGATATAAATCCTAATTGTTGTTCAATGGATGTTATTGATTTTACCATCTACGGATTGTAATAAATTACTGTTGTACGACGGACTGTTATATATATAATTTAATTGAGTTAAATACTGTACTAGCTGCGCAACTAAATTCTCTTACTCGCTTTAGTCTATACAATTTAATATTCGCCCTCGTTGATGAGATGGTAAAACAACGCATTATGTTATCGCTCATTGATTTCAATTTATACGATTACGTAGAAAATTTTAAATTCCCTCGTATTTTTATATTATCAATTAAGTAATTAATCCTACTTAACGTCCTAATTCGCTAATTAGGGTTAATTAACGACGTGGGTCGTTACATCTTCAAAAACCTTCAAACACCAGGCTTCTTCCCTAAAGGTTTTATCATTGTCCAGTGTCGTACAAACACGGGGATCTCGGACCAGGGGAGATGGATCGCTTGAGTTGAATCTGCTGAAAAAGAATACCTATGCGTAAGAACTTACCAGGAATTAGAGATGACTACAAAACTGTTTGCCAAGATTGTTACAAGAATCTGTGGTCTCTACCACACGAGTGGGATTATCCTGATGAAATTTACAAAGGATTTTCCACGTAATCTGAACCACAACATAGTAGAAAAAGGTGTTTAAATGTTTCATTTTCAGAACAAAAGGCACAGCTGGTATATTCTACCCTTGTTTTTGTCAGTGTGTCTATAGGAAGTATTTTATTTTCTGCAACCCATCAGAGGAATATCTGAATTTCGACGGGTGTAAGAACATTTCAAGCATTCTGGGCATTGGCAGGGAGAATTACGAAGCTAACCCTGCAGTAAAGTGAGCTAGTTATGCAAGTCCTGTTAGCACAGATATCCCAACACAATTATCTTCATTAGTAATATTCAATTGAATCCTTCTCAGTAAATTGTAAAGAAAATTCCACTTATCCAACAACTGCTGCGTACTAGTCCAAACTAGTTGTGAATTTGATTCCATCCCAGCAATCTTTGACTTTGGTGTCAAGGTCATAGACAATGCTATAGAGGCATAAAGCCAATGGAAAAGAATAGAGAATGGAGTTCCAATCAGCCTGGCATCTAAGCCAACTGCAAATCACAATAGCATGAAACACAGCTATCCTTGTGTAAACTAATTCCCCTGTAATTAGCGATGGATTGTGAATTTGTAAAGAAATTCCCATGTAATTAGCATTGCATTTTGAACTTGTAAACTAATTTTCTTGTAACTAGCAATAGATTGTGAACTTTTGTACCATCCTGTTAGGATGGGTAAACCTATGGAGAATTAACCACCCTTCAGACACCTAGTGGTCCTCCCTCCATGTATCCATCAAAATATACCTCACAAAAACATAGTGAATATATTTCGTTGTACTTCTCATCACATCTCAGCTCATAAAAAAACAGTTTCCTGGGATAAAATATGGTCCTTGAAACACTTCCTAACACCTATCTACCTATCGTACTCTATGTAACATAGTGGACTATTACATATCAATATCAAATGCACCCGAAAAGGAAAAGGAAACCAAATGAAACAGTTATGCAACCTTTCTCAACCATTGCTAATCCAAGAGGTTGCTTCACATGGGCAGTAGTTGATTGTAAAGTCATAACTAACTTATAGAACACAGCTTGTAGCATTTTATTATGTTGAAGTGAGCTAATTTACGAAACTTATTGTGGAAATTTGTAGATCTATTAATACATAAATGAATCATTGGTATGATCATGCTTTATTTGTACCATATACCTCATATTTATTGACTGTACATTCAAATGATTTGGCTCAAACATTTCCTGAAGGAAAGATAATGTTCAGCTATGCTCAAATTGAAGCTTTGTGTATTACATTTCAGAAAGAAATATTGTGATGAGAAATTTATCCGCGGCTATGGTATTTCAAGCAATTGGATTCGCATGGCTTTTCTTCTTGCTTCTGCAGGACTGGCGTGATAGGAAAAGAAGCTCTCATGTAAGTTTCCCAAACTATGTAAGTTTAAGTTCGACTTGGCCAACAATACACAACAGATTAGATTGTGAAATGTAACTTTGTAAATTCGAGCTGTCCAAAACAGTAGTCCAAGTAATTTAAACTGTTCTATATTTTTCTTGGAAAAACAAATGAATAGAATTTAACATTATCAATCTAAAGACTTTATAAGAAATGAATATGCTTAAGTAGATGATTGAGTCTACACTAGTTTCACATGACCTTTTATTAAATATGTCCCCCTTTTAACTTGGAGTATCATGGAAGCTTGTAAAGTTATTTCAGTCCCATGTAATACAGGCGTTCCAGCTCTCTTCCATCTTGAGATAAATGATCGATCAACTCGGCCACAATTTTCAGCAGCAGAGCCTTCTCTCAAGCAAATGTATACCTGTATCATGAACGGATGTTTTCCTCAATCTCATGATATTTCACTTATATATCCTCTTTTGTTTCCAGAACATATAAACAATTTGCAATATCTACTTCACCTACTATGTTTCTGATTACTGATTCTGTAGTCTGTGCCACCGGGTATGAATGTGACTTCAACTTCCCTGAAATGGCATTCAGCTGAGAATCTTTGAACTCGTACGGGCTGTTCGTATGCAACGGGTTCATCTAACTCGTGGAAATGTCTGAATTTTTATCGCATTTGATGAACAACATTGTATTCCATCTAGTTCAAACCATACGTACGTTCGATACGCTCCATAGAATTCAAAATAGCTGTGGCCTGTGGGTACACCGGATGGTTTCTTTAGTGCTGATGATTTATAATTTATGATTTATATATTTGAATTTTGATTGTCTATGAGAGGTAATATATAAAAGAAATAATTGTATGTGATTTTAGTTGGTATAACTGAACTCAATATACTTTTTAGTATATTTTTTAGTATCTCCATTTAAAAAAATGTATCGTTTAAAAATACAAACATAAATTAAGATTAAGTAAAAAAACACGTTTCAACAGTTCTGTAATATTAAAATGGTTGGGTGGAAGAGCTTTGGCTCTGAAGGCCTGACGGGCCTAGAGTGGGTTGTTGTCATTTTTTCCCTAAAGAATGCAGTTAATTACTGGACAACTGTAGTCATCCTTAAGGACTACAGCTAAAAGGTTCACGGGATCAGATATCAGAATATCTACGGTCGAGCTAACTTAAATATAGTTAGTGAGATTGGAACCGTGGTCGTTATCCACGAGACTAGGATTGGGGTGCCTCCATTAGCCGCCTCCTGCAACGCAGCATGCATCAGTGCATCTACCCGCACGGTAAGGGCAAATCAAGTTCGACAGGAACCTGTCTTCGTATCTGTTGCCGTGTTGGAAGCGTAGCAAAAAAAAAAAAAAAATACAAGGTTCGACGATCATATCACTAAGATTTTCGCACCGAGTGCTTCACTATTCTCTCGTTTCAGTTCTATGCTAGGCGCTGTCCACCACCGCACCTGGACCGACCATCAAGGTCCGTCACGGCAGCTGGCTGTGGCCCCGCTGGTATTTGTGTTTCTGGTTTTTTGAGGTCCTGTTTGTTTGGATTTTAGCCTTTAATTTTTTACTTCTAATTTCTTAATTTTATTTTATTTTTGTGATTTGGCTTTTTAGGCATTTGATTTTTCTTTTTTGTATTTCTTTACATTGTCCGTGATAGACTAATCTGTTTTTTCTATTTTTAAAATTTTTAAATTTAATTACGCCAAAAAAATCATTAGCAGCTACAGTACAAAATAAGCTAGTTATGCCGAACAATGAAAAATAAGCCGAAATGATCAACACTAGAGATGGCAATGGGTGCCCGAAACCCGATACCCGGTGGGTTTTTACTCTATTAGGGCATAGGTCTGAATCAATTTCCTAACTCATGGGTCTCTTAATGGGCAAAAAGCCCAACCCATTGGGTCTGCCGGGTTCGGGTACGTTCCTATAGTACCCAAACCCGTAAACCCATGGGTAATATAAACCCAATCCATAGGTGTTATAAACCCGGGCTCCCGACCTCCCGCAAGCAAACCATTGACCCATAGCCCATTAGCCATTTAGTCCCAAGCCCCAAATCCAATGCGGCAATGCCCCATTACCCATACGGCTAACCCTAACTAGCACTCGATCCACGGTCACTACTCACTCCTCCCGGTCCCGCCCGATTCAATAGCGCGCGCGGCGGCGCAGATCCGTGTTCGCGCTCGGTCTCGGCGATCTCCACGCTCGCCCTCCCGTCCGCGGCTCCTGCTCCCGCTCCCGCCACTCTCGCCACGCTTTCGTCCTCCGCGCGCGCTCGCCGTCGCCTCGCCTTCGATTCGACTGCCGCCCACGCGCGACCAACGTGCATTACAACGATGAGGTCCTTGGCCATGGCGCGCCCTCGCTCCAACGAAGATGGCGGTGAACTTCTTCCTCCTCTCCATTAACCATTGTTGCAGCTCGCATTCGACCCCACAGGCGACCGTGGTACCGTAACCCAGTGGGCATGGGTCTGGGCAAAAATATGCACCCGTCACGGGCATGGGTTTTTTAGCGGGCGCATCCAACTTTCATGGGCACGGGTTTAGAATAGCAAAATCCAGCGGGTTTGTGCCCGTTGCCATCTCTAATCAACACCTAAGTACATTGATGGCTTTTGGCTATAGTTGATAGTTTTTATCTGTATTTTTTTGATATGGCAGTAGATGACATATATAATTTTAGACTCGAAAAATCGTCATTAGACTTTGTTTTTTAAAAAAAATCGTGTGAATCGTGTGCGGTTTATTGTAACTTTGGAAGAAATTTAAAAAATATATGGCCTATACTTTTTTTTTGAACTGGGCCTATACTTGGCCCCCCGTTGTCACGCTCGTCACACACTACCAGGTCAATCAAATACTACACGAGTCAACTCCCAGGGACCACCCCCATACCCCCACCACTTACGCTGATCCACCACCACGCCACGGCCCCCTCCATCCCCGTCAAGGTCCATCACGGCGGCTGGCTGTGGCCCCGCCGGTTTTTACGTTTCTAGTTTTTTAAGGCCCCGTTTGTTCGGGTTTTAATTTTTGACTCCTAGTTTTTTAATTTTGTTTTTAGAATCTTTTTGTCTTTTTTATATTATCCTTTTTATATTGTCCGTGATAGACTAATAAGTTTTTTATTTTCAAAATTTTTTTAATTCAATTACGTCAAAAAAGCTAGCAGTAGTTACAATGCAAAATAAGTCAAGTAGTGTGAAACAGTGAAAAATAAGCCGAAATGAATAACACCTAAGTACTTCGATAGCTTTTAGTTATGGCTAATAATTTTTATCTGTATTTTTATATGACAGCAGACAGTATGTACGATTTTAGTTTTAAAAACTCGTTCGAGGACTTGTTTAAAAAATAGTCCGGTTTATTTTTTTACTTTGGAAGAAGTTAAAAAAACATGGTTTATATCTGGCTCCACAGTGCCACGGTTGTAGGGGTGCAATCGAAGTGGATACAGACGGATATCGCTTATCTTGTATCATATTCTATATTTTTCATCGGAGTCGGAGTTAGATACGGATAATGTCGGATATCTATTTCTCCATTCCGTATCCGTTCCATAATCCTTCAGATGATCGGTTGGACGGAAATTATCCGTTTCTTTGCACAGGATATTGGATAGTATGGTACAATCAGAGCGAATATGGAGAGACTAATTACTGAGATGTTGAAGGAAGAACACTCAGTACTTACTTATTTAGATGTGACAATCTATCTATATATTATTTTGTTCTTAAGTGAAGTCACAACATATTTCTTTATATTACTTGACATACGGATATATACGGACGAATATCACTTATCCTGTATTCTATTCCATATTTTTTCCTCGGAGTTAGAGTCGAACATAGATAATATCAGATATCTATCTATCCTTTCTGTATTTGTTCTATATATATCTTCAATCAATCACACAGACGAAAATTATATGCTCTCTTTGCATGCCTACACGGTCGTCACCAAGTCAAGTCAGTCAAACACCACACCACACGACTCAACTCCCAGGGACCACCCCAATACCCCCACGGTCCCACCTCTCTACTTTTCTCCACTAGTTCACCACCTACGCTAATCCACCACCACGCCACGGCTCCCTCCATCACCCAAACACCATGACCAAGCATCAACACCACCGCCAACCCCCGTCCTACCTCGCCGCCGCCGCGGCCCTCCTCGTCTTCCTCCTCGCGCCACTCGCCGCCGGCGACCCCCTCGGCCAGCTCTGCGGGAGCAGCGGCAACTACACCACGAACAGCACCTACCAGGCCAACATCCGGCGCCTCTCCGCCACCCTCCCCAAGAACACATCCTCATCCCAGACGCTCTTCGCGACCGCCACCCTCGGCACCCTCCCGGACATCGTCTACGCCCTCGCGCTCTGCCGCGGCGACACTAACGCCTCCGCCTGCAGCGACTGTGTCGCCAACGCCTTCCAGGACGCGCAGCAGCTCTGCGCCTTCAACAAGGACGCCACCATCTTCTACGACCCATGCCTCCTCCGCTTTTCCAACCAGAACTTCCTAGCCTCCACCAACGGCGGCGGCAGTGTCCTCATCCTCATGAACACGCAGAACGTGTCCGCACCGTTCAAGGTGTTCGACGCCGCCGTGGGCGTGCTCGTCAACGCCACGGCGGATTATGCGGCTGCGAACTCCTCCAAGCGGTTCGGCACGGGGGAGGAGGGGTTCGAGACGTTCGACGAGAACAAACCGAAGATTTACGGGCTGGCGCAGTGCACGCCGGACATGACGCCCGCTGACTGCCGGAGCTGCCTCGGGAATATAATTCAGATGGCGCCCACTTATTTCAGCGGGAAGCAGGGTGGAAGGGTTCTTGGATTGCGGTGCAACTACAGGTATGAGCAGTACGCCTTCTTCTCCGGAGGCCCACTGCTGCAGCTTCCGGCGCCCTCCGTGGGGGCAACGGCGCCTGCGCCTGCGCCGGCGAACCCGACGCCACCGTCGGCCGGAGGAGGTGAGTCGGGAGAAATCTTTTAGTTCTTCATAACAGATTTTCGACAATTCAGGGAGAAAACAGTGAGGTTCTCTGAAGAAAAGAAAACGTAGAAACTCAAGATGGACGGGATCGAATCTCTTAAACAATATAATTCTAACAGTTTACCCAATTTTATTAGATTCGAAGCCAGAAACGATTTTGGGTTTTTTTTTATGGAATTTTGGAAGACGTTTGATTTCATAGGCAAGTATGATTCCAACAAACTAAAGAACTGTCGAGGTGCACAGTAACACTAACCAAGGGCTTTTTATTGTTTGTTTTCTTTAAATTTTTTTAAAAATACTCTGAATCACAAGCACTTAGTTCGTACGACAGTCGACACAAAAAAATTGGGCAAACTAGCAAACGACGAAGAGATCGTTCTCAAGCACTTGGTTTACTATTTGGTTCTTTGTTTGGCCTTGACTTCTATGCAGTCCTGTAGCTATCAGTTGCTTGGCTGGAGAAACAGGGAAAATTATCAATACCCAAAATTATATGTGTCCATGCTTATCTGGAGAACAGGGAAAATTAGACGAGTCCTGACCAGTTGTTCATCCTGGCTGAATGCTTAGTAGGAATAAATTCGCATAAGGTGCCGTGGGGCTTATCTGCATGTTGGAAGTTAGAGCACTCTTCCATGATTAGGTCTAAGTAGGAAGAAATTCGCGAGGGAAAAAAAAAGAAAATATCTCCTTTCTCATCTGGTATTCTGGTCTGATGTTCACGTCCAAATTCCATGCGTGTGAACCCATGCATTTCCCCTTTTTAGAGACTGGTCATTTCACACAGGCTTTCGTGGCTGTGCATTGCACAAAGCAAGAATTTGCAAATATCATGGTTTCTTTTCTGCTGACTACTTGGGATTCAGAAAAGAAATGATAAGTAAAAGTTCGTCTTTTTTTTTTTGCTTTATGGCATTGGAACTGGACCAAAATAACATACTCAAACCGATAGATGTTAGTTGCTTGGCTCCTTTCTGCATGTGTCAAGCTTGACTACTCTTGTCCATGTTTTAATTCAAAGCAGCAATACATAAAGCTTGTATCACTATAAACATCACAGATGTTAATAATTTTTCTGCTTGTGGTGTCTGGATTTGTCAACAGGGTAGCTTGATTAAGTAAAATATGTGCTACAACGAGGCAGATGCATCATCTTCTTCAGAATCTTGTTGAATTCTCTGCAATGTGTCTTAAATTAATTGATGCCTTCCATTTACAGGAAGAACAACGAACAAAACTGGTAAAATTTTAGCCATTGCACTGCCTATAGTGGCTGCTATAGTGGCTGCTGTAGTAATTTGCCTTTGTCTATGGACGAGGAAGAGGAAACGAGCAGGAAAGCCATCACTGCCAGGTAAGTCCTTTAAGTTAATTCAAATTCCATTGTTTTATACAGTTAGAACTGGGTTTTTTGGTCGGTAATGGCATCATTTTCAATGTTCTATACATTCGAAACTAAGTTTTTGCTTGGCAGCGACATCATTCTCATATGAAAATGGGAATTGCATTAATGTATTACACCATTATTAAAGTACTTGTTCTCTTATGATAGATGGAACTAATCCAGAGGACATAGAAAGTATCGATTCACTCATTCTTGATCTATCAACTCTACGAGCCGCAACAGATAACTTCGATGAAAGCAAAAAACTTGGTGAAGGAGGGTTCGGTGCAGTTTATAAGGTGCTAATTATACCATTTCACGATAGCCTTTTTATTCTGTATTTTACAGTTTTAGTTAATAAATGTCTCCATTTATACAGGGAATCCTCCCTGACGATCAAGAAATAGCAGTGAAAAGGCTCTCGCAAAGTTCTCGACAAGGAATAGAGGAGTTGAAAAATGAGCTTGTTTTGGTTGCTAAGCTTCAACACAAGAATTTGGTGCTGCTTGTCGGTGTTTGCTTGGAAGAACAAGAAAAATTACTCGTGTATGAATACATGCCCAACAAAAGCCTGGACACCATTCTTTTTGGTATTGCAACTCATCACCATTTTGCAACAGTGAAACAACAATTGAAATTTATTGTGTACAATGTTGAGATTTCTTTTCTATGTGACATTCTTGGTATTGTAACTCATCACTATTTTGCAACAGTGAAACAATAATAGAAATTTATTGTGTACAATTTTGAGGTTTCTTTTTTCTATGTGACAGATCCTGAGAGAAGCAATGAGCTAGATTGGGGGAAGAGATTTAAGATAGTCAATGGGATTGCTCGAGGATTACAATATCTTCATGAAGATTCTCAGCTGAAGATAATTCACCGAGATCTCAAAGCGAGTAATGTTCTGTTAGACTCTGAATTTAGTCCTAAGATTTCAGATTTTGGCTTAGCAAGGCTATTTGGAAGTGATCAATCACAAGATGTCACCAACCGTGTAGTCGGAACCTAGTAAGTGCTGGTGACATTGCCATTGTAAGATATTTGAGTGTGTTTTAGTCCATAACATAATTTTCTTGTTGCAGTGGATACATGGCCCCTGAGTACGCTATGCGTGGGCATTACTCTATCAAGTCAGATGTGTTCAGCTTCGGTGTTTTGATCTTAGAAATCGTCACGGGAAGAAGAAACAGTGGCTCATACAACTCTGAGCAATCTGTTGATCTCTTAAGTTTGGTGAGTACTTTGACTATTACAAACTTCAGCTATTCCCCAATTTACATCATGTAGTAGTAGTAGCAGCAGCAGCAGCAGTAGTAATAATAATGGAACAATTCAACTATCTAATGAAGGTATGGGAGCACTGGACGATGGGAACAATTGTAGAAATCATGGATTCATCCTTGAGCAGCCATTCTCCTGGAGACGAGATGCTGAAGTGCATTCACATCGGACTTCTATGTGTTCAAGAAGACCCCGCAAATAGACCGATGATGTCAATGGTGAATGTCATGCTCAGCAGCAGCACTGTCTCTCTCCAAGCTCCATCTAGGCCAGCGTTTTGCATCCAAAAGAGTAGCGTTAACTCAGACATGTACTCGGAGCCACCATATCAAGGAGCTTCGCAGTCCACAAGCAGGTCGCCCATGTCACCGAACGAAGTTTCGATCACTGAACTTGAGCCGAGATAAGTCTCAAAAGTAACGCTGAATTCATTATGCACTGTTGTTGCAAAAATAATCAGGTTTGATGTAGGGAAAGGCCCTACTCCATATCATCCTCCTAGAGTCCTAGTAGTATATGTTTTACAAACAATCAGAGATAATGCCAGTATAAGTAGATATTTGGCGAACGGGCCTCTAGCCTAGCGGTAGAGCGCTCTAGTAGCACCCCCCAGGTCCTGGGTTCGACTCCCAGTGGGAGCGAATTTCAGGCTGGGGGAAAAAATCCCCTCGCTTGCCCCATAAGCCAAAGCACAGGTCTAAAGGCTGGCCTAGGTCGTTGGTCGCGGGTTGAGCGTTGGGCTCCCATTGGTCGCTCTCACATAGGCTGATGCCGCTGTGTCAGGGTGGGGCAAGGGTTCGGGGATTTTCTCGATCTGCGTGAGAGGATCTTCTTCTTAAGCATAATGCCCGGGGGTTTCTTCCCCCGCAGGTCGAGTTTTTTTTTAAGTAGATATTTGCAATCCCTCAGTATGTTGTATATGCATGCTGATCCTTGGCAGTATATGCAGCTGATATAAATGTTTGCATGCATGTATGTTTATCCTGCAATGATTCTGACGGATTAATGTGTCAAAGTTCATTGATACTTCTAGATTAGCAAAGGCAAAGGTACATGTTAGGTTCTAAGTTAACACAGGCCTAGTTAAAAGTAAAAAAAGGTCAACCTATCCTCATCGGCCCAGTCCATTCCCATCCATAGTTCCATACTACTAGTACTAGTAGTCTAGAGCCCAGTGGCGGACGATGATTAAAATTTAGAAAAGATCAATGAAATTTCCTCATCGATTGACCTAATATTGAGTTGTCGACCTACAGTAATCTACCGTATTACATCTAGGCAAATATTACTTACAAGCTGAGAATTTACCTGAAAAGAAATTCTCATACAAAATGATAGAACTAACGGACTAACAGTGGTATACTGTATTTTAAGCCTTTCAAAGTGTTCTTAGGGTCTATTTATTTCGCGACAATTCTAGTATCCTGTGATGTTTACCTTGCACAATGTATCAAATCTAACTGTTGCCTTAACGAACTGGTTCTATGATGTTTATATGAACTTTATGCAAAAAAAATATATACCCCATTTTGTTCCATCATTCAGTCATGAGTCCTAATACGGTTGGCGGAGGATATTAGCTAGTTGACCAAATCGCCTAAGACACATGCGATTGCTAGCTAGGAGTAAGTTGCATGCATTTGGCCCCATCCTTTCTACGGAGTATATAAACAAGCTAGCACAGGGGCGGAGGGCCCGATAGGGCGAGCTGTGGCATGGGCCATACCTCAAACTTTTGCAACAGACCCCCATATACCCCTCTATCCAATAGCAACAGCCCAATAAGTAACCCTAGTCTGTGGCACTTCACCCTCAGCTGTCGACTGCCGTGGTTGTCCTCCATCGGCGATGGCGACTGAGACTCCGAGAGCAACTCCAGTCTCCAGAAGCTCGGGAGGCGGGCGGGCGTCGGGCGGGAGATTCGGGAGGCGCCGAGGCGGCGGGCGGGAGGCGGGAGACTCGGGGCGCCGAGGCGGCGGCGCCGGCGGGAGGCGCCGCGGAGGCGGAGCGGCGGGAGGCGGGACACTCGGAGGCGGAGGCACCGAGGCCGGCGGGCGGAGGCGCCGCGGGGCGGGACACTCGGAGGCGCCGAGGCCGGCGGGTGGGCGCGGGCGAGGCGGCGGCGGAGGCCGGACACTCGGGAGGCGAGGCGCCGAGGCCGGCAGCGGAGGCGCCGACGGGAGGCGGGACACTCGGGAGGCGCCGAGGCCGGGCGGGAGACTCGGGAGGCGGAGGCGCCGAGGCCAGGCGGGCGGGCGACTCTGCAGTCTGCTGATCTGCTCTCTGCTCTCTGGCTGCATATATTAGTATTTTGCACAAATACAATATTTGTGCAGTGATTTGTGGATTTGTGGACAGGCCGGCAGCATATATTAGGAGTTTGTGGATTTGTAGATTTATTTGCTCTCTGCTGACTTGTGGATTTGTGGCATCTGATTTGAGGCTTGAGGCCGGCATATATTGTGGCATTTGATTTGAGGCTTGAGCAATGGATAGAAGGCGAAAGGAAAAATCACAGAGAGGTGAGGCATATATTAGGAGTGTCATTGATATTTGATAATTGATATACAGTTTCCACTTGTCTCTTTTGTGTTGTCTACACTATACATAACAATATTAACTATGTTTGCTCTTTCTTTGGCAGATTATTTCCATTACTATGCTCTACAAGGTTATATGTTAAATTGGTGATATATTATTGTGATTCTTCAATTTTTGGAGGTATTTTTCAATGTCTTGCATTATTAAATATCTTTGCACTTGGATTATTGTTGATGGATCTGATTAGTATTATAGCTTGAATGATATTGCTTTCGATCCGCCCCACCTTATTTTTTTTCGTCCTCCGCCACTGAGCCAGCACATGGTGGCGGTGGTGAGATGAGTTTTGACCAAATCCCATGCGGTACACATTTATTTCAGCACATACCATTCGACTTTATGAGCTGGCTAGAAGTAGTGTAGTGCCGAAGAAATCACTAGGGAAACCAAATTGATTAATGTAGAATAGGACCGACACGCGTGCCATCCATCAGTGAGAATTATGGCTGAAAAGCTGTTGTTTATATCTGGAATTGCACTGTAGCGGCTGAAATTTCACTGTAGTTGAAAGTGACTTATTTGACATAATTAAATTTAAAAAAATTTTAAAAATAGAAAAATATGCTAGCTCATCACGGACAACGCAAATGAATACGGGAAAAAAAGAACCAGCAAAAAGCTCAAAAAAGCCAAAAATTCAAAAAAAAAAGCGAAATTTATAAATAGTGAAAAATAAGCTAGAAGCCAGAAGCTCAAGCTGAAACGAGCGGGGTGGCAATGCAAAGGCAAATGATGAATATGATCCTCACAAATAAGCTAGGAGCAGTAGCGCTCGGGAAATTAAAACAGAGGGATAAGAGAGGAATTTTTAATAATCTATTTTTATTTTAAATTACAGTAATATACCTATGTTTTTTTTACACTAATAATCTAGTCGATCAACAGTAAAACGACACGTTGATAGGTTGCGCACCGGTTGGGTGATCTAAAATAGTAGTAACAATATTTTATTAATTCGATGAAAATAATTATGGAGGAATAAATGGTAACTTTTGTAGGTAATATATTTAGCAAATCTTGTTTGTAGGTTATTATTTTTTCATAGAAAATAAAATAGCAGACAAGGTAGGTTGGTCCGATTGTGATTTTCATAGATTCTCAAGAGTATGAAATCTGTTAGATTGGCAATAACATTTTGTGATCATCGTATGTTGTTGTAATGCGATAAATTTATGAAGCATTTGTGACGATGATTGAGGTAGCAATAATTCGTAAGTAGAAAGATAAGTAATATTGCAATGCAATATGGAATTCATACATGGAAGAGAACTTTGGATAAGTAGCGTAACAATAAAAACACGACAGTTGATCCGATAAAGGGGTTACATGGCATGCAAGCTAACGAACTAAAGATGATACACGCATGCTTTTAGATAATTAGAAATACATAGGATATATGGATGAAGAGAGTCGAACTGCTGCACATAACGTTGCCATTTGCCCTTAGCTTTCATCGCGATGGTCCTCTTCTGCGCCCTCTCGGCCTCCTGTCGCATGGTATGCTCACGCTCCTGCTCCTTATGCAGCCTTTTCCGTCTCTTGTTCTCCTTCATCTCAGCTTGCAGCTCTTCGAGGTGCCTTTTACGGGCCTCGCGGTCCTCCCTGGCCTGCTTCTTCTATGACATCAGCATCCATATGTCATAGAGGTGGATCTTGTCATTGATCTAGTGGCTGAAGTTGCATAAGCGCGGTGAAGACTGTGGTGGGAAGAGAGACGGGGTTACGGCGTGACAGGAAGCAAATATTGGTGTGCATCGAAATACGATTTCATTACCGGCTACCTATGGCTCGGCATGTCAAATTGGCGGTCGGGATAGTCCGCGCAGTAGTTTGGATAGTACCAATAGTGTTGCATAATGGTCTACTCGTTAGTTAATTTGACGCACTTATAGACATCCCAGCACCAGCAAAAGGATGGCGCCACCTCCGTCGGGGGCCCTTCCAGAGGATGTTCAACGAGCATAGGAGGGGGGACAGGTTAACCTAGAATCGTTGGGCATACTACGAGGCAGCGTCTTTAAATCGACGAGCCTCCGAGGTGGCTGTTGAAGGAGTGTGTGGTGTATGTACTACCGGGTCAAACAAATGGTCAAATGCCTCTTCACCACGTTGCAAGTTAAACCATCCTCTTAGTCTTACTGGGAAAAATTGCTTATTTGCCCCACTCTTGAGTGTGTTTGCTCATTTGCCCCAGTGATGTCTCAATAACATGTGAGTCCAGGACTTACATGTTATTAAGACAACTGGGGCAAATGAACAAAGTGCATTTTTATGAGTGGGGGCAAATGAGCAAAAGCCCCGGCAGCTCTCCGCCACCCTCCCCAAGAACGCCTCCGCCGCCCGGACGCTCTTCGCCACCGACAGCGTCGGCTCCGCCCCGGAGATCGCCTATGCCCTCGCGCTCTGCCGCGGCGACATCAACGCCTCCGCTTGCGAGGCCTGCGTCACCAC
Source organism: Dendrocalamus sinicus (assembly GCA_036346575.1). Lineage (NCBI taxonomy): Eukaryota > Viridiplantae > Streptophyta > Magnoliopsida > Poales > Poaceae > Dendrocalamus > Dendrocalamus sinicus. The sequence continues at coordinate 9,828,101 of CM070660.1, read as the reverse complement.
CGCCTTCCAGGACGCGCAGCAGCTCTGCGCCTTCAACAAGGATGCGGCCGTTTTCTACGACCTCTGCTACCTGCGCTTCTCCAACCAGAATTTCCTCGCCTCCACCACTAACAACGGCAACCCCATCACCCTCGGGAACACGCAGAACGTGAGCGCGCCGGCGGAGATGTTCGACGCCGCCGTCGGCATACTCCTCAACGCCACCAGCAACTACGCGGCGGCAAACTCGTCCAGGCGGTTCGCTACGGGGGAGGAGGCCTTCGATAGCAGTAACCCCACCATCTACGGGCTGGTGCAGTGCACGCCGGATATGTCGCCGGACGACTGCCGGAGCTGCTTCGGGTATATAATTGCGAGGATGCCGCGGTCCCTCAGCCGGGCGCAGGGCGGGAGGATTATCGGTATGCGGTGCAACTTCAGGTACGAAGTAACCCCTTTCTTCTCCGGAGGTCCGATGCTGCAGCTTCCGGCGCCGGCGCCGGCGCCACCGCCTGCACCAGGAAACGTCACGCCACCGGCTGCCACAGGAGGTGAGCTGGAGACACATAAATCACTTCTTTTGCAGTAATTTATCTGGGTATTTAGCGCAATTAACGCCCTCTGATAGTCGTATTTTCATCGAAATTGAGCAAATGAAGAAAAACCGGGCCATCAACTAACATGTCAGTATGGTTTTCAGGGGAGGAAGCACGTTGGTATAGGTCTTTCCATTGTTTGTTCTGTTTAGATTGGAATTGTTGCTATCATGGCTGTAATTGTAATTGCTTCGTAGTACTGCTGAATCCAAATTTTTAGAGCAAATGACAATGATATCTGAATTAATAAAAAATTAATATCTGAATTAAGGGGGACTGGTTCCTTCGGAATTACATAATTGTCAACGTAATCTGGTAGAGGTCACTCAACGTAATCTGGTAGAGGTCACGTATCAGATAACAAGTGCTGTTTTTTATTCCGTTTTTGGGTTGATCTTGATATTTCTGTACTCCCGTTGCTATCGGATGCTGACCAGAAACAGTGAAAAGTGTTAGATATGCCTGATATACTTAGAAAAGTCCTTAATTGAACATTTCTAATGCAACACATTTAGACTGAAATAATGTGCACGTTTGCATGAAGAATTTTGGAAATACTTTTCGCTGTCACTCCGCAGGTGAGTGCATGCTTTCCAGTTTAGCCTGGTCAATTCAAACAGCGTATTCCACGATAATGGTTTCCTCCGTGGTTTGCTATTTAATTAGGAAAAGACAGCAGAAGATGAAATTGCATCCTAAATGTTGCTTTCTTTCTTTTATATAGTGGAACTAATCCGGAATAACATACTGAGAACTGAGAAGTGCATGACTGCTTGTAGCTTTACGGTGTAGTACATGGGCCGAACTGCACTAATCTTGTTTGTGTCTTGACTTGGGAATGAACTATAAGTGCTAGAGTTTATGTACTTTTTCGAAAAGAGGCTTGATTATAGTAGAATATAATAGCTTCTAAGGTCCAAATGTGTCATCTCATTCAAGTTATGAAATTTTTTCATTGAGATGTATTCCTTCTGAAGTAGATGTCATTTTTTGCAGGAAGAACGCCAAATAAAACTGGCATAGTTCTAGCCATTGCACTGCCTATAGTTACTGTGTTGCTGGCTATGATTGTCATTTGTCTGTATTTTCGGAGATGGAGGAGAAGACCAGCGACAAAACAGTCACCATCATGTAAGATCACATAACAATCTAGAAAAATGTTTCCTTTAAAATATCAGGAAAAATGATAGACAGCAAGAAAATGGATGATGAAACAATAAGCTAATCAATCCACAAATAGGCGCAAATAGCAATTCCTTTTGAATATTTGTTTTTCATGAATTCTAATCATGCCCTAAAAATTAAATAAGGTTTCCTTGTTAGAAATGGCCTTGCATTTCATGAAGAATAAAGATTGAAGCTATATATCGCATCATAATGTCATTGCCAAATTTTGACAGATTCAGCTAGCGCAGACAACATTGAAAGCATAGATTCGCTTATTCTTGATCTATCAACACTACGTTCTGCAACGCATAACTTTGCTGAGAGCAATAGGCTTGGTGAAGGAGGGTTTGGTGCAGTTTATAAGGTGCCAGTAATTCTAGTTCACTTACATAGCCTTTTCAGCTTCAGCAAGTTAATGTTTACAGTTATGCAGGGCGTCCTTCCTGATGGTGGAGAAATAGCAGTAAAGAGGCTCTCCAGTAGGTCAGGACAAGGAATAGAAGAGCTAAAGAATGAGCTTGTTCTGATCGCCAAGCTTCAACAGAAAAATCTTGTTAGGCTTGTTGGTGTTTGCTTGCAAGAGCATGAGAAACTGCTTGTGTATGAATACATGCCCAATAGAAGCATCGACACCATTCTTTTCGGTACTGTTTTCTAATCATCATTCAGCAATAGCAAAAGTACAGCTAAAACTAAACTTCTATTTTTTTACGAAAGAGGGTTTTCTTACCCCTGCTTGACCAGGTTTTGAACCCAGGCAAAACACTTTGGACTTCCCAATTCCCCACCACTAGAAACATATCTTGGTTGCAAAACTAAACTGAGTACTTTACTGATATGAGGTTTCTTGTTCAACTGCCAGATCCTGAGAGAAGTAAGGAGCTAGATTGGGGAAAGAGATTCAAGATAATAAATGGAATTGCTCGAGGCTTACAATATCTTCATGAAGATTCTCGACTGAGAATAATTCACCGGGACCTGAAAGCAAGCAATGTGCTATTAGACTCTGATTATACTCCTAAGATTTCAGACTTCGGCTTGGCAAGGCTATTCGGAGATCAATCACGGGAAGTCACGAACCGTGTTGTTGGAACATAGTAAGTATAATCGGAAGTCAAAACTACCATGATGAGATGAGACACAAACAGTATATCAACTACAGTAACTTGATGTTCTTATTGCAGTGGGTATATGGCACCAGAATATGCGATGCGTGGACACTATTCTACGAAGTCGGATGTGTTTAACTTTGGTATTATGATGTTGGAAATTGTAACCGGAAGACGAAGCAGTGGTTCCTATAACATCGAGCAGTGGTACCTGCCGATCTCTTAAGTCTTGTAAGTTTCTTGTTCGCAAATTCTCCACTCTCCAGTGTATACACAAGTACATAACTTGTTGCAATGATACGGAGATAATTTGCGAATGTGATGCAGGTATGGGAGCACTGGACCATGGGAACAATGGTGGAGATCATGGATTCATCTCTGAGAAGCCATGCTCCTGGAGACCAGATTATGAAGTGTGTTCACATCGGGCTATTGTGCGTTCAAGATAACCCTGCAGAGAGACCTATGATGTCAACAGTTAACATCATGCTAAGCAGTAACACCGTGTCTCTCCAGTCTCCATCTAAGCCAGCATTTTTCATCCCCAAGAGTGGCACGTACTCAAATACATACTTGGAGTCATACCCAACAGCTTCCCAGTCGGCTGGCAGGTCGAATTCAGCAGTGATGTCACCGAATGAAATGTCAATTACAGAGCTTGAACCAAGATAGGAAAGCAGGTGCCGGGACAGTCGGATTTCTATCTTAGAAATAAACTTGATTCAGGGAAAGGACCTAGTACATCTATATTACTGACTTTTGAGTAATTTTCTCCTTGGGCCCCTCAGTATTTTTTCTTTTTTGTGTAAGTACAAATCACTTTTTTCCAGTTTGAAAGATTGACTCTCCCTTTTTATTCTAAATCTTTTCTGTCAATTTGACAATGCGGGTATTCTAATTTTTTTCCAGGATCGGATTCGGACGGATATTGCTTAAATCGTATTCTAATTTTTTTTTTGGAGTCGGATATAGTAAGGTCGGATACGAATACGAATTCAAAGTTTTAGATATGATACCGTTGGAATGAATACGGAACGATTTCGGATGGGAGATTAAATATTTATGTTTATTAAAATATTGCCCAGCCCAAGCCAGCCTTCCTCATCTCCCCTGCCACCAGCCCACTAGCAAATATTTATGTTTATTAAAAATAAATTTAGTATTTTTTGGTAGATTAAAATCTGTACCGATTAAATTGATGTAGTATCGTTTAAATCATTCTGATGCAAATTTGAATTCTTAATTAATTTATTAGTCACATGTAAATGGTAGAAATCCATTAAGAATTATTTAGGACTTTAGAAAAATTAACTATCATTTGAAGATTTAAAATATGTAAAATGGTATGACTATTGTGGATAAAAATACTTATGTTTGTTTAGATTTCATTAATGTTTTGACAAGATAAACTATTTATGTGTTTTCATTGATTTTGGATGTATAGTTTAAGGGGTTTTCATGTTTCAATAAATATTCATGACCATATTCATTTCGATTCATATTCGCTCCATATCTGTATACGATATTATTCGTATTTGTATTCGTATCCGAGGTATCCGTATTCCGTATTCGTGTCTGCATCCGAGAAAAAAAATATGATAAAAATATTATCCATCCGTATTCGATCTGTTTGCATCCCTATTTCTAAACGACTCACTGTCTCACGGCTAAGTTAGTGCACCTTGAACTAACACTCCAACAGGCGAGAAGACTAGTCACATCAGACTGACATCAGGGAACTATACTAATCATTCGTCACCCAATCAGCACTTTTCGGAGGTGCTTAAGTATTCAGCGAGCTTATTTAGACCTATGTTTTTATTTTTTTTAGACTTATTTAGTACTATTTGAGATTTTTTAGTGTAGTTATTATAAACTTTTTTGTGTAATTAAATTTAAAAATAGATAAAAACAAGTTATGTGATCTCGGACAATACAAAGAAATACGAAAAAAAGGGAAAAAGCCCCCAAAAAGCCAGAAAAGGACAAAATTAAGAAGCTAAAAGCTAAAAGTATAAGCTTTTGGCTTTTAGTTTTTTACTGTTTGAGGCATTTTTTGCACTGTAACTACTGTAGGCTGGGAAAGCTTGGTAGGGCAATGACTGGTGCAGTAGGCGGCGAGCCCTACCATCTTGCCACGCATGTGGAGCTCAGCAACACCTGCCAAGGTGCGCAAGCTTGATAGGGGCTAGCGTGCTCCGCTGGGTCCGTGTGCCCTTGTCGCTCGCCTATCTGGTCCTCACGCGTATAAAATTGCTCGCGTCGCTCTCTCACCCTGAAGCCCAAAGTTCTTTTTTCTTCCCTGCCAAGCCAAAAAGAGTCGAGGGAAAAGAATAAAAAAAAGAGTAGAAGAAAGTTTAAGTAATTTTTCTGAGGTGGTTTTGCTGTGATTTAAGATATTTTGTAGTTGGGAAAGTGTAGATCCGGTGAGGATGTTCAAGAAGAGGTATATTTCATTCGTATGCGAGCAATATGCTTAATGTGTCATTAGCGTTTTATTAGCATAACGGTGGTTTGTAGTATAGAATGTGCTTGGTAACTATGTTTAGTTGATGTATGTATTTAGTTCATGCAGAAGTTATTTTGTAATTAGCCATGGAAATGGTGTATTGGTGACGATAATGATGACATTTTGTAATTAGCTGAAGAAATACATAGTGCTATTTTTAGCGTTCTCGGTGCCTTTACAATTTAAGAAATATGTACGTACGTATACATACATACATACATACATATGTATGTATGTATGTATGTATGTATGTATGTATGTATGTATGTATGTATGTATGTATGTATGCGTAAGCATAATTGATAGCTTAGTTATGTACATTTGCATGATTATTTTTATTATGTTTAGTTATATTTAGTATTGTCAGAAATAAATGGATTTCATTTGCATTGTTGGTAGGTACATTTTAAATTCTTTCCATGTGTTTTTAATTAAGTATAGTTGTAATGTTGTCTTGTTCGTCTCTATAGCACCATATTCTTCTCTATAGCTTTTAATGTAACTTTTACACGGACACTGACACATTCTTTCTATACTGCAAGATATGGCCACTGGTGACGGTGACGAGCGTAGTACATTGCTGGACCCATCTTGGGATGGTCAGCACTATTGCTGAGTGTGGTCGAGCGGTGATGGGCCGCCACCCTTCGTTCTCCAGGGTCCTCGGGGGGACTGGGCTCTCGATGATCACTATGTTCCAGTTCTGCAGTAGGCTGGTGTCGATGTTTTATTATCAATCTTATGTATGATTTGTTTCGATTCAGGAGAAACTCTCAAAGACCTAGTTACGACCACACAGAGAAAGGACACATGGATTTTTATACAGGTTTGGGCCTTCTCCTAAGAGAATAATAACCCTACTCTTGTATGACTATTACTCAGTGATTGGATTACAATCGAGAGAGAGATCACGAAAATCCCACTTCCACTCCTCTTCTTCCTCGGGTCTCTCCTATCCTAGCCCTCCTCCTTCTCCCAGACGTCAACCTTTATATAGCCTGTGAAGCAACGATAGTTTGCTCCATGCCAAGAGGTGCCTTACTGTTTCGGATGATAACTGCCCGACAAGAGTTATTATCAAAGAGACGTGGTACTTCATCATGCGACAGTTACTGTCAGAGAGAATTTATGCGCAGTTATTTTCAGGGAATAATCGTGCATGCTAACTGCCTTGTCAGACAAGTCCACAGTGTGGTGGGTTGTCATAAACAATCCAGCCGAAATTAGTTACAAAGGAGCTTACGAATATAGGGTGGTCATAGAATAACTTACGACCATGCCATACTCGTAGAATAGTTTACGACCACGTCATGCTCGTAGAACGGCTTACGACCATGCCATGCTCATAGAATGGCTTACGACTAGAGAGTGGTCATAGAAGAGACTTACAACCAACTAGCTAAGTTTCTCCCTTACTTGTAAGGGGTATACCCCAGAAGTGTAATGACATAAGAATATCATTTATGGATATAATTTAAGGATTTGCCATATCCTCGTCATCTAGCCCCTCAACTTCAAGCGAAAATAACTTACTTGGGAAAGGGAAGTCATAGACAAGTTAAGATCGAAAACAAAGTATTTCATCTTAACTTGACCAGAGATAACTCTTGGTCAATAAGGTAATTTTGCTTGAGTGGTAAAGACATTTTGGGTTCAAACAAAGGAATATGAAGTGGCTCTTATCGATTTGTCTGATCAGAGAGGTTCCCGAAGAGGTAATAATTGTTCGGTTCCCGAGATTGGCAACCGACTCATCTGGTTATAAAAAACTTACCCAGAGATAACTTTTTGAGCTTGTTACCTTTCCCCTGTTGTGATCCCCTTCGAGCTTTCCGCCATTGGCCAAGCCCTCTTCCTCTCTAATTTCTTCCAAATCCAATCGAATTACTTGGAGAAAATAATGAAGTCCTCTTCCAAATGGTCGGCGTCATAGATGGATGGAGCGAATATGAAGGCTTTGGTCGTTGTCAAGAAAATCCCTTCAAGGAAATTTGTGAAGTGGATTGAAGCCGCTAGACAACATTGGTCATCAGGGGAGATTGGACAAATTCCAGTCTTCCAGGCGTATTGTGAGTGCGGACTTCAACTCCCTACTCATCCCTTCCTCACCGTTGTACTCGAGTACTTTAGTGTTGAATTGGTGAATTTGGTTCCCAATTTTCGATTACTATGCTAAGTGTATTCGTGTACTTGTGCAAAGTCTATCTGGGAATTCCTCCAGATTTGGAACTTTTTATACTAGTACGAGATGAGCAGACAACACGGAATTGCCGAAATCTATGGTCTAAAGCTCCATGACGACAAGATGGAGCAATATATTCAAATGTTCATCGGTCGTCCTGGCCGAATTGTAAGAAGAGATGGTTCTACTAGGAGACCACCAGCGAGGATAGCCTTTCCTTTGTTGGGAAAGGTGCCAAGAAAATTTCTTCCTAGAACTTGGTCACCAAAGACCTCACTCGGATAGCACCCTACATCAAAGCCATCAAAGAACTGAGGGAAAATGGGCTTACCGGCTGGCACGTGGTGAAGGACTTCATCACCAGTCGTATTAGCCCTCTGAAGAAACGAGCTGTCGGAACCCGGAGCAACAACTCCTGGATCATCTGTGTAAATCGCACTAGTCTAGGATCAGCTAGTGCACACAGTGAACAACAAAGATAAATATCAACCATAATAACATTTATTTAATTTAAAGAGTACGGCCTTATGGCCAGCGTTTACATCATCGCACATTGGCAAATATAACTGCAAAAGAAACTGCGGAAGCGAAGCTGAAAAAAAACAAACCCCAAGCCTGCCCACAGGCAAACAACTGCAAGACGTGGCCTACTCGTTCTGGTCGTCACCGTGGTCGAAGTCGTCTTCCTCTGTGTGGAGATAGCAACATGAGTACAAACTTGTACTCCGCAAGTCACACGGAGAAATGCAATATAATGATAAAGGCTTCAATGGAAGGCTCATAGGGTTAGTTTGCATAAAACAACATTTAATGAAATATAATAAATAGATTGAAAATGCTGAATTTAATACAATACGTAAAGACAGTACTTGTAATTGAAAATATTACCGTCAGTGCAGGCTCCGACCAAACACTAACCTATCCACGGGCATCCCACCCGGACCATCTTTTCCAAAAGATCACGTATGGATTCCATCCATCCACACGCTTTCACTGCACAACTCTGATGAATTCCATCCATTCACCAGATTTCAATCTCTCACGGATTCCATCCATCCGCAAGGTTTTCAAAAACATTTTTGAACAACAAAGTCTAATCCATGAAAAACTTTTACTCGGCATGCCCATGACCGTGGGCACGGCTATCCAGGATAGATTATACACTCTGCAGAGGTTGTACAGCTTTACCCACAAGACACGATCATCCCGTTTTACCACTAGATTACACACTTCCTTAGGTGTGCGGTTAGAAGTCGTGACAAGGCCTTTACAATGCAAAGCCGTCAACTTGGCCAAGCCAACTCTAAGGTTTCACCCCAGTAAGGAATCCATCAGACCGGGACCCCCTCTTGAGCCGAGTGAGACTTCTCATGGCCTACGCCACGCCCACTTTCAACCTACGAAATGGCTCAGGTTGGGACCCGCAAATTATTCAGCCAGGGCTGTCCCATACCAGCCTTGTGGTAGTACGTTAGGGCTTTGCAACAGTAGCTCACAGACCGGTCCTTAATTGACTTATGCTCAACCACATACCCCCTGTGCCTGACAATCAACACTGCGTCTCCAAACAACAGTGCATGCCTGCACCCACCACCTATCCATTAGCCTAAGTCTAAACCAGATTATATTTTGTTTTGAAAATGTTTCATAATCCTTCTTGACTCACCGAAGTCAAGAATACAGTTCAAAAGCTTATCATTTTATGTGAAAAGGTACCCTAAAACAAATATTATAACTAAGCAGTTCTAAGCATTTGATTAAAACTCTCTAGCCAACACTAATGTATTAACTAGAGTTTGATTCTAGGGTGACAAGGTATCGAGGAAGTCAATATCAATGGGGGAATTAACAAGTAGGCAATAACTAAATTTAAAACTGAATTGAAATACGTTGAATAAAAATATGCATGCAATATAATTTAAAATAACATAATTTTATTTTAAAAACTGGGATCAACATGATCAAGGAGTGTGACTTGCCTTGCTCTTCAACTTGGTTTGAATCTTCGTCGAAGAATTTTCCCGAATCGTCGAAGTCTACACGTGAAAATAACCCACCAAATTCAAATTGAACTCAAATATTTGAATTGACGCCATAAATTGATAGAGGGGAATTTTTGATGAATTTAGAAATTTGAATGGGCTCAATCGGAGTTAGGACGAAGAAGAACGGGCTCCGGGAAATTTGAAAAGAGAGAAAATGGAAAATGAGGATTTTTGTAATTATTTTCCTAAAGGAAAATCTGAATTATTGCGTCAGCGAGGAATTTCTTTTCCAACTGAATTGTTTTTCAACTGGAAAATCAATTTACTGTGTCAGCATGACATCAGCACCTTCGGGCAAAGGCTGACAGGTGGGCCCCGGGTCTATAGACCGGGTCTACGGCCGAGAGGAGATGCTGAGGTGGCGGGGTGGGGGTGTGGCGCTGACGGTGCACGGGCGGGGTGAGGTGGCGCCGAGGTGGCCGAGCCGTGGCACCACGCCAGCTGCCACGCAGGCACGGCCATGCTGACGTGGCCGACCGGTGAGGAGGGCTCGGGGCGCACGCCGCCGAGCTCACAGTGGCCGCGAACGGTGAGGCGGCAAAGGAAGAGGGGCCGAGGCCGGGGTGGGTGCGACCTTACCGGAGGCGGCTGGGAAGAGGCCGGCGGCGAGGAGGGCGGCGGCGGCGCTCGGGCGCTTCGGCACGGCGGTGGTGGAGTGGCTGGGAGGGAGAGAGGAGTGGAGGGGGAGGTAGTGCGGAGAGAGGGGAGGCCGGTGGGGGCTTTTATAGGGGTCGGGGAGGGCGGGGCGAATTGCTCGCCGTTGATGGCGCGCGGCGGCGGGGAATTAGGGGAAACAGCGGCGCGGGGACGGCGGGATTCGGCGCGGGGATGGCGGTGTCGGTTGGGGAGAGAAGGAGGGGAAAAAGGAAGGGAATCGGGCGACCGAGGGGGCGGCGCAAATGGCGGCGGTGACCGTTGCGGGCGGCGGCGCGAGAGGAGGAAGAAGGGGCCGCGCGGGGAAGAAGGCAGGGGTGGCTGACACGCGGGCCCGGGGTGGTAGCGAGAGAGAGGAGAGAGGGGGTAGCGCCGACAGGTGGGGCCGGGGCGCAGAGAGAGAGAAGGGGATGGATTGGCGCAGGTGGTGGAGATGAGGCCGCGTGGCCAAGGGCGGGATCGGGCGGCTAGGGGGGTTAGGCTGGGCGGAGGGGCCGGATGGCCCGAGGGGGCAATGTGGCGGCCATCGGGAAGGGGTAGGCGGGGTGGAGCCGACGGCCGGATGGTGGCGGCGTGGAGCAGATCTGGCCATCCACGTGGCGACCGGAGGGGGAGGTGAAGATTTTTATTTTCGGATTTGATTTTTCAGATTTTCAGAAAAGCCCAGAAAATCCATTAAGCCTCGTAAAAATATGAAATAAACTCCAACAATTCCAGAAAAATTCAGAGAATCTCCTGGAGACATTTTGGACTTAATAAAAATATTTTCAACTAATGTTGGTATTTAATTTTCATACTTTAAAATACTTTTAATTTCAAAAATACATTTTAAAACTCCTGAAAACTCAGAAAAACCCAAATAAAATCCAAATAACTCCAAATAACTAATTTGACATAGTATTTTTATAGAAAATCAAAATATCATTTTATTTAAGGTTTTTCTTAAAATGCTTTTCAAATCCAGCTTTTTCAAAAACAGAAATTCAGGGCAAATCCAAATTTAAACTTTAGGCAACAAAATACTTACTTTAATTTAGGATTTTATTTTAATTAATTTTTATTTATTTACTTATTTATTTTTATTTTAATAAAAATCTGGGCTATTACACGAGCACATCCAATGTGGATGTACTAAAAGGCCAAGGATACGACCAGAGACTATGGTGACGGTAAGTAATAATTAAACTCATTCTCCAAGTTAGATCCTGAGTTATGAGTTCTAGTGATCGACCACTCTTTTTTTGCATGTACAGATCTAACCTTGGGAGAAATTGATTCTCGGGTCAAAGCTATATGTGAGAAGGCTCCAACACTCGTTGTGGAGACTCCTCGTATCTTGGTGGATGTATCCACCAAGGAAAGAGCAAAATGCCTAAAGTTAATCGGAGCTCGACTTCTTCTTTAGGCTTAAGAAGGAGAATGTCGACCTATCTATTAAGCTCTTAAAGGCCAATTCTATACCTGACAAGTTGCAACATAAGATAAAAAGTAAGTTCTGAACTTACGACTGCTTATTCGAATGCATTTTTTTCTCTAACTATTTTTTCTTTATAGATAAAGATGTCAAAATGGGCAAACTCCGCAATGAGGTCGATTAAAAGACCAAATTAATCGGTGAGCTTACTTGTATTGAGAAGGAGAAAAGCCAGAAAAATAAGGTCATTAGAAGACCAGCATAAAGATGAAGTCAAAAAACGTCAGTGTCGACTAACAGGTAAGCAAATCTTTACCTCTCGACCAGTTTTGGTGACTAGCCTTGTTTAAGAAACATGCTTTTCTGACTAAATCACACTCTATTTTTGCAGAGGCTATAGTTGAAATAAAGTGACTCATGGAAGCATCGACTCGTAGTCAGGAAGAGATGTAATCGATGAAGGTGATTCTTCAAGACATTGCTTCTCTCCTGAACAATCTACTTGAAGGACTTGGTGTCGAGAAGGTTAATCCTTTTCAAAACACTATGTACGCTTACATGAGTACGATTGGACTGCAAGTTGTAGCTCTGGAGAAGCTTATTACTATTGTGAGGACCAACTAGGCTGACTCATTGTGAGAGGCAGTCAAAGATGTAGTGAGCTATGTCTTGGTAAAACTCAAGGCACATAATCAAAGCATCAATATCCAATTGATCGACTAAGACTTTGACTGCTCTGAAGCAGAGGTAGCTCATCTGATCGAAGAAATGGAACCAGCCGGTCGGAAGGTCACGAAGGGGATGCAAATTGGATTTCCTTCGTCAGAGTAGTTTGTAAAACAAAATAGTTTGTAAAGAACAAATCTTTTGAAATATATCTTCTTTTTCCTGCAAATTATCTTATTGAGTGGTTAGTATTTGTAAGACAAAAAAGGAATGAAAAAGAATGAAAATTATGACTAAGAATTAAAGTTATATGGATAACTCTATCCTAGCCCCCAACTATTTACTTAGTTTATATGATCAAACTAAGAAAATAGTACAGAGTAAAGTATGAAAAGCACAGTGCGATTTATCCAATTATCGTTGTTGACTTTCGATTGTCATGTTCTGTAAGCAAAAGCAATGAACGAGTCGATGCTAGGAAGTTCCTTCTAGTGGGCAGGACTATATGCAGAGAAGAAAGGCTTCGACTAGGTGACATTGTCTTTCTTCGACTTTGTTAATCAAATCAAATTCGTAAATGAGTATGGGACAAACTCTCAGAGTTTGTTTTAAATTCGATCAATGTTTTCTCATGGAACCCAACTGTTTCGTGCTACCAGCATGAGTTGTAAACAGTTCGACACTAGGAAGCTCCTTCTAGTGGGCAGGACCACGTGCAGAGAGGAGAAACTTCGACTAGAGATGTTTTCTTCTCCAATAAGTTTGAACATATTGAAGGTACGAGAAGTGGTTGAACAAATATAAAAGAAGTCCTACTTGACATACGACAATAAAAAAATAATAATCTAAAAACTTTATTGAAAAAGGTAGAAATATTTACACATAGAATTTACATAATTGATCGATATTCCAAAAGATTGAGATAATCTGGTCATCTTCCATGGCAAGTCGTACAAAGCCTGGTCGTATAACTTCGACCACAGTGTAAGGACCTTCCCACTTGGGGAAGTTATTTTGATTACATTGGCATTGAATTTTCTTTAATACGAAGTCACCTACAATAAGGCTGTGAGGTTGGACCTTACGGCCGTAGTATTTATGCATGGCTTGTTGATAGGCTACTCATCGGATTAAGGCCTGATTTCTCTTCTCTTCAAGTAGGTTGATGTCATCTGCTTGAAGTAGTTCTTGGTTGAAATTGTCGAAGGTTTCAACTCTTCTCGATTTGATCTTTAGTTCTGGAAGAAGCATGGCTTCAGCCCTAAAAACTAGGAAGAAAGGAGTTTCTCCCATCACATGACTAGGAGTTGTGCGAATTGCCCATACTACTGAGGGTGGGGGTAGGAAACGGTAACAGATAATCAGTTTTATCCGATATTTGTATATGAGAAAACACGAATGTGGTAAGCAAAATCCATATTCGAAAATGTTCGTATTCGTATTTGAGAATATTCGTATCCGTATTTGAGAATATTTGTATTCGCATTCGTATTTGAGACTATTCGATCCATTTCCTATGCCATTCGGAATTTTGTGATTTGAAATTTGAATTTGGATGGTTTGAAACCGGTAACCATTCTGGTAATTAGTGAAAAACCGGCAAAACCGCTAGGAATTTTTTCTACCGAGATTTGTTACAGAAGTTGTAGAAGGATATTCGTATTTGACCGAATTAAGTACATATTTGATTTGAATTCGTATCTGTTACGGCATTCTATTCGTATTCGAGAATATTTGAATTTGTATTCATATTCGTTTTAAAAATATGGATGTGTATTTGTATTTGAGAATATTCGATTGTATCTGATCTATTTCCATCCCTAACTGAAGATAATTCTTGTACCCAACCTCTCGAGTGCTTTACAAGCTGGTCAAAGACTCGAGTTTTAATTCCCTACATTATTTGGCTGTTTGCCCTTTCGACTGCCCCATTGCTTCGCGGATGGGCGACAGAGGCATAGCATAATTTGGTACCCAATTCTTCGCAAAATTCTTGGAATTTTGCACTTGCAAATTACTTACCGTTGCCCATAATTATTTGATTGGGGACTCCAAATCGAGTATCACGCTCCTCATCATGAACCTTTTTGCATCTTTCATTGTTATCCCAGTCACAGGTTCGGCCTCAATATATTTTGTGAATGTGTCAATAGCCACAAAAAGGAATTCAAAGCCTCCTAGCGAGAACGGTCCAAGGATATCAAGACCCCAGGTTGCAAAAAGCTAAGATAATAGAATAGTCTATAAAGCCTGAGCCGGTTGGTGCATTTGCCTGTTGTAAAATTGGCATTGCACACACTTCTTAACTAACTCTTTGGCGTCATTGAGGGCTATTGTCCAATAGAAACCTTGTCAAAACGTCTTACCGACCAGCGTTCTGTAAGAAGCATGCGTTTCACAGATATCCCCATGTATGTCGTGAAGGAGTCGTAATCCTTCTTGTTGTGATATGCATCGTGTATCCCTTGAGTAGTCGCACGCTAATTGCCTTGTCAAACAAGCTCACAGTGTGGCGGGTTGTCGTAGACAAGCCAATCGAAATTAGTCGCAAAGGAGCTTACGAATATAGGTTGGTCGTAGAATAACTTACGACCATGTTATACTTGTAGAATAGCTTACGACCATGTCATACTCGTAGAACGGCTTACGACTAAAGAGTGGTTATATAAAAGACTTACGACCAACTGGCTAAGTTCCTTCCTTACTTGTAAGAGGTATACCCTAGAAGTGTAATGACGTAAAAATATCATTTATGGATAATTAATAATTTGAGGATTTACCATATCTTCGCCAGCTGGGTTGTTGCTCATAGCAAAGATGATACATATTGGGCATTCGTTCACCTTGGACTTGTCACTTCTTTCGGTCCTCATTGACCGTTGAAGGTCGGAGACCCACACATTTCATTTTTGATGGGGGGAGATGGTTATCACCTTCCATATCAACCGATTAGAAATTACGTCTGCTACACAAGTTTAATCATCCTATTCCAGACAATAATACTTATATTTGCCACACTCGTGGTTGCGACTGTTATGCACTTCCCAGCAGACGCACTGCCGGAGGTTGCGAGGTCACCGTCGCCTTGTCTGCGCGCCAACCGGAGGAGGCGTACTCAGGTCTCTTCGTTTTTCATGTTTTGATTCGCAAGTCGCAAGGATGGTTCAAAACAAACGCGGAGATGTAAGATGAACGGATGTCAATTATTAAATTTATACTGTAATCATTCAGTACGTACTTTTATATGACCGCTAGGTTCAAAAACCAAGGATATGAGAGAACAAACAACATTTGAATTTGGGTTGGGCTAATTCCTTTTGCGGGTGTTTCCTTTCTTTTTTTTTTTTCTTGCGAGCCGTCTGATCGTCGTCTCGAAATATATCCTAGTACTCCTCATGTATCATTCAACCGTGTCTGCCGACTGCTATAGTTTTCTTTTCTTTGTTGGCCTTGATCGCTTAGCAGCCAGTCTTGTGGGCCGTAGCTATCAGTATCGGTCGCCATACCAGGCACAACAGAAAAATAGTAGATGCAGATGCCTTCCACACTTGACCAGACCCAAATGCAACATACAAAAATCTCTTGATCTTGACTTCACTACACCAGCTAAAATACAGGCAGAAGGCCCTACACGTGGAAAAAAAATTGCCAGATCCAAATGCAATGCAACCGAATGATGTCTTCTTTCTTGGTGTTGACTTCACTGTGGTAATTTTTTACCATCCTTCAGCTATCAGTTGCTTGCCACACCATGGCGACAGTCAAAACATTCCATTGCGGTGATTGGCTCTGTTGGTTCCTCACTGGAAAAGTCAACCCACAATTCTCACCAGTGTACTCTTCTAGCCCTCTCTTCTATTAGTACTAGACCCGTGCAACGGTGCAAGGCATCACCTCTCCGCACCACCACCTCCATGGCGACGATGGCCATGGGTGCCATGGCCATGCGTCACCGCCTTACTCTTTCGTACTTCTTTTCTGTCGCTGCCGCCGCCCTCCTCCTGGCCTTCCCCCGCGCGCCACTCTCCGCGGCGCAGCCGCTGCCGTGGCAGCTGTGCAGCAACAGCAGCGGCAACTACACGGAGAACAGCGCCTACCAGGCCAACATACGGCTCCTCGCCACCGCCCTCGCCAAGAACGCCTCCTCCTCGCCGACTCTCTTCGCCACCGGTGCCGCAGGCACCACCCCGGACGTCGTCTACGCCCTCGCGCTCTGCCGCGGTGACACCAACGCCTCCTCCTGTGCGACGTGCGTCGCCACCGCCTTCCAGAACGCGCAGCAGCTCTGCGCGCTCAACAAGGGCGTCACCATGTACGACGACCCCTGCATCCTCCGCTTCTCCGACCGCGACTTCCTGGCCAACGTCACCGACAACCGGGGGATGTACGTCGCCTGGAACTACAACAACGTCAGCGCCGCGACAGCGGCGGCGTTCGACACCGCCTCCGGCCGGCTCGTCAACGCCACTGCCGAGTACGCGGCGGCGCACCCGCTCAGGCGGTTCGGCACGGGGGAGGAGGGGTTCGACGAGACCTACCCTAAGATTTACTCACTGGCGCAGTGCACGCCGGACATGACGGCGGCCGACTGCCGGAGCTGCCTCTGGGACATAATCGGGAGGATGACGCCCAAGTATTTCGTCGGGAAGCCAGGCGGGAGAGTCTTTGGCGTGCGGTGCAACTTCCGGTTCGAGGCGTATCGTTTCTTCTCCGGCCGCTCGCTGCTGCAACTCCCGGGGCCGCCCGCGCCGCCGCCTGCACAGGCACCAGTGAACATGACGCCGGCAGCGACCGGAGAAGGTGAGTTTCTGAAACAGAATCACTTACGGTGCCGTTGTTAGATTTGGTTGAAGTTCTTGTTAAGGTGTGTCCCGTCTGAAATTGATATCATTTGTTTGCAGGAAGAGCAAGGCACAGGCCAGGACGGGTCTTGGCCATTGTACTGCCTATAGTAGCTGCAATGTTAGTCCTCATTGTAGCTTGCTTTTGTTTCAGGAGAAGACCAACGAGAAAGCCAACATCATTACCATGTAAGTCTTCTGAAGGATATATTTAGCCATTAACCAATTGCAAAGCAACATGAGAATGTTGATTGACTTGAGTATGGGTCTGAAGTCAATATAAATATTCGGCTTTTTAAAATAGTTTTTCCATTTTCTCATTTTTATTTTGTTCTAGGGATAAAATAGAGGATTATAGACGCATCACGTATCTTACTACTCTCAATTCTATCTTACGTATATATCTCTCACTCATTTTCTCCACCGTTCACTTCTCCTTTTAAAAGTCACTTATTTCCCATATTATTATTATTTATTTTTAGCTAAAAATATTAGCCACAGTCAATATAAACACTCCCTACATCCATGATTTAATTTCTTGAAATTATATTATCTCCAAAAACAAATCAGTCCTTAGTCTACAGTGCAATCACTTTTTCTTGAGGACCAAAGCTTGCATTTATATAAGCTGTGTCATTCTGTACTTGTTCACTTCCAACAGATTCGAGTGATCCAGATGACATTCAAAGCATCGATTCGCTCCTTCTTGACCTATCGACGCTGCGGGCTGCAACAGAAAACTTTGCTGAAAGCAACAAGCTCGGCGAAGGCGGGTTCGGTGCGGTTTATAAGGTACCAATCATACCATATATGTAACTTGTTGATTTTTTTCCATAACGGGGTATACCCGGTAGCCATTTGAACTTAACGTCTTACAGCGTTTTGTTCATCTTCTTGCGCACAAAAACACTTGTCCTTTTTCTAAGCAAAACTCATGGGGCACCAAACGACTCCGCTGCTCACCCAAGGACAAGCAAGCATATTTACAAGGCTGAAACCGACCATCAAGCCTACAAAACAAGATTGATCAAGTTTTGACGACATTAGGCTACGGATTTGAGTCTCTAGCTTCCTCTTAAGCAGCCGATGTCCCCCTACATTGCCATCTCCTCTTCTAGCAGCTTCAGCATGTTGCCCTAAGGCTTCAGCGATGATTTCTTCTTCTGCTGCTTCTTTACATAAACCTGCCCAGTATTTTAGGAAAGGGAAAATTTATTCAGTAGCACTGAAAGGTCACTGCTTTCGGAAAATACCACCGAAAAAACCGGACTCCAGAAATTACCACCAAAAGATTCACCTCGCTTCGGGATTTAGCACTCTGGACAAAAATGTCCTTACCCCTCCGCTCCTCCTCCTCCGCCGCCACCTCCCTGCCCCTCTCCCTCACCTTCCTCTCCTCCTGCGCCGCCCCGTCCACCTCCCTCTTCCCCCACCTCTTCGCCGCCGGCCTCCCCGCCTCCTGGCACCACCACCCAGCCCCCATTGTCTCCAATCGAGCTCTAGCGCCCAAGCCTCCCCCTTCGCCTCCATCTCCGGCTAGCTAGCCGTCCAAAGTCAATCGGGCGAACCGGAGCTTCTCGGTCTGATTCAGGCCACTAGGAGCTTTGCCCGGACCTCCTGAGGATGCCTGGATCCCTGCCGTTCTTCTTCATCACCTTTGGCGAGCCTCCCCCGTGCGCCCTTCATCGCCGTTCGGCTTCTCCGTCGCCAGGCCAACTGCCACCTCCCGAGATCCCTCCTCACCGCCGGTGAGATCCTACACCCCCATACATGCTCTCCCGTAGTTTAAGCGTGTGTTTGGTTTGGAGACGTGGTGGGATGGGATGGACCAATTCCTGATTTCTAGGATGGAACCAACCCAGTTCTTGTTTGGTTGGTGGGATGGGATCGACCCTGTTTTCTGTTTGGTTGAGGGGATAAAAGGGGATGGAATGATCCCAGTCACCTGTTTGGATAGAGGGATGGGGATAGGACAGATGATGTGGTGACCTTCTGGTAAGGTTACCTCTGTGCTACTAATCTTTTGTCACATGAAGCAAACATTTGCTAGAATGAATGAAGCTCATCTCCGATGTTTTTTTTTGCATAATCAAATTCTCTCTAAACAAAAGGGCTGTTGTTTTTATAAAAGTGCTGTAGTTGTTGAAATTGGGTAGCATTTCGTTGCCCAAATTATGACAAACATAGATAAAGCTATCTGCATTTCCACATCAGAGTTCAAGTGTTTAGCCAAGTAAAATGCTAAGAGCAATAAAGGTTCTTGCAATGGATAACACAACGAAGGTTCTCATAGAAGGACAACAAAAAAGGCAGTGCAAGGCGTACATAATACATCGAATTCAAACCACACAATATAGCAAGTTCAAGGCTTGTAACATTAGACAGTACATAAGTTATAGCATTCCTAATATTAGACCACAGTGCATAGTTACATGTGGTTCCACCAAAAGAAACGTACTACTCCTCCAAGGTGTACATAATACATCGAATTCAAGCCATACAATATAGCAAGTTCAAGGCTTGTGACATTAGACAGTACATAAGTTATAGCATTCCTAATATTAGACCACAGTGCATAGTTATATGTGGTTCCACCAAAAGAAATGTCCTACTCCTCCAAATCACCTTCACTGTCCTGGAAACCTCTCACTAATGAACATTGCAACCCAGTCTAGCTTGTGCTCGAACGGCAGGAGGTAGAAAGCCTTTCCAATGTGAGGGTTAGCCACCAAATAAGCATAGTAGAAAGATATGTGGGTCTTATCAAACCTAGGAAGGCTTTTCAATTGGTCAAATAAGTCTGCAGGCAATTCATTTTCAGGTTTAGCGGCCATCTTTATAGCATTGGCAATGTTCTCACCTACACTTTTGAAAGCACTAATCAGCCCATCGTCTTCAATCTCAGCTATCCTGGCCCTCTTGTTGGTCTTGCTTGCAGAAGATGTTACCCCATGATTATCCGGAATAGTACTCCCATCACTCACATCATGTGCAGGAATATCATCAGTTTCAGTTCCTCCATCTTCAATACCTAGAGCTGCACTTGAGTCCTTGGCAAAGTTTCCTGTAGCCATGCTGTTGCCAAATATTGTTTGCATCTCACCATAGTGGTCTAGAGGCTTGTTCAGATACTCAGCATCTGCCTTGTGATCCTAGGATATGGAAAAAAATAAATTTCAGCAAGCCCCAATTATGAGCAGACCAAGTATTGAAGTATACCTGCACATGGTTATTGTAGTGTTCAGCATCAAGTGTGATAATGAAGTTATCTTCATCCCACCAGCAGCACTCAGCTTCCTAAGTCTATTTATCTTTGCAAACTTCCTTGACCATGTTTTCAAATGGTTCTTGATTTGCTCACCAGTGCGCATAGTGTTGAACTTTTCATTGAGAGCCCTAGCACATGCATTGAGATGGACTTTCTTGAAGCCCTTTGGTGTCTTACCACCACCAGCCACCACATTGGCAAGGTGAGTCAGCATGAAAGCTGACTGAGCCGATGTCCATGTAGCATGGCCATTAGTGCCCCCAAGTCCTTCAACATGTTCATCCATTGTCTACCATGCCAACATAGAAAATACACAAACAATTAAGAAAGCCTGGAATAATATTAACTTCAAGAAAGATGTTCATACAACTCAAATAAAACAAGCAATAGATCCTTACAACTCATATAAAACAAATAGGTCCTTACAACTCAAATAAAACAAGCAATAGATCCTTACAACTCATATAAAACAAATAGGTCCTTACAACTCAAATAAAACTCAACTGAGGTAGTATTAATCTATTACCTTGTGGCACTCGAAGGCCATTCTCACGCTCTAGAGCATCTCTTAAAACTAGAGCATCATGTGCCGTCCCCTCCCAACCAGCCAAGCCATAGGTGAACCGGAGATCAAAATCTACAACGGCCATTACATTTTGAGTGGCATAGGTCTTCCTACCATGAAAGGAGTGTTCCAGTTCCTTAGGAACAGAGGCTCTTACATGTGTGCCATCAATAGCTCCAATACAATCCTATTATGTGTTCAATAAAATCATAAAAAGATTAGGGGTCAGATAAGATTATATTACTACAGAAACTACAAAGAAGTAGGGATGAGCCTCACCTTAAAGTAAGGATCCCACCTTGGGTTCCCTTCTATTTTGCTTGGAGTGTCCAATGAAGGAGGCCTAATTAGTTCCCCTCGTAGCTCACCAATGGCACGAAGTACTTTGTTAAAATAATGGCTAACCGTTTCTCCGGATCTATCAAAATTAGTTCCAACTAATCTATTCCTAAGGTTATGCCCCACTGTATTTAGAAACATAGCCACTTGTTGTTCAACACACATATGGATGGTATCTTCAAGCAAACCACGATCCCTAAAAAGGTTACAAAACCGAAAGAACTTTGCTCTATTAAGTCTTAGCATGTTCACACAAGTTGTATCGTCTTTCCAAATTTTATTGTCGAGGTACTCAAGTCTCATCCTGTCCCTTTCATCCATAGGTCCATATGTTATTCCTACTCTCCTTGCATCCCGTTTACATTTTCTAGACTCAATAATCATGGCCATCATTGCTAAAACCATATATCCAGCAGTAGCAAAAATTAAAAGCTTTCTCCTTTTGTCCATCTACAATACATGAAGCAAACACAAAAAACATATCTCCATGTCATGATATTTGGCCACCTTAGTTGCAACAAGTTTAATAAAAATACTAAGCATATGTCTTTATTTCAATCTCACAATCAATATCAATCACAAGCATAAAAAAACTGCACAATCAACCAAGTTTACTGCTGGAAGGAGAGTGCTAGGGTTTAGGGCGACCGAACCACACAATCAACTGCACAATCATATTATCTACTGCACAAAATTATATTATCAAGCCACACAATCATATTATCAAGATGCATATCCAATTCAAGCCACACAATCATATTATCTACTGCACAAATTCATCTCAATTTCAACATTGTTTACTGCACAATTTGTCTGGAAGATCACATACGGAGCATCATCTCAATATTGCATCTCAATCTCAATCATCTCAATCTACTGCACAAAGAAGAGAAGGGGACGGGAGGACCTTGAGCGCCGCTTGGCCGAGGTTGAGGGAGGCCGGTGTGGAAGATCACGTACGGAGCCCCAGCCGGTGATGCGCCGCCGCCTGGCTTTCCCTTCAGACGAGCGGCCGCCGCTCGACCTCTGCAGGCGCGGAGGCCCACCGCCGGCCTGAGATCCAGAAGGGGACGGGAGGACCTTGAGCGCCGCGAGAAAGAAGAGAGAGGGCATGTCTAGGGTTTCCATACCTTGCAAGGAAGCCGAGATCTCGCCGGCCTGGCTTGTCCTTGACGTTGAGGGAGAGTGCCAAGGTTGAGGGAGACCGTCGCCGGTGTGGAAGATGACGTACGGAGCAAGGGCGTCGTGCTTCGCACCGCAGATCGATGGGGCCCCAGCCGGTGATGCGCCGCCGCCTGGCTTTCCCTTCAGACGAGCGACCGCCGCTGGATCTCTGCGGGAGCGGAGGGCCACCGCCGGCCTGAGATCGAGAAGGGGACGGCCGACGGGGGATTTCGCCTTGCGCCGCGAGCGAATGGACGGGAGGGGCTGAGGGTGAGTGGGGACTGCGGGCGGTGATTTTTCCCTCTCACGCGGTCAGCACGTGACGCGTCGGGGATGAGGGACGTCCCCGTCCGAGCGTTTCCCTGGGTTGGCGCCGTCCCACTTTTTCCTTGGACTGGTGCGGCCCCCGTCCGAGCGAATCCCACTGGCGCCGAACCAAACATGGGATTTTTGGGGATGGACCTATCCCATCCCCCATGAACCGCCGAACCAAACACATGCTAATAGAATTATAATGCACCGTCGAGCCACCGCGCCGAGCCCCCTATTTCCGCCGCCGCCATGCTTGCTGCCGGCGAACCACGAGTCCAGATCCGGCCGCGCCAACTCGTGGAGCGGTGCGCACATGATCGTAGAACCCATTTTTCTAACGCTACGGAGGCGGTGAGCTGCGCCGCCGTCGGAGGAGGAAGATGCACCGTAGCAGAGTCATGCGCGGAAAGGTGGAAAGAAGGAGGAGGAGGCGCAGGGAGGTGGGGGGCGAGGAGGAGGCGGAGGTAGGCAACGGCGGCGGGGATGGGGATGGGGTGTGCGGAGAGGGAGGAGGCGAGCGGCGTGAGGAGGGAGGAGGCGGGGAGGCCGACGGCGAAGAGGTGGGGGAAGAGGGAGGCGGACGGGGCGGCGCAGGAGGAGAGGAGCGGAGGGGTAAGGGCATTTTTGTCCAGAGTGCTAAATCCCGAAGCGAGGTGAATCTTTTGGTGGTAATTTCCGAAGCCCGATTTTTTCGGTGGTATTTTTCGAAAGCTGTGACCTTTCAGTGCTACTGAACAAATTTTCCCTTTAGGAAATTACAGAAATAACACAAGATCTCCGCACGAGATCCTATTATTTTATTGTCAAAGCAAGCCTTATTCCGAAGCTTCCAAATAGGCCAACAAACTGCAGATATCCTTTGTTAGAAGCATTTTCATAAACTTTTGAAACTACAACAAGCATTTACTCGCCACTTTGTTTTCAATAAGTTATCCTTTGTTAGAATAGCATTCTTCCAGATAAGCCATATAAAGATTTTAACCTTCAAAGAAATTTTAGCCTTCCATAAACTTTTGAGGTTTTCATCAGGCATGTTCTTGTTAAGTGTAGGATCGTTGATGGCAATCAGAGGGGGGGTGAATGATTGTAATTCCTAACAAAAGCTTTTTCTTAAATTTTCTGCTTTCTAATCGTTCAATCTGAAAAATAGAAATAACAAAAAAATGATTTTTTTTCGACCGCACTGTAGTGGTACTGTAGCAATGTACAGTAGTACCAAAAAAAGACAGAAACGATACGCTTAACCCTCAATCACGCTATCAATTTTTTTTAATTAAAACTAACTTAAGAAAAAAACATAGATAGATATCAATGCATGGAGAAGTTTTAGAAATTACCAAACAAAAAAAAATAATGTATGCGAATTAAAAAATACATAAACTTTTATTAGAAAACACAGAAAACTGTTCATGTGGCTACAAGTGCCCTCCTGGCACCCCTAAAGCCTAGCATACAATTAGTCTCTCAAAAAGTCACAGGGTTAGCCCCTAACCCTATCTCTATTTATAGTCTAGGGACCAAAACATGGGCTGAGCATAACCCACAAGTTCTAATCCAATTCCAACAACAAAGGGACCCGAAACTATTCCTAACACAGATTTTCCAAAATTCCAACTTTTTTAACGCGTCACGTGACGAAGCCTCCAGGACCACACCTCCCTTAGCTTCTCCACGTATCATCCACCAAGTGTCGTAGCCTCCGGACCGCACCTCCGTAGCTCCAACACATATCATCTATCTCTGATCTCCATCCGTCCCAAGCATAAGCCCGACCATCTCATGACCTCCTTGACCGTCCGAACCTTGGATCTCCCTATCCTAGTCCCGGTCCACCTCGTCATCGACCATGATCGCCTCCATGCTCAACCTGTATATGCAAAGACCAAAGAACATTTTTTCGGCACAATTTCGTTCCAACTTGACCAAGATCAGTCCACACACGTCATACGCGTCGCATAATACAGATAAGCAGTATTATAAAATATTCATCATAAATTAACCATTGTCAATTATTCATCACCAAAATATCGTAGACCTAGCCACATGGTCTAACATTAAGATACCTGTAAACCGAATTAACAGAAAATATCCTTGATTTCTCCCTATCCATTTCGACCTATCAGGTAAGATACCTGTAAACCAAATTAACAGAAAATATCCCTGATTTCTCCCGTATCCATTTTGACCTATCAGGATATTCATATAAAGCAACTTTAACAATTATGTTCTGGAGTTGTCTTAATTTTTGTTGGTTTTCCTCATCAAGCCATATTCTAAAAGTAAAAAACTCTATTATTTTCAATTACTTGATATTGTTAAGGATAGAATAGAATTGTTTTATTTATTTTCTTATATATCTTGGTTTTCTTATCTGTATATGGTATATTCCTCTATATATCCCCTTGTACTCCCTATATATTGTCCTTTGGGCCTTATGAACATATACACAATATCCATAATATGGTTTCAAACCTAGGGCACTAACCCTAGTTTTTCCACACCACCGCTGGGCAGCACCATTTGGGCATAGGCCGATGCCTATCAGCCGGCCAGCCGATGCCTGACCGCAGCCGATTGTCCGAGCTGCCGGCTGTAGCCCACCGGACTGCCAGCCGCCGCTCCCACCGGCGTCTGCCTGCCTGAGCCTCCGATGCCGCCTTGGTTAGCCGGTTGTTTGAGTTGCCAACCGGTGACGCTTGTCCGGCTATTGCCCACTCGACCGCCAGTTGCCACCCTCGGCGACGCCCGCCACTGCACACTCGCCCGTTGGAGTCTCCGACCACCTAAGCCAAAAGTCTCAGATCTGATCTGATCCAAAAGTTTTCTTTTGTATTAGTTCCAAAAAAAGAAAAAAACATAACATTGATCTAACCGCCACGCCGTCCAGCGCTGCCTATTAGACTTCGTTGCCTTAGTCACCGCGCCGTCCAGCGCCACCTACTGATGGCTTTTGTTCCATCTGCTGCAATCCCATACTCAGAAACAAAACTCCATGGGGCGAACTATAGGTTATGGTCTTTTCTCATGGAGATCACGCTCGATGGACTTCACCTCTGGGGACATGTCATCGGTAAAACAATCCTATTCTATCCTATTGGACATTTCTTCTATCAAGATTCGGCTCATCGTCCTATTTCCACTGTTGAGACGATCTCTTGGTAGTCTCTCTTTGACTCTTCACCCATTTCTCCCTCTTACAGCCTTCCTCTAGTCTGTCTCTAGTGGTTCTTTCTGTACCTCCACATCCTGTGTTGCCTCCTGTAGCATCGCCTTTTTTCTTGCAGCTCCACTATCTTGTTTCTCTGGGGTGCACTACTCCAAACATTCTCATCCTTCACCAGACTCCTCTCCTGGTATCTTGCCAACACCGATGTCTGATTTCTTTAATGATGCTTCTCATTACACCCTTCATAACCAGACATCCCTTCGGTCTCCTTATCATCTTGGTTTTTCTTTGACGGCTCATGCTCTCTCTATCACTGAGTCTAGTTCTTATCATGAGGTTGCTTCTCATTCACGTGCAAGTGGGTATACAAGTGGGATATTGTACCAACACCTATGCATGCTCGTCCTATCACGTGCAAGTGGGTATACAAGATTATGACCATGTCTTGTGGCTCATGGCATCCAGAAGGAGTATGGTTGTGATTACGATGAGACTTTTGCCTCTGTTGCTCATATAACCACTGTTCGCACTCTTCTTGCGGTTGCTTCTGTTTGCCGGAGTACTCGCTTTACAGTTTGTGTCCTCAGAGTTACAGTTTGCTGACTTCTTCACGAAGCCACAGACTAGGGCACAACATTTGTATGTTTTCTTCAAACTCTGTGTGTGTGATCTAATATAATTTTGAGGGGGGTGTTAATGATATAGTAGGATTGTTTTACTTGTTTTCTTATATGCCTTGGTTTTCTTATCTGTATATGACATGTTCTTCTGTATATCTCCTTATAATCCCTATATATATTGCCTTCTAGGCCTTATGAATATATACATAATATTTATAACAGATATAACAAAATGCTCTGTTCACGGCAAATTTCATATATAGTAAGGAAAGAATGACATAAAGGAGCATGCTATTCCAACAATCATGCCAAAAGTCAAATCATTCTACCATTCCCAATCAGAAGGGATCTACCTTTTAAGTAAACTTTTTTCACTTTCAATAGAGCAGCCCAACCTGGGGAGTCGTCTTGTTTGTGAGAAACCTGATATATACTACTGTCTTTTATATATTTCTTCTTAACTACTGTTTACCAAAGACCATCACCATGTTCTAGTTTTCACCGCCACTTACGCAAGAGACTCACATTCAGTTTTTGTAAATTCTGAATACCCAAACCACCTTTGCTGTATGGTCTACAAATCAAGTCCCATTTAACTAAATAATATTTCCTCTTAGTCTTCCCTCCCTGCCAAAGGAAACATCTTCTTGCTTTATCCACGTTATATATTACAGTTTTAGGTAACTTGTATATGGACATATGGTAGATGGGGTGCTACTTAACCTAGAATTAATCAGAGTTTTCCTCCCTCCCAGGGACATAGACCCACCTTGCCAGCCATCAAGGCGTTTCCACAAATTTTCTTCTAAAGGAGCCCAATCACTCACAAGGAGCCTGGAGCCACTTAAAGGGACCCCTAAATTTTTCAGTGGCCAGCCCCCCAGAGACACAGTTGAACATTTCAGCATACAAAATGTCATTAAAATCTTCAGAATTCAACATTAATGCTTCACTTTTCTGGAAATTTATTCTCAGCCCTAACATTGCTTCATACATATAAACGAACAGTTTCATGTTTAAAGCCATTTCAACATTCTCCTCCAGCAGTATAATTGTGCCATCTGTATATTGTTACACTGCCACCCCATTCTCCACAAGTTGAGGCACCAAGCCAGTCACCAAACCATTTATTTGAGCTTGTTGAATCATTTTAGGAGGAGTGTTCGTATTGGATTTTACTGATAGCTTTTGCCTGTATCTTTTAGAACTGGCTGAAAATGAATAGTAATGATTAAAAATGGCTTTTAGAAGGAGGGGGTGAACAGTGCAAAAAATGAGGGAGAGATACATGCGCATGATGTGAGCAAGAAGAGTGGGGTGTATGATTCACCTGTGACCCTCTGTCTTATAAGGAGTGGAAAAGCCGCTTTGAGAAGTCAGGTGTTCATATTGGCATTTTGCTTTTTAAAGCAAAAGCAATACAACAGGGCCTTAGATAGACAATCAGTAGCAAAGTTGAAGAGGAAAGGTGACAAGGGGCCTCCTTGCCTAACACCCTTTTTACTTCGAAAATATGGCCCAATCTCTCTATTTATCTTAACACTAAGTGTCCCCTGAGTTACCACACAATTAATCCAGGTACACCGTTTCTCATTAAACCCTTTCATTTCCAGACACTTGAACAAGAAATCCCAATTTACTTTATCATAAGCCCTCTCAAAGTCAAGTTTAAGAACAACTCCCTTCTGTTTTTTACTTTTCTTTTCATGAATAATATCATGTAAAGAAAGAATACCATCCACAATATTTCTTTGCTTGATAAAAACATTTTGACTGAAACTAATCAATTTGTCACTGAACATCTCAAATTTGATTGTAAGCACTTTGGTGAAAATTTTATAGCACATATTTAACAAGCAAATTGTTGAATTTTTGCAGCATCTTTTATTTTTGGTAATAGGGTGATGGTCCCATAGTTTAATCTACTGATACTCAACTTTGGCGGAAATTTTGTAGCACATATTTAACTTAAAATTGTTGAATCTCTATCCATCTCTTTGTTTATGAGCTTCATCTACACCCAGCTTCACTATCTCTTGAGTTATCTCATTACAATTCTGTAAGTACTCCTCATTTTGTTGCTAACTACTTTCAATCTCTTGGTTAATTTTGAGACCATCCTTTCTACCTTCCTCATCATCACCCTCCTCTTGTTCATTGACCTCAGTTATAATGCTTATGCCCATCTTCAAAGCAGATTCCATAATTACTTCTAATGGAATTTTTATGATCTGAACATTCATCCCCTTTTGAAGGGATTTACATTCCATCACATACCCAATATGTTGAGCATTTGACACATCCAATCCCAGAGTATCCAGCTTACTTTCTGCTTGGTTCTCCTCCTTCAAAGAATGCATGACTTGATTATGAATATTAGACACATCAGGACATTACATCATCTAGGTTTTGGCTTGATGTTCAGCATCAGAAGCCCCATCTGTGGTTTTGGATGACTCTCCCACCCGGGCACCAGCATATCCTGATTTCCTAATAGATTCCACTAACAAGTCTCTTTCATCATCACTGTCTTCCTCACTTTCTTCTTGTGTAGGGCAGATTTTCTTCCCATTCTTGGGGGATATAGCTAAGTGTGAGGTCCCTTTGTTATACGATTTCTGAGCATCAGCCATTGACTTACTTGGAGCTGACTTGGAATATTGCTTGGCATCTGTATTTTGAGCACTTCCTCCCCCACTTTGATTTTCTGAGCTTAACTTTACATCACCAGTTTTCTGTTTTTTAGGAGTTTGTTGAACATATTGGTCTTTTTCCACTGGATCAATCTTTCTATTCCATTGGTTACCACTTACCAGCGGGGTTAGTTGTCCAACTTGTGGCAGCTCTCTTCTGAAGTGGAAATCATAAATGTACAGCTCACCATCCACATCCTTCCCACCAAGAACACCTTCGACCGTTGCTGGAATTTGGTTGACATCCTTACATCCAACCCTGATTCTAACATAATATGTTCTAAACATAGCTCCTTTATGTACTTCCAGAGTAACCCCAACCAGTGAACCGATACAACTCAAAATAGCCTTATTTCTTTGACCCATAGGAATACCAGACACCCTTAGCCACCCATTTTGAAGCACACCTTTCGCTCCCATAGAAGCTTTCCAAGGTTCAACCTTAATTCTCGCTTTAGGAATAGTCCTCATCCCCAAGTCAATAAAATGATCCCATTCATCCACCTTTCTAGCATTAGAGAATCCCATAACATACTGATTCTCAGCAATTGGTTTAGCATACCATCTCCAAGTTGACTCTGGACCTGCCCATGTCTTGAATTCATGTTCAACCTGCCTTGCAGTTACATTAACCCCCAAAAATTTGATGATAGAAGAACTTGATTTTTCCTTACCAATTTGCTCATTCACCCCTCCCTCAATGGAGTGAAAACCTTGCCCCTGAACAGCATATCCACAGAAAAGTGCAATATACTCTCAAGGCATTTTCTCAGGACATCTTCTAGCTACATGTCCTTCCTTACTACATCTATCACATTTCACAGGTCTTTGACACACTGATACTTTGTGCCCTTTACCTCCACATCTATAACATGGTCACAAATTTTGATCCTTTCCTTTCACATCTAAATCCTTCTCAAGAGTATCAACAGGAGCCAGATCAGTAGCATACCTGGGCTGAGAAATCCCCTCAGGCTCTCGAGCAAGGATCTGTTTTGGTCTCCATTGAGCATCATGAACATGCTGAGTTTGTTTTCTCATCTCTTCCCTATGTGCCGATCGATCCTTATCTTCACTAGTAGAATCACCTCCATCACCTGATCTAGCACCCCCTGCCTTCTGCTCCCCAGTCTGGCCAGTCTGATTGCCGACTCGGTGATGATTTCGATCTTGCCCATGTTGATTAATCAAATCACGAAGTTGTTGTTGATGATGAATCTGATCAACACGCTGACTTTGCCCTTGGTGATTATGGGTGCGTTTGGTTGCATGCACCAGCTCTCGGCACCAGTTACGCTCGTGCGAACAGACGTTTGTTTGGTTCGCGATCGCCGGGCCAGGCTCGCATGCGAGGAGACCCCGTGGCGTGCTCGAGGAACGCAGAATCGGCCGTTCTGCCGGGCGAGCTCGCGCGTGCGGTAATTACCAATCTAATGACGTTATTAATGCATTATTAGCACATATTAAATGATATTAACATATTTCGATTAATATTAAGGAGTAATAAAATAAAGTAAGAGTTATAAGATAATAGTTGTCCGTAATAAATGTCATGATGATAATTATTTATATATTTTTATCCCATGCAATTCGTCCTCATGCAAGCAACCAAACAGATTCTCGGGACAGCCTGGCTCGTGCAAACAGACAACCAAACGCCACGCTCTTGCATACATTGGGCCTGGCCACTGGGAGCCAGGCTCCTCCCATGCGAGCCAGGCTGAGTTCATCCGCGAACCAAACAGGCCCTATGTGTGCCATGGAATTGCCTAGGAAACTGACATTGATCCTGACGAGTGACGACTATCCTGCTCCCGATTGTTGTAGAACCCTGTAGGGACCCAGATATTAACATCCGGATTCCTCTGTGATTACTGCACTATTCCCTGGATCAGTAGATAGTGCTCACAGTTACAGTGATGAATATCAAAATACATATCATGCGGAAGCGTAAAATTTAATAGTAAACTTACTCATGGGCCGATTAGGCCGAAATCATCAACTTGCAGCAGCGGAAGAACGAAGCACACAGGTGGGACCTTCAAGACATGCCCATAGGCAGCCAACTGGAGGTTCGCGACCTAGTTCTCGACATCGTCATCTTCTTCGCCATCGTGATCCATAGGTATTATTGAAGAGTAGTGATCCGATTCCTGCTCCTGAATTTGTCGCAAAAGCGAGCGTGAGCACTCCGACCCCGTGCTCAGCGAGCCAATGCACAGAATGCAAATAAATAGTATGCATGGCTTAACAAAGGAGAGGCTCGGGTTATTTTATTTTGCAAGGAGTGCTTTTGAATATAGTTAATTAAAAAGCCCTATGACTTAGCAATTTTGGAACAAATCATAATGTACAAGGAAATGCATTATTAATATTGATTCGATTCCATCCACCGTTACATGGCATCGCACCATATAGCAATTTCTTCACGTTATAGCCGCTTAACTTACCACTGGGACGACACCGGGACAATTCCAAACTAGGGCCTTACATCGCCCTTCACTTTTCCAATCCCATCCATAAAGCATTTTGAAATAGAACTATATCTCGGTTAAGTTCCCATGTCCGCCCTTGACCGTAGGCACGGCTATTCGAATAGTTTTGACTCTGCAGAGTTTGTACACTTTCACCACAAGAGACAATCAACTCATTGCCCCACACGATTCCTTAGAAGTGTGGTTGAGCAGACCATCACAGTGACTTTTCAAATTATCGAGTCCCTTTTCTCATTTCACTTTTATGGGAGACTGCCCACTTGCGGTGGGTCCCATCTGTCTTGCGCTGGATGTTTCCCACGACCACTACGTGACGGATCTTCTCTCTTTCCGCAACGTAGGACAGCTGGGAAACTTCACCCCCCACTGGTGTCCCTTCAGGCCCCCTTGCCATAGCATAACCCCTTCGAACCCCAACCCGTGAAATGAGTCCGAGGATTCGATAAATGTACTTAGCCAAGTTGTAATTTATAGACTTGTGGTTGTACTGTTTTACCCGGGAGGTCATGACAAGATTCAGTCCTTAGTGGTATCTGGGCGGTCTATCACTAACCCATTTTGTGCATCCACTGCACCACACTCACACCATCCAACCAATCCGCCCAGATATTTAAGCAAGTTGGGGATTTTGAGAGCATAAAATAATCATTTCCAAAATATACCAGCCATTCCCATTATGACTGCCCAACCAATTTTTCTCAGGTTTACAAGTGATGCTTGGGCGTTCTCGCGCCCATGATTATCTAAGCAATACTAAGCATGGCATATATTTAGGGACTTATTTTCAAAAAGTTACTATTATAATTTTGCTAGGGCGACAAGGTTCACACATTCAAATATTCCAAAGGAGGTGTAATATTAATCAAGCAAACAATGGGCATATAACTAAGATATTAAGTTAAACATGGATTGGCATATAAAATAACAGCATGCAATTTGATAATTTAAACAGAAATAATTTGCGAAAAATGTAGGTTCAACATGATCAAAGTATTGACTCGCCTTGGTCATTGGGATCGAGGTCTTGATTTTCTTGAGCTCCTAGGGTGACGGCCTCGGCTTCCTCTTCTTGAGCCTCGTAAGCTATCGTTAACGCGCGCGATAATTTTGGATAAGAAGGAAAAAGGCAATCAGCAACCAAATAAACATTCACCAGGAAATCCAAATAACCCCAATATCAAGTTTTAGTTTTACTGGGTAGACATGGGTTTTAGATAAATTTAAAGATGTGATTTACTTGCTTTGGGGCTAAAGTAATCCCCCTTGGATTAATCAAAGTTTAATCATAGTCATTATTATATTCTTTAATTACACTTGAGTGGTATATCCTAGTTTGCTAATAAGGTCTTATAGCTTATCTAGCTAATGGTTGATTTCTATATCCTTCCATTGATGGTTCATTATTTCAAGTGACATTCTCCCCTAATCACACTATTTCTACTTCCTAACGTATAATATTGATCCATATGCAAGAGTTCCTAAATACCCTTTGTTGTAATTTTGTAAGGATTAATACACAAGGTTAACATATATACAGGATGCTTGTTATTACATGTGCCATTTTAGTTTACATTCATCATTCATTCGATTTATTTGCTAAGGATTTGAACAGAGTTATTTATTATTCATGCTCGTATGTGTACACATGGATATGGGGGTGTTTACATAATTATACATATATCCATTTTTATGTGTGTGTGCATATATATATATATATATATATATATATATATATATATATATATATATATATATATATATATATATATATATATATATATATATATATATATATATATATATATATATATATATATATATATATATATATATATATATATATATATATATATATATATATATATATATATATATATATATATATATATATATATATATATATAGTTGTACACAACATTTCATGGCACAAACTAGTTTGTTTATGTTAAAGAATTTAGCATACACCCCTATTACTAACCCATTTCACTTGGCAACAAGTTAAAAGAATTACTCATTTCACATCTATAAGGGTTGTCCTTTAACACATGATAATCATCCATGATTGAGCATTGAATAAACTTATTTATAGTTTTAGCATTTTACAGAGGACATTATTCATTGATTAGTTGTCATTAGCAGCAATCGGTTTTTGGCCCGAGCAGTAAACTCATTTACCACTAATAAATCTTGTATTTCTCATCAATTAATTCATTAAGTTTTCTATTAGTTTTTCCTTTACTGCTACTGCTCGGCAAAAAGATTAACTAAAACCCAATCTAAATATTGCAGAGAGGGGGGGGTCCGAACTCGGGCGTGTAGGGTGGAATCAGGCAGCGCTAGCCATCAGGCCCTCGGGTCTTACTCGACTAGAAGGGAACGGAGATGCTACTTGAGCCGAGGTGGAAGCCGGGGCAGAGAAACTCGAAGGCAGCACGGCCGGAGACGTCGCCGGCGAGGGGATGGCCGAAGAGAGAAAGAGGGCGGTGAAATCCGTTGCTCGCAGACCGTGGAGGCGGGTGGAAGCGCCGGCGGTGTCCAAGGCGCGGCGAAGTGGGCTGGCGGCGAGCGGCGGCGTGAGTGGGGAAAGGAGTCCGTCGCCGGCGAAAATGTGGGGGCGGTGGCTCGATTGCTTGCGGTAGGAGGAAGGAGATGAGTGTGCGGTGCTACCGAAGGCCTGGGACGGTTTTATAGCAGTCGGGATCGGAAGAGCAGCGGACCGGGTTGCTTCGGAGGACCGGGCGGTGGCGCGGGGGAACCGAGGGTCCTTACCCGGCACGGGGCTCGGCGCAGGGGCGCGGGGCTCGTTGCAGCGCGGAGGCGATGGAGCATCTGGCGTCTGCTGCGGCGTCAGGGGGCTCAGCGCACGCGCACGCGCACGAAAAGGGGCGAAGAGAGAGAGAAGCCCGGGAGAAGAAAAACAGTGCCGCTGGGGGCGTTCGGCAGAGGTAGGAGATCGACGGGGTGGGCCGCGCGTGGGGGAGGCACGGGGCTCGGCGTGCTGTTTGGGCGAGCGGCGGGTGGCAGGGAGGGCGGCGACGGGACGGCACGGCACGAGCTTATGATGGCGCTGCGAAGCTTCAGAGAAAGGGGAGCACGCGAGTGAAAAGAAAGGGAAGAAAGGAGGAGACGCTGGCGTGGGCGGAGAGAAGGAGAAGAATGCGAGTGGGGCGCGGGGTCCACGGGCAGAGGGCGAGCGCGGGTGGAGGTGGGGCCCGCGGCTCAGTGACGGCAAGGAGGGGAAGGCGAATGGGCCGTGAGCGGGAAGGAGTTGGGCCGGGCGGAGTCCGGCCTGACTTTCCTCTCTCTCTCTCTCTCTCTTTTTTACATGTATTTACATATGTATATATTTTATCTATATACTTATATATATTTTTACAGATATACACATGTATATATGTTTTTTTTCTTTATTTCCATCTTTGCATATTTATATACATTTATTTTATTTACATATATACATACATATATTCTTATTTATTTGCACATTCACTTTGTATACATGTATATATTTTCTTCATGCCCATATTTTGCATATATTTCCTTCATGCCAGTATTTTTGGTATAATTACATTTCTATATTATTATTATTTTTTTTACTGGCTAAGCCCTCTATTTTCACATATTTGCATATATTTTATGTATGGCATTACTAATATTGATTTGTTTTTCTTTTTTTTTTAGTCTTTCTTGAACTTCTTTAGCTCTTGGGTGCTCAAACAAAATTTGAGAACACCAAGAAAATCCAAACTCAAATAGAATATTTGACAAAAATAACTCAAGGGCTTCATATTTTCAAATTTAAAAATTTCAGGATGTTACAAACCCCTGCTCAAATTGACGCTGGTGATGATGGTGAGATGGGTTCGGGCGATGGAAACCCCAGGCCCCTGTCCGCCTCACACCTCGGCCTTGTCGACCAGCGCCAAATCCATTACGATGCCCTCAAAAAATTTTTGTGCCTCCAAATCCACTCGCTATAGGGATCCAAAGAGGGGGCGGATCCTTCACCACCTGAGCATAGGATTTCTGGTCTCGCAACGAATTTTTCCACTCGAATCGATTTCGAACTCCCACCAAAGGAGACGGAACCGGATTTCGCTGAGGATTGGATGAAACCCTCACTTTCATGAAATCGATCCCGCGCGGCCCTGCCGCCTTGCTTCTCTCCCACAAATGTCCCACCAACCAAGCTTGCTAAATCTCGAGTAGGAGAATTCGTCGTTTGCTGTGTTATCTTTGGGGGAAATTGCACACGTATCCTATAGTTAGTACGCACTTGTAGATTTATCTTACACTTAAGTGGCCTTATAATTTTGCTCTATACTTGACATGCCCTCTTATTATTTTGCCCCATTGCCCATTTAGCTGCTATTTTAATTTCATTTTTTGGGCTGTAAAATTTCGTTTTACAAAGTTGTCCATTAAATGTCTAAAACATTCTCTTTGCTCGGCTTGTGGAAAAATATTTTTTACTGCATTTTTCCTGCCCCAAAAAATGAAAAATGAAATTAAAATAGCAGCTAAATGGGCAATGGGGCAAAATAATAAGAGGGCATGTCAAGTATGGGGCAAAATTACAAGGCCACTTAAGTGTGAGGTAAATTTACAAGTGCCTACTAACTATAGGGTACATGTGCAATTTCCCGTTATCTTTGCTGATGCGTAGATATCTTCACTTGCACAGGGAGTCCTTTCTGACGGTCAAGAAATAGCAGTGAAGAGGCTCTCACAGAGTTCCAGGCAAGGACTGGAAGAGCTGAAAGCTGAGCTAGTTTTAGTTGCCAAGCTTCAGCACAAGAATCTTGTGAGGCTCGTTGGCGTTTGCTTGGAAGAACATGAGAGGCTACTTGTGTATGAATACATGCCAAACAGGAGCCTCGACACCATCCTTTTCGGTACAATTCTCTCGCTAGTTGTTTGTCACAACGAAGCATTATCACCGGCTCTCTGATTGTTTCTTGTTCGAATGGCAGATTCTGAGAAAAGCAAAGAGCTGGATTGGGGGAAGAGGCTCAAGATTGTGGACGGAGTTGCTCGAGGCTTGCAATACCTCCACGAAGATTCTCAGTTGAGGATAGTTCATCGGGACCTCAAGGCAAGCAATGTGCTGCTAGGCTCTGATTACAACCCCAAGATTTCAGATTTTGGCTTGGCGAAACTATTTGGATGGGATCAGACGCAAGACGTCACTAGTCACATCGCTGGAACATAGTAAGTACGGTCTGCATTTCCTTGTCACGATCATCGAAGTGACATGAACATGACAGGATTTTGCTCGTTGTCGTAGCGGATACATGGCACCGGAATACGCGATGCGCGGGCGGTATTCAGTCAAGTCGGACGTGTTCAGTTTCGGCGTTTTGATTCTGGAGACCATCACAGGAAGGAAGAACAGTGGCTTCACCAACTCCGAGCAATGCGTCGATCTCCTAAGCCTTGTGTGTACTTCTTCCGCTGCTGCTCATGCAAGACTATGTAGCATATAAGACAGAACTGTCTTTCCCATGATCTGACGTCCTAATGCTTTCAATGCAGGTATGGGAGCACTGGACCATGGGGACAATCGAGGAGCTGCTGGATCCATCCCTGGGCAGCCGTTCTCCCAAGGACCAGATGCTGAAGCTGATCAGCATCGGGCTGCTCTGCGTTCAGGACAGCCCCGCGGATCGGCCGATGATGTCGGCGGTGAACGTGATGCTGAGTGGCAGCACGGTCTCCCTCCAGGCTCCGTCGAGGCCAACGTTCTGCATCCATGACCAGGAGGAGACGGACGCCGACTCGGGCGCGTGCTCGGAAGCGTATCCAGGCGCGTTTCGGTCCAGCGCTAGCGATGCGAAGGCGGCGTCGCTCACGGAGTTCGAGCCGAGATGATCCTTCCTTGAAGCAGTTTCTGCAGTCGGTTGCATGACACCCGCGTTTAGAATCAATAAAACTCCCGAATGCATTCTTATCGTGTATCAAATCTGATCCTGCACGTTGGCTGTCAGAATAATTCGAGCTGTATATTGTATGTTGGTGTGCAATTGTTAACGCATCGTTTGTAACGCGAGAATCCTTGCGATTATTTTGCTTAAATCAGTGCAATTTCTCTGGATTTTCCATGAAATTTCTATATGCCAAACAGGTCTCGAGTACCTTGTGCTGCCGGAACTAACAAGCCTTGTGCATTATGCATCCTCTAACCAGCCGTGTGCGCAGTAGGGATCAGCTGGGGCGGGAGCACTACGGCGTGTCACGTGTGCAACACCGGAGCGTCTGCTGTTGGCAGCCTAAAAAATGCATGCTTGGTTCCATCATGTTATATTACCAGAGAGGCGGCGGCGGCCCGTGAGGAATCCAAGGATGGATCTGGATGCTCTCTTGTTAATTCCGTTAGGACACCCACCAGATCCGACCGCTCGATCTCGATCCTACGGCCCAGATAAAAAGTGATGACTCGTCCAGCCCCCGATCTCCCCACTCCTGACTCCCTTTTATCAAGGCTAATAGTCGTCTCACAACGTCTCTGTTTTATTTGAAATGAGGCCATACTCGGAATGGCCGTCCTCCCGATGGATGTATGAATTTAGAGGCATGTTCTTAACGGTTTCTAAAAGTGGTTTTTGACTTTTACTACAGTAATTAATTTTTAAACGGAGTATTTTTTCAAGACAGAGTCTACAGGTTAATTGTAGTACACGTTAAAAGTCCAACATCTGTACCAACCAAAATCACAACGAGTATCTCTCTGTGTAATCTCTGTCGCAAACAGCTAAAATTCAAAAATTTCAGCCAACAGCCATAAAGAACAGACCCTAGACCCCCGGCGGCCCTCACACCACGCAAAGCCCCTGGTGCCTCCCACCACGCATTCTCCTGGCACCCCAAAAAATTTTAAAAAAAAGAATTGCACTAATTTTGCAGGAAAATAAAGAAAAAGAATTGTACTAATTTTGCAGGAATAGAAATTTGAAAAAAAATTGTACAAATTGTTAGGTATATAAAATGAGCTGCAAAAAATACAATTGATTTCGTGGAGCGTCGCAGCACGTTTTTTTGAAATAATGTATTTTTGTTCGAAATTATAGCAATATACCTTCGTCCAACCGGTGGGTGACACATCGACAAGTCACGCATCGGTTTACCGATTTAAAAAATAATAGTAATATTTTTGGATTGATCCGATGGAAATAATTATAAGGGAATAAAGAGCAATTTGTGTATGTAATACATGTACTAAATCTTGTTTGTAGGTTGTTATTATTTTTTTGAAAATAAAAGGGCGGGCAAGGTAAGTTGGTCCGTTTGTGATTTTCGTAGATTCTAAAGGGTACAAAATCTATTAGACTTACAAAAACATTTTGTAATCGTTGTATATTGTTGTAGTGCACTAAATTTTCAAAGAATTTTGTAGGGACGATTAAGGTGGCAGTGATTTGTAAGTACGAAGTTAAGTAATATTGTGATGTAACAGGGAATTCATACATAGAGAATATTGAATAAATGGCGTAACGATAACACCACGACAGTTGATCCGATAGGGGGTTACATAGCACACATGCTAACAAACCAAGGATGGTATAACATGCCTTTGGGGAATTAGAAATACATGGGACATATGGACAAAGAGGGTGAAACTACTGCATTGACCGCGGCTATTTGCCCTTCCTTCTGAGGTCGGCGTTGTAGTCCTCACTAGCCGCCATGGCCTTGGCCGCTAGTTCGCGCTTTGTCTCGCACTCCTCCTTGTGAGCCTCGCATTCCTTGCGCCTGCAAGCCTCCACGTGAGCTTCCGTCTCCCGGCGGATACGCTCACTTCGATCTTCAACGCACCACCGCTCCTCCATCCTGTCACGTGGCATCCGTGTGTCCCACTCCTCGCAGTCCAACTGCCGCTGGTCATGCGGGTGGATCTCACGGTCGATTCATTTACAGTACACGCATAGCGGATCCGAAGACTGTGGGAAAAGGGGAAAGCTTGTTAATGCTTCCATAGAAGAGAACTGGTAGAGAAATATACTGTAACCCGTCCTTACCGGTTGCTAATAGCGGTTCGTGTCCCAACGCTGGTCAGGATAGTCCCAGGCATAGTTACGGTAACTCCAATAACGCATGCCCAAGCTCAATCGCTCTTTTGATTTGAACAACTTGCATACATCCCTGCACTAGCAGTGGAGGGCGTCTCCCCCACAGGTGGGTTCTGAGACAAACACTCGGTGGGAACGTTTAGGTATGGGTTGGGGTTAGAGGTACAGGGGGCTTCGTTTCGGGGAGGTGACATCCTAGCATGCTCCGCTTGTTCATCCTAGACTGCTGCAGCCTTTGCGAGTCGAGTGATCTCCTCCCGTTGCTTCTCCATGCTAGGGATGTGGTGTTTTAGCTGTGGTGTAGGAAATACGGTGCAAAAGGGGCAGTACTTATGGGCTAAGTCGGCATGACATATGCTTTGCAAGTCTAATTTGGTTTGGGCAAATTCACGTGCATGAGGCAGGGGCACGTTGGATGATTTGTGGACCAGCGTAGCATCACACCGCTACAGCGTTGGGTCTTGTCAGTGAGAAAATCTGATTCATTGGATCACATCACTGTGACAAGGTGACTCGTTGGGTAACATCAGTGCACAAAGCTGCCTCACTGAGATAGCGATAGGATGATGGGCCTGTTCGGCTGGTAAGAAGCCGGGCAGCTTTTCGCAGCCGCTACAGTACCTAACTTTTAAACGGAGTATTTTCTCAAGATGGAGTCTACAAGTTAAACGTAGTATACGTTAAAAACCCAACATCTGTACCAGCCAAAATCGCAAGTGAGTATCGATCTCTCCGTAATCTGTACCGTAAACAGCTAAAATTCAAAAATTTCAGCCAAAAGCCATAAGCTGCAGCAAAAAAGAACAGGCCCGATTATTAGTTCTTGCAAAAAAATTGCATTTTATCATGGCTCTTTCAGTGAAGATGTTATTTACATGAAATGATGTCATTTTATGTAGCTTGTAGTAATGTTTGAATGTGACGAAAACGATAATGGCATACAAATTATTTTTGACAGACATTCGAGTCACGTCATGCACAAAGATGGCTCGTTGGGTCACGTGTTGTGTGAAGGTGGGTCGTTTAATCACGTCACATCCCTACACAAAGCTGGCTCAATGGGTCACATCGTTGCAAAAAGCTACCTTGTTGGGCCATGTTGATGTGAAAATCTACCTCATTAGGTCACGTCAATGTGAAAAGCTATCTCGTTGGGTCATGTAGATGCAAAAAGCTGCCTTGTTGGGTCACGTCGGTGCAAAAAGCTGCCTCGTTGGGTCATAAAGCATGTTGCCTCCCCCTGGGCTATAAAATGCATGCCCCAACCCCTAAATGTAGGACCACTCGACCTTGTCAACCGTAGGAAGAAGAACCTTCTCTGTCATACAGTAACATAGCATGGCTAACGTCAAGGGGCCAACCCAATTGGGGTCGCCTACGTAAGACCTTCCCCTCGAAACGAGGAAGCACTTCGGCCCTAACTACCGCTTGATGCCTAATAAGCATGCTCAACCGGTATGGCCGAAATACAGACACAGGTTGGATGCGTCCATGTAAGTCTTGGATAGCCAGTTCGACAGCGGACTACGTTTCTTCCGATGCCCATACTTTGGGGTACAATTAGCTAATACTTTATTTTCTATTTGAGAGACCATGTGGAGGTATCCCCATGGTTGTGATGAGTAATTGACGGTTGTGTTAGAGAGTTTGAGTTTGTTTTGGGTATTCTAGGTTTGAGTACCTTTCATTAATGCTATTGTTGATTATGTTGTTTCATGCGGTGCTATGTGACGGTTTGCTTGTCTGTGTGACGGCAGGACTTCGGAGCTAGGTCATGGTGAGGCGAGGAGGACCAGGACTAGGCACAGGAGGTGTTGAGATCCAGACGGCCAGAGATGCTGAAGATGATCGAAACTGCAGAGGTGGTTGCGAGCCGGGAGACGAGCAACCGAAGCTGGAGCTACCGATGATGGACACGACTGGCAACGACGAGTGGACTGGGACTAGGCTCAGGGAGGAGTCGGAGGTCTAGATGGTTAGATGTCAGTTGCGGTCGTGTGCGATGGAACAGACCAGGACTAGACTCAGGTGGAGTCAAAGGTCCGGTCGGTCGGAGTCGGGTGGACACGACGGGCAGCGGCGAGGTGGACCGGGTCTGGACTCAGGTGGAGTCGGAGGTCCAGATGGTTAGGATGCCAGGTGCGGTCGTGTGCAGCGAAGCGGACAGGGACTAGACTCAGGGAGGAGTCGAGGTCCAGACGGTCAAGGTACCAGTTGCGAAAAGCTTCCGGGAAAGTGCTTGAGGGGCAATTTGGAGAATTGACTCAAGCATGAGTGGAGTGGCTGGTTTTCCCTCCATTTCTTGTGTTGACTTTGACTCTTGCTTCCTTTGTGTGTGGAGCATGGAGTGGGAAGGGTATGCCACTTCTTGATTTGCCACTTTGAGTGTGAGCTCTTGCCTTCATAAGTGGAGAGGTGGAGGCAGTAGAATACAGCTCAAGCAAGCAAGAAGTGTGGAGTTTCTGTTGTGTGTGTTCTCCTGCGTGAGTTCTGGAGTGTGTGTGCTCAGGAGAGAATCATGTAGTGAGATGAATGACATTTCTCCTCAATTCCATATGGGGACGTAGTGAGATGGTTGTGAGAGAACTCCTGTGTAATCATTTCATCAATATGAGAAATGTTGTTTCTGAGATGGTTTGGATTCTTGAGCTTTCCTGAGTTCTTGCTTCAGTTCTGTTTGTTTCTCTTCTCTCAGTTCTTCACTGTCTCCAGTGGATTTTGAATTGTTCTTTTGTAGGGAAGATGCAGAATTGATTGCTTTGAACTAGGACATACTCCAAAGCCATTTGGCTAGCTATTCCTGAGAGCAAACTTCCTTTCTGCTGATTTCTCTACAAGATTTGAGATGAAGTTTTTCCTCTGTTTCTCTAAAGCTAGGGTTTGAAGTCAGGGCTTGTCTGAACCTTTTGATTTCCCTTCAAAAGATGGCTTCAAACTCGTGCTGTCATGTTATGAGACCATCTCCAGCTGAGATTCACATGTTCTTGAGCAAAAGATTTGAGAATGATGAGCAATTTGGAAATTAGTCTCATTTCCTTTTCAGTTTACAGTTTATTGCTCAAATCTTGGTTTTATGCTCTCTTGATGATTTCTCTGGAGTCCTGAGATCCCAATGCTGTTTAGAATAAGGTCTTGCTCTTTTGGCTTGAAAAGAACAGAAGCATTTCTCACATTTCCTTGAAATCAGCAAAGCTCTGTAATTTCAGTTTTTAGTCATACTGTCTCGCTCTGCTGAACCGAGGTCCGGTCGACGGTTTCACACCGTGGTCGACCGGATGGCTAAAGCGGATCGACCGCTAACCCTAGCGGTCATACCGGAGGCGCTGCGGTGGTCTGACCGGCCTTGAAGCAGCGGTCTGGCCGGCGGCCTGTAGGTCGTCTGACCGGCCTCCTATATTTTGGCTGCTGATTTTCTTGGTCTGCTTTTTCCTTCCTTGCCTCTTTCTTATGTTTGTTCAGTATGAATTTCCAAAGAGCATGACTCATCTTCTTCATAGCTTTTGTAGCTATCGGAGATAAGAGACGCATGTGGATACTTGGGGCAAATTTTAAAAGGCACCATTCACCCCCTCTGTTGCCATTTCCGATCCTACACTATTACTGCTAATAGACCTTCCATGTTAACCATCCTTTGCAGTAGATGGCGAAATATAACTTCATCTGCTGGATCGATCCTATCTATGAATGCCATGTTGTGATGTACATGGATACATTATGGAACCGAATCTTAGAGTGAAGGCATGGATTGACAACCTC
Organism: Dendrocalamus sinicus; assembly: GCA_036346575.1. Taxonomy (NCBI): domain Eukaryota; kingdom Viridiplantae; phylum Streptophyta; class Magnoliopsida; order Poales; family Poaceae; genus Dendrocalamus; species Dendrocalamus sinicus. The sequence goes on along the minus strand of CM070660.1, from coordinate 9,784,495 downwards.
AATGAGCAGAACGATGACATCCACCAACAGATACAGCGTGAGAGGGGCAACGAGGAGGTCATCAAATAGGAAGTTCTTATGATCCCACATGCTGCTGCACGAACCTTTGCGCATATGTGCGTGTCACTACAATTATGACCAACCATGTCCGAGGCACCCCCTCTGCAACACTCCATGTGGGTAGCTCTAGGCCCCTTCTAGGCTTCTACCAGTAGCCACGCCCGGAGAAGCTTGTATAATGGTACCCTCCTCTGTTGTATGCGGTTATGTTCAATTTTATAAAGCATGTAACTAAATGGTGTACGCGTCATTGTAGTTGCCATTTATTAAGTGGACTGTTCTAGTGCTGCGTCACATGCATTAAAATTGAGGCGTCGATATGCATCGAACAAACGTACATCACAAAAATATACATCACGTCACTGCACAAAGCTGCCCTGTTTAGTCTTGTTAGTGCGTAAGGCCATCTCGTTTGGTCTTGTCAGTACATAAGGCTGCCACAAACTCCAACACTCGTACTTATTATTATCTGTCTTCCATTAGGGATGTGAAAAGACTATTTTGCCCTTGCACTTGAGGCTATAAAAGGGAGCCATTCCCCAGGTACTCCTTCATGTCTTGAAGTATTTCTCCCCATTCTCTCAACCTTGGTTTGCTCCTCCCTTCCCCGGACATCGAGATAAGCTAACTAAATGCCTCTACGTCGGCACCCGTAGTGATTTGCTTGAAGTGCAACACGCTTGTCAAACATAAGACCTCATAGACGGTAGTGAATCCTGGACAACACTAGTACAAGTGCCCCTTTCACTCGGTGAGTCAACTTGTTTTGAGTTGGTTCAAATCATTCACCAGATGTTACGAAACCTTTCTCTTATTGAATTGCATGATGGCCTAGGTAGTTGCCGATTTTGGGTGTGGAAGGATAAAATAGTGACTAGACCCAGCATTGTTCCACAGGAGAGAGTTATGATGGGGGATAGCGAAATAGTCGAGATGTGCCATTGTCTTGATAGACTCGAGAGCAAGATTACCATAATATTATTTGGTATTTTATTTCTTGTGTTCGTTGTTATCTTGAAGGTGTAGCGCTACGAGTGTTGTTTCAATTTGCATTGTTTCCTGTAGTGTTTTGTATGATATATGTATGTGTAATACATATCCATGCGTATAACGTAGTAGATTGTTGCATATTGTTACCACTTCAATGTGTTCGCTTCGCAGTAAGTCGTTTTTGCTCCATGAATGCATGACTGCATCGTGAAAGGATAAAGCGCAAGTTGGTTCACGCATTTTCGTATCCATGAGGCAGCGGGCCCGAGGAGGTATCATCGAGTCATTTCATGCATGTGGAAGTCATTTCATGCACTTGGCTGGGGAAGCAAGATTCCTGCTTAATGAGGTTGGGGCCGTATGGAATCTTCACGCATGAGTGGGGACACCCACTTCCTGTGGTCAGGGAGCAAACTAATTACAAGCGGGTACACAAAGCATTTTGCAATAAATTATATTATGGGCGCGGACAAGCAACATCACTACACGGGAATGATACATTGCGCTACGGTGCGTTGCTTGAGCTAGACCTATTTGGGCAGTTGCTGAGGGGTGTCCAACCGTCTTGCAAAGTCTACATCTCAGCCGCCTGACCCATTCGCCACACTAGCTTTCATCCATATCATTACGGATGTGGTAGGACTGTTGTCTTCCACTGCTCGCATGCTTCAGCATGTCGTTTGGCCCTCACTGTACATCTCTTGGCCAAAGGTCCCTGTAGTACACATCCAACCCGTATGAGTAGAACTCCATACTCTAAGTGCCATACAGGTGGTGTATGTCGTAGTACTCTAAGATTTACGATGCGGAGGCCTGCCCCCATGCCACATTGGTCGCGTACACATAGGACCAAGGCTTGTGAAGGAGCTGCGGCTTGTTGCACGTGCAGGACTTTTCATCATCGATTGTGTAGACTTATTTGCGATCCCCTCTCGCATGACCCATGATGTATTTCTCCCTGAGACAGATCTCAAACATCTTCTTGATACTATCCAATGGCCTGGCAGCGTGCGAACAAGCCTTCGTTATCTTCATGTTCGTGTACTCTTGCATAACTTCTGAGAATTGCTTGCCTTCCTCCATATACTTCTTGGCCATCATGGCTCATTCACGAAGTACCTGATGGTGCGGTTCCAGCTCTCCTCGACGTTTGCGGTGATCAAAAGTAGGGAGCGCACACCATTTAGGATACCATTGTACACCTTGGACATATTTGTCGTCATGATCCCATACCTTGTATTGTGGTGTCGTGTAGCAGAGACCACTTCTCCAAGTCGGGTGTGTGCGTGTGAACCCACTGCATGAACTCCCCAACTCTCACGGAACTACCAGCCGCGGCCCTTGGTTCACCATCTTTTGAGTGTGTAATATGCTTGCTGGTGTCCTCATCGAGCTGTCTCCACATGGCTTCAAATTTCCATCTTTGATTCTGCACGTAGAGCTTCTTGAACGTCTTCATAAACTCCTTGCTTCGAAATCTTCTGCAGAAGTTTGCCGTGAGATGCCTCATGCATCAATGGTTCGTCTGGTCATTCCACGCGAACGAGGGCTACATCCCATTCTACATCATGGTCACCGTGGATAGCAACCCAGCGTTGCAATCTGAGATAATGCACACATCCGCGTGGTCCTAAACCACCGCTTGATTCACATTCGCTAGAAACCACAGCCAGCTCTCTGTGTTCTCACTCTCCACAAATACAAATGCCACAGGGAATAACTGGTCGTTCGCATCTACTGCAACTGCAGTCAAGATGGTGCCCTTGTACTTCCCACATAGGAAGGTCTTGTTCATCATCAACACGGGATGACAAAACTTGAACCCGTCAATCGCCTGACGGAAGGACCAAAATACTCTATAAAAAATGAAGCAATTTGGCCCCTTCGTGGGATATGGCTACTGCACCTTGTTTATGTATGTCCCAGGATTTGATTCTACAATTTGGTGGAGCAACTTGGGACTAGGTCGTAGGCCTGTTCGTATGTGTCGTACATACAATCCAGGAGCTTCTGTTTCGCCCGCCATACCTTCTTGTAGCTAATATCGAAGCCCACCATGTTGACAACATCTGCCTGCAGAAGCTTCAGTGAAATGGAAACATCTGCAAGGAGCATGTGGCTGGTCAGGCTTGCAATATAAGAGGACGTCAAGTTGTGGTGCCTTCAAAGTGGCTCAGTAAGCTTGCACATGTGATCCGAAAATCCATGCTCCCACCCCTAGACCACTGCGTACAAACCTCGCCAGGGCAGGACTCATCCACACACTTGACGATATAGGTGTCAAGTTTTGACCTGCACACCTGATACGTCTGGTTGATGGTCACAACATATCTAGCAATGGCATGCTGGGCACCGATCTTGTTAGGAAAGCGCTACCATAAGAGTATAGTGTCTTCATTGAAGCTCCACTGTGCCGCCTTTGGCTGTGGTAGAACCAGTGATGCCGCTGCGATGTCGTCCAACCTACAGCTGACATAAGTGCTATTGGTGATAACGATACCACCGACTATACTTCCCGAAGCAGGTTCTCCATCTCCTTCGTCTGTAGAACTAGATGTTAGCACGCCCTCATCCTCGCTCTCCACTTCTTCCACTTGGTCTGCCAGGTACTTGTGGCAGTCAATGTGGGCTACCCACCATCCCTGTATGCCTTCGTTGGGCTCAAAATTGTCAGCATGCCTCCTCAGGTCTCCATCACCCACCACCTCGCCTGCATCTCCACTACCAGCACCATCTACATCAATGCTGGAGACCAACCCAGGCATTACATCAGCATCACCTTCACCGGAATCAAGCATGCCTGATGACTCCGTCCGCTCCACAAAATGAACATATACCATCAATTTGGCATATATTGTAGTAGCAGGGTTGCAGACAACCCCATATAATTAGCCCACGACGTGTCACTTGTCACCTTCAGAAGTTATCATAAGGTCTCCCTCGAACCACCCACCACGAAGGCGTATAACGCCTCGATGCGTAGCTTGTTCCTTGCAATGGCGTGATCGAACGTAGAATGGACGCACCTCCTAAGCTTTAACATGCCCATGTCCTTCAGACCGGACACCCGAATCATAGTCTGGTCACAATTTGATAAGTCTGTCCTGTATGGTCCGTCACATACGAGATGATTCCCGTAGAACATGAACAAATACTGAATGTCCGACACGATGTACCTAAAACAGGTGCACAACAGGCCCAATTAGCTCACTGACATATTAACCAACAACTCTACAAAATTTTGTAATTTTCAAAGTTTTTTGCTTTTTAAAATAAATCAGGTCTTTCATCTTTTCGTACAGGCATTTTGGTCTATTTTTAAAAATTCTCTTTACTAAATGCTGTAAATTTCTAAAAACTCACAAAAAGCCACAAATGGTTATTTCAGTATTACTTACATTTCTTGGAGTCTAAATCAATTTTATTTTTATATTTTTATCACAATTATCACAGTTTACCCCTCCATCCAAACTAACCTAAAAAAATTTCACAGAGTGTCCAGCATTTAGTTACACCATTTCGCACTACTTTTGCTGTTGCTAAACTATACACAACTAAGCATATGACACATGTACCTCCCTAATAGTACTAAATAATATTTCTAAGCAGATAACAACAATGATATTGAATTTTAAACATGATGGTACTAAGCACATAAAATGCTAAGCATAATAAGTATTTTGAAATGCATAAAAAAATACAATCTTGTTCCGGTGCAAACAAAATAACTTACGCATAAGCTATGTCATTCATATAATTAGCATGATAAATAAACATTTAACGATACTAACAGCGTTGTTTCTTTGACGTCAACTAAGGCCACTACCCATTTGTACAAGCCTAACTATCACCATTTCATACTAATAAAATACCATTTTTATAATTACATGCTAATCATGTTGCTACAAAAATTAGCCCATGTCGATGAAATTTACCTTTTTCAGATACTCACACACTGATCCGCAACTTTTCCAAATACACAAACTTGAAATTAAAATTAAAAACGACTCAAAAATCCAATGCTTGAACGACCTTACTTCCTTTCTTCTCTACTGCCTCTCTTGGTTTCTTGCTCGTCTGCAAAATGGTGCTCCTGCCTCTTCCAAAGAGTATCCCCGCCCATTTAAACAACCAGCGGAGGGGGAGGGGTCGGTCACGCCGGCGTTGTCATCTGGACAACGCGTGCGGAGGGGAAGGGGGCCGGCCGAGCGGGCGCGCGTGCCACCCGCTTCGCATGGTCTCTGACTGCATCAACACTATGAACGCGCCAGGAAGGTGGTGCGGGGGGCGGGGGGGTGAGGGACGCAAGGAAGGGTAGCACACGGGGGAGGGGGGTAACGCGCCAGGAGAGAACATGGGTGGGGGTGCGTCAGGGGCATGCGCGGTGGGGGGTGTGCCAGGGGTCAAAGTCGGACTTCCGTGGAGAGGGCAACCATTCTCTGTATTTTCGACCGAGGTGGGGGGGGATATGGCCTGATCTAGTGTCGGTCTAATAAAAGAAAAAAAATGGAATTTTAATCTGCTGGAGCTATGGCTTTTGACAGGAACTTTTGAATTTTTACTGAAATAGAATAGCAACATCGGAAGATGTAGCTTTTAAAATAAAATTTTAAAAACAATTTTTAAAAGACACAAACGTGAAGGAAGTGATAGAAACCAACCAATGGCTTTTAAAAGCAGCTTAAAAAAGTTATTTTTAAAAACCAAGACATTTAAATGAACTTCTAGTTTAAAAATTAAAAGTCAAAACCGATTTGATCAACAAGTCTATGCAGTATTCCACTTGTATAGCCGCCGGTCCTGCTTTAATATACACGCCAGGCTGACGCACACGTAGATGTTCTATGGCTGCCTTCTTCAGATGCTTCGCAACACGGCAACAGTAATGTCAACCAATCATTTCTTTTCTTTCTAATTTATGATTTTTAACTATAATTTATAATTTTTAAACTATTCGAAGAAAAAGTACAGAATAAAAAAATTCACATCAGTTTAACCGATATAAATTAAGTCACTATAGTATGTACTACAATTAATTTATATATTTTACTTTAAAAATATATTTTATTTAAAATTTAGTTATTATAGAAAAATAAAAAACAACTTTATAAGCCCAAAAGAAAAGCACATTCTCCTCGACCAACTCCTCCGGGCCACCTGCCAGGCTGCTAACGACACAGCAACCGTACAGCCTCGCTGCTTCATCACCGGTCGCCACGACCACCACAATGGCCACGCACCACCGCCTCCCCCTCCTCTCCTACATCGCCGCCGCCTTCCTCCTCGTCGTCTTCCCCCGCGCGCCACTCGCCGCCGCGCAAGACCAACCGCCGCCGTGGTTCCTCTGCGGGCCCCCTCCGGCCAGCGGCAGCTACACGGAGAACAGCACGTACCAGGCCAACATCGGCCGCCTCTCCGCCACCCTCCCCAAGAACGCCTCCGCCGCGTCCCCGGTCCTCTTCGCCACCGACAGCATCGGCGCCGTCCCCGACATCGTCTACGCCCTCGCGCTCTGCCGCGGCGACGCCAACGCCTCCGCCTGCGGGGCCTGCCTCGACGCCGCCTTCCGGGGTGCGCAGCAGCAGTGCCCGCTCTACAAGGACGTGATCATCTTCTACGACGCCTGCCACCTGCGCTTCTCCAACCGCAACTTCCTCGTCTCCGACGACAACTTCGTCAACACGGTCACCCTCCAGAGCTCTGAGCGTGTGGTGGGCGCGGCGGCGGCGGCGGTGTTCGACACCGCCGTCGGCCTGCTCGTCAACGCCACCGCCGACTACACGGCGAACTCGTCCAGGCGGTTCGGCACGGGAGAGGAGGGCTCCGATGATAGGAGCATCCCCACGGTCTATGCGATGTCGCAGTGCGTACCCATCATGACGGCGGACAAGTGCCGGAGCTGTCTCGCGGATATAATTGGGCTCATGCCGGCTTCTTTCAGCGGGAGGAAGGGCGGGAGGATTCTCGGGGTGTGGTGCGACTACCGGTACGAGGTATTTCCTTTCTTCTCCGGCCGCCCGCTGCTGCAGCTTCCGGCGTTCTCGGGGACGCGGCCTGTGCCGGCGCCACCGCCAGTCAGAGGAGGTAAGTTGGAGAAACAGAAATCACATGTGTCGCTGTGCAATTACACCATTTGATAATCGACACCCAAATTTGTTGGTTGTTTGATGTGTATTTACCAATTAAGCTCATCTAAAAGAACACCTAACCAATTTCACGAAGCTAATCAACGGCACTGTCTTAAAAAAATGATTCTGGTAAATCTCACAAATCGTTTGACAAAATCGGGCCTTTTATGACCGATCACTATCGGTTGTTGAGTTGCTTGACCAGAAGGAGAAGGGTCCTTACCTGACCATTTCTAGTGCAACTCAACGATTAGGTGTAATCATGCAAACTTATTTGTTAGGCGTGCTGCTTATTTAAAACTTATTCAGCAAGCTAAAAATCCTCTCCTTATGATTTGCTGAACGAAGCAAACTGTCAGACAATTAGCACTTCGTTGATTTGGAGCTTGTAAGGTTTTCTTTTTTGAAAGGTATAGAATGACTTCCCGCAAAATGTACGAGCTACTTGTAGGCAAAGGAGTTCTGTTCATATTTTTGTTAAAGTTTGCAGAAATAAATTCTCTAAAAAAATTGCAGGAAAAATTAACAAAAGGACTGGAGCAATTCTAGCCATTGCAATGCCTATAATTGCTGCAGTACTGGTCATCACCGTAATATGCCTTTATTCTTGGAGGAGGAGGAGAAGGAGAGCAGCAGCAAAGCAATCAGTACCATGTAAGTCCTCTTAACCATTTTTAATTATGAAATAATATCAGGGCAACTATTCAATTAGTTGAAATGGTAATCTACATAGTAATAATGACCTTTTTAGTCAAATATTGTTCCCTTAACATTTCCTGAAAAACTTAAAATCATACCATCCTTTTCATCATTGCGCTCTCTTCAAACAGACTCTACTAGTTCAGATTGTATTGAAAGCATCGATTCGCTCCTCCTTGATCTATCAACACTACGAGTTGCTACAAATGACTTCGCTGAGAGCAACATGCTTGGCAAAGGAGGGTTTGGTATGGTTCATAAGGTACAAATCATAGTATTACATGTACCATATATAGCTTTGCTAGCTGTACCTTTTGTCAATTTGTAAGTATATTTACTTTCACAGGGAGTCCTACCTGATGGTCAACAAATAGCAGTGAAAAGGCTCTGTCAGAGTTCCAGACAAGGAATAGGAGAGTTGAAAAGCGAGCTGGTTCTGGTTGCTAAGCTTCACCACAAGAATCTTGTGAGGCTCATTGGTGTTTGCTTGGAAGAACAAGAGAAAATACTTGTATATGAATATATGCCCAACAGAAGCCTTGATACCATTCTTTTTGGTACAATTTTCTCACTAGTAACTTTCCAAGATGAAAAATTCTCAATAGGGTAGAGCTCCTGCCTTAGTTTTTTTTTTAAAAAAAAAATCTCAACAGGACTAGTGCAAGTGCCACTATAGTTTCACTACAATGCTATAATATTTCTTGTTTGAATGGCAGATTCTGAGGAAAACAAAGACCTAGATTGGGGAAAGAGATTCAAGGTTATCGATGGAATTGCTAGAGGCCTACAGTATCTTCACGAAGATTCCCAATTGAAGATAGTTCACCGGGACCTCAAAGCAAGCAACATTCTATTGGACTTTGATTACAGCCCTAAGATTTCTGACTTCGGCTTAGCAAAGATATTTGGAGGGGATCAATTAGAAGATGTCACTCACCGTATTGCTGGAACATAGTAAGTACGGTCAGCATTTCCCAAATAATATATCAAAGTATATCATCAGATAGTAAAGTCATGTTTTTATCACAGCGGATACATGGCACCGGAATATGCCATGCGTGGTCAGTATTCAATGAAGTCGGACGTGTTTAGCTTCGGTGTTTTGGTTTTAGAGATCGTCACAGGAAGAAGAAACATTGGCTCCGTCAACTCGGAGTCGGAGCAAGACGTTGACCTCTTAAACCTTGTAAGCACTTCAGAATGTTCCATAAACTCTGCGTGCAGCTAAATTCCCCACCATAATAGTCGAACAATTCGCCAATTTGGTGCAGGTATGGGAGCACTGGACCAGGGGAAACATCGTCAAGCTGATCGATCCACCCCTGAGCAACCGTCCTCCCATTGACCAGATGTTGAAGTGCATCCACATCGGGCTATTGTGTGTTCAGAGAAAACCGGCAGATAGGCCGACGATGTCGTCGGTAAATGTCATGCTTAGCAGCAACACTGTCCGTCTCCCTTCTCTTTCCAGACCAGCCTTCTGGATCCAGGAGATCAGTGCCAGTGAAAGCTCAAATGCGCACTCGGAACGGTATCCGAGACCAAGACCTTCCGAGTCCACTGATAATTCAGCAGTGAGGTCTTCGAACGGAATGTCCACCACAGAGCTTGAGCCAAGATGAATCTTGAAGCAAGTAATTGCTGATACAGTTTGTACCAGCAGTAAAAGTCGTAGTGATGCGAGGCCTGAGCCGTTGCTCGGTGGGAGGTGGCCAGGGTGTTCGCCCCTCCGGCCTGGATTCGATCATTGGTATTGAACTCAGTGTCTCATTTCTCAGTACCGTCTCTCATCAAATGGGTACTATTTGAAACACCCCAAAAAATTTGAAAATTTGAATTTTCTTGAATTTACTTGAATATCTGTTTTCTTTCCTAATTTGGCAATTTTCAGTGAATTAACGCTTTCTTTATTTGGCTTGGCGCCTTCTCTCCCTGGCGTCATTTCGCCCTGGCGCCTCCTTTCTTCCCCTGGCGCTCCCTCGCGCGCGCGCCATCCCCAACGCCTCTACTTTAACCGCCGCACGCTTAGTCATCTCCCACGCGAGATATTTCAGCACCACTCCCAGTTCATCCTCATCCCTCCGCGTGAGCGGCCCCACCAGTCATCCTCTCGCCCTGCCCCTTTCTTGCCCCGCGCGCCACCGCCTTGCGCTCGGTCCCCTTGCCGCAACTTCCCCCTCTCTCGATACTTCCTTGTGGGAGTACTTTAGTCAAACTATCAGTACTATTTGCAAAATCACAGTACCACCTCTCCCTTATCTCCTGCGCAGCTGTGGAGGTCGTCCCATTTCTTCATTCTTGCGCGAGAAGCGCACTCCCGAACCGCCTTTCCGTGGCCACCGCCCTACCGCGCTTATAAAGCCTTGAGACCACTGTAGAATGTCTCCTATTACTCCCTTATAGCCTCCCTAACCGCCAATTTGAGCTCAAGTTCCCTGGGTCGCCGCCGATTGCTTCCCCTGGTCCTGGTAAACCCTAAATCCAATCCTTCGATTTCGTCAATAATATTTCAATTCCTTGCAATGCTATAATCTCTGGGGTATACTGGTTTCAGTGACATGCCCAATTGAACAGTAGCATTTGTCTACGAGGCTAGCAACGGAGATCATCGCCAGCCGAAAGGCCGTCACTGTGGCTAGCTTGTTTGAGCTTCTCCCGACCCAAGCCAATACCACCATAGCAACATTGAGCAACCCTAGATGGTGAAAAAGCAACCAATTTTGCCAGAGAACCACTAGAGTTCCATAGAGCCGCCATGAGGGCCGCCATCTCCACTGCTGCCGCTAGCCACCACCGTATCCTTTCTCGCCTTCCAAAAACCCAAAATGGGTTCCCGAGCCTACACCGCTTCGCTCTGTACCCTCCATGTCCCTAGAGAACCGTCGCTGTTGCCGCTCCACCTGAGCTGCCGCTCCCCTGTTTCGGCCGGGAGAGAGACGGCTAGAGGTAGAAGATGACTCCGGGAGGGCGACGTGGTCGCATCCCAGCCTTCAGCACCGTTGCCGCTTTTCATCCGGACCATTCCCTCCTTGCGCATACGAGCCGCCCGTATCCCATGCGTATCGCCCATCGGGCGAGCTCCCCCGCGCGCGCCTGGGCCCTTACGGCCGCGCCCCGCTGGGCCGAGGCAACCGGCCCACCCGGCCGTTGCATTTTTTTTAAAAAAATCGCACGGGCTACACTGTTCATTCCCGGGCCGGCCCAGCATTGCAGTTACTTTAGATACGTTTATCCAATTTTAAACAAAATCCCCAAAAATCCCATAAAAATCCAAAAATCCCAAAATACCAAAATACACCATTTTGACCAGTTTAATATCCCAAGTTTAAATTTGGCATCCATTCTTCCAAATTTAAATTCTAAAAATTTAAACTTCACCGTTTTACAAACTTAACTTTAAATTCAAATTCCACCGTCCCACCCAATTCAAATCTAATAAATTCAAATTCCTTCATTATGTCAAGTTAATCTTAATAAAAACCAAACTCATCCAATTCAAAGGTTAACCATCCATTCTTAAATATCTATATCCTATTTCCAAACATTGGTCTAATGCATGTAATATCCATTTGATCGTCCTAACCCTGTTTACTTCAACTTTAGCTCTGTCGGCCACCCAAGCATCGTTGAACCTCGACCTCCCCAACCTAACCCATTTCTTTTGATACTCTTTCTTATTTGTTTTATTTACATTTTGTTCCCAGCTTGCATCTCGTAAAGCAGGAACCTATTTGACTTCGTTTTCTACGCTAGTGACGGGACCAAGCGAGTTGGTCAGCGGAAGGGCAGCAAAGACATTTGAAGCTAGTCAAGAAGATCAAGAACAACAAAAAGAAGGCAAGTCACATGTTTTTGATCATATTGAATCCCATGAGATTTACATTATTTATTTAATGTATTTTCATTATTGATAGTTGCGAACTGATATTTGCGTAAAATAAAATGTTTAGAATGACATGCTATTTAGATAAATCCTACCACTGAAAAAGCCCTGTTTATATTGATGGTCATATTCACCTTGACAACCTTAGTAATTATTGAAATATTGTACAACTATTCATAGATCATCTCATTCAACAATTTACACTACTAAGTGACTCTGGCCGTTGGCCATTAGGTTTGCAAAACCCGGAGAGGGTAGGGTGGTATGGGACGCCGTACCCTAGGCTGGTAATGTTGGTGTGCTAGGTGGGGTAAAGGTGTTGCACGAAACCGTGCGACAGATTTCACCCATCACTTTACCCTTCAACATGTACACTATTAAGGTTTGAACCGTGGGCTAGTAGATTTGGAAAAACCCGATCTAGGGTGAGCGTGCCCTAGAGCGGAGGTGCCGGTGTGCACAGTTGGGGTAAGGGTGTTGTGGGAGACCGCGAGACGGCCTTCGCCCACCGCTTTACCCGGGGATGGAGGCTGGTTGGTTTGGTGGTGTTGAGTGCTGTTGAGCACAGTGGAAGTTTGTGGTTAAGTGCCTCAGGTGAAAAATATAAGGACAAGAACCTTGTGCCAAGTAACAGACATAGTGACCGCTCAAACCACAGGAGTTGACTTGTCAACACTGGTTTAATAGCTGCTCAATTCGATTGAAACTCTACAGGATAAGATGACAAGATGCCGGGGAGTTAGGTATGCCGCTGGGTACCTAACAACGGTAGTAGACACTTAAAACGGCAGGGAGAAGTTTTTGTTTATTTTTGGCCGTGACTGAGTCATGCTACTGGGTAGAGCCTATATAGAGAATTGAGCAGTGAAACGACCTGGCTTTCTTAACTCAGTCATGAGGGTTAAGGAATCGTGTGGGTAAAGTTGAGCAACTCTGTAGAGTGAAATAAATGGTATTTGAATACGCCGTACTTCCGGTTAATGAAGCTGTGTTAATTGGGTGATTCCAACAAGGCATAAGTAGAGTTTCTAATGTGGTTAATCTGAGTAATGATGAAACCTTGTCTGATAATAAAACCCTCTGATCTTAAGGAGCAAATGTTTTAATTTTATTTGTTTGCAAATAAAACTGCATCCACCCTCTGTAATAAAACTAATATATTCCCACCCTTGATTGTCCCTTGCAAGTAGATATATAGTATTTACACATGTGATTTGCTGAGTACGGGGTTGGAGTACTCAGTCTTGCACAACTTTCCCCCACAACAGATACCAGAAGAAAAGAAGATGCTGCAAATGTTCGTGTTAGGGTTACGACTGCACTAAGTGTTCCTGTAGAGTTTTCTTCGGCTTTTCTGTATGTAAGTTGAGCTTTGGGCTTGGACGCCCGTATTGTTATTAAAATTGTCCATTAGGTCTTATTTTAATCCAATTAACTGTTTTTAATTGTTCGTAAGCAGGTATGATACACTGTTCATCTGCAACTGAACTCTTAGGGTGTTGTAGGTGGTACGACGTCCCTGTTTCAAAAAATGGGGGCATTACACTATTCAGGAAACTGTAACGTACACATGTGTTCAGTGGGACAGCGTGTTTTCACGCTCTAAAGGCTGTTGAACTTTCGTTTAATTCTTAGCATGTATAGAAGACCCATATACGTGTGTATATTTTTCCGTCAAATTTATGCCGACTGATGTGGAAAGCTTTGCGTTTTCTAACCGAACTACTCCGGGGCTTCCTTTTTTTTTGTTAACCTGCACGACATTCAACAACACTTAGGTATAGGCCTGTTTGGTTGCCTGCATGCAGGTGGCTCGCACCAACGCATGTAGAAAGATGGTGTTTGATTGACTGCGGAGAGGAGAGAGCCTACACGAAAGGATGCAAAAAAACAACTGGAGCCAGGCTAAGGAGGAACGCGGCTGAGGAGCTTCCCTCCCCAGTCTGACCACACTCATACACCTGTATCAGCTCATACAGACAACCAAACAGGCCCATAGCGATCGGCGTCAGACTCTGCTCACGAGGAAAATGAAGTTTTTTTTACAAGTGCTGGCGGCCGCAGGACCCGGTTAGAGGGGGCAGGGCGCTGAGCCACCGAGCCACTGGCGTTAGATGTCGCTCCGTTGCTGATGCTTTTTTGCCTTTTTTTTCCCTCGAGACCACGGAAGCTTCTTTGTTCGCGTGTACGTGTACATGCGCGAATTGGAAATGGTCAAGGAAGGCTCACGAACGGTACAGATTTAGCATGTGGACACAACGGGTTGTAGATAATCCGTTCTCTCATACATGGCCACATGGCGCAAAAATTAGACTGGAAAACCAAGGACGATACACGCAGCTTGTCTTGCGCGGCACGAACTTTTTTTCGCCTTGGTCGCGCGGCACACACGCCTGCCTGCCAAGAGCCCGAGGCCCACGTCCGCTCGAGCGCCGTGGTCCGGCCGGCCACAGACCACCCAACGGACACCGCTTCTCGGCTGCAATCCCTCCATCCTCTGCGGACCGGTCACATTGGCTACCGTTTTAGGTGTGGTCGTTAGGTTTTGATTGAAAATAAGTAGCAGTGATGGTTTTACAAGAGAGAAATAAATAGGAGAGAAAGTGAGAAAGAGATATGTATATAAGACAGAAGCGAGAGAAGTGAATATATGATACACCTGTGACCCTTTACTTTATCTTTAAAACAAAATGAAAACAAGAGGAGTAGAGAAACAGATTAAAAAAATCAAATATTTATATTAATTTTTAGCTTCTATAAATAGAAACAAAAAACAACAGCCAATATAAAGAGAACCAACCTATTTCGGCTATGATCCAGGTACTTCGTCTCTAGTCCTTCGGGGGAGAAGGTACATTGTCTTAAAAAACTACGATATTTTTTTACGCTAAAAAAGAGCTAAGATCTTGTTTTAATTTACACCGAAAAAAGTGTTAAGGAATCATCGTTGGCGACCAGTCCGATCGATTCCTCTGCTATACAAAAGACAGATCAATCACAAAAGATACAAATAGTAGATTGAAACATAGAGATAGGAAAAACTCCTGATCTTTCTTTTATTGCTTTCTCTTTCTCTTGCGTATACAAAATAGCCAATAATACTCGCTATTTATAGCTTAGTAGTGAGGTGCCAACAATGGACCAAGGCTTCAGGCCCAGGCTCAGGTTTCCTAAGAGCATCTCCAAGAGATGCTCTTTCTCACCCCCTATCTTCAAATATTGGGTATGAAAGCTAAAAACAAGCCTCCAACAGATACTCAAAAACACGCCCAATAATTTTGGTACTCCAAAATTGAGGTGGATCACCATCAAATATACAGTGCCTAGATGGTAATTTTAGGGATCCAAGTTTAGAGTAGCTGCTGAAGGAGGGGAAAGATTTAGAGGATAATTTTTTTTGGAAGACTCCCAATATGAGGTTTTAGAGGACAAAATATTGAGCCTCTCTTGGAGATGCTCTAACACTCCCTTTGGGCACTCATCCGACATGTTCATACCTCATCAAAACTCCATGAAAACCCAGTGGAAAAAATTTGGAGAAAGAGTACATGATATATGTTATGCTGTGTTGCATGAATTGCCTCATTAAAAACCTTGGCTAAGAAACTTCAGGAAAACTCATCAAGGAAAAAAAGTACAATCCACCCAATTTCATTTAATCTTCAGGATTTATTCTTTGGGTACTTGATCTTCGTGAACAAGTCTTAATAACGAGCTAGAGGAAAAATCTCCCTCTGAATTTTGCACTTCTTTAAGTTTCATCATTCCAATTCCTCATACACATCTTTCAAAACTAGATGCTGGGAATGACTTAGTGAATAAATCTGCAAGATTTTCACGTGACTTAGTATGCAATACCTTAATTTTGTCCTTCTTTTACAAATCATAAGCATAGAAGAGCTTAGGGTTGATATGCTTTATGAGATGACTTTTCACGTAGCCTATCTGCACTTGTGCAACACAAGCTGTATTATCTTCATAGATAATTGTGGGATTTTGCATGATATTCATTCCACATGATTGCTAGATGCGGTGAATCATTCGTCGGATCAGCACATTCTTGTGCGGCTTTATACAGTACTATGATTTCTGAGTGGTTCGTCGAAGTCGTTACAAGACTTTGCTTAGATGATTTTCATGAAATTACAGTTCCACCATACAGGAACACATAGCCTGTTTGTGACCTTGCGGTATGCGGGTCCGACAGGTACCCAGCATTTGCATAGCTAGTTATATTCAAATCTTGATTTTTTTTGTAGAATAACCTAAGGTCCTTACTTCCTTGGAGGTATTGGAAGATGTCTTTTATTCCCTGCCAATGCCTTTTGGTAGGTTCTGCACTATGTCTTGCTAATAGGTTTACGGTAAATGCAATGTCCGGTCTAGTGCAGTTCGCTAAATACATAAGTGCTCCTACTACACTTAAGTATGGGAATTCCGGTCCTAGGACTTTCTCCTCCTCTTCCCTAGGTCGGTATGGATCTTTTTCTTACTGTAAAGATCTCCCGATCATCGGTATTTTTGATGGGTATTCCTTCTCAAAGTCAAACCTTTCTAACACCTTGTGGGCATATGCTGATTGATGTATTAATATTCCTTCAGGGGCATGCTCGAGCTGTAGGCCTAAGCAATATTGGGTTTTACCCAAATCTTTCATTTTAAATTCTAACTCCAGGTAAGAACTTGTTTCTTTTATATCTTCCATAGCCCCGATGATATTTGGATCATCTACATATACTGATATTATACAAAATCTATTCTGGGATCATCATATAAATACACAGGGACAATCTTCATTGCTCGTGTAGCCTTTCTTGCATAGAAAGGTGCTTAAGCAATTATACCACATCCTGCCTGATTGCTTAAATTCGTATAGTGATTTCCTGAGTTTCATACTGTACAGATCTCTATTTGCTTTGTCTTGGTTAGGGACAGGGATATCTTCAGGTACCTTCATATAAATTTCCGAATCCAAGTTTCTATAAAGGTATGTAGTTATCACATACATCAATTCATTTCTAAGTTCAGGTTTACTGCTATTGAGATTAAATATCTAAAGGTGATTCCACTCATGACTGGGGAATAAGTTTCTTCATAATCAACTACTGGACGTTGAGTGAAACCTTGTACAACAAACCTTGCTTTATATCTTACAACTTCATTTCTCTTTTGAACAAATACCCACTTATGCTCTACAGGGTGCACATGGGGAGGTGTGCGACTTACGGGCCCAAACACCTCTCTTCTGTTTAGAGATAATAATTCAATTTCTATTACCTTCTTCCAATATTCTCAATATGATCTTTTCTTACATTTAGCGAGTGATGCAGGCTCTGAATCAAGATTGATGATTGTGGCAATTTTCTTTGCAAAGTAGAAATCAACATTGGTTGTTGTCCTATTCATGGATTCTCCCGTGTGCACATAATTTATAACTATTTCATCATGAGTTGCTTCTTCTTGTGCTTCTAGTTGCTCATCGCTTCTTTCAATTGCGGTGGCAAGTCCCTTTAATTTTTCAGCTCCGATGTGTGTGCACACATCTATGCTGATTTCTCCCTCCATGGGAATGTTCAGATCTGGTATGCCCTTTTCTGAAGGTGCCATACTGGTACCAGGTCTCAACTGGCTCCCTCTTCTGGTTCTAGGAAACTTCTTATCCTTTTTCACCAGGCGTCCCCGGTTACTTAGGGTTCGTAGTGCTGGGGTTCTCTTCATTTTATTCTGAGGCCTCTGGACGGAATTAGGGATACCTTCAACTTTCTTTGGTATTTCAACCCTCTCCAATGCATTGCATGCAGGCACATGCGACTTAGTCACGCTCTTCAAATCAGTAAAGTAGTCAGACAGTTGATTTGCTAATGCTTACAAATCAATGATCTTCTGGACTTCTCTATTTATTTCACTAGTTCACGGGTCATGTGCATGGATTCCCATAGCTTGCCATGCAATTTCTCGATATTTTTCATCAAGGGGTTGATTTCCTTCCTCTAATGTTGGGAAATTATCCTCATCAAATATGCAATCAGTGAAATGGGCAGTATGCAAATCTCCTATCATGGATTCTAAATACCTGATTATGGATGTTGTCCCATAACCAACGTATATCCCAGTCTTTCGGAGAGGACCCATTGCAGTACGCCGTGGAGGGTATAGGTATATAAACCTTGCATCCAAACCTCCGGAGATGAGAAATTTTCGGTGCTGACCCTTACGCTAGTTGCATAGGTGAATGGATGTTGTAGGCCGATGGTCTAAAGTTGATGAGAGTTGCTACATGCAGA
The DNA here is from genome assembly GCA_036346575.1 of Dendrocalamus sinicus. NCBI lineage: Eukaryota > Viridiplantae > Streptophyta > Magnoliopsida > Poales > Poaceae > Dendrocalamus > Dendrocalamus sinicus. The sequence continues at coordinate 9,766,451 of CM070660.1, read as the reverse complement.
ACTGCATGTCCCCAACATGTAGCTGATAAATTAAAATTCTGCAAAAGTGGTCAGGCAATAAATTTAATCCTCTTACTTAGTGCCTCTGCTAGTCCGTTCTGAGTGTGGACATGCGGTACAGAATGCTGAACTGTAATTCCCATTGCCATGCAAAAATCATCAAATGCCTTTGAAGTAAATTCTCCGACGTTGTCCATTCTGATGGACTTCATGTGATGATCAGGGAAAAAATTTCTAATGCGAATTATCTATGAGATCAACTTTGCGAAAGCATGGTTTCTCGTAGACAATAAACATACGTGCGACAATTTCGAGAAAACATCGATGAGCACTATAAGATATTTAAATGACCCTGATAGTGGCTGTATAGGACTGCAAATGTCTCCTTGGATGCGTTCCAAGAATGCAGAGACTTCATCATTCACTTTTAGAGTAGAAGGTCTAGTAATTAATTTCCCGGTGGCATATGCAGGGCACACAAAATCTTCATGATTCTAAAAATTCTTTACATTAATATTATGCCCCTACGAATTGTTAATTATATTTCTCATCATCCTAAGATCTAGGTGGACTAATCTATCATGCGAGAGATAGAAAAGTTCAAAACTTCTAAATATTATTTTCAGGGCAGTGTAGGCTGCAAGTGCCTTGATATTGGTGTAGTATAGCTCAGTTTCTAATGAAGGAAGTTTTTCTAATACCATTTTTTCATTTGTTTCACGCTTCGTAATGAGCAAGTATTCCTTACCGTACTCTTCTTCAGTCTCAACATGGAAACCATTGGCGCGAATATCCTTGAAACTTAGGAGAGTTCTAGTCAATTTTTGGTACAATAAGACTTCTTGAATGACCAAAGTTGTGCCCATTGGGAGTACAATTGTGACTCTTCCTAAACCTATTATATAAGCATCGCTACTGGCGATTGATGTAAGACTGCTAGCATTCTTACTAATCGATTGAAAGTATTTTGTCTCTCTTAAGATGGTATTCGTTGTGCCGCTGTCGGCTAAGAACACTTCCTCCATAGGGCACGACACGTGTTCTAATATAAAGTATTTTATTAATATGTAGTAAAAATCAATCAACACATAAATAAAATACTTTAATATCAAAACATATCTTACCATTATAGATTGAATAAAATGAATGAATTATTCAATATTATCCAACCATCAAGAGAAAATAAAATTGTGTTAAGTACCATCCATGCAAATCCTAACTTATTCCTTCCACACATAAAATAAATGACAATTAAAGTCTAAATGCATTCTGTGCATTAGACTTAATCTGCTTAGAAGTCAAAGACTTCGGCTGCTATCTTCTCGGGGGTGATATGCTCTTCTAGAGAAATCTTGGCGGTAGCAGCTGCAATGTCAAAAGGGGATGCTGCTGCCGGGATGATTTCAACCTCCATCAGCGCAGGCAGCTGCTTAGAACCCTCCCCCTCAACAGATGCAAAGTGGGTTTCATGTTGCCCTTTACCTCCTTCTTCTGAGCTTAGAAGGTATTGATGACATGCTACGGCTCTTTGCAGATCCACGACTAGTGCCCCCACTTGCCACACTTGTAGCAGAATTGGTCTTGCTAACCATAGGACTTGCCATCCTGCTTTGGCTTGCTTGCCTTATTTTCACGTGGAGCATCTGACTTGCCTTTCTGGGCTGCGGCCTTGCCCTTCCTTCCCCTTTTCTTTATTATAGGCTTTCGCACCTTGTAGCTCTCGGCGTTGGCTTCACGACCAGTGGAGCTCCTAGGTGGCTGTGTGATGTAGTTCTTGTGGAGAACTTCGTCCTGAGCTTCTGCAACCTGCATCGTATCGATCAATTCAGCATACTCCTTGTAGCCATCTTGATGATAATTACGTGTGGACTGCACTACATTGTGGTGGAAGGTGGATAGAGTCTTCTCAATCTTCTGCTCATCTGTGATCTGCTTGCCACAAAGTTGAATATTGGTACAAATTCTGTGCAAAGTGGAATTGTACTCCCCGACTGTTTTGAAGTTAGCAAACCTTAGTCGGATAATGCAAAGTGGATAAAGTGACCTGAGGAAGGATGGTGTACTTTAGCCTCTCGAACCGCTTCTTGAGTGCAGTCTATAATGCTAGCGTGCTTTTTTCTGCCATGTACACATTCTTGAGTGTAAGACAGAGATGATTCTTGAGGAAGTGAAGTGCTTAATCATTTTCCTCAGGGGTGGGTTGGGCATCCTGCGATGCACCAATTCCAATGGCAGCGCGGAGCTTCTTGATTCCAAGTACTATCTCGACATCGGAAGTCCAAATCAAGTAGTTTTAACTATGCTGAGCTAGCTCCTCGAACTCCCAGTTCGTGATGCTTGTAATCTACATGTGCATGAAAGGAATATATAAGTTTACTGCCGGTAAATATGCATGGAATAATTTTACTGCAAGAAAATAAATTTGATAATGGTACAAAAGATTCTCGTAATGTTCCAGAATTTTCTATGCATTTTTTATAAATTTTACTGTTAATTTCGGTGATTAAAAGCAATTTAATTAATTATGATTAACAAAACAATAAATAAATACATAAAACATAGAAAATAATAATGACAGTACTAAACATGCTTCAAATGCTAAAACTAATTCAAAATTTGAATTCCCGAGGCCCTTTTATGCCGGAATATGAATTTTCATTGAATTCCGCAATTTCCGAGAGCTTATACAAAAATTTTCAATTCAGAGAAAATTTTCGCGTAATTTTCTAATTTTTCGAGGGCCTTTCTGAAAAATTCAAGACCAGTCTGAAAATTCTGAGGACCCTTCCATAATTTCCAAAATCCGGGAGGCCTTTTTTTGCAAATTTACCGGCGCCCCCCCTCCGGACCGAGCCTCCAGCCCATTCGGCCCGTTTCCGCACGGCTCAAAACGGGAGGTAGGGGTAGGGAACCCTACCCCAACACTCCTCGTGGCGACGGTATCATGAGCGGCCGGCTCAGGCGGGGCACGCGGCGAGGCGGTGGGCCTCGAGCGGCGGTGGGCCTCGAGCGGCGGTGGGCCTCGGGCGGTGGACGGCAAGACTGGCGGCGGCGGCGGCCTTGGGCGACACTTTGGTGGCATCGAGCGGCGGCGACAGCGGCCTCGAGCGTCGCTTCAAGCGACAGCATCCTCGAGCGGCGCTTCGGGCGGTGCTTCAGGTGGCGGCGGCGGCTTCAAGTGGCTCTTCGGGCGGTGCTTCGGCGGCACTTCGGGCAGTACTGGGACCAAGGCGTCAGCGCGGTCGGCTGAACGTGCAAGGAAGCCGAGGCATCTGCACAGTCGGGAGACCGTGCAGGGCCGTGCGTGGTGCGAAGACCGAGGCATCGTCGTGGTTGGCCGGCTGTGCGAGGAAGCCGAGGCATCGACGCGGTCGGGCGGCCACGTGGGACCGTGTGGGGAAGCCGAGGCGTCGGCGTGGTCGAGCAGCTCCTCCCGCTACCTCGGCCGGCGGCGGCAGTAACGCCCGAAGGCGGTGGCGGGCGCGGGCGACCGGCGGCCCCGAATGGCGGCTTCGGGGTCGGCGCGTGAGAGGAGGCCGGTGGCGGCTTCACGCACGATGGCCGTACGGGGTAGACCGTGCAAGATTTTTTTTCTTTTTTTCAATCTACAATGCAATCAACATCTACTCTTTCATGTAATCTACTGATTGACATTGTGCTGACGTCTTTATGTCTGCTCGCGGTAGATTAGAATAGATTTTGCACCATAGAAAGTAATCTAGAAAGCGAAATCTATGGAATTTAAAGTGATCTAGATGTAGACAATTCAATGACTAATGCTTCGATGATTACCTTTTGATCCATCGGAACGATTTGTGCTGATAACGTCTTGAGGAATCGTCGTTGGCAACCAGTCCGATCGATTCTTTTGTTATACAAAAGATAGATCAATCATAGAAGATGCAAATAGTAAATTGAAACACGGAGATAGGAAGAACTCCTGGTTTTTCTTTTATTGCTTTCTCTTTCTCTTGCGTATACAAAATAGTTAATAGTACTATATTTATAGTCTAGTGGTGAGGTGTCCATCATAGACCAAAACTTCAAATTCAAGCCCAGGTTTTCTAACAAAAAGAACTAACAACTCCTAGTTTTTTTAGCAAGTCAAAGTACACAACAATGAACACAAATTACACTTGTAAGTTACACTTGCTTCTCTGGATCGCAATCCACAAGCGGGCATGCGTTAGCCTCCGCTACTCCGTGGACCGACTAATACGAGACAGTACTGTGAGAGAAAGAGCTTCCATCCAAGAAAAATGTTGGTCTAGCCGCAGCAGGCAGAGAACAGGTAGTATCGGTGTTAAGCATCACCATGATATCTGCCATCGTAGGTCGATCCACAGGGTTCTGTTGAAGGCACAAGAGACCTATATTGACGCATTTCAGCACTTCGGCTTCAGGGTAGTTTCTTCCAAGCGAATAATCTACCATCTCTGCAATTGTTCCCTCGGTCCAGTGCCTCCAGACCTAGCATTACAATCACATATCTTCAGTACTAACAACATCGACACAAATGCAAGTTATACAAGTATTGTCAATGCGTGTTAGCAAGTACTCACGATGCCTATTAGGTCTTCATTTTGCTCAGACAAGTAGGACTCGGTGTTCCTCCTGCCCGTTACGATCTCAATAACGAGAATGCCGAAACTGAACACATCTGATTTCGTAGAGTACTGCCCACGCATCACGTACTCAGGAGACATGTAGCCGCTGCAGCAAGAAGAATATATAGCATGGGTTGGTTAAGCTGGCGTTATTGTTCAGACATCATGATTGATTGACTGACACTGTTCGAAAGCCGTGGTTAATTACAATGTCCCGACGATGCGGCTGGTGACTTCTCGAGTCTGATCTTGCCCAAAGAGTCTGGCCAGACCGAAGTCTCCGATCTTGGGGTTCGAGTCTGCATCCAACAGAACATTGCTCGCTTTCAAGTCGCGGTGGACGATCTTCTTCTGAGAATCTTGGTGAAGATACTGCAACCCTCGAGCAACTCCTTCGATTATCTTGAATCGTTTTGCCCACTCTAGTCGACCTTTTTCCTCAGGATCTAACACCAAAAATGAGATTTTCATAGTTATTGCACTTGCAAATGCATATAGGTGCTACTAAAGAGAATTTAGATTATGTGGGAAGGACAGTGGTACCAAAAAGAATCGTATCAAGGCTTTTATTCGGCATGTACTCGTAGACGAGCAATCTCTCCCCTTCGTCTAAGGAAAAACCCACAAGCCGAACAAGATTCTTGTGATGAAGTTTGGCCACCAGAACTAACTCGTTTTTCAATTCTTCTAGCCCCTGATTTGAACCCTTCGACAGTCTCTTTACGGCCACTTCTTGTCCGGAAAGAACTCCCTGAATGAATCGATTTATCTTCCATGAAGGTATGAATACAATATTACAATGCACTACATTCGGTAATGACTTGAAGCATTAAAAGTTTCACAGACTACAACAATTAACAATTGATCACTAAATTCATGCAAACCTTCAAACATGCTTCATATTTTAAATTTATGAATAATAGTTTGTATGCAAACTTGCGAAGTACTCCTATAAATTTGAAGGCCATTGCCATACCTTATAGACTAAACCGAATCCCCCCTCACCAAGTTTGTTGCTTTCATCGAAGTTATTTGTTGCCACTTGTAGTGATGACAGAGATAGCAAGGTTGACTTGACACTTTCGAGGTTCTCGGTTGTATCAGCTGGTAAATTTCCATTGATTCTGTTGTTAACGATTAAGCGTGAGTGCAACATTAAGAAGCGGAAACTGTGAAGAGAACTTACGTCGGTAGGAAAGCCCTGCTCTTCGCGATCTTCTCTTCCTAAGCTTGATCCTCATACAAAGGGAAATTGCAGCTATGGCAACAACACCCACTATCGGCAATATAATTTCAAGAGCTTTGCTCGCTGACTTGTTTTTACCTGTAATTTGCCAACAAAAAGTGGGTTTAAGATGTGCAGCAGTGCATGTGCCACAAACAAAATGAAGTTCTAGTCTGTATGAAAAATTCCCGAATGGTGGGGTCACTGAAAGAACCTGGACTCTAATTAACTCAAAGCAACATAATTAGTAGTAATCAAGAATAATAAAAATTATTACAGCAAATTTAATTACAAGAATAGATTACAACCAACTGGCCTTAGTCCTCAACAAAGGAAATAAAGACATTATTACAATCCTTTTTAATTACAAGAATTATGCAAATATGAAAAAGAAACTACTTTCATAAATAAAATGGCATTAGAATAGAAATTAAAATAACTATAACATTGCATTCCTTGCCTTGTTCCCGTGTATCACCGACGTCTAGCACCTAAGCTGGCTTCACCCTAGCCACACCCCCTTTTTATTTTTGCAATCGGAGAGCAAACGAAATAACAATTCAAGGGAAAATAAAAGAAAAAGGGAAAAGGATCGCCGTTAGTACCCTCTGACTACTAGAGTCATTTAGAGTGGCGTTCATCGAGATTCTCAGACCGTCCAAGCCGGTCGGCATCTCTCATTATAAGTGTAGAATCCAGCACAGTGCATAGCCCACATTTCGAACCATCAGTCCATCAAACCCGCAGGAAACCAAGATACATATGAGGATAAGAGGAGAGACTCCCAGCTGTGAATAGCAGAGAGAGAGAGAGAGAGAGAGAGAGAGAGAGGCAACCGAGTGTCTCACCATACTTAAGCCCTCATTCCATCCCACCACTGCCTAGTGCATTTCCTAAACTACCGAAAGCACCAAAGCCAGTCGAGAGCCCACCACATTCCAAGACCACCGAGAGCAACAAAACCAACTGAGAGCACCCTAGCTCTCTCACAAGCAAAGCCAACTGAGAGCCCTCCCAGAACACAAAGCCCCAAAGCAAGCCAAGAAAACCTCTGCATTGCTCTCTTGGCTGAATGCTAGAGAGCCACCTTCCCCAAAAAGCCAGCAGCCCATCGAACAAGGAAAGAGAAGAGTTAGAGAAGGGGAGACAAAAGGTAGTGGAAGTCGAAGGAGAGTGTGAGCCATCGGGACCTTGGAGGGCGGCCGGGTGGACCATAAGGCGATGACCTCGACAGCGACAAGGAGACCTCCTCCACATCTTCATCCACATCCGCAGCCACGTGAGGATCACACCACAAACGCCACTAACTTTCCATTTCCAACCTGACACAAGTAGGCACACTTTTCCCTCCCACCATCTTTTCCTATTTTTGGTTTCATCACAAAAGGGCACATAAATGCTCAGCACACACTCTACCTCGGCTTGGCCGATTGAGCCAGGCGGTCGAGAGGGAGGAAGGGGCCACCCAGCCCAACCAGTAGCTACCACAACAGCCAATGACACGTCCTAGAGAGCCACGAGTGCCCTCAGGCAAGGAAGTCCGCTCTTGGGCACAAGAACCCTTGACCGAGTCCCAACATCATAGCCACTAGAACCTTCCAAGAACCAGGTGTGGTAAAAAAGATGCAAGTATAACAAAAGTAATAGCTAAATCAAAAATACATAAGCATGGAAAATGGGTAGGGAGAAGGCAGAATCGTCGAGGAGAGGAAGTCGAGCCACAAGACCACCTCAACCATGACCACCGATCGTGAACCGAGCCTGGCCATAGAGCCAACCCAACCGGTTGTGGCCTCCATGAGGGTGAAGGAGGTCGATGGAACCGTCGAGTTGGAGTAGCCGAGGAGGTCGAGTCAGAGTAGCCGAGAAGGTTGAGTAGCCAAAGTGGTCGAGGAGGACGAGTAGACCGAATAGGTTAGAGTAGCCAAAGAGCCTGGCCAGTGCATGGGCCAATCGAGCCAACGAGCAGCTCATAGGTCCGACAGGGAGAACCTATAGGACACCTAGACCCAGCGAGGTAACCCCAGATCTGGTGAGTATCTGATAGATCCAGCGAGCAGCCATCGGATCTGGCAAAGAGAGGCAGCGTAGCCCTAGATTCGATGAGTGGCAACCCAAGGGGAGGTAGATCAGCCAGATCTAAGCTGAGGGGAGGAGGCGCACCAAGTAGTCTGGTGAAGGGAAGTGCCATCGGCATCCAAGGAGGCGAGGCATTTGTGCAGCGGTGGCGGTCGAGCTGGGCCGAGTGTATCGGGCCAAGGAGGCGAGGCATTTTGTCGGCCAAACCAGGCCAAGTGTGTGGGCCGAGCCAGGTCGAGTACACTGGGCTGAACCGGGCTGAGAGCATAATGGGCCAAGCCAAAGGCATGGGCCTATTCGGCCATGTGAATAGTAACAAAGAGGGAACCGAGTAGACTCCCAAAGACCCTGTGGTAGGTAAAATCGACTAGAAAACCACCAAAATGGGAAAAGGGATTTTTCTAGAAATCTAAGAATATCCTAAGTAAATACTTTCTTAATTAGTGTGTCTATTTGTAAATGCAGAAGTCAAGTCAGTTCAGGCCGAGGTAGCAGACCAGGTTGCAGTTGACACCAGCACTTACTACTACATAGGCAAGCTTATCTTTTAACACAACTATAGTTATGTTAAATATATAAATTACATTCAGTATCATTACTGTATACTTGTATTAAAATCTTAATTCAAAAACTAAATCGAATAAGAAGATGAAAAGAGATGAAAAGAGGAGCAAAGAGAAGAGGCATGAGAAAGAAAGAGTAGTCCGGGTGAGAAAAGTAGTTGGACTACAAGAGTATGTAATAGGAGGGTAAAGGAGACCCTGAACAGGTAAAGAGACAAAAGCTAGGACTCCTTTACATATGGATAGAACATAAGGACCCACAAAGCTCTCACTCGGAAAGGGGACCGTATTTAAAATGCCAACTATTTTTCCATCTCAAATAGGTAGAAAATACTATGCTATTATGTTATTCACATCTCCACATAAGCATGAGTAGTGATGGATAGAGCTTACGATCAGTAACGCCAGTCTGGAAGTAAGTCCCAGGCGCATATATTAGCGCTGGTGGAATGTTGGGTGTTAGAAGCCGGTCCCAACCAAACGCTATTGGAAGCCGATGGAGCCCAGATGAGCGACCCGGTACATAGGTGAAAAATAGATGAGTTGGAGATTCGAGTAATGTAACTTGGAAAAACGTTCTGTACTTTGTGTTTGACCTCACACCAAAGGAAGTGTGGGATACCTAGTTTATGATGGTTCAGAGTAGCTATGGGTACAGTGGCACAAACCTGCATAATGTAGCATAAAAATCATGAATTCATGCCGGTCTCTTGGATTGGAGGCTACAGGGATCATTAGGGATCTTTCTTCTCCCGAGTGAAAAGTAAAGTTTTCATAAATTAAAATGTCACTTGATTTGACAAAGATTATTTTCCAGAATCAGATGAGTAGAAATTGTGATATCGAACAAGAGAAGGGGCATACAGTGCATTTTGCTATTACAATGCTTACTGAATACGTTAGTACTCACCCTTACTATTATTTTCTTTTGTTAGACCCTATTCCGATTGGGGATTATTCCGAGCTGGATGAAGGGATCGTAGGCACTGCCGAGGTCATAGGAGAGGAGGGTGATGGTTATAAGGACCCGGGGAGGTGGACTCCCTACACTTTCGTTGGAACGAGTAGACGTCCCACTAAGCTGAGCAGGAGAGACTTAGGGTATACGTCATGTATCTTTTGATGTTTATGCATTTGTATTAAAGACCATAGCCCCGTGACAAATGCTATACTAAAGAGACAGTTTCTATATTATTGTTCTACTGTACGACTCTGGTAAAAACTTATTATTTATTAGAGCAGTGTTCTTCTAATTAAATAAATAATAATCTTTTGTTTAGGTGTGATTGCACTTAGAGTAATTTCATGGGGCGTCGCAGTCACATGCAGTGGTGTGATGCTGTAATCCAGTATGCGCTTTATCAAAAGACACTGCGCTAGCTAGTAGTCGAGATTAGTGTCAACAAGAATTTGACGAGAGAAAAAATTAGACTCGATTCAAGCAAGCCATAAGATAAAGTAACTTTGGGTCCCGCCTCAACCCACTAACAAGCTTTACTTGACACAATCTTGCACGTGTAATATAGTCCATCGGTTCATTTTTAGACGACGTTTCGTGTGTAGTTTTATTATGTAAATCTATCATCGGATTTGTTATTAAAAATACTTTCATATCATTATATTTTTCATAATTTCTATCAATAGATAATTATGTAAAATAACGATCAAATATTATATTGAAGACCGTACCTCTAAAACAAGAAGTAAAAAAGAGCCCAGAGTAATCCGTAGGCCCACGAGTCATCGAGTTAATTAATACGAAGGAGTACATACTCACCTCCCGTAGTGCCCGGCACAACATCTGGAGCCGGCGCAGGCCCCCCGATCTGCAGCATCGCGCCGCCGGTGTAGAACGAGTCCAGCTCGAACCTCAAGTTGCACCGCGCGCCAACGATCCTCGCGCCCTGCACGTTCGTCGGGAACGTCTTCCACCACTGGCCCACGAGGTCGTTGAGGCACCCCCGGCACAGCGCCGGCGACAGGTCCGGCACGCACTGCGCCATCGAGTAGATATTACGGAACTCCGGGTCGAGCCCCACCCGCTCCCCCGTCGCGAACAGCCTCGTCGAGTTGTCCACCGCGTACTGTACGGTGGCGTTGAGGAGGCCGGTGACCGCCCGGTCGTAGACCGCGACGTCGCTGTGGGTGATGTTCGCGCTGCTCATGAGGGGCACCTCGCCGGTGTTGTTGGTGGAGGACAGGAAGTCCTTGTCCGAGAGACGGACGTAGCACTGGTTGTAGCAGAGGGCCACCTCCGTGCTACGGTTACAGACCCTCTGCACGTCCCGGCTGGCCAAGGTGCCGCAGTCGAAGCAGTCGTTGGGGCTGAGGTCGGCGCGGCAGAGCATGAGGCCGTAGACGGTGCTCGGGCCGGCGCCGACGGAGCCGGCGGCGAAGAGGTCGGGCGAGGCGGTGGCGTTCTGTTGGAGGTCGGTGATGAGGTTTAGGAAGTTGGACTCGTAGGTGCTGCCTGCCGAGTAGTTGCCTATGCTGCTGTTGCAGAGCGGCCACGGCTGGGCGGCGGCGAGCTTAAGCGCGAGAGCCGCGAGGAGCAGAACGGCATGGATCGAGGAGCGGCCGTGCATGGCGCCGTGAACGGAGGAGGAGCTCGGAGGAAGAAACTTGGCGAGATACGGAAGCTAGTTGGAGCTTGGAAATCACCAAGGACGATGCATGGTAGTCTAAGCTAGCCTCCGCCAGTATGATGATCTTGGGCTCTTGGCATAAACTACGGTCTTAATTGGCATGCATGCCAACTCGATATATTTAGGTAGGGATAGACTATTGTATAGGCGACTGAAATTTTTTTTATCTTTCAGTCACCTAAAGTTGCACTTTGAATCACCTGAAGTTGCACATATTTTTTTTTGAAGGGGGGCTGCAATTTTAGTTGATTGAGAGTGCAATTTCAGGTCACCTGAAGTTGCACTCTGAATCACCTAAAGTTGCAGCTGTTTTTTTTAAGGGTGCTGCAATTTTAGTTTATTGAGAGTGCAATTTCAGGTGACTGAAATATAAAAAAATTTCAGTCGCCTGTGCAATAACAAAACTGATTTAGGGATATGTCATCGAATGTGTAAATGTGCGCGCGTGTGCGCATATGATGTAGCTGTTTCAACTTGCTAAAGCGTTTGCTACTTTGCTAAAGCTGTTTCAACTTGCTAAAACATGTCCCTAGCAGCTGTTTCGAGTCGCTAGTATTTGATCAAAACTTTAGTAGGGCGAAGCATCCAGCAACTTGATTTAATTAATGTAGATCCGTCGATGTCATTGCTGACCAGGTGGAGCGCATCCAGACATTAGGTCCTGCTGCAAGTTGCATGAAGAGAGCAACTGCTAGTCTGCTAGTACGTACTCCCGCTCTTTGGAAATACACCACTTATCACTTCGACACAGGTTGCATTGCACAGGTTTGACACTTGTTTTTTTTTCCGTTACACGCTACTCCCTCCGTTCGTAAATTTAAAACGTTTTCGAAAACGTGCAGTTTAACTTGTTTAGCTTTTGACTACTAATATGTAAAAACTATTTCGATTGATTATCTGAAAATAATATTACTAGATTAGTCATGAAAAATATTTTATAATGTTTTTATGAATATATTTATATAAAAAGTAGTAGTTAAAGCTGCATATTGAAAATAGATATCCAAATTAAACATCATACATTTTTACGAATGAAGTATTAAGCCATAAAATAAATAATTATGTACTCCCAACGATAAAATACTTACATGGATATCAAAATACATTTTTACATAGCACTATAGCAGTGAAGCGAGTCAGGTCTGTTTGGAGACGAGGGTTGGGTCCTTGTTATACGTTCAAGCTTCAAAGTTTGCCTACACATATTTTATATTTATTTATTTCGAAAGGAGAGGAGAAAATTTTGCAAATTTGCATACAGACTTCAACTTGCCGCGCGCCGTGTCATTGTGTGCTGTCCATTCGCCGCCTAGGCTACAACTTGCGAATACTCTGACGACTGAATGGACGTTCCGGTGGGCAGATCACAGTTCAACACGGCGTCAATGCGGGAGAATCTGCCGCAGGGCCCGGCTCCCCCGCGAGTACCCAGCCCCAACTCCGTCCAGCAGCTCAGCCCAGGCTGGACAACGCAGAACAGCAGAGGAAAGTTCAAAAACGTTGTTTCTGTTGTAAAACAATCGTCGCGCTGCCGAGCAGAAGATCAACAACCCTGCAAACACGTAATCGATATCAACATGACACACAGTAAACAAGTATTGGAGTAATGCTTTCATGTTTTCCATTTTAAAGAAGCAGCATTCTCAGAAGAGGTAAGTAAAATTTATTTGGGTTTTGTTAAACATTATCTAGATGTTTTCTTACTAACTATCATCCAGATTAAAAACTATTGGATTAAAGATTCAATGGCCATGAATTCTTCCCATTTCCCTTGAATTCTGCCCCTCCTTGAAAAAAATATCCCACCTTAAAAAACAAAAGACCCCTTAATCTCTAATCCAATAGTCAAAAATTTAGATGATAGTTAGGAGGAAAACATCCGGATGATACCTAGACACTCTCAATTTATTTATTATACTTTAAAAATTATGTTCATCACTATAAAAAAAGTGTAAAAACAGCTGATATTGTGTTTTTAGGTAAGGGGAGTGCTTTTTGTTTGCTCAGGTGATTCGGGAACTTGTCAACTGGGTCCAGCCGGCAGGTAGGCAGCAGTTAGGCCTCAAATTCCTTTGCCCAGGTAAGATCTGCGGCCTAGCCGCGTGCTGCAACCACTCGTTCGGCATCTGCCATTCTGCCAATGCCCCAGAGTGCAGACCGCACAATGCACGGCCTGTTGAGCGCGAGCACCACTGCACGGCGTCGTACCGCGTGAGATGCCGATCGCACGTCCGCGCGCGGGTGTTAGTTGACCATCGTTGCATGCATGTGCCATGCAGCACGTACCAAGTATTGCGGCATGCACCAACGGTACACTCGCATCATGGGCTTGGTCATTACCTACCGATCCGCTTCTCTAGCGTATTTCCGTTGCTTCTCTTTACTTGTACTCAACCTCGATGTACTATACATATATGAGAATGTAATGAGAATATTTGTTTTGCCAGTATACAATCTATCATGTATCAGACTAAACACGATCCACCTACAGCCATGGTAACACCGGCTCGCCGTCGTCCGCCTTTCCTCCACTACCTCCTCCTCCATCTCTTCCCGGAGCGATTCTTAATTTCTTTGCCCATCCACTCTTGCCTTGCGGGTGGGCAATATCAAGTCGTTCATCCTGGTTGTCCTCGATCTCTACGTTCCAAATTACTCCCAATGGTGCCATCTCTTTTTGGTGCATCTCAGGCGACACTCACTGCATCACCACTTCGACGGTTTAGACCCTGCTCATGACGACCTGGCATGGGTTCAAGAAAACTTCATGGTTCTCCAGTGGTTGCACACCACAATCTTCATCGAGCTCTTCCAGATGGTGATACAGCCCGAGTCCATGGCCTATGACACCGTCTCCACATAGGCCGTGCTTTGGACTCCAACGCTTCGGGGGTACTGTGACGACCCACATTTTTACCATAGGGTAAAAACACTGGTCAACGGATTATTATTCGTTTTAACTAATAGAACATCGCTCTAATGAATAATAAGCCTATGAGAGTATTGCATCAGAACAATAATTAGAGACAAAACTTAGTGTTACACATACATAGCCACAAAGGATAAAGTTTATTACAAAACCATGAGGGTTCAATTAATACACTATCTAATAATAAAAATGTTCTCGCTATTGTTCATCCAAAACGAAGATAATATAACTACAACCTATCGCAATCGGGTTTCCCAAGAATGATTTTGGACCGCGGCCTCCATTTGACCTATATGCGGGGTGTCCACCTCATACTCTCCGTATTACGAGTACTTAAATCCATCCATGTATTCAGATCCTAGCTGTCCTCCGAACTGATATACTCCTAAACAAGGGAAGATAATAGCAAATGTGAGTATAGAAGTACTCAGCAAGCATTATTAGCAAAATGCACTAAATACTCCTCTTCTATATTTCTAGGAATATCCATTCCTATCCTCAATCTATTGCTCATTCTCTTTCTCATGATTTATAGAAAATATGGTTTGGTCGTTAGGTTTTGGAAGAATTCCAGATTATTAATTTAGAATCCTACTAAACACTCGTATAGTGGCATCAAACCACCACTAATTTCTGTAGCCTCTATTCCAGGAGACAGGCATGAATTCATGATTTATAGCACTGCGCAGGCTTGTATCACTTTATCGATAGTCACTCCGATCCTTGTAGCTAGTGGTTCTTCGCATTTCCTTAGATGCGATGTCCAAATCAGAGTACAGAACTTTTACATCTATCTCAGTATATTATATTTCCACCCAGCTACTCACAAGCGACAGCTTGGGGCGATGTCTGACCCTCACCCAGACCTACCAAAAGCAACATAACTGTTGGCTGGAGCGGTTTCTGACCATCACCTAACACTCAACTGCGTAATGTATTGCCTGGAGTTTTGCCCTTGTGGCCTTACCCCTGGGTTTTGCCTTCTTTGGCCTTACCCAAATGTCACTATCCTATGTATCACTTACCTATGTGAAGAATATAATAATCTTGATAGCGCTACTGATTCTGTCTGTATCTGTACGAAACAATGGTTGCTATGATTAATATGGTCCATTACACAAGTGAAGTTTGATTAACCTTATATCTTATCCCTATGCAGAAGAACTCATACCTGCCCTTTTTGTCCTGCCCTGGGGATCCTTCGTCCACTTATTTATTGGCCTGACAGTGACTTCTCCGATTGTCTACCCTTATATCTTTCTTTTCTTTCTAACCACAATCATCCGTTTTAAACATAATTCTTATTTTTATGCATGGTGATAACAACTTAATAGGGAAATACTTTATTTTACTGAAGATACTCTGATCATATGCTCAAAGGGATGCTTGTCTAAACTTTAACCATATGTTCGGATTCAAGTTGGATCAGGCGAAGTCCTTCTCGTGGCTTGGATTGTCTCCTGCAATTAAATACGTCGGCTATGGCTTAATTTCCAGAAATACAATAAAATATACTTGTGCTATAATTTAGTTCACCGTGACGAAGAAAATAACATGTGGTAGGTGACTGGATGATTTATATTAAAGTGCTCCTAGGGGATCCTTACATTTTATTCTAGCCACTCGTGGATTTTTATGACTTAATTGTTACTTTAATCATCGCGTTCCATTTTACTCGCTGCGTGTAATTTTGGTTAATCATGTATAGATTTTTAAGTCTCCAGATAGCAATTAAAATCTAATCATTCTTAAGGAGTTTCTATCATTTGTAGGTGATTAACAAATTAACTCCGTAGTGAAGTATGCACCAAAATAATTTAAATGACGGTATCCCAATTCAATTGGCACGCACTAGGTCCCCATCTATTGAAGGCAATCAGTCTGTTTTTATTAACCTTACATGCTTGTTAATGACGTCTCGCATTGTAATTGAGTTAGAAAAATTGTTGGAAGTATTTTAACATGCATTTTTAAATTTACTTGTATTTTTACTAAATTTCCCTCTCTTTTCTTCTTCCCTTTTCTCCTTTTTTTCTTTTAATCTCTTTCTCCACGCCTGTTCAGTCGAATGGCCTTCTTGCCATTTCTCCGCCACCCATTCCTCTCTTTCTCCCTCATTCCCTTCTCTCCCCACGTCGATCTGATTCTAGCTCGGCGCCACGCCGCCTTGGCCCTGTGCCAGCCCTGGGCACCGCCGCCTCCTGGCCCTGCGTCTCCTCCTTCGGCTTGGCTTCGAGCCGCTGCTCCATCGCCCTCATGTCACCTCCCGGCCTCGCTGCCACCGGCGCCTCCCCGTGGTCACCTGCCCTCTCGGCTAGCGCCACCGGTCCCCCTCTATGCTGCCGTCTCCAGCCCCTCGCTGACTCCGACTAGCCCGATCGCCTACACCTCCCATTGCCGCCCAGGCTCCAAGCACCGCTGCTCAGCTTCAGTGGCCGTGCCGGCCCATGGTTCCCTTCCTCTCTCGCCTCTCACTCCCTCTCCCTACTTGATTTATTTGATTTTATACTAAATTTTGATTTGCCATTTTTGATCTTGGAGCTAATCGAGGGTGGTCGTTCGATGGCTCCTGGCAGGGCTCGACATCATGCCATGCGCTGGGGGAGCATGCCATGGCCGTCGGGTGCACGGTGTCCCCCTTACACCATGGTGGCTCACCTCCTTGGTACTCTTGCTCCCTCCTCTCTGTTGTACTATTTTCGGCTAGTAATCTCTATGATGGTGCTATGTGCCCTAGTGATACTATGTAATATTCGATTGGTTGCTTATTGGCTACGGGTATGCATGGTTTAATATTGAGAAATTGATGCTATCACTATGGGTAATTAGTCGGCTTCCTTTGTTGATTGATGATTGGATTGCTTTGGGAAAAGATGGTGGCTTGTGCTAGGCAATTGTTTTCCTGGTCGCTTGTTTGCCATCTGGCCCTGGTGGTGGCCTTCTCCGCCAATGGCTTGTTGGCCTGCGGTTTGGCTCCTTGTCACCTTCTTGCTCTTGGTTGGCTTATCCTGATGCTGGCCTTGTGGTGGCCTTACTCTTCTCCTCCTACAGCTTGGCTGCTGGCTCCTTGCCATGGCCAGATGGCTTGGCAGTGGGGAATGGGTTGGGAAAGAGGTGGCTTCAGTTGGGTTCTTGGATGCTGGTTATAATGGTGGTCGAATTGAGTTTTGCCTCCTCCTTGCCTTGCTATGCTGGCTTCAGCCTGGGCTTGTCACCTTGATGTACTAGGTGGTCTAGAAATGTCTGGTTGTCCTTAATGTTGCCATGTGGACTGCATATTGATAATTTCGTGATTGGTTGATTCCCATGGTCTTTTGTGTGTACTTCAGGTTTGTTTTACGTCAAGTGATGACTCCCAGATGGTCTGTTATCTCTGTGAATGGACTGCGCTATCCAAAATTAATCTCTAGGGCTCTGATAGCAATTTCTTCCTTTAATTCTTTTCTTTTGTCTGTCTTTTTCGGTATCTTTATATTTGCTCATTTCGTAAATAAAACTGCGTTTTGTTTGGGTGTCCGGCAATTTGTAATTGTTATATAAAATGGGATACATGTAATTGATTTCTATAGCTTCTGATTAAATGTATACATGTATGATATGTTACCGATGTAAATAAAGTTCTATAATTTCTAGTTAGTTGCAGTTATGTAAGTTTGTGAGATAGTCATTCAGTTGGGACCGAGAATTGTAAACTCAACAGTAATTTGTATTGTCGTTCTTAATATAAAGAGAGTTGTGATATCTGTATTTAATTTAAGCCAATTTTAATTATGGCTCAATGAATGTGAATTGATTTGTTGTACAAAAATTGTAATACTTACACTGTTGTACTATGAACTGTTATATATTTTAATTGAGTTGAATACTTTCACTTATCGTGCAATTGAATTTTTATTTCTCACTCTAGTCTACACAAATTGGTCTTCACCCTCATTGATGAAATTACGTAAATAACATATTTGCCCGGCCCCTCCACCTGGATTCGATCCTAGCAAGCAAAATTCCTAACAAGCGATGTTTGCCCTTGCGGTCTAGATTGCATCACTCGTTTCGACTTCAGCTTATGATTTCTGGTTTCTAGTTGACTATTCCTTGATTTTATTTTTTTCTGGCTTTTTAGTTTTTCTGTGCTTTTTGCCTTTTCTTTTTTCCCGCATTAATTTGCATTGCCTGTGATGGGCCGATTTGTTTTTTATTTTTAATTTTTTAAATTTAATTACGCCAAATAAGTTACCATCAGTTACGGTACAAATTAAGCTAGGTACAATACAATTTCACCGATAAATCAGTTTATTTCAGTTGAACCGAGCGGCCCCAATCAATCCTTGGGATTAAAGTTTTTGGGATTGAACTCAGTGTTTCTCATTTCTCAGAAGTGTTTCTCATTTCTCATGAGTACTGTTCAGCGAACAGTATCCTCTAGGATGTACATACACATATGTGGTTAGTGGGACAGTGCGTTCTCATGCATAAGAGGTTGTTGAGCCTCTATTTTAATTTCTAGCATGTATAAAAACATGTATGCGTGTGCGTATGTGTGGTATAAGTAGATCTATGTGGATATGTGTGTCTCGCTTGTAGCCTTAAAAAAGTCGTAGCGATGTTGATCTATGGCATGGATGATGTGAAGTGTGTCAGTAATGTCAATTTTTCCGTTAAATTTATGCCGACTGATGTGGAAAGCTTCGCGTTTTCTAACCGAACTATTCCGGGGCTTCTTTTTTTGTTAACCTCCACGACATTCAACACACGTAGGTATAGCGATCCGCGTCAGACTCCGCTTACGAGGAAAACGAAGTTTTTGACGAGAGCTGTCGACCGCAGGACCCGGTTAGAGGGGGCAGGGCGCTGAGCCACCAAGCCACCGGCGTTAGATGTCACTCCGTTGTGGATGCTTCCTTGAGACCATGGAAGCTTCTTTGTTCGGGCGTACGTGTACATGCGCGAATTGGAAATGGTCAAAGAAGGCTCACGAACGGTACAGATTTAGGAATATTTTATTTTTCTGCCTTTTTTTTTTCAAATCTGTTCTCATTGTTTTTTTTTCGAATGTAGCCCTTTCCCAAGTGTGAAAGGACGGGCCGGTGATGCGTGGCTCCTTCCGCGGCCCTAGAGCACGGCACATTCGGCTGACCGTGAACCGGTGAGCATGGCAAGGCTTTGCCGACGCAGTTACGAAAGTTGTAGATCAATTTATGAGTATCAAGAAAAGATAATTTTCATCCACATACAACTACAGTTTTAGCAATATCATTAGTATGCACTTAGCTAAATGGTACGTTTTTAGTAGTTAGCCTTGTGTAATTGGTTTGTGCCCTTAGTTCACTTACAATACATAGTATTGCTAGTCTCGTTAATTACTTATTAGTCCCAGTAATTATGTGCAGGAAATAATTACCGTGTTATAATTATTATGCACTGTACGTAAGAAAAATAGTAGTTAGCCTTATGTAGTTGGTCCGTGTCCTTAGTTCACTTAGAAAACTAAGTATTGTTAATATGGTTATTTCTTAATTAGTCACGGTAATTACATGCATGACATTGTTTACGCAAGTACATAAGAATCTTGTGAACATGCCACAAAAAATAGAAGTGAATGAAAAACACAAGTTTACATGATAAATGAGAACACACAATATTTTAACTGAACGAATATAGTTAATGTTTCAATAACTTTATATTAGTTGGCAACAAATAGTAGCTATATGTTTGTTTTAGATGCAATTGACATTCCTAAAGCATAAGATGGGCCTAAGTGACTGGGGTGATCACACAAGAAACGTAATGTATAGCTAAATTGATTTGCATGTAAACAAAATTGTTACAATTAGCGCGCCAGAAAAAATATTACGCACTATGCATGGTGTTAAAATTAATTTTGAAGTACATAGAGTATTTTAGCATTTTTAGCTGCAAGTACGCAGACTTTTTGACAGAACAACTAAAATTAATTTTCATATACGATACTTTGAAGTTATGATAAAGTAATTTATGTGCTCAAAATGAAGTGCTTGTGTTTGACGAAATATTGAATTTGTATTTAATAATATGAAAAGATGATGTAGTAATAACAAGATAAATCCGCTTGACGTATGATAGCAGCTGTTACATGGTACGATTGTTGCATATCGTGTGCTAGTGGGGTTTCATACCTGCATATCGTGTTCTAGTGGGTTTCATATGCACCTATGTCTGGTACACCATGTCGGACATTCATTGCTGACTAACTTGTTGCTCTATATTACTCAGGAGATAGTGGAATCTGAAGATGACGCCACGTATGAGCTGCTCAACCCACGTTGGGATGGGTGACACCGATGCCTAGAGTGGTCATTCGGTGTTTACCTTCTGAGCTTTGTCCTCAGGTGCCCCAGAGAGCATTAGCCTCTGGACCAGCAGTACGTCCCACTACTATGGGACAAGGGGCTCCTGCCCATTGCCCGCCTATTGGACCTACCTCACACGTTTCAATTTGACAATGCACTGATGTCTATGCTTGTGGACCGTTGGAGACCGGAGACTCACACCTTCCACTTCCAATGGGGAGAGATGACTGTCACTTTGCAGGACGTCGCTATGCTTATAGGTCTACCACCGCGGGGTCCTGTAGTAGTGCCACCTCCCAAGCGAGTAATCTGGAAAGTACGTATGGCTGAGGTTTGGTCACTCGATCCTGGAAAACATTCCAGGTGTGCCACATTCATGGTTGTGATTTTACATGACTTGCCTCGTGCAGGCAACTGAGGAGGTAGTGCGGACGTATTACGTTGCGTACCTGTTGTTCCTGTTTGGGTGAGTCTTGTTTCCTATGACTCAGGAAGATTGGGTGTACCCTAACTACATTCATCTTGCTGAGGCATTGGCGGACGCTTGGCCTGATGAGGTACTACAGTATAGTTGGGGCTCCGCAGTACTGTGCACCATGTACTAAATTTGTGTGATGCCTTACAGTGCAGTATGGCCGGAGAGCCAGTCCTCATGGTATGCTACACCCTATTGCAGTTGTGGTTGTGGGAGCAGTTTCTAGTTGGCAGGTCGTACTTCTAGAGTGTCGTGCACCCTTTTCAGTTCATCCCCTTGCTTTACGGTCAGGGTGATAGCATCGACCCTATTGAGGGGCCCACAATGGGTACTCGTTGGACATGTGATCAGCTAGGGTGGGCCAAGGAGAGACTGAGACATGTATACCCTGAGTTTCACAACCTGTTTGAGACTTTGCACTAGGACGAGGTCATCTGGTGGCCATGGACTCCACGGTTCATTGTAGAGATGGCCCCCTATGGCTTGTCCTCTCAATGCAGTCAGGACAACGCGTACTGTTGACGATCTGCCACATGGTGTTCTCCCATATGATCGAGCATTACTATCCACAGCGGGTCATAAGATAGTTTGGGCTTTACCAGCTGGTGCCACTACCCCTGGGATGACTTCTTGCAGCGTAGGCCCACGAGTATGTCGTTAATTGCTTTTATCAGTTAACCTATTATTTGCATCTCTTTTTTCGATTGCCTTACATCCAAATTTACTTGTCAGCAAATGAGGAAAGGGAGGAGGAGTGATGACTGGAGGAAGACATAGCTACTAAGGACAGAGCTGTGAGACAAGAGGGCAGCGATGGACGTCATGCATGAGGCACGACCATACGACATTGAGACATACATTACATACTTGAGGTGGTACGTCCCACACAACCAGGTGTGGGCTGATAGAACCGGCACCACAGCGTCCAGGGGAGGTCATGCACAATGCCGTTGTATGAGCATATCCAAACCCTCACTAGGCGGCAAGCCACAATGAGACGGTAAAGTATTATTTGACGTTTTTTGCGTGCCAACATATCTCGAACTTATTCTCGGTTTCCTTGTAGTATGACCACCTTCATCGTATCTCCAGCGAGGCTGCTGATGCTCTATGACATGGGAGGACAAACATCGTCGATCACCTTTTAGGTACGGCACGATGCCGCCGTCTACGATGACGCGAGGGCAACAATGAGGACCATTACTTATGGTCGTCACAACGACATTGCCATGGTACGAGGCAGACCTCGAGGATAGCATCCACCCCCACCGCCCTCGGTGCCTCCCTACAAACCTCCCTCGGCACCTCCCTTCACAGTTCTGTTGCACTTCGGGAGTCACCGTAGCTATGATCGCTCATCCTCCACACGCCTCGATCTAGCAGTATGTTAGTTATGAGCTGCTACCTCACGGATGTGAATTTGCACCAACCAAATTAGACTTCAGTCACGTACACCACACCGACTCGGTGTACTAAGTACTACCCCTTCCATTGCAAGTTTTTCTGCATCTAGACTACAACACTATCTTACTCATATGGAGAAGCGATGAAAGGAGATCGGACAACTCGCAAGGGTTGTTGCAGCCTGGGACGAACAAAAGGAGTGTGCCAGGAAGCCACCTCCCCGCAACGACGCCTGCCATAGCTCTACTCCCTACCTCAACTTCCCCACCGAGCATTCGTCGCAAGACCCACCAAAGGGGGAGACGCTGCCCCTCTGCTGGTGCATGGACACATGTCGGTTCTTCAAGTTGAAGTAGCACTATTGGGGTTGTGCTAACTATGCCTGAGACTATTTCGACCAGCGTTGGGACACGGAGCGTTACCAACAGTCGGTAAGGACCAATTACAGTGTATTCCCTTAGCATTTCTATTTGGAAGTACGCACTAACAACCTCTCTCATCTACCCACAGTCTTTGAATTCACTATGTGTGTACCACAAATGGATCGACTAGGAGATCCATCCACATGACCAGTGGTGTCTTGACTATGAGGAATGGGATGCTGAGATGAACCGCGAAAGGAGGAGTGCCAGTGGGAGACACAAGCTCATCTAGAGGTGTGCAGGCATAGGGAGCATGAGGCTTGTGAGGAGGAGCACGAGAGAAAGCGTGAAATGGTGGCTAAGGCCAGGGCAGCCAATGAGGACTACAACGACGACCTCGTAAGGAAGGACAAATGTCCTCGGTCCACGTAGTAGATCGTGCAATTCCATAGTACCCCCATCCTACCCACCATGTTTTTCCTTTCTCCTAAAGGCATGCATTCTTACATGGTCCGAATGCTTATGTCGTTGTGTACCACAGTAGTAGTGAGGTCAAAAGAAATTATCCAAACCACCATGCTATGTAACCATGTGTAAATATTTTATTACGATAATCTTGTGGCTGTTGACAAAGGAATGACTGCTTACAAATACGCTCTAAATTAACCTAAGACTTAAATCTTGAAAGATATCCTACTAGGCTGGTTTGATCTAGGCTAGGTACTTCATCTTAACACCAATGCAATGCTTCTTGGTTGGTGACTCTAGGTCATTCTCTCCCTAAACTGAGGAGTCGTTGTCTCCTGCGCGAAGCTCTGTCAACTCCTCCTCTGCTCGGCGGAGCTGGTAAGTGGCAAAGCTAAGCTCATCCAAGGTGGACTAATACAGATAGTCCAGGGAGACTCGGTGAGCTACACCTACTGAACCAGCTTGGGGTTGTCCTCATCTTCCATGCTCACAAAGAAACTCCTGGAGCTAGTAGGGTACCGGCTGGGGTAGTACCGAAAAGCGCTACCTCACAATTCCACCTCATAGATGTTCCTTAGCTTGCGGATGGATTCTTGAGTTGCGTCCTGGATACCAATGAGGAAGGTATCCCATGGTTGTGGAGTGTCAAAGGTGTAGAAAGTGGCTTCATCTCCTATGTTGGTGTAGATCAGCACCTCTACTCTCCAACACTCCTGGTTGCTATAGGACTGGAGATAGCCTTGGTAAAGGGGTCGAGCCTTGAACCTCAACTAATGTAGGAGCTCCCAAAGGCGGGTGGCTAGGTAACCGACTTGGACTCTGTGGAAAATCTTGATGGGGGTCTCGGCCATCTAAAATATTGGAAAGGAGGAAGAAGTTAGAAAATAGTTTTTGTAAGGGAGTGTAGTTGAGTAAAAGAAAGAAGAGGATAGACCTTGATGAAATTTTTTGAAATTTTATTTTATATCAAAATAATTCCTTAGGGTGGACCAAATCTATTCTATCTATGGTCATGTCCTAGAGTCATCGTGGCTCTGATACCATCTCTGTCAGACCTCGAAATAACACTTTCGGATCCTCTGTGTTAGTCACACTAGTCTAGGATCAGCTAGTGCACACAGTGGTAAGAGGAATACATATCAAGCACAAGGACAATCTTTTATTAAATAAAGAGCACGACCTTTTGGACAAGTTTTACATCAACTGCTCACTGGCTTAAATAAATAAAATGAAAATAACAACGAAAACAAGTAAATAAAGCAACAAATCCCAAAGAGCCTGCCCACAGGTAGACAACAGTAAGACGTATACTACTCGTCCTAGTCCTCACCGTAGTTGAAGTCGTCCTTCTCTGAATAGAGATTGCAAGGGTGAGCACAAAGTTGTACACAAGTTACACAGGAAAAATGCATTATTAATGTAAGGCTGACAAGTGATAGCATATAAGGTTAATTGAGCGTAAAGCAGCATTTAAAGAAATACCGTAATTAGATAAAAATTACTGAATTTTATACAATAAATAAAGAAAGTAATTTAAGCAAATTAATATCGTTAGCGTAGGCACCGGCCTGACACTAACCAAACCATGGGTATCACACCAGGACCATCTTTCTCTAAAAAGATTCTATATTTCCATCTAAAACCAATATTGAAAACAAAGTCTAATCCATAAATAACTTTATTCAGCATGCCTATGACTGTGGGTATGGCTATCCAGGATAATTTATACACTTTATAGAGGTTGTACAACTTTACACACAAGATATGATTAACTCATGATGTCTGCCACTACACATTTCTGTATGCATATGACTGAGTAATCATAACAAAGCCTTTACAGAGCCAAGCCGTCAACTTGGTCACACCTCCACAAAGGTTTCACCCCAATAAGCAATCCACCAGATCAGGGCCCCCTCTTGTGTCATGGGAGACTTGTTGCGCCCTATGCCACGCTCACATTCAACTTGTAGCAAGACTCAAGTTGAGACCCGCTAATTAGTCGACTAGGATTGATCCATACCAGTCATGTGGTAGTAGCTCACATTCCGGTAATTAATTGACTTAGGCAAAATTTTCACATACCCCTTGTGCCTAGCACCTACGTTGAGCCACTGAGCAACAACGTATGATAGCAAGCACCCACCACCTAACCATTTATCTAAGTCAAAACCATGTTTTTATATTTTACTTTGAAACATTTCATAGACCTTCTTGACTCACCGAAATAAAAAAATACATTTTAAAACTCATCATTTCATGTGAAAAATTATCCTAGGCCTAAAGTTATTTCTAAGCATGTCTCAGCATTTGCCATGAAATTCTCTAGTCCATACTAATGCACTAACCAGAATTTTATTCTACGATGACAAGGTATTTAGGGATCAATCTCAAATGAGGTAATAACAAATATGAATTATCTAAATTAAAACTAGAATTGAAATACATTGAATAGAATTAAGCATGCAATACAATTTAAACCAATATAACTGGATTTATAAACTGAGATCGACATAATCAAGGTGTGTAACTTGCCTTGCTCCATAGACTGGTGTGAATCGTTGTTGTAGAATTCTTCAGAATCATCACAGTCTGCATATGAAAATGACAAAGAAAACTCATATAAAATTTAAATAAACTCTAAAAATTTGAAAACATGGCAAATTTGGATAGATCATGATTTTATATGAATTTAAAATTTTGAATGGGCTCAATCGGAGCTAGGATGAAGGAGAATGAGCTCCTGAAAGTTTAATTCTAAAGAAAATGAATTAATCTAAACTTTTTGGAATTATTTTTATAAAGAGAAAAGGAAATATGATGTCTGCAAGGGAATTTTGTTTTTGAATGAATTGTTTTTATAAAGGAAATTCAGTTTTATTGTGTCATGATGGCTGGTGCGTCCGGGATGATGTGACCATGTCACAAACGTATACGACCATAGCACTCAATATCAAGATTGAACAAAAAGTGGATTCGTTTCTATCTATTCCTACTAATGTTATTCATGAGAATGGAGTACTACCTCATGTCACTACTTTGTACATTCTTAGGTTTTAAAATGGAAGACTTTTGAACCGAGGGGAAGAAGGAGGTCGAGGCCAAATCAATGGAGGAAAATAAGGAAGAATAAAACCAAGGAGAAGCCATGCAGTGGGAGAGCAAATGGGGAGAGCTCCAAGAACTTAAAGCCCACGTTTTGGATGAGATTCCAAGCCCAATTTGGAATTTCCTCAAGCCCAACCAAAATCAAACTCGGAATCAACTCAGAACTCAATTCGGATTCGGTTCGGGATAGCCGACAGGTCTATAATGAAACGGCCATAACATTCACAAACGGAGTCCGATTTAGGTGTTCTTATGCTTTTTGGAAAGCTTATTCCAAGGTCCATCCAATGAAAGAGGCCTCAGCTTCAGAAACCTTTTGGTTGCGTCGCAATCGTCAAAACAATCTGACGCTGATTCAGCCTGACAGGACCGACTTCTAACATGCATAGAATTCATATCTGGAGTCCGTTTGGGATGGGTGAGTACTTGATGGAAAGCTTATATTATCCTCTTTACAATGAATCTGGCCTCACCTCAAAATTCGTTCTGCACAGAAATATATCACCGAAACAAATCAGGACTATTTCTGAATCCGAGTCTAAAGGTGTTGCGCCACCTCCAATTGGGCCCAAGGGCTTTGTAATTTTTTTAAGGTGGGTGTCCAACCCTAGGACGACCCTTGGCCGCCCCTCTCTCTTCTCCAACTCATATATTCACCCTCTACCCCCTTTGAAATCTTTGGGTTTCATTGAGTTTAGGTTTAGCCATTGTGCAAATTTCTGTTCTTCAGTTGTGTCGGACGACCACCTGTCAAGACAGCCATCGGAATCCCACCTTTTGAACTCAATTTATATATTTGCAATTTTAGATTACTTGTTATCTTATTCTTGTTATCTTGAACTCAATTTATATATTTGCAATGGAGGCGGTGGGAGGAAGAAGGGGGAGCTGACTGGTGGGGCTGGTGGGCAGAGAGAGAGTGGGGGTGGGAGAGGGAGAGGGAGAGAGAGAGGGCTGATGGGTGGGTCAAGGCACCGGATGGGCGACGCATGGATCCAAACCGAATCTAGGCCATGCGCATGAAGAGAGGAAGAGGGGGAAACGCAAGCGTGGGAAGATGGCATTGTGTGGTGGCGGGGTTGAATCCGGGCCAGCCACGTGTTGGTCCGGGAGGGGGAGGCAATTTTAAATGCCAATTTAAATTTAGAAAAATAAGGGAAATTCAAGAAATGTTTAGAAAATAGGAGAAAATTCCAAATAAATTCTAGAAATTTCTCAAAATACTACAACTCACAAGGAGCTCAGTAAAAATAAAACCAACTTAATTTGGCTACAAATAAACATATATTTTTAATAAGTCTTATTGTAGGCTAAAATAAAAGGGAGAAAAGAAAATCCAAAAAATCCAATTAAGTTAATTTTAAAATCTTGGGATGTCACACAAGATTTCATCACTTTGCTTCCTTCAAGTGCATTTGCAATTTAGGTTCGAGTCCTGTCAATCCCGAACTAGGATTCAATGAATGAAGATATTCATCTTTCCTTTTTCCATAAAAAGTTTCCATTGGGAGGGGGGAGACAAGATCAAATACCTATAGGCCTTCCTTCACCTTTTTATTTCACATTTTTCATTAAAGAGGATGAATTTTTTTACTTAGTGCAGGATGCATGCATTTCTGATCCGAACACTAAACAAAGTACGTCAGGGGATTTCGCGGCCCCGTGGCACGGCAGGAACCTTTCATGGTCCGATGGCATGGCGAGTAGGTGGGCCTCGTCAGCTTTCCGCGGTGTCCAGGACATGCCACATTCTGGAGGCGTGGTAGGAGCTGTTAAGAAACCTGGGCCTGGGCCGGTAGCCTAGGGCCCATGGTGGGCACCTCATTGTAGTCTATAAATAGAGAGCCATACCTCCTCATTATGTACACATGAATAAAAGCAATAAAGAAAGACCAGGAGTTCTCTCTATCTCTCTGTGTGTTCAATCTATTCTTCTGTGATTCTGTGATTGATTCGTTCTTGTTCTAAACAGAGGAATCGCTCGGACTGGTCGCCAGCGACGGTTTCTCAACACGTTATCAGCACAACTTCGCTCTGGTGAATGAGGTAATCATCGAAGCACAGAGTGAATTTTCTAGATCGCTTTTGAATCTGTATTTTCTTTTCGCGTTCTAGATTGAATTTTCTACTATGCAAATCCGCCCTAATCTACCGCGAGCAGACTTGAAGTCGCCGGCACAATGCCGATCAGTAGATTGTGAAACAGGGTAGATGTTGATTGCACTATAGAACGATACAAATCCGCCCTAAATCTACCGCGAGCAGATCTAAAATCGCCGGCACAATGTCGATCGGTAGATTGCGAAAAAGGGTAGATGTTGATTGCATCATATATTGGAAAACGAAAAATATTTGCATGGGTTTTGTATGATTTAGCATAAAGGCTCTGCATATATAAGCGCCGCCGGCCTGACGCCGACCAGTTGTCGGCCACCGGTCCCCGCACGGACCGCTGTCTCCCGCACGAGGCGCCGCCGTTGCTGTCGTTGGCCTCCCACGCGCGAACGCGCGCTGGCGCGCCGCCTCGCCGAACGCACGCGCGGCCGCCGCCTTGCCTCCCGCGCCGAACGCGCACGCCCTACCGCCGCCGCCTCGCGCCGAATGCGCGCTCGCCATCGCCTCGCTTCCAGCGCCTCGGTCGCCGCTAGCCGCCCGAACGGCGCGCGCGCTTGCGCCATGAGCCGCCCCGCAGCTCGGCGTCCTCCGCCCGCCCGCAGCGCAAGACCTTCTTCGACCGCCGACCGCTGCGTGGCTGCCGCAACCCCGCATGGGCTCCGCCAACCCCGCGTCCCGCATGGCGCCGGTGCCCCGCGCCGCCGACGCACCCAGCCACCTCGCGCTCCGCCCGCCCCGCACCGGCCTCTGCCGGCCTCCCGGTCCCTCCGCCGCGCCAAAGCATGGCGTTGCTCCGTGCGCCACCTCGGTCCGACCGCCTTGGCGCTCCGCCGCATGCGCACCCAAATCCGTCGCCGCTCCCGCAAGAGCGGCCCGCCACCGCATGAGCGCCCCGCCACCGTCGAGCTCCGACCCGCCGCCGCGCCGCCGCTTTCCCGCACCGCCACCTCCCGGCTAGAAGACGAGGGCCGTAGCCGCCGAAGCCGGCCGGCGCCCCGGCAGCGTCGCCGGCGCCGGAGGCCACCGCCGCACGAGGCCGCCGCGCCATGGCGCCGCCGCCGCCGCCGGCTTCCCGGCCGCTCCACCTGCGGGCTACCTCTCCGCACGTGCATCTGTCCGAGCCCCACATGGCCGACGCGCCACACCGCTCGGCCTCGCCGCTCGCCTCGCCCGAAGCCGCCGCGCGCCATCGAGCGGCGCCGCTCGCTCGTCGCGCCGCTGCTGCCGTTGCGCCGCCTTCGCCCGCCACCGCCGCCGCGCTCGGGAGCGCGCGCCGCACGGAGCCACCCCGCCTGTGAGCGCCCGAGCCAGCTGCTCGGGTAGCCGCCGTCGCCATCAAGGGTTTAGGGTAAGGAAACCCTATCCCACCGTGTGAAATACCGGCCGGCGGGCCTCATGGGCCAAACGGGCCGCATGGCCGAAGAAAAACCGGGCCGAAGGCCCAGCCGGCCTGAGGCACCGGTAATTTTGAAGAAACGCCCTCCCAAGTTGTTGAAATCACGGAAAGAACCTTAAAACTTGCATTTAAGTCCCGGATTTGGCAGAAAGCTCTTGGTAATTCCGAAAATTGCCGATAGGTCCTCAGATTTATGTATGGGTCCAAAATTTTGCAGAAAACCCGTCAGTAAACCAGAAAATTGCGCGAATTTTTCTCTGAACTGAAAATTTGCGTAGAAACCACCAGAAATTGCAGAATTTGCTGAAATATCATATTTTAGCATAAAAAGGACTCGGGAATCCGATTTTTGCATTATTTTTAGCATTTGAAGCTTATTTATTTATGTCATTATTATTCTCTGTATTTTCTGTATTTATTTACTGTTTTGGTTAATTGTAATTACTGAAAATTGCTTTTAATCACTGAATTAGCAGTAAAATTTATAGAAAATGCATAGAAAATTCTGAAACATTGCGAGAACCTTTTGTACCATTTATTTACCCGCAGTGAATTATTTCGTGCATGTCTACCAGCAGTAGACTTATACACATTTAGATGACTAGCATCACGAACTGGGAGTTCGAGGAGCTGGCCCAGCATGGCCAAAACTATCTGATGTTGGTATCCAATGTCGAGATTGTGCTTGGAGCCAGGAAGCTCCGCGCTGCTATTGGGATTGGCGGACTGAATGACGCTCAACCCAAACCCGAGGAGAATGATCAGGCACTTCATTTTCTTAGGCACCACCTCTGCCTCACTCTCAAGAATGAGTATATGGCGGAGAAAAGCGCACTCGTACTCTGGACCGCACTCAAGAAGCGGTTTGAGAGGCTAAAGTACACCATTCTTTCTCAAGCAGAGTAAGAATGGATCAGACTGAGGTTTGCCGACTTTAAGACGGTCGGGGAAAACAATTCTGCCTTGCACAGGATTTGTACTCCAATACAGAAAATTGAGAAAATCCTTACACCCCAATGCAGTATAATCCGCACGCAATTATCGTCAAGACGGCTATGAGGAATATGCCGAATTGATTGATATGATGCAAATTGTGGAAGCTCAGGACGAAGTTCTCCGCAAGAACTAAGTCACTCAGCCATTTGAGAGCTCCACTAGCCGTGAAGCCAATGCCGGGAGCAACAAGGTGCGAAAGCCCTTGCTAGAGAAAAGGGGAAGGAAGGGTAAGGCCGCAGCCCAGAAAGGCGAATCAGATGCTCCACGAGAGAATAAGACTAGCAAGCCAAAACGGGATGGCAAAGGGCACATGAAGCCCACTATGCATCGGTTGAGGGGGAGCGTTCTGAACAGCTACCTGCGTTGATGGTGTTACCATTACGACAGCAGCACCCCTCTCGACCTAGAAGCAGCCACCGTCATGATTTCTCTTGAAGAGAATGCCACCCCGAAAAATAGCAGAAGAAGTCCAATGCACTGAATGCATTTCGACTTTAATTGTCATTTATTTTGTGTGGAAGAATATGTTAGAATTTGCATGGATGGTACTTAAGAATTGTTATCTTCTCGTGATGGTTGGATGATATTTGAAGAATTCATTCATTTATTCAGTTTATGATGGCATGATATGTTCTGATATTGGAGTATTTTATGTATGTGTTGATTCCCTTCTTATGCATATTAATAAAATACCCTATATTAGAACACGTGTAGCGCCCTATGAAGGAAGTGTGCTTAGCTAGCAGCGGCACAACGCATATCATCTTAAGAGAGATTGAATATTTCCAGTCGATTCGTAAGAGCACTAGCAGCCTTACGACAATCGCTAGAAGCGATGCATGTATAATTGGTTCAGGAAGAGCCTCAATGGGCACAACTTTGATCATTTGATGAAGCCTTATTGTACCCAGAATCAACTAGAACTCTCCTAAGTTTTAAGAATATTTGCGCCAACGGTTTCCACATTGAGACTAAAGAAGAGTATGATAAGAAATATCTACTCATTACAAAAGCAAAGAGAATGGAAAAGTGCATTAGAAAAACTTACTTCACTAGAAACCGGGCTATATTATACCACCATTAAGGCGCCTGCAGCGTACACTGTTTTAAAGACAGTATTTAGAAGCTCTAAACTCTTCTGTCTCTGGCATGACAGATTAGGCCACCCAGGTCTTAGGATGATGAGAAACATAATCAATAATTTTCAAGGGCATAATATTAATGTGAAGAATTTCCCGAATCATGAAGATTTGTGTGCCCTGCATGTGCCACCGGGAAACTAATTACTAAACCCTCCACTCTGAAAGTGAAGGATGAAGTCCCTGCATTCCTGGAACGCATCCAGGGAGACATTTGTGGTCCCATTCAGCCCATCTCAGGGCCATTTGAGTATTTCATGGTGCTCATTGACGCTTCCTCGAAGTTGTCATATGTGGGTTTGTTGTCCACCAGAAACCATGCCTTTGCAAAGTTGATCTCGCAGATCATTCGCATCAGAAATGTGCTTCCAGATCATCATATTAAGTCCATCAGAATGGACAACGCCGGAGAATTTACTTCAAAGGCATTTGATGATTATTGTATGGTAATGGGAATTGCAGTTGAGCATTCGGTACCGCATGTCCATACCCAGAATGGTTTGACAGAGGCTTTAATTAAAAGAATTAAATTTATTCCCCGACCCCTTTTGCATAATTGAAATCTAGCAGCTACATGTTGGGGACACGCAGTCCTGCATGCAGCGAATCTCATTAACCTTAGATCCTCGGACTACAACATCCATTCACCTATGCAACTAGCGCAAGGGTCAGCACCGAATATTTCCCAACATTAGGGGGGGATCAACCCCTTGATGAAGAATGTTGGGAAATTACATGGCAAACCACGGGAATTCATGACTTGCGCAATAGTGAAGCAAAGAGAAGTCCAGAAGACAATAGAAGTCTAGAAGACAAGAGAAGTCTAGAAGACAATTGATTTGCAAGCATTAGCAAATCAGTTGCCTAATCACTTTAGTGATTTGAAGAGCGTGACTAAGTCGCATGTGCCTGCACGCACTGCACCGGAGAGGGTTGAAATACCACACAAAGCAGAAGGTATCCCTAATCTCATCCAGAGGTCTCAGAAAAATAATAATAAAGGACGAGAACTCTGGTTCCTCGAATCCTTAGTAACCAGGGACGCCTGGTGAAGAAGGATAAGAGGGATTTATCACAGCCGATCATTGAAGTCCCCCAGAATGAGAAGGGGAGCCAGTTGAGACCTGGCACAAGTATGACACCTTCCGAAAAGGGCATACCAGATCTGAATATCCCCATCGGCATGGATGTGTACGCACACATCCATGCCGAAAAACTAAAGGGACTTGCCACCGCAGTTGAAAGAAGCGATGTGCAAGGTAAAGCTCCAGCAGAAGCAATCGCTCCAGAAGAAGCAACTCACGAAGAAATAACTATAAATTATGTGCACACGGGAGAGTCCCTGAATAGGACAATAGCTAATATCGATATCTACTTCGCAAAGAAAATTGCCACCATCATCGATCTTGATCCCGAGTCTGCATCGCTCGCTGAATGTAAGAAAAGATCAGATTGGGAAGATTGGAAGAAGGCAATAGCAACTGAATTGCTATCTCTGAATAAAAGAGAGGTGTTTGGGCCCGTATGCCGCACGCCTCCCCACATACACCCCGTTGGGCACAAGTGGGTATTTGTTCGAAAGAGAAATAAAAGAAATAAAGTAGTAAGATACAAAGCAAGGCTGGTAGCCCAAGGTTTCACTCAATGTCCTGGAGTTGATTATGAAGAAACATACTCCCCGGTCATGAGTGGAATTACCTTTAGATACCTGATCTCAATGGCAGTGAACTTGAACATAGAAATGAAATTGATGGATGTTGTGACTGCATACCTTTACGGTAACCTGGATTCGGAGATTTATATGAAACTCCCTAAAGGAATATCTCTCCCGAACCAAAACAGAGCAAATAGAAATTTGTACAGTGTGAAACTCAGAAAGTCACTGTATGGACTGAAACAATCTGGAAGAATGCGGTATAATCGCTTAAGCGACTTTCTCTGCAAGAAAGGCTACACGAACAATGAAGACTCTCCTTGTGTATTTATACGACAATCCCAGAATGGATTCTGTATAATCTCTGTGTATAGATGATCTGAATATCATCGGGACAGCCGAAGACATAAAAGAAGCAAGCTCCTACTTGGAGTCAGAATTTGAAATGAAAGATTTGGGCAAGACCAAGTTTTGCTTAGACCTGCAGCTTGAGCATGACCCTGAAGGAGTTTTGGTACATCAGTCGACCTACACCCAGAAGGTGCTTGAAAGGTTTGGCTTCGAGAAGACATTTCCCTCGAAAGTACCGATGATCGATAGGTCTTTACAGCAAGAAAAAGATCCTTTCCGACCTAGGGAAGAGGGGGAGGAAGTCCTGGGATCGGAATTCCCATACTTGAGTGCAGTGGGAGCACTCATGTACTTAGCAAACTGCACTAGACCGGACATTGCATTTGTCGTGAACCTGTTAGCAAGGTACAGTGCAGAGCCCACCAAAAGGCATTGACAGGGCATAAATGACACCTTCCGATACCTCCAAGGAAGCAAAGACACTGGATTGTCTTACAGAAAGAATCAAGATCTGAACTTGATTGACTATGTAGATGCTGGGTACCTGTCTAACCCGCATACCGCTAAGTCGCAAACAGGTTATGTATTTCCTTGTGGTGGAACTGCAATTTCCTAGAAATCGTCTAAGCAAAGCCTTGTAGCTACTTCGACGAACCACTCAGAAATTATAGCGCTATATGAAGCCGCACGAGAGTGCGCTTGATTCCGCTGAACGATTCACCACATCTAGCAGTCATGTGGAATGAACATTGTGCAAACCCCCACAATTATCCATGAAGATAATGCAGCTTGCGTTGCACAAGTGCAGACGGGCGATGTAAGCATATCAACCCCAAGTTCCTCTATGCTCATGAATTGCAGAGATGGACAAGATTAAAATACTATACACTAAGTCATGTAGACTTGTTCACTAAGTCACGCCCTGCATCTAGCTTTGAAAGGTGCGTACGTGGAATTGGAATGACGAGACTTAGAGAAGTGCAGAATTCAGGGGGAGAATTCTCACAAGCCCGCTAATAAATCTTGATCATGAATATTAAATACCCAAAAAATAAAGTCCTGCAGACCAAATAAATTTGGGTGAATTGTACTCTTTTTCCCTTGACGAGTTTTCCATGAAGTTTCTCGACCAAGGTTTTTAATGTTGCAATTCGTGCATCGCAGCATCACATGTATCATGTGCTCTTTCTCCAAATTTTTTCCACTGGGTTTTTATGGAGTTTTAGTGAGACATGAACGTGTCAGATGAGTGCCCAAGGGGGAGTGTTAAGAAACCTGGGTCTGGGCCGGCAGCTCAGGGCCCATGATGGGCACCTCATTGTAGTCTATAAATAGAGAGTCATACCTCCTCATTATGTACACATGAATGAAAGCAATAAAGAAAGATCAGGAGTTCTCTCTATCTCTCTGTGTGTTCAATATATTCTTCTGTGATTCTATGATTGATTCGTTTTTGTTCTAAACAGAGGAATCGCTCGGACTGATCGCCAGCGACTGTTTCTCAACAGAGCCACACGCGATGCGCCGATTCTTCCACGTTTCCGGAGGAGACTACATCTAAAAAAATGGACTGGGAGCCAGAATTGCAAAAAGAAAGATGGCGCTATGGGAAAAAACAAAAAAAAAAGATTTAGCCTGTGGACACAACAGGTTGTAGATAATCCATTCTCTCATACATGGGACAGGGCGCAAAAATTAGACTGGAAAACCAAGGACGAAACACGTAGCCTGTCTCCAAAGCTCTGCATGGGCAGATGGGCACATCCCGGTCTTGCCGAAAAAGACCGACCTACGGCAACGAGTCCGCGCCTTCGATGGGTTAAGAGTAAGGCTGTGCTCGGTTGGACTGAAAAGTTATAGTTTTGGTTAAAATTATACTATAGCTGATTGAAATTATACTGTAGTTAAAAATGACTTATTTGGTGTAATTAAATTTAAAAAAATTAAAAATAGAAAAATATGTTAGCTCATCATGGACAACGCAAGCGAATACGAAGAAAAGATCCAGCAAAGCTAAAAAAACCAAAAGTTCAGAAAAAGACGAAATTTATAAATAGTAAAAAATAAGCCAGAAGGCAAGAGTTCAAGCTGAAATGAGCGAGGCGTAAGCCCGCCAAGAAATGTGGGATTCGAACAGTTGCCCCCACGGCTCCACCGCACCGTGGAGAGCCCCCACCTTGCCAGCCCAACTTGCGCGATGATTTTTTATTAAAATAAATAATAATATCTTTTAGAAGGAGATGATGAGTAATAGGAAAAATGAGAAAGAGATGTGTGTGAGACATAAGCGAGAGAAGCAGGATGTGTGATGTGCCTGTGATCCTTGCTTTATCCTTGTAGCGAGACAGAAAAGAGCTAAGATCTAAGATCCTGTGCCTGGGATCGCTTACGCTAAAAAAAAAAGAGCTAAGATTTAGTCTTAATTTGCACCGAGAAAAAACTAACGAGTTTTTTTAACAAGTCAAAGTGTTAAAACTTTGATTCAGGAAAAAATGCACACATCGTAAATAAATTAAGAGAACACAGAAGAATTTCTAAATTTCTCTATTCTTTTATTTGCTCCCCTTTTTTCTTGCTTTTTTTCTCACAAAATTGTGTACAAGCCACCTCAATATAAAGGCTAATAATCTCCTACTCGTATACGTATTCAGACTTCAAGTTGGATACAACTTCAACTTGAATTATACTCGAATACGGACTCTACTATGTCTAGTACTCGAAGTCAAAATTATTTCTAACACATAGTACACAACAGTGAACACAAATTACACTTGCCTCTCTGGTTCAC
Organism: Dendrocalamus sinicus; assembly: GCA_036346575.1. Classification (NCBI taxonomy): domain Eukaryota; kingdom Viridiplantae; phylum Streptophyta; class Magnoliopsida; order Poales; family Poaceae; genus Dendrocalamus; species Dendrocalamus sinicus. The sequence goes on along the minus strand of CM070660.1, from coordinate 9,729,824 downwards.
AATACAATATGAAACAAACAAGCGATGATACGCAGAAATCCACAAGCGGGCATGCGTTTGCCTCCGCTACTTCGTGGACCGGTTAATACGAGACAGTACTGTGAGAGAAAGAGCTTCCATCCATGAAAAATGTTGGTCTAGCCGCAGCAGGCAGAGAACTGGTAGTATCGGTGTTAAGCATCACCATGATATCTGCCATCGTAGGTCGATCCACAGGGTTCTGTTGAAGGCACAAGAGACCTATATTGACGCATTTCAGCACCTCGGCTTCAGGGTAGTTTCTTCCAAGCGAATAATCTATCATCTCTGCAATTGTTCCCTCGGCCCAGTGCCTCCAGACCTAGCATTACAATCACATACCTTCAGTACTAACAACATCGACACAATTGCAAGTGATACAAGTATTGTCAATGCGTGTAAGCAAGTACTCACGATGCCTATTAGGTCTTCATTTTGCTCAGACAAGTAGGACTCGGTGTTCCTCCTGCCCGTTACGATCTCAATAACGAGAATGCCGAAACTGAACACATCTGATTTCGTAGAGTACTGCCCACGCATCACGTACTCAGGAGACATGTAGCCGCTGCAGCATGAAGAATATATAGCATGGGTCAGTCAAGCTGGCGTTATTGTCCAGACATCATGATTGATTGACTGATATTGTTCGAAAGCCTTGGTTAATTACAATGTCCCGGCGATGCGGCTGGTAACATCTCGAGTCTGATCTTGCCCAAAAAGCCTGGCGAGACCGAAGTCTCCGATCTTGGGGTTCATGTCTGCATCCAACAGAACATTGCTCGCTTTCAAGTCGCGGTGGACGATCTTCTTCTGAGAATCTTGGTGAAGATACTGCAACCCTCGAGCAACTCCTTCGATAATCTTGAATCGTTTCGCCCACTCTAGTCGACCTTTTTCCTCTGGATCTGACACCAAAAATGAGAATTTCATGGTTATTGCACATGCATATAGGTGCTACTAAAGAGAATTTAGATTATGTGGGAAGGACAGTGGTACCAAAAAGAATGGTATCAAGGCTTTTATTGGGCATGTACTCGTAGACGAGCAATCTCTCTCCTCCGTCTAAGGAAAAACCCACAAGCCGAACAAGATTCCTGTGATGAAGTTTGGCCACCAGAACTAACTCGTTTTTCAGTTCTTCTAGCCCCTGATTTGAACCCTTCGACAGTCTCTTTACGGCCACTTCTTGTCCGGAAAGAACTCCCTGAATGAATCGACTTATCTTCCATGAAGGTATGAATACAATGCACTACATTCTGTAATGACTTGAAGCATTCAAAGCTTCACATACTACAGCAATTAACAATTGATCACTAAATTCATGCAAACCTTCAGACATGCTTCATATTTTAAATTTATGAATAAAAGTTTGTATGCAAACTTGCGAGGTACTCCTATCAATTTGAAGGCTATTGCCATACCTTATAAACTGCACCGAATCCCCCCTCACCAAGTTTGTTGCTTTCATCGAAGTTATTTGTTGCCACTTGTAGTGATGAGAGAGATAGCAAGGTTGACTTGACACTTTCGAGGTCCTCGATTGTATCAGCTGGTAAATTTCCATTGATTCGGTTGTTAACGATTAAGCATGAGTGCAACATTAAGAAGCGGAAACTGTAAAGAGGACTTACGTCGGGAGGAAAGCCCTACTCTTCGCGATCTTCTCTTCCTAAGCATGATCCTCGCACAAAGGGAAATTGCAGCTATGGCAGCAACACCCACTATCGGCAATATAATTTCAAGAGGTTTTCTCGCTGACTTGTTTTTACCTGTAATTTGCCAACAAAAAAAAAACAGTTTAAGATGTCCAGCGGTGCATGTGCCACAAACAAAATGAAGTTCTGGTCTGTGTGAAAAATTCCCGAATGGTGGGTCACATGCAGTGGTGTGATACTGTAATCCAATATGCGCTTTATCAAAAGACAATGCGAAAGCTAGGAGTCCAGATTAGTGTCATGTTAACAAGAATTTGACGAGAGTAAAAAAATTAGGCTCGATTCAAGCAAGCCATAAGATAAAGTAACTTTGGGTCCCGCCTCAACCACACTAATAAGCTTTACTTGGTACACTACTAATCTTGCACGTGTAACGTACTCCATCTGTCTATTTTTAGATGACGTTTTGAATAGTGCACTCAAAATTTTAAAAGTTTGATTGTTAATATGCACAAAAAATATTTAGATATGTCGTGTGAAAATATTATCACTTGATTTTATATTATTATACGTACTCCATCTGTCAATTTTTAGATGACGTTTTGAATAGTGCACTCAAAATTTTAAAAGTTTGATTGTTAATATGCACAAAAAATATTTAGATTTGTCGTGTGAAAATATTATCACTTGATTTTATAATATTTTAACAAAACCCTAAATAAAAATAACAGGTGAGATTTAAAAAATCTCCTTCGTTTAAGGGCAAAAAAATCTCACAATAATTCTAAAAAATAAAAATTCTAGAAATTCTCATATTAATCAAGAAAAAGATACACATCTCTACACTTATTTTGGTAAGACAAGATTATAACGGTGCAAATTAATCATATATGTATATTAAAGTTATATAGCAAATACAATTGCATTTCAATCATAAGATGTAGAGTTTATACTAAAAACAATTGTATCATAATATTTAGCCACATAAATAATATCTAGCCGCATAATTATATGGGCAAACATGCTAGTTTTGAATACTTTCTACCAATATATAATTCTAGAAATAATGGTTAAAATGTATATTGAAGTATGTCTAAAACTAAAGTAAAAAAACGGAGGTAACGTAGTAATCCATAAGCCCATGAGCCATCGAGTTAATTAATACGGAGGAGTGCATAACTCACCTCCCGTAGTGCCCGGCACAACATCCGGAGCCGGCGCGGGCGCCCCGGTCTGCAGCCGCAGCATCGCGCCGCCGGTGTAGAACTGCCTGTACTCGAACCGCAAGTTGCACCGTGAGCCAGCGATCCTCGCGCCCCGCTCGTTCGTCGGGAACGTCTTCCACCACTGGCCCACGAGGTCGTCGAGGCACCTCCGGCACAGCCCCGGCGACAGGTCCGGCACGCACTGCGCCATCGAGTAGATATTACGGAACTCCGGGTCGAGCCCCACCCGCTCCCCCGTTGCGAACAGCCTCGTCGAGTTGTCCACCGCGTACCGCACGGTGGCGTTGAGGAGGCCGGTGACCGCCCGGTCGTAGCCCGCGACGTCGCTGTGGGTGATGTTCGTGCCGGTTATGAGGATCACCTCGCCGGAGTTGTTGGTGGAGGACAGGAAGTCCTTGTCCGAGAAACGGACGTAGCACTGGTTGTAGCAGAGGGCCACCTCCTTGCTGCGGTTGCAGACCCTCTGCACGTCCTGGCCGGCGAAGGTGCCGCAGTCGAAGCAGTCGCTGGGGCTGAGGTCGGCGCGGCAGAGCATGAGGCCGTAGACAGTGTTCGGGCCGGCGCCGACGGAGGCGGCGGCGAAGAGGTCGGGCGAGGCGTAGGCGTTCTTTCGGAGGTCGGTGATGAGGTTTAGGAGGTTGGACTCGTAGGTGCTGCCAGCCGAGTAGTTGCCTATGCTGCTGCTGCAGAGCGGCCACGGCTGGGCGGCGGCGAGCGGAAGCGCGAGAGCCGCTAGGAGTAGAACGGCATGGATCGAGGAGCGGCCGTGCATGGCGCCGTGAACGGAGGAGGAGCTCGGAGGAAGAAACTTGGCGAGATACGGAAGCTAGTTGGAACTTGGAAAACACCAAGGACGATGCATGGTAGTCTATACGGAAGCTGTTTTTTCGTTTAACTCTCCCTTTAAATTAATAGAAGACAAGTCTTTTACCCACTTTAAAAAAAAAATCCATTGGAGTCTAATCTCCGTCAGTATGATCTAGGGCTCTTGGCATACAGTACGGTCTTAATTGGCATGCATGGCAGCTTGATATATTTAGATATGTCGTCGTAGAAGTATGATGTAGCTGTTTCAACTTGCTAACGCGCTTAATTAATGTAGATCCGTCAATGTCACTGTTGACCAGGTGCAGCGCATCCATGCATTAGGTCCTGCTGTGGTTCCGCTGGTTCCGGCTACCGGCAACCTTTTGCTTAATTTTATTTTTTTTCTAATTTTTTGGTTTTTGAGTTTTTTATATTTTTTTCATATTCGTTTGAATTATCCATGATGGGTTAATATATTTTTTATTTTTAATTTAATTATGTCAAAAAAGCCACCAGCAACTACAGTACAAAATAAGCTAGCTACAACACAAAAAAGCCATAAGCCGACTTATATAAGCCGAACTGAGCAGACCGTAGTTGCATGAAGAGAGTAACTGATAGTCTGCCTGAACGTACCCACTCTCGTTCGAAATACACCTACTTAATTATCACTTGGACACAGGTTCTATTGCACGAGTTTTTGGCATATATGGCACATTTTGAACTCGTACTTATAAGAATGTCAGTATGTGTGCGACAATAGCAAAAATATCTGGTTTGCATCTTAAGCACCGAACGGTGACGCTATAGAGTGGACACTTCGCCGATGTAGCCCCGTGTCCGTGCGGGCCTGCCACCTGGTCACCGTACAGCCAAGGTCCTACCACCTGGCCACCAGGCTCCAGGTAATTAGCATTTATAATTAGATAGTTTAATTGTGTGATTAGAAGATTTAACACGCACTACTCATAGAATTTTTTAGATACAGCAAATGAGCACAAAAACTTACGCAATTTTTTGTGGAGCTTTCTGACATAGCGTAGTTCATTATATAATTTGCTCGTAATTTTTTTCATTATGAAATTTACTCAAAATTCATTTACGTAAAGTATTTGTAAGAATTTTTTAATATAGGAAATGAGACCAAAAAATTATAGCAGTGGACTTGATGGTCTAATTTTTTATTTAATTACGCAAGGAGTACACATAGTAGTACAAAAAACACATGGCACGAGATATAGCAGTACAAAAAGCGCATTGCACGGGATGCGATATGGCTCACTCATCTGAACCACTACTATCTCTTCGTCGCGTTTCCCTTCGCATGTGTGCCCTTGTCTTCCGTTGAGCATCTGGCGTGGGAGTACAACAGTCGATTTGGAGCGTGCATGTGGAATCGGATAAAGTATAGAGATCGTTCTATCTGTGGAGTGGCCGGCGGTAGTCCAGTAGGCTGAGGTAGAGCTGATAGTGTCTGATGGTAAACGTCGATGTGCTCTTGCTGAGACATGCTAAATTGGGGGGGGGGGGCGCCAGCGATGAAGTCATGAACGATGTATTCTAGAAATCTTTGTTGTGCGGAGGAGCCCAGACCTTCACCATACGGTGTGCCTACGACATCGGAGGAGCTTTGTCCACTGAAGTCTCCAAACCCTGCGTACGGTGTGAACGATGAGCTCTGCTCTGCATATGCTACAAACCCTAGCACCATGTACCATCCCAGGAAGCAGTTGGGAGGCCTGTATCATCATTGGTCGACTGGCCGTCACACCCACATTGAATTGAAGGCTGCAAGATAGAATAATATTAGTCACAATAAATACTCCAAATGAAGAATGCCAATCTCGTATCTCCCGATTGTGCAGCGAAGATGACCGACAGGGAGTAATAGTCTATGTAGGGTTTGTGAAGATTAAAAGGGAAGCATCTCGACGACAAACCTGCGGTGGGAGAATACCATGATGTTAGTGAAACGTAAGGTATAACAGAAAAACAAAATGTAGGTTTGTACATAACTTACCTCCACATTGATCTGGCCCATGGGTGATCAACGAGTAGTACTATGATGCTGGCCAGACTCGGTAAGTCGCGATGGTCGACTGGACTCGCCAGGTCACAATGACCTGGCGGGTGAGCACGGTGCCCCCACTGGATGCCCGATGCGCATGGCATGGTCCGTCAATCGACCGCAGCTTAGATTGTCTATTATTTTTTTGGCTTGCGATATGATGTACTTGAAAGTTTTCTGTATGGCTAGTGATGTGTCTGGGCTGCTCATGGTGGTTTCAGATGCGCTTGCAATGCGATGCACCTGCTCTAATTGAAGTGACATACCAAACTGGTTCAGTAACGAGTAGTATGAATTTCATATATGAAACGATTAGACTTTACAATTGTCTTACAGTGTTATGACGCCGCGAAGCACTGTGGTGATCGAACGAGCATTGTAGATTGTCATCGTGTGTGTAACCTGCTCTAGGCGATCTGGTGGAGGAACGGTGAGTCTGCCATATGACCGGGGTACATACCACCATAGGTACTTGTTGTATGTCTGAAAGTCATACGGACGCTGCTCTATCACGACATCCAACAACCCCATGTCTGTCCATGCCATCGTCCACTCCTATTGCAGTAGCCGCCGGTCCATACCATGCCGACATGCCCTCGATTGCCTGTATTTTCAGAATCATCAATGTTACAAAAGAAGACATATGAAGTGTAAATATTACTCAGATGAAGTTTGACTCACAGGTGTATGGCTCGTGGTAGGAACTTGCTGTCCGGAGGGGGCACGACCTGGTACAAACCAAACTGTCGTATTACATACTGCGACGCGGAAGCCTCCACCATATATGAGAACACCAGATGACAGGTCATTGCCCATAACTCTACGTCTTGGAGGCATTGCACAAACAGCCCGTGTGGCGCTACACGCAGCATGAACTTTGGGGTCCATGGAGCCTAGATGATGTTACCATCATGCAACGACCCGAACTCGTTTTGCCACAACAAGTAGCACCTTGCTGGTCTGTTCTGATATGTTCTTGGCCGAGTATAGACGGACACCAGTCCCCTAAAAGCCCATAGTGGTCATGTCTATCTGGTTGGTGAACTTGATGAATGGGTGCACTGGCCTCTAGAAGGCCGAACGCCCGACAGGGAAGTGCTCCTAACTCCACAGCTGTAGGAGCACATAATAGATGGCCAAGTCAGTGGTACCATCGGTGCCATGCTGGCAAGGTTCACAGAACCCTCGATATGTGGTGTATAGAATGGCTGATCCCCAGCTGTATTAAGGCATCGCCCCAACATCTGCATTAGCCAAAGACTCGGTGAGGCAGATGAACTCGGAGTTACAAATATCTCCGTGTGTGGATGGAAATATGCTCCAATCAAAGAGATGAATAAGGTACACGATAAGGTGCATCCTGACAACCTCGTCTGGTGCATCCTGCAGGCACACACTGAAATACTTCAACCAAGAGTGGGGGACGCCATGAGCACCCTCCGGGATAGCCAGGCAGAACCAATACGCTAGCCTGTCCCTCCAGTCCGCCGATGGAGAGGCTGGAACAAGTGCGTCACCCCTGAGAGGGAGACCGATCAGGAACGAGACATCCTGCAGAGTGACCGTCATCTCACCCCACCGAAAAGTGGAATATGTGCGTCTTAGACCTCCACCTGTCCACCAGTGTCGAGGGCAGGCTGTCGTCCAAGGTGAAATGCCGTTTGATGGAGACCAGCCTTGCAAAAGGGCAACAAGCCCGTGGCCCGTAGGATTGGGACATAGCGATTATCCAGCTCCCAATCATCTATCCCTCCGCACAGCTTGAAGGGTGAAGGGCCATCCGCGTCACCCGTGATGCACGATTGGCACCGGTGGTGCTCATCGTAGAACTCTTCAAGAAACTCCGGTAAAAACATACCTTGCAACAAATGTGATAGACGAAATATTAGTGCCAAGATTGATAATGACAATAAAATACTACAAATTAAAATTTACGACAGAATAAACAATACATACATACATACATACATACACACACACACATACAAGCATATATATATATATATATATATATATATATATATATATATATATAACTACAAAAAATATGGGCTTTTATAACAAAATGAAAGTGTCATGGAAAGTACAGAATTTGTCACAAAATGAATGGTATGACGAAAAACCACCGTCATGAAGGTCGTCATATAACGACCGTCACAAAATGTACCTTGTGACGAAAATATGGAAAACCGTCACAAAATGTGATGACCTTTTGTGACGGTTTTGTTGTGTCGTCATATATTGTTGTCATTTAATGACGACTGTGACTGTCACATATTGGTTGGTGAACTCGTCACCTAATACGCCAACCGTCATAAATTGTGTCCTGGGAACCCTGATTTAGACAACTTATTCTGACGATACAGTAGTGTCATATATAATTATGCAGATTTTGTGACATTTTCATTTTGTCTTGTTATGTAAGGTAGTTAGAGACATCTTGAGACGACTCTAGGTCATCATAAATTTTCCTTTCATTCGATGACGAACGTGGCTCAAATATATGTATCAATTCAATGACCAATGTCAGACAGATCTTTCCAGCATTCTCATCAGAGCTCATAAAGCATACACATTTCAGCCAAGCCATCATCCACATACATTCCAGAGCATAAGACACAGTGCTTGCAGGTTCAAACACATCACACTAGTTCCAGGTTCCATCACACAGGTTCAAACGGTTCCATCACACAGGTTCAAACATACACACAGATGCAAATAAGTTCGACATAGGTTCTGACAACACAGTGCACAAAGTTCCAACAACAGAGAAAGTTTGGTATTCTAGCAAGGCAGCAAAAGCTTAGGCAAAGGCATCATCAACCGAAACTACATTCAGACCTACCTCAGTCTTTCTGAAGTTTCAGCACAGCTCGCAGCAGTGCATTAGTCTCTTCAAACTTGGTATGCATCCCCTTCACTTCTTCTTGGGTCTGGCGCAGCAAATTTTGGTTTTCTTCAAGTGCTGCTTGGTTGGCTTCAAGTGAGGCCTGCTAAGCAAGAAGCTGTGCTTCCAACTGTTCCTGCTTCCTAGCAGCTTCCTCTCTTTCTGCTTGGAGTGTTGCCTCAAACTGAGCTTGCAGGCGTGCTTCTGCGGCTGTCGATGTAGACCGGGCAGTCTTCGACACTCGAGCGACACCAATGTTTGGAAGGAAGGTGGATGAACGGCTGATCTGGCTCAGACTGTCAGCAACAATCTTGGAGGGAGACTTTTGTGCTTCTCCTTCTTCTGGTTCTCTTTCCTTCTCTGCAACCATATGTTCCTACATAGAATGAATCCACTTAACAAGGCCATACAACAGTGTTCAACCAGGCATGACTTGAGTACAGTACATGTATCCAATAATTATGTAACTTACATATATCTCATTTGCAAGAGGAGTACGACCATTTTGTGGACTATTCATACATTCCCCAAAGAAATCAACAAGATCTGGATCCATGTTGTTGTACTTAGGCCTCTGTAGCATGCAAAAAATTTGGATTACAATGATATCCGTGAAGGTAAAGAGAGGGCTGGACAAACATGGGATATAAGATTAGCCATAAATTATTTTTACATGTCAACAGCAAGATGCCAAAATATGTATGCACTACAAATCATACAAGTATCTGCCTCCAGATTTTTTATGCCAACAACAAATGCAATCACTGGCATAGTCAACTAATTACTACTATGATTTGCCAATCAACATTCACATGTATTTGATTTCCAGTTGGCCATCGACATAAAAAAAATTGTGCATCAATGCAACCTGGACAGATCAAGAAAAACAATACAGAAACATGCATCAATACAACCTGGACAGATCAAGAAAAACAACACAGAAACAACACCTACTACTGATGATGATCATCTCTGATGACATAGCAATTCCTCTTGCAAATTTCAGTTTCAGATGGTCTCCATAAAATAATTGGAGCCTAAACACCTATTGATTATAGCTCACTCGGCACAGCGCAAATATTCTGAACATGGGAGCTCATCTCAGAAATCAGAGGGCCAAACTCACAATCGGCTACAAACAGTAAGCCGCCTTTCTAACACTTCAAATATTATGAGAAATCATACAGCACGTGCTAACTTGACACTTCAAAAGCACATGCTAATTACTATGCTACAAATGTCCCATCTTTCTTGCTAATCATACAAAAGACATACTAACAGGTTGTACTGAACTATGAAGCACACATCTACTGACAGTTTATATGGCTGAACACCATCAATGTCCACATGCTGTTGTTCTTCAGTACTTGTCAGACTTCACAAGCCTAAGTAATTAATGGCACACATATTGGATCCAAACAAACATCAGGCAATCAGGTTTGTCTCCATAACATTTCACATTTCAGTGCAAGAACTAATTAATGGCACACAGTTCCTTATAATTGGAATACACAGAAAGCAATAGTATCCGTAGCAGGCTGTATCGATGGGCAATATAGGACCTAGATCCAGTCCTTTGGTGAAGCTACACTTGGCCTCGGTTTACTTTATTCTTAGCACATTTCTCCTGCACCACAAATGCAATACAGAGGTTTCATTCACATGCACAGTTTGCATTGCATATTAACAAATGCAGATAATGCAGGCATGGACCTAATTCTTTGGGTCACACTAGTACTCAACCAGCTGGATCCATTCCTCTTTCTTCATTTTAGGTGGAGGTTCTTTGGCCAACAGTTGTTCTCTTGTCAGTGAGTCATCGAAGTACTTCCTTTTAAGGTGATACCTCTGCTGCCTTACTCCCCTCTTAATGATATCAGTGCATGCAGCCTTGCTTGGTCCCTCATTCCTAACATCCACATCCAACCTTGACTGAAGCCACACAAATGAATTATTAGACACAATTTTCACATGGGAGTATTGTAATGCATGAAAATATTTGGAAGAATGAAATAGTTGTCTCACCGCCACTTTCCTAAGCACTTTTGATACTACGCCGCCTTGCTCATTATCATATTCTTTCCAAGATGTGTAGATAGGCGGAGTTGTCTCTAAGGGCAACACCACATTCGATGCCACCAGCGGCTTGAAATGGGACCTCAGGTCTTTTCTTCCCTTCAGCCACCTCGATAGCCAGCTTCTTTCCTCTATTAATCATCTTCTCTAAGCCATGACCCATGGTTTTCTTGCGGACATTCTTTGGGGGCGCTGCATTGGCAAATAATAATAGAAATGTTTTATTATAGTAGTACCAATTGTAGATATTGAATGGAGAAACTAATGCTTGGAAACACATATTGTTTACCTAGAACTGAGTCATGGACTGGTTCTCCTTCAGTTGTATGACCCTCTGAATTAGCAGCATCAAATTGCTCAGCTGACTCATTGATGTCATTGCTTTGCCTAGAGCTTTGTCCACCTGGCGAGTTGTCCACAGGAACTGTTTGGTTAACACTGTTTGTGGGAGTAGGTTCTTTGAGACAAAGTTAGCGATGGGTCCGTAGGAATAGGCATTGTGTTTGCACTAGGCGAAGACATGGTTGCACCGCCCCGTGAATCTAGGAGGACTAGGCATCGTGTTTGGACCAGTGAAGACATGGCTGCACCGGTCCCGTGAATCTAGGAGAACTAGGCACCGTGTTTGTAGTTTCGTGGTCCGGTGGCGCTTGTAGTGAGGTGGCCTTGCAAATGGTCACATCGAAATGGCATTTGTATTAGGGTTGGCTTTCAAATTGTTCCTAGTAGGCAAGTTCTCTCTTGGCCTAGGTGGCGGACGCCTGCAGTGGTCCTAGTGTTTGCACCAGCGAAGACATGGCTGCACCGCCTCGTGAATCTGGTTGGCGTGCACGGTGGTCGCTGCTTGGCACCGCCATTGTAGCCGCCTTTGCTTCTTCCGTTGAGGGCGAGTTCTCGAACCATCGGTCTTACTCGGCAAGAGAAACATGCATCTTATAATTTAAGAAGACAGCAATAGATTAAATAACTACAATGAAGTATATGTTTCAAATAGACGGATATGTAAACTTGTAAATTGGCCTAGTAATCCATCTCACCTCGTATTGACCTCGTGATTGAGGTCATCATCATAATCATCATCACCGTCGATTGGTTATCAATGTCGAGGATGGATCATATTCAATGTCGATTCGGTTTGTCGGACACTAGTCTCTTCCCTTTGCCCTCTTTCCTTTTGAAAAACATCCCTAACGATGCAGTGCTAACACTGGAATACCCAAAGACTTAAAAACATCCTGAATCCTTCTTAACGTTCTCGTCCCTCTCCTGCTCATACTTGTTTTTTGGCATTTCTTCTAATACTTATTACGATAAAACGCAGAAAGAGCAGAAACTGGATTCAGTTTCTATACAAAAGTTGAAGAAAGAACTAACAGATCAGTAGAGAAATTATAAACGAAATAAAGGAGCAGTCTAATAGTCAGTCAAAAAGCACTTTCAAATGATGAACTTGATAATGCAACTTATTCTACTAAATGCTAGAAGCAAACCAACATGCTAGAGACAAAGCTAACATCAGTACTCTTCTACAACTAGAAGAAGAGGCAATACATAAGTATTATTCATAAAGGCAATATCTCTACACACCACACCTGAAAAGAAAATACTGAACAATACAATACTTATGCTCACTACACTCTTGATCAAGAACTACCAGCTCCTCATAAGTGAGACAACAGAACATTTCAATGCATTCATTTTGTTTCAGCAGATTCATATGGAACATACTATTTACAAATTGCTAATTGCCATAGCTACAAGGCAAAATCAGAAACTAGAAAGAAAAGAACGTAATCTCAAGAAAATTCATCATGTTCTAATCTATGCATTCAAAGTCATTAACCTGTGGATAGGAGATCACGCGTGACGCGGTTGGCCGGGGACGTAGCAGCTACAGGCGGCGGGATGGGCCGCTCCGGCCTCCGGCATTGGTGTGGCGGCGGGTTGGCGTTGGTGTGACCGGCCAAGAGGATAAGGCAAGCTGCGGCCGCGAGGGGAATTTTGGCCTTCTTGAGCGGGAGGCGTGGTGGGTCCCATGTGTCGGTGAGCGAATCAGCGCGGGAGAGCTGCAAGGTGTAGCTGCTAAATTTTGATGTCCGCGTGGTGGGTCCGCTATGTCGGTGGCGAGCTGTGCTGCCAATTTTTGGTCCCGCGCGGTGGGTCCGCTATGTCGATGACCGTATTAGTAGTATTAGGAATTCAAATAGATTTTTGTGGTAATAAATTATTTCAACTGGAAAAAATGTCAGAAACAAAGTTGTATAACGCATCGAGATCTACCACTTTGATTTTGGTCATTTGTTCATATGACTTTGTTTGGACAGTTTGAATTTTGAATTTCAAAATATTAGAACTTAGAACAAAATTTTGGGGTACTAAGTAATTTCAAATGAAAAATTCAAGAACATAAAAGTTGCACAACTCATCAATATCTACAACTTTTATTTTGGTCATTTGTTCATCCGACAAAGTGATAGTAACATAGTTCACAAATTTTACATATCTCTCTTATAGTTTCATAAAGTATAAGAGAGATACGTAAAATTTGTGAATAAGGTTACTATAACTTTGTCGGATAAACAAATGACCAAAATAAAAGTTGTAGATCTTGATGAGTTCTACAACTTTTATTTTCATGACTTTTTTAGTTGAAATCATTTGGAGTTTCAAAATTTGGTTTAAAGTTGTCATTTTTTTGAAATTCAAATTTTGAATTGTTCAAACTTTGTCACATGAAAAGATGAGCAAAATCAACGCAATAAATTGATAGATCATGATTTTAGAAAATTTTAGAAAAAAAAGCATCACATTTGGAGTTAGTATGTGGGAGAAATACTAGTTACAAGTTTTTGCCATAGATTAAAAAGAGAAATGATGTTTGCACAATGAATTCATTACAAGAGAGGCTAATTAGCATGCAGGGCCCACATGTCATTCAAACGTTGGACCCACATGGCAGTCAAGGCTAATTAGCATGCAGGGCCCACATGTCATTAAAGGGGGGTACTTAGCATGCTGTGGCTAAGAAGCAGAGGGCACAGGCTGGCCACGCGCGCTCTGGCCGGCCACATCTCGGCCACTCTTGTCGCCGGCCACCCACCTGCAGCCTCGCCGTCCACCCCACCTGCAAGAGCCGCGACGGCGACCCCACCTGCTAGCAGGGGTGGCCGGCGACCCCAGTTGCTCCCTCGCCGCCCCCCACCAGCAGCCTCGCCGGCCTAGGCACCTGCATCCTCGACGTCCACCACCTCGCTGAGCCGCGCGGCGGCAGACCGGTGGTGCCTCGCCGGCCACCTCGCTGAGCCTCGCCGCCACCCCACTGCCGCCTCGCCACCCCACCAGCAGACCTCGCGGCCACCCGGTGGCACTACGCCTCACTGCCATTGTACAAGGTGAGCTGAGTCAACCATAGCTCTTCCCCTTTAGATTTGTTATTGCAAAGTGCCTTTAATTGAATTGAAGGATAGAAGCTCGATTTGTAACATTTTGGCACCTAAATTTATCCAGTCGAGATGGATAGAAGTGGATTTATAACGATTGCACCATTTAGTGATCCCTATATGTCTGGTGTTGAACAATTCATGGAACATGTCAGAAGTAGATTTAGTGCAGATGAGGAAATCAAGTGCCCATGCCGTCGATGCCTGAACCAAATACAAAAAAGTCAAGATGAGGTAGAGGAGGAGATCCACATCAATGGTATTTCTAGGTGCTATACAAGGTGGATTCACCATGGAGAGGGAGATAATGATGTTCAACAAGATGATGGCACACTCGCTGTTGGTACTGAAGATATATCATGGGATGGAAATGACCAGCTCCACTTGATGATGAAGGACAAGTGAAGATGTCATAGAAGATAGTGCATGGGGAGTTCAGGGGTTGATTCAAGATTTGTACACCGCAGCAAGCCATGGCTTCGGTGGTAACTTATATCAACAAATCATGGAAGAGGCAAAGCGTGAACTTTATCCAGGTTGCACCGAGGAGTCTAGGCTAACTTTCATTATTAAACCGCTGCATATAAAAGTGTACAATCGGATAACAAATTCTGGTTCAATGCATTCCTTGAGTTGCTTTCAACATCGTTGAAGAATGTTACCGGTCTCCTAAGTCCTATAACGAAACTAAAGCTCTACTGAAGCTTGGTTTTGGTTATGTTTCTATTCATGTGTGCAAGTATGATTGTGCCTTATTTTGGAAGGACCATGCCAATGATGATCATTGCCCGTTTGTGGCGAATCAAGATGGAAAGTGAACAAGGAGGGCAGAAAGAAAGTTCCTCACAAGGTCTGCGTTACTTTCCAATAATTCCACGCCTTCAAAGGCTTTTTATCTCAAAGCAGCGGGCACAGTGTGCAAGATGGCACAAGGATAAGAGGGTACCAGTTGAAAATGAAATGAGACATCCTGCTGATGGAGAAGCTTGGAAAGAATTTGATGATACTTTCAAGTCTTTTGCAGATGATCCCCTTGATTTGAGGTTAGCCATTGCTATCGATGGATTTAACCCATTTGGTCAGATGACCAATTCATATAGCATCTGGCCAGTGATAGTGGTTCCATACAATTTTCCACCATGGATGTGTATGGACCAATCCAATTATATGCTTGCTTTAATTATTCCAGGCAAAGATTTCCATGTGTTCATGCAGCCTTTGATAGCAGACATGCCTACCCTTTGGGAGGGTGTCTCTACTTATGATGCATATGAAGGCAAAGATTTCAGTCTGCGTGCAGCGATTCTGTGGGGAATCAATGACTACCCTGCATTAGGCACCATGTCAGGCAGAACCACTAGGGGTTACTTCGCATGTGTGCACTGTGATGAGAATCCATGCTCCGAATGTCTGAGAAACAAAATTGGGTTCATAGGCCATAGATGTTTCCTCCCAAATGACCATCCCGGAGGAAAACAGATCTTTCGGTGGCCACCATGAAAATAGAGAGCAGCCAAGGAAATTTAGTGCGATGAGGTTATGGCAAGGTTGGATGAAGTTTCCTATGTTCCGTGCAAGAATCGATAAGCGAAAACAAGAAAACGACGCCCGTAATGGAGAACCAGTATGGCATCTCAAGGTTAGCTTGTATGATTTGCCATACTTGGTCAAAATTGAAGCTACAAGAAACCTAGATTTTATGCACATAGAGAAAAACATATGTGAAAATATTTTGTCAACTCTACTTAATATTCCGAAGAAGACAAAGGACACAGTCGCTGCTAGACTAGATTTGGAAGACAGAGGTATAAGAAAAGAGCTTCATTTGCTGGAAGAAGCTAGTAATTCGTCCACAAAGCCCAAAGCTTGTTACGTTCTAACGCCAGAAGCAAAGAAGAAGTTCTTGCAGTTTGTTAGCAATGTTAAATTTCCAGATGGCTATGCCTCTAATATATCAAGATGTGTCAATATGGAGGAGGAACAATGCATGGGCTGAAAACACATGATGTCATATCTTCTGCAGCGTATTTTACCAGCTGGCCTTCGCGGTTTGGTGCGCAAAGATGTATATGAAGTAATTGCTGAATTGGGTAGGTTTTTTAGACAACTTTGCTCGAAAACTCTAAAGGTTGATGCACTACACCATATGAAGAAAGATATTGTAATTATCCTTTGCAAACTGGAGAAAATTTATCCTCCTGCATTCTTCGATGTTATGGTTCACCTAGCAGTACACTTACCTGACGAGGCACTCCTTAGGGGACCGGTTCAGTATGGATGGATGTATCCCATTGAGAGAAGATTGGGCACCTTTAAGCGTTGCATCCGCAATAAAGCAAGACCTGAAGGATCTGTTGCAGAGGCATACACTGCCTATGAGTGTATGACCCAATGCTTAACATATTTCAGTGAAATTATTACTAAGTTCACTAGGCCTGAAAGAAACTTAGATGGAGCACAGAACATCTCACCCAATGATTACTCTATTTTTGGTCATGGTATTAACCTGTTGGGTGCTTCAAAACTTCATTACCAAGATAATGACTATGACTCCATGGTTTGGTTTGTTCTAAATAATTGCGAAGAGGTTGATGAATACAAAGAGTGAGTAATTGCTGTCATTTCATTTCTGCCAACTTTATTCAATATTAGTGTCACAATAAACTAATTAACTTCTTCCTTTGCAGCATGTATAGGGCAGAATTGGAACAACAACAGGTCAACAATATTGAAAAAATGATGTCAACACAATTCGCTGCATGGTTCGAGAAACATGTGCGTGCAATTTTTACAACCTGACTGAATCATTTATGATACAATAAATTTTCAAACTCACCAATTCTCTGTGTTTTCCTGCAGATTATCAGATTGAAATACGAAGGCACAACAAATGTTGATGAAGACCTGTACTCACTCGCATGTCGGCCGGATAGGCGTGTGCGATCATACACACTGTATAATCAATGGGGTACGGTACCACACTATGGCTCGTGAGGCACACAGGAAAACACAAAACTCCACCATCAAGACTGCAGGTACTCACAATGATGACACTATTGACTTCTATGGGACAATCACAAACATTATTGAGTTGAATTACACTAAGAACAGCAAAGGAGATAGATCTGTTATCTTATTACGGTGTGAATGGTACAATCTTGAGGGAAGGACATACCAGATGAAAGATGATGGTTACTTCAAGAGCATTAACATTGAAGGCCGATGGTATAAGAATGATCCTTTCATTCTAGCCACAGAAGCTTCACAAGTATTTTTCTTGGAAGATACAAAGTTAGGTCCATGTTGGCCAGTGGTACAAGAATTTGGCCACCGACATATATTTGATGTTGAAGAGTCCGACGGAAAACAACAAATCCATGAACAAGTACAGATGAAATGTCAGGAGGCATACCAAGAGGACAATACTTCGTCAGGAGATTGTACAGTGGGAGACATTTATCCTAATATGGATTTGTTGCACATGGATAATCAACCAGGCAGCCCTATTAGTGCAGACCTTGTCGAGAGCATCCGTCGACATCAACAAACACCTCAAGGTGATGAAACAGACGACGAAGATGAAACCTTCCTTGAGTACCATAGTCAAGACGAAGCGAGTATATTAGAAGAAAACAGTGATGATGACTAACCTTTGCATTTCTGGAGCTATTTGTGAACCATGAACTTCTATTAGTGATTCTGTTGTATCTGAATTATGCTATTGAAATTTGTATCTGAATTATGAAATTGTAAGACCTTGTATGCAATGATTCTGTTTCAATGTTAAACTTGATTTATGAATTCTATTCTATGCACATGTAACCTATTGGAAGTTACATACAGGCTATATGCTGCCAAAATATCATGGATATGTTATATGCTGCCCAGAATTCATTGAGATGATATATACTACAAAAATTCTGGGTTTTTATGACAACCTGATAGTGTCATGGAAATTACAGGATCTGTCATGATATATATATGCTGGAAGTTACATACATGCTGCCAAAATTTCATCACACACAGGTTACACATCAAAGCAAAAGGGATGTTTAATTCCAACATACATCAGAAAGGCGCATATTTCATCACACAGACAGGTTACATATCCATACACACAAGAGATGTCCAATAGCACAAAGGCACATATTTCATACCAACTGCAAATACATCCTGGATAACCGGTTCAATACAACATGTCCTAGCCTACTTCATCATCATAGCCAAAAGCATATCAAATGTGGCCAACATATCCAACCTACTTCACAACATGTCCTACTTCATCATCATTGCCTACTTCAACACTACAGTTACAACCAAAAGGATGGCCAACACCAGGAATGTTACATTCAGACAGCCACACACAAGACAAATGCAGCTTCCCATGCCTTCTCTGTTCTTGCCAACCATTTCCTTCACCTTGTTCAGATTCTGCTCTAAGCTATCAATTTTTTCCACCAGCTCAAGAACTTCTGTTGTCAAAGCTGCTGCAATGGTCGAGGAAGCTGACAGTAGATAACCATTATCATGAAGGAACACCACATATTCTTCCTCGAACCAATACCTAGTACATGTCCCCTGCATCCAAATTAAAACAACAGGCAAATTAACATCAATAGTGCAGCCACTGAATGCTAAAAACACTACCATTCTCAGGTATGCCCATTCAAACAAGAATGAAATTTGGGCAATGCAAAATGATTATAACACTGACATTTCGATAGTTCTTCCTGGGGCACTTGAAAAATCTCCTTCCAACGTTATACTCAGACTGCGTGGTAGTGGCAGCAAACACCCTCACGTCCTTGCAATCCGGGCACATTATCAACGGCAACCGGTCACATCATCAATCGGCGCTGCAGCTCGGCAAAGATGGCGGAAGCGCTGCAAAGCAACAACAGCAAAGGTGCGGGTTGCCGGGAAACCCTAGCTGCGCTTGACCGCCGAGTGCGAGCGGTAGATGACGACGCCTGCGACATGAGAACTTGAGAGAGCGGGGATTGATTAGGCCTCACACATCAACTGGAAAGGGGGAAGGTGAGCGACGGGGAAAGGCAACAGAGCGGGAACGGGGAGGGGGATGAGGGCGGCACTGCCACAATGGCGCACCTGGGGACTAGGAGCACGCCGCCGACCAACGAGATGGAGTCACCGCCGATCACCGGATATCCGCGCTCCGCCGGGCGGGCTTACAGCGGATCTGCGCGCTGGCTCCGCCCAGAGGCCACCGCGCCGTTAGTTGGGGAGATGGGGGTATATTGACGTTGGGGGCCGTCATGTTTGAAATAACAAACAGTGACGCTCCACAGCCGTCACATAAAAACAACACATATCGTCATAAAAACGCCACCGTCAATCGGCTCCTGGCGACTTGCATTTTGTGACGACACTTGGTACCTTTATGTGACAAACAAAATAGTTTCGTCATAAATAGTTCTGGCTATCCTGATTTTATGACGCTACAAACTTTTGCGTCATATTATGATATATTATATGACAAAAATTTGCCCCGTCATGAGGATTTTTGTGATAGAAAGAAGGATTTCTTGTAGTATATACATGCATATGTACATACATATACACACACACATACATATATATATATATGTGTGTGTGTATGTATGTGTATGTATATATGTATGTATGTATATATATGTACATATGTATATGTATATCTACATATAAATATATATGCACATACACACACACACACATATAATGGCAGTGCAATACTGCAAATTAAAAATTACAATGAAATAAATAATTACATATAATACTGCAAATTAAAAATTACAATGAAATAAATATTACATATATATGTATGTATGTATATATATGTACATATGTATATGTATATCTACATATAAATATGTATGCACATACACACACATATAATGGCAGTGCAATACTGCAAATTAAAAATTACAATGAAATAAATAATTACATATATATGTATGTATGTGCACACATTTGTATTATACAGGAATTACTTAGTAATACGACTGCTAATTGGTTGTGACGAATTGAGAGACTGCGAGAGCGACTGCAAGAGAGATCGCGAAAGAGACTGTGAGAACGACTACGAGAGAGATCGTAATTTATAGCTCGAACAAGAGCGCAACGTGCTAACGAAGAGCCGATAATGGCGGGAGTAACTACGCGCGGGGAGACAGACACGACGCAACCTCCCTTTTGGTGTTTTGTTCCCTCGCTACTCCTGCACAAGCACTTATTTTCCATACCAGCCAAATAACCGAAGGCCCACTGCATTCGTTCACATGCGTATAAACTAACTAAAGAAACACGTAGGACCCACTGCTGCCGCACGGTGCCAAACTTTGCGGCCCGGCCACCGTGTGGCAGCTGATGGCCTGCAGCCTGGTGGCCGGGCGGCGGGCAACCTGGAGCCTGGTGGCTGGGCAGCAGGGCCTTGGCTGCATGATGGCCGGCGCGGCAGGCCACTGCCGCATGGCCACAGGGCTCCGTCGGCCAAATGTCTAAAATTATTCGTACGTACACGTGCCAAAAACCCCATTGCACAGGTTTGACACTTACTTTTTGCAGTTACACGTTACTCCCTCCGTTCGTAGCTGGTTTAACTTTGATTACTAATATGTAAAACTATTTAGATCATTCATAAAAAATATTTTTATAATATTTTTATGAACAAATTTATATAAAAAGTAGTAGTTAAAGTTGCATATCAAAAATAGATATCCAAAACATCATACATTTTTACGAACGGAGGAAGTATTAAACTATAAAAAAATAATTATGTACTCCCAACGATAAATCTACTTACATAGAAATCAAAACACTTTTTTATATAGCAGTGAAGCGCGTCAGGTCTGTTTGGAGACGAGGGCTGGGTCCTTGTTATACGTTCAAACTTCAAAGTTTGCATACACATATTTATATATTTCGAAAGGAGAAGAGAAAAGTTTGCGAATTTGCATGCAGACTTCAACTTGCCGCGCGCCATGTTGTTGTTGTTGAGGAATCGTCGCTGACGACCAGTCCGATCGATTCTTCTGCTTAGAACAAGAACGAATCAACAACAGAATCACAGAACAATAGATTGAACACAGAGAGGTAGATAGAACTCCTGGTCTTTCTTTATTGCTTGCATCAGGTGTACATAATACTTAGGTATAACTCTCTATTTATAGTCTACGGTGGGGTGTCCAAATATATCAGGAGTCTGGGCTAGGCCCAGAGTTTCCTAACAGTTGTGTGGTGTCGTTCGCCGCCTAGGGTACAACTTTGCGAATACTACGAGTGACGACTGACTGGACGTTCCCGTGGGCAAATCAACAGTTTAACGCGGCGTCAATGCGGGAGGACGTGCTCGCGACGGCCGGCAACTGCAAGCCCACACGGCACGGCAGACGCGCCGGATGAGAGAGAGACAGAGATGCAGGGACCACGCGGAGCGAAGCCTAGGAAATAGCGAAATTTTAGGTGGCGCGCGGCCGAGGTGTGCACAATCTAACCCTTTCATGTTTCGTGAGTGCACAAGATGACAAGAGGCTTTCATTAGGAAGCTAGTGGTGGTGTCTCCAACTACTTTTCTTTGGAAACTAAATGCAACATAATCAAAATAAATTCCATAAATACGAAGAAGATTAAAAGCCGTCTAAAAATTCAAAAAACTAAACATATCAGAGAAATCCAATAAATTGTAAAAAACAACAAATAGCCAAAAAACAGTAATTAAGAAAAAATAAAACTTAAGAAAAAGACCACGGATTAAGGTGTGTGTATATATAGGATTACATCAAACTACATCTTCATAACAGGGCCGGCCCGTGGGGCGGCGGGCGGCGCCGGGCCCCAAAATCCAGGGGCCCCCAACTTGGATGGCAATCGGTAGGAGCAGACGCACGGCCAAAGCCTCCATCATCTAGAAGCATCCGGATCGATCCCCGCCGATTCAATCGATAGCTCCCACGGCGGCGGCGGCGGCGGAGCAGCAGCACCAGAGGAAGGCGGTGGGGCTGACGGCGCGCGACGCCTCCGGCCACCTCTCCCGCTCACCCTCACCCGGAGGTACGTTTATGCGCACGCACTCGCGCCCATCTCTCTCCGTAGACTGTAGCTAGACAAGATGTTAGAAGGATCTAGCGCTCGTCGGCTCGTGTCTAGGGTATTTGCTGTCCGTGCGTGCGAGATCGATCAAGAAGCCGCCGCCGCCGCCGCCCTCGCGCGCGGGTGAGTTCCGGCCATGCACGCAGTGCGCGCGCCAAATTGCATGCCGGACGTAATGCAAATCCTCCATTGATCCAATCCAAACGGGCCTTGTACTTCAGTAAACTGTCTATCTAACATTATTGCAATAGCACATCCTATCTCCTTTGCTTTCACACAAATAAAATAAATTAAAGTGTATGGTAAAATGATAGTATATCGTTGCTGCTCATGGTAAAATTATTATGTTTGTGTCGATTACTAGTACTGCGTGTGACGCGTTTGCTAGATCTGTTTATGTGTTGTATATGCATCAAGTGGCCCGTGTGGGAAAATCTCAACAGCACGCATGCACCATTTGACACGGTAGTGGCTGCAGGAAGTTGTTGTGATTTATGTAATCACTGCCTTTTGTGCTGCATGTGTTCATGTGTGCACCTGTGCAGCCTTGCTCTTGCCATTTTCAGTGTACTGAATTTGGCTTCGTTGTCATCCTTTCCTTATCTACAACATTTGGCTGTCTTTCGTCGTCAGGCTGCCTAGTGCCGACCCGGTGGCGAAATTTGGATGGAGGGCACCCAACAAAATCATCAGTTTTTATTATTGAAACACCCTGCAGAATTGAAATATATTGCACGCAACGACCGGGAAGTCTTGTAAGGGCGTATTTGGTTGGTGAACAATCACGTCCTTTTTCCGTGAGCCGGTCTTGTAAGGGCCCATATTTCTAGTTTCGCTCCGGGCCTCTAAAATCCCAGGACCGGCCCTGCTTCATAATTACAATATTTGAAAGTTCTGAATAAATAATAACTACATTGCTGAAAATTCTTCTGAATAAACTAGTTCTTCATGCGGAATCTGGATGCATCTTTGACAATCTCAATACACACAAAAAATCCCCTTGATACATGGAAGCTGGTAAGAATGCTCCTAGAACTAAGCAGCATGGAAGATTTTCTTTTTGTAAATAATCTATTTTTTATTTGAAATTACAGAAATATACCGCGCAAAATTTTTTGTATGAATGATCACTAGTCGCCGAACCGTTAGGCGACTGGAACCTGTCACCCAATGGCTGCGCAACACGCAGGCTATCCATGGCCGTTGGGCGATATAATTGCAGTCACCCAATGGTCAGGCAACTGGGACCTGTCACCTAACCATTGGGCGACTGTAGTTCCAGTCGCTCAACTGTTCAGCAACTACAATGAGCCCATTTTGCGCAGCTGGCCCCCCCAACCGCACATGGGGGTAAATGACAATTGTTGTAGGTAGGTAACATTTATGAAATTTTGTCTATGAGTCGTATTTTTTCGGAAAAATTAGGGGACAATGTCGGCTAATTCATTTGTAATTTTTATAGATTATGAATGATAGAAAATCTATTAGATTTGTAATAACAGTTTGCGATTGTAGTATGTTGTTGTAGTTCAAGAAATTTTTTTGAAGACGTTTGAGATAACAACGATTGGTAAGTGCGAAGGTAAGCGATATTATGATGTAACCGGGAATTCATACATGGAGAAGAACTTGTTTTTTCATGTTGTTGGATGACTTGCTACACAAAGAATTGAATGCGAAAAGATGAGGAGATGTGCATCCACGAATTAAAATAGACTTCATAATAACGTTAGGAATAACACGGTGTAGGATCGGAAATGGCAACAGGGGGTGAATGGTGCCTTTAAAAACTTGCACCCAAGTATCCACGAGTGACTCTTATCTCCAATAGCTACCAAAAGCTATAAAGAAGAAGAGTCATGCTCTCTGTATGTTCATGCCAGACAAACACTAGAAAGAAACGACGAAGAACAGACCCAACAAGAAAAATCAGTAGCCAGTAAAAAGAGGTCGGCCTGACCGCAACACATGGGCGGTCGGATCGCTGAAGGCGCCGGCCGATCGGTGCTATTGGGCGGTCGGATCGCCATCAAAGGGCCGGTCAGACCGCCATTTTGGGTCCGGTCAGAGCACCTGGCTGCTGCCGGTCAGACCGCCGTGTACTGGACGGTCTGACCGCCATGTACCGAGCGGTCCGACCGCTAGGGTTAGCGGTCTGACCGGGCTGCGAAAAACCAGGCACCCGACTGAAAACCTTTTGCACAGAAAAGGCTGAAAATGCAGACCACTCAGAAATTGGTGGGATTTCTGCTATCCTCCTCAGCCCAGAAGAGCAAGACTTCAACCCAAATAGCTCAAAGGCCTTAAGAAGCAAAGGGAATGCAAACAAGGGGCAACAAAAAGAAATCTGAGCAGAATTCAGACATTGAACTGAAAAAGTGACAGATCTCCAGAATGATTGCCATTCTCCAATCTTTTGCTCATGAGACCTTGTAATACAACAAGAGATGATCTCATAGCAAGGGACCATAAATCTTGAACCCAACTCTTGAAAGGAAATCAAGAGAATCAAACTACCCCTGTCTCCAAACCCTAGCTACAGGGAAAAACAGAGGAAATTGCCTTGCTTCATTTCTTTGGGAAGGATTAGCTTCTAGAATTCATTTGCTCTAGGGAATGGCTAGACAAATGGCTTTGAGGATTCTCCCATCACAGAGCAACCAAGAACCAACCATCCAAGCTAAAGAATCAACTCAAATTCATTTCTAGCAGAGAAGAACTGAGAGGTGAATGAAAAAGAAATTCATCACAGAGAGAGCAAGAAATGAAAACAACCCAATGCAATCATTCTCATATTTAATGAAATGATTACACAGGAGTTCCCATATGCAGTTGGATACAAAGGAATCACACTACATGCTTGCTCACTCAATGAGATGCACACACAGGAGCTCTCACAGAGAACACACACCACTGCACTCTCCTGCTCACCTCACTCTCTACTCTCTTGCATTCTTGCCCTCTCCAGAATGCATGCATTCGATGCCAGGATACACCACTCCTTTTAACTCCAAGCTTACACCCACAAGGAGAAAATCAAGAAGTGTCATACAACAACCACTCCCTCACCTCACACACCAAATGAGGCAAGAAAGTCAACACACACTTTTGGAGGAAAAAACCAGCCCCTCCTCTCATTACTTGAGTCAAATCTCCAATTTGCCCCTCAAGCGCCTTCTCGGAAGCTTACCGCGTCCGGTACCTTGATCGTCTAGACCTCGACTCCTCCCTGAGTCTAGTCCCGGTCCGCTCCGCTGCACACGACCGCACCCAGCATCCTGACCGTCTGGACCTCCGACTCCTCCCTGAGCCTAGTCCCGATCCACTCGCCGCTGCCTGTCGTGTCCACCCGACACCGACCGAGACCTCCGATTCCACCTGAGTCTAGTCCTGGTCTGTTCCGTCGCGCACGACCACAACCGACACCTAACCGTCTGGACCTTCAACTCCTCCCTGAGCCTAGTCCCGGTTCGCTCGTCATTGCTCGTCGTGTCCACCACCGGTAGCTCCAGCTCCGGTTCCTCGTCTCCCGACTCGCAACCACCTCCCCAGCCTCGATCATCTTCGGCATCACCGATCATCTGGACCTCAACACCTCCTGTGCCTAGTCCCGATCCTCCTCGCCTCACCATGACCTAGCTCCGAAGTCCTGCAGTCACACAGATAAGCAAACTATTACATAGTACCGCACGAAACAATATAACAACAATAGCATAACTGAAAGGTACTCAACACTAGAATACCCAAAACAAACTCAAACTCACTAAACCAACCGTCAATTACTCATCACAAACATGGGGATACCTCCACATAGTCTCTCAATCTCCCCCTTGATGAGTATATTGACAAACACAGAAAAAGTATAAGATTGAGTTTGTTTGAAGAGTCATACATGGTCCAAGAGAAAGAAAATGATGCTAATGACCATGTTGACAAAGGAGCAAAAGAAAGAGTAAGTTTTCCTCAAACGCTCCTAAAACTCCCAAAAAGTGGCTTTTTCTCCAATATTCTTTCCCTTTTGGTAATAACATCATCAAGGTCCTTTGGAGGAAAAATAAGGCAAGGTGTGGCTGAATTTTATTTAATGCTAAGCAATTAGAGTCATGAAGATTATCCAAAATGATCATTAAGTATTACACCAAGCCATAACACATGAAAGCTATCAATATCATAACAAGATATGCATAATCAAGCCAAGCCACATAAGTAATAATCTGAATATCAGATGAATTTGTTAGCATGTCAAGCCATTTAAGATCAAAGTCTAGCTAAAGGTATCCAAAGATGATGCAAGCCATGTCAATAATCTAAGTGAAACCAAGAAGCTAGTATTGAGCCACTTTAGAGTGCTACAAGTCCAAGAATGAATCATGTGTTCAAGCACTTTAGTCTTTTTGTAATCAAGCAAATTTAGCACAATAGACATATTTTACTTTGAAACTCATGGTCGTTTCCAACCAAAATTTTTGTTTTGTCATGTGCTAGATCTCAAGCCTTATGCGACCACTCCAAGCAATAAGCTTAAGAAGATGATCTTGGTCATCCAAAACTCCCCTTGAGTTCATGCCTAGTGCAATGGCAAGCAGTCCCATGAGAAAGAATTGGTAAGATCAGTTTTTTCGCATATAAAAGAGATTTTTTCTTAAACAGTTGTACTAACTCATGTTTCATCAAGAAACTAGTATAGCTCAATCTAAGGCTCAATAAAGATTCAAGACTCAACTCAGCCTATTTGACATGACATGAATCATAAAAGGATAACTAGAGACAAACTAGTCTCAAGAGCTAACATGACATGATTTAATTCAAGTTGAGCAGTTTTAATCAACTTATCATGGCAAAGGTTTGACGACACATGTAAAGTCATGACAAATCTAATAATTAAGCACAAATCATGGCAAGATGTAAAGCATTGTAAACATGTCAACTAAGGATAATAATCAAGACTCCATGTAATTATATTACAATGCAGAATGACATGCAAGAAAATCCAGCTCCCCCTCAACATTTGATGCACGTTTAGTTAAGTTGAGTTATGTCAATATTAGGCTCCAGAAGCTCCCAAATGAACTCCCCCTGAACCAAAGCTAAAAACTGAGAAGCTGGCAAATAAATCAAAAAAAGGCAATCCTTAAATCATTGACAAGATATAGAGGATACTATGGCTCAGACTGACTCTCATCTACCCATATGATACTAGGACTGTCAGCTGCTCTACTAACATACTAAGGAGCAAACACGTTCCCTGTCTACCCAAGGGTGGCCCAACCTTTGCTAGAACCTATAAGAAGTGATTGAGCTCAACCTAGTGAGAAGAGAAACAGCTAATAAGCAGCATCCTAGAACCACAAGATGAGAGGAAGAAGTCTAAGCAGCTAGACGAGAGAAACACTCTAATCTATGCTAGGAGGACTAACCCAATGCAACCCGATGCAATGCAACAAAATGAGAACAGGAGCATAATAAATAGAATAAAACAATAAAGCACAAAGCTCCCCCTCACTACAGTCCATAAGGACAGACCACCCCAAGCTCTCCCCGCAGAGCTGAAAACCTAAGCTATCCAAAGGCTTGGTAAAGATATCAGCCAACTGGTGGTCACTCTCCACAAACTGGAGCACTATGTCACCCTTCTCAACAAGGTCTCTAAGGAAGTGATATCGAATATCAATATACTTGGTCCGAGAGTGCTGCACTGGGTTCTTAGTAATGTTAATAGGAGAAGTGTTATCACAAAAGAGTAGAACACTATCTATAACTAATCCAAAGTCCTGCAGGGTCGAAGCCACCAAAGTACCTGGCTGCAGCAATTGGCGGCAGCAACGTACTTGGCCTCTGTAGTGGACTGTGCAACACCGGACTGCTTCCTAGAAGACCAAGAGACAAGAGAAGTACCAATGAATTGACAAGTGCCAGAAGTGCTCTTCCTATCTATCCTATAGCCAGCAAAGTCTGCATCCGAGTAGGCTCTAAGAGAAATATAGGAAGAGGAAGAGTACCAGATACCATAGTCAATGGTACCTCGAAGGTACCGAAGAATGCGTTTCACTGCCTGGCAGTGAGAAACGCGAGGAAAAGCCTGAAACCGAGCACAAAGACACACAGAGAAGTGTATGTCCGGTCTTGAGGCAGTGAGGTATAAGAGAGAATCAATCATGCTTCTGTACTCTTTTTGGTCAACTGGCTCGCCATCCTCATCTGGGTCAAGTGAAGCTGTAGAAGCCATGGGAGTCGACACTGGCTTACCATCACTCGTGTCAAAACGTCTTAGGAGGTCACAAGTGTACTTGCCCTGATGCAAGAAAGTACCCTTCCGAGTCTGCTTGATCTGGAAGCCAAGAAAGAAGGCCAACTCGCCCATCATGCTCATCTCAAACTCGGTGCTCATGACATCCGAGAACTGTGAAACAAGAGCATGAGAGGAGCCACCAAATATGATGTCATCAACATAAATCTGGATGAGCAGAAGGTCATTGTCATGCTTACGAATGAATAAGGTCTTGTCTACCTTACCCATCTCAAACTCATGACTCAATAAATAGGACTTAAGCCTCTCATACCAAGCTCTAGGTGCCTGCTTAAGTCCATACAAGGTTTTGGAAAGCTTGTAGACATGGTTTGGGTATTTGGGGTCCTCGAAACATGGAGATTGTCTAACATAGACTTCTTCCTCAATAAACTCATTGAGGAAGGCACTCTTGACATCCATTTGGTAAAGCTTGAAGCCCTTAGAAGCTGCAAAAGCAAGCAAGATTCTAATGGATTCTAGCCTAGCTACAGGGGCAAAGGTCTCCTCAAAATCTAGACTCTCAACCTGGAAAAACCCCTGAGCTACCAGTCTAGCCTTGTTTCGAACAACAACCCCGTCCTCACTCTGCTTGTTTCTGAACACCCACTTGGTACCAATGACATTGTGACCTCTAGGGGGCTCAACAAGCGACCAGACCTTGTTTCTTTCGAAGTTTTCCAATTCCTCATGCATGGCATTGACCCAAGACTCATCAGAAAGTGCATGACTAATATCCTTGGGCTCAAATGGGGCAATGAAGGCAGAATGGAGACAGAATTGAGACAAGCCAGACTTTGAGCGTGTGACACGCTCAAAGAGGTGTCCAATCATCTGCTCGAAATGATGGTCTTTCTGGATATTTCGGGGAGGTCCTGGATGAGATGAAGAAGTGACCTCTATCTCATGAGCTGATGAGGTAGGCATGGGTTGATCTCCTCGAGGTGCAGTGGTGGAAGCAGGCACCTCAAGGGGAGGAGGAATTGGATCGGGTAGACAACCCTCATCTTCATCCTCCTCATCATCCACGAAGATGGTCTCGGACTGCTCTAAAGAACCTGAGATATCAGGTCTAGCCCCCGGACTGGCCTCATCGAAGGTCATCTCATAGGTCTCTACCATTTTGCTAGACTCGCAGTTCCAGACCCTATAAGCCCGCGAAGAAGTCGAGTAACCTAGAAAGATACCATCACAAGAATGTGACTCGAACTTATCTAGGTTACCAGACTTCAAGATAAAATATTTGCAACCAAACACACGAAAATGAGATACACTAGGCTTTCGCCCATATCTCAACTGATAAGAGGTGCGATGCAAGTGTGCCCTGAGAAAAACTTTGTTCGAAACATGGCACGCGGTGGCTATAGACTCAGCCCAAAACTTCCTCGGTGTAGAGTACTCATCAAGCATTGTCCTGGCCATCTCGACCAAGGTACGGTTCTTCCTCTCCACAACGCCATTCTGCTGAGGGACGTATGGAGAAGAGAACTGGTGCTCTACACTTGTCTCACAACAAAACCCCTCGAAGTAAGAATTCTTGAACTCCGTGCCATTGTCACTGCGGATCGCTCGTAAGGCACCCGGAAGCTCAACAGAAAGCCTACTAAAAAGACCCCGAAAATGGGTAAACGTCTCATCCTTCGAGGCTAAGAAAAACACCTAAGAATATCTCGAGAAGTCATCGACCACGACAAAAACATACCACTTCCCTCCTGCTGACTGCAATCTAGCTGGTCCAACTGTGTCTATGTGGAGCAGCTGTCCTGGTGCATCGGTCATAGTCACTGTGACCGGAGGATGAGAAGCGGCAACCATCTTGCTGTGACGGCAAGGAGCGCAAATAAGATCTTTGACCATCTTGAGTTTAGGCAGACCATGAATAAGATTGTGGCCGCTAACTCGAGTCAAATGGTTAAATCCAATATGACCAAGTCTCCAATGCCAGAAAGTGAGGTCATGGGACTCTGAAGCAACTAAACACCTGAGAGGATCATCAGAAGACTCAACAAAATCAGCACGAAAGATCCTCCCATATCGAGAAATTCCGCAAACCAGACTACCCAAAGAATCAAGAATTTTACAATTGTTTTTCTTAAAGCTCACCTCGAAACCGTCATCGGTAAGCTGAGAGACTGAAAGCAAATTATACTGTAGCTTACTCACTAAGGCAACATCTTTTAAAATAAATGAATCATTAACGCGCATAGTACCTTTCACGATGACGCGCCCAGACAAAGCGCCTCCAAAGGTGATAGACTCATCACCTAGAGCTCGGGCTAAGGAAAAGAACCAACGAGAATCTCCGGTCATATGACGAGAACAACCGGAGTTCACGAGCCAAACCTCTCTCTTCCCAGCCCGGTGAACCTGAGTCAACAAGAGAGTAAAGGCTCAGTACTGAGATAAATCAAAAGAGATTTTGGAACCCAATACTGAGTCACACGTCGAGCAGAAGAAGTAGTCACACATGACTGACCTCAAACTACCCTACGCTCTCTGTCGCTCAAAAAGTCAGAAGATCCACGAGCGGACCTGAAGCTGTTGTTGGGTCCGACTGCTATGGGAGAGCGAGTCGGAGTACCAACAACACGCTGATCACGCTGTGGGTAGCCATCTCGACAGGGGAAACGAGATCTACCCTTAGAACGGCGAAAGTCACGACCAGGGGCATATTGAGGACGAAAGCTAGAAAACTCAGAAAATCCAAGTCCTCGATGCTGCCCAAACCCATCAAGCTGAACAGTCCTAGACCTCATGTTGGTCTTAGGTGCACTCAAGGTCCGGGGCTGACCCTGAATACGCCTAAGAGCCTCAACACGGTCTCTCCGCGCGATCTTGGCACGCCTGAAGCATCTCTCGATCCAATGTCCATCCTTCTGGCAGAAGGTACAATGATACTTCACCTTCTGAGAGGTAGAAGTAGCATGATGAGGCTTTGGCTTCTGAAAAGTCGAAGCAACAGGTGGAACCACCTTGTTGTCAGAAATCCCTTGGACAAAGCCCGTAGATTTGAACTCAACCTTTTTGGTTCGGGGCTTGACCTCGATCACACCTGCTGCTATGGGTCTAAGAACAGCAGGTGGATGCATCCTAACATCCTCAAAAAAATCATATCCTAGATCTTGATTAAATTTACAGATCTTGGATTGGTCTAGAATAAGATTTAACTTCTTCTTGCCTTCTACAAATCTCTCAAGAGTGTTCATAAGTTACTGGCACTCCTGAAAGAGAGAGGTGCAAGAAGAGCAGGGGAAGAAGATACAGCAGAAGATAAGGGAGTAGAAGGAGAATCAACAGTAGAAGAATGGATGGCTTGTGCATGCACAGCCGCCTCAGAAGGGACAGACCTACTGCTAGCCATTTGGTTCACGTTGCTAGGCGTATCTACCAATCCCTCATGCTTCTTCCCCACAGCACACACATCACAAGCAGATGGTGACTTCTCTAATAGGTCCTTAGTTAGCTTCACACATTTTTCATCCAATGCAATCAAGTCAGATTTTAGTTTTTCACATTTATTGCATGGTGAGCTAACATGATCCTTAGAAGCATATTGAACCAGTTTCTTATCATGATCAATCATTTCTTGAAACTGTTTTGAGACACATTCAAGTTCAGCAGTTAATTTAGGACAGTTGGTGCAAGAAACAATGGGCTCAAGTAATGAAGCTTATAGTTCAGCAATTTTATGATCCGCCTTATTTAGATTCATCTTCAAATTATTGCAACTTTCACAAGTTTCAGGCAGATCGAAAAGCATGGTATAAAGACCTCTAAATGCATTGTTCTTATCCTCACATGAGGTGCAAGATGTAGTCTCAACAACAGTAGATGAAAGAGCGGCTACCCTACTCATCTCTAGCTCAGCTAAAAAACTAACATTCTCCACCTTAAGCATATCAAGGTCAGAAGACAGACTATCATGAGAGATCCCTAATTTCTCCATGTCACCAAGCAAAGAAGAGCATGTATCACATTCATCACGGGAGGGAGCAGATATAAGTGAAGTATGCTCCCGTGATAATCTCTCTACTTCCTTCTCCAACTCACTACACCTAGCTCTAGATCTAGCATGAAATTTACCTAGCTTAAGAAAAGCTTCATTGAGCTGATCGTAGGAGGGATATACTTCATCGGAGTCAGAGTAGAGGTCGTTATCGCTGATGTCACCCTCAAGGGCCATGAAGCACATGCTGGAGAAGTCATCGCCATCCTTGGGATCTTGATCTTCCTTCCCATCGTCGTCGCTCCACCCCTCCACCTCGCTGAGATCGAGGCCGTCGAAGGCGGTGAGGACGCGGTGGAAGAGCTTCTTGGCTTTGCCAAGGTTGCGGAACTTCTTCTCTTTGTTGGAGGCTTCTTGTTACGGTTCTTGTCAGTGTAGACATTCTTGCTCAAACTGCCGTAGTCGTTCTTGCCCTCCAGCTTGGGGCAGTTTGCTCAAATGTGGTTGAGGCCACCACACTCAAAGCAAATCACACGTCCTTCTACTCTCTTTCTTTCCCTAACCCTCTTGTATGCATGAGAGAACTTTCTGGCTACGAGAGCTAGTTGGTTTTTCGGAAGCTGCTCTAGATGGTCATCATCAATTTCACACAGGGCAGCTAGAGAAAAACCCGAAAGAGTGTCAGCAGAAGAACCAGAGGCAGGATTGGGATCGGTGACCAAAGCCATCGACTGAGACTTCGACTTGCGAGAGACAATGTCAATCTCGTGAGTCTTGAGGCGTGAGTACAACGCATCAAGAGTCAAAGTCGAAAGATCCATCGTGTCCTTGATGGTGGTCACTTTCATTTCACAAACATGCAAATCCAAGGCCGCAAGCATCTGACGAGCGTTGTCCAAGTCGGGGTATGTGAGACCGACCGCTTGGAGGTTGCTGAAGATCTTGTGGAATCTCGCAAAGCATTCATCAAGGGACTCTCCAGCGAGCATTTCAAACTTGTTGTAATCTCGCTTGAATTGGTCCTGTCGAACCGTCTTAATTTGAGTGGTGCCCTGTAACAGCCCTGTCAGAAAAATATTTTAAAAGTTATTTTAATTTAAAATAAAATTAAGTGTTCTTTGGTTGCTTGAATTTCTAAGATTTTATTTGCCTATTTTTGTAGGACCGAAATGGCGACAGAGGGGGGTGAATGTCGACTTTTAAAATCGCCCCCAAAAGTATTTGCAAAAATCCTTACTCTCCGATGGCTATAGAAGCTATGAACGAGAAGAGATGATTGCTCACTCAAGCCGAAAATTAAACTGACAAGAGACTGAAATGGATCAAGGGAAAGAGACTGCAAAAACTGGGCACGGCAAGAAATCAACTGGAATCGGCTGCCATGGCAAGCAAATCGACCGCCACGGCTACCACGGCAGAGAAATTGCAGTCATATATTACCACGACACAACACTGCAGATACGGCAAGAAAACTAGCAGAAATTGCTACCACGGCAGGGAAATGGTGCCACGGCAAGGAGGAAACGCTGCCACGGCAGGGAATTTCTGCCAGCCGAAAGGAGCACTGTAGCCTACAACAACTTGTCCCAAAAGCTGAAATGATCAATGAAAGAAAGGGGGACTAATATTGCTGCCAAGAGCTGCTTCTTACTGCTGCAAGGGAGAGACAAAAGCTGAGAAGGCTTTGCTAAAAGAGACTGCAGCCTGTACCAAAAAGAAAGCAGCAAGGAGTGTGATTGCTGTCTAACTGAAAACAGCAAGGTCTCATCGTGCAAACTTGCTGCTGCCAAACCTCTTTGCTGCAGACTACAAAGGCACAAAAACAGATGCTATAACCATACCAACTGTGGCAAAACTAAAGGCTTAAAGCACCATGTCTACTTGCTGTCCATAGAATCAGCCGAGACTAGGATCATGTGCTCTGAACGAGTGCAGCCAAAAAAATAAAAATAAAAAGAAGAGCTAAAAACATGAACTGAGAAGGATCAAAACCAAATAAGGAAGAACATAGAGCAGACAGGCACAAAGAGACAACACAAGATCATAACAGCTCAAACTCAGGAAATCGATACGGAGACATACATGATTGATATAGGGTTTTTACATGCTGTCCACTACTCTCAATCTCTCACGAAAACCCCATACATGCTTGAGATAAGAACTCAAGAACTCACACCATACATGGAGAGAAGCACAAACATACAACTCTCAACACACTCTCTCAAATTTCAGCACACCATCTCCATCTCTATTTATAGTCTCCACTAATGGGTTCACCAAGTGCTTTACCCATTTAGCTTTTGCGCTTTACCCACAATCCACTTCCTTTAGTGCAGCTTTGCGTTTTTACCGAAAAGCCCCTCGCGCACCTTCCAAGAAGCTTCCTCATTCCTTGCCCTACAAGCCACGCAGCTTCGCCGTCTTCGGCACACCTCGACCGTTCTGACCTCAGCGCCACCTGCGCCTAGTCCGGTCCACCGTGCCTCGCCACGACTCCACCTCGAGTCCACGTCGTCTTTGACACATCCCGACCGTTCTGACCTCAGCGCCACCTGCACCTAGTCCGGTCCTCCGTGTCTCGCCACGACTCCACTCGATGTCCTGCAGCCACACAGACAAGAAACACATCAAATAGCACCGCTCGACACATGAAAGCGTAAATAGTATTATACTTACCCATGAAGAAGTCCAAACCTGTCGAAACATTAGAATATGCATCCTAAACCCATACGACCAAGTTTGACCAAGTCCGACCGAGCCCGTTGCACCATGCAACGTCAAGGTTCGAACCACCCCAAACCAAACTCGACTTTCCTAAACCAATGTTAATTACTCATCATACATACGGGATGACCTCCACATGGTCTCTCAGTTTTTAGCTTTAAAAAAATTAAAAAGCAATTTAACTAAAAATACAAAAACATTGTTAAGTAAAGAGTATTTTGAATTTCTGTAAAAATCCTATTTAAAATCAATTATTTTAAAGCATTTGGCTTTTATTAGGATTTTCTTTGCTTTTTTGGGTTTTAAAAATAAATTTCAAAGCTAAAAAGTATTTTTGTAAAAATTAAAA
Source organism: Dendrocalamus sinicus (assembly GCA_036346575.1). Classification (NCBI taxonomy): domain Eukaryota; kingdom Viridiplantae; phylum Streptophyta; class Magnoliopsida; order Poales; family Poaceae; genus Dendrocalamus; species Dendrocalamus sinicus. The sequence goes on along the minus strand of CM070660.1, from coordinate 9,694,254 downwards.
GACCAACTTTAAGTTGGAAATATTTTTCCTAAGTCTAAAATGTCTCCAGGAATTTCTTTGAATTTTGTTGGAATTTTGAGACTTTATTTCTTATTTTCTAAGTATTTTTAAACCTTCCTAATGTTCCTGAAAATCTAAATCAAATTTAATCCTCAACCTCTCTCCTCGGCCAACACGCGTCACTCCTTAATTCAATCCATCCTCGCCCAGCTTAATCTCAGCCACCCGCCTACACTTACCCCTTCGATTTAATCCGGTGGCCTTGATCTTCTGCATGCACCACGCGTCGCTCATCCGACCATCCGCGCTTTCTCCTCTTTTTTCTCTCTCGTTGACAGCCCAATCCCGCCTGTCAGCTTCTTCTTTCTCCTTGCCTTCTTCAACCTTCCATCGCTGCCATTGATGCCCCGCCCGAGCCCTTAAATTTGATAGTTTCTTCTCGTTAGCCCAAGCATTTGCTACAATTGAAAGCCTAATCACTCCCGCATTCAACCTCCACCATTTCCCCACTTTAAACCCCGCTTACCTCCCTCTTTACTTGCCTTTGCATCGACCTTAACTTCGGTGTAACCGACAAACGTCCATCGCCTCCACCTTCGCAAGGCCCGTGCGCGCATCGCCGCCCCTCCACCGAGCGAATCCACCGCCGAAGAACCCCGCCGCCAATGACCTCACTCCGCCGCCCCTGCATCCTCGTCGCCGGCCACCACCGAGCATTCCCGAGTGTCGCGCCAAGGTGCACTAAACTCCCCGTGTCCTCCTCTTCCTCGCACACCCCTCGCCGACCCCGGTAGCGCCGCCATCTGTCGGTGCCCTAGGTCCCCGCGCACCACCCGTCGCCACCCATGCGCCACCTTAGCCTTCTCCCCGGTCCATGGACCCAGTCCCAAAAGCCGTCCCACCTGTCAGTGAATAAAACTCTTTTTCTGTTGAAAAATAATTCAGCCAGAAAATCAAAATATTTGCTGACGTCACTTTGACGTAAAAATCCCTTTTCCCGTAGAAAAATAATTCCTATAAAAATCATTTCCCTTGATGACATCATAATCTGATTTTTCAGTTCAAAAATAATTCCTGAAAATCGGTTTATTCTTTTTCTCTCCTTTCGAACTTCCAAAAGCCCGTATTTCTTCATTTTAACTCCGATTAAGCCCATTCAAATTTCTAAATTCATCTAAAATCCCAATCTATCCATTTCTATCCTCTTTTTAAATGTTTGGAATTTTCAAATTTATTTGAATTAAATTAAAGCTTAGAAAGTAAAAATGTTTTAAATGGTTAAAATATACCTCAATTAAATCCGAAATTATTTTATTTGATATTTTTATTTTTCCAAGGATTTGTTTGGAATTTTTTCTGAATTTTTTGAATTCATTTTATTTTCGGATTTTTTCTTTCTTTTCCTCTTTTTCATTTTCTCTCTCCTACTTTCTTCTCCATTCCAGTGCGTGCGTTCGTTCGTCTGCAGAACGTGGCCGCCATGGCCGTTTCTTTGAGCTTTCATTCCTCTTGAATTTCTCCACTGTTTTTCATGAAATCAAGTGCAATGAATTGCTCTTTGCAAGAATCCTCCATTCCCAACCGTTTCCCTCCACCTTTATGCTCATTTACACGAAAATGAAACCGTTGTTCTAAAAGACATCGTCGTTTGATCTCCCTCTCCCGTCCACCTCCGCCCCTATAAAAGGGAGCACCGGGTGCTCGGCCTTTTGCGCCGTCTACAGTGGAGTTCCACCACTTTTGACCACACCATCAGCTTCACCTTCGCGCGTTCTACACAGTGCTTCCCTCACCCTCGCTGGAGCTTCGCCGGAGCATCGTCAGACTACCGTGGCCAAACCGCGCCATCGCTTCTCTCCTCACTGCGAGCCGACCGTGCATGTTCCACCATAACCGAGGTGAGCATTGCGTTCCCTATGTTCTCTTCTTCGTTTTGCCGCAACCCTCACCCACTAACTCCTCTCCGTTTGCCTGGAACGCCGATGTCAACCTGACGATCGCAAAAAGTCTTCTCCGCCGTGTTCCGCTACCATCCGATGTCGTTTGGCCGAGCCGTTTGCACCGTTGAGTTCACCTCGACGCGTTCTACGTTGTGCTTCCATCGCTATCGCCTGAAGATCCCTCGAGTCCTCGTCAACCTTGTCAGGCCTAGACACTAAAACTGTACCTTCGCGCGTACACCTCTTTTTGGTAAGCGCTTTGATTTTTGTTCACGTCATATTGTGTCCTAGCCTCTAAGAAATTTTTCTACCATTTTGTTTAATTTTTCGTGGGGCCAATTGTCAGGAATTGAGCTGTCTGCGAAAATGGCCGTTTTGGACTCCCAACATCGATTCGTCGCCTCCGGTAAGCCTTAGCCCATGCCGTAATTTTTCGTAGACTTACCTTGCCGCGTTCTATACCGTGCTCTCTTCCTTTCCCCGAAAAGCCTCCACAAATTTTCGCCTCCGACACCTCGCCATGGCCGCCAATGGCATCTCGTGTCCCCATCTATCCGGTGGTGTTTTCCCCAATCCGTTCGCGTCATATTGTGCCAAACCATCCCAGGTAGCTATGTTCCAAATGGTTTTAGATTCGCTTCACCGAGCACCAAGATATCAAGTTTTTCCTTTTGTCTCAACCGTCGTCGTTCAAACGTCGATTGTATCGTCTCTGTTGAACTTTCAGCTTAGCCGATAATTTTCCTAGCTTCACCATACTGTGTTCTGCCCCGTGCTCACCCTACATCTCCACATTACATACTCGGTACTATCTCTCTCCAACCTGCCGTTGTCGCTACTGTGTCGTCGGTGCCGTTTTTCTCACCGCTGGTGATTGCCATCGTTCCTCGTTGCCGTACCCATGTCACCACCTTCGCCTCATCGCAAGGATCCCATTTCACTCATTCGCCAGTCACCTCACAGCCTACCGACATAATACTTTTCAAAAAGTAATTCTCAGATGTTGTTATCATTTTATGTGATGTCCAAAACTTCCAGATATTCGTTCTCACCCATACAAACTCCGAATCCGTTGATTCTTCCTCCTAAATTCATCTAAAATCATAATATATCTGCCAGTATATATTTTATAATTTTTTGATTTTATTTGAATTTATTTTGTTTGGTTCTTCGCGTGTAGACTACGACTATTCCGAAGAGTTCGATTTTGACGATTCGCAGCATCAAGTCTTTGAGCAAGGCAAGTTACACATTTGATCATGTAGCTCCCAGTAATTTAAATTACTTATGTTGTTTTTAAAATTATTATGCATGCGTACTTTTATTCAAACCTAGTTTAAATTTGATTTAAATTCTAGTTATACCCAATTCCTTTGTTATGGCCAAATTTGACATTGATCTTTCTATGCCTTGTCGCCATAGAGAAAAACCTAGTTGATACATTAGTATTAACTGGACATTTTATAGCAAAGCTTAGCCATGCTTAGAATAATCATAGGGGTACCTTTTCACATAAAATGATAAGCTTTTGAAATATATTCTTGACTTTGGTGAGTCAAGAATGATTATGAAATGTTTCCAAACAAAATATAAAAACTTGGTTTAGACTTAGGCAAATGGTTAGGTGGTGGGTGCTTGCTGGCATGCATTGTTGTTTGGTGACACAATGTTGACTGCCAGGCACGACGGGTATGTGGTTGGTGCCTAAGTCAGTTAAGGACCGGTCTGTGAAACACTATTGCAAAGCCCTATCGTACTACCACAAGTCTGGTCGAATAATTTGTGAAGTTCCAACTTAATCTCGCTATAGGCTGAATGTGAGCGCAGCGTAGGCCGTGAGAAGTCTCACATGGCACAAGAGGGGGCTCCAACATGTGGATTCATGTTGTGGTGAAACCTTAGTGGTGGCGTGATTATGTTGACAACGGATCATTGTAAAGGCCTTGTCGTGATCTCCTGGCCCACCTAAGGAAGTGTATTAATCCGGTGGCAAAAAGGGATGATCATGTCTTGTGGATAAAGTTGTACAACCTCTGCAGAGTGTATAATCTATCCTGGATAACCGTTCCCACGGTCATGGGCAAGCTGAGTAAAGTTTTTCACGGATTAGACTTTGTTTTTCAAATGGTTTGTGAAAACCTTATGGATGGATGGAATCCATATGAGATCTTTTTGTAAAAGATGGTCCGGGTGGGATGCCCGTGGTTAGGTTAGTGTTTGGTTTGAGCCTGCACTAACAATATTATTTCAGTTAAAATGATTGTTTTTACATACTGTATCAAATTCAGCTTTTGCACTTACTTTACGGTATTTACTCCAATGTTGCTTTTATGCAAATAACCTTATTATGCCTCCCTTTGTCAATCCATATGCATGCATTAACTCTGTTAAACCTCCTGGTGTAACTTGTGGAGTACTTTATGTGCTCACGTTGCTCAATTCATCATTTTTCAGAGGACAGCTTCGACTTCGGTGAGGATCAGAACGTATAGGTCGCGTCTTACTGTCGTTTGCCTGTGGGCAGGCTCAGTGGGCTTCTTCCGCTTTGGTTTTTTTCCTTCCGCTGCTTATATTTAATTTTGGTTTATGAACCATTGATGTAAACTTTGGACATCAGGCCCATATTCAGTTTAATAAAGTTTGTCATTTTGCTTGGTATGTATCCCTACTATCACTGTGTGCACTAGCTGATCCTGGACTAGTGCGATTAACACAGAGGGTTTCGGAGTCGTTGCTCCGGGACCCGACAGAGATGGTACCAGAGCCAGGTTGACTCTAAGACGCGACCATAGATAGAATAGAATGGTTCGAAGATATTTATTTTAAGTTACCAATAAATTCAAACAGTTTTGCTTATTCTTACCTCTCAATCTTTGCTTATCCTCATCTCTCAATTCTTCCTCTTCTTTATGTCATTTTTGAAAAACTTATTTCTGTCTCTTCTCTTGTTCCAAAATAACTATAGATGGCAACAGCTGGAATTCTTTGATTCTGCCACCACTTCAATCTTCGCCTTGAAGGATCAAGCTTTGTACCTCAAAAGCTACAAGGATCACACCAAGACAACCGTTACCTCTTTAGGTTAAGTTGTTAAGCTAGAAAGTAGACGAAGTTATGAGCTGTCAGTTTTCTCTTTTGTCGGCAGCCATAACTATTGCTTGTTGTTTGCATAATAAAGGTTTTTGCTAGGTTGTTTTGTTTTGGGTTGCGCAAAACGTCCGTTGTTCCTCCTTTGCCTTGAGTCTCCTCTCTCCTAATCTTTGGAAGCATCAAGTTGAAGCGCCAACTGCCAACAACCTTTGTGAACGAATGTTTGAACTAGATGTCAGCTCAAGCCATACAGAAGCAAGATCCAAACCTATTCCCTTGCTAGCCCGTGCGAATCTCGGGGACGAGATTCTGTTTAAGGGGGGTAGTTTGTAACAGCCCAGCTGTTTATTTCAAAATTTTCAGAAAAATATTTTAAAAGTTATTTTAATTTAAAATAAAATTAAGTGTTCTTTGGTTGCTTGAATTTCTGATATTTTATTTGCCTGTTTTTAGCTTTAAAAAAATTAAAAAGCAATTTAACTAAAAATACAAAAACATTGTTAAGTAAAGAGTATTTTGAATTTCTGTAAAAATCCAATTTAAAATCAATTATTTTAAAGCATTTGGCTTTTATCAGGATTTTCTTTGCTTTTTTAGCTTTTAAAAATAAATTTCAAAGCTAAAAAGTATTTTTTGTAAAAATTAAAAGACCAACTTTAAGTTGGAAATATTTTTCCTAAGTCTAAAATGTCTCCAGGAATTTCTTTGAATTTTTCTGGAATGTCATGCTCTCTGTATGTTCATGCCGGACAAACACTAGAAAGAAACGAGGAAGAACAGACCCAACAAGAAAAATCAGTTGCCAGTAAAAAGAGGCCGGTCTGACCACAACACATGGGCCGGTCAGACCGCCTGAAGGCCGCCGGTCAGACCGGTGCAATTGGGCTGGTCGGACTGCCATCAAAGGGCCGGTTAGACAGCCATTGTGGGTCCGGTTAGACCGCCTGGCTGCTGCTGGTCAGATCGCCGTGAACTGGCCGGTCTGACCACCATGTACCGAGCGGTCTGACCGCTAGGGTTAGCGGTCTGACCGGGCTACGAAAAACCAGGCACCCGACTGAAAACCTTTTGCACAGAAAAGGCTGAAAATGCAGACCACTGAGAAATTGGTGGGATTTCTGCTATCCTCCTTAGCCCAGAAGAGCAAGACTTCAACCCAAATAGCTCAAAGGCCTTAGGAAGCAAAGAGAATGCAAAAAAGGGGAAACAAAAAGAAATCTAAGCAGAATTCAGACATTACACTGAAAAAGTGACAGATCTCCAGAATGATTGCCATTCTCCCATCTTTTGCTCATGAGACCTTGTAATACAACAAGAGATGATCTCATAGCAAGGGACCATAAATCTTGAACCCAACTCTTGAAAGGAAATCAAGAGAATCAAACTACCCTTGTCTCCAAACCCTAGCTACAGGGAAAAACAGAGGAAATTGCCTTGCTTCATTTCTTTGGGAAGGATTAGCTTCTTGAATTCATTTGCTCTAGGGAATGGCTAGACAAATGGCTTTGAGGATTCTCCCATCACAGAGCAACCAAGAACCAACCATCCAAGCTAAAGAATCAACTCAAATTCATTTCTAGCAGAGAAGAACTGAGAGGTGATTGAAAAAGAAATTCATCACAGAGAGATCAAAAAATGAAAACAACCCAATGCAATCCTTCTCATATTGAATGAAATGATTACACAGGAGTCCTCATACGCAGTTGGATACAAAGGAATCACACTACATGCTTGCTCACTCAATGAGATGCACACGCAGGAGCTCTCATAGAGAACACACACCACTACACTCTCCTGCTCACCTCACTCTCTACTCTCTTGCATTCTTGCCCTCTCTAGAATGCATGCATTCAATGCCTGGATACACCACGCCTTTTAACTCCAAGCTTACACCCACAAGGAGAAAATCAAGAAGTGTCATACAACAACCACTCCCTCACCTCACACACCAATGAGGCAAGAAAGTCAACACACACTTTTGGAGGGAAAAACCAGCCCCTCCTCTCATTTCTTGAGTCAAATATCCAATTTGCCCCTCAAGCGCCTTCTCGGAAGCTTCCCGCGTCCGATACCTTGACCGTCTAGACCTCGACTCCTCCCTGAGTCTAGTTCTGGTCCGCTCCGCTGCACACGACCACACCCAGCATCCTGACCGTCTGGACCTCCGACTCCTCCCTGAGCCTAGTCCCGATCGACTCGCCGCTGCCCGTCGTGTCCACCCGACACCGACCAAGACCTCCGACTCCGCCTGAGTCTAGTCCTGGTCTATTCCGTCGCGCACGACCACAACCGACACCTAACCGTCTGGACCTCCGACTCCTCCCCGAGCCTAGTCCCGGTTCGCTCGTCGTTGCCCGTCGTGTCCACCACCGGTAGCTCCAGCTCCGATTCCTCGTCTCCCGACTCGTAACCACCTCACCAGCCTCGATCATCTTCGGCATCACCGACCATCTGGACCTCAACACCTCCTGTGCCTAGTCCCGGTCCTCCTCGCCTCACCATGACCTAGCTCCGAAGTCCTGCAATCACATAGACAAGCAAACTGTCACATAGCACCGCACGAAGCAACAATAGCATAACTGAAAGGTACTCAACCCTAGAATACCCAAAACAAACTCAAACTCACTAAACCAACCGTTAATTATTCATCACAAACATGGGGATACCTCCACATGGTCTCTCACACGGTGTGCATGGTTTAGTTACATGTTGTAGGATCGAAAAAGGCAACAGAGGGGGTGAATGGTGCCTTTTAAAAAAATCATCCCTAAGTATTCTCACGATTTCCTCCTCCAATAGCTATGGCAGCTATGAAGTCGGAAAATATTTCCTCACTGGACGTGAAAAGTAATTTTGCCGAAAATTGAAAATTCTTACTGGAAGAATCACAACCAAGCTCAAAAGGTTACAAGACGAATCCGGCCTCAAAGACTTAAAACACCACAACATGCATACTGACTAGACCAAGTAACAATCTTGAACATGGGCCGATGCAAGCAGTGAGCTGAAAAGAAAAGTACTGCCGACAATAGGAAGGACTGAAGCACAACCGAGAGCAGTTCACTAAACGGAAAGAAAAAGAACAAACCCAAACCCAGAACAAGTTGACACAAACTAAAAGAAACAGTTTATACAAAACAAGGAAACCAAACTGAAACAGAGAGCATTGAGCTAGGTGCTGTCGGCAAGGAATATTGCAGTATACAACTGAAGAAAAGAGTTCAGAGCACCAGCAGGCTGAAATGGTAAAGACACAACACAGAAAAAACTAAATCTATAGACCGACTAATGACTGCACCAAAACCTGAATAAAATAGTAGAGAGCTGCTGAAAACTGAAGTAAACCGTAAGTACTAAGCCTACTGCCAAAAACCAGAAAGAGGAATAAACTGACCCTGGCCGTATACTACCAAAAACATCAGACTACTACCAAAAAGAAAAGCACAGCAGAATTAAAAAGCAAAATGAAAAGAAGACTGGAAACTGCCGCCATAGGAAACAGCAAAGAAATAGTCCTTCTCCCAAAATCGACATAGAGCAAGAGAGCTAAAAACACAAGGAAATGCAGGGGGCTGCAAAAGAAGACAGAACAAAAAACACAAGAATCGGCACAATAGTTATTCTCAAAATAATGAGCTGCCGAAGAAAATGATTGATTGACTGCTACCCTTTTCAAATCAAAGAGATTAGAGAATTAAACTAAAAGCACCTAGAACTCTGGAGTAAGACTAAGCAAACAAATATCAATCAGCCTGAAGAGCGAGCATCCAACCTGAAAAAAATGCAGAGAAGACGGCTGCTGCCAATCGTGCACTGTCGGCATAGTAACAGCTGAGCACAACCGAAAAAGGAGAAAATAACTAGCATTCATCTCTCTTTTCAGACCAACAAATTTGAACTCCCATCTAAACAACAAGAAGGCCTTAGAACCAAGGAAACACAGAATCGGCTGAGAAAGAAATATAAGTGAGCAAGACAAATAGCCGACTGAAACACTAGGCCAAAAATGAAACCTCAATTAAAATTGAAACCAAATCAGACACTTGAGAAACTAGAACCTTTTTGGTCATGAGAGTTTGGGCATAAAAAGAAATGATCTTAGGAAAAGAAAAAAAACCCAAGCTTAAGGTAGAGTTCACGAGAAAATCAGGAAATCAAAAGTGTTCTGCATATAGGAACAGTAAACCCTAGATTTTCTAGAAAACAGAGGAAGTTGTTGGCGATCAAACTCTTGAAGAGAAACATGCTCTAGAAATCTTTGCTCTTTGGGAATGGACTAGCCAAAAGGCTTTAATGAAGAACCCCAGTCCCGAGCAAAAAGATTCTATAGCTATTACACCAAGAAATCGACTCAAAACCAAGGATGCAAAGAGGAGCAGAGAACAGAACTGAAAACAGAGCTCGCACAAAGAAAGAGATGCAAGAAGATTATAACGGCTCAAGCTCAAGTTCTCTCAGAGACATGAATGATTAAATTGATAACAAGTTCTACAGCTGATTCATTACATGATCTCACAAATGAGAAGAACACATGCCAAAGAACCAGACGCACTCACTGAGAGCAAGAACCCACATGAACACAACTCTGCCCCATACGCAATTGTAACAGAAAGCAAAACTGCCTCTCCTCTCTCCACCAACTCCCTAACAACCCATAAGAAAAGCAAAACAACTAAAAAAACCTTATACATGCAGGAGACACTCCTCCTATTTATAGCCTTTGAGTACCGGGTCTCCAACCTGTTTAACCCGTTAACTCGAAACCCAATCCACTTCCTCTCATGCAGCCTTGCGTATTTACCAAAACGCCACTCCTGCATCTTCCGGGAAGCTTATTCATTTCTTGCCGTCCAAGCCTCGCAATCACCTCGAGTCATCGCCGTCTTCGGCACATTCCGATCGCTTTGACCTCGACACCGCCTGTGCCTAGTCCGGTCATCCCGTGCCTCGCCACGACTCCGCCTTGATGTCCTGCAACCATCACAAACAAGAAACACATCACATAGCACCGCTCGATATACAGATAACACAAAATTGTATTGGAACTAAATACTCACACCCAAAATAGCCCAACAACCGGTCGAAAAGAAAACATGCGTCCTAAGCACGTCCAACCGCATTCGACCAGATCCGACCACAGTCGACTACCCCAAGCAACGACTTGGCTCGAACCACTCGCCTCTGGCTCTCGCTCTCCCTAGGCAGCCGGCCCAGCCCTGCACGCCGCCGCTCCACGTGCTGACCTGCCCCGATTCCGTCGCGGCGCCTGCAGTCTGCCACCATGCCTGTGACGCCCTGCGCTGCACGGCCGTGTCGTCTTGCGCCTGCACCCCGCCCTGCTCCCGTCGACTTCAGTCCCCTCACCATCCCATCACCTGTGCCTCGATCTTCGGTATTAGCTCAGTCATAGCACACCCTGTGACTCCCCAACAGCTTTAAGTAGCTGCTCGGCCTCCTTTTGCACCGCACTCCTCCCCTTCCTCCTTCTCCTGCTATGCCCGCACCGGTCGCCACCGCCTCACACCACCCCGGGCGCTTCGGTGACGCCCCCGCCAATCCGACTACGTCGCGGCGTGCCCCCAGCAGCCTTCTCCCTCCTCCCTCAAGTAATTGGACTCCGGCGCCCCCGGCTCGCCATGCGGCCGTTCTTCCTAGCCTCAGGCCAAAACCACCATTTCCGCCATCATCCCCTCCTTGGTCGGCACTAGCTCAATTCCTTAGTTGTGGAGCATCACCACGTGGCCCTGAAGCTTTCCCAAGCACCGCTTCGGCTTTTGTAACAGCCCAAATTTTTGGTAAAATAAAAATAAATAAATAATTAATTAAAAATTGGTTAAAATAAAATTTTAAATTAAAATAAGTATTTTTGTGCCTAAAGTTCAAATTTGGATTTGCCCTGAATTTCTGTTTTTGAAAAAGCTGGATTTGAAAAGCATTTTCAAAAAAAAACCTAAAATTATTAAAATAAAATAATATTTTGATTTTATATAAAAATTCTATGTCAAATTAATTATTTGGAGTTATTTGGCCTTTATTTGGTTTCCTGGATTTTCTGGAGTTTAAAAATGTATTTTAAAATTTAAAAAGTATTTTAAAATATGAAAATTAAATACAACATTAGTTGGAAACTTTTTTTAAGTCCAAAGAGTGTCCAGGAGGTTCTCTGAATTTTTCTGGAATTTTTGGAGGTATTTTTGTATTTTTCTGAGGCTTAATGTATTTGCTGGGCATTTCTGAAAATCCAAAAACAAAAATCAGAAAATAAATTTCCCTCCCCTCCCCTCCGGCCGCCACGTGGACGACCGGATTGCATCCACGTCGCCCCATCCCAGCCGCCGTTCCATCCCGCCTCCCCCTTCTCTCGGGCCGCCACCTGGCCGGTCCCGATTACACCGCGTCGCCCCCGCCAACCCATCTCCACCGCCCGCCTTGGCCCCCTCTCGGCCGTTCGATCCTGCCCGCGCCCATCTACCGTCTGTGCCCCTCTCTCGCTGGCCGCCCGGCCCCACCCGTCGGCACGCCGCGCCGCTCCCCCTCTCTCCTCCTCCTCGGCCCCACCCGGCAGCCTCCCCGTTCCCCTCTCTCTCTCTCTGCGCCCCCTGGCCCACCTGTCATCCCTTCCCCGCCCCCTTCTTCCTCCTGCGTCGCCACCACGGCTGCTGGCCGGCTCCGCCCTTTCCTGTGCCTCCCCCACTCCCCGAGCTCGCCGCCCCGTTCCGTCGTGCGGCGCAAGAACCGCGCCCACGTTCTCCCCCACCTTCCCGCGCCTCCCCCGCAACCGCCGCCCCACCGGCGAGAAATTCCCGCCGGCGCCTCCCTCCCCGACCCCTATTTAAACCCGCCCGAGCTCCACCTCTCCTCACTCGTTCTCCCCCGCCACTCCTCCCTTTCTCCCGAGCTCCCTCTCGCCCCCGCGCCGTGCTCACCCGCCTCCGCCACCGCCGCCAACCTCGGCGAGGAATCGCCGCCTCCTCCGCCCTCCCCGAGCTTCCCCGACGGCAGCCCGAGCTCCACCGCGGTCCTCCCCATCCCCTCCACCCCTCGGCCATGACCCAAACCCGCCGGAGTGTCGTCGCCACCGAAGCCCGTGCGCCACCGCTGCTCTTTCCTCGCCGCCGGCCGCCTCCGCTTGTCGCCGGACCCCGCGCCAGGTAGTGTCGAGTCGCCGCGCTCCCCTCTCCCTTCCTCACCCCTCGCCGGCCGCCGACAAGCCGCCGTACGCCGGCGAGCCCCGGTGCCCGAGCTCCTCCGGCCGGCCTGGCCACGTCAGCGGCCGAAGCTGACGTGGGCGCCACGTCCCCTGCCACCTCGGCACGTTCTGCCCCGTCAGCGCCACTTCAAACCCCCGCCACCTCAGCGCCCCCCTCTCCGTGGACTTGGTCCATGGACCATGGGCCCACTGTCAGTCGGGCCTTTCCCTGGCTGACGTCATGCTGACGCAATAAACCAGATTTTTCCGTTGGAAAGTAAATCGGCCGAAATTCAAAATTCCAGGGCTGACGCAATGCTGACGCCATAAATTCTTTTCCTTTAGAAAAATAATTCCAGAAAATCCTTTTTTCCATTTTCTCTCTTTTCAAATTTCCCGGAGCCCATTCTCTCTCGTCTTAACTCCGATTGAGCCCATTCAAATTTCTAAATTCATCAAAAATTCCCCTCTATCCATTTATAGCCTCAATTCAAATATTTGAAGTCAATTTGAATTTATTTTGAATTTATTTGAATTTGGTGGGTTATTTTCGCGTGTAGACTTCGACGATTCGGGAAATTTCTTCGACGAAGATTCAAGCCAAGTTTGAAGAGCAAGGCAAGTCACCCTCCTTGATCATGTTGATCCCAGTTTTCAAAATAAAACTATGTTGTTTTAAATTATTCTGCATGCATATTTTTATTCAACGTATTTCAATTCAGTTTTAAATTTAGTTATTGCCTACTTGTTATTACCCCCTTTGACATTGAATTCCCCTGAGATCTTGTCACCCTAGATTCAAACTCTAGTTAATACATTAGTGTTGGCTAGAGGAATTTATATCAAATGCTTAGACTGCTTAGATATAATATTTGTTTTGGGATATCTTTCACATAAAATGATGACCCTTTTTACATAAAATGATAAGCTTTTCAGCTGTACTCTTGACTTTGGTGAGTCAAGGAGTGTTATAAAATATTTTGAAAACAAAATATGAAACCTGGTTTAGACTTAGGCAATTGGTTAGAGTGGTGGGTGCAGGCATGCCCTGTTGGTTGGAGCCGCAGTGGTTGATTGTCGTGCACGGGGGTATGTGGTTGGGCCTGAGTCAGATTAAGGACCGGTCTGTGAGCTACTGTTGCAAAGCCCTAATCGTACTACCACATGGCTGGTATGGGACAGCCCTGGCTGAATAATTTGCAAAGTCCCAATCTGAGCCGAGTTGTAGGTTGAAAGTGAGCGTGGTTGGTGCCATGTGAAGTCTCACTTGGCGGCGTGGTTAAGCCATGAGAAGTCTCGCCTAGGCTCAAGAGGGGTCCCGACCGTGGATTCCTTACTGGGGTGAAACCTTAGAGTTGGCTCGACCAGGTTGAAGGCTCTGCATTGTAAAGGCCTTGTCATGACTCCTTGCCGCACACCTAAGGAAGTGTGTAATCGCGTGGCACAAAAGGATGATCGTGTCTTGTGGGTAAAGTTGTACAACCTCTGCAGAGTGTATAATCTATCCTGGATAGCCGTGCCCACGGTCATGGGCATGCTGAGTAAAAGTTTTTCATGGATTAGCTTTTGATTTTCAAAAATGTTTTTGAAAACCTTGTGGATGGATGGAATCCACGAGAGATGAAAACCTTGCGGATGGATGGAATCCGTGAGAGATTGAAATATGGTGAATGGATGGAATTCATCAGAGTTGCGCAGTGAAAGCGTGTGGATGGATGGAATCCATACGTGGTCTTTTGGAAAAGATGGTCCAGGTGGGATGCCCGTGGATAGGTTGGTGTTTGGTTGGAGCCTGCACTGACGGTATTATTTTCTATTACAGTATTGTTTTTACTTACTGTATTAAATTCAGCAATTTCAATCTATTATTATATTTCTTAAATGCTGTTTTATGCAAACTAACCCTATAAGCCTTCCATTGAAGCCTTTATCATTATGTTGCGTTTTCCCGGGTGATTTGCGGAGTACAAGTTTGTACTCACGTTGCTTTTTCCACACAGAGAAGGAAGACGTCAACTACGGTGAAGATCTGGACGAATAGGCCGCGTCTTACTGTCGTTTGCCTGTGGGCAGGCTTGGGCTTCGCTATTTATCAGTTTGCTTCCGCAGTTCTTTTCTTTATTTATATTTGCCAATGAGCGTTGATGTAAAACTTGGCCATAAGGCCGTACTCTTTTATTTAATATAAGAAGTCATTTGTGCTTGGTATTTATCTTTGTTGTACTGTGTACACTAGCTGATCCTGGACTAGTGCGATTTACACAGAGGATCCAGGAGTCGTTACTCGGTTCCGCGACTTTCCTCACCTCACCACCAAAGACCGTGTCCCCTGCTGTGCCCGCTGTCGGTCACCGATGCCAGCACTCCTCGTCACCTCTCAGCCACCATGGGTAGCATGGTAAGGTTCCCCACGACTCACTCTTGCTCATGCCCCTCTCCGATTTCTCCCTCCCCCACCATGGCGGCGCTCCTACATTCCGCCCCTACTCCGGCCGCTGCAAGTCAGTGCTGGCCGCCCACGGCACCTTCCCTTACTGGAGACGCAGCCTCTCCAGGCTTCCTCACCTCGGAGGCAACCCATTTTGCATGCTCGCTGCCCCTTCGGCCGCCTGAAGCGCCAGCAAGCCCGCCAGCCCCGACCACCGTGCACCTCCCCTACTTAGACCAGGATGAGTTCCTCTCCTCTATTCTGTCTTCCATTTTTCCTTTAGTGATTTCCACCATCTCTCTCTTTGCATGACTCGTGGGCCCAACTGGTAAGAGTCCCCAAACCCTTGCAATGCATCTCTCAACCTCCCTTGGTATAGTACTAACTTGTAAATTAACATTGTATAAAAAACTCAAAGGAGCAATCTTATAAAATATGATTTAAAAATAATAATGATAATAAGAATTTAATTGTAAAATTATAATGGGTACTCTAGCAATTTTAAATTAAAAAAGAGAAACTTTAACCTTGGTTAATTATGTGCCAACCAAAACTAATAATTCAACCTCATCTAAAGGTTAACTAAAGTAAAGTTATTGCATGAACTATTTTTCCAAATGATAAGTAATTATCTTGGACTCAACAAATGTTAATATTGAAGTTTAATATGTGAAACCAATTGAGGGAGTTTATAAATTAGTAATGCTAGAAATCTAACCCTAATTCCTCGCTAACTGAATCAGCAAGATAATTACTCTAGAATTAATTGATGTAAGAAATTAAAAATGCATGTCATCATAAATTGGGACTCGGAGCTTTATAAAGGTAATTTCAATACTCTCAAATTCTACTTTCAAACAAATCAAATACTAATGTCATATCCTTACCCCCAAGATCTGGATGTTCCATACAAACTAAAAGTTAATTGGTATAACGAATCTCTACCACATAAAATAATACCCATGAACTGCTCATCCCTAAAATCATGTGACCTTTCTTTAAATTGTACTTAAAATAATTGTTGGTAAATTCTCCCATATTTACCTGTAAAATGCCAAGATTTAAATCAAGAGTTACCTCATATTTGTTTAAAACTTTCTCAAAATAACTAGAACTTCCTTAATAATTATAAATTAAATAAAGCAAGATTGAGTCCCGGTATCTTGCAATAGGCTATGTCTAGCCATACTCCAATCTAAAGTGGAATGTTCTCGTGAATATTCCTTTGACGCCGATCCTTCCTTTATATCCTTTCCTGGTGAAGTTACTCCATCACTTCGCTTCCACCCAAAATTCGTTTGACTCCATCTCTATCCTGCAACTCACTACATATCCTTAATCATAAGCAAAATATAAATAAACTCAACTTAAACTTATTTGGACTTTTGCTGGATTTGTTGGATTTGTCAGTCGTTGGTCGTGTAATTAGTCATTGAAGCCACGAAGAGACGACAAGTTCGAGCAGGATCAAGACTTGGAAGCAGATGAAGATCAATAATCCAAATAATCGACTGAGAAGGCTTTGAGTAAGATAAAGGCCATGGTAAATAGAGCAAGACAAGTCATCATTTTGATCATATTGATCCTACATTTTATGCAAAATTATGTTCCTTTAAATTATCAAATTGCATGCTTAATTTATTATGCAAATGTATGTCAAAACTTAAGATAGTTATATGCCTATTTGATGGTTTAAATACTACTATGCATTTCCTTGACACTTGAATCACCTGACCATTGTCACCCTAGATGTTATTGATGACTTTACTAGCTATAGGTCATATTAAAATGCCATGCTAGTCTTGTCAAGTCCAGGGCACTAGTAGTCCTGATCATCAATCTTTAAATATGAAAACTAGTTTTGGGACAATCATGGGATGTAAGTGACTGATAATTTGGATAATTTGTGACAACTTAATTTATACTTCTCCAAACCCTAAAAACCTGCTACACCTGTCTGGACGGATGGTAAGAGTGGTGGGTATGGATGTAACACGAGGACATGTGGTTTGTGGAATGAACCGCCCGAACAAATTAAGGACTTAATCCTGTGATGAACTCTCCGTGTACAGCAGTGCAACCACAAGCTGGTAAAATGTAGGCTTGGCTAAATAATTTACTAGACCCTCTAGTCATCTCACGGAGGACGGGTGTAGGTGGGTAATAAAAACCCCGCATTGAATGGGACACTGGATAGAGGTGACGTTGCCAAGGCTAGCGTTTGTGGAAAGTGGAGTTTGACTACGCTAACATGTGGTAGACATCCCGCACAACCTATGGAAGCAACTCCATAGGAGTGAGATGCTAAAGGGCGAGTTATTGTAAAGGCCTCGTGATAATCTCTCGATTTGCGTGACTAAGAAATCATGTAGAACCGTCGGGATGATTGTCTCTTGTGGGTAAAGATGTACAGTCTCTTAAGAGTATACAACTATTCGAACAGCCGTGCCCACGGTCAAGGGTGGACATGGGAACTTCCTCGAGTTAGTTCTATTTCAATACTTTTGAGGGTGGGAAGAAAACTGTCAGACGGATGTAAACCTGACTTTTACAATTTTCCTAGAGGGATGTACTCCAGCGTTGATAATGAGGTGGAGGTAACCTAATGATCAAAAGCTAGCATAGGTGGATGGAACCATGTAATTGGTGGATGGAACCTACAACGCTATAAATACTGCACAATTTCAAACTCTTTAAAGCATGTTTGTAAAACGCCAAGTCATAGAGATTTTTAATTATGATTATTGCAAATATCACTTTAAGCAAATAAAAAAACCTCAAGCCTCACTTGACAACCTTGCATCTATTATTATTTGCATTCTGTGTGGTTGCTTGCTGAGTACTGTTGTACTCACTATTGCTCAATTACCATCACTCAGTCAATAAGAAAAAGAAAATCAAGCCCTATGGTGTCTTAAGGGGATCGAAAGAGCTGGAATAAAGAGGCCAAGAACTAGGTTGCAAACCCCAGTTGGCTGCCTGTGAACAAGTCCGGAGGGTCCCACTTGAGTGAAGTTACCGTTGTTGTATTTTATTGATTTCGGCCTGATCGGCCCATGAGTAAGTTGTTACTGTATTATCTACGCTTTCGCGTGATATGTTTTTGATATACAGTAATGTATCTGTGAGCACTATCTACTGATCCAGAGAATAGTGCGGTGGAACCATAGAGGATTCCGGATTGCTAAATCCGGGGTCCTACAACTACCCTCATAGCATAACCCATCCTCATTTGCACCAACACCACTCCCTTTCTTCCGACCCAATATGGATCAACTCCTTATCGGCTCTCACGTGCATCGACGCTACTCATCTCTCGTTGCTTGAGCTCTCTCCTAATGTAACTAATTCTTAATAGGTTTCGATAATTTTCATGACATACTAATTTAAATGCCAATATACTAGTTATAACGGTATACATGAATTTTCAATATACTAATGACATTATTTTTATTCATAATTAATCATAAATGTACTAACAACATGACTATAATTTTCTACGGATGCTTATTTTGCACATAATATTGACTAAATTTTCTACAACTAGAATTATCTAGGGATGCTAATTTGCTATGGGTGCTAATTTTCTACAACTATATTCACTAAATTTTCTACAACTATAAGTTTCTATAGATGCTAATTTTCTACAACTACATTGACTAAATTTTCTACGACTATTTAATTTATAGCAAAGTTGTACTATTCTTTTCTACAACTATAATTTTCTACGGATCCTAATTATGCACTAAACAAACTATTTACTTTACACAAAAAATATTGACTACAATATAACAAATTTACCTCGTGAAAGTAGCAGAACCTCTCCTTCCTCTTCATCTCCTCTCTTCTCCTTTTCTTCACTCTCCTCTTCTCTTCTTTCTTTCCCTCCTATTTCTACTCTTCACGGCGAGGCATCGGCGGATGGAAATAGTAGGGCTCGGCCCAGTTGCCGAACGGTTGAGCGGCTAGACTTGCAGTCGCTCTACGGATGGGTGACAGGTTTTAGTCGCCTGATTGTTCGACGACTGTAATTATGTCACCCAACGGTCCAAGGACTGCCGACGTGTCATGCGGCCGTCTAGCGATAGGCTTTAGTCGCCCAACGGTTGGGTGACTGGAGGTCATTCCTGTAAAAAAAATTTTGCGCAAGTATATTTCTGTTATTTCGAATAAAAAATAGATTATTTACAAAAAAATTCCAGCATGAAACTTCTGCTTGACTGCAAACACCAAGACACTTGATATTGTCAAGCAGGGACATCTTACAGTGTAAAGAAGAATTACTCAGCAAAAAAAAACTAATGCTGAATTTGTTCAAGCAAAGGCTTCATTGTCACTGTTACAACAAAATTTTACCTAACAAAAATTCAAACAAGTGGCTGGCAACGAATATTAATCAAGAATGAGACTAGAATCTTTTTTATAGTCTTATCATCTATTCAAATCTGGCGAGAGAACTACTAGTCTTGGATGATTTGACAACTGTTAAATCTGAAAACTGACAAAATGCGATGCGATGCTCGCTGGCCAGAGTTGGCCCAGAACACAATTTTTTAGACCAACTTTTGTCCAGTCTCTCTATAGCCAGAGTTGGTAGCCGACAAAAGGTCAATCAAGCGCCCCCTTACCGAGTCCGTTCTTGGAAGAATTGGAGCGACTAGAGTCCGTTAGAGCAACTCCAGCAGGAGCCCTCAAATCAGAGCCCCTACTTTTGATTTGAGGGCTTCCCCTACTTTTGAGGGCCCTATTTTTTGAGTTAAACTCCAGCAGAAGCCCTCAAATCAGGGCCCTCAAATTCATTCCAACTGAGAATGACATGTAGGGCCCACTCCAGCAGACCTCCCACCGCGCGCGCAACGCCGAACGACCGCACCATCGCGCGC
Source organism: Dendrocalamus sinicus (assembly GCA_036346575.1). NCBI lineage: Eukaryota > Viridiplantae > Streptophyta > Magnoliopsida > Poales > Poaceae > Dendrocalamus > Dendrocalamus sinicus. The sequence goes on along the minus strand of CM070660.1, from coordinate 9,674,724 downwards.
GCGCCTCCTCATCCGCACGCCACGCCGCCGCCCGCCCGGCCGTCTCGCCGCGCGCCCGAGCACACCGTGCCTCGCCCCGCCGCTGCGCGCGCGCCGACGCCACCTCCCGGCTGGACCAGCCGCCGCCGCCTCCCACGCCTGAAGCCGCCGCCCTCCCGCCGCCGGCATGTGCAGCCCGTGAGGCCGCCGCTCGAGAGCCTCTCCGTCCGGTCCCGGTGAGTCGGGGACGGCGGGAAGGGGGCGAGGCGGGAGTCGGGACGGCGGGGAAAGGGGCGAGGCGGCGGTGGAGGGGTGGAGGGGCCGGGAAGGGGAAGGGGCGAGGCGGCGGTGGAGGGGGTGGAGGCGCGGGAAGGGAAGGGGCGAGGCGGCGGTTGAGGGGTGGAGGCGCCGGGAAGGGGAAGGGGCGAGGCGCGGTGGAGGGTGGAGGCGCCGGGAAGGGGGCGCGGGAAGGGGCGGAGTCGGCGGTTGAGGGGTGGAGGCGCGGGAAGGGGCGAGTCGGCGGTGGAGGGGTGGAGGCGCCGAGGAAGGGGCGGCGGGGGAGCCGGGCACGGTGGGGGCGACGGGGGAGGCGGGAAGTCGGGGACGGCGGGGGAGGAGGCGGCGGCGGGGGAAGGAGCAAGGAGGGAGGCGGGGAGTCGGGAACGGCGGGGTGGGAGGGAGGGGGACGGGCGGAGGCGGGGTGGGAAATTTCACCAGCGGGAAGAAACGGAAGAATGAGAGCCAGAGTAGGGGGCCCCTGGGAATGAGGGCTGAAGGGGGGATTTGAGGGGCTCTTCAAATTTGAGGGCTCTAGTAGGGGCCCTGCTGGACCTCTATTTTTGCCTCAAGCCCTCAAATATGAGGTTTGAGGGGTCAAGTAGGGGCCCTGCTGGAGTTGCTCTTATTAGTTGCCTAGTACCCTAAATCACCTCAATTTATCTGTCTGTTCACCCGAGAGTCGACAATACAAAAAAACACCCAAATTTCCCAACAAAAAGATAATGTTGCTCCTTAGCATGTCTGAACAAAAATTCATAAAGAATCAGAGTGCTAACATAGGATTCTAATTAGAAAGGAATAGTGTGTTGCTACGTCATGGCTACTAAAAGAACCTGACTTCTAATTAACTCTAAGCAACATAGTTAGCAGTAATCAAGAGGTAGTAAACAATTATTACAACATATTTAATTACAAGAATGGATTACAACCAATTGGCCCTAGGACTCAATAAAAGAAATAAAAACATTATTACAACCCTTTGTGAATTACAAAAATTATGCAAATATGAAAACTACTTTCATGAATAAAATTGCATTAGAATAGAAACTAAAATAAGTATAGCATTGTATCCCTTGTCTTGTCCTGTTCCTATGTATTGCGATGTCTAGCACCCAAGCCAGCCTCATCTTAGCCACCTCCCTCCTTTTTCGTTTTTGCAATCAGAGAGCAAACAAAAGGACAATCCAAGGGAGGATAAAAAGAAAAAGGGGGAAAGAATCATCGTCAGTACATCTAACTACTAGAATCATTTAGAGTGGCGTTTATCGAGCTTCCCAGACCGTCCCAAGCCGATCGGCGCCTCTCACTATAAGTGGGCTTCATCATCCAATTTTTAGAAATCTAGCGCCAATATTTTTTACCAACTTACCTCTACCACAGAAAATCACTGAACATTGCATAACCCACAGTTCGGACCTGTGGTCCATAAAGCCCATAGTAGCCCAAGACTCAATTGTGGATAGGGTGAGGGCAAAAAAGTCATGAGTAGTGTCGAAGAGAGGGGAGACAACCGAAGCTTCGCATTCTGAAGCCCTCCTCCCACCCTGCCCACTACATTCCAAAATCATCGAGAGCACCAAAGCCAACCGAGAGCCCACTACATTCTAAAACCACCGAGAGCCACAAAGCCAACTGAGAGCACCTCAGCCCTCTCACAAGCAAAGCCAATCGAGAACAATCCCAGAACACAAAACCCCAAGCAAAGCCAAGAAAAAGCCTTAGCATTGTTCTCATGGCTGAAGGCCAAAGAGCCATTCTTCCCAAAAGCAAGCCGCCCACCGAGTGAGGAGAGAGGAGATTCATAGAAGGGGAGATAGAAAGTAGTGGAAGCCAAAGGAGAATGTGGACCACCAGGACCCAGGAGGCCGACCATGTGGACCACAGGGCGACGACTCTAACAGCGACAAAGAAGCATCGTCCACATCTTCGTTCATGCCTTCATCTGCATGAGGACCACAATGCAACCACCACCAACAAACCTTCCATTTCCAACCCGACACAAGTAGGCCCACTTTTCCCTCCCACATCCTTTTCACCATCTTTTCCCTTTTTGGTTCCATTATATAAAAGCACAAACACTCAGCACGCATTCCACCTTGGCCCGGCCAGTTGAGCAAGGTAGACGAAAGGGTAGGAGAAGCCACCTAGCCCAATCGGTAGCTACCACAGCGACCAACGGTGCGTCCTAAAGAGCCACAAGCACCCTTAGGTAAGGGAGTCCACTCCCTGGCACAAGAACCCCATGACCAAGTCCTGACATCATAGCCCTTAGAACCTTCCAAGAACTGGGTATGGTAAAAAGATGCAAGTATAACAAAAGTAATAACTACATCAAAAATGCATAAGCATAGAAATGGGTAGGGGAGAAGGTAGAACTAGTGAGGAGAGGAAGCCGAGCCAAAAAGACCACCTCAACCATGACCAATGGCCATGAACCGAGCCCTGCCATAGAACCCACCCCAACTGGCAGCATTTTCCATGTGGGTGAAAGGAGGTTGAGGGAGCCACTAAGTAGTCGAAGTAGCTGAAAGATCAAGCTTTATTTAATTTGGTTTTGGCGATAATGACAAATATTATTATGAGGTTTTGGTGATAATGACTGATAGACCATGTGGAGGTGACCCCGTGTGTGTGATCAGTAATTGACATATGTTTTAGGAAAGTCGAGTTTGATTTGTGTGGTTTGGACCATGTCGTTGCACGGTGCAATCGGCTTCGGTCGGACTTGGTCAAACTTGGTCGAAGTACTTAGGATGCTTATTCTTTTGATTCGACAGGTTTGTTTTTTTCATGCTTAAGATTTCTCTTAATGCTATTATTGATTACATTATGTCGAGCGGTGCTATGTGATGTGTTTCTTGTCTGTGATGGCTGCAGGACATCGAGGTGGAGTCGTGGCGAGGCACGGGATGACCGGACTAGGCGCAGGTGGTGCCGAGGTCAAAGCGGTCGAGGTGTGCCGAAGACAGCGAGGACTCGAGGTGGCTGCGAGGCTTGAAAGGCAAGGAATGAGGAAGCTTTCTGGAAGGTGCAGGAGGGGAGTTTTGGTGAATACGCAAAGCTGCACTAAAGGAAGTAGATTTGGTTAGAGTTAGTGGGTAAAGCGCAAAAGCTAAATGGGCAAAGCAAATGTGAACCCATTATGCAAAGGGTATAAATAGGGGGAGTGTCTCCTGCATGGTGCATGCCTTGTAAGAGAAGTTGATGGCTTTGTGGGTTTGTTTTTGCTTTGCTCTTTAGTTGGTAAGGAGTGGGCGAGAGAAGGAGAGGTGGTTTTGGATGTTGACCATGTTCTCCCATATGGTTCTTGGTTTTTGGTGTTCTTGAGAGTCCTGTGATTGTGGGAGAGAGGGAATGAATTGATTCTCCATGTAATCATTCCTCTGTATGCAATTGCCCATGGGGATATATCAATTTAAGTTGTGTTTTTGTCTCTCTGAGATTTCCTTTTCATTCAGCGTCTGCACCCTCTGTTCTTCCTCTTTTCCTTGTTGATTTGAGTTTGATTCTTGCTAAGAAGATGCAAAATGGATTGCTCTGTGATAGAATGATGCCTCAAGACCATTTGGTCAGATAGATTTCCTAGAGCTCATTAGAAGGATCAAGGATTCTCTCATTCTCATCCTGCGCTCATATCTTTCTCTGGTTTCTAGTTCTAGGGTTTGATGATGTTTTTCATTTTTCCCTAAAAAGAGGTGCCCTGGTTTGAGGTTTTGAGTCCTGAGGCTATTCCCTAGCTAATCTCTTGATCTCATGTTCAAAGAATCAAAGATTAGTTGGCAATTTGAAAATCTGTGCTGCTCTCTGTAAGTTTTCAATTTTTTGGCTCAAAACTGAAATTCTTGAGTTTCTGTTGAATTCCCTTGTTGTTTGAGGTCTCTGTGTTGTTTAGAATAGATTATTGTTCATTTGACCAGAGGGCATCAGCAGAAATGCATCAATTTTGCTGATATCCTCAAGTCACAGTAATTCAGGATTTTAAGTTTCAACCTCGGGCTCTGCTTTCGGTCAGGCTAACCGGTCAGACTGGATTCTCCTTGGCGGTCAGACCGGTGTACGCTGAGTGGTCAGACCGGACCCGGGCGGTCAGACCGGCTGCATAAGGGCGGTCAGACTGGCGGCCAGAGTGCGGTCTGACCGGCCCATATACAGCGGTCTGACCGGCCCCTCCAGACTGAGTTGGCTCTTCTCTTGCTGCCAGTTCTTCTTTGCTTCTTTTGCCGACTCTTCCTGCTTGTGTTTATCTGAACTTCCAGAGAGATTACTTCTTCTTCTTCATAGCTTTTCATAGCTATAGGAGGTTTTGGTGATAATGACAAATGCATTTGATAGACTAAACTTGTTTATTGATTATGATATTACTTAGTCTCATATGGATGAAAAAGGTAAAATCATTGAGGTATGCATTTGATATCTTTTTTGTAATCTTGTTGCATTCCTCACATCCAAATATATGATTAAATGATAAATCTATATGTGAGACTAATATATTTATTTAAGTATATTATTGCTTACTCTCATTTGGATAAAAAGGCGAGATCAAAGAGGTATGCATTCGAAATCGCATTCTTGTACATTCCTTGGATCCAAAATATAGATTGAACTCCACAAATAGTCCAAAATGAATATATGCATATGTCTTCCTTACGCATACTTGTATGCATACATATAGGGGGAGTTCATTCTATGTTTTGAGGTTTCATAAGTATTGATCCATATTTTCTTTAATACACATATTTATGATCTTTACATTGAAACACATCCTTTGGGTTTATATATACTTATTTGCAATCGGGTTGTCATCTAACTTCTCCATTATGTGTTAATGGTTGGATGATTAATGACAATCAGACAAGTAAGCTTTGCTTAAAGCTTTTCTTAGAATATATAAGTTGTTGTACATGTTGTATACTCATAAATACAATCTTTATCTTATTATTTATTGAGATTGTTATGAATTACCCAAAAAAAAAAGGAAATTTGTAGAATCTGGTCTCTCCATTATGTGTTAATGGTAAAGTTTGGTAATTGATGACAATTGATTTGTGGAATAACATTTTCCATGAGTTAGATGAATAAGTTAGGTTTTATAAATAAGGATGACTTGGGATGACTTCATGTGTTGAATATCATCAAGTCTAGATGGAAGATGGCTTCATGTGTTGACGGCCATCAAGAAGAAGATGCATCATGAGTTGACGTATGTCTAAGAGAAGATGATCATGTGTTGATCATCAAATCAAGTGAATACCCATCTGTGTTGATGGAGTTCAAAAAATGGGTGCATCATGTGTTGATGCATGTTAAGATGATGATCTAGACTTGAAGTGATGATCTGCGTCATTAAGCTTTAAGAGGATGTTCAAGGTAAAGGTATGACTAGGTAGGGCTAAGAATGTGTTCCTAGTCTTTTACCGGTCTTGGTGTTTGGTTGGAAGACCGGATTACTAGTATAGGTTGCCATACTATTAAGAGGGGACATGTCTAGTAGTTTGAGTCTCATTATATGTTGATAGCTCAATCTCACTTTCTCTAGCTCTCTTTAGCATGATACTTATATTTGCGAATGTGTTTTGCAAATAGTTGAAGCTCATGTGTGAAATCCTTATAACATGGGACTATACATTGTAAATATGTTTTGCAAATGTTTGAAGTCCATGTTTCCTACTTTTTGTTATATGAGGCTTATATTTGCAAATGTATTTTGTAAATGATTGAAACTCATATATAATCCTTGTAGCATGTGACTTAGATTTACGAATGTATTTTGCAAATGTAAGGAATTAATCCATGTACCTATTTTTTGTGTCATGATTTTAAAAGTGTGCAAATGTATTTTGCAACTTGTTAGGAATCATGTTTGATCCTTTTGTGCATGATATTATAGTTTGCAAACGTATTTTGCAAAATCTGTTGAGGTATCTGCACTTGTCAGAAAAATCGAAACTACCGTTGTGTATGTAGTGGTATTATCGGAGGTCGGAAGTACCGGCATGTGTTGTGCAGTACTACCGGATGCAAGTGGTCGAATTGGCTACGTGTGAGTGGTCCGTCCAACCGATGAAAGTACTGGCTCCGTGTAAGCGGTACTACCGGACTTTGAAAGCTCCGGATTTTCTTGTGGTATATTTTTTTCTAGGAAGACACCTGTGTAGTGGTCTTCTCCTCCCCATGAGAGCAGTAGTTCTGCATGTGTGGAGTGGTACTTTCGATGATTGGAAGTACCAGAGAGTGAACCGCAAGACTTCCAATTTTGACTGTAACAGCTAGTTTTTCTGACCATTGTGAGGGGAGCGGAACTACCGATGTATAACGGCTGTACTTCTGATTTCTCTGATTTTTTAGGGATTTAGCTTCAACGACTAGTTTTCTTGTGTGGGGTATAAATACCCTCTTGTGGCCGGTTGGAGATATTGTTGCTTAACCCATTTTTATTCTTTTGAGTTAGTATGATGTCCTCCTCTTCATTATGCATGTGTTGCCCCTTGTGAGCAAGGAGAGTGACGATTGCATGTATTGCATCAAGAGTTGGACTTAGTGTACATTTGAGTTTGTGCATTCGTTGCACGTGGTGAGAGTCAAGTGAGGGGCTTAACTTATTACTCTTAGAGTTTGCCGACTCTTAGACAGCATCGGAGGCGTCTTGCACGATGAGCTTATCAAAGAATATTGTGAGAAGTCCCGACGAATTATGAGTGGTGTGGTGCTCGCCTTCTCCAGAGTGGAGGAAGAGCAACTGTAGTGGATTGAGGTGTTTCAGCTTAATTTGTGAAGCTGGTCCAATACGTTTGGGCTAACGTCAACATGGATTAGGGGAGACCGGTAGGTCTTCGAACACCACGGTAAAAAAATATCACGCCTTTGTGGTTTATTTTCTTGTGCTCAATTTACCTTCAAGCAATTTATATTTATAGAATTAAATTGATTGCTTGTCTTCCTAGGATTGCAAACCTTTGGCATAGACTTAGATTGTTGGTGCACTTAGGTAAACCTAGTTGATTTAGACTTTATTTGTGCTAAACCACATTGACTCCAGTGCTTACTACTACTCAAGCAAGCTTATTCTTGATCACAAATATAGTTATATTAAATGTACAAACTACATTCTTTATCATTATGGTATACTTGCATTAAAATCTTATTTAAAAAACTAAATTAGATAAGACGATGAAAAGAGATAAAAAGAGAAAACAAAGGAGTAGAAAAGAAAACAGTTATGAGAAAGAAAGAGTATTCCAGCTGAGAGGAGCAGTTGGACTATAATAGTATGTAATAGGAGGGTAAAGGTGGCCCTGAATAGGAAAAGAGAGGAAACGCGGCACCTTTTTACATGTGGATAGAACATAAGGACCTACAAAACTCTCACATGGAAAGGGGATTGTATTTAAGTGCCAACCACTTTTTCATCTCTAATAGGCAGAAAATACTACCCTATTACGTTATTCATCTCTCCACATTGGGTAAGTAAATTAAGCGTGAGTAGTGTGGATAGAGCTCAGGACCAACAACGCCAATCTAGAAATGAGTAAGTCATAGGCTCATATATTAGCGCAGGTGGAGCATTGGGTGTCTGGAGCTAGCCCTAACCAAACGCTATTGGAAGCTGATGGAGCCCGAGTGAGCGATCCGGTATACCGGTGGAAAATAGATAGGTTGGAGATTTGATTAACGAAACCCAAAAACGTTCTATACTTTGAACTTGACCCCGCACCAAAGGAAGTGTGGGATACTTAGTTCATGATGATTCAGGGTAGTTATGGGTACAGTGGCACAAGCCTATGCAGTGCACAATAAAATCATAAATTTATGCTTGTCTTCTAGATTGGAGGCTACGGGGATCACTAGGGATCTTTCTTCTCCTAAGTAAAAAAAGTAGAGTTTTCTTAAATTAAAATATACCACTCAATTTGACAATATTATATTCCAAAATTAGATGAGTAGAAATTGAGATAACAAACAAGAGAAGAGGCATACAGTGTATTTTGCTATAATAATGCTTGCTGAGTACGTTAGTACTCACCCTTACTATTATTTTTCTTTTTTAGACCGTAGTCCGACCAGGGATTACTACGAGCTGGATGAAGTGATCGCAGGCACCGTCAAGATCACAAGAGAGGAGGGCAATGGTTACGAGGATTAGGGGGAGGTGAACCCCCTATACTTTGGTTAGGATGAGTAGCGTTCTGCTCAGCCGAGCAAGCAAGCCTTAGGTTATTTGTCTCATACCTTTTGCTATTTTATATTTGTATTAAAGACCATAGCCCCCATGGAAAATGTTGTAATAAAGAGATAGTTTCTACATAATTGTTTTGTTACGTGACTCTAGTAAAGGCTTATTGTTTGTTGAAGCAATGTTGTACTAATTAGGCGAATAATAATATGTTGCTTAAGTGTAATTACCCTTAGAGTAATTACACGGGCGTCATAACTACCATCCTAGAAATCATGGAACCAAATAAATTCAGCCTCCAACTAAGTTCTTTTTAAAAAATCGCTTGGTTAGTGCACTAAATTGAGGTGAGACTGTTTAATTAATCACAAAATTGCAACACAGCGAGAGAAGTTTGACCCCTGCAAGAACACTATCCTGTTTGCATGACAACCAGAATGTATTAATGCCTAATTTCAAAATCGGTTTGATCTGAACTGGAATGAGCACACATTGCATGAAATAATCACGAATATTTGCTAAGGCCATGCAAGATTAGAACTTCAAACCACCCTCAAGCCCAGGCAGGAGATAAGTGTGGGGGAGGAAGGGGAAGATCAACAACCTTGCAAACACGTAATCAATATCAACCACGATATTAACGTGACACAACAGTAAACAGGCACTGGAGAAGTATTTCTATGCTTTCTATTTCAAAAGAAGCAGCATCAATCTCAAAGCACGTAAAAAGGTAAGTAATATTTATCTATTATTTATCGTATTTTAAAAATTATATAAATTATTATTAAGAAAAACATAAAAAAAATAGTGCTTTTGAGTAAGGGGAGTGCTTTTTGTTTGCTCAGGTGATTCGGGATGTGGTCAACTGGGTCCAGCCGTCCGGTAGGCAGCAGTTACGCCTCAAATTCCTATGCGGCTATGCCCAGCCAGGTGAGATCTGCGGCCTAGACAAAAGTGTAACGACAATCGACAACTTCGATCATGGCAAGCACAAAACCAACGAGCGAGCCCGTGGGTCCAAAATAGTTGCCAAGGACTTGTGCCCACGTCGAGGAAAATGGATTGTTTATTCCCCTTATTAAACCACCTCTACCAAATTGGAAGCAGCGAGGTGGAATAAAAGTATTAGTTGTTTTCACAGGTCAAACTAAAGCATATCATTATTGAGAGGCTCGACAACCCAAAAGCTGTCAGTTTGGGCTTAGGTAGTTGTACGACGATCCTAGCGAGCAATAAAATTGCATCAGAATCTATCGACTGTACGTGCATCTTCAATCTTGTTTACAAATTATAGCTATGTTCTTTTTAGCTTTTAAAAATACTTTTTGATTTTTTACAGTAATTAACTTTTAAATAGAGTATTTTTTTAATATAGGATCTACTAATTAATTGTAGTATATGCTTTACTGACTTTATTTATATTGGTAAAAACCGTACGTAAGTTTCTGATACTCTGTAATCTCTCGTACAAACAGCCCAAAAGGCACAAGCCACAGCCAAAAACCACAAGCCACAACAAAAAAGAACAGGCCCTATGTATTTGGGTGAATTGGTTGTTGTGCTTTGAAACTCAATATAATATCAAATGTAATATCTTTTTAAAAAAATATATGCGACTGCAGCGGCCTAATTTGAGTTCACGTTTTAGACTTATAGAAGTCTAGACATGAAGAGAGTATTAAAGTATATTATCCATATTTCATCATCAACCACTTCGAGTCCACGTCTTAGATCTGGACGTCTAGTGAAGTCTAGATATGAGGAAAGTGTTGAAGTATACTATTCATATTTTCTCATTAGTTTAATTTTTTTGGATGAATTGGTTGTTACATGAAACTCAATAAAATCTCCCAGCAAAAAAAAAACCGTTAGGTTAACCTGGTTTTTTTTAAAAAAAAAAAAAAGAAAGGAGAAGAAGGTACCTAGAACAGCGAAAAATGCAGATCACATTCACCGTACTGCTGCTTCTACTCGTTTGTGTTTTCCTTTTTTAGAAATGTTCATATTAAGAGCAGCTTATATTCAGATTCGAGCTGACAAAACCACAGAAGAAGAAAAAAATAAAGCAAAAAAAGTCAACTTAGCACGGGCCTAAACTCGATCGGGTGCAATGTACAATCAATCAATTCGATTCCAAAATTGTCAGTCGAACTAGTCCTATTTCTTCTCTCTAGATAGCTCCTACATGTTTCATGGCCGACCACAAACATTCCCAAAAATTATTTTTGTTAAAAAGCAATTTTTATGTCCTGGCTTCTTCTAGCTCCTTATATATATATCTCCATCCACCTTGGTTATGGCAAGCAATCGATCACAGTACCAAAACATATACTAGTTCTCTTGGTAGCCTCGATTTCGATCTATCGACAGCGCGAACCATGAAGATAACTTCCGCAGCATTGTTGCTCGCCGTCATGGCGGTTGGGGCGTTCGCCACGACGGCGTTGGCGATGGACTACACAGTCGGCGGCTCCTACGGGTGGGACACGTACGTCGACTACGACAAGTGGGCGTCCGGCAAGACGTTCATGGTCGGCGACACCATAAGTACGTATTGTTCGCTGTACAATCTGCCTAATCTATTCATGTTTATGCATGGATTAATTGATCATATATGGATTTTCACCCATGAGTAGGCCTGATGTGACATTCTAGGCATTATTGCCATGCATGTCATCTACTATCTTTTTCTTCTCAACGATCTTCTCAGTCGAAGCCTAATCAGTACGTGCATTAACGTGATCGACAGCGTTCAAGTACGAACCGTATCACAACGTGCTGGAGGTGACGGAGGCGAACTACGACAGCTGCACGGCGGATACCGCCATCTCCACCCACTCCGGCGGCGACACCTCCTTCAAGCTCACCGCCACCGGCACCCGCTACTTCATCTGCGGCATCCCCCGCCACTGCCTCAACGGCACCATGCACGTCAAGGTCACCACCGTCCCCTACTCCGCTGCAGCAGCAGCCGGACCTTCACCGGCTCCGCTTCCCGCCGACAGCTACGCGGACAAGAATGCGCCGGCGCCGTCGGCCGACAAAGTGCTGATGGACGCCGCAGCGAGGTCGCCGGCGGCCGTCCCGAGCGCCGCCGCGTCCGCCCAGTGGTTTCAGCAGCCGGCTGCGGCCGTGGCCGGACTGGCGGCGGCTGCTCTGTTGGCCCTGGCAGCCTAATTAAGCAACGCGTGTACGTTCTGTACGTACGTTGCATGGTTTTAGTTGGATTGGAGCTACTGTTTACATTTTTCTTACTGTATACACGCCGCGTACATGTGTTTGTACGTACGCGTATTCATCGAGGTGTGGTTAACTATTGTTGTACCAGAGGCTCTCCTTTCTACTCATTTTTAACTCTTTTTTTTTCATGTGTTCATTCCTTGTAATTGGTATATGGATACAACTCCCTACCCTTAATTCCATTTTGAAACAGGCCTTTTGCTACTGCATTTTGTCTTGTACAAATGTTCTTTCATACGTTTGTTATCCAAAATATTCCCTCGATGAATGTTTGTATGCTTGATTTTATTTATTTCTTTTGCGGATCAGTGAATATTGATGCACCATTTTGTTGCAGTTATTGCGAATTGGGATGTGTAACTAGTACCACATTACTACCAGTACACTTGCTCATGGGAACAGTGGAACAAGGATTGATGCAATAGATCAAGTTGTCCCTAAGTAAATTGGTAGATTACATCTGATATATCGAAGACAACGAAGCTTCCATTCGAAAGACAGAAGAATATTGAAGGGAACATGACTACTGGAGGGCACGTCTTACTTAGAGGTCATCACGTTGTACGCAACATAGCAGACTTCAGATGCATCCATCCTGGTTCCACTTTTGCACTCGTCTTCACATGGAAGAGACATGAGACCAACTCTGTCAAGGATGGACTAAACACAATGGCTATAAACTAATTTATCCAATACAAAATCATGGGCGATACGGCAAACAAGCAATAATTCTACGGCATCTAATCCTCATTTGCTTAAACTGATGGATTTTATTCACTAATAATATACAACGGTGTCATCAGATCGTCCCATGTCACCGGCTGATACATAGAAGCTTCAGTTCTGTTCTGGAGTAGGCAACATAACACTGAGGAACAGACTAGACTTCAATGGAGGCAGTTTTGCATCTTTCCAAAAGATGAGCAAATGGTTTTTGCTAACTTATGCGACAGGAGGGCATGACTTGGGGTCATCAGAGGTATCAACATCAGAAGATGGCATGAATTGCCACATGGGAAATCCTGGGTAGCCTATGACAGGCATCATCAGCTTCTGCCCAGCTGCTTGCCCTTGGGCAGTGGTGAATGCAGTGGCTGGGATAACCGAAGGGTGTGGTACGAGGCTTGGACGGGCATTCAGGAACTTTATCTGCTGTTCCAGGCTCTCTTTCTCTGCCTTCAGCTTTTGCTTCTCATCCCGCAGCTCATTCTTTTCAGCCTGCAAAATCAAAGGATCTGAGGATTGATTTGTTCTTTGGATGAACGTTTTATAGTTTATACCATGTACATCTTATACTCCAGCCGTTCTTTTTTACTTGACGTTTTGACTTTTTATGGTCATAAAACTTTAACTGCTACTTTTTGTAACTGTACAGTAAGATATACTAATAAAATTATAATATTATGAAATTATTCTTAATAACAAATCTAATATAATTTTCATATAGCCAATCTAGATACTTTTAAACCTATTGGTGGTCAAATTTTAAAAAGTTTGATGGCACAGATTCTAGAAAGTCAAGTAAAAAAGAACAGAGCGAGTAGTGAACAACATACCAAGAATACAAGGTGACTTTATACCTCTAGGTAACAATTAATGAAACAAAACCCAATGTTCAAAAACAAACAAATTAATTCAAGTATACAGTGACAGGAGTTGACAGATCGGTGGAAATCTACAAGCCTATGAACTCAACAAACAGTTGTTCTTAGACCATATACAGCTGAGCATGTTCATCAATATTTCATGTGAATATTAAATTTGTTACTGCAAACAACACAAAAGAAGTAAAACCACAAAAAAGTACAGAGAACTAACAGGGATACGAGTCTACAAGCACCGTACGCATACCCCCAAACAACTTTCTGCACATGTCATCTATAAGGATGGTACTACCACAACAGCAAAACTATCAATATTACCATTTACAAAATAATTTGAACATCCCTTTGGTTTTCCCAGTTTCAGACAAAAAAGACAAAGCAAATTGATAAAAGGGTCATAATCAAGAATATAAATGATATGAAGTGCCAAAACAATACATGAAAATTGCATAGGAGAGGCTTATCCCCCATCCGAATAGATGCATAGTAGTCAAATTAGCTATATGAAACAAGACAGACCTTCAGCTCTTTGATCTTCTCTTGGAGACTCTCATTTGAATCCTTCAACTTCTGTGCTTCACTACGCAATTCAGCTACGACACGAATAGCATCATTCATTATAGCAGATTTGTCCATTTTAGGTGTCTTGCCTGGTTCCAAGACGGCCCCCAATTCCAAGAACCTAACAAAACAAAGTCCATTAGTTCAATTACAGTTAACAAATGCGATACTGCAACAAGAAAAACAGATTAAACTAAATGATAAAATGTGATTGTTCGCAGGGAAAACACCTCTCATTCAGCTTGTCCCTTCTCACTTTCTCCCTGCATGCTTTGGAGCTTGGTTGAGCACTACTTTCTGATCTAGGACTAAAGCATTTTAATGATATAAGTTAGAAACATTCAACAGAAAATAGGAATGCAAAGACATGGTTCAACAGAAAACAGGAATGCAAAGACATGGTTCAACAGAAAACAGGAATGCAAAGACATGGTTGAACTATGGAATATAAACGAAGAATAGCCATAAACAAACCGTTTATTTGTTGGCTGTTCTTTGCCATGCTCACAGTCCACAGAGCTATTGATTTCAGCACTGGTGCAAAAAAATATTTGCAGTTCAGAATGTAAAATCACAAGGTAATGCATAACAATAAGCAGCGTACAAAATTAACATAGCAAGGACAACACAAGACTCAAGAAAATTAAACACAATATGCTAGTTAAGATAGATGCACTAAAAGGAGCACCCCATGAGTCGTAACACCATAACCTACAGTGGGTGAAAACACCAGTGAAAAAAAAACAAGGGTCTACGTTACAACACATGAGGTCACACCCCTCCTGTTGCATGCAGGCAATATGCTAGCTCAAAAAAGTATCACAAATCAAAGAGTAGTCCAAAAACAATTTCCTAACATGTAAACGTTCTTAATTAAATTTGCATTTCATGCTAAGCTTCATGTTGGTATCCATACAGAAAGGTCTACGCCCCACCCCTTTACCGATCCTTGGTACATCGGTCATTGGAAAAATAAAAAATCCACCAATTTGCCCACTATCTGCCTCAAAATAGCACGGTAGTGTAATTACTTTTACATACTTCAGATCTGGACATTTGCAGAATCTGGTCTTTTAGATTGTGATGAACCTTAGTTCATAGGGTAAAACACCGCCGGGAGGAAGGCCGGGTGACGTCGGTTTGATGGGATGAGAGATTTGGCTTTAGACTAAGATGATAGAACTTGGAGAAGAGATTAGATTAATTCATCTTCTTTATTTGATTGATAATAGATACATGCTAACCCTTTTCTAGGGATACCTCGACTCGATTTCCAAAATATAATCTCTATCTCTAAGAAAACCTATCTCTAATAAATGAAATATATCTATAAGATAGTAAACACATTTAATAAGGAAGTAAACCCATCTAATAAAAAACTAACTATTATTATATCTATTCTAATTCATTTAATCATGTCATACACGACCGCTACAGTACCATAGTACTGTTCATGCATATGAACAATACTCATGAACAGTGATTTCGCATGTGACAACTCCTCCCCTTTCGGCGATAGCTCATCCTCAAGCTATGGTGGCAACCATGGCTGCAGCTCTAGGAGACTCCATGGCTGCAGCTCTAGGAGACCCCAAGTTGACGAGATACTATGATGTTTACTGATGATCTTAAAGACCGTGGCCTCCACGTATAGGTGCAGAAACATTGATGACATCTGCGATCGCCACGGCAGGCACAGTGGCAACCACGGCAGCGTTGTGGTAGGCTTCCACGATGCGATTGCCATGAAAGGCTTCAGGACGGCCATGGTGGTCTTCGGCAACACCATGATAGGACATGGCATGGTCGCGACGGGCGTCGGTAGTATTGCAGCAAGTTGCGGCAGCGACATGGTTGCCATGACAGGCTTCGACAGCAGTATGACTGCCGCTGCAGAACATGACAGGGTTGTAGCAGGCGTCGACAGAACCATGAGTACCACGACAAGTTTCGACGGCGCCTGGGCGACTGCCAGGAACAGTGCTGCTGCCACCTCTTGTTGCGCCTTCTTCTGATTCACGATTTTCTCCAAGGTGGCATGCATGTTGAGGAAGATGGCCGCTATCTTCGTGTCACTGTCGTTGGTCCTAGTGGCCATCTTGTTAGCGTTAGCCTTTATCTTGGTCAACAACTCGGCAATAGAAACCATGGTAGCAGAAGTCGTACGAAGGGATCGACTGCTCTGATACCAAATGTGATGAACCTTAGTTCATGGGGTAAACACCGCTGGGAGAAAGGTCGCGCAGTGTCTGCTTGGTGAGATGAGAGATTTGACTATAGACTGGGATAACAGAACTTAGGGGAAGAGATTAGATTAACTCATCTTCATTGCTTGATTGATAATAGATACATGGTAGCCCTTTTATAGGGGTAGCTCGACTTAACCTCTAAGAAATAATCTCTATTTCTTAAGGAAGTAAACCTATCTAATAAGAAAACTAACTATTTTTATCTCTATTCTAATTCATTTAATCATGCCATACACGGCCGCTATAGTACCGTGGTACTGTTCACACATATGAACAGTATACACGAATAGTGATTTCGCACATGACAACTTCTACCCCTTCGGTGACAGCTCGTCCTCGAGCTGTGGTGGCGGCCATGGCAGCAGCCCTAAGAGACCTCAAGTTGATGAGATACTGTGATGTTTACTGGTGATCTTGAAGACCGTAGCCTCCACGTACATTTGCAACAATATTGATGACATTTGTGATCACCACGACAGACGCGGTGGCAACTACAGTAGCGTTGTGGTAGGCTTCCAGATGCGGTTGCTATGACAGGCTTCGGTAGGGCCACGACGGCTTTCGGCAACGCCGTAATAGGACATGGCATGATCGCGGCGAACGTCAGTAGTACCGCAGTAGGTCACAGCAGTGACATGGTTGCCACGACGGGCTTCGCAGCAACGCGGCTGCCGTTGCAGGACATGACAGGGTTGCGGCAGGCGTCGGGAGAATCGCGACTGCCATGACATGTTCTGACAACGCCTGGGCAACTGCTAGGAATAGTGCTACTGCCGCCTCTTGTTGTGCCTTCTTCTGATTCGTGATCTTCTCCAAGGTGGCATGCATGTTGAGGAAGATGCCACCATCTTCTTCTCGATATCGTTGGTACTAGTAGCCATCTTATTGACGTTAGCCTTTATCTTAGCCAACGACTCGGTAGCACGAACCACGGTAGCAGAAGTCGTCAGAAAGGGTCGATTGATCTGATACCGAATATGATGAACCTTAGTTCATGGGGTAAACACTGCTGGGAGTAAGGCCAGGCGGCGTCGGCTTGGTGGGATGAGAGATTGGTCTATAGACTGATATGACAGAACTTAGGGAAGAGATTAGATTAATTCATCTTTATTGCTTGATTCATAATAGATACATGCTAGCCCTTTCACCGAGATGGCTCGACTTAACATCCAATAAATAATCTCTATCTCTAAGGAAACCTATCTCTAATAAATGGAATATATCTACAAGGTAGTAAACCCATCTAATAAGAAAATTAACTATTCTTATCTCTATTCTAAGTCATCTAATCATGACATACATGGCCGCTACAGTACACAGGTACTGTTCACAGATATTTGGATTAGTGATAGAACAGGAACTTCCGCCAAGTCAGTTTGATACCATTTGCTTCACATTCACCAGTCACCATGAATTCTTTCCTTATAATATTTTACAGAAACACCCCAAAATCCTGCAAAAAAAAGTTGCATTCCTAAACGTCGTCAACGATCATGTCATTTTTTTCATTTGAACTATCCCCATGACCATCCAAATAAACATGAATCTGTGCATGCCTTTGATGCACTGCATGTTTAGTATATATAAAAAAGGCCAAACAAAATGAGCACCATAAATTGTGAACAGTCCATTCCACCATACATACACCTTCCTGAAAAGGCCCATTTAACCCTCCTGTAGAAAATCATCTCCTCTCACGCAATACCATTGGCACAACCAACACCACCCTAACACACAGTCAAAAACAATAATGTTTGAAAAAGAAGCCGCCCCATGTAACTAGTTCTATACGATCTGATAGCCATATGCAATTGCTAGTCCATGATCCAAATCCCACTAATACGCTTTACCAATCTACAATCTCACACACAATAACAAAAAATTATGCTATAACCCATCTGAATTTACGCTACAGGGGATAACATGCAGACACAGTGGAAGCAAATCAGGACACCAAATGCAACCCAAACCATGGCATCGAGCCCAGCCACGGCTGAGCGCGATCGAGGCCGTAAACCCGCAATTACCAGGTGTTGGGAGATGCCGCCGCGGCGGCGTCCTGCGCCGGCGGCTGTATCTGTGGCTGCACCGGCGGCGCCCAGTAGAAGCCCCCTGCGGGGGAGGCGGCGAAATCGGCGGCGGCCAGGTCGTCCATGAGGGGGCAGTCGAAGACCCACGTGGAGCCCTCCGGGGAGGCCATAGCGGCTGGGTGGCTCGCCGTGGCCGGAGGGGAGGCTTGGGGTTTCACGGTCGCGTCGGGATTTGGGGATTTCGTGGGGTGGTGAGTTGAGGAGGCGGAGGGGAAGCGGTAGCGGGCTCGGAAGCCGAGCAGAATGGGAGCACGAGGCTCACCAGTACGGAACCACGGACTTCGGGCCTAGGCCTAACGGATGTGAGCCTCATGGGCCTAAGTTGTTAACTTAGGCCCGTAAAGTAGATTAGGCACTGTGGACTTTTTTAGAAGACTTGGAGAGCCCTTCTGGGCCTTAGGTGTCAGCCCGTAGGACTTGTGTCTTTGAGAACTGTGTGAGTTGACTGGTGCAGGTCTCCGTTCCGCGTAGGGGTGGAAATTTGGCTTGAGGCTTGCGAGCCGGCTCGGCTTGTAATGAGCTCGAGCCGGCTCGGCTCGGGCTCGTAAGGATTCAAGCCAAGCCGAGCGCAGTGTGTAGCTCGTGAGAAAAACGAGCCGAGCCCGAGCCGCTCGTTGGCTCGTTCGAGCTCGGTCGGACTCCGCAGTAGGGGTAGAAATTTGGCTTGAGGTTTGCGAGCCGGCTCGGCTTGTAATGAGCTCGAGCCGGTTCGGCTCGGGCTCGTAAGGATTCAAGCCAAGCCGAGCGTAGTGTGTAGCTCATGAGAAAAACGAGCCGAGCCCGAGCCGCTCGCGAGCCGCTCGTTGGCTCGTTCGAGCTCGATCGGACTCCGCAGTAGGGGTGGAAATTTGGCTTGAGGCTTGCGAGCCGGCTCGGCTTGTAATGAGCTCGAGCAGGCTCGGCTCGGGATCGTAAGGATTCAAGCCAAGACGAGCGCGGTGTGTAGCTCGTGAGAAAAACGAGCCGAGCCCGAGCCGCTCGTTGGCTCGTTCGAGCTCGGTCGAACTCCGCAGTCGGCCCAGCCCACTCGTCTCGCTCGATCGGACTCCGCAGTCGGACCATGCGGTGCGGTGCGACCCACCCGCACTCCGCGACCGCGCTCGCCCGATTCCCACTTCGCGCAGCCACGCAGCGTAGCGGCGCCCGCCCCCGATCCTCCCGCCCGGCGCCGCCGTCCTTCCGGATCCTCCTTCCTTCCCCACGCGCCGCGCCACCCGCCGTCCATCCCGAATCCCTTCGGCGGTCCCGCACACCCGATCGGCGCCTCGGCGGTGTTCTTCCCTAATCCCGATCCACAACGCGGGCTCCTCCAACCGACGCGAATGGGCCGCGAACGGAGCCTGGAATCCCGTGCTCGAGGGAAGAAGTCGGCCGCCGTCGGGGCCTCCCCGTCGGCAATAGGGGGCGAGCCTGCACGAGCTGCACCGCCTCCTGACCTCGCCGAACCAGCAGCATCGGTGAGTACCAGTTACATCGAGGATTAGGGTTAGGGTTAGGATTAGGGTAATCCTGCTTTATGCCTTCAATTTGTGCTGTGATGCCCATTAGTGACAATGCATGCCCATTAGTGATGCAATGCAGAGGATCCATTTCCCATTTGAATTAAAGTTTTTTTATCTACTTCATGTTCAATATACAGGCATCATCTAGAACTTGTGGATCTAAAAACAATGCAGTTATTTACCAGTTTCATGAATACTGTCTTGCAGCTGTATGCACAGTTTGTTTGTTTTAGTGCTTACATAAATTATTGCTAGAAATTGTCTCAGCAGGGATTGCGCCTAATTATGTGTTTCCATTGTAACAGAGATCTACCCACATTGATTTACTTGTATATATTTCAAACTTTAATATGAAATTGTAATATTTAATCTTCCATACATATGTTGTATATGTTATTGTTATGCAATTGTTATTCCATACATATGTTGTATATGTTATTGTTATGCAATTGTTATTCCATACATATGTTGTATATGTTATTGTTATGCAATTGTTATTCCATACATATGTTGTATATGTTATTGTTATGAAAGTGTGTTTTTGAATTGTACAATGTTTTATTGAAGTCGTCGAGTGAGGATGTGGATTGGGAGGCTTTGGGTGGTGATGTTCATGGTGGTGAGGACATGGATGATGTGGATATGGACTCTTCAAGTTCAAATGGTGCTGAAGAAGCCGATGTGGCATTTGAGAAGAGGGCACAGATCTCGTAAGAGGGGAGCAAAAAGGAGGAAAGGATCTCCAAAGGCAACTGGTAAACAGAAACAGAGGTCTGATTGTTGGAAGATATTTAAGGTGGTGAATGTTCCATCGAAGACAAAGAAAGGAGAGGTTGATACAAAGGCAAAATGTAGGTTCTGCTACAAGCTCATGTCTTACAAACAAGGGGGTGCAACTTCACATCTTATGAGGCATATACCGAAGTGCACGCCATATATGAACAAGGTGGCTAAGATGAAATCTCAAGCGAACTTGAACTTCGGTCCTGCCATGGGAGGTGAGACTGGTTTACCTTTTGTTTCTACTAGGGAATATGATCAAGATGAAACTCGTCGAATTATTGCTAAGATGATAATTGTCCATGATTATCCCTTTAGGATGGTCGAACATACTTGGTTTAATGTTTTGATGAGATATTTAAATCCATTATATCAGTTCATTGGTCGAAAGACAATAAGAAATGAATGCAGCAAGATTTATGAATCAGAGAGAGAAGTTCTTAGAAAAAGTCTCAGAAGTGTGGCACATATTAGTTTAACTTGTGATTTGTGGACCTCAAACCAAAACATTTGCTATATGAGCTTGGTGGCACATTATATAGATAAAAATTGGGTTATGCAATGTCGTGTGCTGAACTTTATTGAGTTGGATCCTCCACACACCGGGGTTGTCATAGCTCAGGCTATTTTTGATTGCGTTGTTGAATGGAAGATAGAGGATAAGATCATCACACTTACTCTTGATAATGCTTCCTCGAATACTGCTGCTGTACGTAGTTTAATGGCCAAGTTTGCTGCTAGAGGATCAGCTCGGTTCATTGCCAAGTATTTTCATGTTCGATGTTGTGCTCATATAGTCAATTTGGTTGTTAATGATGGACTACAACCATTAGAACCTTTGATTAGCAAGCTCAAGGAAACAGTAAAGTATATAAAGAAGTCTCCATCTCGTATGCACAAATTTTTACAAATCTGCTCATCGCTTGCTTTGCAAATTGGCCCTGGATTGAGCCTGGATGTGTCTACACGATTAAGTTCTACATATAAAATGTTGTCAGCATGTATTGCTTATAAGGATGCTTTAGTGTGTTATGCTGACACGGATGCAAATTATCAATGGCAACCATTAGGCGAAGATTGGTTATTTTATGAAAAAATTGCACCAATATTGCAGTCCTTATCTGAAGTGACTACTGCATTTTCTGGATCAACTTATCCAACGGCAAATATTTTTTATCCTCATATAGTTAATGTCAAGATTGCATTAAGAACTGCAATTACTTCTGGAGATGAGTTTTTGAAGCAAATGGCTACTGCAATGTTGGATAAGTTTGACAAGTATTGGGAAGAAAAGAACAATGTCATGGTCCTTGCTACTATTCTTGATCCCAGGTTTAAGATGAGGTTCATTAGTTGGTGCTTTAACCAAATGTATGAACCCTCAAAAGCTGCAAAAGAGCTTGATGATGTAAAGGTTGAATTGGAGGATTTGTATTCATAGTTTGAGATGGATCATCGGCACAACAGAATGGGCAATAGAGATGAAGCAACCTCCTCTTCACTATGGGTACAAGCGACTCATTATTATCGGCCTCATCTCGATTTGATCATTCTTGCGCTCCACTTCTACCGAGCCTTCAAAGTCAGAGTTACTCATCTACTTAGATGAAATAAATGAGAGTTTAGATAACAATGACTTTAAATTGCTCGCGTGGTGAAATTTGAATGCACATAGATTTCCAGTTGTGTCAAATATGGCTAAGAATTTTTTGACTGTACCAGCTACCAGTGTATCTTTAGAATCAACATTTAGTGCTGGTGGTAGAGTACTAGATGACTATAGGAGTTCTTTACGTCCGGCTATGGTTCAACATTTGGTATGTGCCTCTAGCTGGATTAGAGGTGCACATGATGATATGAGATCTCCTATAGTTGTGGTAGGTTCATTTGTAATGATTTATTTGTCTATTTTATTTTTGCTTATATTAACTTCAATATTATATATCTTTTTAGGAAGAAGATGAAGAGGATGATGTTCAAACCATTCCATTTCCTAAAAGCGTCGTAGAGAGCAGCTAGTGTCTGGTAATGCTTCCACCAATTTTATTCCCTGCTGTTGTGAAATGCTTGTGAAATGTACATTTAACTGTCTGTGAACTCTGTCTGTGAACTACAGTGCTGCTGAAATCTGTCTGTGAACTCTGCTGTGAATTGCTGCTGCTCCTCGCCGATCTTTGTTGAACACTTGAACTATCGCTGCATCGATTCGTGGAACCGCTCGGTGCAATGCTTTGTTGTGAAATGCTTGTTGTGAATGCTTGTTGTTAATGCACTGCTCTCTGTCTGTCTGAGACTCTGAATGCTCTGTGTGAATGTGCCTGCTCTCTATCTGTGTGAATGTGCCTGCTCTGTGATTCTGTGAATGTGCCTGTGCTGTCTGTGTGAATGTGCCTGCTCTGTGATTTTGTGAATGTGCCTCTGTTAACTTCGAGCCAAAATGGCTCGTTCGGTTATCTTCGAGCCAAAATGGCTCGTTCGGTTAACTTCGAGCCATTGTGGCTCGTTCGGTGCTGGCTCGTTCGAGCTCGCAAGCTGGCTCGAGCCTCATCTCGAGCCGAGCCGAGCCCCTCCCGTAGCTCGTTTCGGAAACGAGCCGAGCCGAGCTGAGCCAACTGTTCACCCGAGCCAGACCGAACTTGGCTCAAGCCGGCTCGGCTTGTTTCCACCCCTAGTTCCGCGGCCCGCCGTTCGAGCCTTTGCTCAGTGCGCGTGCCCGGCTCAGGGTACAATTCAGTTCTACAGGGTATAGCTCATTCATGCTCGACTTTAGGTTAACACGTGCACTCATCAATCATTTAAGTGGATACAAATGTGTACGCGTTAAGTGAAATAATACATACCCATGTTTCGGAGGTTATGAAGTCTTTAATAAATTTTTTAGTATGTATAGGGAACATATATGCGTGAGAGTGTGCATCCCTCTTATACCCATAAAAAAGGAATTGAGGGGGCAAAGTTCTCGCTGATCGCGATTGAGTCTTATGGCTTAAATATTTAAATTCTGACTGTTCGTGAGAGGCAGTATGTAGAGAAAAATAGTCGCATTTGATTTTGACTGGTATAGCTGAACTCAGTTGTCAGACCCAGATTTTATAATCTGGAATCCTCTATGATTATGCTGCACTATTCCCTGGATCAGTAGATAGTGCTCACAGATACAGTAATGGACATCAAATTACATATCTTGCGGAAGCTTAAATAAAATAATAGACTTACTCATGGGTCGATTTGGCCGAAATCAATAAACTGCAGCAGCGGAATTAAGCACACAGGTAGGACCTTCAGGGCATACCCACAGGCAGCCAACTGGAGGTTCGCGACCTAGCCCTTGACATCTTCATCTTCTTTGCCACCTTGACCAATAGTGTTGCTGAAGTGTAGTGACTTGATTCCTGATTCTGGATTTGTTGTGAAAGCGAGTGTGAGCACAAACCACCGTGCTCCACGAGCCAATACACAGAATACAATTAGATAATAAACATGGCTTATCAAGGAAAGGCTCGGGTTATTTTATTTGCCATAAATTGCTTTTGAATAGGATACATAGAAATATCCTGAGACCTAGCAGTTTGAACTAAAACATATTATGTAAAAGAGTGCAATAGTAATAGAGATCCAGATTCCATCCACCGTTACATGGTCTCTACACCATATGCTTAATCCTTCAGCGTCATAACCGCTTAACTTATCACTGGGGTGACACCCAGGACAACACAAATAAGGGTCTTTCTCTGCCCTCCACTTTACCAATTCCACCCACAAAGATTTTGAAACAGAACTATATCTAGTTAAGTTCTCATGTCCGCCCTTGACCGTGGGCACAGTTATTCGAATAGTTTTTAGACTCTGCAGAGTTTGCACACTTTACCCACAAGAAATAAATCTACTCGTTGCCCCACATGATTTCTTAGCCATGCGGTTGAGTAGACTATCACAGGACCTTTACAATGCATTTTTCCTAGCAGAGTTACGTCCACTAAGGTTTCCACCTCCTTCGGGGTACGACCACCCTTCTAGAAGCCCCCTCTTGCGCCGTCACGTCAGAGGATGTGGCCATCCTCTACCCGCCCGTGGTCACACCGGCGCAACTCTTACTAAGTCGATGCAAATTAGTTAGCCCTGCCTACATTTTGCCGGCTTGTGGTTGTACTGTTGTACACTGGGAGATCATCACAAGATTCGGTCCTTAGGGTTATTTGGGCGGTTCTACCACTAACCCCTTTGTGCTTCCACTGCACCACTCACACACCCTCGAACCATCCGCCCAAATAATTAAGCAACTTGAGGTTTTTGGGAGCATAAAATATCCATAACCAAATATACCAGTCATTTTCACCATGACTGCCCAAACCAATTTCTCATGATTCAAAGTGATGCTTTGGGGCATTTTGGTGCCCCCGATTTATCTAAGCAGTACTAAGCATGGCGTATAGTTATGGACTTGTTTTTGAAAGGTTACCATTATAATTTTGCTAGGGTGACAAGGCTCAGATATTCAAACATGTCAAAGAAGGTATAATACTAGCAAGTCGAATAATGGGTATATAGCTAGAATCTTCAAACAAACATATAATTGCATATGAAATAACAGCATGCAATTTAATAATTTAAATAAAAGTAGATTTGCAGAAAATGTAGGTTCAACATGATCAAAGTATTGACTCGCCTGGCGCGGTTTACCGCGGTCTTGAGCTCACACGATGCTTTCTCTTGAGTTTTTGGCGTTTATCTTCACTTCGAACCTGGCCTCACTTGATCCAATGAGTCTTCACGACTTCCAATTTCTAACTACGTGACAAACGACTGAATCCAAATAAAAGCAAATAACTCAGAGGATCCAAACAAATCCGAATAAACTTAATTTAGTTTTACTTTGAGTTAATGGGTGATTCGTGTGGTTTGAGGCAAGGCCAACGGTAAAATGCGATGACTTGATCTTGTTATTAATAATCGCTTTTATTATTTTTGTATTTATCAAAGAAGTTCTATGAATTAGGTTAGATCTATGAATCGATGTATGAGTTTAGCTGAGCATTATTTTGTCGAGTGCTAGTGTTCAGTGCATATACCATACGCGATGTATACCATTTTTAGTTTATTGGATTAATCTTAGAGGCTGGGTTTATAGCATATTATGGTATAATATTTTATGTACTTTTGGATATTATTAAGCATAATTCAAGTTGAATTAGGATTCATTTATACGGGTCCTAACTTGTTATATGCAATCATGCTTTTCATATTACTTATTAAACCTAATGTTAAGATTTAGTTAATGACACATTTGTTATTTGTCTACTACTTTAGTTATGATTAGGCTTAGTTTTATTTCAATTTAAATTTATTTATCTGGGCAAAGATTGTTCTATAGAGTCACATTTCAATATCTGCCATTTAGCAAAAGTCTATTATTAAGATTTATTTCGTGACATGATAATTATTAGGGCATATATGTTTATATTTTAATTAAGGGTAGTCTCTGTTAAATTTGGATATTTAAAATCATAATGCCTTTATCAATATCTTTAATTAATAGTAAATCTTTTAAATAATTATTCAAACCATATAATTAATCATATATGAGCTAATTCAAATTTAAACCTTTAAATAATCTCATTTACATCTCAGTTAAATTTTATTAGCTTTTCTAAATTATTCTCAAATTCTCTTTGATTTTTATTAATTAAAATGAGCAAAAAAAATGGAACAAAATTGTGAGGAAAAGATGCAGCCGATGGATTTGAACCCACACGGCTGTGTGAATGTTAGGTGCACTCCACTAACCAACTGGGCGAGCTGCCCCTTTTGTGATAAGGAGGGGCTTAAAGTAGATATAGCAAGTGCACAGTAAGGGCCCAGAACAGAACCCAACTGGCCAAAACAGGGGAGGCGGCGGCGCACGGTGAGCAGTGAAATCGCCGACGAGGGAAGACTGGGGAGACGCCGACGACCATCAAAATGAGTTCCCACATGAGTTAGGAAGCCCCTGGCGGTGTTTACGCGGGCAGTGGTGGTGTCAGTAGCAGCCGGCGGCAGCTTGGGTGGCCGGAGGCGGGGATGAAGCGGGGCACCGGCGCCGGCGAGGTGGAGGGGGAAATTGAGGCGCGCGTGAGCAGCAGGGAGGCGGATGGAGGCTTACCGCACCGGTGGTCGAGTCGGGGAGGGGCCGTGGTGAGCCGGCAGCGAGGGCCATGGGCGGTGCGGGGAGGTTCATGTCGCCGGCGAGCTGGGGGAAAGGGGGGCCTCCGGCGGCGGTTGGAGGAGGTCCGTGGCGGCGGTGAGTAGCTCCAACGGCGAGGAATCGACGGGATACTCACCGAGGAGGGAGCGGCTTTGGCAGCGGCGGTTTTGACCGGTGTCAGGGAAGAAGGCCTTGCCGGTGAGCTAGAGGCGTTGGGAGTTCAATTACTCGAGGCAGGAGGGAGGGGGCTGCTCGGGGCGCGCCATGACGCGGTCGGAGTGGTGGGGAGTCACCGGAGTGCCAGGAATGGCATGGAGGCGCTACGGCCGGTGCACGGGCGGGGATGGAAGAAGGGACGGGGAAGGGTGGCTCGGTGATTTGGCCGTGAAGCAGAGGGGCTGAGGAGGCTAAGATCTCTTATAGCCACTCAAGGGGCACGGTGGCGGCTCACGGGGGTGCCCGAGCGGCGACGTGCGGCTCGAGGTGACAGAGGCCGGTGGGGATTGCGCGGCATGGCAGAGAGGCGGGGGTTGCAGCGGGATTCCTGCGTGTGACAGCTCGTGATGGCGACGGCCTAGGCTCACGGCATTGATGGACGAGTAGGGGCGCTGAGCAGAGAGAAGGGAACAGGCGACGTGGAGACTGCTCGGCCATGGAAGGAGGGAGGAGGTGGAGAAAAGAAAGGGAAGCTGGCGCACGGGAGAAAAGAGAGGGTCAGGAGGAGGAATAAAGAAAAGAAAAGTGGGGGCCCACATGGAAGTGAAAAAAAAAGAAATGCTAGGGCACTGTTCTGAAAGTTTGATTTTTAATTTGCATTAAAATTTACTGATCTTTGGAATTAGGCATGTTATTCAAAATTTAAATTTTTATTTAAAACATTGTATCTAATTTTGAATTTCCAATTCAAGTCTTGGTTCAACTACAAAATCTAATAGTCTTCTATTTTCAATCAAATTTTGTAGTGAATTGTTTATACAAATTTTTGAATGCCCAACCTTGGGTTTTTGTATGCTATTTAAATTAAAAGATGAAATTCTTGGCTTCATTTTATTAACACGAATTTAAGCTCAAAATTTTGGTATTTTGAATTTAGGATCTGTAATGTCATCATGATTTGCACTTGGGCTTATTTTTAGGCTATCAGTTTGCATAGCATAAAACTCAGAAAACTTCAAATAAATATTCAGAATAAGTTTGATCACTAGAAAAATGCAAGAAAAGATTTTAAAAACTCCATATTTTGAATATCTAAATTTTGGGATGTTACATCAGTACACTTTTTACTACAATTTTTCTATTGATCACACCTTAAAAAACGCACCATTTAAAAGTTAGGTACTGTAGACATTACAAGCATAAGCCAACTTTAAGCTTAAAAGAACCTAACTAATATTTGGGGGAAAATATACAACAAAATCAATATTTGGGGGAAAGTATACAAGATATAAGTGAGATAATTCAATGTTAACGTTTCCAAGTTCTCTCTGTTTTCGGTGAGGCGAAAACTTGCTCCTTAGAGCCAACTTGCGATTGTCATGCTCCGCTTTGAAATCTAGTCAGCTAGCCAAATCTTTACTAATTCTAGTAAATTCGTGTTGCTACATCTTAAAAAAAATGCTTTCAACGGACCATTATATTCAAAAGTACAAACACATAAGTGCTCCGAAAAGCCACCACAATGTCATATAGGGCTGTTCTTTTTGGCTGCGGCTTATGGTTATTGACTGAAATTTTTAAATTTTGGCTGTTTACGGTACAGATTACGGAGAGATCGATACTTACTTGCGATTTTAACTGGTACAGATGTTGGGCTTTTAACGTGTACTACGTTTAACTTATAGACCCCGTCTTGAGAAAATACTCCGTTTAAAAGTTAGGTACTGTAGCGGCTGTGAGAAGTCGGGCGGCTTCTCACCAACCGAACAGGCCCTATAGAGCCTTAGTAGATTATACAAATTACAAAACAAGCTAGGTAAAAAGAAACATCTTATCTTCCTTCCTCGCCTCTAAATTTGGCTTGCCCACACGTTGAATCCACACCCTTGCAAGAGCTAGCAGTGCGCAGAGCCAAAACCAAAGAACAGACAAATGGCCGGTCACACAAACCACAGAACAGCAAAAAGAAGAGAGAACATCAAAGAAAACCACACGCACAGACACACGCTTCACACAAACCACGCATTCGTGGACACCGGCGCGTCAGATTCAATTCATATACGAAGTTACGAACACGCCAAAGCCACAAAGACTGAAGCATTCACAGACAAAACGTTCAGGAACCAAGCAAGCTAAGTAGCCAAGTGCTGCGCATCATGCTCATGACTTCACCGTAGCTTCCCGGAGCCGAGCGGCGTCTCCTGCGCTTCTTCCACCCCTGGCCACCGGGCAGCTTGTCGTCGACTCCCGGAGGACGCTCGCCTCCGCTCTTCCTCTCCGAGCTGTCGCCGCCGAGCGCCCGCAATCGTCTCCTGCACCACAGCCACCGGTACGCACACATGCTGCGTAAGCAGTTTGGCATACATGCGCATAGCACAAAAGCGCTTCTTGGGCGATGTGCACTGAGTTCGCGCGTGTCTCCTGCATTGCTCGCCGCCGCAGCCTACACCATTGGTCACCGAGGAGGAGAAGATGCTGGCAAACTACGTCCCGGTCTACGTCATGCTGCCGGTAAGAATCAAAACATTTAGCCGAACCAAGTTCATGTGGTTATCTCCCTACGATCGACAGTGGAACAGCTGGAGGTGGTCACCGCTGACAACGAGCTGGAGGACGCGGGGCCGGCGTGGACGGCGTCTGTTAGTGATATATGTTAGAAATAATCTTAATTTAGAATTCAAGACGTAGGGCCTGTTTGGGAGAACTCCACCACTGAAAACGTGGATCTGGAGCAGTAGCTCCACCATGGAGCAGCTCCACCGTGGATCTGGGATCCCACCATGGAGTGTTTGGCTTGTACAGCAGCTCCAGATCCACGAAATTGAGGTTTTGGTGGGATGGGGGTGTGTAACCAGTGGCATTGGTGGGTAATTACCACCCAACTCCACGGTGGAGCACCCCTTGAAGAGCTCCATGAAATCCATGGATCTGGCCCTCAGATCCAGGATTTTAGTGGATCCAAATTTCGCGGAGCTGGAGCGTTTGGGTAAAATTTCGTGGAGTGGAGCTGTTTTTCGTGAATCTGAAGCTGGTGGAGCTCTCCCAAACAGGCCCGTAGTAGAGTCTGTTTCCATGTATAATTCAAGCTGAAGTTGTGTTCAACTTGAAATCTCAATACGTATGCTAGTAAAAGAGTATTAGCCTATATATTGAGGAGGTTTGTAGCCAGTAAAAGAAGAAAAGCAAAAAAAGGGAGCAAATAAGAGTATAGAGAAATTCAGAAATTCTTCTGTATTCTCTTAGTTTATTTACGATGTGTGTGTTTTCCCCTAGATCAAAGTTGTAACAATATACCCTAGAGACAATCATATAGATGATTGTATCACTTTTTATCACTACTACAGATGATGTTATTGTCGGACCCGGATTTTACAATCTAGAATCCTCTATAATTCCACTGTACTATTCCCTGGATTAGTAGACAATGCTCACAGATACAATACTGAGCATCAAAATACATATCATACGGAAACGTAAATATCATAGTAGACTTACTCATGGACCGATCAAGCCGAAATCAATAAAATGCAGCAGCGAAAACGGAACACACAGGTGGGACCCTCAGGACGTGACCACAGGCAACCAACTGGAGTTCGCGACCTAGTTTTTGACACCTTTATCTTTTTCACTATCATGACCAAGTGTATTGTTGAAGCGTAGCGATTTAACTACTGATTCTAGATTAATTGAGTGAGCAAGGGTGAGCACAAACCACCTTACTCCGCGAGCCAATACACAGGACGCAAATAGATAACATGCATGGTTTATCAAGAGAAGGCTCAGGTTATTTTATTTGCCATAAATTTCTTTTAAAATATGATACATATGAATTTCCTGAGACCTAACATTTTTAACTAAAATAGATTTTATCAATGTATGAAAGAATGCAATAATAATAGCGATCCAGATTTCATCCACCGTTACATAGTTTCTACACCATATGCTAACCTTTCAGCGTTATAACCGCTTACCTTATCATTGGGGTGACACTCAGAGCAACACAAATCAGGGTTTTCCGCGGCCCACCACTTTTCTAATTCCACCCACAAAGTTTTTTGAAATAGAACTATATCTAGTTAAGTTCTCATATCCGCCCTTGACCATGGGCACGGCTATTCGAATAGTTTTCACTCTGTAGAGTCTGTACACTTTACCCATAAGAGACAGTCCGCTCGTCGCTCCACACGATTCCTTAGTCTTGCGGTTGAGTAGATCATCACAAGGTTGTTACAATGCATCATCATAATGTGGTTACGCTCACTAAGGTCTTTCTTCTGTAGGATACGAACATCCCTCGAGAAGTTTCCCTCTTGAGCCGTCACGGGCAAAGGCAGGGATGAGACCATCCTTCCCTTTGCACGTGTGCACATCTTCACGTAACCATGCTAGGTCAACGCAAATTAGTTAGCCCTGTCTACAATTTGCCTGCTTGTGGTTATACTGTTATACAATGGGAGGTCATCACAAGATTCAGTTCTTAGAGTTATGTGGGCGATTCTACCACTAACCACACTCTTGTGCACCACTGCACCACACCCTTGAACCATCTGCCTAGATAAATAAGCAATTTAGGGTTTTTGGGAGTATAAAATATCCATGTCAACATATACCAGCCATTTTCACCCATGACTTCCCAAATCAGTTTCTCATGATTAAAATGGATGCTTGGAGCATTTTGGTGGCCCCGAGTATCTAAGCAGTACTAAGCATGGTGAATAACTGTAGACTTATTTTTGAAAGGTTACCATTATAATTTTTTTATGGTGACAAGGTTCAAATGTTCCAAAGGAGGTGTAATACTAACAAGTCAAGTAATGGGCATATAACTAGGATCTTAAAACAAACATATATTTGCATATGAAATAACAGCATGTAATTTGATAATTTAAACAGAAATAATTTGCAGAAATTGTAGGTTTAACATGATCAAAGTATTGACTCGCCTGGCACAGTTCACCACGGTCTTGAGCTCACTCAAAGCTTTCTCATTTGTGGGCCTTGAGTTCCTGGTCTTCGTCTTTGTCTAGATGTTGGTCTTGCTTGATCCAATGAATCTTCAGGACTCCAATTTCTAATTACGCGCTAAACAACTGAATCCAAATAAATGCAAATAACTCAAAAGATCCAAATAAATCCAATTGAACTTGATTAATTTTTATTATGATTAAATGGGTGATTTGAGGTTGGGTTGATTGGGCATGGAGTATGGACGGAGTCAAACGGGGTTGGAGCGAAGCGATAAATCACTAAGGGAAATCCGTCGAGATGGATGTTAAGAAAGGTTCATGATAAAGGAATATTCACGAGAATATCCTTCTTAGAACTCGGAGATGGCTTTAGCATAGCCAATGATAGAATGCCATATCTTGATCTTTTAATTTAGCAACTTCTTTTGGGTATTTTATATTTATTAAGTAAGTTCCATAAGTCGAGCTGGACATATGGACAGGTGTATGAATTTAGTTGGGCATTAAGTATTGTACGGGTCAAGTGTTGCCATTTATGAATTTAAGGCAGGGGTTCCATAGACGACGTATACGTCTTTTAGCTTATCGAATTAATTCATATTGCTAGTAATTTGATATGTAGCATTTTATGCGGTCCTAATTATTAATTAATCATATAATTGGTTAAATGTTTACTTCGGAATATATATTGGTGATATTATTTCAATGTTTGATGACCTAGGGCTATTATATTTTAGTACCTATATATTAATATGACCTTTTAATTTGGAGGCGCACTGGAAATCAACTGATATTGATATTTTATCCCTTCACTTGGCATCTGGCATAATTTAATCTTAATTTATTCATGACTAACCGAACCTACTACACATGATTATATTTCTTTATCTTTACTAATTTAAAGCTACCGTTTAGGATTTCATGATCGGCGGTGTGTTAATGATTGTGTCTAAATTTTTAATAGGGTCTATGGTGAATACAAAAAATTTACTAAAATATTTATTAGTGGGCTGTATACATATCATTTGCATTTTTCTAACTATATATTTATTTATTTATTTATAAAAGTCTCTAATTTAGATGGACACTCTATTTCAAATAATTTTAATATTTTGTTTAAGTCATGCTCATTGATTGGATATTATTCACCTTAGGGACCTTTGATTATTGTCTATATCTGCAAGGGTACATTTTTACCATTATATGCCAAAGATCATTATTAATTTAACCTACCGCTAAGGTTCAATTATCGACGACACGTTAATGTCAAGAATTAGGTTTTAATAGAGCCTATGACTATCATGCAAGTTTCTCGCACAATTATTGGTTGGCTTCTTATACCACCTCTATTTCTATCAAATTTGTATTTTGGTCAAGATTGCTAATTAAAAGGAACACTTCAAATTAAATTCTACTAACAAAAAACTAATTTGGTTGTCCTACTTTGTTTGCCATTTACCTGTAGTAACCTTGATTATTGTTTACAAATATAGAATTATATTTTTGCCACTACCTCTAATTAAACTTGTGTTTTAATTTACATTCCAACTAATTGTTTACACTTCACTTAATTATTTCCCTTAATCACTTAATTGTTCATATGCATATAATTCTATATTTGTGATGTATATATAAATTTTATTTGAACCCAAATCAATTATCTTAGTTTCTTTGATTTATTTTCTAAATATTTTCTAATTGAAATGGGCTAAAAAATAAAAACAAAATATGTTTAAAAGGGATTCGACCCTGGATCTGAGAGTTAACAATCGGCTACGCTGACCAACTGGGCAACCACCCGTTTGTGACTTAGTGGATACAAATGAATAGAAGAGATGAGGAGGTGTCTGGTGACCAGAACAGAGGAAGCAGCCGGCCGAAACAGGGAAGCAATCGGAGCGAGGGCAAACGGTGGCACCGCCGGTGAGGGGTGTCTGGAGGAAGGGTGGAGGCCGGCAAAATGGCTTGCTGGGGAGGTGGGTATGCCAAGGGGGCGGTGGTGTAAGCCGAGGACGAGCAGGGCGGCTGCTTGAGTGGCCGGCGGCGAGGTGGTCACGGGGCGACGGCATCGGAGTGGAGGAGAGGGAAAAGTGGCGAGCGCATGAGCATGAGTAAGGTAGGGGAAACTCACCGAGTGGTTGGCTAAGCCGGAGCAGGTCCGAGGTGAGTCGACAGCGGAGGCCATGGGTGGCGTAGAGAAGCTCACGTCACTGGCGGGCTGCAGTGAAGGGGAGAGCGGGGCGGTGATTGGGGAAGCTCCGGGGAGGTGTGTATATGGTGCCAGAGGGAGGAATCAGTGGGGGAAGTGACAGAGGACTATCAACGGCGGTGGAGGCACATTCGGGCGGCGGTGAGGAAGAGAAGCATTTCGGCGAGCTCGAGACAAAGTTTTTCGATTAGACCAGAGGGAAGGTAGAGGGTGCATGGAAACACAATATGACACGTTCAATTTGTGGAGAAATGGCTGGGGCGAAAGGGAACATCGAGGGATGGCGGCGAGTCAGAGCATGTTTTAGGCAGGTTGGCGATTAGCCTAGGTGGGGCGGTAGAAGAATAGAAGGGGGAGTGCAGGGGTGATAGAGGAGGCTTGGGGTTATTTATGGCTACTAGGGGGAGAAGCTGTGGCAGCGCTGCTGTTGGTGGACGATCAATAGGGTGTGGCATGGGCTCCGGCGTGACGTGACACGGTCCCCAGTCTTCGCTCAGGTGTCGGGGAAGTTGTGGCAGGGCATGGTGATGGGGTGTCAGGGTGGTTAACGTAGGGTGTGGTCGCACACAGATGCCAAGGCGTGCTAGTAGGAGATGGGAACAACAGGGCATGGCGCTGTAGGGTAAGGGCGAGGTAGAGCATGGTGATGGTGATGCGCGACGGAGGCGACGCAGGGTCAGGCACGATGACGCAAGCATATTGGTGCAGCGACGTGATGGTAGCACATGCATAGTGGGAGTGGGGTTGGGGTGACGCGATGGAGATGGAGAGGAGAGACGGGAAGGAGTAAGAAGAAGACGAGGCCGATGACGGACGAACAGGGAAAAGAACGGGAATGAAGAGAAGAAAGAAGAGGAAGCAGAGAGAGGTTGGGAGCCAGGCCCGCTGGCAGGGAGGAAAAAAAGAGAGAAAGAGAGAGAGGAGAGGGGGGAAAGGTGGAGAAGAAGTGGGGCCTACATGTTACAGAGAAAGAGAGAGATGCGAGTAAGAGGAGAGAAAAAAATGAGAAAATTTGCAATTTGGATTTTTAATTTAAATTTTAATTTATATTAGGATTTACTGATTTCATGTTTTACATGATGTTCAAAATTTGAATTTGAATTTTCATCTTTATCATTCCTTTAGCCATTGCTTTTCCTTACCAAGTTAAATTGAATTTCAAACTTTTATTTCTGAGAGACCATGTGGAGCTCATCCCATGTGTGTGATGAGTAATTGACATCGGTTTAGGGAAGTCGAGTTTGATTTGGTTGGTTCGGACCTTGACGTTGCGTGGTGCAATCGGGCTCGGTCGGACTTGGTCAAACCTGGTCAAAATGGTTAGGATGCATATTATGTCGACTTATCAGGTTTGGGCTACTTCATTAATGCATTTATGATTACATGTATCGAGCGGTGCTATTTGATGTGTTTCTTGTCTGTGATGGCTGCAGGATGTCGAGGCGGAGTCGTGGCAAGACACGGGGTGACCGGACTAGACACGGGCGGTGTCGAGGTCAAGACGGTCGAGATGTGTTGAAGACGGTGGAGACTCGAGGTGGTTGCAAGGCTTGGACGACAAGGAGTGCGGAAACTTCCCGGAAGGTGCAGGAGGGGCGAAATGGTAATTTCGCGAGGCTACAAAAGCGGGAGCGGGCTCCGTTCGGGTTTAGCGGGCGTAACAGGTTGGAGACCCGTTAGCCAAGGGCTATAAATATGAGGGAGTGGCTGCATGCCCACTTATGCACTCCAAGGGTTTCTAGGGTTTGCTTTAGTCAAAATGAGCTTTGTGAGTTTGTTTTGGTTTAGGCTTTAGTTGGTGAGGCTTTTGTAGTGGAGAGTTGTTGGAGAGGGCAGAGGGTCTGTCCATCTTCGATGTGTTCCTGAGTGTGCTCCTCTCCAAAGCATGTAGTGTGGGTGTGTTCTTGAGTTGGGGAGAGGTTGGAGTTGGATTGAGAGTCTTGTAATCATTCCTCTTGTATCAATCATGTATCTCCTTTCCTTTTTATCAATATGAGATGGAGTTTGATTCAGTTCTTGTCTCTCTGTTTCTTTTTCTTCGATACTCTCTATGATGGATTTGTGAGATTTTCGTTTTCTTGTTGGTTCTTGCTTGTGAGGTGCAAAATGTGTTGCTCTAGGTTGGGATGATGCCCCAAGATCATTTGATCGAACTCTCCCAAGAGCAAAGTGAATGAATCAAACATTTGCATTTTTCAGGTTTTCTGTTCGTGTTCTTCTTCTCTAGGGTTTTTGGTGCATTTCTTGTTCCCCTTCTTGAGATGACATGAAACTTGGTATCTAGAGTCCTGAGGCTTTCTATTAGTCATCCTCAAAGTTTCATGAGCCAAGGTTCAAGGATTGAAGAGAAATTTGGTTTTTGTTCACCTCTCTGCAGTTTTTCAGGTTCTTCTAGGGTTTGATGTAATCCTTTGATTTCCTTTGGAAAAAGGCTTGAGATTTGAACTGTCTAGTCCTGAGGCTATTGCTAATCTCTCTGTGAAGTCTCATGAACTAAGGTTCAAAGATTAGAGAGTATTTTGAACTTTGGTGATGCTCTGTGCATTTTCAGTTTTGAGGTCAATTATTTGTTCATTTCTAGGGTTTCTTGGTAATCTTTTATTCTCCTCATGAGATGCCCCAAGACTTGGTCCTTTAAGTGTTATCCCTATTGCTGACCTATCTGCAGAAGATTGGGTGCCAAGTTTGTGGGATTGGAGAGTAATTTGAGTTTTGGTTTTGCTCTTGCAAAATTTCAGATTTTTCACCATAATCTGAAATTATTGCTTTTGAGTTGGTTTCTCTTGGTCCTCTATGTCTTGCATGATATTTAGATGGTAGTCCTTTAGATCTGGACAGAGAAAACCAGAGAAAATCCTTGATTTTTTGCTGCAGTGTGAAGTCTCAAAATCTGATGTTTGAAAATCTGCAGTCATCACTGCCCCGAGGAGCGGCCGATCGGCCGAAGGTAGGCGGTCTGACCGAGTAGTCTTGGCGGTCGATCCGCGCTTGAGCAGGCCGATCGGCCGGCCGAGCACGCTGCGGTCGACCGCCAGTGCATTCAGGTCAAACCGGCCCCTCTGCGCTTTGTGTTTTCTCTTGGTTTGTCTTGGGGGTTTTGTTCTTCTCTCTCTTTATGGTGTCTTGAGTTTTCAGAGAGTTGAAGTCCTCCTCTTCATAGCTTCTTGTAGCCACAGGAGAGGAGACCTGCATATAAGTACTTGTCGAAAGCGGGAGAATTGTTTCTAGAAGTATCAGAGCCGGTTAGCTCTTCTTCATAGATCTTAACCAGTCTCTAGAGCCATGGCGACGGACAAGTACTCGACCAAGCCTCCAATCTTTGATGGCATTGATTTTTCGTTCTGGAAAAGCCGGATGGAGACATACACCCAGGCTCAAGGATATGCCATCTGGAGGAAGGTCAAGGTTCGCTATCTTGTTCCTGCCGATGAGAACATCAATGTGGTGAATGTGCCCGATGTTGAGGCGAATGCAAAGGCAAGCAACATAATCATCCAAGGTTTGAGTCGTAGCGAGTTTGACTGCATTTCGCACCTCACGTCGGCTTTTGACATTTGGGAGACCCTCAGTGCTTACCATGAGGGCACCACCCAAATCAAAACAGTCCGACAGGACCAATTCAAGCGAGATTACAACAAGTTTGAAATGCTTGCTGCTGAGTCCCTCGATGAGTGCTTTGCGCGTTTTCATAAGATTCTGAGCAACCTCCGAGCGGTCGGTCTCACATACCCCGACTCGGATAATGCTCGACAGATGCTCGCTGCACTCGACCTTCGTGTTTGGGAGATGAAGGTGACTACCATCAAGGACACCACAGACCTTTTGACTTTGACTCTTGATGTGCTGTACTCGCGCCTCAAGACTCACGAGATTGACATTGTCTCTCGCAAGTCGAAGTCGCAGTCGATGGCCTTAGTCACCGATCCCAATTTGGCTTCCGGTTCTTCTTACGATTCTCTGCGGTTTCTCCTTGCTGCTCTCGTGACATAGCGATGATCGATTAGAGCACTGCGGATGAGCAGTTAGCCCTCTTAGCTCGGAGATTCTCCCATGCTTACAAGAGGAGGAGGGATGGAAAGAGAGGAGGACCCGTGATTTGCTTTCAGAGTGGTGGCCCCAACCACATTCGAGCAAACTGTCCCAAGCTGGGGAAGGTCAAAGGTGACTACGGCGATTCGAGCAAGAACGACTACATTGACAAGAACCGCAACAAAAAGCCCACAGCTCCCGCACAAGGCAAGAAGAAGTTCCGCGACCTTGGCAAAGCCAAGAAGCTCTTCCACCGCGTCCTCACCGCCTTCGACGACCTCGATCTCAGCGAGGTGGAGGGTGGAGCGGCGGCGATGGAGCGGACGAGCAAGAACCCAAGGACGGCGATGACTTCTCCGGCATGTGCTTCATGGCCCTTGAGGGCGAACTGAGCGACAGCGAGCTGTACTCTGACTCCGACGAGGTATCCCCCACCTACAACCAGCTCAATCATACTTTTCTTAAGTTAGGTGGATTTCATGCTAGAGCTAGGGTTAGCGAGTTGGAGAAGGAAGTAGATAGATTATCACGGGAGCTTACTTCACTTACGTCTGCTCCCTCCCGTAATGATTGTGATACATGCTGTGCTCTGTTGGATGACATGGAGAAATTAAGGACCTCACATGATAGTCTGTCCTCCGAGCTTGACATGGTTAAGGTGGAGAACATTAGTCTTCTTGCTGAGCTTCAGATGAGTAGGGTAGCTCCTTCATCATCTACTACTGTTGAGACTATTGCTTGCACCTCATGTGAGGATAAGGATAATGCTTTTAGAGGTCTTTATACTATGCTTCTGGATCTGCCCGAGTCATGTGAAAACTGCAATAATTTGAAATTGAACTTAAAAAGGGCAGATCATAAAATTGCCAAGTTGCATGCTTCTTTACTTGAGCCTGTTGTTTCTTGTACCAACTGTCCAAAATTGACACTTGAGCTTGAGTCTGTTTCTAAGCAATTCCAAGAGATGGTTGATCATAACAACAAATTGGCTCAGTTTGCGACTAAGGATCCTGTTAGCTCACCTTGCATTAGTTGTGATAAACTAAAACTTGAACTCGTTGCTTTGAATGAACAATGTGTGAAGCTAACTCATTGTGATGTGATTGCTGAGGTGGGGAAGGAGCCCAAGGGTAAGGTGGAGACGCTTAGCGACGTGAACCAACTGGCTAGTAGTAGGACTGTCCCCTCAGAGTCGGCTGTACGTGCACAAGGCATTCTTTCCTCTACTGTTGGTTCTTCGTCTGCTCCCTTACCTTCTGTTGTCTCTTCTTCCCCCTGCTCTTCTTTCACCTCTCTGTTTCGGGAGTGTCAGTATCTTATGAACACTCTCGAGAGATTTTTAGGAGGCAAGAAGAAGCTTAATCTTATTCTAGACCAATCCAAGATTTGCAGATTTAATCAGGGTCTAGGATATGATTTCTATGAGGACATGAGGAAGCATCCACCTACCGTGCTCAGACCCATAGCACCAGGTGTGATCGAGACTGAGCCCAGGACCGAGAAAGTCCAATTTAAGTTTGCGGGCTTTGTCCAAAGGATTTGTGACAGCAAGGTGAGTCCCCCTGCAGCTTCGGCCTCTCAGAAGGCAAAGCCTCACCGTGTTACTTCTACCTCTCAGAAGGTGAAGTACCACTGCACCTTCTGTCAGAAGGATGGACATCTGATCGATCGATGCTTCAGGCGCGCCAAGATCGCACGTAGAGACCGTGTTGAGTCTCTTAGGTGTACTCAGGGTCAGCTCCAGACCTTGAGTGCACCTAAGATCAACACGAGGTCTAGACTTGCTTCTGTTGATGTGTTTGGGCAGCATCGAGGACTTGGTTTTTCTGAGTTTTCTGGTTTTCGTATTCATGCTCCCCTTGGTCGTGACTTCCACCGTTCTGAGGGTAGATCTCGCTTTCCCCGTCGAGATGGCCATCCGCGGCGTGATTAGCATGTTGCTGGCGTCTTGACTCGCTCCTCTGTAGCAGTCAAGCCCCACAACAGCTTCAGGTCTACACATAGACCGTCTGCTTCTTTGAGTGACAGAGAGCGTAGGGTAGATAGAGGTCAGTCGTGTTTGACTACTTCATCTTCTCGACGTGTTACTCAGTATTGGGTGCCAAAATCACTCTTGATTTACCTCAGTACTGAGACTTTACTCTCTGTTTGACTCAGGTTCGCCCGGCAGGGAAGGGAAAGGTTTGGCTCGTAGACTCCGGGTGTTCACGACACATGACCGAAGACTCCCGTTGGTTTTCTTCCCTTGCCTGTGCTCCAAGTGATGAGACGATCACCTTCGGAGATGCTTCATCTGGGCGCGTCATCGCCAAAGGTACAGTGCGTGTTAATGATTCTTTCATTTTGAAAGATGTTGCCTTGGTTAGTAAGCTGCAGTATAATTTGCTTTCAGTCTCTCAGCTTACCAATGACGGTTTCGAAGTGAGCTTTAAGAAAAACAATTGCAAAATTCTTGATTCTTCGGGTAGTCT
This sequence comes from Dendrocalamus sinicus, assembly GCA_036346575.1. Classification (NCBI taxonomy): domain Eukaryota; kingdom Viridiplantae; phylum Streptophyta; class Magnoliopsida; order Poales; family Poaceae; genus Dendrocalamus; species Dendrocalamus sinicus. The sequence goes on along the minus strand of CM070660.1, from coordinate 9,634,257 downwards.
AGTTTGCGGGATTTCTTGTTTTGGGAGGATCTTTCGTGCTGATTTTTCTGAGTCTTCTAGGGTGTGTTTGGTTGCCTGAATCTCCTTCGTCTGGTGGGTGGATCCGTATAATCGAGAAAGAGCTGTTTGGTTGCTGTATGAGTGGATCTGCATCGCATGAGCGGATGCAAAATACGCCCTCATCCTAGATGGGTGGATACGCTCAAAATGAGCTTCACCGCCATCTGGATGGGTTGATGCGATGTATCTTATGCGGTCCCACGTGTCGACCTCTCGGGTTTGGTAGATCGCATCCGCTCATACAGCAACCAAACAAGCATCTCGATTTTTGCATCCGCTCATACAACCTCACCAAACATCTTCTTCTTCTGAAATACGATTCCACTCAGGCTGCATCCACTCAATCAGGATATACGATACAACCTCCATCCACGAACCAAACACACCCTAGTGATCCTCTCCGGTGTTTAGTTGCTTCGGAGTCCCGTGACCTTTCCTTCTGCCATAGGAGACTTGGTCATGTTGAATTTGACCATTTGACCCGAGTCAGCGGCCACGATCTCATTCGTGGTCTGCCGAAACTCAAGATGGTCAAAGATCTAGTTTGTGCTCTTGCCGGCACGGCGAGATGGTCGCCGCTTCTCATCGTCCGGTCATAGTGACCATGACCGATGCACCGGGACAGCTGCTCCACATGGACACAGTTGGACCAGCTCGAGAGTAGTCAGCGAGAGGGAAGTGGTATGTTCTTGTCGTAGTCGATGACTTCTCGAGGTACTCTTGGGTGTTTTTCTTAGCCTCGAAGGATGAGACGTTTACACATTTTTGAGGTCTTTTCAGTAGGCTTTCTGTTGAGCTCCTGGGTGCCTTATGAGCGATCCGCAGTGACAATGGCACAGAGTTCAAGAATTCCTACTTTGAGAGGTTTTACGATGAGACAGGTGTAGTGGAGAGGAAGAACCGTACCTTGGTCGAGATGGCCAGGACGATGCTTGATGAGTATTCTACACCTAGGAAGTTTTGGGCTGAGGCTATTGCGACCGCGTGCCATGTTTCCAATCGAGTTTTTCTTCGGGCACACTTGCACCGCACTTCTTATGAGTTGATATATGGACGAAAGCCCAGTGTATCTCATTTTCATGTGTTTAGTTGCAAGTGCTTTATTCTGAAGTCTGGAAACCTAGATAAGTTCGAGTCACGTTCTTGTGATGGTATCTTTCTAGGTTACTCGGCTTCTTCGCGGGCGTATAGGGTTGGAACTACGAGTCTAGCAAGTTGGTAGAGACCTATGTGGTGACCTTCGATGAGGCTAATCCGAGGACTAGACCCGATATCTTAGGTTCTTTAGAGCAGTCTGAGCCCATCTTTGTGGATGATGAGGACGATGCAGATGAGGGTTGTTTACCCGATCCAGTTCCTCATCCTCCACCCGAGGTGCCGTCTTCCACCGCACCTCAAGGCGATCAGCCCATGCCTTCTGCTTCTTCTGCAGCTAGTGGCTCTGTTCCTATCTCGTCAGCTCACGAGGTAGAGGCCACTTCTTCTTCTCATCCAGGACCTCCTAGACACATCCAAAAAGATCATCCTTCTGAGCAGATTATTGGAGACCTAATTGAGCGAGTCACCCGCTCAAGATCCAGCATGTCTCATTTCTATCTCCATTCTGCCTTTGTTGCCTCCTTTGGGCCCAAGGATGTTTGTCATGCTCTCTCTGATGAGTCTTGGGTCAATGCCATGCAGAGGAGTTAGAGAATTTCGAGAGAAAAAAGGTCTGGTCGCTTGTTGAGCCCCCTCAAGGTTACAATATCATTGGGACTAAGTGGGTGTTCAAGAACAAGCAGAGTGAGGACGGGATGGTTGTTCAAAACAAGGTTAGACTGGTAGCTCAGGGCTTCTCCCAGGTTGAGGGTCTAGATTTTGAGGAGACCTTTGCCCCTGTAGCTAGACTTGAGGCCATTTGAATCCTGCTTATTTTCGCGGCTTTTAAGGGTTTCAAGCTTTACCAGATGGATGTCAAGAGTGCCTTCCTCAATGGGTTTATTGAGGAAGAAGTCTATGTGAGACAGCCTCCAGGTTTCGAGAACCCCAAATACCCAAACCATGTCTACAAACTTTTCAAAGCCCTTTATGGACTTAAGCAGGCTCCTAAAGCTTGGTATGAGAGGCTTAAGTCCTATTTGTTGAGTCATGGTTTTGAGATGGGTAAGGTGGATAAGACCTTTTTCATTCGCCGGTATGGCACTAACCTTCTGCTCGTCCAGATTTCTGTGGATGACATTATCTTTGGCGGCTGCTCTCATGCTCTTGTTTCACAGTTCTCGGATGTCATGAGCACCGAGTTTGAGATGAGCATGATGGGTGAGTTGACCTTCTTCCTTGACTTCCAGATCAAGCAGACTCGGAAGGGTACATTCTTGCATCAAGGCAAGTACACTCGTGACCTCCTGAGACGCTTTGACGTGAGTGATGGTAAGCCCGTGTCAACTCCCATGGCATCCACAACTTCACTTGACCCAGATGAGGATGGCGAGCCAGTTGATCAGAAGGAGTATCGCAGCATGATTGGCTCCCTCTTGTACCTCACTGCCTCGAGACCGGACATACACTTTGCTGTGTGTCTGTGTGCTCGCTTTCAGGCTTCTCCTCGCGTATCTCACTGATGGACCATGTGGTTATGACCCCATGTGTGTGATGAGTAATTGACATTGGTTTAGGAGAGTCGAGTTTGGTTTGAGTGGTTCAGACCATGACGTTGCGCGGTGCAATCGGTTTCGGTCGGACTTGGTCAAACCTGGTCAAAATGGTTAGAATGCATATTCTGGTGATTTGACAGGTTTAGGCTTAAGGTGGTTTCATTAATGTTATTTATGCTTTCATGTATCGAGCGGTGCTATTTGACGTGTTTCTTATTTGTGATGGCTGCAGGACGTCGAGGCGGAGTCGTGGCGAGACACGAGGGGATCGGACTAGACACAGGCGGTGTTGAGGTCAGAATAGTCGAGATGTGTCGAAGACGGCGGAGACTCGAGGTGGTTGCTAGGCTTGGACGACAAGGAGCGTGGAAGCTTCCCAGAAGGTGCAGGAGGGGCGAAATGGTAATTTCACGAGGCTGCACAAGCGGGAGCGGGCTCCGTTCAGGTTTAGCGGGCGTAACGGGGTGGAGACCCGTTAGCCAAGGGCTATATAAAGGAGGGAGTGGCTGCATGCCCCCTCATGGCTTTGGGAGAGAATTAGGGTTTGCTAGAGTCAAAAGCGGCTTTGTGAGTTCGTTTTGGCTTTAGGCTTTAGTTGGTGAGAGTGGGTGTGAAGCACAGGCTGTGTCTCCTTCGATGTCCCCTATGTGAGAGCTCTGTGTGTGTGTGTTAATCTCCTCTCCAAAGCATGTAGTGTGAGAGTGTTCTTGTGTTTGGGAGAGGGAGAGGATGGTTTGAGGAGCTTGTAATCCTTCTTGTTCTAATGTCCATGCGTATCGGGACTCCTCTGTAATCCTCTTTTGATTTGGAATGAAAATTTGAAGTTTTTCTCCCGTGCACTCTTCTCTCTTCGATGCTCTCTGTGTTGATTTCTTGAATTTTTGATTTCTTGTTGTTTCTTGCTGGTGAGGTGCAAAATGGGTTGCTCAATGATGGGAATAGGACTCAAGATCATTTGATTGGATTTTCCCATGAGCAAAGTGAGTGAATCAAAGATTTGCACTTTGTCAGTTTTTCTATTCTTGGTTTTCATTTCTAGGGTTTGAGGTAGGTTTGGATTCCCTTAAGGAGATTGCTTGATTTCTGGTCTAAGAAGCCCTTTAGCTATTGCTAACTTGTCTGCAAACTCTCATAAGCAAAGGACTTAAGACCATTGAGCAATTTGGGTTTTGTGTTGTCCCTGTTCAGTTCTTACACTTTTCTAGGGTTTTGATGTGATTCTTGTTTCCCTCTTTAAGATGGCATGAAACTTGGCATGTTGAGTTCTGAGGCTATTAAGTACCTATCCTCAAAGTTTCGTGGCCAAAGGATCAAAGATGAAATGGAAATTTGAGTTTTCGTTGCTGCTGCCTGTAATTTTCAGATTTTGACCAAAATATGAAATTATAGGTTTTGAGTTGGTTTCCCTCGCTTTCCAAACCTCCCCTGCTATTTAGGATGTTGTTGTGTTTTTCTAGAGTGGAAAGATTGGGAGCAAACCCCCAATTTCATAGATTTCTGAAGATTGAAAATATTTACGAAGTTTCAGTTTTTCAGTTTATCTCTCGGGTTGTTCCAGGAACAGGGGAGCGGTCAGACCGGTCCTTGAAGGGCGGTCAGACCGGCCGACTATAGGCGGTCTGACCGGCGACCAACGGGCGGTCAGACCGGTCAGGCGGTTAGACCGACCCCGCCAGGACGGTCAGACCGGCCCTGACTAGGCGGTCAGACCGGCCAGCAGGGCTTTTGGCTGCAGCCTCTTGTTTTTGGTTGCTTTTCAGTATTGTTTCTCCTCTGTGTTTTCTTTGTAAGTGTTGTTTCCAGTAGAGACTTTAAACTCTTCTTCTTCATAGCATTGGTTGCTATCGGAGAAGTTTGAGTGAGTACTTTTTGGGGGTAAGTTTCTAGAGATCGACATTCACCCCCCCTCTGTCGCCATTTCGGTCCAACACTCACCGTCAGGCGGTGAAACGTATCCTTCGGTACCTTCGAGCTATCATTGACTATGGTATCTGGTACTCTTCCTCATCCTGTCTTTCCCTCAGATCCTATTCGGACGCAGACTTTGCTGGCTGTAGGATAGATAGGAAGAGCACTTCTAGCGCCTGCCAATTCATTGGTACTTCTCTTGTTTCCTGGTCTTCGAGGAAGCAGTCTGGTGTTGCTCAGTCCACCGCAGAGGCCGAGTACGTTGCTGCCGCCAAGTGCTGCAGCCAGGTGCTTTGGATGGTCTCGACCCTACGGGACTTTGGGTTGGTTATCGACAGTGTTCCACTCTTTTGTGATAACACTTTTGCGATTAACATTGCTAAGAACCCAGTACAGCATTCTCGGACTAAGCATATTGATATCAGATATCACTTCCTTCGAGACCATGTGGAGAAGGGTGACATAGTGCTCCAGTTTGTGGAGAGTGACCACCAGTTGGCTGATATCTTTACCAAACCTTGGATAGCTCTAGGTTTTCAGCTCTTCGGGGAGAGCTTGGGGTGGTTTGTCCTTATGGACTGTTGTGAGGGGGAGTTTTGTGCTTCATACTTTATCATGTTGATTATGCTCTTACTCCTTTCTGCTGCATTGCATATGGGTGCATTTGGGTTAGTCCTCCTAGCATAGATTAGAGTGCTTCTCTCGTCGAGTTAGTTAGACTTCTTACTCTTATCTTGTGATTTTAGGATGCTGCTTATTAGCTGGTTCTCTTCTTACTAGGTTGAGCTCACTCACTACTTCTAGGTTCTAGCGAGGGTTGGGCCACCCTTGGGTAGACAGGGTACGTGTTTGCTCCTTAGTGTGTTAGATGATTAGTTGATAGTCCTGGAGTCATATGGGGTAGATGAGAGTCAGTCTGAGCCATAGTCTTCTCTATATATCTTATCTATGCTCTAAGGACTGCCTTTTCTGATTTCTTTCCCAGCTTCTCGAATTTATTGCTTTGGTTCAGGGGGAGTTCATTTGGGAGCTTCTAGATCTTAACTTTGCCATAACTCAACTTGAACTAAAGTTGCATCATATGTTGAGGGGGAACTGGATTTTCTGCATTTCTTTCTGCATTGTAATATAACTACATTGAGCTTTGATTATTATCCATTTATGACATGTTTACAATGCTCAACATCTTGTCATGATTTGTGCTTACTTGCTAGACTGATCATGACTTTATATGTGTAGTCTAGTATTTGCCATGATAGGTTGACTAAAATACGCAACTTGAATTAATTCATGTCATGTTAGCCTTTGAGATTAGTCTGTTTATTAGTTATCCTCTTATGATTCATGCCATGTCAAATAGGCTGAGTTGAGTCTTGAATCATTGTTGAGCTTTAGATTGAGCTATGCTAGTTTCTTGATGAAGCATGAGTTGGTACAATTTTTAAGTAAGCAAAAAGATCTCTTTTGTGCGAAAAAACTGATCTCACCAATTCTTTCTTATGAGACGGCTTGCCATTGCACTAGGCATGAACTCAGGGGGAGTTTTGGTTGACCAAGATCATCTTCTTAAGCTTCTTGCTTGGAGTGGTCGCATAAGGCTTGAGATCTAGCACTTGAATAAAACAAAAATCTAGTTGGAAACAATCATGAGATTTCTAAATAAAAATATGTCAATTGTGCTAAATTTGCTAAAAATGACATGACTTACAAGTACATGAACAAATGTCTCATTTTTGAACTTGTAACACTCTAAATTGACTTAATATTAGCTTCTTGGTTTCACTTAGACTATTGACATGGTTTGCATCATCCTTGGATACCTTTAGCTAGACTAGAATTATGGTTGACTTGACATGCTAAGAAATTCGACTAAATTTTAGATTGTGACTTATTTGGCTTAGCTTGATTATACATGTCTTGTCATGATCTTGATAGCATACTTATGTCTTATGGCTTGATGTAATCCTCATATGGTCATTATGGATAATCTTCATGGCCATCATGCTTAAAATGAATAATATTCAGCCATTTCATCCATACTCATAATTGATTCTCTTCTTTGCATCCTTGATGTGTTTATTGCCAAAAGGGGGAGAATAGTGGGAGAAAACGCCATTCTAAGAGCTTTGGGAGCTTTGAGGAAAACTTGCTCTTTCTTTTGCTCCTTGTGTCAACATGGTTATTAGCATCATTTTCTTCCTTTGGACCATGATTGACTCTCTTTTCATTTTCAAACAAACTCAACTTTACGCTTTTTCTGGGTTTGTCAATATACTCATCAAGGGGGGAGATTGATAGACCATATGGAGGTGACCCCGGTTGTGTGATGAGTAATTGACATCTGGTTTTAGGAAAGTCGAGTTTGGTTTGTGTGGTTCAGGCCATGTTGCGCGGTGCAATCGGTTTCGGTCGGACCTTGTCGAACTAGGTCGAACGTGCTTAAGTCATTTATTTTTCGTTTCGATCGGTTTAGGCTTTGAGTATTTCTTCGGATGCTAATGTATGGTTACAATATTTCGAGCGGTGCTATGTGATTTGTTTCTTGTCTGTGATGGCTGCAGGACGTCGAGGTGGAGTCGTGGCGAGGCACGGAGGACCGGACTAGGCGCGGGCGGTGCTGAGGTCGAGCAGTCGGCGTGCGTCAAGGCGGCGGAGACTCGAGGTAGCTGTGAGGCTTGGAAGGCAAGGAATGAGGAAGCTTCCTGGAAGGTGCGCGGGGGGCGTTTTGGTGAATACACAAAGCTGCACTAAAGGAAGTGGATTGTGGGTAAAGCATTAGGGTAGTTGGTGGCTTAATGGGCAAAGCATGTTGCAAACCCATTAGTGGGAGGCTATAAATAGAGAGGGTATTCTCTAGTAGTCTCCATAAAATGGAGGGTATGAAAATAGACAAGGCTTTTGAGTGTTTTTGCTTTGTGCTTTATGTGTTTAGGAGTAGGTGAGGAGAGGGGCAGCATGGTGTTGTGTTTTATCTCCTGTGCATGTTTTGTTTCTCCTCTCGGTCTCCCATGTGTGTATGGTCTAGTTTGATGAGAGAGCTGTAAGATCTCATACAATCATTCATCTCTCTGCTTATTTAATTAGAGCATGCCTTGTTGAATTATATTGACTTCTTTTCTTTCTTTGAGATGATGTCTTTTGTCTGCTTGAGTTTCTCGTTGGGCACTATGTGATCCTTTAGTACATTTCTTCTTTGAAGTTTCTTATTCCCTGCATTGCTTTGGCCAATATAGAACAGCATGCAGTTGGTTTTAAGTTCTATGTTAGCTGTTCGGCTAGTACAACACTTGAAGATCCCTCTCGGTTTTTCTCTTTTGCATTCATTCCCTCCAAAGCAGTCCTAAGCAGCTAGCTATGTTCATTGTTTTCAGCTAAGGACATGGTGCATTCCTTTGTTTTTGTTTTTCGGATGCTTTTCTCCTGAATTTTTGATTTCAGCTTCCAAGGAATACTCTTGGTTTCAACGGCTGATGTTTCTTGAGTTGTTCTCCTGCAGCTTGCAGTCTTCACTTGGAAGTTTCTGGTCAACAAAAACAGTCTTTGCTGCATGCTTTTTGTACTAAAAGTTGTTGGATACAAGACTGCAGTCTAAATCAGCTTTTATTGCTTTTTGCTCAACTCTTCCTTCGGCTGCTTGCAGTTTCCTTTTGTCTTGGTTGTTGCTGCTTTTCAGCCGGCTGACATTTCTTGTATTTTCTCTGCCGTGGCAGCATATTGCTGCTATTTCTCTGCCGTGGCAAGATTTTGAGCTATTTTCTTACCGTGTCTGCAGTCTCTTGCCATGACAGTGTTTGAGCCGAGTTTCTTTGTCGTGGCAAGTCTTTTCTGCTATTTCTTTGCCGTGGCTGTTTCTCTGTCTGATTTCTTGCTCTTAACAAAACTGAATTTTTAGTTTCTTGCTTCATAGCTTTTACGTAGCTAACGGAGAAGAATTGTTTTTAAAAAAAGTCGACATTCACCCCCCCTCTGTCGCCGTTATCGATCCAACAATATCTATTTCAAAAGCTACATTACTTTTTGTTTTTCGGCTAGCCTCGGGAAATGCTAGCCGTGCCCTCTGAAAACAAATAAAAAGATCACATATATATAGCACAGGATAATCATTACACAGATCTTACAAATGAATTAACCAACTCAAGCAGATCACATATATAGCAAATGACAATTGTTACATAGACCTTACAAATAAATTAAATAACTGAACGAAGTACAATTGAATGAATTATTTGACTAACCACAATTGAGTTATTACAATTGTATCCAATGTTTCAACATCTAATCACCATTGCCGGGGTGGAACTCTTCAGTGTTGTTTATGACCTCCGCTATTAAGAATTGGGAGAGCATTCCTCAAATTTTGGTGAGTTTGTTAAGATCGATTGCACTTTTGTCGAATTCCATGCACTATCACTAGGAGTAGTGTTAAGTCATTATATATATATATGTGTGTGTGTGTGTGTATTGATAATCACAAAATAATTATTGTCTGGTTGACAAACCTCTGGATCATTTGTCTTAACGCCCATGATTTCTTGCATATGACGACAAACGTAGAATCTACATATATTGCCCTGTAGCTACTTGTGGCACTGTAAAATAGAATTACATACATATGTATTGTTAGTTCTAGAGGTATTATAATGAAGTGTGATATATGATTGTTGTGTTGTAGAGGGTACCGAAAATCGTGTCCTTTGTTGCAGTGTGGCGCTGGATTTCTTGTGTCTCCCTCCCTGTGCAACGTAAGCGCTACATGATTTCAAAAAGTTAGCCTCGGCCATTGAAAATGAAGGAAAGACTACAATAGAGTTATGTATGGAGGAAATGAGTTTACCTATCAATTGGTTATTGCACACGGGTGAAGTCGTGAAGGAATCAAGGTATATTACCTTGCTCCACTTTGGTACAATCACGATCAGAATCCAATGATCCCTAGTCATGTATATCACAATAATGATTAATCCTAAATTCATGCTACGTATAAACTATTACAAATGACATTTGTATGGCAGCTAGTGAAGTACTTACTCATGGTTGAATGGTACCATGATGAACTCCTTGTCACTGTGAGTAAGTAATCCCCTTGCTATATAATCTTGGATGAAGGATGCGTTATCGTTGGTGGATTGCTTAGAGACCAAGTGTGGGTTGAGAAAAACCCACCAGTTCTTGCCGTAGCCGGATTTGTTGGATCACGGATCTATACATAAGCAATGAAGGATGATATTTATCGGTATTATGTGAATATAGAATATGATTATACAATACACTTATAGTGTTCAGCATAGTAGAAGTGAGACGTCAAGTTCGTCAAGGTTGAATAATAAAAATAAGTCTTCAAAGGTCATGACAAAATAGCCTAAGTCATGGAGGAAATGCGTCTTTATGTATCTCACGGTGAATCCACTTTACTGGTTTGGCTTCATGTTGGACCTCTGCAGAAACCAGGTATGCAAAGTCCTACAAACTAGTCCAAGACTGGGTAATTGTGACTCGAAGATCAGCGACACTTCGAGAATGAACTTCCATTACTCGGGAGGCACCTTAATCTTCTTCAGTTGGGCCTTAGCGCCTCTCTTGTGATACATTTTCGGCGTTGTCTCCACGGGAGCCGATGCGACGAGCTTGTAAAGCGGGGCTTGAGGTGGAGCCACGGGAGCCGATGTGACAGGTCCAAGGCGATCTCCCTCATGGGCCATTGGATGTGGAGATCATGGCATGGACGGGTCAAGGGCAATGTCCCTCTTGGGCCACTGGATGAATGTGTGGATGGCATCCCCTCATGTTATAATCTCTTCGTTGGGGGCTTCTCAAGAGGGATAGTCCTAAAAACATTATTAATCATGTCCACTTAGACCTTCTTGAAACTGGTCTTTAGTTGGGCACCATGCATGAACATCCCTGACAGCCATGAGTACGCCATTCCCTGCCTAACATCAATGGAAATGGAGCCAACAAGCCTGATTTTGAGGATGCATGGTGTGGGCTCCTACATAACGATACACGATGAGCTAAGCCCTCCACTAGGTCTATCTATGTAACATTCTAGAGAGGTACATTACATGTATGTCATCGATAGGTAAGTGTGTTTCGCTATGTTCAGTAACTGGCATGGATGCGTAGCTACTCTGACGTTGAGGGGGACTGGGTACCACATTAACAGGGGTGAGTTGCAATTGGTTGTGGACTTATCTCAGTTCTTCCCTCAACGAATCTATCTCTCCTCGAAGTGAGACAGTCTTCTCTTGAAGTGAGGCAGATAGCTATTCCTCAAGTTGCGCATGAAGCTCCTGTTTTATTTGTTCATCGCGATAGGTCTTGGATCTCTTTCTACTCCTATACGCCTTGGAGTCGTTTGAGAATCTGTGCCTCCAAGGTACGTAAACCCCTATACCTTGCATGCGACCTAGGTGCTCCTTATTTCCTAGGGCCTGTGATAGTATATCCCTCTCCCTGTCTTCTTCAAAGAAAACTTGGGAAGATTTTGTAGTCAATACTTGCTACAAGAGGTAATCATGTTATTTTAGACCCTATGAAGTTCAAGAGCTATTAACAATTATGTAGTTTAATATAACTTACTAGGCGTTAGGACACTTCCTTGTCTATGGGGTTTTTGAAAGAGGACACACCCGAAGACGTGGTTGATGATCACGCTCTTAACTAGTTTCAGGCGTGCTCGTTTGTGATCCCAGCAAATGGCGGGAAGGCCTCCGATCGGATTGCGATCTCATCCTGCATCCCCCATTGTGGGATTTTACCCGCGTTTCCAGCGGTGCCGAGTCTGTGAAGGTGAGTGTTTTGTGCCTGGAGATCCTTGTGCGCCACACTTTGTTGTTGAAATTCGGTCGTCGTCTTTATCTGCACAAAGGTCTCCCATGTTTTCGGCAACACGAAAGGATATCTCATGAAGGACATGTGAGCTTTGGTCATGTACTGTGTGACAAGCATGCTCTTGAAGTTCTTCCACACTTTTCCCATCGTGAGGAGTGCCTGCCATTGCACGAGTCCCTGGACTTCTGCTGGGATCTCGAACGAATTTGTTATTTCCTCCCACAGCTGATTTTTCTGAACCTTTGTCAAATTGTTCCATCTTGCTACGGTGATGAGGACCCGTTGTGATGTGGATATAGACATGCTTAGTGCTTTTTAGTTAAATATATTATTTGTCTAGAAAGAATTATTGAGCTGCATTAAATTTTTCTAGGTGAACTCTGTCACTATTGCATCTTTAAATATTATACTTGGAAATACAGAGCTACTACTATTTTATTTAATTATATGCAGGCTCATATTCAGTCTGTGCAAGCATAAAGTGAAGATGCGTTTAGAAGGTTTCATCGATACTAGTATATTGTCCATCATTTTAAGTGTACAAGATTATAAGGATACTCCTAATAATCCATATATACACATTGAGTTGCTGATAGGACCAATTATAAGCGCACGTGCAAAGAAACTACGAGATAAGGTGAAGTTGCTTCTTAATGCACATGTCATTAATTTTAATAAGAATTTTGTACTATCTAAATTTTGTAATTTACTTGTGCTTAGGTATTTGGATCCATACGAAGCTATGGCCTAATTGTGGGCTATCGCCAAAAGAGAGGCTATCAAAAGAAGATTCCAATGCTTCAGAGATGTCCAGGTCGTCTGATCCATTTTGGACATTCGAATGACTTCAAAAATGTTAGGACCACTCCGAATGGCCTCGGCTATCTGACGTTCGATCCGCTTTGGACACTCGGATGGCTTTAGCAACGTTCAGACTAGTCCAAATGGCTTCGGCTGTCCAGACCATCCGATCCGCTTTGAACGCTACGAATGACTATGAAAATTACGACTGCTTCTCGTAGTCATACCAGTGGTCAAAATCAACATCAGTAGAGGAGGCGTGGTCGTATGGAACACATGGTCGCAAGACAGATGTGGTCGTAAGGAAGACGTGGTCGTAACATTCATCAATGTGTACCCATTAATGTCATTTTCTTGCCATGTCATAATTGTAAATTTTGGCCCTTTTGCCAATCATTGTAGCGTTTCACTTGACGACCTCCCAGCCAATTGCACCTTCAACCATTCATTGAACTGATGATTGTGTTGTCTCATGATGCAAACCTCTGACTAGCCTGGATTCTCTTGGTGTAGCATGTCCTTGTGCTTTTCAATATACGGGGTCACTTCACTCATGTGTTGTAAAACTATGAAATGGACTTGAGCATACGTATCTAGATATGGAGTTGTTGCTTTCTTTTCGATGGTCCCGATACCCTCTAGCCTCTCCTCGTGACAAGATAGAGGCATACCTATCGGTTTGACCTAAGCCATGTGTTGTGGCTACGGGCCAAACAGGGAAGAAGGGGACTGGTAGGAGAGGAAGGAAAGCTAGATCTGTGGGAGAGGTTGGTGAGAATCAGAGGACCCTCCCCCCTTTGCCCCTCCTGGGGGTTTATATATGAGTGGGGGTAGAATGGGAAATCCCCATTCTACCCCTTAGTATTTACAAAGGATGAGGGTACATTGGTATATTTACACTGTTATATTCCTCTACACTATTGGGCCTATTACATGTTGGACTAGTTGCACGGTCGATCCACGGGGTTGGGCCACCCTACAACAAGATACTCCTCGGCGGCAAGTCGAGGTCCCGATGGCGGTAGCGCGATCAACCACCCACCCCGTTCCACGACGGAAGCGCGAGGTGCGATGCAAGCGGTAGCTCGCAGACCCTAGAGGCAATGCCTATGAAGAAATTAGTGAAGCGCCGAAGACTTCGTCGAGCGCCGAAGCCGTTCCGTCCTGCCGAGGCGATGCCTACGAGGCGGACGGCGGAGTCGAGCGCGAAGACGCGTCGTCGAGCGCCGAAGACGTGCCGTCCCGCCAAGGCGATGCCTACGAGGCGGACGGCGGAGTCGGGCGCCGAGGACATGCCGTCCCGTCGAGGCGATGCCTATGAGGAGGACGGCGGAGTCGGGCGCCGAGGACGTGCCGTACCGTCGAGGTGATGCCTACGAGGCGGACGGCGGAGTCAGGGGCCGAAGACGTGCCGTCCCGCCGAGGCAATGCCTACGAGGCGGACGGCGTAGTCGAAGCACCGAAGACGTGTTGTCGAGCACCGAAGACGTGTCGTCGAGCGCCGAGGACGTGTCGTCCCGCATAGGCGATGCCTACGAGGCGGATGGCGGAGTCGAGCCGTCGAGCGCCGAAGACGCGCCGTCCCGCCGAGGCGATGCCTACGAGGCGGACGGCGGAGTTGAGCACCGAAGATGTGCCGTCCCGCCGGGGCGATGCCTACGAGGCGGACGGCGGAGTCGAGCGCCGAAGACGTGTCGTCGAGCGCCGAGGATGTGCCGTCCCGCCGAGGCGATGCCTACGAGGTGGACGACGGAGTCGAGCGCCGAAGACGTGCCGTCCTGCCGAGGCGATGCCTACGAGGCGGACGGTGGAGTCGAGCGCCGAAGACGTGTCATCGAGCGCCGAGGACGTGCCGTCCCGCCGGCGATGCCTACGAGGCGGGCAGCAGTCAGCGCCGCGACGCGTCTTTATCTGCCGAGGCGATGCCTACGAGGCGGGCGGCGGAGTCGAGCGCCGAAGACGTGCCGTCCTGCCGAGGCGATGCCTACAAGGCGGACGGCGGAGTCGAGTGTCGAAGATGTGCCGTCGCGCCGCGGCGATCCTACGAGGCGGAGGGCGGAGTCAAGCGCCGAAGACATGCCGTCCCGCCGAGGCGATGCCTACGAGGCGGACGGCGGAGTCGAGCGCGAAGACGCGTCGTCGAGCGCCGAAGACGTGCCGTCCCGCCGAGGTGATGCCTACGAGGCGGACGGCGGAGTCGAGCGCGAAGACGCGTCGTCGAGCGCCGAAGACGTGTCGTCGTGTCGACACTGTTGTTCTCCTACCTTCGAAAAGAGTGCCCGCGAAGAGCGGGCGCTTGCGGCGTAGGCCGAGGGCACTACGCACGCGGAGGCAAGGAGGCGAGACCGTCGTTCCCCTACCTTTAAAAAGAGTGCCCGTGAAGAGCGGGCGCTTGCGGCGTAGGCCGAGGGCACTACGCACGCTGAGGTAGGGAGGCGTCGCCACTGCTCCCCTGCCTCGAAAAAGGGGTGCCCGCGAAGAGCGGGCGCTTGCGGCGTAGGCCGAGGACGCTACGCACGCTGAGGTAGGGAGACATCGCCGCCGTTCCCCTACTTCGAAAAAGGGGTGCCCGCGAAGAGCGGGCGCTTGCGGCGTGGGCCGAGGGCACTACGCACGCGGAGGTAGAGAGGCGAAGGCGCCGTTCCCCTACCTTCAAAGACAGTGCCCACGAAGAGCGGGCGCTTGCGGCGTAGGCCGAGGGCACTACGCACGCGGAGATAGAGAGGCGGAGGTGCCGTTCCCCTACCTTCAAAGACAGTGCCCGCGAAGAGCGGGCGCTTGCGGCGTAGGCCAAGGGCACTACGCACACTGAGGTAGGGAGGCGTCGCCGCCGTTCCCCTACCTTGAAAAAGGGGTGCCCGCGAACAGCGGGCGCTTGCGGCGTAGGCCGAGGGCACTACGCACGCGGAGATAGAGAGGCGGAGGCGCCGTTCCCCTACCTTCAAAGGCGGTGCCGCGAAGGCGGGCGCTGCGGCGAGGGCGAGGGCACCACGCACGCCGAGGTAGGAGGCGTCGCCGCCGCCCCTACCTTGAAAAGGGTGCCCGCGCAGAGCGGGCGCTGCGGCGTAGGGCGAGGCGCTCACGCACGCCGAGGTAGGAGGCGTCGCCGTCGTTCCCTGCACGAAAAGGGTGCCCGCGAAGAGCGGGCGCTGTGGCGAGGCGAGGGCACACGCCGCGCCGAGGCAGGGAGGCGTCGCCGCCGTTCCCCTACCTCGAAAAAGGGGTGCCCGCGAATAGCGGGCGCTTGCGGCGTAGGCCGAGGGCGCTACGCACGCTGAGGTAGAGAGGCGAAGGCGCCATTCCCCTACCTTCAAAAAGACAGCGCCCGCGAAGAGCGGGCGCTTGCGGCGTAGGCCGAGGGCACTACGCACGCTGAGGTAGGGAGGCGTCGCCGCCGTTCCCCTACCTTGAAAAAGGGTGCCACGCGGAGGTAGAGAGGCGAAGACGCCGTTCCCCTACCCGCGGAGAGCGGGTGCTGGCGGCGTAGGCCGAGAGCGCTACGCACGCTGAGGTAGGGAGGCGTCGCCGCCGTTCCCCTACCTTCAAAAACGGTGCCCGCGAAGAGCGGGTGCTTGCGGCGTAGGCCGGGAGCGCTACGCACGCGGAAGCAAGGAGGCGAGACCGCCGTTCCCCTACCTTTAAAAATTCGCGGTGCACTCCCTAGTGCAACGCGCGCGATGGCGCGATATCCAAGTGCTGCGCTGCCTAAAGCGAGGCACTCCCTGGTGTCTCGGCCGTGTCGCAATTTATGACTTAATTTGTAGTCCGTAGACTTGCGCGTGCGGGGGCGGAGCTCAACGTTACGCCTTAATTTATAGTCCGTAGACTCGCGCGTGCGGAGGGGGACCTCGACGCTACGTCTTATTTAAAGTCCGTAGACTGGTGCGTGCGGAAGCTGAGCTCAACGCTACGTCTTATTTATAGTCCGTAGACTCGCGCGTGCGGAAGCTGAGCTCAATGCTACGTCTTATTTAAAGTCCGTAGACTGGTGCGTGCGGAAGCTGAGCTCAACGCTACGTCTTATTTATAGTCTGTAGACTGGTGCGTGCGGAAGCTGAGCTCAACGCTACGTCTTATTTATAGTCCGTAGACTCGCGCGTGCGGAAGCTGAGCTCAACGCTACGTCTTAATTTATACTCCGTAGAGTGCGCGCGGAGGCGTCCCCCCGCTGCGTCTTATTTATACTCCGTAGAGTGCGTGCGGAGGCGGACCTCGACGCTACGTCTTATTTATACTCCGTAGAGTGCATGCGGAGGCGGACCTCGACGCTACGTCTTATTTAAAGTCCGTAGACTGGTGCGTGCGGAAGCTGAGCTCAACGCTACGTCTTATTTATAGTCCGTAGACTCGCGCGTGCGGAAGCTGAACTCAACGCTACGTCTTATTTAAAGTCCGTAGACTGGTGCGTGCGGAGGCTGACCTCGACGCTACGACTTAATTTATACTCCGTGGAGTACGCCGAGACCCGAGGCCGTCGTGCGATTTAAATCAAAAACGCTAGGCAGCGAAGAAATGGTCAAAGACTTGCGATGGCAAAATGCTTCAAAGCGGAGCACCAGGAAAGCATTAGATGCTACGGTAGCCCAAAACAGGCCAAAACTGAAGAAGCAAATACGGCCAAATCAAATGTTATCAGTGGAGCTGCGGTGTGTACGGGCGAGGTCTCGCGTTTTCCTTATGCATGCCCCGAGTCGGCGAAGTCGCCGTGACTAGCTCGAGCCGGCGAAGCAAAGTTGAGTCGCCGCGCGAAGTCTCGGTGTGAAGGCTACTTGGCGGGAGCTCGTATGGGACTTTGGTGCGGAAGTCTCCGTCCATGCATGCACATATGGCGGGCATGCATACCCTGTAGCGTGGGTGCATGTCATGCGACGAGCCGTACTGCGTGCTTTCTCCGGCATGCCTCGGGCGTGGCATCGCGCGCGAGTCCGGCGCGGGAGGCGAGGCGAGCTGGCGAGGATGCCAAGCGGAGGTCCAGGCGCGCGCGCGAGTCCGGCGCAGGAGGCGGAGTCAGCGCGAGACGCGCGGCGACGCCGGCGGCGTCATCATGGCGCGGAGGCTTGCCCTCGCGCGGCCGAGCTCTTTCACGCTTCGCCCTCTGCCTCCGTAGGACCAGTGCGGAGCGGCGAGTCGTCGCTCGCGTCACCGCTGCCGGAGCCACGCAAGGCGTTGCGGACCTCGCGGCGCGAGCGCGCAGACCTCGCGGCGCGGGCTGATGGTGTAGACCTCGCAGCGCGAGGTGGCGGGACCGCGCGGCCGGTGGCGAGCGTCGCGAACCTCGCAGCGCGAGGTGGCGGGACCGCGCGGCCGGTGGCGAAGACGCCGCAAACTCGCGCGCGGAGCCGTAGGCTTCGCAGCGCGAGGCTTGTTGCGGGTAGACCTCGCCGAGCCCGCCACCGGCGGAGTTGACCGCCGATGCGCGGCGTGGGAGCTACGAGAGCTCCATGAACATCACGACCCGCCCGCCGTCTTCGTCGAGTACACGTGTTCTCCTGCGTCGGCTTCAATGGCGACATGACGCTGCTCGCCCGGACGAGGCATGGTCGCGTCGAAGAGACCTCGCCGAGGGCTTTGGAGACGCCGGGGCGTCGCCATGCGTCGAAGACCTCGCCGGGGACCGGAGATGCCGCCGGGGCGTCGCCAACTCGGGCGTCACGCGAGTCGGAGCCGGTCCTCGGCGCGCAGCAGCGAGCGTCGGGCGCGTGTGGACACGGCGTCGCCGTGCCCTTGCGGGAGCTGCGCGGGCAATCGGCGTTGGCGAGCATGCAGCGAGCGCCACGCGTGGGCCCGCCAAGAGATGTGGTTAGCGCCGGCTTGGCGTTGAGGGGCGCCGTGAGGTGCGCCGACGCCGGGGTTCTCTAGCGTCGCTGGCTATCCCGCCCGCGGCGTCGAGGCGGCCACGGAGACCCGGGCGCGGACACGCTCGTCCTCGTGCGCAGGTAATCAGCTCCATACCGGCGGAGGCCGTAGTCGCGCGAGGTTGTATATGCCTACAGCGGCTGGCGTCTCGAGCCGTCTTCCGCGGCGTGGAGTCGGCGGCCGGCCCGTCTCGCGATGCGGCGGGCTCGGATTGTCGCGAGTCCGGTGTTCGCGAAATCTGGGTAACACGGAGGCGCCCGATCGCACAGGCTCGAGGCGGACAACGACGCGGAGCCGGCCAGCGCCACGGAGACCTCACTCGGCGTGCGGATGGCCGGCGCGGCACCGACAGATCCTCGGCGACCTCATGCGGCGCGCGAGGATAGTGAGCATTGTGCTGCGCAGACCGAGTATGCATGGAGTATATGGGGACCTCGCGGGCGAAACTCAATAGATTTCGAGTCTCCTCGGCCGAGTGCGGGACGCAACATCACGCTAGGACCGTGGAGTTCATGCATGCATGGGTGGTCGGATGCGTGAAGCTCGTCGATTAAATGAATGGAAGTTTACGTGCATGGGCGTATCTTGGAATGCATGCATGTGTGTACTTGAGCGCATGCGGACCTATATTGAGTGCATGAATGGATATGTATTATACGTGGCGCATGCTAGTGCGTGTACGGAAAGATTTGCTTACATACAAGCTGCGCGAGATTGAAGCCGCCGAGCGCACGCGTGCATGCGTGCAGATTTTTCGCCGACACGCGCTCGGCCGCGGCGAAGGCCACACGGCTTGGCGCGTGCATGCGAGTCGGCGAAGGCAGCGCCGCCGCTGCGGAGTCGGCGCGAAGGCTGCGACCGGAGGCGAGACACGGCGTCGATGCACATGCGAACCATTTCGCGGATGGATACGCGGGGCTCACGGATGTGCGGAGATTCGGCGAGAGGCGCGCGCGGCGCGCGCTGGTGAAGTGCGCTCCGTGCGAGCGCGAACGCATTCTCGCTTGTTTTCCTGCATGAACACCTCCGGCATGAAGGCGATAGTAACACAAAAATAAGCGATTCGATTAGATCTACTCGATTCAGCATTCGGCGATTTGGCTAGATCCCGATCTATTCAATACAAGCATGCATGAAACAGAGCGAGTACTTATCTGTTAATGGTGCGCCGAATGGTATCAATACTACGGATTAAAGGGTATGCTCCCAAGAACAGCCCTCGGCTCACAGGCGACCTTTCGCTCAGTCCCCACGGACGGCGCCATCTGTTGTGGCTACGGGCCAAACAGGGAAGAAGGGGACTGGTAGGAGAGGAACGAAAGCTAGATCTGTGGGAGAGGTTGGTGAGAATGACAGGACCCTCCCCCCTTTGCCCCTCCTGGGGGTTTATATATATGAATGGAGTAGAATGGGAAATCTCCATTCTACCCCTTAGTATTTACAAAGGATGAGGGTACATTGGTATATTTACACTGTTATATTCCTCTACACTATTGGGCCTATTACATGTTGGACTAGTTGCACGGCCCAGTCACGGGGGGTTGGGCCACCCCTACAACACCATGTAATCGATGCAAAACTCAATGACCGCTTCGGTTATATAACCTTCGATGATGCTACCCTCTGGTCGAGATCGATTGCGTACATTGGATTTGAGAATTCCCATATACCTCTCGAACAGGTACATATAACATGGAAAACGGGGCCGCATGTCTTTATTACTTTCACAAGGTGGACAATGAGATGGATCATAATATCAAAAAATGACAGAGGAAAATATATCTCAAGATGACATAGAGTTGTCACCACCTCGATCTGTAGAGCATTTAGTCCATCAAGATCGATGACCTCGGTCTCACCATGCTCACTTTCAACCTACGACGAGACTTAGATTGGGACCCGCAAATTATTTAGCCAGGACTATCCCATACCAGCCTTGCGGTAGTACGATAGGGCTTTGCAACAGTAGCTAATAAACTGGTCCTTAACTTGACTTAGGCTCAAACCACATACACATACCCCTTGTGCCCGACAATCAACACTGTGTCACCGAACAATAATGCATGCCTGCACCCACCACCTAACCATTAGCCTAAGTCTAAAATAGATTTTATATTTTTATTTCAAAATATTTCATAATCCTTCTTGAGTCACCGAAGTGAAGAATACATTTGAAAATGTTATCATTTTATGTGAAAAAGAGTATGCCAACCAAGAGTTATATCTATGCAAGGCTAAGCATTTGCTACAAAAATTCTCTAGCCGCACTAGTGTACTAACTAGAGTTTTATTCTAGGGAACAAGGTATCGGGGAAAGTCAATGTTAACGGAGGTGATAACAAATTGGCATTAACTAAATTTGAAAATGGAATTGAAATATATTGAATAAAACTAAGCATGCAATATAATTTAAAACAACATAATTTTATTTCACAAACTAGGATCAACATGATCAAGGTGTGTGACTTGCCTTGCTCCACAAATTGATGTGAATCGTCGTCGAAGAATTCTTCCGAATCGTCGTAGTCTACACGTGAAAATACCCTAGAAAACTCAAATAAAATCCAAATAAATTAAAATAAACTCCAAATAATTTAAAGTATGACATAAATGGATATATTGGAATTTTTTATAAATTTAGGAATTTGAATGGGCTCAATCGGAATTTGGAAAAAGGAGAACAGGCTCTTGGAAGTTTGAAATCAGAGAAAAAGATTAAACTGAAATTTTTGGATTTATTTTTCTATTGGAAAAGGTATTTATGACATTAGCAGGGGATTTTATTTTTTGACTAAATTATTTTTATAAAGGAAAATCAGGTTTATGACGTCATGCTGATGTCAGCCCTAATTTGATTTTTCAAACCAAATGCTGACAGTGGGCCCGATCTACCGTGGACCAAGGGAAAGGCTGACGTGGCACGAGGACCTGTGTGGCGCTGACGTGGCCGATGTGGTGTTCCACTGGGCGCCATGTGGCGTCCACGTCGCCCTAGGTGTCGACATGGCTCGCCAGCCGTGGTTGCGCACGGGAACCAAGGGTTCGCCGGCAACAAGATGGACGGCAGAGCCGGGCGAGGAGCGAGGAAGAGAGAGGAGGTTGCGGGGAGTTCGTCTCACCTAGCTGTGGTGCTCCGGCAGGCGTGGAGGCGACTGGCGGCGAGAAGGGCAACGGAGGCAGCTTGGGGCTCCGATGTGGCGGCACTTCGGCGGTCTTCGTCGATGGGGAAGGTGCGCACGGCAATCACATGGACACGAGGATACTCGGTGCATCCTCGGTGAAGCTCGGGCTCAAGCGGAGCAGCTGAAATCTCTCATCGGAGTTGGCAACGGCTGTTGAAGAGAGAGGGCACGGTGTAGGGTGGGTGGAGCGCTCGGGATGGAGAGAAGAGCGAAGGGGGAGGTGGTGCGAGTGGACGGGGGGCTCGCAGGTGGCTTTTACAGGGCCAACAAGGGGGAGGCGTGGTGGTTTTTCTCGCTGGAGATGGCGGCAATTGTGGCGGGATTAGGGGAGGAGCGGGCGAGGGAACGGTGCGGAGACATCGGAGGTCAGCGCAGGTTGCAGGGAGGAAGAGAGGGGGAAGGAAGGGAATCCGGTCGAGCGAGACGGCGGCGGGAATGGCGGCGGGGATGGTGTGGCGGTGCGGGAGGAGGAATAAGGGGGCAGGAAAGAAGAAGGCACACTAACAGGCGGGCCCCAGCGGCAGAGAGAGAAGGTAGAGGGAGGGAGCGGGCGGCAGAGATGGCACCACATGGCCAGGAGAGGAGATCGGGTGGTCGGGAAAGGAGAGAGGAGAACAGCGGTGCGGACGGGGGAGATGGGCCGAGAGGCCATGTGGGCGGATCTGGATTATCCACGCGTCGGTCCAGGAGGGAAGCGGGAGATTAAATTACAATTTTAATTTTTAGAAATTCAAGAAAAATAAAAAAGGCTTTCAAAAATACCAAATAAATTCCACAAATTCCAGGAAAATTCACAGAAGCTCATGGAGATGTTTTAGACTTAGGAAAAATATTTCCAACTTAATTTAATATTGTTTTTATATTAAAATACTTTTTATTTCAAAAATAGATTTTAAACTCTAGAAAATCCAGAAAAACCATAAAAGCCAAATAAACCCAAATAATTAATTTGAAATAGTATTTTTACATAAAATCAAAAAATCATTTTATTTAATAATATTTTTAAGTTTTTACTTAAATTACTTTTCAAATCTAGCCTTTTTAAAAGTAGAAAATCAGAGTAAAACAAAATTAAAAAGGTAACCAAAACACTTATTTTCATTTTAAATTTTTTTTACTATTATTTTTTTGATAAAACCTGAGATGTTACAACCGCTCCCCGCCGTTCATATTCACTGTACATTCGGGAGGTATGAGAATCGCATTGTACATCTGAAATATTTATTATGACTAATATCGTTTCATTTTACAGTCTCCAATTCAACATGGAGTGACGACGAGTCCACTAGCGACGACATAGGCCTCCCAGATGCTTGCAGAGAGCAGTACACGACGCCAGGGTTTGCAGCGTATGCAGGGCAGAGCTCAGTGTTTTCAGCATATGCAGGGTTTGAACACTTCGATGGATAGAGCTCCTCCAGCTTCGCTGCCCCGTCGTACGGTCAGGGCGAGAGCTCCTTCGCACTACAAGGGGGATTCCTAGAGTCCTTCGCACACGACATTATTGCAGGCGGCTCTCACTTCGGCATGTCTCAGTTGGACGACTTCGACCCTTACCAGACCCAGGCTACTGTACCTAAGCCTACTGCACCACCACTGGCCACTGAGCAAACATAACAATCTCCATACCTCTTCCGACCCGAGACGCAACCTCCGGACCGACTGACATACCAAATGGGACATGCTCGTGCGCGACGGAAGATAAGGCCATGTACGGGGAGGCGGACGCGGCGAGAAGACAGCAGTGGCTCAGATGAGTGAACAATATCGCATCCAGTGTGATGTATTTTTTGTACTACTATAATTACTTCTGATTGTACAAATTCCTAATGTATAAAATTGTAAAAAAAGTGAAATATTCGTAAATTCATGATTAAGTTAACCCGAATAAACGTAACAAATTTGAACTACATAAAATTCCTAAAAAATTGCACAATGACTATGATTGTATCGGGAGGCTTCACATAAAATGTCGTAATTTTTGGAGTTCGTTTGCTATATGTAAAAACTCATAAAATATCAAAATTGTAATTTTTGAGCAACATTCGCAATGGATAAAATTACCCAAAAAATTGCACTGTGAGTTACGTTGTGTCAAAAAAACTGTACATAAATTTTTATAATTTTTTTAGCTCATTTAATATATTTAAAAATTCAAACAAACACTAAATGAAAAAGGGCAGGTAGCCAGCTTAATTACCTGCCGCGCTCTCTCTCTCTCTGGACGGCAGGCAAGCCTGCCATTTGCCCACCGAGTGGTAGGCTGCCTATCATCCAGTGAGGGTGGCATGCATCTGCCGCCGACGGTAGTGCCGCGAGTCGCCTCGCGGGCGTTGCCGTCCACCCACCGGACAGCAGAAACAATATTTTTATCAATACGTTAGATATACTATTAGTTTTATAAATACAGTATAAATCAATGCTAAAAGTGGTTTTGTCTGAGAATCACTGAACCTGCAGCTGCATGTGGGTGCATACGTATCCGTACAGTGCCTCGACCATAGTGTCTGACAGCTACAGTGACAAAAATTGCTGCTGTACTTTTTTGTTCTGTGGCCATCCGATGATTCGACGAAAAGAATAATGGTATGGCACTGTGGCAAAAGTACCACGACGCCGACCGATTGATGGATGTTTTTGGGAACGTGCATAAATCAAAAACAATAGTAACGGTAGCTTTTTAATGTGCCTTATTCACTGCGACGGATTTGGGTCGATTCGTCGGTAAAAAATGACGTGGTAGGGATTTTTTAAAAAAATTGAGGACCTTTACACTATTTCAAAAAATCCCAGGAGCCTTTTTGTAAAAACACTGACATGGCATAGGTGAAAGGCCAGGAACTTCCCCATCTCTAATATAGCCATGATTTAATTTCTACAGGAATTAAATTATTTTCTATGAAATTTTCATGAAATTTCTATAAATTTTCTACGTTTTAAATAGGATCTAAGTTTAGACGGCAAGCACATTTTTCATTTTATCCTGCAAAAGGTAAACAGTTTCATGTTAAAATTCTACAGAACTATAGCATTTGAAATAATCCCTACAAATAAAAACCGAGTTCAGGAGGGGAATTGATGTTTCCTTTAATAGAAGATTAGGCACTGCTCATTTGGGTTTTTAAGCTTAAATTTTTTACTTATTTTAAATTGTAATGTAACTGTTAGTAGCTTTTTCAATATGATTAAATTTAAAAAATAAAAAATATTATATCATTATAAACAATAAAAAGAATATAAAAAACAAAAAAAAAATAAATTAAAATGATAGAAGTTAGAAATTAAAAGTGGGGTGTTTACAAGGGCAGGGAGGCGCTCCGTCGCACCGCATCAATCATGTCACAGGGTAGGGCCCGCCGACTGGTGGTGGTGGGTGCAGTGATTATCACTGTACGTTCAAAAATTATAAACTATCCAAGCTTTTGCCATAAAAATCATAGTACAGTGTGGCATACCACATATTTTGTGGCAGACAAATTGTTCAACCCAATTTTAGCAAATTCTAGCATAGATATGAGTGTACGATGGGTGGCTACGAAGGTGTGGCACTGTTTGTAGTCAAGGTGTGGCACTGTTTGTAGTCAACCCACATTCCCTCATTCTCCCTCCACCTTTTGTAGATATTTAATCGAAGTTGTACTAAATGAGATTTGACAAATCAACGCTTATGGTTGAACGATCACTATGTTCTTTAGTTGTCATAACGTTCTAGTCCTTATATTTTTATTGAGGCAACTTCCATCCACAAATCGTTGTTTCAGTGCCCATCCGTACTACCACCTTTCCAGTCTAAGCCTCCACCCTAAGATAAAGTCATGGGACCAACCATCTTGTGACTTCTCGTGATACCTCCTTATCCTAGAACCACTTTTAAAATTCTATCAGCAAAATGCCAAATCTCTTGGTACTATAAAACTGTTGAGTTCTTGGTCTACCATGATTATTAAATACTATATTTAATACTACTAAGTCTTCTCAATGTGAATATGGCTCTCAAATTAAACAGGGCCTTTTCAGGTGGTAGGACATAACTAATATCATGTCATTCTAAATATTTATTGTACATGAAATAACGATGCGAAAATAACATAATGAAAATATTGATAATTAATATTTAAAGGAATATATGTTCCATACGATCAAAAACATGTGACTTACCTTGCGAATCAACGTATCCTACAATTTCATATTCTCTCGATTCTTGGACTTTTACTTAAGCTTCTCCTTCCTGGATTGACTGATCTACCACTTGGACTTGTACTTGAGCTTCTCCTTCCTGGATTGGCTGATCTACGACATCGTGTGCTAGCGCAAAGCCAAATAAATAATTCAATTTCGTGCTCGTAGGATTGAGTTAGGAATAAAAAGAAATAAAATAAAGAAATAAAATCTAAAAAAATCAAATAAAATGGTTTTAGGGATTATAGAAGTCTGGTATGGGAAAACAGAGCTAAGAAATGGGTAGACGGTTTCGAAAAGATCGAAACGGATGTATATGTGTATTTCGGGTTTTGTGAACAGTAACAAATTAAAACGCTATTCATTACGGGTTTCTACTGTTCACATCAGGTCATGGTACTGTTCATGTTGGATTCACCTGCTGTAGTATTGCACAGTGAAATGTCGGCCTATTTAGCTACAGTAATATGGCCTTTTATTGTTCCAGCCCAATAGCTACTATTCATCTTTTCCCCCACTACTGACACTATAGCGATTGAGAGTAAGGGAAGGAAGCGACGACGATTGGTGGCGCTTGGGTGGATTGTGATGATATCTAAGGCCATGGTTGGATTCTATGAGCTCCAAGGAATCCATTTTGGGGTTCGGCGGTGGTTGGGGAGTTAGCGTTCACCAGCAGCGAGGTCTCTTCCCTTCGGGATATTTGAATGGCACAGGAGGTAATAGTGGGTCAATGGGATGGTAGCATTAGGGTTTGGGCATCTCTGGGAGTAGGGAAAGCTTAGGGGTGTGGTGGTTTGAGTCGGGGATTGTTGAGTCGAGCTGCCCACAGTGGCCTCCTATGGTCGAGCGGTGGACAAAGGCACCGGCAAGCTAGTGGGTTCAGAGCCATATGGTGATGCTTTGGTAGGGTTACCATGAGCATGAGGGAGCTACAGACCAAGGCAATCGACATGTAATAGACCGAAAGAGCAGAATTGGATTCGAGGCTTACTTTGGATGTTTCGGCGATCACCGGCGGGATCTCGGTCGTCGGAGCAATTGGGGTGGTGGTGGCTCACCTTGGCACCGATACATCTCACAGGGTTTAAATAGCACGAGAAAGGTGGTTTGGTGCAGGAGCAGGGCTAAGGCGGCGGCGTATGGCAGAGGTTAATAAGGCTCGGGGAGGCACGACGCTGCTGGCTAAGAGGATATATGGGTTGCCTCAGGTGTGGCATTGCGGCGGTCAAAAAGCGGCATGGTGTGTCAAGTCGGCTGCGAGAGAGTTGAGAGAGTAGAGAGGACGACGGCGGTGAGATAGCTATGGCGGTTTGATCAAGTGGCAGCCATGGCCATAAATGAAGGGGTGTTAGGTGTCGGTGTCGTACACTGGCCTGGGAGCAGCTAGCAAGGGCGAGTGAGGTGGTTTGCAGCACTTTGCTGTCGGCGGTGAGATAGGGCAGAGAGAGCAGAGACAACAAAGGTGGCGGTGGGGTTTTGTTGGTGTTCTGACATACGGCTAATGCAATTAAGAGGGTGTCAAGGCGGGAAGGGTGAGGGGGTACGGCCTCTGACCGATTGCAGCGGTGGGAAGAAATGGGAAGGTGTGGTGGCGATATTTTTAGACCGTAAATAGTACCCATGCGCAAAAGGCTGAAGGGGGCGATGCGGCAAGAAGAACATGGCATGATTGGCTGGGATGAGTGCGAGATTATGCCAAGATTAAAAAAAATCAAAATCAAACAAAGAATTTGAATCTTTTAAAATTTTGATTTCGTTTCACACACCACCTTTGTGATTTCGAACCAAACAACGGCCTCATTCGGTCAAACTTGTCTAAGGCAAGTGTGGTGGCAATGTTTGGCTCTGAACCAAACACATCCTTAGCCACACTACACAAGTGCTAATATTGATCGGACCAGACACTGATTGGTATGTAGTGGTGTTAATAAAACTATCTGTGGTAGTATTATTACGGTACTCCTGTCCGGTAGACTTTGTTCCAAATTTTTACTACTAAATCCAATCGATGTAGAGTACAATGATAGTATTACCAGACTTTGTTCCAAATTTCTACTCTGGCTTTGGACATATCTAGCACTAAGTAAACTATTAATTCCAATTTTAGCCTCCTGCGCACGGTAATTCTATTTCTGGCCCCCGTTTCCACCGCAGGATTGTGCGGAGCTGACACGTGGCCGGTCGTGCGGTCCGGGACCGCATGACTACACTGTAGCACGGTCGTGCGGTCCGAGACCGCACAACTCAACTGTGCAGCCCAGGTGCACCACATGATGCTCTTCTCCACCGCATGTTACTTCCATCTAACCAAAAAAACTGCTGAAACATATTATCATGTACAGTTTACATGATGTTGAGTTGGTAAATCTACGGTTCAAAAGCTCAAAGAGTCCTTAGGCTATGATGATGGGATATAAATAAGGAAAAAATGAAAAGTTATTATTGCTATAATAAACAACGGTGAAATGTAAATCATTGGTCCGGCCGGTTAAGGTCGAGCCGTCCGCATCCACGGCGTGGCCGAGCCCCGGCCGTCCAAAGCACCTGGGATCGCTTTCGGACGTTGCGAGCACGGGCCGTGGCGACCCGACAAACATACACTAGAGGACACTGATTTGAAGAAAGCTATTGGGGGGCATTTATTGCGGCGAAAACCATGTGGATTTACCAAGGTTTGAGTTGCGACCCTCACAACCGCTGACACCTCACACCTCTGCTGGTAGCTACAGGGAAAATCCTTGTGAGCTACCACAGCATCAACCATGGAGCAGTTTCGCTTACCGACTCAGTCTGATGATGAGTCACCGACAAGCACAGCCTAATCATTTTTATTGTACCGGGGAGAAGAGTACTCGTGCGACATAGTTTAAATCCACCATTTATATAGATAAAAAAGAGTACGCTAAATTTAAAAATCTAAGAGACAATTAATGTTATCGGATTATATATACTTCAATTAAATATCATACTACGACTATCCAACTATTTTTTTTCTTTAATCTTAAAACAAGATATAGAGTGAAAAATATGAAATACAATAACTATGCTTTTATTCCCTGGAATGATTTATATGGAAAGTCGCTTTCTGATAGCAAGGACTTATATTGCGTGGTGAAACGAGTACTATCTGGCATAAATGAGATGGATGTCCACATGTTTTTATTGCCGTGAGATTTGAGAACCACCAGTCCACCAAACCACAAGCGGAAAGTGGATGGATTGTGTTCCGTGAAGGAACTAACAAGATGCAAGGCTAGCTTGGGTTGGGTTGCTTATACACAGTTACAAGGCTGTGTTTTAAGTGTTATTACCACTTATGTGTTATATTTAGGCCCTATTTGGCACAGCTCAGCTTCACTAGTGAAACTTTTTTTTTGTTTCAGCTTCACGAGCAGCTTCACCGGTGAAGCTAAAACTGTTTGGCAAAATAGCTTCACCAACAGCTTCATGCATGGCTGAAAGAGGGCAATTGTCCAAGATGCCCCTATCTACCTAACTTGTTCTAACATTTGGAGTTGTATGTTTGTATATGGTCATATAAATTAAAAAATATATATTTGAATGAGTATGAATTAAAAAATTAAAATAATAAAATTAAAATCATTAGAGAAGTGCGAACGGTAGAGAAGTACGAACGGGAGGAGAGGAAACAGGTGTGGGGATCCAGTGGCAAAGTGTTGTAATTTCTGTCAACTACAAGGGCAGTGGGTTCCTAGAAGCTATGAGCTTTGAGGAGAGAGCTGTGAAAAGCTACTATTTTCAGCTTCACCCCACCCCATTCCCTTGTGAGAGCATGATTTAAGGAGATTCATCCATGAAGCTGTTTGCAAAAAGAGTGTTTGGCAAAAAAACAGCTCACAACAGCTTATGAAGCTGTTGATGAAGCTGTGTCAAACATGACCTTATTATACTGATATATCATACAAAGAACATATGTACGTGAGACATGCATTTGTACCGTACTATTGAGTTTAGCGACTTAACCAAATCAAATATCAAGTTTAAGGACGTGGCGCTACAAGTGGGCAAGCTTAGCGACATTAGTGTAATTAAACAATTTTGTTAACATGAAGGACATATGCTGCTACAATTGGATAGCCTTACCCTGCTCGTTTAAGCTTGTGCTTTTAATTTCTGGTTTATTTTTTATTATTCATAAATTTTATTTTTTTATGACTTTTTAAGATTTTTTTGAGCCTTTTGCCGGTTCTTTTTTTCCCGTATTCGTTTGTATTATCTGTGATAGGCTAACTTGTTTTCCTATTTTTAAAATTTTTAAAATTTAGTTAGGCCAAATAAGTCACCATCAGTTACAGTGTAATTTTAGTCAGTTACAGTAAAATTTCAATTATAAGTCACTTTTTTCAGTCTAATTGAGCGGCACCTTAATTAGCAACATCAAAATGTAACCTAACCTTGAAATTTTTTGCTAATATGGTCTTATCAGAGCAATCTAACTAGATTAGTCGTATCTATATTCTGAAACACGCTAATACTATTTTATAAGCGTCTATCTTAAGGAACGATAGGTGATTTGCGTTGCTGTAAAAGTGATAATCACGTGATGTGATTTGTTAAGTGACATCAAGCTATCAATCCATTCATTCATATTAATTGATCTGTCTCCGTATATGCGATGGACATCTCATTTATCGTTATCGTCCAGACTAAAAAAAATCCACACGCATGATCAACTAATGGCTGAGGAGTTGGCGTTCGCTGGCTGCGAGATCTCTTTCCTTCAGGACATTTAAATGGCACAGGGCTAATGGTGGGTCAATGGGACAGTAGCATTAAGGTTTGGCATCTCTAGGAGTAGGGAAAGTTTAGGGATGTGGTGGTTTGAGTCGGGGATTATTGAGTCGGGTTGCCCACGGTGGCCTCCTATGGTCGAGCGGTGGACAAATGCGCCGGCAAGCTAGGGGGTTCAGAGCCATATGGTGATGCTTTGGTAGGGTTACTATGAGCATGAGGGAGCTAGAGCAAGGCAATCGAAATGTAATAGACCGAAAGAGTAGAATTGGATTCAAGGCTTATTTTGGGTGTTTCGGTGATCTCCGGTGGGATCTCAATCGTCGGAGCAATTGAGGTGGTGGTGGCTCATCTTGGCACCGATGCATCTCACAGGAGGTGCTCAAGGGTTTAAATAGCACGAGAAAGATGGTTCGCACAGGAACAAAGCTAAGGTGGTGATGCATGGTAGAGATCGGTAAGGCTCAGGGAGGCATGACGCTGCTGGCTAAGAGGACTATTACGGTACACCTGTTCGGTAGACTTTGTTCCAAATTTTTACTGCTACATCCAATCGATGTAGAGTACAATGACAGTATTACCAGACTTTGTTCCAAGTTTCTACTCCTACATCCAGTCGGTGTAGAGTGCAATGCATGTGCTAGCACAATCGGCTGCAACCTCATCCACGGCGTGGCCGGAGCCCCCGCCGTCCAAAGCACCTGGGAATACACTAGAGTTTAGAGGACAGTGATTTGAAGTAAGTTATTGGGGGCATTTATTGCGGCGAAAACCACTGAGCCCTCACAACCGCTGACACCTCACACCTTTGTTGGTAGCTACAGGGAAAATCCTTGTGAGCACCACAGCATCAACCATGGAGCAGTGTCGCTTACCTACTCTGTGTCTCAGTCTGATGATGAGTCACCGACAAGCACCAGCTTAATCATTTTTATTGTACCGGGGAGAAGAGTACTCGTGCGATAGTTTAAATCCACCGTTTGTATAGATAAAAAAGAAGTATACTAAATCTAAGAGACAATTAATGTTATCGGATCATCTATACCTCTACTAAATATCATACTATAACTACCTAGCTATTTTTTTCTTTAATCTTAAAACAAGATATAGAGTGAAAAATATGAAATACAATAACTATGCTTTGATTCCCTGGAATGATGTATATGGAAAGTCGCTTTCTGATAGCAAGGACTTATATTGCGTGATGAAACGAGTACTAGCTGGCATAAGCGAGATGGATGCTTTGATTCCCTGGAATGATTTATATGGAAAGACGCTTTCTAAAACGAGTACTATCTGGCATAAGTGAGATAGATGTCCACATGTTTTTATTACCGTGAGATTTCAGAACCACCAGTCCACCAAACCAAAAGCGGAAAGTGGATGGATCGTGTCCCGTGAAGGAACTAGCAAGATGCAAGCCTAGCTTGGGTTACTTATACACAGTTACAAAGCCGTGTTTTAAGTGTTATTACCACTTATGTGTTATATTTATTATACTGATATATTATATAAAGAACATATGTACGTAGAGACATGCATTTGTACCATACTATTGAGTTTAGCAACTTAACCAAATCAAATATCAAGTTTAAGGCCGTAGGCGCTACAAGTGGGCAAGCTTAGCGACAGTAGTGTAATTAAACAATTTTGTTAACATGAAGGACATATGGTGCTACAATTGGATAGTCTACTTACCTTGCTCGTTTAAGCTTAAGCTTTTAACTTCTGGCTTATTTTTTATTATTCATAAATTTCATTTTTTTCTGACTTTTTTAGATTTTTTAAAGCTTTTTGCCAGTTCTTTTTTTCCGTATTCGTTTGTATTATCCGTGATGGGCTAACTTGTTTTTTCTATTTTTAAAATTTAGTTAGGCCAAATAAGTCACCATCAGTTACAGTGTAATTTTAATCAGCTACAGTAAAATTTCAACTATAAGCCATTTTTTCAGCCTAACCGAGCGGCACCTTAATTAGCGACATCAAAGTGTAACCTAACCTTGAAATTTTTTGCCAATATGGTCTTATCAGAGCAATCTAACTAGATTAGTCGTATCTATCTTCAGAAACACGCTAATACTATTTTATAAGCGTCTATCTTAAGGAACGATAGGTGATTTGCGTTACTGTAAAAGTGATAATCACGTGATGTGATTTGTTAAGTGTCTCCGTATATGCGATGGACATCTCATTTATCGTTATCGTCCAGACTAGTGAGACAAAAAAAAAATCCACACGCATGATCAACTAATGGGTGGCAGTTTTGCTGCTAAATGTGGTTTATTTATGTGGATTGTGGCGTGCACCTGCGATTCCACGTTTACGCTAGAAATAAAACCTCCACAATTCACGGTAAGTATTTGATACCTTAGGTATATCCATTGCAAAAGATGGTTAAGCAGGTGCTTAAAAATGAGTGTGCGCCCTACTTAGGAATTAAATCCCCTATGCAAGCATCTTTTCTTGAAGATGGTTACATTCTGCCGCAAACTCACAAGCAACTATGAAGCATTAATGCTCAACTAAACAACGATCCTTAAAGTTTTGGCGCATTCTCACTCCGACATGGCAAAAAAACTGCCCTAAGCACCTACCAACTTGGTGCAGTGAGGAGATATACTATAGTATAGATAACTATTATCTATAATATATTCCACATCATCTATAAATAACACTAAAGACAGCTTATAAAATAAATTATCTTTTTGTATGTCTTTATAGACAGCTTCTTCATGACATAATATATCTTATTTATCGTGTTATAATTGACTACTGTATAAGAAATAACAAAATTCTATATATTTTCTCTTTCTTCTCCACACTATTTCATATTATACATGACAAGATTCATAGACAGTTAACATCACACAAATATATATGGTCTGAAGACATCTTTGGTACGGAGCTGCACTACACTGATGGGTCGACTAAAGTATGTGGACTTCCACTTTATACCAATCCTGATATGTAAAATACATTTGCGTATAACAGCAACGCATCGATCGAGACTGAGCCGGCAGTTTGAACTTCCTAACAGGTTGCGGCAATGCACGTCCAATGCGAAACAAAATTCTGTTGCGCCCCTCACACGGCACGTACGTACAAAAGAATCTGTTCTGTGGTTAGCCGTAAGAAAAGCGGAATTTTTTGTACGGATAATCCCTTTTTTATTCGAAAATACATAAATATATCCGCGAGAAATTTTTTTACAAAAATAGGCTCCAGTCGCCGCCCCATTGAGCGACTTCTGCCTTTCGCCCAACCGGGAAGCGACAAAATATTTATCACTCGATGATTGAGCGACTGCAAGTAGTCGCTTTCCTGTTAAGCGACTTTATAGTAGTCGCCCAATGGATGGGCGACTTATAAGCGCAGTCGCCCAATGGATGGGCGACTTTAGTCAATCCCCGTGAATTTTTAGAGTTTTGTCAATTTTGTAGTTTTAAACTGGAAAAAAATATGGTATAGTTGTAATAAAAGGTTATGTTTATTGTATGTTGTAGGTGCATTAAAAATTTTAAGAAATATTTTTTTAAGAACAATTGACTGTAGAACGTTTGATATATACATTGGTAAGTGATATTTTTATGTTACTAAAAATTAGTGTACCCAGAGTAAGTTAATATTGTTAAATGACTTGCTATCTGAATCATTGAATGCGAACACACGAGATAATAACCTTATGTGAATAGAAATAAACTTCATAACATGCCACGTACAATTTTATTACATGCATAATATATAGCATGATATGCGACTAACCCACCCAACTGCTCGTAACATTTTGTCTACTGGGTGTAGCGTGGTTGTTTCCCCTTTTTATCGCGCCTTGAAGATGGCTCCGCTGCATCCTTTTTCCTGTCATTCTTGGACTTGAGAGCTGCCTCCCGAGCTTCAAGCTCTTCCTCCTGACGCTTGATGGTCGCTTCACGCAGACTTAGCTGCTCCCGCCTCGTTTGCAGCTCATCCTCCTTGCCCTTCAGACGGATTTGGTCCACCCTCACGCGGCGCTCTTGCTCACGCCGCATCTGTTGTTCCACCTCGCGAGCCTGAGTCATCTTGACAAAGTATTGTCCTTTGTTTTCCACCTCCACTGCCCGGTTCTGTGGCCATGCCGGCGGCACCCGATCCACCCATTCGATGAACCTGCAAGCCTATGTGTGGCGTGGTAGATGTTATGGATCAAGTTAAAAAACGATAACGAGAAACAAATGATTTAGTTGTTGTCGTTACCACGAAGTCGTCATCTAGGTCTGGACACTTGAAGAACCTACGGCCGTATTTGGCTCGTTGTACTCGATCCGTCCAGACTCCCAACATCGTCCTAAAGCCGCAATGGCACTTCGGGCGCTCATGCCATTCCGGCACTCCAAATGGGTCGGACCTCCAGGAAGACATTGTTGTGTAGTAGTATTGTGAAGGCTTGAGGAGGAGATGTGGTATGGAAGACATAGGAGGCCTTTATGTAGGCAGGTTATCTGGTGCAGTGGGCATAGTCCATGGAGAGGAGGTCGTACCAATCTTTTCGCTTTTTCAGGATTCCAGTATAGCAATAAATGTCCCTATGTAGGCTTTTCAGAGCGTGTAGCCTGTATTTTTGAAACAACAAGCAAAGGTGATATGAAAACTCACTAGAAAGGATACATGCCTATGACATGAAAACTCACTGTAAAGGCTGGATCCAACCTAATTAACAAAAATACCTGGATCCAAATCAATGGAATAGCTTGGACTCCTTCTTCCTCCCTTACCTCCTCCTTCAACCCTGTCCTCCTCTCCTTCTCTTCTCCCCTCTCCTCCTTTTCTTCCCCTCCTCCCTCTTTTCTCCCCTTCCTCTTCCTCCTCTCTTCTTCTCTGCGCAGAATGGGGGAAATGAGGGAAAAGTGGTTGCTAGTGGCGGCAGGCGGTGGAATAAGTGGCATCCACTCCTGTCGCCCTACCGTTGAGCGACTGCAATTTCAGTCGCTCAACCGTACAGCGACTGAAATTACAGTCGCTCAACCGTAGAGCGACTGCATAAGTCGCCCAACGGTTCACACATTCCCTAAATGTCGCTTCTCGGTTGGGCGAAAGGCAGAAGTCGCCCAATGGGGCGGCGACTGGGGACTATTTTTGTAAAAAATTTTCTCGCGGGTATATTTATGTATTTTCGAATAAAAAAGGGATTATCCGTACAAAAAATTCAAGAAAAGCGTATCATCACAGACCTTTGAACCATACCAAAATACAGAGACATACAAATATGTAACAGTGTGCATCGTGGTAACACCGAATGCACTCCGTAATATTTCCACGATATATACATATAGCATGTTAGAGTTAGTAATCTTGTTTAGTCATATTTGAGTCGGTTTGTCGTGATCGTAGTCGTGTACAAGTTTGTTTCAGCGTACAAGTCAGTTTTCGAGTTCGTGTCGTAGTTGTCTCTGTGTGGTAGTCGTTGTGTTGGCTATAAAAGGTAGAGCCATGTAACGAGAAAAGGACAGGAAAGTAATCGGGGTGATCGAAACGAGAGGGAGAGAAATAAAGAAAGCGGAGTGCTTTGGCTCCCAAAAAAATATCGAGTTCGTCGTTTTCACAGACATGAAACAAGTTACGATCACGGCGAGCGGAGGTGTCCGTGAGAGCAGAAGACGTGGTCGTAAACGAGTTACGATCACGGTCGCGGAGCAGAAGACGTGGTCATAAGCTTTACAACCACGGTAATCGAGCCTTCAACATGGTTGTAATCGAGTTACAACTACGGTGATCGAGCGATACTACGTGGTCAAAGGAGCGGTTATGAGAACGCGCAACATAGCGTGAACGTGGTCATAACTCTCATCAGCTGAAGTTACGAGTACATGGTCGGAGTACGAAGGCGTGGTCGGAGCGGTCGGAGCAAACAAGAAGTGGTCGTAATGACTTTGAGTATGGTCATAACGACTGTTGAGTGGTCACAAATTGCAACAAGTGGTATCCCATGCATACAGCCCGCATGAAGTAGACGTTGTAGGTGACAGCTCGGGTGACCACGTACATGCAGGCGCGCACAAAGGGAGCAATGGCTTCAGAGCGCATGCAGTTGGCGGAAGCGATGCGAGTGTCACTCCAACGAAATCATGCATGCGGGAGACATGTGAAAAAGGTGCACAAGGTCCAAGAGGAAGACTTGGAGTACAGGTTGGTATAGTCTTTTGTGGTTTTGCAAAGGGAACGCAGAAAGCGTTGGAGACAGGAGTTAGGGGCGGTGTAGCCTTAGCTGAGACGTATGCCGGAAAGTGGACAAATTGGTCCAAGAGAGAGGAGCGGGAGGCTCAGGTAACGGCGAAGCCAAGATGGCTGTGGGAGTAGGTGCTCCAGCCCAGGCAGGTGTACAAGGAAGGATGGGATCAGTCTAGGTGCGAGGCGCGGCAAGCGCCGGATTGTGCAAGGCTCAGGAAGGTACGATGCACGGGAGTACAGGTAGAAGGAAGAAGCGGAAGCAAGAGAGATCAGCATGATTAAAATGGAGAAACAAGATTAAGGAGGTGATTGTTAGAGTTAATAATTTTGTTTAGTCGTATTCGAGTCGGTTTGTCGTGGTCGTAGTTGTGTATGAGTTTGTTTTAGCGTACGAGTCAGTTTTCTAGTCCGTGTCGTAGTTGTCTCCATATGGTAGTCGTTTTGTTAGGTATAAAAGGCAGGGCCATGTAACGAGAGAAGGACAGGTAAGCAATTGGGGTGATCGAAATGAGAGAGAGAGAGAAATAAAGAAAGCGGAGTGTTTTGGCTCCCGGAAAAATATCGAGTTCGTCGTTTTCACAGACGTGAAACAAGTTACGACCACAACGAGCGGAGGTGTCTGTAGGAGCAGAAGACGTGGTCGTAAACGAATTATGACCACGGTTATGGTGTAGAAGACGTGGTCGTAAGCTTTATGACCACGGCGATCGAGCCTTCAGAATGGTCGTAATCGAGTTATAACTACGGTGATCGAGCGATACTACGTTGTCGAAGAAGTGATTACAAGAACGCGCAGCGTAGTGTGAACATAGTTGTAACTCTCATCAGCTGAAATTACGAGTACGTAGTCAGAGTACGAAGGCATAATCAGAGCAATTGGAGCAAATAAGTGATCGCAACGACTTTGAGTGTGATCGTAATAACTGCTGAGTGATCGTAAACTGTAACATAGCACCCATGCATTGACCCACTCGTTATACAATTGCACCCTGCAAATATGGGTCCCGGATTGCTACTGTTTTCATTCTGCCGGACGCGTATTTCACCATGAAAACATGATGTTTCAAGAAGTGCGGCTTCCAGTCCTCCCTCTGCAGTTATACTTCAAACATCATTGGCTTGCCGCTCCAAACACACGTGAAAAAATGAGAACATGAGATGCCTTGTCAGCAACAAGGGAAAAAATTCTCACCAGCCTTCATCCCAATCGATCATTGGCATACACACCCGATAGGTAACAACAAAGCTAGCTGTGCCGACCCATTCGAACCGCCGTGCAGATGGATCCCCTGTCCACGACGAACCGGACGTGTACACGGCAGCTAGCACATGATCGGGTTTCTTCTTTTCAGTTATAAAAGCTATCTTTTAAATTTTCTATATTAACTAGCTTTCAAATAAAATGTATTTTTAAAACGGAGTCTATAAATTAATTATAGTACACACTCTAGATTTATTTGTATCAATCAAAACTATACAAGTTTCTCTTATTCTGTACTTTCTTACTAATAGCTAAAAAGTCATAAACCGTAACTTAAAAAGAATAGGCCCGATATCAACTCTGGAAGCTTGGTTGGGATGGCAACAAAATTCAGTCCGCAGTGCATCCTTTCTGAGAGGGAGTAGGTACCGGAATTAAAAGGATAGGTTCGCCGTTCGCGTCGCTGCAGGAGAGCCCCATGCCCCCATTCCTTTTTCGCAGTATAAATAGACCCCTACGCTCCCTGCAATATCCATCGAGCCAAGTTCAGTAGTGAGCAAGCAGAAGAAAGCCAGTGTTTCTGAATATAGGCGTATAGCCAGCCACAATGGCAGGGAACTTGCTAGCCAACTATGTCCAAGTCTACGTCATGCTCCCTGTAAGCTCTCGTCTACTCACCAAGCTAATTAATCATAATGCACTAATAGTAATATACCATTTTAAAGATCTAACTTACATAGTCATACATTAGCGATATATATAACATTGTACTTGAACAAGAGCAAAGGCGTAGAATGATCAAGAAGGGCTAGATGAGGAGTTTTGGCACTGACCTTTCTTTCGTTCTCGTCGCGAAAACAGCTGGACGCCGTGAGCGTCGACAACAAGTTCGAGAAGGGCGACGAGATCAGAGAGCAGCTGAAGAAGCTGAAAGAGGCCGGTGTCGACGGCGTCATGATAGACGTGTGGTGGGGCCTGGTGGAGGGGAAGGGACCCAAGGCCTACAACTGGGGCGCCTACAAGCAGCTGTTCAAGGTGGTGCAGGAGGCCGGGCTGAAGCTGCAGGCCATCATGTCCTTCCACCAGTGTGGCGGCAATATCGGCGACGTCGTCGACATCCCCATCCCACAGTGGGTGCGGGACGTCGGCGCGAACGACCCTGACATTTTCTACACCAACCGGGCTGGGAGGAGGAACATCGAGTACCTCACCCTTGGAGTGGATGACCAGCCTCTCTTCCATGGAAGAACTGCCATCCAGGTTTGCTAAGCTAGACACTCCTCTTGCGTATATGGTAGTCATATGAGCCTGTGCAAAAGCATAGTTGTGATTTTAATGCTAATGTATGCTCACAATAGCAAGTTTTGATTCTTTTCTGTGGCTGTGACAGATGTATGCTGATTACATGAAGAGCTTCAGGGAGAACATGAAAGAGTTCTTGGATGCTGGTGTCATTGTGGACATTGAGGTGGGACTCGGCCCAGCTGGAGAGATGAGGTACCCCTCCTATCCCCAAAGTCAGGGATGGGAGTTCCCAGGCATTGGAGAATTCATAGTGAGTGCTCTTTGCCAAAATCAAAATTCTTCTGTACGTTTTTTTCTTTCAAAATAAGGGTTCTTCTCGATGTGATGACCAAAGGCAGTTTGATCTTTGTTCAAGTGACGATGTCTGTTGAAAAGGTTATTTAAAAAATGAACACCAAATATTGAAGTGATTCTGATCAAAAGAGATGCTTGGATAAGAAAGCAGTTTCAGCTGATGGTTGCTTTTGACAAGAGTAACAAAAGCAAAGGAAACGAATAAAACAAATGCAAAATAATATCATCACCAGCAGAAAAAAGAAATGCACTTAAACTGTCCTGACCGTTACTAAAACAAAAATAATCTGCAGTGCTATGATAACTACCTGAAAGCAGACTTCAAAGTAGCGGCAGCAAAGGCTGGCCATCCTGAGTGGGAATTGCCTGACGACGCTGGAGAGTACAATGACACTCCCGAGAAGACTCAGTTCTTCGCAGACAACGGAACATACCTCAGCGAGAAGGGGAAGTTCTTCCTCTCATGGTACTCCAACAAACTGATCAAGCACGGAGACAAGATTTTGGATCAAGCAAACAGGGTCTTCTTGGGATGCAGAGTGCAGCTGGCAATTAAAGTAAGTACCATGCTAAAGCTCTCAGATGGTAGGTCACATTGAAAATTTTCAGGATTTCAAATGACAAGGTTCATTTGATAAACAACAAGAAATGCACAATGTTCACTGTAACATTAGACTAGAGGCTAAAGGACAGAGAATATACGCCATTCCATTGCTTAATCTAGAATGTAAATGAGACATGCTCCAATGTTTGCTTGCAGATCTCTGGCATTCACTGGTGGTACAGGGTTCCAAACCACGCAGCTGAGCTCACTGCCGGGTACTACAACTTAGATGACAGAGACGGCTACAGAACCATAGCACGCATGCTCACAAGGCACCATGCTAGCCTTAACTTCACTTGTGCAGAGATGAGGGACTCCGAGCAAAGCCCAGAGGCAGAGAGCGCACCAGAGGAACTAGTCCAACAGGTAATTACACCATTAGCCACTGCCCAGTGATTTATAATTTCGGACTTCTGACGCACTTCGCATCAAAATATTCTGGTGTGAACCATGAAAATTGGCAGGTGCTGAGTGCTGGATGGAGAGAGGGCTTACATGTGGCATGCGAAAACGCACTCGGTCGATATGATGCAACAGCTTACAACACAATACTCAGGAACGCGAGACCGAAAGGCATCAACAAGAACGGCCCTCCTGAGCACAAGCTGTTTGGATTCACCTACCTCCGGTTATCGGATGAGCTGCTGGAGGGACAGAACTATGTCACTTTCAAAACTTTTGTCAAGAGAATGCATGCTAACCAGGTTAGTGCCACCCGTGCAAATGAAGACATCTAAAACTAAACACATGTTTCATTTGAAGCTGTTCATTAAAATAATCTATCTATAAATTTCTTTTCAGGATCATAACGCAAATGTTGATCCAATTGCACCCCTGGAAAGATCAAAACCGGAAATACCAATTGAAAAGATCCTCCAAGCAGCACAGCCAAGATTGGAGCCATTTCCCTTTGATGAGCACACCGACCTGCCAGTTTAAAGGTCTCGCTGATGCAGTCTATGAGAAGGGCTAAGAGGCGCATTGTGATAATCAAGATAATCAGGGAATGAGCATATTGTGGAATAATAGGTTGCAGGATAAATAAACTGCTATACTAGCAGATTATAATCATATATTGTGCAGGATAATAAACTGCTATACTAGCAGATTATAATCATATATTGTGCAGGATAAATAAACTGCTATACTAGCAGATTATAATAATATATTGTGCCAATAATCTTGTACTGCAGACTACGAGGCTTGATGCTTTTCCCAGGAGTTGCAATACATCGGCCCTTGGCCCCCACGTTGTTGTATGTATTTGAGCCAATGTAATAAAACAGTTTGTGTGTGTCTTATTTATTGTGTGACCTATTTAGCAGTATAAATGGAATTGAAGCCTAGGCTTCTGCTGTTAAAGGTTTGAATTGAGTTTTACTACACTGAGTGGTCACCGAAAAGATTAAAAGCTACACAACATCGTGAAACGATCATGATTCATGAAAGGAGTCGAGATAGGTAGCCAGCTATACAAACAAAGATGGAATGATGTCGTGTGAGACTAAAATCATTGCAGACCTTGTGGCAAATCATAGAGCATCCTAGTGAAAAATGGTTTGGACTGTGACCGTTTTCTTAGTTTTTACGATGCAAAATAACAAATCAGAGTACATATCACAGTACAATAGGTAGTAGTACACAATGAAAACCTTTTAGGTAACGGACAAACTAGGTCATTTCATGTCAGCACCAAACATGCCTCAAATGTAGATCATGATGCAGTTGTGCTCTCTAACAAG
The DNA here is from genome assembly GCA_036346575.1 of Dendrocalamus sinicus. Classification (NCBI taxonomy): domain Eukaryota; kingdom Viridiplantae; phylum Streptophyta; class Magnoliopsida; order Poales; family Poaceae; genus Dendrocalamus; species Dendrocalamus sinicus. The sequence goes on along the minus strand of CM070660.1, from coordinate 9,592,702 downwards.
ATGCCAGTGATGAAAAGCCTCGTCATAAAAGATAGACCTCACTCCTCCTACAAGGCTACAACTACAAGAGATGTCTCTAGAATTAGAAAGTAAGCAGAGCGCAATCCTAAACATACGACAGTTTTCTTCAAGATGGACAGATCACCCATAGATGTTTGGACTATAGATGCCAGAACAAAAGGCAACTAAATTTAGCAGTTCTCTGAATACCCTGGAAGCAACTAACAAAATGAGAGTTCCTAGGAGACTAATTAGTCAGTGGATTACTGCAGCTAGAGCTGAATTTAGTCAATCAGAAGATGCTATTTGACTGATCCACCCAAGTGCCCACATTTAATCAAATCAAGTCTAGCGAACACACATACACACAACAAAAAACAATCCTTTTTGATAGTTTAAGTTTCTTTACAACTTTCTCACAATCAATCGTTCATAGCATGGTGCTATGCTTCATATCACTACTGACAAAGGATCAATCGGCGATACTTCGCTTACAGCCAAATAGCTAAACATGCCATGATAGATGGTAAGCTACTTTAGTGAGTCAAGTACTAGCAGACAATGAGAAGGTGTAGTGCAGAACGGCTTCCTCAGGTTAAATCTGGTGTCAAACAGCCACGAGTAGAAGCCAGGGCACGGCCCGCACGGGAGCACACTCTCAGGCAATGCGATTTGCAAAGTAAGCGGCGCGCGCAATCACAAGGCAGCACAATTAAAGTTGTGATTTGGCTCACCAAGGGTGGTCGCTGACGGCGAGATTGTGCCGTAGCCCGTCGGGCGAAGGAGCTTGGGCTCTGGGGTTGAGCGGCCTCAGAATAGCGGTTGGCGAAGAGCACCGTAGCCCGGCGGGCCTCCCCAAGCCCGCACCATCACGCCATTGTTCCCGTGGTAGGGCCCCAGGCGCGGCCGCCGTCGGCAAGGGAGAGAGGCTAGTCTGCTGGACGCCGAGGGGCTGGCCTTGCGCGAGCGCTTGGCGGGGAAGGCGGTGGGCACGGCCGGGGGAGGTCGCCGCCGGCCGTGGCAAAACCGCCATCGCTGGCTCGCAAGAGGGTTTTTTTTTTTTATTTTAAAAAATCATCCGTACGTCACCGAGCAATCCCCGACTTATCACTTAAAAAATAGTTGTTTCTGTTGAGAAAAAGTTGAGAATAGGCTGAGTGGCAATGCAATCCAATCACTAAAAACACCGTATAGTTAAGAGAGAACATCAGAATGTGTCTTTATTAATATTAGATTTCTTTTTTATGTATATATGTTTATCTATTTATAGTTAAAACCTCTCAAAGTTAGATTTGGTATTTACCCATAACACAACCCTCTAAATTTCGTAACACTCTTCTTTGGCCTAATACCATGACATGCATATACCTCATTAAAACTCCTCACAAAAACCAGTGGGAAAAAAGGATGAAGTAAAGAGTGCATCACATCCGTTTCTTATGTCGCACTTGTTGTTTCATTAAAAACCTTCACGTGAGAAAACTTCAGAAAAACTCGCAAAAGGGAAAAAAGAGTACAATATTAGATCTACAGGATCATATAAGTCATCTAGTCTTAAATAAGGGTTATGGTTTAGGGATTTACTCCCTCTGGACCTTGCAACTCTCTAAGTCACCTCATCCCAATGCCTCGTATGCATTTCTGGAAGGTATAGGCTGGGAGGGATTTTGTGAATATGTCTGCCAGATTATCACAAGACCTAGCTTTTAATATCTTTACCTCTCCGTCCTTTTGGAGCTCATAAGGATAAAAGAATTTGGGAGCAATATGCTTCATGATATTACTTTTAACATAGTCATTTGCATATGTGCCACACAAGATGCATTATTTTCATAGATAATAGTGGAGTTATCAACGGTGTTTATACCACATGACATCTTGATGTGGCTAATCATTCGCCTGAACCAAGGTCTGTTCAAGTGACCGCGTATGCCATGATATGCATATGCCTCGTTAAACACTCTTTCAAAAAACCCAGTGGGAAAAAAGGAATGGAGAAAAGAGTACATAGCACACGTTAAATTGTATTACACTTGTAGCCTCATTAAAAACCTTCAAATAAGAAACCCAACGGGAAAAACTTACTAAGAGAAAAAGGGTACAACAATTATCTTCAAAATGTATCATGATCTTCAAGATCTTTGTCATGTCCATCGAGTTGATTTATACCGATAGATGGTAGAATCTTCAAGGCAGTGATCATCAAGTTAATACCTTTTAGGTTAGACTAAGTCGAGTTTTTCTGAATCTCGTGTATAACTATAAATATTTAGCATATACTCCCCTTGAAGATCACTTCTGGTGAATTCTTATTATTCTGATACCTTTAATATATTTTAAGAAATGAATACAGGCTAGTATATTGCGAGTATATCTACTGGATTACCATAATGTATGGTCTTCTAGACATTTGTCTCACTATTCATCTAGATAATGAAACAATAAGACAATTTGGGAGCAATATATTTAACTTTCCAAAATATCACTATCTATATGTGCAACATAAGCAAAATTTATCCTAATCAGGATATGGGGGTAATCAATTGTAATGCCACATTTTTTTAGCATATGACTTATTAAAACCTTTAGGGTATTAATATTTAGCAACCATTTTTGAGTACTACTTTACGACAAAAAGTCTGTTATGCAGAACTAAACGTATGGTCATACCACCATAGAATCAATATAATTAGTCTTAAGTTTAGCACTTAGTCTGTTCTACAGAACTAAAAGTATGCTTAATCTATGCTTATTACTTTGTTTTTCTCTGAGCTTCTGATCATTAAAGCTGTGAACTGACTAGCAAGTAGCAAATTTGATCAATCTTTTCATTCTCACGGGGTCACAGCTCGTGCGGCTCACGAGCCCATTCGAGCCGGTTCGAGCCAGAAAACGAGCCAAGCCGAGCTAGGCTTCTAGCTTGTTTTCTAAACGAGCTGAGCCGCATCTCCGAGTGAACTCGACCGAGCATGGCTCAAGCTGGCTCGGCTGAGCTCGTTTCCACCCCTACTCATGAGTGTCTCCAGCTCACACATAATTTCACTTGATTTGAGATGTTTTGTAACACCCCACGTAACCATATAGGATATTACTATGGAACATCATCGCCAAAGTGAAGAATCAATAAGTACAATAAAAGAAATCACAAAGAGTTTAAAAATGTATTAACACTTTAATAGAGAACCAACGGAAGCTGGAATAAATATTTAAAACATGGGACCGGTCCACTTCTAATCAAATAAAGAACGAACGAAACAACAAAACGGTGGCAAACCACGGTGCTGAAACTCGAGTACTCTCACCCACGCATGATGCTATCACTCCACTGGTCTTTTACCTGAGACTGAAAAGAGCAAGCGTGAGATTTAGAAATCTCAGCAAGTACCCAACTACGGTTGCAACACAAAAGTAAGACAGGCGATGCAACCATATGAAATAAAGGCAAGCATGACAAGTAAGCAATGGACAAAAGGCAACCAACGAGCAACTGATATCGGAGATACTGTCATGATTAGGAGTCGGATATTATGAGAACTGTGTATTAAAGATATTTGTTATGTGACAAGTTATAACAAGTTATAGCAAGGGTGCCAGCGACCTCATCCCACATACCCGATTATACGAGAATAGCCAGGCACAACCTTATCCTCGACTATATAACCACAGACGAGGTGTAATATCCTGTGTAACGAGAATGTACGGCCCCCCGTACGTTACCAGGTTGGGTGGAAATGACCCCTATATGTGGGTAGCCCCAGCGTGATAACTCTTAGTTCTTATTTAGCGAATTATCCATGGTATAATTAGAGAGTTATGATTGAATTAAGGTACGTTATGAGGGTAACGATTTAATACAATGAGACCGGAGAGACAGGATTGGTGATACTAGGTGATAAGATAACCAATACATCACGGACAAATTATATATAACACAATTAAGGTAACTAAGCGATGGCGAGGATAAGGCTTTAATAAAGTTATGAGAAATGGAAAGATGTGCTATGGTTAAAAATGGAAAGACATAGTTTCTGATAAGAGGGCGACGTGGAATAATGATGAGATGATAGTGATATAGTAAACAACCTAAAGAGGTATTATAGTACAGCTCACACAAGTTTATCAACCAGACAAGTTTTATTATGTGATAAGTGATTATTAGTCAAATTAACATAGTACAGCTCACACCGGCAATACATCATGATATCGAGAGGATTAAACACAGAAGCGTGATACTTAAAGGACTGCTAGTGATTTTAACCCAAGTCTACAACATGATCACCCGCTACCCCCATTAACGGTTTAAGCATGAACTCTAAACATTACTTAAAACATGAATCTTATAACATTATTAACAGAGTATTATAATAAACCTAAAGGCATGTGAAATAAGATAATCTATAACATCATGGCAAGAATACAATATTAAGAGTATGTAACCAGCAAGCCTTAATAATAACCAAACAAGCATTAGCAATATGATAAGAACTAGACAAGCATTAACAATATGATCATAACTAGGCAAGCTTAATAATAACTAGGCAAGCATGAATAATATTATAACAACCAGGCAAGTACTAGAGAGATGATAATAACCGGGTAACTTTGGTGACAGGATATAAGCCAGGTAAATTCAGCGATATGATAATAACCAGGCAATTCATTGATATGATAATTGTACTCAATGACAATGGTAACGAGTAATCATGAAAGATGTGAAATGTGGAATTAAAATAATTGGAGATAAGTTCATGCACGATCACAAGGGTTGAAAATGATTGCTAAGGTTGATGACAGGAGATAAATCCGGATGAGAGATGAAGGATAATACGACGGTGGTAGGGATCTATGAATGATTCTCACCCAGCATTACAACTTAACTCACACCTTGCTATATTCTCTCTTTTGCATCTTGATGACTCTATTGTGAAAAGGGGGAGAATATTGGAGAAAAAGCCATTTTAAAGGAAAATCTGGGAGCTTTTGTGAGGAAAACTTGCTCTTTCTTTTGCTCCTTTGTCTACATGGTCTTGCATCTCTTTTGCTTTTTAGACCATGTATGACTTTCAAACAAACTCAATTTTGCGCTTTTTCTGTGTTTGTCAATATACTCATCAAGGGGGAGATTGAGAGACCATGTGGAGGTATCCCCATGTTTGTGATGAGTAATTGACGGTTGTGTTAGAGAGTTTGAGTTCGTTTTGGGTATTCTAGGGTTGAGTACCTTTCATTAATGCTAATAGTGATTATGCTGTTTCGTGCGGTGCTATGTGACGGTTTACTTGTCTGTGTGACTGCAGGACTTCGGAGCTAGGTCATGGTGAGGCGAGGAGGACCGAGACTAGGCACAGGAGGTGTTGAGGTCCAGACGGTCAAAGATGCCGAAGATGATCGAGGCTGGTGAGGTGGTTGCGAGCCGGGAGACAAGGAACCGGAACTGGAGCTACCGGTGGAGGACACGACAGGCGACGATGAGCAGACCGGGACTAGGCTCAGGGAGGAGTCAGAGGTCCAGACGGTTGGATGTCGGTTGCGGTCGTGTGCGACGGAACAGATCAGGACTAGACTGAGGTGGAGTCGGAGGTCTTGGTCGGAGTCAGGTGGACACGATGGGCAGCGGCGAGGTGGACTGGGACTAGACTCAGGGAGGAGTTGAGATCCAGACGGTCAGGATGCCGGGTGCGGTCGTGTGCATCGGAGCGGACCGGGACTAGACTTAGAGTGGAGTCGAGGTCCAGACGGTCGAGGTACCGGTTGCAGGAAGCTTTCGGGAAGGTGCTTGAGGGCAATTTGGAGAATTGACTCAAGTTTGGGAGAGATGGCTGGTTCCCTCCGTTTCTTGTGTTAGCTTTGACTTTTGCCTCATGTGGGTGTGAGGTGAGGGAATTTTTGAAATTTTGATTTCTTGATCTTCATAGTTTCTTATAACTATTGAAGTAGAGATTAAAGAAATATTTGAGAAAAATTTGAAGGCACCATTTACCCCCTTATAGCCATACCGGTCCTAAGTAAAGCATTTTTTTTTCTTTCTCGAGTGTTTTTCTTTTCTGCAGAGATTATTAGAGACACGCACATGTTGAAGGTGTGTTACATTTACTAATAGTCTGTGGCATTTTGTAGGTCTAAAAATGAATTTGCAAAGGTTGAGCAGAAGGTTGAAGCTATGTCCATTAACCTTCAGGTGAAAAGGCTGAGAGTTTTCCATCTGGTCATAGAGGCCCAAAGAATGCTGATAGGAAAGAATTCAGGCGGGATACAGACAGGGCTGGCACATAAGCCTATGCAACGGGAGGACAGCAGGAGGGTTGCTACTTGCTAGAAATGTGGAGAAGCGGCCTGAGCAGCCACGTCCACAGCCTCAAACTTGGCGTAAGCCAGTGGAGCCACCGAACACTGAGGTTACTGCACCTCGTTTCGGGAAAGCAGCGACCGCATTGGAGCTTGCCAAAGCCTTCTCAAAGTCCATGTCTGATACTGTGCCACATATTTTTAATTTTTTTTAAATTTAATTATGCTAAATAAGCCTCTGTCAGCTACAATATTTTTTTCAACCAGCTACAGTGCTTTCAGCCATAAACCACAAAAAAAAAAGGCCAACTGATCACCACCCTCACTGACAACAAGACATTACACACTAGCCCTTCACAGCGAAAGATTAATGGCTACTGATCTTGTGGCACACGGCTGCTATGTTCCCGTGATGACAAGGTTCTAATATCATGGCCTCACCGAAGCACCCTGCTTTATGTTCATGTTCAATTTATTCCAGCTAAGAGCGTAATTAGATCGGATTCGAACGGATATTGTTTTTACCATATCCTAATTTATATTTTTTCTCAGATTCAGAGCTGGATATGGTAAAATCAGATATGAATACGAATTCAGAGTTTCGGATATGGTACCGTCGGGACGGATACATAACGGTTTCAGATCAGAAACGGATAATATAGATGGATAACATGGACATACAAAAAAGAATATTTTGTAAAAAACTGAGAATATTGGGCAGAGACACCAAGCTCTTTCTTGAAACTATGGTACTAGAGTAGTGGACTGTAAAACATGCCATCTCAGCTCGATCTGACAACAGTTCAGTGACACACACGAGTGACCATTAATTTGCAGTAGCACTCAACTTGAGCTACTGTCCACTGCAAACCAATTCTACCTTAGAAAGTTCTAAATGATTAGCCTCGGCTCGAGAACATCATGTGAAACAATCTGCGCGGTCCACTGCAAACTAATTCTGCCTCAGTACTTCCCATGGGGACGCTCTTTTCCTTCTCCAAGTTCTCCTTTTCCATCTTCAGCCTTGCTTCTTGCCGTGTAATCTCAGCCTGCGAAAGAATTGAAACAAGTCATGCTACAGAACACTGAATCACTGTTGATATTATCATTTCATCTCGGAAGGAAATGATATGGTTAGAGTCATCAGGCAGACTTCACTTTCTGTCTGTCAAAACTCAAAAATGCTTTCTTAAGATCAGGAATATCCTGCTTTAATAACCATTGCTATGACACAGTTCAAACAAATGTGTTAAGATCTGAAAGAGCAAATGTACTCAACTTATTCCGCTCCTAGTACGACACAAGAGTCAATAGTAACAGGTTTCACTACACTAATACAGGGCTAAAAACAACTATAATGATGATAAAGCAGAAAGCAACCAAATGATTAAGCACTTCATTTTCTCTATTGAGTACCTTGTTACAGTCAAAAGACAATTTTTACAAATCTTCATTCCTATAACAGCATTTGGCACAATATCATCCATATAACTGAATAATGCTCAGAATCTGCCAAGAGGCCACCGTATCTTTTTGATATCACAGGCTCACAGCACAGGATATAAGCACTTCTATATTACAAATATCTCAACAACATCCTTAATATGGACCTAAGTTAGGATTCAGCATTTTTGCTAAGCTGCTGACCAGTCACCAGACCATAATCCATGGATAGAAGTGCAACGTACTAAGTGCTAACTACAGAGACATGACCCCATAATTGCAACAACAACAAATAAACATGTAAGGAGAAACAAGCCAAATGGATGCAATCAACTTCAGCAGTGAAGCAACAAGGAAGGGACATATTCTTCTACACGTAAGAGCTACGTACAATTAAGGTCACTTGTCTGCTCTCTTCATATATCATAATATTCCCATACTGCAGATCATTATGTGACTTGTAATTCTGACTTGTAAGTAAAACATGAATATGTGGTATTATGCTATTTAAGATTGCTCAATGGATTTGAGGATATATGTAGCTCGAAAATACACGATACTATGGAACTGCATAGTAGTGACAGTAGAAGTTAGACCATATGTAACATTCTAATTTTCAGAGCCTTTTGAAGCTTTTAAAACAAAAATAATCATTTGAATTTTTCTTGAATTAATTAAAGCTTAAACTGAATTTTTATTAATTAAAAGGATTTAATGTGACTAAATTAAACTTTAATTATTGTTGCAAGTATTTTATTTGGATTCCTTGTGTTGCAAGAAAATTTTCTGGATTTTCCCGTGGTTTGTTTGCTATTTTCTAGAGCTCAATTGATTTTCTTCTAATTTCTGAAATTAGTAAAGTCCTAAAAATCGTAAAAAGACCTAATGGGCCGAAGCCTATTTCTTCGGCCTAATTCCCTTTGGCCTAGCTTGGCCCAAACCCACTAGCCAGCCAGCCTGTCACCATGCACGTGCGTACTGCCAGGTGTCGGCCATCCACCGTCCACGCATTAGCCATTCGGTGATCCTGTGTGCCGCCGTTGGATTTTGCCTAGTGCCACGTGCCCCCATCGCTGCTCCACGACACTATTCATTGTCTTTATGTAGGAGACGTTGCCATGTCCATCTCAGCCATGCCTCAGCATTTGCGTTGTCCCCGCCACGGACTCTTGCGTCGTGTCCGTTGTGGCCTCCTTGGCATCCGCGCCCTTAAAAGCCGGTCGAGCCCTTGACTCCCGCATCTACTGAGTTGTTCTTGCCCTCGCCGTTGAAGTCGAGCCGCCACCACTATCTCTGTTCTCATCGCCATTGAGCCGTCGTCCTTGTTGCCGTGGTCGTTGTGCCTTCTTTGCCCTCGTCGACGTCCTTGGCTCCATCCCCATCCGTCGTTTGTCCGAGAGCCACGCCTATCCTCTCCTTCGTTCCATTGTTCGCACCGCCTCTTCGACCCACGTGCCTCACCGTCCATCTGTCTTGGCCACCGGTCATCTGCCCTCACCACCTGCGCCCGCCATCTCACTGCTTTGCCCTCCGCGGCGTGACTCTTTCGTCACTAAAGGAGCTGTTGATGCTTTGCTGTTGCCAACTAGTCGCCAAGCGCCACGTGTCACTGTCTCGCCCGTCCGATCGCCACCATGACTGTCCGATCGGATCTGCGCCGACACAATGATCTGAAGGTCGAGATTCCTCTGTGTGGTCTTTGGCCAATCGTCGGATCCTGTTGATGTCACCGCACCGAGCCGGCTGACCCTTTGGCTTCTCTGTGAACTCTGTCCACCATGAGCCAAGTCAATGACCTGTGAGCCACGTGCACGCCATGTTAGCCATCTTAGCCATGTCACCATGCCACATCACCATGCCACGTGTCAGCCATGTCACCCTGCCACCTCAGCCCTAGGTGCCACCTGTCAGCCCTAAAAGCCCAATCAACCGCCACGTCAGTAGATGACGTCATAATTCATATTTTTCTTTAGAAAAATAATTCAGTCGAAAAGCAAAATAGTTTCTAACATCATAATTAGGATTTACCTTTAGAAAAATAATTCTAGTAAATCCTATTTTCCTTTTCTTTAGACTTAAATCTTCTGAAAGCCCGTTCTTCTCTGTCCTAGTTTCGATTGACATGATTCTTTTTTCCTAAATTCATTTAAAATTAAGCTCTATATTTTGGTTCTAGGTTTGATTTTTTGGAGTTTATTTAAATTTTATTTGACTTTATTTGTGCCTTGTTTGTTTTCTCTCTCGTTAGATAATATCTTTGAATGAGCTGAAGCAAGATCTGAAGATCAAGAGTTGTTAACCGAGTAAGGCCAAGGCAAGTCATATCTTTTGATCATATTGAACCCAGTTTTAAATCTATTTATTTATTATTTTAGTTTAAATCATGCATTGCTATTTTAGTATAAACCTTTGCACCGGGTAGTTATTGTCCAAATTGATTAATCCCTTAATTGATAATTTGAATGCGATAATTCTATTATTACCATAGGATGGATAATTACTTAGTGATACAATACTATTTGTTATATAGGTTGTACATCTAGTATGCTTAGCCATGCTTGTAGTACATTAGGCTCATCATCACATGTAAATTAATTAATTAATTTTGACTCAATGAGATATTAAATTATGATGGTTAGCCACAGTTATAAAATTTGAGTGCCATAACATGGATAGTGTCATTGGTGTTGATATATAAAACCGGTTTTCACTTGGGAGAGTGATCGTGCAGTAAAAGGGGAAATATGTTAGCATTTCTAGGATGTGGATGTCTCGCCTGGGTAATGTCGAAGGATTTAACTTTGTGCGCCATTAATCTGAGCCTTATCGTATAACCATATGTCTAGTATGTGATAGATCTAGCTAATTAATTTGTGATGTTTCAATATTGGTTTCGCCATCGGTATGTCAAGGGGTGTCGGTTAGGCATTTCTCGGGGAAATAAGAGGGATATATTCAACTAGGTGGTCAGTCTACTCGATCATGAAATCTTAGTGAGTGAAACTGAGTTGAGATTGAACTTTGTAATAGCCTTGTTATGATCTTCTTGATCAGCATGCCCAAGGAAGTGTGTTGCTCTAGCGTCACTATGAGATGATCATATCATGTTGGTAAAGTTGTGCAATCTCTGCAGAGTGTAAAACTATTTGAATAGCCGTGTCCCCGATTGTGGACAATACTCGGTGATTTCACACAATGGGTAGTGGTTCCTAAAATTTGGTTGGTGAGAGACCATGTGGAGGTCATCCTATGTGTGTGATGAGTAATTGACATCGGTTTAGGAAAGTCGAGTTTGATTTGGTTGGTTCGGTCCTTGACGTTGCGTGGTGCAATCGGGCTCGGTCGGACTTGGTCAAACCTGGTCAAAATGGTTAGATGCATATTATGTCGACTTGTCAAGTTTGGGTTATTTCATTAATGCATTTATGCTTGCATGTATCGAGCGGTGCTATTTGATGTGTTTCTTGTCTGTGTTGGCTGCAGGACGTCGAGGCAGAGTCGTGGCGAGACACGAGGTGACCGGACTAGACACGGGTGGTGTCGAGGTCAAAACGATCGGATGTGTCGAAGACGGCGGAGACTCGAGGTGGTTGTGAGGCTTGGACGACAAGGAACAAGGAAGCTTCCTGGAAGGTGCACGAGGGGCATTTCGGTAAAAACGCAAGGCTGCACAGGCGGGAGCGGGTTCCGCTGGATCTGGCGGGCGTAACGGGTTGGAGACCCGTTAGCCAAGGGCTATATAAAGGAGGGAGTGGCTGCATGCCCCCTTATGGCTTTGGGAGAGAATTATGGTTTGCTAGAGTCAAAAGAGGCTTTGTGAGTTTGTTTTGGCTTTAGGCTTTAGTTGGTGAGAGTGGGTGTGGAGCACAGGCTGTGTCCCCTTCGATGTCTTTCTCTCTGTGTATGTGTTCTTGAGAGATAGGAGATGGGTTCTTAATCTTTCAAGCATGTATGGGATTGTAGGGATGGTATGAGTTGATACTCTATGCAATCATGTATCTCTCTTCCTCATTATCAATTCAAGATGATTTTATTTGAGTTTGTCTGAGTATCTAGCTCTCTGTTGGTTTTATCCTTCGATGTCTTCTTGGCTTGATTTTTGACCTTTTGAGATTTGGCTTGTTTCTTGCTAAGGAGTGGCAAAATGGGTTGATCAGTGATGGAATTGCATTTCTAGACCCTTTGGTCAATTAGTTCCAAGAGCAAATCAAGTTTAATTCCATATTTCCCTTTTTGGGCTCCCCTGTTCATCTTTTGCCTTCTAGGATTTTGGTGCAAATTTGGTTTCCCTCTTTGAGATGGCTTGCAAATTGGTACCTAGGGTCCAGAGGCTATCTAATAGCTATCCTCAAAGTTTCATGGCCAACGGATCAGAGGTTGGGAAGTAATTTGGATTTTGGTGGAGACTCTGTAAATTTTCAGTTCTTGGGTAAAATCTCAGATCCTTGATTTCCAAATGGTTTTTCTTGTTGTTTGAGGTCCCTGTGTTGTTTGGAATAGGATACTTATCTTCTGGAAATAAGGCAACATCAGAAATCCTCCTTTTTACTTGAAATTGTGTTTGTTCAGAAACTTCAGCAAAAACAGGTTTTCTCGGGCTTCCTGTTTTTTCAGGCTAACCGGTCAGACCGGATTTTTGCCTGCGGTCAGACCGGCAGCACTAGACCGGTCTGACCGGCCGGCAGTAGGCGGTCTGACCGGCCCCCAGTAGGCGGTCTGACCGGCCTCCTCCAGCAGTGCTTCCCATTGTCTAGGTTTTTCAGAGTTTTGTCTTCCAGATTTTCTTGATGCCTCTTGCATCTCTGTTCTTTATGCTCTTCCAGTAAGCTCTTGCCCTCACATATGATCTTCTCTTCATAGCTCTCAATAGCTATTGAAAAGAAGTTATTTGTGAGTTCTCTTCTTTGCATGATTCAGATTTTCTCGAGTCTCATGCCCTCTTCTTAGCTCTATAGCTACTGGAGAGATAGCTCTTTCGTGAGTACTTTTAGGGGGACAATTTTTTAAGAGTCGACATTCACCCCCCCCCTCTGTCGCCATTTCGGTCCAACAGTTGGGTTAAGCCTGGAAAGTGAAGGTTAGTTCATTAGTGGTTCATTACGTGAATAGTTAGTTCACGAGTGATTCGTTGATTGAATGGTTAGTTCACTTGTGGTCTATTCAATTCCTTTGACTTGATTATTTATTTGTTTGTTTCAAAGTTCGCTTTCAATCTATCTATTGTATTTACTTTAAATAGTTGCTTTCTGTAAAATGACCACTCGGCCATCTTTTGGTAAGACTTGCATAATTAGCATCTTGTTACAAACTACTTGCTGAATATTCTATGTACTCACAACTATATCTATATTTGCTCAGTTGTTGAAGAAGAGCCATATCAGACAGAGGAATTTGAAGGAGATCTCTTCGATGACTTCGCAAATTAGAACTTCGCTCCGTAATCGATTGCCTATGGGCATGTCAAGTGGCTATTGTGTTTATTTTTTGTTTTTCGCTGCTAGTTTTTAAGCCCTTTAAACTATTATTTGTAAGTTTGGCCATAAGGTCGCAACTCTGATAATTAATTAATATTTTAGTTTTTCCTTGGTTTAGTCATGAATATTGTTGATGTTCCATCTATGTTTGCACTATGTACACTAGCATGATTCTGAACTAGTACAGTATACATAGAGAGTCCGGATTTGCATATTCAGGCCTCGACACCATAGCTGCAATTAATTCAGCCATTCTTATCTACATGATAATTTGGAGTTATTTATTTAGCTAGACAACACATTAGCAGTTAATATGGTCAATTTGTGTACATAGTAGCATTCTTAAAGCTCAAATCCTCCCCATTTCACATCTCTAGTTCTCTCTCCTAGAAAGACTTGATGACAGGGATACCAGTGGGTACCCATTACCCTTATCCAAACCCATACCCATAATATTGGGTAGTGTATGGATAAGAAATAAAATACCTATTTAGATTGGGTATGGTTGGGTATGGGGAGGGTAATACCCACTTACCTATCTTTACCCATACCCATTCAAACCTAAGGTTGAGAGTGCACTTGAACTATCTATGGGCTCAGACTACCCATACTCACTTATAGCTTCCTATAAAATATGTGGGAGCCACATGTGCACCTATGCCTGCCAATTTGCATAGAGTAGCTTCATACATACATAATCATTTCTAACAAATTTCAGTCAATTTCATAAAACTTTTGTGGTGTGAACGCGAGGTTAAAGTTTTAAATACCGAAGTTTTACGAAAGCTTCCTATAAGAGTATATGGGGCCACGTGTGCGTCTAGCCCTGCCAATTTGTATAGAGTAGCTCCCCTATACACAGAATTATCTCTAATAAATTTCAATTGATTTTGAAAAACTTTTATGGTGTAAACGTGATGTTGAAATTCCAAACACCGAAGTTTTACGAAAACTTCCTTCATAAGCCTCCTTGACTTAACTCCCTCTTTTCCTTCTCCTTTACCCACTGTGTTACCCAAAACCCATTGAGTATACCTTTTTCATTTGTATATGGGTAATATCACTTTAAATGGGTATGGATAAAATTATGTGTAGATTTAGGTTACATATACCCTACCCAGTGGCATCCCTACTCGATGGTGGTGGACTGGTGGTTACTGGTTAAGTGGTTACTCCACCTCATAGCAAGCACAAAGAAAATCTCGTTGAGGAAAAACAATTAGTAAACAAGCACATCATGGGCTCCAAGATTCACCACACGAAGAATAGTATGGATCCGGAATGAGGAAACAAGAGGAAGGGTGACTTACCTTGGGGAATGCAGAATATGCGAGTGAGAGGGATCTGAGAGCACAACGTGTGTGTTGCTTGCTGCCTATAAGGTGGTTCAGGAGTAGTGGAGAAGAAGAGGGAGGTAGTAGCGGTGGGTCCAAGCGGCTAGGGGCTGACACAATGGCTCTCAACAGACGCGGCTAAACCCCAAGGCTCCTGGCGGCTGCAACAGAACCCTAGGTGTGAGGTCAGTGGACGTGTGGTGCCGTGGTAGTCTAGTCTGGTTATTTGGTTGAGGCGTGGAGCCATGGTCGAGTCATGAAGAGATGGTTCTGATGAGTTGCCGTGGTGGACTAATGGGCTATTGGGCTTGGGCGCTGCAGCTATCTGTCAGGCACCCGGATTTTACAATCTGGCACCCTCTGTGATTCCACTGCACTATTCCCTGGATCAGTAGATAGTGCTCACAGATTACAGTTTTGAATATCAAAGTACATACCATGCGGAAGCTTAAATATAATAATAAACTTACTCATGGGCCGATTAGGCCAAAATCATTAAATTGCAGCAGCGGAAGAACGAAGCACACAGGTGGGACCTTCAGGACATGCCCACAGGCAGCCAACTGGAGGTTCGCGACCTAGCCCTTGACATCTTCATCTTCTCGGCCAGCTTGTCCAATCTTGTTGCTGAGGTGAGGTGAATTGATTCCTGAATTCTAAAGTTTATCGCAAAAGCGAGTGTGAGCACTCCAACCCCGTGCTCCGCGAGCCAATACACAGAATGCAAATAAATAGTATGCATGGCTTAACAAAGGGGAGGCTCGGGTTGTTTTATTTGCCATAAAACGTGTCTAGTAGCATTTCTATTATTATATCATATTGTTGTTTTTGTGACCTAAAGACTCCTCACCGCAAATGACATCATCGACTTAATCCACCAAAGACTCACGCTCTTTATTAACTGATGTTTAAGACTCCCAACAGCGATTGCCATAATTGACTTAATCCACCGAGATTACACTTCCTTTATTGAGTGCTCTCTAAACTCCAAACAACATGTGTCATCCTCTACTCAATCCACCGATCATATTCTTTCTGTATTAGTTGTTGTCTAAGACTCCAAACAGCAAGTGACATTATCCAATTACTCCACCGATTTTACACCTTCTATATTTATTGCTGTCTAAAACTCCAAACAGCGTGTGACATTATTTATATATTCCACCAAACATACTCTTTCCGAATTGATTGCTGTCTAATCTGCAAACAGCGGGTGACATCATTTAATTAATCCACCGAACATTCCCATCAAGATTTTCTAACAATCCAATCCTTTTTATTATCGATTCAACTCCACCAAGAATATCATTGATCAAGCCTACGATTCAATATTATATATCCACCAAGAATATCATTGATCAACTCTACGATTCACCATTATATATCCACCAAGAATATCACTAATCAAGAATTATAATCCAATACTTGTATTATTCCTCCAAATTCCCGAAAATTCAATCAGATCATTTATCTAGCCTATCTATTCAACTGGACCCCCACTAATTTATTTCTCCCAGAACCCACACTATCATTTCCTATTCATGATCGACCTGAATCCACCAATACCTTTATGTGCATACTACAAACATTCATCTCCTTTACTCACGACCCTATTTATTCTACCCATATTTTATTTTGTAAAAATAGAAATGCCACTATTTGAAATACAATACATAAAATTTCCTGAGACCTAGCAGCTTTGGAACAAAACATAATGTTCAAGGAATATTAACATGATTTTCCATACATATGGCATCACACCATATGCCTAATATCACCATAATTTTTCCATACATATGGCATCACACCGTATAACATCTTTCAGCGTTATAGCCGCTTAACTTACCACTAGGACAACACCCAGGACAACTCAAATCAGGGCTTTCCGCTGCCCTCCACTTTTCCATCCCACCCACAAAACATTTTGAAATAGAACTATATATGGTTAAGTTCCCATGTCCGCCCTTGACCGTGGGCACGGCTATTCGAATAGTTTTGACTCTGCAGAGTTTGTACACTTTCACCACAAGAGACAATCCACTCGTTGCCCCGCATGATTCCTTAGTCGTGCGGTTGAGCAGACCATCACAGTAACCGTTCAAAGTACCTCGCCCCTTCCATCATCTCACCCTATGGGCCGCTCCCACTTGCGGTGGGTCCCATACGTTGTGCGGGATGTTCTACTTCTGAACGTCTAGCAGCTGGCTACGTCCCCTGCTAGCCCGCCACAGCAGAACTTCACCCTCCGCAAGTGTCCCATTCAAGCCCGCCACACAGACAGCCGCTTGCACTACTTCACTCCTCCACCGATGATGATGACTTTCAAGGTCCGGTAAATCTACTAAGCTAAGTTGTACTTTACAGACTTGTGATTGTACTGTTTTACACAGGAGGTCATGACAAGATTCAGTCCTTAGGGTTATCTGGGCGGTTCTACCACAAACCACACTCTCGTGCACACCTGCACCATACTCATACCCTCGAACCAATCCGCCCAGATATTTAAGCAAATTGGGATTTTTGGGAGCATAAAATAACCATATCCAACATACACCAGTCATTACCACCATGACTGTCCAAACCAGTTTCTCATGATTAAAAATGATAATGAGGTTTGGGGCATTTCAGCACCCCGAGTATCAATGCAATACTAAGCATAGCGTATACTTACGGACTTATTTTCGAAAGATTACTGTTATAATTTTGCTAGGGCGACAAGGTTCACATAATCAAATATCCAAAGGAGGTGTAATGTTAATCAAGTCAATAATGGGCCTATAACTAGAATATTGAATTTATCATGTATTTGCATATAAAATAACAGCATGCAATTTGATAATTTAAACCAAAGTAATTTGCAGAAAATGTAGGTTCAACATGATCAAAGTATTGACTCGCCTGGCGCGGTTTACCGCGGTCTTGAGCTCACACGACGCTTTCTCTTGAGCTTCTAGTCTTTTTCTTCACTTCGCTCTTGATCTTGCGTGATCCTTTGATTCTTCAGGACTCCAATATCTAATTACGTGCTAAACGACTGAATACAAGTAAAGGCAAATAACTCAAAAGATCCAAATAAATCCGAATAAACGCATTTTAGTTTTATTTTGAGTTAATTGGTGATTTTGGGTGATTTGAGGCAAGGTTAGTGGTAGAATACGATAGCTTGATCCTTTTATTAAGAATCCCTTTTATTATTTTTGTATTTATCAAGGAAGTTCCATGAGCTAGGAGGGACCTATGAATCAATGTACAGGTTTAGCTGGGTATCATTTTGTCGGGCGCTAGTATTCAGGGCATATGTTACATATAGAGATGTATATAATTTTGAGTTTACCAAATAAATATTAGAGTCCGGTTTTATAGTATTTTATGTATCTTTAATTATTACTGGGCTTAGTTTAATCTAAATTAGGATATATTTATATATATTTACCTTTTAATCCGGAGGTGCTGTGGAATTTTCTGGTATTGATATTTTATTCCTTAGCATTTGTATTACGTTAATCTTAACTTATTTATGGCCGATGAAACACGTTACATGGGATTACATTTCATCATCGTTATTGACTTAAGGTTGTCATTTAAGATTTTAGGATCGATGGTACGGCAATGAGGATGTCTATCTTTCTAATAGGGTTCAGGGTGAATGCAAAATATTTACTAATATGTTTTCTAATGGACTGCATACATATCCTCTACATTCCTCTAGTCATTTTCTTGTAATTAAGGTCATTGCGATATTTAGACATTTATACAAAAAGAACCATCTTAAACTTTCAGATTTAGAATAAATAATAAAGTCTCATTAACTGTTCACACATGATAATTAATCTAATGTTATACCTTAAATAATATCATTTACGCCTAAATTAAATTTACTAGTTTCTATGAACAATTTCTGATTTTCCCGTTCTGAAAAGTATTAAAACAAAATGGAACAAAAGAGTGGGGAAAATGAGGGAGAAGGAGACTCGAACACAGGACTTGAGGGTTGGTGCGCCTGGCTTGACTCGGCTGGCCAACTGGGCAACTTCCCGCTTGGGATAAAAGGGGGAATTGGCTTATGTAGGTTGGTGCAGGGAGTGAGCCCCCAAACAGAGCCTCCATCCCAACCGAACAGGGGAGGCGACAAGATCCGGCCGGCGGCGGGGCTCCGGCGAGGAGAGGCCTGAGGGGCGGAATTGGTTAGCAAAATTAGACCCCAGGAAAGCAAGGGATCTTGTGGAGGAGGCGACGCGGCTTGGAACGGCACGGTTCGGCGGGGGCTCTGCTTGAGTGGCCGGCGGCGAGGTGAAATGGGGAGGCGGCGACCGGAGGGGAGGAGGAAGAAATCGGAGCACGCAGAAGCTATACGGGGTCAAGGGGAGTCTCACCATGCTATTTGTCGAGGCGGGGAGGCACCAGAGGGGGCCGGCGACGTGAGCCTGCGGCGGCGTGGCCACGCGCATGGTGCCGGCGACGCACAGGCAGCGGGAGCTGCGGCCGACAGTTGCGATGACGTCGGGGCACCGAGGTGGTGATCCTATGGCGAGGAATTGGTTGGAGGGGCTCCATGAAAACAATGGCGGCGGTGGAGGCACATCCGGCCGGTGGTGAGGAAGATGAGTATTTCGGCGAAATCGGCGCTCGCTTTTCCAATCGGGCCGGAGGGGAAGGAGGTAGGGAGTGGGGGATCGCCGAGAGGTGATTGGAAGAGCGGGGCTTCGTCGAAGCAGCCGGAACGGCGTGGAGGCGCGGTGGCCTGCGCACGGGCGGAAGCGGGAGTGAAAGAGTAGGGGAAGGAGAGAGACGGCGCAGAGCTTCTTATGGTCTCGGGGGAGGTTGTGGAGACAGTGGGCGCGCGGGGGAAACCGTGGGCAACAGCAGCGCATGGAGGCCGCGTGGAGGAAGGAAACTGAGCGCAGCAGAGGGTGGCGCGGGCGCACTGGGGAAGAGAGGAAGAAAGAGAGGGAGGAGCGCGGGAGAGAGCCAGGCGCTCGGGCTCGCTGGCAGGGAGGAGAGGCTCGGTGGGAGGCAGGGAGAGGGGAGAGAGAAAAAGGGAGTTGGGCCCCACCTGTAAATGAGAGTATGGAAAAAGAAATGGTAGAGGGAAAAAGAGAAGGAGAAATGTTTGGGCTTGGATTTGAAATTGCTGATTTTTAATTTAACTTTTTATTTCATATTTATGATTACTGATTTTTGCATTGCATTTACATCTTAAGTTTTAAATTTTTAGCTATTGAATGGAAGTGTATACTATAATTATTATTAGTTCCTGTACTGTTAAGCTCTTCATTGCACAATTTATATATGCACACACACATATATATATATATACACATATGTGTTTGTGTTTTATTCATTCAATTTTTATTGTTATTTATGTCATTATTTCCAAAACGAGATTTTTATATTTTAACTCAAGTTTCTCTCTCCTTATACTGGATCATCTTTTCAGATTCGTATTTAAAATTTTGGTTTTCTATTATTTACATATTCCCTTTTTGGTATTACTAATGTTAGTTTTATTTTCATGACTCTCTTAAATTTTTGAAACCTCAACAAAAATTTTAGGAAACACCAATGAAGACTCGAATTTCAAGAGAATATATTGTAAAATAATTCAAAATCTTCACTTTTTCAAATTTCAAATTTTCGGGATGTTACACTATCCAAGTGTCCAGTGGGCCATTGGTGGATATCCGTTTAGGTAAAATCCGATTTACTTAATACCGAAGCTATTCAGTTGGATAGCAACCATCCCGAATTCATTACCGAATCTGCCTATAACCATCTTGATACCGTACCGAATCCAGTCGGATACCGAACCGACTTCCCAAATTTGGTACCAATCGGATTCAATCCAGGTTGGTCAGGAAATACTGGACCTGTTTCCAGCATGGGAAAGTCCAGCTGTTGCTCTTTTGAATGGTGACACCTAAGGGGTGCTAGTCTCATTTAGCAAACAAAGGTTCCTCTGATAACTTGGTGGTCCATTTCCTCTCTTGATAACAAAGAGATGAGAATTTATGAACTATTTTTTCTTCTATTCTTCAGCCTGCTTACCCATGATTAAGTTGGGGGAATAATTGCTACTTGTGTGGTTTGATGTGCCATATATGCTTCTTGTGTGCTTGTTTTAAGATGTTGCCAAATCAGTGCTATATAGCATGTATATACAATGCTTGTGCACTCAATTTTAGGTTGGGCAAATGGTTATTTCATTGTGTTAGTTTTTAGATCCTTTTATTGGCACATGATACTTTAGCACGAAGAAGATATTATGAATAAAGGACATATAGTTCTTCAATCTAATGAAGGGTTTCATTCATGATCCCTTTTTTGTTTATGTTTGTGTACTGCTAATTACTAGAGTGGTCTGAATTCGGTGAGTCCAGTTGAAGTGCTGAAGTTTTGGATTGATTCTTCATCATTGGGGTGATCTGGGTTACAGAGACTAGGCTGAAAGATCAAGTTATGGACACCAATCTTTAAACCGACCAGAATTAGCTGGCTCGATTGATCACATCATGTAGGTGGAGAGAACATCAAGAATCATAAAAGATAATGGAAACTGAAAGGTACAACGCAAAGTGGGGGAGAATCTGAAATTGTAGACATGCACATCAAAAGCATTAGGAATCACAGAATCAGCTTTGCGAGTTTAGATTGGGCACACAAAGCAGAGTCGTCACAGTCGAACCACACTACCACACCCATCATCTACACCACCGCCGGTCCGCCCTACCACTGTATGGATTGTGAGCTCACAACAGGAACGCCATAAGCGCGAATGCCGACAACACCGTAGGTGCTCCAAAGTGCCTGTAGGTAGAGAGATGCACCTGGGTCCACATAAAAAACATCAATATTATTGTTGGATTTGGTCTTAGTCTACAACATTGAGAAATTCCAAATGGGTTCATCAACAGGGAGATTGAAAGACCATGTGAGAAGATCCATAGTTTTGTTGTGATGAACAATTGTAATTTTAGAGGAGTGAAAATGTGGAATTTGCAATTGTGCAGATTTTTCTTGACAGGTTGCAGAAATGGATGATTTGGGAATTTTAAATTATAGGTTCTTTTAGGGTTTTTAGTTGGGATAGGTTCCTAAGGTAATGAACTAATCTTGGTTCAAGTTTCAAGTCTTTTGGATCGATGGATCAAAAGTTTCAAAGTTTTTGGATTTGAAATAGTGTTGTTTCACTATTCATGGGCTGAAAATCTTGTAACTCTGAGAATTTTTGGATTTTTGGCTTCTTGACCTTCATAGTTTCTCATAGCTATTGAAGCAAAAATTAGGGGAATACTTGGGGGGAAAATTTTGAAGGCACCATTCACCCTATCTGTTGCCATACATATTCTGCTGATAACTCAAATGGTCTGAATTTGGTGAGTCCGGTTGAAAGTGCTAAGTTTTGGATTGATTCTCCGTCGTTAGGGTGATCTGGGTTACAGAAACTAGGCTAAAAGATCGAGTTATGGACACTCTTGTGTATTCTGCACTAATTCAGAATCACGCTCACACACATAGTAGAAATATAGATAAAATATCAACCACATCACGATGTACTAAAAAGGCTTAAATATTATTAATTATGAGAGTTGTGACCTTAGGGCTAAGCTTACAAATAATAGCCTGAAAGGCTTAAGAAACTTGTAGCAGAAAATAGAAATAAGCGTAGTAGCCACTTGACATGCCCACAGGTAATCGACTGGGGAGCGAAGTCCTAATCTGTGAAGTCGTCGAAGATACCTTCTCCAAATACCTCTAGCTAATGTAGTTCTTCTTTAGCAACTGAGCAAATATGGATATATCCATGAGTACATAGAGTACTCAGCAAGTTGTTTGTAACAAAAATACAGTATAATATGCAAGGCTTACTAAATGATGGCTAGGTGGTTATTTTGCGGAAAGCAACAATTTAAACTAAATACAATAAATAGATTGAAAGCGAGATTTGAAAATGATTAATAATTAAATAATCAAAAGAATTGAGTGTAACCACAAGTAACTGACCATTCACTCTAATGAATCACATGTGAACTACCATTCACGTAATGAACCACTAGTGAACTAACCATTTACTTTCCAAACTTAATCCAACTAGATTTTTATGAAAACTCTACTCCTTGTGTGAAATCACCAAGCATTGTCCATAACCGAGGACACGGCTATTCAATTAGTTTTACACTCTGTAGAGGTTGCACAACTTTACCCACAAGAAATGATCATCTTATATTGCCACGCGATTAATACACTTTCTTTGGTGTGCGGCGAAGAGTTCATGACAAGGCATTTACAATGCTCAATCTCAACCTAGTTCCGCCCACCAAGGTTTCACAGCCGAGTAGGTTAACTACCAAGTCAGAGAGTCCCCCCTTGCGCCTCATGGAAATCAGCATCCATGTTCATCACAATGACGGAACTGAAATTAAAACATCACAAATTAATCAGCTAGGTCCATCCCTTGCTGGACATATAGTTGCATGGTAAGGGTCAAATCAATAGCGCACAAAGCTAAGTCCTTAAACATTATCCAGGTGAAACATCCACATCCCAATGTGCGAACTGCACCCCTTTTATTGTACGATCATTTGTCCAAGTAAAAACCGTTTTGTATAACCAATACCAATGACACACTAATGTCATGGCACACAAATTTTATATCTGTTGCTATAACCACGATTCAATATCTCATTACATCAAAATTAATTAATTGGTCACGTGTGATGATAAGCCCAACGTACTACAGTAAGCATGGCTAAGTAGTTTAAACATGCAACTCATGTGGATACTAGTATTGTATCACTAGATAATTATCTATCTTATGGTGATAATAGAGTCATGTCATTCAATTATCAAGGAGGGATTAATCAAATAGGTCATTAACTACCAATATAAGGGTTTTATAATAAAATAGCGATGCATGATAATTTAAAATAAAATAATACATGATAGATTTAAAAACTAGGTTCAACATTATCAAATGACACAACTTGCATTGGCCTTACTTAGTTAATAATTCTTGAACTTCTGCTTCTTCGAAGACATTATCTAACGGGAGAGAAAATGATTGAGGTACAAATAAAATCAAATAAAAACCAAATGAACTCTAAAAACTTCAAAACTAGAACCAAAAGATAGAGTTCAATTTTAGATGAATTTAGAAAAAAAAAGAATTAGGACAAATGGAGCTAGGATAGAGAAGAACGGGCTCATGAAAAACTAAATCTAAAGAAAATACTAAAAGTTCAAAAAATTTACTGTACTGTGGACTCGGTGCACAGAATAGGACGGTCTACGGTGAACTCGACTCACAGAATAGTGCTCTGGATGACTAGGCTACTGGCGTGGCATCTAGGGCTGAGGTGGTTGCTGAGGTGGCATGCTAATGTGGCACGTGGAACGGCTCAAATGGATGACGTGGGAAACACGTCACACCTAGGGCTTGCGTGGCTCTGACGTGGTCGGCTGACTCGGCTCAGCTAGTCTACCGGTGCATAGAACAATGCAGTTGGCAAGTGGGACTGGATTGGCAGAGGAATGGTGCACGGTGGACGAGGTTCACCAAAAAGATGAATCGTCGGTTGGGCATTGGTGCATGGTGACGTGGTGGCTCGTGAAACTAGGCATTGCCTCAGCTGGCAAAGAGTAGCGCATGAACCAAGGGCGACGGACGGCGAATGGTGGGAGAGGTGGACGGCGACGGTTGCTGGATGGCTAGCCGATGGCGGAGGCGAAGCTTGGCGGCTACTCACCGGTGACGACGAAGACCACGATGGCCCGAGTTGGTCTTGTCGAAGACGACGACGACAATGCGGTCGGTGACGAAAACAAAGGCGGTGGCTCACAATGTCTCGGCGAGGGCGACGACTCAGGATGGGGAAAAAGAGATGGGTGGCGTGGCTATTTATAGCACGGACGTCGAGAGTATGGCTTGGCACGAGCGCGGTGTCCGCAGCGGAGATGGCTGGCAATGCATGTGGATCGAAAACATACGCTGAGGGAAACCCGATTGGAGATGACAAAGCTGATAGGTGGGCCCCACCTATCGGTGAGACAAGAGGGAGGAGCGACCGGGATTACAACAGGGTTGAGAAGGTGCAGCCGATGATTGACACGTGTTGACCATCAATGGAGAGGACGGCGGCTGGATATGCGACACGTGTCGGATGTGGGGCAAGCCGGGCTGGAGGAAAATGGGCTTCGGCCCAAATGCCTTTTTAGGATTTTGAGGCTTTTCTATTTTTAGAAATTTAAATAAATTTATTTGAGCTCTAAAAAATAGCAAATAAATCCGGACAAATCACAGGAAACTCCAGAAAAAATTCTTTGAAGCACAAGGAAGCCAAATAAAATATTTTCAACAAATATTAAAGTTTAGCTTAGTCTTATTAGTTCCTTTTAATTCCTAAAAATTCATATTAAGCATTAATTAATTAACAAAATCCAAATAGTTATTTTTATTTTGAAAGCTTTAAAAAGACTCTGAAAATTAGGATGTTACAGAATCTGAAATAGTAGACATGCTCATCGAAAGCATTAGGAATCGTAGAATCTGCTTTGTAAGTTCAGATTTGGCACACAAAACAGAGCCGTCATGGTTGAACCGCACTACCACACCTGTCAGCTAGGAATTTATTCTACCGAAATTTGTTACAGAAGTTGTAGGAGGATATTCGTATTCGACCAAATTAAGTACATATTCGATTCGAATTCGTATCCGTTACAACATTCGATTTGAATTCATATTCAAGAATATTCGAATTCATATTCATATTCATTTTAAAAATATAGATTTGTATTTGTATTTGAGACTATTCGATTGTATCCGATCCGTTTCTATCCCTAGGCAGTGCAGCTGCAACTTGAGTAAAAGTAAGGCAAAGCAAATGTCTCTGTCTGATACGTGCACTACGGCTAAAAGGAGGAAAATATTAGGTCTAGAGCCCCTTTGTTCTTGATTCTGACAAGGATGGTGAGCTTATCTTTTTTTTTTTTTGAGCTTATGATTTTTTTAAAATAAATAGCTAGAATAGTTTCTCTACTACCGCTTCGAAATGGTTTATCAAGACAACATTTTTGAAGCGACTTATCGGCATTCGGTTCGTTCGCACAAGCATTCATGCTACGGCCAAAATTTATCAATTGTAGTCATAAACTATCAACCGTAACTGAAAAGAATGCACCCCTTGTCTATCAACGAAGATTCCATCTGCAGGACAAAGATGGTCCATACTGTTCCAGGGCTCCATAGATTTTTTTTTTTATTTCATTTTGGGTTTTATACTGTTCGTGCACCAACGAACGTATTAATAAAAAAGTTTTTTTTTCCCTAATATAGGGATGAATTCCTCTATTTAGCTCAGGAATCCACATGCAGCTAATGGGTGGCGGTTTTGCAGCTAAATGCGATTCCACGTTTACGCTAGAAATAAAACCTCCACAATTCACGGTAAGTATTTGATATCTTAGGTATATCCAATGCAAAAGATGATTAAGCAGGTGCTTAAAAGTGAGTGCGTGTGTGCCCTACTTAGGAATTAAATCCCCTTATGCAAGCATCTTTTCTTGAAGGTGGTTACATTAATTCTCCCGCAAACTCACAAGCAACCATAAAACATCAAATGCTTAACTAAGGCCCCGTTTGGTACGGCTCCACTTCACAAGTGGAGCTGTTTTTTTTTACTTCAGCTCCACGAACAGCTCCACCGGTGGAGCTGGAGCTGTTTTGGTAGACTGTTTGGCAAAACAGCTCCACCTATTTTATCATGCATGGTTGAGAGATGTCAATTGTCCAATATACCCCTGTCTATTTGGCTTGTAGTAACATCAAGAGCTGTATATTTCTACATGATTTTTCATCCGAGTAAATTTGAATTCAAAAATAAAATTTAAAATAACACAAAGTATTATCAACCAATATTTAATGCGTTTTTTTTTTTGCATAGGAATGACCCATTAAAACAAATATGTAGCAGTGTGTTTATATGCATGACGTCACTCTTCCTAAATATCAGTAGTGCGTGTTTCGAGGGCCAAAACAAGCTATGCTAGAATACCAAAAAAGAAAAGGTTGCCACAAAAGGGTAGCTAGCTTGCATGCGTAAAAATGCAAGACGCTATTTGTTTATGTTAGCTTGGGGACATGACCTCCTGTGGCGAACGAGCAGCTTCGCGTGCTGGCATTCCCACAGAAAATAGCTGTACGTAAAAAGAGCCGGTGGTAGATCACGTAATTTCACGGAAGTACAAGGGCGGTGGCATGCGGGTTTGCGGATGGAGCCGGATGGAACTACTTTTTTTAGCTCCATCTCGTACATATCTTTTTGTCTCAGCACGTTTTAAGGGGCTCCTTGGGTGGAGCTATTTTATTTTACCCTGTTTGGCACAAAACGGCTCCAAACAACTTCAGGAGCCGGTGGTGGAGCTGTGCCAAACAGGGCCTAAGCCGCAAAATCACAAGCAACCATAAAGCATCAATGCTTAACTAAGCATCGATCTTTAAGTTTTTGACGCATTCTCTCTCCGACATGGCAAAAAAAACTACCTTAAACACCTACCAACATGGTGCGGTGAAGACGCCCTTGATAGCTGCACTATACTAATGGGTTGGCTAAGGGTATGTTTATATAGATTTTTGGTTTTGATTTATGAATAGTAACAGCTTGTATAGAGAGATATTTATGTATAATTTTAGTCAATATAAATGAAATTGTTACAATGTGTAAGCAGTAGACCTCGTCTTAAAAAGACTTCATTTGAAAGTTAAGTACTGTAAAAAAAACTATTTAGTATAAAAAAATAGTTTTTAGAAGTCAATAAGAATCAGGCCTAAAGTAGGAGTACTTCCACTTGATACCAATCCTGATATGTAAAATACATTTGCTACACTCGACCGCCCGAAAATTTTTTTGCGTATAATGGCAACGCATCGATCGAGATTGAGGCGGCAGTTTGAACTTCCGACAGGTTGCGGCAATGCATGTCCAAAGCGAAACAAACTTCTGTTGCGCCCCTCACAGTGCACCCTTTCTGAGAGGAAGTCGGTACCGGATTGAAAAGGATAGGTTCGCCGTTCGCGTCGCTGCAGAAGCGCCCCATTCCTTTTTCGCAGTATAAATAGACCCCTACGCTCCCTGCAACATCCATCGAGCCAAGTTCAGTAGTGAGCAAGCAGAAAGAAAGCCAGTGTTTCTGAATATAGGAGTATAGCCTGCCACAATGGCGGGGAGCTTGCTAGCCAACTATGTCCAAGTCTACGTCATGCTCCCTGTAAGCCCTCGTCTACTCCCCAAGCTAATTAAGCATAATGCACTAATAGTAATACACCATTTTAAAGATCTAACTTACATAGTCATACATTAGCGATACATATAACATTGTACCTGAACAAGAGCAAAGGCGTAGACTGATAAAGAAGGGCTAGATGAGGAGTTTTGGCACTGACCTTTTTTTCGTTCTCGTCGCGAAAACAGCTGGACGCCGTGAGCGTCGACAACAAGTTCGTGAAGGGCGACCAGATCAGAGCGCAGCTGAAGAAGCTGACGGAGGCCGGTGTCGACGGCGTCATGATAGACGTGTGGTGGGGCCTGGTGGAGGGGAAGGGCCCCAAGGCCTACAACTGGGGCGCCTACAAGCAGCTCTTCAAGGTGGTGCAGGAGGCCGGGCTGAAGCTGCAGGCCATCATGTCCTTCCACCAGTGTGGCGGCAATGTCGGCGACGTCGTCAACATCCCCATCCCGCAGTGGGTGCGGGACGTCGGCAAGATCGGCCCCGACATTTTCTACACCAACCGGGCCGGGAAGAGGAACATCGAGTACCTCACCCTTGGAGTGGATGGCCTTCCTCTCTTCCATGGAAGAACTGCCATACAGGTTTGCTAAGCTAGACACTCTTCTTGCATGTATGGTAGTCAGATGAGCCTGCGCAGAAGCATAGTTGAGATTTTGGTGCTAATGTATGCTCACAATAGCAAGTTTTGATTCTTTTCTGTGGCTGTGACAGATGTATGCTGATTACATGAAGAGCTTCAGGGAGAACATGAAAGAATTCTTGGATGCTGGTGTCATTGTGGACATTGAGGTGGGACTCGGCCCAGCTGGAGAGATGAGGTACCCCTCCTATCCCCAAAGTCAGGGATGGAAGTTCCCAGGCATTGGAGAATTCATAGTGAGTACTCTTTGCCAAAATCAAATTCTTCTGTATGTCTTTTTTTCCTTTCAAAATAAGGGTTCTTCTCGATGTGCTGACCAAAGGCAGTTTGATCTTTGTTCAAGTGACGATATCCTTTGAAAAAGTTATTTAAAAAATAAACACCAAATATTGAAGTGATTCTGATCAAAAGAGACGCTTGGATAAGAAAGCAGTTTCAGCTGATCGTTGCTTTTCAGAAGAGTAACAAAAGCAAAGGAAACCAAATTCTACGTCTGCCAAACAGACAAGGCATGAATAAAACAAATGCAAAATAATATCATCACCAGCAGAAAAAAGGACTGCACTTAAGCTGTTCTGACCGTTACTAAAACAAAAATAATCTGCAGTGCTATGATAACTACCTGAAAGCAGACTTCAAAGTAGCAGCAGCAAAGGCCGGCCATCCTGAGTGGGAATTGCCGGACGACGCTGGAGAGTACAATGACACTCCCGAGAAGACTCGGTTCTTTGCAGACAACGGAACATACCTCAGCGAGAAGGGGAAATTCTTCCTCTCATGGTACTCCAACAAACTGATCAAGCACGGAGACAAGATCTTGGATGAAGCAAACAGGGTCTTCTTGGGATGCAGAGTGCAGCTGGCAATTAAAGTAAGTACCATGCTAAAGATCTCAGATGGTAGGTCACATTGAAATTTTTCAGGATTTCAAATGACAAGGTTCATTTGATAAACAACAAGAATGCACAAGGTTCACTGTAACATTAGACTAGAGGCTAAAGGACAGAGAGAATATACGCCATTCCATTGCTTAATCTAGAATGTAAATGAGACATGCTCCAATGTTTGCTTGCAGATCTCTGGCATTCACTGGTGGTACAGGGTTCCAAACCACGCAGCTGAGCTCACTGCCGGGTACTACAACTTAGATGACAGAGACGGCTACAGAACCATAGCACGCATGCTCACAAGGCACCATGCTAGCCTTAACTTCACTTGTGCAGAGATGAGGGACTCCGAGCAAAGCCCAGAGGCGAAGAGCGCACCAGAGGAACTAGTCCAACAGGTAATTGCACCATTAGCCACTGCCCATTGATTTATATTTTAGGACATCTGCATTTTTCTTTTAGGAAAAAACTGAAGCACTTCTCATCAAAATATTCTGGTGTGAACCATGAAAATTGGCAGGTGCTGAGTGCTGGATGGAGAGAGGGCTTACATGTGGCATGCGAAAACGCACTCGCTCGATATGATGCAACAGCTTACAACACAATACTCAGGAACGCGAGACCAAAAGGCATCAGCAAGAGCGGCCCTCCCGAGCACAAGCTGTTTGGATTCACCTACCTCCGGTTATCGGATAGGCTGCTGGAGGGACAGAACTATGTCACCTTCAAAACTTTTGTCAAGAGAATGCATGCTAACCAGGTTAGTGCCACCCGTGCAAATGAAGACATCTAAAACTAAACACATGTTTCATTTGAAGCTGTCCATTAAAATAATCTATCTATAAATTTCTTTTCAGGATCATAACCCAAATGTTGATCCAATTACACCTCTGAAAAGATCAAAACCGGAAATACCAATTGAAAAGATCCTCCAGGCAGCACAGCCAAGATTGGAGCCATTTCCCTTCGATAAGGACACCGACCTGCCAGTTTGAAGGTCTCGCTGATGCAGTCTATGAGAAGGGCCAAGAGGCGCGTTGTGAGAATCAAGATAAACAGGAAATGAGCCTGTTGTGGAACAATAGGTCGGAGGATAAATAAACTGCTATACTAGCAGATTATAATCGTATAATGTGCCAATAATCTTGTACTGCAGATTACCAGGCTAGATGCTTTTCCCGTAAGTTGCAATACATCGGCCCTTGGCCCCCACGTTGTTGTATGTATTTGAGCCAATGTAATAAAAGAGTTTGTGTGTGGCTCATTTATTGTGTGATCTATTTAGTAGTATAAATGGAACTGAAGCCCAGGCTTCTGCTGTTAAGGGTTTGAATTGAGTTTTACTACCCTGAGTGGTCACCGAAAAGATTAAACGCTACACAACATTCGGCGGAGCCAGAATTTGGTTACACTCCGAGCTCAGTGGTGGAATAATCTAAGTTATCTGAATTGGATCATTGGACCATAAAAATGTTACCTAGACTGAACTGAATTTACTCAGACTGTACACTAGATATTTTTTTTCACACCTCGAGCTAAAGCCTACCCTATCCAGGGTGTGACTTCGCCAATGCTACATCGTGAAACGATCATGATTCATGAAAGGAATCGGAGATAGGTTGCCAGCTGGACAAACTAAGATCGAATGATGTAGTGAGAGACTATAATCATTGCAGACTTTGTGGCAAATCAAAGAGCATCCTACTGAAAAATGGTTTGGACTGACTATTTTCTTAGTTATCACGATGCAAAGTAACAAATTTACGATGCGGAAATTGTTACGTGCACCTGACAGGTGTATCAGATGTTTCCAATTGCGAGTTTTTTGTTTGGTATACATAAATTTGTACCAGTAAATTTTGGTTTTCTACTGCATGGTGACTCTAAAGTATGATCTTTCGCTGTTGGATCGTGATACAAGATTTTCTTTATAGCAAGTTAAGATGCGAGCTATTTTATCACAACTTGATTTAGATGATGCATTTTTTAGGATCGACATTGTCCGTTGATAAGAAGCAATGTGAAGATCATAAGGCCTTATCTTAAATTTACTTTCATCTATCAAATAATATTTTACAGAAGGTTTTGAAGATTACATCCATTGTCGTATTATGGCTGGAACTGGAGTAGATTTGTATGACCAATGATTTGACCAGTAAGATGCATCTAAAACAGAAACTTTATTCCCACAAGATGGCAAAGAGAGCATCATTATTAAACCACCTGACAGCTTTCAAGAAAATTATTGCTGACCTCGAGTCTATAGAAGTAAAATATGATGATGAAGGTTTGAGTCTTATTCTACTATGTTCTCTGCCCAGTTCGTACTCTACTTTCGTATATATTATTTTATATAGTTGAGATACTCTTACTCTCAGTAAAGTTTATAAAGAACTATATGCTAAAAAATATGAAACTTATGGTTTCTGGTGAAAGTTCAAGTATGTATACAGAAGGTTTGTCTGTCCACCGCAAGCAATACGGGAAGGGTTCAAATGGTGATTCAAGAGGCAGAAGCCAAAGTAGATACAAAGGCAGATCTAAATCCAGGAACAGGAAATCCTACAAGTTTTACAAGAAGAACGATCATGATATATCCGAATGCTAGAAATTGCAGAACAAGGAGAAGGGAAATAATAATTTCAAGAAAAATCAACAAGAGGACGAAGCTAGAGCCACCATTATCACTAAAGAAGATTCTAATGAAGATGTTTTCGTTGCCTTTCCTGGTGATTTCAAAACCAGATATGAGTGGATTCTTGATTCAGCCTGTACTTTCCATGTGAGCCCGAACTGCGAGTGGCTCATTACCTATAAAACTATGCCATGTGGATCTGTATTGATGGGTGATAATACACAATGCAAAGTTGTAGGCATTGGTTTCATCTAGATTAAAATGTTTGATGGCACTATCAAAACTTTGTCGAATGTTCGTCATATTTCGAATTTGAAGAGAAATCTTATCTCGTTGAGTACTCTTAATGCTAAAAGGTACAAGTATTCAGGTGAAAGTGGAGTTCTGAAAGTTACCAAAGGTTGTCTTATTGTGATGAAGGGTGATATGAAGGCTGCCAACTTATATCATCTGCGAGGCACTACAACTTTAGGTAATACTATTATTGCTTCAAATAAATCATCTTATTCTGATGCTACTAATCTTTGTCATATACGTCTAGAGCATATGAGTGAAGCTGGAATGATGGAATTATGCAAAAGAGATTTTCTTGATGGTCAAAGCAATGACAAGTTAAAGTTTTATGAATATTGTGTCTTCGACAAGTAAAAGAGGGTGAAATTCGGCACTGCGACTCACTCTACAAAAGTTATATTGAATTATGTTCAATCTAATTTGTAGGAAAAATCCTACATTCCATTACTTGGAGGTGCAAGTTACATATTGACCATCATTGATGATTACTTAAAAAGAGTTTCGGCATATTTCAACAAGCATAAATCGAATGTATTTAAGACATTCAAGAAGTGAAAGATTATTATTGAAAGATAAATTGGTAAATATGTTAAGAAACTGCGTATCGATAATGGTTTGGAGTTCTATTATGGAGAATTTGAAGCTTTATATAAGTCAGAAGGTATTGTGAGACATTATACTGTCCAGACACCCCTCAACAAAACGATATGGCCAAACAAATGAATAGAACCATCATAGAGAAAGTACATTGCATGTTGTCAAACTCTGGATTATCTAAGAATTATTGGGTTGAGGCCGCTTCCATTACTTGTTATTTGATTAATCGGTTACCAAATTTGGCTGTTGATAAAAAGACTCTAATTGAGGTATGGTCTGGCTCTCTAGCAGATTATCCAACGTAAGAATATTTTGTTGGCCTGCTTATGCTCATGTTAACAATGGTAAACTAGAGTTTAGAGTAGTTTATTGCATTTTCTTTGGTTATAAAACTGGTGTAAAAGAATATAAATTATGAAATCTTGAAACTAGAATGGTGGTTATTAGCAAAAGTGTTACATTTTATTTAATCTACTACGTTGCATGATAAACCATATATTGATGTTCTTGTTGAGAAGCAATCAAGCGTGCAAGTAGATCATGTTATTGATTTAGGATCTACACCAGAAGTCAACAAGGAAAATATTCTAGAAGTTCCTATTGTTGCACTGCCAACACAACATTCCATTACAGCTGATAGAGAAAGGAGAAAAATTCAACCTCCTAAGAGATTGATTGAAGAAGCCAATGTTGTGACTTATTATTTAAATATGACAGAAGAAATTGAAGGTATTGTAGAACATTGATCTTATTCAGAGGCAATATCTTCTGGTGATTCAAAAATGTGGATAACTTCCATGCATGATGAGATAGAATCTCTTGATAAGAATGGCACTTGAGAGCTGCTCAAGTTGCCAATTGAGAAGATGTCTATTCGCTACAAATAGATGTTCAAGAAGAAAGAAGGAGTTTCACCAACTGAAGAGGTTAGGTAGAATGCAAGGTTAGTTACTAAAGGATATAGTTAAATTGCAGGTATTGATTTCACAGATGTCTTTTCTCCTGTTGTGAAGCATAGTTTTACTTTACTTAGTATTGTGGCTATGCATGATTATGAGCTTCAACAATTTGATGTGAAAACTGTGTTCTTACAATGGGAGTTGGAAGAAGACATTTATATGGAGCAACTAGAAGGTCAACATTTCAGAAAAAGAGAATTTTGTTTGCAAATTAAAAAAATCACTTTATTGTTTGAAGCAGTCACGTAGACAATGGTACAAGAGATTTGACTCATTTATGATATCTCGGGATTTTAAAAGATCTTATTATGATAGCTGTGTTTATTTGATGACTGTTAATGGTTCAACTATTTATTTGCTCTTATATGTTGATTGTTGCAAAAGACAAGGCTAAAATTGTAAAGTTGAAAGCACAATTAAGCAGTGAATTTGAGATGAAAGAGTTGAATGCAACAAAGAAGATTATTGGTATGAAAATCATTAGAGACAAATAGGTTGGTAAATTATACTTAAGTCAAAAAAAGGTATATTGATAAAGTTCTTTGTCGTTTCAACTTGCATAATGCCATACCGGTGAGTACTCTTTTAGTGGCACATTTTAGACTTTCTTCAGTGTCATGTCCACAATCAAATGATGAAGTTGAGTACTTGTCTAGAGTTATATATGTGAGTGCAGTTGATTCACTTATGTATGCTATACTATGTTCTCATCCTGATTTATCTCAATCATTAAGTGTGGTTAGTAGATATATGGCTAATCCGGGAAAAGAGCATTGGAAAGTAGTTCAATGGATTTTTAGGCACATCTAATACTTGTTTACAGTTTGAGAAGACTAGAGATGGACTCGTTGGTTATGTGGATTCTAATTTTGATGGATATGTGGATAAAAGAAGATCTCTCATTGGTTATGTGTTCACCTTTGGAAGGTGTGTTGTTAGCTGAAAACCAAGTTTGCAAACTTCGTTGACTTGTCTACTATAAAAGCTAAGTATATGGCTATTTCTGAAGCTTGCAAAGAAGTCGTTTGGCTAAGAAGTTTATTTGATGAGTTTTGTGAAAGTACATCTTGTACTACAATATTTTGTGTTAGTCAGAGTGCTATTTGCCTTACAAAAGAGCAAATGTTCTATTAGAGAACAAAGCACATTGATATCAGGTATCACTACATTTGAGGTGTTATTACTTAAGGTAATATTAAAGTTGGCAACATAAGTACTCATGATAATCCAGTTGATATGTTGATAAAGCTAGTTCCTATCACTAAGTATGAGCTTTGCTCAGACTTAATTGGTATTATTCACTAGTCTTTGGACTTTCGATGCAGAAGGTCTATATGCTGATTTTATTGGAGGAGTTTATCACATATTTTGACTACTAGAGATAATTCAACTCAAAGTGGAGATTATTGAAGTTAATTTGAATTCGTACCATGTCCATATAGGACACTTCGTCGCCTCATGCCAGACATGGCATGACAAGTGTTAGGGCCATGCGCAAGTTATATAAGATGTGGTGTCAATCTGTAGCAACCGACTCTGATTCAGTTTCCTCTCCGTGTGGTACTCGTTTCTCTCACCCTATATATGTACCCTAATAGTCTATAGTAAGGTCAAGCGCTCTATTGCAAACATCTCCTCATTATAGTGATTTGTCTTGGTGCACCCATGTTTTTTTCCATAAGGTTTTCCACATAAAAATTTGTGTATCTCGTTTCTATTTTTTCTGTGCATTATTTACAACAAGTAGAAGCTAGGGCATGGTCTGCATAGGACCACATGCTTAGGCAATGCAATTTGCAAAGTGGCACGTGCAATCACAAGGCAACACAATTAAAGTAGGGATTTGGCTCACCAAGGGTGGTCGCTGATGACGAGGTTTTGTCATAGCCCATCGGGCGAAGGAGTTTGGGCTCTAGGGTTGAGCAGCCTTAAAGTAGTAGCTGGTGAAGAGCACCATCGCCTGGCATGCCTCCCCAAGCCCGCACCATCACATGATTTGTCCCGTAGTAGGGCCCCAGGAGTGACCGCCATCGACAAGGGAGAGAGGCTGGTTTGCTGAACGCCGAGGGGCTGGCCTTGCGTGAGCGCTTGGCGGGGAAGGCGGTGGGCATGGCCAGGGAAAGTGGGCAGGGGAGGTCACTGCCGGCCACAGCAAAACCACCATTGCTAGCATGCCAGAAGATTTTTTATTGAAAAAATCATTCGTATGTCACCAAGTAATCCCCAATTTGTCACTTAAAAAATTCTTGTTTCTTCTATATCACTAAGTCTTTAGACTTTCATGTTTCTAAGCCACTAAGATAAGATATGTTAGTTTGAATTGCCATTAACTCATTGCAAGTTATCATATTTCTTTCAAATGACAGTCATACCCTCACAAAATACTCATAAACAACTCTCATGCAAATTTTGGAAGTGATTGGATAAGATTTGAGCAAGTTCTTATAATTTGAGTTTTGTCTCGAGATGCTTTCAGGTATGGGAAGAGAGGACCAGTCAGACCGGCCTTGGGTTGAATGGTATTGATTTTGTTATCTTGGGTCTATAGCCTTAATATAGTTGGTGCAATATGAAATTAGCGACTCTCATAGTCACTTGCGAATATTTTGAATAACATTGGGGGAAGTCTGAACGATCATTCACCCCCTTTGATTATCGGCATCAGTCCTACACTTAGAGTAAGATAAACTACTAGCATTCTTGTCCTTAGCTTCTAATCACACAAGAGGTTTGCTAGACTTGAGTTGAGCAAGTTCAACATTCTCATGTTTTAGTTGCTTAGCATGAGATGAGTACATTAAGGACCTAGCAAGAAAGAAATCGTTCATTTTAGCAACATTGTCCCTAGTCGCAAGCAACTCAGCAACAACATAAGCATGCACTGTAGTGTCAAGAGAAAAACAAGCTTCCATTAGGAATCAAGGATCTAAGCCTAGCAATTTGATCATTCAAGTCCTCGACCAAGAAGTCATGGTTTTTCATTCTTTTTGCATTTTTAGAGATTATGATCTATGCAAACTACAACACAAGATATCTCATTGTATGTGGGCTTTACCTCATCAGGGTCACTGAAGAGATCATCCTCACCTAAGATATCATCGGTGCTCACCATGAAGCACATGCTGGTGAAACCAACCACCTTCTTCTTGCCTCGCGGCTTGTCCTCCTTAGTCCTTGAGTCCACATCTCTCAAATCAATATTCTTGAGAGCGGCAAGGACCTAGTGGACTACCTTGTGGTAGTTGAGCTTCTTGGGCTTGTCATCCCGAGCAATAGGATGCTCGTGGGTCTCCTTCTCCTCCTTGTTGTGACTATAGGGCACCTGTCTCAAATGTGGTTCAACTCACCACACTTAAAGCATATAATAGGACCACCTCTCTTGCTATTTCTCACATTGTGGTATGCTTTGGTGAATTTGGTGGATACGAGGGCTAGATAATTTTTTGGAAGCTGCTCTAACTGCTCATCACTCAATGCATGCAATGAAGACAAGGAAAATTCAAAAGAAGTAGAAGAGGGAATCTTCACAAGATTAGTCACAAGTGCCATCTACTGCGACTAATTATTGCGAGAGAACAAGTTGATCTCATGAATCTTTAACCTTGAATAAAGCTTATCCAAGGTGAGCTCACTCATGATAGTGGTATCATTGATGGAAGTGACCTTTATCTTCAAACCGACATGTCCAAGCTCCAATCGTTTGGCATGCATTTTCGGAGTTGGGAAATGTCACACCGTCTGCACATAAGTTGCTAAGAATCTTGTAAAAGTTCCATATTCTTTCTTGAACTGATTATGATGTACCTCCTTGATAGTTGTAGAGCCCTCATGACAATTAGTGGGAGTCTACCAGATATCATGCGTCGAAGTGAGATAAGACACATGGCCAAACTTATTTCTATCGAGTCCTTGAATCAGGATATTCCTAGCCTTGCTATTTGCCTCTACATCCAGAAGATTTGTCGGAGTGATCTGATCATCAGCAAGGACAACATACAAACTCTTAACCATCTTCCAGATTGATTGGCCAAGAGCCTGAATGTAGGTTGCCATACTCACCTTTCAATATGGGAAGTCGACCCCCATCGAAGATGGGTGGCTTGGTGGAATATCGATTTGATGCCACAGCTCTTAAGACCAGTTAAGATTTATGAGGAAGACCTTAATCAGACTCTGAAGTGGATGAATGATTGTCAAAACTTTTTCCTCCAATGGTATTCAAAATCTTTACTCAAGTGACTATAAGAGTCACAAAGTTCTGATTACACCAACTAGAATTAGCAAAACAAAACTAGAGACCTAAACCAACAAAATCAAGAACAATCAGCATAGGCCTGGGAAAACTACCTTGGATGGGCCAGTCTAATCACAGGGACAAGGGTTGTCTGACCTCTTGGGCCGATCTAACTGATCCCTTGTTCCTAAACCTAAAAACCCCTAGGGACAAAACTCAAATCTCAACTATTTATTCAAATCTTATCCAAACACTTCTAAAATTTGCATGAATGTCAAACCCAAAATATAACACCTCAAACCCAGAAATAACACATCTGGATTCTCTATATAAATCGCACTAGTTTAGGAACA
This sequence comes from Dendrocalamus sinicus, assembly GCA_036346575.1. NCBI lineage: Eukaryota > Viridiplantae > Streptophyta > Magnoliopsida > Poales > Poaceae > Dendrocalamus > Dendrocalamus sinicus. Next base: position 9,554,286 of record CM070660.1, on the reverse strand, counting down.
GTTAGTGCCCATAGTAGTAAGAAAGACACATATCATCTATAACGACATTTATTAATTAACCAAGTATGGGCCTTATGGACAAAATTTACACCAACAGCCCATAGGCCAAATCTAAATAATAGTAGTGAAAAATAAAGCAAAAGTGGAAGAAAGTTCATACAGTCTTCCCATAGGCTAATGACTGTGGGATAAGGCCTAATCGTCTAGTTCCTCACTGTAGTTACAAAACTCCTCCTTAGCAACAATAATTAGGGTGAGTAGAAAATATACTCTACAAATTACACCAAATAACATAGTTAATGCATGCAGGGATAATGTCAAACGAAGGCTTATTAAGGTTGTTTGAGTGTAAAGCAAATTTAACATTTAAACACAATAAATAGATGTAAACAACTGAATTTAATACAATAAGTAAATTAAACTATATTTTAATCAAAATAATACCGTTAATGTAGGTCCAACCTACCACTAACCGTTAATGTTACGACGAAGTAGCCCGAGTTGTGGAGGAAATGCGCCTCCATATATCTCACAGTGAATCCACTATGCCAGTTTTGCTTTATGTTGGACATCTGCATGTACCAGGTATGCAATGTATTGCAAACCAGACCAAGCCGGGGTGATTGTGACTCGGGGACCAACGACACTCCTAGAATGAACTTCCATGGCTCGGGACGCGCCTTAATTTTGTTCGCTTGAGTCTTAGAACCTTGCTTATGATATGTTTTCGGCGGCGTCTGCACGGGAGCTGATGCAACAGGCTTCAAACCGGAGCTGGAGGTGGAGCCACTAGAGCCAATGTGACAGGTCCAAGGCGATGTCCCTCTTGGGCCACTGGATGTGGAGATCATGGCATGGACGAGTCAAGGGCGATGTCCCTCTTGGGCCACTGGATAAATGTGTGGACGGCATCCCCTAATGTCGTAATCTCTTCGTTTGAGGACTTCTCAAGAGGAACAGTCTGAAAAACATCATTAATCATGTCCACCTAAACCTTTATGAAACCGATCTCTACTTGTACACCGTACACCAACGTCCCTGATAGCCATGGATACGCCATCTCCCGCCCAGCGTCAATAGGAATAGTGCCAACAAGCTTGACTTTAAGGATGCAATGCGTGGGCTCCTACATAATGATACAAGATGAGCTAAGGCGTCCACCAGAGAGATCTATGTAGCATTCTAAAGAGATACATCACCTGGATGTCATCGATAGGTAAGTGGACGTCGCTATGTTTAGTAATTGGTGTGGACACGTAGCTACTGCGATGTTGAGGGGGAATGGGTACCGCAGTAACAAGGGTGAGTTGCGATTGGTTGCGGACTTATCTCAATTATTCCCTCAATGAATCTATCTCTCATCGAAGTGAGGCAGTCTGCTCTTGAAGTGAGGCAGATAGTTGTTCCTCAAGTTGAGCATGAAGCTCATGTTTTATTTGTTTGTTGCGGTAGGCCTTGGATCTCTTCCTACTTCTATATGTCTCGAAGTCATTTGGAAATTCGTGCCTTCAAGATACGTAAACCCCCAAGCCTCGTGTGCGATCTGGGTGCTCCTTGTTTCCCAAGGCCTGTGATAGTACATCTCTCTCCCTGTATTCTTGAAAGGAGCCTTGAGAAGATTCGGCAGCCAACGATTGTTGTAAGAGGCAATCATGTTATTTTTGAACCCATGAAGTTCAAGAGGTATTAACAACTATGTAGTTTAACAAATCTTACCGGGCGTTGGGACACTTTCTCGTCTGCGGGATTTTTGAAAGAGACACCCAAGACGTGGTTGATGACCTCGCTCTTAACTAGTTTCGAGCGCGCTTGTTTGCGATCCCGGAAAAATGGTGGGGAGGCCTCCGATCGGATTGTGACCTCGTCCTGCATCCTCCACTATGGGATTTTACCTGCATACCCAGCGGTGCCAAGTCTATGAGGGTGAGTGTTTTATGACTGGAGAGCCTTGTGCGCCGCACTTTGTTGTTCAAATTCGGTCGTTGTCTTCACCTACACAAAGACCTCTCATGTTTCTGGCAACATGAAAGGATACCTCGTGAAGGGCATGAGATACTTGGCCACGTACTGCATGACAAGAGTGCTCTTAAAATTCTTCCATGTTTTTCCCATTGCGAGGAGCGCTTGTCGTTGCATGAGTCCCTGTATTTCTGTTGGGATATCGAACGAATTTGTAATTTCCTCCCATAACTGATCTTTCTGATCCTTTGCCAAATCTTTCCAGTTTGCTATGGTGATGGGGACCCGTTGCCTTCCAATTATCCTGCAAGTAGTCCGAAATGATGCTGCTGCTTTCTTCGGTTGCAGAGGGGCCCCATCCGGAGATATCACCGTGATGATCATTCGGCCCTCTGGCCTTTTCGATACTCCTCGGCCACGCTTAGTTATCCCAATCTTGGGAGCGTGAGACCCGGATGACAACGATGACTGTGTGGATGCCATCTCTCTTCTAAGAAAAAACTAACTGCAGTAAGCTATGGGACTAAACAAAGTTCTATGAAGCAAGTGACACGCACCAGTGTATGAAGTTCATTTAACCTGATACATTGGAGTGTGTCACTTGCTTCATGCCCTTTGAAGGTCTATGTGGTATATATTATTACTACAAGGTCGCTTTGGAACAATAATATGCCATTCTAAATAGATCTTGTAGCTAACAAGTGCAGCATATATCATGAAGTTCTAAAGGTCATGAAACAATTTAGCCAACTATTGAGACAGACCACAAGACTGACAAATGACAGTAAAAGTAAAAGCAAATTAGCCATGTACTGAATATTCAATTTTAGTATTAGAGTTGTGAGCTAACAAGTGAAGTATATATCATAAAGTACTAAAGGTCATAAAACAATTTAGCCATCTACTGAAGATAACAAAATAAATTAGCCAACTATTGAGACAGAGGCGAACAATGTCGGGAAGGAGCGGCGGCGGCGTGAGGTTCAGGCGGCCGGCGTTGGGAGAGAGTGACGGCCGAAGTTGGGAGGGAGCGGCGACGTCAGGAGGGAGCGGCGATAGTCAGATCTAGCAAAACCTAGCAGTGGCGGTGGAGACGGAGAGAGTGAGTGAGGACTCTGCGAGCAGAACCTATTGCAAATATTTACAGGAAAACTATCACAGACGGTTCTTTTATGGAACCATTTGTGATAGTTATATCACAGACGGTTTCTTCCAATAAACCGCCTGTGATAGTTCGCTGCATCTAGAAATCATGCTGGCCATGCAATATTATGAAAATGCAAGCATAATCATAAATATAACTATTTCCTAGTTCCTGAGTCATTTACAATTACAATGGAATATAGTTCCATAATTACATGCCGAGTTTCCTAATTATGATTACATTGCAACAATTTCCAAATAGGTGCTAGCTTTGTGGGATCATTTATTACACTTGGCTATTTCCTTTTAAATAAAGCTCTTCACGATGATCGACACGCATATAGCTTGCTTCATCGCCTTGTTCTTCTTCGAGCCTGATGCCATCTCTGAATGGAGGCAACTCATAAAATTGATTGTACTCTTCCTCATCCATAACATTCTCAACTTCGACAATCCTTCTTTTTCCCTGAAGTCCTACATGGCGCTTCTTATTTGTCGGGTCGGTTACATAAAATACTTGAATAACTTACCTCGCAAGTACGAATGGTTCGTCTTCGTATCCTACACATTCGAGATCCACGGTAGTGACGACGTACTTACCGACCTTTACACCCCGTGGGAGTTGGACCCAATGGCACCAAAATAGAGGAATTTTGAAAATTATGTAGTCAACCTCCCAAATCTCCTCTACAAGCTCATAGTACAAGCTTGGGCCAGCGGTACTGACATGTGCATCATCGACATCTATGCGGACACCTGAGTTCTACACTGTGCTCTTTCTATCCTGATCTGTTCTATAAAATGTGTAGCCATTAATATCGTATCCTTGCCATGTCACAATTGTAAATTTTTGCCTTTTTGCCAACCATTGTAGTGTTTCACTTGATGACCTCGTAGTCAATCTCACCTTCAACCATTCGTTGAACTGACGGTTATATTGTCTCGTGATCCAAACTTCTGACTGGCCTGCATTCTCTTGGCGTAGCATGTCCTTGTGCTTTTCAATATATGGGGTCACTTCAGTCATGTGTTGTAAAACCGTGAAATGGGCTTGAGCATACGTATTTTAATACGGAGTTATTACTTTCCTCCCAATAGTCCCAATACCCTCTAGTCTCCCTCGTGACAAGATAGAGGTACACCTATCGGCTCAACCTAAGCCATGTAGCCGATGCAGAATTCAATGACTTCTTCTATTGTATAACCTTCGATAATGCTACCCTACGGTTGAGATCGATTGCGTACATAGGACTTAAAAATTCCCATGTATCTCTCGAATGGGTACATATGATGTAGAAACACGGGGCCGCGTATCTTTATCTCTTTCACAAGGTGGACAATGAGGTGGACCATAATATCAAAAAATGATGGAGGAAAATACATCTCTAGATGACATAGAGTTGTCACCACCTCGGTCTGCAGAGTATCTAGTCCATCGGGATCAATGACCTACTAAGCAATTATGTTAAAGAAATAACATAGCCTTATGATTGTCACTCGAACCTTGTTCGGCAAAATACTTATAATTGCAACAGGTAGCATTTGTGTCATTAACACATGACAGTCGTGAGACTTCATGTCAATTAATTTCAAATGTTCCATGGAAACAAGTTTCTTCATGCTGATGGAGTGACCGGACGGAACTTTCACACCATGTAAGGACTAGCACAGTTGAGTTCTCTCAGACTTAGACAGAGTGTAGCAAGCTGGGAGAAGGTACGTCTGGCCTTTATCGGTCTCTATTGATGCTAACTCGGTCCTGATGTTCATAGCGACCAAGTCACGCCTTGCGTTGATACCATCATTTATTTTATCAGGAATGTTCAGTAAGAGACCAATCAAATTGTCACATACATTCTTCTCTACGTGTATGACATCGATGCAATTGCGAACTTCTAAGTGCTCCCAATAAGGCGAGTCCCAAAATATTGACATATTCTTCCATATGTTCTTTTGACAGGTCCTCAATTTACGTCCCTTTCCAAGCACAACGTCGATATCCTTGACCATATTATACACTTCTTTCCCGCTAAAAGGCCTTCGTACTAAGTCATCCTCTTTTGTTCATCAAATTATTTCTTCATCTTTTGATATGGGTGATACTTTGGAAGGAACCTATGGTGACGCATGTATACAGTTTTGTGCGAGTTGTTCAACCACACGCTCTCGGTATAATTTAAGCAATGCGGACATGCTTTGGCTCCTTTTGTACTCAACCCTGATAGGTTACCAAAGGCAGAAAAATCATTAATGGTGCAGAACAACATGGCTCGTAGAGTGAAATTCTCTCGTTTGTCCGCATCCCATACATGTATCCCTTCGTTCCATAGTATTGCAAGATCTTCCACCAATGGTGCTAAGTACACATCAATATCGTTCCCAGGTTGCTTCGGCCCTCGGATAAGTAGTGACATCAAAATATATACTTCCGATTCATACACAGGCAAGGAGAAATGTTGTACATGCACAGAGTCATGGGCCAAATGCTATATCAGCTGCTCATATTACCAAAAGGATTCATTCTATCCGTACTCAACCCAAACCTTATATTCCTCGGTTCCACACCGAAATCTACAAACATTCCGCATCAATCTTATCATTCCGTCTTTCTTACGCTGCTCCCAGTGCCAACACATCAATCTTGCATCCTTGCGGTTTGCAAATAAACACTTCAAACGGGGAATTACATGAAGATACTACAACACCTTAGCAGGAGGTCATTGCTTCACCTCGATGTCCTTCCCATCATCGGGGTCATTTTTACGCTTGTCATATAAAGTTATTATGGTGTATGAGCAGTGGCGGAGCTAGAGTAAAACGGAGGGGGTTGCAACGGGTCGCGCGTGGGAGCATAGGACGGTAGGAGAATGGGCTGGACAGGGCGAGTGAGGGTATTTGTTGGGCTAAGGGTACACCATATTGGACCAAGGGGGGTGCACAAAGGGTGAATATTTACTAGTAATAACTAAAAAAAATTTTGGACCCGGGTTCCTGGGAACCCCTCCCCTCCATTGGGCTCCGCCCCTGTGTATGAGTGAAGTTATTGCCAAATACATATAGAGTTAGTACTAGTTTTATAGTGTTACAAACGGCCAGTAATTTTATATATGTTTAGCAGTAATTTCACTCATATACAACAGTAACTTTTCTCTCAATGCATACATGTTGGCAATAACTTCACTCATACGTGACAGTAACTTCATAAATTACGGATGATAATTGTAAGTAACTTCATCCATTATAGATGATAACTTCATATGCATTCGATACTAACTTTATCATAATTAACAAACACTAGTAACTGAGTATGAGGTGGGATGCTAGAATAGCTAGCTAGTTAAATCAATTAGGAGCGCACATTTATTTTACACCTACGCGCTGGTTAGTGTTTCTATTTACACGTAATGAAATCGGTTGGACCTAGCAGTCTAGCACGTCTGTCTGTTAGAAGCAGCAAACTCAAGCCACCGGACACCGACAACTGGGCCCCCAAAAGGAAAACACGTCACCGCCCAGCGATTTCCATTTGCGCGCTCACGAAAAGACCAAATGAAAGCCTCCGCGCCCCTCCTCCCGCCGCTTCCGGATCGGAATCCTCGCGCCCCCTCACATCCACCGTCCGTTCGTACACATCCGACGGCCACCATCCACGATCCGCGTGATCGCCTCCCATTGGCTGCCGCGCCCCGACCCCGGACCCTATATATTCTCCCCCGCGCCCGAGGTTTTCCCGCATCTGCATCTCTCGCTCCCTCCGCCTCCTCACGCAAAGCCGGTGTCCTGTAGCGGGTTCTCGTTGTCGGTCGGTGGTGAGATGGCGGGTCGTGGGAAGGCGATCGGCGCTGGCGCGGCGAAGAAGGCGACGTCGAGGAGCTCCAAGGCCGGGCTGCAGTTCCCGGTGGGTAGGATCGCGAGGTTCCTCAAGGCCGGCAAGTACGCCGAGCGCGTCGGCGCCGGCGCCCCCGTCTACCTTGCCGCCGTCCTCGAGTACCTAGCCGCTGAGGTAGGTGACCTGGATCTTCGCTGGTATTACGCGCGATGGGGTGATTCGTCTCGGTGGTGCCTCGATTTTTGGGGGGTTCTGTTGCCTTGATCTGGTTCCTGGGTCCGTGCAGATATTTGGGTGTTCTTGGATCTTATTCGAACTGTTATGTCCGTACCGTCGATTGGTTGCCTTGAAGCGTGGTAATGTTGACGGAATTAGTTGCTTTTGCCGATTAGTGCTTTGGAACTTCTTGCTATTCTCAAATTAACCATGAGATTCGCGTTCAAACCCGTCAAGATTAGGTTTCTTGGTGTACAAATGTTGGTCAAATCCGTGTTTTTTCTTGTAGGTTTGTAGCGCGCTGGCTTGCAGCATCTAAATTCCAAATGAATGTTGCGCGTTTGTGCTTATCTCGTCTTTCTTGCCCCCTTGCTCACCAGGTCCTGGAGTTGGCCGGGAACGCGGCGAGGGACAACAAGAAGACCCGCATCGTGCCGCGCCACATCCAGCTCGCCGTGCGCAACGACGAGGAGCTGACCAAGCTACTGGGCGGTGCCACCATCGCGAGCGGCGGCGTGATGCCCAACATTCACCAGCACCTCCTCCCCAAGAAGGCCGGCTCCTCCAAGGCCTCCAGCGTCGACGACGACAACTAAGGCCCATGCCTCCGCCTCCGCCAGAACCCTCCCATCATTTCACAAGGCGTTGCTGCTGGTTTCGTTGGGATAGTTTAGCTGCTTCGTCTGGATTTCTCCAGTGTTGGGTTGCGTTGATCAGTAGGAGAATGCTAGTTCTTGGTTGGTTTAGGTGGTTCGATGGTTGTGAATATGGCAAAATTTTCGGGGGTTTATCTCAGATGTAAGCCAGGTGTTGGATCTTGTTGATTGTTTAATGGTTGAAGAGATGGGGAAGAAATTGAAACTTTGAGCTATCATCATTTGTCTCCTCCCTGATGCTTTCATCGCTTTAGCTATCGCCATCTTGGGCGATTCAGAAATTGTTCTGGGCCTTCTGGCCCTATGCATGCTGTGCAGAAGTATGGTCAGTTTTAGCGTGCAAGATAGCAAGAAGTGATGTGATTAGCTGAAGTGTTCCGGCGATGCGATGAACTTGTACGAACGATTGCTACTCAACGCATCGTATTTTAATTTCGATTTGTTTTATTATTTTGTTTTTTGTATTTTTATTTCTTTGTATTGTTTGTAACGGTACAATGATTTTTATTTTTAATTAAATGACCTTATTCCGTCGAAATGGTGATTGGTCAACGACTCAGCTGGTGAAATGGACTGGAAGAACTAGGTCCTTAGCTTCGGCAGTGATCGTTCCGGTCCCAAACTTGATAACGTCTTGGCCTCTTGGATTCTCTAACTTGTTCCGGCTTGTAGTCGCAGAATGTGGTGGGGCTACGTGTCAGCGTCACTTCTCTTGTGCGGCGACTTGTGGTCGAGGCGTCCGGGTTGGCAACTAGTTTTGCTTCCATGATTCCTCCATACAGGAAAATGCCTCGAAGAAAACCGGAGAAGTGCGTGTGGAAGTCAAATCAGTCTTCGATTTCTTTCAGAGAGAGAGAGAGAGAGAGAGAGAGAGAGAGAGGAGAGAGATCGCAGTCGTCGATGTGCTGCTGATGTTTGAGCAAGGATCGAGCAATCGACAGCCCGACGCCTGCCCCTCCTCGTGTCTCCTACTCCCCGATCTGGCCTGGCCGTCCGTCCGTTCAGCCCATCTTGAATTCTTCCAAACCGGACTTGTACACTGCTGCCACCGAGGCGGGACGTAACAAGGGTGGAGGAATTTTATAGGATTGTGTTTCTATGGAAAATATTTGCTATGTGCTCTTTTAGAACGTAGGATAGGTCTGGAGAATTCCTATAGGGTTCTTTCCTTTCTTTAACTGTTTTTGGGATTCAAAACATTTGCTCAAACCTCATGTTAAATATTTATTTGGAACGCAAGAATTTTTCTCAATTTATGTATTAATTGAACTAATTCCTATATTTTAAATAGGGCCTAAGAATTCCTTTGAGAAGTCCCATGGAGAATGTGTCTTTTTCTCTCCACTCTCTCTCTCTAATCAAGTGATATCTAATCTCAAAATTCCTGTATTTTTCCTATGAGGCATCCAAACGCCTATTTTGAGCAATTTCTACAGTTTTTTGGGTAGTGTCCAACAAGTCATGGCATTCTAATAATACGTTTCTAGATTCCTGCATTCCAAAGAGGGCCTTAGAGGCTCTATTTCGGATTTGTGCCTGAGAGACCATGTGGTTATGACCCTATGGGTGTGATGAGTAATTGCCATCGGTTTAGAAAAGTCGAGTTTGGATTATGAGGTTCGGACCATGTCGTTGTGTGGTGCAATCGGTTTCGGCCGGGTTTGGTCAAACCTGATCAAAGTGATTAGAATGCATACTTTGTTGATTCGACAGGTTTTGGCTTCTTCATGTGTAAGTATGTTTCATTGATGCTATTTATGCTTATATGTATCGAGCGGTACTATGTGATGTGTTTCTTGTCTGTGATGGCTACAGGACGTCGAGGCGGAGTCGTGGCGAGACACGAGGTGACTGGACTAGACACAGGCGATGTCGAGGTCAGAACGGTCGGATGTGTCGAAGACGACGGAGACTTGAGGTGGTTGCGAGGTTTGGACGACAAGGAACGCGGAAGCTTCCTGGAAGGTGCAGGAGGGGCATTTTGGTAAAAACGCAAAGCTGCACAGGTGGAAGCAGTTCTGTTCGGGAGTTAGCGGGCATAACGGGTTGGAGACCCGTTAGCCAAAGGGTATAAATAGGAGAGGTGTGTGCAGGTGCATGTACCACTTGAGAGATGGTTTTAGGGTTTTGCTTTAGTCAAAATGGGCTTTAGAGAGTTGCTTTGGCTTTAGGCTTTAGTAGTTGAGAGTTGGTGGAGAGGGCAGAAGCATGTCTCCTTCGTAGCTTCTCTCTGTGTGGGTTCTTGAGGGGGGTTCTTGATTTGGAGAGAGGGAGAGGTTGGAGATGAGTTGAGCCACCATGTAATCTTCCTCTGATTGTAATCATGTTTGGGGACTCCTCTGTAATCCTCTTGCTTCTAGGAATGAATGAATTTACATTGAGATGCTCTGTCTCCTGTGTTCTCCCTTCGATGCTTTCTATGCTTGATTTTTGAGTTTTTGTGTTTTGGCTCGATTCTTGCTGAGGAGTGGCAAAATGGGTTGCTCTATGATGGAATTGCATTTCTAGACCCTTTGGTTATCTAGTTTCAAGAGTAATTTGATCGATTTGCAAGAATCACATTTTTAGCCCTCCTGTGTTCTTGTTTATAGGGTTTTGGTGTGAATCTTGTTTCTCTTCATGAGAAGGTATGAAACTTAGCATGTTAAGTCCAGAGGCTATTAAGTAGCTATCCTTAAAGTTCCATGAGCAGAGGTTCAAGGTTGGAGAGGAATTTGGTTTTTGGCTTAGTTCGTGCAAAATTTCAGGTTTTTACCATAATCTGAAATTTGTGCTCTTAGGTTGTCTTCTCTTTGTCTCCTAGGCCCTATAGGTTATTTGAGAGGTAGTCACACTGATCTGGGCAGAGAAATCTAGAAGAAAAATCTCAATTTTCTCAAGAGTGTGAAGTTTCTAGGTTTCAGTCTGTTTTTCGGGCTGTTCTGCTCTCTAAAAACGATGCCCGGTCAGACCAGTTTTAAACCGGCGGTCTGACCAGAGAAGAAGGAGCGGTCAGACCGGCTTTTACATGGCGGTTGGACGATCAGAGCCGCGGTCCGACCGCGGCATATGACCGGTCGATCGCCTAGCTATAGCGGTTTGACCGCTCGGCATATAGAGGACAGACCGCCCCTTTGCTGATTTCTTTCCTGGTCGTGTTATTTCTTTGGTCTTTTGTTGGTCTTGCCTCTTTCTCTAGTAGGTTAAGTCTTCAGTGTGCTGAGCTTGTCTTCTTCATAGTTTCTATAACTATTGGAGAAGTGTTCATGGGGGATATGTTTAGGAGTTTTTAAAGATCGACATTCACCCCCCTCTGTCGCCGTTTGCAATCCAACAGTGCCACCTATCGAAGCACTAATTTTAAAGCAAACTTATCTTCACATTGCCTTCCCCAATCGCCACCTTGACTTCCCCAATCCCCACCATTGCAACCACCAAGCCATGGTACTCAGTGGTCCACACTGTTGCCGCAACATGCTCACTAGACGCCGTTGCCTCTGCACGCTTGGTGGATGCCTCCGCTGTCGCGCTTGCCTAACACTGTCGCCGCCTCCTTTGTGATCGCCGAATGTGCTCAAACGCACCACCATTGTGCTCACCTAACGCCACCGCCTCCATGCTCGCCTGTCGCTGCCGCCATGCTAGGTGGCCTAGGGAGCCGCCAGAGAACTAGGTGGCGGTGCCCTAGACTTGCTGGCAAACTTGGAATGAGAGGAGATGGGGAGAAAGATTGACTCATTTAATCAATTGCTTTGAGATTAGTGCATCGATATGTGGCACAAATCCAAAATAGAGCCCCTAGAGGTTGGATTTGGGGGTCTCCTAGAAAATTTTAAGGTCGTGATGGAAATTGGAACACTACCGAATCTTCCTCCCCATTTGCAAACAGGAAATTTCACTTTTCTCTCTTTGATTCAAAGGACAAATACATGATTTGTGATTCCAAAGGATTAGATATTGTTCACGCATTTGATTTATAGGAACTGCATCAAGAAATTTTAGAGGAATACTATTGATTCCGCATGATTTTACATGATTTTTACAGGAAAAAAATCCATCCAGCCCCAACATCTTTTGTAGAATTCCTGTGCACAAAGAACGAGAGAACGGACATGTGAGAAACATATCGGCCGTCACTTTGCTTACCTCCATTGCCTTTGTTGGAGTCATCATGCTGAAGTTTAAGATGTCACTGTCACACTGCGGATTGGGCACCGCCGCCCTTCACCTTGGCCGCCACCGCCACCCTAGCTGGCGTGGCCGGTCCGTTGGCCTTCGCCCTCCCACCGAGATGGTGCCACCAGACTTCGCACTCGCTCCCGCCATCATCGCCCGAGCTGGGCTGCCACCTTTGCCCTCGCTACCGTCGTTGCCACTTGAGCTAGCACCACCTCCTTTTCCCTCGCTCCCTCCAACACTGATCGGTTTGTTCCTATGTGGATAAGAATGAGTGAGCGACAAGGATGGGTGGGGATAATAACGATGGTGTTTGTTGGTTTAAATCAGTGTAGGGATGGGTGGGGCCATCTGTAGTGCACAACTAATTAGTTTTATTATATGCTATTAGTTAAATTAGTGTAATAATCTCTTATATTTATACTAAAAGCAAATAAGATTAGTATTCACTCTAAATTTCCTGTGTTCCTATTGTTACTGCGAATCAAACACCTAATCCTACCAAAATTCTAGTGTTTTCCAATCCTCTGTTTTGCACCTGCATTCCTATCATATTCATGTATTTTTTTCTAGTCCTACCTTTTTAGAATCCTACGAAACAAAGAGGCCCTTGGAGAAAACAATTTGATTTCTACAAGAATAAAAAAAATCCCATGCTACAAATGAGGCATCGATGTTTAATATTGGGTTACCACATTTAGGGTGCAAACGATACAAGTTAATCCCAACCAATCCGGTACTGAATCCGGTCGAACCGAATATGGGAAGGTAATTTAATATCCGGTACTGAATCTGATCAGTATTAGATAGTTGTTGCCGGATACGGTAGTGAAAATGGGAGAACTAAAATATGACTGAATAGCATCGGTAAATAGTAAACCAGATAATATCTGATAAGCAAGTTAGTACCCTAATCAGTCTAGCCGATCAACCATCATTGATACCAAGCGGCCTAGATTTTACCAAACTCCTAACATAACTTCAGAGTCCAGCCACTCTATCCAGTCATTGCCAATCTTGCCTGCTTAAGTTGAATTTGCATACGAATTTATCAATTTTTAAACTTATATATGAACTTACCAGTTTTTGAACTTTTGTATGAATTTATCGCTTATGTTGGATTTGTGTTGTGTCAGTTATCGCTTATGTTGAATTTATTGCTAGTTGGAGGTTTGAAGTGATGATGGTATGGTTCATTGTATATTCCTTTAGAGCAAGTCTTATAATATAGCCTACAGCTGGCTGTATGAATACTTACAACTCACTTTTCAGGCTACTCATATAGTAGTTACAGCCAGCTGAAGGCTGTATGACCTACCCCTTCCTCTCACAAAGTTTCTTGGTTCTTGTGCTTGGTGGTCAGTAAGCTTCTGACCCACCTCTCTTCTCTCTCCTCCTCTCTCTCCTCCACCTCAGCATACAGCCAGCTTACAGCCTCTTATAATACTTGCTCTTATGTATGCATATACTATCTGCATATATTATCCGTTTTCAATCCAAAATCGTCATGTATCTGTTCCGATGGTACCATATCTAAAACTCCGAATTTATATTTATATCTAATTTTACTATATCTAACTTCGATAATTAAAAAAATATATTAGAATACGGTATAAATAATATCCGTTCGAATCTGACTCAGTTACACTGCTAACCACATTGCACGGCCTACCTCACAGTTTGGTGAGTACGCCCCTCTTTGCGCCTCGACGGTTGATTAACACACAATCCTCTATATCATCCGGACTGTGGGGGTGTTTGGTTACCAGCCATAGTTTACCACGCCTAAAGTTAGGCAAGTTTGACCAACTTTGGGAGCTGTTTGGTAGCAGCCACAGTTGTGGCAAGATTCCCTTCCAACAAACTAGGTCCCACGCGTCAATGACTCAAAAAAGTGTGGCAAGATTCCCTTAGGTTTGCTAAGGTCTAGCAAAGAATTTAAGCACCTTAACTTAGGCAAGTGTGGCCATTTTTATTGGCAAAGTGTGGCTAGCAACCAAACAGCCCCTGTGTGCGAAGTGGCGACAAGAAGTGTACGGGAAAAACAACTTCCACTGAACCAAAAAAAAAAACCAGGTAACTTTCGAATATATTGCAAATACACGGACCTCGCAGCCCCACAAAAGGGTGAAAAAAAAAGAGACCCAGGATCCGGAGGGAGGAGTGGGGCCCACGACCACGGCCGAGAGAGCACCGAAACGGAGTGGCGGCAAACCAAAACCAACCTCTGCACGCCGACGGCCAGGATCGATCCCCCAGCGCCACTCCCTCCCCCGCCACGTCACCGATCCGCGTACTCTCCCCGCACTGGGTCACGTCACGCATATAATCCCCACCCACCTCTCCCTCCCACCAGCCGCAAACAGCCCGCTGGCTCCGCGCTTTCTCTAGTCTTCTCCTGCCTGCCTTCGCTTCGCTTCCCCCGCGCTAGAGACCCTTGCTTGCTAGCCATGGCCGGGAGGGGCAAGGCGATCGGCTCGGGCGCCGCCAAGAAGGCCATGTCGCGGAGCTCCAAGGCCGGGCTCCAGTTCCCCGTCGGCAGGATCGCGCGGTTCCTCAAGGCCGGCAAGTACGCCGAGAGGGTCGGCGCCGGTGCCCCCGTCTACCTCGCCGCCGTGCTCGAGTACCTGGCCGCCGAGGTGCGTGGAATTGTGGTTTTTTCGGTGCCTCGATTTGGTTTTGGGTGGTGAATGAATGGAGCGGTTGGGTCTGCGGTTCTTGAATTGGGGGCGGGGTGTATAATTCGGGGACAATTCTAGGGTTTCTGATGGGAAAATTTTGGGGGTTCGACGAAAGGTTCGATTCTGGTAGGGCGGGGGAGCTTTGATTCTCTCGAATCGGCGAGGATTTTGGAGTAATCTTTGGATTTGTCCTGATTTCTGCAGGTTCTCGAGCTGGCCGGGAACGCCGCGAGGGACAACAAGAAGACCCGCATCGTGCCGCGCCACATCCAGCTTGCCGTCCGCAACGACGAGGAGCTCTCCCGCCTGCTCGGCACGGTCACCATCGCCAGCGGCGGCGTCATGCCCAACATCCACAACCTGCTCCTCCCCAAGAAGGCCGGCGGTCGCAGCGCCAAGGCCGCGGCCGGCGACGACGACAGCTAGATCCTGATTCCTGACGCTCTTCCGGTGGCGGCGGTGGTGGCCGTGGATGTTGTTGTATCAGTGTGTGTAGTAGCGCGTGCGTTCTAGCCTGCTTAGGTGTTGCGTTCTAGTAGGAGATTATTATTATTATTAGGTTCTGAATTGTGCTTGTACCTATGCTAAAACTTACGGTGTACTTCTGTATGTAGTTGCTCTGTAATTTGTTGCTACGTTCCATAAAAGGTGCATCTTTGGGTGACTTTGCTAAATCTTCTCTGCTCCGGCGTTCAAATGCTAAATTGGTGTTTTGAACTTTTCGTTGCAGCAAATAATTTTGGTCAGAGTTCTCGTGCGTTCAATTGTGAAAAGTGATATTGGAATCAGTTGTGAAATTCATGTCGAGCATTGTTCGAGCATGTCGAGTTGTCACTTTAATTTTGAAATTAGCACTATATAGTACGAAATTATAAATCTATTTTTTTTGTTGAGAGCAGAATAACCAGTGGCTGATGGGTGACTTCTACTATGCCACTTGACATGAGCCAAGCGTAACGGGTCGGCCTAAAGGCCTATTTGGGATTACTCTGCTCCAGTTTTTCCAGCTCTGCTCCATCAACTCCACTATGAAGCAGCTCCACTGTGGAGTTTCTGGAGCAGGTGGTCCTGTTTGGCACGCAGCCTAACTCCAGCTCTAGGAATGTGAGGTTTCCCTGAGAAAGGTTCAATGTGCCTCTGAATGATGTTTGATGTATGTTTTGATGGCTGCGGAGCATATGTAACTGAATATTTTTTTGTTGCCAATTGAAATATGATGTAAAATATTATAATCGTAATTAATTTATTCGAGAAAAATCAAAAAACAAATATTTTGGTCAAATAATTCCATTCTTTTGTCCCATTGTTTCACATCAAAACTCAATTCTTTGCATTGGATATGTGACCTCAAAATGGATCAAGCAATATTGGTAGATATCTCGAACTTATGTACAACAGACTTTACCTCTCAAATCAAGTTAAGCGGATAAATTGAAATGGTCTTAGAACTGATTCTGATTGTAAAGTAATTCAATGAGTACAGCCTCAAACATTAGTCCATCAAGTTCAAATTAAGTTAACCATAGAACTTCCTAAAACAAATTGTAGGAAATAGTACATAATGGTAAGAACCAATATGACACAATTCAGTTCATCAACTACAAAGTATTAGCTATACATCAACTACAAAGTATTAGCTATACATCATCTTTAGTTATTTAGATGGTGGCCACATACAATTGAACAATTATTATGCATATTCCATTGCAAAGTGCAAACATGAATTAGACATAGTCACATACAAACAAGGGAGATTAGCTATACTGGTAGATGAAAAAACCAAGACCTTCCAATCACAGAGATTACTTGTCTTGTGCTTTAATTTTCTTTTACCCCATCTCTCTATGTAACATGAACAAGCAAAATCTCATACAGACCACCATGATCGCCATCGCTAAGTGGCGAAATTGCGATATTATCGATTTTTGAGCGATTAGCAAGCACAAGATGATCAAAATGCACAACCTTTCTTCTTCCTCTATCGATCGGGGCATCTCGCGGAGGAACCCCACCGCTCGGCTCGACCGCCTCGTTGATGTTGATGCCGCTGCGCCTCTTCTCCCCAACCCGTCGCCTCGGCGCCACCGTCGCCGCCTCCGCTCGAGATTGGCGACGGCGGCTTCTCCGCCTCAAGACGGGCCTGCGCTTGAGGCACACCCGACCTTCTTCCTCGAGGTGGGCGCGCGCGGGTGGGCGTGGTGGCTGGGGTGTCGGCGGCCGCATGGCGGGCGGGGGCGAGGAGAGGAGCGCGCAGAGAGAGGCGGAGGAGAGGAGCGCGCGGAGGAGGCGAGGAGAGGCGCCGTTCTTGATGTCCAGAGAGAGGGTCCGGCGGCCACTCCTTGCGGGCGCCGAGGAGGGAGAGGAGGTGGTTCTTGAGCCGGAGGGAGTTGGGCGGGAGCGCGACGAGGTCCGACGGTCGGCGGTGCAGCCGTGCAGGTGGTCGAGGACGGTGGGGTCGGCGCCGTCGGCGAGGAGACGAGAGACTGCCGCAGGAGCAGACGGGGGGCGGAGCGGGGGCGGAGAGGATGGGGGCGCGGGTGGGGGCGGAGAGGATGGGGGTGCGGGTGGGGGCGGATGGATGGCAATGGTGGGTAATTTTTCCCCAACTCCATGAGGAGATACAAAACTTCAGTTTCTAGAATACCCCTTGTGGAGCTCCAGAAATAACGTGGAGTTGGCCTTCAACTCCACCTTTTTCTTGGAGCAGAGTTCTTGGAGTTGGACCCGTTTGGCTAGACAAATTTGGAGCAGAGTTGAAAAAGCTGGAGTGGAGCAGTCCCAAACAGGCCCTAAGGCACGATACTTTTGGCATGGCTTATGGCACGGCTCGAAAGTTGATGGGCTGCGCAAGCACGGCACGAGGCCATGGGCCGTGCTCGGGTCGACGCCTCAACCCATTGTGTCGGCATGGCATGGCACATGCAATGTCGGACCCCGCACGGCACGATGGCGGCACGGCTCATGTCGGCCCCTGACACAAACCCGACCCTCGTGTATTACAAAGACTAGTCCCGATCAAAGCTAGTGCACGGTCAAACAGAATGGGAAACATCACCATCAACGATTTATTACAATAGATAAGAGTATCGACCACGTGGTCACATTATTACATTGGAGGTTTCAAGACCTCGCACAATCAAAACACAATGGAAGCAAAGTGAAATCAAAGTAGACCCATCAAGATGCCACAGCAGCTGATCGGGAAGCGCGACCTAGTCCTCCGGGAAGAATCCATCGCACCACAAGCGAAGCGAAGAGTCGTAGTCACCTTCTTGAGCTTCAACTTCCTCCGAGATTTTATTTTTAAGTGTAGCATGTGAGTACATAAAGTACTCCGCAAGTCTTGGGAAAATGCATAGATGCAAGGCTTAACAAAGGAAGGCCATATGGTTCTTTTGCACAAAGCAATATTTGAAATCTCAATTACTACTAATTATTTTCGAAGGCATCAATTTAATGAAGTAAATGTTTTTACCGAATTAACTTTCTAGTGAAGGTTCCAACTACCAACACTAGCTAACCAATTACCATTGGTCAAGTTTTAAAGCTGCGGGTTCCATCCACCCTCTCTGCTCCATCCGCCAGATTCCTTCCGAGAGTTCCTCCACCTCGGAATACAAAACTTTGATTTTAAAACAAAACCAGAAATATACCATGTGAATGCATTCCTTGCTCGCCTTGACCGTGGGCACGGCTATTCGAATAGTTTTACACTCTGCAGAGGTTGTACAACTTTACCCACAAGAGATAAATCATCCTAAAAGTCAACACGCTTCCTTTGGCATGAGACCCAGATAAAATATCACAAAGCCTTTACCTTACTCTAATCTAGCTAGATACCACCCGCTGAGGTTTCACCGCAGAAGGGTTAAATCCGCCCAATCAAGTCCTCTTGCGCCATATGAGTACAAGAAATCCTGTCCCTCACTCGTGAATAACCGGTCCATCCTCGGCATCCACTTTCCACCGGTGGCGGCTAAACTAGACTATCATAAGTTAGTCACCTAGGTCGCACCCATATAGACTTGTGGTTGTACGGTTAATGCTCGATTTGGACAAACACAAGCGTCGGTCCTTAATTGACTAGGTGGAACATCCACTTAACAAGTTCTCGTGCTTCTCGCACCAACCCAAACAACCATCCACCCTAATCTAAACCGACTTTCACATTTTTATTTTATTTCAAAATCACAGTGACAACTCCAATTGCCACTTCACTTTCAAACACAAGGATTTAATAATAAATCATAATTTCCCATTTTCAAGATTTTCCAAAGTTATTAGATAGCAAGACTAAGCATTAACCTACCATTCTAATATTCACAAAGATTAATAGTAATCTCATTATTGAGACAAAGGGAGTTCTAGGGTGACAATGTACATGGCAATCAAAGTCAAATGAGGGCATAACAAGGTTGGAATAACTAATTCCTAAAGACTTGAACTAGTGACTTTATGTAAATAGCACTGCACATAATTTAAAATACTTTAAAAACATTTCGAAAGCATAGGCTCAAAATGATCAAAGGAGACTTGCCTTCTTGCAGGGTTTCTGGGTCTTCTTGCTGCTGTGAAGAGGGTTCGTTGACAACGTTGGAATCTACGCGAGAAAAGACAAGACAACAAAGCAAATAAATACAAACGAAAATTCAATAAAATCCAAAAATTCAACAGAGGCCATAGTTGGATAGATTATGATTTTAGATGAATTTAGAAATTTGAATGGCTGGATTTGGAGTTAAAATGAGAAAGTTATGCTCATTTGAAAATCTCAGATTTGAATAAATCGAGAAATTCGGAAATTTCTGACAGGTGGGACCCACTGGAGAATTAAATTTTAATCTTTTATTTTTATCTCGGGAGACTGACAGGTGGGGCCCACTGAACAGTAACCACTGGTGGTCACTGACATGTGGGACCCACTGGACAGTGAGCCCACGGCTCAGCCTCTGACACATGGGACCCACTGGACTCCGGGCCCACTTGTCAGAGATAGCACAGAGAGGTGGGGCCCAGGCGGCAGTGGCCAACGCAGACCGGCGGCCGCTGACGGGTGGGACCCACTTGTCAGCCCGGAAAATAAACGAAAAACTCAACCTCCGCGCGTGGAACCGAGGGCTCGAACGCGCGCCGAGGAGTCGGGAGGAGAGCGAGCGGTGATAGCCAAGTGAGCGGGAGGCTTTGCCTACCCAATAAGGGTAGGTAACCTCTTGAGGGTACCTTCGGTGGTCCGCGGCCGTGAACGGAGGCAAGGTCGTCGGCGGCGAGGGAGGCCGAGAGGTTCTCTCGCGGTGCGTGATATGTAATCCCGTGCGGAGGGGTCCGATTGGAGGGTCAACGGCGCGGCGACGAGCGAGAAGGCCGGCGACGAGGAGGTGGCGGAGCGCTCGGGTCCTCCGACGCGACGGCGCCCGGCGGCGGGAGGCGGCGTGGTGTCGGGAGGTTCGCCGGCGCGAGGAAGCTCGAGGTGGCGACGGCGGGCTCGAGACGACCGAGGCGGCGGCGAAGGCTCACCGGAGTACCTACCGTGGGCGACGGGAACTCGCGGATGCGACGGCGCTCGGGGCTTAGGGAGAGGTGGAGTGCTCGGGAGGTGGTGCGGGAGGAGGCGAGCGAGGGAGCTATTTATAGGGGCGAGGAGGGACACGGCGCGCAATTGCTCGCCGGTGTGTCGGCCGGAAAAAGGAAGGAAAGGGGAGAAACGGAAAGAGGGCGCCGATGGAAGGGAGCCCGAGAGATCGGGATCTTGGCCGCGGCGGCCTGTGGCTTCCCAAACCGAGGGGCTGTAAGGCAGGCGGGATCCGCGCGGTCTCGGCCACGGCGAAAAGGAAAAGGGGGAAAGAAAGGAAGGCGCCGGCCCGCGGGGACGACGGATCCGACAGCGGGCCGGGGCGGCGTGGGACGAGGGCGTCGCGGTGACGGCGGGGCCCGCGGTCGATGGGGTGAGGCGGGAGTGAGAGCGGGCGCTGGATGGCCCGCGCGGAGACTCGCTCATCCGAGCCGCCCACGCGCTTACTGGGGAAAAAGGAGGATTTTATTTTCAGAATTTGATTTTGATTTTGAAAAGGCTAGAAAATTATTTAGGCCTCGTAAAAATAAGAAAATACCTCCAAAAATTCCAGAAAAATTCACAGAAGCTCCTGGAGATATTTTGGACTTAATAAAATTATTTCCAACTATTGTTGATATTTAATTTTCATACTTTGAATTACTTTTTAAACTCTAAAAATAGTTTTTAAATTCCAGAAAATCCAGAAAGGCAATTAAAAGCCAAGTAAAATCCAATTACCTTAAAATAATTAATTTGAATTTAAATTTTTCAAAAAGCCAAATTTTGGGATGTGACAGCTCATTAGGCCCGTCGGCAAGATAAGCATGATCGGCTTGATAGGCACACACAAGCCTGTGATGGCACGACCCATCTAGCACGAAAAGGCGACCATTAGGCACGACGTGCATGGGCATAGCCCAACAAGCATGTCCCATCCAGCCTGGTAAGTACGGCCAATGGTATGTTTTTTAAAAATATGTAGTCGTTTATGGATGTTTGTATTAAAAAACAAAAAAATTCAAAAAATTTTGAAAATTTTCCTATAAATAGACACTATACCCCCCTCATCAACCCACACTCAAATCAGCATTCTTCTCACCTCACTCTCTTGTGAAAATTCTGAAGCTCTTTGTGGTAATTTGGCAAAATTTGGAATAATTTTGCCAGAATTCTGAAAATTCAAAATCCGAGCAGCGGTCAAGTAAAGAGGTGAGAATACCGATTTTCATGTTTTTATATTATTTTTATTCCTCTTTTATTGTAATAGAAAATAGGTAATAATTTAATTTTGTTTTTGTATTTTGCAGTTTTCTGCATTTCAAAATTTCTTCGTGTAACATTTTGACAAATTTGCTGCGAGTACGGAATTGATCTGGAAGATCTTGCACCATTCAGGATGGGTCCACCTCTACCTCAAACGGTCGAGGCTGCTGCCAAGCAGACCGTGGTTGTACCATCGTCAGGCCCTACCAGTGCCTTTGCATCAGGAAGCAATAGAGCTAAGAGGTCCAGACCGAGCACATCCAACGAGTGGAGAGATTTCGATAAGGTCATGAAGCAATTGTCATTCAGAGATCAGGTAAGAGTTGTTGTTTGCAAAATATGTCATCATGAATTGTCTGCAAAGTCTACAGGTGGAGCCGGGCACTTGCATAGATATGCCCAGAGATGTAAAGAAAAGGAAGGTATCGCCGCCATGAGGTAGACACAGTTGATGTATAACCCTGACGGTACGGTACATAATTGGGATTATAATCCTGAGGTAGCTTGTGAATCTTTAGCACATTTAATTGCTTTGTAAGATCTTCTTTTGAACTGTGATGCGTCAAATACATTTGAAAAGTCATGTTTCTAGACAGACAACCACTAGAAATTTAGTTAAATAACACGATAATGGTCATGAGAAAATTAAAGAATTGTTTGGAATATGTACATTTTCAATGGCTTTAATCTCGGACATATGGAGTGGTTGTGTTAGAGAGGATTATATTAGTGTAGTTGCTTATTACATAAATGATTACTGGGTTTTGGAAAGAGATTCATAGGTTTTAAATTGATAGATGTAGCACATACGGGTGATAATATAGCAAAATGTATTTTCAAAGTCGTAGAAGATTTTGATCTTACAAAATTTTTTTTGCAATTACCTTGGATAATGCTGCAGCAAACTCCAGGGCAATGGATATTCTTAATCCCTTATTTGGTACATATGTCGAATCATTCTCGAACTTTTTTACTACTCAACTGTTACTTTACCCAGAGTGTACTATCCAACATCTCCGATAATTCTTCATCATATTCTTGGAATTGCCATTCATTTGAATTTTTTTTGAAAATGACATACTGCTACGAGAGACTATGTGCGCTATGAAAATAAAATATTTAAAATATTAGAAAGATATTCCATACTTATATGTGTTTGCATTTATTTTAGATGTAAGAGCTAAAATTGAAGGTTTCACTAATGTTCTCAACATTATAGGTGATTCTATAGAGATATATTATTCTAACTATTTTACAGCTGTTCGTTCACAACTACCTAAAGGTTACCAGAAATACGAGAATAAGTTTCAAGGAGCTTGCTTACAATGACCTCCAGTAGCACCCACTACAGGTAAGAAGATAAACATGTGGGGCACCATGTTTTCCTTTGGGAGATCTTTCGTAAGATCAAGCTCTACATCTTCAAGTGGTAGAGGTAGGGCAATACATGCCAGGACCCGTGGGGAACTATTAGCCTTCCTGGACAGCAATCCTGTGCCTCACTACATAAAGAACTTCAACATTTTGGACTGGTGGCACGAGTAGGGGTGAAAACGGATCGGATTCAGACGGATATTGCTGTTACCATATCCTAACCCATATTTTTTCTCCGGATTTGGTATCAATCGGATTCGGTACCAATCAGATTCGGTGTCGGATCGGTCGGGATTAACCCAATTCGTTTGCACCCCTACTTGTTTGTAAGGAATGCATACAATGCAGTAAATGGAGTAGGATGCACTGACTTAATGCTACTATTTAATAGCTGATGTGGAAGATTTTATTTTACCATTACAAAAGAAAATGAAACGTCAAATAGTAGCACTAACCTGAAATCATACTTGAAGACGTATCGGATTCGGACGGATATTCGGATTCGGACGGATATTGCTGTTACCATATCCTAACCCATATTTTTTTCTCCGGATTCGGTGCCGGATCGGTCGGGATTAACCCGACCCGTTTTCACCCCTAGGCACGAGCACAAGCTAACATATCTGATGCTATCCATATATAGCACATGATGTGTTAACTGTTCTTGTCTCGATGATTTCTTCTGAGTCTACTTTTAGTCTTTCTAGAAGAATATTGGAGGAGAGAAAAACAAGACTCATGAGTGAGATGGTGAAAGTACATCACATAGTGAAATACTAGGAACAAGCTTATGTGCATGCCCAACACTGTGTGGTGGATATGGAGTTGGAACACGTGTTAAACAATCTATATCTAGATGATGGTGAAGGCAGTCAGGATGTTGACGATTCTTAGAGCATCCATATATATATATATATATTGTACTTTTATGCTTTTTCACCTGTAATGCTGAGCTACATGTTGTACTCTTTTTTCTTTGCCAAGGTTTTCTTGAGTCGAGTTTTTACTTGGCAAAGTGTAGGACCGAAATGGTGACAGAGGGAGGGTGAATGTCGATCTTTACAAATCGCCCCAATAAGTATCCTCACTTAAGCTACTTCTCTAATAGCTATGGGAGCTATGAAGATAGAAAATAAGCCCTCACTGGAAATCACAGAGACAAGGATAAACCAGATCCAGAAAGAAGCAATCAAGAAAAGCAAATTCAGCGCAAATCTGACTGCAAGCGGTAGTACCGCTATGCCGAGCGGTAGTACCTCTTGCCGGAGACGTTCGGACCGTCCGAACGTTTCATCGCTGCCGATCGAACTGGTCCGAACATGGGCGGTAGTACCGCTGAGCCGAGCGGTAGTACCTCTCCAGGAGCGGTAGTACCGCACGAAGAATTTCAGCAAACAGGATTTTCAGAAATATGAGAAATTCGCAAGGATTCTTGGATTCTTGGCTTGAGAAGCTTTGAGGATACATAGGGAACACTCCCAGAAGAATAAGCCAAGAGCCAAAATCAAGAATCCACTAGAAAATCAAAAGGATTTCAGATTCATGCCCAAAACTGAAAATATTCAGAGAGCTGCGCTAAAACTCAAATTCCCGTTTCATCTTTGATCATTTGGCTATGAAACTTTGAGGATAGGTTAGCAATAGCCTCTGGACCTCTCATGCCAAGTTTCATGCCATCTCGTGAAGGGAAACGAGATTTGATCAAAACCCTAGAAACTGAAAACTAAGAACAGAGGAGCTCAAGAATGAAAAACTGAAATCAAAAGTGGTTTGCTCTTAGGATTGACTAGCCAAATGGCTTTTGAGCATCTCCCATGTCATAGAAACCCATTTTGGGCCTTCCCAGCAAGCAAGAACTTCAAAACACAAAAAGAGGAAAATCACCCAAAAGAGAAAACGAAGGAATAACAGAGAGCACGGGAGAAAACTTCAGATTTCCATTCATTGAAGCAAAAGGATTACAGAGGAGTCCCGATACGCATGGATATTAGAACAAGAGGAATGATTACAAGACTCTCAATCCATCTCCTCACTTTCCCTCTCCATCCTCAAGATCACCTAGAGCTTCACATGCTTCTTGGGAGGAACACACACAGAGAGGTCTCACATTGAGGACATCAAAGGAGACACAGAGGGAACACAACTCTGCCTCCACCAACAACTCTCAACCACTAAAGCCTAAAGCCAAAACAAACTCTAAAGCCTATTTTGACTAAAGGAAACCCTAAAATCCCTTCAAGTGTTCAAGTGGGCATGCAGCCCCTCCAACCTATTTATAGCCCACGGCTAACGGGTCTCCACCCCGTTACGCCCGCTAAATCCAACGGAGCCCGCTCCCGCTTGTGCAGCCTTGCGAAATTCCCGTTTCACCCCTCCTGCACCTTCCGGGAAGCTTCTGCGCTCCTTGTCTCGCACGCCTTGCAACCACCTCGAGTCCACGTCGTCTTCGACACATCCCGATCGTTCTGACCTTAGCGCCACCTGCGCCTAGTCCGGTCCACCGTGTCTCGCCACGACTCCGCCCGATGTCCTGCAGCCACACAGACAAGAAACACATCAAATAGCACCGCTCGATACATGAAAGCGTAAATGGTATAAACACACCATACTTACACACACTGAAGTCAAAACCTGTCGAATCATCGGAATAAGTATCCTAATCCCATACGACAAAGTCTGACCAAGTCCGACTGAGCCCGTTGCACCATGCAACGTCAAGGTCCAAACCACCCAAACCAAACTCGACTCTCATAAACCGATGTCAATTACTCATCATACACACAGACCTCCACATGGTCTCTCACAAAGTTTTTTACGAGACAACCATTCAACATAAAAAAGCTCATTATTACATTTCTACAATTTATTGTGTCTTTTTCTACAATTTTTATAATTTAACATGTCTTTTCTACATTTTCCACAATTTATTGTGTATATTTACAATTTAATGTGTATTTTTATACTTTCTATAATTTATTGTGCCTTATTTTTGAATTCTACACATTTTTTAACAAATCAGTTTTTTCTTTTTTTTAAGCCAAACGGGCTATCCGGGCCAAACGGACGTGTCGTGCCAGCTTGGCTTGATCAGGGGCGGATCTACAGTAGTTCATGGGTGTTCAGCTAAACACCCAAAATTTTTGACAAAATACCTAATATATATGAGGTATAATACACACACACACACACACACACACACACACACATATAGTTGGGCTAAATCAAGTGTTTACGGTCACAATTCGGCCCGAGATCGAGAGAAACACAGCAGCCGCGACCCCGCGTGAGGGGCCCAGCCCATTTTTTGTCCGCCGGCCTGCCTATTCCTCGGTCCCGGGACCCTGATCCCCATTCGCGCGAACCCTAACCCTAGCCTGCCGCCCTCCGCTCCGCCGGCGACCGCCTCGCCGCCTCGCCTCCTCCTCCTCGCGCGCGCGCGCCGCCTCGCCTCGCTCCGCCTCGCCGCGCTGCCCCGCCTCGCCGCCTCCTCCTCCGCTCGGCGGCGACGCGCCTCGCCGCCTCCGCCCCGGCTAGATCTCGGGCGCCTCGCAGCGGCCTTCTTCCCAGAGCCGGACCAGTTCGCCGCCTCCCCGTCCTTCTGCGCCGGCATCACCACTGCCGAGGAGTACGCAGTCGTCGTTGGGAACAAGTCAGTCACCGCCCTGGACTCCGCCTGAGGCCCGATCTGTCCCCGCCGGCCCTCTGCCTCCTACTTCAACAAGGCTGGCCACTGATGTATTATAATAAGTATTGCTTGTTAATATGTGTGCATGTGCATTTATATTTAGGTACCAGAATGCATAGACAAGCTTGCACGAGCAAGAATTAAGATATGGGTGCTGACAGGAGACAAAATGGAGACGTCTATCAATATTGGGTATATATATTGTATTTTTGCATGGAAAAGGAACTGTTTGCTATAATCTGGCTATTTCCTTTACTGAATCATGTGCTTTGTCATCTTTAGCTTTGCATGTAGCCTACTTAGACAAGGAATGACACAGATAGAGATGGCAACGGGTAAATACCCATCGGGTATTGCCATTCCATACCCGTACCCGCTAGATGTAAATTTACCCGTCGGGTTACCCGTATTCTCACGCGGGTAGAAAAATTTACCCATACCCGTACCCGCGCGGGTATTACTACCCGACGGGTAACCCGTACCCGCAAGCATACCCGGTTCAACACATAAGAATATCATCAATTTAGACATTCATTAATCATACATGCCAAGCACAAAAGTGTCTAATGATCAAAATTAGTACATCACATAAACATACTTGACATGACCATGTCAACATATGACAAACAAATAAACAATCAACAACAAGTAGATAATAAAATTAACATTTGAGTGGGATGTCTAGTTGTCTAATGCGGGTATTCATTCCCGCGGGTAGGCTGGTATGGGTAGCATATACCCACACCCGCCTACCCGACGGGTAGAGGATTTCGCCCAATAACGTACCCATGGGTACATAAAATTTTCCATACCTGTCTCTTTATAGGGTAAAACCCGTCGGGTATTCGGGTATCGGGTACCTATTGCCATCTCTAGACACAGATAATCATCACACTGGAAGCACTTGACATCATTGCATTGGTGAAAAATAGAGACAAACAAACCATCGCCAAGGTGAATAAATGATTAAATTACCTTTGTTTTTGAATCATTGCATATATAACTCATTTTAAGTATAGAACAATTGTGATTTTTGAATGACTATATTCACAACACTAGCTCCCAGATGTTTAAAGAAAAGGCAGTTTAACAAAACATGCCTTCACATTTATAATTGCTAAACCTAGGCTACCAAAACCGTCATAGTTAGTTTTCTCTTTATTAGCTCTCCAGGCATCAAGGCAAAGGGTTATGGATCAGATAGAGGATGGAATCAAACAAATTCCACCCTTAAGTCAGTCCAGCACTGAATCTTTTGTACTGATCGTTGATGGTAAATCATTAACTTATGCTTTGGAAGATGGTATCAAGTTTAAGTTCTTGGATCTTGCTGTCAAGTGTGCATCAATCATATGTTATCGATCTTCACCGAAACAGAAGGCACTGGTCAGCTTTTTGCTTTTATGAAGCTTATGTTTCTCTTTTCTATGTAATTCTCCTAGTGTTGTTTCTAGAAACATACATGAAAAGATATTAACATTATTGATTATATGCAACAATTGCATGTTACAAGATTTGTTAAACATTCACATAAAAAATATTTTTACAACTTCGAAGTTCGAACACCCATTCTAAAATTCATGCGTCCGCCACTGGGCTTGATGGGTTAATTGTGCCTCGAGCTGGGCCAGAAGCTCAGCGTACGAACTGACACGGCATAGCCTATTCTAGTTGACAGGCCAAACGAGCATGTGTCTTGTCGAGCCCGAACCATATCGTTTCAGGCCGTCCATTTGACCACCACTGAACTTGACCATGGAGCAGCCGACCACCGTAGCACCGTCGGCGGACGCAGCACAAGCCGGCCTGGCGCGATAGGTGGCAAGGCCCATAGAGATGCCACACCATCCGATCGTGGCAGGAGTGGGCGAGCTCCCGCGCTAAGGGCCTGTTTGGGAGAGCTCCACCAACTTCAGATTCACGAAAAACGTGGATCTGGAGCTGGATTCACCGTGGAGCAGCTCCATGGTGGATCTGGGATTCGTCAAAGTGTTTGGTACAGCTCCACCTCCCTCTCTATCTCACTTCCACCTGGGCCCCACGCGTCAGGGGCAAAATGAAAAAAAAATCCCGGCGGCGCAGGCGCGGCAGCGGCCGGCGGCCGGCAGGCGCAGGCGGAGAAGAGGAGGAGGCGAGCGCCGGCGGCGAGGCGGAGCGGAGCGGCCGGCAAAGCGAGGAGGAGGCGGAGAAGAGGAGGAGGCGGAGCGGCCGGCGGGCGAGGAGGAGGCGGAGCGGCCGGCAGGCGAGGCGAAGGCGCAGGGGAGGACGGCGCAGCGACGAGAAAGAATAAAAATGAACCGTTTTTTTTTTGTGTAATCAGTGGCATGGTGGGTAATTTTCCCCAACTCCACCAATTTGAGTTTGGTGGAGCACCCCTTGAGGTGCTCCACCAATTTGGTGAATCTGGAGCTAGATCCATGATTTTGGTGGAGCAGATCCACGGTGGAGCTGCTGGAGCTGGAACTGTTTGGCTTGGAAAAGTGGATCTGGATCTGGATCTGGATTTGGTGAATCTGGAGCTGGTGGAGCTCTCCCAAACAGGCCCTAAGGAGCCGCGGCAGCATGCGTTCACACGCCTGCGTACGTACTATTATGTCTTTTGCTATGGCTCTTAATTGGTTCTAGTATGCTACATATACGAGTAGAATCCAAGGCCTGTATTGAGACAAGTTGCTAGGAATTCAAGTAGTTATTATATACGATTAGTTAGATTCACTACCATCAGTCCAAAATGCAAGTCGAACTAGCAAAGCGTTAATGACTTTGATTTTTAACATATTTTCCTCCTAGCTGTATTGAGTTTCTCTCTCCAAATCGTGCTACTAGTGATAAGTAGTATTAATTAATAGATTTGTTGATAGAAAGTGTTATCTAGGAAAACCAAAATGACATGTTTGTTGAAAATTCCATTTTCGACCGAATATATGCAGGACACTACAAGTAGCTAGCCAACAAGGCAGACTGGTACAATCATGTAAAGCATTAACTTAGGCCCTGTTTGGCACAGTTTCACCAACAGCTTCATGAGCTGTTGTGAGCTGTTTTTTGCCAAACACCCTTTTTGCAAACAGCTTCATGGGTGAAGCTCCTTTTTTTCTGCTCTCACAAAGGAATGGGGAGAGGTGAAGCTGAAAAAAGTAGCTTTTCACAGCTCTCTCCTCAGCCCGATCCTAGGAACCCATCGCCCTCTGGTTCACCAAAATTACACGCATTTGCCACTAGTCCATCCCGTTCACCTCTCCCGTTCACCAAAATTTCACTGCTCCTAATGATTTGACTACGAAGCATAAACAAAGCACTAATATTGCTTCCTAATGATTTTAATTTTTTATTTTAATTTTTTAATTCATACTCATTCAAATATATTATTTTTTAATTCATATGACCATATACAAACATACAACTCCAAATGTTAGAACAAGTCAGGTAGACAGGGGCATCTTGGACAATTGCCCTCTCTCAGCCATGCATGAAGCTGTTGGTGAAGCTGTTTTGCCAAACAGTTTTCTAAAACAGATTTAGCTTCATCAGTGAAGTTGCTCGTGAAGCTAAAACAAAAAAAACAGCTTCACTAGTGAAGCTGAGCTGTGCCAAACGGGGCCTTATTTGTGCAAAAGCACAAAAATTGTGTCCACATACAGACTACCTAACACTAAAATTCACTCTTCCATCGCAGCATTTTCAGCACCAGCTTTAGAACTCACTCAAAATCTATTTTAAATAAGAACAATCAAAGCATTCAGCATTTCTTCTTTTCAGATATACAGCATGGAAACTCTCCTTACCCACTTCTGTTCTCTTGGCTTACAGAAAAGGGTCGAGAACACGCAAACCACTATCTCACGCCTTCAAAGAGATCCAGCTCGGTTCCTTCGCTAAAAAACCACCGAACGAGCACCATCCCCTGCAGACAGTCCGCATCGAGCACAAGAACTTTTTCTTCCTCGAGAGACCATGATAGTTGACCAGCCACAACAAAACTGACACAAAAAGAACTGCAAAAAAGTAAAAGGAAGCAAATCCTTGGGCCACCTACTGAAGCACTAGGCATGGACGCCATTGCCATTGGCATAGTATGTTCCGTTTGAAAGACCATTGGCAAGCTTCTTTGCATGCCCATTTTGGTGTACTGTAGATGCGTAAGAACAGGGGAGAAGGAGCGAGGCGACGGGCAGGCGTCGGGGACGGGGAGGGAGCGTTGTGGGCCGGGGGGGTGGCCGTGGAGGGAGACGGCGGCGTCAAGGCAGCGGAAGGCGAGCAGGGGAGAAGGAGCGAGGCGGCGGGCAGGCGTCGGGGACGGGGAGGGAGCGTCGAGGGCCAGGGGGTGGCCGTGGAGGGAGGCGGCGGCGTCGAGGCAGCGGAAGGCGAGCAGGGGAGAAGGAGCGAGGCGGTGGGCAGGCGTCGGGGACGGGGAGGGAGACCGGAGACGAGAGGGGATTGGAGGCGGGGACGCAGATGGAAAAGGGAGAAGTTGCTAGGGGGTTTTGGGGAAAAATGCATAAGTGATAGAAGGCTTCCACCTTTATGAATCTGAGCCATAGATTGTAGATCCAACAGTCCTGGTTGGCATTTACATGTTATCACTGAATAGACTATTAGCACTAGATATACTCCCTATATATATATATATATATATATATATATATATATATATATATATATATATATATATATATATGTTGTGATTCTGCATCAAACAGAGAGAGAGAGTATGGTAGTGGAGAGTTAGGTGAGTAATGACTTAGGGTTTCTCCCCATGGCCTGTGCTATATATATGTCCACATGGGGAGTGTTTTTACAATAATGCCCTTACATCTGTACATCCCCTTCAGGGGCACTTTCATCATTACACATGTCCCATCTTGGGCTTTATAACCTCCTAACATGCCTGCTGAGCTTAGGTGGGGGCTACCCCTACAACAGGAGCCTCTCATAGTGAAGGGCTTCACGGGCCGAACCCATGTTGCCGAGCCCTTTGGCCCCCTCCGTCCCTGCGGCTTGTGAGCTTTTTCGACGTTCGTCTTAGTCTTGTTGCCTGGTGTGGCGTTTGCCCTGTCGCGAAGGTATGGCGCCGGGCGGTTTGGCGAAGCCTTCGTTGTCCACCCGGTCCTGTTGTAGTGGGGTCGAGGTCGACACCGAGACCGAGGGCCGACATCGACGTCCGGGTTGGAACCGAGGTTGAAGTCGCCTCTGGTTTGGCGGGGTCGGCGGTTGCCCCAGTCGAATCGGAGGTGTTGGCGGAGTCGGATGCCGAGGCACGCGTAGGCGGAGCGAGCCCCTAAGTCGTCGTGCGAACGCCAAACGACGACGGACTCCGGCATCGAGTGCTCTTCATTGGCAAGTGACTGCTGGCCTGCCTGGTGAAGCCTAGTTGACGTGGCGCGAGACTTGCGACATCGTGGTCACATCATGTTGTAACGTGCCTTCCTCTGGCCGACCCCGTGGTGGAACGTGCTTGGCGTGGCACTGGCGTCACCGGTTGGATTTTCGTTCCGTCGGTTGGACTCCTGTCGGTTGGGCTTTCCCGCTGATGGGGTATATATATCGTGCTGGTGCGGCACTGTACCTGCATTGTTGTCGGAACCCAGAGCGGCAACCCCAGGATCCTCTGTGTAAATCGCACTAGTCCAGGATCAGCTAGTGCACACAGCGGATAACAAAGATAAATATCAAGCAAAATGACATTTATTTAATTTAAATAGTATGGCCGTATGGCCAATGTTTACATCATCGCACATTGGCAAAAATAACTGCAAAAGAAATCGCGAAGCGGTTTGAAAAGGCGAAGCTCAAGATCGCCACAGCAAACAATCGCAAGACGTGGCCTACTCGTTCTGGTCTTCACCGTAGTCGAAGTCATCTTCCTCTGTGTGGAGATAGCAAGGTGAGTACAAACTTGTACTCCGCAAGTCACACGGAGAAAATGCATTACAATGATAAAGGCTTCAATGGAAGGCTTATAGGGTTAGTGTGCATAAAACAGCATTTAATGAAATACAGTAACTAGATTGAAATTGCTGAATTCAATACAATATGTAAAGATAGTACTTGTAATTGAAAATATTACCGTCAGTGCAGGCTCCGACCAAACACCAACCTATCCACGGGCATCCCACCCGGACCATCTTTTCCAAAAGACCACGTACGGATTCCATCCATCTACACGCTTCCACTGCGCAACTCTCTCACGGATTCCATCCATCCGCAAGGTATTCATCTCTCATGGATTCCATCCATCCACAAGATTATCATAAAATCATTTTTGAAAAACAAAGTCTAATCCATGAAAAACTTTTCTCAGCATGCCCATGACCGTGGGCACGGCTATCCAGGATAGATTATACACTCTGCAGAGGTTGTACAGCTTTACCCACAAGACACGATCATCCCGTTTTGCCACGCAAATTACACACTTCCTTAGGTGTGCAGCAGGGAGATCATGACAAGGCCTTTACAATGCAAAGCCTTCAACCTGACCAAGTCAACTCTAAGGTTTCACCCCAGTAAGGAATCCACCAGACCGGGACCCCCTCTTGAGCCGAGTGAGACTTTTCATGGCCTACGCCACGCTCACTTTCAACCTACGAAATGACTCAGGTTGGGACCCGCAAATTATTCAGCCAGGGCTGTCCCATACCAGACTTATGGTAGTACAATACGGCTTTGCAACAGTAGCTCACAGACCGGTCCTTAATTTGACTTAGGCCCAACCACACACCCCTGTGCACGACAGTCAACCACTGCGGCTCCGACCAACAGGGCATGCCTGCACCCACCAATCTAACCAATTGCCTAAGTCCAAACCAGTTTTTATATTTTATTTTCAAAATATTTCATAAACCTCCTTGACTCACCAAAGTCAAGAGTACATATCAAAAGCACATCATTTTATGTGAAAGGGGTTCGTCATTTAATGTGAAAAGGTATGCCAAAATCAAAATTATGTCTAAGCAGATCTAAGCATTTGATTTAGAAATTCTCCAGCCAATACTAGTGTACTAACTAGAGTTTGATTCTAAGGTGACAAGGTATAAGGATTTGCAAAGTCAAAGGAGGTAATAACAAACAGGTATTAACTAAAGTTAAAACTGAATTAAAATACATTGAATAAAAGTATGCATGCAATATAATTTAAAATAACATAATTTTATTTGAAATTCTGGGATCAACATGATCAAGGAGCGTGACTTGCCTTGCTCTTCAACTTGGTGTGAATCTTTGTCGTCGAAATTTCCCGAATCGTCGAAATCTACACGTGAAAATAACCCACCAAATTCAAATAAATTCAAATTTACTTCAAATATTTGAATTGAGGCCAGAAATGGATAGAGGGGAATTTTTGATGAATTTAGAAATTTGAATGGGAAATTTGAAAAGAGAGAAAATGGAAAAAACAGGATTTTTGGAATTATTTTTCTAAAGGAAAATCTGAATTATTGCGTCAGCGAGGAATTTCTTTTCAAATTAATTGTTTTTCAACCGAAAATCAATTTTATCGTCGACAAGATGACATCAGCACCTTCGGGCCAAGGCTGACAGGTGGGCCCCGGGTCTATGGACCGGATCCACGGGCTCATGGAGAGGCTGAGGTGGCGGGGTGGTGCTGACCGGGCGAGGAGCGCTGAGGTGGCGTCCACTGGATTGCCACGTGGGCTGCTACGTGGGCTAGGCGAGCTGACGTGGCAGGGCGGCCGGGGTGGCACACGGGGGTGGCAGCGATGGCGGCACTCTGGCGGGCACCGGCCGGCGGCGAGGGCGGAAATGGAGAAAGGAGACTGAGGGGAAGCCGGGGGTAGGGGCGGCAGTTACCGAGGGCAGCCGGGAGGTGGTCGGCGACGAGGGAAGGCGGCGGCGGCTCTGGGGCTCCGGCGGCGAGGACGTTCCAGCGGCGGGGAGGGGCGGCCGAGGGGTGGAGGAGGTCGAGGGTGACGCGGCGGAGTTGGAGGTGGTGTCGGCCGGGAGCGGGGGCGAGCGGAGCAGCGGCGATTTCTCGCCGGTGTTGGCGACGACGGCGGAGCCGAAGGCGCACGTCGCGAGGGCAAGGGGGAGGTCGGGGAGGAGAGCGAAGGTGGGGGCGAGGTAGTGCGGAAGGAGGCGGAGCTGCGGACGGTATTTATAGGGGGCGGAGAGCAACGGGGCGGCACGGATTTATCGCCGGAGATGGCGCGGGCGGCGGTGGTTACGGGCGAAAATAGGGGGACACGGCGCGGGGATGGTGGAATTCGGGCGCTGGGATGGCGACGGGAGTTGGCGCGTGGTTTGCGGGAGAAGAAAGGGGGAGGCGACGCAGCGTGCGAGATGGCCGCGGGAAGACGGGCGCGCGAGGAGGAGAAGACCGCGCGGGGAAGACGCGCCTGACAGGCGGGCCCCACGCGCAGAGAGAGAGAGGGAGGGGAGGGCGTGGATGGTGGCGATTGCGCCACGCAGCCAGGCGGGGATCGGGTAGCCCGGGAAGGAGGAGAGGTGGATGGGCTGGATGGGCCGGGGCGCGGGGTGTGGGCGATCCGGGCCGCACACGTGGCAACCGGGGAGGAGGGGGAGGCGGGATCGGCCAGGCGACGTGGACCGATCCTGGCCGTCCACGCGGCGGCCGGAGGGGAGGGGAGAGGGATTATTTTTATTTTTCTGATTTTGATTTTTTAGAAAACCTCAGAAAATTCATTAAGCCTTAGAAAAATATAAAAATACTTCCAAAAATTCCAAGAAAATTCACAGAAGCTCCTGGTGATATTTTGGACTTAATAAAAATACTTCCAACTAATGTTGGTATTTAATTTTCATACTTAAAATACTTTTTAATTTCAAAAATACATTTTTAAACTCAAGAAAATCCAGGAAACCAAATAAAAGCCAAATAACTCCAAATAATTATTTTGAACTAGGATTTTCATATAAAAACAAAATATCATTTTATTTAATAATAACTTTAGGTTTTTTCTGAAAATGCTTTTTAAATCCAGTTTTTTTTTCAAAAACAGAAATTCAAGGCAAATCCAAATTTAAACTTTAGGCACAAATATACTTATTTTAATTTAGGATTTTATTTTAATTAATTTTTATTTATTTATTTTACTAAAAATCTGGGCTGTTACAATTGTGTGCTCGGATAGGTGCTGCTCCCCTCAAATGGGCCCCTTCAGTGCATCCACATTCCGTAGCAACGTTACGCGGCTTGGGGGATGTTGATGTACTGATGGAGGCTTTTTTTCTCGGGAGCTCAGTTAACGTGTATTACCGGCAACAGGTCGCATTTTCTGCTTTCATGCTGCGTTTCTGCATATGGCGACAAGGTTTGCCATGTTCTCATAGATAGGCTCACCTTCAGTCGGGTTTTCTGATTGGGCCCCTCAACATTACTTTTCGAAGAATGTTGGTGCACCGAAGGTGGCCTGTTAATTAGAACAAGCCAAAACTTGCCGCGACATGGCCTCCGTCTTCCGGAGGCCAAATTGGTGTGGGGGTCCAAGGCAGAGCTGGAGTCGAAGCCGGAGTGGGGGCATACCTTGCGCCCCAAACTCCGGCCTAGGCGGTCCGTTAGTGCGCTGCTGTCCTTATTCCCGCCGGCGTGATCATGTGGCGGGGTGGCATGTCTTGGAGTCGGAGCGGCCGGGCGCCGCAGCCGTGACCCTTCGCATGTGTCTTTGCTAGAGTCGGGTCGGGGCCTCGCCATCGGGCGAAGACCCGCTTGGACCTGTTGCGTTGATGGGTCCGGCGGCCACGCCGACACGCGCCGAAAGCTATGTCGGGTCGTGCAACCTACATTTATTCCCTGCGCTGACTGACACGCGGTGGGACGCTAGTGGCGCGTCGTGCGGTGACAGGACACTGTACGACCACGGTCATGTGGCCTACGTGTGCTATCGCGACGCTTCGGCTTCGAAAGCGGTTGTCATTCGCCGTTTGCGCTTACCGATGGTGGGAGGCGAGGGGTCTATAAATACCCCCTGTGGTACTGTGCTTGCGCCTCCTCCATACGCTTTCTGGTTGTTCACGCCACATCCTATATTTTCTCCTCCTGCGCTCCTTTTCGTCGTCGAGTATCCCATGGGCAGCAATGG
Organism: Dendrocalamus sinicus; assembly: GCA_036346575.1. Taxonomy (NCBI): domain Eukaryota; kingdom Viridiplantae; phylum Streptophyta; class Magnoliopsida; order Poales; family Poaceae; genus Dendrocalamus; species Dendrocalamus sinicus. Next base: position 9,517,716 of record CM070660.1, on the reverse strand, counting down.
TGACTTGCGACGAGCGTGCTCAGGTGGGCGGCTACGCCATCCGCCGGTAGTCCTCGCCGCTTGAGGTGAAATACGCGCTCGAGGAGCGCGATCCGGCGGCGGCAGACAAGTGGTGGGCGGCGACTTGGGCCGCACGCTCGTGACGGAGGACACGATCCGGTCACTGTTGCGCGAGGGGAGGCTATCGGACCGCCAAGCGGTGCAGCTGCCCCCCGATGATGAGATGGAGCCGCGCCCTGAGAAGTCAGAGGCGATCGTCTTCGTCGCCTACTTCGAAGTCGGACTCCGCATCCCGTCCGCAGCGATTGTCGGGGACGTGCTGCGGACCTTCAAGCTGGAGTTGTCACAACTGACTCCGAACGCGGTGGCTCGCCTTGCCGTGTACAGCTGGGCTCTATGCTCGAAAGCGTGTTGGCCCAACGCCTCATTATTCGCATATTTGCATGAAGCCCGGTGCCAACCGAAGGAGCGGAGGGACGGGACGCTGTCGAAGTTTGGCAGCGTCAACTTTGTTCTGCGGGCATCGTGCGGAAGTCTCTTCCCTACGAACTCGACACGAGGGAAATGGGAGTCCAACTGGACGAGGCGGTGGTTCTATCACCGTGTGGCGAGTGGTAGCGACCTTGAGTGCACGGGTCGGCCGATTGCATTCAAGACCACACCCGGCCTAACACTTGACCAAGAAGATAGGTGAAGGGCACGAAGACTTGTGGGGGTCACCGCCCGCTTCAATATGCGCGACCTCGCCGAGGAGTACATAATGTACGGCGCGGCGCCGCTCGCCCGCGATTGGCGCCTCATGGCCGGGAAACGTCAGGACGACAACGTTCAACCGTCCATTTGCTCACTGCCCGTGCCGACTGGTCTTCGTAAGCCTCGACTGTGCCCTCCCCTCCGTTCGTACGTATTGCATCGTGTGTAATCGTGCTTTTCGCTCCACGTAGGAACTCGCCTGGAGGACGCGGAGCGCACAACGCGCATGTTCCTTGGGCCATACACCACCAGGGAGCACGAGCAACGCACAGCTACGACTGCGGCGGCGGGATTGGGGCGGCTAAACCGCGTGTGCGAGGCCTTAGGGCTTCCCGTGTCGGGTCGCACCCCTCCGGGCCCGCAACACCCGAATGACGGTGCCACGAGGACGAAAGCGTCATCCCGCAAGAGGACCCGCACCGCTGCGGCCACTCCCTACACGGTGGTTGCCGCTACTCCTGCCGGTGCGGCGAGCCCGGAGTCGGATTCGGCGAAGTACGCCGACTCAGACTTGGAGGAGGGCGCGGGCATCGAGGGTGAAGGCGCCAGGGGCGAAGAGCGCACCGCGGGTTACCAGGAGAGGGAGGTCTCGCCGCCCGCGACAGTCGCCGAGGCGGAGCTGGTGTTGGCTGGTGGAACCGGTGCGGAGTCCTCGTCCGCAGCCACGACCGTGGTGGGGCTGCCCTCCGCGGGAGTATGCGGAGCGCGGTCTTCACCAACAGTGGCGACCGAGGAGGAGGTGCCCCCCGCGGAGGTCATGATGACGAAGTCCCCGGCCGCCGACGTTGTAGCTGTGGAGACCCCTTCGGTGGATATTGTTGCCGCAGAGGCTCCTTGTGTAGCAGTTACCGAGGTGGGGTCTTCCCCTCAGGCGAAGCGGCCACGCCTGTGGTCCCCCTTCAGCGGACTTCGCAAGGGTTTACCGTGGCGACCGGTGTTGGGAGCTTGTGGGACTCCACGTTAAGCATCGAAGTTCCTCTACCCCGCGCCCTCCCAGCCCCTCGGGCCGCAGTGATCGTGGCGCAGGATCAGTTGGCGCTGGGTCCCAACTCGGAGGTCCCTCAGCCCCGCGGGTCAGCGCCGTCCGTAGGGGCCGAAGTCGTTGCGGCCCCGCCCGGGGCTAGGGAGGCATCCCCGCAAAGTCCCTCATCTGCCACCGAGGGTAGGCTAGGACGGCATACCTTTAGCACAATTTTTCCGCGTCTTGTGCGATAATCTTATACTTCCTCTTGCAGCGGAACTTATCCCGGAGGAGGAGCCATCCCTTGAGCGTGGGGTCCGGCGGCGACACGGATGCATGCGCGCGCTGAGCTGGCGACCGTCCCTCCATCGGATGCGCTGAGGGCATGGCGTGGGATTGCGGACGACGCGACCTCCAGCATTGGTCAGCAGGCGTTGTAGACCTATGGGTCAGGATGCCTTGGGGACGCATTGGAAGTGTCGGGAGTGAGTGTAAGCGTCTGTCCTTTGGCCCACTCACAGCCGTTTAGCGCTTGCTAACCCCTCCGCCACGCAGACACTCGTGTTGGCATAGGCTCTGCAAGCGGCTCACGCTCGCGAGCAAGGAGCGCCACGGCGGTGCGCAGCCGCCAAAGGGGAGCGGGAGCCGCGGGGCACGCTCGCCCAGACGCCGTATATGCCGCCGGGCGGAGTGCGCAGAGATGAAGATGCGCACCGAGGAGCTTGTCGCCGTAGCGCGGGAGTCAGCCGCCGAAGTGATGCGGCAGGAAGCTGCTGCGGAGCGAGACGGCCTGCTGCAATAAGTCGCTGCGTTGGAGAGGGAGAACAGCGAGCTTGCCGCCTCTCTAGCGGAGCGGGATCGAGCCTTGGGCGACGCTTCGGTAGCTGCTTGGGACGCTATGTTGGCCCTGGAAGATACCCTTAAGGGGCTTATCGCCGAAGTGCCAGCACGCTCCTTCGGGCCCGAGGACTTGTCGCGGTCGCTTCGGTGGATTGGAGACGCAGCCGACATTGCACGCGTTGCCGCGACGACCTTTGGCAACCACTGCGCCTAAGTGGCGTCGTGTCTGATATGCGCGCTCCTGCGACTCCGCGGCTGTGAACATGTTGTCAGGCTAGCCGATCCTCGACTGGAGATGCCCGCCGGAGGCGGGGTAATGTCCGGTGCCGTGCGCGCCGTTCGCCGCGCCGTGAAGTTCTTCCATGAGCGGATATGGGAGTACTGCGGAGAGGCCGCAGCCATAGTCGAGCTGCAGAATAACTTACACGGCGAGGGGAACCTTGGCCAGTTTCTGGATGAGGTCCCGCGGTGTGACAGGGATGGCGCTGCGGCCCCGGAGGACGCTGCGAACCCAAAGGTATGACGGCAGGTTGTCGCGTGTTTGCATGCGTTGTAACTGATGCCATTTCTTTTTTGAATATAGTACGAAGTTGTCTCGTCGCTGTTCAGATTTTTGCCCCCTTGTTCCGAGCAGCTACACAGCGGGGTTGGCTGCTAATTTCTGACCTTGCGCCCCGACGACGTCTTTGGCGCTGGCGAAGGGCCGAGGAAGCGTTGGATTTTTGGGCGGGTCGGGCGTCTTCGAGTGGAGCCTCGGCACGGACGCGTGTTAAGGATGAGCCTGCCGAGTAGCGGCCTCGTGCGCCGGAGGTGTTTGTGCACCTTTGTAAGCGTCCTTAGCGAATGCAAAGAATAATCTTGGTTATAACATGCGAAGTGCGTCTCCGCCCCTCCGGCTACGCTATCCCATGATGAACTCGGAAGGTTACTGCATTCGCCCGTACACGACGGTTTGCGCCTCGGGAGGGTAGGGTTGTCAAGGCAGACGCGTAGTTGAAGTAACCGCACGGCGCTCTCGCCCTTACGCCTTGAAGTGGGGCGCGGAGCGCCGCTTTAGTCGGCAGACGCGAGCACTCCGCCCCTACCTTCGAGTGGTGGCGGCGAGCCGCGCCCTGTCGAGGTAGACGCGCGGCGCTCCGTCTCCTACCCTTCGAAGTGGTGGCGGCGAGGTGGCGCCTAGTCGGCAGACGCGCGAGCGCTCGTCCCCACCGCCAAGTGGTGGCAACGGAGCTGACGCCTTAGTCGAGGTAGATGCGCGAGCGCTCCGTCCCCTAGCCTTCGAAGTGGTGGCAGCGGAGCTGGCGCTTTAGTCAAAGTAGATGCGCGAGCACTCCGTTCCCCACCCTTCGAAGTGGTGGCAGCGGAGCTGGCGCCTTAGTCGAGGTAGACGCGCGAGCGCTCCGTCCCTTGCCTTTGAAGTGGTGGCGCGAGTGGCGCTTAATCGGCGTAGATGCGCGAGCGCTCGTTCCCAACCTTCAAGTGGTGGCGCGAGTGGCGCCTTAGTTGAGGTAGACACGCGAGCGCTCCATCCCTAACCTTGAAGTGGTGGCAACGAGTGGCGCTTAATCGGTGAGACACGCGAGCGCTCCGTTCCCTCACCTTCGGTGGTGGTAGCGAGTGGCGCTTAGTCGAGGTAGACGCACGAGCGCCGTCCCCTAGCCTTCGAGTGGTGGCGCGAGCTGGCGCTTAATCAAAGTAGACGCGCGAGCACTCCGTCCCCACCGCCGAGTGGTGGCGCGAGTGGCGCCCTAGTCGAGGTAGACGCGCAAGCGCCGCCGCACCCTTCAAGTGGTGGCGCGAGTGGCGCCTTAGTCGGTAGCAGCGCGCGAAGCTCCGCCCCCACCTTCGAAGTGGTGGCGGTGGAGATGGCGCCTTAGTCGGTAGGCGCGCCGCGCGCTCCGTCCCCTAGCCTTCGAGTGGTGGCGCGAGTGGCGCCTAGTCGAGGTAGACGCGCGAGCGCTCCGTCCCCTACCTTTCGAAGTGGTGACAGCGGAGCTGGCTCCTTAGTCGAAGTAGACGCGCGAGCGTTCCGTCCCCCACCCTTTTAAGTGGTGGCAGCGGAGCGGGCGCCTTAGTCGAGGTAGACGCACGAGCGCTCCGTGCCCTACCCTTCGAAGTTGTGGCAGCGGAGCCGGCGCCTTAGTCGAAGTAGACGCGCGAAGCGCTCGTCCCCACCTTCGGTGGTGGCGGCGAGTGGCGCCTGGTCGAGGTAGACGTGCAAGTGCTCCGCCCCTAGCCTTCAAGTGGTGGCGCGAGCCGCGCGCCTTAGTCGGCAGACGCGCTAGCGCCCGTCCCTACCTTCGGCGGTGGCGCGAGTGGCACCTGGTCGAGTGAGCGCGCAAGCGCCCGCCCCTACCCTCAAGTGGTGGCGCGAGTGGCGCCTCGGTCCGGCAGACGCGCGAGCACTCCGTCCCCACCTTCCGAGTGGTGGCGTGAGTGGCGCTTAGTCGAGGTAGCCGTGGCGAGCGCCCGCCCCCAGCCGAGTGGTGGCGCGAGCTGGCGCCTTAGTCGAAGTAGATGCGTGAGTGCTCCGTCCCCCACCCTTCGAAGTGGTGGCAGCGGAGCTAGGGCCCTAGTCGAGGTAGACGCGCAAGCGCTCAGTCCCCTACCCTTCGAAGTGGTGGCAGCGGAGCTGGCGCCTTAGTCGAGGTAGACGCACGAGCGCTCCGTCTCTTCAGGTTGTGCGAGGACAGCCTCTGGTGCCTTTCGCCCGCGCGTGCGCTCGCGCGGCAGCTACCCTCTGGTGCGTCGCCTTGGTACTTCGCGGGGTGCGCATAGGAGTGGGCCCCCGCGGTGCGCCGTGCTTATGTCCCGCAGGGTACGTGCGGAGGTGAACCTTTGCGCTATGCCGTACTGAGGTCCGCAGACTGCGTGTGATCAACACCCACGTCTCATCCATACTCTGAAGGGTACGCACTGGAGCAATGCACATGCGTGCGCGGGGTTCGCGTCTTGTTTATACTCCGTAAAGTGCGCAGGGATAGCCTCCGCGTCTTTTTTGTACTCCGGAGAGTGCGTGGGATTGACATCCACGTCTTATTTATACTCCGAAGAGTACGCACTAGAGCAATACCCATGCGTGCGCGGGGTTCGCGTCTTGTTTATACTCCGCAGAGTGCGCAGGGATAGCCTCCGCGTCTTTTTTATACTCCGGAGAGTGCGTGAGATCGACATCCACATCTTATTTATATTCCGAAGAGTACGCACTGGAGCAATGCCCATGCGTGCGTGGGGTTCACGTGCACAGGGATAGCATCTGCGTCTTTTTTATACTCCGTGGAGTGCGTGCGGAGGTAAGCCTCGACGCCACGTCTTATTTAGAGTCCGTGGACTGCGCGCGGAGGCAAGCCTCTGCGCGTTGCGGGTGGTGAAATTGCGTGCGGAGGCGGACCTCAACACTACGTCTTATTTAGAGTCCGTGGACTGCGCGCAGAGGTGAGCCTCCGCGTGTTGTGGGCGGTGAAATTGCGTGCGGAGGCGGACCTCGACGCTACGTCTTGTTTATACTCCGTGGAGTGCGCGCGGAGGCAAGCCTGTGCGCATTGAAGGCGGTGAAATTGTGTGCGGAGGCGGACCTCAACGCTACGTCTTATTTAGAGTCCGTGGACTGCGCGCGGAGGCGAGCCTCTGCGCATTGCGGGCGGTGAAATTGCGTGCGGAAGCGGACCTCGACGCTACGTCTTGTTTATACTCCGTGGAGTGCGCGCGGAGGCGTTCCCCCACGTGTCTTTGTTTGCGGGAAACAAGAAATTTTGTGCAAACGGTGAACTTTATTAAATTCCCGTTTGCGCGGGTGAGCGGTTACAAAAGGGGAGATATCGACCACTGACCGCTTAAAGACGGGGGCGACCGTTGACGAGCCTCTGCTGCTGGGACAACTCGTGCTCAGGGAGCGCGGGACGCTCTCCGGGGTCGCCCGGGGTCTCCGCATCTGCACACCCGACCTAGGTGCCTTGGCGGGCCTCGCGACATGGACTCCTGGCGCTGAGCTCTATGCGTCGAGCCATGTCCTGGTCACCATGGACGATGATGATGGCCCACGGTCCGGGAAGTTTCATATATAGGAAGTCGTGGTGCGGAACTACCCCAAGAGAGTTTAGGAGCGGCCGCCCCAATATGGCGTTGTAGGGGTATGCAATGTCGACAATGTCGAAGATGGCGTCCGCACTCCTCACGTTGTCACTTTGGCCGAAGGGGACTTGGAGGCATATCTGGCCCAATACCCGCAAAGGTTGCCCTCCAAAACCTTACAACGGGATGCCTGAAGGGCCCAATCGACTCCGAGGGATCCCCATCTGGTCAAAGGCCGCGGCGAACAGGATATTCGCGGAGCTTCCTCCATCGACCAGGACGCGCCTGACCTCGCATCCCGCGAGGACCCGGGACGACCGGGGATCTTGCTAGGGAACTCCGCCCCCGCATCGTGGCGTGAACGTGATTGCGTCTTTGTCCGACTCGGCGGCGCTTGTCTTTGGGTATGCCGCGACGTGGTGCAGCCTCCTCGCGTAGGCCTTCCGTTGTCGCGCCGAGGCGTACTCCAACGAGGAGCCTCCGAAAATGACGTTTATGACCCTGCGCTGGACTCCTTCCGGGGCTGGCAACTACAGGAGGCCCTCTCGAGGCTGCTACACATGGGCCTGGATTCGTAGGAGGCCTTCCTAGGGCTGCAATCCTTGGTCTTGGGGATGTTGGACGTGGGTCACGACAGGCGCACGTGCCTCCGGGTTTTTGTCCCTGGCGACGATCTGCCGGAGCGCTGTGATAGTGGCGCAAGCACGCGTGTCGTGGTTGCCCCGGCCGTGGACTTCGCACCACTGCCCGTGATGTTGGTCGTTGTACTCTTCACGGGTTCTGTCGTCGCGACCCCGCCCACGCCCCCGGCCACGGCGCCCTCTGCCCCCGCGGCCTGCCGCTCTCGATGTCAAAGACGTAACGAGGTTTTCTAGACTTGCTTTGGTCACGCTTGGGCTCGCCGCGCGACGCGAGTCTTTGTCTGCCGGGTATCTTTGCGTCGGGCGTCCTTCGATCGCTCCTGCTTGCATTTGCCTTTCGAGGAGCTGTCTTTCAACGGGTCTTCGCTCTTGGCCAGGCCTTCCTGATTGGTGTCGGAGCCGTCACCTTGTCTTCGACGCGCGTCCTCCATTTTATCGAACCGCTTTGCCACTGTCTTGATTGGCTTTCGCGCGTTGTATTCGGCCATCGGGCCGGGGCGAAGGCCCTGTATGGTTGCATTGATAATGGTTGTTTCGTTAACGTCCTTGACCTGGCAGCGTACATTCGTGAAGGGTTTGAAGTAATCCCGAAGCTTCTCTGAAGGTTTTTGCTTCACTGCGAAGAGCTGATCTGTGTCGACTCGCTCGACGTAGTTCCCCTAGAAGTTGTTATAGAGGCGGTCGTGGATCGGCTCCCACGCGTAGATGGAGTTTGGCTCTATCGTAAAAAACCAAGAGATCGCCACGCCTTGCAACGCGAGGGGGAGTCGCTTCGCCTTCGTGGTGTCGTCTCCGCCAGCGGCTTCGATGGCAGTTTCGTACACGCGCACGAATTCTCACGGGTCCGAGTCGCCCTTGTACGATTCGATAGCGCTGGGGAACTTGAAGTCATCCGGCCATGCCGCCTGCTGCAGGCCCGCGGAGGGTGGGGACTCCGGATCCACACATCGTAGCGGGACGCGGCTGGATGTGGGGGGCGTCGCGGCTGTCCGCCCTCTCCGGTGTGGGCTCCAACGCGACCACTGGTGGGGTCTGTTGGCTTCGAGCCTCCTGCATGTCCCGCACGGCCCCGCGGAGATCCGTTAGCTTCCGCTGGAACGCGTTGAGGGCCGCCAGCAGGGCGTTTTCCGCTGCGGACGTGGGTGGGACTGCCGGCACTCCTGGCGGTACAGTCGGAGCGGTGGCAACCACGTCCCGCGTTCCCGGATTACCCGCCGCGCTGGCATGAAGGGCTCTGGAACCGGTGACGAAGCCCACGTTACCACCGGAGCCGCTCGCCGTTCCTATACTAGGTGGGAGGGCAGGCGCCGCGCCGGCGTGAGCGCCGGCATTACCAGCTCCGAACGCTTGAGCGGCGCTGCCGGCGGCCACCGCGGTACCTGCGATGGGGTTACCTGCGATGCGTGTGGCGGTTTCGACGGTCGTCGCGGCGATGGTGGCAGGGTTAGTTGATGCGGCGATGGTGGCGGGGTCGGTCGTCGCGGCGACGGTGACGGGGTCGGCCGTCGCAGCAATGGTGGCGGGGTCGGTCGTCGCGGCGACAGTGGCGGGGTCGGCCGTCGCGGCGATGGTAGCGGGGTTGGTCGTCGTGCCATGTGACGGGGTCGGTCGTCGTGCCATGAACGCCGGTGCCGTCGGCCACCACACTCGCGTCGCCATCCATGCCTGTAACTACCGATGCCGAAGCCCGGGTACCGACGCGATGCTTCGCCGCGTCCACCTTCCTTTTTGCCGCCATCGACGAAGCTTTTTTTGGTGCCATCCTCCTTCAGATCTGGAGGCTTATCCTTGTGCTCCCCACGGACGGCGCCAACTATTGTGGTTACAGACCAAACAGAGAGAGAGAGTATGGTAGTGGAGAGTTAGGTAAGTAATGGCTTAGGGTTTCTCCCCATGGCCTGTGCTATATATATGTCCACATGGGGAGTGTTTTTACAATAATACCCTTACATCTGTACATCCCCTTCAGGTGCACTTTCGTCATTACACATGTCTCATCTTGGGCCTTATAACCTCCTAACATGAACTCTTGGGCTTAGGTGGGGCTACCCCTACAACGATATATATATATATATATATATATATATATATATATATATATATATATATATATATATATATATATATATATATATATATATATATATATATATATATATATATATATATATATATATATATATATATATATATATATAAGCCTCTTTTCTACTCCCGGATGTAATTACACCCCATGTCGTATCTCACAACGTAGGGAGTATCTCGCGTAGCGGAGGGTATGCATATGTAGTATACGAGTATTTAAGGCCATTTGGGTGGTATGAACAATTTTTCAGATGTGGTATGTACATTTTTTTTGACATACTCCTTTTTATATGCGTATATGAAGGTATTTACAAAATACGCTAAAAACTATGGATTTCCTTGCAATTGTTTCGTGTGATTCACATTGGAGTATCTTATAATTAGTATATGAATATACCTAAAGTGATAAAAGAGTATTTCAAGTTTGTTTAGGTGGTATAATGAGTGCTCCTTGGTGCCCGGGCACCATAATTTTTCAAGTTCAACTAGTTTACTAACTAGTTCAAACAAGTTTGAACTAAACTTTGAATTTGAGTATATTTTTTCAAACTTATACGTTTCATTTGAATTGTTATAGATGAGTATATACCCTAAAACTAATATTTTCAAAAAATATATCTGAATTTAGATGAAATTGATGCATTTGAAATCATGGTGCCTCATTTCAACGTCATACACACACACATAGTATGAATAACAAGGGCACCATGGTGCTTAGACTCCATGTTTGAGACTTTCTATCCATGATTGATTCAGCATGCTAAATCAATAGGTTCCTTTCTAAATTGATGTCTTTTTGAAGTAACGAATGTTAACGGATTTGTCTGATATATTATATATCATTACACTTACACGTATCTAAAAGTAGTCCACAGGCAGGGAGGCTTGATGTCCAGACACCATGGTGCCCCATTTCAGCGTCCTATAGTATAAATAACAAGGGCACCATGGTGCTCAGACTCCATGATTGAGACTTTCCATTCATGATTAAGACTTTCAACGTCCTCTCTCTCTCTCTCTCTATATATATATATATATAGTAAAAATAACGAGTGCTCCTTGGTACCCGGGTATCATAGTCTAAAATAGGTATGTATCGTGTATGAAAAATTTTAAAATTTCTTGGATGTCAAGTTTAAGTAGTTCAAACAACTAAAATTTGAATTATAATTGCCTTTTTATGATAGTTTGATTGTAGGTATATACTGATTATATATAAATCAGCAAAGTATATGATCTACATTCGTTCAAAACTTTGAATTTGAGTATATTTTTTCAAACTTATAGTTTCATTTGAATTGTTATAGATGTGTATATACTCTAAAACTGATATTTTCAATATATATATATATATATATATATATATATATATATATATATATATATATATATATATATATATATATATATATATATATATATATATATATATATAGGAAGCCTCTTTTCTACTCCCGGGTGTAATTACACCCTATGTCGTATCTCACAATGTAGGATCGTCGACGGCAATCAGAGGGGGGTGAATGATTGCAGTGCGCAGTGGAATTTTTTCTCAAAATTTATTGTGCTCTGTTTTTATTCAACCTGCTAATCATTCGAAGCACACAAGAAAAAGACGGCAATATATATAATATATGTTTGTTTTTTAAGTTGCTGGAGCATCTAATTAAAAAAACAAAACCAATGATAAATTATACTTAGCTAGCCGTAGGAACCAACTAATACCTAATCATGAGAGAGAGAATTAAAACTACTAAACTTATGCATGCATTAAAAGCCATGAGTTATTCACGTGAAGCCATGCACAAATTAACTTGTTACCTTTTTCACCTAATTACCTTTTCTCACCCAATTACCTTTTCTCTTCTCAGATCACAAAACGTCACGGGCACAATGATGCACTGCTGCCAGCGATGCCTTCTAGTCACATGCGGCTCGATGCATGCACAGAACAATGGATGCCATGCGCGTGAAACGAAGTCTTCTAGCAGCTCTGCACGCGGACAAGAGCCGAAGAACAAGACGTCGCCGAATTGTCTTCAGGATAAAATATGGAACGCGCTGTCGCACCTTTTCTCTGAAAACCAGCAGGCGTTCGGTTCCCAAAAAGCCGTGCCGATGTCTCGGCCAGCCCCCGCCTTTTATTACGAGATACAACCCGTTTCTTTTACAACTCGGTTTCGCCTTCTATTCCAAAACGGCAAGACCTCCGAAACTAAAAACAAATCTCAGCTTTTAATCCTAATACTACTCATCCAACTGGATCTAGATTTTTTTATCTCAACTAGACTTTTAGCCCACTAATATTCAAGGGACCCGAAACCCTTCCTAACACGGGTTTTCACACTCTGACTCTTCAACTCGTCACGTGTCGAAGCCTCCAGGACCGCACCTCCTGTATCTTCTCCACGCACCATCCACCTTTGATCTCCATGTGCTCTAGCGTGAGCCCGACCACCTCGTGACATCCTCGACCGTCCGGACCTCAGATTTCCCCCTCCTAGTCCCGGTCTTCCTCGTCACCGACCATGATCGTCTCCACGCCCAACCTGCACATGCAAAGACCAAAGAACGTTTTTCCCTGCACAAGTTCTCACCAACTTGACCGATATTAGTCCACGCACACACGCACACGCCTCGAATAACAATACTAAGCTATGTTGTCAATTATTCATCATCATAAAAATCCTAGACCTAACCACATGGTCTAACAATCTCCCCCTTGATGAATACATTGACAACACCGTAATATAGCATGATGAATTAGCTTCAAATAGATATAAGCGAAGTACTGAAGCCGAAAAAGCATTTCAAGCCACAAATCTCAAATCTCTCCCCCTCAACACAAGAGAGCAAATTTCTCCAATGACTCACAAAACACACCAAATCTCTCCCCCTTTGGCAATGTAATCATCAAGAACTTTCAAAGAAGAATTATTCTAAAAAGAAGCAATGAGAATAAAAATCTAGAAGCTTTGTAGATTATCCAAGTCACTTTGAATTGATTTAATAATTTAACCAAGCCATATTTTTGAGTAGAGCTATCTAGATCATATAAAGTCATATATCATATAGCAATATCAAAACAAAGTTTTCAATATGATTAAGCAATTTATATCAATGACAGGCATCTCAACAATGACCAAACCAATTATAGAGAGCACAATGAGATATCACAACGAAAAGTCAAAACCTAAAAGTGAAGCAAATTTTAACTCTAGACGGGCTAGCAGTCTCATGTAACAACTTATTGCTCCACACTCAATTTTTAGGCATGTGGCATGCTTGTAACATACTTCTTTTCATAATGACATATTTTTCTTCTTTTTTTTTTGATGGTGGCATGCTTGAAGCATACTTCTTTTCATTTTGCGCACTTTTGTGCCTTTTTTTTTTGTTTCACCATGGCATGCTTGAAGCATACATCTTTTTAAATTTTCCTTTATATACTCTTTTTTTTAATAACATGCCAAATTGAGTGATCATAAAAATTGGAACATGAAACATGCGAGCCTCATAGCCAAGAGTTAAAATAAGACTCACAATCAAGCTAATCCTTTTCGATGGGCATCGCAAAGTAATAAATATAATTAATCTAGTCAAAGTATTCCGCCATGCCATATTTTAGTTCAAGTGCAATAAATTAATTATAACTAGTCATGATCAAAGCTACACAACATATGAATAAATATGATAAAGAGAGCTCCACAACTCATTTAAATTTGATGGCTTGGACTTGTTGATTTAATTGACAAGTATAATAAACAAAGTTTCCTAAATTCTTAAACATCAAGCTCCCCCTCAGAATAATCCCATAGGATGCCACACGCCCAACTCACTTCGCAAAAGAGCAAAATAAGAGGAATCAAGTGGTTTTGAAAGAATATCATCAACATGAGAATCCAACTCAATAGGGTGTAAGACTACATCACCTTTTCCACATGGTCTCTCAAAAAGTGAAATCTCTTGCAAGTCATCAAACGAGTGAAGAACCATCAAGTGTTCCAATCAAACGATGATGAAAAAGATCGGAACCCAATCGAGCTCATGTTCTCCATCCTTATTAGTTGTTCTTACATCACAGGAAATATCGGTCTCACAGCATTGGGGTTAGTGAAATAAGATTTAGGAATCCAATATTGAGACACACGATGAACAGGAGCAACAAAGCTAGAACCAAAATCAAGCGCATGTGGATGATCAGAATGCCGAAAAGAACGTGTATTATTTGAATTAAATCTCAATCTAGCATGTGAAGTAGATTTAAAGCCATCATAAAAGTTCTCTAAAAATATAGCTTTCGCATTTGATCTAGGAGCAAAAGACAATGCACGTTTTTGTCTCAAAGCATTCAACCTTTCCTTCTTTTCTTTCTTAGCCCGTCTAAAACAAAATTCATGTAAGTGCTCATCTCTTCCACAGTAGGTGCAATGGAATTTAACATAACCAGAATTCTTTTGAGATGATGAGCTAGTACCTACATTATTATTCGATGAAGTTTGCACAAAGCCAGCAGATTTAAACACAGTTTGTTTTGGTTCAGATTTTACTTCAATCATTCCAGGTTCAAGAACCTTAACAACCTTAGGAGGATTATTTTTGGCATGCTCAACAAAATTAAATCCTAGACCACGATTTTTCACACTTGTTTTTGACTTGTCTAGAATCATATTCAGGTTTTTCTTGCCAAAAGAAAATCTCTCTAAAGTGTCCTTAAGATACTCATTTTCCTTAGCCAAAGTGGAACAAGCAGTGCATTTAACAGGTTTATTCACAAAATTCTTGGAAGCACTAGATTGAGTAAATCTTTCTTTTTTAGCGAAATCATTCAATTGCCTAGTCAAAGCATCAATTTCAATATTTAACTTAGGACAATTTGAGCAAGACATGTTCTCATGATAAAGTGTTTGTTGAATAGATTCCTGAGATGAATTAAGTCTAGCTTCTAGCAATTCACAATTAGAGCAAGTTTTAGATTGAACATTTGAAATACTTGGCTCTAAACATGTAGAAGAACTAGATTTGAGCTTTTCAATTTCATCATTTGCATGTTTTAATTTTTCATCACAAGAGTCATGTGTCAATTTTAATTCATCAAATTTATTAGTTACATCTCTAAGTTGAATCAGGTTTGATGCACTAATAGATCTAACAGCCTCCAACTCAGAATGTAAAACTTGGCAAGACTCACATGATTCATCATCAGGAATTAAAGCTCTAAGTCTATTAATTTCAGAATTTAGGCTTTCAACAACACAATTATTTTCTTTTAATTTCTGTTTTGTCTTTTTTAATTCAATAGCAAGTTTAATCAAACCATCTTCAAGCTCATCATATGATGGTCTTACCTCATCGAGATCGCTGTCGTCGTTATCATTGTTGTTGCTTGTCATGAAGCACATGCCCATGAAGTCATCATTGTTCTTCTTCTTTTTGCCTTTAGCATCATCGTCGTCGTGGTCGTCATCGTCGCAACTCTCATATTCCATATCGCTCAAATCAAGACGCTCAATAGCCGATATGATCTTTTCAGCAAACTTGCGACGGAAATTGCCACTCTTGGTGTTGTTGTTCTTGGATGGCCGGCGACGATAATTCTTGTCTTCCTTGATCACCTTCCCCTTGAGTTTGGGACAATCCATCTTAATGTGGCCTGGCTCACCACACTCAAAGCATCTGATTGGACCTGACACGCCACCTCGCTTCCTCATCCTCACATTGTTGAGTGCCTTGTATGCTCGTGAGGAGATCAATACCAAGTCTTCTTCAGAAGTTGTTCAACTGCTCTCTGAAAAAGAAGACAAGGCAGACAAGGAAACACAAGACAAAGCACTCGACGAAGTCGCCTGCACGGGGTTAGTCACAAGTGCTAAAGGTGAAGATTTATCAATCTTAAATGGCAAAGCTTCCATCTCATAGGTTTTTAATCTAGAATAAAGATCATCCATGGTTAAAGTATCTAGATCGACAGTTTGATTAATAGTTGTGACAACCATCAACCACTCAGAACCTAAAGATCTCAAAATTTTAGTTGCATTATCTTCATCAGCAGGAATAACACCAACACCGCGTAGATCACTCAATATTTTCTCAAATCGAGCAAAAAGATCATCAATGGATTCATTAGGTTTCATAGCAAAATCAGAATATTCTTTTTGATAAAGATTTTTACGCACCTTCTTGATTTTAGTGGTTCCTTCATGATAATCGCAAAGAGTTTTCCAAATTAAATGAGCAGAATTAATATGAGCTACACGATCAAATTCTTTACGAAATTCCTTGAAACAAACAAATTACGAGCTTGAGCATTTAAATTAACATCTCGCTTTATTTAAATCAAGTAACAATGTAGGAACCTCATATGGAGTAGAAACTTTATTCCAAACATCACTACCTTGAGCCTCAATATAAGCTTGCATCCGACACTTCCAAAAAGCAAAATCAGTACCATCTAGCATGGGGGGACGATTCACATACCTCTCTAACGCCATAGCAACCCGCTCTGATACCACTTGTAGGATCGTCGACGGCAATCAGAGGGGGGTGAATGATTGCAGTGCGCAGTGGAATTTTTTCTCAAAATTTATTGTGCTCTGTTTTTATTCAACCTGCTAATCATTCGAAGCACACAAGAAAAAGACGGCAATATATATAATATATGTTTGTTTTTTAAGTTGCTAGAGCATCTAATTAAAAAAACAAAACCAATGATAAATTATACTTAGCTAGCCGTAGGAACCAACTAATACCTAATCATGAGAGAGAGAGAATTAAAAACTACTAAACTTACTGCATGCATTAAAAAGCCATGAGTTATTCACGTGAAGCCATGCACAAATTAACTTGTTACCTTTTTCACCTAATCACCTTTTCTCACCCAATTACCTTTTCTCTTCTCGGATCACAAAACGCCACGGGCACAATGATGCATCGCACGCCGCGATGCCTTCTAGTCACATGCGGCTCTGATGCATGCACAGAACAATGGATCGCCATGCGCGTGAAACGAAGTCTTCTAGCGCTCGCACGCGGACAAGAGCCGAAGAACAAGACGTCGCGAATTGTCTTCGAGGATAAAATATGGAACGCATTTGTCGCACCTTTTCTCTCGAAAACCAGCAGGCGTTCGGTTCCCAAAAAGCCGTGCCGATGTCTCGGCCAGCCCCCGCCTTTTATTACGAGATACAACCCGTTTCTTTTACAACTCGGTTTCGCCTTCTATTCCAAAACGGCAAGACCTCCGAAACTAAAAACAAATCTCAGCTTTTAATCCTAATACTACTCATCCAACTGGATCTAGATTTTTTTATCTCAACTAGACTTTTAGCCCACTAATATTCAAGGGACCCAAACCCTTCCTAACACGGGTTTTCACACTCGACTCTTCAACTCGTCACGTGTCGAAGCCTCGGGACCGCACCTCCTGTATCTTCTCCACGCACCATCCACCTTTGATCTCCATGTGCTCTAGCGTGAGCCCGACCACCTCGTGACATCCTCGACCGTCCGGACCTCAGATTTCCTCCTAGTCCCGGTCTTCCTCGTCACCGACCATGATCGTCTCCACGCCCAACCTGCACATGCAAAGACCAAAGAACGTTTTCCCTGCACAAGTTCTCACCAACTTGACCGATATTAGTCCACGCACACACGCACACGCCTCGAATAACAATACTAAGCTATGTTGTCAATTATTCATCATCATAAAAATCCTAGACCTAACCACATGGTCTAACACACAACGTAGGGAGTATCTCGCGTAACGAGGTGTATATATATATATATATATATATATATATATATATATATATATATATATATATATATATATATATATATATATATATATATATATATATATATATATATATATATATATATATATATATATATATTAAACGAATGCATTACGTAGCACTAATGGGTAGCAGTCCGTTTGTTCAATTAATGGTGGTACACATGCTGCCGCCGCTGCCTAGCGCGAGAGCTCGCCTACTCCCTGCGGGTGTCACGGCATTTTGTGGATCCTGTCATCTACCACGCCAGGCTAGCCTGTACTGTGCTCGCTGGTGGTGCCGCAGTGACCAGATGCTACCACGGTCGGATGGCACGGTAGGAACCGATGTGTTGACCGCTGGTTCTTCCGCGCTCAGTAATAGGTTAGATTTGTAATTTCATACTGTATAGGGTTAATTTCTAAATGAAGGTGGTACAATGGGGCCAAATAAAAAATCTCAATTATGGGATGGCTGAATGATTTGGCCATGTTTAATCATTGCATCTTGGTCAAAATGTGTAGCTGCCCTTGCATCACGTGCTAATACAACAAGCACGGATTCCTCGAGCAACATAGACACCTCTACTGTAACAAAAATTGCTTTTGTGCAACAAATAAAAAAAATAAAAAAACATAATTGCAACAAAATGTTGTTCCAGCATGTTGAAAAAAACACTTTTGCAACAAATCAAAAACACAAATCGCAACAAATACATCATCGGGAACATTTGAGAAAACACCATTATCACATATTGCAACAATAGAAAACTATAGCTGCAGCATAAACTCGACTCACATGTCGCAACCTCGATGGTGGCAGCAACACGCTCAATCTTAGGCTCCCAAAAGTCATCGAGGGCTTGCCATGCACTGTCGCCACTCCTTCGCTCTCTGTTCTCCATTCCGACTCCACCCACTACCACCACCTCTCTGTCGCAATGCAGGTGAACCGGTGCCTCGTCTCTGCCGACAACACCACCTTGTCGCTGGCCATCCACTCACCATCGGCTTTCCCACCTCCTCCAACCTTGGCCTCGTTAGATCTAGTGAGCTCCAGTCGCTCCTCGCAAGGAGGGGCCTTCGCACAAGCTCCTAGTTGTGAGCGAGTGATGCGGCGGCCAGTGGCAAAGCTTGGGATGGAAGGCTAGGGCAGGAGCGGAGCGTCAAGTTGATGGTGGAAGCGGCTCAGCTGAAACTGGAGCTCGTGGAGAGAGAGAGAGAGAGAGAGAGAGCAAGAGAGGTAGAGACATTGTTCATGGCAAGATGCTCTTATGCGGCAATGAAATGATAAGGTTTGGGGTGCGTTAGTTGCAGTTGGGGAGTGAGTTGCTAGTGGCTAGTGGGCTCATCCAATGCGTCTAGATGTACAAACGATAGCATTCTCCTTTTTATAAGGGAATTGCTACCGTCTGGCCATCTGACATGAAACGTTCCATCTAGACGCTTCACTGGCTCAACTTTTCCCATAGACAAAAGCATCAAAGGGTTATGTCGATGTTTTAATATCGATCTTACGTATGATTTGTTTGGATTCAGGGAAACGCCTAGAAGACCTAGTGTATGCACATGCAGAGTAGAGACACGGAATTTTATACATGTTCGGGCCTTCTCCTGAGAGAATAATAACCCTACGTCCTGTGAGATTGCTAGTTATTAGAAAGAGAAATTACAACAGAGAATTATGCGAATGACTAGTACTATCTCCTTCGATCCGAAATGCCCATCTCTTCTCTCTTTGGCGTTAACCTTTATATAGCCAGTAAAGCAACGGCCGTTGTCCCACGCCAGAAGACACCTCAACACTTTGGATGATAACTGCCCAGCGGAAGTTACTGTCAGAGAGGCGTATAAGGCCGTTCTCCATGTAGCAGTTGTTGTCAGAGAGAGAGAGATCATGTGCAGTTATTGGATAAACACATGTTCTAACTACCTTATCAAATGAACTGATGATGCAGTTGTTCGTCATAGACAAGTTAGTCGAAGATAGGTTGGTTGCAGGAAAGTCCACACAATAAGGTGGTCACAAGGCAACTTAAAACTACGTAGTCGTAGAAGGACTTACGACCATATAGAGTAGTCGCAGTAAGACTTACAACTATTTGGTCATAGAAGGACTTACGACCATATAGAGTAGTCACAGTAAGACTTATGGCTATTTGGTCGTAGAAGGACTTACGACCAAGGGGTAGTCGTAGTAAGACTTATGACTATTTGGTCATGGAAGGACTTACGACTAAGGAGATAGTTGCAGTAAGACTTACGATTATTTGGTAGTAGAAGGACTTACGACAATATGGAGTAGTCGCAGTAGGACTTATGACTATTTGGTCGTAGAAGGACTTACGACCAAGGGGTAGTTGTAGTAAGATTTACGACTATTTGGTTGTAGAAAGACTTACAACCAATGGGGTAGTCACAGTCAGACTTACAACTATTTGGTCGTAGAAGTACTTATGACCATATAGAGTAGTCGCAGCAGGACTGACGACTATTTGGTCGTAGAAGAACTTACGACGAAGGGGGTAGTTGTAGTAGGACTTGTGACTATTTGGTCATAGAAGGATTTACAACAAAGGGAGTAGTCGCATTAAGAATTACGACTATTTGGTCGTAGAAGGACTTACAACCAAGGGGGTAGTCGCAATAAGACTTATGACTATTTGGTCGTAGAAGAACTTACGACCATATGGAGTAGTCGCAGTTGGACTTACGACTATTTGATCGTAGAAGGAGTTACAACCAAGGGGGTAGTCACAGTAAGACTTATGACTATTTGGTCGTAGAAGGACTTACGACTAAGGGGGTAGTCGCAGTAAGACTTATGACTATTTGGTCGTAGAAGGACTTACGACCATATGGAGTAGTCGCAGTAGGACTTATGACTATTTGGTCATAGAAGGACTTACGACCAAAGGGGTAGTCGCAGTAGGACTTACGACTATTTGTGCGTATAAGATCTTACGACCAACCACCAGACTTACCCCTTATTGATAAGGGGTACATTCAAGGAATATAATGACATAATAATTTGAAGATTATTCTATCCTCGTCATCTAGCCCCCCAACTTCAAGTGAAAGAAACTTATTCGAGCAAGCAAGGACGTAGATAAAAATGTGGTAAAAGCAAAAGATTGAGTTCCGTTTTATGCTACTCTCTACATATCTCCTGATTTCCAGCTCCTCTCTGGAATGACAGGCTGCCAACCTCTTGACTCTAACAAACATGAGTTTGAGCTGGCTCTAAGGACGGAGTCAAGTGCATATGAGAAAGTATATGATAGACCAGCACTTGAGCTCCCCGCCCTGTCAGAGTATTATGATCAAAATTCGAGGTTTATTCTAGGCAAGCTCATTGGACTTCTTCCCATCCTAAGCCTGGTCAACCGGATCATCAACCACATCATTCTTTCAAAGAGTGAAAATTATGATACGATCAAAGTCCATGCATGGAATATCACCAACTATGTTATGCAAGGCCACAAGTTTGGTGTGGTCGATCTCATTATCCGAGAAATTGCTTCCTCTATGAATGATAGGATCAAGCGGATTAATTATGTTCCATATATTATGGCTTTGATCCTTAAGAAGATTGAGTTCCATGGAGGTTTGGACAGTATCCACAAGGATTATAAGCCTAGAGCTGATCCTCTAATTCTTCCAGCTGCCTGTCCTTGAGTTCCTCAACAGGAAGCACCTATAGCAGCTTAGCAAGAAGAAGAAGGCCAAGTTTGCCTTTCTCAGATTTACTCAGCCATCCTTCGGCTTTGTGACTCCCAGCCTCCCTTTCCTCCCGGATGGACTCTTGATGGGAGAGTCACATCTATTAAGCATGCATTGGCTCATCCTCCATCTCATGTCCGGTATGGTCACCGTCCTTGACGTGACCCTTCTCCTCAAGGACCATAGGAGTAGCCTTTTTGGTCATTTGATGCCAAAGGGGGAGAAGAGGAAGAAGAGGAAAGAAGTGGAAGATGATGTGAAAGGGGGAGAGGCTTGAAA
The DNA here is from genome assembly GCA_036346575.1 of Dendrocalamus sinicus. Classification (NCBI taxonomy): domain Eukaryota; kingdom Viridiplantae; phylum Streptophyta; class Magnoliopsida; order Poales; family Poaceae; genus Dendrocalamus; species Dendrocalamus sinicus. The sequence continues at coordinate 9,496,589 of CM070660.1, read as the reverse complement.
GGGAAAGCAGCACAAGGAAGAAGAAGAAGAAAAGAAGCCCAAATTTATCTATCTATATATTTATGTAATGAACTTTTATGTAATGACTTTTTGGTGTGATGAACTTTTATGAAATGTCTTTACGGGGTAATGATCTTTTGCATGAAAGGAACTTGTGCTCTCTATGCTATGTTCATGCCTTGTTACTAATAAATTTGAAGGTGTATGCATGTTATGCTAAATTGCTATATTTCTTGTTGTTGAAATATATTCTCATTTATATGCACATGTTTAGAGGGAGCTTTCCCTATTTTGAGTTTAAAAAGGAACTAATTCTCTGAAGCTCATGTAAAATCATTGCAAGAATTATTTACTTTCAAAGTCACAAAAGAATATACATCTAGTTTTCAAACAAGTAGTATATTCAACACTTTATTCACCTCACATAAAATTTGTATTGTCATAAATTACCAAAAAGGGGGAGATTGAAAGCATCTAGGACCCTAAAAATGGTTTTGGTAATTAATAAATTTATGTGAATATGAGACTGACATGTTTATTAAGTGTTTAAAAGGCTTAGTCCCTAAATTAATGATGAGACGCGTGCTAAGAATCAACATGAAGATCAAAGTGGCTCAAGAATACTAATACTCGTATTCATAACCAAGTTATATTTTTTGAGTACCCTTTATTGACTACCATGTTTATTTGTTCAGACCTTGATTTAGAGGAAATCAATTCTCGAGTCAAGGCCATCTACAATAAAGCTCCATCGCTTGAGGTGGATGTTTCTGCTGAAGAGAGGGGAGAACGCTTAAAGGTAATCAAAAAAATTGACTTCATCTTTAAGACTTCTTAGTCGTAGAGCATAACCAAGTGGTATATTTCTCTTCTACAGAGCGTAGGTATGAATTTTCGTCAAGACGACCAAGGGGTCGAATTGTGGTGGTCAGTGGAGAAGTGAACAAATAAAGGCTCCTCCAGCCAAAAGACGTCGACTGGTTAAGTTAGTCGATAAAAAAAAAAGGGGAGCACAATTGCAGCTGTCCCCCTTAAAATTCTTCCACTGGCTACCTCCAGCGCTCCTATTCAACAATTTATTTCAGATATAGGTTCAGTAAGTGAAATAGGGGCAGCCATATTGAAGCAATCGACTCCTACGATCAAGGTATCTTTCTATTATAATATCAAAACTAACTCAGTTGACCTTTCCAAAGGCTTTATCAAGCATCTGGAAAAAGTAAACTAGAAGAGTTTTGTGTCTTTTGTGAAGAAAACTGCTGCATCAGCAGAACTTATTATCGAGAAAGAAATCGTCCCGATGATCGAAGTTGGTTCTGACCATCAGGAGGAACAAGCGAAGGAAAAAACAGCAACCCTTGCTATAGACCTTCGACCAGACGTGGTCAAAGGGGCTCAAGACTCTCGACTAGAGGTGGTCGACAAGGTTTTCATTCTCCCGTAACCAGAGGTGGTTGTAGAAAAGAAATCAAAGAAACCACTCTCTGGGAGAGTTTCTTCCAAATTCGCGCTAAAAGTAAAGACTCAAAGGTATAAAAATGCAAGTACATATACTGTATTTTACCTTTGTCTTTTCAACTACTAATTTATTTCTTGTGATTGTAGTTTAGCCTCTCCATCGCTTAAGGACACTTCTCCTGAGAAGCCTTCTGCGGCTTTGCTCGCCATCAAACGGACGGTGGAGAAGGTGGTCGAAGAAACGATCACCGCAGCAACAAAAGCTGCGGCCAAAACTACAAAGACTGTGACCACTGAAGTGGTCATAGCAAAAGAAAGCGCTAGAGAAGAAGAAAAAGAGAAACAACCTAACCTCTTCTCCTCGTTTTTTAATCCTTCCTTTGTGGTAGGATCTTCTTCTGGTCAAGCTCGGATCCAAGTTCCACACCCCAAAGATCTTCCAAATAAGGAGTACATCTTCAATGACGAACGTCTTGAGATGGTGTGGTGGAGCAGGGTTGAAGAGCTTGACCAACACAGAGATTCCGGGCGAGTGCTTGGAAATTTTGCTCATAGGAGTATGAATGTGAGTATTGACAACTTGAATTTTCATACTTTGCCTCCTCTTATTTCTCACTGCTTTTCCTTATCCCAATAACATTAGAAGACATGGCAATTGTGGCTGAGTACCACTGACAGCTAACGCTCCTACGACAAGAGAACATCAAGCTCTCCAAGAAAGCAGTGGCATCGTAAGTCTCTTAACTTATGTAGTCATATTATGTCTTGACCACATAACTAGGATTTCAAGTCTACCTTTAACCTTTACAGGTCTTGGCTAGACACAGAGTTCTTGGACACTGCGCTCGAGAACGAGAAGGCTGGTGCATGAAGGCTAAAGGTAGAAAATGTTAATTTATCGATAAACCTCATAAAAGCCAACTCTGTTGTCAAAGCCTTGGAAGAAAAAATAAACAGTAAGCCCTGAAGCTTAAGTTTGTTTATCTATGCAACTTTCTAGCCTTTCTTTTATCTTTCTCTTTTTAACAGAAAGATTGAATCGAGTAAGCTGGTCATTGAGGTTGAAGAGAAAGCAAAAGTGATCGGAGAACTTACTTGTATTAGCAAAGAAAAAGGCGAGAGAATAAAGCTGCTTGATACTCAGCTATCAGGTAAAAAAACTTGACCTACAACCAGTTTTTGAAACTAGTATGTAGGATTTATGACTACATGGTTGTAGAATGACTTATGTCCAAGGAGTAGTCACAGTAAAACTTACGACTACGTGATTGTAGAAGGACTTATAACCATGGAGTAGTCGCAGTAAGACTTACGACTACGTGGTCATAGAAAGACTTACGAGTAAGGAGTGGTCGTAGTTAGACTTTCAACTACGTGGTTGTAGAAGGACTTACAACCATATGGTCATAAGAAAGCTTACGACTGTAACGAGTATTATTCTAACCAATTTTAACTCTTTTGCAGAGTCCATGGTCGAAATAAAGTGTCTTTCTAAAGTAATGACTTGTAGTGAGGAAGAAACAAAGTCAATGAAGACGAACCTTCAAGACTACAGCATTCTTCTGAACAATCTACTCGGTGAGTTTGGTGCGAAAAAGATGATTCCCTCTTAGAAAACCACTTTGATACTCTGAAGGCTGATTAGACAGAGTCAATCAGGGATGCAGTCAGGGGCACTGTGACCTATGCGCTGGCAAAACTCAAGGCATGTGACCAGAACCTGAACTTACATCCCATCGAGCACGACATTGCCTGTTCTTTGGAGGAGGCGTCTCGCCTGATCGAAGAAGTAGAGCCAATTGGACGAAAGGTGTCCAAAGAAATGTAACTTGGCTCTTCCTCTCCTCCAAAGTAGAGTAATTTGTAAATAAAAACAATTTTGTAAAGACTTACCTTTGAATGATGAATGAACTTCTTTCTTTCCCTGCATCTTGTCTCATTGAGAAATTAGTACTCGTAAGACAAAAAATGAAAGAGAAACAAAATTACGACTAAGAAATAAAGTTATACTGATAACTATATGCTAACCCCTGACTATTTACTTGCTTTATATGAATAAACTAAGCAAATAGAACAGAGTGGAGTATGCTGAGAGCAAAATAATGTATCCGACCATCATTGTCGAATTCGTTTGTCACATACTGGTAGCAAAAGTGATGAACGAGTCGATGCTAGGGAACTCTTAGTGGGTAGGACCACATGCAGAGAGGAGTGACTCCGACTAGGTGATGTTACCTCCTTTCAACCAGGCTTAAACAAATCGAAGGCATGAACAAGCAAATGATAAACACTCAGATTGCCTTCTATTATATTCGTTCAACATATTCATAGGCAATGCAATTGTTGCATGCTGATAGCAAGAGTTAGGAACAGACTGACACTACGAAGTTCCTTCTAGTGAGCAAGACCACATGCAAAGAGGAGAGACTTCGGCAACTGGTATTCCCATATCCAACCAGTTAAACAAATTGGATGCACTAGAAGTTATGCGACCATAAGGTGGTCACGGGAAGGTCCACGACCATAAAGTGATCACAAGTCAACTTACGACTACGTAGTCGTAGAAGGACTTACGACCATATAGAGTAGTCACAGTAAGACTTACGACTATTTGGTCGTAGAAGGACTTACGACTAAAGGGGTAGATTTATGACTATTTGGTCATGGAAGGACTTACGACTAAGGGGATAGTCGCGGTAAGACTTACAATTATTTGGTAGTAGAAGAACTTATGACCATATGGAGAAGTTGCAGTAGGACTTACGACTATTTAGTCATAGAAGGACTTATGACCAAAGGGGTAGTTGTAGTAAGACTTACGACTATTTGGTTGTAGAAGGACTCACAACCAAGGGGGTAGTCACAGTAAGACTTTCGATTATTTGGTCGTAGAAAGACTTACGATCATATGGAGTAGTCACAGTAGGACTTATGACTATTATGTTGTAGAAGGACTTACGACCAAGGGGGTAGTTGCAATAGGACTTACGACTATTTAGTTGTAGAAGATCTTACGACTGTACTGCTAGACTTAACCCTTATCGATAAAGGGTATATTCAAATATCGATAAGGGGTATATTCAACGAATATAATGACATAATAATTTGATGATTATTCTATCCTCGTTAGGTCTAGTCTCCCACCCACGTGATTCCTTATTCCTCCTAGTAATCTTTGCCCAAGCAAGTAAACAACTGAAGCTTTCTCTATTTGCCTCCTCTATTTTCTCACTCTTCCTCCACCTCTCACTTGTTGCACATGGTTGTTGCCGACCGAAGCTCACATGCATTTCCCTGCCCCTCTCTTGTGCATCATACAGTCGTAGAGGGAGGCCATCTGCCATGGGGCCGTGGCTTCCTTTTCCATGGAGCGGTCACAATTCCCGAATCTGTTATCACCATAGCTAAAGCTTGCGGGATTTTGTGGGATCAACACTAGAGGGGTTGGAGCTGCAGAAATCGAGCAGAGGACGATGCGGTTGGTGGCGAGGAGGTGATGATACCATGTTGGAGGCCACTGTGACAGCGAGAGTTCGACCGAATTTGGTTTTGTCGCATGCATTTGTAAACTTTGTTGCGGCCCCTTTTATCAATTGTTGTAAGGAATGTATGATTTTGTTACAATGTTAGTATGTTTATTTTGTTACAGTCAAGGTCTTAATTTGTTACACCCAAATCATTTTGTTGCAATAGTATTGTGGTTTTATTGTTGCCTTTTTATCGCCATGGGTTGTTACAAATTGTTTTTTTGTTGGCGCAAGCTTTAGTAATCCAACCAGTTTTTTTTGTTGCAAGCTTTATTAATTCTTGTTGTAACTTGATTTTTAGAGACCTTGCTAGATGGGTTTGTTGCATAGGATTCTTATTTCGGTGTGCATCTCTCTTTCTCTATATCTCTCGTCGGAACAACAAGCTTCGACAAGCCACCTCTGCTGCCGGTGAACTCCAACTTTTACTATCTCGTTCTTTCAGTTTTTGTTGTAAACGTGTTTTTAATTTGTTGCATCTAAAATTTTTAAATGTTGCTTCAAGATGTTACATTGGTTGTTTTAGTTGCCGGTGATTTTTTTTTAGTTAGCGTAGCGATTAGAGTTGGAGTGAATGTTGAAGCAGGAGCGAATGACATTTTGCCCAAAGAAACGCCGGCAGGAAGGAGATCAAGGGAGAGGAAGAGAGGTGCAGGAAGGAGATCCAAGGAGAGGAAGAGAAGGGGATGATGGTGGTAGTGCATCTGACTGTTGGTTGCAAGTTGAACGGTGGAAGGGAGCGAATGATGCTAGCACCTGGATAAGACGTTCAGACGCTAGTCGCTTCCTTTTTTATAACATCTTTCTTTCTATCTGTGTTGGTACAAATGTATACGAAACAAAAAAAAAAGGGGACAGTATCAGAGTCAACCAGCCTACATCCTCCTCCCTGTTATGCCTGCCCTAACTAGGCGATCAGTTCTCTTCCTTTCCCTTTGAACGGCCAATTTTGCCATCCATAGCACCTTTCAAGTGGACGTTGTCTCGATCATGTGTATCTCCTTTGCTTGATAGGAGTGAAAGTGCAAAAACCACCTTTGTCAAGAATGCTGGGCTGGAGACTTGGAGCAGATGACAAGCCATGTTTAGCTATTTGATTCTGTTGCTACAATGGATGGCCAAAACAGAGTTGACATGATCATTTATTTCCTCACCAATTTTCTTGTATTTTCTATCACTGCACTATATATTTATACAGGGTAATGTAACATACTTTGGAAGGAAAAGGAGGGTGGATACCTTGAGATATGTCTAGCTTTCTGATACGAGGGTGCTCGATCTTCATGATGTAGGATCGATGATGATAACTTGGATCTGTACAACCTGACGAACCAATGGTGCCAACCACTGTTAGAACAACAACCTGCGACAAAAGAATTCGCCTAACCACATTCTCATGATCCCGTCTACTCGACCACACAAGTAGATGTGTCGTTACTCCTGCAAATCACAAGAACAACGGGGTTGAGAACGCCCAATTCCTCTCTAGGTTGCAATATATGTCAAACCCTGGAAACAACAAGCATATAGCTCTCTGAAAATACTAGATTAATTTATGTGGTCTGTCTTTTCCATGGGGTGGCGGCTGCCTTATAAACGAGTCCCCCCCCCCCCCCCAAACGCACACATAATGGGCTTGAGCCCAACTCCCATTCTATTCGGTCATTGAAACCGATTTAAATTCTAAAGCAATTCGGATTTGAACACTAACTAATTACATGGCTGAATTCATAAAATGGAAAACATGAGTTTACAAAAGTATAAACATTTGCATTTCTCTCGTATTGGGCCATGGGTTGGCCGCATAAGGCTTTGAATGGTTTCCTCTCGTGTTTATGACGTCCCTTCCTCTCTCTCACCTCCCTCTGGTTCACCACTTGTAGCATCAAACAATTTTGGATTACAACATCTTCATCTTCATCCTCTCTTGATTCAAACCTCCGGGATGTCCTCATCATCCTCCCCCTCTTGAAGAAAAGCCGTCCTCAGCTTTTGATAGCTTGAAATTGTACTAAACAAATAATACAATGTGTATGCACGATATATGTATTTATCAGTTACACTCCTTCCATCTTTTACATTATTATTACCTGGAGGTGTAATAAGCAAAAAAGAACAACACATATGCATGGTATATGTATACATCAATTATTATGTCATTCTAACTGTTTTGCACAAACCAATTGATACTATAACAACTATAAAATACATACATTACAATGTTTTCATTCACATCACTTTCCTCATCAGAACTTGAACTTGAGCTATCTGCCCTTCGATCTTGAATTGCCGGGAATAGATTACGGCGGTGATCACGAAAAGACTGAGATGATTGGGAAGGCTGTGTGCTCTTTGCTTTTCTTGGAGCTACTTTTGATGCTTCTTTCACGTCTTTGCATACCTTGTCCAGCATTGCAAGGAAATCTCGCATTATCACAAATAACCGCAGGCCCTCATCCTTTCCTGCACTCCCATGGAAATAATCGACAGTGGTTCTGACCAAGGACCGTATTTTCTTCTCTTCCTCTAGCAAGAAAGTAATATCAGCTTGAGACTGCTCTGCAAAATTCTTAAGCTTGTGGTGAAACCCACTGTCTTCATCCAAACTTTTCATGCTTATGTTAAAAAATTCATTGGTTTTGACAAGCTTGTGGCCAAGACTTGCTACCAACATAGTCAATTGATCCGCGTCATGGGTTGCTGCCTTCCTGACATTTTGAAGTTTATCTCCTAAACTGGACACAACCTTCAGTCCAAGTTGTTTGTAATCGTCTTCAGTTCGCTCGTTATTGTCATCAGTAAGATTATTGGTGCTCACACTGGATACGCGGCTGTTCTGCTCCTTTGCAGCCCGCACACCTTCAGAACGGATGATTTCTTGAACAACAAAATGCAACAATGTTGTCTTCCCAACAGTTCCTTTGACATCAGACAGCTCAAGTAGCGTGTCGAGTTTGAAAGCCTGAGCTCCTCCACGGAAAGTGCCAACATTCATTCGATTTCCTGTTTTAAGGACAGCTTCCAATAACTTCAGAAAAAGACGGCTGTTTCTAAGCTCCTGGGAAGCCACCTGATCGGGATTTAAATGCCAATATAGCAGAGATACGAATATCAATCAAAACACCAAGGCTACAAATTTGCTGAAAGAATGTGACATCTGTATAAATAAAAACAGTTGGTGAGATACAATGCACCTCATTCGTTTTGAGAATAAGAAAATCGCGCAATAATTCTAAAAAAGAAAAATCTTAAAAATTCTCACATTAATTAAGAAGAGAAGCATCTACACCACTTATTTTGGAGTCAGATTATAACGATGCAGATTAATTATATACTACAGTAGTTGTATAGCAAATACAATTGTATTTTAATCATAGGTATTAGAGTTGTATATCAAAGACAACTGTATTACAGTATCTAGCCGTACAATTGCGTAGGTAATCCGCTAGTTTAAAAATAATCTATCAAATTATAATGCTTGATGAACTTGTTTCATCAATAAAAAGTTTAGAGAGCATCACACAAGTAAGACTAATAAACAGAGTGGAGGATTATCTAGAATGTTTAGAGGTTATAGTGATTCTGTTATTACCTCTAAAGTGGCAAAAGATTGCTTCACATTTGAAGCTTCCTCTGGTAAATTGGCCATGAAAAGTAATGCATCTCGACGCTGGAAAATATAAGGAATGTCAATGATTGCTCTTAAGCTCCGCTCAGTTAGGCTGAAAATAGTGGCTTATGGCTGAAATTACACTGTAGTTGACTGAAATTACACTATAGGTGAAGATGGCTTATTTAGCGTAATTAAATTTAAAAAATTTAAAAATAGAAAAAATATATTATCTCATCACGGATAACACAAACAAATATACAAAAAAAAAGAACTAGCAAAAAAACTAAAAAAAAGTTAAAAGCTCAAAAAAGACAATTTATGAATAGTGAAAAATAAGCCAGAAGTTCAAGTTAAAATAAGCGGGACGTAAGAATTGCTCTGCAGGACCAAATTGTGATAGTTCCCCAGTGTATAGTCGAAGCCTGAGATCCTCATCATTACTCGGGATCCATCTTAGTAAGGTCTGTATCAACTCGGATGGAAGTTCACTTCCTACAAGTTATCAAGGAAAAAGGATAAATTATCGGAAAATAAGATTTCATCAAAGGGTTCTTTTTTTCTAAATGTTTAAACAAAATGGTCGGAAGCACATGAACCCAGGTTTTAGACGTCCATACAAAAACATGGATACCAGATGCACAAAAAAGTGGTTAACACTAGAAGCCAATGCTGATTTGACATCACTTACAAGCAATCTACTAGCAGGATAATCTTGTCCAATTTATTCTTTGTTCCAGAATTGCAGTTGAAGTAGGTGACAAGATTTATGTCACTTAGGCAGAATTTGTGCACTATTTGTTTTGAAAGACAATGGAAACAAATGAAATAAGTGATATTATTGCCCTTAGCTCAGAAGAGAGTAGTTTTTATCTCCTGATTGTGAAGGCACAATTGATATAGGCATATAGCAGTGTATGTCAGATACATTATCTCAAGAAAAGCCATAAACCAGAAGCTGGATAAGGATTCAAGGTATCGCCATTCCAACATAAATTAGTTCTACAACCTCAAAAAAAAACTGTAGGATAAATATGCAGCTACAAGGCTATGTGCTAAGAATAGAAAGAAGCAGCATTCCATCCACGAATAGCTATGCATTTATACGGATCAGTGACAGTACACTTTACCTTCCTTAACTGCACTACATACTTCCTCCGGTGAAACACTCAGTGCCTTTAATGATATGGCCAGGTTCTGTGCCTTTTTAGGGTAAAGTATCCTCACAAACTGAGCAGCATCCTTTGATGATAAATCTTTCTTAGCGTCACCACTTTTCTTGTCAGTTGAGTTATAAACAAAAAGGCTTTCGATCATCTCCTCATTAAACCTGTGAAACCGTATTAAGATATACAGCTGCAATTGCCTTCAGAAACTTACTGGAATGATCCTGATTTAATGTGATCCCACACCATTGATTGATTTGGATTGGCCCTTACTTAATCCCAAAAGAAGGGCTTTAGCTTTGTTTTAGCTTCGTTAGAATATGCAGCAGTGTTCGCCTTATTGCCTGTTTTCTTAAGTGGTGGCTGTGGACGCGTTTTTGAAGAACTAGGCACCACTGGTGGTGGTGGTCGAGGTGGGCCAGCAGATATGGGTGGTGGTGGGGGAGGTGCAACTTTTGGAGCAGGTGGTGGTGAGGGTCCTGAGGGAGGAACTGGAGAAGCTTTTGGAGGTGACACAGGTACTTGAGGAGCTTGTGGAGGAGGAGCCTTTGGAGGTGGAGGTGCTGGAGGAGGCATCGGCCCTGTTTGAATACGCTTATCTGAGAATCGATTTTAATTTGATCAGGATTTTCTGATAAGTCGTGGTCTGAAGAATCTGCAGTCTGAATAATCGTCGCGGTGGAAGAAACGACCCTTTGGGCTCGCGGTACAGGATTTTGGATTCCCAGTGCAAATGCCGATCTTTCCCACCGCGGCGGTTGAAAGAATCGAAAAATAATCAAAGCGTTTGGGTGGGATTCTCGCTTAATTCTATCAGAATCGGATTTTAAGCGTATCCAAACAGGGCCATCACCGGTGGAGGCATCGGTGTCGATCCTGGCACATAACTGATAGAAACATCCAATGGCTCTGCTGCACTATTGTAGACCGCTGTGTGAACCTCAGTGTTTGCGCCTTCATGTGAGCTTAGTTTCACACGGTCACCTTGACCAGGCTCTGACTGTTGGTTATGCGAGGGCATTTCGGTAATTTTCTAATTGAAAAAGGAAAAAAGAAAAAAGAAATGCAGCCTGGGCCCACCTGTCAGTGAGCCCAGCGAAGAGATAAGGGGAGGAGACTGCGTCTCCTCCCCGTGCATGTGCGCAAGCCCGTGCGGCCGTTTCGGCTTCATCCAGATCCGATGATTTCAGCGACGCGTGGGGGGAGCGGCGAATGGGTGGTGGCGATGGAGGCGCGGGCTGGCCCAAGTTCCTCGGAGTCGGCCGCTCATGTCACCTCTCCACAACCTCCCGCCTCCTCTTCTTAAGGCCGAGTTCTTCCACCGTGCGGCATAGCTCTCTTCCGTTCCCGATGTGCTCCTCTTTGGTCTTCTTCCTCTCTGATCTTCGGGTGTGCGGGTGCTGGTGCTTCTGTGCCGTCACCGATTGAAGCTTTTGCCTTTGATTTTCCGTGTGAACCCTAGAGATTTGGTGGGGTTTGAGGGGAAATCAGAAGGTGGAAGGTTAACCCGAGGGAGGAGAAGAAAGTGGCAATCCCCATTGTGTTTGAGTGCATCCGGCCGGTGCCTTCTTTGTGGTCTTCTGCGGCATCACCCTGACCTTCGACTCTGGCCTCGGTTACCCGAGGTTGGAGAGGGCACTGTATCTCTGTCTACCACACTCTTCTTTTGCTTCGGCACAGAATGGTGCTAGGTTTTCCGTTATCAGATCATTAATGAAGAGTTTCAATATTAGCATAAGAAGGCTAAGATCTACAATCTTGCGCAACTCTGTTCTGAGAGCAATGTTAAAGCAATTACTTTGTCTTATGCTAGATTAATTGCTTTTCTGCTTAAAGGACTACTTTACATGTTATTTTTAGCAGTTTTGTGTTTATATTCATTGAATATTTACATGTGTATAAATGGCAAGATGGAATTACATAATTATATGCAATTTATGTCATTTATATTCTGCTGGAATTGTCTTGGTTTTATCCTTTATTTCGCTGGAATTAAATTTGCAAACATGCTCATTCCGCATTATTTACAACACTGACTTCAAGGACAACGCTCCCAGCTTATTGAGACCAATTGGATTTCCTTGGGAAGACTTAGCAGCTGCATAACAAAAGCATAAAAATCAGCACTAGAAGAAAATTTTACAATAACTTGAAGCAAAGTGGGTGCATTTTATACCAGACAAATCACTCAGATTCAGACTCAGAAAGTGGCTTATCATCCCTTAAACCATACGAAGAAGTCCGGTTTCCACGGCACATACAGCAGCACAAGCAGAGCAGAGCTAAAAGCGCTATACCAGCCACGGATGCACCAATGACAGCGGTGGTTGGGATGCCATTGCAGTCCATCTTTTCTGCTCCTGATTTAGTTGGGGGCACTGCCTTTTCTGTAGGAGTTGTTCCTGACGAACGATCTGGGGGGTCTGGTGGAGATAAAACACTTTCAGTTGGTTTTTTTGGCTGGTTTTTACTTAGAAGTTTTCCCTGGGACAGGTTTTACCGCTTGAGTTGCAGGGGCAGGTGATGGACTTGATACAGATGTTGGTGATGTAGCTGAAGGTCCCTGAGCCAGGTCTCTTCTTATTGAGGCAAGAAGTGTTTTGATATAACCAGCAGGCAAGTTTTTTGTGCCCTCCTCTCCAGGGAAATCAAGTGGGAAACTCTGCTTGCTTAAACAGTTCAGCAAAGTATGCCTGATTTCTGGTGACCCAGCACTGCTGCCTGTTAGACAGAGGGTACGGCAGCCCCTCATTGGGCCTGCTCGTCTATAATTGGGCCTAGTGCCTATATGGCTAGGATAGATAGATTGATCTATATTAGGCAAGGATCTCCGCTGATTGGTTCTATTTCTATAAACCCTAGGCCATCCTTGCCTATATATATGTAACACCATATCTCTCATAATCAATCTACTATTTTCCCTTTGCCTAAACCTACATGGTATCAGACGCCCGAAGGATTTCTTCCGGCTCTTCTTCCGCTGCCTAGGCGCATGCCATCATGCCGGCCACCGCTCCTGCCTCTCCCTCTGAAAGCGAGCGCGCCGCCGCCGCTGAAGAAGCGAGACCGCCGCCGCTGCTGAGCGAAAGCGACGGCCGCCGAGAGCGAGCGCGCGTCTGCCGTTGAGCGCGAGCGCGCCACCGAGCGCCGCTGCCGCCGCCGCGAGCGCGAAGCGCGCTGGCGCGCAGCGCGTGCGCTGCCCTTGAGCGCGTCGCCGCCGCAGAACGGAAGCGAGGCCGCCCGTGGAGCGGCTCGCGCCGAGGAGCGCAGCGCGCGCCGCAAGACGCGCGCCGCCGCTGCAGCCGAGGCTAAGGCCTCGCGCGCACCTCACCGCGACGCAGCGCACCCTCCGCCCCCCCTCCACGACGCCCTGCTTCTCCATGAAGCCGCCGTCCTCGCCAACCTTCACTCGCAGGCCGTCGGCGTCCAGAACATCCGCACTCTCGTGCCGATCGTCCTCGAGCTCTCCTCCAGCCAGTACACCAGGTGGCGCGAGCTGTTCCTCCTCGCCTTGGGGAAGTTCGCCCTCGAAAACCATGTTCTTCAAGACGACCCCGACCCCGCCTTCCCGGACTGGGCGCGCATGGACTGCGTGGTCAAGTCTTGGCTGTACGGCGCCATCTCCCCCGAGCTGTCCGACATGGTGCCTCGTTCCCGCTCCTCCGCACGCTCGGTGTGGCTGGCCGTGGAGTCCCAGTTTCTGGGGAACGTGGAGATGCGCGCCCTCCACCTCGACGCCGAGTTTCGGACCTTCGCCCAAGGGGACCTCTCCGTCACCGACTACTGCCGGCGCCTCAAGGGCATGGCGGACGCCCTCAAAGACCTCGGCGAGCACGTTCCCGACCGCACTCTCGTCCTCACCCTGATTTGCGGCCTCAACGAGAAGTTCGCCTCCATCGGTCTCCACCTCCAGCGCGGTCGTCCCTTCCCCACGTTCCTGGAAGCTCGGAACGATCTGCTGCTAGAGGAACTGAACCAGGTGCATCGCTCGGCCGCACCATCCACTGCTCTGGTGGCTGCCAGCGCACCACGTGCTCCTTCGGTGCCTTCACCGCGTCCGGAACAACTGCCTCCATCACCCTCGATTCCCGCCAGTTCCGGGGCCGCTCCGCCCAGTAATAGGCGGGGCAAACGTGGCGGCAAACGGGGTGGACAACCCGCTGCTGCGCCTACCGGCGGACAGGCGCCCAGGGCCGGCGTGCCCTAGCCCTTCTACCTCCACCCATGGGCAGGTTCCATACAGATGTATGGACCTCGTCCTCCCTTGGCGCCCATCCCCACCGGACCGCCCCAGTAGGCTTCTGCTCAAGCGCACTTCCAGTAGGCCCCTCCGCACGCTCTCCTGGCTGGTGCTCAGAACGCCTGGGCATCGTCTCCACCACCAGGGTTCAATCCTTGGGCTGCCCCAGGGTGGAACCAGGCGGACCTCGCCCGCTCCTTCAACACCATGACGTTGCCACAGCAGCCGCAACAGACCGTACTTCGACTCAGGGGCTACCTCGCACATGACTTCCGATGCTGGTATTCTTTCACACACCTCTCCTCCCCGGTACCCTGTTCCATCTTCAATTGTTGTCGGTAATGGTTCGCTTCTTCCTGTTACCTCCACTGGCGCAACTACCCTCCCGGGTCACCTTCATCTTAATAATGTTCTTGTCTCTCCAAAACTTATTAAGAATCTTATTTCCGTTCGCCAGTTCACATCTGACAACAATTGCTCTGTGGAATTTGACCCTTCTCGTTGTTTCTGTGAAGGATCTTCAGTCTCGGAACGAGATCGTCAGATACAATAGCTCCGGGCCCCTTTACCCGCTGCGCCTTCCTGCTGCTGGTGCTCTTCATGCCTCCACCTCCGCGTCCCTGTGGCACCGCCGTCTCGGACATCCTGGACCCGAGGCTCTCTCCAGTCTTATGCGTGCTTCCTTAATTCCGCATTGTAATAAAGACACCAGTCCAGTTTGTCATGCGTGTCAACTTGGTCGCCATACTCGTCTTCCTTTTCATACATCTATGTCACGAGCAACTCATAATTTTGATCTGGTTCACTGTGATCTGTGGACCTCTCCTGTAGCCAGCATCTCTGGATACAAATATTACCTGGTTGTTCTTGATGATTGCTCTCACTATGTTTGGACGTTTCCTCTGCGACTCAAGTCTGACACCTTTTTAACTCTCTAACTTTTTTGCTTATGTCTCCACCCAGTTTGGCGCCACCATTAAAGCAGTCCAGTGCGACAATGGCCGCGAGTTCGACAACTCCAGCGCCCGCACGTTCTTCCTTAGCCGTGGCGTACACCTCCGGATGTCATGTCCCTACACCTCCGCTCAAAACGGCAAGGCTGAACGTATGCTTCGCTCTCTGAATGATGTCATTCGTTCCTTGCTGTTTCAGGCTTCCGTTCCGCCTTCGTACTGGGTTGAGGCCTTGCACCACACCACCTACCTCCGCAACATCCTACCCACTAAGACACTCGACGACCGCACCCCGCATCACGCCCTCTTCGGCTCTACGCCTGTGCTCGATCATCTTCGTGTCTTTGGTTGCGCTTGCTATCCTAACCTCTCCGCCACCGCCGCCACAAGTTGGCTCGCGTTCGCGTTGTGCATCTTCCTTGGCTATTCTGACAATCACAAAGGGTACCGGTGTCTTGACCTCGCTTCGAACCGGGTCATTATTTCTCGGCATGTCATCTTTGATGAACATTGCTTTCCCTTCGCGACTCAGTCTGCCTCTCCGGCTCCGTCGGACCTCTCATTTTTAGATGATTTCACTAATCTTGTGCCACTTCCCATAGGCCCGGCTCGCTCTTTGTTTCCCGCAGGTTCGACGCCGCCATCTACAGCGCCTTCCTGCCTCCCCTTGTCAGAGGCGGCACTCGATGACGCCACCCAGCCGTGCGGCTCCGGCGCTACTTTAGCCCGCACATCCACGTGCGGCACCGGCGCCCCTGCAACCCGCACAGCCACGTGCGGCACCGCACCTCGCAACGGCTCGCGACCACGTGCGGCTCAGCCCGCCATCTTGCTCCGCGAGACGTGAGTTCCGCCGTCTACTCACGCGCTCGCACCACCACCGCGCCATCGCTTCTCCAGGATCTGCAGCCAGTCCGGCTCCCGCTGCACCTGCTACAATACCCGACGGCATGCGCTCCGCCGCTCAAGACTGCGCAGCGCTGTCCTCGCCTCCGGTGACGAACCAAAGATGCCATGACGACTCGGGCCAAGGCCGGGTATCGCATTCTGCTGTCTACCACGCCTCGTCCCTTTCGCGCCTCGAAGACCTTCCGCGGCGCCCTTGCCGACCCCAATTGGCGGGCGGCTATGGAAGAGGAATATCTGCCCTTCTTCGTAACCACACGTGGGATTTGGTGCGCGCCCTCAAACGCCAACGTCGTCTCGGGAAGTGGATCTTCAAGCACAAGCTTCTAGCTGATGGATCTCTGGAGCGCTATAAAGCGCGTTGGGTTCTTCGTGGATTCACCCCGACCGGTGTCGACCGGCGAGACTTCGGCCGGTTGTCAAACCGCCACACCGATCCGCCTTGTCGCTCTCGCCTTGTCCGGCAGTGGCCCATCCACCAGCTCGATGTCAAGAATGCATTCCTCCATGGGGACGCCGAGACGGTCTCATCGCTCCCACCTTCGTGGTTCGAGGACCCCGCTCGTCCTGGCTTCGTCTATCGCCTGAACAGATCACTCTATGGTCTGAAACAGGCACCACGGGCCTGGAACAGCCGCTTCGCCGCTCACCTTGTGACCACAGGGTTCATCGAGGCCAAGTCGACGCCATTGTTCGTCTACCACCGCGAACCCGCATCGGTGTACTGCTCCTCTACGTCGACGACATCGTTCTCACTGCCTCCTCGCCGTCCCTCCTTCGGCGTGTCATTGAGGCATTGCAGCTCGAGTTCTCCATGAAGGATCTGGGGCCTCTCCATCACTTCCTCGGGATGCATGTTCAGCGTTCTGGTGACAGTCTGTTCCTATCTCAGCGACAGTACATGGTGGACATTCTTGCTCGGGCTGGCATGTCCGACTGCAAACCTTGCAGCACTCCAGTTGACACTCAGCCCAAAGTTGCTGCAGACTCAGGCGCTCCTGTACAGGATCCCAGCGACTACCGCAGCTTGGCTAGCGCCCTCCAGTATCTTACATTCACCAGGCCAGACATCTCTTATGCAGTCCAGTAGATCTGCCTTCACATGCATGATCCTCGGGTACCCCATCTTGCTGCTCTGAAGCGCATCCTTCAGTACATTCAAGGCACTCTTGACCTGGGCCTTGTTCTTTGGCCGTCTGCGCAGTCCGACTTGGTGGTGTACTCGGATGCTGACTGGGCCGGTTGTCCAGATACACGCCGGTCTACTTCAGGATATGCAGTGTTCCTCGGTGAAAACCTCGTCTCATGGTCCTCCAAGCGCCAATCCACAGTGTCTCGATCCGGCCAAGCGCGAATCCGTCGTGGCTAACGCCGCCGCTGAAGCCACCGGCTGCGCCACCGCTCCTTGAGCTCAGACGCGCCTCCGCGTGCAACACTTGTCTCATCGCGACAACATCAAGACGGTCTACATGTCCACCAACCCCGTTCAGCAGCGCACCAAGCACATTGAGATTGATCTCCACTTCGTCCGAGAGCGTGTGGCTCTAGGTGAGACCAAGGTTCTGCACGTTCCCACAACGTCGCAGTTCGCTGACATATTCACCAAAGGGCTTCCAAGTTCCGTCTTCAACGAGTTCAGATCCAATCTCAACGTTCGCAGAACTGCAGCTTCGACTGCGGGGGCGTGTTAGACAGAGGGTACGGCAGCCCCTCATTGGGCCTGCTCGTCTATAATTGGACCTAGTGCCTATATGGTTAGGATAGATAGATTGATCTATATTAGGCAAGGATCTCCGCTGATTGGTTCTATTTCTATAAACCCTAGGCCATCCTTGCCTATATATATGTAACACCATATCTCTCATAATCAATCTACTATTTTCCCTTTGCCTAAACCTACACTGCCTTCTACAATGTCAGGAGAGGTGTTCTTGATGTCATTTCCAGATATCCTATGGAGAATTTCAAAGACATGGTTGTTGTCGAAGTGCTTTCTAACATCTTCAGGAGTTCTGTCTAACCCACACTTGAGCCATGCATGTTTGACCTGTACGTAATGCTATCAGTATTCAATAGTCATCCTTGTCAGTACATGAAAATTAAGCAGTAAAAGATGTGATGATAAACCGGCCTAGCAGTCATATCCAACAAAAAGTACCATGAATGACCATGGTATCACCATTCACCAGTTAAAAACAACAATTATGTATCCCATCAAATGTCAGGTTGATGGTTAGTCCCGTTGTAGAATATTACTAGTCGGTTGAACAAACATCATCGCATTTATTGAGTTTCATGCACCAGTCAGTTCACCCAAAAGCTTAAACTGATGAGGAAAGATGGATAATTCACTTATGCTTCAACACTCCCCTCACGTGTAGACTCCTTTAGGCCTAATACGTGGAATAGAAATTGACTGCAATTAATTTTTTTTAATTGCGTTCACCAAAAAGCTTAAACTTATGAGGAAAGATGGGCAATTCACTTATGCTTTAACAGCATTCACTACTTAGGGGAATCATGGTTCTCTCTCCAAGTCTCCATGCGTCATGTCCATCAAAAAAGAAATTTGACACCTGATGCTCACTAAGTAATAAGGGTAAAATAAAAAAGATCAAGACAGCATTGGCAAATAAAGATCAAGACACCTATGATCCTCCGTGTGATGAATCGATCATGCCCTTATCTACATCATACATAAACTGTTGAAGTATAAGTGAATTATCTATCTTTCCTCATCAGCTTAAACTTTTGAACATACAACCCAATATGGTATCGGAACCAGGAGGTCTTGAGTCCAAGATCGGGTTGGTGCAATTAAAAAAATAATTGCAGCTCACTTCTATTCCACATAGTCTGAGCGAGCCTACACGTGAGGGAGAATGTTGAAGTATAAGTGAATTGCTCATCTTTCCTTATCAGCTTAATTTTTTGAGTGAATTAGCTGGTGCATGGAGCTCAATATAAACATAGGTTCCTCCACCCTCTGCATTCCAACAGAAAGGGCACCAACCTAAACACCATATCAAAAATACAACTGGGCAATGCATGTAATTCTATGCTCTAGGAACAAAGGTCCTTCAGTGCCTCGTTCCGCACTTCCGCTTGCAACAAAATTGATCCTTCACACTCCCTTCTTAAGATGACCCCAACTAAATTATTTTGTTCTTGACTACAAATTGTAAAAGTTGGTACAATCATCTCTCCATCCACGATTCGTCATACAAAATAATCCGTACCGAATGCAATGAAATACATTATACATGCAAATATACTCACCAATTCGTCTACTTGCTTGATAAGGGGTGGTGTCAACGCCGGCGGCGACAAGTCGCTCGCGCCGACGAGCAACCCCTCGCAGTTCGTTGGCGCTCGGAGCTGCACGGAGACGAGGCACAGGGCGAGGAGCCGTTCTGTCCTACAACGCCTCATCTTTTGCCTGCTTCTTTCTACACCAACCCGACCATCTCAATGTGAATTGTACCAAAGATTCTTCCTTTGGGAGGTTTGTGGGGACGGAAAATAATTCCTCAGCTCCGTCGAAGCAATTGCTCGACGAAATCCGTTGATTTAGCCCAAATGTTTTGACATCAATTTCAGAATGGCGCCTTCTTGGAGAATTATTTTCGAGCAGAACACGCCCAAATTCGCGTAAAATTGTAACGCTGACATTCTGAAATGGACACCTCGAGTCTCGAGATGCTCCAAGAAGCTCAGAAATAATCGCCAAAGCTGGGGAATCCCTCCAAAATCGAAGAAATCCGCAAACGCGACCAAAGAAACACCGCCAAACTCGATACCTTCGGTCGCGATTCCCCAATCCGCCAAGAAATCCACCCGAAGAACAAGGGAGAGGAAAATTTTTCACAGAAAGTCCAAGCCTAGGAAATGCACCGATTTCCGAAGAAAAGGGCACCACTAAATTCGCGGCGGCAAAGCCACGAATTCGGGCGTGATCTGGAAGCCACCGAGATGGCCAAAGAATTCCTCTCTATGTCTCTCTCTCTCCGTGTCACCTCGAAATAGGAGGAAGGGTAGCGGAGAGGGAGAGGGCCAAGAGGCGGCGACTCGAAAGAATTAAATGGCGCTTGAAAGAAGCGAGGCCCAATAAGCCCGGCCCAGTTCTAATCCTGGTGGTGGCTGAGCGCCGCCCGGTTAATTCGGCCGGTAACTCAGGCCTAATTGAAAGTTTGGGCCGAAAATAACCCGGTAGTTCTGATGGCACGGGCACAGCCTGGTCCACAGCTTTTGTTCAGGTCAGCTATTCCCCTCTGTTTGAAAAGCAGTTTGATCAATGACTAGATTGCCCCTTGCAAGAAGAACAGGTGTTGTGTTGTGTTGATGTGGTGTGATCTAATCAAATCAAATCAAACTCCACCGAGAGAACAGCGTTGCTCGGCTGGCAGGGCCATGAATTGCGTCCCGTCCGTCGACGTTTGATTCTAATTTGACGTGCACGCTCATCAATAATTTAATATGCTCAGTTGGGCTGAAAAGCTGCGGCTTATGTCTGAAATTATACTGTAGCCGCTAAAATTTTACTGTAATTGAAGATAGCTTATTTAGCGTAATTAAATTTAAAAAAATTAAAAATATAAAAATATGTTAGCTCATTACGAACAACGCGAACGAATATGGGAAAAAAGAACCGGCAAAAAAGCTCAAAAAAGCCAAAAATTCAGAAAAAGACGAAATTTATAAATAGAGAAAAATAAGTCAGAAGTCAGAAACTGAAACTGAAATGAGCGGGGCTAAGTGAGACCACGCGTATATATGTGTAGCATAGGGCCTGTTCTTTTCCTCCGAAGCTGGCGGCTTTTAGCTTTTGCTACAGTACCTAACTTTCAAACGGAGTATTTTCTCAGAACGGAGTCTACAAGTTAAACGATGTATATGTTAAAAACCCAATATTTGTACCATCCAAAATCGTAAGTGAGTATCTATCACTCCGTAATCTGTACCGTAAACAACTAAAATTCAAATATTTTAGCTAAAAGTTATAAACCACAGCTATTGCCAAAGTATGAGGTACGACAGTTACGTGCGTCTTTCTAGTACCTAAAAAATCAAACTTCGTAAATGTGCGCGTGTGCACCGACGCCAGGATTATAACTCGATCACTGCCACGTTTCTTCCGAAGATACCAACCATACTTGGTCCGTTCAGTCTGATTTGGTCTTTCTCTTGTGCTTAATACTATAATTCTCGGCAGACAGAGATCAGCTGAGATGAACTAATCAATTCAAGCGATAACTTGCACCAGCGCCATTCCGTACCGAAGAAAGAAATGTCAAAATACCAGTACTAGCTAGTAGTATTAGTACTCTACCCCCTTAAATTAAGTACTACTAGTCCACTGCTCTCAGGTGCTACCTGGAAGCTGGAAATGCAGTTTCTTTTCTTTTCTTTCTTTTTTTTTGAATGGAGGAGATGCAGGTTTCATCGCTGCTAAGATATTAATACCACCCCAACGTGCACATTTTTAGCATGCGGTATACATATAGTAGTAGTGGTAGTATGAACCAGTCGATCGACCGCTTCAAACTGATTATACTACGAACCCCACGAGATGATCTTGACCAGGGTCCAAAGGCAAAAGGCACGCGCAGGATTCAGCGGATTAATTAGCGACGCTGATTAATTAGTAGGGGTGGAAAAAAAGCTTAGTGAGCTCGTTGGCTCGGTTCAAAATTGCTTCAATTATACTTGTTAATTGGTTAAACATTAAAATGAGTTGATTTCAAATGAATTTGAATTTTGCTCATGCTCGGCTCGGCTCGGTTCGTTAGCTCGTTTCTAAAAATACTTTTAAATTATCCGTAAAATGATATTAAATCAAAATATACCAATTTTAGAAGAAAAAACTCGATAAGACGAGCAGTTGGCTCGATATCCACCCCTATTAATTAGGTTCGCTCGCTCACATCGTTTCACATCTGTCTCGCTCGCTGGCACGCACGCATGCCCCGCCTTAGCTAAGCTAGCCAGCTAGAAAGTTCGATCGATAACGGGCATGTTCTTTTCTAGCTTCTAAAAACTACTTTTTAATTTTTCTATAGTAATTAGTTTTTAAATAGAATATCTTTTTAAAATAGAGTATACTAGTTAATTATAGTATATACTGTACCGACTTCATTTATATTGGCAAAAGCCGCATGTGAGTTTCTGTTACTCTATAATCTTTTCTCACAAACAATCCAATAACCACAAGTCGTAGCCAAAAATCATAAACTTCAGCAAAAAGAACAAGCCCATTTCCTTACATCATTTTCTTTTAAGAAAAGAAAAAAAGAGATGACAGTAGTTTTTTTAAAACTGTGATTTATTTTTTATTTTAAATTTTGATTTACCATTTTTAATTTCTTGCGTCCTTTTCTTTTCAGAAAAGAAAAAGGAGATAATTTCTACCTCCTTCCGTTAAGATGTGCGCGCACCTCATTGTTCGTGCCGAGTTGCCATATCTAATCCGATGGTAGGGTCGCTGATGGGTGTGGTGGGTGTTTCTTAGTTGCTAAGGAAAAAAAGAAAAATATAATAAACATTCTTATAAAAAAGATCTAGCCATTAATCTTGTGGTCTAACTCCATGATGCCACTTATGTAGCTCAACTAGTGGTAAAGTTTAAATTGAGGTTGGAGATTTAATTTTATATACAATGAAAGAAAACCGCATAACATTAATTCTATATACGATAAGATGTAAGTGGAACGCCACATGCGTATTGCTAATAATGCCACGATTACGACTTCCTTTTCAGCAGAGAAAGTATGACGGGCACGCGCCTACACCATGATAGCATCGAAGAAAATTGTGCGCAAAAAATAGCATGTATAGATAAAGGCATAAGATTCTATTCAAAAGTGTTGTGATTTTTAATTGAAATAACAATATAGTGGATGTTCGTTTTTTCTAAAGTATTTAATTAAAAAATAAAGAAAAAGAAAAATACCGTTATATCTCCGTGCATAATGCAAACAAAAAGAAGAGAAAGTGCATAATGCAAACAAAAAGAAGAGAAAAAGAAAATTATTACGTTAAAGAATCAACACATTTCAAATGATTTTTAACTTTTTAGACTAGAAACCGTTTGAAACGGATGCTCAAATGAAAGGGTACTACCAATCATACCCCATGAGGTGATGGTATGACTGATGAGCAGATGCCTCCCAAGGTATGTCAGATCCGATCTTCTAGACGTGTCAGGTCGCAAAACTCAAGCTGCTCCACAAGCAAGCAAATGGCTTCACCGGAAGATATATGCATGGGCCACGCAGACGCAATCATGGGTGACAGAGATCAACGGAGTATGATATAAAGGTATATATAATGATATAGACAACTGTTATCTATAATATTATCTATGTTATTTATAGACAATACTAAAAACATCTCATACAATAGATTATTTTTTTATGTCTCTATAGACAGCTTCTTTATGGTACAATACGTCTTGTTTATCGTGTTACAGTCGACTACTGTATAAGAGACAATCTATTTTTTTTGTGTTCTATCTCTCTCATCTATGTCATTCGATGTTTTACATGTTAATATTTATAGATAGCTGACATTATATTATTATATATAGTTTAACAAGGATCTGATTGGAATGAATTATATAGTTTAACAAGGATCTGATTGGGATGAATGAGTTTCACAAATATTTTATAGAAATTTTACAAGCCATTGTTTGGACTTGGCCTGATCGACGGAGGGAGCGTGCCAGCGTGGTATTACCATTTCCTGTTTGCACTCGGCTTCCCTCCGGTCGTCGCACGCCGACCATCCCACGACGCACCCAGGCTATGATCGATGGAATCTTTCTTATTTTTACTTTTTTAAGAAAGAGTATTTTGTACGTTTCTCAGATCGGAAATTTCGTAGTTCCATTTTTATTTCGCCACAAGACCCCATCTCCCGTTTGGTACTATGCTAGCTTTTCAGTGTAGTTTTTGGAGGGATGTGCATGGCTGCATCTGTACACACAAGCCGCTTTTTTTAGTCGATGAACAGCACATGTTTTTCATGGCGTAATAAGACAACTCAAGTAACCAATACGCGTTGCTTGGTCTACTACCACAACATCGCAAACCGAGAAACGAATTAATAAAGCGCCATTGTTTTTTTTAATCAAAGCTTCTTCTAAAGTAGCATTTTGTATTATATTGATTGCACTTGTGCTTAAGAGTATATACTATATAGTCGCATTTTCTTTTCCAGAGTTGGCACAAATCATCCGAGTTCTCTGTACGTGTAACAAAAAAAATAAGAAAATATTGTACTACTCCACGGCCATGCTAGTACTGCAAAAGATTATTATTATTAGTAGCAAAGAGCAAAACAAAAAAGATTTTCAGAGGACTCGCTTGAGCGCTTCTACTTTTGTTCTCGTACGTACGTCGAGTCCGCATCAGGGGCGACGTCAGTGGCCTCCTGGTCTGTTGGGCCCACTATCTACTCGCAACGCTCCATCCAAGCAAGTGATGGGCCCAGCCGGGGGCAGTGCGTGCGGCCCATCCGTCCACTCCCAGTTTGCTCCTTACACCTTCAGAACGCGGCTACGTGGCAGGCTGGCAGCAATTTGCCCTCGTGTTCTTCTGGAAGCCTGAGTTCTTGCTCCGTTCACACCAGGGAAGGCTTTCACCTTTCCAATTTGCCCTTTTCTTTCTCTCTCTCTCGGATCGGAGTCATCGAATGTAGTAGTAGTAGTACTGGTCTTAGGTCAAATGTGGTCCTAGTTGGTTCGTGTCTTTGGGCTAAGAAGTTAATGCGAACCTCGTACTGTAAAATTTGGGCCCGCTTTAGCTAGCTCAAGGCTTATACTTTAAATTAAAATTAAACTGTAGCGGTTATTATATTTTTAAAGAAAAAAAGTAGAGAAAATAGAGACACCGTCATAATAAGAAAAAAATTAAAATAAATTAAAATTAGAAATCGATGTTCTCCAAATGACTTTTGTCTTACATAAATTGAAAACTAAGAAAGATAGAAGATAAAACTATCTAGAGTGACATGAGTACTTTTTTATTTCAATGCCCCTTAGGGTTCGTATTCTAACCCGAACTGAGATACTTTCGCCTAAATTAGATTGAATTTTATTCATACCGAACTTCTTGAAGCTGAGAATTACAACTCAGAATAGAAAAGTAGGCCGATCTCGTTTCGCAACGAAGGAAAAAAACGGAGGCATCACATTCTCTCATCGAAATGGAGAACACTCAAGCAAAAGCTATCAGCCTATCACCTCACCCTCCTTTGTCGGCTTCATCATGTGGGCCCCACACCACCCGGGGGCCCACGTCACCATCTTATCCCCCGCCCCTGATCGGACGGCCACCAACCGCCGAAGCCGCTTAGGCCCCTCGTCCACCCTCTGATCTCGATCCGACGGTCAGCACCCGTTCAAACCTCCATCCACGTCAGGTCAAACGCGCGACCGTGTCCGCGGCCCTCGCGTCCCTCCCCGCCTCCCCGGCGCGCGCCGCACGTGACCCCGCGTCGAGACGCGACGGCGTCCGATGCCGATCCGACGGCGTGGAGATCTCCGTCCCCGACGGCGTCTGCCGAGGCGGTACGGGGCGCCCGGGGGGGGTCTATATAAGGCGTGGCACCTTTGGATTTTTTATTTATTTCTTTTCTCTTTTTCTCTCTGTCCCAGATATAATTATCGCGCACACACAAAAGAAGAGCGCAAAAGAGGAGGATTAGGACGCGAGAACCGGGAGAGAGGAGGAAAAGCGAGAGAGAGGGGGGAGAGGTGGAGTTTGGATCGGGGCATCGGGCTGCGCAGACGCAGATCGGTGGAGGAGGTGAGAGCTCTCGTCCTCGTACCTCGTCGGATTCCGTGCTTTCTGTTCTGCTGATTTTGCCCCAAGCTGCTGAATTTTGTGTGCTTTTTTTTTTTTTTGCTTGGTTTAACTTTGGGGGCGTGGTTCGATCGGTTCGGGAGGGTAAAGGTGGGATCCCTGTGCGGTTTCCGGTTGGTGGTAGGTCGACGAGGAGATGGGTTCCTTGGGTGAGTGAGCTCTAGTGGACGAATTAGTTGGGGATTTGTGTTGGTTCGAGCCGATTCGATCTGCTTAGTGTTCCAGTTCAGAGCATTTTGCTGTTGGCTCCGAGGGAGCGCCTCCATTTCCGGGATTAATGGGTTGATCTTGAGCTTTTGGTGTGCTGTAGTGGAGGCTACTGTTGCATTTGCTGCTTTTTTTTTTTTGTACTTGCTTCGTAGGTGGATCAGCGCTAATTCATGGTTCGTTTAGTTGGCACTTTAAGTGTGCGAGATGCTTTTTTACTAGTACTTAGCTACACGCGCGACTCAAGCCTGTCAGGTTTAGCTAATTTTATCCCTAAGTTAGGTCCCGTTTGAACCGCCTGAATTTTCGTCGATTTTTTTTTGTGGAAATTGAATTGTTTCATGTGAAATTTCTGCCTTCTAAAGCCTCTCCTCGATTCATATGATTCCAACAACGCATAAATAAAAACGGAAGTGCTATACAACATTCGCATAATTTTTAAGGGGAAATCAGCCTTTGGATGTTCACGAAGATTCGTGCGCCCCCATCTTCATCTTCTTCTCTGGCGACCCCATCCTTCTTTCCGGTGACCCCTTCTTTCTCATCGCCGGTGATCCTGAGAGGAATCCTGCCCTCCATGCCTAAGGTTCACCCGGGCATAGAGAGGGTGGTGGGCGGTGTCAGAGGGTGTCGAAGGGCAACGGTGGCGGAAGGTAGTAGGTTTTAGGTTGGGCGGGGACGGCACGAGGGGTAGGGGGCGGCGCAGAGGCAGTGGGGGCGCCGTCGGCCACGGGTGGTGGAGGGGCCGGGGGGAGGCGTGTGGAGCTGCTCCGGCGATGAGGAGGAGGCGGCGGGTTCGGGGTGGGAGGCGAGTGGCTCGGGATGGGAGGCGGCGGGTCGGGGTGGGAGGCGGCGGGGATAGGGTTAGGTTTAAATAGGATTTGGATGGGTGGATCTGGGATGCTTCATCTACATCTGCATCTACATCCGATGGAAAAATCTGACTGGTTTTTGCTGGAAAATAGTCAAATAATGTATAGAAACAGGATAAAAATGCACACGCAAAACAGAGGATCGAAAAAAAGGAATATTGCAATACTAGATGTTTGATTCATAGAAGAGACACATATAGGAAAAGGAAGAACACATGAATAGCAATCTTTGTTGGAAACTCCGACATTACAGTAATTTGACAACATTTCATATTAGCCGGTGGGCAAACAAATCATGGATCCCACCATTAGCGAATGCAAGACCTTCAGTTTTATCCCCTCCTTGTCGTTCTTATCTAGTCCCTTCTTGTTCCCATAAATCTCCAACTCCCAAATCGATCTGTAGCATGAGCAGCGGTGGCAACACAGGCAGGCAGGCAGGCGATAGCGAGCCACAGATGCGTACAGGCTGCAGAAGCGACGAGAAAGAGCAACGGCAGGTGGAACCTCAAGCAACGGTGCCATGGTAGCTCGAGCGGTGGCGATGGAAGCTTGAGCGGCGATGGCTGTAGCTCGAGCTTCGACTCCGACGATGGTAGCTACGGTGAGACCTTCCGTCTGTCCCCCTCACGCACGCACGCACACACGAGCTAGCGCGAAATTTTCCATCCAGTCGGATTGGATGTTTTTTCCCTGTGGAATTCCTCCAAAATCGGATGGAGTGAATAGTATTCCGCTGGAATTCGATCGAGTCTTTCCTGTGAATCAAGCAGCATAAACAGTGACGAATCCTTAGAAATGGGGGATCCTGTGTTTTTCCGACAAAAGTCCTCCAAATCAAAGAGGCCCTAAGCAAGCACTTGGTGATTCTTTTGTTAGAAATGGAACCATCCTTGCCTCTAGTCTCTAGTTTGTGGAAAGGTAGAAGCATACAGTAGATTGATGCAGTACCACCTGGAACCATAGGATCCATTTCCGGATTAGACATAGCTTAGAAAATTCTACTTTTCACCTGATTAGTCAATTGACTTACCTTTCCTGACGACAACCCATGAAAAAAATTTCTTGCTAGGTGAAGTACCCCATGAGAAGAACAAATCGAGGTGGTTCTGTGAGGGGGGGTCTCTAATTTTATATAATTTTAGCATGGTAAACCAGCATCCAGGATCTCAGAAGTTTCAAACTGTTGCTCACTGCATAAACTATACAATTTGGCTTCTTATTTGAGTGATGAAGGCGATGTTGATTTCCACACGGTTGACTGGTCAAACTTCTTGCTGGGGACCTTGGGGTGTTCCTTCGGAATTCAGAGGTGGATCAATAGACCATTAGCCAAACAACAAGGTAGGTCAATCGTCTTCAACCAACTAGAGAATCTTAGAGGCTGCTTAAGGTTGGTCTTAATTGTGTGCCTAGAGAAGGATCAATAATCAAATAGTATGGATCTATTCTCTTCAACCAACTAGAGAATGTTTGAAGCTGTTTATCTTTAATTGTGAGGGTGGTCAATGATGTTATGAATAGCGCTTGTATTCATATGAGGCCAATGGGCCAGTATATATACACAAAGTACAGGATGGAAATATGCAAAGAACCCCTTATAACAATGGGGAATAACAAAACTATACATATATCTCTAACACCCCCCCTCAAACTCATGGTGGATCAACAACACTGAGTTTGGAGAGGTAGAAGCTATGCTGTGCTCGAGTCTGGGCCTTTGTGAAGAAATCCGCTATCCAAGCTCAAGGCACATATCGAAGAGTAATCACCGATCATGCACACAAGACCTCATGAAAGAAGCATCCACACCAATATGCTTGGTGAGCTCATGCTTCACGGGATCACGAGCAACACCGATAGCACTGCATCTTTGTCGACAAGAGAGGGTCGGTGAAGTGACGAAACACCAAAATCCTCAAGTAACCACCGTAGCCAAGTAATCTCTGCTGCCAAGAGAGCCATAGCTCGCAACTCGGCCTCTGCACTCGAGCGGACACTGCGATCTGTTTCTTCGTCTTCCGGGCAATAAGAGAACCACCAAGAAAAACACAAGAAGCGAGAGATAGACCGCGGTCGAGGGATCGCCGCCCAAGTAGCATCCGAATAGGCACAAGTCAGAACGAGCCGTGAACGTGGAAAGAAGAGACGGCGAGAGATAGTCCCACGAAGGTATCGCAGAACTCGAAGAAGGTGGTCAGAGTGAACTGAGTGGGAGCTGAAACAAACCGACTCGAATATGAGCTGGATAAGTGATATCCGGACGAGTAATGACAAGGTAGACAAGACTCCCAACAAGATGACGATAGCGAGTCGGATCGTAAAGAGGCTCGCCATCGAGAGTCGGAGGTGAATATTGAGCTCCATGGGAGTCTCAACGATCTGTTGTCGATGAGAGAGGCGCGATCAAGAAGGTCTGAATATATTTCTCTTGGGACATAAAGAAACCATCCGGAGTGAAAGTAACCTCAATCCCAAGGAAGTAACTAAGAGGACCAAGATCCGACATAAGGAACCGCTCACTAAGACGAGCCTTGACAAAGGCAATGTACTCGTAATCATCTCCGTAATGATCATATCATCAACATACGGGAGAAGAAGAGTCCGACCACGAGGCGAAGTGTGGACAAAGAGCGCAGATCATGATCACTAGCTGAAAAACCAGCAGCAGTGACCACAGAGGAGAAGCGCTCAAACCAAGCACGAGGGCTTGTTTAAGGCCATAGAGAGAGCGCGAAGGCGACAAACCATGCCCTCGAGAACAGAATACCCAGTGGCGGATGCATGTAGACCTCCTCACGCAACTCGCCATTAAGAAAGGCATTCTTGACATCAAGCCGAAAGCATGACCGATGGCGGCGACGCCACCGAAAGAAGAGTGCGAGCGGTGGTCATGTGGGCCACGGGAGCAAAAGTCTCGTCATAGTCAACACCATGCTCCTGCTGAAAGCCACGAGCAACAAGACGCGCCTTATAGCGCTCAAGAGAACCATCGAGCGAGTCTTAATCTTATAGACCCACTTACATGTGATGGGATGAGAATGAGATGGCAAAGGAACAAGATCCCAAGTACCGATGCGCTCGAGGGCAGCAATCTCTCGGCCATGGCAAGCGCCACTCGGGGTGAGTAATGACATCCCGTGAGGAGACAAAGCTCACGAGTAGCTGCACCAACAAAGGAAAAGCAGGCGGGAGGCCGAATCGATCGCGATCGCGGAGAGCATAACGAGGAGAAGATGACCCATCAGGGGACGATGGAGCATCAGAAGAAGAATGCTCATCTGGAAGGTCCGCAATGCGAGGTCGACGAGTGTAGACGATAAGGGGAGGAGGAACTGTAGTGGAAGGAACCTGCGGAGTCGTAGGAGACGACACAGGCGGCGACAACGGTGAAGAGGCCACAGGGGGAGTATGTGGAGACTCAGTGGAACAGATGGACGAGGGCAAAACAGATATAGGTGTATCTGGAAAGGTCAAGAAAGACAGAGGCTCTACAGAGGAAGCCGAAGGAGAGGCGGGGCGTGGGTAGAATGGGCGAGACTCGTCGAAAGTCACATCCCGAGAAACCCGCATCCGTCGACCAACGGGATCCCAAAGACCGATAGCCCTTGTGCTCGGCACTATATCCCGAAAAACACACTCAACGGATCGGCGGTCGGTTTGGTGCGTTCTCGAGGGCAAGGAGAGCGTAGCAAACACAAACCAAGCAGACGAAGAGCGAGTAATCGGAAGAAGACCACGAGACGCTCAACAGGATCGCACCTTAAGAGCGAGAAGAGGTGTATGTTGGCGAGATAGGTGGCGATGGAAACGACCTCGGCCCAAAAGTGAGGTGGAATAGAGGCGGCGATCATCGAGCACGAGCCGTCTCAAGGAGGTGGCGATGCTTGCGCTCGGCGACACCATTCGAGCATGAGCACCGGGACAAGAGGCGAATGAGAGTGCCTCGCAAAGAAGGAAGCTGCGCAGTGACGAGAGAGGTACTCACCAAAGCAGAATCACTCTAAAGACACGAATAGGAGTGGAGAAGCGTGTGTGTATCATAGTGGCAAATTGTTTATAGATAGGTAAGACCTCACTACGAGAAGACATGAAATATATCCAAGTGTGGCGAGAGAAATCATCTATAAAAATAATATAATAACGATGACCCCTTTCAAACGAAGGAGCGGACCCCAAACATCCGAATGAACAAGATCAAAGGACACCGAGACACGTCTCACTATGAGGATAAGGAAGTGAATCTGTTTACCTAACTTACACTACGACAATCTAAAGACACGTCTCCGAGACAGACCCGAAGACCACGACGAACTAAAGGCGACAAACGGGATCCACACAGATGGCCAAGACGGTGATGCCACCGCTGGAAAGAGCCGGTAGAGCGGTGGCGTAAGCGAGAGACCGGTGCCGATGGTGGCGGCGGAAGGAAGGTGAAGCAGTCAAGCTCCCGAGACGCCGTGAGTCATGGCGCCGAGGCGAGAACCAACCGAGCTCCGTGTGGCGATCCCGAACACAACAAGAGTCGAGTCGAGAATAACCCGATAACCAAGGTCGATGTCGCCCGCAGAAAGAAGGCGCAAGGTAAGGCGAGGAACGTGAGCAACGAAGGAACATGAAAAGAGGAGTTGCTAAGAGATCCTCGACGAGAGACGAAAGAGATGTTCCATCGCAGTAAGAACACCGGCAGGTGAATCAAGAGGTGTAATAGAAGACGAGTGGAAGGATCGAGTCATGTGAAAAGATGCTCGAATCAAGAATCCACGGGAGGTACTGATCGTGTAGGAGGTGGTCTCTCGATGCACGAAGAGTCGATGAGCGAACTCGCAGAACTCGCCGAGGAGAACACAGGCGGCAAGTAGGCGTCGGTCGGCTATCTCTGCTCGGTGAGAGAAGTCTGAAGAAGTCGAGGCGCACGTCGTCGTAGAAGCACTAGTGCCGATGAAGAACGGCGTGAAAGATGCCGCTTCTTTTTGTAGCACCAGGACTCGGTGTGGCCATCCTTGTCGCAGAGGAACAGTGAGACGGCCACCTCCAGATCGAGGACGCCACCACCACCTGTGGTAGCCTTGAGGAGGAGAAGCGCAGTGCGACGGACGGCGGCGAGCACAGAGGAGTGGCATCGATCAAAGACCACTCAAACGAGTCTCCTCTGCGCGTATCTCGGTAAGAGCCTCCGGAGAGTGACACGAGGTGGCGTGCAAGGAGCCGGGCACGCCTTTGCTCGAACTCGACGGCGGCGAGTAAGGAACTCGTAAACCCGCCGAAAGCGCAGATCAAGACGCGTACCTCCAGCAAGACGCGGCACGGGCGAGTGCAGCGCGGCGAGTCCAAGTCGAAGCCGCATGCCAGTAACTCGAGCGTAAAGGCGTCAACAGAGCATCACCTGCTGAAGAGAGTGCTCTGGCGGACCACGGGCAGTGCGGGCATCACGGAGGGCTCGTGAGCGCTAACGAAGATGAGTCCACATCCGAAAGCGAGGAGTCCCACAACCTCGTAAGAAAATCGAGGCCGACATCGCGATGAAGACAAGCAGCGGCCGGCGTCGTCATCATACCACCGAGTGTAGACGGTCGACGATCCTTGTAGGAATCGAGCCTCTGGTAGGCCGAGGGCTTTATCATCGGCGTCATCATCGCAGCAGCCTTATCGGTTGTCGGAGGCAATGCAACAGCGTAGGCTCGTCGGAGGAATAGGGCAAGGCGGGCGGTGACATCGCCGAGAGGGCGCCCGAGGCGAAGACCACGCATGTGAATGCGCATGAGACACAAAGTCGGTGTAATTAACACCATCAAAAATCACCGGCGGCGAGGAGGAAGCGGTGTCCATTGGTAGCGGCGGCCGGCGGCGCGGCGACAAAACAACGAAGTCTAACAGCGGCGGCCGGCGGCGCGGTTAGAACGACGCGTTTTTTTTCTTTTTTTTTTTTTTTTTGGCTTCTTTGGAAGCTCTTTCCTTAACTTTAAAGGAAGCTACCGATTCGATCGGCAGCGGCGGAGGCGACAGAGGCGGGTCGGCGGCGGCCGGCCGGGAGGCGGCGGCGGTCGGCGGCGGCAGCGGCCCCAGCAAGGAGCGGACGACGGCGGTCGGCGGAGCGAGCCGGGTGGCGGCCGGCAGCGTGGGGCGGCGGCGGCCGGACGACGGCGATCGGCGGAGCGAGCCGGGTGGCGGCGGCAGCGTGGGGCGGCGGCAGGTCGGCGACGGCCCAGCCGGTGGCGGCAGAGAAGCGCGTCAGCAGCCGGCGGAGGAGCCGGGTGGCGACCACGCAAGAAACGGCGCGCGGAGCGGCGGGCGGCGGCGAAGGCGAGGCGCGAAGCGGCGAGGAAGTCGGCGCAGGAAGTCGACGACGGCGGAGCGGCGGCGCGGGAGCGGCCGGCGTCGGGCGAAAGCTGGAGGCGCGAGCGATCAGAGAGTCGGCGACAGAGAAGTCGACGACGGCGGCGGTGGCGACGCGGAGTCGGCGGCAACGACGGCGCGTGGAGCTAGGTAGGCCAAAACCCTAGTTTTGGCTCTGATACCATGTTATGAATAGCGCTTGTATTCATATGAGGCCAATGGGCCAGTATATATACACAAAGTACAGGATGGAAATATGCAAAGAACCCCTTATAACAATGGGGAATAACAAAACTATACATATATCTCTAACAAATGAATGCGTTGAAGGGAGGTGTAATATATGTATTCTGTCCGTTGTTTGTTCTCCAAACCTCCTTGTTAGGTTGGATCTTCTGGATAGGTTGAATACTTGAACACCTTCCTTTCTTCATTCCTTGTCTTCCTCTAGTTTCATGTTTTACTGCCTGAGTTTGACAATCTGTCTACATGAACTGAATTTATGCAAGTGTGCATTTTGAGGGAATAAAAATGGATACATTGGAACTATTGGGAAGCGATTGGGGTATTTCATAAATGATGCTCTGGCACTTGGAGTTGAAGTCACATGACACATGATGCATATATTGAGTAAAGGAACAGGGATTGCTAATTAATTTACTTCCATCGTAAAATTTGGAGGAGGATCTATGCACTATTGGAAATTTAGAATAAGTTGGCTCTTTGGATAACATGGGAATCCCTGAGATCATAATGGGAATGGGTGATGGTCAATTGATGTGTTGCCTGGAAGGGGCACTCTTGTCCCGTTGTCTGCACTGCAAGCTTTCTCTTTCTAGATGATGGTACAGGCTGGAATTTATGGATCTTATTAGTTGACTGACTCATGATTGATGATCCTTTTCTTTGCTTGACTTGCTCGAATTTGACTTCTGTGGTTGTCCTTTAAATTTGAGAAGGATGGAGCCATTAAAATTTGAGAATGAGTTCGCTTTATGTAGAATTCTAGAGAGCTACTTGTTAAATTGTACTATATGCATAGAGGAATGGCAAGCAGAGAAATCAGTAAATCATTTAAATTAGTTTTGAAAAAAAAACCTTTGGTTTATATGCTCTATTTCTCTAGTATGTTCAATGTTTGTTTTGTTCTCCGAGAAATCATTGATGTTGAGA
Source organism: Dendrocalamus sinicus (assembly GCA_036346575.1). Taxonomy (NCBI): domain Eukaryota; kingdom Viridiplantae; phylum Streptophyta; class Magnoliopsida; order Poales; family Poaceae; genus Dendrocalamus; species Dendrocalamus sinicus. The sequence goes on along the minus strand of CM070660.1, from coordinate 9,462,278 downwards.
ATTCATTTACATTGTCATGAGAAATTTATTCAAGTGACTCTAGCTTAATTTTAGTTACATGCTGCTAGTTAAAACCTTTTATTCATATATCTTCTGTGCCATTAGGTTTAAAGCACATGTGCCGCATATTTCTTGAATTTGTCTAGTATGAAGTTCTTGGGATCTAAAGTTGCATATATGTTTTTTAAGCCACACTACTGGTTTTGCAATGTCTGTTGTCTGCTACCTGTGCCTTTTCTTCTCTTCTGCTTGTTTGTTCTGTCACCTTCCATGGAATAAATGGTTTATAGTTCCCTTTCTTTTGCTATGTACAGGTCATGAACAACTAATCCCTGTTCATTTATTATGGACTTGCACCAGTTATTAAAGTACAGATTTACCGGTGCTAACGTCGTCTACGAAATTCCTACAGGGAATAACTTAGCAAACTCTCCCTGGCCAACCAGTCCACTGAAGTTTGAGTTCAGCAACTCCCCATACACCCCACTTTCTTCCCAGCTTGAGTGTGACAATTTGTCTGCTCTTAGCAACACTCCCGACAACCAGAGCTCCACAGGAACCATTTCAGCCCAACCAATCTCCCTGCTGGAAGCAGACAGCTCATTCAGACAGGCAGGTGTCCTTCTCCGGGAGAACATTCAAGTGAGATCTGATCTGTTGTATGCAACTTCAAGACATAATATGCAACACGCTTTACAGGAGATTGAAACTGTTCTGATGGCACCTGATACTGATGATGCAACAGCTAGCACCAAGCATGAGTTTGAGGAAACCAAGCCTACTCAGCTCATGAGGCAGCGGTCGAGGACATGGAGTCATGAGTTGCGACAACTGTCGCCTGGATTTGTTCGGCATCAATATGCTACTGGTGGATACCCCACAGCAAGTTATGAATTTCGTCCAGAGAAACGACAAAGGGGGTTAAGGGAGGATCCGCAGATCATTGTGAAGCAGCTGTTAACCAAGTGCGCTGAGGCGTTGAGTGAGGACAGGACAGAGGAGTTTCTTAAGCTTGTTCAGGATGCTCGTGGAGTTGTTTCAATTAATGGGGAACCAATCCAGCGCCTCGGTGCTTACCTACTTGAGGGTTTGGTTGCTAGACATGGAGACTCTGGTACAAACATCTACCGTGCTTTGAAGTGCCGTGAGCCGGAGAGCAAGGAGCTTCTGTCATACATGAAAATTTTATACAATATCTGTCCTTACTTCAAGTTTGGCTATATGGCAGCCAATGGAGCGATTGCAGAGGCATTGAGAAGTGAGGACAAGATCCACATAATTGATTTCCAGATTGCTCAAGGGACTCAATGGATCACACTGATACAAGCGCTAGCTGCAAGGCCTGGGGGTCCACCTCATGTGCGGATCACTGGAATCGATGACCCAGTGTCAGAGTATGCCCGGGGTGAAGGTCTGGAAATTGTAGGGAATATGCTGAAAAGCATGTCTGAAGAATTCAACATACCTCTGGAATTTACCCCTCTACCTGTCTATGCTGCTTGCGTTACAAAAGAAATGCTTGAGATTAGACCAGGTGAAGCACTTGCTGTTAACTTCACTCTCCAGCTACACCACACCCCAGATGAGAGCGTGGATGTCAACAACCCACGGGACGGGTTGCTCCGGATGGTGAAAGGGCTGTCCCCCAAGGTGACTACGTTGGTGGAGCAGGAGTCGCACACCAACACGACACCTTTCTTGATGAGGTTTGTCGAGACCATGGATTACTATTCTGCCATGTTTGAGTCGATCGACGCCAGCTTGCCACGAGACAGCAAAGAGAGGATAAGCGTGGAGCAGCACTGCCTCGCCAAGGACATTGTGAACATCATCGCCTGTGAGGGGAAGGACAGGGTGGAGAGGCATGAGCTCCTCGGCAAGTGGAAATCAAGGCTTACCATGGCTGGCTTCAAGCCTTACCCGCTGAGTTCGTACGTGAACTCGGTGATAAAGAAGCTCCTCGCTTGCTACTCCGACAAGTACACCTTGGAGGAGAAGGATGGCGCGATGCTTCTCGGCTGGAAGAATAGGAAGTTGATATCTGCTTCTGCTTGGCATTGACAATAATTTCAGTAGTAGTAAAGAAAACAGAGGTTATATACCGAATTCCCTGGTCTCCTTTCCAAAAGGAATGCCCTTTGATGTACCTGTACATGACGCTGCATCCTCAGCATTGCCTAAATGTAGACCAGGATAAAAAAACAGATATTAGATTGTAGAAGTTGTACGATAATTACAATTTTCTTGCGCTTCCATGTATTCACTATTGTCGCAGTTCTTTTTTTTTGTCACTGTTGATGATATACTGGATGTGATTCTCCAGTCATGCTCCGTTGATCGGCAAATCCGCAGAGGGAGCATTTCCATTCCATGGAGCATGCTTTGAGAATGCAGAGTAGACCCCATTCCTGGGAGGGAAAAGGATTTTGCAACACTTTCTTGTGTCACTACTGTTACATGTGCAAGAAATATGTACTGCGAAATCAAACTCTGCAGGCAATGATGCGACTCTGAATCATTTTTTATCCAAAAGGTATTCTGCACGTTACTTCATGCGAGGATGATGGACCGTTTTGTTGTGACTGGTGGCAAAGATAGAAGTTTTTTTCCCAAAAAAAAATCGCCAGAAGCTGTTAGTTGTCAGATTTGGGTAGTGCTCTAAGTTCAGACTTTTAATTTTTTACTGTAGTAATTAAAAAATACTATAATTGATGATAGATTTTCCAGTGTAATTAATTTTTTTTAAAAAATAAAAGGCTATATTATTATGAAAAATGGAAAAAAAATAAAGAGAAAAAAAAGATAAACAAGAAAAAAACAAAATTGAGAAGTCCGAAGCTAGCAGAGCCTTGCCTGAAGCTACTGTCCAATGCCGACAGAAAAACGGGGACTTGCCTTGTGCTCAAGCGCTGCACGCATTGCAACACGTTAGAGCCGACATGAATCTGTCATTCTGAAACGCTCGACGACAACGTTCTCGGCGAAGAGTATTCGGGCGAAAGTGGCGCGACACGAGTAGCACCAAAATAGGCAAGCGAACAAAGTAGACCTCCCAACTCGAGTTTTGAGCGATAGCGAGATCTAGGTCGGCAATTCGGCATGAGCACTACTGCTCCCCCGGTTTCCCGATATTTAGGCTACTAGCCACACAGGCGTGGCGCAACGCCACGCCAGCTACCATGTGGACCGAAGTAAAAGAGAGAAAAATTCACAGAAAAAAGAAAGCGAAGGGGGTTTTTCGCAAAAAAATCGTGGGCCTTTTCGCAATAAAAGGAGACCAGAGAGGTTTTTTCGCAAAAAACCGAGGGCCTTTTTGGAAGAAGTAAGGGCCTATTCGTAATTACGGGAAACCTCGGGTCGCTACCCAGCAAAAAAATATGCAGGGGTTTATTCAAAAAAATGTAGGGACCTTTTTGCAATAACGGAGGACCTTTACGTAATTTTCCAAAACTGTGGAAAGCGCCTCGGCCAGACGACGTAATTTCGCCACGCCGCGCGCCGGCCAAGCGCGAGGCGACGTGGCTGCTCTCGCCATCCAGGAACTCCCCCGCTAATGTATAGGTTATTATACTCTTAACGAGATTCTATTTCTACCTTCTCGCTTCTTAAATTCGTTGTTTTTTTAGCATTTTGGTTTTTTGGGCTTGTTATCTTTTTTTTTCTCCTCTTATTCCTTTGCATTATCTGCTATGATATAATTTTTTTTAATTTAATTATGCTTAAAAAGCTAACATTAACTACAGTACATTTTTAACCGCTACAGTGAAAAAACCTGGATTTATAAGATCAAATAAGCACTGCTTAGCCCATAGATGTAATCTAGGTCTAGTCATTATGTCCCATGTGTGCCCATGATTTACTCATTTAGGCTTTTTTTTGTGGCTTATAGCTGAAAAAACACTGTAGTTGACAGAGGCTTATTTAGCACAATTAAATTTAAAAAAATTAAAAAATATAAAAAAAATATGTTAGCCCATTACATATAATACAAACAAATACGTTAGCCCATTACATATAATACAAACAAATACGGGAAAAAAAGAACCGGCAAAAAAGCTCAACAAAAAGCCAAAAGTTCAAAAAAAGACGAAATTTATGAATAGTGAAAAATAAGCCGGAAGCTAAAAGCTGAAGCCAAAACGATCACAGCCTTAACAGGGGCAAATTTGGTCCGACCTCTACGAAATTATCTATCTATTCATAATTCATTTACTAGCCGGTGGCTAGTCCAATCATCTCTATATTACACCCAGGGGTATGTGCACATGCGGAGTTCAGCCTTGTCAGCGAATTTGCAAATAGACCCTCTGGCTTTTCCAAATCGCATACAGATCCTCGGTTTTTGCGGAAAGACTCCTATCACATCATCTTTTCATGGCAAACCCCTCCACTTTGCTAGAATTACACATGAGTCCTTAGTTTTTCAGAGAGCCCCTCCTATTGCAGGATAATGCCCCATAGTTTCCCTAAAATTATGTACGGTCCTTAGTTTTTTTGCAAAAAATACATTCGCTTCTTTCGGATTCATGTACTGGTCCTTGATTTTTTTCGAGAAGAGCCTCCCATGAATTATTGGCTCTTTTACTTCGGTCCACACGGTAGCTACCGTGGCATGGCGCCATGCTTCCGCTGCTAGTTATTAGTATGGTACAATGGTCACGGCTCGAGTCCTGGTAACTACATGCTAGGTGAGCATATTGTGGACTTTTCAAGGTTTAGCCATGTAATCCTTAGGGTATGTATAATAGTATAGCTAACTGATGTTTATAATATTCTCCATATCATCTATAGACGGTACTAAAAATAGCTCAAACAATATGTTGTCTTTTTCATGTCTCTATAGACAATTTTTTCATGACACAATGCATTTTGTTTATCGTGTTAGAGTCGACTACCGCATAAGAAACGACCCAATTCTCTATGCTTTCTCTCTCTCCTCCACATCATCTCGTGTCATACGTGGCAAGATTTATAGATAACTGACATCACACCATTGCACATGGCCTTACTGTTTAAGGACGAGTGGATTGTTATGAAACCTATAAAGTTGTGTTGTGGACAAATACCGAAACTACCTCTGAGAGATTTTAACTATAAATAGATAAACCTATGTACAAGGAGATAGAGATCTAAAGATTAATAAAAACTTCGTTTATTGGCATCTTGTCCAATTGCTCTCTGTTGATTGGTTGTGTGGATTGCATTGGTGATTATTATTTCTCAACACATTATTAGTACGAATCGCTCTATAAGGTGCAAGGTATGCAAATCACAAATCAAACTATTACGCATTGTAAGCTTGTAGATTAATCTAGATCAAAATTTAATTGTTTGCAATACAATGACTAGAGAAATTATTCTTTGTCCAGTAGACCAGTTGAAATAATAGATTCCCATTAATTGACAGATTGATGCTTTAATCGATTAAACATGCAATAGATCGGGATTGGAGCGTGGCCAAATGCACCGTTGCCACACCAAACGCAACCACCAGCTTGTGCACGGGCGTGGTCGCCGGTATTGCCATCAGCCTGTGCAAGGCACGCTGGTGTTATCGCCGATCGGCCTCTGACCCCATAGTATAAGCGTGCCCGAAGCACACCAACCCCGCTACCCGTCCTGTGGACGGATGAAGAGGAGAAATTAGGGGGAAGGGAAGGAGATGTTGTGGCCGACTGGACCGCGAGTCGCCATTGCCTCGAAGTGCGGTGGGCACGCTGCCATCATGCACACTTGGCCGCAGCAGCCTGACCCCGTCGGCCGACTTCACCGCCACCTCGAAGTGCAACGGGCGTGCCGTCGCGTACCTCCACGCCTAGCCACAGCCACCTGGCTCTGCCGCCACTGCCTTGAAGTGCGGCGAGCGTGCTGTCGCACGCTTGGCCGCAACTGCCCGGACTAACGGACTCCGCCGCCTCTACCTCGAAGTGCGATGGGCGTGTCGTCACGCGCCTCCGCGCCTGACCACAGCTTCCCGACTCCGTTGCTGTCACCTCGAAGTGCGGAGGGCGTGTCACCACCGCACACGCCTAGCCGCCCCTGCTCGTGGCGCCTCCGCGCCTAAAGCCACCGTCGCCCGGCCCACTAGCCACCTTTGCTGCCACCAGAAGCCTTGCACCCACCTTCGTTTTCCCCAGTCGGCTGTAGATTTGACAAAGCCAACTAGGGTTGTAAACTCTAACTGCCTTTTGGACTGCCCAATTGGGCCAAGTGGGCCCTGTAGAATGGTACGATCCATGCGCCTAAGGCCTATGAGCCAGATGGGCCCCGTAGAATGCTACGATCCATGCGCCTGAGGCCTATGAGCCGGATGGGCCGTTTAGCATTTTGACTTAAAAGCTGAATTTTTTTGGGCCATAGAAATTTTGTGACTTGGTCCCTAAAGTCTTGGTTAATTGCGAACACTCTTTTGTGGCAATACTAACATTGGCGGCTTAATCCCCTAAAATTTTAAGTAATTCCAAAAATTGCTGTTAGATTATTTGAACTTAATCTTTTCCTAGCACCTTTGTCATTATTATATTTTCTGGATTTATTTTCTTTAGTATTTTGTTTCTGCTTATTAGTAATTCTGAAAATTGCTTAGTAATTAGCAGCAATTCATTAAAGATTACCATAAAATTCTAAAAAAAATACTAAAAACATGGTTTTTAGGTATATGAGCTTCAAGAAATTTGAGAAACCTTAGACTTAGTACACCATGGAAGCACCATATTTCTTTTATGGTTTATTCCCAGGCATTATGTGTTTGGGGATTTATTTAATGGGTTAGTAATTCTGAAAATTGCCTAAATGCCTTAATAATTATCAGAAAATCCCAAAGATTGCTAGGAAAAATCTGGGAAATTATAAATTATCTATTGAATAGATGAAAGAAAATATTTACTATTTGCACTTATTTTATGCATTTGAAATTATTTACCAGCAGTGAGGATGTAGGACATTGCATGAATATTGTAGGACTTTGGGCATCACTAAATGGATATTCGCTCACCCTGAATGGCTGCAATTGTATCATCTAGGTTCATTTTATTGTCATATAGTCATACCACTGTCAATCTTGATGCTGACATAGCTATACCTTTTTGTCGCTGAAAGTTTTTTTTGTAGTTTATGAGGTATTTCCTCTACTGTACCCTGAAGAATGACTATATAATTTAGATCGATCCGTTGGGCCTAAGGGCCTACTCTTAAAGGATGGCCAGACCTGTAAATGTTACTGGTCCGCACAGAGGTGACGGTGTCTGGCGGCAGGGTAGAACTTGGGTCGTGAGAGACAGGGAGAGGGTAAGAGAGTGGGGTAGATAGAGAGTCGGGTAGGAAAAAGGGGACTGGGAGAAAAAAGAAAAGGGAAAAAAAGGAAAGAAAAACAAAGAAAGAAAATAAAAAGGAGAAAGAACAAAGGAGGGCAATGACAGGATCAACTAAAAAAATTGAATTAGAGAGCATCTGAATCGTAATTCATGCTAGTAGCCCATACAAGGTATTCACTCAAATTTATTCAAATAAGTAAGAAAAAGTATTTAAACTTATTAGAATGCAGCGTGTTAGCTAATAATTAAGGAAAATGCTAATATGACAAGAATTTTATTTGATTGTAGGACTAACCACACTGTACAATGACACATCACCTTTTCAACATAACATCAACTAAGACAAATAAGAAAGGCAATTTAATCTAATCTCATTAAGAATACTAGAAAACAATTAGTGGACGCTAGATTTAAATGGTAAATAAAATGGTGGGTTTTATTTAACTGTAGGCTCAACTAAGTCGTTGCATGCACACTGAATGTAGGAAACCATCTATGTCAGGAAGAGGGACTTCACCTAAACATGTTTGAAACTGGGAACTGCCACCAGATTCCAGATAAGCATGCCTTTGATCATTTTGAATAGAGTAAATTCATGTAATTTTAATCTCATTCTCTGCATAACATAAATTTTGGAAGAAATTATGTGCTTGATGTTAATGAAGAAATTATGTGTTGATCCCATGAAATCAACCCAACTCAAATTGCATCTTGAGTCGTACTAGGTAGAATCGTGATCATAGTTATAGAATCATGGTAGAATCGTAGAATCATATAACATCCAATATTATGAAAGATTTTGGTATTTGGTTTTGTCTTATCCCTCAATTCAAGTTGTATGTTAAGTACTAAGCAGTTAATAGTTTAGACATTAATATTGGGAGGTTTGGAATAATAAAATTAATTTGATTATTTATTTATTTTACTTAATGATCAGATTATGGCAATATTAATAATATCACTCTTCTAGTCCTAGCTCTCAATGATATAGAATTTAAACCACGATACTAGTCATGAATAAGATATATTTATTAATAAAATTAGATGCCAAATGACCAAATAAACACTCATATCACTCTTGGTATACATGATAAATTTAAAAAAAATATGTTTTTAGTAGAATCGGGTAGGATATTAGATTCTACGATTCAATCTTAGAATATGATCCCACCAAAGTGTCTCTGATTCGATTCAGGATCATGATTCTAACAACCTTGGTGGTAGGTGTAAGGCTCTCTACATATGAGTATAATATAAGGATGGACAAAATATGTAACTCTATCAAGTTATTATACACTCCATATGGGTACACAGTATACCAGGGCCTGGGTAAGACCAAGATTGGCTACGAAAGCCTACATGTGGTCTTTTCTCTGAATACAAATAACTAGTAAATTCCTAAAGATAAACCTAACAATTTTGCAACTTAAAAACTTATTTTAAGAATGATAGTGAGAAGAGATATGATCTTTGATATGATGATGTTGATCATGAGATTGCATATTTGCTATTAATGCTTACTGGGTACTTTTATACTCATTCTTGCTATTAATCCTCCCTATTTAGAGTTGAGTCGGTATGATGATTTACCTAGTTATGATGAGGTCTACGCGGAAGATAGCTATGCTGAGGGAAACGACATTGGCCTAGAGTATGACGCGTATGAGACAGATGCCCTGTATGGAGGTTGGGATGAGTACACGGCGACTGGTAGCCATTTAAGTGAACCCGAGTATATTAGCTCATTGCTATCTATTAGCTTCCGTACTTGTATATTTATTTGTTGGTACCACTTCTATTTTCAAGCGTTGTAACGTTTGGGTAGAATTGTGTAGCCCTTTGGCAGACTTTAGCCCTGCGTAACAATGGTTTTGTAATAATATTATATCGTCTCTAGCTATCGTTCTGTTGTGACACTTTGATGTGACTTATTATTTGATAAAATAGGAATTTATTATGTTTTGTTGGGTAATAACTGCATACTGATACCATTACCTAAGGTAGTGATAGCATGGGTCATCACAATAGTCATGTCATTCCTCCTATGTGAGTATGTGAGATGGAACAAAGTGAGGAAAATTGTAATGATCTCTAGACATACAAGGAATGAGGGATAACAATTAGGGCGTTGTTAGTGCTGAACATATGATGGAGCAAATCGCACGCTCTGACGCAAATATTTTTAGACAATATGTGTAATAATTTTAATCAGTATGTGCAACAAAATACACTAATAACAACACAATTTTCGATAAAAAAACTTGGGAAAAATATCATCTTCTCAATGAAATTGCATGAAACTATTAGCTTGGATCTTAGCTATGTTTTTAAAACAAATTCAAATATCCCAAATAAACAAATTTTGATGTTACAACATTGCAACATTTGAAAATAATAGTTGCAGCATTCGATAATAATTGATGCAATATTTTTTTTACAAAGATGTAACAACTGAGATAAATGTACAACAAACCAGGCAGATTATGCAAACAATTGAATATACAATAAATTTACAATAAGGCATAACATCAATCCGTTGAACATGAAACAAAATTCTCCTATGGCGCGAACAACCTATTACAACAAATACGATGCACCAATCTAGCAAACCTACTATAATAAAAAAAAATTTGTATAACAAATTCACAACCCAACTGTAGCAAAATTCTCTTTCACTATAACATTTGCGAAGACACACTGCAACAAAATAAAACACCTCATGCAACAATTTGAGCAAGTTGTTGCAATAAGTAAAAAAATGCTTACAACAAGCATACCTGAGGAGGGATCGACTATTCGGGCATCACTGATGAGCCAAGCTCAGAAGAGGATGAGGCAGTAGTGGTGCTAGTTTGGGTGCCCAGCTGACCACGCCCAGCGGTTGCAGAACCTGGCACCATTGCCTCTCCTTTAGATCCGATATGCTTCCACCGTAGTAGCTATAAATCCGATAAATTCTGGCCACCTCTCAGAAAGGAGAGACCTCCGATAAGTTTCGGTTATAGTGGAAGGCCTCACTCGAATATAAATTGAACACTCATGCAACCTGGTCCGCGATGTGGAGAAACCACAACGCTGCTCGTCGAAGCAGCACCTAGATGGCTGCGGAGCTCTCGCTGCTCGTGGTGGTTGTTGCGGGTGAGGAGCGCGGCGTATGGTCGAAGCTCACGGAGGCCATAGCGACTGCCGGTGGCAGAGCTTGGGTGTCATCCAGGATGCTGCGGGAGCTCGACGAAGCCATTGGCGGAGCTTACACAGGCCAAGACCTTCTCAGTGACCTCCTCCTGATGGATCCACGGGTGTTGTGGCACAAACAAGTTTTGCGTCCGGGACGACGCGTCATGAGAATAAAGCGGATGAGAAGCATCTGTAATGACCTGAATTTTTCAAAAATTTGAAGTTTAATTGAATTTTCAAATTTCATTGCAAATTCCAATTCCTAAGCCTAATCTCCAGATTTATCATCCTAATCCCGCACTAATCTTAAAGCAAATCTCCTCCCCTCCACCTGTTTTTGCGCGGCACTGTTCATCCACTCGAAACTACCCCGCCGCCTAATCTTTTCTTCGCCACCGTGGAGCCGTTCTCGCGCCTTCCCCACGCCAGCGCACCCCTGCCAACTCGCTACCTCGCCCTTCGGAGCCCTTCCCCGCCAGCTGCCCTTCCCGACACCTCTCACCCCGTGAGTTACCGCCGCAATGGCCCTTCTGGCGCCGACCCGTCTCCGGACACATGTGAAAGCCAGAGACTCCTCTAACCTCTCTCATACCTCCCAGTGAAGCCCCCTGTCCATCCAATTGGCTCCTCATCGCCCCATTGCCGACAACCCCAAAAATTCCCACTGGTGAGCCCTAAATTGATTCCCCCGATTTACACATTAGAATTTCCAATTGCCAGCTCCTGTAGCACCCCTGGACTCCCAGGGACTCTACCCAATCGCCGCCCTAGCTTCTCGAACCTCCTCCTTCCCGAGCTCCGAGCGCCGCATCCGAGCTCCTCCACCTCACCGTGGCCAGCCTCGAACGATCCTCCCCAGCATAAACCACCGCCTCCAAAAGCTTACCCTAGCTCCGTAGATGCTCAATCAACCGCCAATTTTGTAAGTAGACATCCCTAGAGCTCCTAAGCCACCAAGAACCGTGCCGCACTCCTGGGCTCGCCGTCGGCGATTGCCGCCTCCGCCGAGCCGGCCACGGCCCAAAATGGAATCCCCAACTCACTAGGAACCCCATCATGCCCTCCGTTTCTGTTGCGAATCACCGTGACTCCCCAGCTTTCGCCGTCTTTTTCCTCTGCTTCGCGGCCGCTTCACTCGGCCGGAGGTAGAAGACGACACCTGAACCGTCCATTCTCGAGTGATCGAACGGCCAGGAAGTGCCGAGACAACCCAGCCGCCCGATCGCCATCGCCCGGTTGTCACCCCGCCCGCGCGTCGCTTCGGGATGGGCCGACCGAAGGCCACGGCCCACCGCCAGGCGAGCGAACGCGCACGCGCAGGCCGGATCGCCGTGAGCCGCGTGCGCACAGTAGCCGCGCCGGTCGCATCCGACCGGATCGCTTCGAGCTGGCTGAACCAAACCCGCTCGCCAAGTCTGACTCGAGCCTGGTGAATAGTAACCGAGCCCGATGAACAGTAGAAAAATCATTAGAAAATCCCAAAAAATCCAGAAAATTCCCCAAAAATCCCAGAAAAATCCACAAGCCCCAAAAATACCAAAATACACCATTTTGACCAATCTAATACCCCAACCTCTAATTTGGCATCCATTCTTCCAAATTTAAATTCTAAAAAGCCAAATTCCTCCGTTCCACCAAATTCAAATCTTATAAATTTAAGCTTCCCCTTGGCCCACATAGTTTTGCTTATTAAACCTCGATTCTCCGTAAATTCAAATTACTTCGTATTATCAACATAAATCTTGATAGAATTCTAATCCATCCAGTTCAAGGATTGACTGTCCAATTCTAAAGTTCCATCTTTTATCCTCAAAGTCTATCCAAACCCCAAATACGTCCTTTTGTAACCCTAAACATATCTAATCCAGGCTTAGCCGTGCCAACCCACCAAGCATCGCTAACCTTCGACCTCCCAACCCCAGCCCATTTATTTTATATTCTTTCTTGGTTTTAATTTGTATTTTGTTCCCAGCTTGCATTCTGCTAAGCAGGAACTAAAGTATGTTCGTTTTTCTACGCTAGTACTCGGATCATGCGAGTTGGTCAACAGAAGGACTACAAGAGCAGTTAAAGAAATCGATGCTCACCCCGAAGATCAAGTGAAGATAATCAGAGACTAAGGACCAAGAGGCAAGTCACATGTTTTTGATCATATTGAATCCCATGAAAATTTCATTAATTATTTAATGTATTTTCATTATTGATAGTTGCGAACTGATAATTGCTTAAAATAAAGGTTTAGAATGGCATGCTATCTAGATAATCCTACCACCGATAAAGAGCCATGTTTACCTTGATGGCCATATTCACCTTGACAACCTTAGTAAGAATTAATATATGATGTAAACGTATACAATATCATTTCATTCAACATGTTACACTACTAAGGGACTCTGGCCGTTGGCCGGTAGAATTGAAAACCCCGGAGAGGGTAGGGTGGTATGGGACACCATACCCTAGGCCGTTGATGCTGGTGTGTAAGTTAGGGTAAAAAGGGTGTGGAGGACTTCGTCCACCGCTTTACCCTGAGCCTGAGGCTGCGGACCTCAGGAAAAAGATAAGGGCAATAACCTTGTGCTAAGTAAGAGACACAGTGATCGCCCAACCACAAGTGTTGATACGTCAACCCTGGTCTAGTAGCTGCTCAAGTTCGATTGAACCTCTGAGGCACGCGATGCTGGAGGCACCGTCTTGAGTCCATACGGAAGGGGTAAGAAGGGTCGTATGGAAGTTGGTGATTTTATTGTGAACAATCTGACCGATCGATCTGAACCTCGATCATGTGTTATATGTGCCGCACAATAGTAGGCTAAGGTAAGTCAGCAGTTGCCTGAGCTTACTGGGAGGCCTACTAGGTAGAGGCTATATGAAGAATTGAGCAGTGAAAAACCTTGTTTTCTTAATGTCAGACGTGGAATTAAGAAATTTTGTGGGTAAAGTTGGGCAACTCTGCAGAATGAAATAAATGGTATTCGAATACGCCGTGCTTCCGGTTAATAAAGCTGTGTTAATTGGGTGATTCCAACAACAAGGCATAAGTAGTGTTTCTGATGTTGTTAATTTGAGTAATGATGAGACTTTAGCTGATAACAGCAAACCCCTGATCTTATGGAACAATTGTTTTAAAAGTTTCCTTTGGTTTGCAAATAAAATTGCATCCACCTCTTAATAGAACAACTATACTCCCTTGCCTTTGAGAATCCTGGCAAATAGTTATATAGTGTTCCCACATGTGATTTGCTGAGTACGGGGTTGGAGTACTCAGGCTTGCATAATTTCCAGATACCAGAAGAAAAGAAGATGCTGCGAAGGTTCGTGTTAGGGTTACGTCTGCACTCAAGCGTTCCTGTGGAGTCTTCTTCGGCTCTTCTGTATGTAAGTTACGGTTTGGACTTGGACGCCCGCATTGTCATTAAAATTGGCCATTAGGTTTTATTTCAATCAAACTAACTTCTTTTAATTGTTCGTGAGTAGGCATGATACACTGTTAAGCCGCAACAGAACTCCTGGGCTGTTGCAGGCCGTACGACATCCCTGATCCCAAAAATTGGGGGCGTTACAGCATCGTGACCGGTTATATTAGCATGTGATGGTGGATGTGCCATCCGAGGTGAAAATGTCCAATTGGACGTAAGGTCCAGAGAAATACCGTAACAATTAACAAGGAACTGATTTATAAGGTGGTGATCGGTTCGGCTGAAAAGCTCATGGCTTATGGCTGAAAACATCTTGTAATTGGTGAAAAAAGCATCTTTGTAGTGTGAGGCTTATTTAGCATAATTAAATTTTAAAAAATTTAAAAATATAAAAAATATGTTAGCCCATTACGTATAATACAAATAAATACGGGAAAAAAGAACCGGCAAAAAAGCTCAACAAAAAGCCAAAAGTTCAGAAAAAGACGAAACTTATGAATAGTAAAAAATAAGCCAGAAGCCAGAAGCTGAAGCCGAGTTGATCAGGGCCTTAGGCAGTGAAAACATGCATAAGTATGGCTGAAATAGGTTGGTTTAACTTCTGTATTATGTGTAGAATCGTATCATCTGTTGATGTTGCGTGCTCGTATTATAGCCACATCTTTGCCACTGCGTGAGAGCCATATGTATGGCTGATGTGTCCTATTGCTGATGTTGCAATATTTTTCTGTGGCATTTCTGGTCTACTTCTCTCATTTGTGGTGTGTGAAACATGGTAAGAAGTATGCTCCCTTGTGTACGTAAAACATCCTTGGGAGGACACGCCTGGATGCCTTGATCAATGATCATCGAAGCCAAGGTACGGCACCTGGAGTACCATACCTTGCCGGGCCATCAGCCCCTAGATACTTCATACTTCCCTTTCCCTGTGAAACACCACGGCCACGGGAGGAGGCACGCTATATACGCCCCGTTTGGAACGCACAAGTTTCACAACACTTTTACAGAAACTTCACAGGAAGCAGTTTAATTTCTGTAGGAACAAAAAAAAAACAAAAACTTGTGTTCCAAACTGTTTGGAACTCAATGATTTCACATGAAAACAGTCCAATAAAAAACCGGTAAAAATTTTCGCGCTCCAGACGGTGCTGAGAGAGGAGTGTGTCTACACTGGGTACGTACTTCCCCGTAAGACACGGGGCCACGGGCAGGAAGCCATTGCTCTCACCCCCTTCCCGTCCTCTCGGCTGCAATCTGGCATGGATGGCTGTGAATTTCGGACAGCGGTGTACCTCGGCTTGCATGCACCAGCACCATTCGGAAGCGAGACGTTGGCGATCGCTTGCCTCGGTTGCATCGTGCGTTCCATTCGGAGAGTGACGACGCGACGGAGACGACAAATCCGAAATCTCCCCAGCTGACGCCCGGCCACTCGCCGTGGCAGCGCTGGTTTCGCTGGCTCGCTCTCCTCGCGGCCTCTCGTACACCCTTGGAACCAGCACCACAAAGTACCATTCCAACGGGGCACACATGTAGAAAGGAATCTAGACACTTCCGTATTCTACTATAGGAGGCAGGAAAAATCTAAGACCTCTAAATAACTAACTGATTCTCCCTCCGATTTCAAATATAGATTGTTTTAGAATATATCTCGGTTAAACATTAATATGTAAAGAATTAACAAGATTGATAATATAAAATTGGTATTACTAGATCTATTATGAAATATACTTTTATCTTTTTTTTATAGAAATTGATTATCAAAGTGTCACGTTAAATATTATATTGATGTCCAAAACGATTTATATTTAGAATAAGGAGTAAGTAGAATGTGCTGGCAATTTGAAATTACAATATGTTTATCCAAATTAGATGGGTGTCATATAAGTTTGGATACCCCCATTTGTTATAGATCCATCACCGGGGGAAGTTTGTGTGATTACCTTACATGGTTCAAGTTATCTAGTGTGGACATGACGGTCGCAACGATGATGATGAGCGCGGTATAGCAGTGGGAGATGGTGTCTCTGGTGGCGGTATGACGATAGCGGCTATGAGTGGATGGTGGCGGTGGCGGCATCGTCGTCGGGAAAATGGCAGATGGCCACTTTAGGTTGTGTTTGGTTTAAGGACAAGGTGGGATGGGATAGTTCTGTCCTTGGTTTTGAGATGGAATGATCCTATTTTTTGTTTGGTTGGGGATAGAGTCATTCCTGTTTTTTGTTTGGTTGGAAGGATAAAGTGGGATGGAATGGTCCTATTCTTTGTTTGGATGGAAGGATGAAGGTGGGACATGTGTGGCATTTGAGTTTTTTTTAAAAAAAATTGAAGGCTATTGTTGATATGTTTCTACACATAAGCCTTTGAGTTTTTTTTAAAAAAAATTTAAACAAAACAGTACTTAAAAAATAAAGAGGTGGGATGACTCTATTCCATATGGGATGACTCTATTCCATATGCGATGACTCCGTCCCATGAAAAAAAGAGGATTGCCTGGTCCCGGATCTACAAGGAATATTCCTAATGGAATGTCCTTGACTCTGCTTGTCTTCCATCCAAACACCTACAAAAACAGATCCATCCTATCTCGTCCCACCTAATCTTTGTAACCAAACACACCGTTAGATGACACAAGATCGTAATAGACATCCCAGCACCGCTTTGCTAATCGTAGTCAGGAGGAGGTGGATGGGATAAAGCAGTGACGGTGATTCCGATAAGGTTGGAAGTTATGTGATAGGAGGCAATAATTAGGTGAGATCTTTTATCGTAGCAAAAAGCTAAAAATCGTAAACGACAAGTTTAAAAGAATCCAGTCAATTAATGGCTCTGGTGACTGTTGTTGTTGCACAGCCAACCGATTCTCTTCTGACGGATGCAATTTCTGTGAAGCTTGCAAATATTTTTCTAATGGCTATGGGCGGAACAACGTAGGTGGTATGGCAAAAGCGACGAGATGGACGGCTTGTCACATGCTTTTACCTTATTTTTGAGAAAGTAACTAGCCAACAGTATACTATTAGAATCACTTCTAACGGTATAAAGTGGTTAGAGAAAGAGAAAGAATACCTTGTCGGCGCCGTCCCAAGCAGCTCCGTGCGTTTGCTCCACCCCCCATCTCCCTCCACCATCGTCCACGGCCAGCGGCGCCGTCACCGCCTTGCCGCGCAGCCCTCGACCCTTCCCCGTCTAACATAACTGCTATAGTCGCTGCTGCCACCGTCCTCCTACCCCGCCCATTGCCCCCGTCGCTGCCTACCTTCGGGCCACCGCCTCCCCCTGACCTCCTATGCTCGGGGGAAGGGCGAGCCCATAGCGGGAGAGCCAGGCCACGCTAGATCCAGTGGCAATGCCCGTTTAGGCCATCGGATCTAGAGACAGTGCCCCTCCAGACCGTCGGATTCGACAGCAGAAGAGAATGAGGGGAGGACGGCGGCGAGGAGGGATGGAGAATGAGAGGGAGCGGGGAGAATGAAAGTGAGAGAGAACGAGAGGGCATCGATTTGGGGATTTTAGTTGAGAGAGAGAGAGGAGTGCAAGGAGGAGGGCGAACGAGAGTGAGGGGAATGCTATCTCGTTCATTTAATTTTCTACAGTACAGGGTGCGTTAGTTTTCTTTTTGTTTTATTGTTTTCTCTTAACTTGATTGGTTTGGTGTGATAACTCATCGTCACAACTCACATGTTCTCCCCACTTGGATATATCTGATCTACTAACATGAGATGGCCCTAGCTATGTGATTCTAACCTCAAGTAGGGTAGAACTATAACAAAATAACCCAGGTTCATCACTTTACCATATATATAACAGCATATATAATTTTTAAACAATATTATATTAAATAGTAATGTGTCAGGAAATTTTAGCACTAATAATTCAACACAACGATAACAATATACGGTTACAAAGAAATAGTGATCAAAATGCTTATCAACATTAGTAGTATTACATGGTGCCTTCCTTTTTAGAGACCGCTTCATAAATTTACCTTCCGTTTAATTGAAAACTCAATTAGATACTGCTATGTTCAACAGTTCAAGAACAATATAACAGAAACATACATACAGAAATTTACTTACTTGATATTGTAAGCAAATATTCTAAGTCAAATCCAAAACTTGGCCCAATATAAGCATATGGATCACAATCATAGATCACTACAATTTTGCCTCCGATTTGCAATGAACTAGGCTAGTGTTCCAAAAACCCAAATTGAAACCCTATATCTTAATGCTACAATTCGACAAAAATAAACAAAAAAAAATCATCACATCGAAACCCAAACTCATAAATTTAGCCCTTGTTCTTGAAACAAATCAAAAGAATTGAAAGAAATTTTGAGTAAAGCATATATAAATCGGGTGAGTCTAAGTCTTCTTTGGCCAGCAAGGGTACGAGGCAACGAAAACCAGGGCCAGAAAACGCTTCGACGAGATTGCAAACAAGGGTGGTTGGTGGCGACTGATTTTGTAATACATGGGCCGAGGAAGCCCAGCCCGGCCCAACCCGGCCCATGCCGTGCCACATATAAGAGAAAGATCTGGGGAGGGGAAGAAGCAAAAATCAGTTTTGTTTCCCCTTGCTCACCTGCTACTGCTGCTGTTTCCCCTCGCGTATTGGCTTTGCCGCCGCTGCGTGCCGTCGGTGCGCGCCGCCGCTAGCCCGCCGGCGCCACCGCCGCCCGGCGGCGGCGGTGTCGAGGCGATGAGCCGCCGCCATCCTCCCCCGCGCGTGCGCGCGCCGTAGTTGACTAGCCGCCAGTGCCGCCACTCCTCCTGCTGCTCACCGTCGTCCCTTAGCCCCACCGGCCGTGCGCCGTTGTCGCCTTTCCAGCCGCTCCACCTTGGGCTGCCGCCGCTCGAGTGTGCCGTCGCCACCCTCTGGCCGTCGCCGTTGCCGCTCCCCTGCTCCGCTTGCTGCGCGCCGCGCAAGGAAGCGAGGGGGAGGGCCGGACTCCGACCGGAAGGAGAAAGGGAGGGGGCACGGCTGGGTGAGGGAGTGAGGAAGGAGGCGCGGGAGGAGCCAGCCGAGTGAAGAAAAGAGGAGAGTTGCGGGCGTGAAGAAAAAGAAGAAAGAAGGAAGAGCGCCGGCCGACTGGAAAGAAAGCAGAGGAAGAAAAAGAAAAGATGAGAGAGAGAGCCGGTCGTGGGAAAAAGAAAAGAAGGAGAAAGCCAGGGGTGCCGGATAGAAAAAAAGGAGAGAGAAGAAAAAGAGAGGAGGAAAAAAGAAGGAAAATTTGACCCGTCGCCAGATCTGTCAGATCCGGCCAAGGAAAAGGAAGACAGTACCCCGATCTAGTCGGTTAGGGCTAGGGTAACGCCCTGAGACCATTTCTCTGCTTATCTTTCGTTTGCGTAGATGCTAAAATGTCAATATTTGATATTGAGTCATGAAGGGGCCGATTTGTCGAGTAGTGAGATAAATGCATGCGTTGGTTAGAACATGGCTAGCGGCTGGAATTCATGTGCCGAGCGATGGCGTTGTGGCCGTGTAAGTAGAATAGGTGAAGAACGCTGGCCATGTGGTGTTGTGTCGGTGCATGCATAACCGACTAGCACTCAGAGAGTGATTACTATGGATTAAGGATTATGGATTTATTTGTTTAGACATTAACGTCAACTCTTGTTGGAGCTCTATAGAATGTTGGAACACCGAGTTCGGTGGTATGAGTTGGATAATGTCTTTGGGATTGCCACAGTCGATATGAGATAGCATGGCCTTCGGGCTGAGATCGGAGTTTTAGATGTGTGATATTTAAATTATGGTAACCAAGAATATGTAGTAGAGTTATGCAGGTTACCAGACCCGGAATATTTGTTGTTATAAGTTTCGGGTTAGAAAGACATGTTGTTGGAAGTACCGAAATAGTGGGATGGTATCTAGTGAAAGAGTGGGGTTCATGTTGGTTTTGCGCATAGGAACGATGACGTTCGTCTGTGTGCGTGTATTGCTATAATGTATTGAGGCTGGGTATTGCTTGTTCAGGTGGCGGTTCAAATTTGGTGCCATCTGCGCATCGTCCGCCAGGTTAACAGGCAAGTGCAGGGTAGAACAGTAAATTATGGTGAATGTTTGTTATTCATATTTTCATACCATGATTTACAATATTTATGAGATGATGTATATGAATTGTGCTAATCATACCCTGATGAATACTGTCTATGATTAGACATCCATATTTGAAGCATATTGCATCATGCAAATGCATAAGAGCCAGGCCGGTGAGAAAGTCATGACTAGTCCGGAGTGCTTTTGAATAAGAGCAAGGTCGGTGAGAAAGTCAAATGACTAGTCCGGAGTGCTCTTGAATAAGACCTACAAAGGTAGGCAAATGAGTGGTCCATCGACGGGTGGAATCTCCGCTATACCGGTATCAGCTACAGTTATAGGTGCATTATAGATGCATTGCATAGCATTGCATTTACAGGAAATGAACAGGTGACAGAGAGGAAACCCAGAGATTCTGGGTTACAGCTTATAAATGTGATTTGGTGGTTACAGATGCATTATAGATGCGTTGCATAGCATTACATTACAGATGCATTGCATGAAAGTGACAGAGAAAGTGATACAGAGTTGATGTACAGATTACAGTTACATAATTGATTTACAGTTTACAGTTACAGAATTAATTTTCAATTTACAGTCATGAAGTGGATTTACAGCTTACAGTTCGTGAAATTGATTGAATTGCTAAAGTGATGTTACTATTTTATCGTGTGCTTGCTGAGTCTTCGGACTCACCCTTACTTTAACGTTGTTTTTATATGAATCGGCTGGAGACGACATGCATGGGCGGGAGTAGCACAGTCATTCACGTGCCATAGTGATTCATAGATCTACAGTTGATATATTTAGTCTTGGATAGTCTAAGTACCTTTTTGGTAATTAGCAAAGTTATATCTCTGCTGCGTTTAGTGTCAAGTGTACCAACTTTTGTCGTTTGGTGGATATTTAAATAAAAGAATTGCTTTGCAGACCAGCGGCAATGGTTGGAGTTGGTAACATTATGGAGTAGGTGGTAGCACTTTGGGCTCAGGGAGGGGCCGGGTGTTACAGATTTATCCCGTTCTACGTCGATCGATTGTTGCATGATTAGGTGCAGACATAGGGCGCAGCACACGTCTCCTGGCTCCAATGACCTCATGAGATGAATAGGTGTTGAGAAGGGCTACAACACGCTCAGGCTCAGTGCTTCGGTATCGATCAAGTGGACTCATACAATCTTGCTGCTTTATGGGTTGATGCAAGTCTATCTTTTTGTGGGCTACTATTAGGATTTACACCTAGGCCAGAGATGCTAATTTGTATTAAATATTCTTTAGATTTAGTGTCCCGTGACACCGGGTTGAGCAACTGCTCCGCCCCTAACCTCAAGAGCAAAGATCACGAGCTGGACCAAAACTAGGGGTGGATATCGAGCCAACTCCTTGTCTTATCGAGCTTTTTCTAAAAATAACATAGTTTGATTTAATATCATTTTACATATAATTTAAAAGTATTTTTAGAAACGAGCTAACGAGCTGAGCCGAGCCGAGCTTGAGCAAAATTCAAATTCATTTGAAATCAACTCATTTTAATGTTTAACCAATAAACAAGTATAATTGAAGCAATTTTGAACCGAGCCAACGAGCCCACTAACGAGCTTTTTTCCAGCCCTAACCAAAACGCACATCCTGAGCCCACCATTCAGCGACGGAAGGGGAAAAAATTCCACTCGCTAGGTACACACGCCGGGGCCTCGCAGCACCATCGAGAAGAAAATAAGCCCAGCCCACGTGGCGGACCCGGGCTCGCGTGCACAGATTCGCTGACACGGTGGGCCCACCACCCGTCCGCCCCTCCCTCCCGTTATTTATCCCCCGCCTCCCCTGCACACAACACTCCCCCATATCCCTTCCCTCCGCCTGTCGCGAGGAATGGCCGGTGCGGGGGAAGACGCCGGGATGGACGCCGTCCAGAAGCGCCTCATGTTCGAGGACGAGTGAGCTCCCGCACCCTATCCTCCTCACCCCAACCCCGCGGCCGCGGGGCGGCTCATCTGGATTCGTTTGGTCGGTTTCACGTCAGGGGTTTAGGCTTTTAAGGGTTTGCGTGGTTTGCTCCATTGGATCTCGCCGTGATCAGAACCCGGGGGAGGGGGGGGGGGGTGATTTGAATTTCGGGTCGTGTGCTCGTGTTGTGTGATCACTCGTATCTGTAATTGGTTCCAGTCGCACGTGGTCGAAGTGGTATCGATCTCGTCCTTCTTGTGGGAATGCGCTGCTCCAAAATTCCGGGCATGCCGTGCGAGGGCACTGTAGTCTGTAGGCTGTGGTTGGCCTGATAAAAGCTAGTTTACTGCCAGACAGGTCTCCCCCCTTTTATGACCGTCTGCTGGTCAGATATCTTGTTGTTTCGGTTGAGAAGTAGGTAACTAAGTTCTTTGTAAAAATTAATCAAATTTTGGATTGTAAAATGTGATCTGAGATGGTGGTTCATAAGTTCTTAGCCTTGAAGTAGAGTCCTAGATGGTTGGTGCCTTTTTTTTTATTGTTAGACCAATGCTACTCTTAGTTTTTTTTTAAAAAAAAGTAAATTTGATTGGAAGGCGCAGGTTTAGAGTAGGTGAGCTCGGATCAAAGATAAATTTGGATGTGACGAGTTATAAGGCTGTGGGCACGCTTCTATAGAAGTTTTCATGTGGAGCCTTTCTGTTATGGTTATTTACGAGCATGATCCGTATAGTATGTTACTAAATGGTTATCGAAGGGTTTGGACATATTCCTCCGGCACAAGTAAGGCATGTCATGAATGGCACACCCTGACACCCGTGGTTGCTGGTTGATTAGGATCTGTTGTTCGAGGTCAGAGCAAAGGAGAAATCTAAACCTTTGGAATATGAGAGCGCCTGCAGCAGCATCCAACCGTCCATCGTCTCTTACTCTCCACCCTTCCTCTCCGGCCACAGTCCTTCGTCACCCCCACCCCTCCTTCCTCCATCACGTGTGCTGATCCCCGCGCGACGCTGTCCTTCCCAGCACGAGCAAAACCTTGGCGCTGTCTTTCCTCCTGCGTTGCGCAGAGTGCTAGCGACTCCGCGCCGTCCTTCCTCCTGCGTCTCGTGAAGCACGAGTGACGCCGCGCCGTTGAGCTCACAAGCGGCGCCATTCTCATCCGACCAGCCCGGAACCTCGCTTTGCCGAGCTCATGACCGACGCCGGCTTTAAGTCTCCCAAGCATGAAACGTTGACATCAATCTCCAAGCTTGTTAGACCACTATGTCTTAGGCAAAATTCATGCTCTTCTCGCTACCCTACCCCCAAACAAATTCTGCTTTGCATGCAACGTGTTCAATGAAATGCCTGACTTCATTCTATTTTAGATTAAACTTGTGATAATTTTGCACAAACACCATGAAACTTAGCCAAATCAGGCAATAAACCCCCATAAAAATTGATGAAACCCGCTTAAACAATATGAAACTTAAACATGGACTGATCATGAAAATTGTATAAAACAATATGAAACTAGCCATGAAACTTGCACATGAAACCAAGCCAAAACCAGACAATAAACTTTCCTGAAACTTTATGAAACCTAGTGAAACACTATGAAACTTAAACATAAAATTGGTAATGAAACTATATGAAACAAAATAAAACTAGTCATGAAACGTGTGCAATAAACCCCCTTAAAATTGCATAAAACCTCGTGAAACACAATTAAACTTAAACATGAAACTGTATGAAACAACATGAAACCTAGCCAAATCAGGCAATAAACCCCCTTGAAATTTGATGAAACCACGTGAAACACTATGAAACATAAACATGAACCTGGTCATGAAACTATGAAATAACATTAAACTAGTCATGAAACATGTACATGAAACCTATCCAAATCAGTCAATAAACCCCTGTGAAACTTGATCAAACCTCGTGAAACACAATGAAACTTAAACATGAAACTCTATGAAATACTATGAAACTGGACAAGAAACTTGTACATGAAACCTAGCCAAATCAGGCAATAAACCCCCCTTAAAACTTGATGAAACCTAGTCTTCTTCGACCACTGTGGTTCATTGCCGTCTTGACCACTCTCAGTGTTTCGACCGCTGAAGCCTTCGACTCCGACCATTGATCAAACACTGTAGCTCCGACCACACACAAAACATTGTAGCTCTGACCATTCACAAAAACACTGTAGCTCCGACCACAAAACAAAACACTGTAGCTCCGACCACTCACAAACCACTGTAGATCTAACCATGCACAAACCACTGTAGCTCCGATCACACAAAAAAACACTGTAGCTTCGACCACATTTGCATTCGACCACAAATAGACGTTCGACCACATATAGCCTTCGACCACTGCGGTTTACGACCACATAAGAACATACCGACGAGGGGGCTGCATGCACTGGATGTAGTCGCCAGACGGAATCGCGTTGTCGTCCACGTGGATTCGGTTGCCGAGGCGAAGCGCGTCGGTGAGGAAGAGCGCTTTGGCGAGTTAGGGCTCCCGACGCACACGTACTCCGCGCGCGTGATTGAGGAGGAGGGCGTGGAGCGACGATGAGGAAGGACGCCGCTGCACAGGTAGCCGGAACCCTAACTCAGAGGTTTCTATGGAGTGTAGTAAAGTGGCGAGGGGAATGTAGGGTGAATGGAGTGGGAATGAAGTGGTGTGGGGGAAAAATGACCGGCCGATCGTCAATTTGTGGCTTTGCCGCACACCTATAAATAGTTAAACGACAAAATCTTAATCTGTGTTCGTCCAAACGCACGAACGTGCCGCGATGCACCACAAGGCCCACCTGGTCTCGACCATGCTGGTTTCGACCACGTTGGTTCGACCACGTTGTGTTGATTACGTTGGTTCGACCACGTTGTTTCTCGACCACACTGGTTCGACCACGTTGTTTTGATCATGTTAATTTGACCACGTTGGTCAACCACGTTGGTTTCACCATGTTGGTGGACAATGTTATTTCAATCATGTTGGTCGACCATGTTGTTTCGACCATGTTAGTCAACCATGTTGGTTCGACCACGTTGTTCTCTTCGATATCAGTTGAGGAGGTGCTGCGTAACACACGGAATCACTCGTGATGTGCACTGAACGACGCGCTCGCTCGTGTGGGAACACCTCGCGATGCGTGCTCCTCGATCCAACGACGCTCGAAAGCATGCACCATGTAGAGCCAACACACACATGCTCAGAAACAAGCATTTCTGATAAATGAATGCGTCGGGCATGGGAGCGGGGCTCCAAGATTCGTGCGCCTGACTTCAGATCGAACGGTTTCGATCTATACTGTCGTATGGCGTCCGAATGGGATACCGTTCTTTAGATTTTCTATTGGAATATCTGGTTCTTAGTTCAAAACTTATCCCATGCCACAATATGGGCCGTCAAAGGCTCGATATCACAGCCCAAGGGTTCCAAACTAGATATCACTATTCTTCTCCCCCCACCACCAGAACATTAGTGTCATGCTCATGAACCTGTTGGTCACGTTGATAAACAGAAGGGGAGAAGATGAATGAACATCTCTTGTTTAGCTATTCCCAATTTTTTTAAGGTGATGAAAATGGTAAGGCATGGACCACATCACCTTTCTTCTTACAGGCCAATGTAGAACTCAATAATCCAAAATAGGAACTGTGTTTGGTTTGCAAAGCTTGTTTATTCATGCCTCTGTCTGATCACCAACCTGTTGTCAAATTGGAAGAATTAGTTTCAACCTCATTCGCATTTGCTTTCAAATGCGGAAAGGACTGAAATTTTAATTCACTAGACTAGGATTTCCTCGGTGATACAAGATAAATTAAAAACATACGGGATTTCCTCAGTGATCCAAGATAAATCAGGTGAATTTTGGTTTGTAACTTCGTTATGTTTATGATGCATTGGAGCCAAAAATTACTCCTTTAATGTGGCAAAAGATCAATGCTGACCACTTCAATTGAATTTTCGTTTGTAACGTCGTTATGTTTATGATGCATTGGAGCCAAAAATTACTCCTTAATGCTGCAAAAGATTAAAGCTGACCACTTCAATTTAACTTAAAAAGTTAAAACAATATCACTTAAAGGTTACATCTCCTTATAGATGTTGCACATAATGAAGGACTTAGTTTGCAACTTGCGAGTTTATTTGTGCATTTAAGCATGTGGAAGAAGCCAACACAAGGCATGCATTTAGTTATTATGCAACATATGCTGGTGCATCAAAAGAAAAAGTTCCATCTACGGTTCTAAAAAATGAGGGTTTTCCTTCAAGTATTCCTTATATTATTTTCATGGAGACTAGCCTATATTATGTTATTGTCAAACACCTGTATATGTTGTCTTCAGTAATCTCTAATGGCACCTTTGCATTAATAGTAACGTACTCATATTATTTGTTAAAAGAAAGAACCAAAATAAATTTGTTCATATTTGCAATCTTGTCTGCAAGACTGCAACCAAGCAAGTTTTTTTTTTGTTTGGCCCAGATCATAGACTGTTCCATGTAAGCAAGATAGGCCTCAAGTCTAGTTGCTCCATTAGTCCATTGTTTTGATGTAAATACACAATCCTTTAAAAATTTGGAATTCTGTAAAGATGAGTTCCTCCCAGAAAATGCTTGTTTGGAGATATTCAAGTCATTCACTGACATTTTTGTCTACTATGCTTGGCTTGGTTATTTCACAGATGCATTTTGGTGGATGAGCAGGACAATGTTGTTGGTCATGAATCAAAATACAACTGTAAGTTCAATTCTGTTCTTATCTGCATATCTAGTTAAAATTCTCTGCCCTGTTAATGTTGCTTTGGATCAGTTTCTGGCACAAAATATGACCTACCATTTATATGGATGTAGGCCATCTGATGGAAAAGATCGAATCCGAGAATCTGCTCCACAGGGCTTTCAGTGTATTCCTTTTCAACTCAAAATATGAGCTGCTACTTCAGGTTTGGAAAAAAATTATTGATTCGGCACTTATTATTTTTTCCATTTTGTTGTATCATATATTCGTATTCCACCTGGCAATGGTTGTAGATTTCTAGTGATTGGGTTCTATCCTATTCTTGAAATCGTATTCTTGAAACATCATGAGAGAACATGTTTTCTGAAGTACCAAGTTACTCTGGCAGCTAGTAACACTATCTCCAACTCAAAGTTAAGTTCTTGCCTTGAATTAGCTTTGGTGGACAATGTGAGTGAGGTCACGTACGCACACTATTTTGGAACTTGTAGATGTTGTTTCTGTCTTGGTATTAGAAGCTGTGACTCCTTGTAGATTATATAGATTTGTAGTTACATATTACATTAGTAGACTTGCTGCCTGAGAGAAAAAAAATATTTATTAGTGTCAGTAAAGGGGCTGGTCCTTGACTTTAGTGTTTGCAAAATTATCATGGTCCACATTCAGTGTCTTGGGTAGAAACTTCAGAGCTAACATTATTACATAGTCAATAGTCACTATAACTTTGTTAGTTTCTCTTGTCTGATTTTCAGAATATGACATAGATACCGTGCTTAACATTGAACAGCATGAAAAGGATTGAAATGCGTATCAACTCTGCTTAGCATATTCTTGTTGCTTATATGTTACATGCGCGGTTACTGTAGCACGTGATTACTGTTCACTGTGGTTACTGTAGCGCTTGTGTACTTTTTACCCGCGATTAGTTTTCTTTTTTAGGTATTAGATTGATTTGGTTAGTTTGGAAGTTTATCTTCGGTTAGTTTATTTTTTTAAGTTAGAGATTATTTCTTAGGGGTCAAGTCAAGTTATCCTATAAAATAGATGACATTGTATCTTCTTTAAACAAGTAAAGATGAATAAATAAGCCTTTAGTCTTTAAAGTCTAACTGTGGTCGTTTCCTTGAGCAGCTATGCTAAATCTATTTCTTCCACAATCGGTGCCCTTCTTCACCTAGCGGCGTTCTACTTTAAGTCGTTGCTGTCCGACCTCTCTCCAACGGATGATTACCTCCTTGTTGTGCTAGTCTACAACATTATAGCTGTATGACAATAGCAGTCACCTAATTGAACTTGATAGGACCTATTAAACGGTTCTGGTTGAAATATGGGTCAAAATCTGCTTAGCATCCTCTCATTAGCTTCCTCTTTGGCTGATAAGTATTGTAACTCGTATTGTTGTGATTGGTTTAATAGGTGTTTTCTTTTAGGTCCATATTTTGGATTGGGTTCATCTCTATAGTAATCTGAAGCACCAGATTGTAAACATGAAAAGTAGGAGCTTATCTGGACCTTACCCCACATTCTGCTCTACGATTCACTTCGACGCAATGAAGGAGCATACCCAAGTTCAATGGTTTTATGTCTGCTATCCCGATAATGATTTTCCTATCCTCAGGGGGAAAGTAAAGGGGAACTTAGTTCTTTGTTTAAGCAAGTTTTTCAAATGTCCTTTGTTGACAATAACAATGACTTGGTTGAAGTTACTTTTTGTTTTTGTGTCTGTCATACCATTCTTCAATTTTTTTCTGCTAAGTTGCTTTGTGGTCTTGCAGCAAAGATCTGCAACAAAGGTTACATTTCCTCTGGTATGGACCAACACCTGCTGCAGCCATCCTCTGTACCGTGAGTCTGAGCTTATTCAGGAGAACTTCCTTGGTATGTGCCACAAAAACTAGGAAAGCCAGCATTTCTTCAGTTTCTTACTCTGTTTACTTACCGTTAGTAACTTCCCACTCTCCAGGTGTTAGAAATGCTGCTCAGAGGAAGCTCCTGGATGAGCTGGGCATCCCAGCTGAGGATGTGCCAGTTGACCAATTCACCCCTCTTGGTCGGATGCTTTACAAGGCTCCATCTGATGGAAAATGGGGCGAACATGAGCGTATGTCGTTGTCACAGCGTCGTCCATCATATATTTGTATTTGGTTACTGTTCAAGGGTCACCCTTGCTACATTCTAGTCATTTTTCCGTAACTGTAAGCCTATTGACGTGTCATAAATCTTAATCCCCACTTTGAAGATCATTACTGCAGATATTTCACCAGAAGTGTGAGCAGTGGAGATTCTTCACCCAGTGCTAATATATGTTTCTTTTCTTCTCATTTTCAGTTGACTACCTGCTGTTCATCGTGCGTAACGTGAAGCTGCTCCCGAATCGGGACGAAGTAGCCGATGTGAAGTACGTGAGCCGTGAGCAGCTGGAGGAGCTCATCCGCAAGGCAGACGCCGGCGAGGACGGCGTGAAGCTGTCTCCCTGGTTCAGGCTGGTCGTCGACAACTTCCTCATGGGCTGGTGGGACCACGTCGAGAAAGGCACGCTTAAGGAGGCCGTGGACATGGAGACCATCCACAAGCTGAAGTGAAGCGCTGCCGTGCTGTGGCCTCAATGAAATCTCGCAAACTGCTGCCGTGCTGCAGGTTACTGTTACCCTTACCAGTGAAGTCTGTACGTCGCCGGGTTGAAACTTGAAAGCGTCATTTTGAACTGATGATAGGTGCCCCGAAGGTGAAGACCAGATTACCTACAGAGAGGGGTTGTTCTTCTATGTTAATCTAATGAACGATTTCACTACTATATATTATCATTCAATCGGTGTGTAAACATCATCGTCTGAATAAAGAACAATACAGGGCCCCTCCTGTTTATTACTACATATACGACGACGTCAATGATTCTCGCTTACTTGGCTTTTGGCAGAGATTTGTGCATCTTAGGCCGCTGGAACACGGGCACACCGCAGCAGCATCAAATGGTAGGATCAGCGAAAATCGGGATGCTGGCTTTATTCGCTGTCTAATTCTTGGGAGAATTTTTTCTCCTCTGAAATATGAGATTTTATCAAGCCCCCAGTTTATTGCCGAAGCTAAGCAATTCAAGGAGAAGAAATAAAAGGGATGTTGTATTTTGTGATCCGAATATGATCGCGTTCAATCACTTAAAAATCCGATCAGGTTTCGCTCAAAAATATATTCCGATCAGTAACTAGTTGGTAATGTGAACTGGTCGGATGTTATGATTGGGATCTTCATGTTCGTGATGGACTCTACACCAATTTGCACCATCATAGTATATAAAAGTATGTGTGCCGATTTGAGTCAAACGTGGCTACTCGAGACGTTTGACTACAACTCTTTATCGTTATCATCTAAGACACTGTTTTGTCACTGAGCGGGGTGTTGTTTCCGTCTCCGAACAGGTTACTGTTTCAGTTTCCAAGTAGATTTCTATTTCTTTTGCTGACTAGGACTCTGTTTCTTTCTCGTCTGGGACTCTTATTCTTGAAGCTATTTATATCCGCTGTAAGCCTCATTATAGATAGCGCACATAACACAAGTTATCTAAATATGTAATACACTAAGAGCATTATGTAACTTCTTCTTCATTTAGTAATTTCGTCGATTGTGTGTCTGTAGTTTTTTTTGCAATGATTTTTATGTTAAATCTTTGTCGCATGATTCTAATTATTCTTCATTGTTTTCATGCCTTGTAGTGTATTTCATAACAACAGTATCAGAGCTTGTTCTTCACCCAATCAATCTTAGGGCATACTCATCATGACGTTAATAAAATATGATCTTTCGCTGCTGGATTGCGACACAAGATTTTCTCTCTAACAAGTCAAGATGCAGGTTGTTTTGTCATAACTCTATTTGGATGATGTGTTATTGGGAATCGACAAGAGGAGATATCGTAAGGTTCTATCTCAAATTCATCTCATCTTTAAAATAATATCCTTCAGGAAGTTATGTAGGAGACTACCGTTGTTGCATTATGACTAAAGTTGGAATAGATCTGCATGACTAAGAACCTAACCAGCCATATGCATCTGAAGCAGAAGCTTTTCTTATACAAGTTGGCAAAAGACAGATAGATGCATGATCATCTGACCATGTTTAAAGATATGGTTACCGACCTTGAAACCATAGAGGTTAAATACGATGATGAAGATTTGGGTCTTAGGGTGAGTTCGTTTTGTCTTAGCTTAAGTTTCCCCCCACATTTTGTGCAATAACTAGTTTTTAAATGGTGTGTTTTTTAAGGCAAGATCTATAGGTAGATTGTAGTATAAACTGTATTGAGTTCAGCTGTACCGGTCAAAATCACATGCGACTATGTCTCTTTGTGTACTGCCTCTCACGAACAGTCCAGAATTCAAAAATTTTAGCTAGAAGCCATAAGCTACAGCCCAAAAGAACCCACCCTTATTATGCTCTGTTTGTTGCTTGTTGCGTTCTATACGTTTAGAGATATAATTATCTACAGTTGAAATGCTCTTATTCTGAATGAGGTTTATGAAATTTGGTATGCCATAAAAAAGATGAAGTATGGTTTCAAGCGAGAATTTCGGTTTGCATGCAGAAGATTTATCTGTTCGAGGCAGACCAGTCAAGAGGCCTCTGACCAGTGATTCTAAAGCAGAAGCTCAAGTAGATACAAAAGTTATTCGAAGTCGAAGACCAAAAAGTTATACCGCTACTGTAAAAATGGTGGACAAGATATCTTCAAAGAAGTCATTTTGGGCTGATGATAGTTGCGCCAAAGGTGAAGACTAGATTACCTATAGTCTATAGAGGGGGGTTGTTCTTCTATGTTAATCTAACGAACGATTTCACTACTAGAAATTATCATTCAATCGGTGTGTAAACATTATCGTCTGAATAAAGAACAATAAAGTAGCCCCTTGTTTATTATTACTACATATACGACGAGGACGATGACGACTTCGACGACGACACTGATTCTCGCTTGGCTTGTGGGCAGAGATTTGTGCATCTTAGGCCGCTGGAACACGGGCACACAGCAGCAGCATCAAATGGTAGGATCAGCGAAAATCGGGTTGCTGGCTTTATTCGCTGTCTAATTCTTGGGCGAATTTCCCCCCTCTGAAATTCGAGATTTTATTAAGCCCTCAGCTTATTGCCGAAGCTGAGCATAGGTCCTCTTTTTTTTTTTTTTTGGGTTTTCAGCTGGTTCTTGACTTCAACTTCTTTCAACGATCACTATTTATTAAACTGGTTAGCCATAGTTAAAAGACATAAACTAAAGACTAAAAGAACAAAGCCTTTCCATTGCGCCATCACGCAACAAAAGGAGCGAAACAGCCGAGTGTTTGATCAAAAACAATCCCCGTAAACCAGATCGTGCAACGCATTCAATAGGAAGCAGCAATGGAGCATCGTAGGAGCGAAATGTCTAGCTTCATTGCTTCCTTAGTAGTTCCCCCCAACGAGAGTTGGGTAGCAAAATTTAATCGCGAGAATTAGGTTTTACCTTTCCCCTATAGACACTAGGTAGGGTCAGTGGCGGATCTAAAATTAGATCACCCCCTAGACTAAATTTCAACCCGGAGGCTAGAGATGCAGGCCCACGAGGGCGGTGGCCGGCGCACCGCGGCGTCACCGCGTCGGGCGCAAGGGGCGAGTGCGGCGGCCGGCGGTGGAGGCGCGCGTAGGTAAGGACAGCGGCCGGCGGTGGGTGCATAGTCATGTCGCGACGTCGAGCAGATCGAGGCGGGCGGTTGGGGCCGAGAACACAGGAATGTAGCCATTCAATCACCGGACAAGAACCACCGCACTTGTTAATCCTCGCCTGGGCTTACAGCGGATCAATCGACTTGCAAAATGAACAGTAGCGCAATGCGACTACTGTGACTCAAGGGTGGAATTATGTTTATGGCAACAAGGGCTTCAACAAAAAAACTGTTAGTGTATAACCCAGATATATATAGTTCAGCCTATATAGTAATTCATCACATATTCCTCTTGTCAGCCCAACCCATTCCACTCAGATCGAAATCCAAGCGTAAATCGATAGACATGAGTGCTCAATATTAGGGGGGAAAATTAGAGGATAGAGTGCCATCACGATGAGCGCGATGGAGAAGAGCCTGGACAGGGAGGAGTCATTGCGCACGGAGGCGTTCCTCGAGATCCTCAGTCGTGTCCCACCGAGGGAGGTGGAGGCGGCGCTCTCCTTCTGCGGCATCGGCTCGACGGCGGAGGTTGCAGAACAGGTGCTCAAGTCTCGCATCTGCTACTCCCGCCCCAAATACGTCGTTCACTTCTTCATTTGGGCGGGTGGTCCGTCAAGCACACCGCCTACGTCTGGAACCTCCTCGTCAACATCCTTGCAAGGCCGCCATGTTTGAGCCCATGTGTGATGCCATCCGCTCCATGAAGCAAGAGGGCGGGGGACTCCTCTCCGTCGCCACCTTCACCTCCGTCTTTGCCACCTATTGTGCCTGCGGCAACCTCAAGGATGCCGCCATGGCGTTCGACACCATGGAACAGTACGCCGTGCAGCTAGATGCCGTCACTCAACTCCCTCCTCTCCGCTATGTGCCGCCAGGACGGTCGCGTTGTAAGTTCATGCTCCAATTAAATTGGTTTTGGTGATTAATGACAAATATAAATATAAGACTAACTCGATTAATGGCAAATCTAAAGATGAGCCTAACCTATTAATGACAAGTCTAAATGTGAGACTAACTCTTTTGTTGAATATGTTATTGTTTAGTTTCATTTGGATGAAAAGATGAAAATCATGGAGTTATGCATTCGATGTCATATTCTTATATCTTGTTGCATTCCTAATATCTAAAATATAGGCTGAATTCCACAAAAAGTCTAACTTGAATATGCGCATATTTTTTATTACACATTCTTGTATACAAATATTTAGGGAAATTCACTCTATATTTTGTGGTTTCATTAGTATTGATCTATGCTTCTGTTTTCATATATATTGAGATCTCTACTTTGAAACATATCATTTGAGTATACAAAACTGGTGTAGTCTATATATACTCACATTGACTCATATTGCTTTATACTCAATTATCTGTGTATGTGACTAACATGATTATCAAGTGTTTGAAAGGTGTAGTCCCGGATTTTGCTTGACGACTTGGAAATGCATGCTAAGATTGACAAGAAGATCGACATGGCTCGAGAGAAAGGTCATGCATACATTTGAATTTAAATTCTAAAGCCCACTATACATGTTAGGATAATCGGTAGTACATGTGTGTAATTGGTGATACTACCATAGTGCAGTATGATTGGGCAGTGTATGCAGTAGTACAGCAACTTGGAAATACTAACGTTTAGTTGGCGGTACATTTTTTCCAGAGAGTTCATGTGAAACTCTTCTGTTTCTTTGAAAAACGGTAGGACCGGAGTTTGAACGACGGAACTACAGCAGCACGGTATGACCGCAACTCTTGAGCGGTATTATCGGACCCCAGAAGTTCCAGATTTATGGGGTGGTAGGTTTTTTTCAGATAACGCCAAAATTTGGCCCTTGAGACAAACAGAAGTACCGCGTCAGAAGTTGGAACTACCAGAGAGCGAAACTACCGGACCTTAGATGGTGGTAGTACCGCACTTTAAGTTTAAACGGTTTTATATTCAATTCATTATCTCATTATTTGTTGAGATTGTCATCAATTACCAAAAGTGAAAGACTGAGAATCTAGTCCCTCCATTATGAGTTAATAATGAGTTTTGGTAATTAATGACAATCGATTTGTGGGACTAACTTTTTCTATTAGTTGGATGAATATGTTAGATCTCATGATGATGAAGACTTTAGATCGCTTCATGAGTTAAAGGTCATCAAGAAGAGCATGGATCATGTGTTGATGCACATCAAGATTCCGAAAAGAAGATGATCATAAGTTGATTAAGATCCTAAGAAGATGATCATGAGTTGATCATCAGGGAGATGAGTATGAGTTGATCATCAAGTCAAGAGAAGACAATGACCCGGACTTAAATGAAGTTTTGCGTCATCAAATTTTAAGAGGATGCTCAAGGCCAAGGTATAATTAGCTAGGGCTAAGGATATATTTCTAGTTTTCTATCAGTCTTGGTGTTTTGATAGAAGACCGGATTGCTAGTATAGTATTGTCGTACCATTAAGAGGGGTCTTGTCTAATAGCTTGAGTATCATCATATGTTAATAGCTCTACTCCGCTTGTTATTATATGATGCCATTATTTGCAAATAGTTGAGGCTCATACATCTAATACTTTGCAACTGTGTTTTGCAAATAGTTGAAATCCATGTGCCTACTCCTTGTGGCATGATCTAAGCTTGCAAATATATTTTGTAAAATGTTGGAGGTTATGTATTATCTTTTGGCATGGTCTAAGATTGTTTATTACTATTTCCTTATATTTAGATCATGGTAGTGATTCTTTAGATCTCTTATGATTTCTGTACTGATCTATGTGTTTGATATTATGCAAATAAATGAGTTGTGTATCCCTCTAAATAAGCTTTCTATAGAGTCAAAAATCACTCAATTCTAACATCGAAGCCAAAAGTTATGACCGTTTTTCCGAGTGTCGTTTGTGCTGAAAAACCGAAAACGGAAGTACCACTCTTATAACCGCAGTAGTTCTAAAATATGGAAGTACCACACTTATAACTACGGTAGTACCGCAAATGGATGAATAACAAATATTTTTTTAGTTGTTATGATGAAAAATGGAAGTATCGCTCCTATAATGGCGGTAGTTCTGAAAATCCTGTTTTTTGTCCCCAACTGTTAGTTTCGAGGTGTGGGGGTATACTCTCTTGTGGCTGGTTGGGACAAGATCTTTGGCACTCCATTTCACTCTCTTGAGCTAGTGTGAAGTTTTTCTCTTAATTGTGCATGTGTTACACCTTGTAAGCAAGGAGGTATCTAGTTGCATGTGTTGCATCTAGAGGTGAATTTTGTGTTCACTTGAGTTTGTGCATTCATTGCATGTGATAAGAGTCAAGAAAGAGGCTTGACTTATTACTCTTAGTGGTTACCGACTCCTAGATGACGTTGGAGGCATCGTGCCTGGTGATCCTCTTAAAGTAGCTTGTGAGAAGACCCAGCGTATTGTGAATGTTAGAGCTCACCTACTCAGAGCGGAAAAGAGCTATAACTAGTGGATTTGAGGTGGAAGGCTTAATTCGTGGAGTCAGTCCAATTAGTTTGGGCTTACCTCAACGTGGACCAGGGAAGACCGGCAAGTCTCTGAACATTACGGTAAAAAGGAACCGTATTATTGTGGTTTGTTTTCTTGTGGTCAATTTATATTCAAGCAATTTATATTCATAGAATTAAATTGATTGCTTGTCATTCTAAAATTGCAAACTTTTGACATAGACTTAGGTTGTTGGTACACGTAGTGAGACTAGTTGATTTAAGTCTTAATTATGCAAAATCAATTTGATTACTCTTCCGCATTATAAACTTGGTTTTAGCCAAAGAATTTTTAAACAGCCTATTCACCTCTCTCTAGTTCGCCTCCTCGATTTTACACACGTGCAGGTTGCGCAGAAGCTATTCTACCGCACCAAGGTCGCCGTCACGCCCGATACAGACACCTTGTGATACTACTCGAGGCATGGGAGAAGGAGGGGAACGTCTGCACGCCAAGACCACCTTCGGTGAGATGGTCGTTTGCGTCGGGTAGGACATTGGCAACATGCCTGTGTATGACACCTTCCTCTCCACGCTTGAGCGTGGGAACCAGTTTGAAGAGGCGCTCAAGTTCCTGCAGGTGATGTGGGCCAAGGGCTACCTATCGGGCTCAAGTTCTTCGCAAACGTGATCAACCTCATCTCTCAGCAGCACGATTATGTAAACGCCATTGTTATCTGGCAAATGAGGTATTCCATTAGATTTGTCATGAATGATTTTTCTGCTAGGCATTTGTATTGTCATATATCAAATTATCTATAGATATTCATATTTTATGAATTGGAATTCATGAACAATATCAATTATGTAGTCTATAACTACGAAGTAGTGATTGAGGGAGGAAAGGAATAATGGAATATATAGTATTCATCAAGATAATATTATTTTCTCGCTCTTTCATAGTCTGTCTATACATTTTTAATTTTTAAATACATATATACTTGCCGTATCGCTGTATTTTTGTTTTTGCAAAATATCATATCGTGATATTGTTGTATTCTTATTTTTGCTACGTTTTTCTTATTATGTTGTATATTGAAGCATTAAGTTAAAGTTTCATATTAATAATGTATTTACAATATACTTTTCTTACGCTGTGCGAGGGTATAAATTAGCGTTACTTCTGTACTGTTAGTCTTTTAGAGCTGAGTTAAATTTTAGATCCACCGCAGCTGCACCTAGTAATGGAAGCGAGGCAGAGAGGGAAGGGAAAAATGCTCACGGCGACACCGGAGTCATCTGGTGTCAAAGCGAGATGCGGTGCCTATCTGCCGCGCGTCCCCGCCGGAGGCGGCGGCGCGCGCGCCAGGAGGACGATGCAGGGCAGAAGTTGGGGCTTGGGAGGACACGGATCGGCGACGTGCGGCGAGCGCGGCAGCGCCGACCGATGCTACCGCGCTGCTCGGCCGTCCCCAAGTCCGGCGCGCGCATGGCAATCGAGGCTATCGATGCACGGCACGCGAGGGAGACGGGACACATCGGTCGCACACACGGCCTCCGCGCAAGGACACCTGGAACTGGCTGGGCACTGGGAGATGCCGACGATCCGGCTCAAGTGCCCGTGAGCTGAACTGAAAGGGCACCTTTGAAACACGAGAATTCCTCGTATGGAAATTGTCGGACCCCAAGTTTACTAACCTGGAATTCTCTGTGATAACATTGCATTATTCCCTGGATCAGTAGATAATGCTCACAGATACATCGTTGCATCATTTCATACACGATAAATTCATACATTACAATACCAGAGTTCAAATAGACCACATCGGGCCAGGGTTACAATAGAGCCGTCAGGCCAAATGTCTTACAATACATGAAAAGCGAAAGCGCAAGCGTACATAGCGTAGGGGCACAACTCACCACAGGCAAGCGACTGGGATAACCCGAGTACCAACGCTATTAACCAAGGACCTGACTAATAACGAAGGCACTCGCTAAAACTAGCCTGGCCAACTGGATTGAGGCGAGAGGCAAGACTACCGAGGCCTAATCTAGTAGCCACCATCTTCATTGCCTTCGGCATCCTGATCCTCATGGTAGGCGTAGTGCTCTTGATTCACATCTTTTGAAAGGGGGGTTAAGAGCGAGATTGAGCACAAACAACCGTGCTCCGCGAGCCAACACACAGAATGCATATAATTTTAGATGCAAGGCTATTCAAGGAAGGCTCGGGTTCTTTTATTTGCATAAAGCGACATTTGGAATTACCATAATTTAAAATCTCTATGACCTAGCATTTTTCAAGAACTTATGATTTAAATACTGAAAGTGTACAATAACAGAGTAGTTTCCAATTCCAAATTTTATGGTTACATCCATCATATTTTATGGTTACATCCACCACATTTTATAGTTACATCCACCAATTACTAACATTTTTGCATAGCAGGTTACATCTACCTTAATTCCAACACTGGAGTACATCCCTCCAGTATAATTTTTCCAAAGTTTAGGCTACATCCACCTAGCAAATTTTCATGACCAACCCCCAAAAGTTTTTTTTTTGAAATAGAACTAACTCGAGGAAGATTTCCATGTCTGCCCTTGACCGTGGGCACGGCTATTCGAATAGTTTGTGTATGTACTCTGCAGAGACTGTACATCTTTACCCACAAGAGATAATCGTCCCGATGGTCCTACATGATTCCTTTGACATGCAGATCGAGAAAATATCACGAGGCCTTTACAATACTTCACACTCTAGCATTTCACTCCTATGGAGTTACGTCCATAAGTTGTGCGGGATGTCCACCATAGGTTAGCGCAGTCGGACTCCGCTCTCCACATACGCTATCCTAGGCAACGTCACCTACATCCGGTGTCCCATTCCAAGTGGGGCTTTCATTACCCACCTACACACGTTCTCCGTGAAATGACTAGAGAGTTCAGTAAATTATTTAGCCAAGCCTACAATATGTCAGCTTGTGGTTGTACTGTTATACACGGAGGGTCCACACAGGATTAAGTCCTTAAATTGTTCAGGCGGTTCATTCCACAATCCTCGTGTTACATCCACACCCACCGTTCTTTCCACCCGCCCAAACAGGTTCAGCAGATTTTAGGGTTTTGAGAAGCATAACACAAATCAACATATTTGTTCAGCCATGTACATCCCATGACTATCCCAAATCTAGTGTTCATGATTAAAGGGGGATTAACAGGGTTACTAGAACCCTGGACTTGACAAATTTTAGCATGGCAATAATAAGTCGTATAACTACCATTCCAGTGTTTACATCTAGGGCGACAAATGATCATGGGAGTTCAAATGTTACTGGTGAGGTATTATATCATTAGGTGGGCATAAGGTTATTATCTACCTTAAGACTTACATATTTTTAGCACATAAAATAACGCATGCAATTTGTATAGTTTAAACGAACATAGTTTCACATAAAATGTAGGCGCAAAATGATCAAAGTATTGACTCGCCTGGATCGAAGGCTTGGGGGTCTTGCGCTGCTTCAAGCGGGGCCTCGTTCGCGTCGTCGAACTCTACTCGGACGGGAGAAACCGGAAAAAGCAACACGAGAAAACGAGAGCCGAATAAGAACCAAATAAAATAAGACAACTCAAATTGTAGGACCGAAATGGCGACAGAGGGCGGGTGAATGTCGCTCGCTTAAAATCGCCCCCGAGAAATCGAACACTGATTTTTCAAAAGATGCAAAACAACGCAACTCACAGAAAACTTAAAATTAATTTTGTTGAAATCTGGGACGCATGCGATACCAAAAAATTCAGCATAAATCAGAGAGTAATCAGTAAAAATTTCAGCTGAAAATACTGCCGATTGATCTGCATGCAAAATTCCCAAAGATCAGCAAGGAAAAAAAAAGAAAGGCACGAAATGGAGAAAGCTTCAGCTGAACTGAGACACTCGCTGGAGGGAAAAAATCTGAAATGCTTCAGACGAACTGAAGAACAGCGGCCGAACTGAACATTCAGAAACTTGCCAAATCCAAGAGAAAAAAAGAAATGATTCTTTTCTTTTTAGACCAAGACCTAGAAACATAAACTAAATATCATGGAGGCTCTAAACAACACAAGAAATCAACAAAAACTCGAGAAATTCAGAGATTTCTCAAAAACTGAAAAAGTACAGAGGGTTCACCAAAATCCAAATTACTCTCCAACCTTTGATCCTATGGCCATGAAACTTTGAGGATATGTTAGCAATAGCTATGGGATAATCCAGATCAAATTTCATGCCATTTTTCCAAAGGGAACAAGATTTCACAAAAACCCTAGAAGATGAAATACATGAACAGAGGAGACCAAAAGAGGAAATCCGAAATTAAGCTTGGTTTGCTCTTAGGATTGACTAGCCAAATGGCTTTTGAGAACCTCTCATGTTATAGCAACCCATTTTGGCATTTTTCAGCAAGCAAGAACTCGAAAATCAAAAAGTCAAGAAATCAACCAAATGGAGCAACGAAGAACAGAGAGAGGCTCGGGAGGAAAACTCCAGAAATTTCATTCCATCACAAGGATTTACAGAGAACTACGTCCCCATACGCATGGACATTAGAACCATGGATGATTACAATAGATTCACCACTCAATCCTCTCCCTCTCCCTCTCACACACACCCATACATGCTTGGAATAGGAAGAACACTCTACATAGAAACCATCGATGGAGGACAACAGGGAGCACACTCTGCCTCCACCAACTCACACCAACTAAAGAGCTAAAGGAAACAACCTTCCCAAAGCCTCTTTTGACTAGTGTGAACCCTAATTCCTTACAAGTGCTCGAAGAGGGCATGCAGCCCCTCCTCTCCTTTTATAGCGCTTGGCTAACGGGTCTCCGCCCCGTTACGCCCGCTACGACCAACGGAGCCCGCTCCCGCTTGTGCACCTTGCGAATTTCCCGGTCGCCTCCCGCACCTTCCGGAAGCTTCGCGCTCCTTACCTCGCACGCCTCGCAACCACCTCGAGTCCACGTCGTCTTCAACACATCCCGACCGTTCTGACCTCAGCGCCACCTGCGCCTAGTCCGGTCCACCGTGTCTCGCCACGACTCCAACTCGACGTCCTACACTCACACGGACAAGAAACACGTCAAATAGCACCGCTCGACACGTGAAAGCGTAAATACCATCACACTTTACCACAGATGAAGTCCAAACATGTCAAAACATTAGAATATACATCCTAAGCCCAAAAGACCAGGTTTGACCAGACCGACCGAGCCCGTTGCACCAGGCAACGTCATGGTCCAAACCACCCAAACCAAACTCGACTGACCTAAACCCTTGTCAATTACTCATCACACTCATGGGATCACGACCACATGATCTCTCACAAATGAACTCGAAATTGAACCAAACCAGAACCATTAGACAGGTCTTGATTTTAGAAGAATTTAGAAGTTGGTTTCGTTTAATTCGGACTTAGGGTTAAAAAGTTATGGCATTTCAAAGTTTTAATTACTGGAAAATCCAAAAAATAAAGAAATGCATTGTGGACAGTGGGCCTTAATTAGCAATACTAATGACCTTCACTTGATCGGCTTAAAACATGATTAAATGGCTAGTTAGGACAGGTATTAAGTTAGCACATCATTGCACTGGAGGCTCTTTTGTGCTAGCTCCTCCCGGCCGCAGGGGGGGAGGGAGAGCGGCGCCGGCCGGCGGCGGAGGGAACCCGGAGGCGAGGCAGCGCTGGCCCAAACGGGTCGCCCAACCCTACGCGCATCGCGGGGAGGGGGCAAGTCGGCCAGATCTTGGCCGGGCGGCGGTCGGCGGCGGCTAAAGCGGCAGCGGGGGCAGGGGAAACGGGCGCCGGCGCCACGAGCCATGAGGATTCGATTCTTCGGGAGGGGAGAATCAACAGGTAACCACGAGCTCACCTGGGGCGTCAGTCGAGGCCGAGGGGGAGTGGGGCGGTCCGACGGCGAGAGCGGGCTCGGCGGCGAGGTGGATGACGGCGGCGGCTCGCTGGGCGGGGCGGCGGGGTCCGACGATGGAGTGAGGGTGTTCACGGGGTCCGGGCTGTGCTCCTCGCGCAAGGGATTGGCCGGCGGTGCAGCGGTTCACCGGGGAGGTCCGAAGCCGGCGGTGGCGAGGAAATGTGTTGCCGGCGGCCTGCGAGGAAAAGGAAGAGCAATCGGCTCGGGGAGAAGAGGGGTGGGGCAAAGATGAGCACGGGGAAAGAGGCCCAGGGCCCTGGCGGCGACCGGAGGTGCTCGGTGGCGGGGATGGCCGGTGGCGCTCGTACTGCAGGGGAGACGACCGCGGGTGCATGCAGCATGCTTCGGTGCGCTTTAAGGAGGCCGGGGACAGGCTCGTCAGGGAGACAAGGCGGCAGGGAGTCGTGCAAGCCTGCTACACGCGAAGGTGACCGATGGCAGAAGGTACCACAGCAGCCATTGGCGTAGGGAGATGGCGCACGGCCGAGGACGCGAGAGAGGTGACGGGAGGCGCTGCTGCTGCCAGGCGCTGATGGCGAGGAGCGGTGCTGAAGACGAGGGCTGACAGCGCAATTACTCGCCGACGAAGTAGGTGGCATATGGCGACAAGCGCTGAGGCCAGGAAGGAGGGAAAATGCTATGCCACCAGGAAGGAGAAATGGAGAGCTGGCTGGAAGGGCTCGGGGGAGAAAAATCCTACCAATTAGCATACATACATACGCATATATGTATACGGATATATATACATATATACATGCATATATCTTTTCTTCACGTTCTTAGCCTCCTGAATCCCTTACTCCTTGAAGTATATTTCATGTTTTGGATTTTATAAGATTAACTTGATTTTCTTCCCTAGAGAAGGAGCAAGGTTTTCATTTTAAAGTACTTTGGCATTTTCTGGAATATACACATATACAAATATATATATAATTGGAAGCAAAAAGAATAGCCAACTGAGAATAAAAGCTTTTAATTTTCATTAACATACATTTGAATTTTACAATAAGCCAGATTTTGAAAATGGGGTGTTACAGATCCCACCCCCCTTAAAATGAATCTCGACCCCGAGATTCGACTACTCTTGGAAAAGAAAGGGAAAGTCGGCTCTAAGTTGATCCTCTCGCTCCCAGGTTGCTTCTCGCTCGGAGTGGTTGCTCCACTGGACTTTGCAGAGGTGAATAATCTGGCGTCTGGTTTTCTTCTCCATAGTGTCGAGAATTTTGATCGGGTGCTCCGGGTAAGACAAGTCTGACTGTAGTTCAATGGTTTCCACTGGGGTCTTCTCTTCGAGAACTCTGAGACACTT
Organism: Dendrocalamus sinicus; assembly: GCA_036346575.1. Classification (NCBI taxonomy): domain Eukaryota; kingdom Viridiplantae; phylum Streptophyta; class Magnoliopsida; order Poales; family Poaceae; genus Dendrocalamus; species Dendrocalamus sinicus. The sequence continues at coordinate 9,419,222 of CM070660.1, read as the reverse complement.
TTTGAGTTGGGAAACATGAAATACATTGTGCACATCGGACAAACTCACTGGTAGCTCCAATCGGTATGCAACTTCTCCACACTTGGCAATAATAGGGAATGGCCCTATGTATCGCGGAGCAAGCTTGCCTTTTACCTTGAATCTGCGGATTCCTCGGAGGGGTGACACTTTAAGGTATACATGATCTCCAACTTGGAATGTTAATTCTCTACGGCGATTATCTACGTAGCTCTTTTGTCTAGACTGGGCAGCTTGTAGGCGATCCCTGATTAAACGAACTTTTTCCTCAGCCTGCTTCAGAGTGTTGGGTCCAAATATGTGCCCTTCTCCTATTTCTGACCAGTGTAGAGGGGTTCCACATTTACGTCCATAAAGAGCTTCAAAAGGTGACATCTTGAGGCTTGATTGATAGCTATTATTGTAAGCAAATTCCGCATAGGGTAAACACTTCTCCCAATCTGAGGTGAATTCCAGAGCACATGCTCGTAGCATATCTTCCAAAATTTGATTTATTCTTTCGGTCTGTCCATCTGTTTGGGGGTGGTATGCGGTACTAAACGCAAGATGGGTCCCTAAAGCATCATGTAGACTGGCCCAGAAATGCGAGGTAAATTGGGAACCTCAATCTGAGACTATTCTTTTGGGTACATCATGCAGACATACAACACGAGCCATGTATAACTCAGCCAGTTTGTCTCCCTTGTAGTTGGTCTTTACGGGGATAAAGTGGGCGACTTTAGTTAATCTATCGACTATTACCCAGATGGAATCATATCCCGATTTAGTGCGGGGTAAGCCAGTTATGAAATCCATTCCTACTTCTTCCCATTTCCACTGAGGAATTTGCAGAGGTTGAAGAAGTCCGGCAGGTCTCTGATGTTCAGCTTTGACCTTCTGACATATGTCACAACAGGCTACATATTCAGCAATGTCTCGCTTCATGCGAGGCCACCAATACAATGTCTTCATTTCTTGATACATTTTAGTGCTGCCCGGGTGTAGAGTATAAGCAGAGCTATGGGCTTCCTTGAGTATCAGGTCTTTGAGATCCTTCCGGTGGGGAACAAAAAGTCGTTTTCCATACCATAAAATTCCTTGTTTATCTTCTATCATTTTAGGGGCTTTCCCCTGGGTCATGAGATGTTTGAACTTCTGAACTCCAGGGTGTCCCTTCTGGGCTGCCTTGATTTGCTCTTCAAGAGTTGGTTGCACTTCCATGGTAGCTAGAGTACCATGCTCTACTATCTCCAGGTTAAGGGCTTCAAATTCTCTGCAGAGCTCGGGTTGCAATTCTCTCACCATGAGGTTGTTGCAATGGGGTTTGCGACTTAGGGCATCAGCTACAACATTAGCCTTTCCGGGATGATAGTGGACGTCCAAATCGTAGTCCTTAATTAACTCCAACCACCTTCTTTGTCTTAAATTGAGGTCGGCTTGAGTGAAGATATACTTGAGACTCTTATGGTTCGTATAAATGTCACAGTGATTTCCAATCAAGTAGTGTCGCCAAATTTTTAAGGCGTGCACTACCGAGGCTAATTCCAAGTCATGAGTTGGGTAATTATCTTCATGGGGACGAAGTTGTCTGGAGGCATATGCTACAACCTTTCCTCCTTGCATGAGCACACAGCCTAGGCCTTGGCGAGATGCATCACCATATACTTCAAAATCCTTGTGTATATCTGGCAAGACTAACACAGGGGATGTGGTCAATTTTTGCTTTAATTCTTGAAAACTCTTCTCACATGCTTCCGTCCACTCATACTTCTTCTCTTTCTTGAGTAAGTTTGTCATTGGTCTGGCTATTTTGGAAAAGCTTTCTATGAAGCGTCTGTAGTATCCGGCTAGACCCAGAAAACTACGCACTTCGATGGATCGAGGTGGTGCTTCCATTCTAGAACTGCCTTTACTTTAGAGGGGTCAACTGCTACTCCTCCAGCGGATATGATGTGCCCAAGGAAACTAACTTCATGCAGCCAAAATTCACATTTGCTATATTTGGCATACAACTGGTGCCTCTTAAGTGTTTCGAGGACTATCCGCAGGTGTTCCTCGTGTTCTTTGGTGGTCTTAGAGTAGATCAGGATGTCGTCTATGAATACGACCACAAATTTGTCCAGGTATTCCATAAAGACTTTATTCATCAGGTTCATAAAATAAGCTGGGTCATTGGTCAATCCAAATGACATGACTGTATATTCAAATAAGCCATACCGGGTAGTAAAAGCTGTCTTAGGAATATCTTCTGCCCTGATCTTGAGTTGATGGTACCCTGACCTTAAATCTATTTTAGAGAAGACGGTAGCCCCAGATAGTTGGTCAAACAGGTCATCTATTCAAGACAAGGGATATTTGTTCTTGATGGTTACTTCATTAAGGGCTCTGTAATCTACACATAATTTGGCAGAGCCATCCTTTTTCCTGACAAATAACACGGGGGAACCCCATGGAGATGAGCTGGGTCTAATGAATCCTTTGGCTTGAAGATCCTCAATTTGTGTCTTTAATTCCTCAAGTTCATCTACCGCCATTCGGTATGGTCTTTTAGCAATTGGGGCAGTACCTGGCTTTAGGTTGATCACAAATTCTATCTCCCTATCTGGTGGCATGCCTGGCAGTTCTTCTGGAAAGACTTCTGGGTAATCCTGAACTACCGGTGTTTCTTCTAATGTCTTTTCTTCAAGGTGATGGATTGCGCGTCCCGACGAGGGGCGATCCACACTAACTTTTATTTTCTTTCCAGAGGCTTTGGTGAGTATTACTTTCCTATTTGCACAGTCTAACAATCCTTGATTCTTTGCTAGCCAATCCATCCCTATAATGATGTCCAATGTCTGTGATGGCAAGATCAAAAGGTCTACTGGAAAATCACAATCCTCCATGGTGACTTCTACCCTAGGGCTGACTAGAGTAGCTGTTAAGGGCCCTCCTGGGGAACTAAGTACCATAGGTTTCTTTAGTCTAAAGGTTGGCAATTTAACCTTTTCAACAAATTCCCCAGAAATAAAAGAATGCGAAGCACCGGAGTCAAACAAAACTTGTGCGGGTATCGAATTAACAGAGAACATACCCATAAGTACTCTGGTGGCATTTTGAGCATCTTCTGCAGTGACGTGGTTGACACGGCCATGGTGTGGAGCTGATGCTGTCCTTGATGCTTGAGGTGCCTCGTAATTCTTGTTTGATGCTGACGATTGAGCTCGGGATGAGGAGATTCCAGGATTAAACTTCCCTGGAGTAGCACGGCGATCTGGGCACTGGTTGGCGAAATGCCCCTTTGCTCCGCAACTGAAGCAGTGTAGGTTTGCGGCTGGGTTGGTTGCGGAAGGCTGCCCTATGGGACGGGCCACCTGAACTCCACTGTTGTTGGGGCGTGGTGCTTGGAATGGAGCTCTGGGTGCTGGCGTTGCCACCTGGCGAAAAGATGAGCTGCCTTGGTACGCTGATTTGGGCTGAAAGCTGTTCTGAGGTCGTTGAGCTGTCCACTTCCTCTTCCTAGTAGTTTCCAAAATTTTCCTTTCATTCTCCAGGATGAGAGCCTTGTTTACCAAGTGATGGAAACTGGAATGGTCATGCAGAATCAGCTGTGCTCGCATTTCCTCATGCATCCCTTCCAGGAATCGATCAATCTTCTCTTCTTGATTGGCTACGTCCCGTGAGGCGTAGCGAGCTAGCTGGTTGAAGCGTGTGAGATACTCCAAGACAGACATATTTCCTTGCTTCAAGTTTCTAAACTCATTCTTTTTCATCCTCATGATGCCTGCTGGGACAAAGTTCTGCCTAAAAGCAGTCTTAAACTCAGCCCAAGTGATGACGGTCTCGCCTGCTGCTGATTCTGCTTCATCTTCATTGTGGTTCTCTTCGTTTTCCTGCTCTTCCTGTGGATCGTCTGCTGGATCGTCAGCTTCTACTCCTTCCTCCTCTGCTTCCTCTTCTTCTTCTTGTTCTTCCTCTTCATCTGAGTTGTTGCCCACAGGTTTCTTCTTTCCACGACAGGCGAGGTAGTTTTCCCACCATGCCGCCGCGGCACCTTTAAGCTGATGAGCAGCAAAGTCTACCTTGTCTTCTTCAGTGCAACGAGCAAGTTTGAGCTTCTTTTCCGTATCACGCAGCCAAACTTCGGCTTCTAATGGCTCATTAGCTGAGGAGAAAGTCATTGGTCGGGTTCTCAGGAAATCAGATAAGTTGGAGTTGCGACCAGCTGCATTGGCTTGCTGACTGGATAGCATTGCCTGAAGGATCTGTGTTTGCTGTGCTAATACTTGTGCCATGGTTGGTGGTGCTGGTGGCAGGTTCAAACCATAGCCTCTGCCTTGGCCTCTGCCACGAGCTGCGACCCTTGGGGCTCGGCCTCTACCACGAGCAGCAGCCCTCCTGGGAGCCATCTGGATCAAACTAGAGCCATTTTAGTGACTAAAAGAAAGAGGGAAAGACATACATGAGGGTTTGCTAGCCCCCTAATGGCACAACATAAAACCAAACGAAAGAGAGGCAATTAACACACAAGGCATTATGCCTACGGTAGTTCATTACATTAGGGGGGTTAGGTATTACATGACAGCCGTGCACAGCATACGGCTTACAACAAGTCATGATACCGCGTACACATCGTCTACTAACTGGGTACATAAAGGGGATACATCTGGGGAAAGTGTGTGTGCACACCAAAAAGAGACTGCTTAGACATACTACTGTCTATCCTACATCAGTCCACCTCTGGGGACAGAGGGTGGCGCTGGCCGCAGAAGACACAATCACCTGGAAAGCGGGAGCAGGAGACAATGCTGGGAGATCGGGAGCGAGACCGAGAAGGGCTCGATCCGTTGTTGGAGGGACGGGAGCGAGACGAGCGACGTCCCCTGCTGGGCTCTGCGAGGGTGCCATTGGGCGGTGGGCGCACGCTTATGCGCGCCGTCATTCGGGGGCGAGGTCCCTGGCGCTGAGCCGGTGCTAGTCTTCGATTCGAGGTGGTCTTTGGAGCGATCAATGGTACGGATGCGAACCGAGGCGACATCGGGCTGAAGCCGCATCGTACGGATGCGGAACCGAGCCGACATCGGGCCGAGCTGCATCGTGCCGTGGCGAGCAGAGGGTAAATCGCATCGCTCGGCGCTCGAGCCCGCCCTGCGGCGAGCCTCTCGCCGCCGCCGAAAGGCGATCAGGTAGCGGTTCCGCTGGGCGCTGAGGACGTCCGACTGCTGCAGGCTTGCGGTCAGGAGAATGCGCAGATGCCCAATCTCCTGCATGGCGAAGGCATAGGTGACTGACATCGCCTGTGTCAGCTGGATCTGGTGGGACAGCTGGGGTTGTCCACCCTGTGGTCGAGGCGATCTGGAAGGAATTGCCCCTGGCGGATGCGAGGGGAGTGGACAAAAGGCGACTGTCGCAGCCTATCCTCGTGCACTTGGCACAAGTGAGCCACGGCGAGACGCGCCGCGTCCTGGATGGCGTCGACGAGGTACATCCGTGGAGGCTCGGCGTGGATAGTATGGGAGTGGAGCTCCCTGTTACTATCTCGTCCGTAGATGAAGACCTGCATGGTCCACAAATCCATGCTGTGGATGTGGGTTCTCCTGCCTCGGTAAACGGGCGGGCGGGTGTGACCGAGACAACGCAGCAGCTGCCGCAGGATCTCGGCGAACCCTCCTTCGCTATCCCCATGGGAGATGTGATCCCATGGACCAACTGGTGCAGCTCTGGCCATCTAAAAATTTTGAACACAATAGATTAGAGCAGATGAAATACAAAAGAAATTTTCAGGTGAGTATAGAAACTAAGAGAGTTGAGTAAAGCAATATTACGCTATATTTTGCAAAAGTTTTACATAACTTTAGTAAAAAGGGCTCAGACCTTAAATCGTGACCAGTCTAACTAAGGTTTCTACAGTCGTATGCTCTGATACCAGCTCTGTCGGACCCCAAGTTTACTAACCTGGAATCCTCTATGATAACATTGCATTATTCTCTGGATCAGTAGATAATGCTCACAGATACATCGCTGCATCATTTCATACACGATAAATTCATACATTACAATACCAGAGTTCAAATAGACCACATCGGGCCAGAGTTACAATAGAGCCGTCAGGCCAAATGTCTTACAATACATGAAAAGCGAAAGCGGAAACGTACATAGCGTAGGGGCACAACTCACCACAGGCAAGCGACTGGGATAACCCGAGTACCAACGCTATTAACCAAGGACCTGACTAATAACGAAGGCACCCGCCAAAACTAGCGTGGTCAACTGGACTGAGGCGAGAGGCAAGACTACCGAGGCCTAATCTAGTAGCCACCATCTTCATTGCCTTCGGCATCCTGATCCTCATGGTAGGCGTAGTGCTCTTGATTCACATCTTCTGAAAGGGGGGTTAAGAGCGAGATTGAGCACAAACAACCGTGCTCCGCGAGCCAACACACAGAATGCATATAATTTTAGATGCAAGGCTATTCAAGGAAGGCTCGGGTTCTTTTATTTGCATAAAGCGACATTTGGAATTACCATAATTTAAAATCTCTATGACCTAGCATTTTTCAAGAACTTATGATTTAAATACTGAAAGTGTACAATAACGGAGTAGTTTCCAATTCCAAATTTTATGGTTACATCCATCATATTTTATGGTTACATCCACCACATTTTATGGTTACATCCACCAATTACTAACATTTTTGCATAGCAGGTTACATCCACCTTAATTCCAACACTGGAGTACATCCCTCCAGTATAATTTTTCCAAAGTTTAGGCTACATCCACCTAGCAAATTTTCATGACCAACCCCCAAAAGTTTTTTTTTGAAATAGAACTAACTCGAGGAAGATTTCCATGTCTGCCCTTGACCGTGGGCATGGCTATTCGAATAGTTTGTGTATGTACTCTGCAGAGACTGTACATCTTTACCCACAAGAGATAATCGTCCCGATGGTCCTACATGATTCCTTTGACATGCAGATCGAGAAAATATCACGAGGCCTTTACAATACTTCACACTCTAGCATTTCACTCCTATGGAGTTACGTCCATAAGTTGTGCGGGATGTCCACCATAGGTTAGCGCAGTCGGACTCCACTCTCCACATACGCTATCCTAGGCAACGTGTCCCATTCCAAGTGGGGCTTTCATTACCCACCTACACACGTTCTCCGTGAAATGACTAGAGAGTTCAGTAAATTATTTAGCCAAGCCTACAATATGTCAGCTTGTGGTTGTCTTTGTTACACGGAGGGTCCACACAGATTAAGTCCTTAAATTGTTCGGGCGGTTCATTCCACAATCCCTCGTGTTACATCCACACCCACCGTTCTTTCCACCCGCCCAAACAAAGTTCAAGCAGATTTTAGGGTTTTGAGAAGCATAACACAAATCAACATATTTGTTCAGCCATGTACATCCCATGACTATCCCAAATCTAGTGTTCATGATTAAAGGGGGATTAACAGGGTTACTAGAACCCTGGACTTGACAAATTTTAGCATGGCAATAATAAGTCGTATAACTACCATTCCAGTGTTTACATCTAGGGCGACAAATGATCATGGGAGTTCAAATGTTACTGGTGAGGTATTATATCATTAGGTGGGCATAAGGTTATTATCTACCTTAAGACTTACATATTTTTAGCACATAAAATAACGCATGCAATTTTTATAGTTTAAACGAACATAGTTTCACATAAAATGAAGGCGCAAAATGATCAAAGTATTGACTCGCCTGGATCAAAGGCTTGGGGGTCTTGCGCTGCTTCAAGCGGGGCCTCGTTCGCGTCGTCGAACTCTACTCGGACGGGAGAAACCGGAAAAAGCAACACGAGAAAACGAGAGCCGAATAAGAACCAAATAAAATAAGACAACTCAAATGAACTCGAAATTGAACCAAACCAGAACCATTAGACAGGTCTTGATTTTAGAAGAATTTATAAGTTGGTTTCGTTTAATTCGGAGTTAGGGTTAAAAAGTTATGACATTTCAAAGTTTTAATTACTGGAAAATCCGAAAAATAAAGAAATGCATTGTGGACAGTGGGCCTTAATTAGCAATACTAATGACCTTCACTTGGTCGGCTTAAAACATGATTAAATGGCTAGTTAGGACAGGTATTAAGTTAGCACATCATTGCACTGGAGGCTCTTTTGTGCTAGCTCCTCCCGGCCACAGGGGGGGAGGGAGAGCGGCGCCGGCCGGCGGCGGAGGGAACCCGAAGGCGAGGCGGCGCTGGCCCAAACGGGTCGCCCAACCCTACGCGCATCGCGGGGAGGGGGCAAGTCGGCCAGATCTTGGCCGGGCGACGGTCGGCGGCGGCTAAAGCGGCGGCAGGGGCAGGGGAAACGGGCGCCGGCGCCACGAGCCATGAGGATTCGATTCTTGGGAGGAGAATCAACGGTAACCACGAGCTCACACCGGGCGTCGATCGAGGCCGAGGGGAGGGGGCGGTCCGACGGCGAGCGGGCTCGGCGGCGGCTCGCTGGGCGGGGCGGCGGGGTCCGACGATGGAGTGAGGGTGTTCACGGGGTCCGGGCTGTGCTCCTCGCGCAAGGGATTGGCCGGCGGTGCAGCGCTTCACCGGGGAGGTCCGAAGCCGGCGGTGGCGAGAAAATGTGTCGCCAGCGGCCTGCGAGGAAAAGGAAGAGCAATCGGCTCGGGGAGAAGAGGGGTGGGGCAAAGATGAGCGCGGGGAAAGAGGCCCAGGGCCCTGGCGGCGACCTGAGGTGCTCGGTGGCGGGGATGGCCGGTGGCGCTTGTACTGCAGGGGAGACGACCGCGGGTGCATGCAGCATGCTTCGGTGCGCTTTAAGGAGGCCGGGGACAGGCTCATCAGGGAGACAAGGCGGCATGGAGTCGTGCAAGCCTGCTGCACGCGAAGGTGACCGATGGCAGAAGGTACCACGACAGCCATTGGCGTAGGGAGATGGCGCACGGCCGAGGACGCGAGAGAGGTGACGGGAGGTGCTGCTGCTGCCAGGCGCTGATGGTGAGGAGCGGTGCTGAAGACGAGGGCTGACAGCGCAATTACTCGCCGACGAAGTAGGTGGCATATGGTGACAAGCGCTGAGGCCAGGAAGGAGGGAAAATGCTATGCCACCAGGAAGGAGAAATGGAGAGCTGGCTGGAAGGGCTCGGGGGAGAAAAATCCTACCAATTAGCATACATACATACGCATATATGTATACGGATATACATACATATATACATGCATATATCTTTTCTTCACGTTCTTAGCCTCCTGAATCCTTTACTCCTTGAAGTATATTTCATGTTTTGGATTTTATAAGATTAACTTGATTTTCTTCCCTAGAGAAGGAGCAAGGTTTTCATTTTAAAGTACTTTGGCATTTTCTGGAATATACACATATACAAATATATATATATAATTGGAAGCAAAAAGAATAGCCAACTGAGAATAAAAGCTTTTAATTTTCATTAACATACATTTGAATTTTACAATAAGCCAGATTTTGAAAATGGGGTGTTACAGAAATTCGCTGTACTTTTCTTGCAGGAATTTAGTTTTCCACCAATTAACTAAGCTTTACCAAGAAAATAAGTTAGAGTAAGGCTAATAATACAGCCTTCAGCTGGCTGTATGGACACTTACAGCCCACTTATCAGCCCATTCATATAGTAGTTTCTGACCAACAAGGTCAGTATGACCCATCCCTTTCTCTCACAAAGTTTCTTGGTTCTTGTGCTTTAGCTGGCTGTAAACTTACAGCCCACCTCTCCTCTCTCTCCTCCTCTCTCTCCTCCATCTCAGCATATAACTTACTAATAGCCTCTTATTATACTTGCTCTTAGGATGCGAAGGAGAGAGAAAAGAACTTTGCTTGACTTTTTGTTGATAAACCACTTTTAGAAAGATCCTTTGATTTATATCAATAATAACTCATGGAAAAAGAAAAGAATATAAACACCGTAATGTTCGCGAATCGATGAACATGTTGGATGGCCTTATCTTCCTTGCTGGAGACTCGTGATACTATAACGACGTCATGATTGCCGATGATCACCGCAGCGCCAAATAGATTGTCAACAGTCGCAGGCGGACGAGGTCGCCGGAGAAAGGAGGAGTTGTGTCCGGCAGCTTGGCAATAAGCCGAACAGATGTCCCATCCAAACATATAAAAGCCCAACACCAAATAGGCCCAGCCTAACTAGGCTGTTCAGCTGGGCCCAAGACTACTCTGGCCTGGCGACCAAATTCTAATCAAGCCCTCCTCTACATGGATATTTACGTGACTGTTGAAAAGATCTTCGGGCCTGTTCGGTTGTTGATAGCCGCTACAGTACCTAACTTTTAAACGGAGTATTTTCTCAAGACGATGTCTATAAGTTAAACGTAGTACACGTTAAAAGTCCAATATCTGTACCAGTTAAAATTGCAAGTGAGTATCAATCTCTCCGTAATCTGTACCGTAAACAGCCAAAATTAAAAAATTTCAGCTAAAAGCTATAAGTCGCAGCTTCTTCACCGACAGGAATACTAGGCGAGGGAAAAAATAGCTAAGTAGTCCCTAAGAGCAGCTCCAAAAGATGGGCTAAATTTGATCCCCTATAATCTCATTTTAGGGGACATGCCAAAAAGTTGGGGATCAATATAACTCCTTTGCTCCAACAGTCATCCCCAAAATTGGTCCCCTAAATATTTTAAATCTGCTACATGAGCTTATGGGCCATATTAGTTATAAATCGGCCCAGCTGCCGAGCCTGTTCACCATCAAGCGCCGCCCCTGTTCATGCCCTTGAGCGCATACTGTTCATTCCTTCTAGCGCGCCTGCTCGTTCTTCTTCGTAGCGCCGTCCATTTCAACCAACCTACTCCTCCATTTATTTTATCACGGTAATCTCAACGAACGCCACTGCTCTTACCATAATCTCCACGTGCATGTGAACTAGCTAGCTAGTTGGAGCCTAAAATTTATTTTATCTGCTAGTGTTTTGTACAATAGATTTTCTGCTAGTTTTAAATTTTGTACAGTATGGTTGTGCATACGCTCAATGATATCATGAATGCTTGTGTCATCATGCATAATATGATAGTAGAAGACGAGCGAGATGAACAAAATGATTTGAACTTTGATTGACGGGTGAACCGTCGCAGATTTCACATGAGCATAGTGCTGATATTCATGAGTTTATTCAAGCCCACATGAAAATTAGAGACAAGGAAATCCACTCCCAACCTCAGGTAGGTCTCACGCAACGCGAAGGAAAAAAAATTGGGCGCGGAATCGCCTACTCGCGCGCGGCAACGGTGATTGGGGACGCGTGGGGTGAGGCCAAATTTGGCTCCGGTGGGGTGAGATATTGGGGGTGTTAAAATTTTTAGTGATGGTTTTGAGAATCTTTTGGAGGAGTTTTTTTTCATTAATCACCAAAATTTATTCTAGGGGATGTTTTAGCCCATCACTTGGAGTTGCTCTAACATCGTGGAGAATACAAACGGCCTCCTCGCACGCAACTCACCAAATAGCGCAGCGGCCAAGGCGTAAAATTCCCCATCCAACACAACACAAAAGTAGACACCTGGAACCATCAGGTCCCGATCAAACGCGCCTCTCTGTGGAGAGCAGAAGCAGCAGCCCGCCGTCTCCGGCGCCGACGAGCTCGACGGCCACCGCGCCGGCCACGGCCATGTCGAAGAAGAAGGCGGCCACGACGATGACTCTCAAGGACTTCCACGGCGGCTCCATCCCCTCCGAGCTCCCCCTCCCCTCCGCCCCCGGCGTGTAAGTTCCCCAAACCCTAACCCCACCTGCCCGCTGCCCCGACCCCTCATCCTGCTGTGACTGACCGACCCCCTCTCGTTCTCGCAGCTCCGCACGACCGCCGGACCGCCCCGTGGCCTCCCCATCACCCGCCTCGGCCGCATCCGCCCGCCCCCGCGCTCCCGCCGCTTCCTCCGCTGCTGCCGCTGCGGCCGCGGTGCCTTCCTTCCTCACCAACCCCTCCCGCATCGGCCGCCACTTCGACGAGGACGAGCGCACGCCCTTCGAGGCCGCCACGCTGCGCCGCCCGGCGCTGTCGCCCCCGTCGTTCGCCCCCTCCCCGGCTGTGGGCCCCACCAGATCCGGGCCCGGGAACGCCTGGGGGCCGAGGCGTGAGGTGGCCCCGGCCGCGGCTCCGGTGGGTCCCGCTCCCGCCGGCTGCCAGATCTGGTCGGCGGCACGCATCGCGCAGGCGAGCGCCGTGGAGAAGGTGATCTCCGGGAGGTGGCACTCGTCGAAGCCCTCATCCCCACCGGCACCTGTGTCGGCCCCAGTGGCGGAGACCCACGTGGCCCCGCCCGAGATGGAGAGGCCAAGGTCGGTTGGAGTGAGGGAGCTGGACGGTGGCATGGAGAGGGGCGCGGGACCAGTGAGGCCTGCGTCGCATGAAGGCAGGGTTGGGGAGGGGAGAGGCGGGGAGGTGCCAGAGAGGCCCAAGTTGAAGCTGCTTCCTCGCTCTAAGCCAATCGAGGCTCCCGAACCATCTCCTACCTATGTTGAAGAGAAGCAGGTTGTTACTTCTGTTCCTTCCTCAGAATTGTGTTGATCGGATTGCAAACCGAATTGCCATGCCTTGCATCCAATAGCAACAGTAGTGGAACAGTGTTAGTTAATCAAGTGGGTTTGCAAACCTTACTAGCGATAGGAAAGGTCCATTTTACAACCCTAAACTATAGTCTGGGTTCATTTTTCAACCCTCAACTTCAAAACCGTTTGAAACACAACCCTGAATTATCAAAACCAGATCACATGACACCCTTGACCCAATCAAGGCGGTTTCACACCGACGTGGCATCCACGTGGCAGCGGTTTTGACACGTAAACACTGGCTCACATCCCAGTCAGCGGTACATGTAGCAAATCAGGAAAAAAATTGGTTGGGCTATATGTTACTTTTAATCTACCTTCTTTCTCCTTTGTTACTTTTAATCTACCTTCTTTTTCCTTGGTCTGCCTCTCCCATCTCTCTCCCTGATTCTGCCATGGCCCAGTTGGTCCTCGCCCATGCACCAAGAACCCAAATTTCTCTCCCCTCTGCCATTCCCCCATGAATGCCACAACCACATCCATCCTAAAGGTTCTCCTCTTGTCCATCATGCTCATGGCAGCGCCGGTGTGCATGGTCGCGGCTGTAGGAGGCGGCTGCATGGCAGAAGTTCTTGGGCAACCGCTGGTGTTGTTCACACTGCCAATCCTGAAGATTCTCTTCTATTCGACAGTAGCAGCACCATGGAAGCCATCGATTTGAAGCTTGAAACGAACAAAAGAAGGAACAACGATGAGAAAGAAACAGGGGTCATGGTGTACTTGTGTGTGATTGGAAACTAACAAGCAATTGTAGCCAAACTGGATTGATTTTTTTCACAGAAAAGTATTGGATTGATTGGAATTTCACTCAGTGGTGACACAAAGCCACAGCTGCGTGCCCTCCTAGGTGCTGATTGCCTCGCTACCACATGCATCATGCTGCCACATCCACCGTCGCTAGACCGCATCTCACCGCCTCCGCTTGAACTAAGGCGATCACCATAACCTCCCAACTCACTAATGCTCTACCACTTCCCGATTTCGTCGAGACACCACCAGAAGGCCACCACTGATGAGGTCCTCTTCTCCAGATCCGATCCGCCGTCGGTGGACTACCACCGACCCCGTTTGTCAAAATAACTGCATCTATCAGCTTTTCCATTATCGAACCCCGGGTTTAGCAAAACCTAGATTCTCTGTGATTCCACCGTACCATTTCTTGGACCAGTAGATATGCTTACAGATACATTGTTGTATATCAAAAACATATCAGGTGGAAACGTAGATAATACAGTAATACTTTACTCATAGGCCGATCAGACCGAAATCAATAAAATGCAGTAGCAGAAACTTCACACAAGTGGGATTCTTAAGACTTGCTCATAGGCAGCCAACTGGGGTTCGCGACCTAGTTCTTGGCCTCATCGACCTTCAACTCTGTTGACTCCTTCAACGCACAGTAGGACTTGTCCTCCTTGTCTTACTGACTGAATGATGGTAATTAAGTAAGAGTGAATACGACGGTACTCAGCAAGCCACTACACAGTGCAATAATAATAGATACAAAGCTGCCAAGTGAGACTTGAGGTTCTCTTGGCTGCTAAAAGCATTGCTTTGAAATTACAATAACTAGAAAAGTTCTTGAGACTTAGCAGTTTTAACTGAAATAGATATTTTTAAAGTTGATACGAGAATGCAATATTAATTGTAGCGTATGTTACATTCACCTTTTACGGTGCATGGCTATCTCTACCAAATGCTAGTTTTCACTACTGGAGTATAGTTTCCTCCAAGAAAAATCAAAGTCAGGTTCACCTCTTCCTAACTAGCTTTCATCCCATTCACAAAGGTTTTTGAAATAGAACTAACTTAATGAAGTTCCCATATCCGCTTTTGACCGTGAGTACGGCTGTTCGAACAGTTTTTACTCTGCAGAGCCTGTACATGTTTACCCACAAGAGACAATCAATCTGATAGGCTTACGCGATTTCTTGGTCACACAGACCGGGAGATTGTTATGAGATCTTTACAATACCTTGCCTCCATTGCCAGTCCACCTTTATGGAGAACCACCAGAGGTAGCCCCCCATAAGTTGGTGTGAGAAGTCATACCCTAACATCACAGTGGAGCTGGACCACGACTTTCCACAATGCTAGAGAAATGGGCACACATCATCTTTACATGGTGTCCCATTTATACGAGATTTTTTTGGTCTGCACATGCACAACTTCACTCCCCCACATGTGGAAAGATTCCGAGGTCTAGTATAGTAAATTATTCAGCCAAGATTACAGTTTATCAACTTGTGGTAATATTGTTTTACACGAGGACGTCATCACGGGATTAAGTCCTTAATTTGTCTGGGCAGTTCATACCACAAACCATAATATCTCGTGCGACGTTGGCACCAACCTCTCTTACCATCCGCCCAGATAGGAATAGGAGGTTTTTAGGGTTTTGAGAAACATAAATCCAATTGTCACATTATTTGCCATTTACATCCCATGATTATTCTAAAACAAGTTTTCATGTTTGAGGAGTAATGAGCAGGGCAATTTAATGCTCTGGACTTATACAAGACTAGCATGGCATTTTAATATAACCCATATTAAACTTACCATTTATTATTTAGGGTGACAAGGGTCAGATGATTAAAGTAGGCTTGTAGCTACCTTAAATTTTGATATACGTTTGCATAATACATTATGCATGCAATTTGATAATTTAAAGGAATATAATTTTGCATAAAATGTAGGATCAATATGATCAAAGTGATGATTGCCTTGCTCGATTTATCATGGCCTTGATCTTAGATTTTCATTTTCATTATCTGAGTTTGACTGCAAAAACCCAAATCAAGATTCAAGAACTCAAATAAATGCCAATTTTTGAAATACACTGAAAAGCAAAGAAACGATTTTCCTATTTTCGCAATTACAATATCTCCCATACTTGTGGGATGTTACATCCATGCCCAAGAAAACACCGTGCGAGCGTGGCGATGGCTGGAACATCGTCGGAGCACTGTTGGCCATTTGAGCCATTGCTTCCTGAAGTGCGCATGTAGGCGAGACGCACGAGGAGGTGGTGGGCAGCAACAGTCGGATGGTGTTAGATTTGTTAGGCGCTGCCGTAGCTTCACTGGACCATCGTTGGCGACTTCGAGCCCCCGCACATGAAGCTATGGAGGAGATAGAGGGGGAGATGAGGACAAAGGACAGGACGGGGAGAGGTGGAAGACAAGTGCTGATAGGGGGCTCTACCATATTTTTTCTATTTATTAGCTGACTAGGACGCCATGTCAGCAAAGTCAGGTCCACATGGACGCCATGTCGGAGCAAAATCGCCTTGGAATGGGTAGAGGGTTGTGTTTTAGATGGTTTTGATAGTCCAGGGTTATGTTTTAGATGGTTTTGAAGTTGCAGATTGAAAAACATACTCGGACCATAGTTGAAGGTTGAAAAATGGACTTTTTCCTTAGAGATATCTCCATGCAAAGTGACACATGATTGTGTTATGTAGCTTTGTGTTTATTATCATTTTGTTATTTCGATTTGATAATTTGATATGCAATAAGTTCTTCATGACATGGTAGAAATTTAATCCTTTTTCTCTTGGTGGTGTGCATTAATTGTACAGGTGCATCAGGTCCCTGTGTTTGCGAATGTCATGCAGGTTGAGGTTGTTCATGATGTGCACCAGAATGTGATAGCAGCTAAAACAGGAGTGGCAGGGGCAGATGCTGAAAGCAGGGTGGCCGAGCGACCACGATTGAATCTGAAACATCGCTCCAATGCGGTGGGACAGTCTGATGAAAGTGCTGCAAAGGAAAGGTAGCCTTTTCTTTTGTTACTTTTCTATTTGCTTTTCAGGAAATTCTTGAAATTTTAATTTAATCATTTGGTGTGTGCTGTAAATTGGCTTATGTACAATACACTTTAGCCTGTCCATGCAACCAATTTATGTTCCATTATGTGCCAGCACTGTGTCGTTCCTGTTAACTGATCTATGATTAATGTCAAATAGGTGTATTTATACGGGATAATCGGTCTTCTGTGTTTGTTTGCAATGTACATTCCCATATGCGTGTTTTATGCTGTACACAATTAAGAATGACTTGTTACATTGTTTTGGATTGTACCTGTTTAGCAGATTAACATAACACCTGATGTATATTCTAAGGTTATTGTTTTTTCTTTGTTGAATGATTGCACGTAGCTCATGCTTAACCAAAGGGCATAAGACAAGTTCCACTGTCTACCTATTCAGGGTAGGTTCACATCATTAGCCAATGCCGATCACCTTTAGGTTTTGTTTAGTATTTACTGTTTGGAAACCACTTCCCTCTAGTTTCCTATTGCATACCATATTTGGAATGAGTGATGTGTACGGAGTAAATATTTTAATATCGTCAGAATGTGTTTATGAGATTGTTCAAAGTTGTTACAAGGAATAAATGATAGTGCTGCTTTGGACAGTATGTGCTAAAAGAAAGCGGATAAGGGGAATTACTTTAAACTGATGTGTGTAATGAGTGGTTATAATAGTAGAATGGCATCTAGATGCTGTTCTCTTTAATTTGGTTCCAGCACCCCCATCCCTTATTTTTTGAATCTCTGAAAGCTTGGAATCTTTCTTTTGACAATGTGTACTGGTGCTGAATTTGTTAGAAAGTCGATAAGCTAGCAATCTGACATTCAATATGTTTCATAAGAATTATCTTTGACTCTTTGAGGCCGCTAGGTTTATTTACATTAGAGGAGTATTTATGATTTTATCAATATCTTGATATAGGTTTTTTTTAAAAAAATATTCTAAGTTTCTTTTGTTGTTTTCAAATGCAATAGGCAATCCCTCTTTGGTGGTGCTCGCCCACGGGAACAAGTATGTGCTCTGCTTTCCCTTTCCTCTTGTGGTTTTTATTGATACTTTAATAATAATAATAATAATAATAATAATAATAATAATAATAATAATAATAATAATAATAATAATTTGGTTCTAGCTGAACCAAAAGCTGACACAGTGTTCTTTTAAACTCAGGTTCTCAGAGAACGTGGAATAGATGCTTTGGCAAGTGATCTTGAGAAGACCTCTCCAGTTGGCAGGTAGTTAAGATGCCCTTTAAGATACAACCAGTATATTGGTGCAACCTTTTTTTACTTGACATTAATGTCTTTCTTGTGCTTAAGGTGTGCTGATTATGCTTGTTCATCTTGAGTGCCTGGTCTTGATTCTTCTTACTCCTTTGCTGTTATTTTTTTTACGTAATTCTGATTTGTTGCTTGGAAGCTGCCAGGTATTTAATATTGGAGAGCATACGCATTTAGGTTTTGTAGTTTGTTACATGAATGGAGTGGCAACTGGCAAGACTAGGATAATATTTTTATTTCCAATATGTGATGAACTGATGATTGAATGCCTGAATACTTGAGTGAAAGTAACAGCAGTTGAACATTGTGCTGCCACTGGAGACAGGTATGCTGCCAGGCAATCACACTTGTTGGGTTCCTGTGTATCATGGAAATAAAATTTGTAGTTGTGTATGAAGTTACGAATAAGTAAACTTTAGATAGGAAATTGGATCTGAATCATAGCATATGTCCCTATTTAGGGGTGAAAACGGATCGGATACGGACGGATAATGCCTCTACCATATTTGTTTTCATATTTTTTTGGGATACGGATACGAATACGGATAACTCGAATACGAATACAAATACGAATAATATCGAATACAGATACGTATCGAATACGAATCGAAACGAATACGGTTACGAATATTTATCGGAACATGAAAACCTCTCAAACTATACATCCAAAATTAACGAAAATACGTAAATAGTTCTTGTCAAAACATTCATGAAATCTAAACAAGTATAGTTTTTTCATCTACAATGAAAATATACCCAATAGTCGATCATAACATAACTACATAAGTAACAACAACGTGCAATTCATGGAATACACATGATGACATGATAGCAATTTGAACAAACATAAGAATATTTCATTCCTCCATTTCATCCATCAAGTTATAACAGCCCAGGTTTTTATTAAAATAAAATAAATAAATACAAATTAATTAAAATAAGTATTTTTGTTGCCTAAATTTTATTTTTGGGCTTTGCCCTGGATTTTCTGTTTTTGAAAAAGCCTGATTTGAAAAGTAAATTAAGTGAAAACCAAAAAAAAGATATTAAATAAAATGATATTTTGATTTCCTATAAAAATCCTACTTTAAATTAATTATTTGGAGTTATTTGGCTTTTATGTGGTTTCCTAGATTTTCTGGAGTTTAAAGGTCTACTTTTGAAATTAAAAAGTATTTTTAAGTATGAAAATTAAATACCAACATTAGTTGGAAATATTTTTATTAAGTCCAAAATGTCACCAGGAACTTTTGTGAATTTTCCTGGAATTTTTGGAGTTTATTTCATATTTTTCTGAGCTTAAATGAATTTCCCAGGCTTTTCTGAAATCCAAAAATAAAAATTAAAGTCCCTCCCCTCCCCTCCCCTCGGATATCCGTTTTCGTATTATCCGGATAATCCGTATCCGTATTCAATGGATACTAGGCTTACTGTATCCGTATCCGTATCCGATAAAAAAATCCATATCCGATAAAAAAAATCCGTATCCGTATCCGATCCGAGAACTATCCGAAAAAAATCCGATCCGACACAATCCGTATCCGTATCCGTCCGGATCCGGCGGAAACTATCCGATCCGTTTTCACCCCTATTCCTATTATAGTCACAGAACAGAAGGGCTGAAACAGCTGGCTACAACGAGATACGAGAGGCATGGGTGTTGCTGTCAGCCTAGAATTGTGGGATCACTGATGGGATGCTATGTGGGCCTTTGCTTTTAAGATAGTAAAATTTACAATTTGTGTGCTGTTGAATACAATTTTGCTTGATGGTATTTTTAGCTGGCAAGTGTGTGCAACTTGCATTTTAAGTTAATAATCAGATCCTATTGTAAAAATTCGCAAGGTTTGCTTTTGGAGTGTCAAAAAAGGAGGTTGATGAGGAAAATTGTAGTTTTTACCTGGTTGGTATGGTGATTTTCCTGTAGCCGCTAGGCACTGTTGTATGGTTTGCTTCTTATGTGTTTGTTTCTAAGCAGTAGTTGATGATAAAGCATTTTTTTTCTTTCTCGAGAGTGTATTTCTTTTCTGCAGAGATTACTGGAGACAGGCATAAGTTGAAGGTGTGTTACATTTACTAATAGTCCGGCATTTTGTAGGTCTAAAAATGAATTTGCAAAGGTTGAGCAGAAGGTTGAAGCTATGTCCATTAACCCGTCAGGTGAAAAGGCTGAGAGTTTTCCATCTGGTCATAGAGGCCCAAGGAATGCTGATAGGAAAGAATTCAGGCGGGATACAGACAGGGCTGACACATATAAGCCTACGCAACGGGAGGACAGCAGGAGGGTTGCTAGAGATGCGGAGAAGCGGCCTGAGCAGCCACGTCCAGGGCCTCAAACCTGGCGTAAGCCGGTGGAGCCACGAAAGACTGAGGTTACTGCACCTCGTTTCGGGAAAGCAGCGACCGCATTGGAGCTTGCCCAAGCCTTCTCAAAGTCCATGTCTGATACTGTGCCACAGAGCCGCCTGACCAGTGTTCCTAGTCCAAGAATCTCTCCAAGCCCAGGGGCCAGGGATCAGGCTGGCTTTTCAAGGCTCACTGACAACAGGACATTGCACTCTAGCCCTTCACAGAGAAAGATTAATGGCTACTGATCTTGTGGCACACGGCTGCTATGTTCCCGTGATGACAAGGTTCAAAGATCATGGCCTCACGGAAGCGCCCTGCTTTATATTCATGTTCAATTGTTCCAGCATGGGAAAGTCCAATTGTTGCTCTTTTGAATGGCGACACACGAGGGGTGTTAAGTCTCATTTAGCAAACAAAGGTTCCTCTGATAACTTGGTGGTCCATTTCCTTTCTTGGTAACAAAGAGATGAGAATTTATGAACTATCTCCGCTTCTATTCTTCAGCCTGCTTACCTGTGATTAAGCTGGGGAATAATTGCTGCCTGTGTGCTGCTAGTTTGATGTGCCATATATATGCTTCTTGTGTGCTTGTTTTAAGATCTTACCAGATCAGTGCTATGTAGCATATATATATACAATGCTTGTGCGCTCGATTTCAGATCGGGCAAATGGTAATTTCATTGGGTTAGTTTTCAGATCCTTTCATTGGCACATGATACTGTAGCGCGAAGAAGATATTATGAGTAAATGATGCTGCTTTCGCTCATTTCGACTTGAGTTTCTGACTTTTGGCTTATTTTTTACTATTTATAAATTTCGTCTTTTTCTAAACTTTTGTTTTTTTGGAGTTTTTTTGTCGGTTTTTTTCCTGTATTCGTTTGCATTGTCCGTGATGAGCTAACATATTTTTCTATTTTTAAAATTTTTTAAATTTAATTACAACAAATAAGCCACCTTTAACTATAGTGTAATTTTAGCTTTTATAGTGCAATTTTCAGCTATAAGCCATATATTAATGTAGGATTTCATTCATGATTCCTTTTTTTTTTTTGTTTATCTTTCTGTTCTGCTGATAACTGGAATGGTCCGGATTCGGTGAGTCCGGTTGAAGTGCTGAAGTTTTGGATTGATTCTCCGTCGTTGGGGTGATCTGGGTTACAGAAGCCAGACCGAAAGATACGAGTTATGGAGACCAATCATTAAACCGAGCAGAATTAGCTGGCTCGATCGATCGCATCACGTAGGAGAGAACTCAAGAATCATAAAAGATGATGGAAACCAAAACGTACAACGCAAAGTGAGGTAGAATCCGAAACAGTAGACATGAACATCAGAAGCATTAGACATGAACATCAGAAGCATTAGGAATCACAGAATCAGCTTGGCAAGTTCAGATTGGGCACATAAAGCAGAGCCGTCACGGTCGAACCACACTACAACTCCTGTCAGCTACACCACCGCCGGTCCGCCCTGCCGCCGCGCGGATTGTGAGCTCAGAACAGGAACGCCGTCGGCGCGAACGCCGGCAACACCGTAGGTGCTCCGAAGTGCCTGCAGGGGATGCACCTGGGTCAGCGTCAAGAACATCGATATTATTTTTAGTCTTAAAACATTGTTGGATTCGGTCTTGGTCTACCACATTGACAAACATAGCAAGTACTACAGGGTATCTGATCTCTGAACATCTGATGTATGCTGAATATTGATGCTCTTGCAATTTCATGCATGACTTTTTCAGTTTAGTACCGTGATTTTGAGGGACTAGTAGTAGTAGTAGGCATCAGGGTCACAGGCTGAGTTACAGCCTTACTTGACTGGGGCAGTGCAGCTGCCGCTTGATAAGTTTGACTAACAGTAAAGCAAAGCAAATGTCTCTGTCTGACGCATGCACTACGGCTAAAAAGGACGACATTATTCGGTCTAGAGACCCTTTGTTCTTGATTCTGAGAAGGATAGGGAGCTTGCTTTTTTCCCGTTTATTTTTTAAATAAATAAATAAAATGATTTCTTCACCATTGTTTTAAAACAGTTTATCGGAACAATATTTTTGAAACAATTTATCAGTATTCGATTTGTTCGTATAAATACTTAATACAAATACTTACGCTACGACCAAAAACCATTAGCCAAAAGCATAAGCCATTAACCGTAGACGAAGAGAATGCACCCCTTGTCTATCAAATGGAGACTCCATCGGCAGGACAAAGGTGGTCCATACATTTCCAGGGCTTAAGAGTTTTTTTTTTAAAATTTCATTTTGGGGTTTATACTGTTCGTGCACCAACGAACGTATTAATAAAAAAGTTTTTTTTTTCCTAATATAGGGATGAATTCCTCTGTTTAGCTCCGGAAGGCTCAAAGGTTTGTATTTTCTTTTATGAAAGTTTTGAAATTTTTGCTCTGAAGTGTTGATTTCTGATTGAACATGTCAAGTGCTAGGAAAGCTAGAAGTCAAAGTACAGTGTTGCATATGCATGACAATTGACAACATTGCCGCGGTCACTAGATGATTATAAGCTGCACCCTCCTGCCGGTCATAAAAGAATACTGCTTTGGGATATGTACAATCAAACTTTTATAAAAGTATAATTTTATTAAGTTTTATAAATCTATTATAATAGAATTAATGGTACTTAAAGTTGTATATTTTAGTATTGACGTCTAAAACGACACTCATTTGTGTCTGTAGAGAGTAAAACCAACAGTGTAAGCTTTTGTGTCCGAAGGGAGTAAAATCAACAGTGTAAGCTAGTTGCCAAGGAGCATTGACCTGACACATTTTGCTCCTGTGAAACCAATTAATCCTATCGAGTCAACTTCCTGCAAGATCCAACTAACTAATTAGGTGACCAACCAACCCATTGCTTGAGGAGCCTTCAACTAATCAGCCCTATCCATCCATCCCCCAAACTAGAAGAAGATCACGTTCACGGCAAACCAGGGAAATGTTAAAGCTGCCTAGCAGCATGTGCATGGACCATCGACTCGAAAGCCAAAGCCACATCTATCTGCTAGAAGCAGGCAAGCAGCCGTGGGCCCACCTGGAGGCGACGGGCGACGCCTATCCGACGGCTTTCCGACCTCGCCGGAGGAGCCCGGCACGCACGGGAGCTAGCCCGGAGGTCAACGTGCACGTGTCGCGATCCCGTCCCTAACCAGCCGGATCCAACGGCCGCGGTCTACTCCTGGCACGCGCGCGAGACACAGCGCCTCATACAGTGACACGCACAGGCGCGGGCGCAAGGAGAACTCACCGGAAGTCGTCGTAGTCCACCAGGGCCGTGCGATGAGGCGACGGCCTCGCCTTGGCCTTCGCAGCCGGCTTCGGCTTCGGCTTCGCCTTGGCGGCGGCCACCGTGGCGTCCTCGGAGATGGCGACCAGCGTCGGCTTCCACGCCGGAGCTGAGCCCGTCGACGACGACGGCCTCCGCCTCCGCTTCTCCGACGTCGCCGCCGCGTCCTCCAGCGCCACCGGAGCCGGCTCTGGAGTCGCCGCCGCCGCCGACGACGGCCGGCATGCGCGCCTCACGAAGGCGAACACCTTCATCGGTCTCGGCTTATGCTTTACGATACGAACGATCGAATGCAAAAGACTTGGCTAATCTTGCATCACGGGACGGGAGGCTTTTGTACATGGGCGTAATGGCTACGGCCGGGTGGTGATTATTATATTGCTGAGGCGGGGTTGCACCACTTGTTACTTGCTAGTGCAAATGACTAAATTGCCCTTGCTCGTTGTGATTTCTTTTTTACTTAGTCGCCGTATTAACATGTACTACCACTGAAATCGCAAACCACTAGCTAGCTCGCTGTTCGGAATTTATTAATTTCAAGTGCGCACCATAGCTACATTTTGTGATTCTTAGAATTTGTTTGGTGGTACTATGTTGTGTGTGGCAAAGCCATCACGGCATCACGTATGAGACCGGCCCTATCACCCAAACATTTGCCCCTTTTTTTTGTATTTTTAAAGACAGTATATATTATAGGAAAAAGTCTATTTTATCAACCTTCAACTATCGTCTGAGCCTGATTTTCAACATCAAACTCCAAAATAATCTAAAACGCACTCTTAAACTCTCAAAACCATTCACTTTGCTCCTTTCAGACCTTCCCACCCAGTTTCATACGATGTGTCTATCACGTGTGTGCCACATCATCTACAAAATTAGAAATTAAAAAAGATAGGACCCACATGTTAGTTCCTTCCCCCATCTTCTTCATCTCTTTTCTCCTCTATTTCTCCAAACCTCTTTTCCCGTTGTCGGCCAAATATAGGTCCTCCCGTCGCAAGCAGTAACTCTCCCCTTTTTCTGTCTTCGGCTAGATCAAGCTCTTCTCTGTCGAAAGTTACGACGATCCTTCTCTCCAACACAAGTGGTGTCTAGTCCCCTTTCCTGTGCTGCTCAAAAGGGCCTTCTCGTGCTACTCCGTGGTCACCTTGATGTGTGGCTTCTTGATTGTCGTTTGTGGATGAACTTCAAGCACTTAAAGCTAACGACTAGCACATCAAGCACTTAATTAAAAAAAACCTCATTTCAATTTTGCTCTTCGCTCCCAGGAGAACCGCACCGCCATCGCCTTCCCCGTTCCGTACTAAAATCGCACCGTCATTGCCATCTCTCCCACAATAAGGCTCTATCCAATTAAATCCCACATGAGCACCACCTGGCCTTCTTCCTTGCGCCCCAACTCCTAATTGGAGCTCTCATCCTCTCTAGCACCGCCGCCATCGGCTGCACACTGTAGGGCCACCTCATAGCTCTCTCAATCTCATTGTCCTCACCAGTAGACTTTTGTAACTCCCCTTATGCTCATGCTCCCCTCCATTTGGGCCAAGCGAAGTTGCTGGTGTCGTTGGTTCCTGCAAGCTTCGCGGCACGTGGTGGAGGCATGGAGAGGGAGCAAGGAGGAGGTGGCGGTGGTAATCAGCATGGAGAGGGAGGGAGAGGGGAGGACGATGTGGCGGTGGTTGGCGGCGAGTCCTGGTCAGTGATGGTTGGCTTGAGAGAGAGGGGAGAGAAATAGAAAAGGAGGAAGAAGGGAGAGGAAAGACTGACATGTGGGCTCCACCATACTTAACGAAACCACCACCACATCAGCAAAAACCATCGTCACATTAACGAAACCAGGGATGAGAAGGGCCAAAGGTGAAAAAAGAACGGTTTTGAGAATTGGAGGTTGCATTTTAGGTAATTCTAGAGTTGGATCTCATGTTGCAAAATGCAAAATTTGCACCTGAGTTTCTCCAAAGTCTTAGGGGATGTTTGTATTAGTTTCTACTTCTGGTTTTTGCTTAAATCAATATAAATATCTGGTTTCTTGAAGTGGCTTCTATACTCCACTCACTCCTGTCTCGCTCCGAGGATAAGGTAGGGGTCATGGATGTATCACGCATATCACTCCTCCCACTCCCATCTTGCGCGCGTATCTCTTCATCATTTTTTTCCACCGCTCGCCCCCTCTTTCCAAAAGCCACTTCTTTTATTCAGTACTATTTATTTTTAGCCAAAAATTATTAATCGTAGCCAAAAGCCAATAGCCACAGCAAATACAAGCACCCTTAGTAGAGGTTAAAAAAACAATGACACACGTAGCATGGCTCATCACTGAATCACTGTATAGCGAGGCACTAGCCACCACGCCACTGGCCTCTGACTATATTGATCAGTGGCACGACCGTTAGATCTTGATCCGACGGCTGGCCATTCCTAGACGTTTCTTCGGGAAATCCCCACGTATGCATCGTCCTGCCAAAGGTTTTAATTAATTTAGCGCGAGTTGACCATCGAAATGGGACAAGTGGTGTGATGCGTTTGTTCAGCAATCTCTTACCTGCTGCTTCCGTAATTCGATCTGTTCAGTTTTCCATTAGTCCAATCTGTGTTGATGAGGGTTGCAAATATTCACACCTGCACGTCACCTATATCTTGACTTATGCATGCATGGTAATTTCTTTGGTTATCCTAGGTGCTATACACACACACACTAAAATAGGACACCATAGTGTCTAGGCACCAATCATCTCTGCTTTTGGATTGTTTTTAGATGCGTACAAGTATAATGATATACAATATATCAGACAAACCCATTAATATTCATTAATTCAAAAAGTATCAATTTGGAAAGGAAGTTATTGATTTAGTATGCTGAATCAATCATGAATGGAAAGTCTTAATCATAGATAGAAAGTCTCAATTATAGAGTCTGGGCATTATGATACCCCTGTTATTTATACTATATATAAGACGCTGAAATAGGGCACTATGGTGGCTGGGCACCAAGTCTCTCTGCATTTGGATTGCTTTTATATGCGTGCAAGTATAATGATATATAATATATCAGACAAACCCATTAACATTCATTAATTCAAAAAGATATCAATTTGGAAAGAAAATTATTGATTTAACATGCTGAATCAATCATGAATGGAAAGTCTTGATCATATATGGAAAGTCTCAATTATAGAGTCTGGGCACTATAATGCTCCTGTTATTTATACTATATATATGTGTGTATGTGTGTGCGCGCGCTGAAGATTTGAGCTTTCACATGGGCGGCTAAAACTAACCCCAATTCTTAAGTGGGACAGAAATTTAAATCATTTTACCCCTTGGATATCTTTAGGTTTTAAAAGGGCCTCCACTGTCATTTCCCATTAGATTGGCCATGTTCATGGATGGACGGTGTTAACAAATTAAGATGCAACAATGTTTTTGGAATACGAATGCCGTCTATGGTACTTTATGTATAGAGATGGTAATATGGTCCTATTTCTTTTCATTCAGTAGATCAGATGGACCTCATTAGGAGGTATTTATCCTATCTCTTATTGGCCTGGCAACATCAACCTCATCAGATTGCAGTGGCTACTATAGTAGCAGCTTTCTCAACTTTGCTGTATAGCATGTGTTTATTCTTTCATATTTACAGTGCGCGGAGTGCCACTTGGGGGAATATTTTTTAAATAATCAAATTTTAATTCCGAATTACACTAATATACTCGTGTTTTATTTTTTTTTTTACAATTTTGACCATATGTCGCTCTACGGTTGGACGACACATGGTCAAGTTGTCCAACCGTTGGGCGACTAGGGGGTATATCCCCTCAAACACGCGGCCAATGCTTGGTGCTGTGCTCATTCGCATTCCATTTCAGCCAAGAAAGGGAGAAGGGGAGAAGAGAAAAGAGAGAGGAGGAGAAAGAGGGAAGGAGAGGATAGGGAGGAGAAGAGGGGAGGGATCTGCGCATTGATAACTATAAGTTTTCTGTATTTTTTTGTATATTTATTTTTCAAACATAGTAGGATAACAACTGAAATCACTAAATATGTAGTTTAAAAAGTAACGCCAATTTAGTTGTTCATAATTGTATTGTCGTTTAGATCGCTTTGTTGTGCATTTGAGGGCCTAATTAATTTTGTTAGTTGATTATAAATTGTAGAAACTCTGTAATAAGTATTATTAATTTTACAATAATTAATAGCCATCAAAATATTTAAAACTGTTAGTAACGATTAGTATAGCACACGCCGATTTAAAATAGTACGCGACGATTTAAGATTACGCGTAGCAATTAAAATTGTACGTGACGATTTAAATAGCATTTGAGTCATAAAAATCTGGAAATGATGAAAATAAAATTCAGACATCCCACAGGGACGCCATAATATAATTAATTTAATTATTATTTAAAATTTATTTTCTGTTATACTGTAAGTAAATCGTCACGTGTGTATTAATTACAGGAAAAGAATAGGTATAGAGAGGGAAGAATTTATTTAGAGAGGTAGTTAAATACGTATGCACCAACGAGAAATTAAATAGGCATAATAGTATACGTAAAATCGGCTAGGAATGACTTGAACAATTCCTGGAGCTACGCTATTAATAATTAAACCAAACCAGTAATTGTGTTGTAATTGCTAACTTCAAATTGATTTGCAGATATGGCTCGCGGTTTTGGTGGTTCGGACTGGCCTTTTGGCCTGTTAGATTGGCACATCGACGCGTAGTACCACGCGACTATCGTGTCCCGCATCCTGAGGGAGGGACGAGAAGACCCAGTTAGGGGTAGTCCATACGCAGACACCATGACGGGTTTGGCGACTAGACCAACATTGGAGAGACAGGTTTGTGTACAAACTATGGTAGAATTTTTATGATATTTGTGCTATGTACTTCTTCGTGCTTTGCAGGCTGAGTGATGTCAGCCTTCTACCTCTTGCGCGGATGGTAGAGGCCACCGACGAGGACGACGCTACAGTCGAGGAGGCTAGGGAGGTCTAGGCCGGCTTGGAGTGGTCATGACAGTTCATGTTCAACCGGTCGTTGCTGCAGCTCTGCTGGACCAGAGGCGGCCCAAGACGCACACCTTCTACCTTCTATTCGGGGAGATGGCCCCCACTCCGCAGGACATCGTGATGCTGCTCGGCCTGCCTATCGCGGGACAGGTTGTCTCCCCAATAGATGCGCCTGCCAACTGGCGCGACGACCTGCTGGGTAGGTTTGACGGGGTTCTTTCGACCGAGGCTGTGACAGCGCACTATGTCTTTGCAGCGCGACAGAAGCATCGTCCCCCTTGTGGTGGCTTTTGCAATTCTGGGTATGTATGTTATCTATTTTTCCTGTTTACCGATGTACTATCCTTAACATATGACAGATTTACTATTTTCTCGTTTGTGCACAGGTTGAGCGGATGGACCCAGGTGCCAATGAGTGCCAGGTGTCATAGCACATCGAGGCATACATGCTGTGGTTCTTCGACTGGATAGTATTTACCAGTAGCCACAGTGACTTCGTCGATGGCCACCTCGTGCGGTATGCGAGGGCCATCGCTGACGGGGACAAGGTGCACTATAGCTGAGGATCAGTTGTACTTGCCACGACGTACTGCGGCATATATGATGCTTGCCGCAGGACGAGGACAACCCTTATCCTCATAGGTTGCCCCCTCCAGCTGCAGCTGTGGTTATTTGAACGCTTCCCCCTCGGACGGCTGATGTTGCTCGACAGCAGTCCATATCGTGCGGACATGTACCACGGGGGGCCAAGCGGGAATGTACGGGTGGTCACCAACGAGGGGTGGGACGTGGCGATGACGAAGGAGGTGTTGTGAGTGGTGTAGCTAGTGGCGAGTAATAGGTCTTCCTTTTGCTTTGTGTATTTTTCGTTGTGTACATATTTTGTTTTGTCTTCCTCTGTGTACGAATTCTCCATTGCATCGTAATATCATTTACTTTTCTACGTACTAATCGTTGCTATCTCAATCGTCCTCATAAAATTTTTCAGAAAATTTACCACACTGCAACAACATACAACGATCGCAAAATGTTATTGCGAGTCTAACAGATTTCGTACCATTCATAATCTACGAAAATCATAAATGGATCAACTGACATTGTCTGCACTTTTATTTTAAAAAGAAACAACTTACATTTGCTAAATATATTTCCTACAACAATTGTCATTTATCCTCACAATTATTTCTATCGGATTAATAAAATAATTATATTATTTTTTAAAATCGCCCAACGGTTGGGTGACTAGGGACATATCGCCCAACAGTTGGGCGACTTTGTACCTTGTCACTTCACAGTTGGGTGACATGGGAAAGTCGTCCAATGGTTGGGTGACTTGGCTATATGTCATCTAACAGTTGGGCGACTAGCTCTAGTCGTCTAACTGACATATGGTCAAAAATGTAAAAAATAAAATGTGAGTATATTACCGTAATTTAGAATTAAAAATTAATTATTTAAACAAACTTTGCCGTTGGAAAGGGATTGGCATGTTTTATTTTTCTTGTCCGATTTTTCTCTGGTTTAGAGTGATGTACGTGTGTGTGGCATTTACCAAACATTGTTGTGAAATGATTATGTATAGTTTTTAGTCTGAAATATAAGTAATACACTACTCCTAAGTCATCTTTCGCTTTTGTTGACTTTGCTGGTGATTACTCTAAGACTTGCGACCCATATCCTCGATTTCTTGGGACGGAAAAAGAATCCTGACTACCTTTAACTTCATTATCTCTTTTATTTAACAAATCGAATGTCAATACCTTGGCTACGGCATACAATTATTTATCGTATTTGTCTCTTTCGGATCACAAAACCAAAACAGCAATCTGTGGGCAAGATAGGAGTAAAAGAAAGACTACAGTTAGTGCCCATTAGTTCGTTCTAAAATGACCTAAATGAAGGACAGAGCGACAAAGTCACGTAGCACTCAACCTTGACCCAATCAAAAGAAAACTATATATTTTACAAGGGAAAAGAATGAGTGGCTCTCAAATAAGAGAAAAACTAGCGAGAGCTAGCTCATATAGTTCTAATATTGGATTTTAGTACGGAAGTTCAATGCTTATGAGTTTTTCTTTTCTTTTGACACTCAAAAAGTTTTTCCTTTTTAACTTTCTTTCCAAATAAAACTCATCTCATTTCTTTTGTGTGTTGTCAACTTAAAGAGAAGCTATAATTAATTTTATCCAAACATCGTTTGCATGCATGGTCCCAAGTTCATTGCGCAATCCTGAGCTTAGATGATTCGACTAAGCAAGACTGCAAGAGAGATCTCTTGAGTAGCCTGAGTAGTGTTCCTAGTAGTAGCAGTTCGCAATTTTTTAGTCTGCATCACTTAAATAACGAAACACTGCATCTAGGCGACGGAGGATCGAGGTGGAAGCCGACATTACCAAACCCAAAAGAGAAAAAGAAGCTAAAAAGAAAGGGGATGACTAGCGATGGTATATCATTAGAAATGTTTCTAATGGTATAGGTAAGTTTTATTAAGTTTCATAAGATTTTGTAGAGTTTTAAACATGATTTATAAAAGTTAGTTAACTTAGGTATGAAGTCTCCTGAAACTTTATAAAATCTCATGAAACACCATAACTTTGTCAACTTAGTCATGAAACTTTCCGAAACTTTATAAAACTTAACAAAATCTCATGGAACTTAGTCATAAAACTTCATAAAACTTAGGAGTTCAACTTAATGAATCCATCGCCCTGCTCGCCATGCCGAAGACCCTGCGTTGGCTCGTCCTCCATGGCCACCACAACGACACCCGCCGCGTGCTCGCCCGCACATCACCGTCCACCTACGGCCCCTCGAAGTCCATTGTCCATTGTGCGAACCCATGGCCTGTAATGCCCCCGTTTCTGGGAGGAACAGGAGCGTCACTAATCCGCAACCACCCAGGAGTTTGGTTACGGACTGAATAAGTATCATGCCTACTTACGAACATTTAAAAAGAGTTAGCTTGATTGAAATAAGACCTAATGGTCAATTTTGACAAATATATGGGCGTGCAAGCCCAAAAGCACTTACATTGCAGAAGAACCGCAAAAGCACCACAGGAAAGCCTGAGTGCGGTCGCAACCCTAACACGAAATCTTGAATTGCCTTCTTTTCTTCTGGTATCTGTGATATTTTGCAAGTCTGAGTACTCCAACCCCATACTCAGCAAATCACAAGGGAAACCCTACTTTAACTATTTGCACGGATTGCCAAAGGAAGGGTATATATGTGTTTTATTACTTTCTGTGGATGCACTTTATTTCGCAAACATTTTGACAAAACGGACCCAAAGCTTACTCCTTAAACATTAGGGGGTTTCATGAAGAGTTAATTAACCAACTAATCAAGTTAAAGCATTTACAAAACTACTTAAGCTTCGCGACTAGAATCACCTAAGTGACACAGCTCCATTAACCAGGAGCACGGCGTATTCGAATACCATTTTATTGACTCTGCAGAGTTGCCCAACTTTACCTACACGATTCCTTAACCCTCATGACTGAGTTAAGGAAGCCAGGTCGTTTCACTGCTCAATTCTTTATATAGGCTCTACCCGGTAGAATCCACTCAGGTCTGGCACATTTAAACTCCCGTCCGCTTTGAGTGCACTCTACCGTTGTTAGGTACCCGCAACACGGCCTACCTAACCTTAACTCCCTACCTCCTGACTTCTTACCACCTGTAGAGTTTCAATCGAATTGAGCAGCTACTAAACCAGTGTTGACAAGTCAACTCCTGTGGTTGAGTGATCACTATGTCATTTGCTCGGCGTAAGGGTCTAGTCCTTACATTTTCACAGGGTCCGCACCTCGCCAGGTCCGCGACCTCCAACCTAGGGTAAGCGGTGGGCGAAAGCCGTCTCGCGGCGCCCCACAACACTCTTACCCCAACTTCAATCCTAGGGTAAGAGGTGGGCGAAGACCGTCTCGCGGTTTCTTCCCCAACCCTTACCCTACCTTGTGCACGCCGGCACTCTCCGCCCTAGGGTACGGTGTCCCATACCACCCAACCCTAGAGTCGGGTTTTTCAAATTCTATTGGCCCGCAGCCACAACCTTATTAGTGTAAAGACTTTGCATAATAATAATAACCTACAATTATCTAGATTAACAGATAATTATTTCTAGGGTTAACAAAGGCATGGCTACAAGTTTAACATGGCATTTGTCGGTGGTAGGTTTAACTACATATCATGTCATTCTAAATATTTTATTTTATTTTTGAACTAACATTTCACAACTAGCATAATGCAAATAGCATAATAACATAATTAATTGGCATGGGATACAACATGGTCAAAGACTTGTGACTTGCCGTTAATCTGGAGGATCTCGGCGAGCTCGAACGTAGAAGCTCCTGGATCCTAGGACTGCACCTGAACTTCTGGGATCTCTGAAACTAGCGCAAACACATAAAACAAAATAAGTCCGGCTTGATCCTAATCAAGCGAGGAAAAATAATCTATTAAAAAGGAATAAAATGCATAAATCTTCAAATGAGAATTTTTGGAATTTATCTGGGATGAATCTGGAGGAATGGAGGTCAAAAATGGGTTCAGGGCATCAAATGGAGCAAGGTGGTGAAATTTGGAAATTTTTGGGATTTTCTGTGATTTTCTAGGATTTAATTGGATTTTCTGACTTTTTTGGAAAAAGATAAATCTCTGGGAAAATGCTATGAACAGTGACGGGACGACCTGTTACTACAAAGACGGCCGGCGAGGAAGCGCCCACGCGCGCAAGGCCGGCGTGGCCTACGCTACGCGCGCGCTAGGTGCGGCCGAGCAGGCCGAGAGGCCACGGCCCACTCGCACGCGCACTCATCCGAAGCGGATGGCCGACACGCGGCCCGGACAAGCGGCGGAGATGCTGAAGCGGTGGGTGGCTTGGATTGGCCGGATCAGGATCGGACGGCAGGGAAATGGTCACCAAAAATCAGATTTTAACGCTGTGGCAGAGGGATTCGAACGCGGGTGGGAGTGGTGAGAGCGAGCGCTGCTAATCTGTCGGCCTGGGGGGCTTCCTGACTGAGTGGAGGGGAGTAATGCAGAAGAGCCAAGCGGCAGCAGGGTCCCGAAGCAGAGGAGCCCAGGGGCGGGGAACGGCGGCGGTTCGCCGGCGAAGGGCGGCCGGGGAGGAGTCGGCGACGGGCAAAATGGGGTCCTTGCCTCACGAGGTAGGTGATAGTGGTGGTGGTGGTGGATGCCGGGGATCACCGGAACCAGGTCGGCGGCATGCGGCGGCGGCTGGCTTGGGAGGAGGCCGACGCTGGCAACGGAGGGGCGGCGAGGAGCTTGGTGGAGAGCGGGGACGACTTCACCGGGGTCCAAGGAAGGCGTGGGAGGGAGGAATTGAGCCGGCGTTGAGCGGGGCGGCGCGCGCTTGGCGGCCGGCCGTGGGGAAGAAGCTGGGCGCTGACGGAGGAGAAGGCACGGGAGGCCGATTGGGGCTAGGGGAGGGAGAAGGGGGGTATGGCGGTGCGGGTGAGAGCCTCATTGGCTTTTATATGTGGCAGGAATGGGCTAGCGTCGAGGGGAGTGGGAGGCTTCCGGTGGAAGGGAGAAAAGGGAAGAGAGGGGGAATAGGCGTGGCGTGGTCGGACTGTGGAGGGGACGGGGGTGGCTGGGGAGTCGCATCCGAGGGACGGCGATGAGACAGAGCGCTGCGGAGGGTCAATGCGCGCGGGAGCAGGTAGACAGCAATCATGGGCGGTGGCGCTCCGCGCGGAGGAAGAAGGGGAAACAGGCGCTGGCGGGTGGGGCCGCAAGGGGAGGAAACGGCGACGCGTGGGAGGGGTTGCGGCTTCGGACCGGGTGGTGTCAGCGTGACACGAGCGGTGCAAAACCGCGGGCGCGAGGTGGTGCAGAAGCGGGCATGGGCGCGCAGCGCATGCGCGAGGGAGAAAACGGGGAGGAGCGGAGGCGCTATCCGAGAGAGGAAGGAGGGAGCGGGCGCCCGGGAAAAGAGGGAGGCGGGGAAGGGAGCGGCGCCAACGGGGAAGGAAAAGGGGGAGGCGCCGGGGAAAAGAGGAGGCGGAAAAGAGGAGGGCGCCAGCGAAGAGGAGATGGTGCCCGACCGAAAGAGGAAGGCGGACTTCGGGGAGACTTTCCCGAAAGGGAAAGTTTCCGAAAACACTCAAAAATGCAGTAAAAAGGCTCAAAAATTTTGAAATTTTCAGGGGGTGTTTCATGGCTTCTCGCCACCTGCCACCACAACACGAGCCCAAGGTCATCTCGCTGCCGCACGATGCTGCGTTTGCTCGCCGTACTATCTTGCCCCGTGTTTTCAGACAGCCACGCTTAGTCTCGTTGGTCCGCATTACTGGACCGCTGCATCGCCACACATCTCCAAGCCACCGTCAGCGGTGGGGAGGTCAAAGAGGTAGATAGAGTCGTTGGTGCTGCTGGAGGCGGTGAGACTGACGTGGGCAAGGTGGCTGTGTCTGCCACGTCAGGCTTGCCTTCGCCAGTAGCGCAGTTAGGCCCGCCTGAGCCACCAACGTTGTAGACTGCTGGTCCAAATAAGATGAGCTCATAGCGCAAATTGCGATTATCAGTTGTGAAATCTATCGCTGCTAGTGGCAAATCAGTCGTTGTTGGGAGAGAAAGAGGTGGGGAAAGTGAATCGATGGTGTCAAGAATCTTTGGTGTCATGGCCTTGTGGAGAGCCGTTCAAAGAGTAAGAAGCGTTGGATGCATCGGATTGAACGACTGATGGTTGTCCCGTTGGAAATGTGTCAAATCAATATAGCGTTTTCTAGATTTTCTCAAAAGGAAAGTGACAAAGATTACAAAGCAGCAAAAGATAACAAAAAGAGACAAATGATTGTTAATGTAATTGACAATCAAGGACATGTCCTATGATTAATCTTCAAGGGACTGCTAGATTATATATCCTAACCAATCTGTTCTACAATTCGTCATATATTTTAGCATCTACTTATTTTGAAATTTATTTTATCTTGGCTCATCCACTGACGGCTGCTCTGCTTTCCTTGGCAAGTATGAAAAGGTAAATATCTCGTGAAAACTGGCCAAGTATGAAAAATCAATGGAAATCACGAGTGGAAGTTTTCAAAAATTCTCACAAAATTACAAGATATAGGGGAAATCATGTTATGTAT
Organism: Dendrocalamus sinicus; assembly: GCA_036346575.1. Classification (NCBI taxonomy): domain Eukaryota; kingdom Viridiplantae; phylum Streptophyta; class Magnoliopsida; order Poales; family Poaceae; genus Dendrocalamus; species Dendrocalamus sinicus. The sequence continues at coordinate 9,383,786 of CM070660.1, read as the reverse complement.
CTCTATAAAATTTCATGATCAAACTCAAATCGCATCTGCGAGGTATAAAAAATTCTTAGTGAACCGAGTGATTAATTAGGAGAGAGCTTGCCTAGGACAACTTAAGGAAACTTTCTCATGAAGTTAAAGACCAGCTTAAATTCCTCCCAAATTTGTAAGAAATGAAAAGTTTCATATAAAATCCTTTGAAGCAATCGTATGATCCAAACCCCATTAGGAGGCAAACTTTAGATGCCATGTAAACCAGTAGGAACCCAAATTTTTCTCAATCACATACTAGTTCCAAAGGTGTCCAATTTGTCTCAAGATTATATGTTGGGTTGTTTTGAGTTTGTAATTTTGTGTTGTTGTATTTTGTGATCCGAATCTGGTCGGGTCTGATCACTATTGGTCTTTTTGACTGCTTGAAGAGTTCAATCAGGAAGCAATACGAACTGATCGGAGGTTATGATTAAGATCATCTTCATACCCGTGATAGACTCTGCATCGACCTGCATCAGACGAGGTGCTCTAAGGTACATGCGCCGACTGGAGTGAGACGTGCCTACTCGAAGCCTATATATATCCTGTAGTCGCACGGTTGATGCACACTGAAGTTTTCCATACTTGCAACCTCTTTTCTTATAGTGATTTCGCTAATTATGCGTGCGTGGTTTTTTCACCCGAAAGGGTTTTTCATGTTAAATATATGTCTCGTGTTCTTGATTATTTCGTGTTTTATTTTGTTGATTTTGTAACAAGTGAAATCCGATCCTAACATGCATATTCTCAGAGAATAATATGTTGCAATCTCACAACAGGGAAGAAGTCAGATTCCACCCGAAAAGGAAAACAAAAGGAAGTAATGATGAAAAGCTCTGTAACTGTGCATGCGTACGTGAAACTTTCAGAGACGGCTACACAAAAGCTAAGAGGATATCAACAAGAAAATAATCCCCAAGGTTGTCATGGCATGCATCATGTGAAATCTTTAAAGTGGTGAGAACCTTTTTTTATCACTGTAGTACAACTCTAAAACCAATCCATGTGGATGCATCGTGCATCAGTAATGAAGGGTGCTTTGTCCAGTGGACAAGTGGAAAATTGAGCTCCAATCAAGCAAAGACGACAGTGAGAAGACACCAACATACATTGGAGGCTGCCATCTCAGATTGTCCTTTTGATCGAGTAGATCAGCCAATTAAGTAAAGCCACCAATTGGAAGATAATTTGGCCCAATGGTTCCATGTGCTCATTTGACCTAGCTGTTTGTGATCGTTTTGGCTTCAGCTTTTACTTTCCAGCTTATTTTTCACTATTCATAAATTTCATTTTTTTTTGAACTTTTGGCTTTTTGTTGAGTTTTTTTGCCGGTTCTTTTTTATCATATTTGTTTGTATTATACGTAATGGGCTAACATTTTTTTTAATTGTTTTAAATTTAATTATGCTAAATAAGCCTCTGTCAGTTACAGTGTTTTTTCAGTCAGTTACAGTGTTTTTCAGCCATAAACCACTAAAAATAAGTCCAAATGATCACCACATTTATCTTGGGGAGATTGGATCTTGCATTTTCTTTTCAAGAACTAGAAATTCTCGCCTGTACTTTTAATTTTTTGGCAAACTTCATAAATTGCTACATGTACTTCCGATTTTAACCGATCGCCGCCTCTACTTTCATGGAATTGCAGGATTCATTGCGCGGATGTGCATGTCTTGCTGGTTCTTTACACGCGTGGGGAGATATCTAGTGCAAAAGGACAATTAGAGCCACAGAGAGCACAACACGTTGCTTACTCAGAAGAAGTTTCCCGGTCAAGTACTGCTCAGCCAAAAGCAGGCATAAACAAGCAAACCTCAATGACCTTTCAGCCTTAAAAGGAGATGGGAATCCAATTTAAACACGTTAGAAATCTATACTTGTCAGCAGGCACCTAAGATGAACACCACCATTAGTTTGCCTAACTACGCTTGATTTTCCCAAGCTGGTGACAAGGAAACAAGGGACTAAACATGTGCGAGTGGTTTGCCACACTATCAAGAACCCCCTTTTTCTGCCTCATCATGGCCTCATGGGCTGTGAGATATCACAAACACTACTAAAAAAAAAGTCATCTTAGAGAGCTCATCTCAGATGGCTCAACACAAAACGTCACTGATAAAGTTACCACAAACGATTTTATAAGATGGATCGTCTAAGTTTACCGTAATGGAAAGAATTGTCTACGATGACGTACTTATCACAAAATATTTTTTATTACAAACCATTTGTGATAATATCACAGACGATTCAAAACAAAAACCGTCTGTGATGTCTGTACTTATCACAGGCGGTTTTTGATTCAAACCGTCTGTGATATTATCACAGATGGTTAGGATTAAAAACCGTTTGTGATATCAGCATAAATTACAGACAGTGTTTAATCCGAACCGTCTGTAACAAAGCCACATCACCGATCCGTGATATTTCTTCCAGAATTTTGATATCACCCATCCATTCTCTCCGCATCGAACGGCAGACACCGATATCCTTCCACCTCTCATCCCTTATTATTCCCCCTCTCCCTTCCCTCAATTTCACTCTAAGAACCAACACTGATGAAGACATTTCCTGCTGCTTCTAGTTCATCCACTCCTTATTCATTAACCTCCGTGAGCTCCTCCGCCTTCAATTGTGATGCTACGGTTCACTGTACAAGGTACTCTTGTTCTAAGTGTCATAAGAGTGTTTTATATAGTGTCACCATCGTGACACAACGGTAACGCCACCACCTCTCCATCGTCATAGGGAACGCTATATATGCATTTAGGTAAAAAAAAAACGCTGATTTTGCAACACAACATTCGCGCAATAATTTCATAGGGAACGCTATATCCAGACTTGATGAGACTCCGAGAACACATTTTTCCGCTCCTCCAACGCCCTACAGAATAACCTCGGGGATTCAGCGCTCGCGTTTGCCCTCGAGCCGCTTCGGAATCTTTGGTGTTATTCAATCCATTGTCTAGCACGGAGCGATCCTATTAGCATTATTCCATGTACAGCATGGAACACATCAGAGGAACATAGTTAGCAAGGTCATTTTTCTTAGGAAGACGAAGACGATGATGTCCACAAAGATTTATAGGGGACCAAGCTATGCCTATCTGATTCAGGCCAGGCGGTGCCGGTTTGGTCAGGGACTGCGCATGCACAGTACGCTGGCGTGTGTAGTGTAGCGACGCGTGCAGTAGGAGGATCCTGATGTTTGCACTGCACAATTGTTTAGAGCAGTCGTAGAGTCAAGATTTAGTTATGTCTCGAACTCAGTGGTGAAATAATCTAGTTTATTTAGATTGGATTATAAAAATATTACTTAAGCTGGACTGAATTTATTCACACTTCGAATTAAAGTCTATTCTATTTGAAGTGTGGCGTCGCCTCTGGTTCAAAGCTAAGGAAGAGTGAGAGCAAGTGAACAACTTGACGGCAGGTCAGAGAGTCGCATTCCTGCAGAAAATGCTATTTACTAGCCTCACAGGCGCGGCATCACGCCGCGCCAGCCACCGTATGTACCGAAGTAAAAGAGGCGATAATTCGTGAGGAGTTTTTTTTAAAAAAATCGAGGGCACATGTGTATTTTCGAAAAAGTTAAAGGTCTTTTTCGTAAAAAATCGAGGACCTGTACGTAATTAAATGAGGACCCGTACGTAATTTAGAAAACCGCAGGGCGCTATCCTGCAAAGTGGAGGGGTGTTTTAAAAAAACTGGCAGGGACCTTTTCGCGAGAACCAAAGACCTTTACGTAATTTCGGGAAAACACAGAGACTTTTTCGCAAAAACGGGCACCCGACCGTACGAAGATTCGGCCGCCACGCGCCGGCCGAAGCGCGCGCGCGGGCGACGTGGCCGCCTCCTCCCCGCGGGAATTCCCCCGCTCGTAATATGGGGACTAGCCACGTAGGCGTGACGCCACGCCACGCCAGCCACCGTATGGGCCGAAATAAAAGAGGCGAAAATTCGTGAGAAGCTTTTTTAAAAAAATCGAGGACACATGCGTATTTTCAGAAAAGCCGAAGGTCTTTTTCGTAAAAAATCAAGGACCTGTACGCAACTAAACGAGGACCCGTACGTAATTTAGAAAACTGTGGGGCGCTATCTTGCAAAGGATACAAAATTTCGGTGAAGTGAAGGGGTGTTTTAAAAAAACAAAACTGGCAGGGACCTTTTTGCGAGAATAAAGGACTTGTACGTAACCAAACGAGGACCTGTACGCAATTTAGAAAACCGCGGGGCGTTATCCTGTGAAGGATACGAAATTTCGGTGAAGTGGAGGGGTGTTTTAAGAAAAAAACAAACTGGCAGGGACCTTTTCGCGAGGTAAAAAGGACCTTTACGTAATTTCCGGAAAATACGAGGAAACCGGCTCCCCCGATCGTACCGAGATTCCTCGGCCACGCTTGGCGGCGCGCAGGGTGACGTGGGCGCTCTCTCGCTGAGTCCCCGAGAATATGGTGGTAAGACTAGCCTCATAGGCGCGGCGCCACGCCACGCCAGCCACCGTGTGTACCAAAATAAAAGAGACGATAATTCGTGAGGAGTTTTCTAAAAAAAATCGAGGGCACATGCGTATTTTCGAAAAAAAAAAGTTTAAGGGTTTTTTCGTAAAAAATCGAGGACCCGTACGTGAACAAACGAGGACCCGTGCGCAATTTCGAAAACCGCGGGGGGCTATCCTGCAAAGTGGACGGGTTAAAAAAACTGGCAGGGACCTTTTCGCGAGAATTAAGGACCTTTACATAATTTCGGAAAACCCCAGGGCTTCTTCGCAAAAATGCTCACCCGATCAGACGAAATTTCCCGCCACGTGCGGCGTGGCGCGCAGGCGGCGTGGAGGGCTCGGCACGAAACCCCACTTTGTATAGCGGAGGATTCCCCATGTGATGAAACGCAATGGGCAGACAAGCATGGCGAGGTGCCGTTATCTAGCTGACGGCCGCTAATTAACAATTTCGTTTTCAGTCCGGAACGCAAAAACATATTTGTTTAAAAAAGTCAACGCAAAAAATCTATGTTAGCTTGGAAAAGAAGAAGCGTCAAGGTAAAGGAAAAAAAAAACCTTTTTTTAAGACGAAGCTCGAGTGTGAAGCGAGCAGGAGATTAACACGTGGGCCGGCCTATCTAACACGATCGAGAGAAGCTATTTCGTGGGCCTCTTTTGGATTCATGGGGCGCAGACGCCGCACACCCATATAAGCCCACTGGAGCCCGAAAGCTACATGTGTCATGTGTGCAAAGGTAGTAGTGGGCTAGTAGCCTACTAGTAGCCGTTAAGCACTTGAGCCCGAATGCTACATGCGTGGGTGCTGCTGTGTAGCCTGTTTTTTTTTTCATATCAGCGGATTTTGGTTTTTGAATTCTCTCGGCGATCATTATTCATTAGACTAATAAGTCACAACTAAAAGTTATAAGCCATAATCTACCATAGCCCAAAAGAACAGATCCGTAGCCTAGCTTTAGGCTAGGGTTATAGCTTTTGATGTGACTTATTAGTCTAATAAATAGTGATTGCTAAAAGAAACCAAAACCAAAAACTGACTGAAAAGCAAAAAATAATGGCTATTGTTTTCCCTGCTTAGAAAGTAGTAGCGACTTTCTTTCTACGTAGCCGAGGCAAATATGAAGGACAGGTAGCGAGAAATGTTCCTATAAGTGTGGCAAAAAAGCTCAAGGCACAGGAGCCAGCTTGGCTCGTTGAAGGCTCAGCTTAGCTTGTGGTATAAACAAGTCAAGCCAAATCAGGGTTTCAGCTCAATCCCCTAACAAGCCAAGCTCGAGCCGCTCGCTAGCTCAGTAGGCTCGGCGGGTGTAACAACCCAGCTGTTTATTTTAATTTTTCAGTGAAAAAACTAAAATAAATTTAATTTAAAATAAAATCAAGTGTTATCTGATTGCTTGATTTTTGGACATTTTATTTGCCTAATTTCTAAAATTATTTGAATATTCTGGCTTTTATTTGAAAAGGAAATCAATCAAAACCCCTCCATTTTTCTCGGGCTACCACATGGCTGGCCCTGATTCCGTTCCCTCTGCCACCCGGCATCATCGCCGTTGCCTCCCCGTCTCTCTCTTTCCTCCTTCCCCCTCATTGACAGTGGCCCACCCCACCGTCTTCTACCACCTACTCATCTCCTCCTCTTCCACCGACCATCGTTGTCTCTGGCCGATCTCCCTCACATGCCTTCCTTTCTCGTATCCCTTTCTCTTCCGTCGCATTCCATGCACCAACCCCTCAATTTTCGCACCGGATTCCTCAATCTCCTCGCTTACCCCACCCTTATTAACACCTTCTTTAAACTCCACGCTAATCAAAGCATCACACCGTGCTTAGCCACATTAACTCGTGAAGTCGTCTCGGCCTTTCCCCTTCTCTCCCCAAGCTATATAAAGGAGCTTTTGGCACCAGTGCATCCCACACCACTTCCCTTCTTTCCCCATTTCTTCTCGTAACCATCCGAGATAGCCGAGTGATCTTTGAAGCGACTCCGATGAGAAACTGTTGTCACCATGATCCGCCTTCAGCGTCGCCGACGTCGTCAGTATCTTCCCCATGCGAACCTCCTCTACCCCTTCACCACCAAAGACCATCGTCAAAACCCCTTCTCACCGTCGACCACCACCACTGCCTCCTCCACGCCACCGACCACCTTTAGCATCTGCACAAGGTATAAAAAGAACTCCCCGGCATCTCCTCTCTCTTTTGCACCCTCGCCGACTGCCGTCGACCACAGGAGCTCCGACAATCATCGTTCCCGAGCGCCACAGAAGTACCTTTTAACCTCTGTCATCCTTGACCACAATCAGTTACGATCGCTATTGCTTTCAACTGCTCTAGTTGGTTTCGACAGCTCTAGTCGGGTTACAACCACTTTGGTTGGTTAAGACCACTCTGGTCGGTAACGACCGCTCCTGGCAGTCCGACACCTAGGAGGTTTTTGACTGTCCTCACTTTCAACCCCTTCGACCACTCGTTAAAACTCTAAACTCCCAGTGTTTTGATCTCAACCACACACAAAATCTTGTAGCTTCTGACTGCTCTTCTGACTACTGCCAGGATTTACCTCTTGAAATGCACTAAGTGCAACACATGCGCATAAGAGGTGAGAGGGCTTGCTCTTACCTCAAGAATAAAGAATATGGGAACACATGCATAAGGGTTTGCTTCTCTGAGCTCACTAAGTGCAACACATTCACACAAGAGGTGAGAAGGCTTGCTCTTAGCTCAAGAATGAAGAATAGAGCACCAACAACCATGCCCAACCCACCACAAGGAGATATTTATACTCTACATCAAGAAACTAGCCATTAGCACAAGATTCCAGCAAAAATCAGCTTGGACTAGTCTGACTGCCAACATATGGCTGGTCAGACCACGCTGCCCTCCAAAAGCTAGAAAATTAGTCGTTACAAGCACGGCCAGTCAGACCACCGACACAGGTAGTGGTCAGACTGCCAAATCTGGTCAGACCGCTCCATAAAAGGAGCAAAAGAACACATCTTCTATCAGTTTGTCCGAATAGGCACATTCAAACATTATGAAGGATAGTGAGTGTAACATCCCAATCTTGCTTCACATTAAATCATGTATAATTTTCATGGATTTTTAAAACTTTTCGTGCATTTTAAAATGTCTGAAATTATTGATTACATTTTAATATTTTTAAAATAATTCCCATGGCCCAAAAAGACAATTCCAAAATTTCTAAAAGTTAATTGAGTGCTAACAAATTTTCTCAAAAAATTTGTGTGCAAATCCCCTCTTGAATTTGAATTAGAAATTTAAAATCAAATGAAATCTGAAATTTAATTTTAAACCTTAAATTTTCCCTCCTCACCTGCAGGTCGAATCCTTCCTGCCGACCTAGCCCACTTCTTTCTTTTCCCTGCCCGCCCACGTGACATGCTAGTCCACTCCTCTCTTTCGCATCGCCGCCATAGCCCAGCTGAGTCAACCCATTCGTGTGTCCGCTCACTCGCCCCCATCCCACGTGCCCATCTCTTGCTCTCGCTGCCATGTGCGCCCTAGTCTCACCTGTCAGCCAACCGTTGTGCTTCTTCCTTCTCTCTTTCTTTCTCACTTGCCCCCGAGTTCTCTCTCTCTCTGTTCCTCGTGTGTGTTGATGTGTAGCATGCATTGAAAAGCTTCGCAACCTCGAGCCTTGTGCACTTGACATCATCATGTGGTTGCGACATCGTCCAATTGCACAACATCGTCCAATTGCACAACATCGTCACATCAACGTCTCTCTCACTCTCACGCACTCCCTCACTCGGTGCATGAAGCCACTCATGGCACCCACACCCTCTCTCCCTATTTAAGCCGCCCCTTGCATGTCAAAACCCTTGCCCCAACTTACTCTTTGTTTTCCCGAAACGCTCGGACCCCTTCACGATGATGCGGATACGCACATGATTAATTTGAATATTATGATGAGTCCGGGGCCAAAGCAATGGAGAAGCACAAGGAGATTAATCATATTTGCTACCAACAACAAAAAGCTCAAAGCCCATGGGAATGGAAAGAAGAAAGCCAAGCAACCCATGCAGCTGATCAAGGAGGAAAGAAGCCCATGCAGTGTGAGAGCAAAAGGGGAGAAGGCCAACGACTTAAACTACAAATTTTGGATAATATTTTCAAGCCAAATTCGGACTTCCGACGTGCTCAACCCAATTCAAACTCGGATTCAACTCAGAATTCAATTCGGATTCGGTTCGGGACAGCCTGACAGGCAGTTACTAAAAAGGCCATAACTTTCACAAACGGAGTCCGATTCAGGTGTTCTTGTACTCGTTGGAAAGATAATTTCAAGGGCTACGCAATGGATCTAGTTCCACCTTCAAATTCATCACGGATAAAAAGTTATGACCAAAACAAGATGATGGGTGAAAAATATAGTTTTCTTTTTGTGCGAGTTCGTATCCAAAACCATATAGGGTTGAGTTGTAATTGGTTTGGGGACCATATGGACGTCCCAAGGGGCTATATAAGCCTTGTGTTGGCAGCCTTTAGAGGGAGACCAATTTTATGCATAAGATTGAAACATAGCTATTGCTTGTTCTTTCAACACCAGAGTTCATGCGAGGACTTTGAGAGAGAACTAGGCGATCCATTGTTCGTTCTGCAATTCAAGGTCAAGCCGTCGTTCCATTGGGGATTGGGGACTTGGCGTTTGTCGTTTGTGGTCTCGCGACGAACAATTATCCGGTGTGTTTTGAGCGTATTCCGAAGAGTTGAGGGTTCGTGCATTGGCGCGAGTGTTCAGCTAGCGACATCGTCTACTTCGCATCGGCTATCCACGGTTCCTTACCGAGAAGATCGGGACCCCTCCCCGTATCATGTGGTATCAGATTCTAGGTTTACTCGGTGAGAACTTCTTTACCCGTAGTTAGTAGATGAGTTTTTATTTCCTATAGTCCAGAAAAAAAAAATTGCCCCAAAAAAAGAGTTAATTTCCGCTGTCCAAACCTCGTTGTGCCTTTCAATCTGTTAGTTTTGGTTTGATAAATTGAATTTGTGTCCGTCTTAGCATTGTCTAGTTGCTGGTCATATCTTTGTTCCATTAAAAATCCAAACAAAAAAAATTCCCCACCCCAAACCCTAATTCCATTTCGGCTGATTTGTCCTTTCTTCTGCAGCCGCCACCAAAAACACCATAACTTTTGATTCCGAGATTATTTTTGAGTGAGACCACCGCCATTAGATAGTGAGACCACCGCCATTAGATTCAAAACTTCATTGTCCATCTGTCTATAAAATTTCACGTCATTACAGCAATGCAGTTAAGAGATATATGCGGTGAAAGTTGACCCAAATTTCTGAATTGAATCTGCAACAGTCGGCACTTGTGAATTTTGTGCAAATTTGTCGGTCGGTTTCCAAAACTTGGCCCCAAAACAAAAGTTGTAGAAAAATCCGTTAGGAAACTGAAAAAAGAAATAATAATTGAAAAAAAGGCAACTGACAAAAAGTTACGGCCGAAATACCGACGTGCTGTCCAGTAGACAGCAATTCTCAGTTTTCATGTTTTGGGTCAACCATTGTGTTCTTCAATTCCAGATTGCATTCGATTGAATTATCTTGTATTTACCACCCCCATACATTGGCATACACTTATTTTAGCCTTTATCCATCCTTGATTGATCAGCAATATAGGCTAAGTGCTAGATACGAACTATAATTCGATTCTGTGCAATTTCTGAAATTAATTGATTGTTTTCCCTTGCTACAAAATACATTACTGTCCAAGCTCCACCTACACCCGTTTGTGTACTCCCTTGCTCTTGGTTACGCTCATACATTACCGGGTTGAGGTCGTTCGCTGTCACAATTGTCGATTTGCCGTCCTTTATTCACTATGGAACGGTAAACTTGTCTTTGTTTTCAGGACAGTGAGTTGCAAATATAGAGAGAGCTTTTGTTTTACTAACCAGGAGATAACCTCGTTTCTTGTTTGTGAGTCATTCCCATGTTAGGTCATGAGGAGGATCCACCTAATCTGGAGGCGCCGGTTACGTGGACCGAGTACACTCGGTTGCGCGAGATGCGACAAAAATGTCATAATGGTGACAATGGTGTGTGCGATGAGCTCATGGAAGTTCAGACTGGACTGAACACCCTCGGAGTGGAGGTCAAACAGTTGCGTACGACCATCAACAATAACTTTCAGGAGCTGTGTGCCATGTTCGCACACCACAATCTACGTGGGGGTGCACCAGCTGATCACACAAGTGTGCATGGCCCTCCGGTCGTTCTGCACAATGAGACCAAGTAGGACATGAGGGTTTCAAAATCATCTTCTTACACTCCCCGTACAGCACCTACAGGAGGTAAAACCACATCTCGTTTCAATTCGTTTAAAACTAATCCATCTATTGGAAGTTTTACTCCAAGTGCACATGCTGCCCCATTGCCACAAACAACACTTGAGATGCATCAAAACCCATGTGAGAGTGAGAGCCACATAGCCAAAGGGAAAGAGAGTATTAAAAAGGGTGAGTTGTGTGATTCCACCATATATGAATTTGAGAGCATTCCAATTGAGAGTGTGAGAGAAACACCAAAAAAGAAAAAAAGAGGTAGCTGATGGACAAAGTGAGGTTGATTTTAAAACTAACACATTAATGTCTAATTCTAGTGTTGTTTCTCAAATTGTGCAGGTTGAAATTGAAGATGAGGAATTAAACATTCAACAATCAGCATCATTGGAGGTCAAAGATGAGGAGATAACCACGGTTGAAGATGAAGTACTTGCTGTCCCGTTGTTACATCATGATGATTTAATACCTACAACACCTATATCAACTGAGGAGAACAATAAAGGTAACAATATTGGCGCTGGAATTAATTGTGGAACGGTGAGTACTTGTGAGAACTCATATATGCGAAAAAAATTCCATATTCTGAAATTTCTTTGCTCAATTTACATAATGTGGAATTGATTACTCATAAGGAAGTTCTTACTCGAATATCTCCTAGTGATTCTTTGTGTTATATCATGTTTGATGATCCTAGAGAGCTATCTAGTGTGATTGAGAAAGTTGCTGAAATTTCGTGTTTAAAATCACTAGTTAGTACCTATGCATATACATATAAGTTCAATTTGATTGGAAATTATGGTATAAATGATAAATTTTATGTTTACCGAATATGCATTACATGTAATAAGCTTGCTGAATTGAAATGACATATTTTGGATAAACAAACTTTTGTGCCATATCATGATCACAATGAGATGAGTTTCAACAATAGTGCTTCATGTTTTAAAAGATTTCTTAAGCCTACTTATTCATCCTTTAATGTACAATCATGTACAAATAATCAGATTAGCGCAGTTGAAGCATGGAAGGAACTAAAAATTTTCTCCCTCATATTTGAACAACTTAATTTGGTTTGGCCCATTAATGACTTGTCCATGTGCTTAGCAAAGTCGAGGACGACTTTTTCTTATGGGAGGGAGAATGATATGAAAGACTATATTGCAATGTATACATCTTATAGTTGTCGTTATATTAACTGGTTTGTGTGGAACAACGAGAATGACACAATAATTGATTCATACATATACCATGCGTATGTCTTTTTCTTTTTATCTACTACGCCTTCAGATGTTCTTGATATGCCGAGCAAAAGAAGTGTTGATGAAAAATATATATACCATATATATACGTTGTATTCTTTGCTTAGTACAATTTCAGGCTACCAAAAGCCGAGGACGGCTTTTCTTGAAGAAGGGGAGAATGATGCGGATACGCACATGATTAATTTGAATATTATGATGAGTCCGGGGCCAAAGCAATGGAGAAGCACAAGGAGGTTAATCATATTTGCTACCAAGAACAAAAAGCTCAAAGCCCATAGGAATGGAAAGAAGAAAGCCAAGCAACCCATGCAGCTGATCAAGGAGGAAAGAAGCTCATGCAGTGGGAGAGCAAAAGGGGAGAAGGCCAAGGACTTAAACTACAAGTTTTGGATAAGATTTTCAAGCCAAATTCGGACTTCCCACGTGCTCAACCCAATTCAAACTCGGATTCAACTCAGAATTCAATTCGGATTCGATTCGGGACAGCCTGACAGGCAGTTACTAAAAGGCCATAACTTTCACAAACGGAGTTCGATTTAGGTGTTCTTGTACTCGTTGGAAAGATAATTTCAAGGGCTACGTAATGAATCTGGTCTCACATTCAAATTCGTCACGGATAAAAAGTTATGACCGAAACAAGATGATGGGTGAAAATATAGTTTTCTTTTTGTGAGAGTTCGTATCCAAAACCATATAGGGTTGAGTTGTAATTGGTTTGGAGACCATATGGACATCCCAAGGGGCTATATAAGCCTTGTGTTGGCAGCCTTTAGAGGGAGACCAATTTTATGCATAAGATTGAAACATAGCTATTGCTTGTTCTTTCAACACCAGAGTTCATGCGAGGACTTTGAGAGAGAACTAGGCGATCCATTGTTCGTTCTGCAATTCAAGGTCAAGCCATCGTTCCATTGGGGATTGGGGACTTGGCGTTCGTCGTTTGTGGTCTCGCGACGAACAATTATCCGGTGTGTTTTGAGCGTATTCCGAAGAGTTGAGGGTTCGTGCATTGGCGCGAGTGTTCAGCTAGCGACATTGTCTACTTCGCATCGGCTATCCACGGTTCCTCACCGAGAAGATCGAGACCCCTCCCCGTATCACCTTCACCCTCGGAGAGGAAGAATTTGACCTTCTTCCCCAAGTCTGGCCGAAAAGCTTCGCCGTTCAATTCCTCGCCGTCCAGTAAGTCTTCGATGATGCCACCATATGCTTTGCATTTGTCTCGTTTTCCTCTACCTCGTTCTCACCTATTCATGCATGTTTGATCTCAGGAAGGTCAAAGTCGTCGACCTCATCGCTATGCGCAACGCCACCACCGACCTTACTGCCTGTTCCTTCACTCAGGTGAGCTTCGACCTTAGCCATCATGCCATTCTTGTTCACCTTGACCTTCTTGTTCTAATGTGCCCTTTGAATTGCCTTTCCATACCCCAAAGGCACCAGGACACACTCATCTTCTCCAACATAGACTAGGCCCCTCGCCGTCATTGATCCTCCTCTCAGTTCCATCTCCCGGTAAGCACTTCTGCTCCTTTGTAATTTAGATTAAAGCTAAGCTGGTAGGCTAGCCATTGAACCTTAGAACCGGCCACAATTCCCCGACCACATTTTACCTTTCCTCCCCACCGTCGACCACCGTGGATAGCATGGCACACTGCGTGAAGCCCCACAAGCATGGTTTTGTTAGCTTTGACTTAGCTCGTAGAGCATGAAACCACCTTTAATTTGAAGGGCTAAGTTAGAAAATTTGAAGTTTGTTGTTGGCGGCCATGCCGTTGTCGCCTTGGTCGCTGTCGACCCCGTCTGATGAAACTTGGTCCTCGAGCCATGCCTGAAACACTTTAGGCAACTCTTGGACCTTTTGCGTACTTGGTTTTGACCTTAGCTTGGCTCTATGCTGTTGCCACCATTGCGCCATCTGGCACCGCCGCTCACCATCGGTTAGCCACCACTTTAGTGTACCTCGTCGGGAACTTTCACCTCCAATAGCTAGATACTAACGTATGCAACCCATTTTGGCTCTTAGCCATTCACACTGACCCCTCCCTCACTATTGGTGAGCTCGCCAAGGAGCTCTGCCATGAGCTCCTCTATTTCTTGTTCGGTCTCATTAACCAGTGGGCACCACACATTAGATAAGTAATTTAGTTAACTGTTAAGTATATAATTAGTATTAATATGATATAGAGGCCCTACGTGTTTAAAAAACCTAATTAACTCCAATTTAAACATATGAGTTGCTGATATGTGGACCCCACACCCTTAAAACCACCGCGTAGAGTTGTAGACCTATTCTGTGGACCACTGTCTTTGACACGTGGGTTCCATTCTCTATAGTGCACTATGTGGACTGAGTCTGTGTGGACCGTGGTCCCATCTGTCAGTCTATCCTATTTTTCTAAGTAAAAATAATGAAAAGAAACTAAAGTAGCTGGACCCCACATGTCAACTATTGAATGTTTTTCTTAAGAAAGTAATTGAAAAAGGAAAAGAAAATCCCAACTGACCCAATTTGTCAGAAATTTCTGAATTTCTGGAATTTCATCTTGGTTCAAACTTTAAAAGATCATAACTTCTTCATTTCAAATCCAAATCTAATGATTTTTGTTTCTACATTCAAAACCTTTCCAACAGCACTAAAATCTTTTAGAGTTCATTTGAATTTTTATTTAAATGTCGTGTTGAATGTAGGTAATTACGCGTTTATAGACTTTGACGCTTTGGATGCTTTTGTCGCTGACGACAAGAGCCAATACTATTCACCCTTGACAAGGCAGGTTCTTATAATTGATCATCTTGAACCTAATTTTTAAATGCAAATATTTTGCTTTCAAATACAAATACATGTTTATTGTTGTTATTTACATAAATGCTATGTTAAAATTTAATAATCTAGTTATACCATGCAATTGATATCTACTATTTACTTTCCTTGATTGTGGATACTCCCCTGCCATATGATCCTAGGGTACTTATAAAAATAATAACTTTATTATTGGTTAAACCTTACCAGAGTATGATTGTGTTTAGAAATATTTTAGTGGTGAAATGAAATGCAACATAAATATTGGTAACTACAACTTGAAAACATGACAATGGGATGGTAATCTAGGTTAATATTGAAAAAAGGAAAATTATTTCTAAAATAGTGGATATTCGGACGAGTGGTTGATAGGAGATCAGTGTAAGGAATGTATATATTATTAGATTGACCATGTAAGGGTTGTATGTGTCATTTCTTTTGAATAGCTGTGCAGGGATTGCCCGAGCTCTGGCTTTGTTGGTTAGTCTTACATGAGTCTATTAAGAACCGAATCTTATGCTTATCTCTTTTCTACACTTAAATCGTGCAACCACATGTCATTATAGGATATAACTGGTTCACTAATTTGCTTATTTTTAGTATGAATCCTGTGTCATAGACTGGTGTGGACCTAGGTTGGTGCGTGAGTTGAGGTTGCGGTGGGCACGGCATGCCGCGGGCGACGCTTCCCCTTGGCTTAGACCATGGGCTCGGCGACTGACGCTGCCGCCGGTAGGTATGAACAGCGGACGGGAAGAAAGAGTTGCCGGACAATCTGCGATGTTGCCGAAGGATGAGAATAAAATCAGTCGCGCGCCGTATAGTCTCGGCGGTTACAGACTTGTCAGATGGCATGGTTTCATTGCTCTCTCTCTCTCTAGCGGCCGCTCACATTGCCGCCGCCCGCCGATTACGGGATGGGAAGAGTCGAGGGTAGCAGACGAAGTGAATCGATTCAGCTGAATCGGGGACGATCTGAATGGGTTGGAAGATTGGGCTGGACTGGTCGTGGGCTGGCTGAAACAACGGGGAGTTGAGCTGGGCGTGGCTAACTCGCAAGCAAAATAATTAGTATTAACGGTAGCTATTGGTTTGCCGCACTTTGATAGACTCATTATTTGAGAAAGTAAGGCTCTGTCTGTAATAATCCGCAAGCCAGTGATGCTACCAAATGTGTGACGGCACAGCATAGCAGAGACTAATAACAGCCATACATGGGCTTGTAGAAAGAGGTGCGCAAGCAACACAGGCCACAGGCCCAATTCAACAACCCTAACCACTTGGCGCAAGCAACACCACAGTCCACAGGCCCAATCCAATAACCCTAACCACTTGACCCCAATCCACTGGCCATAGCCAGCGCCGTCACACAGACACTGCACAACACAGCCGCCGAGGCACACACCAGGGCGGGGCGAGGGCTAAGGGCGACGCCGCCACGGCCGACGGCGACGGGCAAGGCAGGCTCCGTGCGGCGCGGGCCGGAGCTAGGAGGCCAGGTCAGTCAGCCTTGCCCCGGGTCTCCCAGTTTCCTGGCTCCGCCAAACGTCCGATGTTGACGGTCAACCGACGGGGAGTGATGCAAATGACAAAGGCAAAACGCGTAGACTTGGAGCGACAAAAATGAAAGGCGCGATCTTTGGATAGCACAACCAAGATGGTGTACATCAAGAGTGGCATCAAGAAAGTTGTAATTTCCGTCCTGGAACTAGTTCCTTCATCGATTCACCTTTCGTCCAACTTGGTGCAACCTCATGCGTCGCGGCACGAAACCTAGGTTAATTAACACAAGGATTGGCTCTTACGCAGGGCATCTGCGTAACACACGATAGGTTAACTGAGTTTGATTGGATTGTAATCCAAAACAGGGCGACTATCTTTTTTTTCTTTACTTTTTACAAAAAAAAAAAAATCTCCAAGGCGTAAGCTTTCACGCATTAACCTCACGAGTCACGACATACGTTTCTTCTTCTTCCCCCTTCTATTGGTGTCTAAAGAAAAGGATTGTTATGCGTTTTGAGTGATGCGACGTTCTTTACTGCCATTTTTGAGCTACTAAAACAGTAGGATCTGTCTACACGGGATAATCGTCGGGTGTTATTATGCCAACGTATGGTCTAGTTACAGTAGTATTTTCCGGTGTTGGTTCAAATCAGATGTGTTTACGAAGTTGCAGAGAACTTATGTTTGTTCATAAAGAAATGCGCGCCAACGTCAAGAGGCCTTTGTCTTCTTTAATGATTGGTGTAAATTTGTCCAAAGCAAACTAAATGAGTACCGTTTCTTAAACCAAGGGACACGGGCAAAGATATTGTTCTAGAAGTCAAAAGCCATAATAGCAGGGTCGGTTTTTTAATTTTGGGTTTTTGCCTTTTTATTTTGCTTTTTTTTGCTTTGTATTATCTATAGAGATATAACGATATTTTTATTTTTTTTCTTATTTTCTTTAATTGAATAGTCTAGAAAAAACCAATAGCTGTTACGGTGCAATTTCAATCAAAAAATAATAGTCGAAAACTGAAAGCCGCAGCCAGTTGGAACAAACCTTAATATGAGACAGCACAAGTAATGTATTTCTGGGAATTTTGGCATTTGTGAACCCTAGAAATTTTGTTTTGCAGAAATAGACCCCCTCCAATATAATTTGCAGTTTAACCTCGCTACATAGCACCTACCCCAGGCCCCGAGCATGGCAGGTGACCTGCCACTTGCACCGCGGGGCTGGGGGGCAGGTGACCTGCCCCATATGGGGGGCTCGGCAGGCTCATGAGCACTGTAGCAGGCTCTGTAGCACATTATCAGGAAAATCTATTTAAATATATTTTATAAGAATTTTTAAATATAGCAAAAAAGCTTCAAAAATTATAAATGTTTTTGTGGAGCCTGCAGACATGGTGTAGTTTCTTGTGTAAAGTTTTCATAATTTTATCTATTCTGAATTTTTCCATAAAATTCATAAAAATAGTATAATTAAATGAATTTTTGAGAAAAATTTAGAATGGATAAAATTATTGAAAAAATTACACAAATAAGCACACTGTGTTAGGAGGATTCACAAAATAATTTACTATTTTTGAAATGCATTTGCTATATTTAAAAATTCCTACAAAAAATATATTTCAATGGATTCTTTGCGTTGCCGCTCCGCCCTCCTCTCACGGTCTGTCTCGGCATCCCACTCCTCGTGGTCTAGATGCCACTAGTCGTGTAGATGGATTGCCTAGTCCATCCCTTCTTGCTGCATCCAAAGCATTTGACACTGTTGAATTGTTTTCCATGTTACTTTGGGATGCTCTTCATCTTTTTCTTGGAGGTGAAACTGATATCTCTATTGTCATTTGACTTTCTTTAGTTTCCCAATATTTTATCAAGAGATGCTTACCCTTTGTAGCTTTTCTTCGAGTCATTTCTCAATATGGTGACTTGGGCCTTGAGCTCATTATTTTCCTCTACAATGCTGGTATTGCAATGTATAGAGGAAGTAGAAGTATCTATTTTTAAGCAACAAGACATATCAATTAAATCCTTACAAGATGTGAAAACACTAACTTTAGATATTATGCAAGGATTAGAATCTATGCATGGCATATCATCTATTAAATTGCAAGTAATGCCTACATCCACGTTAGGTTTAGAATATTTCTTGAGAAGAAGAATTTCATATTCTTCTTTTAGCTTGTTATAATCATTTTGAAGCGAGATATGCCCATTCTTTAAAATCTTATACTTAGTCTTTTCCTTCCCAAGAAATTTATTAAGCTCTTCTAATGTATCCATCAACTCATTATAAGAACGTGCATCATTGTTATCATCTTTATTTATCTTCTTATTACCTTTAGCCCTAAAGCATCGAGTTGATGTGGAGAGAATAGTAGATTTTTTATTGTCGGAGCTAGAGGTTGAGTATTCTTCTCCTGACATCCACTCTTGTATGTAATCATCATCGGTTGATGTGGAAATTTCATATTTGTCTTGAATTTTCGTCCACATATTATGAGTGCTCTCAAGATTGCATATAGTATTGAACACCTCTACACTGAAAGCGCGAAATAAAGCGTTAGATACTTGAGCGTCAAGATGTGTGCATTTCTCTTCCTCAATTGTTGGAACAAGAGGATTCATTAGAGTAGAAAAGCCCACATCTATAATCTGCCATATTTTTTGACTCATGGCCTTAAAATAACAAATCATGTGAATTTTTCAATTATCATAATTGGTGCCATCAAATAGAGGTGCTTTATCTAGGTGCACTATACCTTTAGTTGTCATCCTTTTACTCTCTAGGCAGTGAAGTCTAATAAATAAGAGACCAAGCTCTGATACCACTCGTAAAATCGAGGAGGCCGACTAGGGCGGGGTGAATAGTTGTTTCTAAAAAATTCTCTTCTTAATTAATTATATTTAAACTATTTGGCTAAAACCAAGAATAAATGTGGAAGCTTAAATCAAATTGGTTTTAGCACAAACAAAGCCTAAATCAACTAGGTTCACCTAAGTGCACCAACAATCTAAGTCTATGTAAAGGTTTGCAATTCTAGGATGACAAGCAATCAATTTAATTCTATGAATATAAATTGCTTGAAAGTAAATTGAGTAAAAGAAAACGAACTACAAAGACACGATATCTTTTTACCGTGGTGTTTGGAGACTTGTTGGTTCCCCTAGTCCATGTTGAGGTTAGCCAAAATGAATTAGATCGGCTCTATGAATTAAGCCGAAATACCTCAATCCACTAGTGGTAGCTCTTTCCCACTCCGGGTAGATGAGCTCCACCCTTCACAACTTTGCCAGGTTTTCTCAGAATCTTCTTTGAGAAGATCACCGCGCACGATGTCTCCAACGCCGTCTAGGAGTCGACACATAATGGAGGGACTAGTTTCTACAATCTTGCATTTTTGGTAATTCATGACAATCTTAACAAATAATAAGATAAAGATTGAATTTATGAGTATACAATATGTACACAACACTTGTATACTTTAAGATAAGCATTTAAAGTAAAGCTTACTTATTCGGTTCTCATTGATCATCCAACCATTACACACATAATGGAGAAGTTAGATGACAACCCAATTGCAAATGAGTATATATGAACTACACATGCTATATATACTCAAAGGATGTGTTTCAAAGTAAAGATCCTAAATATATGTATTAAAAGACATATAGATCAATATTTATGAAACCTCAAAATATAGAATGAACCCCCCTAAATGTGTGCATACAAGTATGTGTAATGAAGACATATGCACATATTCATTTTAGACTATTTGTGGAGTTCGATCTATATTTTAGATCCAAGAGATGCACTAATATATAATAATGCGATTTCGAATGCATTTCTATTTGATTTTAACTTTTTATCCAAATTAGACTAAGCAATAATATACTTAAACAAACATATTTATCTCACATATAGATTTGGCATTTAATCATATATTTGGATGTGAGGAATGCAACAAGATTATAAGAAAGATATCGAATTTATACCTCAATAATTTCAACTTTTTCGTCCATATAAGACTAAATAATATCATAATTAATAAATAAGGTTAGTCTCACAAAGTGCATTTGTTATTATCACTAAAATCTCAAAATAGTATTTGTCATTATCACCAAAACCAATTTAAATGGAGCTTGATCTTTTAGAGATTACGGGTGGAGGGAGAGCTTATTAGTGCGTGTCATAAAAGACAAATGCTAGGGAAATGTACTGTAATGCATCACAAGACTGCCGCTAAGTAAGCTATCGCTAGTTTCATGGTGAAGATCAGTCTGACTTACTGAGTTTACAGGTGAGTTTCGTCGTTGTTTACTGTATCTTTAATTATCTACAGTAAGTCATACTGACCATAATTTGTCTTTCATTATCTACAGGTCTAACCTTGAGATGTATATAGTTAAGTGTGTAGCTAGCTCTTGCTCGGGAAAAGTCTGTGCCTAGAGATTCCTAGGGGCAGGGCAGGAATGAACTTCTACATCACAGTTATAACAGATCACACATGTGAGCTTGTGGAACCGTTGCAAATGCACGAGGCAGGTGATCTACCGCGCCCAGGGCTGGGATAGGTGCTTAGTAGCTAGGGGTGGAAAACAGTAACGGATAATCTGTTTTATCCGATATTCGTATTCGAGAAAATACGAATGTGATATGCAAAATTCGTATTTGAAAAAGTTTGTATTCGTATTCGAAAATATTTGTATTCGTATTCGAGAATAGTCATATCCGTATTCGTATTTGAGACTATTCGATTCATATTTGGTCCATTTCCAGCACCTGGAAAAAACCGAACGAATTTTGTGATTCAAAATTTGAATTTAGGTGGTTTAAAACCGATAACCGGTCAAAACCAGTGAAAAATCGGCAAAACCGCTAGGAATCCATTTTATCCGATATTCGTATCCAAGAAAACGCGAATGTGGTAAGAAAAATCTGTATTCAAAAATATTTGTATTCGTATTCGAGAATATTCGTATCCATATTTGAGAATATTCGAATTCGTATTTGTTTTAAAAATATGGATTCGTATTCGTATTTGAAACTATTCGATTGTATCCGATCCGTTTCCATCCCTACTAGTAGCGGGTCTAGATTTGCAAATTATACCAGAGGGGGCTATTTTTGCAAAACAAAATTTTTAGGGGTCATAAATGCCATCTCTAACAGAAAAAAAAAATCACCTCTCCTCTCCTCTTGTCCATTGCCATCTCTTTGTGAGATCTCTCTCTTTGTTGCCCCATATTTTTGATCCAGAAAAGAACTAATGGATGGTTAGTATAGTACCCAAGCATATATGTCTCTATGTGCAAAGGGGAAAAGCAGGGAGAGGGAGAGAAATCAAGACCCAGCCTTAAATATTCCCCAAAACTCTTCTGCAAACTCCACTTGCAGGCTAGCAGAGGCTGTCAGGGCTCAGGATCCACCAACTTCCTTTGGTCCCTCGCTCACCCAGGTCTCTCAGTCCCAGGCCTCCCTTTCCCGCTCCCCATTTGAGCCATTGACCACTGGAGCAGTTGCCCTTGGGCATTTAGCCATTTGGCAGTTTGGGCTTTTTCTGTGTGGGTGGTGTGCCATCCCTTTGTATTCCTGCTTCCATCCCCATCATTGCAGCCTTTTCCTCTCTTTTAAAGCTGGTGACTGCTGCCTCTCTTGCCTCTTCTTGCCCCAATTCTTGCAGTTCTCCAAGGTCTCTTGCTTAATTTGCTGTGGTGCTCCTCCTCCTCCTCCTCCTCCTTCGATGACGATGATGCTGTTTTTGTTGCTGTTGTTTCCTTTCTTAGGTTGGCAGCTTGCTGTCTACAGTCTAGTGTCTCTCTCTTTTAGGCCTTACTGTTGTTTCGCTGATGGTTTCTAGTGTATAGCCAGGTCTCGGGGAAGAGTGAAGCTTGCCATATCCTGGTGGAATTGTGCCTGTTTTAATTCTTAGCCTTTGTTGTTTCCTCTGTCCAAATCGTTTTCAGATAGTCCCCAAAGTTTTGGCATTTACCTTGTGATCTCTTTTCCCATTTTGGTCTCTTCCATTCTTTGCTTTGGACCTTCTGCTGTTTTCCTTTTGATCTCTAGCCCGTCGCAGGTTTGTTGGGGCGGGTGCAGCTTGTCACATCCCGGTGGTTCCATCCCCATCTCGAATTTCTAGTTCTTGTTCTGTCTACTATGGAGCTTGATTTACTTTCTTGGCCTAAAATCTTTGCATTGTCTGTCATTTCACATCTTGTTCGTGCTGTAATTTTGCTCTTGATCTCTAGCCTGTCTTTGTGGGACAAGTCCTACTATAGCTTGTCACACTCCAATGGAATTGAATCACCTTAATATCAGTCCTTATTATTCACTTCTGCAATTCTACTTTTACATCGTCTCTTTCCCCTCTGCCTCTGAAGTTTTTTTTACTGTCAGTCCGAAGGAAGACGTCGTGATCTTCCATTTAATCGGTGTGGTGGACCCATTCCGTTCCAGAGTGTTGAGCTGCACAGTGAAACTGTGTCCATTTCCCTATCACCATCAATGAGCCACCAGGTCGCCATGTCTGGTCCTTCTCCTCACCCTTCTTTAATGGCGCGAGTGTACTGCTCCTCCTGCCGCCCATGGAGTTTCTTGCACCTGCTCGTTTGGTTCACCTCCCCTTGAGAGAGTCTGCAGCGAGTAAATGCCTCTTGTGCTTGCGCCTTCACTTCATTCCATTCCTCCCCTGCTAGCGTTAGTTAGGGTGTGTTTGGTTGCCTGCATCCCCTTCATCCTGGATGGGTGGATCCGTATAATCTGAGAAAGAGCCTGTTTGGTTGCCTGTATGAGCGGATACAGCCTGTATGAGCGGATGCAAAAATACACCTCATCCTGGATGGGTGGATACGCTCAAAATGAGCTTCACTAGCCATCCCTGGATGAGTGGATGCAGTGTATCTTATGCGGTCCCACGTGTTAGCCTCTCGGGTTTGGTAGATCGCATCCGCTCGTCTGTGCAACCAAACAAAGATCTCGTTTTTGTATCCGCTCATACACCTCACCAAACATCTTCTTTTTCTGAAATACAATTCCACTCAGCCTGCATCCACTCATCCAGAATATACGATGCAACCTCCATCCACGAACCAAACACACCCTTAATGGCCTAATAGCTACAGCTCATCTTCTTCGCCTTTCTCCATGCCAAGCTTTAATGGTGTTTGGTGGCTACGATGGCAGCTACTAGCTTTTCCTCATTAAAAGCTTAAATTGTTCTCTGGGAAAAAAGACCTGATCTTTCCTTTGGTATTCGCATTAATTTGGCATCTTGCGAGTGGGTTTAGTGGCTTAATGGCCTTCAATTCTTGTACCTGTGTGATACTTTGATGCGATGACATGTTTGTTCTAAATTGTTCTTTGCGTTCTTGAATACAATTCGCAGGACGTTCTTGCACCGTTCTGTAATAGGATCAATAATTTGTTCGGCGAGCGGTCGGTCGGAGCTGCGGCGTCAGCAGGGCGGCCTCCCAGGGTATTGCTGCACGGCTTCCCCGGCGGCGCCGAGGCGTTCGAGCTCGTCGGGAGATTCTGTTACACCGGCGGCGGCGGCGGCGGCGCTACAGCGGTGACCGCGGCCAACGCCTGCGCGCTGCGGTGCGCGGCTCAGTTCATGGACATGTTGGCGGCGCCCACCGCGCCGAGCCTGGTCAAGATGACGGAGAAGGCCCTCGAGGAGATGCCGCACTGGCCGTGGCAGAGCGTCGTGGATGCCGTCAAGCAGTGCCATCGCCTGTTCCCGCTCGCCGAGTCCACCGGCGTGTTCGACAGGGTCGTGGGCGCGCTGCTGTCCCAGATGGCCGTCCCGGGGGACGCCACCCCGACGAGCTCCTCGCCGGAGAGCTCGGCATTCCGGTTCTCGTGTGACACCAAGAGCAGCAGCCTCAGCGTGCGGTGCACCAGCCGCACCTGGTGGTTCGAGGACC
Organism: Dendrocalamus sinicus; assembly: GCA_036346575.1. Taxonomy (NCBI): domain Eukaryota; kingdom Viridiplantae; phylum Streptophyta; class Magnoliopsida; order Poales; family Poaceae; genus Dendrocalamus; species Dendrocalamus sinicus. Next base: position 9,359,462 of record CM070660.1, on the reverse strand, counting down.
TCGTCACCCTCAGCCCCGGCATGGTGGAGCGCGTCTCCAAGGCGCTCCTGGCCAAGGGAAGCGACCACGGCATCGTCTCCCGCTACCTCTTCTACTACCTCAAGTGCCGCATCGCCGGCGCGAACGCCGAGGATAAGAAGGCGATGCTCGAGGCGGCGATAGCCGTCATGGCCGACCTCGACCGGAGCTCGGTCTCCTGCAAGGGCCTCTTCGGCATCCTGAGGATCTCCTCCCCTCTGAAGCTAGCCGATACCTCCCAGGACAGGCTCCTCGCCATGATAGGCCGCAAGCTGGACCACGCGACACTGGACAACCTGCTCGTCCCGGCGCCGTCCGGGATGAGCAGCTTGTACGACGTGAGCCTGGTGCTCAGGTTCTTGGGGGCCTTCCTCCACGGCAGCGGCGCGCGCGACGAGCCAGCGAGGCTGAAGAAGGTGGGGAGGCTCATGGACCTGTACCTGGCCGAGGTCGCCCCGGACCCGTCGCTGCGCCCGGCCAGGTTCGTCGAGCTGGCCACCGCGCTGCCCGCTGCCGCGAGGGATTGCCACGACGCGCTGTACCGCGCCATCGATGTCTATTTCCAGGTACATTCTCTTCAGAATTCTCCTCGATACTGTTCTTGTTCTGTCAGAATTTCTACAGTGCTTCACATTAATTGCAAGTGTGTTAGTACCCCCTCTGAATCCTATGTATGCATCATAGAGTTCAGGACACGACTTCTGAATGTTCTCTGAAGTCTGAACCAATTGATTTGTCTGGAAAAAAAAATCTTGTCCTTGATGCTAAATATTTTTGGCATTTGTGTTCCTGCCAATATGCAAGACAAACTGTTCTACTTGGCAGTTTGTTGGTTGCTGAAACATATGAACGTTAAATTGTTACTACTAACATTTATGAAGTTCTTGGCAATTGCTCAAGCTGAAAAAAATTCTGATCATGGTCGCAGGTTCACGCTCGCCTGGCGGACGACGAGAAGATGAAGATCTGCAAGGGCATCGACTACGAGAAGCTCTCGCCGGAGTGCTGCCAGCACCTCGCGGGGAACGCCAACTTCCCGACGAGGGCGGCGGTGCACGCGCTGGCGTCGCAGCACACCGTGCTCAAAAGCCTTATCTGCGACTCGGGCCAGCTGAAGCCGGTGTCCCCTCCGGCCATGGGGAAGTACCGCCACATCTACGACGACGACAACTGCGGCGGCGTCGACGACGATGACAACCGCCAGGTGATCCTATACGCCAGGAGGCTCGACCTATCGCCGGAGAACCAGGACCTCAAGTCGCTACTCGACGGTATGCACTGGCGGGTGATGGAGCTGGAGAAGGTGTGCAGCCGGATGAAGACACAGATGACCAAGATGAAGGCCTCCAGGAGAGGCGGCAGCCGCACTGCAAGATCACTCCCCAGGATGTGTTCTTGATTTCACCCTGCCATAACACTGTGCCATAGTGATTGTACATAGGGCTAGAAGCAACTGCAGGTTTCAGAGTTGAGAGTTCCTGCATTGCCCTGTCTTTTTCTTTCTTCATTTTTGTCAATTTTCACATGCGTATCAGTTCCGGGTGATTGCGAAGGAGCTAGTCCGAGTGGTCCTTCAACCTGATGTGAATGGAGATGTCTTGGGGAATTTGTTCTTGTTACGACTTGTGAATAGATTTAACTATCAATCTGTTCAGAAAATGCAAGATGTCGAGTACAACTGCTTAATTTTTATACTGGCCATGCTATGACCTTGTCGTGCAAGATTAGTTTTTTTGAGGTCATAGAAGACCTCGATTACATCAAACGGATTAAACAAATCCTTTGAGAGAGATGGCATGCACGCTTGTTAACCCTGAAGACGTGCAGCGTAAAGCATGATCAAGCAAAGGAACATGACATCATGGCTTGTAAACTGTAAATTAACCCGGTTAAATGGTCTAGTGGCAAAGAACACGGGCTTTGGCATGGACGCGGCTTCATGTTCTCTTTGACTGTTTCTCTCTCTGCTCCTTTCTAGGGGGCAACAATTTATTAGTTTTGACCGTTTGCTCACATACTGTAATCTCCAAACAAGTACTCCGATGATAGTTACGATCATACTGCTTGAGTTATGATCATATTGTGTACTCGTGATGATCATGTCTCTCAGCTCGTAACGACCACATTCAACTTTGATCACGAATACCCACAAAGAAATAGAATCAATAGAGTATTGCAACCTAGGAGGAAACAGAGAGGGAAACAAGCAAAGGAAACAGAAAAGCTGCTTCCCTTTGGCATTTGAGTCCCTTTCCAAGCAAGAACTTCGCCTTTTTTTTGGCTACGGCTTATAACTTGTGTCTGTATTTTTTAAGATGATAATAGATGATGGAGACGCTGACATGAATGAAATATACAATTTTAGGCTCAAAGAGTTGTCTAAATAATCTGTTTCAAGAAACTATATCATTTATTTTGATTTTCAGATAAATAAAAAACGAATGACTTAAAAAAACATAGCCATTTCCTTCATGAGCTTTTGGGATGCTCTTTGAGAGACTAAAACAAGATTTAAAGGACGAATGTGCAGTGTCTAACCTCCCACATGTTAGTCATGCTTCCAATTTCATGAGGATAACCTTTCGCCCAGCCAGTTCACTGTTTATAGATTCTAGCTAATCCTTTTCTTGGGTGCCTGACACAGTGGCAGAACTTTTAGTTCACTTTTTGTTGGAACTGACTAAAATCAAGCGTCGATTTTGCAGCCCAGGGCATATGTGATCTTCACATCAAAGAGGGGTTCAAAACTTCAAATACCATCTACAAGAAGTTGAGTTTGGCGATTGGAACTAGCTCTAAGTAAAAATTCTTTCGAACTAGCAGAATTGCCTGGCAACCGCGTGGCCAGAATAGTACTAATATACATTTATATTTAAAAGTAACTAATGTTTATTATTAAAAAATATAGTTTTTTTTCTTTTACAACTGTAATACTTTAAATATATATCTAATTAATTGCACCATTATAACAAGGGTACGCCAAAATAAGTGGTTTTGATCTTTGTCTTTTTCTCTAATTAATGTTAGAATTTCTAGTCTATTAGAGCGAGTGTGGAAGCTTTCTTTAATATCATTTTACTAATATCATAAAATAACATAAGACATATTTGTAATGTTATGAAAGTATATTGAGATAAATGTACTCACAGCGTTTTTATATGGGCACTCTTCATGCTTAGAGATACTTTATTGATCAAAATTAATATAGCATTGCTACGTACACACATTTTAGGAAGGCTCCTTTTTCATTCAGGGGTACACTTACGCACTGTTTCTTCTCTCGAGCTTTTCTCTATTTCTTCAATTCTTTCAGCTTAAATTGTGTGTATCAGCGTATCTGCAAAAAACAAAAAAGATCCTCTTTGATGGCATCACTGACTTGTAATCTGAACATCAGATTAATTCTCTGACTTTAATTTGCATGGCTTACGGGTCATTTTAAGCACATATCTTAGGACATGTTTTTTAGGCTGCAGGTTATAACTTTTGATTATGGGTTATTAATCTAATGAATAGTGATGAAAGAAGCCAAAAGTCAAAATCCGTTGAAAATAAAAAAGAAAAGGGTCATAGTTAACAAAGAGATTTAGGATTTATTCGTATTGGGTTTAGTTGATAGTTTTTGGCTGATGAATAGTAATAGCTTGTAGAGAGGTCGTACAGAGAGATATTTGTATACGATTTTGATATATATAAATAAAGTTACTATAGTGTTTATTTTAATCGATTAGTGTACATTGTCTTGAAAAAAATACTCTATTTGAAAATTATTTATTATAGAAAAAAATAGTTTTTAGAAGCTAATACAAACAGGATCTTTGTGGGCATGGTAGTGTCATCCTCTCATAAATTGCAAAGCATGGGCAAAGGTAGGACTGTGCAATTCTATACCGAACCGAAAAAACCGTACCGAAAAAACCGAACCGAACCGGTCAACTCGGTTTGACCGGTATTCGGTATTCGGTTCGGTAGCTAAAAAACTAGCATTTCTCTGATTCGGTTTTTTCGGTAAAAACCGAGGAAAAACCGAATTTCCCGAAAAAAACCGAACAGCCCAACTTGCATCTCCGGACTCCGGTCTTGGCCCACCAGGCCCGACGCACGCGGGACACACGCGGAAGACTCAAACCCTAGCTGCAGAGGCGCAGACGGGTGGCCACTCCCTCTCTCTGTCTCTCCCAGTCTCCCACTCGCCTTGGCGGCTCGGCGCCTCGCGAGATCGCGCTTCCGCCGACCGCAGTCCGCGCATGCCCGCCGGCGAGGCGCTCCCGGCAAGAACCGCATCGCCGGTGGCTGCACCCTACTCCAACGTCGCCGGGTTCGCGCGCGCAAGCGCGGCATGCCCTTCGCGCGGCGCTCTGGGCAAATACCGCGCCGCCGAGCTAGGGGCGCTCTACTTCAACGCCATCGGGTTCGCGCCGCGCGAGAACGGCATGCCCTTCGGCGAGGCGCTCCTGGGCAAGAACCGCACCGCCGGCCGGCTGCACCTACTCCAACGCCGACTCGTCAGAGCACGAGCAAGGCGTCACACTCAGCGAGCCGTTCTGGGCAAGAACCGCGCGGTCGGTGGATCGACACCCTACTCCAACGCCGCCGTATTCGCGCACCCCGTGGCATGGCGCGTTGAGAGAGCTCCGCGCCCCGCGCGTCGTCGTGCGAGTAAGCTAGTTATCTAGCCTTGTCAATGTATGCATATGCAAGGCAAGCACTTCAATTTTTTTTCCTTTTTAAGACTTGGATTTTGTATATGTGAAGTCCTAGTCTATTACAAATTCTTACTAGTACTAAAAAATAGTCATAAGCTGTACCTTGTTGTTGAGTATGAACTATATCTTTGTCTGATTCTATTAATTTCATAGATCAAAAGGTCGCAGAAAATAATTGTGTTTCATATATCGATGCTATTTGGTTATCTTAAATTATGTATGAGCTTGAATTCTGCTATTGTTGATTCAGGTGAAAGGACCTTTGGTGTGCTCATAAAAATTGATCTAATGGACAAGGGTACCGATGCTGTTGATGTTTGGATCAACTAAAAATCAAGTGCTAAACACTTACACTGCCCTAAAAATCAAATATCAATTGATTTGTGTTATGTACAGTGTACTTCAAGTCTTGGACTATCTCGAGTGTGCATGGCGATAACTCTGTATCGTATTCATGCATTTCGGACTTACGGTGTGCGGTGCGGCGGCGTGTGCTAGCGACCTAGCACCGGTAAGCGATAAGTGCTAGTGCGCATCGTGCGATAATGTGTATTGCGTAGAGGTAGCTCACTACCATTCTGCATTTCTGCTTCAGTGCTTCTGGAAGACTGGAATGGAGAATTGGAGTTGGAGAAGAGATTATCGTTTACCAATTCGCGTAAACTTTGGTAAAATTGGTATTTACCGATACCGTACCGAAATAAAATGGTATTTATCGGTACCGAACCGTATTATATTAAATCCCGTATTTCCCGAATAACTAACACCGTATTTACCGAACAAACCGTATTTACCGAACCGTATAAACCGAAAAAACCGAACGAACAGTCCTAGGCAAAGGCAGGGGCGACGACATCTTGGGTCTATTTGATATGGCTGTAGCTCATTGAGTAATTGCATTACTATACGAAGGTCATCTTTTTTTTTCTTCTTTCCCGTAAGTTACATCGGGTAGTTTTGTTCGGACTTTCTTTTTCATTTTTTCCCAGGAGATCGGTTCATATTCGTTTGGTCATGTGTATATTTGATAATTGTACAAGGTTAGGTTTCCTTTCGGGTAGCAAAGGATCTTACCGTTATAATCAGTGTGGGCCATTTAATGGACATCTAGGACCTTTTCCTTTTATAACGATTAATGAGAGATTTTTCAGAATTTTTTATTTAAGAATTACTGTAGCCTTCTAAAACGAATGAGGTATATTTAATCTCACCAGTTTTTTTCTTCTAAATATATAGATAAGCTTCCACATAAGAACCTACACATATGATCTGGCTTAGCGTTCGATTGTGACGTGGAATCAATTTTTTTATTTTTACGACAATTGAACTGTTTCTATGAGATACTAGCATTTCCTATAAAACTGTTGTGCTCCGTCGCATGGTTTAAATGAATTTTTATTTGTTCTAAGGACAATTTTCCACATGTACCATTGTGGGTGTGTTCTTTTTTATCTGCGATTGCTAGCTTATGGATGTAGCTGATGCCTTTTGATCTTAATGTGAGTGTATATTTGAACAAATTGAATATCGATAAACTATTTTAAAAAAATTATTATGATAAATCATTTTAAAGTGGTGACAGCTAAAAAAACAGCCTGAATCTACTCATTTCTTCTTGCTGCACCTGACAGATCAACTTGAGGTTGGATCCGCAGAGTGGCAGAATCAAAGATGCTCAATCACCTAGCCATGACAAACCTACTTTTTCCCTACAATCTGCAGAGGTCATCAGCACACTCACTATGGTCAAAAAGGCTGCTGGTCTTTACAACACACCCCTGCATGTGGACCGCTTCCACCATGGACCACAGGGACAGCTCCATGACGCCTCACACGCCTGCAGACCACCAGAGCTACCATGTCTTCTTCATGCACCGCATATGGGAAACGCGACGTCGATGCCCCCCCCCCCCCCGCCCCTCACACACTCGCTGCACTCCGTGAACCTTTTCATGCTCTGCAAGCACGAGACATGGCTAAGCGAATCTTTATATTAGCTTCCAATTTTCGGGACCATGTAAATTGTAAATCTTTGAGATTAGCCATGCACTCATTGTGTTTTTTTGGATTAGACTGCTGCCACAATTCGGCAGCCGTGGCTTCTGCCTGAAAATGCATTGTAGCTGGCTGAAATTTCACTGTAGTTGAAGGTAGCTTATTTGGCGTAATTAAATTTTAAAAAATTAAAAATAGAAAAAATATGTTAGCTCATATCAGACAACGCTAATGAATATAGGAAAAAAGAACCAGCAAAAAAGCTAAAAAAGCGAAAAAAACAGAAAAAAATGAAATTTATGAATAGTGAAAAATAAGTCAGAAATCAGAAGTTGAAATTGAAACAAGTGGGGCCTTAGTCGCTAACATACAACTTACTGATTTTGCTCCGTGCGTGTCACTAATCTTGTCGATTTAGTTAAATCAATGGCTTAATTTCACCACTCCTCGCTCTTTTTTTCTTTTCGTAATCACGTACCCCATGCACAAATGATCGAACTCTCCTGCTGCCGTTCCGATGGGCGAGAACAACACATGGAGAGGATCCAATGGCAGACCAGAATCACACTCCTCTCTTTGCTAGCTAAGCTACTGGCTGTATCACTCGTACAATCAATCAATTATCTCTTCTTGTACATGCTTGCAAGGAAGAGGTTGCTGCGTGCGATTAATCATTCAGACAACACACTACTCCATGTTGATACGGTCCAAGGTACGCATAACATTAAGGACATGCATAATGGATGCGTTATACGCCGTATAATACATATGGTCGGCATGGATACGGTCCATGCAAAACTAACCAACCTGCTATCATCAATACACAGTACTACTCGTATATATTGTGCGTATACGTACACGCATGGGATGCCATTACGATTAATAAAATTAGATCGAGCAGCTAGCAGGCTAGCAGCCAACGGACGAAGAGATTGAGCCCTATCCATGTATGTGTCGTACCAGATCGACTCATTACCCGCCGCCAGCAATGGTCGTACCAGATCGACTCACTAACTAATAATCAAGGCGATAGTTTGCACCTCAAATACTACTAGCAGTAGCATCGAGTTGATGTTAAAGAATCGGCCCCGATCAATTCGGCTTGAACTTCTGGTTTCTGACTTATTTTTTACTATTCATAAATTTCGTCTTTTTCTGAACTTTTGGCTTTTTGTTGAGCTTTTTTGCCGGTTCTTTTTTTCCCGTATTCGTTTGTATTATACGTAATGGGCTAACATATTTTTTATATTTTTATTTTTTTTTAAATTTAATTATGCTAAATAAGCCTCTGTCATTCTGATGCTTTTTCGACCCACTCTGATGTTTTCAGCCATAAGCCACGAGCTTCTCAGCCGAACCGATCACCACCTCGGATGCATTTTAGTTCAACTTATCTCTCACATCGAAGAGATTGAGCCCTATCTATGTATGTGTCGCCATCCAAAAATTCCTAACAACAATACCATGTCCATATAGAGAATTTTTTCTGGTAATGTATGTGTCGATGTTTTAGTATCAATTTTACATATGATTTGTTTGGATTCAGGATCTCTTATTATGACCTATTTATGATCACATAGAGAAAAGACATAAAAATTTTTATACAGGTTCGGACTTTCTGCTGCAAGAATAACAATCCTACTTTCAATGTAAATATTACTCAATAAACCGATTACAACGGAGAAAGTAATACGAAAAGTCTTGCTCTACTACTATTCTTCCTTAGGCCTCTCCCGGATCTCCTCTTTTTTCCTGATGTTCACCTTTATATAGCTTACAAGGTGGTGGCAGTTTTTCCATATCAAGAGATGCCTTAACGTCGTTTGATTTCTGATAAGTACTGAGACATGATCCTACTAGAGCATTGGTACTGTTTTTTGACCTGATTCACGACTAGTTGAGAGTCTCCTCTCACGAGTAGTTGACGAATCCTGAGCGCTTTCGCGGCTCGTATGCCAGCCAACAAATCTTTGTATTTGGCCACGTTATTAGTAGCTGGAAAGTTTAATTGAACAACATACTTTAAGGTCTCCCCCGCGGAAGATTCTAGGACCACCCCAGCTCCCGAGCCACTAAATGTAAGTGACCTATCAAAGTACATTGTCCACTGGTTATGGGAAGTGTATTAGGGATCCAGAACAGGTTCAAGATTTATCCATTTGGTGATAAAGTCTACCAAGATCTGGGGTTTAATGGCTGTTCGGGACACGAAATGGAGGTCAAATGCCCCAAGTCCAACCGACCATGTTACCATGCATCCCGTTGTTTCCCTGTTCTGGAGGACCTCTCCTAATGGAAACTTAGACAACACAACAATTTTGTGTGCCTGAAAATAATGCCTCAGTTTTCTCGAAGACATGAGGAGGGCATATAAGAGTTTTTGAACCTGAGGGTAGCACTCTTTAGGTCTGTGTAAGACTTTGCTTACATAGTAGACTAGTCGTTGGACGCCCTCGCATTCCACGACCAGTATTGCACTTACTGCCTTTGTGTGACAGCTAGATATATTAAGAGCGTCTCTTCTAGTTTCGGAGAAACCAGGATAGGAGCACCCGTAAAATATCTCTTGATATTCTTGAAGGTATCGTTAGCCTCCTTCGACCACTCGAATTCCTCGTGCTTTCTTAGAAGTTTGAAGAAAGGAAATCATTTTTCTTCCAGTCGTGCGATGAAATGACTTAAAACCGCCATGCACCCTTGAGTTTCTGGACTTCTTTTTTAGTGGTCGGAGAGCGTATTTGCTCAATGGTCTTTATCTTTTTGGTATTTACTTCTATACTTCTTGCCAAAACAAGGAATCCGAGTAATTTTCCCCAAGAAACCCTGAACACACACTTCTCAGGATTGAGTTTCAAGCGGTGTTTTTTGAGGTTGTCAAATGTTTTTTTAGGTCTAAAATATGATTAAGTCATTTGATGCTCTTTACAACTAGATCATCAATGTAGGCTTCCAAATTTTGGCCTAGTTAAAGGATAAAAGTCAATTGCATCAAACGTTGAAAAGTCGGATCAACATTTTTCAAACAAAATGGTATTTTGACATAGCAAAATATTTCAAATGGCGTAATAAACGCGGTCTTCTCTTCATCTTCTATAGACATACTAATCTGATGGTAACCAGAGTATGCATCTAGAAAGTTTAAAGTTTCACAACCAGTAGTAGAGTCAACCAATTGATCGATACGGGGAAGAGGGAAATCATTTTTTGGACAAGCTTTAGTACGATAAGTATAGTCTATATACATACACCACTTATCATTAGACTTTTTAACTATTACAGGGTTCGCCAACCACGCTAAGTGATTAACATCTTTTATAAAGCCTGTTTTCAGCAGCTTGTCTAATTTAGATCTAATAGCATCCCATCGATTAGGTGTAAATCTCTGTAATTTTTGTTTTACGGGTTTCTTGTCAGGCCGTGGAGCTAGCCTATGCTTGATCACCTCCCTGGGACCCCGGGCATGTTGGATGGTTGCCACACGAATACATCTGCATTTGCTCGGAGAAAAGTGATGAAGGCATCTTCCTATGCAGGGTCGAAAGTAACCTCGATGCGAACGGTCTTCGAAGGCTCCGCTGGATCCAACAAAACCTTCTTGACTTGCTTGTTCGTAGGCTTTGGCACAACTTTAGGCTTCGAATGCTTGGTTGAATGCTGCACCTTACTTGCTTCTCGAGTTGGTAACTGGCCTACAATCTCAAGGGATTTGCTGTCACATGTAAGCACCATTTTTTTTATCACAGCGGACTGTGATCACTCCTTTGGGACTTGGCATCTTAATACATTGTATGCATAGTAAGCAACTATCAAGAAGTGTGCCAGAGTTGGTCATTTGAGTATGGCATTATACGCCGTGTCAAAATCGACTACATCAAAGGAGATTTTTTTCTATCCTGAAATTGCTTGGAAAACCAAATGTAATAGGTAGAGAAGCTTGACCAATTGGCTTAGCCGAAGACCCTGGACTGATCCCATGGAATGAGTATCGTACAATCTTTATTCTGGTCTGAAGAACTTGCATCTCATCTAAAGCACCTATAAATAAAATATTTAAAGAACTACCACCATCAATCAATACTTGATTCACTCAATAGTTGTTGATGGTAGGCTCGACCATGATAAAAAACCAACCTGATCGAGTTGAAGGGATCAAATAGCCACTTTTCTCAAAAGAGATAGTGACTGTCGACTACTTTGAAAGATAATTGATAAGGGGAGAGTCAATGGAGTTTACCTCATGTTTGACAGCTTTGTACTATTTCTTAGATTCATATGCCAAAGATCCTCCATAGATGTGCTCGACGCTGTACTGTGGATCCTGAAATGGCATCTCCTCGTCATTGTCCGACTACTTTCGACCACTCGTTTGTCCCATCTCATCGAGTGTGGGAAGAGGTCCTTTGTTGGAGTAGTAATTCTCGAGTTTTCATTGAAAAACTCGGTAATTACGAAGATCATATCCTTCCTTTTAGTGGAGAGGGCACCACTTTCGTTTATTATCCTTCCAAGCAGGGATTTTGCCCTTGCTCTGATCGGAGTACTGCCTGGGATACCGTGGCTCCTTATGACCCATGGCAAGACCTCTTTGGAACTATCGGCTTGAGGCTTCTGACCTTTTACCTTTTTCTTGGATTTCTTGACCTTCTCCTTCCCTTTGCTACTTTTGCCTCCATCTTTGGTACCTCGATTGGCTTGGTTGATGGTCTTGCTCTACTCGACTACTTCAGTAGCAGTCGTATAACAATCAACCATCTTGAAGAGCTTAGTGACAGTAGTGCTCAGTGACAGTAGTTGAGGATTCAAAGTGATATCTTCTGTGAACCTTCTATTGTGGACTCCCTGCTTAAATGCTCTGAAAACAAAAGTGTGAAAACCTCCAGAATGGAATTGTGAACTTGACTAAAATGCCTAATGAATTATTGTAGTTTCTCATTGTTGCTCTGTCTCATCCAGTGCAGATCGTCTTCCTTCCCAGGGTGATTGTATGTGCCTTGAAAAATGGCCAGAAGAAGATCACATAGATGTTGCCATGAATAGATCAACTCTAGTGGTTGATTCAACATCCACGATTGAGTAGATCTCTCGAGCACAGTTAGAAGGTAGTTCACCATGACATGCTCTCCTCCTGTTGGTCGAACTACGGTCGTGTAAATTTGAAGGAACTCAATGGTATTTTGGGACCCATCAAACTTCTCTATATTTACTGGTCGAAACCATGGTGGCCAGCGTATTGCTCGGAGTTCAGGCATGAATGCCTAACATTAGGTAGCAAAATCATGATGCCTCATTTGCGGGAAAGGATGATTGGCATCTCCAGGCAACCATACTTGATGATGCTCGAAAGTCGGTGGACCCGACCTGTAATAGGTCTCGTCCATTCGAGGGTAATACTACTCATATTCCATTTGCCATTGCAGATTTCTTGCTCGAAGTGATGAACGATCACCTCCTCCATAAGCTCACTGATTTGCGGTCATTCGAGGAATTCTTCTTTGACTAGAGTTGTTGTTCGGAGAACGATGTGACCTGCCATCATGTCAATTTTCTCAAGGTGTGTTTTGTGAATGACTAGACGCAGTCATACTTGTTTGACTAATGGAGTTGTGTTGGTGAGGTTTCTTGAGGTTGGCCATCATGCCTCGAAGTCTTTGCACGATCCCTTTAGTGAAATGGTCATAACTCGGTGCTCAAGTAAACTCTTAACTTGGATTTTTGAGTAGATCATTTACGTGTTGGAGCTCCCAAGCCTCCTCAGACTGGTACTGGATGTGCCTAGGCAAGGACCTTTGGGCAGCCAATCTTCTTCTTCGAATGATCTCGAGATCCTCAATATCTAAAGTTGATTGAGGCTGCCTCAATGGAGAGCAATTATTTTGAGGATTTCTCCTACGTTCATCAGAGTACTTACCTGGCTCATCACTGGAGGCCTCTTTACCATCACCACGAGGGGTCGTAGTGTGTGATTGGCAGGGAGCACTATCAAGCCTTCCTCTGAGAGTGATTAGTATCTAAGGGGAGGGTGAAGACCTCTTATCGATAATCTTCACTTCTGTCAAAGGCCCCCTCACTTGAATGAGTCATCCAATTAGAGCGCATCACGACCTGGAGTAAACCCCGTCAGGAATGAGAATTTCAGGTTATAACTATCTCCCGTTGGAGCTGAACCCTGTGTAAGTATGGGCGGACTCGTAGGGAGCCCCCCTCCCATGCTCTTTGGGGGGAGGGACAAGCAAGAGTTATGACTTCCAGATGTCGATAGACTCCCAGAATACATGATTCTAGGACTCGTTGAGCCTGATCTGATGGCTGTTGTGGGACTCGAACACCTGGGGGAGGTCCCTTGTCATGTCGCAAGTCCTGTTTGTGGTCGGATTGACCCTTACCCTTCGGGGAAACTCATTCATCTAGTGAGCATAATGCTATGGGGGATAAGGATCCCTCCTCAGCCCTACCCATGGTGCGATCTCCGGAATCTCGTGATGGATCTCTAGGGATAGCCTCACTGTCGAATGAAAGCATGATCTGCTCGAAGTCGTAGCAGGCATCCATGTCGAGATCTGCGTACTTGGCCAGGTCAAACCAATTCTCCTTGTTCCACTCCCCCGCCATGAAGACATTAGAAAGAAAAGAACTTGCCAATAAGGAATTACTAGAGTTTGGGAAGAAGATCCCCTTGGACAGCACCAACTTTGATGTTTTAGTATCGATATTATCTATGATTTGTTTGGGTTCAAGAGATCTCTTGCTAAGACCTAGCTACGATCACATAGAGAAAAGACACAGAGAGTTTTATATAGGTTCGGGCCTTTTGCTACGAGAATAACAACCCTAAATCTTGTGTGGATATTACTCAATAAATAGATTACAACGGAGAAAGTAATGCGAAATGTCCTGCTCTACTGCTATTCTCCCTTGGGTCTCTCCCAAATCTCCCATTTTCTCCCTGACGTCCACTTTTACATAGCTTGCAAGGTGGTGATAGTTTTCCATGCTAAGAGACGCTTTAATGTTTCAAATGGTAACTGCTCGACAGGAGTTATTAGAGACGTGGTATCTCACTCATTGTTTGGCGGTTACTATCAAAGAGAAGTTATGCGCAGTTATTCTAGAGAATAAATGTACGTGCTAACCGCCTCGTCAGACATGCCCACTATGCAATGGGTCATCATAGAAAGGTTAGTCGAAGTTTGGTTTAGTTGTAGGAGGATCTACGACCATAACGTGGTTGCAAGATAATTCACGACCATGGTCATAGGAGAACATATGACTATGGGGTAGTCATAGAAAAGGCTTACGACCAAGGAGTGATCGTAGAAGAGCTTAAAACTAAAGAGTTATCGCAGAAGAGCTTTACAACTATGGAGTTGTCGTACAAGAGTTTACGACCAAGGGGTTGTCGCAGAAGAGCTTACGACTACCTTGTGAAATCTCTCTCTTATAAATAAGGGGTATATTCAAGGAGTATAATGATGTAACAATATCATTTACAGATAAATAATAATTTGAGGATTGTTATATCCTTATCAATATGTGAAGTGTTATCTAATTTTCTAGCAAATTGGTAAAGTTAACGATAGTTAAACTTGAACAAAAGCCGATCCTTGATGAAACATCGATGCGAAGTAGTGACGAATAGGAACAAATGTCGAAACAGGAATAGATATAACTCACAGATTGATCAACATGTTGATACGAATTAATATTCAACAAAATCAAATTATAAATGTAAAATTCTGCTAGCTATGACATACTCCTAAGCTACAAAAAAGTAAATGCAAAAATATAGTAAAGGATGGTGTGTGAGCGTTTTTCCATCAACCGGTATATGATATTTATAGTCTAAAATAGTCAACGCAATCTTGAATTGTGCTTTTAAGTCTCCCTCTTTACGTCGACTCAACCTTTTTTGGGAACAGAAAGCGGTCAGATCGTTCCTGAGTCTAGTCAGACCGCTTACTTAAAGCAGACCGCCGGCTTGTATTCGGTCTATGGCCAATCAGACCGGCCAGATGCAGTACTGTGCTTCTTTGTTGTTTCGGATTGTTGCTTGATTGTAGCCTGTGAAATATGATATTCTTAGCCCTTCAGCTTTAGAGTAAAAGATTTTTTATACTTAAAGAAAAAATTAAAGAAAATAACATTCACTCCCACTCTGTTACATTGCCGTTCCTATAGAATCTTTATACTAGCTTCCAAATTTCGTGACCATGTAAATCTTTGAAATTAGCCATGCACTATTTTGTTTTTTTATTAGACTGCTGCCACATTTCGGCAGGCGCAGATTTAGTACCTAATATGTAACTTGTTGATTTTGCTCCGTGCGTGTCGCTGATCTTGTCAATTTAGTTAACTCAATCGCTTTCATTTTCACCACTCCTCGCTCTTTTTTCTTTTCATAATCACGAACCAATGCACAAATGGTCAAAACTCTCTTGCTGCCGATCCGATGAGCTAGAACAACACATGGAGAGAATCCAATGGCAGACCAGAATCACACTCATCTCTTTGCTAGCTAAGCGACTGGCTGTATCACTCGTACAATCAATCATCTCTTCTTGTACATGCTTGCAAGGAAGAGGTTGCTGCGTGCGATTAATCATTCAGACAACACACTACTCCATGTTGATACGGTCCAAGGTACGCATAACATTAAGTACATGCATAATGGATGCGTTATACGCCGTATAGTAATATGGTCGGCATGGATATGGTCCATGCAAAACTAACCTACCTGCTATCATCAATACGCAGTACTCGTATATATAGCACGTAGCACAATACGTACACGCATGGGATACCATTACGATTAATTAGATCGAGCAGCTAGCAGCCAACGGACGAATCAAGCATCATCATTACCCACCGCCAGGAATGGTCGTACCTGGTCGACTAACTAATAATCAAGGCGATAGTTTGCAACTCAAATACTGCTAGCAGTAGCATCGAGTTGATGTTAAGAAGGGATCAGACCCAATCTCCTTGGATGGACAAGTATTTTAGTTCAACTTCTCTCACGTCGAAGAGACTGCACCCTGTCTATGTATGGGTTATCACCGGAAAATTCCTGACAGCAGTACTATGTCCATATAGAGAATGTTCTCTGACATTATATATGAAGTGCTAGCAGATTTTTCTAACAAATCGACAAAATTGACGATAGTTAAATCTGAAAAAAAATTGATCCTCGATAAAACGTTGATGCTAAGTAATAACGAATAGGAACGAATCTCAAAACAGGGATAGACGTAACTCACAGATTAATCAACATGTCGATACAAATCGATATTGATCAAAATCAAATTACAAATATAAGATTCTGCTACCTATGACATACTCGTAAGGTATAGAAAAAGTAGATGCAAAAAGATAGTAAAGGATGGTGTGTGCGCGTTTTCGGTCAACCACTATAGTGTATTTATAGTCTAAAATAGTTAACCCAATCTTCCAATGTGCTTCAAATTTCTCTCTTCGCGTCGGCCTAATCTTTTCTTAGATAGAGTCCCTGTCCACTTTGAAATATTCTTGTCTTTGATCTCCTATCGATATCTACCTTTTTTTTAGTCGGTACCTACTGGAAGCTTTTTAGTGTGATCAATGCTTGATTATAATTTCTAACAAATTTTGATCTTTCCTTATAATTACGTCAAATGCTAAAAATATTTTTTAAAACTATTTTACTATCCATAACCTGTCAGCAACGGTATGCATCCAGAAGCGAGAGCACCTAGCCCTGTTTTGGAATGCATGAACTAAGCTGTTTTTGTGAGACTCATGAGTTCGTAACATGCCCTCTCTCGTTATGGCCGAGTTCTTTTGGACTTATGACTTAGTTTTCTATAGAAACTTGGTTTTAAACGGTGTATCTTTTTAAAATAGGGTGTGTAAGTTGATTATGGTTTATAAATTGATTATAGTAGACACTATCCTGACTTCATCTATATCAGCTAAAATGACACACGAGTATCACTCTTCTCATACTTCCTCTGATGAATAGCTATAATTCAAATATTAAAACCAAAAATCATAAATCACACGTTGATTTGTGCAGTTACTGGAGGACTAGTCTACTCAGACGAGCCTATCTGTCCATTCGCACAGTAGTGCACGGATCTGTGTTCCTGTTTAGATCAAGCGTAACTGCGTAAGTACGTCCAATTTTGGGGCCAATACACGCAGCATTCATGACAGATCGATTTGTAAACAGCGGCACCGTTGAAGTTGGCGATCGAGCGCCGGCAGCAGATCGGCGGCTGGGTGAGTCTGGCGAACGTGTATATATGCACGCATAGAACAGATAATAAGCGCGCGGTTGATCGAAAGACAAGTATCTATCCATATTCCCTGTATTAAACTTGGTGGTTTCTGCCCAGCGCCCCGACCCACGTGTCTTTCTCATACTATACCGCTTCTCCCCCAATAATTAGTGCACTCAACTCAATTAGTGTTAAATGCACTTAATTAGCATTAAACACACTTATTAGCACTAACAGTAATTGATTAGTGCTGATACTGCTACGGTAGCTCTGTTCGTGCCCAGCGCCCCTATCCACGTGACTTCCTTACACTGTACCGCTTCTCCGCTGCCTTGTGCTGTCTTCCTATATTGTCTTGCTGGCTTCTAGAGGAGTCCTTTTGCCGCATCGTTGGGTGCGTTCCATTAATCAGCTCAGTTGTTGGTGTCTTTGGTTTCGGTTGTTGGATCATGTTTCATGACTGCATCTCTACAGGGTTTCCCTCCCGTAGTTTACCTTCCGTGTGCCTCTTGAGTTTCTGCTTCTGCCTCGGTTCATGCGTGTTAGAACTAATCTTTTTTTGGTAGGTTTGTTAGATATGGTAGGAGTTTGAGTTATTGCCGTATACGAGTATGTATATGAATACATATAAGAGTCCGAATCAGTTTGTTGGTGTCCGTTTGCTAGTCTATAACCAGTCTACAAAAGGCTATGTAGAGTCATGTAAAGGAGGCAGAGAGAAAGCAATGTAACGCGAAGAGAAGCGATCAGACGGAAGCTAGGAAGTAGCAGAATAGACAGGAGTAACGAGGAGGGAGAGAAAATACAGAAAATCGAAGTGCTTTTGTGCCCCAGAATATCAACTTGTGCTCTCGTCTTGTTTTCGTGTTATCGTTGCCATAAGACGCGAGTACCAGAAGAAACTCGAGTACTCGAAAGATTACGAGTAACTAGAGCACTCTAAGATCGTGAGTACTATAGCACTCCTGGCTTACGAGTACCATAGCGAAGAAGTCGACATGTTTGAGTGTCAACCCGGTCGAAGCTCACGAGCGCGGAGCTGTCGAAGTTCGACTACATGCTATCTGATCGAAGTTTGAGTACATGCTAAGTGGTCGTAATCAACATATGAGTGCTGAGCGGTCGTAACCAACATACGAGTGCTGAGAGGTCATATCCAACAATTGGTATCAGGCCTATTGATCTTGGTGATTCCTGAAGATCATGGGCGAGAAGGCGAAGGCCCGAGATAGGCTAATCTCTCTCCAGTATTCTCTCCTAATGACCGATAATTACCCGGTATGGGCAATGAAGATGAAGGCGAACATGCGCGCTCAGGATGTCTGGAGTGTAGTCGATCCGAAGGGGAAGGACAAGGAGGTGGATGACAAGATATATTAGACGGTGCTTGTTGCAATCTATCAGGCGGTGCCAGATTCGATGACGCACTAGCTCATCAGAAAGGAGACAACATAGGAAGCGTGGGAGATGCTGTGGACGATGCACGAGGGAGTTGATCCTGTGAACTCATCAAGCAGCGATGGCGCGGGTGAGGCAACCAAGAGAGTCAAGGCAGGTCCCATGGACATACAGCTAGAGAGGCGGTGTAGCCTCAGTTGAGATGTACATGGAAAAGTAGGCAGATTTGGTCCAAGAGAGAGGAGCGGGAGGATCAGATAATGGTAAAGCCAAGACGGCCGTGGCAGCAGGTGCTCCGGCCCAAGCAGGCGTGCAAGGAAGGATGAGATCGGTCTAGGTGTAAGGTGTGGCAAGTGTTGGTTTGTGCGTTGCTCAGGATGGAGCAAGCACGGGTGGTAGGGCGGTGACAGCCCAGGAAGGAACGGCACACGAGAGTGCAGAAAAAGGATGGAAGATGAGAGAAGATCGGCGTGACCAAGTTTTTGGGGGATGAGAGAAGATCGGCGTGATCAAGGTGAAGAAATAAGATTAACTAGGGTGAATGTTAGAATTAATCTTGTTTTTGGGTAGGTTTGTTAGATATGGTAGGAGTCTAAGTTATTGCCATATATGAGTACATATACGAATACATATAAGAGTTTGAGTCAGTTTGTTGGTGTCTGTTTGCTAGTCTATAACCAGTCTATAAAAGGCTACGTAGAGTCATCTAAAGGAGGTAGAGAGAAAGCAATATAACATGAGGAGAAGCGATCAGAAGTGATCAGAGGGAAGCTAGGAAGTAGCAGAATAGACAGGAGTAACAAGGGGGAGCGAAATACAGAAAAGCAGAGTGGTTTTATGCCCCAGAATATCGACTAGTGCTCTTAGCTTGTTTTCATATTATCGCTACCATATTCGAAGACCAGAGGACCAGAGGAGATGCGAGTACCAGAGGAAACTCGAGTACTCGGAATATTATGACTAACTAGAGTACTCAAAGATCATGATTACTGTAGCACTCATGGCTTACGAGTACCATAGCAAAGAAGTCGATGTGTTTGAGTGTCAACGGTCGAAGTTTGAGTACATGTTGAGTGGTTGTAATCAACATACAAGTGCTGAACGGTTGTAACCAACATATGAGTGCTGAGCGGTCGTATCTAACAGCGTGCTCCTTGCCTTGTTTGCAACTCCATCATCCTTGTTGTGGTTTCACTACGCCCAGCTTACATTGTTTCCCCGTGTCATGCGTGCACCCATCTATCACGCTCCTCATGCACACCCCGGTCAACCGCATTAGTTGCTTTCGTGTGAGGTACTGCTTTCTGTTTGTTCCCCCAATTTTCTTACCATTATCTGCACTCTTGCTATTATTTTCTTAACGCCTCGATCTATCGCACTGGTTGCTTTCGTGTGAGGTACTATTTTCCATTTGTCCCCCCGATTTTCTTACCGTTATTTGCACCCTTGCTATTCTTTTTTTGGATTAGGTTGTGTTGAGGTGCTATCCTCATCGAGGTTTCCTAAGCTTAGCTTCCTACCTGATTCTGCATGCTTTGATTTATTTTGTTTCAACAGGGTTTAGATAGGTGACATTCTTTTTTTGTGCTTTATACTCTCAGCGAGGTTTAGACTCGTGACATCCTTTTCGCATGCTTTTATTTGGGTTTTACATCTGAAGCCTCCTTTTTCTAGGTTCGATTAGATTACTATATTAGTTTTACTGTGATTAGACTATTGCATTAATCCTATTCTTTCTTCTATGGTTTTGTAAGAGACCCTACAAACATATGAGGAGTTTAGATTAGAAATGTAAGAACGCATATATTAGGCCTTCTTTTTTTTGGGTTCGGTTAGACTACTATATTAGTCTTACTATGATTAGACTACCACATTAATACTATTCATTGCTCTATGGTTTTGTAAGAGATGTTAGTTTGGATACCACTCTGTCAACCCTCCATTACATATGGCGCTTAGATTACCCAAATGCCCACTGGAGCAACCTGAAATTACACAAAATGCCCTTGGTAATCGTTCCTGATGACTACTTCGACCACGACGCTTTGATCACAGTGCTATGACCACGACGCTTCAACCACGATGCTTTGACCGGCACTTCGACCATGTCTTCAGCCATGACGCTTCGACTATGGTGCTTCAACCATGACACTTCAACCATGTCTTCAACCACGATAGGGGCTGGGTGAACAAAGATGTAAATGGAACTAGACGGAATGGTATTTTGCCCAACTTCTAAAAAATTAGATGGTATTAAAGTGAATCAATTTTTTTGATGGTATATTTCTAAAGTGGTCTTATTTAGATGGTGAATAGACTATTATTTCTATTTTTTTATGCTTTCCCTTCTGTATTCTGCTTACTTATATGATATACAGTCTCCCTATTATGACCCATTTTGTTTATGCATTGTTTATTTTTATCTTTAGACAATATTGACTAGATCATACTTTTACTATTATACATAGCTTTATTTATGCAGTACTTCTCCTTACAGCTACATCATTTAATCCAGAGTATCTATTTATCACAGAGGTTCTATATGGCATATTCACTACTAAAAGATGTCAACCAGAGTTCCCACAAATGGAAAGTTCTTGTCTGCTTAGCACGTGTTTGGGAATTTACAAACCCACAAGAATTAACAAATGTATACCATTTGGACTTCATCATGTTAGATGAACTGGTTTGTCACTTTCTAAAGTTTTATTATAATTGTAGATCTAATATGTTACTATTGTACAATGACTACACCTATTTTTATTTGTAGGTCATTAAATATATACATTGTTGTTTATTCCTTTCCTTACAAATTATTCACCCTGTTCTTGTTACCAATATTATTGTTTGTCTATGCTTAGGGAGGTGTCATGGAAGGATTAGTTCATCAAAAATAGCTTACTAAATTTATAAGCGTATTGAGAGAAGGATCTATTTATGAAATCGAATTCTTTGAAGTCATCCAAGCGAAAGAGATTAACAGATTGTTGATGGGAATAACTTAGTTTGATTCTCCAAATATACTAAGCTTAAAGAAATCTTGCCAGAACCATAAGCTTTCCCTATTTATGCCTATAATGCAGTCCCTTTTTCCATTCTAACTGAACTTACTGGCCAAAATACTCTATTATCAGCTGTGTCATTTAATATAGTAATACTACTGTCTTAGCATACATACTTGATTGAATTCATTTACTGATACCTTTCCTAGTTTTAATGTTTTTTACCTATTAGATATGTTGTTCTCATAACCGCTGCTTCATCACTTACCAATACAACTACAAAATAGGGCCAAACCGTTAAGCGAACTATTCAGATAACTAACGGAAGGTACTCTTGCTTTCCATATAGTTCTCTTTTTTCCAATTACATTACTTACTAATCTTATCTTACATTCCTGTTTTGTTAGTCTTTATACATAAATAACAATACTACAACAACAAATGACACAAATGTGGAATTATAACTTTATGGGGCCGACATGCTGAGACATTCAATGCTGACATCTCGCAGGCCACATCTGAAAACACAGTTACAACTCTATTTGTTGGCATGTTAGTTGGCACATACTCAGGTTCGCTACAACTGTTACTTTTTAGCACTAATTTAATTCACAACAAATAAAACATACGTGATGTAATTAAATCTATTTTACTAGAGAGTAACACTAATTTACGGTATTCTTCTATACATATGTAGGTCAATTGGCACTACAGAGCTGTTCTGCATCCAAATGGTATATTAATATACCAATAGCTGAGATACATGCTCTCCATAGCACGTATTAATCATCAACTTTATTCACATAAAATCTACATCTTACTATAGACACCGCTTCATACAGAATTTTATTTACCTACAATCAATTTATTAAGTAACACTGTATTACACAGAGTTAGCAACCGTCCACACTGCATTGAATGGCGAGGAGAAACCCATGATCAATCCAATCCAATCACGACAATTCAGGAACTAATAGAACTTATACCTAATGAAGCTCTGGTATGAAAATAAAATCAGATTTTACGCATGTTTACAAGTTATTTTCCACAGATTCTTTATTCTACGTTGTTCATAACTATGGCATAAATAGGGCTTATCATACAAGCTCACCATTGTTCTCAAAGATCTGGTACCAAATCAATCATGGTGGTACATAGAATGTTGAAGATGTGGTTTTAAAACAACAGAGGCTAGGTATGATAATCAATGTATTTTCATACACTATATATCTTTGCTCACAGTTAAGATCTCTAGTTCTGAAAATAGTACAAAATCTAACATATTACCTAAACTGTAAAATAGGTACAAAATTAACATCTACGGTGTTGATCCTGGTAGTGGTAATGAAGGCAAATTTGTTATTGCAGAATTCATATTCTTCGATGACGTAGGCCAAGCTTTAGTTGGAAAACCTCCCATGCTTTTAGTTGTGACAATTGAAGTCCAACAAAATTATATTGCACCAGAAATAAAAGCGATTATTGGACGCACATATGAAATCATTGTTCAAATATCAGAAGGATCACTGCAAAGCGATACTCCTACATTTCATGTGCGCTTAGTAATATCTTGACCATACCTTACTACACTTCTCTTATCAACTAGTTCTAAACCTTCATCATCAATGGTTCAAGAAACACATGAAAATAAGAATTTTGAATACCAACTTGATACCATTTCATTAACACCATCAGGTACTATTGCTGCTGAATCTACACTACTATCCACTCCTTTAACACCAATGATAGCTGCTTCTTTACAGGTAATAACTACATATGGTATCGCAATTTCTTTCAACATAGTGTTACACAAATTTTAGATTGCACAGCTTCTGCTTTGCTAATGTCCTTCTTACTTCCATCGCAGTCTGAAAAGCAAACACACAAAGCTGTTATAGCTGATGAAACCACTCAGCGTGACTCATCTCAAGAAGAAAAAAAGAGGTACTCTATTATTTTTAATTATATTACTCTTTATTACTCTTACCTTCGAAGCTCTTAGAACTTCTCATTTAATAGTCTTGCTTACCGTACTTTTATTTTATAGGACAAAACACATTGATAAAAAAGAAAGCTACAAAAGAGCTATTTCCTAATGTCAAAGTCGATCTACCACAATAGGTATCTTACACTGCCTTAGTATTCTACAACATAGCTTAAAACATTAACAATAACCACGGAATACACATACTTATACCATTTCTCTGCCACTTTGCTTATAGTGAAGTTCAGCAAATGCTCCACAGATGTGAACATATCTTCGTCTAACGTTCTAAAGATTCACTACAGCTTTCCTTTTGTAAGGCATAAGCAAAATTGCCACTTTTGACAACAGCAAACTTTAGTATTTGAAACTATCATTATTCTATTATGCAGACCACCAGTGCCAATGCTATGAATAGCGCAAGGAACTAACATAGTTGCATAGCAAATTCGCATGATTGTCTCCAAGCTATGTAATGCTGAAACACTTAACCTTTTATATTTCAATGAAACCTTCTAATTCCACTACTGCAAAAAATAAGGTTTGTCTATACAACATTGGCCTATTTTTGGGGCTAAAATTAGTCAAATTTTAGGAATGTTAGATGGTCATCCAACGCACCAGATTTACCCCTACGTCCTGTAGCTTTATGGACTTTAGTTGGTCAACCACTTTATTTCGATCACGTTGTGTCGACCACATTGGTCTGACTATGTTGGTTGACCACGTTGTTTCGACCATGATGTTTCAACCACATTGATCGACCATGATGTTTTTTCTATGTTGGTTCGACCATGCTATTTCGATCATGTTGTTTCAACTATGCTAGCTCGACTACGTTGGTCGACCATGTTGGTCGACCACACTGGTTCGACCACATTATTGGTCTACCACACTATTTCGATCATGTTGGTTTGACCACGATGGTTGACCACGTTGGCTCGACCACATTGGTCGACCATGGTGATCGATCACGTTGGTCGACCACGGCGGTAAACCACGCTGGCCTGACCACGTTGTGGTGACCGCGATGTTTTGACCACATTGTGCCAACCATGTTAGTTCGACCACGATATTTCGACCACGTTGTTTCTACCACGATGTTTCGGCCACGTTGGTTCGACCACGTAGTTCTACCACATTAGTTTGACCACGATGTTTCGATCATGTTCGTTCAACCATGTTGGTTAACCATGTTGTTTCAACCACCTTCGCCGACCACATCAGCCTTGTCATGAGCAACATCCTCTGCACCCTCCATAACACCGGCCTCAGGGTCCTCTTCTTCACCAACATGTTGGGCGCCCGAGCTGCTCTCACCACCCGGATGATGTCCATTGGTCAGGCCTTGTACAACTTCTTTTGGGCATAGTTGCACAAGTAGCATGCACTCGTATCCACAACGCTGATAGCCTTCTAGAAAGCCCTTCTACATAACCGTGCGTATCAGTCTTCTCAACTTCCATCTAATATGCATGAAAGACCAGCTTCAAAGCCCTTATATGATGATGCTGCACACCTCAGGGTCCAAGGAGAAACTTCGGATGAGCTAGTACATTACATCTGCGATTCATGCATTCTCGCCATCCGGGTGTACCAAAGTGGCCTACGAAAAACTGCTCAAGTCAACACCATACGACCTTCATGAATGATACCAACATCATAATGCACTTTCAATCTAGTGGGTACCAGCATGGCTGATGTCTGTCTACAAATATTTCTAATATTGCAACTAGTCAAATCGCATCGCACATTATGGATGTACTGATGTACTATAATTTAGATTTCTATGGTAGTTCACCTATCGTGAACAACTACACTACCGCATGGTTAAGATGTCGTTTATTCCCTAAGGCAAAGTCCGCAACAAATGTGCATGCCTCTTCATATCGGTTAATTTTCTCTCTAGCGTAACCATTCCATTGCCTGTCGAAACATCCTTGCATTGTTTTTTCTTTCATTTCTTCAAATTAAGAAATTCCGTTCTAATTTACGGGGACATGTAATATGCTACGCTAGGGTGCCTTACTAACAAACCTCTCATCGATTAAAGCTAGTTATTGGATTTAAATTTAGATTTTCTACTTTACCCATCGTTTGTTATTGTTTTATTGATGTTACAATATGTGGGCTTATCAATTGAGTGTATTAGATATTTTATTGTTCTTGGCCAGATACTATTTATGCATGCATCTACTACATGCATTTATGTGTGTGTGTGTGTATATATATATCCACATATTTTCATGTATGCATGCATATATTTATAAATATATAACATATTGATTTTGTCCTCCAACCGGCCCATGAGTCTTGGCCCACTACCGGCCCACTCTCTCTCTCTCTCTCTCTCTCTCTCTCTCTCTCTCTTCCCCTTTATCTATCGCAACCCCTCCTCATTCGCACCGACACAGCTTCCTTTTGTCTGCCCCAGTACGCATCGATTCCCTATCTTCTCCCACACAAACCGACGCCACTCTTCTCTCTGCTCAGGCTCTCTCCTGCTCTAAATAATTTCTAATGGGTTTGGAGAATTTACATGACACTGACAAAATTAATTAAGTATCTAAGTATGTGACATAGTGATTTAAATGATAATATACCAGTTTTAATGGTACGTGTGGATTTTCAATGTACTTACAACATTCTCAATTAATTATAAATGTTGTCTACTAATGTTTTGTATTTTAACGTGACTATCAACATTTTTCACTGCACTTTACATGCCACAGGATCCTTACAATTAAATATTTGTAACGAAATAAAGTAATTATATGCACGCTTCTCCTCCCTTTTCTTTTCTTTCTCCTGTCTTCCTCATTTTCTTTCCAGCCATTTAGTCGAAGTTATACTATTTTTCTGTAACTATAATTTTCCATAGATACTAGTCATACTATATTTTACACTAAATAAACTATTTACTTACTACAAAAACATAGACTAAAATATTAAAAAAATTACCTTATGGATGAATCTCTCCTTGTAGAAGTAGTTTAACCTCCTCCTCTCCTTCCCCTCTCTTCTCCTCTCCTTTTTTCTTCTTTCCTCTCATCTCTTCTCTTTCTTTTCTCTCCTCTGCTCTTCTTCCGCCCAACATCGGCACTCGCTCAGGCACTTAGTCGTGCACGTGAGTTATAAGGTCCATCTAATTGCTGAACGGTTGGGCGATTGGAGGTGCTGTCGCCGAACGTTGGGTGACAACACCTATCATCCAACCATTGGGCAACTGCCTACATGGCACTCGGTTGTTGGGGACAGGGTCTAGTCGCCTAACGGTTGGGCGGCAGGGGGTTACTTTTGTAAAAAAATAATAAAAACATAGATATAATTTTGTATTTTTGAATAAAAAAGGATTATTTAAAAAAAAATCTATGTTAGTATGTATGGTTATTTCTCATCAACTATTTTTTAGATTTAGTGCTCCCTTAGCTTGTACATATAGTGGATTGCAGACAAATATAGTGAAACGAAGAGAGTAATATGTTGAATATCTAGCTGTGTAATTGCACAAAAAATTATGTTAGTTAGATAAAAAACTAAAGCTCCTGCAAATTAAACCCTCTTTATTTAAAGGTGAGTTTTGGTGAGGGCAAAACGTTGCCTTTTGCCAGGTCTTTGCTTGGGGCCATGCAAAACCATCAAAACTCTATGATTGCCGCCAACTGGTAGAGATTATACTCACGATTTATGGGTATGCCAACACCATGCTTTTTTGAAGGACCACATGTTCTACATTTAATTTGTGATTCCATGCATGGTCCCGCTCTTACAGAAATTTCCGGTCCCCATTTCCGAATGACTTACAAACTAGTATAGTTACACAATTACCAAAACAATCAATTCAAAATCCGTGTTTATGGCCAAGTTTGCATTGCAACAACCTTAAAATTGAAGGAAGATGTGAGAATGGCTATGATCAATTGGTGATAAACAATTGACACATTTTTTTGAGTTGGATTTTGATTTGGCAAAAATTAGCAAAAATTAGTTTTGTTGTCTGTCAAGCAGTTTGACCGGTATATAACTGCACTTAGACCGGTGTGCGCCAAATGGTCTGACTGGCCCATAGTTGGCGGTCTAAACGTTGGTTTGATGTGATCGGACTTTGGTTGGTGGTTGGACTGTCGGTACGGTATGACCACATTCTAGTTGGTATTTGCCTTTTTCTAGATAGCGTATTTTGGAACTGAGCACGTCCAACCGCTATGGGAGGAACGGTCATACCAGTGCTGGACTGTCTGACCGGCCGTGGCACAGTGGTCAGCTGGCTTTTCGAGGGCAAACATGCATGCGGTGTTGGTGAAAATAAGTATTGAGTTGGATTGAATTTTAGCACGGCGTGTGTGCTGGTGTTTGATTGTGTTGAGTTGCATGATACATTATTTTGACTAACATGAGTCAAACGCATGAAATTTATGCTTGACATGATTACTTGATCGTTGAATGCGCAGGTGGCTCGAAGAACGTTAGTGGTCGATAGCAAGGGACCAGGATTAGGTAGGGGAACTGAGCTCTGTGTGGTCAAATAAGTCTGGGTAAGGTTACATGGCTCAAGCGGAGAGCATATACAAGACAAGGATTGTGGAGATTTGTGTTGGTGCATATGGTGTACCGAGTGACGAGGCTGGTGCGCATAGAAACAGCTCGGGGGAGTCCAAGTGCGTGAAGACGTGATGACTAGTTATTCGGCACTACGGATTACATGCCAAAATATGCGAAGATGCTTTGAGGTGAAGGAGAAGATGGAGTCAAGAGAAGGTGCCCTGAAGCTTCGTCAGGGTAGTTTGGTAGTTGACCAAATACGGGGTTGGTGCCTTGATTAAATCAATCGCTAATGTATTAGCTGATTAAGTTTCGTAAATGCTTTGAGAAGTATGCGTGAGTGTGTAAAACACGTATTAGTAGGGTTGACGAGTTTCCCAATTACTTAGTGGATTGAGACCCATTAAGTGGTGCTAGTTATATGTGGGAGGAGAGAAGAGAACTAGGGTTGATGTGGTGAGAGAGACATATAGAGATTGTCTAAGTCTTGAGTTTTTTTCTTCTCTTTCTCCCTATACGAGAAATCTTATGTGTAAGGGTGGTGCTTTGTAAGCACCTTGTAACCATTCATGTACTCGTGAATCACCTATTCTACTGATAATATATCAACTCTTTGTTCTATTCTTGGTATTTCACTTATTCTTTGTTTGGTTTTTCATATTCTTGAGCAAGAAACTTGAAATCATTTTCTAGGTGGTTTTGTCTTGAATCTTTGCCTAGTTTATCTTGCTAAGATATATAGGAGTAGATCTGAAAGGCCCATGTCTTAGATCCCCATGAGCAAGAACTAATTTGGAGTTTTAGGGTTTTGTGTGTTCTTGAGAACTTGATTCCTTCAATTTAGTGAACTTGAGTCTAAGAACATCTATGTTCTTAATTGGTTTAGGTTTCTATTGCCCTAAGTCTCATGCAAAATTTAGTGAATGGGATTTGAGTAAGCTCTTAATATTTGAGTTTTGTCCCCTAAGATTTTTAGGTCAAGAACAGAAGACCAGTCAAACTGATCCTGAACCTGTGGTCGGACCGGCTTTGCAGTCAGACCGCCCTTTGTTAGGATTTTGATCTAGGCCAAACGGCCGGATGAGGAAAACGTGGGTTCACCCCACGTTCACGCGCCCTGATCGGGGGTGCCTAACCGTTTTGGTTACGGTCCCCCCGTTGCAACAGCGCTAAATAAAAGGGTGGAGTCCCGGCCTCTCCCGATGACGTCCGTTCCTCGTGAGAGCCAAAACTCCGTACAACCCTAAGACTCCGATCTATTGCGCGCTGCTAAGCAACGGAAGGTCGCGCGCCGCCTCTGCAGACTCGCCGGCGACACCCCGTACTCCGGTGACATCCCGATCTGCACCGACTCGTCCCCACGCCTGCATCACGCAGGCACGAGGTCTTCGCTCAAATGGCGTTCATCGGCGACCGTAAGTCCCCTCTAAATCCCAAACCCTAGGTGTTCTAGATGGCAAGCTAGCGTATTATGTGATGTGTACTTGATGCTTAGGCTCTAATATTTGGTATCAGAGCCACCGCTAGTCTTCTAAGAACCCTAGGCCTCTGACGTTCTTGATTAATGTTTCGGTTAGCACGAGAGAAGGAGGGGAATAAAAAATTTATGCAAACCCTGATGCTTTTTCCCCAAAATCTGAAGAAATTCCGAACCCAAAATCCCCAAAATCATGATGGATCTTCGGATCGAAAAAAAAGGAAGGATTGGGACTCACGGGTGCGCCCGCCGCCGCCATGCTCGGTGCCGCCGCCGCGCTGCCTTGAGGCGCCGCCGCCCGCTAGGGCTGCCTCGGCCGAAGCGCGCGCGCTTCACCCGAGTGGCGCGCGCGCGCTGCCGCTCCGCGTCGGGGCGCGCGCCGCCTCTCTCGCCCCGCGCGCGCTCCTCCGCGCGCCGCCAGTCGCGCGCCCATCGCCGCCCGTGCTCCGATTTTTTCGGGGTGAGCCAGAGCAAATGGCATTAGGGTTAGAGTTTTTTTTTGGATGCGGCGGTTTTGATCTGGCGCAAATCCCTCCGGGCCGTCCGATGAGAATCGACGGGCATGATGAAGGCGGGTGAGGGGGCCGCTGGGCTGCGAGTGCGTTTGGGCCGCGCCATGAGTTCAGTCGCGCGCGCATGTGGGTTGGCCCGAAAGTGCTTTTTTTTTTACTTTTTGGTGGGCTGCGCCGGTGTTTTAGGCCACCACGCACCTGCACGTGATGTTGAGGCCGCGCGCGCATGATTAATGGGCCAGTGGAGGAAAGGACTGTTGGGTTTTTTTTAGGCCCAGCAGCCATAATCTTTATGTATTTAGGTACATATATACACGAAATTTATGATGTATACTTCAGTCTGTTGAGGTTTTATTTTCAGTATATATATTTCATGTATTTATGTTTTATCTCATGTTTAATTAATGATTATTTGATGTCTCTCATGAAATTATTAACGGATAATGTTGCTAAGCTGCTGAAAATTATTATGCCCTTTTCCGCTGCGTAATGTTCTGCCCCTAATTGAATGGAACCAACGGGAAATTCAATTGGAGGGCTGTATTTAATTTTACATGCTATTACCTTTTGACCAACGTTAATTGTAATTGCATGTAATCAATTATGTTTATTTTTATGTTTATTTTCGCCATGCTATTACTCTTTGACCAAAGTTAATTGTAATTGCATGCGATAATTTATGTTAAATTTTTCGCTTCTGCCCAACGGTGATGCGAAAAATTCTTATGAGCATATTGTTAACCACACCAACGTGAGGTTAATTTTTCATGCAAATTAATTATGCGTTTTGCTAATGTAAATTTTATAATTTTTCATTGCTTCGTTTCACTCATGTTAATGCTATTGAGCCACTTAATGGTAGTAACTTCCGAAATGGAAGTTCACACTTATGACGACTTTTCAACTCTTGGATCCGACTACGCGTTCAGATTCGATGAGCCCGTCGCTCCACTGAAGGGAGGACAATTATGATGACAAAATGAAGGAATATAAAGCTAATCTTTGAGAAGTGGGAGCGGTCTAACCGTGTTTCACTTTTTGTGATGAAAAACTCCATCGGTGAGGCCATAAGGGAGCAATCCTCGAAAAGGAAAGGGTAAAGGACTATTTGTCCTCCATCAAGGATCATTTTAAGGGGTCCTCTAAAGTTTATGCTACCACACCGATGCATGTGCTCATGAACACTAAGTACAATGGTACTGAAATGTTCGTGAGCACATTATGACAATAATCAATATTGCTGCCCGACTTAAGACAATGGACATGGCTATTTCTGATGGTTTTGTTGTCCATTACATTATGATGTCTCTTCCCAAGCAATTTGAAGCTTTCAAGGTGAACTACAACACCATTAAGGACAAGTGGACCATGAGCGAGTTGATCGCTAATGTTTCACAGGAGGAAGAGAGGCTCAAGGTGAGGGCTCCGATTTTGTGAATCAAGTCGGCTCCTCAAATAAGACTGGTCCCTCTAGAAATAGAGGTGGCTACAAAGGAAAGGGAAAGAAGGAGCAAACATACTCCCCTTATCAGAAGCCACAAAAGCCACAGCACCCACAGCATCCTAAGGCGCCTAAAAACGCTTCAGGACCTGGGAGCTCAAATGAACAGAAGAAAAGTGGTGAATGTAATTTTGTCAGTCGAAGGACCATTTCAAAGATGATTGTCCTGGATGGCTGAAATGGCTCGCCAAGAAAGGTACTTATGAAATCACTTTTGTTGATGAAGCATTTTATGCTGATTTTCCTATAAATTCTTGGTGGATTGATTCTGGTGCCACTGTGCACGTTACGAATTCCTTGCAGGGATTCCATATGTTGAGAAGTCTCAGAGGGGAAAGAAGCCTTAGAGTGGCTAATGGGATGGAAGCCGAAATTCAAGCTATTGGATCGGTTTCTTTAGTTTTGAATAATGGTTTTGTAATGAAACTTAATGATGTTCTTTATGTTCCCTCGATGAGAAGAAATTTAATTTCCATTTCATTATTAGATAATGATGGATATTCTTGTAATTTTGGACACGGAATGTGTTTGATTTATTTCAATAATGATAATGTTGGTCGTGCCATCCGACACGACAAGCTTTATATGTTATCCTGCAAGATTCTCCTATATCCATGAATGTATGTGATGAGAATAAAAAGCGTAAGTTTAATTGATGAAACCGTCGAAATTGTGGCAATGTCGTTTAGGCCACATTTCGAGGGGGAGAATTGAACGTCTCATTAAAGATGAAATTCTCCACCCTTTAAACTTTAATGATTCGAATGATCATTGCCTCGATTGTATCAAAGGCAAGTATGTAAAGCAAATAAAGAAAGGTGCTACTCGAAGCACAGGGATTTTGGAATTAATTCATACTGACATATGTGGTCCTTTCCCTGTGACATCAGTGGATGGTTATGATTCTTTTATTACGTTCACTGATGATTACTCACGTTATGGCTATCTCTATCCTATTAAAGAAAGATCGGAGGCACTTGATAAATTTAAGATATTTAAGGCTGAAGTTGAAAATCAGCACAATCTAAAGATTAAAGTAGTGCGCTCGGATCGTGGGGGAGAGTATTATGGGCGACACGCAACTTATGGGCAGATTCCTGGTCCTTTTGCCAGGTTTCTACAAGAAAATGGTATAGTCGCACAGTATTCAATGCCTGGTGATCCCCAGCAAAATGGAGTTGCGGAAAGAAGAAATCGCACACTTATGGACATGGTTCGAAGTATGTTGAGCTACTCCACTTTGTCTGTAAAGTTATGGATGGAAGCATTAAAGACCGCTGCACATATACTCAATCGGGTTCCTAGTAAATCGGTGCCTAAAACACCTTATGAATTATGGACTGGGAGAAAACCTAGTTTGAACTACCTCCATGTGTGGGGTTGTGCAGCTGAAGCTAAAATATTTAACCCACATATTGGGAAATTAGATCCCAAGACGTGAGTTGCCATTTTATTGGCTATCTGACAGTCTAAAGGGTACCGATTCTATTGTCCAGATCGTACCACAAAATTTGTAGAAACAAGACACGCTGTGTTCTTGGAAAATGATGGCATCGGTGGGGACTTGGAGCCCGGAAAATTGATCTTGAGGAGAAACGGATTTATGTTGCTTCACCGCTAATCCGACAGATCGATTTTCCTGTGCCCCAAGTGGTTGTGCCCATAGTTGATCTGTAGTTGCAACTCTGTTGCATCTCCGATTAATTCGTGGCTACTCCTTCGTTGAGGGCTCTGAAAATTCAAGTGCAATACCTAATTACGAGCCTTCACACCCTCTGTGACAATTAATGAACAACTTTGATGAGCCTACTAATGAACTCGGGAGATCACAACGAGTGAGGAGATCTGCTATCCCAAGTGATTATGAGGTTTACTTGAATGAGGATGATCTTGGGAAGGCAGATGATCCTAGCTCTTATAAGGAAGCAATGAAGAATAAGGATTCATCTAAATGGCTAGATGCCATGAAAGATGAGATTGAGTCTATGGGCGCTAATGACGTATGGGACTTAGTGGAAATTCCTAATGGAGCCAAAACAGTAGGCTGCAAATGGGTCTACAAGACCAAGCGTGACTCCAAAGGGAATATCGAAAGGTTTAAGGCGAGACTTGTAGCAAAAGGGTTTACGCAAAGAGAAGGCATTGACTATAATGAAACCTTTTCTCCTGTCTCAACTAAAAATTCATTTAGAATAATAATGGCGCTCGCAGCACATTTCGACTTAGAGTTGCACCAAATGGATGTTAAAACTGCATTCCTGAATGGAGACTTGTATGAGGACGTTTACATGACACAACCGGAAGGTTTTGTTGTGGAAGGCGAAGAACATTTGGGATGTAAGCTAAGGAAATCCATATATGGCCTGAAGCAAGCTTCTAGGCAATGGTACCTTAAGTTTGATGAAGTCATAAGGAAATTTGGATTTAAGGAGAATGATGTTGATATTTGTACTTATGTTAAGTTCAGGGGGAGTAATTACACCTTCTTAATTCTTTATGTGGACGATATATTATTGGCGTGAAGTGTGGATATCTTTGCGAGAAACTAAAAGATTTCTCTCGTCCAATTTTGATATGAAGGATCTCGGTGAAGCATCTTATGTTCTTGGTATTGAAATTCACCGAGATAGGTCCAAAGGAACATTAGGTTTATCACAAAAGGCATACATTGACAGAGTACTAAAGAGATACAATATGCATAAATGCTCTGTCTACTTTGCTCCTATTGTTAAGGGCGATAAGTTTGGGAAATTTCAATGCCCAAAGAATGACTATGAATCGATCGATGAAGGCTATACCTTACGCTCATTGCCGGAAGTATTATGTATGCTCAAGTATGTACGCATACGATTTAGCTTTGTTACTGGGATGCTTGGCGATATCAGTCAAATCCAGACCGGACCACCGAAAGCCGTTAGAAAGTCCTGCGCTATATGCAAGGCACTAAAGGTCACATGCTCACATATAGAAAATGCGATAACCTTGAGGTTGTCGGCTATTCGATGCTGATTTTGCGGGTGTAAAGACACTAAGAAGTCCACATCAGTTATATTTTCACCTCGCAGGAGCAGCAATTTCATGGAAAAGTGTAAAGCAAACACTTATCTGCATCGTCGACAATGCAGCTGAATTTGTGGCATGTTATGAGGCTACCGGGCAGGTGTATGGCTTAAGAACTTTATCCGGGATTGAGAGTGGTAGACAGCATTTCTAGACCACTCATTTTGTATCGCGACAATCAACCCGCAGATTTTCTATTCGAGTAACAACAAGTCAAGTGCAGCTGCCAAGCACATTGACATAAAGTATCATGTTGTGAAAGATAGAGTCCGATATCAAACAATTAAGGTTAAGCATATTGGAACTAAATTTATGCTTTGGATCCGCTCACAAAAGGCTTACCACCCAATATTTTTCGTGATCATGTTGCGGCATGGGTTTATTGGAGAGCTGTGATCACGGAATAAGAGGACCATATAAAGTAACCAACTCCCATGAAGTATTATGTTATCCGATCGATATAGAATGGAGCACTATAAATGCGATGTCCAGTGAGATTTAATTGACTGTTGTGATGCATTACTTTGGTGTGAAGTTTTGTTGAGAGAGGGCTTATGACGTTTAGCCATACGATCAAGGGGGAGAATGTTAGGATTTTGATCTAGGCCAAACGGCCGGATGAGGAAAACGTGGGTTCACCCCACGTTCACGCGCCCTGATCGGGGGTGCCTAACCGTTTTGGTTACGGTCCCCCCGTTGCAACAGCGCTAAATAAAAGGGTGGAGTCCCGGCCTCTCCCGATGACGTCCGTTCCTCGTGAGAGCCAAAACTCCGTACAACCCTAAGACTCCGATCTATTGCGCGCTGCTAAGCAACGGGAAGGTCGTCGCCGCCGCCTCTGCAGGACTCCGCCGGCGACACCCCGTACTCCGGTGACATCCCGATCTGCACCGACTCGTCCCCACGCCTGCATCACGCAGGCACGAGGTCTTCGCTCAAATGGCGTTCATCGGCGACCGTAAGTCCCCTCTAAATCCCAAACCCTAGGTGTTCTAGATGGCAAGCTAGCGTATTATGTGATGTGTACTTGATGCTTAGGCTCTAATACCCTTGTCCCTACGGTCCGACCAACTTTATGCTGAATGTTGTTGAATTTACTGGATTCGGTCTCTATCTTTGCTTTATGTTGCTCAGTTGAAATAATCTGAATTTGATGACTCTCATAATTACTTAAATGAAGATTTTAAATACTATTAGGATCGATGGGGCAGTATTGTCCAAAACTCAAATCAAATTCCAAGCACATACATGAATCCCAAAGCCCTTTTGTGAGTTTTGACCTAAGCATAGTTCAGTTGAGTTCTGATCATGAGCTTTGACCACATTAGTTTAGCCTAGTTAAGCACACGGAACCACGTGCAAAAGGCATCCACGAGACTAAGATCCTACGGAATTAATCGCTTAGATTGTACTCCTCGTTGGTTAATCACGACTTGCAAATCCAAGGAAAATGCAGCTGCGTGCATGCATCGTGGAGGCGCTCGCGCGGCATGCATGAAACAAGTTGGCGACAACTCCACGCATGCATGCAGAGCGTTGGATTTGTCTAAGATAAGGATCAGAGAAATAAAACCAGTAATAGTACTGGTATTAGTGCTTCAATTAAGAGCATGATATTCCTTAGAACACACTCATGCTGCTATGTCTGGGGATAAGTACGACGCAAAGGTTGGCTGGTTAATTAATCGAGCCGGCCTAAGCTTGCACGGCTTCAGTGACGTATTGGATTCTCCTAGTTTTATTGTTAAAAAAAATCATCAGTGCAGAATACAGAGGAAGGTTACAGGTAATGTGGTATTTTTAGGTCACAAGCAAGCATGCATGTTCTCTCATTAATTTCTACACTAACCTAAGCTGGCAACTGCTTCAATTTCAAATGTTGGTGTCGAACTCTGCACTGTATTATTGTTACCCAGACGAATAATTTTTTTAAAAGAAAACTTTATGCAGATGCATAATGATGAACAAAAACTATGCGTAACATTAACCATGTCTCCGAGCACGGAGTCAAAGCAATTCAGCAGCCTGCTGCTGGTAGGCCAGCAGGTGATGCAGCAGTTCAATTTTCTGATGGAGCAAATTGTGTACTATCTCCATCTCAAAATATAAGACATATTGTGTCAAAAATATAAAGCGCGCATGCAGTTTTAACATCTTTTCTCTCTTTCATCCCCATTAATCCTTCCTCTCTCTTCAACATTTACGAATAAACACCTACACAAGTATCCTCTCTCTTATTTCCAGATATTAACACCCTAAACATCATAATCATTTCCATCTGCCATTCCCTTAGTTTCATGAGTTCCTTAATCCCCATGTTCCCTATGTTAAAACAAAATACGTCTTATAAAAAACGGAGAAAGTAGGGAATAAGTACTTATACTCTACTACTAAACAAGGATTATACACGTTACTAAATCAATACATATAGGCATTATTCTTTTCAGTTTCTAAAAGCTGTTTTTCGGCTTTTCTACAGTAACGAACTTTTAAATAGAATATTTTTAAGATAGGAACTACTAGTTAATTGTAGTACATATTTTACTGACTTCATTTATATCGGTGAAAACCGCACGTGAATTTCTGTTACTCTGTAATCTCTCGTATAAACAACCCAAAAACTACAAGCCGCAGCTATAAACCACGAGCAGCAGCTAAAAAGAACAGACCCATAGAACCGGCCAGCGAGTATGGAAGGTTCCCGTTTTGAAATGCCAAAGCTACCGTGCGTGCAGATGCACCGTGCAGGGTTCCCAAGGAAAGGAGCTTCACCAAGAAAACATTGGATTACGCACATAACCTAAGGGCCTGTTTGGATCCACCCAGATTTTAAGAATCTAGCTTTTGGAAACTGGGTGGGATCCAAACAGACCAGTTTTTGAGGCAGTTTTTAAAATCTACCTATCCAGATTCTTAAAAACCAAGAAGCTGTTGATACCTAGCTTTTGCCAGTTTTTTGGCATAAATACCCATTTACCTTCATTAAAGACCACGCGCAGACGCTTCCAATCATAAATGTAAGGGTATAATAGTCTATTAGCACCAATCATAAATGAAACCAGCTTTTAAAAACTAGGGATCTAAACACTCCATCAGTTTTTGCTTAGAAATCAGCTTTTAAAAACTAGAAGTAATAGCTGGTTTTTAAGAATTTGAAACTGATCCAAACAGGGCCTAAGACTACATGCGAGTGACTACTCCACTGACAGTGTTGTGCAAGCAAGGCCATGCTTATAGGAGGGCTAATCAAGGAGCCATAGCATCCTAGGGGAGGTGTAGCTAGCAGGGGCAGGTTTTGAAGGACCCAAAGAGAGACCAATATTGCTTGGGAAGGGAGCAAGATTAACTGCTTAACAAATAACAAAACATTTTGGTGCCTTGCGTTGCCTGGGGTTCTGAAGCAGCAGCAGAAAGGCACAAGCGTGGACACACGAGCAACGGCAGCATTGGTCCACAGGAGGAGCAGTAGTAGTGGCTTTGAGATTCGCACCACACTTGCAGGTGACGTAATCGCTGGCCTCCAAAGACGCAGTCAGTGGGATTCTTAGCTACGGTGTTTGTTGGAGTAAACTTTCTTTAGTCAGGTTGACGTGCTAGGATTTAAACTAATCCAAGGGGGGTAGATCTACCAATCTATGCTATGTTTATCAGTACTTGCTGTCCTGCTTGTCACATCGATGTGTCTGAACGGAAGCAATCACAGCACTTGCCCTGGCTGCTCGACAAAGTCAAAATGGTGCGGGGAATTCATATTTTTGCCACCCTTAAGATTGCCATCGAAATTCTGTCACTTACATATGGGGCCACCTGAATCACTGACAACGGGCCCGGGTGGCAAATCTATTGCCACCCGAGTCGTAAGGGTGGCAAATACATAAATTTTCCTATTTACTTTAGCTGTTAAACGATACCCTTTTTTAAGTTAGGATTTATAAAATAATTATAGTAGATACTATATTAATTCTAGATATATCAGCTAAAATCGTACATGACTGTCTCTCCTTTCGAACTCTCTCAAAAACAGTCATAACTCAAAAACTACAAGCTAAAAATTATAAATTACAGTCTAAAGAACCCGCGCTCTATTTGTGTGTGTTGTTATGGACAAAATACCACTGATTCTTTTTGCACAAAGCCTGAGGATGCGGCGTACCACTCGTCAATCTTTGGAATGCTTAGGTTGACGCGAGTTGCAACACCCCCGGAGCAGGATGGCTTGGCTCGGCCCACGCTTTTCGCTTTGCATGATGGGTCGCCGCTGGTTACTGTCTCTCACTTTGATTTTAACCTTTTCCGCTGGCTGCTCAGACGCTCGCGTTTCGCCGTACGACCACTGTTCACGTAGTAGTATTACGTGGAAGGAAGCGTCGCCCTGTTCAGGCAGTGCGTGGTGGCTGCGCTGCGCGAGGGAAGAGGCAGGACTGCAGGAGTGTGGCACGGGCCCATGCTGCGCTGCGTTCCGTGGAGGCACCGCCCGAGCAGCGCGAGTGGGCTCGACTCTGCCGGATCTTGGACCGAGCCTGCCCGTGTGCGCGCTGCGCTGGCCCTCGGCGCGACGACGCTCTGACTCTGAGCCTTTGACGAGCTCTTTCTCGATCCGACTGTCAGGTCCTCTCGTTTCGCTTTGCTCTTTGTATTTGAAAACGCATCAAATGGCGAGCCTCTTTAGCGATTATAAGGGAGAAGTATGTGTCAGAATCGTACATGATGAGTAACGCGGTTGCTCTTATGAGTTGCGACTTAGGGCATCTGTAGTGTATGAAAATAGAGGGTCTTAAGCC
Source organism: Dendrocalamus sinicus (assembly GCA_036346575.1). Taxonomy (NCBI): domain Eukaryota; kingdom Viridiplantae; phylum Streptophyta; class Magnoliopsida; order Poales; family Poaceae; genus Dendrocalamus; species Dendrocalamus sinicus. The sequence continues at coordinate 9,320,233 of CM070660.1, read as the reverse complement.
ACTTTAAGATCAATCTTATACATTACAGGGGTGACTGGTCCTCAAGCTAAAGACCTGACCACAAGCATTAAAAACCACAAGCATTAAAATACAATTTTTCTTTATCTGTCAAGTGGGACCGTCTTAAGACTTCTTGGGTTATATATACTATGGAGTCAACCTTAAGGTTTAAATGGGACCCACCTTAAGGTCCCTTGGGTTATATACACTACAGATGCCCTTACGAGTTGTGGCAGATTCTGTTGTGAAATAGTAGGAGCAGAGAGTGCTAGTAACGAAAGTGGGGTTTTTTTATTGAAACTTATAGCATACGGTTGTGGCTTTTGAATTTTAGTTTGTTTGTGAGAGACAGTATATTGGAAAAAAATAGTTGTATGTAATTTTAACCAGTACAGATAAATTCAGTATAGTTTATACTATAATTTACCTATAGACCTCATCTTGAAAAAACGCACAATTTAGCGATGCATTATTGTTCATCCGTACATAAGTCATAAACTAAAAGCACTTTCGAACTTAGCTTCGTTCGTAAGTATGGGCAAAAATAATAAAGATAAAAAAGAAAAACAGTGCAAGTGCGCAGGACCATGAGCCTGATGTTCACTCACCGAAAACTCGCTAATATGTAATAGACTATAAATTGGGCCGAAAACCTCTCAGACTTAATGAGCCCTGTGTCATCTTACGTGGGCTGTACGAGTTCCAGGCCAGCCCGCCAAAGCTCTGTCCCAAAGTCCTTGTTCTTTCTCTCCCTTCTTGGCAATAAGTTTTCGAATGTTTTACTCTACTAGTTCATTGCCTGTGCTTTGCTACGGATAAACAATCCTAATACCCTAACATGTCAAGCCTCGCCCCTGTATTGTTGCAGGGCCTGACAGAGCTCCACCCATACTTGAGTTGAACTTGAACCTCCACTACAGTGCTCGTCCATTGCTCCCAAGCCCATTGCTTTGTCGCTACGCGCAGCTAAGCTTCACCGGGGTTCGCATGGTACCTTTGGTGCTGTGCTGCACCCTCGACATTGTGGTCTTTCGGCCGCGGCATTGGTACGCACTCAATCGCGGCACATTACCCGCATTGGCTTGGCAAAAACTGAAGAACCTGATTTAGACCACACGGCCTTAGGGCATCCAAAGGAGTAGTTGAGCGCGAACCAAGTCTGTCCAAGTTTGCTACAAAAAATATTCAGGTATCAAAACTCAGTATCCAAAGCTGTAACAAATATAATACCCAAACATTAGCATGAAATATAATACCCAAACATTAGTATAATTGGGAACAAGCTGAAAGCAAGAGTTTATGCTCGGGGCTCGGCATTCTTGCACTCAACACAGTGTTTTCTGGTCTCATGACAATAGGAATGAAATACTACTCCTCAACAACGAAAAATTGTTAAGGTTGATTTCCAGCATCATCATCACAAATGCATGCCCCAACCTAATATTTTTAGACCATGGACCCAAATTGAAAAAAAAAATACCACAGACATGCACAAGTATATTAGATAGAACTTCCAAAAAGATTATCTTAGTCACAATTCACAAAAAAAAATCTCAGGCCTGTAACTAAGAGATAAGCACTCTAAAAAATAGAGCAGCGAACAAATTCAAGAAAACATTCTTTACATGGCATCTCACGCTATCCTTCCCCAAAAATCCCTTTTTTTTCAACATGAACATGTATATGGAAGTCTAGATAAAAGGTTCTTTACACCCAATATGACCAAAGAAATCAATCGCAGCAGAATTCCAAAACTGAAAGTATAGCATTGTGTCAATATGGTACAATTTTTATAACTTTAAGCTAAAACATAATCAGGTACAATAAACTAATATGATTCAATTATGCAATATCTTCTATTCAGCTATTAGCTCATATTTGGTTAACCTGTCAAGAAAAATTTATAATCTCTCCTTTAACTCTGAAAAATGAGAAAGCTCGCCTGTAACCAGATCATTTCAGCATACGAAAAAGAATAATATTGTGAATGTTGGAGGAATGTAATCCAGTGTTGGCCATACAAATGGGCTACTTGAGCGACAAGAAAATCAAGTTGTAGCATTTGGACAATATCATGCAATGGTCACCTCAAGTTTTTCACGGGGCCATGATCTGCTATTTGTGGCAACCACCTCACATCTGTTAGATAATCTAGTTAATTTGCATGTCAATTTTCTTTTCATGCTGCCACCCACTTCATGCATGCATGTGAGTTAGTTCTTGGCGTTACTTCTTGATCGGTTTGTAGTCTGCATGGGAGTTTGTAGTCTGCATGTCTTCATGTCTTCATATTTGCATTTAAGGCCTGTTTGGTTGGAGGCTGGAAAAAACTGCCTGGGCTAGGCATGCATCCCAGGCGTTCGATTTTGGATGCCTGGGGCCAGGATGTGTTGCCTAGCAGGCATTTACCTGCGAGGCCTCCAACCAAACAGGCCCTTATTCTTCAGTTTTTTCTTTGAATAGTGCATGGCAGTTTCTATTGTAATTGCTAAATAAAAGGAGAAGGAATAAACCAGAAAAGCTGCAGACTTGGGGCAGCACCAAATCCTCTTTGTGTTTGTGCGTGAGATTGCTCAAGTTCTAGCCAAAGCTGCGAAGTTCGCGTGGACTCCAGAGAGTAGAAATACCAAGAGCTTGCAGCGCCAAAACACCAGGAGTTCGCGTGAGTTTCTTTGGGTGTTCCTCATCTTGATCGTTGAGTTCCACGGAGCGATAGCGTCTTGTCCAACACAGGCCAAGCCAACATTTGGTATCAGAGCTCCGTTCAGGATCCTGGTGGCCATGTCAGCTCCGGTGGGATGAGGGTCGATCACTCCTCCGCGGCGGGATCGCCTTCGGTCGCCATCACGGGGTCCTCGCCGTCCGCGACAACAGAATGGTCGGGAGCGCGAGCTCGTCATCGAGCGCGTGGTCAAGGAAGCGTTGGCGTCGGTGCAATATCCGATGCTGACCAAGACCAACTACCCGGAGTGGGCGATGCTCATGCGCATCAACCTGCAGGCGCAAGGCTTGTGGGGAGCCATCGAACCGGCGGCGAGAGTCTGGCGTGGATCGGCTGGCGTTAGCAGCGATTGCACGAGCTGTCCCGCCGGAGATACTGGCCTCGATCGGCAATAAGGACTCCGCGCAGGAGGTGTGGGATGCTGTCAAGATCATGCGGATGGGCGTCGAGCGCGTGCGTGAGGCTAACGCGCAGAAACTCCGACGCGACTTCAACAATATTGCATTCAAGGAAGGGGAGGCCATCGACGACTTCTCGATGCGCATCACGGGCCTCGCCAATAATCTGCGGCTTCTCGGTGACCACATCACCGAAGGCGAGGTCGTGCGCAAGATGCTGCAGGTGGTTCCTGATAAGTTCATGCAGGTCGCAAGCTCCATCGAGACACTGCTCAACATCAACGACCTGTCCATCGAGGAGGTCACGGGTCGTCTTCGGTCGGGAAGCAGCTGCGGAATTGGGCTCCCGGCTGCTTCTCTCATCAAAGGAGGAGGATCTCATACGTCGCCTACGCAAGCGCGACAAGGAGGGTACGCAGCGTCGGCGCGCGGCGCCGGCGAAGTGGTACGAACGGAGGCTCGGTCACGCCGCGGCGCGCGCGCAGCCACCTGCTGTACCGGCGACGCACGCAAGGGCGGTGGCGGCAAGGTCATCGACAAGGATACGTGCAAGGCTCGCGGAAAATCGGGCATTGGGCCCGGAATGCGGAAGAAGAAGAGAGACGAGGCGCGCGCGCTGGCTGCTGGTGGAGGAGGGCGGCGACGATGAGCCGTCCCTGTTGATGGCCCAGGTGGCCTCTCTTTCACCGGTGCCCGCGTGCCTCCCAGAGCGCGCCGCACCTGTGCACGTCGGCGGTGGGGTCTTCCTCAATGAAGAACGTGCGACGGTGCAGTTGGGTGACACCAACAATCACACCGCCGCCCAGGACGACGACGTGTGGTACCTCGACACGGGCGCGTCGAACCATATGACGGGAAACGACGCGGCCTTCTCCGAGCTGAACCGCGACATCACAGGCACGGTAAAGTTCAGCGATGGATCAATGGTGGACATCCTCGGGCGCGGCACGATCATGTTCGCGGCACAGGGTGGACGCCATCGTATGCTGTCGGACGTGTACTTCATCCCACGTCACGCAAAGCAACATCATCGACTTGGGACAACTCGACGAGGTCGGTGCCAAGTGTTGATCGAGGACGGCGATCGCGGTGCGCGATCCGAGGAGGAGCTTCGCCAAGGTACGGCGATCGGCGAATCGACTGTACAAGATCCCCCTCACGCTCGCTCGACCGATCTCGCTCCTGGTGCACGCCAACGACGATGCGTGGCGCTGGCATGAGCGGTTCGGCCACCTGAGCTTCGAGGGGTTGAAGAAACTTAGGCATGGCGACATGGTGCGTGGGCTTCCACTGCTGGATCATGTCGACCAGTTGTGTGACGCGTGCCTCGTCGGCAAGCAGCGGCGCACGCCATTCCCTGTCGAGGCCAACTACCGTGCTAAGGGACGTCTGGACCTCGTACATGGAGATCTATGCGGGCCTGTCACGCCAGCAACGCACGGTGGCAAGCGCTACTTCCTCCTCCTCGTTGACGATGCTAGTCGCTATATGTGGCTAGTGCTGTTGTCAAGCAAGGACGAGGCGGCCAGCGCGATCAAGAAGTTCCAAGCCGGCGTCGAGGTCGAGACCGGGCGGAAGCTGCGCGCGCTACGTATCGATCGTGGTGGCGAGTTCACGTCTGTGACCTTTGGCGAGTACTGCGCGGAGAAGGGCATACACCGGCAACTCACGGCGCCGTACTCCCCGCAACAGAACGGCGTCGTGGAGCGCCGGAACCAGACTGTGATGGCTATGGTGCGATGCCTACTCAAGGCAAAGAAGGTGCCCAGTACATTCTAGGGGGAGGCGGTGAGCACGGCTGTGTTCATTTTGAACAGGTCTCTGACGAAGAGCGTCACTGGGATGACGCCTTATGAAGCTTGGCATGGCAAGAAACCGGCTGTGCATTTCATGCGCACGTTCGGTTGCCTTGCTCACGTCAAGGTTACACGCCTGCATGCCATGAAGCTTGACGACCGGAGCGTGAAGATGGTTTTCGTCGGGTACAAGCCGGGCTCCAAAGGCTACCGGGTGTGCGATCCGATGGGCAGGCGGCTCCATGTGACCCGCGACGTGGTGTTCAACGAGACCAAAGGGTGGAATTGGGAGGCGAACGGCGACGCTAGCCCTGAGACGTTCACCGTGGAGTACATGGTCAGCGGCGTCTTGGGCGGGAACGCTCCTGTATCCCCTGTGGTCCCGTCCTTGGAGGAAGAAGAAGTTGTGGCATCACCCCGAACGCCCATGAACGCCACCCACAACACCGGTGGTGCTCAAGTCGAGCACTGCACTCCACCATCACACATCTCGTCGGGGCTCAACCATAGTGACAACGGCGTGCCGCGGCGTTTCCGCATGGTGGACAATTGCATCAACACTGCCGAGCCACGCGTACTGGACCCCGACGAGTGGCTCCTCGTTGCGACCGAGGAGCCCACCTCCTTCGACGAGGCAGCCACCGATCCGGCGTGGCGCGCCGCGATGGAAGAGGAGATGGCGGCCATTGAGGACAATGGCACGTGGGAGGCAGTGGACCTCCCGGCCGGACACCGCCCGATTGGCCTCAAATGGGTGTTCAAGCTCAAGAAGGATGCGCAGGGGCGGTGGTTCGGCACAAGGCGCGGCTGGTGGCTAAGGGGTACGTACAACGCGCTAGCGTGGACTTCGATGAGGTGTTTGCACCAGTGGCACGGCTCGACTCGACGCGCGCCGGCAGCGATGGCGGCGCCACGAGGTTGGGCGCTCCACCATCTCGACGCCAAGTCTGCGTTTCGAACGGCAACCTCATGGAGGAGGTTTACGCCGCCAACCACCGGATTCATGATCGCCGGGCGAGAGCGGCAAATCTGCGGCTGCGCAAAGCACTCTACGGTCTCACGACAAGCTCCTTGGGCGTGGGAACGCCAAGCTTGACCGCACGCCGGTGGCGCTCGGGTTCACGCGTTGCGAGGAAGAACACGGGTGTACACACGCGCAAGGGGCGAGGACGTGTGCTCTGGCGTGTATGTTGACGATGTGATCCTCACCGCCCCAACCAAGCCGAGATCGAATCGTTCAAGGAGGAAATGAAGCGCTGTTCAAGATGAGCGACCTCGGGCGATTGAGCTACTATCTCGGCATTGATGTCAAGCGGCTGCACGGGAAGATCACCATGAGCCAAGCTGCATATGCGACAAAGCTCTGGACAAGGCGGCATGGCGGCCGCAATCTTGTGCAAGTGGCCATGGAGGCACGTCTTAAATCGAGTAAGGAGAGCTCCAATCCACCGCTTGATCCTACGTTCTACCGTAGTGTGGTTGGCGACCTCGTATTTGGTCCACACCGGTGGATATCGGCTTCGCGGTCGGGTATGTGAGCGAGTTCATGGCGAACCCAACGACGGAACACCGAGCGCCGTCAAGCATCTACCGTTATGTCATTGATACGCTCCACTTTGGCCTTTGCTACACCAAGGGGCACAACGACATCGAACTCAAGGTGCGATGGCGTGGATATGGCGCGACGTGGATGATCGCAAGAGCACCTCGGCATTTTGTTCGCCTCGGCAATGCGCCGTGTCGTGGCGATCACAAAGCGGCCGGTGGTGGCGCTATCGTCGGCGAGGCCGAGTACATCGCGCCTCGGCGGCATGCCGTGAATCGCTCAGCGGTGATCGGCAACTTCTATGGGCGAGACGTCGGCGCCGCGACAATCTACATCGACAATCAGTCGGCGATTCAATTGTGCAAAAATCTGGTTTTCCATGGCCGGAGCAAACATATCGAGATACGCTTCCACTACATCCGGGAGTGTGTCGAGGGTGGCCAAGTCGCCATCCGCAAAATCCACACCGACGATCAGCTGGCGGACATACTGACCAAATCACTTGGCCGGGTGCGTTTTCTACACCTGCGCTTGAAGCTCGGCGTCGTCGACATCAACATCAACTAGATTAGGAGGAGTAATGTTAGATAATCTAGTTAATTTGCATGTCAATTTTCTTTTCATGCTGCCGCCCACTTCATGCATGCATGTGAGTTAGTTCTTGGCGTTACTTCTTGATCGGTTTGTAGTCTGCATGGGAGTTTGTAGTCTGCATGTCTTCATGTCTTCATATTTGCATTTATTCTTCAGTTTTTTCTTTGAATAGTGCATGGCAGTTTCTATTGTAATTGCTAAATAAAAGGAGAAGGAATAAACCAGAAAAGCTGCAGACTTGGGGCAGCACCAAATCCTCTTTGTGTTTGTGCGTGAGATTGCTCAAGTTCTAGCCAAAGCTGCGAAGTTCGCGTGGACTCCAGAGAGTAGAAATACCAAGAGCTTGCAGCGCCAAAACACCAGGAGTTCGCGTGAGTTTCTTTGGGTGTTCCTCATCTTGATCGTTGAGTTCCACGGAGCGACAGCGTCTTGTCCAACACAGGCCAAGCCAACAACATCATGGCCATAGCAATCTGATCTGATCCAATCACCCTCACCTGTAGAAATGTTAAGTGTCACTTTTCTGAAGATCGTGTATCCATGGTATGATTTCTTTGCGTTGAGCTGTTGAATCAATTGGAAGAGCCATACCATTTCTGTAATTAACAATAAGAGAGTTCCTTGGACCTTCAACAAAAGCTCGGTGGGTTTTACAATGATCCTTTTCAATGGCAAGTTGTGGATGAATCTGAACAATACTGAAAAGCTCAAATGTGCGATTAGGACTTATCTCAGAGTAAAACATGGCAAACAACTATTTCCTCAAAAAATGGCAAACAACAAGAACAAACCTTATTTTTCAGTAAACAAAAAGAGAAGAATAAAAAAAAAGAATGAAAGAAATATTCCATCAGGGTCTCAGTTGCAAGGGGCAAACCTAGTCGAAATGGAAAATCTTATGAGTTGTGTGGGAAATGTTATATATATCTCCTCTGCTGGAACTGCCTACAAGGTAAAACAAAGCTTCTAAATTGGCTGTAATAGCACTGCCTACAAGGTAAAACAGGGCTTCTAAATTGGCTATAATGGTTTAGGCATTTTTTACCAAGCATGGTAAGAGCACAAAAGTGAAGCAACACAGCATCCCAAACGATAGCAAAAAAATCTCCAACAGATGGATGCATCAGCCAGCGGAACAATGCTGTTTATATTGCCTAGGGTCCCCAACATCAGCCTCCTGAATTGTGCTGTTGGGCCAACTGACTTATGCAGGCCCATTTGCTAGTCCATCATGAGAGCTTGTGCGTGAATATTATAAGAGACGACCGGTTCACTTGAAGATGTCTCGGTTCATCGATTCTATAGAAAACTACCCGATTCACATGGGTTTTTCTGGTCGATTGCATGAATGGTCTTTGAAACAAATGGAGCCACCAATGCCACCAGTTCTGGCCTTTTCCACTTTAACTGCCAATCCTGTCTGGTTTTTCTAACTAGGGACATTGACTATTACCCTCCCTTGCCTACTAACAGGTGGATATTTTCAATCTCAAGCTTTAGTTCGTCTCTGGACAGTCTACATCCGCACGGGAGGAGACCCAAAGTTTTTTGCCAGATGCCCCCCTCATCCCATTAGCCGTGTCACACCCCCAATCGTTCCCCATCTCCAGATCTTTTTTAGATAATGGAAAATTTTTCCGGCCTCTGCAAGCGCACACAGCCAAGTTCTTACAAAGTTTTCAGCTAATTGCTGTAAAGAAAAAAAAAGGAATGAGAACACAAGTTGATCAAAGTGATTAAAAGCAAAGTCTATTATTGCTCCTCCATCCGCTCTTGGCGAAAAAGTCCAATGTAACAACTTTCAGTGCTCGGCTCGCCAGTCGAATGGTCTCCTTTGCATTCTCACGCTGCAACAATGCCCAAAACCATCTCCAGATCTAGCTAACAAAAACTCTAGCGTCGCGCCCCCAAATCGGCCACTGCTCTCCTTCGACCTCGCCTCCACCCACCGCCGCCCTCTTCGCCACCCTATGTTGTGGCCGAAAGCCTCTCGTATTCACTGTTGTCACTCACTTGTAAGCACATAGAAATATGATTTGACCAGATAAATGTCAGGTGTTGAGATTGGTGAGTCTTTAAATAAGTGAATCATTATTCTCTTGAACCGTTTGGATGGAGGCAGGGAAGAGTTACGAAGATCTGATGGCTGCTGGGTATTTGATACCGATGCCGACTTCACTTAAGCTGGCGAAGTGTTATGGCATCTTCAGCAAACGTCCAATTATCATCCAACGACGACTATTTAATTACCTCAAATTACTGCATGTTAAGCTGTAGTTTTGTCAGTACTATTCACTATCATTTCCAGTCATTTCGCTTTTAACTAAACCAATTGATATGTAGGGCTTGTAACTGGATTGTGAAGATTTTATCCTAATGAATACAAACACTAGCTGTCATAGAGCAGCCCTAGTTCTTGTAGTTCTTAGTTTTTCTACTTCCAAAATACCAAAAATATTCAGAGTGCATATGATAATTAACAAAGAAGCCACTGCATTGGCTGCAAGCAGCATGCTGTTCATATCTTGCTAGTGTGTATGTGTGCCAAAATTTTCATCTTTTGTAAAATTTTCATTTGTTTTTTCTCTCAGCCAGCTTCCCTTGCCTTCGAACTGTCTCAGCTTCCTTACGTTGTTAGGAAAGATAGCGGCTCACATTTGTCACTCATCCTTTTGGAGTATAATTGATTAGTACATATTTGACACCTCCACAGGTGTAATGATATACGCACTTTGAAGCACTCACAAGAGTAACTCAATTCTACGCTTCCTCATTTATACTAATGACACATGCACAAATTGGAAGCATAATGTAACCACCCTTTACTAGCAATACAAGAAACTGGATTAGTTGCCACAACAAGCTCATTTTTAGGAAATCCACAAAATATAATGCATGGTTAGAGAAAACAAAGAAACAATGGGAAGTAATATGCGGGCATGGCTATAGTAAACAGAAGCTGTAACTAGAATGTTCTTCCAGCAAAGACACTTCAGAAAAAGCGAAATGTTTTTATTGGAACCAATTTAACATGTTATGACTATGCAAGAACTTTATATACTTATTTAAATGCTCCTAATTTGGTCCACTGCCTAACTGCCTATGTGAATCACGCATAAGTTATGTCAGAATCATTATATACATCACATGTCATTCAATTTATTGCTTTCCACTGATAGTAGGTGCTAGCTTATGATAATGGGCTAATTCTATGGTTTCCTCATGTTCTTCCTCCCTTCCTCTCTTGTAGACTCCAGAAGTAGATGCATTCTTGCTGCCTGCCAGTTTGCCATCATGCCATTGGAATTCAAAGGAATCTGGATGCTGAATCATGCTCTGTGTTAGACTCTGGATATTATTCCTATTCATGTTTTGTTGTATGAAAACTTAATGCTTTTGCTATGTAATTCTGGATGCTTTTACTGTGCCAGTTCCAAAATACTGAAAATACCGGATTGTTCTGCAATTCTGGAAAGTTGCATGCTGAATCTGCTCTGTAATTCCTGTAAATACCGGTCGATTTTTGTACATTTTTTCAAGAATTTTTGGCGATAATCAGCCGGTTTGTATTTGAATTTCAATTTTTGTTTGAATTTTTCAGCCTGAATTTCTAAAAAAAAACCGAAAATCAGCCCAAGCGGGCTTACCGGCCTCCTCTGGTAAAAAATAAAAAAAATAGTAATGCGAACCCTGCTCGTGCCCCATGTGCGCCATCCTGATTTCCTCCCATGCAGATTTCGTCGTGTCTTTCCTGGCGAGAGAAGACATGACTTCCTCTGACATAGCCTGGTAGATGGCGTACAATGTCATCCGATCCTTCTGGTACTCCGTGGCACCAGGTTCCACTGCTTCTCACACGTTTTGAGCCTGAAGAGCGACACGCATCTTCATCGCCTAAATCGTATATTTCGAGTGGGTGAGCTGCGGGTACAAGGTGGACGGATCACCTCGCACTGCAGACGGAGACACACTCCTTCCTTCCCTCGGTATCTTCTCCGACTCATGGAAATTACCAAGGCTCTGATACCAAATATTGGACCAGCCCAGGGAACAACTGCACATGAGTGGAGAATGAGTAATACAGGAGAGACTTCTTTTATGGTAACATACGTCTTTTCTTCTTTCTCTGTTATTCACCCCCTTCTCAAATTTCCTAACACGAAGTACATGGTTTAAATAAGCTTCACGTATCCACTAATTCTACTAGCTAACAACTAAGACCTATTCTCATGCCACTGTCTGGGATCTTCTCCACGATAATCATGACTCACACATACTGCGCACTATATGAAAGACTCGCTCCACTAATCCAACTAAGACAGCCAGTGGATACGAATGGTGCAGACACACTGTTGCTCAACTTATGACTACACATAGATCTGATCAAGTCTATGACCACACATAGACCTAACTAAGTCAACTCCTTATGACTTTGAGTCCTTCCACTACAGCGTCTCGACCACGGCACTTCGACCATGGTGATCTTACCGCAACTCCGGTTGTACCGCTCACACAGAGTCGATACTTCTGGTCTTTGACCACACAGGTCTTCCGAGCACCGATCGGGTACTGTAGCTTACGAATACCGATTGGTTACTGTAGTTTACGACTACTGACTGGTTACTGTAGCTTGCAACTACCAACCGACTACTCTAGCTTCCGACTACCGATCGGTTACTGTAGTTCCAACTATAGACCGGTTACTGTAGTTTCGACTACCGACTGGGGCTTCAACCACTAATTCAAGTACTCGAATACATGAGTACTCGACACACAATTACACAGTACTCGAACACACGAGTACTCGACACATAACTACACAGTACTCGAACACACGAGTACTCGACATACGACTATACAGTACTCAAACACATGAGTACTTGACATATGACTACAAAGTATTCAAACACACGAGTACTCGACACATGATTACGTAGTACTCGAATATATGAGTATTTGATACCTACTACTATCAACAAGAAAGATTTATCCGCATGTTGGTGACGGCGCCGTTTAGCATGGGTCCGCTGGCTCTCGCCCGCAGCCTGCGAGCGAAGGCCATGATGAGGCTAAGGCCTGAGCTTGAGCGGCTCCATCCTCGAAAACGAGGTGCTCGTCCTCCCGGAGCCCAGCGAACATGCAGTGTTCGGCAGGTTGACGGAGCTGAGCGTCTCGAATGCGCGTCTGCAGGAAGGGCGCGCGCCCCCTTTTTCGAGTTCTTGTCGTCGTGCTGCCCCCGGCTGAGGAAGCTGTGCCTCAGCAAGGTGAGTGGGACGCTGAAGGGTGGCCTCTAGTGCTCCACATGGACACGCTCGAGGAGATCGAGGCCGACGACCGCACTGAAAACTTTACCAGGCTGCAGGTGGTGGCCACCAATCTCCGGTCGGGTGCTGATGGTGCACTTCTGCTTTGGGAAGTCGGCGCAGTGGTCCATCAACACTGTAGTCGAGGTCCCAGCGCCGAGGCTGGACTGCTGGAGGAGATCAGCTGGTCTGGTAGCCCCCCGAATCAGCTCAACTTTCTAACCGGCGTTCGACGCGTCCGACGGCTGGCTGGCCTCCTCTTCTACTTACCCGAGCGAGAGTACTGTTCGCCCGACGCCGTGCGGTTCCTCGAGATGTGCTCCGGCGCCAACCAGCTCGATGTTTGCATTGACATCCCTGCAGACAGAACCACTCCATGCAAGTTCAGCTCGAGAGGCAAGTATACACATTTAAGTTTGTGATCTGAACTTGCAAGGTTGCTAGCTAGCTCTGTAGCTCACCAATTAGACGCATCGTAAGTACGCATGTGTTTTTCATGTTAATGTTTCATGCGTGCAGGACCTGATGGAATACATACCACGGCTTCCTAATATCAAGGTACGCTCCCTGGCGATAGTCGCGCGAGGTTCTGCGATTCATTTGCTGCCCCGTTGTCCCAAGTGTCTTCTCCTTTCTGAGGCGATGCCCCAACGGCCTAACACTGCTTTGCATGGACCTGTCAATGCTGCACCAATTTTCAAGGCTGGATCCACATTATCTTGTGCTTCCGGTAAGTGCGTACCCCAGTATGCAATGTCATACATAAGCTACAAATAATTGTGAGCTTTATCTCCTTGAATTTTTTGCAATGTTGCTTAAGGACTTCTCATGATGTCCTCCATGAATTTTATCTTTAGTTCGTGGAGTTGATGCAACACTTTCGAAATTTCAGTTCGAACTCAAACGGTGTTATAGGAAACAAATACAGAAGTTCGTTATGAATAATAACTTGGGTTTGCTAATGATATGCCTCTAATCTTTTAAGAGTCAACCGAATTTTTTTTTGCCATTAGATGTGCTTGGAGTTGGAGATGTGCGGGCTTCATCTGTTTGGTGTTGATCTGATGGGCACAAATTTGACTCAAACCGAGCGAAAAACAGAAGCGTGATGTACGGAGACCCCTTTTTAGATCTTTTTAATGGGTATTGATAAACATCATCTGGATATTTTCTTCTTAACTATCATCTAAATCTGAAACCGTTGGATTAGATATCCAATGGCCAAGAATTCTCCCCCGCCCCTCCAAAAAAATCTCCCCCTCCTTCAAAAAAAATCTCCTCCCTCTAAAAAAAGAGACCGTTGGATTTCTAATCCAACGGTCTCAGATTTGGATGATTGTTAAGAAGAAAACATCCGGATGATGACAATCTTTTTAATTTACCACCTATCAAAATATTCCCTTTTTTATATCTACCAAAATAAATTCATTTTGAAGTTGAAATTTTATATGGAGGTAGGCTCAAAGGAGAAATACATTCACAAATACCTTTGGAATTCTTTGTGTTGATTTGATCTATACAATTTATCCTCCCCTCTGAATGGATCTTTCAGAGCGATGATGAAGCCGAAGCGGCAGAGCCATGGCGAGGCTGCTCTGCACGGAGAGATGAACTGCTGCTGTTGGGCTCGCTGCGAGAGAGAAGATCGGTGGGTTTGTTGGAACGGACCGTGAGATGGAACTCGCCGATCTTCTGTTCGGAGTTGGAGCCGCACGGCCGGCTCTCGAGAGGATATCTGTAACATCAGTTCCTCAGATGAGAAGTATGGATTGGATCGCCATGAAGATGAACGCTCTGTTCCCTCTCGGGGGATCGAGGGTGCTGCAAAACGAGAAAATTGATCATTTGCCACTTTGAAGAGTGAGCTTCGCAAAATTAAGGTTTTTTTCAGCCTTTGAAATTAGAAAAAAAATATTAAATGAGTTAAATGGCTCAAATGGCATGGTAATCAAGAGGTAAATGTATTGCATGGTATTTTTGCGAATCCAATTTTGAAAGTGGCAATTTTGCGAAGCTCACTCTTCAAAGTGGCAAATGATCAATTTTCTTGCTGGAAAACCTGCCCGGGAAAATTAGTACTTACCTGGACCAGAACGGGAACGAACTGCTCAGTGATCTTACGTTGAGGCAACAGCAACAGGTCTTGAACAATCAAATCTAGTACAAGGTCTTGACCCTCTTGGGCAATCAAACTTGCTCTTATCAGGTAGATATGCTTCTGTGCAATTTCGCTAACATAAATGTATTGCTTGCTCGGCATGGAAACTGTGCTGACATCCTAAATTCCTAATCTGACCGACGTTAGCACGAGCTCTGCTTGTGCTTGGAATGCGTGACTTTCGCAGAATCTATGTAGAGGCCTGCAAGGATCAGTACGAGGGATGCTGTTTAGATACGAACGTTTGCCACTTTTCTTCTTAAGCAGGGCTTTATACCATTGTAGATAACAAATTTGACGCGTATAACGACTACTACAAAACCGACCCTATTTTTTCCCCCCGAGAGGAATATTTGGCCCGAATTAAGCTTGTGCTCCATGCCTCCACGGTAACAATATATAAAAATAAAAAATACAACAATATGCGGTTTACTATAATATGCCAGTTTTTAACAGAGTACACAGCACACTCCCACTCACACCACACACGAACACATACTAAGAATTTCACAGAGTTCAGGGCATTGGAGGGAGTAACTGATTAAATAAGGCATATCCAGTTGATCCTGGGACAGGAACAAACACCATCACTCTCACCACTAGGTCACTGACCCTTGCGATATAGGGGTGCCATCGAAACAGACATGGACCGGTATCGCTTATATTGTATTTTATTCTATGTTTTTTTAGAGTTAGAGTTAAACACGGATAGCATCGGATACACATTTCTCCCTTCCGTATTCGCTCTGCAAGCATTTGAACGGTTAGATGGATGGAAAAGGAGCGGATCCAAGCAATTTGTTACTGCCGTGTTTCATGTTCTATGTATTGCCTGGTGCATATATATAAGTTGTGCAGGGGCGCAACGACATCCCAGGCAAGGTAGGCTTTAGCTCTGGGTGTGGAAAAATATTTAATATATAGTTCAGGTAAATTTAGTTTAGTCTAGGTAACATTTTTATGGTCCAGCCCAGATAGCCTAGATCATTCCACCACTGAGTCTAAAGCGTAACTAAATCCTGACTCCACCACTGAAGTTGTGGCCACTTTGTGGAAAGCTCTTCCACTTATTGATACTTAGGCCACGTCCCAAACATTGCTGACTTCTAACTTTTAGCGTTTGAAACGTGTTGTTTTTTAATATGACTTTTTTTCCTTTGTATTATCCATGAAGATATAATGGTGTTTTTTATGTTTTTTTTATTTTTCTTCATTTGTTCTTTAATTAAATATATTAAAAAAACTAACAACTGCTACAGTGTTATTTCTACTAAAAGCCACAGCATTTGGAACAAGCCCTTAATCTATCTACTCATTCCGTTCTTTTTTACTTGATGTTTTTTTTCTTTTTTACGGTCTTCGAAATATAAATTCGATTGTTACTTTTTTATATACTAATAAAATTATAATATTATAAAAATATTTTTAACGATAAGTTTAATGATATAATTTTCAAATTGTCAATCTAGATATTTTTTTAACATATTAGTGGTCAAACTTTACAAAGTTTGACAATACTTATTCTAAGACACCAAGTAAAAAAAGAACAGGTAGAGTATGTGCGTAACTTTGCACAATTGATGAGATTAAAGACATCTTGTTTGCATATCTAAAATTGTGGCACCGATTATTAAATTAGAACAAAGAAAATTTCTAAAAAAACATTTCATTAATTGATGGGGGAATCTAATATTTATAAAAATAATTATTTCATTAATTGATGGGGGGAAATCTACACCATTTATCTAGTCGTGATTCACTTGCGAATTGATATATAGTGATAACCGGTGGGACCAATTGATCTCGTATAGGTTGCACCCATGTAAACTTTGATATTTACATATAAATCTATATGACTTTAAACGAAAGGACCCTACAAAACTTGTTTCTATACTAATATAGAAAGCACCGGTTTGATTAAACCATTTATCACCCAACCACGTTAATATCCTCCTCCCCTGATCGTGAGATCAACATAATCTAATGGCTGATATTGCAAATTGGTCCTACTATCTGAATATCTATATAATTTATTCAGTTCATCCAATGTCAACGATTACAAGTTGGTCCTGCCAATTCCGCCGCACACCACGTCCACCCACCGCCGGCAATATGCCCCCGCATCACGCCCGCAATCTATCGGCGCCGCCCCTCACACCCGCAATATATCCATCGGCGCCGCCCCCAATGCTCTCCCACTCCTGCGATGCCCCTACTTCGCCCTACCTCATGCGCCACCACTCCTCCCCTCTCCGCCGCTCCGCCCCACTCCACCCCATGCTCCGTCCCCCTCCACTCCCACGCCACCGCTCCTTCCCCCGCCACTCCGGCCCTCTCCGCTCCTGCGCCGCTGCTTTGCCCCCTCCACTCCTCCCCCCTTCGCGCCCGCACTACCACTGTGCCCCATGCTCCACCCTCCTCTACTCCCGCTCCACACCCTACTCTGACGTACTGCCATACTCCGTGCTCTGCCCCACTTGACTCCCACTGTCGTTATCGAAATCTTCGACCGCAATCGGTGTCGAAATCTTTGACCGCTACCGTTGTCAAAATCATCAATCGTAGCTGGTGTTAAAATCTTCGACCGCTTCCATTGTCGAAATCTTCGACTGCAGTCGGTGTCAAAATCTTCGATGGCTGCTGTTGTTGAAATCTTCGACCACACCCTCCAGCCTGACGCTGCCCGTGACCCACTATGCCGGCACAACACATCTATGCCTCGACGAACACAAGGTTTGTGATGTCCTCCCCATTTTCCTGAATTTAGTTGATTATGGAAAATAAGCTCGATCGTGGCCCTTCAACCATGGTACTTCGACTATGGTGGCTCGACCACAGTCCTTCGACTACAACGCCTCAACCCCCAATTCTTCGACTACGGCCCTTCGACCACAACGCCTTAACCACGACGCTTCAACCACGGCGCCTCGACCACAACACTTTGACCATAGGTCTCCGACCACGACGCCTCGACCATGGCCCTTCGACCACGGTCCTTCGGCCACGACGCCTCGACCATGGCCCTTCGACCACGGCACCTCGACTACGGCTCTTAGATCATGGTGTCTCGACCATGGCTCTTACCACATCTCCAGTCGTACCGCTCGCACAACATTGGTACTACCAGTCTTTGACCACGCAAGTCTTCCGAGCAGTGACCAAGTACTGTAGCTTACGGCTACTAACCTATTACTGTAGCTACAATTATCGACCAAAGACTATCGACCGGTTCACTGTAGCTACAACCGCACACATAGATCTGACCAAGTCTATGACCGTACACAGACCTGACTAAGTTGACTCCTTACGACTTCGAGTCCTTTGACCACAACATTTCGACCACGGCGCCTCGACCGTGGGACTTCGACCATGGCGCCTCGACCACGGGACTTCTACCATGACGTCTCGACCATGTCACTTCGACCACCGCTCGACCATGAAGCCTCGACCACAGCATCTTGACCACGGGACGTCGACCATGGCACTTCGATCACGGCGCGATGACCACGGTCCTTCAACCACTGTTCCTCGACCACGGGACTTTCATCACAACGCTTGACCACGGGACTTCCACCACAATGCCTCGACCACGGGACTTCGACCACGATGCTTCGATTGCGTCTCTAACCACGGCACTTCGACCATAACTCCAACCACGATACTTCGACCATAACTTTAACCACGGCACTTCGACCGCCCCTTTGACCATGGCTTCACGACCACACCTCTTCAACCGCCTCTCTGACCATAACTTCTCGACCACGGCACTTCGACCTCGATGCCTCAACCATGGATCTTCGACCACAGTGTTGTTGGAACTGAACTCATTAGCTCCGATCGCTAATCACCAGAAGAAAACACACACATGCTTTCTTCCTTAGAACGATGCACACGATTGCGACTCGCTGAGTCATCCATTACTCGGATGCCCTATGACAACTTACGACCGTTGCGCCTCGACCATGGCCTCTCAACCACAGCACTTCGGTCACAACTCCAACCACGACACTTCAACCGCAACGTCGATCACGACTTCTCGATCAGGCACTTCGACCATAATTTCTCGACCAAACACTTCAACCGATTAGATAAATCAAAAGACAATATAAACACCAAACTTCTCAAAACAACTTTTCCACTTCTCAAAACAACTTTTCCACTCCTCTCGCTCCCGTCTCGCTTCAAACATAAGGCTAGAGATCACTGGAGAATCACATACCCACTCCTCTTGCGTACACATCTTTACCTCACTTTCC
The DNA here is from genome assembly GCA_036346575.1 of Dendrocalamus sinicus. Lineage (NCBI taxonomy): Eukaryota > Viridiplantae > Streptophyta > Magnoliopsida > Poales > Poaceae > Dendrocalamus > Dendrocalamus sinicus. Next base: position 9,301,460 of record CM070660.1, on the reverse strand, counting down.
CCACTGCCCGCGCCCTTCTTCTAAAAATCATTTCTTTCAGCCACTACTATTCATTTTCCATCAAATGACATCAGCCACAACCAATACGAACACTCGCTTGCTTGGCAAGTAGCATACACAAGAACCTAAAGGCCCAAAGATTCCACCATCACCACACAAAATCCTTAAACTGCTCCATCAACACAATCTCAGAAGAAGCAATCCACGGTTTAAAATACGAAACAGTCCACGAACCAGCAAAAAAACTGGTGCAAAGATTCAGTCAATTTAGGAACAATACGATAGGTAGTTATCTCCTCCAGCAAGGAGTAAAATCACACCGCAGCATCACAGGTCCAACACATAAGTACCAACATTACATTTCAAACTAAAACATCAAAATTCACTTAATGGGTGCAATAAGCCACCAACTAAACGATAATGGAGGAAACATTCCTGCTACTACAAAAACTATATTATGGCTTCATACTTAAACCTCCTGGACGTTCAAACCTGCCAAAAAAATTACAACAACCAGTGTGAATAATAATAGGGAAATTTCAAACCGTTCTCCATATGAACAGCATTACAGCCATGGTAAGAGTAGTAAAGCACAGAACATGAGAGAAGAGACCAGACATCATAATCACTAGATCTGATGTAAAACACGAATAAATTGCGGATGAACTATAAATAGTTTGATCATACATATGACATGTCATGTGCAACTCAACGCAGTAACTTGAACAGTTTATTAAAATAAATAGTAGCTATGATATTGGCAAGGTATGTAGGCATTATGCAGTCATAATCTCTCTGGATATCACAACAAATATTGCAAATTAGAACAAAGGTATTATTAGACATGAGGATGCGTTATCCTATTTTATGCAGCAGTGCTGTAGTTACATGACAGGGAACCCAATAACTGGTGGTGAATGGTCAGTGGTGACATTCGTAAGCTATAAAGGTGTGCATCCAATTGTATAGGAGGTCCCGGACTATCTAGAATTACCGATTGTTTGTAGCATAGAGTAGGATGTCTACGATTATCTCAGAATTATTGCTTGTCGGTATCATTGCACAGAATGTTTCGGAGTTCAGACTATCTGAATTTATAGGACACCCACCACTGCAGATAGCATTTCCGATTAACCAAAATTTCACAATGCATATATTAGAGCCGGTACACAGGAATCCAAAGTGTGAACAATTTGTTTCAACAAGCATATGTAATATATATACTCAAATCATGAAACTGGCAGGATATCGCATGCAACAGTAACATCCCAGTATACCTAATGAAGAACAGTGCCAAGAACTAGCGGGGGCATTTGCAAGCAACCAAGCGTCCCAGATCATCGAACTGGCCGGGATCTATATGAATGGCGCAAACAATCGGCGGGGAAGTACGGGAGTACGGACCTGGCGGGAGCGACTGCTTGAGCTTGTTGGCCTTGTCGGCGTCGAAGACGCAGAGGGTGTAGAGGTACCTGGAGCAGCGCACCTTGAACTTGACGGCGTCCCTGGTCCTCTTGATCCGCACCGACCGCGCGTCCTTCCGCCGCGCCGTCAGCAGGAAGTCCTTGATCTCGTGGATCTGCTTCGGCTGCGGGGCAAACAACACGAGCAAAGAACGATTTAATCACATCTCATCACGCATTTGCCGCTCGCGCCACCGTTAGGAACGAACCAACGAGCCATCCACGCAAGATATCTTCTGCGGTGGGAAGAAGAGGAGGAGGAAGAAACTCTCACCATGGTGCTAGCTAGGGTGGACGAGGCTGGCTATGCAGATCCGATGAGAAGTGAGGAGGAGGTGGCGGCGGCGGCGGACAAGAAGACCCTACTTACCTTGTATGGGCCGCAGCCTACTAACCTCAGGGCATCAGGCCCAGATTTGGATGGTCCAGCCCGGCGCCCCGGCCGGCCCAAAGGGACTACTCTCTGACTGGTTATGTGGGGCCTGTCCGTCAGTGAAGGAAGCGTTAGAGCATCTCTAACAAATCTTCTAAAGTGCTCATATCCCCTATATTTTAGAAGAAAAGGTAAAAAAAGAGTTCCAACAGATCTCCTAAGTGGTACCCAAAAATATAGAAGACTTCATTCCTGATTTTTCGTCCCCCATATATGGAGAACGCACACCATCCCCTAAATCGGTCCCAACGCTCCTGCGCCGTCCAATCCCCTAAATTCTTTGGTTGGTAGTTTTTGTGGACCCAGATTTTAATTTAGGGGACCATATTTAGAAGACTTGTTGGAGGTTACATATTTTTAGTCTTCTATATTCTAGATTGTGTCCTCTAAAAAGTGATTTAGTAGATGAGATTTAGAGGACATTGTTGGAGATGCTCTCAGTCTCCCACAAACGAGTGGAAGTTACCAAATAGTCAGTCTACTACTTAGTACTTACCGCGGCGAATAGAGTTTTTGGCTGTGTTTTGCGCCTGTATTTGTAAAAGGTTTTATTCATCATATACCCTCCTCTTAGATGAAAATTCAGGATTTACCCTCCTGGCCTACACGTCAGTGACTTATGATGACCCCATATATCATTGAGGTGGGAGGGTAAATCCTGAATTTCCTAACTAAGGGGAGGATATATGATCCAATCCCCCTTTGTAAAACTAGTCTTATACACATAGCAATAATAAAAATAACATTTTTATCGTTCAATTACCAGACAGTAGCGGCTTGCAAACAGCATGTAGCATCTCAGACACTTCTTGCTTGAGCCACCAGGTTAGCGCGCACTGTCGCCCTACCAACCAACGACAATTACGCCTAAATACTATTTTATATATCATTTTTGTTCGAATTTTTAAATATAGCAAATGAGCTCGAAAAATTATAAAATTTTATGTGCAACGACACAACGTACTTTATTATATAATTTTTTGACAATTTTATTCGACTCTGAATGTTGCTCAAAAATTCGTACTATTGAGATATTTGCAGGAGTTGTTACATATAGCAAACAAGCTCCAAAAATTACGAAATTTTATGTGAAGCCTCCCGACATAGTCCATCTAATTGTGTAATTTATGGGAATTTTATGTACTCTAAATTTACCATGTTAATTTAATCATAATTAGCGATATGCGATGCATCTTTTATAGTTGTGACCGTTGTCCTTCGCACATATATCCGTCCGTTGCTACTATATTTCATTTGCCGCTGCGTCCTTCACACATTGTTACTTTGCCCGTACAGCCCCCTTGTGCGCTCCCTCGTCCGCACTGATGTCATTATGTCTGTGTTGTCCCCCCTCGCCCGCTCCCTCGTCTCCACATTTGTCATTTTACCATACCATTCCCCTTGTTCGAAGTGCTACGTATTGACAAGGAGTCCTTAATTTGTGGGATGAGGGCACCAGGTTCTCTTTTCGCTCGGCTATAAATACGAACCTCCCGCAATTGGTCATTGGTCATCTGAGTCACTCGTCCTAGAAGCTCATTCTCGTGGTCGTCGCTCAAAATTAAGAGTGCATAGCTAATTAATTTGACAAGCCAGTGTGTAGCTCATTAAGGACGTGTAGGAGGACGCGGCAGTGCTGATTGCTTTTCTCGAAAGACAGGTAAATTTTTGTCGCATGCTTCTGACGTTATTCCCGTAATCCTAGTTAATTGGTATTATTTAGTTAGTCATAATTAATATAGTTTGTATTATGAATTAAGTAGGTCGTAGTAATTTAGACATAGTTTTTACTATTTTTGTGTACGTACAGTACCTATAATTTGTTATTATATGGTAGTATGTAATTAAGCAGTCATAATTATTGTAGTGGTAATTAGTTATGGTTAAGTAATAAGTTAGTGCTATGTAATTAAGTTCTACGGATGACGGTAATGAATCACTCGTAATTTTTCGGACGGGTAATCAAATTGTCTGCAATTAATGAATTATTTGCATGTAGTTACATGTATGTAATCACTAACTTGCATGCTACTTGTCATGGTTTTTTGTTGTAACGCTTACTGCGGATCTGCTTGTTATGGCTTCAGGTAGTTGCAAACATGGAACACTTGATAATGTTCTATGACGATAGTCTTGTACGGGCTGGTCCTGATGGGTTGGACCTATCAACATGCCAATATAAGGTGCTCCAGGCCAAGGGGCTCATCGTCATGAATATTCATGAGCTATGAAACTACATCCAGCAGGAGTTCGCCACAGAGGCAATGGCGATGAAGCTTACGATTGAGGGGATCACCTACATGAATAGCGTGTGGGAGCTTGTGATAGTGAATGGCACCATAGTATGGAGGTAGTACATATAAATTGCCTCCCTATCCGAGGTGGCCATTTACAGGAGGCCGATGGTGTACCTTAGTTTCATGCATCGGGCGTCAGGAAAACAGTGATGAGCTCGGCTCCTCGACACCCAAGGAACCACAGTCGGAGCTTCAAAATGATACCACTGAATGTGTTGTATCGGTGGGAAGATTCGCCCCTGAATTCGTGCGGAATGATGGGGCAGGCATGTTGTGGTCAGCTCGCATTGACTACCACAAGTATCTACTAGACCAGGCACTCTGGTTAGAGTCCGACGAGGACACCGACCTAGGCTCTGATGATATCGACGATGACTCACAGCAGACGGCTAGTCCATCCGAGGGAATTGTGTCATCGAAGGTGCCCAATGTGTCCTCCAAACATGATGATGTTGCGGTGCGTTCCCTCGTACTACCGCAAGTAGAAGGGGCCCAGTGGGGGTTTCAAGTTGACACTCTCCTAGATGGGCAACGCTTCTCTAGCAAGGAAGGTGTGCAACAAGCTATTACACGGTACGCCTTGTCTATCAGCCATGTGTACCGAGTGCACGGGTTCAACCTAGCTAATTATGCAGTGAAGTGCGTAGTGGAAGGCTGCACTGCAAAGATCAACGCTCAATGAGCCAAGATTTTTGGCTCGGTCTTCTCGATCAAGGCGATGATCGACTACACTTGCATGCTTAGTGAGCCCCTGCGCCATCATCAGAATGTGACTTCCGCATATATGGCAAGCATTATCAGCCACCTAGTTGCGGCAGACGTGTCCGTCTCCCCAAAGATGCTTATGTCGAAAGTCACCAATGTTGTTGGTTATCCAGTCAGCTATAGTACAGTTCGACGAGGCAAGTAGAAGGTCATCAAGTCCATGTACGGGGCATACGAAGAGGCGTACAATCTTATGCGAGATTGCTTCACCAGGCAGCTGAATCAAACCCTAGCATGTACATAAACAAGCTTGAGCATCCAGACGCTGACAGAGGGCCCAACTATTTCATACTGGACTAGTTATTCTGGGCTTTCGCCCAGACCATTGAGGGCTTCAAGTTTTGTCGTCATGTACTCATGATGGATGACACTTTCCTCATAGGGAGGTATAAGAGAACCATTCTTACCACAGTGGCGCCCGACGCGAATGGCCAGCACTATGGATTATTTTGTCAATAGAGCCACCATGGCTAGGCAACAAACAGACGAAGGTAAGAAATGGTCCGAGAACATGCAGAGGCACATGGACCAGAAGATGGAGAAGGCATGAATGTACGACATCCGGGTAATCAATGGCCTCCAGAGGAAGGATGAGATCAGGCTTCAGCAGAAATATGTGAACAGTCATGTCAGGGGTGAAATGAAACAGGCATACGCCCTAAGTGATATTGCAACATGCACCTACAACAAGCTGAAGCTCCTGCACAAGCCATGCTCGCATGTGTACAAAGCATGTGCACAAATGAGGCAGATATCTAAGCCATACATCTCAGAGTACTATTACATGCAACACCTTTTCAGTACATAGAGTGTAGAGTTTCAATCCTATGGCTTAGACATGAACTATAGGGATATTTGGCCAGACATGCTGCAATGGGCCCCCAACAAGGAGTTGAAGACAACTGCGAAGGGGCGTCGGTAGACACGGTGCTTCTAGAATGACATGGATGTGAGCCAATGTAGTAGCATTACCTGCACAGTGAAATTCAGAATATGCAAGATCTTTGAGTACTCACTGAAGGATTGCCCCAACAGACCAAACTCGTCTGGTCCCCATTCAGTGCCATAATTTCATGTAGTTGTATTTCACCATTTGCTGGAAAGGAGGGTTAACATAAAAGCTTTATTAGTATTAATAGAAAATAAACTATTGGCTAATTATACTCCAGAGTGTGGGCATCGAAAGAAACATCGCCCTCCATTGAAATGGCCTTCAACGACCTGCACGACTGCACCCTCACTGTGTCTGCATTTCGGTTATACCGGTTGAGTCCGCTTGTTTGGCATCAAGTGGTAGTTAGGGCCGAAGTCCTCCCTCCTTTCTAGGGAAATGTCTTCCTTTGGCGACCCCGCTCCGACTGGCCCCTCGACGTTTACCATGCTATGTTACTAGAGACAATGTTCTTCTTCCTACAAGAAACGAAACACAGTTTACATGAGCGATTGCGAGAGCTCCATATTTGAAGCCGAGCGAAAAGGGAACCCGGTGCGTTACCACTAGAAATTACAGACATGTTGTCGACACGCAGCACCATGGGCAATAGGGGACAACATGGTAAGAGTGACATATGTACGCACGAGGGAGCAGACGGGGCGGGACGACATGGACAGACTGATATTTGTGCGGGTGAGGGGGACGGCACAGATATAACGACATCAGTGCGAACAAGGGAGCACTCGAGGGGGACGGCATGGGCAAAGTGACAATTGTGCAAAGGACGCAGTGGGAAAAGAAATATAACAGCAACAGGCCGACATATGTGCAAAGGACAGAGGTCACGCACTGCAAAAGATGCGTCACCCATAACATAAATTAACATGGTAAATTTGAAACACATAAAATTCCCATAAAATTACACAATTAGGTGGACTATGTCGGAAGGCTTTACATAAAATTTCTTAATTTTTAAAGCTCGTTTGTTATATGTAACAACTCCTGCAAATATCTCAATTGTACGAATTTTTTAGCAACATTCAGAGTGGATAAAATTCTTAAATAATTACAAAATGAAGTACATTGTGTTAGAAAGTTGCACATAAAATTGCGAAAATTTTTGAGCTCATTTGATATATTTAAAAATTTGAACAAATATGACATATAAAATAGTATTTAAGCAGGTAATTAAGCTTGCCATATTGTGGTGGGGTGGTAGGCCACCTGTCGTCTAGTAGCCGTCCACTTCTGGTTTCTGCATTTTCTTGGGAGAAAACTTGGTTTCAGGGTCGTCTAAATGGCAGGTAACTGTATCCCGCTCCTCAGCCAAAGCTAAGTATAGATCAATCGCCCATGCTGTTGCAGAAACATGTTGGATCAGATAGCTTCTTGATGAACTACGTCATCCAATACAGCAAGCTATAGTCATCTATTGTGACAATATATCCACAGTTTATTTGTCTGCAAACCCAGTGCAACATCGCGGTACAAAGCATATTGAGATAGATATTCATTTCATACGGGAGAAGGTTGCACTTGGTCAGGTCCGAGTTCTACATGTGCCTACAAGCTCACAGTTCGCGGATATATTCACAAAGGGGCTTCCATCTTCAGTATTCCATGAGTTCAGGTCTAGTCTTGGCGTTGGAAATTCCATCGCAACGACTGGGGGGGTTTAGACTTCTTGTTACTAGTTGGACCGGTTCTCCTGTATACACGTCCCATGCTTCATCTTGTAATCCACTGATTCCCATTTTCACGTCCACTCGTAGATCCGTTTATTCAGCTTGCTATACTCGCATGTACTTAGAACCATGTAACTATATATTTGTGATAGCAATGAGAATATGTGTGATCGATGCCATTAATGTCTATCAGAGGAGACGGTGAGACAGTGAGGCTCTAGATGTCGGTGTCCCCGTGGGCGGCGTAGGCAGTGAGGATGGGTGTGGTGCCGTAGTCACCGCATTTGAAGGTGAGGACGGGGAGTCGGCCTGAGATGCAGCACCATTGCCAGGAGAGGACGCTCGTCTGGGCGGCGTAACTTTTTTTTTTTTTGATATGGTCTGGGCGGCGTAACTTGTGGGGAAGCGGAGAAGGATAAGGACGAGGAGGTCGTCGGCGAGGCCGTTGATGTGGTACCGTCCATCTCTAGGGCAAATGCAGTGGCACACTTGGCAAGGAGGCCGTGGTCACCGCCATCCATGGCAATGGGAGCTCAGGGTTCGTGGGGGTGGATATCAAGCCAGCTCGGCTCGGCTCGGCTCAAAAAAGCTCAGTAGGGAAGTGGCTCGGCTCGGCTTGGTAGGGAGATCGAGCTTGGCTCGTTAGGCTCGATAGCAGATGAATACAAGCAAGTATACAAAAAGCCTAAAAAATTACTAGCAATAATCTATCCAACCTTTCTAACAATAACAATTACAATGTTCTGAATACCCTACTAGCAGGCAAGCAAGCTATTACAACAATGACAATGTTTTGAAATCTGAATACCCTAGTAGTAGGCAAGCAGGCAATTGCATTGACAGGTCAGGTAGCTATCTCATCATCGCTTGTAGAATAAGTGAAAAATGTGAACCTTCACTGTCACTAGAGAAATCAAGCCTGTCCAAGGAGACATACTGCTCTAACCCCTCGCCTGGTAACTGTAAAAACATCACTAATGGTCAAAATCACATCTCTGGACCCGTAAAAAAAATCAGAAACAATATCATAGCCATTAGCAATTTATAAGGAGCAACATGAAAATATATTTTCAAGACTACTACATAGTCAAGGTTTGATTGCGAACACCAATATATATTTGACTAAGAATATATGTTCAGGACTACTGCACAGTCCAGGTTAGTTAGCTAAGAACCTAAGACCAACCCATAGAACAAATAGAAGGATAAAACAATCATGCTCTACTAATTCTGCAAGACTGCAACCAAGTGTTATATATTATAATAGCCATGTCTAAATCCTAAAAGTTTGAATCTTACACAGGCAACTAACCTAGAAGCCTAGAACATCATGTTAAAGGTGTAGCAGACACGGAAGAACTCCTGACAACTCAAACAAGCGATACATGCACTACTACAGAAAGGCTAATAGTAGACACCAAATCACAGACGGTTTTGTGAAACCGTCTGTAATGTACACTATTACAGACAGTTTTAATTTGAAGGCCGTCTGTGGTATTTGTGGCGGTAAAAAGGAGTATCACAGACAGTTCTTAACGCTGAACCGTCTGTGATACTAGAATATCACAGATGGTTTTTATTAAAAACCGTCTGTGATACTCTCGGATTATCACAGACGATTTTTTATTAAAAACCGTCTGTGTTGTGTGGACTATCATAGACGGTTGTTGTTAAGAACCGTCTGTGAATGTTCACAGACGGTTTTTAACAAGAACGGTCTGTGATGTCCCTTTGTCTGTCATATTCTAGATCAGAGGTTAATATATAAGTACACATTGCTTATAATAACTTAACTACGAACTCATCGAGACAAGATATCACAAATTAAAGGCAAATTTATTAATTTCAATTAGAGGCAAATTTATTACAAAATTCGCACAGTAAAGAGTTTCCCAGTTGTAATCTTTTGGGCTTCGTGACGCTTCTTCTTCGACTTGGGGACTTGGAGGATCAGCTAAATTCTCGAACGCCGCTAAGATTGCCCTTGTCCTCGGCACTTCCTCCTACACTGGGCAAATGATCGCAGACATCCATAATGTCGTAGAGGATAGCATGAAAAGATTCCTCGAATCTGCCGTTTACGCTTGATCGGCAAGACTATCCATCGATCTCGCAATGCGTGTAGAGCTTCTTCCGCATTGCGCACATTGTGGAGAAGAACCGGGGTGAGGGCTGTTTCCCTTTCTTGGCGGCGAGACGCCTCCGTTGACGGCGGAGGATCAGTCAAGCCGACGGATGCAAGAAAGTCGGGAAGGAGAGCGAGGCGGGTGCGGAGAAGTCGCTCGGATGCAAATTGCTGGCGCTGTGTAAGGTTCCACCAGAACAATTCGTGATGAGCAGATGAGAGGAAGGAGATGATCACAAGAACGATAGTAGAAGCCATGTTGTATTGTATATTGTATTATACGTATGTAGAAGAGACACGGATTAGCGCGCATATTTAACCTTTAGCACAGACGGTTCGTATACCCAAACATTAATGATATAGGCGCCGTATAACGATCGAGAGACGTTAATTAGGCGATCGAAACACGAAGCAATCGGCATCGAAACACGCGCGGCGTTCGGTGTGAAGCTTATCACGAGCGGTTTTCATTAAAACCGTGCAGCGATAATATTTATCCTGAGCGGTTTTAATCAAAACCGTATGTGATAATTCCTGACGATTTTTAGTTAAAAACCGTCTGTGATAATGACTAAGGCATTTATTGCGCTGCTCAGACCGCATCTGTCTTCATTTCGATCCAGATCTAGCCACTTTTGCGTACTTTTTCACTCGGGAGGAAGCTAGGCGATTTCAGGCCAGTATAACTATCACAGACGGTTATGAACTTAGAACCGTCTATGATATTTATCACAGACGGTTTTAAGTTTAGAACCGTCTGTGATAACCTCCCTATATATACCCTCTGGCTAGGGTTTCCCTGTGCGCTGCGCAGTTATTCGATCTAGATCTGATTAAATCCCGAGCCCGTCGTCACCTCCGCCTCCCCGAACCCTTGTCGGCCGCCTCCCCGAGCCCCTCGCCGGCCGCCTCCGTCGAGCCCGTCGTCGGCTCCGCCTCCCCGAACCCTCGTCGGCCGCCTCCCCGAGCCCCTCACCGGCCGCCTCCGTTGAGCCCGTCGTCGCCTCCGCCTCCCCGAACCCTCGTCGGCCGCCTCCGAGCATTAATTAGTTTGCTATTGTGAGCATTGTTTACTGTAGTAGCTTAATTAGTGTGCTATTTGGTACATATTACATTGGTACATTGTTTACTGCAGTAGCTTAATTAGTTTGCTATTTGGTACATTGTTTACTGCAGTAGCTTAATTAGTTTGCTATTTGGTACATATTACATTGGTACATTAATTGTTTACTTCAGTAGCTTAATTAGTTTGCTATTTAGTACATTGTTTACTGCAGTAGCTTAATTAGTTTGCTATTTGGTACATACTACATTGGTACATTATTTACTGCAGTTGCTTAGTTTACATTAGTACATATTACATTGCTTGTTGTGTTAGTATATAGTATTATAGTATATAGTATAGGCACATAACCCCTCTCTCTGTCCACATCACCCCCTCCCTTCTCCCCCGTCCCTCTACTCCTCTCCTCTCTTCCTCATCTTATCATGTTTCACTTTTCTTGCTTCCTCATCTTATCATGTTTCACTTTTCTTGCTTCCTCATTTAGTAGCGGGACGGCCAAGATTAATCTTGTGCAACCTTACAATTTGAGAGCACAAATTAACCAATCAAGGACCACTCTAGTGTATATGCCACATAGACCTTCAAGGGGCATGAAGTAAGTGACACACTCGAGTGTTCCCGTTCAATGAACCGGATACACTAGTTTGTGTCATTTGCTTCATAGAACTTTGTTTAGAGACCTTGTAGTAATAGTATATACCGACTACTGCCGAGATGTGATGTCCACTCCCACAATCCTTCTTTTTTCTTCTAAAATTCAAGGTAATTTTATTACAAAAGTGCAAAAAAAAGACATTCCCAGATTCTTCGTGAGCGTGACATAGCCGACTTCTTGGTGAGCGACTATCCGTCTGCTTCTTCCCACTTCTTCTCTTCATCTCTGGTCTCTGGATCACGTACGCCAGTAGCGATGATTCACCGAATAATCTGTGAATGTCTTTTTTTTTGCACTTTTGTAATAAAATTGCCTTGAATTTTGCGGGAAAAAGAAGGATTGTCGGAGTGGAGAATGTTGTGGATGAGGTTCCCAGATAAAGAAATCTTGCGATTGTTGCAAAAGATACATGGAGCATTTGGGTGGAAAGATGAACTGTTTCGTCAGGCGCCTAGAACTGCGTATAAAACTTTGTTTAGAGACCTTGTAGTAATAGTATATGCCACATAGACCTTCAAGGGGCATGAAGCAAGTGACACACTCTAGAATTCCCGTTCAATGAACGGGATACTCTAGTTTGTGTCATTTGCTTCATAGAACTTTGTTTAGGGACTTTGCTATTTGGTTTATAGTATTAGCAACTAAATAGGTGTTAAGATAGGCACATCACCCCCTCTCTATGTCCATATCACCCCTCCCTTCTCCCCCTCCCCTCTACTCCTCTCCTCTCTTCCAATTCAATATGACCACTTTCTCATCTTATCTGAATAGACCCACAAAATGAGCAACATGTCACCCGCGCATTCTTCAACATCATCGCCGGAGGCGTCCGCTCCAACATCAAGACGCCAAGGAAGAGGGCTATCGAAGAAGCCTGAGGGCCGACAGACCATTCTGATGCAGCGCGATCCGGGGTCCCTATCCTTCCTCAAAAGCGGTAGCGCATTCAAGCATGGTCGGAATAGTTGCACGAACAATTGAGATCACATACAATTCGTGGAAGAACGTGCCTGACACTCGGAAATGTGAGCTGTGGACCGAAATTTTGGCATTGTTCGAGTTCCCAGAAGAACACCTATACGTTGTGCAACGACAAACCTACCTAGCGGCGTGCAAAGCATGGAAGAACTTCAAGAGCACGCTTCTTCACCGGTGTGTATATCAATTTTGAGGTGGTCCCGCTACCGAAGCCCCCCAACGACGAGATCGTGACTCTATGACAGGCCATTGGAACATTCATCCAGTGGCCCAAAAGCGACATCTCCCTAGAGGCTTCTTCACTGGTGGCAGGACCAGAGCAACTTGCACTGGTGCCATCTCCATTACAAGACCAGTCGGTTCCACCACCGGATACTACACCGATGCTATCTCCACGGGCCCTATTCTCGCCAGAGCAACTTGCACCGCTGCTACCTTCAAAGTCGACCTATAGCCGAGGCAGCAAGGCCAACAAGGGCAAAGCAAAGAAGACCAATGATGATATTCTGTACCACTCTTTGGCCTGCAAATTCGTGCTTGGCGAGCCGATGCTCGAGCAAAAAGACCTCCAAAAGCTACCACATAGTTGCATGCAATTACACACGTGGTATATGCAGCAGTCCAATAAGCTAGAGGGAGAACGGACTTCAAGTATCACTATCAAATTCACCGAGGAAGATTTACACCACAATCTTCAAGAGTGTATGTTCGTGATCACCTTTGAGGATTTATTCGATCTGTTCACACTCAACGCTCTTGACGTCTCAATCATTCGATACTGGACGCTGTAAGTATGTACAATCACAGTCTCCGTTAATGTCATACCGATAAATGCCATATCTAATTTTTTGCTTTCGTGTGTGTATATATAGACATATGCTGATTAAAGCTAGATTATCCAACTCGTCATTGGTTTCTTGGACCCACAATTGGTCGCCAGGATACCATCGACCGAGAGACACCCTCGTCGAGAGGTACATTGCATCGAGGACTCTTTGGGTTGCCGCAATAAGGACTATGTACTTATGCCATTCAATCAAATTTTCATTGGATTTTAATAGTAATTGTACCAAAATGGAACAAGGTATATTACCTTGATTCCCTAAGTAAGAATAAAATGGGCTTCACGATTGTCACCAAGTAATCGATAGGTAAGCACATATTCCCCATACATATCTACATTGTACTCTTTCTTTCCTTCCGAATGACTAAGGTTAACTTTTGAATTACGTAGGGCGTTCGCGATGTACATTGAAAAGGGATGTGACTCAAGCGGGGCCAAAGGCTCACGACACATGTTCGAGATTTTAAGGTATTCGCTATTTCACATTAATTAATCCTATGCAACAGTTGGTACTAATGCCTCTTGAACTAACACATTCCATTTTTGCAGTGCCACCAAGAAGAAGGGCAACACATGTGGATACTACGTTTGCCAACATATGGAACTACTCCTCGATTCCTCGAGGCTCACCAATCGCAAGGTTTGTCACTCTTCCCATAATTACTTCATACTTATCACATTACATATATATGCACATTGATATTCCTATCGACAGGCTGTGTCTATCCCGTCAACTGCATTGAAACAGTCTGATTTTGGAGGGATTCAAGGAGCGTTGGCGTACTTTTGGCTGACTCAAGTCATAAAGCCAGGAGGACGGTTCCACTGCGCACCATGATTTCTTATTGGTCTTATTACTAAGTGTAAATGCAGTATAGATCTTTTGTAACTGTGCATTTGTTAATTGATATTTCATTTCAATTCAATTAATCGATTTTGCGAAATGGATGCATGCTTTATGTTTGTGAAATGAAGTGCGATGTCAATTGGATGTTTTATGTCTGTGAAATGTATCTGAAAGCAAATGAGATGTGTGAATTGTATATTTTTGTCTGTGATTATCTGCTTGTTTCAGAGGGCATGGCTAGCATTTCCGAGGCTAGCCAATAGCGAAATATATGTAGGGTTGAAGGGAATATCACGAGCGGTTTTACTCAAAACCGTGCGTGATAGCTCATAATCACAGCGGTTCGAAAACCGCTCGTGATGACCTTCGATTATCATCGACCATAAATACAGACGGCTCACAAAACCGTCTGTGATGACGTTTTCGAACCGTCTGTGATGACCTTTTCTGTAGTAGTGATGAAGTCACCAATGACATGTCGGATGATATGTAAACATGCAGCACCAGTTGAAATGATCTACATTAAATTTAGACTTGATAGCCTCACCATAATATGACCAACCATCCCTAATGCTTAGCACAAGGGAAACCAACTTGTAGATTTCAATTAGGATGGAATCAAATGACGTGGAATCGAATAGAAATTAGATAGTGCTATGCTTGCCCAGTAAGTGAAACCCTAAGAAGCAAATCACAGTATGTAATCATCCTGAGCTAGCTTACTATCATGGCAAGAAAAATGACATGCATTGAGCACTTTTACATATACAAGATTAATTGTGAGGCGATTTACCAAGGCCGCCGAGGTCAGAGCTGGTTTCACACTGAAAGGTGGTTGTGGATAGGGGTTGATGATGTGGTTCACCACTAGAGTCAACGTGGAGCCGGCACTAGAGGCGGACCACTAGAGTCAACGTGGAGCCGGCACAAGAGGTGGAGGTGGAGGACCTCCTCCCTCGGTGGTTCTTCGACTCTATGCTTGGTTATGCCTGCCGCTCCATGCGTCGGACGCCAAGGAGAGGTCGAGGGGAGGCGGATGGCAAGGAAGAGGCCGAGCCGGATGGGGAAGCTGAAGGGGGGCAGACGCGGACAGTGAGGAGGGGAGGCGAAGGGTGAGGTGAGCGGCGACGAGGTGGTGCGGCACTGTCCGCGGTGTGCTTGCCTCTGGACTTCGGTTTCATCAAGTCACCCAGTTGCTGCCTCTCAAATCTCTATAGTCTCTAGGGTTCTTCATGAGGATTGGATTTGGGGAATCGGTAACTTCAGTGTGTGAGGATTGGATTTGGGGAATCGGTAACTAGGGGATTGGGGAACCAGGTGCTATGGGCCACAGGTATTAGGTCAGACTTCGGAGCATGGCCAAGCGACTTGAGCCTGCCGAGCCAGGGAGCAGCTCGTGAGCTAGCTCAGGCTCAACTCCATTAGGCAGTCGAGCTAAAAACCTGGCTCAACTCAGCTCGTTTGTGCCATAAGTCGAGCCGAGCCTATAATGAGCCAAGCTAGCTAGCGAGCCTCGAGCTTTTTTGCCTTCCCTATTTTTTAACTTTTGGCTTCCAGAAGCCAGAAAGCACTTGGAACGTGTCAGCTTATTAGTTTTATTTTTTTTGGCCTTTTGGTTTTTCTTTTGTCTATTTATTCTTTTGCATTGTCCCAAAATATATAGCGATGTTTTTGGTTGTCCCCTTATTTTTTTTGCCGTGCCAGTGTGCTGCGCCCTCGTGGCATACCTCATGTCCTCTTACTTTGTGTTGTCGTCGGACCACATCCATATAAAAGATACAAAAGTTATACACACGGTGGATCAAGACATATCGGTCGATTTAACTGAAATTAATATATTATAAATAGGTCACTCAGTTTACTTCGCTCCGTATCTTCATCATCCAAACTAGAATTAGGCAAATAACATATCATTGAGATATTTAATATGGTGGCATCTAACGCCGATTCGTCCTTCAATTATGCTGTTTGCGATTAACCTTGTCTTAGGGTTTCACCTGTAAAATTGACAAAGTTGGATGGCAACACTCTTGTCAAGTCTAAACCTACAACACAATTTTCGCCGATCGCCCAACGGAGCGGCCTACACGCTATGTTCTATACTAGTAAACATAATAAACAGGATGGACTACTGCCCACATCTCCCCTCCTCACTCCTGATGCCTGTCATTCGCATATCAATCTTCTTAAATAGAGGATGAATTTTCCGAGCAACAGGCCTTCGAACGGTAAATATTCAATCGATAATGCCCAAATCATCTCAAAATGGTAACACACAACAAGAGGCGCAAATCAAATTTAGTCAACGCATAGAACAAGAGGCACTGGACTGGAGTGAGCGTTTACGAGTTCGTTGAGCTTCAATCACGAATAGAATCATAACCATTGACTGAACTGTACATGATCATTCACAACAACATCAGATGTATGCTTCACAGCTTTCTCAATGAGCCAGGTATCGCTTAACTCTGATGAGCATTGTGTCTTGTGTGTATTTCACCTTTCTGTTGTCGCAGGTCAGTAATATTGCAAGAAACAAGCGCCGGGGCAGAATCTTGAAATGCTTTGTAAAGCTTCAAATACTTTCTCCGAACCAGCACGTGAAGAATGCCAAGTTATTTCCATCCTTTTAAGTGCAGGCGCCGTATTGAACAATAGCTTCACAAAATCAACTTCATGTTCAGCTCCTGCGAAATTCAAGATCTCTACTTCCTCAAGATCCTTCATCAAAATGTCCTGAGCTCTCCAGCTTGGTGGCTGATCACAGATGCAATTCGGTGGGCATGTCTTTTGCACCTGAAATGAAAACATAATTAAGTATACTTGAAATGATACAAACAGAACAGGAACGAAAGACACAGGTGAAACTGATCAATGTGCAGTGTAAAAGCTTCACTACGTGTTACACGTAATACAACGAATGGTGAAAACAAACATTTTAGTCCCAGGGTGACCCTAACTAACTGATTGTCTTTGTATAAAAGTAGAACATAACAAAATACAATTGTTATTTTCTATGGTGACCCTAACAAACTCTGAACTTGACAACCTTAGAACAAACTTGGGAGACCTATCACAAGAACTAGCAACCAACAATTTTTAATCCAGTTCAGTCATTTAAAACAAATTCTTTTAGGCGTGAAATCAAGATCACAATCGTAAACCGACAATGCATAAAATATTTCTCTCTTATTGAACAACAGGTACCACCAAGCTTGCCCATGCTTAGGCATGACAATGTTATTGATTAAATAAAGTGAAAATTATTTGCACACAGAATGGAAATTTCAGCAAGTCGGTTTAGAGGAATAGAAAATACTACTGCACCAAATCTCCCATTACATTTCTCTCAGTTATATTACATAGAGGGCAAAAGCTAAGAAATGATCATAGAAGAATATACCTAATAAAAGAAATAGACATGGCCTTCTTACAACTCCAACTAAATCTTATCAAGAGCTCCATTTATTTATGTTACGAGCATGGCTTTCTCCTAGAAATTTTGACTTACAATATGTTGGTTGTGCTTAATGTATGTATCTTCTGCTAAACATAGAATGGAAATTAGTTATAGTCCTACAGGCTACAGCCAATGCACTTCCGGTTTGTCCATGCTGTTTCACAACAGCTGTATTTTCTGTATCGTGTCCCCCATCTTATTATCTTCAGGCTCACGAATTCATAAGACAATCATCATTGCTAGCCATAATTAATAGTGCATAACTGCACATATTGTTAGAATGATCTCAGGGGATTTGGCCCAACGGCCAAATCCCCTGCTCGCGCTCGATCGGGCGCCACCATTATGGTGGTGGGCCCTCGCCGGCGCTTATATAATACAGAGGTGGGGCGGGCGGCACGGATCACGAGGTTGACCGCGCGCCGTCACCCCACCGACAAACCCTAGACCCGATCAGCAGAGAGGCGAAGCGACGGAAACGCCACGATCTCTCTTCACCGGATCTCGACGCCGCCGCCAGAGCCGCCACCGCCGGGGCGCGCGCGCAAGGAGCTCCACGCCCTTCCCGACCGTCATTGCGTGCGCAGATCTTCACCGCCGAACCCGAGATGGCCTCCTCCTCCTCCAACGCGTCGGAAGGTTGGTACCCCTCTCTCCCTCTCAGTGTAGCACTCAAGAACCCTAGAGAAAAGGATAGCCCGATAGATCTAACCTAGAGATCCTAAAGACCTAATTCTACAATGGTATCAGAGCAACCTAGCGTTTAGATCTACACGGGAAAAAGGAAAAGAAAAGCAAATCCCGAACCCTAGCCCTGGATCGAAAAGAAAGAACAATAAAAAAAAAAGAAAAGGACAGATCGGGATCGGGGCTTACCGTAGGCGCCGCTGCCGTGTTTGCGTCGGACGGGCGCGCGGCGCCGCCACTGTGTCGCCGCCGCCGCGCGCTCCTCCGGCCGGACCGCCGTCGCTGCGCGCTGCGCGCGCGCCGCCGCCGAGCTCGGCTGGGGCCGATGGGCCGCCGCGCCGCCTTGCGGCGCTGCGTGCCGCCGCCGCCTTGCCGCTCCTCCCGGCGCGGGCCACGGCCGCGCCCCTCGGGCCGCCGCCGAGCGACGCCCATGCGCGCCGCTCCCCCTCGATCCGATTTTTGGGTCTCAAATGACTCTAGGGTTAGGGTTTTGGGGGGGAGGCGGGGTTTTGTTCGGCCGGTTACTTTTCTTGGCCGTGCGATCAAAATGAACGGCCGAGATAGGGGCCAAATGGGCGCGAGCGGCAGATGTCCCGCGGGTTTCGGCCGCGTGGGAGAAAGAGGCGCGCGCGCGCGCGCGTGAAAATGGCCGTTGCACGGGTGGGCGCGCGCCCCACTGGGTGATTAGCGCACGCGCGCGTGATGGCGAGTCCAGCCGCCAAGACCGCTGGCAGAGCCGACAAAGCATGGCCGTGGCCGGGCCGAACAGGCCAAAAGAATGGGCCAAAAGGCAAAATTGGATTTTTATTGATTATAATGTTTTCAGAAGCAATTTTTAATGAATTTCAATGAAATTTGATCCAAATTCTCTGTAAATTTTTGCACCAACGTGTATATTTTTTTCAGAGATTAAATGAGTACTGTATAATGCTTCTGAATATTGAATTATTTTTAGAATAATTACAGTTTCCGCTGCAAAAGTTAATATTGATTGTCTTTCATTATTAAATTCGAACCAACGGGAGAATTTAAATTTTGGAAAAATAGATAAAATTTCCAGAAATTTATGATATTGTTATTTTCTGACCAACGTTGTTAATAACAGTATTGTAAATTTTTAATGTTGACTTTATGCATTATTTCTATTTCTGCCCAACGGTGATGTAGATTTAATGTATGATAGAACTGTTTTTAAATTGTATGTCGTATTTTTGACCAACGTTGAAAATAAGGCATATGATTTTGATGTTACGTTCTCACTGTATTTGAAATATTTTTTTCAGGAGGATACAACTTAATGAGTTGTATTAGAGAAATCCCCACTCTCAAAGGTGATAATTATGGAGAGTGGAAGAAAAGTTAGATTTAGCTTTTATCTTGGTGAGGTGGACTGGGTCCTCACTACAAGACGTCCCACCGAGCCTTTGGCGCGGTGAGAGGAACAGAATGAGGATGACCTCGCATGGCGAGAAAAGACAGAGGATCATGCTCCTACGGATGTCTTATGACCTTGATCATAAGAAATGGACCACACCAACAAGAAATGTATGGCTGTGATAAAACACAATTGAGCACGCTATTCGGGCTCAATTGCAGAGTGTGACTTGTCACATCGAATACCTTGATAAAATAAAGAGTCGGTTCACTGGCTCTTCAAAGACTTATGCTACGGTGATTAAGCGGTTGGTAACAGAGAGGTATTTCAAGGTGGCAATGGCATAAGAGAGCACATTCTTAGAATGAGCAACTTGGCATCTAAACTTAAACCGATGGATTTGGCTCTCAAGGATGAGTTCCTTATTCATTTGGTTTTGCTTCTTTGCCAAAAGAGTTTGACACCTTTGTGGTCAACTATAATATGCCCGAGAAATGGGACATGGAAAAGTGCATAGCCATGTGCGTGCAAGAGGAGGAAAGAATCAAAACCTCACATGGTGGTTCTATCAACTTTGTGAGGGAAAACAAGAAAAGAATTATAACAAGAACCCTTCTCAAAGAACAAGGGCAAAGCCTCTGTACATCGAGCTCAACGAATAAATTTCTTTGTAGACAAAGACCGGTGCCTTCACTGCAAGAAGACGGGACACTACAAGAAAGATTGTCACGACTACTTAAAGATGATAATGGCTAAGAAAGGTGAGAACATTATTACCTTTATAAATGAATGCTGTATGTACAATATTCAAATCCACTTGGTGGATTGACTCAGAGCAACTGTTCATGTTGCTAATTCTTTCAGGATTCCGTTCGACGAGGACTACGCAAAGAAAAGAAAGATGCGTTAAAGTCGCAAATGGAGTCGAAGTTGAAGTTGAAGCCGTTGGCGATCTTTCATTAGAATTAGCTAATGGCTCCACTCTTTTACTTAGAGATGTCCTTTTGTACCCTCTTTACAGAGGAATTTGATTAGTGTGTCAAATTTGGACAAAGATGGTTATGATTGCAATTTTGGAAATGGCAAGTGCGAAATAATGTTTAATAAAGAATGTGTTGGTGTTGCCATATTACGAATGAGCTTTATTTGTTATCATTATGTGATGATGTGAATGTCGTATGCGATAATGAGAACGTTATGCGAGAAAGTGATTGAATCCTCGTCTACGAATGTAAACAGAAACGAAAAAGAACTCTAGATGAGTCGTCGAAATTATGGCATCGTCGTTTAGGCCATATTTCGAGGGAGAATAGAAAGACTAGTAAAGAATGATATTCTTCCTCCATTAAAGTTCTCGGACTTAGAACAATGCAGAGAATGCATTAAAGGAAAATATGTAAAGAAAATTAAAAAGACGCTAAAAGAAGCACAGAGTTCTACAAATTATTCACACAGATATTTGTGGTCCTTTTCCTGTGAAAAGTGTGGATGGATATGACTCGTTAAGTAACATTCACAGATGATTACTCCGTTATGGATATATTTATCCAATCAAAGAAAGAAATGAAGCCTTGGATAAATTCAAGATATTTAAGGCTGAAATTGAAAACCAACACGATTTAAAGATTAAGATAGTCCGATCGATCGTGGGGAGTACTACGATCGACATACCCCATATGGACAAGTTCTGGACCTTTTGCAAGGTTTTTACAGAAAATGGCATAGTGGCCCGATATTCTATGCGGGCGAACCTCAAAAAATGGAGTAGTGAAAGACGCAACCGCACTCGATGGATATGGTGCAGTATGATGAGCTACTCCACACTCCCATTGAGTTTATGGATGGAGGCGTTGAAAACCGCTATTCATATTCTCAACAGAGTGCCTAGTAAGTCGGTGCCCAAAACACCGCATGCGAGTTGTGGACGGAAGAGTTCCTCACTAAACCACTTACGTGTGTGGGGAGTCTGCTGAGGCTAAAGTATTTAACCCAAACCTTGGGAAACTTGATCCCAAAATGAAGTTGCCATTTCATTGGCTACCCGAAAAGTCAAAAGGTTATCGTTTCTCTTGTCCGACGGATATACAAAGTTTGTAGAAACGAGACACGCTGTCTTCTTAGAGGATGAAATGATGAGGAGCATGGTAGCTCGAGAGATTGACCTTGAAGAGAAGCGGGTGTATGCGCCCACTCCGATGATTCAAGAGCCATTCTTCACACTACATTGTCATTTTGCACCGACGGTGCAAGACACTATGGTGCCAAAGACTGTTATTGTTCCTCCGTGGCAACAATGAATGAGAATGAAGAACCTGTTCTTGAGGATCATATAGAACCTATTGCCACAGATGAGGGGAGCAACAGTGACCTCAAACAATAGATGTACCAAATGAGGAGGCCCAGGAGGTCTCAAAGAGTAAGAAGATCGGCTATTTCGATGATTATCAGATTTATCATACAGAGGAATTTCAAATGGAGGATGATCCCACCTCATTTGAAGAAGCCATGAAGCGAAAATTCCTCAAAATGGCTTGAGGCCATGGAAGAGGAGATGAAGTCCATGAAGACTAATAAAGTGCGGGACTTGGAAATTATTCCTAAAGGAGCCAAAACAAGAGGCTATAAATGGGTCTACAAGACTAAACATGACTCCCAAGGGAATGTAGAAAGACATAAAGCGCGACTTGTGGCAAAAGGCTTTACGCAAAGAGAAGGGATTGATTACAATGAGACATTTTCTCCAGTCTCATGTAAAGATTCCTTCAGAATCATAATGGCATTAGTAGCACTTTATGATTTAGAGTTACATCAGATGGATGTAAAGACGGCATTTCTTAATGGGGATTTGGAGGAAAATGTTTACATGGCACAACTGAAAGGTTTTGTCGTGGAAGGAAATGAAAGAATGGGATGCCGCCTAAAGAAATCGATTTATGGGTTAAAGCAAGCTTCAAGACAGTGGTACTTGAAGTTTGACAGTACAATAAGAAAATTTGGGTTTAAAGAGAATGTAGAGGACAACTGTGTTTATGCAAAGTTTAAAGATGGGAAGTTTATCTTCCTAATCCTGTATGTGGATTATATCCTGCTAGCTAGTAGTGATGTTAGTCTGCTATTGGAAACAAAGAAGTTTTTGTCCTCAAACTTCGATATGAAAGATCTTGGTGAAGCTTCATTCGTTCTAGGGATCGAAATTCACCGGGATAGAAACAAGGGGATATTGGAACTGTCACAAAAGGCATACATAGAGAAAGTTTAAAGAAATTTGGTATGCATAAATGTAGTCCTTCACCTGCACCTATAGTCAAGGGCGGCGGATATGGGATTTTCAATGCCCCAGAACCGATATGAGATCGATCAAATGAAAGCGGTTCCATATGCTTGGTGTCGGAAGCTTACAAGATGCTCAAGTGTGCACACATACGACTTAGCATTTGTTACCGAGTTACTTGGCGATTCGAGCAATCTCGGAATAGAACATTGGAAATTGATAAAGAAAGTCTTGCGTTATTTGCAAGGAGCAAAAGGCCTCATGATGACATACGTAAGATCAGATTTACTCCATATAGTGGGGTATCTGATTCGATTTTGCGGGAGATGATAGAAAGTCTACATCCGGATATGTATTCACTCTCGCTGGAGGAGCTATATCGTGGAAAAGCTCAAAGCAAACCGTCACTACATCGTCCACAATGTATGCCGAGTTTGTAGCATGTTATGAGGCTACGGGGCAGTGAATCGGCTAAAGAAGTTCATACCCGGTTTAAAAGTGGTTGACGACATCAATAGACCACTTAAGTTGTCTGCGATAATGAACCCGCAGAACGTATGCCCACAACAATAAGTCAAGTGGTGCTGCCAAACACATTGACATAAAGTACTATGTTGTGAAAGATAAAGTTCGGGATCAAATTATAAGTCTAGAGCATATAAGTACCGCAAAGATGTTAGCGGATCCGCTTACTAAAGGCTTACCACCCAACGTGTTCAGAGAACATGTAGCCGGCATGGGTTTAAGGGAAAGCCTATGATTCCTGGACTAAAAGATGGCCCAAAAGTTTAAAGTAATCATTTCAGAACAGAGAGGTGTATTGTAACTGTTGAATCTATCGGCGATTGACCGTGACGATGAGACATGTTCTATGCACTAATCTGTGATAGAATGTGTAAAGTCAAAGTAATTAAAGATAAAGTATAGATTGAGATCAAGTGGGAGAATGTTAGAATGATCTCAGGGGATTTGGCCCAACGGCCAAATCCCCCCCCTTGCTCGCGCCCTGATCGGGGGCGCCCAGCCCATTATGGTTGGTGGGCCCCTGTCGCCAGCGCTATAAATACAGAGGTGGGGATCGGGCGGCACGGATCACGAGGTTGACCGCGCCGCCGTCACCCCACCGACAAACCCTAGACCCGATCTGTAAGAGGGGGCGCTGAAGCGACGGGAAACGCCACCGGTCTCCTTCACCGGATCTCCGACGCCGCCGCCAGGAGCCGCCACCGCCCGGGACGCGCCGGCGCCAAGGAGCTCCACGCCCTTCCCCGACCGTCGCTGCCCGTGCGCAGATCTTCACCGCCGAACCCGAGATAGCCTCCTCCTCCTCCAACGCGTCGGAAGGTTGGTACCCCTCTCTCCCTCTCAGTGTAGCACTCAAGAACCCTAGAGAAAAGGATAGCCCGATAGATCTAACCTAGAGATCCTAAAGACCTAATTCTACACATATAACTTCCCTTATTCAAGATTTATTGTAGCCACAGGATGCTGAAAATGTAAATTGTTCAAATCTACTTCACATAAACAATAGTATATTACAAGCAAAGGGTGTAATTACCTCCATACGCCCTATGAACTTTAAGTTCAGCTCTCGTATACCAGTACACAACATAAGCAAAGGTAATACACTAGCTCCAAAAACATGTCCAGTTCTCCGTATCAATAAGGATAACATCTTAATGTCAGGGAGGTTGGTTATGTCTTCCCTCGGGAGCAGCAAGCCATCTTCATCCTGCAAATTCATTGGAAGTCAACAAAGGTGAGATGCTACAACACGATGAGGGAAAAGAATTAAATATACATGAAAAGTGGAAAAACTACAGCAGCCTCTTAACTTTTAGACTTTTGCTTGCAAACTACATGAGGATCATTGCATATGTACACATGATCAAAGTCAATAACACAGGAAGCATATCATATAATACCAATCATGCTGATTCTGAACTCTTATTTGATGCTTTCTTTCTCCAATTACCATTCTGTCACTCCTACACTATAGTCACTTGCAATCAAACCTATCTTGCACTCTCACTTAGTCTAGTGACAATTGTATATTGATATCATGCTATATCAAAGCACATTTTTCAAAGTGAGGATTCTGTTCTATTGACAATACTGCATAATTATGTCCAAGAGGAAGAAGAAACACTCACTGGCAGAATCAACAGGTCAAGTGTGAGATGATCAACTGCTGGAAAGTGCTTAAGAAATCTCATACAATCCTGATCCAACTCAATTTCTGGCAGTTGCAGCCTATATGGAGCGAGAGGAGGGGGGTGCAGCAGCAGGAGGCGCCGCATCTCACTGAGCGAGACTGAGCTCGGATCATATGGTGCTGTCCACCGGAGCTCCTCCAACATGGCAACATCTCTGCGGGCTGCGGCAATGTTGGCAATTAGTCCATGCATATCATACAAGCAGTAAACTACGTTCAACACCTTGAGCCCTGGCGTCACAACACTGAGCCGCTGCAACCAACGGATCTCCAACAAATAAACGAACAACAGAGACTTCGAGCTGAGCTCCAGGTCAACCAGCCCGCGGGTATTTCTGAAGTACAGTTGTTGCAAGGACGGGCACATGGTGTCGCCGAGGCTAAATTGGCCTTGAAACTGAAAGTTCTCCAGGCGCAGCACCCTAAGCGCGTCGAAGACGCCAGTAGGTGGCAGGGCTAGGCCAAGAAATCCAAGGCGCAACAAAATCTTGGTGGCTTTCTTGAAGCAAGGCAGCTCAAACGCGCCTCTCTCCACCATCACCTCCTCGTGCAGCTCGTTGTCCAGTTCGTTCTCAGAAACATCACTCCTGTTGTGGTAGTAGAGCTCTCCAGAGAGGCGGGGCGCGGCGAGGCGGAGCCAGGAGGCGGTGGCGTCTGGCGCAGTGTCGACGGAGGAGTAGACGGTGAGGCTTTGGATGTAGGGGGCCGCGTTGGCGGCGAGGGCGGCGCGGCGTCGGGGGAGCCGCATTCGATGGTGAGGACGGGGACCTTGGCCCAGAGGCCGCGCCAGCGGCGCTGCGGCGGGAGAGGACGCTGGCGCGCGCGGCGGACTCTAAGAGGTCCAGCTGGAGGAGGATGCTGACGAGGATTTCGTCGGGCAGGTCGCTCAAGCGGTGCCGTCTGCGTACGGGTACGGCGGCACCAGGGAAGGCCGCGAGGGAGAGCTTGGCGCGCTTGGCGGGGAGGCCGCCGTCGCCGTCCATGGGAATGGGAGCTCGGGATTTGGGGGTTTCTTGGTTCTTGGGCGGGCTCAGGTAGGAGAGAAACAGCGGAGGCGAAGTGGCGACGAAAAAGTTTGTTGAGATCGGGTGGGTCCGCCGGGGGGAGCGGGTGGCACCATCGTGGTTTTGCTCCCATCCCAGCCGTTCATTTCAAATCAACGGCAGGGCACGTACCCACATCGTCCCTTTTTTCCTTGTGACGTCTGTGGAAATTTTAACACTTCCAGCCCTGAGAAATTTTTCTGGTTCTTATGAAATTCCTGTATTTTAAATAGAGCTTTAATTATGAGTATTTGATTAAAATCACGTACATCAACTTTGTTTCTTCTGAGTAAAAATATTCCTCCACCATCTCTTATCTAGTCATAATTACTACACACATTACCAACCCCACTATACTAACTTGTGCCTACCATCTGGTCCATGTTGCCTCCCACCGTCCTTCTTCGAGCCTGCAGCCGATAATATACCTTATTTTTATTTATTTTGCGGTCATAACACGTTATTGTTATTTGTTGTTGTTTTATTATCTTTTGTGCTAGTTTTTGTTATTTCAGAATGTGCTTGGATAATATAAGTGATTTCTTGTGATGACCCGCATTATTACCATGGGGTAATAACGCCAGTCAACGGATTATTATTCGTTTTAGCCGATAAAACATCGCTCTAACGAACAATAAGCCATCAGAGTGTTGTAGCGGAACAATAATTAGAGACAAAATACGATATTACAAGAATATCGCCACGCAGGGCAAAAATTTATTACAAAGCCTCAAGGGCTTAAATATTACAATCTTTAGACAAAATATTCTAACTACTTCTTATTCACCCCACTCTACACGGGATGTCCACCTTGTACCCACTGTAATCCGAGTCCACGGTACTCCATCCAGGTAACTTCCTCCTGATCTTAGCCATTCTCTGCTTTAACATGCTCCTAAGCAAGGGAAGGATTATAGCAAGGGTGAGTACAGAAGTACTCAGCAAGCGTTATTAGCAAAATGTATAACATGCTTATCCTTTACACATTTAGGAATCTCAAGTCCTATCCTCAAATCTTGCTCATTTGTATACTCTTTTCTTTACTCAATTTCCTTTCCAGGACTTATAGAAAATAAGGTTTGTTGGTTTTGAAATAATTACAAATTATTAATTTAGAAAGCTACTGAACATACGCATGAACAGCAAAAACCCCCATAAGTTTCCGTAATTCTCCTTTCCCGGAGACGGGCATGAATTCATGATTTGGATAGCATTGCGCAAGCTTGTATCACTTTACCCATCATTACTCTGTATCGTGTTGGCTCCCGGATCTCCGCAATTCCTTTGATGCGGCGCCCAGACCAGAGTACAGTACTAATACATCTAGTTTAGTAATTATATCTCCACCCGGTTATACACAATCAGCAGTCTGGATCACACAGACCCACTGAAAACGACATAACCGTTGGCTGGTAGGGTATCCAACCTTTCCCCAGCCCCCTGCCAGCGTAATATAACGCTAAAGTGTAACCTGCCTGTGGGTTCTTACGCCCCGGTCTCTTACCGGTCTTTGGGCCTATTCCCTAAATAAATCACTCCTGTGGAGAATATAACACCTCACTAGAGTACCGCCTGCCGCAAACATACGGAACGATGGTTGATACGGTTGGTACGGTCTGTCCATACGGATGAAGTTTGTAGTCCCTTATATTCTATTCTTATGCAGAGGTCCCTCCCTTGCCCACTCACTACCTCCCCTGGCAACCTCTGCCCACCTTTTTACTTAACTTTAGTGGCCAACTGCTCCATCAGTTGCCATCTAACCCTTTTCATTCACATATAGCCATTGCTTGATTTAAAACCCTTTTTATTTCTTTCATGCAAGTGATACTAGATTAATACAAAATACTTGTTTTACGAATATACTCCACAGAGGTGTTCAAAGGAATGCTTGCCTGAACTTTAACCATAAACTCGGATTCAAGTAGGATCAAATTAAGTCACTCCCGTAGCTTGGATCGCCGTCTGCAAATAAAATACGTCGACTATGGCTTACTTTATGAAAACATAATAAATGACGGGGTGTAGACGTGCTTGTGCTCTTAAGATCAAATCTCGCTCACTTTAATCCGATTGCATTAGTCCTAGTTAGCTTGTATTTTATAATCGTCACTGGACGTTATTTTCCTAGCATGGCTGAGTTGTTTGCTTAAAAGTTAAACTCCGCCTTTTGCTGATTTCTAACTATCTATCGTTGCGATACAATTAAATATATACACATCTAAGAATTGGTGAATATTAATCCTAACCGATCTCGTGCATGCAAGTATACCAATTTAATTTCTCATATGCATATGTATCTATTCACTTCTCTAATTCCTTTTTAGGGCTTAAAGTTGCTAAATTACATTTGCTCATACTAGTACGCGCTACTAGCTAAATGATAAACCCAAAAGAATATAGTTCTTAATTAATCACGTATTTAATTCTTTAAGTAAAACATGTTCAGGCATTCTTATGTAATTTATAATTCCTTCTTTAGTCGATTACATATTTTTACAGCTTAACTCCTATTTAATCGCTATGTATAATTTTAATCGCTACATGTACTTTTAAATTGATGACTACTATTTTAACTCAGCATGTGCTATCCTAATCTTCGCAGTTTTAATCTTCTAACGGCTATGGATTTATTCTAGTAAATCAAAATATTTAACAGTGGATTTCTACAGTTCATAATCGACTATAAAACTAACTAGGCATTTAAAAGCGCAACATTGATCTCAATGATATTATGATCCTCTACTTCGCATGCGTGTCATTTTCAGCCTATAGGCCTCATTTACATTATTTTTAATATCCAAGAATAATTCCTAGGAAAGTTCTATGATTTAACACTATCCAAGTTAATCAGGTATTTAGTTACAACTTCGAACGATTTAATTAACAATGCATCATTTAAAACGGTACACGCTACCTTTTTATTCTATAGATGGTAATTCATTTATTCTAATCATTGTAAATACTGATTAGCGATTTTCTATTATTTAGATGGATTTAACCAAGCTATATGGTGTTTAAACTCGCAATAAAATGGTCTACGACTACAGTCCTTTAATTTAATCCGTACACGTACAAGTTAATCATCATGTATATATTTAAATCCTCGGAGCCAATTACTTCGTTCTAATGACCCAGAATAATCAAGGGTGAATTTTTATAATCTAAATGCTACTAACCAAATTGTCTGAGTATTTAAATATACCATGGAATGGTCTAAACGACGATGTACAATTTTTAATCCACTTGCGTACCAGTTTAATCCACTAACGGTATTACATTTATTACAAGAATCCGAGAAATATTCTGGCGTCTATGACTTAATCTATGGTGTTGAAGAGATAACAGGGCCTACTTACTTGAGCGAATCCTACCATGTATGCTTGCGTGGGTTTCCAGCTTCTCGCTTCGCTTATAATCCGCTCAACGTTGCGTATATGCATAACGATCTAAGGTACTACACTGACATCGAAGGTCATATTAATTCTCAGTTCGCTTTTAACAGATGGCTATCATGTTGGTATGACTAATATTCATTTACACAGTTCCTAAGTACCTACAGTAAATTTATTTAACTTTGCTAAATTTGCTATCGCAAATTTGTTATATTGCATGTTGATGAATATTCCTAATTTTAGCAAATCTAGCTTTTCACATTTCTAATTTCCCATATTTTCCCTTTATTTTTCCCTCTTTTTCTTTTTCTTCTTTCCCTTCTCTTTCTTTTTCTTCCACCCGACCCCCTTTTCTTGGTTCGGCCGACGCTCTACTTCTCCTCTCCCGTCTCCTCTTCTCTCGGCTCTCTCGCCCCCTTCTGATTTCCCCGCCCCGGCGCCACCTCTCGGCGCCTCCGCGCCGCTCCCCGATGCCTTGTCCCACGCGCCGCCTCAGCTTCCTCGGCCGCTCTGCGAGCGCCGCCTCGGTGCGCGCGCGCGCGCGCCTCTCGATCCTCGGCGTCACGCTGCGCCGCGCCGCCGGACGCGCCTCCCTTGGTCACCCTCACCGCTATTGCCGCGGTTCCCCTCTTCGATCCTCGCGCCTCCGCCACGGCGCGTTCTCCGGCCTCGGATCCATGGCACGAGGCCGGATCTAACTCCCGCCCAGATGCGGTTTCCAGTGCCCCTTTTCGTTGCTATCTCTATTTTATGGTTGAGCTTGTATACTATTTTGATTTGATTTGATTTTCCTTTTGGTTCAAGCGATGGTGGTGCTATGCGGTTGCTACTGGCGGGGCTCGAAGTTCATCCATACGCGGGGAGTGTGGATGGACCTGTCGAGTGCGAGTAGTGATCCGCACCACGACATCTAGCTAC
Source organism: Dendrocalamus sinicus (assembly GCA_036346575.1). Lineage (NCBI taxonomy): Eukaryota > Viridiplantae > Streptophyta > Magnoliopsida > Poales > Poaceae > Dendrocalamus > Dendrocalamus sinicus. Next base: position 9,271,004 of record CM070660.1, on the reverse strand, counting down.
TCGGTAAATCCTCTTTCCCATGCCCTTTTATCGTTCTATGCGCTATCTCGCTGCAATGGTGGTTCATTGATGCTATGGTAGTCTTTGAGATGTTGGTAATGTTGCTCTAGTGCTTTGCTATGTTGCATGTGTGGGTTGAATCTGGAATCATGGAAGTTGGGACTGGATTACCTCGGTAGAATCGTGGTTTGGTTGATTTTGTGAAAGAACTTGGAATAGCTCGCGCCGCCTTCCCTGTGTTATTTGTTTTGACTGTGGTGGTGGTGACCTTCTCCTCCTGACTTGTCGTCTCGGGTTGGTGGTCCACCCTCCCCGCCGCCGCCGTTGCCGTCGCCTTAATCCCGGTCGACTTGCCGTGCCTTCACCTCCCTGGCCTTAGGGCTCCACTCGGTGGCTGGCTTCTCTGTTGGTCTTGGGGATTGGTTGGGAGTTTGTTGGGGGATTGCTTACATTGCCTTGCTGCCTCTCTGTTCCCTTTTGCTCGGTGTGGCTATTGGTATATGGCAGTGGGATATTTTGGCTGTGTTGCTATGGTCTTGGCCTTGAGGGTTTGCTGGCTGGCGGTGCTATCTGGCCTCCCTGGCTCCGGCCGTGTGCTATTTGGGGGATATTTTGATATGGGGCATAGTTTTGACCAGTGCCTCTCTGATGTGGGTTGAGCTTGAAAATGGGGTTATGGCATTTTTGGCTTGGCCTTGGTTGATCCCTATACTCAAAACAGGTTTGTGTAATAAAATACCGTGTGATGAGCCTATGGTTGTGAGAGGTGCCGACTGGCCCCCGGACGGTCAGGTATCTCCGTGAACGGATTACCTCGCCCGAAGTTAATCGCTAGGGCTCTGACGGCAATTCTTTCTTCTTTCTTTGCTTTGCTAAATTCTATTCGTTCTTTTGTTCGGTCTTTTTCGGTATTATAATTAATGATTTATTCACAATTGGAATAGTCGGGTGGTGGCAACTTGACAGCAGACTCCAATGTATGAGATGGCCTAATTGTAATCTAGCTTCTTCTTAGTACTGATGCATACAATTTAATGTAACTTCTATTCCTTATTTTCCTATTGTAATAATTATGTAAGAGATGGACTTGGTGTAAATTAAATCATATACCTTCTGACGGAATACCATTGTATTGCAAACTCTTAATTGTTGAGATGGTTATTTGGTTGAGATATGGAATTGTATATTTGTTGTAATTCAGATTGTCGCTATGATGTAATATCAGTTGTACCATTTTTATTAGACTTGATATGCATTCGAATTGTTGATATTCTAATTGAGTAAAAAAAACTTTTAATTGTCGCGTAATTAGGTTTTACTTCTCATTTTAGTCTACACCGTTTGATATTCGCTTTCTTCGATGCAATTGTGAAAGCAACGTATCAGTTTATCGTTCAGTGATTTAAATTTATACGACTACTTAGAAAATTTTTAATTCCCTCGTATTTTTAGATTCTTAATTACCTAATTAATCGCACTTAACGTTGTAATTCATTGCTTACGATTAATTAATGGTGCGGGTTATTACATTTCTACACTTGTAATACACAATTTTTATGCTAATATTTCAGTGATGAAATCATCCAAAATCACTCAAATCATTTGACAAGTATTAAAATCACTTAAATAAGTACTAAAATCATCAAAACAAGTACAAACAACAATGAAAGCTGCAAGAAATAGCACTAACATGCGTCATGGGGTATTTGCACGGTAACTTAGCTTATGGGGGCAAAGTAAACAAAAATAGGAGGAAACTGACAAGACAGATGACTTATTGGGAGGTTTTTGTTATGGATGTTTTCCTTATTAAAACTCAAACTAAGTATCTAGGGCAAAGTGAAATTTACTCTTTACAATTAGTCAGTTAGAATATGTTGGGAAAATGTGTTATAGATGTCAGTCAGAATATGTTGGGAAAATATGCTCTAGATGTATCTCGAAGTATTAGGATGATGTATGGCTTGGTACTTTTCAGCTTAAAGTTGGTTTATGTCTGTACTGTCTACAGTAACTAGCTTTTAAATGGCGTGCTTTTTTAAGATGGGGTCAATAGAAAGGTTGTAGTAAAAAGTGTACTGAGTTCAGCTGTACTTGCCAAAATCACATGTGACTATTTTTCTGTACGTACTACTTCTCGCAAACAACCAGAATTTAAATATTTAAGGCATAAGCCATCAGTCTAAAAGAATCCATCTATAGATTTGACAAAAAAAGAGAGAGAGGCCACAACTGCATGTATTTAGTAGTGGAGACAGATGAACATCTAATGACACTATTCATTCTTAAACTAGCAAGCAGCCAAACTAGAAACTATTCTGTTCCTCTTTTTCTGATCTAGAAATTAGGCTAGAGAGTTAGGTTAGAGAATGGGTGTGTTCTCTAGCTTGAGAGCTCTATCCTCCTGAGTGGAGCGGCTGTAGAACAAATCATCTCAAGTGAGAAATACATCAATCTTTGATATACCTTCTGTGTATTTTTGTCTGTTTGAGTTTGCTCTATTTTTAGATCTTTGGTTTGGTTCTTTCTCTATTCTCTTTAGTTCTGTGTTTTAGTTCTGTTCCCTTCTCTTTTTGATCTAAGAGGTTGTTCCTGCTTGATCTTGTTGATGATCTGACTTGCTGGATGTTGTGGGATCTTACTCAAAGCCACCTTGGCTATTCTATTCCCACGGGTACAGTCTGGTTATCTTTTTGATTTCAGGTCTTTGTTTTGTGTGCCTCCTCTGATACTTCAAGTCGTTTATGACTGCATCTAATTTCGATCGACTTAATGGTATTAGATCGTGTGGTCGTGCACCTCCACTGCTTTTTGAGTTGCTTACAACCGTAGTTGGTTACGGGTGCTCGATGATCTTCGACTACGTTAGTCATACGATTGCTCTGTTTTGAGTTTGTTTTTTTCTCTCTTAATCTTTTCTTGATCCAAGAGTTTTGATTTGATTTCTTTGATGTTCTTTCTTACTGTGACATGTGGGATCGTGCTCAAAGCCATCTTGGATATTCTATACCCACGAGCAAGATCTGCTCATCGTTTTTAGATCTTGGTTGGTGTATGCTGCTTTAATTTGAAAAAAGTCTCAAATTTGTCATGGATTTTTCGATCCAGGAATGGAATAGCTTCCTGACACTTTAAGAAATATGCGTACACTGGCTTCACGGCTTTTAGATCTTTCAATCAAAAGTTGCGTGAATTTTGGATCTTGCGGTCGGGCTGAAAAACCCTGTTCCTCTATTCTTCCTTTGGAAACGGTGGTACCGCAAGCCTCGTAGCGGTAGTACCGCAGTTCCTGTTCTCGAACCACTTTGATTTCTACCATTCATTGGTCGTCGACCTCATTGGTCGAAGTTCAGTTTAGTTCGACCACCTTGGTTTCGATCGCTCAATAGTTGTAGATCACTCTAGTCACATTTTGGACTGTTATGACCACACACTGGTTTTCGACCACATTATTTTCTGACCACACTCTGGGCATCAACTACAGAGGTGTCGACCATTCATTGGTCTTCAACCATGTAGGTTATGATCACATCGGTCTTTGACCCCATTGGTTTTTTACTACTCATTGGTCCTCGGCCACGTTGGTCTCTCGACTGCACGCTGGTCATCGACCATGTCAGTCTTTGACAATGTTGGCTTTCGACAACATCGGTTTCGACCACTTTGGTTATGACCACATTGATTACGACCACGCTGGTTTCGACCACGTTGGTTTCGATCACTGTGGTTTCGACCATGTTGATTTCGACCACGTTGAACTTCCAACTGGTAGTCGAATTTTGACCACGTTATTAGTCCTTCGACCATGTTTTTTCTCTGCTGACTGGTTATGTTCAGTTTGGCTCTCCGGTGTTTTTTGACCAGTAGTCGTAACCGACCACGTTGATTTTTGACTAGTGGTTGTAACCCAACCACGAAGTGCTCTGATCTGGTCGTGCTCAACTCTGTGTTCCTCTGTTTTTCAAGTAGATCTCATATCCTAATCTTCATAGCTTTGTAGCTATCGGGGCAAAGGAATATGTGATTTCTACTTAGGGAGAAAATTTAAAGGAACTATTCACCTCCTCTGTTGCCTATTCGGTTCTATATTTATTTATTTTGCAGAAAAATAAAGCAGCTGCTTGCTATAGAAATAAAGTTATTATGAACTGGGACGCAATAAGCGTGATATTCTCCAAAGATTATGCCGCAAGTGAAGATGATAGCACAGGTGCTGAGAATGCCCAAGAAATGGCACTGAAGGGTACTGAAGATGTTCGCGAGCTTACTCAAAATTCACCTTCAACATCTGAACCTAGCAGTAAAGATCATTGTGGACAACCCGCATCAACTCAGCCAAACCAACAAGGCAGGAGGAAGAGGTTCAGAACAAATGATGCACTCTTTTGCATGTCAAGGGAAATCAATTACTCATTCCAAATATCTATCAAGTCAAATGAGCCTCTTGAGGAACCAAAGAATGCATCTCCTAAGGAAATCTTTGCGGCACTTCAAGAGATACCCAACTTAGAACGTGAGGACCCAACTTAGAACGTGAGGATTTGCTGAGAGCCTATTGTATTCTCACTAGCAATGATCGCAAGTTGAGTCTCTAATGGCACTTCCAATGGACATGAGGAAGGATTGGTTGTTGATGGAAATTGGGAGGAAGTGAACTTCATTCAATTCCCTTAGTTATTCCAGATTTATCATTAGGCATGTATCACTTGTTAGTATTGTTAAATGTGCAAATTCGTTCCTTAGCTGTCAGCTCTTCAATTTACATTGTTATTCGTCTGTTCATTTTGTTCAAGACATGTGCTACTGCTGTAATGCTTCACTGTTCTGTTGAAGTAGTAATTTACTTATTTCGTATGCTTGAGATTTTTGTATGATTAATATGTGTGAAGCTTCCTAATTTCCCGTGTCCCTGCTATATGTAACATTGCTATCACCTTCAGCTACTCGGAGAAAATAAACACACTATATTCTTAATTGCAAGTACATATGTATAGCATTTTCCCAAAATGATAAGAAACCACCAACAGTATGTTAGTTTTGAGGTATGAAAACTAGCATTCCAGTATTTATTTGTATTTCCCTGCACACACTACAAAAATGTACATCTAAATAGAATTCGGGCCTAGAATTGTAATTCCATGTTACAATACAATAACTAGAATTATAGGCCCATATCAATTCCAAATATTCAATTCGAATTTTGAGGTACCAACAGACACTTTGTTTATTTGCTTCTTATATCAAGTTCATCTTTCCTTTGTCTTGTATTTAGTCTCCCTTCTGGTGCGAATGATCAAGATGTACCTTTCTTCTCCCTGCTTAGGAAGACGGCTGCAGATATCATGATTAATTCATCTTGCTTAAAAAGCAAACTCTAGCGGTCAACAGATGGAGCTTCGCCTGACGAAGATACAATCGACATCTCAGTAAAAGCAAGATGTGATATTTACTCCGAAAGACCTACAGCATAAGGCAAGTGCAAGAATCAAGGAAGTACTAACCTTCCATTGAAAGTCTAATATGATTAGCAGGAACATTCTGCTCCCATCAGCGATTAGCAACTTGTGTCTAAATTGCCTATGCAACCCTCATGTGTTTGAGAAAAACTAAAGAACCCTATACCGTACGAAGCTAAATGAACAGGATAGCAAGCTGTTCTCTCCCTTGCACTCCTCTCTCTCAACTAAAATCCTCAAATCGATAGCATCCCCTCACTCTCGTTCTCCCCGCTCCCTCTCGTTCTCCCTCCCTCCTCACAATTGTCATCCCCTCACTCTCCTCCATCGTCGGATCCGACAGCCTGGAGGGGCGACGTCGCTAGATCTGTGTCAGAGTAGGAAATCTAGCTCCCCTGCTACGGGTTCACCCTTCCCCCGGGCATACAAAGAGATCAGGAGGAGGCGGTGGCCCAGCAATGGCAATGACAGCAACGACTATAGTAGTTAGGTTGGACAGCGTAGTACAACAGAGAGGGGTTGGAGGGCTATGTGGCAAGGCGATGAGGCGCTGCCGGTCACGGGTAGTGGTGGAGGGGGTGGGGGAGGAGGCGCGCGGAGCTGTCCGGGGCGGCGTGGCGATGGCAGCCGACAACGAGGTAATCTTCCTCTAACCACCTTATACCATTGGAAGTGATTCCAATGGTATTACCGTTGGCTAGCTGCTCTCCATGTGTTTCATGTAACTTAAAGGCTGAATGCAGTGTTCTCTAGCTTTTCAATCAGGATCACATCCTGATGTGATCATTTCTTCGTAGATAACTGGAACCTGAAATATTACAAACCACAAGGTCCATAACTTCAGATCATGAGTTTTCCCTACCGGAGCTTACCGGTAGTATCAAAGAAAAAAAGTTGATTTACAACTTTATGCAATGTAGCAAGCTGCTGTCTAATTATCCAAGCAGAACGAAAGCTAGAATAGCCAATCGGATAAAAATTGTTAGAACAATCATTGCATGCAAACTTAATGAGAGGATAAGATTTTGATCTATCTCTTCATAATCATTGTAAGGAGAGAAACGTTATGCATGAGTTTGTGCTTACCTTGTCAAACTGCTCAACATGAATTAAAGCTTTCATTAGTGTTGTGTTGTCTATGTTAGAACATCATGTCTCAGACCCTGCAATACGACATGTGAAAGAAAGCAGACTTCTCATGAGATCCAAATGAATTGCCTAGATGATGTAATAACACAGAAGAATATGATACAGGTCAAGATAGCAAAACGTTGGCAAGAACAGCACTTACATTTTCCTTCATGAACTGCAACACGGAAAATGCTTAGCAACCCTTCTATCCTCACCAAAAGCATTAATCAATGAGTTGAGCACGATGGTGCTAGCCTCCAAGCCATCTACTCTCATGGCCTTGATCACATTTAACGCATGGTCCGCTAAACCCTGGAGATGTTCCATGCATGAATAATGAAAACACCATTTTAATTTGAATCCACTAAATTCACGTAATATGGCGCATATGTATTGACATTGCGACACTAATTTGTAGACCACTGCAACCAAGCACTCTTAGCATATTGTATACAACTATAAAAGTCAGGTCGAGGACAACAGAAAATCAGAACATATAGATCCGAATTTGTCATTAGATTATGCAGGTTCCTGTTGGTAGAAAACTACTGCTAGCAAGATGAAAGTTTCAAAAGGTAGTATTACATAGGGTGTCAGTTTTGTACTTCTGCAGCAACAATACTAGGCTAGTTTATCTAGAAAACTAAGCAATAAAGAATATTCATGAGCAATCATAACAAAAACCTAGGCTCCCTACTTTTGGGCTTATGGCTTGGTTTTCTACAATAACTACCTTTCAAATGGAGTATCTTTTTAAGACGAGGTTTATAAATCGATTATAGTAAACACTGTCTCGACTTCATCTATATCGGCCAAATAAGTATTTCTCTTTATACTCTCTCTCGCGAACAACCGAAATTCAAAATTTTAAACCAAAAGCTATAAGACATAGCAAAAAAAACACCACCCCTACAAATATAAAATTTCTTACCCTTTGAGCATATGAATTGACCAGGGCAAGGTACATGGTGGCCATTGGCTTCAGGCCGTCCGCTTTCATCGCCTCAATGCAATCAATTGCCTCCTTGCACCTTCCAGACCTCCCATACACATCCACGAGTGTAGTGTATGTGATATTGTTTGGTGCCAAGTCCTGCTTCATCTCCGATAGCATTGCTTCTACCCCCTTCCACCGACCGCTCTTGTTCACCTAGCAGATTGATCATGATGTTATATGTGGTAACAGCTCCATGGCACGATCATGTCGCCCTCCCTTGCAATGCGCATCAATGAGTGTGTTCCATGTGACAACATCCAATTCAATCCCTTCTTCGTGCATCCGGTCAAACGCATCCATGGCGTGCTGAAGGAAGTTGTGCTTCCCAAATGTATCTACCATGATGATGTAGAAATGTCGGTCTGGCCGCATCCCCGCTTGCATGCATCTCACGGAGCACCATAAATACCTTCTGCCAATCCCCCCTATCACGGAACCCCGCAAGGATCCGGTTGAACACATACGAGCTTGGTCTAACTCCATCAACCTCCATCTCCTTGAGCAGTATCCTCGCGCTCTCCACCGTCCAGCCTTGTGTATGCATCGACAAGCAGGCCATACGTGGCCTCGTTCGACGCAACTCCGCACTGTGACATTTCATCACCTCGTCCTTGAGCGACCCAATCTTCATGTACCCTTTCAGCAGCGCGTTGTACGCGCGTGTCCGTGCGAGTAGGATGTGAGTTCCGGGAGGAAGTCGTGCTCGCGGAGGAACCGCAGCGCGATGGCGGGGTGGGAGGCCACGACGGAGGCGGCGAGCAGGGAGTTGAGCAGTAGCAGGGAGGGTGGGTCGAAGAGGGAGGGTGGGAATGAGAGCAACAGCGAGTGTGGGAGCAGGCGGCCAGATACGAAGAGCGAGTGGATGAGGGACGAGAGGAGCAGCTGAGCAGGAAGCCAAGGCAGTCGCAAACCTAGAAATAAAATGTAACTAGACCAGATTCATAAGCATAAAGCAAACAATTTTATCTAAGCAGATTCATAAGCATAAAACAAACAATGTTATGTAAAAGCAAAATAATTTAGGATCAAATTACGTTACAATCATACCAACAAAAATATATTATATAAAATGAAAGCAACAACTACAATCACATGTAAATATATATAGATAATGGTAGGACATTGAAAAATACCTTACTAATAAAGCTTAGCCCACAATTGTAGATGAGGTGTAGAAAAAGCAAATTTTCAGTTGTGAAAGATAGATAGATCAATAGTATCACAATTTGATAATAGAACATAAAAGAATCAATAAAAAGAGAAGACAAAAGATATACCACTAAATAACTAAATACGTCTGGGAGAACAAGACATTTTCATTCTCTGAGATTTCTTGTCTAGAAACCATTTCTTGATTTTTTTTTCACAATTAAGTCCTTTGAATATCTCTCGCTCGATATACCACACCATCAAGTCATTAATCCAATCATCGAACATCTTATTGCGCAAATCAGTCTTGATAATATTCATAGTCGAGAAGGCTCTTTCAACTGATAATATCGCCACTAATAGTAGCAATGCTAAATTAATGAGATGGCAAACCAATGGAAATACAATATACCTTTCAGTTTCAACTATCTTCACGGCTAGACTTCCAAGATCATGACAAGTAATAAAATTATCAATTCATTGCACATGAAGAATAAAGGATTTAAGTTGATCCTTTATAGCCGCATGATTACAACTGGAGAAATCTTCATCATATATATCTGCAACTTTAAGAAGGAGTCTCTTAGATTAAGACAAAAAATATACAAGCAACTCCGAAGATACCTTATTGAAGTGATGATCCATCTTTGTGGCAATAGCATCAATAGCAGTAAAGAAAGTATCAACACAATAATGATGGTCTTGAGTGTCTGTGATCCCACCCCCGTCTTAATTGGCCCCATCTTGGAATCATTTCATCTATATTTGGCACTGGAATCCTATTTTCATCACAAAATGTTTTGACTTCTACAAATAGCGGCTCTCAACTATGGTTCCACAAGTTGGTCAAATGTGTTTTGACATCAACAAGCAATAACATGGCCTAACAATGTTTTGATCCTTCCTTTGCAATACAACAGATAACTCATTTGTAATGCAAAACACTTTCAACACCATCTTCAAAATGAACACAAAGTTAAAGGTCTCCATTATATGCAACAACCGTTGCTTTTGATGGATTACGCCTATCTTCATGCACAATGCCTAGCACAGCTGTCACTTCATCCGACACAATCTCAATACGGAGTAATGTTGCATAATGAGAGCCCCATTTGATTGAGGCTTCACAATTATGAATACACCAGATGTTGAGGCAAACACTAAGGTAAGGAACATTATAATTCAGGGTCTTAGGAGAAATGAGTTTGATCACATCTTTCATCTTTTGTCGGCATACGACATCTGGGTAACCCTCAATGCAAATCATGAGGGCACCACCTAGATCAACACTATCCGACAGGACCAATACAAGAGCAAGTACAACAAATTCAAGACATATACTGGTGAATCCTTAGATGAATGCTTTGGCATATTTCACAAGATACTGAGCAACCTTCGAGCTGTTGGTCTCACATACCCAGACTCAAATAACGCTCGCCAGATGCTTTTTGCCTTGGATCTCAGAGTTTGGGAGATGAAAGTGACTACCATCAAGGACATGACTGATCTATCAACCTTGAGTCTTGACAAGTTGTACTCTCGCCTCAAGACTCATGACATTGATGTCATCTCTCACAAGATGAAGTCGCAGTCGATGGCCTTGGTCACTAATCCCACATCAGCTTCAAGACCATCTTCTGATGGTGTCTGTGGTTTCTCTTTGGGTGCTTTGTGCAAGATGAGCCGGATTTCTAATTTGTGGATTTTGAGTTGAGGAATGAGTTTTGGTGAGTATGGTCAGTGGATTATGTTGCATGAGCTATGTTACAATTAACGTGGGTCAAGTTATGAAGAATTTATGCCTAGAAATGATTTCTTTGTCTTGGATATGCAGGGTCATTTGGACTCAACTATGGTCAATAGTGAGGATTGGGGCTAGGTTCATAGAGGAGTTGAGACCCAGAACGATTGAGGATGTAGGGTGAGACGGTGAGCTTAAGCATGGCACGAGAAAGGTGGGAAATGTTGAACGTAAAGTTCAAACGGTGGGATTACACCATGTGGCTTGGACGGACCAAGTAAGCCGTGGTTCAGTGGAACTGAGACGGGAGAGACTTGGCGACGCATGGCAAACTAGTGGCATATTTACACATGGAAAGTATGACAATTGCTTGCAATGGATAATGATGACTAAGTCAACAAAGAGTATTTTCAGAGTTTGGCCAAAAATACCGGAAACTACCTTAGATCGAAACCATGGTGTATGTGTGGCATGTGCGAAAGCAATTTAGGTTAAGGTGAAGCTGATTTGATCAAGATGGGTCAAGGCTAAGGATTTAACGAATTCAGTTTATGCATTTTGAAAAGTGTGCGTAAGTAAACACGTGTGAGTAAAATCCATGTGTGGGGTTACTTGTTTTTTCTATTGTGCTAAGTAGATAGTATACACTAAGGGGTGGATGTGGCTGCCTAGCCCATCTATAAAAGAGGCTGGGATGGAGACATATGGTTAACCATTCAACCTACCTCTTATGTGATCTCTTATTTTAGGGTTAGGGTTTTGAGTGCTTCCTATGCACTCTATCCCCTATGGAGGAGTGGCTGTAAAACTTTTCTCCTCAAGTAGCAATAGAATTAATCTTTGATATTCTCCATGGCTATCTCTCTATTTGATTGATTCACTTTTGTTTTGGTTAGTTCTTCCTCTCCCCTCACCTTTTTCATGATCTTGTTGTGCTAAAGACGTATAAGAGATAGAAAAAAATCTCTAGAAATCATTCACTTCCTATCCAGGCACTTTGGTAGCAAGTTCATCAAAAAACTCGGTTTTTATATATTTTTTATCTTTCAAGTAATTTCTTGATCTGAGGGTTTTTCGAGTGATTTTTTCGGTGTTCTTACTTCTAGTGACATGTGAAAATATATCCAAAGCCATCTTAGCTATTCTCTGCCCACGAGCAAGTCTTGGTCATTGATTTTGGTTTTTGGTCACTTTTGGTGCACTCTTGCTTAAATCTCAAAAAGGTCTTAACTTTGATATGGGTTTTTACGATCCATAGATAGAATAGATTTCGGAGACCTTAAACAAGATGTGTACAAAGTTTTATGACTTTTGGATCATCTAATCAAGAGTTACATGGATTTGAAATCTTGCACCCGTGCTGATTTTACTGTTCATTAGCCTGAAAACACTGTTCATAGCGGTCAGACCGTTCGGATAGATGTCAGACCATCCCCCAGAGGTTAGACCACCCCCAAGGTTAGCAGTCAGACCACCTCTTGGTTGATGATCTGACCTCTAAAGGCTGAGTAATTCAAGATTTGGTGTTCTTGGGTGTTTTGCCTTGTTCTTTTAGTCTAAGATTTGATTCTTAGTAATTCTATAGTTATTTGAGAAAAAGATCTAGAATACTTGACGAAAAATTTTAATCGGCACTCTTCACTCTTTTATTGTCTTTCCGGTCCTACATGTTCTGACCTTTTTAAGTAAAAATTAGAAATAGAAACTAACGTGAACATGTCCTAATATTCAGATAAGGAAGCAACACGTCGCAAAAAAGGGGGAGAAGATGTAAGCTCTTGATAAGCAACAAATTAGGCACAATAAATACAGGCGATGGAATACTCGGTGATCTATCTGTTCTAAAGCAATTTGTGATATGCACGAAATGGATATGTTTAGCAATAACTTCAGCCGGCCATTAAGCTCGAGGGCCAGGAGTGATCTCAATCAACCAAGGCAAAAGCAGGCAAAACAAAACAGGACGCTTTCCATGACGACACAAGAATTCGATTTGTTTGGAGACAAATTATGAACGAAATCCACTATTTAATGAATGAGCAGATCTCCTACCATACGTTTCAAAAAAAATTAGGAACGGAATCGATAGGGAAAAAAAACCGCAAATGCAGAATTTAAAAGGCACTAATGAAAAAATGGTCGAAATTAATGAATGAATACTTGCCTTCTCATACACCGCCTCCCTCGTGTATATATACAACGAGCCACCAAGCACTGTCGTTCTCACCAAACAACAGAGCAAAACTCGCAAGAAACAATTCAATTACTCTCTCCGAAAGATCGATTCGATCCTTTTGGCATCCTCACAAGAAATTAGCCATGGTAAGCGCTCTCAGGACGATCTCTCTCGTGGCCGCTCTCGTCGCCGCCGCCCTCCTCTTCACCACCCCACAAACTCGAGGTAACAGACAACTCTTGCATGCACACACACGCGAATGGATCTACGTATGATTTATCCTGTTGCAATGCGCTTGCGATCGATCTTTAATTGTTACTAATAACGTAGCGTGGGCGACGGCGGAGGCGGAGGACATGGTGCCGGTGCCGCCGGCGGAGGGCGTGATGGTGGCGATCCCAGGCGGCGGCGGCGCGGGGACGCTGGCGGCGCCGGTGTGCCTGCAGTGCCGGTGCTGCTCCAAGTCCGACCCGAGCAAGTGCGAGGTCACCAGCTGCTGCTCCACCTTCAACTGCGACCCCGCCGGCAAGTGCAACGTCGTGCAGCAGCAATGCGGCTGCAGCGGCTGCTAGTCGATCGGCCGGACGGTCGTCGTCACGGGCTAGCCGTGCGTGGATGCATGCGTGGTATTTTTTTAAGTGTCTATGCAACATTCGACTATTTTTAAGAATAAAAATAATTAGATTTTGAGCTGTTACATGGAGATTCAACGCCCTAGATCATTTTTTTTGGAGGGGGTTATTTTTTTAGAGGGTTTGCATGGGAGGATCCGTTGTATAGAGATCTAACGCCCCAGATCAATCTGACTATTTTTATCCTCAAAAATAGTCAAATGTTGTATAAACATTCTTTTTTTTACTTAGACCGATCTCCCTCCTTACGTTCATGTGTACCGCTCAAAAGAAGAAGAAATAACGTTCCTGTGTACGGGGATGGTCGGAATCAAGTAATTAACGAGAATCTATTGATAACGTGGCCGTTGGCAGCTCGATCCATCACAAGCTCTCTTTGCAAAGCTGGGCCTGTTTTTCTCTATCTTCCCGTCTAAGGGGTAAGGGTAGGGGTGAAAACGGATCGGATTCGGACGGATATTGCTGTTACCATATCCTAACCCATATTTTTTCTCCGGATTCGGTATCAATCGGATTCGGTACCAATCGGATTCGGTATCGGATCGGTCGGGATTAACCTAATTCGTTTGCACCCCTACTTGTTTGTAAGGAATGCATACAAGATGCGATAAATGGAGTAGGACGCACTGACTTGATGTTACTATTTAATAGTTGATGTGGAAGATTTTATTTTACCATTATAAAAGAAAATGAAACGTCAAATAGTAGCACTAACCTGAAATCATACTTGAAGACGATCGGATTCGGACGGATATTCGATTGGACGGATATTGTCATACCATATCCTAACCCATATTTTTTTCTCCGGATTCGGTACTAGTCGGATTCGGTACCAATCGGATTCGGTGCCGGATCGGTCGGGATTAACCCGACCCGTTTTCACCCCTAGGTAAGGGCTTGTTCTATTCGATTTTTCAGTCGATTTTTATGTCCAGCTTTTTTCCCCCGTAATCACTATTCCTTAAATTAATAAATTACAACTAAAATTTATAAATCTTAGTTCAAAAGAACAAGTTAACCAGCCAAAACTTTTGGCTTTTGATTGAAATGTAATAGAAACGATCGGAAGAAATAGCTATTAGAATAAAATTTGGAAAACAATTTTTGAAAGACCATGGACACAAAGGAGGCAACAGAGGTTAACTAGTAGGCAGCTTTTGAAAGACTGAGGTGTTCAAATCGGTTTCTGATTTCTTTAAGCAAAAATTGAAAGCCGAAACCGATTTGAACACCCCTAAGAAGCAGGATTCTTCCAAGACTCCTACCGCAGTTGAACTGTTTTATGTGAAAATTCTTCAAATTTTCTACGTTTCGAACGATCCTTGTAGTATGCATTTAAGATTTAATTGTTCAAGTCAAAGCATAATAATTATAGAAATTGATCTATGATCACAAACCCTTTGTATCACATATTGTAGCATCCAACGGGTCCCATGGGCCAATTGATCTATGATCGCAACTCTGTATCTCTCCATCTATGCATGCATCCGTGCATGTCAATATCACAATATGTGATCTTGTAAGGAGAATCTCTCTCTGTTGACAACGAAGCTGACAAAGTTACACGTACACTGGCGAACGGGAACAATTGATGCAAGTATTGAAGCTAACCGAACGAAAATTTACCTGCGCGTGCAACCAAGAAAAAAGATCAGGAAACGAGGAAATGAATAAAATCTACTGAAGAACAGATGAAGCGAACAAAAAAGAGACTTCAGACATGCATGGTTGCATGCACCAGTGATTCGGGAGTAAAATTGAAGTGACAATTTTGTCGAATCGACAAAAATGTACTAGCTAGCTTACTGCCAGCAAGATTGTGAAACTACAAGCGCTTGCAGCCGCAAGAGCTATCGTGGCCACCCATTGTGCTCCGAGATTCGTGCATGCTGCTTTGGGGAGAGACAATCATACATGTGTGCACGTACGTACGGTTCAAAAAATAACTCATGTATTTGAGAGAATAGGAAATAGGAGTATATGTATTTGTGAGAAGAGGAAATTTTGGAGGGATGGATGTTTGAATTTGAAATATTTTGGAGGGAGGGAAAATGATTTTTAAAACATTTTTAGTTCATTCTTCTGTTCAAAATCTAAAATTTTTTAGTTCGTTTTGTCGTTCAGTTTTTTATTCAAAGCTTTTGTTCTCATTTTCGTCAAATTTTGAACATTTTCTTGGTTCACTTTTTGGTTGAATTTTGAACATTTGCTCGATTCATTTTTAAGCCAAATTCTGAGTAAAATTTCCATTTTCTGATCAAAATTTGGACACTTTTGGTTAGTTTTTGAACATTTTTGGTACATATTGTTGCTGCATTTCTTTTGTGAAAATTTAAACTTTGGTACATATTCTTGTTTCATTTTTGTAAAATTTTGAAAAAATATTTTCTGTTCATATTTTTATACATATTCTTGGTACATTTGTTCATAAAATTTTGAAACTTGGCACACATTTTCAGTACATACTTTTTCGTAAAGTTTCAAAAAATATTTTCGGTACATAATCCTGCAATCTTTTGAAATTTGGTCATTTTTCCGGTACATATTTTCATATAATTTTGAAGTTCAACACAATTCTGACTTGCACAAATTCACGACCGGATCACAAATTTCCATCCAAAACACTACAATTTTCGGGATGGGGAAGAATTAGATAAAAAAAACAAGGAGGAGATGGCGCTGTGGTCGAGGACGGCCGTTCCTATCCTCCTCGCCCCGTCGGCTACCACGCACAGCTGGATATGGCTACGGTGGTGGCTTGGCAGGGTCGGGGTGGCCGGGTCCAAGCACTCGTAGAAATACCACGCTCCTATTACTTATCTTTTTAGGGTCTGTTTGGGAGAGCTCCACCAGCTCCAGATTCACAAAAAACAGATCCGGATCCACTTTTCTAAGCCAAACAGTTCTAGCTCCAGCAGCTTCACCGTGGATCTGCTCCACCAAAACCTTGGATCTGGCTCCAGATCCACCAAATCCATGGAGCACCTCAAGGGGTGCTCCACCAAACTCAAATTGGTGGAGTTGGGGAAAATTACCCACCATGCCACTGATTACACACAAAAAAACGTTTCGTTCTTTTTATTTCCGTCGCGCGCGCCGTCCTCTCCGCGCGCCTCCCGCCTCCGACCGCGTCCGCCTCCTCCCGCCCCGCCCCACCTCCGACCGCGCCCGCCTCCTCCCGCGCCGCCTCCCGCGTCCCGCTGCTCCGGGCCTCCCGCCTCCCGCCCCCGCCTCGACCGCGTCCGCCTCCTCCGGCCCGCCTCCGCCTCCCGCGTCGCCTCCTCCCGTTCGCGCGCCTCCCCGCCTCGCCTCGCCTCCTCCCGGCGCGCGCCTCCCCACCTCCGCCTCGCCTCCTCCCACGCCGCGCCGCCCCCGCCTCTGCCGTGCGCCTCGCCTACGCCGGCTGCTGCCGCGCCTGCGCCGACCGGGGTTTTTTTTCATTTTGCCCCCTGACGCGTGGGGCCCAGGTGTAAGTGAGATAGAGAGGGAGGTGGAGCTGTACCAAACACTTTAACGAATCCCAGATCCACGATGGAGCTGCTCCACGGTGAATCCAGCTCCAGATCCACCTTTTAGGTGGATCTGGAGCTGATGGAGCTCTGCCAAACAGGCCCCTAGACGAGTCTTCCTCATCTTTAGCAAATTATATCTCAGGAATACTTGCATCTAACCTTCGATTAACCCAAATAGTACCTATTCAACGTGTGATTTCGCAGCCCTGACATTAAACATTCCAATGACTAACTAAATATCTATACTTTGCTACAGATAAAAATAATATCATATTTACCACACAAGTCGACATCATCATGATCGGTGTGCCCAGTCCATGCCCTCACCTTAGCTCCGCCTCCGCATTCGACTACGTCACCCCTCTGTGCCCATTAAAACTATGTTTTTTTCTTTGAGAATTTTTAGAGATGTAGAATTTATACTTTGTTAAAATATTTTTTCCTATTTTTAGTAGAGAATTTATACAGAGGTGGAAAGAAGAGTTTTAAGTAGTATAGATATGTACAACAAGGAACTTGAGGCAATAAATTCCTCTAAAATAAACGGCAAAACAAATTCAAGCAATGAAATATAATACGCATGGTCAATTTGGGTAGGAATTACCTTAGCAGTATGCCCTTGTTCAACGCAGGAATGGAAGAAATTTACTTAGCTGTATGTAACGAATGCAACCATTGAACAACATCAATACGCGCATAAATATTTTTCTCCTCGAAAGAAAAGGCATTTTCCCCACTCGAAAGGAAACAAATGAAACTCCCAGCGCAACCGTCCTGCTCCTGCCGTTTTCAGGCGAGGATCGATGAATACGAACCGTTTCCCACTCGCGTCGTCGTCCTCTCTCTCTATTTATCTATACTAGTTACAGATCTGTGCGTTGCAACGAAGTCAAATAGTGAGACGGAACTTACTGTCTGATCAACTTCACACATCAAACATTGAAAAGCAAGCGACAACATTGAAAAGCAAGCGACAGAGATAGAAAGGTGGCCAGAATGCGTAAGGAGATAAGGAAAGTGGAGTGAGTGGATGGTTATATGCTAAGAGAGAGGATAAGAGAGATGAATGATTCATATCAAATTGGATGGCTGTAGAGAGAAAAGAGAAACGCACCAACCACCAACTCCTCTTTATATCTGAGTCAGCTAGCTATATGCATGTACATATCAGCATATATCCTATGTGGAGGAAAGAGAGTATGCAAAAAAAACCGAGCCAGCTATTCCTTAAGCACTAGTCTATAACGCCAAACGAGGCAGCCTCTATAAATTATGTGTGTGCATGTAAGCATCAAATAGCTATCTAATGGTACTAACTTTAGAATGAGCTAGTTACTAAAAGTTCTTTAGAATGCTAGCTTTAGTGTGTACTATATAAATGATGTGGAAGTCTTATAATTAGTTGCTAGCTATAACCATTGGAGATGCCCTAACTACACAGCACACACAAGCTAGCATTCCTAGATTATCTCTTCGAACAAAGCGCAACTCTCCCAACCCCATCTAAGAAGGAAGCCATGGCCAATCTAGCGGTGATCGCCTCTCTCGCCATTGCCCTCCTCTTCGCCACCCTCCAAGCCCAAGGTAACATACATGTATCCCTGTGTATGTCGCTTACGATCTCTACTGATTGATTGATTCTCGTTGTAAAAAGGATAAAATGACATGCAACATTGATCCTTTTACTATGTTGCGGATGTAGGTATGAGGGAAGCTGCCAACGGTGGTCACGGTAACGCTGCGGAGTACGTGCTGCTGGAGCCCAGGCCGGAGCAGCTGGTGTCGACGATCCCCGCCGGCGCGGCCGTGACGGCGGCGGCAAACACGACGAAGCCGGTGTGCGGGAACTGCCGGTGCTGCCTCAAAGTCAAGCCGGACGTCTGCTTGACGACGTGCTGCTTCGTCAAGGCATGCAACGGGCCGTCCTGCACGTCGCAGATGGTGTCCTGTGGCTGCAACAATTGTGACTGGTAACTAGATAGACGGCAAAAGTATGCGTCGATCTACAGAGAAAAGGAGAAAATAAAGGGAATCAATGAATCTATCCGTTTAATGTGTTAATTAATCCTTGTGGTTGTGCACTCAAGCCCAAATTTTCCTTGTAATCTATTGGAGCATGGAGCTGAAGCTAGACGCATTTTAGTCCTGAACTCCTGATTGAAATGCAAGAATTTTACATAAATTTACAAAAAAACACTGTAACTTTCACATAAATCCTACAAAATTCATGCTTTCAAATATTGCCCGTTTGAACTGCTGAATGGCAAAGGCATTGGCTAAATCGTGGAAGCTTTCCGTGTCACCGGTAGGGTTAACAATTTCGCTAAAATTTCACCGAAATTTTGCTATTTTCGGTTCTTTTGTTGCCTACTGAAAGATCTTTGATTTGGTCAAGCTCAACCCTAATACCTAATTCCCCATTCCTCATTTCCTCCCTATCCCCATCCTACAGACTTCCACCAAGCGGCGGCGGTAGGAGGTGCGCTTGGGCAGTGGTGGGAGATGGAGGTGAGCTCGGCGGCATCGCTGGACCTATCGCTGCACATTAGCCTACCGAGCATCGGGCCGCCGTCTGGGCTAGGGGGCACCATCGGCGGGCACGGTACGGTGGGAGGAGGGAATGCTGGGGGAGGAGACCAGTGGTGGAGGCTGAATAGGTCCACGGCCTCAACGGAGCTGTCGCTATCGCCGCTGTCATAGGCGGCTGAGCAGGAGGGCGCCACGCTGCCGTGGCGATACCGGTCGTTGGTGGCAACCACAACGCCCGTCGGCCCGGTGCTGATGACCTTGCCGATGCTGAAGCCTCTGGACAGCGGGGCAGGGGGAGTGGGTTGGGCGGCCATCGTGCACCTTGAGCTATGCAACGTCGAGCCGCTCTACCATTGGCACTTTGTTGTCGTCGAGTTCTTCCCCACTGACATCAATGTTGTGCTGTCCAAGTCCAATGCCCTATCGCTCTGAACGTTCCTGGCCGTGCTGGCGAGGACGCGGTGGGATAGGGTCAAGGCATTCTTGGCGGTGCCACCGACATCATGGGCGGTGTTGAGCATGTGGAACTGCCTGGATGCCTTCTGCCTGGAGATACGCTGAGCGTGTTTGTCTAAATTTGGTTAAATTCTATCAAAATTCATTCGTCCATTTTGTTTGTTTCACTTCATGACAAAAAAATTTTCAATCCAAAAAATTTCTGCTGAGTCACCAGTACGTGAGGCCCACATGTCAAATGTAGCTTTCACAGTTGCCCACATGTCAGATGCAGCCTCCACCACTCTCTCCATCTCCTCCTCCATACCACGCTCACCTATCTCCCCCCGACCTTCCTTCCCCACCACCATCACCGCCACCGCCTCTCTCTCCCAAGCTGCTCCCTCCTTCCTTCTCCATTGCCACCTCCACCCCCGCAAACCGCTATGACTTCCCTACTCTCCACCCACTCCACCATTGCCTCCCTCATGTCGTTGTTCCTGCCAGCCCCTGACACATTCTACAAAAGAGGTTGTAGAATGTGTTTGGTTGGAGGGATGGGGTGGGATGGGATGGTTCCTTTGACCAAGCCTATCAGTGTGTTTGGTTGGAGGGATGGAGTGGGATGGAATGGTCCAAAGTGGGATGAGCCTGTGCAAATTTAGAGAATATTCTTCTTAGATGCTGGACCATGTGGTTCCACTTTTTTTTGTGGAACTATCTCATCCCATCCCCATCCCATCCCACCCCATCCCTCCAACCAAACACATCCGTACTGAACAGCTATATCATAGACAAGTGAGTCGAAATTGATATAGGGGCAACATGGTCGCGGGCGTATGGAGCCTATGTGTTGTTGGCTGTTGGTCGTTGCTGCTGACACTGCCGTTATTCGATGGCAAGAAGACGAATGCAGAGAGGCACAGAGCGTGCGGCAAACCATCAAAGAGCCAAAGAGCCAAAAGTTTTGTTTTCAAATAGTTCAATTTTCCGTGAAGAAATCGAATTAAAAAATTCGAACCGTGATTCGCGCACGCATGCATGCATGCGATCGATCGATATATACGCACGAGCGAGCATATGAATTAAGTAAACTCCTTCAAAAAAATACTATAAAGTATATATACAGAGAGGCCTTGGCACGAATCCGGACCTAGTCAGAGATGTGACGCACCTTTCAAAAACAGTTCTGTACACTATCTAACTTCTCTAGATAGCGAGGAACAATGAGCATGCTGCATAATCATACTCCCAATAGAGAGCTTCCAACATGCAGAATAAGCAAACGTGCATAGAGATGAAGTCCTGTGGACTCCTTTTTTAAGATGCTACATGATTCCATAACTATAGTCTGTACATGAACTCGAATTGCAAAGTTGTTGCAATTAGTATATTCAATTCAAATTCAATTATGAATGACTACTAGAGTAATCGTTTTTAGATGAACAGTACGCCCTGAAGGACTCCCCGGCCCCAAAGTTTCTTTGAAACTAGTTAAGTAATGGTTTTACAAGTAATGGTCCGTCAGTAGCTGGGCTAACTTGGGGGGTGCCAGGCCCCCTCCAGCCCCCCCTCTCTCCGCCACTGATCATAGACGGTTCATAGAGAACCGTCTGTGCTGCAACTATCACATATGATTTATACTATAACCGTTTGTGATATTTTCATAGATGGTTATTTATATGAACTGTCTGTGATATTTTCACAGATGGTGATTGCTTGCAGTGGTTGGTGATGACCAGTCAAGGAAGGTATTTTGGTAGTTTGACCAAAATACTAGAAACCATTTTGGATCAAAACCGCGGTGTATAGGTGATGTGTTGAAGAGCGGTTTAGATCAAGGTGGAGCTGGTTTGATCAAGGCGGATCAAGGCTAAGGATTTAGTGAATACACACTTTTGTGCTTTGAAAAACGTACATAAGTGGCTGTAAAACCTTTCTTTTAAAGTAAGCAATGCATCAATCTCTGTGAATCTCTTGAGTATCTTGTTTTCGATTGATGAGCTTGACTTTTGGTTGGTTTTGATCTCTCTTCTTCGCTTCTTGCGATCTTGCTGTGTCAAGGACATCTAAGAGATGAAGATAATTCTTGGGAATACATCTCCATCCATTTTGGCACTTTGATAGCAATATTCATGAGAAAACCTGGTTTTGCCCTTTTCTTGACCTCATCGAGTAATTTCTACTTCAAGGGGTTTTGGATCGTGTTCATCGATGTTTTTAGCTTGCTTTGACATGTGGGAATACATCTAGATATATCTTGGTCATTATCCACCCACGAGCAAGTCGTATTCACCGATTAGGGTTTTCAATTGGTTTTGGCACACTTTTCATTCGTTTGCAAAAAGGTTAGAACTTTGACAATGATATTCATGATTGTTGAATGGAACAGGTTCATGTGACCTTAGGCAGCGTATGTTTAAAGTTTCACACCCTCTGATTTAGTCAATTAAAAGACATGTGGATTTGGGTCTTGCGGTTGGGCTGAAAGCCTTGTTCTTCGATTGAAAATGGAGGTACTGCAAGCTGTGCATCGGTAGTACTGCAGCCGTTGGTTTTGACCACTTGGTTTCAACCACGTTGATCACGACCAAGTTTGTTTCGGCCACATTTATTTTAACTATATTGGTTCTCGACCATTTTCTTGTTGTTGACCACTTAAGTCGAAATTCGACCGTACCAGCTTTCGACTACGTTGTTTCTCGATCGTTTACTGATAGTTGACCATACAAATCGTTTTTGACCACTCTGTCTTCCAACCAGTCGCGGTAGTACCGTACCTACAGATTTTGCACAATGGCTCAGTGCTATGATTTCTCTGAAGGTAGAATAAAGTTTCTATCCAAATCTTCATAGCTTTGTAGCTATTGAAGCAAAAAAATTAATAAATACTTAAAGAAAAATTTTAAAGCACTATTCATCCACACTTTATTGCCTATCCGGTCCTACAATACTACACAAAAGCATTACATAGCTTTACATCCAAGGTTCTTTGACGGCTCATTGAGTAATAAGCGATAAGGGCATGTCCAATGGTGACTTATGAGCTAGCTCTAAACATATTATTTCATATTTTAATAGAAGAGAGAGAAAAGCTAGCTCTTGATCAAGAGCTAGTCTCATACACACATTCCAAGATTATATGAGGATGTCATATGAGACTATTCATGTTATGAGATATGTGCTAAAAGTTAATATCATTGGAGAAGTTATCTTAGAGCTAGAGCTCATACCATTGTACATGCCCTAAAAAGCAACTCAGCACCCTACCACATAAAAAGCCTGCAAAGAAATGTTCCGTGGAGCTAGTCAGCTAGCAAATAAAACCTCCCTCCCTCTCTCCCCCTTACGACATGAGCACACTAGCCATTACATTACGTCGTGAATGTCCCGTAGCTCGTGAAAGGAGAAGCAGCAGCAGCAGCAGCACATAATTAACTGAAACGCCAATAAATGTTAGTGTCAGAGGCCCACTGCGAAATCAAATAACCAGAGGCAGCAGATTCAGTTCGAAACTTCGGTTCTAAAGAAACTTCGATTCGAACGGACGTGAGCTGCTGGTTACATGGGCAGGCTGGAGAAGGAAAGGGATCCGTCTGCCCTGAACGACTGGGAGGAGACTCGGGAGTCAAGCTGAAGGCCGGAGCTCCAACATGCCATGCCATGCCATGCAGGATGCAGCCCCCTGCACACGACGGCCTACAGTTTGGCTCGCTTATATAGATGTTGTCCCATCGCGCGCCGGGGTCCTACACGCGGCTACAATCAATGCCGAGCTGGCCCGCGCCCATTAACCGCCCTGGCCCCGCATGCATTCGCCTTGGCTCACCAATGGCGATTCTTTCCCGTAAAAAAACATGGCGGTTCTTATGCTCGAGCGTTTGCGTTATCTTTTATTGGTGATTTTTTTTACCGTAGTTTTTAATTTTTTAACTAAAAATGAATAGTTATATCTAAAAAAGTAGTTTTTAAAAGGATAGGAAGAGCAGTATAAAAAGTGAGAGAGATATTTGTGTGTGATGGGAGTGAGAAGATTAGGGTAAGCGATGTATCCGTAACTCATTGTCTTATTCCAAAACAAGACGATAGTAAGAGAAATAAATGAACTGTTTCAAGAAGCTAGATATTAATTTTTGACTTTTTTTTAGGTAGAAACATATACAGATAGGGCTTTGTGTAAACAGGTTTAGGTTGTGAGCGAGGATTAAAAAACCAGTCACAGCGAAAATATTGGAAATTGAGGGGTTTTGGTTTTATACCGGACAACTCGACCGAAATTTTGAATTTGTGGCGGTTACCAGCTTGTTACCGATGGACAAGAAAATCGCGACTTCATTTCATGCAAGTATAGCGGAAAAAATGGTACAGATATTGCCAACATAACAGATATCCGATAAAATACGGCAAAGGGCCTGTTTGGATGGACTAGGACTAGTTGTTAGCTAGGACTAGTTGTTAGCTGACTAGTAATTAGCTGGCTAAAGATTAGCCCAGTCCTGTTTGGATCCAAGGACTAATAAGTACTGCTATCTCAGTACAAAGTCTGTTATACCCCTGAGCCTCTAGGAGTCTGTGCGGTCTGGGAGGGAGGGCGTGGGTATCGACGTCTTTTTTTCATCTGGCTGGTCCTTTAGCCCTCATTAGTTGGGTTTGGCCAACTAGTTGGCTAACAACTAGTTGGGGCTTTAACTAAACTTTAGCCCACTCATTAGCCCTCCTGTTTGGATCCACAAGGACTAAAAATTAGCAACTAGTTGTTAGCCTATGAGATCCAAACAGGCCCAAAGTTCCACTATTTGTATGGATGTTTAGTGTGGATAAGGGTCTTGGATGTCACCGTTATATCTACAGTGAGAACTGAGAAGTGAAAACACCTTTGTACCGAAATACTACCATTTTGTTTGTGTTGATTTATCCTCATTAGTTTAACACTGGTACTTGAGTTAGCTTGCACACAAACAAATATTAACAACCATTTCCTTAATGTTTCAGATTCAACATTCAAAGTTCAAAATTTAAAATTTTCAAACCGATATTTTTCTACCGATCCAATCCAGGATGACTAGTTACCGGTGGTGCCGCCAATTTTTTATGTCTAAAAGAAAAACCCCTGATGTTGAGTGCCTAACGGCGTCCAGGTTGACCAATTTTTTTGCTTTTTAGCTTAAAATTTGAAAGTTTTTTACATATAGACCCCTAGAGAAAAGATTTACAAAAATAGACCCTTATCACGGCGCCAAAACATATGGCGCCCAGGGTATATAGCACGGCGTCATATTCTTTGGCGTTGTGTATGGACACGTAGGAGCCACGGTGGCATAGCACGGCGCCAAAGCCCATGGCGCCGTGCCATGTACCTATGGCGCTAACAGCCGTGGCGCCGTGCTCTGAGACTTAAACCCGAGCGCGGCCCCCGGCCCCCACCCCCTCACTCATCCCTTCGAACAGAGAGCAGGGTAAGCAGGCCGCCGCCGCCGCCCCTCTCTTCCCCCTACAAATCTACTCCAATCCATCGATTTTTCTCGCGATTTTGCTTCCAAACCGAGCAAGCAAGGTGAACTCCCTCCCCTCCCTTGATTTTTTCCAATAAATATGGATTATTTGAGGTGGATGTACAGCTTGCGGGAGACGAGGCTGCTTATGAGGATGCGAGGGTTGTGGACTCAGATGATGACAGACCAGTCGCAGGTTTGACGCCTAGCGAAATTAAGCTGTTGAGAAGAATGTTTCCTGGCCGTGATCCACTAGTGTCCGATTACAATGACCTAAGCAACACACATAGGGCTGTCGCGGATGAAGGGCAAACGCAGAGGGACGTACCTAGGCCTGGGGCTAGTATCATAATCCAGAAGGGTCATTTCTTTGAGGATATGTCGGCATTGAAGATGTGGTTGAAAGAGTATTCGATCGTGCACATCCGTCCATACCAGGTTAAGAACTCATACGCCAAACGTCGGTACACCATCAAATGTGAGAGCACAGGGTGTGCATGGAAAGTTTGTGCCAGGAAGGTGAAGGGTACGGAGAAATTTAAGATTACAACTGTGGATGGACCGCACAGCTGTGGGTCTTCTGAGCCCAACCAGAAACATTGTCAGTTGACTTCTCGGTTCATTGCAACCCGCCTGTACCCCATGATAAAGCACATGCCGACGATGCGCGTGGTAGCAGTGATAGAGGCCGTTAAGCTAAAATGGCACTACACAATCAAGTATGGGAAAGCATGGAGGGCGTAACAACGTCCTTTGAAGTTGATTTATGGTGATTGAGAGGAGACGTATGAGCGTTTGTTAGCCATGTTCAACACAATGAAAGCGGCCAATGCAGGAATGCAGTATGAGTACGTGCCTAAGCCCGATGTATGGGTTAATGGAAGACAGGTTTTCTTTCGAGCATTCTGGTGCTTTGGTCAGTGTGTCGAGGCTTTCAAACATAGTAGTCCTGTTCTGTCAATTGATGGGACGTTCCTGTTGGGCAAGTATGAGGGGACGTTGTTGATTTCTATTGGCTGTGATGCGGACAACTCGCTTGTGCCGTTGGCTTTTGCTTTGGTGGAGAAAGAGGACAAATCTAGCTGAGGTTGATTTCTACGGCTTGTACGGATCCATGTGGTTGGCCCGGGGAGGGAGGTATGTGTGTTGTCTGACAGGCACGCTGGGATCTTGAGCACCATTAAGGAAGTGATACCAGGACATTTACCTGTGCATCATCGTTGGTGCACAAGGCACCTTGCAGAGAACTTGTTCAAAAACGATGGGGTGAAGGCCAACTTTGCATTTTTCGAGGAGGTATGTCGCCAGAGGAAGGTAAAGCTGTTCGATAAGAAGTTAGAGAAGTTGAAAACAAAAACTAATGCCGAGGGCCGTGATTGGATAAGGGGTTTAATGAGAGATGTGCACAAATGGTCAAGGGCTCATGACCCATTGGGAAGGAGGTATGGGTTCATGACTAGCAACATGGCAGAATACTTCAACGGGCTGCTTGAGGGGTCACGTGGATTGCCAGTTACCTCAATTGCGGCGTTCACTTTCTACAAGTGTGTTGCATGGTTTGTTAACCGGCACCGGAAAGCCTCAGACATGTTAAAGGCACATGCACGTTGGCCACCTCGTCCTCACGGCTTCCTTACCAAAGCGAATATGCAAGCCAATGAACATGAGTACCACTGTTTTGACCATGTGACGGGCACATATGAGGTTGTTGAGGGTGGAGGGACAACCGAGAATGGAGAGCTCCGAGAGGCCCGAAAGCATAAGGTCGTGATTACATCTTTCACATGCACATGCGGTGTTCCCGACAAGTTCCATTTTCCATGCTCCCACATGGTGACCGCATGTAGGGCCCGGAATGTCGATGTTGAGACCAAAATCCCGAGACTATTCAGCTTGGATGCGTTGGTGAGGACATGGGCCCCACGGTTCGAGCCATATCATGATGAAAGCGAGTGGCCACTTTACTCAGGTCCCAGGTACATAGCGGACAAGGGGTTACGTTGGCACAAGAGGGGCAGCAGGAAGCAATCAAGGTACAAGATGGACATGGATCGATACCTGGTCGCACTAAGAGGGGTAGAGCAAATCCCTTCGTTGAGGACCCACAGGAGACACACTGTGGTACTTGTGGTCTAATGGGTCACAATTCACGGACGTGTCAACGTCGTTCCAGTCAGGTTAGCGGCGTTAGGTCTAGAGAGCATAATTTTTAGATATTTTGTTATTCTAATCACTAACGTATTTTTGAATGCACAGGATGGCGAGGTACCGGCTGCTGGACGAGTTCTACGACAGGGAGCACCGCGGCGAGCTCACGAAGGATGGCCAGGTACGTGTGTTATCAAAATGTATTTTTCTCGTGTTACATGTGTTTTCATCACGCAGCTAACTTTTAAAGCATTTTTCAGGAGATTCCCATACTTCGTCCTCGAACCCATGATGATGGGATGTCGCAGATGCCCGACGCACTATTGAGACTTATTGAAAGTTGTGTGTATATATGTATTTTATATGTGAAGGTATGTGTATGTGTGTATATGTATGTATGTATGTATGTATGTATGTATGTATGTATGTATGTATGTATGTTTTGAGACTTATTCAGACTTTATTTTGAGTTATGTGTATGTGTTTTATATGTGAATGTATGTATATGTGTGCATGTGCATGTGTTTTGTATATGCAAAAAAACAGACAGCACTTTGTTGTTTTTTTGTAGGTTTACGTAGCACAGCGCCAAACACCCTAGCACTGAGGTATTCAAAGACGGCGCTAGGCCTTTTGGCGCCATGTTGTGGCGGCAAAGATCCTGACGCCGTCTTTGAATACCTCGGCGCCAGGGTGTTTGGCGCCGTGATTACTGCACTTGCATTACAACTGCAAGTTCAGCCAGTTGTTTCGTTCCAATCGCACAAACAATACTAATTGACATTCACCAAATGAATAAGCACGACCCAATACAAACATACATACATAGTTCATAAATTCGCAGAAAATACATACGTCCGCATACATCAAACATTAAACATACATAGCAATAACCTACTGAGTGCATCGAGGCCACTTCCCCTTCCTCTAAGCATCAGGGTACTCCTCAAGGGCTGCATTGGCACGTCGCACTCTCTCTAGCTTCTTCTGCCTTTCACCTTTGCGCCTTGCCGCGGCCCTCCTACGCTCCTCCTCGCGGTGTTCCCTCGCGGCCTCCTCCTGCTTCTTCTCCCTTTCCCACCTCTCCTTTCTTTCTTCATCCCACTTCTTAGTGGTGTTAAGGTATTCCTTGTCATCCTCAGCAATCGCAGTGTCGATCCACTGCTCAAAATCACAAAGCGGTGGAGGCTCCTACAAATGTACGCATTCGTTAAACCAACAGAATTAATACCAAGTCGATGAATCGACAATACAATATACCATCTTGCTGAGGACAACGGCGGCACGTGGCGGATCGAACGCCCAGTTGGCACACATCCAGTACCTCTGCCTATATGTATCTGGGTCGTCCGACCTTTCGACCTTGCAAGGATCGCCGCAATAACACATCGGCATGGGAACACCGGGTGGAGGTGGCAAACGAGTAAAGCCCATGACAATCTAAAATGCAAAATGAATAAGATCTATAATTTTTCAACAGCTCTAACCCTAGGTTAGCTAGTTACCCAAATCAAACCCTAAAAACGAATCTATACCCATGACTACTCTTACATTACGTATATCTATTGCAAATCCAACCTAAAACCGAGGCAAATCCAACTAATTTCATCTAAGGTTTCAAATCTTGCTCCACGAAATGTACCTCAAATAATCCATATCTATTGAAAAAAATCGAGGGAGTGGAGGGACCTTACCTTGCTTGCTCGATTTGGAAGCAAAATCGCGAGAAAAAACAACGGATTGGAGTGGATTTGGAGGGGGGAGAGAGGGGCGGCGGCGGGTTGCTCTCTGTGTTCGCTCGGGCTGAAGGGATGAGGGTGGGGGCCGGGGCCGCGCTCAGGTTTAAGTCCCAGAGCACGGCGCCACGGCCGTTAGCGCCGTAGGTACATGGCACGACGCCATGGGCTTTGGCACCATGCTATGCCACCGTGGCTGGCGCCGTGATATGCCACCGTGGCTCATACATGTCCACACACAGCGCCAAAGAATATGGCGCCGTGCTATGTACCTTGGGTGCCATATGCTTTGACGCCGTGATAAGGGTCTATTTTTGCAAATCTTTTCTTCAGAGGTCTATATGTAAAAACTTTCAAATTTTGGACTAAAAAGCAAAAATTTTACTTGGCTACTCTGATGGACTGGTTTTGTATGTTCTTGTCCTTCCTCTTGGCAGACGAAGCAAGTGGTGTGGTGTTCCAGTGAAGTGCCCTTTCTAGCAACCATGGAATCAACTGACCACCCTTAGGAACCTGTTTGAAAAACAGTATTCCTACATCATAAAGAAACGACATAATTCGCGCAAGATTCATGCGGAATTCACCCTGCGAATGATCCATAGCTGATGGCATGTGGTGTCCTGTTCTTCACCAGATGGCCGGTTGCGCCCTGTTGTCCATTACATCGAAAGGGAAGAAGATCCATTCTACGGACGTATGTATGTGTAATGTAGCCTATTGCGTGCGTACGTACGTACATACGCATGATCGGCCGAGACGAGCTGTTCACGTGCACCCGGGTCCACGCATGCCTGAACCCTTGTAGTACGTACTTAGGTGTGACAAAACGGCAGCCGGCTGTTGATTGCGTAGCGTGCTGCCAAGTAGTTGGGAAAGGTGAAGGATCCCGATGAAATTAACGGTACTGTTTTTTATTTGGGCTGATAGTTTTTAAGTTGTGGCTGAGAATTTTTAACTGTATTTTATATATTGCAACGGATGATAGGGATATAGATATAAACGGTATATATAATTTTGGATTCAATCTGTCTGAACTCATACTATTTATTTCGACTCTGAGGATCCGAATGTCAAAAGAAAACAGATCCGCAGAACAGTACCAACATTACAAGAAAACACCTGCAATTGACATATCACACGTGGGTGAACGTTAACAGTTTCAGAACCCGACCTGATACCTTCAGATAAAGCCTAGAAGCAATAAGTCATTATGGAGGTTAATTAGAGTTGATCAAATATCATGCCCAAAAGAAGAGGAAAACATGATGGCTTTCTTTGGGAAAGGGGAGCAAAGGCAATGATTTAGCAGTACGGTCTCGTTCGTTTTGGTTTTTCAGCCATTTTTAGCTTTTAATTTCACTATATAATTATTATTTATTAAATTAATAAGCTATCGTCATAATTTATAAGTCACAATCTAAATGGATAGGTCCATCATTTGGTGGAACCTGACGACTGTTTGTTCTGGACCATAAACTTAGGATTAAAAATTAAAAGAACCGTCGCTAAAAGAAACAAGATTGCCAGCTGTTTTTCTGAAGAAAAGATCAATTTTTTAATGGTTAGTAAGAAAAGATCTACTTGGAACTTTGTATATTGGACAAGACTGCCTCTGCACAAAGGTTCTGTTCTTTTCAACTATGACTGATAATTTTTATCTGCATTTTTCGAGATAGTGGAGATGTCGACACAGATAACTCATATGGTTTCTTGTTTGAAAAGTTATTTAGAGAAGCGGCTTTGAAAAGCCGTTTGGAGATGCCACCCCAATAGGCCAAATTTTAGGTTTTCATCATGCCGGTTATAAAATTTTGAAGAACATACTAGCAAGGCGCTTCAAGAGCATGCGAGAGAGAGAGAGAGAGAGAGATTATACATTGTGCAGGGCAAGCATGTTGAAAATATGGGCAATATTTTAATTCCAAATTTTACTAGAAAGCAAATATCGCAAATAACTGATGATGCATAATCAGTACTAACGACAAGCAACTTATTATACTGTAAAAATATATGCAAAAATATTTAAATAAGTCGATTGATCATACAAACGACTTATAGTGGGATCTAATGAAGAACAAGAATCAGTGTAGACTCGATACAGTGCATAACGTAGACGTAGCAGTGAAGCAAACGGTCATGCATGTTTGTGCTATTCATAAATCTTATTATCGCCCTGTGCAGGTTCTCTCTGCGGCAATGGTTCGGAGATCCTGCTCTCCTCTCTTCCCGGTGCATGCTGAGAAGAAAGATCGCTGTAATTGAGCAGCTTGATACTACAACCCAATTATCCAAAGAGGAGATGAAAGAATAAATGAGGAATTATATCTTTTCTCCTAGACGTATCCAGGTCCTTTTAAGGATACTGCAATCACTTACTAGTAACTGCCGCCATTAGACAGAATTAAATCACCAGTAACTATCTCATCAAATCATATGATAATATTTATGCAGTTTTTATCAGCTCCTGGACAGTTCAAAAGGGGAGAGAAATGCACAGTTCGCAAAAAAAAATGTGGACTTTTCTGCCAAGTGGTACGCCACGATATGGTGCGGTCACGTGTCGCAAGTCATAAGTCACGTGATATTCCATGTGAAAAAACATGAATACACGCGCATGGTATAGATCCTAGTCAAAATCAAGAAGCTCATAAAACTGAAGTCGTTTGGAGTGGGATCTTAGTCCTTGCTTTATGGATTTGGGTATGGTATGGATGGATTTTGGATTCTTGTGAGATTAGGTGTTAGGGCAAAACTTAGGGCATGGCATGTGATGGGAACGGGTAAAGTGCCCTTGATTAAATTACTCAGGGGAATTCATGGAGCTCAATGATTGATGTCCAAAGCGTATCATTAGGGAAACTTGAGCCGAGAGGCATTACCTAAAAAGAAATCAAATCAAACAGTTTGTTCTCACATGAGATGGGGGCCAGCCTACAAGCCCGAGCTGCTCCGCGCACGAATCACCTGCCTACCAAACCGCCCTAGAAGTCACTGACATGTGGAGCCAGGACGGTACCACCTTCGGTGGATCCCGCGTGTCATTAGCTGTACGCCTCCTTGGCGTAAATCGTTCGTACGCGTAAGCAACACTCGGGCATTATTAGTAGCAGGCAGGCAGGCAGGTAATCCAATCAAAGGAAAAGCCAATGCTCGGTGCTGTGAGCCAGCCGTAAACAAGCCACTGCCCCCCTGTTGCCTAGTAGCGTGTGGTGGTGCTAGTACCGCCATTTGCGAAATGCAGTTTAGTCTCATCTTTTAGGCTACTGTTGATAGTTTTTAATTATGATCGATAATATTTATCTATGATTTTTAAGATGGTGAAGATATTGATACGGACAGTACATATGATTTTAGATTTAAAAAATCATTTGAATAAGCCGTTTAAAGAAATCGTTCTGTTTATTTTAGTTTATAGAGAAATTGAGGTTAAAAGATATAAGAAAAATAAAAAAGGACATAACCTAAGGTTGGTTGCTCCTGCCCTCCTATCCCTGCAGCTAGCTCTATTATTCAATTCCAAAGTGTACCGGCTTTGTGCATTAAACAAGCATCGCCGTTGCTGTCTGAATGTGGTTGGCCATTGGGCAAATGGTTAATCAATTCCTGCGGCCTATCAACTTGGCGTCTTCTTCAGGTCGTCATTTGGATGTTTTCACGCTTCCATTTGATTAGCCTCTCACAGACTCACAGTGCCTCCTGATTATTTGCCGGTCAGAGGAAGGTTCTTGCGCCAGACGCGGCGAGATCAGTTGGAGGAATGCATGGGAGTATGGTGATGCTAGAACCGTCCTGTGATCTTGTGAGAGCAACTCCAGCAGGACCTCTACTTGAGCCCTCATCCTACTTTTGAGAGTCGAGGGGCAAAAATCTCACTCCAACAGGGCCCCTACTTGAGCCCTCAAAAGTAGGGGCCCTCAAATCTCCCCCTCGAGCCCTCATTCCTGGGGGTCTGGAGGGAGCCTCTACTTTTGAGGGCTCAAGTAGGGGCCCTGCTGGAGTGAGTTTTTTGCCCTTCGGCCCTCAAAAGTAGAATGAGTTATGTGTCATCCCCTTTAAGAATGAATTTGAGGGTCCTGTTTTCAGAGCTCCTGTTGGAGTGTAGCCCAAAAAACAGAGCTCTCAAAAGTAGGAAGAGCCCTCAAATAAAAAGTAGAGGCCCTGTTTTGAGGGCTACTGCTGGAGTTGCTCTGAGAAGACTTGTGTTTTTCCGAGTTACTTAACGCAGTCTGCTACGTGAACTTTGGATCTCAATAGTTTAGAACTGTAGCAGCCAGAGCAAGAGGGGAAATAATAGCATGTGTGATGGACTGAAAAATGTTAGATTGCAGAGAGAGATAGCCAAAAATTTTTAAAAAAAATATCGGTCCGGTAGTAGGCAACATCAAGGAAACAATCTTTCTTATATTATATATCGCCGTCGTTAAGGCTGTACCTTGTAGCAGGTTGCAAGAGAACGAGGGGT
Source organism: Dendrocalamus sinicus (assembly GCA_036346575.1). Taxonomy (NCBI): domain Eukaryota; kingdom Viridiplantae; phylum Streptophyta; class Magnoliopsida; order Poales; family Poaceae; genus Dendrocalamus; species Dendrocalamus sinicus. The sequence continues at coordinate 9,237,408 of CM070660.1, read as the reverse complement.
TTATGCTCTGGTAGAAAGTCAACTTCTGAAGCAAATATGTTTGAGCTCCTAACTTCAGATAGGAATGAAATAGATGCTTCAAATGAGCTGGTTTGATTAAATGCACATTTGCAGGATGGGTCCCCTAGTCCAGAGCAGCAAGGATGGCCTTCCTGGTCTTCAGACCAGTGTAAGCCATGACAAGATGCGGTGTTAAGTATGACACAGTAGGAGATTGATGATTGCAAAGCCTATACTTTTGTCCACGACATGCAGCCTTTAGCTGCCTTTTCATGGCAGGAGCTGTTTACTCCTACGGGCATGTCCTTCGTCCAAATAACTCCAGTACTACCCATAGCTTTTGAGACAAGCGTGCTTGCTGAACTGTTGCTAATTAACCACTTCTTGGGACTGTTAGTGATGTACAAATTTCACAGGAACTTCACCAGATTTTTTAGAAAAGAAAAGGATATAATATCTCCGTATTTCTGAACAAAGCGCTCTGTTTCAAACGGGGCCAGGAACTACAGGTAGAGATGGTAATAGGTACCCGATACCCGGTGGGTTTTTACTCTATTAGGGCATGAATCTGAGTCAATTTCCTAACTTATGAATCTCTTAATGGGCAAAAAGCCCAACTCATCGGGTCTGCCGGGTTTGGGTACGTTCCTATAGTACCAAAACCCGTAAACCCATAGGTAATATAAACCCGATCCATAGGAGTTATAAACCTGGACTCCACCTCCCACCAAACCATTGACCCATTAGCCATTTAGCCCCAAGCCCCAAATCCAATGCGGCAATGCCCCATTACCCATACTGGCTAACCCTAGCTAGCACTCTGGTCACGGCCACTACTCACTCCTCCCCGCCCCCACCCCAATTCAACAGCGCGCGCAGCGCGCGACACATCCGCACTCCGCACTCGGTCTCCGGTAGTCTCCACGCCGCCCTCCCGCCCCGCAGCCTCCCGCCTCGCCCCGCCACTCGCCGCACGCTGCTCCTCCCACACGCCCTCGCCGTCGCCTCGCCTTCGATTCACCCGCGCCCCACGCCGCAACCAACGCGCATCGCAGCAGTAGGCCCTTGGCCATGGCGCTGGCCTCCGGCTCCAACGAAGATGGCCAGTGAACTTCTTCCTCCTCTCCATTAACCATTGTTGCAGTTCGCATTACTGACCCCACGGGTGACCCGTGGGTACCCGTTAACCCAGTGGGCATGGGTTTGGGTAAAAATATGCACCCGTTATGGGTATGAGTTTTTTAGCGGGCACATCCAACTTTCATGAGCACGGATTTAAAATAGCAAAACCCAACAGATTTGTACCCGTTGTCATCTCTAACTACAGGTTACACGCATCGTATGCCCCATGGCCAAGCGCGTGCACACACGCAGACAAAACAAAAGAGAAACAGCATCGTCCTAGTTCTTGGATCGTGATACATGCTTACCTTTGGCTTCACATATCACATGAAACCTTAGCATTAACTCCGAAAAGGGCAAAAGGTACCCTGCCTTTGGCCAGAAATCTGCTTGGGCACGGACAAGCTCTTTCTTAGCTCCAGCGTCAGAAACCGACGCAGAAGCACGCGATTAGACAGCAAAATTTCAGACCTTAGCCCCCCGGCATAAGATAGAACATACACTGCACAGACCTTCGTTTTGTTGCACAGAAATCAGGAGCGAAACGGCTACGCGTACAGGTGCACGCATCCTCCTCTCACGAGATGGTACATACCGTCGCATCTAAACGGGCCTCTCGGTGGCGGATTCATCTGTTACTGACGGCTCATGGCGATCTCATGATAAGATCATGTTTAGAGCTGTTTTCTATAAAATTTCTGCAAAATTTCTATATTTTAAATCGGGTCTAGGAAAAATCATAGTGGATTGTTTACATGCGTAACGCTGATGCTGCTGAGAATTTCGCAATCTTTCCTATTTCCACCCAGTGCAGTGAGTCAGTGATGGCTTGGGTTGTCCATCTTGCCGTTGCCTGGCGTTTGCCTGTTGACAGGTTCCGGGCCGCTACGGCTCCCACATGAAACGCCAAAAACAAAGGGCTTCGCCAGCAACAATGCCATACCACCCCAGCTAATACACCATTTGTTGTGGTGGCTCATGGAGCAGGTGGGGCCAGCTGGGGATTGGGGAGTTGGACGAAAATACCCCTGTACAAAAATACTAGCAGGGGCTCTGTTGTGCTGTTGCCTTTTTATTATTGTCGATTATATTTGTTTACTTCTCTCTCAAGGAATCGCTTGCCTTTTCTAGGCTTGTAAACTGTTTGCTCTTTTCAGAAACTTCAGAAAAAACTTGTGTCTGATGTAAAATTCAAATTTTTTGTTAGGTATGCCAGCGGCAACATGCATGATAGGCTGATGAATGTAAGTTCGTTTGCTAGCTTTATAAACTATATGTAACTTAGTGTTCAAAATGTATGATTATGCAATAGCTACCATTCTCATTATAGATAGTTTCAGATATTTATAGCAGTTTGAAAATCGACAATATAAGGTGCTTTGGCTTTTTCTTGAGGGGAAGACAAAAAATAATCTTTCTTAGAGGCAGGAACAATAATATTTAACTTTTTTGCGAGAATAATAGTATTTAATTTGGAAGTGATGAAATGTCGAAAAGAAATCCAGCAAGTGGTTCAACTTTAAGTTCCTTCAGGATCCATCACTATAGAGGGTCGGTTGCTTCTTTAGTGCTTACTGGCTGAAGGATGTAGTTTGTAACTTTGTGAACAATTTCACAGATACGAAAATGACATATACATACACTTCAGGTGATACGACAGTAACCGTAGCAAAGGAAATGTACCAAGTTGTGCATCTTTCTATGATGTATAATCTACTCCTAGTCTTGTAAGTTAAACATCTGTTGCAATCCCATTATCAACAAAGCCGTGATCACAGGAGACTTTGCTAATCTTTTGCACTAAATAAGCTTCCAAAGCAAAAAAAAAAAAAGAAGGTAATATTACATTAACCTTTTGGTCACCATCAAAATATAAAAAATCATTGCATTTTTTTCAGAGAATTATCCCAACCTGTATATTGTAGAATTACACCTTACCAGAACAACCAGTGTCTCATGCAACTCAGCTATCCTTGCAACCTACTACTAATAAGAACCTTAGTAGTTACTAATAATACGTACCCAGCTACTGAGCTACCCATGGTATGAGACGTCAAAGTGACATGATTCCATGGTAACCTACAATACCCCAACACCACTGCAACTAGACCTTTTAATAACACAGAGCTTGGCAAAATTTACGTAATGCACTCTAGAAAAATAATGAAGACATCTCATGAAAGAAAAATCATAAGAGTTCCCATGGAAGTCATGGGATGCACTTTAGGGAGCCTATTGTTCAGGTTTTGTTTATAAGTTTAGGATTTTCCACGATACTTACAAAAATTACCTCTTTTAGGTATATAGATGCACTGAGTTATGAATTTGCCACCCATATATCACAACCATAAGTATTTCAAAGGAAAAAAACTACTGTACTGTGTTGTTGAGTGTGCGTGATGCTATGCACATAGGTGCATTTTCACCTCTAGTAAATGTGTATGTATTGTATATATACAAAAGTTAAAAAAAAACATATAGATGCCTGCATTTTTATTGTACATGTAAACAAATATCATAAACAAATTATATCCGATAAAAAAGAGCAAATGTCATATCCGTATTTGTAGAATCGAATATCACAACTAGGGGTGAAGGATTGCCTTCGCCTTTTGGAATTTATTAGTGTTCGATGAAGGTTTCGACCGCTCGCTCAACCGCTCACTCGTCCCCTTTGTAAGTAATCGTAATCTTCAACACCAGGAGCAAACCCTGTTGATCACTTGTGCCTTTGACGGCGATCGAGTGGACAACTCAGGCGAGCGATCAAGTCATCGGAGGAACTTTATCTCGCCACGCACTACTTTGCTCATAACGAGAACGAGTCAAAGATGACGCGCAGAAAATATGGTCATACTGCTTAGCCTGAATATTCTAGCAATTACAATTTTGCAATAGAGCATTGACCAAAATTTTTATAAACGAGCTATGTTTCAAGTTTGTCATATAGTTGAAACCAGCATACTAATGGTCGTAAATCCAAGCACAACGTAAAAGAATCGTGTAGACAAAACAGAATAAAAGATAAACCTATCCAAGCGTGGCGCACCGTCATGCACATCAGTTCATTCAATAAGTGGGTGGAATATGTTCAAAAAAGAAGAAAAAAATATTCCTAAACGTCCATCCAACGCACAAGCTTTATTTGTTTTGGAATACTTATTTTGCTTAGTCAACAGCGTATTCATTCGCATCTGGTGATTCTTTTTTGTGATTCCACGCAATTGTGTGTGACCTATGATTTCATTTTGTCACATTAGTTGAAGCTGACAGACTATTGATCCTAGAATGCAAGCAATAACGTAAAAGAATCGCACAGACAAAATAGGATGAAATGAAAGGCAAACCAATCCGAGCATCACGCACGTCCAACGCAGCGATTCATTCAAAAATCAAGTGAACTACACGCGTAACCTGTTCGATAGCGTGACGCTCAAACCAGAGGACCTCTATGACGAACTGTTGATTTAGCACGATTTTTTTGAAAATTTAAAATTTCTTGGTTAGTACTACCATGTAATTAAAGAAAACCCATAGCCATAAATTGTGAAAAGGAGAGAAAAGCCCTCCTAACTAATTTCTTTCCCAAATTTTCCAGCAGGTGAGCAAAGGGCAAAACTGACATTCCAACCCACGAAAAAACCCCTAACAAAAATCTGCCAAAAGAAAGGCATTGGGTCTGTTCTTTTTAGCTGAGTCTTATGACTTTTGGCCGTGGTTTATGACTTTTGGGCTGTTTGTACGAGAGATTACAGAGTAACAGAAATTCACATACGGTTTTTGTCGATATACATAAAGTCGGTATAGTATATACTACAATTAACTAGTAGATTTTATCTTAAAAAGACACTTTGTTTAATAGTTAGTTACTATAAAAAACTAAAAAATAGAAGTTAAAAGCTAAAAAATAGCATGGCCGTTGTTTACCTCCGGTTTGTTTATTTTTGCGATTTCTTCCGCAGTTTCAAATCCCCCTTCCTCCCTTAAAACCTCCTCCTCGTCGTCCTCCCCTTCGCGTCGCCCCCACTCCCATCCCCCTCGCCGCAGCCGCCCCTCCCATGGCCAAGCTCCGGCCTTTACCCTCCCTGCTCGCCCTCCTGCCCCTCTTGTGCCTCCTCCTGCTCGCCGCCCGGCCGCCGCTCGCGCTCGCGCGCGCCGCGCCAACGAAGGTCGGGGCCGGAGCGGACACGATACACGAGCTGCTGCGGACGCACGGCCTCCCCGGCGGGCTGCTCCCTCGCGGCGTCGAGTCGTACACCCTGGACGAGGCGAATGGGCTCCTGGAGGCGCGGCTGTCGGCGCCGTGCTACGCCAAGTACGACGACGGCGACCTGGCCTACTTCGACACCATGGTGCGTGGCAACCTCAGTTTCGGCGCGCTCCGCGGCGTGGAAGGGCTCGCGCAGGAGGAGCTCTTCGTGTGGCTCCCCGTGAAGGGCATCGTCGTCGCCGACCCGGGCTCCGGCGTCATCCTGTTCGACATCGGGTACGCGCACAAGAGGCTCTCGAGGTCGCTCTTCGAGGAGCCGCCGTACTGCAAGCCGTCGGCCGCTGCCGGGATGGGCGCCGCCGATGCCGCCAGTTGGAAGGACTGGCAAGGTGAGTTTTCTTTTCTCTGAGATGCTTCAAGGTGTCAGATTCGTTCATGGCATGGCTTCTTGATTTGTTAGGACCCTCTCTCTCTCTCTCTTGGTTGGTAGGTAGGTAGTTCGCCTTCTTGCTTGGTGTTCATACGTCTAATCAGTGAAATTCTGCAATGAAGATTCCACTCGGGTGTGGGTTTTGGTCGAATTCGCCATGCCCAATCTCTCCTCTGAGCTTCATACTGCTTCCCCAATTCGCTGATTCGATTCCGAATCGGTGAGACATCTCATCCCTATCGATGAGATGCAGTTCCAAACGCTGGATTCTGAGAGCTGACTAGAAGAAGGAAAAAAGTGATCTTGATGCAAAATATTTCGTTTCTTACTCTTCGATTTCGATTGCGCAATCGTCTTGGATCAGTGGACGCCGGTTACAAGTTGGCAAGTAGGCCGTTCTTCAGTTGATTCGGTGAGGTGGTGCTGGAAAGTTCGAATTTTTATGGTTTCCTGGAGTTGGAAGCCTGTGGAGGAGTAATTCATGGAGGGGGTGGGTGACTAATGGCTTCAGTTACAGCTGAATTTTGGGGCATTAACTCCGCAGGAAACTTGTTCATCTGGTGTTTAGGAAATCAAAGCCGTGATTTTTGCACTGGAATTCTGAGCCCTCTGGGGACATTGATTGCCAAACATAGTCCTATTAATTCTCACTACTGCAAAATTGAAAAAAAAACTTCCTTTGATATGGTGGATTAGAGCTCATGAGTAAGCGACGTTGGCGCAATTGACCGGATCCGGTGTCGGTGGATTCTGGCGCAAGAGCCCGTGTTTATGTTCTTGGTCAAGATCAAATTCGGTCACGAAGATAAAAGAGGTTTAAATTTGGAGGTTAATTAGAATCTAAATTTTGTGACTGTGCTAAGGGCAGGCAAGTTGCAGAGTAGTATTGCAAGTGGCAAGAAGACGAAGAAGAGTAAGCATTAGATTCTTGCACTCCTAGTCTTATTTGCTTTTGAAGCAAAAAATTTTGCCCTGGTGCAGGCTCCAGTCTATCTATCTTCTTTAGGAATCAAATCACGCCAAAATTTTTTCCTTAAACCTTTTCTCGTTTGCTACTGCCAGGGTTGTTTCTTTTCGATGTACCTCTCCTTCGCGGATTGTTATCTTTCCATGTTAGAATGTGTGCCTTATCTCATCGCCTGTCCTTCTCTGGCTTGTGGCTCGTGCTGTCTTTTCTCACCTTCTTTCCTGCTGCTTCCATTGGGTTATGGAAATGGAAAGCTGATGCAACTACACTGCAAGAACACACATCTCCATAGCTAGGAAAGGGTAGAACCAAGGATGGTGTCAAGAGCACACTTTGTTTCCCCAATGGCTAAACTTCACATGATTGATGTGAACCATAAACAGTACTACAAACCCCCCAAAAGAATAAATAAAGAACTCTTTTTCGATCCCTTCTTTCCATTTCTTGAGCCAGCAGTGAACCAGTGACCGTAGTTTCTCTCTGCGCAGTGTTTTATACTTTCATTACTGCTGAAACCTTCAGCCAATGGCTGCAACTAGAACAAAAATGGGGTCTAAAAAATCTGCTTGTTTTCCTGTGGATTTTGCAGGTGTTCCTGGCCTGAGGTTGAGGAGAGAGGTTGGAGAAGGGCACCAGGACCAGAGGTGAGGAGTGAGAAGACAACTTGAGAGAGTGAGACAAGAAGAACAAGATAATGCTGAGCCAGTTTTCCCCTTGTGTAAAATCCTGTGGTGAGAGTGCTTCAACAACTGCTACTGCCTGCAGAGGTTGGATTGGAATGTATCTACTTAAGGGAGATGTGGGTACTTCTGCACTTTTTTCTTTCTTTCTTTCTTCCTTTCTTTTGCCTCCTCTCCTCTCTCTTGTTCATGCACCTGTGTGATATTAAGTTTGTCAGTGATGTGTTACAAGCAAGAAAAGAACAAGGAAAAAGTGGGGCTGAGAAGCCAATTGGGGCTGGTTTTTGAGACCCTTCAAGGGAATTTTCTCTGATTGGGTTGAGTTGGTGGCGTTTGTGCCAGCTCAGCAGGGAGTGAGCTGGGCACAGCACACAGGCTTGCTTCCCTGCACTGCATGTGAGCGTGTTGGCTGGTGGTTGAGTGCTCCTCCTCCTGCCTAGGTTGATGAGTACATACAATCATACAATACATGGTACTGCAATTATTCAACTAGGAGTGGTCATAGGACTAGTATATATAATATAACAAGATACAGTTCCTTCCATTCCATGTCTCAGTTATGTGGTGCGCAAGTCTTAATGAGAGTATCTTTCTATCAATCGATCTATGAGCACTTGCTTTACTACCACAAAAACTTAAAAAGAAGAAGAAGAAGAAGAAGAAGAAGAAGAAGAATTCAATGGGAGAGGAGAGGCCAGGAGATGGCTCGCTTCTGTAAGCCTCCAGCCAACGAGAAACCAGCCACCACACCATGCGTATAGAATTGACATGATAAGAGGATGGATGGATGGATGGACAGAGATGTGGATTTTGTTTTATGTCTCCTGTCTCCTCTTCATGTCTTCGCTGTTCTTTTCGCTTTAATATGCGTTGCTTGATCGCATCATCGCAGGTGGGAAAATATCTCGCCCATGTTCGTATGGGTGCCGATAAGATTTATTCGAAAAGCGATCGCGTGAATCCCTTCTTTGACAAATTACGCACTTGCAGCTGCTGTTTCAGTTTCGTCAGATCTCTCTTTCGGTGCTTTATTACTACCGGACATTTGCGCCATGGAAAGCGAGTAGTCTTGTTTTGGATTCGGGCTCAGGTGCTGCTGGACTTTCTGTTGCTACGTCAGCTGGTGCTCAGTTGAAAAGCGGTGCTAACTGTGAAGGACTCTTGAGGAAAATCAATGGCTGGAGGAATCTAACGTTGGATTGCACATGCACTTCTGATATGGCGTAGAGATGTCTATGCTAGAAACAAAATTCGACATTTGGGTGGTCGCCGACGAACAGCCCCATTGCCATCATCCGCAATCGGCGGTACCACCTATCTCCTCGCCGTCTCACCACCTGATGATTTTTGGTTGCAGCTTACAATTTTTGACTAAAAATAAATACTAATAACTAAAAAGTGATTTTTAGAAGAAAAAGATGAGCTATAAAAAAAGTAAGGAAGAGATACATACACATAACAGGAGCGAGAGGATGAGTGTGTGATGCACTCATATCCCCTGCCATATCCCTAGAGCGAGACAGTAGCGAGAGGAGTGAAAAACTCGCTTCAAAAAGTCAGATATTCATGTTAGCTTTTAGATTTTTTAAGCAGAAGCCAGAAACAGAAATTAATACGAACATAGCCTAAATCAACTCTTGTCAAAATAGCTACGCTGTTGGAGCTTAGTCTCGCATAAAACTGCCAAATTCTTGTCAATGTAGGCTGGGTTCGGTAGGGCTAATTGCTTTTGGTTTCTGTACTTTGCTACAGTTAATTAGATTTCAAGCGGTATGTTTTTTCAAGACAGGATCTACAAGTTGATTGTTGTAGGCACTATATCGAGTTCAGCTGTATTGATTAAAATCACATACGATTATCTTACTCTTCATAATATCTCTCATAAATAGTTAGAATTTAAAAATTATAAACCAAAAATAATAAACTATAACTTTAAAAAAATCTCATCCGTAGCAAGCAGTGATAACCGCTACGCACTAGCCTGGTTTCCCCAGAGAGGAGGACAACCCACACCATTCGTCGCCTCTCCGGGTTCCTCGTATTTCCACTTTGCGGAGGTTGTAGACAGCGCTTGGATGCTAACCCCCTCCTCCACCGCTTTTAATATGGTTTCCTAATGGCATGCGTATAGACGCACTAAATAATTCTGTCCGCCGCTGGCGGCGCAGCGCATGATACTAGGGGCCCTGGACTGAACCAGCCTGAGGCAGTCCTTGAAAACCCCCTCCTCCCAACGTAGGAATGCCAAAAAGAGAATGGAACGAATGCTTCAGGCTGGGGCTCGTGCAGCAAATACAACACGGCTTATGGCAGAGCCTGGTTGGTTTGGTGACCTAAGCAAAGATTACGCAAAGCTTACTTAGGCCAACGATGACTTGACTTTTATCTTTCAGAAGTTAAAAATCGATCAAAACATGTTAATTTATTATCACAACATTTTTTTTCTTTTTTTTCCCCTCCTAGTTGGTTTGGTGACCTAAAGCAAAGATTACGTAGAGTTTAGTAGGGGTGAAAACGGGTCGGGTTTTTCCCGACCGATCCGGTACCGAATCCGGCTGGTAGCAAATTCGGTAAAATGGTTTAGTATCTGGTCGGATTCGGATTCGGATATTTGTAAACGGATTCGGTAGCGATTCGGTTTTACTGATATCCGACCGAATCCATTCGGTATTCGGATTCTCGGATATTATCCGAATAGCAACCGAATAAGTATCCGAACTTCCTTACTCGGCCAACCTGCGATTCTCTCGCTCGCTCTCGGGTATCGGCGATCGGCTCGTCATCTACTCATCTCCTCCCGAGTCCCGACCCTCCCACCCGCCGTCCGCGTCATCCCTAGCTCGCTCCGCCCCAAATCCTCTCCGCCTCTCGATCTCGCGCCGGCGCTGCAGTCCCCTCTCGTCGCGGCCGGTAAGTCTCCTGTTCCCTCCCTCTCCCTTATCCTCTCTCTGCCGTGGCGTGGCGCGGAATGCATGCGGAGGAATGCGGCCGCTCGGGCGCTCGCGAACGGATCTGGGGCGAGTACCTCGTGGGTCATTGGAACCAGCTTTGGCCAAAACTGGGGAAGGGGCAAGAGTGTAGCGGCGGCGGCTGAGGGGATTGGGTGAAATAGATCTGGCATGGGGAGTAGCATGGTGAGGTCAAGGAACTTTTTGTTAGGCTAATTGTGTCAAGTAGGATCAGTTGGATTTCGATGTGCTTGAATCTTGATTGTATCATGACTGCATTTCTGGTATTGTTTCACATCTCCATTGGTTAAACCGAGCTTGGAGTTCGTAAGCTTTGCCATCCATTCTCCTTATTGTCTCGTATAAATTTGATATGGTGAAATGCTTCCATTCTGCAGCTCGGTGAGTCGATGGTCGCCTCACCATTGCTTGAGCTTTTGCATAAATATGCAGTGGTGCTCATCTCCTCTTAGCCTTTGAAGTTTCGTGTGTTCTTCCTGAGCTAGCTTCTTTACAGGTCTAGTAGCACTGGCATCTGTGGGCTCTGCTTGCCATTTTGTTGGATTTTAGATTTCTCTAGATTTGGATATGTTAACTGTTTAGTGTTATATAGGGCATAACAAGGTATTCATCTGATGTTGCATACGAGCTACATTGATAACTTGTAAATTAAAATTACATATGTACCAAAATTTCTGATTGCTAAGCACAAGTCTTTTAGCCTTTTAGCTATGCAGTAATGAGCCTTTGTGTACTAACATTGACCTATGGAGATGGTATTTGGTGTCTGGTTGAATCGGCTAGAGAGAAAAAAGAGATGACAGTGGGATTGAGTTAAGGACATGTTTTTCTCAGACGCTAGCTTCAGGTGCTGCAATGTTTGTCAATTATTCTTTCTCACTGTCAATGATTGGTTATGTATTTCTCATGTGCAACATGTATTTCTCAGGAATCAATCTGTTTAGTTTCTATTTACAAATAGTTTCCTTTTGGGGTATCTCATACTGTCATACACATCTGATTGAGTGATTGGTTATGTATTTCTAATGTGCTACCACTTACTCCACTGAGTACTATGACTGTTTTAGCATGAAGGCACTTTGAGCGTTCAGTTGTTAACTGCTTGAGGCTATGAGCCTACATTATTGTTATTTTGTATTTCTATTATGACAAGATAAACTTATGTTATGTATGGTACTCTGTACTCGTAATCTTGTATGAACATTTGTGTTTCTATTGTGGCTTGTATGAATTTACCACTTATGTGTAATTTGTGTTCCTATTGTTCTCACTGCTTGAACTGTAATCATCCGTACTATCCGCCTATATTATCCGTTTCCGAACCGAATCCGTTACATATCCGACCCGATGGTACCGTATTCGAAACTCCGAATATTCCGAATTCGTATTCGTATCCGGTCTTACCGTATTCGACTCCGAATCCGGAGAAAAAATGTGGGTTAGGATACGGTTTAAGCAATATCCGACCGAATCCGATCCGTTTTCACCCCTAGAGTTTAGGTACGTTTTGTTCCAAACAACGATGGCTTGTAGGTTCTAGCTTTCAGAAACCAAAAACACAATGTGTTGGCTTCTTAATACAATTTTTCCTTTCTTTTTCTTGAATTATCCTTTAAGATATAATGTGTTTTTTATTTTTCTATATTTTTTAATTAAATAACTCAAAACATTAATAGTCGTAGTAGTACCATTTCAGCCAACAGGCACTGTTAGCCACGACAGTTTGGAACATAACATTAGTGATGCAAACCAGAAAGTACCATTTCAACCAACAGGCGCTGTTAGCAACGACAGTTTGGAACATAACATTAGTGATGCAAACCAGAAAGGCAAGGCAGCCGAGAAAGCACAGGTGGAGGCGAGAACCATCATGGCATCACAACGCTGAGACGAGACCAAAGGGAAGCGAGAAGAGAAAAAGCCTCGAAGTCCCGGATCTCGCGCAACAACCAGATCAGAACAAAAAACTAATGCCTGTACTTCGGCCCATCCCACCACCACCCACCCTGCGTTGCTCAGGCACATTACAATCTGGACGGCACCCGAACGGTGGCATATTCCCGCCGCTGCTGGTTGAAGATGCACCGGCCATAAGCGACAGGGCATACTTTTCCACATGAAACGAATTTCACCAACAGTCACAAGCGCATTTCATCGACGGTCTCACGAGTGTTAGTTCAAGCAAGGAGTGCGACGTAAGGTAGCTATATACAATTATACGATAAACAGCGACAAGGTTCACATCCATGTTGAAAGGAAGTTCACATCCATGTTTACAGGCAGTGGTAATACTATCTGCGATATGGAAGTTTAGTCTCACAAAGTGCTCTCTAGCTCAGCATTACAAACAAAGCAAGGTTATTCAGAAAGGGTAGGGCAGAGGTGGGTGGGCCTCAGAATCTCAGAAGTTTGGCCCTTGCTGGAAGAACTCAAGGTCTGGGTGAGTGCCCCCATCCGGACGCCTCGAACGCCTGCATGAAGAGAAAAATCATTAGGTCGACATCACCATTTGATCAGAGGATCAGACACCAATCCCCCGGTGAACTGGAAGTGCTGGCAAGAATTGACAGTTTCAATTGGATGTCAGTGCATTTAGGCCCCGTTCCAAATAGCGATGGCTTCGCAAAGCTATTTGGAACGCGTTGACTTTTTGACACAGTTTTTTGTTCTCTTTTCTCTTTTTTCCTTTGCATTATCCATGAAGATATAACGGTGTTTTTCATTTTCCCTATTTTTTGTTCATTTTTTAATTAAATACCTTAGAAAAACTAACAGTCACTACAGTGTTATTTTAGGCAAAAGCCTAAAACCACAACACTCTAGACCAAGTCCTTGAAGCCTCCATTGAGGCTGGGAAAGGGGGGGGGGGATATGGAATTATGTACGATATTACTAATCTAATGTTGCACAGGATGTAGGACAGCAATTAGCACTACAAAAATGAAAAATGGTTCAATTCATTAGTTTAAAAGTACCGAGTACAATAGTAGGCCATCTTGGAACTTGTAGATTGCTTAGAATAATTGGGTCTCACAACAATGCTAAGAACAATTAATTTACCTCACAAAGCGAGATGGTTCAAAACCTGGAACATCAGGCGGGCCAATTGGATCATAACGACCACCCGGTGGAACACTCCTATTTTCATATATTCGATTCAGTTTATAACTGAATAAAGAGGACATCATAAAATGAATATTGAAATGACAAATTTACGGAAGGAGAAACTGGACATACCCAGGACCACCAAAGGGGGCAGGAAAGGGATTAGAAGGAAAGAAGCGTGGATCATTTGGACCTGTTGTGTCAAATAAGCAGTCAGACCGTGTACAGATAAACATATAGAGATACTGAAAGTATCCAATGGGCAAAATATTACCAACGTGCATACCGCCACCCATCCCAACACCACTGCAAACAAAAACAGATACAATTAACTTTATATGTGAAGACACTAATTATCCATGTTTCACATGAACTTTTATGGTAGAAGACAAACCTATGAGGGTAGAATCCTGCACCAGGAGCAGGGAAGACATCATCATGGCCAAGTGGTGCTATTGGAGGATAAACTAGGCTGTGCCACAATTAATAAAATGAAAATATTCAATATTCTATAACCGTGTATATAATAACTAATTAGCTATTATGTGACAATTCTAATTACTATAACTTGAATAAATATTTATTTACCCTTTAGTAGTATGACTATTAAATGCATATTACACACTTTATACATGTGCTTAGTGCTATCAATAACAGTCGCTATTCTATTGGTAATAATATGTACCGATGAGTTACTAAATGCATCCAAAAGTTTCACCAATAATCACTCCATGGTTCCTACTTCTGTTGTGTTGACTTTCAACATACATCATGAGAACTCTTTTACTCCCAAGTTAATTTAATATTTTCTATAAATCAAGATGATAAAAATAAGCTGTAAATATGTAGTAACCATATTAATTAATACAGCACAGTAAAGAGATGTTCAAGTTGCAGCAAAAGAAGATGGTCATAGAATATAGCAATGTTGTAAAAAAATAAATGCAATAATTCCATATGGACAGAAACATAAGAACACGCATGCTCCTGTAACTGAACCAGGCCTGTCCATATCAGGAACACAGAACCCAATCAGATTTCACCCAATGAGATATGAGAGGTATGGATCAAGTTCAGCTTGTAACAATGGCAGTTTAGGAAAAGGCCAGAGTACAGATGTTCACTAGTGGGTAGGCCTTGGTAGGTTGGTGCAGTGCTGAACTGGTGAAGCTTGCTCTATATAAGTGAATGTAGAATTCTCTAGTTATTTGCCTTTAAATTTGCAGGCGAAAGCTCCATCTGAGTGTCACAAAATTGACCAGAGAAAAAAAGGAATATAGGACATCAAATCATCAATTAGCAACAGGATCCTTAAATCATTCTGCATTACAGTATATTAGAGCATAGACACAGTGCAAAGAATTAAGACAATATTGGAAATAATCCCATACACACATTTGTCTTAACCAGCACTACCTTCAAAATATGATTGGAGGCCTCCAGGTAAGTTAATATGTTGCTTCAAAATTCAACGAAAATAAATTAAAAAATAATGTGGCTAGCTGTTGATACTGATTTTGCAACTTCAGAACAAATCATGGTTCTGGTGGTCAGTACATCAAACCTATTCTGAACAGGTGAAAGGCAGAAGGACTAATTGCACCCTTCTTTTCTGTTGAGATATCCTACTGTGTTTAGAAACCCAATATACCTCAAGAAACCAATTAAATTGTACAGCATCAGGGGGGAATCGATCCAAAATTTAACAATTACTTACAAAAAGGTATACAGAGGAGCGATCATCCCCACTTCGTCAAGTAGCAAGGAGAAAAACAATAAAAAATGTTCATACACGAAAGAAAAGGGGAAATGCAAATTCGTGAGGTCATACCCTGAAGGTTCAGTAGTTCTCATGCTTGCATTGTCAGAGCTGGAAGAGAAGAGAAGTGAATATGTTAGAGAAATAGTAGCGAATGAGGCCAGTTACAACACATAATTAAAAGGTTTAGGAGAATCTTCACAGTAGAACTGCCAACAATCAATGGTATGTGATTTCACCAGTATCAAGTTAAACAAAAGACAAAAGCATTGTAGAGAGTGATAACCTAGAACTTGTCTCAGTTTTCTGATGTTTAGCATCAAAGATTGAAGATGGGAGGGTACCACCAAAATGCAGCATAGCAATTACCTGTGCATTGATGAACTGCTTTCAATATCAGGTTTCTTCTCAGCATCAGCATCCTTGCCATCCAATTTACACAATACACTTGAGTTTAGGGTCTTGATGAAGCCTGTAAAATTCTTGTACATATCCCCGTAATTCTTGGGCATTTCTTCAGAGAAGAAATCCTTCACACTATATATGAGGAACCAAAATCAAAACTCAAAACAACAAACCGGAAGGTTCACGTGAGGAAGGAACAGTTTAACAAAACAGGAATGCCAAAGAATCAACAAACCAGCCACACCAAAATATTTCCCTAATGATTAATCTATAATAACATTAGATTACATGTTGACTGCCCTGGATCCATCTTAACAAAGAAATTGGAAATTATGTCAGAAATACTCATTGCATTATATCCAAAGCCCTTGCACAAAATAACCCTAGCCTAACAGAACAAACTCTATACTCAGGTTTTTGAAGCAATCCAAGTCATCATGTAACCATAAGTAGCTAAATCAACTGTTGGTTACTCAAGAGCGAACACAGACGGTAACAGACACACAATTCACACAGTTTGACATAGCAAACAAACTATGTTAGTTCAGTTGAATGTTACATGATTCGTACTGTTCAGCTTATAGCAAATAGTTTATGTAATGATTGTTAGCACAAATAAAGCTGCTTAATACAGGAAAGCGTCTTTTTACTAGAATTTTTTTGTTAATTACTACATAAGGCCTATGATTACAAACTATACTTTCTGGTTAACACAAGTATCATTATATAGATAAACAGTTGAACACATATTTGTATTCTAGTGCTGCTACTGTTCATTAGATATTGTGTTATGGAAGCAAATTAATCCTCCCGAAACCAAACAATGGTTCAAAACAAAGTACGAAGTCGCAAGATTAAAACATACTTGATCTGGACATGGTAAACTTCCTTCTCTTGTGCCTCAACATCCACAACATCAATGGTAAGGAAGTCACCAATCACAAGGCATTTCATTAAAATGTGTTTCTTCTTGTCCTTCTCCTCCTTGACGTATAGAAAGGCATAGCAGTTGTCCATGCTGTTCCACCCATCAATCCCCACCTCCTCATCGCCTAAAACTAAGCACAATACAATCATCACTTGGATAAATCAAAACTATCAATTACATGACAGTTCAGAACTTTGCTTAAAGCCTTAGTCACGTTTCTCTTTGATCTCACCACAACAATTTAAAAAAAAAATGATTGAGAACTAGAATCACTCAAAATTTCAAGACACAAGATTTCAAATCAGCTACACAGTCATAAACTAAACAAAATATTCACTTCATCATAGAATTTTTCCACTTAGTGGCCCGCCTAGCTGCTATACCACAACTGCATGAATAATCCAGACATCAAAGTCTGAAGCCTAAGATTTATTGCGGGAAATTACAGATTATTGGATTGCATTCACACTTGCAGATTACTAATTCAAAAATAAAATTTTCACTCAAGTGTGTGGATTAAATTAACTGCCATAATTTGTGATGAATGCATATAAACGCATAAACCACTTGGAGACCCATTTGATCACATAATTTTTCCATGACCACCAGAGTGCGCAAACCCTAAGCTCTAGGGAAGAGCTATACAATCCAGTAGAGCCTCTGGAAATTTTCTATAAGTCGGTGGTTTGATTCGCAAAGTAAATCAAGCACTAAGCAGCATAATGGCTACAAGTTCATAGCCTTACACCATAAACACCTAAATCTAAACGAAGTATAACTTCTACATCCACCCACATGTATTCCAAACCAAAAAATTCAGCCTAAAAGAGATGTAAATGTGTGAACCGTAAGCTTGACGGCAAAACCTAACCAGTAAACGACGTCCATGATCGCATCAGAAACCACATAAGGTACCCTAGGGCCTCCTAAGGCTAGCGAGGGACGACGGCGGAGCACACCTGAGGGCAGGGGGTCGGTGAGCGCGTCGGGCCCGACGGCGCAGAGGGAGTAGCCGGCGGCGAGGAAGGCGGCGTTGGCGGCGAAAGCGACGCCGTCGTGGGCGCCGCGGAAGGCGGGCCGCGCCGCCTTCACGACGGCCATCGCCGCGGCGTCGGTCACCATCGCGCGCGGCGAGAAGGCGAGATGCGAGGTCCGAGGCGTCGATCGTGGATGGAAGCGACGAGGCGGTGGTCGGGGTTTTGGTTTTTGGGGAATCTGGAGAGGTCGCGCACGCAGCTGGCTCTAACTGGAATGAAGTGGAAGGAAGGAAGGCGGTTTCTGCTTGTGGGCCGCCTTTTGCTGCGTAGGATAAAAAAAAAATCACGCGTTTCCATTCGTTGGGCCGGGCCATGAATAGAGGCATAGAGCCACCGGAAAAAAACCGGCCTTCCTGCTTGTTACCTATTGAAAAAACGCTCTAAAAAATTAGGACACTCAAATCCTACTAGCAATTAGGATTAGGACACTCTAAAAAAAATTAGGATTAGGACTGGTCAGTGGTATAGGAACCGCGGAAGGGAGGGTGCTCCTTCCTACCTATGCGACTTCGATCCCACATACTGTGGTAAGTGGTAACAAACTAAGGCCATGCTCGTGTCACGGCCTTACCAGCCACCTCACTCCTTTCACTCTTGCCTCTCACTTTTTATATCAATTCGTTCACTTCTTCTAAAAATCACTTTTTTCGATCATTGCTATTTATTCTCCCTTACTTTCAGCCACTGCATCACTCGCCTTGCATGTTTGGAAGAAACGTATTCGTATTGTATTCATATTCTTCTCTATCTCTAGTTTCCTTGTACAGTTAGAGATAGAAACGTATCTTAGAAATCGCGATGGTATCACATCTCTTGATCTGTCTATTGTAAGTTTCCTGATTTTGTTAGCACTGTTTCCTATCCAACAAAGTTCAGATTCTAATATAAATCGGTGTTGCGCCTCTGTTCTGGTTGTGCAAGTCCAAAATCAATCTTCTCTGGTGTGCTTTTACATGGTATCGGAGCCACCTCTTCTTTCCACAGTATGTCTCTCCAATCTACTCAATCTTCTAGTGCCTCTGCTAGCTTTGGCTCGATGAGCTCTGCTGCCAAGCTCCTTTCGACGCCATCCTTCAGCCACCTGATCAACATCAAGTTGACTCGGGATAACTATCTAGGTGCAAATCACACCCTATCTTTGAGGGCGACAGCTTCACAGCTTCGCTGATGGCTCGGGTATTGCTCCGATGAACACGACTACAAAACAACATTGTGAAGCCCAAGGAGTTTACTGATGGAACTATACATTATGCGTATATGTGTTTAGTTCAAGAACATGCGTATATGCGTTTAGTTCAAGAACCCACATCAGTCCAAGCAGCTTTAAATGATCCAAATTTGAGGAAGGCTATGAATGAGAAGTATTCGGCACTATTGAAGAATAGAACCTGGCACTTCGTCCCATCACAACAAGGGCAAAATATAATTGACTCCAAGTGGGTGTATAAAATCAAGAGAAGAGCTGACGGCAACATTGACAGGTATAAAGCTCGACTAGTAGCAAAATATTTCAAATGAAAGTATGGGATTGATTATGAAGACACGTTTAGTCCTGTAGTTAAGTCAACTACTATTGTCTTGTTCTATCAATTGTTGTGTCAAGAGGTTGGAATCTACGACAACTTGATGTGCAGAACGTATTTCTTCATGGTGTTCTTGAAGAGTAAGTGTTCCTGAGGCAACCACTAGGCTATGAAGATGAACATTATCCACATTATGTTTGCAAGTTGGATAAAGCATTGTATGGGCTGAAACAAGCGCCAAGGGTGTGGTACTCAAGACTTAGTTCAAAACTCAGCACTATCATTTCAAGAATTTCTTCAAGATTTATAGAAAGACTTTGCTTTGAAAGATTTGGGTGAACTGCACTACTTCTTAGGAATTGAGGTGAATAGAGTAGCTTACTGGATCATTCTTTCACAATCCAAGTATGTGAAAGATGTGCTAGGCCGAGTTAGAATGCAAAACTGTAAGCCAACCGCAACTTCAATGAGTACTTTGGAAAAATGTCCTCAACTGGTGGAGAACCTCTAAGTACAGAAGATGCTACAAGGTATCTCAATGTGGTTAGAGCTTTACAGTACCTCACATTAACTGGCCCAGATATTTCTTATTCATTAAAAAATGTATGTTAGTACTTACATGTTTTGACGACACAACATTTGTTGGCAGTAAAAAGAATACCAAGATATCTAAAGAGCATTGTCACATTCGGCTTGAGAATCAATAAATCAACATCAACACTTGTAAGTGCCTTTTCCGATTGGGCAGGTTGTCCATATGATCGAAGGTCCATAGGAGGCTTTGCAGTATTCTTTGGTTCGAACCTTGTTTCATGGAGTGCACAAATGCAAGCTACAGTTTCGAGATCAAGCACTGAATCTAAATACAAGGCCTTAGCAAATGCAACTACAGAAATTATTTGGATGCAATCACTGTTGGGTGAGCTTGGAATCTATCGAGCAAGAACTGTTTGTTTGTGGTGTGACAATCTTGGTGCTACGTATTTATTCACTAATCCTATTTTCCATGCAAGAACCAAGCATATAGAGCTGGATTATCACTTTGTTAGAGAAAGAGTTGCACGAAAGGCATTGGACATTCGGTTTACACCCTCTGGTGACCAAGTTGCTAATGGATTCACAAAAGCTCTCCAAGCTCGCCGGCTTGATGAGTTTCGGTGCAATCTCAACCTTGATCAATTGTGATTGAGGGGGGCTGTTGGAAGAAACATATTCATTTTGTATTTTTTTCTTCTCTATCTCTAGTTTCCTTGTACAATTAGTTAGAGATAGAAACGTATCTCAGAGATTGTGTTGGTATCACAACTCTGATCTGTTTGTTGTAAGTTTCCTGATTTTGTCGGCACTGTTTCCTATCTGGCAAAGTTCATATAAGTTTAGATGCTAATGTAAATTCTAGTTGCACAAGTCCAAAATCAATCTTCTCTGGTGTGCTTTTACACAGAAAGGCTAATCTTCAGTAACGCTAACTGAAAGGCTAATGTTGAATGATGCAAGGCAGAGCCCTGCATTTTGAGATCTCTAGCTAGTACAGGTTTGTGGCAACTGAAAAAGTGATCCAAGTGAAACAGACCAAATGTACTAATGTTTGATGGAATCCCTCGTTACCAGACAGTAGCACTAGGTAGGTAAGTTGGTTAAAGTCGATGCAAGGAACCGTGCAAGAATTATTATTGCACATGCTGAAACGAAGCTGGAGTGATCAGAGATGTGTAGTACTTCATACAAGTACTGATATTAACTTTGATGCCACCTTTTCTTCGTACTGATGTTTAGGTGTTACCTGCATAATGGGGGCAAAGTTAGATAATAACAGATAGAAATCTATTTTTCCTCCAACAAAAAGAACTTATAAGAGAGTTGGTATGGTGCAATTCATTTGGCTAATTAAGGTTTAGGGCTTTCTAGTACGTAGCTCACACTTTCGCAGAGTAGATAACAGATCACATGCCTGCATTAACTTCCAAATCAAAAGCAACTGATCTTTTAGGCTCTACGATAGCAACTCATCACCGTCCAACCTCAAGCACAGCCTTAGAAATACAAAATTCAAATAATATGCAGCCAATCTGGATAATATGAACTCAGGATGCATCATTTGTGCGTTCAGTCCAAGAACAAAATGATTTCAGAGAGAAATTTTTATGAAAAGGATTTCAGCATGCATAGAACATTTGGACTTGCAAGACAGGAGAGGAACCACCTATTTCATCACCAGTAACTTCTTTACATGTCACAACGAATCTATGTGGGTTACACTTCTTTTCCATACCCTCACTATAAAAAGAGAAAAAGGTTTCAGATGTGATATAACTGGCAAGAAAAAGAATCAAGATTTTGGCTCAACGATCTTCCTCCTCGTGATGCGAATGTAGCAGAAGACTGCGGCGAAGATTGCCGCGGCAAGGCCTCCCAAAATGATCTTGCCTCCGGCAAACGTTTTGTCAAAGGGGCTGTGGTGTTGGTGGTGACAGCTCAGTGGTGATCCTGCAAACCTGGACTCCAGAAGGGAATGCACATGTAGATGAGAAGCAGCAGCATAAGGAGCATTTGCAGTGATCATCGGCGTGGCGCTTGCGCTGCCATCGAAGACGGGGAACGGCCGCGCCATGACGGTGGTCATGGCAAGCTGACTAGACACCAAGCAGAAGAGGAGAAAGCGAGGCATCTTTAGATAAGGGAGAGCTCAAGAGAATGGTCTGTGCAGGGTAACAAGCTAGCTGTGCAAGAGCTCTGACGAGTGGTGGACTGGTATTTATGTGCTGACAAGGCAATGGCTAGGAGGGCTCTTATATAGGAGTTGGCCTTGGCTTGTGTGGTTCTCCAGTTCAGTTTGCTCACTTGCTCAATTATCCAAGGGGATTAAATAAAGATCTCCATGCATGCACCCACTCTTTATGGATCTTGATTTTCAGTGAATTGTCAGCCTCATGGCTGGTGGCTCTAAAAATAATTATGATATGGTGGTGGCTTATAGGAATCAATGGGGTCAGTAGAGAGGTGGATGTGGGGATGAGGCTGTGAGCAAGTGACACCTGGATTGAGTATCTCTTGAGTGTTATGGAAGTAGTAGAAGCTTCAGAAATTTCGCAACCAGCAGTCAGCTACAACGGTGTCCAAGGAGGTAGTCTTAGAAGGAGTAGCAGGACTGCTAGAGTGCAGGGCCTTGTGTTCTGTCCAACAGTTTGACAAGGAGCTTTTGGATTTTGGGGCAGGTTCTTGCAAGGTGAAATGAAACTCAGCTCGCAAACCTTGAGATGGATGAGATATTTTACAAACAAGGACTTGTTGTAGTATCAGGAAGGGGGAAATGTCTTGGTCTCAGTGGCTAGAGTATTTCTTGATTGTATAGAAAAGTAAAGTAAACCCAAAGGAAGCAAAACGTTGTAACCCAAAGGAAGCAAAACGTTGTTTAGAATTTTTGAAAATGTGTGCTGCATGTTTCACTAAACCCTTATGCCTAATGGTTGGTTGGGGAACATCTTTGAAGTTGATTTTTGGAACAAGTGAAAGTAGATCAAATGTATTTTAGGAGGTTACTTTCCATTGTTGTGCTTATAAACACACAGCAAAACAGCAAATGAAATATGGCATAATTGGAAATCTAGATTAAAAAAGTTTCTTGATTTAAAGAAGGATGAAACTTGCTTCAAATTTTGTTCGTTACTGAAAAAGGAATGATGGAGCAATTGCAGGAGTTTCTTAACAAGAAAATATACAATGGAAACACCAAATAATGGTTGCAAAGGAACAAATTACTAAATTATCTGTGTTCTATAGTAGTCAGGCTGTGCAATTAACCTGTGACCATGTGATTAGCTAAGATGCTCCCATTGTTTATTCTAGCTTCATGCCACTACATGTGTAGAGGAATCACCAGACAGAGCTTAAACAAACGCTTTTTTTAATATGCCGTTCAGAATATATCGCGCTCATGTCATACAGGAAGCAAACAATGGAGGTACAGCCCTAGCTAGTAGATAGCAGGTGCTGAGCTGCTCTAGGACCCTATTGTTGAATTCGTTGCCTCATTTGGTCTCAAAGATGCCATTCTGCTTGTTCTAGTAAACTTAGGATAGAAGGTAGAAGCTTTTGAGTTCTGACTGACTGTTGTGCCTGGAGACTGCAAATCAAAACAAGCACAAATCACTCTACTCTCCTTGAGGTGTACGTTAGAAGTGGGCAAATTTAGTTGCAAAGAAGTTTGACTGTCCAATTCTTGTTTCTTCAGTGCAATGTCAGATTATGACATTTCAGAGGATTCCATGCATGTAACTGTATGCATCTTCTTCTGTTTGAAACTGGTTTACAGAGTCAGTTGTTAAATCCAACTGACACAGTAACTAGTCAAGTTTCAGTAGTAACTAGAGGTGTGTGCTAATCCAGGATTAACTACAGCCAGGTGACTCATTTACCTAATACCTACACAGGAACAAATGTACTAAATAAGGGATAAAAGGGCACCAAACACCGCAGAAATTGGAATTTGATCATTTGTTCCTGAAAGAACACATCAAGGAGAAGATAATCCGAAGTCTGAACCATGCATGTGGTATAGGTTTTGGCAGTCCATCTGTTCCTTTTTGAAAGACCAAATATGGCAACAGAGGGGATGAATGGTGCCATCTAATTTCCCCCAAATATTCAACACTGCTTCACTCTAATAGCTACAGAGTTATGAAGATTAAAATAAGAAACCACCAAAAGACAAGCAATGGAAGCTGTTGAACTTTTGGAGAAAAAATAGCAAAATCGGAAGTACCGCTGATTGCACTACGGTACTACCGATTTTTAGAAGTACCACTAATTGCACTGCGATACTACCGATTTTCTTGATGAACAGAAATTTCAGCACGAGTTCAAACACAAGAATCGAGAGAACTTTTGACTCATAGAACCAATTATATGAAATTTTACAGCGATCTACTCTAGTGTCTTATGAACCTATTCCAATAAACGATTATGAAAATCATGGCTAAAGATGAGACCTTTTTTAGTTTGTTGGAGCATTGCACCAAAACCGAGCCAAAACCAAAATCGGTGAATACAACCTGCTCATGGGATGATAATGACCAAGAAGGGTCTGGATGTATTTCCACACATCACAGCAAAGTAGAACACCGAAGAATCTTAGCCAAAAGCCTTCGGATCAAGAGATGGACCAAAGAGACCAAAATCAAGCAAAATCGGTTTTTCCCATGAATCTTGCTATCAAGGTGCCTAGATGGGTGGAGATGTATTGACAAGGATTATCTCCATCTCTTACATATTCTTGGCATAGCAAGATCACAAAAAGGAAAGAAAAGAGATCAAAACCAACTAAGAGACAAGCACATCAATCAAAATAAGAGAGTCACAAGAGTTGCATAACGATTGATGTATTGCTTACTTAAGACGGTGGATTTTACAGCCACTCCACCTTTGGAGGACAAAGAGCACACAAGGTACTCACTCTCAAACCCTAATCCTATAGATGAGAGCACATGAGATGGGTTGCATGGTTAACCTTACATGTCTCTATCTCAACCCCTTTTTATAGATGGGCAACCAACCACCTACACCCCTTAATGGATCCTATCTACTATTACAATGGGGAAAGCCCGTTAACCCCACACACGGGTTTTACTAATACAAGTTCACTTATGCACGCTTTTCAAGGTGCATAAGTGTACATCCGCTAAATTCTTAGCCTTGATCCACCTTGATCAACCCAGCTCCACCTTGACCTAAACCACTTTCCAACGCATTGCCCATGCGCCGCGGTTTTGATCCAAGATGATTTCCGGTATTTTGGTCAAACAACCAAACTACTCTTCCTTAGCCCAGTCATCACCAAGCACCGCAAGCATTCGTCATACTTACCACATGTAGGTACATCACTAGCTTGCCACGTGTCACCAAGTCTCTCCCATTCCGGTTCCATCGAACCACGGCTCACTTGGCCCGTGCAAGCCACCTGGCGTCATCCCACTGTTCAAACTCGCCTTCAACATTCCCGCCTTTATCGTGCCATGCTTGAGCTCACCATCTCACCCCGGCATTCTCGATCGTTCTGGGCCTCAACTCTTCCATAAGTCTTTCCCCGATCCTTGCCGTTGACCATGGTTGACTCTAAGCGACTTTGCACATCCAAAGTTAAGAAAATCATTTTTAGGCATGCATTATGCAATCTTAATCCATTGACCCAGGTCATCCCAACTCAATCCATGACTCAATTCCCAAAACCGTATTTTTTTTGGCAAGATCAGAAGTACCGCACCTAACACGTCGGTACTTCCGCAATGCGGAACTACCGCCTCCCAAAACGGTACTTCCGCGCGCTAAAAACCTCATCTAGAGCTCTTTGGAAAAAACATACCGCAACTCAACCCGGTACTTCCACCAAGCGGTACTTCTGTTCTTATACCTGCGGTACTTCCGCCAAATAGAATTACCGTACTAATACATGCACTTCCAGAAAACAAACCAAATCAAATTCAATCTTTGCAAAACCATTTCACCACTTCACAAAACTTGCAATGGTTCATCACACCAGTATCTTGGACCTTCTCACATGGCCCTTCAATCTCTTCTTGATGAACCATTGGTAATTCTTTAGAAATTTGCAAAGAGAGCTCCAAATGGTCAAAGAAAGATTACGAAGAACTGAAGATGACCATTTGAAACAGAAATGGATAGAAATTGCTGAAAATGATAGTTTTGCACAAAAACTTCATATCCACCCAAAAGTATTGGGAAATCTTACTATAGGTCCATATGAAAGAGCAATTGCTCGATTAGACCTTAGTCATGGTGAGAGGTGATAGAAAAATCACAACAACACAATAAAACTCCAAAAATTGAGATTTTGCACAAAAACACTAAATCACGCTCTAGATGTGCATTTTAACCAATCTCCCCCTTTGAAAATGGAATCATCAAGATGCATGAAAAAATAGAGAGCATGATTATATTAACTGACTGCATTTTTTATTTTTAACATTTAGGAGCCATGAAGATTATCCAAAGCGACTTTCCAAGTATTACACCAAGCCATAAAAAGTGAAAGTGCTATCTAGATCGTACCAAAACATATATAGTCAAACTCAAGCCAAATAAGAAATAATTGAGTTATTTTAGAGTACTCAATACATCCAGAAATGAGCTAAGCCATGTCAACATACTAAATGGAGCCAAGAAGTTATAATTGAGTTATTTTAGAGTACTACAAGTTCAAAATTGAAATATTTTATCCAATCACTTAATAATATTTATAATTGAGTAAATTTAGCATATTTGGCATATTTTTAAGTTCATTTTTGGTTATAGCCGAGCTTCAACCAATTTTTCGCAAACTTTCATTTTCTTGGCTATGTACTAGATCTCAAGCTTTATGCGACCATTCCAGGAAAAAAGCTTAAAGAAGTGATTTTGGTCATCCAAAACTCCCGCTAAGTTCATGCTTAGTGCAATGGCAAGCCATCTTATGAGAAAAGATTGATGAGATCAGTTTTTCGCACAAAAGATATCATTTTGCATTTTCTTAACTTATTTCAAGAACAAAGATGTAGCACTCAAAAAAAAGAAATAAAAATAAGATAATAGTAAAAACTCTAATATAGATATGGCTTTAAATAGGGGACCTCTCTATTCTTTTCCATGCGCAGCTTTTTCAGATCCAAGTTTTTTCCCATCTACTCTCTTCCCCTCTCTTCGTGCGTTGGCGAGCGGCGGCCAGCAGTGGCGGTGGCCCACGCAGTGGCAGGGTACGACGCGGCGGCCGACGGCGACACGCGGTGGTAGCGGCGCGCGCAGCAAGACGGCGATGGCGGCATGGCGGCCGGCGGCGCGCGCGCGCGCACGCCGGCGGCGGTAGTGCACGGCGGTGGCAGTCAACGGTGGCCAGCGGTGGTGGCGGTGGCAAGCGCGGCCGAACAGCCATTCGCACAGCCAAACGTCGTTTCGCTTGGCCGAATGGTGTTTCGCTCGGCCATGGGGGCTAGCGAACCCGTTTCCTCTCCAGTCAAGTTCATCTCCTGTTGTTCCTTTATCAAATTCATCTGTATTTGATCGGTTGCCTTCCATTCCATCATGTAGGTTCGCACGCAGTTGTTGAGGGAGCAGTTGGGCAGTTGTGTATTTCGAATCCATCGTGCAGCGTGTCCGTCGAACGTGCTCAAGGCAAGTACCTCGCAGCCGTAATATGTCCTTTTGCACATTACCGTTTCATGATTATCTGTCACCATTAGCTTAGTATTCGATTATTTCACTGTATTGATTGCCAGTTGTAGAATTAAATAGATTCTAATGCGCTGGGCTAGTTAGTGTTGTACGCTTGTAGTAGGTATAATGCTCGACTATAGAATTCATACTTAGTTAGAGATTGGAATGGATGCTTAAATTATTGATGGGGTCATGTATAAGCATGTTCAAATCTAAGGTTAACCACTAGTGATCCTTTAACATTGGGCGTCTTATTTATATATCCTGCTTCCATGATCCTTTAATTGTACATTATAGATTGTGAGCCTTGGCTGATTTAGTCGTGGTACATTAGTCTGACTAATAATCACTTATCATGTAATAAAAATTATATGATTGGCAACCCTTGTGTGTCTCCTTCTAGTACTCTCCTTAGGATAGGTTTGAGTACACTATCATCAGATCTTCGCTTTCTATCGCTTTGTATCATAAATCATGTCTCTCCATTCTCAACTGTATCAACCTTTTACCCTCATAACTTCACCTTAATTCACCCTCGACTTTCTAATTACATCTTGGATAACTCACTAATAAAAGAAATGACAGTTATCTGGTCCGGGATTACCCACATATAGGGGAGATTTTCACGCACCTGGTAACGTACGGGGGCCATACATTCTCGTTACACAAGATATTACACTCCGCCGGCGGTTATGCAATTGAGAACAAGGATGTGCCCGACTATTCTCGTATAATCGGGTATGTGGGATGTGATCGTCGGCGCCTTTGCTATAACTTGCTATAAGCTGCTAAATAATAACTATCTTTAATTACGTTGTCCACGATCTCTGTCTCCGATCTATATCAGTGTTTCTGGTAACCTAAGTTCATTGTCTTTAATCTGTGTCAATTACTTGCTTACATTGCTTGTTCTTTGTTTACCTTGGTTGCATTATTTGTTCTGTACTCACTGTGTTGCAACCATTGTTGGGTACTTGCTGAGATTTTTAAATCTCACACCTGCTCTTCCCATTCTTAGGTAAAAGACCAGTGGAGTGATAGCAACATACGTGGGTGGGAACACTTGAGTTTTAGCACTGTGGCTTACCACTATTTATGCCATTTTATTTTATTCTTCTTTTGATTAGAAGTGAACCGGTCTCATGTTTCAAACATTTGTTTCAGCTTCCGTTGATTCTCTAATAAAGTACCTTTAAGGTTTTTAATTTTCTTGTGATTTCTATTATTGCTTTTATTATTAATTCTTTACTTTGGCGATGACGTTTCATAGTAGTATCCTAGATTAACTATATGTGGGGTGCTACAAAAGAGCTAATACTAACTCATATTTTAATAAAAGAACTAGTATGACTCAATCTAAAGCTCAATCTAAGTTCAAGACTCAACTTAATCGATTTGACATAGCATGAATCATAATAGGAAGCAAGACATGATTTAGTTCAAATTTTTCACATTTAAAAGAGCTATCACGGCAATGGTTAAGCTACACATGAAAGGTTATGATAAATCTAACAATCTAGCATAAAACATGCTAAGATGTAAAACGGTTTTATCATGTCACACAAGGATAATTATCAAGGCTCTATGTATTTATATTACAATGCATATTGCTGAATTTAAATATGATGCAATAGAAAGAAATTCCAGCTCCCCCTCAGCAAGTGAGTCAATGTTAGAAACAATTTGGTTCAAGTTGAGTTATGTTATCATTAAGCTATAGAAAATCTCAAATGAACTCCCCCTGAACCAAAATAATAAGCAAGAGAGAAGAAGCTTGGACAGAAAGAAGAAATGACAGTTCTTATAACATAGACAAGATAGAAGGAATACTATGGCTCAGACTTGCTCTCATCTAGCCCATATAACTCTAGAACTATCAGCTTGCTTTTAAGTTACTAGTCATGATCTCTCTTAATATACGGTATTTATCTTATAATATAGTTTTCCACCCTTTCTCCTAAGATCGGTAAAAATAAAAAGGATTCCTAGATTACTTATACCTTTGGAGTTTTAGACAGCGATCAATTTAGAAAGTGTATTTTTGGTGGATTAAGTCAATTATGGTAATCGTTATGTGGAGTTTAGGTGGCAACCATAATACTATGATTTAATAATAATAATGCTACTAAAAGCGATTTTTGGCAAATAAAATAATCCGAGCCTCTCCTTTGATAAGCCATGCATACTATTTACTTGCATCCTGTGTATTGGCTCGCGGAGCACGGTGGTTAGTGTGCTCACACTCGCTCTCATAACAAATCTAGAAGCAAGAATCAGATCACTACGCTTCAGCAATACTTTTGGTTATCATGGAGAAGAAGATGAAGTCAACAAAGGCTAGGTCGTGAACCTCCAGTTGGCTACCTGTGGGCATGTCCTGAAGGTTCCACCTGTGTGCTTCATTCTTTCGCTGCTGCAATTTAATGGTTTCGGCTTAATCGGCCCATGAGTAAGTCTACTATTATATTTACGCTTCCGCATGATATGTATTTTTGATAATCAGAACTGTAATCTGTGAGCACTATCTACTAATCCAGGGAATAGTGCGGTGGAATCACAGAGGAATCCAGATTGTAAAATATGGGTCCCTACAGGGATAGTATCAGAGCATATCGACTGCAGGTCGTGACCTAGTTAGCCTGGCCGTTAGTTTAATGCCTAGAAATATTTCTTTAAAATACTATTTCCAAAAATATAAGTTATACTGCTCATTCTTATCTCTCTTAAATGATTCTCTCTCATCCAAATGCTGCCTTAGCTATTTTTATTTCTAGAGCTCTCTTACCCTGAATTCAAAACAATAACCCAAGATTGAGTGCTAATATCAACCAGATTACCCCAATTATTTCCCTCCTCTGTCTATTAATTTCAAAAAGAAAATTTTGTTCCCCATCTCGTACCCCTGCTCCAAATTCTAAGGTTAGGAACGTTGAAGATATTCATGAAGATAAGGTGGTTTCGTTTTAAATGAACTATGCAGACAAACCCTATGCCCCTTATGTGTGCTTTCCCCGAGTAGACGTTGTATTGTCACAAGGTTTTTGTTGGTCCCTGTGCACTGTCTTCTTGGCCTCGAACACCCTATTTCGTAGTCATAGGAAAAGCTTGCTTTAAATTTTTTTTGTGGCTTAGTATCATCCCGGTTTTCTGGATGTGCTCTTTTAAAATTAGAAAATGGGTTTGGATTACCTTATCCCCACGATTCTATCCTTACCTTATGCTATTCCCTCTCACCTCTCATTGAAAACCGTATCGGATCCAAAGAAACGAAATAACAAGTAACCCAAAACTAGGGCAATCAAGAAGAAGCGAAGACTTTTCAACCTCCCAGTATTTAAGCAAAACAACATTACTATGAAGAAGACCACCCGACAGGAGAGAGCCCACAGAGCAAGGTCACCTGTTTCTGCGAAGGACAAGACCCTTGTCCCATGAATTGATCCTCAAATCTGATGTTGATCAAGACAGCTAAGAGTACAATAGATAAATAATGACAATCGTCAGTTATTTAAGGGGGGTAGCACTAAGGGACAAGAATGTCGAAGAACTACCACGATGTATGTTTTGGAGGTGCAACAACCTGGACTCAGAGCTAATCAAACCAGTACGAGAAGATTTGCAGAATCGAAAATCTTATAGTAATAAGGACAAAAGACCACCATATAAATGTATCCTTCTTCGTATCGGTACCCCGTAGACCGTCTACTCCCTAGGGCATAGTCCAATACTGCCACCCACCCATATGAATTCTACACCCACCATAGGTCCAATAGACGGTGTGACTATCCCACTCTATGAAGGCATGAAGACAGCAATGTCAAGGAGCAAGTATTTGGAAGTCTACGGCCTATCCAGAAGAACAAGGTTTCCCTCTTTCCTTTGACTCCTCCAAGTGCTAACCCCTATTGTGCAGATTTTCATATCTCTGTGGAGCTAAAGAACTAAACGTCGAGCAACACCTCGAAACCCATTGCTAGCCAATAAAACCTTATCTGTTTCTTTCTACTCTGCCGGAATCTCGGGGTCGAGATTCATTTAAGGGGGGTAGGTTTGTAACATCCTAAATTTTGGATGTTTGAAAATTTGGAAGAATTTAAAATTTTTCTATACATCTTACTGACATTTGAGATTTTTGCCGAAATCTTATTTGGATTTTTCTTGAGTTTTGCCCTGAGCAAGTAATAACTGGAAATAAATCTTGAGCACAAAATAAACACTCATAAAAATAAATAAATAAATAAATAAATAAGCAAATAGATACAAATAATTTAAATAGTGTTTCACCCTGACAACCTAACAATTGTTATAATTCGCTAAATCAAAGTCTTATTTAAAGATTAGAAATGGATAATAATAATTAAGGCCAAGAAATCATTTTTGATATAGCTTAATCATCACACAAAAAGGAAGGAGAGTGTGATCAAAATTTAAATAAAGATGGAGAGTTCAAACTCTGAAATAGCAATTCGAAAATATATTTATAGAGTCAAAACATAGTATATAAATTAGTTGAAGGGAAATAGTTGAATTAAAAGTACAACTCAAACATATACATATACATATACATATACATATACATATACATATACATATACATATACATATACATATACATATACATATACATATACATATACATATACATATACATATACATATAGGATGACTGTTTCATGCACCTAGGTGCCTAGGCACCCATATCAATACCCGTTGATTTGTTTTGAGATTCGCAACGTTTGATGTGGGTATCTTCATATACCCATAAAAAGTATATTTGAGATGTCAAACTCCGAAAAAAAATAAATTCAACTTTAGTTTAATTAGTTTGAACTATTTTTATGGTATATACTCACTGTAGTCGCATTGAACTCAAAAGTAGTTCAAACTAGTTTGAACTGAGTTTAAAACTTATTTACCATAAATATATCAAGGGTATAAAACATTTTCATACCCAAACTCAAAAAAAATATTAATCATACACGTGTATTGAACGGTTCTTGATGTGGGTGCCTAGGCACCCAGGTGCCTTATGTAATTTTCCTATATATATATATATATATATAGGGAACATATCTAGTGCTAATGCCCATTTGGGTGCTAACATGCTAATGCCGCTCAGGATCGTTAGATCTGCTCCGTACGGCCTGGATACTTGAGGGTGGAAGCACCCAATCCACTTATGTAATTTTGCGAAAACCCCCTACCGGTTCGTAATCTTTTTTTCCGCCCCCCCGGGCGCCGCGCCGTTCCGCCTCCCATTCCACTTTGTTTCTTCCCCAATCCTCCTCCCACACTGTCGCCTCCCTCCCCCGCGATGCCCTTGCCGGCCTCCGCGCCTCCCTCCCCGCCCCAGGCGCCGCCACCCCTGGGCCCCTCCCTGGCCTCCCGCGCCTCCCTCCCCGGCCCCAGGCGCCTCCACCCCCTCCATCACCGCGTTCCCGTTCCCGTCTGCCCTCCCCGCGTCGGAGTCGGTCGCCGCCTACCTCAACTGCCGGTGTGAACCACCTCCCCCGGCATCCACCACTACGCCGCCCTCGCACCGCCGCCGCCCTCTTCTGGGTTTGGGTGACGACGCCGCTCCCCTCCTCCTCGAGCGCCTCCGCCCTCCGACTTGGTCTGCTCCCTGAGCGCCGCCAACCTCCCTGGGCTCCTCCCCCGCGCGGCTCTAGGGTTTGGCGAGCGTGCCTCCTTGGAGCTCCTCCCTGAGCGCCGCCGACCTCCCCGGGCTCCTCCCCCGACGGCTTTAGGTTTGGCGAACCCGCCCCCTTGGAGCGCCGCCGCCTACCTCCTGGGCTCCTCCCTGAGCGAACCCGCCAACTTCCCAGGCTGCTCCCCGAGCGCCGCCGCCCACCCCATCAACCACCACGATACCATCTTACTGCACCAGCCATCTTACAGTATAAGCAAGCACAATGTCGAAATGTTCTTCTAGATTTCTACATTGTTCTTCTATCATCATTGTTCTTCTATGAATAGAATCAAGATGTATCTTTCGAATTGTAATGAATATGTCAATGTGAAAACCTGAATTGTATATGTGAGTTGAACTGAAATGTGTGTGGAATTGAGTTGAAATCTATCTGTGCAAACTTGAATTGTATATGTGAGTTGAAGTGAAATGTATATGTAGAATTGAGTTGAACTGAAATGAATTTTCTGTGCAACTCATGTTGTCTGTCGCCTCAAAACTCTACCTGTTTCTTGGGCTCTCCTTTAACAATCCTTCAAGGGTTGATCACATGAGGTAGAGCCTGGCTGAAAGCTTTCAATGTTTATTGGCTGCTTCATGGCACTGGTACAAAGGGGATTAAGAACAATAAACAATGAGGAAATGGATCTCCACATAATTGCCCTTTGCAGCAGGGGTCATCTCTTGACTTTGCTCACCAAAACATCAGCATGCCATGTTCAGATTTGTTCTATGTTTTGTCAAAAGAAATGCATAGATTCTAAGACAATTCAGTGTTAAGTCTACAAGAAAAGGTCTAAGGTACTACTGACTGTAAATCCAATTTCCAGATATATGGATAATTCCTTTAGCCAAAAGTTGAGGCTTGAATGGAACCTATATGGCCATCAGCTCCAACTCCCAACTGAAATCACTTTCAGCATATATAGGATGTGAGTTGCACAGATAGATTTCAGCTCAATATCATACAGAAAACATGAGAATGTGGTTTCAGTTTAAATTGAATTTAATTTGTTGCTTCTGTACTAGAATATGTTTTCAGTTTATACTAACATTTGTTCTACGATTCAGAGGGTTGGATCGTTGGCTTGCATAAAAGCTCAAATGTAGGCTCAACACTCTGCTGAAACTTCCCTTTTTACCGTCCCCAAATATTTTTTCTACAGTGTCTGCTGAAAAGAATGTCTTAGAATCAACAACTCGATGGCACAAAATTAAAACAAGCACCCACAATCACAGTTTCACAGAATAAATTCAGAATTTTATTGAACTAATGGCATTCTAGTCCATGTTACAGAATTGTTCAATAAGCGGATAATGAGGAAGCAACATTGCATTGCTTCTTGCTAACTAATTAAGCTACAGACAAATAGTGTGGCTTATTTTCACCAATAGTTTCTCCAACATCACCATATATTTTCCACATGAGGCTCAACACTAATGTGCACATGATCTCCATTGCCAAAATCTTTCTTCCTTTATAACATTCTTCCATTAGGCTCAACACTCTTCATCCATGATATGCCACTGCAGAAGTCATACATTTATAATTTGTCAATGGCGATTTAGAGGAAAGTGGTGAACAAATTGAACTAGACAAGAAATAAAATTCCTTTTCATTTGATCTTTCTTTTGTACGACGCAACAAAGCAATGATTCTTGTCGTGAGATTGGAATGTATCACCTGAAATGGGAACCGTCGGACAACTCGGGAGGTCGGCGGTGCTCCGGTGGTGGAGGGAGGCAGCTCCGCCAGTTCGGCCCAAACACTAGCCAAAGGGCCGGGGGAGGGGGTGGGGGAGAAATCGGCGTGAGGCGATGGAGGGGGCGGTGGTTCGGTGATGAACGGTGGCTGTGCCAGGGGCCGGGGAGGGGAGCGGCGCCGTCACCCAAACCCAGAAGAGGGCGGCGTAGTGGTGGAGGCTGGGGGAGGCGGTTCACGCCGGCGGTTGAGGTAGGCGGCGACCGACTTCGACGCGGGGAGGGCGGACGGGAATGGGAACGCGGTGATGTAGGGGGTGGCGGCGCCTGGGGCCAGGGAGGGGCCCAGGGGTGGCGGCGCCTGGGGCGGGGAGGGAGGCAACAGTGTGGGAGGAGGATTGGGGAAGAAACAAAGCAGAATGGGTGGCGGAACGGCGTGGCGCCCCGGGGGGGGGGCGGAAAAAAAAGATTACAAACCGGTAGGGGGTTTTCGCAAAATTACATAAGTGGATTGTGTGCTTCCACCCTCAAGTATCCAGGCCGTACGGAGCAGATCTAACGATCCTGAGCGGCATTAGCATGTTAGCACCCAAATGGGCATTAGCACTAGATATGTTCCCTATATATATATACACGTATACCCAAATTATACGCCCAAGAATTTAGGGCTATTCTAGTTCTAGAGCTGGGATTCAAGAAAAAGGGATTGAATATACAATACTCAAACTTTTAGAAGCTCAATTTTCCAATTTTATTATTTATTCCCCCTATTTTCCAAAACCATGCAGCCTCCTCCTTTTTCTACGTGTCCCCTTACCCCCTCTTTCTCTTACATGCGGGCCCAGCCTGTTTTCCCCTTTTCTCCTTCCTCTTACGCGCGGGCCCTGGCTCCTGCCTAGCCTCCTCCTTCCTTCTTTTCTCCCTCCTCTGCGCCTAGCTTCCCCTTTTCTATTTTTCGCTCCATGGCCGACATTGCGCCGTGTCGCCTCTTTTCTCCTCTCCTGTCTGCCCTCTGCTCTGCGCCCCGCTCGCCCATCATTGCCGTGTGGCCGCCTTGTCTTGTCGCCGCCCCATGACATGCGTCGAGCCCCGAGTCTCCGCACGTCGAGCCCCGCGCGGCGCCTTGCCCGCAGTCCACCCCGCCGCCCGGTCCCCCGCCCCTCTCCAGCTACAAGAGGCCCCGGCCGTCCCCCTTACCTCCCGCTCCACTCCTCTCCCTTTCCCTCCGTCTTTTCTCTTTGTGTCCGGTTGAGCTCCATTCATGGCCGTCGGCGCCTCCACCATGCTTCAGCCACCGCGACAACTATTTCTCCAAATCGAGTGCGTCATGGCGTGCCCCCGCTCCCCCGCTACTCCTCCTCTAAATTAATCAGATTTTCTTGCACTGAGCTCGTCGCACAGCCATTTCCCCAAAATCCGACCGCCGCCGCCTCCTTGGTGGATTTCGCCCCAATTCCTTGCGGTAGAAGTGGCCTCTTGATGTCCTGAACCCCCTCCACTGGCCGGCCGACGACTTCCCCCACCGGTGCGACCTCTCCACGGCGACCTCCTCCGCGCCGCCGCCGGCTTCCGATGCTAGCCCACCTCAACCCCTCTCCGGACCTGCCAACGCCCCGGGCAAGTTCCTTGTGGTCCCCTCCAGCTCATGCCACCCGAACCCCCCTTCGTTTTTCCCTCCGGCCACCGTCGCCATTGACGGCCTCCCCGCCGTCCGCTCTGCACCGCCGCCGGCCCGCCACCTCTTTCCCCTGCCCGGAGCCGCCACCCTAGGGGCTTCCTTCCCTCTGTGGGGTCCCATTTTAGTGGTCGCCGGCATCTCCCCGGTCGCCCCTCGTCGACGCCGCCGCCGCATGCCTCACGCCCCCTCTCCTCTGTTTCCGGCTGTCCTGCCTCCCCTGTGCCCAGCAACCGTTCCCCTCAAATTATTCGGGTTCACCTCTCATTACCGAAATGGACGACAGCCCAGTCGGTCAAGGCAGCTGAATGCTAACCCAGAGACCTGCGTTCGATTCCACCGACAGCACCCTTTTTCACCTTGTTTTATTTCAATTTTTGTACCTCATTTTAATTAGTAAAAATTGTGGAAAGATTAGGAAATAATTTAGAGAAGTTAATAAATTTAATTAGGATATACAATAAGACTATTTGAGATTTGATAATAGATTAAATGTGTATATAAGTAGCTAATGTAATTGGAACATTTAACAAAAGACTAAGTTTTAATTAAAGGTATTAATAAAAGATGACTTTGGTTAATTATCTGAAATTTCATAAAGAAAAGTGGCATTAGTTAAATGTTCCAAATTTAGGAAAAATACCCTTAGTCATAAATAAAATACAGGATTCAATATCTAGCACATTGTCATTCAATAAATCTTGGAGATAGAATTCTGTTAAGCAACAAATATTAAGAGTATGGGACTAATCCGCAAATAATACTAAAGTTTTTCAAGATAGAGACGAGTTTAGTAAATGTTTAATCCTAGATCAAACAACATATGCCAGTAACTAATGTGCTCCGAATGTTTGTTTTAAAGCTTAACTATTAATCAAAGGCGTACTAGGAAATTGAGTAAAATCTTGTTAGGTTATGCTCTCATGGAATAATGATTTAGCAAATGGAAACTTTCTAAGGAGCAAATCATACACTCATGTATTATGGTAAAATAGATAGAACTAGCCACCGCATAGCCAAACATAAAATGATACATATCAAGCATTGCTCAGATTGCTAAGTTTAAACTAAAATTAGAAATAAAGTTAAGCATAATAGCAACTAAAGCATAGATAAAATAATAATGGTATCATTAATTAAATCTTAATACTAGATTTAGTAAATAATAATGGTAAGAATGAAATAACAAGATATGGCTCATACAGCTGAATCCTAATTCAAGTTGAAATAGGCTTAGTGAAAACTGAGGCTACATAAAATGTCACCCCATAAAATACTATACATCTAGACTCTAAAATTAAGTCGGTAAGCCAAAATGCCCTGAATATTAGCGCTCGACAAAGTAATACTCAGCTAAACTTGTGCATTAATTCATAGGTCCATCCTAACTCATGGAACTTCCTTGATAAATATAAAAATAATAAAAGAAACTGTTAATAAAGATCGAGTCATCGTTTTCTACCACTAGCCTTGCCTCAAATCACTTGAGTCACCCATTAACTCATAATAAGACAAAATTGGAGTTTATTCAGATTTATTTGGATCTCTTGAGTTATTTGCTTTCATGTGGATTCAGTCGATTGTCGCGTAATTAGAAATTGAAAGTCGTGAAGATTCAGAGGATCCAGCGAGATTAAACTCGAAGTGAAGATAGAGACCAGAAGCTCAAGAGAAAGCATTATGTGAGCTCAAGACCACGATAAACCGCGCCAGGCGAGTCAATACTTTGATCATGTTGAACCTACATTTTCTGCAAATTACTTTGGTTTAAATTATCAAATTGCATGCTGTTATTTTATATGCAAATACATGTTTAATTTAAGATTTTAGTTATATGCCC
The DNA here is from genome assembly GCA_036346575.1 of Dendrocalamus sinicus. Classification (NCBI taxonomy): domain Eukaryota; kingdom Viridiplantae; phylum Streptophyta; class Magnoliopsida; order Poales; family Poaceae; genus Dendrocalamus; species Dendrocalamus sinicus. The sequence continues at coordinate 9,199,166 of CM070660.1, read as the reverse complement.
ATTGTTTGCCTTGAATAATATTACACCTCCTTTGGATTACTTGATTTTGTGAACCTTGTCGCCCTAGCAAAATTATAATGGTAACTTTTCCAAAAGTAAGTCCGTAATTATATGCCATGCTTAGTACTGCTTAGATACTCAGGGGCGCTGAAATGCCCCATGCATCATTATCATTTTCAATCATGAGAAACTGGTTTGGACAGTCATAGTGGGAATGACTGATATATGTTGGTACGATTATTGTATGCCCAAACTTGCTTAAATGTCTGGGCGGATGGTTCGAGGGTGTGAGTGTGGTGCAGTGGAAGCACAAAGTGGGTTAGTGGTAGAACCGCCCAGATACCACTAAGGACTAAATCTTGTCATGACCTCCTGTGTAAAATAGTACAACCACAAGTTTGTAAAGTACAACTTGGCTAAGTAAATTTATCGAAACCCCGGACTCATCTCACTGGTAGTGGATAGAAGTGGATACGCACGGGCAAGGGGGCCCTAAGGGACACCGGTGTAGGGTGAAGTTTTTCAGCTGTTCTAACGTTGCGGGAAGTAGAGCCCGGCTGCGTTAGTAACTGTGGAGAACATCCCGCGCATAGATGGGACCCACCGCAAATGGGCAGTTTCCCATAAGGTGAGATGACAAAAGGGACTAGATACTTTGAAAAGTCACTGTGATGGTCTGCTCAACCACATGACAAAGGAATCGTGTGGGGCAATGAGTTGATTGTCTCTTATGGTGAAAGTGTACAAACTCTGCAGAGTCAAAACTATTTGAATAGCCGTGCCCACGGTCAAGGGCGGACATGGGAACTTAACCAGATATTGTTCTATTTCAAAAACTTTGTGGATGAGAATGGAAAAGTGGAGGGCAATGGAAAGCCCTGATTTGAGTTGTCCTGGGTGTCGTCCCAGTGGTAATGTAAGCGGTTATTACGCTGAAATGTTAGCATATGGTGCGGATGCCATGTAACGGTGGATGAAATTTGGATCGCTATTATTATTGCACTCTCTTATACATTACGCTTTTGTTCAAAACTGTTAGGTCTCAAGAAATTTTTATGTATTATATTTTTAAATAATGATAATTCTGTTCCTACAAATAAAATGTCAGGAAGAATAAATAGAGTCGTAAGAAAAGAAGATGGTTGGTTATGGTAATCGCATAAAGAAATTGGGTGGATTCATATTGATCACAAAAGGGATAATGATAGTGTGGATTCTGGGAAAAATAAATTGGTGGAGCTTAAATGAATATATAGGCTAGATAGATAATTTAAATGATTTTGGAGAATTAGGGAGTGCAAAGGTATTTGCAGGATTATAACACTGATAATTAATACAAATTCTTGGGAGATATTGGCGATAATGGAATTAATAGGATTTGATCAAATGCTAGAGAGATGAACTGAATTTTGGGGATTCGGAAGAATGATAACAATTATTATAGTATAAACCTGATCTATGATATGCTTGGTGGATGCATACTAGTGAATCGTAAACTTGATCAACGAAAATTCTTGGAGGATGTATACTAGTGTATTAGTTAGGAATAGATAATGGATAATAAGGTTGATTATTGAATGAGCAAATTATGGATTTGGATCATTAGCAAGAGGATTGGATTGTAGAAAGTCCTGATATAAATGATATCAGTGGATTTTAAAATAATCATAATGGATAATCGTTAGAGTTAGAAGTGAAGAGTTAATGAATGGCAGCCACAAGATTGGATTGTAGGAATTTAGAATACAAAAGATATTGGTGGATCCAAAATAAAGGATGACACTCACTGCTTGGAGTCTTAGGCAATAGTGAATGTATGATTGGTGGAATAAATTAAATGATGCCACTCGCTGTTTGGAGTTTTAGACAGCGATCAATTTAGAAAGTGTATTTTCGGTGGATTAAGTCAATTATGGTAATCGTTATGTGGAGTTTAGGTAGCAACCATAATACTATGATTTAATAATAATAATGCTATTAAAAGCGATTTTTGGCAAATAAAATAACCCGAGCCTCTCCTTTGATAAGCCATGCATACTATTTACTTGCATCCTGTGTATTGGCTCGCGGAGCACGGTGGTTAGTATGCTCACACTCGCTCTCATAACAAATCTAGAAGCAGGAATCAGATCACTACGCTTCAACAATACTTTTGGTTATGATGGAGAAGAAGATGAAGTCAACAAAGGCTAGATCGCGAACCTCCAGTTGGCTACCTGTGGGCATGTCCTGAAGGTCCCACCTGTGTGTTTCGTTCTTCCGCTGCTGCAATTTAATGGTTTCGGCTTAATTGGCCCATGAGTAAGTCTACTATTATATTTACGCTTCCGCATGATATGTATTTTTGATAATTAGAACTGTAATCTGTGAGCACTATCTACTGATCCAGGGAATAGTGCGGTGAAATTACAGAGGAATCCGGATTGTAAAATCTGGGTCCCTACAAGACAAAGGGGGCAAGGTTTGGAGGAGTTGTTACTAACGGGGCTTTGGTTTCTAAGCCATTTATACACGACATAGGCCAGTTCTTTTCAACATGCTACTTATGGCTTCTTTGAATAAATAAATAGAGCGGTTTTTCGATGTTGTTTCGAAATGGTTTATTGGGACAATCTTTTTAAAACGGTTTACTCATCGATATTTGATTCATCAAAAACCATATATCACAGCTATAAAACATGAGTGGAACCGAAAAGAAAACACTTTGATGGATTGGTATCTTATGTACTCGTTGAAATGCAGCTACCGTACCAGAAAGAAATCAGGACTGTCAAGAGGGAATGAAAAAGTTTCAGAGATCTTGCTGTATCATTTGTGCAGTACACAATATGCCTGTACCTTTCTTCCTTTTGAGAATTCCCATCACCCTGCCTGAACGCACACAGTACAGTATACTGACCCAGCCACACCTCCACTGCCAGCATCACATCTTTCAGTTACCAAATTGCCAAAAAACGCAGACTGTAGAGAGTCCCTTCCAATCAAAGCACACGCTAATCTTACTGCCAAATACTATCGCTGCAGCAACTTGCAGCTACTGTACCAGAACGGAAAAAGCTTCAGAGATCTTGCTGTACTATCATTTGTGCACATCTCCGTGCTGCTTGATATCTTCATGATCCTACCATGATCAATATCTTCACTCCTCGTTCTCAAAAAAAAAAAAACTTCATTTCTTTTCTGAATTCCCATGACCCTTCCTGAATCCTGAATGACCCGACCACAGCTGAAGCTTCACTTCTCTTTTCAGTTACCGAATGGCAAAGCCAAGGACTAAGGCCCTGTTTGGATCTCTTGACTAATTTTTAGTCACCTAAAGTTTAGGTTTAGTCTATCTAAATAGGTGAATTAATACCTGGACTAATTTTTAGTTCATCCCCAACTAGCTATAAGGCGAGAACTGTACTATCACTCATTCACTCTCAGTGTCAGCGAGTCAATAGGGTAACCAACCGGGCAACCCATCAGGAGCATGCCGCTGCAACCAACTCCCTCCCTCCCCACAGGCACGAGGAGGGACAAGAGGAGAGAACCGAAAGGAAAGGAGCATCTCACTTGCGTTCAAGCCCTTCCTTTGCGTTGCTTTTTCTCATGAGATTCCTTAGCCTCCCCTTCCTTATAAGCCACTGCAAGTGCAAACCCATAAGGCACGAGAGAGAGAGAGAGAGAGAGAGAGAGAGCGATTTTAGGCACTGGGCTAGTGAGTCTGCACTGAACGTCTTCTCGTTCGGTGGGAGACCGCGAGCTAGGCAGACATTTCTTCCCTTGCCTTGCAGCAGCTGGCAGCAATGCCGCGCCGTCCGAGGGCACGCGGCGGCGAGGAGGTGAAGGTGGAGGACTTCGTCGAGTCGGTGCTCAACTTCAGCGGCGGAGGCGAGGAGAGCGACGGGGGGCAGAAGCCGGCGGCAGCGGAGGTGACCACGGAGTATAAGTCCAAGAACCTGGAGGCCGAGAGGAGGAGGAGGGGAAGGCTCAACAACAACATCCTGGCGCTCAGGGCCGTCGTGCCCAAGATCACCAAGGTAATGCGTGCTTCCCACCCATCAGTGAATCAGTGATACACTGATCATATCATACAACTAATAATTAGACAGGAAATTGTTTCTGTTTTCCTGACATGTCTTTGTCTCATGTATTTGCGCACACACAAGGGAAAAATTGTCTTAAGTGCACGTTTCTTCTTGGGAGAAAATTCAGTTTTCATTCCTGATATGTTCCAATGGTTAATTTGTCTGGTGTTTGCAGATGAGCAAGGAGTCCACCCTGTCGGACGCGATCGATCACATCAAGAAGCTCCAGAACGAAGTTCTTGAACTGCAGCGCGAGCTCGCCGACTCACCCGGTGAGGCTTGGAAGAAGCAAGGCAGCGAGTCGTGTTCTGAATCTTTCGCCCCCACCGAAAACATCCATTACCAGGTAGTAGCTGCTGCTATGAAATGTGAATACTGCCGGTACTAGAGTAGTTCAAGGGGTTGAAGGAGAGTTTTAGTACAGCATTGGGCTTTAGATCTTTAGGATCTACCATTGTTTTTTCTTGAGAGGTAGGAGCAACCATTGTGCATCTCTGGGACTTAAAATTCAGATCAAGCAATGCCGCATTCCGTAAAATATGATCGCCCAACCTTATGACAATTTTCCGCCATACTAATTTACTACTTTTACTATTTTGATGGTCACTGGCAAATGCTTAAAATTATCTTAGTTTGTTCGAATAGACTCCTAAACATAGCTAAACAATTAAAAGTGAACAGTCCCAACTTTATTTGGTCTAATAGACTAGCCATGGCATTTTCGAGAAAATCCGTGTAATTTCAATCTGTGAAAGTTTCACAAAATGAACATAGTTTTAAAAAGCACAAAACCAGAAAAGTATCGGACACTGATTCATCGCTGATTTTTCCGTCAAAGTTGAGCTCTGATACCCTGCTGATTAATTCCTCACAAACTCACCAAGCTGCGCATGTCCACAGGGTCAGGTGGAGTTGATACCTCTGGGGTCATGCAAGTACAATCTCAAGATCTTTTGGACCAAAACTGCAGGCCTCTTCACCAAGGTGCTGGAAGCACTCTGCAGCTACAATGTGCAAGTGCTCAGCCTGAACACCATCACCTTCTATGGCTATGCAGAGAGTTTCTTCTCCATAGAGGTAAAGTATTTATTCCCAAAAGTTTTGGCTACAGCATAAGGTTGCAGATTTTACTGAGCTGTTAAGCCTGTTCTTGTTAATCTTCTGATAAGGTGGCGACTTCTCTTTCTCTCCATGTGTAGGTGAAGGGTGACCAGGATGTTGTGCTGGTGGAGCTGAGGAACATCCTGTCCAGTATTGTGGAGGTCCCAAGCATTTGAGACTCTTGAGAACAATAAGTCAAAGAAACTCATATTAGAGAACATGTGTGTTTCTGTGAAAATATCTTTTGTTTTTTGTTGAGAAAGAACTCTATTACTCTAGTGTGGCAAAATCTTTGTTTAGGGAGCATACAAAGATACATGTCAATTTGACAAAACTGACGGAGAAAAAGACTCAATTTTGTGTTGAAGTTGAACGCAGAGGCGCAATTAACTTGTGAGTTGTGAACCTATTCATAATTCAATATCATCTTTTTTAGTTGCCTTTAGCTTCGTTACGAATGCTCTACATGATAGTGTGATACCAATTCATGCATACAGCACTTGAACATATCAGATGTGACTGCATGGAGCCAGCCACCCAGTGACAGTACGAGTTCGCCTGAATGCGCTCCTGAAAATTGTAATGCGTGCAAGGATTGGATTCAGGTCATCTTCCAACTGAATGCCTTACTAGCTGAATGATTCAGGACCAAATCCTTCAGATCATGCTTGGGTTTCAATGGAAGCAGAGACTCATGTTCTCGTATACAAAGGGGAAAGGGCAACGAGCCACTGCAAGATTTCGATCGAACGCAGTACTTTCAGAGTTTCGGGCGAAAAAGAAAGAAGGGAAACAACACCGGCACCTTGCGAAAACGCGGAGAGGCCTCCTCCCGCACAGCCCGTCGACGCAGGTACGCCGACGAAGGCTCCTGCTCCAACTGCCGCGACAGCAGGCCGCGCCTCATTCGCGGCCGGCGGCGGAGCTGCTCCACGGCGACAAGTGGAGGGAGAAGGAGAAGTTACCAGTGCTTTAAGATTCGCGCGACAGGAGGCAAACAGGCACCACGTGCCCACGTATGTAACGTGGGCCCCACCCCAAAGGCCACGTCGGCCACTCGTTCCTCGCTCATCTCTAATTTCCCCCGTCTCTCTCAGATCTCTTCTCCCTTCTTCCCCATCGTCTCGAACCTCCCGATCCCTCCACTCGCCCATCGCGCCAGGTGAGCAGCACAGCGATCTCCCTCCCGATTCCTCCCGCCCCTCCTCGTTCGAATCCCTCGCGCGGCGTCGATTCCTCTTCGATCCGTGCGGTTTTTCGCGGGATTTTATTGTTTTGGGGGTTCGATCGGACCTGCCAGCGGAGATAGGGGGCGCTTGATCTGATCCGGGGTGCGGATGGTTTGGTTTTGCAGGTGGGTGCCGGGGCGGTGTTTGACCTGCTGCGATGGATCGCGCCGAGCTCACCACCGAGCAGGTCAGTGATTGGGATTTTTTATTTGCCTGCCCGACAAATTCAGTTGTGCTTTGCTGAACCCTGTTCTAGTGTTGATGCTTGCTAGCTTCTGCGTGTCAGCGTGTTGTCATTACGATTTGTTTGGTGTGTGCCTTGCGATTACACAGTGAAAACGACCGTGGGATCGGAGTAAAAGTAGATGCTGTTGTAATGGTGTTTGGAAGTGAGCAAACTTTTCACTATCGATTCTTTTGTGTAATTGAGCGGAGCGAAGGATCGCAGGATTAATGTAAAAGTATGTTCTGCTGTAATGGATTTAGGAAGTAGATAAGTTTCTTTCACCTCCATGGATGCTTTTGTTGCAACTTAGGCTGACATTTTACGGTGGTCCTGTCCTAATGCTACTCTAAACACGGTGAATTGATTGAGTTCTGTCCAAACTGCACCTATCATGGTGGGCATCTTTTTAGTTAAAAGGAAAAAAATGGTATTGCTCTTTCTCTATGGGTGAGTAATAATCTAGGACAGAATCAACTATCATTGTGTCGAAAGGATGCATTCCTATGTTAGTCGCTGGACTCTTGCTCTTGGTGATAGCAAGATCCTTACTCTCATGGAGAGGATGACACTAGGAGATGGGGCAAGTTTTCTTGTTTATTGCTCACACAATGCCATGCCAACCTGAGGGGTTGGGGATACAAATTTATAGGCTGAGAACCAGCCAAGCATATGCTAAGATGCTATCCTAGATGCTGTCCTAAAAGCGGTCAATATGCTGTCCTAAAGCAGATGCTGTCCTAAAAGCAGATGCTGTCCTAAAAGCGGTCAATATGCTGTCCTAAAGCAGATGCTGTCCTAAAAGCAGATGCTGTCCTAAAGCAAAAGCAGATGCTGTCCTAAGCGAGATCTGTCCTAAAGCGATCAAAAAAAAAAACTACCACAACCCCACAAAGACCACGAAGCAGGGGACTTATTCAAGATTCTCCTCTAAGTCTTGTGCGTCGTCTTGTGGGAGGGTTGAACCATCTCGATCTTGGAGCGAGCTCAAGGAACTTGATCCTTCCAAGAGGCTTGGTGAGCGATCCGCAAGCCGATCCGTGGTGTTGATGTAGCTTGCCTTGATGCTTCCTTCATCCAGCGACCTCGGATGAAATGGTACTTCACCCGGATGTGCTTGCTCGTTCATGAAAAGCGGGTTCTTTGCGAGGCTAGAGCGGACTTGTCGTCCACCCCGAGCTCCACCGCTTGATGTCCTGCCGAGAAGATCACCAAGCGATCGAGCGAGCGAGTGCTCGAGTCGAGCGGTGGAAGCCGCTATGTACTCGGCCTCACGGTGACAGGCCACCACCGCCGCTTGATCGATCGCCGATGAAGCGAGACACTTGCCGAGGAAGAAGAGAATCCCGCTTGTGCTCTTCTTTGGTGTCGATGTCGCGCGTGGTCATTGTCATTTGTGCATTCGACGAAGTGTGCGGCAGGACACCTCGGGTAATGGAGGCCGTGGTCAAGAGTCCCCGCAGCGTAGCGGATGATCCTCTTCACGCCTGCGATGCTCGTCGTCGGTCGTTGCATGAACCGACTAACGTGGCCGACGGAGAATGCCAAGTCCGGTGCGTGTGTGGGCGAGGTAGCGAAGGCTCCCACAAGACGCCGTGCTGCGTAGCGTCCACCTCCTCCGTCGTCTTTGTCGCGGCTCGGCCGACCTCTCCTCCATTGGAGTGAGAGCGGGTTGCGATCGGTGAGCCCGGCTAGCTCAACGACACGCTTGGCGAGGCGATGCGTCGGCGTGATCCGGAATCATCTCGTGTGCCTCGATCCCTAAGTAGAAGAGAGAGACCCTGTGTCACTCATCCGGAAGGTGGCCTTCATCTCTTCCTTGAATCGCCACCTCCGCATCCTTGGTGCCGATGATCACCAAGTCGTCGACGAGACACCCGCGCCAGGCGTTGCGCCTTTGCCCCGCCGTGAGGCTCGCGACCTCACGTGCGCTCTGCTGGAACCCGTTTGCTTGAGGTGGAGTCGACTTAGCGTTCCACGCCCTCGGTGCTGTCGCAAGCCATAGAGGGCTTTGCGCAGCGAGCACCTGCCCTCCTTGCGGGATCGCAAATCCCGCGGTGATGCACGTAGACCTCTTCCTTCAAGTCGCCGTTAAGAAATGCCGACTTGACATCCATGTGATGAACACGCCGACCTTCTGGGCGCTAGCGCAGGAGGAGTCGCGACGGACTCCATCCGTGCGACGGGTGCGGCGTCATCGAAGTCGACCCTCTGCCGCCGAAGCCTCGTGCCACCAAGCGAGCCTTGTGTTTGGCGATGGCGCGGCCATCCCGCTCGGCTGAACACCCACTTAAGGGTGATCGCGCGGTGGCCGGCGGAAGATCCGCCCGGCTCCCACGCCCGGTTCGCTCGGCGGCGTCCATCTCTCGCTTCATCGCGACACGCCACGCCGCGTCTCCTCCGCCTTAGCGAAGGCGGGGCTCGCCGTCGTCGCATGCCAAATGCGGCTCGCCTCGCGATCGCGCTGCGCCGATCCGTGGACGGCGGCTCGCGAGATGTTGTCCATGGTACGATAAGCGCAGAGGCTCGTCGTCGTGGTAGGCGTCGACGCGGTCCTCGTCGTGGGACGGCGGAGTGCGAACTCCACCATCGCGCCTCATCGTGGACCGGCTGTTGGGGCCGGTCCGGTGGTGTGGCGCGGTGCGGGAGTGGTGGCCGGTGGTGGGGTGGGCGTGGCCGTGCGCGGTGGTGGAGCACTCGCCGGGCCGGTGGCGAGCAAGGTGTCGAGTGGGCGAGCTCGGTGAAGGCAGTGCTAGCTCCCGGCTCTCGAAGTGGGCGTAGTCGACAACAAAGTCCCCGAGTCGAGGCCGAACCATCGCCCACCGCCTTGTCCCACGCCCGGCCTTGCCGCCGTCGAACACGGCGTCACGCGAGATGCGGGCGCTTGCGTGTGACAGGTCGAGGATGCGGTAGGCCTTCGAGCCCTCGCGAGCCGATGAACACTCGAGTGCTCGCCGTCGAGCTTGCCGATGTGGCCAAGCTCCTTGGCGAACGCGTGAGGAGCCAAGACCCGCAAGTGGGAGACCGCGGCTTGCGCCCATGCGAGCCTCGACGGCGTCCTGCCGTCGGCGCTTGGTAGGCGAGCGGTTGAGGATGTAGACGGCGGTCACCACCGCCTCTCCCGAGAGGCCGGCATCCCTCGCGCGAGGAGGGCGAGCCATCCCCACGGCCGTCCGGTTGCGCGCTCGGCGACGCCGTTCTGCTGCGGTCAGATGCGGCGCGAGTAGTGGCGCTGAATGCCTCATCGCAGCGATGCGACGCGAGTCGTGCCGTGAATTCGCGCCGTTGTTTGTGCGCGAAGACGCGCAGCTGCTGCGGCGCGCTCGCCTCCGCGGCGACTGCGTGCGCGATGGCGTCGCAGCCTCTCGCTGCTGCCGAGGACCATCACCCACATGTAGCGGGAGAGGTCGTCGGCGGCGGCAGGAAATGGCGTCGTCTCCGGTGTGGCGGTGTCACCGCCACACAAGTCCCCGTGCGAGCTCGAGCCTCTCCTTGGCTCTAAACTTCGCCTTTGGGGGAAGAGTCGCCTGCGCCGTCAACACGCAGACGTCGCGAGCCGCTCCACATGGTCAAGGCAGCGGGCCTCGCACCATTTCCGTGGCACCGAGCCGCCGGGGCCTCGAAGTGAAAGGTGCCCAGCGCTCGTGCCGCGCCACGCCTCGTCGTCCCGACGAGTGCGAGACAGAGGGTTGTGCCGCTGCACGTGAAGAGTGTAGAGTCGATTTGCGCCTCTGGTTACCTTGGCAAGGAGGCGGCGTCGAAGATCCCAAATCCGCGGCACCGTGCTTGATCTCGACACGCGAGCCGTTCTCATCCAGTATCCCAAGGCGATGATGGAGTTCCGCAGGTCGGGGATGTAGTAGACGCCGGTGGCGGCCGGTGCTCGCCGATCTTGGCGGCGAAGGCAGCAGAGCCGACGCCCTTGATCTCCACGGCGGGCGTCGCCGAACAGCGGTGCCTCGAGCGCTGAGTCGAGCTCGGAGAAGAACTCCGCCGCCGGTCATGTGGTGGGTGGCGCGGTGTCGAGCACCACCCGTCGGTCTTGTCATTGCGGGGCCATCGCCGAGGCGTGTGCTTTGGCTCGTCAAGGTGGAGGAGAGCAGCTGCGGCGGTCTTGCGCGGAGGTAGTTCGATGCTCGCATGAGCAATGAGCAGACCGGCCGCTTCTCCTCCTCGCTTGCGCGACGTGGGCCTTGCCGCGTCGTGGTGTCGACACTCCTTGGCCCAATGACCAAGCTTGCGCGATTGTGGCAAGAGTCGTCTCGTCTGCGGCTTTGCTTGCCCGCATCGCCGCTGGCGCTTTGCGCGGCTTGCCGCGCTTGCCACTCTTGCGGCGCTGTCGTGGAAGAATGCTCCTTCTTCTTGTCACCTTGGCGGCATCCCACTGCTCCCGAGTGAGGAGCTTCCGCCAATGGTGACGGGTCCCGAGCGTGTGGCTCATCGATGTCGGCGACCTTGAGGCGACCGCGCCTCCTCGATGGTCATCGTGGAGAGGTCAGCGAGAGACCGATCGGCGAGCCATCGCTTGTACTTCTGGGACGCGGCGGAAGAGCTTCTCCACGGCTCTCCTCGCCGTAGGTGTCGTCACCGAACCGCACCAACACGCAGCGGTGTTGAGGCGAGAGCAAAGTCATCAACGTCTCCACGGCTTGAAGGCGAGTTCTCCCGCTCCGCGCGTAGTGCACGCAATGTAGACTTGCGCGCGCGATCGGCTGCCGTCGTCTACGCAACGATGGCGTCCCAAGCCTCTTTGGCGATCCGCTTGTTGGTAGCGAAGCGCATCTTGGCGGGGCTGCGGCGATGAGCATCCAGCGCCGTCGATCTGATCGTAGTCGACGTCGCCGTCACCGGTTGCATCCCACATATGCCGCACTGGAGCTTCACTCTCATCACCGCGCCCGCTCGGCGTAGTTGGTCTTGGTGAGGTAGGCCACCCGCCGCCGGCCGACGTCCTCGACGATACCGGTACTCGTGGTGGCCACGCATCGGCGGGAGAGAATCGCGTTACTGTGAGGCGCGCTCTCCGTCGACCCCGCCGCCGCGCCGCCGTCGTGCCTCCTCCGAGGCGCCACCGCGTGCGCGCCTCAGAGAGTACCGCCGCGCGTCCGCGCTGTCTGGCTGCCGCGCGCTGCGTGGCGTCGCGGCCGCCATTGCGCCGTTCGCCCTTGCGCGCCTCCTCTCTAGCGGTGAGGTCCACGTCGGCGTTGTCATCAACAGAGCCGGAGCTGTTGTTCTTTGCCATGTGAGCTTTGACCTCTGCGCCGCCGCCGACGCTGCATCTGCCGCCGCCGCTTCCGCCTCGCTCCGCTGCTGCCGCTACTCGCCGCTGCCGGCCTTTGCGCCCTTTCGCGCCGCGGCGTCTCTGCCGCCGCTGCTCGCTGCTGCTCTGCGCGGCGAGCTCGGCCGTCTGCGACGCCTCGTGCTCGAGGCGGCCGTGCCGAGCGCCTGCGGACATGGCGCTCTCGGGGCTGTTGCGTGGAGAGAGGGTTGCTTCGACAGTGCTGCTGCCGTCTCGAGAGGAGTGGCGGGGACAGCGGGGCTCGCTGCTGCTCTGGGTGGGCTGCTTTGTGAGGCGGAGAAGGAGATGAGCAGGAGATGCTCGGGCTACAGGATACTAAGGCTCGATACCACTTGTTAGTCATTGGACTCTTGCTCTTGGTGATAGCAAGATCTTTACTCTCATGGAGAGGATGACACTAGGAGATGGGGCAAGTTTTCTTGTTTATTGCTCACACAATGCCATGCCAACTTTGAGGGTTGGGGATACAAATTTATAGGTGAGAACCAGCCAAGCATATGCTAAGATGCTATCCTAGATGCTGTCCTAAAAGCGGTCAATATGCTGTCCTAAAGCAGATGCTGTCCTAAAAGCAGATGCTGTCCTAAAAGCGGTCAATATGCTGTCCTAAAGCAGATGCTGTCCTAAAAGCAGATGCTGTCCTAAAGCAAAAGCAGATGCTGTCCTAAAAGCAGATGCTGTCCTAAAGCAGTCAAAAAACAAAAACTACCACAGCCCCACAAAGACCACAGTACAGGGACTTATTCATCATCCTAAACTGCAGGGATAATGAAGTATTATATGAGTCCGTGCTAACATTTTATGTGAATCTGTCCTTGTTCAGTGGAGATTGAAACAGATATGCCTGCTTGTTATGGATGCCTCCTCTGCTTGTGTTTGTATGACAATATAGAGTAGTAAACAATGGGTGGGTTCTTTTGGACTGATGGCTTATGGCTTAAATATTTGAATTCTGGCTATTCGTGAGAGGCAGTACGCAGAGGAAAATAGTCGCATGCGATTTTGGCGGATACAGCTGAACTCAATACACTTTTTACTACGATTTTCCTATTAACCCTATTTTGAAAAAATGAATTGTTTAAAAGTTAGTTACTTGAGATAGTATAAGCATAAACCAACTTTAAACTTAAAAATCCCAGCCAACAAATCGGGGAATGGTGGACCTTTGCATATTATAGTATCATTACGGCTTATTTTTTCGTTGGGCAACATTTCTCTGTTTCCTTGTTCCAAGATGAATCTTGGCTCTTTGAAACAATGAACCTGTTGGTATACTTTCTGTCATGGATATACATCATGTCCTTTGTAATATTTTAGTATTAGGTACTGAACTTCAGATACTATCGATTTTTGTTGATCAAGCTAATGTAAAAGGTATAATTTTCCAGCATTGCCATAATACTTGTCGTGTGCCCCTTGTTAGCTATTAGCTAAGGTTGTTTTTTCATGAAAGCATTGCAAATATCACAGACCTTTGAGTTGCATTACATTAAGGGAAAAGTTTATGTTGTATTAACGATCTGGATTCTGCTTTTGTATTTCAAGGTTCTCAAGCGGGACATTCCATGGGAGTCATATATGTCAACTAAGCTGATTTCTTCGACATGCCTTCAGCTTTTACGGCGTTATGACCACAAACCAGAAAGTCAGAGAGGTCCTCTGCTTGATGAGGTGAGTGGCTTACCATCCTAAATCATTTGTGTGGGTAAAAGAGCTTAAACACCATCGTCAGATCACAATTGTTTTTCTTTTCTTACTCTTCAATGAGCTTTCATATTTCTGTTATGGATTTGGGTTCCAGACACTGCTTTTACCTTACATGTCATGAGATGATAGGATTCAGTCTGTTAGACAAATGTTCAACACTTAAGAGGTTCGCTAGACAAATGTTCAACACTTAAGAGGTTCGCTTTTAAACAGAATTTAGTTGTATTTTTTCTCCTTCCAAAGAATCATGACTGTCTATAATGCCTTCTATTTTTGGTTCAACTGATTTTTGCCAATTTGTCCACTACTGTTTGGCTAAATCCATAAATTTGTATTTGCAAATAGTTTTGTAATACAATGCCTCCTTGGAAATTCTATGCTTACAGGATGGGCCATCCTATGTTCGAGTTTTTCTGAATATCTTGCGGAACATCTCCAAGGAAGAGACTGTGGAATATGTGCTTGCCCTCATTGGTGAAATGCTTGCAGGTGGGCAACTACTCAGCCACTTCGTTAAACTTTTTGTTAGTGTTATATATGTTAAATAATTGCCTTTGTTTTCAGCTAATCCTAAAAGAGCAGCACTGTTCTATGACAAATCTCTTTCTGGTGAAGACATTTACGAGCCTTTCCTAAGTTAAGTACTCAAGATTTGCTTAATTCTTCTATTATGTGTTTTTGTCATCTCAAAGTCTGCACATCTCATTCACTGTACAAAACTACAAATAGACCAACATAGGCTGCAACAGGTTTCTTGTGCATTCCTTCCTTTTGAAAAGGCATTTGGTGGATGACAAATCCAGGGCACCTTCTGTACCTCTTCGTCTGTCTGGTTTGAGGAATGCCTTCATGCTAGGATGAGTACATCCATCTTGGATTGGATAGAGAAATTCAACAAATTTTGTGAAGTGGAACAGGGTCATACAACAGATCTTGTTTCCACAAATCCTAGTAATTTCTTCCACTTGTGGAATGAATTGAAGGGGTCAAGCCATTCCACTAACCAATCAAAACTTTGTAGGATCAGATGGTTGCATTCCACTAACCAAGCAAAATCGTATTGGCTTGGATGATTCTAGGATGAGGTTATGCCTCAAACCAAAGGGGCCTTTAGTTGACCTCACCATGGTTCTCACGGCGGACTTGGCGACAACAGCAACTGCTGGGCGCCATGGCGTCTAGGCGGGCGCTATGGCGTCATCCATGCGTGGTACGGCGAGCAAAATGAATGTAGATTTTAGATTCAGGCAAAGCAGTGACAAGGCAGTGAAGCACAACAAAAGCAAAAGGGAAGGCGGAGGCGGAATCAAATCTTTTGGCCCTGACGTTGTTGATGACGTACTTGAGGAGCTGCACACGCGCGGCGGAGGAGGCCGGAGTGCGCTAGGTCACTTAGCTGCGTGATGAACAATGCGGGTGAGGTGGCGGCGCTGTCGGAGACCACGGCACGGAACCTCTTGCTTTGGGATGTGTCAACGTCGTTAATGTCGACGCCGCACAGATCGACGATCTGGATGACCGGCTTGAGGTTGAGATCTGGGAGTAGAGGAAGTGCGGATCGACTCCTTGGCTGCTGGCGGAGGGAGTGGAAGAGGGAGGGAAGTTTTAAGGATAGCATAACACTATCTCCTATTCTATCCTTAACAGGAAGTTCGCCGGAGGGATCATGGTGGCGGCGGCTAGGGTTCCACCTGGGTCGCCTTCTGTTCACTGGCTCGCTGCAGTGAGAGTGAGTCTCCACTCTCCAGTACTGCTTCACTTCACTTAATACCACTCGGGCGCTCGGTCTCTCCTCAGTCCTCACCTCACACTCACCTGGCAAGGCGGCCAACCAGGATTTCACCGCAGACGCCTTGGTGATGCCGTGGATGACCACTCACCTAGCTTGCCTAGGCGAGGCGGACCTCCATGGCGTCCTCCCTACACCACCGCGACGCCTAGGTGATGCCAAGTCGACGACTAGGCGACGCCGTGTCATCCATGGACCTCACTGCCATTATCAACATTTGACGTATGGTGGCAGTTTAGTTGCTTGGATAAACCCATCCCATGTGGTGCCATCCAAGATGGTGTGACTTGATAATTGGTCTGCCAATTCCTCTCCAGACCTCACCCCACACCAAGATTTCATATCGTCTAGGATCCCAGCACCCAATCATTGAACCAACTTTGATATTAGGACATCCCATCAACCAAACGCTTGATCTTGCACCATACCAAGTACCAACTGGGATGAGCTGGTCCCATAGTTCATATGCTACTGTTTTGGCCAGTTCTTTTTTTCCTTAGTTTGTTCTCTGGCTGTCATATTTAGCTCACAAAATTACCATTTTCAGATTGCTCTGGAAGGGCAACTGGTTCGTACAAGAAAAAGGTTGTAATATATTGACCCTTATAATAAGGTATGCTCTGTTAATATTCAAATGATTATTACGTGGTATTTCCTGTTCTGGACAATCTAACTTTATTATGATTATAGCGCGCGGCCTAAGCTTCAGAATGGCATGGTTCGAGATGGAGAGGCTTCAAATTCAAAGAGCAAGCTTACATCAACTCATGATGTGTTGAGAGGTTTGGTTGATTGGCTATGTTCTCAGGTCAGAACTGGTGAAACGGTCTAGTTTATTATTGCTTGGCATATATTGTGCTATGAAACTAGTGTTCAGGAGTTCTAAACTTTTTGAGTTATGGTGTGTTTTGCAGCTGAGGAATCCTACCCACCCAAACTGTTCTGTTCCTATTGCTATCCATTGCCTCGCCACTTTGCTAAGAGAGCCATATGTTAGAACTTTATTTGTTCAGGCAGATGGTGTAAAACAGCTCATTCCTTTAATATCTCCAGCTTCCACACAACAGTCAATTCAGGTGATTGCTGAGGCCCTTAATCATATAAAATGGTAATATGCAAATTGTTTTATGTCAAGAGCCTAAGTTGAACTTTCTGTGCTCAAATTGCTCACGCTTTCCTTGTTAAATTTTTTGGATGCATGCATATCCCCAAGCCACTTTTTAAGCACCAATGAGCTGATTTGATTTACCAGGGCAATTATATTTGTGGAGATATGTCTCATTTATCAAGATTTTAAGCAGTCCAATTATACATAACAAGCATAACTGTTTCCTCTTTTGTAATTTGTGAACTAATTTGCTAATCTTCTGTTTACCCCTTGTGTCTTGCACAGCTTCTCTATGAAACTTGCCTCTGCATCTGGCTTTTATCCTTTTATGACGCAGCAGTTGATTACTTGTCCACTACAAGGGTTATGCCAAGACTCGTAGAGGTTGTCAAAGGTTCTACTAAAGAGAAGGTGAGCTTTGAAGTTCTCTTGGAATATTATGTTAGCACATTTATTTCATATAAAAAATTTCAACATAACGATGCCTTTTCTCTAATTTTTTAAGGTTGTCAGAGTTGTTGTCATGTCCTTCCGAAATTTGCTGGCAAAGGGTGCATTTGCTGCCCAAATGATTGATCTTGGATTGCTACAGATAGTACAGAATTTGAAAGCTCAAGCATGGACGGATGAGGTGAGGAGCTTACCAAACCTTTTGATTTTTACGCATTCCATAGAAAGTGTGCATGAAACCGTTATATCTGAAGCATTGTTTGAGCAGTTATTTTAGGGAATTGCTAAAAGGCAGGCATATGCTTTTGTAAAAATGAACCATCTGAAATAGTACCATTTTATGGGTCCAGTAAGGTAAAAAAATGATATATTTTTAATTTTCCTCAAATTTTCAGCATCAATCTTGACTTTGTTACTTTGAACTGTAAACTGCAAAATGAGACCCTTACTTGTTAGCCTCTTTTTGTATTTGCTGAACTTTTGCTTGATCTGGTCCCCAACTCCCCATGCCAACCTTGGTAATTGAATGGAGGAACTTGCTTTTTAAGTGTTCACACTACAAAGAGTTGCTTGCAAAACACACACGTTTCCATTGTCTGTAGTACGGTATGATAAAGGTGCCTTGATTGCAGCATCAGAGAGATTTTAGTGTCTACAATAAATTTGTGTGGAACTTGAGAAACCAATGCAAGTATAATTTTTGTGGAACTATCTAATTTATATATTCAGTTGAGCTTGTCTTGTAACCTCTTTTGAACTGACGACGTTTTGCTATTACCTGTGCACCCAGGATTTGTTAGATGCACTGAATCAATTAGAAGTAGGGCTCAAAGAAAACCTTAAGAAGTTGAGTTCATTTGAGAAGTACAAACAGCAAGTTCTTCTTGGCCATCTTGACTGGTCTCCAATGCACAAAGACCCAAGTTTCTGGCGGGAGAATATTAACAACTTTGAAGAAAATGATTTCCAGGTATGCTCTATCCTTTCTTGAATGAAAAATATACAAATGAACAACATCTTGTGGGACTGCCAGTAAAACTTCAGGAGGTTTTTCATACTTGCTTCCTTGGCATTTCAGGAGCTAAGTGCTTATCTAATCTAAAGTGAACAACAAAAACAGTCCAATTTAAATTTGGTCCAGTTCTCCACTGATATTTTTCGATGCTTCTGTGTAGTTCCAGTGAAGCATGTTAAGACACTATTGTACCAAACACCCTAGATAGCATGTACTCATACACTTCTGGTTCTAGTGCCCTTCCATACGGTTAATTAAATGTATGAACTTCTTTTTGGGCTTGTTCATATTTGGCTTCTGCTGATGGCTTTTGGCTGATAAATAGTAGTGTCTGATAAATAATAGTGGCTAATAAATAGTAGCGCATTATGTAAGAAAAACGAAGCAACGAAAGCAAATACAATATTCGGACCGTTATGCGACTTACGGAATCGTGATATAATAAAATATAAAGTATGTTACAATATGTGAAAGCGCGTATTGTAGTGGCTAATGAATAATAGTGATTGATAGAAGCAGCTTATAGAAGTTGGGGCATTCGTATTGGCTTAGGTTTCTGAAAGCAGAAGCAGAAACTAATATGAACAGACCCTTTGTCTAGTATGCATAGACAAAGTGGATAAACAGATTACACACAGTATTTGCCTCCAGCCCAGCTGCTTTTATGACACCCAATAGCATGCTGTTATTGACTGTTCACAGTTAGCACCAACCAAGCTTTGCGTGATATTTGTTTAATGAAATGAAGTCTAGTTTTTCTGTAATTGTTTTGGAGTGACAATTTTACAAATTTGCAGATTCTACGTGTCCTTATGACAATTATCGACACATCAACCGACACCACTGCTCTTGCGGTTGCCTGCTACGACCTCTCACAGTTCCTTCAGTACCACCCTTCCGGCCGCATAGTGGTGGCAGACCTCAAGGCGAAGGACCGAGTCATGAAGCTCATGAACCACGAGAATGCCGAAGTGAGAAAGAATGCGCTGCTCTGTGTGCAGAGGCTCTTCCTTGGTGCGAAGTATGCTAGTTTCCTGCAGTCTTAAAGACCAAGGAGTTTTTGTATTTAGAATCCAGAGAACCCCAGGCTATTTTTCAAAATGGCCAAACAATGATTGAGAAATGAAGACCTCGAAAATTCTTGTCCAGTATATCCTGTTGCTATTTGATTTCCGGAACCGATGTATAATAAATAATCAGCTATTCGTTGCTCCATGCAATATAGTGTCCATGCGCTTGCTTCTTCCTTTGAGCATTGTTATTGTCCGAGGAAAGAAACACAATTTATGTAAATTGTTTCCTTTTTTCTGGGAACTGATTGTTGCATCCTCTTGCTTGACCTGGTAATTTTGCTATGTTCCGTTTTACCAGCAACTACTCTCAGTTTTTCTTGTGATTTATCGTTCTTATTGTTCTTTAATTTTTATGGGAAAGAAAATTGAATTTGTGATCATGCAATGTGCGAAAGAGACATTCCAGATTTCCAGCAAAAGCACGTCAACACAAGATTGTGCAAAATTTTGACTGTTCACACATATGGCCCTGTGGTAACTTTTTTTAATTTTAGACCTTTAGCATCTTTTTTTTTTGCAAAAATGGCCTCTCTATCCAAGCTCAGAAGGTGCGGCAAGCGATACGTCTCACCTACCATGCCACCGTAGCTCAGCAGGAGACCAGATGCGCGAGAGGGTGAGCTGGCACGGTAGGTGGATAGCGGGGGCGGCTAGCGGGCGCTATTGAGTCGGGGCGGCTTGACAGTAGCCTGCCAAGCTGCCCTTGCGAGGCAAGTTGCTATCAAGCTACTCAAGCTTGATAGGCGGGCACATTGGCACGCAATACAGTGGATAAGCTCGCATGGGAGGGAATTCGATTCCTCACGGGCAATGGCAACGTGTGGGAGAATCGTGTTAATGACGTGACGCGATGCAACCTTAAACCCTACATTTGTTTTATTCGTGTGTTAATTGCAATGCGTTTGCGTGTGCGAATAAAACATGACCCACGATCACATTGCCGCCGAGCAAGAGAGAGTGCAGCCATGGGGGAGGAAAGAAAAGAGAGATTTCCTGCTGGACGAGAGCTCAGGGAGGCAGCACGGCTTTGATTTAGCATCCTTCGCAGTTGGAAGCATTGTGGGGCTAGTGATTATCTTTATGCGAGCAACGTGCTTAATATATCATTGGTGTAATTGTGGTTTTGTAATATGGAATGAGTTAGGTAGCCATGTTTAATTAACGGATGGGTTTATATAAGTAGTAATATTTGTTTATTATAAATAGCTACAAAAATACGGGTCAGAAAAATAGCTAAAATATTTTTTTAGTATATCCGTACGTATATAGTTATTGCTCTCACGCGATTATAGAATGGTCGTTATCCTAAGGACCTAGTCTTATTTCCCTAAACTAAAAAGCAGAAACTTTGTTATATCTTTAAACTATTACTAATACCCTCCTATTCAACTATAGGTGGTCAAATCAGTGATATTGGCCCATGAGACTACTTCACCCATAGAGAGCACGAATGAGAGTTCGCCGACATACTGTGTGAAATAATGTAGTATCTGCGTTACTCGCACCGCTGCATCTTCAGGAGATGGAAGACCTAGGAAGGAGACATGGAGGCATGGATGATGGAGGTTTTCCTATATGCAAGGGATGGAGAGCACACCCCCCGCATCTTCCGCACGGAGCACGTGAGAAGAACTTCCACTGATGCCCTTCATGACAGCTACTGCCGAGCAGTGCACACCAACTGTCTATAAAATCTGATCACCCCCATAACCAGATCCAAGACTCCAATCAAGCTAATATCAAAACTAGAGAAACAGAAGAGGGAGAAGAGAGGATAGATACAAGACGTCACTACACTACTGGTGGGGATGTTGAACTACGGAGAGATGCTTCACAAGCAAAAGTGGGTGGCCAAGCAGAACTCGAGGCGGCGGGACAAGCCGCTAACCCACCACGTCATGTGGTGAATGCAATCATCGGTGGAAATGGACACACCTCCATGTCGAAGTGACAACATCGTTCCTACGCCTGCCAGGTACACCACATTGGCACAACCCTCCCGACCAAGCTCCCACCGTGGGTCAACATGCCCATCATGTTTGGCCTCAAAATGCAATTGGAGTCAGCCTTCTGCACCAAGATGCCCTGGTGATCTTCGCCTCCATCACCGGGTAGGGCTGTAAAAAAAGCTCGAGGCTCACGAGCTACTCGAGCTTGGCTCGCTCTAGACTCGATTCGAGCTTGGCTCGAGCTCCAAACGAGCCGAATTCGAGCTTCATCTTAAGCTCGCGAGTTTTAACGAGCCGAACTCGAATAGCTCGCGAGCTTAAGATTTTTTCACCTCTCTCCAATTCCCCACACCCCTCCCTCCCGGCTCCCGCCTCTCACTCTCAAAATCCCACCCCACTGCCCCACATCCCCTCCGGCCCTCCCTCCTCTCCCCGACTTCCCACCCGCCTCGCGCGTCCACTGCCCGCCCCGCCCCCGCCCCTCGGCTCTGCCCCGCCTCGCCCCGCCCCGCCACCTCCTCTCGCGCCCCGCGCCCGCCTCCTCGCCGTCCCCACCCCTCTCGCGCCTCGTCGCCCCACCGGCCGCCCCACTCCGTCGCCTCCTCCTCTCCCCCGCCGCCGCCTCGCCTCGCGCCGCCGACCCCTTCTCCCGCCCCGTCCCTTCCTCTCTCCGCCTCCTCCCCCCCCGCGCCCTCCTCGTCCCCCGCCGCCCTTGTCCCCGCGCCCCTCCTCTTCCCGCCGCCGCCCTCCTCTCCCCGCGAGCGCCTCTCCTCCCGGCGCCCCTCCTCCCCCCGCGCGCCGCCTCCTCGGCCGGGATCCGCCACGCAGTACGCACCGCCGCACCGAGCCTACACGAGCCGAGCTCGGCGAGCTCGGTAGAAACTCGAGCCGAGCTCGAGCTCACTTAAAGTTCGATGTTGATTTTAGGCTCGCTCGAGCTCGGCTCGAGTTTCTACCGAGCTCGAGCTTGCTAGGTCAAGCTCGCTCGAGCTCGGCTCGTTTACAGCCCTATCACCGGGTGTGAAGTAAGGCATGTGTTTGTAGACAGGGGTGTTCTATGGATATCATGTTCGCCTCTACATTTGATAAGCTGGGAGTCTCGCAATTGTTTCTGTTGGAGCTCGGTGTCTTGCTTCTTGATGTTGGCAATGAACTGGTCCCGACTCTTGGTAGGATCGAGCTAATCATGGAGTTCGGGGCTGAGGTGGCACCCGATGTGAGAGCGCGGTCTTCGACGTTGTTGACATCCCGTACAATTACAATGTGATCTTGGGTAGGGTAGCCCTAAATCGCTTCGTGGCGGTTCCTCACCATGCCTACCTCTGCATGAAGCTACTCAGCCCGAGGGAGTCATCACTGTGTATAGAAACCAAGATCTTTTGAGGAAGATAGAAGAAGAATCTAAGCAGCAATTCGGTATGCACACTCCATAACCCTGAATGTCCCAGAGGTAGAGCCTAGGTTCTAGGCCTCATCCTCTAGCAAGTGGGTCCCCAAGCTAATGCCTAATAGGGAAATCAGGGCTGAGCCCCTCTCAGAAGTTGATCCCCACCAGGATCATGCCACTTGGCGTGGACCTCAACCTGGAGGTGGCAAAAGCCATACTAGCTACCTTGCGGGCAAACCATGACATATTTGCGTGGGGGCCCGAAGACCTCCCCAGCGTCCCAAGGAAGATCATCGAGCACTAGCTTTCTGTGAGGCTTGATGCCAAGCCCATCAAGCAAAAGCTCCAGAATATGTTAGGTGAGCACTAGGAGGAGGTCGAGATACTCCGAAATGCCAACATGATCGGGAAGCGGTACACCTAGAGTGGCTTGCCAATCTGGTTCTCGTCAAGAAGTCCAACAGGCAGTGACGCATGTGCGGGGACTGTACTAACATGAACCACGTATACCCAAAGGGTGACTTCTCAGTCCCCAAGATCGACGAGCTAGTTGATGCCACTTCAGAGTACGAGCTCATGAGCTTCTTCGATGCTTACTCGGGGTACCACCAAGTGGGGGTGGTAAGGGAAGGCGAGGAGAAGACTAGCTTCATCACACCCTTCAGGATGTTATGCTACGTCTAGATGGTGTTTGGGCTAAAGAACTCAAGTACCACCTTCAGCGAACTCGTTTACATGGCACTTGCTCGTCAGTTTGGCTACAACGTGGAAGCCTATGTCGATGACATTATGGTCAAGGGCATCTTTGCCTGGGCGCACATGGCTGACCCCCAAGAAACCTTCAACAACCTGTGTCAGGCTTGCATGAAGCTCAACACGATGAAACGTGTCTTTGGAGTGCAAGCTAGGAAGCTGTTGGGCTTCCTGGTGTCCAAGCGCATGATCAAGGTGAACTCAGCAAAGATTCGAGCCTTCCTCGACATGAAGCCCCCTTAGAATGTCTGTGAGGTGTAGAAGCTGTCCAACCGATTAGCTATGTTGGAGCGATTCATATCTCACTCGACTAAGAGAGGGCTCCCTTCTTCAAGATACCGCGAGGCTCTGGCACCTTCGAGTGTACCACCAAAAGTCAAGCCGCCCTGGATGATCTAAAGAACTACCTTGTGTCTCCCCATTGCTACAAAGGCCCAGGCAGGGTGAGGGTCACCTAGCTTTTGTAGTGGCAACCCCTGTTGTCGTAAGCGTGATGCTGGTCAAAGAAGAAGAGAAGAAATAACACCACGTGTGTTACATGTCTGAAGCTTTGCAAGGGGCTAAGGTGAGGTACATTGAGTTAGATAAGCTTACCTACACCATCCTCATGGCCTCCAGGAAGCACTGGAACTACTTCTTGCCCACAAAATCTAGATACCATTGTCATTCCCCATTGATGAAATGCTTCGCAACATGAAGGCATCCGAGTGAGTGGGGAAGTGGGCGGCTGAACTAGCCCCGTTTTCAATCACATTTGTTTCCTACATGGTGATCAAATCCCAAGTGTTGGCAGACGTTGTCATGGAATGAACCCTCATAGAACTATCTATGTCTGTCTTATCAGCCGACCCACTCTAAATATCTACGTTGATGGCTCTTGGTGCTTGGAGGGCACAGGAGTGGGTGTGGTCCTCAAATCCCTAAGTGGGACACACACTTTATACTGTGCTCACCTAGACTTCGAGGCCACAAACAACATTGTCGAGTATGAAGCCTTGCTACTCGGGTTGCGCAAGCTCAGGCATCCTGGGCCAAGAGACTCCTTATGAAAAGCGATTCCCAACTCATTGCCTGTCATATTGATAAGAGTTACCAAGCCAAGGACCCAATGCTTATAAGGTACCTAGCCCTCATCTGAGCCATGGAGAAGTACTTCAGTAGCATTACTATTCAAAGCATGTTGTGTTCGGACAATCTTGAAGTAGATATCCTGGCCAAGGCTGCCAACACTCAAGCGGAGAGGCCCACTGGCACCTTCTATGAGGTCCTGTAGAACTAGTGGTGAAGGGGTTCTCAGAGGTATACGTCATTGGTGAGCAAGATTAGAGGAAGCCAATCATTGACGGGACCGAGCTCGCTAATCCCACTAAGGCACAAAGGTTGATGAATTGCACAAGGGGCTTTGATGAATCCATCGTGTCAACCTCAGTAGCCTCATCACCAGCGCTCTGGCTTTCCTATGAAGATGAGTCGACCGACATGGGCCTCAGTGGGTGAACGCGCGAGCGGCACCGGTGGGCATGGACCCTGCCGATGTCCCTTCGGTACCTTCCCCCCAAACAACTCTCGAGCTGATGGTCGAGGCAACATCTGGGGAGGAAGTGGGTGACCCTAAGAACCCAACGGGGAGAGGCTGGTCACAAGTCCCTTCCCCATACCTGGGTGACGAGAGGTGCCTGCAGCGCGGGAAGGCCTTGCCCAAGGCGAGCCCCAAGAGCTACCATGCCCTACTAGCTTGAGTGACGGGGGCGAGTCCTCCAAGACCTCTCGAGTGTGCTTCGCCCTCCTCCAATTGCTCTAGAAGGTCCCTCTTCATGTTGGAAGGGCCCAATAATGAGAGAACTAGATAGCCTTCTCGGGGCTTTCCTCCCAATAATGAGAGAACTAGATAGCCTTCTCGGGGCTTTCCTTCCCCTCAACCGTCGCCTTCTCTTTCCTATCTTTCTTGGTGGAGAGACTGATGGACGCCGTCATCTTCTTTGAAGTCATAGCGAGGTTGGAGGTGACACTAAGCTATTCACAGGCTATTTGCGGTGACAAGAGGTGAAACACTAGGCAGAGTTGTTCTAGAGCCCATGCGGCAAGGAGTAAGACCCTCGGCTAGGGTCGGGGCCCTCAAGGCTGAGTTATCTGGTAGGAGTCTAAGTGCCCGCACCAAAGTCGCCCGGAGGTAGTTTGGTCACTCGCAACCAATTCACCAAGAGGCAGTCCGGGGGTTCACGACCATTTTACCAGGAGAAGGTCCAGCAATTCACAACTACTTCACCTAGGGAGGGCTCGAGAGTACAAGCCAAGCTAGCAACCACAAAGCCCAAGATGGGGCCACCAACATGCGCCCCAACCACGGTCGGGCCCAAAGCCAAGTCAACAACCGTGAAGCCCAAAGTCGAAAACCAAAGGAGCGAAGTCACTAGGGGTGGTCCGGGTGCCAAGGGGCGGATTCCATGTGGGCTGTCTGAGCACCAAGAAGTGATTTGCCCAAGGGTAGTCTAAGCATCAAAGAAGAGGAACCTCGAGTGTGGTTCGAGCACAGGTGAAGAACTCCCACAAAGGGTGTCTAGGTGTCAAAGCGATGGCTTCCGGGTAGCCCAAGGTGGTTGGGACAAAGCATAGGAGTCTAGCGGTGCATGGTGCACTGGATTGTCAAGGTAGCGGTCCGGGCATGAGTGAACCCCCCTGGAGGGGGTCTGGGCGGAGATGAAGGCCACCCCTAGAAGGGGTCCAGGCAAAAGAGAAGGATACTCCTCGGAGGGGGTCCAGGCATAGATAGAAGCGGTCCCTAGAGGGAGTCCACACACAGGAGTCAGGGACCCTTGGGGAAGCTTTAGGCCACCAGAGAGAAGCTTGGATACTTATAGCCCAAAGGGTGATCTGTGTTGGACTGAGTCCACCTAACTCACTGGGACCATGTGGGCACCTGGTTCGCAGCATGTCGTGCATTTGGTCCGCAGAATAGTGCCCCAGCCAACTCACCGATGCAGTAGCCCGAGATGATCTTCAAGTGGCAATGCTCCTCAAAATGTGCACACCCTCCAGGCCTAGTCTGCTCTAGGTGTCCCACAAAGGCTTGTCCTTGGCATGACCCGAACCTGCTGGACGACCCAACATCAACGGGTCTAGACCTCCCAATGACCAACTGACAGCAAACTACCTCCCAGAGTCCACTCTAATGCTAAGGTATCTTAATGTGTTGTCAAACTCATTGTGGGTTACCGAAGGAGTCGTTGGCCCGAGGCCGCGTGCCGATCCCTTTTATATGTCAGTGCACCAGCCTAGATGGGAGATTGATGACCACCCAGATCGGTGAGGGGTTACTGTTGGGGGAGGGTCCCGATGCTACCTTGAGCCCACGATGGCCCTAGGGTGATGACACCCATCGGAAGGACTACCTCGAGCTAAGTCCACAAGTCAATCTTAGCGAGGTCCGTGAGCCAACCTCGGCGAAGTCAGCGAGCAAACCACAAAGGGGGTCCAGAGCCAACCCCAGAGGGGGTCTAGAGCCACCACCAGATGAGGCTGGGGCCAAACCTAGGAGAGGTCCAGAGCCAACTCCGAACGAGGTTCGAGGTCAACTCCAGACGAAATTCAAGATCAGCCATGGACTGATTCCCAGAGTCTTAGACATGGCATGACCTATGTGAGGCAAAGGACAAAGATGCCCCCGAGAGTAATCTAGGCCTCGAGAGCAAACTTGTAACTTCACTTGCCTCACTCTCCTCCTCTATAAATAGGTCCTCTTGTAATAGAGAAGGAGGCCATTTGTAACTGTAGACACTCATATTGAATACATTTATTCATTCGTGTGCTTCTACTTGAGTCCTTCCGCATCCTCGGCGATCTCCGCATCTAAGCAGGGGTGCTTCTAAGTTTACTATCTAGTCTTGTATCGACGACAACATCAAACTTGATAATCCATGATTGGAATAGGTTCCTAGCACCCTAGGAAGGGTTTGAGTTAAGTTTCACTACGTTGGATCAATGATTTAAAAGTTAGCTTTTTTCTTGGATCGTGTGCAATGCAGTCTGCACTATTTCTCAGTGAACGGTCAGACTGCAAGGAACTGAACAATCAGATTGGCCAACAGCCAAACTGTTTCCAAGCCGACGGTCAAATAAGTTGAGATAGAAGTCTTGAGCGATCTTTGTGATCCTTGGCACTTGGCTTTGATGAGCTTGTGAGTTTGTGTTGTCGATGTGTAGAGTTGTTAATACCTAAGAGAAGATTTTGAAGAGTCGTTTAACCCGTCTGACTTGCCATATGGTGACAAGACAACTACCACTACCTGTTAAACCCTATGTTGCTGACCCATACTTCCATTACCGGCCAAAGCACATGAACTTGTTAAACCTACCATTATCGAGAACTGTTCCCACATATGGCCCTGTCGTAATGTTTTTTTTCAATTTTGGCCCCTTAGCACCTGTTTTTGTAAAGATGGCCCCCCTCCCCGAGCTCAGAAGGCGCAACAGGTGACACGTGCCACTTGCCACACTGCCGTGGCTTGGCAGGAGAGGAGCGGTGTAGCTGGACAAGTGGACATAGTAGGGCAGGTGCTGCCAAGCCAGAGCAGCTCAGCAAGCACCTACCGAGCCAACCCTTTCAATAATTATCAGGGTAGGATCCCTTCTTCTCGGCCACCTACTTTCGCTTGTGAAGCATCTCTCGATAGTTCGACATCCCCATCAGTAGCGCAATGACGTTATGTATCTCTCCTCTGTTCTCCCTCTCCTCTTCCCCTAGTTTTGAGATTAGCTCAATCGGAGTCTTGGATCTGGTCGTGGGGGCTGGCCAGATTATATAGATGGTCAATGTGCATTGCTTTGGAGTAAAACTTGAACGCATTGTCATTTCACTGGGGAAAACTGGTACGTGTTATCAAATCACTGGGAAAACTGGTGCATACTATCTGTTGGCTACAAAAAACTAGTACGTATTGTCAAATCACTAGAAAAGCTAGTACATGCTATCCACTCGTTGTGAAAAGCTTGTACGTATTGTCAAATCACTGGAAGCCAGTGGATGCTATCCACTCGCTGTGAAAAGCTGGTACGTGTTGTTAAATCACTGGGAAAGCCACTGCATACTGTCCACTTACCACAAAAGCTAGTGCATATTGTCAAATTACTAGAAAAGCTGGTGTGTGTTGTCCACTCACTATGAAAAATTGGTTCGTATTGTCAAATCACTAGGAAAGCCAGCACGTGCTGTCCACTCATTGATACATCAAGAAAAGATTCCAAGAATTATGTGAATAAGAAAAAAAACAAAAAATAAACCACAAAGCCTACGATGGCTACATAATATTTATAATATTTTTGTCAAGTTGCTTATGGCACTTAGGCCGTGTTCTACCATGTGAATACAATACATTACATATTACACGTCTATTTTTTAGTACATAGGTGAACTAGAGCAAGAACGGGAGCTGTTGTAGCTAGCTAAGCTGGAGCAGGAGCGACTGCAAGCTCAGCTGGTTTCTACAATGTTGAGGATGATCAGTGGGCTAGGGCACTACAGGCTCTTATGCATGCTACTCCTCAGGCGTAGTCCTCTAGTGAGTAGCTAGGTCAGAGTGGGGATGGTGGGGACGATGGGAGGTTTGGTGGGGATGATGGGGTCTAGGGAGCTATTGCAGTTCGCTCGAGCTCAGTGACTACGTCATCCCTCTCATGCTCCATTGCAGCCAGGGCCTTCTCTCACTTGGTGAGCTAAATGTGGAGAGTCTCAGTCTGGCTGTAGCTGGTGGAGGTCCGAAATCTCCTCTAGAGCCTTAGTATAGGTGGCTCCCATAGCTCGGGTGAGTTGGACTTGGAGCAAGTCATCCTTGAGCTAGGGATGAATGTCTCATCGTAGCACGCTATTTCTTGGAGGGATGGATAGTAGCAAAATGGGAAGATTAGCAAAGCAGCCTTGTGGATCTCGCACAGGCGAGCACAAGTCAAGCAGGCAACGTCCTGAAGGGTATCGGTGGAAGTAGTCCTCAGGTGCTCTGTGTGGAAGATGCCAGGGGGGGCTGTACTCGCCTTCCCTTGCGTACAAAAAAACTTCCATCATCCAGGCCTCCCTGTCTCCTTCCTGGGTCTTGGAATCCCCTAAAGATGGGACGGTGCTAGTAACACAGACACCACATTATTTAGCGCAATATGTCAGCGAACTCTCCTTCATCCTCTCCATGGGTGAAGTAGTCCCATGGCCCAATGTCATCTGATCCGACTATCAACAGTTGAACATGAGGATATTAGTAATAGTTTTAAAGATATAATGAAACTTCTACTTTTTAGTTTAGGGAAATAAGAACAAGTCCTTGGGATAACGACTATTTTGTAATCGCGTGAGAGCGATAAATATGTACATGCGGACATACGTAAAAATATTTTATTTATTTTTTCGGCCCGTATTTTTGTAGCTATTTATAATAAATAAATATGGCTACTTACATAAACGCATCTGTCATCTAAACATGGCTATCTAGCACATTGCACATTACAAAATCATAGTTACGCTAATAAAACACTAATGACATATTAAGCGCATTGCTCACATGTGAATGAAGCATACATTTTTCTAAAGATAATTACCAACTCCATAATGCTTCCAACTGTGAAGGATGCTAAATCAAAGTCGCGCTGCCTCCCTGTGCTCTCGCTTAGCATGAAATCTCTCGTCTTCCCTTTCCCTCCCTGGCCGTGCTCTCTCTTAGCAGCAATGTGACCGCGGATCGCATTTGATACGCACGCGCGAATGCTGCATAATTACGCCCGAGTAAAACAAATATAATGTCAAGTTGCATCATGTTGCCATGTCACATCGTGTCATTAACACGATTCTCACACGCGCTGCCCCTGCCTGTGAGGAATCGAATTCCCTCCCACGCAGGTTTATCCGCCATGTTGCGTGCAAGGGCGGCTCAGCAGGCTGCTACTGAGCTATCCCGGCTCTACGCTGTCTGCCTGCCGCGCCAACTCACCCTCTCACGGGCCTGGTCTCCTGCCAAGCTACAGTAGCGCAATAGGTGACACGTGTTGCCTGTCTTGGCTTTCGAGCTCAAGGAGAGAGTCGTTTTTGTAAAAATGGGTGTTAGGAAACCAAAATTGAAAAAAAATGTTACTACAGGGCGTGAACAATTCAAATTTTCATAGCGGTGCTCCCATGGTGTCTAAATAGGTAAAATTGCACGAGGCAAATAACTTTCAGCAAGGTGTAGGGATGAATTAGTGCCCTGGTGGTGGGAGTAACGTTGTTCCCTCCCATTGGATTCTATTGTAGTGTTGTGGTGGTGCTCTGCCTTTTGGACCGTCAAGATTGTATAGTGGGTCCAAGAGTATAGTATCATATGTATAAAAATTTTATCTATATATCTTATCCTGTATAATTGTTAAGGGTCAGGATGAGTATTTATCATTATACTCTCACTCATATATAAAGAGCCTTAAGAGGATAAAAAGGAAGGACTCTGATTTTCCTAGCTAACTCCCTCTCACACAAGGTGCTAATTACCTCCCTTAATTTCGCATCCCCAAGGAAGGATAGTTTCTACAGACTGTTTGTCGTTTGTCTTGTTGCCACAACACGTGTCTACTTTACTTTATAGAAAAACATGCATATACACTTATAAAGTTATAATGCCTTAGAACCTCTCAAAATTGCTAGCAAGTATAGTAGGTGTGCATGCAGCATGCGCGGTGTGTGGTTTGCGTCCTCTTTGTAGTTGTTATTATTTTTTTCTCTGTTTTTTTCAGAAAGGCGTCCACTTGTAGTCTTGTGCTTGAAAAGAATTCAAGGTCAGTGCTTTTATTGGGCCTGATCTGGCCCAATACTCGGCCCATCCACATGAGCCCTGAACTCTTCTACGGGTCTTCTCAGCGACTCTGGCTAGGCACAAAACCCTTCGTCGCTGCAAGCGAAGCCTCCGTAGCGCCGCCCTCTTGACCACCACCGTTACCGACTAATCAATATGGCGGCGGCCGGTGCTCGCGCTGGATTCAGGCGACTGTTCTCCGTATCGGCCTTCGCTCCCCCGCCTCCCCCCGCCGCCCGCCCCGCAGCGGAGCCTTGCAACAACCTCTTCGTCTCAGGTAACTAACTCCTCTTCCCATTCTTCTCACCCCTTCTCTTTCTCTTTGGCTGTAAAATCCCTCGTCTTGGTTCTTCTATTGTGCCCTGGTTTTTGTCAGTAATAGATGTCTGTGGTAGGATAGAGGCTGTTTATCTCTTACGATTTTGCTAATTTTTGGAGCCTTTGGACTAGATTATGTTGCCGGAAATGTGGGGTTAGGCCAAAAGTAACTTCTTAGCGCTTCTATTTCCATATTTTGTTATGAGGTAAGATGATGTGTCATGGAAACATCACCATACAACATGCATAGTATACCAAGTATTGAATCCAATAGTAAAGCAACATATGCGTATGCATGTTAGTATGTATATCCATAATCCATCCAACAGCTCACAAGATTAACATCAAGCACAATACAATCAATTCCAACATTTGATATAATAATGAACGATTGAATGGTTTACAAATTATAAAGCTAAGACAAACAAAGCATGCACATGAGTGACAGAGCATGCACAGTGTGGAGAATAATTGTCTGAGCATCAACTTGAGAACTAGTATGAGTGACAGAGCATGCACATGTCCAACTACTAGAGCACTGGCAATACCTCAAATTCGCATATTACAGTAGATCACAATTGCTGAACTAAATAATAACAGTGTTTAACTCAATCAAAATTGATCAACCGCTATTTCTAAACTAGATACTAAATGAGATAAGCACACGCTATTTCTAAACTAGATACTAAATGAGATAAGCACTAAATGAGTAAAGGGGTATCATAGAAATAACTAATCTTTTACTCAGCCAAAATGTCAAAGAGGTTAACGAATTGATCACCGGCTAATTAACTGTTCTAAGCCCAGATTTTAGTACACGAGTGCAGAAATAATCAACCATCAATGCGAACACCTAGACTGATACTCAAAAACGTGAAATCAAGGTTTTGGCCGAACATACACAAGATCAATTCACCAATCTACTGAAGTACGGAACTAGTAGTATAGCACCAAGTGGTTTAGACCAAAGCTCACAACACAAAGCAAACTAAAGCACAAACTGCAACTTGGTTCAGTTAACTACTGAAAGTAATGAACAAAGTTATGTAAAAGGAAAGCTCATAGCTCGATGACACTCTGAAGCTGCCTAGTGGTGAACCATATTGCAGGTATGCTTTCTCAGAGAGAATTAACACCCCTCTCTCTGAGAAAGTTATGCCTCTGGTCCTCTTGGAGGGAACGTGTAGCAGACCCAAGGTACAGGTAGGGTGTTGGTCACATGCAATGTGCTTTAGCGCTAGATAGATTCGGGTGTCATCAAGCTTTTAACTTTCACTTTCCTTGAACTTGGTTTAATCATGTGAGCTGTTGGATGGATAAAACATTTATTTGTTGCTTACTGTTGGATTCAATACTTGGTATATCTTTCTTGCATGTATTGTCTTGTTGTTCTATAATGCATCATTTGCGATTAAAATGTCTAAGTTGTTTTTTTGGGTCTTAACTCTACATTTTTTACAAGTTAAAACAGACTATTAGCGTGAGCAAATTTGGTTTTAGCCTTTTAGGTGCCGCCTTGGAATATAGGGCTTGAAGGAGAGTGTTAGGAACTTGCAATTGTTAATTGATTAGGTTGTGGAGAGTAGTAGCTGTGAGCTGGTGAAATGTTGAATACTTGGATTAGTCTGGTTCATAATGTAATTTCTGCAGCTCCTATTAGGTTTTAGTCATTTAGTTTCTTAGTAGTTAATATAATGCAATAATTATTTGTAACGGTTCCAAGTATACTGTTCGAACAGAACTGGTCTAAGTATGCAATATAATTATGATTAATTGTTAATCAGACGAGGCTTTCGCATTGTGCACAACACAATATTGCCCTTTTTCCTTGATCTTGGGATATACTTTTTTTGGACAACAACAGTAAAACCTTTTGTATCAAACAAGTTGGGGTAAGCTAGGAATGAATCCCCTGAAAATCAAAGCCGACGATAACTTCGGCAAGACAAGGCACGCCAAAGTGTACCACAACAACTTCGGCGTGACGTCACACATCGGAGAATCCACCTCGGATGAGGTCCGAGGTCTAACCCTAGACAAGTTTCGGAGGCCACCCCGGACGAGGTCCGCGAACCAACCTTGGACAAGGTCCGGGAGCCAACCCAAGACAATGTCTGGAGGCCAACCTCGGACGAGATTCAGAGGCCAACATTGGACGGGGTCCAGAGGTAACCCCGAGCGAGGTCTGCAGGATGGCTCTCAGAGTCCCTCGGACACGGTGGGACCCACTTAGCTGAAGGACAAAATTACCTTTAGAAGTAAACTAGGCCCCCAAAGGCAGACTTGTAACTTCACTTATCTCCTCCTCTTACTCTACAAATAGGATCCCTTTTATTGGAGAGGGGGGCTATTTGTAACTCTAGACACCTATATGCAATACATTTGTCCATCCATTCGTGTATGATTCTTTTTGTGTCCCCTCACATCTTATGCGGTCTTCGAATCCGACCAGTGGTGTATATAAGTGTACTGTCCGATCTCGTATCGACAACAGGAACTATATTGTTTTAAGGGTTAATGGATTAGTATCTTCCTATCATTTATTTTCTGAGATGTCAATATTTCATCTGGTTTTGAATATCAATAACTAATCTTTTCTTTTGAGGAAAATTACTCTATGAGATATACATTTTCCTTATAGTTTGGTTGATCGTTGTCTAGAATTGCGAACGGGCCTCTAGCGTAGCGGTTAGAGCGCTCTAGTAGCACCCCTCAGGTCCTGGGTTCGACTCCCAGTGGGAGCGAATTTCAGGATGAGGGAAAAAAATCCCCTCGCTTGTCCCATAAGCCAAAGCACAGGTCTAAGGCTCGCCCAGGTCGTTGGTCGCGCCAGGTTGTTGGTCTAGGGATCACCACAGTTGTTCTCACATGGGTGATGCATTGTGTCGAGGGTGGGGCAAGGGTTCGGGGATTTTCTCGATCTGCGTGAGAAGATCTTCTTCTTAATGAAATGCCCGGGGGCTGCCTTACCCCCCGCAGGTCGAGTTTTTTTTTCTTTGTCTAGAATTTTTTTCCTGTAAAGTTGCTAAAAGGATCAGCAGATCACTATCAAGTGTAAAATCATCTTTTACTGATACAGTTTTACATTGTTTTAAAAATTGAGATGTTCGTTGTTTGTTTTTATTTACACGAGGCTTCATTTGGGCCGAGCTATGACTGCGGTTGTATATTATGGTAGTAACAAGGGTACCTATGCAGGGTTGAATAAACGCACGACATCTGAGGGACTCATTGAAGCCTTTTCAAAATTTGGTCAGGTTATTGAAGGTATTTGGTTCTAACCTCTGTAGTTCTTTCCTCTGTACTATTGCTGATTCCATTTACAGTCATTGAGACACATCACCATGTGTGCAGCAAGAGTAATCACTGATAGAATATCTGGATACTCAAGAGGATTTGGCTTTGTTAAATATGCAACTGTAGAAGAAGCTGGTGAGGGCATAAAAGGCATGGATGGAAAGGTGAGTTCTTTTATTTATCAGAGTATCACACCACACAGAAGGGTCACGATAATCCATAGTGTTGGGAACTGGTGAAACTTATTTCGAAAATAGGCAACATTAGTAAAACTTTCAAAGATGTGCCAAGTACAGAATTATGTTCAACTAGGTACTACTGTTCTCATGGAGACCTTCAAATAAGTACTACTGTTCTCATGGGAACTCTTATTAATCTGTCAATGCATATCATGTTTATTGCTTACCCTGTTGTAGGTGACGTTAACATTGCCTGCAGTGCAGCGTGGCATAGTTTTGATCTTCTCCTGACACTAGTGTATCTTTGTACAGTTCCTCGATGGTTGGGTGATATTTGCCGAGTACGCCAAGCAGAGAGATGCCCAGCAGCCGCCCCAACCAGCATCTTCGATGGCACCTCCATCTGGCTATCAATACTCTGGCTAATGGTTGTTGTCTCCATTGATACGATTTCCCTCAATCACAATTAACAAATCAATTGTTCGTTAGTCCACCAATTGGAAATCGCTTTCCATTCAATTTTTGAGGGAGAAAATTTGGTGTGCGCCACTTGAGCTATTCTGTTATGGTTATAATGGCAGATGTGGGCTGCTGCCTGCTGGGTACTGCTACTTTGTGTACTTGTGTAACTTGTCACTAACTATAATTTGAATATCGCCACAGCTTTGATCAGTGTGTCCAGGGGCCCTGCTTGTTTTGCTGCGTCTGTGCGCAGTCTTGTGCAGCCTGCAGGGAATGATTGGAAATAATGATGTGAAAATGCATATAGTGCCAACTCAGTCTGCATATAGCCCATGCCTGTAGAAATTAAGCTTCAGGGGCATGGAATTCTGGACGGGACAATCCCATGACTCCTTGAACTTTTACACCATGGCTTCATAATTTGATCTCCAGATTGCCAGTGGTGGCTATAGTTTTGATCTCCATTTTCCGATGACAGTACGGTAGCACCCGTATCAATAATTATCAGGCGCCTGTGCGCGGACGTGGGGCGGCTCTCCACCGTCGGTCACCTCCGTCTTCTCCACGCATGCGAGGGAGCCGAGGCAGGGCGAATCAACAGCAGTGGCAGCGAGCTCGATGGTGCCCTTCAACCAATCCTCCCGGTGGGGTTGGCCGACAGTCTCGGCTGTGGTTCCGGGGCGGTGAGGGTGCTGCCGGCCACAGGATCAGCGGCAGGGCGGTACGCGAGGTCAGAGGATGGTTGGCAACGAGGTTGAGGCATGAGTTAGGTGGAGGGCAGCGGATTGCGGCGGGTGCGGCGGACGGAGATAGGAGGTGGTGCGGAGAGGTGACGAGGTGCTGCCAGCCTCAAGGGAGGCAGGGAATGGGTGGGGTGGGCATGGCGCATGGGGAAGGAGAACCCCAAGCAAGGGTAAGCGCCATTTTGGAGAAAAGACCCCTACTATCTTATGGACGACGCTAGTCAGAAATATATACGAACGTTTTAGGTTGACAAAATTGGCTATTAGGCACTGCAAATTCATGGTAGCATTCCGACCTCACCGAGCCCGATTGAATCCGACCGTGCTGCGCCGTTGTATATCCCAAAATCCTAGCCGATATCCCAATTCTCCTCACTCACTCACAGTTCGAACGGAAGGCCAAAATGTACTGTGCGATAACCTTCTCTATCCTCTTTAGGCTGAAAATGGTATTATATTAGCTAGAGTGTGTTTCGGCTAGCCTCTAAAGTATAGTGTTTTTTATCAAAGACATACAATGACAGTATCCTACAACAAAACCTATAAATTTACGGTGTTCTCTAGCTAATTTTGCCTTTTAAATTTCGTCGAATTTCGGTCATCATGGTGGGTCCCGTCGAGTTCATGAACACGAATTACACGATTTCCTTCCGTTACAGATAATCACAAATTTTGCCCTCTTCTTTCTGCCGTGGTCTGGAGAGTTGATTAACTTGCGCCAGATGATCTGAACCCACTGCAACGCCCCTTGACAAGTTGATTGTCGTACGCGTTCGACTAAAAAACCCTAACTCCACGTCATGGCCGGGCACCGGCCGTGGCCGGCGTCGACCGCCTCAGCGGCCTCCCCGACGAACTCCTCCACATCATCCTTCTCCACATCATCATCCTCCACCGGGAGTCCACCGACGATGCTGCGCGCACAAGCGCCCTCTCCCGCCGATGGCGCCGCGTCTGGACGCATCTCCCCGAACTCTCTTTCTTCGACGCCATCCACCGGCCAACTTCAGAAGGCCCCTCAGTCCTCGACGCCGTCGACGCCGCGCTCACTGCGTGCGCCGCCCCGACGCTGGACCGCCTGTCAATCTCCGTCATGTACGACCAGTCACAGCCCGTCTGCGCCACCCGCGTCGCTCCATAGCTGCGATTCGCATCGCAGCGCCTCGCGGGCGAGCTCAGACTGGAAATCTTCAGGGTGTGTTTGGTTGCTTGAATCTCCTTCGTTCTGGCTGGATGGATCCGTATAATCTGAGAAAGAGTCTATTTGGTTGCCTGTATGAGTGGATGCAGCCTGCATGAGCGGATGCAAAAATACACACTCATCCTGGATGGGTGGATACGCTTAAAATAAGCTTCACTGGCCATCCTGGATAAGTTGATGCAGTGTATCTTATGCGGTCCCACGTGTCACCTCTCGGGTTTGGTAGACTACATCCGCTCATACAGCAACCAAACAAAGATCTCGGTTTTTGCATCCGCTCATGCAACCTCACCAAACATCTTCTTTTTCTGAAATATGATTCCACTCAGCCTGCATCCACTCAGTCGGGATATACGATACAACCTCCATCCACGAACCAAACACACCCTTACTGTTTTAGCCCCTCGTGCCATTTCTTTTGCAATTCTAGCCTCTGGAGAAATTATTTTACAAATCTAGCCACCTCTCCAGCGTGGAATTACGCGAAGTCAACATATGGCAAATTCCGCGCTACGGAGCACGGAAAATAGTATTTCCACGCTACAGCATACTGTAGCTAAAGTAAATTTTGTGGTACTGTAACTACGGGAGCATGTTGTAGGTCAATTTTACGGTAGTCGACCGGGCATAAGATGTAGATGCATCGTGCCCTTGCTGCGTCTGTGTAGGTAGCATTGGCACCGGTGCAAGTAGCTCGAGTGAACTTGGCATCGGTGTAGGTAGCTCGAGTGGATATGGCACCAGTACAGCTGGCTCTCGTGGACTTAGCACTAGTGCAAATAGCTCGAGTAGACTTTGCACCAGTGCAGATGGCTCTCATGAACTTGGCATAGGTGCAGGAGCCTTCAGGCAGAAGTCCCTCTTGAGCTATTGGATGAATGTTCTAATGGCTTACTCTAGAGTCATGACCTCATTGTTAAGGGGCATTTGCAGCAGGACGACATCGAAATTTACATGAACACTGTCCACATTCACTTTTGCGAAACTTGGCACTAAAGATACATCATGCACCAAGGCCTGGGCCCGGATGGATACGCCTAGCCCCAAGCAGTGCACAGGGAAACAAAGGTATATCTCAGTTAGAACTTGCACTTCCTAGCTATCTACATAATGATACAAAATTAGCTATTCCAATAGGCCTATCAATGGATCGGGAATTCTAAAGATAATAATTATTACCAG
Organism: Dendrocalamus sinicus; assembly: GCA_036346575.1. Classification (NCBI taxonomy): domain Eukaryota; kingdom Viridiplantae; phylum Streptophyta; class Magnoliopsida; order Poales; family Poaceae; genus Dendrocalamus; species Dendrocalamus sinicus. The sequence goes on along the minus strand of CM070660.1, from coordinate 9,160,832 downwards.
TATGTCATCAACAAAAAATCGGTGGTCGCTTTCTGAGGTAGGGTTGGACGCGCAGCTACTCCAACGGTTGGGGGTTGCCTCGCACAGGAGCGGCAGGGCTTCCTGCTGATTTTCCCTATACCTTTGCATCTCATCTCTGACCAGCTTTTGCGTCTCATCTCTGATTTTGTCGTAATGTCTTCTTGTAGCTATGCCTCGCGCTCGATTTTGGCCATCTTCCTACTCCGATATGCTTTGAAGTCCTTTGGGAAGCCATATTTCTAAGAAATATAAAGACCAAGCCCTCTCATGCGACCTGAGTGTTTCTTATTTCCCAGGGCCACAGAGAGTAAAACTCTCTCCCTAACTGCCTCGAATGAGCTTGAGAATATTCTACACTCAGTGCTTCCAGGCGGTGGGACACTTCCTTGTCTGCAGGGTTTCAAAAAGAGATGGCCCCCCATGACACAGCAGATGACCTTACTCTTATCCAGTTCCGGGCACGCTCATCACTGTGTACAACAAATTTGCAGCAGGCTTAGCCCAAATTCCAGGCTAGGCAAGCTGGTTTTAGGTCAATATGGACTTTTATTCCTAGCCTTTCATACCTAAGTCACTATTCTCTATGGGCTTTGGTTTTCAGGCCTTGGGCTATTGCCCACCTAGCTCGAGGTCTGGTTCCGCCCCTGTTCCCAGCTTAATTGATTTATATATATAGTGATCTGGTTTAAAGCAGATTATCGAATTGGATTACACTGCATCTGCATGGCTAGATTTTGACTATATACAAGATGAGTAAAAAACTAGGAGATTTCAATCAAATTTTTTCCTATTGTTGGATCCAAAATCAACGGCTCAAATCTATCCCCTTACTCCCTACCTCACACACAAGTCCCTAACCCTATCCCGACCCTCCCACGTGCTGCCCCAACCCTCCAACGGGAATCGATGCCGCTCCAGTGCCTACAAGGCTCGTCAGCAACCTCCTCCCCTCGTCACTGTAGCTTCTTGCCTCCCATTATGGCCGCTGGTGCCAGGGCCACCTGCCACCTCCACCGTTGTCTCTCCTCTTCTTCCCCGTCTCCAACGACTCACCATCACCCCCGCACGGATCCCGCCGCCCCTCTTCATTCGAGTTTGTTGACCCTCCCACCGCCAAGCTTCCACCCCTCCTCCCTATAAAGTCCGGCGTAGATGAATCCTAACGCTAACCCAATGAACCCAACCCTAAAAGACTCGTCGGAGGAGAAAACGAAGGTCGTAGGCTTGTAGCATACAAATCTTCAAGCCCAACCAATAGTGAGAAATTCGAGTGAAATCCCCAAATTTTTGCTGGAGTTTTGTATAGCGATTCCGAACTTTTAATGGCCCACTATCATCCTCTGTGAAGTAGGTCTGCTCAGGAGATACCGCGATGCGCTGCAGCTTGCATTCTTGCAAGCAGGCATGCTAAGCGCCGCCACCATGTCTGTACAACAGCACCAGCGTGGGCTTAGACACCCTGCAGGACAGAGCCCATGATGGCAGCCCATCTCTCAAAGCTAGGAATGCGCGAGGCCCCACCAGAGGGCCAAAAGGGCCTTGAAAGGGTAAAGCCCCTCTAGCCGCCTGGTCGGTCGTAATCACCATCCAGTTAGGCCCAAATATGCAGTTCTGCACGCAACGCAGCGTCACGGCGATATTTTAGTCCAGCACCATGCAAACGGAAACCCTAATTAAGTCGGCGATGGAACACGGCGGTGAGAGGGACCGCATCAGCGCCCTCCCCGACGAGCTCCTCCACGCCATCCTCTGCCACCTCTACTCTGCTCACACCGCCGCACGCACCAGCGTCCTCTCCCGCCGCTGGCGCCACGTATGGACCACCCTACCCGAGCTCGTCCTTGCCCACAATTTTAATGCGTGGGCGCCTCTGGACTCCGTCGACGCCGCCCTCGCCGCCTGCTCCGCCCCGACCCTAAACCTCCTCGATATCACCGTGTTCTACCAAGGGCCCCGTGTCCCCGCCTGCCGCGCCGCTCCGTGGCTGCACTTTGCCTCGCGGCGCCTCGCGGGCAAGCTCTGCCTCGCGCTGAGCCGGGAGAATGTGGCCGCGCGAGAGGAGGAGGAGGAGGACGACGACGACCAGGTGCTTGAGCTGCCTCTCCTTGACAGACCAAAGGAGATAAGCATCATCCTCGATGAAAGTGTCTTGCTTCGGCTCCCTGCCGGCACGTTCACGACGCTGACCGGCCTGGAGGTAAGCCGTGCCCGCATGGAGGGCCGCGCCTTGGAAGCCGCCGTGTCCTCGCAATGCCCGTGCCTACGGAGTCTCGAACTGGCCGAGGTCATCCTTCTCGGCGTTCCCGACCTCTCCATACGGTCCGACTCGCTGGAGCAGCTCTGGATCTCCATCAGAAACACCCGCCGGCTCAACATCGCCGGCCCAAGGCTGCAAAAGCTGCGGACGGACGTAGAGACGTACGGACAGCCCGAGGTTCACATTGCCGCCCCGAAGCTGGCCGAGGTATGTTGGCACGGACACTACAATCCAGACCGCCACCAGATTGCGCAAGCTGGGCGCCATCTGCGGCGGCTGGAGCTGGAGCTCATGGCACGCTCTCAGGCCTCGCTGATACAGCGGTTTGACGACGTCAATGAGCTTAGGATTACCGTCTTCCTCCCCCCTGTGCGTATATTATCTCTATCTCTTCGTTTTCAAAAGGCGTTATGGGCTTGTTATTTTAACCATTACTTTTTAAACTTTATATCAATATAAATTAATAAAAGTTGTAATATCATGAAAGAGCTTTTAACGATGAATGGTAGTAATACAGTTTATATGATCAATCTATATAGTTTTAAAACATTGTGGTTATTAAATTTTAAAAAATTTGGTGGTACATATTCTAGAAACACTATCATTTAAATAAGAGCGGAGCAAGTATGCATTACTCGCATCCATGAATGCATGCACGGATGATCGATGCACATTGCCTTCGTTGCCTTTGAATCTCTTCTCTTGCACATGTGTTTTCTCAGGGAATACCTGAGTTCAAGAGCATTTTGGAGGACATGAAACAGCTTCCTAAGTGCGAGGCATTGTCAGTGACGTTTCTGCCCTCAACGCACGACATTACCCCTAGCATGTTTCACCTCCTCAAGGAGCGTGACGGTTTAAGAAAGCTTCTGGTTCATTTGGACTCATGGGTAATTAATTTCTAATTGAAATCTTTCTTTTTATTATTTGCAAGCTAGATGCTCCGTAATTAATTTGGTACTCCCTCCGTTCGTAAATGTATAATATTTTAAAAACGTACAGTCAAACTTATTAAACTTTAACTATTATATATATTGGTGATATGAAAATGATATCATTATATTAGTCGTGAAAAATATTTTCATAGTATATTTATTTTTTATTAACGTATTCATATAAAATTTTATATCAAAGTTGTATATTAGATATCGTATCAATGTCCAAAACATCATACACTTACGAATGAAGGGAGCACTACTTTTTATTCTCTTTTACTTGTGGTTTTGAACATCAACATGGCACACCTTTTTGACTCGAAGAAAATTCTATGGGAGATGACCCAAAGGCTTACCTCTAGAGGTCTCTTTCTAGATTATGCCACTAGCAATAGCACTAATAGAATTGTCTTCCTCATAGAATCTGACAAGAGGTTAGCCTTAATGCCCTCCTCATAGAATTGTCTTCCCTTTTGACTGTATTTTTTAATTACTACATCCGTTTTTTACTTTTCACGGTCTAAAAGTGCCCATATGACGTTGCTTTTTTATAATTTTATAGTATATTATGAATGTATTTTTAACGATATAATTTTAATATAACCAGTCTAGATAGTTTAAAATATATTAGTAGTCAAACTTTAGAAAGATTAACGGTATGAATTCTAGTACGTCGAGTAAAAAAGAATGAATAGAGTATATGTTTGCAACAAAGTATTTTAAAAATAATGATGCAAGTACTTTCAATGACGAGATACTAGTATAAGTTTCATATGATAAATCAAAATTTTAAAAGGGTAATTTCTCGTATTTCTAAAATGAAATGTAAAAAGAATGGAGGGCGTACATGTTTTTTTATTGGACGGAGCACTAATGTTGAAGACATTACGGTTTGTGTGATGGTTTATCCATCAGTCAGTTGAGGCCACTCGTTTTCATTTGGGCGAGGTTGGACATGTTTAGGGATGTTTAACTCGATGCAGCTATCTAGCTCTGATTACCTATATATCTACAATTTTCTAAATGCATTACTAGCAACACATGCTTGATTCATTAGGAGGATGCAAATTTAATTGAAAGACAGTCCAAAATTGCGAGATTCAATATCAATTTATGACAGAGATGTCTCTTCTCTTATGTTTGCATACCTGTATTTTGTGCTTTTCAGGCGAGACCTTACCCATGCATGTTGGTCGGTTGTCCTTGCCGTTCGCCAGAGGGTAACAGTGCCGATGACATTGCCCTGGATTCACTTGAAGAGGTAAATATAAGTGAATTCAGAGGAGCAGATGATCAAATGGAACTTGCGAAGCTGCTGTTCAAACAGAAGCTCCTCAAGCGGGTGACCATCCATACACCAATATTTGATTTTGTGTTAAACAAGGAGATGGTATGCGAGAAGATACGCGCCATTATTGTTCATCCGTAGGGGTGCAAACGGGTCGGGTTAATCCCGACCGATCCGACACCGAATCCGATTGGTACCGAATCCGGAGAAAAAATATGGGTTAGGATATGGTAACAGCAATATCCGTCCCGAATCCGATACGTCTTCAAGTTTGATTTCAGGTTAGTGCTACTATTTGATGTTTCATTTTCTTTTGCAATGGTAAAATAAAACCTTCCACATCAGCTATTAAGTAGTAACATCAAGTTCTTGATAGCACGTCCTCCTACTCCATTTGCTGTACTGCATGCATTCCTTACAAACGGGTTAATCCCGACCGATCCGGCACCGAATCCGATTGGTACCGAATCCGATTGGTACCGAATCCGGAGAAAAAATATGGGTTAGGATATGGTAACAATAATATCCGTCCGAATCCGACCCGTTTGCACCCCTATTCATCCGGGTACTAATATCGTGTTCAATGCAAGACGTGGCTTAATACGAGTGATTTCAGCGTAGCCAACAAAAAAAATACTACTATTTGTTTGCAAGACATTTCGACGTTGCGGTTAACTGCCTAGTTTGTCTTCAAGATCTTTCTTCTGTGTCAATGTCGTCAGTTTTTATGCACAAACATACCGCCCAGTTAACACCTCATGAATGAAATTGTCCGGAGAACGTGTGCTGTCGTACACCGAGCAGACAACGATATGAACATTGCTCGTCCTCTTTTCCAGGTAATGGTATGTGCCTTAAAAGTTGGCCAACAGAAGGTCGCAAAGATACTACTATAAGTGGATTTACTTGGATAGTTGATTAAGCAACAACAATCGAGCAGATCCCTTGAGCACAGTCGGTAGGTAGTTTGCCATAACGTGCTCTCTACCTCCTACTGCTCAAACCGTTGTCGTATAAATCTGAAGGAACTCGATGGGATTTTGGAACTCATCAAATTTTTTCAGGTTTACTGGTCAAAATTGCGGTGGCCAGCGTACTGTTCAAAGCTCAGGCATGAACTTCTCATATCTCAGGAAGGGGAATTCTAGGTTATAATTGTTTCCAGTTGGATCAGTATTTTGCGAAGGGATGACGAACTCGCAGGGAACCTACCCACTCTCTTTGCAGGTTCCACCGAAGAGTTACGACCACCAGTTGACAACACATTCCTAGAATTACATATTCAAGGGCTCACTGAAACTGCTCGAGCGGTTGCTGGGAGACTCGAACACTTGGGGGCAGGCCCATTGTCGTGTTGCGAGTTCTGTTCATGGTCGGATTGACCCTTGCCATCTGGGGAAACTGGTTCCTCCTGTCGGCGTACTGCTGTGGAGATAAGGATCCCTTCTCAGCCTTTTTGGTGGTGCAGCCTCCAAGATCTCGGGATGGATCTCTAGAGATATCCTCACTGTCAGAGGATAGCATCATCTGCGCGAAGTCGTAGCAGGCGTCCATGTCAATATCCACGTAGTCGGCCAAGTCGAACCAGTTCTCCTCATTCCACTCCCCTGCCATGAGGACAACAGAAGAAAGAGAACTTGCCAATGAGGAAATTGCCAGAGTCTTGGAAGAATCATCTCCATGGACGATGCCAACTGTCGATGTTTTAATATTGATCTTATGTATGATTTGTTTGGATTTGGAAAAAGTCTAGAAGACTCAGTGTATGCACATGCAAAGTAGAGATATAGGAATTTTTATACAGGTTTGGGCCTTCTCCTGGGAGAATAATAATCCTACATTCTGTGTACCTATTACTTAGATAAATTAATTACAACTGAGAGTAATGTGAAATGCCTAGCACTATCTCCTGATCCAATGTCATTCTTCTCCCTACTCTTCTCCAACGTCAACTTTTATATAGTCGACGAAGCGGTGGCCATTGTTCTGTGCCAAAAGATGCCTCAACGCTTCGGGTGATAACCATCTAACGGAAGTTACTTTCAGAGAGACGCAGTGGCACGTTCGCTATGCGACGGTTGTTGTCAGAGAGAGTTCGTGTGCGGGTATTAGGAATAAGCGCACGTTCCAACCACCCTGTTAGACGACTTTATGATAATGTAAGTCATTGTAAACAAGCTAGTCGTGGATATGCCAGTTGTAGAAAAACCCACAACCATGAGGTGGTCGTAGGATATCTTACGCTACGTGGTCGTAGAAAGACCTACAACTGTAAGATCGAGGAGGCCGACTAGAGGGGGGTGAATAGGCGGTCTAAAAATTTTCTTCAAATTAATATTAGCAATTCAAGACCTTTCTATTTGCCTAAACCAAGTATATAATGCGGAAGCTAAAAACAATTTGGTTTAGCTCAAATAGCGCCTACAACAAATAAATTCGCCTAAGTGCACCAACAATTCTATCTAGGTCAAGGCTTGCAATCCTAGGTTTACAAGCAATCAAAATAATGCTAAGTAAGTAAATTGCTTGAATGTAAAAAGAGTACAAAAAAGCAAACCACAAATGACACAACGATGTGTTACCGTGGTGTTCGGAGACTTGCCGGTCTCCCCTAATCCACATTGAGATTAGCCCAAACAAATTGGACCGGCTCCACGAATTAAGTCTTCCACCTCAAATCCACTAGTGGTAGCTCTTCCCCGCTCCGGGTAGGTGAGCTCCAACCTTCACACACGCCGGGCCTTCTCACAAGCTTCTTTGAGAAGATCACCGGGCACGACGCCTCCCACGCCGTCTAGGAGTCGGCAAACTCCAAGAGTAACAAGTTAAGTCTCTCACTTGACTCTCACCACGTGCAACGAATGCACAAGCTCAATCCGGACACAAAGTCCTCTAGATGCAACACATGCACTCTAGATCACCTCTCCTCTCTCACAAAGTGCAACACATGCACAATTGAGTGCAGAGCCTCACACTAGCTCAAAATAATGAAATGGAGTCCCTAGAACCTTACCCCAACCGGCCACAATGGAGTATTTATAACCCACACCTCAAAACTAGCCGTTGGAGTCAAAAACAGGATTCTGCGGTACTACCGCCGTTATAGGTGCGATACTACCGCTCCCCATCATAACGGCTAGAAAAATAGCCGTTAGTCAGCCATTTGCGGTACTACCGCAGTTATAAAATGCGGTACTACCATTCTGCGGTAGTACCGGGAAGTCGGCGCGGTGCTTCCACATCAGCACAAACAGCACTCAAAAAAACGGTCATACCTTTTGACTCCGATGTCGGAATTGAGTGATCTTGGACTCTATGGAAAGCTTATTCAAAGGGCTACACAACCCATCTATTTGCATGATCTCAAATACATTAGATCAATGCAGAAATCAAAAGAGATCCAAAAGAGTCACTCTCATGGTCTATGTCCAAAGGAAATAGCAATAAACGATTTTAGACCATGCCAAGAGATAATGCATGATCTCCAACTTTTGCAAAACACATTTGCAAACTTAGATCATATCACAAGGAGTAGGTACATGGACTTCAACCTTTTGCAAAACACATTTGCAAAGTATAGTCACATGTTACAAGGATTTGCCACATGGGCTTCAACCATTTGCAAAACACATTCGCAAATGCAAGCCTCATGCCAAGATGAGTTAGAGCAAGTGAGGTTGAGCTATCAACACATGATGAGACTCAAACTACTAGACATGACCTCTCTTAATATTACGGCAACCTATACTAGCAATCCGGTCTTCCAATCAAACACCAAGACCGGTAAAAGACTAGGAACACATCCTTAGCCCTAGCTAGTCATACCTTTACCTTGGGTCATCGTCTCGATATGCATCAACTCATGACGCATCCTTTTCATCAACTCCATCAACACATGATGGTCTTCTCTCGACTTGATCAACACATGATCATCATGTATCAACTCATGATGCATCTTCTTCTTGATGGCCTTCAACACATGAAGTCATCCCAAGTTATCTTCATTTGTGGAACCTAACCTATTCATCCAACTCATGGAAACCGTTAGTCCACAAAACAATTGTCATCAATTACCAAACTTCACCATTAACACATAATGGAGGGACTAGATTCAACAATATTTCCCTTTTGGTAATTGATGACAATCTCAACAAATAATGAGATAATAAATTGAATATAAAATCATTTGAATTCAAAGTGCGGTACTACCGCTGTTATAAACTCCGGTACTACCGCTCTCCGGTAGTTCCGCAGAGTTAATGCGGTACTACCGCTCAAGCCGAATTCCCAAAAGTCCCAAAGTTGGCGCTCTCTGGAAAAAAGGCTCCGCTTCTCCTCCGGAGCTTCCGGGCTCCGGAAGTACCGCTTCAAATTGCGGAACTACCGCACCCTGCGGTAGTTCCAGCGTTGAAACTGCAGGTACTTCCGATCCCGCGAAGACTTGGGTACATCCGGAGGGTGCTCTCTGGAAAAAAGGCTCCGCTTGCTATCCGGAGCTTCCGGTCGTTGGTAGTACCGATTCTGGGCGCTGAACTTCCGCTCTGCGGTAGTTCCAACGTTGAAATCAGCGGTACTACCGCTCTTCCAGACAGAGCACAGATTTGCTTTTAAAACAGATTTTCAATGAGTGCATGCTCCTAGTTTGATCCCATTGTATGTCTAAAAGGAAACATGGATCAATACTAGTGAAACTCCAAAACATAGAGAGAGAGAGCTCCCCCTAAATGTGTGCATACAAGTCTATATGAAGAAAAACATATGCACATATTTATTTGAACTATTTGAGGAGTTCAATCTATATTTTGGATCTAAGAAATGCATTAGCATATGAGAAAGTGATTTCGAATTCATACCTCTTTGATTTCACATTTTCATCCAAATGAGACTAAGCTATAATATATTTTGAACAAACATATTAGTCTCATATATACATTTGTCATTATCACCAAAACAATATAAAAGTATTTGTCATTAACATTAAAATCTCATAATGGTATTTGTCATTAACACAAACCCAACTTAAACGGAGCTTGATCTTTCAACAACCAAGGAGTAGTTGTAATAAAAATTACAACTATAAGGTCATAGAAAAACTTACGACCATGTGAGCGTAGAAGAACTTACGACTATGAGATCATAGAAAGACTTATGACCATATGAGCATAGAAGAACTAACAACTATGTGGTCATGGAAGGACTTACGACTATGTGATTGCAGAAAAACTTACAACTAAGAAGTAGTCATAGAAAGATTTATGACTATGTAGTCACAGAAAAGTTTACGATCAAAGAGTAGTCATAATAAGACTTACAACTATGTGGTCGTGGAAAGGTTTACGACCAAGAAGTAATCGTAATGTGACTTATGACTATGTGGTCGTAGAAAGGTTTACGGCCAACGAGTAGTCATAGTATGACTTATGACTATGTGGTCATAAGTATGTTTACGATCAAGAAGTAGTCATAGTATGACTTACAACTATGTGGTCGTAAAAGGGCTTACGATCAAGGAGTAGTCGTAACATGACTTACGACTTTCCTGTGAAATCTATCTCTTATCAATAAGAGGTATACTCGGAGAATATAATGACGTAATAATTAGGAGATTATTATATCCTTATCTGTCAACATGAGATGCAAATAAAAAATAAAATCAAATGACTGAAAATACACTAGAAGACCCAACGCTTGATCTCTATATGTTCTGTCCTTGTTATCTTCTTCTACAAATTCTAGTACTTTAACAATTGTTGAGAACAAGTCAACCAATCTCTTAAGAGTTTTATCATGAAAACTCCAACGAGTATCTCCAGGTCTTTGAAGACATTGCTCTTGATTTAATCATGTTCCAGTTTGAAGTAGCACACAACTTAAGGCCTTATGCACTTGTTCTTGATTGATATCTCGAACCATATCTCTTCTCTTTGAAGATCTACCCACCACATTCAACAAGAGAGAAATCATACTAAAGAAATTACTAATGCCTTTATACTTTCTTACAACAACCACAACTACTAATTGAAGTTGGTGAGTGAAACAATGGACATAATATGTTGTACTAATTTTTCTCATGATCAATGATTGCAAGCCATTTAACTCAACTCACATATTGCTAGTGTCATCATTTTTTTAGTCTCTAACTTGCTTTAAGCTTATTTTATATTCTGCCTTTATGTTTTCAGAAGTTTATTTGAGTCTATCAATTTCAAACATTTTTTTGGGGTTCGTAAGTGATAAATTGAAGGCACCATTCTTTGAAATATTCATGAAGCAGATTTATAGCCCCTAATTGGTAAACTCCTCTGTCTGCAAGCATTTTCAAGCTTTGGAACTAATCAAAAAATTGAGTACCTTATTTACATGTATATTAGTCTTTCCTATAGCATATTAGTCAGATTTTCAACAACTATATTTTTTAAGGTTCTTCCATAATTTTTCAGACACTTGTCATTGGTGATAGGAATGTTCAGGTTCAGTTTTCCTAAAGCAGGAGGGGCAGTAATGGCAAACATTCTTGTCAAATTTTTTGTTTATTTCTCTTTGAATTTGTTAATTTAATTTTGATTTTTTTTCTGAATTGCTTGGTTAACTAATCCTGTGACATGCCAATTTTTTTTTGTAACCATTGTTGTAACGATGTAAATTCTAGATTTTGCTCAATAAAGAGGAATAGTGTGGGTCTGTAGTTACGTATGCATCTTTTGAATGTGAGATGAGGAGCGTAACATGCATGCATATGTATCTAAAAGGTCCATCGATTTAAGCCTCATTGTCTTCTCATAGTAGTTCCAAGCCTATTTTTCAGCAACTGTTTTGATTCATGTGTTAATTTTTTGGCGCACTGGTTTTGTTTGATCAGGTTTTAATTTCATGAATGCCATCTTGTTTTGCCTTTTGTCACCTTGTTGCAGATTAAGACTTATAAATGTCCAACCTCTTGGATATTAAAACTCTATTTTTTTATGGGTTTGGACTTTTGGAATCCAAAAGATTGACAAGCAAGGTCTTGCTCTTGGCTTTAGTTGATCAGACAAGATGGCATTTTGTATATGTATGTTCAATGCACAGAATATATGCAGTGTTTTTTTATCAGACTACTGGTAACATATCTGTTTGTAGGTATTTCTGATCAGTAGCTCTGTAGTCGTGTATTTCCTAGGTTTTTGTTTCACCCTGACTTGTCGCTTAGTATTTTCAATAGCACTGCATGTGTTTGGTAATTACTAGTAGTTGCACTAGTTGCTGTTAATCAGTGGTCGTAACTTGTCAGTGCTCTCTTTATTGGTGTTAGATTTGTATCCTTGTTATGAGTTTTGTTTGCTAGCAGCCCACAGCTGGGTGCAAAATCTTCTCTGTAAGGTAGCATCTTCGGAGAGATGACCTTGCATACTCCATTATTCCTTGATTAATTTTTCATGTTACTATGGTCCTGCGCAAGTAGAGGAGCATATTTTGGATGCATACATGCCTAAGAGGTCCATCAAAGCATCCCTACCCAAAGACGTTTTATGAAAACCATTTTCTGTCATGTTCTAGTGCGTAATTAGTCTGTTATATTTTTGCCAATTCTAATCACTGTAACCTTTTTTTTTCAGCACGCACTAAGCATTCTGAATTCTTTCGGCTCATTTTGAATTTGGATATCTCTTCCCCTCTCTTTTTTGCAGCATATTCTGTGTATTGATGGCCTAAAGGCACATGCACATCCCAAAATGTAAGTTGTTTTTCATGCAATTTCATACCCAAATTACTGAATGCAGCTGAGTCAAAGTGTTGAGCCTACAGAATTCTGAGAAGCACACATTGATCAAAGAGTTGAATCTAGAGAACAAGAGAAGGTATGACTAATAAATGACTAAATGAGGCAAGCGTTCCAGCACAAACAAGTAACTCTAGGTGCCGGTTAGTTTTATGGTGCACAAATTGTTTTGTTTACTGCACTAGTGCAACGCTGCTGCATCTCTGTACAGTCTTAGACTCCTGGGTAGCACAATAATAATCTTTGGCATTTGTTTCGATGAATGTGTCCATGACAATGAACTGAACCAATGTTAGATCTTGGGATTTTTTTTCGATGCATGTGTCCATGACAATGAACTGAACCAATGTTTAGCCCTTTGGATTGTCCCCCAAATCTGATTTTGATCACTCTCTAAAGTCCTTTTTGTTTGTTTTCCTTGAGATCCGGGGGCCACGCAGGCTTACTGTTTATCATGTGGGCCGACATGTGGGCCCATCCAGGGCACCTGGTTTGGGCTGGCTTTACTGTTTCTCAGTTGGCCCGACATGTGTGGCCCATCCGGCACTTGCTTGGGCCGAACACAGGGGGCTTCGTGAAAGTGGAACAATTGGCGGGCCCTTTTTTGATCGAAAAACTGGAAGTGAGAGGTGGATTTGATCGGAGCCACTTATTTTCTGATCCAACCGTGAAAATTTTGGATGTTTTTGGACAAAAAATATCCGGGAGTTGACTAGACAGACCTATAAGACAATATTGATGATATTTATTGTGCATCATGTAATGGTTCATAGGTTAATTGAGACCACTTGTTATTTCAGATGTTACTGGCTTGTCTGATTTTTACTGGGTTGGGACTGAGATACTAGTTAGTTTGATTTTAGTGCAGGCCACTTAATCTTTTCAGGGAGCAGTCTCTAAATAATCTAGCTCAAAATCGAATAATCAAAATTCTAAAACGAAAATGTTAAGACATGGTACATAATATCATATTGGATCGATGTTAGCTTGAAATTCGACTTAAACAGAGAGCAAACTTCAACAGTGATTAATTTCCCTGTGTATTCCATGCGAATTTAGGTGCCTAGCTATTTGCTTCTTAATTTAAAGATACCTAGTTCCTCCTAGGTATTCGATCTCGCTTTTTTCTTTGTTAATCTCCCTGTATATGTATATATTATCTGTCCTGTATCATTTTTTTCAGGGTATGTCCTGCACCGTGGGTTGTACCTGTCATTTGCCAGAGTGTTACAAGACCGACGACTTTACGCTAGATTCATGAAACACCCCAAAATTTTGAACTTTTTGAAATTTTATTGAATTTTGATTAAATTCGGATTTTTTCCCCTTTTGGCAAATCCTAGTGAAAATACGCTTTCCTTCTTCGGCATTTACGCCTTCCCCTTCTTCCTGGCGCTCCCATGCGCGCAGCGCTTCCCCACTGCCTCCCATGCGCGCAGCGCTTCCCCGCTGCCTCCGCGCTCTGCTCGTCACTCGCCTTGCCACCTCTGCGCCAGATATTTTGGCGCCGCTTCCCTCACGCCGCGTCACCCCAGTACAGGCGGTCCCACTCGCCAGCCTCACCCCCTTGCTCCTTTCTTGCCCCGCGCGCAACCGCCATCGCATTCATCTCCCCTTGCCGTAGCCCCTGCCAGAGACATTCCCCCTGGCCAGCGTGAATCAAACGCGACCAAAGTAATATCTCCGGGTGAAGCTCCTTTAGACACTCCCACCTATCTCCCCAAGCAGCCGATTGCCCTCTCGTTGCCCCTGTCGCCCGCAATCGGAGTCCCTGAGCCGGTGAGCCCTAAACCCTAACTTTCCAATCTTTTGATTATTGTTCGATTCCAAGCTCCAATAGGATCATTGTTACATGCTCATCACGGTGGTATGCTCAATAGAGCAGTAGCGTTAGCCTAGAAGGTCGGCAACGAAGGTCGCCGTCGGTCAAAAAGACCTCATCGTGGCTAGCTCGCTTGAGCTGTCCCCGAGCTAAATCGCCACTGCCAATGTGCTTCCTAGGTCCCGTAGATGGTGAAAGCACAGCTCAATGGGCCAAAACCCTACCGGAGTCCTTTAACACCACCGTGGAAGCCACCGTCCTCCCGGCCACCGCCAGCCATAACCGTCCACCCCCATCTTCTCGAAAGCACCAAAATGGAAACCCGACTTCTAAACCTAGTCCTCTAAGAAAGCTATTCCTCCCTAGTGCATTGTCGCCGTCGCGCCACCGCAGCTTGTTTCCTCTGTTCCTCGCCGGGAGTGCCGTCTGGAGGTAGAAGACGACCTCCCGGGGGCAACGTGGACCCATCCCGGCCGTCCGTGCCGTTTCCATCCACCCGTTCGCGTTGGTTTGAATCACGGCCACTGATCCGCCGTCACCTCTTCATCCAAGCGCTCGCGCTCACTCCATCGTGGCCGTCTAAGCTGGCCGCACTTCGCCCATCGGGCGGACGTGGGCGCGCCTGCGTTGGGCTTCGCCCGCACGCGCACGTGGGCCGCGGCCTGCTTGGCCGAGCGTGGGGACTGGGCCGCTGGCCGGTTTTCCCCCGCGTGAGCGCAAAGGGCTGGGCCGCACTGTTGCTTGGGCTGAGCCCATTACTGTTCATCACTATTCACACCAATATTAGAAATACCGAAAAATCCATAACCCCCCCCCCCAAATCCCAAAAATTATAAAATACACCATTTTGACCAGCTTAATATCGCAAATTCAAGTTTGGCCTCCATTCTTCCAAATTTAAATTCTAAAAATTTAAATTTCACCATTTCGTAAACTTAACTCTTTAAACTCCATTTCCACGGTTCCAACCAGTTCAAATACTACAAATTCACATTTCCCCGTTCCACCAAATTCAAAAATTATAAATTCAAATGCTATTAATTCAAATTTAACACTTACATCATATTTATCTCTAAATAAATTCAAGTTCCTTCGTCTTGCCAAATTGAACCTTGATAAAATGCAAATTTACCCAGTTCAAAGATCGACCATCCAATTCTAAATGTCTATCCTTTATTCTTAAGTTTTGTCCAACACATATACATCTTTTAATAGCCCTGAACCGATCTAATTCAATTTTAGCCTTAACAACCCACCAAGCGTCGTTGAACCTCGACCTCCCAACCCCAACCCATTTCTTTTTATATTCGTTCTTGTTTTTAAGTTGCATTTTGTTCCCAGCTTGCATCTTGCAAAGCAGGAACTTATTTGATCTCGTCTTCTACGCTAGTGTACGGACCAAGTGGATTGGTCAACTGAAGGACAGTGAAGACAAATGAAGTAAGTTTGAAACTAGCCAAGGAGATCAAGAGCAACAACGAGAAGGCAAGTCACATGTTTTTGATCATATTGAATCCTATGAAATTTACATTATTTACTTATGTATTTTCATTATTGATAGTTGCGAAATGATAGTTTGCATAAAATAAATGTTTAGAATGACATGCTAAATAGATAAATCCTGCCACTGATAAAAGCCCTGTTTACTTTGATGGCCACATTCACCTTGACAACCTTAGTAAGAATTAAAATATTGTACAAGCATATATATTATATATATAAGACTATCTCATTCGACATTTTACACTACTAAGTGACCTTGGCCGTTGGCCTGTAGGTTTGAAAAACCCGGAGAGGGTAGGGTGGAATGGGACGCCGTACCCTAGGCCGGTGATGCCGCTGTGTAGAGTAGGGTAAAGGTGTTGCGCGAAACCGTGCTGCGGATTTTGCCCATCGCTTTACCCTTCAACATGTACACTATTAAGGTTTGAACCGTGGGTTAGTAGATTTGGAAAAACCCAATCTAAGGTGAGCGTGCCCTAGAGCGGAGGTGCCGGTGTGCACAGTTAGGGTAAAGGTGTTGTGGGAGACCGCTAGACAGCCTTCGCCCACCGCTTTACCCTAGGATGGAGGTTGCGGACCTCATGAAAAATATAAGGGCAAGAACCTTGTGCTAAGTAAAAGACATAGTGATCGCCCAACCACAAGTGTTGATACGTCAACCCTGGTCTAGTAGCTGCTCAAATTCGATTGAACCTCTACAAAAGCAGTTTGGAGGCAAGATGTGAGTCCATACGGAAGGGGTAAGAAGGGCCGTATGGAAGTTGGTGATTTTTTTTATTTTGAACAATCTGACCGATCGATCTGAACCTCGATCATATGTTATGTGTGCCGCACAATAGTAGGCTAAGGTAAGTCAGGTGCTGCCTGAGCTTACTGGGAGGCCTACTAGGTAGAGGCTATATAAAGAATTGAGCAGCGAAAAGCTTTATTTTCTTAATATCAGATGTGGAATTAAGAAATCTTGTGGGTAAAGTAGGGCAGCTTTGCAGAGTGAAATAAATGTTATTCGAATACGCCGTGCTTCCGGTTAATGAAGCTGTGTTAATTGGGTGATTCCAACAACGAGGCATAAGTAGTGTTTCTGATGTTGTTAATTTGAGTAATGATGAGACTTTATCTGATAACCGAAAACCCCCTAATTTTAAGGAGCAATTGTTTTAAATTTATTTGTTTGCAAATAAAATTGCATCAACATCTTAATAAAACAACTATATTCCCCTCCTCTTGAGAATATCCTGGCAGGTAGTTATATAGTGTTTTCCACATGTGATTTGCTGAGTACGGGGTTGGAGTACTCAGGCTTGCAAAATTTTCTCCCACAGATACTAGAAGAAAAGAAGATGATGCAAGTGTTCGTGTTAGGGTTACGACTGCACTCAAGTGTTCCTGTGGAGTTTTCTTCGATTCTTCTATATGTAAGTTATGTTTTGGGCTTGAACGCCCGTATTATCATTACAGTTGACCATTAGGTCTTATTTCAAATTAAATTAACTTGTTTTAATTGTTCGTGAGCAGACATGATACACTGTTAAGCCGCAACAGAACTCCTGGGCTGTTGCGGGCCGTACGACGTCTCTGTTCCCAAAAATGGGGGCGTTACAATTCACTTCAAGAGGTACACATCATCTTCTTCGGTGGGGAAGTTGAACTGGTGGAATTCGTGAAGCTGCTGCCCAGATGCAACGCAATAAACCTTAAAATGGCGGCCATTGTATGTCCATTCGAAGCGAAGGATGCTGCAGTTGATCCTCCATCCAAAGGGGAGGTGGGTGCATCGGAGGAGAAATTCCTTGCTCGGCTAAGTAAAGAGGTATGCGAGAAGATCCGCGGCATGTGTCGTCCAAACGTCAAGGTCGAATTCAATGTGTACTCCAATGGGAAGTGGCAGTGGTGGACCCACGAATTTGCGGATGGGTGTTCAAAATTATAAAAATATTGTTCAGTGGAAAACATAAAGATTCACAATAGTAATAGTTAAAGTACAATTGTTCATACTAGAGATAACATCTCAAATAATATAAAAAAATTACTTTAGTTCTGTGAACTCAGAATTTACTAGAGTACATGAGTTTACTACACATGCATAGAAACATGTGACAGCCAAACACATTTTTGAGTCATATGGCTCATCTCAGATCACATCATCCCCACACAACCAAAAGAATTAGAGTAAAAAATGTGCTCTTAATGGCAGCAGTCTTCTATTTGTTGAAAGAATTAGAGCAATCAAAATGTGTTCAGAATCACATCATCCCCATACAACCAAAAGAATTAGAGCAATTAAAATGTGTTCAGATATCACTAATGCCGAATGGCAGCAACCTTCTGTGCTTGCTGCTGCCTGCTGGTCTCGGTCGAGTCTCCTCTCCTGCCGCAGCGGCGCACCACCCGTCGTCCTGGTCTCGGTCGAGCAGGGACCAGGGAGTGGCGCGGTGCCGGTAGAGAGGAGGCCGGAGGCGCGGTCGGCCAACCGCGTAGCGCGGAGCCAGATCGACGCGGGCAGCAGGTCGGAGGCGCGGTCGACGCGGTCATGCGAGCTGCTACTTTGCCAGGGTTAGAATATTCGGGAATGGGGGGGCAGGATGGGAAATCGGGAGACGCCGAGGCGGCCGAGCCATTTTCTATCGCGAGCGCAAAAATGGGCTGGGCCGCTGCTACGTTGCCGCTTGAGCTGATGGATGAATAGTGATGGACTTAAATAGTTATTTTGGCCCAATTAAATATATGTATGTGTATTATATCTTGTATATTCTAGATTTTTTGTTAAAAATTTAGGTGTACAGCGCTGAACACCTATAAACCACTGTAGATCCACTCCTACGAAGTGGGTGCAATTGGCATGAATTGATTCAGGCTTGTGAGAAGAGATGGTCTTCACTAGTTTCGCAGTACGCAGTCAAGGAGATATGTACTCGAGAAGATACGCGCCATTGCTCATCCTGATGATACCAATCCTGAGTTGGATGCAAGAGGTCTGTACATAAAAGTGAGTTCAGACGAGGCAAAAGTACAATGCAAAGCACAAGTTTGTTCAGGATGCCACTTGCCTCATCGCGGTGAAAGAAACTGTTCTTGCACATGGTACTAAACTTGATCTTCTGATACTTCTTTTGGACAAATTTTCTGATACTTGTTGGTGGATCATGCATCATTTTTCCTTCTTTTTTTCTTTTTTGGGAGGGGAATTCATCATGCATCATAATATGCCGCTGATGCTGCAATGTGTTAATTGAGCCCCAGCCCAATCCTTTCACTCCACAAATTTCAATGTAGCCGACCGTGCAGCCCAGTACGTGCTATCGGGCCGGTGCTTACCAGAACAGCCCAGCCCAAAGAAAAAATTATCACACTATTCACAAGACACATACATCTGAGCAGAAGCGCACACATCATCCAAGGTGCAACGCCACGTGCGCGGACGTGGCGTCACCGGCCTTCGACGATGGTGACGGTGATGTCGTTGGCGGTGCGGGTGGACGACCACTCGCCGTCGGTGGAGCCCCGGTCGCTGCAGTAGCCTGGGTGCCTCGGCTGCGGGGTCACCGTGCTCAGGTTGCCCAGCATCAGGAACACCGTCGCCATGTGCGGCCGATCCTCCGGCCGCTCCTGCACGCACAGCAGGCCGACCTGCACGCACCGCAGCACCTCCGAGCTCCTGTACGCGCCGCCGCCGGCCACCGCCTCGTCGAGCAGCGCCAGCGCGTTGCCCTCCCTCCACAGCCTCCATGCCTGCCCGTCGATCGATTGACTTCCCTCGTGTTAATTTACATTGCTGTTCTTTCCAAATCAATAACATGAGAATGAAATATCGAGTTGTGAGCACTTACGTGGCTGAGGAGGCTCGTCTGCTCGCCGCCGCTGTACATTCCCCGGTTCTTCCTGCCGCTGACGATCTCGAGGACCAGCACGCCGAAGCTGAACACGTCGGACTTGACCGAGAAGACGCCGTCCATCGCGTACTCCGGGGCCATGTACCCACTGCGCATGCATCAGTTGCCATTGTTATCACAAGTTAGCTAACTGAAGTTAAATCCAGAGTTTGTTGCAGGGAATTAACGAGGAAAGTTATCGGTGTGCATGCTTACTATGTTCCGACAACTTTTCTGGTGTGCGAGTCTGTGTCGTCGCCGAAGATCCTCGCCACACCGAAGTCCGAGATCTTGGGGTTCATGTCCTTGTCAAGGAGGATGTTGCCGGCCTTGAGATCCCTGTGGATCACCTTGAACCTGGAGTCCTGGTGCAGGTACAGGAGCCCCCGTGCAATGCCGAGTATGATGTCGAACCGTTTGGACCAATTCAGTTGTGCAGCTCGAGTCTTATCTGCTCGAATACAGATTTGAATCTGTAAATTCAGCGCAACAACAAATGGATAATGGCGTGCGGATGAACAGGTTTGAGTTAATGTACCAAAGATGAAGTTGTCCAGGCTCTTGTTTTCCATGTACTCGTACACCAAAATCCTCTCCTCTCCATGGATGCAGCAACCTAAAAGCCTGACGAGGTTCACATGCTGGAGTTTCGCAATGAGCATGACCTCGTTCTTGAACTCGTCCAAGCCCTGCGTCGAGTATTTCGACAGTCGCTTTACTGCCACCGCCTGCCCTCCGTCTAGTTCACCCTGATTTGTTTCAGGGAAATTGATCTCAGTTTCTCACTTCAAATCGATGTGTGAAATGTATACTATTGGTTGCACATTTGACGTAATTTGTTTACCTTGTAGACCGCACCAAAACCGCCTTCTCCAAGCTTAGCCGATGTCGCAAAATTGTCAGTGGAGAAAGCTATCGTGCCGATGTCAAAGAGAGTGACGTTTAGTTCTCTGCTCTCACTGGATTCGTCTTCCATGTTCCTGTCTTGGACCGGTGTAAGAGGGTTACCGGAGTCAAATGAGGTAAGTCTTTGCGTGCTATGAAACCTCCCTGGATTTGCAAAAGGTGAAAGTTTCATACATAGATTAGCACATGGATTTGCAGAACCATCTATTTCTCCTGTCAGAAATGAGAGACTTAGGCGCACCTTTGTTTCTGAAAAACTTGCTCCACATGAAGAATCCACCGAACCCCAAAAGAAGACCGGATAAGCTTAAGACAACAGCAAGTACTATGTTTTTCCTTCTGGAATCGCCTCCACTGGAAGCTGTCAGCATCACCTTGGAAAGGTTAGTAAGTCGTATTAATTGTGCTAGATGAAATTTGTGCATCAACAACTAGACGACTGACTGAAGATTTTGCTTTGAAAGCAAGAAACTACTTGAATATATAGTAGTTTCTTTAATGATCATTGCTGATTTCTGAGTACTGGCAATGTTTCATGAGGACTAAAAATAAAATTTTGAGGACTGAGTACTGGCAATATGCTAATAATATTCTGTTTGATAAATCTCAAAAGAAAAAAATCTTCAGTTTGCGTACGAAATACAGGAGTACATAGTAGTGATTATTTGATTAATGGTTTTTGAACTAGAAACCCATATGGCCATTCCAACATTCCCCTTTTGCACTATACATTCATGTAGTAAACTTACAGCATATTTTAGAATTTTTTTTTCGAGAACACTATTTTAGGGGAAAAAAATAAGTGTATGTTTTGCTGTCTATTAAATTATGTCCCTTTTCACTCATGGTTCGCTCAAGCTACACTACAGCTTGCACAGCACTGAAAGGTTCGTGCAGCCAAACCTGATCAACAGCAAACATAAATCATGAAAGGGATAATCCATATGAAAGATCCGGACCTAAAATGAAATCGACAAGGGGCCAGTGTCAATCTTAGGTACTTGTCCATGAAAGCAACTACTGTCAACCGAAAGTTAGACGTGCTTGATTTAGGCAGAGGACTAATCACTTTAGGCTAAAGAACCATTTCTGATCAGCAATTCAGCACATAGCAGCCAGACAGCCAGAGTAACAAACAGAGCAATAAGACTGTTTTTTTTTCGACAGAAAGACTAGGGTCATGGGCAATCCAAGTAATTAATTCCTTTTCCATAATAATCCAAGCAGCTAATTCTTGAAAATCTCAACCAGGACTGAAAGGACTAAATGATTGTATTCTCTAGAAGATTGCAGATTCTTTACACTATTTTGCTACAATTAATTAGCCCATTCAATTTGAACCATCTAGACCTGACAGAACCTCTCCGAAGTCTCAACTTTACTTCTGACATCAAATCAAATGTGCCTAAAAATTACCTTAATCCGACCAACATTCTTAAAAGTTAAATCTATGTTGCAACTGAAGTAAGTTGATTGCATGATATTAAACAGATGAAAAGAGAGGAGAGGGGATCCATACGCAAATCAGATGCCGCGAGACGGATAAACAGATTCTCCCCACCGTAAGTAAACTCTCTGATGTCTATCAGCGCTGAGCTCCAAATGATGCAGCCACTCTCACCTCCGTTGATGCTAGAAGCAGAATAGGCCAAGCAAGAACAGTTCGCCAGGCACCTCTGCCTGCACTGGTCAAGGCTGATGCTCGCATCCACCGTCGCGTTCGTCGTGTCCGGCAGCTTGACGCCGCGCAGCGGCAAGAACCCGTCCCCGGTGCAGTTCACCTGCGTCCTGCGCGTGCACCCCGAGGAGCTGTCTCTCAGCGCCCAGTCCTTCGGCGAGGCCGGCGTGAACCCGGTGACGCAGCTGCACGTCGGCGAGGCGCTCGCGTCGCAGACGCCGTAGGGGCCGCACTGCGCGTATTGGTCGCACTGGTCCCTCGGCAGCGACCAGTAGAGGCTCCATCCCTGCTGCAGCCACACGTAGCGCTGCAAGCTCGACTGGTTCAGCACGAACCTCGAGACGACGGTGCTGTCGTCCACCAGGTACGTGTAGTAGACGGCGGTCCTGTTGGCCACGAACTCGAACCGGAAGTTGCTGTTGTTGGGCTCCATCTCCGGCTCGCCGCTGAACTGCAGGCCGTTCCACGGCCCGTTCCGGTACACCGGCACCGTGTCTTTGTACCATATGAACCCCTCCGGCACGCCGCGGACGTTGATCTTGAACGTGTAGTCGCCAAACGACGGGTCGCTGGGGCTCTTCCACGTCGTCAGGAACCGGTCGAGCCCGGTGGTCAGGTCCCATCCAAACTTCATGTTCGGGAGCAGAGTGTCGGATGGGTAGTCGAAGCTCTGCCACAGAACACCACCGGCGTCTTGAAGCACGAAGTTGCCACTGTCTAGGAGCTGGGCTGCCGGATTGGTACTGCTTACGTTCGGCGGCGCCGACGACCAGATCACGCGTCTCGACTGGTCGGCGAGTACCAGACTGCCGGTGCTGCTGATGGCCAAGCTCCCGGTCGCGCCGGTGATCGGAGCTTGCCGGTTGGCGACCCAGACGACGGTAGGAGGAGTGATACCCTTGTACCAGATGCCCAAGAACCTCGCCGTCGAGCTCGGCGGGGTGAAGAACCCAAGCTCGAATACCCCACCAGCTGAAACAAGTGTCTGGCCATCGGTGAGGGAAGAGTTGGCAGGGATGGAATCAGCTGCCGAGGCAGGGTAGAAGAAAAGGAGCAGGGGAAGAAGAGCTAATGGCCGCATGCCGGCAGCCATGGCCCTCACGACCTTGTGGCACCTGAAAGCACCACGCTCTCAGCGGTCGTCACCCCGCCCCAACTAACAGTATGTTCTTAGCGGTGGTAATGGATTAAAACCCAATTCAAAACTAACTCAATCCTCACTTAAAAGAAGCTCAAAACTCAATTTAACCCAAAGAACACTTTTCATAACCCAACCCAATCCAACCTATATGGCATTTCTACCTAACCTAACCCAACCCAAATAGTTAAAATGAGTTTAAACCCATTTTCAACCCATTTCAAATATGTTGCCAACCAACTCTTTACTGATCTAATAATCTACTATATGCAAGTGCAAGTGTATTTGTAGAAAACTTTTAAAAAGTTCGGTATTTAGAATTTCTAACTCGCGTTCACACCATAAAAAATTTACAAAATTGCCTGAAATTTATTATAAATAATTTGAGATGTAGAAATGCTACTTTATGTAAATTTTTAGACCTAGGCATGAAGGTGGGACCAACAGGTTTTTTAGAAAACTTTTTAAAATGTTCGGTATTTAAAATTTATAATTCACATTCACACAATAAAAGTTTCATGAAAATTTTCAAAATTTATTATAGATGATTTCAGATATAGAGATGCTACTTTGTGCAAATTATTAGGTCTAGACAGATAGGTGGAACCAACAGACTTTTATATGAATTTTTTGAAAAGATTTAGTATTTGAAATTTCTAATTTATGTTCACACTATCAAAGTTTCACAAAATTGCTTGAAATTTACTATAGATGATTTAATGTATAGATATAATACTTTGTGCAAATTGTTAGGCCTAGTCACATAGGTGGGACCAACAAATTTTTATAGAAAACTTTTGAAAAAGTTTAGTATTTAAAATTTATAACTCACGTTCACACCATAAAAGTTTCATAAAATTTTCTAAAATTTACTATAGATGATTGTGAGGATAGAGACACTATTTTGTACAAATTATTAGACCTAGATACCCAGATGAGCCTTATAGGTGGAGCATAGCCATATTACAACACTACGGGTTGAACTTACTCTCAACTGAATTCTCAACTCTAAATTTTAGAATCCATTCCAAACTTACTCAACCCTTTTTACGAGGCAACTTGACCCAACCTGTTCATTCTTTTAACCTATTTCTATCCAACTAAAACTAACTTAATCAAAGATCCAACCTATTTGAACCCAACCCATTAACGCCCTGAGCTAGATTTTTACTCGGCACATTGTTTTACCGGGACACTTGTGCGAATTGAACACGTACTCACCTGCTCCTGTGGAATGTTCTTGCATTCGCTTTGCAGGTAAGAACCGAGAAGCCAAACCTGACCATGAAACTGGTTAGCTTACAGTTGTCTTCCAAAGCCGCGGTGGCTCTTCGGTCTTACCTTTGGAAAGTAGGTGGTGAATGGTGATGTACTGGTCTATGTCGATGGCTTCTGAGATATGCGTGTTCGTCTCGGTCAGATGATTCGATTGGGAGAAGATGACCAGAAAATGCATGCATGCTTCTTCGTTTCTCTCCCGATAGCTACCACGCACGCAGGCAGCGTCTCCTTTGTTTCCATTTCCACAAAAAAAAAAAAAAAAAAGAGGCGTCTCCTTTGTTGACCCAATGAAGACTTGAGAAGATAATGCATTTTCCTAGCGCTAGTGGTAGGCATCACGCCATGAACCGTTTCTGCTACTGGTATGCTAAATCGGTGGGACCTACAAACGAGCCTACCCAGTGCCCCGAGTGCTAATTCATGGCTTCTCTGGTTTTTCCGTCCGTATTTTAAAACGAAAAACAACTTATCAAAATAGCTATTTTAAAATAATTTATTGGTATTTGATTCGTTTATATAAATGTTCATGTTAGAATTAAAAATCATAATTCAAAACCTACATTTGAAAAGAACTCACTACAAAAAGAAACCTACCGCAGCCCATGAAATGAACAAAGTAGCAGAGATTTCCTAGGTTAGTATTGACCAGATGAAAAGGGAGAGAGATCTTTTCTCGTGAAGGGAAACCAGAAGGAAAAGAAAAGAACTGTGGAGAGTTTTCACCTTACAATGTTTTATGCAGTAGGGCTTATTTACAGTTTTGTATCATTCAGGCCTCTTTGATTTGGAGGAAAAACAAAGGAAAAGCTTAGGGGCTGAGTTCCAATGGATTCAATTACTGTAGCACATTTGATTCATAGTAATAAGCAAAGGAAAACATATGAAAATTTACTTTGCGTACGGTTTCAAAGGGAAAACATAGGAAAACTAACATCCACGGAGAGCTTATTTTTTTGGTTCCTACATGTAGGATCGAGGCAAAACATGCTACCTGTATCGCTAAAAGCAAATGAGGTTACTAGTCACTTCAAATTCAAAATTCATGTATTCTTCCACTTCTCGTGTTCCAAACGCCTAATCATATAAAATTCTTGTGTTTTCAATCCTCCATTTTACGCATGCATTCTTATTTTATTCCTACTTTTTCTCATTGGTGTGTTTTTAGAATCCTACGAATCCTCGACAAGTAATTGTACTTAGCAACAACAGTACATTTGTCCAAAAGATCTCCTCAATTTTGGATTTTTGTGTGATCTTGTAGCAGTCGCTGAAAAGATGCAATGGAAGAGAAAACGACTGATTAGCTGATCCAAAAAGAAGAGAGAGAGAGAAAAAGAGAGAGATCACACACTCGGCAGCCCAACTACCACCAATCCGAAACGTACGGAGAAGAAGTTAGCGAAGAACTGGGGAAGGGTCGGCCCACTAAATATGCGGTGAAAAAAATTGCTACATTGCCGCCAGCTCTCAGCCCGTTGGCAATACACTTTTCCCTTGCGGCTGACCTGGGTTCTGTAGCCCATCTTCCTCCCAGCCAGGCCAGCGGCCCATACCCTCAAGCGGCTAAGCACTTCTCGGATCTTTTTTCACTCCGGGCAGCCCACCTACCCCGTTCCTAGGCCCAGGCGGACTTGCCCTCACCTCGGGCCTCGGCACGGCCCAGGAGCTCGGCGGGCACGACTTTTCGCGCGCGGCCCGTACGTCGCGGGAAGCGAAGCGGCACGCGCGGCCGAGTTCGTGTGGCCCAGATAGCAGTTCCGTGGTGCTCGCCGAGCTCGCTTCGGCGCGGCCGCAGCCCGTGCAGCCGTGCACCCAAGACTCCCAGGTAAAGTGAGACGGTCCACGAGGCACCGACTGACTTGTCTCGACTCGTAGTTTCAACGTTTTGAGGGCAGTTTTCGGGTGTAGCCTATGGCTTTTAGCTATAATTTATTAAGTATAATAAATAGTATTTACTGAGAGAAGCTAAAAACCGTTAAAAAGCAAAAAAATGTCTGTTATTGTAAGATTAGCGTCCAAACGTACGATAGAAAGTTGCAACATCCAAAACAATTCATGTAACAAATAAAGATTAATGACTGCAACAAAAATAGATTTTGATCTAAAAAATGGGGAATCACAAACTATCAATAAAAGTTCACTTGGAAAATATAGACCACGTTGCTATATAAGCATGGCAAGATGTACTGTACAAAATTTGGAAGCAAAACAAATTTACTTTGTCACATACATCACAATATTTTTGGGAATATTTATGCAACAAATGGAGACAACACTTGTTACAAAATCACAAACTTATACAATAAAACATCAGATGATTTAGAGAAAATACACAACAAATGACTAGAATACCTACAATAAATTCATCTTAATTGTGCAACATTGAAAAAAATAAAAGGAAACATCACAACAATGCCTCTTGCTACAATATCGACTTAATACAACAAAACAAAATGCTTTTGGCAACAATCAAGTAAATATGCTGCAACAAATTTCTAAACATGCAAAGATAACCCACCAGAGAAAAAAAAGGCAATAGTGGCGGCATAACTCGTAAGAGGAGTAGGAAGTGATGACCGGAGTTACTGGTCACCAAACCAATGCCTCGTCATTGATGAGCAACGGATCTGACATGGATGAGGCCGACCCACACCATCTCCTCTTCACCAACCTACCATTGTTCTTTCAATGATGATGGCCCCAACGCACTAGGATGGGGTGAGAGCAGGGGCGGACCTGCCCTTCGGGCATGCTCGGGCAGCCACCTGAGCTCCGGGCCGGCGTCAGTTCAGTTCAGTGCATGTGGTGGTGCTGGGCTTCCGCAGGATTAACACGAATAGATAGGATCGGATGTGGGGCGCAAGCAATATGAAATGTGTCGGCCACGAATGAATGATCGCCACTTCAATTTCACCTTTTGCTGATACAACAAACAAGGACAAGTCCTCTTACTTGACCTACCATGTCCGCATTTAAAAGTGAAAAATAAAAATGAAGTCCAGAGTCTGAACTACAGTTAACAACTCCTAATTTTATTTGACGGTATTGAAGTAGAACCTGTCAACAATCACCTCATTTGCTGAAAGACGATTAAATCAATCACTATTTACCACAACTACAACAAATGGACGAAGGTATTAATGAATTCAACCCGGATCACATCATTGCTGATCCAGGACTTCGTATATCGCTTGATGATTTTCATCCCGATATTCCAGATCAAGTGAGGAGGGCTTATTTGTTGAAGGGCCCTACTCAACCAATTGGCCATAATTACCCTCATAAAACATATGGAAAGGATCTTAGAGCTTTTCGTGAATCATGGTTTAAAAAGCACGATTGGTTGTCATGATCTTGGAAGTCTGGCCGTGAAGTTGGTTGAAACTGAAAGGCATATTGCATTTTCATTGGTCTACCGCCTTATCAAGTTAGCATTGCTACTACCGGTGGCGACAGCATCGGTTGAAAGAGCCTTCTCGGCTATGAATATTATCAAGACCGATTTGCATAATAAGATGTCCGATGATTGGCTTAATGACTTGATGGTGTGCTATATCGAGCGAGAGATATTCAAAGGACTTGATCGTGAAAAAAAAATATCAAGAAACGATTTCAAGACATGAAAACTCGAAAAATGAAAATGTCTCGTTCTCCTAGACGTGCTTAGTTATTTACTGGTATATTTTTTGTCTTCTTTTTTATTGCATCTTTTATATTCTATTATCGAATTGTGACACGACTGATTTATCTATCTTTCACAATTGACATGTTGTTTCTTTTACAGCTCATCTACAATTGTGGATTAAGCTTCATTAGTGAGGTATTTTTCATTGTCCTTCCATTATCTACATATGTTAACATGCGAATTGTAGTTGTTGTTTTTATTTCGTATCACATACTTTTATTAGTGTGATTGCAATATATTTTGATCATGGATTATTTTGCTTTTAGGTACTATTGTTTATTTCACGCTTCCGACTTTAGCATACCTAGTTTTTTTTCCTGGTTCCGCCACTGGATTTCGCCGTGCCTAGATTTTTTTCTTGGGTCCGCCACTGCTTTTGGGTATTACTGTCTATTTCACACTTCCGACTTTAGCCTACCTAGTTTTTTTTCTGGGTCCGCTCTAAATTTTTTTCTTGGGTCCGCCACTGGGTAAGAGTAATGCAAAACCGCGCAATGGCTCCGGGGCAGTATGGTTAGTTGAATATCTTTGGTGTGGTTAGGTGGAGCTCGACAGAGTTTGTGGTGTGGACGTCTTATGCCCGGCTGTGGATTTGGGGGAGCAGTGCGATAAGAGCAAAGTGATAAACAACTGGGAAGTGAAGCATTAGATGCAGTCCGACGTGAGTTGTTGCGAAATTTGGTACGATAAAAATTCACGTTGATTGATGAGGGCATTGAGAATATTGGATTATTATGTAGTGGTGGATGGACCGTCCGGACGCATAAGGTCCCATCAGAGATCAGACTTCAGGCTGATAGCATTACCGTTGTTATTTCCGCATCCCATGGCTCCACTTCTCCAGCCAGCCGGATTGGATTCAGGGCTACACTCAAGCATGATTCTTCACCGTTTTTTTGATACACTGAAATGCGAACAATGACAGGCCACGGGTGCCACTCATTTTTCCCCCTGCGTTGCATTGGATTGACCGGCCCACGTACGCCCCACTACACGCACCGCATCATCCTCCGTCTCCTTGTTGAGTCAAGTCAACTAGTCAAGTAGCATTGCATGACTACAACATCCATTCGTGCCGAATTTTTTTCTATTTAAGCCTTTTTTTTAAAAAATATTCACATTTAGACCCCTGGTGGTTTTAATTCCGTTTTTGGACCCAGAGGGTCGGCGCCGAGATAACACGTCTCGGCGCCGTGGACCACGGCTCCGAGGTGCCAGGCCCGCGCCAGCGTGCCGGCCTGCGTGGCGCCGACGTGGCAGGACCTCGGCGCCGTGGATCGTGGCTCCGAACTCAGAGCCGTGGGTGGTGGTGCCGACCTCGGAGCCGTGAGTCGTGGCGCTGACCTCGAGCCGTGGCGAAGTCGACCGTCGTCTGGCGTGTCTTCGTCGCCCGAGGACGCAATGTCGGCGTAGTCATCCTGAGTCCATTGGCCCTTAAGCTTTGACGCGCCGCGCGCTGGTACCAAACTTGGTACCGCCGGAAGTTCGTTCTTTGTGCGGCTCGTCGTTGTCGCCCACGTGGTCCCGAAAGTGTCCCCACTCCTCAAGCGTACACGTGGTGGCCGCTCAAGTCGTGACCTTCTTCGTCGTCGACGATTAAATCTGCATGTCACGTAAACCAAACGTTAAAAATAGAAAAAGCTCTGTGCAATTGGAATCCAAGGGTAGAATTGAAATTGCATGCCACTTACTTGTGTAAGGCCACAGACATGGAGAACTGCGCTACTGGCCACAGCTGCCTCATACCAAACTGGCGTGCAACTCTATGTGGCAGGTGATACTCAACAGCATAGAAACAGATAAGAGGGCACCTCTTCCTGTAGAGGGCCTCGTCTATGCTGCACAGTGCGCTGAACTGAATGGCCTCCACCTCTTGCTCGGCGTACGGCTCCCACTTAACCTGCATTGAAACAATTTAACGTTAAATGTCATATACTAACAAATGAAAATCACGATACCAAATGGAATTAACTTACACTGGAGGCCGTGAGCGCATCTAGCTCGTTCGTGTACTCTAGGTAGGCCCTCTTCGTCCGGGCGTAGGGCACTGAGACCTGGTCCCAAAGATATGCAAGTGTCGGACGTCGACGAGGAGGAACCTCTGCGAACCACGGACGAGGAGGCAAAACTGTGGGACGACCAACTGGTAGACGACACCACATCCACAGCTGGAGGAGGTAGAGGCAACCACCTACTGTCGAGTTCGGCGAACTCCGACGACACGCCTCGCAGAGGTGGCGGTAAAGGAACGCCAACACGCCGGAAGCCCAGCTGTACTGCCCCGCCGTGTCCCAGTCGGTGAGGCAGTGGATGTACATCCACGACGCGCTGTCCCCCGTGCCGTCGGGGAAGAGAACGCAGGCAAACAAGTGCAGTATCCATGCCCTGCAATTACATGTAAAATGATATTAAATAAAACTATGTCAATTTTAGCAAAAAGCTCGATTAGACGACGAGTTGGCTCGATATCCACCCCTACCTGCAGTAGTAGGCAACTGTCTGCTCGTCCGCGTGTGCAGGACACTCTGCGAAAGTCTGCCGGAGCCATGTGATCAGAATTCCAGAAGTGCGATGGACTGCCTCAGCAGGAAGCTCTGTCCCGAGGAAGGCCTCTACTCGGGCTCTCCAACCAGCAGGCACGCACGGTCCGATCACTGGTCGGCCGTGAATGGCGACACCAAGTATCTTCTGAGTGTCCTGGAGCGTAATAGTCATCTCACCGAAAGGGAGGTGGAAGCTGTGAGTCTCCGGCCTCCACCTACACGATACAAAAAAGAGGAGTACATGTCAGAGAATTTGAGGCGCACATAGCCGACCAACAATGAACATGCAAGTGGAGCAATGGTTTAGGAGAATACCTGTCAATCAGTGCAGTGATGGCCGGGGGGTTGAAGGTGGGCAACCCACGGCGAACCTGGTAAGAGATGGCGTCTAGGCCAGCCCTCTCCAGGAAGGGGGTGTACCTCTCGTCGTACCGCATGTCCAGGAACCCGTCATGGGTTCGAGGACGAAGGATGGGCAGCTCCTGTATAGAATAGAACAATTTTTTTTGTTAATGCATCAACATAAATAATTAATTGTACAAGAAGTGATGAAGCCAGTACCATCCCCTCCGCGGTGAGCCGTCCTCGGTGGTTCTCCTCGTAGTGCGCGTCTAGCAGGTGGAATTGCGCCATCCTACAAAAAAATTGAATTTATCAGTCCAACATAGAAGTAAACAAAATATTTAACATGCATAAAATATGGAAATAATAAGAAATTAAACAAAAAACATAGCAAATTGCATATGGGAAAACAACTAGACGAACTATGAAACATAACGAACAACAAGCACTCGCTTTTTGACTAAGTGGCCAATGGCATGTGCGTGAATTGTGGCCAAGTCTACCACATCTGCTACATTGGTTCTGCTCGGGGTCAGTAAGAAAGGGGGTTGCTCTCCCTCGCCTCGTTCTTCCTGCAAGCTGATCCATAACCATCTTGTGTCTCGTCCTCTTCCTGGTTCCACGTTTGTTCCAACGGCTACCCGGATCCGCAATGTATTTGGGCCCGGTGTATGGTGGCCACTCTCCTCATCCCGATAAGGCTCAAACGGGAGACCACGTAAGCACAAGGTTGTCAACACCAAGTCCCGAGGTATCTTGCTCGTAGTCAAAGTTGCGATGCCTTCTTGCTGCCACATAATGAGAACATGGAAAGTGGTGCGCCTCGGTTTACCACATGTGCATGAGAAATCAATAAGGACAACCTTATGCCTCCTCGTCGTAGGAGCTCTCCATCGGTCGTTGTACCACCCTTTCTACAACCTCGTAAGTGCCCGTGGAGTTGTCAAAACAATGTACCTCATGTGCCTCACCCTCGCCTTTGCCTTTTCAAGGTGGCGCTTCGGTTTTGGCGCCCATCTCTCTTGTTTACTCTGTAGCGCCATTGCATGTGCGTGTCTTTCGTTGAACCAGGCAACAAGCTTGTAAAAGGTGAATGATACTATAGCATTGACGGGCATACCACGTATACCCCTAAGCAAGTTATTGAAGGATTCGGCCATATTGCTTGTCTGAAACTCGTACCTCCAGCCACCATCGTCATGAGCCCTTGTCCATTTGTCGACATCTCTCATCAATCCCGACAACCACTGTCTACCTTCTGCGTTTGTTGCAGTATTAAGCTGCTCCAACTTCTCCTGGAAGAACTTGACCTAAAGCATTCGAGCGACCTCCTCGAACAGAGGAAAGTTATCCTTCGTACCATCCTTACGGAGTAGATTCTCGGCAAGATGCCGAGTGCACCAACAGTAGTGCAAAGGTGGATACCGGTATTCGCTCTTGTCACGGCAGCAAGTATGCCCCGGTGTCTATCGGATATGACACCCACCTCCCTACCGGGGCCGACCACGTGCCTCCGAACGAGCCGCAAGAACCATCCCACTGTCTTTGTTCTCCTCTCAACCAAAGCAAGCGCCAAAGGAACCAACGCGTTGTGCGTCACAGAAATGGCTATCAGAAGTGTGCCCTGGTACTTGCCAAGAAGAAATGTACCATCAATGGAGAAGACGGGACGACAATGCCGAAAGGCCTCGATGGACTGAGCAAAGCACCAGAAAGCACGGAAGAATATCTGCATCCCATCTTGAGTCCATTCGTTTGGTTTCGGGACGTACTCATAATGCATGCCTGGATTAACCGCTTTGATTGCATTGAAGAGTGCTTGGCAACTGCAAGTACCCATCTTCCAGTCCCCATATATCATCTTCCAGATGCGTTGCTTTGCCCTCCATACTTTTCCATACCTTATCTCGTATCCAAATTTCTCCTTAACAATCCCAGCAAGTGTCTTCACCTTCATATTGGGTTCTCCCTTTACTATGTGACACAGTGACTTGGCAATAATGGTAGAGGTCAACTGCCGATGCTTCTGTTTGAGCTCTGCTTCGGCACAAGTGTGTGGGCCAACGATTCTTGTGATCTTGAACTTTCCCGTGTCCTTCTGTTTCCTAGCACAAACCCTCCATTCACATGTTTCCTTCTCGCACACAACTGTGTACCTCCGCTCCACATAAGAATGCCTCACCTTGAATGGCCTTTTACGAATCACTGAATACTCCTGCAGCCACCTTCTCAATGCAGACAAGTCCTCAAACATCATGCCCTTCTCAATTGTCATGCTTGAACCGGCCTTAGGAGCATCTAGCAGCTCGTCATCCCTTCCTTCTGCATAAGCCCCATGAGAATGCCTAAGATCGCTGAATTCATGAACTGATGGATCCCGGCCAGGGCAATAACGCCTGATCAGCTCAATATCACTTTCGGTCAGCTCTCCAAAAGGGCGGTCATCGTCAGAATCAACGACCCTTGCGATCTCGTAAGGCTGCAGATCATCCACACTGTTGGAGTCCCTGCAGACTTCTTCAACATTGCCAGATGGAGCAACGGGAGGAACACCAACATTATCAGGAATGTCTCCTGCATCATAAGCACGAAAACGATGGGATTGAGACAAAAAAACAGCAATGACGGGAAAAGGCTAAAGTGTGGCTCGACACTTACTTGGATGATCCTGAGGGGCCGCCACAACATCATCAGTCCGACATTCAACTCGAACTGGTTGAGAAATCTGAACCTCGTTCGGGGCAGATAGAGCATCGGGCACCTCAGGCTCTTCTTCCACATCCACCGCAAGATCCGGTAACGGAGGGTCAAAGGGTGCCTGATCACCTAGTTCTGGTGAATAACCGTGAGGGGTGGGATCAATGGACACCTTCCGCACAACAAGGTCCAAACATTTTAACTTATTCCGCATAACCAATTTGACATATTTGTCCCACTCATCCTCACAACCAATTAAGATCAACCGCCTGAGAATTATGTCTTTCGAATCGAAGTGAAGTAACCCCTCAACTGTGATGCTCTCCTCGTTTCCATGACAATGTAGCTCCTCCCGAGCCCTAGCAACCAACTCACTAAACGACGGCCGATCACTGAATATCAGAGGCACCCTTTGCATTTCAACAAATCGAACATTTCCATAATCATCACTTGTCACACTGCCTCCATGATATATGGTGACTAGGTTGTCCATCTAGTTCATACAGAGAACATGTTAAGCATCTTTTGACAACGAGGGAAGCATGGTAAAGGAATAACAAGGGGCAGTACATCTTAAATAACATTAGCTACATGTTTAACATAAACTAACTAATGATACTATCATGCACGATGCATGCTCCCGAACTACCATGATCAGCAAGTCCAATTCTTACAAAGCTAATGAAGGAAGAAAGATTGGTAGGAGCAATCCAATTCAGAGGCAGAATTTTGCTACTCTGATCTGATCTAGATAACTCATTTAATGCTTCCAAGAACAACCAGGCAATGGTTGTTAAAGACACGTAGCAACTCTAAATTATACATCGGCGCCATATTTGGTTCATTCAACAATTGTTGTGTTCAATCTTATTTCCCAAAATAAATGAGCTCAAGTTGAACATGGGATCAGCATACAAGACACTATTTGGCAACAGTTATGTGACGTCTGCTCCCACTAATAATTCCCAAAACCTAAAAATAGCAGTCACCCATGCCGAAGAATTCAACCTAGCTCCTAAGATACCAATATCTGACCTCGCAGCACAATTAGCAACAAACCTAAGATACCAACTCTCTCTGGAAATAAATTGTAATATGGACTCGAAAGCTAGATGAGAGGTCTTGCAGTCAGTCTCAGCAGCCTCAATCAATGGTAAAAAAATGTCATCTCACATATCACTTCAGTTCATTCAACCTACAGTGCTATCTAACAAATAAGCAAGCACTCTAGTGAATATTCCTCGCAAGAGTAGTACTTCTGTTCTACTACTTCCAGCAGAAGCAAAAGCACGATACTACTGGGATCTGACCTCGCAGCACAATTAGCAACAAAAACGAAGGTGCGGCAAGCAGTTCGTCCAAATCACGGACGGATCTCGGTGTCGGGAGCTCACCGGGCTTGAAGAAGATGGAGAGGCCGAAGTCGATGGCCTTGAGCGGGGAGTTCTCCTTCTTGTTGGCGAAGAGGAAGTTCTCGGGCTTGAGGTCGCGGTCGAGGCGGGGAGGCGGCCGGGCGGAGACGCGGGGAGGCGGGAGGCGGCGCAGACGCGGCGGCGGAGACACGGGAGGCGGGGGCGGGCGCCACCACGGGCGGTGGCGGGAGGCGGTCGACGAGGAGGCCGGCGGCCGCGGCGGGGAGGACGCGAGTGCGGGGAGGGGACGGGAGGCGGCGACGGGGACAGAGGGAGGAGGAGTTGCGAATGAACGAAGCCCGCGTGCTCGGTGCCGTTTCAGAAGCCGCATGCTCGGCGCCAAGATCCACGGCGCCGAGCTCGGAGCCACGGCCTACGGCGCGAGCTCGGCGCCACGATTCACGGCTCCGACCTCGGAGCCACGATCCACGGCGCCGAGGTCCTGCCACGTCGGCGCCACGCAGGCCGGCACGCTGGCGCGGGCCTGGCACCTCGGAGCCGTGGTCCACGGCGCCGAGACGTGTTACCTCGGCGCCGTGTGTCACGGCGCCGACCCCCTGGGTCCTAAAACGGAATTAAAACCACCAGGGGTCTAAATATGAATATTTTTCAAAAAAAGGGCTTGAATAGAAAAAATTCGGTCCATTCGTGTATCCTCCTAGCATTATGTACTTCGATCACGCTCCGCCGTTAAACATGCACGTACAACCTAGGTCCATCGACATTAAATGGCCGATCTTATGAATTGTGAAACAAAAACTAAGTTGCTCACAAAGATTTAGGAGAGGTTTATTACTATAAATTGGTTACAAGTTGTTCTCAATGAAATATTACAAAGGAATGCTACTAGTCCTAGATTACTACTTCTATTCTCTATAATTTACTATTCGGTCGGGAGATCTTGCTTAATTCTTCATAATCTGTTTCTGTTTCTCTCTTCTTGTTTGTGTTGTCTCTCTCGAGTTGTCATCTGTGGCTTCTCCTGTCAAACCTTAAATATAGTTGAAGGGGTGTTGGTTATCCACATGAGCAGATGCCTTGTCGATTCATCTCGTCCGATCGAGCGAACAGTTGCTGTCGACGAAAGAAATCTAGTTATTGTCAGTAAGAGAGAATCATGGAGCAACCATAAGACAGTTGTCGTCAGAGGCATAGAGCCAAGTCGTCATGTGGTTAGGAGGGAGACAAAGCACGAGCTTTATTCATTGCACAAGAGGAATTGTTTGGAGGTGGGCCCATGTATGGATTCATGAGGTCTCCGAGTGGCAGCAAGTCGAGAGTATATAGTGACCCTCTAATAAAGGATACTTGGGCAATGGTCTTTGAAAGTTTACAATTATATTGGTCTAAAGTTTTTATTAAGTATTAAAGATTTTAATTGAGTATTAAAGCCATATTTAATGATTATTCCTCTTCGAGGTCCATTTCACATTATCACTCCGATCCCAGTAAAATGCGGAGCACGCAAGCGGCAAGATGCAATGCGAAGAGCTAACGAACTAAACAAGCGCCCCTACCTACCAAAAACACGTTCGTACTACGTACATCTTTGCTCACGCATTAACATCTGGGAACCATGGCCTCCTTCGCCTTCATCGCCAAGCGCTCCGCCCCGGTGCTCGTCGTGCCGTCTAAGGCGACGCCGCACGAGCTCAAGCCACTGTCAGACATCGACGACCAGGACGGCCTCTGGTTCTACCGGTCGGGCCTCCAATTCTTCCGGGCCAACGCTGCCATGGCCGGTGTCAACAAGACGAGACGACGAGTAGACAACCTCATCTATTGTCGTGACCATCGGCTATAATACATACAACATACATATACCGAGATTTACTCCATTTGCATGCGCGCATAATGAGATTAACACAATGAGAAATTCAACCATACTATCCAACACATGTAGGTGTAGGTGCCCGGTGTGCTCCCAGATGACGGCAGCTCCGGCGCCAGGCCTGTCACCTCTGCAGATGAAAAGTTGAGTGCGTGGTGTGCCACGTGGGGAACAGAGAAAGGTAGGTTAAGCGTCATCTGAACCTGACGTTGACTACTTAGTTGGCTTGTGGCTGGTACTAGTTTAGGCCTTGGGCTAGCGTTGGTTTGGGCTGGATCAGTTGGTG
Source organism: Dendrocalamus sinicus (assembly GCA_036346575.1). Taxonomy (NCBI): domain Eukaryota; kingdom Viridiplantae; phylum Streptophyta; class Magnoliopsida; order Poales; family Poaceae; genus Dendrocalamus; species Dendrocalamus sinicus. Next base: position 9,123,579 of record CM070660.1, on the reverse strand, counting down.
TCTCACGCTCAATCAATTCAAGTAGCCCCTGTTATTTTATTCTCTTTTCATGGTCGATTGATACAGCTATATTGTACCAACTTCAGCTTACACGTATTTTTTATAGTATCTTGCTTTGTCAATGTCCTACTGTTTTTATTTTCTTTCTCATCCTATTTGTTAATGTATTTAAGTCTTCTTTCTTTTAGATAAATATAGTCATTGATACGTGGGATCACTAATTTTTTATATGTAAAGACATACACTGTGTAAACTTATTATCTAAGAAACCAAAAATTAAAATCAAACTGGGCCAATGCCCCCCTAACATGCATCCGACCCTGGTCGAGTGCACTAGTGAGGGCGTGGTGTTTGTCCAGGCTGATGCGGACGTCTCTCTGTCCGACTTCGGTGACGTGCTCTGCCCGCTCATCCCATGCTACCAGGAGCTTCTCTGTGAGCCCGACGGCAACAGCGCCGTCGTTGTCGACCGACCACTGCTCTTCGTTCAGGTGAATACATCGTGCGCAAATGCTTTTCTATATGTCTTGAACATACATAACTGTGTGTATACTAATTATAAGTCTCGCATGCGCGCGCGCGCAACACGAACGTCGCAACATATTTAGGTTACACGACTTAGGTGCGGTGGGTTCGTGTCCGGCCTACAGATCTGCCACAACATAGCGGACGTGACTGGCGTCGTGCAACTTGTGCGAACGATCGATGAGATGTCACGGGGCATGCCTGCACCAACTGTGACGCCGGTGCGGGCGAGGGAGCTGCTCATGGCGCGCTTGCCACCGGAAGTCACCCATCGGCACCCAGAGTACGACGAGACGGCGGCTGGTGGGAACCACGATGTGCTTGGCCGTGAGCCGCTCGTGCAATGGGCGTTCTTCTTCGGGCCAAAGGAGATGTCAGCCCTGTGCGAATCGGTCACCCCAGCCGGCGCCACGCGAGCCTCCCGATTCGACATGCTCATGGCTTTCCTCTGGCAGTGCCGGGCGGCCGCGCTCGCGTACGACGCCGAAGGCGAGGTGCGTGTCATGTTCGTGGCTCGTGGGCGAAGCCCGCCGCTGCCTGTGGGGTTCTATGGCAACGCGTTCCCCTTCACGGTGGCATCGTGCACGGCTGGGCACCTCCGGGAGAGCCCGCTAGGAGACATGCTTATGATGATCACCGAGGCGAAGGCCAAGGCGATGTCGGACGGCTACATGTAGTCGGTGGCCATCCTGATGGTGGAACGCGGGCGGCCGCGATTCGGGCGTGCGGCGCGAATGTATCTCGTGTTTGATATGACGCGGGCTGGGTCTGAGAGCGTGGACTTTGGGTGGGGGGAGGATGTGTATGGCGGGGTGCGCGGCGGTGATCCTGGCTACATTTCACCTAAAGGTGAAGAATGGGAAAGGGGAGGAGGGGATCGTTGTGCTGATGTGCTTGCTGGCGGTGGCCATGGAAAGGCTTGAGTTGGAGGTTCATACAGGGCTAAAATTCTACGTACGTGCATGTTTGAAGGACCATGTGAGAATGTCTTGTTTAATGTTGTGATGAAATATTGTAATGTTTGTGGTGTGGTCAATTAATTTTACAAAGATTGCATTTGATTTCAACTGTTTTCTGGAAGTGACAGAAAAATTGGAAGTATCGCAGGTATTAGTACGGTAGTTCCACTTTACGAATGTACCGAAGGCATAAGCGTGGTAGTACCGCTTGACGGAAGTACCGGGTTGAGTTGTGGTATGTTTTTTTTCAGAGAACTCTAGGTGAGGTTTTCAGTGTGCAGAAGTACCGTTTTGGAAGGCAGTAGTACCGCAGTACGGAAGTACCGGCGTGTTAGGCACGGTACTTCCGATCTTCCCAAAAAACAGGGGTTTGGAGAGTTGAGTTATGGATCAAGTTTGGATGATCTGTATCATTGTATTATGGTTGCATAATGCATGTGTTGGCTAATGCAGGTCAAGTTGTGAAAAATGTGTGCTTGAAAATGGTTTTTTTTGTCTTTGGATGTGCAAGTCGCTTGGAGTCAACTAGGGCAACAACGATGATCGGGCTAAGCTTATGGAGGAGTTAAGGCCCGAAAATGATCAAGTATTCTGGGTGAGACGATGAGCTCAAGCATGACACAAAAAAGACGGGACATGTTGAAAGTGAGTTCGAACGGCAAGATGGCGCCATGTGGTTTGCACGAGCCAAGTGAGCCATGTTTCAGTGGAACCGGGATAGAAGAGACTTGGTGGCACATGGCAAGCTAGTGGTGCATCTACATGTGACAAGCATAGCGATTGCTTGCAGTGATTAGTGATGATCGGATCAAGAAAGGGTATTTTGATAGTTTGATTAAAATACCGAAAACCATCTAGATCAAAACCACGGCGCATGGACGATGCGTTGGAGTGCAGTTTAAGTCAAGGTAAAGCTAGTTTGATTAAGGCGGATCAAGACTAAATATTTAGCAGATGCATACTTATACGCTTTGAAAAGCATGTATAAGTGAATTTGTGTGAGTAAAACCTATGTGTGTGGGGGGTTAACTAACGGGTTTCTTCTATTGTAAAAGTAGATAGTATCTACTAAGATGAATAGGAGACCGGTTGCTCAACTATAAAAGAGGGTTGGGATATAGACATGTGAAGTTAATCATCCAACACATCTCTTGTGCTCTCTTCTCTAGGCTTAGGGTTAGGGTTTGAGAGTGGGCACCTTGGGTGCTCTTTGTCCTCTAAGGTAGAATGTCTGTAAAACCTATCTTCTCAAGTAAGTAATGCATCAATCTTTATGCAACTTTTTAGTCCCTCTTGTTTTTGATTGATGTGTTTGACTTTTTATTGGTTTTGATATCTCTTCTTTCTTTCTTGTGATCTTGCTATGGTAAGGATGTGTAAGAGATGGAGATAATCATTGGGAATGCAAATTTACCAATCTAGCCATTTTGATAGCAAGATTCATGGGAAAACCCGGTTTTGCTTGATTTGGCCTTAAGGTGTGATTTCTTGATCCGAAATTTTTTGATGTGATTTCTTTTGTGTTCTTATTTGCTGGAACATATAGAAATATATTTAAAGCCATATTGACTATCATCTACCCATGAGCAAGTTTTATTCACCGTTTGGGAATTTGCTCGGTTTTGATGCACATTTCCAACCAGGGCAGACCCACAGGGTATGCCGGGTGGGGCTAGCCAACTTAGTACTCCACACGGTACACGCCCGGCGCCGATTCAGTCAATCCGCCGGTTCGCCTGCCGCATGCCGGTCCAGATCTTGCGCCTCCACGGCAGCCATGCCTCGCGTGGCACCGCTCCGCGAGGTGGGTGGTGTTTCCGTAGAAATCTCAGTGCTCGCACGTTGCTGATCTTGTTGCCTTGCGTCGCAGCTAACTGCTTTCACACGCAGACGAGGAGGAGGGGAGAGACGACGCGGCGGGCTCGGAGGAGTCGGGGGAAGCGGTGGAGGCGGCCGGTAACTCCTTCCACTCTCTGATAGGTAATATCCGCGTGTACGAATGCTGCTTGTGTTGAGTGAGGTAAAGTGATTGCTCACTATTGGTGGGACTTGTTGTTCGGCAGAGTGCCAGAACCAGCGGTAGATAAGGGCGGAGGCGGCTGCGTTGGTGCGGCCGCCGGCCTCGCATGGGCTCAGCAGCGGTGGCGTTGGGGGCTTCAGCAGTGGAAAAGGTACTTGTGGGGATGATGGCAGCAGCAGATCGTATTCGGCTGAGAAGGAGCCATATATATTGAGATCTGCAAGTATACATGCGTGGACAGAAACACTTATGGAGGCATCTTCCTTTGCTCATCTCTCAGAAGAAGGTGCGCAAGGTTTGAGTTAGTCCCTTCTCATTACTGTCACTTCTTTATCTTAAGTTCCGTTTTCATGATTGCTGTTGCTATCTACTCTTTCTAGTTTGTCCCGTGCATTTGTATACTATTACCAAGCATGTTTGATATAAATTAGTAACTTATGGCGTTGGTTGCCTAGTGCGATCTGATATTTCAAAGAACAGCTTGTCTGTTGTCGCACGCTTTACATATTTTGATATGCTGAGTTTCCCATTGAGGCTGGGATAGGCTAATTCCCTGTGCATAATTAAATGGTAAATGGGTTTATGATAGTTTTTGGTGTCGACAAGTTGCAGTTATGCACTTTGTACTGGTTGGCGAGGTTCCCTTACAATAGTATTGCTTGCCAGTTCAACACTTTCGTAATGAAAGGTATTGCTTTCATTTTAAAACTTCCCTAGTTTGAGGGAGAGTCTTAACTGTGTACATTTATGCTATTTTGCATTTAACCTGGTTAATTAGATGTTATAGTGGAAATCATGTACATTTCAATCATACATCCTCGTGTACCTCGAATCCTAGAGCGTAGATATTTTCTTTGAAGTGGATGAAGATGATATAGTCGAGACTTTCATGTCCTTTAGAAAGCGTAGGCCAAAAAAGTCAGACAAGTAGTATTGTAAGTCTCTTTTATATATATTGAGACTATTCGAATGGTATTTGAACTATTTATATTGTAATTTGTGCAAGTTTTCAACTTAATCCTTGAATTTAAGACTTATCATATTATTTAGTGCTTGTATACCGAATTACGGTGCATATTTTACAATTATTTACCGAATTGACAAATGATTTTACCGAATTGCATATGAAAATTTTGGTACGGCATACCCTTTGGTAAAATCTTGGGTCCGCCACTGTTTCCAACAAACTGAAAAGGTCTCAACTTTGGCTATAATTTTTCATGATTGCTTGTTAGAATAGGTTCATAACATTCTAGAGTAGATCCCTGTAAATTTTCACGTCATTTGAATCTACGGATCAGAAGTTATCTCGATTTTGGTTTTTGAAATCGTGCTGAAAACATTGTTCACCCTGATTTTATTGTAGCAGTGGAAGTAACGCGATTACTGTAGTGGTAGTACCATAGCTACTGTAGCAAGTGGTGGTGCTATAATTTCAACGGCGGCAATTTCGTTTTTGCTGATTTTTTTGTAGGTTTTCAGTGTCTTGATTTGCTAGTTTTTGTAGTGGTTTTCATTCTTGTCTTCATAGCTCTGTAGTTACTGAAGTTAATGATTGGTAAATATTTGGAAAGATTTTGAGACATCATTTATCCCCCCCTATTACCATATTCTATATTTCAATGTTACTCTGTGTATTCGGGGAAGAGTAAAATGTAGCACATCTCAAATTGATTTACCTTGTCAACTACTACCTCCGGTCTAAAAAGTTATTGTTTTAACTTCTTCGAAGTCAGAGAGATACCATTTTGACCAAAAAAATATCATGGTATATTTGAAAAATATTATGGAAGGGTAATGTTATATCCAAACTGCATACTTTATATAAACTACGTATTTTCGTATATCCAAACTACATTATTATATATGTGTGTGCGTGTTCGGTTATAACTAATAAGGTTTGACTACATTCATTAATTTTGGAACAATTTCCTTTTCTAACTGAAGGGAGTAAATACTCAATTATGTGTTTTTAGTATAGCAGGCTTTCGTACCTAAAATAATGTGTCAGTTTACGGTGGATGTCGGCAAAAGTGTCCCAGTGGGAGTTACTAATTTTGACGGTTTTGCCGATCATCATGCGCCAGATAATTTTCAAAAGTGGATCGAATTTTTTACCCTTCATATATGCTTGGAGATATGGTTTTCAAATATAAAAAGATATGCTTGGAGATGCATGTATATTATGTACTGTGTTCATTAGATGTTGATGTTGATTTCACATATGGAAATTTGAGCACGACGACCCAAATAGTCGCTGGAGCATCTGGTCATCGCAGGGTTACTCACGTTTCGATATGAGACCTACGCGCTAGCCAACTGCGCCACCACCCCGCTGCTGTACTCTTGGTAAATTATTAAAGGTTGTTTGACAACAAGGGAAAATTACCCACGGGGAAATTGCCCTGCCCTTGGAATTGGTTGACGCCCACTGCAAACTGAAGAAAAAAAAGAATTGGGAAGCTCAGCTCACAGCAGAACGCCTGAAGAGCTGTTGTATATAGGGCCTGTTTGGTAGAGCTCCACCACTGAAAAAATGAATTTGGAGCAGCAGATCTACCAAAAACAGCTCCACCGTGAATCTGGGATCCCACCATGGAGCTAGACAAAACTGTTTGACTTGCACAGCAGCTCCAGATCCACGAAACTGAGTTTTTGGTGAGAATGACCTGTTTTGCCCATGAGTTTTATGGTGGTATGGGATGGGGTGTGTAACCAGTGGCAAAAGGTGGGTAATTACCACCCAACTCCACGAGTAGGTACGAAATAAGGTTTCGTGGAGGACCCCTTGAGGTGCTCCATGTATTTCATAAATCTGGAGCTAGATTCAGTATTTTGGTGGATCCAGATTTCGTGGAGCTGGAGCGTTTGGGTAAAAATTCGTGGAGTGAAGCTGTTTTTTGTGAATCTGAAGTTGGTGGAGCTCTGCCAAACAGGCCCATAATTGCTTGACGAGCTACAGTTTATCCGGCAAAGCCGGATTACATATTGCGAACCTACAATCAGAGAGAGGCCGATGACCCCCGATCACGACGCCGTAGCAGTTGGTGCATGCGCTGCTGAAGTGCCTACTGGAGTGCCACGATACCCGGGAGAGTTCAGTTGAGGCCGTTGCCTGAAAGTCAGTTGCTGACACCCACCCACCACGCAATCCCCCAATTACCCATCACTCAATTCTAAGAGATAAAAATAATTCAAGAAATTCTGAAAAAACGCAAAAAAAAAAAAAAAAAAGAGGACAGGGCTGACATTGGCTAGCAGAGACGGCCGTGTGCGACCTCGGTGGGCAGTGGCGCCTACGCGAGCCCAGTGGACGGCTCGGCTGTTCAGGCCCGCGGTCGGAAGGCAGGTGCAGCATGGGCTACTGTACAGGGCCTCCAAAATTAAGGGACCTCATTTTCTACTTATTCTTGTATCACTAGTTGCAGGCCCGGATGACAGGTAGGTGCAGCTAGGGTGGCCCCACTGATCCCCGCCAGATAGGGGTGAATATTGAGCCAACTCCTCGTCTTACTGAGTTTTGTTTTCTAAAAATGATATAGTTTAATTTAATATCATTTTACATATAATTTAAAAGTATGTTTAGAAACGAGCTAACGAGCCGACCGAGCTTGAACAAAATTCAAATTCATTTGAAATCAACTCATTGTAATGTTTAACCAATTAACAAGTATAATTGAAACAATTTTGAACCGAGCCAACGAGCCCCACTAACGAGCTTTTTTTTTCCACCCCTACCACCATTTCACCCCTTTACCCATTAGCCACAATGGGGATCCACCTTTCGCATTTCCTGTGGGGATTTAGGATTCTGTGGGATTAAAAAATAAGATAAATTATTTTTATAAAAATAATAATATATTTTTGTTTATTAATTTATAATTATATAGGAGTATTTTTTTCTAAAATATTGATTCTAATATATAGATTCAAATTTTGGTCAAATATACAAAAAAAAATACAATATCTCACATTAAAAACTATAATATATTACTTAATTTTTTATTTGTTACGGTCCCCATGGGCCCCCACGGGAGGAGGACGACCCCATCCCTACCCCGCTAGCCTATCGGGGGCCATCCTCATTCCCCCGCGAGGGGAGATAGCCTCCTGCCCCCGTCTCCAATGGGGAAATTCTCCGCGGAGAAATTATTATCCCTAGCAATACAACAAAATAGTCTCATAGAGGCGTTTTTCTTTATACGAATTTTTAGTGTCTTTATGTAGCATATAAAGACGCTTCTTGAGACTTTTTTGAGTATTGTTCACTACCAACACGTCTCTATGGTCTTTGACACGGTCCATGGGTAGACGCTCCTAGGGTGTTTTACAAAACGACTTAACAAAGGTCTGTTTAGTCGTTTTGTAAAGCGTCCTAGGAGCGTCTTTCCATGGAACGTGTCAAAGACCGTAGAAACATGTTGGTAGTAAACAAAACTGAAAAACACTAAAAAAACGTCTCAAGAATTATTTTATATGTTACATAAAGACACTAAAAAAGCATCTAAACAAGAATGTCTCTAGGAGACCATTTCGTTGTAGTGTAGGTGCAGCATGGGCTACTGCACAAGCCCAAAAAATTAAGGGCCCCATTTTCTACTTATTCATGTATTACTACTTGTTAATCTTTGTATTAGTAAGAGTTAATAAATGAGTGGTCCTTTTTATTCTCTTCATTTTAATTTTTAAAGTTTTTACTGTAAAAATTCATTCCTAAGCAAAAAAAAACATAGGCCTGTTGATATTTTAAAGTTTTTGAAATAGCTAAATTATTTCCGCAATGCAATTGTTGCATATAAATTTTGTTGACAATTCCGGTGACTATTGCAAATGCAAAAAAAGAGCTTGAATAGTTGAAGTTGAAGTTCTAATTGAAGTTGATTTAATTTAGAAAAGACTAATTACAAGGATAATTGAAGATTCTATTTCAAGGAATACTAGAAAGAATGGTGCTTTCCATGTAAAGGTCATATACGAGATTTGTTTTTTTAGCACAATCTATCACATAATCCTTTGTAATATGAAATAATTATTTGGTAATTAAGTTTATTAAGTGTGCAGTCTAAATTTAAATTTTAGGTGGTGCTCATTTGGGCTTTTTTGTGGCTTATGGCTGAAAAGCATCAGAATCATTTGAAAAAACACTCATGGTGAGAGACTTATTTAGCATAATTAAATTTTAAAAAAATAAAAAAAATATGTTAGCCCATTATATATAATACAAACAAATACGGGAAAAAGAACCGGCAAAAAAGTTCAACAAAAAGCCAAAAATTCAGAAAAAGATGAAATTTATGAATAGTAAAAAATAAACTGGAAGCTAAAAGCTGAAGTCAAAACGATCACAGCCTTAGCATAGCCCCCTAAAATGTCAGGTACGGCCCTCCGGCTGTTCCACGCGCCTTTGGCGGCTACGTTTGGTTGCTGCGGCAAACCGAACCGACCGAACGATCCATGCCCCTCCAAACGCATTTCTTGTCGGGCCAGGAATTCTAACCTGCCCGGCCAGGATTGGGCCGCAGCTCTGGCCGATCCCGGCGCAGCCGAACAAGCTCTAAATTGTAAAGATGTGCGATGGACTGAAACAACTCTCTTTACCCAATCAAATACAGCACAAAATTGTGCCATGTACAGACCGAACGAAAACAATTTCGGTACGTCCAAATGCCGGCCGGCTATATGTACAGCTAGCCCTTTCGATCTCTGCCTGTCTACCTTCCTTGCAGCATGGTTACGGTGAGGTCGCACGCGGAGTAGGCCTCATCCTGCTCCCTGAACCTGTCCCTGTCCGAGGACGTGCACTGCATCGTGAACGTCGGAGGCCGCGGCATCGGCAGGACGGAGCTGTCGCTGCCCAGCGTCAGCACGACGTACGGGATGTCCGGCCGGTCGCACGCGAGGTCCTGCACGCACAGCAGCGCCATGTGGATGCACCGCAGCGCCTCGCGCGCCGAGCACGACGCCCGGATCGACGGGTCGATCAGCTGCTCGCCCTTGTCCGCGTTCCACAGCTGCCACGCCTGCGCATCCGCGATCACCACGCGAGATCAAAACAAGTTAGCATTTTGTTCAGAGATGAACAAATGTTCAGTGAGGATATGTGCGAGGAGCTAGTGCGTGCTTACATAGCCTACAATGTTCAGTGAGCCCTCCATCTGGTGGAAGCTGCTGTTCTTCTGGCCGGAGATGATCTCCAGGATCAGAATGCCGAAGCTGTACACGTCGGACCTCACCGAGAATAAGCCTTCCATTGCGTACTCCGGCGACATGTACCCTCTGACGACACAACGAAACAAAATTTCAGTAACCAGAGCATTGGCACTCCTGTTTAAGTTGTTTCAGTAAAGCACTTACAGTGTGCCGACGACGCGGTTCGTGTTGACCTGGTTCTGATCACCACCAAAGATCCTCGCCATGCCGAAATCCGAAATCTTGGGGTTCATGTCATGGTCCAGGAGGATGTTGCTGGCCTTAAGATCGCGGTGCACGACGCGGAGCCTCGAGTCCCTGTGAAGGTAAAGAAGCCCTCGAGCGATCCCTTCGATGATGTGGAACCTCGTCTTCCAGTCCAGCAGCCCTCGCCTCGCCGGATCTGACGACCGACCAGCACCAATCTCGTTGTCAGAGTCGTCTTTGCACGTTACAAGAAACTGTACTGATGAAAAGGAGCGTACCGAAGAGGAAGGCGTCCAAGCTTTTGTTGGGCATGTACTCGTACACCAATATCTTCTCTTCCCCCTGTATGCAGCACCCGAGCAGCCTGACAAGATTGCGGTGTTGCAGCTTCGCGATTAGTATGACCTCGTTCTTGAACTCCTCCCGCCCCTGGCCTGAGCTCTGGGACAGCCTCTTCACAGCAACCTCTTCGTCCCCGGGGAGTATCCCCTGCAATTGAATCAAGCGAGCATCGTTAATTCTGTACATTGGTACATTGTAGCATGTTATGGTAGTAGATTGTGCTATCTTGTTGTACTACCTTGTAGACATGGCCGAACCCTCCCTCCCCAAGCTTGTTGGAGTCGCTGAAGTTGCCGGTGGCCGTTGCTAAGGTCTCGAAGGCGAAAAGCGGCAGCTCGCAGTTGCTGCCGTCCTCTCCTTCCTCATGATCAGGTTGTTTTGGCCCTGAGAAATCCTGCTTTGCGTCCCTGGCAGGATGCAACGATGAGAGCTTTGTCTTTTCTTCCCTACCAACAATGCCAAGTCTCTCTGCACAAGATGAACCAAACTTGTCATACCCTGTGGTCTCGAGATAAGAATAACTGCTTGTAAGTCGTTAAAATCGCTTATATGGCGAGTTCAGTGTTGCTTCAGATATGAACTGCTCACTCACCTTTGATTCTTCTTCTGCATTTCCACAGGAGAAGCCCGCCTGCTACCAACACAACCACCACGACGATGACTAAGATTACTGCTGTTATCCATCGCCTCCGTTTGGAGCCTGTTTCTGGGCAGGTTAAAAAAAAAAAGGAAAAGTAAAAAATTATCGGCCATGTGCTATTGTCAAGCAAGAAATTGTTCTACAGTAACAAATAAACAGTACTATCTATGAATCTACCCTGTCACAACAGAAGAAAACTTCAAGAATTGGTCAAAGTTTCAAAGATTTGGTCCCTGCAAACTGTTTATGTGGTCTGCCAAAACCACACATGTATTCAGATCAAATTATATAAAAATCACAATATATGGTCAGACGTGTTGACCTACATGGTTAAAACATGATTTGTTTCACATGTTCCCAGTGCGGTACTGCTAATCACAATATACTATTGGTGAACCTATCCACCTCACGGATAACGGCTTCATCCAAAAGCTAAGATGAAGAATAAACCACGTTAGTTCTCTTTCATGAAGCCGTCAGATAGCATTGATTTCCCCCATCTCAAATATTCTAGTTTATGGAAAAATCTGAAGATATGTCGTTGTTGGAACAATCTTTAAGCCAAATAAAAGATTGACATATATTGTTCTTTTCTCATAGGTCAGCATCTGGAACAAATGGCTTGGATATGTTCAGAAATCAGAATCAGAAATTTTCATTTGCAGGCCTTCGAATAAGTACACCTTTCTAGCTGTCTCAATGCGTTATCAATGACAGCTGAGAAAGCATTAGAAATGGGCGTGACAGGAGCATCTGGAAGGCTTATCTCATCCACAGATTCAGCAAAGATGATTGCGGCTACTTATTCAGGGAAAAAAAGGATAAGTTTTCTAGGGGTGAAATGTTTCACTAGTTTTTCTCAACCAACTTCTGCTCGTCTATCCTGCTGATTTTTATTCCGTGGACTGCCAAAAAGACCCCGACAACTTCACATCCATTTACACTGGAACGGATTGCTGCTACCTTTTCTATTTCCATTGCAGTTTAACTATGTCCCAAAGATTCCATTGTTTTGTTCCTTTTCCAATTCTTCCACACGGCTAGAATCGTATTCCTCGTCGATAAAGAACATAATGTCATGTTTTCTTGACATCTAGTGGTTTGGCTGTTTGGCATGTAGCCCACTCAATCATGTCTCAGAACAACCAAACCAAGAATTTTTGCCTTTTCAGTAAGCAGTTAGCAATATTTCCTGAAGAGCCAAGAAATTTCGTAACAAAAATTTTGTAGCCCTATTCAGAAGTTCTAAGTTCATAAATCATAACCTGAACTAACCAAGAAAAAAAATGTGTTTCTTACCTAATACAGAAGGTGGCACCTTGATGTACAGGTCATAGCCCTCTCCTTGTGGGAACTGGTAGATGTCCACCAACTCCTGCCCCCAGGTCAAGCAGCTGGTGCCGGTGCTGTAACTGTACGCGCCACACGAGCAGTTGGCTAAGCACGACTGCCTGCACGCGTCCGCGTCGCCCACCGTCGTACCCCAGGCTGCGAAGTCCGGCAGCTTCACGCCTGGGAGATGAGCGAACACGTCGCCGCCGCCGCCGCTTATGTTCCTCTCGCTGCAGCTCAGTGGGATGCTCCTGACACAACCCTGCGTCCAGTTCCGATTGGCATATTCTTCTTCAGATTTCGGCTTAAAACCTGCAAATTTATATGATTCAGACATATATGTATTGTCATTGCATGCACGGTCAAATTATGCATGTCATGTACGATCATGATTGAGCAAGCAATCCAAGGAAAAGTAATATATATGAGATTAAATCAGGTCAATGCAATTTGAAAAGCCATTGCTTCGGTTCGTGGGGAGTTTGACCTTTCAAGCAGGTGCAGACGGCCTGGCCATTGTCGTCGGCGGCGCACTCGGCGTTGGGCCCGCACATGTTGTACGCCTGGCAGGCGATCGTCGGCTGCGACCAGACTACCTCCCAATCGCCGGTGCCGTCGAGGAGCATGTAGCACGTCTCGGCGCCGTTGGGCTGGAGCACGAACCTGTACAGCGAGGTGTTGTATGGATTGAACGTGTAGGACATGATCCCGTTGCTCTGCGACGCGTCGCCGGAGAGATGGAAGCCGTACACGTAGAGCGACCTCCACGGGACACCGACGAAGCTGGAGCCCGTCCACTGCCCCGACCTCCAGTACGTTGTGTTCTCTCGGCCCTTGCTCTCCCATATGTAGAGCTGCGCCGAGCCGAGCGGGTCGAGCCCGAGCGTGAAGTTGCCGGTCGCCGGGTCGCCGGGGCTCCTCCACGACGTGAACAGCGTCCGGCTGACGGCCCCGTTCCTCCGGTCGAGCGTGATGCTCATCCCGGGGATGAAGGTGTCCGTCGGGTAGTCGAAGCTCCGCCACACCGTCTGCCCGCCGCCGCCGGCCAGCACGAGGTTTCCCGTGTCGAGGATCATCAGCGTGAAGTTTCCCAGCGGCGACGGCGTGTTCGTCCGCCACACGACGCGCTCCCCCTCCAGCACCTGCAGCTCGCCGGAGCCCGTCACGGTGGCGGAGTACGCCGAGGCCGCGCTCACCGGCGCATCGCGGTTGGCCACCCACAGCACGGTCTGCTCCGCGGCGTTCGCGTACTGGACCCCGAGGTACCGCCGCGCCGGGTCGCCGCCGCGCGGCGTGAAGAAGGCGAGCAGGAAGGTGCCGTCCGCCGACAAGAGCTTGGCGTTGCCGGCCAGCGACTGCCCCTGCGACAGCGTGTCGGTCGCGTCGACTTGGACGTGCACGTAGAGGAAGACGAGAAAGGCGAGCGCAGCAGCAGTGGCGGCAGGAGCCATTAATGGCGGCCGGCTTCGAGCTTCTTGGCTTGTGTTTGAGAGGAGAAGAGTGAATTTCTAATGGCTAGAGAGTTACTGCTGCGCGCGCGCGAGCCGCGTGGGAAAAGCAATTGAGCCGCATGGTTTTGAATCGGAGTTTAATCGCAGGATTCGCTGGTTAATTAGCTAACTGGTCGTGTTAATTTGGCGTATTGCGACTATATTTAAAGCGGTATGAAAAGGAAGGAGCAGCGAAGCTCGGGGTTCACATTGTTAAAGGCGTAAGGCTGCACGACAGCACGAGCGACAAACTAGCATTTGACTGTTTCATTAAAAAAAATTGCATTTGAAATACTGCTAGAAGTTAACAAATGATGGCAAAGTGGATTGCTCAGCTAGAAGACTCGAGACTATTCCTGTCGCGATGTTTGATAATCCGATTTACGCGTAATTGATTTGCAGTTTAATGGTCCAATAAATCAATTCAGTTGCTCCCGTCAATCTAGTGGATTTTTTAGGTTTTTTGTGTAGTATTTGACAGTGACTATGAGAACCAGCACTTTCTAATTCATTTTAATTAATAAATTAAGATTAATGAACATTAATTAAAAATTGATTAAAATAATTGTGCAAGGAATTTTTTTAGACCAAATAAATAAAAAATTTCCATAGAACAAGTCTAATTAAAAATTACAACTCCCCTCGCAAAATTCAAAAATTTGAATACGAAATCCTCTTGACATGATTCCAATCAACATAGGTCAAGTAAAATAGCCATAGTACATTTACAACAAATAATTTCATTATTCAAGTAATAATTGAAATTGTTTCTCGAATCAAATAAAAATATGAACAGACTATATTACATTAATACAACAATTCGAATTACATTATTTTATATCGCCATTGGAGCACATCGGCATGTCGTATTTTATTATATTTTCGTAAATTAAGTCGTAGCCTACGTATTAAATGCAGGCGCGATCCGAGTCACGAAAAGGACTTCACTCGATCTTACCTGAATCTAAACTGTTATTAAATTCCAGACAAGCTTACCTTTGATCACTCTAACTAGTTATATTAATTAAAATGATAATACATATTATTGTTTTGTTGCATTAAAATGTTTTTCTTAAAAGAATGCAAATAAATTAAGAAATAAAATAGATAAGATGAGAAAAGAAAAAGAGAAGAGATGAAAGAAAAGAGATCAGTCAAACTAGGCTACAAGCTATGAATAATAGAAGGGTAGAGAGTGCCTTGGTAAGAAAAGACAGAAAAAGATGGGCCCCTTTACATATAGGAATGACATAAGGACCAAACAACTTTCACTGGAGTACAAAGCCATATTTCTAGTGTCAACCATATTCTTGCTTATCATATTACTATTCTCCCCACAATAGGTAAGTAGTATGACTAGTGGAGAAACCCAGAACAAGTATAGAATCCAGAAGTGGGGGGTCCAAGGTGCATATATTAGCGCAAATGGAATATTGGGTGAAGGTAAAACTAGCCCAACCAACAACTACTTCGAGGTCGGTAAGTGTCGGTGCTGATGAGAGACTACTCCGGATCACCGACTAAGAATAGTTAGGTAAAGATATAATAATGTAATTAGGAAAAATATTTTGTACTCCAAACTCAACGTCACATCTAAGAAAATACGGATGATTCAGTTGCAAGGAGCTCGGAGTACCTATAGGTAAAGTGATATAAGCCTACGCATTACTGACCAAATTATGAATTCATACATATATATTGGGTTAGAGGCTACGGAGGCCTACTGGAGGATCTTTCTCTTCGCCTGTATTTGAAATAGTAGAACTTGCAAATTCTACTTAATTTGATAAATCTATTTTATGAAGAAAGAGATAAGATAAAAATATGATAATAAGAAATATACGAGTCATACATCAAATTTATTGCTATTAATAGTACATTAGTGCTCATCATTGCTATTTAATTTCTTTGTTAGATCCCTGTCTGGCTAGGGACTACCTTAGGTTGAACATGGGGTATTCAAGTCTAGAGAATGCCGCATTAGACGAGGTGAGCATATAAGGACCTTGATGAGCTGGATGCCTTACTCGGAGGTTACGACTAGTAGGCTACCTTTAGTGCTTTGTCTCCAAGAGTTGGATATTTAAATAGTTGTATCGAATATTTGTATAATTAGAGCCTACGAAAGAACGTCTGTAAATGTTTTGAAGGATTATTGTAAATTAGGAAGTTATGTGCTAAAGGCTTTAACTCTGTGTAACAAAAGTATTGTAATAAGAAAGTGTTATCTCTAGATTTTGTTCCGCTGCAATACTCTGATAAGTTTATTATTTAGTAAAGCGATATTGCATTAAACAAATGAATAATAATCTATTATTATTTAGTAAAGCGATATTGTATCGGACAAACGAATAATAATCTGTTGCTCAGTGATATTAACAAAGGTAATGGTACGGGGGCGTCAGAGTGACGGAGCTGACCATTGCCGTCAAGGGTGATCTATTGAGCCTCCGGCGCTGCATTGCGATGCAATCCGTGTTAGAGGCAGGCTGACTGGCGTTGGTGCCGTGGTGGATCCACCTGGCCGAAGAAAAGGTGTCGTTTTATATACACGGTATACTCGTTTCCCAGATGCTATATTGTATATACTAACCGGCGTATCTTCGACAACAGGCCAAACAACCCAACCACAAGACACTGGCGATTAAAGTTGTGGGTTCTAAACCCCTATTTTTCTTCTTAAAAATAAATATCATAAGGTATATTGAGAGAAGATAAGCCCGTAACTTACAAGAATCTGTGTATATCTATCATATACTATTATAAAACGATATTAAAAGGAGCCTTCACATTCGCGGATAGAAATTGTTGATGCTATTTGGAGAGAGAGAAAAAGGAAGAGCACCGTTTATTTTGGTAGATTTAGATTACAATGCCGTAGATTAATAGTATAAGTATACATTCTAGCTGTTTCAACTGCATAAGAAATACAACTATAAATATGTGTGTTATAGTATTTAACCACACAAGACCGGTGAATCTCTACAGCTGTGGAACGCGGGTCTATCCATTCCCTGGACCGCGGGAGTAAAAAACACGGGACCCTTCGGAAATCACCAAGCTACCTGTTCTTTTCCTTCGAAGCTGACGGCTTTTGGCTTTTACTATAGTACCTAACTTTTAAACAGAGTATTTTCCTAAGATAAGGTCTACAAGTTAAACGATGTACACATTAAAAGCCCAACATCTATACCATCCAAAATCGCAAGTGAGTATCTATCTCTATGTAATCTATACCGTAAACAGCCAAAATTCAAAAATTTCAGCAAAAAATCATAAGCCACAGCTGTTGTCAAACATGCCCTATAGCTGCCACACAGTGCAGCACGAGGCTACTGTTTAGAGACGTCACGAATAGCTGACCCAAAAACAAAGCACCGTGTTTTTTTCCCCTCGGCGAAGTCGAAGCTAGTGCAGGTGATACTCGGAAGAGTCAGCCACCAACGATTCCACGAACCAACCAAACCAGGCCGGGAGACCGTCGCTCACTGCTTGAGCCCTGTGCGGTGACAACGATGGTATGATGCCGACGAAGATCACTGTTTAAGCGGTGAGGATCTCGATATTTTAATTGCCAACCGCGTCGGATCCTCCGCTCGTGATGCTTCCTATTCCATAGTTAGTGTGGTTACCGAAGAGCCATCTTCGTTACTTTGTCACGGATCAGAACGCTGCCTCACCGATGTGTTGCTACCTATGATGTACGGACACAGATACGCCGACACGACACGACACGACACGACACGGGAATTCGCTGTTTTCTCAAAAATACCGATACGGCGACACGGCTATATATATTTAAATAATAAATAAATTATATGTATATGTATTATTTTCTATGTTTCCATATGCTTATTAAACTTAATGTAAATTGTAAACTTGTAATTTGTAAAGTGTAATTTCCCCTCTAACACTATAATTAGCGGCTTCCATTTTTCTAAAATGATGAAACAAGCAATCAAGTACAAGTTTGCTAAATGCCTAAATATATATTGTTAGCTTACTGCAGTCTGCATCTCAACCCTAAATGCTAAAACAGAGAAGCGGGGAGATGATAACTCGGTGGAGCGGGGACGCCGGCGGCGTGCGAGGGAAAGTTGGCGGCGCGCGGGAGAAAGCCGACGGGCGGCGGCACGTGGGAGAAAGCCGATGGGTGGCGGCGAGGTGCGGAAGCCGGTGGGAGCAGGCGGCGGCGAGGTGCGGGAGCGGGTGGCGGGAGAAAGCCGGCGGGCGGCGGCGAGGTGTGGGAGCCAGCGGGAGCGAGCGGCGGCGCGAGCAGCCGATGCGAAGCGGAGAAGCGCGATGGGAATAAGGCGCTCGATATCTGGGGCGGGAGGTTAGGGTTAGGGCAACGCCTGTGAGCGCGTTATGGGCCAGCCTGGGCCGCCCGTGTCCTGGGCCATTCCTGGGCCGGCTGTGTCCAAGCCGTGTCCGACTCGTATATTTAGTGTGTCTGACATGTGTCGAGAATTTTAATAATTAAAATTAATTCTGAAATCGGCCGATACGTCATCGACACGTGTCCAAGACGTGTCTGTGTCGTGTCGGACACGGATACGACGGTTTTGAGGCGTGTCCGTGCTACATAGGTTGCTACTATGGGGGCGAGGGACCTTCGCGGGCTGGCTCCCTCGCCCTTGCTATGGTGGTCTCGGTAGTTGTACTCTTCTTCTGCTTAGTAATCAACGTGATCGTCTTTTTTGGTGCCATTATATCCGAACACTCCTTTTGGGCTCGTCACTTCTATATCAGTCCCTACAGACGGCGCCAACTGTTATGGTTACATACTAAACAGTGGATAAAGGGTTACGGGAGGCCACAAAGAGGCTACTCGGAGACTTACGAACTGTGAAGATAGAAAATAGAAGTCTATGCTATCTAGATTTGTCTGATAAAAAAACCTCCTTCTTATAACATCTTAAGACACATATTTATAACTATAGAGGAACTTGTTACATAAATGTTCCTATTTGGGTATGTAGTTATAGGGGTAATATCATCTTTTTTTTCTTATGATAGCTCTTTCGGGTCAGTCATGTGGCCTCACGATTATTGAGTCTCCTAGTATAATGGGCCAACCAGGTTAAGATGGGAACACTCTCCCAACATCTATTATATAGTATTATAAAATGATATTAAAAGGAGCTTATTTTGGTGGATTTAGATAACTGCTGTAGATTAATCAGTATAATTATATGTTCTAATTGTTTCAACTGTATAAGAAATACAGGTATAAATACATGTATTATAGTATTTAACCGTGCACGTGCAAGACCGGCGAGTCTCTACAGCTATGGAACGAGCAGTGTACCCGAGGGGCCTTTAGAAATCACGAAGCTATAGCTGCCACAGAACGGCATGACACTGGTGTCTAGAGACGTCACGAATCGCTGACCCAAAAAAGGAGCACCGTGTTTTTTTTTTTCCCTCGGCGACGACAGCGCGAGCAGTCGAAGCTAGTGTAGCTGACACTCGGAAGAGTCAAAACCAACCAACGATTCAACGAACCAACCCAGGCCCAGCGACGGTCGCCCAGGAAAAACACGAGAGCACGTGCTCCGGGTTGGAATAACCACCCCCGGCCGGCCGGGTCAGCGAAGCAGCGTTCGCTCGGCTGCAATGCAACAGCGACGCGCCGGCTGAAAAGGTACCGGCGCAACGCGCAGAGAGACGAAAAAAGTGGCCCAAAAGGCCGAGAAATCCCGGGAAACGGACTGGGGATTTGGACGCCACGTCGCGCGACGGCAAGGGGATGGCAATTTTTTTTTCTTTTTTCAGATTTTTCAAACGGTTTTTTAATTATAAAAACGTTTTTATTATCTTCAAAATACTAAAAAAAACATCAAATACAGCCCAAAAAAATCTACCGGAGCGAGCTAAAAGAACTTGGCCAATGTCCGATGGTTTTTTCCGATCTGGTCAACACCATGGTTCAAAATCCCGGTCGGTTACCATTTCTACTAGTGGAGACCTGTAACCGAAAAAAACGATCGGTATCAATTTTTTATTTTTGAATTTTAGCCAGTTATCTCTGGTTTTTCCGGTTACCAATTTTAAAATATTCTAAAATTCAGGTTTTGATTTTTAAATTATGATCAGTTTTTTACTGATCTTTTTGATAATTAACCGTTAACCGGTTACGTTACCAGTAGTTAGCCAGGATTTCTCTCATTCCAGATTTTGAAACCTTGGTCAACGCACAAAGCAACCTGAGGCTGGAAGCTGCTTCCTGCAAGTGCCAAGTGGCCGCTGGAGTCGCCAAGGGCGTGTGGCCTGGCCCACTCGTGACGCCTCATCAGCTACTATTTCAAGTACGAGGACCGGTGAGTAGGTGACGCGTTAGAGCAAGTATAATAAGGGCATCTCCAATGGTCTAAGTCAGCTAGCTATATGCATGTACACATCAGCATATATCTTATATGGAGGAAAGAGAGTATGCAAAAAAATCGAACCAGCTCTTCCTTAAGCACTAGTCTATAACGCTAAACGAGGCAGCCTCTATAAATTCTGTGTGTGCATGTAAGCATCAAATAGCTATCCTTATAGATAGTTCTTTAGAATGCTAGCTTTAGTGTGTACTATATAAATGATGTGGAAGTCTCATAGTTAGTTGCTAGCTATAACCATTGGAGATGCCCTAAGAGGCTGTTAGTAGGCTGTATGCTGAGGTGGAGGAGAGAGAGGAGGAGAAAGAAGAGAGGTGGGCGGTAAGAGCAAGTCCAATAATAGAGCCAAGTGTTTGGCTATAAGTCAAGTTATAAGAGCCAAGTTATACAATAATTTATCTTCTATTTGTCTACAAAAGATTTTTTATTATTATGTGGTATCATGTCTCACATTCTCTTTCCTATTCCTCCTCACATACATTTATTATCTGAGCCCACAACTGCATAGACTCCCGTGCCCAGCTTGTTGTTTGCATGAGAGCCAAGCTCTTATCTCTCTCCTCTCTTCTCTCCTCCACATCAGCAAAAATGCTGACTAGCTTGGCTATAAGACCATTATTGGACTTGCTCTAAGTTTACAGCCAGCTGAAGCACCAAGAAACTTTGTGAGAGAAAGGGGTGGGTCATACAGCCTTCAGCTGGCTGTAAACTACTATATAAATGGACTGATAAGTGAGCTGTAAATGTCCATACAGCCAGCTGAAGGCTGTATTATTAACCTTGCTCTTAGGGAGGACCACGACTCGCTCTACCTGTTTAGCTGGCAACGTTAACCGACACAGAATCTCGAATCTAGAAGGGGGGTAAACACTGCTGTGTTTAAGGCGAACCTCACATTTGATTCAGTTTAGATAGGGGATATATTCAGATTATATATGCAACTGAAACCGATACCAAATTACCAAGTGCCAATACGATGAGCAGTCACCGTCAAGTCAGATAGAGGTTTTGGGTGGGTCGCCTGCTGTTAGCTCGTACCTAGCTAAGTGGACTAGCTGAACTCCATCATGACGATGAACTTTCCACTGTGAGTTGTATTATGTAGAGCTTCGGAATGGTTCAGACGTCGCAATTCCCTTGCGAATTTATGAGTTTATGGTGTACATTTCTTGTTCAACAGATGGGATGCTAAATTAAGTGAGGGGAAATTTTACTCTAGAAGACATTGTATATTGTTCAGAGTGATGCTGTTGTATAAAATCTTCTAACAAATCGCAATAGAACTGCCAGAAAATATTCACACATGACATGTAGTTTTGTAGAAAGATATTTACTTACTAATCAACAAGGTTGTATGGTTTTTAGTTTTTGTGATTATCATATGGTTAGCTTATGCACACTATGGGTTGGCAAATTACAATGGTTACTATACTACAATCACCTGCACGGATTTCCTTTTGCAAAACTGAAGGCCACTTTACAGATGACATAAATGAATTTCCGTACAAATTGGCGTGATCAAACCCCCAAATTCCTAATCTACACAAAACAACACCTTTGTAACATCAGAAAAATTAGGAAAAGAAGACACAATGATGTCGTAATTTTCAGTATATTGTCCCTGACATGCTATCTTCCATGCAATTGTGTCATCGATATAGTGCCGCTGGAGTGGCTCTTATCATTCTCACTTGATTTGCTCGTCTCAGTAGCACGGAGCATCAGGGTAGGCGGCCTCGGCATGGGAAGGTTGACGCTGTCGCTGCTCAACATTAGGATGACTGCAGGGATGTCAGGACGGTCTTGGGCATGATCTTGCACGCATAGCAATGCAATGTGGATGCATCTCAAGACTTGTCGAAGTGAGCACGATGATCTTATCAATGGATCGATCAGGTCCGCAGCCTTGTCTTCATTCCATTGTCGCCATGCCTGAGAAATGGTTGTGAAGTCAAGCCATGCAGGAAGAAAACAAAATAACAGGATAAGTGCGGGATACGGGGTAAGTGTGTGCTTACATATCCTGCTATGTGTAGCGAGTCCTGCTGGCCGTGAAAGCTGACAGCCCTCTTCCCTGTGATGATCTCCAAGATCAGAATTCCAAAGCTATAAACATCAGACTTGACTGAGAAAATGCCTTCCATCGCATATTCAGGAGACATGTAGCCACTACAAAAACAAAATCAACTTTAACATAACGCAGTGGTAATATTGTGGTTATTGTAAGGTCTATCTGAATTGCACGTACAATGTCCCAACGACATGGTTCGTGTTGAATTGATTTTGATCCCCTCCAAATATCCTTGCCATTCCGAAATCTGATATCTTGGGGTTCATGTCTGTGTCTAGGAGAATGTTGCCGGCCTTGAGATCACGGTGAACAATACGTAGCCTTGAGTCCCGGTGGAGATATAGCAGCCCTCGAGCAATACCTTCAATGATATTAAACCGTGTCCTCCAGTCTAGGAGACCTTGCTTTTCAGGATCTATTCATCCACAGTAATCACGATTAGATAAGTATATTTGTTCATTCAGAGGAAGAAAGGAAATGCAGGGAAGTGATACATACTAAAGAGGAATACATCTAGACTTTTGTTAGGCATGTACTCGTACACCAAGATCTTCTCTTCTCCCTGTATGCAGCATCCTAGTAGTCTGACAAGATTGCGATGCTGCAACTTTGCAATCAGTATAACCTCATTCTTGAACTCCTCAAGGCCTTGACCTGAATTCCTACAAAGCCTCTTCACGGCTACTTCTTCTCCCCCAGGTAATTTTCCCTACAGTGATTCATGATATTACAGTGATTCATGATATCAATTATTATGAAGCCAAGTGTAATACAAAGATTAGTTTGTCATTTATAATGTGACACCTACCATATAGACAGGACCAAATCCTCCTGCACCAAGCTTGTTGGAGTCAGTGAAATTACAAGTAGCAGCTTTTATGCGGTCCAGGGAGTAAACTTTGAGATCATGACTTTTCCCGTCCTCCGTTTCATCATCGAAAGGAATCGACTGTGAGATATCCAGCATAGCACTACTCTGCTTAGATCGGGTGGATGAATGTCTTGATCTCCAACTTCTGTACACTGCATCTGCTCCAGAATGGTAGTTAAAATTATGCGTGCCTCCCAAGAGTTCATTTTGAAACATGGCTAATTACTATATCTGTTGGTTCACAACTACATCTTTTTTAGCAGAGTTTATAATACCATGAGTGCATGACAGCAGAGTTCATAGTTTTTCTGATCACTGGAAGGCATGATTAATCATGGAACTAACTAGGACAATTAACCAGTATACCGACTAATAACCACAGCTTAAAAAAACTGGTTATTATACAAAAGATCTTTGGATGACAACAAACAGGAGTGAGCTTTTACTACATGTCAATCAGTGAACAAAAATTTATGGAACCTCACCTTTGATATTTCTGCCACGCTTCCACCACAAAAAGAAGCAAGCTATCAAAACAAATAGCACCACGGCAGACACTATTGTGACTATTTTCCAAATTGCGTGATGTGAGCCTGCTCATCAAGGGACAGCAGAACCCAACATAAACATCATAATTTACAGGGGAGGAAATATGGAAACATGCATATTTGGACTCTGTTCTTTAGATAATCGTCATCACTTACGCAACTCAGAAGCAGGAAGCTTGAGGTTTAGGGTATATCCCCCACTCTGAAACTGGTAGACGTCAATCAGTTCATTACCCCAGGTTAGACACCCCATTGTAGTCAGGTAAACATAGGCACCACATGAGCAGTTGTTCTGGCAGGCATCTATGCACCCAGCCTCATCATTCACAGTAGATACCCAATATGAGAAATCTGGCCACTTGATGTTTGGGATAGGAAGAAATCCATCCGTAGTTTGGTTAAACTGACAATCCAAAGGTGGGTTCCTGACGCAACCTTGACTCCAATTTCCTACCTTCCACTGATCTGGCAACTTCGGCTGAAAACCTATTGAAGTAAATAAGAAAAATGCTAAAGTCGCCATTCCAACTAGTATTTATTTTTGTAAATATGTATGAAAGAGCATTAAGGTAAAAAGCACCAGAGATAAAATCCATGTATTCCTATTTTAGAGTCCTAATTGCAGTTTATTGTCAGTTGTTGTGAACAATAGGCGAACAGAAAAGTGCACCCATTTAAGTAAGGCAAAGGACACTTCCATGCTTCCTAAAACAAATTAATAGATTGTAAGCAAATACTCCCTCCGTCCAAATTTATAGGACGTATTTTTTAAATGGTTTTGTCCATAAATATAAAGCATATTTATATTCCAATGCAAAATTAGTGTAATGTTCTCTTTATACTTCTAATAAAAATGTAGGTTTACTTGCTATTATTTACATGCATGCATCGAATATAGTGCTTAGAGATAATAATTAGAGATAATCTAGTTATTTTCACTATCTCCTTGACCTATATGTCAAGATAAAATACGTCTTATAAACTTGGACGGAGAGAGTAAGAGTTAGAGGGCCACTGCATCAAACCTATTTAGTGTGAGTTCAACTTTTTGCTCTGTAAAAAAAAACAAACTGTACAGATTTTGGACCAAGACAAACCTTTAAGGCAGGTACATTTTGCCTTGCCATCTTGCACCACAGTACATTTGGCATTTGCACCACACGTGGCATAGTACTCGCACTCATTTGACGGTTGCATCCAGATAGCTTCCCACTCCTGTGCAGACTTCTGAGCCATGTAACAGACGTCCGTGCCATTTGGCATGACAACAAACCTCTGCAGAGATGCATTTGATGCAGTGTAAGTGAAGTACGACCCGAGGTTTTGATCATTTGCTTGTTTGAACCCATACAAGTACAGTGGCCTCCACGGAATGCCTACAAAATTCTGCCCAGTCCATTGGCCTGACCTGTAAAGGATACAATTCAAGTAATGATATCTTGTGTTAAGTCATTCAATTATTCTGACAGTCTACATTCGAGTAGTTATACTGCCATTAATGCTATCAATTTACACAGGCCAAATTCCACTTCATTTCCCATCCTTGGTTTTGTGACACTTTGGATTACTTATTTTCCCAGGTGACTTCTCTTCTATGGAAGCTACTGCATTTTCACTCTATCGTCAAGTTGATGAAACACACGAATAGTGGGAATTCGTAGAGAAGATATGATGCAATTTGGAAATGATCGGCTTTACTGGACCTCTTCATTGCCTATTTGCCTGAGCCACCGAAAGGAGACCTTTTGCGAATCACGCCCAACAGAAAGAAAGCATGGTAGTTAAGGAGACATACAGGTGCTATCAGTGTGTAAATGCAGGGTGCAATGGCACAAGGTGTAGGTGAGTGAACAGTGAAGGCACAATCCGGTCCAACGACAAGCCAACAAATACGCACCAGTACACCACTGAACCACACATTCCACTTACTAATAAGTGTTGGTTTTGCCATTGGTGAAAATGCACACATCGCAAATAAACTAAGAGAACATAGGAGGATTTTCTAAATTTCTTTATTCTCTTACTTGTTTCTTTGTTCTCATGAAATTGGTTACAAGCTTCCTCAATATATATAAGCTAATATTCTCTTACTAATATCGTACTCGGATTTCAAGTTAGACACGAATTTAACTTGAGTAACATATGAAGATGGACTCTACTACGTCTCGGACTCTAAGTCAAGATTATTTCTAACAATCTTCCCTCTAATCTTAACTCGACATACTCTAGTTTAGTCTCAGTGCATTATGAACTACCAGTCATGCCTCCATATGAAGCGTTCTACATGCAAGCTACATGTAGAAACTCAACTCAACTGGTATAAGTCCATTCAGATACAAAGGTTCTAAAACATTGAGGCAGTCGGTCTCAACTACGACTTACCTAACTCATACTTGACACAGAACGGCGACACATCTCCTCAATGTTCCGAGCTCAACTTTACGTACTCGAGTTTGGACGGTGACACATCTCCTTATCATCCTGGACTCATCTCAGCTTACTTGAGTTTGAACGGCGAACACATCTTCTCAACATCCAACACTCCTTGAGCCCTCATATACACCTTCATCTTGATTGCCCAGGCTGCATAATTGCTCGTCGTGAACATTGGATAATGTAGCGAAACAACGGAACTCTCCTTCACCATCATTCTAGATGATGCCTTGTCACTGATGACATAACTTCCCATAGAACTTGGTATGATCTTACGCACGGATCAAGAACTCAGGCTTGCAAAACTTCTGTTACGGACCAAAGAACAAAACCTCATCTTTGGATTTGATGTAGACAACTGCTGAGCACTGGTCTTTGCTTTTCCGCTTGAATTGAGGGACTGAAGCAAAACTCTGCTTTTCGCTGTTGACTAATGGACAATTCAATTTCTGCCTTTAACTGAAGGCTCAGATCAAGAAAATTAGTGTTGCTCGTTGGCCTTTTCTTCGCGAACTGGTGAAAGAACCTGAAGCTACTTTCGTGTTCGAAGATCCACAGCAACAACATGGGTGACCGTGCAATCCACATCTGCACAGCAAATGACACCCGATTGTTCGACCAAGGCCTCTTGTATCCTGTTTGTGCACTTGCTTTTCCTCTGGTGCTTCGCAACTCTGATTGACGTGCTTGATGTCTTCTGTTCTTGGTGCACGAAACAATGCTCCTCTCTCCTGGCGGTTCTGCTTTTTTTTCTCGGATCAATGACCAAAGACCAAAAAAGAAACACTTGGTGCGGTACTTTTTCTTTGTTGCTGTCAGCATAGCAGCAGCTCTGCTGTCTTTTTTCTTTGTCACGTACTGGTTGCCTGCTGGAGTACACGCTGCTTTCTGTCAAACGAGAGAATGAGTTGGCCTTGTCTTGCACTGGCGCGACTTCGCCTCGGAGACGACGGACGGAGACAAAGCACCGAGTCTTCTGCAGTGACGCCCAGCTTGTGCATAAGAAGAATCTGCACCTATCTTAACGGGCAGGCTACAAAGTGGCAAGGCTTGGAAGCAAGGTGAACACTGCGCCTCGGGGTAGTGCTATCAGCCTGAGGATGTTGCCAGGGACTCAGGGAGCTCTTGGAGCTAGCAGAACTTGAGCCGGAGTTGTCACGATGGCGAGAAAATGCCGAACCAATTCCGGAATTTGTGCTGAGACGCCACCCCGATCCTGCTGTTGAAATGTCAAGTCTTGACATGGAGTAGCTTGTAGACTACAACGACAATAGACCAGTGGGTCAGACCCCCATCTGTGTGATTGTTGAGCGATGGAGAGAGGAAACTTTGTGATAGTTGTATGCTTTGTAGCCTGTGAAGACTCTGCTAGAAAATCCATAGGATCCCACCGTTTTATCCAAGGGTCCTCACGGGTTGGGGTGATTTCGTCAAAAGACGCCCATGCCTGGCAACAACTCATAGGTAGGGACCGCTCCGAGTTGCTCGAAATGGCAATTGGAGAGACGCAGCTAAGCCGGTAGGTTGCGTAGCCTTGCCCATTCCGGCCGTCTTGAGCCGCGCACCACCAAAAGGCCGCTGCACTCTCAGCGAAGAAGCTGGCTGATTTGACATCGGATGGAGAGGCTCCAAAAGCAAATGACAGGGGCCATCATCGGCGGACTATCGTCCACGGTGCCCGCTGGGGCTGGTGCCTGAACGGGAGTCGGCGGACAAGTCCGGAGGGACACCGAAGAGTTGAACCAGCGGACCTTGAGCGATGTACTCCCCATACCCCCTATAAGGGTGGCCATCATGGCCATCCTCTAGATCGCTGGATGGCGGCGAGTTTCCCTTAGAGGATGGAGAGTGCGACCGAAAGTCGACGACTTGCACGACATGAACATGCACGTTGTTGTTATGAATATTGTGTGTATTGATATGAGACCCAAAGAGCCATATATATAGGAGAGTACAAGAGGATATGCCATATAGAGATAAGGCATATATATGGAATAGAATACAAACTCTATATCCTAATACAACTCTATCTCCTTAACACCCCCCCTCAAATGCAAGGCGTATGTAATAGCATTGCATTTGAAAAAGGGTGAATACTTAAAACAAGATAAATCCGAAGTCCGAGTCTTGATGATGTCGTCGTTGCGTGTAGCCTTTGAATAAACTGTCAAATCAAGCCGAAGAGGAATAGATAGATGCATGACGGCGCAGATCGAAGCCCAAGAGGCGGCGGCATAGTGCACAAAGGACGCGCGGCGGCCTTTGAAGCTCGGGGCGGCGGCTAGAGAAGCGGCGGCATCATAACGACTTCTACGATCTGCACGCGGCTCAGAGAGTAGAGCGGCGGCTGCTGCCAGGCAAAAGAAAATTCCTACACTTTTATGATTGACAATAAATTTGTGGACTCGCATGGCTTGGACGAACAAATAAAAAACTACGGACTTAGACGCAACAGAAGACTCACGAAAAATAACTAAAGACTGATTAAAGAAATCAGCAGTAGAAAACTTTTTTTTATAACTCTCCCCTCCCCTGCGCACGCGCTTCACACCCCCTCCCCTCACTCTCCACGCGCAAGCGCAGCGCTCCCTCACTCGCCCTCCCGTCTCTCTCGCGGGCGCGGACTCGGGAGGCGGCGTCCGAAGGAAGGCGGCTCCCCGGGGCCGAGTGGCGGCGAGATTCGGCGGCGGCGCGCCACGGAGCGGCGGGATCAGCGGCGGCGCGCGGGGCGGAGGCGGGACGGACGGCGCCGAACCGCGACGGCGGACGACGGCGCGAGCCGGCGGTGGATCCGGCGGCGTCATGGATCTAGGAGAAGCGGCTCGCGACGGCGAGCGATTCGGCAGGCGTTAGGCGCGAGTAGAGCACCGACGCGAGCTTCGGGCCGCGGCGTGGAAGACGGTCGGATCGGCGGAGGCGGCGATCCGAGCTTCGGCGGCGACGAAGACGATAGATCCGCCCGGATCGGCGCGATCTGCGCGCGCCGGGCGGCGCTGGCGAGACGGCGATCCGCGCGAGAGGCCGGATCCGGCGGTGGCGGCCGGATCCGGGCGGGAGTAGAGGCGGCTGGAGATCCGGCCGGGCGGCGCGATGACATCGAGAGGTGACAACGGCGCCGACGCAGACGCGGATCTGGCACGGATCCAGCCGGACTGGCTGGAGGAGGCGGCCGGAAACACATGCGTGGGCGCGCCGGCGAGAAGCGGAAGGAGGTGGCCGCCCCCGGGAGTGGAGCACATTCCTCCCGGGGGGGCGGCGACGGCGGCGGCCGGAGCAGTAGATCGAGATTAGGGTTTCAACCTAAAGCTCTGATACCATGTTATGAATATTGTGTGTATTGATATGAGACCCAAAGGGCCATATATATAGGAGAGTACAAGAGGATATGCCATATAGAGATAAAGCATATATATGGAATAGAATACAAACTCTATATCCTAATACAACTCTATCTCCTTAACAGTTGTAAACTAGACCCTCTTTCTCCTGGAGGTACGACTCCACTCTGGCAAAGTCGACGTTCGGCTTGGCGATGAAAACTTTGCTGACTGCGGGCAAGGCGACAAGGTCGCTGGTCCAGGCTTGAACACAAAACATGGCCACCTCCTACAGATCGTGCAGCCTGTCTTGAGGGATCGACAGCACTCGCTCAATCCAGCAAGAGGAGAGAATGCACTAAGCCATGGATTTGCAGCAGATGTGGGCTGGGAGGCCTTCGAGCGCGATGGAGACCCTGAACCTCAGTTGGGAGAGCTCTGCCTGGAACTGTCGAGTCTGGGGTTTGAACACCACCCGCTTGCTGTCGACAACAATGCCATTGCTGTGAAAGATGGCCTCCCCGTCGGCGTCAGAGCCGAAGAAAACCAGCAACGAGTTTCAGTCCAGATGTCTCACCGAGAGGTCTTGCTGCGAACCTAGGGGGAGTGCCTGCTGGATGGCCTTCGCAACCCGGCCAAGATTGATGGTTAGATCCAAGCTTGCCATGTAGGCGATGAGGGCATTGGCCAGGCGACGCTCATCGGTAGCAAACTCTGAGGACCACGGAAGGTGGCAAGTGTGGTTGACCGGCTCTTTAAAAGAATTCAGAGAAGAAGATAGTAATGTATGGCAGTAATCGCACTGCAATCGTGCAGACTACATTGCTTTATATATGACTTTAGGTTACTGTTACAGATTCGACAACAATCGGTTATACACAGAAGGAAGTCCGAGAATCACTCTGAACTTTCCTTGGTAAGGCACTGGGTCCTAAGATCTCGGTTACACAATCAATTACAGCAGAATGTTACGGAATATACAGATATTTCAACACCCTACCTCAATCTTAACATCTAGTAGAGGTTAAGATTGTTTCTGAAGTAACTGAAACTCTGTACTGGAAGAGGCTTTGTAAATATATCAGCTGTTTGATCTTGCGACGTAATAAATTGTACCTCCAGCAACTTCTTTGCAACCCGTTCCATCACAAAATGAAAATCCACCTCAATGTGCTTAGTACGGGCATGAAACACAGGGTTTGCCGACAGGTACGTAGCTCCCAGGTTGTCGCACCACAGAGACGGCGGTCTCTCCTGAAAAACGCCTAACTCTTTTAGCAGTGACTGAATCCAGATGATTTCAGCCGCTGTGTTTGCAAGACCTTTGTACTCTGCCTCTGTGCTGGATCGCGAAACAGTTTTTGCTTACGTGAGCTCCATGAGATCAGGTTGGTTCCGAAGTATATTGCATATCCACTGGTTGACCTTCGATCATTTGTGCAACCGGCCCAGTCAGAGTCAGTGAAGGCACTCACAAGACTCGAATTAGACTTCCTAAAGTGCAACCCCAGATTCCGAGTAAACTGCAAATATCTGAGAATCCGTTTAACTGCTGCCCAATGATCTTGAGTAGGGGAGTGTAAAAACTGACATACTTTATTGACCGAGTATGACAAATCAGGCCGAGTTATTGTCAATAACTGAAGAGCTCCGACAGTACTCCTGTATTTCATTGCTTCTGTATCAGATAATAATATACCTTGAACTCGTGACAATTTTTCACTGGATGACATTGGTGTAGAAATAGGCTTGCAATTCACCATATTTGCTCTGGAAAGGATATCCCCAATGTATCTTCTCTGTGTGAGTGTAACCCCATTCTTCTCAGGGAGAACTTCTATACCCAGGAAGTAGTGTAGATCACCCATATCTTTGATTGCAAAATCTTTGTGCAGTCGATCAAGTACAATTTGAATGGCTTTGACTGAGGAGCTTGTAATAATAATATCATCAACATAAATTAACATATATATGATATTACCATGTTGATTGTATATAAACAGAGAAGTATCAGCTTGTGATGGTCTGAAGCCGAGTCCTTCCAATTTGGAGCTCAATTTTGAGTACCACGCCCGTGGGGCTTGCTTAAGACCATAGATTGCTTTGTCCAACTTGCAAACATGCTGTGGGTGATTTGAATCTTCATATCCTGGTGGTTGCTGCATATACACTTGCTCCTCTAATTCACCATGCAAGAAAGCGTTGTGTACATCAATTTGCCGCAAACACCACCCCCTGGAAACTGCAAGAGAAAGAATCAATCGCACCGTTGTTGGTTTTACAACTGGACTGAAGGTATCTTCATAATCCAAACCATATTTCTGCTTGAATCCTTTTGCAACAAGTCGTGCCTTATACCGATCAATACTTCCATCAGCTTTGCGCTTCAGTTTAAACACCCATTTGCTATCTATTATATTCTGGTCTGGCCGTTTTTCAACAAGACGCCATGTTTGATTATTCTGAAGAGCCTCAAACTCAACATCCATTGCTTGCTTCCAATGTATATTCTGCATTGCTTGCTTATAGCAAGATGGTTCAGCCTGCTCTTGTTCAGATGCAACCATGGTATTGAAGATAACTTTCCCCCTGTTGGTTGTATACTGAACAGTGCCATCAGAAAACCTCTTGGGTTTGTGAATTCCACTCTGAAGCCTAGTTCTCACACCATGTTGTTCTTGAGGTGCCGAGACTCCCTCTATCATAGCAGGGACAATAGTGGACTCAATTTCTTCAGCACCTGCAGAGTCAGTAACAGAAGCACTAGACAAAGGGTTGATAATATCAGGCACATGGTCATTCTCACTGTGGGAAGATGTGGTGTTCAGAGGAAGGGGCAAAAGAGTTGTGTGCGACTGCACTGGAATAATGCGATTTGTTTCCTCGGCAAAAGGAAGCACAAACTCATCAAAGATCACATCCCTAGAGATATAGACATGCCCAGTTTGTCGATGAAGACACTTGTAACCCTTGTAGAAATTGCTATACCCAATAAAGACACATCGTTTGAATCGGAAGGCAAGTTTATGCCTATTGTATGGTCGTAAATTCGGCCAACAGGCGCAACCATGCGTTTTTAGAAGAGTATAATCAGGTTTAGCATTGAACAACTTTTCCATTGGAGAGCAGAATTGGAGAACTCGACTGGGCAGTCTGTTTATAATAAAACAAGCAGAAGTGAAAGCCTCATCCCAGAATTTTAATGGCATTGAGGCTTGCGCGAGAAGAGTAAGTCCTACATCAACGATGTGTCGATGTTTTCGCTCCGCAGAGCCGTTTTGTTGGTGTGTATGAGGGCAAGAAAGAAGATGGTTAATGCCCGTTTGCTGAAAGAGTTTGTGCAGGAATTTGTATTCCCCTCCACCATCTGACTGAACAGCAAGAATCTTCCTATGAAGCATTCGTTCAACATGAGTTTGAAATTGAGTAAAGACATTTGCAACCTCAGACTTGTGTTTTATTGGATAAAACCACACAAACTTGCTAAAATCATATGAAACTAACATAGTAATGGAAGCCTCCTACTGAGGTACAAGCAGCTCCCCAGACATCGGTGAAGATGAGGTCTAAGGGACCACTAGACACATTATTTGAAAGATGAAATGGAAGTTGATGACTCTTTCCCTCCTGACAAGCATTACAGACATGCTATTTATCTTTATCAGAGGTTACAGGAAGTTTATTTGACTGAAGGACTCGTTGAACAATGGTGAAAGAAGGGTGACCCAGCCGACAATGCCACAAATGCTGTGAAGTCTTGATACTAGTGAAGGCTTGCTTGTTCAAGACACCAGAGGAAGACACCAGTGGATATAAACCTCCCTCACATCTGCCTTGAAAAAGAAGTCTCTTTGTGGCTCGATCCTTGACAAGAAAATAATCAGGATGAAATTCGAGACAGATGTTATTGTCGGATGTAAGACGATGCGCAGAGACAAGGTTTCTTTGTGCATTAGGAACATGTAGAACATTGTTCAGTTTCAAGGTATGGTTATTTGCATGGATCGGATTACGGCGGTTCTGCGCAGTGCCGCCGTGAATCGGATTTCCGTGGTGGCGGGATGAAAAAACCTACGGGTTTTTCAAGTGCATTTATATTTGTGAGTCTTTTGTGATTGCATAATGCATCTTCTAGGTTGGTTTAAACCCTTTTGTATTAGATTACCTATTGTATGAGCTAAATATGCTTCAAACATCCGAAATTCAACTTTTTCTTGTGTTTCCGGTTTTTAGCGGGTTTTCCGCTTTTTAGCGGTTTTCCGGTTTTGGGGCGGTAATCGCCGGTTTTTCGGTTACGGTTTCAAATTCAAATTTTAAAATTCAAAATTTGACCGGTTTTCCGGTTTTCGATTCTGCGCGATGCCAGAAATCACGAATCCCAGACCTCGGTAGGGATTTAGGCGATCCGGTTTTGGAACCTTGGTTATTTGTGGAAATTTGAGAATGACCAATGTGTGAAATTGTCATACCTGCGCCATTGGCTGTCTGAACTTGCTCATTTCTGTGATATTTCTCACGAATAGATTTATCCAATTCAGAAGTGATGTGATCCGTCGCACCTGAGTTTGTATACCAGTTTGAGTCAATATTATAAGCTGGTGTTGCTGCTGCCATTGCTGCTACATGAGATTCTTCAGCTTGATAAGAGTGATTGAATCGATTGTAGCACTTCAATGCTGTATGACCCATTTTGCCACAGATCTGACACTGTGGGCGATTGCCAGCGCGAGGTGCATTTTGATTGTTGTAGTTGCTGGTTTGATTGTTGTAGTTGCCTTGAATTTTTCCACGACCACCTCCAGTGCCTCCGTTGTGGCTTCCGCGGCCTCTGCCTTG
Organism: Dendrocalamus sinicus; assembly: GCA_036346575.1. NCBI lineage: Eukaryota > Viridiplantae > Streptophyta > Magnoliopsida > Poales > Poaceae > Dendrocalamus > Dendrocalamus sinicus. Next base: position 9,089,413 of record CM070660.1, on the reverse strand, counting down.
AAAACCACTTCTTCCTCCCCGAGAAGTACGCATTACATTGTTTGCCGAGATTTGAAAAGTGCTATTGTTATGCTCTCTTCGCATCTCAGCACCCAGCATATGCGCATACAACTCAGAAAGAGAAATTGGCTCAATTCTTGTGGTGATTGAAGTGACCAGAGGGTCATAATCCTCCCCCAGGCCAGCAAGCATATAGGAGACCACTTCCTCATCACGGAGTGGCTGTCCTATGGAAGATAATGTATCTGCAAGAGTTTTGACTTTATTGAAATACTCAGACATAGACAAGTCACCTTTCTTCATGGTTGTGAGTTGCATCCAGATCTGCATGGTTCGGGCTCTGGATCCGGATGAGAACATCCCCTCCAGGGCACTCCATACTTCATCTGAGGTATTGAGAAGGAGGACTCGACCCAGAATATCGTCTTGCAATGAAGAGAGTAGAGTGCTCAAAACAAGCTGGTCTTGAATCAACCATTGTTGGAACGCCGGATTCGGGACTTGCATAGCACCATCCGCCGAGGACTGAGTGATGGTAGCAGCTGGTCGTGGTATGGTACCATCAACATAGCCAAGCAATTGTTGACTCCTCAGGTATGGCATAATCTAAGCCTTCCACAGGAGGTAATTGGTGTTTGTAAGCCGGACAGTAATGAGGGAACTGAAAGAAGGAGCAGGTGTTGGAAGGAGGCCAGCCATGGACGACACGACGGCCGGAGATGAAGAATTGACAACGCCGCTGGACGTGGACATTTTCTATGTGGTGTGGCTCTGATACCATAAAAGAATTCAGAGAAGAAGATAGTAATGTATGGCGATGTCGCCTTTGCGATCGTGCAAACCGCATTGCTTTATATATGACTTGAGTTGTTATCACATGCATTCGACAACAATCGGTTATACACAGAAGGAAGTCCGAGAATCACTCTGAACTTTCCTTGGTAAGGCACTGGGTCCTAAGATCTCGGTTACACAATCAATTACAGCAGAATGTTACGGAATATACAGATATTTCAACACTCTTGAGTCGAAGGCAGCGGCAAGCAGGGAGGTTCGAACGGTGAGGTGGCCGCATTGAGGTTAACTTGGCGATGCCACCCAGCAAGAGAGCACTCATGGGAGCGCACACAAGAGAGTTCCCACGTTGGGGCAAGTCTAGCGGACAACGAGGAGGACGAAGACGACGACCGGGGCCTCTTTGCAGATGATTGAAATCCTTGCAGTGGATGATGAATAAGTCTCTGTACTGTGGTCTTTGTGGGGCTGTGGTAGTTTTTGTTTTTTGACTGCTTTAGGACAGCATCTGCTTTTAGGACAGCATCTGCTTTTGCTTTAGGACAGCATCGCTTTTAGGACAACATCGCTTTTAGGACAGACATCGCTTTAGGACAGCATCGCTTTTAGGACAGACATCTCGCTTTAGGACAGCATATTGACCGCTTTAGGACAGCATCTAGGATAGCATCGTAGCATATGCTTGGCTGGTTCTCAGCCTATAAATTTGTATCCCCAACCCCTCAGGTTGGCATGGCATTTGTGTGAGAAATAAACAAGAAAACTTGCCCCATCTCTTAGTGTCATCCTCTCCATGAGAGTAAGGATCTTGCTATCACCAAGAGCAAGAGTCCAGCGACTAACAGTGGAAGCACCGTGGTAGGAGGTGGCACTCCGAGTGCCGGTGTGAGGAGGGCAAGCAATTGAAGCATTTGTCCAGCAGAAAGCGAGGCGGACCCTTGCGCTGCGACCTAGGCGGGTCGCTCTGCCTCGACAACTCCACACTAGAGTGGTTACCTGGACGCCTTCGGCAATTGCGCCTCGAGACCTCCTGCCAACTATCACCCATGGGAGGTGACTGCTAGGAAGGAACGACTGGCCCGCTGGGCGGACAGGTAGGGCTTCCGACACCTCCACCTCCTTCCCTTTGCCGAGTTCTGACCTCGGCAGGAGGGTTCTTGCCGGACAACCTCAGCGAAGGAAGGGCGCTGGCAGGATAAGGGGGTACCTGACAAAGAAGACAGGCTAATGTCCCGCCATTGGAGCTCACGCGCAGTGGAGCGAGCGACTGGGTCAGGTTGGATGACCACGGAGCGAAGGCGTGGCCGACTAGGAGACGACGACATGGCAGTTGAGATGGGTGTCGAGAGGGGAGGCGAGAGGGTGGGCGTCGGGCCCGAAGCGGGCTCCGACGGACAAGGCTAAGGACGTCAGACCCGGAGTGGGCGCCGACCCGGGGTGTGAATGTTGTTGTCCAATAAACAGAGTTTTAAAGTGCTGGAATGACCTACCATGACTGACTAGTGACTACTGAAAGACTGCAAGTGGAGGTAATGTTTTCCCACATGGCTAGTTTCCTACTTCTAAACTTGATCTTTTTTATGTACCTTCTCCAAACGTCCTATAATGAAGTGAGAACGATGTTTATATCACCTATGAAAAGGAGAAGCTCATAATTTGCTATCCGGACTAGCTAAGCCGACAGCTCAAGCTGCCTTGCTGCAGACTGAAGCAACTAGGAGAGCATGAGATGCAAAAGCCAAAGCACATTAAACCACCTGACTAAGCACACAGGTCTTGGATTGCCCCAAGAATCACAAAATAGATTCGATACATACACATACACCCCTACAAGGAAAGAAAAATCCCACCAGATTTCAGAAGTTCCCAAGTCAGATGGTGAAAGAACCGAACAACCAGCAGCTAACCACTAGCAGTACATTAACAGCCCCTGATTGATCCAATGCATAATTAATGCTCAAATTAAAACTTGTTACTCCATAACATTCTTCTAGGCCCTACAATCTTATACTAGTTAACTTATCAAGAAAATCAAAGCAAATGATACTATTCCAAAGTCCAACCAACTAAAAAAAAGGCAAGATGTTAAGGAGCAGGGCATCAAGAAGCTGACCTCCAGATGGGAACATTGCCATCCCTCCAGATGTAGGCCTGGCTGTGGCTGGGGTCGGCCGGGTCGAGCCCGAGCGCGTACCGCCCGGGCGAGGGGTCCGTCTCACTGGCCCACGACGTGAAGAGCATCCGTTCCGCGGGGCCCCTCCCCGGCGCGTGGACGGCGATGCGCATCCCGGACAGGATGGTGTCGGCCGGGTGCCAGAAGCTGTCCCACAGCGTGCCGTCCTCGCCGCGCACCTCGAGGCTGCCCGAGTCGTGGATGATGGCCGAGTAGCCCCCGCGCGGCGCGGTCCCCGTGGACGTGTTCGAGGACCAGAGGAGCGGCGCGTCCTTCATCGCGCCGTCGAGGACGCGGAGCTCGCCGGTGGCGGTGAGCGTGAGCGACGGCGAGGTCGCGGTGGCCGGGGCCGCGCGGTTGGCGACCCAGACGACAGTCCTCGGCGAGATGCTGTGGTACCAGATGCCGAGGTAGAGGCGGGAGGGCAGCTTGGGGTCCAGCGCGAAGAAGCCCACCTCGAACACCCCCGAAGGCGAGGACACCAGCGTCGCCGCCTCGGTCAGCGACTCCCCCTGCTTCAGCGTGTCCGTCGCCGCCCCCGCCACCACCAGCACACCGCAAAAGCAACAGAGGAGCAAGAAGGCGACAGGAGGAAAAGCCGCCATGGATACACTCCTGTGAGCGCCAACAACCTCACTGTCACTGGGGAGGGAGGGGAGAGAGAGAGAGTGTGTGTGTGTGTGTGTGTGCGCGCGAGTTTATAGTGAGTTTTATCGTGGCTTTGTTTAGTGCGGCGTGTCCCTGACAGCGCAAGTGGGAAGATTATATTAATCCGCGCGGCTAAGCAAACAACTTTGCTTCCGGGTTAGTGTTGATCACCTTCGTGAGGTAAAGTGGAATAGCCCGTGCCGTGCCTTGCGCCGAGCAATACGCTTTAGCACGTGTTGTAAGTGGCAGTCTAGAACACAAAAATTTCATATAAATCGGTCTGATGTCTAATAGCAATCCAAAAAATTCTCGCATTTCGAATGGAACCTTACAACCAGGCGAAACAAATGAATGACGATGCGAATCTTGTACTACGGAGCAAGGAGCAACTACTATGCGAGAAACCGCGCACGTGACGCCATCGAATTTCCATAGCGTGACGGAGGCTCGCTGGTTGCGGCCGCGGCTGGCTGCCCGCTTGGACCCGCCGCCTTGATGGCCACAACACACTTTTGTCAGCTGCGCCATGCTTCACCAACATAAACCCAGGGTCTGTCGAGTCCAGGGAATGATCGCAGTGTGTGCCTACACCTCTGTCGGAATGGAATTGAATATGGCTTTAGGTGGTGCTACAAAGAGCAGTGGGGTTATGACCTTTTGGTTTTTTTAATACTACATTAAATGAAATTGCATTGTAGCAAAAGAAAAAAACCAAAAGAAATTAAAAAAGCTAAAAAAGATGAAACTAAAAAGTTGACGTGTTTCAGAAGTTAGAAACAAAAATCGAGCGAAACCTTATTATGGGACAATAGCGACGTGATTTTTTTTTCTTTTGTCGGAAAGATCTTGACTAGTTTGAGCAGGCAGCTTCCTGTTTTCGTGGTGAGTAGGAGCACGCTCTGTGTGGTTAACTGTGAATTTTCCAGGCGCCAAATCAGATCACACTGGTTTGATAGCAGGAAGATTCGTTCTTTGATGCTGAGCAGTAGAATCCTACTGTGGTTAAAAGTAGACTCCGAATGTTCCAAGGACAGATCAAACTCGATCCGCGTAGTGATCTCACAGATCATACCTACCCGGTAGCGTCAGATTTGCGTCCTCGACAGAGACTACCAAAGCACGCGCAATGCGGGCATTCTTTCAGGATTCAGAGAAGAAACTTTAGACGGCACAAGAAAATACAAGAAGAAACTTAAGACGGCACAGGAAAATACCTCCTACGTTGGCCCTTATTTGGTCCCATGAAAATGACGCCGCCGCCGCGAAGAGACGGGAAGACCATAACCAAAAGAGTTTTTTTAAATAACATATTTTATTCTAAATTACAGTAATATACATATATTTCTTTATTTTACATTAATAAACCTTTATTGCTTTGCTCCACCGTTGAGCGAGTTAGACTAGTCACCCAATGATTAGATAGCAAGTATCCAAAAAGCTCAACTGTTAAGTGACTTGGACACTTATCATCTAACTGTTAAACGACTAACCCCTTAGTTGCTTAACCCACACACAACGTACTGCTCGAATATTTTAAGAAAAGACATGTAAATACGCCAAGTATCCAAGTCGTTCAATAGAATAACTTGGACACTTGTCGCTCAATCATTAGGTGACTAGTCTAAATCGCTCAACGGTAGAACGACAGAGTATTATCAGTATAAAATAAGAAAGACATAAATATATTACTATAATTCAGAATAAGAAGATTATTTTTTTAAAAAATCCCAAAAGAGATATGCTATTTGGTCCGTAATCGGTCCAAGAAATAGAAAACGACAACGATGCCGATGATATTGCATCTCAATGACAAACCGAAATTCGTGAAGTAGCCGCAACAATAAAAAGCCACATGGAGTGAAGAACAAGATGCGTCGCAAATAGCCTAATAAAAGGACCAATGCTGACGTGTGCCTATTGATAATTAGTCAATACACGGCAGTTGGGCGACATGAAGAATTCGCCCTTAAATGGGGTGGTGAGTGGCGACCCAGACTGCGAGTCAATTATCCAATTATCTTGTCACAGAAAGTGCAAAGTAGAGCTGGAAAATGACACAGAATAGAAAAAGGATCACAGAACAGAAAAATGATCTTAACAAGAAAGTTAACGGCGAGTTGCTCGCCTAAATATTCACATAGTTCCAATAAGATTATTCATTATTACCATTCGTTCGTGTAAAGGTTAGGATTAGACGAACCATACAGAATACAGACCAACAAATAGCCTACTACATAATAATAACTAATAAGAAACTGTCAAATCATACAGATTACAAGCACAAAGTTCTAGACCTTCTTCCAGCTGGACATGATAGAATTTACTCACCGCTACACAGGTATTTTTGTCATGGATTTACTAGTATAGAAACAAATCCTTAAAGATATGTTTACTAGCTAGTATTTTGTAACCAACACTCCATAAATCAAAATATGCATGTCGCTTTCTGTAGGATCTTCATACAATTGATAAAGGGATCCAAACCAACAAGTGATGAAAACATACATCTTGGAACATAACTCTAATATGAGTTGTCACTGCTTACGCACCGAAAATTCCAAATAGACCAACAAAGTAGTGCCAAATGCCAAAACAGATGTCAAGACTGAAATAAACAATCCAGTCCTATCATAATGGTGGACAACACAAAGTAATCAAGTAGCAAACCACACTAGATGAGTACTGTCTACAGTTTCCATGTGCCAAAAAGGTAATCCAAATGAGAGAAGATTCCAGAAGCCAGTTTCCAAGTCTTAATTCAGAGTAAATTATCCTTCTAACGCTACAACCAACCAAGCCAGGGACCAGAGAGCATACAACTAACCTGGCTCTAGTACAGAAACATCTAGCTTTTTCAAAAATAAGCACATTCAGAAAAATAAAGGAAGTTTCCTTGGGGATATTGACAATAAGCACGTCGAAAGATTCACGAAATCTACCACGAAGGTACTTTAAAGTGAAATGGTGATGATTACTTGGTTCTCTAAGTAGTCAAACTGCAACTTTCATCAGAAACAGATAGTGCCATGTGGAGAAAGCACAAAGGTTCTGAAGCATAAATATTCACCAGGCAAGCAATCGAGCAGTCAGATAAGCTACGTGAAAGAAGACAACAGAAAATACAACAAAGTGAAAACACAGATAGTCATGAACAGTAAAAGTTGAAAAAACAACTAACGCCCTCAGTAGAGACCCCAGCTAGCACCCAGCCAACAGTTGACTGCTAGAACCTTTACATGCTGTGGAAGAAAAGGACAGAAATTAGAGACTGAACAGAAATAGACGGAAATTAATTCAACAGGTGTATGGCAAACGAGATCTTTTGGAGGTTGTCAAATCAGATGCTAAGGCATTGTAAAATTCTGCTTAAACAGCAGTTCCCATAAAGTTCCAATTTACCATCTATGGAACAACTAATAAGTAAAAACATGTTGGAGGTGGGGATTCTTTAGAAGCAGTATCATACTGGAGAGATAGTCAGATGGGAGGAAAATTATAAAATCCAAGGGCTCTAAGGTCTTTCAGAAGTATCAAAGGCTGGAACCACTGGGCTCTTCAGCAACAATTTTAACCTTAAAAGAATATAACATTGTTCAGGCCCATCTAGGGTTCTCCAATGTACTCAAGGAGCATGAAATAATCATGTGGCCCAGAGCAACTATTGATCACTTGGGAACAATCAAGCATTTAAGCTTCCACAATATTTCTCATTATTAGGCACCCGCAAGCTTCAGAAATTAACGTGGACACTTCATTTAAACAGGGCAAACACTTGTAGTTACATTACTACAACATACAAAGATACCATAGTTTTTATCACATTTAAGGTGATACTTAACAAATCACCGTATGTACTACACACACTAAAAATGTACAGCATTGGTGCCTAAACAAAAAAGGTAGAACTTTTGACCCCGGGTACAGGAATTACTCCTAAGCAAACATTTCGCAGTTGTAAATTATCAGACAGCGACAATACAAACTAAATGGAGAAATGTAATTCTATGCTCACCTGGATCCAAGAGGACATCACAATGCATCGACCGGTCAAGTATCTGCAGAAATACCACCAATTCAAGATATTAGCTTGATGTACTTCGAATCATCGACTGATACATGCAAATGATTTCATAAATAAACCCATCACAAACATTGTCAATAAGTAAGGAAGTGAGTTCAAGACCAATAAAACTCGAAGTACAGTGTTCAGTTTTCCATGCTGTAATGCATAAGCAAACTGATGCCTGACATTAATCCGCAGTTTGCTAATAGCATAGATAATAAAATAGCCAAAAGAATATAAAATGTTAGCTTGAACCGTTACAATCAAAAGTTAAAAGTACATAAACTCCTTGATTCTCATCAGCAACAAGAATTTGTAGATATGTTCAACTAGTGCCATAAAGCTATTCAGAAGCATAAATTCACGCAGTTATGCTACAGTATATAATGGCAGATAATTGATGGAGATCATACTTTACATTGAAGGTATAATGGATAAGGCCGAGTTGTCTCAGTATCTGTTTAATGATAATTCAATAAACACAAGTACTAAATGACATGACACCATCAAAAAAAGGGTGCACCCAGTGCCGAAGCTCCCACACCGTGTGGGGTCTGGGGAAGGGGATTTTCTAGGTAGTCTTTCCCCCGCTTTGCAGAGAGGCTGATTTGAACCTGCGACTACCAGCGCATAATGGAGACTCCACCAATGCGCCAGGCCCGCCCTTCAAATGACATGACACCATTGTTCCAATAAAAATAAACCACCCAAAAAAAGCACATAGGTTGAAGGATACCCATTGAATACTAATGTGAAACTGGGGTTAAACAGTCCAGATGCAACCCATCAACTTTTAAGTATCCTTTTCCCAAACAGTGTCCTTGATGGCTTATGGCTTATGCTTTCCCCCGAATAAACAAACGGGACGGCTTCTCTGCCGTCTTTTCGAAATAACTTATCAGGACAACCTTTTTGAAGAGATTTATCGGCATTTGGTTCGTTCACACAGGCACTTATGCTAAGGCCAAAAGCTATCTGTCGCAGCCATAAGCTGCAACCAAAAAAGACACACCCATAATCATGTCTAGGGTGGTTTCTCTACTTGTTTATTTCCTAAATGGACATTTTTAAAGCAGGTTTCTTGCTTATTTTTCTATAGCATGATTTGGATTAATATGATCTAGTTAATTCCCAATCTCCCTATTCTCTTCCCCTCCCATCCTCATGCCAGTAAATTTTAAAATGAGTAGAAGAACAATCCTTATGGATCACTAACCGATATAAGCATGCTGGGCTGCAGCTGCAGCAGTGTTCTAAAAATCGGGTCTAGGCGGCACGTACGCGCTAGGCGGTGGCCGTCCACCGCGGTTCCGGCATAGTCCGCGAGCTAGGCGGCCTCCTTGGTTAGGTGGTCCAAGCCGGTCCAATTCAGGTTTGGGTGGCCTAGGCGGAGCTCAGCGCGGCGGCCTGGGCGGGCGCCTGAGGGAGAGAGAAGGGGGTGGGCAGAGGTGGTAGAGGAGTAACCGGTTGGTCGTGAACATGGAAGGTGGTAGCATGCAGTCTGGACAAGTTGATGAAGGCGTCCTCTTGAAGGCAGTTGGGCCATATAGGCCCTATGGGCTTCATGGCTGTACCAGACCCACTTAAAAGAGTAACCCTAGCAGCAGACCAAGTCAAAGCAAACGTGAAGTAGCAGGCTAGCACTGCAGCAGCAGCTAGGCACAGCGGCGGTCTGCTTGATCCACCACACCGTTGCCGGCTCCACAGCCTCCACACCGAATCCACCTTGCCCCTGGCCGAATCCACCTCAATGTTGGCCGGATCCACCTCGTCCCTGCCTCCAGCACCTTGGAGAGCGAGCCGTGCTGCCGTCACCTAGCAAGGGAGTTACGCCAAAGTGGCCAAGGGAGCTGCGCCGTCGCCCTGACATCCTACACCACCATCTCTGCCTGCCACCTCGCTGGTGCTGGTTGCTTTGCTTCAAGCCTCCACACCACCTGAGGTGCTGCCGTTGCGTCCCCCTACCACCCTCCTCTCCTCACCACTCCTTCCCTCCCTTGTTTGCAAGTCGGCCGCCTAGGCAGCGCCTTGGAGGCCTAGGTGCTAGGCGCGGATCTGCCGCCCGACTAGGCCCTAGTGCTCTGGTGAATACTGAGCTGCAGCTTATCTCCATTTCAGCTGAAACCAGTGCCAAGCAGGAGAGCTGATTTGGGGCATAAGCTCCAGCCCCATAAAAAGGTACTCGCAGCTGAGTTAGGGCAGCACCAGACTTTGTAGGGTGGGTTTACCTAATGGATAAGGGGAAGATGAATTTCTCTACTCACATCTTTGAATTTGATGATCGATTCATCACAAAAGCCAAATCAACCATGCCATGTTGTGGTCAGGGTCTGTGGGACTGACCACCTCCATCCCAACCTCCAGGCTGCGCTCTGCACATGAGACTCGTAGTTGTGCTAATACAGGAGACCAAGGAAAAAGATTGCTTGATCAACACAAGGCACAGACCCAGTCTCCATTGACAAGAGCAGGAATCTAGGGGAGAGGGCCATGTCTTGGTTCATTGCTAAGCAGGATATTAGAGAAGGCAAGGTTCCAAAATATTAGAAGAGGTTCGATACATGCAACTACATCGTTGTAACCACAGATTGGAAGAAGATAAAGCAATACCAGTACAATAATACGAATTCCCAGCAGACAGCCTTTTAGGTTTATTTAAGCCCAATAAGCTGGACAGATAGGCTCTAATGCTCTAATAAACCTACCATTAAAAACTAATTAAACAAACAAGTTTCTTTGACATGATAACCAAAGAATGACAGAAATTTGTAACTATAAGCCCAAGCTAAATGTGTCCACCAAATGTCCAATCGTGTAAAGAACAAACATAAAATACTAGTCGACAGACAATACCCTTTCCTATGTTTCCTTCCATGCTGAGAATAAGATTAAACTTATAGAATTAGTTGCTTTCAGACATAAAGACCTCATCAACAAGAGGCCAGAGCGCATAAGATGGGGGATAGATAGCAACATGAAATGTTTCTTTGTACTTCACAACCATGCCCATGTCATGGGTTCAAATCAAAGAATAAATTAGTAAATTAGGATGAAGCCACATAACATGCAAGGATGACCATCCACAAGCATTAAAACAAAGCATACAGGTGCATTACAAGTCAGCATTCCTGCATTCGTTGAAGATATTTACCAAAAAGAAGTGAAAGTAACAAAGGAAGTGAAAGTAACAAATAGAAGTGAATAGCCATAATTTTCGTCAACTCCCAGATCAATAAGATGCCTGGGTAATAACAAAAAAGCTAAAAAAAATTCATGGTTTATCTCTATGTCCTTGCAGATAGGCAAATACAAAACGACCAGCCATCAAATTGAAAACAAATAACTAAACTTGCCCCATTGCCATAGACCCTCGAAATGAGGTACCATGGAGCAGCCTAGCTGAATCCTTCCCTCATATACCATGTATCAGCTTGCTTCACTCAGCAGTACAAGTTTCGCAACTAATCCTATGTTACCCGAGTGAAGCACACCGACTCCTAGGCACCTAGCTAAAAACTAACACTACCGAAGTGCAATCCACCTAGAAAAAAATGTGTAAATGCTATTCACTGCAATGCTTAGAAATTATGTACTCAGTTTAGTATAACTACTTAGCTAGATATAAAATATCCTATAGTTTGCAACTACAATTAATTGATTGTGATGCACAACATCTCGTTTTGAATTGAATTTGTGGTACACTTTGTATAACTATTGAAAGCAGGCACTAACACATGTAGAGGCAATTACCCTTGTGCTCCTCTGTGACATCATGGTACTCGCCCTCCTCCTCTGGCACAGGGTGCAGCACTTCCTCTGCACCCACCGTGGGCTCCGCCGCAGCATCGGCCTCCCCACCCTCTGCCACACCGTCATCAGGGAAACGCACCACCACCACGGGGCAAACACAGTGGTGCACGCAGTAATCGCTCACGCTCCCGAGTCTCCCCTTGCTGGTCCGCCGCGCGGCGCCGAACCCCTTGCTCCCAATGATCACCGCGCTAAGCCCCAGCCTCTCCACCTCGAGGCAGAGCCTCTCCTTCATGTCGTGATCCTTGACGATGTGGATCTTGTAGGGGATCTCGGCGTCCTTCAGTGGCTTGGCCAGGTCCTCGGCCTTGGAGGCGGTGAACGCGTCGAAGTCGTCCTCCATCTTGCGGGCGGCCGCCTCGGCGTCATCCTCGGCGGAGGGGGGGTTGCTAGGGTTAGGGTTGGCGGGGAGGGAGAGGTCGACGGAGCCCCAGTCGGCGCCGTAGAGGACGGAGGTGGGGCGTACGTGGAGGAGGATGACGGCGTCCCCGGGGCGGAGGTAGTTGGCGACGGCCCAGCGGACGGCGTAGGCGGACTCGTCGGAGAGGTCCACGGCGATGGCGATGCGGCGGTGGGAGGAGCCCGAGGGGGCGGCCGCGGCGGCGGCAGTGAAGAAGACGCCCGGGGACTCGGGCTGCAGGGAGGCCGGCGGAGGGGGCCGCGGGGTCGGCGCCTTCACCGGCGGCGGTGGCGCCGCCAGCGGCAGGTCAACGGAGGAGTTCGCCGGAGCCTGCATCGCGGGTCGGGATCTCGTGAGGCTAGTGGAGAGCTCGCCTCGGTTGCTCTGGTGTACTGGTTTAGTGGGGCGAGAGATACTAGTCGGAGATAGGAAGGGGAAGAAGCTACCGGAAGAAATGGAAGACTTGGAAGAAGCGAAGAACAGAAGGCGTCAAGTGGAAGTCGAAGTCGAAGGGGATATGCCAGCGAGCGATGGCACGTCCGCCACGTCGGCAACAACACAACACGGAGGATAAGGTTGTTACGAAAGGTTAAGTTGTCGTCGAATACCAAAATTATCTCTGGTATATAACGAAAAAAAATCTAAAATTAATAAAAACTATGTTTTGGTGTTCTGTCTCAACTGTGTCTCCTAGTGATTGATCTATTATGTTATTGGTGATCGATTGTGTGGATTGCATTGCCGTTCGTCTATTCCTCATATATTTCTTAACATGTTATCAGCACAACTCGCTCTATAAGGTGTAAGGTATGCAAATCACGAACCAATCTATTATGCATTATATTTTATGTTTCAATCTAGATTGATTCTGTATTTGCTTGCAATACCATGTTTAGATCGATCTTGTTTCAATTGTTTCTAGTCATAGATTGATCTGCAATCTGCGTATAAGATTTAGAATCTAGTAGACTGGTCATCTAACTTCTAGATTGGATCACATATTCATATTAGAATCAAGATTAATTCGAGAAAAAATCTTGCAAACTGTAGGAAACCACCGTCGGCCGCCACGCGACCTCGGCCACCCAAAGTCGCCGACCACCACCTAGAGCAGCCGCTTCCCATGTCGGCCACCCGAAGCCGGCCCACCGCCGCTCAGATTTTTCCTCTCACCAGCGATGCTGGTCGGAGCCATCATGGTCGCCCAATTGGTCCGCAGCCACTCGGCTTTCTCCCACTGGGAGCCGTCGGCTTCGCCGCGCTAGCACCCATGGTCGCCGTTGCCGCTATCGCCCCAAACTGCCACGACCACAGAGATTGCACCGGTCTCCTAGATATTCGCTTGTCATCGCTCCCGCGTTGGTCACTCGAAGTCGGCCGCTGCCTCTGGGCCCTACGCTTGAGGAAGCCTGCTCGAAGCTGGCCGCGCTCGAAGCCGTCGCCGCCAACCACCGCCCACACGCCTTCGCCCGAAGTCGCCTCCTCTGCCCGTGCCTTCATGCGACCGCCGAAGTCGTCTCCTCTGGTCACAGAAGCTGCTTAGCCGTTGTCGTCGATGCCCCGCACTTGAGGCTATCACTAGCCCTGCGCCTTTGCTCAAAGCCGTACGCATGGCTTCATGCGCCCGAACAGATCGATGCCTAGGGTTTTAACCCTAGCCACCAACCAACTTGGGCCGTCGGGTGTGTATAGGCCAAATGGACCAAATTTGGGCCCAATTTAGCGAAAAAGGGGGAGGGAATAGAAAAATGGGCTGATGGTAATTTTGTAAATTAGACCCCATAGTTTCGATAAATTAAAAAAATTGTTGACAATATGAAAATAATTACAAATGTGACCCCAAGTTTGTTAAAACAACAAATAAGTCCAGTAGAACGAATTTTCTCTCTAAAGAATTTATTTTTTAGATTAGATGAGCTTCATTATAGTCTCTCTAGCACTTTGGTATTATCATGTTTCCTAGATTTATTTTCTTTAGTGTTCTGTTTCTGTTTATTAGTAATTCTAAAAATTGCTTATTAATTAGCAGAAATTCATTAAAGATTACTAGAAATTTCTAGAAAATCATAAAAATATGGTTTTTAGGTATATAAGCTTCCTTAAATTTGTGAAACCTTGGAGGCATCATATCTCTTTTATGGTTTATTTCCTGGCATTATGTGTTTGGGGATTTATTTAATGGGTTAGTAATTCCAAAAATTACTTAAATGACTTAATAATTATCAGAAAATCTCAAAGATTGCTAGGAAAAATCAAGGAAATGATAAATTATCTACTGAATAGACAGTAAATTTTTACTATTTGCATTCATTTTATGCACTTGAAATTACTTACCAGTAGTAAGTATATAGGAAATTGCATGAATATTATGGGACTTTGGGCATCACTAAATGGACATTTGCTCGCCCCGAATGGTTGCAATTGCATCACCTAGGCTTATTTCATTGTCATACAGTCATACTACTATAAAGCCTGACGCTGATGTTGTTGTACCCTTTTGCCGTTGAAAGGTAAAAACTTTGTAGTTTATGAGGTATTGCCCCTATTCTACCCTGAAGAATGACTATATGATTTAGATTGATCTGTAGGGCCTAAGGGCCTTCTCTGAAAGAATGGTCAAAGCTGTAAAAGGTTACTGGTGTTCCTATAGACACTTTGCTAGGATCTACTTCTGTTTTCTAGGACCAAAAGTCCGCACACGAGTATTGCTCCGCCTTGCACCATATTTTTTCTGGACTAAGTTTAGGTAACTCGTATGTTACTAATAAACTGTTGTATTCATAAGCAAGAATATGACTAGGTGAACAATATGGAGACTAGTAGCATTCTCCTAGTTATCTCTTAGCTTTATTTAGATGTCATGTCCCTACATGAGTAGCATCAATTGTATAGATATAACTCATGTCAAGTTTGATCTTGCTCATGAAGAGCACATCTTATCTTTTGCTTTAGGCTGAAATTGTGCATTAGATAATTATTTTCCCAGATGCCATAAATATATTTGGTCTAAGTTGTTCTATTAAAGCCTTTACCCCTGCTGAACAATTGCTTAATAGAACACATTGCCAGTAGCATATCTTACCTACAGTAAAATAATTAATCATGCATGGAACAAAATTTGTAAATATTATGCCTAACATTTGTAAGAAATGATATGCATGGCAATAGAAAAATTGTCCTTCTTGAAGACATAAGAAATCTAATCAAATGTTAAATCTCAGAAGGATCACCTTAACTAGGAAACACTATGAACCTCAAATAAGTATGGAATAACTTACACTCGAAGGCTTGAAGTCTATATATAACCCTCATCTTTCATATTACAAAGTATATGTCAGTTTCATACCAATAAAATTTTACTCTTGAAGTAGTATAATAGCAATTAATTGCTAAAACTCTGAGTTAATTCAAAGCAAATGCTAAAAGCAGTCACACTCACTCGAAATTTTACAGTTGGTGTGAAAAGGGGGAGGAATATTGAAACCTTCGAGGCATGAGAGTCATGTCCTAGGTCAAATCCAAAAGCAAATAAGCTTGAAGCTATAAATAATCTAGTTTATTTGAGAGATAATTGAAACTGCTATCCATAATGTTGGCAAACGAAAATCATTGCAACATTCGGAGGGTAATTGATTTGTCCCCAGTAATATGTTAATCGCTGGTATGCGACCACATACATGGGAATTACACGGTAGCATGAAGCTGCCGCACATATGCCACTAGAAGCTATAGCTATTTGTCTAAAGAAAATATAACTCTCAAAATATTAGATGACCTATTGGATTTTAATGATCCTGAATGGTCTAAATTTGTCATACTTATTTGGCATAATAAATTATAATAGACATATAAATTACCTCCCAATTAATCAAATATATTCCTGGCGAATAAGTGTTCCATCTGGGAGGTTAAACTTGAATTATATTCTAGCAAAATATATTATATTCCATGCAAATTAATCGATAGTCATGTTTATATGTGGTAGTGTTATATTTACGCTCTTGAGAGCCTCCTATAGATGTATATTGTGCTGTCAAAACATAATACTCTTGACCAGGTCAAAACATGTTGCATTAACATAAAACTTGAAGTTTGAGTGATCCAAATTTTAAAACATAATATGAGTAATTGGATCATAATATTATGCAATACATAAGAAGCTAGAATATTTCTGCTGTCACATATTAATAACCCACCAGACATTGGGATAATCTACTAATAGTATAGATGTGCAGTTTGCGTGCCACTGCATTAATAAATGTCTAGCTCACTCCATTAAAAAATGGTAAAACCCCCAATCAAGGATTAGTGCGTATTAGAAGAATCAATTATTTCTCACATAATATCACCACCGTAGTATATACCATTTGGGCCATCACCAGTAACTGGGATCAGATTGGATTTGAAATTCCATCTCTCATGTGTCCATACTAGGGAATTTTGATGTATGCTATTAAGGAAGATCAAATCTCAGCATCAGGGGGAGAGGAATGCCTAAAATCTTTCAATGCCATGATATTTTCCTAGAGAAAGATCTTTAGTATAAGATTCACATACTAACCAAGCTAAATTTAAGTTTAGCTGATACTCTTATACGCTAGAAGTGAGGAGACTACCATCTTTCTTTTTCCATTGCATGCAAGAGTTATATAATATTTACTTGAAGTAAATATGTTGCTAAGTTTGGAATACCCCGGGTTGAATAGTATATCCATTGGCTTCCTGTAGGGGTGGCGCGAGCAATCTATTTGCGGATGCTCCCATCCGGCCACAGCCTCTGCCACCGGCGGCGAGCTTCTCTGTTGCCTGCGAAGGGGTAGGTGCACTGTTCATAGTGATTTTAATTCGGTAACTAATTAGGACTAATGAAGTCAATTAACCTTAAACACCCATTGACCTATGGGCCGTACATATTATACAAATAGGAACCGGTCCCACTTGTCATAGAGCCTGAAAAAGAAAATAAAAGAAGAATTAGAACTGTCGTAGGCCCTACCTGTCAAAGAGGGTCTTTCTCTCCCCTTTTCAATTTTCGAATAAATTCCAATTGAGAACTTTAAAAAGACATAACTTATTCATCTTAGCTCCAAATTGGGATTGGGTGAAATAAATTTCTAAATTCAATATTTGTCCAATGGAACCCAAACCATGAATTTTGGAGCTCATTTAAATTTTTGTGAGAATTTATTTGGTTTACTGATTTTTATCCAATTTTTCATGCAACGTAAAATAGCGTACGAGGCACAAGAAGAAGAGGTAGAAACCGAAGCAAGTCACGACCAGCAGGACCAAGCCAATTGCGACCCAGGTGAGTTAATACTTTGATCATATTGAAACTACATTTTATAAAATCTATTTCTGTTTAAATTATCAAATTACATACCGTTATTTTATATGCAAATCTATGATTGCTTTGAGATTCTAGTTATATGCCTATTATTTACCTTGCGAGTATTACATTTCCTTGGAACATTTGAGTATTCGAGCCTTGTCGTCCTAGGAAAACTATAATGGTAACTTTTGAATATAAGTCTACATTTATACACTTTGCTTAGTACTGCTTAGATACTCGAGCGCACTAAGTTGCCCAGCATCATTTCAACATGAAAACTTGGTTTGAGCAGTCATTGATGGAAGTTGGCTGGTATGTTGTAACATGGATATTTTATACTTCCAAAAACCTCAAATTGCTTAACTATCTGGGCGGATGGTTCGGGGGTGTGGTGCAGTGGATGCACGAGAGTGTGGAGTGTGATAGAACCGCCCAGATAACCCTAGGGACTGAATCTTGTGATGACCTCCCAGTGTAAAATAGTACAACCAGAAGTTGAAGTGTAGGAATGGCTAATTAATTTACGTACTTCTAGTGTTGTTACGTGAAGGTGTGCACACGTGCAAAGAGAAGGATGGTCTTATCCCCGCCTCTGCCGTGACGGCTCAAGAGGAAAACTTCTCGGGGGATGGTCGTATCCTATAGAAGAAAGACTTTAGTGGGCATAACCACACTAGGAAGATGCATTGTAACATCCTTGTTATGATTACTTGGTCGCACGCTTAAGGAAGTGTGTAATGGCTGACATTGTGAGATAATCATATCTTATGGGTAAAGTGTGAAACCTCTGCAAAGTGAAAACTATTCAAATAGTTGTGCCCATGGTCAATGTTGGACATGGGAACTTAACCAGATATAATTCTATTTCAAAAATTTGGTGGCTGGAATTGGAGAATGGCGGGCTGCAGGAAGCCCTAATTTGTGTTGCTCTAAGTGTCGCCCCAGTGATAAGGTAAACGGTTATAATGATGAAATGTTAGCATATGGTGCAAGAGTGTCGAGACCCGAATATGCAAATCCAGACTCTCTGTGTATATTGCACTAGTCCAAGATCACGCTAGTGCACACAGTCAAACATAGAGGTAATCATCACCACAATCACGATATTAAATAAAGGAAGCTCAAATTATTAATCAATATCCAAAAGTGAGACCTTATGGTCAAGCTTACAATCTCAATAGCCTTAGGGGCTTAACAAAACTTAGCAGCGGAAAATCCAAAATAAACGTAGTGGCCAATCGACATGCCCATGGGCAATCGAGTGGGAGCGAAGCCTAGAACGCGTGAGTCGCCAAGTACTCGCCTCCTGGAACCTCCCGCCGGTAGTGCTCCTCATCCTCAATCGAGCAACATAGGCGTAAAGCCGTGAGTACATTGGTACTCAAGCAAGCCGCTTGTAACAAATGATGCAATATAGTATGCAAGGCTTACCAATGGAAGGCTGAAAGGGTTAATTTGCATAAAACAGCATTTGAAAATACCATAAATAGATTGAAGGCGAACTGCAAATAAAACAATAATGAATAATCAAAGGAATTTATGGTAAACTACTTATGGACCTCCCATCCACAAGCTAAACCCACCCGCTTATGGATATCCCATCCACAAGCCAAACCAACAGTGAATTAACCATCCACTGACTAGCTACGAACTTTCCAAGAGTAACTATACCTCGTGTGAAATCACCGAGCATTGTCCATGACCGAGGACGCGGCTATTCGAATAGTTTTACACTCTGCAGAGGTTGCACAACTGTACCCACACGATGTGATTAGCCTCGCGCTAAGGAAATCACAACAAGGCCTTTACAATGTTCAATTCCAACCCAATCCCGCCCGCTAGGGTTTCGCATCACACCCCCCTTGCGCCTCATGGAAATCAGCAACCATGTTCATCCCAGCGAGATTGAAATTGAAATATTCCAAATTAATCAGCCCGATCTGTCCCATACCGGACATGTGGTTTGCAGTAAGACTCGGATCAATGGCGCACAAAGTTAAGTCCTTAAGTGTTCTCGGGCGAGACTACCACATCCCTCGAAGTGCTCCAACACTTCCCCCTTTACTGCACGATCACTCGCCCGAGTGAAAACCAATTTCGCGTAACCACACCAATGACACACCAATGCCATGGCACAAATTTTATAACAGTGGCACCAACCACGATTCAATATCTCATTAAGTCAAATTAATTAATCACATGTGATGATGAACCCAAACGATACTAAAAGCATGGCTAAGCATACTAATCGTGCCATCCCCAATGTGATCGTAACATAGCATCACTACTAAGTTTCCCAACCTATGGTGACAAGTGGCATCATGGCATTCAAATTTAACAAGGAGGAAATACTCAATTGAGGTGATAACTACCATTTACAAGGTTTGTATAAAAGTAGCAATGCAATGTAATTTAAAACAAAATATTTAAATAATAGATTGCAAACTGGGTTCAACATGATCAAAGGACACGACTTGCCTTGGCCTTGCTCGATTGACGGCTCTTGAACTTCAAATCCAACCGCTCCTTCAACGCGCGATCTAACGAGAGAGAAAACAGACGAAGAGACAAAATAAATTCAAATAAAATTCAAATGAACTCCAAAAATTCTCAAACCTGAACCAAAAGATAGAACTCAATTTTAGATGAATTTAGGAAAAAGAATCGGGTCAATCGGAGCTAGGACGAAGGAGAACGGGCTCTTGGAAAATTGGATCCAAAGGAAAATCGGGGAAATTAAGAAATTGCTTTGTCTTTGTGGGCGGGTGCACGGTGAGATGGGTCTACGGTGGACTCGGCGCATGAAACAAAGGCGATCGACCATTCTTTGGCGCAATCGGCTAGGGCTGACGTGGCACCCACGTGGCGTGACACGTGTGCGGGTAGGGCTGACGTGGCATGCTGGCGTGGCAGGTGACGTGGCAGCTGACGTGGCACTTGGGGCCTCGGGTGCTGACGTGGCCGCTGACGGGGCTGCTGACTAGGCTGACACGTCGGCCTAGGGCTGACGTGGCCGGCTTGGGCGTGCGGCGGCGGGGTTAGATCGGACGGCTGCGGTGCGGGGGCGTGGACGCATCCGGGCCGTCGGCCCAGATCTGAACGGGCGGCGGGGATCAAGCGGCTCGGGGCGGGACGGCGGTGGATCGCCGACGCGTGGCGGCGCGTCGCGCGGCGCGTCGCGCGGACGCGGCGCGGCGCGCGCGGCGGCGGATGGCGGTTCGTCTCGGTGACGGCGACGACGAGCGGGAGGAGGGCGCGGTGGTGAGTCTCACCGGCGATAGCGGCGACGGCGGCGGCGGATCGAGGGTGCGGCGGTGAGTCCTCACCGGCGACGGCGACGGCGGCGGCGGCGGCGGCGGACCGAGGGCGCAGCGCGGCGACGCGGCGACGGCGGAGGAACGGCGGCGGTCGGAGGCGGCCGCCGCGGCGGCAGTAAGCACGCGAACCGAGGCGGCCGTCGATCCCGCCGCGCGGAGTCGGACACGGTTTGGGACACGCGTACGGCCGGGATCGCGCGCGGGAGATCGGACGGCTGCGGTGCTCGCGGGCGGCGGCGGTTTAGGGTTAGGGTTAGCGGCGCGCGCGGCGGCGACGGCCGAGCGCGCGCGCGGCGAACGGCGAGGATGGCGACGCGCGTCGACCATCGGCGAGGCGCGAGTGCGGGCGAGCGCGGATGCGCGCCGCGTGGCGAAGGCGGGCGCGGTGGGCCGTGGTTGGACGGGCCGGTTCGGTGAGTTTTAGCCCACCGCGGTTCGGGATTTTCCTTTTCTTTTCTTTTTCCAGAAATTCAAATAAAAGATTTTGAGCTCTAGAAAATAGCAAATAAATCCAGAAAAAAATACCAATAAATTCCTTGAGACACCAGAAACTCAAATAAAATAACTTGGCAAATGTTAATGTTTAATTTAATCATATTAAATCCAAATAAATTCTAAAAATTCCTTTTAAGCTTTAATTAATTTCAGAAAATTCCAGAAAATTATTTTTTGAAAATTGAGCTTTATAAACTCCAGAAAATCAGGATGTTACAAAGAGCCATATAACGGTGAATGGAATCTATGCTACTATTATTACTATATTTGTTTTACCCAAATATATTATGTTTTAGTTCCAAACTGCTAAGTCTTAGGGAATTTCTGTGTAACGTAATCTTTAAAGGCAGTTTTTGGCAAACAAAACCACTTGAGCCTTTCCTTGATAGGCCCTACATGTTATTTACTTGCATACTATGTATTGATTCACGGAGCACGGTGAATTTATGCTCACCCTCGCATTACCAAAACTAGAAAACAGGAGACCACTACGCCTCTGATGACACACCTACCACGGATGGAGGAGCCGACGAAGGGAATTAGGATGACTTTTGTGAGTTCGAGTTCTAGACGAGTAGATTTAATGGAGATTGTGTGCACATATATTATCTAGACTTAGATAATACCTATCACACATATTTACCCCTCAGTCACTTGCCTATGAATGTTGGTCCTACTTCTGTTCATGCTTTCTGCTTCTATCTTTTATACTGTAGATATTTGGTCTGATCGGCCCTTCTATAAACTTTCATCCGATGTGGTGTATTTCAACTCTGATATGTAATATTATGGTTTGGTATATTTCATACAATGTATGAATTGTTACAGCAATGTATCTGTGAGCACTATCTACTGATCCAAGGAATAGTGCAGTAAATCACAGAAGATTACGGATTGAAAAATTCAGGTCTGACAGGAAGCCTCAATGATTGTAGGCAGGCAGACTGTAGGCCATGTTCACAACTTCATATACATCATCCGCACGAACACGTACTACATTTGGAGCTCATGAAAGCATAATCTATTTGGCAGGTCAAAGAGACGGGGATAGAGAAGAATACTACTGGCTAATGAAGCTGCTTCATTGCAGTTAGTTGGCATTCAGTAGAGGTCGGGTCAGTTACCCAGTAAGAGATTGGTATGATGGGTGATACGTGTTAGAACCTTCAAGCAGCCACTGGCTAGCCTCCACAAATGTATTACATTTGCATGGACAAAATTGCCACAAAGAACAACTAGAGATTAGTGTACTTGGTAATTGCATCCTTCATATTCTCAGCATGCATCAGCAGCTAGAGCAGCCACATTAGATCAACTTAGGGCTCGTTCGTATTGGTTTTTTATTGATGGTTTTTGGGTTTGGCTGATAAATAGTAGTGGCTGGTAGAAGCGGTTTATAGAAGCTGAGGTGTTCGTATTGGCTTATGGCTTTTTGCTGAGTACATTATGTAAGAAAGAGAGCAAACGACGGTTCAATGAGAGGCACTATCACATTCGGACCATCATGCGACTTACAAAATTATGCCATAATAAAATACAAAGTGTGTTACAACATGTGCAAGTGCAAAATAGTAGCTAATAAATAGTAGTAGCTGATAGAAGCGACTTATATAAGTTGGGACGTTAGTATTAGCTTTGGCTTCTCTAAGCAAAACCCAATACGAACCCTTAAGTGCCTAGCGTACAAGCTATGGAACGTACCCTGGTCTAAAAAAAGAAGAAAAAGCTATGAAAACGTTCTACCTCCTATTGCAATATAAGTTATTTTGGACATTGGCACAATCTCCAATGTAACACTTTAACCATCAATTTCTATGAAAAATATATTGTTTCAAATAAAAATAATTATACAGTACAAGAGTATATTTCACTAGTAATACCAATTTCATGTTTTCAATCTAGGTAATTCTTTATATATTAATGGTCAACCTTCAAAATGTTTGATCGATCCAGAGTCTAGGATGACTTATATTTGTAATTGGATGTACTAGAAATGTAGAATATGGCCAAGAGACAGAGGTTTATGGGTACTGTAAGACCAGCAAGGCAACAGAGGGGATGAATGGTACCTTCAAAAATTTTCACTAAGTATTTATCAATCCTTCACTCTAGTAGCCACTGAGCTAGAAATATTAGGATTAATTGGAGGCCAAGGCTAAAGCAATCAACTAAAAAAACCGAGAGTCAAAAACCTAAGCACTGGCGGTCTGACCGGCTACTAGGTGGCGGTTTAACTAGCACCTGGTAGTATGACCGCTGGCTACAAGCCAGTCTAATCAGCCTCCTGCCGGTTTGACCGGTGGGGTGGTGGCTTGACCACTCCCCTAATCTAGAACAGGGAAAATAGTCTGAGCCGATGCAACTTTTAGTGCAACTTAAAAAATCCAAATCCAAATGAGATAAGATTTTGCATACACCTTGCTTAAGGTCTCAGGAACATATTACATCTAAAGATCACAAGAATCTTTGTTAAAGTTCAGACATTTCTGAAGAACAAGCAAGATTGCACCAAAACTAGGCAAAAATCAAAAAGAGGAATATGACTTACTCGCAGGTGGAGGATGGCCAAGATGACTCTAGATGTATTCCTCCAGAAGAGTTGAGGCAAAAACATTTAGATCAAGAATTCTCACGTTGAGGTCAAATCCAAGCAAAACCGGACAACTTCAAGAACTTGCAAGACCTGATGCCTAGATAGATGGGGATCAATCTCTATGAATTATCTCTATCACTTATATGTCTTTGGTATGCAACAAGATCAAAAAAGGAAGAGAGAGGATCAAAACCAATAAATCAAAAGCAAATCAACCAAAACAAGAGGACTTCATGGGAGATAAACAATGTTAATGTATTGCTACTTGAGGATGAATCTTTTATAGTCATTTTACCTGGAGAACAAGAGTGCACACCATAATACTCATACTTCTCAAACCCTAACCCTAAAATACTTGGTTAGAATGAGGATGGTTGGATGGTTAACTAGCAAGTCTCTATCTCAACCCGTTAAATAAATGAGGCAACCATCCCACATTTAACCCTAATGAATACTAGCCACTAGCACAATGGAAGAAACCTATTAACCCTATACAGCATGGGTTTTACTCACACACAATGCTTATGCACGATTTTTAAAGCACATGAGTCCGAATCCACTAAGTCATTAACATTTGATCCAATTTGATTATCTCAGCTTCTCCTTGACCTAACTGCTTTCTCAAGCACTACGGTTTTGATCCAAGATAGTTTCTAGTATTTTGGTTAATTTATCAAAATACCATTTATTGACCCAGTCTTCATCTTTTCTTATAAGCAATCATCATACTTGTCACGTGTAGATGCACTGCTGACTTACCACACGTCGGTAAGCCTCTCGTTCCAATTCCACTGGACCACGCTTTACTTGGACCGACTAAGCCATATGGTGCAACTATCGCTCTAACTTTATTTCAATATTTTTCATCTTCCTTGCGCCATGCTTGAGTTTAGTCATCTCACCTAGCATTTTTGTCGCTCTGAGCCTCAGCTTCTCCACAAGCGTAACCCCGATCCTCGCTGTTGACCATAGTTAACTTCAAGCCTCCCTAGACATCCAAAGATTAAGAAATAATTTTTGGACACAAGTTCTTCGTAACTTGACCCACGTTAGTCAAAACTTGCTTCATGCAACACATAAGCACTGACCTAGGTCAAACCAAAGCACTTCATACAAAAAATCTCAGACCCATAAATTTCGACCAAAGCAACACAGCTGGGCAGGACAGACTGCCAGCTCTAGCCAGTCCGACCGTTGCTGGCTGCCGGTCAGAACGTTGGTGCCACCTGTTTGACCGGTGGCTAGTCTGACTGCCTCGTCTGGCCGATCAGCCTGGTAGGTCTGAATCAAATGCTGAAAAACTGATTTCTTTTTTTGGTAAATTCAAACTCTAGCTCCTCTAATTTAGTGATGGTTTATCACAACAATCTTTAGATTTACTCACATGATCCCTTAGGTACGAACTACAAAACTGCTATTACTTACTAGATTGTGTTTGCGTTGATTGGCAAGTTGCTGATATGAAATGGCACATTATTGGACCTACACATGGCTTGCCCACGCATGCTTAAAGTTGTTTGGCGGGTTCCAACTAAAGCTACAGAGTTTGCAATCGAAGATTTGGCATTAACGCGTTCATGTGACATTTTTCCTTTCTGAACGGAACACACGGGACCTGTGCCGTACAGGGCCTGCACAGCGCGGGGCGCAGCACGTAATTTCTCGGCGCCGTCTGTTATTGTAATGTTGTTTTGAGTTGGCTACATGAACCGATGTTAAGTCAGATAGTAGATAGTGCTATTGACATATACAAGATTCAGAGCAAACGATAGTAGATAGTGCTATTGACATATACAAGATTCAGATCAAACTTTGTATATCTTGTTACTTCTTGGTCAAAGTCGGTAATAAGTAGTGGCAGCTAGATATTTGTTGAGCACTCCAGTTTGCTGTTAGTAGCTAGTTAATGGCAGTAAACAAAAGGCTGGACATGTGGTCCTTGCTAGCTGTAGGAAACTAAACAAATATATTTTAAATCGGTAGTTTGTGTCGGTTTGAGAATAATCGGTTCATTAACCTATACTAGTTATGTGTCCAAACATTGTTGTCTTTTTTACTCCTGGGTGTAATTACACCTTATGTCATATCTCACAACATAGGTAGTATCTCGCGTAACGGCGAGTATGTACGTGTAGTATACGAGTATTTAAGATCATATAGGTGGTATGAATAATTTTTCAGAGATGGTATGCATATTTTTTTTGACATACTCCTTTTATGTACGTATATAAAGGTATTTATAAAATACGCTAAAAACTATGGACTTTCTTGCAATTTTTTCGTGTGGTTCACATTGGAGTATCTTATAATTAGTATATGAGTATACCTAAAGTGATAAAGAAGTATTTCAAGTTTGTTTAGGTGGTATATTAGAGGTGGGTGTAATTACACCTGGGAGTAAAAGTATTTTTCCTATATATATATATATATATATATATATATATATATATATATATATATATATATATATATATATATATATATATATATATATATATATATATATATATATATATATATATATATATATATATATATATATATCGAGGCACCATGGTGTCTGAGCACCAAGCCTTCCAACCTTTGGATTACTTTTAGATGCGTGCTAGTGTGATTGAGACTTTTCATTCATGATTGATTTAGCATGCATGATATATTATATATCATTGCACTAGCATGCATCTAAAAGCAATTCAAAGGCAAGGAGGCTTGGTGCCTATATATATATATATATATATATATATATATATATATATATATATATATATATATATATATATATATATATATATATAGACGCTGAAATGGGACACCTAGGTGCCAGACACCTAGGCTCCTGCTAGTTAGATTGCTTTTAGATACGTGCTAGAGCAATGGTATGTATGGTATGTAATATATTAGGCATGCTAAATCAATCATGGAAGGAAAGTCTTAATCATGGATGGAAAGTCTCAATCACACTAGCACGCATCTAAAAGCAATCCAAAGGTAAGGAGACTAGGTGTCCAGACACCTAGGTGCCCCTGTTATATATATATATATATATATATATATATATATAGGACGAGTGTTTCATGCACCCTGGTGCCTAGGCACCGATATCAATACCCGTTGATTTGCTTTGAGATTTGCAACGTTTGATGTGGGTATTTTCATATACCCATAAAAAAGTATATTTGAGATGTCAAACTCCGAAAGAAATTAAATTCGACTTCAGTTTAATTAGTTTGAACTATTTTTATGGTATATACTCACTGTAGTCGCATTGAATTCAAAAGTAGTTCAAACTAGTTTGAACTGAGTTCAAAACTTACTTACCACAAATATATCAAGGGTATAAAACATTTTCATACCCAAACTCAAAAAAATTATCAATCATACACGTGTATCGGATGTGGGTGCCTAGGCACCATGGTGCCTTACGTAATTTTCTATATATATATATATATATATATATATATATATATATATATATATATATATATATATATATATATATATATATATATATATATATATATATATATATATATATATATATATATATATATATATATATATATATATATATATATATATATATATATATATATATATATGAGGCACCATGGTGTCCAGCTCTATGATTAAGACTTTTCATCTATGATTGAGACTTTTCATTCATAATTAAGACTTTCCATCCTGATATTATATATCATTGCACTTGCACGCATCTAAAAGCAATCTAATATGTATATGTATGTATGTTTGTATATGTATATGTATATGTATATGTATATGTATATGTATATGTATATGTATATGTATATGTATATGTATATGTATGTGTGTGTATATATGTATATGTGTGTGTATATATATATGTGTGTGTGTGTATAAACCATTTCTTGTGTTGTATCCATTAAAAGTATGCAAAAATCATCTTTCATTTATTAATCGTCATGCTATGGCATGCCAAATTCAATGAAAAATACGTAAGGAACAAATTAGCGTGTGTTATAGTGGGCATGCATCCGAGTATATGTGTGTGTGGCATGCATATGGTGTGCATCCTTCATGTATTCTCAAAAACAAATTGGCACATGGCTATATTTGCGTTCTTCATGTTTCCGCAGGCGAGCATCGTGTGGTTGCCATCGAATGCAGTGAGCCTGAGCATGGCCAAATCTTATGATGAATCGTCTTCCGAGAGGACCCCTCATATTTTAGATCAGTTAAGGTTACGAAGAACCATAATAAAATACTTGCAGTAAGAACAAAATTCACACAATAGAGAAAGGCTCTGTAAAACATATGAAAAATCCAAAGCATTAATCATGTAGACTATGTATTCACCTAATATAGCTATGAAAGCCGAAACGATGGCGCCTAGTTGCCTACCGTGAGGCCAATCCCAGTAGGCCAGTAGCATTCATGTGTTGGACACTGAGATGGTTTAGAAGCTGATCTCATTGTCCATCGTACCCATCCGGAGCTTCATCCAACACTATAACGCAGTTCTTCATCCATGGCGACATAGTCAACCGGCAGCGCAACTTGCCTACTCGTCTACTCGATGATGCTAGGCACACGTGCCATGCGGTCGCCTTAGCTACATCATCGCCACCCTATCTGCATTTGCATTGCTGCCTCACGCTCCTTCATCATCATCAATGCTGCATTGCATGCTTTGCTCCTGAGCACCACCGCTGACGAATCTCCATGCCGCACAGTGCTTGGGCATCACTACCTTACCGATCACAACTAGCTTACTGTCACCCATACACTAACATCAATGCGCCATTGCACGAGGCTAGCGACGATGTGAATTAGAAGGGGTACTGGAGAGAGGAGGGTGGTTCTCGTGAGGGTGGCATGGGTGATGATGATAGGGAGTGTATGGGATAGTTTGTTAGTAGAGAGATCCAAAGGAAAGAGATAGTTTGTTAGGAGAGATAGATTTGTTCGAGAGAGACAGCAGGTGGTTGCTCATGACAAAAAGAATTCGTGTGAGAGAGGAGGTCCCACATGTCGGTAAGCTTTATTTCAAGAGAGGAGGGGTAGATGAATCATTGCCTTCATTAACTCTATCTTTTAAGTTTTAAGTAGTAGAAATAAGGATCTATATATGTATGTTAACTTTGAGTAATGTAATGAGATGAGTAAATAAAAGTTAAGTACTCATCTATTTTATCTGTTTTCTTGCCTGACCGAGTGCCAACACCGCCGTGCCGTTGCTCCAACACCCTTTCGGCCTGTCGCCCACATGCGTTCGCGTGGGCGTGTGTGTACGCCCCGCATGGTGCTCCGCCACAGGCCCACAACCACAAGCACTCGCGTGCCGTCGCCCGGAAGCCCGCGCCACGTGGCCGGCGTGCGCGCTCATGAGCTAGCTTCATGGACGAAATCGCACGGCGACGGCGGCGAGTGGGCTTCTTCGCAACGTGAGCCCAGGAGGAGCCGGCAGCTACACCTGCCAAGTTGCGATCACAAGTGAAACGACTAGCGGTGAAGGGGCCATGCCGATGGGTTCACGGGCTGCGTGAACCTCCTCGCACATTCTACGTACCTATAACTGCGTGCACAGCGGACCGACGTATCTCTCGGTCCATTGACTCCGGACCTATTTAGGCCCTGTTTATTTCCACTTAAGATTATTATAATCTAGCTTATAGGTGAGGATTATATAAGCTAGCTTATAATAAGCTGGTGGGAAATAATTTGTCAGTGTTTAGCGACACTGATTATCGAGTTATGGATTGTTGTATTCGAATGTTTAAAGACTACAATACCCTGAGAGAGAGAGGCACGGGAGTTGGGGTTAGATGAATGGCAAAGGTGGGTAATATTCCTAAAGTTTTATGGTTATTAAGATAAAAAGTGGATCTATAAGCTGAAATAAGCTCCTTTTTTGAGTTTATTAGATTACAATAATCTGGGCTATTAAATTATAATAAGTTACCTTATAATCTGGGCTGTTTGTTTCCACTTATGATTTATAAGTTAGATTATAATAATCTTAAGTGGAAACAAACAGGGCCTTAATATGACCACGACTTATAACTTTTGACTAAAATTTTTGAATTTTAGCTATTTATGACAGATATTACGGAGAGAGATACTCGCTTACGATTTTGGTTGATATAGATGTTGGACTTTTAACGTGTACTACAGTTAACTTGTAGACTCCATCTTGAAAAATTACTCTGTTTGAAAGTTAGGTACTATAGCATGAGTCAAAAAACCGCTTTTAGCATGCATGGGAGACCGTTCAGAATTTCAGACCGTCGTCCTTTGCAACGCATCCTTGAAACGCGTGTAGCGGCTGCCTGAATCTATCGCATATCTCACCAGCAGAGAAGGCGCTACGAATCTGGCCTCATAGGCCACTTGTGGTTTGTTGTTATCGCCTCGTCCTGCCCTTCTGGCTGGCGTGTGTTGAAAGGTGAAAAAGAGCCATGGTCCCGTCCTGCTAGGAAAGTATTCATCGATCCCATCTCTCCGGGAATAGGATTACGACGATCAAGCATCGAACCTGTCATTTGTAGCCAGTGCTAGTTGCTGTGTCTGCTAGTTGATCTTAGGGTACGCAGATTTGTAGTCGTAGGAAACCACCGCCGATCCCTAACGGACCCATATCTAGCTCTGTGCCTCTGTCTATCTTGGTCCTTGGACTTCTTTTCTTTTCCAACTCCGACCCACGCATGATCTCCAATTGGATGGCGGTGGCCGCGGGATCACCTAGAAAAAGTCTATTTTACTTCCTTAACTCTTTCCAAGGTGAATACTGGTTGGTTAACTTGGGTGTCGAGGGAAAGGCAATTCTACCGTAGCCAAACTCAAGCGATGAATTTGATTAATGAAGTGATTACTTGGTTGAATTACCCGGAAGTTGTTGAAGGCCTTGAAGTGCGATTACGATTGTTCGTACGTCCTCCTTAGAGCAAGTACAATGGTGTTGACTAGGTTGCCTCTAGTGAAATCCACATCAGCATAATTCTAAGTGGAAGAGAGAGAAAAGAAAAGAGAGAAGCAAGGTGCCCCTCATGCAAGAGGTGACCTCTAGCACATTATACGAGGAGAGAGAGATAAACTACCCCTCATGCAAGAGGTGACCCCTGATATATTTATGTAAGTATTAAATGTTTGAGTGCTTTAGTAGAGGTAACCTCTACTCTACTCATTGTATTAGCTACCTCCACATGAGTCACATGTAGTCTTTTTGCTTATGTGGCTAGTCCTAGAGATGGCAGCCACCTCTTCTATTGTACTTGCCCTTAGGTAGAACATCTTAGGAAGAGCCCGAACCACCTGTAGGCTGCAGCTCGCGCACTACTCTAAGCTCTCCACCCGAACAGTTTCAAATGATTGGACACACTATTAGTTTCCATCCACTGACCAGATTGCCCTAATTGATTAATTGGTTGATTAGATTTGGTGGTTTTGATGGCAAAAAGAGATTGATCATACATGCATTTCTGATACATCCACTATGCCTACCCTTCCATATCATTGGAAAACCGATAGGTTTTCATGTTATCTGACAGCTTAGATCTCTAGTCGTAACACCTCGATCTATCATCTGAGCCCAAAATGCTATCAATACCATAACATTTACCATTTACCAACTGTTAGATGAAAGGCACAAGCTACATAATTTGAAGCAGTTCTAATAAGACAGAATCTTAAGGCTAAATGTCAAAACCCAACATTAAAGTCTGATCATAACATCTAGAGGTGAAATGTGAATTACTGTCGCACGTAGGAATATTTGTGTGCTACTCCCACCCATGCATGTCACCTTCACCATATGCCTAAAGAAAATAACAAAGCAAGGGTGAGTCCAAAACTCGGCAAGCACACCATAAAACAATGACATCCATATAGCAATTCAATCAATTCCATGACTGTGAGATCTGTAAATTAATTCTATAACTATATACTGTAAATCAATTTCCATGATTGTATACTGTAAATCATAAACATTGTAATTGTATCCCTTTCTATATCATTTTCATACAATGCGATGCTGTGCATTTGTAACTGTAGCTTATACCGATATAGTAGAGTCATTCACCCGTCGATGAACCCCTTGTATCTCCATCCTGTGGAGGTGCCTACCGAAACAGATCTTTTCCTCCATCTCTGGAGGTGTTTACCGAAACATGTCTTTATCTTCCCACCAACATGGGAGGCCTACCGGAGTAGGTCATGTGTATGAGTGTAATGCATGATGCAGTATTCTTGAAATGTTGATATTCAATTGTAAGCATCATCTCATAATATACTATAAATATGGTATAGGAGAATAAGCACAATCCTACATCACAATCTACTATTCCATCATGCATTTGCCTGGTTATTCTTGTGGACGATGCATGAAAGTGCCAAACCAGGACCTCCACCTGTAAGTGTCATTCGAACTCTCAACTCAACATTGCAATTCACGTAAGCATGCAAATGGCATCGGTTCTATGTGCATAGACAACCAATAACATTCCTATGTGCAAATCTGATACTAACAACCTATCTTTCACCAGACACCTTTTCGATGCCTCGGTGCCCAAACGACCATAACTTAAGGATCACGCCATCTATACTTGCGAATAAATCTTATTTACACGTCTACCATTTTTCTCTTCTTTTCTTTTCTTTTCTTTTTTCCTTCGTCTCCTTCTTCTCTTTTCCTTTTTCCTTTTCCTTTTCTTCTTCTCTTTCTTTTCCCATTCGGCCGACCCCTGGGCCTTTCGGCCCTTGGCCTTATCCCCTTCCCTTGTTCCTCTTCTTCCTCACTCGGCTGCCTCTCCTTCCTTCTGATCTAGATCCTGACCCCTCGGCGCCATGCCACCTAGGCCCCTCCCTAGCCCTAGCAACTCCGGCTCCAGCTCCCACTCTGCATCTCCTCCCCTCGGCTCAGTTTTGGCCATGGCTCTGCCGCCCCCGCTTCGTCTAATAGAGTCTCTGCCACCAGTGCCTCTCCTCAGCCATCCTCTCTGCTAGCACTGTCGGCTCTTCTCTACGGTGACCCCTTCGACCCCTCGCCAACTTTGGCTCCTCACTACCCGAGCTTCACGCGCCTTCACTGGGTAACCCTAGGTTGGCTCTTTGGTTGGGCTACCAACAGCCGGCTCTGACCCCTCTTCATCCTTGTACTCTACTATTCTCTTCCCCTACCTCTTCCCCCTCTTGATTTACTTGAGTTCGTCTTTAACTTTAATTTGCCACTTGTGATTTTTTTGGAATTAACCTGAGGGTGGTTGTTCCATGGCTACGACGGGGCTTGAGGTCATGCCATGCACCGGAGGAGCATGGTATGGCCGTCGGGTGTGCGTAGCTCGCCCTTACACTATGGCGGCTTGCCTTCTCGGTAATTTTGCTCCCTCTCCTCTATTCCTCTACTTTCGACTGGTACTCTCTGTGGTGGTGAATTAGTGCTCTTGTGATGCTATGTGACATTCAGTTGATGGCTTATTAGCTAAGGATTATGCATGGTTTGATCTTAAGAAATTGATCCTATTACTATAGATAGTTGATGGGCTACCTTTGCTGGTTGTTGGTTGGGTTGCTTCGGGAAAGAATGGAGGCTTGCTCTTGGCGGTCGCTTTCTTGGTCGGCTGTGTGCCAACTAGCTGTGGCCTCCTCCTATGGCTGAATGTCTTGTGGTCAGGCTTCTTGTTGACCTCTTACTCCTGGTCGGCTTGCCCTGGTTCTGGTCTTGTGGTGGCCGGCAAAGATTTGGCTATGTGGTATTGGATTTTGAATGGGGAAGGGAACAAATGAGCTGAGGTCTTACTGGTGCCATGCTCAGTGCTTCCTCTTTCTTCTCCTCTTCTATTCAGCTAGGTGAGTGTGCCGCTTTTTTTATGGCCGCGTCGTCTAGAGGTGTTATGCTGTCCTTTACTGTTGCCATATGGACTGCCGGTTGATATTTTGGTGATTGAAACTGTAGGAACGATTCACACTGAGATAGGCAATCAGAGGGGGGTGAATGATTGCGGAAGCTAAAAACAAATTTTAATACTCCCCCTTTCACACAAAATCAATTTAAGCCTTGTTTAAAGTTCTGGACAGAACACTATATCCTTACTGAAACTGATCTCGATAAAAAACCGTAACTCCGATTAATCTCAAACTTTGTCAGAATAAACTAGAGAACATTATTCAACTAACCCAACTGGAATTACGTCAATCGGAGGTCTGGAACTTGAGATATAAAATAAACAAGATTACTCATGCAGATATTGACGAGATACGAGTCGGCAGTGCTTAATTATCTATCAAAACCATGCATGCACGCAAGCCCTTTTATGTCTTATTGGCTCACCTAATCACAAGATAATATGACAAATCTAATCACTGCTATTGGCTAGATCATGTGCTCACTTTTCAATTCATTTTACGTGACGCCATGCAAAACCAACAAGAAAAACAATTAGCAATCTACTTACCTTGTCCTCTAGTCAAAGCTAATCACGAGTAAAATATAGCAAACTGAATAAAGAAACTTTCAGCTAGACCTCTTGTGACTTACAGAGTTCTATTCACATGTATTGAGCTCATGGATGAAATCAACACCACGAGGACGTGCTGCTGCTTCTCCACACGGAACGAGATCGCGCGAGACACGCCGAAGATCGACGCGCTTCCGGAGGATGTGTCGCTAATCGATCACGGACGTGTGGCCGTCATTAACATGAGTTCCGAGATGTCGCCGAGAATCGACGTGAGACTCGCACGATCTCAACTTCCGAACACCAAAAAGCAATCCGCTCAATCACGCATCTTTTTCTTTTCTCCAATCAAAAACGACGCACCACGCCGCCCTTTTTTTCTCTCAATACCAAAAGCTTTCGGTCCTCAAAAGCCGTACATCAAAAACCAGCCTCCAGCCCTCTATTTATCTAATGCTCTCCTCAACCTACTCCAATACGAACCCTTAATCCTAATACAACTCATCCTGGTCCTTTTCCCTTCAACCAGGCTTTTCAGCCCACTACTTTTCAAGGGACCCAAAACCCTTCATAACATGGGTTTTTTTTAATTCTTTTTACGCTTCCAATTTTTCAGCCTTCCACGTGTCGAAGCCTCCAGGACCGCACCTCCTGTATCTTCTCCACGCAACATCTCATTGCGCATTGTTCTCTAGCCTGAACATCCCGCATGACATCCTTGACCGATAGGACCTCAATTCCTCCCTGAACTTAGTCCCGAAACCTCAGTTCCACCCGAACCTAGTTTCAGTCCCGTCATCGACCATGTTCCGCCTCAAGCAACACCTGCACATGAATAAAACACGCAACCGCGTACGAGCACAAGTCCACGACTTGACTCAAGTCAATCCGCACAATACCTCAAACGAGCGTATCATGCAACATTATCATATCACCATGCTATCACAAGCATATAAAGAAGCAACGCACCATAAGTAATACCATAACCAACGTTGTCAATTATTCATCATCTAAAATAACTTAGATCTGGCCACATGGTCTAACAGAAACAGTTGGCTAGTTGCTATGGTCTTGATGACCAAATGGGATTTTATCTCTTTCTTGCCTTGCTGGTTTCACTTCTCTTCTAGGCTGCTATATCTCTTTTTCTTTTTCGCGAGTATTAGACTAGTGGCCATACATACAGGGATGGCGTCGCCAGATCTGGGAGATTTGTTTACTCGCCATCGCATGTGGCTGCACCGTGCAGCTCACTCGCACTACCCAGACGCATGCATGCATCTCCAGTTTGTAAGTACAATGCTCTGCACGCGTGCTCTGTGTTTTTTACTTTTTGTCACCTAGCTAGCTGAGACTTGGCTCTCTAGTGGGCTAGTGGCCATGTGCAACGGCGGGCGGCATTGACCCACTTGCATGGAGAAGGCACGAGCAACGGTTATGACGGTTACACAATGCATTTGATCATTTTTTTTATGCAATGCAACGCTTTCACTAGCTTCAACGGCCTCTGGAGTTGGGCACAAGCAAATGCTAACTAACAGTGGCGGACCCAGGATTTTTGGGATGGGGGTACGAAGTTAAGAATCTACAGAGTATATATATAAGATAGAGAATTTTGATACACATATATATATATATATATATATATATATATATATATATATATATCATATAGTTAACCAAATAAACAATCACACATAAGCAATAAATGCAATTTCCAATATAAGTTTGATTGACTTAATTTCTAGTGAACACTGAACAGAGTACATGAAACAACATCAATGCAAAACTGACTTAGATGACCTAGATGCCGCCGTTGAAGATGGAATAGGGAGGAGCGCACGTTGAAGCCGGCCATTGGGTGTGCCAGTGTGGCGCCGGCGCAGCGCGCCGCCGTCGCCGCGGCTGGAGACGACGAGGAGGAGAGCGCGGGCGCGCTGTGTGAGTGAGGCGCGGCGGCAGTGCAAGAGAGATGGAGAGGAGGCGGCGTGAGAGCAAGGCAGAGTGGGCGCCGCGCGCCGCGAGCAGCTTCGCTGCTCGCCGCGTCGCGGAGACGAGGAGGGCGCTGGCGCGGCGCGCGCTGTGAGCTAGCGCGGCGGCAGGCAAGAGAGATGGAGAGGAGGCGGCGTGAGAGCAAGCGCGAGGCGGCGCGCGCGCCGCCCTGGTAGTGCCGTCCGGCCGCCGCATCGCCGGAGACGAGGAGGGGCGCCGGGCGCGGCGGCGCGCTGTGAGCTGTGGCGCGGCGGCTGTGCAAGAGAAATGGAGAGGAGGCAGCGTGAGAGCAAGGCAGGAGGCGGCGTGACTCGTGAGAAGCAGCCAGGCAGCAGGAGTTAGGTTAGGAAATCAGGAAATACCAATTGGGCCATTGGCTAGTGGGCTAAATTTGCTACATTACCTTCATTTCTAGTTTTTTTCCTATATATATGAAATATATATTATATATAGTTGATTTTTTACAAAAAATTTTGGGGGTACAAGTGTACCCCCATGTCCCATTATGGGTCCGCCTCTGCTAACTAAATAACTAGATATAAATAATATATGCACTCTACAACTCTGTAGACTGTAGTAGTGTATACTGTACATTGTATTTAAAATATTACTTGAAAGTTCAGAGGACTTAAAAGATTTATAGGGTGAATGGGTGATATATCGCTAGTTCATGGAGACTGCAGGTAGGAACAGTGCTGCATGCACACAAAATGACACGACTGAGTACTGGATCATCAATAGCTAGCTACGTACGTATCCATCCTTGGTTTTCGCACTCTGAAACTACTGAACATGCATGGGTGTCCAAAATGTTCAGTTTGGTCCATACTCTGCTGGTTTGCTCAGTGATTTTTTGGTGCTGCCGTTGGGCACTAGATTAGATTCAGCTAGCAGTGCACAAACCCTAGTAAAGATAAATACTATCTTATTTGCAATTCCGTGAAGGCAAGGCTAGAGGACAGTGCTCACCTCTGAAGCTGAGCCAGATGATAACAAGCTAGGTATGCAGGAGGGAACATAGTGGTGGTCCAAACTGCAGCTGCATTTCTGTGCAGTTTAAGATACATGCACAGAGAGAGAGAGAGAGAGAGAGAGAGAGAGAGAGCTTCAAGGAGACAAAGCTGGTGTCCTGTGCCGTACCTCATGCCGAAACAGAAAGCCAGACAAAAAAATATATCTCCCCTCGCTATCTCCATGATTACTTCACATGCACAGTTAACGTCTTCCACCTTGAAAAGGCTGACATAATCTATGGTTAAATTAAGATATCAGATGTGATCAGAGATAACAATTGCAGTCGTGATCTGCCTCGGTTCTTGGGCAGAGAAAAAGGAATCTCACACTTTGATCGTACGACAACAATCCCCCGTACCGATCTATTGTAGTAAATTGTAATTTGACTCGGAGAGCAAGTACATCAAAATCTTCGATTTCTTACTCGTAGGTAAGAAAAATACCATTTGTCACTGCTCTTTGAAACTTGGTTCTTGCTTAGCCTGCTGATGAATCAACAATCCAAGATTGTACTAGGTGTACTTAGTTTGCTTGAATCTAACCGTTGCTGATTTACGATGTTTGAAAATTTTATTTTGTGTAGCATTGAGCAGATAAAGAGCCTCTCACTTTTTACTTGAGGCTTAAGGTAAACATGAGAACAGCTGATGAAAAGCCCCTAAAAATTCAAACCAAAAATTTTCTTTATTTTTGCTGCATTTTTGAGTGAATTCTGGAGACTTTCCCTTTTTGGAAAGTCGGCCGAAAATCCGCTTTCTTTTCTCGCCGGACGCTTTCTTCTTTATTGGCGCCTTCCGGTTTCGCTTCCTCCTTCCTCCGGCGCCTCTCCTCGCGCTTGCGCTAGCGCCACCCCGACCCGCCTTCCTCGCTCCAGCGCCTCCTCCGCTCCTCTCGCCGGTGGCACCTTGACCCTCCGCCTTCTCTCGCGCTGCGCGCCGAGCGGCAGCGCGCGCCTGCCACCGCACGCCTCTGCGCCTGGTTTCTCCGCGCGCTGCCGTCCCGACCGCCTCGGTCCGAACTTCGTGGGCGCCCTCGCGCGCCGCCGCCTCTGCTCGGCCCGCTGCGTCCCCTTCTCTCCTTCGCCCGCAAGCCTCGCCATGCCCATGCCGCCCGACCACCGCCCCGTCTGCCGCGGTCTCTCGCGCGGAGGAGACGCCTCAGCAGCCCCACCTGCTCCTGTTGACTCCCCGGCCGCACCCGTTGCCTTTTCCCCGAAGGAACTCCTCCCTCCCTCGGATTCTTTCCTCTCCGCTCGGGCATAAAACCCCCCAACCGGCTCCCGCACGCTCCCTTGCTCCCCAAGCTCTTCCACCGCCCACAAACGCCTCCCACCACTCCTGTGCACCTCCCCGTGCGACCGATTGAGATCTCGCCGCCCCGAGCGCCGCCATTCCTCTCCCCTGCGCCGGCAGCCCCCGAAAAGCAATCCCCTTCTTCCCTCCCCCATTTGCCAATTCCCTTACGCCTGAGCATCTCTACCGTTTGCTAATCCCTTTGGTGAACTCCCTTGGCCAGGAGAACTGCTGAGGAGCTTTGTCGCCGCCGACCCCGCCGACCTCGACAGCTCTCCTGTGGCCAGCCCACTCTGAAGCTCCCAAACTCACGCCTCTGCCGCCAATGTGAGCCCCGGGACCCCCTGATTGTGTAGCCGCAGCCGATTGAGCTACCTCGCCGCCGGTGACCCCCTCCTCCACCAATTGGCCGAACCACCCCCCTTCTGCCTCCTGTCCCCTTCGTTGGTTTCCCCGCCTCCCAACTACCCAAAATGGATTCCCCTCGCTCCCCTCTCTCTCCTGGTGCCCTTGATCGCCGGCGACGCCCCTCCCCGCGCCCGGACCGCTGCCGCCACTGGCCGCTTTGCCGCGCCGCATCAGATGTGGTGGAGGTAGAAGACGATGCCTCCCCGCAACGTGGCTCTATCCCCTTCGTCCGTGCCTCCCGTTGCCGTATAAAACGGGCCGTCAGATGAAGCCCCTCCGCCACCGTTGGATCTTCATAAAAGTACCCCCTCGCCTCCGTCCGATCCACGTACCGCTTCGCCGCCTCCCCCGCATCGGCGCCGCCCGCTGCGCCACGCGCCCTCCATCCACCCCGTGTGGGCGCGACGCGCGTTGGGCGCGGCCTCTCGGCCGCCGTTCCGCGCCGCGCGCGTGTGCGCTCGGCCGTCTGGGCGCTGGGCTGCTCGGTCGTGCGGGTGATTTCCTAGCCGGGCCACACTGTAGCACAGAGGCCGGCCTTCTACTATTCATCCAGATTTTCTAACCTTTTTCCAATTTCCAGAAATCCAGAAAAATCCAAATAAGTCCTAGAAAATCACAGAAAATCCCAAAAATTCCCAAATTTTGCCACCTTGCTCCAAATAATGTCCTGAACCCATTTTTGGCCTCCACTTCCACAAATTCATCCCAAATAAATTCCTAAAATTCTATTTGAAGGATTTATGCATTTTACTCCTTTTTAAATAGTTTATTTTTCCTCGCTTGATTAGTCTCAAGCCGGATTTATATTATTTTCAGTGTTTGCACTAGTGTCGGAGATCCGAGAAGCTCAAGTGCAGTCGCAGGATCCAGGAGCTTCTACGTTCAAGCTAGCCGAGTTCGTCCCAATTCACGGCAAGTCACAAGTCCTTGACCATGTTGAAATCCCATGCCATTTAAATTATGTTATTATGCTATTTGCATTAAGCTAATTCTGAAATGTTAATTCAAAGTAAAAATAAAATGTTTAGAATGACATGTTATGTAGTTAATCCTACCACCGTTAAATGCCATGTTAAACTTGTAGCCATGCCTTTGTAACCCTAGAAATAATTATCTGTTAATCTAGATAACTGTAGGTTATTATTATCATGCAAAGTGTTACACTAATAAGGTTGTGGCTGTGGGCCAATAGAATTTGGAAAACCCGACTCTAAGGTAGGGTGGTATGGGACACCGTATCTTAGAGCGGAGAGTGCCGGCGTGCACAAGGTAGGGTAAGAGTGAGTGGGAAACCGCGAGACGGTCTACGCCCACCGCTTACCTTAGGTTTGGAGTAGGGTAAGGGTGAGTGGGAAAGCATGAGACGGGTCACGCCCACCGCTTACCTTAGGTTGGGTCGCGGGCCTGGCGAGGTTGCGGACCATGTGAAAATATAAGGACTGAAACCCTTACGCTGAGCAAATGTCACAGTGATCGCTCAACCACAGGAGTTGACTTGTCAACACTGGTCTAGTAGCTGCTCAATTCGATTGAAACTCTACAGGATGAGATGACAGGATGCCGGGGAGTTAGGTATGCCGCTGGGTACCTAACAACGGTAGTAGACACTTAAAACGGCAGGGAGAAGTTTTTGTTTATGTTTGGCCGTGACTGAGTGATGCTACCGGGTAGAGCCTATATAGAGAATTGAGCAGTGAAACGACCTGGCTTTCTTAACTCTGTCGCGGGAGTTAAGGGATCGTGTGGGTAAAGCTGAGCAAACTCTGCAGAGTCAAATAAATGGTATTTGAATACGCCGTGCTCCCGGTCAATGGAGCTGTGCCACTTGGGTGATTCCAGCCGCGAAGCTTAAGTAGTTTTGTACATGCTTTAACTTGGTTAGTTGGTTAATTAACTTTTGTTGAAACCCCCCCTGAGATCTTGAGAAGTAGTTTTGGGTCCACTTTGTAAAAATGTTTGCAAATAAAACTGCATCCACTCAAAGTAATAAACCAAATATACTCCCTTCCTCTGTTGATCTGTGCAAGTAGTAAGTTAGGGTTTCCCTTGTGATTTGCTGAGTACGGGGTCGGAGTACTCAGGCTTGCTAAATGCCACAGATACCAGAAGAAAAGAAGGCAATTCAAGATTTCGTGTTAAGAAGGTTTCCCCGTCGAGGACGTCCCGGAGGATCTCTTCTTCGACGAGGACCCGTGGCTTTAGGTCTTCGCCGCGCTCAAGCGGATTCTGGAAGTTTCTTGTAATGTATCTATATTTTGGGCTTGCACGCCCCGCTGTCAAAAACTGGATTTTAATCCTTATGTGAAATATATGCTGGACTTTTTGTTGTAAGCATGCAATGGTATACTCTTGCGCGATACTCCATAACTGTTCATGCGTGAATAGTTGCGGAGTGCCGTGTCCGTACGCGCCCCTGGAAATGGGGGCGT
Organism: Dendrocalamus sinicus; assembly: GCA_036346575.1. Classification (NCBI taxonomy): domain Eukaryota; kingdom Viridiplantae; phylum Streptophyta; class Magnoliopsida; order Poales; family Poaceae; genus Dendrocalamus; species Dendrocalamus sinicus. The sequence continues at coordinate 9,048,222 of CM070660.1, read as the reverse complement.
TACAGCTAATGACTGGAATTTGTACTTTGATACAACATAATGTAGGATTGATCACAGCAATTAGAGAGCGGTAAATGATTACCTCCGCTTTTTAGAATCTCTTAATACTTGATAAAGGTTCCGACCGCTTGGCGTTCGATCATTTTGCTCAACTGCTTGCTCGTCCCCTTTATACGTAGTCATAATCTTAGACAACAAGAGCAAACCCTCTCAATCACCTGTGCCTTTTGATGGTGATCGAGTGGATGACTCGACGAGCGATTAGGTCGACAAAGGGACAATATCTCACCATGCACTACACTGCTCATAGCGAGATCAAATCAAAGATGACGCCCAGAAAACATGCTGCCGACACCGACTAAACTTTTCTCAGAATAGATCTGATCTTTTATTTTTAAATTATGTCTTGCGGCTACAAAGTGCCCTCACAGTACCTCTAAAACCCGAGCACAAAAGCTTTCCCCAAAAGCCCTTGCTAAAGCCTCCAGTTAACCCTTAGCCTCTTCCTGCTTTTATAAGCTAATGCCCCGTATCGTGTCTACATCAAACATGGACACGAAACTCTATCCGTTCCAAAAATCAAGGGACCCAAAACCCTTTCAAATACGGGTTTTACAAAATCTCTAGACCTTCCAAGTTATGGACTCCTTCCATAACTCCTAACTCATCATGTGTCGAAGCCTCTAGGACCGCACATCCTGTATCTTCTCCACGCATCATCCACTTTTGATCTCCACGTGCTCCAGCGTGAGCCCGACCACCTCATGACATCCTTGATTGTCTGGACCTCAGATTTCCCCATCCTAGTCCCAGTCCTCCTCGTCACTGACCATGACCATCTCCACACCCAATCTGCACATGCAAAGACTAAAGAACTTTTTTCCCAGCATAAGCTCTTCCCAACTTGACTGATATTAGTCTACACATGCAAATCACACCCTCATCCATCACTAACCACAAACCAAATCATTCATGATCTCAATTTCCATGCTTTATTCAAATCAATCTTAGACCACTCTCAAAATGACCAGTCTGACCACCAAGCACAATCGGTCAGACCATTGGCCCAATACACACTCGAACCCTATGAGTACCAATCACAAACCACGAAGTCTACAACCACTGATCGCAATGCCTATGACAATCGATCACTGAACAAGATTGCGAAACCCATGACTACCGATCGTAAAGCCTTTAACTACTGAGTACCGAGTCCTTCCAATCTTCAGAGTATCCACTTCTTCTGAGTTCCGAGTATCAACTCCTTTCAAGTACCGAGTCCCAACTCCTTCCGAGTATCGAGAACCAACCGCTATAGTAATCTTTCGAGTACGACTGCTGCAGTACTCTTCCGAGTACGACTGGTACATTACTCTTCCGACTACAGACCGAATCACTTCAGCTCTGGCAATACAGTTTCGACCAAAATCATTGTAGCTTCGACCATACAGTTTTTGACTGAAGCACTATATCTTTGACAGTACAATTTCGAATGAATCACTATAGCTTTGACTATATCGTTTTGACCATATCATTGTAGCTTCAACCGTACATAAACATTGTAGCTACAACCATCGACCACAGCACTGTAGCTCTGACCAACAACCAAGCACTGTATATTTGACCGTATAAAAACACTGTAGCTATGACCATCTGCTCTCTAACTCCGGGGGCTCCGACTCCGTGATCTTTGACTCCGAGGACCCCAACTAAAACTTTCACAAACATAAATTTTAATGCAACCCAAATGTCAATTATTCATCATCCCTAAATTCACGACTTATCCACATGGTCTAATAATTTCCCCCTTGATAAATACATTGACAATACTCCAAAATCACTTGAATGAGTTGTAATTTGAAAGGAAAGCAAAATTTGTGAAAACGAAGTTTTGAAGCTCTATACATCACTTGAAGAAAGCTCAGACAGACTCGAAAGCACTCGAAAGCTTAGACAAACCCGAAAGCACTCAAAAACTCAGATCGGATGAACTCAAAAGCACTCGAAAGGCACTTGAAGGCTCAGATAAACTCTCAATACAAAAGAGCAACTTGTGCAAATTCCTCAATTTTTTCTCCAATTTCTTCCATTTTTCTCCCCCTTTGACCTGATACCACTTGTAGAATTGAATATTGCAATCAGAGGGGAGTAAATGATTGCCTTCGTTTTTTGAAATCTCTTAATGCTTGATGAAGGTTTCGACCACTCGGTGTTTGATCACTTTGCTCAACTGCTCACTCACCCCCTTTGTACGTAGTCGCAATCATCAAGAATGCCAGAGAAAGGAAAAATTCTAAGGAGGGGCTATGAGAGTAGGAATCAAGAAGCTTTGTAGATTATCTAAACCAATTTGCATTGATTCAATAATTTTAACCAAGCCATCTTTTTGAGTTAGAGCTACTTAGATCATATAAATTAATATATATCATATGGCAATGTCAAAATAAAGTTTTCAATATGATTAAGTGATTTATATCAATGATAAGCATCTCAACAAGTACTTCCAACTTTTGAGTACTGAGTACTTCCAACTTCCAAATACCGAGTACTTCTAACTACTGAGTACTTCCAACTTCCGAATACCGAGTGCTTCTAACTACCGAGTACCGAGTACTTCTAACTACCGAGTACCGACTCCTTTTGAGTACCGAGTACTGAGAACCAACTGCTATAGTACTCTTCCAACTACTGACCAAATCACTATAGCTCCGACCGTACAGTTTTGATCGAATCACTGCAGATTCGATCGTACAGGTTTTGACTAAAGCACTGTAAATTCGACGGTACAGTTTCAATCGAATCGTTGTAGCTTCGATTGTACAGGAACACTGTAGCTACGACTATCGACACAACGCTGTAGCTTTGATCAACAATCAAGCACTATAGTTTTGACCGTACAAAAACATTGTAGCTATGACCATCTGCTCTCTGACTTGGGGGCTCCGACTTCAAGGTCTTCAACTCTGAGGTCTTTGACTCTAAGGTCTCTGACTCTGAAGTCTTCGACTCCGAGGACCCCCGATTGAAACTTTCACAAATATAAATTTCAATGCCATCCAAATGTCAATTGTTCATCATCCCTAAATTCAAGATCTATCCATATGGTCTAACACATAATGACCTCCAAACTCAGCAAAATGTCAGCACATACTATGATTGTGAACACAGCAGAAAGGAAAGTTCAAAAAAGAGAAATTTGTAGCATTGTGTACATAATTGTATTGAAACCAGTAGTACATACAGCTTACAACTTACAAGAGCAATTTCTAACTTCTAAGACTACCTAAAGGCTAGGACCTAGTCATTTGTCCGTCTGCTTGCACCAATGATTAGATTGAGGCAAATCATGCATATGATAGTTCAAGATAAACAAATTAGGCTTTGGGTGATGATTGCTTATTTTGGTCCTCTTGCTCATGATTCGTATGGCGGAGGATTCTTTCATCAACTTGGATTTTACCTGCAACCTTCAGGAGATAGTCAAGTAGTATTCAGATAAAATTGGAAGAATTCAAAAATAAAAAGGGAAGTCTAATAGGTGGATACAATTAAGGAATACCTCATTAATTGTTTTCACACTTCATCAACCCATTTCATTGAATCACTCAAAACCTTCATTTTATTAAAAAAAAAGAAGTCTAAGTATGATCAGAATTAATGTAATCATATGCATTACAGGCATCTTAGTAGTACTTGTTTCTTTCTTTGCTTAGGAAGTAGGACTTATTGATGATACCATGTGAAGCCTCCTCACATGCGAGCATGCAACTCCCTCCACTCTACTCAGGTCTGCCATGTTCTCCCATGCAGACAGTTTGAAACTGAAAAAAGAAGAAAAAAAGCGAGGAAGTCTTGAAGCTAGGTGAAATAAGAAAGTAATGCAGTCAGAGCAAAGTACATGAACTTTTTATTTCCATCTGATGCTGCATACAGATGGCAAGTTGACAGCCTGAAAAATCACTGAGCAGTTTGTTTTGGCTCCCATTGTTTTCACTTTGCCTCAGCAGTTTGTTTTGGCTTCCATTGGTTGGATAGAGGCAAATGATTCTCTGAACCCGAGTCTTAATTTTTCTGTTCCATACTTGCAGTTGCAGCCAAATACCGAGGTACATATAGATTTACACATATACGTGTGTTGGTGCATTAAACTAAAACTTATATGTCAGAGTAAGTTGTTCCAGAACTTATTCTCAGCAGTTTGTTTTGGCTCACATTCATGGTTCATCAAGGCAAGTATGTTGAGATGTTTGAAAGATCCAGTAATGGATGGCTCAAATGCAAAATTTATCTAGCAAGTCTGTGATATCCTGGAGTAAAAATGACAGCCGCAGTAGTGTCACTGATCTCTGCACACTGAACATCAAAGAGTTAGAAATCTCATACAATACGCAGTGGACTTGTAGTGTGAGGTGCCGTTGCACTATTGCAGCATTCAGTGAAACAAGAACAGGTGTACTTTGCGCTCACGCATACCATCACAGAAATCAATGGGGAAAAGATTATTATTTTTTTGCTCCACCACCAACTCTACATTGTGAACTGTAAACAAAAGCCCATATTGCACATCACAACCAGAAAAGGAGATCTGTACTTGAGAAAAAAATCAGTTGTCATACCCACAACATTGACAGATTGACCATGCAAGTACAGTACCATTAAAGTGTAATCACACACATATATTGTTCACTTAATTCTACCAAGAAAAGTGGCCATTTCTCTTCGCCTTGACTTACTGGTATATCATGTACTTAAGGCGAAATGTAAAAATATTTTTATACTATAACAAACCATGGATTTGACATAAAAAAAAGTAGAGCTCACTAACCAAATAACTAATCATTATACTATAACAAACCATGGATTTGAACACTTGAACTAACCAAAGTGACAGAGGTCACGAGGAGGCGGCTCACAGCCAGAGGCAAAGCCTCCAAGCTCCTATATATTCTCACTTTCTCAGCCCCATTCTTTACGCCACCAACCCAACCCAAACCAAACACCAACAAACAAGCAGGCAAGCAGCAACCACCAAGAACTGCACAGTGCTCAGTGCTTGATCAGCAATGGAGGAGCAGGGCAGGGCGAGCAACAAGATCAGGGACATCGTGAGGCTGCAGCAGCTGCTCAAGAAGTGGAAGAAGCTGGCGGTGGCGCCGGGCGGCAAGGGCGGGAAGAGCAGCGTGCCCAAGGGATCCTTCCCCGTGTACGTCGGCGAGGAGATGCGGCGGTTCGTGATCCCCACCGAGTATCTGGGCCATTGGGCGTTCGAGGAGCTGCTCCGGGAGGCGGAGGAGGAGTTCGGGTTCCAGCACGAGGGCGCGCTCCGGATCCCCTGCGACGTCGACGTCTTCGAGGGAATCCTCCGGCTCGTCGGCAAGAAGAAGGACGCCGCCATGTGCGATTGCTCGTGCTCCTCAGAGACCGAGATCTTGTGCAGATGATGATTCAGAGGAGTGTGCGCGTGCGTGTTTTTCCCCCTCTCTCCTTTCTTGCGTTCCCCCTTTCTTTCTTCTCGGTTTTTTATGAAGAAAGGAGAAGAGGTAGCAACCGTGAGATCTGCAATTTGTACAAGGGGATCGGGGAGATGAAGGATTCTTCACAGCAAGGATCTGACGCAAAAACATAGGATTTCGATCTTGTTAGAAGTAATCTTATCGTGTATGAATACGAGTCTGTATACGTAGAGTAGTAGAAACTGAGTCAGTTTTACTTGTCGTGTACGAGTCGAATTTCTATTTCCATATATGAGTCCATAGTCCGTTCGAAGAGTTTGCGAGAGTCCGTATCGGATAGAAAGTCAGTTGTACCGTAGCCTTTATAAGAAGCAGCAGGCTTGTAATGGTCAGAGCAATGAGAAGAGATCGGAAGTGATCTAAGAGGAAGCATGGAAGCTGCGGAGTAATAAGAAATAAAGAGAAGATAGGGATAGGTGCTCCAGAAAAACAATTCCCGTGAGTCTATGCGTTTTTTGCTGTTTCGTGAAGCAACACGTGAAGAATCAAGGTGTTTGCCTTGTGCCTCATTTGCTCTGCTCCGTCACGTAACAACACGGAGGTATCACGTCAAGAGCCGGGAGGCCATCTGAGTACCGCAACTTCTGCATGTGGGTGCAGGCGCAAGCACACGGCGCCAGTCGCCAGGAGGGTGCATCGTAGTCAAAGTAAAAGGAAAATTACAATAAGTAGTATCAGAGACTGTTGATCTCGATGATTCCTGAAGATCATGGGTGATAAAGCGAAGGCCTAGGGTATGCTAATCTCCCTTCAGTACCCTCTCCAGACGACCGATAATTACCCGGTGTGGACAATGAAGATGAACATGAATATACGTGCCCAGAGAGTCTGGGTTGCAGTCGATCCAAAGGGGAAGGACAAGGAGGTGGATAACAAGGTGGATTAAACGACTTTGGCCATCATCTACCAGACGGTGCCAGATGTGATGATGCATCAACTCATCAGCAAGGAGACGGCACAGAAGGTGTGGGAGATGCGATGATGCACGAGGGAGTTGATCATGTGAAGGAGGTGCGGCTCCAGAATTTGCGAAGCGAGTTCGAGAATCTCAAGATGGGAGAGACCCAATCGGTGGACAAGTTCACCAACAAGCTAACTTCATTGTACAATCAGATTAACTCTCTTGGCAGCAAGATGGAGGAATCTGTGGTGGTGAAGAAATATCTGCGTGTGCTTCCAGAGACGTACATACCTGTTGTCACCATATTTATGTACTCTGATCTGGACAAGAAGAAAATAGAGGATATCACCGGCTCTCTCAAGGCATATGAGTTACTGAAGGGGTTTCAGTCACGTAATGGGCAAAGATCCCAGACCTATAACGAGCATTCGTTGCTAGTAAAAGGAGATTCGAGAGACGGTCATAGCTCATCAAACAACTGTGGGAGATGGCGCAGTCGAGGTGGCCAGAGTGACCGAGGCGGCAAAGGTGGCAGTAGAGATAAGACTGGGCAAGGCGGTGGTGACAAATCCCGTGATAAGTCACATATCAAGTGTTTTAAATGTGGCGAACACCAACACTACGCGTCAGGATGCCGCAATCACATAAAGTGTTTCAACTGTAACGAGTACAAGCACTATGCTTCGATTGCAGAAGTAATAAGAAGAACGAGGAGGTGAACCTCGCCCAAGGCAAAGAAGAAGATGACGAATCGGGACTACTTCTCTCCTCATATGTTGAAAAGGCACTGGTTATGGTGATGCTGAATGAGGAGAACATAGTTCTAAAACTACGCACGAAGGAAGGTAGCCACGATCACACAGATCAGTGGTACATGGACAATGGAACAAGCAACTATATAACGGGAGATCGCTCCATGTTTCATGAGCTCGACGAGAAGATTTGGGGCAAGATCAAGTTTGGCGACGAATCCACGATGGAGATAAGAGGCAAATAAATGATGATATTGCAATGCAAGAACGGAGATAAGAAGTTGTTGATAGGGATTTACTATATACCAAATTTGTGCAACAACATACTCAGTCTCGGGCAGATAACAGAAAGAGGATGCAGGGTGGTGCTGCAGAATGAGTTCTTACGTGTGTATGACAAGAACAAAGATCTGTTAATGAAGGTGAAAAGATTTCCAAATCGGTTATATAAGATTTCTTTGAAAACTTGTAAATCGGTTTGTCTAAAGAGCAGCCTGAAAGAGCTGGGCAACGGCACGGAACATGATGGCTCGAGTCAAGGTGGTGTGCCTCATAACGCAGGCATACATGTAGGTGTGGGTGGCACCTCCGGAGGCACATGCGGCGTACATATAGGTGCGGCTAACATAGAAAATCAGGGTGGTGGGCCTCCAGTTGGAAAAAGTGCACAAGGTCCAATAGCAAGATTTGGAGTACAGGTTGGTGCATTTTTTTTTTGGTTTTGCAGAGGGAATACGGGAAGTGTTGGAGACAAGAGTTAGGGGCGGTATAGCATCAGCTGAGGTGTATGCGGGAAAGTGGACATACTTGGTCCAAGAGAGAGGAGCGGGAGGCTCAGGTAACGGTGAAACCAAGACGGTTGTGGGAGCAGGTGCTCCAGTCCAGACAGACGTGCAAGGAAGGATGGGATCAGTTCAGGTGCGAGACGCGGTAAGCGTCGGATTGTGTGAGGCTTGGGATGAAGCAAGCACAGGCGATAGAGCGGTGATGGCTCAGGAAGGAATGACGCATGGGAATGCAGGTAAAAGGGAGAAGTGGAAGCAAGAGAGAAGATCAGCGTGATTAAGATGGAGAAACAAGATTAAGGAGGTAATTGTTAGAAGTAATCTTGTTTTAGGTTTACGAGTCGTATCGTGTATGAATACGAGTCCGTATACGTAGAGTAGTAGAGCCCGAGTCAGTTTTACTTGCCGTGCACGAGTCAAGTCTGTGTTTCTACATATGAGTCCATAGTCCGTTCGAAGAGTTGGCAAAAGTCCGTATCAGATAGAAAGTCAGTTGTGCCGTGGCCTTTATAAGAAAGCAGCAGCCTTGTAATGTTCAGAGCAATGAGAAGAGATCGGAAGTGATCTGAGAGGAAGCAGGGAAGCTGCAGAGTAATAAGAAATAAAGAGAAGATAGGGGCAGGTGCTCCTGGAAAACAATTCCCGTGAGTCTATGCGTGTTTTTCTGTTTCGTGAAGCAACACATGAAGAATCAAGGTGTCTGCCTTGTGCCTCATTTGCTCTGCTCTGTCAAGTAACAGCACGGAAGCACCACCGCCACCACGTCAAGAGCTGGGAGGCCACCTGAGTGGCGCAACTTCTACGTGTGGGTGCAGGCGCAAGCACGCGGTGCCAATCGCCAGGAGGGCGCATCGTAGTCAAAGTAAAGGAAAATTACAACAGATCTTGTTGCTGCTGCTATTGTTTTCCCTCTCTGTTTTTTTTTTGTCTCACATCTCATTGGTTCCTTTTGCTACATTTTTGTTATTTAGTACTAGTATTTACCTTTTCCTAGTTTCAGATACTGCTAGTATGCATCTCAGTTCAGATAATAGTTTATTATTGGCCACAAAGTAGCAGCTCAAGAAAATTAGCAATAGGTCACAAGAGGGTGGGAAACATTTAAAAAAAATACTGCTCTTAACATTAATCCTGCGGACGCAGGGCAACTACTGTTTCATTGTAGCTGTAGAGGTAAAAAGAAGCCTGTTTTGTTTACTTGGCGCATGACTGACGCATGTACTCTGCCTACTCCATTCGTAATAAGTGATGCTAGCAGCATATTCGTAACCGTGTTACTGCATATAATGTTTAAGCTTAAGAGAGCCAGATAAAAGAAAGATTATAGTACATGTTCACATGGCAAGCACACCTGGCCTCAGAGCATCAACACATGAGGGGAAGCTCTGCATCTTTGGCTGAATCTTGAGCTACTAAACTAGCATGACATGCGTGTATACCATCTTCTATAGACAATATTAATGGGAGTCATGTGTGTATACCATCTTCTATAGACAACATCCATGGAGTCATGCATCAGTTCATTTTGTTAGTGTCTGAACTCTGAAGATGCAGCTGAGAATTGAACAAGCAATCTTGATGATGGAACAGAAATAACCTGCACTTGCTATGTACTGAATGCATCACAGGATTCAATGTATCTGTTCTACAAGGACGAACAAAGACCGGCCTGAAACTGAAAGAGGTTTCTGCCAAGGATATTGAGGACAAATCAGGTGAAAGTGAAACTCTGTGAGCCCAACAGCTAAGGAAAGTAGAATGATTGGTTAATTCTGAGATGGACGTGGGTTATGTTCCAGTATTTTGCAGCATACTTAAACCTGAATCCAATATTCCCCAATGCTGGAAAGTACAATCTGCAGAGACAAGGCAATAACGTTGTTCTTCTTCAACTTAGTGACAAAAATCCCTTCTTTTTCAGATGCAGCACAGACTTACATGGTGACCATCCAGACATTCTTTGGTGATACACTCATTCCAGAATGATCACTTCAGACCCAGATCCAAAGCTGCCATACTGTTCGATATACTTTCTGGTTTTTGAGTGAACAATTTACTAGGATGCTACCAAATGCATAAGCCATTCAGTTTTAATGGGATGTACAGCATCCATGGCGCTGAATTGATGGAAGAGATACAATACCCCATCATTTCCAACTAACCAAATAAATCAAATTCCACCAGTTATATATACATGGTCCACAATTTCAGAACTTGAAAAACAATTACAAGCCTTCAAAAACCTTTCTTTTTTTCAGTCTCTCTAGAACAATCTGAACCAGAATTCCTCCTCTGAAAGAGAACAGAAACTCTCAGAATTCAGGAGAATTATTGAAAGCTCCTCTCTCTCTCTCTCTCGTGCAGTTGCAGGTGCTCACTTCTTTCATCCCATCATCTGCTATTGTTTTTCCTCTATCATTACAAAAGAGAAACCCAAATATCTTACTCTATACTCTACAGCATGCACATAGTGCGATGAAGATAAATTACCACTTCCTATGCTATTTCCACAATTTCATGAAACCAACGATGAATCAACACGCCATGCATTTGAATGCAACTATGCTACGAATGCATGCAAGAACTGTACATCGACTGCACCTCGACCAATCTACAATTAAACACGAAGCAATCCTTCGTGCGTACGTGCGGTTGCTGGGTGCTGCTAGCTAATGGCCTTCTTCCCCTGGGCGGCGCCGCCGTTCTTGCGCTGGAGCCGGCGCAGCAGCTCCTCGAAGTCCTCCTTGGCGCAGGGCACGCGCAGCCCGCCGGCCTGCGCGAAGCCAAACTCGTCGGCTGCGCGCTCCATGAGGTCCCGGAACGCCGGCTCCCGGAGGTAGGCCGTGTGCACCACGAACCGCCGCGCCTCCTCCCCGACGTACACCCACGAAGTACCCCTTGGGAACGTCGCCCCCGCCCGGCTGCTGCTGCTCCAGCAGCACCTCCCGGAGCCCTGCCTCCTCGTGCGCCGCGGCCGCGGCCGCGCCCTTATCCTTGTTCCCGCTCCCGCCCTCCTTGGTCGACGACGCGAACTTGGGCTTCCGGAAGTAGCCCATCACCATCATGGTCGCCAGCCGGCGAGACGGCAAGATCACGTACGTCTCGAGTGCCAAGAACGCGGTATATAGCACGTTTCTTGGTCGGTGACTCGGTGCAGCCAGAGGCCGGAGAGAAGGGATCAATCAATTAAAGCATGCGGGCGTTGTAGTTGGTGGGCGTGGCGCCTGGTCTTGGGTTGGTGGCGGCCATGGCTGCTGCTCGCTAAGCTCTTCTTGGGGTTGGTGCGATGTGGAGGAGCACAACCACCGGACAAGGAGGACGTGGTCTCCTCGTCTCAACTAGAGCTTCTTGTGTACTGCTGTTTGCAACTCGAATGATTAGGAGGTTGGGGAGCAAGGGAGGCTGTGTTTTATACCCCAGTGGTGGACTGGTCGTGATGATTAGCTGAGTTTAGTTTAGTTTAAGGAAGATGTGTTTATACTTTTCTTTGTAGTGATTTATATAATTTTTAAATATGTTTTGCTTGAAAAATAATATGCAGCAAACGTACTTTAATTTAAATTCCCAGTCGATGTGATTCTTCTTACTAGCGTTGTGCAAAACTGTAGATGTAACACCCTAAATTTATTATGATTTTTTCTGGTTGTCGTGCTAGCTTCTGAACCAGAACTCTTTTTATTATTTAATCTTTTTTGGAAAATATTTCAGAATAATATTTCCCTAACTTCATTTTCAAATATGATCTTTTATCACGCCACAACTTTTGGCGTGGCATTTGACCACTGCCACGCCATTATAGCCGGTGTGGCTATTGAATTATGTGGGCCAAGCCCATACAATAATTCCTATATTAAATCTCAAAGGCTCACTCATGCAAAGGAGGTATGTATTTGAATTTTAGTACCACATTGCAAGTTCTAGGAGAGGAAGACCACCTTAAAAGGGATGGTGCACTCCTAGCCACATGAGGCATGTGTGGGAGAGAACTAGAGGATCACACGCGCGCTCGCCTCGCCTCGCCCGGGGGGCGGGGCGGGTGCGGCACTGCGTGAATGGTCCGCCAAAATCGGCTCAGTGCCGCGCAGACGCAGCTTCTTTTGCGATTTTATTTTGCTGTTTTGAGTGGCGGTGAATCCGGATCGGTTCTGCGTGACTAATCCGTTTGATTCTGAGTTATGGAGAACGTGCGACGTCTTGATCACACGTCCTGATTCTTCTATAAATACTGAGTCGTCGCCTCCATACAATACAAGCGAATCAATCTAGGGTTTTTTTGCCTCCTCCATTGTATCGCGCCGTCCCACATAGTCTACTCCGTTCCGTCGCCGGCGTGCTGCACCGCGTTCGGGAGAGCGGTCTCGAACCGCCGCCTTCAAGTCTGCACGGGAGAGGCGAATAAGGTTTTGGGAAGCGCTCTGCGCGCGCGCCGCTGCAGCTCGCTCGTCTTCCTCGCCGTTCGGCCGCGAATCGTCACCGACCTCGTGTCATCCACACCGTACTGCAGCGTCAACATCGGCAACCGATCGTAAGCAGAATCATCGACGCAATGCACGGACATATTTTTCGTATTAGATCTGTTCATGTATTGTTTCCTGGTTTACATGTATAGATCTGTTATGCCTGTGATGATTCTGTTATTTTGCGTGCATGATGTCATGATTTATTTATGGAATAAATTGAACCTACATGTGCTTATATTTTCAACAATCCAAAAACCTTATTGTAGGCACTGTGGTTTTACTATGGCTGGATTTGCCGATGCACTGAGGCCGGATAAGTTCTCCAGTGTGCACTTTAAGAGATGGCAGATCAATGTCACTCTGTGGCTTACTGCTATGAATGTATTCTAGGTTAGTAATGGCAAGCCTGAAGGTGTTCTTGATGCTGAAAAACAGAAAGAATTCGAGACTGCCACTACTCTCTTTGTTGGATGCATTCTTAGTGTTCTTGCTGATCGTCTGTGCGAGGTGTATATGCACATGACAGACGCGAAGGAGTTGTGGGATGCACTGAATTTCAAATACGGTGCTATCGATGCCGACAATGACATGTATGTCATGGAGCAATTTCATGACTACAAGATGGTTGATAACCGTTCAGTAGTAGATCGGGCTCATGAGATCTGAGGCTATTGCCAAGGAACTCGAACTCTGAAGTGTGCCTTACCCGACAAGTTTGTGGTGGATGTATTATTGCGAAATTACCTTCTTCATGGAGGAATTTCGGAATAGTACTCAAACACAAGAGACAAGAGTACTCTGTTGAGAATCGATTGGGTCTCTTGAAATTGAGGAGAAAGCTCGGAAAAGGACGCTGTGTCTAAGGGTGATGGAGGCGTCTAGTGCTAATGTGGTACGAAACCCTCAAGCAAGAACAAAGGGAAATTTGTCAAAGCCCTACAGACAACCAACTTCAAGAAGAAGAAGAACAACAACAATCATGATGATAGAACTTGCTTTGTGTGCGGTGAGCCTGGTCACATGGCCAAGAAGTTCCCACAACGCAAAGGAAAGAAGACACACAGGGACGGACTTCTAAGTCATCAACGTGACCATTGGCAAGGCGGAGATGGGGTGGTATGGTAATTTACCTCATTGTTCTTTCAGTTAGTCAATCTACCAATTGGTGGATTGATACAGGATCTAATGTACATGTGTGTCTTGATATTTCGTTGTTTTCTTCTTATCAAAGGTTGCGGGATTCCTCCGTCCTAATGGGAATGGGTCACATGCTACGATTCATGGTGTTGGTACGGTAGATCTGAAGTTTACTTGGAAAGATCGTGCGGTGAAGAACGTGCAGCATGTTCCTTCTATAGACAAGAATCTCGTTAGTGGCTCCCGTTTATGTAGAGACGGGCTTAAGTTGGTATTTGAGTCTAATAAAGTAGTCGTGTCTAAACATGGATATTTTATTGGTAAAGGCTATGAGTACAGAGGCTTGTTCCGCTTTTCCCTTTCAGATTTCTGCAATAAGACTGTGAACCATATTTGTGGCAGTGTGGATGATGAGGCTAATGTTTGGCACTCACGTCTATGTCATATTAATTTTGGTTTGATGTCTCGGCTTTCCAGTATGAATTTAATTCCAAACGTTTCCATCACCAAAGGTTCTAAATGCCATAGCTATGTGCAATCAAAGCAACCTCGTAAGCCTCACAAGGCTGCTGAGGAGAGAAACTTGGCACCACTAGAACTCCTTCATTCAGATCTTTCTGAGATGAATGGCGTGTTGACGAAGGGTGGAAAACGATACTTCATGACATTGATTGATGATGCAACTAGGTTCTGTTATGTGTATTTATTGAAAACGAAAGATGAGACTTTAGACTATTTTAAAATCTATAAGGCAGAAGTTGAAAACCAGTTAAATAGAAAGATAAAAAGACTTAGGTCAGATCGTGGTGGAGAGTACTTCTCAAACGAATTTGACTTATTTTGTGAGGAACATGGCATTATACATGAGAGGACGCCTCCTTATTCTCCCGAGTCAAATGGGATTGCCGAAAGGAAAAATCGCACGTTGACTGACTTGGTGAATGCCATGTTAGACAACTGCGGGCTTACCTAAGGCATGGTGGGGAGGCTTTGCTAACGTCTAATCATGTATTAAATAGAGTTCCTAACAGAAATAAGGACAAAACACCATACGAGGTATGGATTGGGAGAAAACCATCACTTTCTTACTTGCGTACATGGGGTGCTTGGCGAAAGTTAATGTGCCAATAACTAAGAAACGCATAGCTTGGACCTAAAGCGTGGATGTGTGTCTTTCGGGATATGCTAATCATAGCATTGCCTATAGATTTTGATAGTTAAAAGCGAGGCACGACATGCATGTTGGTACAATTATGGAGTCTCGAGATGCAACATTCTTTGAGAATATTTTTCCAATGAAGGATACACATAACACTACTAGTCAACCTTCTGAAATAATTCCCGGTTCAATCACACCACAGAACCTTTTGAACATACACATGAACTTGTCAATGAGGAGGATGACAGTGGAGCTTCTAGAAGGAGCAAGAGACAAAGGATATCCAAATCCTTTGTGATAATTTCACTGTGTACCTTGTGGACGACGCTCCCAAGTCTATTTCAGGAGCGTATGCATCCCCGATGCGGACTCTTTGGAAGGAGGTGTCAGTAGTGAAATGGATTCCATTATCGCTAATGGAACACAGGAGCCGACAGATAGACCTTATGGGTGCAAACCTGTAGGGTGCAAGTGGGTGTTCAAAAAGAAGCTTAGGCCTGATAGTACTATTGAAAAGTACAAGGCTCGGCTTGTTGCCAAGGGCTATACTCAGAAAGAAGGCGAAGATTTCTTTGACACTTACTCACCTGTTACTAGACTGACCACAATTCGAGTACTACTTGCTTTGGCTGCCTCACATGGTCTTCTCGTTCCTCAAATGGACGTTAAGACAACTTTTCTTAACGGAGAGCTGGATGAGGAAATTTACAAGGAACAGCCTGATGGATTTGTAGTAGAAGGTGAAAAAGGCAAGGTGTTAAAACTGTTGAAATCTTTGCATGGTCTGAAACAAGCTCCTAAGCAGTGGCATGAGAAGTTCGATAGAACACTGACATCTGCAGGCTTTGCTGTCAATGAGGCAGATAAATGTGTATACTATCGCTATGGTGGGGGTGAGGGAGTTATTCTATGCTTGTATGTGGATGACATCCTGATTTTTGGGACAAACATCAATGTGATAAATGAGGTCAAATCATTTTTGTCTCAAAATTTTGATATGAAAGATCTGGGAGTGGCTGATGTTATTCTAAACATTAAATTGATTAGAGGTGAGGATGGGATTACACTTTTGCAATCTCATTATGTGGAAAAGGTCTTGAGCCGTTTTGGCTTTTTTGACAGCAAGCCTTCTCCAACACCTTATGATCCTAGCGTGTTACTTCGTAAGAATAAGAAAATTTCTAGGAATCAGCTGGAATATTCTCAGATAATTGACTCACTTATGTACCTAGATAGTGCAACAAGGCCAGACATCTCCTTTGCTGTGAGCAAGTTGAGCCGGTTTACATCTAACCCAGGAGATGATCACTGGAAGGCGCTTGAGCGAGTGTTGCGCTATCTGAAAGGTACCTCGAACTTTGGACTTCACTATACTTTGGTACCGTCGGTCTTTGGAGGGTTATAGTGATTCCAACTGGATCTCGATCTTGATGAGATCAAAGCCACTAGTGGATATGTTTTCACTCATGGTGGTGGTCTTTGTTTCATGGAGGTCTTGCAAGCAGACCATTTTGACGAGGTCAACCATGGAAGCGAGCTTGCGGCACTAGACATCGCTCATCGTTGAGGCGTAATGGCTACGGGATCTATTGATGGATCTACCTACGGTGGAAAAGCCAGTGCCAGCTATTCTTATGAACTGTGATAATCAAATCGTTATCGCTGAAGTGAACAGTTCTAAGGATAATATGAAATCGTCTAGGCATGTCAAGAGACGATTGAAGTCTGTCAGGAAATTGAGAAACTCCGGAGTTATAACCTTGGATTACATCCAAATAGATAAAAACTTGGCAGATCCCTTTACAAAGGGACTATCACGGAATGTGATAGATAATGCATCGAAGGAGATGGGTATGAGACCCATGTGAGTTATCTATGGTAGTAACCCAACCTATGTGATCGGAGATCCCGTGAATTAGGATCTGGGAAAAACAAGCCATTAGTTAACTGGAGGAGAGTAATTTCAACCCTCTCTATGTGAAGATGCAATACTCTTAAAGCGCAAGGCGAGGTTGGTTAAGGCCTTAATGTGTTCCATTAGCTTTCAAAAGCGAAGACGTTATCCTGCAGAACGTTCTTGAAAGAACACACCTATATGAGCCCGATTGTTAGTCGCAGTCTTTGGAGATCTTGGGAAAATCTCCTACTAAGCTCATGAAGAGACCAAGGAGTATGACTTATACGCTCCAACCGAGGGGTAGCCTACTGGCGGCCTAGTATCAGTTAAGTCTTTGAGTGAAGCTTTCTTGCACCAAACTTGCAATTCAAGGCGTAGTCCATTGTTCAAGTTGTGAGTAAGTATAGCTTGGAGTTCTACGTGGATGTTCAACCTTAATCGGTCTCCATCGAAACACTGATATATAAACAGTACATTGGAATTCAGGCAAATCTCTGTGGGACTTTGAGATCTGGTGGGGGATTGTTGAATTATGTGGGCCAAGCCTATACAATAATTCCTATATTAAATCTCAAAGGCCCACTCATGCAAAGGAGGCATGCATGTGAACTTTAGTACCACATTGCTAGTTCTAGGAGAGGAAGACCACCTTAAAAGGGATGGTGCACTCCTAGCCACATGAGGCATGTGTGGGAGAGAACTAGAGGATCACACGCGCGCGCTCGCTCGCCTCGCCTCGCCGGGCGGGGCGGGGGGCGCGGGCGCACGGCACCTGTGTGAATGGTCCGCCAAAATCGGCTCCAGGTGCTTGCGCAGACGTGGCTTCTTTTGCGTTTTATTTTTTTGTTTTGAGTGGCGGTGAATCCGGATCGGCCACGCGTGACTAATCCATTTGATTCTGAGTTATGGAGAACGTGCGAGCATCTTGATCACACGTCCCGATTCTTCTATAAATCCGAGTCGCGCCTCCATACGGTACAAGCGAATCAATCTAGGGTTTTGCCTCCTCCATTGTCTTGCACCGTCCCACGTAGTCTACTCCGCCCCGTCCGCCGGCGTGTGCGTCGTTCGGAGAGCGGTCTCCGAACCGTCGCCAAGTCCGCACGGGAGAGGCGAATAAGGTTTTGGGAAGCGCTCGCGCGATCGCAGTGCAGCTCGCTCGTCTTCCTCGTCGTTCGGCTTCGGCGAATCGTCACCGACCTCGTGTCATCCACACCGTGCCTGCAGCGTCAACATCGACAAACCGATCAGAACAGAATCATCGGTACGTAACAGACATGTTTTTCGTATTAGATCTGTTCATGTATTATTTCCTGGTTTACATGTATAGATCTGTTATGCCTGTGATGGTTCTGTTATTTTGCGTGCATGATGTCATGATTTATTTATGGAATAAATTGAACCTACATGTGCTTATATTTTCAACAGTGGCAAGGAGTGCCACGTAGACGTGCCACAGCTAGCGTATTGCCACATCACTTAAAGTTGGCGTGGCTGGCTTCTCCTTGACTACCTGCACGACAAGGCCCTGCCATCTTATTGAACGGATAGGAGGAGCCCCAAGCACAAGACAAACGGGAGCATCCTGTTTGTGCAGAGTTTGTTCTTTCCAGTTTTCAAAAAGTATTTTTTAATTTTTCTATAATAATTAACTTTTAAACAGAGTATTTTTAGATCGAATCAACAAGTTAATTATGGTATGCACTATAGTGACTTTATTTATACTAGAAAAACTACACATGAGTTTTTGTTACTACATATTCTCTCTCGTAAATAGTCATAAGCCAAAAAGAACAAAGCCCCAGTGGTGGTGAGTGGTGGCTGCGTGCAGGAGGTTAAGGGATTCATGTCCCGCGTTCAATTTTTCCCGCTTTCATCTTGCGCCTGGGGGACCCCTATGTGAGGTTCACTCTCGCGAAGGAACAATTGGGGGAAAAACGCATGTGATGGTGGGAATCGAACCCCGGACCAAGGTAGTCAGGATCGCAATCCTAGGTAGGATCAGTTTTCGTTTGATGGGATCGGATCGTAGAATTATGGATCTATCAAAATTTTAAAACATATATATTTTATATAAAAATTAAATTATATTTCTAAATATGCAAGTCTAAAATAGATTTTTGAATTTAATATTGTAATTTGAGTACACTTATTCATGTTATATTGAATTAAGGTTGATTTTTGAAACTTATTTAATTATTTTTAATAAACTAATAATATAAAAATGCAATATATCAAAGATAATACCCTTTACCTTATAACATGTAAACAACAAAATAAAGCAAATTAAATTAATGTAACTTAAATTAGCAATAGATAATATCAAATCTTATATACTAATATAGTTTGTTATCAGGATCACGATTTCACTGTGATCCTACTACAATTCTACCCAATCCTAATAATTATACGAGTAGGATCACGATCCCACTGTGACACTACCTGATTCCAATCCATATTGCGATCCGTATCATTTATCTCCGATAGGATCGTAGGATTGTATGATACTATGATACCGACAAATATGCCCTGGACCGGACCACCTGCATGCATGCCTAGACCCTTTTTACTACTGCACAAGAATTACAAATGTTACAAACCAGTTAAAGATCAAAAAGTAACCAATGTATAGATGCCTCTTTATGTACAGGTGTCTTTACCAAATAGACATCTTTTCCTGTCACCTCCTCATCATCTATAAATCTCATGTACAGATTCATAATAAAGTTTAAGCAATAGTTTCTTTCTCAACACTTGTTCTCTCTTGCAAGTTAAATTTCTTGAATGCATTCAAGGAGATATATGTGGTCCTATACAACCATTGTGTGGACTGTTCAGATACTTCATGGTTCTCATTGACGCATCTACTAAATGGTCACATGTGTGTCTTTTATCCACACGAAACCATGCATTTGCTAAGTTAATTGGTCAAATTATCCAATTACGAGCACATTATCCTGAATATCGAATTCAATCAATTCGAATGGACAATGCTGCTGAATTTACATCCCATGCCTTCAATGATTATTGTATGGCTCTTGGGATACAAGTTCAACACTCTGTTCCATATGTCCATGCACAAAATGGTTTAGCAGAATCTCTTATCAAGAGAATCAAGCTCATTGCAAGACCATTACTATAGAATTGCAATTTACCAACATCATATTGGGGTCATGCAGTTTTACACGCTGCTGACTTAATCCAATTGCGTCCAACTGCATATCATAGCACTTCCCCGCTACAATTAGTACGTGGAAATCCACCAGATATTTCCCATCTGCGAAAGTTCGGTTGCGCTACATACGTATCGATCTCACCACCGCAACGTACCTCAATGGGACCGCACAGGAAACTTGGGATCTATGTTGGGTATAAATCTCCGTCAATTATAAAATACCTCAAGCCCCTAACAGGGACACATTTCTGACGATGACGCTGATTGCATATTCAATGAGGAACATTTCCCGGCATTAGGGGGAGACAACAAGTAGCAAACTGAATGTCAGGAAATTAATTGGAATGTACAAGGCATTCCTGCTTCAGACCCACGTACCAGAGAGACTGAACTTCAAGTTCAGAAAATCATTCATTTGCAAAGTATTGCAAATAATTTGCCAGATGCATTTACTGATTATAAGGGTGTCACAAAATCCTATAATCCTGCCAGAAATGTACCTGAAAGAGTGGAGGTACCGTAAAATATCACTCAACTCCCAGTTCAAAATAAGAGGGGGAGAAGTACGGTACAAATGGCGGATACAAGGAAACAAAAGAATGTAAATGCAGATCAACCTCAAGTTGATAGACACCAAAGGATCCTTGAACCCAGATCAACAGTGCACTCAAATACTGATCCTGGGACATCGGAATACCCCGACTCAAATGTTTTGGGAAATAACATTGAGTCACCAGGGGTCCAAGAAATTTCCACTAACTATACTGATTCTGGAGAATCATACGATTGTAAGACTACAATTGTCGACATTTATTTCTCCACAACAATTGCAAATAACATTCAAAATGATCCAGATCCCAAGACCATGGCAGAGTGCAAATAGCGCTCGGACTGGAATCAATGGAAGGATGCAATTCAAGCGGAGTTAGCCTCGCTCAAGAAAAGAAATGTATTCACCAATGTGATACATACACCTCCCAAAGTATTCCCTGTCGGTTTCAAATGGGTTTTCGTCTGTAAACCGAATGAAAACAATGAGGTGGTGAGATACAAAGCAAGGCTTGTAGCACAAGGGTTCACGTAGAGATCCGGCATTGATTACAATGAAACTTATTCTCCAGTAATGAGTGGAATAACATTCCGATACTTAATCTCATTGGTAGTTAAAAATTATCTATCTTTTCAGTTGATTGATGTAGTGACTGCATATCTTTATGGGTCACTTGATTCGGAAATATACATGAATGTTCTCGATGGAATTTCAATTCCGAATCCGAACGCCAATCGCAATATGTATTGTGTAAAATTGAACAAGTCTTTATACAGCTTGAAACAGTCAGGCAGAATGTGGTACAACCGACTAAGTGAGTTCCTAACCAAAAAGGGATACTCCAACAATGATGTTTGCCCATGCGTATTCATCAAAAGATCCTCAACATGATTTTGTATTATATCTGTGTATGTTGATGATCTTAATATCATTGGTAACACACAAGATATAGATGAAGCACGTAATCATCTTATGATGGAATTTGAAATGAAGGATTTGGGTAAAACCAAATTTTGCTTAGGTATACAACTTGAGCACCTTCATTCTGGCATCCTAGTGCATCAATCAGCCTATGTCGAGAAAATATTGGAGAAATTCAATATGGACAAAGCATATCCATCGAAAACCCCCGTGGTTGTTCGATCTCTCGACAGGGACAAAGATCTATTTAGACCCCAAGATGACAATGAAAAGTTATTGGGACCCGAGGTTCCATATCTCAGTGCCATCGGAGCGCTTATGTACCTTGCAAATTGCACCCAGCCGGATATTGCATTTGCGGTAAATCTACTTGCTAGATATAGCGCTGCTCCAACCAAAAGACATTGGGTAGGAGTGAAGAATATCCTTAGATATCTTCAAGGCACTAAAGATCTCGATCTATTCTTCCAGAAGAATAAAAATGTGGATTTAATAGGATATATAGATGCTGGCTATTTATCAGATCCCCATAATGCCAGATCTCAAACAGGCTTTGTATTTTTACACGGTGGAACAACCATCTCTTGGAAGTCTTCAAAACAGACTCTAGTGGCTACATCCACTAATCATTCTAAAAGAATTTCATTATATGAAGCATCACGTGAATGTGTATGGCTTCGCAGAATGATTAACCACATACAACAATCATGTGGTATAGGTGCTATTGCATCACCTACCATTATCTACGAAGATAATGCTGCTTGCGTTGTTCAAATGCAAACGGGTTACATAAAGAGCAATATCACAAAACATATTGCACCTAAACTATTTTACCCACATAAATTGCAAGAGAGTGGGGAAATAAATATTCTGCAAACTAAGTCTTGTGATAATCTCGCAGACTTATTCACCAAGTCATTACCAACTTCCACATTTCAAAAATGTGTTCATGGAATTGGTATGCGAAGATGATTTGCAGATGTCAGGGGGAGAAATCTCCTAAGATTTAACCCGTTCAATACAAATATTGTACTCTTTTCCCTTTATGAGTTTTTCCTCTAAGATTTCTCATCAAGGTTTTTAATGAAGCAATATGACAACGTAATCATAAATATATTATGTCTCTATTTTCCCCACAAGGGTTTTTAAAGAGATATAATCAAATATATGCCATATCATTTTCTCCTTAAATTTTCCCACTGGGTTTTAAAGGAGTTTTTCATGGCATATCTACTCTATCGGTTCTCCTCATATTTTTCCCTACAGGGTTTTGGAGGAGTTTTTCCAAGATGATGAATCAATGTGCTCATATGAAGATACATTGGTCAAGGGGGAGTGTTACAAATTAGTTAAAGATCAAAAAGTAACCAATGTATAGATGTCTCTTTACGTACAGGTGTTTTTACCAAATAGACATCTTTTCCTGTCACCTCCTCCTCATCTATAAATCTCATGTACAGATTCATAATAAAGTTTAAGCAATAGTTTCTTTCTCAACACTTGTTCTCTTTTGCAATAACAAATATGCTTGTCTTTGTCACCCCATTAGTTAAGGCGTGGCAGTAGCAACGAGCGACGCCAACTTAAGTGGCGTGGCAATACGCCAATATATGGATTCCTTGCCATGCCATGTTGGCTGTGGCATGTCTACGTGGCACCTCTTGCCATATCCGGTGTGTTAATACTCAAATGCCACCTCAAGAGTCATGGCGTGTCCATAAAATTCAGATTTTTTTTAAAAAAATTAGGAACAAGTTATTAAATAAAATATTTTAAATAATTAGCAACCCTTCTATCAAATCATTTTCTTTTATACTCGTGTGGTTGCTCAAAATTGAATTTAATTCATACAACTGGATTTCAAATCCTATTCTAAGTGAAACTAAATTTAATTCAAACCGATTCAAAATCCAAATTTTGTTCTCCGTTTCGGTGTTTGTAGTTATCACCTTGTACTATAAACTAGTACCTGATCTATATGGATGGATTACCGATGATCGCCTCTCCGTTCTGCCCGCTAACCCATTAGCTAGCTTTTCGTACACAGTACATGTCTTTTGACGAAAGATGTACTCGGAGATAAAGTTAGATTTAGCACTGTTATACATTATATTTATAAAAGTAGTTGTATCTGGCTTTGTCTCCATGCACTCGCTCGTGTATTCAAATACGGAATACTTCCTCTATTGGTGACGGAATACTTCCTCTATTGGTGAACACATTTTATTTTCCAGCAGAAAATGGGCTTGTTCTTTTTGGCTGCGGCATGTGGTTTTTGGCTGAAATTTTTGAATTTTGGTTGTTTACGGTACAGATTACGGAAAGACAGATACTCATTTATGATTTTGGTTGATACAGATATTGGACTTTTAACGTGTAAATCGTTTAACTTGCAGACCCCGTTTTGAGAAAATACTCTGTTTAAAAGTTAGGACTGTACCAAAAGCCACTTGCCGAACAGGCCCATACGGAGTCACCCGTCCGTCGCGTGCGGCTAAAAATTTAGGTTTTATTTGGAACGTATGAATTTTTCTGATTTTAACGGGAATTGAAATGTTTTCTGTCAAATTCTGACGGTCCAATCGGGGCCTTGCCATGTTTACGTTGCATGCTAGTGCAGAGTGCGTCAAGGATGCAATTGCAGTACATAGTTGCCTGATGAATCAACTAACCAAGGGACTTGGACGCAACAAGCTAGTTCGTCTCTGACAAAAGATTATTGGGGGATGGCCAGTTGGGCACAGTTGATGAGGACGCACAGGCAGGACAGAGAAGGCACGAAATTGGGGAGGAATAGAGTACGGACTAATTAAGATCCGTTGGCCGGGCACTTTCACTCCCATTAATTTATGCGTCGATCATCACCTCCTCTTGCTGTCCGGCGTGGAATGCACGGCTGGTAAGCGAGCTGCTTAATTTCCAGTCAAACTGTCCTGCGAAAAATTCTAAGCTTGATTGGCTGAAATGCCAACAATGCAACTGGCTGAAAAAACTAATTAATTCAGCACAGCATAACACCGGCTGCAAGCATCTTTGGATGTTGATTTATATAGTCACGGTATGGCTGACGTTGTGATTGTGGTGCGAAATTCAGAGGATGGTGGTGCATGCGGAACAAAAGCGATGGACCAGAACACAAGTATTTGAGTGGAACGGGGTGACGATTTTGGTCGAGGGCTGAAGGTGTTCTAGTTGTAGGAGAGCGGTTAGACCGTTCTTGTTCCTAGGTCAAACCGCTAGTGTGGTTTGAATGAAGGTTTGATCGGTCATGTGCTGACCGTTGCTAATTATGTTGGTTTAGGTCTTTAATTTTGTTTTGTTAAGCATAGATGGCGTAATGCTAATTTGGTGACTCTCATATTTACTTAATGAAGATTTTGAATATTGTTTTTAAGGGAAAAAGTTTTAAGAATCGAGAATCATTCACCCTTCTGATTGTCGATATTGGTCCTACACCTAGACATGGTTTCTTGAAGGAATGCGAAATGGTCCTATTTTTGAAGGAAAATGTGAGATCCTATGATAGATAGAGAATGCTTAGCCGCCTATGAACTGTATGCACAAAGCAGAGAAGGTGGACACGTCTATATGGACAACCGATGGCATATTCGAGCAGCTATCTTCGTCGTCCTCTAATAAATCTGAACAATAGCATCAAAATACATGTGCTCCAAAGCGGAAACACAAGTTCTAATTCTATTATCGCCATATAGTGAAGACTTGTATCAGCTAGGGTGAACCAATCTTGAAGGACCATAATGTTCAGCCTTGCCACAAGAAGAACTAGAAATGTCAACTAAACCCCTTCTCTCCACAGATTGATTTGAGGATATCAACTGGTTGTATAATTGATCAGACTCATCACACAAATTATTGAACTTTGTCCTAAACCCCTTCTCTCCACAAAAAACAACATCTTGAGATTCTTGGGAGCTCTGCAACATGCAATGCAATCTATGAATTGAACAACGAAATAAAGCCAATATCGTGCAATGCAATGCACACCTCTTAATCTGCTTCTTACAAACAATACATATAAGGTGAACCACGACAGAGTACAAACAGAAAATGTTGCAAATGGACAAGTTTTCTTGTAAGAATGACAAATAAATTAATGACCTAGGGCACGTTTATATGGACAACAGATGGCATATTCGAGCAACTATCTTCGTCATCCTATGATAAACAGAGTATACATATCACTATCTAATTATAAATTACACATATCACTGTCTAATTATAAATTTAAAAATTGAAACAAAAAACAACAATAAGAACACTTATATTATAAATGTGCACAACAAGCATATATATTATCCCACTTTTGTAATGTCATTCATACCATTTTTATTGGCTTGACAGCAATGCTTATTGACATGAACAGTCTAAAAAAAGAAAAATGAAAAGAAAATATGAACATAAAAAAGTAATAAAAAGAGACAAAAAATAAAAGGAAAAAAAGAAATACCTTTAAAAATTTAGATAAAATATCTGAATTGTTTACTTCTTGAGGGGACAACATAAAATCCAAACTAGCACTCTTATCGGAGCCTCCATGACCAATGTTTAAATCAACAGTATGCTGGAAAAAAGAGAATGTTTTAAAACTGAAAAGAGTGCTAATTTAGATATAAGCAAACATGTACTAAATGAATTCATACCTTAGCACCTGCTAAGTTAAGATGTGAAAATTGACCCAAAATTTTTAGTTGACAGCAACATTAAACTAGCAATAACCACATTTTGATGAAAGCAACAAAAAGCATTCTTATGGACATTTTATATGGATACAAATAGAACAAATACAAATAGAATAAAAAGACTTAACTTCTAAAAGAACCTCGCTTAAAAAAGGTTGTTCCAATGGATGAAAACACTACCAAACTTGCAAAAAGGTTTAACTGCAACACTACTAGTTGAATTACTAGAACACAGACATAATAAGACTTTGCACCACGACTGAACTGAAATTGCAGAATGCAATTGACTGATAATTCAACACAAAAATAATACAGCTAGTGAATTGCTAGGATTTATGTTTTAGTACACTAAACAATTCAAAATTTAAAAAATTTTGTTCATATTTTTTTAAAACAACACAGATAGTGAACTTCTATCTTCAGTTCCTTAGTTTTTTTGGGTTATTTTTTGAAGCAAGGTTTTGCCTTGATTCCATGTTGCCAAGTTCCAACTCATTGTGGGCAGTGATAACTTTTCTTGTTTGGAGGACTGGACAGTGACAGTTTCGGCAATGCATGCTTGAAATGCAAGGTTTCACTTATACGAGCAATGCATATTATTCTATGGATTAGCTAGTTAGCAAAAAATAACAAAGAACAAACCTTGATGGAATGGCTCAAATGGGACTTCTAAGAAGAATCAAGAGACTTGCGTTGTGATCTTATATGTGAAGAACAAAATTATTAGATTCCTAGCTTGTAGATAATTTCCTCTTTCTATTCTTCACGTTAGCAACTCCTAACACCGAAAAACAAATTAGAACAATAAACATTGAACAATAACAACTAAAACAATGTGCATAAGGCAAATGAAAAAACAAATGCAGAAAGTTACCATCATTGGATTGAATTTTGTTATAAGATTCATTAGATGTAAGCTTGAGAGTAGACTGATAATCATTAAATTGCTGCTGATTATCAACTCCTTGAGCAGAATTATCAGAAGGGAGCTTCAATGTTGATTGAGAATCAACATTTTCGTGCGCAAAACTATGCATGTCATAACCATCACCTTTCTTAGAAGCATAATTAATGGCATTATTATCAAGGTCTTCAATATAATCATTGTCGTGGATGCCTTGAATATGATCATTGTCGTGAAGATCTTGAAATTCATTTTTGTCCTCAGAATTTTCTTGATTTTTGTTGCCAGCTAGCCTATCATCATCAAAATCAGGAATAGAAGTGCTTGATACTTGCAAAAATTCCATGATGTCTATAACAAGCACCTTAGCCTTTGCTGATGCATGAGGGTCAACTTGATCCTCAAATTTTCAAAATGTGGTAGTTATATCATCTTTTGCCTACAATTAAAAGTAATAAAAAATGAAAACAAATAAATCACAAAAATAAAAAGAAAAAACACACAATAAAAATGCAACACAACATATACCTTATCTGGCAAACAATTTCTAACAATTATGTCCAAAGAGGTTCTAAAACTAGAACAATCTCTAAAATACAAGCCATATCACGTTTGATTAAGATCTTTGATCTATGAAAATTCAAAGAAAAATATTAATATAAATAACCAATATATAATATACAAATGTAACACAAAAATTACACTTGATACTCACAGGGCGTTTCCCATAGTTTCAATCACCTATAGAGTCGGACTTGGAGAAAACCTTAATCATGTCACCTTTTCATACCAAAATTCTGGGAATTGTATTTGGAATAGAACATAACCCATGTTGGAGGAAATGGAGGTAATAAACCTGACAACAAGATTAATGAATCACAATGAAAATGATATTACAACTAACCAAGAAAAGGTGAGATAACAAAATTCAAAATGACAAAAAGTAAAAGAAACAAGATAACTTATAGCAAGGAAATGATGCAACCATCCAAGGTTAATGACGCACGAGAAGAACTTGAACTATCCTTTTGATACTTTTGAATGTAGGTCATCAACCAGTTGTATACAAACTTTGGCCAATCAAATTTCTTGATTTTATCAACATCTACTAAAGCACCAAAATATTTCATGTTAGGATGTGTACTAGAATTTGGGCAAAAAAAGTGGATAGAGCAACTATCATGAAGCATCTGACTAACTGATCATCACTTAGATTCTCCTTCACCAGCTTATTCCAAAAAAACTTAATGGTAGGTAGCATAGCTTGGTCAAACAATTGGAGAAAAGAATTTTTTCCATAATCTCCCTCATATTTAACTTCAATACCACCAATGGGTATACCTAACACCGTATTGATAGAAGCTAGATTGATAGGGATAAATTTTCCTTCAAGAACTATGTCAGTGCTTGTAGTGTCTACATGGTCTGCTATCCACTGAGCAAAAGACCTTGGAACAGAACAATCTTCAAATTTCTAAAGAGAAGAAAAACCATACTGGTCAATAGGAACTTTCTTGGGTTGACTGATGATTTTAGCAAAATAAGACATTACATCTGCTAAATGCCTTCCATACATTGGCATCGTTCCTACATTTCTTAGATTTGATATTAACTTTACGACTCTACAAAAACAGAATAAAAATAAAATACATGATTAACGAGAACAGAAAAAACAAAAAAGTGAAGAGGGATAATAATAGATCATGAAACCTTAGTATTTTGCTTCCTAACATCTTGTTTTGAAGCCTTTCTTTTAACTGTTTTCACAACCTAGATGGTTATACAAGGTAATGATATCAAATTTGGGGTAAACTGCTGAAAATGAATTCATCATCTAAACTAATGACAAAAGAACATACGATCTTCTTAAAAGTGTTGAAAATGAACTCATCATCTAAAGAATCATCCAAAGCTAAAAGTTAAAACACAACAGTCAGTATGGCGAGAAATTGCTGGTGATTCGGCCACTGCCAAGTCTCACGGACACCTTGACACCCTTCACCGTGCCACCACAAGCGTCTTCCACTTCTCCTCTGAACTTGGGCACCACTAGAGCACCCCCGTGTGCCAGAAGTCGAGCACCACCATTGCGTACACATGCCACTGGCCACCTCCACTCGCCTCTAACCACCACGCAAGGTAGAATCGCGATCACTGTGTCCCCCTTTGTCTTGTGCACCACTCGCCGGCCGTCACCGTGCGCCTGACCATCGACGAGCCATCAGGCCGTATGCCACTGCCATTGGCTACCACATCAGCACGCTGGTAGGCATGGCACACAGACGTGGCCACCACATGGTGCCACGTGCACGCCATCTCATCGGCAAGTGCCACGCCACCTTCCCCTGTGCCACCTCACCAGCTCCTTTGATTTGTGGACCAGGTCTATGGAGACAGGCCCACGTCTCCATCTCAAAGATGAGATTTCATTTAGGGCTAACGTCAGCCTTGCATCATTAATTCTAATTTCCTTTAGAAATTTATTCGGCTGAAAACCAAAATTCAGTAGATGACATCATAAACATCTTTTTCAACATAAAAAATAATTCAAAAATCCCAATTTATCTATTTCGTTAGGAATTAAACTTTCAGAAGCCCGTTCTCTTTCATCCTAGCTTAGATTGAATTCATTCAAATTTCTAAATTCATCTAAAACTAAGATCTATACAAATCTACTTTGCTTTCAAATTTTTGAAGTTATCTGAGTTTAGTGGGTTATTTTCACGTGTAGACTACGATAATTCCAAGGAATTCTTCGATGACAATTCTCATCAATTCGCGGAGCAAGGCAAGTTACACACCTTGATCATGTTGAACCAAGTTTGCAAATAAAATTATATTATTTTAAATTATTCTGCATGCATATTTTTATTCAACGTATTTTAACTTATTTTTAAACTTAGTTATTGCTTACTTGTTAATTACTCCATTGATATTGATGCCCAGATACCTTGGCAACCTAGAATAAATTCTGGTTAGTACACTACTATTAACTAGAATATTTTGTGGCAAATGCTTAGACATACTTAGAAATAATTTTAGGTTTGGGATAACCTTTTCATATAAATTGACGAGTTTTAAAATACACTCTTGACATCAGCGAGTCAAGAAAGTCTATGAAATATTTGACAAGTCTATGAAATATTTGACAAAATAAAATATAAAACTTGGTTTAGACTTAGGCAAATAGTTAAATAGTGGGTGCTTGCTGGCACACGTTGTTGTTTGGTTACACAATATTGATACGTGGCATAAGGGGTATGTAGGTAGCGTCTAAGTCAATTTTAAGGATTGGTCTGTGAGCTACTATTATAAAGCCCTATGATACTATCACAAGGCTGATATGAGACAGTCCTGACTGACTAATTTGTGGGTCTCAACCTGAGTCTCACTAAAGGTTAAGTGTGAGCGTGCCGTAGGCTACGAGAAGTCTCACATGGCATAAGAGGGGCCCCCAACTTGTGGATTCATGTAGTGGTGAAACCTTAGTGGAGGCGTAGTTAGATCGATGGTTTTCATTATAAAGGTCTTGCTATGATTTTCTTAGTCGCATGCTTACGGAAGCGTGTAATGGCCAACATTATAAGATAATCATATCTTGTGGGCAAAGTTATACCACCTCTGCAGAGTGTAAAAACTATCTTGGACAGTTGTGCCCACGGTCATGGGCAAGCTGAGTAAAGTTTTTTTACAGATTAGACTTTGTTTTTCAAAATGGTTTATAAAATACTGATGGATGGATGGAATCCATATGAGATCTTTTAGGAAAGATGTTCCGGGTGGGATACCTATGGTTAGGTTGGTGCTAGGTCAGTGTCTGTGCTAACAGTATTATTTTGTTTAAATTACTATTTTTTTACAGATTAGACTTTGTTTTTCAAAATGGTTTATAAAATACTGATGGATGGAATCCATATGAGATCTTTTGGGAAAGATGGTCCGGGTGGGATACCTATGGTTAGGTTGGTGCCAGATCAGTGTCTATGCTAACAGTATTATTTTGTTTAAATTACTATTTTTATTTACTATATTAAATTTAGCAAATTTTAATTTATTTACTATATTTCTTTAAATGATGTTTTACACTCAATTAACCTTATATGCCTTCACTTGTCAGCCTTGCATTATTGTTGCATTTTCCCATGTAATTTGTGGAGTATATTTTATGTGCTTACCCTTGCTAATTCTGTTGCTCAGAGGAGAATTGCTTCGACTTTGGTGAGGATTAGAACGAATATGCCGCATCTTACTGTTGTTTGCTTGTGGTCAGGTTTGTTGGACATCTTCCGTTTCGGTTTTATTTTTTGTTGCTTATATTTAATTTTGGCCTATGGGTCGTGGATGTAAACTTTGGCCATAAGGCAGTACTATTTTAATTAATAAAGTTTGTCATTGTGCTTGATATGTATTCCTATTATCACTATGTACACAACCCGGTCGAATCACTGGTCCAACGAGTACTCGAAGACCACGTGTACTCGGGGTATTGAGAAACACAAGCATTGTAGCTCTTGAAGCCTATGACTACCGATCACCGACAGCCGATCACGAAACCAACGATTACCGATCACCGACAGCCGATCGCGAAATGCACGACTACCGATCGCAAAGCCTACAACTACTGACCATCGACTGGTCACTGTAGCTTCCGACTATCAACCAAGTACTACAGCTACGACCATCTACCAAGTATTGTAGCTACAACCACCAACCAGGTACTATAGCTATGACTGGTTTACGACTCTGGGGTCTCCAACTACCTCCAGGGTCTTTGACTACTCTCTGCTCTGGGGTCTTCAATTCCTTTCTAACTTCGGACTGAGGTCGTTTTGCCATGCTCGACCTTCCATGGTCAATCCACCATTGTTGACTTGCGGTGGTCGTTCTACTATGGTTGGCCTGCCGTGGTCGATTTGTTGTGCTCATAAACTCTCAGACTTTTGATCATGGTCAAAGTCTACCGATCACTAACCATGGTCGACCAAAACTTTTATAAACACAAATTTCAATGCAACCTAAAAGTCAATTATTTATCATCACTATATTCATGACCTCCACATGGTCTAACAATCTTCTCTTTGATGAATACATTTACAACACCTCAAAATCTCTTAAATGTGTTGTGATTTAGAAGAAAAGCAAAATTTGCGAAATGAAAGTTTCAAAGTTGCACCAAAAAAGAATTTGACAAACCACAGCAACAAACTCTCAGCAACAACTCAGAAGCCTAGACAAAGCAAAAGAAGCTCAGATAAAACAACCCCTCAACACAAGATCCAATTTACATTTCTCCAATTTCTATAATGACTCTAATTTCTCCCTCTTTGGCAATGTAATAATCAAGAACACATATCCAAGCCACATTGCATTGATTCAATAAATTAACCAAGCCATGTTTTTAGTAGAGTTACCTAGATCATATAAAGTCAAGTAACATATAGCACTGTTAAAATCAATTTTTAGCATGATTAAGCAATTTAGATTAATGACAGGCATCCCAACAAAGACCAAACCGATTTATAAAGAGCACACTGAGATATCACACCACAAAGTGAAAACCTAAAAGTGAAGCAAACTTTAAGTCTACACGAGCTAGTAGTCTCATATAACAACATACTGCTTCACACTCAATTCTTATGCATATGGCATGCTTGTAGCATACTTCTTTCTATGTTAACATACTTGTAGCAAACTTATTTTAAATGGTGGGAAGCTTGAAGCATATTTCTTTTTATTTATGCACTATTTGTGATTTCTCTTTTGTAAACCATGGAATGCTTGAAACATATATCTTTTCAACTTGTATTTTTCTCATCATTTTTAATAACATGCCTGATTGAGTGCATATAAAATATTGCAATAAGAAACATACGAGCCTCATAGCCAAGATTTAAAGTAAGACACACACAATCAAGCTAATCTTTTTAGATGAACATCGTAAGGTACTATCTATAATCAATCTAGTCAAAATATTTCACCATATCATGCTTTAGTTTAAATATAGCAAATCAATTATAAGCAATCATGATCAAAACTACACAACATATATGTAAATATGATAAAGAGAGCTCTACAACTCGTTTGATTTTAATGGCTTGGACTTGAAAAATTATTTGACAAGTATAATAAACAAAGCTTCTAAAATATCTTTAAACCACAAGTTCCCCCTCAGAATAATCCTGTAGGATAAAACACACCGAACTCGCTTCGCAACCGAGCAAAATGAGAATAATCAAGTGGTTTTGTGAAAATATCAGCAACTTGAGAATCTGAATCAATGAAATGCACGACAATATCTCTCTTTTCTACATGGTTTCTAAGAAAATGATAGCAAATATCAATGGGTTTGGTTCATGAATGTTGCACAGGATTTTTATCAATACTAATAGCACTAACGTTATCATAGAAAAGTGGAATACTATCCAATTCTAAGCCAAAATCCTTAAGCGTAGCTATCATCTAAAGCAATTGAGAGTAACAAGAAGCAGCAGCTACATATTCAGCCTTAGTAGTGGAAAGTGTAATAGACAACTCTTTTCTAGAACCATGAAATAGGAGATGTACTTAAAAAGTGAAATGTGACAGAATCAATCTTCCTATCAATTCTACAACCCCAAAATCCACATCTAAATAAGCACTAAGGGTAAGGCATGATGAAGAAGAATACCATAAGCCAAATTCTAAAGTTGACTGAAGATACCAGAAACTCCGCTTTATCGCTTGACGGTGTGAACCATGTGGAGAAGTCTAAAAACGAGCACACAAACACACAGCAAAGTGTATGTCTAGCCTCAAAGCAATGAGATACAAAAGTAAGTCAATCATACTTCTGTTTTCCTTTTTATCAACAGGCTATCCTTCTTCGTCCGGATCCAACATAGCAGTTGATCCCATGGGAGTTGAGATTGGTTTGATTGTCCGCATCTCGAAGCAACGAAGCAGATCCTTAGAGTACTTAGTTCGATGAACAAAATTACCCAGCTTTGATTGCTTGATCTGAAAGCCTAGGAATAACGTGAGTTCTCTCATCATGCTCATCTCAAATTCCCTGCTCATAGTATCTGAAAACTTGGAAACAAAAGTATGAGAGGAACCACATAAATTTGAATGAGTAAAAGATCATTACCATGCTTGAGAGTAAACAATATTTTATCTACTTTGCCCATTTTAAAGTTATTTTTTAGCAAACATAATTTAATTCTACCATACGATGCTCTATGTGCTTGTTTTAAACCATATAAAGCTTTAAACAGTTTGTAGACATGATCAGGAAACTTAGGATTTTCAAAACTAGGTGGTTGTCTAATATAAACTTCTTCCTCAATATAACCATTAAGAAAAGCACTTTTAACATCCATTTGATATAATCTAAAACCCTTAGATGTAGTAAATACTAAAAGAATTCTAATGGCTTCTAATCGAGCAACAAGTGTGAAAGTTTGACCAAAATTAAGACATTCTACCTGGGTAAATCCTTGAGCCACAAGTATAGCCTTATTTCAAATAACACCACCATCCCTATTTTGTTTATTCTTAAAAACCTATGTAGTTCCAATAGCATTATGGCCATGAGGAGATAAAACTAAAGTCCAGACTTTATTACGCTCAAACTTTTGTAATTCCTCATGCATAGCATTAATCCAAGACACATCAAATATAGCGTGACTTACATCTTCAAATTCAAAAGAGGAAACAAACGTAGAATGAGCATATGAGGCATTGGAGTTATACCTGCTGCGAAGAACTCTTTCACATAACTCACCAATCATTTATTCAGGGGGATGACGTCGTTGAATATGTAGAGGAGCCTGTGGAGTTGTAGGTGCATCTGTGTGACCTCTATCTCATGAGAGGTATGAGCAGAGCCATTAACTGTAGAATCCATTGGTATAGATACGTGTGTCGAAGTGTGACTTGGGATCTCCCTTTCATTATCGTCAGAGTCATAGAAGATATCTTTGAGTACGTCAACTACCTGTATACCTGTATTGTTGGGTCTAGTACTAGGACTAGCCTCATCAAAAGTGACCGCACAGGTCTCAATGATTTTGTTAGTTTCTGAGTTGATTATACAATATCCTCGAATATGAGCTGCATAACCAAGAAAAATGCTATATGAGGATCTAGATTCAAATTTATCAAGATTGACATGTTTAAGAATAAAACATCAACATCCAAATACTCTCAAGTGAGAAATCTTAAGAGTATGACCAAAATAAAGCTCATAGGAAGTTTTATACAGTTTAGCTTGCAAAAATACTCTATTAGAAATATAGCAAGCAGTTGATATAGCTTTAGCCCAATACTTCCTAGGTGTAGCATGTTCATCTAATATTGTTCTAGCCATCGCAACCAAAGTTCTATTTTTACGTTCTACTACATCGTTCTATTGAGGCACACGAGCTGAAGAAAATTGATGTCCTAACCCTTCTGCAGCAGAAAAAGAAGCAAATATTTAGTTCCATTATCACTTCTAATTGTTCTAAGTGCCCTTGGGAATTTAGTGGCAAGTCTGAGGGCAAGCTCTCTAAAGTGACCAAAAGCTTCGTCCTTAAATGCCATGAAATAGACTCAAGAGTATGTATGTAACATCCCAAAATTTCGCTCTTTGAAAAATTTAATTTCAAATTAATTAATTTAAAGTATTTGAACTTTATTGGATTTATCTAATTTTTTTTTCAAAATCTAAATCAAATTTAATCCTCAACCTCTCTACTCGGCCATCACGTGTCGCTCCCTGATTCAATCCATCCTTGCCCGGTTTAATCTCAGCCACCTGCCTTCACTTACCCTTTGATTTAATCCGATGGCCCTGATTTCTCTTTCGCCTCGTGGCATTCGTCCGACCGTCCACTCCTTCCTCCTCTCTCTTCCCTCTCGCTGACAGCCCAACCCCGCTAGTCAGCTTCTTCTTTCTTCTTGCCTTCTTCAACCTTCCACTGCCACCATTTCCCCACTTTAAACCCCGCTTATCTCCCTCTTTACTCGTCTTTGCGTCGTCCTTAACTTTGGTGTAACCGATAACCGTTCGTCGCCTCTACCTTCGTCAGACCCATGCGCGCATCCCCGCCCCTCACCGAGTGAATCCATCGCCAAGAGCCCGCGCCAACGCCTCACTTCGCCACCCTCGCATCCTCGTCGCTGGCTACCATCGAGAATTTCCAGTGTCGTGCCAAGGTGCACTTAACTCTCCGTGCCTTTCCTCCTCTCACGCACCTCGCAGACCCTAGCTAGCGCGCCATCCGCCGATGCCCTTAGCCCCGATCGCCACCTCGGCAACCATGAGCCACACAAGCGCTACGCCAGCCAAGTGTGCCACCTCAGCTTTCTCTTTGGTCCATGAACCCAGTCCACAAAAGCCGGTCCCACCTGTCAGTAAATAAAACCCTTGTTCTGTTGAAAAATAATTCGGCCAGAAAATCGAAATCCTTGCTGACATCACCCTGACATATAAATACCTTTTCCCATAGAAAAATAATTTCTCTGAAAATCATTTCCCTTGATGACATCATAATCTGATTTTTCAGTTCAAAAATAATTCCAGAAAATCAGATTATTCTTTTTCTCTCCTCTTAAACTTCCAAACGCTTGTATTTCTTCATTTTAATTCCGATTGAGCCCATTCAAATTTCTAAACTCATCTAAAATTCTAATCTATTCATTTCTATCCTCTTTTTAAATTTTTGGAGTTTTTGAATTTATTTGGATTAAATTAAAGCTTAGAATGTAAAAATATTTTAATGGTTAAAATATACTTCAATTAAATCTGAAATTATTTTATTTGGTATTTTCGGGGTCCAAGGATCTTTGTGGATTTTTCCTAAATTTTTTCGAATTTATTTTATTTTTCTTTTTTTAAAAAAAATATTTTTTTTATTATTATTTTCTCTCTCCTCACTATTCATCTTCTTCCAACATTACGAACCGTTTCCAGCGTCCCGAGCGTGCAGCCATGGATGGATCTTGAACCTTCTAGAACTTTTGGTTTTCTCAACGGTTTTTAGCGAAATAAATTGCATTCAACTCCTCTCATCAAACTCTTTCATTTCCCTTCCGTTTTCCCCTCATTCATGAGCCGTTTCGCGAGAAATTAACCCATGCCATTGATGGACATGGTCTCTTGATCTCCCATCTCGGACCTCCCCCGCCCCTATAAAAGGGAGCACCGTGAGCCCCTCCTCATCCTCACTCAACCCCGAAAATATCAAGTCCTCACTCCTCTTCTCTTGGGCGCAATCGGAGTTTTTCTTTTGTGTTCCAAGTAGCGTTCTTCGGCTTATTGCGCCTCGTCCGGTGGAGCCCCGCCACTTTTAAGCACATCCCCGGATTCGCCTCGTCGCGTTCTACACGGTGCTCACCTCGCCTCCGCCGGAACTTCTCCGGAGCACTGTCGCCACCGTGGGCCATAGCGCGTCGTCGTTCCTCGCATCGCCACCGGCCGTCCGTGCATGCCCGACCAAAACCAAGGTGAGCATCACGTTCCCCACGATCTACTCTTCGTTTCGCCGCAAGTCTTGCATGTTAATTCCTCTCCGTTTGCCCGGAATGTCGATGTCAGCCTGTCGGCTACATAAAAGCTTGTCCACCGCGTTTTCACTAGTCCGTTGGCCGAGCCGTCTGCACCGTTGAGTTGGCCTCGACGCGTTCTACGCCGTGCTCTCTTCCATTTGTCCAAAACCATTTCCTAAATTTTTGACCCGACACGAGCCATGGCGCAAATGGCACTTCGCATCCCTGCCTGTCCAAGAATGCTTTCAACAATCCGTTCGCGTCAAAACGTGCCAAACTATCCCAGGTGGCTACGTTTCAGACGGTTTTGGATTCGCTCTACCGAGCACGAAGATATTGAGTTTTTCGTGTTTGGTACCGTCGTTGTTCAAGCGGCGATTGCGTCGCCTCCGGTGAGTTTTCGGCTTAACCGATATTTTTCCTAGCTTCGCCTCGCCGCGTTCTAGGCCGTGCTCACCTTACTTCTCCTTGTCCCTTTCCCGAAAATTATTCTTCTCTCCACACCTTATGTCGTTGTCGTCGTACACGTCGTCATCGTGCTCCGTTTGACGTGTCGTCACTTCTTACATGTGCCTCGGGTCCTTAACAACCCATTTTGCTAGTTAGATTCACCTCTCATGCCTCCTCTCGCCAGCGCTAGCCTTCTGCATAAAAGTACTGTTCTCGGATGAACAGTAATATCTGTAATTTCCAGCATTTTCTCGCCCCAAGAAACTTTAGATCGCTCGTTCTCCTTCGTCTGAACTCCGATCAACCCGATTCTTTTTCCTAAATTCATCTAAAATTGAGCTCTATCTTTTGGTTCTGGGTTTGCAGTTTTTAGAGTTCATTTGAATTTTATTTGAATTTGTTGTGTTTGTTTTATCATTTCGCGCGTAGAACCCGACGTCGCCGAAGAGTTTGTCGAACCACAGCAAGAGGGACCAACCAGTGCACAACAAGGCAAGTCTCCTTTGATCATCTTGAACCTATGATTTCGAAATGTTTTAATTATTTTAAATTATGTGCATTGCTATTTATATAAAATATTAGTTCAAATCTTAAGGTATTAGTTACCCCAATTTTGTTATGCCCTCCGTTGAAATTGAATGCCATGTACCTTTGTCACCCTAGAATTTTATTTGTCTCAATAATGAGATTATTACTGAATCTTTGTGAATAGTGGAATGGTAGTATAATGCTTAGTCTCGCTATTTAATACTTTTGAAATCTTGAAAATGGGAAATTATGATTTATTGTAATACCCCTGTGTTTATGAAAATTAGTGGTAATTGGAGTTGCCACTGTTCTTTTAAAATAAACTAAAATGTGAAAATTGGTTTAGATTAGGGTGGATGGTTAGTTTGGATTGGTGCAGGAAGCACGAGATCTTGTAAAGTGTATGTTCCACCCTAGTCAATTAAGGACCGACGCTTGTGTTTGTCGGTCGAGCATTAACCGTACAACCACAAGTCTATATGGGTACGACCTAGGCGACTAACTTACGATAGTCTAGTTTAGGTGCCACCAGTGGAAAGTGGATGCCGAGGATGGGTGGTTATTCACGATGAGGACAAGGATTTTCTGTACTCATATGGCGCAAGAGGGGCTTGGTTGGGCGGTTAGCCTACTGCGGTGAAACCTCGCGGGTGGTATCTAGCTAGATTAGAGTAAGGTAAAGGCTTTGTGATAAGTTATCTGGGTCTCATGCCAAAGGAAGCGTGTTGACTTTTAGGATAATTTATCTCTTGTGGGTAAAGTTGTACAACCTCTGCAGAGTGTAAAACTATTCGAATAGCCGTGCCTACGGTCAAGGGCGGGCAAGGAATGCATGCACATGGTAGATTTCTGGTTTTGTTTTAAAATCAAAAGTTTTGTATTCCGGGAGTGGAGGGAACTCTCGGAAGGGTATCCTGGCGGTTGGAGCTAGAGAGGGTGGATTTAACCCGCATATTAAACTTGTTCAAGTTGTTGGCTAGTGTTGGTAGATGGAACCTTCACTAGAAAGTTAATGATAGTTTCGCTAAAACATTTACTTTATTAACTTGATGCCTTGAAAATAATTAGTAGTAATTGAATTTTAAAATGTTGCTTTGTGCAAAAGAACCATATAGCCTTCCTTTGTTAAGCCTTGCATCTATGCATTTTCCCAAGGCTTATGGAGTACTTTATGTACTCACATGCTACACTTAAAATAAACCCGGAAGAACATGAAGCTCAAGGAGGTGTTTACGACTCATTGCTTCGCTTGTGGTCGTGATGGATTCTTCCGGAGGACTAGGTCGCGCTTCCCGATCAATCGCTGTGGCATATTGATGGGTCTACTTTGAGTTTACTTTGCTTCCGCTGTGTTTTGATTGTGCGGGGTCTTGAAACCTCCAATGTAATAATGAGACCTTTCGGTCTGTACTCTTTATAATTGTAATAAATGCGTTGTTGGTGATGAATCATTTCATTTAGCGTGTGCACTAGCTTTGATCCGGGACTAGTGCGATAATACAGAGGGTCCGGGTTTGGAAATCCGGGGTCCCGACAGAGATGGTATCAGAGCCAATTTGACTGTAGGACGTGACCTAGTTAGAATGGTCGTTAAAAGAAGAACTTCAAAATTTATTTTATAAAATAAAAATTTAATATTGTGCTATCCTTGTCTTTTCTTGTCTCTCTATCCTCACCTTCGTCATGGCATTCCTCCTTATCTATCTGCTTATTTCTTTTTTTTAAATGGTAATTGTACCCCCTTTCCTTTGTAATTTCTATAGACGGCTCAGTGAGGTTGCGTATGAGCAGCACCTGGAGAAGCGCGTCATCATGAAGGAGCGAGGACTAGTTCTTTAGTTGTAGTACCCAAATAAAGTCCTACGATTTTAGAACGCTTATGTATTACTTGCTTGTGTGTTAGGTGGACTGTACCAAGTCTTGTATACTTGTAGTACAGCTATCCTTAAAGACTATTTTGATTTCAAGCTAAGTTTCTTCTAAGTCGTTGTTTACTTCTCTTTTGTGTTTTTTTTGGGATGGTGTTTTAGTCGTTCCCCTGATCTCTTATTTGTGCTACTTCCCTCTTAT
Organism: Dendrocalamus sinicus; assembly: GCA_036346575.1. Taxonomy (NCBI): domain Eukaryota; kingdom Viridiplantae; phylum Streptophyta; class Magnoliopsida; order Poales; family Poaceae; genus Dendrocalamus; species Dendrocalamus sinicus. The sequence goes on along the minus strand of CM070660.1, from coordinate 9,007,811 downwards.
CTTTTGCTAACCCTAGTTACCGCAATAGTGCAAGCTCCAATTCTTTCACCGCAGTCCAAGTTTGGAGAATCCTTGGAGACCTAGAGTATATGGAAGACAACAAATTTATGGAAAGTACTCTTGTCGGGAAAGCTGTCTTAATCAGTGGATGTCAAGTTAGGCAATTTGGAGAATTGTTGCTAGAGTGATATATTTTGGATTTATAATTGACAAGATTGAATAATATTCGAGTGGATTGAGATAAAAGGTATATTTGTGGATACCAATTGATTATAAATAAATCTAAAGAGTGTCATCTTTGTGGATTGACTAGAGAATAAATACAAAGTTGAACTTGTGGGAGCTAATTAGATCATGGGAAGTGTCTAAACTTTGCCTTGGATTTATTATCTAGAATTTAAAGGAGCAACTGGATGTAAAACAAGATTTTGTTGAAGGGATTATTTGTGATCATTGGAGAATTAGTATTAAGAGATTGATCTAGTAAAGGGAGAGATTAAAAGATTAAGAAGTTGAATTATCATAAACAATTCATGATATCAATTTTTGGTGATTTGGTTGAATCATGAAGAGTAGATGAAGTTTGTGGAGTTAATTGATTATTAGAGTTTGGTGGACCTATTAATAAGTGGATACTAGTGGAATTGTAAAAGATAATACACTTAGATATCTTGGTGGATTTATTTTATCATTGCAAAGTGGACATTGAATTGGTATGTCAATTTGAATTGGTGGATTTAATAGATCATTGTTAGATAATTGGATTTTAACTAATGGGATTAACTAGGTCGTTTAAGGATGTTCAAATGGATAACGCGAGGATTTAAATTAATTATGGGAGATAGCTTATCCAATAAGAATTTATTAAGAGATTGTCCGATAATAATTAATTGAAAGGTTGTCCGATAAGAAGTAATTGAGAGATTGTCGGATAAGGATTAATTGAGTTCATTCAAATTTGGTGGAAATCACAAATTACAATGTTATTGGATTCTTGTTAGAAAAATTCTATAGTTTGCTGTTGATTGAAATTAGGGTAGAGAATAAAGGTTTATGGGATTATTTGTTGGAATCAATGTGAATTTATTAAGGTGCAATTGGGGTATATGATTTTGGAATCAAGCATTTTTGAGAAGTGGAAATGATCATGTCTTTCTCGGATGAACACTTGCGGAAGTTAAGCCCTTTTGGTGGAATTCTGAATTAATCGATATGATAAGGGCAATTGAAGTTAACCCAGAGCTTGCAGGCGACTAAAGATGTACCAATCCGATTTGTTGTTGTCTTCCGTATTTCTCAGTTAAAGGAATACTTCAGAGCATTGAACAACAAGATAGAATCATGAAGGAGGCTGAGCGCCACGCAAGAAGCATGACCATAAAGTTCCACAAAGTACAGTAGAGCAATCATTCGAAGAAACTTGGGAGCGTGAAGAGGACCTAAGAGCCGAGTTTTCCTCTCCTTTCTTTTTCCTAGTCCGTCCGAATCTCGAGGACGAGATTCTTTCTAAGGGGGGTAGGTTTGTAACATCCCAAAATTTCGCTCTTTGAAAAATTTAATTTCAAATTAATTAATTTAAAGTATTTGAACTTTATTTGGATTTATCTAATTTTTTTTTTCAAAATCTAAATCAAATTTAATCCTCAACCTCTCTACTCGGCCATCACGTGTCGCTCCCTGATTCAATCCATCCTTGCCCGGTTTAATCTCAGCCACCTGCCTTCACTTACCCTTTGATTTAATCCGATGGCCCTGATTTCTCTTTCGCCTCGTGGCATTCGTCCGACCGTCCACTCCTTCCTCCTCTCTCTTCCCTCTCGCTGACAGCCTAACCCCGCCAGTCAGCTTCTTCTTTCTTCTTGCCTTCTTCAACCTTCCACTGCCACCATTTCCCCACTTTAAACCCCGCTTATGTCCCTCTTTACTCGTCTTTGCGTCGTCCTTAACTTTGGTGTAACCGATAACCGTTCGTCGCCTCTACCTTCGTCAGACCCATGCGCGCATCCCCGCCCCTCACCGAGTGAATCCACTGCCGAAGAGCCCTGCCGCCAACGCCCTCACTTCGCCACCCCTGCATCCTCGTCGCTGGCTACCATCGAGAATTTCCGAGTGTCGTGCCATGGTGCACTTAACTCCTCGTGCCTTTCCTCCCTCTCACGCCTCGCCGACCCCTAGCGCGCCATCCGCCGATGCCCTTAGCCCCAATGCGCCACCTCAGCAACCATGAGCCACACAAGCACTACGCCAGCCAAGTGTGCCACCTCAACTTTCTCTTTGGTCCATGAACCCAGTCCACAAAAGCCGGTCCCATCTGTCAGTAAATAAAACCCTTGTTCTGTTGAAAAATAATTCGGCCAGAAAATCGAAATCCTTGCTGACATCACCCTGACATATAAATCCCTTTTCCCATAGAAAAATAATTCCTCTGAAAATCATTTCCCTTGATGACATCATAATCTGATTTTTCAGTTCAAAAATAATTCCAGAAAATCAGATTATTCTTTTTCTCTCCTCTTAAACTTCCAAACGCTTGTATTTCTTCATTTTAATTCCGATTGAGCCCATTCAAATTTCTAAACTCATCTAAAATTCTAATCTATTCATTTCTATCCTCTTTTTAAATTTTTGGAGTTTTTGAATTTATTTGGATTAAATTAAAGCTTAGAATGTAAAAATATTTTAATGGTTAAAATATACTTCAATTAAATTTGAAATTATTTTATTTGGTATTTTCGGGGTCCAAGGATCTTTGTGGAATTTTCCTAAATTTTTTTGAATTTATTTTATTTTTCTTTTTTTTAAAAAAATATTTTTTTATTATTATTTTCTCTCTCCTCACTATTCATCTTCTTCCAACATTACGAACCGTTTCCAGCGTCCCGAGCGCGCAGCCATGGATGGATCTTGAATCTTCTAGAACTTTTGATTTTCTCAACAGTTTTTAGCGAAATAAATTGCATTCAACTCCTCTCATCAAACTCTTTCATTTCCCTTCCGTTTTCCCTGGACATGGTCTCTTGATCTCCCATCTCGGACCTCTCCCGCCCCTATAAAAGGGAGCACCGTGAGCCCCTCCTCATCCTCACTCAACCCCGAAAATATCAAGTCCTCACTCCTCTTCTCTTGGGCGCAATCGGAGTTTTTCTTTTGTGTTCCAAGTGGCGTTCTTCGGCTTATTGCGCCTCATCCGGTGGAGCCCCGCCACTTTTAAGCACATCCCGGATTCGCCTCGTCGCGTTCTACGCGGTGCTCACCTCGCCTCCGCCGAACTTCTCTCGAGCACTGCCGCCACCGTGGGCCATAGCGCGTCGTCGTTCCTCGCGTCGCCACCGGCCGTCCGTGCATGCCCGACCAAAACCAAGGTGAGCATCACGTTCCCACGATCTACTCTTCGTTTCGCGCAAGTCTTGCATGTTAATTCCTCTCCGTTTGCGGAATGTCGGCGTCCACTGTCGGCTACATAAAAGCTTGTCCACGCGTTTTCACTAGTCCGTTGGCGAGCCATCTGCACCGTTGAGTTGGCCTCGACGCATTCTACGCCGTGCTCTCTTCCATTTGTCCAAAACCATTTCCTAAATTTTTGACCCGACACACGCCATGGCGCAAATGGCACTTCGCATCCCTGCCTGTCCAAGAATGCTTTCAACAATCCGTTCGCGTCAAAGCGTGCCAAACTATCCCGGTGGCTACGTTTGAGACGGTTTGGATTCGCTCTACCGAGCACGAAGATATTGAGTTTTTCGTGTTTCGGTACCGTCGTTGTTCAAACGACGATTGCGTCGCCTCCGGTGAGTTTTCGGCTTAACCGATATTTTTCCTAGCTTCGCCTCGCCGCGTTCTAGGCCGTGCTCACCTTACTTCTCCTTGTCCCTTTCCCGAAAATTATTCTTCTCTCCACACCTTATGTCGTTGTCGTCGTACACGTCGTCATCGTGCTCCGTTTGACGTGTCGTCACTTCTTACATGTGCCTCGGGTCCTTAACAACCCATTTTGCTAGTTAGATTCACCTCCCATGCCTCCTCTCGCCAGCGCTAGCCTTCTCGCCAAAAGTACTGTTCTCGGATGAACAGTAACATCTGTGAATTTCCAGCATTTTCTCGCCCCGGCAAACTTTAGATCGCTCGTTCTCCTTCGTCCGAACTCCGATCAACCCGATTCTTTTTCCTAAATTCATCTAAAATTGAGCTCTATCTTTTGGTTCTGGGTTTGCAGTTTTTAGAGTTCATTTGAATTTTATTTGAATTTGTTGTGTTTGTTTTATCGTTTCGCGCGTAGAACCCGACGTCGCCGAAGAGTTTGTCGAACCACAGCAAGAGGGACCCACCAGTGCACAACAAGGCAAGTCTCCTTTGATCATCTTGAACCTATGATTTCGAAATGTTTTAATTATTTTAAATTATGTGCATTGCTATTTATATAAAATATTAGTTCAAATCTTAAGGTATTAGTTACCCCAATTTTGTTATGCCCTCCGTTGAAATTGAATGCCATGTACCTTTGTCACCCTAGAATTTTATTTGTCTCAATAATGAGATTATTACTGAATCTTTGTGAATAGTGGAATGGTAGTATAATGCTTAGTCTCGCTATTTAATACTTTTGAAATCTTGAAAATGGGAAATTATGATTTATTGTAATACCCCTGTGTTTATGAAAATTAGTGGTAATTGGAGTTGCCACTGTTCTTTTAAAATAAACTAAAATGTGAAAATTGGTTTAGATTAGGGTGGATGGTTAGTTTGGATTGGTGCAGGAAGCACGAGATCTTGTAAAGTGTATGTTCCACCCTAGTCAATTAAGGACCGACGCTTGTGTTTGTCGGTGAGCATTAACCGTACAACCACAAGTCTATATGGGTGCGACCTAGTCGACTAACTTACGATAGTCTAGTTTAGGTGCCACCAGTGGAAAGTGGATGCCGAGGATGGGTGGTTATTCACGAGTGAGGGACAGGATTTCATTGTACTCATATGGCGCAAGAGGGCTTGGTTGGGCGGTTAGCCTACTGCGGTGAAACCTCGTGGTGGTATCTAGCTAGATTAGAGTAAGGTAAAGGCTTTGTGATAAGTTATCTGGGTCTCATGCCAAAGGAAGCGTGTTGACTTTTAGGATAATTTATCTCTTGTGGGTAAAGTTGTACAACCTCTGCAGAGTGTAAAACTATTCGAATAGCCGTGCCCACGGTCAAGGGCGGGCAAGGAATGCATGCACATGGTAGATTTCTGGTTTTGTTTTAAAATCAAAAGTTTTGTATTCCGGGAGTGGAGGGAACTCTCGGAAGGGTATCCTGGCGGTTGGAGCCAGAGAGGGTGGATTTAACCCGCAGTATTAAACTTGTTCAAGTTGTTGGCTAGTGTTGGTAGATGGAACCTTCACTAGAAAGTTAATGATAGTTTCTGCTAAAACATTTACTTTATTAACTTGATGCCTTCGAAAATAATTAGTAGTAATTGAATTTTAAAATGTTGCTTTGTGCAAAAGAACCATATAGCCTTCCTTTGTTAAGCCTTGCATCTATGCATTTTTCCCAAGGCTTGCGGAGTACTTTATGTACTCACATGCTACACTTAAAATAAACCCCAGAAGAACATGAAGCTCAAGGAGGTGTTTACGACTACTGCTTCGCTTGTGGCTGTGATGGATTCTTCCCGGAGGACTAGGTCGCGCTTCCCCAGTCAACTGCCTGTGGCATATTGATGGGTCTACTTTGAGTTTACTTTGCTTCCGCTGTGTTTTGATTGTGCGGGGTCTTGAAACCTCCAATGTAATAATGAGACCTTTCGGTCTGTACTCTTTATAATTGTAATAAATGTGTTGTTGGTCATGAATCATTTCTGTTTAACTGTGTGCACTAGCTTTGATCTGGGACTAGTGCAGTAATACACAGAGGGTCCGGGTTTGGAAATCCGGGGTCCCGACAATGTAGAGTAAGCATCAACAATAACAAGAGCATACCATTTACCTTCAGCTGACTGAACCCTAGTAGGACCTATAGTGTCCATTTGCAATAATTTACCTGGTGCATCAGTCATAATAAGTGAGAGTGGAGGATATGATGAAAAGACCATTTTACCATGTCGACAAGGTGAACAAACTAAATCCATTTTTTCAAATTTGAGATTAGGTATTCCTCTAACAAGATTCATATTACTGATGCAAGTAAGACGATCAGAACTAATATGTCCTAACCTACAGTGCCAGTGACATAAATCCTTAGAATCTGATGAAATAAGATACCTAAGTACAGAAGATATTGAATATGAAAAGCCACCCTTAAACAGATGACCAACTCGAATAATTTTGCATACTAGATTACCATATTAATATAGAATGCAGCATGAATGTTTTTTAAAGCTCACACCAAGATTATCACCTATCAACTATGAAAATAAAAGCAAATTATATCTCAGCTTACTGACAAGAGTGATATCTTTTAAAATAAATTTGTTGTTGATGCGCACAAAAGCTCTTGCAACAACTCGTCCTTGAGAATTGTCCCCAAAAGTTATCATCTCAACATCGGAGGCACAAGTGAGGGAGGACAACCATCATGAATCTCCAGTCATGTGGAAAGAGCAACCGAAGTCAATAAACCATATGTTCTCCTTCTACTTGCGACGAGCCTACAAAGAAGGAATAATCATCAGTATCTTAGTACTGGGGTTAAAGAATAAAGATTTAGGTAGCCAGTACTGAGATACTCGACAAATAGGAGCAAAATCATGCAATATTAAGGATTTAAGTGAATAATTAGGCGGGAGAGCTAAGGTCCATGCGGTTGGATAAGTCTGGGCGAGGCTAACAAGTGGGAAGTGTAGAAAAGACAAGGATCATAAATATTCAAGTTGGTCCATATAGTGTGTCGAGTAACAAGGCTGATGCACGTAGAGACAGTTTGGTGGAGACCGAATACGTGAAGACATGACGACTAGTTATTAGGCACTATAGGCTATGTGTCAAAGCATGCAAAGATGTTTTCATGTGAAGGTGAAGATGGAATCAAGATAAGATATCTGGAAGCTTCGTTAGGGGTATTTTGGTAGTTTACCAAAATATCAGGTTTGAGCCTTGGTCAAAACCATTGAGTGGAGAGGCGCAAAGGAGGAGCGGTTTAGCTCAAGATGAGCTGGTTTGGCTAAGTTAATCAGTCACAAAGGTGTTAGCGGGTTGTGTCTTGTAAACGCTTTAAGAAGCGTATATGAGTATGTAAAACTCATGTTAGTGAGGTTAGCGGGCTTCTGCATGTGCTTAGCAAGTTGAGACCCACCAAGTGGTGCTGATTATATGAAAGAGGAGAGGGGAGAGCTAGGGTTGAGGTTGTGAGAGAGACATAGAGAGATTATCTAAGTCTTAGTTTCTTTTCTCCCTCTCTATGTGAGAAATCTTGTTCGTGTAAGGATGTTGCTTCAGAAGCACCTTGTAACCATTCATGCACTCATGTATCACTTACTCTACTGGTAATAGATCAAATATTTGATCTATTCTTGGTGTTTAATTTGTTCTTTATTTGTTTTTTCAAGTTCTTGAACAAAAAAATTGAAATCATGATCTAGGTAATTTTTGCCCAAATCTTTACATTGATTACTTTGTTAGCACTTATGGTAGTAGATCTGGAAGATATCATATCTTAGATCCCTACAAGCAAGAAGTAAGTTGGGTTTTACGATTTTTAGGTATTCTTGAGTCCTTAGATGGATTTTCTTCAAATTAATGAAACCGGGTCCAAGAACCTGGTGTTTATTGCCTTGATCTAGTTTCTATGTCCCTAGAGGTGTGTTCAAAGTTTCAAAACATTTGAAGTCTTCTTCTAAAAGTTCCATAGATTAGGGGTTTAGATTGGGCTGTTTTCTATTCTGGATGCATGGTAGTGGTAAGACTACTACTACCCCTGCAGTTAGACTACCAATAGTTAAACCATAATACCAGTGTGGTCAGACCAATCCCAAGTGGCGATTGGACCGGCCTTCTAGCAGCTGTAGTGCTCCGCTATGAATCTAATCTTTGTAGCCTCACATAGCTTTTGGAGTGAAAGTTTGGAGTGCCTGAGGGGGGAAATTTTGATACAATCATTCACCCCTTCTGATTGTTGGCATCGGTCCAACAAGTGGTATCAGAGTCTAGTTAATCTCTTCCTCATAGATCTTAACTGGTCTTCAGATTCATGGTATCAAACAAGTACTCCATCAAGCCACCCATCTTCGATGGGGTCGACCTCCCATATTGGCCACCAATACATTCATACTTAAGGCTATTCTATCTGGGAGAAACTCAATAGTTCCTATATTATTCTTGATGATGATCAGATCACTGTGGCAAATCTTCCAGATGTGGAGGCAAACTACAAGGCTAGCAACCTCCTGATTCGGGGACTCAATAGAAATGAGTTTGACCATGTGTCTCATCTCACTTCGGCATATGATATATGGCAGACTCTCACTGATTACCAGGAGGACTCTATAGCTATCAAGGAGGTATGTCAAAACCAGTTCAAGAAAGAATACCATAAGCTTTAGATCCTCAGTGATGTCGGTGTAGTCTATCCCAACTTTGAAAATGCACATCAAGTTCTTAGAGCCTAGGATATGTCGGTTTGAGAGAGATGAAGGTTACTTCCATCAATGACACTACTGCCATTAGCGAGCATACCATGGATAAGCTTTATTCAAGGTTGAAGACTCATGAGATTAACTTGCTCTATCGCAAGAACAAGTCACAGTCAATGGCATTTGTGACTGATCTCGCTAAGAGTCCTTCTGGCTCAGTTGAGTCTGCTTCTTCTGAATTCTCCTTGCCTGCTTTGCATGCGATGAGTGATGATAAGCTTGATTAGCTCCCTGAGGTTGACCTAGCCATATTATCCACCAAGTTCATTAGAGCATTAAACACTATGAGGATAAGAAAGAGAGGAGGAGGAGGTCCGATCCGATGCTTCGAGTATGGTGAGCTCAACCACATTAAAACTTACTGTCCTAAGCTTAAGAGCTAGGAGAGGAGTACTGCAAGCATCTATCAACTCAGGATGCCAAGCTGAAAAAGCGCAAGTACCGCAAGTTAGTCCATCGGGTCCTATCCGCTCTCGAGCAGCTTGACTTGAGCGACTTGGACTCGGGGACCGAGGAGTAGGATGAGCCATTAGGCAAGAAGAAGGCTGATGGCTTTACCGACATGTGATTTATGGTGAACATCGATGACATCTCCATCGAGGATGATTTGTACAATGACCCTGATGAGATAAAGCTCACGTATGATGAGATGTCTCGTGTTGTAGTTCGCCTAGGCCATGATCTCATAAAATGCAAAAAGAAAATGAAGGATCTTGATTTCTTGGTTGAAGGCTTGAATGATGAAATTGTTAGGCTTAGATCTTTAGTTCCTTATGATGGTAATTGAATCTTGCATAATTCTTCACTAAGTTAGACAAGCTAAGGATCATCTATTTTGATGTTGCTAGTCATCTTAGACTATCACTTGATAAGATTGAGAAGATGGAAGCTTGTTTTTGTCTTGGCACTACGGTGCATGCTTATGTTGCTAATGAGTTGCTGGTCACTAGGGATAATCTTGCTAAAATAAAAGTTGTTTTCCTTGCTTGACCCTTAGTGTATTCATCTCATGCTAAACAACAAAAATATACAAATGATGAACTTGGTCAACATAAGTTTAGCAAATATCTTGTGTACTTAGGAGCTGGAGACTTGATTGCTGTTGCTTTATCCTGCTTTAAGTGTGTGTTTGCTAGAGTTGAAGCTTAAGAGTGCCATGAGTAAAAATGATGAACTAACTAAAATTATGCTTCACCTTAGTACTCACTTGCGAAAAATGTCCTAAATTAACTATTGAAATTGATGTATCAACTAGAACTCTAAATGACTTCACTGCTAACGAAAAATATGCTTCATCATCTGTATCAAAGAAATATGATCCTGTAGTATCCATTACTTGTGCATTTTGTGATGAGATAGGACAAGACTTAGATAACAAGCATGAGAAATTTAGAGTCAATTTGATCTACAACTTAGGAGAGTTAGAGAAATTTTTTGTGTATCTTGTGAATCTCTTAAGCTTAAAGGTAACTATGCATAAGAAAAGATATGCTAGGGTGATGAAAAATAGTAAGTGCAATTCGTGTGTCACCCTAGCAAAAGAGAATGACTACCACCTCAAGCAGATTTTAGAGTGATTCTCTAGTAGCAAAAAGAACATTAACATGATCCTAAACCAGTCCAAGATTGGTGTCAAGAATAGAGGTTTAGGTTCCAATACCTTAGAGTATTCCAAGAAAAATCTACCTAAGTAGTGAGAGTTCTAAAGAGTGGCTTATTTGAGTCAAAGACTAAGCCAAGTAAGATCATCTTCAAGTCTACTGGCTTTGCACAATCTTCCTGTTGTGCAGTGGGTGTTTTTTCTTCAACAGGTCAGACTCCTCATCAAGTCAAGTACTATTACACCTACTGTGAAAGGGATGGCCATGTGGTTCAATTCTACTTCGGGCAAGCCAGACATGAAAATAAGGATAGAGAGACCGTTGAGAGCTAGATGAGTGCATGTAGCCTAGATTGTCCCTAGAGTTAGCTTCAAGTCTAGATTTATTGAGAAATTATTTAATGACTTTAGGTCGGCCTCTCGTCCAAACATAGATTACCATGAGGGCAGCGTAGATTCACAAGTACCTACCAGACAGGGTGAGCTCCAAGCTTTTGTTAGACCTAGTTGAGAGTTCAGGGGGAGTTTGGATAGAGCTCATGTTGGGGTCACTGCTACTGAGCGACCCTATCACGAGCGGTTCGAACCGTCATCACGACAGTTCTGAACCGTCAGTGTTTAGGTGTCGATGATAGTTGGTGGTTATCACAGACGGTTCCCGAGTCGTCTGTGATAACTCACATTACGAGACTATCACAGAGCGGTTTTTATAAACCACCGTCTGCGTGATACTCGTCTATCATGACGGTTAGTAATAAAGACCGCTGCGTGATATACATAATATCACGAGCGGTTTTATTACTAACCGTGCGTGATATGTGTATATCACGACGGTTAGTAGTAAAGGCCGTCGTGATATCATTCACACCACAGACGGCACTCTTTGAAACCGTCTGTGATATTGTATCACAGACGATTTTTAACAACGAACCGTCTGTGATACCAAGTGCATCATCCATTTTATATGCTGTTTTTTGGCTAGCCTCAGAATATGCTAGCCATGCCCTCTGAAAGCAAGCAAGCAAGCAGATTACAGATAAATGACAGATATAAGTTAATTGTAACTCATAGTAAATTACAACAAAATTTGATACACAGATGAATCTAACAAACGGCCAGCAGATCACATACATATATAGAATGAAAATCGTTACACAAAATCTGACAAATGAATTCAATTGAAGGAATTGTTTGATTTGTACAATTGAATCCAATGTTTCAACATCTAATTATCACCATTGCCGGCGTGGAACTCTCTCCTCTTATTTATGACCTCTGCTAGCAAGAATTGGGAGATGATTGCACGAATGTCGACGAGATTGTCAAGATCATATGCACTTTCGTCGAAGTCCACCCGCTGTCGCTAGGAGCAATGTTAAGTCATTAATTAGCATGTGTGTGTAATATAAATACATATATATAATCAGAAAATAATAATTATTGGAAGGACCTGACAAACCTCTGGATCATTGATCTTAGTATCCATGATTTCCTTCATATGGCGGCAAACGTAGAATCCACATACATTGCCCTGTAGCTGCTAGTGGCACTGCAAAAATAGAATTACATACATCAGTATTGTCAATTCTAGAGGCATTATAACAAAGTATGATATAGGATTGTTGTGTTGTAGCGGGTACCGAAAATCGCGTGTTGTGTCGTAGCGTGTCACTGAATTTGTCGTGTCTTCCTCCTTGGGCAACATAATCGGCAAACGCCCTACGTGATTCAAAAAACTTAGCCTCGGCCGTGGCAAACAAAAAAAATATTACAATAGAGTTATGTATGGAGGAAATGAGTTACCTAATAAGTACTTCTTGCACACGACTGAAGTCGTGGTTGCTCCTAAGGAGGGAATCAAGGTATATTACCTTGCTCCACTTTGGTAAAATCACAATCAAAATCTAGTGATGCCTAGTCATGTGTGTCGCTATAGTGATTAATCCTAAGTTCATGCTGCATGTAAAGTACAAATGAAACATATGTGTGGCAACTAGTGAAGCACTTACCCTTGGTTGAAGGGTACCATGACGTACTCCTTGTCGGTGTGAGCAATCAATCCCCTCGTTATGTAACCTTGCACGAAGGATGCATCTGCGTTGATAGATTGCTCGGAGACCAAGTGAGGGTCGAGGAAACCCACCGGTCGTCACGATCGCCGGACTTCTTGGATCATGTATCTATACATAAAGAAAGAGTAATGACATTTATCTGTATAACGTGAACGTATTCATTGTACAGTACACTTACAGTGTCCAGCATCGTAGAAGTTAGGCGTCGAGTTCGTCGAGATTGAATAGTAAGAATAAATCTTCGAATGTCACGACGATGTAGCCCGAGTCGTGGAGGAAATGCGTCTCCTTATATTTCAGAGTGAATGCACTCTGCCGGATTGGCTTCATGTTGGACTTCTCCATGTACCAGGCATGCAATGTATTGCAAATCAAACCAAGCTGGGATAATTGTGACTCGGGCACCAACGACACTCCTAGAGTAAACTTCCATGACACGGGACGCGGCTTAATTTTCTTCGCATGAGCCTTGGAGGCCTTGGAGCCTTGCTTATGATATGTTCTCGGTGGCGTCTCGGCGGGAGCCGATGCAACAGACTTTACTGGATTTGGAGGTGAAGCCACCGGAGCCGATGTGCCAGGTCCATGGCGACGTCCCTCTTGGGCCACTGGATGTGAAGATTGTGGCACGGACATGTCGAGGACGATGCCCCTCTTGGGCCACTGAATGAATGTGTGGACGGCATCCCCTAATGTCTTAATCTCTTCGTTGGGGGTTTCTCAAGAGGGACGGTCTTAAAAATATCATTAATCATGTCCACCTGGACCTTTATGAAACCGGTGTCTACTTGTACACCATGCACCAGCGTCCCTGGCAGCAATGGATACACCATGCCGCGCCCAGCGTCAACGGGAATAGAGCCAACAAGCCTGACTTTGAGGCTGCAAGGCATGGGCTCCTACATAACGATACAAGATGAGTTAAGGCGTCCACTAGAGAGATCTATGTACCATTCTAAAGAGGTACATTACCTGAATGTCATCAATAGGTAAGTGGGCGTCGCTATGTTCAGAAATTGGTGTGGATGCGCAGCTACTGCGACATTGAGGGGGACTGGGTATCGCAGTAGTAGGAGTAGGTTGCGATTGGTTGCGGACTTGTCTCAGTTCTTCCCGCCAGTAACATATCAATACATAGGCAATACATATATTTCATCCCCTTCTTCAACATATCCAGCTCGGCCGCCCTTCTAAAAGCAGACACGCCAGTAATGTACTCTTCACTCACACGGTTCTCAATATACATCCAGCTTCGGTCCATCTACGCTACACAAGTGACAAATGGGTGTCAAAAATGATTATTACCCCTACTACTAACCTCTGATCAGATCACTAAGAATGTTAAGTAATTGAGTATTAATCTCTGATCAGATCACTAAGAATGTTAAGTAATTGAGTATACTAACCTCTGATCAGATCACTAAGAAGACGGTGATATTTTTTCACCCCCAACTCCCTAAAGCCGGCCGCCTTGCTCCACCGATGCAGCGCAATGAAGACAGATCGGTGTCGACATCCTTCAAGCAAGTACCCCAAGTAATTAATACTACGCAGAATATCACAAACGGTCTGTGAAAATGATATATCACAGACGGTTCGTATTAATAACCGTCTGTGAATTATCACCGACGGTTATTGATATTAACCGTCTGTGATACAAACAATATCACAGACAGTTCAAATTAATAACCGTCTGTGATTGTTGCCTATCATAGAGGGTTCGCATAAATAACCGTTTGTGATAGTCTAAAATTATCACAGACGGTTCTTAACACGAACTGTCTGTGATGTCCATCATATCACAGACGGTTCGAAATACCAACCATCTGTGATTTATGCGTATCACAGACGGTTCGTATATAGAACCGTCTGTGATAGTCCTTCACAGACGGTTTACACTACAAACCGTCTGTGATAGTTCACTCTGTACACAAACAAGCAATAAAATAATGTTACCCATGCCCTCTGGAAAGAAGATGAAAACAAGCAAATACAGAGGCAAGCACAACAACACATTCAGATCTATTACAGCTAAGAACGAACCCTTCATGGCACGACGGTGCGGCTAAACAAGACACACTTATGACACGTACGGCAAGAGTGTATTGTCCAGCCGCCTGCCGTGCAGCGACGGAGGCACTAGCTCACGGCAGTAGTCGGCGTTGTGGAGGAACAAGCAAATATAGAGGCAAGCACAACAACACATTCAGATCGATCTATTACAGGATAACAAGCTAACGAACCCTTCATGGCACAACTGTGCGGCTGAACAAGACACACTTACGACACTTACGGCAAGAGTGTGTTGTCCACCCGCCATGCCGTGACGAGGCGCTAGCTCACAGCGGAGGGGAACCTAGCTAGTGGATGAACTCACGCGTGACTAGTACCAGTGGAAAGGTTGATGAGAAGTTATTAATAAGGGCCAAGCCGTGGGAGGAACTGGTGCCAGCCATTCGATATGGAGAGAATGGACGGGTGAGATCGAAATCTCGGTATCGCCAAACATTTGCTTATCACGACGGTTATTTACACGAACCGTGCGTGATGCATACTATCACTGAGCGGTTAGTGTTAATAACGATGCAGTGATTGTGCTATCACGACGGTTCGTTAATAGAACCGCTGCGTGATAGACCTTCACGACGCAAACAAGCAACACATTCAGATCATCAAATTGATTGTCCTCATCCACAACATTCTCCACTCGACAATCCTTCTTTTTCCGCAAAATTCAAGGCAATTTTATTACAAAGTGCAAAAAGACATTCCCATATTCTTGGTGAGTAATCGCATCATCGCATCTTGGCGCACGTGATTCGAGACCGAGAGATGAAGAAAAGAAGTGGGAAGAAGCGGATGGATAGTCGCTCGTGAAGAAGTCGGCTATGTTTTGCTCACCAAGAATCTGGGAATGTCTTTTTGAACTTTTGTAATAAAATTGCCTTGAATTTTGCAGGAAAAAGAAGGATTGTCGGAGTGGACATCACATCTCGGCAGTAGTCGACATCTTCGAGGAACATGCAAATACAGAGGCAAGCACGACAACACATTTAGATCTATTACAGGATAACAAGTTAGTGAACTCTTCATGGAACGACGGTGCGGGTGAACAAGACACACTTACCACACTTACAGCTATATATGCTCACAGTGGATGAACTCACACGTGACTAGTACCGGTGGAAAGGTAGATGGGGCGTTATTTATAAGGGCCGAGCAGAGGGAGGAACTGCTGCCTGCCATTCGATGTGGAGAGAATGGATGGGTGAAATCGAAATCCTAGGTATACGCCAATTATTGGTGACACGTGATTATCACACGCCAATTATTGGTGATATGTGATTATCATAGACGGTTATTAACGCGAACCGTGTGTGATAATAAATGTCATAGACGGTTCTTATCTGAGCCGTCGTGATGTTCGATTATCACAGACGGTTCGTATTACTAACCGTCTGTGAAAGTTCAGAGACGGTTATTAACACGAACCGTCTGTGTTGTCCAGATTATCACAGATAGTTCGTATTAAGGACCGACCGTGAAAGTTCACAGACGGTTCTTAATACGAACCGTCTGTGATTTCTTAATTATCACAGACGGTTAGTGTTAATAACCGTCTGTGAAAATATCACAGACGGTTGCGAGTATAAACCGTCTGTGAAAGTTTAATCACAGACGATTTCGTATAAACCGTCTGTCATAAGCTTTATCTCAGAACGCTTCGTGTTTCGATCGTCTAATTAACGTCTCTCGATCGTTATACGAAGCGTCTATATCATTAATATTTGTGTATACAAACCGTCTGTGCTAAAGATTAAATATGCACGCCTAATCCAGGTCTCTTCTACGTACGTACAATATGGCTTCTACTATTCTTGTGATCATCTCCTTCCTCTCATCTGTTCATCAAGAATTGTTGGGCCGGAACCTTACACAGACGGCCAGCAATTTGCATCTGGAGTAGCTTCTCCGCACACGCCTTGCTCTCCTTCCCCGACTTTCTTGCATCCATCAGCTCGACCTGATCATCCGCCGTCGACGGAGGCGTCTCGCTGCCGCTCAAGAAAGGGAAACAACCCTTACCTTGGTTCTTCTCCACAATGTGCGCAAAGCGGAAGAAGCTCTACACGCATTGGAGAGACTGATGGATAGCCTTGCCGATCAAGCAGAAACGGCAGATTCTGAGAAATCTTTTCATGCTATCCTCTATGACATTATGGGCTATGCTACTGATTACTTGCCTAGGCTGGAGGAGGAAGTGCTGAGGACAAGGACAATCTTAACGGCATTCGAGAAGTCAGTGGCTGATCCTCCAAGTCCCAAAGTCGAAGAAGAAGCGTACGAAGCCCAAAAGATTACAATCTGGGAAACTCTTTACCTGTGTGACTTTTGTAATAAATTGCCTCTAATTGAAATTAATAAATTTACCTTTAATTTGTGATCTCTTGTCTCAATAGTTCTGTAATTAAGTTATTAGAAGCAATGTGTACTTATATATTAACCTCTGATCATGAACAGAATATGACAGACAAAGAGACATCACAGACGGTTCTTGTCAAAAACCGTCGTGATAGTCTACAACATGACGGTTTTTAATAAAAACCGTCAGTGATATCTGAAAGTATCACGAGCGGTTCATCGGTAAGGATCGTCTGTGATACTCGACCACTAACACAAACGGTGTCCAAATTAAAACCGTCTGTGTTAGTGTCAATCACAGACGGTTTTGTCAAACCGTCTGTGATGTAGCCGTCCAGTATAGCCTCTTTTGTAGTAGTGGGTGTGTTCTCATGGTATCCATTCTTTGCCTCATGTTGCATCATCTTCAGTTTATGTTTCCACTGGTTCTACTTCTACTCTTCGAGTGTCTCAGTACTGGATTTCTAAGTCTTTTATCACTAACCCAGTACCGATCGAGACTTTGAGGTTTTCTATTTCTATGATGTAGGTCCAGCTGGGGAGGAAGAAGAATGTGTGGCTAGTAGACTCTGGATATTCTCGACACATAACCGAAAATTTAAGATGGTTCTCCTCCCTCACCTGAGCATCCAGTGATGAGTTGATTATGTTTAGGGATGCTTCTACCAGGATTGTGATGACCAAGGGCACAGTCCATATCAATGACAACTTCATACTTAGGGATGTAGCACTGGTAAGTAAGCTCAAGTATAGTTTACTTTTAGTCTCGTAGTTAATTGATGATTGTCTCGAGGTAAGTTTTATGAGAAGTGCTCCTATATCAGTCTAGGGATATAGTCTTTGGGATTTCTTATCTTGGAAGAGTTTTTATGCTGAGTTTGTTGAGTTTAGGTGTCTTATTGTTTCAGAGCTTAGAGATATTATTTTTTGGCACCGTAAGCTTGGATACATTGGTTTTGATCACTTAACAAGTGTACAATTGAAAATGATGACTACAGAGGATGAACAGGAGCCAACAAAATTAACACATTTTCAATTAGTTGGCGTCATGTCATTGCATATACAAACGCATTGCGCGATCGATCGGCTGGACCGGACGTGCATGCATTATTCATGGCTTGCACGCGCCTCTTGATCGGCGAAGTAACGCTCGCTGCCGCCCGCGGTGAGGACAAGACGAAATGAATATTACTAGTCCGATCCGTATGCATGCAGCTGGCTGAAGCATCGATCCGCGTGGACCCGCCTCGATGCAGACACGGAGAGGACGGAGAGGGCAATGGTCAAAAGTCGATGGCCGAAAAAATAAGTTGGGCCACGCAGTGCCCTCTTCGCCAGATCCAATAACATCTTGAGATCTCCCAGCCTAATGTAGCTTCCTTCTCTAAATTATTCCCTCCGTTTTCGTTCTAGAATGCACGCAATAAACATATTCAAATTTTGAATGTATTTTGTTTTTATTACATGGAAATGGCTTTAGCACATCTGCCATAAAAAGTACTTTCATAAGATAGAAAAGGGATCACATCTGCCTGATCGTTTCGGCTTCGGCTTTCTGGCTTATTTTTCACTATTCCTAAATTTCGTCTTTTTCTGATTTTTTGAGTTTTTTTACCAATTCTTTTTTTTCCTGTATTCGTTTGCATTACACGTGATGGGCTAACCCATTTTTTCTATTTTTAATATTTTTTAAATTTAATTATACCAAATAAGCCACCTTCAGCTACAGTGTAATTTCAGTCAGCTACAGTGAAATAAGCCATAAGCCACAGCCCAACCAATCACCACCTTAACTTTTAAAGACCATGTCCAAAATGACAAGGTAACGGAGGGAGCAAGTGGTGGTACTCTGGTATTGCAAATCAGATGTTTGATACAATTAAAGTGAAGAATAATAATCAATGCACGTAATCTCTGGAAGGTGAAAGTATGCTTATTGCATTTTTGTCTGATCGTATTGAATTTTGAAACTTGATTGTCTAGCACTGTAGCAGAAACAATTGCGTAGTCACAAGCTGGAACAATTAGACCCCGTGAAAAAAAGGGAAAAGAACTGGTCCGTGCATATACGAAATTAAGCTAGGCATACTAGGCCCTTAACGAAAGGCACATTATATATGTCATAGATGTAACCTATATAAATAGAAACAACAGGTGATATTGAAGACATCTTCTTCATCTTGATAGTAAGAAAATTCCACAATATTCCTAAAAAGAAAAAAATTTAAAAATTCTCAATTAATAGAAAGAAAAGGAGAATAATTTCTGCCACTTATTTTGGGAGTCTAGATTACAATGATACAGATTAATCATATATAGATATTAGAGTTATATAATAAATATAATTATATTTCAATTATAAAAAGTGGAGTTGTATATCAAAGAGTACCAGAGTACCACCACGAGTAAATCTGCTAGTTTCTATCTAATAAGAAAGAATGAAAGAGGAAGAAGAAAAAGATGCATCGATCACTAGCTAGTCCAAATCGGAGCAGACTATGCAACTAGCTAGTTGTTGACGTCGTTGGTGCGTTTGCTGGGGGCGGACGGGGGTGGCCTCCCTCGGGGCTTCCTGTTGAGCAGCAGCTCTCCGTAGTACTTGGCCGCGAGCTCCTCCCTCCTCGACACGGCCGTTTCCGTTTCGGTCTTGAGAGCAATCTTCTTCATCTGCTCGCCCGGGACGCCGCCATTGTCGAGAGGCGGCCCAGCTGCTGCTGGTTGTCGCAGATGCCTGCTGCAACTGGAATGCCGTGTGAAGACGGTCAGGAGCAGCAGCAGCTGCAGCACGAGGAAGAGGAAGCGAGGGCGCAGCTTGTGTGGCAACAACAATGTTGCCATTGATTTGGATTCGACGCAAACTAAATCAGAAGCAGCTTCTTCTAGCTAGCTAGGTTGTGTGGATAGATATATGGAGACGATCGAAATGGATGCGACTATATATTATGCGAGGAAGATCGCAAAGGAATATATATATATATATACAGGCAAGTGCAGTCGTCGTCAATCGAGGGAGGGGAAAAGATCAGAGAGGAACTAGCGTGGAGGGCAAGTCAAAAGAGAGGGAATGCGTGCGTGATGATGAGGAATTAAGCAGACTTAGCATGGAGGGTATCCATCTGTGACGTGTGTGCATGCATTCAAGTTAGCGCGTCACCATACGTGCCACTGCCAGCTAGCAACGACGCGTATTTTGCCTACCTGTCTGAACCAGCTGAAACGGTCTGCCCATTAATACTAGTTTTTTACTTTGACTTATAAATAGTAATAAATTATAGAAAGAGATATATTACATATGATTTTGACTGATATAAATAAAGTCATTACAGTATACACTATAATTGGCTAGTAGATCCATCTTGAAAAAAAAACTTAATTTGAAAGTTAGGAAAAGTGGAAAACCTATTTACTATAGAAAATCAGCTTTTAAAAACCAATACAAACAGAGCTAAATGTTATCGTAGGACCTCATTGGGACGCAGGATATTTTGTCAAATATTTGGTAGAATTTTCACGAGAAACAGTTCATTCGTACCTCCCGAGTTAATTGATTCGTAGAACATCTAGCTAGCAAGCTAAATTATTACTCCGCCACAGTCAATATTAATTCCCGTGCTTATTGTGCAGTTGTGCTTGCAAATTCCAGCCGGTTAATTTGTTCCGCCAATATTGCACTACTGAATCTATAAAAAAAGACCTTTTTATTTTTGCTACGGACTGATGTATAGTACTCAATTAACCAGCTGACTGGAGCTTCATTCTTCCAATTCCGGTCAAAGCTGACCGACTTTAGTTGATAGAGAGAGAGCTTACTTTGCATATTTGCAAGTTGCATGCAACACATGCCTACCGAAATCACCCTACTTTCCCGGCCGGGATGTGTACAACACCACTTTCTTTCTGGTGTGTGTACATGTGTGTGTGTCAGGACTAACGAAATAGTCAAGCTGTTTCCACGTACCTCTCCATGCTGACTGAATTATAAATTTGCGCGACGCACCTTCCTACTAAATTAATACTCTAGGTACACTTTTGTTCCTACATGCGCCTATGCTAAGTCAACTTTGATGTTTATGTCTGCATTTGTGCCTGGCTTGACCTTATTATCTGATAATTACAGCTGCAGTGCAGCCTTTGTTCCTCAAGTCTTAGCTGACTTTTTTTTTGAAGCATAGCTGATTTAATTTTGGAATTTGCTAGATAGAACTTGAGTGTTTTTTTATTTGTAAGCACTTAATTTTTTATCCATTGGATGGTGTTTTGTTTGTACTTTATGTTTTAACTTTGTGATTTTTTCTGTATCAACAATGTGATAAGGTAATAATAAATTTGTTTAGTGTCATCAGGAGCCAAAACATAAATGAACTAGTAGTGTTTTTGTGTTGTTTTTTTGTTGTGTTCCTTATAGTTTGCTTTCTTTCTCTTTTTTACAAATTGTTACATCATTTACATAATTTAATTATTATAAAACTAGTATATAATTAATGTAAGAATACCATAAATAAAAGAATAATATGTGTTAGAGCATTTCTTAATGTATCACATCACATACTAATAACTAATGAGCAAACTAGTAGTTAAAGGTAGATACGCATCTAATATATAAAAAATTGAGTACTTCTTAACAAAATAGTACTCAAATAGGAGGGGACAAGGCAGAGTAATTTCACGCATTAGATCTAGATCTAAAAGCTTAAAATTTAAGTGCTATTTAATAAAAAAAATACTTAAGTCCTTTTTCGACATCATATTTAATTTTACTTTATATCTCGTTTCTGTCACACGCACACAGCATCACAGCACAGCATAATGGATCAAGATTGGATAATTAATTCCAGAGTGTACAGAATAATAAGCTACTTAGCTACCCGAAATTTCAGATCAGTGGTACTGCTACCGACGGTGTCCTCTGGAAGTCTGGATGGATGACATGACAGAAATACCCTGCAAGCGAGCACCGTGTCACCGATTGAAAGAGCGTAGGGAAGATCACGCGGTTGCGATCCTTGTATTGACCGAGTATTTATACAACCGACATAAAAAAAACTGAACTAACACACTATTTTTATCTAGCTATACATTTGAGGAATCATCGCCGAGAAGTCCAGTTTGAATGGTTTCTTCTGGACAGAAGGATAGATGAAACATAAACAATATAAAAAATAATAAATTAAATACAGAGATAGAAAACTTCTTTCTTTATTGCTTTCTCTTCTAAAAGTACAAGTTACAATTATTAGAATCTCCTATTTATAAATTAAATGGTGATGTATCCACCATGGGCTAGACTTGCAGACCTAGGCCTAGGTTTCCCAACACTCTCCCTTGGACACTTATCTGATACGTTCATTCCTTATTAAAACTCAACAAAAATCTAGTAGAAAAAATGTAGAGAAAGAGTACATAATATATATTACGTTGTGTTACACAAATTGCCTCATTAAAAATCTTAGATGAGAAACTTTCAGAAAACTCGTCAATGGAAAAGTGTACAATCCACCCAATTTCATTTAATCTACAAGATTTATTCTTCGGATACTCGATCTTCGTGATAAAGTTTTAATAGTAAGCTAGAGAAGAATCTCCCATTAAGTTCTGCATTTCTATAAGTCTCATCATGCAAATTCCACGTACACATCTTTCAAAGTTAGATGCTGGAAGTGACTTAGCCAATAAATATGTAAGATTTTCACATGACTTAGTATGCAATATCTTAATTTCATCCATGTTTTGTAATTCATGAGTATAAAAGAACTTGGGGTTGATATGCTTTGTATGATAACTCTTCATGTAACCTGTCTGCATTTATGCAACACAAGCTACATTATCTTCATAGATAATTATGAGAGCTTGTACGATATTTAATCCACATGACTGCTAGAAGCCAAGCACAGTCTTGTGCAACTTTGTACAACGCTATGATTTCCGAGTGGTTCATCGAAGTTGATACTAGACTTTGCTTAAACGATTTCCATAAAATTACAGTTCCACCACACGGAGTACATAGCCTGTTTGTTACCTAACTGTATACGGGTCTGACAGGTACCTGGCATCTGCGTAGCCAGTCATATTCAGGTCTTGATTCTTTCTGTATAATAATCCAAAGTCTTGCTTCGTTGAAGGTATCAGAAGATGTCCTTTATTTTTTGTCAATATCTTTTGGTAGGTTCTGCACTAAACCTTGCTAATAGGTTTATGACAAATGCAATATTCGGTTTAGTGCAGTTTGCTAAATACATAAGTGCTCCTATTGCGCTTAAGTACGGGAATTCCGATTCCATAACTTCCTCCCCTTCTTCCCTAGGTCGGTACGGATTCTTGTCTTGCTGTAAAGATCTTCCGATCATCGGTACTTTTGATTAACATGCCTTTTCAAAGCTGAATCTTTCTAACACCTTTTTAGTGTATGCGGACTAATGTACTAATATCCCTTCAGGGACACGCTTAAGCTGCAAGCCTAGCCAATATTTAGTTTTACCTAAAACTTTCATTTCGAACTCTGACTCCAAGTACAAGCTTACCTCCTTTATATCTTCCAGAGTTCTGATGATATTCATATCATCTATATGCACTAAGAGTATACAAAATTCATTTTGGGACCGTTGTATAAATACACATGGACAATCCTCATTGTTCGTGTAGCCTTTCTTGCATAGAAAGTCGCTTAAGCGATTATACCACATTCTGCCTAATTACTTAAGTCTGTATAATAATTTTCTCAGTTTCACACTGTACAGTTTCTATTTATTCTATCTTGGTTTGGGCCTGGGATACCTTCAGGCACCTTTATATAAATATCCGAATCCAAGTTTTCATAATGGTATACAGTTACCACATCCATTAAGTTTATTTCTAAATTCAAGTTTACTGCCATCGAGATTAAATATCTAAAGATAATACCACTCATGACCGGGGAATAGATTTCTTCATAATCAACTCCTAGATGTTGAGTGAAACCTTGTGCAACAAGCCTTACTTTATATCTTACAACTTTATTTTTCTCATTTCTCTTTCAAACAAATACCCAGTTTATGCCCTATGGGGTGCACATGGGGAGGCGTGCAGCTTACAGTTCCAAACACCACTCTTTTATTTAGAAATAATAATTCAGTTTCTATTGTTTTTTTTAATCCTCCCAATCTGATATTTTCTTACATTCGGCGAGCGATGCAGGCTCTGGATCAAGATCGATTATTGTGGCATTTTTTTTACAAAATAAATATCAACATTGGCTGCTATTCTATTCATGGATTCTCCTGTGTGTACATAGTTTATAGCTATTTGACCATGAGTTGATTCTTCTAGTGCTTCTACTTGCTTATCGCTTCTTCCAATTACAGGAGCAAGTCCCTTTAGTTTTTTAGTTCCGATGTGTGCGCACACATCTATGCTAGTTTCTCCCTCCATTGGAATGTTCAAATCCAGTATGCCTTTCTTTGAAGGTACCATACCAATGCCAGGTCTCAACTGGCTCCCCTTCTGATTCTGAGGGACTTCGGTGATTAGCTGTGTCAAGTCTTTCTTATCTCTTTTCATCAGGCGTCCCCGGTTACTTGGGATTCAAGGGGCTGGAGTTCTCATTCTTTTATTCTGAGGCCTCTGGATAGGATTAGAGATACCTTCAACTTTCTTGGGTATTTCAACCCTATCCAGTGCATTGCGTGTAGGCACATATGTTGGTCACATTCTTTAAATTACTAAAGTGGTCAGGCAGTTGGTTTGCTAATACTTGCAAATCAATGATCTTTTGGACTTCTCTATTTGCTTCACTTGTGTGCGGGTCATGTGCATAGATTCCTGTGGCTTGCCACGTAATTGTTTAACATTTTTCATCAAGGCGTTGATTTCCTTCCCCTAATGTCGGGAAACTATCCTCGTCAAATAAACTATCAACGAACTGGGCAGTGTGCAAATCTCTTTTCATGGGGTCCAAATACTTGATTTTGGATGTTGTATCATAACCAATGTATATCCTAGGCTTTCAGAGAGGATCTATTGCAGTACGCTGTGATGGTGGTATATATAAACCATACAACCAAACCTACGAAGATGAAAATTTACGGTGTTGACCCTTGCGCTAGTTGCATACGTGAATGGATGTTATATGCTGACGGCATAAAGTTGATGAGAGTTGCTGCATGTAGGACTGCGTGCCTCCAACATAGAGTTAGTAAATTACAATTCTGCAAAAGCAATCGGGCAATAAATTTAATTCTTTTAATTAATACTTTTGCTAGTCCATTCTAGGTGTGGCATGTGGTACAACATGCTCAACTTTAATTCCCATTGCCATGGAATAATCATCAAATGCTTTTGAACTAAATTCTCTGGTGTTATCCATTCTGATGGATTTTATATGATGATCAGGGAAATTATTTTTAATTTGAATTATCTACGAGATCTGCTTTACAAAAGTACAATTTCTTGTAGATAATAATCATATCTGTAACCATTTCGAGAAAGCATTGGTGCGCACCATAAAATATTTAGATGGACCTAAAAGTGGTTGTATGGGACCACAAATATCTTCTTGGATGCGCTTCAGGAATGTATGGACTTCATTCTTCACTTTCAGAGCAGAATGTCTAGTAATTAATTTTCCGGTGGCACATGCGGGGGCACACAAAATCTTCTTGATTCGAAAATTTTTTACATCAATATTATGTCCCTGTGAATTGTTAATTATATTTCTCATCATCCTAAGACCTAGATGGCCAAATGTATCATGCTAGAGACAGAAGAGTTTAGAGCTTTTAAATATGGTTTTCAGGGCAGTATACGTACGATTGCCTTAATATTAGTGTAGTATAGCCCAATTTTGAATGAGGGAAGTCTTTCTAATAACCTTTTTTCACTTGCTTCATGTTTTGTAATGAGCAGGTATTTCTTACCATACACTTCTTCAGTTTTAACGTGAAAACCATTAGCACGAATATCTTTGAAGCTTAGGAGAGTTCTAGTCTATTCTGGGTACAACAAGATTTCTTTAATGACCAAAGTTGTGCCCATTGGGAGTACAATTGTGGCTCTTCCTAAGCCTACTATGCACGCATTACTACCAGCAATGGTCGTAAGACTACCAGCATTTTTGCTAATCGATTAAAAGAATTTTGCCTCTCACAAATGGTATTTGTTGTGCCACTATTAGCTAAGCACACTTCATAGGGAGCCACATGAGTTCCAATATAAAGTATTTTATTAATATGTAGTAGAAGACTGTCAACACATAAATAAAATATTTCAAATATCAGAACAAATCATGCTATGATTGACTGAATAAATGAATTAATATCATCCAACCATCACGAAAAAAATTATTTGAGTACCATCAATGCAAAATCTAACTTATTCCTTCCACACATGAAATGAATAAAAATTAAAGTCTAAATGCATTTTGTGCATTAGACTAAATCTACTGAGAAACCAGAGACTTTTGATGCTATCTTCTTGGGAGTGAGATGCTCTTCTTGAGAAATCATGGCAGCGTAGCTGCAATGTCAAGAGGAGGTGCTGCTGTAGGAGTGGAATCAACCACCATCGGTGCAGACAGCTGCTAAGAATTCTCCCCATCAACGAAGGCAATGTGGGTTTCATGCTGCCTTTTGCCATGCTTCTTCTTTTTAGCCTGGAAGGCATCAACGACGTGTTGTGGCACTTTACAAAATCCACGACCAGTGCCCCACTTGCCACATTTATAGCAGGTTTGGTCGTACTGACCATAGGGTTTGTCATCCCGCTTTGGTTTGTTGGCCTTATTTTCCTGTGGAGCATTTGACTTGCCTTTATAGCCTGTGGCTTTGCCCTTCCTTCCCCTTTTCTTCATTATAGACTTCCGCATCTTATAGCTTGCGGCATTGGCCTCACGGCCAGCGAAGCTCCCAGGTGGTTATGAGACAAAGTTCTTGTAGAGAACTTCATCATGAGCCCCTGCAACCTGTTTAATATCAATCAATTCAGCATACTCCTTGTAGCCATCTTGACGATAGTTGCGCACAGATTGCACTGAATTGAGGTGGAAGGTGGAGAGAGTCTTCTGAATCTTCTACTCATCTATGATCTGCCCGCCACAGAGTTGAAGATTGGTACAAATTCTATGCAGAATAAAGTTGTACTCCCCAACCGTATTGAAGTTAGCAAATCTGAGTCGGATCTATTCCTGCTCTGCCTAAGGAAGAATGGTGTACTTTACCTTCTCAAACCGCTTTTTTAGTGTAGTCGATAAGGCTAGCGTGCTCTTCTCTGCCATGTACTCATTCTTGAGAATGATACAGAGGTGATAACTGAGGAAGTGAAGTGCCTGATCATTTTTCTCAGGGGTGGGTTTGGCATCTTTGGATACACCAATCCTAAGGCAGCGCTGAGCTTCTTGGCTTCAAGTATAATCTCAACGTCGAAAGCCCAAGTAATTTTGGCCACGCTGGGCCAGCCCCTTGAACTCCCGGTTTGTGATGCCTGTTAAAATAACATGCTTCAAATGTTAAAAACAAATCAAAATTTGAATTTTCGAGGCCCATTTATGCTAGAATATAATTTTCAGAGAATTCTACAATTTCCGAGGGCATATCCGCTAATTTTCAGTTTTGAGAAAATTTCTGTGCAATTTGCCACTTTTTTAGGGGCCCTATAGCAAAAATCTGTGCGTAACTTTTCGTTTCTCTTTTTCTATTTTTTTCCTTTTTTTCTCTCCGTCTGGGCCACTTTTTTTAATTTCCTCTTTTCCCCCAGTCCATGTTGGCCGACTCAAAAAAGGGGAGTAGGGTTCCCCTACCCTGTTCATGTGGTGCCGGCGGGCGTGCCAAGAGCCGGTGGCCCGTGCGGGGCGTGATGCGGTGGCGGCCGGGAGACCAGCGATGGCAGCTCACTAAGCGACGGTGGCACATACGAGGCAATGCTCGAGAGGCGGCGCATGCGGGTAGTGCTTGGGAGGTGGTAGTGCACACGAGCAGAGCTTAAGAGTGACGACGCTTGTGGGTGCGACTGCTCAAGTAGCGCTCGGAAGGGGTGGCACATGTGGGCACAGCATCTCAGGCAGCGCTCAAGAGTGATGATGGAAGCTCCGGTGGGGCAAGCATCGGCTGAGCGGTAGCTGCAAGCTAGTGCAGTAGCGCGAGCGTGTGGGAGCGGATCGCAACTCTTGCCGGCGGTGGTGTGTTGGCCGAGAGTCGGCGATCGAGTTGGCAGTGGCCCATGCGGGGGCACAGAGCACTGATGCCGGTGGTCAGGTGACCTCGATCGAAAATAAGTAGTGGCCAGTATGCGTACAGGCGGTCGGTGCCTCGGGTGGTGTATGCAGGTTGCGACACCTCGGGTCGAGCGATGGTGGCTTAGCATATGGGGTGAGTGGTGGCAGCGGCCATGCGGGGCTGGTGGCTCAGGCATCGTAGCTGTGGGATGGCGACACATATAGCATGGCAGCCGGTGGCGCGTTCAACCTCGTGCGAGTTTTCCCCTTTTGTCAATCTACAGTGCAATCAATATCTACTCTTTTGTGCAAATCTACCGATCGGCTTGGCCAGCAACTTCAAGTTAGCTCGCGGTAGATTAGAGTGGATTTGCACCGTAGAAAAATAATCTAGAAAGCAAATTTTTTTGGAATTTAACACGATTCTAGATTGGCAATTCAATCTACGAGTGCTTCGATGATTACCTTTCGATCCACGAAGCAATTAGTGCTGATAACGTGTTGATGAACCATTGTTGGCGAGTCTAGCACGAGCAATTCCTCCTAGACAAAAAGATGGATCAAACATAGTAATGTAAGAAATAATAAATTGAATACAAAGATATGGGGGAACTCCTCCTTTCTTTATTGCTTTCTCCTCCAAAAGTACAAGTTACAATGATTGAAGCCCCCTATTTATAGACTAAGTAGTGAGATGCCCACCATAGGCCAGGCTTGCAGGCCCAGGCCTAGGTTTGCCAACATAAGCTATTAACAAAAGTTGTTAGATGCTGACGATAAGGCTTAGGAGTTGTTAGCTGAGCGATAGACGTGCATAGCGAAACAATCCGGAGAGAGGGAGGGACTAATAGCCTCCTGTAGACACAATCGAGAGAAGTTTGGAAGTTGAGGCTAGAGCAACAATCGTGGAACAACATCATCAAGAAGCTTTGTGAAGAATTCAGCATACTAAGAAGCAGAAGGTACATGAAGAACACGAACTTCACCTAGAGCAACGCGATCTCGAACGAAGCGAAGATCGATCTCAATATGTTTGATTCGCTGGTGTTGCATAGGGTTGCTGGAGAGACTGCTCTTATATTGTTATAGTAAATAATTGTTGCTCTCGGTAGAGGTTGGTGCAGTTCGATGAGGAGTTATCAAAGAGAGCAGGTTTCTGCGATGGCATTTGTGACACCACGATACTCCGCTTCTATGCTAGAACGGGACACCATGTGCTGACGTTTCAAGGACCAGGAGATGAGGTTGTCACTTAGGAGCACACAATATCCAGAAGTAGAATGGCACGTATCGGGGCACTTGGCCCACTCACCATTAGAGCAGGCAACAAGGTCACAAGCTGCTGAATGAGAGAGCTAGAGACCAAAGTGAAGAGTACCCTTTAAGTACTAAAGAAGCTAGATATGAAGCTCATGTGGATCATGCATGTGTAGGTAAACTTGTTGAACTGTGTGAGTGATATCCGGACATGTGAATGTGAGACATTATAGGGCACCAGCGAGGCTACTGTAGAAAGTAGCATCAGGAACTAGACCACCAGTGTCAGCAGGAAGTTGGAGTGAGTGTTTATCGGCGTAGTGGCCAGGTTGCAACTGAGCATGTGTGTGCATTGGAGAACATGAAATATATGTATATACATATATGTGAAATAAACAGTACATACATATATGTATATACATATACACACACATATATGTACACACATACAAACATACATGCATACGTACGTACGTACGTACGTACATACATACATACATACATACATACATACATACATACATACATACATACATACATACATACATACATACACACATTAATGTGTATATACATGTATATACATACATACATGTATGTATATTAACATATATATGTATGTACATGTACATATACATGTGTGTGTATGCACACACACACACACACACACACACACACACACACACACACACACACACACACACACACACACACACACATATATATATATATATATATATATATATATATATATATATATATATATATATATATATATATATATATATATATATATATATATATATATATATATATATATATATATATATATATATATATATATATATATATATATATATATATATATATATATATATATATATATATATATATATATATATATATATATATATATATAGGAAAATTACATAAGGCACCATGGTGCCTAGGCACCAAACATCCGATACACGTGTATGATTGATAATTTTTGAGTTTGGGTATAAAAATGTTTTATACCCTTGATATATTTATGGTAAGTAAGTTTTGAACTCAGTTCAAATTAGTTTGAACTACTTTTGAGTTCAATGCAACTACAGTGAGTATATACCATAAAAATAGTTCAAACTAATTAAACTGAAGTTGAATTTAAATTTTTTCGGAGTTTGACATCTCAAATATACTTTTTTATGGGTATATGAAGATACCCACATCAAACGTTGCGAATCTCAAAGCAAATCAACGGTTATTGATATTGGTGCCTAGGCACCATGGTGCATGAAACACTCGTCCTATATAGGAAGCCTCTTTTCTACTCTCGGGTGTAATTACACCCTATGTCGTATCTCACAACATAGGTAGTATCTCGCGTAACGGAGAGTATGTACGTGTAGTATACGAGTATTTAAGACTATATATGTGGTATGAACAATTTTTCAGAGGTGGTATGCATATGTTTTTGACATACTCCTTTTTATGTACGTATATAAAGGTATTTATAAAATACGCTAAAAACTATGGACTTCTTTGCAATTTTTTCGTGTGGTTCACATTGGAGTATCTTATAATTAGTATATGAGTATACCTAAAGTGATAAAGGAGTATTTCAAATTTGTTTAGGTGGTATATTAGAGGTGGGTGTAATTACACCCGGGAGTAAAAGTATTTTTCCTATATATATATATATATATATATATATATATATATATATATATATATATATATATATATATATATATATATATATATATATATATATATATATATATATTGTCGAACCAGATTTTATAATCCGGAATCTCTGTGTTTAATCGCACTATTCCTGGATCGGTAGATAGCGCATACGATTCTGATTCCGAATATCAAAGTACATATCATGCGGAAATGTAAATATAATAGTAGACTTACTCATGGGCGATTAGGCGAAATCAATAAATTGCAGCAGCGGAAGAACGAAGCACAGGTGGGACCTTCAGGACATGCCCACAGCGTGGCGGAGGTTCGCGACCTAGCCCTTGACATCTTCATCTTCTTCGCCATCGTGATCCAAAAGTATTGTTGAAGCGCAGTGATCGATTCCGCTTCAATTTGTCGCAAAGCGAGCATGAGCACTCCGACCCGTGCTCGCGAGCCAATACACGAATGCAAATAAATAGTATCGTGGCATAACAAAGGAAAGGCTCGGGTTATTTTATTTGCCAAAATTTTGCTTTTAGCGGCATTATTATTCTTAATTAATCAAAGTTTTATTATTACTACCTAACTCCACACTACAATTACCAAAATCGACTTAATCCCCGAAAATGTATTCTATTTACTGATTGCTGTCTAAAACTCCAAACAGCAAGTATCATCATTTATTTAATCCACCGATCATACTTTGTATTCAATCCTTTTTGTCATTGATTTCAACCCATAATCCAATAATCCATCTCATTTTTCTATTATCTATCACTAGCTAATCCTCAGATATACATCCACCAAAATTCAATTTACCAAGATTATAATCCACTAATGACTCCTCTAATCTCCTCAGAAATTTAATTCGTTCCTCTAGTAATTGATCAACTCCTATTAATTCCCTATATTAACAACATCTTCCAAGGATTAACAATTACTATTATATATCCACCAAGAATATCATTAATCAAGAATTATAATCCAATACTTGTAATATTCCACCAAATCCTCGAAAATTCATTTGATTCATCTAGTGCTGAATCTATTAATTCTAATATTGACATCTCCCAAGAATTTATTTCTCGATGTCATAATCCAATATTTATCTGTGTAATTCCTAAATCTCCAAAAATCATTTAAATCCTCTATCTAGCCTATCATTTAGCTAGACTTCACCAATTTATTCCTCCGAACCCACACTATCATTTCCTATTCAAGATCGACATGAATCCACCAATGCCTTTATATGTACTCTACAAACATTCCTCTCTTTTACTCATGACTGTTTATTCCACCCATATTTTATTTTATACGAATAGAAATGCCACTATTTGAAATATAATACATAAAATTTCCGAGACCTAGCAGTTTTGAACAAAAGCATAATGTTCAAGGGATATTAATGATTTTCCGTATTTAAAGCATTACCTCATATGCACACTATTACCATGGCATCACACCATCTTTCAGCGTTATATAGCGCTTAACTTACCATGGGACGACACGGGACAATTCCAAATCAGGCGATCCTTCGCCTTCACTTTTCCATTCCCATTCATAAAATGTTTTGAAATAGAACTATATCGGTTAAGTTCCCATATGCGCCCTTGGCCGTAGGCACGGCTATTCGAATAGTTTTGACTCTGCGAGTTTGTACACTTTCACCACAAGAGACAATCAACTCGTTGCCCCACACAATTCCTTAGTCATGTGGTTGAGCGGACCATCACAGTGACTTTTCAAAGTACCTCGCCCTTCCATCATTTCACCCTATGGGTCGTTCCCACTTGCGATGGGTCCCATCGTTGTGCGGGATGTTCTCCTTCGAGCGTCTAGCGGTGGCTCCCCACCCCTGCTAGCCCGCCACAGCAGAACTTCACCTTTCACGGGTGTCCCATTCAAGCCGTCTCACAGACCGCCA
Organism: Dendrocalamus sinicus; assembly: GCA_036346575.1. Taxonomy (NCBI): domain Eukaryota; kingdom Viridiplantae; phylum Streptophyta; class Magnoliopsida; order Poales; family Poaceae; genus Dendrocalamus; species Dendrocalamus sinicus. The sequence continues at coordinate 8,975,079 of CM070660.1, read as the reverse complement.
CTTGCACATCCTCACACCACCTCCTGGAAGGATGACTTTCAGGGTCCGGCACATTTACTAAGCCAAGCTATACTTTACAGACTTGTGGTTGTACTGTTTTACACGGGTTGGCATGACAAGATTCAGTCCTTAGTGGTATCTGGGTGGCCTGTCACTAACCCACTTGTGCTTCCACTGCACCACACATACTCATACTCATACACACCCTCGAACCAATCCGCCCAGACATTAAAGCATGTTGGAGATTTTGGGAGCATAAAATATCCATAACCAATATACCACTCATTTCCACCATGACTGCCCAAACCAGTTTCTCATGAATAAAAGTGATGCTTGGGACAATTTCTTGCCCCGAGTTCCTAATCAATACTAAGCATGGCATACGATTACGGACTTATTTTTGGAATGTTACTAATATATTTTTGCTAGGGCGACAAGGTTCACACATTCAAATACTCAAAGGAGGGGGTAATATTATTCAAGGTAAACAATGGCATATAACTAGAATGTCAAATTTAACATGCATTTTTATAAAACTAATAGCAATGCAATTTGTTAATTTAAAACAAAGTAATTTGCAGAAAGGTAGGTTCAACATGATCAAAGTATTGACTCGCCTTGGTCACAGCGGTCGGGTGCTTGATTGTCCGGGGCTTCTAGTGCTGCGGCCTCGATCTCTTCCTCTTGAGCCTCGTAAGCTATTTTAGCGTGCGCCCAAAATTCGTACAAAAAGAAAAGTGGCGAATCAAACCAAATAACACCAAAAATCCAAATGAACTCTAAAAATTATGATTTCAGTTCCATTGGACAGATCTTGAATTTAGATGAATTTAGAAATTTGTTTCATTCAATTTGGAGTTAAAATGAAAAAGTTATGATCATTCAAAGTTCTCAGTTCTGTTAATTCCAAATATTCTCAAATTTCTGACAGTGGGTCCCACATGTCAGTTTCTTAATTTTTATCTTTTTCTTTATTCGTTTATTACTGTGTCTATGGCCAGTGGGGTCCCGGTACTGTACATGGGGTCCATCTGTCAGCAGGGGCTCTGTGCGGATGTGTCACTGACCGATGGGGCCCAGCGGTCAGCCGTCTGCTTTGGCCACACTGGCTGACGGGTGGGGCCCACCTGTCAGCAGGGAAAATAAAAGAAATCGCTCAACCGCGCGCGCGGAGCCGGGCTCAAACACGCGACGCGGGAGCAGGGGGAAGGAAGAGACGCGCTGGTAACCAAGTGGGCGGGGAGGCTTTGCCTACCCCATAAGGGCAACTCACCCTTTTGAGGTGGCTCTCGGAGGCGGCCGGCAGAGGAAGCGGGGGCGACGGTGGCCGGCGGCGTGCGGTGGTCGGGAGGCTCCGGGGCTGCGTGGAATATAACCTCCACGAGATGGCGATGCTTTTGTTGTGGACGGCCGAGGGTAACGGTGGCCGGAGAGGGCTGGCGGCGAGCGACGGCGGCGGCTCGGGTAGGAGCCTCGGTGACGGCGAGGTGGAGACCACGGGAGGCACGGGGAAAGGCGGGGATAGCTTCACCTTGCTCCCGCGAAGCTCTGGGAGCTCGGGATTGCTTGGAGGCGGCCGGAGCGCGGCGGCAGTCGCCGAGTTGGGGAAGGAGGAGGCGGCGGGGATTGGGCGTTATAGCTCAATTGCTCGTGGGGAAAGGAAGAGTGAAGTGCTGCGGCGCGATCGTGACTTCCAGGAAGGGCTTTTATAGCCGGATGGGGCGCGCGGCTAGAGCGGCACCTGGTGCTCCGCCCTGTTTGCGCCGGCGAGGAGGCGAACCAAATCCGCCAGAGATTTTGCGGGAGAGAGCACGGGGTGCTTTGAACTTGCTCGGGTGTATGAGAGAGAGGAAAAAGGATTGGCTGCGGTGTGCGAGGAGAGCGGCGTGAGTGAGAAAGCAGCAGCTGGCGCGTGGAGAAGAATGGAGGGAGGAAGAAGAAGAGCGCGCGGCGGGGAGGGCCACCGGCCAGCGAGAGAGAGACCTGGCATGTGGGGCTCACGCGGGGCGCGGGCCACAGCGCAGAGGAGCGGGCGCGTTGCGCCGCAGCGTTCGCGCACGCGGCGGCGGAGAGAGGCGCGGGCGGACGCGAGCCCGCATGGCGCGACGCATGTCGTGTGCCGCGGAAGCCGGGCGCGATGGAGGCGCGGCGGCGGGTTGATCCGGCCGTCAGTGGCGGCGGAGGGTAAGTTGAGTTTTAATTTTTCTAGATTTTTATTTTAGCTTTTAGAATTGCCAAAAATTTCCAATAAGGTCGAAAAATATGAAAATACATCCAAAATTCAGGAAAAATTCACAGAAGTTCCTGATGACATTCTGGACTTAACAAAAATATTTTCAACTATTGTTGGTACTTAATTTATTTGCTTTCCTTGTTATTTATGGCATTATTTAAAATGAGGGCTTTATGTTTAAACCAAAATTTCCTCCATTCCTTTCTGGATCACCTTTTCAGATTCTTATTTAAATTTTTAAATTTTCTACATTTAAACATGTTTGTTTCCTCTTTAGCTTGTGGAACTTTCATCATAATTTTCGAGACAACACCAGAAATTCCAAATTCAAATGTAAAGCAAATAAAATAATCCAAAAACTTCATAATTTAATATTTATATTTTCCAGGATGTTACATATATACACACACACACACATATACATACATACATGCATACGTACATATGTGTGTACGTGTATATATGTATATATACATATTTGTGTACACATATATACATAGACATATGCATATGTGTGTGTATATATATGTATACAAATATGTATATACACATGTGTATATATATATGTATACAAATATATATACACATATATATATATATGTATACGCACACAAACACATATAATGGCAGCATATATAGACACACATATAGAGAGATATACATACGTACGTATGTATAATAGCAATACAATACTACAAATCAAAATTTACGATGAAATAAATAATTACATAAATACACACACATACACATAGAGATGGCAATGGGTACCCGATACCCAGTGGGTTTTTACTTTATTAGGGCATGGGTCTGAGCCAATTTCTAACCCATGGGTCTCTTAATGGGCAAAAAGCCCAACCCATCGGGTCTGCCGGGTTCGGATACGTTCCTATAGTACCCAAACCCGTAAACCCATGGGTAATATAAATCCGATCCATAGGAGTTATAAACCCAGGCTCCCAGCCTCCTAGGCAAACCAGCCCAGCCCATAGCCCATTAGCCATTTAGCCCCAAGCCCCCAAATCCAATACGGCAATGCCCCATTACCTATACGGCTAACCCTAGCTAGCACTCGGTCATGGTCACTACTCACTCCTCCCCAGTCCCCACCCCGATTCAACGGCGCGCGCGCTGCTGGCGGCGCATCTGGCGCTCGCGCTCGGTCTCAGCGATCTCCATGCTCGCCCTCGATCCGCGGCTCCGCTCTGCTCCGCCACTCGCCGCACGCTCGTCCTCCGCGCGCCTCGCGTCGCCTCGCCTTCGATTCAGCCCCGCGCCCCGCGCGCGGCCAATGCGCACACGCAGCGATGAGCCCTTGGCCATGGCGCTGCCCTCCGTCTCCAACGAAGATGGCCGGTGAACTTCTTCCTCCTCTCCATTAACCATTATTGCAGCTCGCATTACTAACCCCACGGGCGACCCGTGGGTACCCGTTAACCCAGTGGGCATGGGTCTGGGCAAAAATTCGCACCCGTCACGAGCATGAGTTTTTTAGCAGGCACGTCCAACTTTCATGGGCACGGGTTTGGGATAGCAAAACCCAGCGGGTTTGTGCCCGTTGCCATCTCTACATACACACACACACATATATATGCACACATATATGTATTCATTTTTCATACTAGCCAAATGGCCTTCGGCCCACTCCATTCGTTCCCGTGTGTAATAATACAAGTAAAGAAACACGCAGTGGCCATCTCTGCCGCACGATGCCAAGGCCTGTCACCCGTTGGCTGGGCGGTAGGTCATTAGACCATGGTTGACCGGGGTAATTAGGGGTGTGCTAATCACACGAGTGCAGTGGCGGGCGGCGAGCAACATGGAGCACGGTGGCGGGTGTGAGGGCCTTGGCCACACGGTGACGAGCGACAGTCCTGCGCTGCAGTCACAGGGCTCCCAGTGCCACATGTCAGCTCCACGGCGTCGCCGTTTGGTGACCGGATGATAAAACAGATATTTTTGTTATTGTCGTGCGTATACTGATATTTTTGTAAATATAAGTTCAAAATGTGCCATATGTGCAAAAAAAACTCAAAATTTCACAACAGTTAGTTCGTTCCGGTAGAATAGAAAAAAAAATCTATGATTGAAACAGGGCCTTACTTCTCCAGCCTAAAATTCGCTGGAATGGCCGTAAACATGTGCCTTTTGGCCCAGCGTTATCAGTGCTCGCCGGCAGAAAACACATGTATATTCCACGCAAATATACGACACTTTTGGGCTTGAAACGAGAAGGCTCATTATCTGACGACACCAACTGGTCAACCGTCAGCGAAGGCCCAAATGACTAGCCCGCAAGCGGCAGCAACGGCCCAAAGAGGGGCCCACCTCGCCCCCTGGCCTCTCGCCTGAGCCCTGGGTCTCGCCGCCGTCGCCGTCTCTACCACTTGGTGTTGTTTCCTACTCCGCAGTTACATCACCAGCTAGCGCGCGATGAAGCCGCTTGCATCCAAGGTTTGGGTTTGGAAGCAATGTCTGTGTTCTTATTATTTCTAGGGCAGAGCAATTTTTTTTGGTGTTAATGTCGGTAGGTTAGCCTGTTTGTTCTGCACCCTAGAATATGCTGGAACTTGGGGATTTTTGCTGTTCATTCCCCAACGTGAGGCTGACGCCGGCCGACTTGCTTTGATTTGTGGAGCCATAGTGTCAAAATACGTTGCAATTCGCAAGTGGAGCTTGTCCAGGAACTTCTTTGTTGCTACACATAATTGGCTAATTGCATCGGTCATTGGTGGAGAGATGCACATTGGTAGCGGCTGTCTTACCATAGAAGCCAGTACTTAATTGCCTCACAAAATAGTTCATGGCGCATGGTTTATTCAGAAGCTGGCAAGCTGCTGCTGCCGTCTTGCAACTTTTGGGTCGGCCACGCTACTGGTCATTCGAGGATATTCTTGATTTGGAATTTTGAGTTGGGGATTTTTTAGAAGGTTGTGGAAATTATTCACATACCCGTACTGAGTTGCTGCAGCATGCATCTGCTTTCTTTTTGAAAAGTAGCATGCATCTGCTTTCTCTTGTTGACGTTTTAGACTTGGGAAAAATCATTGTAAGTTAACAGTATGTCTAATTCAATGAAGAAATTTCACTGATTCCTCGGAATATGATGCTTTATTGAGAATAAATTTAAATCAAAATAGCACGCTGATGAAATGGACTAGAAGAGTTTCTGACTTGCACTGTGTTTACCTAGCTTAAATTGCGAACAAGTAGCATGCCCTTTGACACTAATTGGTACAGTTAATAGCTACAATCACGTGACTATGAGCTGTTGGCAGTTTTTTGGATTCGGTGTTAAATTACCATGTAGTATCTGCCAAGTAACAGCACCATTGTATGTTGGTGTGCTCTAGCTGGAAGGACAAAATTCAGGTATTTGCTCAGGGTCTACGAAGTTTAAAGTTGCAGCTATACTCTAAATCATTGAGAATCTGGTACATTACCATTTATCAGTGGAGGAACCATGTTGATTCATTAAAGCCAGAAGCTTTCCTTTGAGAAATTAACCTGGAAAGGAGAATTGGATCCATATCTTATGACCTTATGCATTGGTCTTTTGCTAGACTTACTTTGTGTTGCTCAAAAAAATATCCGACTCTCAATGCACTGAGCTTTCACTTACAGTGTAGCTCTGTGTTGGTTTAAAAAAAGTGTAGCTCTGTGAATTGCGTTTTATAGTTATACCGTTACTCTAATATATATTTTAAAAAAGGTAGCAGTAGAAGGTAGTGTAGAGATGAGCATCAACTTAAGCATGTATATTTAACACAGTAACCGCTTCCTTATTCAATATTCAATTATTCTTTTAGAACCTGTTCTGCATTTTGCTCTGCTTAGGTGTACATTTATTATGCATCATTGGTTATTTCTTGATTAACTCACAGTAACAACCCTTAGGTAAAGAATGTGTTTTCTAATACTACAGGAAATTTCAGCTTCTTTCTAACACTTCAGGAAATTTCCCTTGGATCATACTCTTCATAATTAGTCAGTTGGAGATGAATCCTGGTCCTCGATCTGTCGTTGAATAGATCTTGGAAGCGATGGCATGTTCACATCCAAGGACCCCTCCATTATCTTCACCACAGGCCCCATGGATGGCCGACATGCCTCAAATTGGATGAACCAACATGATAACCTCAATATCCTCATCAGTTCTTCCTGATCAGTGGTTCAGTCTAATACTGGGTCCAAAATGTTCCGTTTGTTGCCTTTGGTCACCTGCATTGCTGCCCAACATGGAAGGAAAGCGTTGCTTCCAAGTTCAGACTGTTTGAAGTGGACTAAGTTCCTCCTTCCAGATATCAGCGCAAAAAGCATCATGCCAAAGCTATAGACGTCTATTTTGGGTGTGATTGGCAAACCTGAGAGCCACTCAGGTGTAAGGTACCCAATTGTACCTCTCATTATCGTCAAGACACAGCTGAAATTCTTGAAGGCCCTGCAAGATTTGAACTGTTTGCCGCATTGTTGGTCTATGAGCTTCATTGTCCTGAATGCACCAAGTTGCAACCTTGCAAGTTCTCTCCAGTCTTTGAACATCTGCATCACCTTGTTGTGTGTTATCCAAGACTAAAGAAATGTCACCTGCGCTTATCCACACTGCAGCCCAGACAGGAAAGTTTTCTGCTCTCCATCACTTTTTATTTCTTCTAACTGAAATTATCTCGAATAGCATCATTCCATAGCTTTGCACATCTGCTTTTGGTGTTATAGGAAGGCCGTGGATCCATTCTGGTGCAACATTCCCTACTGTTCCCCTGGCAGTTGTCAGTGCCTTGCTAAAATTTCGATCCATAAGCTTTGCCAGACCAAAATCTGCTTTTTTTTTGGCTGAAGTCTGCATCAAGAAGTACATTTTCAGGCTTTATATCACAATGTATGATGCATTCGTGGCATTCCTCATGGAGATAAAGTAATCCTTTTGCAACACCTAGAATAACTTGGAACCTTGTGTTCCAATCCAATACTTTCACATTCTTAAAGAGATGAGAATCTAGATATCCATTTACCATAAACTCATATACCAGCAGCCTTTTGGCTCCTCTCAAGCAGAATCCTCGAGGCAAACCAGATTAGTGTGGTGAATTCTTCCCAAAGCCCTGACCTCGGTTTGAAATTGTTTCTCCTCGCCTCATGTCTTGAAGCTTATTGACAGCTATTAATTGAGTTCGGAAGTAGCCCTTTATACACAGAACCAAAGCTACCTTGTCCCAATTTATCTGAGAAATTCTTTGTGCAGTGTTTTAAAAAGGAATAATCGTATAGTACAAGAGAATCGTCAGGTGAGAAAGCCTTTTGACTTAAATTTCTTTTTTGAAACATTTGTACTATCACACCAAGAGCACATAGTGTAGCAAAAATACTACCTAGCACTGCAATTAGCACAGTAAGCACATTGTAGATCTGATTGCCTGATGCACCCTTGACTCCATGCCCCAAGATCCCAACTCCTTGAGGACGCTGGCCTGAAACCTGGCAAGCAGTAGCATTGCTCATCCGCACCTGTCTTGCAGACTCCAAAAGGCCCGCATACCGAATATACATCACACAGAGCTGCAGGTAGAAACCACTGTACTATCCACTCCTGTGATTCGTGGGACCATGTATGACGTTTGGAGCTGACCAAACATTAAGAACTATTCTTGTGATTATAGACACATCCTTTGTGGTGTATATAAACTCGAGCTGGCGACTATTGTTGATGAAAACATAACTGTAGTTGGCATTTAGTGGCATTCCAGGGACCGATGTGAATGTTTGTCCTGTCCAATTCCCGGACTGCCAATAAACACTAGTTTGGTTCCAGAGTGAGACATATTGGTAGGGCTGGAAAAAAAGCTCGTTAGTGGGGCTCGTTGGCTCGGTTCAAAATTACTTCAATTATACTTGTTAATTGGTTAAACATTAAAATGAGTTGATTTCAAATGAATTTGAATTTTGCTCAAGCTTGGCTCGGCTCGTTAGCTCGTTTCTAAAAATACTTTTAAATTATATGTAAAATGATATTAAATCAAACTATGTCATTTTTAGAAAAAAAACTCGAGAAGACGAGGAGTTGGCTCGATATCCACCCCTACATATTGGCTCAATCTAATTAGGTCTACATGATTGGAGAAAAGACCTGGTACAGGATCTTCTGGGTCTTTCCAAGAAACACGATTCTGGTATTCACCTGTGATCTTGTTCATCCCGAACCGCTGCCCACTCAGTACCGTGTCTGTTGGGTGATCAAAGCTCTGCCAAATTACATCAGAAGAGTTGTCTTGGTCTCTCAGGATAAGGTTTCCATTGTCAAGGAGAATTGCAAAGGTAGAGCTTCTTAATTTCCTTTTGTTATTTGATGACCATTTTGGTGCTCCAAACTTGTTAAGGAGGATTAGATTTCCATCCTCAGATATTTTGAGCTCTGGAGATGAAGCACTTGAGACAGGGTTGTCTCGGTTGGCCACCCAGATAACAGCCTTCTTTGAAGTGGTTCTGAACCAGACACCAACATAAAGGTTTCCATTATTACCTTGAGAGAATAATCCCAGCTCAAAGTTTCCTCCTTTTGAGATAACAGTTGTATATCCAGAAAGAGGCTGGACTCTGGAGATGTATCTGTCACCGTAGATGTAACTGTGCAAAGATGGAAGAAATAATATGGGAAAAGAGATGGAAGAGCATGTTTTGCTGGGGATGGCCATCTTTTTGGATGCAATGCTGGATGTGTGGTATACTGGTATTCTGCAAGTTTATACACAACGGTGGTATCCCCTGGAGAGGAAAAGAGTGTTTTGATTTCTTCTCTATATTGTCGCCATTCTCCTTTGACTTGACTTGTGAAATATGGATGTTGGTATTGACAGCTTTCTCATTTGACTAGACTTGTGAAATATTGGGTGTGATTCTGTCTAGTAGCAAAAGAACGACCATGCGAGAACTGAACATAGTTCAGTTGGCTAGACTGCAGTAGTGTCTAGCCCGTCCGCGTTTGAACCCAGGATCCACGCACGCGCTTAGCTTAACACACGTATGTGCCTTCGGTGGGAAAGCATGTGTCCGCTCTCCGTAAAGTACTGGATAAATTCAGAATTTATTCTAAATTTATTCTATGACCTTCGTTTTAAACCTGACGTGTGTTTTAGTAGGATGCACACATGTGTATGGTGTGTTTGAATATGCGTTCTCCTTTGTAATCTCAAAAAAAAAAAGAACCATGCAATGAGCACCTTATGTCCAGATACGAAATGTCTATTAGCTGTTTTTTCTTTGGTCCTGCTAAGATTTTCGTTTCGGTGAAATTGAAGTTTTTCCAACTCTCTTGGCATCTTTGCATAGTTGGTAAAAGTGACAACTGCACTTGCTAACTTGTCTTTTATTACTTTTTTGTTGTCTGAGTAAACAATCTATTTCTTTTAGCATCGTATAACTCCTGTTACTTAAGTAAGACCATCACATCGGCCCAGGCAGTATCTTCTCTTTAAATTGCAATGATGTTCTCAGCCTCCAAGAAGCTAGAAGAACAGTAAGGACCAGACAGATTAATATATGCTGAGAGCCTGTTTTTAAGAAACAAGTTTGTAAAAGGGTCTAGATTCATGTCCTATCATCCATGTTATCTGTCTTCCGCATATTACCTCTTCACTTCGTAATTCTAATCCATTGAAAATACACCAGATTCTTCATGCACTAAACTTCTGATTACAGCATCGAATTTTTTTGGGTAGTTTTTTTTTGTCGTTATTCAAGTGTAGAAAGGCAGAAGCATGACATAGTGCGTTTTTGAAGTGGCATAAAATTATTCATCTACAATAAGTGACGATAGTTAACTCAGCAATTATGACTTTTTTCATTTATTTACATAGAACCTTCTTTGAATTTAAACTGCTTTTCTATGTCTCTCCTAATATCAGCTAACTTCAGGAATGGAATTAACTAGAGATGAATGGAAATGCACCCCACCCAAACAGATGCCGAAGAGATCTTGGAAAATGGCAACAGTGGCATATTCATGTCCATGGTGCCTCAGAACAAGGTCATTGACGGATGATGTCGGTGAGAGACTTTAAGTTTTGGATGCACCACAGTGACCAGCAGTGACAACCTTGGAACCCTGATCTATTGTTCCATGTCAGTACCTTCAAATAAGGGGTCCCAAATGACTAGCCAAAATCTGCAACCTTTCCGAGTAATGCATAACTCCTTGAATGATCCCAAGACAATATATATATCTCAAAGGGACACCAGCGATGACAAGTAGTTACAGACTTTTAGCATAATAATGCTGAAATCATTCAGGGCAATACACGAGTGTATGATTTTGTAATTTAGTACAACGGTGCCCAGGTCAATACTATAATCTAGGAGAAAGCACAGGTTGTTTAATGCGCCACGTTGAAGGTTAACATGGCTAATCAGCCCCTTATGAATTAGGAAACCTTCAGCCTCTAGATGCATGTCTTGAGTCCTGATGTTAAACAAAATAGCTGTTTTTGTCAATTAGCTCAAGTTTTTATGGAAGTTGCCCTGTTGATATGATTAATTTGTGTGCAAGCAGACTATTGGACCGGATGGCAACAGAGAGGGCGAATGATGCTAATTCAAATTTTCTCTCAAGTATTCAAGATTCTATTCTCATACAACTATAGAGTTATTTAGTTGTGTTATAGAAAATAGAATTTTCCTCTAAAAACTCAAGGCAAATAACTCAAGAACATAAAACCTTGAAGCCAATACTTCCCGACGGTCTACCTAGCTTACAAATGGTGGCCTGACCAGCCGGGCGGTCTGACCACTCCTCCAATGGCGGTCTAACCGCTTGCTACAGTAAAATCAGGACAATAAATAGTGTTTTCAACCCGATTTCAAAAACCAAAATAGAGAACTTTTGATCTATAGATCCAAATTATATAAAATTTTGCAGGAATTTTTCTAAGTTATTAAGAACCTATCCCAACAAATGATCATGAAAATCATAGCCAAAGTTGAGACATTTTTCAAATTGAAGGGAAGGTGTACCGAAACCGAGCCAAAACCAAAATTGACGAAAACAACTTGCTCGTAGGTGAACGCTGACTAAGATGGGTCTAAATGTATTCCTACATATCATAGTAAGCTAGAACACCGAAGAACATGTCTTTCAAGGGTTTTTGGGTCATGTTCTTCATTGTTTTAGCTTGCTGTGACATGTGAAAATACATCTAGATCCATCTTGGTCATCATCCACCCACAAGCAAATTGTTTTCAGCAATTTAGGTTTTGACTCGGTTTCAATGCACATTTCCTTCAAATTGAAAAATGTCTTAACTTTGGTCATGAATTTCATGATCATTTGTTCGGATAGGTTCTTGATAACTTAGAGAAGATCCCTGCGAAATTTTATATCATTTAGATTCACGAGTCAAAAGTTCTCTCAATTTTGATTTTTAAAATCGGGCTAAAAAAATTATTCATTGCCCTGATTTTATTGTAGCAATCAATCAGACCGCCATTGGAGGAGAGGTTAGACCACCCGACCGGTCAGACTGCCATATGTAAGCCGGTTAGACCACCATTTGTAAGCCGGTTAGACCGCTGCAAAGTATCCGCTTCAAAGTTGTGTTCTTGAGTTATTTACCTTGAGTTTTTGAATGAAAATTCTATTTTCTGTAATTTTGTGAAAATAGAATCTTAAATACTTAGAGAAAATTTTGAATTGACATCATTCATCCACCTCTGTTGCCATCCGGTCGAACACAGACAATAACATCATAACAACATTACACGCACATTCTTTTTCCTTGTGATTCAATGAGTTTTGTTCTGTGAAGCAAAATAGACTAAGAGTAATGTAAGGAAAATCTACAGCCCCATGTGTTGTGGAGAACTTGTTATTTTATTGAGTAGAGTAGAATATATCATAATGAAAAAGCGGGAAGTACAAATTTGTAAGCACAACAGCAGTCTTGCTTTTTTATTGGTTATTACATTTTGCTGCAAGTTTGCAAATTTTTAACTAGTGTTCCCCTAGGTGGCCGCCTAGCCCGTCTAGGCGCCAGCCTCCCGCCTTGGCTGCCTAGCCGATTTTGCCCGTCTAGAGGGCCACCTAGCCCGATTAGGCGCTAGGTGTCGGTCTGCCCGTCCGACTAGCGCTTAGGGGAACACTGTTTTTAACTACAGAATCACACAAAACAAGAGCATATTAGGTTCTACATATGTACAACTTCAGTCACCTATAGTACTCGTCAAGCATGTAAACGCCATGCCCTCGTATAATTTGCAGGATTCTCTGATTTATGAGCTTTGGAATTGTGAACCGCCTGAAGTAGCACTGTGTGTCTGAGATGTTGTCGTACTGTTCTTCGTCTGGGAAGTCTGACTTGAAGACAGATCTGAGAAGAAATTTATGGCATCAGGACTTTCACCAAGAACTCTCAATGACCTTGGAACGGGAGGCATGTTAACATCAAGGAATCCCTCTAGGATTTGGACAATCTGACCCGTTGTTGGTCTGGTACTTTCATCATCTTGGATGCACCAACAAGCAACCTTACAAGCTCTTGTGAGCTCATCAGCATTTCCATCTCCATTCAACCTGGGGTCCAACAAGGTCTGCACATCCCCTTCATGGAGCTTGCTTGATGCCAAGGTCGGGAAGAATGAGGACTTGCCTTCCTCTCCATGATCAGCATTCCTCCTGCCTGATATGAGTTCAAAGAGCATCATGCCGTAGCTGAAGACATCTGCCTTCGCTGTTATCGGCACGCCGCTGATCCATTCCGGTGCAAGGTAACCCCTTGTTCCTCTCATTGTCGTCAAAACACGGCTGAAGTCTCGGCCTAAGAGCTTTGCTAGACCAAAATCAGATACTTTTGGAACAAATGACTCGTCCAAGAGTATGTTCTCTGGTTTGACATCACAGTGTATGATGCAATCCCTACATTTTTCATGCAGGTAATTTAGGCCTCTTGCTGTTCCAAGTGCAATTTGATATCTAGTGGCCCAGCTCAATGCTGTTGTCTCACCAGGGAACAGCTGCAATTCCAGGGAGCCCTTTGGCATGAACTCATACACAAGCAGCCTCCTTGATCCTTCAGAGCAGAATCCAAGTAGACGGACCAAATTGACGTGCTGGATTGTCCCAATGGTGCTTACCTCAGCACGGAATTGCTTCTCGCCCTGGTGAAACCCATCAAGTCTCTTCACAGCAATGGCAGTGGAATCTGGGAGCTTACCTTTGAACACTGAGCCGAAGGCACCTCCCCCCAACTTTTCTGAGAAGTTGTTGGTGACATGCTGCAGATCACTGTACCTGAAGGCAATCAGTGTTCCCCCAGTAGTCTTGGATATCCGAAGAGTCCTGTCTCGGCGGCATTTCTGAAATAAGATGAACAATACAATAGCAAGGATGATCAAAGCTGCAGCAACTCCGCCAACAACTGCACCAACGATCACCGTCTTGCTCTTTTTAGAGCCTGGCAGCTCGGACGCTGCAAGCCTGAGGAAGAGTGAGCCTCCCCCATTTCCACTGTATTGTTCTTGGAGGTTAACCAGGTCTCCATGCCAAACAAAGCAGCCACTACTATTGTAAGTGTAAGCATTACAGGAGCAATTGCTCAGACAAGCCACCTGACAGTCTTGAGAGCTCGTGGCCACTGCACTCTGAGCATTATCTGGTAGCCTCACACCTGCCATGGTATAGAACTTATCAGGCTGAGTCTGTGCAGAGCTCAAGTTGGTCTGGCACTGCAGTGGTACGTTCCTCTTGCACCCACCACCGTAATCCTGGAGATCCCAATCACGCTGAACCTTCTGACTGAACCCCTTGATGCAGGTGCAGAACGGCAGCGCATTGAGGTTGCAGCTGCCATATGCCCCACAGAGCGCATACACCTCACACTGTGTCCGCGGCTGGGACCAGAACAGAATCCACTGCTGTGTGGACTCCACCCATGTCAACTGCTTGATCTGCCCATTCACGTCAATGATGAACCGTGAGATGATTGAGTTGTCCTTCATTGAGTATATGAAGTAGCTCTCGCTGCCATTGTTGACGAATTGGAAGTTGTAATTGTAACCAGACGTCATCTCAGGCACAAGGCTAAATATATTGCCATTCCAAGGGCCACTGGTCCAGTAACTGATGGAATTGTTCCACTGGATGAAGTACTGCGTTGTGCCGTTTGGGTCCAGCTCCAGCGAGAACAACCCGGGGGACGGGTTCGCGTTGTTCTTCCATCCAACAAGCCTCTGGCTCACACCGGTGGTCTTGTTCAGCCCAAGCTTGCCCCCTGGAAGCCATGTGTTTGTCGGATGATCTATGCTTCGCCAATAAACTATCGATGAATTGGAGGCATCTGTGAGGTCGAGGCTACCTCCGTCCGTGATGATGGCGACGGTGGAGTTGGAGGCTATGCTTACGTTGGTCGACCATAGCTGCCGGTTCTTGGATTGATCAAGGAGAACAAGGTTGCCATCACTGCCGATGGCCAAGGAGGCGGTGGTCGGGTCAGACACCGGCACGTCGCTGTTTGCCGTCCACACGGTCGTCACCAACTGTATGTTGCTGTACCATATGGCTATGTAGTAGTTGCTGGAGCTGGATGAGGTTGTGTTACCTTGTGGTGGGGAGTAGAAGCCCAAGGTGAACTTGTTGCCCTTGGACACAATCTTCTGCGTCCCGGACAACGGTGTGGTGGAGTTGATGGTGTCGACGGCTGTGCAGAGAAGGATTTGGCTGGAGAGGAGGAGGAGGAGGAGGAAGGGAGCCATGGATGGGAGCTTGGAGGAATAACCAGGGCTGCCTGGGAGGAAGAGGGAGCTTGGACTTCTGGAGTAATTGGTGGTGGGGGTGGTTGGATACAGAGGTTTTAGGTTGATGCACAACGAGTCTCCACTTCATGGACAAATTACAAAAGGAACCTTCTTTGTTAGCAGCTAGTCAGCTACGCTCCGTTGAAAGGTACATACCCAACGCCTTTCTGGTTTTGAATGGTAGATCATAGATCAATTAGCAGAAATGCGATCTTTTGATTAAAATTAAGGCACAGGATGAAACAGCGGGATTTTTGTCTTGCAAAACAAACTTAGGAAATAAAGTTGTTGTACAATTTTTTTACGAAAATAGTGCTGTTCGTGTTGATTAATTTTGCTGCTCATTCTACAATTGAAGGTATCACATTCCCTTCTTTCTTTCTTTATTATTATTTGCTTTTCATTGATTCATATTTGTGAACAGATGATGCTGGCTGTTGCTGGAAAAAAAAGAAATAAGAATGGTGTGAAGCCAGAAAAGTGTTGTTGCGGCAGCAAAAGCTCCAGGGTTTAGAGTTGACTTGGACGAGTTTAACGAGGTTGGTCGTTGGCAGCAAAGTTTTCTTAGGACTTCTTGTCAGCTTGCAAGTAGTATACTTTGCTAAGGCTTCACAACTGTAGTGCTAATTATTTCAATCCATGATCTGGACCAGGTCATCTTCTTTGGAAGATTACCAAATCTTGAGGTTGGCTGCTTTTCTTCCCTCGTGGGGGCTTCTAGAATGGCTCGGCTAAGACACGTCGCCTCAAAATGATTAGCTAGTCACGGTGAATACCATAATTTTATAATTGTCTGTTGATCTGTTTTACTTGGAACATCAGTTTCTGCACGACGTTTCTCGTGTGGCAGATTGTCATCAATAAAAAAATGCAGCTTCCACTGATGGTGTAAATGGCGTCTACTTATACGTCTCTGTTTCTTTTTCTGCTGCCAACAGATATTTTAGTGGTAGGAATATACCTGTACCTTTATAATTGGAGCACAGAGACGGCGTAGCTGACCAGCCCACAATTCGAGGGCTAATCTGGTAATATAGAGCCCACACTTGGGGCAATGGCTTGTTGGAGAAAAAGAACTGAGTGGCCGAGTTTGACGATTAATGGATTCACCTCTGCTAAAGCATGTTTCCAGGGAGTGTTCTGTTCTAATTTAATCGTTCATTCAGTGGTCATTCATTCTAGACTTCTAGTGCCGGTCTGATCTGATATGGAGCCAGCATTAAGTAGCATTGAAGGGAAACAGATGGATGGACACAAGAGTTAAGGCGAAACACCTAAAATACCCAGTAGCATTGAAATGAAACAGACGGATGGACACAAGAGTTAAGGCGAAACACCTAAAATCCCCAGCAAGCGAAGGGGGGAGGAAGGAGGGTGCTTGGCCTTTTGCAATCGGGCATTCATGTCTCTGCTGTGCCAGTGTCCATGTGCATTGCACAAAGAAAGTGACTTGAGAATTGAAAGATAGTACATGTTTTCCCCAAGATACAGTGTTTATCTTGAATGCTGGACTATTGCTAAACTAGCTTCGTATAGAGCGTCAACTTCTGATCCAAAGGCTTATGGGTTTAGAACGTAGGATTTTTTTCAGATGAGAACGTAGGATTTTTACTAGAGCATGAATCAAGGAAATTTGAGGGAACATGGTCTAGGAATTTTTTATAAAGAACTATTGTCAATGGACGTAGAGTTGAAGTTCAAATTTATGAAAACTTTATATTTTTAGTCCGTTGTTTCAACTCCTTATGGTCTGATTGGCTCTTTTGAGTGAAGTTATAAATTTGCCCTCTGGCCCTAGTTTATTCCTAAGACTATTTTCGTCCTTCACGCAAGTGGGTCCCGCCGCGTCTAATGGACTACAGGGTTAGTCCGTAGAACCTACCCAAGGTTGGCCTACGGATTTCGTCTTGGATCGGCTCCCGGACCTCGTCCGGGATTGACCTCCGGACTTCATCTTGGGTCGGGCTCCGGACCTCATCCGGGGTTAGCTTCCAGACTTCATCAGGGGGTGGACTCTGGATCTTGGCCAAGGTCAGTCTTTGGGCTCCGTCTTTGTTTACTGGACCCATTCGAGGTGATGTGGACCCCATCAAGGCGGATTCTGGACCTCGTCTAGGTTAGTCTGTGCACCTCGTTCGAGGTTGATTCTTTTATGTGTGCCGTCATGCTGAATGTGTTGTGGGCTTAAGGTAGCGTGGGGACCCTCTATCAACAGTAGCCCCTCTCCATCAACAATAACCCCTCACCGATCCGGGTACTCATCAATCATCCGCCCGGGCCGGCGCATCGACTTGCAAAAGGGGTCAGCGCGTGGCCTTGAGCCAACGATTCTACTGGTAACCTGCGATGCATTCTGACAACACGTTAAAATATCTTAGTCTGTGCATGAAGTCTAGACGATAGGTCGTGCCCGCACCTCCGAGTTGGGTTCTCTTGGTGTTCATTGAAGGGTTGCTGCTCCGCTTGGCCAAGCTTACGTCGCATTGAGGAGGTCACTGTCACAGAGAAGGACATGGGGTCACGAACAACTATGGAGTCAAGCATGGGCCGCCTAGATGATGAAGTTATACAGAGGCATGGAGCTAGGACTTAACTCAAAGAAGTACCTCGTGAAGTGGGTTCTTGACCCATGGCATTCGAGAGGCGAAGGTATATATGAGAGTGCCAAGTTCGACTTACCTAGGCATGGCGAATGAAGAACAATAGGACCCATGGGTACGAAAGGCTGACCCACGTGAATACGTAGAAATAAGAGTCCGATTTGTCAGTTCAAGACATGCGAAGTCTTTGGGTTATCGGGTCGTTGTGTGAACTTGTCGAGATGGGTGTGGGTGCACCACTAGTCCGAGGTGCGATGGAGCTTTAAAGCGCATGAGGTTGACTAGGGCGTACGCATCCCTAAGTGTGAGCTCGATAGGTTACGCTAAGTTGAACGAAATATTGAGACGTGATCGATCGATGCATGCCAACACACCGAAGTGCTTGATGTCGGTAAGCATACCTGGGACTAGCCTGATAAGGCTTGACCCTCAAGGTGAGGGGATATGTGCTAAGTCACTGTCTACTCGACCTGTTGAGGCACGGTACTAGAAGCTTGGAAGCATGCCACATGCTCATCTTGCAGAGGCGTGGCCTATGAGCAAGGAGTGCCTGACGTGAAGCTATGCTTTGTCGATGGATGGCCCTCAAGGCTAATCACACTACGCCGAGGTGACGTATTGGCACTTGTTGATATAAAGTGATCAATCCAACATGCACGCATAACCAAGGAGATGCCAATAGATCGAGCTAAACTTGGTCGAGAGTATGCGTTATATGTCAAGTCGTATCATACGGAGGTGAGGCCATTGTAGAGTGTTGCCCCTTGACAGGCGAACTAACCCGATGACTAGGAGTGCGCTGAGGCATGAAGTACTAGGGACTGATGAGTTGCCTGTGAGGCGAGGAGGCATGTACCAAAATGCCTATTAACTGACTCCAGGAGGGGTCACCTGCGGTGCGAGTGGGTGTGCACCAAATTGCAAGATACCCAACTCGTCTTAAGCATGACCTCGCAAGGATTTCTTGACTCACTGAGTGGTGACCTTTGAGGTGAGGAGATATGCATCCGAATGTATGGTGATCGATTCATCGAGGCTTATGTGGTCGACTCATCGAGGCATTGACTGTGAGGCAAGGAGTACTCACCAAGTTGTGGCATGGCCCTTGACAGAAGGAGATAATTTGGTTACTATTTGTTTATACGTAGAGCTAGATGTAGGATCAAGGATAACTGACTAGAGGGGGATGAATAGGAGGTTCTAAAAATTCTTGCCTTCTAAAACTAATTACCACAAAATATAGCTAGGCAAGATTTCAAAGCAATTCAAATCTACAAAATTCTAGGACAACTAAGGCACCACAAGCACTAGTCTTTACAAATATATCTCTAGCACAAGTAGATAAGACAATCTTAGTAATCACAAAGCTAGAAATATAAGTGCGGAATGTAGAAGCAAAGAAATAACCACAAGATGACTCGAGAAGATTTTCTCGTGGTATCGAAGACTTGCCAGTCTTTACTAATCCATGTTGAGGAAAGCCCGAGCATCTTGGACCGGCTCCACAAATTAAGTCTCACTCAATCCACTAGTGGTTGCTCTTCCTCTACTCCGGAGATGGTGAGCATTGAACCACTCACAAGTTGGCGCTGAGCCTCTTCACAATCTTCTTGAAGAGGTCACCTCGCAATCTCCCACCAAGCCGTCTAGGTGCCAGCAAACACTAAAAGTAATAAACCACAACTTCGCTTGACAGTGATCAAGTGCCAAGAATCAATCCACTACTACAAAAAAAAAAGGTCATCACAGACGGTTCGGAACTATCATCATAGACAGTTTTTTGAGCCACCTATATTTATATGTCAGTGACAATCGGAGGTTATCACAGATGGTTTGTGAGCCGTCTGTGATAAAAACAACACAGACGGTTTGTAACTAGAACCGTCTGTGAAGAAAACTATTACAGACGGCTCGAACCAAAAACCGTCTGTGATACTCACACATTACAGACGGTTCTAGTTACCAACCGTATATGATTGGCGAGTATCACAGACGGTTGGTATATAGAACCGTCTATGATAATCCTTCATAAATATTTTATAGCACAAATCGTCTATGATAGTTCATTTTATACCTAAGATTTTTCTGTTTTTTGGCTAGCCTCGAGAAATAATGTTAACTATGCCCTTTGAAAACAAGCAAATACAGTGGCAAACACAACAGCATCTTCCATTTCCATTAAGATTAGAATCCACTATTACAACATAACAAGATAACAAACCCAACTCTTTAACACGGCAAAATATCACTGGCAATTGAGAGTAGAAACTGGATGCATCAGATGGTGGCCAGATATCACCAGCAATTGAGAGGCGGCGGTAGCGCCACCTTTGTGGCACAACGGTGATACTACACAAGACACTCTTATGATACTTATGACAAGAGTGTGTTGTGCAGTCGACCGTGGTGTAGCAACGGAGGCGCTAGCTCACGGCGGTAGTCGGTGTCATCGAGGAACAAGCTGGATGCAACGCGCGATATACTTGATGCTTGCCATCAAGGAAGAGAGGGGAGGGCATCAGATGGCGGCCGGATATGACCGGCAATTGAGAAGTGGCGGTAGTGCCACCTTTGTGGCACGACGGTGAGCCTGCAAAAGACGCTCTTACGACACTTACGACAAGAGTGTGTTATGCAGTCAACCGTGGTGTCACAACGGAGGCGCTAGCTCACGGTGGTAGTTGGCGTCATCGAAGGGAGGATGCAGGAAGCTAGCTAGTGGATGAACTCACGCGTGACTGCCGGTAGAAAGATAGATGAGGAGTAATTAATAAGGGCCGAGCGGTGGGAAGAACCGGTGCCTGCCATTCGATGTGGAGAGAATGGATGGGTGAGATCAAAATCCTAGGGGATACGCCATGGATCGGTGACGTGTCATTATCAGAGATGTTTTGTTATATGAACCGTCTGTGATAAGGTAGATATCAGAGACAATTTGTTATATGAACCGTCTATGATATTAATATCAGAGATGGTTTGGTATACGAACCGTCTGTGACAACACTTAAATATGCACGCCCTAATCTAGCTCTTCTAAACTATCCTCTTGCTCATCTTCACCAGATTTCTCTATAATGGCATCTAATATTCTTTTGATCACCTTCCTCTCATCTATCCATCATGAGTTGTTTGGTCGTAACCTTACATAGGCGGCCAACAATTTATGTCTAGAGCAGCTCCTCTGCTCATGGCCTGCTCTCCTTCCTTAACTCGCCTCCATCCGTGAGCTAGACCTCATCATCTGCCGTCGACAGAGGTATCTCGTTGCCGCTCAAGAAAGGGAAACCACCCTTAGCCTCGTTCTTCTCTGCAATGTGCACAAAGCGGAAGAAGCTCTTACGATAGTGGAGAGACACATGGATAATATTGGCAATCAAGCAGAAGCGGCTGATTCTGAGGAAACTTACCATGGCATCCACTTTGAAATTATGGGCCATGCTAATGATTTGCCCAGGCTAGAGGAGGAAGTGGAGAGGGCAAGGACAATCTTCACGGCATTCGAGAACTCAATGGCTGATCCTCCAACTCCAAAAGTCGAAGAAGAAGCATATAAAGCCCAGAAGACTAAGATATGTGAATCTCTTTTTTGGGACTTTTGTAATAAATTTGCCTTGAATTTGTCTCTCGTCTCTGTAGCTTCTATAGTTCATACGACAAAGGACAAAACACAGACGGTTGTAAATAAAAACCGTTTGTGATAGTTTCACGGATGGTTCTAATTAAAAACCATCTGTGATAATGCGTATATCATAGACAGCTTTTAAATCTAACCGTCTGTTATAGTTTCATAGACAGTTTTAGCTATGAACCGTCTATAATAATCAAAGCACAGACGGCTCCACATGAACCGTCTATGGTGAGGCGTCTAGTATAGCTTATTTTGTAGTAGTAATCTAAGATGAATGCACTTGATTTTAGCTCAACTACCTCAAATGAATGGAATGAAAGCAAATGAGATATAGAGTCAATGTTCTATACTTAAGGATGTAGCAATGAAGTGTCTAACTTTGTCCTTGAGTAGGTAGGGGGTATTTATACCCCCCACCAACTAAATCTAGCCGTTACATAAAATAATCCTGAAAAATCAGGATGATCAGAAGTACCACAGTGCAAAAGCTGATACTTTCGCACCTATTCTAATGCAGTAGTAACTGTGATTTTAGAGCTTCTTAACTAGCCTTTGAAAGTCGGCGTGGTACTACCGCCGTTATAATTGTGGTAGTTCCTCTCCGGTAGTTCTAATTTCTGGCACGGTACTTCCATTTGTCTCGGGGGCCGAATCTTGGTGCTCTCTAGAAAAATGCGCTGCCCAGATTTTCAGAGCATCCGAGTTCCAGTAGTTCCGCTTAGGAGTTGCGGTTCTACTACTCTGTGGAAGTTCCGCCGTTCAAACTTTAGTACTTTCATTTTTCAAAGATACTAAGTGTTTCAAAGGTGCTCTCTGGAAAAAAAAATGTATCGCTAGTTTTATTCGGAACTTTCGGCTTGTAGAAGTACTGTCGAGTAAACTCCGGTACTACCGATTTTCCTGACAGTGCACAATTGGCTATCAATTTTGGTTTTGAGTGTATACATGATCCTAAATTGATCCAATGATACAAGAACATGCTATCAAGTTACTTGCCATAATCCCTCTTAATAGTACATCATTTATTTTTATAATCTGGTCTTCCACCCTTTCTCCTAAGACCAGTAAAATAAAAAGGGATCATAGACTACTTATACCTTTGTTTGTGCCTCATTGATCTTCATGTTGATCCTTAGCATTCATCTCACATTCATCATCAGAACTAAATTTTTCAAACACTCAATAAACATGTTAGTTCTATATTCACATAACGTCATTAATTACCAAAACCATTTTTAAGGGCCTAGCTGCTTTCAATCTCATCCTTTTTGGTAATTGATGATAATATAAATATTATGTGAGACGAATAAAGTTGTGTATATACCACTTGTTTAAAAAAAGAGTTGTATATTCTTTTGTGCCTTTGAAAATAATTAATTCTTGCAATGAGCTCAAATGATTTTAGAGAATTAATTGTTTTTAAAGTCATTACAAGGTAAACTCCCTCTAAACATGTACATATAAGTGAGAAGATACATTGCAAGCACATGTAAAGATTTTTGAAAATTTTGGTAGAGTTTTCTTTGTTTGTTGAACTTGAGGGAATAGATAATTGCAATGATACAATTTATACAATAAAAGAGCACAAGATGCAATCTTATAAAAGACCACAACTTCAAGTTCAACATAACATAACCATAACATGAAACATGTCCACGATTATATTAAGCATAAATATATAACTATAACATGAAACATGTCCATTACATCACAAATATAAATAGTAGTTAAGATAGATAGTAGAGGCTTCTTCATTCTTCTCCATATCTTTCTCCTCCTTTGGCATCAAATACCCAAAAGGGCTATTCATGATGTCCTTGAGGAGAAGGGCCACGGTGATGGCAGCAGCCATAGCGAACGGGAGAAGGAGGACGAGCCAAGGTATGCTCAAGAAAGGTGACTTTCTCATTAAGAGACGCCACACGATCATCAATTGAGTCCATTCTAGAGGAGAGAGATGCAAATGCCTCAGCCTAATTGTCACAAATCTGGAGGATTGCCGAGTATATCTGAGATAGAGAAGCTTATCATTTTTCTTGTTGTTCAACTACAACCTCTCCTTGTTGTTAAGCTCAAGGATGGGGAGTTGGAGGAATTAGAGGTTTTGCTCTTAGCTTGTAAGGCTTATGAGTTGAGCCCAAGCCACCCTGGTAACTAGTGTTCCTAATGATCAGAGCCATGATATAGGGGGCATAGTTAATCCTTTTGACTCTGTCATTCTTGAAAGAGGAAATCTCCCTTATGATACGGTCAACCACATCAAAGTTTTGGCCATTCATAATAGTCAATCAGATTCCATGCATAGCCTATAATGGCATCATAATTCCCACTCTTGGGAAGAATGGTATGGTTGATAATCCAGTTGACGAGACTGGGAATAGGGAGTAGTCCAACAAGCTTGCCTGGGAATAGTGAACCACCTTCTCAGGAGTGACGCAGACCTTTATCTTTGGCGTAGTGTGGAACTAGTCTAGGGGCGACATCCTAGAGAACAGGGAAGGTGATGACACCATAGCTAGGTCCATTGTCCCTAGCCTAGACTCACACCCGATACATTGCAAAGTTAAAGGCCGAATAGCAGTGGTAGTTGTGGAGTCGAACTAAGCTACAATGGTGGTGCATGGCAGATGTCAAGCCCGGACGATGGTGCACAGCGCCATCGATAAAAACTTGGCATTCGGGACTTATTTTTGTGCCCTATGTCAGCACTCATTTTTCGTAAGGAATGATCTTGGATCAAACACTGACCGACATGGCATAGCATCAGGGTGCTTATGCTTCATCTAGCAGCCACCTGGTGTTCTTCGGCAAAGGTGATATGGGACTATAGTTGCTTGTATCATTTACTAGGCTTGCGCCGTTGTTGCTTGCCTAAAGTTGAAACGAATCTCCTCTACTTCTTACTAGAGGTATTCTGTTACTCCATCCCCCATCAAAAAAAACTTGTGCTTGAGGTGAAGCTCACAAGTGCCTAATAAGCCAGGCAGGTAAGAATGTCATTGTTTCCCATCAAAAGAAACTTGGTGCTCGGGGCAAAACTCGTGAGCGGCTGGTCTGCCGGGGAGGTGAGAACATCACCATCTGCCCTCAAAAAAATTGATGCTCACCATCTGGTCCAATGGGGAGGCAAGCTCGCGAGCGGCTAGTCCGTTGGGGAGGCGAGGATGTCATCATCTCCTCTTGAAAAAACTTAGCACTCGAGGCAAAGCTCGTGAGCAGCTGGTCCATTGGGGAGGCAAGAATGTCACCACCTACCCTTGAAAAAAACTTGGCACTCGGGGCAAAACTCACGAGCGGCGGGTCCGTCAGGGAGGTGAGAACATCACCATCTCCCATAAAAAACTTTGCACTCGAGACAAAGCTCACAAGCCGCTAATTGGTCGAGGAGACGAGAACATCATCATCTCCCATCGAAAGAAACTTGGCACTTGGGGTGATGCTCATAAGCGGCTGGTCCATTGGGAGGCAAGAACATCATCGTCTCACATCGAAAAAACTTAGTGCTCGGGGCGAAGCTTGTGAGCAGCTAATCAGTCAAGAAGGCGAAAATGTCACCATCTCCCATCGGAAGAAACTTGGCGCTCAGGGCAAAGCTCGCAAGTGGCTGGTCCATCAAGGAGGTGAGAACGTCGTCATCTCCTATCGAAAGAACTTGGTGCTCTAGTTGAAGCTCACGAGGGGCGGGTCCGTTGGGGAGGCAAACGTATAATCGTGTTTGATGGGAAAAACTTAACGCTTAGGGTGAAGCTTCTGAGTGGCAGGTCCGTCAAGGAGGCGAGAACATCATTGTCTCCCTTCAAAAAACATGGCACATGGGACGAAGCTCGTGAGCGGCTGGACGTCACCATTTGTATCTGAAAAAATTAGTGCTTATTGAAGACCCAACTCCAGAGGGTGGGCGTAAGGCGGTGCAGACACGACCCCGAAGGGTGAGTGGTCGTGGACCCGACCCCGAAGGGTGGGTGTAAGACTGTGAAGACTTGACTCTAGAGGGTGAGTGGTTGCAGACCTAACCCCAGAGGGCGAGTTGTCGTAGTCTTGACCCCGAAGGGTGAGTGTGTATCCACGTCAAGGCCAAGCCACTGAGGTGTATTAGAGCTTGTCGAGGCAAATCCATCGAGCTTGGGGTAGCCTCTAGTCGAGGAGACATTATCGAGGTGAACCCATCAAGATTAAGTTGAACCACGCTAAGGTTAAGCCATCGAAACGTGTTGGAACTCACCGAGGTGACTCCATCGAGCTAGGGGGAACCCCTAGTGGAGGAGATACCGTCGAGGCGAAGTAAAGTTCGGCCGAGGGGAAGGTATCGAGACTGAGTTGAACCACACCAAGGCCAAGCCATCACGATGTGTTGAAGCTCGGTGTGGTGAATCCATCGAGTTAAGAGAAGCCAATAGTCGAGGAGATGCCATCGAGGCTCGGTGTGCTTGCCCACGTGTTCCAAGCGCGTGAGCGCCACCACGTTGTTGACCACGTAGTTGCAGATAGGGTTGTTGTAGAACTGGACGTGCGCGCGATTGAAGAGCCCCGTCCGGAGCGCCTACCCCAGCAGCTGGTCCGGGAATGGGCACTGCGGCACCGCCGTGATCCACATCTTCTTCTTGTCCTTCTTGCTGTAGTCCAACAAGAACCTTGTAAGCTCAACGTAGTAGGCAGAGCCCCCAAGC
Source organism: Dendrocalamus sinicus (assembly GCA_036346575.1). Lineage (NCBI taxonomy): Eukaryota > Viridiplantae > Streptophyta > Magnoliopsida > Poales > Poaceae > Dendrocalamus > Dendrocalamus sinicus. The sequence goes on along the minus strand of CM070660.1, from coordinate 8,949,177 downwards.
CCGATGACGAAGTTCACAACATCGAGCACGGTGCCACCGAATTGCCGAGAAGGGGAGCTCCTGCCGAGGTAGAAGTTCCACAGATGGTCGGCAACAGCCTTGGCGTCAGTGGCTGACGAGAGAGTACTTGCCACTACCGTCACCTATGGAGAGGAGGACGAGGATGTTTTTAGGCCCCGCTCATTTCGGTTTTAGTTTCTAGTTTCTGACTTATTTTTTACTATTTATAAATTTCATCTTTTTTTGAACTTTTGGTCTTTTTTGCTGGTTCTTTTTTCCCGTATTCGTTTGCGTTGTCCGTGATGAGCTAGCATTTTTTTTTTCTATTTTTAATTTTTTAAATTTAATTACACCAAATAAGTCACCTTCAGCTACAGTAAAATTTCAGCTGTTATAGTGCAATTTCAGCTATAAGCCACAGCTTTTCAGCCCAACTGAGCGGGGCCTTAGACTGGCAGAATTTGACATCGGGGACAGTCCGGGAAGCTTCCGAAGGTGGTCCAGAAGCGACACACCTGGAGGAGGTCCGGAGGCAACACACCTGGAGGGGGTCCATCAGCCCCTAGATGCAGTCTAGAATGGAGAAGGCCGGCGGAGTGGAGCCGAAGCGCGGCGCAGCCACGTCCAGATATGGCCTGGCATGTGATGGCCTAGGACAAGGGGAAGAAGCGCATACAGGTGTAGAGGGAACGAGCAAAAATAAAGAAAAATTTCTTTTTCAGTGACACATGTTTTTTCTTTTTTTCTCTTCTATTCACTTTGTTTTCTCACTCACTATCGACCTTTATAGATTTACATGGCTTAAATAATCCTCACGCACATATGGTTACACCACCTATGCACGCACCCACTGAAACAAAACTGATTTTTGAAAATGGATTTGAATTTGTGTTTTGGTTTTAATCTCTTGCTTCCTCAGCCTAATCCACACGAATCTTGACTCAACCCCACCTCTAATCCACCCCGTCGTTGCTTGAATGAAGGAGAGCCATGCTGTCACTGTGCCTCGTCCGAAAATATCGTCGCCGCCGCTGATTTTTGCCGCCGCCGACCTCCTTGCCCCTTCTCGCGCCTACGCGTTCCTGCCAGCTCTACCCCACTTGTTAATCGCCGTACCACTCCCATTAATGCTCCTGCACCGGTGTTAGACACCGCTGGCCACTCCTGCCACCGTCGTGCCCCTGGTTTTGTCCCTCGGCTCTCACAGCCTCCCCGGCTGACCTGACACCGCCCATTTCTTTTGACCGTCGCATTGCATCGCTCGAGGTCGCCCTGACACTCCCCTTTGACTGCCGCACTGTGCCCTCCCAAACCCTCCCGGCCACGCCACGCGCCGTCGCCGCTTTGGCCGGTGCACTGTGCCGAACTACCTCCTTTGGCCTATATAAGCGACCGAGGTCCCCCAGTCGAAGCCAACACTCCCCAGAGCCAGCCCGACACCCCTGAAGCTCCCCTCATCTCTTCCATTGCTGGCGATTGCAAAAATCCCCAAAAGTGAGCGCTAAGACAATGTCATTTCTCTGGACCAACATTCTCTGATTAACCTCATCTATAGCCTCCCTGAGCTCTCAGGAACACACCCCAACCATCGCCTTAGCTCCCCGACCACTCCTCTTCCCCGGCGCCGAGAACCACCCAACGACCGAAACACCTTACCGTGGCCAACCTAGCTCCAACTTCCTCAGCCCAAACTGACTCTTCCACGAGTTTACCTGAACCCCACTGATGCTCAGATGCCAACCCAATCGCCCAGAGAAGCCCCCATCCACCCACAATATCTAAATCGGCCGCGGAAGAAAAAGGCTCGCCGCCAGCAATCGCCGGCTCTCCCATCCCGGCCGATCCCCAAAATGGAACCCTGGCACCCTCAGCAACCCGGCCACAGTATCAAAATCCGTCGCAAAATACCCTAGCCATGCCAGACGCCGCCGCTTCCCTGCTCTGTTTTGGCGCGCGCGCGGGCAAGAGGTAGACGACGACACTGTGCACTTTGGGCCGCACAGTGTTAGGCTGAATTAACCGAGCGGACCGGGCCGCTAACCACTGTAGCGACCGGGCGAGCGAGCGTGCGGGCATGCAAGTGAGCGCACGGGCGCACTATAGCGCTCGGGTCCGGCGTCGGTGAAGCCCAATTCCGCTTGAACAATATCGGATCCACACACCCAAACCCGCAATGAACAGTACCAACCCGCAGTGAATAGTAAACCCAACCCGTTACTATTTGTCTGAAACCCAAAATACATATTTATACTCATTTTGACCATTTTGAGCCCACCGACCCATTTCTTTGGCCCATTTCACCATTTGGACCATCTTAAAACCCAAAGCCCTATTTATTTGATTTTTTTTCGAATTTTCTTTCTTCATTTTCTTTCTTTATTCCTAGCTCAACCCTTTGGGCATAGAATTAATTTGTTTTGATTTTTTTTGTGTTAGCTCCCGACATTGAACTTTCCCAGGAGTCGAAAAGAGAAGCCCAAGTTCAGGCCCAGCCTACCGAGGAGTTCGAGCTAGTTGAAATAGTAGACCCACAAGGCAAGTCACACATATTTCGATCATGTTGAACCTACATTACTCTAGTATTTATTTATCAATATTTTCATTATGTTATTTACAAGTTGTTATTTCATGTATAATTACTATTTAGAATGATATGATATTAGTTACACCCTACCACCCGAAAAAGCCCAGTTTAACTTGATGGCCACATTCACCTTGACAAAACATAATAATATTAAATATGATAATAACATAAACATGGTAGCTTAGGAACTCATCAAGATCTTTCCACTATTAAGATTTTTGGAATTTGTCTAGAATTTGAAAAATGGATCTAGGGTAAGCGAGGATAGCATAAGGCCATAAGTGGGTCGGATCCCAAGACCTTATCCTATGGTAGAGGCTTGGCTATGGATTGGTGGCAGTGCCGCGAGCACTGAATATGGGTTTGTGCGTGGATGATTGTAAGGACTAGACCTTTATGCTGAGTAAAGGACATAGTACCCGCCCAGCCACAAGCGTTGACTTTGTCAAACCTGCCTTAGTAGCTGCTCAAATTCGATTGAACCTCTGCAACTGGTGGGGGGAGACTGAGGGTGAGTCCGTATGGGAGGTGGTTAATCATACAACTGTAGGGCTACGACAAGTCAGGCGAGATCCGTGGGGTCACTCGAGCTTGTTGAGATATAAAACCTACTGGGTGGAGGATATATAAAGAATTGAGCAGTGAAGAATCTTGTTTTCTTAACTCTACTGCGGGAGTTAAGGGATCTTATGGGTAAAGCAGGGCAGCTCTGCAAAGTCATGAAATAATGGTATTCAAATACGCCATGCTTCCGGTAAATGAAGCTGTGTTTACTGGGTGAATCCAATAACAAATCATAAGTAGATTTGAGAATGATTTGGGAATATTGAAAGTTGATAATAAAGTTTGTAAACCCCCTTTAATTAATGAAGTTATATTTCTTTTAAGCCTTAAACTAGTTTACAACTAAAATTGCATCCACATAAAATAATAACTCTGTTTCCCCTTCCCATGATACAACTTGCATGTAGTTATGGGTAATCTCTGTGTGACTTGTTGAGTACAGTAGTTGTACTCATACTTGCTAAAAATATCAACAGAAATAGCCAGCATTGAGGCAGTCAAAGACGAAGAAGTGGAATTCTACGAGATAGACGATGCGTGGAATTAGGGTTGTCTTCCGCTCAAGCGTGCCTATGGCGTTCTTTTGTATGTATTGTATCTAAGGGCCGTATGCCCTGTTGCAAAAAAAACTCGATTTTAAGCCTTTATATTGTAATAAAGTTGGCTTTTGTGCTTAAGCATGTGTTGGCAATGTTGTACATTCGATTGATGTAACTTGCAGTTGAATAGTCTTGGGCAGTTGCGAGGGATTCATAATGCTCCCAGAAATGGGGGTGTTACACCCACTACTGCTATAGACTTTGATAGCCATCACCTCCCACGCCGCTCAACCGCCTGCCCACACCACTCAGTCACCTGCCCACATCGCGCAATATGCTGACGACTACTACAGTGACCAGCCGCTTCCAACGCTGCTCAACTGCCTGCCCATGCCGCGCAGTATGCTGATGATTGCTACAGAGACTAGCTGCACGACCACGACCACTAGCTTTGAGTCCTCCGAGCGTGGCACTTCGACCACACAGATCCGCCACACTTCACGACCATGGCTGCTTGACTACATCTTCTTGACCACATCTTGTCGACCACTTCACCGAGCACGACTTGTCGACCAACGACCATGGCTTCCCTTCAACCGCTTCACCGACTACGGCTTGTCAATCATGGTTCTTCTACCACATATCTGACTACACAGGTCTTCGAGCACCGATCGTCTTACTGTAGCTGCGACCGTAGCTTCGACCACGACATCGACCATGGCTTTAACCATGGCTTGTCGGCCACAACTTCGACCATGGATGCTACTCGACTTATGAGTACCAACTGCTTCAGTAGTCCTTTGGCTGTAGCTTTGATCACAGGCTACGACTACTGTGGTTATGACCACTATAGCTATGACCGTTGTAGCTACGACTACTGTAGCACTCGGACTCACCGACTCTACAGTACTCGGACACACTGAGCACACAGATCTTCGACCACTTGTAGCAATGACTACTGTGGCTACGACCACTATAGCTACGACCACTATGGCTACAATCACTTAGTACTTGAACACACTGAGTACTCGACTACGACCACACAGTACTCAAACACATGAGTACTCGACACCGACCACTCTCAACAACAAGATTATATCCAACAGAGTGGAGAAGGCCGGTGGAGTGCACTCAAGGCGTGACTCAACATGAAGTCTGGGGCAATTTAGGATAGTTTGAGAAGCTTTCGAAGGTGGTTTGGTATGCCCAGAGGAGATTCAGAGGCAGCATGCTCAAGGGGGTTTGGGAGACCCCAGATGTAGTCTAGAAAGGAGAAGGCTGGTGGAGTAGAGCTGGAGTGAGGCCAGTGCGGCGTGAAGTCTGGGATAGTCTAGGACAGCCCAGGAAGCTTCCGGTGGTGGTCCGGGATGCCCAAAGGAGGTCCGAGAATAGGAGGCATGGAGGTCGCCAGAGTGAGGGGCGCGAAGGAGGGCCTCAGAGCGAGTGATGCAAAGGAAGCGTCCTGGAGCGAGCAGCACAGAGGAGGTCCGGGGTAGAGTCCGGAGGACCTCTGCACAGATAGGGTCTGAGGAGGGGGTTCGGGTGGACAGCACATACCCGCCCATCAACCTTCCATGCCTTCATGTTCCTATGCAACATGGATTCTCATTCAGTCCCCACAGATGGCATCAACTATCATCGATATGAGACCGGATAGTAAACTTGTAAGCACCCCAGGTCAGATTCAAAGACCGACGAGGTTGCGGTGGGACTCAATGAGAAGCACACACACAAATGATCAAGTGTATTCAATATGAATGACTATGATTACAAAAATGACCTCCGCTCTCCACTTACAAGGGGTGCTATGTTGGACCTGAATTTAGCAAATCTAGAATTCTTTGTGAAACTACTACACTATTCTTTAGATCAGTAAATAGTGCTCAAAGATACATTGCTGATTCATTTTATACACATTGCAAACCATACCATGCATTAATATTACAATATATTGGAGTTCAAATAGACCACATCAAGCCAAGTTTACAAAAGGGGCTTCAGGCCAAATGAGTTGATTACATAAATGAGAAAGCGATAGCGGAAGCAAAAGGAAGAGGCTCTTCTCGCCACAGGCAAGCGACTGGGAACTCAAGTGCGACCGATATTAACCAGGAACCTGACTAATATTGGAATCACCCAAATGTCAGATTGGTTGGCTAGATTGTAACAAGATGCTAGATTTCTCGGGCCTATTCAAGTTTCCACCGTCTTCACTATTTTCATTTCCTTGGTCCTCGCACTATTACCATAACTAAAATCGTATGACTTAGCATTTTAATAAAACATGCTTTATTAAAGAGATTGAAATTGTGCAATATTTATATTGGTGTAGGTTCCATTTACCTATGCTAGATTTTGATCATTAGGGTACATCCACCTTATTAACAACACTAGAATACTTCCATCCTGGAAAAAAAGCCAAAGTCAGGGTTATATCCGCCCGACAAGTTTCCATCCCACCCACAAAGATTTTGAAATAGAACTAACTTGAGGAAGTTCATATACCTGCCATTGACTGTGGGCACAATTGTTCGAACAGTTTATACTCTGCAGAGACTGAAAACTTTACCCACAAAAGATAATCGACCCGATAGTTCTACATGATTCTTTGGTCATACAGATCGCGGGATCGTCACATAGCTTTTCGTAGTTACCTCACCCCCATTGCCAGTTCATCCATATGAGCTTGTCCCACACGAAGTAGGTCTCATAAGTTGTTCGGAAAGTCATACTCTAGTCACTAGGCTAGCTGGACTATGATGTTTACACAGGTCTAGCACAGCGGGTACACATCACCTATAGCAGTGTCCCGTTCATGCTGGACTTTTGTCCGTACATGCACTACTCCACTCCCCCACCAGTGAAATGACTCTGAGGTCTAGTAACCCTACTTAGCCTAGTTGCATTTTGCATATTCGTGGTTATACTATTTTACAATACAAGGTCATCACATGATTAAGTCCTTAATTTATCTAGACAGCACATACCACAAACTATAAATTCTCATGCGACATCAACACCAACAACTCTTACCATCTGCCCAGATAGGTATAGCAAGTTTTTATGGTTTTCAAAAGTATAAACTAAGTTGTCTCAAATTAATAGTCACTTACCTCCCATGACTATCCCAAAATAAATTTTCATATTTAAAAATTGATGATTGGGGAAAATTAATACCCCGTTACTTAAGCAAGACTAGGATGACACTTAAGTACGACTTATAACTAGTAAAACTACCATTTTATCTAGGGTTACAAGGTTTATGGATTTCAAGTATCAAGGATGGCATAATCTTAGAAATACATCATCAAGTGGGCATGTAACTAACATAAGATTGACATAAATTTGCATATGGTATTAAGGATGCGATTTTGTTAATTTAATTGAAGATAATTCACGTAAAATATAGGTTCTAAATAATCAAAATATTGACTTGCTTGAGCCAAAAGTTGGTTGGTCTTGATGCTCTTACGATGTTTCAATCTAGGGCTTGTTCGCGCCTTCGAACTCTATTCAGATGATCGCATCGAAAAGCGAACAACAGATGAGCAACAACAAATAAATACCAAAAAAATCAAATGAACTTCAAATTGAACAAAACTAGCACAAATAGATAGATCTTGATTTTAGAAAAATTTAGAAATAAGTCTCATTAAATTAAGAGTTGTGATAATGGAGAACGGGCTCTCTAAAGTTTATTTTCATAGAAAATCCAAAAATAAATAGAGAGGAGATAATTCTCTCTCTGGCAAGTGGGGCCCACAAATTTTAATTAATTTTTGAATTATTTTTATTTAGAAAAAACTCAAAGAATGATAGGTGGGGCTTATGGTTATTTAAATTAAAGAAAGAAAGAAAAATTTTAAAAGAAAATGGGCCCAAAGACTGATATGTGGGGCCTGGCACTATGTAAATAGTACTTGGACCCACATGTTAGTGGCCCGAATTTTAAAATCAGGTTTTAAAAGATTTTAAAATAAAGTAAGGCCCACGTGTCAGCCGAACATGACCTTGATTAAGGGAGGGATGGCCCCACTATCAGTGAGACAATTAACGTGTGTTAACCATATTTATTAAGCTAACTGGTGATGTGCTTAACAGCTAATCACTCAACTACAGTGTTTCTTCTCTAGCCAGAGGGATGCGAGCCTCGCCAATGGCGGGAGAAGTGGCAGCAGCCCAAGGAAATGGCCAAAATGGGATGCACAGCCTCATACACATCTGTAGGCGAGCTAGCGTGGGTCCAGGAGGACTGGCAAGCTGCCAGTGGTGAGCTTGGAGGTGGCGGGATCAGGGGATAGGCGCGGTGGAGATCTAGGTGGTTAGAAGCCAATTAAAGGGGAGTGGAGCTACTAAGAGGGAATAGGAGCTCACCGAGAGAGAGAGAGGGGCTTGGGGAGGTTAGAGCTGGGCTAGCGATGTGAGACCAGAGCAGCGGCGAAGGTGGCTTCGGTGTGGGCTCACTAGAGAGGAGGAGGAAGCCGGGCGAAGGTCGAGGAAGCTTGGGGTGGCCGGGCGGTGCTCCACGTGCGGCAGACTGGGCTGGGATGTAGCGAAGCGCTGGGACGGTGGGGTGCCGGAGTTGGAGAAGATGGAGTTCATCAATGGCCTACAAAGTGAGGGAGGTCAATAAGGCTTGGGACGAGCACCAGTGGAACAAGACAATCACAAAGGAATGCTTGGCACGGCTTGAATCTCACCAGAGATGGCTGACACCAGTGACGGCCAAAGGGAAGCGAACGGCGGAGGTGGGGCGAGCTTCGGAGAAAGCAGGGGAGAAGGAGAGGGAAGGTGAGAGCCAAGGGGAAGCTCGAGCGACCTTTTTGTAGGTAATAGAGGAGGGAGTTGGCTGTTGGGCCATTAAGGGCTCGGGCGGTGAGTGAGGGCACTATTACTCAACAGGAGCAGCATAGAAGTGGGGTGGCACTTGGTGTAACTATGGGGAGAGAGGGAGAGGGGGAGGGGGAGAGCTAGTAGCTGGCACCAATGCTAGGGGGAAACGAGTCAGCGTACATGGGAAAAGAGGCGGTGGTCGGCCGGGAGATCGGGTCTTTCGTGTACAACACTGCAGTGAGAGGGAGCAGAGGGGAGTGAGCTAGGTGGAGGAGGGTGGCTAACTCGGGGGAGAGGAGAGGTGCCAGGTACGGCGGGGTACGATCGGCCGAGAGCGACGGGGTGGGTCAACCATGGCGCGTCGAGGGGAGGAGGGAGGCGACGCGTGGCGGAGGGAGAAGGAGAGAAGGAAGGGGAGCTAGCTCAGCGGGCGCTAAGGAAGAGGCAGTAGGGGTGACACTTGCTGACACATGTGACGCGGCCGACGTGGCTCGGAGGCGAACACGGGAGGGAGAAGAGGGAAGGAGGGGGGAAGGCCAGATGGCTAGGAGGCCTTGGACCAAAGAGAGAGATGGTCAGGAGAAAAGTGGCCTAGGAAATGGGCCGGATGAAAGCATCTAGGCCCCTAAAAATATTGGTTTTGGTAATTAATGATATTATGTGATCATGGGACTAATTTGTGCGTTAAGTGTTTGAAAGGATTAGTCTCAAAGGCAAAGTAAGAGGTACACAAAAAGGTTTCACAAGATTCAAAGTGCTCCAAGTCTACAAGGTAAATAGTTTAGGGATCTTTTATTTTTACCGGTCTTAGGAGAAAGGTTGGAAGACCGGATTATAGATTAGATGTCGTACTATTAAGAGGGATCATGGTCAAATGCTAGATCATAGGCTAATGTGCCCTATGGATCAATTTAGGATCATGCATGCACTTAAAAATAAAATTGAATTAAAACTGTGCATTGTCAGAAATTTCGGAAGTACTGGCGTTCAAAGAGCGGAACTTCCGATCGGTCAGAAGTACCGGAGTTAAACTCGCGGAACTTTCGATCGGCTGGAAGTACCGGGCTCCCGAGCGGAACTTTTTTCCAGAGAGCGACCGGAATTAAACTTAGCCTCTCGGAAATCGGAAGTACCGCGGACTCCCGAGCGGAACTTTTTTCCAGAGAGCAACCTTTTCAAAACTTCAACTCGTTGAGATCGGAAGTTCCGGGGCTATATCGGAACTTCTGGAAATCCGGAAGTACCGCACTTACAACGGCGGAAGTACCGCATTTAATGTCAACGGATACTTCTGACTCTCTGACATAGCTATTATGTGCACTCTGCAAAAATCCGGAAGTACCGCCCCCAACACTGCGGTACTTCCGATTTCCCTGAATTTTCAGGATTGTTTATTGCAACGGCTATTTGAGTTTGGTGGGGGTATAAATTCGATCCCACCAGTACAAGGACATGTTGTTGAACCATTATTGAGCATCCTTGAGCATAAAGCAACCTCTCACACCTCATTTCATCATTTGTGCATTCAATTGAGGTAGTTGAGCGAATTCAAGTGCATTGCATCCGTAGATTGATCCCTTTGGCACTTGAGTGTGATCAAGCCCGCTGTGATTCATTCTCTTAGTGTTTGCCGACACCTAGACGGCTTGGCGGGAGAGTTTGGTGATCTTCTCAAGAAGGTTGTGAGAAGGCCCGATAAAATTGTGAAGGCTTGGAGCTCGCCTACCAGGAGAGGGAAAGGGCTACCGCTAGTGATCGAGTTGATTAGGCTCAATTCGTGGAGCCGGTCCGATTCGTGCGAGCTTACCTCAACGTGGACTAGGGGAGACCGGCAAGTCTCCGAACACCACGGTAAAAAGTGATCGTGTGATTTGTAGTTTGCTCTCTTGTGCTTCATTTACATTCAAGCAATTTATTTCAATAGAACCATTTGATTGCTTGTGTGATTAGAGTAACAAACTTTGATCTAGACTAGAATTGTACTTGCTCTTAGGATAATTCTTATTGTGCTAGTGATCACTTGAGTCATTTTAACTTGTTTTAGTTGCTACTTGCTTACTTGATTTAGGCAATCATTAAAGTTAAAATTGTTAGCTTAAATTAGAAGAAAAATTTTAAACCGCCTATTCACCCCCTCTAGTCGGCCTCCTCGATCTTACACCGGAGCCCAAGAGAGTTTAAAATTTTGTCAAATTTTGAAATTCTAGCGAAAATTGAAAAGCCAAATTTGAATTTGAACTCAATTTTTTGAATCTTACACAAAACACAAGAACATGCCCAAAAATGGGATGTTACATGCCGTTTATAGAGTGGGAGGAGGCAAGTGAAGTTACAAGTTTGCTCTCTAGGCATAGCTTGTTTCTAAGAATATTTTTGTCCTTTCATGCCAAGTGGGTCCCATCGTGTCTAAGGGACTCCGAGGCTGGTCCGTAGACCTCACTCGAGGTTGACCTCCAGGATCAACCTCCGAACCCTGCTTGAGGTTAGCCTCTGAACTCTGTCTTGGGTTGGTCCTAGGACCTCATTCGGGGCTGCCTCCAGACTTCATCTTGGGTTGGCCCCCAAACCTTGTCTAGGGTTGGTCTCTGGACTTCATCAAGGGTGGACTCTAGATCTTGGCCAAAGTCGGTCTTTGGACTCCGTCTTGGTTTCCTAAACCCCGTTCGGGGTGACGCGGATTCCGTCTAAGGTGGACTCTAGATCTCGTCCAGGGTTAGTCTGTGAACCTCGTTTGGGGTTGATTCTCCGATGTGTGTCATCACGCCAAAGGTGTCATGGCCCTGAGATAGCGTGGAAACCCTCCTTCAATAGGGACAAAATGGTCCAAGTTTGATTTGAGATGACTTTACTAAACTAGCTTCATATAGAGCGTTAACTTCTGATTCAATGGTTTATGGGTTTAGAACGTAGGGATTTTTTTAGATGAGAACGTATGAATTTTACTAGAGCATGAAAATAGATTCGAGTCCTATCGGAACACTCAAGTTGCCACATGGCTCCAGCTGTACTCGGTAATGACTAGTGCTATTGCGTTCGCATGTGTGAATGTGTGACGTGCCTTTCAGTTCCACTAAGAGCAAGTTTAATAAGACTGACTGTGCTAGCTACAAGGGAATCCATGTCAGCATAATCCTATATGGAGGGAAGAGAAAAGGAGAGAGAGAACCAAGCCGACTCCCATACAAGAGTCAGGCTATAGCACAGGAAAAGATGCATTATCCATACATGTACCCATAGAACTAATTGCTATACCCATGCATGTATTAAATTATCAATACCTATGTATGTATTAAATGATTGAGAGCTCTTGTGGAGATAACTTATAGCCAGCTTATTATATGAGTTGACTGCATTATTATCTTTTGATGACATGAAAATGTATTGGAGGTAGCAGCTATCTGTACTATTAAACTTGCTCTAACGGCGTATTGTTTTTATTGGGATTTTTACGTGGCTTTTAATATTTATTATATTTATTATCTATTTTATTTAATATGAAATTATTCATATTATTAATATAAGTGATAGAGAATATTTTAATGTGGAACTTAACTCAAAAAAATTGATACTCGATGTGCCGAGGACGGCTATACTAGATTATGACAGACATATTTATTAAGATCGAATCTACTGAAATTTAATATACATGCATTTGTTTAACCCGAGTACAGCATAGAGCGGAATAGCTGGGTTTATTTTACGGGAGGTGCTTCAATGCTTTCCTCAAAGTGATTTGCACAACTTTTAAAGCAGAACTGAATGGTGGATAATGATTACTTATCCCTTTGTATGCTTTGATATTAGTGCAATTCTTGTTAAAGTAGAAAGCATTGAAGTACTACTCTTATTTTACAGGATCGGCTCTACAAGCTGTTGACCTACATGATTAGATTGAAAATGATCTTATAAACAATTTGATCATGACGTATAACTCACATATATGTGCTTAGAACTAATATATTTTAGACTTATAAAACTGGTATATCTAATCGTGGTTAGTAACATAGTTCAGGAGTCTCACAGAATACCGAAAATAGATAAGTCATTTTGTAACTCCTGGAAATGGTATCTATAAATAGGTCTCTATCCTTATTATGTAATTATCAACAGTACCACAGATAAAACAGAGAATAGTGTAAAAAATTTCATAAAATTAATTCAGAGTTCAGAAAAAATCCAACATTGATATAAAAACGAGGAAGGCGACTACGAGCATGGCAGGCACCGCGACCCCTTCGTCCTCGGGCGCGCTCCACCATCGCGCAGCCTCAACCCCTCGCACGCGCGGCGTCTCTGTCGGCGTGCGTCGCAGCGTCTCTGTCGGCGTGCGTCGCACGGCGTCTCTGCCGACTCTGCGTCTTCGGACTCGTGCGCGTCTCTTCGTGATTGATCGGCACGGCGTCACGCGCGGTCGAACTATCATTGGTGGAATCGATCAGAAGGGATCACCTCACCGAGACGCGAGCTTCTCACGCAGAGTTGGTGCCAAAAATAGACCGCTGTAGCACGTGAATACCGAATGTACCTTTTAGAGCATTGTAATTCCGTTTCTAACCCTTTTCTGATCACACGTTTAATTTAGCGATGGCACATAGCAGTCATACAGTCGGCGACCACACGACTGCACTGTTCATGCGAGTCGTGTGGTCGGCAGCTGGGGTCGCTGTGTTTATTAAAACTGGACATTGACGGGTCCTTATTGTTAAATCATATATTTACAACCATTGTCCTTGTGACAGATATAAAATTACTTTGCACAGCTGCTATTTACGTGGGCTCAGTGGCCCTAGCAGGTGGCTACTTTGTGATATTTGGGCAGTAGCTTGGTTCTGGTAGCGCTATTACTTATTGGTTAGTACATTTCTCACAATTAATACATTGAATCTATCCATATTTATCTCGCATGTTTCTTTTGTATGTGACCCTTTCAGTTACAACTTGCAAAGCTGCAACTTATGCTTGATATCATGCATGTGAAATTTATTTCAGCTTTGTTACTAGCCTTTGAGGCCCGCACGACTCGTATGAACAGTGCAGTCGTGCGGTCGGACCGTACGACTCCGCACGACTGTCACGTGTCATCGTCAAATTAAACTGCGGTCGGAAGGGGGCTAGAAACGGAATTACAGCGCTTCGGAAGCTAGATTTGGTATTTACGTGCTACAGGGGTCTATTTTTGACCACGCACGGGCATATCAAGTCAATAGTCAAGGGAGCATTGATTGAACAATCATGCACGGTTTATCTGGAAAGAACTAATCAATTACGGCAGCAAGGCGTCAACTAGCACATGCAAACCTTCCATGATTATGAGGGAAACTAAGATCCCAATGATCAATCAACAGATTAATCAACGTCCAATGGTATGGCCGCAGCATCTTGCGTGACTTCGGTGTTGCTTTAGTTAATGAAGTCACGGCGCGGTCGCGAGGGTGGAAAGAAGTCCAGCACAGTTCGTCCTCACGTACTGCAGAACAGAATAATTCGTCCCCCGTCAAAGCACGTCACATTGAAACGAGGGCTCTCGAGCGGGCCTTCGCGCCTGTGGCGCCTCTGTTTCCTCGATCGGCATGCTTGTCCTTCGGTTGGCGCATGCAGCTCGGATGTTTTCTTTGTGCGGTGTCTTCGTCTCGGTTCGGAGCACGCCTGCGCGTCCATCTGTGTTTCCAAGTCATGGTCGGCCACGCGGAAGAAAACATCGGCGCCTTTCCTCATACACGTGGCATCAACTCTTCCTCCGACGGTCCGGTAACACTTTTTCTCACAGTGGCAACTAATATTTTTCTGAATTATTTAGATTTTGTAAATTAGATGGCTCAAATTTCGTGGTTTCTGTAACGCCCCCGTTTCCAGGGGCGCGTACGGACACGGCATTCCGCAACTATTCACGCATGAACAGTTATGGAACGTCGCGCAAGAGTATACCATTGCATGCTTACAACAAAAGTCCAGCATATATTTTACATAAGGATTAACATCCCCTTTTCGACAGCGGGGCGTGCAAGCCCAAAGTATACTTACATCACAAAAACTCCAGAATCCGCTTGAGCGCGGCCAAGACCTAAGCCACGGGTCCTCGTCGAAGAAGCGATCCTCAGGGGCGTCCTTGACGTGGGAACCTTCACCTTTGTCTTGATCCTCTAAAGAGTGGATTAAGCAAGCCGTGAGCCAAACAACCGGCTCAGCAAGTCCCAAAGGGACTCTAAATTACTACATGCACGGATTAACAAAGGAAGGGAGTATACTTGGTTTATTAACTTTGAGTGGATGCAATTTTATTTGTAAACATTTTCATAAAACGGACCCAAAACTACTCCTTAAGATCTCAGGGGTTTTCATGAAACTTCAATTAACCAACTAATCAAGTTAAAGCAGGTACAAAACTACTTAGCTTCGCTGCTGGAATCACCCAAGTGACACAGCTCCATTAACCGGGAGCACGGCGTATTCGAATACCATTTATTTTGACTCTGCAGAGTTTGCTCAGCTTTACCCACACGATTTCTTAACTTCGCGTCCGGTCAAGAAAGCCGGTCGTTTCACCGCTCAACCCTTTATATAGGCTCTACCCAGAGAATCCACTCGGTCCGCACAAGAAAGCACACGTCCGCTTCGAGTGAACTCTACCGTTGTTAGGCACCCAAAGACGGCCCGCCTAACCTAAATTACGCGATCACCTACTTCTCAACACTGTAGAGTTTCAAACGAGTTGAGCGGCTACTAAACCGGTGTTGACAAGTCAACTCCGTGGTTGGCGGTTACCATGTCATTTGCTCGGCGTAAGGGTCGGTCCTTATATTTCCTCCGAGTCCGCAACTCGGCCGGTCCGCGACCTTACAACCTGGGGTAAGAGGTGGGCGAAGACCGTCTCGCGGCTCCTTCCCCAACCTTTACCTATCACCGCACGTCGACAGTCTCCGCCTAGGGCACGGTGTCCCATACCACCCGCCTAGAGTCGGGTTTTCCAAATTCTATTGGCCGCAGCCACAACCTTATTAGTGTACAACTTTGAGTGATAATAATAACCTACAATTATCTAAATTAACAGATAATTAATTCTATGGTTAACAAAGGCATGGCCACAAGTTGAACATGGCATTTATCGGTGGTAGGATTAACTACATAAACATGTCATTCTAAACATTTTATTTTAATTTGAACTAACATTCCAGAACTAGCTCAATGCAAATAGCATAATAACATAATTAAATATCATGGGTTGCAACATGGTCGAAGAATTTGGGACTTGCCGACAATTTGGACGATCTCGGCTAGCTCGAACGTAGAAACACCTGGATCCTGAGCCTGCACTTGAGCCTTCGGGATCTCCGGAACTAGCGTAAACACATAAAATAATCAAATCCAGCTTGAGACTAATCAAGCGAGGAAAAATAAACTATTTAAAAAGGAGTAAAATGCATAAATCCTCAAATTGGAATTTTAGGAATTTATCTGGGATGAATTTGTGGAAGTGGAGGCCAAAAATAGGTTCAGAATATTATTTGGAGCAAAGTGGTGAAATTTGGGAATTTTTGGGATTTTCTGTGATTTTCTAGGATTTATTTGGATTTTCTGGGATTTTGGAAATTAGAAAAACAATGGAAAATCGGTGTGAACAGTGCGGAGGCCAGCCCAGCTACTGTGCGGCCCGGCACCGGGCGGCCCAGGCGGCCGAGCGGCCGGACGGCCCACGAGCGCGCGCGCGCGCGCGCAAAAGCAGCCGGGAGGGTCGGCCACGCGCGCGCCGCGATCGCTGGATGGCTGGCGCGTGGCTCGGGCGGACGGTGGATATGGCGAGGGAGGGAGCGGCCCGGATGCGCCGTGGGGTGGATCGGATGGCAGGGAAAAGGTTTCAAAAAAAACGTGTTACGCTGCGGCCGAAAGGATTCGAACGCGGGTGGGTGAGTTGAGTGCGAACGCGGCTAGCCAGGCGGGAGCACGCTGTTACCTGACCGAGTAGAGGGAAGGAAGGCAGAAGAGTTGAGCGGCAGCAGGGGGCGAGGCAGAGGAGGCCGATGGCGGGGAACGGCGGCGGTGTAGACGGCGGTGGGCGGCCGGAGAGGTGTTGGCGGTGGGCGAAGAGCGATCCTTGCGTCTCGGGGAAAGTGATGGTGGTGGCGGAGGAGACCGGGGAGCACCGGAGGTGGGTCGGCGACGAGCGGCGGGCTCGGGTGGAGCTCGGCGTCGGCGACGAGAGGCGGCGGGGCTTGGCGAAGGCACGGTTAGCTTCACCGTGTCTCGTGGAGGTGAGGAGAGGGAATCGGGGGGGGTGCAGCAGCGCGGTGCGCTTGACGGCCGGATTTGGGGAAGAAAGGGGGCGCCGGCGAAGGAGAAGGTACGGGAGGCCGAATGGAGCTTAGGGGAGGGAGAAGAGCGTAGGGCGGTGCGGGTGAGAGCCTCGGGCGGCTTTTATATGGCCTGGAAAGGCACGGCAACGAGGGGGCCGGAAGCGGCTTCCGGCGGAAGGGAGAAAAGGGGGGAGAGGGGATGGACGGCCGAGGTGACGCGGCGATTGTGGATGCGATGGAGGCGCAGACAGCGTCTGCGCGCGCAGCGAGACCGAGCAGTGCGGGCGGCGTGCGCAGTGGTGGCGCGAGGGGACAAGCCGACGCGGTCATGGCGGGCGCGCCCACGCGGGAGGAGGAGGGGCGTGACCGCCAGTGGGGTCGGGAGGACGGCTGCGTCACGCGGAGCAGAGAGGCGAGGCTCTTCGCCGGACGAGGCGGCGGGCGCGGCGGTCCAAGACATGGCGCGAGGGCGCGAGAGCGCAGCGCAGCGCGCGCGCGCGCGGGAGGAGGCAGAGAGAGGCGGCGCTGCGGGGAGAAACGGGAGGCGTCGGGAAGGAGAGGCGGAAGGGGAGGCGGCGCCAACGGAGGGAAAGCGAGGAGGCGCCAGAGGAGAGAGGAGACGGGAGCGCGCGCGCCAGCGGGAGAGAAGGAGGAGGGAGGGCGCCGGGGAAGGGGGGAAAGCGGGAATGGGGCGGGGTGCCAAGGAAAAAGAGAAAGCGGAATTGCCAAAAGAAGAAAGCGCATTCCGGGGGAAACTTTCCAAAAAGGGAAAGTTTCCAGAAATTCAAACAAAAATCCACAAAAAAAAATTAGGAAATTTTCTGGTTTGAATTTTTGGGGACTTTTCAACCTACCCCCCTTAAAAGAATCTCGACCCCGAGATTAACTTGGTCCAGGAGTAAGTTGGGAAATCTCATTGCAAGTCGACTCGTTCCCAAGTGAACTCATCCGCTGTGTGATTTCTCCATTGCACTCTGCAAAACCTGACGTTCTTGTTTCTGAGCTGCCTTTCTGAAACTTCAAGTATTTGTAGTGGTTCTTCAGCACATGTGCAGTCGTCCTGTAATTCAATATCTGATAAAGGCACTTCATCTGTTGGCTGTCGTAGGCACTTTCGAAGCTGAGACACATGGAACACATTGTGTATTCTCGACAAATTAGGCGGTAGCTGTACTTGATATGTTACTTCTCCAACTCTTCTGATTATTTGGAACGGTCCCACATATCTTGGTGCTGATTTGCCTTTAACTTGAAATCTCTTGACTATCTTGAATGGGGTGACTTTAAGGTATACGAAGTCTCCAACTTCAAAGCTCAAATTTCTTTCTGCGGTGGTCTGCATAGCTCTTCTGTCGGTCTTGTGCAAATCTTGAGCCTTTCTCTGATAATTCTGAAATGTGGTTCTGCATCGTGAGCAATCTGAGATCCAATCAGTTGTCGTTCACCTATTTCTGACCAACTTAGAGGGGTCCTGTATATTCCGCCATAAAGTGCTTCAAACGGGGCCATTTGGTTACTGGCTTGGTAACTATTGTTATATGAGAACTGAGTAAACGGAAGGCAAGTATTCCACGCTGCTCCATACACAATAGCACAAGCTCTTAGCATGTCTTCCAATATCTGGTTGGTTCTCTCTGTCTGGCCATCTGTTTGTGGGTGATAGACTGAGCTGAAGTTCAGATCGGTGTCCATTGCCTCATGTAAATTTTTTTCCGAACTTGGATGTAAATTGCGCTCCTCATCGGACACAATCCTCTTGAAACTTCGTGGAGTGTTACTATCCAGTCTAATATAGCTCGATAGCTTGTCTTTCCGTAAGTTTGCTTGATCGGGAGGAAATGAGCTACCTTGGTCAATCCATCAACAATGACCCAGATAGCATCATATCTCTCACGAGTCTTGGGAAGTCCAGTAATGAAATCCATTCCAATGCTATCCCACTTCCATCCGGGAATTGGCAAAGGATGTAATGGTCCCGATGGTTCCTGGTGGTCAATCTTGATTTGCTGGCAAACATCATATTTCGATATATATTCAGCCACTTCTTTTTTTTTCATCAGATTCCACCAATATTTCTTCTTCAGGTCTTGATACACCTTGGTTCTTCCTGGATAATTTGAGAATTGCGAGGAGTGAGCCTCTAATAGGATCAACTCTCTCAATTCCTTCTTATCGGGTATGCAATAGCGACCACGGAATGTAAGAATTCCATGTTCGTCTATCACATACTCAGATGACTCTTCTTCTTGAATTTTCTTTTTCAGTTTTTGAATCTCTTCATCTTCATCTTGTGCTGCCTTAATCTGATCTGTCAACAATAGTTGAAGCTCTAATACGCCATCGCCTTGTTCGTGATCACTAAATTCAGTCGTAGGGTATCTCTGCAACCACGGTGGGTACTCTGTCGTGTTGACTTTTCTTGGCGAGCCTTGCGGCTAAGGGCATTGGCTACTACATTTGCCTTGCCTAGGTAATATTGGAGATCAACATCATAATCTTTGGTTAATTCCAGCCATCTTCATTGTCTTATGTTCAACTCTGGCTGTGTGAACAGGTACTTCAAGCTCTTATGATCTGAAAATATCTCACAACGATTTCCTAGTTGGTAGTGTCGTCAAATTTTGAGCGCATGCACTACAGCTGCTAGCTCCAAATCGTGTGTGGGGTAATTCTCTTCATGCGGCTTCAACTGCCTTGAAGCATAGGCAACAACTTTTCCGTCTTGCATGAGCACACATCCCAAACCTTGCTTTGAAGCATCACAATAGATTTGGAATTCTTTCTCGGGATTGGGCAGAATCAACACTGGCGTTGTTGTCAGTTTGGTCTTCAACAACTGAAAACTTTTCTCACATGCATCTGTCCAGGTGAATGGTCTGTCTTTCTTTAGTAGTTGAGTGAGTGGGCGAGAAATTTGTGAGAATCCTTCTACGAATCGGCGATAATAGTCCGTCAATCCAAGGAAGCTTCTCACTTCGTTACGGTCTTGGGTGCTTCCATTCCATGATCGCGCTATCTTTTCTGGATCAACCTTGATTCCATCTTCTGGTATAAATGACCTAAGAAAGCATCTTCCTTCAGCCAAAAACTGTATTTGTCGAACTCGGTATACGGCTGATGTTCTCTCAATTTGGTCAAAGCCATGTGCAAATGCTCCTTGCGCTCTTCTTTGCTTTTGAAGTAAATCATAATATCATCGATGAAGACTATCACGAGTCGGTCCAATTGGTCCATATGCACCAGATTCATAAGAATCATGAAATAAGCTGGCGTATTGGTCAAACCAAAGGGAACGACCGTGAACTCCAATATTCCATATCGGGTAACGAAAACTGTCTTCTCTCGATCTTGCTCTTGGATCTTGAGCTGATGACAACCCGAGCGCAGTCGATCTTGGAAAATACTTTGGCACCCTTGAGCTAATCAAACAAGTCATCAATCTTGGGTAAAGGATACTTGTTTTTGATCATAACTGACATTCAAACTTCTGTAATAAACACCTATTCTTAGCTCTTCATTCTTCTTTTCACAAACAAAGCGATGCCGACCAAGGTAAAACACTTGGTCGAATGAATTCTTTTCTTGCAATTCATCTAACTGTCTTTTGAGCTCTTTCGGTTCACTGGCGGACATTCTTTTACTGATGCTTGGCAATTGGATTTGTGCCTGTAATCAACTCTATGACAAGTTCTACTTGTCTGTCAGGAGGTTCTGCCTGGCAGTTCTCCCGGAAACACATCAGGATATTCTTGTACCACTGGCACTTGATCAGGTGTAACTGCTAGCATGTTGATCATGCGCTTTCTCACATCCTTTAATACTCCTTGTTTTTTTTTGCCACTTTCTGACCTTCAGGATTTACCAATGATCTTTTTCGATCTCACAATCTAGCTTGCCTTTGATCTTGGCTAGCCAGTCCATGCCCAAAATGGCATCTAACCCTTACCTATCTGGCTGCAGCAAATCTGCTTTAACCTCCTCTGGATTGACTTTGACTCCTTTTCACTTGAACCTGTATATCATCCTTGCGTGTGTGGTGCGGATTCCTACTTAGATGAATTATGTTGCATCAAAGTTATATATTTACATCAGGTCTATTAGGGAAACTTTTGTTGCAACATAAACTTCTCATTCCTCATGTTTTACATGCAGTCTTCATACATTTTCATAATCTTGCCACGAGTCTTAATCGAATAATTTACATACAAGCTATTCAGTTCTTCCAACTAGCTTACAAAAGGATAACCAAAAGGACATTACTCCATTCCTTGTTCTTCATAGATCACTCTCTCGATCGTCTGTAGTGCTTTCCTTCTTCATGACATTCCTCCGAGTAGATCTGTTTCTTCCTCCATTCTGGTCTTCTTAGGGTAGGATTCTTCTTCTTCCATCGGTGGTGGCGTGATGTTGTGGCTGCCTCTTTGCTTGCTTGTCTAGCTTCTTCTTTGGGTAAGGACTTGGTGGGCATTGGTCACGATAATGCCCATCTGCTCGCAGATGAAAACAAGCCGTTTGTGTTGAAGGCGAAAGCTTCTTTCGTTTCATAACTTTCACGTAACTCGATGTCTTTTCTTCTAATTGGAGAGCTCGATCAACTAGGCTTATTAGGCTTGAAAACTTCATGGGTCAAGGCGTTGTCTCATATTGGGTCGTAGGCCTCTCATAAAGTACTCCATCCTTTCGGCTTGATATCAATCTCTCCTTGAGCATACTTGGGATAAGCGATGAAATTGTTGTAGATATCTTTGTGATGGAGTTCTCTCCTTGTTGAAGATCAAGAAATTCCTGATATTTTTCAGTGATAACTCTAGGAGGAATGAAGGCTTTACGGAATCTCTTCACAAAGTCTTCCCAGGTAATGTCTTCCTTATTTGGATGTATCCACTGGATAGCATTCCACCAAGTAATTACAGGTTCTGACAGCTGATAGGTGGCAAAAAGGACCTTTTCCTTATTTGTACATTGTATAGTATTCATTCTTCTCTCAACATCTTGTAACCGATTATCGCATTGGTGGTTACATTCTTTGAGGAATTTAGGTGGTTGAGTTTGCGGGAAGGCTATAAACTTCAATGCGATTGCGCTTGACGTCACATCGACTCTTGGTGTCACTTTGACAATGAAGCGTGGCGGTGATTCTCCTTCCGCATCGACTTGGCTTGATCTGTGGCAGGTGCACCCTGCCTGTTGGTCTGACCACTCTGCTGTGTTGGATCCATCTGCCAATTGGGAACTTGAAATCAGCTTTGCAGCGGCTTTGGAGAATAAGAGTAGATAAGTAAGACTTTGAATTTTTCAAGGCAAGTATAGGACGAAAAGATAAGAACGAGCGAAAGGGACAGAGAAAGCTTTGAACACAGGGGTTTATTGATAATTAAGCAAAACAACATACAGAATAAAGATCATAAATTTACAATATGCAAGTGGTACATAAACCACTTAGGGTTCATGAATACACTTGCTTTACATTACAAAAGTACCACAACTACTCGGGTTAGTCTAGTCTAGCGGACACTAACTACTCCAACTACGGAGGAACGAAATTTTGAATTTAGACAAGTAAAGCGGTAAACATTTTGCAAAAGCAAAACTTAAGCGGAAGTAAACTAGGATAGATAAGGTAGCAACAAGAGAGGAAAAAGACAGAATAATACTTATATTTTTAGTAAACCCTTTTATGGCTTTAAATTAAGTTTTGCAATAAAATTGCTTCCTAGATTGCCTTAGGTCTCAACCTACGGTCAAAGAGCACGCTCGATACCACTTCTTATAACGCCCCGTTTCGGTAGCAGACGGACACTGACATTCGCAACTATTCACGCATGAACAGTTATGGGCGTCGCGCAAGAGTATACCATTGCATGCTTACAACAAAAGTCCAGCATATATTTTACATAAGGATTAACATCCCCTTTTCGACAGCGGGGCGTGCAAGCCCAAAGTATACTTACATCACAAAAACTCCAGAATCCGCTTGAGCGCGGCCAAGACCTAAGCCACGGGTCCTCGTCGAAGAAGCGATCCTCAGGGGCGTCCTTGACGTGGGAACCTTCACCTTTGTCTTGATCCTCTAAAGAGTGGATTAAGCAAGCCGTGAGCCAAACAACCGGCTCAGCAAGTCCCAAAGGGACTCTAAATTACTACATGCACGGATTAACAAAGGAAGGGAGTATACTTGGTTTATTAACTTTGAGTGGATGCAATTTTATTTGTAAACATTTTCATAAAACGGACCCAAAACTACTCCTTAAGATCTCGGGGTTTTCATGAAACTTCAATTAACCAACTAATCAAGTTAAAGCGGTACAAAACTACTTAGCTTCATTCTGGAATCACCAAGTGACACACTCCATTAACCGGAGCACGGCGTATTCGAATACCATTTATTTTGACTCTGCGAGTTTGCTCGCTTTACCCACACGATTTCTTAACTTCGCGTCCGGTCAAGAAAGCGGTCGTTTCACCGCTCAACCCTTTATATAGGCTCTACCGGTAGAATCCACTCAGTCCGCACAAGAAAGCACACGTCCGCTTCGAGTGAACTCTACCGTTGTTAGGCACCCGCAGCACGGCCCGCCTAACCTAAATTACGCGATCACCTACTTCTCAACACCTGTAGAGTTTCAAACGAGTTGAGCAGCTACTAAACCAGTGTTGACAAGTCAACTCCTGTGGTTGAGCGGTTACCATGTCATTTGCTCAGCGTAAGGGTCTGGTCCTTATATTTCCTCCGGAGTCCGCAACTCCGGCCAGGTCCGCGACCTTACAACCTAGGGTAAGAGGTGGGCGAAGACCGTCTCGCGGCTCCTTCCCCAACCTTTACCCTATCCTGCACGTCGACAGTCTCCGCCCTAGGGCACGGTGTCCCATACCACCCTGCCCTAGAGTCGGGTTTTCCAAATTCTATTGGCCCGCAGCCACAACCTTATTAGTGTACAACTTTGAGTGATAATAATAACCTACAATTATCTAAATTAACAGATAATTAATTCTATGGTTAACAAAGGCATGGCCACAAGTTGAACATGGCATTTATCGGTGGTAGGATTAACTACATAAACATGTCATTCTAAACATTTTATTTTAATTTGAACTAACATTCCAGAACTAGCTCAATGCAAATAGCATAATAACATAATTAAATATCATGGGTTGCAACATGGTCGAAGAATTTGGGACTTGCCGACAATTTGGACGATCTCGGCTAGCTCGAACGTAGAAACACACGGATCCCGAGCCGCACTTGAGCCTTGGGATCTCGGAACTAGCGTAAACACATAAAATAATCAAATCCAGCTTGAGACTAATCAAGCGAGGAAAAATAAACTATTTAAAAGGAGTAAATGCATAAATCCTCAAATTGGAATTTTAGGAATTTATCTGGGATGAATTTGTGGAAGTGGAGGCCAAAAATAGGTTCAGAATATTATTTGGAGCAAAGTGGTGAAATTTGGGAATTTTGGGATTTTCTGTGATTTTCTAGGATTTATTTGGATTTTCGGGATTTTGGAAATTAGAAAACAATGGAAAATCGGTGTGAGCAGTGCGGAGGCCAGCCCGGCTCTTGTGCGGCCCGGCACCGGCGGCCCAGCGGCCGAAGCGGCCGGACGGCCTGACGAGCGCGCGCACCGCGCGGCAAACAGGCCGGGGAGGGTCGGCCCACGCGCGCGCCCGCACTGCCTGGATGGCTGGCGCGTGGCTCGGGCGGACGGTGGATATGGCGAGGGAGGGAGCGGCCCGGATGCGCCGTGGGGTGGATCGGATGGCAGGGAAAAGGTTTCAAAAACGTGTTACGCTGCGGCCGAAAGGATTCGAACGCGGGTGGGTGAGTTGAGTGCGAACGCGGCTAGCCAGGCGGGAGCACGCTGTTACCTGACCGAGTAGAGGGAAGGAAGGCAGAAGAGTTGAGCGGCAGCAGGGGGCGAGGCAGAGGAGGCCGATGGCGGGGAACGGCGGCGGTGTAGACGGCGGTGGGCGGCCGGAGAGGTGTTGGCGGTGGGCGAAGAGCGATCCTTGCGTCTCGGGGAAAGTGATGGTGGTGGCGGAGGAGACCGGGGAGCACCGGAGGTGGGTCGGCGACGAGCGGCGGCGGCGGGCTCGGGTGGAGCTCGACGTCGGCGACGGAGAGGCGGCGGGGGGCTTGGCCGAAGGCACGGTTAGCTTCACCAGGTCTCGTGGAGGGTGAGGGAGAGGGGAATCGGCCGGGGGTCGCTTGGCACGGCGGTGCGCTTGACGGCCGGATTTGGGGAAGAAAGGGGGCGCCGGCGAAGGAGAAGGTACGGGAGGCCGAATGGAGCTTAGGGGAGGGAGAAGAGCGTAGGGCGGTGCGGGTGAGAGCCTCGGGCGGCTTTTATATGGCCTGGAAAGGCACGGCAACGAGGGGGCCGGAAGCGGCTTCCGGCGGAAGGGAGAAAAGGGGGGAGAGGGGATGGACGGCCGAGGTGACCGCGGCAGTTGGGGATGCGATGGGAGGCGCAGACGACGTGCGCGCGCAGCGAGACCGAGCGAGTGCGGCCGGCGTGCGCGCAGTGGTGGCGCGAGGGGAAGCCGACGCGGTCATGGCGGCGCGCCCACGCGCGGAGGAGGAGGGCGGTGACCGCCAGTGGGGTCGGGAGGACGGCTGCGTCACGCGAGCAGAGAGGCGAGGCTCCTTCGAACGAGGCGGCGGGCGCACGGCGGTCCAAGACCGCGGGCGCGAGGGCGGGAGAGCGCAGCGCAGCGCACGCGCGGGAGGAGAGGCAGGAGAGAGGCGGCGCTGCGGGAGAAACGGGAGGCGTCGGGGAAGGGGAGAGGCGGAAGGGGGAGGCGGCGCCAACGGAGGGGAAAGCGGAGGGAGGCGCCAGAGGAGAGAGGAGACGGGGAGCGCGGCGCCAGCGGGAGAGAAGGAGGAGGGAGGGCGTCGGGGAAGGGGGGAAAGCGGGAATGGGGCGGGGTGCCAAGGAAAAAGAGAAAGCGGAATTGCCAAAAGAAGAAAGCGCATTCCGGGGGAAACTTTCCAAAAAGGGAAAGTTTCCAGAAATTCAAACAAAAATCCACAAAAAAAATTAGGAAATTTTCTGGTTTGAATTTTTGGGGACTTTTCAGTTTCGAAAAGAAAAAAATTATGTTTTTACTTTCTGCTGAAAACATTGATTATGTCATAGATAAAAACGAACCGGAAGAGCCAGAAAAAACTACTATTCATGAAAAGGAAAATTATATAAAAGAATGAGAATTTGACTAGGGATAATAAAAGGACTCGTATTTTTATTGGGATTAATGACTAATTCTTTGGCTGCTGGGTATAAGGGAGAACATAATGCGTGGAAAATAATGTGCAGTCTAGAACAAGTTTATGGTGAAGTATCTCTTATTTAAAGTGCTTAATTTTATTAATCGCTTCCTCTTTACTAAGTTATATGATAGCACTTTAATTAATAAGCATATCAATAAACTGTGTTTTAGCAGAGCAATTACAAAATACTGGCTATTCTTTTTTCTAAAAAAGTGCAGGTGATGATTGTTTTAAACTCTTTGCCAAATACTCACAACTCTGAGTTACACTTTGAAGTGGAAAAGGGTAATAATAAAATGAAATGGCAAAAGAGGAAGCCTAATGGTGTTTTCAGAGAAAAGATTAACAAGAAACACGATCGATAATCATGGAAATTGTCACTCAGATCAAAGGAATGATAAGTATAAGAATTTCAAGTGTCACAACTGCGGTCAGTATGGGAATTTCAGAGCTAACTGCGGGAAAAAGAAGAAGTAGATTGAGCAAAGGAATCAAAATAATCAACCAATTGAACGTAAAGATAATTATTCGCCTGACGGGATGTCTATTATTTTTATATGCATTGAATCTTTACTTACTGCTATTTTTCCTAATAGTTGGTCTAGTGTTACACCTCATATTACAAGAGATCATAGAGCTTTTACTTCTATGCAAATAATTCCAAGGGGAGATAGATATATTTTTTTTAGCACAAATGCTAAAACTAATGTACTTGGAATTAGAAATTATATCCTAAAACTCTCTAAGGGAGGAAAATTACTATTACAGAATGCTTTATATTCACCTAATATGAGAAAGAATTTAATTTTTATTGCTCAATTAGAATCTATTAGTTATAACATAATATTTGGAAAAGGAAGAGTAAACATATTACTTAATAGGAAATTAATGTATACTAGAATTAACCATGAAGGTCTTTATTTCCTTGATAAACTATCAAATAATGAAAATACTGATTACTTAGTTGATGAAAATAACCTCATAGTGAGGAATATTAATGATAGGAACACATACTCATAATTTTATTATGGTATTTATGACTTGGTCATATATCTAGAAACAAAATTAAGAGGTTTATTAATTCTAGAATCCTACACTTTAAGTGGGAGGATTTTGTTGATATTTGTGAGGCATGTATAATGGGTAAGATGACCCGTACGCTTTTTTCCAAATGCGGAAATATCTAATGAGTCTCTTACCATTATTCATTCTGATATTTGTGAAGAAATATCTACTCCAACTAAATGTCAAAGGATTTATTTTATCACATTCATTGATGATTATTCTATATTTTATCACATTCATTGATGATTATTCTAAATTTAGATATGTGTATCTTCTTAAACACGAGTCGGAAAGATTCGATGTGCTCAAAACATTTAAAACTGAAGCGAAAAATCAATTGAATAGAAAGATCAAAATTTTGAGAACTGATCATGGAAGAGAATACATTTAGAAATATTAAATGATTTTTTTTGTAAAAAAGCATGGAATTATTCATCATTATACAATACCTTACACTCTACAACAAAGTATTGTTGCTGAATAGAGGAATAGAACACTTATAGATGTGGTTAGGTCTATGATGACTTATTAAGATCTTCCTTTGTCTTTTGGAGGAAACTTTACATACTACTGTTTATTTATTAAATCATTCATCATCTAAGGCTGTAGCAGTTACTCCTTATGAGTTGTGTACTGGAAGGAAAATTACAGCCTAAAGCATGTCAGGAATTTTTTATTAGTTATTCTTTGCAATTAAAATGGTATATGTTTTATGATCCAGAAAGGGATGAATTGGTGGAAAGCAGGAATGTAATATTTTGACAACAAAACACACCTCGCCATGCTAAGCGAGCAAGGGTGGGATTATTGGCAACTCCATCGGAAACATAGATGGATATATCTGGAATTAATTCTTACACTGAAGGATTATTGGCAAAAGATGCTATTTCTTAGTGCAGTAAGAAATAGAATATAGTTGCTCATTCTTCCATAGAAACTGAATACATTGTTGCATTTGAAGTAGCAAAGGAATATATATATGGCTAAGGAAATTTCTTGCATCACTTAAGGTCGTAGAAAATGTATCATAACTTATTACTTATTTTAAAGTAAAGTAAACATATTGAAAGAAGATCCACTGACTAAACTAATTAGTTAGGAATTATTTTTTTAAACATGATTAAGTCATGGGGCTTCTGTTTATTGATTGAAATATTTCGATCAAGTCGGAGATGTTGGGGATTTTTATGTGGCTTTTAACATTTATTGTGGTTATTGTCTGTTTTACTCAATGTGGAATTATTCATATTATTGATACAAGTGATAGGGAATATTTTAATGTAGAACTTAACTTGAGGAATTAATACTCGATGTGCCGATGACAACTGTGCTGGAACATGGTAGACATATTTATTGGGATTGAATTTACTGAAATTTAATATGCATGTATTTGTTTAACCCAGGTACAGAACAGAGCAAAATAGCTGGGTTTGTTTTGCAGGATCGGCTCTGTAGGCTTTTGACTTACATGTTCAAATTAGAATTGTTCTTGTAAATAATTTAGTCATGGCACATGACTCACACATGTGTGCTTGGGACTAATATATTTTAGACTCATAAAACTGGCATGTTTGATCGTGGTTGGTGACATGGTTCAGGAGTTTCACGGGATACCGAAAACAGGTGGGTCACTTTGTAACACCTAGAAGTAGAGTCTATAAATATATCACTATCCTTTATAGGGGTGAAAACGGGTCGGGTTAATCCCGACCGATCCGGCACCGAATCCGATTGGTACCGAATCCGACTAGTACCGAATCCGGAGAAAAAAAATATGGGTTAGGATATGGTAACAGCAATATCCGTCCGAATCCGATACATCTTCAAGTTTGATTTCAGGTTAGTGCTACTATTTGACGTTTTATTTTCTTTTGCAATGGTAAAATAAAATCTTCCACATCAGCTATTAAATAGTAACATCAAGTCAGTGCGTCCTACTCCATTTACTGCACTGTATGCATTCCTTACAAACAAGTAGGGGTGCAAACGAAATGGGTTAATCCCGACCGTTCCGACACCGAATCTGATTGGTACCAAATCCGATTGGTACCGAATCCGGAGAAAAAATATGGGTTAGGATACGGTAACAGCAATATCCGTCCGAATCCGACCCGTTTTCACCCCTAATCCTTTAGCCTCATTATGCAATTATGAGTGGCACGATGGATAAAACAGAGAAATAGAGAGTAGACAAAAAAGTCTCTATAAAATTAACATAGGACTTAGAAAAAATCCAACAGTTTTGGCATTAATACACGAGCCTATGGTCTGAAGCTCCGATCCCACATTCTACGGTCGCAGTCATGAGTCGTGCGTGCCGCCCTGAGCCATCGGAGCTACCTCAAGGCCAGGCTACCAGTGGGGAGGGGGTAGGGGTGGTGGGCAAAATTCGACAGTGAGCAGCGGTGAAATGCGCCGACGCGCCACCGGCTTAGCATGGAAGTAACCGGAGGCATTGGGTGCAAAGTACATAAGAGAAAATGAACATTACGGGGAAACCAAGATTGTTAGTAAAGTTTTACATTAGATTAACTAATGGGTCAATAGATACCCTAAGTCCGGATGACAAATACGCCCATAGGCTTTAGAAACAGCGAGGACATACGCATCCTGTCACAATCCCATTTTACTTTCACAAGCAAGAAGGATTTCAAGTAGCGCTTTACATATAATAATCAATATCCCGGCGGAGGACGTCCCTCGCGTCATTGCTAGGCAATTGCATCACGTAGCCGAGCACAAGAGAATCGAGGTTTGTTCAATTCTTTCTTGTCCTCGTGGTTAATAATTGATTGTTGAAGGCTTATGTTAAATATTATATTTGTGTGTGTTAGGTGACTGATAGGACAAGTCTTGGATCATTATATGGCCCTACTCGTTTCAGCTTCAGCTTCTAACTTCTGGTTTATTTTCTACTATTCATAAATTTTGTCTTTTTCTGAATGTTTAGCTTTTTTTGAGCTTTTTTGCCAGTTCGTTTTTTCCCGTATTCGTTTGCGTTGCCCGTGATAAGCTAGCATATTTTTTTATTTTTAATTGTTGGATCGGAAACAACAACAGAGAGGGGTGAATGTTGCTTTTGAAAATTTTACATCCAAAGCATTCAAATTTGAAATCTCCCCTCCGATAGATATGAGATCTATGAAGAAGAGATAAAAACACACTGGCAAAACAGCACAGAGCAGCAAAAATAAAAGCCCACTGAAATTGCGAACAAGGCAAGGAAGATACTTGACCACAAGAAATGAGCTCTGAAGCTTGAGCGGCAACCGACAAAAGAATCACAACTGCATTTGCCTTGCAGGAAAAGATTAAATTAAACCAAAAATGGAAACAAAGCACAAAGTTACAGACTTGACCGAGATCAACCTAGCAGAGAGGAGAGGCAAAAAGGAAGAGAAAGCAATCACAGAGAAAGGGATAACTTGCCCCTGCCGAACACTACCAAAGCAGCAATATCAACCGAAAGCAGTGGAAGCAAACAACAAACACAGAGATCGGCTGCTTGTTGCCCCAAGAAAAAAGATTACTAGAGTAAACTGCATAAAATAATGAGAAGAAAAGCTGCCGTGAGCAGACTGCTAGCAGGAGATGGCAAGACTAAAATTAACTACTGGCCAAAGGGAGTTATTACTGCCGAAAGACTGAACAAAGAAAAGAAGAGAAGCAAAAGAGAGTAAGACAACAAGCCAGAGAGCTTGGTCTGCACGGCAAAGTAAAAGGACTCAGCTTGCTGCCGAAAACCAGGAGGACTAACTGGCCCTGGCCGAAGCCTGCTGTCACAAGAAATAGCAAGGAACCAGTCCTTCTCACAAAACCAACACCAAAAAAATAGTACTAACACTTTGCCAAAACTAGGACTGCACGGGAGACAAAAAACAGCAATCAAACCTGAGAACAAAGATTGACTAAAAAACAGAATTAGAAACCAATTGATGCTCTCTTCGAGTTAATTGAACAAGCTAAAGACCTTGAACAAAATCTCAGTTTAGATTAACAAGGATCTGCAGCTAGAAGAGGAATCCACTCAAAAAGGCAAGAAACTAAAGGCCTGTTTGTTTCAGCTGTAGATTCTGAGAAGTAGCTGGTGAGTATCCAGCTAGTCAGAATCTGGAGAAGCTGGATAACCCCAGCTTCTGGCTACTAGTTCATTTTCTGGATTCTGTACCTTCTGGCTACTTAGAATCTGGATGAAAATCTGAACTGTTTGGGGGAGCTGCAGATTCTGGGAGTAGCTGCGGCTGTCAGAAGCTGAAACAAACAGGCCCTAAGAATAATAGTGAGCAAAGAAGAAAGAATCAAGAGTAAGTAGGGACAAGCTTGAATCCATATCATCTCCAACAAGGGTTTCACAACTTGATACCAAGAGATGAATGATTAAACAAGAGGAATGATTACATCAGTTCACCCCACCTCATAACTCAAGAGGATCACCCAAAATAGAACACAAGTGCTGCCCTAAAAACCCTTACAACTCATGCATGGAGAGAACCAAATAAAACCCTAATTCTCACACCCTCTCTCACTTTGCACTAGAGAGCATCCTCTCTATTTATAGCCTCCACTAATGGGTTTTCAACACACTTTACCCATTAGCTCTCAACAACTCATAGCACTTTATCCATTATCCCCTAACCAAATCCACTTCCTTTTGTGCAGCCCTGTAAATTTACCAAAACGCCCCTCATGCACCTTCCGGGAAGCTTCCTCATTTCTTGTCGCCCAAGCCTCGCAACCACTTCGAGTCTTCGCTGTCTTCAGCACATCCCGACCGCTCCGACCTCAGCACCACCTGTGCCTAGTCCGGTCATCCCGTGCCTCACCACGACTCCACCTCGATGTCCTGCAGCCATCACAGACAAGAAACAAATCACATAGCACCGCTCGAAATATTGTAACCATACAATAATATCAGAAGAAATACTCAAAGCCCAAACCGATCGAAATAAAAATAAACGACTTAAACACGTTCGACCTAATTCGACAAGGTCCGACCGAAAACGACTGCATCACGCAACGACATGGCTCGAACCACTCAAACCAAACTCAAACTTTCCCGAACAAGCGTCAATTACTCATCACACACACGGGGTCACCTCCACATGGTCTCTCATTAATTTTTTAATTTAATTATGCCAAATAAGCCGCCTTCAGCTACAGTGAAATTTCAACCGCTACAATGCAATTTTAGTCATAAGTCGCAGCTTTTTAGCCCAACCGAGTAGGGCTGGAAAGGATGAAGAACTAGAGAAGAATGAATATGTAAGATAATAGTATGAAGACTGAATATGGCGGTATGTGAACCAGGGTCAGTCCTATTATTTGGTAGGACACAGTGCGAATTAGAGGCCTCCTTTATATATACTAAATAACCTTTACTTGTAAATATATATGTGTACCATTTAAGCTAATACATCTTTAAATTCTGAACGGATTTTTAATGCTACTTTTGTTTGTAAATTTTTTATATTTAATCTTTCATATATTTTTCAAGTATGAACATGGCATGGTTATATCCACGGATAAAATACCATCATAGTTTTACAACTTTATGATTTTTAGTAATCTAAATAACATTTGAAAGTACTATATGTCAAAGGCTGCGATCAGTGTGGCTTATGAACAGTGCTCATGGCTTATTTGGCACTATTCATAAGTTTCGTCTTTTTCTGAATTTTTGGTTTTTTGTTGAGCTTTTTTGCCGGTTCTTTTTTTCCCGTATTTGTTTGTATTATACGTAATAGGCTAACATATTTTTTAAATTTTTTTAAATTTAATTATGCTAAATAAGCCTCTGTCAGCTACAGTGCTTTTTTCAGCCAGCTACAGTGTTTTCAGCCATAAGCCATGAGCTTTTCAGCCATACCGATCACCCTAAAAAAACTTGTAGTGTTGCAAAACACAAGGGGTTCTTTTTTTCCTCTCTACGTATTTTTCTACCTCCTCCACTCGGTTTATAGGATGAGTAGTGAATAGTAGATCGCCTCAATGATATCAGTTCAACAAACATCGCAAACATTCTCAAGTGGCCATCAATAAGAATATTGCTGAAAGTAACTGCTGATCGAAGAAATCAGAACCTTAGTTTCTTGTAGGGTAGTTCATACAATATATTCGGTAAAATATTATATTTAACCTTAGTTTCTTGTAGGGTAGTTCATACAATATATTCGGTAAAATATTATATTTTTATAATATAGTATTTAGAAACCAAATTTACCAAATAAAACATCGGTTCATTAACGGCGAATTATTTTGGTTTAGTATCGATAATATCATATTTTATCAAGTTAACGTGAATTGTCGAACCATACGTTG
Organism: Dendrocalamus sinicus; assembly: GCA_036346575.1. Taxonomy (NCBI): domain Eukaryota; kingdom Viridiplantae; phylum Streptophyta; class Magnoliopsida; order Poales; family Poaceae; genus Dendrocalamus; species Dendrocalamus sinicus. Next base: position 8,915,712 of record CM070660.1, on the reverse strand, counting down.
ACTTTTAATTTATAACAAGTTAAAAACTAAGGGCCCGTTTGGATTAAAGGATTTTTTACAAGAATTCTGGAGGCTTGGTTTCCTTTGAAAAGTATTGCTTTTAGACTGTTTGGATTGAAGGAACTCACCGTTCCAATCCGAAGGAAAGGAAGCTCTTTTGGTACTATTTACAAGCCTAAGCTCTGATTTTTGCGTGGACCAGAGCAGTTGGGATTAGGGGTGAAAACGGGTCGGGTTAATCCCGACCGATCCGGCACCGAATCCGATTGGTACCGAATCCGACTAGTACCGAATCCGGAGAAAAAAATATGAGTTAGGATATGGTAACAGCAATATCCGTCCGAATCTGAATATCCGTCCGAATCTGATACATTAGTGCTACTATTTGACGTTTCATTTTCTTTTGCAATGGTAAAATAAAATCTTCCACATCAGCTATTAAATAGTAACATCAAGTCAGTGCGTCCTACTCCATTTACTGCACTGTATGCATTCCTTACAAACAAGTAGGGGTGCAAATGAAATGGGTTAATCCCGACCGATCCGACACCGAATCCGATTAGTACCGAATCCGATTGGTACCGAATCCGGAGAAAAAATATGGGTTAGGATATGGTAACAGCAATATCCGTCCGAATCCGACCCGTTTTCACCCCTAGTTGGGATAGGATACGGAAAAATTCTACTGTGCACCGATTGCGCAATTGAGTTTGTGTAACCAACAAATGAGGTTTCGACACGTGGCAAAATTAATATAGCAACTATTTTTAAAATATATTCTTTGTACAATACAGTACTGTAGCATTAATTTAAAAATATTATTTCGTACGACTATAGTGTTGCTAGAGTAATTTATGCCACCCGAATACACAACAGAATTTTTCTAGGATACGACCCTCATTTGTGACCCCATAGCCAGTCAATTAATGCTCACTTAGTCTTAAGTGAATAATATTTTATTATTCACTCAAAAATTGCTTAGCTGTTTGCATTCCTATGTTCCAACATCTATTTTGAAAAAAATTATGTTTTTTATTTCTTTGTTTTATAAATGCATGTTTTTATTCCTTTTTTTTTTGTTCCGCGTTTCAAACAGACCTGATAGAGTGATTGGATGCACATGAGTTTCTGGAACGAATATCATGCAGGTGTCTATATGATAGCAGTGTCATACCAGTGTCACTTATGACGCTAATGGGCCGGGCTGAGCTGATTTGCCGAGTTGCGGGGTGGTTGGGGTGGTGCTGTCGTCGTCTACGCCGGCGCGAGCCACTTGACAAACGCTAGAATGAATCCATACACCCGAGCCTCATCACTGCCGTCCATAAACCCACGAACGGCATGTGATGTCGCTAGTCTCCATGCGCCATCTCCCACCGGTCCTCGCGCCTGTCTTCGCAGTTCGCACGCCTCTAGACCTGCGAGATTGGAAGCCACGGTCAGGGAAAACACCACACTCCCTGCACCCCCTCTTCTCGTCGGCTTCCTCGGCTCCGGCGACCGGCGGCGGGATTCTGAGGTGATCGGTCTCTCCCCTCCTCCTTCGCCGTAAAAGCAGTGGGCTCTGGTTGGCTCGTCTCGTCTGCGTTGGATCTGTTTCTGATTGGGGTTGGGAGTGAGGTTAGGGTTTTGCGATCGTTTGGACCCGCTTATCTATGATCCTGATGCTGGTTAGGACGTGCCCGGTGTTTAATTCCATCCGTTTCGTAATCTAAGCGATTAAGCGAGCCAAATTTTGTGCATTGGATGCTGATTCGGGGGTATGTGGCCGTGCGGCGTGTAAAGATGTGGAGCAGAGGCTGGCGAAATCACCGAGTTTGCAATGTTTGTTATCTATGGGGAGAATTGGGCTTGCAATTCGACTTGTAGCCTACTAGTGTCCACCTGAATTGAGGATGAGCCTGCCTGCCCATGATTTGGAGGGGTGGAGCTCTGAATCGGTAGGATTAGGAATGCTCTACTTCTCCCCCGATCCCCACACCCACCCCTCCTGACTCCTTCCGCTCACATCCCGTCCTTGGATAGTTGGATGGCGAGCTTCATGACAGCGGCGAGGTTCCCTCCCTACTTCTCCCGTTGATAGGAATTATTGGCCATCATGTTTTGTTATGGAATGTATTTTGGGTTCTTGTATCCTGACATAGGGTTGTCGTACAGTATTGCAGAACTTGCTTACATAAAAAATTTATCCCTATGATATCCAAATTGATGCACTGGCATATTCTGGCTGAGTTTTATTATTTTTATTTGTACCTTGTAGTTTTTCAGAGATGCATTCACCCTCTTTTATGGCATTTGTGATATCTTGATTATGGCAGACTTACATACATGATTATTCTATTTTCTGCTTGTATGGGCACAGGACGACAATTAAGTTGGTGAAAACAGGTTGTGCAAAAGGACAGGAAAGTGTGCGTTAGTTTGAATGGCTTCTTCAAAGCTTCAAGCCTTTTGGAACCATCCTGCTGGCCCCAAAACCAGTTAGTGACATCCCTATTCGCCTTAATTTTCCTGTTGTCATTTCTGTCTTGGCTGTCACCTTTGCTTTGTTTATCATGCACACTGAACCTATATAACGATTCCCATAGACATCAGGATAGCTTGAGCAATCTTTTTAGACAATAGGATACTTCCCAGCTTTATTTAGAAATTGATTACCAGACCACAGGATTTAGGGAGGAGGGAAATGCTGGGGATTCCATCTTACAGTTCATAACAAACAGTATCAGAAAACAGGCAACCACGATGCCTTGCCAACCACAAACCCATATTGGAACAACCAACATCATGACTAGGAGAAACAAACTCTATATCTAATAAATAGAATATATCTATAAAGTAGTAAACCCATCTAATAAAAAATCTAACTATTCTTATCTCTATTCTAATTAATCAAAGCATGCCATATATGGCTGCTACAGTAACTCTCGCGTGTGAACAGTGCCATGAACAGTAACTGGCGCGCGTGACACCTTCTCCCCCCTTCGGCGATAGCTCGTCTTTGAGCTGTGGTGACGGACGTGGCTGCAGCCCTAGGGGACCCCAACTTGACGAGATGTTGTGACGTTTACTGGTGGCTTTGAAGACTGTGACCTCCACGTACAGGTGCAGCAACATTGATGACATCTGCAATCGCCACAGTAGACACGGTAGCAACCATGACAACATTGTAGTAGGCTTCCACGATGTGGTTGCCGCGACAGGCTTCGGCAACACCATGATATAACATGACATGGTCGCGGTGGGCGGGTGTCAGTAGTACCATAGCAGGTCACGGCAGCGACATAGTTCCCGCAGCAGGCTTTGGTAGCAACACAGCTGTCGTGACAGGGAACAGCACCGCTGCCGCCTCTTGTTATGCCTTCATCTAATTCACGATCTTCTCCAAGATGGTATGCATGTTGAGGGAGATGTCCACCATCTTCTTGTTGATGTTAGTCATCTTGTTGGCGTTAGTCTTTATCATGGCCAACGACTCGGCAGCAGGAACCATGGTATCAGAAGTCGTGGAAAGGGATCAACTGCTCTGATACCAAATGTGATGAACTCATGAACCTTAGTTCATCAAAGTAAATACCGCCGGGAGGAAGAACGGGCGGCGTCAGCATAGAGGGATGAGAGATTTGACTATAGACTGAAATGATATAACTTGAGAAAAAAACTAGATTAATTCATCTTGATTGCTTGATTCAAAAAAATACAATGCCATCCCTTTTATAGAGATAACTTGACGTGGCCCTAAGAAATAATCTCTATCTGCAAGGAAATCTATCTCTAATAAATAGAATATATCTATAAGGTAGTAAACCCATCTAATAAGGAAACTAACTATTCTTATCTCTATCCTAATCAATCTAAACATGCCATATATGGCTGCTACAGTACCCCCTTTTGTAACTGCCCCTCAACAAAGTGAAATAATAAATAAGGAACGTCCTGACATGCCAAGGCATTTCTCATACAGGTCCAAACAAACCTAGCAATGAGGTACCTGGTCAGTTTCCCTTAGGCCTTAGCTCACCACAGAGTTGACAATGTTCATCCCTTGCCAATTGCACTTTTTTCAATTGCTCACCTGTCTGAATTTTTGTCCTGGTGAGCGTGCCATAAGAAAATCTTGAGTTTTTTTAGTGAAAGCTTAGACTTCCAAGGATTTTGCATTCTTGTACTAATAACCCCTTTAAATGTTAGGTGTTTATGACATGATCTAGTGGTAAATACCACAGTTTTCTCAAGTCCCGAAGAGATTACATCTTCTCCCTTGGAAAGTTGAATGTTTTCCAGCTTTTCCGTCAGCTTTTTCCAGCTTTGCACATGTTCTTGACATGCCTGAGCTGCATTCTTGGGTATTTGCTATTGAACTTAGCGTTACACTAGTCTGTATTGTGGAAAATGTATTCTTGGTCAGTATTGTGAATCATGGACCAATTCAAATGGCTCATGCTTAGCTGTTATTTGTACTACAATGTGATGGATATCTATTGGACAAGTTATCACTATCACCTGAGAGGCTGAGACAATATCTGACATTCATTGCAGTTCATTTTTGGGCTCCAACATTTAAATGGGGTATCAGCATTGCTAACATTGCCGACTTCGCTAAGCCACCTGAAAAGATATCCTATCCTCAGCAAGTTGGTATGTTTAAGTTATCCAGTCAATTTTATGCTTGCATTTCACACAATATGGCCATTATCTTACCATCTATTCTTGTGTACTTCTCACATGCTTATTCTGTTGTATGGTGTGCAGCTGTTGCTTGCACTGGAATCATCTGGTCACGCTACAGCATGGTTATCACACCGGTAAGCCCTCGATTCTTGTCCATACATACTACTATTTTTCATTATTATGCACTGAAACTTATAAGGTGATGGGGTTATATTTTATCTGAAATGTACATTTTAAACTTTAACCTTTCTTGCTGCAAAGATATTGGTTTAGTTGCATCAAGCCATCAATATTTTGATATTGTATTTTTTAAACTACTCCCTGGATTGGACCGGTGATGCTCAGTTGCTTGTTGAATTTATGCTTTATACTCCTGAACCTTTTCCTTTCACTTGTTGAGTACCCTGAACTCCTGATCTCAGAAAAGAAAATTCAGCTTTCTTGTTCTTAACAGGCAGTCAAAAACTTTTCGCCGTGTTGATTTCTTATATACCTTGTTCTGAAACTTCCTGAATTGAAATGAGCTGATATATCTGCAGTGAAATAACTTGATCTTAATTCTGCATGCTTCCTTTTTTTATGTCGAAAGAGGTTTTTTTAGCATGCACTGTTGTCATTCTGTGTTGCTTCCCATTTTGATTGTTGCTCATCTCGTTGCTTTCTAATGCTATAATGTTTCAGAAAAACTGGAATCTTTTCAGTGTTAACGTTGCAATGGCCGGTACAGGCTTGTATCAACTTTCCCGTAAAATAAGGTTTGTTACGAAGCTTAGCCATGTTGCCCCATTTACTGTTTGATGTCTCACAGAGTGAGATGACATGGTTTGTGTTGATCTCTTTTGCAGGAAAGATTACTTTTCTGATGAGAAGGAAGCTGCTGCATCACTGGAAGGATAATGACGACAGGCTGGAATAATCGATTGAAAACCCTACAGCCTTGGTGTCGGTCTCAATTTCAGTGCGGGCTGCAGTATGTCATTTAATCCAAGACTGGAAACCGTTGCTTTTTCCATGTTTCTTCTGCACCCATCAGCGGAGCAATGTGAAAATTTTACCCAAAAAAATCAAATAATCTTTTATGCATTTTGCGCAAAAGATGTCATGCAAATACATCAAACGATTTTTTTTTAATATTTTGCTGCTGTTCAGTCAAATCTGTATTTGGGAACTCTTGGCTTACTCTTGTAACCTACCGTCAAGGATCACGCTGTTTGCAATCTGAAGCTACTCCTTTGTCCTGGACATTGATAAGCTACAGTTTGCCTCTGGAAAGTAGGCCCCCCTGAATGCAGAGGAACATCTTGGTATTGGTGCAGTGGTGCCACTCAGGCACTGTTTGATGACTTATAGTTTCTAAAAGAAGAAAACTGTTTGGAAGATATTGGCTTTTTAATATAATTTTTTTTCTCTTTTTTTTCATTTGCATTAACTATAGAGATATAACGGTATTTTTATTTTCTCTATTTTTTCTTTAGTTTTCTTTAATTGAATATCTTATAAATAGCTAACAGCTGTCACGGTGCTATTTTAGCTTTAAAGCCACAGCACGTTAAAATATGCCCTCAATCGGCACGGCCAGTCGGTCATGTCAGTTGTGGTGGTCGTGGACTCAACAGCGGCTGTTAGGAAATGCTTAAAAGAGTACATGTTTCAGAGGTAGAAAATGTGCCAGTAAGTAGGAACCATCTGAACCATATGCGTTTAGTTTCACGTTTGGATAGCCGCGTTCCTCTTGGGCGGCACGTTAATCTTTCTGCGGTACGGGCGGGCATAATGTGTTTTTTGGCCGGTAGTAGGCGAGTACGGTGTGATTTGTTTCAAAACACACAGCTAGTTCTTCGCAGCTGTGTACATTTGTGACTGGTTTGGCACAACACATCAGATGAATTCTAATGTGTTTTAAGCCAATTCGATCGTCTCAGTTTCTATAAATCGTTTCTATTAAACACTACTTTTCGTTTTTATATATTATAATATATTTTGTATTTTATTATATCACAATTCCGTAAGTTGTATACAGATCCGAATATTGTAGTGCATTTTGTTACACTGTTTTTCTTATATAATACACTACTATTTATCTGTCACTATTATTCATCAGATTACTACTATTTATCAACAATCAAAAGCTATTAATAAAATCTAATATAAACAGACCCTTATAACATTCAGCCATGCAGCAGAGGGCAAAAGAGGTGCACAGAACAAAATCCTACCTAGAGCAACGTGCATCAGTGCATGTAGCACGGAATTGTAACTCCACATACGACAGCTGATAACAGGTTGAATGGAACTTTGAACTTCTAGTTCCAGCACGAATAACCTTGTGTGCAGAGCAACAACTGGTTGGCACATTGAACCGGCGCCGCGGAAAATGGGATCACGAGAGAAGCGTCCAGGCCCACAAGGAGTTCTTCGCTCCTTTTCTTTCCCTGCAGAATTTTGTATCACCTTGTTCATTCTCTGTGTCCAAAGTATTACTATCATTATATAATATTACTATTTTTAATAACTACTAACTATTTTAAACAAATACTATTTTATTCATAATACAACGATCATTTACATCATATCATTTTAAACAACTATTCTAGCATACTAGTGAAGTTTAAACATATAAACAAAAGCTAATGTGTGAAGTGCTGCCAGTACGTGTAATTATTTATATGCTACTCCCGTCCGTACATGACGTCCTTAACAATCACCTAAAAAACAAACAAAGTAAAGGTCTGAAAACTCAACAAATACATAATATAACGATAAACACTACCAAAACATGTAAGCAATTACCAGCAATATCATAATCCACATACATTAACATGTCCATCTTATCATTCTCATGTTCCAACATTGTCTTACCATTAGTGCAATGCAGCATTACTCTACATGCTCATCTCATTGCATATACTGGTATTGTCAAGTGAACACCCGTCGATATTCACCCAAAAATCTTGGGCCCACCCATATCGGCATGAGGTCTCTTCACTCCTGTAGAGGCTTACCGAAGTAGATCTTGTGGGATCCACCTCAGTTCTCATTTCATGAGTGCACATGATATGAATGCATATACCCATTGTCATTGTCATTTTCATTAGTATTATCATTGGTAGGGTGGCATCGATGCTCACCCCGTTCTATTACCATTGTCATCATTAAATAAACATCATCATATTATGTAAACATTGCAATCCCATATAAGTATCATCATGTCATGTAAACATTGCAATTTCATATAAGCATTATCATATCATGTAAACATAACATATTTTATAAACTCTATGGTCTACTGCTCTATCATATACTTGCCTATTAACCCAAGAGGAGTGGAGCAACGTACGGACGGCGTCGATCCCGGACCTCCACCCCAACGGGCAGTTAGTCTCGACTCAAAATAGGATATCGGTACATGCGCTTAAATGAACGGTATCGACTCTACGCGTAAGACCCGATGCTGGCATAAAAATGCTCGGAATTAAAGATCCGATGCACAGGGGGTAAGGATTAGATGCGCACATCGTAAATCCGCCTTTTTCTCTCCTCCTTTCTTTTTCCCTTCCTTTTCTTTCTTTTCCTCTCTCCCCTTTTTTCTTACCGCCCAACCTTACCTCTTCATTTTGTTTGGCCGACATGGCTTATCTTCTTCCCTTTCCTCAATCTCTCATCTCCCCCCCACCCTCCGTTCTAGCTCACGACGCGGCCACACCGAGCACCGCCGACCACTGGTGCCGAGCACCTCCTCCCTTGACTTTTCTTCTTCCTACATCTCCTTTCATTCCCCTTATTCACTCCTCCCCCCTCTCTCTCTAGTGCTTCCCAGGTGGGATGATGACTCATGGTTGAGCTTGGGCATGCCGACCCCAAGCTCTCTGCCAGCCACCGACCACCCCTCGTATGTGTGCCTGCACCGCCCCGGACATCCCCTCCAAATCCAGCCGACTAGGGCCGAATCCGCCACCTCCCTATTGTTTTCCCCCACCCCTCCTCCTTGGGCTCACCAGCTACGATTCATGGCCGGCCAGGAACCTGGCACTGCCCTTCCCCTGGCCATTGGCCACCACGCCTAAGCGCCTCCACTCCCTAGGGTTTGGGTGCTTACGCCACCCCTGTCTCCCCTCACCACCTGACGCCGCCGCTCCCTCTAGGCTCAGCAGCCATAGCCCGTTGGCCCAAAGCTCACCATTGATCCCAGACGTCTACATGTCGTCGCCCCCCCTCCAGCCTGGCTGCCGACGTCGTGGCTCGACCTATGGCCACCGCCACTGTGAGCCCTAAGGGCGTCACTGGTGCACTCTCCCCCCTTTGATATTGCCTTTGATTTAGCTACTGCTTACCTGGTTTTATTCTTGGTACATGCAGTGGTGGTGTACAATAAGGCTTGCCTATGGCGGGACTCAAGGCCTTCCCATTCGCCAGGGAGCACAGGACGGCTATCAAGAGCGCGTGGTTCGCCAGTGACGGGACGCCATTACCACAGTGTCCTTACCTTTGGTATACTCCTTCCCTTACCTCCTCCTTCCGATTCTAAGTGCCTGGTTGTGATGCTTGTGCTTGCCTTGTGGGGGTTTGGCTGGCTCTTGTGGTTGTGGCCCAACAATGGAGAGCTATTGGCTCTCTTGCTGGCTTGTGCCTTGGGCTTACTCTCGGTTTGCGGGGAGAAATGAAAATGAAGGTAAGAATTGAGAGCTTCTATTGGTGTGGGGAGGAAATGCCAGTGCTCTCTTCCTCCTTGGTTGTGCTGTGACTTGCTCTTACTTGAGGAAGGAAACGAGAAGAGAGATGGGAAGAGACCTCTCGGTTGACTTGCTTACCCTTTTTGTATGGGGCCTTGGCATTGTGAAATGCCCTGGCTGCCCCTCCCTTACCTTCATTCTCTTGTCATGTGGCTGTGGGCTTTAAAGACTTTTTGGTCCAACATGTGGGTTCTGTACTATTGATGGCTTTTCTACTATAAGAGGTAAGACTGTAAAGTGGGCGTTGGCTAAATTTTTCTGCTGAATGAGGAAAACCCAAAACGCGAGATGGTGCCAACTGGCAAGGACGGTTTAGGAATCTCAATGAGCGCTACTTTTATTCGGCATTTGAAAGTCGAACGGGTTCTGACGGCAAGAACATTTTATTTTCCTTCATTCTCCCTCGGATAGTTGTCATTTCTCGTTTTTCTTTTCTACTAGTATTACGAATTTCCACCGGCAAGACAACCGGAAGCTAATTAAGCGCCCTGAACAAGAGGAAGGCACGATACAAGTGAATTCACCAACCATACGTTTTTGTTTCTTCTCAAGCTTGACGTTGAATAGAGGATCATGTCTGCGTTTCCTAACACTGTCAGAAAGAAAGAGAAATGCTTGCGTTTCCTAACACGAGGAAAACAAATGCTTGCTTTGCCACGCGCGCTTGCCCGGTCGAATTCACATTGAATCAAAGAAACCTGTTTAATTAATTAATTGTATAATAATAATAATAATAATAATAATAATAATAATAATAATAATAATAATAATAATATAAACATGATTTCACATTGAATTAAAGAAATTTACCCAATTAATTATTTGTATTACAATAATATATATATTGTTTTGTTATATGCCTATGACAACCCCAATGACTACTCCATAATCCAACCCTGATCTATACTTATGACTATTACGTATATTTTTGGCCAATACTTCGTGCTATTTATTTGACAATATATATTACTTTGTCAAATAAATAGCATGAAGTATTGGCTAAAAATATACGTAATAGTCGTAAGTATAGATCAGGGTTGGATCATAGAGTAGTCATTGGGGTTGTCATAGGCACATTGGGGTCATAAGAAGCATTGACTATTTTATGGGTTAAACTAGAAGGCTTTGGGGTTACCTAATCCTTATACGTTGGATCAAAGGAGTTAAGTTTACGTAACATTCTAAATTTTACTTAGAAATCCGTTTAGCATTTTAAACTATAAAACTAGACATTTAACTTCTTAAACTTTGCAACGGTTTAAATAACATCTTAATCAGGTTTCGTATAGTGGTATTGATCACTTGGCGTGATAAGTAGACGATTTTGGTATGTAGGATGACATTCTAGCTAAGTTAGATCAAGAACATATACGGTCCACAAGAACTTCTCTCCCACCTGTTATTCACCTAAACTTAACCAATATGTCATTCTACGTGGTAAAATCGCTCACTTATCACGTCACGCAGGCAATACACCTTCTGGAATCGGGTTAAAGTGGTATTTGAATTAGATTACAAAGTTTAAGGTTTCAAATGTTTGGTTTCATAATTGGAGATGTTAAAAAAAATTAAGCAAAGTTTAGAATATTATAGGGACCTTTTCCAAAACTAAATTGCGCGAATCTTATGCCATTACGCGTAAACACATCTACGCGCTACACACTGCCCTAGTGGAATCAGGCATGTAGCGTGCTAAACGCAAATCGAGTAACGACCAACGAGATCAGCACACGTTCGCAGGCAGGACCAGCCGCGGTCGAAAGTAAAGCTCGAAACCGAGTGAGTCTCGGAGTCAGTCAACCGCACAGGCGCCCAACCCAAAACGTCACGACGCAGCCTCCTCCCCCCTTCTCGCTGTCGCGCGCGCATCTCGCTCGTCTCAACTCTCCCCGTTTAATTCCCTTCCGTTCCCCACTCCGGCAGCAACCACTACTATCCCCACTGCTCCGAGTCCGAGACGGGCACGGCCGCGCGCTCGAAACCTTGAGCCGACGCGAGAAGCCACAACAATCCTATACATACTGAATCATCTCACCCATCCACCCACGAAAGCCTCAGCGACTTACCAATCTGATCCAGATTCCAGATACACAGGCGTAGTATAGACATGAAATTTGTGTGCTTCGGCGGTGCGGCGGCCGTCGCCGATGACGCGGCCAACGACGAGGCGGTTATAGCTCGCGGGCGGAGTCGTCGCCGGGCGAGGTCTTTCCGGGGTAAGTTCTTGTCCGGTAATAAGGGCAAGAAGAAGTCGTCGTCGTCCGTGTTGGCGGAGGCGAAGAGATCGCCGGGCCGGGAGGCCGACATCGATGTCTACGACATGATTGTTGGCGCGGGGAAGTCGTCGTCGGTGCCGTCCTCGTCGGGGCTGAGCTCCTCGGCGTCTCTGGACTCGGCCTGCACGTCATCTTCCTGCTCGTCATCCCTGTCGTCCTCCTCCTCCTCGTCGTTCTTGGAAGCGGTGCCTCCGTCGGTGAAGCGGCCTGAGAAGAGGTCGCCCGAGGCGAGCGCAGCGGCAGTAGTGGTGTGCCTCGTGATGTTGCTGCTCTGCGGCCGGGTCGGGGCCACGCTGCTCACCTCGACGGCGCTCTACTTTCTCCCGCGGCAGTGGCCGGCGAGGGCCAATGCGGGGAGCACGGTGGAGGATGGCGCGGCGTCGACGGAGTACGGGGCGTCGGCGAGGGAGGAGGAGGCGATGAAGAGGAAAGTGGTTATGGAGCAGTTCTTGGTGAGGAACCGCAAGAAGTGATTCAATTTAGGGTGTTGCTAGTTACAATGGAAGAATTCTTAACTTACGCAGTTACAATGGAAGTATGCTTAACTTACGCTTCGACGCAAACATCTTTAGATAATGTACGCAATATTTTCAATCAATACGTGCAACAAAATACACTGACAACACAATGCCCGATAAAAAGGGGAAAGTATCATCTTCTCATCGAAATTGCATGAAACTATTATCTTGGATCTTAGCTACTGTTGTAGGGATGGCCTCCATCTAAACCCAGCAGGCCTGTTAGGAGATTATAAGGCTTGAAATGGAACATGTGTAATAATGAAAGTGCCCCTGAAGGGGATGTACAGATGTAAGGGCATTACTGTAAAAACACTCCCCATGTGGATATATATATGCGGTACAAGCCACAGGGGAAACTCTAAGCCATTACTCACCTAACTCTCTACTACCATACTCTCTCTCTCTGTTTGGTCTGTAACCACAACAGCTACATTTTTAAAACAAATTCAAATATCTCAAACAAATAAATTTTGATGTTACAATATTGCAACATTTAAAAATAATAGTAGTAATATTCGATAATAATTGATACAATACTTTTTTTTACAAATATACAACAACTGAGACATATTTACAACAAATCGGTTCATATCATGCAAACAATTGAATATGCAACAAATTTATAGTGAATGGTAACATCACTATGATAAACATGAAACATAATTCTCCCCACTTCTGCAACAACATATTACAACAAATATGATGCAATAATCTAGCAAACCTACTGTAACAAATAAATTCTTGTACAACAAATTCACAACCCAGCTATAACAAAATTCTTGCTATAACATTTGTGAAGATATACTGCAATAAAATAAAACATTTCATGCAATAATCTGATAAAGTTGTTGCAATAAATCCAAAAAAATGCTTGCAACAAGCATACCAGATGATAGGATCGGGTATTCGAGTGCCACTGACAAGCCAGGTTTAGAGGAGGCTATAGTGGCCCTAATTTGGGTGCCCTAGCTGATCACGCCCAGTAGTTGCAGATCCTAGCATCATCGTCTCTCTTTCAAATCCGGTGTGCTCTTGCCACGTGGTAGCTACAAATCCAATGAGCTCTACCACTCCTTGGAGAGGGAAGACCTCCGGTGAGCTCTAGCTATGACAAAAGGCTTCCCTTGAGCACGAATTAAACACTCTTACAATGGTTTGGTCAAAGCTCACTCTAGCAATGCTTGGAAAGAGAGAGAGAGAGAGAGGATGAGAAGGAGGAGGTCTCATGGAAGAGAGACAGGACTCTGGCCAGTGAGCCATTGGAGGAGGGGAGTGAGGAGTTGGGATGCAGATGGATAGGTTGGAATATTTGAGAAGAAGGAGATGTCAAAGGAGGAGACTGGATAGAGTGGTGTCGTGTGCTAGTGAGCTTTAGTTGCTAGCATGCGATACCATCAAACGTATAGTAGCTAGCGAAGGTTGCAGTCAGCTGCAACGGCAGAGCACAACTGACCCCGAGGAGAGCGCGCAATAGATGGGAACGCCCGGGGAGAGGAGCACCTTAGAGGAAGGGATTGTTGGGGATAGGCCGCTCACGACCTCGCCATCCTGATTTGCAAAGGTTGTGGCTATCCGGTGGAGGCAGAGCTCGGGGATGTAGAGTAGCGTTGGGGCTCATTGCTAGTGGAGGTGGAGCTCGGTATGTTCTCGTTGAGGATATAGGTGGCAACAATTGGAGGTATAGATAGATAGATAGATAGGTCGGTAGATAGATAAGGTTGTGCAGCTATGGATGTGGTGCTCTTCTGATGGAATATGAGCCAAGGAGTGACTATAGTGGGCCGACGTCCAATGCGTCTGGACGCCTGAGCTGTATCAATTTCATTCAATATTTTCTTATACTTCGCAAGAAGTGGTTCGTGTTTTTCTCCTTCCTTTTTTTCTGTTGAAGAGAAGCACAAGAGCTTTCTTCTTCTTTTTGTCTGAGAGTTTAATGTAATTGTAAATTGCGGACTACATGTAATCAAACTTTATAACAAAAAAAATATACAAAAATTGCTTAAATATTGAGAAAGGAAAGTGAGGCCAAAAAACCAACGCGTGCACATCCATTGCGGGCGCCAACAAACTCCATCATGCGTTCATGCTGCATCCATGCGTAGCTACTAGATAGTGGAGATGAAACTTTAGCCAACTTTGCAATAATGCAAGCGTTTCTGTACTCGCGTACGAGTAGCTTTTAGGGAGCTTACAAATGATTGGCGACTTCTTCGTATTCTTCGTGCTTCTCTTTTCGTGCGTTCATGGCTAATGATAGAGATAGATTGGCGAGTGAAAATGATATCCTGTTCCACACAAAATAAAATACGGCAAGTGAAAATGATATCCACGCAAACAAAATCGGGCAAATACCGCACGTTCTAGATATTAGTATAGTCGAGCAGTGGATTTTGTATACATTTTCGAACATCTTTAAAATAAGGGTAGTTTTATTATTTCGGCGAATGCTGTTTTAGGCCTTTAGGGAGAATGAAGAGTCACTTGTTAGTACATTTCCTATTGAAAGAAATTGGTTTTGCGCGTGGTGTTGAACGAACCATTATTGGTGCATGCAGAAATTGAACGGGGTGGCGTTTTAAGCTATGTACAATAGTATGATGCTAACTATCTATAAATCTTATCATGTAAGATACGAGATGATTTGGAGGAGAGAGAGGTAGCATAGAGAATTAAACCATCTACTATGCAATAGTCGACTGTAACACGGTTAATAAGACACATTGTGTTATGGAAAAGCTATGTATAAAGATATACAAAAAGATAACTTATTGTATGAGCTATATTTAGTACCGTCTATAGATGACATAGAGAATATGATAGACAGTAGTTACCTATACTATTGTACATACTTTTAGAAAAAAGCAAAACAATCGACCTCTTCCCCACCTTAGAATATGATACGCAGGTTTATTAATTTAACTAATCGAGTGCTTGTGTTGTGTCGCCAACTAACTAGCGAAAAGGAATTAGTGATGTAATGTTGTATAATTTTTGATATCACACTGTTCTCTTTCGGCTACTAGAACGTGCTCTATGTATTTTTGCGGTTTTTGTTATTCGTAAATTGCCTGATATTTTTGTAACTCTTCTCTCGATTTTTGTGGCCTTTGGACTAGTTTTGACTATTTTGATTCTGTTTTTGATCCAATTGTTAAAAATATAGTTCAAACTTAAGAAAGCATAAGTCATCTTACAAATATATATCCGTGTATTTTTTAGGTGAAAATGAGGGATACATGAATATGTTTAGCTCGGAAATTTGATATTTCTTCTGTTTACAGATATAGGTCTTAGTGGGATCTACACGGTTAAGCTTTTAAATTTTGACTATTAACATATGTTAAACTATGTAATTTGACTATATAAAAATAATATTATTAAATTTATCTATGAAATAATTTCATAATAAATAGTTTTAAATAATTTTATAGTATATTATAATAAAAAAATAGTTGAAGTCTTGTGTTGGTGACTATGAAAAGTCAAAATGACTTATATTAAATTGTGGGCGGAGGGAGTAATTGTTACTACAAAACGTACACTCTCTTCGTGCTAACATAGTGGTGATCGTTTTGGCTTAAAAGCTCGTGGTTTATGGCTGAAACACTGTAGCTGGCTGAAAAAAGCACTGTAGCTGACAGAGGCTTATTTACCATAATTAAATTTAAAAAAATTTAAAAATATAAAAAATATGTTAGCCCATTATGTCTAATACAAACGAATAGGGAAAAAAAGAACCGGCAAAAAAACTCAACAAAAAACCAAAAATTCAGAAAAAGACGAAACTTATTAATAGTGCCAAATAAGCCTCCGGCACTGTAGCAAAACCACAATGATCGCAGCCGTAACTTCATTATTTCACTCAGATCCGTACTCTGCCAAAAAAAACCTATCATTCCTAATGTATAGCATTTTGGTTTTCTTGAAAAGCAAATGTATGGCATTTTGATACATTAGACCAACGCAACCAGTCCAAATTAAGAAAGGATGTGAGTTCCTACCCAGGGGCCTAGCCTCATAGAGGAAGAAAATGTTAAAAATCTACTTGAGTCCTTGTTGATGGCCATAAGGTTTTGGAAAGTGATCATCGCCATTTGCATAGTGGAAAATATGCTTTATGGGCTAGTGATACAAGAGGCCTATGTAGCTTACTAGCCGTAGCTTCGTTACTAAGAAATGGAACAGAAGTTGGAGCCGTGTTAAACCCTAAAAGCCATGGGCCTCAGAGTCAGAGGATTAAACTAAGATGGCGTTTTCCTGCTTTACCGCTTTAGTATAGCATCCATTGTGATTAATAAATATATAATTAACTAAAAGCAGAAGATACCTGAGTATGATTAACCTAACATGGTTTGGGCTCGTGGAATGCATGCGCAGGCTAAACATGGTTTGATTATACATGATTGTTTTTTTACTTCGTAGCTAAACATGATTTTCACATGCTCAGAGTTTTGCAGGTTAGTCAGGCCAGACCTGTCTCGTGTGTGTTCTAAGCTTGGCATTTGCAGATGTAGCCTGATGCAAAATACTGGGCTGGACTAGGTCAATTTTGTTCAAGTCCTAGCACATGATACAAAACAAATAACATGTTACCAGCTCTGATTTTTGTTGCATTTCAACTAAAAACTTCAGAATCTGCACTTCAGGCTCAGTTTTGAGATGTATGAATTTTAGGGAATTATGGTGGAATTGGTGAATTGCTATTTTCTTGCAAAGTTTCAGTGTTCCAAACGAGCACTGCTCTCTAAAGTAAATTTGTTTCCCGAAACTTACTGAAGTATATTTTCCACGATATAATTATTCGGATGTACCGCTATCGAAGAAAGGAAAAGCCAGGCTAAAATTAGGCTGATCATCAGAAAGTAGGTAGGATGATTGGTGGTTCACAGGGGAAAAAAAAGGTGCCTCCAAGAACTAAAGATATCAATACGTGGACACATGCAGGCAAGCACACGCAGACGCATTCAAGTGCGAGCAGCTAATGGTTTGGTTAAGGGTGAACCCTAGGGCAAAGCCACATGGAGGAAAAAGGAAAAAAGAAAAGAAAAACATCCTGCATTAGCCAGGAGGCAGCAGCCTTTATTATTGCAACTTTGCAAGCTTTAGTAGGCTTAATCCTTTTCAATGATTGTACTAATGCATCTACTTATACTGACAAAGTCATGGGTATTCTGAAACCTCCAGCATGTGTACTGTGAATGGGAATCATATCTCAGTTCTCAGATTGGTTCTTCAGCAATTATACAAGTATTTGTGGCAGCTGAACATAGAAAATTGATCCCCTAAATATTTTTATGCATGTAATGCAAATATGTAATTATTAATCTTTTGTGCATGCATTTGACATAACAAATTATCTATTCTTAAAGAAAAGAAAAGGAAAAGGATGTTAACTGTAAGTTTAGTATGAAGCTGAATCTATTGTAATAGCCCAAGGGGCAATATATAGGAATACATGGGCTCAAACCCTAAAATAGGAAAAGACACTAATACTCTTAATACCCCACAGATACAAGGTATATACAATAGTATTGCATTTGAAAGAGTTGACACTAAAAAGGGAAAATCCGAAATCCGACTCTTGAATATGTCGTCACAGCGTGCGGCTCTTAGAAAAATATGTTGGAAAGATCGTCTCCTATCCAAAATCGTGCGGCAGTTCATAAATCACAAAGTGCATGGGTCGAGAAAGTAGAGGTAAATGGGAGCAAAGTCGACCACGATAACACGACAAAAAGGATGTGGAGGGTAACACAAGTAGAGAGAGCTTGTCAAATCAAGCCAAAGAGGGAGATAGAAGCATAGCGGCACAGATCGAAGTCTGAGACGGCGGCAGCATAGTGCATAAGAAGCGCAACAGAGGCACAGTGAAAAAGAAGTACGGTGACCATAGAAGCTTGGGATGGCAGCTTAAAGAGAAGCGACAGCATCATAAAGACTTCTACAATCTGCAGTGGCTCAAAGAGAAGAACAATGGTTGCGGCTATGCAAAAGGAAGGAGATGATCACACTCCTCGGAGAGGATGAACCATGGCTAGCAAAACAATTGGTTAATTGACAAGCAATTTGTGGACTTGTATAGCTTTGACGAATGAAAAGAAAGATATTACTGATTTAGATGGACGCAACGAAAGACGCAAAGGAAAAAGACTCAAGATACTAGTAGTAATTCAAACATGACCAGCCCTACGCTGAACTGGGAGCAGTAGACCTCCTCCTTTTATATTCTTCCTCCTCTCCACTGAGACAACATTCTCCATCTCCTCCATCCCCTCTTCTCTCTTTGTGTCTCCCCATGAGGCGGCTTAAGAAGGAGGGTGGCGGGCTCTGGTAGGCGGCATTGAAGGGAGGAGGCCAGGCGACGACCAACCCCGGATGCGGCACGGTGGCCGAGAGGTGGCGGTGCGAACGTGGTGCGGTAGGCACCGTCGGCGTTGGGCACAGGTGGGCACGAGCATGGTGGGAGGAGCCGGAGTGGCGCAGGCACAGCAGCCAAGAGGCAGGGATCCAAGGCGGCGGCGGCAGGATCCATGGTTGGCGGTGGAGGAGACGGCCGGATCCGGCCCAGAGAGGCCCGGATTCAGGCTTGCCGGTAGTGGAGATGGCCGGATCCGGGCGGCTCACGAGCGCGCGATGGACCAGGAGGAGATGGGAAGGGCAGAAGTGGTTGCGACGGCCAGATCCGTTTAAGCGGCGTGGATGGAGGTGATGCGGATGGCCTGATGGTGGAGTAGGCAACGAAGAGGGACCGCCAGATCCAGGCACGTCGAAGCTGAATCCGTGCGGTGCCAAGCTGGTGGCGGCTGAATCCGTGTGGTGCCTGGCAGCGGCGTGACAGCGGAGAGGCTGCCTAGTGCTGGAGCGGCGGCACGGTAGGAGGTGGCCACTCCCCAGGAGTGGAGCACACTCCTCCCGGGGGCGGGGGTGGTAGCGGCGGTAGCCGGTGGTGACCGATGGCGTTGGTTGTGTCAAGGAGCTAGGTTGAGAACTTAGGCTCTGATACCACGCAAGTTTAGTATGAAGTCTGAATCTATTGCAATAGCCCTAGAGAATATATAGGAATACATGGACTCAAACCCTAAAATAAGGAAAAAAACACTAATACCCTTAGCATTAACCAAGAGCAATGGAGGGCAAATTTTACAGGAAACAGCATCAGTCAGAGAAGAGCACCACCAGTGGAGAACATTCCATTTTATTCATGTCAGTGTGTCATTGGAACTATGTGTTACATCAAGAGAAATTTACACTTGGATTTAGACATAAGCCTTGAGCATCATGACATAATGTAGATGCCAGCCGAACCTAAATAAATCCAATACGTTATAACAATTATCACTGAAGTTTACAACAATAGGCCAATTGCACCCATCGTCCACATACGGTTGCTGCCAATCAAGTTCTTCAGACTGGTTACAGCATATAGGCAGAGAATTGCATATAAGTCAGGGCGATGAGTAAGTCATATAGATAGTCTAAAGTGCATATACTAGGTCTGTGAAAAATGCTATATGACTAATCTAGACGGCTCATGAGTAAAACCTACTGTGATAGGCACTCTACGGGAGTGGAGTTTGAGACCCCGTATGAAAGGATGGGGTAAAGGTGGTTCATCGAGGGTAAACACTCAGTTGTACCAGTATGAGCTCAGAAGATGCATGTGGACATAGCATTGCATTGTATTGTACTGCATGAAAGAAACAAGAGACAGTGAAACAGTTACAGAGTTTATGTTATAGTTTTACAAATATGTGATCTACTGACAGTTACAGAGTTTGTGTTTACAGATCTCAGATACAGAGTTTACTGCATTTCTATTGTTGTCGCCACTATTTTATTATATACTTGCTGAGTCTTTAAACTTACCCTTGCTTTGTTATTTTTTTAGGTGTATGACGAAGGCGACATGCATGAGCGAAACTAGCATACATATATTTCCACGTGCAACAGTAATTCACATATCACCTCTAATTGTCATGATCAAACTTTAATGCTGAGTTTTGGCTGTTAACTTCAAGATTGATTCTTATTAGAATTGCTTCTTGTTATGTAACTTATGTCTTTATTTCAATAGTTGGTAAACTGGTGCAGTTTGATAGTAGTAGCAGTAGCATTCCAGGTTCAATGGGTAGGTCAGTGTGTTATAGGTATAGCTGAAGTCGATACAGTAAACATATATTATTTTAAAGTTAGTTACTGTAGCTCCGTAAAAATTTTAAAGTTAGTTACTGTAGCTCCGTAAAAAGTGGAACACTATGGCACGCAAATGCGTCGGCTACACTGCTTGAATTAGAGGCCGATGCTTCGAGCAGTTCGCACGTGCTGATAGTTTCTTCAGGAGAAGCGGCGCTAGGAACCAGGGGTTGTGCATGGGATCGTTCGTGAATCGTGATAGTTGATTCGGTTCAGCATGTAACTAGCTAGTTGGTTGGTGATTACTTGAGCCGGTAGCATCGGGGAGGAAGCTAGTTTGCTTCTGTTCTATTAGGCCAGTCTCAATAGAGTCGAGATTTTATGTCCTAATTTTCAACACATCTATATTTTGAAAACAGTACAGAAGAGTTTCATCTCTATGAAACTCTCTACTCTCATGAAACTTTTATCATCTCTCTTTTCATCAATACAGTGTCATATCAGCGTATTTAATGTCTATAAAACTCCATAAAATCCCATTGAGACTGAGCTTATGCATGCTGTTTCTGTATGGCTGATGTATATCTCCCTTTTTACTGGCCTTGAAACTTGCACTTTGGTATCTACGATCCTGTGTACCGCTTATGTTGTGAACTTTTATGGCTTTTAATTAAGATGGTAGCTGGGCCCAGTGGCAACCTGCCCTTTGTTCCGAAAGAAATGTAGATAGATTTCTGGTATCAGATGGTCGCCCGTATGTCACGCACTCATCTTTTGCCTTTTGTGCTTCTCTCCGTAAAGGTTTTGTTAATTTTGAGGCAATGGGGTCCAAAAGAGTATAAATTTTGAATAACGCTCAGGTTAAATTTTATGCCACAAGGGAAAGCAAACGTCTGCACCGCAAGTCCATATGTAGTACCCATGGTACAGGGGCTTAATCGAACCAACTTAAAAATAGTGGTACTAAATATATAATTGTCAAACATCCGTTCTGTAACCAATCAGTGCGTTCACGAACCACCCAGACAACCCAAAGAAACAAAAACATCTAAACCTTCCATGGGCCAAAACAATCAATTAATCAATACAGTGCCCACGTATTAGGCCTAGTGTACACGTGTTTACAGCAATTAGTGGACAACCTAGCTCCTACTGTTAACAAAATGCACAAATGTTACATGAAGTTACAAGCAGGAAAGTGGGCATTGGATATGATTTCCAGGTTGCAAGGCCGAGCACTGTTCCACTGGTCATGTCATATGTACCGTCGAAAAGTATCCTGAATTTTCGTTTGAATTTTGCATATCAGGTGCTCGGAGCTGAACTGGGTATCTTGAATTGCTTCTTTACATAATGCGATGCCTCTGAATCATTTCTGTGGCACAGGACCCTAAGCAGTGTTTTGGAGTCGGTCCCAAATTTGCTTTTGCCTCCTTGAGTAACTTCCCGTAGATCATCGATGAGCACACCGGTCTGGGAGAAACACGGAGAACAAGAACATTAGAAATGTCATCTAGTCATTTACAAATATATGGTCATAGCAAAGACTAAATAACAGGTACCATAAACTATAGCATCCTTCGTCCCAGTCTCGGCAGCGTGTAATAAAGTGATAGCTTAACTATATTGTTTGGTAGTCTGTGACAGGTTTCCAAATATCGGAACCGGACACAATTGTACCGGTTACCGGCCGGTAACTGGAAAAATCAGAAAAAATCAGTCGAATTTCAGTTTTCAAAAATTGAATTTGAAATTGATAACTAGAAAAAACCGACCGGTAACCACTCAAAAAACGGAGGAAAACTAGAAAAACCGCTAAAAACCGGTTTTCCAAACTTGAAATTGGAAATTCTTAATATATCATGGCAAAAAACATGAAGTCAAGCACAAGAGATGCATGCATCTTTCTAATACATTCCATTAGTGTTAAACAATTTAAACATCATTAGGAAAATCAACTTTAACATTCAAAATTTCAAATTTAAATTAAATAAAAAACCGTCGGACTAATACATTCATAGCAAAAAACATGAAGTTAAGCATGAGGGGTGCATGCATCTTCCTAATACATTTCATTAGTGTTAAACAATGTAAACATCATTAGGAAAATTAACTTTAACATTCAAAATTTCAAATTTGAATTAAATAAAAAACTGCCGGACTAATATATTCATGACAAAAAGTATGAAGCCAAGCACGACAGGTGCATACATCTTCCTAATACATTCTATTAGTGTTAAACAATATAAACATCATTAGGGAAATCAACTTTAACATTCAAAATTTCAAATTTGAATTAAATAAAAAACCACCGGTATTTCAAAACCGAGACCCCACCGGTATAACCGATTACCAGCGGTAACCAGCCGGTTACCGCCGGTTTTTGGAACCATGGTCTGTGATGCAAATGGGAAAAATTTTCCACAGTTTAATTGTGACCAATTTGAGAAAAAGAAAATAAGTTCGCTTGAGTGGACGTGAAGATAATGTTTGTTCCCCAAGGGCACTAAGCCTAATCACTGGTGATATGATCGGTAGTTGGGTACAAGCTAAGGACTAAGGGTAGAACGATCACCCTCATCTAGTCACTGGTATGGCTCTTCCCTAATATGGTAGAGAGATTTTGAGACCTGCCTTTAAAAGGAGACTAGTGATTTGTTTAATTGTTCATTACTTCTCTCCAACTATTACAATATACATCCTTATACAGGGGGTTCTCCTAACAATTATGGATAAGAACAAGTTAAATCATAACCTTCCTAACTACTCCCTCCGTCCCGTAATATAAGTCTAAAATCCTTAAGAAAAAATTAGTATTATTAGACTATGCATACCTCTATTATATAGCATACTACAACTACTCACTTATTTTTTTCTAGTATTAAAGTAGAGGTATATAGTGAAAATATTACAATAACTACATATTTGGTCTCTACCAGAGTTCAAAATCCCGGCGGTTACCAGCCGGTTACCGTTTTTACCGGTGGAGACCAGTAACCGAAAAAACCGGCCGGTATCAATTTTTGATTTTTCGAATTTTGGCCGGCTTTTTCCGGGTTTTCCGGTTACCGGTTTCAAAACATCTCAAAATTCAAATTTTGATTTTCAAATTGTGACCGGTTTTTCCGGTAACCGCCCGGTTACCGTTACCGGCCGCCGATCAGGATTTCTTCCGGTTCCGATATTTGGAACCTTGGTCTCTACAATGGACTTATATTGTGGGACGACGTTTCCCAAAAATAGAGACTTATATTATGGGACGGAGAGAGTAATAGATAAAATACCAATTAACTAATCTCTATCCTAGGAAACTAATTAATTATTTAAGGAAATAGATATTCTTATTTAGAAAGATAATCCATTTCTAATCCTAATGCTACAGTACATGGATACTGTTCATGTACGCAGTACCATAACAGTGGAGATAGGCCATTGTGGATGGCGTACCTCCAGTATCTAGAGTTCCATATGCTATGTTCTATTCACCGATTCCTCCACAAGTTTCATGAGATTTAATCCAAACTTTACCTCTTGCTTGATCAGATTTATTACAGGACGAACACGTGAGACCAAATTCTCAACAGTTCCACGAGGCAGACCATCTCCACCAGATATAAAGAATTCCTACAGCAAATGAATGCTTATTAAAAGTTAATATAGCAGTTTATTGTTCGGCCAACAAAGATAAGGAAAATTAAATGCTCTGGAGGCATAATAAACACATCAGTTATGCAATGCTAGCCACCATTCAGAAAATGGTATACCTTCAGAGTTTCAAGATCTTCCTCCAAAAGAGAGGCATCACTTGGAAGGAAGACACGTGTAGGACCTCCATCTAGTATTACACGAAGTAGGCCATCCTGCAAATCGAGAATTTAAGATAGCATTATAGTCCAGAACTTGTTACAACATCGCACTAAACTTAGTAGCCGAAGTGATCACCAGGGATGCTTGCAGAAGCCCTGTAACCACACGATCCCGTAGTTGCTCCACAATGACATCACAAAGTTGGTTAAGCACCTGAAGATTGCGTGGTGGCATCAAAAAGGTGCCAATTAGTTCAAGAGAAACTTGCTAACCAAACGGCAAATTTAAATCTTTTACCAACAAATGATAATCACTCGAGGTAACAAATATGCTTGCCCAAAGTTTTGACGTAAACCTTATCCATATTTTTCTCGTAAAAATAAAAATGCATGGCATGGATTTGGGCATGTCTGGGGTGCATTCAAATGTAAAAGTGCCCATAAATTTAACAGAAACAAGCTGGCATGCTGAGCGTCAAATATGGCATTTTGCATGCTTATCAATCCAAAAAAGAACAGGTAAAGTGAGTCCCGTAAAAAGTTAGTCAGCTAAGTAGCTAACCAACATAAGGTAATATATAAAAGTGAGGTACTGAGGTCACATGCCAGCTGTCATATCATACAGTTTTTTTTTCTTCTAATTTTATGTTCTTCAATGCAAAACTTATGAACGTACCAAATCAAGCACTTCCATAATAGTGTCCAGTCGAGCTTGAGAAACATTGTTTTTGTATAAATTGTCAATAAATGGCTGCTGCAGGTCCCAGAATATAACCTTTATCCCTAAGAAAGGAAACATGCACATGTTAATATTGAAGTTATCAGCTGCCAAGAAAACAGTGGTGTGTGTAACTGTGTATACATATTTTTTTACCTGTAAATTCACATATCCGATCAATCGCAGCATTGATTTCTTTTCTACTGCCATCAAATTGATTCGTCTGATTGGAGATAACACTCTGTGATTTTTCGCTCTTTGATCGTCCTAACACAGTTCAAATATTATAATATAAAGGATTTAGTTTGATCTACAAGGACTAGACCAAACAGATTAATTGGCAAACTTATTAGAGTATCCAACTCCAACAGATAAATTGACAAAGATTTAAGAATAGAAGTCTTACTGATGTTAATGTTTTCACTTTTCCTCTTTGCCCACCGCTCACTTATGCTGTCCTCCAACTTGCTTAGCTGGCTGATACCATACTGTTTGCATTAAACAAAATGCTTCCAGTTCAAAAACTCAGATGGCAATAAAAATGAACAAGAAAATAGGAATAATGCCAAAGATCAAAAGAATGCCACGAGGCCTATTGATGCAAATCATGGCAACAGCTAGTACCCACTACTGACTCCATACTGGAATAAATGGTGTCATGTCCAGAACTATCAGTTGTAGCCAATAGCAAATTTATGCAACAAGTTGATATAAAAATACTGATATTAGACCAGTATATTTAACTAATAATGCACCACATTAGTAATAGCTAAATTCAAACGGGAAATAGCACAAGACCAGGAACTGTGAAAGATACAACTGATTGCAAAAATATATATTTAATGTGCCTATAGCAGCATAATTGTCAAATACATATTTAAAGTCTAGAACAGAAATGTAAGGAAATTCTGCTCCAGCATCAATGTCAACCATTCCAAAATAAAACTTTTATGAAGACTGCCATGTAAAAAAATGCTCATTTTACATCTATGTGTCACAGTCTCACAGAAGTTGCCGAGGAACTTGATAAGATTAAAGCCATATAGCAGCGATCTGTTGTAAAGAAGAAACTCACATATAGGCTGTTAAGCCGCACACAAAGCTTTGGCATCGTGAGTTGAACTATTTCACTTGCTTTCCTCTCATCAACTGTTCTAACTTCTTGGATTTCCTTCTTTACAAAAGCCTTGATTCCAAGCTCTTTCTTATATCGAGTAAGAACAGGAACAGGTGGAACTAAATCTTCTTTATCAACTACAAGAACACAAAACCTTTATCGGTTAACAGCTAGAGAAATTAAAGAGGTTTGAACAAAAGAAAGGGTTAGAGAAAATGAGGCAGATATTTCTTTTATCCATACTGATGAGTAGATGCTCTATTTAAATTATATTATTTAGCAGGAATTCACCATCTACAGCATCATTTTGTTGCCTTCTAGTGAGAATATTTGCCTTTGAAATCGCTTGGACAAGAAATAATGTGAAGGACGTGCAGTAAGCATATAAACAAAAACTACTTATTTAGGAAAGGTGATGATACAAACCTATGGGTTCAGTAACAAGTTGTGTATAAACTTGAAATGCCTTGTCAATACCACGGCAGA
This sequence comes from Dendrocalamus sinicus, assembly GCA_036346575.1. Lineage (NCBI taxonomy): Eukaryota > Viridiplantae > Streptophyta > Magnoliopsida > Poales > Poaceae > Dendrocalamus > Dendrocalamus sinicus. The sequence continues at coordinate 8,889,254 of CM070660.1, read as the reverse complement.
GGCTATTTAATTCTCCAATTCGCATGGGAACCTTGAATGCAAAAAATTGATCTGCAGTCTGCAATTGCAGGTAACCAATGTTTGCTCTTTAGAGATAGATGGAAAGCAGACTGTAAGACACATCAATTATCAGGCAAAAATAATATTTAAAAAAACTAAGACATGTAAATAACTTTAAAATATACTGGCATAAAAGAGAAGCTCCATGTGAAAACAATTGTAACCTTTAGCCTCAAAAAATAAAATAGTAAGTGAAATTTCAAAGAGATGATGAAGGACAAAAAGAGCACCTCTTCTATAATTCTATAGACTTCTACAATAGAACCCCCATGGCGTTGTTGAGGGGATATAGGATCCCAAGCCTGTCAAGCATAAAATTTAGCATAGAGAAAATAGGACAGCAAAGAATTGTAGCAACACTTATTGAGCACCAAAAAAATGTTAGCAAGCAAAGACAAGCTAATGGAAGGGAAAAAAGAAATCTTGTAACGAACAGAAGTTAAAAAGAAGAAGCTATCAGGCCCAGAAAAATACTTATACAAACTCACAAACAGAGGTACAATTTCTCATTTTACCTCTTTTCTGTGAATGGGATAAAGCCATATTATAATAAATTATAAGCACTAGGGAAGTTTTGCTTTAGTTTGATTTAGAGTAGCACACTTTAATTTTTAGTGCATGCCAATCTAGTTATCCACCTCCTCACACAATCCCTTCTTTTATTGTAATTTAGGGACAGAGGAGTATGTTATAAGTTAAAATTAGACCAATCAAGGAATCGCCAATATCTTTAGTTTGAAACTATTTTGGAGTCAAAACCCAAAATTTTCAGACATTCCAGAACTCCCTATTTCAATCCTGGTCCTATTCACAACTGGCATGGCCATACATTCTGGCATGAATACTGAACCCAGACATAAAACACTCAAAACTTGCAGAGTCAATTGAATAATTATATGCATGCTCAAAAGTACTTATGAAATGCTAAGGCAGCAGGGATAAAAATAACAGCAGCAGCAAGAACATTAATGCATGTGGATTAATGTAAAGGCCACACTGAAGGCAGGCACCAAACTTCTAAATAAACAGTTTCCAACTTTTCGTTACATATATTATATAGCCCTTCAAAGATAATAGTCACATAACACTAACTGTATGTATTTCAATAGCTTAAACACAAGTTCATGTAACATAAAGTCTAGGTAATGCATGGCTTAGATCTTAGCAGCCTCAGTTTTCAAGTGCACACTATGAAGTATGAACAAGGGAACAACAAATCAAGACTGTCACTAAACAAATATATCTTTTCTTTGCAAAACTCCGAACAGCTACAACTAACAACCAAAGATTCAAAACTCCGTAGCAAAAGGTACTTCTCAGGATATATAGAACTTTGGGTCATTCATATCACATGGTGAATAGTTTGGCTAGTAATAGACCACAGTAAGAACGAGGAAATTAAATACAGATAATAGGGTATAGCAAGAGTCATGTACAAAAAAAAATCTTTAGTCATAAAATTTGCTAACCTCTTGTTCAGCAGCCCTTTTAACCCAAGTTTCAATCCTCTCAAGTTGCCCATTCACCCAGCGTAAAACTACTGTGCCAGATTTACTTTCAATCTGAGATAAAACGAAAGCAGAGACTTAGGATGAACAACACAGCAACGAGCCCCAAGAAATACTAAACTATCTATTCTTTGCTGAGCAGCACACAATGGATGGTAAAATGACAAATAATGACATGAACATATCATGTCAAGGTGAACATTCAAGTAAATGCACGGTTGCTGTTTTGCACTTTTGTGATGTTCGTACTTGAGGAAGATAGAGCTAACCTGATAAGGAGCTAGCTTTTGTCTGCATATGATGTCCAAACCATCATCTCCCACAACAGAAGTCATCACAGACATTATGTACTGCTCCAGAGCAGCAGCTGCCGGAAATACAGAAACCACGTCCTCCGTAAGATGCTCAGCATGCTCAAGAAATGGTCTCTGGCACAACAATAATATGTAAGCATGCAGCATCACAAGGCTATGGGCTTACAGTCATTTACAAATGCCTGACATAACTTACCAATTTGTTTCCATAAAGTCTATGGAGAAGGGAAGCAGAAATAACTGCCGCCTGTGGATGCCATCTTGACAAAACTGGTGAAAAAATGGTTGTATCTTTCTTCAGAAGCTTCTTTGTCTCCTCAGCTAGAAATGCTAAAACATGCTCATGTAGAGTGTCTGCTTTAACCTCTACAGAATGTGCCATCTGAAAGAAGAAAAAAATGTTTCTTTTATCTATACAATGGTCATGGTGACCTCTCTTCCTGAAAATCATAAGTGATAAGTGCCACAACTCCCAGAGGCTATTTGCTTCTTTTTTTTGTTTACCTAAGGTCTAAGCATTTCTACTCAACAGCATGACCAATCACTGAGGCCCTGACCACAAAAACACCGCTACAAATCCTCTAGATCAAAACGCCAAAAGGTATACACAAGAATCTGGGTAAAGATACAAAATACAATCATATAAACCATAACACATACAATATTTAGGCTTGTATATCTTTTCCAAATAAATCTAACTAAGGTCATACCACAAATTCTCAGATAAATAAGACAATTCAATCATCAAACACCTCTATCTGCAAAGAATCTTTGCCAACATTGGCAATAATATGGTATGATTTTTTCCAATGAGTCAAGGTGATCAAATACAACACAATGAAACTTCAAAATCAATGTACATGTACACTATAATCAATAACGATTCAAGGCTTCACATATAAGCAAGTGTGCAAATGATCTTATATCCATCTCTCTACTAATATATCAGGTACAAAATAGAACCCAGCAATATTAGAGCTACACTACCAAAAGAATAATTGCAGATGCAAAGGTCACCTTTGCGAAAGCACTTTTAACAGAAGAAGTGATGTAACGGTCAATCTGATCTCGATCAGGTGACTCCATTGCCTGATGTACAAAAGCAAATATGGGGGGAATCAGAAATTTTCAGTGTCATACATTGTACAAAGGTTCTGTTCAAATCAGCCTATCTGCAAAGCAGGGAAAAGGCTGCCTAGAAAATCCCCTTCCCCAGACCCCACACAGTGTGGGAGCTTCGGCACTAGGTACGCCCTGGGTACATTCTGCAGAGATTCTGTGGTTGTATTTATTATTTAGAACAAAACAATGCTACTATATACTGCCACAAGTGAGAAGGCAAGAAGTGTGGTGGTTAGAGACCTGACCAATTTTTTTATTCTTTGTGCAAGGGCCACCACTGGATTTGTTTATAGTGAAGTTACTTTTGCTCAAGAAATGTCTGGGTACTCTGGTGCTCGTAGGTGCACAAGACACAAGCAAACGGTCTGGCTTTTAAATTAAAAAGAGTACAATAGATAAGAAATGAAGGTAAAGTATTAGCACCTTCTCATTTTCTTCACCAAGGATTCGCCTAGTAAGCATTGCCACTGTTACAATATCAGCCATCATGCTGGGACCCTGCAGATGTAAATGAAATTTTAATGCAGTAAAAATTATAATCCATCGTTGCAAACAGAAACAAGATAAAACGGTCCACTCGAATTTATAATAGCTTAAGAAGAGCAGATGCTGAGTCTGAATAGTGAATAAAGGCAAAATGCATACAAGGAAGAAATGGTGGATTAGAAGAAAAGCATGTGCTCAAATTTATGCACAGGTGGGACAAAATATGAAACATACAAGAGCCTAACATGAACAAGAGACAAAGATGACAAGCTTAACAAGAGAAACGGCAGAACTTTGAGATGTCGAATTTAATGTTAGAATATGAAATAAAGATATCCGAATATACAGTTTAGAATTTGCATCAACATAAGATACGTTCAGAAATTATTTAAGTAGCACTGAGCAATAATGATGGCTTCCTTATGCATATATGTTGTCACGGCCTGTGCCTGAGCGCAGGCCGTACTCGTGGTAGACAGGAGGCTTCGGTCCTGGGCACCGGCTTGGGGCCGTGGTAGCGGGATGAGGAAGCGCAGGGAGATGCACAAGGGGCTAGAGGCATAAATAGGGGAAGGGAAGATAATAGATCGATTATTCCTTAATTGCATTGATAACTCATGCTTAGCCTTATATGGCCAACGAAAGCAGTAGTTTTGGAAACAATAACCAATTCCATCTATAAGAGATTGGAATCTAATCAAATCATACTTCCATCAATAAGAGATCGGAATCTAATCAAATATCCTTAAGGGATTTACTTCTAATCAAATCCTAACCGGACACTGCCTAAGCAGTCGGTGTCCTAGATGTCCTGCGGACATGGTGCTTGCCCCACATGACATCGCTCCCCCCGTCGACAAGCAGCTCGTCCGCGAGCTAAAATGCTGGGAACTGACGCTGGAAGTCATCGAGAGGAACCCATGAAGTTTTGGAGTCCGGTAGGCCTTGCCATTGGACGAGGAGCTCCTTGACACCGCGAGCCACCCTTGCATGGACGACGGCCCTGGGAGACGGGTAGACCCGCCCATGTTGCATATCCGGTAATGGTGGAGGGCTGCTGGGTGTATCACCAAAGTAAGGTTTGAGGAGCCCAACGTAGAAGACATCATGGATGCATGCGCGAGCTGGCAGCTGCAGCTGATACGTAACTTCGCCAATTTTGGTCAGGATCTGATAGGGCCTGTAGAAGCGTTGAGCGAGCTTCTAGTGAGCCGAGAGAGCAATGGATGAGGCGTGGCGGTGTTGGAGTCAAAGCCACACCCATTGCCCTACCTCGAAAGTCAACGGCCGATTATGAAGATCGTACTGCCGCTTGTAATACTGTTGTGCTTGCAGAAGACGCTCCTGTAAATCATGCAGCAGCAAATCCTGGTCTCCTATGAGTTGGTCGACAACCGTGACGCGGGCAGTGCTATCATATTGCCACAGTGAAGATGGATCGCGGCCATAAACCACCTTGAAGGGTGTCTCCTTCAGGGATGACTGGAAGGAGGTGTTGTAGCAGTACTCGGCCCATGAGAGCCAGCGGAGCCATTGGCGGGGACGATCGCCTATGAGGCAACGGAGGTGCATGACGATGATTTTGTTGACGTCTTCCGTATGCCCATCGGACTGCGGGTGGAATGCAGAGCTCATGTGGAACTTGACACCGGCAAGGTGGAAGAGCTCCTTCCAGAAGTGGCTGGTGAAGATGGGGTCGCGGTCGCTGACGATGGAGCATGGGAACCCGTGAAGCCGCACCACTGCATCAAAGAATGCCTGCGCCACCGAGTTGGCAGTATAGGGATGTGCGAGTGGCACAAAGTGGGCGTACTTGGAAAAACGATTAACGATGGTGCGAGGAATGTGGAAGTCTGCCTTCAACCGCATGTGTGCCTTTTAGATTCCCTCATGGCCGGCCGTGTGGGCTGCCTCCACGATAGCTGACAAGAGTGGCAAGGATGGGTGGACGTAAACCTTGTGGTCATACAACACCAACCTGTAGTGCACGCTCCACGGCGTGCCAAGCTGGCCGTCCAGCACTTGGGCCTTGAGGGCAGCTAGGTCCGTCGCCCCCAGCAGCTTCCTGTCAGAGGTCGTCTATGAGAGAGAAGCTAAGGGTTGATATGGCCATGAGTGTATCTGTGTCAATGTCGTGACGGGAGAGGGCATCGGCCATCACGTTCTATTTGCCCTGCTTTTATTCCACGCGAAAATCAAAGCCAAGGAGCTTGCTCACCCAATGGTGTTGTGGAATTGTTGACAAACGTTGGTCCAACAGGAATTTGAGGCTGTAGTGGTCAGTGCGGACAACGAATGGTCGGTCCCAAACATACGGACGCCAATACCGTACAGCCTAAACAAACCCGATTGAAAGCAATGAATAGTAGATTGATTATGGAGGTAGCAGTACAGGGTAAATATATAGGCAAGGATGTCTAGGGTTATGGCTAATAGAATCATGGGCCAATCAGAGAGATCCTTGCCTATAATAGCTAGCTAACCAATCATACTAAGCACACATGGACCTAAGACCATAAGCCCATAGGGCTGGCCAATATGTCTGTCTAACATCCCCCCGCAGTCGAGGTGTCCGCACCACGAACGTTGAGACTGGACCTGAATTCACTGAAGACCGATGACGTAAGGCCTTTGGTGAAGATGTCGGCATACTGTGAAGTGGTGGGAACATGCAGTACGCGGATATCGCCAAGGGCCACTTTCTCGCGAACGAAGTGGAGGTCAATCTCAATATGCTTGGTGCGCTGATGCTGCACTGGATTGGAGGACATGTAGACTGAACTGATGTTGTCGCAATGCACCAAGGTAGCCTACTGAAGTGGGGAATGCAGCTCCAACAGTAGTTGACGTAGCCAGGAAGCCTCGGCAACAGCATTGGCCACACCACGATACTCAGCCTCTGCACTGGAGCATGACACCGTGTTCTGACGCTTGGAGGACCAGGAAACAAGGTTATCGCCGAGAAACACGGCATAGCCTGAGGTAGACTTGCGCGTGTCCGGACAACCGGCCCAGTCAGCATCAGAGTAAACCACGAGGTCAGACTGCGAGGATGGCTGAGGAAAGAGTCCCAGATGGAGTGTGCCACGAATATACCGAAGAATCCGTTTGAGAGCAGCAAGGTGAGGCTCCCGAGGGTCGTGCATATGAAGACAAACTTGCTGAACTGCATAGGAAATGTCCGGCCTGGTGATGGTGAGATACTGGAGAGCTCCTGCTAAACTCCGGAAGTCACTGGGGTCACTAACAGGGATACCAGTTGAGGCGGATACCTTCGGAGTGGTGTCAACAGGGGTGGAGCAGGGTTTGCAGTCGGCCATGCCTGCTCGCTCTAGGATGTCCATCATGTACTGACGCTGTGAGAGGAGTAGACCACCATGACACTTCTGTACATGCATCCCCAAAAAATGATGAAGCTCACCAAGGTCCTTCATAGAAAACTCCCGCTGTAAGGCAGTGATGATGCGGCGGAGGAGCTCGGTAGATGAGGCCGTGAGGACAATGTCATCAACATAAAGGAGCAAGTAGACAATCTCAGAGCCGCGGTGATAGACAAACAGCGAGGTGTCAGACTTGGCCTCAGTGAACCCAAGAGAGAGTAGATATGTAGCGAACCTGCTGTACCATGCACGGGGAGCCTGTTTGAGACCATAGAGTGATCTGTTCAGGCGGCAGACAAACTCCGGATGAGTAGAGTCCTCGAACCCAGATGGCTGTGAACAGTAAACTGTCTCAGACAAAGTCCCATGAAGGAAAGCGTTCTTCACATCAAGCTGATGAATCGGCCACCGCCTGGAGAGCGCAAGTGACAGTACTGTCCGCACGATCGCTGGCTTCACAACGGGACTGAATGTCTCGGCGAAATCCACTCCCGGGCGCTGTGTAAAGCCCCACAGCACCCAACGCGCTTTATAGAGCTCGAGAGAACCATCTGCCTGAAGTTTGTGCTTGAAGATCCATTTACCAGTGACGACATTCGCCTTGGATGGTCGAGGAACCAAATCCCAGGTATTGTTCTGCATAAGAGCGCGGTACTCCTCCTCCATAGCGGCTCGCCAATTGGGATCGGCAAGAGCACCACGGTATGTCTTCGGAACCGGCGAAAGCGGAGCGGCGACGAAGAGGGCAGGCACTCGGAAACCACTCTTGGCCCGAGTGGTCATGGCGTGGCTGTTTGCAACTGGTGGAACTGGAACCGCGCCCGGCGATAACGGCGCAAGGGCACCGGTAGGCGAGGCAGGGGCGGACTGGTTTGCTGGTGCAGAAGTGGATCGCCTGGAGTAGACGAAACGGAAATCCCTGCTTCCAGCAGGAAGAGCATCACACGGTGGTGGCAGTGATGCAGTCGGGGCCGTAGAATGCTGTGTAGGTAGCAGATCAGCTGCGGGGTGATCCAGCAGGGGAAGGGCCGGGGCCGCACAATGCTGTGCAGGTAGCAGATCATCTGCAGGAGACGTTGGTGCAGGAACCGCGCAGGGTCGAGCCGACGGAGGGAGTGCCGGGGCCGCACGTGGCTGTGCGTGAGCCGACTGCACCATGGTCGCGGCATCAGGGACCGCGCACAAAGGCGAGGCAGCAGTGGGCGCTGATGTGGCGGACGGACCTGCAGGGAGAAAAGAAGGTTGCCCTATGGGGGTAGGCAGAACATCAGTGAAATCATCCAAGAATGCAAGCTCCGCAGGAGATTGTTGGTGCTACTTGGCAAGAGGAAAGGAGGACTCGTCAAAGACGACATGGCGAGAAATAATGAGCCGATTGGAAGCAATGTCTAGGCAGCGATATCCTTTGTGGTGGGGAGAATATCCAAGGAAAACACACAACACCGATCGCGGAGCAAGTTTGTGAATGGCGGTGGCAGATAAATTTGGGTAGCATGCGCAGCCGAAAACACAGAGATGATGATATGAGGGTGGTTTGCCGTAGAGGGCAAAATATGGTGTGGAGGAACCAAGTGTCTTGGTGGGCAGAAGGTTGATGAGATAGGTGGCGGTGTTGAGGGCCTCTACCCAGAAGGATGGAGGGCAGCTTGCCTGGAACAGTAAGGAGCGCACAATGTTATTAATGGAACGAATAATGCGCTCAGCTTTACCGTTCTGGGACGAGGTGTATGGACAGGACATGCGAAGGTGGATGCCACGAGTGAGGAAGAACGTGCGTGCGCTGGAATTATCAAATTCGCGCCCATTGTCGCACTGAACAGCCTTAATGGTGGCGCCAAACTGAGTAGCTACGTAAGAGAAGAAATTAGCAAGTGTGGTGAAGGTGTCAGATTTGAGTCGCAGAGGAAATGTCCAAAGGAAGTGCGAGCAATCATCCAAAATGACCAAATAGTATTTATATCCCGAAACACTGACAATGGGTGATGTCCAAAGATCACAATGTATGAGATCAAACTTATGAGTAGCACGGGAGGTGGACACAGGGAATGGAAGATGTATGTGGCGACCCAATTGACAGGCATGACACAAAGAGGTGCTAACTTCTTTATTACATGGCGGAATGAAGGACTGATGCATAAGGGTGTTGAACGCCTCCTGACCAGGGTGGCCGAGTCGACGATGCCGAAGAGAGGAAGACTCGGCAAGGAAGGCGCTAGGCAGGGAGGCGTCGGCAGGCAGGCGAAGAGGGTAGAGGGGACCGGTGCTATTGCATCTGACGATCACCTTCTGAGACTGGAGATCCTTCACAGAACAACCAACAGGATCAAATTCAACAGAGCAATTGTTGTCAGTGGTAAACTGGCGAACGGAAATTAGGTTCTTAATAAGACTTGGGGAAACAAGAACATTGTTAAGCCGAAGTGAACCCGAAAGAGTAGCAGCGCCGGTGGTGGTGACGGGGAGTAAAGACCCGTTACCGACAACAATGGAGGAGGGAACTGAATCGCGCTGGGAGAAAATGTGAGAGAGAGTACCAGCATCAGAGGTCATGTGGGAGGTGGCACCGGAGTCGAAGTACCAGTCATGTTGCTGAGGCGGTTGGAGAGTCATCGCGTTGAAGGAGTAAGCCAAAGAATGCTGATCCTAGGAGGGCAATCCACCGGTGGTGTTGTAAGAAAACGGCGGAGGGAGAACCCACTGACCCTGGCCACCAGCGAGCAAGGCTTGCGGCTGCTGGGCAAGTAGCGGCTGCTGGTGATGAGCCAGGAGAGCCTGCTGCGGATGAGGCGCTAGTGGTGGGCACTGGCCCGGCCACATGTAGATGGAGCCGGACCAGGGATGGTGAAAGGAGGGCCAAGGTCCGCCGGCGGCGCCCTGTCCTCCCGCCCGCGGCTGCTGAGGAGTCCCACCGTCAGAGCCGGTGCCACTGCCGGAATGCCTGCGGCGTTTGCCACGTTTGCCGCGGGAAGAAGCAGACTTGGATGCCCCACTGGAACCACCAGTGGGCGGGTGCTGGTTGGAGCCGGGCGAGGGCGCAGAGCCGCCTGTAGTGGTGACGAGGGCGATGGAGGGCGCCGTCGGGCGATGCGTCAGATTGAGTTCCTCCAGGAGGAGGTCGGCGCGGGCTTCCAGAAAGGTGGGGAAAGGACGACTGCGCTGAAGATGCAGGCCAATGGCGGAGAAGCTCTCGTTGAGGCCACGGATGACATGAAGCACCAGGGTGCGGTCGGAGATGTGCTCGCCGAGGTCGCCAAGACCATCAGCCATGCGCTTCAGTTTTTGGCAGTAATCGGTGATCGACAGGTCGCCTTGAGTGAAGGTGCGAAACTTGGCCTCCAGAAGAAGAGCACGGGCCTCCCGGTTGCCGAGAAATTGGGTCTCAACGGCAAGCCAGGTAGCACGCGCTGTGGATCCGCGCTCCATGACGATTCTGGTGAGGTCGGCGGACATGGTCCCGAAGATCCAAGACCGAACGACGCAATCCATGCGCAGCTAGTCAAGGGAGGCCGGTGTAGCAGCGTCGCGAAGAATGTGATCCTCCAGAGAATATTTGCCCACGGCGAGGAGGAAAAGTTCTCGCCACTGGGTATAATTGCCGGAGGCCATGTCGAGGATGATGGGGACCAGAGAGCGGACGTTCTGGACCGCAACGGCCTGGGCATGGAGGTTGAGAACGGCGGCGGCCTCATGAAAAAGCATGGCGTCATGGACGGCGTGGTCGGTGGAGACAGGCGATGCGGCGGCGTCCTCCTTTAGGGGATCGGTGGCAAGATCGCCGGCGCGAGCAGCAAGGCAGCGAAGGCGCGCGAAGACGGCCGCACCGCATCACGCTCTGGTCGCCGCAGCGGCCTCGCGTTCGGCGCCCACGGCTATCGCGAGGCTTTCTCCGCGCGGCAGGCGCGCGCGCGGTTGTCTGGCGGCGGCGGCGGTCGAATCGGCAACCTCCTGCAGATAGCTGTCGCGCGCGGCATGAGTGCCAGCGGCGGCGGCGCTAGGGGAAGGAGGGGCGGCAGGAGGTAGTCCAGCCATGAGGGGTGGGCGCGGGGCGAGGGAGTCGCCCGCGAGTCGCAGCGGCGGCCAGAGAGACGACCAGTGCGGGGGTAAGGCGCGGCGTGAAGAAGTCACGCGCGCTAGGGCGGAAGCGAAAACAGGGGTAAACCCCAATCTCTTGATACCATGAAAGCAATGAATAGTAGATTGATTATGGAGGTAGCAGTACAGGGTGAATATATAGGCAAGCATGTCTAGGGTTATGGCTAATAGAATCATGGGCCAATCAGAGAGATCCTTGCCTATAATAGCTAGCTAACCAATCATACTAAGCACACATGGGCCTAAGACCATAAGCCCATAGGGCTGGCCAATATGTCTGTCTAACACCGATGAGCTCCCGTTCATAAGCCGCCAGCTTGGCACGCCACGATGTGATGGCGCGGCTGAAGAAAGCCACCGGCCCGCCGCCCTGATGGAGCACACTGCCAAACCCAGTCCCGGAGGCATCACACTCGATGATGAACTCCTTATTGAAGTTGGGAAGCTGAAGGACTAGTGCTACGAAGAGTGCGGCCTGGAGTGCGGTGAAGGCCGTGGCAGTCTCCTCTGTCCATCAGAATGCTTCTTTTTTGAGCAACTTTGTAAGAGGCTTGACGATGGCGCCAAATCCACGGATGAACTTGCAATAGTATCCTGCAAGCCCTAAGAACCCACGGAGAGTGCGGACGATACGGGGTACAGGCCAAGTGATGACCGCCTAGACCTTCTAAGTGTCCATCGCGACGCTGTGGTCCGAAATGACATGGCCCAAGTAGCTGATGGAGGATTTCCCAAAAAGACATTTCGATCTTTTGAGCAATAGCTTGTGCTGGTAGAGAAGCCGTAGGACAGCGTGAACATGCCACAAGTGATCTAACCAGGGATGACTATAGATCAAGATGTCATCAAAAAACACAAGGACAAAGCGGCATAAGTATTGGCGTAACACATCATTCATGAGAGCCTGAAAAGTGGCGGGGGCGTTGGTCAGACCGAAGGGCATGACCAAGAATTCGAAGAGTCCTTCATGTGTCTGAAACGCATCTTCTCGATATCCAGCAGGTGCATGAGCACCTGATGGTACCTGGAACGGAGGTCGAGCTTGGTGAAGAACCTGGCACCATGGAGCTCATAAACTTGTCATTGACGGTCTTGTCGTTAAGGGCACAATAGTCGATGCAGAATCGCCATGAGCCGTCCCACTTCTTGACGAGCAGGACCGGTGAAAAGAAGGGCGAATGACTTGGCCATATGAGTTCTTGCTGCGCCATCTCGCCGCACTGGCGCTCAAGCTTGTCTTTAAGCAGTTGCAGATAGCGGTATGGACGAGCTGCCACTGGAGCTGTTCCCAGCAACAAATGGATGTGGTGGCTGCGAGAACGCTTGGGGGGAAGTCTCGTGGACGTGGCGAAGATCGACGCAAACTCGTCTAGCAGTTCGTCCAACAGGTTAATGGAGCATGGCAACGCCTGGGCGGTAGGTGTGCGCACGCCCAGTCCTTCCCACGTCACCAAGCGATTGCCGCGGCGAAATGAGATCGTCTTGTTGATGAAGTCCCAAAGGATCGGTCCCAGTGTCTCAAGCCACTGGACGCCGAGTACCAAGTTGAATTCCTCCAGGGGAATCGCGTAGCAGTCGATCGCGAACTCCTCATCGCCAATTTGAAAATGCATGTTATGGCCCCGCCCCGAACTCTAAATGTGTTCGCCGTTTGCAACCGTCACCTGGAGACCGCGGCGAGGCTACAGAAAGATGCCGACGCGCTACGTTGTCTCTGCATTAACAAAATTGTGGGTTGAACCTGTGTCAAGTAGGGTCGTGAGAGACACCCTTGCCAATGCGACTCGGATTTGCACCATGCGGCAGGATTGTGGTTGGATGCCAGTCAAAGCGTACAAGGTGATTCTTGGCTCTTCAATGGTGTCATCATCTCCGTCGTCATAACCCATGCTGGGCACGATGAGGACGAAGAGCCACCGGCAGATCTGACCCGTTGCGTAGCGCTCCTCGCAGTTGAAGCAGAACCTGGCCTCTCGCCGAGTTGTCATCTCCTCTGGTGTGAGGCGTCATCAACGCATGGGTGGGCGTGGAGGGCGTGCCACCAGAGGTCCCGCTTGTGTCTCAGCCGCTGCCGCTATAGGAGCCGTCGGTGCCGCGGCTGGAGGCGCAGCTATTGCAGCGGCTGCTGCCCTGTTTTGTGCTGCATGATAGAGTTGCGCGGTTGGGTGGTCGGTCTGCCGCACCTCCATTGCCGCCATGGCTCGTCGCTCATACGCCCGTGCCAATGCCATGCCATCTGGAGGCTGGCCGGATTTTGGAGCTCGACATCAGTGCAAATCGGCTCCACCAAACCCGGCGTGAAGAGTCATACTTGTTGGCGAGGTTGGAGGTGTTCCGCGCGGTAGAGGATTGCCAAGTAGTCGCGCTGGTACACCTCCACAGTCCCGGTTTGGCGCAGCTCCTTGAGTTCGCCAAGAGGATTGTGCTGGATGGATGGCCAAAACCTCAAGTTAACAAATTCCTTGAAATTGCACCAGTTTGGCTCGCCTTCGTCGTGCTCGCACTAGAAGTACCACTGCTGCGCAACGTCGGTCAAATGTTATGAGGCGAGCCAAACTTTATCTGATTCCTCCATCTTTTGCCCTCGAATGAACTTCTCACACCGTTGCAACCATCCAAGGGTATCTTTTCTATCGTCGTACTTCGGAAACTCGAGTCCATGGTAGCGTGGTGGCTAACTCCCTGGCTGCGGCCTGATAGCGACAGCAAACCTTCGGTCGGCCCCTTCTCCAAATTCACCACCTGGGCACGTATTCCGACGAGTTGCTCCTGGAAGGACACCATGGTGCGATCCGTGTTTGTGGACACCGCCATCAGCTGGCCCAGCTATTCCATTTTGGCGGCCCAGAATCGTCGGCTCTGATACCAAGTTGTCATGGTCATGGCCTGTGCCTAAGCGCAGGTCGTACTCGTGGTAGACGGGAGGCTTCGCCCTGGGGACTGGCCTGGCGCCGTGGTAGCGGGATGAGGAAGCGCAGGGAGATGCGAAAGGGGGTTGAGGGGGAGAAATAGGGGAAGGGAAGATAATAGATTAGTTATTCCTTGATTGCATTGATAACTCATGCTTAGCCTTATATGTCCGGCATAAGCAGTAGTTTTGGAAACAATAACTAATTCCGTCTATAAGAGATTGGAATCTAATCAAATCATACTTCCATCTATAAGAGATGGGAATCTAATCAAATATCCTTAAGGGATTTACTTCTAATCAAATCCTAACCGGACACTACCTAAGCAGCCGGTGTCCTAGATGTCCTGCGGACCTAGTGCTTGCCCCACATGACATATGTGTTGTACATTCAGTACTGAATAACAAATTAGCAAAGGCCTACAGGAAATGGGACGCATTATATGACTGATCTTCACTGACATGGTAAGTATTTGCTATATAAAGTAACCAAACCTAAATCTATTCCGTTGTCAACACGTAAGCCTACCAAAACCGAGTTTTTACCTTTAATTGATAAGGTCGCTGACCACCTCCCTGGATGGAAAGCTTCCCTGATGAACAGGGCAGGGTGTTTGGTTATGGTCAGAGTGGTCTTGACGGCCACTCCTATTTATCTTATGATTGCCCTTGATCTCCCAAAGTGGGTGATTAGAGCAATTGACAAGAAGCGTCGAGGTTTCCTTTGGAAAGGCCAAGAACAAGCAAATGGTGGAAATTGTCTGGTGTCATGGAAAAAGGTCCAACAGCCCTTGGAATATAGAGGTTTGGGTATTCATAATCTTGAAACTCTTGGTTGGGCTTTAAGAATTCGTTGGCTTTGGGCCCAGAAAATAGATCCTACTAGACCTTGGAATGGACTCCCTGTCCAAGTTCCAGAAACGCCTGTGCTATGTTTTCTTTGGCTATGGAATCTTTGGTGGGAGATGGTGAGTCAACTTACTACGGATAGATCGCTGGCTTAATGGCAAGACCATGGCAGAATTGGCACCAAACTTGTTCAAGTTGATTCCTAAAAGAGTAATGAAACAATGACAGTTGCTCAAGCACTTCGAAGAAGGTGGGTGGCTGATATTAAAGGAGCTTTGTCATGCAGGTGCTTTGTGAATATTTGATGATCCGGAACTTGGTGGATAATCTTTCTCTTCTCCCGATGTCCAAGATCAGCATCGCTGAAGTTGACTCAATCAGGAATTTATAGTAGCAAATCAGCCTATGCTGCATTCTTCATAGGAACTATCAAGTTCTCCCCATGGATGAGGATCTGGAAGAGCCGGGCGCGCCGAGATGCAAGTTTTTATGTGGTTAGCCTTCAACAATCGGGTTTGGGATGCAGATCGTTTGGCAAAACGTGGATTGCCTCATCCGGATGTTTGCCCTTTTGTGACCAACTGGAGAGACTATCCAACATTTGCTCATCTCATGTGTCTTTACCCGGCAAGTGTGGTTCTTGATCCTGCGTGTGTCGAATCTGACGCTGTCGCTCCCTTGCCAGCAGATGTTCACTTCTCTAGTTGGTGGAGGAAGGCTATGAGAGGAGTCCCTAAGGAGATACACAAAGGGTTGAATTCGCTCATCATTTTAGTATCCTGGGAGATTTGGAAACACCGAAATTTGTGCGTGTTTGAAGGAGCGACACCTAATAGTAATTTGCTTCTTCAGACCGTGGGAGAGGAATGTGCTGCGTGGTGCATGGCCGGTGCTTCTAAACTCAATGAGCTACTCATGAGATCGCTGCCCCAAGGTGCTTAGGCTCTAGGGATCCTTGGTCTTGTTCTGGTCATGTCTTTTTTTGCTCCAGCCCATGGAGTTCTTAGTGGTTTTTGTGTTTGGGGTGTGTGGGAGGTGGCCCTTCTTGAGTTGGGTTTTGTTGACTCGACTCTTTGTACACTTTGTACTTTTCTCTCTTAATGAAATGACACGCAGCTCTCCTGCGTCGTTCGAGAAAAAAAAAACCTAAATCTATTCCTTGTTGAAATTAGAGGTTTAGTTTCAGTCTTTCGGAAGAGTAAGGGAGATACTTTCCATAGCATCACTGACCATGCATGTTATGGGGCATATGAGCTAACCGGGAGGGGGCTAAACAAACCTCTGAGAAGTGTAGATGATAATCATTTAATTTCTTGTCCACCCATTTCTGAACTGGAGATAGGAAAGACTGGAAAAATGTGAAGTCTTGATAGCTATCCTCAGCATCAACAGAACTACGTAGACTTTTCAAGTGTAATCTTTCTTGTGGGCCACGCTGTTCCTTCAAAGGTATCTTCCTCAAATGCTCAATCACAACTTTCAGGAGTCCTTGCTCACCTGTAAAAACAAACTGTGTTGCAGAACCTACATTAATTATCATACTATTGTGATGGTGACTTAGTACATGAGCTAATAAGTCAGTAGGACACTATGGAACAGGACTTCAAATGATATCTAGTCCAGTGAACTAGTGTTTATGCAAGAGCATCTTTCGATCTCAAGAGAAACAAATGATCCAATGGTTCCGCACTTAACGATTATCCTGCTTCATGACAGGCTTAACTTGAACTACATTATTACGAAAATGCATCACTTCCACAAAATGGTAAACACGAATGAGGATTTTGCACTAAAGGGTTCTTTTTCAGATAATTGTCTCTGACATTATGGACAGAAAAGGCTTGAAATGCCATCATAAAAAAAATGTTCAAGCTTGAGGAACTCCTCCCTTGCCATTGGCTTATGTGGGAGTGATTATTAAGAAAAAGCACAAGATGTCAGAATAGGCCCCAAGCCAGTGAACAATTCGTGGACATTAATTTGTGGTACAGAAACACATCTGATTGCTGTTGTAGAGATATTTAGGGCCAACCACAGCACAAGCACGAAATATTTCAAGAAGGATAACCTTAATTAATAGTACTTCTTGATTTGGGATTTACCTGTCGAAATAATACCCATGCATAGCATGTATCATGAATTGTCTCTGTGATTCCTAGTATCCGCCAAGTTGACTTTAGGAGCTCAAGGATTTCTTCCACCTCCTGTGGATGAAAGCAAAAATGTGAGACAAATATTTAGCCCATGGTATAATTAGACAGTGGAAAACTGCAAACAAGGATTTGAAGTACTGGCCTCTGTAAGTTTTCCCTCATCCAAGATGTCAAAAATACTGCCAAGCATTTTCTCATACAATGCAACATTCAGATGGTAGCCATCAGCCCAATGACAAACCTCACCAGTAAGATCACCCCGAGCAGGCCTTTCAGAGAGAGAAGTAGCAAAGTCTCTCAGGGATCTTAGGCATTCTGTACGTTGAACCTCCGCCGCAGATGGTGGCAGGGACTAGCAAATCATATATCAGGATAAACCTCTGTTAATGGATACTTTATACAATGGTTATATAAATCAACCATAAAAACTTTCGCAGAGTAGGCATAAAACCTCAGATTCTTCGATCTTTCTAAAAAGGTTCCTTAGCTCATTGACTTTTCGACCTAACTCTCCAAATCCAACAACAGGATGGTTTATAAGGCCCTCCTCCAGCATGTTTAGCTAAGCAAAGATACAAATGAAACATATGATGTTAAGTGATGCAGATATAGTTCAAGATCATTAAGGCACAAATGGATGGCTAACCTGTCTCTTCTGCCAACGAAGATATGCTTTCATGTCAGAAAACTCAGCTCTCGATATACAACACAATAGTTCCAATGGAATTAAGAGATTGTCCATCCGTTTTCCAACTTTGCCTACCATAGCATTGAGTAGTCCTTGTCTAGTTCTAATATCCATGGACTCTGTTATCTATCCAAAAACAGCGAGAAAAAAGGAGGCAAGCAGATGTAACATTAGCATTCTGAGAAGCTTTAAGAAATCCGGATGCACAGAAATATAACGAATGGAATGATACCCTTAAACTCAATGAGTTGTACTATATGGACTTTCAAGTACCAAAAGAAGTTTATAAGCTACTAGTGTTCAAATGTACTAATCTAATTTAAATTGAGTGAAATAAATAGTAAAGAACACCAGAAAACACAAAGGTAATTTTTTTATTAATTTATTCATCAGAAAATAGAAAAGTAAGACAGCACACCTCAAGTTGGGCTCGCATGGTTTCAAGCAAACCAACTAAACCTGGTTGCCGTTGAGTTTGGGATTCAGCACTTTCACTCTTACTACGTCCAAGTTTCCTCATTAATTTGTGTCTCTTCTCTTTCTTCTTTTCTTTCTGTGGAACTATGAGCCCCCTATAAGTACGGAAATAGGTTAAGTACTATGATACTCCTGGAAGACCTGTAATCTTTAAATTAAAAAACTATGCTGGGCATAATGAATTGCACAGGCCTACCCTGAAGCGCCAGCAGCAGCAACAAGGATTTCATATGCTGTTTCACGGAGATCATCATCTGTAATACCTGGAAAAGTAGCATAGTTTTCACTTGTCAATAACTTTCTTTATCCAATAGTTCAGATTTTTGAGTTGAAAAGGTTTAAGAAGTAACCGAACAACAATAACCTAATTATTCGAATAGCTAAAGTGAACACCTTCATTAACATTCTTTATCCAATAGTTCAGACTTCAGAATTGAATAAGTTTAAGGAGTAACTGAAGTGAACAACAATGGTCCAGTTGTTCCAATAACTAAAACGAACGCCTTCAGGTAACCTAAAGTAAGGAATAGTGCATAACTACTCTAGAAGGAAATCACCAACATTTTCTCTTAAAAGGGAAAAGGGACAAATGGAAGATCATCGAAGTGTGTCTAGTTGCAGCAGTATGAAGACTATTATAAGAAACACAAGGCTTGGCTATTTCAGTTGTATATGTTATCGAACATGCAATACCATGATAGCTGTTAAATTCATAACTATTACCTGTTTCAAATAGTGGTAACCGCAATGATAGATCATTAGCATCGGATTGATGCCTTCTAGAAGCCCTTCGACTATCGAATTCATCTTCCTCATCCTCAAAGTCTTCAATGTCATCTATGGTTAATTCCTTCTCAGTGGGAGAGTCAAATGACTGTGATTTTTGTAAGTTTGTAGCTGCAACTGGTGATGGCACAGAAATTGGTGGTTGTTCCACAACTGGTGGTGGTATCACAACTGGTGATGGTGCAATGGCAGGGACATAGGGTGGTTCTCTTGCTGGTGCTGGTCCAGAATGTTCGGGTTTCGTAAGTAAAAAGAACTCTTCCACAGTTCCTGTGTTATGCTGACAAAAAAATAAACGTTAAGGCATATGAAAGTCATAACTCATAAGCAATAGATTTTAATGGTTGTGAACATGCTGTGAATAACATATCAACTAAACATGCAACTCAGTGAAGATTTTCTATAGCGAAATTGGGAAGATCGTATCTAAATGTTCATATGAGATGCAATTTGGTATCCATGGGCATTGAGTAGAATGAATTATTAAAGTAAGACGGATGCCACTTATCATGAAAGTTTTAAACTAGTAACTCAAATAATTCCTACTTTGTCAAAAGGTAAGCAAACTTTTCAGCAAAATAGAAAAAATGCATAAAGAACCATAAGTATAAATCAACTCACCACATAAGGGTAATCAAGGCTGTCATGAAAGAGCCGGATGGCATCTCCAAGGTCAAGTGGTTCACCTAAATCATCACAGCATTATCAGAAAACATATGAGAAGACAAAGTGCCATACTTCAATAAAGTTACAACTACTTCACCTTTCTTTGCGCAATTGAGGACACAATCAACACTGACTTGATCAATATCTACATCATCCAAAGAGATTGCACCAGGCGGCATTACAACTTTCTTGATCAAGTTACCAGAAAGGATGTAGTTGAGTAATACATGGCGATCACGGCGATAACGTTGCAGCAGCTCAACAACATTGTCTCTGGTTAAGTTGAAACGCATAAATGTTGGTTTACAACTGAACATAACATATATAAATGGAAGAAGTCCAATCTGAAGCGATCATTACTCATCCATATTGTATGCAGGGGAGACAACAATCTGAGTGTAAAAACGATGCTCAAATTACTACCAATTGCTTGCCACCAGCATAACGGACCTGCAAATAAAATCATGTTGTTAATTACATGAAACAAATTTTAAGTGAAAATAGTCAGTGAATTGTAAATCTGATCCTACGGCTAGTACATTTTGTCTGTCCAAATTCACTAGCTGTCATTCTAAAAAAAAGTCGCTAGCTAGCAGGCCGTGCATATTCATGTATATAACTAAATTGAGGTGATCCATATAGAATTTCGCGCTGACAAATTCATCCCTGCCAAGTCCTCGTGGAAAAAATCCACACATTCAACACTCATGACTCATGAACTGAGATTACATTGCCCACAAGTCCCAGAACATGCTCGATCCAACCAAACTTGACACATCGCAGTACCTCACTGTTCAAAGTGCAGTATACAACTCAGCAATAAATCGAACCGAACTAAGAAGCACACAATGCCGACCAATTCCTCATCTTGCACACTACGGGACACACACAAACCCCCACCCAACTTAACCATTGCACGATCACCTTCCCCGCGTCGCCCGTTCCAATCCCACGCAGCAGCGCGAGACCAAGCAACACGAAGCGTAACTACTTAACAGCCACGACAAAAAAAACGAAAAACCCACGAGTCCCGATCCAAAAACCGAGCCCACGACGACCCAAAGGAATCAACACCCCGCGGATCACTCGCTCCCACCGCCTCCAGTGGGGAGCGGGACGCGGGGCTGGATCTGGAGCGAGATGGCTCGAGTTACCTGCTCGTGGGGTGGAGATCCCGTCGAGGGCGCAGCCGCCGCGTACTTGTGGAGGCGCAGCTGCTGGGGAGGGGCGAGTGGCAGGGGAGCGGCGACTGGTGGGGGAGCGAACGAGTGGAGGGGGCCACGTCCAGTCGCCAGCGACGGGGGAAGAAGGCGGAGTCGAGGAGAAAACTCGGAAGATGGCTGTCTCCCGTGGACGTCCAGGAGTTTGGTATTGAACTTTTGATTCACGCGAGTTTTGGGCTCTATGGGCCAACGATTTAAGTCAGTGGGTGCCTGGATGGTGCCGGGTCTAGGTGCAGCCTGTGTCCCTAATCTTTGTCACGGGCCAACCATCTGGAGCAAGGATGGGAAGGGCCGGGCCGACCCACTACCTGGCCCTCATGGCCCATGACGAATTTTTAGGATCTTGCGTTGGCCCGAACCTCTATTGGGTGGGAATAGGTCCGAACCACTGTATCATGTGGGTCGGCGCATTTCAATAGTAAGCGTGCAGCCCAGGAGATGGCATGTTTAGAGATTTTGCAGCTAGTCTTGTACTCTCTATTTGCCAAGTATTAGGATTACTGAATCTACTGATAAGAGAGAGAGAGCATCTAAAAGAGGCGTGCAAAGCCGAAGAAAAAGAACGAAAACGATAAAACGGCTGATTTGCGATTCTAGAAAAATATTGCATTTCAAACAAAAGATTGATGAGCTACCAGTATTTCTAGAAAAATATTGCATTTTAAACAAAACGATTGAGGAGCTACCAATCGTGCGACAAACCAACAAGAATTTTTTTTTCTTGTCCCATTAACACACAAAAATCAATCCAATCATCGCAAAAGTAAAATAAATAATCGAAAATCTTAGATCTGCTCCATGAACATGTGCGAGAAACTTCACCAATTCGCCATAAGAGATGCCTAGAGTTGTCGTATACTTCACACTTCCTACAAGACCTTGCTGCCGAAGATGACCTCGCCGTCGAAACTTGGCTACCGCACATGACCCTGCCTTTGTCTCGCGGTTGCAAAATAGCAAATCACCTACCGCCCTAGCATTGCAGCAATACACCATAGCTTTGTGCGCGCAAGTAGCAGTGACAAGCTACGCCCAGGAGTGGGCATCGGCGAATGACGGCTTGTGGAAAGGGGGCTGAGCTGCACGTGGCCCATTAGCACGACACTGAGCTAAAGGAGTGCCTACAACCTAAGGACGCCGAGAGCCAGGCATCGCAACCTCGCTGCCAGTGATTGCAGGGCGCGTTGCTCCTTCTCTTCAGCGTCCGACTCCTTGTATGTGTGGGCGCAAGTTAGAGCTCGCCCTCATTAGCGGTGGATTTGGGACTGCTCTGCTCCGGTTTTTCCAACTCTGCTTCACCAACTCCAGTCTGGAGCGGTTCCACTCTGGAGTTGCTGGAGCAGGTGGCCTGTTTGGCATGCAGCATGACTCCAGCTTCAGAAATGGGAGGTTTTCCTAAGAAAGGTCTAATATGCCCATGGATGATGTTTGGTGTATGTTTTGATGTTTTAAAAGCATATGTGAGTGTTTGTTTGGTTTTACTAATTGAAATATGATGTACAAATAAATAAATAAATACAAATAATTTAGTAAAAATATTAGCAACGCATGAATAGACCCAAAAGGCTAAAATCCACCCCCACCAATAGATAAAACTTGCTCTTCTGACGTTTGCAAAGTATGCTAAAAATAATTATCAACAATGGACTGAATTAGAAGAGTACTAGCAATCCAGTGAACAGTTACTTTTGTCAATTCATTGATGTCACGATGGAATCTACAGACCAGGAAGTACAATTGCTCATCATCATCATCGTGTATAAAATAACAAGATCAATCTTGCTCAAAAGATCTGTTGCTGACCAGAAGCAGCACGGCGCAGACGTCGAACTCCGGCGCCTTCCACAGGCTGTGGCAGCGTGCGGGTTGGGTTGCGGCAGATCGCCGCGCGCGCGACGCGCAGCGTGGCCTCAGCCGGACAGCCGACCCTCGCGCGCGGCGGCGAACCTCACCGGTGTTTTCGGACGTCTTTTGGCGGCGTTTTCGGACGGAGAAACAAAGCGGACGAGGAAGATGCGCCGTGCGGAAGAAAGAAAGAAAAAAGAACGAAGGGGTATATTTGTGTAATCAATGGCATATGTGGATAATTTTCCCTCAACTCCATGAGGAGGTATGAATCTCTAGTTTCTGGAGTACCCCTTGAGGAGCTCCACAAAAAACGTGGAGTTGGCCCTCAACTCCACCTTTTTCTTAGAGCAGAGTTCTTGGAGCTGGATCTGTTTGGCTAAACAAACTGGGAGCAGAGCTGAAAAACCTGGAGCAGAGCAGTCCCAAACAAGGCCTTAAGTCTTGAGGCCGATGACTGTGGAGGAATAGCGCAGCCAAAGGATGGGGTCTGGTCGTCCAAGAGTGACGCTTGCAAGTCGTGACCCATGCCCCCTGCGCAACCGATGTGGTTGACCTAATACCCTATTGGACCTCTTAATTTTTAGGGCTAGCCCTATACCTTTTAGTGCCAAAATTTAGGGGTGGCCCATGTGGCCCAATGGGCCAAACTGCCCCCACTTGCACCCCGGATGTCGAGAACACCCATGTGTGAATTTTGGTCTGAATGGGAATAACTGGATAAGGCCGTTTGGATTGGAGGAAAATCGTAGGAAAAACAAAGCGATCCACCGTTCGATGCGGCTTGCACAGTCCACACGTTGGATGCCAGCAAGTTTGTGGCGGCAGCATACAATCAACCGCGTCGGCGGGAGCAAGCACGACAGAGCCAGCGCCGTGCAGGCGTGCGTGCGCGATGCGGAGCCGGAGGCCTCGGGCGGCACAAAGGTGGGCGCCGCGACAATATCGAGAGAAGGCACCATCCGTCCGCCACTCCGAGCGCGTGGAAATGGCCCGTGTTGCGGCCTCGGCCCACGCAGGAACTGAGACGGCGGAAGCCCAGAGCTGCATCGAGTTACCGCCTCTCGGGGCGGCCCATCGCTCGCTCGTGCGTGCTACTCGAGACTCGAGCCTCGCCTCTCGGACAGCGTGGAAGGCGTACGGTTTATCTAGCGCCCAAATCGTTTCGCCCGAAACCCCCCGATCCCTCCTCCCTCGAGCCTCTATTCCTCGAACCCACCGGGGGTAGGCCACGCGATTTGCCATGGCCTCGCCGCCACGAAGCCGTCGCTGCCTCAAAGCCCTGGCGCCACCACTGCCGGGGCAAGCGCTGATCCTCACCGACGACGACCTCCTCGCGGATACCTTGATCCGCCTCCCCACCCTCGTATAGGTATTTCCTGCTAGGTGTGGACAACGGGCGAGTACTCCTACAAGGCACTCTAGAATACATTGATTACTGATGAGGATGGTCATGCGCCGAACTTTGATTGTATTTCACTGGAGTTCAACACTTTGCAGCATGAGAGGGTATGCGGTATGATTGACAACGCTCTGCATCCCCTGCCATTCCTCAGTTACCCACCATCACTGTCATCACGAGGTACATGAAGTGGTAAGCCTGTTCTCTACTTCTCGTAGTATTTGCTTGCTTGCTGCTGTTTGCAAGCATTGGGAATCGCCATGTCACGAAGGGATTATTTAGCCTTTTAGGTTTGTAATATGCTTTCCTGCCCCCACTTATTTTAGTAGATATCTTGTATCCTTATTATAGTTGCATTAACCTCCTGTCCATCATTGCTAACATTTAGCTTGTCTACTGTTCGGCAGTTTAAATTGTGCTGTTATGGACTTATAGGTAATGATTTCGAGCGGTTAATTGTCCCTTGGTGTTGTAAAGATAGTCAATGTATGGGACACAATCTTAATTTTCTTGATTTCGTGTTCAACAGACAACAGTGTTTTGCTCTGCAGTTTTATGTTTGCTCCCTTGCGCACTGTATTTACTCCATTCCTTGTTTTTTCACCCCTTTGCTTCTAGTGTGTCCTTCTATAAGCGTTTTAATTGTTGGTTTTGATGAACATGCTCATGTGCTTTCCAATTAATTGATCAGCCAGTGTCTTTGTAAACTTTTATTCTTCTTCATATACCTTCGTGGTGTACAAAGTGCAATTTCTTCCATATTTCTGTTGGGACTAACAGGTTTAAGTAATGATTCGGTTCTATACTTCTATCTATTGCTTTTCATGCATGCACTAGCAAGGGCAGATCTCCCATGGGGGTTCAATTGAACCCCTCCCCCCCCCCCCCCCCCAACTTTTCCTGGTTAACAAACTATTAGGCCAATAGACGACCTAATATGTGTATTTGAACCTCATCCATCTAATGTAATATTTGGTCTAATTTTTCAATCCCTGTCGCCAAGATCCTTGCTCCACCACTGTGCACTAGTCTGTTATGCTGCTTAAACATTGATGGCCTTCTATCTAATGGCACTTTGTGATACGGGGTTGTCCAATCTTCTCGATATATGATTCGATATATGATTGAATACTCACGTGCCCTCTCTTGAATTATAGCGATCCTTCATTGCCAATGCAAAAACGAATGCTCTTTAATTCGTAAGATCACACGTACTGGACTTCACGACCACCAAGTGAAAGTTGAACAATTTTAATTTATAAGAACTCGCAAAATTTCTATTATAATTGCCTTGGCTATCAAAAACTCAAAATCATACACAAACTCCCTTTCAATTATCTAGTCCTCGTAATGTTTGTTTCTAGTCCATTATCCAGTCTCTCGTCGGTGCATGATGGTGAGTATATATACGGCTACTACCCAATGCCACCACGCACGTGTACATAGGCTTCTTTGGCCAGGGGCGAAGCCCAATAGAGGCCCGTGGGTGCCCAGGCACCCCCCTCACTTCCAGAATTTCTTAAGGATTGGAAAAATTCGGACCTATAGGCACCCCGCATGGCCCAAGACGATGCACCCCCCACCAGGCCGGCAGCCCAACAAGCGCACTGTGCACCCCCCACCCATTTGCTCTAGCTTCGCCACTGTCTTTGGCCGTGGTGTTTTCCACATGGTTGGACTGAATAGACCTTAGGCCAATCGTGTCTTGCCTTTCTTGCCACATAGCACAAGCTTTTCTTTGCAGCCCATACATGCAACAGCACGTATGCATGCATTCTTTGAGTCATCTTCTAGTATTCTTTCGTTGTAGCGTCCTTCCTCGCTTATATTAGCTGTAGCCTCTCTCACCTCCATCTTGGTTTTAAAGTTATCGTAACATTCAAACTTGATAATGCACAATATAGGAATATGAGGTAATATCCAATTCTCATGAATAACAACATTAACTTTAGTTAAGAACGAGTTCACCGGAGAATATTTAATTCGGCTCAATAATTCTTTCCAGTCAAATAATACCTTTAACGGAAAAGCGCAAGACATGTTCGTATCCGCATCATCCTCCCCTTCTTTAAAAAACCGTCCTCGGCTTTTGATAGCCTGAAATTATACTAAACAAAGAATACAATGTGTATGCATAGTATATATATTTGTCAATTATACTTCTTCTATTTAGCATATCATGTACATCTAAAGGTGTAGTAAAAAAAAGAACAACACAAATGCATGGTATATATATGAATCAATTGTTATGTCATTCTCATTGTTTTGCACAAAGCATTTAGTACACAGTAGCCATAAAATGTATGCATTACAATATTATCATTCATATCATTCTCTCTTCCATGAGAAAAAGTCGTCCTTGACTTTTCAAAGTACATGGACAAATCATTAATGCACAAATTAGATCAAGTTGTTCAAATATAGAGGAGAAAATTTTTAGTGCCTTCCATGCTTCAACTGCGTTATTCTGATTATTTGTACATGATTGTACAACAAATGATGAACATGTAGCCTTTAGAAATCTTTTAAAACAGTAAGCACTATTATTGGAACTCATTTTATCGTGATCATAATAACATGGCATAAAAGATAGTTTATTCAAAATACTCAATTTCAATTCAGCAAGTTTATCATATTTAATTCATATTCTATAAACATAGAACTCGTCGTCTATACTATAATCTCCAATCAAATTGAACTTATATGTGTAGGCATAGGTACTAACTAGTGAATTTAAATATGAAATTTCAGCAAGTTTCTCAATCACACTAGATAGCTCTCTAGGATCATCTAACATGATATAGTATAGATAACCATCAGGAGATATTCTAGTAAAAACTTCCTTGTGAGTAATCAATTTCACATTATGTAAATTAAGCGTAGAAAATTCAGAATATGGAATTTTCATTTGAACACATGAATTCTCACAATTAGTCACCTTTTCACGATTAAAACATCACCGTTATTGTTACCTTTATCGTTCTCTTCAAATGATATTGGTGATAGAGGTATCAGGTCTTCTTGATGAAACAATGGGGCAACAAGTACTTCATCTCCACCCGTGGTTATCTTCTCATCTTATGTCTCCAATGGTTCCGATTGTTGAACTTGTCTCCAATGGTTCCGATTATTGAACATTCAACTCACTTCAATGTCAACCTGTGCAATGTGAGAAATAACACTAGAAGTAGACATTAATGTATTAGTTTCAAAAGCAATCTCACTTAGACTATCATCTACCTCTCTCTTTTCTTTTAGTGTATCGCTCTTACACTCAAGTTGGGTGCTCTCAACCTCACATATGGTAGAATCACACAACTCACGGCTTTTATCACTCTCACTCAATTTGGTTATGTGGCTCTCATCCTTACATGGGTTTTGATGCATCTCAAGTGTTGTTTGTAGTAATGGGGCAGCACTACATGCCTTCTTGACCAAAGCAAAAATCCCATGCTCGGTCATCTTCTCATGTGTCACACTAGTAGAGACATAAGAACTGAAGTATGAAAATAGATAGAACCGTGGTGTACGTCTCTCCATAAGCCTCTTCTCCTCAATAACACAATTCATAAGATTATGCACACTACTAAAATATTTATGTTGAAGTGCAATGGTGATCTTAGAATTCAAGCCACCCTTGAAGTATGCCTTCTCCCTTGATGGACTAGTGACACCAACATGACGCATCGCATTTTGCAGTTCAAAATATTAATCTTGAACAGTGTTACTCCCTTGTGTGGTATTCTCCAGATGGTAAAGCAATTCCTACGCATAATAGGATGGTACAAACTCGCTCTTCATGAACGCCTTCAAGTCTGACCAAGATTTAATGAGTTGTTCTCTAATTAGTTGCCACCAATCATAAGCATAATCTTCAAACTCTTTCGTGGCCCGCAACACCTCTCAGTCTTTGAAAAGTTTCTAAAATCTAAACACTTTCTCTATTCGCCATTCCCACTCAAGATACTCCTCTGGATCAGCACTGCCATAGAAAGGAACAAAGCTATCTTCTTGTTGTGGACGAAGTGCTTGCACAATATCATTCACGATGTTTTTATGTAACACCTTTATTTGTTGATTGAGCTCAATACGAAAATCATGCATATCTATCTTGAGTTGTACATACTTAGCCGTGGTTCCTAATTGGAACTCTTGTTGCAATGTTCTTCTCAATGCCTTATGTTGGAAAGTCATTGGGGGCATTAAGATCAATGTTATGCTTCTCTCCATGGTTATTTTTTCCACCTGACATGGTTAGATTGTGCAAAAGAAACATAAAGCAATAACAAGGTATATGAATAATTAGTATAAATCACTCGATCTCACTTTTTTCTCTCACAAGTAAAGTTCTCACCTTTCTGAAGGGAATTAAGGCCAAATAAAAACTTACACTTGGTAGAAGATACAATAGTAACATGATGATCAAGCGACTGTAAGAGTGTTCACAATTGCACAACAACGGTTATTTAGCGGAGCTTGGTATGGAAATTCTTGATGTTGTAAAGTTAAGTAATAGTCCAAGCTAGAATATTTTGCCTAAGTGCTGATCCAAAAGGTTTAAGTGAAGTGAATGAACGCACATGCAAAGATCAATGTGATTCAATGCAAATAAAGGAATGAGCTAATTAGAGACAATTTAAAATTGAGGATTAAATAACTTGTTTTGCACCAGGTACTAGGAGAGAGGCTGGCTAATTGCAATAATAAAAATGTAAGGGCACAAGATTGCTCAAGAAATTAAATTACACAATCTGAATTTATAGACTAAGGACTCACTCAAATTTAGTCAATGCTTTATTTTTCTTCTTCTTTTGCTCAAGCCGTGGCTTCTCCCTTTTTAATTTTTTATATAGGCTGTTTTTTTTACTCAAAGGCCAAACTAGGTTTAATTGTCCCTTGATTTTGCGTAAGTTTAAAAGTTATTTAGCAATGTGTAAATAATTCTAGAACAACCCTAGATATAATATTTAAAGCTAGTCTCAAATTTTAAAGGAAGAATAGAAATAAATGAAGCTCATAATACTAATTAAGGTGCTTGGTTGTTAATGCAGAGAGCCCAAATCAGGAGAGCTGGCGCAACATGCTGAATTGGCCAAGCAATCGGAAGTGCCGTGCTGAGTTTCTATCTGAATTGGTAAGATTATAGGGCTGTTCTTTTCGGTTGCGGCTTATGATTTTTAACTGAAATTTTTGAATTTTAGCTGATTACGGTACAGATTACGAAGAGACAGATACTCACTTGTGATTTTGGCTGATACATATGTTGTGATTTTAACGTGTAGATCGTTTAACTTGTAGATCCTATCTTGAAAAAAATACTCCATTTGAAAGTTAGATATTGTAGTAAAAATCAAAAGTTATCAGTTTTTGAGATAAAGAACAGGTCCTATAGATAGCTGATCAGATGGCACGCGTTGATCAGAAGGTACAAGCCGACTTGTAGTCAAACTCCTGCATGTGGATCCGAACACGACTACAACCACGCTCGTCAAAGGACTCGCAGCAGCGAAGCAGCCCAAAACCATGTGTGACCAGCTCAACGTGACCCTGATGGTTACCAAAAGAGTTGGGCAGCAAACCAAATGCGCATGTGATAACCATCTCGGAAGCTCATGGAACTCGGAAGCTACTAGAGATCGGACAACAAAGATGCCGCAAGGGTTGAGAGGCTCCAGACCGCACAGCAATGACTCGGGAAGACACGATTTTACGTTTTTTTTTTGACACAATAATTAAGCAACGCAAAAAAAAAAACATAACGATTAGCACCTAAACAAAAATTCTAATAGATAAAAACTTAATAAAACTCACGAAATTAATAGATGCGAAAATTAAGGTTTGGATTTTTTGTTTTTAGTTTATGGACTATAGGATATAAAAAAATAAATCTAAAAATAAGGGTAAATAATTATACTAAGAAAACTGCGCTCTGTACTAAGATGATACGGGGTCGTCCGATCTTCTTGATGTAGGATCAGTTACTCACGTGCCCTCTCTTGAATCGTAACGATCCTCCGTTGCTAATGTAAGAACGAACGCTCTTTACTTCGCAAGATTACACGTGCTGAACTTCACAACTACCAAATGAAAGCCTTATCGCGCTCCTAATTTTCAATGAAAAAGTTAAACGATCTCAATTTGTAAGAACTCACAAAATTTCTATTGTAACTGTCTTGGGAATCCTCGTATTGTTTGTTTCTAGTCCATTATCTAGTCTCTCGTCCGTGCGTGATGGTGAAGTACATATACAACGGCTGCCCGATGCCACCACCCACGTGTACATCAGTACATGGGCTTCTTTGGCCATGGTGTTCTCCACATGATTGGACTAATGGACCTTTGGCCAGCCGTGTCTTGCCTTCCTCACCGCATACCATAAGCTTTTCTTTGCAACTCATACATGCAATAGCACCTATGCATGCATTCTTCGAGTCATCTTCTAGTATTCTTTCTTTGTAGCGTCCTTCCTCACTTGTGTTGGCTGTAGCCTCTCTCACCTCCCTCTTGGTTCTAAAGTTGTCGTAACATTCAAACCTGACAATGCACAGTATAGAAACATAAGGTAATATCCAATTCTTATGAATAACAATATTAAGTTTAATTAAGAATGAGTTCAGCAAAGAATATTTAATGCGACTTAATAATTCTTTTTAGTTAAATAATATTTTTAGTGAAAAAGTGTAAAACATGTTCGTATCTGCGTCACTTTGTTATTGTACAAACCTTTACTCTCCCTATCGGTAGCTCCTATAGATAACACCACAGATGAATACAGAGTACTGCAATTATGTCCTCAAGTGCTAGATCGGGTGTTTGTTGAAAAGCCCCAAAAATTCAAACCAAAATTTTCCTTGATTTTTGCTGGATTTTTGAATTTTTTTCGAGAACTTTCCCTTTTTGGAAAGTCGCCCCGTTTTCCGCCTTCCTTTTTCGGCCTAGCGCCAACTTTTCCCGTTGGCGCCATTCCTCTTTCCGCCTTCGCCTCTCCCCGGCGCCTCCCGTTCCCTCTGTCCCGTTGGCGCCGCTCCCCCTCTCCGTTTCTTCCTCCCCTGGCGCCGCCTCGCTCCCTCCCCTCCGCTCGCGCCTTCCTCCCTCCCCGCCTTCTTCCTCGCGCGAGCGCTGCGCCTGCGGCCGTTCGCTCCTTCTCCTCCGCTCGCGCCTTCCTTCCTCTCCGCTTTCTCCCTCGCGCACGTGCCTGCGACCGCTCCACACCACGGACTCGCGCCCGCGGTTTCGCCTGGTTTCGCGACAGTGGGTCCCCCCCTTCACCGTGCTGACGCCATTCGGTCGATGCCAGCACCGCCGCGCATCGCCGCTCCTCCGCTCAGCCCCACCTGCAGCCTCTCCCTTCCCTTCCTTCTCCCCCACGAAGCTCCCTCCCTCCGCCCGGGTATAAAAGCCCCTACCCAGCCTCCTCACTTCCCCCTTGCTCCCCGAGCTCCTCTACCGCCCCCATTCGCCTCCCACTGTTCCCCAGAGTCTCCCCGGGCAGCCAATCGAGGCCGCATCGCCCCAGTCGCCGTTGTCGTTCTCCCCTGCGCCGGCGACCCCGTAAGCTCCTTTTCTTCCCCTTCCCTCCATTTCTCAATTGCATTCGCCCGGAGCTCCTCTAACTCTCCTTGATCACCGTGGCATGCTCCTCTGGCCAGGTGGAGCCCTGTGCTGCGCCGACGACGAAGCTTCTCTCCGGCCGTCGCACCTCACCGTGGCCAGACCACTCCGGAGCCTCCGAGCTTCGTCCTTCACCGCCAACGTGAGCCCCGCACCCCCTTGAACGTGTATCCGCCGCCAATTGGGCTACCCCACCGCCGGTGACCTCCCTCACCACCGCAAAGCCGAACTCCCCCTCTCTGCCTCCCACCTTCCCCGCTGGTTCCCTCACCTCCCTGAGCCCCGAAACGGAACCCTCTTGTCAAGCCGCCCCCGTTGGCACCCTCCCCTGCCGCCGGAGTCCCTCGCCGACGCCAGAGAGCGGAGCTCCGCCGTCTCTGCCCCTCTGCTGCGTGCGCCTGGCGAGAGGAGGAAGATGATGGACGTGGCTCCATCCCAGCCGTCCATCTCTCCCGTTGCCGTCTAGCCTCGGTCGTCGGATGGCCGTCTTCCTCAGCCGTCCGATCTGCATAACCCCGCCTCCCCTCATTCGTCGGATCCTTCCCCGCACCGCTTCGCTCCACCCCCATCCGGGCCGCCCAAACCGAGACGCGTGTCGGCCATCCAAGCGTGGTGGGCGCGCGCGAGTGTGGGCCGAAGCCCCGGCCTGCCTCGTCTCTCCGCGCGCGCGCGCCTGTGGGCCGCGCGGGCCGTCCTCCGGCCGGGCTGCACTGTTGCACCAGGCCAGCCCGTTACTGTTCCCACCGAATTTCCAATCATTTTCCAATTTCCAAAATCCAGAAAAATCCAAATAAATCCTAGAAAATCACAGAAAATCCCAAAAATTTCCAAATTTCACCACTTTGCTCCAAATATTATCCTGGACCCATTTTTGACTTCCATTTCCACAAATTCATCCCAAATAAATTCCTAAAATTCCCCATTTGCGGATTTATGCATTTTACTCCTTTTTAATTAGTTTATTTTTCCTCGCTTGATTAGTCTCAAGCTGGACTTATGTTATTTTATGTGTTTGCGCTAGTTTCGGAGATTCCGAAAGTTCAAGTGCAAGCTCAGGAACCAGGCGCTTCTTCGTTCGAGCTAGCCGTGATCGTCCAAATCAACGGCAAGTCCCAAATCCTTTGATCATATTGTATCCCATGATGTTTAATTATGTTACTATGTTATTTGCATTGAGCTAGTTCTGAAAAGTTAGTTCAAAGTAAAATAAAATGATTTAGAATGACATGTTATGTAGTTAAGCCTACCACCGACAAATACCATGTTAAGCTTGTATCCATGCCTTTGTAACCCTAGAAATAATTATTTGCTATTCTAGATAATTGTAGGTTATTATTATCATGCAAAGTCTTTACACTAATAAGGTTGTGGCTGTGGGCCAATAGAATTTGGAAAACCTGACTCTAAGGTAAGGTGGTATGGGACACCGTATCTTAGTGCGGAGAGTGCCGGCGTGCACAAGGTAGGGTAAGGGTTGGGGAAGAGCCGCAAGACGGTCTTTGCCCATCTCTTACCCTAGGTTTGGAGTAGGGTAAGGGTGAGTGGGAAACCGCGAGACGGTCTACGCCCACCGCTTACCCTAGGTTGGGTCGCGGGCCTGACGAGGTTGCGGACCATGTGAAAATATAAGGACTAAAACCCTTACGCTGAGCAAATGTCATAGTGATCGCTCAACCACAGGAGTTGACTTGTCAACACTGGTCTAGTAGCTGCTCAACTCAATTGAAACTCTACAGGAGTGGCGGAGGAGGAGGTTTAGCAGTGAGGTTAGGCAGGCCGTGCTGCGGGTGCCTAACAACGGTAGAATTCACTCGAAGCGGACGTTTGTGTGTGTGTGTGTGTGCGTGAGTGTGTGGGCCAGACCTGAGTGGAATTCTACCGGGTAGAGCCTATATAAAGAATTGAGCAGTGAAACGACCTGGCTTTCTTAACTCTTTAGCGGGAGTTAAGGGATCGTATGGGTAAAGCTGAGCAAACTCTGCAGAGTCAAATAAATGGTATTCGAATACGTCGTGCTCCCAGTTATTGGAGCTGTGTCACTTGGGTGATTCCAGCCGCAAAGCTTAAGTAGTTTTGTACATGTTTTAATCTGATTAGCTGGTTAATTAACTTTTGCTGAAAACCCCTAAGATCATAAGGAGTAGTTTTGGGTCCGTTTTATTAAAATGTTTACAAACAAAACTGCATCCACTCAACTTAATAAACCAAGTATACTCCCTTCCATTGTAAATCCATGCATGTAGTAAGATAGAATCCCTTTGGGATTTGCTGAGCCGGTTGTTTGGCTCACGACTTGCTTAATCCACTCTTTAGAGGATCAAGACGAAGGTGAAGGTCTCCCCGTCGAGGAAGTCCCGGAGGATCTCTTCTTCGACGAGGACCCGTGGTTTTAGGTCTTCGCCGCGCTCGAAGCGAATCTTAGAGTTTTGTAATGTAATTATACTTTGGGCTTGCACGCCCTGCTGTCAAAACTGGATGTTATTCCATATGTGAAATATATGCTGGACTTTTGTTGTAAGTATGCAATGGTATACTCTTGCGCGACACTCCGTAACTGTTCATGCTTGAATAGTTGCGGGATGCCGTGTCCGTACGCGCCCCTGGAAACGGGGGCGTTACATTTGTTATAGTCCATAACTAGTCTAGTGCTCCAAGCTGATTCATTTGCATGGCATAAATAACAGTCCTGACAGTTAACACATAAAATCATAATATGAGAAAGGTTTTGTCCCACATGTCCAGCCATCGTTGTCATGATTGTAAAGTATGCTCAACTTTACATCCTAGGGTGGAAAATCACACAGCCTATAGCATTGGGAAAAGTATAGCATCCATAAGAGCAAGTATAATAAGAGGCTATTAGTAGGCTGTATGCTAAGGTGGAGAAGAGAGAAGAGAGGTGGGCTGTAAATTTACAGCCAGCTGAAACACAAGAACCAAGAAACTTTGTGAGAGAAAGGGGTGGGTCATACAGCCTTCAGCTGGCTGTAAACTACTATATAAATGGGCTGATAAGTGGGCTGTAAGTGTCCATACAGCCAGCTGAAGGCTGTATTATTAGCCTTGCTCTAAGAGCAAGTACAATAATGATCTTATAGCCAAGCTAGTCAGCATTTTTGCTGATGTGGAGGAGAGGAGAGAGGAGAGAGATGAGAGCTTGGCTCTCATGCAAGCAACAAGCTGGGCACAGGAGCTTATGCAGTGGTGGGCCTAGATAATAAATGTATGTGAGGAGAAATAGGAAAGAGAATGTGAGACATGGTACCACATAATAATAAAAAACTTTTTATAGATAAATTATTGTATAACTTGGCTCTTATAACTTGATTTATAGCCAAACACTTGGCTCTATTATTGAACTTGCTCTAATACGAGAAAGGATTAGCTCCATCATGTCCAGCCATCATTGTCCTATAACAATTTTTATTAAATAGTCCTTTTAACAATATTAATATTTAAAATAAATTGTGCTATAACTTATTTCCAAAAATAAACCCTGCTTGCGACTGCTTGCGACACCATTCTTGGTGGTTTGGCAAATTAGGGTATGATCTTTTTAGTTTCTAAAAGTTGTTTTTTGGTTTTTTTATAGTAACTAGTTTCTAAACGGAGTATCTTTTTAAGATAGAATCTACTAGTTAATTGTAGTACATACTGTACTGACTTCATTTATATCGGCAAAAACCGTATGTTAGTTTCTGTTACTCTGTAATATCTCACATGACTAACCTAAAAGCCACAAGTCACAACCAAAAATAATAAGCTTCAGCGTAAAATAACAGGGCCTTAACCTTGCCACTCCACGGCTATGTACAAACTTGTTTTAAAAAATGACCCCTTTTCATCAGGGGGTGTCATCATGGCGAAGGATCAAATAATTCAACCTTTAAGAGTGTCCGCTCCCATTTCGGTTGGAACATTAGGAAGGATCCAAAAAAAAAAAAGTAAGTGCTAGTCATGCTAGGGCTGGGCATGCGCATCTGCAAATTTGTGGGACACACATGGTCATATGTAAGATATACAAAAAGAACAAATTAGACCAAAATATATTAAAAGGCATGACAAATAGGACAGACATGTCATGAAGTTTCTCTTTTCTGTTTGTCTCAAACGGCGAAGTGTTGCGCCTTGCATCATTGAATTAGTTCATCTATGAGGAAAGGGATTGGTGCTGTCGCAAGTATATCATTGTGCTTAATTCTTTATCTATGAGAAAAGAGATGCCATTTATGCCAGTATAATGGTATAGAAAATTTGGGTTCTACATGTGAGTCAAATTTGTTGAAGCTACAGTTCACTTCTACTTTCCTTCCTAGCAAGCAAATGGAGACGTTTCTTTGGAGGCCTATCTTTTCGGCTTTTGAAATCTACTTTTGGCTTTTGCTACCGTATATAACTTTTAAACGAAATATTTTTTCAAGATAGGATCTACAAGTTAATTATAGTACACATTAAAAGACCAACATGTGTACTATCCAAAATCGCAGGCGAGTATATCTTTCTCTATAATCTCTGTCGCAAATAGCTACAATTCAAATTTTTTAGTTAAAAACTATAAGCCACAGTCACAAAAAAACAGGCTCTATGGCTTATGATTTTTTATTATGATTTATTAGTTTAATTAATAGTGATTGTCGAAAAAAACTGAAGCAAGAAAAACAACTGAAAAGCTGAAAAGAACATCGCCATAAATATGTGAAAAGTTCGTGGGTTGTAATTTAACGTATAGGCATGTGGATGTCATTAAAATGTTTGTGCCAATGGAATATATGGTCGTACAGCTGCAATTAGATGGTCAGAGGCCTTCCTAAATTGTGTAGTGTTGCGTACCTTTATTATTTAAGCATTTGGGCCAAACTGTATGCTCAATTTCAACATAGTGATTTAGAGGCCTATGAAAGTGCATGTTTATATTGCATCTAATCACAATGCTTTCTTACTACATCTAATTGCTAAGTTGATTTATAGCTGAAATTGTATTATATCTAACTTATTTTGTACTATAGTTGATGGTAAATTATTTGGTATAATTAAAATTTTAAAAATAAAAAAAATATGTCAACTCATCACGGATAATACAAACGAATATAGAAAAAACTTTAAAAAATAAAAAAGATAAAATTAAATAATAGTAAGCTAAAAGACAGAAGCTCTAAGCCGAAATCGAAATGAGCCGTGCTAGGTTGAAACATAGCGGCATTGGCAGCAGCTGTGATCAAAAGAGCTTCAGCTTATGGCTTCCGGTTTATTTTTCACTATTCATAAATTTCGTCTTTTTCTGAACTTTTGACTTTTTGTTGAGCTTTTTTGCCGGTTTTTTTCCCCGTATTTGTTTGTATTATACGTAATAGGCTAACATATTTTTTATATTTTTAAAATTTTTAAATTTAATTATGCTAAATAAGGATCTGTCAGCTACAGTGTTTTTTCAGTCAGCTACAATACTTTTTAGTCATAAGCCACAAAAAAAAATGCCCAAATGATCAGCATCAGCCCCTAAACAACGTGGTGCCGGATTATGAACGGTACTGTTAGTTCTTGCACGTTGACTAGCATTTAACTAGCATTTAAAGTATTCTCACCGGAATATTCAGATGTCCCTTTAAGGCCAGTCTCAGTGGAGGTTTTATGTCCCAGTTTCTAACACACCCATATTTTGGAAACAGTGCAGAAGAGTTTCATCCCTATGAAACTCTCTCTACTCCTATGAAACTTTTATCATTTCTCTCTTCATCAATACAATGACATATCAGCGTATTTAATACCCATGAAACTCCATAAAACCTCCACTGAGACTGGCCTAATATACTCCTATAACCGCTTTAATTTACACTACTTACATTTTATTCAATGGCTGGTTTAGGTTTTATCATCTATGGGCGGTCAGTTCCAATGATCTTGTTTGCTTCATTTAACTAGCATTTAAAGTATTCTCACCGGAAGCTTCACTTGAGAGCAGCAATGCCCCTTCTGGTCTTGTTTGGAACCTGAAGGGTCATCCCGGCCCATCCACCAGGATAGGCTAGGGATTTTGGGCTCTCGAACAAGACCGCAGTGATTCTTTCATTCTCTGTCCGCTTCTGCCCAAACTCGTTCTAGATCTGGCTCCTCTCTTTCCTCTTCAGCTTACTGATGTCGAAGTTAAGGGTGAGGGACCAACCCATTGTACAGTATACTAGCAGATGGTCCTGTTCTTTTGGGTTGCAGATGAAGGTTTTAGCTGCGGTGATGGCTTTTGTCTGTTTTTTCGAGACGATTATGGACGACGGAGACGTCAGTATGAACGGCACACACTGATTTTGATTTGGGAAGCTGTTTAGATAATCCACTTTAAAAAATCATCTCATATATTTTGACTTTTAAAAAAGCTAAAAGACCAAAAAAACAGGGCTCAGCTTCCAGATTCCTCTCGACATGGAGTGGTTTTTGTTGGCACAAGAGGCACAAGAGGCAGGAGTTCAGTGTTACTGATCTCATTGGCACTCTTGGTGTTGAAGAGAAGGCGAGGGCAAAAGATACTCGTGACAAGAAAGTTGCTGCTGAGGGAGGTTCTAGCGCCAATTTGGTGCAGAAGAAGAATCCTCTGGCTTTCCACAACAAAAAGAAAAATAAGCCTTTTGTCAAGCCCAAGGCTACTACTGAGTTTAAGAAGAAAGGCAAAGGAAAGGGCAGCTGCTTTGTGTGCGGTGATTCTGGCCATTGGGCTAAGGATTGTCCAGATCGCAAGGATAAGCAGAAGAAGTCTGCCAACATGGTTATTAGTGACGCTGGAGGAACATCGGGTACGGTAATTATTTACCTACATTTCTTTCTGTTTGTCAATCACCTGAGTGGTGGGTTGATACTGGTGCTAATATTCATGTTTGTGCTGATATTTCCTTGTTTTCATCTTATCAGTCGATCGAGGTTGCTCCTTGTTGATGGGGAACGGTTCACATGCAGCTGTTCATGGTGTTGGTACAGTCGATCTGAAGTTTACTTGGGAAAGACCGTGCGAGTTGAAGAACGTGCAGCATGTCCTCCATAAAGAAGAATCTCGTTAGCGGATCTCTACTATGTAGAGATGGTTTTAGGCTTGCTTTTGAGTCCAATAAATGTGTCGTGTCTAAGTATGGAACATTTGTTGGTAAAGGCTATGAGAGCGGAGGTTTGTTCCGTTTTTCTTTGATGGATTCTGTAATAAAATTGTGAACCATGTGTGTAATGATGATGATGAGTTTAATGTTTGGCATTCACGACTTTGTCATGTTAATTTTGGGTGTATGACGCGTTTAGCTAATATGAGTTTAATCCGAAATTCACTTTGGTCAAAGGTTCTAAGTGCCATGCGTGTGTTCAATCGAAACAACCTCGCAAGCCTCACAAGGCAGAAAAGAGGCGAGGAATTTGGCACGTTAGAACTCATTCATTCGATTTATGCGAGATGAATGGCGTGTTGACTAAAGGTGGAAAGAAATACTTCATGACGCTTATAGATGATTGCACTAGATTTTGCTACGTGTACTTATTAAAAACAAAAGATGAAGCGTTGGATTACTTTAAGATCTATAAAGCTGAGGTAGAAAACCAACTTGAGAGGAAAATCAAGCGGGTAAGGTCTGATCGTGGGGGAGAGTATTTTTCAAATGAGTTTACTTTATTCTGGCGAGGAACATGGAATTATTCATGAGAGGACGCCTCCCTATTCTCCCGAGTCAAACGGGGTTGCCGAAAGAAAGAATCGCACTCTAACTGATTTGGTTAACGCCATGTTAGACACTGCGGGACTTTCTAAGGAATGGTGGGGTGAGGCTATATTGACCGCGTGTCATGTCCTGAATAGAGTTCCTACAAAGAATAAAGAAGTAACACCATTCGAGGAATGGGAAAAGAAGAAGTTGACTCTCTCATACTTGCGCACCTGGGGATGTTTGGCCAAAGTTAACGTGCCAATTGTCAAGAAGCGCAAACTTGGACCAAAAACCGTAGATTGTGTATTTCTTGGTTATGCTATGCACAGCGTGGGTTATAGGTTCTTAATTATAAAAGCGGAGTACGACATGCGTGTTGGTACAATCATAGAGTCCGAGACGCTACATTTTTTGAGAATGAATTTCCTATGAAATGTGATGTACCTAGCTCATCTAGTCAAGAACCTATAATTTCCCTTGATTCCTTTGTGCCGATAGAACATGTTGAGGAAACGCCTATGGAAAATCCTGAAGAGGATAACAATGAAGTTACTCGAAAGAGTAAGAGACAGAGGATTGCAAAGTCTTTTGGTGATGATTTCATTGTATATCTCGTGGATGACACTCCAAGAACCATGGAAGAGGCATATTTTTCTCCCGACGACTATTGGAAGGAAGCGATGAGTGAGATGGACTCTATTATGTCTAATGGAACTTGGGAGGTCGTTGACCGTCCTTATGGGTGTAAACCTGTCGGATGTAAATGGATTTTCAACAAAAAGCTTAGGCCTGATGGTACAATTGAAAAGTACAAGGCAAGGCTTGTGGCCAAGGGTTATACCCAGAAAGAAGGCGAGGACTTCTTTGATACTTATTCACCTGTTGCCCGACTGACCACAATTCGAGTACTACTTGCCCTAGCTGCCTCTCATAGTCTTCTCATTCATCAAATGGACGTTAAGACAGCTTTCCTAAATGGAGAGTTGGAGGAGGAGATCTATATGGATCAGCCAGACGGGTTTGTGGTACAAGGTCAAGAAGGAAAGATATGCAAGTTATTAAAGTCTTTGTATGGCCTAAAGCAAGCACCTAAGCAATGGCATGAGAAGTTCGACAAAACTTTGACATCTGCTGGCTTTGTTGTGAATGAAGCTGACAAATGTGTGTACTATCGCTATGGTGGGGGAGAAGGAGTGAT
The DNA here is from genome assembly GCA_036346575.1 of Dendrocalamus sinicus. Classification (NCBI taxonomy): domain Eukaryota; kingdom Viridiplantae; phylum Streptophyta; class Magnoliopsida; order Poales; family Poaceae; genus Dendrocalamus; species Dendrocalamus sinicus. The sequence continues at coordinate 8,848,816 of CM070660.1, read as the reverse complement.
CTTGTGCTTGTATGTTGATGACATACTGATTTTTGGGACCAACCTCAATGTGATTGAGGAGGTCAAGGACTTTCTGTCCAAGAATTTTGAGATGAAAGATTTGGGAGTGGTGATGTGATTCTTAACATTAAGCTCTTGAGAGAAGGTGATGGTGGGGTTACACTCGTGCAATCCCACTATGTGGATAAGGTCTTGAGTCGCTTTGGTTATAGTATTTGCAAACTGCTTCTACTCCTTATGATCCTAGTGTGTTATTGAGGAAAAACCGAAGAATAACAAGTGATCAATTGAGATACTCCCAGATCATTGGCTCATTGATGTATTTAGCTAGTGCTACGAGGCCTAACATCTCGTTTGCTGTGAGCAAGCTAAGCCGGTTTATTTCAAACCCGGGAGATGATCATTGGCGTGCTCTTGAGAGAGTGATGCGCTATCTAAAAGCAACTGTGAGCTATGGCATTCACTATGCTGGGTACCCAAAGGTACTGGAGGGATATAGTGATTCAAACTGGATCTCTGATGCTGATGAGATAAAAGCCACGAGTGGATATGTGTTCACACTTGGAGGTGGTGCTTTGTTTCTGGAAGTCTTGCAAGCGCACCATCTTAACGAGGTCAACAATGGAAGCAGAACTCACGGCGTTAGATACCGCCATCGTTGAGGTGAGTGGCCGTGAACTCCTTATGGATCTGCCGGTGGTTGAAAAACCGATACCGGCTATCACGATGATTTGTGATAATCGATTGTAATTATCAAGGTGAACAGTTCTAAGGACAACATGAAGTCATCTAGGCATGTTAAGAGGCGGTTGAAGTCCGTCGTAAAGCTGAAAAACTCCGAGTTATAGCATGGACTATGTCCGAGACAGCTAAAAATCTGCGCACCAATTTACAAAGGGTTTATCACGTAATGTGATAGATAGTGCATCGAGTGAGATGGGCTCGAGACCCACATGAGTCATACCACGGTGGTAACCTATTCTATGTGATCGGAGATCCCGTGAAGTAGGATGGTGAAACAAGCCGTTGGTTGGTCGGAGAAGAGACCTTTACAGGCTCATTTCTTGATGATGCGCTTCTCTCTATTCTCGTATGACAGTTGGTTTTACCTTAATGTGATCCAAGTGGCTTTTAAAGCAGAGATGTCGCCTACAGGACATCTTAGAAAGAACACACCTATATGAGTTCGACTGCTGGTCACAGTCTATGAGATTTGGGTGATCTCTAGATATTCATGAATAGGCTTGGAGTATGACTTATACGCTCCAACCAGAGGGGATGCTTTAGGCAGCCTAGTACTAGTAAAGGAATTGGGTAAAGCTTGTTCGCACAAAACTGTCAATTCAAGGCATAGTCCATTGTTCAGTTGTGGATGAGTGTAACTCCTTTCCTAGGTGGATGTTCAACTTAACAGTCTCCATCGAAACACCGGTATATCAAACAACGAGAATCGAGAGCATTTCGTGTGCCTTGAAATTTGGTGGGATTGTTGGATTAATTGGGATTGGCCCATTTTAATTTAGCAATTAATCAAATGAAATTCCTAGGCCCACAACTAATGCTAGGTAGAAAATTGTTTAGTCCCATATGAAGAATTGAATGGGAGTTACACCACTTTAAAAGGTGGAACGTGGTAACCCCCTTGTGGAATTGGAGAGAGCCAATACACGCGCGCGCTCGCTCGCCTCGCCACGCCACGCCACGCCGCGCGCGCTGCGTGCGTGCGGTGCGGTGCGTGCGTGTGCGCAGCGACGCTGTAGCGCAGCGTGTCGGTGCGGGCGCGTTTTCTTTATCTATTCGAAAATCGAACGACTCTCAAGAATAACTAGCATTAACGAGTGGTGGCGAGAACGGTGCGATTACGGTGGATTATGACTGCGGTTACTTCGAGGTAATGGCTGCGATTACTCGCCTCTTCGTTTTTTTGTTACAAAAGACTCTCTACTCCATACGGAAAGGAAGGAGAAACGATGATTCGGTGGTTCTTTTTTTGTTGCTGCTCTCTGTCATCTCCATCCCGAACCTTGCGCGCACAAGTTTCGGGCGAGTAGGCCTCAAGCTCCGTCCGCTTGTGTACCTGCACGGGTAGGCGGGCGATCAAGTTTTTGGGGAGCGCATCGGCGCGACTACTCAATCTGCGACGTCTACTTTCTGGTTGTGGATCGTTCGCTGGACTGCACTACGAACATCTTCCTGCATCAAGCTTCGTCCTGCATCACACCTCGATCGACTACATCGAATAGGCCATCATGTCGACTGATGGTAACGGCGCCTCCGGTGTCTCCGATACCGGCCCCGCCCGAGGGTATATACTGATGGTGCTTTTGTTAGCTTGTTCGTTAGCGAATATGAATACATCGTTCATAGATCACTCATGCATGTTTATGTCATGTTTTATATGGTGAATTTCTGGATTAAAACATGCCGAAAATTGACTAGATGTTCAACAGTTTTTCCCCCTTAGGTGTTGGCATCACCGCTTGGAACTTTAGGATCTCAACACCAACAAGTTTTTGTACAGGATCAACTCCTCCTATAGTCTCCCTTCCCCTGTTCTTTGGTTGGATTCAAAATCCAAGTCACATAGGTTTTGGCTCTGGATGCATATTTTCTTCCTCTCACACATCAATGCTTGCATCCGCCATGGTTGTAGGCCCTCACATAATGCTAACAATTCCCAGAATCGCCACTACTAATTGCCGACTTTGAAGGCTCCATAAATCAATCTCCAAGTAACATACAATCAATGGATATCATCTCAAGGTTCCTCACCGCCATCGATCGCCTGCAGAAACCCCGCGGCCACCAGAGCCTAAGCCAACGGTGTGGAACCTCATCGGGTGTCGCGGGCGCGCTGGTCGCGGACGTCGACGCTCGCGCTGCGACGACCGACCCCGCCACTGGCGCTGTGACGACCAACCCCGCCACCGCCGCTGCGACGACCAACCCCGCCACCGCCGCGACAGAAATACTGTGTGCAAAAATACGCGGCGAGAGCGCGCGGAGGCCTCGCCTACGCGCGCGCTTCCGGAGTATAAACCAAAGCCGCATGTACGCGTGTGCACTCTCCGTAGGGTATGAGTATAAACGAAGACGCACGTTCGCGTGTGCACTCTCCGTCAGAGACACGGGTATGAGTATAAACGAAGACGCACGTTCGCGTGTGCACTCTCCATCAGAGACACGGGTATGAGTATAAACGAAGACGCATGTTCGCGTGTGCACTCTCCGTTAGAGACACGGGTATGAGTATAAACGAAGACGCACGTTCGCGTGTGCACTCTCCATCAGAGACTCGGGTATGAGTATAAACGAAGACGCACGTTCGCGTGTGCACTCTCTGTCAGAGACACGGGTATGAGTATAAACGAAGACGCAGGTTCGCGTGTGCACTCTCCGTTAGAGACACGGGTATGAGTATAAACGAAGACGCACGTTCGTGTGTGCACTCCGTCAAAGACACGGGTATGAGTATAAACGAAGACGCACGTTCGCGTGTGCACTCTCCGTCAGAGACACGGGTATGAGTATAAACGAAGACGCACGTTCGCGTGTGCACTCTCCGTCAGAGACACGGGTATGAGTATAAACGAAGACGCACGTTCGCGTGTGCACTCTCCGTCAGAGACATGGGTATGAGTATAAACGAAGACGCACGTTCGCGTGTGCACTCTCCGTCGAAGACACGGGCATGAGTATAAATAAAGACGTGTAGGGGGACGCCTCCGCACGCACTCTACGGAGTATAAATAAGACGCGAATCCCGCGCATGCCATGGACGTCGTCCTTGCGCATACTCCCTGGAGTATAAATAAGGCGTGGACGCCGATCCCACGCACTCTACAGAGTATAAATAAGACGCGGAGGTTCTCCCTGCGCACTCTACGGAGTATAAATAAGACGCAAATGTTCTCCCTGCGCACTCTACGGAGTATAAATAAGACGCGGATGTTCTCCCTGCGCACTCTACGGAGTATAAATAAGACGTGAATCCCGCGCATGCCATGGACGTCGTCCTTGCGCATACTCTACAGAGTATAAATAAGACGCGGGTGTTCTCCCTGCGCACTCTACGGAGTATAAACAAGACACGAATCCCGCGCATGCCATGGACGTCGTCCTCGCGCATGCTCCCCGGAGTACAAAGAAGACGCGGAGGTTGTCCTTGCGCGCTCGGCACAACACAAACGCGGCGCGAACCTTGCGTGGCTGTCAATCGCGCACCCCCTCAGAGCGTCGAGGCTCGTCTTCGCGCACCACGGGAGATGTACGCAGGGCGCGCAATGGAAACCCAATTCCGAGAGCGTCACGGAGTAGCGACGTAGTGCGCCAGAGGCTGGCCCCAGCGAGGGCGCGCACGCGGAGTACGAGGCACACCAGAGGCTACCCCCACTTCAGAAGGTAGGGGGACGGAGGTCCGCCTCCGCACGCGCCAGTCTACGGACTCTAAACAAGTCGTAGTGCGGAGGTCACCTCCGCACGCGCCAGTCTACGGACTCTAAACAAGTCGTAGTGCGGAGGTCCGCCTCCGCACGCGCCAGTCTACGGACTCTAAACAAGTCGTAGTGTGGAGGTCCGCCTCCGCACGCGCCAGTCTACGGACTTTAAACAAATCGTAGCGCGGAGGTCCGCCTCCGCGCGCACCAGTCTACCGACTTTAAACAGGTCATAACGTCAACGACTGCCTCCGCACGCGCTATCTCTACGGAGTAATCAACACGCGAGCCCCGCAAGCGCACTGTCCGCGGCCACCCGTCCGACGGGCAGGAGACAGCGCCCGCACGACTATTCCACCAACAGCGCACTTTGAACGTGGGGATCTCGTCCCCGCACAACATGACCACCCGAAGCACAGCATGCAGCGCATCTCCTAATCACCAGGAGGTCTATATATCAGAAAAATCTTACAAGTACAGAGGCCCGCCAACATCTCTGCCACTCTAAGCAACTATTCGGCAGGCTCGTCCTTAGCACGCGCTAAGGCTGGGGCTTCACCAGAAGAAGATCGGCCCGCCCAAAAGTTCAACGACTCCTCAGCCCTTCGCCAGCATCGAAGGCGCCACCGAGTTGCAAGGTCGGACGCAAGTAGTCGGCCCCAGCAAGGAAGCTGCCCGGCACACAGGTGAAATAGTCAGAATTCGTAAAGCATGCGCGTACTTCATTCACAAGAAAAGAGGGGGATATTGCAACGCACGCTAACACCTGGCCACCTCGGCGTCACACCTGCGAGTTTCCGGCGCCTTCGGAGGCCTCAGCGCCACCCTCGTCGCGCTACCGACCCGCCCGAAATTGGCGAGGCTCCCTCCCGTAAAGTGACTTCCAAAGCTCGACCCGCGCAGCGGCCTCCCCGACGTAATCCCAGATCCGCTCGTGGAAGTACTTGACGGCGCGACGAACGGCGCGGAAAGACACGAACATTATTATTCGGCCCGCCGGCATCTCACTGGGTCCTCGGCCGGCGACATGCGTGCAACCGCGCTGCCGTAGGAGCACGCACACCATGCACGACGCCGCGTAAGCACAGTGGTTGCCGAAGGTCATCGCGGCGCCACGCGCAATGTTGGCGGCATCTCCGATCCAACGAAGGGTCCGAGACAGCTCCTCCGGCCCAAAGGCGCGATCGGCACTTTAGCCACAAGCCCTTGGAGATGGCTTTCCAGCGCTTGCATGGCATCCCATGCAATGACCGAAGCTTCGCCAAGCGTCCGGTCACGCTCTGCTAGAGTTAAGGCAAGCTCGCCTTTTTCCTTCTCCAGCGAGGCGACCTGTTGCAGAAGGTCGTCCCGCTCCGCCGCAAACCCCTGCCGCGCCGCCTCCACGGCCGACTCCCGCGCCGACATGGCAATTCCTTCACCTCAGCGCACTCCGCTTCCAGCTGGCGGATGCGGGCATCCTGGGCAGAGCGGGCCCCCGAGGCTTCGCGTAGCTCCTCCTCGGAGACCCGCAGCCTATCCTCAAGCGCCCTTTGGGCACGAACATAGGCCGCTTGCAAGGCCTGCCCCAGCACGAGTGTCTACAGAACAGAAAGGCTTAGCAAGCTCACCATGGCCAGGCGTTGTCATATAAGTGCTTACCCTCACCCCCGACACCTCTAAGGCGTCCCCGAGACGCCCCACCCCGTAGGTCTGCAGCGCTTGCTGGCCGACGCTGGCAGCCGTGTCATCCACGATCCCGCGCCACGCCCTCAGCGTCTCCGGCGGAGTCACGCAGTCCGCTGGGCTCGCGCGCACGGTGATCGCCTCGCCGGCACGAGGACCCCCATGTTCCGCCAAGGGCTCCTCCGGAATAAGCGACGCTGCAGGCAGGGATGCAGGTGAGCACCGCAAGGCACAACGAAGAATACACCAGGGCAAACTAAGCCACCTTACCCTCAGTAGCGGAAGGAGGGCTTCGGGGGCCCGACCTCCCAGTCCCAGGAGGGGTAGCGGTGGCGCAAGTCCCCGCGGAGGGCGTGGTCCCACAAGGAACAGAAACCTCCGCGTTCGGCGTCGGCGCTGACCGCTCCTGCACGGCAGACGGCGTGGCCTAAGGGGCGGAGGGGGGGCGCGCCGCAGGGACTTCGACATATGCATCGTAGTCCCACAAGCTCCCGATGCCCGTCGCCACGGTGAATCCCCTCAACGTCCGGTGGAGCTCCGGCCGCAGACACGGCCGCTTAGCCGGAGCAAGTGGCGACGACACCGCCCCAGTAGCCGCTGCCAGAGTGGCCCCCACAGCTACAGCACCCGTGGGCGAAGACCCCACCGTGGCAACCTTTGCGGAAGGCACCTCGATTTCGGCCGCGGCTGCCGGCGAAGACCTAGCTCCGTGCGCCCTCGCGAAGGGCGTCTCCGGCATCATAACGGCCATGGCCGAAGGCTCCATCTCAGCACCGCCGGTCAGCACGGGTCCTGTCCCTACGACCGCGCGGCGCGAGACTTCCTCTCCGCCGCCGCGGCGAGCTCGCCGTCGAGGCACCCCGAAGACCCTTCGCCCCCGGCGCCCGCGCCATCCAAGTCCGAGTCGGCATACCTCGCCGAATCTGACTCCGCGTCTACCGCGCCATCGGGAATACTAGCAGCAGCAGTGGCAGCTGCTATACCAAGCACGGCAGACGCTCCGCCTCGGGCCCTCTTGCGAGACGACGCTTTCGTCCTCGTTGCGCCGTCGTCTTGGTGTTGCGAGGGCGGATCAGCATGGGCCGGCACGGCAAGGCCCAAGGCCTCGCACACGCGGTTTATCCGCCCCAGCCCCGCCTCAGCAGTAGCGGACGCGCGCTGCTCGTGCTCCCTGCCGGTATACGGCCCGAGGAATACGCGCGCGGCCCGCTCCGCGTCCTCCAAGCAAATCTCTAAAAGCAAAGCAGGAGACAAGATTAACATGTAACGCACTCCGCGTGAACAAAGGGGGGATATGGTCGAGGCTTACGAGGACCGGAGGGGGCTGGCAGTGAGCAGACCCACGGCAGAACATTATCGTCTCGACGCTTCTCGGCGGCGAGGCGCCAGTCACGGGCGAGTGGCGCCACGCCGTACATCGCGTACTCTTCGGCGAGGTCGCGCATGTTAAAGCGGGCGGCCACGCCTGCGAGCTGTCGGGCCCTCCGCCTGTCCTCGTCGTCGAGCGTCTGGCCGGGCGAAGTCTTGAACGCGATCGGCCGGCCCGTGCAATCGAGGCCGCTCCCGCTCGCCACGCGGTGGTAGAACCACCGTTTCATCTAGTGAGACTCCCACTTCCCGCGAGTAGAATTCGCGAGGAAGAGCTTGCTGCAAGATGACCGAAGAATAAAGGTGACCCTGCTGAAGTTCGACAGCGTCCCGTCCTTCCGCTCCTTGGCCGCACCGTGCCGTGCGGTAGGCAAACAACGAAGCACTGGGCCAAGACGCGCTCGAGCGCAAGGCCCAATCAGACACGGCGATCCGGGCCACGGCATTCGGAGTCAGTTGCGCCAACTCCAGCCCGAAGGTCCGCAGCACGTCGCCCATGATCGCCGCCGCCGGGATGCGGAGCCCCGCATCAAAAAAGGCGACGAACACAAGCGCCTCCGACTCCTCGGGGCGTGGTTCCGTCTCGGCGGTGGCGGGCAATCGCACCGCCTGGCGCTCGGACAACTTCCCCGCGTGTAGCAGCGCTTGGATTGTCTTCTCGGTCACGAGCGACGGGCCCAACTCGCCGGAAAATGAGCCTTCCTTCTCCGCCGCTAGCCACCACTTGTCCGCCGCCGCCGGGTCGCGTTCGCGGAGCTAGTATTTCACCTCTAGCGGTGCAGACCGCCGGCGAATGCCGCAAGCATCAGCCGCCAGGCCACGCTTGTCACCGGATGCCATCGCTTCTCACAGAAGGAAGAGTACAGCGGTGAGAATACCACGAGAGTGTAGAAGACGATGCAAGCGAGAAGGGGGCGTAGAACTGCGGGGGCGCAGTTACGAGGGCTATTTCAAGCCACCTCGCCCCGAAGGCGGTAGCCGAAGCATCGCGACGGTCCGCGTGACGGACGCGACCGCAGTGTACAGAGGCCCGTCCCGCACGATTCCCCATAACCGAGCACGAAGCGTCGTGACGGTACGCGCCAGACACGGTCACAGCAGTGAGGACCGTCGGTGCACGACGCTCCAGTGGCCTCCCGTCGTGTGGCCACCCCCGCACAAAATAACTGGGGCGCGGCCTTCGCACGCAGCAAGGTAGCTTCCAGTACTCGGGCCAGGACCGCACCCGGAAGATGGCCCCCCACACAAAGGCCAGCTAGCGGGTCACAGCCTTGGCCGAGGGGTGCCCGTGGCAGGAATGCGTTCCGCCGCGTGCCCCACCCACGGGAAAGCAGGTTGCATGACGCGACAGCCTGCCCTCTGGCAGGCCAGGCGTCGGCACGATTCCAGCCGCCATTAAAAGCGCACTACCAGACCGTGGGATCATAACAGCTTCGAAGCATAGCAGGACAGCCGACAATAACGGGGCGGCGGGATATGGCTAAACGCCGCATGACGCGCCATTCCTCGCCCGCCTCGTGTCCCCCTTCCCTAGGGAAGAGGCGAGCAGCCGCGATCACGCAACCGCTCACATCCCACCGCGCACCAGTTACAAGCCGCCGCGTGCCCCGCATGCCAGGGCGAGTCGCACGGTATGACAACCTAGCCCTGGCAAGCTAGGGGCTGGCGCGATTCCATGAATTATTACAGCGCATTCTCGGATCGTGAGGTTGCAATCACCGCAGCGCAGCGTGTCCGCGCGGTTTCAACCGACCGGCGCCGGCTCGCTGCCACCCGCTGAAGGGTGGGGATGGAGCGCGCGTCTACTCCTACTTCCACGCCAGCTCCGCTGCCACCCGTTCGAAGGGGGGGACGGAGCGCGCGTGCGTCTACTCCTACTTCGGCGCCAGCTCCGCTGCCACCCGTTCGAAGGGTGGGGGACGGAGCACACACGCGCCTACGCCGACCAGCGCGGCTCGCCGCCACCCGCTCGAAGGTGGGGGCGAGCGCGCGCGCATCTACTCCTACTTCGACGCCAGCTCCACTGCCACCCGTTCGAAGGGTAGGGGACGAGAGCGCGCGCTCGCCGACCAGCGCCGGCTCGCGCCACCCGTTCAAGGGTAGGGGGCGCAGCGCGCGCGTGCCTACTTCAACCAGCGTCGGCTCGCCGCCACCCGTTCGGGGGTAGGGGACGGGCGCGTGCCCGCTAACCGGCAGCGCCGGCTCGCGCCACCCGTTCGAAGGGTGGGGGACGGAGCGCGCGCGCGCCTACTTCGACCAGCGCGATTCGCGCCACCGTTCGGGGTAGGGGCGGGCGTGCGCGCCGCGCCGACGACGGCGCGGCTCGCGCCACCCATTCGAGGGGTAGCGGGACGGAGCGCTCGCGCATCTACCTCACCGCCAAACCGAGCGCATCGGCCGGCCACGGCCTCGGACCGGGACCAGCAGCACACCAAGGCTCGCAAGTTGAGAGAAGTTCACAGCCGCAGGGCGAAGGGGCCAAAGGACTCGGCAACATGGCTTCGGCCCTGTGAAGCCCTTCACCATGAGAGGCTCCTGTTGTAGGGGTGGCCCCCACCTAAACCCAGTAGGCCTGTTAGAAGGATATAGGGCCCAAAATGGGACATATGTAATGGCTTAAATACCCCTGACAGGGAGGTACCGATGTAAGGGCACAATTGTAAAAGCACAACCCATATGAATATATATACAAGGGAAGGCTAGGGGGAGAAGAGAGGTCATCACTTTCTCCCAACTCTCCACTACCACATCTCTCTCTGTTTGGTCTGTAACCACAACATTATTCTTTCAAGGTATTTTACTGTGCTAAATATTTCATAATACAATTTGAGAACTATCGCGATATCTTCTTGGCTCTATTCTTTTGGGCTAGGCTGATAGCTTTTATCTATGCTTTTCAAGGGACGGAGCTTCTCTGTTCCCTTTTTCTATCTCCTTTCCTGTTCCCTACTAGGTGTCGCAATTCTATTGGCTCAAGTTTTTTGGTGGACCTACTCACCTCCCCAACTAAGGACACGACGTTATCCCTCTTTTCCTTCCCAAAATCAATCTCAATGCTCTCTCGCTCTCTCCACCGAGGGGGCTATAAATCCCCAATATTGGCTAGCCTAGCTCGTCGAAGCAAGCTAAATAGAGCTGCAGTGGTGGCCTCCGGTGACCTCAACAGGAGAGGTGGAGGTTGACGACAGCACGTGAGCTCAGAGGCAAAGCTTAGTGGCCACACGGAGGTTGAGCTGCCGTGGGAGCTTGATTCGACGGCGGAGGAGTTTGACTGGTCGACACTTGAGCTCAACTTGGCAGTGGAAGGGCTCGACTGACCGATGCGTGAGCTCGATTTGGCAGTGGAGGAGCTCGATTTAGCGTAGGTTTGGCAAGAGATCCTCAAATATCGTTGTGCATGCCTTGCTCCACAGAAAGATGTAGGAATCCATTGCATACGCCGAATTTGTCAAACCACATCCTCAGCCATAGACTGTAGATCCACTCCAACTCCTCTTGCTTAAGTTTCATTGGTAAGGTTTTTCTTCCCCTTTTACTCGATTGATGCTATTAGATTTTGAGATTTATTTGTTGCATGAGAAGGCTACTGAGGACTACATATGAAGTAATTACATCCCTAAAGTGCACAATGCTCCAGTAGCTTGAAAATATAAATATACATGATTTTCGAAGTAATAGTAAATGAAGATTGTAAGTAAACTAAGTGAACATATTGTGGTAATCTACGGTAAATGGTTGAATCGACTGCTTCCCTCGATGCAATCCTTGGTTTTGTTCATATGTTGGCATAGAAGTACCAAATGATTGGTGCATTGAAGCATCCATAGCTACATAGTACTTCGATACATGTATGAAATTTTGGTTATTAGGAATCTCTGAATGACCCTACACAAAGAAAAAAGGAAAAAAAATATCAGTGGTGATAATGTAAGAGAGTACTCTTTTTGAGAAGTCAATGTTTGATGATCATTGTACCATTATTGTAGCATATGAATGTGGTTGTGTCTGTGTTACAAGTCGAGGTTCTAGTATATTTGCCAGGTTGTCATCGTTCTTCTTTTATGTTTCTCCTTCGTGATGATGCTTTCTCTAAACCACTAATTGGTCTAGCTGACCCACGGATTTCCTTTGCCTTGTGCTTGATGCCTATTGGCTTATTAGGCTTCTCATTATCCTTTCTAACTATAAAAAAATGGCATTTGGAGGTGCATAGATCAAGCTATGATAAGAGTAGACGAGTAGTTATTAAACTAATAATGTAATAATCATATAGTAGTGTGATATATACCTTGTGGAGTAGTGGAACTGTCTAAATCTAGATCAAATCTGATTTCCATGCTATTCTCTATTTCTTGTGCCAATATCTCAGCACAATTAGCAGACAAAGAATACATTTTCTTATATTCTACAGCTCGAGCAGTTATTCAAACAAATATTTTGCAAAGTGTGTAGTATCGATTTGATAACTTTATTCTAGGATCATCATACATATTGCAATTGCTACTTATACGTAGGACTTTTGCATCAATTGTCCATCTTTTTAGTATATAGTGTTCAGAAACTGATTTGATGTTATTGATATTAAGTATCCTTAGTGCATGAAAGCATAGGATGCCAACAAAATCAAACCTCTTACAGCTACATTTGACCCTTGATTCCAATGGACAGAATTTAACAATATGCTCATGATGCTTGCCATGAGCTTTTACTCTATAAACGTTTTCTGTATCAATATCCTCATAATAGAATAGGTCAAAATTCAAAGTCTACAACACTTCATCCTCAAATATCTTAAATATTGCTAGAGTATAGACTTTTGCTACCTCCCTTAATATTGTCAACTCTGCCTTTAAATATGGTGTACTTTGTGTTGCTATGAAATTGTATTTTACCTCTTCATATCTTTTATCTCCCACCAATTTGTCAAAGTGCTCAAAGAAAGTAAGCATGTCATAATTTACACTAATATAACCCTTTAGTTCATTATTCAAGCTTTCACTTCTTTGTATAATACTTATATCAGCAAAGAATGTGTTTCTGCCATATATTAGTGCCCATTGGTGCCTCTTCTCAAAAAGTCATTGAAGCCATTTATTTTGTTGTAACTCATATTTGTCAAGCAATTGGTTTCATTCATTAATAAATTCTTCCTCCTCTTGATCATATATGCAGTTCTAAAACTCAGTATTAAATTTCTTATAGTCCTTACAACTCCAGCAAGGTGCTTGCATGCATTCTGATTCATATGCCATACACATTTCCTATGATGAGTTTCAGGTAGAACCAATCTTATTGCTTTACCCATGGCTGCATCTTCATCTGTCAAAATAGTTTCTGACTTCTTTCTTGACATGGCAGTTAGAAAAGCTTTAAATAGCCAAACAAAATTATCAGTAGTCTCATTATATAGAAGTGTAGCACCGAAAACAGTAGATTTTTTATGATTATTTACTCCAACAAGCAAACCAAAAGGACGGCCATCATCCAATTTTCTGTATATTGTATCAAAGCAAACAACATCATCAAAAACTTCATAGTCTGTAGTCATTTTAGAATCAACCCAGAAAATATTGGTTATCAAGTCATCCTCATCAACTTGAATGGAATAGAAAAAGTTCACATCTTTGGATGCTTTTTTCTTTATATATTCCAACACCCCTACAGTGTCACCTTGTTTTGTCTTCAATGTCCTTGTTGTGGCTACAGACCAAACAGAGAGAGAGATGGTAGTGGAGAGTGATGAAGATGAATGTAATGGCCTGGCCCCTCCCCATGACCTGTATTCATATATATATACTCATGAGGAGTGCTTTTACAGTTATACCCTTACATCTGGTTATCCCCTCAGGGGGCACTTATGTCATTACACATGGCCTATTCTGGGCCTTATAACCTCCTACCAGGCCTGCTGGGTTTAGGTGGGGGCCATCCCTACGACAGGAGCCTCTCATGGTGAAGGGCTTCACAGGGCCGAAGCCATGTCGCCGAGTCCATTGGCCCCCTCCGTCCCCGCGGCCTGTGAACTTCTCCAAACTTGACCCGGGGCTGCGCTGTGGCCGAAGCAGACGCGTACGCTCCGTCCCTCACCCTTCGAATTGGGCAGCGGCAGAAGTGGCCCCGGCCGAAGCAGACGCGCGCCGAGGGCATTGCACTGGCATAGGTAAGCGTGGCGGGCCCCTGAGCCGCCGCGTGAGCCTTAAATGATAAGGGACGCGCTGCGACGCTCGCTCTTCTGGCCATCCACATGCTGAAGCGTGCTAGGCGCGGTGCGGGCCTTGAGGCGTCGTGACCATCAATGTGACGGCGGACTCCCGGCATTTGGACTTATGAGGCGCGCGCGCCCCGTAGTCGTTGCGACCTTGCCGCCTAATGGTGCGCTTTTTAAGGACGGTTGGCTTGCCAGGGGGCAGGCTGTTGCATCGTGCAGTGCGCCTTCTCGTGAGTGGAGCGTGCGACGGTTTCCGGTGTGCACGCGGTGGGGTGCGGACGGTTGCACTTACGCACCCCTGGTAGCTGAACCGCCCGACACCCCCCGTTTGTGCTTCTGTTGGTTGGCATGCCTCCACGCTGGCGACTCTTCGCCTGGTGAGGCCGAGTATAAATATGTTGGCGTCGGGGCGCTCCTCGACATCCCTTGCCGCACATCCGTGCACTGTTCATGGTTAACTTCTCACATGTAGGAAAATTTTGTTCATCTGCGTTTGATGACCGCGTCGGCCGGCGTCAATGCCCATGCGCGGTGAACAAAATATGTCCTATTTGTGGAATGCTTCACGACTTGATGTGGAAATGGCAAGGCGACTTGCTCGTGAGACGATATGAAGTCATCCATACGCTCGATCGTGCGAACGAGCATATCTTTGGTGTGGCGACGCATATTCGCTTTCGAGCATGTCCGCTCTGCCGCAAATCGACCTTGCATGTTCGAGTTGTTGTGGTCGTATGTGCTGTTCTCCGTTCTTCAAGCTCGCTCCGTCCCTACCCTTCGAGCGGGTGGCGGAGGGTGGCGCAGCGTGGTCGAAGTAGACGCGCGCACTCCGCCCCTACCCATCGGACGGGTAGCATCGGCCGGGCGCCTAGTCGGTAGCGCGCGCTCCGCCCCTACCCATCGGACGGGTGGCGCGGCCGGCGTCTAGTCGAAGTAGACGCGCGCTCCGCCCCTACCCATCGGACGGGTGGCGCCGGCTGGCGCTTAGTCGGCGAGACGCGCGCTCCGCCCCTACCCATCGGACGGTGGCGTGGCCGGCGCCAGTCGGTAGACGCGCGCTCCGCCCCTACCCATCGAGCGGTGGCGCGAGGGTGGCGCCTGGTCGGCAGACGCGCGCGCTCCGCCCCTACCCATTGAGCGGTGGCGGCGAGGTGGCGCCTGGTCGAAGGCGCGCGCGCTCGTTCGCTACCCATCGAGCGGGTGGCGCGAGGCCGACGCCTGGTCGTAGTAGAGCGCGCGCTCCGCCCCTACTCATTGAGCGGGTGGCGCGAGGTGGCGCCTGGTCGGCGTAGACGCGCGCTCGCCCCTACCCATCGAACCGGTGGCGCGAGGTCGGGCGCCTGGTCGGAATAGGCGCGCGCTCCGCCCCTACCCATCGAGCGGGTGGCGCGAGGTGGCGCCTAATCGGCAGACGCGGCGCTCCGTCCCTACCCATCGGACGGTGGCGCTGAAAGGCGCGCGTAGTCAAGCAGACGCGCGTGCTCTGTCCCTACCCATCGGACGGGTGGCGCAGGCTGGCGCCTAGTCGAAGTAGACGCGCGCGCTCTGTCCCCTACCCATCGAACGGGTGGCGGCGAAGCTGGCGCCTAGTCGAAGTAGACGCGCGCGCTCCGTCCCCTACCCATCGAGCGGTGGCGCGAGGCCGGCGCCTGGTCGTCGGTAGACGCGCGCTCCGCCCCTACCCATCGAGCGGGTGGCGCGAGGGTGGCGCCTGGTCGGCGTGGCGCGCGCGCTCCGCCCCTACCCATCGAGCGGTGGCGCGAGGTGGCGCTAGTCGGAGTAGGCGCGCGCTCCGTCCCCTACCCATCGGACGGGTGGCAGCGAAGCTGGCGCCTAGTCGAAGTAGACGCGCGCGCTCCGTCCCCTACCCATCGAACGGGTGACAGCAGAGGCTGGCGCCTAGTCGAAGTAGACGCGGGCGCTCCATCCCCTACCCATCGGACGGGTGGCAGCGACGCTGGCGCCTAGTCGAAGTAGACGCGCGCGCTCTGTCCCCTACCCATCGGACGGGTGGCAGCGGAGGCTGGCGCCCTCACCCCGCGAACACCGCCACGCGGGCGGTGACTTGGGATCTTGCGATGCAGTCTTGCGCCAGAAGGTTCTCGAATCACGCCGCCCCGGTGCGCCAGGTTGGGTTTCCGCTGCGTCGCACCCGACGCGCCTGGGGCACGCGGCGGCCTATGACTGGTGGGCGGCGGGATGTGGGCGGTTGCGTGCTTGCGGCCGCTCGCCTCTTCCCTAGGCAAGGGGGACACGGGGCGGGCAGTGAATGGTGTGGCACCGGAACTGTTGTGATCCCCCGGCCCATTAGTGTGCCTTTAACAGCGGCTAGGTAACGCCGTGCTGTGACGGTCCTTGGCGCCTGTGGTCGTGGCCTTCCAGCTTTGGGTATGGGGCATCACGCTGGACGGGCGCTTGTACGACTGCGGTCGCGCCTCGCACACGGACCTTTGCGACACTTCGGTTTCAGTTACGGGGAATCGTGCGGGGTGGGCGTTTACTCCGCTGCGGTTGCATCCGGCACGCGGATCGTTGCGATGCTTCGGTAGCGGCGGTATGGGCGAGGTGACTTGAAATAGCCCCCCCGTACCAGCGTCCCCGCATCTTTACGCCCTCTTTCCTGTCTGCTCTGCCCTTTACACCTTCGCGCTATCTTCACCGCCCGCTCTCCGAAGCGATGGCCTCGATAGCAAGCGCGGCCAGCGGTTGGTGGCCACGACATTCGCCGCGGTCCTCGCCGTTGAAGGTGAAGCACGCGCCCAAGAGCGCGACCCGGCGGCGGCGGACCAGGAGCGGCTGGTGGCGGAGGAGGAAGGCACGTTCTCCGGCGAGCTAGGCCTCGCCGTGACCGAGAAAATGATCCAAGGGCTCTGCGCGGGAAGTTGTCCGGCGCCAGAGGTACGATTGCCGCCGCCGACGAGACGGAACCGCATCCCGAGAGGTCAGAGGCGGTCGTGTTCGTTGCCTTTTTCGACGCGGGGCTCCGCATCCCAGCGGCGGCTATGGTGGGCGATGTCTGTGTGGACCTCGGCCGAGTGGCGCAATCGACCGAACGCCGTGGCCATTTCGCGGTGTACACACCGGGCCTTGCGCTCGGGGCGTGTTGGCCCAGTAGCGCCGTTGTTCGCCTATCTTCATGAGGCACGATGCCCCAAGGGCGGAAGGGCGGACGTTGAGAGTTTCGTAGCGTCACTTTTATTCTTCGTCCGTCGTGTAGAAGCTCTTCCTGCGAACTCAACTCGCGGAAGTGGGAGTCTTTTTGGATGCGTTTGTGGTTCTACCACCGTGTGGAGAGCGGGAGCGGCCTTGAGTGCACAGGCCGACCGATCGCGTTCAAGCCCTCGCCCGGCCGAACGCTCAATGATGAGGACAAGCGGAGGGTCCAGCGGCTCGTAGGCGTGGCCGCCCGCCTCAACATGCGCGACCTCGCCGAAGAGTACGTGATGTACAGCGTGGCACCGCTTGCCCACGACTGGCGCCTTACCGCCGAGAAACGTCGAGACGACAATGTTTCGCCATGGGTCTGCTCGCTGCCGGCGCTCCCCAGTCTTCGTAAGCCTTGATCGCGTCCCTCCTTTATTCACGCGAAATGCGTTATATGCTGATGCTATGGTCCTTTGCTTCAGGAATTTCCTTGGAGGAGGCGGAGCAAGCCGCGCGCGTATTCCTGGGCCGTACACCGCCAGGGAGCACGAGCAGCGCGCGTCTGCTATCGCCGAGGCGGGGCTGGGGCGAATAAACCGCGTGTGCGAGGTCCTGGGCCTTGCCGTGCCGGACCGTGTCGCTCCGCAGCGATGGTGCATAAGAAGAAGAAGACCGTCTCGGAAGAGGGCGCGGCGGGCGCCGCCACGCCGCCGCTAGTGTTTCAGGCGCGGCGACGCGAGTCGGACTGAGTGAGGTATGCCGATTCGGGCTTGGGTGGCGCAGACGCCGAAGGCGAGGTATCTTCGGCGAGCGTCCCGGACGGCGGGTTTGCTGCGGGCAGCCGGAGGGGGAAGTCTCACCGCCCGCCGAAGTCACCGAGGCGGAACCCGCACGGACCGGCGATGCCGAGGTGGAGCTTTCGACCGCGACCGTTGTGGTGCCGGAGGCGCCCTCCGCGGGGGCGCACGGAGCCGTGCTGCCTTTACCGACAGCAGCCGAAAGCGAGGTGCCCCCTGCGACAACTGCCACCGCGGAACGTTCGCCCGGCGCGGCGGCCGTGAGGTCTCTCAACCGCGGTGTGGGGCGGCCTCGCTTCTTGTCGCCCGGCTAAATGGCCGTGTGTGCGGCCAGAGCTCCACCGGACACCGCGAGGATTCGTCGTGGTCACGGGCATCAGAAGCTTGTGGGACTCCAGCGCAAGCGCCGGGGACTCTGCGGCATACGCGCCTGCTGCCCCTCTGGCCACGCCTTCCGCCGCGCAGGGACAATCGTTACCCTCCCCGAACACGGAGGCTTCTGCCCGCGGCGGGACCATTCCTTCTGCTACCGAGGGTACGGTGGCTTAGCTTACCTTGGTGTATGCTTTTGTGCCTTGAGTGCTCACCTGTATCCCTGTTTGCAGCGTTGCTCATTCCGGAGGGGGAGCCCTTGGCGGAACACATGGCCGCCGCGCGCGTAAGCCCCGCGGACTTCGTGCCGCCTCCGGAGACGCTGAGGGCGTGGCGCGGGATTGTGAATGACGCGGCCACCAGCGTCGACCCGCAAGTGTTGCAGACCTACGGGGTGGGGCGCCTCGAGGACGCCTTCGAGGTGTCTGGGGTGAGGGTAAGTACTCATGCGACCACGCCTGGGCTAGCTGAGCTTGCTAAGTCTTTTCCCTTCTACAGACACTTGTGCTGGGGCAGGCCCTGCAAACGGCCTATGCTCGTGGCCGAAAGGCGCTCGAGGATAGGCTGCGGGCCGCCGAGGAGGAGCTGCGCGAAGCCTCTGGCGCCCACTCTGCCCAGGACGCCCGCATCCGCCAGCTGGAAGCGGAATGCGCCGAAGCGAGGGCGCACGCCGAGGGACTTGTTGCGTCGGCGCGGGAGTCGGCCGCGGCAGCTGCTGAACAGAGCTTTGCGGCGGAGTGGGACAGGCTCCTGGAGCAGGTCGCCTCGCTAGAGAAGGAAAAAGGCGAGCTTGCCCTGACTCTAGCGGAGCGTAACCAGACGCTTGGCGACGCCTCGGTGGTGGCGTGGGACGCCATGCAAGCGCTGGAGAGCCATCTTCAAGGGCTGGTAACTAAGGTGCCGGACGCGCTTCGGCCGGAGGAGTTGTCTCGACGCCTCGCTGGTCGGGATGCCGCCAACGTCGTGCGCGCGACGCGGCGTCGCCGGCACCCACCGCACGTATACGTTGGCATGCTTGGTGTGCGCGCTCCTGCAGCACCGCGGTTGCGCGCCGCCGCCGGCCGATGACCCACCGAGATGCTGGCGGGTCGGAGTAATGTCCGGCGCCGCCCGCTCCGCTCGTCTTGCCCTCGCCCTTCTTCGACCGGATCGGGCTTACGCCGGGCGGATCTGCACGGATCGAGCTCCGGTCGCCACGGACGGGAGCCTCGGCCAATTCGGGACGGGTCCTCGACGCGACGATGGCGGCGCTGGGCCCTCCGAAGGCGCCGGGAACCCGCAGGTCTGACGCCGTGGTGCCTAGGTGTAGGCGTGCGTTGTACTGTTCCCTGTTTTTGCGAATAAAGTACACACTTGCTGCATGCATTTTGACTTTCGCCTATATCCCGGGCAGCTTCCTTGCTGGGGCCGGCTTCTTGCGGCCGACCTTTCAACCCGGCGACGCCTTCGACGCTGGCGAAGGGCCGAAGAGTCGCTGGACTTTTGGGCGAGTCGGCCTTCTTCGAGCGAGGCCCCAGCTTTAGCGCGTGTTAAGGACGAACCCGCGGGATAGCGGCTTAGAGCGGCAAGGATGTTGCTGGACCTTTGTACTTGTGATTTTTCCGGTATGCAGACTTCCTGGCATTTTAGGATATGCGCTGTGTGTTGACGCCACCGTTGGCGAAGTAGCTGCGCCAGGGTTCCTTAGGACAGACAGCCTGTAGACTGGCGTGTGCGGAGGCGGACCTCGGCACTTCGCCCTTCTTTATAGTCCGGAGACTCGCGCGTGCGGAGGCAGACCTCGACGCTACGTCTTACTCGGAGTCTATGGACTAGTGTGTGCAGAGGCGGACCTCGACGCTATGACTTCCTTTATAGTCCAGAGACTCGCGCGTGCGGAGGCGGACCTCGACGCTACGTCTTATTTAGAGTCCGTGGACTAGCGCGTGCGGAGGCGGACCTCGACGCTACGTCTTGCTTTATAGTCCGGAGACTCGCGCGTGCGGAGGCAGACCTCGACGCTACGTCTTATTTAGAGTCCGTAGACTATTGCGTGCGGAGGCGGACCTCGACGCTACGCCTTGCTTTATAGTCCGGAGACTCGCGCGCGCGGCGCGCACCTCGACGCCACGCCTTATTTAGAGTCCGTGGACTAGTGCGTGCGAGGCGGACCTCGACGCCACGCCTTGCTTTATAGTCCGGAGACTCGCGCGCGCGAGGCGCACTCGACGCCACGTTCTTATTTAGAGTCCGTGGACTAGTGCGTGCGGAGGCGGACCTCGATGCTACGTCTTGCTTTATAGTCCGGAGACTCGCGCGCGCGAGACGCACTCGACGCTACATCTTATTTAGAGTCCGTGGATGGTGCGCGCGCGAGGCGACCTCGACGCCACGTCTTATTTAAAGTCCGAGATCGTGCGCGCGAGGCGACCTCGACGCCACGCCTTATTTAAAGTCCGTGGGGATCGTGCGTGCGGAGGCGACCTCGACGCCACGCCTTATTTAAAGTCCGTGGATCGTGCGCGGAGGCGACCTCGACGCTACGCCTTATTTAAAGTCCGAGCCCGCGCGCGTGCGAGGCGACCTCGACGCCACGCCTTATTTAAAGTCCGTGATCCGCGCGCGAGGGCGTCCCCGTCGCGTCTTTTGTTTATACTCAGGCCCGTCACCTTTGACTACGGCGAGTGCACACGCGAACATGCGACTTCGATTTATACTCGACCCGCACCCACAGCTACGACGAGTGCACACGCGAACGCAGCGTCTTGGTTTATACTCGTGCCCGCCCCCGCTACGGCGAGTGCACACGCGAACGCGCGTCTTTGTTTATACTCGTGCCCGTCACCTTTGGCTACGGCGAGTGCACACGCGAACGCGGCGATTTCGATGATCCGTACCCGCACTGCTCACGGCGAGTGCACACGCGAACGTGCGACTTCGATTTATACTCAGTCCTATACCCCTGGCTACGGCGAGTGCACACGCGAACGTGCGTCTTTGTTTATACTCAGGCCCGTCACCTTTGGCTACGGCGAGTGCACACGGAACGTGCGTCTTTGTTTTATTCAGCGGGAACGCGCGCGTTGGCTAAGCCTGCACGCGCCTTCGCTGCGTACTTGCGCGTGATGAAGAAAGATTAGCGACAAACGGCGATCTTCATTACATCCCCGTTTGCGCGGGTAAGCAACTACAAGGGGTGGATATACTAACCGTTTGCCCTTGGTGCGCCGAAGCCTCTAGTCGCTAGACTCTGCAGGCCCGCCAAGGCGCCTCGAGTGGCCCCGCGACCTCCGCGTTGTGGACGCCCGACTCTAGGAGCGCCGTTGGGCTTCGCAACGCGGGCACCTGGTACCTGGCTCGATGCGCCGAGCCATATCTTGGTCGCCTCGGACGGTGATGATGGTCCGGGGACCCGGGATCTTCATGCATAGATAGCCGTGATGCGGTACCGCGCCGAAGGAGTTGAGGATTGGGCGCCCTAATATGGCATTGTAGGGGTACGGAAGGTCGACCACGTTGAAGGTGGCATCTTCGGCCCGCACATTGTCATCTTGGCCGAAGGAGACTTGAAGACCTATTTGGCCCAGCGCCCGCAGGGGCTGTCCCCCGAAGCCCTGCAGTGGGATTCCCGAGGGCCCTAGGCGGCTTCGAGGGATCCCCATCTGGTCGAAGGCCGCCGCAAACAATACGTTCGCGGAGCTACCGCCGTCCACCAAGGCGCGCCCCACGTCGCATCCCGCGATAGTGACCCGGATGACCAGGGGGTCCTGATGAGGGAAGTCCATGCCTTGGGCGTCGTCGGTGTGAATGTAACTTCGTGCAGCGCCCAGTCCGGCGGTGCTTGCGCTGGGTACGCCGCCACATGATGTAGTCTTTGCGCATAGGCCTTCTGCTGCCGTGCTGAGGCGAATCCCAGCGCAGAGCCTCCGGATATGACGTTAATGATTCTACGGTGGGTTGCCTCCGGAGCCTGCAGCGACAGGAGGCCCTCCCGAGGCTGCTGTACGTGAGCTTGGATCCGTAAGGTGCCTTCGTGGGGTTGCATCCCTTGCGCCTGTACCTGCACGGGGGCCTCGTACGGGAATTGGACGTGGGCCACCGTAGGCGGACGCGTCTCCGGGTTCCTATCCTAGCGACGCTGTCGCGGAGCGCCGCGATGGAGGTGCAGGCGCGGGTATCATGATTGCCGCGGCCGTGGACTACGCACCACAGTCCCTGGTGCTGGTCGTCGTAATCTCCACGACCCTTATCGCCGCGCCTCGCCACGCGCGCGCCCGCCACGGCGCCCGACCGCCCGGCCGCGGGGCGCCCTCGTCGGAACCGCCTTCAATGTCGAGGACGCACGGTTTCGCCTCGACCTCGCGGCGCGCTGGGCTGATCAGACGACTCCTTATGCGAGGCGTCCTCGCGGTCGGCGCATCCCGGACGACTCACGCACGTTTTCCCTTCAAGAACCGCCGGCGGATCTTCGCTTTGCCGAGGCTCCACTGGTTGGTGTCGAGTCGTCACCTTGCCTTCGCCGCCTTCTTCCGCCCGCATATTCTTCCATTTTGTCAAGAGCTTCGCCACCGCCTTGATTGGCTTTTGCGCATTATACTCGGCCATCGGGCCCGGACGAAGGCCCTGTATGGCTGCATTAACGATGGTGGTTTCATTAACGTCTTTCACTTGGCATCGAATCTTGGCGGCGTTTGAAGTAGTCCCGAGCTTCTCAGGGTTTTGCTTCACAAAGAAAGAGTTGGTCGCGCCGACTAGGTCGACGTAGTTTCCTGGAAGTTGTTGTGAAGGCGGACGCGGCTGCTCCCACGCCAGATGGAGCCCGCTCTATGGTAAAACCAAGAGAGCGCCACTCGCAGCGGCGCGGGGAGTCCTTCGCCGTGGTGTCATCTCCGCCCGCGCCGATCGCGTTTCGACACGCGCACGAACTCACGGGGTCCGTGTCGCGCTTTGTACAAGTCGACGGCGCTAGGGAACTTGAAGTCTTCGCCATGCCGCTGCTGCAGCTCCGCCAAAGCGGGACTCGGATCTACGCGCCGCAGCGCACGCGGCTAGACGTGGGGCTTCGCGATCGCCCGCCTCTCCGCGTGGGCTCGGTCGCGACATCGGCGCGGCCTGCGGCCCGAGCCTCTTGCATATCTCGGACGGCTCGCGAAGATCCCCTAGCTCCCGCCGAACGCGTTGAGGCCACCGCAGGGCGCTTTCTACCGCCAGGCGGGCGGGCCGCCGGTGCTCCTAACGGCGGATCGGCGCGGCACGACCGCATCGTGAGCTCCCGAGCTGCCGATCGCTGCTGCGTGGCTACCGCGAACCACCGGTCCGCGCTGCCGCGAGGGTCGCGCAGGGCGGCGGTCGGTGCCGTTGCGCCGACGGGTCGGTTGTCACCGCACCAGCGTCGACGTCTTCGACCGCCGGGTTCGCCACCGCAACGCCGGCGACGGGGTGTGTCGTCGTGGTGCCGATGACGGGGTTGGTCGTCGCGGTGCCGGTGACGAGGTTGGTCGCCGCGGTGCCGGTGACGAGGTTGGTCGTCGCCGCGCGAACGTCGACGTCCTCGGCCACCACGCCTGCGTCGCCACCCGCACTCGCCGCTGCCGATGCCAAAGCCCTGGTACTCATATGACGCTCCGGCCCGGCCGCCTTCTTTCCCTTCGCCACCGCTGACGAAGCTTTTTTCGGTGCCATCCTTCTTCTTCCGTCTTCAGGCTTGTCTCGTCCTCCCCACGGACGGCGCCAACTGTTGTGGCTACAGACCAAACAGAGAGAGAGATGGTAGTGGAGAGTGATGAAGATGAATGTAATGGCCTGGCCCCTCCCCATGACCTGTATTCATATATATATATACTCATGAGGAGTGCTTTTACAGTTATACCCTTACATCTGGTTATCCCCTCAGGGGGCACTTATGTCATTACACATGGCCTATTCTGGGCCTTATAACCTCCTACCAGGCCTGCTGGGTTTAGGTGGGGGTCATCCCTACGACAGTCCTCTTTGAATATAATCTATTTTTCTTGTCTACACGAGTAAATCCAAGGTTCGTAAATCCACAAGCTTCTTTTTCCATTAGATCAATAGCTACTTTAATAGAAATATCTATAGATTTTGCTACCTCGACGCTTGTAATTTGTGCTTCATTAATTTTCCTATGCGATCTTAGTTGGTGAACTTGGCTTTTAGTGGCAAGATTATGGCTATGCTCATATACAAAGTCATAGACATAGTATAACCCTTCCCTAAGACTTATCTTTATACATGCTTGGCACTTACATCATGTTTCCGACTTATGGAAACATTTACCATTGTGTGAAGTTTCTGCTCTTTTGTCAAGGCCTCGAGTTCCTATAAGTACAAATAACTAATTGAAGTTACATATCTCTACGTAGTTATAGTAAAAGAAAGTTAGTAAATACCTTCACGTGAACTACAAAATGTTATATGCTTTATTATTGTAGAATTTCCCACATAATGGTAGCTGCTTCTTGTTCAGAGTTAAATTTCATTCCAACTTTCGGTATCTAGTCTTGAAAAGAATCTTTTGTTTGAGGATCTTCAGTTTTTCCATGATCCTATTTTTGGGTAGTATTTCTCATGAAAAGAGAAAAAATACCAATGGAGATGCCATACAAGCAATCTGGATGCACGTATGTATGTTTATAACAGTCAAATTTTAACAACAATAGAATTATTCAACTCAGATTCAAAGTATTTCCCATGAAAAAATAAAAATATCAATGCAGCTATCATACGAGCAATCTGGATGCACATATGTATGATTATAACAATTCAATTTTAACAATAGCACAATAGTTCAACTCAGATTCAAAGTATTTCCGATGAAAAGAGAAAAAATATCACTGGAGCTGCTATATGAGCAATTGTAGGATCAAGGATACCGACTAGAGGGAGGGTGAATAGGAGGTTTTTAAATTTTTCTTGTTCACTTGATTAATTCTTTACAATTTAGATGACAAGAATGTAAAGCAATTAATCCTACGCAATTCTAGTCAAGAATATAACAATCCTAGCTCTAATCAACCAAATGATCGCAATTAAGTAAAAAGACAAGAACTAAGAAAGACATGAACACAACCAATGTTTTACCGTGGTGATCGGAAACTTGCCGGTTTCCCTTAGTCCATGTTGAGGTTAGCCCGAACGAATCGGACCGGCTCCACGAATTAATCCGAAGCACCTCGATCACTATGGTAGCTCTTCCCCGCTCCGGGTAGGTGAGCTCCGACCTTCACAAGTCACCGGGTCTTTTCACAAGCTTTTTGAGAAGATCACCGATCAAACCTCCGTCCAATCGTCCAAGTGCCGGCAAGCACTAAGAGTAACAAATCCGGGCTTCACTTGAATGCAAATTAGTGCCAATTGGATCAACTAATGAATTCTAGCACTATTTGCTCAACCACCTCAAATTTAATGCACAAAGTGAGAATGAAGGTGGAGTGAATGCTCTAGGGCTCAAGAATTATGCAATGAGTCTCTAACCTTAGCCCTTGTACAGTGGTGGGGGGTATTTATAGCATCCACCAACCAAAACTAGCCGTTTGGCATAATTTCTTGAAAAATTCAGGAAGAACGGTACTACCGCCCCAGGGGCCGGTACTACCGCTACCAAATCTTCGCGGCAGAACGGCTATGTCAGAGCTCTGCAGTAACCGTTGGATTTGGCGGCGCGATACTACCGCCGTTGAAACTTGCGGTACTCATCGTTCTCTCAGAGTTCGCAAAGTCGGCGCGTACTACCGCTCCCGCCAAACCGAAGGTCCTAAATTTGGTGTTCTCTGGAAAAAACGTGCCGCTCTCAGTCCGGAGCTACCGGACCCCGGAAGTACCGCTCTGGAGGGCGGAACTACCGCAACTTGCGGTAGTTCCGGCGTTGAAATCGCTGGTACTTCCGCTCCGCAAAATCTCAGAAATCATCCGGAGGAGCTCTCTGGAAAAAAACATTCCTCTCACCCTCCGGATCTACCAGGCGCCGGAAGTACTGCTCAAAAATGCGGTACTACCGCTCACAGCGGTAGTTCCGGTGTTCAAATTGTCGGTACTTCCGTTTTCAGAAAATCTAAAACGCATCCGTGGGTGCTCTTCTGGAAAAAGGCTCCGCTCAAAATCCGAAGCTTCCGGTCGCCGGTACTACCGCTTTTGGGCGCGGAACTACCGCTACGCTCTCCGGTAGTTCCGACGTTCAAATCTGCGGTACTACCGCTCGTCCAGACAGAGCACAGACTTTGTTTTAAATTGGATTTTGATGAATGCAAGTTTCTAAGTTGATCCAAGTGGCACATAAAATTTGCTATCAAGTTACTTGCCAAGATCCCTCTTCATGGTACGATTATCTACCCTATAATCCGGTCTTCCACCATTCTCCTAAGACCGGTAAAAATAAAAAGAGATCCTTTCTAAATATACCTGTGCCTTGAATAATTTTTTAGTCTTCATTTTGATCCTTTGGCTTGCATCTTGTCGCTCGCATGTGGACTAACCCTTCGCATGCTCATAAAACATGTTAGTCCCATATTCACAAGAATTCATTAATTACCAAAACCATTTTTAGGGGTCTAGATGCTTTCAGCAATCTGGGTGCACATATGTATGTTTATAATAGTCAAATTTTTAACAATGACATAATAGTTCAATTCAGATTTAACTAGCTCTTCAAAACAAATGGAGAATTAACTGCACATCTTATATTTTCTATTTGCGATGGTGTTCCCAGGTTACTAGAAGAATTGTTGGATTGCAACTGTGATGCGGTTGTTCTCAGGTTACCAGAAGAATTGTTGGGTTACAAATGAGATGTCGCTGCTATGGAACAAGTTAAGCCGTTGGGTGTCGTAAGATTTGGCGAAGATGCCATTGCATCAAGGGATAGAAGATAGCTAAGTTGGTGGTGATGAACTTTGAAGATGCAATCTAGCAATATGAAAAAGAAAAGAGCTGTGTGGTCTGTGTGTTCTATATATTTGGTGCTCCATTATGTGTTTTGGTGCTAATTCTTCCCTCGATTACTTAGACTGTTTGGCGCCATAACTTAATTCCTAAAATGAAAGAGAACACAGAAATATGCTCTGATGAGATTGATTTTGGAAAGGAAAAGAGAGATCCTTCCTTGGGGAGGTGAGCAGGTCGACCAAAAAACTTGAGCCAATAAAATTGTAACACCTAGTAGGAAACAGGAAAGAGATAAGAAAAGGAAACACAGAAGCTCCATTCCTTTTTGAGATGAATGGTGAATGATGAAGATAGGACAACGTACATAATTTTAGATTTGGAAAGCTACTTTAAGAAGCGGTTTTAAAAAGTCACTTAAAAAACCATTCTGCTTATTTTTTATTTTTGGAGGAGTCCAGTAGTCCACCAACAACCAAAAATAACAGGCCTTCTGTAGTCACGTTGCCTCTGGAAAAAGTATCGACACTGTACTGCTGCAGCGCTAATGCGCTACTCCAATGGTTATAGCTAGTAACTAACTATAAGACTTCCACATCATTTATATAATACACACTAAAGCTAGCATTTTAAAGAACTATCTATAAGGATAGCTATTTGATGCTTACATGCACACACAGAATTTATAGAGGCTGTCTCGTTTGGCGTTATAGATTAGTGCTTAAGGAAGAGCTGGCTCGGTTTTTTTTACATACTCTCTTTCCTCCATATGAGATATATGCTGATGTGTATATGTATATAGCTAACTGACTCAGACCATTGAAGATGCGTTTAGAGTAAGTAGCCGACTGGACTCGTCCCGAGTCCTCTTCCGTTGGGTCGATAAACCCAAACGGGCAAAACCAAGTGCTCTTCCGCGGGATCCCATTTCCACCGGTGGCCGCGATGGCGTCGCGGGGGAAGCAAATCGCCGAGCGTCTCAGCGCCCCGCCGCCGGCCCCAATGGCACAGCCGTTCCTCTCCGGTGAGCTCCTCATGGAGATCTTCCTCCGCCTCCCCACCGCCTCCGCCCTCGTCCGGGCCTCCACCGCGTCCACCACCTTCCGCCGCATCATCACCGACCCCTCCTTCCTCCGCCTCTTCCGGACCCTCCACCCTCCGCCCCTCCTCGGTTTCGTCACCGCCTCCGGCTTCCACCCCGCCGAGCCGCCCCACCCCTCCGCCCCCGCCGCCCGCGCCCTCGCGCGCGCCGCGGACTTCTCCTTCGCCTTCCTCCCTAACCCCACCCCCCGCGGATGGGTCGGCAACTGGCTCCCCGTCGACGTCCGCGACGGCCGCGTCCTCGTCGAGGGCGGAGTTGTCTTCAGCGAACTCGCCGTGTGCGACCCCTTGTCCCGGCGTTACGTCCTGCTCCCACGCATCCCCGACCACCTCTCCGCCTATGTCCGCAGGGAGCGCCTCAAGGGGTACGAGAGGAGATTCGAGGCCTTCCTCGCTCCCTGCGGCGAGGAGGAGCAGGCGGAGGAGACGTCTTTCAGGGTGGTCTGGACGACGCACTGCAAAACCAAGCTTGTGGCCTTCGTCTTCTCTTCCAGCACCGGACAATGGCGTGGTATCACATCCCCTAGTTGGAGCGATTTGTCCATCGACGTTTCGAGCATTGACGGATTGGTCACTCGCAGCATGCTCATCGGGCGGCACTACACAAACGGATGCTTCTACTGGGTGATGATGAATACGATGGGCAAGCTGCTCGTGCTCGATGCACGCAGGACGGAGTTCTCCACTATTGACGTTGAGCCAGACGACAGTTGGCGCCAGATTGCCATTGTGGAGACAGGGGAAGATAGGATTGGGAAGTTCGCTATGCGCAGGCTTGCAACCGACACATCTGAATTTGAACTCTATTACGCAAGCAGCAGAGACAACGTTGAAGGCCCCAACCGGTGGAAGCAGGAGGCCATGACCACGTTGCCGTTGCAGTATAACTATCACATCATCGACAAGACCAAGGGATTCTTACTTCTCATGCGCTCGCGAAGTCTTGAGCAATTGCTTTTCTTTTCTCGGGGGCTGCTGAATCTTGAATGCCTTTCAGTGGAGGTCAATACTTTACGGCTTGAGAGGGTCTGTAAGATAAGGAGCAAACCTCAAGGTGTCCTCCCGTATAACGGTTTCCCACCATCCTTTTCGCCGTGTAGTATATGAAATGGTAAGCTTGCCCTTTCGCTTTGATTATTGCATGTACTGTGTGTTCTCTCATGAAATGCAATGGTTAGTTATATTTTGGTAATATGTTCTCATCCATTCTATATTTATTCCTGTGGAGACCGCATTGTGGGTCACCCAACTTATCCCCTGCCACTCATGGTTGCCTACTCGCCTTATAGCTTGCTTGATGGATGTTTGCCTTATATTTTGCTTGATGTTTTCAACAATCCGTTCATCAGAGTTATATGCTATTAAGCTTGTATGGTTGTAATTGCCTTCTTAATCAAAAAAATGTTAATATGATTGTTCAGCCGAGTTTCCAGTATTTTACTGTTTTATTGTTCTGTACGATTGTATAACTAGTCAAACTAAGGAAGGCAAACATGATATTATCTTCTGGGCAGTCTCCATGAAGGCAACTCCTGATATTCCTTATTATCTAGTATCTGGTATATGTTTCTTATCGGTTTTTCTTTTTGATGCAATATAGTGGATAAGAGTGTTTTTGTATTTGACTATGCCCTTGTATGCCTATATGTAAATTCATGAAGGGTTCTGTTTCATTGGACAGAATACATCCACTAATCTAGTTGTGAATTTGTTTGGCTCTAGTTCTGTAAATGTTGTGGAATATTTCACCAAATTTTGAGGATTCACTATATAAAAAAAACATTTGATGAATATTTTGTATACAGAAGGTGTTTGAAAATAAATATAAGTTTGACTTGTCATTTATCTCCTGGATCCTTGATTGGGAAAGGTTATTCTTGTATACCAAGACGCTAGTCGGGCAGCAGACTGACGTCTAGCGAGTAGCGCCTAATCGTCGACTAGACGGGCTAGGCGGCAGCCTAGGTGGGAAAATTCGGCTATGCGGACTAGGTGGGAGGGTGAGTGGGTGACGCCTAGCGTCTAGGCGGGCTAGGCGGCCATCTTGGGGAACATTGCTTGTAAAATACAAAAGTTCTGCAATTATTCTTCTTGTTTAGTATCGCCATTGTTGTGAGCAAATGGAAACGTAGGATATGAGTCGATTGGTCAAAATGTATTTCCTCACTTAATTTCTTTCTTTTTCACGAGTGTTTTCAGATTATAACAACTTGTATGAATTTAAATTAATAGAATGCCACCTATGCGTATATAAACAACTTTTATTTTAACCAGATATAGCGGAGGTATGGAGGAGAGTAGATTTTAGTACCTGACTGTTCCTTCATGTATCTATTGATAACCCCCTAAATATTCTTTTTATTCGACATTATATTTGTTTCTTTTAGCTTTTCAAGTAGCTAGTGTTCTTGTAGAAGTTAATGGTGCAATATCCGTATCTTTGTTGAAGGAGTTGATGTTCTGAGTTGTATCTGGCTTCTATCTATTTCCTTGCATTCATATGCAAGTTTGTTGTTTTTCATGCTCATATTCTGCATGTTACCATTGCTGTTTTTTCTATTTGATGTTAATGACCAACCTAAACTATGCCAAACTCAAGGCTGGTCTCGAGCCTCATACCTAATTCAAGTTGATCTTGAACATTGCTCCATCTTGAATCAAATGCAGAAACTGAGCCTGTTCTAGCCACTTTCAAGTTGACTTGAGCCTATTCAAGTTTATGAAATTCCATGTTATATACATTTGAGTCTATTGTAGCTAATCTCAATCTTGTCCGATTTTATCTTTTTATCTTATTGACATATATTTGAGCTCCATCAAACTAAGCTTTTGTTCTCAAGATCGAAACCTAATCCATAGTTCAAGCTAAGCTTGAGCAGAGCTTAGATGGGCTTGCTGAAGATTGGTTCATTGACAACCTTCACTATCACCAATGGATTTGGTGCTCAGTTCTCCACATGTTGGGACTAAATACTCCCCTGGTGTTTTGTGTTGATGTTGATGCCACACATACATCTTTTGGAAAGATAAAGGCAGAGATGCTGCCTGCAACTTTTCTCCACTTGATCAGGCGTAGCTGCGAAGGGATCACTTAGTGTCCATCCTCACATTTCTTTGTAATGTATGTTCTGCCTGTGATTTTGCACATCATCAATGGAACCATTGATGTTATCGTACTCTGTTCAACATAATAATCATGCATAACCTGTTTATCAATTAGTTAATGGTTGAGGGCCTTGAGAGTCTTTTGTATGTTCTTACGGCATGATAATGCCTGTGTATTACTTCCAAAATTCAATCTGGAACAAGATGGCTCTATGACTCAAGCATGAATATGTAGTCTAAAAAAACTTCAAATCTTGAGCTCTTTGAGCAACACTATACATTTCAATTTTGAACTTAAAGTCTTATAGTGAAAACTGAGAGTAAAGATTCTTATTGCACCCATAGCAGTGGCACCTAAATTCTTGTATCTGCAGGTACTAATAGGCGTGCCTTTGGGGGCCTTCTCTGCACCGTGCTCCTGGTGTCGGTGAGGTGGCCATGATGGTGTTGCAAATTCTGCTAGGCTAGTTGGGCCGTGCAAAGCCTCTGTCGAACACTAGTTATTTTGTAGTTTGACATTTACTATGGTTTTTTTTTTAACTTTGAACTTACTGGTATGTACTAAGTTGAGTAGGTGTAAGCAAGACACGCTGTTGTGAAACTCACCCTGTCGAACACTTAAATGCTAGTGTTGGATTGCTTTTGTGTTGATGTGCAATGTGCATCTTTAGGGTTAAGTATTTTACACATCATTCAATGGGACCATTTTGTCCGACTCTGTTCAAAAGAAGAATGTTGTATAACCTGCGATTCAGTTAGTTAATGCTTGAAGGCCTTGAGGCTTTTATTTACCATTCAAGCGTTATGTTTTGGTAATGTTTATGTAGATTTCTTCGAAACTGGAATAAGATGGCTCTTGGACTCTCGGGAAGCATGAATTAGCACCTTATGCGCCTTCGTAAAACTAGCAGTTTCTTCTAGGTTCTGACTAAATGTATCTGCAAGAACGAATTCACTTGCTTTTGGGGTCTTATTTGGGTCATGATCGCATCTGGTGTTGGGGAGGAGAAATGGAGAATGGCGAAGATGGTGCTGCAAATCTGCTGGCTAGATGTAAGTCTGTAAACGAGCCAGGCTCAAACGAGCTAGTCATATAGGCTCGAGCTCGACACATTCTCCAGCCGAGCTCGAACGAACTCTGATTAAGGTCCAAGCTTCAAATGGAGCTTGAGCTCGGCTTGGCTCAGCTCGACAACAAGAAAGGTGAACGCTAAAAATTTCAAAATTTGCGCCATAGCACGTCAAAATGAGGAACGCTCACGTATTGCTTGTTCATCAAATTGGAAAGTGATTTGCATAATAATGAGAAACTACAGAGTCCTGATCTCAGATTCAACCACATATTCAAGGATCTAATCAATAGAGAAAAATCAGATCATCGAAATGACGGGAACAAAAAAATGAAAATCGTAAGACATAAGAGTGCATGAGAAATGGAAAGCATTGAACTCGTGATGTCGATGACATGCTAACATACATCGGTGAGAGGAGATGCGATTTGGCCAGCTTGGGTGGGAGGAGAGGCGGCGGCCATGGCGTGGTGGGACGAGATCAAGAGAGGAGCCAAGCGACATGGAGGCTGGGAGGAGAGGCGGCGGTGGAGTGACTAGAGTCTCCATTGCTTGAGATCTGACTTGCGCAAGGAGTTGGGGTTGGGGAAAGGAGCGCTGTGAAAGAATGGTGGGCGGCGGCTGTTGGGAACGTGCGTCGCTGACTCGGTCTTCGTGTGTGCATACGTGAGGATGAGGTTGGGGTAGGGCTGAAAACAGAATGGACAGTGGTTAAACAATATTTGTATTTATATTTTTTTTAAATACAAATATGAATCTGATAAATATTAGATATGAATACGAATCTGACAAATATCAGATATGGATTTGGATCGGATTATACACAAAATTGATTCGGATTCAACTAATTTTTTATTTCAATAATTATTTGTGGCCTCTTCTATTTAAACATAGCACCGAATTATTGTAATATTTTAAATTAATAAATAGATGACTTTAACATGTAACTGCACATTAAATGTTGACAGCAACAAATGAATCATTCATCCCATATATTTGTATAATGCAGCTTCTGAGAACAGCTTCATATTTGTAGGGCTGTCAACGGATCAAATGTGAATCACATAGTGGTCTTCCCATAAATGTAATCATTGATCATTAGTGTTATTTTATCACTAATCCTAAAAATTTCTAGATGTATTGCAAATAAATCGGCTATAAACATATTGAATTTTGCTAAAAAGAACTTACAAAAAACTTTATTGGGGGATGTACAAAAATGAAAAACATAAAATACCAAATTAGAGTCTACCATGACGACGGGCTCGTCAAGATGATCGAAATGTATATATAACATGCCCAATGTGGAGGTTAAATACAAAAGATACATATTAGCTAATTGTTGTTACTATATCTACCGAATCCGGATATTATCTGGATATCCGTCTCTGAATTCGCTTCACGCCATGTCGGATTCGCATCTGACATACAAGACAGCGCAAGGCAAACATCTGCATTCGGATCTAATTTTCTATTCAGATTTGAATATTTAGTATCCGAATTCCATAGCCAAATTATCCGGCCGAATCCGGCTCCGTTTTTATCCCTATTGGGGTTGAGGACTTGGACCTTAGGGTGGGATTTTTAAATTGGGCCATATTAAACTTAGGTGTTGCAAAGCACGGACAAAGGGAGCTCAAGAACTATCGAGTTTGAAACGAGCTATTCAAGTTCGGTTCGATCAGGCTCATGAGCTTGATAGTGGGCTCGAATTTGGCTCATTTGAAGCTCGAGTTGAACTCAAATCGAGCTTATAATGAATTGAGCTTAAGTAGCTCATGAGTCTCAAGTTTTTTTACAACCCTAGCTACATATACTTGGTATTATTTATCAGAAACTGGTCACCATGTAGTTTGATACTCTGATATGTTCGTATTGAGTGTATGTATGCAAAACACGCAACATATCAAGCTGAGTCTGTTGACAACTAATATGTAAGTGTTGTAATGCAATGTTATGAGGTGGAAATGTGTTGGAGAATTCGAGTGATGTGGCAGTGGCACTGTCGCAGAAGATATGCTGAGAGCAGCAGACTGGTTATCACCGAGATGCCAGTGCCTGCTGTTGTTGCTTCGGAGTTGGCCTCATTAAGTGTGTGCGTGGAACAATTAGGCAAAATGTTGCAAATCTTAGGCGTTCGTTCATACAGAAATGAGGCCGTTAATTGCCATTGCCAGTATGTGATGGCCCAGCCCAAGCGAACGGGCAGCCTGGCCCATCTCAGAAGGACTCTTTGTACGGCCCGTAGTGAGGTCTTTACTTAGGGCCTGCTTGGAAGTTCGTTTTCAAATTATGGGCCCAAAAAGTTTCCATGCTGGGCTAAAAGAAGTGCTTGGGTGGGCTGGTAACACAGTAAATTTGCAGTCGGTTTGGGCCGTTACAACCGGGAAAAAAAGATAATCTCGTGATGAGGTCACACTTTTTTTACGATTAAGGTCGGGACGTCTCGCTCGTTTGCCCCTCGTGGCTCGACAACCGAATCGAGCCCTCAACTGCATCACGCAAGAAGAAACTAGAAGACGACGACGGCGAGCGGGCTCGTCGGCACGGCAGCGAGAGGGCTCACCGGCGGCAGCGAGCCTCTCCGTTGAGCAACCGCACATGGTCCGACTCTCGCCGCGGAGATTGCTTCGCATCTTCATCGCTGCTGCGCGCTCCGATCGGGTTCGCCATAATCGATCATGAGCACGTGCTCGGCGAGGAGCTCGATTAGTCTGGCGGCTGCCATGGGCATCCAATGCATATGGCGTCTGCGATCGAGAAGCTCCTCATGATGCTTCGATCCATAATCTCACGGTGTTTCCCTGTTACTGGAGTTGCCGCGGAAAATGACTTGGAAATCCATCTCCAGCTGCAGCAGCGAATGGGGATGGCAAGATGATTTGTGTTATGTTGATTCTTTTCAACATCCAGCTTCGATTTGAAGCTCATTTTTGCTTTTAATATCCAGTAGCGAGTTTTTCATAACATAAGTCAAACAGGACATTACAGGGGAAAATAGGTACGGGTAATTGAAGGGATTCCTAGGGCACACAGAATTACATTTGTTTTTTTAATTCGGCTGTTAAAAATTTTGAAGTTGCCAAACAGGCCCTTTGGAAGAAACCTTGCGGTGATTACTGAAAATGCGAAACCGCCCGTGTATGGATGTGCATGGGCCATCCATGTTGTCCAAGCTGCTTTAGGATCACGGCCGGCCCTGGGCCTGGGCAGTAGGGGCAACCGCCTAGGGCCCATGAAAACTAGGGCCCCTAGCCCAAGCCCATGTATATATACATCAATGCATGAATCATTGATTAGTCTATGTATTATACTACAGTCATTCAGTCATTGAATACTCTCGTGGGCATGGCCGCATGGGGTTCTGTATCTTTGATTAGGCCAGCTGAAGACAACTAGTCAAGTAACGGCCCAATCCATAATGGCATTATCTAGCGCTGAGCTAATGAGCTCCCTCACAGAGAGACACATCGATTCACCAGATCCCCATTCCCCAATCGCACGCCGCCTGCTCATATCCTATTCCTCTCTGTGGCTTTAGCACTCTTAACTTTTCCGATCTCTTCCCCACAAAAAACGCCATCGTTGTCGCTGTGTCGCCATTAATGGAGGAGAAGAGGAAGAGCCCGATTTCTTCAATTCCCAACAAATTCGCCTTTGATTTCTTCGATTTGCAACGGCTCTACTCGAAATCCCCTCATATAGCCATTGCATACGCCGGTGTGGGCCGTGGGCGGATGAAGGTCAGAAATCCGAGGTCATTCACATCCCCTATTCTCCTACTATCGGTGCCAGAGTAACGAGTTTGTCCAAGAGCAGAGGAGTTGCTCCGCGCCTCCGCGGTGTTCACGGTCTGCCTCCACAGGCTACACTTCGAGTCTTCGACTCTTCGACCCGACCGGTTCATCAATGAGCTCAAGGTGACACGATTTTCAATTTGCCACCACACATGTTCTCATTCAGTCATTCTGCAATCTGCATTCTAATGTGCGATTCCTGGACTCCTGGTGGTATGATTATGCTCGTGAGATGTGACACACACCTATTCTATTTATTTGCTGGATAGCTTACTTTAAAACGATTGACCTCCATTTTTATTATGCCCTAGGGCCTCCTAAATTACAGGAACGGCCCTGTTTAGGATCCGTGCCTTCTATTTCTTTTAAGAAACCCTTCCCCCAATCTCTCTTCTCCTGGCTTCGGCTGGTCTCATCCCTTTCTCTCTCTCCTCCCTCTCTCCCACCTCTAGCTAGTCACACAACCGTTGTATTGTCCCTGTCGTCGTCAGAAACCTCACCTAAAGCCGTCTGTCGCGAAGTCGCGTGTGGACGCCGTGCCCCCATCTGATGTTGCCGCCTTCCCAACTATGCCCATCGTCAGTGCCCTTGGACCTCGCTGCCAGAAACCTTGTCCGCCATTAGAAAACGTGCGTGTCGAAAATCACGCTCGCCGCCACTTGTAGGGACCTGGGTGCTGCCACCTGTTGGAAACCTCACCCATCGCCCCACCAAAAGCTAGGCACAGAAGTTGAGCGAGGAGGGAAGGATGAGAGGGGAGGAAAGAAAAAAGAGAAAGGAAGGGTTTTTCTTTAGAAATTTAATCATACTCCTTGAAGTTCATGGGGCACTGTGAAAATGCCCCTGAACACATTGACATAGATAAAATGTCCCAAAATTTATGAACCATCGCTCATAAATGTAAAAAGGGCAAATTGTCAATTGGCTCACAAACTTTAGGGCATTTTATCTATATCAATTGTTTGAGGGTATTTTGGTAATAGCCTATAAACTTTGGGGCATACGATCAATTTTTCTTTTCTTTTTTATTTTTTGCAAGAGGAGAGTATGAATCTCAAAGCAATTCAAAGACAGTGCTTGTACATACAAGCATGGTCTTCATGCACAAGTGGGAAAGCTTCTCTCGGTGATTCCACTATCTTTTGCAAAACTTATGTGACAATCCCACTCTCGGTGATTACACTATTTTTTTTGACGAAATTTACGTGATAATCTCACGCTTCTTCCGAAACCCAAGCACCTGATTACACTATTTCACCCCCTCAAAATTCATGCGACCATCCCACGCTTCTTCCTAAGGGCATGTTTGGAACGCAAATAGTTTCACAGAAATTTCCACATGGATCCATTCATTTTTCGCGAGGACAGAAAATTTTCCCCACATCCTAAACCAGGCCTAAAACCGATGACGTGATCACCTCAGAAACCTAAGTCGGATGGAAACCAAGTCGGTTGGAACAGCTCGACGGGCAGTCAAAAGCGTTTAAACCCAGCCGCTCCACGCCGTTTCCATCTCGATCCTACGAACGCAAACCAACGGACGCAGCACTCCTCTTGGGACCAACGGCACCAAACCGCGAGCACGAGACTCCGGAGCGCACACGACACCCGCCTACGCCGCCCAAGGCGAGCAAAGCGGCCTCGCGAACGAACGCCAGCCATCCAGTCGCATCTGCAGCTCGCTAATTTCGGGCAAAAAAAGTATATGTTACACTGAAATTATACTATAACTGATAGTAACTTTTTAGTGTAATTAAATTTTAAAAAATTTAAAAATAGAAATATATATTAGCAATCACAGACAATGCAAACGAATACGATAAAAATCAGCAAAAAAGTTCAAAAACTAAAAATAAAAAACAAAATTTAGAAATAATAAAAAAAATAAGTTAGAAACTAGAAGTTCAAGCTGAAATAGGGCTTGTTCTTTTTAACTGAACTTTATGACTTTTGACTGCGGCTTGTGGCTTTAGGCTGTTCTTGCGAGAGATCACATAGTAACAGAAACTCACGTGTGGTTTTTACCGATATAAATAAAGTCGATAGGTATATACTATAATTAACTAGTAAATTCTATTTGAAAAAATACTTTGTGTAAAAACTAGTTTCTATAAAAAATCACAAAATAGCTTTAGAAGTTAAAAACAGCATACGCTTAAACGGGCCTGATCTCGCCTCCGTGACCGCTCGCTCGATGTTCGCCGCTCTCTCTCTCCTAATCTAGATTAGATTGAAGTAAATTAGAATCCGTTCAGGTTATGTCTCCGTCTCGTTCCCTTCCTTTTCCCTTCGTTTTCGTATCGGCCCCGATTTGCTTCCGCTGGAGTACCTTCTAGCGCCCGACGTCTCCCCCACCCTGCCTTTTGGCTTCGCTCCCACTTCTCCCCCAACCCAAACCCACCCATCAATTCGTCTCGTCCCTCCCGTGTCGCGTGCTCGCACTGGCCACGACCGAACCCTAGGCGCCGCCGCCCTCCGAGGCCCCCAGGTACGCGCGCCGCCGGCGAGGGCGCCCCCGGCTCTCCGCCGTGCCGCGCGGCGGTTCCGGCTAGGGTTGGTCTGTTTGTTTTTCGGCGGATTCTGCGGTGATTCATTTTTGGGTTTTTTGCGATTGGATCAGGGGAAGTTATAAGGAGGAGGAGATCGGAAGGGAGAGGGATATATGTCCCAGCGAGGGGACAGGGGCGAGGGGCACGCGAGGAGACCCGGCCGGTCCAGCAGCTTCGGCGGCCACCACGGAGGCGGAGTCGGCGGCGCGGGCAAGGGCGGCCTGGGCCCCTCCGGCGGCCAGCCTTCCCTCTCATCCAACCGCAGGTGTGCACGGCTTTCCACCCGACCCTTTCGCTCCTGATTGGCTGCCGCTGCATGCTTTGATCTCGGGACGGGGGGTTTCATTAAGCAAGGGTTTTGATGGGGCTTTGGATCTCTATTGCAGCTTCAGGAAGCCTGGCAATGGCCACGGCGGGCACCAGAGGGTGGCGAGCCAGCCCGACACCACCGGCTTCCAGCCTGCTCCCGCGCCAGGGCCCCTGCAGACGCCGCCGCGCCCGCCTGCGCCTCAGACTGCGCCGGCGCATGTTCCCGTCCCTGCACCTCGACCCCAGCACCATGGTCATTAGACGTCCCGTTCTGTTGTGCCGGATTACAGTTGGAATGATGCAAAATTGTGACTTGATGTGTCTTTTTGTTGTTTGCATGTATGTTTTGACTGGGCAGGCTCATCCGGAGTGCAAGCACCCTCGATGTCACCTGCTAGTGAGAATCCAGCCAATATACTGCCGCCGAAAAATATTCCTCATGCTGCCCCCAGGGCACCACCAAAGAGCTCCAATACGTCAGCTCCTCAGGGAGGAGCATCCAAAGGTTCGGTTCTGTTTTCTTCACTTTAGAAGATGAGTGTAGCAAAGATGCGGATGCTACAGTGGATTTGTGGTTACACAAGATGGTATTGTATCTGCAATGATGATATACCTGATAGGGTGGGGGTAGCATCAATTGAATAGAAGCTTGTTCAACATCGATTGAGATGGTTTAGACACATCCAACGGAGGCCTCTTGAGGCACCGGTCTGTAGTGGAATTTTAAGACGTACTGAAAACGTAAGAAAATGTAGAGGTCGACCAAGACTAACGTGGGAGGAAACAGTTAAAAGAGACTTGAGAGATTGTAATATATTTAAAGAAATAGTTTTGGATAGGAGTGCATGGACGTTAGCAATCCACGTACCGGAACCATAAGAAAATTTAGGGGCATTGTTTTAGGCTCTCGGCTCAGATGGCAAGTTGTACGGCTCAGGGTTTTTGCATTGTAGGTTTTCAAGGCTCTCGTCTATTTGACCTTAAGAAGGTTTCATTTCTAGCCTACCCCAACTTGTTTGGGACAAAAGATTCTGTTATTGTTGTTGTAGAAGTTGTAAGTAATAAGTATGTACTGTGAGCATCCGTGGTGGTAGTTTTGGACCCTGTAGTAGATATGCATGGTGGACTGCCTGGTTAACTGTCTGCTGCTTTGTTTGTTTTGCTTCTTTTCAGGTGAATCAACTAAGGGATTTAACTTGCAGTTTGGTAGTATAAACATGAATGGCCTTCCGGTATGCTCTTGTTCCCTCTTTTTTTTTTTTTTTGCAGCTGGCATCTCTTAATTCAATTTGGTTTAGCTTCTGGTTCTTTTCCAACCTATCTTTCTAATTTCCAAAAAATTTTGCATAGCAATTTCCTGCCAGGACAAGCTCAGCTCCTCCTAATTTGGACGAGCAAAAACGTAATCAGGTATCTTCTCCTTCGCTTGCACAGTTGTTTCTCTTTTCTATCTTAGTTATAATTGGTGCTATAGCTTTTTCCCCCAGTTCAGTTGTTTGTTCTATGCATCAGTAACAGGTTGTACTCAACAAAAGTAAAAAAAAATAATCTTTGCTTCTCCAAATAATCTACCTTCAGGGGCTTTCAACAAGCGATGTTTTTTGCTTGTATTGTTGATATTAATATTGGTAGGCATTCTTAATTTTCATTATTCTAAAAGAATGCATTACCATATTATCTTTCTATGATGTTCAGGCACTCCCAGAGGGACTCAAGGTTGCACCTTCTGTGCCTGCACAACCAGCTGTGAAACAGCAGCAGCCACAGCTGCCGCCGCCGCAGCAGAAGCAACAGCAGCCACAGCCACAACAGCAGCAGCAGCAACAGCAGCAGAAGCAACAGCAGCCGCAGCAGCAAACAAGAAAGGATGCTGTTGGTTTTAGTCAGCCTAACTCTGTCAACCCTCATGTTCCACCCCAAGTGAAGAGAGATGTGCATGTTTCTCCATCCATCCCCAATGTTGCACCAACTAGACCCCCTGTTCAACCTGTACCTGGGATGCCCATGCCTGTGCCCTTTCACCATCAACAACCACAAGTTCCCTTGCAGTTTGGTGGCCATAATCCGCAAATGCAACCGCAGGGTGTTGTGCCTAGTTCACTGCAAATGTCAATGGGATTGCCTGGTGGCAATGCACCCCAGGTTCCGCAGCAGATATATGTCTCAAGTATTCAGCACCATCAGTTGCAACAGCAAGCAATGATGCATCAAGGACAAGGTATGCCTTTTGTTCAGTCAGCTGGTCATCAACTCACACCTCAGTTGGGCAACCTCATGGCACCACAGTATGCTCAGCAACAACCAAATAAGTTTGTTGGTCCTCGGAAGACCACTGTTAAAATTACTCATCCAGACACTCACGAAGAATTGAAGCTTGATAAGAGGATGGACTCATCTGGGCAGCGGGCTTTACCTAATGTAACACCACAATCCCAGCCAGTCGGTGGTTTTGCACCTCATATGGGCTTCTATCCTTCTATGTCACAGAACTCTTATAACCAGTCAACTATGTATTACCCCAGCAGCACTGGTGTCAGCCAGCTTCCCACTGGATCACAGGCTCCTAGGTTTAATTATCCTATCAATCAAGCTGGGCAACCGATTCCATTTATCAACCCATCCATGTTGAATACAGTTCCTGCCGGTAACAAGGACAAAGTAGCAGGGCCTGCAGCATCTGTCCAGTCTCAAATCACAGTTAAACCACACCTAGGTGGTTTGCACACAGAGAAATCTGGGGCTCACATGGTCACGATAAGTGCGCCGCCAGGTAAATCAGATGCACCTAAGTTAAGGCCGACTGAGGATGCTGTACCACATAGACAAAAGGATAGTGAAATTGTTTCTGGTATAACTGTTTCTAATAAATCAGCTAACGAGGAGGAGAGTAAAGCACCATCTGTCACAGAGAAGCATTCCAGTGTGGTGAGCCAACCCTTACCAATTCAGGGTGCAAAACCAGAAACTACAGCACTGGCATCTCCTGTTGTGAATTCAGTCTCATTTTTATCGGGAGCTGATGGAAAGAAAAAAGAAGTCATTCAAAGAACTGAATCATTTAAGGATAACAAGAAAAATACCACTAAAAATGACACAAAGAATTTGTCACAACCATCACAGGTATATCTTTTCCTGTCCGCTTTTCTTAACACTTGGTTTTTGCACTTTGCCTTGGTTCTGCATATGCTTTGCTTAACATGCTTGCATATTGTATTCATTCAGTCTGCTTCATCTGCTGAAGAGTTGAAGGTGCAAACTTCTGTGAAGGTTGGAGGTGATGGGGTTGGTCATATGGAAGCTAAGAGCTTTAATAAAGAGTTGGATTTGAGCAGCTCAGCTTCAGGATTAACAGCTGGACCGTCTGAAAGTAGGATTTCTCCAGGGGTTGGTACAGCCGAAGCTGACAGCACATCAGTGCATGGTATGTACTCTTATATGTCCGAAAGTAATGGAAGAATTATTGTATTGTGTGCCTCTTGTTTTTTCTAACACGAGAATTATTGCATTGTGCTCCTCTTGTTTTTTCTAACACGTTTGCATTGGCAGCTGCTGATGTTCCTGGCACGGATAGTAGCTCTGCAAAATCAGCCTCTGAGAGCACTGGGGAGCCTCAAGGAGTAGAAAGCTTAGCTTTTGCTGGTGTTGCATCTGAGGAAAGTGAAAAAACTCACAAAATTTTACCAGATCTTAGTGAGGATAAAATTTCTTCTGATTCTACTGAAAATGAATCACGTGAAGTATGCACAATGGACTTGCTTGAGCAGGCATCAGTGAGGACTCCTGATAATTCAGATGCAACAGATTGTGTAACTGACCAGCAGCAGCTACTGAAAGAATCCACACCATCTGTTTCTGAGGAACATAGTATAATGAATAGATCACATAGGAGTACTGAAACTTCATCAGATTTTGTTGATGGCGATGCTGTGTCTGTGGCTCATTCTGAAACTTCATCAGAGTCTACCGCTCAAATTGCCAATGATAAAGGTGACACAAGTAATAATCAGGAAACAGGATTAGCTGTTTCTAGTATTACTCCCGATATGTTACTTGTGACTCATTCAGTTGCATCAGAGGGGCCACAGAAGCATGAAAGTAGGGTAAAAGATCAATCAAGTGCTGCACCAACAGCTTCTGCTCGACCTGTATCAAGGGAAAAACCTACTGCAGAGATTACCCGAACAAAATCTAATGCTGGGAAAAAGAAGAAAAGAAAGGAAATGCTTTCGAAAGCTGATGCTGCTGGGACTTCAGATCTTTATAATGCATACAAGGGGCCAGAAGAAAAAATAGAGAGTTTTAGTACTGCAGAAGGTGCTGATAGTTCAATAGTTGATGCAACACATGTGCTGCCCGATGAATTAGAAGGGGAGGTCAATATGTGTGAGGATGATAGTAAGAAAAAGGTTGAACCTGATGATTGGGAAGATGCAGCAGACATGTCTACTCCAAAGCTGCAAAGTTCAGATTCTGGAAATCAGGCCAGTGTACCACGAGTACCCGATTCAGATACATCTGAAGCTAATGGCCGCAAGAGATATTCTCGTGATTTTCTGCTAACTATTGCACAGCACTACACTGATCTTCCTGTTGGTTTCCAGATGGGAGATGTCACTAGTGCTCTAATCAGTAATTTGGCAGGAAAGTCCTATGTTGTTTATCGTGAACCTCACCCAAGTCCTGGAAGGGGAACTGACAGACCAACATC
Source organism: Dendrocalamus sinicus (assembly GCA_036346575.1). NCBI lineage: Eukaryota > Viridiplantae > Streptophyta > Magnoliopsida > Poales > Poaceae > Dendrocalamus > Dendrocalamus sinicus. Next base: position 8,805,313 of record CM070660.1, on the reverse strand, counting down.
TCGCGGTGATCGCCGTGGTGCCGCTATGGATGATGATAGGTGGACAAAATCAGGTGCTCCGTTCAGTCCTGGTTGGGATGCCCATGTGGACTTGACAAATGGCCCAGCAGTTATGAATTACCGTGGCACCCCAGGAGTCAATCATGGTGTTTTGAGGAATCCACGTGGTGGACTTGTAGGACCAATGCCATCAATTGCACCTCAAGTACCTCGCAGTGGTTCTGATGCAGATAGATGGCAGCAAAAGGGTTTGATTCCGTCTCCTGTTACACCCATGCAAATAATGCACAAAGCAGAGAGAAAGTACGTCGTTGGCAAAGTTTCCGACGAGGAAGAGGTGAAGCAGAGGCAGTTGAAAGCCATTCTTAACAAACTGACCCCACAAAACTTTGAAAAGCTTTTTGTAAAAGTGAAAGAGGTGAACATTGATAGTGTGGCAACTCTTACCGGGGTCATTTCACAGATATTTGACAAAGCTTTGATGGAACCAACTTTTTGTGAAATGTATGCTGATTTTTGTTTTCATTTGGCTGGTGCACTGCCTGACTTTAGTGAGGACAATGAAAAAATTACATTCAAGAGATTGCTTTTGAACAAATGCCAAGAGGAGTTTGAGAGGGGTGAAAGAGAAGAAGCTGAAGCAGATAAAACAGAGGAGGAAGGTGACATTAAGCAAACTAAAGAGGAAAGGGAAGAAAAAAGAATTCGTGCTCGAAGGCTCATGCTGGGAAACATTAGGTTGATTGGAGAATTGTACAAAAAGAGGATGTTAACAGAACGCATCATGCATGAGTGCATTAAAAAATTACTGGGAAATTGTCAAAACCAGGATGAAGAGAACATTGAAGCACTATGCAAATTGATGAGTACAATTGGAGAGATGATAGATCATCCTAAAGCTAAGGAACATATGGATGCATATTTTGATATAATGCAGAAGCTGTCAACAAGTCAGCAGTTATCTTCCCGTGTTAGATTCATGCTGAGAGATTCAATTGATCTCAGGAAGAATAAATGGCAACAAAGACGTAAAGTGGAAGGCCCGAAGAAGATTGAGGAAGTTCACAGGGATGCAGCTCAGGAAAGACATGCTCAGTCAAGTAGGTTAGCTCGTGGTCCTGTTGTTAGTTCTGTTCCAAGAAGAGGAGCACCACCTATGGATTATGGCTCTCGTGGCTCAGCAGCAGCATTGGCATCCCCAGGTTCTCAGCAAGTCAGCATTCGAGGAATGCCTCCACATTCCCGTGGATTCGGTACTCAGGATATCCGGTTTGAGGAAAGGCATCCTGTCAAGGACAACAGAACTGTTCCCCTTCCCCAGCGTCCTGTCAAGGATGAAGCTATCACTCTTGGGCCACAAGGTGGCCTAGCTAGGGGTATGTCTATAAGGGGGCAGCCACCGGTATCAAATGCCGAACTTCCTTCTGTTGTTGACCAGCGCAGGATGGTATCTGGTCCTAACGGGTATAGTTCTGTGGCTTCGACTGCAAGAGAGGAACCTAGCTCGAGAATTCCAGATCGAATCTCTGGGAGAGCAGCACCTACTGCTCAATTTGCTGGACCTTCACACAGACCTGCAAGCCAGGAGGGCCGTTCAGAAAATAAATCATACTCTGAGGAAGATCTGAGAGAGAAGTCTATTGCAGCCGTCCGGGAATATTATAGGTAACACTTTGTCAACCTTCACAAAATGTCAACCTTTACAAATTTTCATGTGAGACATTTCTTCATTTTGCCCCAGACTTGAAATTTAACTACACATTTCGCCCTTTAAAAGTGTGATGCTTGTCTTCTTACTATGTAAAGTTCAAATGTTTTGAATAAAATAGATGGTATTGGAACTGTTAATTTTCTGGGGCTGCTGTTGTGGGATTATATTAGGTTACAATTTAGTGCATTGATTGTTTTTTTGCTTAATGCCTCCTAGCTATTCTTTCTCACTTCTCTGCAAATTTCAAAGTTGATTGTTGTGTAAGTACTCGTTTCTGAGGTTGGGTGGCGATGGGTTCTCAAATGTTGAAATTCAAACATCACAGAAACTGAAAGTATAGAACTTGTACTTCATATAATATGCAGCCACTGCCACAGGAAAACCCTACGAGGTATCTGCAAGCCTGTACGTCATTTATGAAGTCCATGGTGTATGGGATTTTGTTCTTGGACTGTTGGTTTGTTTGAATATTATATTTATTTATTGTTTAATGCTCAGGTTCTCTATCTGTGTAATTGAGAAATTTGAACACCACTATCTGTGTAATTGAGAAGAAGTTTGAACACCACAACTGTCCTTTATTTCATGTGCTAACATATTACTATTTTGGCAGTGCAAAAGATGAAAAGGAGGTTGCATTGTGTATTGAGGAGTTGAATGCTCCGAGTTTCTATCCTTCTGTTGTATCACTTTGGGTAAATGATTCCTTTGAGAGAAAGGACTTGGAAAGAGAGTTGTTGGCTAAGCTTTTGGTTAGCATTTGCAATGGCAGAGATCATTTATTGAGCAAGCCACAACTCATTGAGGGGTAAGTGCTTTTCTTTTTTCCTTTCCGTTTCTTTCTCGTGTTATTGCCATTTGATAGTTCCCGTTCATATCGTAATATGTACTGGTTATATGATTATTTTTCAGACTTGCATCCGTTCTTGCTTCATTGGAAGATGCTCTAAGTGATGCTCCAAGAGCTTCGGAGTATCTTGGACGACTTTTTGCAAGGTTTGTGATAGAAAACATATTGGCCTTGCAAGAGGTAGGTAGATTGATCGAAGAAGGTGGAGAGGAACCTGGATACCTTGTACGTGATGGCATCGCAGCTGATGTCCTTGGGGCAGTTTTAGAGTCCATCAGATTAGAAAAGGGGGATTCATTCTTGAATGAGGCCAAGACAAGCTCCAATCTCAAGTTGGAGGATTTCAGACCACAGCATCTTAAGAGATCAAAGTTGGATGCCTTCATGTAGGCGTAAAGAAGCTTGTTATTAGTTAAGTCGTTCTAGTACAGATGTTTTAGAATAGCATATCCTTTAAGAGATGTCCTTTATTCAATCAATGCCTTTTCGTAATCTAAAATCACAAAGTTCTAACATTCTTTCTTGATTGAACAGCTTACCAATTCATGGGTGTTGGCACCAAGGAGTTTATGTTTTTGCACCCAACCGCCTTTTTGATTGACAACTGGAAATACCCATCAGATGCTGCCCCTACTTGCTAAGCAACCATTGTATTCGAGGAGCTCGTACTGTGAAGATGATCTGTTCATAGTTGTTTGGTGGTAAATTAGTGTTGCTGAAGGGCCGTGGTTGTTGCTGAAGCAAGCAGCTAGGTCCCAATTCGAGTCAGCTCATAAGGGAATATTCTTGTGATCACGGGGGAGAAGTCTGCTAACCAATATTTGTTGGGAGTAGGGGGAACACTAGGTTCAACTTAGATGCCTCCTGCGGCTTCTGGCCACTTTCTTTGTGATCAGACTTTGTAGTCGGTTAACTTTTGAGGCATTTTCCTGATAGCCAACGTTTCTCATGACGGCCCTATTATCATCTTGTTTATATCTTCTTGTTGCTGCCCCCGCCCGGGTGTATTTATTGATCTCTCGTCTGAGCTTCTCTTTTGTATGTGTGGGCGTAAAGAAGGCCGTCGATTCGTGCATTGTTGTTTGCCCCCTGAGTAGCATTTGTATGGAACGTTTGTGCTGGCCATAGGCAGTTGACGTTCACGGCGTCTTTTATGGCATCTCGAGCATCTCAGATGCTTCGACATGAAGGCGAAGGTGCCAAGGGTTGTTTCTTTGCTACGTTGGCTAAGATTCGAAGCTTAAGGTGGTGCTTCCACGGAATTACTGAGCATACTATCCCTGCTAAACACAAACATCTATGGCATAGGAGATGCTCTAGTATGCTGTTTTAATTATGGGATACTCTTCAGTTTCAAAAAAGAATAAAAATTATGGGATACTCTTGGAATAATGGATCTGTTCTTTTCTTTTCGGCTTTTAAAATTGGTTTTTGACTTTTGATATAGTAATTAACTTTTAAACGGAGTGTTTTTTCTAATATAGAGTTTACAAGTTAATTGCAGTATACGTTAAAAGCTTAATATTTGTACCATTCAAAATCACAATTAAGTATCTCTTTTTGTAATCTCTATCGTAAATAACTAAAATTAAAAAATTTTAATCAAAAGCTATAAAGAACAACACTATTAGATAGGGAATCGGATCGCCTGACGTTGGCGATCTGGACTGCCCTCTGCAGTCCATGATCTAAGGCTCTAAGCCATCCATTTGAGATCCAATGGATTATATTTAATATTCTAGTATTTAAAAAATATGTTATAAAAAATTCTAAATAAATTTTATTAAATAAGGATTTTTATACTTAAAAATAAAAATCCTAATTTTAATAAAATTTATTTAGAATTTTTTATAACATATTTTTTAAATACTAGAAGATTGAATATAAGCCATTGGATCTCAAATAGATAGCTTAGATCATGGACTGCAGAGGGCAGTCCAGATGGCCAACGTCAGGGGATCTGATTCCATTAGATAGGTGGGCAGCATCTCCACTCCTGCGCGTGATGTAGTGGGATTGGCCCTCAGTTTACGCCTTCAACCAAGCGAAGGGTACGGGACGCAAAAGCGTTACGGGCGAAGCCAGGAGACTCGCAGGGTCGAAGGGTAGGACTTTCAGCGAAGGACAATGACCACGTTTTCTGGGCTTTTAGTTTTGTTTCACGCAAAGGTAAAATAAATATAGTGATTTTTTTAAACGGATTTTGTAAACAATTTTTTAAATCTAAAATTATGTGTGTAATTTGTATTAATCTCCGTCATTCGCTGTTATATCAGAAAACATATTTAAAAACTGTCGGCAAAAGCAAAAACAAAAACCTATTGATGGTAACTAAAAAAAATATGAGCTGGAAAAAAAAGCAGCGTCTGGTGAGGACTTGTCCCTTCGAAAAACCTGGTGGACGGCCCTCAACGCTCGGCCCAATGCACCTAAAATCTACAACGCGCCGAGCTGTTGTCAGGTTCAAACAGCCATGTGGTCCGTGGACAGGATAGCAAATGTGTCTAATACCCCTACCTTTGTAGCACCGAGAACCCAAATGTCAAAAGTTAAAATAGAGCAATCTCTTAAAATATATTCTTCAAATGGCACCTCGAATCCAAAATTATGTATGTCATCCATATCAGCATCTCCATCATTCATTATTGTGTTAAAAAGCACGGACAAAAGTCACAGCTGCAGCCCAAAAGAACACCCCTATATGTCATGGTTTCTCTTGAATAACAATTAGAATAGTTTCTCCATCACTTTTTCAAAGTGATTTATCAAGATAGCCTTTTTAAAATAGTTTATCAGCATTTAGTTCGTTCACAATTCACACGAACGCCCACGTTAAGATCAAAAGCTATCAACCGCAATCATAAACTATAAGCGTAGCCGAAAAGAACCATCCAGTATTTTTACACTTACTCGGTATGAAGCGATTACACCATTTAACTCGTTCCTCTAATTAATCAAGCTTTGGAGGCCATGTCAGATTCTAAAGCTCTGCTATTTTACTGTTTGGTTTAACACATGTGTTATGTGTCATGACTCATGTGAGGTCATAATCTGTTTTATTCAATATTCATACCCAAGAAAACACGAATGCGGTAACTAAAGTTCACATTCAAAAATATTCATATCCGTATTTGAGAATGTTCGTATTCAAGACTATTTCTATTCGATCCGTTTCCATCCCTGGCAACCTCCCTAGGGATGATTGTAGGAAGTAATTTTCTGATGTACCAAGGTTCACAAGTAAGAAGTAAAAATTACTTTACATAATTTCTAACTCTATGTGTTACACTGCTAGCTCGTTTAGACGTGTAGTCATGTTACATAAATTTATTCTACCAAGATTTATTACTAAAGTTTTAGGATATTCACATTCGACTGAAATTAAATGTATATTCGATTCAAATTCGTATTTGTTATGATATTCGATTCATATTGGAGAATGTTCGAATTTATATTTATTTTAAAAATATAGGTTTGTATTTGTATTCTAGACTATTCTATCCGTTCTTATCCGTTTCATACCTAGCTAACAGACACGTTTACACTGCCATTAATTACTGGCGGCCTTTAATTCGGGCGTTATTGGGCCAGTTTGGGCCCCGATGTATTCAGCTAGTTGGGCCCCACCCTCTCTCCCAGGATCGTTCGATTCGTCTCACAATTCCCAATTCCCAAGCTTTCCGTTCCCCGTCTCGCCCCACCGGTGGCTCGTCATCGACGCCATGGCCTCGCCGCCGCAGCCGGTGGCTGAACCCCTCGAAGACCTCGCCTCCTCCGGTCGCTGAACCTCTCGAAGCACCGCCGCCTCCGCCGTCAGTCGCTGAACCCCTTGACGCCCCTTGGACTCCACCAGTCGCTGAAACCCTCGGAGCCCCGCCGCCGCCGCAGCCAGTTGCTGAGTCCCTCGAGGCTCCGCCGCCGCGCCGGCGGCGGCCCTGCCGGACCATCTCCTCGCGAAGATCTTCGTCCGCGTCCCTGACCCGGCCGACCTCGTCCGCGCATCCGCCGCCTGCCCGTCCCTCCGCATCATCACCGACCCTAAGTTCGTCCGCCGCTTCCGCCGCCTCCACCCGCTATCCCTCCTCGGCTTCGTCAGCTACGACGAATTCTACCCCGTAGAGCCACCCCACCGCTCCGCTCCTGCCGCCGCCGCCATGGCTCAGGCTGCAGACTTCTCCTTCGCCTTCCTCCCTCCCTCCCGCAACCGCATGGGTAGACAGCTGGACACCCCTCGACGTCTCCGATGGCCGCGTCCTCATGGCGGACTACCCGATGCCCCCCCCGATAAGGGCTTATATTTCTCGGATCTGTTGGTCTGCGACCCGTTGTTCCGGCTCTACATGCTGCTTCCATCCATACCCAAGGACCTAGCCGCCTTTGTCCCTCGGGAGAGCGTTGACGATATCTTCCTCGTTCCGGTCGAGGACGGGCAAGAGGAAACTCCGTTCAGGGTCGTCTTCATGGCACAGCACCTAACTAAGCTGGTTACTTTCATCTCTCATCAAGTCTGCACCGGACAGTGGCATGCCGTCCCATTTCAAGGTTGGTGTTTTGATCGGTGAGCCATCCGTACTCGGGTGCTTCTCTTCGTGTGACTATGCATGTGGCTGCTTCTACTGGAAGTTGACTGGGAGGAAGAAGTTGCTTGTGCTTGACGCAGGCAGGATGGAGTTCTCCACTGTCGACTTTCCGCCCTGCAACAATATGTAGCAGATTTGCGTTGTGGATGCTGGGGTAGGCAGGCCTGTGATACCTGTTTTCTGCAGTGACACTGGAAATTGGAAGTCTCACTTGTATCATACCATTAGACAAAATGAGAGCGAGGGTGCCAGTCAGTGGCAGTTGGAGAAGACAATTCCGTCTCCCTTGAATTGTGTGTGTTTCGTTGTTGCCACAGCCAAGGGATGCATATTTCTGCGGTGTATTGTGAATGCCTATGAATTCATATGCTCAAAAGAGAATGAGCTGGTCATAGAATCTGTTTCACTGGATGTCAAGACTTTCGAGCTTCAGAGGATTGAGGTGACTTATAACCCTACGTGTGCCCGCCCATATTTTGGTTACCCACCATTGCTGTCAATACCAAGTATATGAAATGGTAAGCTTGATGCCATACAGTAATACCCTTTGCTTTCTTATTGCATTTTTCAGGCATTGGAAATTCTCTTATGTGATGTAGGAATTAATGATTAATCTATGTTGGTAGTATGCTTTGTTATTTTATTTGTTCTTATAGAGTACTTGTGCTACATCTAAATTATCTGCTGCCCTGTACGGTTGCTGTGTGACTTGTCTACCATTTGACAATTCATCAGTGTTAAAAGGTTAGGTTATTCATTTCTTTTAGAGGATCTTCAAGTGGTTAAGTGGTTTATTGTTCTTGGTGTTGGGGAGGCTTGTCAAACTTGGGTTGGTTCCATGGTTTCTTTCCTGTCTTCATCAGCAGTTATCGGGTATATCACTTGTTTTCCGTCCACTGGCTCTAGCTCCGTAGCTGTAGTAGTGATTCTGTCAAGAAGGTTCTATTAAGTAACCCATAAGTTAGTGTTTCAAAGTATAGCCCTTGTGCTAGTGTATGATATATTGATTTTTTTGCTGATCTCTGACTAAGAATCTGGTACCGAAGGGGGATGAGAACCAATATACCTCAGCTCGTTTAAACCCCTATTTGTAAAGCTAGGGGAATTTTTAAAACTTCCACCGTTTAAACCCCTATTTCTGAAAATGCCATACTAGTTGACGTGCCACTCGTTATCAAATTTTCTTTTTAAAAAATCTCCGAAGTGTCCTTGCTGTCTTCTTCCTCCATTCAACCTCAACTCCCATCATCACCACCTACCTCAGCTCTCCAATGTTCATTACTACCGGCCAACCCTTGCCTTCAAGCTGTTGCATGTTGTCACCCTCATCAATACTATCCTTGATTCCTTGTATAGGTTGCATCAGTAAAATTATCATATAAGCTCAATATAATTTGCTTCAAAGGCTAGTATACCTACGATGCCATGCCATCACTATTAACTGATTTCCGGTGCATGTCCAAGCACGTGCATGGAAGTTCTCCTGGTGATTTCCGGTGTCCCATCATCCTTAGCACGTGCATGGTTCTCCTGGTGTTGTCCTGCTCAGTTCGCCACACTACCTTCACCATCCAGCATGTTACCCTGCTCGAGCCCACGTGTTCCTTGTTGCTTTTGCCTGACCGAGATGAAGTTGTTGATGGCCATTTTTCTCCTACTTTCTTTTGCCCTTGTGCTTATTATCAGAACTGGAGAGGATGCGACAGTGGGGCCATGCAACCTTGTCAATGCCACACTGTGCCACCCAAGTTTGTGATCTAGGATGTGTGTTGGCCTCTCCTTGCACTTTTTATGCTATATTGCGTCCTTTTTTGTCCGCCTCCTGTGCTGCGCAATCGCTGCATGCCAACCTTGTGCAAATGGTGTCCACGGCAGCATATTGGGCCACAGTGGCACAAGGAGCAAATCCAAATATGCCAGAGTTGTCGTTGTTTCCATCATGCGGTGCCATTGACCATGCCATCCCACGGCATACATGATGACGTTCGGTAAATGCCTACGATACCCAAAAAATGGATCGGATGTGAATTTTGGTTCTAATTGTCTCATTTTTTAAATACATTTTAGCTCTGTTAACATTCTTTGGCCTTACTAGATCAACATTTTCAGTAGAAGCTAGAGAGTTTGAACAACAGTAGCTCTTTTAGTATTAGGCATTTTTAGTGGCATTTTTCTGCAACAAGAGGTACATTGTCATTTTCAAAACTTTTCCCGATAAACCATAAGCTTAAGCTAGGTAAAAAAAGGTTCTCAAGCTTTGATATTTGAGTGTCTCAATGCTATGCTTTTCTAAATTCTTTATATTTTACCTATTTTGCCTAGAATGCATGCATTTGGGGAGATGTGTACTGACTGATTGCCAACGAACACAGCAGTGGGAAGTAGATTATCGATGATCTCCGTTAACATGTAGGATATACACATCTCGGTAGTAGTGTTGTTGGTCGGAAGAAAATCATAGGTGATTTGATTTTCGACGTAGATGTTGTCATTTGATTTTCGACGTAGATGTTGTCATCGTCGCCCAAGTGAGTCGGTCCGATAAAACCCATCGTGGGTAAATAAAATCTGGCTAAGAACTCATCGGAGAAGAACAAACTAGAAAATTTAATCTACAAAGAAAAACATAAGAAACTAAAGAAATCTAAAGTTACTTATGAAAAAATTAACAGGCCCCACCCACTCAACACCGGCAAAAGCATCGGAGAAGAGGGAAGAGGCACCGACAGAGGGCTGAAAGAGTTTTGAGCTGGTGGCTAGGGTTCCTGGCGCTGACAGCAGCTTCATGGCGCACCAAAATTTAACATGTCCACCATTGACCATTTTCACCATGTAGCTTGTCTGTAGTATGACAATTCATTAGAGATGGGCTCATCCAAATTGTTATGTGCTGTTTGGAAAGACAGTCAAACTTAGGAATGGAGTTGTGAACACTATTCACCACTGTTTCAGGTTTATAATAATATTAGCACTTTTAAATCACTGGTACATCACCTATATGTGTTTATCTCTTCAACTTTTCTTTTGAATCAGATATACTGGTCAGTGGATGAGAATCGTTTAGTATTTGATCGCAACTTCACATATCTGTAAGTAAACCATTGGAGTATTGAATTGTATTGGAAGCCATATATGATTTTCCTTGGTTTAGTCTTACGGAGGCTTTTTGGTGCCTGTTACACTTGTAACAAAAGACACTAGATATGAAATGGATCAAATAGAACAGGAATGGGAAACAAACGTGGTAAATTGAAAAATGTAAATACGAAGTTTTGTGTTACAAGTGTCACATCACAGTATTTCTATAAAATTTTATGTTTCTTAGGAATAAGTATACGTACTTTACCTGGCCCCTTGAACTCTTTCGTTTGTCTAACTTTCAACCTGTAAGCGCAAAACTAGATATTTTACCCTCAACTATCAATGCCATTTATTTTGCCCCCCGAGGCTGATTGAAGGCGGTTTTAGCTGATGTGGCATCTTCGAGGCAATGGTTTATTGACACGTGAGCTGATTTTGGGATGGCATGTCAATCAGTCTGCGAAACATACATGTCATGCTCTAGGCCTTCTTCCACTAGCTCCTCTCTTTCGTCTTTGCCTTCCCCCATCAGGACCGAGTAGTGGTGGCAGTTCCAGCGAGGTGGTGTAGACCACAAAAATGGAACTGGGGAGGGGTAAGGAAGCCAGGGAGGTGGCGTCATGGATCGAGACGGGCTCGTGGCAGCGTATGGCAGCGAGCGTTGTGGAAGGCAAGGGGCGATGACACTAGAGAGGGAGAAGGGGAGAAATAGGGGGTGCATGAGCATCAGGGAGAAGGAGCTCACCATAGTAGTCAGTGAAGGCAAGGAAGAGCAGAAGAGAGCTAGCAACAACGACCTGATGTAGCACAGTGAGGTCCATGTGGCGGGGGCAGTGCGGAAAGAGGTGGCCGAAATTAGGTATTGCCAAGATAGAGGATGATAAGGAGATTCTCTGGTAGGAAGGAATTTGAGGGAGGCTCACTGGAGCAAGAATGGTGGAGGTGGCAATGGTTCTTGGCCGAAATAGAGGAAGACGGTGGCGGCACAAGCTCCTGTGGGAGAACCATGCAATTGACTGAGGGGTTTTGCTTTTGCTCATGATTTGGTGGAACATGTTGTGACACGAAAGGATTTGGAAGGGGCTCACCGGATTGGTCAGAACGATGAGGTTGGTTGCGGTGGTGTCAGGCGGCGTGCCACTAGAGTTGAAGGAGACGATGGCATTCTCGGTAATCTTGTGAACACAAGGGGGAATAGAGGTGAGGAATGGATAGAGGGTGGCGAGCTTAGACCAAAGCATGCCACTAGAGTTGAAGGAGACGATGGCATTCTCGGCGATCCTGTGTGCGAGAGGAGAAATGGAGGTGAGGAATGGATAGAGTGTGCCAATGTGAAACTAAAGCATGCCAAGTTCAAGGGTGAAGCTCATCTGAGCAATCATGCAAGCTCGACGGCCGAAGCAGAGGAGCTCGACCTCCTAAAGCCCTTCTCCTCTATGGAGGGGGTTGTCCAGGTGCGCGTGTCGCCTAGGGCTTAAAAGGGAGGAGCAAGGCGCGAGTTGGACGGTGATGCAACAGCAACGGATAGGCGGACTGATGCGAGGAGGAAGAAGAAGATGAGGAGGAAGGTGTTTTTTGAGGATGACATGTGGGCCCATCATTTTTTGTATTTTTTATTCATTAGGATGTTTGTATAGCTGACTAGGATGTGATTCAACCCTTACGTGTTAATACACTTGTCCATGTAGATGCCAAGTAGGCGTCACCTCAGCTAAAACCATATTCAATTAGCCTTAGGAGGTAAAATAAAATGGTATTGATAGTTGGGGTGTAAAACATCTGGTTTTGCACTTCTAGATTGGAAGTTAGACAAACGTAAGAGTTCAGAAGATAAAGTAGACTTATTCTTTTTTTATGAGCATGCCTGTGGCTTTTTTCCCAAATAACTGTGTTTGCCCTGGCCAGTGTCTTTGTATTTGTAGTTTTGATGTACTCTGTAGCTAGCATTTGCGGAGTATAAAGGCACATAAATTTGTCTGTATTTGTTGGAATGGATGGGATGAGTTAGCAAAAAGCCTAGATGAAATTAAGACAGGGCTCCTGAGCAGTTGCTAGTGTAACTGCAACTTAAGCAATGGAAACATGTAAATATGAGTATATGACTTTGATAGAATTCCTCTGATGACCCTAAGTAGGGGTGGATATCGAGCCAACTGCTCGGTTTATCGAGCTTTTTCTAAAATTGGCATATTTTGATTTAATATCATTTTACGGATAATTTAAAAGTATTTTTAGAAACGAGCTAACGAGCCGAGCCGAGCCGAGCTTGAGCAAAATTCAAATTCATTTAAAATCAACTCATTTTAATGTTTAACCAATTAACAAGTATAATTGAAACAATTTTGAACCGAGCCAACGAGCCCACTAACGAGCTTTTTTTCCACCCCTAACCCTAACACTGCAATATTTGGTTTGTGTGCTTTCTTGGCGCATTGGACAGGGCTCCTCGTGGGGACGGAGCATTGTCGGCTATGGACATCAATCTGATGGCTTAGGAAGGTCGCGGGAGACATTGGCTACAACAGACAGCAATGACATGACATCTATCTGCAGTTCTTGTCTCTCGTTGTTCACTTTTCCTCAAATTTCTTCCAGTTTTGCTGTTATGTGTGTATTCTGCAACTATCTTGTTACCTCTAAGTCGGAACTTCTCTCTGAATCTTGCATGATCTTAGTTTTGTGTCCGAAACTTGTCTTGCATTTTCCAATGGAATCTGGGGGGATCATCCATTGTTCTAAGAAATGAATTGGATGCTTGTGTGTCAGCTTCCTTTGCCTCTATTGCATATGAAAGCCTTTTTGCTGTTTCCTTGATCTGGCAGTGATTACTGATTAGGTGTTGTGAGTCGTTGCTATTTGTTATATAGTGCTCCTGCTGTCCTACATGAAGTTATGGGGTCCTAGAGGACGAATATGACGCATAGATGATGAATATGGGACAAATATAGGACTGAAGAGAAAGACTTGGACGATGAATATGGAACCAATTTAATGCATATAGAACTCGAACGAATATTGAACTCTAGAAAGAATCAAGACGAATATGGGAGGCCGGAGGAAGGCTCGGAGGATGAATATGACTTTAGAGGAAGACTCAGAAGAAGGCTCGGAGGATGAATGAGGAGGCAGTATGTTGGGTACGCTTTCTTTATGCTTGAGCCGGCGCAGAATACCTGGAGAAATTGTCGCCCGGTCCATCTGGCTTCCCAAGTCCGGCCCAACAGTTGGCCTGTCTGGCGGCCCGGTTAAATGCAACGGGTTGCGATACATATCGAGAGTGAGACCGACCCGGGAAATGCCACCCAACCATTGTTGCTTCCACTGTTCCTCTCCACGCTCGAACCGAACATTCGAACCCGCCTACCCCACCGCCAGACAAGACTGGCCGCGCCGTCGCGGACGCACCCTATCGTTGACGCCCCGCCGCCATCCTCGAGTATCCAGGCACGCGCGCTCACGGCAAGAAACGGGATGGAGCCTTCCTGATCTAGAGCATCCGGTTCTTGCGCCGCTTGTTTCGCCGAGTATCCAGCATGCATGGCCATTCGTCAGTCGTCACCCTAAGTCTAGAATCTCGCATCTCCTCCAACAGCAAGCAAAGCAAAATACAACACACACAGCTTTTCTCTTTACACTGTATCCAAGCAAAGAATGGAGTGTCTACGTAGGGCCCTCACCTGTCTGGATCGCTAGTCTATAAATTGATTAACAATGACCAATATAATCAAACCACATCGGCATCATATCATATATCGCTCTCCGTCTTTCTTTAAACCTCTCTCTCAGCTACGAGGGCTTGTGCTCCAGCGACATGAGGGTGATGAGAGATCGTCAAGATGGCGTCGAGCAGAGCTACTTTCACACAGCTCAACACAGGTAACGCAGACAATTAATCAAGCAAACTACAAACACACGTTTCTTCCCCTTTGGATATGTATTTAGCTTTTTCGGTAAATTCGTTATCACGGAAGTTTCGGTAATGCAGAGTCAGTACCTCCGCAGCTCTTGCGTTGTTCGCGAGGCTATGGCGAATCAAAATGGGCGGTCAACCAATAGCTATAATGGAGCTGATGTTACCATATCTTATATACTACTTGTGGGCCCATCATACTGGAGATATCCTCCATCTTCATTGCATTGATCTCATCATATGGGCAGGTCCCAGCATAGCCAATCCAGAAAGCGGAGGGGAGTGGTCGGGGAAGCTGGCACAGTACAACATTGTAGATGGATGCATCCAGGAGAAACAAGTAGCTAGCGTGTTGTAACAGGCGATGCGCTGGATCGGCATCAAGCGAGACACCACGCATGTCGTTGTTTCTCCTGAGGTAAAGAAGCTGCTACTCGATAAACTGCTTGAAATAGCGACCACTACTCGGTTCCAAGGCCAGTGGGCTCTGTGGGCGGCTCAACCGGCTTCTTCACCCGACAGTGCAGCTCAACCTGCTTCTTCCCCCGAAATTGAAGCTCAACCTTCTTCCCCCGAAAGTGCAGCTCAAGAAGCACTGTCCACTAGTAGTACCCAAGGGATGGACTTTGTGTCCAGTGCCATTCTTTGGCACCTAAGTTACGCACATATGCTTATTGGCCGACGGCCCCAAGGTCACAAGCCCGTGCAAAGCATAGCATGATGGTTGATAGCGACGGGCACGTCGTGATGAATAGAAGTCGCGAAGAGGTGCTGGAATCTGGTTTCCTTGACGAGCTTCATCAAGAGGACTTCATCCAGAAACTCCGTGAAGGTGACTCGGAATATGGACGTCAATTTGAGATCTCAATTGAATACCGTGCACCTTCCAGAGCTCTCCGTGTCTGCGTGGAGTTGCTTAAGATCCAAGAAGCAAAAGATCGATGGGAGATGATCGCTGCGGTATGGATGGAGATGCTTTGCTACGTGGCACTTTATTTTAATTCGGACAAACATATTTTTTCGTCCTTTTGTATTCTATTATTCACGTAGCAAGTCATCCAACAACATTAATAAATAAGTTCTCCTCCGTATACGAATTTTCGGTTACATCACAATATCACTTATCTTCATACTTACCGATCGTTATTATTTTAATTATTCTTAAAAAAATTCACTAAATTTCTTATACTACAACAACATACAATAATCGCAAATTCTTATTGCGAATCCAACAGGTTATCTACCATTCATAATCTACGAAAATTACAAATGGATTAACCCACACTGCATCTAGGAATGGTTTATTTACAGTCGCTGCACATCCGAGCGACTGCAATTGTAGTCGTCCAGCCACTGAGCGATATGCTGTAGTCACCGAACCGTTTGGCGAGTCGCCCAACGGTCCACGAACAGCTTATGTGTCGTACGATCGTTGGGCGATAAGTTCCAGTCGTCCAACGGTTTGGCGACTAGAGCATATTTCTATAAAAAAAATGTTCGTGTGGCTATATTTTTATTATTTGAATAAAATGTGGATTGTTTGTAAACAAAATTCTCTCCCCCACCGCCAGACAAGACTGGATGCGCCGACCAGACGATGGCCGCGCCGTCGTGGACGCACATATCGATGACGCCCCGCCGCCATCCTCGAGTATCTAGGCACGCGCGCTCACGGCAAGAAACGGGATGGAGCCTTCCTGATCTAGAGCATCCGGTTCTTGCGCCGCTTGTTTCGCCGAGTATCCAGTTTGCCTGCATGCATGGCCATTCGTCAGTCGTCACCCTAGACTTGAAGTCTAGAATCTCGCATCTCCTCCGACAGCAAGCAAAGCAAAACACAGCGCACACTGCCGACAAGCAAAACACAGCATACGCTGCTTTTGTCTCTAACTTCATCCAAGCAAAGAATGGAGTGCCTACGTAGGAGGTTCACTCATCTCGATCGCTAGTCTATAAATTGATTAACGATGACCAAAATAACCAAACCACATCGGCATCATATCATATATCGCTCTCCGACTTCCTTTAATCCTTTCTCTCTGCTACGAGGGCTTGCGCTTCAGCGACATGAGGGTGATGAGAGAGCGTCAAGATGGCGTCGTGCAGAGCTACTTTCACACAGCTCAACTCAGGTAACGCAGACAATTAATCAAGCAAATTACAAACACACGTTTTTCCCCCTTTGGATATGTATTTAGCTTCTTCGGTAAATTCGTTGTCACGGAAGTTTCGGTAATGCAGCGTCAGTACCAACTACCCTAAGATTTTGGTAAATATAACCCCGTCCTTTCTTAAGTGACACAGTAGAATGCATGCCATCAAACATTTAAATTTTGATATTAATGTGTTTAAAATTATCTAAATTGGCTAATGAAAACTATATCACTAAATATGTCGTTAAAACTACTTCCATAATATAGAAGCCTTTTTTGTACTCCCGGAAGTATGTATTCTCACTTTCAATATACCGCTTAAACGAGCATATTATACCTCTTTATCACTTTTGGTATACTTAAATACAAATTCTAAGATATTCCAGTGCGACATGGTTGAAAAAAATTCATCGGAACCATTTATTTTGCTATATACACTTTTTCGTATGTAAAATGAGTATATGCATAAATTATGCTATAACAAGTGAATTTTGATGAAATTTTTCATAGAATTCACTTTGGGGTATCTTCTACCATTATTAGAGTATGCTCAAAAGGATAAAGAGATATAGGTCTGGTTCTTTTTCAGCTTTTAGCTTTGGCTTTTGTCTTTTCTACATTAACTAGCTTTTAAATGAAATGTTTTTTCAAGATGGGGTCTACTAGTTAATTGCAGTACATACTGTACCGATTTCATTTATATTGACAAAAACCGCATGTGAGTTTCTGTTACTCTGTAATCTCTCGTATGAACAGTCTAAAGGCCACAAGCTGCAGCCAAAAGCCATAAACCTCAGTCAAAAAGAACAATCCCATAACTTGTTTGTTTAAGTGGTATATGAGAAATGAGAGTACGTACTCTCAGGAGTGTGGAATCATTTTACTTTATAATATTACAGTTTTCTTAGTACATAATAAGATAATGTTACAAAAAATTACGATTAAAGTCACATATCGTGTTGTAGATCATGAAAAATAAAAAACATCACTTAAAAAATAATAGGGGAGTCGCAAATACCATGTCGAAGTAAATGATGCAAATATTTCAAACCCACCTGTAGGCTACCTAACATCTTGTGCCATACAACATAATGTTTTTGGTTTTCTGTATAGTGTCAACAAAGGACACGATGTTAGTAAACTCAGATGTCGGTATGCTAACAAGTTTATAAAAATAGCATATATTGCATATTTGTATTCTTTATAATTTTTGCAATCAAAATTTACTTAAATCAATACAACTAGCTGAATTCAAATATCAGTATGCTAACAAGTTTATAAAAATAGCACATATTGCATATTTCTGTTCTTTATAATTTTTGCAATCAAAATTTACTTAAATCATTACAACTAGCTGAATTCAAATATCAGTATGCTAACAAGTTTATAAAAATAGCATATATTGAATATTTGTGTTCTTTATAATTTTTGCAATCAAAATTTACTTAAATCATTACAACTAGCTGAATTCCCTTGTGCAATTGTGTGGCCAGATACTACAATACATATGCTTACATTTAAAAATAGAGTTGTATCTATTAGAAAACTCCAATGTGTGTGATTAAAAATACAATTGTATTTCTTATACAACTGTAATAGCCCTAGTATATATCTTATCGGTCTCTACGTAATCCAGGACCACCGTAATTGACAGTATATAGGGTGTGTTTGGTTGAGCTGTGGCTTCGAAAAAGTCTTTGTGAGTTGTTGGTGTGGAAAAGTCTCAGAGGTTGTGGGTCATGAAAAGTGTAAGCTGTTTGGTTCAAACAAGTATAAAACTTACCTCATATCTCTATTTTCCTTGAAACAACTGTGAAACAGCTCTCTATTTTCACCATTTCAAAAAGCAGAGAGCCAAAAGCCAAAAGCAGGGTCCAAAGCGCTTTCAAAACTGTGCTACCCAAAAGTAGCTGCTTCTGAAAAAGCAGTTTCTGATTTCCACCCCTTTGGTTGGCTTTTAGCTTTTTGGAAGCAAAAGCAGCTCCCAAAAGCTCAACCAAAGGCACCTATAGTTTTCTCCCTTTCCACCAATTAAGGTGGTAATTTCTAGCTTTGAGAGCGAATGTAGTGGGGTTTTATTTAATTTTAAAATAATATATATTTTATTGGAGAGTTACAAATATTTTTGTTGGAAAGTGCATGTAACTTGGGACGAGATGCTACTTCAAGGTACTGAAAAAAAAGACAATATGCATGTTCATCAATTTCAGTTTGGCAAATTCCATGTGATTTTTTCTTCGGTTTTCAAAGTGCTGAAACCGTATCAACGACCAAATACTCCCTCCATTAATTTTTATAAGGCATGATTTGACTTGATGCGGTCTCCTAATTTGAACTTTGACCATATATTTCTTTTACTATGTACTGTGCATAACAATGAAATGACGGTAATAAGAAAGTATTTTAACGGTACCACTTTTGTATCACATGATATATATTATTGAATTAGAATTGTTGGTCAAAATCACAAAGTTTGTATCTTGAAATACGTGTACGCCTTATAAAAATCAATGAATAACAACTAGCCACATATTCCAGTAAATCTGGTTCGGATAGGTTTGATATATTCAATTCGGTGAAAATAGATAGATGCCAGGATTTACATGTTACTGCATAAGTATGGCTTTCAAAAAAGTGTTATGTAGCTCGAGTGAACGTTCACACCATGAGTCCCTGACCCAATCAGTCATTCAACTGAATAATACATTTTGTGGTGCATCAATAGAATAATAAATTTTGTGGTGCATCAATGGGAAGTCACTATATTTGCTCTTAAGAGTTAGAAATTACTATGTTAATGGAAGAAAAAAGAAAAGGCTTTACACCGTTTATTTTGATAGGTGTAGATTATAAAGGTGTAAATCAACAAATGTACATATGAGAAACTGTTACAGTTGTATAATAGAATAGATACAAATTCATCTTCATCATCGTCATTAGAGTTGGATATCAAATACAACTCTATTTTCAAATACAAATATACGTGTCATAGTATCTAGCTATACAATTGCTGGGAAATTGAGCTGGTTAATTAGCATCTCAGAGTCACGTCTATTTTACATTGAACTGAAGATTGCCCCAGCCGAATCAATTCTCTTTACTTTTTTTTCAATTATTTACTGGTGCTTAATTTATGTATCAGCTCATTGGCAAGTGCCCAACAATTGTGGAACAAGTGGGAGATCCAGTGCCTCGTGATGGCGAGCTTCTCCCTGCAGGTCTTCCTCCTGTCGTCAGCGGGCTTTCGCAAGCGCTACAACTCCATCGTGCTCAGTGGGTTGCTGTGGCTCGCCTACCTGATGGCCGACTCCGTCGCAATGTACGTCCTCGGCCACCTCACGCTCCTCGTGGGTGACGACCCGCGCCACCAGCTATCGCTCTTCTGGGCACCCTTCCTGCTGCTCCACCTCGGCGGGCAGGAGACCATCACGGCCTTCTCCATTGAGGACAACGCGCTCTGGAAGCGCCACCTGGTGAACCTCACCACCCAGGTGGCGATGGCCATCTACGTCGTCGGCAAGCAATGGCGAGGAGACAAGCTACTTGTGGCTCCCATGGTGCTTATGTTCATCTCTGGGACAGTCAAATACGCTGAGAGAATATGGGCACTCAAGGCAGCCGGCGCAAAGGCACCTGGAAGTAATTCTATTGCTAGTCTTGTTTTTCACGCCACCGATCAAGCAGGATCAAATGTGATGGCCCGTTATACGAGTCTGGTTAGTATTAATTCAGACAAGCAAGACAAGAATATTGAGCGCATCCTGGAGGTGGCCTCCCGTGACTTCCCATTAAGCTTGGATTTTTTTTATGGACATGTCCCCTTCAAAAGTAAGAGAATTTGAAGGGAAATATAGTGAGATCAGGAGTGCTTTGATGGAGCTTCAATCTTCAGAGAATCGAGATGGCGTGGCATACAAGTTGGCTGAGATGCATGTCTCTTTGATCTATGACTACTTGTACACCAAGTTTGGAGCAGTTCGATTCCAAGTCCTTGGCCCAATCATGGGCGCACTCCAGTGGCTCGGCGCTCTTGGCCTAACCTCCGCAGCTCTTGCGTTGTTCGCGAGGGCCATGGCGAATCAAAAGGGGCGGTCAGCCAATAACTATAGTGGAGCTGATGTTATCATATCTTACATACTACTTGTCGGCGCCATCATACTGGAGATATCTTCCATCTTCATTGCATTGACCTCGTCACATTGGGCAGGTCCCAGCATAGCCAAACATCTCCATCGAGAAAGCGGAGGGGAGTGGTCGGGGAAGATGGCACAGTACAACATGGTAGATGGATGGATCCAGGAGAAACAAGCAGCTGGCATGTTGCAACGGGCGATGCGCTGGATCGGCATCAAGCGAGACACCACGCACGTCGCCGTCTCTCTTGAGGTAAAGAAGCTGCTCCTCAACAAACCGCTTGAAATAGCGACCACTGCTCGTTACCAGGACTCCCCACGTGGGCTGGACCTACCAGGTTGGCTGGACCGCCCACGTGGGCTGGTCTGGGACTTCACCAAGTTCGAAGGCCAGTGGGCTCTGTGGGCGGCGAACGGAGACCACCATCAAAGCGAAGCTCAACCGGCTTCTTCACGCGACAGTGCAGCTCAACCTGCTTCTTTCCAAAAAGCCGCACTGATCACTAGCGGGATCCAAGATTTGGATTTTCTGTCCAGTGCCATTCTTTGGCACTTAGTTACGCACATATGCTTATTGGCAGACGGCTCCGAGGTCGCAAGCCCTAGCAAGGAGTTGTCAAATTACATCATGTACCTTGTCGCAAAGCATAACGTGATGGTTGATAGCGACGGGCACATCGTGATGAATGAAAGTCGAAAGAAGGTGCAGGAATCCGGTTTTCTTGACCAGCTGGGCTTCATCCAGAAACTCCGCGAAGGTGACTTGCGAGATTTTGAAAAATCCGGTGCATCACCTTCCACGGCTCTCCGTGTCTGTGTGGAGTTGCTTAAAATCCAAGAAGTAGAAGATGATGATAAGTCTCTGTGTTGTGTTGGTTGGTGCTTGTGGGGTTGTAGTATATTGTATTTTTGCTGTCTTTCTAGGATAGCATCTTAGACTAGCTTTAGGACAGCATCTTGACTAGCATCTAGGACAGCATTTTAGACTAGCATCTTAGCATATGCTTGGCTGGTTAACAGCCTATAAATTTGTATCCCCAACCCCTCAGGTTGGCATGGCATTGTGTGAGAAATAAACCCAGAAAATTGCCCCATCTCCAAGTGTCATCCTCTCGATGAGAGTAAAGATCTTGCTATCACCAAGAGCAAGAATCCAGCGACTAACAGAAGATCAATGGGAGCTGATCGCTGCGGTATGGATGGAGATGCTTTGCTACATGGCACTTAATGTGGAGCTGGGTTCCACGCCAAGCATCTGGGCACCGGCGGAGAGTTCATCACACAAGTCAAGATGCTCCTCTTTATTATAGGCCTGCCTTTTCTTAGGCGTCCTCGGAGAACTCTTATGAGGGCCCAGGAATTGAGCATAGAACTTTGAGTTGAAATAAACTGATTTATGATTAAAATTATGAATTTGATGTATGTTGCAATTTATATTCATTCACTTTATTATCCTTTATTCAATTGGGATTTGGTGCAATGGTTTGCATTTGAGTGAATTAATCCACTACGTTAATTAGACATTTAAGTACTATTGTTATTATGCAATACGAATTGTAATATTGTTATTTGACTTGATGTAAATTCTAATTGTCGCTCAATGGATGTAATTGATTTACTATATAAAGACTGTAATTAATTAAATGTGGTACTATAGGCTGATATAAATATATATTTTAATTGAGTTAAACTTTTTTATTTGTCGTGCAATTAAATTTTATTTCTCACTCTAGTTTATACAAATTGTTTTCTTCCTCGTCGAACGTATTTGTTTATCACTTGCCGGATCCAATCTAAGTGGATACACAAAAAAGTTTAAATTTTTCTGTATTTTAGATCATTAGCTATGTAATTAATTTTGCTTGATGTTGTAATTCATCACTTAAAGTTAACTGGATACACAGGACGTTACAGCTATACTATCGATTTCCATGCGATTTCATGTGGAGCTGGGTTCCACGCCAAGCATCTGAGCACCGACGGAGAGTTTCATCACACAAGTCAAGATGCTCCTCTTTATTATAGTCCTGCCTTTTCTTAGGCGTTTCATAGAGAGATGTACTACCGATTTCCATGCGATTTCATGTAATGAACACTAATATGCTCCAAAGATAATTGTATTATTTTCTCTACCCCTAAAATCCACCAGTTCAGTTCTTTCCTACGACAACCCCAAATTGTGCCCCCAGCAGTCATGAGTTTTTCTATGTCCACACCAATTCGTGTCCCCAGGAAAACCAACCAATGAAATCAACGATCAAGGATCAATTCTCACCTTTCTCTCTTCTTACCCACTTATATCCAACGATCCAAATCCAAATCCAAACGCGAGGCCCACCTCCCCGCGCGACTTGCGATCCCAAGTGGACCCACCGCGCGCGATCGGATCACAGCAGCCGTCCCAGGCGTCGGCTCCTTGACTCCGCCAAGCCTCGCGCGACCCCTGGGGACGCCGCGCCGCCACGAACACGAAGCCGTCACGCTCCCCCCAAATCCGAGCCACCCCGCGCCGCGCTGCAAATCTCGCGTCCCCCTGCTGTTATATCCCGGAGCTAGGGTTTGCGAGGCTTCGGATCGAGCCGCCGCCGCCGGGATCGCGGCGGCTAGGGTTTGGATTGGAGCGCAGCCCGAGGTTTTGATTGGGAGGGTGGTAGTGGTAGGGTTCGCATCTGGATCGAGCCGCCCGTGGGTTGCGATGGTGGTGAGTGGAGGCGACGTGAGTGACGGTTGGTCCGCCCGCCCGCCATGGTGCGGCTTCTCGGGCCGCGGACCCGAGCCGGGCCGAGGAGTCGCCGCGGAGATCACGGCGGCCGGCGGCGACGCGCCCCGCCGGTCGGGAGCGAGGCGAAGCGCGCCGAATCTCGCGCTCGGATTGGCGGGAGGCTCGAGGCGTGGGCGCGATCCGGCGATTGGGATGAGAGAGGCGAGGAAGGCGATGAGCGGATCGGCGTCGGCTGGGCTGCGGTCCGGGAGCTACGGCTCCCTCGCGCCCGGCGGCGGGAGGAAGGCGCGCGAGGGGTGGGGTGGCGCGGGAGAAGGAGCGCCGCCGCTGCTGCACCGCGGCGCCGCGGCCGGTCTGGCCGGCGCAGGTGGCATGCTGCCGCCGCCGCCGCCTCCGCCGCCGTCTTCTCGCTCCCTCTTGGCCGTCGCCAAAGGTCTCGCGCTCGTGGATCCTCTCATGTTGCACCCCTCAAAATTACCCAGGTGCGCAGGCGACCTCCTCATCCAGTGAAAGCGGCGGCGGGACAGGGATGGGGAGGAGGTCGCCTGCTCACCTGGGTAATTGCAGCTCACCTGCTCCTTCCTTGGAGAATTCCAAGTCTTTCTTTATCTTCTTCCATCAATTGTGTTGTTTGATTTGGGTGGTGTTGCAGAGGTCGGGAGCTCGCGATGGTGGGGAGAGGTCATGCGAGGTGTTCTTCCCTTCATCGTCATCGCCGAGGCCGTGTTCTTCGCCTCTCCGGCCGCCTCGCCGACCTCGCCCTTCCTCCTCCTCAAGCCGCGCGCTGGGTCCTCTGCCTTCTTCGCGGCCAAGAAGAAGAGCTACCACCAACACCACCTCCACCGCCGCAGAGGGGCGGCCGCGCCTCCTCAACTTCCACCACCTCGCCCGCCTCGCCGACGAGTCCCGATGCTGTAGAAACCTTCCGTTTTCTTGATTCCTTCCTTCTTAGCCCACGTTATTAGCAATGTCGTTTTATCTGATTCGTTTATGCAAATTGAATTGAATCAAGTCTCGGTGAACGAGGTGGAGGCGCTGTTTGAGCTCTACAAGAAGATCAGCTGCTCCATCATCGACGACGGACTCATCCACAAGGTGCAAATATAATACTCCCTCTTCAATTCTTGCATCTGATGTGTTATTGCCTTCTTGGGTTAATGTGAGATCCAAAAATTCGTCGCAGTTCGTCAACTAAAGGAATGATTATTGTGCTTTACACTTCAATCCATGTTCTTTGTAGCGAATAATTCGGTTCTTTCAATCTGAGAGAAATGGGTGTTCTTGGGCTCATGGACAGTGACACTTTGACGAGTACTCAACTAATTAGTATTTGGTTATATTGAGTGCGATGTGCAACTTAGTACAGAGAAGATCGATCTGAAAGTGTTGCACCGCACGCAATGGATTCTCTCCTCAGGGGATGGATTAGTGGGACGCTGTCATATGACCAGTACAGATGGGAGTATTATAAAATTTGTCTTGACAGCCCATAAAATTCTTTGCCTGTATTTGTCCATATCATGTGTGGCTCCTATGCTACCTAGGGTGTGGCTCCGCCCCTGCCTGCATCCGATTGATCAAAAGATTGTTGAGTTTGTATTTTCAGAACATCTGTTATGCCCGCACATGTTGGCATGAACAAA
The DNA here is from genome assembly GCA_036346575.1 of Dendrocalamus sinicus. Classification (NCBI taxonomy): domain Eukaryota; kingdom Viridiplantae; phylum Streptophyta; class Magnoliopsida; order Poales; family Poaceae; genus Dendrocalamus; species Dendrocalamus sinicus. The sequence continues at coordinate 8,780,530 of CM070660.1, read as the reverse complement.
TTTAATGGAATTAACAAACCAAAGAGAGTAATAATAAACGGTTTCAATGCCCTTTCTCATTGCATACTATGTTGAAACTCACAAAGAGATTTTTAAATGTTCCTCTGTTGAACGGTTCTCCAGAAGAGCTTCAGTGGCATTGTTCAAGACTCCTAGCGCGAGAATCTTTTTCTTGACAGGTGAGTGTTTACTTCGTTTTGCTCTATAAGTTCTTGATTTACAGATCATGCACAAAGTTCTGAATTTTTCTCCGATTATTCTGAAATTATTTACATCACATGTCGCTTTCAGAGATTTACAACATCGAACTAAAATTCTCTCGATCCAGGTTTTTATTTGTTCAATGAAATGAAAAATGGTGTAATAGAGTTTGATGAGTTTATTCATGCCCTCAGTGTCTTCCATCCATTTGCACCTTTGGAAGACAAGATTAATTGTACGTACGGTTCTTGCAGAGACTAGCTATGCCACGTTCATGTGTTGAGCTATAATTACAGTGGGCTCTTTTTCTCGGATTGTTTCATTGTATTTAGGTTTGTATGACTTGAGGCAAACGGCTTTATTGAACGTGTGGAGGTTAGTTCATTATGATATATTTAACTGTACCATGCATTTTTTTAAGTTTAAACTAAGGTGATCCATTGCATGCCCTATGTTGTAGGTTAAGCAAATGGTTATTGCTATTTTCATGGAATCTGAAATGAGATTGTCAGATGACCTTCTTGAAGCCATCATAGATAAGGTAAGCAATAATTTGCTTTGGCTTCTCACGTCATTTATTTTCATCTTACATGGATGTAAGTTGTGAGTTATTGTTTCGGACATTTGAAGATGCTGATACTGATAGGGATGGAAAATTAACCAAGAAGAATGGAAGAAATTTGTATTGCGCCACCCTAATCTATTAAAGAACATGACACTACCATATCTAAGGTTTGAACCTGAGGACTACAACCAAAGTATTGCAAGTATTTTCTTCAAATTACAGCCAACATGTTTTTTACAACTATTCAGAAATTCATCTGTATTTAGTATTTAGTTATTTACTTTACCGAATCTAGGGTTTCCCGCCGCCGGATCACGCTGCGGAGGCTGCTCCGATGCTGCCGTGCGCGAGGTCGTTGTCTGCGGAGGAGGGCTAGCCCTCCTGCGGGGATGCGCGGAGGGCGAGTGCGGTAGGAGAACTTTGCCTGAGAACTTGGGAGGTTGCAATTAATTGTGAGGTAATGGCATGTATATCAATTGTCAATCTAGGATGAAGTTTTTCCTTGGATATGGGTAGGTGGCCAAAATATGAATTACTCATATAAGTAGCCTCATCCGAGAGTGTTTCTCTTTTTTTTTTTTGGCAATTTTTTGTTGTATCTGTGTTGAATACACAAAGTAGCAACATGGACCGTTATTTCACTTTTATTAGTTACCACACTAATATGGCAGGTTAATCCTGTCTATTAGTGATATAATAGAAACTTGTGAAAGACAATAAAAATTTAGATCATATAAAATATATCAAAGAATTTTGGCCAAACCAAAGAAAGAAGTAGATGCCTCAGGGAAGAGCACCAAAAATATTGTGTATAAAGACGTCCTAGCATGGTGATGTGGTAAGTAAATAGTCCACAAACACCTATTTCCTTACTGTGTTTCATATTTCTTTATGTGAAAAATGTTTGTTTTCTTTGTAGCCTCAAGTTTAAACAATGTGGGGATGGAGAAAGTCGTCGGTGGGTGAGTTCAATGATGTTGTCGCCTCCTCAAAGGATCAGTCGTTATGTGACATTCATTATGTGACAAAAATATTTGGTTATACAAAATATGAGACGTGAATCTTAATGAATCTGATTGTTCGTTTTATTTTTTACAAATTTTATCTTGTTTTGTATTTTACCGTAGCGTTAGCACGGGCACACTACTAGTATATTTATAAATTTATAAATAATATGTTATTATGTCCTTTAAATAATTAATATTTTATATTGATTAATTAACAAGCATGAGACTCCTTTTCTTATAACATCCTGAAATTTCAAGAAATATGAAAATAAGGGTAATATAAAAACTTTTGCACGCATTTGTTATCTCTTGGTTTTTATTGGAGTTTCTTTGGAAAAAGTATTTAAAAAAAAAAATCAAAAGTGCATAAAATATAAATCAAATGAAATCAAAAATCAAATGTTAGAAAAGATGGTTAAAGTGGCATGAGAGAAAGTATGGTGGAAATTATCCTAAGAACTCTTAAATATAATTATGGCACTGGAAATAAATTTTTGAGTAATTTTTTGAACATGATCTAAGAATTTAATTAAAATAGAAATCAACTTTAAATGGGCCAATAGCCTTCCCAGAATTTTTTGAGAAACATCTAGTATAGTTAAAATTCTAAAACTTTTACCCTATAATCTATTCTATGTCAGGAGAACTAAAAAAAATCACAATTTTTTGTGCTCATTTGTTGTATCTAATAATTGCCCAAATCTCTTATTTGATTGACCCACTACTACAAAAAGAGTCATCACAGACGGTTTGGAATTGCGGAAATATTATAATGAGGCATTGGAGCTGGAGTTCTGAAACCTGACTGTTACGGTACACGAGCTAGCTGGTAGGTGTTGAATCTGACTCTTCAAGGCTCAATAGGTAAGAGGGAAAAGCAAAGGTAAGCGGTAAACTCGTCTAAGGGGGATAACTAATGGCAACCCTAAACTAAAACACTCACTTAGCCAAAAATGCCAACAAAAGAAGTAATAAACTCCACAAAAAGATTTTGACATGACTGCATCATAATGCTAGAAGTAAAACTGCAGCTCACATCACACCCAACGGCAAATAAGAAGCAAGACGAGCTATATGGTACTAAAAACTACAACAGGGTTCAAGTCTAATGGCTCCTAATCACATCGATAGAAATTATGGGGATAAGAAGTCAATTTAAGTTTTAAAAATAATATCTCCGAGGAGGCAAGGGGTAAGAATCCTAAGAATGAGGTAAGGACAAAGAATTACTAAATAGTAATTTGGTTGATTTGATTTAGAAAATAAATTTGGAAACTTTGCTAATTCGATCATTCTAACTAGGGTTTTGTCCTACAGTCGATATAGCTCTGATACCACCTCTGTAGAGACCCGAATATGCAAATCCGGACTCTCCTATGAATTCTGCACCAGTTCAGGATCACGCTAGTGTACACAGTATAAACAAAGATGAAATATCGACTATATCACGATTTACTAGGAAAAGACTCAAATATTATTAATAATTATCAGAGTACGATCTTATGGCCAAGCTTACAATTAATAGCCTAAAAAGCTTAAAGAAACGAGCAGCGGAAAAACAGAAATAAGCGCAGTAGCCATTCGATATGCCCACAAGCAATTAAGTGGGGAGCAAAGTTCTAATCCGCGAAGTCGTCGAAGTATCCTCCTTCTAGTAGCTCCTGATGATCTAGTCCTTCTTCCTCAACTGAGCAAATATAGATGAAACCGTGAGTACATAGAGTACTCAGCAAGTTGTTTATAACAAAAATGCAATATAGTATGCAAGGCTTACCAAAGAATGGCTGAAAGGTTAATTTGCAAAAGGCAACAATTTAAAGTAAATACAATAAATAGATTGAAAAGAGAACTTTACAAATGATAGTAAAGAAGTAATCAAAGGAATTAGGACAAACCACAAGTAAACTGGCCATTCACTCCAATGAATCACCCATGAACCAAGATTCACATAATGAATCACCAGTGAACTAACCATTCACCCCCAACATAACTCAACCAGGTTTTTATGAAAACTCTACCCCTCGTGTGAAATCACCAAGCATTGTCCATGACCGAGGACACGGCTATTCGAATAGTTTTATACTCTGCAGAGGTTTTACAACTTTACCCACACGATGTGATCATCTTGTAATGTCACCGGTATAACATGCTTCCTTTGGTATGCCGACCAAGAAGATCACAACAAGGCCTTTACAATGTTCAATCTCAACCCAGTTCCGCCTCGCTAAGGTTTCACCGTCGAGTAGGGTAACCCCCTAGTCGATAATTGCCCTCTCTTACACATGGAAATCAGTGACCATGTTCATCCCAATGACGGAATCGAAATTGAAATTTCACAAATTAGTCAGCCAGGTCTATTCCATACTAGACATGTGGTTGTACGGTAAGGCTCAGATCAATGGCGCACAAAGTTAAGTCCTTAGATTTACCCAGCGAAGCATCCACATCCCATGTGCAACCTGCACCCCTTTAAAGCATGATCATTCGCCCAAGTGAAAACCAATTTTGTATAAGTAACAGCAATGACACTGCCCATATCATGATACTCAAATTTTATAACTATGGCTGAACACCACGTTCCAGTATATTATTAAGTCAAGATTAATTAACACATGTGATGATAGATCTAATGTACTACCAGCATGGCCAAGCAATTCTAAACGCACAACCCATGTGATAACTAATATTACATCACTAAATAATTCTCATCCTATGGTGACGATAGAATCATGGCAACCAAATTATCAAGGAAAATTAATCAATTTGGACAATAACTACCAATACAAGAGTTTGAAAATAAAATAGCGATGCATGGTACTTTAAAACAAAATAATAAATAATAGATTTAAAAACTAGGTTCAACATGATCAAAGGACACGACTTTAGCTCCTTGCTCAGTTGACAGCTCTTGATCCTCAAATCCGGCTTCAGCTCCTTCGAAAGCGTGATCTAACGAGAGAGAAAGCGAAACGAAACACAAAAATAAATTCAAATAAAATTCAAATGAACTCCAAAAACTCCAAAATAAGAACCAAAAGATAGATCTCAATTTTATATGAATTTAGGAAAAGAATTGGGTCGATCGGAGTTCGGATGAAGGAAAACAAGCGACCTAAGGTTTGCCGGGCGAGAAAATGCTGAAAAATAACAAAAGTTACTGCTCATCCAAGAGCAGCTAGCACTTTTGGAGAAAAGGCTAGCGCCGGGAAGAGGAGGCATATGAGGTGAATCTAACTAGCAAAATGGGTTGCTAGGGACCCAAGGCATACATTGGAAGCGATGGCACGCCAAACGGAGAACGGTGGCGACACGGGCGGCCACAACGACATGGGTAAGAGAGAGGAATAAAACTTAGGCATAGAACATGGAGAAGTAGGGTGAGTACGGGCTAGAACGCGGCATGGCGAAGCTAGGAAAATTATCGGCTCAGCCAGAAATCCATCGGAGACAGCGCAATCGACGTTTGAATGACATTGGGAAGGAAAAAGGAAAACTTGATATCTTGGTGCTCGGTGAACGAAATCTAAAACCACTTGGAGGGTAGCTACCTGGGATGGTTTGGTACGATATAACATGAACAGATTGGGGAAAACACCACCGGATAGATGGGGACATGAGATGCCATTGGCGGCCATGGTGAGGTGTCGGAGGCGAAAATTTGTGGAGGCTTTACAGGAAAAAGGAAGGAAGCACGGCATAGCAAGCAGTGAGGCAAGTCTAAAAAAATTATGGCACAGGCTAAAGCTTACCGGAGATGACGAATCGACGTCGGGAAGCGATCTTGACCTAGATTGGGGAAAACTCGATTTCGGGAGATTGGCTGCACCAAAATCAAATTAATCTGGTAAGAAGATAGATGGCACATGGGAACACGATGTGATGCAAAAGAAGCATGAAAAATCTCATTGGATAGCTTGGAACGCGACGAGCAATTTTGAGACTGGAGGGCCTCGGTGCCAACGGCGTCCTGGTCTTTGAGGGGACTTGGCACTGCTTGGAACAGGTTTATAGGGGTCAAGGGATCGTATTTATAGGCTTGGAAGAGATAGAAACCGACTCCAATTCGTGGATTTCGGTTTAGTGTCCGTTTCAGAAAATAAGGGATAAAAGGCAACCGGATGAACGAAACATAAGGAGACCGGTTGGGATGGATTCCTTGTGTGATTTGGTACAACTGTAAATCTTGATATGTATTTTCCTTCTTCATTTTTTGATATCATGGTCCATCTCATTGTACATGTTGTGTGGGAAATAAAAATGTGTGGGCTTGTATTCCTACATAGCATATACCCATTTGAGAGGTTCATGGGAATTCTCAAGTCCTATGTACGGAATCGATCTCGGCCGGGAGGGCAGCATCATTGAAGGTTATGCAAGCGAAGAGGTCATTGAGTTTTGTGCCGATTATATGGCTCAAATTCAACCGATAGGTGTGCCTCAATCTCATCATGAGGGGAGGCCCAAGGGTATCGGAACTATTGGAAGGAAAACAATTACTCTAGATATAGACGCGTATGCTCAAGCCCATTTCACGGTCTTGCAACACATGACTGAAGTGACGCCTTATGTCGACCAGCACAAGGATGTGCTTCGGCAACAGAATCCAGAGCGGCTGGATGTTTGGATCATGAGGCAACACAACAGTTGGTTCAACCAATGGTTGAAGGAGCAAATCGCTAAAAGCTCACCAAGCAGGGGCGGACCTGCCCTTCGGGCCGGCCCGGGCGGCCGCCCGAGCTCCCCTCGCTGGCGCTAACCTAGATCCCGGCCTCCCGGGCAGCAGAGGAGGAGGATGGCGTGGCGGCAGCGCCCAGACGGAGGAGTCGGAAGACGGCGCGGCGCAGCGGCGCCCAAGCGGCTAGGGGAGGCGGGAGGCGGTGGCCGGGAGCGCAGCGCGCCAGCGGCTAGGGAGGCGGAGGTGGTGGCCGGGAGCGCGCGGTCGCCGCCAGGGCCTGTGGGCAGGGGAGGCCGGAGGCGGTGGTCGGGAACGGGGAGCGACGCGGTGGCTGGGCGACGGGGGAGGGCCGAGGCGCAGAGCGGCGGAAGGAGCGACCGACGGATTTGAGGAGAGCAGGTCAGGCGTCGGGCGTTGGCGGATTTGAGGAGGCGAGGAGCATTCGAGTAGAGCATTCTTCCATGCTGATGCTAACCGCCTAACCCTAGATTTTCTTGATCCTTGATCTGTGGGATTCTCTTGCTATCCTGCGTTTCATGGCACTGCTATTCCTGCTTGTGGTGGATGCCTCGTGGCTAATTGGCGATTGGGGGTGGATGTTGGATTTACGGCAAGGACCTGGAAGTTGTAAAGTTGGACAAGGAGTTGTTCTTTATAGAGATGATACTGGTAATTTAGGCGGGGTTTAGTTGGGTCAAGATTCAAGAATTCTGCTTATGCATAAGAGAATTAAGAACTCTAGCATCTGGGTAATTTTATCGTCGGTAATGCCTGCATCTTCATGTTAATTAGTAATGTCTAGTTATGATTAGATATGGTATAATATATATTGCTGAGATGAAGTTTTGAGATCATGTGGCTGCACTGCTGGGGCTATCCCTTGTAGAAGAGCTGGACTGCCCCGTACTACCATTGTAGGGCTAGTGACGACAACTCTTTGCCTTCTTGTGTGCAGGGCCTCTACAAAGGCCTTCCTCTCGCTATGGCCTCGAGGCTGATCTCCTCCAGAGGCCTTGCGGATGTCCTCTGTGTATGCTTGCTGCATCTCGATCCCCAAAGCTTGCTCCACCAAGGTACGAAAGTCCGTGCAAATGATGGCTGTGGCTCCTACCCTGCGGTTAGGAGGACCATCTGGCTTTGGCAGAGTTCGCATATAACAATAGTTATCAGGCGAGTATCAAGATGGCTCCTTTTGATGCTTTGTATGGTCGAAGGTGTGTTTCCCCTCTTTGTTGGGATGCAGTGGGCAAGATGTCTTTACTTGGCCCGAACCTTGTTCAGCAGACTGTGGAGAAAGTGCGGGAGGTTCATCAGAACCTGTTGGCCACTCAGAGCCGACAAAAGAGTTATGCGGACGTTCGGCGCCGAGAGTTGGAGTTTGCGGTTGGTGACCTTGTGCTCCTTCGGGTGTCTCCAATTAAGGGCACTGTTCGATTTGGTACCACTGGGAAGCTTAGCCCGCGGTACATCGGCCCTTTTCCAGTGGTTGCTCGCGTGGGCAGCTTGGTTTATCATTTGGAGTTGTCGAGCTCGTTGAGAGGGGTGCATAATGTCTTCCATGTGTCTATGCTGAAGAAATATTTGTGGGATCCTGAACACAAGATTGACCTGGGGCAGGTCACGGTGAATCAGGATCTCACTGTGGAGAGTCGGCCAGTGCATATCTTGGACACTTCGGAGCGGGTCTTGAGGAGTAAGACCATCAAGTATGTGAAGGTCCTCTGGATGTTTCAGTCTGAGAGGGAGGCTACGTGGGAGCTTGAGGATCAAATGCGAAGGAAGTACCCCGAGCTCTTCGAGGCTGGTGAGTACTTGTAGTTGTGGTTTCGTGGTTTCCGTTAGTTGCTCTTTTTTTTGCTGTTCTCTTGTTTCGTGGTTTGAGGAGTTAGATTCGAGGCCGAATCCTTTTTAGGTGGGGAGAATGTAATACCCCGAACGTCGTTTCGGCGTCGGTTTTAAAGTAATCGCGTAGTCACCCGGATTTTCGGTAAATCGCGGGAAGGAAAAATAAAAACTATGGAATAGCATAAAATGAAAAAATGAAATAAATAAAAAAATCTAAGTGGGCTGCCTGGTGGGTGGGCCTACCACCTTGGGCCATCCGGCCCAAGGGGTGGCCGCACCCCCTCCCCTCCCTATTTAATCTATTGGCCGCTACCCCTCTTTTTTCCACCCCCTGGCCACCACCCTCCCCTCCCAATTGTGCCTCCATCTCCTCTCCCCTGTTGCTGTCCATTGGTGCAAAGGAGGAAGCGAGAAGAAAGGAAGAAGAAGAGAAGGAAGAAGAAGAGAGGGAAGGGAAGAAGAGGAGGAAAGAATAGGGGTGATCCCAAGGGATCCCCTTGGTAACTTTTCCCAATCCCTAATCCTTCTATTTTTAGAGTAATTAGGGTTCTCGACACGATATTAGAAGGGGATTAGCAAATTGATTATCCGATTAGTGATTTTCTACTGTCTGTGTGTAGTCAGATTTGTGCAGCGTGACTGTTTGCACAGATTAGTGCATCGAAACGATTTTTACTGTGGGTCTAAAACGTGAGCTGCTGATAGAAAGTTTTGCATCGTTCGAGATCCCAGAAGAACGCTATGACTCCGTGCAATGACATGCCTTGCTAGTGACGTGCAAAGCATGGGAAAAACTTCAAGAGCGTGCTTGTCAAGCAGTACGTGGAGAAGGATCTAACGCCCTTTCATAAGTACCCATTCGTGTAACCACAATGGGAAGAGTTTAAGACGATGAAGATGACCGAAGATTTTAGAAGTGCAAGTGCGGCGCACAAGGCCCTCCAGGCAAAAAACACACACCTCCACAGACTTGGCACAGTTGGGTATGCAGGTAAAATCCCGCAGTGGAGGACGGAGGACGAACAGGCAATCCTGCGAGACACCGCCCCGCCATTTGCCACGATCTCGGATGAGCGCGCTCGAAATTGGATTAGAGCGAGGTCATCTACCACGTCATCGGGGGACATCTCCTTCCAAAACCCTGCAGACCAGGAAGTGTCCCACCGCCTGGTAAGATATCGATTAAACTATATAGTTTGTAATTACTCCACAACTTCGTAGGAAGTGAAATGACATGTCGGGCTCTTGCAGGAAGCGCTGAGTGTAGAATCTTCGCAGGAATCATTCCAGGCAACTAGGGAGAAAGATATACTCTTCGCGGCCCTGGGAAACAAGGAGTACCCGGGTCGTACGAGAGGCCTTGAGCTTTATATTCCTTGGAAACATGGTTTCTCATATGACTATGAATTGTATCGGAGAAGGAAGAGAACCAAAGACGAGCGTGAGGCACGGCTTTGAGAGGAGATCAAGGCATCTCTTAGAGAGGAGCTAACTGATTATGTCAGAGATGAGATGCAAAGATATACAGAAAATCAGCAGACCGTCGCCGTCGCCGCCGCCGCTGTGCTAGCCAGGCCCCCAACCATCGGAGTAGTTGCGCGTCCAATCTTACGACGGAAAGCGAGGCCATATTTCCTCTAGACGATATCCTGGTAATAATATTATCTCTGGAATGCTCGATCTGTTGATAGGCCTATTGGAGTAGCTAATTTTGTATTATTTTGTAGGAGCCTACGAAGCGCAAGCTCCAAGTGAGATATGCCTCTGTTGCCTTGTGCGCTGCTTGGGGCCAGGCATATCCGTCTGCTCACGGGGCCATGGTGCACCGTACACCCTTAGCACCAGGCTTCAGAAAAGTTCATGTGGATGGTGTGCATGCCAATTTCAAGGTCGTCCCGCTACCGAAGCCCCCCAACGACGAGATCGTGACTCTAGGGCAAGCCATTGGAACATTCATCCAGTGGCCCAAAAGCGACATCTGCCTGAAGGCTTCTTCACCGGTGGCTGGTCCACAAGGGCAGTCTGAACCAGAGCTACATGAACTAGTGCCCTCTCCACAAGGCCTATCTCCACCACCGCTACCTGCACCAGTGCCATCTCCACGGGTGCTATTCTCGGTGAAGCAACTTGCACCGGTGCTACCTTTACAGTCGACTACCATGAAGTCGACCTACAGCTGAGGCAGCAGGGGCAAATCAAAGAAGACCGATGATAATATCCCGTACCTGCCATTGGCCTGCAAATTCGTGCTAGGCGAGCTGATGATCGTACCAAAAAAGCACCTCCTAACCCTAGGACTTAGTTGCTAGAGATTACACGCTTGGTATATAGAACATGCCAATAAGCCACAGGGAGAACGGCGCTCAGGTATCATTGTTAAATTCAGGCCGGATCATTTGCAGCACGAAGTTCATGATTGTGTCTTCGCGGTGACCTTTGAGGATTTATTTGATCTTTTCACACTCAACACTGTCGACGCCTCACTCGTTCGATGCTGGATGCTATAAGTGTGTACAATCATAGTCTCTGTTCATGTAATACCGATATGTGTCATATATAATTTGTTGCTTTTCTGTGTATATATATAGACACATGGTGACTGAAGCTAGATCATTCAAATTACCAATTGGTTTCCTGGACCCACGCTTGGTCGCCATGGATACCATCAATGAGGATGCATCCTTCGTCGAGAGGTATATTATAACAACACTGCTGGCTCACCGCGATAAGGAATTATACTTATGCCCTACAATCAGGGGTTCCATTGGATTTTAATTGTAATTATACCAAAATACAACAAGGCAATATACACTACTACAAAAGAGGCTATACTGGACGGCTACATCACAAACGGTTCATACGGAACCGTCTGTGATTAAACTGTCACAGACGGTTTATACTGGCAATAGTCTGTGCTATTTTCATAGACGGTTATTAACACGAACTGTCTGTGATAATTGAGACATCACAGATAGTTCGATTTAAGAACCGTCTGTGAACTTTCATAGACGGTTCTTAATACGAACCGTCTATGATAATCTAGACAACACAGACGATTCGTGTTAATAACCGTCTGTGAACGTTCACAGATGGTTCTTAATACGAACAGTCTGTGGTAATCCTGACAGACCTTTGTCGTATGAACTACAGAAGCTATGCTGAGACGAGAGTCAAACTCAAGGCAATTTTATTACAAAAGTCCAAAAAAAGAGATTCCTAGATTTTAATCTTCTGGGCTTCATATGCTTCTTCATCGACTTCTGGAGTTGGAGGATCAGTCGCTGTGTTCTCGAATGCCGTCAAGATTGTCATTGCCCTCTCCACTTCCTCCTCAAGCCTGGGCAAATCATTAGCATGTTCCATAATCTCAAAGAGGACGCCATGATAAGCTTCCTCAGAATCGACCAATTCTGCTTGATCGGCAAGGTTATCCATGTGTCTCTGCACTGCCGCAAGAGCTTTTTCCGCTTTGCGCACATTATAGAGAAGAACGAGGCTTAGGGCGGTTTCCCTTTCCTGAGCGGCAACGAGACACCTCCGTCGACGACGGATGATGAGGTCCAGCTGATGGATGGAAGCGAGTCGAGGAAGGAGAGCAGGACGTGAGCGGAGGAGCTACTCCAGACGTAAATTGTTGGCTGCCTGTGTAAGGTTGCGTCTGAACAACTCATGATGGATAGATGAGAGGAAGGTGATCAAAAGAATATTAGATGTCATTATTGAGAAATCTAGTGATGAAGAAGATGAGGGAGAGGACAGTGTAGAAGAGCAGGATTAGGGCGCGCATATTTAAGCATTAACACAGACAGTTCGTATTCCAAATCGTCTCTAATATGAATATCACAAACAATTTGTATTCCAAATCGTCTCTAATATTAATATCACAAACGGTTCGTATTCCAAACCGTCTCCGATATTAATATCACAGACGGTTCTTAATACGAACCGTCTGTGATAAGTGAGACATCACAGATGGTTCATATAACAAACCGTCTCTAATATTCATTATCACAGATAGTTCATGTAACAAACCATCTGTGATAATCACACGTCACCGATCCATGGCGTATACCCAGGATTTCGATCCTACCCGTCCATTCTCTCCACATCGAGTAGCAGGCACCAGTTCCTCCCACTGCTCAACCCTTATTAATAACTCCCTATCTACCTTTCCGCCGGTACTAGTCACGCGTGAGTTCATCCACTAGCTAGCTTCGTGCATCTCCCCTCCGCTGTGAGCTAGCTAGCGTCTCCGTTGTGGCACAGCGGGAGGCTGGACAACACACTCTTGTCGTAAGTGTGTCTTGTTCAGCCTCACCGTCGTGCCACGAAGGGTTCGTTAGCTTGTTATCCTGTAATGGATCTGAATGTGTTGTGTTGTGCTTGCATCTGTATTTGCTTGTTCCTCGACGATGCCGACTACTACCGTGAGCTAGCACCTCCGTTGTGGCACGGCGGCATTCTGGGCAACACACTCTTGCCGTAAGTGTCGTAAGTGTGTCTTGTTCAGAGTGACCGTCGTGCCATGAAGGGTTCGTTAGCTGTAATAGATCTGAATGTGTTGTTGTGTCTTGCCTCTGTATTTGCTTGTTCTTCGATGACGCTAACTACTGCCGTGAGCTAGCGCCTCCGTTGTGGCACAGCGAGAGGCTAGACAACACACTTTTGATGTAAGTGTCATAAGGGTGTCTTGTTTAGCATCACCGTCGTGCCACGAAGGGTTCGTTAGCTTGTTATCCTGTAATAGATCTGAATGTGTTGTTGTGCTTGCGTCTTTATTTGCTTGTTTTCAAAGGGCATGGGTAACATTATTTAATTTCTTGAGGCTAGGCAAAAAACAGAAAAAAATTTCAGGTATAGAGTGAACTATCACAGATGCTTTGTGGTATAAACCGTCTGTGAAGGACTATCACAGACGGTTCTATATACAAACCATCTGTGATACTCAACAATCACAGACGGTTGGTATTACGAACCATCTGTGATACTCAACAATCACATAAGGTTGGTATTATGAATCGTCTGTGATATTGTGGACATCACAAACGGTTTGTGTTAATAACCGTCTGTGATAATTCACAAACGGTTATTTATCCGAACCGTCTGTGATATATTGGTTTCACAGACCGTTTGTGGTTGGAACCATCTGTGATAATCTACGCTATTTATTACTGGGCGTACTTGCTCGATCTTGACACAGATCTGTCTTCATTGCGCTGCATCGGTGGAGCAAGGTGGCCGGCTTTAGGGAGTTCGTGGTGAAAACATATAGCCGTCTTCTTGGTGATTAGAGGTTAGTGCTCAATTACTTTTATAACTTATATGCATGCATGTTTTTGTAATTGAAAAGGATGATAGATAGGTTTTTGTTTAATTTAGATCTAGCTAGCTAGCTAGGTTTAGAAAAATAATGTTAGTTTGCTCAATTTCAGAATGGGTAAGTACTGGTACGTAGTTCACTAGCTTCAATAAATTCTTGCTTAACATTAGTATGTCATGAATATGTGCATGGCTACCTAGCTATACCTATGTAATATATATAGATGCATGTCATGCACGTGTAAATATATATAGCTACTTTGATTTGCTATGTAGTAGCGCTAATAATCATTTTTGACACCCATTTGTTATTTGTGTAGCATAGATGGACCGAAGCTAGATGTATATTGAGAACCGTGTGAGTGAAGAGTACATTAATGGCGTATCTGCTTTTAGAAGAGCGGCCGATCTGGATATGTTGAAGAAGGGGATGAAATATATGTACTGTCCATGCATTGATTGTGATAATCTCAAGATGTTTAGCAACTCAGCGCAGATTGAAGCTCACTTGATTTGAAGGGGTTTCAGAAAAGGGTACAAATGTTGGACCAGTCACGGTGAAGAGAAGAGTACACAAGAAGGTAGTTATGACATAGTCGAGGGAGACAACGATATGCTGGATGTGGACTGTGCTTTCGATCATGAGGAGAGGTCGCAGGATGACAATCTGGATCAGATGTTACGTGATGCAGAAGGGAACTATAGTGAGAGAGAGAGAGAGTTTGGTAAAGTTGAGGGCTTGATGGAGGACTCGGAGAAACCTTTGTTCTTGGGCTGCAAGCCGCAATACATGAGGTTGTCATCAGTTCTACAACTGTTGAAATTGAAGGTAAGCAATGATTGGTCCGACAATAGTTTCACGGCATTGTTAGGTCTCCTAGCAGACATGCTTCCAAATGGAAATGTGTTATTGAGAACCACCTACCAAGCCAAAAAGATTCTTTGTCCATTGGGAATGAAAGTAGAAAGAATACATGCATGTTCGAATGATTGTATCCTGTAACGTATAGAGTATGCTAGCTTACATGTTTGTCCGGTGTGCAAAGCATACTGATACAAGCGTAAAAATGACTCTGATGATGGGAAGGGCATCGAGGTGAAGCAAGGACCTCCTGCTAAGGTGTTGTGGTATCTTCCTGTAATTCCTCGTTTGAAGCGTTTATTTGCAAACCGCAAGGATGCAAGATTGATGCGTTGGCACTGGGAGCAGCGTAAGAAAGATAGAATGATAAGACACGTTGCTAATTCAGCCTAGTGGAGGAACATTGATAGGATGTTTGTAGATTTCGGTGTGGAATCGAGGAATATAAGGTTTGGGTTGAGTACAGATGGAATGAATCCTTTTGGTAACAAGAGAAGCCGACATAGCACCTGGCCTGTGACTCTGCATGTACAGCCTTCCTCCTTGGTTGTGTATGAACCGGAAGTATATTTTGATGTCACTACTTATCTAAGGGCCGAAACAACCTGAGAACAATATTGATGTGTTCCTAGCACCATTGGTGGGAGATCTTGCAATACTATAGAACGAAGGGGTACATGTATGGGATGCAGACAAACGAGAGAATTTCACTCTACGCGCCATGTTGTTCTGCATTATTAATGATTTTCCTGCCCTTGGTAACCTGTCAGGATTGAGTACAAAAGGAGCCAAAGCGTGTCCGCACTGCTTAGATTATACCGAGAGTGTGTGGTTAAACAACTTGCGCAAAACTGTGCACATGCGTCACCGTAGGTTCCTTCTAAAGTATCACCCATACCTCAAGATAAAAAACAATTTGACGGGAAAAAAGAGGATGACTCGGTACCAAGGCCTTTTAGCGTGAAAGAGGTGTATAATATGGTCAAGGATATCAACGTTGTGCTTAGAAAGGGACGTAAATTGAGGAAGAACATGTGAAAAAAGAGGTCAATATTTTGGGACTTGCCTTACTGGGAGCACTTAGAAGTTCGCAATTGCATCGATGTCATGCACGTAGAGAAGAATGTATGTGATAGTTTGATTGGTCTCTTACTGAACATTCCTGATAAAACGAAGGATGGTGCCAACGCAAGGCGTAACTTGGTCGCTATGAACATCAGGACCGACTTAGCACCGATAGAGACCGATAAAGGCCGGATGTACCTTCCCCCAGCTTGTTACACTCTATCTAAGTCTGAGAGAACTCAACTGTGCCAGTCCTTACATGGTGTGAAAGTTCCATCCGGTCACTCCACCAGCATGAAGAAACTTGTTTACATGGAATATTTGAAATTAATTGGTATGAAGTCTCATAACTGTCATGTGCTAATGACACAAATGCTACCTGTTGCAATTAGAAGTATTTTGCCGAACAAGGTTTGAGTGACAATCATAAGGCTATGTTATTTCTTTAACGCAATTGCTCAGAAGGTCATTGATCCCGATGGACTAGATGCTCTGCAAACCGAGGTGGTGACAACATTATGTCATCTCGAGATGTATTTCCCTCTATCATTTTTTGATATCATGGTCCATCTCATTGTCCACCTTATGAAAGAGATAAAAATATGCGGCTCCGTATTTCTACGTCATATGTACCCTTTCGAGAGGTACATGGGAATTCTCAAGTCCTATGTACGCAATCGATCTCGACCGGAGGGCAGCATCATCGAAGGTTATACAACAGAAGAAGTCATTGAATTATGCATCGGCTACATGGCTCAGGTCGAGCCGATAGGTGTACCTCTATCTCATCATGAGAGGAGGCTAGAGGGTATCGGGATTATCAGAAGGAAAGTAATAACTCCGGATCAAAATACGTGTGCTCAAGCCCATTTCAAGGTTTTACAACACATGACTGAAGTGACCCCATATATTGAAGAGCACAAGGACATACTACGTCAAGAGAATGTAGCCAGTCAGATGTTTGGACCACAAGACAACACAACCATCAATTCAATGAATGGTTGAAGGCGCAATTGACTAGGAGGTTGTCAAGTGATACATTACAATGGTTGGCAAAAGGGCCAAAATTTACAATTGTGACATGGCAAAGATACGACATTAATGGCTACACTTTTTATACAACAGATCAGGATAGAAAGAGCACAACGCAGAACTCAGGTTTTGTCCGCATAGATTCCTATGATGCGCAAGTCAGTACTGCTGGCCCAAGCTCATACTACGGGCTTGTAGAGGAGATTTGGGAGCTTAACTATGTGATTTTCAAGATTCCTCTATTTCGGTGCCGTTGGGTCCAACTCCCACGGGGTGTAAAGGTCGACAAGTATGGCATCACTATCGTGGACCTCAAATGTGTAGGATACGAAGACGAACCATTCGTACTCGTGAGGCAAGTTGCTCAAGTATTTTATGTAACCAACCCGGCAAATACGAAGCGCCATGTAGTTCTTCAGGGAAAAAAATGATTGTTGGAGTTAAGAATGTTGTGGATGAGAAAGAGTACAATCAATTTGATATGTTGCCTCCATTCGGAGACGGCATCAGGCTATAGGAAGAACAAGGCGATGAAGCAAGCTATATGCATGTCGATCATCGTGAAGGGCTCTATTTAAAAGGAAATTGCCACGTGTAATAAATGATCCCACAAAGGTAGCACCTATTTGGAAATTGTTGCAATGTAATCATAATTAGGGAACTCGGCATGTAATTATGGAACTATATTACATTGTAATTATAAATGACTCAGGAACTAAGAAATAGTTATATTTATGATTATGCATGCATGCTTGTGTTTTCACATTGCATGGCCAGCATTTATGATTTCTAGATGCAGAGAACTATCACAAGCGGTTTATCCGAAGAAACCGTCTGTGATGATACATCACAGACGGTTCTATAAATATAACCGTCTGTGATACTTGTTATATCACAAACGGTTCTATAAATATAACTGTCTGTGATATTCGTTATATCACAGACGGTTATATAAATATAATAGTCTGTGATACTTGACATATCACAGATAGTTCTATAAATATAACCATCTGTGATACTTGACATATCACAGACGGTTCTTTTATGGAACTATCTGCGATCGTTTCCCTATATATAGGTTCCTCTCGCACGGCACCACTGCTAGGTTTTGCTAGATCTAACTGCTCCCTCGCGCGCGACGCCGCCATTGCTAGGTTTTGCTAGATCTGACTGCTCCCTCGCGTGCCACCTCTCCCTCGCGCACCACCTCTCTTGACGCTGCCGCTCCCGACGCCGCCTCTCCCGACGCTAGCCGCTCCCTCCTGATGCCACCTCTCCCGACGCCGGCCGCTCCCTCCTGACGCCACCTGTCAGGCACTCAGATTTTACAATCCGGATTCCTCTGTGATTCCACCGCACTATTCCCTGGATCAGTAGATAGTGCTCACAGTTTACAGTTCTGAATATCAAAGTACATATCATGCGGAAACATAAATATAATAGTAGACTTACTCATGGGCTGATTAGGCCGAAATCATTAAATTGCAGCAGCGGAAGAACGAAGCACGCAAGTGGGACCTTCAGGACATGCCCACAGGCAACCAACTGGAGGTTCGTGACCTAGCCCTTGACGACTTCATCTTCTCTTCCATCATAACCAAAAGTATTGCTGAAGCACGTTGATCGATTCTCGCTTCGATTTGTTATGAGAGCGAGTGTGAGCACACTAACCACCGTGCTCCGCGAGCCAATACACGGAATGCAAATAAATAGTATGCATGGCTTATCAAAGGAGAGGCTCGGGTTATTTTATTTGCCAAAAATCACTTTTAGCAGCATTATTATTATTTAATCATAGTGTTATTGGTACTACCTAAATCCCACATAACGGTTGCCATAATTGACTTAATCCATCGAAAATACACTTTCTTTATTGATTGCTGTCTAAGACTCCAAACATCTAGTGCCATCATTTAAATAATCTCCCAATCAATTGCTGCCTAAAGCTCCCAACAATTAACGACACCATTTATCTAATATCATTTATTTTATCTACCAATATATTTTGCATTCTAAATTCCTAAAAATCCAATCCTTTTGTTAGTGATCCACAACCATAATTTGATCTTCCAATAATCAACCTTATTTTGCATTAACTATCTCTAACTAATTCACTAGTATACCTCCATCAAGAATATCGTTGATCAAGTCTACGCATCACTAGTATACATCCACCAAGAATATCATTGATCAGGTTTACACTTCACTAGTATACGTCCACCAAGAATATCATTGATCAGGTCTACACTTCACTAGTATGCTTCCACCAAGATTATCATTGATCAAATTTATACTCCAAGGATTGTTATCATACCTCCACATTCCCAAGAATTCAATTGAGCCATCTAGTAGTCGATTCTATTAATCCCAATATTGTCAACATCTTTCTAGAATTAATATTAGTTATCAGTGTTGTAATCCAATAATTACCTTTGCACTCCTTAATTCTCCAAAAATCATTTACATCATCTATCTAGTATATATATTCATTTAGTTTCCACCAATTTATTTCTTCTAGAATCCACTCTATCGTTTCCTATTTATGATCGACATGAATCCACCATTACCTTATGTGTATACTACAAACATCCATCTCCTTTACTCACGACCCTATTTATTCCTTCCATATTTTATTTCGTAAGATTAGAAGTGTCATTATTTGAAATACAATACATAGAAATTTCCTGAGACCTAGTAGTTTTACACAAAGACATAATGTGTAAAGGAATGCAATAATAATAATGATTCAGATTCCATCCACCATTACATGGCATCTGCACTATTATAACCACTTACATTACCACTGGGACGACACCTAGGACAACTCAAATCAGGGCTTTCCACTGCCCTTCACTTTTCCAAACCCATCCATAAAGCATTTTGAAATAGAACTATATCTAGTTAAGTTCCCATGTCCGCCCTTGACGGTGGGCACGACTATTCGAATAGTTTTGACTCTGCAGAGTTTGTACACTTTCACCACAAGTGACAATCAACTCGTTGCCCCACATGATTCCTTAGTCGTGTGGTTGAGTAGAGTGACTTTTCAAAGTATCTAGTCCCCTTTGTCATCTCACCTTATGGGAAACTGCCCACTTGCGATGGGTCCCATCTATGCACGGGATGTTCCCCACAGCTACTAACGCAGCCGGGCTCCACTTCCCGCAACGCTAGCACGACTGGGAAACTTCACCCTCCACTCGGTGTCCCTTTAGGCCTTCTCTTGCCCTTGCGTATCCACTTCTATCCACAACTAGTGAGATGAGTCCGAGGGTGTCGATAAATTTGCTTAGCCAAGTTGTACTTTACAGACTTGTGGTTGTACTGTTTTACACAGGAGGTCATGACAAGATTCAGTCCTTAGGATTACCTGAGCGGTTCGGCCACACTCCATAATTTGTGCTTCCACTGCACCACATACCAGCTCCCAAACCATCCGCTCAGATATTTAAGCAAATTGGGAGTTTTGGGAGCATAAAATAATCATGTCAAAATATACCAGTCATTCCCACCATGACTGTCCAAACCAGTTTATCATGAGTAAAAATGATAATGATGCTTGGGGCATTTCAGCGCCCCCGAGTATCTATGCAGTACTAAGCATGGCATATAATTAGAGATTTATTTTTCGAAAAGTTACTATTATAAGTTTACTAGGGCAACAATGTTCACACATTCCAATATCCGAAGGAGAGGTAATATTAACCAAGTTAAATAAAGGGACATGTATCTAGAATCTCAAATTAGCATGTATTTGCATATAAAGTAACAGCATGCAATTTGATAATTTAAACAAAAATAGTTTGCAGAAAATGTAGGTTCAACATGATCAAAGTATTGACTCGCCTGGCGCGGTTTACCGCGGTCTTGAGCTCACACAATGCGTTCTCTTGAGCTTTTGGGTCTCTATCTTCACTTCAAGCTGGATCTTGCTTGATCCACTGAATCTTCACGACTCCCAATTTCTAATTACGCGACAAATGACTGAATCCAAATAAAAGCAAATAACTCAAAAGACCCAAATAAATCTGAATAAATTTAGTTTTATTATGAGTCAATGGGTGATTCGAGCGATTTGAAGCAAGGCTAGTGGTAGAATAAGTTGACTTGATATTTTTATTAATAATCTCTTTTATTATTTTTAGTATTTATCAAGGAAGTTCCAAGAGTTAGGTTAGACCTACGAGCGGAGCATTCTTTTGTCAAGTGCTAATATTCAGGGCATATACATTTATATTATAAGTAAAAGTAACCCTTATTGCATGTGGATATTTAACCAAAGTCACTATATTTTAATATCTAGTTAAGTCTACCTCTGAGACTCTAGTAATGACGGCATGATAGGTTACTACACATATTTTAATTCTAACTAGGGGAAATCTTTAAACTTTCGCTTTTATGGGTAATCACATTATTCTTTTTTTTACTTAATCGTAATCTTGAATGTGTCTTTAATTAGGATATTTGTTAACTTTGGACTTTAAGTTAAATCATATTTTATTCATGCCTTTATTTGATAATTAGACCTCAATTAACTATTTAGGCTATATTAGTTGTCTATATAGCAAATAATCAGATATTAAGTAGTAAGTAACCTTATTTTACCTCCTAATTAAATTTACTACACTCCCTAGATTATTCCCATTTGTCCATAGTTTTCACCAAAATTTCAAATGAGCTCTAAAATTCTTGGTTTTCATTCCATTGGATAGATCTTGAATTTAGAGGAATTTAGAAATTTCTTTCATTCAATTTGGAGTTAAAATGAATAAGTTATGCCCATTTAAAGTTTTCAATTTAATTAAATCCAGAAATTATTAAAATCCTAACAGGTGGGTCCCACTGTATATTTTTAAGTCATTCTTTTATTTTTATATTCTATGCACTGGCATATGACAAGTGGGGTCGGCTATTATTTAAATAATTGGGGGCATGGCCCACATGTCAGTGAGGACTTCGTGTTTTAATCCAACATTAGTGTTTATGGTGATCACTAATCACTAATTAATTGCCATTAGTCTCTATTAACTATGTCTAAGCATTAATTAAACTTGTCTATACTCTAATAACTCTTTTGCATATTAATGACTTTCTTAATCGCCTCTTTACTGCAGCTTAGCAAAACATCTAAAAATCAACATTTTACGCGGTCACAGGACTCGAACGCGGGTGGCACGGGCAAACTCGCACTCGGCTAACTAACTCGGCTCGGGTGTTACCTGACCGATGGGAGCGAATGAATTTACTTGAACTGGTGGTGGGGGCGTTGGAGCAGAGGAGGCTCGGGGCGGCGGTGCCGGTGGCGAGGGGTGGCTGGAGATGTGCGGGGGAGTGCCAAAATGGAATGTCGGTGCTTCAGTGATGCCGATGGGAGTGCCGGCGGGGACCGGGAAGCTCAGTGGCGGGCCGGCGGCGAGCGGCGGCGGCGACTTGGGGAGGGACCTCGGTGCCGGTGAGGTTCGGTCGACCAGGGGGGGGGGGGCTCGGCCGAGGGTATGAGCAGCTCCGCCGTGCTCTAAGGGTGTTTGGGGAAGGACGAATCGATCCGGCGAGCCCGCAATCGGCGGTGAGTTTGTTGGTCGGCGGTGGGGGAGAAAGGTGGCGCCGGTGGTGAAGAGAGCTCGAGATTTCAATCGCCCGGAGGTGGAGGAAGTATGCAAGGTGGGGAAGGCGATAGTGGGCTCGGCGGGTATTATAGGCGAGTGGGCGGGGTCGGCATCGGGGACTCGCCCGTTCGGTCATGTCAGTAAGCGGCGGTGGCAGGCGGCGAGTGCAGAAGACATTGCAGGTGGCGCGGCAAGCGGCGGGTTATGATGGAGTTGCGCGTGTTGAGCTGAGGGAGATGGCCTGCGCGCGCGGCGTGATGCGACGGAGCGGAATGGCAGAGAAAAGCTGTCGGGGGCTGCGGATCCATCGGTCGGAAGCGGCGGCGACCTGCGGTCCGAAGCCGGCAACCATTTGTCCGAACGTGGGCGCGGGGGCGGGCTGGGCTGCGGAGGCGAGCGGGCGAGCCGGTGCTGCGGCCCAGGGAGGGAGAGAGAACGGGCAATTTGGGGAGGAAGATGAACAGTGGGGAGGGGGCCGCTCGGGCGGTGGAAATGAGGAAGGGGTTGGGCCACTTGGCGGGGAAGCAACGGGTTGGGCTGGTCGGTGGGAAGGCACAGGGGAGAATGGGGGTTGGGCCGGGCCAGTCGGCCGGCCTGACCTCCACTGTTTCTTTCTTTATATATATACATTTATCTAGTTACTTACTTATTTTATATATATATATATACATTTATATATATATCTTTATTTATTTCTCATTTGTGTATATGTATATATATTTATTATATATATATACTTGTATATATTTTTATTCATTTGCACATCCATTTTGTATACGTATTTGCATATGATTTATATATTTATTTTTGTTGCCCTTTTACACTATTATTTTCAAAATGAAACTTTTATATTTTATTACCTCAGTTTTCTCTGGATCATCTTCTCATTTTCGTATTTAAAAATTTTAAGTTTCCATTATTTACATATTCTCCTTGTGACATTTCTAATTAATACATTTTTTTGATCTCTCTTAAATTTTTGGAAATCTCAACAAATTTTCATAAAAATACATAAACTCCAATTTCAATTGAAATATATTGCAAAAATAAATTAAAAGCTTTCCATTTTCCAATTTTGAATTTTTGGAATGTTACACCACCTCTCCCGACGCCGGCCGCTCCCTCCCGACGCCACCTCTCCCGAAGCTGGCCGCTCCCTCCCGACGTCGGCCACTCCCTCCTGACACTACCACTCCCTCCCTCACGCCGCCACCGTTCACCCCTGTCTCCATAGTACTTTATGATATATGCTTTACTTGATGGCTAAATTTTTACTATTACTGTCATTTGTCAATCTTTAGAACATTGTGATATATGCTCTATCTGAATAGTTGGCTAAATTTTACTATTATTGTCATTTGTCAATCTTTAGAACTTTGTGATGTATGCTCTGTCTGAATAGTTGGCTAAAGTTTTACTATTACTGTCATTTGTCAATCTTTAGAACTTTGTGATATATGCTCTGTCTGAATAGTTGGCTAAAGTTTTACTATTACTGTCATTTGTCAATCTTTAGAACATTGTCAAAGGGCATGAAGCAAGTGACACACTCCAGTGTATCTGGTTCAATGAACTTGATACACTGGTTTGTGTCATTTGCTTCATAGAACTTTGTTTAGGCCCATACCTCACTGCAGTTAGTTTTTTCTTAGAAGAGAGATGGCGTCCACACAGTCGTCCAAAATTTTTTAATATATGTCGTATAGACCTTCAAAGGGCCTGAAGCAAGTAACACATTCCAATGTATCCGGTTCAATGAACTGGATACACTGGTTTGTGTTATTTACTTCATAGAACTTTGTTTAGCTCACTGCAGTAACTTCATAGACCTTCAAAGGGCATGAAGCTAGCGATACACTCCAGTGTGTCTGGTTCAATGAACTGGATATGCTGCGATTGTTAGCTACAAGGTCTATTTGGAAAGCCCATATCTCACTGCAGTTAGTTTTTTCTTAGAAGAGAGATGGCGTCCACACAGTCTTCGTCGTCGTCATCTGGGTCTCATGCTCCCAAGATTAGGAAAACTAAGCATGGCCGAGGAGTATCGAAAATGCTAGAGGGCCAAATGACCATCAAGGTGGTCTCTCCGGATGGGGTCCCTCTGCAACCAAAGAAAGTAGCGGCATCATTTCGGACTACCTGCGGGATAATTGGTAGGCAACAGGTCCCCATCACCATAGCAAGCTGGAAAGATTTGGCAAAGAATCAAAAAAATCAGCTATGGGAGGAAATTACAAATCCGTTTGAGATCCCAGCAGAAGTACAGGGACTCATGCAACGACACGTGCTCCTCACAATGGGAAAAGCATGGAAGAATTTTAAGAGCACTCTTGTGATGCAGTACGTGGCCAAGGATCTCACGCCCTTCACGAGGTATCCTTTCGTGTCACTGAAAACATGGGAGGCCTTTGTGCAGATGAATACAACGATCGAATTTGAACAACAAAGTGCGATGCATAAGGCTCTCCAGTCACAAAACACTCACCCTCACAGAATCGGCACTGCTGGGTACAAAGGTAAAATCCCGCAGTGGAGGATGCAGGATGAGGTCGCAATCCGATCGGAGGCCTCCCCGCCATTTGCCGGGATCGCAAACGAGCGCGCTCGAAACTAGTTAAGAGCGAGGTCATCAACCACATCTTTGGGTGTCTCTTTCAAAAACCTCACAGATGAGGAAGTGTTCCAACGCCTATAAGATATGTTAAACTACATAATTGTTAACACCTCTTGAACTACATGGGTTCAAAAATAATATGATTAATTGCCTCTTGCAGCAATCATTGACTACCGAATATTCTCGTGGCTCCTTTCAAGAATACAGGGAGAGATTTACTATCACAGGCCTTGGGAAACAAGGAACACCCAGGTCGCACACGAGGCTTGGGGGTTTACGTATCTTGGAGGCACGGATTTCCATATTACACTGAGACATATAGGAGTAGGAAGAGATCCAAGGCGTACCACAACGAACAAATAAAACAGAAGCTTCGTGCTCAACTTGAGGAACAACTATCTGCCTCACTTCAAGAGCAGACTACCTCACTTCGTTGAGGGAAGAACCGAGACAAGTCCGCGACCAAACGCAACCCACCCCTACTACTGCAGTACCCAGTCCCCCTCAACGTCGTAGTAGCTGCGCGTCCACACCAATTACTAAACATAACGATGCCCACTTACCTATCGACGACATCCAGGTATTGGCCTCATTAGAATGCTACATAGATCTCTCTGGTCAACACCTTAACTCATCTTTTGTCGTTATGTAGGAGCCCATGCCTTGCATCCTCAGAGTCAGGCTTGTTCACTCTATTCCCGTTGACGATGGGCGGGAGATGGCGTATCCATTGCTGTCAGGGACGCTGGTGCACGGTGTACAAGTAGAGACTGGTTTCATAAAGGTTCAGGTGAACATGATTAACGATGTTTTTAAGACCGTCCCTCTTGAGAAACCCCCAAATGAAGAGATTAAGACATTAGGAGATGCCGTCCACACATTCATTCAGTGGCCCAAGGGGGACATCGCAGACTTGGTACACGTAGAGGTCCAACATGAAGCCAAACCGGCAGAGTGCATTAACTGTAAAAAATATACGGAGGCGAATTTCCTCCACGACTCAGGCTACTTTGTCGTGACTTTCGAAGACTTATTCTTACTATTCAATCTCGATGCATTTTTTGAATTTCCTTGGATTTTTCGGAGTTTGTTTGATCTCAATTTAAAATTCTAAAAAAAAGAGAAAAATTCCAGTTGAGTCATCCATCGCCATGGGCTGAGCACGCTTAACCCTGGAGTTTTTAGCTAACCAGCCTCCAAGTCTGCCTCTCTCCTTTCCTAATACAAAGCCACGGTTCTTCCCTTTATTCCTTTTCAAGCCAATACATTGTTCATCTTCCAAACATCGATCAACTGACCGAGAGAGACACGAACTCTTCTCTCTCTTGTCTCCCATGGCAACTCTCAATCCGGACCTTATCTCAATGTCTTCCCAAAAGGAATGTTGTGCCAAATCTCGTAAGGAATCCATCCCAACTAGCCTCTTTGCGTTTTGTTCATCCGTTTGCCTTTTATCCCCTATTTTCTGAAACGGACTCTAAAGTGAAATCCGCGAATTGGAGTCGGTTTCTACCTCTTCCAAGCCTATAAATACGACCCCTTGACCCCCCCTAAACCCATCCCAAGCCGTGCCAAGTCCCCTCAAAGCCAAGGACGCCGTCGGCACCGAGGCCCTCCGGTCTCGAAATTGCTCGTCGCGTTCCAAGCTATCCGGTGAGCTTTTCCATGATTCTTTCGCGTCACATTGTGCCCTCATGTGCCATCTACCTTCTCGCCAAATTAATTTGGTTTTGGTGCAGCCAATCTCCCGGAATCGAGTTTTCTCCAATTTAGGTCAAGATCGCTTCCTAACGTCGATTCATCATCTCCGGTAAGTTTTAACATGTGCTGTAATTTTTCTTAGACTTGCCTCGCCGCGTTCTACGTCGTGCTTCATTCCTTTTCCCCGAAAAGCCTCCACAAATTTTTGCCTCCGACACCTCACCATGGCCGCCAATGGCATCTCGTGTCCCCATCTATCCGGCGGTGTTTTCCCCAATCTGTTCGCGTCATATCGTGTCAAACCATCACAGGTAGCTATCCTCCATGTGGTTTTAGATTTCATTCACCAAGCACCGAGATATTAAGTTTTCCTTTTTCCTTCCCAATGTCGTTCAAACGTCGATTGCGCCGTCTCCGATGGGTTTCTGGCTGAGCCGATAATTTTCCTAGCTTTGCCAAGCCGCGTTCTAGCCCATGCTCACCCTACCTCTCCATGTTTCATGCCTGGGTTTTATTCCTCTCTCCTACCCATGTCGTTGTAGCTGCCCGTGCTGTCACCGTTCTCCATTTGGCGTGCCATTGCTTTCTATCTTTGCCTTGGGTCCCTAGCAACCCGTTTTGCTAATTAGATTCATCTCGCATGCCTCCTCTCGCCAGCGCTAGCCTCCTTTCCAAAAATTCAGCTCTCGGATGAACAACAGCATTTTCTCGCCTGGCAAACTTTAGATCGCTCATTCACCTTCGTCCGAACTCCGATTGGCCTGATTCCTTTTCCTAAATTCATCTAAAATTGAGCTCTATCCTTTGGTTCTGGTTTTGAAGTTTTTGAAGTTTATTTGAATTTATTTTGCGTTTCGTTTCGCTTACTCTCTCGTTAGATCACGTTTTCGAAGGAGCTGAAGCCGGATTCGAAGATTAAGAATTCCTAACTGAGCAAGGCCAAGGCAAGTCGTGTTCTTTGATCATGTTGAACCTAGTTTTTAAATCTTTTATGTATTAATTTGTTTTGAATTATCATGCATTGCTATTTTATTATAAAACCTTTGTATTGGTAGTTATTGTCCAAATTGATTAATTCATCCTTGATAATTTGAGTGCCATGTTTCTATTGTCATCATAGGATGGGTAATTATTTAGTGATGCAATATTAGTTGTTACATGGGTTGTACGTTTAGAATTGCTTAGCCATGCTAGTAGTACGTTGGTTTTGTCATCACATGTGTTAATTAATTTTGACTTAATGATATACTAGAACGTGGTGGTCAGCCATAGTTATAAAATTTGAATACCATGACATGGGTAGTGTCATTGGTGTCGGTTATACAAAATTGGTTTTCACTCGGGCGAATGATCGTGCAGTAAAGGGGGTGCAGGTTGCACATAGGATGAGGATGCTTCGCTAGGGTAATACTTAAGGACTTAACTTCGTGTGCCATTGATCTGAGCCTTACCATACAACCACATGTCCAGTATGGGATGGACCTGGCTGACTAATTTGTGATGTTTCAATTCTGGTTCCGCCATTGGGATGTCAGTGGGTGTCATATACATTCCACGGGGCGCAAGAGGGGGCAATTACCAGGTTAGGGGGCGAAACCTCAGCGAGGCGGGACTGGGTTGAGATTGAACATTGTAAAGGTCTTGTTGTGATCTTCTTGGTCAGCATGCCAAAGGAAGCATGTTATACCGGTGACATTACAAGATGATCATATCGTGTGGGTAAAGTTATACAACCCCTGCAGAGTGTAAAGCTCCGTTATACCGGTGACATTACAAGATGATCATATCTGTGCGTGAAAAGATCGAATAAGTCCGCAAAGGTGACCACGAAGACACACTCTTGAACACTGTGCTGTAAATGGTCCGGTGCGAATTTGACAGTGATACCTGAGCTCCGTTCTCCTTCTGGCTTATTTGACTGTTCTATATATCACTTGTGCAATTTCTGGCAACTAATTGCTAGAGTTTGGAGGCCCTTTTTCTCGAGCAACGGCTCGCCAAGCACGAATTTGCGGGCCAATGGCAGGTACGGGATATCGTCATTCTTCTTTGCTTTGCCCTTGTTGCATCGGCTGTAGGTCGACTTTAAAGGTAGCATCGATGGTGGAAGTTGCACTGGTGGAAGTTGCTGCACCGGGAATAGCGCCCGTGAACATGAAACCAGTGCAGGTAGCTGATCTGGTTTAGGTTGCCCTTGTGGAGATGGCACCAGTGCACGTAGCTGATCTGGTTCAGGTTGCCCTTGTGGAGATGGCACCAGTGCACGTAGCTGATCTGCCACCGGTGAAGAAGTCTCCAGGCAGATATCGCTTTTGGGCCACTGGATGAAGGATCCAATGGCTTGCCTTAGAGTCACGAGCTCGTCGTTGGTGGGCTTCGGTAGCAGGATGACCTCGAAATTGGCATGTACACCATCTACGGACACTTTTCCGAAGCCTGTCGCTAAAGCTTGATGGTGCAGCATGACCCCTTGAGCAGACGGATATGCCACGCCCCAAGCAGTGCACAAGGCAACGGAGACATATCTCACTTGGAGCTTGCACTTCGTAGGCTCCAACATAACGATACAAAATTAGCTACTCCAATTAATAGGCCTATCAATGGAGCAAGCATTCGAGAGATAATAATTATTTCCAGGATGTCGTCCACAGGAAATCTGGCCTCGCTTTCTGTCGGATTGGACACGCAACTACTCAGACGGTTGTGCGGGCTAGCCACCACAAGAGCGGCGGCGGCGGCCTGCTGATTTTCTGTATATCTTTGCATCTCATCTCTGACGTAATCAGTTAGCTCCTCTCTAAGAGATGCCTTGATCTCCTCTCATAGCCGTGCCTCACGCTCGGCTTTGGTTCTCTTCCTTCTCCGATACAATTCAGAGTCATATGAGAAACCATGTTTCCAAGGAATATAAAGCTCAAGGCCTCTCGTACGACCCGGGTACTACTTGTTTCCCAGGGCCGCGAAGAGTATATCTTTCTCCCTAGTTGCCTAGAATGATTCCTGGGAAGATTCTACACTCAGCGCTTCCTGCAAGAGCTCGACATGTCATTTCACTTCCTACGAAGTTGTGGAGTAATTACAAACTATATAGTTTAATTGATATCTTACCAGGCGCTGGGACACTTGCTGGTCTGTAGGGTTTCGAAAGGAGACGTCCCTCGATGTCGTTGTAGATGACCTCCCTCCTCGACTGCGGGATTTTACCCGCATACCCAGCTGTGCCAAGTCTGTGAGGGTGTGTGTTTTTTGTCTGGAGGGCCTTGTGCGCCGCACTTGTACTTTTGAACTCTTCGATCGTCTTCATCGCCTTGAACTCTTCCCATTGTGGTTCCAGGAATGTGTATTTATGAAAGGGCGTTTTGTCCGTCTCCACGTAATCCATGACAAGCGTGCTCTTGAAGTTCTTCCATGCTTTGCACGCCGCTAGCAAGGCTTGTCGTTGCACGGCGTCTTGGTGTTCTTTTGGAATCTCGAACAATGCCAAAATTTCTGTCAGCAGCTCACGTTTCCGAGTCTCAGGCACACTCTTCCACGAATTGAATGTGATCTCAATTCGTTCTCGTGCAACTATTCTGATCATTCTTTGGAATGCGCTTACTGCTTTGAGAGGAAGAAGATGGACCCCAGATCCATCGACCTCTGTGATGATAAATCGGCACTCAGGCTTTTTCGATAACCCTCTTCCTTGGCATTTTGATTTTGGAGGGGACACATCCAGCGATGATGTTGAAGAATGTGCGGATGACATGTTGGCCTTCTCAAATATGAAAAGTAAGCACAATGTATATATGTAAATAGTGCAGTATGAGCACATACTTAAATTTAATTCCAATATATGTATACAGAGGGAGAGAGAGAGCTAATGAGTAAAATGAGTGGAGTTGAGCTACTTTAGATGCTAAGAAAAACCCATAGTACAAAGCCACCCTATGGACCAAGTCCATTCTTAAGCAAGCCACACCAACTATTCTCCCCCACAAACCACTGCATTCCCTTCCTCTCTGGCATGACAGGGAGCAACCAGAGCCGGTCCACAAAGCCATCCTCATCTCGACATCTAGTAGGCCCATCTTTCTTCACCTTACCTCTAATGTAATCTCTTAGCAAAAACCCATTGAAGCCATCCACACCATAAGAAAGAGAGAGCTTGGAGGAGAGGGACATGAGGTGTAGGGGAAGACGAAGGAGAGGAGCAAGGAAGCAGCAAACCACGATAGCAAGAAAGGGGGTCCAACCGAACTACAACGCAGCCATCACCATCGTCGTCCAGAAATCCTTGCCATCCTCAACTCGACATCTAGTAGGCACATAGCATTCACAAGCCATCACTGTCCAACATACGACCAAGAGGCAACAATGCCTTTCTTAAACCCCATCCTCACAAGAACCCTAGCACCTCCACAAGACAACCCTCCACATCACATAGCCAAATGAAGACAGTATAGTCAAGAAGTTGGAGAAGATGGTACCGAATCAACAAACCGACGAGGCGACCGGTGAGGGGCTCTGGGGAGGCGACCGGTGAGGGGCTCGGGGGAGGCGGCCGGCGACGGGCTCGGGGATGGCGGCGGTGACGGGCTCGATCAGGACTTCGGGAGAGCGACGGGCTTGATCGGGACTTCAGGCTCTAATAACTGCGCAGTGTATACGCAAAACCCTAAGGGGGTTATATATAATGCTTATCACAGACGGTTCTCAGTTTAGAACTAAACATAGAATTGTCTGTGATACTTATACTATCACAGACGGTTGTAAACTTAGAACCGTCTGTGATATTTATTATCACAGACGGTTCTTAGTTTAGAACCGTCTGTGATAAGACTCTGCCCCCGGTTCTAGTTATTAAGACAAACACCAACCAGCTGCATTCATATATAAACACCAACCAGCTGCATTCACACAGTGTATTTCTTTACACATTTTCACATATACATAATTGTATTTCTTCACACATTTTTACAAATACATCACACACATGCATTGTTATATACATAAATGCCAATTCACATATACATCACATTCATGCATTGTTATATACATATATGCAAATGCCCACATATATGTCGCACATTCTCATTCTACTTGCTTATTTTCTTTAAAAATTAGCCCTTCATTATGATCAATGCGTACGTAACTAGTTTTGTCACGTTGTTCGTCGTCGACCCTTATGCCATTTCCAAAAGGAGGTAACTCGTCAAATTGATTGTATTCTTCTTCGTCAATTACATTCTCTACTCCGACAATTCTCCTTTTTCCAAGAAGAACTACATGGCATTTCTTATTTGCCGGGTCGATTACATAGAAAACTTGAACAACTTGGTTGGCGAGTACGAATGGTTCGTCTTTGTACCCGACACGTTGGAGGTCCACGGTAGTGACACTGTACTTATCAACCTTCACCTGTGGGAGATGCACCCAACGGCAGCGAAATAAGGGGATCTTGAAAACCACGTAGTCGAGCTCCCAAATCTCTTTTCTGAACCCATAGTATGAGTTTCTCGACCCATCGGTACTGAACGCATCTATGCGGACACCGCTGTTCTGGTTAGTGCTCTTTACATCCTGAGACTGTGTATAGAATGTGTACCCATTTATGTCATATCTTTGCCATGTCACAACTGTAAATATTGGCCCTTTTGCCAACCATGTCAGCGTCTCACTTGGCGAGCTCCTAGCGATTTGCTCCTTCAACTATTGATTGAACCGACTATTGTGTTGTCGCATGATCCAAACATCCGGTCGCTCTGGATTCTATTGCCGAAGTATATCCTTGTGCTGGTCCATATAAGGCGCCACTTCAGTCATGTGTTGCAAGACCGTGAAATGGGCTTGAGTATACGTGTCCATACCTGCAGAGATTACTTTCCTTCCGATAGTTCCAATACCCTTCAGCCTCCCCTCATGACGAGATTGAGGCACACCTATCGGTTGAGTTTGACCCATATAATCGACACAAAACTCAATGACCTCTTCGCTTGCATAACCTTCGACGATGTTGTATCTTCTCAAGAGCCCTCAATTTACGTCCTTTTCCGAGGACAACATCTAAATCCTTAACCATATTATAAACCTCGTTTCCCCTTAAATGCCTTTGAGCTGAACCGTCTTCGTTCTCTTCGTCAAATTGTATCTTCATCTTGCGGTATGGGTGAGCCCTCCAAAGGAATTGGCCGTGACGCATGTAGACAGTTTTACGTGAATGTTTTAGCCACACACTCTCGGTACCATCTAAATAGTGGGTACAAGCTTTCGCACCTTTTGTACTCTGGCCCGATAGGTTAGCAAGGGCAGAATAATCATTTATGGTGCAGAACAATATGGAGCGCAAAGTGAAGTTCTCTCGTTTGCATGCATCCCATACCTGTACCCCTTCGTTCCATAGTACTTTTAGATCTTCCACCAACGGTGCTAGGTACACATCAATATCATTCCAGGTTGCTTTGACTCTTGGATAAGTATCGACAACAAAATATACTTTCGCTTCATACACAACCAAGGAGGAAAGTTATAGATGCAGAGAGTCACGGGCCATGTGCTATGTCGGCTGCTCATGCTACCAAAAGGATTCATTCCATCTGTACTCAGTCCAAACCTTATATTCCTTGGTTCTGCACCGAAGTCTACAAAACTCCTATCGATGTTTCTCCACTGAGCGGAATCAGCAAGGTGTCTTAGCATTCCATCCTTCTTGCGCTCCTATGAGTGCCAACGCAGCAGTTTTGCCTCATTTGGATTTGCAAAAGACCTTTTCAAACGGGGAATTATAGGAAAATACCATGCCACCTTAGCAGGAGGTCCTTTCTTCGCCTCTGTTCCCTCGCTGTCATCTGATTGATTGTTACGTTTGTATCGGGATGCGTTGCACACCGGACATACATGCATGTTTGCATACTCTTTACGGTATAGGACACAGTCGTTCGGACATACATGTATTCTTTCTACTTGCATTCCTAACGGACAAAGAAGCTTCTTGGCTTTATACGTGGTTTTAGGCAACTCATTTCCCTCCGGAAGCATGTCCGCTAAAAGACCTAGCAGCGCCGTGAAACTCTTGTCGGACTAACCGTTGCTTGCCTTCAATTTCAACAGTTCAAGCATGGCCGACAACCTCGTGTACTTTGACCTGCAGCACGTGAACAAAGATTTCTCCGAGTCCTCCATCAAGCCCCGGAATTTAACATACTCTCGCTCATCATAGTTCTCTTCTACATCGCGAAGCATCTGATCCAGATTGTCATCATGCAACCTATTCGAATCCGAACCACAATCAACATCATCCGGCGGCATGTCATTCACTTCACCGGCGATGTCATCTGGCGGCATATCATTCGCTTCACCGGCGATGTCATCCGGCGGCATATGATAATTGACTTCGCTATGACTGGTCCAACACGTATAACCCTTTTTTAAACCCCTCTGAATCAAGTGCGCTTCAATTTGCCCTCGGTTATTAAACATCTTTAAATTCTCGCAGTCAGTGCATGGACAGTACATATATTCCACCCCCTTATTCAGCATATCCTCCTCGGCAGCTCTTGCAAAAGCAGATACGCCATTAATATACTCTTACTCACACGGCTCGCAGCATACATCCAGCTTCGGTCCTACGTTATGTATATATATAACAACTTAGTATTAAAAATTAAATTATTTAATTATTACTACAAATATATATACCACATGCATTTAGGCTTTGCTAGCTTAATTCATATTATAAACACAACAGCTATTATGTAACCAATAATTTTGCAAACCATATTCAATAACACTCACCAATTACTTACATCTAAATTGTAATGCAAAGAAAAATAAATTTCATTATTAACCATATCTAGAGCAATCAGGAAAGTATGAATCTTCAAAGCTCAATCTCTGCCTCCTCCCACCAAATTAATTGGCCTGAAATCACCTAGCTTGCCTCCTGAGTGAAAGAGTGCAACACCGGCTAGATCTGGATCGAAATGAAGACAGATGCGGTTTTGAGCAGCGCAATAAATGCCTACCGTCATTATGATAGACGGTTTTTAATCAAAACCTGTCTGTGATAATCCTAGGATTACCACAGATGGTTTTTAATAAAAAACCGTCTGTGATAATTCCAGATTATCACAGACGGTTTTAGTATCACAGACGGTTTATCGCTACAAATCGTCTGTGATACTCGTTTTCTCCGACGCCACCTACACAGACGGTGTCCAAATTAAAACCGTCTATGTTAGTGTCGGTCACAGATGGTTTTATCAAACCATCTGTGATTGGCCATCTAGTATTAGGCTTTCTGTAGTAGTGGGGCCTTCCTGATCTGAGCATCTGGTTCTTGTGCCGATTGTTTCGCCAGGTATCCAGTTTGCCTGCATGCATGGCCATTCGTCATAGTCACCCTAGACTTCTATAATCTCGCATCTCCTCCAACAGCAAGCAAAGCAAACACAGCATACGCTGCTTTTCTCTCTAACTTTATCCAAGCAAAGAATGGAGTGCCTACGTGGGAGGCTCACTCATCTCGATCGCTAGTCTATAAATTGATTAACGATGACCAATATAACCAAACCACATCGGCATCATATCATATATCGCTCTCCGTCTTCCTTTAATACTTTCTCTCTGCTACGAGGGCTTGTGTTCCAGCGACATGAGGGTGATGAGAGAGCGTCAAGATGGCGTCGTGCAGAGCTACTTTCACACAGCTCAACAGAGGTAACGCAGACAATTAATCAAGCAAACTACAAACACACGTTTTCCCCCCTTTGGATATGTATTTAGTTTTTTCGGTAAATTCGTTATCACGGAAGTTTCGGTAATGCAGCGTCAGTACCAACTACCCTAAGATTTTGGCAAATATAACCCTGTCCCTTCTTAAGTGACACAGTAGAATGCATGCCGTCAAACATTTAAAATTTGATATTAATATGTTTAAAATTATCTAGATTGGCTAATGAAAACTATATCACTAAATTTATCATTAAAACTAATATCATAATATGGAAGCCTTTTTCGTACTCCCGAAAGTATGTATTCACACTTTCAATATACCGCTTAAACGAGCATGTTATACCTTTTTATTACTTTCGGTATACTTAAATACAAATTCTAAGATATTCCAGTGTGACATGGTTGAAAAAATTCATCGGAACCATTTATTTTTGTTATATACACTTTTTTGTATGTAAAATGAGTATATACATAAATTATGCTATAAAAAGTGAATTTTGATGAAATTTTTCATAGAACTCACTTTGGGGTATCTTCTATGATTATTAGAGTATGATCAAAAGAATAAAGAGGTATAGGTCCTGTTCTTTTCATCCTTGAGATTCGGTTTTTGTCTTTTCTACAGTGACTAGTTTTAAATGAAATGTTTTTTCAAGATGGAGTCTACTAGTTAATTGTAGTACATATTGTACCGACTTCATTTATATTGGCAAAAACCTCACGTGAGTTTTTGTTACTCTGTAATCTCTCGTATGAATAGCCTAAAAGCTTGTTGTAATCTCGCTTGAACTGGTTCTGTCGCACCGTCTTTATTTGGGTGGTGCCCTCATGGTAAGCATCGAGGGTCTCCCAAATATCGAAGGTGGACGAAACATGAGAGATGCGGTCAAACTCGCTACGACTCAGGCCCTGGATTATTATGTTCCTTGCCTTAGCGTTCGCCTCAATATCAGCCATATTCCCAGCATTGATGTTCTCATCGGCAGGAACAACAAACCGGACCTTGACCAAACACCAGATGGCGTACCCCTGAGCCTGGATGTACGTCTCCATTCGGCTCTTCCAGAAGGGATAATCAATCCCATTGAAAATCGGGGGCTTGGTCGAGTACTTGTCCGTCGCCATGGCTCTAGAGACCGGTTAGGATCTATTGAAAAGAGCTAACCGGCTCTGATACCAATTGTTGGACCGAAATGGCGACAGAGGGGGGGTGAATGTTGCTCTCTAAAATTCGTTCCCCCACAAATACCCACGAGGCAATCTCCTTCAATAGCTATGAAGAAAAGTTATGAAGTGATTGAAACAAGTTCTCTTGAAGGAATTGCTAACCAAGGAGAAGAACAAAGCAGAGAAAGTGGGACTGCAAGCAATAAACAGAGAAGTCAATAGCCAAAATCCCACTGGGAGAAGAGCAAACAGAAGCACCCAAAACAAAGAAGACAGCAGACAAAAGGCACCTCCAAAAACCCTAATGGGCGGTCAGACTTGAAGGCTCCAGGCGGTCAGACCGCTATTGCCAAGCCGGTCTGACCGGTCTTGTGCCGCCGGTCAGACCGCTGGCCAAAAGCCGGTCTGACCGCAATACATACTCCGGTCTGACCGCTTAATTGAAAATCAGTTTTGGGCAGAGAGCAGCAGCCTGCGCAGGAAGTTCTAGAAATGCAGATTTTGGGCAAAAGAGGAAATAACTTGAATTCTCCTCTGCTCAAAAGAGTAAGATCATATTCTAAACAACTAGAGGACCTTAAACAACTAGAGAAACCAACAAAAGCCCAAGAATTTCAGAGATTGGCCAAAGACTTGAAAAATACAGGGAGCATCCTAAAAACTCAAATTTCCACCTTAACTCTAGTCCTTTGCCCATCAAACTTAGAGGTTAGTGTCACATCCCAAAATTTGCTTTCTGGAAAAATGTAATTTCAAATTAATTATTTTAAAGTATTTGAGTTTTATTTAGATTTGCCCTGAATTTTTGGTTTTTGAAAAAAGCTAGATTTGAAAAGTATTTTAAGTAAAACCTAAAATTATTATTAAATAAAAAGATATTTTGGTTTTATATGAAAATCCTAGTTCAAAATAATTATTTGGAGTTATTTGGCTTTTATCTGGTTTCTTGGATTTTCTGGAGTTCAAAAAAAAAATGTATGTTTGAAATTAAAAAAGTATTACAAGTATGAAAATTAAATACCAACAGAGTTGGAAATATTTTTATTAAGTCCAAAATATCTCCGAAGCTTCGTGAATTTTTCTGGATTTTTTCGGAGTTTGTTTAAGCTCAATTTGAAATTTCCAAAAAAAAAAAGAGGAGAGAGAATGAACAGTACCCGCGGGGTACTGTTCATCCATCGTCCCAGCGCGACCTGCTCGATCCCGATCGATCTCTCTGTACACGTTTTCTTCCGTTTTTCTCTCTCTTCATAACTTCCAATCCGGACTTTATCTCAATGTCTTCCCAAAAGGAAAGTTGTGCCAAATCACGCAAGGAATATATCCCAACTGGCCTCCTTCCATTTCGCTCATCCGCTTGCCTTTATCTCCAATTTTCTGAAACGGACTCTAAACCGAAATCCACGAATTAGAGTCGGTTTCTACCCCTACCAAGCCTATAAATAGGACCCCATGGCACCCCTAAACCCATCCCAAGCCGTGGCAAGTTCCCTCAAAGGTCAGGACGCCGTCGGCATCGAGGCCCTTCGGTCTCGGATTTGCTCGTCGCGTCTCGAGCAATCCGTGAGTTTTTCCGTGATCCTTTCGCGTCACATTGTGCCATCATGTGCCATCTACCATCTTGCCAAGTTAATTTGGTTTTGGTGCAGCCAATCTCCCGAATCGAAGTTTTCGCCAATCTAGGTCAAGAGCGCTTCCGACGCCGATTCGTCATCTCCGTAAGTTTCAGCCCTTGCCATAATTTTTCTTAGACTTGCCTCATCGCGTTCTACGCCGTGCTCACTCCCTTTTCCCCAAAAAGCCTCCACAAATTTTCGCCTCCGAACCTCGCCATGGCCGTCAATGGCATCGCGTGTCCCCCATCTATCCGGTGGTGTTTTCCCAATCCGCTTGCGTCACATCGTGCCAAACCGTCCCAGGTAGTTACCTTCCAAGTGGTTTTAGATTCCGTTCACCGAGCACCAAGATAGTAAGTTTTTCCTTTTTCCTTCCCGACGTCGTTCAAACATCGATTGCGCCGTCTCCGATGGGTTTCTGGCCGAGCCCATAATTTTCCTAGCCTCGCCAAGCCGCGTTCTAGCCCGTGCTCATCCTACTTCTCCATGTTCCATGCCCGGATTTTATTCCTCTCTTCTACCCATGTCGTTGTAGTCGCCCGTGCCGTCACCGTACTCCGTTTGGCGTGCCGTCGCTTCCTATGTGTGCCTTAGGTCCCTAGCAACCCATTTTGCTAGTTAGATTCACCTCCCATGCCTCCTCTCGCCAGCGCTAGGCTTCTCGCCAAAATTACTGTTCTCGGATGAACAGTAACATCTGTGAATTTCCAGCATTTTCTCGCCCCGGCAAACTTTAGATCGGTCGTTCTCCTTCGTCCGAACTCCGATCGACCCGATTCTTCTTCCTATATTCATCTAAAATTGAGCTCTATCTTTTGGTTCTGGTTTTGCAGTTTTTGGATTTCATTTGAATTTTATTTGAATTTATTTTGTTTGTTTTGTCGTTTCGCGCGTAGAACCCGACGTCGCGAAGAGTTTGTCGAGCCGCAGCAAGAAGGACCAAACAGTGCACAAGAAGGCAAGTCTCCTTTGATCATCTTGAACCTATGCTTTGAAATGTTTTAAATATTTTAAATTATGTGCATTGCTATTTACATAAAACCACTAGTTCAAATCTTTAGGAATTAGTTATTCCAACTTTGTTATGCCCTCATTTGACATTGATTGCCATGTACCTTTGTCACCCTAGAACTTCCTTTGTCTCAATAATGAGATTAATATTAATCTTTGTGAATATTAGAATGGTAGTGTAATGCTTAGTCATGCTAATTAAATACCTTTGACATTATGAAAATGGGAAATTATGATTTATGAAAATACCCTTGTGTTTATAAATGAAGTGGTAATTGAGTTGCCACTGATCTTTTAAAATAAAATAAAATGTCAAAGTTGATTTAGATTAGGTGGATGGTTGATTTGGCTTGGTGCGATTAGCACGAGATCTTGTTAAGTGTATGTTCCACCTAGTCAATTAAGGACCGACGCTTGTGTTTGTCCGCATCGAGCACTACCGCACAACCACAAGTCTATATGGGTATGACCTAGCCGACTAACTTATGATAGTCTAGTTTAGGTGCCACCAGTGGAAAGTGGGTGCCAGGGATGGACTGGTTATCCACAGTGAGGGACAGGGATTTACTGTACTCATATGGCGCAAGAGGGGGCTTCGGTTCGGGCAGTTAGCCTACCTGCGGTGAAACCTCAGCGGGTGGTATCTAGCTAGATTAGAGTAAGGTAAAGACTTTGTGATATTTTATCTGGGTCTCATGCCAAAGGAAGCGTGTGACTTTTAGGATAATTTATCTCTTGTGGGTAAAGTTGTACAACCTCTGCAGAGTGTAAAACTATTCGAATAGCCGTGCCCACGGTCAAGGGCGGGCAAGGAATGCATTCACATGGTAGATTTCTGGTTTTGTTTTAAAATCAAAGTTTTGTATTCCGAGGGTGGAGGAACTCTCGGAAGGGTATCTGGCGGTTGGAGCAGAGAGGTGGATGTAACCCGCAGATTAAACTTGTTCAAGTTGTTGAAGCTAGTGTTGGTAGATGGAACCTTCACTAGTGAGTTAATGTTAGTTCTGTTAAAACCATTATTTTAATAAATGGATGCCTTTGAAAATAGTTATTGGTAATTGAATTTAAAACATTGCTTTGTGCAAAAGAACCATATAGCCTTCCTTTGTCAAGCCTTGCATCTATGCATTTTTCCCAAGACTTGCGGAGTACTTTATGTACTCACGCGTTGCACTCAAAAATAAATCTCAGAAGAATACGAAGCTCAAGAAGGTGACTACGACTACTTCGCCGGTGGCTTTGACGAAGGATTTCCGGAGTACTAGGTCGCGCTTCCCCAGTCAATTGCCTGTGGCGTATTGATGGGTCTTCGCCGGATTTATCTTTTTGCTTCCGCTGTGTTTTGTGTGGGTGAGGTCTTGAAACCTCAATTGTAATAATGAGACCTTTCGGTCTGTACTCTTTAATATTGTAATAAAGCGTTGCTGGTGATGTATTCATTTCTGTTTAACTGTGTGCACTAGCTTTGATCCGGGACTAGTGCAGAATACACGAGGGTCCGGTTCGAAATCCGGGTCCCGGCAGAGATGGTATCGAGCCAATTTGATCAGAGGACGTGACCTAGTTAGAATGGTCGTTAAAAGAAGAACTTCAAAATTTATTTTTTAAAATAAAAAGTTAATAATGTGCTATCCTTGTCTTTTCTTGTCTTTCTATCCTTACCTTCGTCATGGCATTCTCCTTATCTATCCGCTTATTTCCTTTTGGAATGGTAATTATATCTCCTTTCCTCTGTACTTTCTATAGATGGATCGATGAGGTTGCGATGAAAAGCACTTGTAGAATTCTTGGAGACCTAGAGTATACGAAAGACAACAAATTTATGGAAAGTACTCTGTCGGAAAGCCGTCATAATCAGTGCATATCAAGTTAGGTAATTTGGAGAATTGTTGCTAGAGTGGTATATTTTGGATTTATAATTGACAAGATTGAATAATGTTCGAGAGGATTGGGATAAAAGGTATACTTGTGGATATCAATTGATTATAAATAAATCTAAAAAGTATCATCTTTGTGGATTGACTAGAGAATATACAAAGTTGAACTCGGGGGAGCTAATTAGATCATGGGAAGAGTCTAAACTTTGCCTTGGATTTATTATCTAGGATTGAAAGGAGTGGTTGGATGTAAAACAAGATTTTGTTGAACGGATTATTTGTGATTATTGGAGAATTAGTATTAAGAGATTGATCCAGTCAAGAGATGGATTAAAAGATTAAGAAGTTGAATTGTCATAAACAATTCATGATATCAATTTTGGTTGATTTGGTTGAATCATGAAGAGTAGATGAATTTTGTGGAGTTAATTGATTATCAGAGTTTGGTGGACATATTGATGATAAGTGGATACTAGTGGAATTCTATAAGATAATACACTTGGATATCTTGGTGGATTAATTTTATCATTGCAAGTGGACTTTGATATATCCATTTGAATTGGTGGATTTAATAGATCAATGTTAGATAATTGGATTTTAACTAATGGGATTAACTAGGTCATTTAAGGATGTTTAACCTGGAGGATTTAAATTAATTGTGGGAGATAGATTGTTCAATAAGAATTAATTGAGAGATTGTCTGATAAGAATTAATTGTGGTATTTGAACTCATTCAAATTTGGTGGAACCAAAATGATGATTATCAAGAGATTGGTTTTGGTGGACTAATGGATATTAAATTATTGCTTAGATGATCTTAAAACTTATTGAAGGTTGAATTAATATTATTTGATCGAGTTATGGATCTGTTGGATTAGATCATGATCATAAAACAATTGGTGGAAATCATGAATTACAATGTTATTGGATTATTGGATTCTTGTTAGAAAATTTTCTATGGTTGGTCGTCGATCCAAATTAGAGAGAATAAAAGTTTAAGAGATTATTTGCTGAAATCAATAAGGTGCATTTGTGGTATATGATTTTGGAATCAAGAATTTTGAAGAGTTGAAATAATTATGTCTTTCTCGGAATGAACACTTGCGGAAGTTAAGCCCTATTTGGTGGAATTCTGAATTAATCGTTATGATGAGGGCAAATGAAGTTAATCCAAAGCTTGCAGACGACTAAAGATGTACTCTCCGATTTGTTTATTGTCTTCCGTATTTCTCAGTTAAAGGAAGGTTTCAGAGTACCAAAGAACAAGATAGAATCATGAAGGAGCGATGACTAGTTCTTTAGTTGTAGTACCCAAGTAAAGTCTTTCGATTTTAGAACGCTATATATATTACTTGCTTGCGTGTTAGGTGGACTGTACCAAGTCTTTGTATACTTGTAGTACAGCCATCCTTAAAAATTATTTTGATTTCAAGCTAAGCTTCTTCTAAGTTGTTGCTTGCTTCTTTTTCGTGTGTTGGTTTGGGATGTTTAGTTTCCCCCTAATCTCTTACCTATGCTAATTCCCTCTTACCTCATGCTAACATAAACCGCCAGACGGTGAACACAAGGAGCAACCCCGCAAGAAACTGTAATGCCAACGCCCAACCAGATAACAACATTCCACCACCTCCTACTCAAGCCCCCAGCTTGGAGCAGATGATGGCTATGCAACTACAGCTACTCCAAGCTCTTGCCCAGAATCAAGTACAGCAAGGTCCGCAAGCGCCCAACCAAGCTCCCCAGTCTAAGATGGGAGAATTTATGAGGACAAGACCTCCTACCTTTGCTGGATCCGTAGATCCCATGGAGGCAGATGATTGGATTAAGGATGTGGAGAGGAAGTTGGTCCTAGCCCAGTGCAATGACAATGAAAAAGTGTTGTATGCGGCTCACCAACTCAAAGGGATCGCTGCTAACTGGTGGGAAAATTACCGCGCCGCTCATCAAAATGCACAAGCTATCACATGGGATGAATTTGTGGAGGCATTCCGCACTGCGCATATTCCTACGGGAATAATGGACATGAAGAAAAGAGAATTCTACCAACTGCAGCAAGGAAACCTCAGCGTTTCGAATACTGAACAAGTTCACCCGATGTACGGTATGTATCCGAAGAGATCACATCGAGGCAACAAAGATTTGGCGGTTCATGCAGGACTTGATCCCAACCTCAAGGTGCAATTGGTGTCCAAAGATTTTTCGACATTTCAGCACATGATAAATAAGGCCCTTGTCCAGAAGATGCTCAATATCAATTGCAGGACTCGTAAGAGAAAGATGGCTTTTCGCACACGAGTAATGCAAGCGGCTCAAGGCCTCGAGTAAATCCACCCCAGTTCAACAAAGCTCCAGCAGCAACAGATGCACCAGAACTCCGGGATCTGCGCCTGCTCAGAGATGCAAGAACCCGCATCTTCACCGAGTCCGACCTCGTAAAAGCAACACCTCACCGCAGGAGTGCAATGTTTTCGATGTCACGAGATGGGGCATTATGCGAGCAATTGCCCACGAAGCCTCGAGCTATCACTCCAATTCCTTTCAATTTGGGAAGTACACCAGTACGAACTCCGGTTGTAGGACAAGGACGGGAGTATCTCCAATCGCAGAAAAGCTCCAAGAACT
The DNA here is from genome assembly GCA_036346575.1 of Dendrocalamus sinicus. Taxonomy (NCBI): domain Eukaryota; kingdom Viridiplantae; phylum Streptophyta; class Magnoliopsida; order Poales; family Poaceae; genus Dendrocalamus; species Dendrocalamus sinicus. The sequence continues at coordinate 8,737,033 of CM070660.1, read as the reverse complement.
CCGCAATCACAAGAAAGAGGACAAGTTAACCACATCACCGCAAAAGGTGCCCTGTGGGCAGCAATCCCGCTTGGTAAGTTTCAATTTGGTTCAAAGCAAGAAGCGACTTGAGAACACAAAGAAGGAACCAAGAGCTGCGTTGTCCTCTCCTATCTTTTCCTAGTCCGTCCGAATCTCGGGACGAGATTCTTTCTAAGGGGGTAGATTTGTCACATCCCAAAATTTGCTTTCTGGAAAAATGTAATTTCAAATTAATTATTTTAAAGTATTTGAGTTTTATTTAGATTTGCCCTGAATTTTTGGTTTTGAAAAAGCTAGATTTGAAAAGTATTTTAAGTAAAACCTAAAATTATTATTAAATAAAAAGATATTTTGGTTTTATATGAAAATCCTAGTTCAAAATAATTATTTGGAGTTATTTGGCTTTTATCTGGTTTCTTGGATTTTCTGGAGTTCAAAAAAAAAATGTATGTTTGAAATTAAAAAAGTATTACAAGTATGAAAATTAAATACCAACAGTAGTTGGAAATATTTTTATTAAGTCCAAAATATCTCCAGAAGCTTCGTGAATTTTTCTGGATTTTTTCGAGTTTGTTTAAGCTCAATTTGAAATTTCCAAAAAAGAGGAGAGGAATGAACAGTACCATGGGTACTGTTCATCCATCGTCCCAACAGCGACACTGCTCGATCCCGATCGATCTCTCTACACGTTTTCTTCCGTTTTTCTCTCTTCATAACTTCCAATCCGGACTTTATCTCAATGTCTTCCCAAAAGGAAAGTTGTGCCAAATCACGCAAGGAATCTATCCCAACTGGCCTCCTTCCATTTCGTTCATCCGCTTGCCTTTTATCTCCAATTTTCTGAAACGGACTCTAAACCGAAATCCACGAATTAGAGTCGGTTTCTACCCCTACCAAGCCTATAAATAGGACCCCATGGCACCCCTAAACCCATCCTGCCGTGGCAAGTTCCTCAAAGGTCAGGACGCCGTCGGCATCGAGGTTCTTCGGTCTCGGATTTGCTCGTCGCGTCTCGAGCAATCCGGTGAGTTTTTCCGTGATCCTTTCGCCACATTGTGCCATCATGTGCCATCTACCATCTTGCCAAGTTAATTTGGTTTTGGTGCAGCCAATCTCCCGAATCGAAGTTTCGCCAATCTAGGTCAAGAGCGCTTCCCGACGCCGATTCGTCATCTCCGTAAGTTTCAGCCCTTGCCATAATTTTTCTTAGACTTGCCTCATCGCGTTCTACGCCGTGCTCACTCCCTTTTCCCCAAAAAGCCTCCACAAATTTTCGCCTCCGAACCTCGCCATGGCCGTCAATGGCATCGCGTGTCCCCCATCTATCCGGTGGTGTTTTCCCCAATCCGTTTGCGTCACATCGTGCCAAACCGTCCCAGGTAGTTACCTTCCAAGTGGTTTTAGATTCTGTTCACCGAGCACCAAGATAGTAAGTTTTTCCTTTTTCCTTCCCGACGTCGTTCAAACATCGATTGCGCCATCTCCGATGGATTTCTGGCCGAGCCCATAATTTTCCTAGCCTCGCCAAGCCGCGTTCTAGCCCGTGCTCATCCTACTTCTCCATGTTCCATGCCCGGATTTTATTCCTCTCTTCTACCCATGTCGTTGTAGTCGCCCGTGCCGTCACCGTACTCCGTTTGGCGTGCCGTCGCTTCCTATGTGTGCCTTAGGTCCCTAGCAACCCATTTTGCTAGTTAGATTCACCTCCCATGCCTCCTCTCGCCAGCGCTAGCCTTCTCGCCAAAATTACTGTTCTCGGATGAACAGTAACATCTGTGAATTTCCAGCATTTTCTCGCCCCGGCAAACTTTAGATCGGTCGTTCTCCTTCGTCCGAACTCCGATCGACCCGATTCTTCTTCCTATATTCATCTAAAATTGAGCTCTATCTTTTGGTTCTGGTTTTGCAGTTTTTGGATTTCATTTGAATTTTATTTGAATTTATTTTGTTTGTTTTGTCGTTTCGCGCGTAGAACCCGACGTCGCCGAAGAGTTTGTCGAGCCGCAGCAAGAAGGACCAAACAGTGCACAAGAAGGCAAGTCTTCTTTGATCATCTTGAACCTATGCTTTCGAAATGTTTTAAATATTTTAAATTATGTGCATTGCTATTTACATAAAACCACTAGTTCAAATCTTTAGGAATTAGTTATTCCAACTTTGTTATGCCCTCATTTGACATTGATTGCCATGTACCTTTGTCACCCTAGAACTTCCTTTGTCTCAATAATGAGATTAATATTAATCTTTGTGAATATTAGAATGGTAGTGTAATGCTTAGTCATGCTAATTAAATACCTTTGACATTATGAAAATGGGAAATTATGATTTATGAAAATACCCTTGTGTTTATAAATGAAGTGGTAATTGGAGTTGCCACGATCTTTTAAAATAAAATAAAATGTCAGTTGATTTAGATTAGGTGGATGGTTGATTTGGCTTGGTGCGCTTAGCACGAGATCTTGTTAAGTGTATGTTCCACCTAGTCAATTAAGGACCGACGCTTGTGTTTGTCCGCATCGAGCACTACCGTACAACCACAAGTCTATATGGGTACGACCTAGCCGACTAACTTATGATAGTCTAGTTTAGGTGCCACCAGTGGAAAGTGGGTGCCAGGGATGGACTGGTTATCCACAGTGAGGGACAGGGATTTACTGTACTCATATGGCGCAAGAGGGGGCTTCGGTTCGGGCAGTTAGCCTACCTGCGGTGAAACCTCGCGGTGGTATCTAGCTAGATTAGAGTAAGGTAAAGACTTTGTGATATTTTATCTGGGTCTCATGCCAAAGGAAGCGTGTGACTTTTAGGATAATTTATCTCTTGTGGGTAAAGTTGTACAACCTCTGCAGAGTGTAAAACTATTCGAATAGCCGTGCCCACGGTCAAGGGCGGGCAAGGAATGCATTCACATGGTAGATTTCTGGTTTTGTTTTAAAATCAAAAGTTTTGTATTCCGAGGGTGGAGGGAACTCTCGGAAGGGTATCCCGCGGTTGGAGCGAGAGGGTGGTTGTAACCCGCAGATTAAACTTGTTCAAGTTGTTGAAGCTAGTGTTGGTAGATGGAACCTTCACTAGTGAGTTAATGTTAGTTCTGTTAAAACCATTATTTTAATAAATGGATGCCTTTGAAAATAGTTATTGGTAATTGAATTTAAAACATTGCTTTGTGCAAAAGAACCATATAGCCTTCCTTTGTCAAGCCTTGCATCTATGCATTTTTCCCAAGACTTCATGAGTACTTTATGTACTCACGCGTTGCACTCAAAAATAAATCTCGAGAAGAATACGAAGCTCAAGAAGGTGACTACGACTACTTCGCGGTGGCTTTGACGAAGGATTTCGGAGTACTAGGTCGCGCTTCCCTACCAATTGCCCGTGGCGTATTGATGGGTCTTCGCCGATTTATCTTTGCTTCATTGTGTTTGTGTGGGTGAGGTCTTGAAACCTCAATTGTAATAATGAGACCTTTCGTGCCTGTACTCTTTAATATTGTAATAAAGCGTTGCTGGTGATGTATTCATTTCTGTTTAACTGTGTGCACTAGCTTTGATCTGGGACTAGTGCAGTAATACACAGAGGGTCCGGGTTCGGAAATCCGGGGTCCCGACAGTTAGCTAGTGAATAGCCTTGGAACTCTGAAACTCAAATTTGGGCACAATCTTTCAAGGGAAATCAAGAATCACCTCAAACCCTAGAAAGTCCAAAACCTGAACAACTACAGAGGCTTTACCAAAATACAAATTCCTCACAAATCTTTGATCCTCTGCCATGAAACTTTGAGGGAAGCTAATTGATAGCCTCAGGACTCTAGAAACCAAGTTTCAAGCCATCACACGAAGAGAATCAAGAACAGCACCAAAACCCTAGAAAAGCAACTGAAGAACAGAGAAGGGTCCAAGGGAAGAACTGAAATTAAACTTGGTTTGCTCTTAGGATCAACTAGCCAAATGGCTCTTGAGCATCTCCCATGTTATAGCAACCCATTTTGGGCCTCCCAACAAGAATTAACAAGAAAGTCAAAAAGTCAAAAATCTGGCATGGAGAGCATCGAAGGAAAAGAACAACAGAGAGCTAGAGACTTAAATAAAGTCAACCAAAACCATCTCATATTGATAAAGAGGAAAGGAGATACATGATTGATACAAGAGGAATGATTACAAGACTCTCAATTCATCCTCTCCCTCTCAATCCTCAAGAACACCAAGAGCTCTACATGCTTCCTGGGAGGAACACAGCACAGAGAGGGGATGCTACGAAGGGAACACACTCTGCTGCCCTCAACCACTCTCCAACCACTAAAGAGCAAAGGCAAAACTACCACCTAAAGACTCTTTTGACCAAGGCAAACCCTAACTCTCTCCCAAAGCCATGAGGGGGCATGCAGCCACTCCCTCTATTTATAGCCCTTGCCTAACAGGTCTCCACCCCGTTATGCCCGCTAAATCCAACGGAACTCGCTCCCGCTTGTGCAGCATCGCAAAATTACCATTTCGCCCCTTCTGCACCTTCCGGGAAGCTTCCGCATTCCTTGTCGTCCACGACTCGCAACCACCTCGAGTTCACGCTGTCTTCGACACATCCGACCGTTCTGATCTCAACGCCACCTGCGCCTAGTCCGGTCACCTCATGTCTCGCCACGACTCCGCCTCGACGTCCTGCAGCCATCACAAACAAGAAACACATCAAATAGCACCGCTCGATAACATGTAATCAACATAAGCATTAAGAGAAATCTTAAGCAAGTAACAGCCCAAACCAGTCGTAACACGAGACTAAGCATCCTAAGCCCGTACGACCAAGCTTGACCAAGTTCGACCGAAGCCGATTGCACCGTGCAACGACATGGTCCGAACCACTCAAACCAAACTCGACTCTCCTAAACCGATGTTAATTACTCATCACACACATGGGGTCATAACCACATGGTCCATCAATCTCCCCCTTGATGAGTATATTGACAAACCCAGAAAAAGCGCAAAGTTGAGTTTGTTTTGAAGAGTCCAACATGGTCCAAAGGAAGAAAATGAAGCTAATGACCATGTCGACACAAGGAGCAAAAGAAAGAATAAGTTTTCCTCAAGGCTCCCAAAATGGCTTTTTCTACCACTATTCTCCCCCTTTTGGCGATAAACACATCAAGAATGCAAGGGAGAGAACAAGTCATGGAAATGGATGAAATGGCTGAAGTTGATTTATTCTAAGCATTTAGAGCCTTGAGAATTATTCAAAATGACCATTTAGTGTTACATCAAGCCATAACTCAATAGAATGCTATCTAGATCATGACATGATATATACAAGCCAGCTAAACCAAATAGATGACAATCTGAAATTTAGTGCAATTTGTGAGCATGTCAAGTCATCCATGATCAAAGTCTAGCTAGAGGTATCCAAGGATGATGCAAACCATGTCAATAAGCTAAGCGGAACCAAGAAGCTAGTGCTGAGCCAATAGAGAGTGCTACAAGTTCTAGAATGAGACATTTGTTCAAGCACTTGTAATCTTTGTAACTTTAGCAAATTGAGCACATTTGATAAGTTTTGCTTTAGAAATCCCATGATTGTTGCCAACCAGATTTTTGTTTTATCATGTGCTAGATCTCAAGCCTTATGCAATCACTCCAAGCAAGAAGCTTAAGGAGATGATCTTGGTCATCCAAAACTTCCCCTGAGTTCATGCCAAGTGCAATGGCAAGCAGTCTCATGAGAAAGAATTGGTGAGATCAGTTTTTTCGCACAAAAGAGATCTTTTTGCATTCATAAAAGGTTGTACTAACTTATGCGTCATCAAGAACTAGCATAGCTCAATCTAAAGCTCAACAGAGATTCAAGACTCAACTCAGCCTATTTGACATGGCATGAATCATAAAAAGGATAACTAGAGAAAGACTAATCTCAAGAGCTATCATGACAAGTTTTAATTCAAATTGAGCAATTTTAATGAACTTATCATGGCAAAAACTAGTCTACACATATGAAGTCATGATCCATCTAGCAAAGAAGCACAAATCATGGTAGGATGTAAAACAATGTAAACATGTCATGAAAGGATAATAATCAAGGCTCTATGTAGTTATATTACAATGCAGAATGCTGAAAATACAAGATAATCCAGCTCCCTCTCAACATGTGATGCAACTTTTAGTTCAAGTAGAGTTATGTCAACATTACGATCTAGAAGCTCCCAAATGAACTCCACCTGAACCTGATAAGTATGAAGTAATTATGGGAAGATTGAAAAACCTTAGAATTGGTGATCCTCGAGGAATCGAGGAGTAGGTCCATATGGTAGCAAACGTAGAATCCACATGTGTTGCCCGGCGACTGATGGTGGCAATGCAAAAAATGGAATGTGTTAATTTAAGAAGCATTACTACTAGCTGTTGCATAGGATTAATTAATGTGTAATAGCGAATACCTTAAATTTTTGAATATGTGTCAGGCCTTTGGCACCTTGTGTCGAGACACCTGCCTTTTCAACATACATCGCAAACGCCCTACGTGATTCAAAAAAGTTGAATTTAGTCATTCGGAAGGAAAGAAAGAGTACAATATAGGTATGTATAGAGAAAATGTACTTACCTATCGATTACTTGGCTGACAACTGTGTAGTCCTTGTTATTCTTACTTAGGGAATCAAAGTATATTGCCTTGTTCCATTTTGGTATAATTACTATTAAAATCCAATGATAGTCCTGATTGTAGGGCATAAGTATATATTCCTTATCATGGTAAGCCACCAGTGCTGATGCAATGTACCTCTTGACGAAGAGTGTATCCTCGTTGATGGTATGCATGGCGACCAAGTGTGGGTCCAAGAAACCAACCGAAGATTTGGTTCTTCTAGCTTTAGTCACAATGTGTCTATATATATACACACGAATGCAACAAATTATATATAACATTTATCGGTATGACATGAACGGAGGCTGTAATTGTACACACTTACAGCGTCCAGCATCGAACGAGTGAGGCGTCGAGAGCGTTGAGCGTGAAAAGATCAAATAAATCCTCGAAGGTGACCACGAAGACACAATCTTGAATATTGTGCTCTAAATGATCCGACGCGAATTTGACAGTGATACCTGAGCGTAGTTCTCCCTCTGGCTTATTGGACTATTCCATATACCACTTGTGTAATTGCAGGCAACTAATTGGTAAGGTTTTGAGGCGCGTTACCGGGTCGACCAGCGGTTCGCCAAGCACGAATTTGCGGGCCAATGGTAGGTACGGGATATCATCATCGGTCAGTGGCGGACCCAGGAAAAAATTGTAGGTAGAGCGAAGTCACAGTGGTGGACCCAGAAAAAAAACTAGGTAGGCTAAAGTCGGAAGCGTGAAATAAACAATAGTACCAAAAAAATAAAACAATCCATGATCAAATTATGTTGCAAACACACTAATAAAAGTATGTGATACGAAATAGAAACAACTATAATTCGCATGTTAACATATGTGGATAACGGAAGGACAATGAAAAAAATACCTCACTAATGAAGCTTAATCTACAATTGTAGATGAGTTGTAAAAGAAACAACCTGTCAATTGTGAAAATAGATAAATCAGTAGTATCACAATTCGATAATAGAATATAAAAGAAGCAATAAAAAAGAAGACAAAAAATATACCAGTAAATAACTAAGTACGTCTAGGAGAACGAGGCATTTTCATTCTTCGAGTTTTCATGTCTTGAAATCGTTTCTTGATTTTTTTCACGATCAAGTCCTTTGAATATCTCTCGCTCAATATAGCACACCATCAAGTCATTAAGCCAATCATCGGACATCTTATTACGCAAATCGGTCTTGATAATATTCATACCCGAGAAGGCTCTTTCAACTGATGCTGTCGCCACCGGTAGTAGCAATGCTAACTCGATGAGGCGGTAGACCAATGGAAATGCAATATGCCTTTCAGTTTCAACCAACTTCACGGCCAGACTTCCAAGATCATGACAAGTAACAACATCATCAATTCTTCGCACATCAAGAATGAAGGTTTCAAGTTGATCCTTGATAGCCGCACGATCAGAAATAGAGAAATCTTTGTCATAGATATCCGCAAGTCGAGCAATATTATCCACATTGAACTTTGAAAAGGAGTCTCTTGGATCAAGACAAGAAAAACAAACAAGTAACTCCAAAGATACCTCATTGAAGCGATGATCCATCTCAGTGATAATAGCATCAATGGCAGCAAAGAAAGTATCAACACGATAATGATGGTCTTGAGTGACTGTGATCCCACCCCTCCTTGATCGGCCCCATCTTGGAATCGCTTCATCCATATTTGGCACTGGAATCTTATTTTCATCACAAAATTTTTTAACTTCTATAAATAGTGGCTCCCACCATGGTTTCTCTGGTTGGTCAACCGTGTTTTGACATCAACAAGTAATGACATGGCCAGAACAATATTTTGATCCTTCCTTTGCAATACAAGAGATAACTCATTTGTAATGCGAAGCACTTTCAACATCATCTTTAATATGAACACAAAATTAAAATTCTCCATTATATGCAACAAACCTACTGCCTTAGATGGATTACGCCCATCTTCATGCACAATGCCTAGCACATCTGTTACTGCATCCCACATGGTCTCAATACGGATTAAAGTTGCATAATGAGAACCCCATCTAGTGTCTCCAGGTCTTGCCAAGCTAGTTTCTTGATACTTACCTCTTCCTGAAAAAATCTCACCACTCTCCAACTTATCTAAAATATTTTGACGATGTTTGTCTAGCAATACATCCTTCCTCTTGCAAGATGCACTAGTAGTGGTCACAATCAAAGTGACATACTCAAAGAAATCATTAATAGATGAACAACAACTTGTGACAGCAACCACTACCAACTGTAACTGATGAGCAAAGCAATGAACATAAAAAGCATATGGGTTCTCATCACGAATCAATTTTTGAATGCCGTTGAATTCACCCCTCATATTTGAAGCTCCGTCGTACCCCTGCCCTCGGAGTCTAGCAATAGGTAAACCATGTGCACCAAGCATCCCAATCAAAGCTCTCTTCAATGCATCTAATGTTACCTCTGTGACATGTTGGATACCCAAAAATCTTTCTATGACCTTGCCTTTGTTGTTCACAAGCCTAAACGACAAATGATACAATTGGTTGAGTATAACAATGCAAATATTAAAAAAAAACAATCATAGAATACAATGCTAATATTCACTAACCTCACAATTACAACCATTTGTTCTTTGATTGATATATCACGAGATTCATCAATAAGAACTGAGAAAAGACCATTCCCAATCTCTTCCTTTATCACTTTGGTGACCTCTTGCGCACAACATTTTGCAAGTTGCTTTTGAATCTTTGGACAAGTCATCTGGGCATTCGCAGGACATAGATCATCAAATGCAAGCTTGACTTCCTCCTTCCTTTCTTTGTACCAATCAATCATCTCTAGAAAATTGCCCTTGTTTAAGGAAGAAGAAGATTCATCGTGTCCACGAAATGACTGACCTTGCCTTAGGAGAAAACTTGCACAATCTAAAGATGCAGTCACACGAATTTCATATTTTATTTCTGCTTCCTTGCTATAAGACATAATCTTATGTGACACACTCGACCTTTGATTCTTGAATTCGTCGCATGCTTTCCTTGCATTATTGTGAATACTACTAACCCCACCAACATGATCAACATATGATTTGTATTGATTCTTCCAATTGCTATACCCTATTTTGGTGAAGACATCATGACCAAATTGTTCATGTAAAGGATCGTGCTTGAAAAGGAAGTAATAAAAGCAATAGGCCGCATCTTTCGCTACACTATATTCCAACCAATCATGCTTTTTGAACCATGATTCACGAAAGGCTCTAAGATCCTTTCCATACGTTTTACGAGGGTAATTATGGCCAATTGGTTGAGTAGGGCCCTTCAACAAATAAGCCCTCCTCACTTGATCTCTAATATCGGGATGAAAATCATCAAGCGGTATACGAAGTCCCGGATCAGCAACGATGTGATTCGGGTTGAATTCCTTAATACCTTCATCCATTTGTTGCAGTTGTTCAGTTGCAGTCTCTTGTTCTTGTGGTCGTTGTTGTGCTTGGACTTGGTTCGATTGGACTTCAAGTCGAGATTGTACATGTGCGGCCACCGTTCCGCTTTCCTTAGTACTTCTGCTTGACAATTTGCTAAAATAGCTATTCAAATCCGTTCTATTCATTTTCAATTTGAACAAGCCTCAGGTCACTGTTTCTTCAGAGGTAAAAATATAAGTACCCTCATTTTGACAACTGACAAGCTAGTTTACATATTCTACAATCTACATAAATTTTTTACAAGCTATCAAAACTAATACTCAAATACACAAATCTGAAATCTATTGAAATCTAGAATAAATAGAATTTATTGTACCTTTATAAAATAGAAACTATAGAAATGCAGATGCTCAAATAGTCAAATCAACTCCCGATCTCCTCTGCTCCTCAAAGGCTCAAAGCCTCACTCAGGCGGTCAGGAACTCAAGACTCAAGCCACTCAAGGCCCTCAAGTCCTCAAGACCTCAACCGATGAGCCGACTGCTAATGCTCCCTCGCCTAGTCGCCTCTTCAGCACAAAATCACAAATCCACCGACGCCTCACGCCCGCTCCTCAAATCTCCCGGGCCCCGGCCTCAGCCGACTGCTACGCCTCCCCGCCTCGCGCCTCCCACCTCCCGGCCCGGGCTTCCTGCCTCCCGCCATCCCGCGCTCCCCGGACCCTAGCCACCGCCTCCCGGGCTCCCCACTCCCAGCCTCCCCTAGCCGCCTGGCCTGGGTGCGGCCGCGCCGCGCTGTCCGCCCGGACCTTGGCCACCGCCTCCTGAGCTCCCCGCTCCCGGTCTCCCCTAGCCGCCTGGCCTAGGCGCCGCCGCGCCGCGCTGTCCGAGTGTCTGACGACTCCTCGCCTCCTCCGTCTGAGCGTCGTCGCGCCGTCCTCCTACAACTCCGCCTCTGCCGCTCGCCCGCTCGGGATCTAGGGTTAGCGCCTCTTCGACTTGGTGTTGGCCCGTGCGTCCTCTGCTAGACGCTAGACAGTATATCTCTTCTCTTGCTTTGTTGGGCTTGGGCCGTGTGTGGTATTTGGGCTTGGGCCGTGTGTGCTTCCGGGCTCCGGCAAGATGTGCACACTGCACATGTATGACCGGGGGGGGGTCCTGTGCTTCCGCCGCCGGGGGGGGGGGGTTCCAACCGGTGAGGAGCTCGGCGCCGCCGGCTCGCTCGGCGGGCGTCCGCTCTGTCATCGGTCTTCTTTGCTTTGCCCTTACTGCCTCGGCTGTAGGTCGACTTTATGGTATTCGACTGTAAAGGTAGCACCGGTACAAGTTGCTTTGGCGAGAATAGCAACTGTGGAGATAGCACCGGTGCAGGTAGCGGTGGTGGAGATAAGTCTTGCGAAGATGGCACCAGTGCATGTAGCTCTAGTTCACACTGCCCTTGTGGTCCTGCGATCGGTGAAGAAGCCTCCAGGGAGATGTCGCTTTTGGGCCACTGGATGAATGTTCCAATGGCCTACCCTAGAGTCGCGATCTCGTCGTTGGGGGGCTTCGGTAGCGGGACGACCTCAAAATTGACATGCACACCATCCACATTAACTTTTGCAAAGCCTGGTGCTATAGATGTACGGTGCACCATGGCCCCGATAGCAGATGGATATGCCTGGCCCCAAGCAGCGTACAAGGGAACGGAGGCATATCTCACTTGGAGCCTGCACTTCGTAGGCTCCTATATAACAATACAAAATTAGCTACTCCAATAGGCCTATGAAAGGAGCAAGCATTCGAGAGATAATATTTATTACCGGGATGTCGTCCACAGGAAATCTGGCCTCGCTTTCCGTCGGATTGGACGCGCAACTACTCAGACGGTTGTGCGGGCTAGCTAGCACAGGAGCAGCGGCGACCTACTGATTTTCTGTAAATCTCCACACCTCATCTCTGACATAATCAATCAGCTCCTCTCTAAGAGATGCCTTGATCTCTTCTCGTAGCCGTACCTCACTCTCGGCTTTGGTTCTCTTCCTATGCCGATACAATTCGGAGTCATCCTGGAAACCATGTTTCCAAGGAACGTAAAGCCCAAGACCTCTCGTACGACCCGGGTGCTCCTTGTTTCCTAGGGCCGCGGAGAGTACATCTTTCTCCCTTGTTCCCTGGAATGATCCCTGGGAAGATTCAACACTCAGCACATCCTGCAAGAGCACGACATGTCATTTTACTTCCTACGAAGTTATGGAGTAATACAAACTACTTAGTTCGATCGATATCTTACCAGGCGCCGGGACACTTGCTGGTCTGCAGGGTTTCGAAAGGAGACGTCCCCCGATGTTGTTGTAGATGACCTTGCTCTAATCCAATTTCAAGCGCGGTCATCCGGGATATTGGCAGATGGCGGGGCGGTGTCCTGCAGGATTGCCTGTTCGTCCTCCCTCCTCCACTGCGGGATTTTACCCGCATAGCCAGCGGTGCCAAGTCTGTGGGGGTGTGTGTGTTTTGCCTGGAGGGCCTTGTGTGCCACACTTGCACTTTTAAAATCTTCGGTCGTCTTCATCGCCTTGAACTCTTCCCATTGTGGTTCCAGGAATGGGTATTTATGAAAGGATGTTTCATCCTTCTCCATGTAGTTCTTGACAAGCGTGCTCTTGAAGTTTTTCCATGCTTTGCATGCCGCTAGCAAGGCTTGTCGTTGCATAGCATCTTAGTGTTCTTCTGGGATCTCGAACGATGCCAAAATTTCTGTCAGCAGCTCACATTTTTGAGTCCCAGGCACGCTCTTCCACGAATCGAATGTGATCTCAATTCGTTCTCGTGTAACTATTCCGATCATTCTTCGGAATGCGCATACTGCTTGGCGAGGAAGGAGAGGGGTCCCAGATCCATCGACCTCTGTGATGGTAAATCGGCCCTCAGGCTTTTTTGATAGCCCTCTTCCTTGGTATTTAGATTTTGGAGGGGACACATCCGGCGATGATGTTGAAGAATGCGCGGATGACATGTTGGATATAAAGATGACTTCTTCAAGATATAAACATGTGGAAATAGTAAGCCATCTAAACAACATATACAAGGGATATATTCAAATTAGTGCACTATAAGCAACAGGAAAAAAGAATCCAGTGAGAAGACCATAAGATAAGAAAGTGCCTAAGAAAAGATACCTAGTAGCTAGAGGTGTGCAATCTATCTATTTCGCTAGAACATACCATACTATGATTCTTCAATTTGTGGGTCTATTAGGAACTAAATGGAAGCGTTTGGAAATTATATGTCATTGGAGGGATAGATAGATGGTGATATAAATGGAGCATGTCGGAGAAATATACATATACATATTACAATACAACTCTAGAGTACATGCTAATGGGCCATATATACATAACTCTATAGTAAGCATGGAGCTGAAGCTGACTCAATCGAGAATAAAAGAGACAACGATCAACAGTCCTAGCAGATAGCGCACCACATGTGAGATAGACAAAACTCTCAACAATATGACGGTAATGAGAAGTATCCTCAAGAGGAGTGCCATTAATAGAACAACATTGAAGATAAAGCTCTATATAGGAGTAGCTATCAACTGTGCAAGTAATCTCAATCCCTAAAGAGTAATGTAAATGACCCAAATCTGACTAAAAAACTACTCACAAAGTGTTGCGCACCTTAGGGTTCGGACGTTGAGGTGTAGGCAGTGGCGACGGCGGCGTGGACGGAGGTCCGAGGAGGCAGCCGGTGAGGGGCTCGGGGGCTCAACGGAGGTGGCCGGTGAGGGGCTCGGGGGACGGTGACCGGCGAGGGGCTCGGGGGCTCGACGGAGGCGGCTGGCGAGGGGCTCAGGGGACGGCGACCAGCGAGGGGCTCGGGGGCTCAACGGAGATGGTCGGTGAGGGGCTCGGGGGTCGGAGGCAGCCGGCGACGGGCTCGGGGACGGCGGCGGCGACGGGCTCGATTGGGACTTCGGGAGAGCGACTAAGTCTAATAACTGCAGTACGCGCAAACCCTAGCGGGGGTTATATATAAAGGCTTATTACAGACGGTTCTATTTAAGAACCGTCTGTGATATCAATATCACAGACGGTTCTAAACTTAGAACCACCTGTGATAGTAAATATCACAGACGGTTCTAAACTGAGAACCATTTGCGATAAGCCTTTGCCCCCGACTGTAGTTATTAATATAAACACCAACCAGCATTCAAAATTCACCTACCTCACACAGTGTATTTCTTTACACATTTTCTCATTCTCCAAAGTCACTACATTCAACTACCTCACACAGTGTATTTCTTCACATATTTTCACATATACACAAATGCAAATTCACAAATACATCACACACATGCATTGTTGTATACATAAATGCCAATTCACATATACATCACATACATGTATTGTTATATACATATATGCAAATGCCCATATATATGTCGCACATTCTCATTCTACTTGCTTATTTCCTTTAAAAATTATCCCTTCATGATGATCAATGCGTACGTAACTAGTTTCGTCACGTTGTTCATCGTCGACCCTTATGCCATTTCCAAAAGGAGGTAACTCGTCAAATTGATTGTATTCTTCCTCGTCCACTACATTCTCTACTTCGACAATTCTCCTTTTTCCATGAAGAACTACATGGCATTTCTTATTTGCCGGGTCGGTTACATAGAAAACTTGAACAACTTGGTTGGCGAGTACGAATGGTTCGTCTTTGTACCCGACACATTGGAGGTCGACAGTAGTGACACCGTACTTGTCAACCTTCACTTGTGGGAGATGCACCCAACGGCAGTGAAATAAGGGAATCATGAAAACCACGTAGTCGAGCTCCCAAATCTCTTCTATGAACCCATAGTACGAGTTTCTCAACCCATCAGTACTGAACGCATCTATGCGGACACCGCTGTTTTGGTTAGCGCTCTTTACATCCTGAGACTGTATAGAATGTGTACCTATTTATGTCATATCCTTGCCATGTTACAACTGTAAATGTTGGTCCTTTTGCCAACCATGTCAGCATCTCACTTGGCGAGCTCCTAGCGATTTGCTCCTTCAACCATTGGTTGAACCGACTGTTGTGTTGCCTCATGCTCCAACCATCCGGCTGCTCCGGATTCTGTTGCTGAAGCACATCCTTGTGCTGGTCGACATAAGGCGTCACTTCAGTCATGTGTTGCAAGACCGTGAAATGGGCTTGAGTATACGCGTCCATATCTGAAGTGATTACTTTCCTTCTGATAGTTTCGATACCCTTCAGCCTCCCCTCATGACGAGATTGAGGCACACCTATCGGTTGAATCTGAGCCATATAATCGACACAAAACTCAATGACCTCTTCACTTGCATAACCTTTGACGATGCTGCCCTCTGGCCGAGATCGATTCTGTACGTAGGATTTGAGAATTCTCATGAACCTCTCAAACGGGTACATGCTATGTAGGAATACGAGCCTGCACATTTTTATCTCCCACACAATGTGAACAATGAGATGGACCATGATATCGAAAAACGAAGGAGGGAAATACATTTCAAGATGACATAGAGTCATCATCACCTCGTCCTGCAGAGCATCTAGTCCTTCGGGATCGATGACCTTCTGAGCAATTGTGTTAAAGAAATAACATAGCTTCATGATTGTCTCTCGGACTTTGATCGGCAAAATATTTCTAATTGCAATAGGGAGCATTTGTGTCATCAACACACGACAATCATGAGACTTCATACCATTTAACTTCAAATCTTGCATCAAAACAAGTTTCTTCACGTTACCGGAATAACCAGACGGAACATTGACACCATGCAAGCACTAGCACAGTTCTATTTTCTCGGCCTTGGATAGAGTGTAACACGGAAGGGGAGGTATGTTCGTCCATTATCTGTTATTGTCGGTGCTAACTCAGACCTGATGTCCATATCAGCCAAGTCAAGCCGTGCAATGACGCCGTCCATTGTTTTATCACAAATGTTCAGTAAGAGACCAATCAAGCTACCACATACATTCTTTTCTACATGCATGACGTCGATGCAGTGTTGAACATCTAGGTACTCCCAATAAGGTAAGTCCCAAAATATTAATCTCTTCTTCCAGGTGTTCTTCTCATAAGCCCTCAATTTATGTCTTTTTCCAAGGACAACATCTAAATCCTTAACCGTATCATAAACCTCGTTTCCCCTTAAATGCCTTTGAGCTGAACCGTCTTCCTTCTCTCCGTCAAATTGTATCTTCATCTTGCGGTATGTGTGAGCCCTCCGAAGGAACCGACGGTGACGTATGTAGACAGTTTTGCGTGAATGTTTTAGCCACACACTCTCGGTACCATCTAAATAGTGGGTACAAGCTTTCACACCTTTTGTACTCTGGCCCGATAGGTTAGCAAGGGCAGAATAATCATTTATGGTGCAGAACAATATGGAGCGCAAAGTGAAGTTCTCTCGTTTGCATGCATCCCATACCTGTACCCCTTCGTTCCATAGTACTTTTAGATCTTCCACCAACGGTGCTAGGTACACATCAATATCATTCCAGGTTGCTTTGGCCCTTGGATAAGTATCGACAACAAAATATACTTTCGCTTCATACACAACCATGGAGGAAAGTTATAGATGCAGAGAGTCACATGCCATGTGCTATGTCTGCTGCTCATGCTACTAAAAGGATTCATTCCATCTGCACTCAGTCCAAACCTTATATTCCTTGGTTTTGCACCGAAGTCGGCAAAACTCCTATCGATGTTTCTCCACTGGGCGGAATCAGTAAGGTGTTTTAGCATTCCATCTTTCTTGCACTCCTCCGAGTGCCAATGCATCAGTTTTGCCTCCTTTGGATTTGCAAAAAACCTTTTCAAATGGGGAATTATAGGAAAATACCATGCCACCTTAGCAGGAGGTCCTTTTTCATCTCTGTTCCCTCGCCGTCATCTGATTGATTGTTACGTTTGTATCGGGATGCGTTGCACACTGGACATACATGCATGTTTGCATACTCTTTACGGTTGAGGATACAGTCATTCGGACATGCATGTATTCTTTCTACTTCCATTCAAAATGGACAAAGAACCTTCTTGGCTTTATACGTGGTTTTAGGCAACTCATTTCCCTCCGGAAGCATGTCCGCTAAAAGACCTAGCAGCGCTGTGAAACTCTTGTCGGACCAACTGTTGCTTGCCTTCAATTTCAACAGTTCAAGCACGGCCGACAACCTCGTGT
Organism: Dendrocalamus sinicus; assembly: GCA_036346575.1. Classification (NCBI taxonomy): domain Eukaryota; kingdom Viridiplantae; phylum Streptophyta; class Magnoliopsida; order Poales; family Poaceae; genus Dendrocalamus; species Dendrocalamus sinicus. The sequence goes on along the minus strand of CM070660.1, from coordinate 8,719,797 downwards.
ACTTTGACCTGCAGCACGTGAACAAAGGTTTCTTCGAGTCCTCCATCAAGCCCCGGAATTTAACATACTCTCTCTCATCATAGTTTTCTTCTACATCGCGAAGCATCTGATCCAAATTGTCATCGTGCAACCTATCCGAATCCGAACAACAATCGGCATCATCCGGCGGCATGTCATTCACTTCACCGGCGATGTCATCTGGCGGCATATCATTCACTTCACCGGCGATGTCATCTGGCGGCATATGATCGTTGACTTTGCCATGATTGGTCTAACACGTATAACCCTTTTTGAAACCCCTCCGAATCAAGTGCGCTTCAATTTGCTCTCGGTTCTTAAACATCTTTAAATTCTCGCAGTCAGTGCGTGGATAGTATATATATTCCACCTCCTGGCAGCTCTTGTAAAAGTAGACACGCCATTAATGTACTCTTCACTCACACGGTTCGTGGCATACATCCAGCTTCGGTCCTACGTTATGTATATATATAACAACTTAGTATTAAAAATTAAATTAATTAATTATCAGTACATATATACCACATGCATTGAAGCTTTGCTAGCTTAATTCATATTATAAACACAATAGCTATTTCCCCAGCAATCGCTGAAGGTATATAACCAACAATTTTGACTAATTTGGCCTCCCAAATGACGGGAACTGATCATGTATGGTCAAGTAGATGCAAATCATCTTCAATAACACTCACCAAAACTTATATCTAAATTGTAATGCAAAGAAAAATAAATTTCATTACTAACCATATCTAGAGCAACCAGGAACGTATGAATCTTCAAAGCTCAATCTCTGCCTCCTCCCACCAAATTAATTGGCCTGAAATCGCCTAACTTGCCTCCTGAGCGAAAGAGTGCAGCACCGGCTAGATCTGGATCGAAATGAAGACAGATGCGGTTCTAACCGGCACAATAAATGTCTAGCGGCTTTATCACAGACGGTTTTTTATTACAAACTGGTTGTGATAATTCTAATATTACCATAGACGGTTTTTAATACAAATTATCTGTGATAATCAGCTTATCACACACGATTTTTAATAAAAAAACCGTCTGTGATAATTCCAGATTATCACAGACGGTTTTTAATAAAAACCGTCTATGATACTGAAATATCACAGACGGTTCATCGGTAAGAACCGTCTGTGATACTCGTTTTCTCCGACGCCTTCAACACAGACGGTGTCCAAATTAAAATCGTCTGTGTTAGTGTCGGTCACAGACGGTTTTGTCAAACCGTCTGTGATTTGGCGTCTAGTATTAGGCTTTCTGTAGTAGTGTGCTACCTCAAGTTACTGAAAAAATGACAATATGCATGTTCATCAATTTCAGTTTGGCAAATTCCATGTGATTTTTTCTTCGGTTTTCAAAGTACTAAAACCGTATCAACTACCAAATACTCCCTCCATTGATTTTTATAAGGCATGATTTGACTTGATGCGGTCTCCTAATTTGAACTTTGACCATATATTTCTTTTACTATGTACTGTGCATAACAATGAAATGACGGTAATAAGAAAGTATTTTAACGGTACCACTTTTGTATCGCATGATATATATTATTGGATTAGAATTGTTGGTCAAAATCACAAAGTTTGTATCTTGAAATACGTGTACGCCTTATAAAAATCAATGAATAACAATTAGCCACATATTCCAGTAATCTGGTTCGGATAGGTTTGATATATTCAATTCGGTGAAAACAGATAGATGCCAGGATTTACATGTTACTGCATAAGTATGGCTTTCAAAAAGTGTTATGTAGCTCGAGTGAACGTTCACACCATGAGTCCCTGATCCAATCAGTCATTCAACTGAATAATACATTTTGTGGTGCATCAATAGAATAATAAATTTTGTGGTGCATCAATAGAATAATAAATTTTGTGGTGCATCAATAGCATACTACGTGGCCCACAGTGACAATACCATGAATTTTCCGCAGTGTGACTTACAGTACATCACTAGAAATTTCGTTATTAGTTAAAGGATTTTTTAAATAATCTATTTTTTATTTTTAATTACAGTAATATACATGTGTTTTTTTTACAATTTTAACTATCTGTCGCTCCACCTTTGAGCGACTTGGACTAGTCACTTAACTGTTAGGCTACTTGTCCTAGTTACTCAACGGGTAAGCGATTGGACTGCTTGTCGCTCAACCCAACAGCGACGTCTTGCAGGCTAGGGGTGAGGAGAGGAATTAAATATGAGGGAGTGGTGTATGTGCATGTAAAGAAAGGAAAAGTGGAGAGACAGGGGAGGAGTGCATACGACGACTTGGCTTAATTTATCCTTCTCAATGTTCACTTTATATTTATATATAGCACACAGATGGTGAGATGGAAGCTAGGCAAATCGATCTATGTGACTTGGATGTACATGTCTCTGTTTTATTGAGCGACCAGTTTAGGTGTTACTCTACTATTGAGCGACTAGGACTAGTCGTCCAATGGCAACCAGTGGGTAACTTGGACTCTTGTTGCTAAACTGTTGGGTGACTAGTATAAGTCGCTCAACGGTTGAGCAACATATGATCAGAAATATAAAAAAATAAAATATAGATATATTACTGTAATTCGAAATAAAAATAGATTATTTAAAAAAATCGACAAGATGAATCGAAAGTTGTATTCTATGTGTCTGCTTAGCAGAGAGTTGAGTATATAGGGTTTGTTCGGCTTGAAGCATTGGCTAATCTTCGTATAGGTTGACCCATCGCGTGATTAGTCATTCTACCCTATTAATTCTTCATTTTTCATATTAGCATCGTGGTTTGTGACTAATGGCGTGGTGATAACGCTTGTTCCACTCGCAAAATAAAAATAACTAGCTGCGTAAGCGAGGCGTCACGCCGTGCTAGCTACTGTGTGGACCGAAGTAAAAGAGACGATAATTTGTGGGGAGTTTCTTAAAAAAAAACAAGGGCGCATGCGTAATTTCGAAAAAACCAAAGGGCTTTTTCGCAAAAAAATCGAGGACCTGTACATAACTAAACAATGACCTATACGTAATGTTGGAAACTACGGGGTGCTATCGGTGAAGTGGAGGGTGCTTTCCGGAAAAAAAACCTGGCAGGGACCTGTTTGCGAGAACGAAGGACCTCTACGCGATTTCGCAAAATACAGGGGGTTTTTCGCATAAACGCTGACGTGGCACGCCTCCCCGGTCGGAGAGTCCCCCATCTTTAATATACGGAGTATGTGATGCTAAACCAGACTTCATCAAACCAAACACCCAGATAATCTACTACATTATTAAAAAAAGGAAAGTCACCACATTTACTCTTAAAAATTAGAAATTACCATGTTAATATCTACCCCTCTATAATACACCAAAATTTTCTTTACTAAATCCACCCCCTCAACCACCCCCACAGTCATGCCTAATTTAAGTCCACCCAGATTTGTGTACCAAAGTAATCCAACTTCATACAAATGAATGACCTGGATCTCTTCTCAAGCCTTCTTCTCTTACTCATTGAAGATTCTAAGGCCAAAATCATCCGGATCATGCACATCATTTGAACCCAGAACTCCACCCCGCGCCCACAAAAAAAAGGAAGGAAAAACTTTCCCCAACCGTTTCTCTCTCTCTCCCATGAATATCTCACCCGTATCTCTCTCTATCTCTCTCTCCTTCACGTATTCTGCATGGAGATCACCGGAGCAGCGGCCAAGAATACTGCCGAGCGCATCGCCGCCCTGAAAGGCCTCGGAGAAGGACAAGACGAGGCAGGGGTGCCTCAGCACGTGCACCGAGGTGTACTCGGACGCCGTGGGCCAGCTTGAAGAGGCGGCGAAAGGCATTGCCTCGGGCAGTGCCGGGGGATTGCACAACGCGTTGACGAATCTCAGCGCCGCGCGGGACGCGCCCGAGACCTGCGAAGACGGATTCCGTGAGCTAAACGAGAAGTCGCCGCTCGTCGCCGAGGACGTCGAGTTCGGTAAGGAGGCATCAGTCACTCTCGCAATGAACTCCGGGATTCCGTAAGGCAAAATTCAGATCAATAAACTTTGCAATTACGTTTGAGCGCTGAAATTTTTTCATGGGATTGTGTCGTGGTGATCTCCAAGAGTGCTCAAGGAGATGCTCCTATTACACAATTTATGGTTGGTGATCAAGGAGTTAGACATGGTACTTTTTTTCCTGGGAAGATATCGCGCATTGATTACCGAGAGCGATGCCATGAGGTACTCGCACAAATAATTTTGTGTAAAAAAAATCTTAGGAATATATACACAAATTTTAAATTCGGTAATTATATACCTCCGCCGGCACGCTCGAGAACTTCGTCCGTCAGGTACAGTACTACATATTTCTGATTAACATTGTTTGTTAGCTATGTACATCGTAATTGCGCTGTTCTTAGTCTTTTTTTCTTTTAACTAAAGAACTAGCAAAGCTTGAAAAATTCTACTAAAGAATTCGTTCGATTTGTGCTGTTCAGGAGGCGGCGCGCGGGCTGACGACGGCCGATTGGTGCCTGTTTCCCCGATCAACATGGATGTAGCAGAAGGGCCGATCAAAGATGATGCCGGACAAATAGTTGACCTAGAACAAGACGACTACAGGAAGCGTGCTGACGAGGATGTGAAGTTGATAGTCTTGAACACACAGATGAAGGCATCATCCCGACATAATAAACCTAAGAAGTCAAACAATGCAAAAGTCCAGCCTCAAGGTGAGTGGTCTTCAATTGTATCTTCTTTACTTATTTGGGAATTAATTAATAATAAAAATAGTTTCTCTGAAGATTATGAGTGTACAAAAGAAGATGCTGATATAATTGAATACATGAAAGCAACACCAGAAAAAAGGGTACTCGTCAACATCGATAATAATTGGGTAAACAGAGATGACATGGATTGTCTTTTCCGTGACGGTGAGCAAGTGAATGGCGCTGTAAGTATGTTTAAGACTGTCTTTTGCATTGATTGATGTATACCAAATATCTGGGTTCAATTCTTTACTGTCAAATTAAAAATTTGCAGGTCCTAAGTGCTTATATTCATTGTATCCGGCATGAAGAACACCTACAGCATAGAGAAGGTGGAGATGTTTATTTAGAAAATACATTTATTTCCAGCTTGCTAAAACGTGACGGAGACCCTAAGGTGGCATTGAACTATAAAGATGACGTAGATTATACAAGGGTCGAAAAGTATTTACACGCTGATATGGTAAACTTGTCGATGCCATAATTATTATATATATAATATCATGCAGATGTTAATTTTGTTAATTTAAAGATAGAAGAAAATTTTGAGATAAAACTCTGTTAGTGCAGGTGTTAAAACTCTGGATGCGGTTGGTAATATCTCGATTCCCTATCATTATACTCTGCGTATTAGATGCTATTTGCCTTAATACGTTGCTACGATTTTTTAGGCTCAAGATTACTAAGGATTGATGGAAAAAAAACTCTTCTTTTTACCCTTATGGATAACTCTTGCAGTTCAATATTAGAAAAAAAAATGTCTTTGAGCTTAAAGTTTGCTAATTGGCTCCGGTTAGAGGTTAGGTCTATACAGTTTTAAAACTAAAGGGAGAACTGCTAGGGAAATTATCCTTCTAGCCTTTTGTCCCTCTTTTCTTTTCATTAATTTATAGTGTAAAAATGTAAATATTTGCTAGACAGGTTTACCAACAATATGTTCAGTGATTCATGTGTTAATGTATTGTTGAGGATGTTTAATGCGCTGTTGTTTCTCTGTTGAATTATGGAACATCCATTTTATTTTATTCTAAAGTTTCTTGTGTGCTTATCTTTTATACAACTAATGCGAAATCGATGTGTGTTGACTTCATCTTTGCTGAAGTTTTCCCCGTAGACAGTTGGGTCTTAGTCCTAATTTAAAGGAAAAAACTGATCATATACCATCTATTTAGATGGAAATTGAGGATTTACCCTCCTGGCCCATGTGTCAGTGACTTATGATGACCCCACGTGTCATTGAGATGTGGAGGGTAAATCCTCAATTTCCCAACTAAAGGGAGGGTATATGATCCAATCTCCCAATTTAAAGCCATCTTGCAGGGTCAGCTGGAGTTGGATCTACACCTCATGTTATTATAGTTCAAGCTGGAGAGGTATAGCATTCCATAGTTAAACATTTTAGTACAAGTTGAATTGCCAGATTGAAGCATGTAATTTGAAGCATTGACTAATTCCAAACTTTGCACTAAGCTATCGCATTGTGTTTAGATGCCTTTCTACCTTATATTGCCGATGGTTATTCTGACTTTTGAGTGTAGAGTAACGCTCGGCACAAAATCCCCTTTGATCTCTACAAAATTTTAATCTCAAACGCGATCGCATTTGTGAGATACAAATTCTTAACTTGCTCCTATTTGTGTGTAAATCAAATGCGATAAGTGAAGAATTTGTATCTCACAAATGTGATCGAGTTTGGTCTTGAATTTTGCAGAGATGTGGAACATATTCTTTACTATATGTGATAACGTTTTTAGAATTTTTTAAATTTCTAAGTTATGTGAAAATTAAAATTGAAATGCCTCGTGAAACTAGACTCCTCAACTCCTCAACTGAAGGATGCACATGGGCGAATAGTAGGGGAGGCCAAATTCTCCGAAGAGAATATAAGCTTAGGTTTCTGACTTCTTTATACTATAGTAGATGAAAAATTATTACAACTAATGTTAGTTTTTTCTGCGTAATTAAATTTAAAAATAAAAAAAGGAAAAAAGTTAATTATCAGATGATATTGTAATTGGAGATGATTATGTACGCCTACTAGATGATATTGTAATTGGATATACAGACGACGAAGATTCAGTAAACAAACTCATTCAGGAAATCTTTCCATCACTTGAGGAAAATGCAAGATCAACAGTTTATATGAGCACACGTGCTATTCTTTCTACCAAAAATGCACATGTAGATAAGTTAAATGCAAAGATGATTGACAAGTTTCCAGGTGAGGAAAATGTTTTTCATAGCTTCGACTCTGTCGATGACGATTCAAGAAGTAACTACCCTATTGACTTCCTAAACTCCATCACTCCAAATGGTCTGCCTCCACATGAGCTCAAAGTGAAAATCCACTGCCCTGTGATCCTTCTCTGCAATCTAGATCCTAACCACGGATTGTGCAATGGAACAAGACTCATGGTTAGAGCATTCCAAAACAATGCAATTGATGCAGAAATAGTTGGTGGCCACCATGCAGGCAAGAGGGTGTTCATTCCTAGAATCCCTATGGCTCCGTCCGACGATATCTCACTTCCTTTCAAGTTCAAGCGGAAACAATTCCCGATCCACCTGAGTTTTGCAATAACCATAAACAAAGCGCAGGGTCAAACCATCCCAAATGTTGGCATCTACCTTCCAGAGCCTGTTTTCTCACATTGACAGCTTTATGTCGCGCTATCAAGGGGTGTATCAAGACAATCGACAAGAATTTTGGCGAAACCAAAGAAAGAAGTAGATATCTCAAGGAAGAGCACCAAAAATATTGTGTATAAAGACGTCCTAGCATGGTGATGTGGTAAGTAAATAGTCCACAAACACTTATTTCCTTACTGTGTTTCATATTTCTTTATGTGACAAAAATGTTTGTTTTCTTTGTAGCCTCAAGTTTAAACAATGTGGGGATGGAGAAAGTCGCCGATGGGTGAGTCCAATGATGTTGTCGCCTCCTTAAAGGATCAGTCGTTATGTGACATTCATTATCTGACAAAAATATTTGGTTATACAATATATGAGACGTGAATCTTAATGAATTTGATTGTTCGTTTTATTTTTTTACAAATTTTATCTTGTTTTATATTTTACCGTAGCGTTTGCACGCGCACACTACTAGTGGAAGAAAAAAAGAAAAAGCTCTATACTGCTTGTTTTGATAGGTCTAGATTATAAAGGTGTAAATCAACAAATGTACATATGAGAAACTGTCACGATTGTATAATAGAATAGATACAAATTTATCTTCAATTATCATCACTAGAGTTAGATAATAAATACAACTCTATTTTTAAATACAAATATATGTGTTATAGTATCTAGCCGCACAAATGCTTGGAAATTGAGCTGATTAATAGCATCTCAGAGTCACGTCAATTTACGTACATTGAAGTGAAGATTGCCACTGCCGAGTCAATTCTCTTTACTTTTTTCAATTATTTAATGGTGCTTAATTTATATATCAGCTCATTGGCGCGTGCCCAACAATTGTGGAACAAATGGGAGATCCAATGCCTCGTGATGGCGAGCTTCTCCCTACAGGTCTTCCTCCTCTCGTCAGCGGGCTTCCGCAAGCGCTACAACTCCATTGTGCTCAGTGGGTTGCTGTGGCTCGCCTACCTGATGGCCGACTCCGTCGCAATGTACGTCCTCGGCCGCCTCACGCTCCTCGTGGGTGACGACCCACGCCACCAGCTGTCGCTCTTCTGGGCACCCTTCCTGCTGCTACACCTCGGCGGGCAGGAGTCCATCACGGCCTTCTCTATGGAGGACAATGCGCTCTGGAAGCGCCACCTGCTGAACCTCACCACCCAGGTGGCGATGGCTATCTACGTCGTCGGCAAGCAATGGCGAGGAGACAAGCTACTTGTGGCTCCCATGGTGCTTATGTTCATCTCTGGGACAGTCAAATACGCTGAGAGAATATGGGCACTCAAGGCAGCCGGCGCAAAGGCACCTGGAAGTAATTCTATTGCTAGTCTTGTTTTTCACGCCACCGATCAAGCAGGATCAAATGTGATGGCCCGTTATACGAGTCTGGTTAGTATTAATTCAGACAAGCAAGACAAGAATATTGAGCGCATCCTGGAGGTGGCCTCCCGTGACTTCCCATTAAGCTTGGATTTTTTTTATGGACATGTCCCCTTCAAAAGTAAGAGAATTTGAAGGGAAATATAGTGAGATCAGGAGTGCTTTGATGGAGCTTCAATCTTCAGAGAATCGAGATGGCGTGGCATACAAGTTGGCTGAGATGCATGTCTCTTTGATCTATGACTACTTGTACACCAAGTTTGAAGCAATTCGATTCCAAGTCCTTGGCCCAATCATGGGCGCACTCCAGTGGCTCGGCGCTCTTGGCCTAACCTCCGCAGCTCTTGCGTTGTTCGCGAGGGCCATGGCGAATCAAAAGGGGCGGTCAGCCAATAACTATAGTGGAGCTGATGTTATCATATCTTACATACTACTTGTCGGCGCCATCATACTGGAGATATCCTCCATCTTCATTGCATTGATCTCATCATATTGGGCAGGTCCCAGCATAGCCAAGTATCTCCATCGAGAAAGTGGAGGGGAGTGGTCAGGGAAGCTGGCACAGTATAACATGGTAGATGGATGCATCCAGGAGAAACAAGCAGCTGGCGTGTTGCAACGGGCGATGCGCTGGATCGGCATCAAGGGAGACACCATGCATGTCGTCGTCTCTCTTGAGGTAAAGAAGCTGCTCCTCAATAAACTGCTTGAAGTAGCGATCAATCCACGTTACCGGAGCATCTCACGTGGGCGGGACCTACAAGATTGGGTGGACCCCCCACGTTGGCTGGACATACCAGATTGGGTGGGCTGGGACTTCACCAAGTTCCAAGGCCGGTGGGCTCTGCGGGCGCTATCAAAGCGAAGCTCAATCTCCTTCTTTCCAAGAAGCAGCTCGGGAAGCACTGATCACTAGCAGGATCAAAGAGATGGATGTTGTGTCCAGTGCCATTCTTTGGCACTTAGTTACGCACATATGCTTATTGGCCGACGGCCCCGAGGTCGCAAGCCCTAGCAAGGAGTTGTCCAATTACATCGTGATCAATGGAAGTCGAAAGGAGGTGCTGGAATCTGGTTTTCTTGACCAGATTCATCAAGAGGACTTCATCCAGAAACTCCGCGAAGGTGACTCGCGGTGTAGATCTCAATTTTCTACTGATTTTGAAAAATTCGGTGCATCAGCATCCAGGGCTCTCCATGTCTGTGTGGTGTTGCTTAAGATCCAAAAAGCAGAAGATCGATGGGGGCTGATCGCTGCGGTATGGATGGAGATGCTTTGCTACATGGTGCTTAATTGTGGAGCTGGGTTCCATGCCAAGCATCTGAGCACCGGCGGAGAATTCGTCACACAAGTCAAGATGCTCCTCTTTATCATAGGCCTGCCTTTTTCTAGATCCTTACCCATAATATAGTCGATTAAATATTTATAAACTTTTAAATAATATATTATCACGTTTTTTAAATAAACTAATCATTTATATTGATTAATAATAAGTATGAGACTTTTTTTGTTATTACAATGAATTAGTATATGTTTCTCAGATATGCACAGTTCTAAAGCATCAACTCAATCAACTAGAAGCGGTTAAGGCTTTGAAATTGTGCAGCAATCCTTGACATAAATAGCACGCTCCATTTTGAGAGAATGCTAGTCTTGTGCCCGTACATTGCAACGGAAACCTAAACCATAGAAGCAAGTCAAAACAATCATTTTGAAGCCCTTCTAATCACATATGAAGGAAAGAAACATGACTAAATAAGATTTACTTAAGAGTCATTTACATCTTGATAAAAATTCATGAAACATTCTATCACCGAAGGTAGTTCAAACCTTGAATAACACAATGATATGTAGTAAAAAAAAACAAATGCAATCTTTTTTATGACCACATGTGCTTTTCAAAGCCTACTCCCGTATAGAAACCTTATGTATGTGTGTTATAAAGGAATTGCAATGTACAACAGAATCAAGCATGTGCACTAAAATAATACAATTAAGAGCAAAATTTGAATGGCAGAATGACATATGTATAGACTATAATAAAACTCAAAAATATGATAACGAGTTCAATTAAGAAAGAAAATAACATCGATAATTACATTAGCAACAATATGGAATAAGCTATGTTTTAGGAATGATCACACACAAGTAGGCAGTGGCGGACCCAGGACTAAATCTTAGGTAGGGCGGCGTGAACCAATAGTCATTATCCAATAGCAAAACAAGCCAAACACAAATCATATTGTAATCACACTAACAAGAGTATATGCACTAAATGGAATCAACAACTCCAGTAGGGTAGGAGTAATGTTTTCGAGCACTAAAAGCAGTTTGTTCCCAAATTAATCAGCTAAGCAACAGTGCAGCCACATGATCTCAAAACTTCATCTCAGCAATATATATTATACATATCTAATCATAACTAGACATTACTAATTAACATGAAGATGCAGGCATTACCGACGATAAAATTACCCAGATGCTAGAGTTCTTAATTCTCTTATGCATAAGCAGAATTCTTGAATCTTGACCCAACTAAACCCCGCCTAAATTACCAGTATCATCTCTATAAATAACAACTCCTTGTCCAACTTTACGACTTCCAGGTCCCTGCCGCAAATCCAACATCCACCCCCAATCGCCAATTAGCCACGAGGCATCCACCACAAGCAGGAATAGCAGTGCCATGAAACGCAGGATAGCAAGAGAATCCCACAGATCAAGGATCAAGAAAATCTAGGGTTAGGCGGTCAGCACCTGCATGGAAGAATGCTCTGCTCGAATGCTCCTCACCTCCTTAAATCCACCGACGCCCAACGCCTGACCCGCTCTCCTCAAATCCGCCGGCCGCTCCTTCCGCCGCTCCGCGCCTCGGCCCTCTCCCGTCGCCCGGCCACCGCGTCGCTCCCCGTTCCTCGCCACCGCCTCGCCGCCTGGGCCTGGCCGCGCCGCCGCGCTCCGGCCACCGCCTCCGCCTCCCCTAGCCGCTGGGCACTGCCGCGCGCGCGCCGTCCTCCAACTCCTCCGCTGGCGCCGCAAGGCCTCCCGCCACCGCCTCCCGCCTCCTCTAGCCGCCTGGGCGCCGCCGCGCCGCGCCGTCTTCCGACTCCTCTATCTGGGCGCTGCCGTCGCGCCGTCCTCCTCCTCTGCCGCCCAGGAGGCCAGGATCTAGGTTAGCGCCGGCGAGGGGAGCTCGGGCGGCCTCCCGGGCCTGCCCGAAGGGCAGGTCCACCCCTGCAAGTAGGGGAATCACAACACTTTCAACACTCGAGCCACAATGGATACACAAAACAAGCTTAATCCATTTTTCATTTAGAAAAGACCTAAAAAGTATGGGAATATTGTTATGGTTGGTCCACAGGTTATATAGCTCGAACAATAAAAACACCATGTCTGTGTGCCTTGTAATAGATCCTGCTCCAAGACGACACCTAGAGCTTGCACGGGCAACATAGCATGCAAAGTCACATAGTATCACTATGAGATAGCTTTCTCCCATTTAGCCCCAACACAGCTTTGCCGCTACTGTAAAAGAGATCAAATATGCTACAATATAACAATCATTTTCGTTATTAGAAAATGGTTTTGTTTCAGAAAATGTTGATCTGGATACAACATGCAAACATAATCACTCTTCAATATAAAGAAACCACTTTGGAGCATTCAGGTTTATTAATACAGCATGTGTCTTGTTAAATATGAGACGTTTGCTGCCACCATCATGTTATTGTGCCAAATGAGCCCCTTGCACATCATCAACTCACTTAAAACTATATATGGAAATGGGTTACATGGCACGTTACCTGACAAGGATGGTAACTGGGGTGACCACTCTGGAGATTATTGTCACCTTTAACAGGAATCTATTGATTTGAATAGATAGATTACTTATTCGAACTGCAAGTTCCTAGGAAAATTGCAGAAGGTGAATCATAGGGGTGACATTACGCTGAAAAATCAAACATGGAGTGAACAGATATTGTAACAAATTGCACACCAAAATCTAACATCTCCCATGTCTCCCACTGACAAATTACGGGGAAAATCATAAACAATCTACTAATACTTTCCGTAAAATCGAGCTCAATCAAGGCAAAGCATCCACCTATTCCTACCTGAGATTCCCAACCACGAAACCACGCGCTTAGGGGCGGGCCTAACGTGGGGCGTGGGGTTCAATTGAACCTCTCAAAATTCAGGAAAATCCACAAAAAAAAAGCATGGATTGGATCGGAGAGAAAGAAAGATTTGAATTGGATTGATTGCTCGTGGCAAAGAAATGACCCCCTGAACAAAATGACAGAATAACAATCCAAACAAGCTAGAGCTTTCTTACTAACGAAAAAAAGAAATCAATTCAAACAAAGTCCGGATGTAATAGCATGGTGGAGGACGCCGCTGCCTCCTACGACTATGAGAGATGAATTCGTTCGCTTCGAGGTGACAGGTGTGGCCCTCTCTCTCGGTGGAAAGAGCCCTGGCGACGCACGTGTTCAGCGGAGAGGAAGGGTTAGATACTGTTGGCGTGAGTAGGGTGCAAACAGAGCACATATTTTCCGACCGACCGTCCGTCCGTTTATTTTAATTCGGATATAATTCAGAGCATATTTTTGGATATCCAAAGGTTTTGTCGGATACAGATACGGATTCGGATATTTTTTGTCGGATACGGATACGAAATCGAAAAATACATTATTCGACGGATACGGAGTTATCCGAATATTTTTTGAATAGTTATTGGATTATTATCTGCTAACTATCCGGATAACGCCCACAGCCCAATCCGACTGACCGAGCGACGCGCCGAACGCCCATAGCCCACTTAACCGGTTAACCCTAGCAAGTAGCGACCAGCGAGCGCTGAGCGAAGTAGCGAGCGGGAGCAGCGGCTACGGCGCCCAAAAGTTCAGATCGAGGTCATCATCTCGGCTTCGTCTTCGTCTACTCCTCGTCTCCTCCACCCTTCGCCGCCTTCGGTCCTTCTCCCACAGTCCCACTCCCGCATCGTCGTCCGCCGTCTCTCCTCCCCCATAGACCTGTGTCGACTGCCTCTCTGCCCCGCAGACCGGCGGTGCCGCCGCCTGCCCAAACTGACACCATCGCCCACCCGCCTCTCCTCCCCCACAATCCGAAGCCGCTGTCGCCTGCCTCCGCCCCCACAGACCAGCACCGCTGCCTCTCCCCTTAAGTCCGGACGGCATGGACACCGTTGTCGTTGCCTCTCGCCTGGCCGCCTCTCCTTCGGTCCTTCCCCACCGCACAGAATGCCATCGTCGTCGCCTCCTGCCTGGTAGCCTCCCGTAAGCTCTTACCTTACACGCTTTCACATATGTGCTAATGTGCAGACAGTGCAGTGTTCTTCCAGTCGCTGATGTAGTAATGTTACTGGAAATGTATCTAAATTAGCTTGTCACCATACTTAATGTCATTTTTTCAATATGTTTAAATTACTAAACTTCTTTCTTGGGATGATATTAGACATTTGATTTTTTTTTTATCCGTCAATGTTGGTTGTTGTTAAAGAAATACTGGAAAAGGCTGATTAATAGCTCCACTGGAAGCAAATCAAGAAATCCACATACTGAAGAGTGAAGACTAAATCTTGAACTTTCAATCTAGCTGGAATAACATGACTTATTCTCTTAGTCTAGAGTTTGATCTTTGTGCTGGAACAATAATCAATCTGGCTAGCATTGCCAAGCCTTTGTTGTAACTTGTAGCCTCATGGGCTCCTTGCTGCTTTTGAAGTGCTTGTGAATGAATTCAATTTAGCAGGGCCACTTCAAAATTCATGTTGAACTATCATACTCTTTGCAGTCATGTTGTGCCATTAATTGCTGTCGAGTTCATTGCTGTTTTGTTCAAACACTTCATTTGGCCTATAACCTTGGACCCTTGTTATTATAGTCACAGCATGAATTGTGGCGCGGTCTGTAACAATGCTTGCTGGCAAACATAAAGTGGTTATTTGGCCTGTAACAATGCTTGATGGTTGTCAGTTGTCCTGAGATCTTTCTGTAATCTTGAAGTTGAACATACTAAAGGAGTAAAGGTTGCATGCTGTCCTGTCAGTTGTCCTGTGGCGTGGTTCTTCAGAATTTTTCGTACGGATAATCCATTTTTTATTCAAAATTACAGAAATATACCTGCGAGAAAATTTTTTACAAGAATAGGCTCCAGTCGCCTAATGGTTGGGCGACTGGAGCCTTTCGCCCAACCATTAGGCGACTTCATGAAAGTCGCTCTACCCTCGAGCGACTGCATCCAGTCGCCCAACCATTGGGCGACTTTCATGCAGTCGCCCAATAGTTGGGCGACTGCACTCAGGACCCCGTGAATGTTTTAAATTTTGTCAATTTTATAGTTTAAACTGGTAAAAAATCTGCTGAAGTTGTAATAAAAGTTTATATTCATTGTATGTTGTAGGTGTGTAAAAAATTTTGGGAAACTTTTTTTAGAAACAAATGACCATAAAACAATTGGTATATACGATGGTAAGTGATATTTTGATGTTACTGAGAATTTGGAAAGTGCATCAAACCTTCGCCAAAAATAGTGAAAATTGGTGGAGCTGTTCTTCATACATCCAACAGCCTCTAGAAAAAATTTTGAGTAATTGCGGCCACGGGATCAAAAGTTATAGCAGTTTCAGTCTGTTTCCGATACACCTTCAGTAAAACGGACATAACTTTTGCATACGGTGTCCGTTTTCGACGTTCTTGTACTCGTTGGAAAGCTAACGACGAGCCCAATCCAATAAAAATGACCCGCTTGCGCTAGTCGCCCTCCAAGACCCCGAAAATCGGCCATCTTCGGACCTAAACCTGCGTCGTAAGTTTTTGGTTTCTGTTTTTGCCCTTTTTCTTGGTCTTCCTTTCGGAATTTGGATTTTGCTTCAACTGAAAAGTTGTAGATCTCGTCGAAACCTTTTAAATGAGTATATATAAGCCATATACAACTTTGCTATTTTATCTTTTCAGACTAGTTGTTTATATTGCATCGGTATATAAAACTTGTGATAGAGAGTATTATAGACGGTTTGTATGTAGAACCGTCTGTGATAATCTGACCGCTGAGCCTGTCGATCCTTCTCAACCCAATCCTAGCCCAGAGACGAATTCTCAATAACATCAAAATATCATTTACCATCGTATGTACCGATCGTTCTACGGTCAATCGTTCCTAAAAAAATTTCCAAAATTTTTTACACACCTACAACATACAATGAACATAAACTTTTATTACAACTCCAGCAGATTTTTTACCAGTTTAAAACTACAAAATTGAAAAAAAATTTAAAACATTCACGTGGGACTTGAGTGCAGTCGCCCAACCATTGGGCGACTGCATTAAAATCGCCCAATGGTTGAGCGACTAGATGCAGTCGCTCGAGGGTAGAGCGACTTTCATGAAGTCGCCCAATGGTTGGGCGAAAGGCTCCAGTCGCCCAACCATTAGGCGACTGGAGCCTATTCTTGTAAAAATTTTCTCGCGGGTATATTTCTGTAATTTTGAATAAAAAATGGATTATCCGTACAAAAAATTCTGGTTCTTCATATCTTTATTTAGACATTTGAGTTATAGTATTTCTAGTGTAATCGTGTTCTAGTTATGGCTAAGAGCCCATATATTTAAATAGAAAGAAACTAATAGGCCATGCTTTTGGTATACTTGATGTTTTGTTTTGAATGAGCAATATTACTAGAATTATGATAATTTGAGGAAAGCAAAATTGAGTTTATAAAGTTGTAGTTTCAATTAAAAAATAGCTTCATGGATGTTGGATATTGTGACCAAATTATTCCAAGCTTACAAATTCAATACATCTGACGCTTCGAAGCCTGACCCTCAAGGACCTTCTCAGCCACTTGGTGATCCTAACTTGGGTCTTGATGACATTGAACAGTTCTTGTATGAGGATGTTGCTACAACACATGGTAGTATAAATGAACTTGAGGTATACATGCAAGAGAAACCAATTCGGTGGGTTGATCCTACGGGTAAGGGTGTATAGTTTGACATATTGTCATGGTAGAACACACACCAAGGGAAGTTTCATGTTCTCTCATGACTAACTCGTGATGTGCTAGCTATTCAAGTGTCAATTGTTGCTTCAGAATCGTCTTTTAGTACTGGTGGTCGTGTTATTAATCCATTTCGTAGTCGATTACAGCCCGAGGTGGTTGAGGCTCTAATATGTACAAAAGATTGAATATCTTCATCTAGGAAAGGTAAATAATAAGTCATTTAGTTCACCAATTGCACCGCTTACAACTTTTGTTTATTAACCTCATGTTATTTTTGAATTTTAGATTCCAAGGAGAAGATAACATCACTTATTGATGAGTTGGCTTTGGAGCTAGATGATAAAGAATGTGCTACCACAAACATAAATGAGAAGGTTTGATAATTCTACAAAAAAAATTAGTTATTTTATCTATTTTATTGTTCGAACTTATATGGTCAGTGATGATTAAATTGGCTATCTTTTGATATGTCTTTGCTGTCAACTCATTAAATTGGCTATCATTTACTGTCAACTGATTAAATTGACTATTCTCTAATATGTATAATGCATCATGTTAATGGCCTTGATGTTATGTCTCCAGAAACTTGCGTATATACACTGTTACTACTTCTCTAGTTTGATGGTTACTTACTTCCAATGACATACTAACGGTGAGTAAAACCGAACTATACAAGTATTAATTTTGGGTTTCTATTCTTCATTCAATAATTTTGGGTTCCAATTGATATTTTATTGTAGGACGAGATAATGACCGAGGCTGAGCTCCACTGAAACATGTTTAGAGATGACTCGCTGGCTCGCTGTTGGCTTTTTGCTAAACAAGATCTGCGTTTTGGACTTATCATATGATGTAAATATAATGAACTAATGATGTACTAGACTACTTGACTATAAGCAATTCATACTTTTGAACCATGTTACATGTAGCTAGTTAGCTACTAGCCCACTATTTGTTTAACTAGCCTCTACAATTTACTTGCTACTTTGCTAGCTAGAATTTACTAGTTGCTTAATTTGTCCCTGTCATCATGTAAAATTTGCTTCCGCGCATTATCCGACTAAATATTCGTCACCGAGACTAACTGTATTCGAAGCGACATGTATTCGCTCCGTATTCGTGACCGAGAATATCGGCATTCGTATTCGTATCTAGCACTATCCGTATCCGACTCCGACTTTAACAAAAAAATATGGAAAAGAATAAGGGATAAGCAATATCCATCCGTATCTGTAGATGTGAGTCATCCGAGCAAAGGGGAAGTGGAGAAGAGATTAGGGACGGGGTACAAAACTACAAATTGTATATAGTCCAACTAGCAATGACAGCGAATTCTGAGTTTTTTAATCTCTACGTCATTCTCGATATTGTCACGTCTTTGTTTTATAGACACTGACGCAGAGAACAGCAGCCGTTTGCTTGATCTCCAAGGATAATACTTCTGGTGCCAAGGATAATACTTCTGGTGCCATTCTTACCGAGAAGCATGCTATTCATTTTTAAGATATGGGTGCGCTAAAAAGTAGATTACCTAGCAAATTGTTTGGATTGAATCATGAGCTTTTCATTCATTTTTTTAATTGAATGGTTTTTTTTAAAAAAAAATGGGGGTTGTTCTCAAACGGTGATGGTGATCTAACCACTCTCCTAACCCCCTCGCTTCCCATATATAGACCCGTTCATGGCTAGAGCGGCCCCAATTTTTTGGGCATAGTCCTAGATTTTTCGGACCATAGACCTGGCCAAAAGCCTAAAAAACGATGATGACAATAAAGTAATAAATATTAACAATTTATTCAAACAAGAATTAAATAATAATATTTTAATCTAGAAAAGAATTAAATAATAATATTTTATTCTCAAAATGGGAAATTCGAGTTTTTTCCGAGCTAGGCTCGAGTCTGCCCATTCAAGACCAAGCTTTTTCTAGGGCCAGCTTGGCTAGTAAGCCCATGCTGTCTGTAGGGTTTCGTTCATAGGAATAGGAATTGTTGGGAAAATCTATGGATTTGGGTAGAGGTGCAAATGGTATGTGTTAATCTCAATCGATCCGGTACCAAATCCGATTGGTACCAAATACGGGAAGGTAATTTAGTATTTGGTACCAAATCCAGTCGGTACCAAATAGTTGTTGTCGAATACGGTAGTGAAAACGGGAGAGCTAAAATCTGATTGAATAGTGTTGGTAGATGGTAAACCGGATACTAATCAATCGGATATTCAACAAGCAAGTTAGTACCCCAACTGGCCCAGCCCATGAACCATCATTGACACCAATCAGCCTAGATTTTACCCAAGTCCTAACCTAACTTCAGAGTCCAGCAACCAATCCTCCCTCATCATGTTAAACTTGCGTATGAATTTATCGGTTTTTTAACTTATGTATGAATTTTTCGCTTATGTTGAACTTGTGTTGTGTCGGCTATCATACTTAAGTAATCTAGATGAATTTATTACTAATTGAAGGCTTGAAATGATGGTGGTATGGTTCAGTGTATATTCCTTTATGTATGCACATACTATCCAAGCTATATTATCCGTTTCTGATTTGAAAGCGTCATATATCTATCCCGATGTACCGTATCCGAAACTCCGAATACTCAGAATCCGTATTCATATCTGGCCTTACTGTATCTAACTCCAAATCCGGGGGGAAATATGGGTTAGGATATGGTACAAACAATTTCCGTCCGAATCCAACCCGATTGCACCCCTAGATTTGGGCATTACATGTGTAGAATTTTGCTTTGTGCCAACTAGATTTAGGATGTTCCAAATAACTGTTGTTGACGTTACCCTCTAGAGGAGACCAAATGGGCGGCATGGTATGGCATAGCATGGGCCCATACAGACACAACCCATTTAGGTACAAGTGGCCAAATGATCTATATATAATTTAAAAATTACAAAATAAAAATCATATACACATTAAAAAAATAAACATGCTTAATGGGCAGTGCTAGGTTAGATCATGCTAGGCCTAGTACTATTTGTGTCGGGCTGGGCCGGCCTACTGGGTTGAGGTCTCAACTCAATTATGTCACGAGTTATCGGGCTGATCCAGCATGACCCGTTTAGGTGATGAGGATTGAATAAATCCCTAAATATGGTTTGAATATTTAATTAAGGCTAAAGGTCCCTTATGGTTGTAAACCTCCATGGGTTGCTCCCCAAGTACCCTGGTCGGAGAAACACTGTGCGTGTTGCCCGACAAATGATCACTTGGAGATTCTGTGAACTGGTACTTGAACCTAGTTCCAGCATATTCCTTCCATGTGGTGGATAGAACATGTACCTTATCCACTCTAAACAGCACGATGTTTCAACCCTGAGTCTCTGATAACAACTACCATATGGTTGTTTCCCACGTTCATCACCTGCTGACAACAATTGACGATTAGGCATTCTCTCTCTGACAATAACTGCCTCCCTGACCAGACGAGCTGGTTCCATAAGGCGTCTTTTGTAACGAATATTTAGCGTATCTTGTTGGTATTTAGATAGATGATGAAGGCAATTCATATCTCATTTAATTCAGTGTAATTAGGGCTAGTCTCATGCCTTGTTAAAGGCACTCTATAACCAGTTTATAGAAATAAAGAGCATACATGTTCTCTCCCAAGGATTTTAGCCATCTTTCTTGTATTATTTCATAAGATCGATGATTCGATCGTCGACACCAACAGTGTCGTGCTTCGGGCCATAATTGTTTGATTGATCACTGCTAAATAGAATTGGTTACACTAGAGCTTAAGCGACTTGGAATCAAATCACCGTAGTAGCAAATCCTGCAATAATACTCCCTCTAGTCACAAAAACATGTTGTTTTGGACATTGACCACTAGTTTCTATTGTATTATATTTATAAAACCCAATAAAATTATAATATTATGCAAGTATTTTGGAGACGAATCTACTCATATAATTTTCATGTATCAAATCTAAATATTTGAAAAGATGTCTATTGTGGGGGTGCCTAGCCCCTTGGGTCGTCAAGATAGCTTAGTGAGACTTAGAGTCAGCCCATAGGGGCACCATTGTATACATAATGAATGTACCTATATACCCTCGCCTATTATAACTATTAAGGGACAGGATAGGTATTTGCCATCACCCCACTTATGTATATAAAGAGCCCCAAGAGGATAAGGAAGCGCAAGACACATTTTTCCCTCACTAGCTCTCTCCCACGTAAGTGGTGGTCTCCAGCTCTCCCCATTCCTATGTCTCCTATGAAGGAAGGGTAGCAGATACCCACTGTTTGGTCTCATTGCCACAACAGATGACGTTGTCCATAGGGATCACACATGCACTCCCTTGGTAGAAAGCTTTGACATTCCTGATGACGGGATAATGGGCGGCAACCCATCTCCACGTCATTAGAGATAAGTTGGTTAAATTTAATTAAAAAAATATGAGACAGAGAAATCAGGTATTGTAGGTCCATTACTTCCATGATTAATACATTTACATAGAAATTTTGTTAATTACATCTCTTTGCGAGAAAACACTTGATTAAGACTTCCAACATACACATTATGACAAAATACAACACATGACAATTACAAAAATATAAGAGAAATGATCTTCAGTCTTGGCGTCACTGAAGGATGCTCGCTTGGTTTGATGGTCGTAGCTACAGTACATGCAGATGGACATAGCTACGATATCTTGAAGATGATCGTAGCTACAATATTTGGAGATGGTCATAGCCATGATATTTTGGAGATGGTCTTAGTTACAGAATTTTGGTAATGGTCATAGCTATCGGATTTGTAGATAGTCGTAGCTAAGGTGCATGCAGATGGTCGTAACTATTGGATTTGCATAAGGTCATAGCTATTGGATTCACATAAGGCCATAGCTATTGGATTTGCATAAGGTCATAACTATCGGATTGGTAGATAGTCGTAGCTATGGTATTACATAGAGCTTGTGAATACCAAGCTCTTGTATGTACATAACCAAAGAAAAAGGTATTCCTTTTCTTCCATCTTTATTGTTTTTACCCCGCCTTGTATTACTACTAGCACTGCATAGTGCTTAAAGATGCAGCATAACCCAGATGGATGTTGTGTTTTATATTTTATTTTGGCATCATGTGCACACTATTAATTTGTATCCATTTGAGAGGACCGAACTAAGAAGGTAGGGTGTGTTCTTTCAACTTTTCATTCCTGGTTTGTATCAGTATGTGAGGGGCCGAACCGAGGAGACGAGGTCTTCATGCCTTGTCTTGATTCATATCCATTTGTAGGAATCGAACTTAATAACGAGGGATCAAGTACTCATTCTTCAGGTTTGTATCCACTAATGGGACTAAATCAAAGAGGGCTAAAATATAGATAAAAATGGACTACCTTGATTCGTACCGCGATGGCCGAACCAAGGGGTAAAGGAAAAGAGGAAGAAGAGGGGCAAGAACTTCACTTTCTTCCCTGGCTTCCTTGCTTTCAGACATGTTTGCGTGCCTTCCTCCAAGAGTCTGCCCAGAGTTTCCTCCTCTAATAGATTTTCCCGACCATGTTCGTCTATCCCCTCCGTCTCACTTTTCGCCCCTATTTATAGAGTAAGGATGAGAGTGCGGTTGTTTTGAGAGAGTTATGGCAACTTCTCTGTTTGATTTCGTGTTTTCACTAACAGACAGTTCAGGCGTTGTAACCGGCTTCACGTGTGGTCATATAAGACGTGGGCTATTTGGACTCCATCTGTTAGTTACTTGGCTGAGCGCCCAGTGTTCCAACTGTGGTTGCCAGCAGCTAGACATGCATTATTCAGGACTTCCAGGAGTTCTTTTTAATTCTGTGTATTGTGGTTCTGCATGCATGCAGTTATGGCACCACTTTCCTACTGACACGGGAAGGGTATCCATGCATATGTTTGGCTGACCAGCACATCGCTTAGTCCAATGTCAAAGCAAACAACGTGGTTGACAACACGTAGTCGAAATATCATGGTCGAACAACATCATTGGAATATCACGATTGAACAACGTTATCGAAATACCATTCTCTACCGACGTGGTCAAAATATCATAGTTGAAACATGTTATTCAAATACCATTCTCGACCGATGTGGTTGAAATATCATAATCAAACCGCTTGGTTGAAAATTTCAGGGTTGACCCAACATGGTTGAAATATCATAGTCGACCAATATGGTTGAAATATCATGGTCAAACCACGCAGTCGAAAATATGATGGTCAAACCATGAGGTTGAAATATCATAGTCGACCAATGTGATCAAAATATCATGGTCGGCCAAGGTGGTTGAAAATAACATGGTCGAACCACGCGATTGAAATATCATAGTCGATCAACGTGATTGAAATATCATGGTCGATTAAGGTGGTCAAAAATATCACGGTCGAACCATAGGGATCAAAATATCATAGTCGGCCAACATGGTTGAAATATCATGATCGACCAATGTGATCGAAAATATTATGGTCGAACCATGTGGTTGAAAATATCATGGTCAAACCACAGGGTCGAAATATCATATCGACTAACGTGGTCAAAATATCACAGTCGACCATGACTGTTGAAAATATTATGGTCGAATCACGTGGTCGAAATATCATAGTCAACCAGCATGATCAGAATATCATAGTCGACCAAGGTGGTCGAAAATATCATGGGCGAACCATATGGTTGAAATATCATAGTTGATCAACGTGGTCGAAATATCATGATCGACCAAGATAGTCGAAAATATCATGGTTGAACCACATGGTGGA
Organism: Dendrocalamus sinicus; assembly: GCA_036346575.1. Classification (NCBI taxonomy): domain Eukaryota; kingdom Viridiplantae; phylum Streptophyta; class Magnoliopsida; order Poales; family Poaceae; genus Dendrocalamus; species Dendrocalamus sinicus. The sequence goes on along the minus strand of CM070660.1, from coordinate 8,696,277 downwards.
AAATATCATGGATGAACCACGTGGTCGAAATATCATGGTCGACCAATGTAATCGAAAATATCATGGTCGAACTATATGGTCGAAATATAATGGTCAACTAATGTGGTCAAAAATATCATGTTCGAACCACATAGCCGAAATATCATGGTCGACCAACATGGTCGAAATATCATGGTCAAACCACGCGGTCGACAATATCATGGTCGATCCACGTGGTCTAAATATCATAGTCAACCAACGTGGTCGAAATATCATGGTCGACTAAGGTGTTCGAAAATATCATGGTCGACCAACGTGGTCAAAAATATCGTGGTCGACCAACGTGGTCAAAAATATCATGGTCAACCAACGTGATCGAAAATATCATGGTCAAACTACAGGGTCAAAATATCATAGTCGACCAACGTGATGAAAATATCATGGCCGACCAACATGGTCAAAAATATTATGGTCAAACTACGTGGTCGAAATATCATGGTCGACCGACGTAGTCGATCTATCATGATCGACCAACATAGTCAAAAACATCATAGTTGAACCACGTGGTCGAAAGTATCATGATCGATCAACGTGGTCAAAATATCATAGTCGAACCACGCGGTCGACAATATCATGGTCAAACCGCATGGTCGAAATATCATAGTCGACCAACATGATCGAAAATATCAAAGTCGAACCATGTGGTCGAAATATCATAGTTTACCAACGTGGTTGAAATATCATGTGTTGGATCGAAATCGGCAACAGAGGGGGGTGAATGTTGCTTTCAAAAATCGCCCCCAAGAATTCGCACACAATCTTCTCCGATAGCTACAGGAACTATGATGAAATAAGCGCAAGCTAACCGGAAAAAGCAGCAAAGAACACAAGATAGAGGTGCAGAGAACACTGAAAAAGAGGCTCAGAAGCAGCAGAGCAAAACCAACAAAATGAAGGAACAGCAGAAACTGAGAACTCTACTAGAGAAATACCAATCTCGGCTGGGAAAGCATAACAAAGACTTGGACTAAAAACTGAAAAGCTTGATTGCTGCACACCGTCTTCAAAAGAAATGCCAACACTTTGCCGAGAGCTGTCTACAGCAATAAATAACCCTCACAGCAAGTTCCATAAGAAACATGCAGGCAATGAGATGGTTTTAGGGACAGCAGCCTGCAGCAAAGAACTAAAGGCTTATCTCTTCTCAGGTGGCCAGAACTTCTTTTTAAAAGCTACTAGAAAGAAAAAGCTAAAGGCAAAAAGAAGAGACATGCACTGCAAGACTGAACACTGCAGCAACCAAACGGACAAGAATACAAAGGAAATTGCATTTGGCAGGAAGGTGAGATATCGGCAGCAATTGCAGCCAAAACAGCACAAAAGAGCTGCCATGGCATCCGAACAGCACAAAAGGGCTGCCATGGCAGCCGAAACTGCTGCAGTCCAAAAGAGTTTTTGCTGCTGAAATCAGACAATCCCAAAAGAAAGAAGCTGCCAACGACAAAAGAGAGGAAGGGAGCAGATTTATGAATGTCGACACAGGAGTAAAGTCCAAGAAAATAGCTACCAAAACAAAGATTGACTATTCTCTAAAAACATTGCCCCTTGCTGCACGGATTTACTGCCAAAAAGCAGCAGAACAAATTACTTCAGAGAAGCAGCACAAAAATGCAAACAGGGCACAAGAGGAATGACTTCAACTAGAAACTGCTACTGGCCGAATTCTTCAAATACTAGAACACGAGACTCTGGATTTGACAGAGAAAAGATCTTAGGAAATAAAACATGGTGCTCAAGCTCTCTTTGCCGAGAAAACCGAGAAACCATAAAATATCATTTTAGAACACTCAGACAAACTAGAACAAAGAATTGCCAATCAAACAAAAAGAGAAACCAAAACTCCAAAGATCTCTCAGAATAAAAGGTTTCTCAAACTGGATACATAGACATGGATGATTATAATGAAGAGTTCTACATCCAGTTCATGCCCAATCTTTCCTCCCGAAAGAACACATGACAAAGCAACAACACAACACAACTTTCATACACACTCTCTCAAGCCATCTCTCCAAATCCTCTCATTTTCCATGAAAGCTACTAGAGAACACCCTCTCTATTTATAGCCTCCACTAATGGGTTTACAACCCACTTTACCCATTAGCTCTCAACAACTCATGGCGCTTTATCCACAATCCACTTCCTTTAGTGCAGCTTTGCGTATTCACCAAAACGCCCCTCGCGCACCTTCCAGAAAACTTCCTCATTCCTTGCCCTCCAAGCCACGCAGCCACCTCGAGTCCTCGTCGTCTTCGGCACACCCCGACCGCTCCGACCTCAGCACCACCTGCGCCTAGTCCGGTCATCCCTTGCCTCGCCACGACTCCACCTCGATGTCCTGCAGCCATCACAGACAAGAAACAAATCACATAGCACCGCTCAAAATATTGTAACCATACAATAATATCAGAAGAAATACTCAAAGCCAAAACCGATCGAAACGAAAAATAAACGACTTAAGCACGTTCGACCTAGTTCGGCAAGGTCCGACCGAAGCCGATTGCTCCGTGCAATGACTTGGCTCGAACCACTCAAATCAAACACAAACTTTCCTGATCACACGTCAATTACTCATCACAAACATGGGGTCACAACCACATGGTCTCTCATCATGATCGACTAAGGTGGTCAAAAATATCATGGTCGAACCATATGAACAAAATATCATAGTCGACCAACGTGATCGAAAATATCATGGTCAACCAAGGTGGTCGAAAAATATCATAGTCGACCAATGTGGTCGAAAATCGTGATTGATCAACGTAGTCAAAAATATCATGGTCGACCAACGTGATCAACACATCATGGTCGGCCAGCGTGGTCGAAATATAATAGTTGACTAATTGTTTGCTACGAGTACTGTTCGTTTTGAGTACTGTTCATTCCGAGTACCATTCACTTTTGAGTACTATTCATTCTGAGTACTGTTTATTTCGAGTACTGTTCATTCCGAGTAGTGTTCATTTTGAATACTTTTCATCTTCGAGTACTGTTCACTTTCGAGTACTGTTTATTTCGAGTACGCAAGGCCCACAACCGCATGAGATAAATCCAATACTGACGTCGAAGAAAAACCTCACTACCGAAACCAACGTGGTCAAGACCCATGCTGCGGTCGATTTATACTTCTAGTTAGATATCTGCATACGACCATCGACCAGTCGAAGCTATAGTAAACCAGCAGTATATACAGTGAACCGGTCGTAGAGTCGCCCTGCCGTGGTTGTGGCCACTAATCACACATATCTTTTCATGTCTCTTTCTTCCTTATTTCCCATGTATTGTTTCTTTAAACTGGTCATAATGAATTTTAGCCGTCGGCATTTTATTAATTTAATTATGATGATGATTATTATTATTTATTCATGTTTTAAGTTTGATAACAAAATCAGTGTCAATAGATGCCCCCTCGAGGACCAGTGGTCTCCCTTTAATTGGCGCATTAAAGACAGGGGATTTGTCAAGTATTTCTTTATATCTGTAAATACATTTTGGCATGCCTGATCCCATTGAAAAGGTACCCCTTTTTCATAAGCCAAGAAAAAGGTTTGCATCTCCCAGACAAATTTGAGATAAATCTCCTAATATAAGCTAACTGACCTTGGAGGCTCTTCAATTCATGAAGGTTTTTAGGTGGTAGTATTTTAAGAATCGTTTTTACATTAGTGGGATCAATTCGATTCCACGCTTTGTAACTATAAAACCAAGAAATTTTCCAAAAGATACCCCAAAGGCATATTTCATTAGGTTCATTTTCAAATTATGTTGTCTAAGGCATTCAAAACCATAGAGATGCTTTAAGTGATCTCTTTCATGTTTTGATTTTACAATAATATCATCTACATAGCACTCAATGATGAGGTGCAGTGGTCCATCAAGGACAATTGTCATGGCTCTTTGATATGTTGCGCCAACATTTTTAAGCCCAAAAGGCATAACCCTATAACAAAATATACCTTTGGGTGTTCAGAATGTTGTTAACTCCTCATCTTCTGGTACCATTTTTATTTGATTATAACCCGAGAAACCGTCCATAAAGGAAAATATTTCATGTCCCATAGTAGCATCGATAAGTATTTCAGAGATAGGTATTAGAAAATCATCTTTAGGACATGCCTTATTCAAATCTCTAAAATCTACACATACATGAGTTTGACCATTCTTCTTTTTAACAGGAACAATATTGGAAAGCCACTTAGGAAACTTGACTTCCTGAATAAACCCAGCTGCTATAAGCTTATCAACTTCAGCTTCTATTTTTGGGAGTATTTTCAGTCGAAACCTTATTTATGGTTGCTTGACCGGTGGGACGTCTTCTTGTACGGCGAGGCGATGTACTGCCACCGCTGGATCCAACCCTGGCAATTCTTCATATGTCCAAGCGAACACATCCCTATTTGCAGAAAGAAATTTATGATATTTTTATTTGCTCTCTTTGGACAAATGTTTGCTGATATATACTGGACAAGGGTCTTCGGGCGTTCCAATATTAATTTCATCCAATTCATCAATGGTGGGTTGATTTCTAGCCTCCATTTGTGGAGCCACTGCTATTGTGTCTATAAATTCAATAGAGGTCACACAGACATCATAAACTAACCCATATCTCTTTTCTTTTAATGTTTGATCTTCGTGCAGGGCTTCCAGCTGTGCATGGGATAGCGCCTTTTCAAATGGTGCAAGCTGCTCCCAGCCATTGCATGAGGGCCTTTGAAGATATCATAATCCATTTTTTGCACCATATAAAGAACTTCATTGTCATATAAAGAAATAGGCATCGATTCATCATCCTTATTTGACAAGGTAATTTGAACCATTGTTCCACTTTCATTTTTGCTTGTGCTAGAGTTACGCAATTGATCTTGAACTTTCTTTATTTTATGTTGTACCAAAGGAGGTAAAGGTGTCAGAAATTTAATACCTTTATTAGAGGATGGCTTATTCACGACACAAAATATTGGATCACTTTTCTTCCTTTGATTACTTTGTATATATTGATATACCTTAGTTCTTGATGTGGCTTCTTCAATATCTTTTTTTATATAAAATTTGATTCTGATACAAACACTGACTTTGGCTTACTCACTTCATCGACAGGCTCAAAGTAGAATTTTGCATCAGCATAAAAGGACTCAGCTATCATAAATCATTTTTTACCAGCAAATATCCGTACTGCCTCTCCTGACTAATCCCTGTATTTGATGCATTGATGAAGAGTAGATGGAACGACTTGATTTTCATGCAATCATGGGCAACCGAGTAGAGCATTATATGAGGTAGTTGCATCGATCACATGAAAGTTCACATATGTGCATAATGTTTCCAACTTCAAAACCAATGATATGGTACCCATGACTTCCTGACCAGACTGATTGAAGCCATGAATAACCACATTAGATCGACTCAAGTCCTTTTTGGAATACCTGATTTTTTTAGGATACACAAGGGTAATAAATTTATAGCAGATCCCCTATCTATCATTATGCGATTTATGGGCATCTCATCAATCTCACTGAACATGAGAAGTGGTCTATTATGCTTTTTAGAACCAAATAGCATATCATCCTCAGTGAATGTCATATTTAAAGTCTCAGCTACCTCTATCTCTGTTTGTGACACTTCCACTCTATATTCTTCAGGGAAAGAAAGTGCCGCAACAAAAGCTTTGCACAAATCAGACGAAAGACACAAAGCATCGTACACAGAAAGCATAGCTGGTATTTTCTTTAAGGGAGTGATTACATCATATTTGACTAATGTTTTAGCAGCAGGGTTAGTCATTTTATTTGGGGTTACATCTTTATCTTTAGGCTCTCTTCTAACTGGAATATGAGGATCAGCTAGTTGGTAGCCTGATCTAAGTTGAACTTAGTCAACTTCTGAAGATTCTTCTTTAGGGAAATGAAGAAAATCATCATTGTCATCGAAGACACCAACAGTGAGGACATTGAATTCTTTATGAGGACTATTCGCACGCATCATCAATCTTTGCGCTGTTCTTGACGTGGAGCGTGGAACCCCGCCCTGTGCTATTACTTATTGCAGCATGCGGCCTCCTAGCCGCCCTTGCCCCCTATCTTGGACTATTTAGATGGTTGATGTGTCGAGCTTTGTGATATGGATCTATCGATGAAAAGCCTCTCTTTTAAGTTGACAGCTGCTTCTTTACTGTCGACCATGGTATAGTGCATGGCCTAAGGAAATCATCGGGATAAACTCAGACTCTGATATCAGCATTCTTTTATCATAATCTAATGTCATATTATGAGGCGGTGTTATATTCAAAGATGCAGAACGCACCAAGTCGTCTTGAAAGGTGGCGACATTTGTTGTAGCCATTTCTGGCCTTTTTTGAAGCTTTTAAGGAGATCTGCATCGACTATTCCTTCATCAATCATTTTATAGACAATATTCTTTACCACAAAGCAATCCTTAAGCGTATGCCCTAAGATGCGCTGGTAGTGGCAATAATTCGGCTCATTGATCTTGGAAGCTTCTTTTGGCCTTTTTGGCTTAGGGAATTCTATGAGATTGAGCTCCCGTAAGCCCATAAATAAATCTTTGACCTCCTTATTTGGGAAGAAGTATTCTCTGTTTTGCCTCTCGCTAAGAGTTGGCCTCCTACGAACTTGTGTTCCTATTTGCTCTTGATTTCTTGTGGTGGTTCCCCTGGATTGTGATTGTGGAATCACCACCATCACCTCCATGGCTTGCACCTGCTTCGACTTGGTTGGCAACTTATTATGTTGTCCACCTTTCTCTGCAGGCTTGGTGAATGTCTTTGTTCGATGTGCGACATGCTCATATAATTCTCAATATCTGTAGGCTTGGAGGCTAGTTCTTCAAAAGTAACAGGCCGCACACCTTGCAAATAAATGGCCATGTTAGGGCATAGATTGTTAATGCACATCCATACCACTTTAGGCTCAGTAATTGGCTGTGGACAGTGGAGGCTTAAGTTTCTCCTTCTATTAATGAAATCAGCAGCCTTTTCATTTGTTCTTTGCTTTGTTTGGGTCAACTGAGTGATGGCCACTATTCTCTAGGTGCTATAGAAGTGCTCAATAAAAGCATCCTACATTTGCTCATATGTCTTGATCGACCCTGGTGCCAACTTACTGTACCATGTGAAGGCTAGACCAGACAATGTTTGCACAAATTACCACAAATGTTTGCACAAATTACCACAAGAGGAGTGCCCCGTTATGGGTTGTATCTTGACAGGCTACACAAATGAGCTATATGCTCATGAGGGGACCCGGTTCCATTAAACTTGCTGAATTGCAGCTGGCGGTAGTTACTCAAGAAAGGCACCATGTCGGTATCCGGTGGGTATGGCTTAACATACCCTGGGCCCATCGAGTTGTGAGTTTGCATATACTGGGCTTTAACCCCCTCAACGATCATTTTTTGAATTGCCTCAAGGCTAATTGTAGGTAATACCTGATGACTATGAAGACCTGCAGCAGCATGCACATTCTCATCCTGGCTTATATTTTTAGCTATTTGATTGCATAGAGCAACCAATTCATCTTCTTTTTGTTGAAGTGCAGCTATAAGTTGGGCTAGCTGCTCATTAACTGAATGTGTTTCATTTGCCGCAAGAACTTGTTCTGCGCAGCTTGGCTCCAAACCACGAGAACGCAATTCATAAGCATGTAGGGAATCATTTTTCAAAAGAGGAAGAGGATCACTATGTAGGGGATTATGAGACCCTAAGTAATTCGAATCATACTCTTCATTACCCGAATTTGTTTGACTACAAGTTATAGGGCGATGACACATTACAACATTCTTTCAGGCCTTCTTCCTTTTAAAGTGTGTTGATGTTGAAGATGCTTCGTTTGTGTCGTCTGCCACCTCTGTAACTCCAACCGTCATTGAGAGAAGTACCTCAACTGCATTTTTTGAGGCCCTCTTCTGAGTCGACCAAGGAGCCCTCGCTGTTATCGCCTTCTTGGGTGTGCTTACTAGCTTTTTCTCCACTTGGGCGTTGCTACCATGACTTGATGAAGGAGAATTTGTCTCTTGAATTTTGCTGGATTTGGAATTAACTCGTATTGCTAACTCTATTTGCTTGTAGGCTGCCTATTTAGCACGTACTCGAGTAGCCTGGGTGATATAGTTTTGTCATCGAGAGTCTTGCTTAATGAATTCTTGGTACTTCGGCCACTTGGTGAGGGCCTCTGCTCATCGCATAATGGCACCCTCCTCATCATTTGTAGATGTGGAGGCGCCTGAAAGCATCTCCCTTAGGGTTTGGCAAATACTCCATGTGATATATGCATCCAGGCAGGATTCATTCTTCCTCAGATCATTGGGTGGTTCTTTATTACCTGGCTCCAAATGGTATTGCCCACTTGCTCACGTTGATGCTTTGTTGTGATAGGGTCAATTACCACAAGGAAATCAACCCATGCATGCCGAGCATTGCATTAACAACGACGATGCCATGGAAGACAAAATAGACCATTAAAAGAAGTTTGTGGAATTGGGATAGATGATGACATAGGATTTGAAATTGTAGCTATTGGATTCATGTGGCCCTTCTTGATGTCGTTGGGAGTGAGATACACTCCTTCCCACAGGAGCGTGTGCCTGCACTTTAGCTTATCAGCCAGCACGGGGATGAACTCAGGTGCATCAACTCGGAGTCAAGTTCATGCATGATATGGTTTCCCTTGGGACGATGACATAGCATAATATGCCGATATATTATGCTCTGCCATCACACCTTCCCTTTGTCAATTGGCTGTGGACAACGGGGTTGGTCGAATGCCACCACCTTTCCTTTTGAAGTCGATGACGCAACCATAGCTGTAGTCTTGGAAGGATTTTCCCTTGATATGCTTAGGGTAGGCTTTAACGAGTTCGCCCATAGCAGCTTATGCGCAACCTAGGATGAGCTCGTGATTGATGCAGATGTAGCATTTGCTTTAATGCTGGGTATGTATTTGCCCTCGGCATTATAGGTGGTGTCAATAGAGAGACCACTCCCTTCACTTTATCAATTATTGGGGAAGAGGTCGTAGCCTGTTTGCATGGCTTTATCTTCACTTGACCTACCCGCTTTGCATAGATAGGCCACTCATCAAGTGTCACATGACGGAACCTTGATGACGATTCGTGGCTTGCTGACTTGGTTCATGCTACTTTGGGGAAGGCAGCAGGAACCAAGTCGAAGGAACCAACCTCTCGTATCTTCAACTGCTAATCATGTGAGGTGGTTCTTGAAGTTTTCGTTGCAGCTCTCATCCTTCTCTTGGCTGACTTGGATAGGACAGAAATGAATCCATCGTGACGTGCGAAAGTGACTTCGTGCTCGTAATTTACTGCAGTCGGGGACACAGTTGTGGTCTGCAATGAACTTGCGCTAGTAGTAACCTGGAAAGGCCCTACCGGCATGTCCAGCCATAACGACCCAAAACGTAGCGTGATGAATTGTTGAACTCGCCCTTCTATCCCTTCATATAAAGAAAACCATATATTAGCTTTCTTGCATACACATTTCAGCGAGGTCGAGACAACGTAGTCGACCTGAGTGGATGAATCGACACATCGTGGTCAAACTCAATGTGGTCGAAACCAGCGTGATTGACCGACGTGGTCAAGACATGTTGGTCAACCAACACTTTGTACCATATCTAAGTTTTTTTGCATACGCATATGTATATACATTTTTAGCAACACATGGTTAATTTGAATGTCATATGTTGCACTTTGGTATTGGAATTCAAAGATGAAGGAAAAGTAGGTCCCACCAGGCATGCTAGAACCTGATGATGGGATAATGGGCGGCAACCTATCTTCGTGTCATTATGGACAAGTTGGTTAAATTTAATTCAAAAATATGAGACAAAGAAATTAGGTTTTACAAGTCCATTATTTCCAGAATTAATACATTTACATAGAAATTCTGTTAACTACATCTTTTTATGAGAAAACCCCTGACTAAGAATTCCAACATGCACATTATGACAAAATACAACACATGACAATTACAAAAATGAAAGAGAAATGATCTTTAGTCTTGGTGTCGTTGATGGTTGCTCGCTCATTTTGATGGTTGTAGCTAAAGTACATGCAGATGGACATAGCTACGATATCTTGAAGATGGTCGTAGCTACAATATTTGGAGATGGTCGTAGCCACGATATCTTGGAGATGGTCTTAGTTATGGAATTTTGGCAATGGTCATAGCTATCGGATTTGCAGATAGTTGTAGCTACGGTGCATGCAGATGGTTGTAGCTATTGGATTTGTAGATGGTCGTAGTTGTCGGATTGGCAGATAGTCATAGCTACGGTATTACATAGTGCTCATGAATATCGAGCACTTGTATGTACATAATCGAAGAAAAAGGTATTTCTTATCTTCCATCTTTTATTGTTTTTACCCTGCTTTGTATTACTACTAGCGCTGCATAGTGCTTGCAGATGCAGCGTAACCCAAGCAGAGGTTGTGTTTTATATTTTATTTTGGCAGCATGTGCTCACTATTAATTCATATCCACTTGAGAGGACCGAACTGAGAAGGTGGGGGTGTTCTTTCAACTTCTCATTCCTAGTTCGTCTCCGTTTGTGAGGGGCTGAACTGAGAAAACGAGGTCTTCATGCCTTGCCTTGATTTGTATCTATTTGTAGGGACCGAATCTAAGAAATAAGGGATCAAGCACTTGTTCTTTAAGTTTGTATCCACTAATGGGACCGAATCAAAGAGGGCTAGAATATAGATAAAATAGAGTACCTTGATTCGTACCATGATGACCGAACCAAGGGGTGAAGGAAAAGAGGAAGAAGAGGGGCAAGAACTTCACCTTCTTCCCTAGCTTCCTTGCTTTCGGACGTGTTTGCGTGTCTTCCTCCAAGAGTCTGCCCAGAGTTTCCTCCTCCAATAGCTTTTCCCGACCATGTGAAAGCATCTAGGGCCCTAAAAATGGTTTTGGTAATTAATGAATTCTTGTGAATATGGGACTAACGTATCTTATGAGCATGTGAAGGGTTAGTCCACATGTGAGCGACAAGATGCAAGCCAAAGGATAAAAATGAAGACTCAAAATTATTCAAGGCACAGGTATATTTAGAAAGGATCCCTTTTATTTTTACCGATCTTAGGAGAAAGGTGGAAGACCGGATTATAGGGTAAATAATCGTACCATAAAGAGGGATCTTGGCAAGTAGCTTGATAGCAAACTTGTTGTGCCATTTGGATCAATATTAGGAGCATGCATTCATCAAAAATCCAATTTAAAAACTAGTATGTGCTCTGTCTGGATGTGCGGTAGTACCGTCGGTTTGAACGTCGGAACTACCAGAGAGCAGTAGTTCCGCGCCCATAAGCGGTAGTACCGGCGAGCGGAAGCTCCGGATTTTGAGCGATACCTTTTTTCTAGAGAGCACCCACGAATGCGTTTTAGATTTTCTGAAAACGGAAGTACAGGAAATTTGAACACCGGAACTACCGCAGTGAGCGGTAGTACCGCATTTTTGAGCGGTACTTCCGGCGCCCGGTAGATCCGGAGGGTGAGCGGAACCTTTTTCTAGAGAGCACCTCCGGATGATTTCTAAGTTTTCGCGGAGCGGAAGTACCGGCGATTTCAATGCCGGAACTACCGCAGGTTGCGGTAGTTCCGCCATTCTGAGCGGTACTTCCGGGGTCCGATAGCTCCGGACTGAGAGCGGTACGTTTTTTCCAGAGAGCGCCGAATTTGGGACCTTTCGGATTTTGACCAGAGCGGTAGTACCACACTGACTTTGTGGAACTACCGGAGCACGGTAGTACCGCAAGTTTCAACGGTGGTAGTACCGCGCCGCCAAATCCAACGGTCACTGCAGAGCTCTAACATAGCCGTTCTGCCGCAAAGATTTGGTAGCGGTAGTACCGGCCCATGGAGGCGGTAGTACCGCTCATCCTGAATTTTTCAGGAATTTGTGCCAAACGGCTAGTTTTGGTTGGTGGATGCTATAAATACCCCCACCACTGCACAAGGGCTAACGTTAGAGACCCATTGCATATTTCTTGAGCTCTAGAGCATTCACTCCACCCTCTTTCACACATTGAGCATTAAATTGAGGTGGTTTTGCAATTAGTGCTAGAATTCATTAGTTGATCCATTTGGCACTAGAATTGCATTCAAGTGAAGCCCGGATTTATTACTCTTAGTGCTTGCCGGCACTTGGATGATTGGGCGGAGGTTCAATCGGTGATCTTCTCAAGAAGCTTGTGAGAAGAGCCGGTGACTTGTGAAGGTCGGAGCTCACCTACCCGGAGCGGGAAGAGCTACCATAGTGATCGAGGTGCTTCGGCTTAATTCATGGAGCCGATCCGATTCGTTCGGGCTAACCTCAATGTGGACTAGGGAAAACCGGCAAGTTTCCGATCACCACGGTAAAACATCGGTTGTGTTCATCACTTTCTTAGCTCTTATCTTTTTTACTTAATTGTGATCATTTGTTGATTAGAGCTAGGATTGTTATATTCTTGACTAAAATTGTGTAGGATTAATTGCTTTACATTCTTGTCATCTAAATTGTAAAGAATTAACCAAGTGAACAAGAAAAATTTAAAAACCTCCTATTCACCCCCCTCTAGTCGGTATCCTTGATCCTACACCGTGTCTGTTTATCCCCTCTGTCTCACTTTTCGCCCCTATTTATAGAGCAAGGATGAGAGGGGTGCTTGTTTTGAGGGAAGTTACGACAACTTCTCTATTTGATTGTCTTTTCACTAACGAACAGTTCAGGCATTGTAACTGGCTTCGCGCGTGGTCACACAGGACATAGGTGTCGGACCAAGATTTTACAAGCCGGCATCCTCTGTGATTCCACCGCACTATTCCCTGGATCAGTAGATAGTGCTCACAGATACAGTACTGAACATCAAAATACATATCATGCGGAAGCGTAAATATAATAGTAGACTTACTCATGGGCCGATTAAGTCGAAATCAATAAAATACAGCAGCGGAAACAAAGCACACAGGTAGGACCCTTAGGACGTGCCCACAGGTAGCCAACTGGGGGTTCACGACCTAGTCCTTGACATCTTCATCTTTTTGCCATCATGACCAAGAGTACTGTTGAAGCGTAGCAGTCTGACTCCTGATTCTGGATTAATTGAGCGAGGGTGAGCACAAACCATCGTGCTCCGCTAACCAATACATAGGATGCAAATAGATAATATGCATGGTTTATCAAGGGAAGGCTCGGGCTGTTTTATTTGCCATAAGTTGCATTTGAAATATAATACATAGAAATTTCTTGAGACCTAGCAGTTTGAACTAAAACATAATGTGTGAAAGAATGCAATAGTAATAGCGATCCAGATTCCATCCACCGTTACATGGCCTCTACACCATATGCTAGCTTTTTAGCGTTATAACCGCTTACCTTATCACTGGGGTGACACCTAGGGCAATACAAATCAGCGTCTTTCTCTACCCTCCACTTTACCAATTCCACCCACAAAGTTTTTGAAATAGAACTGTATCTGGTTAAGTTCCCATGTCTACCCTTGACCGTGAGCACGGCTATTCGAATAGTTTTTCACTCTGCAGAGTTTGTACACTTTACCCAAAAGAGATAATCTACTCATTGCCCCACATGATTCCTTAGCCATGCTGTTGAGTAGATTATCACAAGGCTGTTACAATGCATTTTCCCTAGTGGTGTCACGTCCGCTAAGGTTTCACTCCCTTTGGGGTACGACCACCCTTTTAGGAGTCCCCTCTTGCGCCATCACGTCGAAGGATGTGGCCATCCTTTGCTCGCCCGTGGTCACACCGGCGTGACCCATACTGAGTTGATACAAATTAGTTAGCCCTGCCTACAATTTGTCAGCTTGTGGTTGTACTGTTGTACAATGGGAGGTCATCACAAGATTCAGTCCTTAGGGTTATCTAGGCGGTTCTACCACTACCCATTTTGTGCTTCCACTGCACTGCACACCCCCGAACCATCCGCCCAGATAGTTAAGCAATTTGAATTTTTTTTGGGGCATAAAATATCCATGTTACAACATACCAGCCATTTTCACCATGACTTCCCAAATATGTTTCTCATGATTGAAAGTGATGCTTGAGGCACTTTGGTGCCCCCGAATATCTAAGTATTACTAAGCATGGCGAATAAATGTAGACTTATTTTCAAAAGTTCTAACATTATAATTTTCGCTAAGGTGACAAGGTTCAGATATTCAAGGGTTTCAAATGAGAGTAATACTAACAAATCCATTAATGGGTATATAACTAGCATCTTGAAATTGAATATATATTTGCGCATAAAATAACAGCATGCAATTTGATAATTTAAAACAGAATTAATTTGCAGAAATGTAGGTTCAACATGATCAAAGTATTGACTCGCCTAGGTCACAGTGGTTTGGTCTTGATGATCTTGGGCTGCTTCAGCTTCAATTTCCTCCCCTTGAACCTTGTATGCTATTTTTCACGTGTGCAAAAATTCGGATAAAATCAGCAAATCAAACAAATCCTCACAAAAAAATTCAAATGAACTCTAAAACTCATGATTTCGGTTCCACTGGTTAGATTTTGATTTTTGACGAATTTAGAAATTTGTTTCACTTAATTCTGAGTATTGTTCATTTTGAGTACTATTCATTCCAAGTATGGTTCCTTCCGAGTATTGTTCCTTTCGAGTATTGTTCATTTCAAGTATTATTGATTTTGAGTACTTTTCACTTTCAAGTACTGTTTATTTTTTAGTACTGTTCATTTTGAGTACTCAAGGCCTATGACCACGTGAGGCAAATCCAACACTAACGTCGAAGAAAAACCTCGCTGGTGAAACCAACGTGGTCAAGACCCAAGCTACGGTCAATTTATACTTCTTGTTAGATATCTGTATATGACCATCAACCGGTCGAAGCTACAGTGAACCAGTAGTATATACGATGAACCGGTCGTAGGTTCGTCCTACTGTGGTCATGGCCACTAATCACACATATCTTTTCATGTCTCTTTGTTATTTATTTCCCACGTACTGTTTCTTTAAACCGGTCATAATGGATTTTAGCCATCGGCATAATTTATCAATTTAATTATGATGATGATTATTATTATTTTATTTATTCATGTTTTAAGTTTGATGATAAAAATTGGTGTCAACAGTCCCAAGGGGTGAGTCCCGACGTACTCCACGGAGTATAAAATAACTCTTACGAGATTATAAAAAACCGCACGGAGGCCATGAGCCCCGACGAACTCCACAAAGTATAAAATCAACTCTTACGCGAGTATAAAAAACTGCATAGAGGCCACAAGCCCTGGCGTACTCCACAGAATATAAAAACAACTCTTATAGGAGTATAAAAGCTGTGTTGAGGCCACGAGCCTCGCCGTACTCCACGGAGTATAAAACAACTCTTACAGGAGTATAAACAAGCCACGCGGAGGCCACGAGCCCCGACATACTTCACAGAGTATTAAAAACAACTCTCGCGGGAGTATAAAAAACTGTGTGGAGGCCTTGAGCCCCGATGTACTCTACGGACTATAGAAACAACTCTTGCAGGAGTATAAAAAACCACACAGAGACCACAAGCCCCAATGTACTCCATAGAGTATAGAACAACTCTTGTGAGAGTAAAACCCTCGTAGATAGCATCAGTACCATTATTCTATTCAGCACTTATTTTCGCTAGCGTAACATTGAGTTGTCATTAGCATATATCTGTGTTACTGATCAAACTTCCGGTCAAGTAAACAACACAGGGTACCAGATGTCACTATAGCTCGGTATACCCCGATGTACTCCACAGAGTATAAAAACAACTCTTGCGAGAGTATAAAAAAACTACGCGAAGGCCACGAACCCCGCATACTCCACGGAGTATAAAACAACTCTTGTGGGAGTATAAACAAGCTACGCGGTGGCCCCAGGGCCCTTAGGGTGCTTCACGAAGTATAAAGAATTCCCCCACCAAGCATATCGCGCTGTAGCACGTGTCCCACCAGGGAGTACATTGCTTCAGTGATGTCCCCACCGTGGACTCCACCCATTTCACTGGCTTCGGCCTCGACAGGCACAAAGCGTGCATTGAAGGTCACGATGTGCACCCTTCGCAGGCGCCGTTTTTTGAAGGTAAGAGAACGACAGTTCGGCCTCTCTGCCCCCGTGCACGTTAGCGCCCTCTTTAGGCCACAACGCGCGCTCTTCACGGGCGCTATTTTTTGAAGGTAGGAGATTGGCAGTCCAGCCTCCCTGCCTCCATGCGCATTAGTGCTCCCCTTGGGCCATCAGGCACACCCTTCGCAGGCATTGTTTTTTGAAGGTAGAGGAACGATGGTCCAGCTTCCCCGCCTCTATGCCCGTTACTGTCCTCTTTGGGCTACGAGGCGTGTGGTCCGCCCTCCCTTCCTTCGTGTGCAATACTACCCTCTTCAGGCCATGGACATGCCCTCCGTGGGCATTGTTTATTGGAGGTAGGTAAACGGCGGTCCGGCTTGACGCTTGCTTCAGAGGCACAGTCTCAACAGGATAGCTACAACCTCATCGTGGGGTTTGACTGCTTGTCTTATATGCATCACCTTAGCAGGAAAGGCAAAATTACCACAAGGGCAAAAAATTAAATGATTTGGCCCCACAAAAATGTACACAGGGGAAAAAAATACCCACCACAAGCTCCAATCCCCTATTCTGCAAGAGAAAAATTACCATGAATCATGACCAAAATTAGCAGCTGCAACCAAATACAAGCTTGCTCCGATCACCTATTCTACAAGGGAAACTCTCTCGCACCCTTTGCCGATGTAAAAAAAACTGCAAAATTTCCTACCGTGGTGGTGGAGAGGTGCCGTTCTCATGGCAATGGAGTAGGAATTTATTCCTGCCATGGTGGTGGAGATGATGAGTCCGCGCCATCGATGAAGGAGGTGGGGAAGATGCCACAGGTGAAGAAGGAGCCATGCCCTTGCAGATGATGAGTCGTGCTTGTCACTCCGGATGGGAGAAGGAGGCATGCGTGCCATCACCGTCAGTGGAGGAAGGAGGAGGCGTGGGCGCCGCTATCACTGCCACTGGTGGAGATGGAGATGGGCGTTGTTGGAGATGGCGCCGGAGAAATAGGCGAGCACGCCGTGGGCTACCACGTCAGTGGAGGAGATGGCGCCTAAGAAGGAAAGTGAAGGGAGTGCCGCGTCTGTGCGTCCTTGCCGCTAGGGAGGAGGAGGCACCGCCTAGGCCCTAGGGATGGCCGTGTCCTCCCACATCAAGCTGGCAAGGCGTAGTCGGTACCGAGGGGTTGGAATAGCATTATTGTTTTTTAGCAAAGCATGGCATTGAATTATAAATAGTAAAGAATATGATGCCCAAACTGCCTGCACTAAGGGGAGATATTGCTAAGGGTAGGGGAGCATCTTGCAATGGAGGTGGAAAAGTAGTAAGATATTGCAATGCAAACATCATAGTAATTCAATAGTGGAAAATAAAAAAAAAACCATATAGCACATAAATACCAAACACTATGGTTGGGTTCTTTTAAGCTGTAGCTATAGCTTTTAGTTTATAGTTTTTAAATTATGATTGTTTGTGAGAGACAGTACGCACAGTGAAATAGTCACATACGATTTTAGCCAGTATAGCTGAACTCGATACAGTGTTTACTACAATCTACCTATAAACTCCCATCATAAAAAGACGCACCGTTTAAAAGCTAATTATTATAGTAAAAAATCAAAAAGCCAAAGCCTTCCCGGACCCACCCTATATGAGTGCGTGGAAGAGTTGTAAGGGCACTCCTAATGCAGAAACTATAAGATAGTTTCTATACTTGCTAATTAATGTAGACACTACCCATAGAAACTATACTAACAATAGATAGTTTCTACAAATAAAATTTTCATCCAATCATCTATCTTCTCTCTCCTATCATCTACCTATCACAGCTCTTTCTATCTTGGTTCATGTGTAGACATGGTGTCTATATAAGAAACAATTTCCTTATCTCTCCTCCTTAACTCCAATGACACATCAGTATTTTGCTTACTTGGCACCTTATTTAATGCCATAGAAACCATTCATAGTTTCTGCATTGGGAGTGCTCTAAATCCAGTTCGATTTTTAGTTTTTATTTTGAATCCCGGTAATTATTTAGTTGATGACCTTTCGAGGACCAGTAAGACAATAATTCTGTAAGTCAATAAAAGGTTTTGACTACCATGAAAGCAAAGCTCTAAACCAAATAACCATCTTTTCCTTTTCTTCCCCTTCATAAAGGCATATAACATATAAGACTACTAGTTAAAGACCCGTGCGTTACAACGAGTCATAAAAATAGTGAGATGAAACTTACTGCCTGACCAACTTCACACATCAAACATTAGAGAGCAAGTGACAGAGATAGAAGGGTGGCTAGAATGCGCGAGGAGATGGAAAAAGTGGAGGGATGAGTGGTTGTATCCTGAGAGAGGAGGTGAGACATGAATGGTCGAAATCAAATCAGATGGCTATAGAGAG
Source organism: Dendrocalamus sinicus (assembly GCA_036346575.1). Lineage (NCBI taxonomy): Eukaryota > Viridiplantae > Streptophyta > Magnoliopsida > Poales > Poaceae > Dendrocalamus > Dendrocalamus sinicus. The sequence continues at coordinate 8,677,768 of CM070660.1, read as the reverse complement.
GAAAGAGGAGAACGTACCAACCACCAACTCCTTTTTATATAATAGTAGAGATAAGTGGTGCGAAGAAAAAATATGTTATCTTATATTTAACAGATGATCTTATAAATAATTTTCTACTGTCTGTATAGATATCTGTATAGACAATCTATTAATCGTAATCATATAAAGTCATTGTAGATAAGAGCAACTCCAAGGGATGGGCTAAAACATCCCCTAAAACAAATTTTGGTGATTAGTGAAAAAAAAACTCCTCCAAAAGACCCCCAAAACCACCACTAAAAATTTTAACACCCCAAATCTCACCCCACCGGAGCCAAATTTGGCCTCACCCCACGCGCCCCCAATCACCGTTGCCGCGCGCGAGTAGGCGATTCCACGCCCAATTTTTTTTCCTTCGCGTTGCGTGAGACCTACCTGAGGGCGTCTTCACAAATGTTGCCCAAGAAGGATATATGCCATCTACAAGGTAATATCCCATTGTATATAACTAATATGGTCCATAAGCCCATGTAGCAGATTTAAAATATTTAGGGGACCAATTTTGGGGATGACTGCTGGAGCAAAGGAGTTATATTGATCCCTAACTTTTTGGCATATCCCCTAAAATGAGATTATAGGGGATCAAATTTAGCCCATCTTTTGGAGCTGCTCTAACTAATTATATAAGTTTTATTTATAGATAATATTAAGAAATATTATAGATAATTGATTAAATGTAATCTATACCATTGTGTACCTTAAAACTCGCGGACGTGTCAACGTCCGGCAGTAAACTCCGAAACCCCTCATCCGCTCTGTCGCTTCCACTGCCTGCCACACTCGTAGCGGCACGGGAGAGCGATGGCGAGTGGGGTTTAGGGTTTTGGCGATCTCCCCCTCCGCTCTGGACGGCAACCCCCAAGGTGACGCCTTTACCTCCCTAACCCCCAACTCCAAGTCTCCAAAATTTTCTGAACGCCTCTGTTTCCGCGAGTCTTTTGATGTGATTTCCGCCGTATCTTGCCAAGATTCGAGTGCGATTTGTTCTTGCTGCGGTTTCACCGTGTTTCTTGGTGCAGCTTTCGGTGCACTTGCCAGGATTCTAGCGTGGTGCTCTTCTTGGGGCGACTCGGAATTTCGTGCGAATCTTGGCACTCGAATTCCGCGTCTCTCTCTGGTTTCCCCTTTTTGTTGCGATTATTTTGCGTTTCTACGAGTTCTTGGTGATTCTTGCAAGCGTATCGTGAATTCGTGATATAGGTTCGTCTGTGTTGGGTGTTTCATGCGTATCATGACGGAACCATGTGTTAAATGCGTGTTCTTTGATGCATTCCCAGGAGAAGCGAAGCGAAATAGCAAGATTTAGGTGATCACCACCTCTCGCACTGAAATGCTGCTAATTTTTTTTGTTAAAACTGTAGTGATTTGGGTATAGCTTCTGCGCGATTTCCCCCAAATTGATTAGGTGATGTAACTGTCGAGTAAATGATCTAACTAGGGAAGAATTGGTTGAGATAGTTGGATTACTCTGCAACAGTTTCTGTTCTTGCATGTTTGATCCCATCCCTTGTAACTTTGGAAGTGAGCTGTCGTCTCAGATAACCTGAAGTGTCTAAAGTGGTGTGGACCGTGAGGCTAGAAGCACATGCAATTCTTCTTAGGCAAATATATTCCACCCTTGCCTTTTGTCTATACAGTCAGGAATGCTTCTTTTCTAAATCCTGTTGTTGAGCGTTGAAAATGTGCTGCTTACAACATAAATGTGCATGGTTGTCACGGTGTCGCCTAGGCAACGCCAAGTAGTCCTGGCGGCCAGAGGGGGATGCCAAGGCTATTCGCCAGCCTGCTCCCGCCGTTGGCGCTGATCTTTGGCCTGCTCCCACCACCGGCTTCCCTCGCTATCCTGCTCCCGCCACCGATGCCCCTCTCCACTGTGATTGCCATGCTGGCCCTCTCCGCCGATGCAGCAAGGAGGCCGGATGCGCAGCAGAGGGAGGCCAGAGGCGAGCTAGCCGATGTAGCAGGCAGAGGGGGGCCGGGAGATGGAGGTGAGGAGGGGAGGCGATGGTGGGGAGGGGAGGCAGCGGCGGGAGGAAGCGCCGGGGAGAGGGCGGGAGAGAGGAGTTGGGAGAGGGGAGATTATATGGGGGGAGAGTGGGAGGGAGAGAGAGAGAGAGGAGACGGGATTTACTCATCATGTATATGTACGCATGTACAACGTATGTCTCGCTGTGCCCTTGCCATGGCGTCCTAGCGCCTTTTAGGTGCCGTGGTTGCTAATTACGCTGTGACAACCATGTAACTGTGTGCCTAGTGATTCCGTTGATTGATCAAAGATAACTCTATATCTTTCCAGTACAATTGTAGAAGTACACTAATTTGCTTTAGAAAACCTGTTCGTAGAATGGATCTGTCATGCCAATTATGTGCAAGATAATTATGGAAGGCTAGCAATCATGCAAATCTTGTGGGCGATGAGTTAGTGCTATTCTTTGTGCATGCACTAAGTAAATGTGAATTCCAGTGCACAGCTTGTTATCCACTATATCAAGTCCTCCTCATTCAACATTAATATGCATGCCAATTTCTGCATGAATGGACAAGTCACCATTCTTTTGTAGAATAACTTTTGTGTTTTAGTACCAGTAACCTAAAAGCATTTTTTTTCTCTGAGTTATTTTTTGTGTCATATTATATTTTTCAGAAGCCCACAGTTCAATGATACAAACTTGGTTGATATAGATAGTACAGTTGTAGTCTTGGAGAGAGTAAGTATTATTACCTGATTTGAGTTACTGTGGGGGAAGTTATTGGTTTTTTTATTATTTAACCTGTTGTTTTGCTTTAAATCATTGCCTTCGTTATTCTCCAGCAGATGAAATGCAATATGAGATCTGGGCAATCCAATACCATTGTGTGTTTTCCTTAACTGGTTCTAGGCTTTTGTCAGATTGTAATAGATTATGGTTGGATTGTATGAGATATCGATATGCTAATAGATTATGGTTGGACTGAGGAAAATGACTTGATTCATGATGGAGTTACAATTATCAATTTTGCATGTTGATATGTTAATAGCTATATTGTTCTTAGTTCCAACCGTGGAATCTGCAGTGGATAAAAAATGTGTTTAGTGGTTCCATATGGAGGAGACCTAGTCCTTTTCTCCAGCTGTGTGCCAAGCATGCCAAAGATCAATTTAACATGGTATATGACTTTACGCTAAAATTATTGTTTACCACGATAAACATAATTATCGATCAGAATATTCAATTTAATCTTTGTTGCCAAAGCCTTTGGTTTGTACTTTGTATGAAAGATTACAGCTAACCATGTTCGAAGGATAGCTGTAGCCCTTGGTTGAATGAGGATTTTAGAATGCTTAGTATATGTTCCTAACATACTTGGTGTATCATTAATTCTATTTTTAAAGTGCATGATGTGTTATCCCCCATCCATGTTTGGATAATTATTTGCAGAAAATATTTAAGAACCGCTCGGTAGGGGTACTCATATTCTCAGATTTTTTTTTGAACCTGTCCAAAGCAACGCAAAAATTCTCCCAAAAGTGGAGAAGGTTGGAACCTTGCTTGATGTAGACTTTCTACACCTAACTTGATGGAAAAAAGATAGGTGTATTTGCGAATAGTATCTTTTCTTTTTTCTCAATCTTTTGAGCTCTTTGTTTCAAGTTGATCTCGTTTTCCTTCTTGTTGAACCAAGTTAGGGGTTTAAGTACAATGATAGGTAACCTCTCTTCTACTTTTGAAGTACACTAATATTTTAGAGATAACACCGCGCATAAGTTGGGGATGCATAAGCACCGTACAAGCTTAAGATATGTTTTATGCACTCTTCATGATATTTGCTTCACAAGTTGCACCGCTCTGTTATCCTCAAGTTCCTTTATGTCTTGCTCTTGATAAACCGATACACATTTATGTTTTCAGGAAGTACTAATATTTATCTAAGTGATCATCTATATTTACTTATATTTTTCCCATCTTCACTGTCTTGAGAAAATTGTTTTCCATTTATCAAAGTGATTGCCTATCTTTTTGCTTCTAGCATCCTATCGTCATTCCTCTAAAAATTTTCACTGCACTGATCCAAAGAATGCTGCCCTTTCAGGGATAGACCAAATAGAGCCCTATAATTGATCCTGTACACAAAGCTCCAGTGAGTACGGAATCAGCACAGCAGCCCTCAAGTGATCTCAAGGGGCTGTCATCTCAAAATATGGAGATGGTTGATTCATTAATTATTTCATCAAGCCTAAATAGCCCTGGAAATAGAGCTTCAATGAATTGCAGAAAAATGATGATACAACCTGGGAAGAGCATTCATAAGGTTTTTTCTGCTTCAGAAGTTTCTGTTTTGGCCACTCCTTGTACATCTGTGAATTGCAATCAAGTTGGTGCAGTGCAATGCCCCAATGAGGTATCTAGAACTTGAACTCCTAATTGGTACCTAGAATTTTGGACTATTGGAATTTGTTTGGATTTTGGAAGCGATGGTCAAAGCAAATCTTTGTTTTATTGTAGGATTCCCAGTTGAATATTGGCAAAGAAGCTAAGTTTGTCTGTGGTGAGCATTCAACAATGTGTATCAAGGATACAAGTTGCCTTGCTTTGGAAGACATAATTGCCACAGGATGGGAATCAGATACAGATTGCCCTGCTTCAGAAGACATAACTGCCACAGGATGGGAATTATATACAGGTTTCCCTGCTTCAGAAGACATAATTGCTACAGGATGGGAATCTTCTTCACATTCAGATATGCCAGAACCAGGCTGCTCTGAAATGAACTCCTTGTCTTCTGATTTAGCTGGATCTGTAGAGATCCAGTCTATACCCTATGACAACAGGTTTGTAAGCTCTTATTTATGTCAAAGTAATTCGGATATGGTTTATACTGGAATACTAAGATCAAATTCTGGTTGTACAAGATTCAATTCACAAACCAAGAGCAGCAGCAGTGGGCGGTCAAGAAACAGAATGATTTCCAACAGCTTTCGGAAATTCCAGATGGAGTCAAGGGAGTTTGGTAAAGCCAGATATGCTAGAAGGGACCAGAGCTACACTGGAAACTTATCTGTGGTTAATTCTTCATTAGCCCCGATAAAATGCTTAAAGAATGAACCTAAGCATAGTGATATTTCTACTTCCAATCAAACATACAGAGACAAACCGACGGGCTCTGATATTGTTTGGCAGGGAATTGGGACAAGAAATAAAAAGCAGGGAACCCATGCACCTAGGCAGTCTTATGTAGAAATCAACTCTGTTGCTGAAACAAGATCCATGGGTTCTTCGCCAAGTTATCAATTCTCATTAGATCAGCAGCAACTTTCTTCAGAACTCCCATATACTGTTCACAATGTTACTCATCAAAATGCACGCAGATCTGCATACAGGATGAGAGAAAGAATCTGCAGGAGTTGTGGACAGGAGGCAGCTGTGCCACCAATGTGCTCATTTGACCAGGGCTTTGGCATTTCAGGAGTTCAGTGTTTGTCTGTCCCAGTACAAAGTTTGGCCACTGGATATTTAGCTTTGGAGGGGTGGACGGATGGAACATATCAGCCTTACAGTTTTGATGCCTCTCAACATTTATCCACACCTGGATTGTACACAGGTACAACCAATGATTTCAGTGTGCCTCAGCAGGGAGATAGCCAGTGCTATTACGGCCATGAGTCAGTTTCTTCTGGATTGTATCAATGTAGGTTCATGTCAGAATTTGCTTCTCAAAATCTGCATGGTATCCCACAGCCTGATCAATTAATCAGCTATGTACCATTTGATTATCATGGGGCAATGTTGTATCCGGAACAACTCATGAGTTACACTGATCTAGTGTCACTAGAAGAATCTAAAGATAGTGATTCTAATAACAGAATAGGTGCAAAAGTTAATGAGAAGACGAAGACCTTTGCTGGGTATGATGCAACTAGTGGAATTCCTGAAACAGAAACCAAGGAAAAGATAGACAGCATTGGCTCTAATGTGGTTGATTCTGTGAGAACCTACAAATCCAACAAGCATTCTGATGGTAAAAAGAACCAAGTTGACCTTTTGTCACAGTGCACTGCTCCAGGCGATCAGTTCACTTATGTATGCTCACAGGAGACAGCAGAGGCACTAGCAGCTTCATGGAAGTCACAAGTAGATTCTGAATCTATTCTTGAAGCAACCGGGAGTCCTATTGCTCAGTTTGAGAAGTTTCTTAATGCTACTGCTCCAGTCATTGCTTCTTTATCCTACAAGCCTCCTGATGCAATATTGTGCAGTACACCAAGGTCCACTCTCCTGAGCAAGCCTTGGTGGCTGGATGTTTCCTTACTAGATGTTTGGGAATGGTATGTAGAATGTGCAAGTTTTGGCATAGGAGTAAAGGTCGAAGATTCCTGGAATTTGGACTCTTTCAGTGCTTATTTCATTCCTTATCTATCATCAGTGCAATTATTCGGATACTCTCAGAATTCTTTATCCAACAGTCTCAAGAAGCTAAATGTTGATGTTCCTAAGACCCAAAAAAACACTGGAAAGTGCTTGGGGAGTCCCTCATCTGGTTCAGATATTCCATGTTCGTTGCTTCAAAATGACTCAGTTGAAGACCTCTTTGCTAGTAGTTCTGCTTCATCATTTTGCTTCTCTGATGATGCAGAACTGATCTTTGAATACTTTGAGCATGATCAACCACAGAACCGGAAGCCATTGCCTCAAACGTAAGGGATTACTGCCTACCCTTTCATATGTTTTTTTCTGTTACATCTTTATGACTACTATCCTGCTGAGAAAATAGGACTGCTAATTTCAATGTTCATCATGTTCTTCTTCTTTAATTGATGCCTTCTCTTTTAACCACACAATGCAGAATAGTTGAAATCAAAGAACAAGGTTCATCCAATCCTCATTCATTCGGTGACCCCTCTGAGCTGGATCAGTTGAAACTGCATGATCTACACCCCGCATCTTGGTAAGTAAAACAGTTCTTTCATAAGTGCCTCTACGTTGAACCTAGTGCAACGCAAGATGTAACCCTACCAATTCTGTTTCTCTCATTGTTTCTAGGTACTCAGTTGCTTGGTATCCCATTTATCGAATTCCAGAAAATAACAGGACTAATATTCCTCCTCTACGTGCATCTTTCTTGACCTATCATTCGCTAAGCCATCTTGTTATGAGACATGAAAGTCCAGATCAATTGGGAAACAGCTCCTTATTTGTAGTCCCCGCACTTGGTATGCGCAGATACAATGGGAAGGTGAGTACTATTGACTGTCTTTTCTTCTTTTGCCTTTCTAAGAAAAAAGGTCATCGGTTGACAATAGTCAAAAGCAGCAGAATGTGATTATGTGTGTGTAAAATGTGACTTAGGCCTTGTTTGGATAATTGAAAAAAATTCCAATCATGAAATCCAAGATATAATCTTTGTAGGTGGTCTTGGTAGTACTTCCAAAATCCATCTCTGCCCAAAAACGCCAGCATTTGTTCTGATGAATTGATTGAGCATATCCAGTATGATTTGGATCCTCTGGGGCCCAACCGGAGGGTTTTTACAATGCAGGAATATCTTAAGAGGTTAGAACATACCCACCCAAACAGAATACAGGTGATGTCTTACTAAATGACCAAGAAATTGGCAGTAACCAGTATCAGTTTATCAAAATTCAAAACTAACCATTTTGAGAATTAGATCTTTAGATATTTATAATCCAACTTAGGGGTGCTTGAATGGGGGATTTTGTTTCGGGAATTTTCAGGATTGGTTAAAAATTCCCCAAACAGGTGTAATTATGTATGATTTACATTATTTTTAGCCAAGTTAACATATTCTTTGACAAAAGATATTAAGCTATTAAAGACTTGTTGGGTGTATTGAGTTTTGCTGGAAACCAAAACCAGCTTAAATTTTGCCTGTCGTTCTTATGAGCTGTTGGCTGTCCATATTCCTTGATAAATTCTTGGTTGGTACTGAGTAGCTGTTTAGGAACCTAGAAGTTACTGGATGCCACGTTAATTGTTATGAAAAAAAGGGTAGCAATCATGAGTTCAGTTGTCCATGTGACAGCAGTGTATCCTTACTCTGAAAGTTCGTACAGTATTTAACCGTTAAAAGTGCATATGGTTATGTAGTAACTGACTGTTGGAGAGTTAGTATTAGAGTTTAATACGAGTTTACTAAATGTCCAAGTCGTGTACGAGTCGTGAGTTGTACTACAGTCGAATTATAACCTTGACACTATAAATAAAGGGTGTAAGGATTCTATGAGACGACACACAATTATTTTTCAAATTATTCTACATGGTATTAGAGCCAATTCGTCTCAAAACCTAGCCCGAGCAAAACCCTCACCTCACAACCACCGCCCTTCTCGTACATCTCATCCATTGCACCGTCACCGAGCAGATCTCATCATCGTCAGTCCTCAGTCCATCCTCTGGTCGTTGTCCCATTGCGCGTGGTCCTCCGTGTCCGCATCGCTCTAGAGCGGACCGCGGCCGGCCAGGTTGCGTGCAAACCCCCCTCGACACGAGAGGGCAGCGACCACACGAGAGGGCAGCGACCTGCTGCCGTCGCACCCCGCCAGGCTGGGACCAAGCCACCGCCAGGGAGAGAGGACAAGAGGTTGGGATTTGCTAGTGCTTGGAAAGGGGAGCTTTAATCTTGCATTGGATCTGGATGGTGGAGAGGGAAGGGGTTGCTGCTACAGTTGGGCAGAGTTCCATCTGGAGAGGAGAGAGATGTTGTCAGGCTGTTGGAGGAAGGAAGGAAGTGGATGCGCTGCTTGCCAATCTGGCCAGGAGAAGGAGAAGAAAGGAAGAAAAGAAGTAGATGTGCTGCTGGTCTGCACGTGTTGCATTGGGGGAAGGAGAGAGAGAGGGTGGCGCTATGCCGAGTGTTCTTGCTGCTGTGTTCTTATTGCTGTTGAGAAGGGAAGGTATCTAAGAGAAAGAAATTTAATCTAAGAGAGAGACAGCTAGCTTGTTTTTTCTGTTGTGCTGCGGTAGAAGGGACAGATGGAAGAAGAGTTGTATGCTGCTAGGTGCACACAAGTGTACCAAAAGGTGTTCCAAGTTTTGTGATCCGGTGTGGCTGAGATTTTGTGTGGCTTGGTGGTGGAGTTTTCTATTTGGTTGCTGCTGGTTGCTATTGTGGAAGTTAGTGATGGTTGTGGAGAAAGCTTAGGCGGTAACAATAGAGGAGGTTGCCACCGAAGGCATGATGGTCGTGGAGTTTTAGGGCACAGTAGAGAGGCCCTGAAACAGGGATAGTTGAGCGGTGGCTTTGGTGGTCATGTTTATGGTGGTATTGGTAGTGAGAGTGTGTTGATGGGAAGGCCAAAGGTGATTCTGGGTGTTGGAGTAGGTGTTAGGTGTTACTATGGGTGATTATGGGTGTTGGGAGTTGGTATTGGTGTTAGTATGGATAATGGAGGTGTGTGTGGTAGTGGTGGGTTTCTTTGTAATGGTGTTTTTGGTGAAGATGAGGTGGTGAAGGCAAGAGTGTCGTAGGTGCGTCAACGGTAGTAATGAGTAAAATGGTGATGGTGAGCTTGACGATGGTTATGACGGAGCTGGAGCTGGTGGTAGCTTTGGTGGAGGTTATGATATAAGTTCCCGAGGTAGCGTTATTGGAGATCAGGTCTAGAGACGTGTTGGTAGAAGACAGAGGTCAAGGTGGTCAGGGGTGTGCTAGGAGAGATGGTGGAAACTGAGGTGGCTAGGGGCATGTTGGGAGAGGTGGTGGAGGTGGAGACGGTAGAGACTAAGGCTTAAAAGCATGCGAGTAGAGGTGGAAGAGACCAAGATTGAAGGTGTGACGAAAAAGGTGAAGGACTTGGTGTTAGTTGAGACTGGGTGATCGTACTTGGAGGTTGTGTCTGTGTGGCGGTGTTGGACACGACATGGGTCGTGTGAATGGCAAGGTGTATGGTCATAGAGGTGGTGTCAATCATAGCATCAGAGGCAGCTTTGGAAATGTGAATGTCATGGTGGTGGTATTCGCCGTGGTGTTGGCAATAAGTTTGATAAATTGTTTTATTCAAATTGTTTTATTCTAGTGAGGGTGTTGCTTTATGTAACAAGATGGTTATGATTGTTTCTCATTCTCATCTTGAGGGGAGTGTTGGAGAGGTAGTATTAGAGTTTAATATGAGTTTAATAAGAGTCCAAGTCATGTACAAGTCGTGAGTCATACTAGAGTCGGATTGTAACCTTGACACTATAAATAAAGGTGTGGTGTCCTATGGGACAACACAGTTATTCTCCAAATTATTCAGCATTGACATTTTATATTAGAAATATACTCTTAAAACAAATACAACTTGTTACTGCTTTTGACCAGCTGTGAAGACTCAATTATAGAATATCTTGTTGTTTTGTTGTTGCCACTTGCCACCGAATAATGTCAGGGTCAAGGGCAATGTGGTGACTTTTCAGTCCCATTTGGCTTCTTCTATTGTTGAGTTCTGTAGTTTCAATTGTCAGGTGGCTTTAGCTTAGCTAAATAGCCAAACATGTACGGCTCTTAATTTTTATCTACATGCAATTAGAATTTAGAATCTCGTCTTGTACTTAGATTTTTTTATACGTGATGTTATGGACTTTTCACATTTTCAAGACGAAACTTTGACCATTATTGTTGTAGCTATATATAGATAGAAATTGGTGAACTGTAACTGTTAAGATGGTACCTTTTTTCACAAATCTAATAATATATTTTTCATACGGCCAGTCTAGATACTTCTACAGTTCTACGTATAATTGTTGTCAAATTTCATATGACTAAGGTGACTTGTGTTATTCCTTTATCTACTACATGAGTGAAAGGATCTTGGGCAATTTTTACGCTTGTAGTTATGTAGAGAAAAAAAAGTGTCTTAATCTGTTCTTGATCATCTTTACATGCTCTTGCAGGAGGAATGCTGGTTTCGCCCAACGGAATTTCCCGGCCCGGTACCCATCCACCGCTTGCCGTCTGACAGCTCAAAAGCTGTGGAACAAAGGCTGAGAGCACTGGAGGAGGTGGCTGCCATTTTTTCGGACGGGCACATTCAGAAGGATGGCATCAGAGCAGCCAACAAGCATCCAGACTATGACTTCTTCATACGGAGGACTTGATTGTCGTCTCACTTGCTAGTAATCCCGGTCTGCAGCCAGCTGGGAAATTGCTGCTGCAAGACACCGAAACAGCAGCACGGCGTAACAATTGTACACAAGAGAACAAAACTTAGTATATGTGATCATATGGATAACAATTGTGCATGTATATGTAGCATAGCAATACTGCCATCTGCAACTTGGTCCATATCTGTTGAACTAATCACTGTGTGGATATGGACCTGATCACTTGTTCTCTCTTCCTGTATGCTGTACATAAACACCAGGAGATATTGCAACCTCAAGTGATCTTCCACTGTATTTTTTTCCTCTCGTTGCTATGTGATGCTACGAATGTTCTTTCCAAACACGAAGCTTGATTGTTTTTCCTGTTGAAGAGCGTGGATGTGATATGAGACCTGCCTGTGGCAAAATCTGCATGCCTCAGCTGATCTCAAAAAGAAAGCAGCTGGGCCTGCACTGCTCCGAATGTGACAGCAAACGTTCAGTACCAAAAACTTCAGACCATCCGTTCAGTACCAAAAACATCAGACCAAAAATTCAATAGCCCTCTGAACGTGAAAGCAAACATGCAGTTCCAAAAACATCAGACCAAGAATTTTCAATAGCCCGGCCTCCTTGTTCATGTACGTGCAGTGTGACAGCATTTGACTTGAACATCTTCTGCCTTCTTAAGACCAGAGCCCAGAGTACCACACTCCATCAGCAGCAGTTACACTGATGTCAAGCAAGCCAGGACGCTGCAGCTTGTCTTGCTTGGATAGTAATAATACATCACATGTTTTTCCCCTTACTTTGTATTCTAACCTTTATTACTCTGAACTCGGAAGTCCACGCACACAAACACATGCTGCACTGTATTAAGCACAAAAGTTTCAGAGATAAAGTGGAAGGAATCCAAAGAGAAGCTCGCAAAGTTTAAGACCAGCACCTAAACACCACCACCACCGGTTGTACAAAGGGTGCAGGGAAGTACTAATCATCGTTATAGATACTTATATAATTGCAAGTTTGGCACACTCACTTGTAGTATCAAGTACATTAGGACACAAACATCTGACTTTTCTATCTGTTGTTCCACAGGTTTGGCCGTTTGGTAATCAAAACACCTCTTAGAATTCATCAGCCATCACACCTCAATGATGTAAATGCTGGGATCGTTTGGAGTTCGGAAAACACATTGCTCTAGAAATAACTAATACTGATAGAAGTACTTAATCTGGTTTAAAAAAATATTTAATGAAGTCTCTAAGATGGCAAAGTACATAAAGAGGCACTATTATATATGTACGCATCTTACTTTTATAACAACGGTTGATAGTTGAGTCTGTGCAAATATCATCAGGTCAATGGATGCTGAATGCAACAATGCCAGGAGTGAAATTTAGATGACCATCTCCTTGTTTGCGCATATTCGCATCTCTCCTACTTAAAAATATAAGTTGGTGACGGTTCATTCTCCCTCCCCTCTCTGTAGTTGTTCAATTTAGTCATGAGATAAATTCTAGATTATCTATCTCACACCCTCCCCACCCCTTAATATTAAAAATAATTATCTACAAAAATATCACCCACCTACTCCAAACCCTCTTCTCCACAAGCTCCCACCACCACCACCCTCTTCTCACAGTGGTTACTAGTCGTGATATTTCGAAAACCCTCGCCTTGCCATCTCTTCCCTGATTCCCCTCACACCCATCAAACCGCACCGCTCCGCCCTCGTGCAGCCTCCTTCGCGTAGCTCTGTCACCCTGTCCCCGTTCAACCGCTGCATCTCCTCCGTGCGGCTCCTCTACCTCGTCCGACCTTACTCAACTACTCTACACCGCGTGCCACTCCTCCTCTGCAAGCGTCTCTGCCTCCGTCTCCGACTGCATGCCCATCTCCCTCCTCTCCCGTCCAACCGCCGCTACCACGAGTGGGTCGCCCTGTCGCCGCTCCCTGGCTAGATCTGGCTAGATCTAGTGGGGCTCATTTCGCCTCCTATGACATGGTGGCGGGATAGGACGGTGGCCATGGTGGTAGCGACAGGAGCGAGCGGAGGGTGGATTGTTGGGTTAAGGGAGCAGGCGACAAGCACTATAGTGATGACAAGGTGCGAGCGGCCACAGATCGCCAGAGCAAGGCGGGAGCAGGCGGCGAGCGTTGCAATGACTATGGCTATAGTCAGCGATGGTAAGGTCGCTTCCCAAAAAACATCGACCTTGTGAACTCATCGCGGTCACGTCCTTCTCTCTCAAAACTGTCGGTTCGTCCCACGACTCCTCTTTCCCGATTCTCTTGCAACCACTTTTATAATCTCTGCCTGTGCAAATCACCATGCCGGTATTTGGATCGCCCACACCGCATGGGACTTTCTCTCCTCTTTGCCCGCTTGAACTTTTGCCCCATCACCACTGATGGCCATGGAGGCCCTCCTTCCTACACTTCTCCCTTGGACAATGGCGATACGACGGTTCGATGAAAGAAGTGACATTGCCAACGACCGATCTGATCAGATCTAGAGGCAGTGACTGGATCTAACTTGTGATAGACTGCATGGACGATCATATACCTATCGACGATGATAGCCAATTCGATACCTCCTCGGCACCACGCAAGCACGTAACCCTCCCGCCCCCATCTTTTTGTTCGATGCCTCTCTCTTCCCTGATGCGCTAGCTCACTGTGCCCAACACAGAAGGACAGGTGGCATCGCGTGCTTGCAGCCTGTTGGGAAGGCTACGGGAGGGGGTCAAGCTGTGGTCGCAGGCATGCTTTTGGCATGCCCAAGCCCTAAGGGGAAAGAGTCAGCCAGGGCCGGCCATTGGCCTGGGCAACAGGGGCAACCGCCTAGGGCCCATGAAAACTAGGGACCCCTAGTTTAAGCCCATATGTGTGTGTGTGTGTGTGTATATATATATATATATATATATATATATATAATGTATTGGGGTCCTGCCGTTTAGCCGTTCATCTTTGATTGCGAATTTGTGATTGGGCCGCCGGCCAGCTGAAGACAACGGCCCAATCGCCAATCCATCCGAGCCGCTGACTCGCTGAGAAACCAGAGACCGAGAGACACTCAGACGCATCACTAATCGCTCCATCTAACGGCCAGAATCTCAGCGCTGAGAGAAGAGACCAGAGACGAGACGCAATACGCCAATACGCATCGATGCCAATCTCAGCGATTGCGGCCAGAATCCCCATTCCCCAATCCGCTCGCCGCCTCCGATACGAGCAGGCGATTCACCAGATCTGGAGATCCCTAGTCCCCAATCGCACGCCGCGTCGCCGCCTCTGCCTGCTCATAAGTCGTATCCTATTCCTCTTCTCCTGCTGTCCTGCTCATAACCCAGATCCGCCAGATCCCCATTCCCCAATCCGATCTCGCCATTAATGGAGGAGAAGAGGAAGAGCCCGATCTTTGCAACAACTCTACTCGAAATCCAGGCATATAGCCATTTGCATAAGTGATTCAACGATTCAGACTATGTGGTCATTTGCATCCGGCATCCCCTGATCCCCCATTCGGCTTGCTATTCCCCTGTTCGGCATTTTGGCCATTTCTTGCTGCATTGCATACGCTGGTCGCCAGTGTGGCCATTGCTACGGCCTGCGAGTTTATCCAAGAGGCAAGAGCAGAGGGGTTGCTCCGTGGATGCACAGTGTCATCGTCTCTTCGAGACTTTGACCCGACTGGAGTACCGGACGACCGGTTCATCAACGAGCTCAAGGTGAGTAGTGACACACTTTTCGATTTCCCACCACACATGTTCATAAGTTCATTTAGTCATTCTGCAATCTGCATTCTAAATTTCAAATGTTTTGCTAATTTGCTGCAATCTGCATTCTAATGGTAGAAATCGGACTTGGAGTCTTGGTCTCTTGGAGTTGGAGAAGCCGAGATTAGAAGGGCACTAGGGCAGAAGGGAGAACCGGCCCTGGCCGAAAGCCAAAGGGCAAACCGGCAACGTAAAGGCGCAGCTCAGCCAGTCACAGTCAGCCTGGGGCAGCATAGCTACAGCCTACAGCAGGGCCTGGTGTGGTAAGATACTAAGATGTCATCTAGAAAGTATTTATCTGGGAGTGAAAAAAGGAAAAAGAAAAAGAAAACAGGTAGATGAGTTGATAGAATCCCAAAAAGGATCCATTGACAAATTCTTTAGGATTAATACATGTTCTTCTAGGAATTATGAGGAATTAGCCTTAGTTACTGTTGAAGAATAACCTAATGAAAATTTAGGTCAGAATGATGGTATCAAAGAGGATGATAATAATTTGAATGGGCATGGAAACTTAGCTGATTCGACTAATGTAGAAACTGCAAGTGTTGATGAAGAACCACATTTTACTATAAATATTTATGATCCAAGAAACTGGGACAATCTTGATAATAAAGCAAGGGACATTTTAGTGGAAAAGGGGCCTATAAGAGAAGAAAATATTGTATTCCCTTTAGATAATCTAAATAGGCATTTTTCATGTGCTTATTATTATAGAAAAATGAGCAATGGAGAGGTACACGACAGAAAATGGCTAGTTTATTCTAAACATGTTGACAAAGTGTATTGCTTTTGTTGTAAGCTTTTCAGATCTAATAACAACAAGAGTTTCTTAGCTGCTGATGGATTGAGAGACTGGAAACATCTTAGTGGGCGGCTCAAAGAACATGAAAGTAGTGTCGAGCATATTACAAACATGAACACTTGGAATGACTAAGAATTAGACTTCACAAAAATCAAACAATTGACAATGATTTGCAACAACAAATCACTAAAGAGAAAGAACGCTTAAGACAAGTTTTAGTTAGAATAGTTGCCATTGTGAAATATCTTGGTAAACGTAATTTAGCTTTTTGAGGATCGGGTGAGAAACTTTACGAAGATAGTAATGGAAATTTCTTAGGATGTGTCGAAATGATTGCAGAATTTGACATGGTAATGCAAGATCATCTTAGACGCATTCAAAATAATGAAATTCATCATCATTATCTTAGTCATAAGATTCAAAATGAGTTAATTTCTATGTTGGCAAGTAGTGTTACAAATTCTATTATACAAATTTTTAAAAAGGCCAAATATTTGTCCATAATCCTTGATTGCACTCCAGATATGAGCCATCAAGAACAAATGACTCTAATTGTTAGATGTGTTAATATGTCAAACAACAAAATAAAAATACAAGAGTTATTTCTGGGATTCCTAAAGGTGGATGACACATCTGGTATGGGGCTTTTTAATGAATTGCTTAATGTGATGGAGTCTTTTGGTCTTAATATTGATGATATAAGGAGTCAAGGTTATGACAATGGTTCTAATATGAAAGGTAAACACCAGGGGGTACAAAAGCGGTTGCTTGATATGAATCCAAGAGCTTTGTATATGCCATGTGCTTGTCATAGTCTTAATCTTACTCTATGTGATATGGCAAATTCTTGTAGTAAAGCTATTTTATTTTTTGGAATTATGCAACGAATATATGTGTTATTTTCAAGTTCTCCAAAAAGATGGAAGGTGTTGCTTGACCATGTTCCAAAATTGACTATGAAACCTTTGTCTAGTACTCGTTGGGAGAGTCGAATCAAAAGTGTTAAAGCTATTAGATATCAAGCTCCTCAGCTAAGGTTAGCTTTGTCTGAATTATGTAAAACCTGTGATGATCCCAAATCAAAGAGTGATGAACAAAATTTATTCGATGTGCTTGGTAATTTTGAGTTTTTACTTGGTATGGTTATTTGGCATGATATTTTATTTGCTGTAAATATGGTGAGTAAGAAGATGCAATCTCCATCCATGTGCATTGACTATACCTTGCAACAGATTGAAGGTATAATGCAATATTTTGATAAGTATAAAAATGAAGGGTTTGCATCTAGTTTGGCTATTGCTAAAGGCCTTGCATCTGATATGAATGTAGATCCATCATTTTTGATAAAACGTCATGATATTAGGAAAAAGCAATTCGATGAAAGTGATCACAATGAAGAAATTCTATCGGCTGAGAAAGCTTTTGAAGTTAATTACTTTTTTGTTATGGTGGATATGGCAAATGCTTAGATTTGAAGAATTTAAAGTGTTTAAAAGTATATTTGGATTTTTACTTAACTCAAAAAACATGAAGTCATTGGATGATGTTGAACTAAGAAAGTGTTGCATTAAATTTGCAAATACTTTTTCTCGAAATGATTCATTTGATGTTGAGTTAGATGAACTTTTTCTGAATTAAGAATGCTGCAAATGACTTTGACAGATGTGCCAATGTCTGCTATTGAGATTTTTGAGTTTGTTAGAGATATAGACTGCTATCCAAATGTTTCAATTGCTTATCGAATCTTGTTTACTGTTCCTATGACTGTAGCATCAGCTGAAAGAAGCTTTTCAAAGTTGAAATTATTGAAAAACTATTTGAGGTCATCAATGTCACATGAAAGGTTGAAAGGTCTTGCCACTTTATGCATTGAGAAGGATATGTTGGATCATATCGATGTTGATACTATTGTCAATGACTTTGAATCTAGAAATGTTAGAAGAAATTACTTTATATGACTTTGTATTTTGTGATATACTAAGTCTAATATCATCAATAAATACTTTACATTTTGTGATGTACTAAGTCTAATGGTTATTGTATTGAGCTTTAGCTTTTGCAATTGAAATAAAAGTTATTATTACATATTTACATTAGAACGATGGGCCTCCACTTTTATTACGCCCTAGGGCCCTCTAAATTACAGGAACGGCCCTGGAGGTAGCGGCCTCGCAATGGGCGGCCAGACGCGGTGGCCGGCAGGCTAGCAACGGCGGCAGCAAAATTGCACTATGCGGAAAAGAAAAACAGAAAAAAAAAGTGCAGTTCTTTATCTTACATTCTTACGTGTTTCTCTCAATTCTTTTTCCCTCTCTATTAATCTGTTGTTTGTTGTGGCTAAGATTTCATTCCTTCCTCTTCTCTTAACATTTTGGCTCCCTACTCGATGCCTCTTGTGCGCGTTGCTTGGTTGTGGTGTTGATTCTGGTGGGATGGCGAGGCCCAACAAGATCTCGTATACATGGTTCTTCCCTCATTTGTTCTCTCTGGGGATTGATTTCTTCCTCCTTTGTTACGTTTTGGGGTGAGCTCATTGTCACCCCCCCCCTAAATGTGATTGTGATTGCTTCTGGATGTGCACAGTTTTATGGTTTTGCTCGCGTAGTTATATGATAATC
The DNA here is from genome assembly GCA_036346575.1 of Dendrocalamus sinicus. Classification (NCBI taxonomy): domain Eukaryota; kingdom Viridiplantae; phylum Streptophyta; class Magnoliopsida; order Poales; family Poaceae; genus Dendrocalamus; species Dendrocalamus sinicus. The sequence continues at coordinate 8,659,467 of CM070660.1, read as the reverse complement.
AGATTATGTTCAATTAGTTGTGTGCTAAGCAGGAGGCTAAAATTCAGAAGCTACAAAATCTGTTACTGCAGGGAATCACCAAACGAAAAGCAGATCTACTAGGTTAATTTCTTGCTTTTAGATCTGCGTTGGTGTTCTTTGATTCTATTTGTTGTTCCTTTTTGCAAATGTTTCCTTGAAATGCTTGTTTATTAGGTTAGTTCCACAAAAAATGATGACCTGATCTTGAATACAACAAATATATGTTGTTTCTTGCAGGATAGATATTTCCTATGGTTGCTCTTTGCAATTTGTTTATGTAGTATTTTGTGATGATGCCATGCTGTAGGAGGAGCGAACTAAGATAGTTCTTATTGCCGTTCAGTTCAAAGAGATTTCAAGCGCAATATTTTGTCAAGGATATAGCTTTTTGTTGCTAGCTAGATTCTTTCCTGAGTAAAGCATGTTAGGAAAGAGGTGTTTGTAATCTAATTGTGACCGTTTGGTTCACATATTCTGGTTGTTGCCGTAGCTGTCTAGGAGATAGAAAGGTGCCGTGTATAGATGGAACTAATCTCTAGAGATAGAAGTATTTGAGTTCTTATGGAACGGCAAACGGCAATGACAAATATGCTGAGATTGTAAGCAACGCCAAGTGCTATTCTTGGCTCCTATTAATAAACTAACGCGGCCTTCTACGGGAGGTGACAACGCTTCACAATTAGCCAGGTTTCTCCACATGGTATCAGAGCCAATCCTCTAAACACATCCATGGCGAGCGGAGTCCCTTCTTCTTCGCTGGCGGCAGCCGTAGCCTGGGGTTCATCCCTGGGACATCCTGTCACGGAGAAGCTCACAAAGAGCAACCATATGCTATGGAAAGCGCAAGTCCTCCCAGCGATTCGAGGCGCACAGCTCATTGGTTTCCTGGAGGGAACCGCGGCGGCGTCTGCAGCGACCATTACCGTCAAATCGGGCGATAAAACTGTGGAAGAACCGAATCCAGAATTCGCGAAGTGGCTTGATCTCGATCAGCAAGTCCTCGGCTACCTCTTCTCTACCCTATCAAGAGAAGTTCTTACGCACGTTGCTGCAATGACAAGTGCGGCAGAAGTATGGAAGGCGATAGAAGTCATGTTCTCCTCACAAACGCGTGCTCGCGTGATTAACACCCGGATGGCTCTCTCCAGCACTCAGAAAGGAGCGATGTCCATGCCAGAATACTTCGGGAAGATGAAAGCCTATGGCGATGAGATGGCAGCAGCCGGCAAATCAATCGACAACGAAGAACTCGTCTCATACATCCTCAATGGTCTAGATATCAACTACAATCCTGTGGTCACGACTGTTCTAGGCCGAAAGGAACCCATTACGGTGAGCGAGCTATATGCACAACTAATTAGCTTTGAAAACCGAATGGATCTACTGCAGGGAAGCCCTCACGGTTCAGTCAATTCTGCAAGACGTGGGCACGGAACTTTCCAGCGAGGTCATGGCGGCCGCAGACGCAGCAATGGCCAAGATAATCGCGGCGGCCGTGGCAACCGTGGAGTAGGCAGGAGCGGTTATGGAGGAGCTAATCATCACAGTGAAAGCCGTCCAAGGTGCCAGGTATGTGAGAAACCAGGTCATACTGCACTGGACTGCTGGCATCGCTTTGATGAAGAATACATCTCTGAGAAAAAAGACTGTTGTTGCTGCTACAAATTCATATGGAGTTGATGCCAATTGGTACACAGATACCGGTGCAACAGATCATATCACCAGCGACCTTGACAAATTGGCACTTCGAGAAAAATATACTGGCTCCGATCAGATTCATACCGCAAGTGGTGCAGGCATGGGCATTAAACACATTGGTCATACTACTGTTCATACCCCACATCGTAATCTTGTACTCAATAATGTCTTACATGTTCCTAAAGCCAAGAAAAATCTTGTCTCTGTTCATCGTCTAGCCACTGACAATCAAGCCTTCCTTGAGTTTGATCCAAATTTCTTTTTGATTAAGGATCAGGCAACGAAGACAGTTCTTCTTCGAGGAAGATGTGAAGGAGGCCTCTATCCACTTAATCCAACTTCGATTAAACAAATTTACAGTGTTGTCAAGCCATCCTTGTCAAAGTGGCATAACCGGCTAGGACACCCAGCCTCACAGATTGTTCAACAAGTCGTCAGTCAGAATAATCTTCCATGTGTTCTAGATTTCAATAAAAACTCTATTTGTGATGCCTGTCAACAGGCAAAGAGTCATCAACTTCCATATTCAAAGTCGACAAGTGTGTCGCATTTTTCTTTAGAATTAATCTTCTCTGATGTTTGGGGGCCTGCAACTGAATCAGTTGGAAGAAATAAATATTATGTTAGTTTTATTGACGACTTTAGTAAATTTACTTGGATTTATCTTCTTAAGCATAAATCTGAGTTTTCCAAAAATTCCATGAGTTTCAAAAACTTGTAGAAAGGATGTTTGGCAGAAAAATAATCTCCATGCAAACTGATTGGGGTGGTGAATATGAGAAACTCAACTCCTTTAGAAAAGTTGGTATCTCCCATCAAGTTTCATGTCCTTATACACACCAACAAAATGGATCCGCCGAAAGAAAACATCGCCATATTGTTGAAATTGGTCTAGCTCTCCTTGCTCATGCCTCTATGCCATTAAAGTTTTGGGATGAAGCCTTTCTTGCTGCTACATATTTAATCAATTGTCTACCTAGCAAAGTAATTCAGTCTACACCCTTGGAACGTCTCTTCCAAACCAAACCAAATTATTCCTCACTTCAGATTTTTGGATGTGCATGTTGGTCAAATCGTCGTCCTTACAATAATCATAAACTTCAATTCCGCTCTAAGCAATGTGTTTTCCTTGGATATAGCAATATGCACAAAGGGTTCAAGTGTTTAGATGTCTCGACTGGCCGAGTTTATATTTCTCGGGATGTTGTCTTTGATGAAGATATCTTTCCCTTCTCCAAGCTTCATCCCAATGCCGGCGCAAGACTCAAATCTGAGATTCTTCTTCTATCCCTGACCTTGTTAAATCCAATTGATCAAAGGGGGGAACACATAGGTGATCAATCTATTAATGACCCAAATAATTTTAATAACTCTATTGCAGACAATGTTGCAGATAATATTGCAGGAAATAATTTTTCTGAAGGCTCTGCTGGTCCTGGAATTTTCGAAGGCACTGCTAGTCCTGGAACAGCACAAATTGACGTGCACAGCGCGGCTCAAACCAACGTGCATGGCGAGCATGAAAATAGTATGCATGGGGGTGGTTTCGAGGCGTACTCTCCCGCGTCTCCTGAGTCCAGTGGACTTGTGGGGACATCGCCGTAGCTGCGAGATGCTTAGTAGACACTTCTCCGCGCTCGTGTGCGGGTTCGAACTCAAGTCCCGTGATGCTGGAACCGGCCAGAGGTCGCTGCATTGGAGCCGGCGTCGCCTCTTGCACAAAACCGGCCGGTCACCAGGCTTCAAAGAGGTATTGTCAAACCTAAGATTCTCACAGATGGAAGTATTAGGTATGGATTCCTTTCATCTACTGGTGAACCCCAATATTTACAGGAAGTCCTAAGTGATAAGAATTGGAAGGATGCCATGGATTTAGAGTACTCAGCATTAATGAAAAATAATACATGGCATTTAGTACCTATAAAACAAGGTATGAATATAATTGACTGTAAATGGGTCTATAAAATCAAGAGACAGACAGATGGATCAATAGATAGGTATAAAGCTAGATTGGTAGCTAAAGATTTTAAACAGAGATATGATATTGATTATGAAGATACTTTCAGTCCTGTAGTCAAGGCAGCTACTATTAGACTTGTGTTGTCTATTGCTCTCTCTAGAGGCTGGAGCCTTCGCCAACTAGATGTGCAGAACGCGTTTCTTCATGGTGATCTAGAGGAAGATGTGTATATGAAACAACCTCCTGGCTATGAAAATAAGCAGCTGCAAAATTATGTCTGTAAATTGGATAAGTCTCTATATGGGTTAAAGCAAGCACCACGAGCTTGGTACTCAAGACTAAGCGAGAAGTTGCAAAGTCTCGGATTTCATCCATCCAAAGCTGACACTTCATTATTCTATTTCAGTAAGGAGAACATCACCATATTTATGCTTATCTATGTTGATGATATAGGGCGTGTTTGGCAGGGCTCCAGCTCCCGGATTCATCTTTGGTGGAGCTGAAGCCGTGCCAAACGGACGGAGATTCGCAAAAATCTGGAGCTGAGCAGGGTGAATCCACTTCAAAAATAGTACTACAGTGGTGGAGCAGGGTTCAGGCCACTTCACAGCTCTAGATTCGTCAAAAGTCGTAAAAATTACCCGCAATTGCCATTGGGGTAATACCCCCACTCCTCCCACCGGTCCCCTTCTCCATTCCCGCACGCGACTCCCGCTCCCCCCATCTCTCGCTCCTCTCTCGCCCCGCCGTCGCCCTCCCGCTCCTTCTCTCGCCCCGCCGCCGCCTCCCTCCCTTCTCTCGCCTCGCCGCCGCCCTCCCGCTCCTCCCCTCTCCCCTTCCCGTCTCCCGGCGCCGCCTCCCCGCCCCTCTCCGGATCTCCGCGCGCCGCCTCCTTCCCCTCTCCCCTTCCCGTCTCCCGGCGCCGCCCTCCCCCCGCCCCTCAGCACCACCGCCGCCACCTCCTTCCCCTCTCCCTCCGCCCCTCTCCCGGCGCCGCCCTCCCCCCGCCCCTCTCCAGATCTCCGCCTCCTCCACTCCACACGGCCGCCTCCCTCCAAATCTCGTCCCCAGCACCGGTACCGCCTCCTCCCTCTCGCGCCGGCCGCCGCCTCCCTCCCGCCTCCTCCCTCTCGCGCCGACCGCCTCCTCCACTCCACACGGCCGACTCCCTCCAGATCTCGTCCGACGCCACCTCCTCCGGTCGCCAGCTCAGGACCGCCGCCTCCTTCCGCACCTCAGGACCGCCGCCGCCGCCGCCTCCCCACTCCCCTCAAGACCGCCGCCTCCCCCCTCCCCTCAGCAAGGTGAACACCTAACCCTAATCTCCCCCCTCTCTCCTAACCCTAGATTTGGGCTTGTAATTGTTCATGGTATTCACTTGCTACTGTAATTGTGCTTAAATTTGTTGTATGCGTTTATGTTATTCACTTGCTGTTCATGGTATTCACTTGTTGTTCATGGTATTCAACTGGCTGTTCATGGTATATCTTTTGAGCTGTTCCAGATGAGTAGAATACACTGCTCATTATCACCGACAATTTCATGATTATCACACAACAATTTTATGAAATGTTGTTTTGTATATCAGAGTGGCACAGTGGCAAATTTTAGAATACACTGCATGCACGATGGCAAATCAGAGGAAGAACCAAGTTGATGGCAGTGAAGTAATGGAATGTTTTGTATTTTGCATCCATACATGGCATCCATACATACAGACAGAGGTTCTTGGCATAAATTTGAATGGCAGTGAAAAATGATTTTGGCATACATCCATACATGGCATCCATACATACAGACAGAGGTTCTTGGCATAAATTTGAATGGCAGTGAAGAGGTTTTTGCACATGATTCACCTATCAAATTTGGGAACCAATTCTCCCATGCTCATTTCTCTTACGGTCGGGTCGCTCTCAATGGTTTTCGCTTTCGTTGAGAAGAAAATGATTGTTGGTCTATTTATGGTATACCATCTATTGCCTGTAGTGCACTTGTTTCTTGGTCTTGTTCTGAATTAAGTTTTACTAATACTGATGTGATCATTACTTGCGGCTACTTTTGCGATACTAATTAATTTCAGTGCCGTATGTTCCCGGGTTCTAATCGGTTGGAAAATGCTACCAATTAGCTTGCACTAGTATCTATAGTGCCTATGTTCTTTATTTTTGGGGTATGTGTGGGGGTGGGGGATGCCTAACACTGCCGATGCCGGTCCCAAGCCCGGATAAAAGTGGAGGGGGCATGAATTCAATGTTTTAAGTTGTGGTAATTTCAATGTCACGGTAATTCCTTTGTTTCCATTCACTTGAGTTATGTCATCCAATGTTAACAATGAACATCAGAGTTAAAAGGTAAATCAATCTTAGCAAGGATGGCCATGTTAACAAAAATCCAACAATCCACTGCTCGGAATTGGTGATGGTTTGCATATATTCGAAAGCTGAGTGTTTAGAAATTAAAAGGTATTTTCGTGTATTTATCATATCATAAAAGTATCATTATTTATCTATTTTAATCATATTCATTTTCTTTTAATCATGTATCCGAAATAAACAAAAACAAGCAAAAGATAATTGTGTGAAAACTAGGGGTAACATGGTCTATTTTCATCAAATCCCCCCTTTTATGAATCTGGAGCTAACCTACTAGCCAAACGCTTTTCAGTGGCAGCTCCAGATTCTCAGAGAAGTGGATTCTCAGAGAATCCAGAGCAGAAGCTGAAAAATGAGAATCTGGAGCTCTACCAAACAGGCCCATAATTGTTGCGAGCTCTTCCACAGATGCAACAGCAGGTCTTCTACGGGCTCTACAAACTGAGTTTGCACTCAAAGATCTAGGTGATCTTCATTACTTTCTGGGAATCGAAGTAAAGAAAACACAAGAAGGTATTCTCCTAACACAAGAAAAGTATACTTCAGATATACTCAAGAGAGTTAAAATGATAAACTGCAAGCCTATGAATACACCTATGTCTACATCTGAAAAATTATCTGCTCAAGGTGAATCACTTGGCCCTGAAGATTCTACAAGGTATAGAAGTGTTGTTGGTGCTTTACAATATTTGACATTGACTAGACCAGACATTGCATTCCCAGTAAACAAAGTTTGTCAATATTTACACTCTCCTACTGATCTACACTGGACAGCTGTCAAAAGAATTCTGAGATACCTAAAACACACTATGGGAATTGGACTACACATCAATAAGTCAGTATCTATGCTTGTTAGTGCTTTTTCAGATGCAGATTGGGCAGTGTCTCGATGATGAGAAGGTCAACAGTGGATTTCTTTGTGTTCCTAGGAACAACTCTTGTGTCATGGAGTGCTCGAAAACAAGCTACAGTCTCCAGATCTAGTACCGAGGCAGAATATAAGTCATTAGCTAATGCTACAGCTGAGGTAATGTGGATACAAACTCTTTTACATGAACTTGATGTTAAAAGTCCTCCGACTGCTAGATTGTGGTGTGATAATATAGGAGCTATATATATGTCAGCAAATCCAGTATTTCATGCACGAACCAAACACATTGAGGTTGATTATCATTTTGTAAGGGAACGGGTTAATCAAAAGTTGTTAGACATCAAATATGTCCCTACAGGTGATCAGGTTGCAGATGGATTTACCAAGCCTCTTTCATTGCAACGTCTCGAAGAATTTAAACACAATCTCAACTTGAGAAAGTTGTGATTGAGGGGGTCTGTTAGGAAAGAGGTGCTTGTAATCTAATTGTAACCGTTTGGTTCACATATTCTGGTTGTTGCCGTAGCTGTCTAGGAGATAGAAAGGTGCCGTGTATAGATGGAACTAATCTCTAGAGATAGAAGTATTTGAGTTCTTATGGAACGGCAAACGGCAATGACAGATATGCTGAGATTGTAAGCAACGCCAAGTGCTATTCTTGGCTCCTATTAATAAACTAACGCGGCCTCCTACGGAAGGTGACAACGCTTCACACTTAGCCAGGTTTCTCCACAAAGCAAAGCATTTGCGGACTCCTAATGCTCCACACATTTTATATTTCCAATGGCAAGTGCATGCGCGGCAAGTGCTCTTTTTGGTATGGTGGATGCTTCGGATAGTAACAGTGAATTATGTAGCTTTTGTAGAAGATCAACAGTTTTCTAGTTTTATTCTTTTGCAAGTTTTCTCATTTGAGCAAAGAATGCAAAGGAAATGGAATTTGCCTCTGGAATTTTTTGGTCATTTAGAATTATCAGAAGTAAAGTGCATAATGCGAATCTTCAGGAGCTTTAATCTAGCTATCAGAACAAAGAGACATATGGTAAGATATTCATCTATTGATGAGAGTGGAGTCCGGAGAATAAAACTATGAAGGTGCTGCCTATGTTGTTTTGTTGTTAATGATGATCTAGGCATTTTCCTCTTCCTTTAGCCCCTTCTCTGGGTTGGCCAACTTAACTCAATTTTGTTGCTTCCTACAAAAAAAAAAGGGGGTCTGCTCAGCTCACTTTGTACAGAGCTCACTTAATTTCTTATTGCTTTCTATGGAAGGCAAACTGAAAAAAAAATGCTATTTGCATTTTTTTTTTTTTTGCTGCTAGGATATTGTTGTTGAAATCTATCAGTTCGCCTAGAAAAGGGTAGGCTTACTGTCTGACTCTTCTTACATTGTGCTTGCAAAAAACTAGCTAGCACTCTCCAATTTAACTTTTATCCTCTACACCGCTCCATAATTGTCGTCACCACTGTACGAACCATCTCCCACATGGTGCATGCTCTTGGGCTTATAATTTAGCTGGCATCCATGTGGAGCCTGCAACTGATGGACCTAGGGGTGGAAAAAAAGCTCGTTAGTGGGGCTCGTTGGCTTGGTTCAAAATTACTTCAATTATACTTGTTAATTGGTTAAACATTAAAATGAGTTGATTTCAAATGAATTTGAATTTTGCTCAAGCTCGGCTCGGCTCGGCTCGTTAGCTCGTTTCTAAAAATACTTTTAAATTATATGTAAAATGATATTAAATCAAATTATGTCATTTTTAAGAAAAGCTCGATAAGATGAGGAGTTGGCTCGATATCCACCCCTAGATGGACCAATGAATACATTCTTAGCCCTTTCTTTGCCAAGGAGTCTAAGAGCAAGTACAATAGTATAGCCAACTAGTGGCTATAACACTTGTTCATTTCATCTATAGCCTTCAAAAAAATAGTTTATACAATAAGGTAGCTATTACAATAACTATTTGACCCCACGTGTAAGAGAGTGAAATGCATATTTTTACGTGCTATAGCTAGCTGTAATTTAGTAGTCAGCTTCCTTCTCTCTCTTCATTTCTCTCTCTGCCACATAAGATTTGGTTGATATTATATTTGCTATAGCCTGCTGACTAAGACTTATTGTACCTGCTCTAAGAGCAAGTCTTATATCTGACCTTCATTGGTGTATGAATACTTCTGACTCACTTTTCAGTCTACTCATATAGTAGTTCTGACCAGGTGAAGGTGTATGACCTACCCCTTCCTCTCACAAAGTTTCTTGGTTCTTGTGGTTCAGCTGGCTGTAAGCTTACAACCCACCTCTCTTCTCTCTCCTCCTCTCTCTCCTCCACCTCAGCATACAGCCAGCTTACAGCCTCTTATAATACTTGCTCTTGGATTTGCTAGAGTCTACTCAAATGGATTTGATAGTGCTTCTTAGCAGTAACGTCTAGGTTCTATTTGTCAGTTTGTATGTAGAATGTTTGCGCCAATTATAAACTCTATGCCTAGAAAATTTGATATTCACATGCCGGTTATTGATTGTTTGGGTGAATGCATGGACTATAGTAGCATCAGGCCACCTTGATATGCATTTCATACACCACACAAGAAAAAACTTAACTGATATTTGTTTGGAGCTAGAGAATCGAAAAAGTTAGCATACCATACCTGTATTATTAGCGGGGGGTTCCCGGCCGCCGAGCCCCTCCACGTCGCCCCCAGCGCTCCCTCGGCCGGCGCGTGGCGGCCGGATTCCCGTACGGTCGGGGGAGCAGTTTTGCGAAAAAGCCCCTACGTTTTCCGGAAATTATGTAAAGGTCCTTTTTTTTCTCGCGGAAAGGTCTCTGCCAGTTTTTTTAGCCCCTCCACTTTGCAGGATAGCCCCCGGCGGTTTTCTAAATTATGTACAGGTCCTCGTTTACTTACGTACAGGTCCTCACTTTTTTATGAAAAAGACCTTTGACTTTTTCGAAAATACACATGCGCCCTCGGTTTTTTTTAGAAAACCCCTCACGAATTATCGCCTCTTTTACTTCGGTACACACGGTGGCTGGCGCGGCGTGACGCCGCGCCTATGAGGCTAGTATATATAAATCTATGAAATGTTCTCTTGTTTTGTATGTTGATCCTTACTATAGTTAATTAGTTTTCTAGTCATCATTTTATCCAATGCTCTCATTTGTTTGTAGTGAATATAGTTAAGTAAAAACAAACTTTCATTCCTTTAAGCAAAAATGTATAACTACGGCAGGCTCACCTTGTATTTCTCTGACGTATCAGCTTCCTTGGGCTTGCCACACGGTGGTTAGATGGCAAAAGTGTTATTTTTGTAATTGCCGCTATTTCTATATTTAAATCCCAAAATAGCACTAAAATGCCATTTAGTCGGTGGCGGATAGGGGAAAGGATAGATGAGGAGGTGGTACGGCGACTCACCAGTGAGGCGACGGGTTGGAGACACAAATTGAGGGAGTGGGTGTAAACAAGGGTTACATAAATCTCAAAATGATCATGCATGTTGCAAAATTTGATATGTTAGATAGCACCTATGGGAAAATAGGAGCCACATTGTTGTTTTTGCTCCATATCGTATAGTAGGTCTAAATGTTCGACTGCATGACTGAATCGAGACAGCTTTAAACACGTGCAGCCGGCCCGTTGCTGGCGATTGCAGCGGATCCGCGTGTTGTCATGGGACTTAACCGGTTTGGTTTGGTTGTTTGTGATTTGGTTGCGCGAGACATCAGGCCCATCAGGATGCATGGCTAGCTCTAGTACCGCACGCGTGTCGTGAGTCGTGAGAGAGAACATGGTCCATGTAACGACGCTATTTCTGAGTTCGTCGGATTTTTCCGAGAACCATGAGCTGCATCATAAAAACCAAACTTTTATTAAAAATATATATATGGCTTAACAGCTGAGTTTTATAATACTAAGAGCATCCAAGCTTAAGATATATGTTACAACCAGGAGCGAATCCATGGGGTAGGCTTCATCAGGCTGAAGCCTACCCTCCACTGGTGTGCCGACACCCCCTCTCCTCTACGACGACCCCCCTCCTCTGTGGCGACCAGCAGTCACTGGCGAGTGGCGCCGACGCCGATGAAAGAGCTGTCTGAGGAGAAGGCACGGAGCCAGGGGAGAAGAAAGGTCGAACCGTCGAAGTAGAAATACAGCCATACAGGCCCACAGCCCACCGGCCCACATATCCAGTACATGCTGCCCTATTCAGCTTCGTGCTCCCAAATTTCCCCCAAATCCGAAAGACCAAAATCCCCATTCCCTCCTGAGTTCCTGTCCCCCCAAATCCCCAATCAATTGACGACGAGATCTGGTTGCCGGTCGCCGGATACGGAGGGGGGACGCCGGGGAAGGGCTGAGGCGGAGTCGCGCCGGGGCTGCCGACTGCCGGGGGCGGGGTCGCGCCGTCGCTGCCTCGCGGGGAGCCAGGGAGGCGGGAGGAGCCGAGGCTGGGAGCCGGGGAGGTGGGAGGCGCCGAGGCTGGGACTGGGAGCCGGGGAGGCGGGAGGCAGGGAGCTAGGGAGGCCGTCGCCGTCGCCGGTCGCGTGAAGGCAGCCGTGAGCGTGAAGTGAAACTGTGAAACTGTTAAGTGAGTCTGTGAGTTTCACTGTGAAGGCAGCCCGTTGCGGGTTGCCTTTAGGCTTAGGCGTGTGAACTGTGAACTGTGAAGTGAAGGCGTGAATCTGCAGCTGCTGCGGTGCTGCACTGCTGCCTGCTGTTATTTGGATTGGTTTGGAGCCTTGGACGGTTGTCGGTTGCTTGCTGGCTTGCTGCTTGGTACTGGACTATTCACTATTGGTTGCTGGATTGCTGCTTGGTACCGTACGGCCGAACTGAAGGCTTGTGAGTTGTGAAGGCCTGCTGTTATTTGGATTCAGTGATTTGTATTTTGTAAGCATACTGTTATGGCGAGCTTATTTGATTAGCAATTAATTCTGATGTACAGATTGTTACCTACCGGAATCATATTTTCATATTTTAGGGATTCACTTGCCATTAGCAAGGTACCTCCGTTATATCTCTCTTTTTTTCTTTGCTTTTATTCATGTATGAAACTATGAATTTGATTGCACAAGAATACAAAACTATGTTTCTTACAAATTAGTTTAGTCAATCGAGGTGTAAGGCTAACAATTCTAGAAAAAGCTTATGATTTGGTAGAAGAATGTATATTTTTTTAGCCCACCCTCATTTTTCATTCTAGATTCGCCACTGGTTACAACACAAAATATCTTTCAAATAAACCATAAGCACAACTAAGCGTAGACGAGACCTAAAACCAGTAATCGTCACCTTTTATGGAGTCATCAAAGTCTCCCTCAAAAGATTCCTCGGTATCTTCCCACGCTTCCTCTTGTGATGATTAAGCAAGCATAAGTACAATCGTACTCAACAAATCATATGGAAATATCTACTTGACTGTTTGCTAGGATTTCAATAGAACAAGGTATGGGTTTTCATTAATACGTGTATAGATGCATGTTTATTTATAAATTCTTTGGACTTCAAATACAAAGCAATATACTATTAAGAGAAAATGGTATTTAACTAACTCACTTATCATCTTTAAATCCTTCAAATCATATGCTTTGTTGAATTCACCTATTAAACACAACTCTATTAACTGAAAACACGGTATATTCAAATGCTATATGTTATACTCTGCAGAGTTACCCGGGTTTACTCACAAGATATCTCAAACTCGTAATGTAATGCAATAGACACATGATATGTTAGCATCCGACCGAGTTGAGATAACAAAGCCGTTCACTACTCTACTTGTTCTAACTTTTATCTGGTAGGCTCGGGGCCATTTAACCTTTATCGGGAATCCACTAGTCAGTGCAAAAATTGCAGCTGATGTTGAGTGGACATACCGTTGTGAAGAATGGCAAGTGGCATTACATGCCCAACTTGCTTAGCTCAGGGTGACCCGAGGAGTTTTGGCGACGGTGACTGTGAGCGACGAAGCAATGGCGCATGGCGACGATGAGATAGGGACAACGAGGCTTGGCGGGGAGCTAGGGATAGCTTAGTGGTGTTGAGGGGATGCTAAGGACACGTTTAATTAGATTAGAGATGAGGCTGTGGCGAGGAATTAGATTTGGACTCACCGGCGAAGAATTGGGCGTCGATGATTGCAGCACAGTGTGGCCAGAGAGGAGGAAGAAAGGGCTGTGGTGGTTATAGGGCGATACAAAAGGTGGTTAAGGAGTTGCTGACCTTGGCTTTATAGTAGCGAAGGCGGTGACGCTAGGAGCCATGCAGTAGTGTGCTTGGCATGTGGACGTCGGTGTGGATGGCCGAGCGACTTTCACGCTGCAACGGCGGAGAGCTGGCGAGTTGGCACGATGAGCAGCGCGTGTTGGGCTTGTCGAGCAATTGGCGGCAAGAGGTGGCAGCGGAGCGAATTGATGGTGGAGCAATGCGGCACATGGTCAGCAGTGGCGTTAAGGTGGGGTACGGATGGTTGGCGAGGTGGTGTGGATGCTATGCCACTTTTGACATGGCTATCGGCAACGAGCGAGCGAGGCAACACTAACAAGTGCAAACGGCATCTCGGCCTGTGGTAGTGAAAACAATGGTGTCGGCGTAGCGGCTTGGAGGCTTTTCGGCAAGTGGAAGAGCGGGCTTCTCCAAAGGAAAAGTGTAAAATTTGCTGGAGTTTTCAGATTTGGCAAAATTCCAAATTCAAACAAAATTCAAAATAAATTCAAAAATTTTGAAAGTTTGGGGATGTCTCGGTCCAGGCTTTGGCGCGTCTCGATCGATCAGATTGGCCATGTTTTCACGTTGTCCATCAGCTACTGCATGCGTACACAATCCAGCACATGGCAATCAATAGATGCAACAACAAAACAACGCGTAAAATTTTACCTGGATAGAATCTACTGTAAGACCCAGATTTTACAATCCGGAATCCTCTGTGATTTCACCGCACTATTCCCTAGATCAGTAGATAGTGCTCACAGTTTACAGTTCTGAATACCAAAATGCATATCATGCGGAAGCGTAAATATAATAGTAGACTTACTCACGGGCCGATTAGGCCGAAATCATTAAATTACAGCAGCGGAAGAACGAGCACGTAAGTGGGACCTTCAGGACATGCCCACAGGCAGCCAACTGGAGGTTCGCGATCTAGCCTTTGTTGACTTCATCTTCTTCTCCATCATAACCACAATATTACTGAAGCATAGTGATCTGATTCCTACTTCTGGATTTGTTATGAGAGCGAGTGTGAGCACACTAACCACCGTGCTCCACGAGCCAATACACAGAATGCAAATAAATAATATGCATGGCTTATCAAAGGAGAGGCTCGGGTTATTTTATTTGCCAAAAATCGCTTTTAGTAGCATTATTATTATTTAATCATAATGTTATTATTGCTACCTAGCTCCACACAACAATTTCCATAATTGACTTAATCCACCGAAAATGCACTTTCTTTATTGACTGTTGTCTAAGACTCCAAACAGCGAGTGACATCATTTAATTAATTCACCGATCATTCTTTGTATTTAGAATTACTAATAATCCAATCCTGTCATTACTATTCATCAGCTCCTCACTTCTGAATTCTAATGATTCTCTAACATAATTACTTTCAAATCCACCGATATCATTTGTATCAGGACTCCTTATCAATTCAATCCTTTTGGTTATTGATCCAAACCATGATTTGCTCTTCCAATGATCATCCTTATTTTTCCAGTATCTACCTCTAACTAGTCCCCCAGGTATATCGATGATCAAGTCTATAATTTACTATCATATATACACCAAGAATATCAGTGATCAAGTCTACGATTCGCTAGTATACATCCAACAAGAATATCATCGATCAAGATTATACTCCAATTTGTTATTTTTCATCCCAATTCCCAAAAATTCAATTCATCCATCTAGTACTTGATCAAATCCCATTATCGCCAACATCTTCCAAGAATTTATATTGTTTATCAGTGTTGTAATCCAGCAAATACCTTTGCACTCCCTAATTCTCCGAAAATCATTTAAATCATCTATCTAGCCTATATTTTCATTCAGGTTCCACCAATCTATTTCTCCCAGAATCCACACTATCGTTTCCTCTTAAGATCGACATGAAACCACCGACATCTTTATATGTTTACCACAAATGGCCATCTTCTTTTCTTACGACTATATTTATTCTTTCTGACATTTTATTTTATGAGAAGTATTATCATTATTCAAAAATATAATACATAGAAATTTCCTGAGACCTAGCAGTTTTGAACAAAATCATAATGTGTAAGAGAATACAATAATAATAGTGATCCAGATTCCATCCACCGTTACATGGTATCCACACCATATGCTAACATTTCAGCGTTATAACCGCTTACATTACCACTGGGACGACACCTAGGACAACTCAAATCAGGGCTTTCCACTGCCCTTCACTTTTCATTTTCCACCCACAAGGTTGTTTTTGAAACAGAACTATATCTGGTTAAGTTCCCATGTCTGCCCTTAACCGTGGGCACGGCTATTCGAATAGTTTTGACTCTGCAGAGTTTGTACACTTTAACCACAAGAGACAATCCACTCGTTGCCCCGCATGATTCCCTAGTCGTGCGGTTGAGCAGACCATCACAGTAACCGTTCAAAGTACCTCGCCCCTTCCATCATTTCACCCTATGGGTCGCTCCCACTTACGGTGGGTCCCATACGTTGTGCGGGATGTTCTCCTTCTGAACGTCTAGCAGCTGGCTACTCCCCTGCTAGCCCGCTACAGCAGAATTTCACCCTCTACGAGTGTCTCATTCAAGCCGTCTCACAGACAGTCGCTTGCACTATCTCACCACCCTCTCCTGTGAGGATGACTTTCGTGGTCCCAGTAAATCTACTAAGCCAAGTTGTACTTTACAGACTTGTGGTTGTACTGTTTTACTCAGGAGGTCGTGATAAGATTCAGTCCTTAGTGGTATCTGGGCGGTCTACCACTACCCACTTTGTGCTTCCACTGCACCACACTCACACCCTCGAATCAATTCGCCCAGATATTTAAGCAAGTTGGGGTTTTTAAGGACATAAAATAATCGTACTAACACATACCAGTCATTCCCACCATGACTGTCCAAACCAGTTTCTCATGATTGAAAATGATAATGATGCATGGGGCATTTCAGCGCCCCTGAGTATCTAAGCAGTACTAAGCATGGCATATAATTACGGACTTAATTTTGAAAAGTTTCCATTATAATTTTGCTAGGGCGACAATGTTCACATAATCAAGTAATCCAAAGGAGATGTAATATTATTCAAGGCAAACAATTGGCATATAACTAGAATCTTAAATTAAACATGTATTTGCGTATAAAAGAGCAGCATGCAATTTGATAATTTAAACCAAAGTAATTTGTAGAAAATGTAGGTTCAACATGATCAAAGTATTGACTCGCCTGGCGCGGTTTACCGCGGTCTTGAGCTCACACGATGCTTTCTCTTGAGCTTCTATTCCTTATCTCCGTTCTGCTTTGACCACGCTTAATCCGTGAAATCTTCAGGACTCCAGTTTCTAATTACGCGATAGACAACTGAATCCAAATAAAAGCAAATAACTCAAAAGATCCAAATAAATCCGAATAACTCAATTTAGTTTTATTATGAGTTATTGGGTGATTCGGTGATTTGAGGCAAGGTTGGTAATAGCATACGATAACTTGATCTTTTTATTAATAATCTCTTTTTATTATTTTGTTATTTATCAAGGAAGTTCCATGAGTTAGGTTAAACCTATGAATTGGTGTATTTTGTCGAGTGCTAATATTCAGGGCATATGATATATGTGTGTATAGGTATGTTTGCAAATTTTAGCTTACAGAGTTAATCTTATGGGCTATGTTTATAGCATTTTGTGGTATGATATTTTATGTACCTCCATTTATTACTAGGCTAAGTTTAAGTGGAATTAGGGTCTATTTATACGAGTCCAAGCTTGCTATATAAATTTACATTTAGTATCGCTATTCATTTGAAACTGACATTAAATTTAATTAATGACACATTTATTATCTTGCATCTACTTTAGCCACCATTAGGATTGTCTTTATCCCTAATTTTAGTTTAAACTTAGTCATCGGGGCAAAGCTTGGTTTATAAAGTTATATTTCAATATTTGCTATTTTAGTAAAACCTACGGCTAAAATTTATTTAATGGAGGCATGTTGAATATTGAGCATAGATTTTAATTATAATTAATGGTAGCCTTTATTAAATTTGAACATTTAGCCAAAAGAGATTTTCTTTATTATTGCCCTTAATTAGTATTTAACCTTTTAATTCATTTAGGCAAATCACATTAATTATTCATATGTGATAACTAGTCCAATTACTAGTGGCTTTATACCCAAATCATTTAATAGTCAAAGATGGTTCTCTTGATTGCTTAGGGCATAGAGATAATGATTAAGGTCTAAATCATGCTATGGTCTATCCTCTGATATTCACTAATATACAATGTCTTAGGTTTTATTTTAACTTAAGGTTATTTATCTGGGCAAAGATTGTTCTATAGAGTCACATTTCGATATCTGCCAATTAGCATAAGTCTATCATTAAGATTTATTTCGTGGCATGATAATTATTGGGGTATATGTGTTTATATTTTAATTAAGGATAGTCTCTGTTAGATTTGGATATTTAATCAAAATCATAATGCCTTTATCAATATCTTTATTTAATAATAAATCTTTTAAATAACCATTCAAACCATATAATTAATCATGTATGAGCTATTTCAAATTTAAATCTTCAAATATTCTTATTTTATACCCTAATTAAACTTTGTTAGCCTTACTAGTTTATTCCTTAATTTTCCCTAAATTTTTCCTAATTATTTTCTGCTTGGAATGGTTAAAGAAGACAAAAATAAAATAACAAAAAAATATGGCCCCGGGGGACTCGAACTTGCAACCTGGGCTTATACTTTACACTCGACTAGCCACTGGAATCTCTGGTGTTTCGTGTTTCACAAGTGGTGGACTGGGAACTAAGGTAGTGCACTCGGCCGGCAAAATCATAACAAAAACCTAAACTAACAGGGGCAGCCGGGGAATCGAACCCAGGCCGAATGGGTGAGCGCATGCTGGGCTAGCCACTCGGGCTCGGGTGTTACTTGACACAAAGGGGCGAATAAATGTACTTGAACCGATGGTGGGGGAGTTGGAGTAGAGGAGGCTCAGGGCGGCAGTGCCGGCGGCGAGGGGCGCCCGGAGATGTGTGGGAGAGTACCAAAATGGAATGTTGGGGCTGCGGTGATGCTGATGGGAGTGCCGACGGGGACCAGAGCAGCGGCGGCGGCTTGGGGAGGGGCTCCGGTGCTGGCAAAGCACAGCCCACGGGAAGCACGGGGAAGGTCAGGGGTGAGCTCGCGGCACTCCAGAGATGGCGCGGGAGAAAGGAATTGAGTTTTTGCGGTGGGATTTGGCGGGGGAGGCCGATGGCCGGCGGTGGGGAAGAAGGCGCACCGGTGAGGTTGGGGAAAACGGGAGTTCAATCGGGCTACAGGGGAGGAGGTGGGGAGCTTGGGGGTGACATTGGCGGGCTCGGCGGCTCTTATAGGCATGCGGGTGGGGCTGGCATCGGGAGGCCGCCCGTGCTGTCACGTCGGCGAGCAGCGGAAGCAATGGCAGGCGCAGGCGGCGGTGGCAGGGCAGGGATGTCACTTCGGCATGATGCCCTGGAGCCGCGCATGCCGAGTGGCAGAGGAGGCTGGCGCCACGCGTGATGCGACGGAGCGGAGCGGGGCAGGGGAAAAGCCTATCGAGACGGCGGCCTAGCTGGCGCGGTCGGAGGCGGCGGTGTCCACTGGTCCGAAGGCATCGGTGACTGTTGGTCCAGGCGTTGGCGCGGAGTGGGCCGGGCTGCGGCGGTGAGGCGAGCGGGGCGGCGGCCTGGAAGGAACGGTGGGGCGAGCTACGGCCCGGGGATGGAGGTGAGCGTGAGCAGAGGAGGAAGAAGGGTGCGGAGGATTTGGGCCGGTTCGGTAGAAAAGAGAGGAGTGGGCCGGCTGGGTGGGAAGGGGAGTTGGGCCGGGTCTTCGGCCGGCCTGACCCTAACTTTTTTTTATTTATTGTATATATATTTGCATATGTATATACTGATATATATACATGTATACATGTATATATATTTTTATTTATTTCTAATTTTTGTATATGTATATATATATATTTACTTTATTTATATATATACATATATATTTTTTATTTATTTGCGCATTCACTTTGTATACATGTTGGCGTATAATTTATATATTTATTTTTGTTTCCCTTTTTACTATTATTTTCAAAAGGACATTTTTATGTTTTATTTACTCAGGTTTCTCTGGATCATCTCCTTAGATTCATATTTAAAAATTTCGAGTTTCCATTATTTGCGTATTCTCTTTGTGACATTTTTAGTTTTTGTTTTTCAATCTTTCTTCAAATTTTTTTTTTGAAAATCTCAATCAAATTTTCAGAAGAATACCTTAACTCTAAATTCAAATAAAATACATTGCATAAATAATTCAAAAGATTCATATTTTAAATTTTAAATTTTTGGGATGTTACATCTACGTACAAAGATCCGTCAACATGTGACGTCAGATCTCAATTACTGCATGATGTAATGATGTGTGGGCATGTCGTCGTTGATCAATGAATGTCTTAGTGGTAAGGTAGCGAAGATTGCAGCAGTACGTGGATCGGTGGATACCGGATTGAGGGTACGTACTTTGGGCCAACTGTTTACGCATTGGGTGGTACAACATACCAAGGCAACAACAAAATAAACTTGCTCCCTACTTTTTCCACAATGTTAAGTTATTTCATCAATAGCATTGGTTGTTGGCTTAACAGTAGCGGCTACTGTGGTAATATCATCGGAACATAGTCGGATATGTTTAGCAGATGAATGTAGCAACACTATTTACAATCATAAATATAGTATTATGCTATTGCATATTGTGTTGCTGATAATGGTAGAATAGTAGGGCATCTTGGTCTATCTAATCTTCCACTGCAAATGATGACAAAAACAAAGGGGAAGGTGAGGAGGGGTTTGGTACTTTGGTTGCCTCTGGGTTCCCAAAGTCATTGGAAGGTAGCCAAAGTCTCTCCTCAAACTGTGTAGTGTACTAGCGTTTGCCCTGTTACCTCTCTTGGACTTGGTTTTCTATCTCTCCCTTACTTTCTTTTCCCTTTTGTTTCTTCGAAGTCAGAGAAGGAGTGTAACTAAACCAAAAGTTTTGTACTTTTGACTGCATTTGCGGCTAGGCTTGTAGTGTTGGCTATAAAGAAAATGGAACAGACGGATTGTCAAGTTTGCTTTGCTTGTACGTTGTTTATTTGATATTTGGGTGCATCCTAGGATCGCAGGGATATCTTGCGGCAGATCAGAGAAGATGGAATCAGATCTGTCATCCAGGACTGGTAAATAGTACTCCAAATAGCAAGCAATGTCAACTACTGCTCAGAACAACTGAATGGTCATGTCGACAGTCATGGTGTGATTGTTCACGGTCTAGCCATGAGAGCATCTCAGCATCTTAAAGAAGATAGGAGCATTAGAGTTTACATATAGGCATTGATCAATTTTGGGAGAATATGAATGCAGGGCCACACTAGTCCATCATGCCCACACCAACAATGTCTAGGAAAGCATTGCGTCTACTCGACACAAGTGGCTTTTGCTTGTATATACATCCTGCTTTTGGGGTTCAGCACTCATGATGGTAGCATCCTATGGTGAGAGTGGATTAAAGGAGAAGGTTGGGGAAAGCAATGGTCATAACTCATAAAGTGTGCGAGACCCATGCAAAGGTGGTCACAGCACGCCATGGCGGCGAAGGGGTAGACATGGTTTTTGCAGGGATCAAAGTGCATTTAAGGGGGGCCAAGACATTAATATTGACCTAGGGGGAATTTTGCATGGTCATATTTGACCATACTTTACAAACCACAGCTCAGATCTCTAGTATAAGAGGAAAGATAAACAAGTAAATTTTTTACACTTCCTTGCCCTAGTGGTTCTTGTTCTTGTTGTTATTATTCTTGGACGAAAGCCCCACCATGCATATGGCGCGACATGTATGAAGTCTAGACATAATGTTTCACTTTCAAATTGTGGTCCAAAAAGGATAAGGTCTCTATATAATGTGCTAATTTTTTTGATCTCCTCGTGTGTTTATTTGCCGTGATAGCTAGCATGGATGATCCCTCCAAGAACTATGTATTATGAAACTATGATCCAGAGCCAAAACCACATGTGAAGCTAGCTAGGTAGGATCCAACCCCGGGTGCTTACCAATAATTTCACAATAATCAATATAGTTCCAATCCCGCGAAATTCTAGCATTCCAAACAAGACCTAAATCATACATTCCTTTTTCCACGGCAAAGCTTCTCCATTGCTCATGCCAACTAATCTCTGATGAGGCTCAGCTCACAAGGTGGAATTCAGAGACATAAAAAAGACAAATGTATGCAACTGAACCACCTTTTAGCGAGGTGGTGAAGTTGTAGAACTCCACCCACTAAGGTTTAAATCGTGGTACTCACCTATTATGCACATACAAGTGCGTTTCAGTAGAAATTTTGTGAGATTTTAGATTTATTCCCAGCCTCAGCCTATCTAGACATGTGCTAAGAGAACAATGAACACACTTATATGTGTGTGTTGTATATGTGTGTGTCTTCCTTGTTATTTAGAAAACTTGTTTATGAATGGATCCTAGATCCACCTTCGAAAATCGACCAATCCCATCCATGCAGCATGCTCGCGCATCGCGCACGTATCAGTACGCAACAATCATGCAGCTGCTCCTCTCTTGTACCACGTACTGACTGTTGGACTCCTGAGGGCATTTGGATGATTTCGCAATTTGAAAAAAAGAAAAAGAAGAGGGAGAGGTGGTCTCACCTATCGGTGGGACTGAGGAAGAGATAAGGCCAAAGCCTTCTCTCTCGCGTGCGCCTGGGAAGAGAGATCGGCTTGACTGCTTCTTGTGGCAATTGGGTCCCGTAGAGATGGCAGCAGTGTCAGAGGCGTCACGTGCCCGAGCGCCTCAGCGTCATTCGCCTCTTCGCTTCCCTATATAAGGCTACCTCCCTCTTCTCCTTTCGACACTGAATGAAGTGAGTCCTCCTCCTCGATCTCTTATTCTTCTCGGGTGGGTTTCGGTTTGAGTCTTGGGGCAGCTACTCCGCTGTGTGCTTCATCGGCACTGACGACTGTGCAATCTGGATTCGCCTTCTATGGGTTTTCCCGTGCGGTTTCCTTGTGTCATTTCTCTTTGAGATCTGGTATTGAGGATTTTTGGGGATTTAACTCTAGAGGGCTGGATTCGGTTGGATTTTTGCTGAGTGGAGAAAGGAGTAACCGAGGCTTGATCTTTGTGTGTCTTGGGTGCTTTGTCGGTCTTGTGCGACATCTTCCCCAACCCTCAACTTCACTCTTCGGTGATCCAAAGTTTGAAGACTGGCATTGTATCTCCATCAACCTCGTCTCCTTGCGTGGCATAGCGAGGCGTTTGATTTTCTAGGACAGAGCTAAGTGCATGTCTTGTTGTGTCTGGTTTCTTCTCAATGACTTCGGGTGTCACCAGTGTTGTAAGTCTTTCAGTAGTTCATTCTTTGCACTTTATATACATTCTATGAGTTATTGTGATCTATCTTTGATTGGAATTTGCAAAGTAATGCTATGGTTAATTGCCCAGTGATGAAATGACATGAAAACTTAGATTGGTCTTGAGCTTTCGGCTGACTTGCTATTTTACATGCTCTAATAATTGAAGTTGATGTATATTATTTGCTACTCACTGTGTTATCTCAGTTTTGTGATTTGTGATTAAATTTCGATCACTTTAGTTGATATCTAAACACTGTTATTCTATTATAATCAATATTGTTCATGTTAATTGAATGTTAGATTGATTATTGGGATCATTTATACTGTCCAGCAAGCTATATTCATGATCTGTTAATTTCTTTTAATAGCAAAGTTTGATTTAAGCTCAAGACCTAATCTGTAAGCTGTCATATGTAATCAAGATTGCAATTTTATTATGGTTGTGAGGGTCAAAATTAAATCTTATACAACTAGGCTTCTGAGAGCAATAAATAAGTTCAAAGTCTTAGTATTATGCTGATTTTAGACATTCACATGATATATGTTGGACATAAGATTCTACTTGAATGACTTAAAAAGTTTATATGTGTATATATTGATCAAGTCATTTTTATGCCTCTCATATCATACTTGTGTCTTTGTTCATTATGCTAATTCTGAATTTCTGCTAAAAACGCATATTTTACAACACCGACGTGCGTGAACGTGAGCGAGCGAGCGAGCGTGCGTGAGATTGCAGCTGCAACCACGCTCGCGCGCAGGCTAGCAGATCGAGGGCAGGGACGGGACGGGATGGGAGGCCCGCTCCGGCCAGTACAACGTCGCCCCGCCCCGTGGTCCTCGCGTGAGATCCTCCAAACGCACGCAGATCCTGCGTGCGCCCGCCCGTCGTCCGGCCGTCCGCGTCCATCCATCTGGTCCGCACGCGCCTCGTGACAGGCCGCTGCAGCTAAGCTAGCCATGTCTACGTACATGGTACGTACTACCATAGTTAACAACGCACAGACGCACGTACGTCGTCGACGATCCAATCCTGGTGTACGCAAATACACATACACATCCTTACCTCTACGTATGTACGAGATAATTATGACACGGTTGGGCAGTCGGGCTTGCAGACAGACAGATGTCGATGCGAAGCGAAGCCGAATATGGCCAGTAGCAAACTTTTTTTTTCAATAATAATCTCTCTTGGCTTGTTTTTGCAAAAATATCCTCCCCTAAGTTTGAAGAATTTTTTGTACGGATAATCCATTTTTTATTCGAAATTACATAAATATACCTGCGGAAAATTTTTTACAAAAACAGGCTCCAGTC
Organism: Dendrocalamus sinicus; assembly: GCA_036346575.1. Classification (NCBI taxonomy): domain Eukaryota; kingdom Viridiplantae; phylum Streptophyta; class Magnoliopsida; order Poales; family Poaceae; genus Dendrocalamus; species Dendrocalamus sinicus. Next base: position 8,635,583 of record CM070660.1, on the reverse strand, counting down.
GCCTAATGGTTGGGCGACTGGAGCTTTTCGCCCAACCGGATCGCGACAGCTGGAGAGTCTACGAACCGTTGGGCGATTAACTTCGCCGCCCAACGATTCGGCGGCGAAGGAAGTCGCCAAGCTGTTGGCGGCGAATTCGATCGCCGAACCGTTGGGCGGCGAGGTGGATACAAAACGCGCGCTCGGCGCCGACCGGCGGCCTTTGTTTCTTCGCCGCACGCAAAGAAGAGAAGGGGAAAGGAGAGGAGGAGAAGAGGAGGGGGAGAGAGAGAGGGAGAGGAGGAGAAGAGGAGGAGAAGAGGAGGGGGAGAGGAGGAGAAGAGGGAGGGGAGAGAAAGAGAGGGAGAGGAGGAGAAGAGGAGAGGGAGTGCGCGATTTCTAGCTAATTTTTTGTGTTATATTTTTTGTTAGTGTAGATAGTTAGTGTAGATAATTAGTTTAGAAATATAGTTAGTGTAGATAATTAGTGTAGAAAGATAGTTAGTGTAGATAATTAGTTTAGAAATATAGTTAGTGTAGAAAGATAGTTAGTGTAGACAATTAGTGTAGATAATTTAGTTTAGAAAATATAGTTTAGAAAATGTAGTGTAGAAAATTAGTTTAGAAATATAGTTTACAAAAATAGTTTAGAAAATGTAGTTTAGAAATTTAGTTTACAAAATTAGTTTAGAAAATGTAGTGTAGAAAATTAGTTTAGAAATATAGTTTACAAAAATAGTTTAGAAAATGTAGTTTAGAAATTTAGTTTACAAAATTAGTTTAGAAAATGTAGTGTAGAAAATTAGTTTAGAAATATAGTTTACAAAAATAGTTTAGAAAATGTAGTTTAGAAATTTAGTTTACAAAATTAGTTTAGAAAATGTAGTGAAGAAAATTAGTTTACAAAAATAGTTTAGAAAATGTGGTTTAGAAATTTAGTTTAGAAAATATAGTTTAGAAAATGTAGTGTAGAAAATTAGTTTAGAAATATAGTTTACAAAAATAGTTTAGAAATTTAGTTTACAAAATTAGTTTAGAAAATGTAGTGTAGAAAATTAGTTTAGAAATATAGTTTACAAAAATAGTTTAGAAAATGTAGTTTAGAAATTTAGTTTACAAAATTAGTTTAGAAAATGTAGTGTAGAAAATTAGTTTAGAAATATAGTTTACAAAAATAGTTTAGAAAATGTAGTTTAGAAATTTAGTTTACAAAATTAGTTTAGAAAATGTAGTGTAGAAAATTAGTTTAGAAATATAGTTTACAAAAATAGTTTAGAAAATGTAGTTTAGAAATTTAGTTTACAAAATTAGTTTAGAAAATGTTCGTTCCGTTTAGTTTGCACTACTCCAGCGTTTAGTGCGACCGTAAGTTCGTTCCGTGCTGACCTTCACTTTGTTTGCAGGCTGCGGGATGCCGGGCTACTCCCTCTTGCCCGGATGGTGCAGGCCACGAACGAGGATGCAGCCGCTAGCGGGGACGAGGCGAGCGGGGACGAGGCGGGCGGGGAGCGATCACGACGCTTCTCGTTCGACCGTTCCCTGCTGACGGCTTTGGTGGAGCGTTGGCGGCCCGAGACGCACACTTTTCACCTCCCATTCGGGGAGATGACGCCGACCCTGCAGGATGTGTCCCTGCTCCTTGGCCTTCCGATCGCGGGAGACGCTGCCTTCCTACCGGAGGCCCCAGACGACTGGCGCGCTAACCTGCTTGGCAGATTCGAGGGTGTCGTTCCACCGGGCCCTCAGCACCACGTGTTCAGAGAGGCGTAGACCCATGGGCCGACGCTGAGGTGGCTCACACAGTACCGGGTACGTGGTTTTTACATTCGATCGTGTCGTCGAACCGTTTATTTGTGGTATTAGGTACTAATAACAACTTGTTTCAATTCAAGTGGAGCGCATGGTTCCACAGGCAGACGATCAGCAGGTGTCGCGCCACCTGGAGGCGTACGTGCTGTGGCTGTTTGGTTGGGTGCTTTTCACCACCACCCACGGCAACTCGGTGGATGCGCGCCTTATCGCTTATGCGAGGGCGATCGTTGACGGCGAGCCCCACCAGGTCAGCTGGGGATCGGCCGTACTTGCCGCGACGTACCGCGCCCTATGCGATGCGTGCACGAGGATCAAGGCGAACTCGATCCTCACGGGCTGTCCCCTGCTACTGCAGTTGTGGTCGTTCGAGCGCTTAAGCCTCGGGCGACCTGTGCTAGATGACATGGGTCCGTACGGGCCCGAGATGTATCCAGGGGGAGACGTCGACCGGCCGACGAAGGGTTCTATCTGGTGCCGTCGTCGAGTAAGTATTATCACAGTCAACTATTTCTTTCTTATGGACGATCGTCATTCTAAACAACTTGTATTTCTTGCAGGTACAGTTCGTGCACGTGCAGGTCACGCGGGCGTACCGGGTCTTTGTGGAGCAGCTCGACCACATCACAGCCGACGACGTGCGCTGGGAGCCGTACGCAGATACGACAGTTCAGGCCCGTGCTCCTAGCGGGCTGTCCTCACTTTGCTTGCGTGACCGGGCTTTCTGGCTCACCCGCCGGAAGCTCGTGTACCTCATCTACGTGGAGGACTACGCACCCCAGCGGGTGATGCGGCGATTCGAACTCGGCGGCCGGTTCTGTACCGATCGGACCATCGATTCCGCGCCACGTGCACGGGTGAGTGATCGTTTGTGCTAAATATTTACATACTTACTACTGCGTTCGCAAGTATCTCACATCCAGTAATGGTTCTATCGCAGCACGCGAAGGGAGTGAAAAGAGGCACGGATCGTCGTTGAGGATGCACCACGGTCGGCGGTGGCGGTGGCGCTCAACGACCGCGTGGAGGAGGACAGCCCGTACGACAGCAGGGAGTACGCGGAGTACCTGCGCTGGTACCAGCCGCAGACCCGTACCAGGCTCGTATATGTGGTAGACCCGCCTGCCACACACGTCGCCGCTCCGACGGACACGTACCCCGCGCACTTCGCGCGCAACGCTCACCTCGCGGTACGTTACATGTCATTTCAAAGATTCCCAAATGGTAATGTCGTTTCGATAATCGACCATTTTATGTCTTTGTGTCCAGGCTGACATCGGTTCTGCCCTATACGCCGACTCCGGGACAGTACTGGAGAGGCTCTCCAGTGGTGCGCACCTGACCCATGAGGAGGGCATCAGCTTTGCGCGTCGGATGCACGACGGGTGTAGACGTATCGTTAGCCTACTGTCCTGCACGAGGCTACCGGCGGTCTCCACGCCCACCGCTTCGACTGCTCGTCCACCCCGACCAGCGTGGCACTACTCTGGTGCACCTACGTGGATACGTCCTCCACCACCTCACCGGAGCAGCCGGGGTTCGGCTGGCGGGGCCTCCTACACCGGTTCACTTCACGCCTCACGCACACCCCTGTCTTCCCATGCGAGATGGTGCCGCTACGAGTACGCAGAGGTTCTTATATCGTGTTTATCCGAAGACGACATGCAACGAACTAACGTTATTAATATTGCGGTACTTACCAAAGAAGACGAGCGTCTCCCGGCCCGGACGAAGTGGACGATTTTCGCGTCTACACCGGAGTGGCTCGACACTTCTCCGACGTAGCACCGGAGGTTATCTCGCGATGCCCTCCCGGTGCGGAGAGCACACACGGCCGAGGTGCGGTGACTCCACCAAGCGGGCGGGATAGACACCCTCCTCCTCGTTTTACTTTTTCGGATCGTCCTAACCCGTTGCACCGGAGGAGGGCCAAGCGAGGCCGTATGGGAGGACGCGGGCGCGGTGACGGGGCACACCAGGGTGACTAGTGAGGCGACGCTGCAGATGCTATATATGTTATGCATGTTACGAAAAAATATGCGGCATGTTACTCACAGTTATATTATGAAGTTTATTTAAATTTACAGAAGTCTATTATCTCTCTCCGCACATAAACTATCTCACTTAACAGTGTATGTATCGATCGTTCTGTACTCAATCTTTCATGAAAAAAAAATTTTAAAACTTTTTACACACCTACAATACACAATGAATATAAACTTTTATTACAACTTCACCATATTTTTTACCCGTTCAACGTTACAAAATTCACAAAATCTAAAACAATACACGGGGGCTACATGAAGTCGCCCTACGGGATAGCGACTGCATGTTAGTCGCCTAACATGCTAGTCGCCTAACGGAAGAGCGACTGGATGTAGTCGCTCTCATCAGGGTGAGACATACCGTGTCGCGATGCGGTTAGGCGATAGGCTCCAGTCGCCCAACCATTCGGCGACTGGAGCCTATTTTTGTAAAAAAAAATTCCCGCGGGTATATTTATGTAATTTCGAATAAAAAATAGATTATCCGTACAAAAAATTCAAGTTTAAAAGACACGACAAACAACACATATCATCTGTTGTATCCCTAACTCGATAGTCCAGGTAACATGCCATTGGGGGCACGGGCGCGGCAAGCCAGCTCCTATCGAGCCGCCATGATGCGGTAGCATTGTAGCACCCCTGTTCAGCATTAATTAGTACTAAACGCAAATTAATTAGTATTAATAGCAATTAATTAGTGCTAATTAAAGCACTAAATTAATAGCATTTAATTTTTTTAGTGTTAATCACATTTAATTAGTGATAATTAAGCGTACATAATATGTTATTGCACTCATAATTAATTAATATTAATCATATTTAATTAGTGCTAATTAAAACTAAAAGGCTTTCGTGGGATAAAATTTAAGATTTACTCATTTTACTATCGTCTCGCTCAAGGGATAAGGCAAGAGGTTATAGGTGCATCACATACCCACTTCTCTTGCTCCTGTCACACGCACGCCTATCTCCCTCACTTTTTTCACCACTTGCTCCATCCTTCTAAAAGGCACTAATTTTAGCCATTACTATTTATTTCAGCCAACAGATTTTAGATATAGGCTATGGCTGAAATGAATAGTAATGGCTGAAACTAGTGCCTTTTAGAAGAGGGGGCGAGTGGTGAAAAAAGTGAGGGAGAGATACATGCACGTGACGGGAGGAAGAGAAGTAGGATGCGTGATGCACCCGTGACCCTTGCTTTATCCTCAGAGTGAGATTGTAACAAGTGGAGTAAATCTTGAGTTTTATCCTGTGAAATGCTTTTACTTTCAATTAAAGCACTAATTAAATATGATTAGTACTAATTAATTGCAAATGCAATAAAATTTGTGCACGCTTAATTAGCACAACATGATTAGCGCTAATTAAAATACAATTAATATTAAATAAATGCTATCAATTTAGTACTTTAATTAGCACTGGTTAATTGCGCTTAGCGCTAATTAATTGCTACACAGTGGCTCTGCAGTCCACCACGTCATAGCGGCTCGGTAGGAGGCAACCGTGCAGTGGCGGCTTGTCTACTGCTGTGTTCGAGCCTCTTGCTAGGCGTCACCTAGCCTGCCGAGCTAGAAGACGTGGCAGGTGACACATATAGTTTATCACGTCTTTCGAGCTTGGAGAGGGATCATTTTTACAAAAACAAACAATTATAGGCTATTTTTGAAGAAAAAAAAAGTTCGCTAAAGGCCATGTTAGTGAACAGTTATGTCGATGCGACCGAAAAGCCAAGATATACGGAATGGAAAGGCGCACGTTACGAGCAGAGCGCGAGCATGCAACTGCTACTGATGCTGGCCTGCTGCCCGTGCTAGCTACTGCTGCTCCACTGCAGGAGCAGCTGTGGAACCACAGCCTTACGCGCGCGGGCGGGGGTGGCAGTGGCCGACACATGTGCCGCCGCTCCGCACAGCAGCGCGCGTCGCCATCGGCTCGATCGTTGTCTCTCTCGTCGCGCGACGCCCTGCGCGGCCGTCGCGGTTGCTGCATCTGCACGCGCGCGCTGTAGCCTGTACTCGGACGCGTTAGGCCGTTGCCGCCGGGTGCAATCCGCCGCGCGCCAACCAAGACCGCCTTGGCGATTAAATCATCGTGTTGGTAGATACGGGCACGGGCGGGCTCTATGCTACGGGCACGGGCGGGCTCTATGCTACGCGCACGGGCCGTGGTAAGGCCGAGTGGAAGCGGAGTGGTCGAGCTAGTGGTGTCCGTAAAACACCGTGCTAATTAAGAGCAACTCCAGCAGTAGCTTTTAAAATATGGTCCTTACTTTTTATTTGAGTGCTCTCCCTACTTTTGAGGGCTCTGTTTTTTAGGCTACACTTCAGCAGGAGCCCTCAAAACAGGACCCTCAAATTTATTCTTAGAGGGGATGACACATAGGACCCACCCTCATCCTCATCCTACTTTTGAGAGCCGAGGGGCAAAAAAAAACTCACTCCAGCAGGGCTCCTACTTGAGCCCTCAAAAGTAAGGGCTCCCTCCAGACCCCCTAGGAATGAGGGCTCGAAGGGGAGATTTGAAGGCCCCTTATTTTTGAGGGCTCAAGTAGGGGCCCTGCTAGAGTGAGTTTTTTTGCCCCTCGGCCCTCAAAAGTAGGATGAGGGCTCAAGTAGGGGCCCTGCTGGAGTTGCTCTAATTAAGTTTCCTTTGATCGGAGTGCGGATAATCGGACATTAATTAGGGGCTGTTTGTAACGAAAGAACTAAAGATATTACCAGTTGTAACACCTCCATTTCTACAAACATTAGATTACCCTTGCAACTTCCCAGAATTGTTCAGCTGCGAGTACTATGAGTGTACATCATTGTCAAGACAAGTTTAAACATAAAAACCAAGCTTTATTACAAAAATAAGGCTTAGCAGCCAAGTTTTACATAGTCAGGGGCATACAACCCAAAGTTACATTACAAAAGAAACTCCACAGGCATGTCTGAGTGTAGAATAAACCCTAATACCAGGCGTCGTCTATATCGTAGAGCTCAGTGTCGTCTTGATAAACTCCTTCATTTTTTTGACAAGCATTCTCTGTTTATGATTTTAACAAGTATGAGTACAACCAATCGTACTCAGCAAATCACACGGGAAATGCTATTTAACTATATACAAGAGATTGCCATGGAATGGGGTAAAGCAGTTTATTATTTTATATGGATGCAATTTTGTTTGTAAATGTTTTGTTTTTAAATACAAGATGTCAAATCATAAACTTCTTAAGGAATTTGGGGTTCCAAAACTTGATTATCAGACTTCCACATTTCCAAAATCATTCCAAATCTACTTATGCTTTGCCGTTGGAATCACCTATTAAACATAGCTTCATATACCGAAAGCACGGCATATTTGAATACTATTTGCAAATGACTCTGCAGAGCTGCCCAACTTTATCCACAAGATTCTTCAATCCTCATGACTGAGTTGAGAAAATAATGTTGTTTCACTGCTCATCTCTTTATGTATCTTCTACCCGATAGACTGTGGACCCCTGTCACGGAAAACGGCGACCTGACAGGGCAGAGCTACCATTGTGAAATTATGGTTTTACCGTTTCCATACCACGACCCAACGCCGGCTGTTCCCTTTTCTGGAACAGTTTATCATGTCTTTATGTAGATATTCAATCGATCTGATCAGCTACTACATCAGGTTTGACAAGTCAACGCTTGTGGTTGAGCGGTTGCTATGTCATTTACTTAGCATAAGGGTCTAGTCCTTATATTTTCACCAAGGCGAATTCCATCCACAAACCCATGTTCAGTGCCCGCGGCACTGCTGCCATTTCATACCATGCCTCCACCCTATGATAAGGTCATGAGCTTAAGCCATCTCATAGCTTTCCGTGATATCTCCTTATCCTAAATTCACTTTTAAAATTCTATAGGCAAAATACCATCACTCTTAGTAGTAAAAGATTGTTGAGTTCCTAATCTACTATGATTACATTAATAATAATTTTAATATTACTAAGTCTTGTCAAGGTGAATATGGCCATCAAATTAAATAGGCCTTTTTCGGGTGGTAGGACATTAGCTAATATCATGTCATTCTAAACATCATTTGTACATAAAAAACAACTTGCAAATAACGTAATGAAAGTACTAATAAATAAATAATTAAAGGAATGTAGGTTCAATATGATTAAAGACATGTGACTTGCCTTGTAGATTTATGACTTCGACAATTTCGTATTCTTCTATCTCTTGATCTTGGGCTTGATCCTGAATTTCTCCTTCTTGAATTGGTCGACTCTCGACGTCGTGTGCTAGCGTAAAGCAAAGAAAAATAATTTAATTCCACGCTCGAAAAAATGAGCTAGGAATAAAAAATATAAAATCAAGGGAAAATCAAATAAAATAGGTTTAGGGTTTATAGGGGATCAGAAAAAGCGAAATGGAGCTAGGGAATGGATCGGCGGGCTCGAAACGGTCAAAATAGATATAAATTTACATTTTTGGGTCTAGTGAATAGTAACAGGTCTGGTACTATTCACTGTGGGCTTTTACTATTCATTGCAGGCGGGGGTATTATTTACAGTGGATATTTACTATTCATGCGGGTCAGATTTAAAGAGTTAACGGGTCGGTTCAAAGGTTATCGGGTCGGATGAACAGTAACTGCCCGTTACTGTTCATCTTCAACCTCCCATCCGCAGCATGCAACCGAAAACAGAGGAAGGAGCGGCGGCGACTGGCGGCACTATAGTGGTTTGTGACGGGAGCGGGGACCATGGTTGGGCTCCTGGGGATGCAAGGAACCCATTTTTGGGGTTAGTGGTGGCTGGGGAGGCGGCGTTCATCGGCAGCGAGGTCATTTCTTCTCGGTGCATTTGGATGGCAATGGCGAGCTTCATGGGTTAAGGGGGTCGAAGCTTTGGTGTTTGAGCATCCCCGGGGTGAGGGGGTGACAGTGGAAGGGTTGGTTTGGGCTAGGGAGGCCGGTATTGGCTAGCCACAGCGGAGTGGTTTCAGCCGGTGAAAGAGAAGGTGGCCGACGAGCTACGGGGCATGGCTAGCCGTGGCGACATTTGGTTGTGTTCTTAGGGTTATGAGGGAGCTACGAGAGCGAGCAATCGAAATGAAATTGACTCTACTTGATAATTTGAGTTTGGGGCTTACGAGCGGAATTTCGGCGATTGTCGGTGGTGTGGGGGTCACCAGAGCAATTGGGGGCATGAGTGGCTTACCGGGCACCAATGCGTCTCAAAGGAGGGGGCTTGGGAGCTTTTTATAGCGAGCCTAAGGCGGTTGGCTACAGGGAGGCGTCTTCTCGGATTTTGGCGTGTGTCCATGGCGGGGAGGCACGAGAGGCTTCGGTAGGGTTCAGCGCTTGGGTAGAGAGGTGTCAGGTTGGGCAGAGTCGTGTGGGATTTTGGTAGTGCTAAATTGTTGATCGAGAGAAGGGAGTAGAGGCGGAGGTAGCGAAAATATCGGCGGTGGTGACGAATTGCGACCGTCGGCGCCTTACCAATCAAGGAAAGCTGACAGGGTTTTTAGAGGGGAGGCGTACGGCTGCTTGCCAGGTTGCAGTGACGAGGAAATGCGAGAAGGCGCAAGAGAGAGTTCGGGTGGCGGCAAAACTTTAGGCGGCGGCGGCGGTTTTCAGACAATGAACAGTGTTGTGCGGTTTCTCCTCTGTTCAAGCAATGTCAGTAGGGATTAGGGCGGGGTTGGGTTGAGATTCATGCGGTTTTGGCTAAGGATCAAGAGAAATCAAAATCAAAACACAAATTTGAATTCTTTGCAAAACTCTGTTTTGTTTCACCAGTTAAGAACGCAGAAAATTCATAAGAAACAATTCAATCTCTGTAGTAATTAAGAAAAATTCCACGTCCCAAACAGGGCTTAAGAGTAGCCTCTTATGTGAAATTCCTACGCTCTAATTAGACAGGCCCGTACATGCCCTGTCAATTCCACTTGCGCTAGACACTCCTGTACTTGATGTCATCCGCCGGTCCGTGCGTCCATCGATCCATCACGTGTTCCTCTTTAGCTAGGCTGTCCAGCGACCTGGCTCCGAGGAATTGCTGTTCGCGCCTGCCATCCCGGACGTGGGCGGTGCCGCCGTGCGTCCCTTGAGGGGGACTGGGTGTGCCGTGTGCGTACGCATGCATGCATGCATGCACGGCCACGGCTACACCACCCCCATAAAGTCCAAGCACATGCGTGACCATGACCAATCGCCAACGCTTTACCAGGAGCACTGAAGTTTTGTCACGTCTTGGAATTGGAAGTGCGTCTGCGTGCTACTCGCTACCGTGTATGTATCCATCCATTTGTTGGTCGGGGACGGAATTAGCTAGCTGGACATTTGTGACCATTGGAGAGCCAGGAATCATAATGAGGCTTTCGTGGAATCATACCTGTATTAAACCCGGAAGGATTCGCGCGAGGGGAGGGCGGCCACGTCGCCCTCAGCGCTCCCTCGGCCGGCGCATGGCGGCATAATTTGCGTACGGTCGGGGGAGCAGTTTTGCGAAAAAGTCCCCGTGTTTTTCCGAAATTACGTAAAGATCCTTGGTTCTCGCGAAAAGGTCCCTACCAGTTTTTTTCAAGCCCCTCCACTTTGCAGGATAGCGCCCCGCGTAGAGATGGCAATGGATACCCGATACCCGAATACCCGACGGGTTTTACCCGATAAAGAGACGGGTATGGAAAATTTTATGTACCCATGGATACGTTATTGGGCGAAATCCTCTACCCGCCGGGTAGGCGGGTGCGGGTGTGGGTATATACTACCCATACCCGCCTACCCGCGGGTAATGAATATCCGTATTAGACAACTAGACATCCCACTCAAATGTTAATTTTATTATCTACTTGTTGATTGTTTATTTGTTTGTCATATGTTGATATAGTCATGTCAAGTATGTTTATGTGATGTACTAATTTTGATCATTAGACGCTTTTGTGCTTGGCATGTATGATTAATGAATGTCTAAATTGATGATATTCTTATGTGTTGAACCGGGTATGCTTGCGGGTACGAGTTACCCGTCGGGTAGTAATACCCGCGCGGGTACGGGTATGGGTAAATTTTCCTACCCGCGTGCCGATACGGGTAACCCGACGGGTAAATTTACACCTAGCGGGTACGGGTATGAAATGGCAATACCCGATGGGTATTTACCCATTGCCATCTCTAGCCCCGCGGTTTCTAAATTACGTACGAGTCCTCGTTTATTACGTACAGGCTCTCGGTTTTTTACGAAAAAGACCTTCGACTTTTTCGAAAATACACATGTGCCCTCGATTTTTTTAAATTTTTTTTAAAACTCCTCACGAATTATCGCCTCTTTCACTTCGGAACACACGATGACTGGCGCGGCGTGGCGCCGCGCCTATGAGGCTAGTAGTACATTAACTTAAGGTCTGTTTGGAACATCCATGAAATTTCAAGAAATAGTTCAATTCCACATGAATCGAAAAAATTCTTTCTTGAAATTTCATTGTTCCAAACAGGGCCTAGCTAAATTTATCGTCAAATGTCACCACGAGATACTATAATATGTACATACTTTTATTTGAAAATAGACAAATATTTGTATTGTAATGCTTATGGTTAAAAATAGAGTTATATTTATTATACAACTATGAAGTCTTAATATATATATGATGGATCTGTATTGCTATAATCTAGATGCATTAAAACAATGGTGTAAATTTTTCTCTTTTTCTTTGACTAATATGTGAATTTCTAGTTTTTTAGAGCGAATGTGGTAGCTTTTTATCATTTCAATGATATAATATGGTAGATACCAAAGTCGGCTTGGATGGCTGAGGCCGTCATGGTCTTAGTGTCGGATTTCTAAAGGGCTCGGACGCACTCCTTGCGTTGTTTTCATAGTGTACTTTAACTTAGCTTAGAGAATAATGAGTTAATATTTCTTGCGAGGGATTCAGTAAAATTGTGAAAGCTGTGAGAGGAAATGCATAAATATATTTCTTATAGTTGATTTGGAAACATGAGAGAATATTTTGTAGAGGCAATAATAAATGAATGGTTATGAGAAAAGAAAAAAAGTATATATGGCATAAGAATATTTTGCGAGAAAGTTATAATTAGTTTGCAACGAAAGGAGTAAGAGATGGAGAAACTCTTCGATACGATCATGCAAGCTTCACGGATCACGATTCTAGCTGTGATCTCGCCGACACGTCTATTGCTGAGCGAAAACAGAGAGAAACATTCGAGGCAAGGCAGCCTTAAGTGATAATGACCTTACATTCGTGGCATTAATAAGCTGTACGTAACGGTGGCCCTGAAGGCTCCAGAGCCCTTTTAGGTTAGTCCAGCCTTTTGGCAGATTTTCTTTATGTCGAGACGAGCCTGGCTCCAAACTGCTCATCACAATGGACGTACGACACCTGCTTTTATCATCCCATATTTGGTACTAAATTTTCTTAGCATAAAGTAAGACGGCCGGGCTGTGTTTGCTGCCCAACCGATTGGGAAAGTCTGTACTCTCTAATTCTGGTCACTTTCTAAAGAAAAATTGGACACAAGTTCTGCCATTAATTTAAGAGAGGAGTGAAACTCGAAGAGAAAATCCGTATCTACACCACTCTTCACTCAACACAACTAACGACATGATATAATTGCAGTGATCATTCGGCTTCAGCTTCAGACTTCTGGCTTATTTTTCACTATTCATAAATTTCGTCTTTTTCTGAACTTTTAGTTTTTTGTTGAGCTTTTTTGCCGGTTCTTTTTTTTCCCGTATTTATTTGTATTATATGTAATGGGCTAACATATTTTTTTTATATTTTTTAGTTTTTTTAAATTTAATTATGCTAAATAAGCCTCTGTCAGCTACCGTGTTTTTTTCAGCCAGCTATACTGCTTTTCAGCCATAAGCCACCTAAAAAAAGCCCAAATGAGCACCAAAAAAGAACCGGAAAAAAGCTCAAAAAAACTAGAAAAAAGATGAAATTTAGAAATAAAAAAAAAATAGAAACCAAAAGCTCCAATGGCACTTCGCTCGTAGCTACAACGACTTTAAAGGCCTCCAACACAATGATTTGACCAAACATACATGCATGGCACCGCATCCACAGCAACTAGAGCAGAACATGCCGGCGGCACGAGCAATAGATGGCACTCGAGTAAAGCCCACCATGCACTCCGCACGTCAACGCGATTGCTACGCAATTTCGGGTGGAAAAAGGGGCGCTACACTGCACATTAGCGCCGTATCATACGCGACACAGCACTCAGCACCAACAGATCCAAAAATAAAATTTAGATCAGATAATATGTATCAATAGAATTATTCAACAGTAAAGAAAGATGTATCTAATTCATATTACAATAATACTAATAAAAGCATATGACACTAAATGTAATCCAATAAAACAATTTGTATGCAAACATGTAAGAATGAAGGTATTCTATCGTATCTAGATGTGAACAAAATCATTCAGGTTCTAGTCTTGCTGCCTTGCTCGCTCTCCGCCCACCTTGCTAATACCGGCTGACACGTCGCCGTGATGCCTACGTAGCCGCGCCCCGTGGCCCAACGTTCGCAACAGCCTCTTCACCAGCTTGCGACCACGTAGCGTTTTTCTCGCTAGCTCACCGACGCTGCTGTGTTGCCATCTCGCGCACCCCCTCAATCCCATCTCCAGAGTCAAAAACGACAAGACGAGCTAGGGTCAAACAGGGTATTCGTATGATAAATATCTAATTGTTGTGTGATTCCTATATGTCGAATAGGCGGCAAGGAGCCAAGCACCTCCCATCCTGTAGCCTATGGCCCACTCTCACTCTTTGAAGCACAAAAAATAACAAAAAGTAAGGCAACGTAGTGGAGTGGTCTAGTGGGTTATCTCATACAGCTTCGGCCCAAAGAGCGAGCCATCTCACTAAGCCTAGCGCACAAGGCAGCGTGCTACTTTTCTTCTTTCTTCTTCATCGAGATAGGCAGACAATAGAGCTCCTATGCTATGGTGAAAGGGGGATGAGGGTCTTGCTGGCGGCCGTCCAGGCTTGCCCGAATGCTCGGTCCGCCCCTGCTCAGCACTGTGGGTATCAGATGGTTAGGTTTTTTTGGCTATGGTCAATATTTTTTATCTTTAGTGTGAGCGTTTATACGAACGTATCAAATATCGATAAGCCGTTTCGAAAATAGTATTTTGATAAATCGTTTCGAAAAGACTACGGAGAAACAATACTGTTTGTTTGTTTAAAAGAACTTAAAAGTTGAAAAGAAAGGAACAATGCCACGTCTTAAGCATGTTGTTCAAACAGTCTTTAAAAAAAAGTGAAAAGAAGCGAAGAGCATGAAAAAAAGATCGTTCACGTGAGCGTTGCAATGTATCCATTGGCACATGTGTGGTGTGATGTGCCACCTATCTTTTTCTCCCTCACCTCCACCCTAGCTAGCGCGTTACGTGAAATCAATTCACCGTGGACCCAACAACCCCCGAGCGAGACCAAACACAGGGTCCGGGGGCCCACATGCCCAGGACGTTTTTTTTTTTGCAAAGCTCATCTGCTCGTGCGTTGTCATGAAGGCTGTGTACTAGTACTACGTATCTACGCAATGAATACGTACGCGTATACAGGGGCGGATCCAGTGGATGTCATGTACGATATCCAACTTAGCACATATGTCCTCTCGCTAATCGCCTTAAGTGACCCCGATTTACCAAAGCTAATGCTAATGTTTTCTTTTTCTCTAGGGTGAAAGATAAGCTAGTTCACAGTGACCCGAATGGCTGTTTCCTGGATGCGCCCCTGCGCCTATACGTAATGTGACGAGTACGGTATACCCTACGTACGTACGGAATGGGGGACTGTACAGCACCATGCAGGCTGCATGCACGCACGAGGGATAGTGGGGGCCTGCACCCGAGCGAAGGCCGTGATGCGGCCACGCGTCTACGTGGCCCTCATCTAGGGGCCCTTCGGTAGGCAAAGGTAAAGTACAAGGCTGCCTCCCTCCGACCTGACACGTCGCATTCCTCCGTACCTCCGTTGACGACGAACTGTTCACTAATGGCACTGTTACAATTTTGTTTCAAAATTAGTTTAGTCCGTTTTTATAAATTTAACCTCTATATGTAGATCTATTGAACACGACAGACACCTCGCCTACCGAGCACGATAGACATTTATCAAGCTACAGTAACTTGGTAAGTGTCTGCCATAGGGATGGGAGTCAAATTATCGTTTTATCGAGTTTTTTAAAAAAATTAACATAGTTTGATTTAATATTATTTTAGATATAATTTAGAAGTATTTTTATAATCGAGCTAACGAGTCGAGCCGAGCTAAAGTAAAATTTAAATTTATTTGAAATCAACTCATTTTAATGTTTAATAAATTAACACATATATTTAAAATAATTTTAGACCGAATCAACAAGCTCTATTAACAAACTTTTTTTCCACCTCTACCGCAAGCCACCCATAGGCAGCAGGTCCCATACGCATGTCAATTAGTGATTACTAAGTACGGTGCTAATCACATTTGCTAAAGCACGTGTCACGCATAGGTGACTCGGCAAGCACCGCTGAGCCAAGGGAGCTTGGCATACACTTGCTGAGGAAAGATAGTTCAGTACTAGGGGTGCAAACAGGTCGGGTTAATCCCGACCGATCCGGCACTGAATCCGGAGAAAAAAATATAGGTTAGAATATGGTAACAGCAATATCCGTCCGAATCCGATACGTCTTCAAGTTTGATTTCAGGTTAGTGCTACTATTTGACGTTTCATTTTCTTTTGCAATGGTAAAATAAAATCTTTCACATCAGCTTATTAAGTAGTAACATCAAGTTCTTAACAGTACGTCCTCCTACTCCATTTGCTGTACTGCATACATTCCTTACAAATAAGTAGGGTGCAAACGGATCGGATTAATCCCGACCGATTCGGCACCGAATCCGATTGGTACTGAATCTGAAGAAAAAATATAAGTTAAGATATAGTAACAACAACATCTGTCCGAATCTACCGAATCTAACCCATTTACACCCCTATTCAGTACGTGTCTCTCGAGTTTCTCTGGCTGGGTAAATGTCTACCGTACTCATAGATTCCACTGAGAGAGATATCTAGAAATAGACATTTAAAGGCTAATTTAAAAAAAAGAAAGTTACAGCATTGCCATTTTTCCACAGTTTGTTGACGACTCTCTTGTTGGGTTTTTCGTTTTATTTTTTCCTTAAAAGCCCCCAAATGGTATTCTCTCACGCAACTTAATGTCTCGCATAGGCAGCATCTCAACGTTGATAATTATATAGACACAAAGATTTACTCTAATCATGGAAAACAAAGCATAGAAAACACATAAAATTAAGAAAAAGGAGTAATGGGCAACATATATTTTTTTGGTTTTATTTTCCGCAATATCACGTCACTTTCCCCCTCTCATCCCCAAATATATCCATCCACCGGTCTCGCATCTAGCACTGCCGCAAAAATCACCACATCTAGGCCCCCACAAGGAAAAAAAGCAAGCAAAAAAGCAATTAACTGGCAGCTACCACCACCAATTCCCTCCACCCCTGCTTTACCTCGAGAAGATTAAAATAGAAAAAAGAATCGAAAAGAAAAGGTAAGGGGAAAATAAAAAAAAAAAGAGAGCAAAGAGTAAAAATTTCCAACTCTTCCAGCTGTCACGAGCCGCTTGAGTCTCTCACCCTTCCGCAGGCAGTCTAGCCCCACTGGGAAGGTGGGCCCATGCAGCGCTTCTTCGCATCGGCGACGTTGGCCGCCGATCCGACGGTCCGGTCGCTCTCCGAGCTGGCGCTGGGGTGGTGGCCGAGGACCGTCACCGGCGTGTCAGCGCTCGTCGCCGTCCGGCCGGGCCCGACGCCGCAGGCCGCGGCCATCACATCGCCGCACTCTCGCAACTTATCCTGGTCAGAGAAGATACAGCAGAAATTAGCACAAAACGCCTCCATTTCTCCAGATCTTACATTTTATATGGCTCTACTTAGCAGCATGCAGGGGCCTCGCCGCCTCGATGTAATTATCCAAAGGTTAAGAATTTTTAACATGATCGCAAAAATAATTATACAAGAGAAGAGGAAATTAGTAATTCCAGACTTGAGAAAACAACAAAGTTATACAAGGAGGTTAATCGCTCCGTTCGCTCCATTTCACTAAGGAAAAATAACTAAAAAAAGGTAAACAGTGGTAAATTACTGGAACACCAAAAGTCGCCTCTCCCAAAAGATACGGAGTGTATTTGGCATGAAAGGGACTGTTTCGTAAATTAGTGGAGATTAAGGGGGTTTTAGTGGAAACAAAGAGATGGGGGGGGGGGGGTTAGTGGAAACAAAGATACGGTTTTATATAATCATGCTCACGCTATTTACGAAGGGGCAAGCGGCGACGCCGGCTTGGAAGGCGGGGAGGTGAGCGGCGGCGACCTCTCCGGCGGCGTCGACCAGCGCAGCGGCGGCCGCGACGGAGGGCGAGAACTCCGCCATCTTCACCTCTGCAAAATGCACAAAACCAACAGTAGAGCGCTCGCTGAATTTAATGGGGGAAGCGTTGGTGTTTGTTGGATGCCGTGGCATTGCGCATGCCGGCGCGCGCGGGGGAGAGGGCGTGGACGTACCGGGCTGGGCGCGGAGGAGGAGGTCGACGGCGCGAGCCTTGACGGCGGCGAGCAGGGGCGGGTGCCGCGGCGGAGGGAAGCACACCGAGAGGAAGAAGCCGAGGAAGGCGAGCGGCGTGACGGAGCGCACGCGCCACTCCAGCGCGCCGAGCAGCACCCGCTCCATGCGCCGGATGGTCGCCGCGTCGAACATGAAGTCCTCGTCCCTCTGCAACACACGCCGCCACAGCACACACGCGCCGTTGTTAAACTAATCCCCAGTCAAATCCCTCGCGGAATCGCAGCAAAGAAACACAAAATGCTCGTAAGCTTGTACTTGGATGTCGGCGATAGAGACGGTGGCGACGCGCTGCATCTTGGCGGCGAGGGAGAGGCAGCTGATGGCCAGCAGCCGTGGCGCCCATGGCTTCTGCTCGCACTGCAAGGAACCATGGGGATCAGATCAGAGCGAATCCCTGCACAAATCTTGGCAGAAAGTCTCCATCTTTCGCGTTCTTACGGGCAATTGGCGCTTGGAGAGGAAGCGATCTACGTAGTTGAGCGCGAGGTAGGCGACCCGCGGGTGCACGGCCAGCTCGCCGTCGTACCGCACCTGGGCCGATCGAGGCTGATCAGATCAAAAGACAGGGGAGGAACCGTCCGCAAGAAACAAACACAGGACAAGTGCCACGTACCTTGGAGATGAAACCGGCGGCGTCGCGGCGGGCGGCGGAGGAGGCGGCGGAGACAGACGGCGAATGGTGGCCCTCGGAGTCGAGGAGGCTGGCGATCGGCTCGTCGGCGGGGCTGGTGAAGGGGTTCTCGAGATCGAACTCGTACTCGTAGGCCTCCTCCTCCTCCGCCATGTCCATGGCTGCACCGAGTCCGTACGAGGAAGGCCAGGAACACGCCAAGAACCGCAGGCGGTGGCTCTATGGGGGAGAGGAAGCCACCATTGCTGCTATTCAGTGCTAGTACTAGCTGTCTGCTTGGGACATGGCTTTAATAGCAAGGGGTCGGGGACAGTGGTACAAAAGGTGGGGATTTGGGGTTCTTTCTGTAAGAAGGGGGAGATGAAGGGGGCATGGAGCAAAGACCAAAGAAGGGGCAGGGGAGGAGAGGAGAAGAAAGTTTATTGCAGTGGCCCACCTGTCAGTGAAACGAAATGCGCCTTATGCAGGACCTATATGAGACAAATACTAGTTACTCCATGGCTCCATGCGCCGTCGACAGCTCAGATCCATCATAGGGGAGAGCTGGTAAATCTTTTCTTGCTAAAAATTTGACAAAATTGCTAAACGCGGACGTGAGTTGGATGCTAATCCAGATCCGGTTATCCAACTCATAATCTCTCGTTGCCTTCGCATTGCAGTCCCAGCCCACTGTGCCAAGCCACTTGGGCTTTCTTAGGTTTCAGCTTACCTTTGCGGGGAGCCGGCCCCTCCCCTTAGGCCATGGAAAGCCATGCTCCATCTCTGATAGGTCTGTTAATAGATTTAAACTCAATCTAAAATCAATTCAACCTAAATGAGATAAAGTCAACTTATCACCCTAACCCAATCCACAAAAGATTTTTCATAACTCCATGCAACCCAAATCACTTTCTACTTAAACCCAACCTAACCTAAACCACCTTCCACTTAAACCCAACCCAACTCGAACCCATAGGTTTAACCCATTTACCAACCTACTTATTCGCAAAACTTTGGCATTTAAAATTTTAACCTCGCGTTCACATTATAAATTTTTTACAAAATCGATTGAAATTTATTGCAAATGATTCTGCATGTAGGGGAGCTACTCTGTACAAATTAGCAGGACTAGACACACATGTGGCCTCACATGCTTTTATAGAAAGTTTTGTAAAACTTCGGTATTTTTTAATTTTAACCTCGCGTTCACACCATAAAAGTTTTTTGAAATCAATTAAAATTTATTAGAGATGATTCTGCATATAGGGGAGCTACTTTATGCAAATTGGTGGGCTAGGTACATGCGTGGGCCCTACATGCTTTTATAGGAAGTTTTCGTAAAACTTTGGTATTTAAAATTTCAATATCGCATTCACACTATAAAAATTTTATGAAATCGATTGAAATTTATTGCAAATGATTCTGTATGAAGGGAGGCTACTCTTTGCAAATTGGCAGGGCTAGACGTGCATATGGGTTTTACATACTTTTTATAGGAAGTTTTCGTAAAACTTTGGTATTTAGAATTTCAACTTCGTGTTCACACCGTAAAAGTTTCTCAAAATTAATTAAAATTTATTAGAAATGATTCTGCATGTAGGGGAGCTACTCTATGCAGATTGGTATGGCTAAGTGTACACATAGGCCCCACATGCTTTTATAGGAAGTTTTCGTAAAACTTCGGTATTTGGGATTTTAACATTACGTCACACTACAAAGTATTACGAAATCGATTGAAGTTTGTTGCAAATGATTCTGCATGTATGGAGCTATTCTATACAAATTAGCAGGCATATGTGCACATATGGCTCTCACATGCTTTTATAGAAAGCTATAACTGAGTATGGTAATCCAAACCTATGGACAATCTAAGTGCCACCCCATTAGACCACTCCACGGGTTGAACCCGTTCACAACCTGATCTCAACCCAAAATTTCTAAACCCACCCCAATCCTTTTTATGAGGTAACCCAACCCAACACAACATGTTCACTGTTTTAACCCGTTTCCACCCATCCAAAGTCAACCTAATTAAGAACCCAACCCATTAGCACCCCTAGTCTCAGGGATTGAAGAAGAATAGAAGAGAAGATGGGCTCAGAAAATAGTCAACTCACAACCATGAGTCCAGAAGACCCAAGCAGCAACTACCAACTGTGAGTCGTATCCGCAAATCACCCCACAGTCCCACCCCACCAGCTTGACGGTCGGCGATTCGAGGAGGCGCAGGGAAGGGCCGAAGCGGAAGCCAAGGCGTGCGGGGAAGCCACCTTGATCCCAGGTCGATGACCAGGAGGCAGATCTGACATGGGCCACATGGGCACGAGGGGATCAGGCAGCTGGGGAGCCAGCAAGGAGCAGAGGAGGCGAGCCGCAAGGAAGCTCGGACCGTCGGCGCTATTCGGCGAGGTTGCCACTCGCTAGGTCACCTAGGCACACCGGTGAGGTCGCTAGGACCAGGAGGAAAGGCAGCCAGGTATGCAGGGGAGGGAGGGGTTAAGGGGAGTAGCCGAGTAGGGGACTAGCCTGCTGGAGTCTGGCCATTGGTGGCGCTGGGTCTGGGGAGTTGAGAGGCCGACAGAACTAAGGAATAGATGAAGTGAGTTGATCTGAAGCGTAGGGGGGGTAGAAGTTCTTGCCTTCTTAGTATGGTTTATATGTGTTTTATATGTAGTTATGGTTTCCAAGTGCTTATTTAGGAGTTATGAATTATGATGACTCGATGTATTTGTGAACTTATATTTGTTTCATAGACAATTTACAATTAGAAATTTAGATAATAATTTAGTATTTTCGTGGTATATTTCGTTTATTTCGAATGTTCATTATTACAATTTATTATTGTGTCACTAATTTTGATACAGGGATGACAGATCTCTACTAACTGAAAACATATTTATATATTTTTGGGATGCGTTCTCCATTAGTGAGGTAACTTCGTTGTATTTCTCTCTTTTTTCTGCTTTGCTTCTCTTTCTATTCATATATGAATGTAGATTACACAAGAGTAAAACTATGTTTATACCAATTTATCTTAGTCCTTTGGGTCTATCCTCTATTTTCATTCTGTCTCGCGCCACTGCACTGTGCAGCCTCCCCAGTTTCCATGTGGCACACTTGAATCCCATCTCATTCGACATGTGAAGTTCAAGTTGCAACTCCCTTCATACACACTAGTTTTTTCGAACTGTTCACCAAATGGCACCATTACAATCTTTTTTTAAAAAAAAAAATAGCTCTCGAACGCTTATTTTATAAATCTAGTCTTCTCCATAAACCAACTGAGCATGGCAGACATCTGCCGAGCCAAGGGCTATAGCTCGGCCCGCCGAGCCACCCATCCATAGCATGTGTGCATAGTTGACCATTACCAATTTAATTAGCAAGCACTAATTGAGGACATGCCGTGCATGGGTGGCTCGGCAGGCACCTATTAAGCTACTATAGCTCGGTAAGTTCTTGTTGAGGCCTCTAGCTCGGCAAATATCTATTGCGTTTGGTAAATTTATAGAGTGGCTAGATTTATAAAAATAAATACTAAGGAGTTAGATTTGAAAAAAAATTTACGACGGAGCCAGTTGCGCGAACATTTCGGTTTCTTCACTCTCGCATGCTGTGTCACACACTCACGACACACTACACAAACCGACTCCGCTCTCAACAACAGCGATCCAAAATAAGTGGGCATATGTCGTGTGACCCCTAACACGGTTCAACCCCTCGTGACATCAGAACACTTGACCCAATGCCCAATGGCAGCCTGGCAAGAGTGCCGACAATTGCGAGATCTGCGACACACGTTAGTATTGACCCAGCAGCTGACTTTGGCTTTGGTAGTGTTTGGTTCTTTGGGACAAGAGTGGATAGGATAATCATGTCCAGAATTTAGAAGCTGTCCTATTTGGTTAAGTTTGGGATGAAGTTATTTGAGATAAATTAATTCAACCTTAGAGAATATTATCTCAATATCCTTGATGGTTCGTACGAAAAAAAACAGATGAGCTCAATACGCTGGATGGCTTGGTAAAAAAAAAAATACTAGATGAGCTCATCCGGCTCAATTAATCATGACAATTAGTGATAATTAGCATATTTTGGTCTTAATTAGTGATTGTTAGTGCAAGGTTAGTGTTGATAAGTGGTACTAGTTATTTATAATTAGTGTTAATGAGTGTTGATTAGTGTAGGATTAAATGTTATCCACGAAAGTTAAGGGCGTATAGTTTAGTTAATCGGTGATGGCTAAAATTAAGTCATAATTTATATTAGATTTTTTAATTTTCTCTAGCCTAATTTAGTCGGTTAAACAGTGTCCATACTCATCCTCTACCGTCCCATACAACCAACCAAATAGAATATCCTAACATTCCATCGCTCAACAAAACACCTTGGAATCATCCCACATATCTCATCTTAAAAAAGTTAAACTATCCCATTACATCACACTCTATCCCACCAACCAAATACAACCAAACACTACCTTAGAGGATGGCATAGGCAGTCGACAATCCAGTTCGCTTTTGGTTGGCATTACGTAGTACATAGAGGTGGTTTGGCGGGTGGTCATGGAGTAGTAGGAGCAGAGGTGATGGCGTAATGGACATGC
Source organism: Dendrocalamus sinicus (assembly GCA_036346575.1). Classification (NCBI taxonomy): domain Eukaryota; kingdom Viridiplantae; phylum Streptophyta; class Magnoliopsida; order Poales; family Poaceae; genus Dendrocalamus; species Dendrocalamus sinicus. The sequence continues at coordinate 8,612,902 of CM070660.1, read as the reverse complement.
AACGGCAGGGACAAACCGCGAGTTTGATTGGTGGCAAACATTCGTCGGATAGAGTTACCCAAATGTTAATTCTTCTAATCCTTTTCTACGCAAACAACAATTGATATGATTCTTTTTTATAACAAATTCTATTTCAAGGTCTTTGATTCACAAGAGTTTTACAGAAAAAATATAGGATTTTACATTTCATAGGAAATGTATCATCCGATTCTAGAGGAATACCATCTGTTTTTCATATATATTCATATAATGTTTCTATACTTTTTCTATTACTTTATTTTTAAAATCCTTCGAATCAAAGCAGGTTAGATGATGCAAGTGGATGTTAATGGACTCTATGGTATACCTGTTAAATATGTGGGCAATATTTTAATTCTAAATTTTACTAGGAGATAAAAACAATAAATTAGTGATACAAAACTCGTAACTAACAGCAGACTACTCATCATACTTCAGAATATACACAAGTAAATTATATTAACAAAGTCGAAAAAATGCGTGAACGACTTACAATTAGGCTTGTTGAAGAACATGAAGCAGCGCAGGCTTGATACAGTGAAGTGAGTGGTCGCGCAGATTGCGTTGCCCAGAAACCTTATTGCCGCACCATGCAGGTACTCTCTGTGGCAATGGTTCGGAGATAGCCGCTCTCCCTCCTTCTAGGTGCACGTCGAGAAGAAAGGTTGCGCGAAGTTCAAACGGTGCAGTACAAAAGCACAAGATCGCAGAGAAGAAGAAAATGGAGGCAGTGAGTTTCTCACACATACTTTGGACTCTCTAGGTATATAAATAGGCATACTGAAAATTAATATGATTAAAACAACCATTTATCCTTTGATAACTGACCTATTTAACTAGCCATTTATCCACTGGTAATTGTCTGTCATCAAACCCAATAAAGCCTCATTCAAATGTTTGAATATCATTCAAACAGAGAGAGAGAGAGAGAGAGAGTGGTGTAGGGTTTAGCAAAATAAAGATGGATTTGGTTTGCCAAGTAGCGTGGCATGTCATGGCACGGTCGCGCGTCACAAGTCACAAGTCATGCGATTTTCACGCAAAAATGCTCGGTTCACGTGCTCCACGCCTTGTTTGCGACTCCATTGTCTTGGTCGTGGTTTCACTGGGCCCAACTTACATTATTTCCCTGCGTTGTGCATGCGCCCATCTATCATGCTCCTCGTGCACACCCCGATCTATCACGCTGGTTGCTTTCGTGTGAGGTACTGCTTTTCATTTGTTCCCCCGATTTTCTTCTCGTTATCTGCACTCTTGCTATTCTTTTCTTGATGCCCTGATCTATCTCACTGGTTGCTTTCATGTGAGGTACTGCTTTCCATTTCTTCCCCTCGATTTTGTTATCGTTATCTGCACTCTTGCTATTCTTTTCCTAGATTAGGTTATGCTGAGGTGCTATTCTCGTCGAGGTTTCCTGGGCTTAGCTTTCTACCTGATTTTGCATGCTTTGATTTATTTAGTTTCAACAGGGTTTAGATAGGCGACATTCTTTTTTTGTGCTTTATACTCTTAGCGGGGTTTAGACCTGTGACATCCTTTTTGCGTGCTTTTATTTAGTCTTGATGGGTTTTAGATCTGAAGCCTCCTTTTTTGGGTTCGATTAGATTACCATATTAGTTTTACTGTGATTAGACTACCGCATTAATCCTATTCTTTCCTCTATGGTTTTGTAAGAGCCCCTACAAACATATGATGAGTTTAGATTAGAAATGTAAGAACACTTATATTACTTTAATACCATCAAAACATCACAAAGGTCTTGAAAATATCACTATATTAACCCTCCGTTACATATGGCGCTCAGATTACCCAAATGCCCATGGAGCAACCTAAAATTACACAAAGTGCCCTTGGTGACCAGCCCCGATGACTGCTTCGACCACGACGCTTCGACCACGGCGTTTCGACAATGACGTTTTGACCATGGCGAACGGAGATGTAAATGGAACCAACCGGAATGGTATTTTGCCCAACTTCAAAAAAATTAGATGGTATTAAAGTGGTCTCATTTGAATGGTAAATAGACTGTTATTTCTATTTTTTATGCTTTCCTTTCTGTATTCTGCTTATATGATATGCAATCTCCCTATTCTGGCCCTCTTTTGTTTATGCATTGTTTATTTTATTTTCAGACAATACTGACCATATTATACTTCTACTATTATGCATAGTTTTATTCATTGTTTATACTTTCAAAGCTTGATTTATGCAGTACTTCTCTTACAACTGCATCATTTAATTCAGAGTATCTACTTATCACAGAGGTTCTATATGGCATATTCACTACTAAAAGATGTCAATCAGAGGTCCCACAAATTGAAAGTTCTTGTCCGCTTAGCACGTGTTTTGGAATTTGCAAACCCACAAGATTTAACAAATGTATAACATTTGGACTTCATCATGTTAGAAGAACAGGTTTGCCACTTTCTAAAGTTTTATTATAATTGCAGATCTGATATGTTACTATTGTATAATGACTACACCTTTTGCTATTTGCAGCTCATTAAATATACTCATTATTGTATATTCCTTTCCTTACAAATTATTCACCCTGTTCTTATTACCAATATTATTGTTTGTCTATGCTTAGGGAGATGTCATGGAAGGATTAGTTCCTCAAAAATGGCTTCCTAAATTTACAAGCGTATTGAAAAAAGATATATTTATGAAATCGAATACTTCGAAGTTATCCAAGCGAAAGAGACTTATAGATATGTTGATGGGAATAACTTGATTTGATTATCCAAATATACTAAGCTTAAAGAAATCTTGCCAGAACCACCAGCTTTCCCTGTTTATGCCTATAATGCAGTTCCTTTCTCCATTCTAACTAAATGTATTGGCCAAAATACTCTATTATCAGGTTTGTCATTTAATATAGTAATACTATTGTCTTAGCATACATACTTAATTGAATTTATTTACTGATACCTTCCTTGGTTTTCACGTTTTTTTACCTATTAGATATTGTTGTCCTCATAACCGCAACTTCACCACTTATCAATATAACTACAAAATTGGGCCAAACTGTTAAGCGGACTATTTAGATAACTGACAGAAGGTACTCTTGCTTTCCATATAGTTCTCCTTTTTTTTTCCAATTACATTACTTACTAATCTTATCTTACATTCTTGTTATGTTTCTCTTTATACATAAATAACAATACTACAACAATAAATGACACAGTGAATGTGGAATTATAACTTTATGGGGCCGACATGCTGAGACATTCAATGATGAAATCCTACATACTACATTATGTCGACCACATTATTTCCACCATGATGTTTCGTTGGTTCGACTATGTTGATCCGACCACGATATTTTGACTACGTTCGTTCGACCATATTGTGTCGATCACGCTGTTTCAATCACTTTGGTCGACCACGTTGTTTCGACCAAGATATTTCCATCACGTTGGTTCGACCATATTATTTTGACCATGTTGGTTGATCACGTTATTTCGAGCATGATGTTTCGACCATATTGTTTTGACCATATTGGACGACCACGTTGTTTTAACTACGTTGGTTGACCACGTTGGCTCGACCTATATAGATAAACTAAAACATTCTTCAGCTTTTATTACTATATTGCTATGATTGTAGATCTATTGTTTTACTAAATCTATAACCAGTACTTATGCTTATTCTTACTTCATAATAACCATCTGTTATAACAACATCCACCGTTTCGCTGAAACCAAAACATATATAACGCTACCTCTTCACACAACTTATATTATAAGTCCATTCAACAACTCTATTTAGCTCCTTTATATAACATCAGTGATTTCATATTCCACATATCTCCATTGAAATATACATGACTGTTAATCATAGCAGAAAAAATACTCAACATCTTTCGCTCAAATATTAAAAAAATGGCATACACTTCATCGTACAATACAGTAACGTATAATTTTAATTTTCATCACTACCACATCACTAGACACAACTTAATTATTCAAAAGATTTACACTTTATAATCTTTCTACGTACCCAAATAAATCATCATACAACACAGAGTAAATAGGTAATCTCAACAAACATATTAAATATATCTATATTTACAAAATATAAAATTTTATATAAATATATACAATAACCTATTGTTTATATCTACAACCTTGCGCGGCGTGCTGCCACGCACATGCTGCTAGTTGGATTGGTTCAAGTCGCTGCTACATGCATCGGATGGACGAGGCATGCAAAGCTGCACCTGGAGGCGAATTTTTTTGTACGGATAATCATTTTTTATTCGAAATTACATAAATATACCCGCGGGAAATTTTTTTTACAAAAATAGGCTCCAGTCGCCTAATGGTTGGGCGACTGGAGCCTTTCGCCCAACCAGACGGCGACACAATATATCTGCAGGTAGCCCCCGTGATTGTTTTAGATTTTGTGAATTTTGTAACGTTGAACCGGTAAAAAATACGGTGAAGTTGTAATAAAAGTTTATGTTCATTGTATATTGTAGGTGTGTAAAAAATTTTTAAATTTTTTTTATGAAAGATTGAGTAGAGAACGAGCGATACATACACTGTTAAGTGAGATAGTTTATGTGCGGAAAGAGATGATAGACTTATGTAAATTTAAATAAACTTCATAATATAACTGTGAGTAATATGGCGCATGTTTTTTCATTACATGCATAACATATATAGCATCTGCAGCACGCCTCACTGGTCACCCTGCTGTGCCCGTCACCGCGCCGCGTCCTCCCATATGGCCTCGCTTGGCCTCCTCGGTGCAACGGATTAGGACGATCCGAAAGGTAAAGCGAGGAGGGTGTCTATCCGCCCCTGCGTTGGTGGAGTCAATCGCACCTCTGGTGTGTAATCTCCGGTGCACCGGGAGGAATCGCGAAAGAACTCGCGGTGCGACGCGTCGGCGACGGCGCGAAAAATCGGTCCACATCCTCCCGGCACGGGAGACGCCGTCTTTGGTAAGTACCGCAATATTAATATCGTTAGTGCGTTGCATGTCGTCTTCGGATAAACACGGTATAAGACCCTATGCGCACCGTAGCGGCACCATGGAGGAGGCGTACACCCCGTGGGAAGGCAGGGTCTGCGAGGAGGCGTGAAGTGAACCGGTGTAGGAGGCCCCGCGTGCTGAACCCCGGCCGCTCGGGTGAGGTGGTGGAGGACGTGTCCACGTAGGTGCACCAGAGTAGTGCCACGCTGGTCGGGGTGGCACTGGTGGACGAGCAGTCGGAGCGGTGGGCGTGGAGACCGCCGGTAGCCTCGTGCAGGACAGTAGGCTAACGATACGTCTACACCCCTCGTGCATCCGACGCGCAAAGCTGAGGCCCTCCTCATGGGTCAGCTGCGCACCACTGGCGAGCCTCTCCACTACTGTGCCGGACTCGGCGTATAGGGCAGAACCGACGTCAGCCTGGACACAAAGACATGAAATGGTCGATTATGGAAACGACATTACCATTTGGGAATCTTTGAAATGAAATGTAACGTACCGCGAGGTGGCGTCGTCGCGCTGGCGCGCAGGTGCGTGTCCGTCGAGCGGCGGCGTGTGTGGCGGCGGTCTACCACATATACGAGCTCGGTGCGGTCCGCTGCGGTGGTACCGGCTCGGTACTCGCGTACTCCTGGCGTCGCATGCACCGCACGGACCCACGTCGTCTAGCACAGGTCGTCTGACGCTTAAGCGCTCGAACGACCACAACTGTAGTAGCAGGGGACAGCCCGTGAGGATCGAGTTCGGCTTGACCCTCGTGCACGCATCGCACAGCGCGCGGTACGTCGCGGCAAGTACGGCCGATCCCCAGCTGACCTGGTGGGGCTCGCCGTCGGCGATCGCCTCGCATAGCGATAAGGCGCGCATCCACCGAGTTGCCGTGGCTGGTGGTGAAAAGCACCCAACCAAACAGCCACAGCACGTACGCCTCCAGGTGCCGCGAGACCTGCTGATCGTCTGCCTGCGGAACCATGTGCTCCACCTGAATGCAAACAAGTTGATATTAGTACGTAATAGCACAAATAAGAGCTTCGACGACACGATCGAATGTAAAAACCACGTACCCGGTACTGTTTGAGCCACCTCAGCGTCGGCCCATGGGTCTGCTCCTCTCCGAACACGTGGTGGTCATCGGCCGGTGGAACGACACCCTCGAATCTGCCGAGCAGGTCAGCGCGCCAGTCGGCCGGGGCCTCCGGTAGGAATGCAGCATCTCCCGCGATCGGAAGCCCAAGAAGCAGGGACACATCCTGCAAGGTCGGCGTCATCTCCCCGAATGGGAGGTGAAAAGTGTGCGTCTCGGGCCGCCAACGGTCCACCAAAGCCGTCAGCAGGGAACGGTCGAACGGAAATCGTCGTGATCGATCCCCGCCCGCCTCGTCCCCGCCCTTGTCCCCGCCAGCGGCTCCATCCTCATCCGTGGCCTGCACCATCCGGGCAAGAGGGAGTAGCCCGGCATCCCGCAGCCTGCAAACAAAGTGAAGGTCAGCACGGAACGAACTAACGGTCGCACTAAACGCTGGAATAGTGCTCACTGGCGATCCAACGAGGGTCGAGTCCCGTGCCACGCGAGGTGTGCGTGTCGGACCACTCCAGCAGAGGCGGCTCGTCCGTGCTCCCGGTGGCGGCACTAGACGGAAGCGCGATGAGAGCGGTCCACGTGCTCGCCCAACAAATACAACCGCCACTCCGAGTCACGCCCAAAGACGAGTCATACCTGCAAAATTTGTACAATAATTTCAACATTAAATTTTCTACATCTAAATTTGTACATTAAACTTTCTACATCTAACTTTGTACATTATACTTTCTACATCTAAATTTGTACAATAATTTCAACATTAAATTTTATACATCTAAATTTAAACACTAAATTTTCTACATCTAAATTTGTACAATTAATCCAACATTAAATTTTCTACATCTAAATTTGTACAATAATTTCAACACTAAATTTTCTACATCTAAATTTGTACAATAATTTCAACATTAAATTTTATACATCTAAATTTAAACACTAAATTTTCTACATCTAAATTTGTACAATTAATCCAACATTAAATTTTCTACATCTAAATTTGTACAATAATTTCAACACTAAATTTTCTACATATAAATTTGTACAATAATTTCAACACTAAATTTTCTACATCTAAATTTAAACACTAAATTTTCTACATCTAAATTTGTACAATTAATCCAACATTAAATTTTCTACATCTAAATTTGTACAATAATTTCAACACTAAATTTTGTACATCTAAATTTGTACAATAATTTCAACACTAAATTTTCTACATCTAAATTTGTACAATAATTTCAACATTAAATTTTCTACATCTAAATTTGTACAATAATTTCAACACTAAATTTTATACATCTAAATGTGTACATTAAACTTGCTACATCTAAATTTGTACATTAAACTTTCTACATCTAAACTTGTACATTATACTTTCTACATCTAAATTTGTACAATAATTTCAACATTAAATTTTATACATCTAAATTTAAACACTAAATTTTCTACATCTAAATTTGTACAATTAATCCAGCATTAAATTTTCTACATCTAAATTTCAACACTAACTTTTTTACAAAAATGCATTATAAATGGTACACAAAATTTATAAACTAAATTTTCTAAACTTAATTTCTAAACTACATTTACTACACAAAATTTGAAAATTAAATGTCTACATTATATTTCTATATTTAATTTCTAAACTAAATTTTGAAACTACATTTTCTAAACTAATTTTCTAAACTAAATTTGTAAACTAATTTTCTACACTACATTTTCTAAACTAATTTTCTAAACTAATTTTCTAAACTATATTTCTAAACTAATTTTCTACACTACATTTTCTAAACTAATTTTATACACTACATTTTCTAAACTAATTTTCTACACTACATTTTCTAAACTAAGTTTCTACACTAACAAAAAATATAACACGAAAAATTACCAGAAAATCGCGCACTCCCTCTCCTCTTCTCCTCCTCCCCTGCTCCTCCTCTCCCTCTCCTTCTCTTCCCCTCCTCTTCTCCTCCTCCTCTCCCTCTCCTTTCCCCCTCTCTTCTCTCGCGACGGCGCCGAACGACAACATGAACGCGCCGCCAAGGCCGAGCGCGGTTTATATCTCACTAGCAGTCGCCGAACCGTTGAGCGACTGACATGCAGTCGCCTAACGGTTGGGCGACTGCATGGAAGTTGCCCAACCGTGGGGCGACTGCAATTAATCGCCCAACGGTTGGTAGATTCATTAAATGTCACGGTCTGGTTGTGCGAAAGGCTCCAGTCGCCCAACCATTAGGCGACTGGAGTCTATTTTTGTAAAAAATTTTCCCGCGGGTATATTTATGTAATTTCGAATAAAAAATGGATTATCCGTACAAAAAATTCGACTGGAGGCTAGCTGTGTATTGCTTGCATGCGTCGCTCCCTTCCTTTTTTTTTCTTGACTTTGTGGTTTGTGAATAATCTATTGGTTTCCTGATCATTAGTTGATGGGCCTTGTTATGACAAATTAACCTGAACTATACCTCTCGTATTAAGCACTCAGTTTCAAGTATATAGTAGTATTTAGTAACCACAGTATATGGGTGCAGATTAGGTTTGTTTTTTCCAAGCTAGCATATAATAAACAAGAGCGCCACAGGGATGTGTTACATTGGCAAAGCCACAAAACTTGAACAAATCTTGTATCAGTTTTTGCTATCATATTGGTCGCCAATATGCTTCCACACTTGGTCTGCAATCCACCGTCCCGATTTGGAATGTGGGAATTGTACGAGATTCATGTAAGAATTACACTATTTAACAACAACAATAATAAAGCCTTTTATTTTAAGCAAGTTAGAATAGACTAGGAATGAAATCTCCTTAGGGTCAAAGAGACGAGGATCTTGAAAAATTACAATGCTAAAACCTTAAACTGTACATCCTGTCATCTGAGCCGAGAGCCTAAAACATTGTCTCTAAACTTTCTTATGCTTCTGGTACGTGGATCGCTAACTTTCATGCACTCCTATCTAAAACTACTTCTTTAGATACATTTCAATCCTTTAAGTCTATTTTAACCGTTTTCTCCCATATGAGTTTTGGTCGACCTCTGTCTCTTCTTATATTTTCAGTACGTCTTAAAATTTCACTACATATAGATGCCTCAGGAGGCTTCCGTTGGAGATGTCCAAACCATCTCAAGCGATATTGGACAAGATTCTCTTCAGTTGGTGCTATCCCCATCTTATCACGTATATCATCATTACGGATGTGATACCGTTTCGTGTGACCACAGATCTACTGCAGCATCCGTATCTCTGCTACACTAATCTTCTGTATATGTTGTCTTTTAGTCGTCCAATATTCTGCCCCATATAGCATCGTGGGTCTGATCGCCGTCCTATAGACCTTACCCTTTAACTTTTGTGAAACTTGTTTTGTCACACAGAACACCATATGTTTTGCGCCATTTCACCCACCCCACTCTTATCCTGTGGCTCATGTCTTCATCAATCTCATCGTCCCGCTATAGCATCGATTCCAAATAGCGAAACATGTACTTCCTAGGCACTACTTGTCCGTTCAACCTAACACACTGCAACAAAACAAGCTATACTTGACGTCTTATCACAGACGGTTCATATGGAGTCATCTGTGCTTTGATTATTACAGACGGTTCATGCCTAAAATCGTCTCTGAAATTATCACAAACGGTTAGATTTAAAAACCATCTGTGATATACGAATTATCATAGACGATTTTTAATTAGAACCGTCTATGAAACTATCACATACGGTTATGTTTAAAAACCGTCCGTGATATACGAATTATCACATATGATTTTTAACTAGAACCGTCTATAAAACTATTACAAACAGTTTTTTATTTACCACCGTTTGTGTTTTGTCGTTTGTCATATGAACTACAGAAGCTACTGAGGCGAGAAACAAATTCAAGGCAAATTTATTACAAAAGTCCCCAAAAAAGATATTCCCAAATCTTAGTCTTCTGAGCTTCATATGCTTCTTCTTCAACTTTTGAAGTTGGAGGATTAGCCGCTGAGTTCTTGAATGCCGTGAAGTTTGCTCTTGCCCTATGCACTTCCTCCTCCAGCCTAGGCAAATCATTAGCACGGTCCATAATCTCATAAAGGATGCCATGATAAGCTTCCTTAGAATCGGCCACTTCTGCTTGATAAGCAATGTTATTCATGTGTCTTTCCACTGCAGCAAGAGCTTCTTCTGCTTTGTGCACATTGCAGAGAAGAACGAGGCTAAGGGCAGTTTCCCTTTGCTAAGCAGCGACGAGACACCTCCATCGATGGCGGATGATGAGGTCCAGCTGACGGATGGAAGTGAGTAGAGGAAGGAGAGCAGGGCGAGAGTGGAGGAGCTGCTCCAGACGTAAATTGCTGGCCGCTTGTGTAAGGTTGTGATCGAACAACTCATAATGGATAAATGAGAGAAAGGAGATCAAAAGAATATTAGATGCCATTATTGAGAAATCGGGTGAAGAAGATGATAGGACAGTTTAGAAGAGTTGGATTAGGGCGCACATATTTAAGTGTTATCACAGACAGTTCGTATACCAAACCATCTCTGATATTAATATCATGGATGATTCATATACCAAACCGTCTCTGATATTAATATCACAGACGGTTCATATACCTTATCACAAACGATTCGTATAACAAACCGTCTCTGATATGTGAGTTACCACAGACGGTTCGTATAGCAAACCATTTCTGATATGTGAGTTTTCACAAATAGTTCGTATAATAAACTGTCTCTGATATGTGTTATCATAGACGGTTCATATAACAAACTGTTTTTGATAATGACACGTCACCGATCCATGGGGTGTCACCCAGGATTTCGATCTTACCCGTCCATTCTCTCCACATCGAATGGCAGGCACCGGTTTCTTCCACCGCTCGACCCTTATTAATTACCCCCATCTACTTTTCCACCGGTAGTCACGGGTGAGTCCATCCACTATATAGCTAGCTTCCTGCATCCCCCTCGACGGCGTCAATCGACTACTACCATGAGCTAGCACTTTTGTTGTGATACCATGGTCGACTGCATAGCACACTCTTGACTTAAGTGTTGTTAGTGCCTTGTGCAGTCGCACTGTCGTGCCGCAAAGGTGGTACTACCGCCACCTCCCTATTGCTGGTGATATCCAATCGTCATCCGATGCATCCAACTTGTTCCTCGACCTTGCCGACTACCGCCGTCAGCTAGCGCCTCCGTTGTGACACCACGGTTGACTGCATAACATACTCTTGTCATAAGTATCGTAAGAGTGTCTTACGCACTCTCACCGTCGTGCCACAAAGGTGGCGCTACCACCGCCTCTCCATTATCGGTGATATCCGGCCGCCATCCGATGCATCCAGCTTCTACTACCTACTAGGATCTCTGTTTCTTATATATTCTTGTTGTGTTAAAGAGTTGAGTTCGTTATCTTGTTATGCTGTGATGGTGGATTCTAATCTTAATGGAAATGGAATGTGCCGTTGTGTTAATTTGCCACTATATTTGCTTGTTTTCAAAGGCATAGGTAACATTATTTCTTGAGCCTAGCTAGCCAAAAAATAGAAATAATTTTAGGTATAGGGTGAACTATCACAGACGGTTTTATGGTATAAACCGCCTATGAAGGACCAAACCGTCTGTGATGCTAATCACACACGGTTGGTAACTAGAACCGTCTGTGATGTGTAAGTATCACAGACGATTTTTGGTTCGAGCCATCTGTAATAGTTTTCTTCACAGACGGTTCTAGTTATAAACCGTCTGTGTTGTCTTTATCACAGACAGTTCTAGTTACAAACCGTCTATGTTGTCTTTATCACAGACGGCTCACAAACCGTCAGTGATAACCTTCGATTATCACTGACACATAAATACAGACGATTCAGAAAACCATCTATGATGACAGTTCTGAATCGTCTGTGATGACCCTTTTTGTAGTAGTGACATCTCCATCATCTGTCCTGACATTGCTGAAATCAAACCTCACATACTCAGTTTTAGTCCTACTAAGTTTAAAGCTCTTCAATTCTAAAATCTTTCTCAACAACTCCAAATTCCTATCGACATTTATCCTACTCTCATTAACTAGTACAACATCATTAGCGAAAAACATACATTAAGCGATATCTCCTTATATGTCCCGCGTGATCTCGTCCATCACTAAGGCAAAAATGTATGGGTTCAATGTTAACCCTTGGTATATGTAACATCCCAAAAATTTAAATTTTGAAAATGGAAGCTTTTGAATTATTTATGCAAAAGTATTCTCTTGAAATTTGGATTTTTAAGGTGCTTCTTAAATTTTGGTTGAGGATTCAAAAATTGAAGAAGATTTGTAAAAGTAATAATAATAATAAAACTAAAAAAATATGGAAGCAAAAGAAAGTTTTAATTTTGAATTCAAAACAAAAAACACAGTCCAACATAAGGAGGGATAAGATTAAAATTAATATTGTAAGTAGCACTATAAAAAGGGCAACAAAAATATAAATAAATATATATATATATACACTATATATATGTGTATATACTTGTATATACATATGCATATGTAAACCCACTAAATAAACAAAAAAAAGGCGGGCAGGCCACAGCCCGGCCCAACTCCTCTTCCGCTCCCACTCCCGCCTCCTCTGTCTGCCACACGGGCCCCGCGCCTTCGCTCTTTGCCCGCAGACCCGTTCCATCCCGTGCCCCGATCCCCTACCGCCGCGTGGCTCGAGTGCCCGGCTCCTCTCTCTGGCCCCACAGGCCCGCGCCCCCCTCGCTCCTTCTTTTTCTTTCTCTCCTCCCCGAACGCCTGCGCCTCCTCCTTCTCATTTCTGTGGCCGAGCTGCTTCCGCGTCGTCCTCCCCTCTCTCAGCTCTGCGCCAAATCTCGCCGAATCTTTGCAGCGCTGCCTTCTCTCTGCTCTGCACGCGCCGCTCGCTCGGTCTTGTCACCACCGAGCCCCGCACCGGTCCTTGCCCCCTAGTTCAACCCCGCCGCCCGGTCCTCCGTCGCCTCCGCCTGGTTCCCCGCGCTTCCCCGCCCCTCCGCAGCTACAAGAAGCCTCCTAGCTCCCTACTCCTTCCCCGCAAGCGCCAATTTACTTCTCTCCTTTTCCCTCTTTCCTCCACCGTGAGCAGGCCGCCGCCGCTAATTCCACCGCCGCCTCTCCCTCAGAGCGCCCCCGTCTAATTCCACGCGGCGCCCTGAAGCCATCCCGACCGCTGGCCGGAGCTCTCACAGCCCGTGCGACGCTGACGCCGTGCGCATGGCCGCGCCGCCAAGGGCTCTCGTCGCCGGCCTAGCTCCGGCATTCCCCGATGCCCACCGACACCCCCAGTGGCTTCCACGCAACGCCGAAGACCCGTTTGGCCCACCGCCGATGCCTCCCTAACTCTCCCTCGCCGGCGGCGCCACCGGCCATACCCGCCCCGCTACTCCTCTGCTCTGGGCTCCTGCCGCTCGGCTCAACTACATTCGCTGCCCCAACTAAATCAGGTAACAACGAGAGGCAGACTGGTTAACAGAGCGTGCATTCACTGAGCCGACCTGAGTTCGATCTTGCCCCGCGCAGCATTGGGGGTATTTAGGCTTTTTTAATTTTTGTTTTGCTGTGTAAGCCGAATGCAGCCAGGGAATCATCAATAAAACTCTGAAATAATCCCTCAAAAGATATAAAAATTTGTTAGGATATAAAAGATCTTCATAATTACCTAATCATGGATTAATCATCATATGTTAGTATATAATATGGCTTGGGCATTTAATTTAAATCCTTATTAACTAGAGGCTTAGTAGGAATGTTGATTAGAGATATGCTCACATGAAATGACAACTTAGTAAATAAAGATTGAATAAAACCTAAACCCTTGCATATTAGCAATTAAAGGTATTAACAAAAAAAAAGAGGTTTAGTGTATAGTCAAAAGTTAATAAAAAATAGGGATAATAAATGGAGGCTAATAGAATTTAAACAAGGCTTTAGAGAGTTTATGTACGAATTAAATTCGGATTAGTTGTCATGAAAAATAGTTGGTGCAACTTTAATGTTTCATTTGTAAATCTAATTATTTATTAAAGGCATTAATGAGGAGAAGTGTTTTGGATAAATGTCTATATTTAATAAAGATGGCCCTTAACTAGCATGTAAGCATATATGCCCAATAGTTAACATGCCATCAATGAACAAACCTCGGTGACCTATTTTAACATAATAGCCCTAGGTCATCAAGATTCAAAATAATCTCACAGACATATAAATACTCTAAATTGAACCTGTAACCAATAACACGAGTAATTGGGGCCACATAAAATGATGCATATCAAGCTTTGCTCAGATGGCTAAGTTTGAACTAAAATTTGAAATGAAACAAAGCTTAATGGTAGTATAAGCATAATAAAAAAATAGCTCCATTAACCAAATCGTAACACTAGCTTTAGTACCTAGTAATATTGAGCCTAATTGTATATATATAGCAAGCTGGAACCCATGTAAATACACCCTAACTCAAATTAAACTAGCCTAGTGATAGATGGAGGTACATAAAATATCATACCGCAAATGCAAAAAACCTAGATTACAAGATCAACTCAGTAAGCTAAAATTTGCAAACATTACTTATACACACACACACACACACATACATCATATGTCCTAAAATTTAATGCTCGCCAAAGTAATACCCAGCTAGACTTGTACCCCAAATCATGGAACTTCCTTGATAAATACCAAAAATAATAATAGGAATTGTTAATAAAAAGATCGAGTCGTAGTATTCTATCGACCTTGCCTCAAATCTCCTGAATCACCTGTTAACTTCTAATAAAACTAAATTAAGTTTATTCGGATTTATTTGGATCTTTTGAGTTATTTGCTTTTATTTGGATTCAGTCGACTGTCGTGTAATTAGAAATTGGAGTCCTGAAGATTCTATGGATCAAGCGAGACCGAGATTGATGAAGGTCAGGAATTAGAGATTAATGTATGAGACAACCTTGTGTGAGCTCAAGACCGCGGTAAACCGCGTCAGGCGAGTCAATACTTTGATCATGTTGAACCTATATTTTCTGCAAATTACTTTGGTTTAAATTATCAAATTGCATGCTGTTATTTTATATGCAAATACATGTTTAATTTAATATTCTAGTTATGTGCCCATTGTTTACCTTGAATAATATTACCCCTCCTTTGGAATATTTAAATGTGTGAACCTTTTCGCCCTAGCAAAATTATAATAGTGACATTTCAAAAATAAGTCCCTAATTATATGCTATGCTTAGTACTGCATAGATACTTAGGGGGCGTTGAAATGCCCCAAACATCATTGTCATTTTTAATCATGAGAAACTGGTTTGGGAAGTCATGGTGGTAATGACTGGTACATTTAATATGATTATTTTACACTCCCAAAATCCCCAACTTGCTTAATTATCTGGGCGGATGGTTCGAGGGTGTGTATGTGTGGTGCAGTAGATGCACAACGTGGTTAGTGGTAGAACCGCCCAGAGACCACTAAGGACTGAATCTTGTAATGACCTCCTGTGTAAAACAGTGCAACCACAAGTCTGTAAAGTACAACTTGGCAAAGTAAACTTATCGAAACCCTGGACTCATCTCACTGGTAGTGGATAGAAGTGGATATGCACTGGCAAAGGGGCCCTAAGGGACACCGGTGTAGGGTGAAGTTTCCCAGCTGTTCTAACGTTGCGGGAAGTGGAGCCCGACTGCGTTAGTAACTGTGGGGAACATCCCGCGCATAGATGGGACCCACTGCAAATGGGCAGTTTCCCATAAGGTGAGATGACAAAAGGGACTAGATATTTTGAAAAGTCACTGTGATGATCTGCTCAACCACATGACTAAGGAATCGTGTGGGGCAACGAGTTGATTGTCTCTTGTGGTGAAAGTGTACACACTCTGTAGAGTCAAAACTATTCGAATAGCCGTGCCCATGGTCAAGGGTGGATATGGGAACTTAACCAGATATAGTTCTATTTCAAAGTGCTTTGTGAATGGGTTTGGAAAAGTGAAGGGCATTGGAAGAAAGCCTTGATTTGAGTTGTCCTGGGTGTCGTCCCAGTGGTAATGTAAGCGGTTATAACGCTGAAATGTTAGCATATGGTGCGGATGCCATGTAATGGTGGATGGAATCGGATCACTATTATTATTGCATTCCTTTACACATTATGTTTTGTGTAAACTGCTAGGTCTCGGAAATTTCTATGTATTGTATTTCAAATAATGACACTTCTAATCTTACAAAATAAAATATGGAAGGAATAAACAGGGCCGTGAGTAAAGGAGATGGATGTTTACAGTATACACATAAAGGTATTGGTGGATGAGTGGATCCATGTCGATCATAAATAGGAAACAATAGAGTGGATTCTAGGAGAAATAAATTGGTGGAGCCTAAATGATTATATAGGCTAGATAGATGATTTATATGATTTTTGGAGTATTAGGAAGTGCAAAGGTATTGGTTGGATTACAACACTGGTATTTAATATAAATTTCTGAAAGATGTTGACAATATTGGGATTAATAGGATTTGAACAATTTCTAGATGGATGTATTGAATTTCTGGGAATTTGGAGGTATGGTAATAATTCTTGGAGTATAAACTTGATCAATGATATTCTTGGTGGATAAATACTAGTGAATCGTAGACCTGATCAATGATATATTTGGTGGATATATACTAGTGAATCGTAGACTTGATCTATGATATTCTTGGTGGATGTATACTAGTGAATTAGTCAGAGATGGATAATGGAAAAAATAAGGTTGATTATTGGAAAAGCAAATTATGGTTGTGGATCAGTAACAGAAGGATTGGATTGTTAAGAATTTAGAATGCAAAAGATATTGGTGGATTAAATGAATGATATTAGATAAATGATGTCGCTAGCTGTTTGGAGTTTTAGGCAGCAATTGATCGGTGGATTATATAAGTTATGATACTCACTGTTGAGGGATTTAGGCAGCCATTGATTGGTGGATTGCATAATTGATGATATTCGCTGTTTGGATTCTTAGACAGCAGCCAATAAAGAAAGTATATTTTTATCGTAGTGAGGAGTTCATGTAGCAACCGTAACACTATGATTAAATAATAATGTTACCAAAAGCGATTTTTGCAAATAAAATAACCCGAGCCTCTCCTTTGATAAGCCATGCATATTATTTATTGCATTCTGTGTATTAGCTCGCGGAGCACGGTGGTTAGTGTGCTCACACTCGCTCTCATAACAAATCCAGAAGCAGGAATCAGATCACTACGCTTCGGCAATATTTTTGGACATGATGGCAGAGAAGGTGAAGATGTCAAGGGCTAGGTCGCGAACCTCCAGTTGGCTGCCTGTGGGCATACCCTGAAAGTCCTACCTGTGTGCTTCGTTCTTCCGCTGCTGCAATTTAATGATTTCGGCCTAATCGGCCCATGAGTAAGTTTACTATTATATTTATGCTTCCGCATGATATGTACTTTGATAATTGGAATCAGAATCTGTGAGCACCGCTCACTCGATCCAGAGAATAGTGCGGTAATCACGAAGGAATCCGGATTGTAAAATCTGGTCCCTCTGAGTATAGTCCTATCTTAATAGGAAAATATTAGTAATACCACCACATGTTCTGATATTAGCCACAACATCTTTGTACATGTCCTTAATTAGGGTAATATATTTTATTGGGATTTTTATCCTTTGGAGCACCTACCACATGACCTTCCTTACCACTTTGTTTTAGGCTTTCTCTAAGTCAATAAGCACCATGTCAATAAACACCATATGAAGGTCTCTCCAAGAATTACATTGTTCCTATAAAATATTTGAATGTGCCTTTTTTAGCTTCATCAATTGTTACCTGAGTCCAAAAATCAATAATCAACTATAAAATAAGGTATTTCACATCCTCAAAATTTTAAAACTAAGCAAAACTACCGTGTTTCGAACGAATCATTATTGATGGAGTTGTAAGTATAAACAAGGCACATGGGTTATTTTTTTTGGAAAATTCCCTATATACCACTGACTTTTGATCCGATCCTTGACTTGTCATTAGAGAAAATATTGTTTCTTTCATGCCATCAAGTTTCTACTTTGTACCCTTACATGCCACTTCCGTCAGCTATCTGTGAAAGTGATGTTAATTAGATTGTGAAAAGAATCTTTTGCCTTTCTTCATCTTCTTCTTGTTCTCTCCTTCTCCTCCTCTTCCCTTGCCTTTCCTCTCTCATGCCTCCACACTAATCGAGCTCACCACCGCTGCTCAGCCCCTGTCCCTAATCCCTATGCTAGCCTCTCCTCCTTCCTTTTTCTCTTTGTTTCGCCGCCGCCATCTCCAATCCAATCATATCTGCCTTGCCGGAGCCAAAACCTAGGCCAAGGAGGCGTCGTCAGTGGTGGAGAGGCATCACTAGATTCCTCCCCACCTTAAGCACAACTAGGGAGCCAAGGACCGTGCCACACTAGGTTTGTCGACGTCGAACTCCTCCTCACCTCCCGCCGCCGTTAGATTCCTCCCTACCTCGAGAACGAGTAGGGACCGCGCCATATCGGGGCCGCTATTGCTGGACTCCCCCTCACCTCCCATCACCCTAATCGGCCTCATCCCTTCCTTCCTCATCGCAGGATGGATCACCAACGATACTCAAGAGCTCGTCATGTTCACCAACATCGACGCCGGCAGCTTCCACTTGTACCCTGGTGGTGCCTGCCAACATCGTTGCTATTGCTGTGCTCCTCGGATCTCGGAGTTCTTGATGCATGTTTCTTCAAGAAATTGAGTTCTTGATTAATGTTTAGCTTTAGTATATGATTTTGTCGTTGGAGATTGGATTCGAGACTTGTTGTTCTTGTGATGGTATTCTACTTCCTCTATCGATCTATGTTCTCTATCCTATAATTTTCTCACCTCCGCCCCACTCCTGCTCGGTGCAGTCACCAACTACGTTGTCGATCCGGCTTACCATACGCATGGAGATTGGAGAAGAGGGAGGAGAGAGGGGGAAGAGTGTGGATATTGGAGAAGGGTATTGATATGTGGGTTCCTGATTTTGAGAGGGCGAGATAGGTATTTATCAAAAATATGACAAGTTTTTAGATATTAATAGCCGATTGTCTTAATGGAGCTAATGGCTATGGCATGGATAGAATGCCAAAAGTTTTTCAATGATACAGGGGAGTCACATTTTTTTCTTGTGACATATCAGGAATGAGGTCAAGAATTTTCCTTTTTACTTCTCTCCGATTTCTCTTTCTTCTGGTCAAGGAGCTAGACTTCCAGAGTAGACCATACCACCATGCATTTTTTTTTCTTTTTAGTATATATACATCTTATTGGAACTTGATAGTACTGATTTTGAAGAGCTCAAGATTGATGTGATCACTGAGGGGACGACTCACTCCAAAGTCTAACACGGTTACCCATTGATTCATCAGATGGCCACGACACCGCTGACACCGGACTGAAAATTCAAGGGAAAGACGAACACGTTCTTCTCAGCCTACGATGAGTTTTCTCGGCTCCGCTTTATGGTTCTTGATCATGATTTAAAATTTTTAAATTTTAATACGAATATTTATATGAATAATCGAATACGACAAATTAATAAGTTATTTTAAAAAACTATCTTGATAGGTACTTCAAAACGATAAAAAAACTATCTTATTTATTTGTTTAAGAGTAGGGCTGGGCATTCGGTCTATTCGGTCTCTGGAAAATTCGGGTTCTAAAAAATGAGGACCAAATTTCTCAGAAAAAAACAAGAACCGAACTCAAATATACCGAATTTTTTGTTCGGTCTATTTCGGTCCACCTAATTGACCGAAATAACTCTGAGCTTCCAGATCCAGTGTTGTTTGCGAAATCTTTGTAATGAGCTAAACAAAACAAATAATATTCATGCATAAAGCAATGAGTAGCCAGCCAGCCAGTAACATGTGTAATGACATAAGTGCCCCTAATGGGGAGGTACGGATGTAAGGGCATAACTGTAAAAGCATACCCCATGTGAATATATATATCAGGATGAGGGGGAAGGTGAGCCAGAACACTCCCACCTCTCCACTACCATCTCTCTCTGTTTGGCCTGTAGCCACAACACACACCAAATGAGCTTTTCGGGTTTGGACCGATGCTTGAGTGCTTGACGCCTTGACGGGGGCCTTTTCTATAAAACCAGAATTCGGGTGATTTGGTCTATTCGGGTTTTGAAGGCCAAAGACCGAACCCGAACCCGAAGACCGAACTAAATTAAAATATTGACCGAACTCGAACCCCGAAACCCGAATAGACTGACAATTCGGTCTATCCGGGTTCGGTTCGGTTCGGTGTTCGGTTCTCGGGTTTAAAGTGCCCACCCCTATTTAAGAGAATAAATAAACTATAAGCCGAAAAGAATTCGGCATATGACTTATGATTTCTTTTCAATAAAAAATAAGGCGGCTTCTCCGCTATCATTTAGAAGCGACTTATCGGGATAATTTTGTTGAAGCGGCTTATCAGTAATCATTCGTTCATATAAATACTTATGCTAAAACAAAAACCATTATCTACAGCCATAACCCATCAATTATAGTTAAAAATAGCGCACGCAATGTGTCATCAGTAGCCGATAATGAAGTCCAAATTCTTTGGAAAAAAAAAAGTTGCGGTGGGGATAGCAGTCCCCTGCCCCTTATTCTCACTACCTTTCTTCTTCTGATTTTAAATATAAGTTGTTTTGAATATAAATATGGTCTCTAAGATGACACATTGACCTTAAATTTCTGTTTCAAATAAAATTAATTATATATTATGAAAGTATATTTCATAATGATACCAATTTCATTTTATTATTCTTGATAATTTTTTATATATTCATGGTCAAACTAAAAAACATTTAACCACCATAGATTCTAAAACGATTTATATTTGGAATTAAAGGAGTATCAAATATAGGCTGGCAGTCAGTAACACCGTAACACGTGGGATCTAGTTGCTTATCATAAGTCTTCGATGGAAATTCATGTGTCGTTGCTCTGGTTTTATATAGATTATTGAAGAGCATAGATGCCACTACTCTTTATAAATACTCAAGCGAGATGGAGGAGAGTGTCGTATATCACCTCACTATGTAATGTGTTTTTCAGTTACGGCTGAAAATTTATAGTTGTGATTTATAGTTTTTAGTTTTAGTACGAACATTCGTATAAACGAATTAAATACCAATACTTTACTTTTAAAAAATTATCTTGATAAACTATTTAAATAAAAAATTATTCTATTATTTGTCCGAATGAAGTCATTAACCAAAATAACCATGAGCATGGTAATCGACCTCAAAATTTTCAATCTGGATCATTCTTATATAAGTTGTAACAGCTAGTTTTATGATTACCAAGCGATTTTCCCGGTCTTCCATGAATGCAGGCGTAACATCTGCATAAGTCACCGCTACGTTGCAACCTTTCTTTTCTCCCTGAGGCAACCGGCTCAGTACGGTACTACCGTTTGCTCCTTGGACCAGCGTGCTTGTCCAGTTGTCCCTGCGCTTCAAAATCTATGCGCATGAAAGCTTGTATTCTAATCCCTATCGCAGTGTTGGTATGGCTGCGCAGGATTTGCAGTGGAATGGCAGGTTATCTCCGGATCTTGCAGGGTACCTCTCTGTAGCACAAAAAAAAAAAGTCTCTTAACGTTTCAAAGGCTGACAAGTATTTTAATTAGTTTTAATCTAATTGATGGTTTTACATAATTATTTTTAAGGAGAACCTACCTGTTCGCCTATTTTTCTGTAAGTGTGCTCCCATCTCCATCTCTATCTTTATACCTCTCTCTCCCATCTCTAACTCTCCCTCCAATCTTTCTCTCTCCCTCTCTTCCTCCCTCGTGAGGCCGAAGGCATGTGGGGACAGCTAGCCGGGGCAGGCGGAGTCAGCGTCGGCACATAGCATGGGCGCGGCATGGCAGCATGTGGGCACGACGTGGCAGCGCCATGGCACACGGCGTGGCGCAGCGGCAGCCCGGCGCGGCACGCCAAGGCAACGTAGCGTCACCATGGCAAGCGGTGACAATGACTGCAAGCCACGGTGGGCCGGCGGTGCCATGGTGGGTGACGGCACAGCGGCCTGGGGAAGGCGCGCAAGTCGTGAGGCACAGAGGCGACGACAGCCCGTGGCGACGCGTTGCCAATGGTGGTTGGCGGCGGCGACGGCCGGAGTGGCCGGTGGCGAACTGCTATGGCCGTGTGGTTTGGGTGGCCGGGAAGTGCTGCCAAATAGCGTTTCGCGCGAAGTTTTCTTGGGCCGTGCAGTGTGCCATGGTTCGTTCGATCGAACGGCAATTGCCACGACGAAACCTTACCGAACGCAATTTTTTCTGACCGGACAACCTCTTGCTGTCCTTTTCACAATCTTATCATAACTCTCATCTTATTTGATTCCGTTCCATCATGTAGATTCTCACGCAGCTGTTGAGGGAGCGTTGAGCGATTGTGCATTCCAGGTCCTTTGTGTAGCGAGTCGCCAAACATGTTCAAGACAAGTCCTCGCGACCTTAACCTCTCCGCTTCGCATACCACCTTATCCATGATTACTTGTTACCATTGTCATTGAGTACAATTATTATATCACTAAAGATACCGGATTATTATCATATCACTAAAGTTACCGTTTGTCATCATATCACTAAAGTTACCTAGTTATTATCATATCACTAAAGCCCACTTGGTCATTAACATATCACTAATACTTGTCCAGTTATTATCATATCGCTCATGCTTGCCTAGTTATAATCTTTCAATACTGCATTCATACCACAATGTTCTAGGATATCTTGTTCATACGCCTTTAGGTTTATTAGAATGCTCAATTAATAATGCTCTAGAATTCATGCCTTTAATTAGTGTTTTAAAATTCTGCTTAAATCATTAATAGAGGGTAGCATATGAACATGTTCCAAATCTAGGTTTAAACCACTAGCAATCTTTTAACATTAGGGCTGCTATGGTTATTCTTCCTGATATCATGATCCATTTATTCATATGATTTCGTATGTGTCATGACTAATGTATTTAATACCATTAATCGGACTAATAATCACTCCTTACATAATAAAATTTGGATGGTTGCCAACCCTTGTATGTGCTATATTATGATAACTTATTAGAATAATTCTTATCTCACTATCACCATAGTATCATCTCTCATCGACTCATATCAGAAATTATGCTTTCCTATTCTCAACTCTTGCAACCTTTTCACTCATCGTATCCTTACACGTGTCTAGCTTAGTTACTCCAATATCTAATCACAATATCTGTTAATAACTTAATGGTTACCTGGCCTAGAGTTACCTACATATAGGGGAGATTGCTACCCACCTAGTAACGTATGAGGGCTGTGTGTTTTTGTTACTCAGGATATTACACCCCGTCTGCAATTATACAGTCGAGGACAGCGTTGTGCCTGACTATTCTCGCATAACCGGGTATGTGGGAGTAATCGTCATTGCCATTGCCATAACTTACTAAATAACAATTATATTTAATTCCACCGTTCATGTTGTCTCGTTACTCAATATATTACACCCCGTCTGCGATTATACAATCGAGGACAATGTTGTGCCTGACTACTCTCGTATAATCGGGTATGTGTCAAGTAATTGCGAGTGCCATTGATATTACTTGCTATATAATAAATATCCTTATTTCCATGATTTCTGTTATCTCTATCTCCGAAACTGTGTCAATTACTTACTTATATTGCTTGTTATTTAATCACCGTGTTGCGACCGTTGTTGGGTACTTACTGAGATTTCTAAATCTCATGCTTGCTATTTCCATTCTTAGGTAAAAGGTCATTAGAGTGATAGCATCATGCATGGGCGGAAGCACTCGAGTTTTCAGCACTGTGGCTTGCCACTATTTATGATATTTTATTTATTCCTCTTTTGGTTAGAAGTGGACGGTCTTACGTTTCAAATATTTATTTCAACATCTGCTTATTCTTTAATAAAAATGCTCTTAAAGTTTTAATTTTCTTACGATTTCTATTGCTACTTTTACTGTTTATTTTTTTACTTTAACGATGATATTCTATAATAGCGTCTTATATTGGTACGTGAGATGCTACACTCACTCTGGGGCACCCGAGCAGCTGCTGCTTTCATGCGTTGCGACGTCCACTGACTGCATGATCTACCAGATGGTGAACCCTGTTTCTCTTGTTTCATTATCTTCTTCCTTTTTTGTTCTTTTGATAGTAGTCTTATGTTTCATTACCAAGCGTGATAAATGTACAAAGCTAACATAAAATGGGAACGGTGGATACGTCGCAAACATGTGGTGCACGTACTCATACGATCAACTTTTGGTTTGGCCTCCAAATCAACTTGAATAATTCTGAAACAGTTTGATGATAATCTATACAATGTTCTAGCTAGCATCCTTTAAAATTTCAACTTCAACTTCAGATTTCGTTAGAAGAAAAAAAAAAGATAAATTTGTTGTGAGTAGTAGCACGCGTTTGTCTTTTCTTTTTATTTATTATTTGTTATTTTTAATATAGAATAAATTTAAATTTAGAATTTTATATATAGATAGAGCAATTTCTCATGTTAATTTAATGCCCAAACCAAAAGTGATCGTATTAATGCATCACAAAGGATCATTGCATATGTTATCCAAAGGAAGAGTATGACTATGACAAGTTATCGAGGTTACGTACCACTTAGCTAAAAATGTCGAGAATACTAGTGGGCAAATGGAGAACAAAATGACAAATTCTATAGCTCAGAGCAACCCTTACACTGATTTTAAGGGCAAGGACACTCCGATGCAAGTGATAAGTACACTCAGAAAATTGTTTACGTAGAATCGGATATAGCGAGTTAGATAGGGTAAATGATTTATTAAAATCTTTTCTTAGGTAAGTAATATGATACAATAAAAAAACATAAACCCACAAGCTTCACCAAAGCCAAGAACTAAATAACACAAGATCACCTGAGACTTACAGTCTCATCGGTCTGACAGCCGATCAGAGGGCAATTGAATCGCTCGGCCGATCTGACTACAAGTCCCATCGGTCTGGGTGGACTGACCACTCGCCAAACAGTGGTAAAAATCAACACAACTCTCGACAATATGGACTCTCACCATGACTAATACAACTAAAACCAACTCAACTTATTCAAATTCCCAGAGGCCGGTCTGGCCACCAACTACTGGCCAGATCGCCATGAACCGATTTAAACCTCTTGGTAACAGGGGACTGGTCTGATCATGGCTCCCATGCCGGTCAGACTGCCATTACATGGCCGATGATACCGCTCTCAAAAACTCTGCGTAACGCAACGAGCACCTTTGGAATAAATCTACTGCCAACTAGGAATTGGTCACACCGTCTTTTTAGTTGGACCGCTCTCACGCCGATCACACCGTATACCGATCAGACTGTTGCTCACGACCGGTAAGACATCTCCAGCCAGCGGTTAGACCGCCTCTGCAGACCGGTCAAACCTCTGCCTACCTGACAGCAAAAACAAGAGAGTAAATGTTTGTAAATGATACAAAATCAAACTCAAAATTTGACAACGAATCATAAGCAAAATCAAATACTCATCACACAACATATGGTGACCTTTACATGGTCTCACAAGTTGGTACACCAACCTTGGCATGCGACTCCCTTCTCTCTCAGATCAAAGCAGAACAAAAGGGATGTCAACAAGATCATGATAGAGATCCATACATGCTGCAAGTCTTTGATGCAAAAGACTTGTAGAAGTTTGAGAAGGACTTGCGACATCCCTTCATTCCCATGCTTGCTTCAATGACAGAATATGGTAGTCAATTATGCAGCATATACCATTGTAGAAAGAATGAAGGAGCCCATGTGAGGAGCAAAGGTTTGGAAGGAAGCCAAAAGGATGGCACAGGGGAGTTCAATGTGGGAATAAAGGTTTTGCCACATTGCTCCACATGGAGATGGGGGCATCATGCATGTCCTTGTGTAGACTCCAAAAAGAGTAAAGCTAATTAGTAGGAGAGGGAAGGAGAGTGTGTGACCACATACACAAACGTTGTAAACCCCATTAGAAAGACTGAGACATGTAAATTGACTAAATCCTTATGCTCTAAAGGTCCAACACACTTCGGCTTGCCCCCTACGTGTAGGCGTTCGGAATGAATATTCTGTACCATTTAGCTTTCATCTTGTGCATAGTGAGATTTTCCTTTTCATCATCGGAAGATTGGATTCGAGAAGGAAAATTAGCATACCGATTGACCGTTTTCTTTGCCAAATAGATATGAAATGGAAACTATCTGACAGCCTAATGTTCCCAAAATATGCCACGCACATGCTGTCCATATGGCTGGCTCCAACAAAAGGAGCAACCATGGCCGACGACCCAGCCAGGATCTCCTAGGATTGGTGATGTAGTGCCAAAGTGCCAGCAGATAAGGCCCAGAGAACATTCCAAACCCCTTTAACTTCTTCCTCTTTTCTTAGTCCTCTTCAGGCCTTCACAGCATCTCAATTAGTACAGTAGGACAGTAGGTTATTAGAAAGACCAAAGCTTAGTTATCTTTCCGCACCATTAGCCCGTTTCAACATGGCAGGGACAGAAAGGCTGCCTAATCATTTGCATTGTCCTGGCTTGCTTTTCGTTGTGTCACTTGCACAACTAAATATATGCAAGACAGCTAACAGGAGGATTGGTCATAATACCCGGTTGGTCTATCTATGGGTTAAGGGTTCTATGGCCGAACTATTTACTAGTTAAATTATTTGTGGATTCCAAGATCTGGTGTTTGTGACCTGTCCATTCCCTGCATTATTAGAGAGCTGCACTAACAACTTCTCATACCATCTCAGACCAGAGCAAAATTCAAGATTAAAACACAGAATGTAAAGAAGTATCCAAACTGTCCTTGGTTAATTAGACCATCTTAAGCTGTTACATGGCCATGTATATCTAGCATACTGAGGGAAGGCCCAAATGATGCACCAGGTGCCCATCTCCTGCTTTGGGCGCGCAGGCCTTGCTTTTGTGGATGCCCTCTACGCACCCTCTGCATAGATGCAAGAGAAAGGCCTATGTAAAGCAGGAAAAGAGCACCCCAAATGTGATGAGTTCTCAAGGGCAAAAGGGCAGTGCAGATCTCCCCATCCATTCAGTGGCCTAGAAGCTTTTGCTTTTGCCCTGCTTTTTCCGCCATGTCCCTATGCCGGCCGGGGTCACTCCGTTGTGTTCGTGGTCGCGAGTCGTCGTAGAACAAGTAGTCGTAGGATTAGTCATATGACTTCACGAGCACAATATCCATGCAGCACCATATATGTATGCCCCCAAAAAAACGGAGACGTCTGAACTATATACATAGCTGTGTCAAGTAAAATCTCTCTTGAAGGAACCGATCAGTTGATTACTGGTTGAGAATCGCAATCAGCAAGCCATGCATGAATGGATAGCCCTAGCCGAGCCGAGAGTGCAAATAGACTCGACTAGCAAGGCAGGGATGGTGTGGGGCTGGCTGGAAATCCGCCGGCGAGGCCAGGTCGCAGGCACGCACGCACGCATGATGCAGGTCGATCGAAAGGCGATCAAATCACACAAAAGCATGCACTGCATCTGCATAAGCCGCCGCGCGCCGGCCTGCCGGCTGATCCTCTCCATGCACGCCGAGAATGATATCGATCGGTATCGTGTGGCGCCGGCGCATATACGCGAGCGCGATCGATAGATCGATGCCGAGGCGTGGTATGGTGTGGCGCTGTAGAAACGGGAGCGATGAGGCGAAGAACGAGGGCGCGCCTTGACCTGTGCTGTGCATGCAAGCATGCATGATGGTGTTTGGTGCATGTTCGATATGCAGGAACAGTGTGATGTGAGCTTGCCCCATGGATGGATCGATCTCCACCTGATCGAGCGCGTGCATGGCATGGTGGGGATGCCCTTTGCGTGCTCCCGCGCGCCATTGCCGTCTTTTCTCCCCATGCAGGCAGCACAATTATTGCTGCGCGGCTTTCGCCGGCTGGAGACATGCATGCATCTGCACGGGAACTCAGGTTCATCAGCTGTTCTGATCAGGACGGGAAGCCCACTCCGCCGGTGTCTAGTAAGTGTTTAAATGGCTATTCAGATATGTGCTATTGTACTCAACAAGTGTTAACACTTGAATCATCTTGGTTAATCTGTGTAAACTCGCAGCGACGTTGCTGGGCTGGGCCCTTCAGAGTTCAGATGATCAAACGAATTACACTTTCCCCCGAACAGATAGTACAACTGATCAGGCATATATGTAGTATTCGTAAGGTCCCCAAAGTAAGGCCAGATAGGGCCCACCTGTACATTCCAAGTCCATTAGGCCATATATTGTTCTGTTCATTCTTCTCAAAAAATTATATATTGCAATGTTCATGGTCGATGATGGAGCATCGCTAATTTTGCTACTTCTTTGCAAATTAGCCACCGCCTGTAACACTGCAAGTAACCGAGGTGCTGATTTTCATTGTGAGATTACTTGACGCACTGCCTCGATCGGCCGCAGATGGACATGGAACAGCAATATAATTCAACAAAACCCGAAACAGCAGAGTGAGTACAGACGCGGTCGATCGACAACTGGAAATGTGAGATGGGCATCTGCCATTCTTGCATATTGCATAGAACAGTATTTTCTGCAGGGATCGAACAACTTGCAGTCCCACTTTACATTATAAAAGCAGAATAAAAGAAAAGCTGATGACCATGCTTGGATTGCTACGTTCTTCAAGTAATTATGCGCAAACGGTAAGGAATGCCTAGAATAAACATGAGGATCTTGACATGACTGACGAACTCCCCACCAGTGGTTAGATGCTTGGCGTGGAACCCAGCCCCGCAATTATGCGCAATATAGCAAAGCATCTCCATCCAAACCGTCGCGATCAGCTCCCACCGATCAGCCGCTGCTTCAATCCTGAGCAACTCCAAGGAGACATTGCGAGCTCGATGAAGTTCAGGGCATCTGTCATGAAAGGTGTGAATAGTGTCTTCACGGAATTTCTGGATGAACTCCTTCCAATCAGTAGTTCTATACTCTGTAAGGCAACCAGACACCCAGTGTCGGCAATTACCGATCTCATATTGCCCCTGGCTACCCCCAATCACCTTACACTTTGTGACAAGGTACATGATGTAATTCGACAACGCTCTGCTAAGGCATCTAAACTCATCGCTGCCGGTGGCCTCGTCGGTCCGTAAGCATATATCAGTAGCAATGTGCCATACAATGGCACTTCCCACAGGATCCAAGCCTTCGATGTTGCTAACCGACAGTGCTTTCTGAGCTGCACTTCCATTGTGTTCTTGCATCGTCTCAACCGCCCACTGAGCCCATTGGCCATTGAACTTGGTCAAGTCCGGCCACTTCTGTGAAGATGAAGCGGCGGCCACTATGTCCAACAGTTTACCAAGGAGCGGTCTCTTTACCTCAGAATAGATACCATGCCGTGCGATGGCTCCCTCGTCGATGCCGCTGATGCCGATCCAACGCATCGTCCGCTGCAACAGGCCTGACGATGCTTCCTGTTTCGCTTGGATGCATTCACTGATAATGTTATGCTGTGGCAGCTTCCATGACCACTCCCTTCTTTCTAGCCTGACGATGGCGAGCAACATTTTACCAATAACTGGGAATTTTTGGCACACACAACATCCTAGTGAAAATGAAATGATACTCTCGTTTGCCCAGTATGATGAGAAGAATGCCAGGAAGATAGAGATTATCTCCAGTGTAGTGGCGCCGACAATTAATATGTAAGATATGATAACATCAGCTCCATTATACTTGACTAATCGCCCATTTTGATCAGCCATGGCCCTTGCAAACAGCGCAACAGCTACAGAGCTTAGGCAAAGAGTGGTGAGCCGGTAGAGTGTTGAACCCATAAATCCGATATTATTGGAGTAAAATAATGGAAACTTGGTGTACAAGTGGTCATAAATTAATGAGAGAGAGATTTCAACCAACTTGTACGCCGTGTCAACTCGAGTTTCTGACTGTTTGAGCTCTGTCACGGCACGTTCCGTCCAAGGAGAAAAAAAAAAGGTGCGTGTAACTTGAAGGGGTCACGTCCATAAAATAATTGAACATTTTTTCGAAGTAGAAGGTTGCCACCTCCAGGATGCTCTGGAAGTTTCCCGCTTGGCAATGTAAAACAATACCAGCCGTTGCCCGCTCTCCGAATCCGATACCACTTGCAGTCGTCGAGCTGGCTCTCTTGAGTGCACATATCCTCTCAGCATATTTGGCCGTCCCCAAGATGAATACCAGCACCATGGGGCCACAAGCTGTTTGTCTCCTCGCCATTGCTTGCCGACGATGTAGATGGCCAGCGCTACCTGGGTGGCGAGGTTCAGGAGGTGGCGCCTCCACAAAGTGTTGTCCTCCATGGAGAAGGCCGTGATGGTCTCCTGACCGCCGAGGTGGAGCAGCAGGAAGGGCGCCCAGAAGAGCGGCAGCTGGTGGCGCGGGTCGTCACCCACGAGGAGCGTGAGGCGGCCGAGGAGGAAGACCGCGACGGAGTCGGCCGACAGGTAGGCGAGCCACAACAGCGCACTGAGCACGCGGGAGTTGTAGCGCTTCCGGAAGCCGGCGGAGAAGAGGAGGAAGACTTGCAGGGAGAAGCTCACGAGCACTAGGCACTGGATCTCCCACTCGTTCCAGAGTTGTTGGGCACGCTCTAGTGAGCTGATACATTTTATATATACCGGTCAAAAATGGAGAAAAGAAAAGAGAATATATAATTGACTCAGTTGGGGCATTTTACTGTTCAGTGTAAAATAAGTGAATTTTTTTTGAGTTAGAGTTAATTGTTGGGTGCTTGGTCTGAGGAATGTGCATAGAGGAGTTTTGCATCAACCTGTAATTATCATCCATTTTCGTCTACTAACCACAATGTTAGTACAAAAACAAGAAGAATGGGGCTATGCCAAGAGAATTAGGATTTCGCAATTCTTCAAACAAAATAAAGCCTAAGTTCATGTAACGATTCCACATATGTGAAGTTAATTGAGTTGCTCTCTGCTCAACACACATAGAGTACAACTGACTACATCGTAGATTAACAAAATTTATAGCGATGTAACTACATGTCACATTGCCAAAATTTCATAGAATGGTTAGGTAATCAAGAACGTAGTATTTCCTTTATGCACCACAAATTTATTATTCAGTCGACTTGCTGCTTGGGTTTGCAGGACTAATGTTCATTCGAACTACATAGAGTTTATATACTTCTTTGTTTTGATAAACTCCCACAACAATCCTACGAAAAAACTTAGAAATTCTCACTAGATTATAACCGTTTATTTTGGTGGAGCTAGTTATATCAATGCAAATTAATCATACATAGATATTGAGTTGTATAACTAATATACTTGTATTTTTCAATTATAGGCAATACAATTGTATATCAAAGATAATTGTACTAATTAAGATAGCACAGGTAATTCCACTAGTTTATTTGATTGCATGAGTATGTTTTCCACTGAATTGAAAAATACCAAACCTAACCGATCGAACAAGATTTACTGGAATATGTAGCTAATTGGTAAGGTTTTTATTTTCAAAAAATCATGCTAAATTAAATTGCCCAACTGAAATAATCAAATATGCATGCTATCCTTTTTATTTTCACTATCTTGAAGTAGTATCCCCTCCCAACTTACGTACACTTTGCAATAAAATATTTGTAATGCTTTAAGTAAGTCTTGGATATTAATAATATACCACCGGTGTCCACAAATAAATGTCGTTGTAGGGTGTATGCAGTCAGCTTTAGGAATTTTGACCATTAATATATGTTAACGTATATAGACTGACTATATGAAGACTGTTGAAAAGTAAAAAGTGACTCATATTTGTGGACATGGGGACTAAATAATAATACAAATATAAAATGCATTATTTTATAGACGTGTTAGCATACTTGTATTCAGCTTTATTAACAATGTGTCATTATTTTGATACCACACAGAATAAAGTAAACAAAAAATATCATGTCGTATGGTCACAAGATATGTTATTCCTTGTGGTAGTCTATGGTTGAGATTGAAATCGGTTCATCATGTAATTCAGAGGGGGTTAGCCAATTAAATAGGTAAATTTTGTATAAGCACTACTGAAGCGAATTTAAATTAGTGTTTACAGTATTTACCAAAACCGTAGGTTAATAATTTGGTAAAATTAGTTCTGACTCTACATTACCCAAATCCCAGTAATACAGTATTTACCAAAAATACTAAGCATAGGGAAGACATATGTTAGTAGTTTGACCGACTTACCGCCTCCGTAAGTATAAGTCATTCTAGGATATGATCCGTGTTGGTTGAATATTTTTAGATTTGACCATTATCACATAAAAAATTACACAACATAGAATTGATGTTGCTAGATCCACTACAAAAAATACTTTCATTATATATATATATATATATATATATATATATATATATATATATATATATATATATATATATATATATATATATATATATATATATATATATAAATAATTATTTTTATTTGACATCGTTTTTATTGAATTTTTAGTCAAAGTATCACATTAGAGGCCATGTCAATATTCTAAATGACTTATATTTTAAGACGGATGAGTAATTACCTATGTTGCGTTGTGAGAGTGAGAGGGTAGCACAGCATGATGCCATCTCGATGATCTCTGAGCAGCCTCATGTCGCCTGAGCAACAAGCGCACGTAGCAGAGGAAGGATTGAAGAAAGACGGAGAGCGATATACTAGTACGATGCAGGTGTGGTTTGATTATGTTGGGTCATTGTTAATCAATTTATAGACCGCACTGCATGCACTTGGGGATGAGTGAGCGAGAGAGATCCCTCTGGCGTCTAGGTGGTCTGCCCTATGCACTCGATTCTTTGCTTGCATCGCTGCAAGCGGAAAAGCAAGGTTCCAGTTTAGGTGGCCAGAGTAATGCCGTCTCTTGCTTCGCTTGCTGCCGGAGTAGATGCAAGCTTCCATTATGTTTCGGTGCCAATGACTGCATGCATAAAAGCTAAGAAGTAGGCGAAAACATCAAGCAAGCGACGCAAGGACCGGATGCTCTGTACGCTTAAGATGGTCCTCCCATCCCGTGCCTTGCCGTGAGCGGCGATCGAGAATTCGAGATCGACGCCATGCGCTTCTTCTCGTTTTGTGCCGTGAGCATAGCTCTCTCTCGGCGAAGATTCGTTCTCCGCGCGCAGGCCCCTTCACAGCCCCAAATAGCCCATGGCGTTGCGCACGGTCTTGGTTTCACCGAAGCGCAGGCCCGACACTCACAAGGCGAACTGCCGCAAAGCCCAAGTTTTATCCTGATATCCAGTTCAAGCCTGCGTAGATAGGCCATGGTGCAACTCCGGGCGAGTTGGCTATGATAGCCCAAGCTTTGCTATAGGGGAGGCCCTAGGATTTGTGCCCGTTCCTGTAAAAATTCCTACGCCATTACGCATGAGTTCGGCGTTGAAGTATGCAGACACCATGCGCACAGAATTAAGGCCATATTTCAAATAGTGATGGTTTCTGATTTTTAAAAACTAAAAACTATTTGGAATGTATTTTTTTTCCTTGGTGTTATCACTGGAGATATAACGATGTTTTAATTTTTTTTTCTATTCTTTCTTTATTTTCATTTAATTCAATATCTTAAAAAAACTAACAGCCGTTGCAGTGTCATCTCAATCAAAAATAAAAACACTTTGAAATAGAAGCTTAATCTTAGGGACGGTGAACTTGCTCCTGAGCGTCGTGGAGAAGAGAAGGAAGAAGGGCTAGCAGGACGAAGCTCAAGGGCACCAAGCACTGCATCTCCAGTTAGTTCCAAAGTTGTTGGAGACGCGACAATGAGCTGATACGTTATAAGATTATTAGTTTGTTTAAGATATGCTTTGACTTTGACTTAGCGTTGACGCATGTACTGTATAATTCCAAACACATGCAAATTAAAGTCATTGATTTTTTTAGGAAAACTGTCGTTGAGTTGCTTTCTGAATGTACATACACAAGCAACCCAACTTTAAATTGCATTTTGAATGTAAGCTAGCCTTTATTAATTTACTGTGAAAATTTATAGATGTCATCAAAGGGACATCATTCATTTTGATCTATCAATTCTAAGTGAATGTCAGTTCAAGCCGATCTAGTATATACTCCACGCCTTCGGCAATATAAGTAAGGACAAAAATTTGACAAATATTGTAATGATAATAAAATATGCTAATTTTTTTGGAAGACGAAGGCTGAGAGCAGATGCAAATCTTTTTGCTTGGTTACTTCTACGACCAAAAAAACTTACTGCTGACAAGCTGGCTACTCGAGGTTGGCCTCATGCTACCTCTTGGGTGTTATGTGCGGTAGATGTTGCGACTGTTGGAAATTAGTCCATGAATCGAGATTTATTTCCTTCGAAAATTTTAAAGTATGAATAATTTAGTACCATATTATCTAGCTAAATAGAAGAAAGATAGTTTATAAAGTAAAGAATTATAAAAATTTCTTTTAAAATAACAAATTAACTTGATGAGTCTACTCGCTTGTAAAAAAATATTCCAGAAATTAATGTAACCAAATAATTATTTAAATATCAATCCCCTATGCCGCCCGTGTGACGCACGCCGCTACCGTCCCCATGTCTGTCGGCTGTCACACCGAGAGAGGGGTTCGGGTTTGAGGGGGCATGAATATGGAGCATGTCTATTAAGGTGATGCTTGGTTGGGTTGTGGTTTATGGCTTATTTCATCAGATTCGCTGAAATTACATCAGAACTAATGGTGACTTATTTGGTATAATTAAATTTAAAAAATTTAAAAATAGAAAAAATGGTTAGCCTAGCACGTGTAATACAAACGAATACGGGAAAAAAGAACTGGTTAAAAAGCTCCAAAAATCAGAAAAGGACGAAATTTACAAATAGTGAAAAATAAGCCAGAAGCCAGAAGTCAAAGTCAAAACGAGCGGAGCCTAACTTGAGGGATTCGGCCGTCACCATTATAGTTTGCATGTCTAATTTGTCTTTTTAGATTGCAACGGATAACGCACATATGCACCCACTCATATGAACCATACACGCACGCCCATCTCATATATGTGGGTGTGTCCATTTCCACACGTCTAATTAGATCTGAGACATAAATTTTACAGAATGTGGATACGTATTTTAACTACTGAATATACTCACGTGTGCATGTATTCTTTCTGTTCGAGAGTCGAGACCTAGTCCAGGGAAAAGGTAGAAAATCCTTCATTCTATCCAGAACCAGTGGGTTCATAACAACCAAACCCACCACTAAACTAAATAAGGAATATTTGGAAAAAAGAAAAGGGTATACATATATACACGACATGAACCGTGTTGCATCCGCCCTTGATTATCTTGTTCATACTTGAGCGCGCCTTTTGTCTTTCTTTTTTTAAGAGGATTTTGTTTTTCTTGTGTGTCCGTGTTTTTTTTAAAGGAGATACCCTTGATTTATATTACTGTTCCAAACAGTACACCCCTGAAATTACATTGATAAATATTACAAGATTATCATTGCACCGACTAAAACATACACGTGGCAACAGTAGCAAGAGATTCTTACTAGTATCCTCATTCCTGCTTCGTGTCTTCTCTGTGGGCGGTGGTCAATACCTAAGTTGAAGACGCTGCCGGCGAAGATTCAACACCGATGGTGGATATTGAGGTCGGCGAATCCTTTTCAGAGTGGATCGGAGGAGGCGTGGCTCACTTGACCGAGCCGCCAAAGGCCAGGTGAAATGGGCGACATGGTACAACACGGATCCAAATAGGTACAACATGTCAACATCATTAAGCTTGGCACGATTTGCCCAATAAATTATCTTGCCATGTTGGCCCATAGGTCTTGGCCCACGCGTCTACCCTTCAACTCAAGCACGATACTGAAAGAGATCTGATCATGCCATGCCAGTCTAGATACATTTAGCCTAATAGATCACCGATGACACATTGCGCACGGTCATAAACATTTTACTACTAGTTACAAGTAATTTCACTATCAATCATAAATAATTTCACTATCAAATCATTCGTCTGAGTAACCTTAACATAAATAATTTAACTATCAATCGTACGCAATTTTGTTGTACTACCATAAGAGAACTATTGTATTACCACATGAGAGTAACTATACATACTATGCCGAACCGGTTCGTCGTGCCGAGATACCAATCCAAGCACGCCACACCCAGTCAAGCCAGACCAGTATGGTCCATTTACTATTCGTGCCTTACCATGTCATGCCTAGGCCAGATAAATAGTACTGTGCTTCGGCCTAACACGGTTCGTCCGACCCATTTAGCCAGGTTGTAGAACCGATGATGACAACAGAGGGAGTGTGTAAGACCATGTGGCTAGGTCTATGATTTTTATAATGATGAATAATTGACAACATTGCGTAATATTGTTATTCGAGACGTGTGCGTGTGTGCGTGGACTAATATCGGTCAAGTTGGTGAGAACTTGTACCGGGAAAAACGTTATTTGGTCTTTGCATGTGCAGGTTGGGCGTGGAGACGGTCATGGTCGGTGACGAGGAAGACCGGGACTAGGAGGGGGAAATCTGAGGTCCAGGCGGTCGAGGATGTCACGAGGTGGTCGGGCTCACGCTAGAGCACATGGAGATCAAAGATGGATGATGCGTGGAGAAGATACAGGAGGTGCGATCCTGGAGGCTTCGACACGCGATGAGTTGAAAAGACGGAAACGTGAAAACCCGTATTAGGAAGGGTTTCGGGTCCCTTTTAATTTAGTGGGCTGAAAATCTAGTTGAATTGATAAATTGTCCCGATCATCGCCGTTGACCACGGTTGACTCCAAGCGATCTTACACATCCAAAGACAAAGAAACCATTTCTAAGCATAAGTTCTTCATAACTTAACTCACGTTGGCCAAAATATGTATCATGGAATCTTAATGCAACAACGCAGGTCATTCCAAACTAATCCATGACTCAAATTCCCAAAAACCTGTTTTTCTGGGAAGATCGGTAGTACAACACCTACAATGTTAGTACTACCGTACTGCGGTACTACCGTACCCTGCAATCCCGAACAGGGCCTATCTGGAAAAAAACGTACCGCCGTAAAGTCGGAACTACCTCACAAACCCGTGCGGCACTACCGCGTTCACAACTGCGGTACTACCGATTTTTCTGGGATTTTCAGAAATCAGTCCAAATTAAAAGCAATTTTTGTAAATTTATTTGACCACTCTATAAATTTTACAATGATTCATCATAACATTGTTCTAAACTTTTTCATATAATATAATCACTCATATTTAGCTAGGTGTACCGCCATGCGCCCATCCGAAGACGGTGGTGTCCTAGTAGGTGGCGTAGCTGCTCCTTTCGTAGAACCGCCGAGCAGTCACTTTGGGTCAACATTGGGAGGCGTAGCTCGAGGGCCGCCATACAGCCAACGTGGACCTTCAGTGAGTGGCGTAGTCCACCAAGCAGGAGAGCCGCCGGGCTGCGGCTACCACCAACCAGGGGCGGAACTAGACAAAAAATAATCAAGGTTCACCACTTCATCATATATATAACAGCATATATAATTTTCAATCAATTTTGTGCGTAATAGTAATATGTCCGGTAATTTTTAGCATCAATACTTCAATACGACCGATACCCGTATATGATAATAAAGAAGTAATGATCAAAATACTTACCAAAATAAATAAACCCGATAATAATATTGGTTAGTTGCAACAAACTAAAGTAACTAAGTGTGAAATCTTAGACAAAAAAAGTTATTCGGCATTAGTAAAATACATCATCCGATCTCATTGGCCTATAAAAATAAAATTACTTAAAGTTTTTAACTAAAAAAATAGAATGATCAAATATAAATAAAAGCATTACTTTTTAATATTTGTGTTCTTTCAAATTCATAAAGCAATGAACTACAATATCATTGATAATTTTTTATAATTCTTATTTCTCTACATAACAAATAAGTCTATCATTCATCGAAACATCATCAAAAAATTGGAAAAGGTCAATTAGATATTTGTATGTTCAACAATTCAAGAATAATATAATAGAAAATACGTTAAGTGGTTTACTTACTTAACTGTGATCAAATTCTACATTTTCATCTAATTTGCAATGAGCCAGGACAATATTGCATAAACCAAAATTGAAACACTAAGTCTTAAACTTATAATTTGACAAAAACAATCAACAATCATCACATTGAAACCCCAGCTCACAAATGTAGCCCCTATTCTTAAAATAAATTGGAATAATTGACAAAAATTTAGAGCAAAATACATACTCACTAGGTAGGTATAATTTCCTTCGACCGACGAGAGCACGAGGCAATAGGGACCATGCGGCACTGTAGCCAGATGGCAAACGAGAGCCACTGATAGCATCGATTTCTCTTGTTTTCTTGTGAATATTTGCTGCTTGGCTGGGTGTGGCCGTAGCGGGCGTGATGCGCATCTTCTGCACGACCTTGCGTGATGAACATGCGTAGAGGGCTGTGCGAAGTGACACGCTTCAGGATTGATCAAATAGACAACATGACCTGTTGCGGTCCTCCCTCTTGGGCCAGGTGCTGCAGCGACCTCATGTCTTTGAGGGCGATGGAGATTCCTCGTGGATTACTGCTAGTTACTGAAAATTTAGGCTGCTAGTATTCCCTTCGTTTGGCTTCAAAGAAGATACCGGGTGCACCGAGTTTAGGTTAGAGGGTTCACGCATGGAATAGAGATATTAATACCTATAGAAAAGATTTTTGGACCCGGTGTCCTGTGACACCAGGCCCCATGTTGTGGCTCCGCCCATGCCACCAACGCCGACGGCCTCCAATGGTACAATTGGAGGCTGACGGGTGTTAGAATAATCTGTTGCGTCTCCTGTTTGTTTTCTGTTTTGGTTCAGTAGAACTGTTGCCGTGTCTGTTATCGCATATGCAGCAGGTTGTTATCTCCGAGTCGTGCCCAGTTCACGGCGGGAGGAGTGCGTCGAGTCCGGGTCTCGCGCGGCACGAAAGGAGGAACGTGCGTTCAGCGCACGAACTGAAGATCATGCCGGGCGTTTAGGAATGCATGTAGCTATGGTTAGGAGGTCTTGTGATATAAAAGGAAGAAACGCTGAAAAGCAGCTGCCTGTTGGGTAGCACAAATCGCATGAGAATCTGCCCTGTATCCAGAACTCCGAACCTTGCCGTTTAGCCACTGTTCATCATCCGAAATCTTCTCGTCGTTGGAGTTCTTTTCGAGTCCAGTTTGAACTGCAGAGCAGTCCCGACTGCTAAGAGCAGTCCCGACTGCTAAGTTGAGTGTAGATTGTGTCTGTCAACGGAGACCCTGGCATACTTGCCCAAACCAATTTAGCCCTAGAAAGGCTGGATCTTGGATTGGATTGAAATGACTTTCAAAGGGATTGAACTGGTACATCACTGGAATCAGGGGATTTTCGAAAGAGAAGGGGAAGGATACACGGTGACCGGAAAGAGGCGGCTCACCGGAAGGCAAGGCGATTAACGCCACATCCACTTGGGGGGAAAACCACAATGAAATTTAGTGCGTGCGTGTGTCACATTCTACTACTAATGCATACGTTTATTTTCAGCGATAGGCCGGCAAGCGACGAGATGACCGAGGGACGGTGCGCGCACAAATGGCGGTACGGGCTATCTGTAGAGGGAGCTGCGAGACGATGCATGTGTTCGGCCGGCCGAGTGGATTAGGTCTTTAGGGGAAGGTGAAGCCAGCCGCGATGCACCAGTCGGTCGGCAGCGGCCCGCGAGCAACAGAACAAGCCATGCGTGCACACGCTTGCCGTTGCCGCAATTTGGGCCCAAAAATCCCCAAATGTGCCGCTGCGCTCGCCACTACCATACCATGGGATGCTAGCAACCGAAAGTGCTGTCTTAGCTCGTTGTGCGCTGAGTAGAACAGCATATGCTCATACTTTGTATTTTGTAAGGCTTTATAGCCTTACGATCGTTGATCAATCGTAGAGGTGTGCAGTAAGCTCACGCGCATGTACGTATGCGTGTGAGTGATGTTTGTGGGGTGTTCGTCCGCGTTGTACCTAAAAAAGGCATGAGTCGATCATGCCCATTCCCATACTTACCAAACGGTTCAAATAAAAAAATAAGTCTACGTACTCGTGCATTTGCGTTATCAGTTATCACCTATGTCTACGTACTCTTGCAGGACGTAGCTTGTATGTTCTCATCCTTTTGCATGAAAAACACGCCTTTGGAGAAAAAAGAGACATAATTCAGATGATGAAATAGCGTTTGGCGCTGATGGAAGGGCTAGTTTCTCACGAAATGATTTTAGGTGATGGAAAAGAGAGCACTTGTTACGTGATGTAGTGGCCAGTTTTGGATATAAATTAAGATATTGTTAGTCCTCAAAGGAAAACAATAACATGATGGTTGATTTTATGCGAGAATTTTTACAGCTTAATGCATGCCTCCTCTGCCCTTTGTTCCGTAAACCAAGAACCCTTCTCTGCAGTTCAAATCCTCGACGATGCATTCTGAACAGATCCAAAATCTAAGTCCCAACACAAATTTCTCAATTTCCAAATGGCAACCCATATAGCTCCCAACCTGACAACCTGAACATTTCAAGCTGTGACCACCTATGGTAGATTGCTAGTACTGTCTTCTAATTGCTCGGGGCTTTAGTGTTAGTACCACCATTTAGCACACACAAGTCAACTGAAACACGTTCTTGCAAATTTACATGTTGTGTACTTACTATACAATGGCAGCTCTTCCGGTCCCGGGCTTCGCTGGGCAAGCCCGTCAAGGGGCAGTGCTAGTGCATCCTAGGACCATCACATGCGAGGCCTCGAGCAGCATCCCCGCTTAGGGACTGAAGTTGAGCACACGATGATCACGTTGCAGCGTTCAGAGGTTTTACGCAAGCTGAAGCCGATGACTCGTAGTCCCGGTTTCCTCAATCGGTTTTTCTGATCTTATCGCTTTGGATGTAAAGTAGGAGGCATGGATGCATCATGTACGCACTTCACTTCTCTCGCTCGTCTCACACACGTATCTCGTTCATTTTCCTCACCGTTTGCGTCCTCATTCTAAAAGACATTTTTTCAACTACTATTATTATTTTCAGGTAAAAGCTATCAGCCACAGCCAAAGAACCCGTTCTTTTTAACTTTTCAGCCGATTTTTAAATTTGACTTCTATCAACCGGTACTATTCATCATATCTAATCACCGCTATCAAAAAACCATCAACTTATAGCTAATATAAACAGACCCGTAGTAACTCGCTGAAACCGTGTGTATGCAGGCTGATCCTACCTACCATGCCGTGGAGGCCGACGAGACCTTCGGGATCAACGCCGTCTGCACGCACCTTGGCTGCGTCGTGTCGTGGAACGCCGCCGAGAACAGGTTCTGCCCTTGCCATGGATCCCAGAACGACAAACAGGGCAGGGTTGTCCGTGGACCTGCGCCTCTGGTAAGATGATGTTGCAAATTCCGTGATTCTAAATGTCTTACTGAACTGACACTTTTCTGAAGGATGCTCTAGTTTTGCTTACTGAACTGAACTGCATTGTTCTTCTGAAACAGTCACCGTCCCTGGTTCACACCGACGTCGACGATGGCAAGGCCCTCTTCACCCTGTGGGTCGAGACCGACTTCAGGACCGGCGATGGCATGACCCGTGGTGGGCATAAGCTATACGCATGCTCCGGCAGCAGTGTTCACTTCTGTGATCAGCTCATAGCCTTACATCTCCTCTACCCTCTGAGAACGCTGCTATAATCCGCTTGTTTCTTGTTTCCAATATATGTGCACACTGTATGAAAGAAGATAAAATTTTCATTGCACGTATCACCTTTGGAGGTCTCTGAATCTGGTGAGATGGGCACCTTCTTTTGATAGCTGATCGAACAGGGCATCTCCTGAATCTGGGAACCTGCATAGCATTCTGAAGAATACAAGAGATAAGATGGCATATATCCAGCATTGTTTCAAAAGAATAATAGAAAGTTGATCTGTTTCGGAAATGATTCAAGCTCCTGTCACTATTGGCTAATCTCTCAAGTATTCACATAGCTTTTCTCTTCAGATATGAGACTTTCCTTTTCTTCCAAGTCAACAATGGAGCATTCTTTCTCTTGCATTTTATTCAGAAGGAAAGTGGATACTTTACATGGCATTCCAAGTTCAGAATCATCAGGAGATTCACTGCCAGAAGATAAGCAACTGAGGATCAGCCACAAGCATCAACTTGAACAGATGAGCCGATCAAACTATCAAAGCAAACAAACCAAAAAACGGCATCTAAGATCATAGCTAGAGTGAATTCAGTACACCATTAATTTGAAATTAAGCTCTCACACAGACGAAATACGCGATCATTTACAGCACAGATTGCTTAGGACAGCCATGGACCATGATCCATTCAGATCCAGCATCAAGCTTATGATCACAAAATGAACAAAATTTGTCTTTCACAGATAGAAACCACCTAGAATATATGAAATCCCACGACTTGCTACTAATCACACCAAATGTACTATTATAATAACAGTTCAAGAATCTATTTCACTCGACGAAAACTGCAATATCCATCCATTTTCCACCTCCCCTCATCTATACAGCAACCCCACAGAAACCAGCCAAAACCATAAAAATGTACCACACGGCGATGCAAAATTCTTCTTGGCTTAGGCATATGCAATAATCATCAGAATCAAGAACCCAGGACCAGCCCATGCGGCCATGTCTGCCTCCCCTTGCGCCTACGAGGAGTGGGCCCCACCTTCCGGCGGCTTCCCCTCCGACGCGTAGACGACCGCGCCGGGCGGCGGATGCGCGTACATCATCGGCGGGAACGGCTGCACGGGGTGCGGGACGCCGTAGACGCCACCGACGCTCCCAGCCGCGTAGAGATCTCCCGGCGCCTCGCTTCCTCCGCCACCGACAATGTGGTAGACCGGCCCGGGCATGTAGCCGCCGCCCTGCGCAGTCGGGTCGAGGTACTGGACAGGCCGCATAGGCACGTAGTACATCGGCTGCGGCATGTACGGCGGCGGCGGGGCCGGCCACGGCGCGGCGCCCTCCGCGACGTAGGAGGTCGGATGCGCGCCGAGCGCGGGAGTCGGCGCCTCGTCCTCGCCGTGCGCCATCTCCGTGTCGGACTTGGAGCGGGCCCCCGGGCCGGGGCTGGGCTCGTCGGAGGTGGTGTCGAGGCCGAAGAGGTAGTCCGGGACCTCGGAGACGATTGACGAGGCCTCGGATCGGCCGCGCTCCATGGGCGCGGGCGCGGAGGCGTTGAGCGTCGACGAACCACTGGTCGGAGGAGGCATCGCCGGCGCCGGAGAGGACGGAGCCGAAGGCGCCCGCGGAGTGGTCCGGCGAGGCGGCGAAGAGGAAGAGGCGGAGGCGGGGCGGCTTGATGGCAGCGGTGGCGAGGCCCTGGAGGCGGTCGAGCTCGTCCATGAGGTTGTCGACGTCGTCGTCGGAGGTGATGGATATCAGTGCGTCGAGATCGTCCTGGGGGAGCTGGTACCTGAGCGCCGGGTCGGACCTCCCCGTCACGAAGAGCGCGGGGGCGACCTTGGCGAGCGCAGCGACGAACGCGGCGTAGGAGGCGGCGCGCGGGACGGAGACGATGCGGGTCTCCCCGCCGACGTAGCGGAGCTGGTGGTCGCCCGGACGCGGCACGATGCGGCCGCCGAAGCTGCACATGAGGCGCACGCTCGTGCCCCCGTGGGCCTGCGCGTGAGGCGGGGCAGGGGGCAGAGGAGGCGGGTGCTGGTGGCCGCCGCCGCCCCGGCGCGGGGTGGAGGAGGCGGAGGAGCCATCGTGGTGGTGCGACGACGATGACATCATGGGCCGCGGCGGCGGGACGTGACGAGCAAGGCAGGGGCAGAGAGGAAGGCGATGACAGGGAGGAGGGAGGCTGCCGCAGGAGAGGTGTTAATTGCAAGGAGGCATCGAAATTTGGGAATCGCAACTTGCGAGGAGAGAGAGAGAGAGAGGTGGGGGTGTCGAGAGGAGAGGAGCGGAGAGGGGTTCTTCTGCTCGGATCGGGTCGGGCACTACCATTTTCTGGCGCTAGCTGCAGGATCCGATAGGAGCTTTTCCTGATTCTAAAAAACTCGACCTGCGGGGGAAGAATTTCCGAGTATTCTTAAGAAGAAGGTCTTACCATGCAGACCGAGAAAACCTCCGAACCCTGCTCCACCCTTACACAGCGGCACCATCGCCCGACCTTGTGAGACTACCGCGGATCCTTTGGAT
Organism: Dendrocalamus sinicus; assembly: GCA_036346575.1. Taxonomy (NCBI): domain Eukaryota; kingdom Viridiplantae; phylum Streptophyta; class Magnoliopsida; order Poales; family Poaceae; genus Dendrocalamus; species Dendrocalamus sinicus. The sequence goes on along the minus strand of CM070660.1, from coordinate 8,568,554 downwards.
GCGGGCCTTAGATCGTGCTTTGGTGTGGTAGCGGCGAGGGATTTTTCTCCTAAGCTGAAATTCGCTCCCACCGAGTCGAACCCGAAACGAGAGGTGCTACTCAAGCCTCTAACCATTAGACCTTTCGCGCTTTTCCTGATTCTGTCCTCGTATAACGGCAAAGCGGTGCCGTTGCAAAAATCTGAGCCATCCCTTCTTACTTAGAAGGATGCGATGGCCCCAGGCCTCATCAGCCCCGATACACGTTACTCCCTTCCTCCCGCGATGGAAGTCCACGTCTTACCATTCGTATAGATCGAAAGAACATTAAATTTTAAAAAAAAATTAATGTTATTATACTATGCATACCTATATTATAGATCAAAAGGATATTAAATTTCAAAAAATTAATATTATTAAACTATACATACCTATATTATAGACCAAAAGGACATTAAATTTCAAAAATTAATATTATTAAACTACATATACCTATATTAAATTATACTCTATATACCCAAATCATGGAACTTCCTTGATAAATACCAAAAATAATAATAGGAATTGTTAATAAAAAGATCGAGTCGTAGTATTCTATCGACCTTGCCTCAAATCTCCTGAATCACCTGTTAACTTCTAATAAAACTAAATTAAGTTTATTCGGATTTATTTGGATCTTTTGAGTTATTTGCTTTTATTTGGATTCAGTCGACTGTCGTGTAATTAGAAATTGGAGTCCTGAAGATTCTATGGATCAAGCGAGACCGAGATTGATGAAGGTCAGGAATTAGAGATTAATGTATGAGACAACCTTGTGTGAGCTCAAGACCGAGGTAAACCGCGTCAGGCGAGTCAATACTTTGATCATGTTGAACCTATATTTTCTGCAAATTACTTTGGTTTAAATTATCAAATTGCATGCTGTTATTTTATATGCAAATACATGTTTAATTTAATATTCTAGTTATGTGCCCATTGTTTACCTTGAATAATATTACCCCTCCTTTGGAATATTTAAATGTGTGAACCTTTTCGCCCTAGCAAAATTATAATAGTGACATTTCAAAAATAAGTCCCTAATTATATGCTATGCTTAGTACTGCATAGATACTTAGGGGGCGTTGAAATGCCCCAAACATCATTGTCATTTTTAATCATGAGAAACTGGTTTGGGAAGTCATGGTGGTAATGACTGGTACATTTAATATGATTATTTTACACTCCCAAAATCCCCAACTTGCTTAATTATCTGGGCGGATGGTTCGAGGGTGTGTATGTGTGGTGCAGTAGATGCACAACGTGGTTAGTGGTAGAACCGCCCAGAGACCACTAAGGACTGAATCTTGTAATGACCTCCTGTGTAAAACAGTGCAACCACAAGTCTGTAAAGTACAACTTGGCAAAGTAAACTTATCGAAACCCTGGACTCATCTCACTGGTAGTGGATAGAAGTGGATATGCACTGGCAAAGGGGCCCTAAGGGACACCGGTGTAGGGTGAAGTTTCCACTGTTCTAACGTTGCGGGAAGTGGAGCCCGACTGCGTTAGTAACTGTGGGGAACATCCCGCGCATAGATGGGACCCACTGCAAATGGGCAGTTTCCCATAAGGTGAGATGACAAAAGGGACTAGATATTTTGAAAAGTCACTGTGATGATCTGCTCAACCACATGACTAAGGAATCGTGTGGGGCAACGAGTTGATTGTCTCTTGTGGTGAAAGTGTACACACTCTGTAGAGTCAAAACTATTCGAATAGCCGTGCCCATGGTCAAGGGTGGATATGGGAACTTAACCAGATATAGTTCTATTTCAAAGTGCTTTGTGAATGGGTTTGGAAAAGTGAAGGGCATTGGAAGAAAGCCTTGATTTGAGTTGTCCTGGGTGTCGTCCCAGTGGTAATGTAAGCGGTTATAACGCTGAAATGTTAGCATATGGTGCGGATGCCATGTAATGGTGGATGGAATCTGGATCACTATTATTATTGCATTCCTTTACACATTATGTTTTTGTGTAAAACTGCTAGGTCTCAGGAAATTTCTATGTATTGTATTTCAAATAATGACACTTCTAATCTTACAAAATAAAATATGGAAGGAATAAACAGGGCCGTGAGTAAAGGAGATGGATGTTTACAGTATACACATAAAGGTATTGGTGGATGAGTGGATCCATGTCGATCATAAATAGGAAACAATAGAGTGGATTCTAGGAGAAATAAATTGGTGGAGCCTAAATGATTATATAGGCTAGATAGATGATTTATATGATTTTTGGAGTATTAGGAAGTGCAAAGGTATTGGTTGGATTACAACACTGGTATTTAATATAAATTTCTGAAAGATGTTGACAATATTGGGATTAATAGGATTTGAACAATTTCTAGATGGATGTATTGAATTTCTGGGAATTTGGAGGTATGGTAATAATTCTTGGAGTATAAACTTGATCAATGATATTCTTGGTGGATAAATACTAGTGAATCGTAGACCTGATCAATGATATATTTGGTGGATATATACTAGTGAATCGTAGACTTGATCTATGATATTCTTGGTGGATGTATACTAGTGAATTAGTCAGAGATGGATAATGGAAAAAATAAGGTTGATTATTGGAAAAGCAAATTATGGTTGTGGATCAGTAACAGAAGGATTGGATTGTTAAGAATTTAGAATGCAAAAGATATTGGTGGATTAAATGAATGATATTAGATAAATGATGTCGCTAGCTGTTTGGAGTTTTAGGCAGCAATTGATCGGTGGATTATATAAGTTATGATACTCACTGTTGAGGGATTTAGGCAGCCATTGATTGGTGGATTGCATAATTGATGATATTCGCTGTTTGGATTCTTAGACAGCAGCCAATAAAGAAAGTATATTTTTATCGTAGTGAGGAGTTCATGTAGCAACCGTAACACTATGATTAAATAATAATGTTACCAAAAGCGATTTTTGCAAATAAAATAACCCGAGCCTCTCCTTTGATAAGCCATGCATATTATTTATTGCATTCTGTGTATTAGCTCGCGGAGCACGGTGGTTAGTGTGCTCACACTCGCTCTCATAACAAATCCAGAAGCAGGAATCAGATCACTACGCTTCGGCAATATTTTTGGACATGATGGCAGAGAAGGTGAAGATGTCAAGGGCTAGGTCGCGAACCTCCAGTTGGCTGCCTGTGGGCATACCCTGAAAGTCCTACCTGTGTGCTTCGTTCTTCCGCTGCTGCAATTTAATGATTTCGGCCTAATCGGCCCATGAGTAAGTTTACTATTATATTTATGCTTCCGCATGATATGTACTTTGATAATTGGAACTGTAATCTGTGAGCACTGTCTACTGATCCAGAGAATAGTGCGGTAATCACAGAAGGAATCCGGATTGTAAAATCTGGGTCCCTACAGTATAGTCCTATCTTAATAGGAAAATATTAGTAATACCACCACATGTTCTGATATTAGCCACAACATCTTTGTACATGTCCTTAATTAGGGTAATATATTTTATTGGGATTTTTATCCTTTGGAGCACCTACCACATGACCTTCCTTACCACTTTGTTTTAGGCTTTCTCTAAGTCAATAAGCACCATGTCAATAAACACCATATGAAGGTCTCTCCAAGAATTACATTGTTCCTATAAAATATTTGAATGTGCCTTTTTTAGCTTCATCAATTGTTACCTGAGTCCAAAAATCAATAATCAACTATAAAATAAGGTATTTCACATCCTCAAAATTTTAAAACTAAGCAAAACTACCGTGTTTCGAACGAATCATTATTGATGGAGTTGTAAGTATAAACAAGGCACATGGGTTATTTTTTTTGGAAAATTCCCTATATACCACTGACTTTTGATCCGATCCTTGACTTGTCATTAGAGAAAATATTGTTTCTTTCATGCCATCAAGTTTCTACTTTGTACCCTTACATGCCACTTCCGTCAGCTATCTGTGAAAGTGATGTTAATTAGATTGTGAAAAGAATCTTTTGCCTTTCTTCATCTTCTTCTTGTTCTCTCCTTCTCCCTCCTCTTCCCTTGCCTTTCCTCTCTCATGCCTCCACACTAATCGAGCTCACCACTGCCGTTCAGCCCCCTGTCCCTAATCCCTATGCTAGCCTCTCCTCCCTTCCTTTTTCTCTTTGTTTCGTCGCTCGCCATCTCCAATCCAATCATATCTGCCTTGCCGGAGCCAAAACCTAGGCCAAGGAGGCGTCGTCAGTGGTGGAGAGGCATCACTAGATTCCTCCCCACCTTAAGCACAACTAGGGAGCCAAGGACCGTGCCACACTAGGTTTGTCGACGTCGAACTCCTCCTCACCTCCCGCCGCCGTTAGATTCCTCCCTACCTCGAGAACGAGTAGGGACCGCGCCATATCGGGGCCGCTATTGCTGGACTCCCCCTCACCTCCCATCACCCTAATCGGCCTCATCCCTTCCTTCCTCATCGCAGGATGGATCACCAACGATACTCAAGAGCTCGTCATGTTCACCAACATCGACGCCGGCAGCTTCCACTTGTACCCTGGTGGTGCCTGCCAACATCGTTGCTATTGCTGTGCTCCTCGGATCTCGGAGTTCTTGATGCATGTTTCTTCAAGAAATTGAGTTCTTGATTAATGTTTAGCTTTAGTATATGATTTTGTCGTTGGAGATTGGATTCGAGACTTGTTGTTCTTGTGATGGTATTCTACTTCCTCTATCGATCTATGTTCTCTATCCTATAATTTTCTCACCTCCGCCCACTCCTGCTGGTGCAGTCACCAACTACGTTGTCGATCCGGCACCATACGCATGGAGATTGGAGAAGAGGAGGAGAGAGGGGGAAGAGTGTGGATATTGGAGAAGGGTATTGATATGTGGGTTCCTGATTTTGAGAGGGCGAGATAGGTATTTATCAAAAATATGACAAGTTTTTAGATATTAATAGCCGATTGTCTTAATGGAGCTAATGGCTATGGCATGGATAGAATGCCAAAAGTTTTCAATGATACAGGAGTCACATTTTTTCTTGTGACATATCAGGAATGAGGTCAAGAATTTTCCTTTTACTTCTCTCCGATTTCTCTTTCTTCTGGTCAAGGAGCTAGACTTCCAGAGTAGACCATACCACCATGCATTTTTTTTCTTTTAGTATATATACATCTTATTGGAACTTGATAGTACTGATTTTGAAGAGCTCAAGATTGATGTGATCACTGAGGGGACGACTCACTCCAAAGTCTAACACGGTTACCCATTGATTCATCAGATGGCCACGACACCGCTGACACCGGACTGAAAATTCAAGGGAAAGACGAACACGTTCTTCTCAGCCTACGATGAGTTTTCTCGGCTCCGCTTTATGGTTCTTGATCATGATTTAAAATTTTTAAATTTTAATACGAATATTTATATGAATAATCGAATACGACAAATTAATAAGTTATTTTAAAAAACTATCTTGATAGGTACTTCAAAACGATAAAAAAACTATCTTATTTATTTGTTTAAGAGTAGGGCTGGGCATTCGGTCTATTCGGTCTCTGGAAAATTCGGGTTCTAAAAAATGAGGACCAAATTTCTCAGAAAAAAACAAGAACCGAACTCAAATATACCGAATTTTTTGTTCGGTCTATTTCGGTCCACCTAATTGACCGAAATAACTCTGAGCTTCCAGATCCAGTGTTGTTTGCGAAATCTTTGTAATGAGCTAAACAAAACAAATAATATTCATGCATAAAGCAATGAGTAGCCAGCCAGCCAGTAACATGTGTAATGACATAAGTGCCCCTAATGGGGAGGTACGGATGTAAGGGCATAACTGTAAAAGCATACCCCATGTGAATATATATATCAGGATGAGGGGGAAGGTGAGCCAGAACACTCCCACCTCTCCACTACCATCTCTCTCTGTTTGGCCTGTAGCCACAACACACACCAAATGAGCTTTTCGGGTTTGGACCGATGCTTGAGTGCTTGACGCCTTGACGGGGGCCTTTTCTATAAAACCAGAATTCGGGTGATTTGGTCTATTCGGGTTTTGAAGGCCAAAGACCGAACCCGAACCCGAAGACCGAACTAAATTAAAATATTGACGAACTTCGAACCCAAACCGAATAGACCGACAATTCGGTCTATCCGGGTTCGGTTCGGTTCGGTGTTCGGTTCTCGGGTTTAAAGTGCCCACCCCTATTTAAGAGAATAAATAAACTATAAGCCGAAAAGAATTCGGCATATGACTTATGATTTCTTTTCAATAAAAAATAAGGCGGCTTCTCCGCTATCATTTAGAAGCGACTTATCGGGATAATTTTGTTGAAGCGGCTTATCAGTAATCATTCGTTCATATAAATACTTATGCTAAAACAAAAACCATTATCTACAGCCATAACCCATCAATTATAGTTAAAAATAGCGCACGCAATGTGTCATCAGTAGCCGATAATGAAGTCCAAATTCTTTGGAAAGAAAAAAAAAGTTGCGGTGGGGATAGCAGTCCCCTGCCCCTTATTCTCACTACCTTTCTTCTTCTGATTTTAAATATAAGTTGTTTTGAATATAAATATGGTCTCTAAGATGACACATTGACCTTAAATTTCTGTTTCAAATAAAATTAATTATATATTATGAAAGTATATTTCATAATGATACCAATTTCATTTTATTATTCTTGATAATTTTTTATATATTCATGGTCAAACTAAAAAACATTTAACCACCATAGATTCTAAAACGATTTATATTTGGAATTAAAGGAGTATCAAATATAGGCTGGCAGTCAGTAACACCGTAACACGTGGGATCTAGTTGCTTATCATAAGTCTTCGATGGAAATTCATGTGTCGTTGCTCTGGTTTTATATAGATTATTGAAGAGCATAGATGCCACTACTCTTTTATAAATACTCAAGCGAGATGGAGGAGAGTGTCGTATATCACCTCACTATGTAATGTGTTTTTTCAGTTACGGCTGAAAATTTATAGTTGTGATTTATAGTTTTTAGTTTTAGTACGAACATTCGTATAAACGAATTAAATACCAATACTTTACTTTTAAAAAATTATCTTGATAAACTATTTAAATAAAAAATTATTCTATTATTTGTCCGAATGAAGTCATTAACCAAAATAACCATGAGCATGGTAATCGACCTCAAAATTTTCAATCTGGATCATTCTTATATAAGTTGTAACAGCTAGTTTTATGATTACCAAGCGATTTTCCCGGTCTTCCATGAATGCAGGCGTAACATCTGCATAAGTCACCGCTACGTTGCAACCTTTCTTTTCTCCCTGAGGCAACCGGCTCAGTACGGTACTACCGTTTGCTCCTTGGACCAGCGTGCTTGTCCAGTTGTCCCTGCGCTTCAAAATCTATGCGCATGAAAGCTTGTATTCTAATCCCTATCGCAGTGTTGGTATGGCTGCGCAGGATTTGCAGTGGAATGGCAGGTTATCTCCGGATCTTGCAGGGTACCTCTCTGTAGCACAAAAAAAAAAAGTCTCTTAACGTTTCAAAGGCTGACAAGTATTTTAATTAGTTTTAATCTAATTGATGGTTTTACATAATTATTTTTAAGGAGAACCTACCTGTTCGCCTATTTTTCTGTAAGTGTGCTCCCATCTCCATCTCTATCTTTATACCTCTCTCTCCCATCTCTAACTCTCCCTCCAATCTTTCTCTCTCCCTCTCTTCCTCCCTCGTGAGGCCGAAGGCATGTGGGGACAGCTAGCCGGGGCAGGCGGAGTCAGCGTCGGCACATAGCATGGGCGCGGCATGGCAGCATGTGGGCACGACGTGGCAGCGCCATGGCACACGGCGTGGGCGCAGCGGCAGCCCACGGCGCGGGCACGCCAAGGCAACGTAGCGTCACCATGGCAAGCGGTGACAATGACTGCAAGCCACGGTGGGCCGGCGGTGCCATGGTGGGTGACGGCACAGCGGCCTGGGGAAGGCGCGCAAGTCGTGAGGCACGAGGCGACGACGGCCGTGGCGGCGTTGCCAATGGTGGTTGGCGGCGGCGACGGCCGGAGTGGCCGGTGGCGAACTGCTATGGCCGTGTGGTTTGGGTGGCCGGGAAGTGCTGCCAAATAGCGTTTCGCGCGAAGTTTTCTTGGGCCGTGCAGTGTGCCATGGTTCGTTCGATCGAACGGCAATTGCCACGACGAAACCTTACCGAACGCAATTTTTTCTGACCGGACAACCTCTTGCTGTCCTTTTCACAATCTTATCATAACTCTCATCTTATTTGATTCCGTTCCATCATGTAGATTCTCACGCAGCTGTTGAGGGAGCGTTCAGGCAGTTGTGCATTCCAGGTCCTTTGTGTAGCGAGTCTGCCAAACATGTTCAAGACAAGTCCTCGCGACCTTAACCTCTCCGTTTCGCATACCACCTTATCCATGATTACTTGTTACCATTGTCATTGAGTACAATTATTATATCACTAAAGATACCGGATTATTATCATATCACTAAAGTTACCTGGCTGTCATCATATCACTAAAGTTACCTAGTTATTATCATATCACTAAAGCCCACTTGGTCATTAACATATCACTAATACTTGTCTGGTTATTATCATATCGCTCATGCTTGCCTAGTTATAATCTTTCAATACTGCATTCATACCACAATGTTCTAGGATATCTTGTTCATACGCCTTTAGGTTTATTAGAATGCTCAATTAATAATGCTCTAGAATTCATGCCTTTAATTAGTGTTTTAAAATTCTGCTTAAATCATTAATAGAGGGTAGCATATGAACATGTTCCAAATCTAGGTTTAAACCACTAGCAATCTTTTAACATTAGGGCTGCTATGGTTATTCTTCCTGATATCATGATCCATTTATTCATATGATTTCGTATGTGTCATGACTAATGTATTTAATACCTGTTAATCGGACTAATAATCACTCCTTACATAATAAAATTTGGATGGTTGCCAACCCTTGTATGTGCTATATTATGATAACTTATTAGAATAATTCTTATCTCACTATCACCATAGTATCATCTCTCATCGACTCATATCAGAAATTATGCTTTCCTATTCTCAACTCTTGCAACCTTTTCACTCATCGTATCCTTACACGTGTCTAGCTTAGTTACTCCAATATCTAATCACAATATCTGTTAATAACTTAATGGTTACCTGGCCTAGAGTTACCTACATATAGGGGAGATTGCTACCCACCTAGTAACGTATGAGGGCTGTGTGTTTTTGTTACTCAGGATATTACACCCCGTCTGCAATTATACAGTCGAGGACAGCGTTGTGCCTGACTATTCTCGCATAACCGGGTATGTGGGAGTAATCGTCATTGCCATTGCCATAACTTACTAAATAACAATTATATTTAATTCCACCGTTCATGTTGTCTCGTTACTCAATATATTACACCCCGTCTGCGATTATACAATCGAGGACAATGTTGTGCTGACTACTCGTATAATCGGGTATGTGTCAAGTAATTGCGAGTGCCATTGATATTACTTGCTATATAATAAATATCCTTATTTCCATGATTTCTGTTATCTCTATCTCAAATCGTGTCAATTACTTACTTATATTGCTTGTTATTTAATCACCGTGTTGCGACCGTTGTTGGGTACTTACTGAGATTTCTAAATCTCATGCTTGCTATTTCCATTCTTAGGTAAAAGGTCATTAGAGTGATAGCATCATGCATGTGCGGAAGCACTTGAGTTTTCAGCACTGTGGCTTGCCACTATTTATGATATTTTATTTATTCCTCTTTTGGTTAGAAGTGGACGGTCTTACGTTTCAAATATTTATTTCAACATCTGCTTATTCTTTAATAAAAATGCTCTTAAAGTTTTAATTTTCTTACGATTTCTATTGCTACTTTTACTGTTTATTTTTTTACTTTAACGATGATATTCTATAATAGCGTCTTATATTGGTACGTGAGATGCTACACTCACTCTGGGGCACCCGAGCAGCTGCTGCTTTCATGCGTTGCGACGTCCACTGACTGCATGATCTACCAGATGGTGAACCCTGTTTCTCTTGTTTCATTATCTTCTTCCTTTTTTGTTCTTTTGATAGTAGTCTTATGTTTCATTACCAAGCGTGATAAATGTACAAAGCTAACATAAAATGGGAACGGTGGATACGTCGCAAACATGTGGTGCACGTACTCATACGATCAACTTTTGGTTTGGCCTCCAAATCAACTTGAATAATTCTGAAACAGTTTGATGATAATCTATACAATGTTCTAGCTAGCATCCTTTAAAATTTCAACTTCAACTTCAGATTTCGTTAGAAGAAAAAAAAAAGATAAATTTGTTGTGAGTAGTAGCACGCGTTTGTCTTTTCTTTTTATTTATTATTTGTTATTTTTAATATAGAATAAATTTAAATTTAGAATTTTATATATAGATAGAGCAATTTCTCATGTTAATTTAATGCCCAAACCAAAAGTGATCGTATTAATGCATCACAAAGGATCATTGCATATGTTATCCAAAGGAAGAGTATGACTATGACAAGTTATCGAGGTTACGTACCACTTAGCTAAAAATGTCGAGAATACTAGTGGGCAAATGGAGAACAAAATGACAAATTCTATAGCTCAGAGCAACCCTTACACTGATTTTAAGGGCAAGGACACTCCGATGCAAGTGATAAGTACACTCAGAAAATTGTTTACGTAGAATCGGATATAGCGAGTTAGATAGGGTAAATGATTTATTAAAATCTTTTCTTAGGTAAGTAATATGATACAATAAAAAAACATAAACCCACAAGCTTCACCAAAGCCAAGAACTAAATAACACAAGATCACCTGAGACTTACAGTCTCATCGGTCTGACAGCCGATCAGAGGGCAATTGAATCGCTCGGCCGATCTGACTACAAGTCCCATCGGTCTGGGTGGACTGACCACTCGCCAAACAGTGGTAAAAATCAACACAACTCTCGACAATATGGACTCTCACCATGACTAATACAACTAAAACCAACTCAACTTATTCAAATTCCCGAGAGGCGGTCCGCCACCAACCATCGCCGATCGCCATGAACCGATTTAAACCTCTTGGTAACAGGGGACTGGTCTGATCATGGCTCCCATGCCGGTCAGACTGCCATTACATGGCCGATGATACCGCTCTCAAAAACTCTGCGTAACGCAACGAGCACCTTTGGAATAAATCTACTGCCAACTAGGAATTGGTCACACCGTCTTTTAGTTGGACCGCTCTCACGCCGATCACACCGTATACCGATCGATCGTTGCTCACGACCGGTAAGACATCTCAGCCAATGTTAGACCGCCTCTGCAGACCGGTCAAACCTCTGCCTACCTGACAGCAAAAACAAGAGAGTAAATGTTTGTAAATGATACAAAATCAAACTCAAAATTTGACAACGAATCATAAGCAAAATCAAATACTCATCACACAACATATGGTGACCTTTACATGGTCTCACAAGTTGGTACACCAACCTTGGCATGCGACTCCCTTCTCTCTCAGATCAAAGCAGAACAAAAGGGATGTCAACAAGATCATGATAGAGATCCATACATGCTGCAAGTCTTTGATGCAAAAGACTTGTAGAAGTTTGAGAAGGACTTGCGACATCCCTTCATTCCCATGCTTGCTTCAATGACAGAATATGGTAGTCAATTATGCAGCATATACCATTGTAGAAAGAATGAAGGAGCCCATGTGAGGAGCAAAGGTTTGGAAGGAAGCCAAAAGGATGGCACAGGGGAGTTCAATGTGGGAATAAAGGTTTTGCCACATTGCTCCACATGGAGATGGGGGCATCATGCATGTCCTTGTGTAGACTCCAAAAAGAGTAAAGCTAATTAGTAGGAGAGGGAAGGAGAGTGTGTGACCACATACACAAACGTTGTAAACCCCATTAGAAAGACTGAGACATGTAAATTGACTAAATCCTTATGCTCTAAAGGTCCAACACACTTCGGCTTGCCCCCTACGTGTAGGCGTTCGGAATGAATATTCTGTACCATTTAGCTTTCATCTTGTGCATAGTGAGATTTTCCTTTTCATCATCGGAAGATTGGATTCGAGAAGGAAAATTAGCATACCGATTGACCGTTTTCTTTGCCAAATAGATATGAAATGGAAACTATCTGACAGCCTAATGTTCCCAAAATATGCCACGCACATGCTGTCCATATGGCTGGCTCCAACAAAAGGAGCAACCATGGCCGACGACCCAGCCAGGATCTCCTAGGATTGGTGATGTAGTGCCAAAGTGCCAGCAGATAAGGCCCAGAGAACATTCCAAACCCCTTTAACTTCTTCCTCTTTTCTTAGTCCTCTTCAGGCCTTCACAGCATCTCAATTAGTACAGTAGGACAGTAGGTTATTAGAAAGACCAAAGCTTAGTTATCTTTCCGCACCATTAGCCCGTTTCAACATGGCAGGGACAGAAAGGCTGCCTAATCATTTGCATTGTCCTGGCTTGCTTTTCGTTGTGTCACTTGCACAACTAAATATATGCAAGACAGCTAACAGGAGGATTGGTCATAATACCCGGTTGGTCTATCTATGGGTTAAGGGTTCTATGGCCGAACTATTTACTAGTTAAATTATTTGTGGATTCCAAGATCTGGTGTTTGTGACCTGTCCATTCCCTGCATTATTAGAGAGCTGCACTAACAACTTCTCATACCATCTCAGACCAGAGCAAAATTCAAGATTAAAACACAGAATGTAAAGAAGTATCCAAACTGTCCTTGGTTAATTAGACCATCTTAAGCTGTTACATGGCCATGTATATCTAGCATACTGAGGGAAGGCCCAAATGATGCACCAGGTGCCCATCTCCTGCTTTGGGCGCGCAGGCCTTGCTTTTGTGGATGCCCTCTACGCACCCTCTGCATAGATGCAAGAGAAAGGCCTATGTAAAGCAGGAAAAGAGCACCCCAAATGTGATGAGTTCTCAAGGGCAAAAGGGCAGTGCAGATCTCCCCATCCATTCAGTGGCCTAGAAGCTTTTGCTTTTGCCCTGCTTTTTCCGCCATGTCCCTATGCCGGCCGGGGTCACTCCGTTGTGTTCGTGGTCGCGAGTCGTCGTAGAACAAGTAGTCGTAGGATTAGTCATATGACTTCACGAGCACAATATCCATGCAGCACCATATATGTATGCCCCCAAAAAAACGGAGACGTCTGAACTATATACATAGCTGTGTCAAGTAAAATCTCTCTTGAAGGAACCGATCAGTTGATTACTGGTTGAGAATCGCAATCAGCAAGCCATGCATGAATGGATAGCCCTAGCCGAGCCGAGAGTGCAAATAGACTCGACTAGCAAGGCAGGGATGGTGTGGGGCTGGCTGGAAATCCGCCGGCGAGGCCAGGTCGCAGGCACGCACGCACGCATGATGCAGGTCGATCGAAAGGCGATCAAATCACACAAAAGCATGCACTGCATCTGCATAAGCCGCCGCGCGCCGGCCTGCCGGCTGATCCTCTCCATGCACGCCGAGAATGATATCGATCGGTATCGTGTGGCGCCGGCGCATATACGCGAGCGCGATCGATAGATCGATGCCGAGGCGTGGTATGGTGTGGCGCTGTAGAAACGGGAGCGATGAGGCGAAGAACGAGGGCGCGCCTTGACCTGTGCTGTGCATGCAAGCATGCATGATGGTGTTTGGTGCATGTTCGATATGCAGGAACAGTGTGATGTGAGCTTGCCCCCATGGATGGATCGATCTCCACCTGATCGAGCGCGTGCATGGCATGGTGGGGATGCCCTTTGCGTGCTCCCGCGCGCCATTGCCGTCTTTTCTCCCCATGCAGGCAGCACAATTATTGCTGCGCGGCTTTCGCCGGCTGGAGACATGCATGCATCTGCACGGGAACTCAGGTTCATCAGCTGTTCTGATCAGGACGGGAAGCCCACTCCGCCGGTGTCTAGTAAGTGTTTAAATGGCTATTCAGATATGTGCTATTGTACTCAACAAGTGTTAACACTTGAATCATCTTGGTTAATCTGTGTAAACTCGCAGCGACGTTGCTGGGCTGGGCCCTTCAGAGTTCAGATGATCAAACGAATTACACTTTCCCCCGAACAGATAGTACAACTGATCAGGCATATATGTAGTATTCGTAAGGTCCCCAAAGTAAGGCCAGATAGGGCCCACCTGTACATTCCAAGTCCATTAGGCCATATATTGTTCTGTTCATTCTTCTCAAAAAATTATATATTGCAATGTTCATGGTCGATGATGGAGCATCGCTAATTTTGCTACTTCTTTGCAAATTAGCCACCGCCTGTAACACTGCAAGTAACCGAGGTGCTGATTTTCATTGTGAGATTACTTGACGCACTGCCTCGATCGGCCGCAGATGGACATGGAACAGCAATATAATTCAACAAAACCCGAAACAGCAGAGTGAGTACAGACGCGGTCGATCGACAACTGGAAATGTGAGATGGGCATCTGCCATTCTTGCATATTGCATAGAACAGTATTTTCTGCAGGATCGAACAACTTGCAGTCCCACTTTACATTATAAAAGCAGAATAAAAGAAAAGCTGATGACCATGCTTGGATTGCTACGTTCTTCAAGTAATTATGCGCAAACGGTAAGGAATGCCTAGAATAAACATGAGGATCTTGACATGACTGACGAACTCCCCACCAGTGGTTAGATGCTTGGCGTGGAACCCAGCCCCGCAATTATGCGCAATATAGCAAAGCATCTCCATCCAAACCGTCGCGATCAGCTCCCACCGATCAGCCGCTGCTTCAATCCTGAGCAACTCCAAGGAGACATTGCGAGCTCGATGAAGTTCAGGGCATCTGTCATGAAAGGTGTGAATAGTGTCTTCACGGAATTTCTGGATGAACTCCTTCCAATCAGTAGTTCTATACTCTGTAAGGCAACCAGACACCCAGTGTCGGCAATTACCGATCTCATATTGCCCCTGGCTACCCCCAATCACCTTACACTTTGTGACAAGGTACATGATGTAATTCGACAACGCTCTGCTAAGGCATCTAAACTCATCGCTGCCGGTGGCCTCGTCGGTCCGTAAGCATATATCAGTAGCAATGTGCCATACAATGGCACTTCCCACAGGATCCAAGCCTTCGATGTTGCTAACCGACAGTGCTTTCTGAGCTGCACTTCCATTGTGTTCTTGCATCGTCTCAACCGCCCACTGAGCCCATTGGCCATTGAACTTGGTCAAGTCCGGCCACTTCTGTGAAGATGAAGCGGCGGCCACTATGTCCAACAGTTTACCAAGGAGCGGTCTCTTTACCTCAGAATAGATACCATGCCGTGCGATGGCTCCCTCGTCGATGCCGCTGATGCCGATCCAACGCATCGTCCGCTGCAACAGGCCTGACGATGCTTCCTGTTTCGCTTGGATGCATTCACTGATAATGTTATGCTGTGGCAGCTTCCATGACCACTCCCTTCTTTCTAGCCTGACGATGGCGAGCAACATTTTACCAATAACTGGGAATTTTTGGCACACACAACATCCTAGTGAAAATGAAATGATACTCTCGTTTGCCCAGTATGATGAGAAGAATGCCAGGAAGATAGAGATTATCTCCAGTGTAGTGGCGCCGACAATTAATATGTAAGATATGATAACATCAGCTCCATTATACTTGACTAATCGCCCATTTTGATCAGCCATGGCCCTTGCAAACAGCGCAACAGCTACAGAGCTTAGGCAAAGAGTGGTGAGCCGGTAGAGTGTTGAACCCATAAATCCGATATTATTGGAGTAAAATAATGGAAACTTGGTGTACAAGTGGTCATAAATTAATGAGAGAGAGATTTCAACCAACTTGTACGCCGTGTCAACTCGAGTTTCTGACTGTTTGAGCTCTGTCACGGCACGTTCCGTCCAAGGAGAAAAAAAAAAGGTGCGTGTAACTTGAAGGGGTCACGTCCATAAAATAATTGAACATTTTTTCGAAGTAGAAGGTTGCCACCTCCAGGATGCTCTGGAAGTTTCCCGCTTGGCAATGTAAAACAATACCAGCCGTTGCCCGCTCTCCGAATCCGATACCACTTGCAGTCGTCGAGCTGGCTCTCTTGAGTGCACATATCCTCTCAGCATATTTGGCCGTCCCCAAGATGAATACCAGCACCATGGGGGCCACAAGCTGTTTGTCTCCTCGCCATTGCTTGCCGACGATGTAGATGGCCAGCGCTACCTGGGTGGCGAGGTTCAGGAGGTGGCGCCTCCACAAAGTGTTGTCCTCCATGGAGAAGGCCGTGATGGTCTCCTGACCGCCGAGGTGGAGCAGCAGGAAGGGCGCCCAGAAGAGCGGCAGCTGGTGGCGCGGGTCGTCACCCACGAGGAGCGTGAGGCGGCCGAGGAGGAAGACCGCGACGGAGTCGGCCGACAGGTAGGCGAGCCACAACAGCGCACTGAGCACGCGGGAGTTGTAGCGCTTCCGGAAGCCGGCGGAGAAGAGGAGGAAGACTTGCAGGGAGAAGCTCACGAGCACTAGGCACTGGATCTCCCACTCGTTCCAGAGTTGTTGGGCACGCTCTAGTGAGCTGATACATTTTATATATACCGGTCAAAAATGGAGAAAAGAAAAGAGAATATATAATTGACTCAGTTGGGGCATTTTACTGTTCAGTGTAAAATAAGTGAATTTTTTTTGAGTTAGAGTTAATTGTTGGGTGCTTGGTCTGAGGAATGTGCATAGAGGAGTTTTGCATCAACCTGTAATTATCATCCATTTTCGTCTACTAACCACAATGTTAGTACAAAAACAAGAAGAATGGGGCTATGCCAAGAGAATTAGGATTTCGCAATTCTTCAAACAAAATAAAGCCTAAGTTCATGTAACGATTCCACATATGTGAAGTTAATTGAGTTGCTCTCTGCTCAACACACATAGAGTACAACTGACTACATCGTAGATTAACAAAATTTATAGCGATGTAACTACATGTCACATTGCCAAAATTTCATAGAATGGTTAGGTAATCAAGAACGTAGTATTTCCTTTATGCACCACAAATTTATTATTCAGTCGACTTGCTGCTTGGGTTTGCAGGACTAATGTTCATTCGAACTACATAGAGTTTATATACTTCTTTGTTTTGATAAACTCCCACAACAATCCTACGAAAAAACTTAGAAATTCTCACTAGATTATAACCGTTTATTTTGGTGGAGCTAGTTATATCAATGCAAATTAATCATACATAGATATTGAGTTGTATAACTAATATACTTGTATTTTTCAATTATAGGCAATACAATTGTATATCAAAGATAATTGTACTAATTAAGATAGCACAGGTAATTCCACTAGTTTATTTGATTGCATGAGTATGTTTTCCACTGAATTGAAAAATACCAAACCTAACCGATCGAACAAGATTTACTGGAATATGTAGCTAATTGGTAAGGTTTTTATTTTCAAAAAATCATGCTAAATTAAATTGCCCAACTGAAATAATCAAATATGCATGCTATCCTTTTTATTTTCACTATCTTGAAGTAGTATCCCCTCCCAACTTACGTACACTTTGCAATAAAATATTTGTAATGCTTTAAGTAAGTCTTGGATATTAATAATATACCACCGGTGTCCACAAATAAATGTCGTTGTAGGGTGTATGCAGTCAGCTTTAGGAATTTTGACCATTAATATATGTTAACGTATATAGACTGACTATATGAAGACTGTTGAAAAGTAAAAAGTGACTCATATTTGTGGACATGGGGACTAAATAATAATACAAATATAAAATGCATTATTTTATAGACGTGTTAGCATACTTGTATTCAGCTTTATTAACAATGTGTCATTATTTTGATACCACACAGAATAAAGTAAACAAAAAATATCATGTCGTATGGTCACAAGATATGTTATTCCTTGTGGTAGTCTATGGTTGAGATTGAAATCGGTTCATCATGTAATTCAGAGGGGGTTAGCCAATTAAATAGGTAAATTTTGTATAAGCACTACTGAAGCGAATTTAAATTAGTGTTTACAGTATTTACCAAAACCGTAGGTTAATAATTTGGTAAAATTAGTTCTGACTCTACATTACCCAAATCCCAGTAATACAGTATTTACCAAAAATACTAAGCATAGGGAAGACATATGTTAGTAGTTTGACCGACTTACCGCCTCCGTAAGTATAAGTCATTCTAGGATATGATCCGTGTTGGTTGAATATTTTTAGATTTGACCATTATCACATAAAAAATTACACAACATAGAATTGATGTTGCTAGATCCACTACAAAAATACTTTCATTATATATATATATATATATATATATATATATATATATATATATATATATATATATATATATATATATATATATATATATATATATATATATATATATATATATAAATAATTATTTTTATTTGACATCGTTTTTATTGAATTTTTTAGTCAAAGTATCACATTAGAGGCCATGTCAATATTCTAAATGACTTATATTTTAAGACGGATGAGTAATTACCTATGTTGCGTTGTGAGAGTGAGAGGGTAGCACAGCATGATGCCATCTCGATGATCTCTGAGCAGCCTCATGTCGCCTGAGCAACAAGCGCACGTAGCAGAGGAAGGATTGAAGAAAGACGGAGAGCGATATACTAGTACGATGCAGGTGTGGTTTGATTATGTTGGGTCATTGTTAATCAATTTATAGACCGCACTGCATGCACTTGGGGATGAGTGAGCGAGAGAGATCCCTCTGGCGTCTAGGTGGTCTGCCCTATGCACTCGATTCTTTGCTTGCATCGCTGCAAGCGGAAAAGCAAGGTTCCAGTTTAGGGTGGCCAGAGTAATGCCGTCTCTTGCTTCGCTTGCTGCCGGAGTAGATGCAAGCTTCCATTATGTTTCGGGTGCCAATGACTGCATGCATAAAAGCTAAGAAGTAGGCGAAAACATCAAGCAAGCGACGCAAGGACCGGATGCTCTGTACGCTTAAGATGGTCCTCCCATCCCGTGCCTTGCCGTGAGCGGCGATCGAGAATTCGAGATCGACGCCATGCGCTTCTTCTCGTTTTGTGCCGTGAGCATAGCTCTCTCTCGGCGAAGATTCGTTCTCCGCGCGCAGGCCCCTTCACAGCCCCAAATAGCCCATGGCGTTGCGCACGGTCTTGGTTTCACCGAAGCGCAGGCCCGACACTCACAAGGCGAACTGCCGCAAAGCCCAAGTTTTATCCTGATATCCAGTTCAAGCCTGCGTAGATAGGCCATGGTGCAACTCCGGGCGAGTTGGCTATGATAGCCCAAGCTTTGCTATAGGGGAGGCCCTAGGATTTGTGCCCGTTCCTGTAAAAATTCCTACGCCATTACGCATGAGTTCGGCGTTGAAGTATGCAGACACCATGCGCACAGAATTAAGGCCATATTTCAAATAGTGATGGTTTCTGATTTTTAAAAACTAAAAACTATTTGGAATGTATTTTTTTTCCTTGGTGTTATCACTGGAGATATAACGATGTTTTAATTTTTTTTTCTATTCTTTCTTTATTTTCATTTAATTCAATATCTTAAAAAAACTAACAGCCGTTGCAGTGTCATCTCAATCAAAAATAAAAACACTTTGAAATAGAAGCTTAATCTTAGGGACGGTGAACTTGCTCCTGAGCGTCGTGGAGAAGAGAAGGAAGAAGGGCTAGCAGGACGAAGCTCAAGGGCACCAAGCACTGCATCTCCAGTTAGTTCCAAAGTTGTTGGAGACGCGACAATGAGCTGATACGTTATAAGATTATTAGTTTGTTTAAGATATGCTTTGACTTTGACTTAGCGTTGACGCATGTACTGTATAATTCCAAACACATGCAAATTAAAGTCATTGATTTTTTTAGGAAAACTGTCGTTGAGTTGCTTTCTGAATGTACATACACAAGCAACCCAACTTTAAATTGCATTTTGAATGTAAGCTAGCCTTTATTAATTTACTGTGAAAATTTATAGATGTCATCAAAGGGACATCATTCATTTTGATCTATCAATTCTAAGTGAATGTCAGTTCAAGCCGATCTAGTATATACTCCACGCCTTCGGCAATATAAGTAAGGACAAAAATTTGACAAATATTGTAATGATAATAAAATATGCTAATTTTTTTGGAAGACGAAGGCTGAGAGCAGATGCAAATCTTTTTGCTTGGTTACTTCTACGACCAAAAAAACTTACTGCTGACAAGCTGGCTACTCGAGGTTGGCCTCATGCTACCTCTTGGGTGTTATGTGCGGTAGATGTTGCGACTGTTGGAAATTAGTCCATGAATCGAGATTTATTTCCTTCGAAAATTTTAAAGTATGAATAATTTAGTACCATATTATCTAGCTAAATAGAAGAAAGATAGTTTATAAAGTAAAGAATTATAAAAATTTCTTTTAAAATAACAAATTAACTTGATGAGTCTACTCGCTTGTAAAAAAATATTCCAGAAATTAATGTAACCAAATAATTATTTAAATATCAATCCCCTATGCCGCCCGTGTGACGCACGCCGCTACCGTCCCCATGTCTGTCGGCTGTCACACCGAGAGAGGGGTTCGGGTTTGAGGGGGCATGAATATGGAGCATGTCTATTAAGGTGATGCTTGGTTGGGTTGTGGTTTATGGCTTATTTCACTGTATCTGGCTGAAATTACACTGTAACTAATGGTGACTTATTTGGTATAATTAAATTTAAAAAATTTAAAAATAGAAAAAATGGTTAGCCTAGCACGTGTAATACAAACGAATACGGGAAAAAAGAACTGGTAAAAAAGCTCCAAAAATCAGAAAAGGACGAAATTTACAAATAGTGAAAAATAAGCCAGAAGCCAGAAGTCAAAGTCAAAACGAGCGGAGCCTAACTTGAGGGATTCGGCCGTCACCATTATAGTTTGCATGTCTAATTTGTCTTTTTAGATTGCAACGGATAACGCACATATGCACCCACTCATATGAACCATACACGCACGCCCATCTCATATATGTGGGTGTGTCCATTTCCACACGTCTAATTAGATCTGAGACATAAATTTTACAGAATGTGGATACGTATTTTAACTACTGAATATACTCACGTGTGCATGTATTCTTTCTGTTCGAGAGTCGAGACCTAGTCCAGGGAAAAGGTAGAAAATCCTTCATTCTATCCAGAACCAGTGGGTTCATAACAACCAAACCCACCACTAAACTAAATAAGGAATATTTGGAAAAAAGAAAAGGGTATACATATATACACGACATGAACCGTGTTGCATCCGCCCTTGATTATCTTGTTCATACTTGAGCGCGCCTTTTGTCTTTCTTTTTTTAAGAGGATTTTGTTTTTCTTGTGTGTCCGTGTTTTTTTTAAAGGAGATACCCTTGATTTATATTACTGTTCCAAACAGTACACCCCTGAAATTACATTGATAAATATTACAAGATTATCATTGCACCGACTAAAACATACACGTGGCAACAGTAGCAAGAGATTCTTACTAGTATCCTCATTCCTGCTTCGTGTCTTCTCTGTGGGCGGTGGTCAATACCTAAGTTGAAGACGCTGCCGGCGAAGATTCAACACCGATGGTGGATATTGAGGTCGGCGAATCCTTTTCAGAGTGGATCGGAGGGAGGCGTGGCTCACTTGACCGAGCCGCCAAAGGCCAGGTGAAATGGGCGACATGGTACAACACGGATCCAAATAGGGTACAACATGTCAACATCATTAAGCTTGGCACGATTTGCCCAATAAATTATCTTGCCATGTTGGCCCATAGGTCTTGGCCCACGCGTCTACCCTTCAACTCAAGCACGATACTGAAAGAGATCTGATCATGCCATGCCAGTCTAGATACATTTAGCCTAATAGATCACCGATGACACATTGCGCACGGTCATAAACATTTTACTACTAGTTACAAGTAATTTCACTATCAATCATAAATAATTTCACTATCAAATCATTCGTCTGAGTAACCTTAACATAAATAATTTAACTATCAATCGTACGCAATTTTGTTGTACTACCATAAGAGAACTATTGTATTACCACATGAGAGTAACTATACATACTATGCCGAACCGGTTCGTCGTGCCGAGATACCAATCCAAGCACGCCACACCCAGTCAAGCCAGACCAGTATGGTCCATTTACTATTCGTGCCTTACCATGTCATGCCTAGGCCGGATAAATAGTATCGTGTGCTTCGCCTAACACGGTTCGTCCGACCCATTTAGCCAAAGTTGTAGAACCGATGATGACAACAGAGGAGTGTGTAAGACCATGTGGCTAGGTCTATGATTTTTATAATGATGAATAATTGACAACATTGCGTAATATTGTTATTCGAGACGTGTGCGTGTGTGCGTGGACTAATATCGGTCAAGTTGGTGAGAACTTGTACCGGGAAAAACGTTATTTGGTCTTTGCATGTGCAGGTTGGGCGTGGAGACGGTCATGGTCGGTGACGAGGAAGACCGGGACTAGGAGGGAAATCGAGGTCCAGGCGGTCGAGGATGTCACGAGGTGGTCGGGCTCACGCTAGAGCACATGGAGATCAAAGATGGATGATGCGTGGAGAAGATACAGGAGGTGCGATCCTGGAGGCTTCGACACGCGATGAGTTGAAAAGACGGAAACGTGAAAACCCGTATTAGGAAGGGTTTCGGGTCCCTTTTAATTTAGTGGGCTGAAAATCTAGTTGAATTGATAAATTGTCCCGATCATCGCCGTTGACCACGGTTGACTCCAAGCGATCTTACACATCCAAAGACAAAGAAACCATTTCTAAGCATAAGTTCTTCATAACTTAACTCACGTTGGCCAAAATATGTATCATGGAATCTTAATGCAACAACGCAGGTCATTCCAAACTAATCCATGACTCAAATTCCCAAAAACCTGTTTTTCTGGGAAGATCGGTAGTACAACACCTACAATGTTAGTACTACCGTACTGCGGTACTACCGTACCCTGCAATCCCGAACAGGCCTATCTGGAAAAAACGCATCACAGTAAAGTCGGAACTACCTCACAAACTCCGTGCGGCACTACCGCGTTCACAATCATGCAGTACTACCGATTTTTTCGGGATTTTCGAAATCAGTCCAAATTAAAAGCAATTTTTGTAAATTTATTTGACCACTCTATAAATTTTACAATGATTCATCATAACATTGTTCTAAACTTTTTCATATAATATAATCACTCATATTTAGCTAGGTGTACCGCCATGCGCCCATCCGAAGACGGTGGTGTCCTAGTAGGTGGCGTAGCTGCTCCTTTCGTAGAACCGCCGAGCGATCACTTTGGGTCAACATTGGGAGGCGAGCTCGAGGGCCGCCATACACCAACGTGGACCTTGGTGAGTGGCGTAGTCCACCAAGCAGGAGAGCCGCCGGGCTGCGGCTACCACCAACCAGGGGCGGAACTAGACAAAAAATAATCAAGGTTCACCACTTCATCATATATATAACAGCATATATAATTTTCAATCAATTTTGTGCGTAATAGTAATATGTCCGGTAATTTTTAGCATCAATACTTCAATACGACCGATACCCGTATATGATAATAAAGAAGTAATGATCAAAATACTTACCAAAATAAATAAACCCGATAATAATATTGGTTAGTTGCAACAAACTAAAGTAACTAAGTGTGAAATCTTAGACAAAAAAAGTTATTCGGCATTAGTAAAATACATCATCCGATCTCATTGGCCTATAAAAATAAAATTACTTAAAGTTTTTAACTAAAAAAATAGAATGATCAAATATAAATAAAAGCATTACTTTTTAATATTTGTGTTCTTTCAAATTCATAAAGCAATGAACTACAATATCATTGATAATTTTTTATAATTCTTATTTCTCTACATAACAAATAAGTCTATCATTCATCGAAACATCATCAAAAAATTGGAAAAGGTCAATTAGATATTTGTATGTTCAACAATTCAAGAATAATATAATAGAAAATACGTTAAGTGGTTTACTTACTTAACTGTGATCAAATTCTACATTTTCATCTAATTTGCAATGAGCCAGGACAATATTGCATAAACCAAAATTGAAACACTAAGTCTTAAACTTATAATTTGACAAAAACAATCAACAATCATCACATTGAAACCCCACTCACAAATGTAGCCCTATTCTTAAAATAAATTGGAATAATTGACAAAAATTTAGAGCAAAATACATACTCACTAGGTAGGTATAATTTCCTTCGACCGACGAGCACGAGGCAATAGGGACCATGCGCATCAGAGCGGATGGCAAACGAGCCACCGATAGCATCGATTTCTCTTGTTTTCTTGTGAATATTTCTTCGCTTGGTGGGTGTGGCCGTAGCGGGCGTGATGCGCATCTTTCGCACGACCTTGCGTGATGAACATGCGAGAGGGTCGTGCGAAGTGACACGCCAGATTGATCAAATAGACAACATGACTGTTGCGGTCCTCCCTCTTGGGCAGTCTGCAGCGACCTCATGTCTTTGAGGGCGATGGAGATTCCTCGTGGATTACTGCTAGTTACTGAAAATTTAGGCTGCTAGTATTCCCTTCGCTTGGCTTCAAAGAAGATACCGGTGCACCGAGTTTAGGTTAGAGGGTTCACGCATGGAATAGAGATATTAATACCTATAGAAAAGATTTTTGGACCCGGTGTCCTGTGACACCAGGCCCCATGTTGTGGCTCCGCCCATGCCACCAACGCCGACGGCCTCCAATGGTACAATTGGAGGCTGACGGGTGTTAGAATAATCTGTTGCGTCTCCTGTTTGTTTTCTGTTTTGGTTCAGTAGAACTGTTGCCGTGTCTGTTATCGCATATGCAGCAGGTTGTTATCTCCGAGTCGTGCCCAGTTCACGGCGGGAGGAGTGCGTCGAGTCCGGGTCTCGCGCGGCACGAAAGGAGGAACGTGCGTTCAGCGCACGAACTGAAGATCATGCCGGGCGTTTAGGAATGCATGTAGCTATGGTTAGGAGGTCTTGTGATATAAAAGGAAGAAACGCTGAAAAGCAGCTGCCTGTTGGGTAGCACAAATCGCATGAGAATCTGCCCTGTATCCAGAACTCCGAACCTTGCCGTTTAGCCACTGTTCATCATCCGAAATCTTCTCGTCGTTGGAGTTCTTTTCGAGTCCAGTTTGAACTGCAGAGCAGTCCCGACTGCTAAGAGCAGTCCCGACTGCTAAGTTGAGTGTAGATTGTGTCTGTCAACGGAGACCCTGGCATACTTGCCCAAACCAATTTAGCCCTAGAAAGGCTGGATCTTGGATTGGATTGAAATGACTTTCAAAGGGATTGAACTGGTACATCACTGGAATCAGGGGATTTTCGAAAGAGAAGGGGAAGGATACACGGTGACCGGAAAGAGGCGGCTCACCGGAAGGCAAGGCGATTAACGCCACATCCACTTGGGGGGAAAACCACAATGAAATTTAGTGCGTGCGTGTGTCACATTCTACTACTAATGCATACGTTTATTTTCAGCGATAGGCCGGCAAGCGACGAGATGACCGAGGGACGGTGCGCGCACAAATGGCGGTACGGGCTATCTGTAGAGGGAGCTGCGAGACGATGCATGTGTTCGGCCGGCCGAGTGGATTAGGTCTTTAGGGGAAGGTGAAGCCAGCCGCGATGCACCAGTCGGTCGGCAGCGGCCCGCGAGCAACAGAACAAGCCATGCGTGCACACGCTTGCCGTTGCCGCAATTTGGGCCCAAAAATCCCCAAATGTGCCGCTGCGCTCGCCACTACCATACCATGGGATGCTAGCAACCGAAAGTGCTGTCTTAGCTCGTTGTGCGCTGAGTAGAACAGCATATGCTCATACTTTGTATTTTGTAAGGCTTTATAGCCTTACGATCGTTGATCAATCGTAGAGGTGTGCAGTAAGCTCACGCGCATGTACGTATGCGTGTGAGTGATGTTTGTGGGGTGTTCGTCCGCGTTGTACCTAAAAAAGGCATGAGTCGATCATGCCCATTCCCATACTTACCAAACGGTTCAAATAAAAATAAGTCTACGTACTCGTGCATTTGCGTTATCAGTTATCACCTATGTCTACGTACTCTTGCAGGACGTAGCTTGTATGTTCTCATCCTTTTGCATGAAAAACACGCCTTTGGAGAAAAAAGAGACATAATTCAGATGATGAAATAGCGTTTGGCGCTGATGGAAGGGCTAGTTTCTCACGAAATGATTTTAGGTGATGGAAAAGAGAGCACTTGTTACGTGATGTAGTGGCCAGTTTTGGATATAAATTAAGATATTGTTAGTCCTCAAAGGAAAACAATAACATGATGGTTGATTTTATGCGAGAATTTTTACAGCTTAATGCATGCCTCCTCTGCCCTTTGTTCCGTAAACCAAGAACCCTTCTCTGCAGTTCAAATCCTCGACGATGCATTCTGAACAGATCCAAAATCTAAGTCCCAACACAAATTTCTCAATTTCCAAATGGCAACCCATATAGCTCCCAACCTGACAACCTGAACATTTCAAGCTGTGACCACCTATGGTAGATTGCTAGTACTGTCTTCTAATTGCTCGGGGCTTTAGTGTTAGTACCACCATTTAGCACACACAAGTCAACTGAAACACGTTCTTGCAAATTTACATGTTGTGTACTTACTATACAATGGCAGCTCTTCCGGTCCCGGGCTTCGCTGGGCAAGCCCGTCAAGGGGCAGTGCTAGTGCATCCTAGGACCATCACATGCGAGGCCTCGAGCAGCATCCCCGCTTAGGGACTGAAGTTGAGCACACGATGATCACGTTGCAGCGTTCAGAGGTTTTACGCAAGCTGAAGCCGATGACTCGTAGTCCCGGTTTCCTCAATCGGTTTTTCTGATCTTATCGCTTTGGATGTAAAGTAGGAGGCATGGATGCATCATGTACGCACTTCACTTCTCTCGCTCGTCTCACACACGTATCTCGTTCATTTTCCTCACCGTTTGCGTCCTCATTCTAAAAGACATTTTTTCAACTACTATTATTATTTTCAGGTAAAAGCTATCAGCCACAGCCAAAGAACCCGTTCTTTTTAACTTTTCAGCCGATTTTTAAATTTGACTTCTATCAACCGGTACTATTCATCATATCTAATCACCGCTATCAAAAAACCATCAACTTATAGCTAATATAAACAGACCCGTAGTAACTCGCTGAAACCGTGTGTATGCAGGCTGATCCTACCTACCATGCCGTGGAGGCCGACGAGACCTTCGGGATCAACGCCGTCTGCACGCACCTTGGCTGCGTCGTGTCGTGGAACGCCGCCGAGAACAGGTTCTGCCCTTGCCATGGATCCCAGAACGACAAACAGGGCAGGGTTGTCCGTGGACCTGCGCCTCTGGTAAGATGATGTTGCAAATTCCGTGATTCTAAATGTCTTACTGAACTGACACTTTTCTGAAGGATGCTCTAGTTTTGCTTACTGAACTGAACTGCATTGTTCTTCTGAAACAGTCACCGTCCCTGGTTCACACCGACGTCGACGATGGCAAGGCCCTCTTCACCCTGTGGGTCGAGACCGACTTCAGGACCGGCGATGGCATGACCCGTGGTGGGCATAAGCTATACGCATGCTCCGGCAGCAGTGTTCACTTCTGTGATCAGCTCATAGCCTTACATCTCCTCTACCCTCTGAGAACGCTGCTATAATCCGCTTGTTTCTTGTTTCCAATATATGTGCACACTGTATGAAAGAAGATAAAATTTTTCATTGCACGTATCACCTTTGGAGGTCTCTGAATCTGGTGAGATGGGCACCTTCTTTTGATAGCTGATCGAACAGGGCATCTCCTGAATCTGGGAACCTGCATAGCATTCTGAAGAATACAAGAGATAAGATGGCATATATCCAGCATTGTTTCAAAAGAATAATAGAAAGTTGATCTGTTTCCGGAAATGATTCAAGCTCCTGTCACTATTGGCTAATCTCTCAAGTATTCACATAGCTTTTCTCTTCAGATATGAGACTTTCCTTTTCTTCCAAGTCAACAATGGAGCATTCTTTCTCTTGCATTTTATTCAGAAGGAAAGTGGATACTTTACATGGCATTCCAAGTTCAGAATCATCAGGAGATTCACTGCCAGAAGATAAGCAACTGAGGATCAGCCACAAGCATCAACTTGAACAGATGAGCCGATCAAACTATCAAAGCAAACAAACCAAAAAACGGCATCTAAGATCATAGCTAGAGTGAATTCAGTACACCATTAATTTGAAATTAAGCTCTCACACAGACGAAATACGCGATCATTTACAGCACAGATTGCTTAGGACAGCCATGGACCATGATCCATTCAGATCCAGCATCAAGCTTATGATCACAAAATGAACAAAATTTGTCTTTCACAGATAGAAACCACCTAGAATATATGAAATCCCACGACTTGCTACTAATCACACCAAATGTACTATTATAATAACAGTTCAAGAATCTATTTCACTCGACGAAAACTGCAATATCCATCCATTTTCCACCTCCCTCATCTATACAGCAACCCCACAGAAACCAGCCAAAACCATAAAATGTACCACACGGCGATGCAAAATTCTTCTTGGCTTAGGCATATGCAATAATCATCAGAATCAAGAACCCAGGACCAGCCCATGCGGCCATGTCTGCCTCCCTTGCGCCTACGAGGAGTGGGCCCCACCTTCCGGCGGCTTCCTCCGACGCGTAGACGACCGCGCCGGGCGGCGGATGCGCGTACATCATCGGCGGGAACGGCTGCACGGGGTGCGGGACGCCGTAGACGCCACCGACGCTCCCAGCCGCGTAGAGATCTCCCGGCGCCTCGCTTCCTCCGCCACCGACAATGTGGTAGACCGGCCCGGGCATGTAGCCGCCGCCCTGCGCAGTCGGGTCGAGGTACTGGACAGGCCGCATAGGCACGTAGTACATCGGCTGCGGCATGTACGGCGGCGGCGGGGCCGGCCACGGCGCGGCGCCCTCCGCGACGTAGGAGGTCGGATGCGCGCCGAGCGCGGGAGTCGGCGCCTCGTCCTCGCCGTGCGCCATCTCCGTGTCGGACTTGGAGCGGGCCCCCGGGCCGGGGCTGGGCTCGTCGGAGGTGGTGTCGAGGCCGAAGAGGTAGTCCGGGACCTCGGAGACGATTGACGAGGCCTCGGATCGGCCGCGCTCCATGGGCGCGGGCGCGGAGGCGTTGAGAGCGTCGACGAACCACTGGTCGGAGGAGGCATCGCCGGCGCCGGAGAGGACGGAGCCGAAGGCGCCCGCGGAGTGGTCCGGCGAGGCGGCGAAGAGGAAGAGGCGGAGGCGGGGCGGCTTGATGGCAGCGGTGGCGAGGCCCTGGAGGCGGTCGAGCTCGTCCATGAGGTTGTCGACGTCGTCGTCGGAGGTGATGGATATCAGTGCGTCGAGATCGTCCTGGGGGAGCTGGTACCTGAGCGCCGGGTCGGACCTCCCCGTCACGAAGAGCGCGGGGGCGACCTTGGCGAGCGCAGCGACGAACGCGGCGTAGGAGGCGGCGCGCGGGACGGAGACGATGCGGGTCTCCCCGCCGACGTAGCGGAGCTGGTGGTCGCCCGGACGCGGCACGATGCGGCCGCCGAAGCTGCACATGAGGCGCACGCTCGTGCCCCCGTGGGCCTGCGCGTGAGGCGGGGCAGGGGGCAGAGGAGGCGGGTGCTGGTGGCCGCCGCCCGCCCCGGCGCGGGGGGTGGAGGAGGCGGAGGAGCCATCGTGGTGGTGCGACGACGATGACATCATGGGCCGCGGCGGCGGGACGTGACGAGCAAGGCAGGGGCAGAGAGGAAGGCGATGACAGGGAGGAGGGAGGCTGCCGCAGGAGAGGTGTTAATTGCAAGGAGGCATCGAAATTTGGGAATCGCAACTTGCGAGGAGAGAGAGAGAGAGAGGTGGGGGTGTCGAGAGGAGAGGAGCGGAGAGGGGTTCTTCTGCTCGGATCGGGTCGGGCACTACCATTTTCTGGCGCTAGCTGCAGGATCCGATAGGAGCTTTTCCTGATTCTAAAAAACTCGACCTGCGGGGGAAGAATTTCCCGAGTATTGCTTAAGAAGAAGGTCTTCTCATGCAGACCGAGAAAACCTCCGAACCCCTGCTCCACCCTTACACAGCGGCACCATCGCCCGACCTTGTGAGACTACCGGCGGATCCTTTGGATGCGGGGCCTTAGATCTGTGCTTTGGTGTGGTAGCAGACGAGGGGATTTTTTCTCCTAAGCCTGAAATTCGCTCCCACTGGGAGTCGAACCCAGAACCTGAGAGGTGCTACTCAAGCCTCTAACCATTAGACCTTTTCGCGCTTTTCCTGATTCTGTCCTCGTATAACGGCAAAGCGGTGCCGTTGCAAAAATCTGAGCCATCCCTTCTTACTTAGAAGGATGCGATGGCCCCAGGCCTCATCAGCCCCGATACACGTTACTCCCTTCCTCCCGCGATGGAAGTCCACGTCTTACCATTCGTATAGATCGAAAGAACATTAAATTTTAAAAAAAAATTAATGTTATTATACTATGCATACCTATATTATAGATCAAAAGGATATTAAATTTCAAAAAATTAATATTATTAAACTATACATACCTATATTATAGACCAAAAGGACATTAAATTTCAAAAATTAATATTATTAAACTACATATACCTATATTAAATTATACTCTATCTACCTAAGTTTATAAGAGGTATTTATCTTAATGCTCTACCCTGCAATGTCTTCCCGGAGTTTGCAGCCCCCGAAATCTTGTGTGTCGCAGAGCAGTTGGGCGGCGGCTAACACTAGAGCAACGCTGTTGGATTGCGCAACCATCTTCACTCGAGCAGTCGATCCCTGTCGCGCCGCTAGTCGAGCACAAAGCTACCAGGGCTGTAGCGATGTTGTCATGTTGAGCAATCACTATGGATCGAGCATGGGAGATTCGTCCTGGCGCTGCAAAGGAGACCTGTGAGCGTTTCCAGTCTCCAATCGGCCTTCATCAGCACAATTGTGAGTACGCTCCATCATCGCCCTGGTGGTTCGGTTTGAACTTCTGACTTCTGGCTTATTTTTTACTATTTATAAATTTCATCTTTTTCTGAATTTTTGACTTTTTATTAGGTTTTTTTGCCGGTTTTTTTGCCGTATTTATTTGTATTATACATATTGGACAAACATATTTTTTTATATTTTTAATTTTTTTAATTTAATTATGCTAAATAAGCCTCTGTCAGCTACAATATTTTTTTCAGCCTGCTACAGTGTTTTCAGCTATAAGCCATGAGTTTTTAAGCCCAACTGATCACCACCTTTAATTGTGAATTTGGGGGCACCACTGTGTGTACTGTGCTTCATGGACATTGTAAGAGCACGGAATGTCAAAATAAAACTTTCATTCAGTTGCTATAGTGTCTGTATAACTTTTGAAAGATAATTTTCTACATAAAATGTGTAGGATCGTATGGCACAATTAAAGAATGGGTGAATGATTGTTTCAGCTTTTTACCATCTGAAATCAAAGCGCAGTACAGAGGGACAAAAGAGAACCGAGCTAAATTACCAACAGAGAATAACGACCGCAACTGCCTGAACGTGGTCGAAGAAACTCTGTCGCTCGATTGGTCGTTACGACCACTCGAAACGACCACTCGTCCCAAACGCTCATTGCAAGCACTCGCTCTGACCGCTCAGTTACGACTGCTCATTTTGGACCGCTCGCTTACGACTGCTCGTCCCGAATGCTTGCTTACGACCGCTCGTTACGACTGCTTGTCTCGAATGCTCGCTTACACCCGCTTGGATTGATCGCCTGCGTGTTCCGATCACACGGCACAACAACAGATCGACCGCCTGCTCATTCCGATCACCCGGCACGACAACAGATTGACCGCCTGCTCGTTCCGATTACTCGGAATGACAACGATGCACAAAGTCGTGATCTCCTTCCACTTGAAATCCCCAGCCGTTCGACCACTGCCCGAACGAGTACACGCCGAAGACAAAACAGAGCACGGAGAAACGGAGCGATGAATTGAAAGTCACCAGAAATCTTTTTCTGCAAAGAATCTGATCTATTATTTCTTCATCACTCTTTTGGCTACAAAGTGCCTCATGACATCCCTAAACACCTTCTCCACGAAAGATCTAAAACCCCTTGTCCTCTAGCCTACAACCTCCCCTGCTTTTATAGGCTAGTGCATAAGACGTGTTCAACCCGAACACCTTAAAACCATGTCCTTAACCACCTAGACATGAGATCTTATCTCTTCCTCAAATCAAGAGACCCAAAATCCTTCCCAACACGGGTTTTAAACAACTCATACAGGTTATGGACTCCATCCACAACTCTATACGACACACACGACAAAGCCTCCAGGATATCCCCTCCTGTATCTCCATCGTGCACCATCACTGTGTGCTCTCGCGTGAACCCGATCATCTCACATGAGTACATGACCACCTGACAGCCTGGACCTCAGATTACCCCCTCCTACTCCCGGTCTTCCTCGTCACCGACCGTAATCATGTCCACGCCTCTACGCAACATTCACCTTTGACCTCTATGTGCTCCTACATGAGCTCGACCACCTCGCATGACATCTCGACCGTCTGGACCTCAGATTACCCCCTCCTAGTCCTGGTCCTCGTTGTCACCGACCATGGTAGCCTCCATGCCTACCTGCACATGCAAAGACCAAATAAACCATCTCCTAGCAACACACATTAGCAAAACACATCTTTGTCTATCCCCAGACAAAATCCAAACCACATACGATCATCCCCAGATCGTTTACGACCATGCCGACCATCTCTAACTGAACTAGACCCTACGATCACTCAATACGACTGCTAACACAGAGTACTTGTAACCCACAAGTACTCGAAAACCACTCGCACTGCTACTGACGACTGTCAAGTATCGACTACCGAGTATCACTAGCCACAACGCGTACTCGAAGCCTACGAGTACAGGCAAACCTCTGACACCCGACTACTTATCATGATCGTGAAACCACTTCTACCGAGTACCGAGTCCTCCGACTACGAATACCTCAAGCAACGACCATCCATCATCAACCACCACTCACCGACCAGTCAACCACTGGCCCAACACGAGTACTCAACATACTCGATGATCACATGGGTGAAGCACTCGTATCGACCATGAAGGTCTACAAGTACCGACCAAGAAGCCTACATCAACCGATCGCTAAGCTTCCAACTAGCGAAGACAAAATAGCAGACTATAAAGTCTACGAGTATCGACAAGACTACCAAAGCTATGACCATCGAGTACTGTAGCTACGACCATGGAGGCAATCTGCAAAACCTATGACCATGGAGGTAGTCTACAAAACCTACGACCATAGAGGCAGTCTGCAAAACCTACCACCATGAAAGCAGTCTGCAAAATCTACGACTATCCACCGCAAAGTCCTCGACTATCGACCAATAAAACTTTCGACTATCGAGTACGACTAGTAAAGGCTACAACTATCGAGTACTGTAGCTATGACCACGAAAGAGTACTGTAGCTACGATTACCTGCCGTGGTCGTAAAACCGAAGTCGTACTGCCGTGGTTGAAGGTCGAAGTCGTACTGTCGTGGTCAAAGTCAGACGTAGTCGACAGCTGCTGTGGTTGAAAGCTAGACGTGGTCAAAAACTACCGTGGTTAAAGCCAGACATAATCGACAGCTGTTGTGGTCGAAAACTACTGTGGTCGAAGCTAGCCGTAGTCGTAGTCATGTTCAAAGTATTATGGTCAAAGCCAGCCATAGTCATAGTCGTTTTCATGCCATGGTCGTAAGAGTGCCTGAAGTGCTATGGTCTGCCGTGGTCGTAAGAGTGTTTGAAGACTGTAATCACTTGTAACTGAGCAAAAACACTCAAAATCGAAAGCAAAGACATCAATAGCAAATGACCAAGTCTTTCACAAATGCAAATTCCAAAGCAAACCAAATGTCAATTATTCATCATTTCTTTATTTACGACCATCCACATGGTCTAATAAAATGCATAATGATGCTATCTTTACATATCTGATGGATGGCGATTGTAAGAAAAATATATTTGAATATATCTCAACGAGAATCTGTAATTTCATTTCCTTCAGAATTCTGGAATGAGAATCTGACAAACATAAATTCCATAAATAGCCCACACTTGTATGTTATATAAAATTTTCCTTTAGTCGTTTGCTTATCAGACTATCTGTTGGTCATTTGCCTCTGTTCCCAAATGCACCTTGACAATATAACTCACTGCCATCAGAGCAACCTGCAAAGCGAGATAATAATGTCACAGGTATATAAACCTTTGGTGACAAAAGTAATGTTGTATTTTGTGATCCAAATCTAGCTGATTCCGACCACTTAAGGATCCGGTCAAGTTTTGTTTTCGGCCTTGTTCCACTCTTTTGAACATCTCTCTTCTTTAGGCCAACAACATGTGTCAAGTTTTTTGGTACTTGAGAAGCTGATTGGCTTCATTTTGATTAGTGATAGCTGCTGAACATTCTTTGATTTTTTTTCTTCCACTCGCTTGAATATGCCATCGAGTGCACTATCCACTAATGTGAAACATTCTTCAAAACCAGCAGCTCGAGAGGCCAATATAGTAAACTTGTGTGAATGAAACTTGTAACGTCGTTCAGCATCCAATTTAGGATTTTCTATGACATTCCTCCCATGAACATCTTGAACAATGTTGCTCCGAACTTCTCGTGTCCATCGTTTCAATACGTAATGTTCAGGCAATTGCTTAATATTCATCAAATCAAGAACTTTCAATGCATGGCCATACAATATTCCAATTCTCTCAAATTGGCAGCAACTACATGAAATAGCGTGTTCAGAATGATTACTTAATACTGTTTTAACTTATAAATGCTATCTAACCAAGTCTCCTTGTGAACTTTCTGACGCATATTGTTAAAGACCTCTTCAAATGTTTCCTTGTCCTCGTACTTGTACATGCAAGCACTAAAATCTGTAAGAATACTTGCCCCTTCAATCTTTTGACGATTCAAATGGTTAAGCGCATTTTGCATTATGTGAGAAGTGCACAGTCCATGCCATGTATTTGGGAATACCTCAGCAATGGCCTTTCCCATTGCAATATCTTGATCAGAATAAATAGTTCTCGGCTCCTTATAATTATGAGTTGACAAAAATGTGTTAAACAACCACTTGAAGAGTCAAATGTTTCATCATACACCAGTGCAGCACCAAAAATAACAGTTTCTCTTAAATGATTAAAGCCAATAAACGCACCGAACGGCCGATATTCTTTATTGGTTCCAAAAGTAGTGTCAAAAGCAACAACATCTCTAAATGGGAATAGTCAATTATCATTTTAGCATCTGCCCAAAATATGTTTGTTATTTGCTCTTCATTGTCCAATTGCAGAGCATATTGAAATGATGGGTTCTCAGCAATTTTATTTTGGAGGTACCTCAACAGGCTTCCAGCTTCACCATGTTATGAATATTGTGCATGTATTCATAAGGCCCAAAGGACTTCAGATGACGATGCTTGCGTTCAGCAACCCCATTCTGAGCATGGGCACCAGGACAAGAAGACTGATAAAGAGTGCCCTGCTCAGAAAGAAATTGTCTGAACGCACTAAAACAATACTCGCCAGCAGAATCACAGCGAAAAGTACGAATAGAGGACTCAAACTGAGTACGAACCATCATGGCAAAGCTACGATAGATCTCAAGAAACTGACCACGATTAGACATAGGGAAAAGCCAAGTAAAACGGGAATAGTCATCAATGAAAATAACATAGAATTTATGCCCGCCTTTGGAGATAATAGGTGCAAGTCCCCATACATCTGAATGAATTAAATCAAAAGGACGAGAAGACAATGACTCACTAGAATGATAAGGAAGTTGTAGCTGCTTGCCCAGCTTACAACCTCGATAAAACATGGACGTGTCAACAGTAACACGTCCAAGGTCACCCTGACGAACTAACGACGAAAGACGAGACCCACACAGGTGACCTAAACAGTGATGCCACTGCGCAAAAACTCCAGGGGTGGTGGCAGCAGTGGCAGTGGAGGTAGACGTGGCGGGAGACGTGGTAGGAGCAACTGAAGTGGACGGAAGATGAAGACGGTCGAGAATGTAGAGACCCTGACGATCCCTACGACGCCGGCCAGCCTCAAGTATCGTACCTGTCTGTCGATCATGAACAAAACAGGTGTGAGAGTCAAAACCAACCCTACAACCAAGGTCAGTGAGCTGTCCCACTGAAAGAAGCTGCATGGTTAGTTTGGGAACATGAGAAACAGCTGGAACAGAAAAATCAGTGGTCAAAAGAGTGCCCTGACAGCTAACAGACAAGGAAGTACCATCCGGAGTTTGTACAGAGATAGGAAGGGCAGGAGGTCCCACTGAATGAGAAATGTGGAATCCGGTGTCATGTGAAAAGAAGCACCAGAATCTAGAACCCAAGAGGTACCTGGAGGAGACGTCTGAGCTAGACTGGCAGAACCCGCTGAGTTGTGAGAGAGCTGCTGAACAGAGTCACCTCGCTGAGATCCTGATGAGCTGGTATGTCCTCCTGTGAAGGAAGGGCCTCCCTGCCCCCCTTGGATCGTCCACTCCCACGCGCCTTATTCTGCTTTTTTCGCACCGCACAACTCTGGTAGTCATGCCCAAAGTTCTTGCAGTAGTTGCATTGAACTCCGGTTGGTGCAAAGGCAGGAGCGGAAACAGGCACCTGGGAGTGAACTGTAGTCGTAGAAGGAACCGTCGGTGTAGTCGAAGGAGCAGCAAGCACAGTCGGAACGAACTGTGCTGCTAACCCGAGACGAAGCTCCTCAGCTCGAAGTGTCGAAAGAGCCTCGGTGACAGTCGGTCGTGGCGAGCGGCTCAGCAGTTGAGCTCTGACAGGCTCAAACTCTGGGCGAAGATGACAGACGAAATCATGAAGACGAAGACGATCGTGATCCGCCTTCTGAACCTTGTGGCACTCCTGGCATAGTGGAGAAGCCAGCTCATCTATCTGTCGCCAGATACTAGCCAGAGCTCGGAAGAAGTCGTCGACAGAAGAATCTCCCTTGCGAAGCATCTCCAACTCACGCTGAAATGAAAAGAACTGAGCAT
This sequence comes from Dendrocalamus sinicus, assembly GCA_036346575.1. Classification (NCBI taxonomy): domain Eukaryota; kingdom Viridiplantae; phylum Streptophyta; class Magnoliopsida; order Poales; family Poaceae; genus Dendrocalamus; species Dendrocalamus sinicus. The sequence goes on along the minus strand of CM070660.1, from coordinate 8,531,528 downwards.
CACTGCTCTGCTGATATCGCTCACGCAAGTACTCCCAGATCTGTTGAGTAGACCGCAGACCAACAATATTTGGCTGAATGGAATCGCCGACACCGACCACAAGGATGGCACGAACACGGGCCTCATCAAGACCACCGCTCGGCGAAAGCGCCAATGGCATACTTGAAAAGCCTCATCGCCAGCGTCAAGAATAAAGATCATCATCCTTTGCCTTCTTCTTAGCGCCTTCATCCGCCCAGAGGTACGTAAGTAGGCTGCCTAGAGGAGGCCAACCCGGTGGCGGAGAAGGATGAGCACCGGTAATATGTCCCCAAAGGCGGAGACCATCAAGCGTGATCTCCATGAGAGAAGACCATAACCTGTAGTTTGTTCCATGGAGCTTTGTTCCCGAGAATGGGATAGCAGTAGATGGAACGGAAGCCATCGGTAGGCGGCGCTGGACAGCGCAGCGACCAAGGCAACGAAGTCTAACAGGCGGCGCTGGACGGCGCGGCGGTTAGAACAATGTTGTTTTTTATGGCTTTTTTTACAAACTATAAAGAAAACCCACCACACTCACTGGCTCACTTGAGCCAGCAAAGAACAGAGGGGCGGCTGGATCGGAGCAGACACGGCAGCGGCAGCCGATGCAGACCGCCGGCGGCGGCGGCGGTCAACACGGATCGGCGGCGACGGCGGATCGGCGGCGGCGGCCGATGCAGATCGGCGGCGGCTGGCGCAGCTCTTGTATGTCGGATCTAGCGCGGGCGGCGCGCGGCGAGGCAGATCGGCGACGGCGGTGGCGGCGATGCGCACGGCCGACGGCGGCCTAAGGAGAGCCTAGCGGTGGCGGCGGCGGGGGCAAACTCGACCGGATCCGGCGTGGTCGACCACGGGACCAGAGGCCTGGGGTGGCGGCGGCGTCCAAAAGCGGCGGTGCAGGCGCGGAGGCGCGAGCACGGCGGCCGGGAGTCAGCGGCGGCCCAAGGAGAGCCCAGCGGCAGCGACGGCAACAGGCGGCAACAGAGGCAGCGGAAGAAACTAGGTCAGAGCCCTAACTCTAACCATAGCTCTGATACCATGTTATGAATATTGTGTATGTATTCATAAGGCCCAAAGGACAATATATATAGAGGTATAAGGGGATATACAGAAGGAATACAAGGCATATTAGGAAACAAATAACAGTCCTAATCTGTTTCCTATTCTATCCTTAACACACCATTCCTCAGTTCTGTTTGGCGCTTGGTCCATAAATAATTCTTGTGATCACAACAAGTGTAGTTGAGGTTTGTTGATCCACCAACATGTCGGCCAGCTAATTCATGAGCATGTTTAGGCATAATTCGAGAATCATCGGCCATTTCTATTTCAAAAGCTTGTACTTCAGATATATTCCGTTAAGAAGGCATTAATGACATGTCCCTGGCAGCTGAAGGATGTGGTTGTGTTCTACGTCCAAATTGTAACGCCCCCGTTTCCAGGGGCGCATACGGACACGACATTCCGTAACTATTCAAGCATGAACAGTTATGGAGTGTCGCGCAAGAGTATACCATTGCCTGCTTACAACAAAAGTCCAGCATATATTTGACATAAGGATTAACATCCGTGTTTTTACAATGGGCGTGCAAGCCCAAAGCATAATTACATTACAAAAAGAAACTTCAGAATCCGCTTGAGCGCCGAGACCTACAGACCAAGGGTCCTCGTCGAAGAAAAGGTCCTCCGACTTCTTCAACGGGAGACCTTCTCCTTCGCCTTGATCCTCTAAAGATTAGATTTAGCAAGCCGTGAGCCAACCAACTGCTCAAGAAATCCCAAAGGGATCTTAACTTACTACATGCACGGAACTTCAAGGAAGGGAATATATTTGGTTTATTATCTTTGAGTGGATGCAGTTTTATTTGCAATCATTTTAATAAGACGGACTCAAAACTTACTTCTTAAGATCTCAGGGTTTTCCACAAGAGTTCATTAACCAGCCTAAACAAGTTAAACGTTTACAAAACTACTTAAGCTTTGTTCTCTGGAATCACCCAAGTGACACACTCCAATAACCGGAGCACGCGTATTCGAATACCATTTATTTGACTCTGCAGAGTTTGCTCAGCTTTACCCACACGATCCCTTAACTCCCGCTAAAGAGTTAAGAAAGCCAGGTCGTTTCACTGCTCAACTCTTTATATAGGTTCTACCCGGTAGAATTCACTCGGGTCGGCTCTCACACACACACACACACACTCACACAAGAAAAGACAGTTGTCCGCTCCGAGTGAACTCTACCGCTGTTAGGCACCCAAACACGGCTTGCCTAACCTCACCGCTAAACCTCTGTAGAGTTTCAATCGAGTTGAGCAGCTACTAGACAAGTGTTGACAAGTCAACTCCTGTGGTTTGAGCGAGTTCTATGACATTTGCTCAGCATAAGGGTTTCAGTCCTTATATTTTCACATGGTCCACAACCTCGCCAGGCCCGCGACCCAACCTAAGGTAAGCGGTGGGCGTAGACCGTCTCGCGATTTCCCACTCACCCTTACCCTACTCCAAACCCTAGGGTAAAGATGGGCGAAGGCCGTCTCGCGGCTCCCCACTCCTTACCCTACCTTGTGCACGCCGGCACTCTCCGCTCTAAGATACGGTGTCCCATACCACCCTACCTTAGAGTCGGGTTTTCCAAAATTCTATTGGCCCACAGCCACAACCTTATCAGTACAAGACTTTGCATGATGATAATAATCTACAGTTATCTAGATTAACAGATAATTAATTCTAGGGTTTCAAGGGCATGGCTACAAATTAAACATGGCAATTAATGGCGGTAGGATTAACTACATAACAAGTCATTCTAAACATTTTATTTTATTTCAAACTAACATTTCACAACTAGCTCAATGCAAATAGCATATTAACACATATAAACAGCATGGGTTTCAATATGATCAAAGGATTTGGGACTTGCCGTCAATCCGAATGATTTCCGCTAGCTCGAACGAAGAATCTCCTGGCTCCTGAGGCTGCAACTGAACTTCCGGAGTCTCCGACACTAGCGCAAACATACAAAACAAATTAAATCCAGCTTGAGACTAATCAAGCGAGGAAAAATAAACTATTTAAAAAGGAGTAAAAAGCATAAACACGCCAAATGGATTTTTAGGAATTTATTTGGGGAGGATCTGTGGAAATGGAGTTCACCAGAGGGTCTGGAATAATATTGGAGCAAAGCGGTGAAGTTTGGGAATTTTTGGGATCTTCTGTGATTTTCTAGGATTTATTTGGATTTTCTGGGATTTTAGAAATCATTAAATCATCGGAAAATGGGTGAACAAGGCGCCCGGCCGCTTTGCTCTGATGCGCTCGGCATCGTGGCGCCCGCGCGGCGAAGGCAAGGCCAGCCAACGCGGCGCGGCGCGCGCGCGCGGGGCGACGGCAGGCGGCTCGGCCACGCCCACGCGCCACGCGCGCTCGGATGAGCGACGTGTGGCTCAAGCGGGTGGCGGAGATGCGGCGGGTGAGGGGTACGGGAGGAGATCCGACGGAGGGGAGGGGCGGTGTTTATGATGATCCGACGGCGGCGATAAAACGGAGGGGCGAAGCGGTATGCGGAGGATCGGACGGCCGACGTTAAATGGCGCGGGACGAGATCGACGGAGGGAAGGAGGCCACGTCGTCGTCGTCAACCTCCAGCCGGGTGGGGGCGTCAGAGAAGCGGGGGCGGCGGAGCTGCGGTGCTCGGCGGCGATCGCGAGGCCTCCGGGGCCGGGGAGGGCTCCACTGGGTGCTCCTTGACACGGGGAACCCATTTTGGGCACTGGGGAGGCGAGGGGAACAACGGAGAAGGCGGGGAGCAGAAGGGGAAGATTCGGGGCCCAAACGGCGAGAGAGGCCGCCGGCGGCGAGAGAGGTCAATCGGGGGCGGCTACACCATCTGGGGAGTTGGAGGCTTACATTGGAGGTGGCGGTGGGAGCTGGGAGGCGGCGAGGTGAGCTGGCCACGGTGAAGGTGATGCGGCCGGCGGAGAGCTTCGGTGCTGGGACTCCTCGAGCGATCACCTGCCAAAAGGAGATTGCCAAGATGATCAGCGCACCGAGGGGATACTTCGGGCGAAAGCAATGGAGAAATGAGGGAGAGGAGAGGGAGATTGGCTCCGGGGTGTCGCCGGCTCACTGGCGGCAATGGCGGAGCTACGGCGCGGGGCTTCAATCGGCGCCCGGGAGGTGCTCTGGAGTGCTGGGAGGGGGTTGAGGGTGCTCGGGATGCTCGGGAAGCAAAGGAGGGAGAGGGAGCCGGAAGGGGGTATTTGTACCCGGGCCGAGGGGGAAGCTCCTTCGGGGAGAAGGCAACGGGCCGGAGCGCCGGGTCAACCCGAGTGACGGGGCGATTGGGAGTGTTCTCCGCGAGACGGGCGTGGCCAAGGCCGAGCGGCCGAATGGCGAGGTGACAAGACGGGCGGGGTGGAGCTGCGGCATGGGAGGAGCGCGCGTCCGCGCGCGGGGAAGTGACGGGCCGGGCTGCAGGTGGGGTCGGGCGCAGAGGGATGGCGCCGCGTGGCGCGAGGATGCTGCGGTGGTCGGGACAGCGGGCGGGCAGAGCGGGAGCCGCGGCGAGGGCGTCCGCGCGCGAGGAGGAGGGAGTGGCCGCCGCCAGCGGGTCGCGCAGAGGAGTGGCGACGCGTGGCGCGGAGCGCCACGGTTTCCGACCGTGGTGGTCGGGTGGCGCGGCGCGAGGGGAACTCCGGGCGGCGCTGTCGCGCGAGCGAGGAGGGGCGCGAGGCGCAGCACAGCGCGCGCGCGCGGCGCGAGGCGAAGGCGGAAAGGGAGCGGGCGCCAGCGGAGGGAGGAGGAAGCGTCCGCGCGGGAGGGGCCAGGGAACGGAGAAAGCGGAAAAGAGCGGGGGCGCCGGAGAGAAGAGGAAGCGCCCAGCCGAAAAGGGAAGGCGGAAAAAGGAGACTTTCCTAAAAGGAAAGTTTCAAAATTCACCCAAAACCGCAAAAAAATTCACAAATTTTTGGATTTTGAAATTTTGGGGCTTTTCAACCTACCCCCCTTAAAAGAATCTCGACCCCGAGATTAACTTGGTCCAGGGAGTAAGTTGGGGAAATCCCGCTGCAAGTCTGATTCTCGTTCCCAAGTGGACTCATCCGCTGTGTGATTCTTCCACTGCACTCTGCAAAATCTGATGTTCTTATTTTCGAGCCTCTCGATGTTTCAAGTATTTGTAGTGGTTCTTCAAAGATATGTGCAATCATCTTGTAGTTCAATATCCGACAGCGGCAGCCTTGCGTCTGTTTTTGTCGCAAACACTTTCGAAGCTGAGATACGTGGAACACATTGTGCATCCTTGACAAGTTGGGTGGGAGCTGCACTTGATAAGCTACTTCCCCAACTCTTCCGATAATCTGAAACGGTCCCACATATCTTGGTGCTAATTTGCCTTTAACTTGAAATCTCTTAATTATTTTGAATGGAGTGACCTTGATGTAGACGAAATCTCCAACTTCAAAACTCAAATCCTTCCTGCGGTTATCTGCATAGCTCTTACATCGGTCTTGTGCCATTTTGAGTCCTCTCTCGACAATTCTAACATGTTCTTCTCGTGTCTTGAACAACTGAGGCCAATAAGTTGTCGCTCTCTGCTTTCGTCCAATTTAGAGGGTTCGCATTTTCTGCCATAAAGTGTGCTTCAAACGGGGCCATTTGGATACTAGCTTGGTAGCTATTGTTGTATGAGAACTGGGCAAATGGTAGGCAAGTGTTCCATGATGCTCCATACACTATCGCACAAGCTCTCAACATGTCTTCTAAAATCTGATTTGTTCTTTCTGTCTGTCCATCCGTCTGGGGGTGATAGGCTGAACTGAAATTCAGATCGGTGCCCATGGCTTCATGCAGTTTCTCCCAGAACTTGGACGTAAATTGCGCTCCTCTATCTGACACAATTTTCTTGGGAACTCCATGTAGAGTCACAATTCTTGTCAAGTATAACTCAGCAAGTTTATCTTTCCCATACGTTTGCTTGATCGGGAGGAAATGAGCCACTTTGGTCAATCTATCGACAATGACCCAAATAGCATCATATCCCTCACGAGTCTTGGGAAGTCCAGTAATAAAATCCATGCCGACATCGTCCCATTTCCATTCGGTATTGGCAAAGGTTGCAACAATCCGGATGGTTTTCGTGGTCTATCTTGATCTCCGCGGACATCACATTTGGCTACATATTCGCCACTTCCTTCTTCATCCGGTTCCACCAATACTTCTTCTTCGATCTTGGTACATCTTAGTACCTCCGGGTGAATTGAGAATTGGGACGAATGGGCTTTGACAAGATTAACTCTCTTAGTCCCTTCTTGTCGGGTATGCAAACGACCACGGAAGGTAAGGATTCCATGCTCATTTATTGCGCATCACGACTCTTCTCCTTGAATATCCTTTTTCAGTTTTTGAATCTCTTCATCTTCATCTTGTGCCGCTTTAACTGATCCACAAGAATGGTTGAATTTCTAATGTTGTTTCTTCACCTGCTCGTGATCACCAAGTTCATCAGATATGTCCCTTTGCAATTCGCGATACTGCGATTTGCTAGCTTTGTTGGACGAGCCTTGCGCTAAGGGCGTAAGAACTACATTGGCCTTGCCGGTGATACCAAGATCAACATCATAATCCTTTATCGCCCACCATCCGCGCTGTCTCATGTTTAATTTCGCCGTGTGAATAGGTACTTTAGGCTCTTGTGATCGAAAATATCTCACATCGATTCCCACAGTAGTGCCGCCAAATTTTTAGTGCATGCACTACAGTGCTAGTTCTAAATGTGTGGGGTAATTCTCTTCATGTGGTCTCAACTGTCTTGAGGCATAGCGACAACCTTCCGTCTTGCATAAGTACACATCCCAAACCTTGCTTTGAAGCATCACAAGAGATTTGAAATTCCTTTTCGATGGGCGTAATCAACACCGTGTTGTTGTCAACTTGGTCTTCAACATCTCAAAACTTTCTTCGCATGCATCACCACGTGAACGGTTTGTCTTTCTTCAACAATTGAGTGAGTGGACGAGATATTCTCGAGAAACCTTCTATGAATCGCGATAATAACCCGCCAATCCTAGGAAGCTTCTCACTTGACCACTATCTTAGGTCGTTTCCATTCCATAATCGCGATATCTTCTCGGATCGACTTTGACTCCATCTTGGATATAATGTGACCCAAGAAAGCAACTTCCTTCAGCCAAAAGCTGCACTTATCAAATTTGGCATATAATTGGTGCTCTCTTAATCTTGTCAATACCATGTGCAGATGTTCTCTGTGTTCTTCTTCACTTTTGGAATATATCAGGATATCATCAATGAAGACAATCACAAATCGATCCAATTGGTCCATATGCACCAGGTTCATAAGATTCATGAAATAAGCTGGCGCATTGGTTAAACCACAGGGAACAACCGTGAACTCATATAATCCATATCTGGTAATGAAAGCTGTCTTCTCTTGATCTTGCTCTCGGATTTTAAGTTGATGATAACCCGAGCGCAGATCGATCTTGGAAAACACTTTGGCACCCTTGAGTTGATCAAACAAATCATCAATTCTGGGGAGAGGATACTTGTTCTTGATGGTGACAGCATTCAAGCCTCTATAATCAACACACATCCTTAATTCTCCATTCTTCTTTTTCACAAATAGGGCTGGGGCTGACCAAGGTGAGACACTTGGTCGAATGAATTCTTTTTCCAACAATTCATCCAACTGCTTCTTCAACTCTTTCAATTCACTAGCTGACATTCTATATCGATGTTTGGCAATTGGCTTGGTACTGTGTACCAATTCAATAGCAAGTTCCACTTGTCCGTCAGAGGTCTTCCTGTAATTCTTCCGAAAACGCTCGATACTCTTGTACCACCGGTACTTGATTAGGTGTGGCTGCTATCATGTTGATCATACGCTTCTTGGCATCTTTTAATACTTCTCGATCTGTCTCTACTACCACTTTCTGACCTTCGGAATTGACCAATGACACTGTCTTGATCTCACAGTCTACCTTGCCTTTATTTTTGGCTAACTAGCCATGCCTAAATGGCATCTAACCCGACATATCTAAGCGCAATAAGTCCGCTCTAAAATCTACCCTTGGATTTTTATGTTCAGTCCAGTGCACCCACGATGGGACTCCATTCTAACCCCAGGGGTTTCAACCACATAAGGTCTCGGAAGTGAAACAGAAGGCAACTGATTTCTTGCGGCGAAACTCTTTGAAATAAATGAATGCGTTGCACCAGGGTCAAATAAAATCAATGCAGGTAGGGAATTGATTGGGAACATACCAGCAATGATGTCACTTGCTCCAGTGGCATCCTCTGCAGATACATGGTTCACTCTGGCATAAAAAGTAGGTCTGACATTGCTTCGCCTCCGCCTCCGCTCGTAGCGAGAAATTCGCAGCGCTCGCAGGAGACCTGGGCCGCTTTAATCTGCAGATATCCTCCTTTGGGAGTGCTGTGGCTTGATCGTCTTGTTCTCTTCTTTGTTGCGACTCTGGACTTGAAGCTTTGCGCATCGATGGTAAGCTTTTCCGGGACATTGATCTCTGTAGTGTCCAATTTCTCCGCAGTGAAAACAAGCATTGATCTCTTTGGGCAATTACTAGCAAGATGATTCCCACCACAGTGGGGCATTTGAGCGCTAGTGGCAAAGGAGAGTTGTATTGTCGCGGATCGCCGATCGAGTCCTCGGAACCTCACGAATCGGCGGGAGGATTGGGATCGATATGAGGGTGATCCCGATGTCCCGAGTCGTTGAGCATTATGTGAAGCGATTGAGATTTGTGTAACGCCTTACGCTTTCGTAGTCCTCCATTTCTCCTCTAGCTTCTTTCGAGTTGATTAAACTGCTCACCATGTCATGTAAATCCTGAAACTTCAGAGCTGAAATATGAAATTTCAGAGATCGCTGTAATCCATACTGAATCTATTCATCTTCTTGTCTTGTTGTCAACATCTTCGGGCAAACTCGACAAATGGTTGAACTGATGTAAGTACTCCATAACGGTGCGCCCTCCTTGCTTAAGCGCAAGAAACTCCCGACGCTTAGCCTCCATGACGCTATCTCGTATTCGTGCCTTGCGGAAGGCCTTTGAAAAGTCCTCCCAACTAATTTCTCTGCTCGTAGGGTGCGTTGGTAGTTGATCCACCACGAGCCGCAGCACCGCAATCGGTGGGATGCGCACAACACCTTCTCTTGGTCATCGCATCGTGTCGCTTGAAGCTTTCTCCACGCCCACAAGCCAATCCTCGCCACCGAGGGTCACGGAGGTGGAGAAGACCGTGGACGTGTTTTGAAAAATCGCCACCGGTGGAAATTTGAGAACCATCCCGAGGAGCATTACTCCCACTAGGAACACCGGAGGATCGGGTTGCCATCTGTTCGAGAAGCCGAGCTTGCTGATCTAACACTTTCAAGATGTTCTGCTCTCCTTGATATCGATTCTTTTCTAACATTTCAATAACCTTTGCAAGTGTGTTCGGTGGTGGCGGTGCACCGCCCTTGGTTCGACCCGCCTCGCCTGCCGCTCCATCTATTTATTGGGAACTTGAGATTAGATTTGCAGCGGCTTTGACAATTAAGAGCGGGTAAGTAAGACTTGAATTTCAAGGTAAGTATAGGGCGAAACAAAGGTAAGATCAAGAACGAAAGGGGACAGGAGAAAGCTTTGAACACACAGAAGGAAATACTGATAATTTAGACAAGCAACATAAAGGATTAATTAACATAAGTTCCATAATAAAGCAAGCGGTACGCAGACCACTTAGGGTTCGAGTGTGCACTTGCATTACATACCAAAAGTACAGCTATTACAAAAGGGTCAGGCTACCACTAGCGTACAGCGTCTACTCCTCCCTGTCCCCAGGTGCTGGGAGGGCAAGCGGGGCTGCCGGGCGGAACCGGGCACGGTACTCTACCGTGGTCATCACCGGCGCCGCGCTTAGATCGCATCGTGGAGCACGAGGATCGACGCGGCTCCTCACCGCGATCCACGGCCTCGATCTCTCAAAACGACGGAGAGAGGCCCCGAGCCGCTGGACTCGCTCGAGCCTCCCGAGCCGCTCTCGAACCCTCGACTCGGCGACGCGCTGCCGTAGCGAACGATCCGCTGTGCCCAAAGGACGGCGATGTTCGCGAGGCGGGATCGCCATCCTCACCGAATCGAGGCACGCCAGCCTCGCGACGCCGCTGCGGGCACCGTGTCGGCGAGTGAAGGAGAACTCGAGGGCGAGTAGTTCGCAAGCAGAACGCAGCCTTCTCGGGCCGCGCCCCGAATCAAGGCTCGCCTCGGTCCATCCTCCCGGCGACGAACCCGCGCTCTCGGTGGGGCGGATAGGCAGGGGCGTAAGGACCACCCACGCTTCCACTCGTGAGTCGCTCTCCACGGTGCGGCTCACCGCACGAACACCGGGCTGCAGTGCTCTCGAACCAAGGTACCTCCTCATCTCCCAAAGCTTGTATGGCCATCCTCCATACGGTCAGTCGGGAGAAAACATAGTGCACCATCTGCTGAAACGAAATTTTGAAGTTAGACAAGTAAAGCAAAGAAACATTTTGCATAAAATAAAACTTAAGCAAGATTAGACTAAGATAGAAAAGGTAGCACAAGAGAGGAAAAAGACAGCAATAATACTTATGTTTTTCAGTAAACCCTTTTACTGACTTAAATTAAATTTTGCGATAAAATCGCTTCCTAGATCGCTTTAGGTCTCAACCTACGGTCAAAGAGTGGCTCGATACCACTTCTTGTAACGCCCCGTTTCGGGCGCATACTACGACACGACATTCGTAACTATTCAAGCATGAACAGCTATGGAGTGTCGCGCAAGAGTATACCATTGCTCGCTTACAACAAAAGTCCAAGATATATTTGACATAAGGATTAACATCCGTGTTTTTACAACGGGCGTGCAAGCCCAAAGCATAATTACATTACAAAAGAAACTTCCGAGAATCCGCTTGAGCGCGCCGAGACCTACAGCCAAGGGTCCTCGTCGAAGAAAAGGTCCTCGGGACTTCTTCAACGGGAGACCTTCTCCTTCGCCTTGATCCTCTAAAGATTAGATTTAGCAAGCCGTGAGCCAACCAACCGGCTCAAAGAAATCCCAAAGGGATCTTAACTTACTACATGCACGGAACTTCAAGGAAGGGAATATATTTGGTTTATTATCTTTGAGTGGATGCGTTTTATTTGCAATCATTTTAATAAGACGGACTCAAAACTTACTTCTTAAGATCTCGTGGTTTTCCACAAGAGTTCATTAACCACCTAAACAAGTTAAACGCTTACAAAACTACTTAAGCTTTGTGCTGAATCACCCAAGTGACACGGCTCCAATAACCGGAGCACGGCGTATTCGAATACCATTTATTTGACTCGCAGAGTTTGCTCACTTTACCCACACGATCCCTTAACTCCCGCTAAAGAGTTAAGAAAGCCGTGTCGTTTCACCGCTCAACTCTTTATATAGGTTCTACCCGTAGAATTCACTCGGTCCGCTCACACACACACACACACACACTCACACAAGAAAAGACAGTTGTCCGCTCCGAGTGAACTCTACCGTTGTTAGGCACCCAAACACGGCTTGCCTAACCTCACCGCTAAACCTCTGTAGAGTTTCAATCGAGTTGAGCAGCTATTAGACAAGTGTTGACAAGTCAACTCCCGTGGTTTGAGCGAGTTCTATGACATTTGCTCAAAGATAAGGGTTTCATCCTTATATTTTCACATGGTCCACAACCTCGCCAGCCCGCGACCCAACCTAAGGTAAGCGGTGGGCGAGACTGATCTCGCGATTTCCCACTCACCCTTACCCTACTCCAAACCCTAGGGTAAAGATGGGCGAAGGCCGTCTCGCGGCCCCACTCCTTACCCTACCTTGTGCACGCGGCACTCTCCGCTCTAAGATACGGTGTCCCATACCACCCTACCTTAGAGTCGGGTTTTCCAAAATTCTATTGGCCCACACCACAACCTTATCAAGACAAGACTTTGCATGATGATAGTAATCTACGCTATCTAGATTAATGATAATTAATTCTAGGGTTTCAAGGGCATGGCTACAAATTAAACATGGCAATTAATGGCTGTAGGATTAACTACATAACAAGTCATTCTAAACATTTTATTTTATTTCAAACTAACATTTCACAACTAGCTCAATGCAAATAGCATATTAACACATATAAACAAAGATGGGTTTCAATATGATCAAAGGATTTGGGACTTGTCGTCAATCCGAATGATTTCGCTAGCTCGAACGAAGAATCTCCGGCTCCCGAGGCTGCAATCGAACTTCCTGAGTCTCCGACACTAGCGCAAACATACAAAACAAATTAAATCCAGCTTGAGACTAATCAAGCGAGGAAAAATAAACTATTTAAAAAGGAGTAAAAAGCATAAACACGCCAAATGGATTTTTAGGAATTTATTTGGGGAGGATCTGTGGAAATGGAGTTCACCAGAGGGTCTGGAATAATATTGGAGCAAAGTGGTGAAGTTTGGGAATTTTTGGGATCTTCTGTGATTTTCTAGGATTTATTTGGATTTTCTGGGATTTTAGAAATCATTAAATCACTGGAAAATGGGTGAACAGCGCGCCGCCGCTTTGCTACTGATGCGGCTGGCATCAGGCGGCGCTGGCGGCCGAAGGCAGGCCTCAACGCAGCGCGCTGCGCGCGCGCGCGGCGGCACGGCGGCGGCCGGCCGCCACGCCCGCGCGCGCTCACGCGGCTCGGATGAGCGACGTGTGGCTCAAGCGGGTGGCGGAGATGCGGCGGGGTGAGGGGTACGGGGAGGAGATCCGACGGAGGGGAGGGGCGGTGTTTATGATGATCCGACGGCGGCGATAAAACGGAGGGGCGAAGCGGTATGCGGAGGATCGGACGGCCGACGTTAAATGGCGCGGGACGAGATCGACGGAGGGAAGGAGGCCACGTCGTCGTCGTCAACCTCCAGCCGGGTGGGGGCGTCAGAGAAGCGGGGGCGGCGGAGCTGCGGTGCTCCGGCGACTGCGAGGGCCTCCGGGGGCCGGGGAGGGCTCCACTGGGTGCTCCTTGACACGGGGAACCCATTTTGGGCACTGGGGAGGCGAGGGGAACAACGGAGAAGGCGGGGAGCAGAAGGGGAAGATTCGGGGCCCAAACGGCGAGAGAGGCCGGCGGCGGCGAGAGGGGTCAATCGGGGGCGGCTACACCATCTGGGGAGTTGGAGGCTTACATTGGAGGTGGCGGTGGGAGCTGGGAGGCGGCGAGGTGAGCTGGCCACGGTGAGGGTGATGCGGCCGGCGGAGAGCTTCGGTGCTGGGACTCCTCGAGCGATCACCTGCCAAAAGGAGATTGCCAAGATGATCAGCGCACCGAGGGGATACTTCGGGCGAAAGCAATGGAGAAATGAGGGAGAGGAGAGGGAGATTGGCTCCGGGGTGTCGCCGGCTCACAGGGCGGCAATGGCGGAGCTACTGGCGCGGGGCTTCAATCGGGCGCCCGGGAGGTGCTGGAGGCCGGGAGGGGTTGAGGGTGCCGGGATGCTCGGGAAGCAAAGGAGGAGAGGGAGCCGGAAGGGGTATTTGTACCCGGGCGGCGGGGGAAGCTCCTTCGGGGAGAAGGCAACGGGCCGGAGCGCCAGGTCAACCCGAGTGACGGGGCGATTGGGGAGTGTCTCTCCGCGAGACGGCGGTGATCGGGCCGAGCGGCCGAATGGCGAGGTGACAGACGGGCGGGGTGGAGCTGCGGCATGGGAGGGAGCGCGTCGCGCTGGGAAGTGACGCGCGGGCTGCAGTGGGGTCGGGCGCAGAGGGATGGCGCGCGCGGCGCGAGGATGCCGCGTGGTCGGGACAGCAGGCGGGCAGAGCGGGAGCCGCGGCGAGGGCGCCGCGCGCGCGAGGAGGAGGGAGTGGCCGCCGCCAGCGGGTCGGCGCAGAGGAGTGGCGACGCGTGGCGCGGAGCGCCACGGTTTTGACCGTGGTGGTCGGGTGGCGCGCGCGCGGGGAACTCCGGCGGCGCTCGCGCGCGCGAGGAGGAGCGGCGAGGCGCAGCAGCAGGCCCGCGCAGCGCGCGAGGCGAAGGCGGAAAGGGAGCGGGCGCCAGCGGAGGGAGGAGGAAGCGTCCGCGCGGGAGGGGCCAGGGAACGGAGAAAGCGGAAAAGAGCGGGGGCGCCGGAGAGAAGAGGAAGCGCCCAGCCGAAAAGGGAAGGCGGAAAAAGGGAGACTTTCCCGAAAAGGAAAGTTTCCAAAATTCACCCAAAAACCGGCAAAAAAAATTCACAAATTTTTGGATTTTGAAATTTTGGGGCTTTTCACAAATCAAGCTAGCAACACGTACTATCCATCTTCCCGATCAACAGTAACTCCCATGGGGACATTGCATCCGGTTCTTGTTTCAGCTCGAGGTAATTTGGTTAGACGATTTCTCTCGTCCTGTTCTCGATAACCTTTGATTGGAACATACAAACCGTGCTGATGTAGCTATCCCATCAAGCTTACTTTTGTTCTCATATTTCTTCCTCACGTTGAACCCTGTGCGGCCTCCATAGTGGCCAAAACTCCCAAGCGTCATCCGTAGTAATAAATTTCATGCCGATGCGAGGCATCCAAGTTGGTGCACTATCCATTCTACAAAAAAAATGCATGAATAATTCTTATTCAATTTCATACGGAAGAAAATTGACTTGGCATTTGAGGTTATAGAACAGTGTACTAATATCAATCTAATTATGTTGCCCACCTGTTTGCAGCCTCAGTCTCGGCAGTCTTTTCCTGAGTTGAAGAATCCTCCTGTGCTAGAATTACTTCACTACTGGCGCCATTTCTTCTATCAATGGCCAATTGCAAATAGACGTTTCAGTGGCAGGCAAGTTAGGATCTATAGAAGAGGACCAGATTTCTTGCTTGCAGATTCGGCAGGGGCAGTATTTTCCTGAGGCAAGGAATCCTTTTCTACTAGAATTGCCTCACTGTTGGCGCCATTGCTTGAATAAATTGCAACAGATGTTTGAATGGTAGACAAGCAAAAAATCTACAGAACAGGAACAGATTCAGAATATATGCTTTCTAGTTTGGAGCCTGAACATCCATCGACCTTGATGTATCTTGATGTGAAAAAATATTTGTTCGATGACATTGTTCATGTATTGTACGTGTACTCGCCTCAAATAGTTCGAAGGATTTGTTGTATGTTTTGGATGAGATAATGGCGCACGATCTGTCTGCATGTTTCTCTTTTGGAAAGATAACGATGAAAAAAATGGCGCCAAACCTCAAGGAGTTTATGGTTTCCCACGTAATATTTTACGCGTGTAGCGAATAGATTAGTGGAGCATGGCTGGTTAGGCCTAAGGTGGGCCAAGAAGATCGTGGCCTTCTAATGGGAAGAGACGGCAGGTGATACGAGTCCTTCGATCCTACGTTTCAATTTTCGAATTTCAAATTTTGAAAAACATGCACAGAATAGAACAGGACGGTGTGATGTTTTTCTTTCTAGTAGTGGTTTTTGTTTGCTCTGTGCTTTCTCTTTTTTTTAGTGTTCTGCAAGAGGGGCAAATATCTAAATTGCCCGTAAGATAAATAATGGCTTATTTGATACCGATAATTATACTAGTAAATCTTAACAGCAATCATTACATCACGTGATTACATAACTAATCAATTTTATTATTACAATAGTAATTGATCTATACCAGAAAAAGAGGAAAAAAGGAAATGACAAAAAAACTAGATCTATATGTTCTACAGCACAATGTTTCCCGTGAAAAATATATAGAAATTTTCAAAATTATATTTAAGACATTACAAAAAGCCATTTTTAAAAGTCAAGTGTTTTATTCGCCTTGCTCCTCAGTTGAAGCAGTTTCAAAGGGCCTCTCAATTTCTCATGCCCTATATCTAATATTTTATAAATTTGAAAACGCACAAAAAGAAGTTGGAAAATACGAAATTTTCACCTACTGTGAAGCGTTTGCGCCAGGTGAGTTAATTGTACATTTGTGGGTTCTGGGTCATCCATACCCGACCCGACCCGACCCGGTAAGGGACAAAATTATTGATCCCAAGGACATTCCGCCCTTGGATCTTACAGTCCCCTCGGGAAACGACATGCCTACTGTGTTGCTCTCTCCAACTCCTCTCGACATTGGGCGCAACGCACGCAATGGCAGTATTTCCAATCCTTTTTTTTCTAGCGCTAAAATGTTCTCCAAAAAAATAAAACTAAATTTCGGCTGTACGAGCCGTTTGGTGAACGCCCAGGAAGCAAAGTTCAAACCCCAGCTTGTGATTCGTAAATTCTGAACCGTGCAATGCAATCGAGAGCGAAAGGAAAAACTGTGTGGGCACGAGCACGGACACGACAAGCCCTGATATGCAAGTACATTAAGGTGGTGATCGGTTTGGCTGAAAAGCTCATGACTTATGGCTGAGAACACTGTAGCTGACAAAGATTTATTTAGCATAATTAAATTTAAAAAAATTTAAAAATATAAAAAATATGTTAGCCCATTACGTGTAATACAAACAAATACGGGGAAAAAAGAACCGGCAAAAAAGCTCAACAAAAAGCCAAAAGTTCAGAAAAAGACGAAACTTATGAATAGTGAAAAATAAGCCAGAAGCCGAAGCCGAGTTGATCAGGGCCTAAATATGTTCTTTTTTTTTTTGTATTACGGATGATTTTTAGTTGTGTTTTTTTAGACAACGGCAGATAACAAAGGCGTCGACACGAACGGTATATATGGTTTTAGACCTAAAAAGCTATTTCGAAAAACCATTTACAGAAGTCATCTTTTTTATTTCGGCTTCTACAAAAGCCAAATCCAAAATTCAAAAAAAAAAAACAGGTGTATAGGGATATTTTGATGCGTCCTTGCGCGTCCATTTTCTCTTAGGACTTTTTGGCGTTGCGTTTGCTTGGGAAGTTAGAAATCTCGTGGCGGATGGCTGGCCGCTTCCTGACAAAAACTGACGACGCACCCACCGCCCCACTCTACGGCCTCTACCCAACAAGCCGCTCGGTGCGCAACGCATCCACATCCACGGCACGAACGGAACGGAACGGAACGGAACGCATCAACTTGCCATCTTATTTGCTCTTTCAAAGAAACAATATTTTCATCTTTTTGAGAAATACTTGCGCGCGCTTTTTATTTTATTTCTTGGAACGGAGCAGAGTAATTGCATTGATTGTCCTGTGTACTCAATTCAGTTTGTTTCCTAATGTTCTACGAGCTTGACAGAAAAGGAAAATAATTGATGATTTACCTTAAATTTGATGTGCAATTGATGACTTAACTTATCATATTTCATTGATACGTGGATCCTAAGCCTGTATGTCAGTGACACAGAAAAATAAATCATCAACTCCACCTTAACTTATGGGACAAATGCTCAAATGCACCTCAAAAGAAAATCCACCGGAAGGTTTTGGTTTATTTGTGCCAGTGGGAGAAATCCGATGCGCAACCGGTTCAGCTCTCGGAATATCTTTGAAGATGAAGGCAGAAATGGCTTTGTCCTGGACAGGATCAAAAAAATATTCTTACCTAACGTTTCGTCAAAAGAAAGATCAATCGTAATCGTCGCGGAAATCAAGCATTTGAATTGCGGCAAAAGAACATCCAATGTGAAGCCAAACACAGAAGCATACGGGTTTAATGTTTTTTTTTTTTTTGCACGTTGTATTAGCATACTCTGAATCTGGCTCGAGAGTTCTCAGTCATGTTCTTAATTTTGTAGTTCATATATAATATCGTCTAGTTGGTAGTTCTTAATTTGTGATCCTTCTGCGATATAATCCAAGGCAATTTGGTCCAAGTTAGGAAAAGGCGCATCACCCACTGCTCAAAGATTAGGTTCTGAGATAACGTTTTCTAAAAACTTCTACATTATTTATATCCATTCTTGCAGATAATCACAACAGATGCTCGCTCGTATGGCGTTACATATGTGGTGAGCTCATGAACCACACTTTTGCAGAAGGAATTTAACCGAATTAAGCTGGCACCGAAAGGTCAAGGAGAACTTGATCGGATAATTATCATATCCTTTCTATGAATGTACAGGCACTTCTATAAACTCGTTTTCTTTTTCCCCCAAAAAAATGCTACTAGCGCGCACCTTATTGCTGATAGGAATTTTTTGTATGGATAATCCATTTTTTATTCGAAATTACATAAATATACCCGCGGGAAATTTTTTTGCAAAAATAGGCTCCAGTCGCCTAATGGTTGGGCGACTGGAGACTTTCGCCCAATCAGACCGCGACACAATATATCTCGCTGCACAGTAGAGCGACTGCATTAAGTCACTCTTCCGTTCGGCGACTTAAGGGTAGTCGCCACCCCGTTAAGCGACTAGCATGCAGTCGCCATCCCGTTAGGCGACTGCATGTAGCCCCCGTGATTGTTTTTTGTGAATTTTGTAATGTTGAACCGGTAAAAAATATGGTAAAGTTGTAATAAAAGTTTATGTTCATTGTATATTGTAGGTATGTAAAAAGTTTTTAAATTTCTTTTTATGAAAGATTGAGTAGAAAACGATCGATACATACACTGTTAAGTGAGATAGTTTATGTGCGGAGAGAGATGATAGACTATGTAAATTTAAATAAACTTCATAATATAACTGAGAGTAACATGCCGCATGTTTTTTCATTACATGCATAACATATATAACATCTGCAACACGCCTCACTGGTCACCCTGGTGTGCCCCGTCACCGCGCCCGCGTCCTCCCATACGGCCTCGCTTGGCCCTTCTCCGGTGGAACGGGTTAGGACGATCCGAAAAGTAAAACGAGCGGGAGGGTGTCTATCCCGCCCGCGCTGGTGGAGTCACCGCACCTCTGCTGTGTGCCCTCCGGCACCGGGAGGGCATCGCAGAGAGAACCTCCGGTCTTTGCGTCGGAGCTCGCCGCCACTCGCAAAAATCGGTCCACATCGTCCGGCACGGGAGACGCCGTTCGCTGGTAAGTACTGCAATATTAATATCGTTAGTTCGTTGCATGTCGTCTTCGGATAAACACGATATAAGACCCTCTGCGTACCGTAGCCGGGCGCCATGGAGGAGGCGTACACCCGCGTGGGGAAGACAGGTGTGCGAGGAGGCGTGAAGTGAACCGGCAGGAGGCCCCGCCCAGCTGAACCCCGGCCGCTCCGGTGAGGCGGTGGAGAACGCGTGTCCACGTCGGTGCACGCAGTAGTGCCACGCTGGTCGGGGTGGCACCGTGGACAAGCAGCGGAGCGGTGGGCGTGGAGACCGCCGGTAGCCTCGTGCGGGACAAGAGGCTAACAATACGCCTACACCCTCGTGCATCCGCGCGCAAAGCCGACGCCTCCTCATGGGTCACCGCCCACCACCGTGAGCCTCTCAAGCACTTGTGTCGAGTCGGCACATAGGCGTAACCGACGCCACCGACACAAAGACATGAAATGGTCGATCATCGAAACGACATTACCATTCGGGAATCTTTGAAATGACATGTAACATACCGCGAGGTGAGCGTCGCGCGTGAAGTGCGCGGGGTACGTGTCCGTCGGAGCGGCAACGTGTGTGGCAGACGGGTCTACCACATATACGAGCCTGGTATGGGTCTGTGGCTGGTACCAGCGAAGGTACTCCGCGTACTCCGTGCTGTCGTACGGGCGGTCCTCCTCCACGCGGTCGTCGAGCGCACCCTCCCACCGCCGACCTGTGGATGCATCTTCAACGCACCACCGCGCCTCTTTTCACTCCTTCGCCGCGTCTGCGTATAGAACCATTACGTAATGTGAGATACTTGCGAACGCAGTAGTAAGTATGTACATATTTACCACAAACGATCACTCACCCGTGCATGTGCCGCGGAAGTGATGGTCCGACTAGTACAGAACCGGCCGCCAGAGTTCGAATCGCCGCATCATCACCGGGGTGCGTAGTCCTCCACGTAGATGAGGTACACGAGCTTCGGCGGTGAGCGTAAAGCCCCCGTCACGCCAAAAAGTGAGGACAGAGGCGCAAGAGCACGGGCTCGCATCGCCAGATCGTCAGACGGCTCCAGCGCGACGCCGTCGGATGTGATGCGGTCGAGCCGCTCCACAAAGACCCGACGCGCCGCGTGACTCGCACGCGCGCGCGAATCGCACTCGCAAGAAAGACAAGTTGTTTAGATTGATGATCGTCGAAGAAAGAAATAGTAGATCGTGATAACACTTACTCGACGACGGCACGGATAGAACCCATCGTCGGCGGCCGACGTCTCCCCTCCTCGATACATCTCGGGCCCGCACGGACCCATGTCGTCAGAAGACAGTCGTCCGACGCTTAAGCGCTCGAACGACCACAACTGCAGTAGAAGGGGACAGCCCGTGAGGATCGAGTTTGCCTTGATCCTCGTGCACACATCGCACGCAGCGCCGCGATGCGTCGCGGCAAATACTGGCCGATCCTCGGTGACTGGTGGGGCTCGCCGTCACCGATCGCCCTCGCATAAGCGATGAGGCACGCATCCACGGAGTTGCCATGGCTGGTGGTGAAAAGCACCTAGCCAAACAACCACAAAGCACGTACGCCTCCAGGTGCCGCGAGACCTGGTGATCGTCTGCCTGCGGAACCATGCGCTCCACCTGAATGCAAAAAAGTTGTTATTAGTACGTAATACCACAAATAAGAGCTTCAAGACACGATCGATTTTATATACCACGCATCTGCATCGCTCGAGCCACCTCGGTGTCGCCCATGGGTCCGCTCCTCCGAACACGTGGTAGTCATCACGGTGGAACGACACTCGAATCGGGCGGCGGTCGTCGCGCGGATGGGCGGGCCTCGGTAGGAAGGCGGCGTCTCCCGCGATCGGAAGCCCAAGAAGCGAGGACACATCCCGCAAGGTCGGCGTCATCTCCCGAATGGGAGGTGGAAAGTGTGCGTCTCGGGCCGCCAACGGTCCACCAAAGCCGCCGGCAGGAACGGTCGAACGGAAGCGTCGTGATCGCTCCCCCCGCCTCGTCCCGCCGCCGCGTCCCGCCGCACCCGGCAGCGCCCGCGCCTCCATCCTCATCCGTGGTCCGCACCATCCGGCAAGAGGAGTAGCCCGGTATCCCGCACCGCAAACAAAGTGAAGGTCAAGACGAACGAACTTACGGTCGCACTAAACGCTGGAGTAGTGCAAACCTGGCGGTCCAACGAGGGTCGAGTCCCCAGGCCACGCGAGGTGTGCGTGTCCGGACCACTCCCAGCTGAGGCGGGTCGTCCGTGCTCCCCGGTGGTGGGACTAGATGGGAAGCGCGATGAGAGCGGTCCACGTGCTCGTCCAACAGCGTGAACCGCCACTCCGAGTCACGTCCAGCACGAGTCATACCTGAAAAATTTGTACAATAATTTCAACATTCAATGTTCTACATCTAAATTTGTATAAGAATTGCAACATTAAATTTTCTACATCTAAATTTCAACACTAAATTTTCTACATCTAAATTTGTACAATAATTGCAACATTACATTTTCTACATGTAAATTTCAACACTAAATTTTCTACATCTAAATTTGTACAATAATTGCAACATTAAATTTTGTACATGTACATTTAAATACTATTTTTTGTACAATAATGCATTATAAATGGTATACAAAATTTAGTTTATACATTTTGTAAACTAAATTTCTAAACTATATTTACTAAACAAAATTTGAAAATTAAATTTGTAAACTAAATTTCTAAACTACATTTTCTAAACTAATTTTCTAAACTAATTTTCTAGACTACATTTTCTAAACTAATTTTCTAAACTATATTTCTAAACTAATTTTCTAGACTACATTTTCTAAACTAATTTTCTAGACTATATTTTCTAAACTAATTTTCTAAACTATATTTCTAAACTAATTTTCTAGACTACATTTTCTAAACTAATTTTCTAAACTATATTTCTAAACTAATTTTCTACACTACATTTTCTAAACTAATCTTCTACACTAACAAAAATATAACACCAAAACTTACCCAAAAACGCGCACTCCTTCTCCTCCTCCCCTTCTCTTCTCTCTCCCTCTCCCTCTTCCCCTCTCTCTCTGCGCCGCCGAACGGAAGAACAAAGTGTGACGCTTCGCCGCCGCCAGCGCGCCTTATATCCCACCTTCGGATCGCCGAACCGTTGGGCGACTGAATCGCAGTCGCCGAACCGTTCGGCGACTACATTGAAGGCGCCAATCGTTCGGCGGCGCAATTAATCGCCCAACCGTCAGACTCTCCACTGCGCGATGCGGTTGGCGAAAGTCTCGATCGCCCAACCATTAGGCGACTGGAGCCTATTTTTGCAAAAAATTTTCCCGCGGGTATATTTATGTAATTTTGAATAAAAAATAGATTATCCGTACAAAAAATTCTTGCTGATAGCACCATCGGATTTTACATTATTGTTAATGTGCTATGGGATTTCCAATATAGAGTCTGTTTTTTTGGCTGCGGCTTATGACTTTTGGGTTATTTGTGCGAGAGATTACAGAGTAATAGAAACTCAGGTACGGTTTTTGCCGATATAAATGAAATCGGTAAAGCATGTACTACGATTAACTAGTATACCCTATCTTGAAAAGATACTCTGTTTAAAAGCTAGATACTATAGAAAAGCCGAAAAGTAACTTTTAGAACCTGAAAAGAACAAAGTCAGCAAACTATTTTGGTGAAGTCCGGGTGATGAAGGCAAGGAGGGACCAGAATAGGGTAGCTCTTGACCTAGTTCAACATGGTAGACGTTCTGTGAGTTTGGCTGTTCGGCTAATAGGTATTACTTAGGGCCTGTTTGGATCCCCTACTCTAAACTTTAGAGCTCTAAAAACTTTAGAGCACTTTAGTTCAGTTTTGAGATCTAAAGCTCTAATGTGAGGTGGGCTAAAGTTTAGAGCTAACTTTAGACAATCTGTTTGGAGACTTTAGCTCTAAAGTTTAGAGCTCTAAAGTTTAGAGCAGGAGATCCAAACAGGCCCTTAGTTGTAACGAGCACTTAGTGCTTGACGATTGTAACGCTACCCCTGTTTAAACTGTAAAATCCCTTTTTCTCGGCAAAAAGGTAATAATGCTATTTCCTCGCAAAAAAAGGTAATAATACTATTTTTTCGGAAGATGCTTGAAACTTCGATAATCTGACCAACGGTCGAGATCAGCTGAAAAGTAGAGCGAAATCGTTGCTAATCGGGCCAGAATAGCTTAACCCCAATACGTAAATTCTAAAGCGGCTGCATGCCAATAAACAAATACAAAAAAGAACAACCATTCCTCCTAGAGTCATTCGCATACCTAGCAATCTAGCATATCTAGCACTGTAATCATTATTTTCAAATTTAATCACAGTATATCTAATTTTACAAATCTAACTTTCTCTCTAAACTCGGTTAAACTCGGGAATTTTTGGTACGAATAATCCATTTTTTATTCAAAATTACAGAAATATACCCGCGAGAAATTTTTTTACAAAAATAGGCTCCAGTCGCCCAATGGGAGGGCGACTGGAGCCTATCGCCAAACAGCCGACGACTGTCCCTATCACTCTACCATTGGGCGATTGCATCGATCGCCCTCCCATTGGCGACTTTCATGCTGATCGCCAATGGTTGGGCGATCGCACTCAGAGCCCCGTGCCAGTGGACTCAAATTCGTTTTACCTTGATTGAAATTGCTATAACTTTTGATCCCGTAGCCAAAATTGCTCAAAATTTTTCTGAAGGCTTTTGGATGTATGAAGAATAGCTCCACCAATTTTCACTATTTTTGGCGAAGGTTTGATACCTTTCGCTCAACCATTGGCGATCAGATGAAAAGTCGCCCAATGGGAGGGCGATCGATCGCCCAATGGTTGAGCGACAGGACAGAATCGGCTTACGGTTGGGCGATAGGCTTCAGTCGCTCTCTCATTGGGCGACTTGAGCCTATTTTTGTAAAAAAATTTCCCGCGGGTATATTTCTGTAATTTTGAATAAAAAATGGATTATCCGTACAAAAAATTCTTAAACTCGGTAGGCGACAACCGCACTACCATAACTCGGTAGAACCTGTCGAGCCACCAGAGCTCGGCAAGACGACGTGCTGAGCCACCCGGCCTCGATAAGTGATTAATTAGTGTTAGTTATGTTTAATTAGTGTTAATATATAATATGATGTTTAATTAGTGTTAATCGTGCTTAAGTAATCACTGAAGCCTTCCTGGCGGGGTGCGGTTGTTCGGCACGTCCTGTTAAGCTTTGGTAGTGAAGCAGTCGATATGTTTATCCAGCCTAGAGAGTAGATTAAATTTGTAAAGTAGATGTTTGGAAACTAAATTTAAAAAAATATATAGCACATTATAACATGTGCACCTCGCCTTGGCATTGTAATATATCGTGCTGACCTGGACGGAATGTCCCATCCGAGTCGTGGTGGGCCCGAAAAATTAAAGTATCTGCCATGCTGACTTGGCATGAGCTGGTTTGCCAATTCCATGGGCAGCAGGTAGGCCCTACTCCTCTGAACAGTGGTGCCACTGCCCACCCTTTTTTTAGGGGATTCCCGTTGCCCACTTGCCACACCGTCGTGTGCTAGGTAGTGCTCACACCGAGAATTTTTTATACGGATAACCTATTTTTTATTCGAAAATACAGAAATATATCTGCGATAAAATTTTTTACACAAATAGGCTCAAGTCGCCCAACCATTGGGCGACTCAAGCTTGTCGCCCAACCAAAACGCGATTTAAGAAGAATCTGGTAACCGTTGGGCGATTAAATGCGATCGCCTCCCCGTTGGGCAATTTAAATGCAATCGCCCCCCGTTGGGCGACAGAGAGCAAGTCGCCCAACGGGGGGGGGGGCGACTGCATGTGAATACAGCCCGACGCCCAAGGCTTTCTCTTTTCTTCCCCACGCCTGCTCGTCAATCCTACTCTCGGTCGCGCGAGGAAGAGAGAAGCAGAAGAGAGGAAGGAAGAGGAGGAGGAGAGGGGAAGGAAGAGGAGAGGGGGAGGAGAGGGAAGAAGAGAAGGAGAGAGAGGGGAAAAGAAGCCGCGGGATTTGCAGGTATTTTTCTAATTTTAGAAAATTTGTTTAGATAAATTTAGTTTAGAAAATTTAGTGTAGATATTTAGTTTACAAATTTAGTTTAGATATTTAGTTTAGAAAATGTAGTTTAGAACATTAAATTTAGAAATGTAGATGCAGTTTACAAATTTAGATGCACAAATTTAAATGTAGAAAAATATAGTTTTTTGTATAATATTTGTAATGCATTATTGTGGAAAATTTACTTTAGAAATTTATTGTAGATCATTCAATGTACAAATGTAGATGCAGTTTACAAAATTTAAATGAAGAAAATTTAAATGTAGAAAATTGTTGTGTCGAAATTTTGTATACTATTTTTCATGTATTATTGTAGAAAATGTAGTGTACAAATTTACATTTAGATACTTTTGCAGTTATGACGGGTCACTGGCGGTACCCGCTGTTGGACGAGCACTTGGACCGCATGCACCGCGCTTCCCATCGTGCGCCGCCACCGGGGAGCACGGACGAGTCGACTGAGCTGGGAGTGGTCCGGACACGCACACCTCGTGTGGCCTGGGGACTCGACCCCCGTTGGACTGCCAGGTTTGCACTACGCCAACGTTTTAGTATTGCCATAAGAACATTTCATGCTGACCATCACTTTATTTGCAGGCTGCGGGATGCCAGACTTCTCCTTCTTGCCCGGATGGTGCAGGCCACGGATGAGGACGGAGGTGCCTTGGCCAGGGAGGGGGACGAGGCAGGCGTGGAGCGATCACGACGCTTCCCGTTCGACCGTTCCCTGCTGACGGCTTTGGTGGACCGTTGGCGGCCCGAGACGCACACTTTCCACCTACCAGTCGGGGAGATGGCGCCGACCCTGCAGGACGTGTCCCTACTCCTTGGCCTTCCGGTCGCGGGAGACGCTGCCTTCCTACCGGAGGCTCCCGTGGGGTGGCGCGATGACCTGCTCGGCAGATTCCAAGGGGTCCTTCCACCGGCCGGTCACCACCACATCTTCGACGAGAGGCAGAAGCATGGACCGACGCTGAGGTGGCTGGCACGACGTGCGTGGTGTTTCAAGTCGATCGCGTCTTGAAACTCTTATTTGTGCAATTACATACTAATAAGAACTTGTTCGCATTCGTGTTGAGCGCATGGTTGCGGATGCGACGATTACGTGTCGCGCGCCACCGGAGGCTTACGTCTTTGTCGCTGTTTGGTTGGGTGCTCTTCACCACCAACCACGGCAACACCGCTGACGCGCGCTTATCGCTTATGCGAGGCGATTGCCGACGGCGAGGCCGCCCGGATCAGTGGGATCGGCCGCACTTGCCGCGACGTACCGCGGCCTGTGCGATGCGTGCACGAGGATTAAGGCGAACTCGATCCTCACGGGATGTCCCCTGCTGCTGCAGTTGTGGTTGTTCAAGCACTTCAGTCTCGGACGACCTGTACTAGACGACATGGGTCCCTACGGGGCCGAGATGTACCCGGGGGGAGACATCGACGGGCCGACAATGGGTTCTATTTGGTGTCGTCGACGAGTGAGTTTTATTTTATCATAGTCAACTTCTTTTCGTATAGAAAATTAAAACAATTCAAACAACGATCGTCGTACTAAACAATTTGCCTTTCTTCCAGGTACAGTTCGCGCACGTGCAGGTCACGCGGGCGTACCACCCCTTTGTGGAGCAATTCGACCGCCTCGCAGACTCCGACGTGCACTGGGAGCCTTACGCAGAGGGGGCGATGCGGGCCGTGCTCGACGGCCGCATGACCGCGTCTTTGGCGTGACCGAGCTTTCGCTAACCGCGGAAGCTCGTGGTACGGCATCTACGTTGAGGACTACGCACCGCGGCGAGTCATGCGGCGTTTGGGCTGCGGCGGTACTTCTGTACGGTCGGCCGCCGATTCCGCGCAGCGTACGCGCGTGAGTGATCGCTTCGATATTTTTTACGTACTTACTATTGTGATCGCAAGTACTTACATTACGTAATGGTTCCATAAACAGCACAACACGAAGGCGTCAAAAGGCACGGATGGTCCAGAGGATGCGACCACCGATTGCGCGGTGGGAGGGTGCGCTGGATGACCGCGTGGAGGAGGACCGCCATACGACATAGCCGACCACGCGAGTACCTCATCCGTACCGGGGCGCACTCGCATCAGTGGTACATGTCGTTGACCCACCGCCCCACACGCCGCCGCACCGACAGACGCGCACCTGCGCGCACGCGCGCGACGCCACATCACGATGCGTAACTTGTAATTTCAAAAATTCTCAAATGGCAATATCGTTTCGATGATGGACCATTCTATGTCTTTTGTCGGTGGCGTCGGTGTTGCGATGTGGTGAGTCCTCCGCACTAGTGCGAGGTGGGGCACAGTGGGAGTTGACCGCGAGGAGGCCGTCGGCTTTGCGCGACGGATGGAGGCCGGGTGTAGACGTATCGTCAGCCTACTGTCCTGCACGAGGCTACCGGTGGTCTCCACACCTGCGCCCAGTGCACCCCGACCACCAGTGCCACCCCGACCACCAGTGCCACCCCGACCAGCGTGGCACTACTCCGGAGGTAGTACGTGGACACGTCCACCTCCCCAGGAGCAGCCAGGGAGTTCTACGTGGACACGTCCACCTCCCTAGGAGCAGCCAGGGAGTTCTACGTGGACACGTCCACCTCCCCCGGACCAGCCAGGAGTTACGCTGGTCACGGCCTCATACACCTCCTACGTACATCCCGGCTTCACACGGATGATTTCATGGCGCCATGTGCGGCACGCATCGTCCGATCTTGTTTTTATCCTAAGACGACATGCAACGAACTAACGATATTACTATTGCAGTCCTTACCAGCAGCAGGACGCTTCTCCCGGGCCACATCGAGGTGGACCGGTTTTTTGGATCGCTCGGGCCGTCCTCCGACGCAAAGACCGGAGGTTCTCTCGGCGATGGCCTCTCGGTGCACCGAGGCCACACAGCCAGAGGTGCACTGACTCCACCGGCGCAGCCGCGGTGCGAAACCCACCGATCGCTTTACTTTTTGGACCCTCGTCACCCGCCTCGTAATCCGCAGACCGGAGGACGGCCAAGCGGGCCGTATGGGAGGACGCGCGCGGTGACGAGCACCTTAGGGTGGGAGTGAGGGTGTATGTCATGCATGTAATGGATAAATACGCAGCATGTTACTGCGTTATATTATAAAGTTCATTTAAATTCAAACAATGCTATTATCTCTTCTTTTCGTATAGAAAATTATTTCTGCGGCCGAGAGTAGGTTGGTGAGCAGGCGTGGGAAAGAAAAGAGGCCTTGGCCGTCGGGCTGTATTCACATGCAGTCGCCCCCCCGTTGGGCGACTTGCTCTCTGTCGCCCAACGGGGGGGCGATTGCATTTAAATCGCCCAACGGGGAGGCGATCGCATTTAATCGCCCAACAGTTACCAGATTCTTCATCAGTCGCGTTTTGGTTGGGCAACAAGCTCTAGTCGCCCAATGGTTGGGCGACTTGAGCCTATTTGTGTAAAAAATTTTGTCGCGGGTATATTTCTGTATTTTTGAATAAAAAATGGGTTATCCGTACAAAAATTTCCTCACACCGAGGGGTGCTTTGACCGCTTTTGATTTAGGTATTGATCGGTTAGACTAAAATAAATTAGTTTATAACTAAAATTAAATTGTAACGAGATAAAATTATACTGTAGCTGACAGTGATTTATTTAGTATAATTAAATTTAAAAAATAAAAATAGATTAGCGTATTATGGACAATGTAAATGAATACAGAAAAAAGAACCAGCAAAAAACCAAAAAAATCAGAAAAAAATAAAATTTAGAAATAGTGAAAAATAAGCCAGAAGTCAGAAGCTCAAACCGAAATAAGATGGGCCTAAGCTTCCGGTTATGATTTTTGACTGAAATTGCATTACAATAACTTTTATTTTTTTAAGAAAAATAAAAAACCCATTATATTGGCACAAACAAAACAAAGAAATAAGAGGGAAAAAAAGCAAAAAACAAAAATTAGAAACTGATGGGTTCCAAGTGGCTTTTGGGTTAAATAAATCGAAAGCAAAAAAAGTAAGACGCTGAAGCTGTTTGGAGCAAAGCTGACTTCCAACTTCTGGATTATGGCTGAAAATATATTGTAGCGATTGTTAGCTTTTTTTGAATAATTAAATTTAAAAAATAAAAAAAATACCATCACAGATAATACAAAAGAATAAGCAGAAAAAGAAAAGGCCCAAAAATACAAAATTAAGAAGTTGACGTGTTTTAAAAGCTAGAAGCAGAAGTCGTTTGGAGCGGGATCTAATTGATGACAATTTATTTTACAGTTGAGCAACCTACTTGTTGGTCACAATTCATTTTGTCTTTTTTAAAGCTTTCATTCGGCCGGTAGGCGCGTGTATTTTCTTTTTCTTTTAATGTGACGGGATAAGAGTTATTTTGCCACACACTTCAAATTTAAGGTACAAACGAGACTCAAATTTTTTCCAAACAATTGAGACTCGAACTTGGTAGGTGATTCACAAGCTTACATGTCCACCGTGGTACCGTTGCACCTGACAGAGTTGTCAGACGAGTATTTTCTCAAGTTCATGGCCAATTTGGCCTCCGACGGCATGGAAATGTCTTATTTGGCACTTTTTCACATATAATATCCGATCTGGCCCTTTTGTGCAGATGGGGAGCGCGCGAGGGGAGGTGGCTCGTCCACACAGTGCGCGAGGAAGGTATCATGGCCGCGGAGCATGCGAGGAGGAGGTGGTGTGATCGAGGAGGATGAGGCCGAGCCAGTATCGTTGGGACAGAAGACGCTGAGCAGGGCGGGGCGTGGAGCGGTAGAAGCGGTGGTGGAACCACGGGGAGGAGGCGACGCAATGAAAGGAGGCGCACGCTGCGGAGGCGCGTGCAAGGTCCGACGGTGATGGTATGCCAACTCCTCTTGTCGATGTGCAGCGCTCTTGTCGTGCTCCTCGCGCGTAGCCCAATCGTGCCACCTCCTTCTCGCTAGGGGTTCAAACGGGTCAGGTTAATCCCGACCGATCCGGCACCGAATCCGATTGGTGCCGAATCCAATTGGTACTGAATCCGAAGAAAAAATATGGATTAGGATATGGTAACAGCAATATCCGTCCGAATCCGATACGTCTTCAAGTTTGATTTCAGGTTAGTGCTACTATTTGACGTTTCATTTTCTTTTGCAATGGTAAAATAAAATCTTCCACATCAGCTATTAAGTAGTAACATCAAGTTCTTGACAGTACGTCCTCCTACTCCATTTGTTGTACTGCATGCATTCCTTACAAGCAAGTAGGGGTGCAAACGAGTTGGGTTAATCCCGACTGATCCGGCACCGAATCCGATTGGTACCGAATCCGGAGAAAAAAATATAGGTTAGGATATGGTAACAACAATATCCGTCCGAATCTGACCCGTTTGCACCCCTACTTCTCGCACACATCCTGACCGTGCCACCATCGTCATGCGCTCCACGGCCACACTACCTTCCTCACACGCTCCCCAACTGCGCCACCTCCCCTCGCATGCCGCGCGAGGGGACCAGATCAGGCAATACATGCGGGAGAGAACCAAAAACGGTATTGCCGTGCCACGGGTTTCCAAATTGGTCAAGAATTCTATTTTCTGAAGTGGTATAATCCAACATGGTGGCATCTTATGCCTTCTTAAAAGAAAAGTCGCCATCTTATGAGCTGTACAAGCTTCTCATTGCAACAAATTGGCTAAAAGTTCTGAATTTTCACGAAAGAAGATGCCCTCCGGTCACCAGCCCTTCCCTACGATCCACAGCCAGTCGAGCACGACGCCGGAGAATATGCCGGCGAGGAGGCAGGCCACGAGCACGTTCCCCAAGGCATTCTGCTCCGGCCGCTGCACGAGCAAGACGGTGAACACCGCACGTTCTCTGTTCTCACAACACGGGTAGCAGCAGAGAAATGGACTCGCCTTGTATCCTTTGGGCGCCTCGGTGAGGACGCACACGGTGAGGTAGCCGTTGCTCAGCCCAGCACGGCCGTCAGGGAGATCATCCAGCCTTGGCCGCTGTGCTTCGCGACGAAGTAGAAGGCAGGGATGAGCAGGAAGCGCGACAGCGCCGCGGCCGCCACGCGCCTCCGGGACGTCAGCTTGAGACGTCGCGCGAGGGGCAGACACCTCCCGATGAGATCGCCGGCATTGTACGCCGCGACCAGAGCAAGCACGTACATGGAAAAAATTGCAAGAGGAGATTGTCATCAGGTGATATGAGTTGATCTTGCAGTAAACGTTACGGACTTGCAGTTCTTGCAGAGAAAACAGTAGCAGAGTAGCACGTACCATGAGCTCCAGCTGTGTGACTGTTGCCCAGACAAGGATAGAAACGTATACGAGTGGAGGGAGAGAACGATCATAAAACATAGAAGAACTTCTTTTTCAGCAACATACGTCTTTTCTCACTTTCTCTTTTATTTACTCTATTTTCTAACTCACTATCGAGCTCTACAAATTTACATGCCTTAAATAAACCTCACACATACATAGTTACACCACCTATATATATACGCACCCACTACTGCTACAGACTCTGACAGCCACTACCTGTGAACCAGTTTTTCTGGCCTCAACTACCACGCCGTCTACCCATGCCGCCTAGCTGCCCACCCACGCCACTCAACCGTCTGCCCACACCGCGCAGTATGCTGACGACTGCTATAGTGACCAACAACTGCTACAGTGACCAGCCGCACGCTACAGGCACCACGACCATGGTGCCTACGACCATGGCTTCTACAACCTCGGCGCCTACAACCACGCCTTCGACAATGATTTCAACCATGACTTCGACCACGGCTTGTTGACCCCGCCTTCGACCATAGTTTTGACCACAGCATCAACCACACCTTCGACCACGATATGTCGACCTCGCCTTCGGCCATGGCTGCTACTCGACTTATGAGTACCGACTGCTTCAGTAGTCCTCTGACTGTAGCTTCGACCATTGTACCTATGACCACTGTACCTACGATTACTATGGCTACAACCACCGTAGCACACAGACTCGCCGACTACTATAGTTCTCGGACACACTAAGTATACCGCTCCACAGTACTCGAACCCACTGAGTACGACTATAAGAGTACATAGTACTCGAACACACGAGTACTTAACTATAACCACGCAGTACTCGAACATACCGAGTACTCGACTATGACCACAGTACTCGAACACACGAGTACTCGACTACAACCACAGTACTCAAACACACGAGTACTCGACACTGACCGCTACAACAACACAACAAAATTAATTCCAACATTCACCCTCCTAATCTTGTTGTCTTTATTTTGAGTACTTTCTCGCCGAAGTTCAGAGCAGCGCCAGTTCATCATCCGCATCAACCGTGATGAAATGTGCCTCCTTGTTGGACCGAAATGGCGACAGAGGGGGGGGTGAATGTCGGTCAATTAAAAATGAAACCCCCAAGTACTCACTAAACTTTACTTCTCACCAATAGCTACAAAACTACGATGAGAAATACTTGAGCTCTCTGGAAGACTTACTTGGCCAAACAACGTGCAAGGAGAGAACAACAAGGGATCAAATGGAACTCAACCCTCACAAGTATCCACCACAAGAACTTCCTCTCCTATAGCATGGCAATGCTATGAAGAGGGAAAAGCTTCTCTGGAGCCTCACAAGAACTTGAAGAAAAGCTACTGGACACCAATATAAGGAGGCAACAAATTCTCAAAATCAAATTTCACGAAGATTTGCTCGGGCGGTCTGACTTATACTTGAGGGGCGGTCTGACCGCATGTTGTGAGCTGGTCAGACCGGCCTTGAGGACCCGGTCTGACCTCCCAGCATGCACAAGTTGGACCGGCCCTCGGGTTCAGACTGCAGACAGGTTGATTTTTCAGGTTTGCACTGAGGAGATTTTGTCAAAAGCAAGAGAAGGAGATAAATAATTTAAATCACTTTAAAGCAAAGCTTCAAAGGACTATTCCAAACATTTTTGAGGGACCAATTAACCTGAAAAACCAACTGAACTCATAGAATTTCAGATTATGCCCAAATCCTGAAAATTACAGGAGCTGAACTAAAAACTCAGATTCCTCCCAAACCCTAGATCCTTTCGCACTGAAAATCTGGGGATATATTAGCAATAGTCACAGGGACCTTCAAGCCAAATTTCAAGCTTTATTGAGAAGGGAAACTTGATATGCACTAAAAACCCTAGAAATTGAGAATGAAGACAGGACAACTCAGAAATCCAAAATACTCAAGATTCACTGGTCCTTTGCACATGAGATTTTGCAATTGAGTTAGCAACATCCTGTGACCTCCCCAACAAGAATCTCAAGCCGTTCTATCAAGGGAATCAAGAAGGCCAACATGCCCCTGACATAAAACCCTAGTACAGTGAAAAACAGAGGAATGAGCTGAAATGGAATCTTTGATTTTTTATCATTGAATCTCTAGGGAACAAGCTGACCAAATGGTCTAGAGATATCATCCCATCACAGAGCGATCCATTTTAACACTCCTCAACAATTAACAACTTGAGACACAGAAAATCAAGAAATCAAGCAAACAGGCAACGAAGAACAGACAGAGCACAGGAAGAAAACTTCATATTTTTATTTCATCAAAGTTGAATACAGAGGAGTCCCGATACGCATGGACATTAGAACAAGAAAGTGATTACATGATCCTCAACTCATCCTCACCCTCTTACTACATGATTCTCTCCAGAGCTCACAAACTCAAGACTCACGTAGTATACACTGGGAACTCTCTCCGAACTCACTCTCTACAAAGAATGAGTACACTAGAATGCTGAATGCTTGAATGGATGCCTTGCCACTGCCTTCTCCTCTCCATTTGAAGGCCAAAGCCTCACCCCAAACTAGCAAATCAAGAAGTGGCATACAATGCCCACTCCACCACCTCACACACCATATGAGGCAATTAGTCAACACTCTTTTTGGAGGAAAACAACCAGCCACCTCCTTCCAAATGCTTGAGTCAAATTACCAATTTGCCCTCAAGCACCTTCCCGAAGCTTCCGCGTCCGGTACCTTGACCGCTGGACCTCGACTCCTCCTCGAGCCTAGTCCGGTCCGTTCCACGCACGACCGCAACCGACATCCAACCGTTCGGACCTCCGACTCATCCTCGAGCCTAGTCCCGGTTCTCCGTCGTTGCCGTCGTGTCCGTCACCGGTAGCTCCCGCTTCGGTTCCTCGTCTCCCGATTCGCAACCACCTCACCAGCATCGATCATCTTCGGCATCACTGACCGTCTGGACCTCAACACCTCCCGTGTCTAGTCCCGGTCCTCCTCGCCTCACCATGACCTAGCTCAAGTCCTGCGATCACACGCACAAGCAAACCGTCACATAGCACCGCACGAAACAGCATAATCCATAATAGCGCAAGTAAAGGTACTCAACCCTAGAATACCCTAAACAAACTCAACCTCACTAAACCAACGTCAATTACTCATCACCAACATGGGGATACCTCCACATGGTCTCTCACTCCTCCTTCTTCGATTTACGGCACTCGTTGGCAAAGTGCCCACGTACCCCACAATTGAAACACTTCACCTTCTTCTTGTTGGTCTTGTGCTCATTGGTCTGTGAGTCATTGTCGTCCTCATCATCGTCGTCATGATGGTTGTCTCTACGACCACCACCTCCTCTGATGTGGCCACTGCCACAGTCACAGTTCTTCCTCATGCCGCTGCCCGACCCTTCATCATTCTTCTTCTTGTTGGGGGTCTCCCATTGCGTGCACGTGAGCAACAGATGCTCACTCTGTTTCGCGTCACCGAAACCAATTTGGATGCGCTCATCATAGGCTTTGTACTGCCTGATGAGATCTTTGATGGTGAGGGTCTTCAAGTCCACGCATTGCTCGATGGACAGGATGAGCTGCATGTAGCATGTCGGGGTAGCTCAAAGAAATCTGCAAACAACAGCAATCTCATTTATCGTGGTGTCACCCAACGTTTGGATACTGGCGACGACTAACATCACTCGACCGGTGAAATCTTCAACAGACTCCCCTTCCTCCATCTTCAGTCCCTTGAAGTCTCTCTTTAGGGTCTGCAACTTGGCTTCACGAACGCGCTTGTGCCCTATGTGCACCATTTTTATTGCCTCCTATGCCGACTTCGCCATGTCTTTCCTGACGAGGGAAGGCATGACGTCCTCTAGCACGGACTGGTATATGGTGTACAACGCCAACCGGTCCTTCTGGTACTCAGCAGCACCAGGCTCGACTGCTTCCGACATGTTCTGAGCTTGAAGAGCGACTCACGTCTTTATTATCCAAATCGTGTAGTTTGTGCAGGTGAGCTAAGGGTACATCAATGTCACCACGCTCTCCCTCTTCACGACCTGCGAGTCGGACGGACCAGCTCACAGCAAGCCTCGCATTGCGGTCGGAGACGCAATCTTTCCTTCTCTAGGTATTTTCTCCGACTAACGGAAATCACCAAGGATTCTTCTTCTCTGACTCACGGAGAACACTTGTGCTTCTTCTTCTCTGACGCACAGAGAATACCAAGGCTCTGATTCTTCGACTCAAGGAATCACCAAGCTCTGATTCTTTGACTCACGGGAATCACCAAGCTCTGATACCAATTGTTGGCCTAGACAAGGGAATAAACGCACACAAGTGGAGAGAGAGAATGAGCGAAAATAGGGAGAACTTTTTCGGCAACACACGTCTTTTCTCCCTTCCTCTTTATTTACTTTGTTTTCTAACTCACTATCGAGCTCTACAGATTTACATGACTTAAATAAACCTCACGCACACACAGCTACACCACCTATGCACGCATCCACTACTGCTACAGACTTTGACAGCCACTACCTGTGATCCGATTTTTCTGGCCTCAACTACCACGCCGCCTGCCCACGCGTGCTCAGTCGTCTGCCCACACCGCGTGGTATGCTGACAACTGCTACAGTGACCAGCCACACGCTATAGGCGCCACGACCATGGCGCCTACGACCACAGCTCCTACGACCATGGTGCCTACGACCATGGCGCCTATGACCATAGTGCGTACGACCATGGCGAATATGACCACGTCGCCTATGACCATAGCGTGTACGACCATGGCGAATACGATCACGGTGCCTACGACCATGGCGTCTATGACCACAACACCTACGACTACGGTGCCTATGACCATGGCCTCGACCACGGCTTGTTGACCACGCCTTCAACCATGGCTTCGACTACGCCATCGACCACCCCTTCGACCATGGTTTCGACCATGGTATGTTGATCTCGCCTTCGGCCATGGTTGCAACTCAACTTACGAGTACTGACTGCTTTAGTAGTTCTCCGATTGCAGCTTCGACCATAGGCTTTGACCATTGTAGCTACAACCATTGAAGCTACGACTACTAGGCTACGACCACTGTAGCACTCGGACTCACCGACTACTACAGTTGTCGGATACACCGAGTACACCACTCCACAGTACTCGAACCCATCAAGTACGACTACAAGAGTACATAGTACTCAAACACCCAAGTACTTGACTATGACCACGTAGTACTCGAACACATCGAGTACTTGATTACGACCATAGTACTCGAACACACAAGCACTTGACTACAACTACAGTTCTCGAACCCACGAGTACTCGACACCAACCGCTATAATAATACAACAAGATTAGTTCTAACAGTGACCCGGTGTCTTCAGATAAGGAAGTGGGAAGACTGACAGGGTGAGCACATAGGTCAGGAACATATCGACTGCGTAGTCCATGTTTTGCAGGAGCAGCTATTTGCTGGTGAGTCGCTCGGGGAGTCCTGGGTTTGCTTCAGCCTGAAAGTTTCATGTACACATGGTTGAGATTATTGGCATTATGGATTCCTGCTTGTTCTATTGTTTTTGTCCTGAAAGTTCATACATGGTTCTTGATTCCTGCTGCAGCAAGGTCTGCGGCGACAGTGGGAGATCATTCAGAAGCTGCTTTTGCACAGTAGTACCTCACAATTGGCAGCTTTGGGAACAGAAAACCGTATGCTAGAACGCACAGCATCTCAAAGAAGCATGACACCGCAAAGAACATCATGTCATCATTGCATGAATGGGCACATGCTTCACATAAATCTCAAGTATCACTCAGTATAATACTAAATCTATCACTCAGTATAATACTAAACCAGTAATATTGTGTATGCATATTGGCATGCTGTACTGCGCTTACTTGCTCCTTTGCGAAGATTGTCTTGTGTGTTCTCAAAGAATGCCTTTGTCATGAATCTCAGAGCTGAGGTTAGTGCGCCTGAAGCACCAAATCCAGCCAAGAAAGACTGTAATCCCAGAAAACAGAAAATATCTTGTTTATAAGGGAATTAAGATAGAACGTAGTATGTACATAGCACATGAATTCTTATTTGGGGAATGCGATAAACCTGAACAAATTCAGGACACATCAGGGACAAATCACCAACCATGCCCCCCTGAACATGAGCATCGGCAACCCCAAACACCGCACTGATGGTGCAAACACCAGCGAACGCTGCCAATCCACCCCTTCCCGTAGTAATTTTAGGACTCACTATGATCAAGGCCAGATAGCTCAAGAAGAATCGTATATATCCTGCCAGATTGAAAACTCTTGTGTTGATCTTGGCTTCATCGTATGCCAGGAGCAAGGTTGTTCCAACAGCAAAAGGTTGATAAACCAGAGTAAGCACTCTAGTTGGTGGCAGCACTGCGATAATTAGCAGGTCATAATCCCTCATGCATACATCAAGAATATGTAACAAAAAATTCTTAAAGATATGATCAAGCATAAAAGATGAAGTCGAAACAGATGCATATTCAGTCTGTTGGCCTAGCCTCTCTCAAACACATGCTTTGAATGTAGACTGACGCACATAGACATAGTGGATGGCTTACCGGAGATGACAACGAGTAGATGGAGCTAATAACAAAGCCGAACACAAAACTAAGGCATGAAATTGTGGTGCTAATTGCTCGCACCTTTTCTACGTTTTCTTTGTTATTCTTTAGCTCAACTCATTCAAAAGTTTACAAGGTATATATAGACACAACTGGGCCTCACAGCAGGCTACTCACCCACTACATGACTCCTTTGCTTTCTACAAAACACTAGACCGACCGAGATCCGGTTTCTCCGGCCTCAAAACCTGCAATATCCTGTGCCACCTCCTCTTTATTTTGTTATAGCATTGATTTCCCATCAAAGACAACATCTCTGCTCATCACCACCTTCTTTAATGTCAGATCCCAAACTTTGTACCCATTAACACCTTTCTTGTAGCATAGAAAAATGCACTTATTTGAGTTTGCATCAAGTTTCAATCTTTCATCACTTGGTATATGCATATAGGTTGGACAACAAAAAGTTATTAGATTAGTATAATTAATTGAATTACCAGTCTATACCTTCTCTACAACCTTACCATCTAAAGATGTATGTGGTGATCTATTTAAGAGATAGCATGCCATGTTCATAGCCTCTGCCCAGAAACATTTAGGAAATCCTGCATTCAACCTCAAGCATCTTGCCATTTCGCAGATAGTCATGTTCATCCTTTCAACCATAATGTTTTATTGTGGTGTCTTGCGCACTGTGTAATGCCGCTGAATCTCTTACTCCTCATAATATTTCCGAAACTGTGAATTAGTATATTCAGTACCATTATCAGATCTCATATACTTCACCTTCTTGTCTAAATGATTTTTCACCTCAGCTTTCCACACCTTGAACTTGGCAAACACTTCTGATTTATGTTTCATAAAATACACCAAACCTTGTGGGAAAAATCATCAATAAAAGTAATAAAAGTACTGAGCTCCACCCATTGACAACTTTCTAGTATGCCCTCACACATCAAAGTGTATAATAATAAAAAAAAATGCCTTCAGTTTCATGCTTGCCACTTGAGAAGCTAACCTTAAACTGTTTTTCAAGAATACAAAACTTACATAAACCTAATTTACAACTTTTAATTCCTACTAATAGGTTTCTCTTATGCAATTATGACACCCCACGAACACTAAGATGACCCAGTCGCATATGCCAAAGTTTCGCCATATCATCATGTGACTCAACTGAATTAACTCTACCTATAGCAGTGCTTCCTAGGCAAATATTTCTAGTAGTCATTCTACCCTTTATCACAGTTAATGCATCCTTATAAGTTTTCATGGTTTTCTTATCCTTATTATTTTTATAAGGCCACTATCATGTAAGGCACCTAAAGAAATTAGATTATTTTTTAATCCTAGTATGTGCCTAACATCACGTATTGTTTTAACAATACCATCATACATATTAATTTTAACATCATCTATCCCGACAATACTATGGCATGTATCATCGCCAAGGGAAATGGAACCAAAATTACCTGACCTGTATGAGGTGAACCAATCCCTGTTAGGCGTGATGTGGTACGAACACCCCGAATCAACAATCCACGTATCTGTCAGCCGACTATTTGAAACCGAGAGAACATATGCATCGTTGCTGTCCGAGTCATCTTTCTGAGTCACATTCACAATCTCCTCATCACGCTTCCCACTATTATGTTCTTTTAACTTTAGACAATCTCTCTTATAATGCCTCATCTCCTTGTACTTGTAACACTCTATATTCTTTCTGCTCCTTGACTTTGATCTGCATTTACTCATTTCAAACTTCTTTTATTACTTTCTTCCACGGTCGCCCCTTGTATACAAACTATCATGATGGGAACTCTCCTCTACATTCCACTTTCGTTGATTATGCGCCAACAAAGCCACAGTGATGTTATCAACCTTGATAGTATCTTTGTCATACATCAAAGTGGTGACTAAGTATTCATAGGAAGGTGGCAATGAATATAGCAAAATTATCGCCTTGTCTTCATCCTCAATCTTCACCTCCAAACGTCTTAGGTCAGCGATTACATGATTGAAGGCATTGACATGTTGTGCAAGATCAGAACCCTCCTGCATCTTCAGCCCGTATAGCTTACGCTTCATATACAACTTGCTTGAGAGTGATTTGGATATAAACTAAGTATGCAACTTGTCCCAAATTTCTTTTGATGAGGTCATATCCATCACATGATACATGACCTGATCCGAAAGACACGGCTGTATGATCATGGCTATCTGCTCCTTCAAGTCATCCCAATCATCATCCTCCATGACCTTCGGCTTTGCTTCACATAGCCTCTTGGAACATCCCTGCTGCACCAATAGATCCTTCATCCTCATCTGCCATAATCCGAAGTTCTCTATTCCATCGAACTTCACCACCTTGAACCGAGCACCCGACGTTGCCATCTCAACAGAGCTATGATACTAATTGTTGAAACTAGTGGTAGCCCTAACACAAGGGAAGAATCACAATAAGCATAATAGCACGCAAGAGATACAAAGATTTGTTTACAAGGTTTGACAATACCTACGTCCCCAAGAGCCGTATCGGGGCGGCTCCGTTGGTATAATGAGTTTCTTGTCACGATTAGGTTATAAGAGGTTAGCGGTATATATTCATATCCCAATTAAATGTTTGTCTTCTTTGCATATTCAGGTCATACACAACAACAATTTTACAGACTAGCACTTCTGAAGATCTGCGCATCAGATAAATTCAAACGTAACTTGCACTTCTGAACGAACACATTGAAGCACAAGTCAAATATTTTTTTCTTTTAAAATTTAGCCAAGAGTTCTGGCATTTGCTAAAGGAGGTAGGCATCTAGGGAAGTCCTAAGATTCGAACCAGGGTGGCCGAGGAGATGAAGCCACCTCTTTTTCAACCAGTTCCTTGTCAAAATGATTTACAAACTGGCTCCATGAACTGATTAACAATCACTCAAATTATAGCATCCCTGTTCCTGCAGCAGCTGGCCTAAAAGTGAGAGGGGCGCTTCCCACCCACCCAAACCGAAGAAAGAAGAGGGGAGAAACAGAGCAAAAACAAATCTGACGATCCCGCGCCACAGGAAGCACACGAGCTCATCACCAGCCCTTGCCTATCAACCACAGCCAGTCCAGCACGACGCCGGAGAAGATGCCAGCGAGGAGGCAGACGACCAGCACGTTCCCCAGAGCGTTCTGCTCCGGCCCCTGCACAAGAAAATAGCAATTGCAAAGACAAATTCCGATTCACACCCTGATACAGTGACCAGCTTCTGACGACAAACATTTTCTTGATACCAAAAAAGATGCATGAGAATGGACTGACCTTGTATCCTCTGGGCGCCTCGGTGAGGACGCACACGGTGAGGAACCCGTTGGTCAGGCCCAGGAAGGACGTCAGGAAGATCATGTAGCCTTGGTCGCCGTACTTTGCGGTGAAGTAGAACGCCGGGATGAACAGGAAGCGCGCCAGGATCGCGGCCGTCAGGCCCTTCCGAGAGGTCAGCTTCAGGCATTTGATCAGTGGCAGGTACCTCCCAACCAGATCCCACACGTTGTACATCGCTATCAGCACAAGCGCGTACCTGAATTTTGTCAGAAATGACATGTCAGATGCCTGCATAATATCACTGAATTTTTCAGAAGTCACCTTGCTGAAATGCTGAAGTTAGATGTTAGATGCAAGTACTTGATAAAAAAGCAAGAAAGGAAGAAGCGTTACCATGTTCCCAGGCTGTGTGATCCAGTGTCTTCGGATAAAAATCCAGGGAAGATTGACAGAGTCAGGACATATATCAGGTAGATATCAAACGCGTAATCGATGTTCTGCATCAGCAGTTCTTTGGTGCTTAAACGCTCATGTTTTTGTGGATCCTCCTCGACCTGAAAAAAAACAGTATATCTACATTTTATTCTCATAGCGAAGTTACAGTGGATTTCTATATGGGAATTGGTATCGGAAAGACAAACTTGTCTATCTTGTTCAG
Organism: Dendrocalamus sinicus; assembly: GCA_036346575.1. NCBI lineage: Eukaryota > Viridiplantae > Streptophyta > Magnoliopsida > Poales > Poaceae > Dendrocalamus > Dendrocalamus sinicus. Next base: position 8,489,627 of record CM070660.1, on the reverse strand, counting down.
TTTTGACCCCTGCAGCTGCAAGGTCGCTGGCAACGGTCTTGCTCCCTTCAGAGGCTGCCTTTGAGCGGTAGTACTTCACGATGGGTAACTTGGGAAAGACATATGCATATAGAAGGAGGCAAACTAGCTCGAAGATGCATGTTATTGAAAAGAATAATACTGCACAAGCAATCAAACATGGATTGGTTATACAGATAAGTCATCAAATTTTAGGAAATATGCAAGTACAATTGAAACAAGCACCCAAACATTAAAGAAGAGAGTTATATGAACAAGTGCTTGAAATGGATATTCCTTTTTGGGAAAAGAGTTGTCGTTGAGATCACAGTGGATTTATAGCATTCCTGTCAGTATTTTGGCATAATCAGAGCAAAAAAAAACAGAGAGGCAAAACAGTCATAGATAAGACAACTGCCTCTATAATTTGGTTTATAATTGGAAGGGCAACATCTAGTTTTAGACTTAAAATCAGTTAAAAGATATTATTTAAAGAATTAGATTTTTTACTGTGCCCAAATGAAAATGCACAAGTTATGAAGCAGTTATAGTACTAACCTCATGTCATTGACCATCCCTTAGAATTCATATAGTGCATAGAAATACTTTCGGCTATTTTATATTGGAATATAATTTTACTATATGCACATGTGTTGACAAGATTGGGACGTACTAGCTCCATTGCGAAGACCATGTTGTGAGTTCTCAAAAGCTGCCTTTGTAATTAATCTCAAAGCTGATGTTAGAGCTCCTGAAGCAGCCAAGCCAGCCAGGAAGGACTGAAAATACAAAGCATGATATGGATCATGAAATGTAAAATAAGGCCTCTGAGACCTACAAAGATAACCACAAGCATTACAAATAACTGAAAAAAATAATTGTAAGAGGTTACCTGAATGAACTCCGGGCACATGAAGGAAAGATCGCCAACCAAGCCGCCTTGAACATGGGCATCAGCTGTCCCAAATAAGGCACTGATTAAGCATACACCAATGAAGACTCCAATTCCACCCCGTCCTTTAGTACCAATGTCCAGCTAGAATAACAAATATGATTACACGTGCTGTTATACTGGCACATTAATCTCTTTTTATTGCAAAAGGTAATATACTTACCATTATTAATGCAAAAGAACTAATTAAAAACATTGCAAATCCAAACAGATTCCTCTTCCTCGTGTTGAGCTTTGCCTCATGGTATGCGAGGATGCAGGTTATTCCAAAGGCAAAAGGCTGGTAAACTAGCGTAAGAACTCTTGTTGGATGGTAATTCTGCAATCAGAGGTAGTAGGTTATAAATCATTGTATATTTGCTAAAATTTGATTGTATGAGTGCGACAAATGCTGCAATGAGAGGGGGCCATTTTTAGCATCTCTGTTCAAGGAAGGCAAAACAATGGAAGGTACAAATGATAAACCAAATCAGTAAAATGAGTTCGACACTCAGTTGACAAGCGCTGGACCCGAATGTTTACATATTGACAGAACCAAGAAGAAAATTTTGGTTTTTTTCAGTCTACCCCAACACTGAAAATAAAGGTAAAAGGATGCCTTTAGCACATATTCAAGTGCATGTACGATGCTACTGAATACTGGTTTCATTCAAACCATCAATTAAATGTCACAAAAAATCTACTCCAACATCCAAAACTATGGACAAGGATGCATTTTGCATCTATTCAAGTGCATGTATGATACTAGTGAGTACTGATTTCATTCAAACCATCAATTGAGTGTCACAAACAAGCACGTACCGGGAACAGAGCGACATAGTAATCTTCGATGGTAAGCATACTGTTCCATGCGAAAAGGCTTCCATTTCCCAAAAGCCAGCAGACAAGTATACCAAAGAACTTCCCCTGTCAATTTCACAGCCAAACGCAGCAATTGTTAGTACAATAAATCATTTTATTAAAATTTAGAACACTACATGAACCATCATATGAACTTGCAGAACAGAATAAGAGAAGCAAACAGACCTGGACTTGATGTCCCTCCGCACCTGCTATCTCGAGGCTCATGATAATTGAGTTCACCTGCGCCTACTCAAGAAAGTTTGTAGAATGGGCAACGCTGCAAAGAGCCGTATGTAATACTGATTCAGAAATCAGGGTTGCAAAGAACTGAAACTGAAGTAGCACAGAAATATTTTGTCTGTGAGAAAAAAAAGACGTCCGAGGAAAACTTTTCCATGGCAACACAGTTTACACCAGGATGACACTTGTAAGCAAGAAACTAATCACGGGATCTTACTTTAAAAGGCGGGCAAGGCACAGAAGTGTCCAAATCCAAGAGCCCAATGCGTCTGGTAGACTCGTACTTGAAATAGAAAGTTTCAGACGTTTAGGATCGAGAGGTCAATTGCTAGTTACGCCTAGTATTCAGAAGTCGTTGGCGCAGGCATTGCTTTTCAAACACGATGGGAGTGGTTGGTGCGTGCCGAGCCAAGACGCCTGTGGCATGCCGTCCGTTAGCCAGCGACTCTGCAGCCGAAGACCTGTTCTATGCTTCATCGACGACCCAAATCGGGGATGGCTCTTTTACCCTCTTTTGGATTTCGTTCTTTCCTTCATCTCGCTGCCCTCCGAGATTTTTTCCAAAACAAAACTTTAAACCCTGAGCTGACCTGCAAGGCCCCTTTACCCTCCCTGCAATTGTTGAATTCCTCGCTTTGTGCTCTATACTAAGTCAAGTGCAACTACAGAAGGGGATTAGAGATGTTATCCACTGGCGTTGGACCGCGGATGGCAAATATTTCCCAAAATCCGCCTACGTCGCGCTGTGCCAGGGTTCTACCTACTTCCCCTCTGCAAACGAGCTATGAGCTTGGCTAGCCCTTAAAGACAGAGTTTGAACCTTCTCTTGGCTCAGCAAGCGCTCTATTCCTGTGCCTCAGCTTTGCCTTCTTTGCAACCAGGAGGAAGAGACGATTGACCACCTCCTTGTCAGCTGCCCGATGGCGAGGTAGCTGTGGTTCTGTATATTCTCCCAGCTTTTGCTCGGGAATGTATACTCCTTCTCAGAACGCTCCCTGCAGAATCAATGGACAGCCGTCAGAAGCCTCGGACCCAGGTCCATTAGCAAAGGGTTAGATTCCTTATAATCCTATTGGTTTGGATGTCCTGGAAGGAGAGGAACGCGATCTAGCACAATCAGGGCACTCTGGATTTCGAGGCGATTGCGCAACGCACGGAGCAGGAGTTTTTCCTTGGTCTTCTCTGCGCAATTCTAGGCTAGGCGATCTTTGCTCCGCTGTTATTGGGGTTTGTTTTAGCGTGCTATGTCGCTGTGTTTCCCTCTCTTGTCTTTAGATTGTATTGTTCCCGTTGTTGGTGCTTTTCATCTTGTCGCTCCCAGCCGCAGTCGCTCTCTCGCCCTGTAACGCCGTAGTAGTTTCTCTCTGCCTTCAGGCCGTCTAAGGCCGTTGCCCCCTCAGCCGAAGTCAAAATCCTACTGAAATCTATACTGTAAACAATGCCTTCCCATTTGGCTCTCTTCTTATTTAATGAAACGCAATCCTACCGCGTTTTCGAGAAAAAGAGTATTCAGAAGTCAGAATTTGGGATTGAAACCTACAAGGTGGGCTGATTCCGATTCAGCAACAACGCATGGGCCACGACTCCGCCAGAACAAGCGCCGTCCCGTCTTGCCCATGCCCGAGAGACATCATCAAACCGTAAACGAGCTAACGCCGGAGGCAACAGACAAAACTTACCGCGGAATAGATCTCACCAATAACGCATTATGAATCCCCTCAAAAGGAGGGTAATTCGTCGAAACAACTAAAATAAGCACGAAAGCACCGTAACCGCCCAAAATCAAGACTGCATCTTTTTTACGGTATGACAAGAGAAGGAAGACGTACGGGAGAAGAGCACTGACCGGCCGGAGCAGGCGATCTCCGATGCGAGGCGGCGGCGGCGGCGGCGGCCAAGAACAACTCGGCGAGTGGAGCAGCCGGCCAGGGCCGGAACCGCGGAAGGAATAAGGGAGGCCGGAGATGAAGCCGGCGAAAGGCAACTAACCTGAGCGGCGCGCGGTATCTGGTATATATATGTTGCAGTGGTTGAGATTTACATGGGAACGCAGCTGGAATCTCTCAATTTTCTTTGAGCCGCCATTGGCAGAATCTTTCTGCAGATAGAGTGAAAACGGATGGGACTGGCCTAAATCACATTCATATCTATATTTATAAATAAATCTAAATATTTTTAAATACAAATACGAATTCGAATTAAATATCTACTTAATTCGATCGAATCTAGATATCCTTGTAACTTATATAATATAAAAATATTAATAATATTTTATCTTCGTACAATCACGCTTAATCATTCTAATTCATTTACTTCACCTAAAGAAATACGAATTTACGTCCCATAAAAAAACATTTCTAACTAATTAGTTGTATTGTAATAAAATATACACATTGCTTCATCAAATACAAATATAGATACAGATAGTGCAGATAAAATAATATTTCAGATGGTAAAAATCTATACCATATTTGTATCTATATTTTTTATACGAATTCAAATATAATCGGATAGAAAAATATATACCATATTCATATTCTATCGAATACTGTAACCAAATAATACGGATAATTTATATCCACTTTTTACCCCATCTGCAGATCATTACACCTACGTTTACATATTTACATGTGTGCATGAGGGCGAAAGGGTCTCTAGCCCAATGGTTAGAGGCTTGAGTAGCACCCCTCAGGTCCTGGGTTCGACTCCCAGTGGGAGCGAATTTCAGGCTTGGGGAAAAAAATCCCCTCGCCTGCTACCACACCAAAGCACAGGTCTAAGGTCCCGCCAAGACGTTGATCCAAAGGCCCCGCCGGTAGTCTCACAAGGTCGGGCGATGGTGCCGCTGTGTAAGGGTGGAGCAGGGGTTCGGGGGTTTTCTCGGTCTGCGTGAGAAGATCTTCTTCTTAAAGCAATGCCCGGGGGGACGGACTGCGTTCAGACTGTCCCCACGGCGTGTTCACATTCGCAAATTTTTTTTGAAGAAATAAATTATTTCATCTGATAGCGCATAAGATATTATGTCCTTATTAAATACGTATGTTTAACTGTATGTACGTACAACAAAGTAACGGATCAGCAACTATTCCCTCGGTTCTTTTCTACTTATCTTTACAATTCATACCGTCGAGCTTTGTAAAATTTAGTTACCAATAGATTTAAAAATATCTAGATTGGTCATATAAAAATTACATCATTAGATTTATCGAAAAAAATACTTCAATAATATTATAATTACATTAGTACATCTTAATGTTAATTTATAAAAAATAACGGGTAAAATCATGTTTTAGACGCCGTAAAAAATAAAAACGTAAGTAAAAAAGACGTGCCAGGCTGACACTTCAAAAGAAAACGGTATATCTATCTGAATGTGCTGCCGTCTTCTTTTTTTCTCTCCAAAGTGACAATGAAGCTTGGGCGAATATTGCCAACTTGCGTCGTCTATTGTCAGAAGTAGCCTCTCGCTCGTGAAAATGTCATTTCTAGCCCCGTGGCATGCTCGGTGCCCGCGCGACCTAGGTGGAGCGCTCGGTTACCATGCGAGCTGATTGGCGCGCCTGACGAGAGCGCGAGGAAGCTGGTGCGCACCCTAGGATCGTGAGGAGCCCCCAAAAAAATTTTTTGGTATGTTTTTTTAAGAATTAGTAAATGGGCTAATAAAATTATAATGTTTTTTTTGCAAATTTAACATTTATGAATTTGTATGGAAAATTTATATGATTGTATTGTTTGCAGGAATTTTTTAATATAGGAAATGAGGCGCAAACATTTTGAAATTTATTTTGAAGACTTCTTACACATTGTATTTGGTTGTGTAAGTTTTGCTGAATTTTGTATGTTGCGAAATTGTCTCACAAATTTCATGCAAAATTGAATTTTATCATGGCTCTTTCAGTGAAGATGTTATTTACGTCTAATGACGTCATTTTATGTAACTTGTAGTAATGTTCGGATGTGATGAAAAAGATAGTGACGTATAAATTATTTTGAGTATACATAAAGTCATAGTGCGTCTGGCCACCGTGGCCTCTGACGAGGTACACATCTTGCACAAATGGAGGTGTCCATCGGCGCCGAATGAGAGACGGGACCTATTCCATCCTCAGGCAAGGTCTCCATCTCCGACTCTCTGCCTTTTGTTGTGATGTGTGTGCTTGGACAGGTGTATGTGTGCTGCGACGGCATGCTGCGGGATTGGATCCATGCAAACTCCGTGTTCTGGTGTGTTGAGGATGCAGCAGCCGGTTCTTCACTCAGCGAATGATCAATGTCCCAGGCAACGACTCAATAGAGGTTGCTGGCCATGGGACAAGAAGCCAGGGTGGAAAGGACCTCTACCCAAACCGGGTTACTCTGCTTCAACGACGCTAGGAGATTTCCTTTTGCCCAAATTGGATGAAGCAAGGCATCGTTCGTCATCCACTCCGGTGATCCAAGTGCAGCGTGTTATTTGCGCAGATCCAAACAGATCGCAGATCCGGTTTCCTCGGTTGGTTCGAAATTCAATTTATTCAGCTAATGGGCCACTCGTTGGATCGTTAGTTTCTGTGGGCCCGATATCTTCATGGGCCGCACGTAATCCTGGTCTTGCTATGCTGAGTCGGACACTATCGCAGCGCCACAGAAACCCTCCGCGAAATCATCCCACCTACGCGCAAGTCCTAATGGCTGGATGTGCGGCGGCGGCGGCAGGTGGGGCTGGTGATGGTAGCGGTGGCGGCGGCGGTCTAGGCAGATGTAACTACGGTGGCCAATTCCGTGCTGCACGTGGTGGTCGTCCTCCTAGGCCTTTCGGCAGGGGACGCGGCCGCGGCCGTGACCACTATGGAGATCGGGCAAGGCGAAGACTTGCATGCTCGCGGCCCTCGGAGTGGTGGCTCTTGTGCCACTCAGGCTACAGGTGGTGGTCCAGCTGAAGAAGCCAACAAGAAGCCAAAGGAGATGGGAGAGGGTTCTGGTAGGCAAGCTGGGAAGCATAAAGGAGCTCAGATGAATACTGGTGAGTCTATTCCAAAGAAGAAGAAGAAGCTCGTGTTGTGTTGTGAGATTTGCGAGGAGGAACACTTTACTTCTCATTGTCCATTATTGCATGGCCCAAAACCATCAGCCACGTTCAATGGCCTTGCTGGAGATGGCCTTGGGTTTTTCCAAATTCCTTTTACTCCAGCTGCAAAGGCTCCCAAGAAGATTTCATCTACTGCATTGATCAAGATTGTGGAGGGCTCTGTTTCGGCTGAATTGGTCAAAAAGGAACTTGCTAGGGCCATTCCGGTTAAGTGGGATTGGGTGGTGCGTGAACATGGCAATAATGCATATATTGTGTCGTTCCCATGTCAGGTGGAACTCCAACGAATGATTAGCATGAGGCGGCTCCGAACTGACAATAATGAGGGTGTTATGTTTTTTGAAGAGTGGAACAATGAGATAATACCAAAGCGTAAGCGCAAAGGTCCGTGCAGTCTATGGTGTACCATATGAAATCAGGTCTTTTCTTTCTCTTTGGGCAGTGGGATCTATCCTTGGTGCTACCATGAAAGTGGACATGAGATCAATGATAAAAACAGGGGTGGTCTGGTTAATGGTGGCGGTACTAGACGCTAATTGTATCCCTAATGATGCTGACATAGTGGTAGATGATAGTCTCTATGATTTTTTTTTCAAAATTGACCAAGTGGTCAATGGAAACAGTGGGGAACTAGATGAATTTGATGATGATGATGATCTTGACCAGGGGGATAAGGATAAGCATAAAGAGATTGATCAAGAGATGGAGGAGGCAGAACATAATAAAAATGGTTCCGGCCCTTCAAGTTTATCGACTCCAGCAATTAAACAAAAAGAGGGGGCAAGTGCTGTCCAAGCTCCAACAGATGCTGCAACAAATATATCTGAACAACAACTTGTGGAGAAGGCCAATGATTGGGCAATCGATGGATTGCTGGAGCAAATCAGATTCAATGCTACAGCAGAATTTGAATATGATAAAGGCTCAACAAATATTAGCACTCTCAGTGTATTATTGATTGCTGAGAATGAGTTGGCTCCTGAGAATATTACTTCACGACACATGCAAAAGCAGGTTTCAGCGACGGAGGATCCAGATCCAGACAATACATCTATTGGTGAGTTTGCAGCCGTGGAGGATCCAGATCCAGACAATACATCTATTGGTACGCAGTCTATTTCTTATTTTGCGACGCTGCAATCACACGGGGATGTTAAAGGTCCAGTGTTAGAGGAAGTGCAGACATTGGTCACATCAGTTGACCAAAATTCAGTTGATTCTGGACTTGCTCAGTTGGGCAGGCCGGGTGCTGCACAGGAGATGCAACTGGATCAGATCTCGGCTATTGATCAGCTTGGGTGTCAGGATGTTCCGGATTCTCAACAGAATACAAATTTACCATCAGAGAATTCAAATTACCATGGTTTACCACGTCATTTGCTACAAGTTTTGTCTAAGAAGAACGGCATCAAAGCCAATCTTTCTAACGTGGCCATGGCAAATGCTCTCCAACTCTTGGACTCGGTTACTGGAATTGAAGACATCAAGTCAATTGAATCTAAGGCGGTCGGTACATTGGAGAGAAAGACTAGCAAGAGGACAGCAGCTATGGGGGATCTAAATATTATGGAGAAGGCTAAGAATTTCGTGGCAAAAATAAATTCTCTGGATCAAGGTAACTGTACATCTTTCCCCTCTTTCTCAGATTCCTCTATTGTTTCTAGAATCAATAACCTAGGTGTTTCTCTTGGCCGAGATAATAGTACTATTTTATCTTCTGTTACCTCGCTTAAAAACATAGAGATAGATAGGTTAAAGGTGTCGGCTAAAAATAACCTTAGTTGCAGCAAGTCTCCCTCTCCTAACATTAACCTGGATGAGGAGGAACGGGACCTCTTTGATACACACCTCAATCACATTTGTGGGGATTCTGATGAGTGTGTGCAAGAGGACAGACTTGACCATATTTGTTGTGAACTTTTAGCTACACACCGCAGGAAAAAAACCTCTTCTAGAAAGAATAACAAAGGGGGATCGATTCCCACAAAACCAGTAACACCTTCCAAGCTTTGTCTCAAATGAAAGGAGTCTTCTGGAATAGCAGAGGTCTAGGTGACTTGGCTAAACATGGGTATTTAGAAGAAATGGTTAAGGAGGAGCATATTGATTTTATTGCTCTGCTGGAAACGGGTCGGGATCATTTCCCAGACGCGATCCTTAAAAAATTTTGTGGTGGCAAAGAATTTATTTGGCACCACATGGTCGCTTTGGGGGCATTCTCCTTGGTGTGGACCTAACAGTTTTTGACATTGGAGTTATTGATGAAGGAGACTTTTATGTCAAATTCACACTTCGCAATAAATAAGATGGTTTTAAATGGGCTCTGTTCGCAGTATATGGCCCTGCTCAACAGCAGCATAAAGAAAACTTCTTAGCTGAAATGGCTAACATTTGTAGTAAAGAGTCATTACCCTATTTGATTGGAGGTGACTTCAACATTATGTGTCGCCCTGAAGATAAAAACAAAGATAACTTCGACACAAAATGGCCAAATATTTTTAATATGGTCATCCAATCCCTTGATCTCAGGGAAATAGAGATGTCGGGTCGCCATTATACCTGGGCGAGTAGTGGGAATGACCCAACCTACGAGAAGTTAGATAGGGTCTTGGTTAGTACTGAATGGGAAGAGAAATTTCCTCTCACCATAGTACTGGCCAAAGATAGAAGTAACTCAGACCACACACCTTTGTTAGTAAACACAGGCACCTCAACTCATAATAGACATCAACCTCTGTTTAGATTTGAACGAGGATGGCTGTTGCGAGATGGTTTCTATGATTTGGTGGTTGATGTATGGCATTCAGAAACCAAAGGATTATCAGCCATAGAGAAATGGCAAAATAAAATAAGATCTCTCAGGAAATTCTTACGAGGGTGGGCAAAAAATATAGCTGGTCACAATAAAAAAGAAAAGAAACAGCTAGTCTCGATGATAGATGAGCTAGATAAAAAGGCGGAAAATAATGTGCTCTCACACCAGGAAATAAATTTGAAATGCTACCTCAATGAACGATTAGTTCATTTGCTGAGGGAAGAAGAATTGAAATGGTATGAGAGAGCTCAAACAAAAGACCTTCTGGAAGGTGATAATAACACACAATATTTCCATTTGGTTGCTAATGGAAAACACAGGAAGCAACGAATCTTCAAATTAGAACAAGAAGATGGAGTAATAGTAGGTGATGCTGAATTAAAAGCATATATCACAAATTACTACAAGGGGCTTTTTGGCTTGCCAGAGGAAAATAATTTTAGTATGGTGGAAAATCAAAACCAAGATATTACCCAGGTTACAGAAGAAGAAAATAATATCCTCGTCTCCCCATTTACGGAGAAGGAGATAAAAGAGGCAGTGTTCCAAATGGAACACAATAAATCGCCAGGACCTGATGGGTTCCCAGCAGAGTTCTACCAAGTGTTTTGGGACATTATCAAAAGTGACATTATGGCACTCTTCAATGACTTCTATGAAGAGCGTCTACCCTTGCATAGCCTCAATTTTGGAGTAATAACACTTCTCCCAAAAATAAAGGAGGCAACAAAGATACAACAATATAGACCCATTTGTTTACTCAATGTGAGCTTTAAGATTTTTACCAAAGTAGCCACAAATAGACTTATGGGAGTGGCTAGTAATGTGGTAAGCCCGTCTCAAACAGCTTTCATGCCAGATCGAAATATCATGGAAGGGGTTGTGATTTTACATGAAACTATCCATGAACTTCATAGCAAAAAGCTGGATGGGGTGATCCTCAAGATAGACTTTGAAAAGGTCTATGATAAGGTTAAATGGTTTTTTCTCCAGCAAACCCTTCGTATGAAGGGCTTTAGCCATAAATGGTGCAGATGGATTGATAAGTATGTATCGGGAGGAAGTGTAGGCATCAAGATAAATGATGATATAGGCAATTACTTCCAAACACAAAAAGGCCTTAGGCAAGGAGATTCTTTGTCACCTATACTTTTCAATATCGTAGCGGACATGCTCTCGATATTAATTAAGAGGGCAAAGGATGATGGTCAAATTAAAGGAGTCATTCCTCACCTTGTGGATGATGGATTGTCTATCTTGCAATATGCAGATGATACAGTCCTTTTTATGGACCATGATTTTGAGCAGGCTAAGAATATGAAGTTACTACTCTGTGTTTTTGAACAATTATCAGGCCTAAAATTAACTTCCACAAAAGTGAGATTTTTTGTTTTGGAGAGGCCAAACAGTGCGAACAAGATTATACAAACCTGTTCGGCTGTGATACAGGCATGTTCCCTTTTAGGTACTTAGGAATCCCAATGCACCACCGAAAACTTCAAAATTTGGAGTGGGGTGCTATAGAAGAAAGATTTAAACGGAAACTAAGTACTTGGAAGGCTAAGCATTTATCCTATGGGGGTAGGCTGGTATTGTCGACTTCAGTTCTAAGTGGCCTACCTATGTTCATGATGTCTTTCTTTGAAATCCCAAAAGGTGTTCTTAAAAGACTGAATTTCTATCGGTCAAGATTTTTTTGGCAAGGTAATAATGAAAAACAAAAGTATCACCTTGCCAAATGGAACATCCTTTGTCGTCCAAAAGATCAAGGCGGGTTGGGAATACCTGACCTTTGGATCAAAAATAAATATCTTCTAAGCAAATGGCTATTTAAATTATTGAATGAAGATGGAACTTGGCAAACCTTACTCAGAAATAAATATTTGAGTTCAAAATGCCTTACTCAGGTTCAATCTAAAACTGGGGACTCGCAGTTTTGGAAAGGTTTGCTAAGGGTCAGGGAGGATTTTCTGGGTTGTGGGTCTTTCAAAATAAGAGATGGTTCACAAACCAGATTTTGGGAAGACACGTGGGTAGGCTCTTCACCCCTAAAAGAGCAATTTCCCTGTCTGTACAACATAGCCAATTATCCTCATGTAACTGTGGAGACGGTTATGAATCAAGTGTCTATTAATATCTCTTTTCGCAGAGCTTTAACTGAGGATAAATTGGTAGCTTGGCTTAACCTAGTAGCTAAAATAGCCAATGTTCAACTTTCAAATGAGAGGGATGTTTTTAACTGGGATCTACATAATCATGGTCAATTCTGCATGACGGTCAATGTATGCGCATTTGATAAACCAGATACCCTTTCACTAATAAATTCATTTGGAAATTGAAGCTCCCTCTTAAGATAAAAATCTTCCTTTGGTACCTCCAAAGAGGGGTTATCTTAACAAAGGACAATTTAGCTAAGAGAAACTGGATGGTAGCCAAAAGTGTTGTTTCGTGATTGCAATGAAACAATAAAGCACCTTTTTTATTGCCGCCATGCTAAAACTATTTGGAATATTGTTCATATTACTCTGGGTTAACCCCACCTAGATCTATTACTCACATGCTTGGAGGTGGCTCACGCACCTGGGACAAAGGATAAAAAACAGATTTTTGTGGGGGCTGCTGCTATTATTTGGGCAATTTGGTGTACTCGTAATGATATTGTTTTTGAGAAAAAAACAAAATATTTCTGTTATGCAGGCTATTTTCAGAGGAGCATATTGGTTGCGGTTCTGGGCGCTGCTGCAGCGTGAAGATAAAAGGGAGACGTTTCGTTTGGCAAGCAAAGCTTTGGAGGTTATCGCTTTGGAAGTGTTTGCTAAGAATGGATGGTAAAGTAATAATAGACTTTGCATTTGATTTTCTCCTATTTGAGTACACTTTTTTTTCTTTATTTTGTAAGCAAATAAGCTGTCAACTTTGTACGATTTGGCTGTGTGTGTTGGAAATATGCCCTAGAGGCAATCATAGAGATGATGATATTTCGTTGTATCCATGATTTAATAAATGTTCCTTGAATATTGCCTTTGTGTTGATTAACAAGTATGTGACTTGTTTGTGAAACTCTTTACTTATATGGTTATTCTAAAGTTGTCCTTAGTCGGAGTTCATGTGAGGACACACGTGAATAATGGATTAGCACATGTATCGGTTGATGACCATGTTTCACAGGTCATAGACATGGAGATGTCAAACCAATAATGTGGACACATGTTTAAAACATGGGGTTGGACCGACCCAACATGAGACATAACAATTATACTTATGATTCTCTCTCTACACAATGTGTACGCCTTGTCCTTAGACACGAGATTGTCGCATGTACTTGAGATGTGAATCGACCTACTTAGGGCTATCAAACGCTACTCCGTGAATCGGGTAGTTATAAAGGTAGCTTTCGGGTTTGTCATGAAGCATCTTTGCAAGGCATGGTCGGTCGAGATGGGATTTGCCCTCTCTATCCGAGAGAGATATCTCTGGCCCTCGAGTGATCGGATCCGAAATGCATGGCCATGCTACTTAAGGTTAAGAGTTAACCTAGTAAGGGATTCGGATCACAGATCGAGAAAGAGTGGTCGCTTGGAGCTCGACCAAATATCATGAGGCAAAGGGATTGGCATGTACATAAAGTTGTGATGGTTCGTTCGATATGATCTTTATGTATGTTTAGGAGTTGGCACGCCTTGCTAGAGGCCGCTACCAACTATTGACCGAGTAGGTAAACTCGTGTCATGTCTAAACATACGTGAACCCATAGGGTCACACACTTAAGGGTGAAGCCTAATTCGGATTGGATCCGGTTGGGTGGTATTGAGTCCTAATGGGCCTCCATTGAAGCCCATTATAAGGACGTCTATAAAGGAGGGCTAGGCGCATGCAGTGCAGGTAGAATTTCGTGACCTCCTCAAACCCCGGCCGCCACCCTCCCACGCCTCGGGCGCCGCACGGATCTAGTAATCCGGCGTGCGCCGCTTCCTCCCGCACGTGTGGATACCTTTTGGCGGCGCTGCATCCGTAGCGCTTGGACGAACCGCAAGAGAGGAGTTGCACGTTGGACGCCGCGGCGAGGACGAGGAAGTAGTACGACTACTCGCCCGACGTGCTACATCGACGTAGTACGACTACTCGCCCGACGTGCTGCATCAATTCCGCACTGCGCGTCTAGTGGTAATTCCGTGATCTATAACTGCAGTGATCTTGGTTTACGGGCATAATTTTTATTAATTTGCGCTAACGTAGTCTACCCGTAGTCCTTCAGTGTGCGGTTGCAGAGGTCGGAATTTTTCCATTTTCTAAGAAGGTGGTTCTTAAAGAAGGTAAACCTACCGAGCCGGCCCAGCTCACGCGGTCACCGAGCGTGCCACCTAGCTCGTGCGGGCACCGAGCGCGGTACGGACAGAAACGGCGTTTCCGCGGGTCAAATACTACTTCTGGCAATAGATGGCATAAGGAGGCTACATTCGTCCAAAATTCGAGGACAATCTCGTCTCTAACCCACTAAACGCAAGAGCACCTACACTAGAGAGAATCAAGAACAGAGAAAAAAAGGACAGGCTTGATTTGACATCATATCTCAATTCTCAAGAGAGCGACCCCGTAATGGAATTAGCTAATCTCAGCCACACGGAGTCTCACTCGCGACTGGAAAATTTGGGATCGATTCCCCCAAGTTGCATAGCTTTCTGCTTTTTTTGTGCATTTTTTTAGACCAAAATCATTTGCTACTAGTGCATATGTGTTTTGCATGACTAGGTTTATCATATTGGCCTTTTTGCCTGCCGCTTTGGAATAATTTCGATTAGTTTATGTCATCCATTGCTTCCAGAATCGCACCTTTTCCTGCACGCTTTCGTAGTCAAACGCTGTGAACCTGTGAATGTGGTGCTCGTTTAGTTGTTTTATTATGATCCCTGGCCTAAACTGACTATGCTCAAGTCCAGCTAATCCAGAGAACCTGACAAGACCGATGCTGACAGCCTGTCGCCGTCTCTGCATCGCTGAATCTGCATGATTGCATTTGAATTTTGATAGATACCTTCAATGGCAACTAACCACTCTGCCACCTAAAGAATGGTTGATTTGCTTGTTTTATTATGATCCCTGGCCTAAACTGACTATGCTTAAAGCTTCGTTTTATCGGATAAGTTGAACTGAACAGTTCTTTTTTATCTGCAACAAGCTTTCTCATCAAAAAGGAATGCACGCAAGTGTTTTGCATGTTCTCGGGAAGAAAAACGCTCTCAAGAGAGACATAATATTTTGGGATGTGCCTTTTGCTCTATTCAGTTTCAAGCCTCTCTTTTCGTTTCTTTAACATCTGAAACTTGGGAGAAGACATACGGATTGATACACAAGTACATCATAATATCTTACAATTTAACTTGATTTTACATCGATTCTTCTTCCATTTCCCTTTTCTCGATCTGAATTGTGAATCACTTTAGTACAGCTGGAATTGGAAGTGAAATCCTCACACAAGATATGATTCAAATGCTGCTTGGTGCTTACTTAGTTCCATCCATCCCCCCCGGGGAAAAGAAGAATATACCACGCAACTTGATCACCACCCTTTACCTATCAACCACAGCCAATCGAGAACGGCCCCGCAAAATATGCCACTCAACAGGGAAAGCACAAGCAAGTTGCCCAAAGCATTTTGTTCTGGTCCCTGCATGCACAATCATTCATGTATATAACTTGAGCAATGCTACAAAACACATAAGTACTGGTTGACAACAATCATACACCAACCTTGTACCCTTTGGGTGCCTCAGTGAGGACGCAAACGGTGAGATATCCGTTGCTCAAACCAAGAAGCGACGTTAACATGATCATCCAGCCCTGATCACCGTACTTTGCGGTGTAGTAGAACGCAGGAATTAGCAAGAACCGTGAAGCCACAGCAATCAGTAGCCCCTTCCGAGATCTCAGTTTGACGTGTTCAATCAGAGGTACGTATCTTCCGATCAGATCCCATACGTTATAGCTCGCGATCAAGAGAAGTGCATACATGCATAATGATGTGATAATGTGACAACAACGTATGAGTGGCATCTGTTGTCGTTTCATAACAACAAAATCTTTTGAAGTAACCTATCAAATATCTATCCATAGTCAACTACAGAAGTTAGAATAAGACAATACCAAGAGCCCAAGCTGTGTGATCCAGTGTCTTCAGCTAAAAACCCCGGGAAGATGGACAGTGTCAGTGTATAGATCAGGAACAAGTCCAACGCATAGTCTATGTTCTGCATTAGCAACTGCTTGTTGTTCAGACGTTCAACAGACGCGGGGTCTTCTTCAGACTGAAAATTCGTGTAAAATTTAGTGTCAATAGATTCTCTTACTACCTTAAATAAAAAGATTCTTTAACTATTCTTTAATTGTTACAAAACTCGCTGCCAGCTAAGTAGGTACCGATGGATTTGGGTGACTTCGGATGCCACCGGCAGCAAGATCAGCAGTGACTGTCAAAGACCCCTCTGAAGCTGCTTTTGAACGATAGAACTTCACAATTGGCAACTTAGGGAATATGAAAGCGTATAGCAGAACACATAGCAGCTCAAAGAAGCATGATATTGAGGAGAACAACACTGCATCAGTTAATTAGTACATGTGTGTATATCAGATGCACGACAGAGGTTATATTGAAAATTATCCATGGTTGTTGCAACATACTAGCTCCTTTGCGAAGGCCATCTCTGGAATTCTCGAAAGCTGCTTTCGTTACAAATCTCAATGCAGAGGTTATCACGCCAGATGCAGCTAGGCCAGCAAAGAAGGACTGAAAAACAATCGAATTAAACCAGTGCACTGCATTTGCAAGTCAAAAAAAAAAAACAAAAGAGGAGAGATTCTCGTGAACTGACCTGGATGAACTCCGGGCACATCAGGGAGAGATCGCCAGTCATCCCACCTTGAACATGGCCATCGGCCACACCGAAACCAGCAGCAATGATGCACACGCCAACAAAGGGTCCAATTCCACCTCTTCCTGAAGTCGCAACATCCAGCTGCAATGTAGAACACATCAGTTGAGCATGGAACTGCGTATTTATTATTCACAAAACATGTCAATGCTAGCATTTAGTTATGCTTACAATGATCGCTGCAAATGAGCTCAAGAAGAACAGTGTGTAACCCGCCAAATTGCGCAACCTAGTGTTGACCTTTGCCTCATGATAGGTGAATATGGCGGTTGTGCTGAGGACAAATGGCTGATAGGTGAGAGTAACAACTCTTGTTGGATGGTACTTCTGCATTCAGAGATCATGAAATCCGTTAAAGAGAACTTCCTTTTCTGTCAGTAATTTTGGCATAATCAGAAAATTAAGTAGAAAACATCAGCAGTGCCTACAATTCATACCGGGAAGAGGTAGGTGTAGTAATCTTCGATCGTAAGCATGCTGTTGAACCCAAAGAGGCATCCGTTTCCCAGAAGCCAGCAGATGAACATGCCCCAATATTTTCCCTAGTCAGTGCTCCAATATTGCAGATACCAACATTTAGTAACTGAAGAGACTATAAGCACCTTTTCAGCGAGGAGAATTAATGCAAACCTTAGTTGTAGCTACTCTGGGGTCTCCTCCATCGTATGCCATGTTTGTAGTTCACCTCGATGGCCCTACGGATCAAGAAAACAAGCACTAAGGAGAAATGGCAAGAGATCGTGAAAAAGATACGTACACAGAATGAGCACTTGGAACACAGAAGAATACATACCGGAGGAAGGGAACATGTATTGACAAAAAACAAAAAATTGGAAATTGGAAGGGAAAAGAGTAAAGAAGAAAAGGGTTGCACTCTGGGGAGGACTAACAGGAGGTTTGGTGAACTAAGAGGAAATAGTTTATACACCTAGGCCAATCACATGCTTCACTCGTCAACGCGGACAAAGGGATGGGACCAAATCCATAAGCCGCAAAATTCGTTGGTGATAGCAAGGGCGCGTACCAAACCACCAATTGCGCGGAACGTCTGAAGGATGACTAGTGGAAGTATTTTAAGCCTCATACATAGGGATCAAGGAATATAGTTCGCTGGCAGGCGCATCGGCTCATGACAACTCCTGCGCATTCCCACTAGACCATGGCAACCCACGTTCATGGCATATCGCCGTCCGGAGACGGTGCCTGACCAGTTGTTGCATCGCGTGTACTACTCAGAGTCAACGCCCGGAATTTTCAGGAATTTTGGGAGACCTTATTGGCTCCTGTCATCTGTAAGATTTTGTGGGATCGGAATGGACGACTCCTCGATTCGAGAAGGCTGCCTACACCCTAGCTGTTCACCAAGAAAATGAGCATATGC
Organism: Dendrocalamus sinicus; assembly: GCA_036346575.1. Taxonomy (NCBI): domain Eukaryota; kingdom Viridiplantae; phylum Streptophyta; class Magnoliopsida; order Poales; family Poaceae; genus Dendrocalamus; species Dendrocalamus sinicus. The sequence continues at coordinate 8,471,405 of CM070660.1, read as the reverse complement.
AACTCTGTAGTTGGAGCGAGGATTCACTCAACGTGAAATCAATGGATATGGCCGGTTTTACACGGGGGCCTGGACACAAGCAAATACAGGGGAAGGAAGAAATTTTAGCTGAAAAAAAAATTGTTGATGAAACCATGAAGCATGAACACACGTTTGGAAATCAAGATTGCGATCACACCTTGGCCTGAAAAATAAAAAGGTAATCTTACATGCACAGAGAGGAGAGGAACCCCTGTATCTTCTTGGCCTGAGAACCTCCGCCATGAGCCCGCTTGCGCGCATGGGGTGCGGCCGCGCAGGCGGGTAAGAGAGGCGGATCGCGAGATGGGAGCGAGCTGAAGAAGATCGTACGGGAAGCATTAGTCTACCGTTTCCCCCGGCAGAGCGCGCGAAGAGGAATGACTGCACGCCGGCACGGTTGGGCGCCGCCGCCGCCGCACCGCAGACGAGGGAGGAAGGGAACCCGGAAGCGGAGGAGGAGCTGGCTACCAGTTGGCGGTTTGGTAACGAACTAGGCTGCAAATAGGCCACGAATCCCAAATGGTTTTATTCATCATATACCCTCCCCTTAGAAGGAAATTCAGGATTTATCCTCCTGACCCACACGTCAGTAACTTACGATGACCCCACATATCATTGACAGTAAATCCTGAATTTCCCAACTAAGGGGAGGATATATGATCCAATCCCCCACCCCAAATTGGCGTTCTCTGAAAAAAAGTTTCTACCTCCGGAGCTTCTAGGCTTCGGAAGTACCGCTATGAATGGCGAAACTTACACAGGGTATTGAAATCGCCGGTACTTCCGATCCGTAAAATCTCAAATTGTATTCGGAGGGTGTTTTCTGGAAAAAAAAAGGCTCCACTCGGATTTCGGAGCTTCCAGTTGTCGGTAGTACCGATTTTGCCAGCAGAACTACCACCCTGCGATAGTTCCGACGTTGAAATCTGTGGTACTACCGCTCTTTCAGATAGAGCACAGTTTTGGTTTTAAGACTGATTTTTAATAAATGCATGCTCCTAGTTTGATCCAAATGGCTAATAAATTTTGCTATCAAGTTACTTACCATGATCCCTCTTTATGGTACGATTATTTACCATATAATCCGATCTTCTACCTTTTCTCTTAAGACCAGTAAAAATAAAAATGGATTCTATTCTAAGTATACCTCTGCCTTGAGCCATTTTTTATCTTCACATTTATCCTTTAGCTTGCATCTTGTCAATCACATATGGACTTAACCTTTAAACACTCATTTAAACACGTTAGTCCCATATTCACATAAATTTATTAATTACCAAAACCATTTTTAGGGGCCTAAATGCTTTCACCAGGCAACACCGGTGGCGTACAACAACTAGTGGCGGACACAACAACGGGTGTCAAGGGGGGCTAGCACCCACCCTACCTTCGGCCAGAGAGTGGGTACCCCCTAGCCCCCTACCTCCAGCTGGGGTGCCACTGCGCCATGGCCAGCTGGTCGTCGTCGTCACTCGTCTCATTGACTTGGATGGAGAGAGTTAGGGAGAAGAGAGGAAGATACAACACAAATATTGCCTAAGCCCCAATACCCAGCGAGCCCAGTCACTAATAAGCTATGCCCACTACTAGCACACAACAACAAGCCCACCAAAGTCCAAAAGCAAATACCAAATGTCCGTAGTTGAAGCCCATCCAATGAATAAAATCAATCAATTCGCTTTGAGGCTTTCGGCAGCACGGCACAACAGCAAGCCATATAATTTCGATACCTAAGCTCCTACGGCTGTGGTTGACGTCTTAGCGACAGACAAACTACGGCGGTGGTGTCTTGGCAAGTGGTAGTGAGCGGACGACGGTGGGCGCCAGCTTGGAGCTTGGAGGTGGCTGAGTCCTGAGGGGGCTAGACGGCCGATAGGGCGCCCAACATGGAGCTTCTTGAGCAGGCGGCGGCCGGCAACCGGCAGCGGCACAGCCGATCAGGCGCCAGTGCCTACCACCAGATCTACTGATCTAGGGAGCTGGCCAGCCGAGTAGGTAGGAGAAGAGGCCGGAGACGGTCACCTGGAGACCGGAGCTCGCTTAGGAAAGGAGAGGAAGGGTCTAAGGGAGAGGGAGGCCGGAGGAGAATAGGGGGATTAGGGGAGTGGGAGCTGCCGGGGAGGGGATTGGGGAATGGGGAAGGCTGGCCAGGAGCCAGGAGGGGATTGGGGAAGGCCCGTCGACTGAGAGGGGAATCATGGGATTTAGGGGATTGGGGGGATTGGGGTAGGTCGGCCAGCCGGCAGGGGATTTAGGGATTGGGGGGATTGGGGAAGGCCGATCGGCTGAGAGGGGATTTAGGGAATGAGGGGATTGGGGAAGGCTGACCAAGAGGGGATTTACCAATTGTAGTATTGTATGTGTACCTAATCCTTTTTAATGAAATCAATGGCAATGGCATGGTTTGAATGAAGTCATTTTAACTGCATTTTTGGTACCTGTTGAGGGGGCTAGTGGCCGCGAGTTGCAAGAAATAGAGAAACGAGTATTGCATAAATATTTTTTATGCAACACAAGTAGTACTCCTCATACTAATGAGAGTCAATAAAGAAGGCTCGAAAGGATTTTAGTCTGGATGAAATCATCGCCGATCCAGCGAATCTTATATCTATTAGTGAGTACTACAATGAAATTAGAAATCAAGTGAGAAGAGTGTATTTATTGGGCCTGTTCTTTTTGGCTGCGGCTTATGGCTTTTGGCTGAAATTTTTGAATTTTGGTTATTTACGGTACAGATTACGGAGAGATCGATACTCACTTGCGATTTTGGCTGGTACAGATGTTGGGCTTTTGATGTGTACTACGTTTAACTTGTAGACCCCGTTTTGAGAAAATACTCCATTTAAAAGTTAGGTACTGTAACGGCTGCAAAAAGCCGGCCGGCTTGTGGCTAGCCGAACAGGCCCATTGAGAGGTCCAACCAACCAAAAGGCCACAATTTTCCTCACAGAATGCAAAATGATTATTCAAGGGCATCTTTTACTATGTTCTTGTTGTAATTATGTATAATTTTATATTGCAAAAGATAGTTTAATTTACGTCTAATTTATTTATTGTAACGCCCCCATTTCTGGGGACGGTACAGAACATCGTAACCGTACAGGGTGAACAGTTACGACGTTCGTAGATACAAATGATTATCACAACAGCACAAGCTTACAATAAAAGATCCAACTTTATTACAATATAGTGACAACATTGTCTTGCATAGCGGGCGCATAAGCCCACATACCACATTACATTACAAAGGATCAACGGCCTGAACGTAAGCTAAAACTTAAGACCAATCCTCATCGGAGTAGATTGGTTCCTCAGGAGCTTCACCCTCAGCAGGATCTTCTTGATAGTACTGACCTTCTGTTAATTTTGTTTAGCAAGTAATGAGTACCACCGTACCCAGCAAGTTACATGGGTAAACCTTAATTTACTATATGCAAGGATATTCAAAGGACGGGAATATATTTGTTTTATTACATTTGGTGGATGCAGTTTTATTTGCAAACAAATAAAATTTAAAACATTTGCTCCTAAGATTAGGGGTTTATTAACAAAGTTCATCATTAACCACATTAAAATCATCACAATCCTACTTATGCCTTGTTGTTGGATTCACCCAATTAACACAGCTTCATTAACCGGAAGCACGGCGTATTCGAATACCATTTAATTCACTCTGTAGAGTTGCTCAACTTTACCCACACGATCCCTTAACTCCCGCGACAGAGTTAAGAAAGCCAGGTCGTTTCACTGCTCAATTCTCTATATAGGCTCTACCCGGTAGCATCACTCAGTCACGGCCAAACAAAAACAAAAATTTCTCTATGCCATTTTATGTCTACTACCATTGTTAGGTACCCAGCAGCATACCTAACTCCCCGGCATCCTGACATCTCATCATGTAGAGTTTCAATCGAATTGAGCAGCTACTAAACCAGTGTTGACAAGTCAACTCCTGTGGTTTGAGCTATCGCTATGTCTGTTACTTGGCACAAGGTTCTACTCCTTATATTTTTCACCTGAAGCACTCAACCACAGCTTCCACTGTGCTCAACAGCACACACCACCACCAACTCATAGCAGCCTCCATCCCCGGGTAAAGTGGTGGGAGAAGTCCGCCGCACGGAGCCCCACAATTCCTCTACCCGAAGTCCAACACTAGGGTCAAGGGGTGGGCGAAATCCGCCGCACGGATCCCCACAACCTCTTCACCCTAGGTCCAATTCATTTTAAATTCTACTGGCCCGCAGCCAAAGTCGCTTAGTAGTGTAAAATGTTGTATGAGATGACTTCATATATATTTGTACAACATTTAGATTCTTACTAAGGTTGTCAAGGTGAATATGGCCATCAAATAAGGCAGGGCATTTTTCAGTGATAGGTTGTAACTAATTAGCATGTCATTCTAAACATTTATTTTAAGCAAATATCATTTCAGAAATAACATTAATGAAAATACTGTATTTAAATACTTTAAATATCATGGGATTTAAAATGATCAAAAACATGTAACTTGTCTTGCTGATCTGGGATTTCCACTAGATCGTAGATCTGAACTGTTGGTTCTGGTTCCTGAACTGTAACTTCGGCGGCATCAGAAACTAGCGCAAACACATAAAATAACAACATAAGTCACACATAAAATAACAACACAAATCTAACTTGATTCTAATCAAGTTAGAAAAATAATATAAATAAACAGAAATAAACTGCATAAAATATCGAGTAAACATGTAGGGGACATTAGGATGTGATTTTCTTTGACAAAAGGATAAATTGGGATTTTTGGTAATTGGATTTAGAGAATTAACTTTTGACAAAAAGGGAGAAATTTAAATTTATAAAAATGGAATTTGGTGGAATGGAAGGTATATTTGGACTCAGGAGGTGAAATGGGTCAAAATGATGTATCTTTGGTATTTTTGGATTTTTCTAGAATTTTTGGGTATTTTTCTGGATTTTTCGGGATTTATTAAAAACCAATAAACAGTAACGGGCTCAGCCCGAACAAACAGTGCAGCCCGGCCGAAATCCTATTCGGCCACACGGCCGTTACCATCGCCAAGATAATACGCGACGGCCGCCTGATCCGTCGGACCGGCGCCCACACGAGCTTGGGGCACCAAAGACGCGCGCCGCTAGATGCGTGACGCGCGGCCCACACGGATGGAGGTGATGCGATGAGCGCAAGCGCTCGAATGCGGTGACTGTGGTGCATCTACGGTCCGGATTCAAACATATGCGGACGCCTCGGATGGAGCTGCTTGGATGGCCGAGATAACGCCACGCTGCCCACCGGGAGTCATCTTCAACCTCCAGACGCTCTCCCGGTCGGCAAAACAGAGAGCGCCATCGACGGCAATGCGACGGCGACATAGGCTCTGAGGAGGAATGGCTTTTTCAGAAGACTAGGTTTAGAAGCCGGGTTTCCATTTTGGTGCTTTCGGGGACATGGGAATGGATGGTTACGACTGGCGGTGGCTGGAAAGACAATGGTCTCCACGGCGGCGTTAAGGAGTTCTGGTAAGGTTTGAGCTAATTCGGCCGTGATTTCACCATCTACGGGACCTAGGGAGCATGCTAGAGGTGGTGCTTTAGCTTAGGAGTGGCTCAAGTGGCCTAGCCACGGTGAGGTCCTTGGGACCGAAGGCGAGCTTCGTTGCCAAAGCTATAGGCTAATGCTACTGTCCATTTGAGTGCACCAGTGTGACCTGCATGCCACAGAGACCTTACTGGAGCGCGGAATTGAAAAATAATCGGAAGAATTAGAAGCTAGGGTTTTGAGTTCACCGGGCTCAGGGGCGGCTATTGCCGGCAGCAGAGACGACGGGAGTTCAATTAGCTGCTTGGGGAGGTGTATGAGTGCGCTAGGAGGAGCTCTGTGGCGATCAATCGGCTTTATAGTGGGCGTATGACTGTGGCCACAGTGGGGGTTGTCCTCGGCCGCGTTCTTCTCACGCGAAGGAAAAGGGGGAATGAACCAGAGCTTCTCCGGGATATGAGAGAGGGAGGTGGCGGGTCTCCTCTGCCCGAATGCACGGCCGCTTGACCCTGTGAGAGGCGGGAATAGTAAGGTAGGGCATGGGCGTGGCTATGGCGGGGAAATAGGCACGCTGCGGTGGCGCGCCAAGGGGGAGGAACGGAACGGAGCTACGGCTGACTTGTGGGGCCAGCGTGCAGAGATGGCGCAAGACGAGATAAGCGTGGCGCCGCAATCCTTCGCGGGGAGGCGACGACGCGTGCTGCTGCAGCTTCGGGAAGGAGGGAGAGGCGCTGCGCACAGGCGACGCCAGGGAAAGACGATGGCGCCAGGGAGAGGATGACGCCAAAGGGAGGAGAAGGCGTAATGCCAAATAAGGAAAGCGCTACCTGTAACGCCCCCGTTTCCAGGGGCGCGTACGGACACGGCATTCCGCAACTGTTCACGCATGAACAGTTATGGAGTTTCGCGCAAGAGTATACCATTGCATGCCTACAACAAAAGTTCAGCATATATTTCACATACGGATTAACATCCATTTTCAACAGCGGGGCGTGCAAGCCCAAAGTATAATTACATTACAGAAGCTCCAAGATCCGCTTGAGCGCGGCCAAGACCTAAAGCCACGGATCCTCGTCGAAGAAGCGACCTTCCGGGACTTCCTCAACGGGGAGGCAAACACCTTCGTCTTGATCCTCTAAAGAAGGGCAAAAGCAAGCCGTGAGCCAATCAACCGGCTCAGCAAGTCCCAAAGGGACCCTAATTTATTACATGCACGGAACATCAAAGGAAGGGAGTATACTTGGTTTATTAATTCTGAGTGGATGCAGTTTTATTTGTAATCATTTTAGAAGACGGACCCAAAACTACTCCTCAAGAACTCAGGGGTTTTTCATGAAGAGTTCATTAACCAACGAGTCAAGTTTAAACATGTACAAAACTACTTAAGCTTTGTCTGGAATCACCCAAGTGACACGGCTCCAATAACCGGAGCACGGCGTATTCGAATACCATTTATTAGACTCGCAGAGTTTGCTCACTTTACCCACACGATCCCTTAACTCCGCGACAGAGTTAAGAAAGCCGTGTCGTTTCACCGCTCAACTCTTTATATAGGCTCTACCCGTAGAATTCACTCTGTCCGCTCGCACACACACACACACAAGAAAAAGAAAACGGTGCCGCTCGAGTGAACTCTACCGTTGTTAGGCACCCAATCACGGCCGCCTAACCTTTGTTACCCAAACACCTTCTCCACAACGCTCTGTAGAGTTTCAATCGAGTTGAGCGGCTACTAAACCGGTGTTGACAAGTCAACTCCCGTGGTTGAGCGATCCCCATGTCAATTGCTCGGCGTAAGGGTCTAGTCCTTATATTTTTCCCCGAGTCCGCAACCCCGCCAGTCCGCAACCTGCAACCCAGGTAAGAGGCGGGCGAAACCGTCTCATGGCGCACCACACCCCCTTACCCTATCTTACAAGTCGACATACTCGCCCTAGGGCACGACATCCCATACTACCCCGCCCTAGAGCCGGGTTTTCCAAATTCTATTGGCTGCAGCCACAACCTTATTAGAATAAGACTTTGCACGATAATAACAACTTACAAATATCTAGAATAATGATAATTAATTCTAGGTTACAAAGGCATGGCTATGAGTTTAACATGGCATTTATCGGTGGTAGGGTTAACTATATAACATGTCATTCTAAACATTTTATTTTATTTTTGAACTAACATTTCAGAACTAGCTCAATGCAAATAGCGTAATAACATAATTAAATAACATGGGTTGCAACATGATCAAAGGATTTGGGACTTGCCGTCAATCCGAATGATTTCGCTAGCTCGAACGAAGAACCTCCGGCTCCCGTGGATCGCACTTGAACTTCCGGAGACTTCGACACTAGCGCAAACATATAAAACAAATTAAATCCAGCTTGAGACTAATCAAGCGAGGAAAAATAAACTATTTAAAAAGGAGTAAAAAGCATAAATCCTTCAAATGGAATTTTAGGAATTTATCTGGGATGAATTTGTGGGAATGGAGATCACCAATGGGTCCAGAATATTATTTGGAGCAAAGTGGTGAGATTTGGGAATTTTTGGGATTTTCTGTGATTTTCTAGGATTTATTTGAATTTTCTGGGATTTTGGAAATTGGAAAATCACTGGAAAATAGTTGGAACAAAGTGATGGCTAGCCCGGCGCTCTGATGCGCCCAACGGGAAAACGGCCTGCTCGGCCGTTCAAATCGGCGCCCACGGGGACGGGGCGCGCGCGCGCGACGCAGCCGGAGGCCGCGATCAGCCCAGCGCTCGCCACGCAGCCGGATGGCCAACGCGTGGCGGGGCGGACGGCAGCGGGGCGACGAGCGCGGGCGGCCCAGATCGAGGCGGGGACGAGGGATCGGACGGCTGGGACAGCGGGAGGCGCGGCGGCGACGGGCGATCCGACGGACGGGAAGGGAGATGTTTAAGGAAATCGGACGGTGGCGGGGAAACGACCATCCGACGCTCGGGGGCAGACGGCGCCGATCGGGGTCGACGGCCGAGATGCGGCCACGTAGCGGGGGAGGGGGTCTTCTTCCTCCTCCAGCCGCTACAGTGTCCCCCGCGGCGGGGACACGATGGCGGTGGCGGCCCAGGCGCCAGGGGGCTCGTCGGCGGTAGCGGAGGGTGACAACGGGGAGGGCTCACCGTGGTGAGTCCATTTTGGGGCGCAGAGGGGCGAGGGAATCAACGGAAAAGGCGGGAGGAAGAAAGGAGCGCCTCGGGTATTTTGTGGCGGAGAGGGTTGCCGGCGGCGAGAGGGGCCAATCGGCGGTGACTACACGGATAGGGGAGCGAGATGCTCACATTGGCGGTGGCGGCGTGAGCTAGGGAGCTTCGAGGAGGGCCAGCCACGGAGGGGCGGCGCGGAGAAGGGTCGTCGGCGTCGAGCTTCTCGGGTCCTCCGGCCGTGGAGTGCACCAAAACGGTTAGTACACCGGGGAGGAGCTATGGGCGAAAGGAATTGGAGAATGGGGAAAGGAAGGGGAAAATCAGCCCACGGGGGTCGCCGGCACAGGGGAGGACCGTGGTGGAGCTACGGGCGACGAGGGCTCAATCGACTGCTCGTGGAGATCCTCTGGGGTGGCAGGAAGAGGTTGAGAGTGGTGGGGAGGCTCGGGAAGCTAAAGAGGAGGAGGAGCCGAAGGGGCTTTATGCCCGAGCGGAGGAGGGGTCCTTCGGGCGAAGGCAACGGCGCGGCGCGGGTCAACAGAGCTGGGGGAGTCTTCTCGCGGGATGGAGGTGACGTCGGCTCTGCAGGGAAGTAAAGGTGAGGCGACGGAGCCGGGAGCAGTGAGTGGCGACACGCGAGAGCGCGTCGCGCGGAGGGGAGGTGCGGTGACCGCGGTGGGGTTGGGGCGAGGGCGGGCGACGTGGCGTGAGGGCGCCACGCGCTTCGAGCAGGCCGACGGACGGGCGAGGCGGTCCGAGACGGGCGCGGCCGCGGAGGGGCGGCTTGGCGCGGCGCGCATGGCGCTAGCGCAGCGCGCGCGCGAGGAGAAAACGGGGAGGGGACGGGACGCCAACGCGGAAGGGGAGCGGAAGACGCCGGGGAGGAGAGGAAGCGGAAAAGGAGAAGGCGCCAACGAGGGGAGGAGGCGCCAGGCCGAAAAGGGAAAGCGGCGGCGGGGAAAACTTTCCCAAAAAGGAAAGTTTTCAAAAATCACTAAAAAAAAACAGCAAAAAAATAATGAAAATTTTTGGTTTGAAATTTTGGAGTTTTTCACTACCAAATTGGGAATAAAACTCAAAATTAAACCAAATTTCATTAAATTTCATATTTTGAAATTTCAGGGGTGTTTCATTTATCTTTGGTTAATCATATCCTACTAGCCCCCTCTAAAATTCTATTCTGGTCTGCCCGCGGCGTACACGCGCTGTTGCTGCATTCGGTGGACTCACCTGAGCTCATGATTTCTTGCACTTTCATGGAAATCAAGATGAACTGTGCTGCCTGTGGCTCTGTGCAGCCTGTTTACATCAAGTTCCTTTCAACAGATACGAGTGTTGGAGAATTTTGCAGTGTAAAGATTGGATCTCTTTGATGGGCTGCTGCATTCTTTGGGTCCAATTTTTCGTGTCTGATTTTACAGCTCATTGTCATGTTTTTTGAAGGCAAACTGACTGTAATTCAGAACTTGCGGCAGTAGTACTTATTGTGCATCGATAAACACCGGTTTGCAAAAAAAAAAAGTCAAGAAAAGCCCATAATATGATATATCATCCTATAAGTTATTACTTGCATTTTCACATTGTTCCCTACATCTTCTTGATCGTACCAAGTTAGAATTTGTCGGCCACGTAGATCACTTCAGTGTAATCTCCATTAACTTGAGATGGCGCAGAATGCCATTTACGGTGTTAGGATGGCCGCGCAAAAGGTGTGATGCTCGGGATGAACGTGGTCAGGGACGGAGCTAGCCATGGCCTAAGCCTCGACTTAGAGCAACTCCAATCAGTTCTTTATCCTGCTCTTCATTGTATATTTACCTAATATGACTCAAGAAATGGACTCCAACCGGTTCTTTATCCTCCTCTTCATTTTTATCGAGTCGCTATTTTCTCCCGGCCGCTAGCTAGATTTGGCGAGCGCCTCCTCACTCGCTTCTCAAATAGCTAGGCTATTGAAATGCTAACTCAAATAGAGAGCTGAAAATAATAGCTAGCCTCTTCATCCTAGGAAATAGAGAGGGAGAAATGACTAATGGGATGGACTTATGGTTTATTATTTAAATATTTGAATTCTGTCTGTTTGCAAGAGGCAGTACGCACAGAGAAATAGTCGCATACGATTTTAGCTGGTAGAGATAAACTCAATATACTTTTTACTATAATTTTTCTATTGACCATATTTTAAACACATAGCTTAAAATCTGGCTTCTATAAATAATACAAATATAAACTAATTTTAAATTCAAAAGATCTCGACCATAACCTAGCTAGCCCAAAGCACAAATCCGCCGCTGAACGTGGTGATCAGATCACGGTGCTAGTCACGGCCAGGACGAGACCCCTGAGCGCTCCACGTTCCTGCTGCTACAGCCAACTTGTGCCTGCTGTCGGGTAGTGGTAGTCGCCTAGTGGTGATCGGTTGGGCTGTGACTTATGGGTTAGAGCATAAGGGTTAGATTTAAAAATTTTGGCATAATTAAATTTAAAAAATTTGGTATAAGGTCCTAAAATAATCATTCCCTCCAATAGATACCCTAAACCAAAAAAACAGTATTGGGAGCCTAGATCATTCTCTATAAGTAGAGAGCGAGAGCTCATTTTTTGGGTGTGTTCTATTTTTGGGAGTCTATTTGGGAATCTGTTGGAGCTACTTCTTACCCTTCAACTCTAAAATTTAAATATTAAGAGCCATATAGAGTATCTCTTGGAGATGCTCTTAGCCCATCACGTGTAAAGCAAACGAATACAGGAAAAAAGAACCGGTAAAAAAACTCAAAAAATCCAAAAAAAAATAAGAAAAAGACGAAATTTAGGAATAGTGATAAATAAGACAAAAGCCAGAAACCGAAGCTGAAACAATCGGTGCCCAGCAAGCAGCCTAGTATGGATAGCTGTTTCCCTTTGTTTGCACCGAAAAATACTTGAAATGCGTTCAAATGCGTCGGTCAGTCATTCCAGGCGGACGCAGGCGGTCGAGGAGACGACGTCCGGCGAGCTTACCTTGCCCCTTTCCTGCGTCACGAGTGACGCTCGGCAATAGTAACACCACAATGCTACAGCGCAAATCAACGACACGTGCATGCCCACGCACTCACGTGCATGCCGTTCGCATATTCCAATTTCCATGGATGCACAGAGGAGCGCTGTTCCGCTCTTTAAGAGCAAGTATAATAAGAGGCTATTAGTAGGCTATATACTGAGGTGGAGAAGAGAGAGGAGGAGAGAGAAGAGAGGTGGGCTGTAAGTTTACACACCAATTTGACAAGAACCAAGAAACTTTGTGAGAGAAAGGGGTTGGGTCATACAGCCTTCAGCTGGCTGTAAACTACTATATAAATGAGCTGATAAGTGGGTTGTAAGTGTCCATACAGCCAGCTGAAGATTGTATTATTAGCCTTGCTCTAAGTAGGCTGCATTCGGTCACAAATACATATTATTTTGGTTATTAATGATTATTAATGTGATCTCTAAAATACTATTTTGACCTCTAGTTTTTATTACAATATATTTATAAGATTTAATAAAATTATAGTATTATAAAAATACTTTTCAAGACAAATCTACATATATGATTTTTATGTATCCAATTTAAATATTTAAAAATATGTTGATAATTAAAATTTCAAAAGTTTAATTGTATTTATATGTATATATAAAATAGATATCACCTGGATGTTTTCTTTCTAATTATCATCCAAATTTATGACATTTGAATTAGAAATCAAAGGGCCCTTGTTTTTAAAGGAGGGAGATTTTGTTTCAAAAAGATGGGGTAGAATTCAGGGGGGGAATTTATGGCCATTGAATTTTTAATCCAACAGTCTTAAATCTGGATGATAGTTAGGAAGAAAATATCCGGATAATGTTTAACAAAACTCTATAAAATAATATGTATTTACGATCGATGGAGTAACTCGTAAGGTTTGGGATACTAAAAAAGTACATGCCCATGACAAACGACCAGAAAATGATTGGCATTTGCCAACGGTAGGAGGCGGCTCCGTAGTCGGTAGCAGGCCGGCAGGTAGTAGCAGCATTCTGCAACACGCCAACCAAACACTGCCAATGCAACGCGAGGAGCTGCATGGATTGAGAGCAGGATGCCCCAAATCACGCATCGTTCACATCGATCCCTGCGTGAGCATGTGTAACTAGGGATCTGATCACCATCCTCTGCCTATGAGCCACAGCCAGTCAAGAACGGCCCCAGCAAATATGCCAACCAAGAGGCAAAACACAAGCAGGTTGCCCAGAGCATTTTGTTCCGGCCCCTGCACAAGTTAATACAGGCAAATATAACTTGTATCAAATTCTGTTTAAAAGCAAAGGAAGAAATAAAGAAAGAAGAAGAGGGCAATATGCCCTGGAATGGTTTTGGCAACACTGACCTTGTACCCTTTCGGTGCCTCAGTCAGGACGCAAACCGTCAGGTATCCATTGCTGAACCCGAGAGCTGACGCTAGCGCGACCATCCAGCCCTCGCCTCCGTACTTTGCGGCGTAGTAGAATGCTGGGAGGAGCAAGAACCGGGAGAGGACTGCGATTGCGATGCCCTTTCTAGATTTCAGCTTGACGCGTTCGATCAGAGGTATGCATCTCCCGATCAGGTCCCAGGCGTTGTAGCTTGCGATCAGGACAAGAGCATACCTGCATGTTGATATCACCAATTGAGCGCAACATGCATATCCCTCAGAAGAAAAATGTTAGATTTAATCTTAACTTAGAGTCCTAGTCGTAAATTGAGTTCGTTTTCGGGTGTAATTCGAGTTGAAGTAGTGTCCAATTCGAAGTCCTAGTCATGTGCTATTAGGAGTTATAAGCATATAAATTGAGAGGCTTGTAACCAGTTCATGCATTGCAATATTTGCAAGAAATAAAGATTAGAATTCAAGGGCTAGTTTTGTAACAATTGGTATCAGAGTTAGGAGATTAGAGCTTGAGAGATCGAGAGAAAACCTTGAGTTCTTCTTGCCGTTGCCCCCGGGAGGAGCAATCTCCGCTCCTGGGGGCGGCCACCGCTGCTCTCGGCCGACGCCGCTGCAGAAGGAGCAACCGGTGCCGGAAGTCGAGCCGAAGGAGGAGGCGCAGCCGCCGTCGCCATCGCCCCGAGTAGATCCGGTCGGATCCGGCCGGATCTGGCCGCCGTCGCCGTAGCCAAGCCCGGATCCGGCCGCCCTCCGCTGTCGCCTGGCCCGATCTGCCGAATCCACCGCAACCAGAGCTAGGAGAAGGAGCCCAAGGCGGCGCCCGCCCAGCCGCTGCCCGTGCAGCCCGTCGACACCGGAGCACGGAGGCGAAGGCGTGGAGCCGAACCGGCGGCCGAGCTCGGGGAGGCGTGGACCTCGACGACCGCACAGGCGCGAGGCAAAGAGGAGAAGGCCGCCGCCGCCACGGGACGCCGAGCAGACGCGCAGAGGCGCCGCCGAGGAAGAAGCCGCGCCGAGCGAGGAGGCGAAGGCGCGGGTTGCGGCGGCAGGGGAAGCGCGGAGCCGCCGGCGCCGAGGAAGAAGGCGGCACGGGTCGCGGCGCCGAGGAGCTTCCCCACGCGGACGTACTCCAACCAAATCCGCCAAGCCCGCCAACACCGAAGAAGTTGAAGGCCGCCAGATCCGGTGGCCTCCGCCGTTCCCCGAGGTGAGGAGGGCGGCTGCTGCGAGGCGCGATGGAGGCGAAGTCCGCGGAGCCGGCGGCGGTGGGGGAGGAGCACTGGCGCATGCGCCCGACAGAGGTGAAGAGGCGGCGGTCGCGGCAGCGGAAGAGGCGGCCAAGCTGGTGCGGCACCTGGAAGGCCGGGCGGGGGAGGAGTGCACGCAGAGTGGAGATGCGGTCGGTGTGGGCTTTTTTGGGCTGCAGTTCGGTGCCCATGTGAGGAGACGGGGGAGCCGCAGCGCAAGGAAAACCGAGCGACGCTGAAGTGAGTCTGAGACGGATACAGAAGATCGAGCCAAACTCGTCTCCAAGCACAAGAAAACCGAGTCGGAGTTAATCTCCACCAAATAAAAGGAGATGTCAAGCATCAGAATCAAGCACCCAAACGCAGAGTAGCAAGAGGGCAGGTCCAAACAAGAGCAAGAGCAAAATTCAAGGAAAAGAGAAAAAGGAAAACAGTAATTTTTTCCTTCCGTTTCTCTTCGTCCAAGAGACTTCAAAGTAGCCGGAGTTTTTTGATCCTCGCCTAAGATCATGTCGCGTAATTCGGGAAGCGATCTCGACGGCAACGAGGCATCATCCGGTGTGATGGCGAAGGAGAGTTCCGCTATCTCGCTGCATTATCCGATGCTCATGGAGAGCAATTATGCAGCATGGGCAATCAAGATGAAGGTTTACATGAAGGCTCAAGGAGTGTGGGATGCGATCGAGAACGGCAACGTCGATATGCGCAAAGATCAGATGGCATTGTCGGCCATCTACCAGGGCATCCCAGAGGAGACGCTCTTCCTACTGGCCGAAAAGGAGACGGCCAAAGCCGCGTGGGAGGCGTTGAAAGCGATGCATCTTGGCGCAGATCGCGTGAAGGAAGCAAAGGTACAAACTCTCAAGACCGAGTTCGAGGTGCTGCGTATGAAGGAAACGGAGTCGATCAATGACTTCGCCGTCCGGTTGACGGTCATCGTCAACAAGATACGGGCCCTTGGCGAGAAGGTGGAAGAGTTGTATGTGGTAAAGAAATTCCTTCGTGCTATTCCTCACGGTTTCTCCGATTGCTTGATCATAGAGCAATTTGGAGACCTAAAGGCAATGACCATGGAGGAGGTCATCGGTCGTCTTAAGGCGTATGAGGAACGCATCCATGACACTAGCAACAAAGGTGAAGGATAGCTCTTGTTGACTCGCGCCGAGTGGGAGGCTCAATCATCGAAGCGTGAAGGCAAGAACACTTTCAGGGGTGATGGCCAAGGCCGTAAAGGTCGAAGGTTTGATAAGGCAAAAGTGAGGTGTTATAACTGTAATGATTATGGACACTTTGCTTCAGAATGCCAAAAGCTGAAGACGAAGAAAGTGTTTGTTGCCGAAGCGCTCAGCGAAGATGAAGTGCTCTGAAGATGAGTTGAGTCAGGGACGTTTGAGATGTGTCGCCGTCCAAACTCAAACAAGATAGAAAGAAGATAGAAAGTCAAGATTAAGGGGGAGATTGTTAGATTTAATCTTGACTTAGAGTCCTAGTCGTAAATTGAGTTCGTTTTCGGGTGTAATTCGAGTTGAAGTAGTGTCCAATTCGAAGTCCTAGTCGTGTGCTATTAGGAGTTATAAGCATATAAATTGAGAGGCTTGTAACCAGTTCATGCATTGCAATATTTGCAAGAAATAAAGATTAGAATTCAAGGGCTAGATTTGTAACAAAAAACTTTTAAAGAGATCTGTCAATGCTTAGAATAAAAAAGGGATAGTACCTACCAGGAACCCAACCTGTGTGATCCGGTGTCTTCGGCAAGAAACCCTGGGAAAATTGACAGTGTCAACAGATAGATCAGGAACATGTCCAATGCATAGTCCATGTTCTCAATTAGGAGCTGCTTGTTGCTCAAACGTTCAGAAAAGACAGGGTCTTCTTCAGCCTGAAACATCCATGCAAAATTCATCGTCGTCAGATACTAAGTTTCAACTAGTACTTGACGTGCTGTGAGTTAAGCAGATACCGATGGATTTGGGTGTATTTCGACGCCAGCGGCAGCCAGGTCCGCAGTGACAGTCAAAGATCCTTCAGAAGCGGCCTTTGAACGGTAGAATTTCACTATTGGCAGCTTAGGGAAGACGTAAGTGTACAGCACGACGCATAGCAGCTCAAAGAAGCATGTTGTCGAGAAGAACAACACTGCATCGATAAGTAACCCATGCAAGTGGATGCATCATATTCGGAATTGGAGGTTACATATAACAATGTACCTAGCTCTGATTGTTGCAACTTACTAGCTCCTTTGCGAAGGCCATCTTTGGAGTTCTCAAAAGCCGCTTTTGTAACGAGCCTCAATGCTGATGTTATTGCGCCTGATGCAGCCATGCCGGCAGAAAATGACTGGATACAAACAATTCAAACAAGTTCAATACCTTGTCTCCCAGAGAAAAAACCTACTCCCTAGGAGAGAAACTTTTGTTACTGTTGGCACAGGAAATGACACCTGGATGAACTCCGGGCACATCAAGGATAGATCGCCGGTCATTGCGCCTTCAACATGACCTTCCGCGATGCCAAACACTCCTACAATGGCACACACGCCAATGAAGCTTGCAATTCCACCTCTTCCTGAGGTTGCAAGATCCAGCTATGACAGAGACAACCAGTGAAGTTTGGTTCATGGGATGTGTGATTCACAACAATGAGCCAAGGACAGTAACTGAATTTGCTTACGATGACGAGTGCGAGCGAGCTGAAGAAGAACAGCGTGTACCCCACCAAGTTGCGCACCCTAGTGTTAACTTTCGCCTCGTGATACGCGAACAGTGCAGATATTACGAGGACAAATGGCTGATAGGTGAGAGTAACGACTCTAGTCGGATGGTACTTCTGCATTTAGAAGGCGTCAAAATCAGTTTTCTGTATATCAGTGACCTCGAATATTCAGAAAATGAGAAAACACAGTAACGTTTCTATACTGGGAAGAGGTAAACGAAGTAATCTTCGATCGTCAGGACGCTGTTGAACCCAAAGAGGCATCCGTTTCCCAGAAGCCAGCAGATGAAAATGCCCAAATGCTTCCCCTGATCAACACATGGTTGCGGAAACAGATGCATGCTTGGTGAAGGAATTAAGCACTTTTCAGGAGGAGCTTTGCGGTGAGGATTGATGCAAACCTGAGTTGTCGGCACGCCATAATCAGCATTGCCGTTTGCCATGTATAGTTCACTTTGGTGGCCCTGTAGAACAAGATCAGAAGACCTAGCATTGTGTACTTCAGGAAGAAATAGTGTACTTGCCAGAAGAGCTCTGTAAGTGACAAAACTATCGAAGAACACAAGAAGCGAGCACTTACAAAAACGCCAGAAGGGAACAAAAACACAGAAATTCACGGTAGATGAGAGAGAGAGAGAGAGAGAGAGAGAGAGAGAGAGAGAGAGAGAGAGAGAGAAATGAAAGAAAGACAGTGAGACGACTGGCAGCAGAGCATGAACTAAGATATAGTACTAGCATAGTAGCATATACGCTTAGGATAATCAGAATTCAGAACACAGTCACTCACAGCCCACAGGGACCAAAATTGGGAAACGAGGCCTAGATTCAGCATATGCGGACGCTGAGCTAAATTCAGCATATGCGGCATTTTCGAACGGCAGTGAGCACGGAGCACGCACCTTGCTATTGACACGTGAGGAGGGGCGGCCGGCGGCGCGGCGGCCCGAGACAGAGGAAGCAGGCAGTGGGTGGGCCGGGGAGGCCTGGAGGTCAAGGAGGCGGACCTGCGGGGAGCTGGCGAGCAGCGGAAGCGTAAGATCTTTATTTCTGCTGCTTTTTTTCTCTGTAACTTTTCTTGCTATACTTGTATAAAGTCATGGTATTTACAAAAAGGTCAATTCTTTCATTTTTCCTGGATATACAGTCGGACGTACCTATCTTTGCCCCCTGTCAGTAACTGGTCTGGAAATGAAAATTTGCTTTGACCATTCTCTGAAACTCTACTGAACTGTACTTAGTCTTTAAGATGCAGAAATAACTTAACTAACCCAGTAATACAATGTATTGTAATTACCAGGCAATGATGAGTGTCAAGAGGCATTTACCTGGGCCTGAAGCGATCCCTATAGGGAAGCCAGCTATTCATGCTTCCCTAATTGACCTGAAAGGGAAGGCTTACGAGTAAGTCTATGTAATTTAGATTTGGTATTGACTGTTGGATATTTAATTTATTTTTTTGATAAGCGAACCGGCTATGTCTTTAGCACGTGCAAGACTAAGCGTTGAGTTGTTGCAGACAGGATGAAGCATAATGTTGTATGGATAGCTCCTGAGTCAAAAATCAGCGTAAGTAATGTTTGAAGGATGACATGCCAACTACTGGTGTTTTCTACTGTTATTTATTTGCTGCCTAGCTGTCTATGCTGACTACATTAGTTGTAAAAGTTTGTTCGGCAGGAGAGAAGTCGGACGGCTTTTGGCTTTTGCTACAGTACCTAATTTTTAAACGGAGTATTTTCTTAAGACGGAGTCTACAAGTTAAGCGATCTACACGTTAAAAGCCCAATATCTATACCAGCCAAAATCGCAAGTGAGCATCTGTCTCTCCGTAATCTGTACCGTAAACAGCTAAAATTTAAAATTTTCAACCAAAAGCTATAAGCCGCAGCTGAAATTCTACTGCAGTAGGTACTCAATAGATAATTTGTGTAGGTCAGTTGCTATGCATATAAAAAGGGCAGCGTATGTATGGATTGTACTATGAGCTTTTGATGAGAGAAGCCTGATAGCTTCATACGGAGATGTATGTGTGTATGTTTGTCTCTCCGTAATCTGTACCGTAAACAGCTAAAATTTAAAATTTTTAATCAAAAGCTATAAGCCGCAGCTGAAATTCTACTGCAGTAGGTACTCAATAGATAATTTGTGTAGGTCAGTTGCTATGCATATAAAAAGGGCAGCGTATGTATGGATTGTACTATGAGCTTTTGATGAGAGAAGCCTGATAGCTTCATACGGAGATGTATGTGTGTATGTTTGCTAAGTAAAGCTTTTCTTATCATTCCTCCTGTCCCATTTTTCTGATTTCTTTCGATTGTTCCAAATCCCCAATAAATAGTATGAAAGCCCCAGGTTCGAGTCAAGTATAACAGAGTAGTGCGTTCGTGTTGTTTTTCGGAGCTAAGGTTATGATTTCAAGTTTAGGCATCGGGATAGCGCAGTCGATGATTCCCATATTCTCATGAGAGAATTACGATATGTGGAACATCAAGATGCGGATGCTGCTACTATCGCAAGGGTTGTGGGATATTGTGGCAAACGGCTATGAAAAGTATGCCGCTGAAGATGTTCTTACATCCGGAGTAGAAAAAAACTCTAGCGGAAAACCAGATGACGGACGCCAGGTTTTATTTCTGATTCAGAAAGGTGTTACGGAAAGTTTGTTTCTGCGGATTATCGGCGCCAAGACATCAAAAGAAGCCTGGGACAACTTAAACGAGGAGTTTCAAGGTTCTGTAAAAGTTTTAGTCGTAAAGCTACAAACATTGCAAAGGTTGTTTCAAAATCTGCAGACGAAGGAGTCCGAGAAGATAAAGGATTACTTCTTCAGGGTTATCGAGGTGGTGAACCAAATACGCACTTACGGTGAAGAGATTACTAATCAAAAAATTATTGAGAAATTTTTGATCAATTTACCAAAAAATTTTGAATAAATTATTGCTGCAATTGAGGAGTCGAAGGATTTGGCAACTCTTACTATGCAACAACTAATGAGTTCGTTGGAATCACACGAAGAGAGAAAGCTGCAAAGGGAAGGAAGCTCGGTTGAAAGCGTCTTCCAATCAAAGTTGAGTTTCAAATCCCTACAGCTTGAAAAATAGCAGGAATTATCAAACAATCTGTGATCTGCGGTCAAATATGTAGGAGCAGTCGGCCGAAGATAAAAGAGAAAAAGGTA
Organism: Dendrocalamus sinicus; assembly: GCA_036346575.1. NCBI lineage: Eukaryota > Viridiplantae > Streptophyta > Magnoliopsida > Poales > Poaceae > Dendrocalamus > Dendrocalamus sinicus. Next base: position 8,451,117 of record CM070660.1, on the reverse strand, counting down.
TGGCTAGTTCAAATTTCTGGTGTAATATTTGCAAAAAGTCTAGTCAAATTACAAATAGGTGTTGAAAGAAGATGATTTGCAATAAATCCAAGAGGCAAGGTCACAATACCAGATTTTGTAGATCCCAAGATGACAATCGGGTAAATTTCTTAGAAGAGAAGGAAGATACAGAAGAGTGTGTTTATTCTTCCCAGATCGTGCAAGAAGAGAAAGTAGATACTACAGTGGTTGTACAAACTATAAGTCTTCTAATCAGGATTTATTTCGAGATGTCGACTCATCATATCAGGCGAAGATACACATGGACAATGGTTATTTAGCCCAAACTGAAGGAAAGGGCAGTATTCCTGTCCAAATGGAAGATCATCAGAAATTTATTTGTGATGTGCTATTGGTACTTGATTTGAAGCAGAATTTGCTAAGTGTTGAGTAACTGTTAGAACATGTGTACGCAGTTCATTTCGAAGATTTTTTTTTGCAAAATGGAGATCACCTTATTGCAAAGGTAGATATGGATAAGAACAGGAATTTTCATTAAAGATGAATTATCCAACTCAATTGGCTTTACGAAGCAAGATTGTTGATAACTCTAGTATACCGAAGATGTTTATGTCAGCAGGCCAACCACATGTTGCACTCACAGCAGTAAAGCCACAGGAGCAAGGTGATGCTTCAAAAGAGAAGAGATCGATCAAGTTCAGGTTTGAACTGAAATTTCAGTTTAGGATCAAGTTCTCGGCTGAGTGCCAGTGAGCAATTGATTATGCTAAAGTCAGTCCCAAAACATGTTAAGAGCATGGCGGAGATTTACAAGCCACATAATTTGTCGATAGTTGAAGAAATTATAAAGCGAAAAGATTGGGTAAAATTTAGTAAGGACAAGATCCAAAAGGTTGAGAAGGAAAAATTCATGTGAAATTTCTGCGCTCCAAATGGGCTCTCTACTGTCCCAAAGGGTCAGAAGTGCACAGACACATCTGAGTGGTATATTTGATGCTCAATCTACATATTTTTCCTTCCACGGACTTTTTCATACATGATAAATAGATTTCCCCCCTTCATTTTATCCTCAACCTTTGCACAGATTTTCTCGTGTGAAAGTAAATTTTCAGAAACGTGAAACAATCTTTTTTTTCAGAACAAACTAGCGGAAACATGTAAGATCATACATAGGTACAAGCACGATACAACATATATGCCTTTCAATTTTTTTTATCTTACTTTCCCCTTTTTTTAGTTTCTTTTCAGCAACTGAACTCTGAATTCTGAAAGCACTATGCTGCCAGTGCAGCTAGAAGACAAGTTCAGCAGAAAGTCAGATGCAGATCCAGCTTGGTGCTTGATTGCATCCAAACGCAACAAACTAATCCCTCCAATTTGATCACCACCCTTTGCCTATGAGCCACAGCCAACCAAGAATAACCACACAAAACAGGCCTACCAAGAGGAAAAACACAAGCATGTTACCCAAAGCGTTTTGCTTCGGTCCCTGCACACCAATGTGCATATCTTCAGCAGATGTTGTGCTGAATACAAACAACGTGCACTTCAAAGATTCGTAAACTCTACTGACCTTGTAACCTTTGGGTGCCTCTGTTAGGACGCAGATGGTGACCTTTGGGTGCCTCTGTCAGCCCAAGGAACGACGTTACCATGATCATCCAACATTGATCTCCATACTTCCCAGTGTTGTAGTGTAATGACCTGAATTTTTCAAAAATTTGAAGTTTAGTTGAATTTTCAAATTTCATTGCAAATTCCAATTCCTAAGCCTAATCTCCAGATTTATCATCCTAATCCCGCACCAATCTTGATGTCATCTCCCTCCGTTCACCTGTTCTGCGCATTTACTGTTCATCTGACGAAAATATCCCACCGCCGCCTCCACCGCTTGCTCTCTCGCATCTTCCTCCTTCTGCCAGCTCCCCTGCCACCTTGCAAGCTCGCCGCCACCTTGCTTGAGTGCTGTGCACGCCTCTCCTACCCTGGCCAGCTGCCCCTGCCCTGCCGCTGCCCGCCCTCCTCGATGCCGACCGCCTCTCGGGGCCTCTTTAAGCACGCCGAGCCCCCCACCGCAAACCCTACACTCCCCCCTCCCCGCAGCTCACCAAGCAATCCCTGGCCGCCCTTCCTCCCCCATTGCCGGTAATCGGAGAAATTCCCCAAAGTGGAGCCCTAGAGCAATGTCCGACCTCCGGCCAATTTCTTTTCAATTCCTCTTGTTGGTAGCAGCCCTAAGCCCCTAGGAACCTCTCCGCGCTGCCGCCTTAGCCTCCCAAGCACCGCTCTTCTCCGGCGCCGAGAGCTCCCTCACCACCGCAAGCCTTCACCGTGGCCAGCCTCACCAGTGCTTCCCCAGCTAAAACCAATGCTTTTCCGAGTTTCCCCACACCCTAGTGAAGCTCTAATGCCAACCCAATTACTCGAAGAAGTTCCCATGAAACCTTAATTTCAAAAATGGCCGCGGGAAGAAAGTTCTTGCCGCCGGCGATTGCCGCCTCTGACGGCCTCCTAACCACCCAAAATGGACTCCCCTTAGTGCCCTCTACCCAACCGTTCCCCCGGTTCCCGTCGCAAGTCGCCGGACCGCCGCCGCTAGCCTCACCGTCGCCCTCTGTTTCTCTTGCACGCGCGAGCGAACGGGGAAGAAGAACAGTGCCTTGTGCACTATTCATCCGACCCGAGCCAGGCCAACTCGGCTGAGCCGAGTCAGCTCGCCCCGCGCCAGACGCACCCGACCGGGCCGGGTTGAGTTGGCTGCGCCGAACCGCCTCGCCCGAGCCCAAGCAACAGTGACGCCGAGTCCGATGAATAGTGCGACCGAGCCCAAGGAATAGTACTTGACCCAAACCCAAAAATACATGTTTATACTCCCCGGATCCGTTTCGAGCCCGCCAATCCATTTCTTAGCTCCAAATATTCATGCCAAGCCCCAAAAATACCAAAATACATCATTTTGACCAATTTAATATCCTAAATTCAAATTTGGCATCCATTTCTCCAAAAATCCTAGAAGAATCCAAAACTCCCCAAAACACCAAATCACCCCATTTTGACCAGCTCAATACTTTGACTTCAAAAATAAACTCCAATTCTCCAAAATTAAAGCTTATACATTTAAGCTTCCATTGGCCCATATAATTAAGCTTATTAAATCTCAATTCCCCGCAAAGTCAAATTCTTCCATTTTACCGAATTAAATCTCGACGAAGCCCACATCATCTAGTTCAAAGATAGACTAATTATTTCTAAGAGTCTATCCCCTGCTCCCAAAATTTATCCGACCCAAACTCAAAACCCTAATTCGGTCCGAGCTTCTTTCGTTCACCGGAACCCTAGTAACACCTAAGCCCTTGTATTAGCTCAAACCTGTCTACACCCTGTCCACCCTCGCTCTACCATTAAGGTCCTAAACAACCTTGAGAAATATTCTAACTCAGGAATCCGACCCGTCCATACACTCTGTCATTCGTCGAAATCTATACAATGCCTTTTTGCATTGTCGATTATCCTAAAACCATAGCCTAAGTTCGATCCCGTTAAGCCAAACGCTTCACCACCTAAACCCTGGCCACCCCGCCTATTTTCTTCGTGTCCTTTTGGATTGTGTGTTTGTATTTTGTTCCCAGCTTGCATTCTGCAAAGCAGGAACTAATGTGTGTTCGTTTTTCCACGCTAGTACTCGGATCACGCGAGTTGGTCAACAGAAGGACTACAAGAGCAATTAAAAAAATCGATGCTCACCCCGAAGATCAGGTGAAGATAATCAGAGACTAAGGACCAAAAGGCAAGTCACATGTTTTTGATCATATTGAATCCCATTAAATTACATTATTTATTTAATGTATTTTCATTATTGATAGTTGCGAACTGATAATTGCTTAAAACAAAGGTTTAGAATGGCATGCTATCTAGATAATCCTACCACCGATAAAGAGCCCTGTTTATATTGATGGCCATATTCACCTTGACAACCTTAGTAAGAATTAATATATGATGTCAATGTATACAATATCATTTCATTCAACATGTTACACTACTAAGTGACTCTGGCCGTTGGCCGGTAGAATTGAAAAACCCGGAGAGGGTAGGGTGGTATGGGACACCGTACCCTAGGCCGGTGATGCTGGTGTGCAAGTTAGGGTAAAAATGGTGTGGAGGTCCGTGGAGGACTTCGTCCACCGCTTTACCCTGAGCCTGAGGCTGCGGACCTCAGGAAAAAGATAAGGAAAGAACCTTGTGCTAAGTAAGAGACACAGTGATCGCCCAACCACAAGTGTTGATACGTCAACCCTGGTCTAGTAGCTGCTCAAGTTCAATTGAACCTCTACAGACACAGTCTGGAGGCACCGTGCGAATCCATACGGAAGGGGCTGAGTAGGGCCATATGGAAGTTGGTTATTTTATTTGAGCAATCTGACCGATCGATCTGAACCTCGATCATGTGTTATGTGAGCCGCACAATAGTAGGCTAAGATAAGTCAGAGGTATCCTGAGCTTATTGGTGTAAGTCAGGAGTGGCCTGGGCTTATTGAGGAAGTCTACTAGGTAGAGGCTATATAAAGAATTGAGCAGCGAAAAGCCATATTTTCTTAATGCCAGACGTGGGTTAAGAAATCTTGTGGGTAAAGCAGGGCAGCTCTGCAGAGTGAAATAAATGGTATTCGAATACGCCGTGCTTCCGGTTAATGAAGCTGTGTTAATCGGGTGATTCCAACAACGAGGCATAAGTAGTGTTTCTAAAGTTGTTAATTTGAGTAATGATGAGACTTTATCTGATAATAGAAAACCCCCTGATATTAAGGAGAAATTGTTTTAAGTTTTACTTGATTGCAAACAAAATTGCATCCACCACTTAATAAAACAACTATACTCCCATCCCTTGAGAATCCTGGCATATAGATATATATTATTTTCCACATGTGATTTGCTGAGTACGGGGTCGGAGTACTCAGGCTTGCATAATTTTCCCCCCAACAGATACCAGAAGAAAAAGGAAGCAATTCACGATTTCGTGTTAGGGTTACAACTACACTCAAGTGTTCCTGTGGAGTGTTCTTCGGCTCTTCTGTATATAAGTTAAATTTTGGGCTTGGACGCCCGTATTATTGTTAAAATTGGCCTTTAGGTCTTATTTCACTTAAACTAACTTGTTTTGATTGTTCGTGAGTAGGCATGATACACTGTTAAGCCGCAACAGAACTCCTGGGCTGTTGCGGGCCGTACGACGTCCCTGTTCCCAAAAGTCGGGGGCGTTACATGTAGAACGCAAGAATGAGAAAGAACTGTGAAAATGTCGCAATCAATAGCCCCTTCCGTGAAGTAAGATTGAGGTATCTACCCTCCGATCTAATCCAGTGAGATAAAGCCCGCGATCAGGACAAGTGCATACCTACCAACACCAGGTGAATAGGTACGAGTGGCGTTGACATTTATATATGTGACAATATAGAACTTTTCAAGTAGATTAACACTGCATAGAGCCAACTAGAGAGATCAAAAATTGTTAGCCATATGTATTCTCCATGTATTTCCTTTTATATTTGCTGGCCCTCTATCCCTCATTCGGTTCTGTTGCTATAAACCAGGAGAGTGGATATGGAAGGTGCTGCACTATTAGTACTCACGTTTGGTTAGTCAATGAATTATCGCGTGAGCCAACATGGTATCAGAGCGATCCACTTTTTTCGCTTCCGCCTAACCAACCTTCTTGTGCGAACTTCCGTCGCCGGCGATCTCCGGCGCTTCGCCCATGGCTTCCCTGGGCGCCCTCTCTCCAGACGCCATTGCAGATGCGGCTGCAACCGCTGTCCGGACAGCCCTCCAGTCCGATGCGGCCGCTGTGGAGACCGACGCCGCCGCATCCACGGCCCTCGCCGACTCCCTGGCCGCCACTACTGCCAACGCAGTACGTGCGGCCCTCTCTGCCCTCACTGCATCGTCAACCGCCGCGGCATCTCCGTCTCAGACCGCGCCGGCCGCCGGGATCCTTCCTTCTGCTCCGGCCATTGGCGACGCCCCGCGCAGTGTCCCTCCTGCCGTCCTCGGTACTGATGCAATTGCATCTCTGCACTCCCAGGCGATCGGAGTCCTCAACATCAAAGCCTTGGTGCCGGTCACCTTGGACCTCGCTTCCTCCAACTACACCAAATGGCGCGGCTTGTTTCTCGTCACCCTCGGCAAATATGCACTCTCTGATCATGTCCTCTCCGACGACGCCCACCCGGACTGGGTGCGCATGGATTGCGTCGTCCTTGCCTGGATCTACGGGTCCATCTCCACCGAGCTATTGGAAATCGTGATGACCTCCGATGCAACGGCTCGCGTGGCTTGGCGCGGCATCGAACACCAATTCTTGGGCAATCGAGAACGCCGTGCATTGAATCTCTCTGCCGAATTTCATGGCTTCGTCCAAGGGGATCTCACCGTCACCGACTATTGCCACCGACTCAAAAGCATGGCAGACGGCCTCTCCGACCTTGGTGAACCCGTCACCGACCGCACCCTTGTCCTCGCCATGCTCAAAGGTTTGAATGCAAAGTTCGATCATCTACAAACTATTCTTCCAATGCAAAAACCCTTCCCGACCTTTGTGGAAGCCCGCTCCCAACTGCTACTGGAAGAGATTACAAAGGGTGGCCGGTCGTCGTCAACTTCCACTGTGCTCCTTGCTTCTAGCGGCAACAGCGGCTCCGGCACTCGCCTGGGCGGTGGCGGCTCCGGGGGCGCCGCTGGTAGCTTCAACCCCGCTCACAACACCGGCTATGGCTCTGGTGGACAGCACTCCGGCGGAACCAACACCAACAACAATGGCAACTGGCGCAACCGCCGCAAGCGCGAAAACGGCAATGGCGGCCATCACGGCAACAACGGCGGCAATCAACAGCAACAGCAGCGACCAAGCTTCGGAGGCATACACGGCTGGCCATCCCCTCACAATCCCTAGGCCGGCACAATCCACATGTGGCCCGGCCCAGTGAGCCGGCCCCCTGCTGCACCCAGCCTGCTGGGGCCACGTCCCACTGCTAGGCCTCCCTTCGCTGGTATGGCTACCGGCACTGCTGCTCCTCCAGGAGGGTTTCCACCTCAGTCGGCTTCACTGCAAGCACCGTCCCCGGCGCCTTCCTGGAACACGACGCCACCTTGGGATCAACAGGCATTGATCCATGCTTTCAACACTGCCACTCTCACGCCGCCGGCTACAAATGATTGGTATATGGACACAGGTGCCACTTCACATATGACGTCGGATGCCGGTACCCTCTCCCTTTCTCATACACCCAACCCCTCTGCACCATCTCACATTATAGTTGGTAATGGTTCCCTTCTTCCTATCACAGCTACTGGCCATACATCTCTCTCCCACAATAACAATTCCTTTTCACTCAATAATGTTCTAGTCTCTCCTAACATCATTAAAAATCTTGTTTCTGTTCGTCGCTTTACTTCTGATAATAATTGCGCCATTGAGTTTGATCCCTCTGGTTTCTCTGTGAAGGACCTTCACTCCAAGAGAGAGATCGCCAGGTGCAGTAGCTCCGGTGACCTCTACCCATTCCGCCCAACGACCCTTCACTTCGCTCTTGCCGCTCGCGACACCTCCACCCTCTGGCATCGTCGGCTCGGCCACCTTGGACACGACGCCCGCTCTCGTCTAGCCAGCTCCTCCGTCATACCTACCTGCAACGATGCTTCCATTTGTCACGCCTGTCAACTTGGTCGTCACAGTCGTCTTCCTTTTACTTCCTCCTTTACTAGAGCTACTTCCAACTTTGACTTAATTCATTGTGATTTATGGACATCGCCTGTGGCTAGTGTTTCTGGTTATAAATACTATCTCGTTATTCTTGATGATTGCTCTCATTATGTTTGGACCTTTCCCCTTCGTCTTAAATCTGACACTTTTCCTACTCTCTTGCATTTTGTTTGCCTATGTCAAAACTCAATTCTCCAAAACAATTCGTAGTGTCCAATGTGATAATGGTCGTGAATTCGATAACTCCACGTCTCGCATTTTTTCCTCACCAATGGCATTACCTTGCGCATGTCCTGTCCTTACACATCTCCCCCAAAATGGCAAGGCCGAGCGCATGATCCGGTCCATCAACAATATCTTGCGCTCCCTCCTTTTTCAAGCAAGCCTGCCTAGCTCCTGTTGGGTTGAAGCCCTTCACACTGCTACATACCTCATTAATCGGCATCCTACCAAAACACTCCAATTTCACACACCGTATTTCTCCCTCTATAGTTCTCATCCCACCTACGAGCACCTCCGTGTCTTTGGCTGCAAGTGTTACCCTAACCTTTCCTCCACCACCACCCACAAACTCTCTCCCCGCTCCACCATGTGTGTTTTCCTTGGCTACCCATCCGAGCACAAAGGGTACCGGTGTTTTGATCCTGTTACTAACAGGGTTATTATTTCACGTCATGTGGTGTTTGATGAGCACTCGTTTCCTTTTGCCGAGTCATCTTCTACTGATGCATGTGCTACTAATCTTGATTTTCTGGAGGAATTTATAGCAGCTTCCCCGGTGCCTATTGCTCCTGCCGTCTCCCGTGCGCATGACACAGTGCACGTCGGCGCCCCTGCGCATGCCGGGCCTGGCACTGCCTCACGTGTGCATGGCGCTGTACGCGACGACGTCCCTGCGCATGGCTCGGCCCATGCATCGGCGCCTCCTGTTCCCGCTGGACAAGTGGCTGATGGGGCCTCGGATCTTCTACCGACCTCCCTGGATGGGCCACCTTCTGCTGGGCCGCCAGCACTCCTGCCGGTCTTGTTGGATGGGCCACCGTCTGGGCCGCCTGCTATTTCCGCCTCAGACGTGTAGGCCGGAGTCGGGGCACTATTATCCCCTTCAGCCATACCGACTCGCGCCCGGAGTGCGCGCGTCGCCAGGACTGCCCCGCCATCCGGTCTCGGTATTTCTCCAGTACTCAACAGCCACAACATGCATACTCATGGAAAAGACGGCATCCGACGACCGAACTACAAGACCAGTCTCCACGCTGCAGCTCTTTCTCCTATCCCACGGACCTACCGTGCGGCGCTTGCCGATCCGATGTGGAGAGCAGCTATGGAAGAGGAGTTCTCTGCTCTTGAGTCTAACCACACTTGGGACCTTGTACCCAAGCCATCCGGTGCCAACATCGTCACTGGGAAGTGGATATTTCGTCATAAATTCCTGGCTGATGGTACTCTTGACAGATATAAAGCTCGGTGGGTACTTCGTGGATTTACTCAGCGGCCCGGGATTGATTATGATGAGACCTTTAGCCCGGTTGTGAAACCGGCTACAGTCCGCACTGTGCTCAGTCTTGCAGTCTCCCGGGATTGGCCTGTTCATCAGCTTGATGTCAAGAATGCTTTTCTACATGGCACACTTCAGGAGACAGTCTATTGTGTTCAGCCGCCAGGTTTTATTGACTCTACTCGCCCTGACATGGTTTGCCGTCTTAACAAGTCCCTGTACGGTCTCAAGCAGGCCCCCCGTGCTTGGTACAGTCGATTTGCCAGCTATCTGCTCTCTATTGGTTTCACCGAGGCCAAGTCTGATACATCCCTGTTCATTTATCACCGAGGCTCTGCTGTGGTTTATCTTCTTCTTTATGTGGACGACATTGTTGTTACTGCTTCTACCACTGCTCTACTGGACTGGACCATCTCTGTTCTTCAGTCTGAGTTCTCCATGAAGGACTTAGGGGCTCTACACCACTTTCTTGGGATCAGTGTCACACCTCGCTCTGGTGGTCTCTTTCTCTGTCAGCGGCAGTACTGCTTGGAGATTCTGGAGCAGGCTGGCATGTCTGATTGCAAGCCATGTAGCACCCCGGTTGACACCAATGCTAAGTTATCTTCTGTTGATGGTGCTCCTGTTGCCGATGCCTCTGATTACCGCAGCCTGGCTGGTGCTCTTCAGTATCTCACTTTCACTCGGCCTGATATTGCTTACGCCGTCCAGCAGGTTTGTCTTCACATGCATGATCCACAGGAGCCTCATCTTGCTGCCCTTAAGCGGATTCTTCGCTATCTTCAGGGTACCTTGGACTATGGTCTCTCTCTCCAGTGGTCCTCCCATGATTTGGTTGCATACTCATGCTGATTGGGCAGGCTGTCCCGATACTCGCAAGTCTACTTCTGGCTATGCGGTATTTCTTGGTGACAATCTTGTCTCTTGGTCCTCTAAGCGCCAACAAACTGTCTCCCGCTCTAGTGCCGAGGCCAAATACCGTGCGGTTGCTAATGCTGTGGCTGAGACATGCTGGCTTCGGCAACTCCTCCAAGAGCTTCAGTCGCCTCCCTCCTGGGCTACATTGGTTTATTGCGACAACGTTAGTGCCGTCTACTTGTCCACTAACCCGGTCCAGCACCAACGCACAAAGCATGTTGAGATTGATCTCCACTTTGTTCGGGACCAGGTTGCTCTTGGCGCGGTTCGCGTTCTCCATGTACCTACTACTTCTCAGTTCGACGACATTTTCACCAAGGGTCTGCCTACATCGGTCTTCTCCGAGTTTCGTTCCAGTCTACACGTTCGTCCACCCCACGTATAGACTGCGGGGGGGGGGGGTGTTAGCCATATGTATTCTCCATGTATTTCCTTTTATATTTGCTGGCCCTCTATCCCTCCTTCGGTTCTGTTGCTATAAACCAGGAGAGTGGATATGGAAGGTGCTGCACTATTTAGTACTCACGTTTGGTCAGTCAATGAATTATCGCGTGAGCCAACAAAAATAGGTCAATACCAAGAAACTAAGCTGTGTGATCCAGTATCCTCAGCTAAAAACCCTGGGAAGATTCAGTGACAAGGTATATGTAACTATGTAAGGACCATGTCCAATGCATAGTCAATGTTCTGCAGTAGAAGCTGCTTGTTGCTCAATCGCTCAAGAAAGGCAGGGTCTTCTTCAACCTAAAAGAATTATGGAACTTCCCTTATCAGCAGACTCTTTAATGGATACAATATGTGCTGCAGTATCAATTGACTCAATACCTATGGTTTTGGATGATTCTGAGCTCCACCAGCGGCAAGGTAAGCCGTGACTGTTAAAGACCCCTCCAAAGCAGCTTTCCAATGGTAGAACTTGACGATTGGCAACTTTGGGAACATGAAGGCATACAACACGACACATATCAGCACAAAGAAGCATGCTATCGAGGAGAAGAGTACTGCATAAATTAAGCCAAGTGGGCACATTTTTTTTTTTGAGGGAAAACAGTAGGAGACTCTCCTACCGTGGACAAGTGGGTACATTAGATTCACAATTGGAAGTTGCATTAACACCTGATTGTTGTGACATACCGGCTCCTTTGCGAAGACCTTTGTGGGAGCTGTCAAAAGCACCATTTGTAATGAACCTCAGAACCGATGTTATTGCACCAGCTGCAGCTTGACCGGCAAAAAAGGACTGAAAAATCCGAATATATCTAGCAATTTTGAAACACTTGCTGCCAGAAAAAAATCTGATCACGAAGACATGTTCTTTTTCCTAAAAAAAGGAGATGTAATCAAGAAGACATGTTCTTTTTTCCTAAAAAAGGTGATGTAATCAAGAAGACATGTTCTTAACAAACTGAAGGGACCTGGATGAACTCGGGGCACATGAAGGAGATATAACCAGTCATCCCAGCCTGAACATGACCATCGGCGACACCAAATCCGGCTGTGATGGCACACACTCAGAGATAAAAGCTGCAATCCCACCTCTCCCTGAAGTTGCAACATCCACCTACAGTTCCAAAAAAACTACAGATCAGTGAATTATTGTGATGAACATGTAATTCACAATGTACGATATCATTGTGCTTACAAAGATCACTGCCAATGTGCACAAGAAGGCCACCATGTATCCAACCAAAATGCGCGCCCTAGTGTTGACCCTTGCATCGTGGTATGTGTACGCCGTAGTTGCAGTTGTGGCAAAGACAAATGTCTGATATTTAAAGGTAACAAGCCTAGATGGATGGTACTTCTGCATTCAGCAAGAATTGGATAAGTTTAAATCAACTTAATCTTTGACCTTGTTTCCATCGGTACACTCGAACCAATAATACCGGGAATAGGTAAACAAAGTACGGATTGCCTATACAATACCTAGGTGCTCTTTATCCTTAGAGAGCACTCTTTTTTTTTCTTTTTAGGAATAATCTTTAAAAATTTTGGTATTCATGATATTTATAATTAAATTATGTCATATAACTCAAGAAATTCAAGAATACAACTAAAAAATAAAAGTTATCATCTTGATTTTTAATAAATTATTAAACGAAAGTCACATAAATTATCATCCGTTAGATCCTAAGTTACCATCGTTAGTTTAACAAATCACCAACATAAGTTTAAAATTGTCATCAGTTTACGAATTTGAGAAAAGTTTAGGAATTATCATCATGTGAGCCTTAAGTTATTGTTCTAGTTTTAGAAATTATCACCCTAAAATCAAAACTACCACCATTTGTATAAGTTTAAATCATTTTAAAACCTACCATCATTTGCACTAAAGTTACCATCAGGTACACCCTAAATTATTATCTGCATTTTTAATAAATCATCACCCTAATTTTTTTAATTTACTATCATTTTGTGGTATCATCACTTTTAACCCAAAATAAACCCGAACTTTCAAAACTTTCCAACAATCTAATCCTAAGTTATTAGCTGCAGTTTTAACAAGTTACCACCCTAAGTTTAGAAATTATTATTATTATTATTATTCAAAAATAATCATCATTTACATCCTACATTACCATCTATTTTTTAATAAATTATCAACCTAAAAATCGTTTCTCCACTGTTGAGTCATGATGGATTGTTTTTAAGAAGTGAAAAATGCAATTCACTTCTCTATATTTATAACTTTTATCATCAGTTGCATATGTTATCATCTGTAGTTCAAAAAATTATTAACCTAGGTTCAATTCATGAGTTTTTTTACATTAAAACATACCATCATTGCACATGATTTTAGCATCTACTTTGAAAAAATTACAACCCAATGTTCTATAAGTTTTCATCTGCTATCATTGATGACTAATGCGTATGTTGTGTGGTTGAAAAAGAGGATTATGCCTAATTGCATGGGACGTGAGGCTACAAATTGGGACCCACCCGATGAAAACTACAAGTATTATACAAAAAGATGGTGTGCATTGCAATATGCAAAGGAAATAAGGAATTGGGCTTTCTTATAACAACCAGGCCCACTGACAATACCCGTTCATAATGCAACTTTTTGATATGTTAGGCCCCACCATGTGTGCACATCTCACTCCCTTTGCCATCGTTGAAAATGCATGCAATACTCATCTCTATGCCCTCATGTGGTTATGTGCTAGGGCCATTGAATAATCAACTCCATCTATTATGTAGATTCAACAAAAAGCCAGCGTTGCAATGGTTTGTTTCTCTTTCCACTATGACATACGTAACATGTTATAGCGTATCGAACATCTCACTCACCCACTCCCGCACAGCCAGATCGGATGGATGTGAGATTGGGTGCCCATTAAGACTAACGCGTACCTGGTAGCACTATAGGTTAGGTTAATGTCAATTCGATACCTTGGAATACTCCAGGTGAAAAGCTATAATTGATTCGTGCACTTGCGGTAACATCTGACCGTGCATATATCGCGTCAGCGAGCACAGACACAGTTCTCGAAAGGTATGAACACTGTGAATAAATTAAGTAGTGTCTATTCCATCTGACATTCTCAAGCACTTGGAGGGTAGGCCATCCATTCACTCGGTCCCATGTGTTATTATATACCCACGAAACTATGTAGCGACTGTTTTGAAAAATGTGTGTGCTTGGAATTGTGTATACACAGTCAACTGTTTTGAACTCACCAATCTCACATGCGTTATTGCCCTGTGTGTGCAAATTGGGCCCACATTATTTGGTCCCAGCTATCATGACACGGGTATTCATTTCTATGTGCTCCACGTGCATGGATGGCTATAAAAAAGACCCTACCTCAATCCAAGAGAACGAGCTTGTCGTGTCTATATTATTAGCACCCATTCGTCCCCCATTCGACCCATCTGATGGCAGTGAAGTTAGGTTCTCGGTAAGAATTTTCGAACAAAGTAATCTTCGATAGTAACCATGCTGTTGAGCCTAAGGATGCACCCTATCCCCAGAAGCCAACAGATTAAAATACCCAAATGCTTCCTCCGCGATGAATCGCACGTTTGCCAAGAACAAATGCAATGCATATTCAGTAAGTAGAGAGTGATTAAGACTTGAGCATCTGTGAGAATTGAGATAAGAAACCAAGTTGTTGGTAGTCTGAGGACGTCTTCTATGTCTGCCATGGCTAGTCACTTTGATGGCTCTGCCACAGATCAAGGAAGCAAGCATTTCTTGCAAGAGCTTCAGAGGTATATGTGTGATATTAACAAAAATAACGCTTTTGCCGTTCGGTTACCGGGCACCAACTCTCCGTAGGTGACATGTGGTGCTTGCTATCTTGCCACCCGGCCACTAGACTGCAGGTGGCCTGCTGCCCACCCATAAAATGGCAGCCAGCTTAATTACCTGCCTAAATTTATAATTTTATATCATATTTATTTGAATTTTTAAATATAGCAAATGAGCTTGAAAAATTACAAAATTTTATCTATAGCCTTTTGATATAACATACTTAATTATGTAATTTTTAATAATTTTATCTACTTTGACTATTGCTAAAAAATTCATATAATTTTGATATTTGTAGAAGTTGTTAAATATAGCAAACAAGCTCTAAAAATTACAAAATTTTATGTGAATCCTCCCGACATAGTCAACCTAATTGTACAATTTTTTAGGAATTTTATGTACTCCAGATTTACCATGTTAATTTGTGATAATTTAATCGTAATTAGCGATATGCGAGGAAGGATATCCCGCCTTAGTGCTGCCCCCTTGCCCGCAGAAATGTCAGTCTACTATACTGTCCCTTCTTACCCGCTCTCTCCTTCGGACATGTGTAGGCTTGACCATACCGGCCCCCTCGCCCACTCCCTCACCTGCATAAATGTTAGTCTATCTATGTCGTCGCGCCTTGCTCGCTCCCTTGTGCGCACATATGTCACTCTTACCATGCTGTTCCCTGTCACCCACGGTGCTATGTGTCGACAACACGTCCATAATTTCTAGTGGCAACACACCAGGTTCTCTTTTCGCTCAGCTTCAAATGCAGAGCTCTCGTAATCGCTCATCTAAACTGCGTTTCGCTTCTTATAGGAAGAAGGACCTTCTCTGTCATACTGATAAGAACATGTACCCTATGAATACAACCATATTTTATATATTTGTTGTTCCAATTACAAGACCTCCTACGCATCACTTAAATTATCAGGTGAGCTCATTTTAAGGAGGTTTTACTTTGTTTGATAAAGAACTTATGATATTATATAATGAGGGTTTGTTGCGTTTGTTATCATGTATCGAGATTTATGATCAAGATCATGCAATACGTGAGGCTACACATATGTTAAAACTGAGGACGGTTTTCTGTTAAGAAGAGGAGAATGATGTGACCATGTCACAAACGTATACGACTATAGCACCCAATATCAAGATTGAACAAAAGGTGAATTCATTTCTATCTATTCCTACTAATGTTATTCATGAGAATGGAGTACTACCTCATGTCACTACTTTGCACATTCCTAGGTTTGACAAATGAAAGATTTTTGAATCGAGGGTAAGAAGGAGGCCGGGGCCAAATCAATGGAGAAAAACAAGGAAGAAGAAGGCCAAGGAGAAGCCATGCAGTGGGAGGGCAAAAGGGGAGAGGCCCGAGAACTTAAATCCCAAGTTTTGGATGAGGTTTCCAAGCCCAATTCGAAATTTCCTCAAGTCCAACCGAAATCAAACTTGGAATCAACTCATAACTCAATTCGGATTCAGTTCGGGACAGCCAGACAAGCCTGTAATAAAACGGCCATAACTTTCCCAAATGGAGTCCGATTTAGATGTTCTTGTGCTTGTTCGAAATCTTATTCCAAGGCCCATCCAATGGGTAATGCCTCATCTTTAGAAACATTTTGGTCGCATCGCAATCGCCAAAACAATCCAACGCTGATTTAGCCTGACAAGACCGACTTCCAATATGCATAGAATTCGCATCTGGAGTCCGTTTGAGATGGGTGAGTACTTGATGGAAGGCTTATCTTATCCTCTTTCCAATGGATCTAGACTCATCTCAAAATTCCTTCTGTGTAGAAAGATATCACCAAAACAAGTCAGGACTATTTCTGAATCCGAGTCTAGAGGTGCTGCGCCACCTCCAATTGGGCCCAAGGGCTTTGTAATTTTTTAGGGTGGGTGTCCAACCCTAGGACGACCCTTGGCCGCCCCTCTCTCTTCTCCAACTCATATATTCACTCTCTGCCACCTTTGAACTCTTTGGATTTCGTTGAGTTTAGGTTTAGTCATTGTGCAAACTTCTGTTCTTTAGTTGTGTCGGACGACCACCTGTCAAGACAGCTTTCGAAATCCCACCTTTTGAAATCAATATAAATATTTGCAATTTCAGATTGTTTGTTATCTTGTTCTTACATGTTCTTCAGTTGCATGCAGGAATAGGCCTTTGTGGTCAAGTCAACCGCGTTCTTGGTACGGTTGATAACAACTTGGAGTATGGTTCAGCGATTGCTACGGCGCAAGAGACGTCGTGCGGTTGTAATCGGTTCGCAAGGGTCATCTCCACCAAAATCAAAGTTATTATCCTATTGGAAGATCGGAACCCTATTGCCTCATCACATACAGCAACATAGCATGGCAAACGCTGAGAGGCCAATCGGAACGGAGTCACCAAAGAAAGACATTCCCCTAAAAAGAAGGAGAACTTCGGTCCTAACTACCGTTTGATGCCAAATAGGTGAGCTCAACCAATATGGCCGAAATGAAGACACAGGGAGGACGTGGTCATGCCGGTCATCGAAGGCCATTTCGATGGCGAGCAACATTTCTTCTGATGCCCACACTCTGGGGTACAATTAGCAAATAATTTATTTTCTCTTATTGCTATAGAGCTTTCATACTAAACCTTCTTTCCAGTAGATAGTGAAATGTGACTTCGTCCGCTGAATCAATCCTCCCCATGTGGAGACGAGGGAGTGGGCGAGGGTGGAGGGCACGTACATAACGACATCAGTGTGGATGAGGGAGCGCGAGGGGGACGGCACGGACAAAGTTACAATTGTGCAAAGGATGCAGTGGAAAAGGAAAGATAGCAGCAATGAACCAACATATATGCAAAGGACAGAGATCACGTACTGCAAAATATACCTGAGCATCGCATATCGCTAATTACGATTAAATTAACATGGTAAATTCAAAGCACATAAAATTTTTACAAAATTACGCAATTAGGTTGACTATGTTGAGAGACTTCACATAAAATTTTGTAATTTTTGGAGCTCGTTTGTTATATGTAACAATTCGTACAAATATCAAAATCGTACGAATTTTTGAGCAACATTCAAAGTGGATGAAATTGTTAAATAATTATACAATGAAGTACGTTATGTTGGGAGGCTGCGCATAAATTTTGTAATTTTTGAGCTCATTTGCTATATTGAAAGATTCAAACAAATATAACGAAAAATTACGAATTTAGGCAGGCGCCTGCCGCCCAACGGCTGGACAATAGGCGCCACGTGTCACCTGCAAAGCACTGTCGCCCGATGGTCGAACAGTAGAAATGCTATTTTTTATTAATATCATGTACATATGACTATTTTATAAATATGAGTTAAAAATGTACTATATATACCAAAAATTCGGCTATGTATGTAGGTGTTGTGAAGCAGTGGTGTTCCTGTAGGTAGGGAGTACTACTCACTAGGACTGTTCGTTTGGTTTTTTCAGTTTATACGGTTTGATAAATACGGTTTTTTCGGTTTATACGGTGTTAGTGATTCGAGAAATACGGTAATTAATATAATACGGTATGGTATCGGTAAATACCATTTTATTTCGGTACGGTATCGGTAAATACCAATTTTACCAAAGTTTGCACGAATTACTAAATGTTAATCTCATCTCCAATTCTCCATTGGCAGTCCGCAGTCGGCACGCGACTTGGTGACGTGCAGGTATGCCTTCCTAAGAGCATCTCCAACAATCCCCTTAAATCTCCCCCTGAATCAAATTATTAGGAAATTGTGTAAAAAGTCTTCTCCAACAACTCCCCTAAACACCCCCCTATTTCTATTCCCCCCCAAAACTCTCCCAAAACCTAGGTAGAAACCGGGAACTTTCAGGGGTCCCCTATCCTTGCTCCCGCCGTCACGCGCGCTGGAAATGTACAAAGTAAGAATTCCCATCTCAATTATCTAGTCTCACGTCATGTACTGCATGTGTTTTCTTCATTTTCTAGTCGGTCCTGATTTCTAATCACTGTTTGATATTTATACAGCGACCGTCGTCCGTGTACGCACACGCACGGGATTGGTTTAATCTCCCTATTCTATTCGGTTGGATGGACCGACTTGATCACTAATAAAAATAGGTATCGAGCAAAGTAAATGGGCCGGTTGTTAATGTTGAGTCAGATTCAAAATACTATTAGGATATATTTAGGGGAGCTGTTGGAGGAGGGGACTAAAATAGGTTAACAAATTTTTTGAGCTGCCCCTAAAAGGTGTCTTTTGGGGTGGATTTTTAGGAGGATTGTTGGAGATGCTCTAAGTCCTGACCTCTGGCGCAGGCTGTTAGAGTTTGCCGCTACAAACTACTTGCTCTGGATTTCCTCAGTGCTAACTGAACTCACACATTCAGGGATTGGTTTTTCGGATGTGAACAGTAAATGACAGGAGGAAAACTAATGAATCAGAGCACGATCCCTCGGTTCATCCGAGTCCGTCTTTTATACTCTTGTTAGTTACTTAACTTAGAGTCTGTTACATGCAGGAATCAATCAAAACATAAAAGCCGAATACTTTCCTAACTGCCCTACTGACTCGGACAACTAAAACAGAAAGAATGACTAAGTCTGCTCCTACTGAATTCCGGTCACTCCGGATCTTTCCAGTGAACTAACCCGGTCTGACCGGTCTGCTTTACCCGGTCTGACCGGCCTGCATTACCCGGCCAGACCGACCTGTATTCTCCAGCCAGACCAGACTCCATGCGCGACTTCAAACGAGAAACCAGAAATGACAAACCGAGAAACCGACTTCAGTGTGACCTGCTGCTGCTCCAGCGCCGGCCTAAACAAGAGGTTCCTTACCGTGGAGGACTCCACCGTGAAGCTGCCGACAACGCCGGTGCCGAATCCTGTGCAGTACACCATCTCGGCATCTCCAGTGTCTTCAGCCGGGGCGCGGCGGCGAAGACAGCGGTGATGATCTCCTGGTGGATGGGACGCGGTGGAGCTTGAGCGTGCAGAGGCGGGCGCACGCGACGGCGGACCAGCGCGGCACGACGCAGGTGTCGAGGGATAGCACGGTGATGGAGCGGATGGAGAGGACGTTCCTGGGCAGGCGCGCGCGGTGGCGCAGGCGGATGGTGAGCTCGGCGACGCCGTGGTCGGCGGCGGTGTCGAGGACGGGGCGGAGGGGCGAACAGCGGGGAGGGCGAGGCGGCGGAGGAGTAGCAGTGGGGAGGTGCGTAGAGGGATCGGGATCCGGGAAGGTGGGCTCGCAGAGGGAGACGGAGTGGGCTGTTCGGTATTTACGGTAAAATCGGTTTCCCCTCAGTTTATACCGAAAATACCGAATAAATGAAATGTCATTTTTTTAGATACTGAACCGAATACCGAATACCAGTCAAATCGAGTTGATTGGTTCAATTCGGTTTTTTCGGTTCGGTGTAAAACTGCACAGTCCTACTACTCATCGGGAGACCGCACACAAATCCAAAAGCAAGAGGCAAGATGGGAGAACAAAACATTCTCCCCTCTTTTGGCTGCACTGCACAAGCATCAGTAGCGAACGCGTCCCTGAAAGGGCGCAAAACGCGTCAGGACGATCAGCCACTTTTTCATTCAGTACTATTAGTCACTTTATATTTTTATATGTTATAATATACTTTATATGTTATCATATCATAATTTTATAAGTCATATAATAGTTTAAATATTATAGTGCCTTATATTGCACTGTCGTTTGCTCTCTTTCTTACGTAATATACTCAACAAAATCTAAAAGTCATAAGCCATAAGTCGTTTCTATCAGCCACTACTATTTGGATGGATTCTTTTATGCTGTGGCTTTGGCATTTGGGTTATGATTTTTGAATTCTGACTGTTCACGAGAGACAGTACGAAGAGAAAAAAATCGTATGTAATTTTGATTGATATACCTAACTCGTTATAGTGTCTACTATAATCTATTTGTAGAGCAGATAGTCAAGAGACCCCA
Organism: Dendrocalamus sinicus; assembly: GCA_036346575.1. Lineage (NCBI taxonomy): Eukaryota > Viridiplantae > Streptophyta > Magnoliopsida > Poales > Poaceae > Dendrocalamus > Dendrocalamus sinicus. Next base: position 8,430,754 of record CM070660.1, on the reverse strand, counting down.
GTGGCCAGACGGATCGCCGGCGCTTTGCTCTTCCACGCCACGCATGCAGAAGATCCTGACGAACCGACGGGGAGAAATTGCCAAGTTGGTGCAGTTTAGCCACTATCGAGACGAGCGACTAGCGACGACGCGCGCGTGCATACATACCTGTCCAAAGTGGCCAGCATGCAGCGCGCGGCGCCCATGTGCCGCAGCTACGGCACGGCGGAGCGCCTTGTCGTCGTCGCCGGTGCTGGCCATCGGAGAAGTCGGAGCCGAATGGTCGTGGCCGTCGTTGGTCGCGAGGGCAAGGGCTTTTTTGTTTCTAGGCCCAACTGAAATGAGCACCTCCTCAAGGCCGGTATCTTGCGTGGGCTGGTGTTTGGAAGAATGTTTCCACAGTTCCACTTTCCACTGGGATTAGGCTTTATCCCCACCGAAGCAGGCCCGTCCAAGGATGGCCATATCATAACAGGAAGGTCTCTACTCTTCACCAATGTTGGATCCAGAATTAACACGGTCCAGATAAGACGAAGCCCACCCTAATCTCCCATAAATGCACATCATAGGATCTCACCCCTCCAATTTCAATCGAACGGTCAAACCGCCCTCACGATCGGACCTGATCGGTTCGGCTTGAGCTTCTGGCTTCTGGCTTATTTTTCACTATTTATAAATTTTGTCTTTTTCTGAACTTTTGACTTTTTGTTGAGCTTTTTTGCCGGTTCTTTTTTCCCGTATTCGTTTGTATTATACATATTGGGCTAACATATTTTTTATATTTTTAAATTTTTTAATTTTAATTTTGCTAAATAAGCCTCATCATTCTGATGTTTTTTCACCCACTACTGATGTTTTCAACCATAAGCCATGAGCTTTTAAGCCCAACCGATCACCACCTAATTATCTTCAGTTTTCTTTCCGACAGAGAGATGACCAAGGGTCTCTCCTTTTTTAACTTCTAAAAATTATTATTTTTCTTTTATACAGTAATTAACATTTAAACAGTTATTTTTATAATTTAAGATCTATAAGTTTATTGTAATTTATACTGTAGTTATTTTATTTATATCAGTTAAAATCACATGTGAGTTTCTGTTATTCCGTACGCTCTTATAAACAGCTCAAAAAATATAAATCATAGCAAAAAAAATATATCTTGATCTTTTTTACTTTTGTATATAACTTTTAATTTATCTAAACATTTAAAAAAGAGACGATTTTTCAGCACGAATTATTCAAACGGCTTTACAAATCTAAAATACGTCATCGACGTCAGCTCTCTGATCCACTTCCGTCTCGAAAAACTAAAGAAGCCGTCACCCAGCCAAAAGGCTCCTCGACTCCGACGCGGACGCCCGTCGCGTCGCCTCAGTCCTAGATAGCCAGCCCTCCGAGGCTGTCAGAGAGTGGGCCCACCTTGATATTGCTCCATTTTGATCTGCCAAAATCCCAATCCCTACCACGCCTCGCTAGAACCCTAGCCCTCCGCCGCCGCCATGCCGCCGCGCCGCTCCAGGGGCAGGGGCAGGGGCAAGCCCAAGCCCAAGCCCAAGCCCAAAGCCAAAGCCACCGACGCCGAGCCCGTAGAGGAGGCCGTCGAGGCCGAGGTCGACGGGGAGGACACGAGGACCGAAGAGGAGGCCGCCGAGGACGCCAAGAAGGAGGCCTCTGAGAGCGGGGCCGAGGATATGGATGCCGAGGCCAAGGAGGAAGCCTCCGAGAACAAAGCGGAGGAGATGGATTTGGAGCCTGAAGCGGAAGCCGACGAGGCCAAGGCTGAAGAGATGGATGCCGAGCCTGAAGCGGGAGCGGCCGCGGCCGAGACCGAGACCAAAGCTGTGGCGGCGGATGCCGAGGCCGAAGCGGAAGCCGCCGAGAGTGACTCGGAGCGCGAAGCAGATGCCGAGGACGCTGATCCAGAAGCCGAAGCAGAGGAGACCGACGGCGAGAATGAGGAAGCCGCTGAGACCGACGGCGAGAATGAGGAAGCCGCTGAAACCGAGGGCGAGAATGAAGAGGAAGCCGCTGAGACCGGCGGCGAGTACGAAGACGAAGCCGCTGAAACCGGCGGCGAGAATGAAGACGAAGGCGCGGATTCCGATCCCGAAGGTGAGGGCACCGACGCGGAGCCCGATGCTGTGGAGGAACTCCCTCGTCCGCCCCCTCAAACCCGCGGCGGCCGCCGCAAGCGAGCGGCCGCTCCCGACCCGGCTCGCGAGGACGACGAGACGGAGGAGGGGACCCCTGCACCACCGCGTCGGCGGCGCCGGCGCAAGGCAGGTGACCGTGGCGACTCTCCGCCACCACCGCCAGACCACCTTCGGTGCCGCCGAAGTGATGGGAAGAAGTGGCGCTGCCAAGCTCGCGCGCTCCCCACGGTCAGCTTCTGCGAGTACCACTACGCGAAGGCGAACAAGGGCAAGAAGCCGCCAGCGGACGGGGAGGTCCTTGCTGTCGCTCTCCAACGGCAGAAAAAGAACAAGAGGAAGGGCAGGAGGAACCTGAATCCGCTGCCAGCATCACCTCCGGCAGCCACAAGCGACCTGACAAGGGATCTCCCTAACGGACTGATGACAATCTCGCCGGGGAGCAGCGGGCCAGCCACGGGCCTGCCGTCGTCCGTCATGACAAAGGTTGGAGTTGACATTCCTGCGCCAATCCAGCGATGCTACCGTTCCAAGAATGCTGAGCCATTGCCTGTTGGCCCTGTGAAGGTCACCGAGCTAATCTTTAATTGCTCTCGATTGATGGTTTGATTTGCATTATTATGTAGTTTTGTGCCAGGCCTGTGCTTATTTGCTGAGGTTTGTGTGCGATTAGGTTGTCCCTCGTGCAATGAGTATGACAAAGGCAGCACAGACATGTCACCGTTGTGGGGTGAAGAAGGCAGCACGCATTGTCAAGTGCAAGAACTGTGACAACAAGTACTTCTGCAACAGCTGCATCAATAAATGGTTGGTTCAGAATTTGTTTGTCATTGGTTTATTTTTGTGATTCATCCCTGCATCTTGAATCCATGATTATGCACAGATTTAAGTAATGAGAACTTGGGTGATGCTAACTATGTAATTGGGAGAATGACTCGTCTAGTTTTACATTTGCATGCTATTTAGTTTGTTAGTGCTTGAAGAGGGGAGATGGGACTGAGGGAGGGAACTGAGGTTATGAACTATATTCCTGTGTAGTTGTGAATCATTGACTTTTAGGTTTGCATATCATTCAGTTTTATTAATGATTACAGATTAGGAAGTAGAGACAAACATTTGCTTTAGTTTATGAACTACATTTCTGTGTGGTTGCGCTAAGCTCCTGTTCTTCATGCTAGGCCTTTGTATAATTTTGCATATAATTGCAAGTTTCATTCTATGGCATCCTGAACTACCAGTACTAGCTGGTAGTTTATTGTGACCAACAATAGATATTAACAGAGCCCATGGACTAAAAAGGTGACAGCGATGGCGTTTTCTAGAACTTTTTGTCTTTGCGATAGTATTTTACTATTTTGCAGTGAGGTCCGATTGTGATGGTATTTTTCAACTCCGCGACCATTGCAATAGCACATAGCAAATTTACTCATTTTTGACAAAGCAACGTGTCTATGACTACATGGATAGGGTTCTAAGGAAGTACGTCAATTGTGGCAATGGACAAAACAATGGCCAAGAAACCTCAAAGAGTCAAGAGTGGCTCCAAACAAAACATGCCCTTACTTTGGAGCTGTCCTTCCCTAGTTCTCATATTTCTCTATTTCATATTTGGGGATACTAGTAATACCATGGAGATTTAACTTTCATTTTCTTGTTTGCCCTAAATGACATTAGGAAACCATCTCTTTTTTAAAAGCATAAGTTACACTGTTGCATAATAATAAGGTGAAGATGGTATCATGTTAACGTAGATGTCATGACCCCATGGTGCTTTCACTGTTAATATAATGTTGAGGGTGTCTCCAGTTGCTTTCTTATTCACTTATATTCACAGTGGTTATTCTCCAGTTGCTTTCTTATTCATTTGTATTCACCGTGGTTATACGATTAGGCCCTGCTCAAAAGAGCTTTTTTTGAGTGGCTTATGGCTGAAAAGCACTGTAGCTCTATAGCTGACGGAGGCTTATTTAGCATAATTAAATTTAAAAAAATTAAAATAGAAAAAACATGTTAGCCCATCATGTATAATGTAAACAAATACGAGAAAAAAAAGAACCGGCAAAAAAGCTTAAAAAAAGGTCAAAAGTATAGAAAAAACGAAATTTATGAATAGCGCAAAATAAGCCAGAAGCTTAAGCCGAAACGAGCGGAGCCTAAGATCTTTCTTTTTTGTTCAGCCAACAACATTGTGGTGCATAATACTGTAGATAGGTTTGTTTGTTTCAACATCTAATTTATAATTCAAGGATTCCTAAGCACCATCATGGAAACTGGCTAATGTTGTACTTGACTGGCTAACGTTGGCTCCCTTGTCTTTTGATGGGGAAGGGATTGGGAAAAACTAAAGTTTTGGGCAGTTCACATCACACCAATCTTAGTTGCATATTATGTTTTATTTTCATAAAAAATGCATTGTTGTTTAGCACTGTTTTAAAAAGGGTGGGGTGGCAGATAATTGATTTTGCCGTCTTTTTTATAAAAAAAACAAAGTAAAATCATAACTCATAGTTTACCTAATTGGTGCTAAAATACAAAGGTTTACACGAAAAATTGCTCGATTGATGCTTAGAATCGTATCAAATTGTAAACACAAATAGAGCGCAGATACCAATCTCATCGTATAAATGCTAATCCAAATTGTCATGTTCCCTTTTTTTAGATATAGACCTAGTATTCAGGAGAGCATGATATGGTTACTCTATATAGAAGCTTAGAGTGGGGTAAACAAATCAAGGCAGAGTAATCCCATATATTTAATTGTCATGATGCAATCTTGGCTTCACACATTGTTCCAGAAACTAAGATCAGGAGAAAACATTATACTTGTGCCTTTGGCTTATCAACTAGGCATTTGTTATGGAACCAAAACCGTTAGGAGGAAAAGCAATAGCATTTTCTTTTCTGACACTGTTCTAGATCAAGGTCACTGAAGTCGCAAATGCGCCTCTGCTAAAGCATTTAAAGTAGCATAGCCAGTCTGCATATCAAGGCCACTAACCCACTTATCAACCTTGCTATCAAAGCTGCTCATCTGCATATACTCTTAAATGTGGGGGTGGCTGCTTTCTAACCACTAGCCGTTATTTAGAATACTGTTTCTTTTTTCTGTTTGGGTGCATTTTGGTATTCAGAATTTTATTTCTTTTGGTCTTGTGCGTGTGCTGTGCTCATTTTTTCCCTTGTTTCATTTTTTTGTGGGGGTGGGGGTGTCACAGTTCACAAGTACATTGATAAATCTCGATCTTTTGGGGGCGCTAGAGCTTCCCTAGGAGTAACCACAAGTTAAGGGTTAAGTATCACTTGAGCTTCTTTGGACAACTACGGGTGTAGCGTGTAGGTTTCTTATCCCCATCAGAATGTTAAATAAACTTGCAAACATGCTGACAGTGTAGTACCTGTTAGAGGGCATAACACGTAGAAAAAACATGAAGTTACTTAGTATAATCATGGAAATGTTAGCTTAATATTCTGTACATGGCTTTTACGTTAAGTGGTTTATTATGTTTGTTTGAGAATGTGTACAACAATTTATGTTAAGTAGCTTAGCTAATGTTGGTGCATATTTGGAGGTTAAAGGCTGCAGTACAATAACCAAGTTCCTCTGTTTGAGGAGGGGGGGGGGGGGGGAGAATTACTATCGATAAAGCTATTCATTGCCAAGAAAGTTATCTTGGCACTTAGGGATTATAATCATGGAAATGTAAGCTTGATCTTCTGTACATTGCATTTTACATTAAGTGATGTATTATGTTTGTTTGAGAATGTCTACAACAATTTATTTTAAGTAGCTTAGCTAATGTTGCTGCATACTTGGATGTTAAAGGCTACGTTACAATAACCAAGTTCCTCTGTTCGAGGAGAGCGAGAGAGATAATTACTCTCAATAAAGCTATGCATTGCTGAAAGTTATCTTGGCACAAAGTGCAAACTGAGATTAATCACTCAACTTAAAAAGTGCATCTAATTTTAGCAATAAATTGTGAAAGTAATTTCTTCAGTAGGAGTACATTGCATTTGATGTCCACTGCTTGACTTAATTGGAACCAATGGTTTACTAGGTCTTGATATGCCCATGTCTGCTTTCTTCTCTAGTAAATCTTGGTCCTGACTGTTAGTACACTGCAGGTATACTGGGATGTCCAAGAAGGACATAAAGATGTGCTGTCCAGTTTGTCGTGGCTGCTGCGATTGTAAACAATGCACCCTTGGTCAGATCAAGGGTGCTATGCGTAAGGTGGTTTTTTACTAGATAACTGCATGGTGATCAATTTGATAACTAATTGACTATTTTATTTATTTGTTGCTGTTTATGTCTTGAATATTCAGGAATCACAAGGTGATCAAGGGAATCTAATCAGGATCAAAATTTGCAACCACCAATTCTACAAGCTTTTACCTTTACAACTTAACCAGGAACAGCTTGATGAATTAGAAATAGAAGCTAAAATACAAGGTTTGTTTGTGTAATTTTTTTGGTTTGTAAATCTTGCATTTCCATTATTAATTAATCGTTCTACTCTTGATTAGGAACAAAAATATCCAATATCCGTGTCCAAGTAGCTGAAAATGACCAGAGTGGGTCACTTTATTGGTAAGCTCTATTATCTGCTACTGTTCTCATTTAAATATGAGCTAGTAGCATGTATCCCAGTTTGATCAGTTCTGTCCTCAATTCATAGTATCATTTACATATATACTTAACATGGTATAAATTGCTCTTGTAACTATATGAATGGTTATGTACCTCTTTTGTCATGTGTATGTTATTTCATGCTAATGGTTATCGCAAGTTTAGCAGCATACAATACAGTTTTTTAGTTAATTTCACCTGTTTATGTATATTGGTCATAGAACAAAAGCAATCCTATTGCCTAGGTCTGTTACCTAATTTTAGACACGTTTGCTGAGTTACAATGTCCTGCATGGCCTTTTGCATTTAAGCGATTTAAAGAGAAACCTTAGTTTTTTTATATTATGGTTTCGGCTTGTTTTGCATTTGTCCAGTATGCCTTTTTATATTGGCTATGCTGCTTTAAATCTATTTGTTTATTGCACTGTTATTCTATTGCAATTTCTCTTCTGACCAGAGATTTTATAAAATGCTATTTTTTGCAAGCAGTAATAACTGTAAGCACTCCGTGCACCAATTCCTGAGAAGCTGCCCAAGATGCCCTTTTAAGTTGTGCTTAAGTTGCTGTCAGAAGATACGTGAAGGAAATATGTTAGGCATCACCCCTGAAGAGAAATTTGCACAACGATTGCTTCAGCAAGAGTCAGCCCATGAGGACGGCAGCATAAGTTGCCCTTCCATTGAGCTGGGTGGCTGCGGCGACTCTCTATTAAACTTGGTATATGGACCCCCATCTGGCCAGTCCGAGGAACTCAGTTCAGGAGATGAGCTTGATGCTCCGGGCAATCATTCTGGAGTTAAGGATGCTCTACCTCATCGCTCGCCTGTAGCCGAGAGTAATGGAAGCCTTGCCAGATTATCTACCAGCCAGCAGGAAGCCGTATCCACATAATCGCCGGCGATGTAGCTCTTCTTTGCAGATATCCGTTCATCTTTCAGGTCGGAGTCTCATAATTGCGAGAGCAACGGACATGGGTTGCTCATTATCAAGCCTGAAAAGGTAGGGGGATATGGTCCGAATTGGGTAGAGGGTAGATTGCCTGATTTAGTGTTATTATCGGCTAATATGGCCATTGATTTTAGGTCTGTGACCAGGGGATATTCTCAAGTAATTCTTCCGTATTGTTCATCTTTGGTTTGGACGTCATGTTGGTTATCGTTGTAAATAGGGTATGACTTTATTTATTTGTTATTAGTGAAAAGTTGGTTGGATCTTGTATTGGTCGTTCTGCCTTTAATTTAGGTACTGCCTGTCCACTGGTAGCCTGGTGTCGTGTTGTTACGTAGCGTCATGGTAGAATGCAATGCGAGTGAAAAGAAGAAGAGAACAACAAAAGATTTGTTTATGAGGCTCAGCAAGGCGTCTACGTTTTCGAGAGCCAAATCGTTCAGCAGCACTATAGATCCCAACGGAGGGAGCATAGGTTTTTTTTTTTTTGTTTTTTGCAACAGCTTATGACTTTTGGTTATGACTTGTGGTTTTTAGAGAGGAAGTATAGGGCCTGTTCTTTTTAGCTGCGGCTTGTGACTTCTTTTTAGCTGCGGCTTGTGACTTTTAGCTATGGATTGTCACTTTTGGACCGTTCGTGTGAAAGATTACAGAGTAATTGAAACTCACGTGCGGTTTTTGTCGATATAAATAAAATCAGTACAGTATGTATTATAATTAAATAGTAGATCTTATTTTAAAAAGATATTTTATTTAAAAAGTTAGTTACTATAAAAAATTAAAAAAAGGACAAGCCATGAATCAACGAAAGGAAGGGAGCCGGCAATTTACACCCGCATCAACTATACCAACGCTAGAACCAAATGTGCTTTCCCTCGACCTTTCGGGCGTAAGGTGATCTGGCCTTACGTAGTTGGGTGGGCCGGTAGGAGGCTGGCTAGAACCCGGCTCATTGGTGGGCGGTCGCAAAGACAAGCTGGGCTTGACGGATCGATTTCGCTGCTGGGCCTGGGAAATGGAGCGTTGCTCCTTCAATGCCCGTGGGCAATCACTGCGTCGTCGTCGGAGAGGTGGTGCCGTCCCGACCTCCCGGGGCACAGAATAAGGCGCTGCGCCTGACGGCCGACGGCCACCGTCCGGCCCGGGTAGCGGGTGTGTCTCTTCACCGTATCTTGATGTGGTAAAACACGTACAGCCTGATGTATTAGCTGCAGTTGATGATTTTTAACTGTGCTTGATAGCTTGTAGTTGAAAATAAGTAGTAGTGATTGAAGGAAATGATTTTTATAAGAAAAATGCGAATAGTAGAGAAAGTTATGGAGAGATATATGTGTGAGACAGGAGCGAGAAGAGTAGAGTGCATAATGCGCTCGTGATTCTCTGTTTTATCTCCGGAGCGAGACAGAAGTGAGAAAAATAGGAAAGCCGCTTTGGAGAATCAAGGTGTTTATATTGGTTGTTGGTTTCTCTAAAGTAGAAGTCAGTGGTTATATTTTTTGAGCTGCAGCTGATAACTTTTTGTTTTGTTTAATACCTTTTGTCTATGTTTTTAAGACGATAGAAGCTAACATGGACGGCAAATAAAGTTTTTGACTCAAAAAACTATTTTAAAAAGTGATTTCGAAAAAATCATTAGAACTATTTGTTTTAACGTCCAAAGAAATTAATGCTAAAAACTGGGAAAAAAAAACGAGGCCAATACGAATGGGCCGTAGTTTTCTGTCGGCTCACTTCACCACGCTGCGTTTTGATTGACCCGACTCGAGCCCCTCCTAACCTCGAGATCGGTCACAGCATCATATATGCAACGATTGAACGATAACGCAACACAGAAAAGGAAGTCTTTGATGCGTGAACGGGTTCGGTCCCGACTCCCGAATCCCCAGAACTTTTCGGCCGCTCCATCACCGGGGACGTTAGGACTTAGGAAAGCGAAGAGGAGCAGGACGAAACGCTACAGAAATGTACAGGGCGCGAGCAAAAATCCAGGGTACCAGCGGCCAGGAGAGAGACCGAGATTGATTGCGCACTAGAGGACACAAAGACACGCCTCCCCCACACGACACACGAGACAACCCACCACGTGAACTGTTATAACACCAAAGCCAAAAGCTCCTCGCTTCTTCACCTGCCCTTGACATCTCTCCTTATCTTCTTCACGTTAATTTCGACCTTTTCTCCCCCTTCAGATTTCAGATTCATGAAGTTCATGGCTTCATGTTCTTGCAATACCAAGAGATTACACTTGCAATCTTGCCATTTGCCAATAGGATCTTGGCTACATTAGCTCACTTCTTGCAATTTCGCACCATTTCAGGTCTTTACCAATATAATACTTCACTGTGGAAACAGTGATTCTTAGTACTTTAGTAACAACTCCTCTCTTTACCACTACTAGTTAATTGCTTGGACGTTGCTATATAGATTTTCTTCAAAAAGAAAATCATGGTTTATGTTCTAAAACCTGTTAGATCATATGATGGTCGTGCTTGATGATAAATAATTGATATTTAGTTTTATTAAAATTTGCATTTGTGAAAGTTCTAGTCGATCCACTTTTGTGCTTAAGTTTCCATGTTAGCAAAACGACCATGTCTGGGTTTCGACCACAGGCGAACGAGCTTCTATCGTAGTGGTAGAACGTTCTAGTAGCACCCCCAGGTCCTGGGTTCGACTCAGGCTGGGGGCAAAAAAATCCCCTCGCTTGCCCCATAAGCCAAAGCACAAGCCGAAAGGTTCGCTCGATCATGTCGTTAGGGTCGGGCCCAGTCGTGCAGGCGGCGTTAAGCTCCCTAGCGCTCTCACACGAGTGATGCCATTGTGTCAGGGTGGGGCAAGGGTTCGGGGATTTTCTCGATCTGTGAGAGGATCTTTCTTCTTAAGCTAATGCCGGGGGTGTCTTGTACCCCTGCAGGTCGAGTTTTTGGGTTTCGACCACAGACGGTGGCCCGATCGGTCTTGTAATGGATGGAACGATCGACAAGTTCGATCGGTACTCATGTTCTTAGCACTTTAGTAATAACTCCTCTCTTTACCACTACTAGTTAATTGCTCGGACTTTGCTATAGATTTTCTTCAAAAAGAAAATCATGTTTCATGTTCTAAAACATATTAGATCATGTGATGGCCGTGCTTTGAGTGCTTCAAGTACTCGTGTTAGGCCAATAGTATGACTAGCTGGTGCATGGTGATTGGTGATCAGTGAATAATGCTCGGAGGAACAGTACTCGAAGGATTTGGTACTCGGTAGTCGGAAGGACTCAGTACTCGATAGTCATGGTTTTCATGATCGTGGTCAGCGATCAGTTGTCAAAAATTTATGGTATGTGATCGGTACTCATGGATGGTAGTCTGTGCGGTACTAGTTGATCGATGATGCAGCGAAGGTCAGTGTTTGATAGCAATCAATATTCGATAGATAGCACTCGATGGTTCTGAAGTCGGTAACGATACTTGTTATTCCCGAGTGTTTTGAGTGGAGCGATGGTAATTTTCAAGTACTTGTTGTTTTCGTGTATTCGTTGAGCTAGCAATCATAATGAGTGGCCTGAGACTGATTACTAAATAGCGATAAGATGTGTGGTCATGGATGACCTAGTTGATGATCGTAGACGACCTGGGTGGTGGTCGTGGAAGGTTTGGTTCTTGTTCATAAGTAGACAAGGGTGTGTGTGTGTGTGGTTCATGTGTGTGCTGATGATAGTCATGTTAGGAAGAACGTGTGCTGGAAAAAAGTATTTTTGGTCTTTGCATGTGCAGGTTGGTATGTAGACGATCATAGTTGGTGACGAGGAGGATCGAGGCTAGGTGGGTAAGTCTGAGGTCCAGGCGAATGAGGAAGTCACGCGAGGTGATTGGGCTCACGCTAGAGCACGCGGAGATCAAAGATGGTGATTCGTGGAGAAGCTACATATAGTGCAGTCTAGTAGGTGCTTTTCTAGGGTATTTGTCACATGTTGGGTTAGGAGTTATGGATTGAATCCATAACTGAGAAGATTAAGAGTTTGAATAAAAACACATATTCGGAAGGGTTTCGGGTCCCTTGATTTGAGGAAAAGATAGAGTTCATATGTTCGTGCTTGAGTCGGACATGGTTAGGATGTTAGCCTATAAAAGCAGGAGACGCTAAAAGCTAACATGTGGCTTTTGATATAGTTTTAGTGCAGTTTTGATAGGGATTTTATCGGAAAGGTTTTTAGGGGGTGCTTGTGAGGGCACTTTGTAAAATCCTTGAAATTCCAGCAATAAAAATAGTCTTGAATTAATCCAATTCTTGATTGACTTGAAGTGTGCTGATGATTGTTGGTGGCTTGGATCACATGACAGCGAGCAACACCATCGAGCTAATCGTCAAACAGATCAGTCGATCAAGCGAGTGGTCAAAAGCATCGTCGATCGTTAAGAGACTTCAAAAAGTGGCGACAATCATTCTCCCCTCTGGTTGCAGTAGTCAATCCTAGAAAACCAAAAAATAAAACCATCACCACAGTAAGCTCATCAAATAATTCCACCATCATTTTTATCACTCTCAGAGAGTTGTGTATGAACTTACAAAACTAAAGTTTTTAGGCATTACTTACCTAATTTCTTCAAAAATTTCAGTCAAAGTTTAGGGATTACGATACAAATCCAATCGTCAAGATTAACACTTACCTTCCTCTCCATCTCCAACCCTATCCTCTCTCTCTCTCTCTCCCCAAGCTGATCCATCCATCCGTGACCGCCGCCATTGGGTTCCTCCTCGAGCCATGGCCCACATAGGGCCTGCCAGCGCTAGCGAGGGCCACTAGAGCAATGTCATTGCCGCCGCCTCCTTATCCTATGCTCAAGACTCCCCTATGCTCGTCACCACCAACCCCTTCGAAGCCTTCTTAAATCCACGACTTCCTTCTGTCAGGTGTCCTTCCCCATACCATGACCGTCAAAAACTAATTTAGATGATATGATCCAATGGCGATTTACTTGAGTGTGCTTCTATCCTCATCAATCCATCAAAATTAGAAGTGAGTCTTATGTGTCCTAATCCATTTTTGGAATCGATTTCTAATGATAATTTTTGAGTTTTAAGAGCAAATAATTTTCTAAATATGATAGTATTACGGGTAATTCTAACTTTAAGATGTATTTTTCTATAGAGTATAATTCTAACTTTAAGATGTATTTTTCTATAGAGTATAGACGACGACCACCAACTTTTATTTTTAATATTCTTATTTTTATAATATTAAAGATAAAATATATATTTAGGATAACCCCCACGTTTTACCAAAAAGTTGGTTCACATAAACAGCAGTGGTAACCCGGGATAAAACTAACAAAAGCACCGAGATTAGATACATACTGCCATCACGCTCGCATCAACAAACATATATCATATCCATAGCCATGCCAATATCTGCTAATCTGCACTATGCAAAAGAAGCTACTCCCTACAAAATGCGCTATCAACAAGCTTAATTGACTGCATGAAAAATGCCCTTTTTACAAGAACACGTCCCAGCTTATCAGGCAGCCGAGCACCAAGCTGACAAGGAAACGGATCACGCCATGGGCTACAGCGTGTGGCGCGACCGAGCTCGTGCTGCTGGCGCGCTCGAACTGCAGCGAGTCGACGGCCAGCGGCATGTTCTCCTGGTCCGGGCTGCACCGCGGCGCGGCGCTGTTGCTGGCACCGCCGCCGGACTCGGTCGGGTGCGCGCTGTAGAGCATGGCGCGCAGCACGGCGGAGACGGTGGGGATGTACACGGTCTTGTTCTTGGCCAGCAGCCACGTCAGGCCCATCAGCTGGCAGTCCCGCCCCAGCATCCGCCGCGCGCGGTCGCCGCCTGCGACCTCGCGGCTCACATTCCCCTTCAGCTGCATCGACAAGCACAAGAGGAGACCGCACGTCAATTATTACTCCTTGTTCGACGATTCAAGGAGAGCAAAACCTGAAGAAATGCAATCAATGTGTTGCATGCGGCAACTTTCTTGCAATGCAGGAGACTGCAGGTTGTTGCAGAGTTGGTAGGATCTGTGTTTCAGCACTCAACGTTTGCATTTCGCTTGTTCAGCTCTGTCAATAAATGCTTCCCATGCACAACAACTTGCCCATGCAGATGCATTCTATCCAACTATCTCGTTGCGTTACACCAAAAATTTCAGTAACTCAAGAATGTCAAAGATTACTGCCAGTTGTGACCGCTTGGAAAAATGTCAAAGATGCCGGTGTTCAGTGTTCTTCACTGATTTAAGATGCCACTGGGACGCACGACAAACAGGATGACGACAGGCTCTCTTCAATATTCAACAACTTTCCATGTCGCAAGACCACATTGCGGTGGTTAACTGACTAAAGGATTCATCATCATTGAGAAGGCATTGGACCATGTCTCGAACCTTGCTGTCTTGCTACTAGTATAATGTACTAAATTTTCTATGCAGTACAAGAAAAATGGTCATATAATTAACTGGCAATGCAAACTAACACTAGCTAGTGAGGGTTCCCCTTCCCCACAACGCTTTCAGGAAGGGCTGAAGGCAATGGAGTATCAAGTACCTAATGATTAGTGATCAGCTCAAGAACAAGCAGCAAAGGCCATTTGAGCATGTGAAACAATAATGTGGCTAGAAAGGGGCTTCCTTTGTGAAAAAGGGGATCTCGTGGATGTCAGATGGGCTCTTTTCGCTAAGCTAAGAGATGCAGTAGCACATAAAGAAAAAGCATCCCTCCTAATGCCGCACTTAAGTAATAGTCTAGTAGTAGTAATTTGGTTTGTGGAAGACCGCAACAACCCACAACACCTGTCTAAGCACAAATTAAACAATGCACTTGTAGAGAGACCATAAGATTCACAGAAAGTGAAAAAGGAAGGAACAGAAATGCATCAACTTGACTAACCAAGAAAAACACAAGAATCCATGAAAGCAAGAAATGGCATACTATAGGATCCAACACAAAATAAAGCAAAAAAAATATGTATTTTAAAGATTTGGGGGGAGAAGAAAAAGAAAAGAGGCAAGGAAGGAGCTCACATTTTGCAGGGACTGGACGCAGCGGGAGCAGCCGGCGTAGGAGGCATTGTGGCAGCTCTTCTCCAGCTCCTTCACCGCGGCGGTCGGCGTGGCGTTCTTGGCCGCGGCCCCGACGGCGAACGCGGCGGGGCAGCGGAGCGAGCCGATCTGGTGGAGCCGGATGCCGCAGAAGCAGAGCACCATGTCGCACGTCGCGTTCGGCCGCGGCAGCGCCACCCCGCGCCGCTCCAGCGCGGCGCCCAGGTCGTCCACGCACCGCTGGTTGTCGTACGGCACCATGGGCCCCTCGTCCCCGCCGTCGTCGACGCCCTCGCTGGCCAGCGCCGGCGCCGGCACGGACAGCGCGGTGCGCGCGTGCGCCGCGAAGAGCCAGGCCGCGAGGACGGGGCAGCAGCGGCCGCGGTCGAGGGAGCCCGGGCCACCGCCGGCCCCGCACGCCGCGGCCACCCCGCCGAAGAGCTCCGCGGAGAGGTCGAGGTGGCAGGGCGGGGAGGAGGACCCCGAGGAGGCGTTGGACGGGGACTGCGCCTGAGACAGCGGGAACGACGTCACGTCGGAGGGCGTGGCGGGGGCGAGGAGCACGAGGAGCAGCGCGGCGGCGAGGTGCACCGACATAGCCGCCGGCGAGGTGGCGGTGGGCAAGAACCAAGAAGTGAGTGTGGGGGGGTGTGGGCATTGGGGACTGGGTTTTATACAGGCGGTCTGGAGGGGATGCTTGCCTTCTTGCTTCAGGCTTTTTTTGGGTGGGGGGAGGGCTGGACAGTTTGGAGTGACAAAAGTATGCTACTACCACACTTATACTTTGGACTTTTGAACTAAATAGCGCTTTTGATACAATATAAAGATGTGTTTATAAGAATGGTCGTAGTCGTGAGAATTATAAAAATAATTTGGAGGCCGTGCGGTAGTTTCGGAGGGCAACACGTCATCTCTACCACATGGTCACCGTCGGCAGCGCTAAAAGTATGCTACTACTATGCTTATACCTTGGACTCTGGACTAAATGGTACTTTTGGTACAATTTGAAGCTGTGTTTATAAAAATGGTCGTAGTCGTCATAATTGCAAAAATAGCACTTCTAATATCCGGTGGCCGTACGGTAGCCCAGAGAGCAACACGTTGCCTCTGCCACACAGCCACAGCGCAGCAGCGCTAAAAGTATGCTACAACTACATGTATACCTTGGACTCTAAACTAAATGGCACTTTTGGTACAATTTGAAGCTATGTTTATAAGAATGGTCATAGTCGTTAGAACTGCAAAAATAACACTTCTAACATCTAGTGGTTGCGCGATAGCTCCGGAAGGCAATACGTTGCCTCTACCACACGGCTACCATGCGGCAGCGCTGAAAGCATCTAGGCCCCTAAAAATGGTTTTGGTAATTAATGCAATTATGTGAATATGGGACTAACGTGTTTTATGAGCATGCGAAGGGTTAGTCCACATATGAGCGACAAGATGCAAGCCGAAGGATATATATGAAGACTCAAATTGGCTCAAGACAAAAGTTTACTAAGCATAGGACCCCCTTTTTGTTTTACCGGACTTAGTGAATGGTGGAAGACCGGATTATAGGTAGATAATCGTACCATCAAGAGGAATTGTGGCTAGTAGCTTGAATACAAGTTTCGTGCCATTTGGATAAACATTAGAAACTTGCATTCATCAAAAATCCGTTTTTAAACTAAGTCTGTACTCTGTCTAGAAGAGCGGTAGTACCGCGGTTTTGAACATCGGAACTACCGGAGAGCGGTAGTTCCGCACCCAAATGCGGTAGTACCGGCGAGCGGAAGATCCGTTTTTCGAGCGGATCCTTTTTTCTAGATAGCAACCGCGGATGCACCTGAGCGCTTGCGGGAACGGAAGTACCGGCCACTTCAATGTCGGAACTACCGCACTGAGCGGTAGTACCGCATTATAAAGCGGTACTTCCGGATCTCGGAAGATCCGGAGGATGGGCGGAACCTTTTTTCCAGAGAGCACCTCCGGATAAAGTCTGGATTTTTCTGGAGCGGAAGTACCGGCGATTTCAACGCCGGAACTACCGCTGCGAGCGGTAGTCTACTCAGAGCGGTACTTCCGGAGTCCGGAAGATCCAGTTTCAGAGCGGACGTTTTTTTCCAGAGAGCGCCAAATTTTGGGACCTTTCGGATTTGGGCCAGAGCGGTAGTACCGCGCCGACTTTGCAGAACTACCAGAGAGCGGTAGTACCGCAAGTTACAACGGCGGTAGTACCGCGCCGCCAAATCCAACGGTCACTGCAGAGCTCTGACATAGCCGTTTTGGCGCGAAGATTTGGTAGCGGTAGTACCGGCCCCTGGGGGCGGTAGTACCGCTCATCCTGAATTTTTTCAGGAATTTATGTCAAATGGCTAGTTTTGGTTGGTGGAGGCTATAAATACCCCCACCATTGCACAAGAGCTAAGGTTAGAGACTCATTGCATATTTGTTGAGCCCTAGGGCATTCATTCCACCCTCTTTCTCTCATTGAGCATTAAATTGGGGTGGTATTGCAATTAGTGCAAGAAATTCATTTGTTGATCCACTTAGCACAAGAATTGCATTCAAGTGAAGCCCGGGATTCATTACTCTTAGTGCTTGCCGGCACTTGGACGATTGGGCGAAGATTGGCTCGGTAATCTTCTCAAGAAGGTTGTGAGAAGGCCCGGCAAATTGTGAAGGCTTGAAGCTCACCTACCCGGAGAAGGAAAGGGCTACCAATAGTGATCGAGGTGATTAGGCCCAATTCGTGGAGCCGGTTCGATTCGTTCGAGCTTACCTCAACGTGGACTAGGGGAAACCAGCAAGTTTCCGAATATTACGGTAAAACATCGGTTGTGTTCATTTGTTCTTAGCTCTTACTTATTTATATCATTGTGATCATTTGCTTGTTTAGAGCTAGGCTTGCTATATTGATAATTAGAATTGCAAAGGCTTGTTTGCTCTTCATTCTTGCTAGTTAAAATTGTAAAGAATTAATCAAGTGAACAAGAAAAAATTTAAAACCTCCTCACCCCCCTCTAGTCGGTATCCTTGATCCTACTAGTGGTATCAGAGCTTGGTCTCTCACTTTAGACTTAACCGTCTAGAGAGAAAAGGATGGCTAGTGAGGGGATTGCGGTAGGCAAGGCACCACTATTTGATGGCACTAATTATTCTTATTGGAAAATTAGGATGTCAATTTATTTAAAGGCCATGAGTCCTCATATTTGGAAGGTCATAAATGAGGGTTACGTTATGGCTCTTGATCCGGAACATCCAACGGAACAAGACGGGCGTAACGCTCATTTAAACGCCCAAGCTATGAATGCTTTATTTGGAGCCTTGAACGCGGATGAATTCAATAGGGTGAGCAATCTCGAAACGGCTCACGCTATTTGGACCACCCTTTCGGAAATACACGAAAGGACATCCACGATCAAGGAGGCCAAATTGCATCGGCTAAGGATCAAATATGAGACATTTACGATGTTGCCCCATGAGGATATCAATGAGATGTACTCAAGGCTAAACAACATCGTAAATGAACTCAAAGCTCTTGGTACTAACCTTTCTGATGTTAACATTGTAAGGAAAATGCTTCGAGCGTTGCCGGAGAAGTATAAAATGTTGGTAACTCTATTTCTCAATTCTCCCGAGTTGCCAAGGATGACTCCAACACAGCTCTTAGGTAATCTAATTACCAATGAGTTGTATAAGAAGGATAAGGAGGAGATGTTGGAACAATCAACCTCCAAAGAAAAAATATTACCGCTTTCAAGGCCAAAGCGGTATCGAGTGAAGAATCCGAAGATGAAGAGGAAGACTCCAAAGAAGAACTTGCCCTTCTAGTTAGGAGGATGAACAAGTTTATGAGAAGGCGCTCAAATCGAAGCGCAAGCAATGAAAAGACCAAGAAGTGACGATACTCTTCCAACAAGAAGTATAGCAACATCCGTTGCTATGAGTGTGACGAGAAGGGGCATATTGCCTCCCAATGTCCCACAAAGAAGGATGACAAGGAGAAGTCATCCAAAAAAAGAGCTATCAAGGCAAGAAGAAGCTTCACAAAGACGGTAAGAACGAAGCCCACATTGGTGAGTGGGATTCCGAAGCGGAGTACTCCGACTCCGACTTAAGTGAGGATGAATCGCCCAAGAAGAAGGGACTTATCGGCATTGCTATCAAAGAGGGTCCAAATGATTGTTCTAAAAATAACATGCATTCCATTGGCTTATATGATTCTTGCTATATGCTTAAAAAAATCCAAGAATGGAAATGCAATTGCTCACTTTATTGGCACCTCGATTTTGGGTGCTAAAAAGAAATCCATTTGGGTGCCCAAAACCTTGGTTACTAACCTCCAAGGACCCAAACAAATTTGGGTACCTAAAAAGGCTTGATTTTCTTTTGTAGGTAAATTACAAAACCGGTGGAAGGCATTGGGTGTTGGATAGTGGATGCACTCAACACATGACCGGAGACTGGAAAATGTTTACAACTTTTGAGAGTGGAAGCAATGAAAGAATCACCTTTGGAGACAATAGCAAAGGGAAGGTACTCGGTTTGGGTAAAATTGCAATATCTAATGACCTTTCCATTTCTAATGTATCCTTAGTTGAAACATTGAATTTCAATTTGCTATCTGTTCCTCAATTATGTGATTTAGGATTAACATGCTCTTTCTCAAAAGAAAATGTAATCATTTCAAAAGAAAATAATAATGAACTCGTTTTCAAAGGTTTTAGATTTGGAAATCTATATTTAGTAGATTTTACTTCAAATGATTCATGCCTAAAAACTTGTTTAATTGCAAAAACCTCTTTGGGTTGGCTATAGCATAGGAGACTAGGTCATGTGGGTATGGTTCAACTTAAAAAGTTTTTCAAACATGACTTAGTTGTTGGCTTGAAAGACGTGAAGTTTGAGAAAAATCGACTTTGTAATGCTTGTCAAGCCGGAAAGCAAGTCGCTAGTTCTCATCCTTCCAAAAGTATCATGTCAACCTCTAGGCCATTAGAGCTCTTACATATGGATTTGTTTGGGCCAACAACCTATAAGAGTATTGGGGGTAATAGCTATTGTTTAGTCATTGTGGATAATTACTCTAGATACACATGGGTCTTCTTCCTAAATGACAAACGCGAAACAACCGGGATTTTTAAAAGTTTTTCAAAAAGGGCCAAAAATGAATTTGATTTTAAAATAAAGAAAATTAGAAGTGACAATGGTTCCAAGTTCAAAAATACAAAAGTTGAATATTTTTGTGATGAACTTGGAATAAAGTACGAACTTTCCACAACCTACACTCCGGAGCAAAATGGAGTAGTAGAAAGGAAAAATCGCATATTAATAGAAATGGCTATGACGATGCTTGATGAATATAATATTTTCGATAAATTTTGGGCGGAAGCTATTAACACCGCTTGTCATGCCATAAATCGCCTTTACTTACATCGTCTCTTGAAAAAGACTTCCTATGAGCTTCTCATTGGAAGAAAACCGAACATCTCCTACTTTAGAGTATTTGGTTGCAAATGCTACATCTTGAGAAAGGGTGTTCGGCTTTCAAAATTTCAAAGTCGATATGATGAAGGATTCTTATTAGGATATTCTTCAAATAGCAAAGCATATAGAGTCTATAATAAAAATTCGGATTTAGTAGAAGAATTTGTGATGTACAATTCGATGAAACTAATGGCTCTCAAGAAGAGCAAGAAAATTTAGATGATGTAGGTGATGAAGGCTTGCGCAAAGCTATGGATAACATGTAAATTGGAGATATCAAGCCAAAGGAAGATTCATCATCACTAAGCTCATCAAGACAAGTGGAGCCACCAAATTTATCTGCAACAAGCAATGTTCAAGTTATTGAAGATGAACAAAAGGATCAACAACAAAACAACCTCAAGATTCACAATGCAATCGCCAAGGATCATCCAATAGATCAAATATTGGGTGATGTGAGTAAGGATGTTCAAACTCGCTCTAGAGTAGCTTCTTTTTGTGAACATTATTCTTTTGTGTCTTCTCTTGAGCCCAAGCTTGTAGATGAAGCTCTAGACGACCTGAATTGGGTAAATGCTATGCATGAAGAGTTGAACAACTTCGCCCAAAATGAAGTGTGGACCTTGGTGGAAGGACCCAAAGAACACAATGTGATTGGCACAAAATGGGTCTTCCGAAACAAACAAGATGAAAACGGAATTGTGGTAAGAAACAAAGCAAGGTTAGTTGCTCAAGGTTAGACTTAAGTCGAAGGGTTAGATTATGATGAAACTTTTTCACCCGTTGCTAGACTTAAGTCAATTATAAT
Source organism: Dendrocalamus sinicus (assembly GCA_036346575.1). NCBI lineage: Eukaryota > Viridiplantae > Streptophyta > Magnoliopsida > Poales > Poaceae > Dendrocalamus > Dendrocalamus sinicus. The sequence goes on along the minus strand of CM070660.1, from coordinate 8,409,734 downwards.
CTTGCTTGCTTTTGCATTTAGCTTTGACATTAGATTATTTCAAATGGATGTTAAAAGTGCATTTCTAAATGGAACAATCTCCGAACTTGTATTTGTTGAACAACCTCCGGGGTTCGAAGATCCTAAATAACTCAATCATGTTTATAAACTTTCAAAGACGCTATATTGTAACATCCCAAAATTTTAAATTTGAAAAATATGAAGTTTTTGAATTATTTTTGCAATATATTTTATTTGAATTTGGAGTTTATGATATTTTTCTGAAAATTTGGTTGAGGTTCCAAGAAAATTTGAGGTTCAAGAAAGAAACAAACATTAGTAATGCCAAAAAGGAAATATGCAAATAATAGAAAAACTAAAATTTTAGATTCGAATCTGAAAAGATGATCCAGTATAAGGAGAGAGAAAACTGAGTTAAAATGCGAAATCTTATTTTGAAAATACTGGCATAATAGCAATAAAAAGTGAATGAATAAAATACAAAACACATATGCATATATGTATATATATGTGTGTGTGCATATACAAAATTGTGTAAGAAAGAGTTTAGCCATATAAGAAATAAGTATATATATATATATGTATACATGTATGCAAAAATTAAAGTAAGCCATCAAAAATAACATGTAAGAATATATATATATATATATATATATATATATATATATATATATATATATATATATATATATATAGAAAATTACATAAGGCAACATGGTGCCTAGGCACCAACATCCGATACACGTGTATGATTGATAATTTTTTTGAGTTTGGGTATGAAAATGTTTTATACCCTTGATATATTTATGGTAAGTAAGTTTTGAACTCAGTTCAAATTAGTTTGAACTACTTTTGAGTTCAATGCAACTACAGTGAGTATATACCATAAAAATAGTTCAAACTAATTAAACTGAAGTTGAATTTAAATTTTTTCGGAGTTTGACATCTCAAATATACTTTTTTATGGGTATATGAAGATACCCACATCAAACGTTGCGAATCTCAAAGCAAATCAACGGGTATTGATATTGGTGCCTAGGCACCATGGTGCATGAAACACTCGTCCTATATATATATATATATATATATATATATATATATATATATATATATATATATATAAATGTATATATACGTATACATATACATACAACCTAAATAATAATAATACTAGAAACACTCATTCAATAGTTCAAAAAGAAATTGAAGTTTAAATTTCAAATGCCACACAAAAATTAGTAAATATAAATAGCAAACAAAAACTTAAGTTAGAAAATAGAAATCCAAATTCAAAGGGTCAAAATTTCAAAAACTGCAAAAGCTACTCATTCTCCTCTTCTTTATTTTTTTCTTTTTTTTCTCCCTCAACTACAGGTGGGGCCCAAACCCCTTTTTCCCTCTTCCCTCTCCTTTCTTCCCTCTCACTGCCTGTGGGACTTGCTCCCTACCGATCTCCCCCTTCCTCCTTCCCTGCGCCACACCCTTCTTTCTTTCCCCTTTTCCTTCCTTCTCTGGCAGAGAATGCTCCACGTCCTTCTTCCTGTGCACCCGCCGCGCTCGCGTCAGCACGCCTGCTACCGGCCTGCCTTCCTCGCGCCGCACGGCGCACGTCGCCCTTGGCGTCTCGTTGCTCGCGCCCACGTCGCCGTGCAATCTTCGCCGGCTCTCGCACCCGCGTGCCCGTGCCGCGTGCGTCGCTGCTCCCCGCCCACGCCGGGTCCTGCGCCTCGGTCACGCGGCGGTGTCTCTTCTCCGGCTATAAAGAGGCCCCGCCCGCACTTCTCTTCCTCCCCTGTCTCTTCTCTCGCTCAGTGCCCGTGACCGCCACTGCCGCCTCCTTGCCATTCCGGCTATCCGGCCAAGCCCCGGCCAAGTTGACCACGTCACGGCGTGTCCCCACTCCCCGATAGCCCATCTCCCGAGTTAATTGAAGTCTCGCGCACCGTAGCTCGCCGCACGGCCATCTTCCCCGTCGCCGGCCAAAACCACCGCCATCGCCTCCGTTTCCTGCTCGCAACACCTCGGCTCGATTCCCTTCGCCGGGAGCATCACCAAGTCGCCGCCGAGCTTCCCCGCGCACCACCTCGCTCCTTCTCCCGTTGTAGTCCGCCGGCGACGCGAGCTCCTCCGCGCCGCCGCTCCCGCACGACGTCGGCCCACCTCGGCCTCCCTCTGGCCAAGCCGACTACCTGGGTAAGCTTCACGGGTCTTCCTCATGCTTACACGCTCCCTGGTTTTCACCCTCCTCCACGCCGGCTCCGCCGCCCCGCTCCACCTTCGCCGCCGGCCGCTCTCAGCGCAGCCGACACCTCCCGGCGCCATCCCGAGCTGCAATGCCTCCACCACCATATTCTCCACCACCGGCGGAGCCCGTTTTGCCGGCCTTCCCAGCCTCCCCGGCCACCCCTCACCGGCGCCGCCGCAGCCCAGTTGCGCCGGCTGCCTCCTCTGTTCTGCCCGATTCATGCTTCACCTTTTCTTAATTTATTCCTCCTCTCTAGTCAAGAAACACCAGCTGCTCAGATGGCTAGCAGCGCATGCATTAAGAGCCAGCAGTCCCTCAGGTCCAGTGCTCGAATCTGGCCGACAGCACCTCATTTCTAACCTTTTTACTCTATTTTTGGTAACTCATTTTAATTAATAAAAATCATGAAACAAATAATTTAGCGAAGCTAATAAATTTAATTAGGGTATAAACTAAGGTACTTAAGATTTAATATTTGATTATTTTATGAGCTTAAATATTTATTTGAGGCCTAATTAACAATCAAAAGCATTAATGAAATATAATTTTGCTTAATGTTCCAAATTTAACAAGGGCCCTAATTAAAAAAATAATAAAATAATAAAATAAAATAAAATACATTCAAGTTAAAATTCAGGGGATAAATTGATTATTAGGTTTGGCTAAGAACATGACTTTAAATCAAAGATTTTCTTGAAATTATAACCAATATATGACATAACATTTAACATATAGCCATAAAATAAACCCTAGCGGTAACTTTAGTTAAATGATAAATTAAGCAGTTTCATAGAATTAATTAAACAACATGTTGTAACCATTAGGAACAAAATTCATATTTAAAGCATAGATAAAATAATAATGGTATCATTAATTAAATCTTAACACTGGATTCAATAAATAATAACGATGAGCGTGAAACAAAAGGTATGGCCCATACAATTGAATCCTAAATCAAGTTGAAATAGGCTTAGTAACAACCAAGGCTACATAAAATATCACCCCATAAAATGCTATACATTTAAACTCTAAAATTAATTCGGTAAGTCAAAATGCCCTGGATATTAGCGCTCGACAAAGTAATACCCAGTTAAACTTGTACATGAATTCATAGGTCCAACCTAACTCATGGAACTTCCTTGATAAATATAAAAATAATAAAAGAAACTATTAATAAAAGGTCAAAACATCATTCTCTGCCACCGGCCTTGCCTCAAATCACCCAAATCACTCAATAACTCATAACAAAACTAAAATTGAGTTTATTCGGATTTATTTGGATCTTTTGAGTTATTTGCTTTCATTTGGATTCAGTCGTTGACGCGTAATTAGAAATTGGAGTCGTGAAGATTGAGTAGATCTAGCAAGATTAAGCTCGAAGTGAAGATAAAGACCAGAGGCTCAAGAGAAATCATTGTGTGAGCTCAAGACCGCGGCAAACCGCGCCAGGCGAGTCAATACTTTGATCATGTTGAACCTACACTTTCTGCAAATAACTTTATTTTAAATTATCAAATTGCATGCTGTTATTTTATATGCAAATACATGTTTAATTTAATATGCTAGTTGTGTGCCTATTGTCTACCTTGAATAATATTACCCCTCTTTTGGAATATTTGAATGTGTGAACCTTGTCGCCCTAGCAAAATTATAATAGTAATCTTTCGAAAATAAGTCTCTAAATATATGCCATGCTTAGTATTGTCTAGATACTCATGGGCGCGAGAGCGCTCAAGCATCATTTTTAATCCTGAGAAAAATTGGTTGGGCAGTCATGGTGGTAATGACTGGTGTATGTTGGATATGGCTATTTTATATTCCCAAAAACCTCAAATTGCTTATTTATCTGGGCGGATGGTTCGGGGGTATGGTGCAGTGGTGCACGAGAGTGTGGTTTGTGGTAGAACCGCCCAGATGCTACTAAGGACTGAATCTTGTCATGACCTCCTGTGTAAAACAGTACAACCACAAGTCTGTAAAATACAACTTGGCTAAATAAACTTATCGAAATCCCGGACTCATCTCACTGGTAGTGGATTGATGGGGCTACGCTATGGCAAGGGGGCCTGAAGGGACACCAGTGGAGGGTGAAGTTTTCCAGCTGTCCTAACGTTGCGGGAAGTAGAAGCCCGAGCTGCGTTAGTGGCTGTGGGAAACATCCTGCGCACAGATGGGACCCACCGCAAGTGGGCGGCTACCCATAATGTGAGGTGACAAAAGGGTTTGGATAATTTGAAAAGTCACTGTGATGGTCTGCTCAACCACACTTCTACGGAATCGTGTGGGGCAATGAGTTGATTGTCTCTTGTGGTGAAAGTGTACAAACTCTGCAGAGTCAAAACTATTCAAATAGCCGTGCCCACGGTCAAGGGCGGACATGGGAACTTAGCTAGATATAGTTCTATTTCAAAATATTTTGTGGGTGGAATAGAAAAGTGGAGGGCAGCGGAAAAGCCTGATTTGAGTTGTCCTGGGTGTCGTCTCAGTGGTAAAGTTAAGCGGCTATAACGCTGAAAGGTGCTATACGGTGTGATGCCATATGTATGGAAAAATTATGGTGATATTAGGTATATGGTTTGATGTCATATGTATGGAAAATCATGTTAATATTCCTTGAACATTATATTTTGTTCCAAAGCTGCTAGGTCTCAGGAAATTTTATGTATTGTATTTCAAATAGTAGCATTTCTATTCTTACAAAATAAAATATGGGTGGAATAAACAGGGTTGTGAGTAAAGGAGATGGATGTTTTTAGTAGGCACATAAAGGTATTGGTGGATTCAGGTCGATCATGAGCAGGAAATGGTAGTGTGAGTTCTGGGAGAAATAAAGTAGTGGGGTCCAGCTGAATAGATAGGATTGATAAATGATCTAATTGAATTTTCAGAAATTTGGAGAAATAATACAAGTATTGGAGTATAATTCTTGATTAGCGATATTCTGGGTGGATATATAATAGTGAATCGATTTTGGAGAATTAGGGAGTGCAAAGATAAATTGTCGGATTACTACACTAATGATTAATATAAATTCTTGGAAGATATTGGCGATAATGGGAATTAATAGGAGTTGATCAATTACTAGAGGGATGAATTGAATTTCTGAGAAGATTGGAGGATTCATAACAATTAGTGAATTATAATCTTGGTAAATTGAATTTTCGGTGGAGGTATATTTGTGGATTAGCTAGTGATAGATAATGGAAAATGAGATGGATTATTGGATTATGGTTTGGAATCAATGACGAAAAGGATTGAATACGAATGATATCGGTGGATTTGAAAGTAATTATGTTAGAGAATCATTAGAGTTCAGAGGTGATGGGCTGATGAATAGTAATGACAGGATTGGATTATTAGTAATTCAAAATACAAAGTATGATCGGTGGATTAAATAAATGATGACACTTGTTGTTTGGAGTTTTAGACAGCAGTCAATAAATAGAGTGCATTTTCGGTGGATTAAGTCAATTTTGGCAATTGTAGTGTGGAGTTAGGTAGCAATAATAACACTTTAATTAAATAAGAGTAATAATGCTGCTAAAAGCGATTTTTGGCAAATAAAATAACCCGAGCCTCTCCTTTGTTATGCCATGCATACTATTTATCTGCATTCTGTGCATTGGCTCGCGGAGCACGGGGTTGGAGTGCTCACACTCGCTTATGCGACAAAATTCAGAATCAGGAATCAAATCATCTCGCCTCAGCAACAAGATTGGACAAGCTGGCAGAGAAGATAAAGATGTCAAGGGCTAGGTCGCGAACCTCCAGTTGGCTGCCTGTGGGCAGGTCCTGAAGGTCCCTCCTGCGTGCTCGTTCCTCCGCTGCTGCAATTTATTGATTTCGGCCTAATCGGCCCATGTGTAAGTTTACTATTACATTTACGCTTCCGCATGATATGAACTTTGATATTCAGAACTATAATCTGTGTGCACTCACTACTGATCCAGGGATTAGTGCAGTAAAACACAGTAGATTCCGGATTGAAAAATCTGGGTCTGACATATATGGTTTAAAACAAGCTCCTAGAGTATGGTATGAGCGCCTTAGAAGTTTTCTTATTTCAAAGGGATTTAAAATTGGTAAAGTAGATACATCCTTATTTACAAAAATTATTGGTGATGATTTCTTTGTTTGCCAAATTTATGTTGATGATATTATATTTGGTTCTACTAACCAAGATTTTTGCAAAGAATTCGGTGATATGATGTCTAGGGAATTTGAGATGTCTATGATAGGAGAATTGAGCTATTTTCTTGGACTTCAAATCAAGCAATACAAGGATGGGACATTTATAAGCCAAACAAAGTACATTAAAGATCTCTTTAAGAAGTTTGGCATGGAAGATGCAAAGCCCATCAAGACACTAATGGCAACCAACGGGCATCTAGACCTCGACGAAGGAGATAAGTCGGTAGATTCAAAGCTTTATAGATCCATGATAGGTAACTTGCTTTATCTATTCTTACCGCATCTAGGCCCGATATCATGTTTAGTGTATGCATGTGTGCTCGCTTTCAAGCTTCACCAAAAGAGTGTCATTTAAAAGCCGTAAAAAGAATCTTGAGATATTTGAAACTCTCCCAAAATATAGGGCTTTGGTATCCCAAAGGTGCTGAATTTGAATTGATTGGATATTCGGATTCCGATTATGCAGGTTGTAAAGTGGATAGAAAAAGCACTTCGGGAAGTTGTCAATTTCTAGGTAGATCTTTAGTGTCTTGGTCCTCAAAAAAATAAAACTCCGTAGCACTCTCAACCGCCGAAGCCGAATATGTTTCCGCCGGGAGTTGTTGTGCTCAATTACTGTGGATGAGGCAAACATTGTTAGATTATGGAATAAATTTTGATAAAGTGCCTCTATTATGTGATAATGAAAGTGCTGTGAAAATTTCCAATAATCCTGTCCAACACTCAAGAACCAAGCATATAGATGTTCGCCACCATTTCTTGAGGGACCATGTTAGCAAGGGAGACATTTGCATTAGCTACATCCGAACCGAAGATCAATTAGCGGATATCTTCACCAAGCCATTAGATGAAAACCGCTTTTGCAAACTTAGGAGTGAATTAAATGTCTTGGATTACTCAAATGTTGCGTAAATTCATTGCAAATTTAAATGTATGCTCATTTGAGGAAGCTTGAAAGGTTGTTTGAAATTGTTATTTTGTGCAAAAGGTTTTGATTTTAAAAGGAAAGGCAAAATCTATTTAAAATAATATTTTGACACATTTAATGCACAATGATCCTTAAGGATTTTAGTTGAGTGCAAAAACTAGGGATCATTTGCATCTACTCTCTTCAAATTCCAATTCTGCAAAGTTCCAGAAAAAACGGAACTACCGCTGCCTCCTGCGGTACTTCCGGAGAACGGTACTTCCGGCTGAGGAAGCGGTACTACCGTGCCAGGCGGTACTACCGGCCGCATCTGCGGTACTACCGGATGTGCATTCAAAGCGGGCAACCACCCGCACCCGAGGGTTTTCTTGCCGGGTCTCCTCTCTCTTTCTCTGGTACTTCCTCTCCACATCCGCCCGAGACCGTACCTGTTCCTTTCTCTCTCTCTCTCTCCCACCAAAAACCACACCTTAGATCTTTGAATCTAGCAGTGATTTCGTTGATTCTTCAAGTCAAATCAACTTTCAAGGGTTCAACTCCTCCGATCCTTAAGGTATCTCGGATCAAAAATCTCATTCTTGATCTTTATTTTGAACCCTAAGTCATGCTTTAGTTTGAATTGAAATGTCGTTGATTTTGCTATTTAATTCTAGGGAAAATGAGTATATTTGGTGTTTAAGGGTAATTACAAATCTGTTCTATGGATTCAATCCAAGAAAACACCAAATAATCCATTCATATTTCCAAAACCCTAGAATCTGCCAGGAAGTGGAACTCTGCTTGATCAGTGCGGTACTACCAAATGAATCTGCGGTACTACCGCTTTTTCTGACGAAGCAGCAAATTCATTTCATTTCGTTTTAAATCTAAAACTTGGCTATACTCCTTTGATTCTCATGACCTATTGCTCTTGTCTCTAGATGCCTAAAACAAGGAATGCTGTGAGGAAGGCATACTCCTCTATTTTTGGGGATTCTTCAGGCACCCCTGCTCTTCCATCCCCTGAGGCGGTACAAAAGGCCGCTCAAGATAAGGGGAAAGCGCCTGCCCCTGAGTCAGAATCTGAGTCCGGATCGGAGACTAAGTCTGAGCAGCCACAGCCTGTGAGTTCTCCCATGGAAGAATCTGAGGAAGACTTGGATGACAGGGAGGATCTTGAGATTGATCTCAAGAAAATCATCGCTGACGAGTACGCCAAACTTCGTCACCGGAACCAATATGAGCTCCCCTCCAACTCCATCAATCCCAAGTTTCACACCAGGTTCCAAGAAAAGATCTTTGATGGGATGTATGGGCCAGATCGCCAGTTTGCAGATCACAAGTATATTGACTGGGATCACATTGACTCCAACGACAAGTATGATGGGACGTATAGGCTGTTTCAAAGCGCAGGTATTCGTCAGCTTGTGGCCCGGGGATGTGATTACAATGAAGAATTGATTCGTCAATTTTATGCTACTGTGCACATTACTCCAGATCTTCAGCATATGACATGGATGACAGTATGCATGAAATTGGAGGCCACAAAGCATGACTTTGAGACAGCTTTGAGGGCGGAGCTCAGTGCTTTTGAAAAGGTATATGACAAGCCCGCTCTTGATATTCATGCCATGTACCCCTACTACAACACTGCAGAAAAATTTGTTCTTGGCAAGAATATTGGATTACTCCCCATTCCCAGCTTGGTCAACCGCATCATCAACCACACCATCCTCCCAAAGGGTGGTAACTATGATGCCATTCGAGGTCATGCCTGGAACATCATAGATTACATTATGAAGGGGGAGAAGTTTAATGTTGTTGATGTTATCATGAGGGAGATAGTCTCTTCCAAAAATGATCGCAACAAGCGCATCAATTATGCATCCTACATCATGGCTTTGATTGATTCCAAGTTTCACTATCGAGGAGGACGTGGTGGGGTGCACAAGCCTTACAAGCCAAGACCGGAGCCTCCTATTCCCACTGCTATTCGAGCTCGACAGACGGCGGATCCAGGAGCAGGCTCATCCGCAGTAGCAGCAGCTCAGTCACAGGAGCCTGGCCAGCCCCCTCTCTCTCAGGTTTACTCTTCCATGCTTGAGGGGTTCTCCACCCTCAACTCTAGGATGGACCGGGTTGATGCGCGACTGGACTCCATTGACAGCAGAGTGACCTCGCTAGATGGTCGAGTTGCAGTTCTGGAGCGCCCTCCGTCACCTCGTCGCTACACTCGACGTCGTCTTCGCAGTGATCCCCCTTCTCCTTCTCAGGACTGATCTCTTTTTGGTACTTGGTGCCAAAGGGGGAGAAGTTAGTCAGTTGGACCTTTAGTCAGTTGGGTAAGATGGACTTTTGGACCTATGGGTTTGTTTCTACTTATGTCTTATGGGATTATATTATATCTTCTTATTATTGCCTTTGATGGTTGTAATGAACTTATGTCTGGTTGATGATCGCTTGGATGTAATGAACTAGCTTTTATCTTTTGAACTTGTGGTTGTAATGAACTTTATGGTCATGGATGCTTATGTCATTATCTTTTGCTTAAATGTCAAGTTACTTTCATATTATAACATCTCTTTGTCTTGTGCATCTTGTATAAAATGTTACATCTCTTATCTATGCATATGTTTAGGGGGAGTTATCTCCTCTCTTGAACTTTAAAATGGAAATAGTTCTTATCATGCCAATACAAATATTATTGCAAAGAACTACTTTCACTTAAAAGTAAACATGGAATATACAACTTGTTGCCAAACAATTTGATATATTCAAAACTTTTATTTCACATAAAACTTGGGTTGTCATCAATTACCAAAAAGGGGGAGATTGAAAGCATCTAGGCATTTAAAAATGGTTTTGGTAATTAATACAACTTTGTGAATATGGGACTAACGTGTTTTATGAGCATGCGAAGGGTTAGTCCACATATAAGCGACAAGATGCAAGCCGAAGGATATATATGAAGACTCAAATTGGCTCAAGACAAAAGTTTACTAAGCATAGGATCCCCTTTTTGTTTTACCGGTCTTAGGTGAATAGTGGAAGACCGGATTATAGGGTAGATAATCGTACCATCAAGAGGGATCGTGGCTAGTAGCTTGAATACAAATTTCATGCCATTTGGATCAACATTAGAAACTTGCATTCATCAAAAATCCGTTTTTAAACTAAGTCTGTGCTCTGTCTGGAAGAGCGGTAGTACCGCGGTTTTGAACGTCGTAACTACCGGAGAGCGGTAGTTCCGCACCCAAATGCGGAAGTACCGGCGAGCGGAAGATCCATTTTTCGAGCGGATCCTTTTTTCCAAAGAGCAACCGCGGATGCACCTGAGCTCTTGCGAGCAATGCACGCCACTTGAACGCGGAACTACAAGATCGAGCGGTAGTACCGCATTATAAAGCGGTACTTCCGGATCTCGGAAGATCCGGAGGATGGGCGGAACCTTTTTCTTCTAGAAAACACCTCCGGATAAAGTCTGCATTTTTCTGGAGCGGAAGTACCAGCGATTTCAATGCCGAAACTACCGCTACGAGAGGTAGTTCTGCTACTCAGAGCGGTACTTCTGGAGTCCGGAAGATCGGGTTTCAGAGTGGACGTCTTTTTCTAGAGAGCGCCAAATTTTGGGACCTTTCGGATTTGGGCCAGAACGGTAGTACCGCGCCGACTTTGCGGAACTACCGGAGAGCGGTAGTACCGCAAGTTACAACGGCGGTAGTACCGCACCGCCAAATCCAACGGTCACTGCAGAGCTCTGACATAGCCGTTCTGGCGCGAAGATTTGGGGGCGGTAGTACCGGCCCCTGGGGGCGGTAGTACCGCTCATCCTGAATTTTTTCAGAAATTTGTGCCAAACGGCTAGTTTTGGTTGGTGGAGGCTATAAATACCCCCACCACTGCACAAGGGCTAAGGTTAGAGACTCATTGCATATTTGTTGAGCCCTAGAGCATTCATTCCACCCTCTTTCTCTCATTGAGCATTAAATTGGGTGGTATTGCAATTAGTGCAAGAAATTCATTTGTTGATCCACTTAGCACAAGAATTGCATTCAAGTGAAGCCCGGGATTCATTACTCTTAGTGCTTGCCGGCACTTAGACGATTGAGTGAAGATTGGCTCGGTGATCTTCTCAAGAAGGTTGTGAGAAGGCCTGGCAAATTGTGAAGGCTTGGAGCTAGCCTACCCGGAGAAGGAAAGGGCTACCAATAGTGATCGAGGTGATTAGGCTCAATTCGTGGAGCCGGTTCAATTCGTTCGAGCTTACCTCAACGTGAATTAGGGGAAACCGGCAAGTTTCCGAACACCACGGTAAAATATTGGTTGTGTTCACTTGTTCTTAGCTCTTACTTATTTATATCATTGTGATCATTTGCTTATTTAGAGCTAGGCTTGCTATATTGATAATTAGAATTGCATAGACTTGTTTGCTCTTCATTCTTGCTAGTTAAAATTGTGAAGAATTAATCAAGTGAACAAGAAAAAATTTAAAACCTCCTATCCACCCCCCTCTAGTCGGTATCCTTGATCCTACAAGCGCGAAGGCCATACGGTCACCGTGCATGAGGTGATTAGGTAGGGTAATTAATCTTAATTAGTGATTTCATTTAGGTACACTACTTGTTCGATTTTTAGATATAACAAGTAAGTTCAAAAATTACAAAATTTTATGTGAAGCCTCCCAATGTTGTGTACTCGATCGTGTAATTTTATCCAACATGAATTTCACTCAAAAATTCATTGAATTGTGCTATTTGTAGAAATTATTACATATAACAAACAAGCTCAAAAAAATATGTTTTTTGTGGAGTCTCCCAACACAGCCGATCTAATTGTGTAACATTTCAAAAATTTTATGCACTCTGAATTAAGCTAGAGCAAAAGAGACCATGTCCTCTCTCTGGGATGACAATTGACGAAGGATCTATTTCACGCTCATGTTAGGTCGTGATTATTTAGGCTTTTTTTGATGGCTTATGGCTGAAAAGCACTGTAGCTGGCTAAAAAAAACATTGTAGCTGACAGAGACTTATGTAGCATAATTAAATTTAAAAAATTTTAAAATATAAAAAAATGTTAGCCCATTACGTATAATACAAACAAATACAGGGAAAAAAGAACCAGCAAAAAAAGCTCAACAAAAAACCAAAAGTTCAGAAAAAGATGAAATTTATAAATAGTAAAAAATAAATCGAAAGCTAAAAACTAAAGCCAAAACGATCACAGCTGTTGGGCTAAAAACTTTCGCACGGCAGAATAATGACCGGGCCGGCTTCTGTGCGTGGTGAATTTGAGATTTGAGACTGGGATTGGTCACTGGTACTAGTACCACCGTTGCTGTTCGAGTTGTTTTCTTGTGTCATGATATGACGATGCTACAGGTCGGGTCAAGATCGAACGGTGGTGGTACTAGCAGTACGCTAAACAACACGGTGGAGAGCATAGACCAGGTGCGCCAGGTACAATCATTTCTGCCATAAATTATGGATTTTATTCTATATGGTTTATTTTTAATGTACTTAACGAAGCTTATTTAGTATAATTAAATTTAAAAACTTAAAAATAGAAAAAAAAATATGTTAGCTCATCACAGACAATACGAAAGAATACAAAAAAGATAAAAAACCAAAAAAACCAAAACAAACAGAATTAACGAATAATAAATTAAAAGCAGAAGTCAGAAGCTACTATTGAAACTAGTAGTGTGCCCGTGCTAACGCTACGGTAAAATACAAAACAAGATAAAATTTGTAAAAAATAAAACGAACAATCAGATTCATTAAGATTCACGTCTCATGTATTGTATAACCAAATATTTTTGTCACATAATGAATGTCACATAACGACTAATCCTTTGAGGAGGCGACAACATCATTGGACTCACCCACCGACGACTTTCTCCATCCCCACATTGTTTAAACTTGAGGCTACAAAGAAAACAAACATTTTTGTCACATAAACAAATACGAAATACAGTAAGGAAATAGGTGTTTGTGGACTATTTACTTACCACATCACCATGCTAGGACGTCTTTATACACAATATTTTTGGTGCTCTTCCCTGAGGCATCTACTTCTTTCTTTGGTTTGGCCAAAATTCTTGTCATTTGTATGTTGTATACTACTCTAACAACAGTGTGTAGACGTTGGTTACTTATATACTTCTGTACGTTGCTTTGCTCAAAACCAGCAATGCTCTACAATTTGATTGTACCGAAACAAGGTAAAATGTAGCCTATAAAGAAATAACAAAGAAAATACCTCATTGTAGGTTGTTCTCCCTTTGCTTTCGACTTTCTCGCAAACTGAAAAGAACAAATGAAACATTTCATGACAACTTTTAACACTAATACTTAGTTAGATATGACTCGTTAAACTGACTCCCCCAAATATCAACGAAGAAAATAAGAAACTATCGATGATGATTTTACATCAGAAAATAGAGTAAACAGATTTATCTAAGTTGGTAGGCCCTTGCTATTTTTTCTAAAGATTTACCACAGGCAAGGACACCTTTTGGCACCAGGGTAACGGGAATTGGAAAGATGCTAATGCTAGTAGTAGGTTGTTACATACAATAGTAATTGTAAAATGGAGGACTGTTTCTCTGCAGTAGTTCGAATGCAACAAGAAAGCAAATGCAAACAATACTGACACATTTACGAAATTAAGTATTTAACCAACATAATGCTGTACCTTTAGGCCCCGTTTGGCACAGCTCCACCACCAGCTCCTGGAGATGTTTGGAGCCGTTTTGTGCCAAACGGGGTAAAACAAAATAGCTCCACCCAAGGAGTCCTTTAAAACATGCTGAGACAAAAGATATGTACGAGATGGAGCTGAAAAAAGTAGCTCCACCCGGCTCCATCCGCAGGCCCGCATGCCACTGCCCTTGTACTTTCGTGAATTTACGCGATCTGCCACCGGCTCTTCTATTCTCCCGTTCCCGTTCCTCTGTTCGGTCTTCTCGTCTTCGACCGTGAAGGGAGCGCCGCCGCCATTAAATATTGGTTGCTAATACTTTGTGTTATTTTAAATTTTAATTTTTTTTAATTCAAATTTACTCGGATGAAAAATCATGTAGAAATATACAGCTCTTGATATTACTACAAGCCAAATAGACAGGGGTATATTGGATAATTGACATCTCTCAACCATGCATGATAAAACAGGTGGAGCTGTTTTGCCAAACAGTCTACCAAAACAGCTCCAGCTCCACCGGTGGAGCTGTTTGTGGAGCTGAAGCAAAAAAAAACAGCTCCACTTGTGAAGTGGAGCCGTGCCAAACGGGGCCTTATTGGTTATGCGCTGGTTTTCACCCCAGAAGGTGTAGGCCACAGCCTTAGGATGCTTTTTTCTAAAGGTATCAATGAGGCCTCTGCTAGAAAAGTATGTCTCAAATGACTCCCTCTCATAAATTGTGAAACCTGCAGCCTCGGTTTTGCCTGAAAATAGTGCTGAGTTAGGAATTCCCAAACTACAGGCTACAGCAAGCTGAAACAAGAAGAGAACTCGTGTACTAAAATGGGAATTCTGAAACAACCTAAGCTGTTCCATGCTCAGAAGATGTAAATGCAATACAAAGAGCAACTTGGAATATTTTTGTTGACTTTTTAACTCTATTGGCAATTCAATATTAAACTTGGAAAACTGACAAAGTAAGTTCAAGACTATGTTGTCATTGTTAAGGATAGAATAACAATCCTATTCTATGTCACATTCTGGCAAATGGCTGGAAACATACTTTCATGTTTCTTCAATAGTCTCCTTTAGCTGAACCTTCTTGCTCATGGACATTTTTTTAGAGCATTCTGTACAGAAGTACATGTCCTTATCTGATAGCTAATGCATGGCAATTATCACTGTTGCTCCAAAAATTATCACTTTCATGCAATCCACATATATGAATCAATACCTGGACCATTTTTAATTTCTCTAAACTTCCTATTACTGTTGTAAATAAGGAACCACACCCGTCCAAACAGAGTTCTTTTTTCATATCACATCGTAATATTTCATAACAGGCAATTGCATTTCATATCTAACTGCTCTGCTACAGACATCATTAAGACAAGGTAGAACAGCTGAATGCACAAACTTTTATTTCCAATTCCAATACAGTATATCCACACATACATCTTGAAATTCTCCTGGGTTAAGAATACGTATCTATGTGACAATGTGTGAACTAACATACAAGTGTCATCTAACCATGCACATTTTGATTTACGAAGACAAGGACAATACCAATGCTAGGGCGTATAAATGTAAAGACAGAGGTTTTGAATGAGAATTGTTCAAATATGTAAAGAGAACTTACTGGAGGATAGTGAATGTCAATACTCTGACGAGCACAGTTAAGATCACCAGCAACAATTACCGGTTTGGAATTTTCCAGTTTCTACAGATCACAAAGGTATATATCAATTTTACATTGAAAAGCTATCTTGCAAGGATCACATTGTGAAGTTATTCTACGATATCTAGTGCAGAACTGCAGATAAGAACCATAACACTATTCCTCATGTACAGGCAAGACAATAGATCATATAAAGTTAATATGCAGCACATGATATATTGATGTCAAAAGGAAAATGAGACTGGAGAGCTAGGTAAGTAGACGAACTTTTATATAGTCACTAAAGCATGGATCCCAATTATTGATCCTGTAATTCTGAAGATCAAGATGGAAGAAAATAAAATTAGATGTAAACAATAACAGTCCACAAAGTTTATTTTATCCACACATGAAAACAATTGCACCACCTACATAGGCAAGTCAAAGCATGCGTTGTTGTGAATTGTAATGTCGAGATGTAACTAACAATTTTTATAATGACATGAGCTCTGTTAAACTTAAAATTCATATAGCTCATATGAGTTCATGCATACAGTAAACAAGAAAGTTGCAAGGCATTATACATAACCTAACCGTTCTTGAAAGTTACTCGAAACGATAACACAGGAATACAGGATGCTAAATTTGCATGAACGAACATGAAACATGAAGTGTTCATGAAACTTCCATGAATCCAAGAGATGCGGATACCCAAGAGTATTCCAGAAATTACACAGTTCATACAGCCGATAGAATTCATAGGTGCAAACCAAACGCACCCATCTAAACCTCCACGCAAACAACAAAATCACGTATTATCCACTCTTCCATACAATTTGGTACTAAGATTTCTTCAATCCAACATGTACCGCGAATTGCTCGTCACAACCTAGTCCCGGATCGGGCAAAATTAGGCGCATTCCATGCATCAGAATGCCCAAATTGGAGCCACGCCAAATCACATAATCCCCAATCCCAGATTCGGCAACCACTCCAAAAGCCCAAACCCTAAACCCGCATTCCCATTCCCAAGAACTAAGGTCGAGTGGGAGAAAAGAGGTGGGGAATTGCATGGATACCTTGAGGGAAACGACGTCCCGGACGACGAGGCGGTAGTCCACGGCTACGGCAAGGAAGCAGCTGTCGGGGGAGAAGCAGCACGGGCCCGTCTGCTTGTCTGCCGGATCAGGGCCGCAAGGGCATGGAGATCGCGCGCGAAGTGGAAGCGAGGGAGGAGAGGAGGTGACTGGTGCGACAGAAGTTTGGGGATCGAGGCGGCGGAGCGGAGAAGTGGGGGGAGGAGGAGGCGGCGGCGACGCGGCGGATGAGGGAGGGGAGGAGGCGAGGGCGGAGGAGGGAGGGAGGAGGCGGCGCGGAGAACCGGTACCACTGAGCATCGGCATCTCGTACACGTAGACCCTGAGCGGCGCCGCGGCCGCCGGCCAGGCGCCCCCAGAGTCTCCGTAGAGCCGCGACTCTTCCTCCCTCCGGATCGCAGCGTCGAGGTCGCCGGGGGCGGCGGAGGAAGCGGTGGGGCGCGGGGAGGAGAGGAAGTGGTCGAGGGAGGCGAGGAACGAAGCGGTGGGGGAGGCGGGGCTAGGGTTGGCGTGGAGGCTGGGGCGCGGCGAGGAGGGAGAGAGGGGGACGAAGTATGATGCGGAAAGGAGGAGGAGGGCTAGGGTTGGCGTGGAGGCTAGGGTCTTCAATGATGTGCATGATCCGGATGATTTTGGCCTTAGGATCTTCAATGAGTAATAGAAGAAGGCTTGAGGAGAGATCCAGGCCATTCATTTGTATGAAGTTGGATTATTTGGTACACAAATCTGAGTGGACTTAGATTAGGCGTGACTGTGGGGGTGGTTGAGGGGGGTGGATTTAGTAAAGAAAATTTTGGTGTATTATAGAGGGGTAGAGATAGTGGACAATTGTGAAGATGTTTAGGCCACGTCGGAGCCGGACAAGAAAAATGTTATCATTACCATCGAAATACACGACCGCTGTTGCAGCCAATGGAAGAACGAACTTCAGATCACATTTGCCATCTTTTCCCTGGACATAGCTAAAACTAACTGAGGCATAAGGCCCGGGAATCATGGGGTCGAACACGCATGATGGTGTATTTTGGTAGTAACTTGGGAAACCATCAGAGATGGTAGTGCTACTACCTAATAATTGGGGGAAAAAAGCACAGATCATGCAGCAGGTGTGCTCAGCTAAGTAGAGCCTGATTTCCTCTTGTTCCTGTATCAGCCAGTGCAATTCTTTGTCGTTTTTTTGTTTTTGCTTGGGGCACTCCACCTGCTTGTGGTTCAGTTCTGCACAAAAATATTTATTCATCACAGCAAAGATCTCTTTTCTTGTGACAAAAAATATTGCCAACTTTAGGCCTTTTTGCTTTTAAGTGGTTTTTGGCTTTTATCTTCTCTCAGTAATTATTATTCATTAGACTAATAAATTACAACCATAAACCACAGTTTAAAAGAACAAACCATTATTCTACTAGAAAGATAAACTAATTAACCAAAGCAACTCTGCATTATTGCTTCTTCTCCTCCTAGCTAGCCTACTACCACTGCACAGTTTTAAACTGTGTTAGTGAAACAAGGTTCAAGGAAGAGAAGTGGGTCTGAAAACATCACTCTATCTGTTATTTTACAAATTTAGCCTTTATATATCTGTTTTTTTAAAATAGTACTATCTGTGCACCTACTGCGCATGCAGCCAGCAGGCACCTACCAACGAATGGTCTATTTCTGAAAAAAAAAATAAGAGTGTTCGGAGATTAAATTTTACAAAAATAATTAGAGTGATATTTGTCTGCTCAATTCCAATAAAAAATGCCACTGGTACGTACGGCAACGGCTGAGTAGGTCACAGCCTCACAGTCACAGGGTCACAGTTCAGATGGGGTCTCCCTACGGTCGCCCGTACCAACCTCTTCACGTGAATGGACGCGGACAGAGCCCCAAGCCCCGTAGGCATTGGGCTCCGCGGCTCTGCTGTAACAACAACCCTGTCGGGTCATACAAACTGGACTGATCAATCATGCACTAATTCTACTCCCTTCTCTTTGTGTTAGTAATTATGGCTTCGATCAACATGGCTACGACTGCTGGCTGCGAGCTTCGACTTTTTCGAAGCCGCTACAGTAAATAAAGTAGGAGCCCACTCGTCGAGCTGAAGCCGTTTGGAGCCGCAGACGCCTTATCCTCAGCCGAACAACCCGTGCTGCGGCAGTGTTCCCCCCTCTCGAATGGTCAAGCCCGCAGGCGAGATCGCGCGATTGCCGGCTCTACCCAGACTTGCCCTAAGGTCACTGTTAAAATGGCGTCGTGCTTGTAAACTTGATTGCTTTTAAAAAACGTAAACCATACTCGTGCAGCTTTGTGTAGTAAATTACATCATCTATTTTCACAGTATTGGATTATTAGCCCTTGCCTCTAGCTTGTTCGGCTGTTCTCTTCAGGCTTAAGCCAGATTTTGACGGATGAAATAGTTGGCAAAAGTAATTTTGATATTTGATGTAATTATAAGAAAAAATTAGGGATTAGCAAAATTCAGAATTAAGCACTGGCCACGCAAGAAACCTCTAAAAGATGCGAACTAAGAAAAGGTAGAGACAAAGAAGGAAATCGTCAACGAGAGATTGGAAACAAGAAGCTTTAAAGACGAACAGAGACTCTAAGTGAAATTTGAGCTGACATGAAGAGGAAGACTTGAAGCACACTGTAAACCTAGGTCGGCTATTTTGAACTATAAATACCATATGCCAGTTGATGGAAAAAGACACACACGTCAACCTTTACTACTTGTTTATCTACTTTTTTTTGTACCTTAGGGGTAGGCCGTATCTAGTAGAAGCTTATCTCTGTAATTTGACTTTAATCAGTATTGTTTCGTATCAACGTTTTGATCAATATGTAAGTTTCACCTATCCTCTGTTTCAAGTTTTGTTCCTATTCATTATTGCTTCAATTGATGTTTTATTTAGGATCGGTTTTTATTCATGTTTATCTATTATCGGTTTTGCCGAATTGCTACAAAATCAGCTAGCATGTCCAATATGCTGCCAGAGCGCATCCTCTGTAGGGACACAGTGCTGTTGGTAGTAATTTTTCCGACGGCAACAATAGCCTTCAGCAAAGGAAGTTGAGAGGTAAATCGCTTCTTATTGGGCTTTGGCTTCATGCCTGCCTTGTTCAGTCGTGCGGCTGCTTGTGTTGCTTGTGTAGTTGTTTGCGTGCGCGCGAGAGAGAGGGGCAAAAATGTACATATAGCAGTCATAGGTGAGTTCTTGTGAGCTATAATTTATGGTTTAAAATTTTAAATTCTAACAATTCATAAGAGACAATACATAAAGAAAAATAGTTATATATGATTTTGACTGGTACAATTAAACTCAGTATAATTTTTACTATAATATACCTATTAACTTATCTTAAAAAATGTACTGTTTAAAAGCTACTTACTGTAGCATACATCATAAAACACAGCCGTAAGACCAGCCGAACTCACCCGTATGTGGTATCACCCTGTGTATAGGGTGTCACCCTGTATGGCGAGTGAAGCTTCTGCCTCCACGCCTTTCCCTTGTTTCCTTCATCTGTTTTTACCTGCACCACGCACCGCCAAGGACCACATACACCAGTAACATCCAAAGTCTAGACACTTTTCTCTTCTTGGAAACAAAAAGGCCATTTGTATCGATACATTTGAATCCAACTAGGTTGTTACATTCAGAGAGAGACATATACCGTGAGTAAGAGAGAGCGAGAGAGTTACAATACCAATAACAACAGCATGATAAGCAGCACAGATCCTTGTGGGGTCGTGGGGATTTCTCTTTTTGAGATGGGCCTTTGCCACTTTGCAGCTTTTTTATTAGACCCTTTTGCCTAGTTTGCTTGCGAGCAGGGAATCATGTAGTAGTATCTAAGGTTTCCCCTCGTCGTCCTGTTCTTTCCCCAGCTGCTCGCAAGGCCACGTCATTGTCAAATTTCCCCCCGTCTGATCTGCCGCGCTGGCGCCATCCAGGCCTCGCACTCTTCTCTTGCTCGACGTTGCCCTTCTTCTCCCAAACCGCACGCCACACTCCTCTAAGGGTGGTAATAGGGCCGAAGGGCTAAGAAAGCCCTCACGACCCGCCCCAATTACCGCTAACCCAGCCTCACCGCGGCCTCAGCCCGTTAGCCATACCGGGGGACCTAGCCCTTTGTCCCTATTCCCCGCGGGGACCTGACCCGACAAGATCTTCATGGGATTAAAAATAAGGTAAATTATTTAAAAATAATAATATAAATTTATTTATTTATAATTATTTAGACATATTTTTTTAAATATAGCTTCAAAATATATATTATAATATATAGTTTCAAAATTTGGTCCAAATATACCAAGATCACAAGCCAATCTGAAATGTTTCGTGCTACAGTGCTCGGGTGCACCTCTCTTGCCAAGCAGGTATCTGGTATCTTCATTACCTCTCTTGCTGCTTATCTGAGCCATACTGTCTAAAACAAGCCTTTATTATTTATTTTTTTCTTTTGGCACACATGCTGCCCCTAACAATGTCTCCATGGCCTTTCCATGTCAGCGTCTTTTACACTGGCTCAGAAAAACACTATTGTTACTTATCAGTCCACCATTTGCATCCATATTGTTTAAACCAAGTAGTAAGAACATTATGCCAGACAGGTTGTCCTAGAGTGTTTTTTCTCTACTCCTGTATGAGTATTATTGTAATTAACTTGCAGGGCTTTTCATGTAAGCATCTGTCCTATAGTTCGGCATATATACTCTACTTTTTCGGTCTTTTCTCATCTACTGCTTACGATTGTTTTGTTTACATTCTACGTTTCTTCACATGTTCTTTACACTCTACATCGGTCCCCACGTGTCGCCCGTGGCATCATGCGGGGACCCTACTAGTATATATTACTGGTCACATAGGCGTGGCGCAACGCCACGCCAGCCACCGTGTGGACCGAAGTAAAAGAGGGAAAAATTCGCAGAAAAAAGGAAGCGAAGGGGTTTTTTCGGAAAAAATCGTGGGCCTTTTCGCAATAAAAGGAGACCAGAGGGGTTTTTTCGGAAAAAATCGAGGGCCTTTTTGGAAGAAGCAAGGGCCTGTTCGTAAATACGGGAAACCTCGGGTCGCTATCCAAAAAAAAATATGCAGGGTTTATTCAAAAAAATACAAGGACCTTTTCGTGAGGAAAAAGGACACACGTAATTTCAAAAACATGAGGAAGTGCCTCCCGCCAGACTGCGAAATCCACGGACACGCACGGCCGAGGAGGCGTTGGGGCGACGTTGTGGTGGTTCGGCAGGAGCCGGGTGCCGCGCCCGCTCATCTGCTACCGTGCTCGATCCACCTGCGGTGAGCCAGCCGACTTCCCGAGCTAGGGCACGACAGGTGACACATATCGTCTGCTGCGTCTTCCCGAGTTTAGAGAGAGGTTTATTTCTATAAAAAAATATATATCATTAGAAAGCTAAAATTGAAAAAATATTACTACTGTGGTCTATGTGAGAAGTTCCCACATTTGGCCCGACATCATGGATCTTGACTGTGACCTCGACATCGAAAGGAGGAAAATAAACAAATGTATGACCGTTTTATAGGTCAAAATGCGATGTGGGCTGGCCACGGTGCACCTGCATATGCTCTGAGTTTGACTCACACAATGCTGAGTAAATACTATCACGCAGACATGTTTCTTATGCACCTAGTGCATTTAGGTACAAGACTTCCTTTTTTTTTCAACTAGTCACATAGGCGTGGCGCAACGCCACGCCAGCCACCGTGTGGACCGAAGTAAAAGAGGGAAAAATTCGCAGAAAAAAGGAAGCGAAGGGGTTTTTTCGGAAAAAATCGTGGGCCTTTTCGCAATAAAAGGAGACCAGAGGGGTTTTTTCGGAAAAAATCGAGGGCCTTTTTGGAAGAAGCAAGGGCCTGTTCGTAAATACGGGAAACCTCGGGTCGCTATCCAGCAAAAAAATATGCAGGGGTTTATTCAAAAAAATACAGGGACCTTTTCGTGAGGAAAAAGGACCTGTACGTAATTTCCAAAAAACATGAGGGAAGTGCCTCCCCCGGCCGTACGCGAAATCGGCCGGACACGCGCCGGCCGAGGGAGGCGTTGGGGCGACGTGGCTCGCT
This sequence comes from Dendrocalamus sinicus, assembly GCA_036346575.1. Taxonomy (NCBI): domain Eukaryota; kingdom Viridiplantae; phylum Streptophyta; class Magnoliopsida; order Poales; family Poaceae; genus Dendrocalamus; species Dendrocalamus sinicus. The sequence goes on along the minus strand of CM070660.1, from coordinate 8,386,891 downwards.
GGGGGGGGCTGGAACCCCCGGAAATATGGCTGGTATGATGTCAACTGTCAAGGCGCCCTCTCTTTGATCTTCGTGCACTAATACAGTACAATTATCGGGTGCAAAGCCCTATAAAAAAAAGGACTAGTAGGACACTGTAATATTCTATCACAGGCCTAGCTGCATCAGGGAAGGGAGAGGCATCATCAGGCACTTGTGTTTGTTTGTCCCTGTGGTTTGCTGATCTGCTCTGTTTAGTCTCTGTCGAGGAGCTCCAAACCCTTGTCTCTAGCGGCATGGGAATTAGCAGAGGGCTGGATTATGGAGTTGTTTATGGGTATGTGAGGCTGAACACATGAGGATGGCGACAAGGACGATGCTCTAGATGACCGGGCTTTGAAAATTTTGATGAGCATGTATGCTATGTTCAGTGATGAAGGCATCTGTTTTGAACGTCTAAGAGTGGTCCATGGAAATATCATGTGGAGTCTTTCTGTCTATGGCCTTGGGTATGCATGCTTGCAGTGCTGTTTGATTGGTTTGATGTGTTAATATACTTCAACATGATCAGTGGCTGGGCTTGAGCATTAATCTGGCAAGAACAACTTGGTACTCCATAGGGCTTCTTACAATAAGTAACAAAGTTCTCATCTCGATTGGAGATATCTTTTTAAAGAGTTGATACGCAAAAGTTGTTGTAGCTTACTAAGGGTGTGTTTGGTTGAGCTGTGGCTTCTGAAAAAAAGCTGTTGTGAGTGTCAGGTGTGGAAAAGCTGCAGAGGTTGTGGGTGTGGAAAAGCTGTAAGTGTTTGGTTCAAACAAGTATAAAACATACCTCCTATCTCTATTTTCCTTGAAACAACTGTGAAACAACTCTCAATTTTCACCATTTCGAAAGCCAAAAGCCAAAAGCCAAAAGCAGGTCCAAGGTGCTTTCAAAATCAGACTACCTAAAAGTAGCGACTCGAAAAAGCACACAGTTTCCACCCTTTGGTTGGCTTTTGACTTTTGGAAGCAAAAGCAACTTCCAAAAGCCCAACCAAAGGCACCCTAATATCCTATGGAGCACGAACCACTTTTCAGAAGACTTATTAATGCATCTAATAAGATCATCGTCAGTGCTATGTATGGGTAACTAGAATTACTATGGGCACTGATGTCGTAACAATCATTGGTTGGTAAGCTGATATCTCGTAACAATCATTGGTTGGTAAGCTGATATCTCCAGTCTCACGCTCGTCTCTTCCCTCTACGCCTACACGGTTAGGATTCTTTGTCGTTGCTCATGAGCAACGGCATAGCGTAGTAGTATTACCATTCAAAGTTCCAGATCGAGGGCAGAGACATGATGTGTGCACAATGGTCTCACAACACAAGAAGATGAATCTCTTGTCTACCTTGTCAGCATCAACCACGAGCATTTGTTCTTGATTGATCGGTCTAAGCCAGAGGAGACGACCAGCATGGCACGTTGCTTCATCAGTTGCTTGTTGCTTCAGTAGAGTAAGACGGGGTTACTAAGATCTCGCTTATTTCAACTTAAGCTTTCGATTTCTAATTTATTTTTTACTATTTCTAAATTTTATCTTTTTCTGGATTTTTAGTTTTTTGCCAGTTCTTTTTTCCCGTATTCGTTTGCATTGTCCGAGATGAGCTAACCTATTTTTTCTATTTTTAATTTTTTAATTTAATTACGCCAAATAAATCACCATCAGCTAAAGTGTAATTTTAATCAACTATAGTATAATTTAAGCCATAAGACAGCTTATTTTAACCGAACCGAGCGGTCTAAACTGAGGCGTGCATGTATCTATGTGTACGGTGTACTCTTTTCCAGTATCTACTCTATACTCAGATTGTCTTCTGAAATTCCTTCCACATGCAAATCTGTGCTGTGCCAGACTTTTTTCATCGCAGGAAAACCTAACAGCGCGGATGGCCCAAATTGATGGGCAATTGGAGAGTTGGCAAAGCCAGTTTTGCTGGCCGACGGCGACGACCAAGATTGCGAGTCTGCAGAAACTTCGCTACTAGAAAGAAAGTCATCATAGATTGTTTGAAACGTTCATCAAAAATAGTTTCTAAACTATCTAATTTCTTACCTAAATTATATGTGATAAGTCATAATATAGACAATTTAAAAAACCGTCTATGATGTGTATGTATCACAAATGGGTTTCAAAAATAACCATATGATATATCGACATATCACAGACGACAAATAAAAAAAACGTTTGTAACATGTTATCACATGCGGTATTTAAAAATAACCGTTTGAGATATTACTTCAGATATCACCAACTCGCAGACGATTGTCATGGACAAATTTTGACCAACCTCCATTAAGAAACAACCTGTTATCATTACTAATCACCATATTGATTTTTCATATTTTTCCCATACACTGGAAGCAGTACATATTTTATAGTAACACTAACTTAGGTAGTTTTGCACACCTCATAATTTAAATGAGACAAAGTCAGATCCTATATCACACTTGGGCTTCAACGGATATGAAGCCCAAGTGTGATTTGTTTCATGCCCTTTGAAGCCCAAGTGTGATATAGGATTTGACTTTGCCTCTAGCTTATTTAAATTATGGGGTGTGCAAGACTAAATATGTTAGTGTTACTATAAAATATGTACTGTTTCCAGTACATGAGGAAAATATGAAAAACTAAAATAGTGATTAGTAATGATAACAGGTAGTTTCTTAGTGGAGGTTGGTCAAAGTTTGTTCATGACAACCATCTGTGAGTTGGTGAATATGAAGTAGAAATAATAATTTTACACAGTACACACCAAGTGTTACTATAAAATATGTACTGCTTCCAGTACATTAGAGAAATATGAAAAACTAAAATAGTGATTAGTAATGATAACAGGTAGTTTCTTAGTGGAGGTTGGTCAAAGTTTGTTCATGACAACCATATGTGAGTTGGTAAATATGAAGTAGAAATAATAATTTTACATAGTACACACCAAGTATATCTTACAGAATAAGGAATGAATTAATACGGACCGTGAAGCTAAAATGGTACAAAGCATTTAAACAAGATGATACATTTGAAACAACAACAGATCTACATGAATCACACAATTTTTTGTGCCTCGATAATATCCAACCTCTCAAAGATGGATGCCTAGAGATGGCCTGCAAGTGAAACCTAGTAATCACAACCGCGTAAGATAAATAAACAAGCGCTTTATATCAAAAAGTTCTAGTTGAATATTTATGAGAGCTTTATATCTTAGATAGATAATATAAATTTTAGCAGATGTGGAACGACTTGTTGTAGGTTTAGTTGCCTCAACCTTCTCAAATAACTACAAGTGGGTACATTTAATGCATCAATGAAATACCTAGAGCAAATAGATATATAATGGCATGTTTGCAGTGGAGAAGATATTTTTACATTAGCAATTGCCTTGCGAAATAAATACATCATACTCAATTACTAAGAAAGCCATAGCAAATTAATAAGTATTCAACGATGCAACAATTACACCTTAAAGGAGCCATTTTGTGGATATATTCTACCTTAGTGATGAAGGCACCACCCTTGGGGGCGAGGAATATCGTGGCGAGGCGTAGCGCGTCGATGACGAGCACGAACTGCGTGGTAGAGATTTTGTTGAGAAAAGATAGTTGTAGACGAAATTGAAATTCTTGATGCATTGTGGAATTGTGGATTAAAACCATCATAATTGTTGCAACCCTCCTTGACAGTCTGCCGGGAGAAGGGTTGCAACAATTATGATGGTTTTAATCGACAATGATCTAATCAACTCTATATTTAATGAAATAGAGAACCACTAGAATGATCCCTGTTCCTACACAAGTTCAGAGTGAAAGTAGATTTTTTTGTATGGATTGTGGTTCACTAAATAAACTAAAGTATTCATAAGTCTCAACTCAATTGAATGTTCAAGCTGTAAGTGGCTGTAAAATGTAATTCCCTGTACTTCTTAAGTTTCTCGCTCAAAACTATGAAGATTATCAAAACAAGCAATCATTAACATATTTTTATACCATGTCAATAATGTGAAGTGTGCTAGCAGTACTAATTTAACTCATGAAATTCATGTACCCACGTTCTAAATTCTTAAAAGTTCATGAACATATTGAACTTTGGTTCCAACACACATTAATTAACAGATATGGATTGTCTAACACACATGAAGTAAAGAAGTAGGATTTAGGATCCGTACCTTCGGTTCCCACAGGAACTTCACCCTAAAGTGAGGGAGGGGAGGAGAGGCGGCAGCAGCAGAGTCGGGAGGAAAGGCGGCGGGGTGGAGCGGTGGAGTAGGCGTCGGTGGAATGGTGGAGAGGCAACAGTGCGGCCGCGTCAGGCGGGGAAGCAGAGGACGAAGCGGCAATCATGGAGGGGCATGAGGATGAGGAGACAGAGGGGTGCACGAGTGAGTAAGGGCTTAAACCCTAGCTAGGCGGGGAAGCAGAGGACGAAGCGGCAATCGTGGAGGGGCACGAGGATGAGGAGACAGAGGGGTGTACGAGTGAGTAAGGGCTAAACCCTAGCTAGGCCCTACCTATAGAAGGAACTACCACAGATCATTTTTAACAAGAGCCGCCTTACTTATAGAAGGAACTATTACAAACGATTTTTAACAAGAACCATATGTGATAATAGGATACTTCACAGATGGTTCATTACAACCATCTGTGATAATTCATAAACGGTTATTAACAAAAGTCGTCTGTAATAATAGAAGAATTCACAGACGGTTCTTTATTAGAACCATCTGTAATAATTATGTATCACAAATGGTTCTATCTATCGCTACTAATATAGATAGTTACGTATGTAGAACTGTCTGTGATAATTACAACATTGATGAATTCGAAGAATCATCTATGATGAAACGTACAGTATAACCTTCTTTATAGTAGTAGATGTGGCTGTCTCCAACGTGGTGGAGGATCCTGCAGCCCGTTTAGGCGCAGGTCACCTTTCTCTGTTGTCTGCTCAAGCCCACCGGCGATCTGCAGGCACCACACCAGCATGCGTGGTCTTCGTGCCGCTGCGTACGCCCTCCTTTCGCCACCGTGCGGTGAAGAACGTCCGGCGAGCCCTGAAAGGCTGGACGGCCTATGGACTGGCGGCTAGCGCAATAGAAGAACTCGAACGGCTCAACACCGACCGCGACATGGCGGCCGCCGAGCCTTGGAAGCAGTGGACGCGCCCGTGTACCACCTAGCCAACGCCGCTCCATACTGGAAAAACGCCTGGAAGCACTGAATAAAAGCTGCTCCATGGCCGGTTCCTGTTTCTCATTGGTGGCCGGCGGTAATCGCCTGGAAAAACGCCCAAAACCTTGAATTCAGATTTTAAATTGCGATCAAAACTGCCCAAAATCACTCAAACAGGTCAAACTTAAATATTTCATAGCGGTTTTGGTGACCGAGACCAATCCATACTGGAATTGTGTCTGTAAAACGAAAGGTGAACCAGTGAAAGCGATGAACGTGAGATGTGTACCTCGTCAATTATTAAACGTGTCATGTTAGCTGTCCAGGCCAAGGGAAAGCCAAGGTACAGTCTGAGCAAAAGCCAACATGGTACCGTCCTCTAGCCCAATCATTCAGTACGCTTAAGCTCTACCACTGCAACGAGATCAACTGCAGCTAAATGAGCTTAAACACCAGTCAGTAGAAACAACCGTTTAGCTCCGCGCTGATGCTAGTCAAAACACCCGTCTCCAATCATAATGCCATCATCTTTCACAGAGGAAGTAGGTCATTTGAATCAAGATTTACATACAATGTAAGCACGGAAAGAGCATAGCCAGTTAACACGAGACGTCCTCAAAAGATCAAACAAAACTTTAGCTGAGCCGTTCTCTTTCTGATCCAAATTAAATCATCAGACATGGCACAGCTGCCAGGTACGAAGCTTAAAACCTGGAAGCAAAGTTCTCAGTACTCAGCAACGTAGTTCTGCTCGTTCTCGATAATTATTCTGTCACTACATCTGCAAGGATTGTTTCTCGGTAGAGTTTGTGGACAAAACCCCTTGACTGTCTCCACCAAGGTACTGGACAAAATTTTCGCACCGAAGGTTGTCAAACCTGCACTGTAACACAGTGCAGTAAGTTGCATATGCTGCTAGTAGCAAAAAAGAGAGGCGGAACACGGTGCATAAGATTATAGTTTAATTTGCTTCGAGTTAGATGTTCCAGCTTCTGTTCCATGGCGTCATCATGTTTCGCTGCTGCTGTATTTCAGAGGATCTGTCAAGGAGAGATGCAGCACAGATCACAGATCATTAGATGCAGCACAGATCACAGACCATTCAATTTACTATGGATAAAGTAACATCTCACAAAAGAAACAAACTACTTGTTCAACAGCAGAAAGCACAACTGAGGTTTATAAAGTTGGTACAGACAGGATGCAAGTTGATGGTCGGCAACCAATCTCAGCAGCAACCTGTCAGGCACCCGCCGAGGCCCTGTTACTATGTAGCATGGCAACCAGAGATGCGGCAGACAACCAAGTGGTTTCTTCGCCGGCTTCTGGCGACCAGCCCACCACAATGCCCACAATGTGATGTTGCCAAAGACGAGATGACTCTCTTGGATGAATCGTCATCTGGAACCCAACTTTCAGAACATTGTTTTATTTTTTTAAAGATATTGTACAATCATCAAAAGAATAGTGTGAAAATCAGTTGCAGTTCATGAAAACATTCGTAGCTCAAAATCTCGATTGATCTTGGTGTGAATTTACGCTGCAACGAAGATAAATACGTTCGTATATTTTATTCCGATTGAACAAACGTTTGTGAATTTGGGTGGGTGTGCAGTTATCGCATAGTTCTTGGGTAATGGGGAATGCTTAGAAAATGAAGGTTCAGAGACACGATGGCTGAGTTAGGGACGATCTACTTCATCACATCTAGTTGAAGTTTGGCTAGACATAGCTAGTGTTTGGTTCTCTATGATTTTGGTATATCATAGCTCATGGTCCATGTGTTATACACTTATTTTTTTCTATGCGATTACAAGGAATATGCATACGCACGAAAACCACCAGTATGCATGTGGTCTGTGGATAGAGTCGTACTTCCACAGCTCCGATATTCAATAAAAAAAACCGATGGTCCACATAGAACAGACAGAAATTGGGCCACTATCACTAAGAATGGAGGGCCTAGAACATGTGTCCTCTGATGGGCTAAAACAAGAGCCATTTAGTCATACCCAAAACGTCCACCCGTCATTTGAAAGCCCAAGAACGAATGCAAGCCAGGGTGAATTGGTGATTCCCTGGACGACCTCTGACGTCTTTTTCCTGGAACAAAAGAAATGAGCCCTTAGATTTCTATGGAATAGCCGAACAACATATTCTAAAGGAATTTCAGAGGGAAACAAACAGGGGTACAAGGATGTTGGTATTGGTTATGACTGATTCCTTTTGACTATGTTAGATGACTTTTGATCGAAAATAAATAATAGTAACTAAAAGAAGTGATTCATAGAAGGAGAACGTGAGTGGTAGAAAAAATAAGTGAGAGATGCATACGTGAGATAGTAGTGAGAGGAGTAAAGTGCATGATACGTCTGTGACCCCTGCCTTATCTTTAGAGCGAAAGAAGTGGAGAAACCGCTTCAAGAAGTTAGGTGTTCATATTGGGCTTATTCTTTTGGGCTATGTCTTATGTCTTTTAACTGCAGTTTATTAATTTAATGAATAGTAATTGCTGAGAGAAGCCAAAAGCAGTTGAAAAAACAAAAAGAACAGAGCCATTTTCGGCTTCTCTAAACAGAAACTAGAAGCAGAAGCTAATACGAATACCCTGTAACCTCATGAAATTTTCGGCTGCCTCTCAAAAAAGATGACCTCACTTCAAATTTCTATCTATGTTCTTTCTTGTGAAGCACCCACAACTACTTGCAGCTATTGATGTGTTTTCTTTCCCTGTAGGAATTCATTGGACATGCCACCTCAACCCCTATGATTTCTCTTCCAGTGTTCCAATCAGAACTCACTACTACAAAAAGACTTATATTAGACCTACTTGAAGAACCAACACCACAAGTATTACTCCAACTTGTTTGTGCGCGGCAAGGGTGGGAAGGGGTTCAGTAAGAGCGGCTGAAATTTCGCTTGAAGTAAGAGGGAAAGCGATAAGGCAATGGCAGATCTGCACTATTCCAAGTTGTCGGCATCGGCAGGGGGCTTCTGTTTATTACATCCTAAAAGTGTGGCATTCTATTGATTTTGGCATAGAAGCTGAAAATGGTACTCGATGCCTTTTTGTTTCTGCTACTTGAAAATTTTCCCGTACCACTTGTGTTAGATTGTAGTTTAATGAAGAATATGTAAGTCTAGCTTGCATTAACCTAAAGTTTCTTGTAGTGTAAGTATCTTTCTGAATTTGTAATCATGAACCTTTTATTTGTAAAATTATAACTGTCCTCTTGTGTATGCAGTGCTATATGTAATTCAGATATAGAATACAAATTCAAATATGCCATTTCGCTTTCAGAAGAATGGTTAGCATTTTCTAAAGTTAGCCGAAAAACAATAAAATTTTTAGGTATGCTAGCTAACTATCATAGACGGTTCTTATTCTGAACTGTCTATGATATGTATTCATCACAGACGATTAATTGTTAGAACCGTCTGTGATGGTATACCTTCGTAGACGGTTCTAGTTTTGAATCGTCTGTGATATGGTTTTCACAGACTGTTCAAAACCCATCTGTGATAACCTCTATTATCACTTACCCATTGATTTAGACGGTTCAAAGAACTATTTACGATGAACTTTTATGTAACTAGTAGTGTGCCCGTGCTAACGCTACGGTAAAATACAAAACAAGATAAAATTTGTAAAAAATAAAATGAACAATCAGATTCATTAAGATTCACGTCTCATATATTGTATAACCAAATATTTTTGTCAGATAAATACATGACCGGTCGGAACCACCCAACACGCAATGCTCAAAAGCCGATTCCCAGGTCTTGCGACCGCTTCGCGAGACCATACGACTGGTTAACAGAAGCTACGACCGTTTATCGCGTGATTTTGGCCTTAGGATCTTCAATGAGTAAGAGAAGAAGGCTTGAGGAGAGATCCAGGCCATTTATTTGTATGAAGTTGGATTACTTTGGTACACAAATCTGGGTGGACTTAGATTAAGCATGACTGTGGGGGTGGTTGACGGGGGTGGATTTAGTAAAGAAAATTTTGGTGTATTATAGAGGGGTAGAGGTAGAGATGCAAGAAATGATTGGTCGAGAATGAACTTTATAAACTTTACTTGTCAAAAAAGTGACAACAGAAAGGTAATAAATTTTCAACATTATAGTGGATCACAATATTTTCTAGTTGACTATTTTAGCAAAGTGAAACTTAAAACATAAACGACGATGGCAATCATAGAGAAAAAGGTAAGGCACTTCATCCATCAGGACAATCACATCACAATCCACTGGAAGGCATGCGTAGCCTACTATACATTAAATCTCACAAGCCAACCTATAAGAATTTTGGATCAGAAGCCACAAAGCTTGACAGTGGATAAGATACGTTAAACTTTCAGTATTGAAAACTTCTCAAAATGCGTCTTTACAATAACCCAGACATAAAAAATATTATGGGCAAGAACATTGGTACAAGACACTTAAAATTTATTCATTACACGAACTAACATACTAATATAGAAAAAAAAAGTGAAACCAGCTTTTGCAAATTTAGTTCACAACGTATCGTACCAGGTGAGGCCATGAGAAAATCATTCGACAAAACGATGGATGTTGGAAAGCTCAGGCTTGGCAAGCTATTTGAGCTCGGATCAAACCCATAATGTATTGTCTGTTAAAGGGTCGATAAATTTAAGCATATCCTTTGATGCTGAAAAGAATAGGTGTTCCACATTCTCAATGACAGCAGGGCCTTGCAGCAGTAAGTTGAAATTATCTAATATCTAGCGAGTCAAATTATTAAGCAATGCAAAGTAATGTCATATGCATATCACCTTCTCAGTCTACAAATCTGGAGCATCCACGATCGTGCCCATGGCTGAAAATTATTCCAAAATTCAGTTTCTGTGTGTAAAATTCTAAATCTGCATCTCACAAATGAAAAGAAGAAGAAGAAGCATAAAACAACAGGTCAAGGCACCACTTGTTGAAAATGGACAGTGGTGCAACACCTAACATTGATTAGATCATAAGTACAGATCAAATTCTATTGACTCCCTCAATTTTGAGATTTCAACCATTGAAAGCCAACTCAAAGTTTGATTGAATGCAGAGTCCATATATGCGAACAAATGTCAGGGCACAAGATATCAACAACTAAACTAACTATACCAAGTGCACCGAGAGTCCAAGACAAACTATTGGTTTATTGAATAGAGATATTATCTGCATGGTAAAACATGTAAAAAATGAAAGAAATACTTTTTTCTTGGTTGTTCTCCATATACAGCACTTCTATGAACTTGGCTTGAGAAGAAGTAATAATATACAACTGGAGGAAAACAAGAGTCAATTCTACTATATGATATCTACTGTATTATATCAAACATTCTTTCGAGGCAATGGCGGCACCAAGTATATCACCCAATATCCTACTATGGAGACAAGAATAGGGAGCCCCTTACATGCAGAACTAAAAAAGTGGTGTCAAAACTCAAAACACCAACCTTGAATAATACCCAGAATGAGCAAGAGAGTATAACAAAAGAGGGCTAGGAACTGCAGGATCCATCTGTAGCCTATCCTGCATAAATTAGAAAAGTTATTGCAGTGAACTGAACAATAATCTAGGAAAAGACCACACCCGTGATAATAGAAGCATCATATGAAATTTTTTTGAGCTTTAGCATCTGATCTTAGTAGCAAGCTTAGTAAAGTTCATTTAGCTACGTGTTAAACATGTCATGGTACACTAATTCTCCAAAATAAATGCCATGATATATCTAACAGGTAGAATACGTTCTAATCTCACACATCACAATGAAGCTACACTACTGGCACAAACATATATTTCCACAGAGAACAATTAACAATTATTAGCAAATTCAGTCTACTAAAAATGTAACTAACATCTAACAGCAAACAATCAAAAATAATTAACAGTTAACATTAACAAGTAGCAAATGTGGTGAACAAAAATTAGAAACTGTAAGAAGGGAGAGGAATTGGGAACTAACTGGGTTTAGATGAAGAAGCAGTAGCAGAGGGGTGTCGGTGTAGGCCGCCAGCGGTGAACAGGTGGTCACCGGGGTTGGAGAAGGAGAGGTCAAGGAAGACACTGAGGTAGGGGGGTGGTCGTCGGTGAAGATGTGGTCGCCGACGTTGGTGTTCAAGTAGAGAAGACGCTGCACGGCTCACAGGGGGTCTAAATGACGATGAGAAATTGGGGAGGGGGTGCAAAACTCACGAGCAGTAGGATTTGTGCGGGAGCACTGAGCTGCGGCCAACGCCGCGGACGACGGCGAGGGCGTTGAGCAGCAGACCTTGATGCCCTCGCCGTGTCCTCCGCCGCCGACGCCGACACCGTGGCGGCGGCGGCCTCCTCGTCCGTCCGCAGGATCGTCGTCAGTAGGCCATGCGCTCGGCCATCTCGTTCCCAAAGATGAAGAGGGCGGCGAAACATCCGCCGGTCTTGGAGAGGTCGGCCTCGGCGATGCCCTGATGTTCACATGCGTCATCCCGACCGCAGAGGCCGGCTCGTAGTGCCCGCCGACGGCGGTAGTGGAGAAGCGGTGGGAGGAGGCGGCGACGGTGGAGGGATCGGAATGGGGAGATACTCGAGCGCGCCGATCTCGACGACGACATTGCCGCGGAGGTGGAGCTCGGAGCGGAGCCGGGGTTTGGGGAGGGCTAGGGTTTTGGTGGAAGCACGCGACGGCTTTTGATTAGGAGGCGACGGCGGAGTGGAGGAGAGGGGGGAGGAGGCAGCGGAGCAAAGGAGTGGGGGGAGGAGGAGGCGGCGGCGGTGTGGAGTGGGGAGGAGGAGGTGAGGGGAGCGGCGCGCGGTGGAGGACGGGGAGCGGAGGAGTGGAGGCGCGGGGAGAGGTGGAGATGGGGAGCGGCACGGTGGAGGACGGGGAGCGGAGGAGTGGCGGCGCCGTGGAGGACGGGAGCGGCGGGAGTGGAGGCGCAGGGAGAGGCGGAGATGGGGGAGCGGCGGGAGTGGAGGCGCGGGGAGGAGGAGGCGGTGCGGGATGGCAGGCGGGAGGAGGGGGCGTGCAGGTGGGGAGGAAGGAGAAGGAGGCGGCGCGTGGGGAAGAGGAGGAAGGGGGAGGTGCCAGCGCATGGGGGCGGAAGAGGAGGCGGTGCGGGATGGGGAGGGAAGGAGGCCGCGGCGGCGGCGGGTGGGGAGGGAAGGGATTCGTGGGAGGTTCAATGATGTGCATGATCCAGATGATTTTGGCCTTAGGATCTTCAATGAGTAAGAGAAGAAGGCTTGAGGAGAGATCCAGGCTATTCATTTGTATGAAGTTGGATTACTTTGGTACACAAATCTGGGTGGATTTAGATTTGACATGACTGTGGGGATAGTTGAGGGGGGTGGATTTAGTAAAGAAAATTTTGGTGTATTATAGAGTAAGGTAGATAGTGACTGAAATAACATATATGAGAAAATGATCAGCAATCCATATAGGGGTATCCATATAGTAGCATGTACTCGATAGGCTGCTCATCTACTGAGTCTTTGATCTTATCACTAATCAATCTCCCTCTATGGCGATCCCTTTCTCTTGTTTGAAAAAGACTAAAAAGGCGGATCAAAACCAAAAGTCATGACCGAAAGACAAAATCCTGTGCGCACTAAGATCATATCACAGCAGCACACACGGTAGCTAGTCGCCTCCTTTTCTAAGATTCCCCACTAGCTAGACAAGTCGTCTTCATCTACAAAAGAGATCAAACACATGCAACTCCTAGAACATCAACAGAACATCTGCTAAAAGCGTAGCCGCCGTGCGTCCGAGAATCAAACATGGTGAGGCCACGTTTGACGACGGACGCTGCGTACGTGGTCCACAGGGGAAAGTTGAGCGTTCTCTCGTTCTCCATCGATCTGGAGAGCTAATTTTCAGATCCTCCAAGACCGAAAAGGCGATTTCTGTAGCGTCCTTTCTTTCAGATTATGTGCGCACACATTGCATGTGCCACATTAACACATATCGTGACTGTCTTGTCGATCGAGCGCTCGAGTCTCAAGCCATCGAGTGATCCGTATACGACGTGCCATGCGAGTACTAACTCCGGTCAACAAAACGTGTGCACTGAGCCGTGTATGCAAAGATTGTACAAAGACATTTCGAAAAAAAGAAGATTGTACGAAGGCAAAGCGTAGTTATATATATTTTGGACAGGAGGTTTAGTAGTAATAGAAGCTATAACAGGGCTATGATATTTCTCTAGAGAATTCTTGTGAAATTTCTGATACATAACATTTGTTCTATTCCAGTTCACAAAAACAAGTCATTTGGTATGTGTGAAGTTAAAATTTTAAAACATTAGCTATTGATATATATTTAAAAATTTATATTAGATAAATAAAAATTATATGTGTAGATTCGTCTCGAAAAATATGTACTTTTAATTATTATAATTTATTGAATTTTAAAAATACATCATAATAATTGTTATTAGTCAAAGTTATATTTTATAGGTTGTTACGTAGGTATATGTCCACGATAACATGTTTTTTTAACCCGAGGGAGTACACCTGAAAACCCGCACCGTACCAAGCACGGTAGCCCAACATTTAAGTTCCTACCTGTTCTGACTTATCCAACAACAAAGTAGCGGTAACGTGGTGCTCTACGGAGTGGACAATTGGTTAGGCTAGCAGTAGCAGCACACAGCTGTTCTGGAGATGTGCTGCAGTACGGCGGCTCGTGCAGTCAAAGCAGATCGATGGGTGCGTGGGCGCGCGGGGCGTGACAAAAGAGAACTTTTGGCGCGCGCGCCCCCGTCTCGGCCCTGTGGGGTGGCCCGTGTGCCGGCGGCTTTCTCACGGCCGGCCGGCCGCCCGTGTGGAGGCGGGCGTACGTCCCCGCGCGCGGCGGGCGAGAACGAGATGGATCCTATCGATCGAGCGGCCGTTTTCTTGGTCGGCCGGGACTTGGAAACGGAGGCGCAGTGCGGATTAGTCAGAGGTCAAAAGCTCCACTGCTTGAGGCGGCAGGAGCGGCACTCGCACCCGCGGTTTCATCGGGCCGTATTTACTCCCTCGAAAGCGACGCCGCCCCATCGTCGCACGGCGCACTGGCTGACTGGAGCTCTGAGGAGCAGACGAGCAGTACGGATTTTTCTGCTTCTCCTGCTTCCTTCCATCCCTGCCTCTGGATGATTAGCTATATCCTACTTCTAAAAAAGCAATATTTTACTTGAAAACTATATTCACCTTGACAACCTTAATAATAGCAAACTATTGCATAATTAATCATCTATATACTAGACAATTAAATATTTTACACTACTAAGTTGTTTTGATATCCTGCTAATAGATTTAAACATGATACTAGTGTTAAAGATGGTTCGTGAAAAGCCACAAGATGGTTGGAGTCCACGACTTTACCTTAGGGTGGATGCTTTAATATAAATTGCTGATAGTGCGGTAACACACTTGGTTTATGATTGGTTGCTCACTTTTGAAAAGTAAGGACTAGAATCTTATACTGAGTAAAAAACATAGAAATCACTCAACCACAGGTTTTGACTTGTCATACATGGTTTAGTAGCTGCTTGATTTGATTGAATATCTATAGGAGAGTTTGTTTTTCATTGCGATGGAACGGCCCCGCATACAACAGGGTGATATGGAAGCTAGACTTAAAAAGTATCTTCCATATTTCACAATGGTAGGTCCACTCAAAGTTGGTTCGCGGTTTCCGCTTTGGCCAGTAGATTACTGTGTGGTCTCGAGCCTACCTAGTAAAAGCTAGAAAGAGGTGAGCAGTGAAAAATATTGTTATCTCAGCTCAGTCGTCGTACGTATCTGGTTGCATGTCTATTGCATGACATTGAGAGTTTGAGACATGTTGTGAGTAAAACTGAGCAACTCTACAAAGTAAAATTAATAATATTCATATACACCATACTTCTGGTAACTGAAACTGTATTTAATAGGTGAATCCAACAGCAAGACATAAGTAACTTTAGTAATGTTTTCAATGCGGTAATTAGGTTTATTAAACTCGTTTTTCCCATAAGAAGTTAACTTTTACTTTAGAAGGTTTTTACAAATAAACATGCATCTACAAATGTAGTAATAAAGACAATATATATCCATCTCTTGAAATACTAGTAAATAGTTAATTGATATTTTTCCTCATACTTGCTAAATCATCACTAGAAAAGCCTTGGGAAGAAAATAAAGAACCCTTTGAGGATTTCTTTGGAGTAGGTGATCTTTGGTTTTAGGTCTTGTCCTCGCTGTCTGTGGTTTTCCTTCTGTGATGTAATATAATTTTAGGCTTGGACGTCTCACTGTGTAAAACCTAACTGTTATATCATTATCCTAAATAAAATTTAGATTTTATGAAATAAATTTATATTGATATGATACACACTTGTCTAGAGACCCCGTAGCCAAACGTCCTAAACAATCGCAGGAAATTCTAGCTGTCTCAGACATAGAGACGTTTCAAAGGCAATGATTGGGGGAGGCGACAGCGCAGCTATAGCTAGGCCGGCCGCGTCCGTACGTCGCGGTGGCAGCCCACGCGTCCCCGCCGAGGCGCACTGGACGGCCGCGGTGCGCGATGCAACCAGTTATCAGCCACGAAAAAAACGACGAACTCCCCCGCGCGCGCCCCCCCGGGGGGGGGGTCCCTACGTACATACTGCTATCGACGCGCGCGCGACGGCGTCGTCCGTGCATGTACACGTCAGTAGCGCCCAAATGGTTGACCATCTGCTATGGCCCGATCGAGGCCACACATCAAGCAGGTATGCATACTGCATGCTGGAGCGCTACTTTGTTCTCGCGCGTACGTATGTTTGGCCGTGCGCACTGCTTTTCTTTTTTTTTTTGAACACGTGAAAGCCTCATCGATCGACACAGTTTGGTCCAACTCTTCAAGCAATGCCGCTCACATGTTAATTTGCCCAATACCCAGCTCATCCATGAATATATGCTGGCGTGGTCGCCCAATAGTCCTAAGGGCAAGTACAATAGAAGAGGTGGCTGCCACCTCTAGAACTAGCCACATAAACAAAAAGATTACATGTGGCTCATGTGGAGGTAGCTAATACAATGAGTAGAGTAGATGTTACCTCTACTAAAGCACTCAAACATTTAATACTTACATAAATATATCAGGGGTCACCCTCTTGCATGAGGGGTAGTTTATCTCTCTCTCCTTGTATAATGTGCTAGAGGTCACCTCTTGCATGAGGGGCAGCTTGCTTCTCTCTCTTCTTTTCTCTCTCTTCCACTTAGGATTGTGCTGATGTGGATTTCACTAGAGACAACCTAGTCAGCACCATTATACTTGCTCTAATGTCCAATACCCCTCTCATCTTGCACGGACACGCATTGTGTAAGTTCATATTTTTATTTTACTCGCTACAACAGCCTCAAAGCTAGGTTACAACTTTTTTCTTACTAACTGTGTTGTCGATCAACCAAACCCTACTCCAAATTTGACAACCTACCATTTAACCATCTACCATGCATGCCTGCTTGTGTACTAAATTAACTACCCCCGTACACTCGTACTCATGTCAAACCCTTCTTCAAGCAAGATGCGTACGATTTTCCAATTGCTATATCTCGTTGGCTAGCTCTAATCGGCCGGCATATATATAAGACCATGGCCTGTAGCTAGCTAGACTTGCCCACAATAATGCAAATGTATTCTAGAAGGATATTGTTCGACAGTCTACCACCTGCGACATAATCCCCGGTGTCGTTCTTCCCGGCTCCCTCGACGCTCCCCCGGCCTCCCCTGGTCGGCTCCCTCCCTGGCGCCGCCCTCCCCATCCCCCCACTGTCCCCAGCGTGGAGGGGCCGAGGAGGACAGCGACAGAGGGGCGGGGCAAGGAGGGGCACCACGAGGAGGGAGGCGGCGTGGAGGGGCCGAGGAGGGCAGCGGCGTGGAGGGGGTTGGCGCGGAGGTAGACGGCGCGGAGGGGCCGAGCGGCGAGGAGCAATCGGGGGAGAGGATGGGAGGGAGGCAGTGAGCAATCGGGGGAGGGACCAAGCCGCAAAAAGTTATCAATATGCGGGTGTTTCTGCAAAATGTTTAAGTGGGATAGAGCATTCCACCCTTGTAGATCCCGTCCGCCCGAGCCACATCCAATGATTCTCATGGGTTTTAGCACTTTAGCACTGAATAAGGCATTAGCACTATATATATATATATATATATATATATATATATATATATATATATATATATATATATATATATATATATATATATATATATATATATATATATATATATATATATATATATATATAGGAAAATTACATAAGGCACCATGGTGCCTAGGCACCAACATCCGATACACGTGTATGATTGATAATTTTTTTGAGTTTGGGTATGAAAATGTTTTATACCCTTGATATATTTATGGTAAGTAAGTTTTGAACTCAGTTCAAATTAGTTTGAACTACTTTTGAGTTCAATGCAACTACAGTGAGTATATACCATAAAAATTGTTCAAACTAATTAAACTGAAGTTGAATTTAAATTTTTTGAGTTTGACATCTCAAATATACTTTTTATGGGTATATGAAGATACCCACATCAAACGTTATGAATCTCAAGCAAATCAACGGTATTGATATTGGTGCCTAGGCACCATGGTGCATGAAACACTGTCCTATATATATATATATATATATATATATATATATATATATATATATATATATATATATATATATATATATATATATATATATATATATATATATATATATATATACACACACACACACACACACACACACACTTAATTAATTGTAGGTCGCAAGCTCAGCAGCAGGGGGAGGGAGCAGGCAGTTTGAATGATTAAGTTGCACACCAAATTCCAGTCAAAATTTCCCAACCATTAAAGAATTACTGCTTATTATGTGACCATCAGTGACCTTGACAGTTACTGGTATCCTTATTCTTGTTTATTTTTTCCCTCCCTTGTTGATTTATTCCTTTTTATATGCTGCTACAGTCACCAATGAAATAAAAGAGGCAATAAAATTAAAGAAAAGAACAAGGACAATAAACTAGCATTATAAGAAAAGCAACCGGAGTGACCTATTTTTCTTTACTAGAGACAAGGCATGATGCAAGTGAGAGGGACCAGCAGCCGCCTCAACAAATCATACAAAGCCATCTTTGCCATGTTCCCCCACACTGACAGGCACCACACCAGTAATGCTATAGCTACCTAATGGTTCTACAAAAAAACTTGCCTCTGACGAGGATGAACCAATCAAACAGGCCTACGTGGATAGGGGAGCTTCGCTGGACTATACGGGGCATGTTTCTTTTGACTTCGGCTTATAGTTTTTGGGCTGTTCATGAGATAATATAGAGTAACACAAATTTATATGTGATTTTAACCAATATAAATGAAGTCACTATAATACATACTATAATTAACTTGTACACTTTACCTTGAAAAGGCATTCCATTTGAAAGCCAATTACTATAGAAAAATCGAAAAAAGAAGAGACTCCAAGATTTGTTTGTTCCGAGGGAAAAGATGTGTAGTAGCAAATAATGTTATCATAACCTTGGCATTTCGTGCTCATTTGAGCTTATAAGCACATGCTTCTATTTTTTTGTACTATAGTGGCTAAAAATATGTTGTACCTGTAAGCTTTTTAGCATAATTAAATTTAAAAAATAAAAAAATATAATGACAGAAAATTCAAAGGAATAAGGAAAAAAAACAAAAAAGTCTTGAAAAAGTCAAAAAAAATAAAATTAAGAAACCAAAAGCAAAATCTGGTGGGAGCAGGCCAGCTGGAGACACGGCCCACGTTGGCTTCTTTATTGCTTATCCCATCCTTGTTAGCACGTAGGATTTTTGTAGACCATTACGTAGGAATAGCATTAAGAGTATCACACACATATCAAATTAAAAGATCAAAATAATAATAATAACAATAACCAAAAAAATTGGATAATGCGCACCACACACATATCAAATTAAAAGATCAAAATAATAATAATAACAATAACCAAAAAAATTGGAGAGAAGCTTCTAATAGTAACCACTGATCATGAACTGGATAAAGATGGTACAATCCTGTACAAAAATGCCTCTTGTGATCATCTTTTGCCCCCTTCGGTACGTGGTGAAGTGTTCCACTTAGTTTCCACGGATGGAATCCGTACTTGAAATTTATTACATGTAGTCGCTCACATCCAGGAGCTCGGACAGGTGCATGTTGAACAGACCGTCGGCGTCGGCCGTGATCACGTCATTGGTCGCGTTCGCATCGTACGTCGTCGCGGTCGTTGAAGCCAAGTTCACCCGCCCCGCCGGGCTCGACGACGGGGTGGACACGCCGGAGCCGACGTTACTGCAGTTTTTGTTGTTGCTACTGGAGACCGTGCTGCTCCACTGCAGGTTGGACGCGTCGGACACCATTTGCATGAGCGCCGGCACGAAGTACAGCTGGTTATCATAGCTCGGGGGCTGCACGTCGTGGCAGGCCGCCATGTGATCCTGGGGTTGTTGCGCCAGCTGCTGCGCTGGGTCCGCGTGAACGAGGCCCGGCATTTGGCACGGCGTGCTGGGCTGCAGGAACTGGTCGGCCACCGTGGCCTGCGGCGTCGGCGAAGGCGCCACCTGCTGCACCATGGCGGCCTCCTGCGCCATCTGCGCCTGCAGCAGCCACGGCAGCAGCAGCTGCTGCTCGGCGCCGCTCGTGGGAGCCGCCGCCTGCTGCGCATGCGGCGACGAGGTGGGTGCCGAGGCCGAGAGGAGGGTGGACGCGAGTCGGAGGAGGTCCGGGTAGTTGGCGAGCGGCTCGAGCGCGCGGAGCGTGTCAAGGTCAGCCTGCATGGGGTAGTAGGCGGCGGCGGCGGGCTTGAGAAGGGAGGAGAGGTCGAGGAGGTCGAGGCGCGGCGCGTGGGTGACGGGGTCGATGCCCATGCGGAGCAGGCGCTTGCGGATGCGCGTGTTCCAGTAGTTCTTGATCTCGTTGTCCGTCCGGCCGGGCAGCCGCGCTGCAATCGCTGACCACCTAAGCAATCAATCGTGCACGGAAGATCAAACAAGTCAAGAAACCGTACTACACGTCCCCACTTAGCTACTATAGCAGCAATTAACAGGGAGGCTAGGCTAGTACGATTAGTGATCTTGATGTTGACTACAGTTCTTACTTGTTGCCTAGGATGCTGTGGAGCTGGATGATGGTCTCCTCCTCCTCGAAGGAGAACCGGCCGCGCTTGATGTCCGGCCGGAGGTAGTTCGTCCACCGCAGCCGGCAGCTCTTCCCGCACCGCGCGAGGCCTGCACGCAGACACGCACCGTAAGTAATCAAGCATCACCTTGGCTCATGCGCGTCAGGGGCGGATCCAGCGGTGGGGCGGAGGGGGCTCGAGCCCCCCTATTGTTACCGGACCCTTGAAGCCCCCTAAACTTTTAGCTATAGATGTATAATATAGAAGGGGCTGAGATCGAGCTGAAGGTACTTCAGCCCCTCCAAAATTTTTTCCTCCATCCGCGATGTATGACTCGTCACGTATCGTGAGGTGCATGCTCACCGGCATTCTTAGGGAGGGTGCGCCAGTTGCGCTGGCCGTGCTTCTTGATGTAGACGACGAGCTTCTCGTCCTCCTCCGGCGTCCATGGCCCCTTCTTGAGGCCGCTCTTGTCGCAGCACGGCGCGCGCCCCATCGACCGCACAGATGGAAGCTAGGAACGGCAGAGACAGATGAGATCGCACGAGCGAGCAGCTAGCTAGCTAGCTAGTGTGAAGCGGGCAGAAAGGCTCGGTTTGTCTCGCAGATAGCTGTGCCTGTACAGGAGGATTGAGGAGAGGACAGAGGGGGGAGTGTGTGAAACGAAGCGAGCCGAGGTACAGGACGGGAGACGAAGTGTGTGGGGGCGAGGGGCAAAGGCTTATAAAGGGGGCGGGGGAGACCAACAGGATTCGGTGCCGGCCTTTGTTTATCGCGGGCGCGACGTGGCTGCGAGCAGCTTGCGTCTCGGCCCACAGGGACAGCGGGGCGCGTCTCCTCCCGGTCTCGTTTTATCCTCTGTGACGGGGGTAAAGTTTGCGGGAAAACGCGAAACACCGCCCCAAAAGCAACCAAGCAGCTCCGACGCCACGCGCTGACGTGCCAGCCAGGCTGTCCGATCGTTTTAGGCAGAGCCAGCAGCGTCATGGAACAAACTACTAATCCACGAGGCCCCATCTGGAAAGCGAGAGTTTTACCGGGTATTGGTAGATATTACACGGGAATCCTTGTAAAATTGATGTGTGTTATTTTACTATACGTCTTTTATATTTCAAAGGTGTCTAGGTGATGAATACATTTTTATTAGAAGAAACTTAAATTTTCAATCATTGGATATAAATTTAAAGGACATCATATCTCTTCTAAAACCATGTAAAATCCATCCTACCTCTGTCTCTCTCCTTCCCTTCTCCAAACTCTAGCCGTCTCCCACCTTAGCTGCTGCCACACCGTTGTTGTCCCGCCGCCAAATCCACAGCCTGCGAGCCACCGTTGCTGCCTCCCTTCCCCGTCGCTCCCCAGTCACTCGTGCAAGCCACCGCCACTGTCTTCCTCCCCTGCTCCAATGAACTCCTTTGTGCAACCCACCTTCCTCCACTCCGCGCGAGCTTCCCTGCGCCACCCACCTTCCTCGGCTCCAATGAGACCCCTTGTCACCACCCTTTTTCCTCGTCTTTGATAGCTACAGCCGCCTCTGACCGCCTTTTAACCACTTATTCTTGTCATGCTCACCAACTTTCATTGCCACCGCGCTCTTTCGGCCAGCGACTGAGGTGCCGCCGGCACCGCCTTGCTGCCCCATCACCCATAGTCGGTCTGCCTCTACCTTGGCCTCAATTTAAATCCAGGGGGCTCTAGTGAACCTAACCCGAACTATAACCCTAACTCACCAGAGTCAGAGAGGGAGGTGGAGCACAAATCTCAAGGTAAAATCATACGATGAGAAATCCGAGTGCTCAATACCTGAAAATACTCGAATACTAGCTACCAATTTCCTTATATTTCCAGCGTTTTGTTGTTTAGGATAGCTTGATTAACAACCATGGTGCCACCCTTATGGAGTAGATTGTGACTTGTACCATTTCCTTAGAAACGACACATATGCGTGTCATGTATATTGATTTTATTGTCCATGTTGACATCCCAATCAGCCTCATGGAGTACGATCCAAAAGTGAGTTCTTTTATACTATAATTTTAGCTTATAGTTTTTGGATTCTAATTATTCGCGAGAGACAGTACGTAAAAAAAAACTAACTGTATTTGATTTTGATCAGTATAGCTGAACTCGGTATAGTATCTACTATAATATACTTGTAAATCCCGTCTTAAAAAAATACACTGTTTAAAAGCTAATTAGTGTAGCAGGAAGTGATAAGAGTTAAAGCCAAAAAAAACTCAGCCCTAGACTGTCTGTTTAATTACCACGTTAAACTAGAAAACGACGAAATGATTGATACAGGGTGAAAATAATTACTTTTTTGAAAACCAATAATTACCTTTTAGTTGATTAGATTAACGCTGGGATAGAATTCTTCGGTGGGCAAAGAATCAAGAGTTACTGACGAACTTGTGCACCTCCCTCTCCCTTTTGCTATCCCCATCACCTGGCTGGCGTTGACAGTGGTGCTGCCTTGCACGGCTGACGCCACCACACGCACGCAGCGCTGGGGCGATTCCTCACGGTTCGCGAATCGCGATCGCGGGTCACGGCGGCCGCGAAGATCTGCGTGCGCGTCTGCCCGTATGGCAATTGCCCTGCGCCCATGGCAAGAGGTCTGTTCTTTCTAGCTCCAATTTATAATTTTTAAATTATTTATAAAAAATATAAAGTAATATAAACTTATGTACCATTATATCTTAAAAATATACTCTATTTAAAATCTAATTTCGTAGAAAAGACAAAAATTAGCTTGTAAAAACTGAAAAAAAGGCCCTACAAATAAACAGCGCGACGCAGAGACCGGCTTTCCTTTTAGGTGGTGATCGGTTCGGCTGAAAAGCTTATGGCTTATGGTCGAAAATACTGTAGCTAGCTGAAAAAAGCACTGTAGCTGACAGAGGCTTATTTAGCATAATTAAATTTAAAAATATTTAAAAATATAAAAAATATGTTAGCCCATTACGTATAATACAAACAAATAGGAGAAAAAAAAGAACCGACAAAAAAGCTCAACAAAAAACTAAAAAGTTCAGAAAAAGATGAAACATATGAATAGTGAAAAATAAACCAGAAGTCAGAAGCCAGAAACCGAAGCCGAAGCAGAATCCCTGCAGGCTACAGGCAGGCCTGCAGCCACCGTCCCCGTGCCGTACGTCGGCCTCCATCGCTGCCACCGCACAATGATACGTTCTGTGCGATCTGTAAATTAGGGAGGTGCATCATGCATTGGCCCGCCCGATTCAGAAACGGTATCGCGCGATCGGCTCTCGATCGTGTGACATGGGGCGTGTCTACGTCGATATCTATCTGCGTATCCTGAAGATTTGGACGTGACGATTTAATATTTACCTTTTTGCTTGTTTTTCCCCCCCAAACTTTTGGAGAAATGGATCGAATTTACCTGTCGTGTACGTGGCGAGTGCTGACCATGTAATCGACAAGTGTGCATGTGTGTACAGGTGTTCCACCTGCTGACGTGGTCTGCACAAAAGGCTTGATGGCTATCCGAACGACTCGTGTTCATATATATTTTTTGGAGCAATAACGACTCGTGCTCGTGTCCCTCCACACCCAGCAGGTGAGGTTTTCTTCGCTGATAATATTAGCTGATTAATTAAAGTGAAAACGAATGTCAAAAGTTTGTTCAAGTAAAGCAGAGGGTATAAAGGGGCTGAAAATGATATAGAAGGGAAAAGACAACCAAGAGGCCAAGAGGGCATTTTTTTACTACTTGTAATGCGTATGCAATGATCCAATGAAAGCACACTCATGCATGAACGACTAGCGTGGAAAGTCAAGGCTAGCTTACAGTCTTACAGCAGTACAATATATTTCTTCTAAAAAATTAGTACTGCCATCAAGAGCCCAGTTATCTTGGTGAAAGTGAGATTTAACTCCTCCATTAATTTAGCATGAACATTTTAGTGGCATGTACTACCACCAAAACACTTGGTAAGCCCTCTCCCATAGTGACGCGTGTCTCCCTAGCCTCCCGTGCCAGTTGACTCTTGCAAGATCACAATAATTGCTCGACACAACACATACATCCACTTGTACGAGCCGGTACGTGCAGTGGCGGAGAGCTGAGATTTAATTATACTTCGAACTTAATAGTAAAATAATCTAGATTATTTGAACTGAAGTATAAAAATATTATTCAGATTAGATTGAATTTATCTGGACTATATACTAGAAATTTTTTTACATCTTGAACTGAAGCCTATCCTATTCGGGATGTGGTTCCGCCACTGGGTACATAGGAGCACATTTCAGTATTTGATCCACGTTTGACCGTCCAATATTTGTTCCAACACGAAGTTAAGATGTTGCCACACCACTTGTTCTTGAATGTTCAGTTTAAGATTACACAATTGATCCCCATACTTTTAATAATAAACAATGAGGTCGTCTCAAAAAGCAAAAAAGACAATAATGCAAGTTGGACTTGTGGCAAGTGAAAGTCACGCCCGAAAATGGTCCTGATCAACTCGGCTTTGGTTTCTGGCTTATTTTTTATTATTCATAAGTTTCGTCTTTTTCTGAACTTTTGGCTTTTTATTGAGCTTTTTTTCCAGTTCTTTTTTCCCCGTATTTATTTGTATTATACATAATGGGCTAACATATTGTTTATATTTTTAAATTTTTTTAAATTTAATTATGCTAAATAAGCATCCATCACTCTGATTTTTTTCACCGACTCTGATGTTTTAAGCCATAAGCCATGAGCTTTTCAGCCGAACCGATCACCACCTTAAGAGAACATGTTGAAACAACTTGCAAGGAGTTATTCAGGACCCTGAAGTGTCACAAATTAACGTCTTAAAATTAAAGATAAGAGCATTCAATCATAGTAAAAAAAATTACTCAATATGAATATAAAAAAAATTACTCAATATGAATATAACAATTTTCAACTGAATTAGATATCAACTTTCAATGGCACTCCACTTCTAGTCTAGCATACGTTCGTAGATAAGCTTATATACAAACAAAAAAGTTGCAACAAGAAAAAAGAACAAAGAGTAGTGTACCTTAAGATACAATGGTGTAGCTAAGAAAGAGACCGCGAGGCACACATATCTCATCCACTCCATCAAACGTGCAACTAAAACAGTCAAATCATATACTAGAATGCTTGCTTGTAGTTAATAGTGGTGTTAGATTAATTATCTTCGTTGCCCAAGCAGAAACCTGGACCACCACTCCTTAATCTAGTTTAGCCTATATCTCCCAAGTGATAAGCATTCATCTTAAACAAGTGTATAAGTCCAAATTAGGCAAAACAACTATGCAAGTTGCTCCACAAACGGTACGGATTCGCACAGCTAGATTATATTTTTGCAGTGGCACTTTAGGGTTCATTTCCAAATGTGAAAGTATCTCCCTCTCTCTCTGTCTATCTATCTATATCACGAAAACAACCTTACATCTAATTGAACTGTGCCTCTTTAGTCCTTCTCAATTAAAGGAGCATATTCTTTACAATTAAAACGTTGTCCTATCATCGTTTCAGTCCTTCTTGCATTTATTATATATGCTGACCTTTAAAAGAAATTTGTTAATAATGGGCATATATATATTACACAGAGACTTAGATCTTTTGCAAATAAATTTATCTATCTTCCCAACTAGATATTTTAGATCAAAATTCAGACCAAAAATTTTAAATAAGCGTTTGATTTAGACTAGAAATATATAGAGAAAAGTTGAATAACAAAAAACGACAAAGAAGCTAGGTTAAATGTAATTAACTATCTCAAAATCTTAGTCCACAAGACAAATTTGATGAGTTCAATTGTACGTGCCGCTCCCAACTAATCTTGAGGAAAATTAACCGACTGATTAGATTAGCCGACGTAACGACAGCTCCAAATGACTAACGAGAGCACACGTGTGAAGCATCAGCAATCAATGCGTGCGGACGCATCCAACCTGCTAGAAGCAGTAGTTAATCGCGATGCGTAATTGCAACCGGGAGAACACATCACTACTTTAAATTTGCCCGCCTAGTACATGCATGGATGGTAAATATTGTTTTGAGGAGAACTAAAAAATACATATGCCAATTCAGTGATTTATATCATACTCTCCTGTAACTTCCACTGTTTATTAATCCACTCATTGTTAATACCCCAACAGATACACTGGTGCATACACACGACGTATATAATTAGCCTACCTAGGTAGCTAGACTTATTTTAACACTATACATAAGATAAACTAGCTAGATGATCTGGTAGAGTAGTAAACTTTTAGTAGTGCATCCATGTCTCTTCCCATGGAGACACCGGCCACCTTTCATGCACCACTCAAATTAATCTATACCCAGCTAGCCAGTTTAAGCTAAACGCACTATCAAGTAACATTGGTCACCAATACACTACGCAACACAAATCTCTAAGAGTTGTTACGAATAATCCGACACACACATACACGCTTGATTAGCCTTACGTGTCCATCGCCTCCAATAATCTATGCTCTCTACGTACGCCGCGAGTATATGCCCTGATGATCCCATGCATAGTTAATTCGCGGTCAAGTGATTCGCCAGATCTCCATGAGGTCGTCGGTCCCGCCTGCTTCATCCTAACGTTGACGTTTAACGTATTCAATTATACAAATCCTGTGTGTTTATACGTAGGATTAATTATGTTTTTGCTTTGCGTTCGTTTAGAGGGAAAAAGTACCAAGAACGGTTTGAAAATTTGGTTGTAGACTGGTGCATGACTCGTCGAGTCAGAGCGCTGCTGTGTCCGCAATGCAGATCGTCTCTGCTAGCTAGAAGCTACTATAGAATATGTGTGTAGCCAGCGCTAAAGGCAACTCTGACTTTGCCGTAAGCGTAACACTTGTAATGACCCTTTTCAGGGTTAACACTTGTGTGCTAATGGATTAGGATTGATTGCAACATTGGAATGAGAATTTAGTGTGTGTGTGTGTGTATTAATTTAGTGCATGCGTGTGTGTATACACACACGTACTCCCAGGAGTATCTGGCCAACAACAGCAAACTATCGAGTACACTAAATTGATAAACCCAACATACCATCACATCTGTAAAATAACAATGAACAACGGTACAATATAAAATTTAATTATAAATACCACAACCAGTGTAAGTAACCAAATAATCACCATAGATGTACTACAATGTAGCATATTTTTATATTCCCGTAAATTAAGCCGTAGCCTATGTATTAATTGCAGGGAACTATCCGAGCCAAGGGATAGGACTCTACCTGAGCTTGTCTAAACCTGAGAACTACTATCAAGTCCTAGGCAAGTATGCCTTTGATAATTCTGATTAGAGTAAATTCACGTAAAAATTATTTTGTACTAGATTAATATCATTCTATATATAAAATGAATTTTGGAATATATAGTGTGATTGATGTGTATAATGATGAGTATGGAATGGTAGACAATTGATGGATCAACTGTCCTACAGATACATAATAGGTGGGTGGAGGGTGCTCTGGAAAGAAAAGATAGTAATAGGTGTAGGGCCCTCTATATATATGAATATGATATAAGGAAAAAATAACTTCCACTCGTGTAATGAGCTACATTTATCGTATCGATCATGGTCTCGTCGAAGACGAGCTGGGTTCAATTACCTTATCAAGTTACTATACACTACACATGGGTAAATAGTATATGATTATGAGGTTAGGTAAGGCCAGAGATAGCAAAACCCATATGCCTATAAGAAGCGCAGTGGAGTGTTAGGTGAAAGTGAGATCGGTCTTGTACAATAGCTAGGAATATACTAGCCGGGTGGAGGTATAGTATACAAAAATAAGGGAAATGATTTTGTACTCTGATTTAGGCATCGTATCTAAGGAAATGTGAAGAAATCGATTGTAATTAAAGTCAGAGTAGCTACGAGTAAAGTGATACCAACCTGTGTAGGGTTTAAAACATGATTCACGGTTATCTCCTAAACTAGAGGCTACGGAAGCCTATTGGTAGCCTTATATTTGAATACGAGTGATTAGTAGAATTACGAACTTTAATTGAAACTTTTACCCACATAAAAGCTTAATTTCGAAATGATGACAAATGAGATGGGGTTGTTGAGTTGAAGAATTGTTGGCATGGAAATTGCATATTGCTATTAATGCTTACTAAGTCAGTCCAAGGATTTACTGAGTTCTGATGAAGTCTACACGGAGGACAACTATTATGCTAAGGGGAATACAGTAGATTCGGGGTACGACACGTACGAGAATATGCTCTATATGGAGGTTGGGATGAATAGACGGTGACCAGTAGCTGTTTACGTGAACCCGAGTATATTAGCGTGTTGCTATTTACTAGTTTCTATAATTATATAGTTATTAGTTTGTACCACTTCTATTTCTAAGTGTTATAATATTTGGACATAATTGTTAGCCCTATGACAGTATAGCCCCGCATGGCAATTGTATTTTAATAATATTGTACCGTCTCTAACTATTGTTTTGCTACAACACTCTAATGTAGCTTATTATTCGATAAAATAAAAATTATTTTGTTTTATCAGGTAATAACTACAGATTAGTGCTATTACCTAAGGTAATGATGGCACGGGTCGTTTTATTAGGCGTGATTGGGTTTAGTTAAATGTAATAGCTGTGACGATTTCCTATTCTTATTTCTTTTTTGGTATTTGTGACTAGTGTTCATGTGATTTAATTGTATATATGCATGGGGTTCGAGGTACGTACGTACGTTGATGAGGTGTCCAGTTAGCAGCAACAAACTTTGAAACACACAAGCTGTTTCCTGCATGCGTTTTTGTTGCATCGTCACACACACTCTATATGTAAACTATATTCAGATTTGGAAAGGGGACGAGGCGCCTGTGGTTGTGTGCGGTTGTGACCTGGATCGCCGCCGCCTATAGTTAGCAAGAGTAGATGGCGGGAAAGCATTATAATTTGCTTGTGACCTCATGCATGGCCCATGCACACATGAGAGCATGTACTTGCTCCCTGTATTTGTTTATGTGCATGGCCTGGAAATGGCAAGGGCATCGTCTACGAGTGTATCTTATGCGGCATTATTGCCGTCTGGATGAGGAAGTTGGTGGCGCGGACAGCACACTTGGTTCCATGCCTTGATCGTATATCCAGGCTCAGAAGCTTCCCGAGTTTTGGGATAAGAAATGGAGGATAAATGTTCAAATGTGTGACTGAAAATGTGCTGAGGAGAGTGCCTTATTAAATAATTCTGAATTATTCAGAACATTTGACGTCTGTTTTCAGCTGTTCATACGTTGGTTTGGTCGTTCTGAGAATGCTCAAGAATCTTGCGCTCTAGCTCAATGGTGAGAACTACCTTCTTGTTGTAATGGCGAATTAATTTATGTCGCATGTTTGAGTTCTCACTAATTGGCGCCTAAATTAAGATGTTTAGGATGGTTTCCGGTGTTTAGTGATGGTTTCAATTGCCTTGCTCGTTTTGTAAAAGACAAAAAAAAACTAATTACTCTGAAAACTGAGTTGTCGGAAAACAGTAGCACTAGCATAGACAAGTTTTTATTGGGCAAGAATGGAAGCTCTGCACTGCTCCATACACTTTCACAATGTCTGAATTCCATTCATTGGCCCACTTGTACATCCAATACATGTGATCTCCGTTCGTCAAGCAGGCAAGATTTGCCGAAATTAGGGCTGCTGTTCACCTGACCAGCCAACCCAGTGAACCCGCCAACTGGACCCGCATTGGACTAGGAAAAACAGTTTAGATCCGGCTTTACTGGTTTCTGGTTACAACCCACAAAACGGTGAATGGGCTGGGTTGGAGACGGGTTTGAACTAGAAAACTGTCTCAACACAATACGACCGCACCGGTCGTTCTTACGACTACCATGAAACAGAGCAGTCTCCGCTCTCCTTGAAATAGAGCAGTCTCCGTTTGTTCCATCACACCGGTCGATGCTCTATTGTCGGATGGCAAACAGTGCGGATACGAGTTACCTGTGGACGCACACTACATGAGGTAGTCGAACGAACATGCACACAGATAATATTTCCGACGCGAACACAACTGCGTCGCTTTTCTTCTTTCTCTGCTCAATCGACTTATTCTGCTCTTACGATTACATGGTATATATATACACCCAAGCCTCTCTGTAGAGCACTCATCTGCTCCGCCGCTCGCCCATGCCCTGTTGATGACTGCTATAGTGCCAAGCCGCCTGCCCATGCCGCTTCGCTCAACCGCCGACTGCTACTGCGACCAGTCAGTTCACCTACCAAGGTATGCCCTGCGTCACCCACGACCATCCGTGCTGACGCCTTCTATAGTGATTGCCGCACGACCACGACCACTGCTTCATCCTTGGCTTGTCTTCATCCGCGGCACTGCAGCTTCGACCGCGCAATCACTGCGCTATGACCATTGTTACGCAGGAGCTATGACTACTGCAGACCCAGGCGCCATGACCCCAACGCTTATGATTACCTCACTGGTCGTTACGACCACACACAACATGGTCATAACAACCACGCACAACTTGGTCATAATCGACCATGCACACTGTGGTCGTCTACAACTTCAAACAGACTGGTCATCCACGATCGCACTGGTCATAACCGACCACTCACATAGACGCCACGTGCTAGTCGTTACGACCACACACAACGTGGTCGTAACCGACCACTCATTCTTGTGCCACGACGCTGGTCGTTACAACCACAGACAACATGGTCATGACCGACCACAGACAACGTGGTCGTAACCGACCACACAATGTGGTCATACATGACCACACACAGCGTGGTCGTGACCGACCACAGACAATGTGGTCGTAACGACCACTTAAAAGTGGTCGTTACCGATCATGCACAACAACTCGAAGCTTCGACCATGGTGCATCATCTCGATGCTTCGATCACAGTTCCGACCAGATCTTCGACTACGCCTTCTCGCCTACGGCTTTGACCATGGTACTGACGAACACATACAAATCATTAAGATTAATTCTAACAGCCTCCACCTGCCAGCATCCATCCTGACGATTCGTCGCCTCTCCCTTGACCACCCCCACCACCTGCCACCTCCTCTCAGTGTCCATCGACGCCGGTATATTGGCCATCGCCTCCCGACGACTACATCTAGCCATGAGCCCGTCGAATCCAGGTCGCACAGTGACGGAGCCGAGCAAGCAGCCACGGTAGATGATAGAGTGGGAGGAGGAGGCCCGGTTGTGGAAGGCCACGCTACATCGCCATCGCCTTCCTTTCTAGCTCGTCATCGCCGTTGGCCGGAGTTCGTGGGTGTCCAGAGTTGAAGATGTGGGCAATATTTTAATTCCAAATTTTACTAGGAGACAAACACAATAAACTAGTGATGCAAAGCTTACTACTAATAGCAGACTACTCATCATATTTTCAGAATATACTCAAGAAAATACAGTAACAAAGTCGAACGTGCTCGCGAACGACTTACTTTTTCGCCTGATGAAGAACAGGAAGCCGCGCAGGCTTGACGCAGTGCAGAACACAGATGATGCAGTGCAGTGAGCGGTCGCGCAGATGCACTGCCCATAAACCTTATTGCCGCCCCATGCAGGTACTTTCTGCAGCAACGGTTTGGAGATAGCCGCTCTCCCTCCTTTCAGGTGCACACCGGGAAGAAAGGTCGACGAGGTTCAGACAGCACAACACAACAGCAGAAAGTAGAGGAAGTATGGAGCTGCAAAATTCTCTCTGTTTTCCTGGACGTCTCCAGGCCCTTTTAAGGGCTCTGCAGTTACTACTCACTAGTAATCATATGCTTTTAAAGAATTATGTACCGTAATGCCTCATCAAATCACAAATTAAGCAGTATAAATTCACTTGTAACTGCCTCATTCAAATGTTTGAATCTCATTCAAGCAGAGAGAGAGAGGTGCAGAGTTTAGCAAAATAAAGATAGACTTGGTCTGCCAAGTGGCGTGCACGTGTGTGTGACTAGACAGAACCATTCTTATACCATCTATTTTCATATTCAAGGAGTGGTGAGAGTTTCACCTTATAAATCGATCTTCCTCACCCTGCCTTAGCAATATGGTATTAAATCATGCATACTTTAGAATTAAAAAAATATACCATAATTAAATAGATCAATTTTTAACATCCAGATCCAGAATATCCCGGTCACATCAGGCCATCGCCGCCCCTCGCCCGGCCATCGCCGCCATCTGCCCAGCTGCCCCCGCAGTCCTGTTTGCGATCTCCATCAACGACCTTGTGCAGCCACCGCGCCTAGGCCCAGGTGCTCTTATAGTCCTAAGCCAGGACCACCGCCGCCAGAACCACGATAGCGCATCGACACGTAAAGCATGCAGTAGAGCAAACACAAGTCTATTGCACATACATCCCAACCTGGACCCAACCTACATAGACCCACCAACTCCACTCCAAGCTAACCCGTTGACACAAAACCAACCCATTTAAAAACTCTCACCTACGGAGCGGGTTAAAAAACCAGCCTAAGCCGTCTTAAACCGTGCCTGTACAGCCCTAGCCGAAACCGTTGAGTCTGGGCAATAATGGGTAACAATAAGCGACAGATACTCGGCAGCAAATTCAGATCAAGATAAGCTCTTCATGCATGAAGAATTTTCACCGTGCTCGCTTACATAACAGAATTATTTCGAAGACCCGTAGTTAAGACTTTTCGCACAGAAAGAAAAAAAAAAGCATCTGATCAGTAGCCCTTCTTATGCCCAGCAAAGTCCGCATAGACTATAACCAGAAGCCAACAAGAAGTCATCTACTGAATTCGCAGCAGGCAGACGTGTCACTGGACAACAAAATGTTCAGACCGTATCGCTGCAGTAAAGTTCGTCCTGATGATGGATTTTGTTAGGCTAATCATGCTTAGGACCTGCCCATTCTGCATTACGATCTGGCATCTGCAGGTCGTTATCCTGTGATGCAGCCGGAGCTGCAATCTCTTGGGCGTCTTTTTCTTCGGTTTGAATTGGTGGCCATACATCTTGCATGGTGCAGCGCTGTCAGATTGGTCCAATATTTCTCCCCGTTGCAAGCTTGCTTCAGGTGCGCGTGGACGTTGGGCGACCATGCAACCTTCAGGTTTCGCATGTGAAGGCAAAAGATTCTAGAATTTTGCAAGCATCGGATACCAGGACGACTTGTAAGACGAGCATCACGTTTCGCATGCATAGCTTCTGAACGAAGTTGCTTGAGCAGTTCACTCCAGGTACTCATTATTCAAAGGGAACAGTACCATTTTATTCATTTATATCTATTGTGGTAATGACATGGAAAATTATCTGAACAAGTCTGTGGTTTCTCTACCAAATGCGAGACCGAATATAATTTGATGGTCGAGGAGGTAAAATGTTGGTGTGTGAAGCTACGCAAGGTTGCAGCTATTTGTAATTTGCTGAGATCATTTCAACAAGCTTGTCGTGCAGAGCACCATTTGTCACGAGAACACCACCCGAAGGGTAGATGATTCTGCGCCCCGTTAGGTCAGCTGCAAGATCCAACGGTTTCCCTCTCCAGTCACTGGTCTGTCAGTTTCAACAGGTTACAAAATCACCATGGTTATAATGGTGAATTGATGGAACAAATGAACATTTCGTATAGTCATCTTAGCAAGCGAGGTACATACCTGGCCTCCAGCTTCCTGCACACAAATTACTCCAACAACATGATCCCAAGCCTATGTAAACAGCAGGAAAACAGACAGGTGCCTAGACCAAGTATCACAGCCTACATGAGACACCATAAGGATGCCATGGCCAGGACAGCCAGCAGAACTCGTCTTTCTCAGTTTCTTGTTGGCTATGGTATGGGATGTCCAATTTGGAAATCCCATAACTCCTGCTACCTTTCAATTCACCACAAGTGCCAAACCCACCTTAAGAAAAAGGTTCATATCAGATGAAAAAGAGTAAGAAAACAAAGTGATCAAGACCTAATGCTCAGAAATTACTGAAGAAGCCTGACTTGGCAAATTCATATTTAACAGCGACCACATAAGAGCAAACAAACTTGGTATTCACACATGCAAATTTGTCAAACTTGGTATGAACAAAGATGACAGGTCCAAAAGAAAATGTGCCTAATAAAAGTAACTGCACATACATTCTTAACCTCAGTTAATTAGTGATGATATTACATACATTTTTAACCTCGGTTAATTAGTGATGATATTACATATATTCTTAACCTCAGTTAATTAGTGATGAACTGATGATATTACAATGTTGTATATGTTTTGTTTCAATGAGGGACTATCTAGAAACCCTCAAGCCACAAACCACAACGTGCGATGGACCTCATAATGTTGATTATGGCTTTTGATGCATGCATCTGGATCACTTATGCTACAGGTAGTAACTGACGGAAGTCCTGAGGCGAGCTACACACATACAATATAGCGTCCAATACAGATAATCCCCAAGTGAACATGGATGACATATATGTGGGTAATAAGATATTCAGAATTCCATGCTTGTTCAATGAGAACATTTTTTGTGCATGCGGAAACATGCTGCATATAACAAAGGTGTATGCTTGTGCAATTTTGTACATGCTTTAACACTGGCTGAATTAAACATTTCATTGGCGATGTGATCAACGATATCCAATAATGAGCCTTGCAATGAAATTATAGTGTCATACCACATACACAGCGTCATCTTATTTCAAGAAACCGTTAGTGCCATCAATTGGATCAAGTACCTTCAATACCACAGCATCATCTTTACTCAGTCGAACCAACTTTTGCATATCTGAACGGATGATTAATGAAACTTGGCAGCTTAGCAAGTAGGAGGATTTGAATAGAAGGAAACAGCATCCTTGCCTCCTCTATCAATAGCTCTCAACACATCATCATGAGTTAAAGGTGAACCGTTGTTATTCACTTTGTCTGCGACAACACTTGAAATCGACTCAACAAGTACATTACTACTGCTATTGCCAGTACTAGACGACCTTAGAAATGTTGTCCTCTTCTGCCACCAGAGGTATTGATGGAACCAATTGCTGAAGCTCTTCCCATAGCACCGGGGTAAAGGATGGCATCAGACAAAGGTGCAAAGTGCATATGATAGGCTGAACTGAGGAACTATGCTATGAATTACCCCGGCTAATAAGGGCCTGCACTCCAAATCTGCAATTTTTACAGGAGTTTGGTCATTCTTTTCAAGAATCCCCCTGTCACCTGAAAGCAATGATCTCTTCACCTGTCACGGCACACAATTCAACTGTGAAAATGCAGCTCAGGACGTCTAATAAATTTTTAGTAAGATGTCAGGCAAACATTTAAATTCATTACATCATAACTGAATTATAAGTTGATAAGGCAAACATTTAAATTTATTACATCATAACTGAATTATAAATTGCACTATTTAGTGCTAACATACTAATGCGAATGTTGGCCATACAATCTGGAGTGAACCATGATTCATGCGGACGTGGGATGCAATGCCTCACTTATGCATTCTTCCGAATAACCCCCCGCCTGCGATTGTTTTTTGCTGATTACCCCCTCCCGAGCACCTCATCCGGTTATCCCCTCTTTGTTGTCGCCTCCACTCTCCTTCCCTATGGCGGCTAGGTTAGGTGACGCTGCCGCATGGTGGTCCTCTAGCCTCACTGCCGCCCTCCATCCCCGGCCACCGCGCCGCTGCAGCGCCCCCCCCCCCCGGCGCGCCTCTCGAGCGCATCATCCCCTCGTAAAAAATCACACTCCTATGCTGTAACACCCCGCCCACTCACTGGGCCAAGATGCTACCACCTCTACTACTCTTACCATTTCCTCAACACAGGAGAATTTAAAACCAACATTAACTTTATTCATTTTTGCTGCGTTCAGATACAACATAACATTTCTAGTGATTACTCTAGCCTAACACAGCTAAAGTACATTGACAAAAGTGATACATGAGTGCTGCTGGTTCGTGCCAGTTATCCATGTGCTACTCGCCTTGCGTCGACGCCTTCAACGGTCACCTAAAAACATCAACAAAGCAAGGCTGAGTCCACCGACTCAGCAAGTACAAAGCAAAACAGCAAATAACAGGTTCATTCATTAGACCATTATCATTCCAATTTCATTAACCTCTTTTCCCTTTATCCACTTTACGTTTCGATGATCTGTTCATCACGCTTACGCACATGCACTTCTTTCTCATCGCTTTAGCCTATACTACTAATCGGTTATCCCTTCCTATCTCTGTGGACTGCACATCACTATCTCTGTAACTATTCTACCGCCATCACTTCCCAGTTTTGTGAACTACTCCTCACTATCTCTGTAAAATTCTACAATCATCCCTTCCCATTTCTGTGAGCTATTCCTCACTATCTCTGTACTGTCCTACTATTATCACTCCCAGTTTCTGGGAGCTATACATCACTATTTCTGTAGCTACTTCACTATTACCACATTCCATCTTTGTGAAATACACACCACTATCTCTGTAATAATCTTACTGTTATCACCTCCCATGTTTGTGAACTATACGATACTATCTCTGTATCTGTTTCATTATCAACTCTTAATGCAATACAATGCATCTGTAACTGTATCACTGTTCAGTTCTGTTTCCACGCAATGCAATGCAATGCAACTGTAATGCGCTCAGAATCGTAGCTTATACCGGCAAAGCGGAGTGCTCACCCGTCGATGAGCCACTCAATCCCCGTCCTTTTTCATACGGGGTTCCAATCTCCACTCCCGTGGAGTACCTACCGAAGTAGGTAATACTCAAGAGCACTCCGGATTAGTCAACTAGCTCCACTCGTAGCTAGGGACTTTCTCACCGCCCTCACTCTTGAGTGCACTTAATGCAAGTAGGTAATACTCAAGAGCACTCCGGATTAGTCAACTAGCTCCACTCGTAGCTAGGGACTTTCTCACCGCCCTCACTCTTGAGTGCACCTAATGCAAATGCATATGCCACATGCAACATGCTTTCACTGTTAGCGCTTAATCATAAGCAACACTTATCAAAGTATGATTATCCCGAAATCATAAATCGATGTAGAGCATGTCACGGAAGACATAAAAATACCAATCATTCGCCCTAACCCACTGTTCTACCATGCCCTTGCAAATTCCTTTATGCTTTTCAACTTATCATGTCTTAACGTTCAACACTCACATTTCCTCAATTTGCACTCGAAATAGGTAAACTTACCCCAAATTATTCAATTTTAACCGAAATCACTACCCGAATTCACCGCTTTACAATGTACTTGC
Organism: Dendrocalamus sinicus; assembly: GCA_036346575.1. NCBI lineage: Eukaryota > Viridiplantae > Streptophyta > Magnoliopsida > Poales > Poaceae > Dendrocalamus > Dendrocalamus sinicus. The sequence continues at coordinate 8,349,316 of CM070660.1, read as the reverse complement.
CTGGTTAGCCTCGGGGATGACGCGTGGACGGCTCCGACCCGGGACCTCCACCTGCACACACATCCACCCGACTCAACGGCAAAACAAAAATCCATAGCTTAAACGGAGAACGGCGTCCCTAAGCCCGTACCCTGACCTTGGGCGTAATCGCACGGGTTTTGAGGGACCTGTCGCGCAGGTGCCGAACCCATTCTTTTTCTCTCTCTTTCTTTTCTTTTCTTCGCTTTTTTTTCCTTCTCTTTTTTTTCCTTTTCTTTTCTTCTCCTATTCCTTTCCTCCCCTTCTATTACTTTCGGCCGAAATGGCCCCTTCTTTTTTTTCCTTGGCCGAATGGCCTGACCCTTCCTGCCATCTCTCTTCCTCCCCCTTTCCTTATTCCAAACGGCCACAGGGGCCTAATCCTCTCCTCCCCTCACTTTTCTCTCTCTCTCTCTCCTCTACTCAAGCCGGCCGAACGGGGCCTCCTCCCCCCTCATCGGCCTCGCCTGGGGCGGCGCACGGCCGGGCACCGTCGCCGGCGGTCCCTCCGTCGCCCCTTCCACACGCGCGCCGACCGGGCGGACCAGGCGGCACGCGCGGCGCGGCGTGTGCGCGCCGCCGGGTGCCGGACCGCCGCGGCTCCTCCTCAACGCCGCCTCCTCTTGCTCCCCTTCCCCCTCCTCTTGCGCGGATGCGCTCACAGGGCTCCTCCGCGCCGCCGGCGCAAGCATGGCGGCGCGGTGGCGCGTGGTGCGCCGCCTGGCCGCCGCGGCCTCCTCCCAGCGCCGCCTCCCCCCACTCTCTCGCGCCCCGCCGAACGGTGGCCCCCTCCAGCGGCGCGGCGCACGGCGCGCGCCTTCTCCCCTCGCCGCCGACCGGTGGGCCGCCGACCTCTCTCTCCTCCACGCCCTCCCCTCTCTCTCCCCTCAGCGCGCCTCGATTCGGGCCTCCTTGGCTCACCGGCCCGGCTTGCAGCCGGCCGGCGCCATGCCCTTTGGTGCGGCCCTCCCGACTCCACGGCTTGTGCCATCTTTCCCAAGTGGCTTCTTACTTGTGTGGTGATGCATGCGGGTGTTCTTCGAACGGAGCTCACCTTGAGCTTACCTGCCGATCGATCGAAGGGTGTGGCTATGCTGGTTGACTCAATGGAAACGAAGAAGGGAAGAGTAAAGAGAGTGAGCTTGAGCTCTGGGGTTGGCTTTCGGCTTTGGCATTGAAATGGAATGGGGAGTGGCTAAGCTCTTACCTTGGCCGAGAGAATGGGATGGGAACATGAGCTTGGCTGCATGGTACTAGTATATATGGGCATGGTTGGGGGCTGCCCTTTGCATTTATGAATTTACCGAATTGCCCTCACTTAATGCCCATGCCCCTCTCACACACTTGGCTGCCCAAGGGCATTTCGGTCCACGGCTGTTGGCTTGGTTTCTACTGCAGCAGTAAGTCGGTAAAAAGGTAAGGTAGAATTTGTCGGATGACGAACACCCGAAACGCGAGACGGTGCCGACTATCCCTAGGGGGTCCGGGAACCTCTGAGAGCGCTTAATTATACGGCTCTCTAGACGGTGCCGACCGTCCTGGGATGGTCTGGGAACCTCTGCGCGCGATACTAAATCGACGCTCCAAATGGTCGATGGGTCTGACGGCAAAACTTCCTTTATCACTATCGTTTATCTCTAATGTTTCCCTTTATACGAATATGGGGTATTACATATGCTCCTCCCCGGCTTCTCGCCTCCCTCCTCCCCGGCGTCGTCCTTCCCAGCTCCCTCGGCGCGGCCCCCCGGCCTTCCTCGGCGCCGCCCTCCTGGCCTCTCCTGGCGCCCCCTCCCTAATGCGGCGATGGGTATCCCGATCTTTTGATGAGAAGATAAATTCGGTAGTAGTCGCTCAACTCTCATGATCTGGCTACGAACTCGCAAGGCCCAAAACCGCACAATTGTTGAACTGCTCGACAAGTCATTATCAACCATGCACGAATACTCGTATGATCTGATCACGAAGATCAATTCCTACATACACCGAAGAAGCACGTAAGAACAAGGTAAAACGCAATTTGATGTATTGCAAATAGGATTGAAGCACTTGATAGCATGTTCCGAATAAGGATCTTAACCAGGTGGTCTAGTCGACACACGTAGAAGATACAAGTTGTAATAAAGGCAAACTAAACATAAACGAAATCCAAACCCTAAAGTGTAGCACACATGAGGCTATATGAGGATGACGGCCAGAGGGTGATGACCAGGGGGTGGGCGCACGCCCGTATGGTTATAAGGCCTATGGGCCCAAGTGGAGGTGGCGCAGCACCAGCCCAGTTCGGAATTAGAGACAGTAGCAGACTGTTTTGCATATTGCATCACGCTCAAGGAATTTGGAGGCGAGACCAGATCCGTTTGAAAGAGAACGAGATAATCTTTCCATCAAGTACTTGTGGACCTCAAACGGATTCTGTGTGTGAAAGTTATGCTCGTTTGAAGTCGGAGTTGTCTCTGGAGACCGAATTGGATTTCAAAATGGGTCCAACTCGAACTCTTGCTCATCTTGACCCAAAAGTGACTTGATAATTTAAGTGATAACTAGGAGCTCTTGTAATTGGAATAATAATCATAGCAAATATGGTCGTATCCATATGAGTCATATTGTAACATCCCAAAAATTTAAATCTTGAAAATAAAAGTTTTTGAATTATTTGCGTAAAGTATTTTCTTTAAAATTTGGATTTTTAAGGTGCTTCTTAAAGTTCAAGAAGGTTTCAAAATGATAATAAGAATAAGAATAGAATAAAAGAAATCTATAAACATGTAGTCAAAAGTCAAGATATAATCCAACATAAGGAAGACGAGATTCAAATCAAGTATAAAATTCATTTGGAAAAATAGTAGTATAAAAGGGCAACCAAAAATAAATAAACAAAACATATGCAAATATATATATATATATATATACACCAAAAAGACTAGCTTGGTACACAAAAATATAATAGGAAAATGGGTATATATATGTATACCAAAATAGACATAAAGAAATATGTATACATGTATATAAAATGAATGTTCAAATAGATAAAATAAATATATAGGTGTGCTGTACAAAAATAGAAATGAGTAAAAATATATATGGGGTATATGTGTAAGTATCCACTTGTATATAGGCACATAAGTTACTTGTACACTAAACAAACAAAAAAATGGATAAGGGGTGCATTCATGCACGAACAGCCCGCCAACTTCCCACCCCTTTTCCCTGCTGCGCTGGACCGCCTCCTCCCACTCTTGCTCTCGCCGCGGGCCCCACACCGCCCCGCCTCCTCCCTGCGGGCGGCGGACCCGCGCCCGCCCGCACGCCTTCCTTCTCTCTCCCGCGCCCGCCCGATTGCTCCCTTCTTCTTTCTTTTCTTTCCCAGTTCTTTCTCGCGCGTGTGGCTGGCGGCTTCGCCGTGAGCGACGCCTGCACGCCTTGTCCCATCGCGCTCCTCCTCCTCTGCGCAACTCCAGCCTGCTGCGCCGCGCCGAGCCCCCGCGCGCCCGAGCCCCGCGCATGGGTTTTACCCGATGGTCCGCCACCACCGCTGGACCACCGCCCCTACGGTCCTTCGCCACCGCGCCTTCCTCCTCTGCGCTATAAGGATGCGGCCGCTCCCCATTGCTCTCCACGCCCCTCTCTCTTCCCCGCTAGCTACACGGTGAGTTTTCCCCAAAATCCGACCACCGCCGCCATTCTCACCGCCGCCGCCTCCTCGGCTGATTCCGCCCAAATTCCTTGAGGTGGAAGTGGCCTCTTGACGCTCGAGCCTCTCCAACGGCCGCCGACGACTTCCCCACCGGTGCGACTCGCCACGGCGACCTCCTCCGCGCGCCACAAGACGCGTCTTGGCACGCCTCGGCCCTCCTCCGGTCCCGTCGACCACCGGGGTGAGTTTCTCGTGGCCTGTTACTGCCCGCGCTGCCCCCATTCCGCTCCTACTTCCCTCGGCCACCCTACGCCGGCGACGCCGTTACCTGCCCCGCGCCACTTCTCCTCTGTTTCAGCCGGTGACTCCTCCGTGGAGTTCCCCCAGCCCCAACCGCTTAATGAAAGCTCATTATCCCCTTCTCTCGCGAAAACGCCAGAGGCCAATTGGCTACCCGAGCACTCATTAGGATTGGCAATCCCTGAGGTCCCAAGTTCGAAGAGAGACTACGGCCATATTAGAATACATTTTTGTTTCTTTTGTGCTTTGTTCCTTTAACCATCTTAGAGGAGAATCAATTAAGAAATAGTCCTAGGAAACTAAGATAATTAAGTCACGATCAAATAGAGGTTATATATATACCTTAGAATATAAAATAAGGTTGATTAGAACTTAATACTTGATTATTTGCTACATAGGTAATTAATATAGTTACATGTTTTACTTGAGAGCTAATTAGCGATTAAAGACAATAATAAAATGTGGTTCAAAGTTAAATAAAATACATCCATAGAAGGCACAAAATTTATTTAGGTAAAAATAAGAATAGCTGAATATTTAAATTTGAAATGGTTCACATACGATTATCTAATGTGGTTGAAAGATTTTCTAAAATACTAAATACTAAACAAAGGACATTGGTAAAGTAAAGTAACTGGGAAAAAAAAGACCATATAAAGATTGCTATTAATTATGATTAAGCTATATGCCCAACATTTAAAAATTTTCCATTAGATAAATTCTAATGTTAGGTGTCACTAATTAGCAAATGTTGAAAATACAACCTTGTAAAACAAGCCTTGCCAAATAAGTAGACTTTAATTAGAGCTAATGGCAACTACAATGTAGAGGCTTCTAAGTAAGGTATAAATATGAGTATCTATATGTAAATAAGTGGTTAGAGAGATATGGATAGCATGAATACAACCCACTAGTAAATATAAATACAATTCTATGCTCACCATAGCTTTATTAAAAATGTACATACTGAGCAAACACTCACATTAGAACATGCCACCATGAAATCTTGAATGGTAGCCTCGGATAATAGTGATAATAGAATGTCATTGGATGTAGCAGCTTGAGTTATAAAGGAATAAGATATTAGTATCAGCAACTCTCCGAGAGCACTCAAATTAAGGAGGTCATAATCGTAGACGAATGCTAAAATATAGCAACCCTAGGACATCAAGCATCAATTAACCTTACCGGCATATAGATACTCTAAGGTAAATAAATAAACATGAACATAAGCAGTTAGAATCACATAAAATGATACGTACCAAGTTTTAAACGGATAGCTAAATTAGAAATAAGGCTAAGCATAGCTAAAGCCTGGATAAATAATAATAATAATAATAATAATGGTACTATTAATTGAATCCTAATACTAGATTAATAAATAACAAAGATGAGCATGAAATAATAAGATATGACTAGTGATAACTAGATGCACGTAAAATGCCATCACATAAAATGTTATGCACCTAGACTCTAAAATTAACTCGGTAACCCCAAAATGCCCTGAATAATAGTACTGACAAAATAGTACATACTCGTAAGTTCATCCTAACTCATGAAACTTCCTTGATAAATATAAAAATAAATAAAATAAAGGAAACCAGAGATAACAGGATCGAGGCATCGTTTTCCACCACCAAGCAATGCCTCAAATCACCCAAATCACCTCTTAACTTATATTAAAACAAAAGATAAATTTATTCGGATTTATTGGATCTTTTGAGTTATTTGCTTTTATTTGGATTCATCGTTTGTCGCGTAATTAGAAATTGGGAGTTGTGAAGACTCATTGGATCAAGCGAGATCAAGCTCAAGTGAAGATAAAGACCGTAAGCTCGACGAAACCATTGCGTGAGCTCAAGACCGTGGTAAACCGCGCCAAAGTAGTCAATACTTTGATCATGTTGAACCTACATTTTCTGCAAATTACTTTGTTTTAAATTAACAAATTGCATCTGTCATTTTATATGCAAATACATGTTTAATTTAATATTCTAGTTATGTGCCCATTCTTTACTTGAATAATATTACCCTCCTTTGGAATGTTTGAATGTGTGAACCTTGTCGCCTAGCAAAATTATAATAGTAACATTTCAAAAATAAGTCTCTAAATATATGCCATGCTTAGTATTGTTTAGGTACTCATGCGCGAGCGCCAAGCATCACTTTTAATCACGAGAAAATTGGTTGGGCGTCATGGTGGTAATGACGGTGTATGTTGGATATGATTATTTTGTATTTCCAAAACCTCAAATTGCTTATTTATCTCGGGCGGATGGTTCGGGGTATGGTGCAGGGGTGCACGAGTGTGGTTTGTGGTAGAACCGCCTGGATACCACTAAGGACTGAATCTTGTCATGACCTCCTGTAAAACAAGTACAACCACAAGTCTCAGTAAAATACAACTTGGCTTAGTAAATTTACGGACCACGAAAGTCATCATCATGAGTGGGAGAGTGAAGTAGTGCAAGCTACTGCATGTGTGACGGCTTGAATGGGACACCGCGGAGGGTGAAGTCCCGCCGTGGCGTGCTAGCAAGGTGAAGTATCCAGGCGCTGGGCGTTCGGAAGGGGACATCCCGCACACTTATGGGACCCACCGCAGTGGGCGGTTTCCCATGAGATGAGATGATGGAAGGGCGAGGTACTTTGAGCAGTTCTTGTGATGGTTTGCTCAACCGCACGGCTAAGGAATCGTGTGGGGCAACGGTAAACTGTCTCTTGTGGGTAAAGTGTACCAACTCTGCAGAGTCTAAAACTATTCGAATAGCCGTGCCCACGGTCATGGGCGGACATGGGAACTTACTCGAGTTAGTTCTATTTCAAAATGTTTTGCGGGTGGGAATGGAAAAGTGAAGGGCGAAGGACCGCCTCGATTTGGAATTGTCCTGGTGTCGCCCCAGTGGTAAGTTAAGCGGCTATAATTTGAAAGATGCTATATGGTGTGATGCCATATGTATGGAACAACTTGTTAATATTCCTTGAACATTATGTTTTGTTCCAAAGTGCTAGGTCTTAGGAAATTTTATGTATTGTATTTTAAATAGTGGCATTTCTATTCTTACAAAATAAAATATGGGTGGAATAAACCAGGTCGTGAGTAAAGGAGATGGATGTTTGTAGTATGCACCTAAAAGTATTGGTGGATTCAGATCGATCATGAATAGGAAATGATAGTGTGTATTCGGGAGAAATAATTAGTGGGGTCCACTGAATAAATCGGCTAGATAAATGATCTAATTGAATTTTTGGAAGTTGGAGGTATGATAACATTTATTGGAGTATAGACTTGATCAATGATATTTTGATGGATGAATACTAGTGAATCATAGATTTGATCAATGATATTTTTGGTGGAGGTATACTAATGAGTTAGTTAGGGACAGATGATGGGAAAATTTAGGTTGATTATTGGATGATGGTTTTGAATCAATAATGAAAAGGATTGAATACGAATGATATCGGTGGATTTGAAAGTAATTATGTTAGAGAATCATTAAAATTCAGAGGTGAGGAGTCGATGAATAGTAATGCCAGGATCGGATTGTTAGTAAATCAAAATACAAAGTAAGATTGGTGGATTACATAAATGATGACACTTGTTGCTTGGAGTTTTAGACAATGATCAATAAAGAGAGTGCATTTTCGTGAATTAAGTCAATTTTGGCTATTGTAGTATGGAGTAAGGTAGCAATAGTAACACTTTGATTAAGCAATAGTAATAATGCTACTAAAAGCGATTTTTGGCAAATAAAATAACCCAATCCTCTCCTTTGTTAAACCATGCATACTATTTATTTGCATTCGTGTATTGGCTCGCGAGCACGGGTCGGAGTGCTCATGCTCGCTTTGCGATAAAATTCAGAATCAGAATCAAATCACCTCACCAAAGCAACAAGATTGGACAAGCTGGCGAGAAGATGACGATGTCAAGGGCTAGGTCGCGAACCTCCAGTTGGTCGCTGTGGGCATGTCTCAAGGTCCCACTTGCGTGCTTCGTTCTTCCATTGCTGAAATTTCATGATTTCGCCTAATCGCCCATGAGTAAGTTTACTATTACATTTACGCCGCATGATATGTATTTTGATATTCGAATCAGAATCGTGAGCACTATCTACGATCCAGGAATGGTGCAAGAAATCACGAGAGGAATCGGATGTTAATATCCGGGTCCTTACAGGGATGGTATCAGAGCATATCGACTGCAGGTCGTGACCTAGTTAGCCTGGCCGTTAGTTTCATGACTAGAATTATTTCTTAAAAGTTATATTTCCAAAAATATAAGTAATATTGCTCATTCTTATCTCTCTTAGATGATTCTCTCTCATCTAAATGCTGCCTTAGACATTTTTACTTCTAAAGCTCTCTTACCCCGAATTCAAAATAATAACACAAGAGAGTGCTAATATCAGCCAAATTACCCCAATTACTTCCTCCTCTGTCTATTAATTCAAAAGGAAAATTTTGATTCTCTTCTCGCACCTTTACTCCAAGAAATTAAGGTTAGGGACGTTGAAGATGGTCAGAAGATAAGGTGGTCTCGTTTTAAATATACTATGTGCACGGACCTGCGTTCTTATGTGTGCTCCCGAGTAGACGATGTATTGTTGCGAGATTCTATATGGCCCTGCACCGCCTTCTTGTTCTCGGCGTTACATTTCATGATCACAGAAAAGAGTGTTTTAAAACTTATGTGATTTATGTGCCACCCCACTTTGGGGTATACCCTTTTAAAATCAAAATGGGTTTAGGTGTCTTATCCCCACGATTCTACTCGTATCCCATGTCTGTTCCCTCTCACCTTTCGTTGAAAAGCCATCGGCACTCATCAAGCAAAGTGATGGATCACCAAAGACCAAGACTTGAGACTCTGTCTTGAATACACTCTCTCCTCACCCACTCGGAGGTCCCATAGATCAAATCGCGACTACACATAATGACAAGGAATGTATCGACGATATGAAGAGAAAAGACCTTGCACCTACCAATGCCCGTAGACTATTCCCAACTACGAAGACGACCATCACCCCGGCGAATATCCCGTGAGCGAGGCCAAATGTTTCCTGTGGAAGACAAGACGCTAACCCAGAAGAATGCTTCCCAAAACCTATTACTGATCAAGCGGTAGAAGAACCACGGATGAGTCCCCAACTCGCCACAGACCCATCATACATTGAGCTAGGAGAGACAAATAATGATTAGTGGCATTTATTTTAAGGGGGTAGCACTATGAGATAGAAATGCCAAGAACCGCTGCATGACGTATATTTGGAGTTGCAACAACCTATACTTAGAGCTGATCAGACTAGTACAAAGGGATTCGCAAGGCCAGAAATCTTCTAGTAATGAAGACTACAAAACGTACCATTAGCTAAAATGGTCATGCTTGGCAAATCTAAAGACTAAGAGCGGGATCCCAATAGAAGTGAAAGGCCACCATAAAGATATGTCCATAATCACCTCTGCATCCCTAAGGCCCTCTACCCTAGGGCATGGACCATTGCTATCCACCTATCAATATGAAATTCTACAACCGTATGTCCCATAGATGATGCAACTACTCTATTCTACGATGACGTGAAGACAACAAAGTCAAAGAGCAAGTAATTGGAAGTTACGACCTATCCAGAGAACAAGGTATCTCTCTTCCCTTTGACTTCTCCAAGTGCTAACCCCTATTGTGCAGTCTCCATCTCTCTGGGGAGATAAAGAAGTATACGTCAAGCAACACCACGAAACCCATTCCTAGCCAATATAACCTCACCGCCTCTTTCTATTTCAACCGAATCTCGGGGTCGAGATTCATTTAAGGGGGTAGGTTTGTAACATCCCAAAATTTAAATCTTGAAAATAAAAGTTTTTGAATTATTTATGTAAAGTATTTTCTTTAAAATTTGGATTTTTAAGGTGCTTCTTAAAGTTCAAGAAGGTTTCAAAAATGATAATAAGAATAAGAATAGAATAAAAGAAATCTATAAACATGTAGTCAAAAGTCAAGATATAATCCAACATAAGGAAGACGAGATTCAAATCAAGTATAAAATTCATTTGGAAAAATAGTAGTATAAAAGGGGCAACCAAAAATAAATAAACAAAACATATGCAAATATATATATATATATATATATATATATATATATATATATATATATATATATATATATATATATATATATATATATATATATATATATACACCAAAAAGACTAGCTTGGTACACAAAAATATAATAGGAAAATGGGTATATATATGTATACCAAAATAGACATAAAGAAATATGTATACATGTATATAAAATGAATGTTCAAATAGATAAAATAAATATATAGGTGCCTGTACAAAAATAGAAATGAGTAAAAAAATATATATGGGGTATATGTGTAAGTATCCACTTGTATATAGGCACATAAGTTACTTGTACACTAAACAAACAAAAAAATGGATAAGGGGGTGCATTCAGCCGGCCGAACGGCCCGGCCAACTTCCCACCCCCTTTTCCCTGCGCGCGGGACCGCCTCCCCTCCCACTCTTGCTCTCTGGCCGCGGGCCCCACACCAGTCCCGCCTCCTCCCTCTGGGCAGCGGACCCCGCGCCCGCCCGCACGCCCTTCCTTCTCTCTCCCCGCGGCCCCGCCCCGATTGCTCCCTTCTTCTTTCTTTTCTTTCCCCAGTTCTTTCTCGCGCGTGCGCTGTGGCCAGCTCGCCCGTGAGCGACGCCCGTGCACGCCTTGTCCCATCGCCGCTCCCCTCCCTCTGCGCAACTCCAGCCCTGCTGCCCGCGCCGAGCCCCGCGCCGCCCCGAGCCCCGCGCATGGGTTTTACCCGATGGTCCGCCACCACCGCCTGGACCACCGCCCCTACCGGTCCTTCGCCACCGCGCCTTCCTCCTCTGCGCTATAAGGATGCGGCCGCCCCATTGCTCTCCACGCCTCTCTCTTCCCGCTAGCTACACGGTGAGTTTTCCCAAAATCCGACCACCGCCGCCATTCTCACCGCCGCCTCCTCGGCTGATTCCGCCAAATTCCTTGAGGTGGAAGTGGCCTCTGACGCTCGAGCCTCTCCAACGGCCGGCCGACGACTTCCCCACCGGTGCGACTCGCCACGGCGACCTCCTCCCGCCGCCGCGCGACGATGATGCCGCACGCTCGGCCCTCCTCCGGTCCGTCGACCACCGGGTGAGTTTCTCGTGGCTCGCATCGCCGCGCTGCCCCATTCCGCTCCTACTTCCTCGGCCACCTACGCGGCGACGCCGTTACCGCCCGCGCCACTTCTCCTCTGTTTCAGCCGGTGACTCCTCCGTGGAGTTCCCACCCCAACCGCTAATGAAAGCTCATTATCCCCTCTCTCGCGAAACGCCAGAGGCCAATTGGCTACCCGAGCACTCATTAGGATTGGCAATCCTCGAGGTCCCAAGTTCAAGAGAGACTACGGCCATATTAGAATACATTTTTGTTTCTTTTGTGCTTTGTTCCTTTAACCATCTTAGAGGAGAATCAATTAAGAAATAGTCCTAGGAAACTAAGATAATTAAGTCACGATCAAATAGAGGTTATATATATACCTTAGAATATAAAATAAGGTTGATTAGAACTTAATACTTGATTATTTGCTACATAGGTAATTAATATAGTTACATGTTTTACTTGAGAGCTAATTAGCGATTAAAGACAATAATAAAATGTGGTTCAAAGTTAAATAAAATACATCCATAGAAGGCACAAAATTTATTTAGGTAAAAATAAGAATAGCTGAATATTTAAATTTGAAATGGTTCACATATGATTATCTAATGTGGTTGAAAGATTTTCTAAAATACTAAATACTAAACAAAGGACATTGGTAAAGTAAAGTAACTGGGAAAAAAAAGACCATATAAAGATTGCTATTAATTATGATTAAGCTATATGCCCAACATTTAAAAATTTTCCATTAGATAAATTCTAATGTTAGGTGTCACTAATTAGCAAATGTTGAAAATACAACCTTGTAAAACAAGCCTTGCCAAATAAGTAGACTTTAATTAGAGCTAATGGCAACTACAATGTAGAGGCTTCTAAGTAAGGTATAAATATGAGTATCTATATGTAAATAAGTGGTTAGAGAGATATGGATAGCATGAATACAACCCACTAGTAAATATAATAAAGACAATTCTTATGTTCACCATAGCTTTATTAAAAATGTACATACAGCAAACACTCACATTAGAACACCGCCGACCATGAAATCTTGAATGGTAGCCTCAGATAATAGTGATAATAGAATGTCATTGGATGTAGCAGGCTTGAGTTATAAAGAATAAGATATTAGTATCAACAACTCTCCGAGAGCACTCAAATTAAGGAGGTCATAATCGTTAGACGAATGCTAAAATATAGCAACCCTAGGACATCAAGCATCAATTAACCTTACCGGCATATAGATACTCTAAGGTAAATAAATAAACATGAACATAAGCAGTTAGAATCACATAAAATGATACGTACCAAGTTTTAAACGGATAGCTAAATTAGAAATAAGGCTAAGCATAGCTAAAGCCTGGATAAATAATAATAATAATAATAATGGTACTATTAATTGAATCCTAATACTAGATTAATAAATAACAAAGATGAGCATGAAATAATAAGATATGACTAGTGATAACTAGATGCACGTAAAATGCCATCACATAAAATGTTATGCACCTAGACTCTAAAATTAACTCGGTAACCCCAAAATGCCCTGAATAATAGTACTGACAAAATAGTACATACTGTAAGTTCATCCTAACTCATGAAACTTCCTTGATAAATATAAAAATAAATAAAATAAAGGAAACCAGAGATAACAGGATCGAGGCATCGTTTTCCACCACCGGCAATGCCTCAAATCACCCAAATCACCTCTTAACTTATATTAAAACAAAAGATAAATTTATTCGGATTTATTGGATCTTTTGAGTTATTTGCTTTTATTTGGATTCAGTCGTTTGTCGCGTAATTAGAAATTGGGAGTTGTGAAGACTCATTGGATCAAGCGAGATCAAGCTCGAAGTGAAGATAAAGACCAGAAGCTCGACAGAAACCATTGCGTGAGCTCAAGACCGTGGTAAACCGCGCCAGGCGAGTCAATACTTTGATCATGTTGAACCTACATTTTCTGCAAATTACTTTGTTTTAAATTAACAAATTGCATGCTGTCATTTTATATGCAAATACATGTTTAATTTAATATTCTAGTTATGTGCCCATTCTTTACTTCGAATAATATTACCCCTCCTTTGGAATGTTTGAATGTGTGAACCTTGTCGCCCTAGCAAAATTATAATAGTAACATTTCAAAAATAAGTCTCTAAATATATGCCATGCTTAGTATTGTTTAGGTACTCATGGCGAGAGCGCCAAGCATCACTTTTAATCTCGAGAAAATTGGTTGGGCGATCATGGTGGTAATGATGGTGTATGTTGGATATGATTATTTTGTATTTCCAAAACCTCAAATTGCTTATTTATCCAGGCGGATGGTTCGGGGTATGGTGCGGGGTGCACGAGAGTGTGGTTTGTGGTAGAACCGCCAGATACCACTAAGGATGAATCTTGTCATGACCTCCTGTAAAACAAGTACAACCACAAGTCCAGAAATACAACTTGGCTTAGTAAATTTACTGGACTCGAAAGTCATCATCATGAGTGGGAGAGTGAAGTAGTGCAAGCGGTCGTCGTGTGACGGCTTGAATGGGACACCGCGGAGGGTGAAGTCCCGCCGTGGCGTGCTAGCAAGGTGAAGTATCCAGTGCTGGGCGTTCGAAGGGGACATCCCGCACACTTATGGGACCCACCGCAGTGGGCGCTTCCCATGAGATGAGATGATGGAAGGGGCGAGGTACTTTGAACAGCATCGTGATGGTTTGCTCAACCGCACGGCTAAGGAATCGTGTGGGGCAACGGTAAACCGTCTCTTGTGGGTAAAGTGTACCAACTCGCAGAGTCTAAAACTATTCGAATAGCCGTGCCCACGGTCATGGCGGACATGGGAACTTACTCGAGTTAGTTCTATTTCAAAATGTTTTGCGGTGGGAATGGAAAAGTGAAGGGCGAAGGACCGCCTGATTTGGAATTGTCCCGGTGTCGCCCCATGGTAAGTTAAGCGGCTATAACGCTGAAAGATGCTATATGGTGTGATGCCATATGTATGGAACAACTTGTTAATATTCCTTGAACATTATGTTTTGTTCCAAAGTGCTAGGTCTTAGGAAATTTTATGTATTGTATTTTAAATAGTGGCATTTCTATTCTTACAAAATAAAATATGGGTGGAATAAACCAGGTCGTGAGTAAAGGAGATGGATGTTTGTAGTATGCACCTAAAAGTATTGGTGGATTCAGATCGATCATGAATAGGAAATGATAGTGTGTATTCTGGGAGAAATAATTAGTGGGGTCCAGCTGAATAAATCGGCTAGATAAATGATCTAATTGAATTTTTGGAAGTTGGAGGTATGATAACATTTATTGGAGTATAGACTTGATCAATGATATTTTGATGGATGAATACTAGTGAATCATAGATTTGATCAATGATATTTTTGGTGGAGGTATACTAATGAGTTAGTTAGGGACAGATGATGGGAAAATTTAGGTTGATTATTGGATGATGGTTTTGAATCAATAATGAAAAGGATTGAATACGAATGATATCGGTGGATTTGAAAGTAATTATGTTAGAGAATCATTAAAATTCAGAGGTGAGGAGCGATGAATAGTAATGCCAGGATCGGATTGTTAGTAAATCAAAATACAAAGTAAGATTGGTGGATTACATAAATGATGACACTTGTCGTTTGGAGTTTTAGACAATGATCAATAAAGAGAGTGCATTTTCGTGAATTAAGTCAATTTTGGCTATTGTAGTATGGAGTAAGGTAGCAATAGTAACACTTTGATTAAGCAATAGTAATAATGCTACTAAAAGCGATTTTTGGCAAATAAAATAACCCAATCCTCTCCTTTGTTAAACCATGCATACTATTTATTTGCATTCAGTGTATTGGCTCGCGAGCACGGGTCGGAGTGCTCATGCTCGCTTTGCGATAAAATTCAGAATCAGAATCAAATCACCTCACCAAAGCAACAAGATTGGACAAGCTGGCGAGAAGATGACGATGTCAAGGGCTAGGTCGCGAACCTCCGGTTGGTGCTGTGGGCATGTCCTGAAGGTCCCACTTGCGTGCTTCGTTCTTCCGCTGCTGAAATTTCATGATTTCGGCCTAATCGGCCCATGAGTAAGTTTACTATTACATTTACGCTTTCGCATGATATGTATTTTGATATTCGTAATCAGAATCGTGAGCACTATCTACTGATCCAGGGAATGGTGCAGTAAATCACAGAGGAATCCGGATGTTAATATCTGGGTCCTTACACATATCCTCATCATCCTCCTCCTCTTGAAAACAAAGTCATCCTCGACTTTTGATAAGCTGAAAATAGGGTAACAAAGAAGCTAAGGTGCTTGCATGGTATATGTATATGTCATCCGTTTTAACAGTTCTTCGTTTGTTGCACAATTAATGTTATAAGACAGCGGCGATCATAAAAACTCATTGTATTATTAACCCAAGAGTAATCATATATGTTAATAAACAAATCAAATTTTCTTACACAGCAATTATTGCAACTAGTTTTTGAAAATGTAAGTGAAGCATTTATGCAATTCAAATCTCTGAAGTTGTAAACTTGCAGTGGCAGCACATATGGGCAAAGTTACAACTTTTGAAATCAAACAAAGTACATCCACATAATCATATTTCAATCGAGCAATAGCAAATTCATCTAGTAAAAATGAAAAGATTTGTAAATTCTTCCATAATTCAACATTTTTATACAAATTGTCCAAACTAGATGGTATATTTTACAATGAACTTTGACCTATTTTGACTGACAGGATATAGAATACGAAAATGCTCTAAGTACAAATATTATTTTTAAAATTTTTAATAAACCCACATAACACTAAGCAGATTCTCATCCTTTTACTCTCTTTTGGTTAAAATTGACTAAATTAATGACTATATGACAAAGGTGCGATGGGGGATCTCATGCTCACATGGTAAACACAAACCACAGGTGTGTTTTAGACAAGAGTAAACTTTTTGGATGGCTTTACCAAAGCTACCGAGTACATGACAATTAATGCAATTGGGTTTTAATTAACTGCAGATTCTGGGAGTTTAACCAGGGGCCGAGCGAGGGGGTGCTGGCAGGGGGCAAGCCTCTCTTATGATTAGATAAATTTACACTATAATCCTTTATATTTTTTTAAAAAATTGTTATCGTTGGTGTTATTTAGTCCCCCACATCAAATGTAATTATATCATGTATAGATTGTTTGTATCCCTTCATTTCTAAATCTTGGCTCCGCCCCTAAGTTTAACATACTGCTTCAAGATATTGGTAGCTCACTCTGAAATATAATGTTTTCGTGTGGTAAACTTTACCCCAGAGAGCAACCTTTACGCACAGCAAGTTTTATTCTTTATAAAAGGTTCTCCATGTCGGCATTGCGGTGGATCGACACACTGGTGCTCCACAGAGCTCTTAACTCTTTCTTCAAAAGAATATTCAACATAGTATTTACACCAAAGAGAAAATTTTATGCAAATTAGTTGGTCATTTCTAAAATCTACGTCTCGATTCTATTGCCAAGAAGCTAAATATGGAACGTCCAAAATTCCCCACACAAGACACGGGCTTTACATCAAGAGCACCATTTTTACAACATGATGCCACCGAACGGCAATTATCACACGCGCAAATCTGAAAGGCCTCCAATTTCTTCTAACGAGCAAATCAGGAGAAGGGATGTGGTCAACTCACGTCCACGCAGACGCGGCAGGCCCGCTCGACGGTGGCGGTGGCCGCAGCGAGTTCGCGGTGGTGGGAAGCGCGCTCCGATGGGAAGGGGAGTCCGTACGCCTCCGCCGCAGCCGCCGACGCCGCCGCCCTGTCCAAGAACGAGGACTAATGAGCCAGTGAGGCGGCGGCTATGAGAAGTCGCATGCGCGGAGGATAGGGTTAGGGCCTGGGCTCTGGAGGCTTGCGAGGTCACTTAATGGTAAAATTTTTGCTTTTTAATCCAAAATTCGAAAGTTTTTTTACATATAGACCCCTGAAGAAAAGATTTGCAAAAATAGACCTTTAGCACGGCGCCAAAGCATATGGCGCCTACGATACATGTCATGGCGTCATATGCTTTGGCGCCGTGCATTGACACGTCGGAGCCAGGGTGGCACAGAACGACGCCATGAACTGTGGCGCCGTGATATGTACCCTAGGCGCTAACTGTGATGGCACCGTGCTTCCGGATTTAGCCACCACGGCTCCGAACATCACATCCCGGCGCCAAAAATCCTGGCGTCGTATATACACATCCCGGCGCCAAAAACCCTGGCGCCGTGCTAGCTACACCTCACAAAAAAAACAGCAAAACAGCAAACTGTAAAACATATGCACATACAGACATACACATACATTCACACATGAAACATCTGAAAACCTAAATAACGACATAACGACATCGTATAACTATCAATAAGTCTCAAAATACCACATAACTATACAAAAGTCTCAAAATATCACATAAGTCTGAAAATATCACATATGTCTATAAAAAAGTCTCAAAACATCACTGCCTCTTGGCCCTCCCCTTGCCCTTGGCTAGAGCATCACTCCCTGGAGTATACGTGCTCGAGGGACTAGCCGAACGACGAGGCCGCTGCAAAGCCTGAGTAGACGGTGCGTCAGGCATCTACGACATCCCAATCTCGTCGTGGTCATCATCGCCCTGACTAAAAGTCGGAGTGCGTGACGAGCTCCTCGTGGACTGGCGCCTGCCGACGTGTGATGACGACGCTACAGCGGCTGAGGCACCCGAGCGTTGGGAGGCCGGCGATACGATTACGTCTGAGCGTGCGTGGCAACCACACCGACCTGCCGCCCGACTGAGGCGACGTCGAAGTCTCTGCAAGTAATGATATGTCACAATTGTATACATGCTGAATGGATCTAACTTAACAAACTATCTTCGTACCTGCAGGAGGTCCCTCAAGCGGCTCTCGCTGTCCAGGTCACCAACTGGGTGGCTGAGAGTCTCGTCGATGTCCCGCACCGAGGTTTGGAGAGAAGTCCCTTAAAGAAATAAGGAAACATAAGTGCGAGATAAACGTATTGAACCAAAGAAGTGTAAATATCATGCATTCCGTACCACTCGATCGAGAATCGGAGCGGCCTCGACCATCGTGCCTCCTCGCACGCGCCGTCGCTGTGTCCTCATCCTCAGACGAAGCGAGGTCCGCGTAGTCGACATCAGTCCACTGCTGCCTCAGCCTGTAGCGGGTGGCAGTGTGGTACCAGGACAAGTAATTCCGGAAGCTGGCGTTGCTGTGGGGGGTACTGTCTGGCTCGCAGTTGTCCTCCATCCTCCTCCACCACTGGACGTAGTCTCGGTGGTAATGAGCGAAGTCCGTCACCTTTCGTTGGCGGACCCTGTTGAACCTATACATATAGCAGATGTCAACAATAATTGTTAGTACGAACCAAAAGAATTTTAAATGAAACAAAAATTGTTACTTACTTGTGCAAGGCAACAGAAGTCGACATCCCCTCTGGGGGGAAGAACTGCACGAGGCCGAACTGACGCGCAACTCTGTGGGGGAGGTGAATCTCCACGGCGTAGAAGCAGATCACGGACACCTCATCCTCCAAATATGGAGTCCTGCGGCACATGGTGCTAAGCGGTAGCGCTAGAACTCGTGGCTCGGAGTAAGGCTCCTGTGACACCTAGTGCGAACACACGATTAGCCATGTACAAAACCAAGAACTGAGGAAAAATAAATGCATACAAATTTCTTACCATCGTGGGAGACAAGGTGTCAAACTCGTTGTTGAAATCCACGCACGCCCACGAGTAGTCGCGAACGGATCGACATCAGATCCACAGTGCGCAGCGGTGGGGCCGAGGTCATCCACACCGTGGATGCCAAGGCTGCGCTCGAACACTCGAGGCGCGCCACCGGAATGCGTGTCCACATCCACACCTAGCAAGCGAACATACGGCAAACACACGATTAGCCATGTACGAAAACAAAGAACTGTAGAAAAAATAAATGTATTACCATACCTGCAGGAGGAAGACGCAGCCACCGAGCGTCGACATGGGCGTCTTGCGTCTACAGGCCTCGCAAAGCTGGCGGTAGAGGAACGCGAGGACCGCCGAGCCCCAGCTGAACTGTCCAGCGTTTCCCCAGTCCTGGAGGCAATGGATGTACATCCACAAAGCGGCATCCCCTGTGGCGTCCGGGAACAGCACTGCCCCGAACATGTGCAGGACCCAGGCGCGGCAGTGGAAGGTCACCGTGGCGTCGTCCGCGGCATCAGGGCATACACCAAAGGTAGCCCGCAACCATGTAAGGTGGACCCCCGAGACGCGGCCTCGCCTGGCATTATTTGGGATAGGAGGCAATGGCATGCCCAGGAAGGCCTCCACACGTGCCCTCCAGCCCTCAGACACCGCCGAGCCGACCACCGGCTGTCCCCTGATGGGAAGTCCAAGTATCATTTCCACGTCCTACAGCGTGACGGTCATCTCCCCACAGGGAAGGTGGAACGTGTGTGTGTCTGGCCTCCACCTGTTAATAGTATAAGGAGAAAAGAATTAGTTACGTACGTAAGAATATAGAAACGAAAATAAATAGACCCGATAGAGGAAATGCACCTGTCGACAAGTGCGGTCAAAGCTGCGGGGTTGAAAACTGGCATGCCCCGCCGTAATAGGTTAGCGACCGTGTGAAGCCCAACACGGCGCAGCAGTGGGGTATAGCGGTTGTCGTAGCTCATCAACTGGAACCCATCATGGGTTCGAGGACGAAGTATGGGTATGTCCTGAAAATTGCTATAAAAGTTAGCTGCGTGACCATCAAGTTGAACACATGTACATTTCGACCACACACATACCTGGCCGTCCTCCGTGAGCCTGCCGCGGTGCTCCCTCTCGTAGAACTCGTCTAGCAGCCGGTATCTCGCCATCTTGTGATAAATTTTAGCATTCAATGTTTAAGAAATATTCAAATAAGAAATTTATAAAACATATTTATAAATAAAAATAAGAATCAAATTGAATTATGAAATTGGAATCAAAATGAAAGTATTAGAGATTTACCCTTGGTTAAATACATGTCAGCTTGTATATGATTAGGAAATTTCCCAAAAATAATTATTTAATCGATCCTAGTAAATCATTTAATCAATCATCCGACTAATGTGTATTGAACTCGTAGAGGCATCAATCTCACTCAAATCAAACCACCGCGTAGACATCAATCTTACTCAAATTTCTAAATATTCATCAATCTCACTCAAATCAAACCCTAAAAACGATTCTATACACAATACTACTCTTACATTACGCATTTGTATTGCAAATCTAACCTAAAACCGATCCAAATTGAACTAATTTCATCTAGGGTTTCAAATATTCCCCCACGAAATGTACCTCAAATAATCCATATCTATTGCAAAAAAATCAAGGGAGGGGAGAGAGTTCACCTTACTTGTTTGATTTGGAAGCAAAATCGTGAGAAAAATCGGTGGATTTGAGAGGATTTGGAGGGGGAATAGAGGGGAGGCTGCGGCGGTTTACTGTTTGAACATAGCAGAGTGAGGGGGAGCTGGGGGCCGGGGGCCACTCTCGGGCTTAAGTCCGGAAGCATGGCGCCATCACAGTTAGCGCCTAGGGTACATATCACGGCGCCACAGTCCATGGCGCCGTTCTGTGCCACCCTGGCTCCGACGTGTCAATGCACGGCGCCAAAGCATATGGCGCCGTGACATATATCGTAGGCGCCATATGCTTTGGCACCGTGCTAAGGGTCCATTTTTGTAAATCTTTTCTTCAGAGGTCTATATGTAAAAAACTTTCAAATTTTGGACTAAAAAGCAAAAATTTTACACCTTAATGGGAGGCGGGGCGAACAGCCGCGGCGGCGGCCGACGAGGAGGCGGTGCGGCGGAAGCGAGAGGTGGACGAGCGGCATGTGCGCGTGTGGCGGGTGCAGACTGCAAAGGAAGCGGCCGAGCCCGATACCGGAACTGCTCACGTATTTAGCACTGCAGTCACGTTTATTTTTAATTTTATCTCTGGAACACTTTTTAATAAAAATAACTTTTTTCTAAACTTAGAAAGCATAATAAATAAAATAGACTAGAATACAATCGAACTACGGTGTTCAGTAACAATCTGCCACCAAATCCCTATAAATTTCTACCAAGCTATCATAGCTCGGCAGCTGGCCGAGCGGGGGATGATCCGACGTAAACTTCAACAACAAATCACAGCACTACTAGCACCATTCTCGAGTTGGTTTCTCAACTACGGATTCATTGCTTTGAAATTCGTGTAGCTCAGTTTTGGAGGGCATTGATTCAGTGCTACGTTGAATGGAAGCATAAACTGCTATTTCACCAAATTTAAAATCATTCACACATGCATGTGAAACCATGTAAAATTTTATAATTTTATTTACAATTTACTTTGCTACATTAGATGTCACGTTGCCACTTTATTCATTTAGGTATAGAAAAAGAGAATTGATAGCACTAGTTCGGACGGCTAAAAAAATTGGCCACTGCACTAAGTGACTCATTCTTTAATCCTTATCCGATCATCCTTTTCAGTCTTTTTCACCCATAACTCTTCTCTTTCTCTCTCTTGAGACTTTTGACTATGACAAAATCCGACTGGGCTGCCGTTGAGCTCTCCGGCGCTCATTGCCCTTTTGCCATATGCAACCAAACAACCTCCTTTATGTCCTTTTCTGCATTCAACATGTACGACTGAGCTCTGCCATAGCCGAAATGTGGCCTCCATGAGCGCTGAACCGAGCTGAGCTCTCCTACTGCCAGGTGAGGTGTTCAAGACCTCGACGAGCGCTACTGAGACTAGCCGAGATCTACCGTTGCTGGGCGTGGTTCGACTATTGTACCTCATTGCTACTAAAAGGTTTCTCCTAGCAACACCACTCTCATTCAAGAATCAGTGACGAGTCAGTGGTTGTGATGAGGTGGTGGTGTGGCCACTTTTCGTCTTCTCTTGTGAGCTTGTTGATTGTTGCAACAAGTAAATTAAATTGCTGCAGCTATTTTTTTGAATGTTGCAACCTTGTGTACCTCACCTAAAATTATTTTTTAATAAGAAAATTGTTGTTACACGCATAGTTACTATTTGTTGTGACCGCTTTCCCTTTTGTTGCAAGCATCAGTTATGTTAATTTATTGCAGTTAGAGAATTTTTATTTTTTGTTGCAGTTGGTATTGGTTGATATTACAATAGGTATTTATTGATGCTGCATCAAAGTTCTTATGTGTTTAATCATAATGTTGGGATGTTTCCTTACAATATGAAGATGTTTTACTGTGGCTGTTATGTGCCCTTTGCAAGCTCTCACAGTGTCACTAATCGGGTTCAAGCTCCGCTACTAATGCTAGTTGTGGCCTCCACAAGCTTCATAGCCGCCGACGTAACCTCTAGTAGTGCCGCCATGGCGAGCCAAGCTCCAAGCCTCATATTCCTAGCTAATTATCCATATATCTCCTTGTCCAGTGATAGACATTCTCTGTATAACAAAGAAGGTGGGGATCATTTTCCAGTGGCGGAGGACGGGAAAAAATGAGGTGGGGCGGATCGAAAGCTATACGCACGGCGGGTTGTCGCCGCCCACCGCCGGCTACGCCAGCCGGTGGTCGCCTTTGCGCCAAATCACCACCACCATGAGCGCCTTGCCCAGCGCCAGCACAGCTGCAAGGCCGGTCGCCGCCGCCGCCGCCGCCGCGGCTATGCCTAGGCCGGTGGCTGCCCTTTGAGCCTGGGCCGCGAGCCGCTTGCCCAGCGTGTACTCCTCGTCCTCCTCTTCCTCGCTGGTCCAGCTCGGTGGATCGGTTTCGCGCGGCCTGGTGGGGTGAAGTCGAGGCGCGTGAGTCGAAGGAGTTGGAGGCGCGAGAGGGTGAGGAGGAGGCGGGTGGAGCGGAGGAGGAGGCGAGGAGAAGTCGAGGGCGGCGGCGGAGTCGGAGGCGGCGAGAGGGGCGAGGGGGAGGCGACGGGTGGAGCGGAGGTGGAGGAGGCGAGGAGGAAGTCGAGGGTGGTGGCGGAGTCGAAGGAGTCGTAGGCGGCGAGAGCTGAGAGGGGCGAGGGGGAGGCGGCGGGTGGAGCGGAGGTGGAGGAGACGAGGGCTTGCCCTATCGAGCGCTCCGGCGCTGATCTAACAGTTGGTACAGTATTAAATGGTGAAAATATGTACCAGATCGAACGTTCCATGCGCTAGTTGCTCCTGTGAAAAAAGAGGGCAAAATTTCACACGCTTGGCTCCAGCACAGAATGCTCTAGTTCCTGATCCTAGCACCTTAGATACTTTCCATTTCACTGAACCTGGTACATACAGATTCAGATAAACGACTCGCCGCCAACTGATCGGATTTCCACCCCAACATGAGTGAACACCAAGCCTACCTCAACTTTTCGCCAATAAAATACAGATGAACCATATTTCTCAGCCTGTGAGTAACATTGATGCCCAGATACCTCTTCACATTGTCAAACAAGTGAAGAAAACGATACATTTGAACACAGAAAACGAGAAATTACAACATATTGAGCTCAATAGTAAGAATAATCTGGGATCCTTTTGTACGGCAAAATACTACACACGGAGAGGAGCCAAAGATGTCCGTGTAGTGAAAGGGGAACCTTAATAGTTTCTCAACGCAGTCCAGATGTAAATGTTAATACGTGTTATCCGGCAAAGCTCTATTCTGCGAAAGGCTTAGTTAATGCCTCAGGGAATAAAGGTTTCCATCAAATTTTGTAACAGCTTCGTTCGA
The DNA here is from genome assembly GCA_036346575.1 of Dendrocalamus sinicus. NCBI lineage: Eukaryota > Viridiplantae > Streptophyta > Magnoliopsida > Poales > Poaceae > Dendrocalamus > Dendrocalamus sinicus. The sequence goes on along the minus strand of CM070660.1, from coordinate 8,325,455 downwards.
CTTCGGGGTCTCTGATCTTTCTTCTCTCTTCTTCTTTTCCCTGCCAACCGAGTTCAAATTAGGTGAGTTAAACTCATTAATATAAACAAACACTAAAAATTGTGTAAGAAGGCAATAGAAACAAAGCGATTGTCAGTCCTTGCCAAATGAGGAGGTAAACTTCAAGTATGAAGTTGTCAACATCAAGCATTTAGCCAAAGCAAAAATATGAACTTCTCACATGGCTTAGCAGAGTATCATTGTTTGAACACATTCAGACTTGAACAGTAAGAAAGGTGAAAGGAATCTACTGCTGGGATAGGAGATTACCTATCCACGTATTCCTTGAGAAGTTCCTTGGCTTGAACCAATTTCGAGAGTATGTTGCGGTAAACATCGAGGTCCCTATCCACACTTCTTTTATTGATGTTTAGAGAAGCGCAAAGCTATTAAGCAAAAAGTAAAGTCAGTACTTTTGGTAATATTAACAAATTAGCAATGAAGTGTGCAGTCCATTTTGAGGTCATCACCAAACACTGCCTGAACGGCTCAAATGATCTGCTGAAATGTTTGTAGTACATTGCACCAATGACTTCATAAAAATATGCTAGAATGCCTCACGGATGCTTTTCAAGTATACCCTGTATATTAGAATTTCTCTTTTGAGCAGTATGGGAACAGTAAAGGCATAGACAACCCCAATGCCAAATTATTAAGCTAGTAGCAGCTGTTCTTTCCTCTGGTTATCCAAAGATAGATAAACAAAAAAGACAAGAAATAAATAAAGAGAGGTAAGCCGCACAACAATGACAAAGCGAAATGATAACCTAAGGCCATGTAGAATCGACAATCTATCATGCCCACACACCAAACAGCAACGTTACAAACACAAAATAGTGAAGTCAACAGTTACAAGGCCACCCTACTGTACTGGGTAGAAGGGTGCACCATAACCGACTGCAAAGGTCAAGCAAAGTTCGTAGCAGAAAGCCTAACTTCAATGGGCCAGCCCACATAAAAATCTGGATATACCCCAAGAGACATGGTGCCAAGCAAACTTACGTTGAACCCTAAGTGATTTTTTCTATTTCGGCTTAAAAAACATCAGAAATCACGGAAACCATTACAAACTTGAATGGTCACATGCCATAACATTTAGCATATTTGCAACCTTAACCATTGAAGAAAAATATTTGGGATTGAGGAAAGCCAGTACAGCAGTGTGTGCTATGTAAATAAGCATGGATCCTATGCTTTCTCGAGATTAGATGCAAATCGGCCCCTCTTTAGGCAAAATTTCTAGTTCTTGGGAAAAAAATAAAATACTAAAAAAACTAGTTTTTTTGACAAAAAAAAAAGCGAAACAAACATAAATGGGAATAGGAAACATAATTTGGGAGAAAGCAACAATTAATAGAAAATGAGCAAAGAAAATTAGTAATGTCAAGAATAACCTTGTCTAGTACCATTGGCTCCGTTGCATTTGCGAGCTCAAGCAAACGGAACAAGCCAACCGCAAAGAACCGGCTGTAGCTGAAGTTTCCCTTACCCTTGGCCCTTTCGGATATATCTTTCAGAATGGCCTCTATTTCTCCATCTCTGGAAGAATAATCAACTAACGAATTAGCATTCTGGGAACGTGCCCACTCTTCCATCTTTTGTGCATCGGCTCTGGACAGAGAACACAAAACACTTTAACATGATTGTTTGAAACATAAATGTTACTTTCTGACAAAAGAAACTTTTATGATGCCAACAAAGCAAATGGACCAGTAACCAAATAATACATGACCTTTTATTGATGCCAAGAAAGCAGAGCAACTAAGGACCAAAAAATATAAAGCATGTAAGAAATAACTAGTGTGAACTGAGAAAATTTAACAGATGTAAGGAGCATAAGTTGATAAAACTACTCTCTAAGAAAACTTCAGGGTTGATAAAAAAATTTAAAGAGTTGAAGGGTGATATATATAATTATACAGAAACATTGACAGCTGAGAATTATAACAATTCAACTTGAACCAATGAATTTAGGAAATTATTTTGAAGATTCAGAGTGTGGATATGAAAACCCGTACTGTAATATAAAATGCTAAGATGTTAGCATGACTCTGGCTCAAGGCATATATGAGCTATGATATGCACCTGTATTGTTCAGGGTCTTCATTTAACGCTGTTATATATGACTTGAAGATGGCATCCCTGTCCTCATTGCTGGGGTACCCTTCCATGAGCTGGTCATAGACGGTGACAAAGCCAAGAGCAAATACAGGATCATACTGATAGGTTCTTTTGTATCTCATTAGATGTTGCTGCACCAAAAGTTCTTGTAGGACTGTACTGTAAATGCTTGGGATAGGGCGCTTGTATGACTTGAGGAAGTTCATCTTTGTTTCCGCAACAGTCGGTGGAATATCTGTACAAGATTCAGAACAAATGAAAAGGCTGTTCTGCTATGCTATGTACACAAAGCAAGATGTTCTACGTTAGTTCCAACCTGTTTGATCAGAATATACCGAACAATATTTGGATATACCATGATCCAGTAGCAATTGCTTGACAAGTGATTGGCAAATCATTTGAAAGTAGACAGAAAGAAGTATTAGAACAAAGGACAGAAGCCGCAGAACAACATGACGAACTTATGGAATGAAATGAAGAATACATTGAACTTTTGCACAAAGAAGCATTCTTTATTTCATTCACGGCTTCACGCCGAGTCGCCAATAATTCCAATGAGAAACCTATTTTTCTGCACCAGCTCATCTCCTAAGCAATGACACAATCTACTTCCCATTGGTAATCCCATACTATGTAGAGATGGTGAGCCAAGAAACCTCTATCATTAATCAGGTCTGTTCTTACATAAAATTCCATTCTACGATGGATGGCACAAGCCTATAAATTAACAGCTCGTGCTTATATTCTACAAGATTAAGCTTCTTCAGCGGATGTAATCACACCGGTGCTCTTGACGTGCATTTCAACTGTCTAAACGCAGCAAACTGCATAGTTGCATTTCCAAAAAAGTAGCAGCACGAAGTAGGACTAAGATCCTGACTTAATTTTTTTGAAACCAAGGGCAAGAGCTCAACCATTCATTTCAAGGAGAAAAAATTACACCAGGCCCAAAGGGGCAACATCGAACACACCAACGCAGAAATCCCACACTAGAGCTCCTACCAAAGCACCCACTGTACCCACAAGGCATGCACCTCGTGGAGCAACAACAAACACGACATCTCCACAGACGACGAAGCTTAGAAGTAGCTAACCATGACGCGCCGCCCTCCAAGATGCACACCCCTGCGCGGCCGAGACTAGGCCCAGCCAACCACCTGCACAACACGCGGCCGAGACCAGGCCCGGCCAGCCACGCTGAGGACACCCGTCTCATAGTAGCCACTGATGGACTGCCCACCAAGATGCACACCACCGTGTGGCCGAGACTAGGCCCGGTCAGCCACATGCACCCACGTGCAATCGAGAATAGGCCTGGTCAGCCACACGCACCCACGTGCGACCAGGACCAGGCCCGGTCAGCCACATCGAGGAGGCCTGTGCTGTTGCAGCCCTTACGGCCAAGGCTAGGCCGGGCCAGCCACGTGCACACCCACGCGCGGCCAAGACAAGGCCCAGCCAGGCAGGCCGAGGAGGACGCCCGTGCCGCTGCAGCTGCCGAGACGCAGCCCGCCAAGACGCACACCCCGCGGGGCTAAGGCTAGGCCCGGCTAGCCATGCGCACCACAGGCGGCCAAGGCCAAACCCGGCCAGCCACACTAAGGGGCTGTTTGGTTGCCTACATGCACTCATGCAGCTGCATGAGCGTGGCCAAGCTGAGGATGGAAGCTCCTCAGCCACGTTTCTCCTTAGCCTGGCTCCAGTTGATTTTTTGCATCCGCTCGTGCAGGCTCTCTCCTCCATGCAGGCAACCAAACACCATCTCCCTGCATGCGCGGGTGCGAGCCACCCGCATGCAGGCAACCAAACAGCCCCTAAGTACACCCGTGCCGCTGCAGCCCCTGACACACCGCACGCTAAGACGCACACCTCCATGTGGCCGAGGCCAGGCTCGGCCAGCCACGTGCACAAACGTGCTGACACTAGGCCTGACTAGCCACGCCGAGGAGGACGCCCGTGCCGAGCCGAGCCCGAGGAAGACAGCCAAGCAGCAGCAACAACCTCTGTCGGTCCAGGTCAAGGGAGCCCTGCATCTGAAAACCCCATCGCCTCTAGCCTCCAATCTAGAGATGGCAATGGGCACCCGAAACCCGGTGGATTTTTACTCTATTAGAGCATGGGTCTGAGTCAATTTCCTAACCCATGGGTCTCTTAATGGGCAAAAAGCCCAACCCATTGGGTCTGCTGAGTTCGGATACGTTCCTATAGTACCCAAACCCGTAAACTCATGGGTAATATAAACCCGATCCATAGAGGTTATAAACCCAGGTTCCCAACCTCCCATGTAAACCAGCCCAGCCCATAGCCCATTAGCCATTGAGCCCCAAGCCCCCAAATCCAATGCGGCAATGCCCCATTACCCATACGGCTAACCCTAGCTAGCACTCGATCACAGTCACTACTCACTTCTCCCCAGTCCCCACCCGGTTTCAACAGCCGCTGCAGCGGCGGCGCATCTGGTGCTCCGCGCTCGGTCTCCGGCTCCAACGAAGATGGTCGGTGAACTTCTTCCTCCTCTCCATTAACCATTGTTGCAGCTCGCATTACTGACCCCACGGACGACCCGTGGGTACCCGTTAACCCAGTGGGTATGGGTCTGGGCAAAAATCTGCACCCGTCACAGGCATGGGTTTTTTAGCGGGCACGTCCAACTTTCATGGGCATGGGTTTGGGATAGCAAAACCCAACGGGTTTGTGCCCGTTGCCATCTCTACTCCGATCCCTCCGGATCTGCTCGGCCTCGAACTCCACCGGCCACCACGTCGGCATCCTCAGGCCTACACCCGCCAAGCTCGCCTCGGCAAGGCCCTCGGCCCACCGGACCTGAGAGGGCGCCGGCCCCTACGGCGCCGCAGCACCGACGCACCCAGCACGTCGCCGGTGCAGCACCGGCGACCAGGACGACTCCCGGGCGGCGGGACTAGAAGGTCAGCGTGGAGGCACCAGATCCGCCGGGATCCGGGACCTATGGCGACAACAACCGACGGAGAGGAAGGAATCTCCGACGCCGGCGCCAGATCTGAGAACGGCCACCACTGGAAGAAAAGAGAGATGGAAGAAGGGAGGGAGAGAGCCTCGCGGCGGCGGACGGGCTCTCGGGCTGTGTGGGATGTCGCCCTCGAGATCGACACGGCAGGCCAGGCCACCCAAATTACATCCTGACTTAATTCGATTCACAAAAATTCTTCAGCATTCCAGAAGTGAACTTCAGAAACTTATTGCACCAGAAAACTCCCGTACAGCCTATGACTAGAAATCAGACATTTCTAGCATAAACAATGCCATATTAGCACGGACTATAGCCGTAAACCAGAACCTCTTCGCACAGACAGATCAAAACGCAGGAATTGTTAGGCCCAAACTGTTCACTAACATGAGCTCCCCATCCTCACATCCCCAGGTAGAAGAGGCACGGATTAAAAACAAATATCCAAACTTTGCTACTGAATTTCGCAAAAAGAAGCAACCTTTTGCAATCTTTGGGCTCGGATTAACCTAAAGATGAACAGATCAAAGCACTACGTGCCTCGCACCGAGGCCACAAGAAGCAACAAGGGTGAGAGAGCGCGAGCAAGCTCACCGCCCGCAGTGGCGATACAGCGCACCACCGAGCACGAGCCCCGCCGAGCCCTCGCGCTGAGCACGACGCCGCCAGAGATAGCCGCCGTCGCCGTCGACGGCCTCCAGTCCGCGACTCGGCGCAGTGCAGCGAAGGGAAGAGACGATACGGCCGCCATGGGAGAGTCCTTGGCCTACTACCGATTCGTTCGCCGGATACGACGGCGGGTGGTCGGCGCCGCCGGCGAGGACAAAATGGTAATTGCACGGACAGGTGTGAGGAAAGGCTATTGCTCGCCTGGGTTGCGGGGATGGGATCTTTCTTATCCAGTAGGCCTGCGCAGGTTTCTGTGCCACTAGTACGTCGCCACGTGGAACGTCATTCTTTTGATCGGGGAATTTCGTTGCTTTTCGACGGGTTTTTTTTAGGTTTTTTGGTGAATTTTTGTGGGCCTGAGAGGTTGGATTTGCTTCCGGTTTTGCAATTAGGACTTGAAGACTACTGTTTTGGTACTTTAGTTTAGACTTTAGCAGCTAATGTCGATCGAAATTTTGGTCTAACGTCGATTGAAATTTTGGTATGTTCTTACTTGTTAGTAGTGTGTACGCAACGAAGGTAAATTGATGGCAGACGTTTTTCAAATTGTTTGTCTTTTTGTTTAATTGACTTTGTCTATTTAAAGATGGTGTTTTTTTCAAATAATAATATAATTTCTACCCATGGACCATCAAGAACATGCAATGTTTGCTAACCATGGGGTGTTCGTATTAGCTACGCCTGATGAATTTTTCTGAAAATGAATATTAGTGATTGAAAGAATTAGTTTTTAGAAAGATAGCACAAGCAGTGGGGAAAGTATAGGAGAGATGTGTGCGCGAGATAGGAGCAGGAGGAGTGAGGTATGTGATACGTCCGTGACCCTATGTCTTATCCTTTTAGCGAGAGGAATGGAGAAACCGTTTTAAGAAGCTAGGTGTTCTTTTTGGTTTCGACTTATGACTTTTAGGCCGTTCATAAGAGAGTATAAATAACAGAAACTCGTGTATGGTTTTGGCCGATATAAATGAAATCGTTACAGTATATACTATAATAAACTTTTAGACCTTGCCTTGAAAAAATACTGTATTTAAAAACTAATTACTATAGAAAAGTTAAAAAATAGTTTTTAGAAGCTAAAGTGAATAGGCCTATTGGCTTCTAACTTCTTCAAACAGAAGTCAATACGGACACCACTATGTTTATGTGTTCGCAAATTTATTCTTTAAAAACTTTCAACTTAGTCAATATATCTGTATACTTCTACTTTGTCATTAGACCCCCGCTCATTTCGGCTTGAGCTTTTGGCTTCTGACTTATTTTTCACTATTTTTAAATTTCGTCTTTTTTGACGCTTTTTAAGCTTTTGCTGGTTCTTTTTCCCGTATTCGTTTGTATTGTCCGTGATTGGCTAATCTGTTTTTTTCTATTTTTAAATTGTTTTAAAACCATTAGTTACAATATAATTTTAACTAGCCACAGTGTCATTTTTGTTATAAACTATTTTTCAGCTAGAATAAACGGGCTGGAAATCATGTGAAACCATGTCAAGCGGCCCAGCAGCCAGGAAGCCGGGGCCGTGAACAACGTTTTGTGTGAACGCCGCTACAACCCTTGCGGCGACACACCACGCCAAAATCCATAGTCACCTTAGGAATTTTTTGTACGGATAATCCATTTTTATTCGAAATTACATAAATATACCCGCAGAATTTTTTTTTACAAAAATAGGCTCCAGTCGCCTAATGGTTGGGCGACTGGAGCCTTTCGCCCAACCAGACAGCGACATTTAATGAATCTACCAACCGTTCAGCGATTAATTGCAGTCGCCCAACCGTTCGACGACTGCAATCCTGTCGCCGAACCGTTGGGCGACTGCAATCCTGTCGCTGAACCATTGGGCGACTAAATGCCATATAAGACCGCTCGGCCGGCGTCGGCCATTGCACTGTTTCCATTCGGTCGAGCGCGCGCAGAGGCGAGGAAGAGGAAGAGAGGAAGAGAGGAAGGAAGAAGAGAAGGGGGGAGAAGGAGAGCGTGATTTTCAGGTATTTTGTTGTGTTATAATTTTTGATAGTGTTAGAAATTTAGTTTACAATTTTAGTTTAGAAAATATAGTTTAGAAATTTAGTTTAGAAAATTAGTTTAGAAATTTAGTTTAGAAAATGTAGTTTAGAAATTTAGTTTAGAAAATATAGTTTAGAAATTTTTTAGAAATTTAGTTTAGAAAATGTAGTTTAGAAATTTAGTTTAGAAATTTAGTTTAGAAAATGTAGTTTAGAAATTTAGTTTGCAATTGTAGTTTAGAATTTTTTAGAAATTTAGTTTACAATTTTAGTTTAGAAATTTAGTTTACCATTTTTTAGAAATTCAGTTTAGAAAATGTAGTTTAGAAATTTAGTTTCGAAAATGTAGTTTAGAAAATTAGTTTAGAAAATGTAGTTTACAAATTAGTTTAGAAATTTAGTTTAGAAATCTAGTTTAGAAAATGTAGTTTACAAATTTAGTTTAGAAAACTAGTTTAGAAAATGTAGTTTACAAATTAGTTTAGAAATTCAGTTTAGAAAATGTAGTTTTAGAAATTAGTTTAGAAATTTAGATGTCCACAATTTAATGTTGAAATTATTGCACAAATTTTGCAGATATGACTCGTCTTTGGGCGTGACTGAGTGGCGATCTGAGTGTTGACGAGCATGTGGACCGCGTGCATCGCGCTTCCCGTCGTGTGACGCCACCGGGGGGCATGGACGAGCCGCCTGAGCTGGGAGTAATCCGGACACGCACACCTCGCGTGGCCTGGGGACTCGACCCCCGTTGGACTGCCAGGTTTGCACTACGCCAACGTTTAGTCCGACCGTAAGAACCTTCCGTGCTAACCTTCACTTTGTTTGCAGGCTGCGGGATGCCGGGCTACTCCCTCTTGCCCGGATGGTGCAGGCCATGGAGGAGGATGGAGCCGCCTTGGCTACGGGCGGGGACGAGGCGGGCGGGGACCGATCACGACGCTTCCCGTTCGACTGTTCCCTGCTGACGGCTTTGGTGGACCGTTGGCGGCCCGAGACGCACACTTTCCACCTCCCATGCGGGGAGATGACGCTGACCCTGCAGAATGTGTCACTGCTCCTTGGGCTTCCAATCGCGGGAGACGCTGCCTTCCTACCGGAGGCCCCGGTCGACTAGCGCGCTGACCTGCTTGGCAGATTCAACGGGGTCGTTCCACCGGGCGATCACCACCACATCTTCGAGGTGGATCAGACCCAGGGCGACGGCGAGGTGGCTCTTCTTCATCTGCTCGCACGTCGTATTTACAATTGATCGTGTCTAATTTGTGGTATTACGTACTAATAACAACTTGTTTGCATTCAGGTGGAGCGCATGGCTCAGCAGGCAAACGATTACCAGGTATCTCGGCACTTGGAGGCGTATGTGCTGTGGCTGTTTGGTTGGGTGCTTTTCACCACCAGCCACGGCAACTCGGTGGATGCACGCCTTATCGCTTATGCGAGGGCGATCGCTGATGGCGAGCCCCACCAGGTCAGCTGGGGATCGGCCGCACTTGCCGCGACGTACCGCGCCCTGTGCGATGCGTGCACGAGGACCAAGGCGAACTCGGTCCTCACAGCCGTCCCCTCCGCTCTGATTGTGGTCGTTCGAGCACTTCAGCCTCGGACGACCTGTGCTAGACAACATGGGTCCGTACGGGCCCGAGATGTATCCAGGGGGAGACGTCGACCGACCGACGATGGGTTCTCTCTGGTGCTGCCGTCGAGTAAGTATTATCACAGTCAACTATTTATTTCGTATTGACGATCGTCACACTAAACAATTTGTCTTTGTTGCGAGTGCGATTCGCGACGCGTGCGAGTCACGCGCGTAAGCACCCTTTGGAGCGATTCGACCGCATCACGACCAACGACGTCGGCTGGAGCCGCGACGCAGATCTGGCGGTGCGAGCCCGTGCTCTAGCGGTCGTCCACACTTTGCTTCGTGGCCGGGCTTTACGCTCACCCGCCAAAGCTCGTGTATTATATCTACGTTAAGGACTACACGCCCAGAGTCATGCGCGATTTGGGCTACGCCAGCGCTTCTGTACTATTCGGACCATCGCTTCGCGACGCGCACACGTGAGTGATCGTTCGTGCTAAATACGTACATACTTACTATTGTGTTCGCAAATACTCACATTTCGTAATGTTTCGTGACGCGAGCATAGCGCGAAGGGAGTTAAAAGAGGCACGGATGGTCGTCGAGGATGCACCCAGGTGGAGCGGTGGGAGGGTGCGCCGAGGACCGCGTGGAGGAGGACCGCCCGTCTGACGATGAGAGAGTACGCGAGTACCGTCTTTGGTACCAAGTGCGGACCGCACCACCTCGTATATGTCGAGACACGCCGTCACACACGCCGCGCTCCGACGGACACGCACAGCGCGCCTCGCGCGCGACGCTCACATCGCGGTACGTTACATGTCATTTCAAAGATTCCCAAATGGTAATGTTGTTTCGATGATCGACCATTTCTTGTCTTTGTGTTCAGGCTGACGTCGGTGCTGCCCTATGGGCCGACTCCAGCTCACTACTGGAGAGGGTCGCCACTGGTGCGCAGCTGGCCCATGAGGAGGGTGTCAGCTTTGCGCGTCGGATGCACGACTGGTGTAGACGTATTGTTAGCCTACTGTCCTACACGAGGCTACCGGCGGTCTCCACGCCCACCGCTCCGATTGCTCGGCCACCAGTGCCACCCCGACCAGCGTGGCACTATTCCGGAGGTAGTACGTGGACACGTCCTCCACCACCTCACCCGGAGCAGCCAGGGGGTTCAGCCTGGGCACAGACTCCTACACCACCTCACTTCACGCATCCTCAGCACATCCCCTTCCACACGCAGGGGGTGCACGCCCCTCCTCCTACCTCGATGGTGCCAGTGTCAGCTACGGGTACGCATCGTCTGATCTGATTTTTATCCCAAGACAACATGCAACGAACTAACGATATTACTATTGCAGGTACTTACAGCAAAGACAAGCGTCTCCTCGGGCGGGGCGATGTGGACCGATTTCGCGAGTGGTCGGACAGATTCCCGACGCCGCACGGAGGTTCTCTCTGGCAGTGCTCTCCCCGGTGCACCGGAGGCCACACAGCCAGAGGTGCACCTGACTCCACCAGCGCAGGGGCGGGATAGACACCCTCCTGCTCGTTTTACCTTTTCGGATCGTCCTAACCCGTTGCACCAGAGGAGGGCCAAGCGAGGCCGTATGGGAGGACGCGGGCGCGGTGACGGGGCACACCAGGGTGACGAGTGAGGCGCGCTGCAGATGCTATATATGTTATGCATGTAAAGAAAAAATATGCGGCATGTTACTCACAGTTATATTATAAAGTTTATTTAAATTTACATAAGTCTATCATCTCTTCTCCGCACATAAACTATCTCACTTAACAGTGTATGTATCGATCGTTCTCTACTCAATCATTCATAAAAAAGAGTTTCTAAAACTTTTTACGCACCTACAATATACAATGAACATAAACTTTTATTACAACTTCACCATATTTTTTACCAGCTGAACATTACAAAATTCACAAAATCTAAAACAATCACGGGGACTACATGCAGTCGCCTAACGGGATGGCAACTGCATGCTAGTCGCCTAACGAAACGGCGACAACATATAAGTCATTTGCATGTAAGAGCGATCGCATGTAGTCGCTCCATCGTGCTGGCGGCAGATATTGTGTCGCGATGCTGTTAGCGAAGGCTCTAGTCGCCCAACCATTAGGCGACTGGAGCCTATTTTTGTAAAAAAATTTCCCGCGGGTATATTTATGTAATTTCGAATAAAAAATGGATTATCCGTACAAAAAATTCATCACCTTAGCTTGTGCCAATATGCTGTCAGAAAGGGATTCTTTTAGGAGATGTTAAAGAAATGGATTAGTCCAAATGATTGATGAAGCAGGCTTAGCATATGACCCACGGAGCATAGTTGAGAAGAAAATCGACACGTTTACTAAAATAGGTCGGCAAGTACATATAAAAAATGAAATTTATTCCCTTAATCCCTATTTGGAACTCTAGAATTTCACAAGAAAGGCATGCAACTGCATTTGGACAAAAAGCAAAGCATGGTATTTAACGAAAGATACTAAATCATTGCACGCAAAGGCCTGAAATTACAAAATCTTGATGAACTAATATTTGGTTTATTTTGAAAGCCAGGGCCGTACCTACGATTTGGAGGACCCTGAACGAAACGCGTGATGTGGCCCTAAAATTCGAGAAAATAATATAACAAAAGCATACTTTTACTTAATTATAAAGCTTCAAAATATACGTTGTTCTTACACTACTAAGATGTAAGAACATATCAAATATTAATGCTAAAACAATAAAAGTAGTACTCAAGCAACAAACTGACCTTATGTTCTACTGAAAAGCATCATTCTTTTAGTATTCTTTGAAATGAAATCTTCAATTATATCTTCATACTTGATCATCTCCAAGATATCATTTTCAAGTGCTATTGTTGCCAACCCATTGAGTCTTTCTTGTGTCATTGTACATCGCAAGTAGGACTTCAATAACTTGAGTTTAGAAAAGCTCCTTTCCGCAGATGCAACAGTAACAGGAATGGTTAACAAAATTCTATATGCAATAATGGCGTTTGGGAAAGAACCATGATGTTTCAAATACTTCATAATATCAAGAGGGCCCATAGATTTGCCAATATGATCTTGGATGAACTTTAACTCCACATATAATTCTCTTCCATCAATGTCTGAATGTTCTCCACTCTTAAGTGCAACTTCTAGATTGACACAAGAAGAAAGCAAACTTTTATCATCCAAGGAGCACAACTTATCTGAAGTAAACAGGAAACCAAAAGTATTTTGGAATTCCCGATATTGTTCAAATCTCCTAGAAAGTGAAGATATGGCTTGATCAACAACAGGTATAAAATAATTAACCCGAAATGACTCTTGTGCAGATTGCAAAGCAAAAGATGCATCATCAGGGCTCTCATCAAATTGTCGTTTTCTTTTGATTTTACGTTTGGTGCGGAAATTTGGATCAATATCCATCTCTAGTGCTTCTTTTGCAACTTCCAATGCTTTTGAAAAGCCTGTTTCTCTGTACTTATTGAAAAAGGACATTAGCTCTTGTACATTCTCAATGGCAGTATCAATAACCATATCCTTTGCTTGTAGCTGCTTGCTAACCAAATTAACAGCGGATAATAGTTCATACCAGATAAGTATTGCCACTAAAAATTCAAAGCTACCAAGCTCATTGTCTGCTAAGGATTTAGCTTCACTACTTGTCAATGGATCATCATCACTTTCAGCCACTTGCAGTAAGGCCTCCCTTATTTCTTGCATCTGGAACCTTATAGCCTTAACACTATCAACACGACTCTCCCAACGAGTAGATGACAATGGCTTGAGTGTCAATCCTGTAATGTTATCCAAAAGAATCTGCCATTTCTTAGTGGATTTACCAAATGTTGTATACATGCGTTGTATGACTCCAAAAAAATCTTTTGCTTTACCACAAGACTTGGCCATATCACATAATGTTAGATTCAGACTGTGACAGCCACAAGCTGAATAAAAAGCTCTAGGATTTATATCCAAAAGTTTCTTTTGTACCCCTTGATGTTTTCCTTTCATATTTGACCCATTGTCATATCCCTGTCCTCTCACATTGTCTATATCAAGGTCAAGATTCTTCAATTCATTCTGTAAGACATCAAACAATCCTTGCCCAGTTGTATCATTTACCTCCAAGAATCCTAAAAAGGATTCTTCAACGCAAACAGAATCTGAGGACATATCAACATACCTTATGATCAAAGACATTTGTTCCTGGTGGCTTGCATCAGGAGTACAATCAAGTATAACCGAAAAGTACTTTGCTTGTTTTACCATTCTAATGATTTCACTCCTAATTGCAGCAGTGAGCAAATTTATTAACTCATTCTGGATGCCATGACCAAGATAATTCTTATGAATTTCATCATTGGTGATGCGTCGAACATGCTCTTGGATAACAGGGTCAAATTCAGCAAGCATCTGAACCATTCCTAAGAAATTTCCATTGCTATCTTGGTACAATCTGCTATTACTGCCACGAAATGCTAGATTATGTGCTGCAAGAAATTTTACAATCAAGATAATTCTGAACAAAACTTTTCTCCAATGCTCCCTTTCTTTTTGGATTTCTCTTTGAGCAACGTTGTCAATTGTTTGATCATTCTGCAACCTGAGGCGCAACTCATACCAAGAAGCCATATTCAAAACATGCTCTGAACTAGTTTCATGCTCTTTAAGTCTAATGCCAAGATGATTCCAATCACTAAATCCATCGTTTGCTAATTGTCCTTTTGCATGCCCCTTTCTCAATAATTTGCAACAAAAGCAAAATACTCTATCTAGAGGTTTGCAATATACAAGCCATTCTCTATCACAAGTTTCGCCATTTGCGAGAACTCTAGTGTAAAATTTTGCAGAAAATCTTCTAGAAAATCTATCTTTAGGACCTTTAAGAATAGATAAATCTCTTTTAGGACCCTTCAGCACCAATATATCAATCATTTTAGAATCAAGTGAATCCCAATATCTTGGATCATATATATCAGGCTGGAAAGAATTATTGTTGTCGTTGTTACTTTCAGTACTTGGTGATCCATCCAACTAGCATGGGCTTCGTCAACATGTCCGGTACCTTCATTGTTAATTTCTGTAGTATGAGCCCCAACTTCTACTGTGTTTCTAGCATCTTCAGCATGACCCTCGCCAACATTAGCATTGGGGGTTTGATTTTGAGAAGTAAACTGAGATTCTTTCACAACATATCTATCAAGAGCACCCTTTGAGTTTGAGTGCGACTTCTAATCTTTGTTTCTTCTTACGCTTTTCATGACCAGAATCATACCTCCTATTTCTAGGAGACATGATGAAGATCAATGAAATAAACAAATCTCCTCTCCGATTCCCTGATTATAACGCGAATTTTCAGATTATCTAATCGACTAATCTGCTATCCAAGATACAACAATAAACAATTGGGGATGAAAGTCGTATGCGTACGTTACCCAGATGCGATCATAGATTATTAGCCTCTCAGGCTCTCAGCGTCTTGGCGATGGTAGGCAGTGGCGCGGTGCCAGACTGCCGGCGTCGGTGTGCCGTAGAAGCGTAGTGCAGTCCTAGCAGCAGCGCGAGAATATGCTTTGCGGCATGGGGAAAACGAAACGTCGCCGGCCAATTCTCTGTACGCATGGGAAGCCAAGGAGTAAGGACCCAAGCAGGCTGGTGGGCATGGCGGATGGCCATGGGCCTTACGTTGGGCCAATACTCCAATTAACAAACCAGTGATTGCAGGCCTGGCCGCATCTTAGTTTTTCTATTCAAGGATTAACTATTGCTAATTACTACTTAGTGTAAATTTGGAGGCCCTGTAATTTTGGGGGCCCTGAACAGTTGCCCACCCTACTCCTGCTAATGTACGGGCCTGTTGAAAGCTCCCTTTTCCTTGTATCTGGTGGATTGGTCTTTGATTTCACATGCATATTCTTGGTAGAATTTGGTATATGTAATTTAGTTTTAAAGACCAAAATGAGTTTTAAGTGGAAATTTAACTTCATTTTTTTGGAAAATTTGTTGCAATGTTAAATTGTTTGTTTTGGCTAGTTGGTGAAAAAGACTTGGTTGACTCGATTTTGGAAGATATAGGGCCTATTTATCAATATCACGAGGGACTGAACTTAGAAAATGGAACAAAAGGACAGGACATCCCAAATGAAATCACAAGGTACTCTTGATAACATGTTCATAAGAATCTTTTGTCTATGTCCTCAAATACTTGCAAGATTGGCAAAAGTTTGTCCAACTCCGAGTATTTACACTACTACATAAAACCGTATTACAGACGGTTCAAAAACGTCATCACAGACGGTTTTCTGAACTATCTGAATTTATGGGTCAGTGATAATTGAAGGTTATCACAGACGGTTTTCGAACCGTCTGTGGTGTAAATATCACAGACGGTTTGTAAGTAAAAACCGTCTGTGATAGGTGATAATCACAGACCTAAAAACCGTCTGTGATATATCAATATCACAGATGATTTTTAACAAAAAAAATCGTCTATGCTATTCTCTTCTACTCCTAAATCTATTTCTGTTTATTGGCTAACCTCAGGAAATGCTAGCTATGCCTTCTGAAACAAGCAGATCAACATGTACATGTATACATCCAATTCACATCTCAATTTATTTCACAAACATAAAACATCTATTTCGCAAATCAATTAATTGAAATGAAAATAAGCAAATATAGTATGAAACACAGTACATATTTTATTTTTATTAAGATTAGAGCCTACCATTACAATATCCCAAAACAACAAATAAGTTGTCCATCTAGCTAACACAACAAGAACAGAGACAAGCAAAAATCTTCTATGCCTAGACCTTCTCGTCCTTGATGCAGCGTACGAGCTGAATGTCTTTGACGCCCACCATCGTCGGCGTTGATTGAGCGCTATCTTGTGCATCATCTGCTTCGTGGGGCTATTATGGTATGGGTCAAGGAGGAGGAGGAGAAGAACAGCAAAGAGAAGGAGAACAGCAAGAAGAACAGTAAATAGGAGGAGAACAGCAAGGAGGAGAACAGAAAGGAGACTTGGTTCTGGTGATTATTTATAGGGGAGGGAGTGCAAAATTTTTTGCCGCGGGGACGGAGAGGCGGAGCTACGATCTGTGGGGTAAGGATTGGTGAATTTCTATTGGCTAGGATTGGGTTGAGGAGGATCGACGGGCCCAGCGGTCAGATTATCACAGACGGTTCTATATATAGAACCGTCTGTGAATTAGAGCACAAAATTTTATATACCGATGCAATATAAACAACTAGTCTGAAAAGATAAAATAGCAAAGTTTTATATAGCTTATATATACTTATTTGAAAAGTTTCGATAAGATCTACAACTTTTCAGTTGAAGCAAAATCCAAATTCCGAAAGGAAGATCAAGAAAAAGGACAAAAACAGAAACCAAAAACTTGCGACGCAGGTTTAGGTCCAAAGATGGCCGATTTTCAGGGTCTTTGAGGGCAACGGGTGCAAGCTAGTCATTTTTTTGGATTGGGCTCGTTGTTAGCTTTCCAACGAGTACAAGAACGTCAAAAACGGACACCATATGCAAAAGTTACACCTGTTTTACTGAAGGTGTCTCAAAACTGAATTCTACTCGAACTCAGGCGGAAAATTATGAAATTTTGGGGAATTGCAAGGCGGGAAACATATCGCAGACGGTTTTTTTAATATGAACCGTCTGTGATAATTCCAGATTATCACAGATGGTTTTAAATAAAAAAACCTTCTGTGATACTGGAATATCACAGACAGTTCATCGGTAAGAACCGTCTGTGATACTTGTTTTCTCCGACGCCATCAACACAGACGGTGTCCAAATTAAAACTGTCTGTGTTAGTGTCGGTCACAGACGGTGGCGTCTAATATTAGGCTTTCTGTAGTAGTGTTAGCTAAGTTTGATCACACAAATTGCCTGGACAAGCAGAACATTGTGAGCACAAAACGACCTTGCTGCATGGCCTCCATAGCATTCCATGACACATACATACATACATACTAAATAAAATAAGAAATAACTACCGTATATGACTGCATATATAGATGTATCATCACCTAGACAGAGAAACGAAATGTAGATGAAGCACTATCACAACAAAGAAAGAGAGCAGATAGATGTGGCTGTTTTCATTCGAAACATGAAGCAATATGATGCTAATGCATAGGATGCAATGTCCCATTTTCACCGGTACAATCGACTTTTAGGAGCAGAAATAAGGTTTTTTTTTAACTCCTGAAACAGAAACAAGGGTTTAACTCCTGAAACAAGATTTAAGTAACATGATGAAAAAAAGAGATTGGTAGAATAACATGTATGATTTGCTCACTCAAGTGATGTGATAGAGTTGTAAGTCATCTACACACTTGTCGAAAAGGAGAGAAAAAAAAGGTATAAAGGAATTCAAACGAAAAGAAAGGAGGACGAAGAAAACATTAGAGTCCATCAAGATGTTTTTTCATCACCGATACTAGAGAAATATAACCAGAGAAACTAGAATTAAAGTACGGAAGAAGTCCGTATGACCCATGAAGTATACTGGTACGACCACTTAACCCTTTGACCTAGCTATGTTTATATTAATTTATCGTAACTAGTAGTGTGCCCGTGCTAACGCTACGATAAAATACAAAACAAGATAAAATTTGTAAAAAATAGAACAACAATCAGATTCGTTAAGATTCACGTCTCATATATTGTATAACTAAATATTTTTGTCACATAATGAATGTCACATAAATACGTGACCGGTCGGAACCACCCAACACGCAATGCTCAAAAGCCTACGACCGATTCCCAGATCTTGCGACCGCTTCGCGAGACCATACGACCGGTTAACAAAAGCTACGACCGTTTATCGCGTGATTTGAACACCTTCCCGACATACAATTCAAAATGCGCAACAAAATGCGCAACAACATACAATTCATGCCACTGTCTCACTGAAATTATCATAGAAAAAGCCATTGTATCAAATGCAAGTATATATACCTCATAGCATTATAAAGAGGGCGATACCATAACACATCTGCACCAGGAACCTCAGAGATGAAGTAGATGATTGCCAGAAACCAGATCTTCACACCTGAAAATGGATAGACCATTCATAAATAAGTGTTAATTAATTTTCTAGATGCACATTGCACAGGCAACACCAAAAGAGCTTACCTTCCCTTGATCCAAGTGAAGTAATCGCAATGATGTTCCGAAGAGACAAACAAACCAACCCTATTCAATGCCGAGAAAGCTTTCTTAGTTTTCTTGATAACGAAATAAAACAGTCGATATATTTAACACAATATAGGAGGAATATTTATTCTCACTATGGCCTCCCATTTCTACCTTTAAAAATAGAATTGGAATGTGTTCACCTGAGATTGCAAGGTCCAGATCCTACAAATCTTGTATAAGATGAAGCACTGTTAAAAAGCTTAGGTAATCTTGCCATGCTATTTACTACCACATCCTTATATAGGATTTAAAATGCTTGCACTGTCTGTCACATATATCTGGTCCTTTTTGTTTTCTCATTTTTTCAGTTTTTAATGGTATCAATCATTATGGCTACAAAGTTATAGCACTTTCAGAGAGTTAATCAATTTCGAAGTTGCCAACTCTTGCTATATAATGAGTCAATGGGGCATATGTGGTGCGGATGCAGACGGATCATGAATATTTGATTTTGAGACAAAGCTTTCTTACCTTGGAAAAGGAATAAGCAGCGACAAATGCAAAATTTAGTCCTTCACATTGGCGCATAAACGGAGATGAAGTACATGGGTACGATCCTTCACGCCATCAAGAGCAAATTGTTTAGCCATCGTTTGAACACAAAATGCAACCTGGTGTAGCATTTCCAGATATAGACCTCTAATGCCAATCAAGTTTGAGACAAAATTTTTACGCTACTACAAACAAACACGTAAGTCTCATCACACTTCTGAACTTGCACAATGTAAAGCAAACCTGAACAACCAACGTGAAAATCTTGTAAAGCCAAAATTGGCTTCTCTCCATTCTTTTCGATCCTCGCCCTACAATCTCTACCCTCTACACTCTACCAATGAGAATAGAACAATATTCTCACCACCAAACTGGCATATCCATTACCCTTATATGCCTCGATTGCACAATACAGCACAGCTTTATCGTCAAACAATTTTATCCTCATTCCAAAAGAAAATCCCAAATAAGGTAATTACTTTCCCTTTTACTTAGGACCATCCTTCTCATCAATCATCACCACCCCGCCATTATAGCAATTAATAGAGAGTTGCAAATTAGGCACATCAAAAGTATGTTTTAAAAACGTGACTTGTTTCTAGGGAGCATTAAAGCACTTGTTTTCTCAAGAGGTGAATGCAAAATAGGAGAACGAAAATGCTATTTTGCGACCATGGAAACTTATCCCGTGGACGCCAACATCCATTGTCCATGTTGCCTCAAAAATAATCTCAACCGTCAGACGAAGAGACGTGTGCGCTGAGTTGAAATTTTGTGGTCGAAAGTACGAAAAATCCAGTTTCCAAAATATCGCGATTGAAAACCCAAAATCAGACGGAAGTTTTCAAATTCGGATGAAAGTCCGAACATTTTGGTTGGTACCACATGCGAACATCAAGCATTAAAGACGTAATAGCCATCCAATAAGACCGCAACAATGGGGAAATGAGTTTGATTAATGAACAAATAAGCAGCGTGCAACATTTGCAGAAATCTTGAGAAAACTTCATTGGTAACAAACTTACAATCGATGGTTGAGAAACAAAACTGCAGACCTAAAGATCCCGACCACAAACCGAACTGTACATCAATGCTGTTGTTTTCCTCTTCACGTTATGCAGCACCTTTTCTGCACAGAATCCATGTCCCAACCAAGCTCAATGAACATACAATACAAGATGAGAGGATCATTCACCTTCTAAGAAAGCAAAGTAACGATCGGCTATACACATTTGATTTGGACACCTCATGTCTTTGGATGCTTCACAAGTGAAACCCATTTCCACCGTGAGGTAAACGACGGATGAAGAAACCATCTGCAGCTAGCTACACAAAGGGCTGCAATACCGCAACCACTCCTCTTCGCTTTTCATCCTGTCGTGCTGAATTTGGCGCCTCTGGGGGGCCGAAAACTGCGAAAAATGAGCATTTCCTTATCAGCCAATGCTTTTCCAGTAAACAGAGAAATATATAAACAAAGGGCAGTGTTTGTACTGAAATTACCTCTTATTGCTGACAGCAGAGGCCCATAAGCTCCTCCATACGGAATACAACATGTGCCTCGTCCATTCCAATACAGATGTATTTTGAGTATCGAGTTGTCCAGTCACTTCATGAGTTATGTTAGTGGCTTTTCTGGAACCTCCCGATTCCTTAATAATGTCAAAATCTGTCCTGATATTCTGATCCT
Source organism: Dendrocalamus sinicus (assembly GCA_036346575.1). NCBI lineage: Eukaryota > Viridiplantae > Streptophyta > Magnoliopsida > Poales > Poaceae > Dendrocalamus > Dendrocalamus sinicus. Next base: position 8,304,638 of record CM070660.1, on the reverse strand, counting down.
GCAGTTAATCAGAGAGTTCCCTTTGGCTCACGTGGATGGGATGTGTTAAAATATTTGTTTGCTCTATGGCTTTTCACTTTTAGAGAGAGAAATCAAACCTGAATATCAATGTTGAATAAACGCCTTCCTGGTATTGGACTTTCTATAACTATCTCTCGAAGAAGAGTTGAGTCATATATGTCCCATTAGCCAAACCAACCACATAGTACCACAAAGCACTGTTGATGTTCTTCTTTGTTTCGTAGAGCTCGGGCATGTGTGTTCCTGAATAGCTTGACTTGTATTTACAATACCGGAGAGTCGCTAAAAGGATCAGAACCCATGCAATGTATGACATCTTTAAGAAAGGAGGACAGCAATTGCCCATATTATGGGTTGAAGGATCACATAACTCAGTGCTAATTCAAAATCATCGACGGGGATAAAAAAACGAGAGACAGGACGGGGTAAAAACGCAGACAGGAGACTTCCAAGTGCCTAGTATATCTTATAAAGCAGATATTTCAAAGCAAGTTATACATATGATTGTCGTTATACGAACAACTCAAGAAATCTTATAGTAACTCAAGAAAATGGCATTAAATGTTAGATTGCGCTAGTTCTTTGATTTCATTAACAAAAGTGAAGCATAGTACAACTGAGTTCTTAGTTAACTTATGTTGGCCAAATTAAGCATTGAAGGCAAGGAAATGTTCTAACTTCTAAAAAATTAAGTCTTTCAGAGGAAATATTGGGATATGAAGTGCCGAGATAGGTTTAGCACTTTAGCTACATCTAAAGGCCATGCTCACACTTGCAAAATATACATGCTCAGTATTTTTTGACGAAAACTCATCATCAATAGCTTGTTCATAGCCCTTGACGGCGTACAAATGATAAGCTTTACTTGTTACACATAAAAATTGTAACGCTGTGATATTTCAAATTGACATTCAGTTCCAACAAAATGTGTGTGGAGTCTGTTGTTCATATATGCAGAAACATAAACACTAAGGCAACAATAACTCATGTGAGAGATATAACAGTACGCCATCTTTGGCTAATTGGAATAGCATCTTTCGAGAAGAAACATAGAACTCACCACCATATGCTTTCATAGGACGCCAACGAAGAAAGCCACGACAGGTTCCTTCCGCCAAGGTCATACATCGATCGGCATCGAATTAAACCACTCGCCGCCCCATGGAGTAAGCTTTATCGATAGTTCTAAACATGGGAAAACATTACAACGGTAAGCTTAATCTGATAGTTCCTAAACATGGGGAAAACATTACAACGGTGAAGAGGAATATAATTGTTAGGGCGAAGAAATGAAAAGGGAGAAGCAGGTGAAAACTATCATAATATATAACATACCCAGTATGTTTTAGAATAATTGTTGTTATAGAAGTCAGTGCTGTGCAAGGAGCAAGAAAGGAGCAATATGACCTTAAAAGATTCAGATCAACTGTGGCTTATGATAAGAACAGGTCTATGGTGGAGGTTGTATGGGTGTGTGACGGAGGGCGGGCGAAGGACTCGCAGCGAGGTGGTGTCGTGATGAAGGCTCACGCGCAGCAAAGACCGGTAGCGGGACAGAAAAGAGAAATCACGGGAAGGGATAGATGCGGTAGTCGGTAGAGGAAGTTCTTTCTTGCTTAAGGAACTAAGGATACAATACTCATCCTTGTATAATGGATGGCAAACTGAATCTGGAAACTATCTCTTAAGGATCCTAACCAATATTATCTTTCCTAACTTAATTGATCTCCTAATCCTTTCCTACCAATGCAGCAGAGTCGGTCGGTTTGGGGCGGCGCTGGTCCACAAACGCGTCCACAACAGCTTGACTGCGTGGCACATTCATCGAACCGAAGCGTAAATTAATCGACGCCTACATTGGTCCATTTCTGCAAACAAAAACATGGTTTCCATCCTTGACAAATAAATCTTGGTCCAGTATCAACTGTACAATCATGTTCTTTTTGGCACGAGATATAGCAAAACTAAGAAGCAACAAGGATATTTTAGCGACAGGGGTTGATGGATCACGCATGCAGTTCGACTAAATATAAGAAGACTCATATATATGTACGTAGCAGTGTAGACTTTGATTAACTCATAGGAGCAAGTTGACAACTGTAGCACTTGACAAACTAAATAGAAAGTGTTGACTTTTATCTCGTAAGAGCAAGAATACAAGATGGGAATGCAGGTAATTTTATGCAGACACCTACACCTTAAGATGTCCATATCTATCATTAAACAACTCAACAGATAAAGAGCAATCATACATCATAACATGGGCAAAAGATAAGTCATAGGGAACTCCACTTTTCTTGAAAGGATAGGAAAGTGGAACTCAATTCCAATATTCCTCCATCAAAATCAGTATCTTTCTAGCTCACACTTATTCTATCCACAACAACTGGACAAAACAGAAAAAAATTAGAGATGATGGCGGGATCGGCACGGAGGACACGGCCGGCTTGAACGGGATTTCGACTTGCTTTGGTGCGCTGTTCTCCGATCTATGATCTTCTCAACGTCCTTCCGGTGACTTGGAACTCATCACGATTTCGATTGCGACTCAAGAAGAATCCTTATCGAGTAGGCGAGCCGATCGATCAAAAACACCAAAACATGGATCAAATCTTTATTATTTCACATAATTCAGCAATAGAGGCGATTAAAACCGCAAAAAAATTACATAGCCAAACTTTCCATTGCATCCAGAAAGTCACACATAAAAACACGTCGAAGCCTCCAAATCGACCACCTACATCACACACTATCCAACACATAAGCGATCGAGCCTCTAAACCTCCGGACAGAACCAAACGATTCATCCACTTCATAGCCTAACACACAATTTACCAAGAGAAAGATATCAAAGCGCCCAAACCCTCGTTGAATTCCCAATCCACCCACCACAAACTAAGAATCAAACCACATCGACACATCCCACACCAAAATAGTGGATCGGGGCATCCAAAAAGTTGGAAAACCATAAACAACTCACCAATCCGCGGATCGGAGAGCGCGGCAGTGTAGTACTTCCCAAACTCGTTCGCCCGGCCGCGAGGCTCGTCAGATTTCATCGCACGAGTTCTGGTCGCCGCCAAAAACAAAGACGGTGGCGATACCCCATCAGAGAGAGCGACCGAAACGCGACGCGATAATTAGAGCCGGTTGGAATCCTTACCCGCGGAGGCGAAGCGGCGCTCGAAGATGGCGGTTGCGATCGCTTGCGCCTTGGGGGTGACGGCGTGACGCGAGCGACCGAGGTCGAGCAGTGACGGGAGGGAAGGAGGAGGCGCCGCGCGTGGGGGAGCGGCGGGAGGAGGCGCGGAGAGCGGAGATGGGGAGCGGCAGAGTGGAGGCACGGGGAGGAGGAGGCGGCGCGGGTGGGGGGAGGAGGAGGCGGCAGCGCAAGGTGGGGAGGAGGAGGCGGCGGCGCAAGGTGGGGAGGAGGAGGCGGCAGAGCGGAGGATGGGGAGGAGGAGGCGTGCGGGGTGGGGAGGGAAGGAGGCGGCGGTGCGGGATGGCGAGGCGGGGAGGAGGCGCGTGCGGAAGTGGCTCTGGGTTCAATGATGTGCATGAACCAAATGATTTTGGCCTTAGGATCTTCAATGAGTAAGAGAATAAGGTTTGAAGAGAGATCTAGACCATTCATTTTGTATGAAGTTGGATTACTTGGTACACAAATCTGGGTGGACTTAGATTAGGCATGACTATAGAGGTGGTTGAAGGGGGTGAATTTAGTAAAGAAAATTTTGGTGTATTATAGAGTAGGGTAGAAGAGTAGATATAGCCTATCATCTATTTTGATCTGGCTGCACCACTGTTTGTGGGTTCAGAACCTTCAGAAAAGTCAGCCGCACCGCACGGTCGCACAAATCGTTTGCCCAGATCCCACGGTACAGTGAAAGCTTACGACACGACTGCGACTAGCCAAGCAAACAAGTAGCAAAGCCGCTACTACTGCTAGTCTTGCTTTTCATCTTTCATGTGCTTGGAGTCACTGCACCGGAGTTCGACACGACGACACCACAGAACAGAAGGGACCAATGGAGCGCGAGACAGTCACTACCGAGGGACGGGTCGATCGAAAATTATGCGCAAGCAAACAAGGCCGTGGACCTCTGATTGGCCCCGGTTCACGTGGCTTCACGTGGCGCAGGCGCATCGCGCTCGCTCCGTGGGACGGGTGTCGCGAGGCGGCATGGGCAGGCGAGCAGGAGCAGCGCCTCCCCCGTCTGGCCCTTTCCTCAAAAGGCGAGATACGCTTAGCGCGTACGAAGCTCCGGAGCTGGTAGACCAGCGTGCAACGTCCCTGGACTCTCTACCGGGGACAGCTCTGGCACTGGCTAGCTAGCTATCTTTATGGGGTATCATTGGCGGGCCTAGAGATGGTAAGAGCAAATCTTATAATACAGCCTTCAGCTAGTTGTATAGATACTTACAACCCACTTATCAGTCTATTCATATAGTAGTTACAGCCAGCTGAAGGCTGTATGATCTACCCCTTCCTCTCACAAAGTTTCTTAGTTCTTGTGCTTCAGCTGGCTGTAAGCTTACAGCCCACCTCTCTTCTCTCTCCTCCTCTCTCTCCTCCACCTCAGCTTACAGCCTCTTATAATACTTGCTCTAATGGGTACCTGAAACTCGATACCCGGTGGATTTTTACTCTATTAGGGCATGGATCTGAGTCAATTTTCTAACTCATGGGTCTTTTAATGGGCAAAAAGCCCAACCCATCGGGTCTACTGGGTTCGGGTTCGTTCCTGTAGTACCCAAACCCGTAAACCCATGGATAATATAAACCCGATCCATAGGAGTTATAAACCTGTGCTCGGTCTCCGAGCAAACCAAATGACCATTAGCCATTTAGCCCCAAGCCCCAAATCCAATGCAAGAATGCCCCATTACCCATACGGCTAACCCTAGCTAGCACTCGGTCACGGCCACTACTCACTCCTCCCCGATCTCCACCCCGATTCAACAGTGCGCGCGCGGCGCGCGATCTGGCGCTACGCCGGTCTCGGCGATCTCCACGCCGCCTCCCGTCTCACGGCTCCCACTCTTGCTCCCGCCACTCTCGCCGCACGCTCATCCTCCCGCACGTCCTCGCCGTCGCCTCGCTTTCCAGTTCAGCCCGCCGCCCCCACAGGAGTTGACTTGTCAACATTGGTCTAGTAGCTGCTCGACTCGATTGAAACTCTACAGGAGAGGAGGAGGAGGTTGAGAAGTGAGGTTAGGTAGGCCGTGCTGCGGATGCCTAACAACGGTAGGGTCCACTCGAAGCGGACGGAAGTTTTTATGTGCTAGACCCGAGTGGATTCTACCGGGTAGAGCCTATATAAAGAATTGAGCAGTGAAACGACCTGGCTTTCTTAACTCTGTCGCGGGAGTTAAGGGATCGTGTGGGTAAAGCTGAGCAAACTCTGCAGAGTCAAATAAATAGTATTCGAATAGGCCGTGCTCCCAGTTAATGGAGCTGTGTCACTTGGGTGATTCCAGCAGCGAAGCTTAAGTAGATTTGTACATACTTTAACTTGTTCAATTGGTTAATTAACCTTTCATGAAAACCCCTGAGATCTTGAGGAGTAGTTTTGGGTCCGTTTTATCAAAATGTTTGCAAATAAAACTGCATCCACTCAAATTAATAAACCAAGTATACTCCCTTCCTTTGTTGATCCGTGCATATAGTAAGTTAGGGTTTCCCTTGTGATTTGCTGAGTACGGGGTTGGAGTACTCAGACTTACAAAATTTCACAGACACCAGAAGAAAAGGAGGCAATTCAAGATTTCGTGTTAGGGTTGCGACCGCACTCAAGCTTTCCTGTGGTGCTTTTGCGATTCTTCTGCATGTAAGTACTATTGGGCTTGTGCGCCCGTTTTATTGTTAAAAATTGACCGTTAGGTCTTATTTCAATCAAGCTAACTTTTCTTAAATGTTCGTAAGCAGGTATGATACTTGTTCGGTCCATAACCAAACTCCTGGGTGGTTGCGGATTAGTGACGCTCCTGTTCCTCCTAGAAACGGGGGCGTTACAAAGAGGATTGTAACAAACTTCTTTTGCACTGTGACATAGCACCCATCTGAAGTCTGAACCTCTACCTATTGCGTTGGTTCAGTACCCATCTCAAGTTAGAAATCAGAACCTTTACCTCGAGCTCTGGTTCAATCCATCCATCCATCCATGCAGGACGGAGTCAGGCTCAACGTAAGTGTCGGATTGGACCAATTGGTTTTAGACTGTTTTAAGTTTTTGTTCCTGGGTTTTTACACCTAAGTTACTATTTTCTATAGATTTTGATTTCTAGGCTTCAGGCCATATTCCACTTAACCCGAGGCCTGGTTCCGCCCCTTAATCCATTTAACCCATATCCATTGGAACCAGAAGCGGTGCTAAAGCCACCCTTTGGCTAAAAAAACGATTTGTATGCGTGGCGTTGTCTTTGTCTTCCAAGGCGACGGCAGCCGTCGTCGATCCCACCGCGGAAGATGGTGTGTTAGTGGTGATGCCTCTCCTTTTCTTTTCTCTCTTTCTAGTAGGACCTTGCCCTCTCTCCCCTGAAGCGACCGCCTGCTCTGCACAGTGCCGGCCCTGAGGGGGGCGAGTAGGGCGGCCGCCCCGGGCCCCCAAAGTGTCGGGGCCCTCATATACATGTATATGCTATGTAGAGTATAGGTATACGTCTCGCTTTTCTCCCCATGCAGGCCATGCTGCGGTATTTCTCGCGTTATGGACGACCCAAGCCCACGTACGGAAAAAAAATATTAGAGCACCGCATCCGCACAGACTTCTCGACTTCTCGTCTTCTCTTTGTCTAGGGCGCCGCCTCCCACGGGCGGCCAAGCCACGCTAATCTGCGACCGGAAAAATTTCTACCATCGCCTGTACGCCTGCGTCGCGGCGTCGCCATCGCATCGCCCGCTTGGCGCTTGCCCACGCTCCTGGACGGGCAACAAGTAATCCTGATGAATTGGCGATAGTTGCTGTGGAGGAAGATGCTAATGTGAATCTAGAAGATGAGGGCCCTACGGAAGACTATGTCAACATCAACACAGATGATAACAATGTGAGTGATCATGAGCACATATTTAATTCATCTGCTACAGAATCTGCTAGTTTTGATGAACCAGTATTTAATTCAAAGTTGAAATTGTTGAAGAATCATTTAAGGTCAACAATATCTCAAGAGAGGTTAAACGGTTTGGCAACTTTATGTATTGAGAAGAAAATATTGGATGAGATTGATATCAATACCATCATCAATGACTTCGCATCTAGAAATGTTAGAAGAAATTTTTAAGGCAATATCTATAAACTCTTTGGTATGAATTTTTCTTTAATATATAACGTATTTTAAGTGTTTGTTGGTAAAATTAGATATATATATATATATATATATATATATATATATATATATATATATATATATATATATATATATATATATATATATATATATATATATATATATATATATATATATATATATATATATATATATGTGTGTGTGTGTGTGTGTGTGTGTAGATTTATATTTAGATATTTATACTAGGGCCCCTATTTCTAGTTTCGCCTCAGGCCCCTAAAATCTCAGGACCGGCCCTGGCTCTGCAGGTTGCTCTGACACCTGCAAGGCACCCACTTTATCTTTACGGTAGCATCCAAGTCTATTTGGACCTACGGGGTACCTGACTGGGGCGACACGTTGTACGTGCTCTTATAGAGGAGCTAGGGCAGCCAGAAAGCGGTAAGAACTAGGGAACTGATGAAAGTGCCGTCGTCCTGGGCTTGTACAATCCCAACAGGCTACAAAGATCATAACGCTGTACACCAACTTGTACGTTACGTCCACTGGGCCGCCAAAACCCACAACCGATCAGAAGCCCACGGTCCAAGGCTCATTCCAGCAAGGCAGCCCCACGGGTACACGCTTGCAACGACTGTCGCAGATGCACGACACCAGAGAGAGTACACAAGCCCACGAACAGAACAGTCTCAAACTCTCGAGAAATACGCATACAGAAGTTATAGAACGTCCCATCTCATCGTGCAGAAAAGAGAGAAGGATTACACCATTAACGCCCCTACCTCCTCATGTAAGCTCCCATCTCCCCACCCCAAACAATCTCTTGCTCCAACGACACAGCACGCCAACCAAGCTCTACAAAGAATACCACACATGCAACGCACATCCCGCGCGCCCGTGAATATATATGCACGGCGCAGCGCTCACACGTTGTCGGGCAGGTCGAAGTGCTGGACGCCGAGCACCTGCAGCGCGGCGTTCTGCACGAAGAGGACGAGGCCGCACTTGGTCGCGCGGAACCCGTCCCATAGCGGGAACTGCACGGACCCGGACACGGTCTTCCTCGCGGAGGCGCCGTCCCGCACGGCGGCCACCTTCTCCAGCCGTCGCACCACGTGGTCGTTGAGCAGCGACTTGCCCTTGTTCTCGCCGCGGCCGCAGTCGGTGACCAGCCCGCTCTCGTACAGAGCCACCAGCACGCTCGCGCCGCCGTCCACGCGGGCGCGCAGCGCGCCCGAGAAGGACGCCTGCAGCGTGGTCGGGTTCGGACGCTGGAACGTCACCTGCACGCGTCGGCCGCGGTACAAAATACAAATAAGAAATGGGGTAGCAGCTAGCAGCTACCAGATAGATTTACGTGCACGATTGTCTCACGAATACGTTAACTCTGAGCGTGACACTCCATCTAAACAATGTTAATTCTGTTTCAGTAACTTCTAAATTAGCGCTGCAAGATTCCAGAGCTGAATTGCACCCGAGGTACCGGGCAGCACGGCATAAGAATCTACTCTGCTGAACATGGCTTTACCGCTTGGGTCCCGACACCCTGTGGTAGATATGAGGTGTTGACAATTGATCTGACGGCCGAGGCATAAGTATATACATTGGTAGGTTGATTGCTCAGCTGCATCAGATAATCAAAATCCTGCTTACGATTGATGCCCGTTCCACTGAACAGACCAATCATTAAGATCGGAATCCTAGATCCACATGCAGTAGAGCAGAATAGCAGATGCATCACATGTAGATCAAACTTTTTGACATCGTTTTTTGCTGAACCAACAATGGCCCAGCAGCCCGCTATGCAGCACGCACGCCGACATGTTCTACGTCTCGTAAATAGTAGCTGGATCCAATCCTACGCGCCTGCCTACCTAAATTGAGTTGCCAATGCAAGGCACAAATCACCTGGTTCATCGATCTGCTTCTAGAGTAGGCACACGAAAAGAAACATGCGACGCACTAGCTACCTCCCATCTGCTGCGCTCAGGGCGTCCGCAATGGTAATAGCTAGTACTAGCTATATAGTCAACTGACGTGGAGGTGAGAGACAAAAGCAAAGACTATTTTATACTGTTGGACCCACATGCTCCTCTATCATGTTCTTGGACTACGTGAAATAGATCAGCTATTTGCTCGTCGCTAGTGACTACTCTCTCTCCTACTTTTTCCTTGCCACATCAGATCTAGCTAACTAAATAGCCAGCTGTTGGAGACGCCCTCATTACCAAATCATGCGTGCCTCGATGATGGATGTGCATGCCGCCATGCCCCATGCATGCATGCAGGTTGCTACATCGTTTCATTTCAACTTCTTCCTTCTAACTTTTAATTTATTATTTCTTAATTTCCTTTTTTCTAATTTTTTTGGTTTTTATTTTTCTCTTATTCCTAATAAATTAACCTATTTTTCTAATTTATTTTTTAATTTAATTATACTAAATAAACTATCATAAACTAACTACAGTGAAAAACTATAAGCTATCGTTAAACCGAGCACCCCTTTAAGTTTCTTCTAGAAGCAACGAGGAGACGGGACATAACACTGTACAAATTAAGCAACGAGCGTACGTACCTTCATGGCGGGCGACGGGTATCGGGGCGCGTCGCGGACGGCCTGCGCGAGAGCGTCCTGCTCGGTGCCGACGCAGTGCGCGCGGCCCTGCACGACGACCTGCGGCGTGAAGAGCGTGTCGAGCCGGAGCGCCTCCACGTAGGCCTTCTGCCGCACGGTCCACGCGCTGGACGCGAACGGGTCCTTCCACCCGCTGTAGTCCCAGTAGTCCACGTGGAACCCCAGCACCACCACCGCGCGCTCGCCCTGCTCCCCGCCGCCCGACGACTCCTGCGCCAGCCGCGCCGCCACCGCGTCCGCCTCCGGCGACGCCGCGCACCCCTGCGAGGAGAAGAGCTCCACCAGCACCGGCCCCGGGGCCAGCTCCTCCACCGGGTCCGGCGCCGAGGCCGTCGCGCTGCCCCTGCCGAAGCACGCCAGCAGCCGCGACGCCATTGCTAGCTCCTTCGGCCGAGGAGTTTACGAGAGTCGTGTGGCGTGGTGTCGTGCGGTGGTGTAGGAACGTAGCGGTTAAGGGAAGGGACGAAGTGATCTATCGAGGTGCGTGTTTGTGTGTGGCGGCCTGGCGGGTAAGGTAAGTAGGGTGGTGGGTCAGTGGTTGGGTACTTGGGTGGGTGAAAGGGAGGGAGAGGAGGTCGACGACGATCGCGGCGGTGGCGACGGCAACAGGATACCAGCCTGGGACAGCACGCAACTTCTCTCCTCGCTAGCTCTACGTTACGATCTGTCGTCTGCCTCTGCCCATGTGTGCGCCTACCTAACTAAAGCCTCTTCTTTGTTTTTCTTTTCCTTTTCTAGTGACTTCTCATTTCCTTCCTTTGATCAGTTTTAGGCGTCCAGTGCGATCTGAATGACGCGCGTTGTTCTGACGCATTTAGCGGCACTTTGCCGTCCCTGCTCCAATTCTTCTTTGGCAAAAGAAGATGCAACGTGTAAAAAGACGCACCTGTGCCTGCATGCTGTAAACTGGGATCCTTTCCTTCGTCCAGTGTATTTTTTGTGGGTACGAAGTGGAGGTAGGTGGGCTTTTGGGTTCGCTGAAAACGGTGTCGGCGAGTGGTTGGATCCGCGTACGCGCGCAATTTGTTTATGACAGAGAGTCAGAACTCACAACACGTTGCATTATTTAGCTGGTAGTATAGCCATGTTAGGGAAACGCTCAAATGAGCGTATAGGCAGCTATGCAAAAAAAAAAAACTGCTGTCAACCATGTTACATCTACAAATTTTGCACGTTAGATTCTTAGTGATTGGCACACCGCAATGTAACTTGAGTTCTGAGATGATGATGATCCACGGGCTCAGTTTTTTTGTTTATACTTTGGCTTTGGCTTTTATTTTTATAGTAACTCATTGTTAAAAGATACTTTTTTTAAAGCAGGATCCACAAGTAAATTATCGTATAAACTATACTGAGTTCAACTGTACTGATCACAATCGCATACAACTATTTTTTTCTGTATACTTTCTCTTACGAATATATCAAAATTTAAAAATCACAATCATAAGATATAAAAGCTCAGCCCAAAAGAATCCATGCTTGTCTTTCGCACAATCTCTCTATGGGCTGGTGAGTTGTCTTTCTCACACACCTGGATTCAAATTCTAATGCACGACTGCACATGCGTTTGTATTCTCAGCAAAACGTTATGAGATTGTAGATTTATTTTAGGCATGTTCTTTTTGACTGAAGTTTATGACTTTTGGCTGTGGCTTTTGGCATTTAGACTATTTGTGCGAGAGATTACATAGTAACAGAAACTCATGTGCGATTTTTGCCGATATAAATAAAGTCGGTAAAGTATATATTATAATTAACTAGTAAACACTATCTTAAAAAGATATTCTGTTTAAAAGTTAGTTACTGTAGAAAAACTGAAAAACAGCTTTTAGAAGCTGAAAAGAACAGATCCTTAGCCTCGGTTGTTGTAGTCGTGTGCTAAGGGGACATGCTCCGCTGGGGCGCTTTCGCAGACAGCCATCAGATTCGCGAGCGGCTGTGAGTGCGGCCATGCACCCTACGGAACACGGACGTCCTACCCGATCTCTGTCGGTCTACCTGACACGTAATGTGAGCCGGACTCATGGACCGGCAAGCCGAGTGTAGTGAGGTCTTGGCCTGGCTTGCCATGGGACACTGGGCTGTGCTGGGCCGACTAAAATAGAAGAAAGGCCACATTGGCATTTTGCAACCTGGTGTGCTCTCTACTTAATGTAAGCCCATTTGTGTCCAATCCAACAACGTCTTGGGCAGTTGGGTTCTGCGAGACACTTTTTAAATAGCAGGCTAATAGGCCGAAGAAAAGTCCGAGCACACCCTAAGCCCAATTGTGACAGTCCACGAGAAGACTTGATCTGAACGACCCAGGAGGCTTAATTGAGACGTTTTGGACCCTCTTCTCGGCCGATTGAAGCACAGCAGTACGGCATGTAGTCCGGAATCTCCGGATTGGACATGGGGAGCCAGTGGAGTCCATATCGAGCCCCGAAGATCCGTTCTAAGGTGCCATCTTTGTGCGTTTTGCACGCAGAATGTTAGACCTTTTTTTTACGGCTTTTAAAAGTGGATTTTAATTTTTACTACAATATCTAATATTTAAATTAAGTATTTTTTTAAGACGAAATCTACAAGATAATTATAATACATGTTAAAAGATCAACATCTGTATCAATCAAAATCATAAGTAAGTATCTTTCTTTCCGTAATTTCTGTCACAAACAGTCAAAATTTAAAAATTTCAGCCAAAAATCATTAATCGTAGTTATATCAAACAGTCCTAGTAATGAAATGAACAGGCAGGCGAGCCGGCACTTCCGAGACATTTTCCCCCCCTAGGGACCGGAATGGCACTTCGGAGAATTTGTCACCGAGTGAAGTACTCCGGGTGGGAGCTTTGGATTGGACCGACGTATTCGCTAGTCCTCCGGCGCCTCTGGAAAACGCTGGCGCGTGCGTGTCTCCAGGAAAGGGAAACTGGCCTGGGCTCCACTTGCACGGTTCCTTCCACCCTTGCGTCTGAGTGCTTGCACGGCGGACTGCAGGTCGAGATCCAACCACCCGCGTCGTCGGACGCGGCGGAGCCGCCCGCCTGTCCCACCAGCACCCCTGCGCATTGCGTAACTCGCCTGCGCGAAGCAACGTCCAACTGCCAACGTCGTGGCACCCGCGCGGCCGTAGTCGCATCGCATCGCATCACTACCTCGTAATTCCATAGTGGTGGCAGAGTCATTGCACATGGCGCATCATTGTTCCTCTCCTCCAAAAACGCCGGCCATTTCTTCCGCATTTTCTCCAGCCACAACGTCCACATCACTCGCGCGCGGCAGCCCACTTAACTTCTCTTCTTATCGAGCTGACAAAGGCCCCACTCTTCTAACTTCCGGGTTATTTTTTATTATTTCTAAATTTCGTTTTTTCTGATTTTTTTGAGATTTTTGCTGGTTCTTCTTTCGTATTCATTTGCATTGTCCATAATGGACTAACCTATTTTTTATTTTAAAAATTTTTAAATTTAATTACACCAAATAAATTACTATCAGTTACAATATAATTTTAGTTATAAGTCAACTTATTTCAGCCCAACTGAATGGCACCAAAATCTTGTTGCGAGCACCTTTCCTACGGTGGAAAAGAAAACAGGGTCCAATGCTACTGGACAACGTTAAGACCCTGGTGTAAAGCATGTTTTTTTCCTTCTTGGTGACGAGTGAGTTGAGGAAATCGCTAACCAGAGTTAGGGCCTGTTTGGCAGAGCTCCACCATTGAAAAAATGAATCTGGAGCAGCAGATCCACCAAAAACAACTCCACTGTGAATCTGGGATCCCACCATGGAGCTGGAGAAAACTGTTTGGCTTGCATAGCAGCTTTAGATCCACGAAACTGAGTTTTTGGTGGGAATAGCTTGTTTTGTCCATGGGTTTTATGGTGGTATGGGATGGGGTGTGTAACCAGTGGCAAAAGGTGGGTAATTACCACCCAACTCCACGAGTAGGTACGAAACAAGGTTTCGTGGAGCACCCCTTGAGATGCTCCATGGATTTCATGAATCTGGAGCTAGATTCAGTATTTTGGTGAATCCAGATTTCGTGGAGCTGTTTTTGATGGATCTGGAGTTGGTGGAGCTCTGCCAAACAGGCCCTTAATTGGATTTTTGGTACTCTAAACATTGGGCTTCGCATATTTGGTACTCCAAACATTGGCTTCGTAAAATTAGTACTTATATCCTTGACACCTTGATTAGTATGCCATTATACCTCATTTTTTCTTTCTTAACCTTTTTTCTAATCTTTTAGCTCATGAAAGGACCATGCTGCCCCTGCCCTTAATCACGTAACTCATCCTGGAGAATCGAATCGAATAAATCGCTGTTCGGTTTCTAAATCGTTGCGGAATGCGGCGCCGCCGCCACGGTCGATCCACGTCGCCGTCACCGCCAGCCCATATCTGTTGTCGCGCCGCCGCGGCGATCCACGTCGTCGTCGTCGCCGCTGCCGGCCAGTCCACGCACGCCGTCAAGCGTTGCATCGACGAGTCCTGATCTCCGGCAGCAACTCCATCAAGGCATGCATATTTCGCTTCCGAAGCCATCAGCCCAAGCTACCATCGTTTTGCTTCTGAAGACATCATCTTTTCCTTCTTTTTTTTAATATTTTGCACGTTATCTTTTCCTTTTTTAATATTTCACATTGGATTTGATTGAAATTAGGGGTCCGTGAGTAGCATATTCTATATTCCGGCAGCATGGAACCTGATCAGAATGATGCTATTCCACAGTATTTCTCTTCCCTTTGCACTTATTGATTTTGTATCGATATGACAATAAAGACAATCTGAACATAGAGTATTGATTTTGTAGGCTTGATTCTTCAAATGTGGCAGAAGTTGATTGGAATAACTTGCAGATTGTGGAGACACATGATGATGAAGGCAGAATTGAAATGATTAGTGAGGATCAGTTGTATGCCATAGTAGGCTTAAGGGATGAGGATGAGAGAGGAAATAAAGCTGTACAAGAGAATGCAATTGTGCCAAAAAGAGGTCAGGGTGTGCAATGGGATGATACTGAAGATGCTTCAGTTCATGTGTCTGATGCTATACCAGATGAGGTAGTCATTACATATGATAAAGATCGCCCAGTTATGGAACTTGGCACTATGTTCCCGTCGATGGACGAATTCAGGTTGGCTGTGAGGCAATTTGCCATCAACGAGGAATTTGAACTAGGCACACAGAAGTCAGATAAGAAGAAGTTTAGAGGGTTCTGTAAGTCCAGTGAAGATTGCCCTTGGAGTATTGTTGGCACCCGGCAGGATGATAACCATACTATAAAGGTAAAGTTTGATTAGCTATATATTTAATTACCTAAATTGTATTTGTTTTGTATGTATATTTTCCTAACTATTTTGTTTCGATATAAAATGCAGGTGACTACTTTAAATGATCGACATATATTTGCATTTCAAGCAGCAGGGTCAAGACCATAACACCGTCTCAGGCTTGGGTCGCTAGCAAGATCGTGAGTATCCTTAGGAGTACTCCCAACATGGGTGCTAAAGAACTACAGACAAAGTTGCAGGATGAGTACTCTGTCACAATCTCATATGACACAGTCTGGAGGGGTAGAGAAAAGGCACTTGCAGAAGTGTATGGTAAATGGGAAGAAAGTTTTGACATGCTATATAGATGGAAGGCTGAGGTTCTGAGAGGTCACCTGGAAGTGCCGTGGAGATTGACATATTGGAGGACGATGGTCATGTATATTTTCATCGTTTTTTCTGTGCACTTAAACCATGCATAGATGGATTTTTGGAAGGATGTAGACCATATTTGAGTATAGATTCTACTGCACTCAATGGGAGGTGGAATGGCCATTTTGCTTCAGCTACGGCGGTTGATGGTCTCAATGGAATGTATCCACTTGCATATGGGTTCATTGCTTCTGAGACGGAAGACAATTGGACTTGGTTTATGACTGAACTTAAGAATGTCATCGAAGATCCTCCACTGCTTGCAGTTTGCACAAATGCTTGCAAAGGCTTGGAAAATGCTGTGAAGAATGTGTTTCCCAAGGCTGAACAACGGGAATGTTTTTTGCATCTTACGAAGAATTTTCAGAAAAGGTTTCATGGGTTTGGAAGGATGTATCCTGCAGCAAGGGCTTACAGGGAAGAGGTGTTCAAAGAACATATGACTGCAATATTTAGAGAATCAAATGATGTATGGTTGTGGTTAAAGGAGTACCATTCTCTGTTATGGTATAGGTGTGGCTTCAATCCGAATATCAAATGTGACTTCATCACTAATAATATAGCTGAGGTATTCAACAACTGGATCCGAGACATTAAGGACTTGCCAGTTGCAGAACTAGCTGACAAGGTGAGAGAAAAGATCATGGACTTGTGGAGGAGGAGAAGGAGGATTGGAGAAAGACTACCATCTGGAAGGATTCTACCATCTATTATGGTTCAGCTGAAGGCAAATACTAGAGGTTTGGGGCATTTGAAAGTCGTGGAATCGCCAATTGGAGTGCAGTTTGGGACAATAGCAAAAGCGTGAAAGACATATTGTGAAGCTAAATCAAAAGACTGTATTTGTCTTGAATGGCAAAGACACTTTGAAAGCCATGTCAACATGTTTTGGCTTTTGTAACACACAAAGGAATGTAAATCTTGAACAATTTGTGCATGAGTACTTTTCTGTGGATAACTTTAAGGCCGCTTATAGGAGAGATTGAACCAATGACGGACAAATCACGGTGGCAACAAGTGGATCGCCATTTATTTTAGGTGCACCACTTGCAAAGAGAAAAGCTGGAAGACAAAGGAAATTGAGAATCAAAGGATGTCTTGAAGGTGGCCACAAGAAAAAAGGTGCAAATGATACTGCAAATATTGCTGGTACTAGTGAAAATGATACTACAAATGCTGCTACTGGTACCACCGATGCTAAGGGAAAGAAAATGATTAGAGGTCCAATGACTTGCAAACGATGTGGACTAAAGGGTCATAGGCAAGCTAGTTATAAGTGCCCACTAAATGGAACCAAAAAAAGGTAATTCTTTGTTCTTTACTCACTGCTTTAATTATCACCTAAAAGTATTGAATTTATTTTCTGCACTTAAATATAGGAAGAGGAAGCCTAGAAAGAATAGTACAAAAGCAAAACCGGGTGAACCTATCACCCCACAAAGGCCAACTAGAGAACAGATACTACAGGATAGTCCTGGCAGAGTCACTAGAAGGTAAGTGGTAAATGACATCTCTGTTGAGCAATGCACAAATGGAAAAAATATTTAACTAAATGTGATAATATATATGTGCAGCCGCCTTGCCTTCTTACTAGGAGAGGGTGCTTCTTCTTCTGCACAAGCAACCACAAGTACTCCAGATAGGATGGCCACTGCAGCTCGACCAAAGAAGATGACGCCAATTTAGAGACATGCAGAATTCATTTGCTTAGTGTTCTGTGGATTACCGTGAGATTGATTATCCTGGGTAATTTTCTTATTGTTTGGACTATAGCCTGTTATGGGGTTGGTTACGTTCTATGGTGTCCAGTTCATGCTATGCATTTTTTGTGGGTCTAAACCAAGGTAAATGCTGCACGTTATGTGGATTGCGGCGACGGCGTATGTGTACTGGCCGGCGGCGGCGACGGCGTACATGGACTGGAAAAGATAACGTACAAAATATTTAAAAAGATAATCCAATGCGAAATATTAAAAAAGGAAAAGATAACGTGCAAAATATTAAAAAAAGGAAAAGATGACGTCTTCAGAAGCAAAACGATGGTAGCTTGGGCTGCTGGCTTTAGAAGCGAAATATGCATGCCTTGATGGAGTGGCTGCCGGAGATCAGGGCTCGTCGATGCATCGCTTGACGGCGTACGTGGACTGGCCGGCAGCGGCGACGGCGTACGTGGACTGGTCGGCGGCGGCGACGGTGTACATGGGCTGGCCGGTGACGGTGTACGTGGACTGGCCGGTGGCGGCGGCGTCCGTACCCGGCAGTGACGAGAAACCGAACAGGCGACGATTCGATTCGATTCTCCAGGATGAGTTACGTGATTAAGGGCAGGGGCAGCATGGTCCTTTCATGAGCTAAAAAATTAGAAAAAAGATTAAGAAAGAAAAAATGAGGTATAATGGCATACTAATCAAGGTGTCAAGGATATAAGTACTAATTTTACGAAGCTAATGTTTGGAGTACCAAATATGTGAAACTCAATGTTTAGAGTACCAAAAATCCAATTAACTCTCGCTAACCAGGAGACCAAATGTATGTGACCAGTATACTATATTGGAGCCCTGGCTGGTTGGATGGACCAAGCGAGTTTGGTGCGCTTTCGGCGTCCTTGCGCCGTGCATTGTCACGTCCGTGCGTGGTTTCACACGGATCAGATGACCCTGCTTAATCGCAATTTCTTTGGCTCGAACCTATGCTAGAGGTTGGTCAATGGTGATCCGTGCGTGCACTGTTGTTATCCCTCGTTGTAGGGAAGCTTAGCTTCAGGCCATGCATGCAGATTGTGCAGCGAAAAGAGAGAAGGCGATCGAGATCGAGCATAGGTTCCTTTACCCCCATCCGTCAATCTTTACGCTATCTGCATTTTGCATTGCGCTCCAGAATTCTAGACGTTCTCACTCTCTCACTCTCTCTCTCTCTCTCTCTCTCTCTCTCTCTCTCTCTAAAAAAAGAGAATTATAGAAGTTCTTTCCCTGTGGAAAACTAACATGGCTAAATGACGCATTTGTGGATAACAGCAGCCAGCCAAAAGATGTGAATGGTGCCAAGTTTGGTGGTGTGGTCGGTGGCACCGAATCGCATCCTGTCACGTGTAATCTAACCCCCAAAATCCGTGGGTCAAAAAATTTCCCAATTAATTCGATCGATTATTCGCTTTACACGTCGGCCGGAGAGAAAACTAGAGGGTTATCCACAGACTCATCCGCGGCAGCAGCAACCACCTTTTCGCGCGTGGATTAAGGAGTCACGCACCCGCGGCCGCGCGCAATTAATTTGTGCTAATCTGGAGGCGCCTTTCTCTCCTCGCTTTCTCATTAGGAATGCGTGACTGCACGAGGCAAGCTACGTAGATCGTCATATGATCTCTCAAGCCTAAATGGTTCTCTTTTTTCCTCAGAGAGAGAGAGAGAGAGAGAGAGAGAGAGAGAGAGCTGGCTTTGGTTGGTGCCTGCCTTTTTGGGGCGTAATTGTTTGGGCGTCCTTTTAGCCTTTCCCCGGATCCGAACATGTGAGGGATTTGGGGCCCGGATCGTATCAAACCGAACCAAATCGATATCAACCATCAATTTAGGATAAGAGGCAATGTTCAGTAGGGGGTGCCACTGTGCTAGGCAGCATGCATGCCATGCATGGGTGCTTTTGGTGGAAAAGGAGGTTTCGTTTGCCTTCACAGGAGAGACTCCTCGTGCTGTTGTTTGCGTGGCGGATCGATCCGAGCTGGTGCGTGCCTCGCTTTTAGTTATTTCTCACGCGCTCTACTTGTTCCCCATTCCGCGATGCATCGTAACTGTTGTGGATAAGAACACACAAAAAAAGAGGGGTAAAGAAATCGGGTACACAATCCTACTTCACGCAATGCTTAGAAAACCTTTTACTGCTGTTTGTGTCAGTGAATTATCACCTATTTTAAAGTAAATGCGTGAAACACGATACTCAAAATCACACAGGAAGAGATAAGGTGTTTTAAACGGATTTAGATTTTCTCCAAAGAAAATAATAATCCTACTTCATGTGTTTATTGTATTGATAGCTACAATGGAATGCTCCATTCCTTTTCGGATTTACGAGATGCCTTACAATCACAAGGTGGCAGACGTTCTCACAAGGTGCCAGGAGTTCTACAAGAAAGCAGCATGCAAATGCACTGTATTTTGCGGCAATGGATAAGGCGTAAATGCGTAATCCAAAAGGTCGACGCACGGGTCGTCGTGCCGTGGGAGCGCGGCACCCTGAACCGGCGCGGCGAACCCCAGCAACACAAGCCCAAGATCGATCGTGAAATGTACCAGAAAACCCTCGGATTCCACGTGATGCGCTCGTACGTACGTGGATGAAGGAAGAGAGAGAGAAAAAGAGGAAGACAAACAAGGGGCTCGCGTTTCGTCATGCTGTCCGCTTTGCGAGATTCTTCGCCTGATGGGGAGGCTTGTGCGGTGGGTAGTGCGGGCATGATGCTGATGTGGAGCCGAGTACTACGGTATTTTTGCATCAAGAAGGCTCTCCGTGGCATCACATTCCAGCAGCAGAGGAGCTTGTGGTGGTCACTGGACGCTTGTGAAGTTGTTAATCACGCGATTGAATCGATAGAATTTTGGAACTCGTAGATTCTCTCAGCAAACCAAGAAGGCGATGACGCACGTTAAGTTGCTCATCATCATATGAGATCAATCAGTCCAATGGTGTTCTAATACCTGAGGATCGGAAACAACCAAGGATCCATGCAAACAGAGATGGCAAAGTTTTGCAACTAGCATTTATATCCATATATTTGATCCATCCAAACCATCCCCGCGTAGAGTATCCGGCACAAAAGGAAACAGAACTGTAAAAAAATGGAAAAGACTAGTGACTGTTCGTCATCGTCCTAAGTAAGACAATTATAATACAGAAAAAATGGAAAATAAGGCAAGACCTTAAGTCCTTAGCCTCGAATAATAGCAACTTAATGCTGACCGTTGTCAGCGGCGACGTTTCGACGTCACGGCCGGGGCCCTACATGCCGAGCTTGGCGGCCCCGACCTTGCCGTTGGCGGTGGCGGGCATCTCGACGTCGGCGCCGACGTGCACGTCCTCGTCGCGGATGAACCTCCCCCAGTACCAGTGCGCCTTCCACACGAGCACCATCTCCTCGATGGGCACGTTCTTGGTCTCCGGCAGGAAGAAGGCCACGAACAAGGTCATGACGATCACCCACGCGCCGAAGAAGAAGAAGAGTATGAACTTGAAGCGGCAGAGCATGGGGAGGAAGGCCTGCGCGATGACGAAGGTGCAGAGCATGTTCACCGACACGTTGATGCTCTGCCCCGCCGACCTGATCTCCAGCGGGAAGATCTCGCTGGGGACGAGCCAGCCGAGAGGCCCCCACGACCACGCGAACCCGGCCACGTACGCGCAGATGAAGAGCACCACGAACGCCGCGTACGCCTTGGGGATGTCGGCCACGCCCGAGAAGCCGAACTTGGCGCCAATCAGGCTGCCGACGACGATCTGGCAGGCCAGCATCTGGGTGCCACCATGGAGGAAGAGCTTGCGGCGGCCGAGGCGGTCCACGGTGACGATGGACACGAAGGTGGCGAAGACGTTGACGACGCCGGTGATGACCGCGGACATGAGGGACGCGTCGTCGGCGAATCCGAGCGTCTTGAAGAGGACCGGCGCGTAGAACATGATGACGTTGATGCCGGTGAGCTGCTGGAAGAGTGGGATGGCGATGGCCATGGTGAGCTGCGGCCGGTACCGGCGCTGGAGGATGTTGCGCCACGGGTGGCTCACTAGCTTGGACTCTTCGCTGGCGGCCACGAGGTCGTTGTACTCCTCCTCGACGTCGTCCGTGCCGCGCACGCGCCGGAGCATGCGCTTGGCGGCATCGGTGTAGCCGCGGTCGATGAGCGAGTTTGGGGTGTCGGGGAGGAAAAGCGCGCCCACGGCGATGATGCCCGCCGGCACCGCGGCCAGCGCCAGACTCACGCGCCAGCCCCATCCGCCCTTGATCTTGGCCGTGCCGTAGTTGATCAGGTTCGCGCATAGGATGCCGATCGTGATCATCAGCTGGAACCCGATGTTGAGCATCCCGCGCAGCCGCGCTGGCGCCATCTCCGATAGGTACACCGGCACCGACTGTTCAATGCAGTAAAAACATCGTTAGCACGAGGGTCACTTTGTAAAACTTTCATTTGAAGACGTTGCTACGAGTACTAGCTGGCAATGTAACTATCGCGTCCGAATTGGGTAAGAGTACACGCTGGTAAAAATGTGGTTGTGGTAAGGCAAAGCAAGGTGGTACTACAAATTTCAGCAAGGTTGGAAAGGCTTGCACTTGTTGGCTCCAGCTAGAGAGTAAAGTCCTAGTATAGAGTAATTAAGCACCCCCTTTACAGTTTACACCTCAGGTACGAGCCCTCTTTATCTCCAAGCCTTCCCAAGTACCAAAAATTAGAAATATCAGATCATTTAGCACATCTTTGATTTGCCATTAATCATTTATCCTATAATATCTCACTAATATACAAAGCCAAAGACACATAAAAGATAAAGCAAATGGTCGAATTCCCCCAAAATTAATGTGCAAACCCAAATATAATCCCAAGATAGTCAAAGTGTCAAGCAGTCAAGGGACGCGCCTGTATGAAGCTCCTGTATGAAGCATGTACGAATGGACAAACGTCTCAACGCAAAGTCAAGGAAAACTACTGCACTGACCACAGCATCTCGCGCGCATTTGTGAATAAGCAGCTGTGGTAGTATACCTGATTGGCGAAGCCGACGCCGATGCCTAGGAGGACGCGGCCGAGGATGAGCATGAGGATGTTCTTGGCGGCGCCGTTGAGCGCGGCGCCGATGAGGAAGGTGACGCCGCCGCCGAACATGGACCACTTGCGCCCCGCGACGCGGGTGACGGTGGCGGCGAAGAAGGAGGCGACGAGCGCGGCGAGGTAGAGCGACGAGGTGAACATGGTGAGCAGCTGGCTGTCGAACTTGCAGTACTGATTGCTCTGGTTCCGCTCCGCCTCCTGCTCCTTCCGGTACACCCCCGGGAAGAACTTCCTCAGGAACGGGTTCATCGACGTCACGCCCCCTGATCGACACCATTGCAAAGCATTAATCTTTTTTTATTTTGCTTCAAATATTGTCCATGCACATCACCAAGGATGCGCATGAAAGAATTACTCGCAGTATGAAAAAAAATAATGGAAAGATGGGCAGGAGAGTGATATTCGAAAGATTTTTCTTGGCCGTGCAAGAATCCGATAAATGGAATAAAGAAAAGGTAGGGAATATCACAGGTTCGTTTCTATGCGTAAAAGTTGCTTAAAATCATGCATTGAATCTACCGGCACGGTGGCAGTTCAACGTTGGCCAAGAGAATGCCCTGATTTGCTAACAGCAGAGCATGGCAGATGCTGAGATGCAAACAAATAGGAGTGCGTACGGGAACAATCTTTTTCCTCTAATAACCATGAACAAAAGGTAGATCATGAACAAGAACAACCGTCATAATAACTTGCAATGGTCAGCACATAGGCCCAAAGGAATTAGAGAGGCGTGAGCAACGCACCGGAGATGCCGATGTCATATCCGAAGATGAGGCCGCCGGTGGCGGCGACGATGCAGGCGAGGAGCACGAACAAGGTCAGCTTGCCGGGGTAGTCCTTCCCCCCTCCGTTGTTCACCACCGCGCCGCCGGCCATCGCGACCGTCGCTACAATCGCACCGTCGTCCTGGTACACCAACCAAACAACAACAATGGACACCGCGAATCGCCAATCCAAGACAAGCTCTTCCCCTCTGCGAGACCACAGGGCTCCAAGGAGAGATCTTATAAGCAGCGCGTGCTAAAGAGAAGGAACAGAGCGCGCTTAAGAGAGCGTTTGCGAGTTGCAGAAGCGTATGGGAGGGGAGCAATGGAGGCGGAGCGGGCGGGAATTTATAGGCGAGAGAAGGTGGGGCTCCTTAAGAGAGTGAGATAAGCTGGAGGGCTGGACTGCAAAAATCCGCCCAACGACCGACGTTGCACTTTTTTTTTGTTTCTTTTTAATTTGCTCTGCTCGTCCATATTAACTGTGACTCTGGATATATCTTTATCCATCTACTCTATTTCCTGGAAAGAGCGACCGCCATTAATGCGAACGCTGCTTTTCTTTGATGGGCGAGGATAGCCGTCCATCGTGATGTAAGAGTAACTTCATCCCATTAGTTATTTCTCCCTCTCTATTTCCTAGGATGAAGAGGCTAACTATTATTTTCAGCTCTCTATTTGAGTTAGCATTCCAATGGCCTAGCTATTTGAGAAGCGAGTGAGGAGGCGCTCGTCAAATCTAGCTAGCGGCCGAGAGAAAATAGCGACTCGATAAAAATGAAGAGGAGGATAAAGAACCGGTTGGAGTCTATTTCTTTAGTCATATTAGGTAAATATACAATGAAGAGCAGGATAAAGAACTGATTGGAGTTACTCTAAACACACCCAGAATATGTGTGCATGCCTGCCAGGATTATTCGGTTGTTGTTGCTGCTGCTGCTGCAAATGTAAATGTAAATACGCCGGTCTTTGATAATTATGGTATTGGAAATTTGGAGCTACTACTCCAGTTGTACTCCAGAACACCCTGAAAGGGATCGTTATCTGCTAACTCGGCCACAAGTCCGACGCACCAAATACTGATGGGGAATCTGCTTCTTCCCGATCAAGTTCCCGGGGGTGTCACAGTGTGTACACGTCTGGAGCTGATCTCGACGCGTAGAACACGCCCTAACGTGGGTTTAGCGCTTGATCAAAACTTGCCTGACTGGTGGGGTTGAGCTTCAATGTGCTGCATCCTCTTTTCAACTTTTCTATATTAACTATCTTTCAAAGGAATATTTTTTTAAGGTGAAATTTATAAGATAATTATAATACATATTGTATCGACTTTATTTATATCGTCTAAAATTATATATAAATTTTTTTTAATCTGTACTCTATCATAAATAGTCAAAAGTCATAAGATATAACCATAAGTTATAAATTGCAACTTAAAAGAATAGTCCATATAGGTTCCTTCCTCACGCGCGTACTGAAACGGGCACTGCCAATTTCTCTGAGAAACCGGCCGGCGCAGCTAAACCTAAGTACTAGACAAGGCGTAATGGGTATACGTCAGTATTTCAGGCAGCCCCGATCAATTCGGTTTGAGTTTCTGGCTTCTAACTTATTTTTCACTATTCATAAATTTCGTCTTTTTCTGAACTTTTGGTTTTTTGTTGAGCTTTTTTGCCGGTTCTTTTTTCCCGTATTCGTTTGTATTATACGTAATGGGCTAACATATTTTTTATATTTTTAAATTTTTTTAAATTTAATTATGCTAAATAAGTCTCTCAGCTACAGTGATTTTTTTCAGCCACTATAATGTTTTCAGCCATAAGCCACAAGCTTTTCAGCCGAACTGATCACCAGGGTGAATAAGGTGTTTGCAGTCGAGTAAATGTGGTTACAATTTTTGCCTGATCTACATTCCTTTGGAACTGCCACGCTCACCTTACGTAACTCACAGGATTTTGCCTTATAAATTTAGATGATGACGACCCACACGATTCAAAGTTCGACTAATTTGCATAACCGAACAGCTTCGCCCATCAAAGCAGCAGTTGGACATGCGCATGATTGTAGCAACAGTACACAGGCACGCAACATGGCGTACGAACAGCGTGTGAGATTGGCTTGGCCAGTCTGCTGCTCATCGGATAGCTAGCTCATGTACATACGCGCACCTGTGCCGACCGGTACCAAAAGAAAAACAGACCGCTCCATAGGCCGAGTTCAGTTTATGCATTATCCTTTTATGTCTTAATTGGAAGTGTCTAAGTATCATTCGGATATTTTCTTCTTAATTATCATCTAAATTTGTGACCTTTAGATTAGATATCAAATGGTCAATTGTTTTTGAAGGGGGAGATTTTTTCAAGGTGGAGGGGAAGAATTCATGGCTATTGGATCTCTAATCCAATAGTCCAAAATTTGGATGATAGTTAGAAAGAAAACATCTGGATGATATTTAACAAAACATTTTTCTTAAATAAATAAATAGGATAATTGTTTATTGTTATTTCAAAATGATTTATCAGAATAATTTTTTTGAAACGATTTATTGGTATTCAGTTCGTTAACACTAGCACAAGCTCATGCTAGACCCAAACACTATAAGTCACAGCTATAACACATAGGAACTATTCTTTTTGACTTTTGGTTTTGGCTTCTCCAAGAGTCGAAACAAACGGGATGGCTTCTTCAAACGGTTTCTTGAAGTCACTTCTTCAAACGACTTTTTGAGTCTAAAACTATGTGCATTGTCCGCATCGTGTCTCTACTATCTTAAAAAATACAGATAAACTATCAATCACAGTTAAGGTTATCATCTATAGCCTAAAATAACATGATAGTTATTAGTTCCGCTTGCGTCTGGCCATATGCAAGTACGGTGAACCGCAGTTAACAAATGAAGTACGTCCGCTTCATAGCGCATGACTGCATGCATCCGTTCGCCTTGATTTCGATCGTGCGAACGATCTGTTGCAAAGATATTTTCGCCTCGTCGGCCTGTGTATCGGTGCGTCAAACATGTCAAGACCCTCATCGGGGAACTGAAAAGAAACGGACTTGCCCAGGAGCCGTGGTTCCGTGATACATTATTGCCGTGGAGGAGTCAAATTAACGTAGCGCGCGCGCGCGAGGAGCGGCCGGCCGGATCACACCGATCAATGCTGCGCGGTGCATGCATCGCACCGCGCCATGCACTGGTGTAGTGGTGTGCCCGCAGCAGCCGTCGACGTCGCCGCGATCGCGAGGGGATCGCGGAGGACGTATCCCTTTCTGCTACTCGCCGGGCGGTAGCCATCCTAGCTAGGCCCTCGCTAGCTGGCTGATGGTTGTGTACGTATGTAGCATCCTATCGTTTGGTCAATGGCGCTCAATGTTGCTGCAAGTTTTACCAGAGTGCACGCCGAATTGGTAGTACTAGGGTGCCGAGTTATTTTCGTCTAGGGGTTATGGGTTATGACCGTGATTGATAGCTTTTGGGTCTGTTCTTTTCGGCTACAGCTTATGACTTTTGACTGAAATTTTTGAATTTTGGCTGTTTACGGTATTACAGAGAGATAGATAATCACTTGCGATTTTGGCTAGTACAGATGTTAAATGTAGATCGTTTAATTTGTAAACTCCGTCTTGAGAAAATACTCCGTTTGAAAGTTAGGTACTATAGCAAAAGTCAAAAGCCGCCAGCTTATGAGGTAAAGAACATACCCTTTGATCCTAGTACGAGTATTTATATGAATAAATCGAATACTGATAAGTTGATAACCTTCTTTTAAAAGACTATATTAATAAACTATTTTAAAATAGCAATAATTTTTATTGAAGAGAAGCTATAAGTCATGACCTACCCAGCTGCATGTACTGGTCCATGGCAGTTGCCCATTTTCACGGTGGGGTTGCATCTACATCGATCCACTACTGGCTAGTAACTAGGTGGCGCCTTTCAAGTGTCCGGAACCGGGCCATGCAACAAAGGCTCATAACTGTGTTTTTTTTTCTAAACAAATAACCAGTACGGTTTTTTCTATCTCTATTTCGAAGCGACTTAATAGCATATGCTTTTCAAAACAGTTTAGCGGAATAAATTTTTTAAAATAATTTATCGATATTTAGTTTATTCGTATAAATACTTGTGCCAACACTAAAAACTATTAACTATAAGTTTAAACTGTAGTCAATAGGAATGGCAACGTAGTACTACCACGAGGACACCACACAACACGTGGGAACGCAGTTCGTTTATTGGTTCCTCCGAAGTCGCGTGCAAGAGGGTCAAAGCGAACGAGTCGGCCAGGCCTGCCTCCTCGGGTGGGATGGGCATGCCGCATGCCGATGATCGACGCAGGGAGCCAGACCGCCAGAGCCCAGGCAGAGCGAGTGGGAGCATGCGTCACAGGACGACGACGGGAACCCTATGGGTCAAACCGTGTGTGTTTTCGCTTGCTTGTTTTGTTTCGCACGAGTCAACGCAACTCGTCAACGAGTACGAGTCGATGGCTGCACTGTTGCTGCTGGGCCCATCGAGACACAGCGAGTCGACGTCAAAAAATGTGCGGATTTTTTGATTCGTCCGTGGCCAGTCGCCCTTTGGGGTAACCGGGCCCGATGGAGGGTGGCTGGGCCCCCACGAGCAGCCTCGTTTGAAAAAGTCCCCACTAGAGTGCTGCAAAATCAAAACTGCTAGTTTGGCAGAAAGCTGCAACTTGCATGGCGTTTTCGCCAGTGAAAATGTGTATCGTTCTGTATGTTAGAGATATATGTATAGTTTGTTATTCCCCATTGTTATGAGGGGTTCTTTGCATATTTACCACCTGTACTTTGTGTATATATACTAGCCCATTGGCCTCATATGAATACAAGCGCTATTCATAACATGGTATCAGAGCGTACCTAGGGTTTCCGTCGCCGTCTGCGCCGACTCCGTCGCCATTGCCGCATCTTCGCCGTCGGCTCGCGCGACTCCGCCCGAGCTCGCCGCTCGAGCCACCGCCGTCGGCCCGCCGACTCCACGTCGGCCGCCGACTCCGAACCATCGCGCGCGCGCGCGCGCCGCCGGATCGCCGTCGCCGTCGCTGCTCCTCCGTCGCGGCTGGTTTGCCGCCGTCGCGCTGCTCCTCGGCCGAAGCCGTCGCCGCCGCGCCGCCCGCTCCTCCGGCCGAGCCGGTCGTCGCAGCCGTCGCCGGCTCCCCGCCGCCGTTGCCGGCTCCCATTGTCGCCGCCCCGCCGCCGATCTATTTGGTGAGGCCGGTTTGGTGTAAAATCGAGCGAGTCGGTTTTGTAAACCGACCGAGAAAAACGCGTCGTCCTAACCGCGCGCCGCCGGCGCCGCTGTTAGACCGTTGCCTTAGTCGCCGCGCGTCGGCGCCGCCTACCAATGGGCACCGTTTCCTCCTCATTGCCGGTGATCTTTGATGGTGTTAATTACACCGACCGTGTCTCATGCGCATTCACATGCGTGGTCTTCGTCTCGGGCGTCCTCTCGGCGATGTCACCGCCCGCTTGCCCTATTCCTCCGACGGAGCCTCGCTGTTGCATTGCCCCGACACCGATAAGGCTGCTGCGATGATGAAGGCGATGATAAACACGCCTCGCCTACCGGAGGCTCGGATTCCTACAAGGATTGTCGGCCGTCTACACTCGGTGAGTACGATGGCGGCGCTCCGAGCTTCTTTGTCTTCATCGCGATGTCGGCCTCGATTTTCTTACGAGGTTGTGGGACTCTTCGACTTTCGGATGTGGACTCATCTTCGTCGGCGCTACGAGCCCTCGGTGATGCCCTGCACTGTCCGTGGTCCACCAGAGCACTCTCTTCAGCAGGTGATGCTACGTTGGCGCTTTTACGCTCGAGTTACTGGCATGCGGCGTCGGTTGGACTCACCGCGCTGCTGGCCGTCGTCGTACTGTCCGTTGCTGGATGTGCGTCTTGACACAGAGTTTCGCGGGTTTACGAGTTCCTTACTCGCCGCCCACGAGTTCGAGCAAGGCGTGCCCGGCTCCTGCACGCCACCCTCGTGTCACTCTCTGGAGGCTCTTACCGAGATACGCGCAAAGGAGACTCGTTTGAGTGGTGCTTTGGTGCGATGCCACTCCCCTCTCGCTCGCCGCTCGTCGCTTGCTGCTGCTGCCTCCTCGGCTACCACAGTGGTGGTGGCCGTCCTCCGTCTGAGGTGGCCGTCCTCATTGCTCCTACTGCGACAAGGATGGCCTGCGAGTCCCGGTGCTACAAGAAGAAGCGGCATCTTTCCCGCCGTTCTTCTCGGCACTAGTGTTTCTCTGACGCGTCTGCATCGACTTCTTGCGGTTTCTCTCACCGAGCGGAGAGATAGCGATTTGGCGCTGCTTTGGCTGCCGAGTTCTCCTCGGCGAGTTCTGCGAGTTACGCTCGATTCTTCGCACCGAGAGACCACCCCTACACGATCGGTACCTCCCGTGGATTCTTGATTACGGAGCATCCTTTCACATGACTCGATCCTTCCACTCTGTCTTTTATTACACCTCTTAATTCTCCTGTCGGTGTTCTTCTGCGATGGTACATCTCTTTCGTCTCAGTCGAGGATCTCTTAGCAACTCCTCCTTTCATGTTCCTTACATTGCTCATGTTCCTCGCCTTACCTTGCGACTTCTTTCTGCTGGGCGATTCTCGACCTTGGTTATCGGGTTATTATCGACTCGACTCTTGTTGTGTTCGGGATCGCCACAGGAGCTCGGTTGGTTCGGCCCGCGCGCGTGACTCACAGCGTCTTTGGGAGCTTGACTGGCTTCACCTTCCTTCCGCTGCCACCATCGCCGCCGATCTCTCGCCGCCACCGCCGTCTACCGGCTCTTTCCAGCGGTGGCATCACCGTCTTGGCCATCTGTGTGGATCCCGTCATCGTCTTTAGTTCGTCGTGGTCTTAAGGAGTGCATCTCGGAGATGTGTCTTTAGATTGTCGTGGTGTAAGTTAGGTAAGCAGATTGACTTCCTTATTCTCATAGTGAGGCTGTGTCTCAGCGCCCTTTGATCTTGTTCATTCGGATGTTTGGGGTCGGCTCCTTCGTTTGAAAGGGGTCATCGATATTATATCATATTTATAGATGATTTCTCTCGTCACACTTGGATATATTTCATGTCTTCTCGTAGTGAGACCTTGTCTATCTATAAACAATTTGCCACTATGATTCACACACGTTCTCCACTCCTATTCGTGTCTTTGCGCCGATCCTGGCGAGTACCTCTCTCGTCACCGCGCAGCCTTCCTTGCTGAGTAAGGCACTCTCGCTCAGTTCTCTTGTCCTGGTGCTCATGCTCGAGAATGGTGTCGTGGCGCAAGCATCGTCACCTTCTTGAGACCGCTCGTGCTCGATGATCGCGCCTCTATTCCACCTCATTTTTGGGCCGAGGCTGTTTCCACTGCCACCTATCTCGTCAACATCCAGCCCTCTTCTGCTCTTCATGGTGCAATCCCTGTTGAGCGTCTCTGTGGTCGTCTTCCTGACTACTCTGTCCTTCATCTGTTTGGCTGCGTTTGCTACGTTCTCCTCGCCCCTCGAGAACGCACCAAACTGACCGCTCAGTCTGTTGAGTGTGTCTTTCTGGAGTCTGATGCGAGCACAAGGGCTATCGGTCTTTGGGATCTGTTGGTCGTCGGATACGGGTTTCTCGGGATGTGACTTTCGACGAGTCTCGTCCATTCTACCCACGTCCTACCTCTCCTTCGGCTTCCTCTGTGGAGTCTCTGTCTTTCTTGACCTTTCCAGATACTCCTATATCTGTTTTGCCCTCGTCCACCTATCCTACTGAGTCTCCACATATTCCCCCTGTGGCCTCTCAGCTAGTGATCATGATCCTGCGCTCTTTATCCACACTTCGTCTCGTGGTCGGACTCTTCTTCTCCTGTATGTTGATGATATGATCATTACGGGAGATGATTCTAAGTACATTGCCTTTGTCAAGGCTCGTCTTAGTGAGCAGTTTCTTATGTCGGATCTTAGTCCTCTTCGTTACTTCCTTGGGATTGAGGTTACTTCCACTCCAGATGGTTTCTTTATGTCCCAAGAGAAATATATTCAGGATCTTCTTGATCGCGCTCTCTCATCGATCAGATCGTTGAGACTCCCATGGAGCTCGGTGTTCACCTCCGACTCTCGATGGCGAGCCTCTTTACGTCCGACTCGCTATCGTCATCTTGTTGGGAGTCTTGTCTACCTTGTCGTTACTCGTCCGGATATCACTTATCCGATTCATATTTCGAGTCGATTTATTTCAGCTCCCACTCGGGTTCACTCGGTCACCTTCTTGAGTTCTGCGATACCTTCGTAGGACTATCTCTCGCCGTCTCTTCTTTCCACGTTCCAGCTCGTTCTGACTTCAGCCTATTCGGATGCTACTTGGGCGCGATCCTCGATCGCGGTCTATCTCTGCTTCTTGTGTTTTTCTTGGTGGTTCTCTTATTGCACGGAAGACGAAGAAAGCAGATGCGTGTCCCGTTCGAGTGCAGAGGTGAGTTGCGAGCTATGGCTCTCTTGATGCAGAGATTGCCAGCTCGGTGGTTACTTGAGGATTTTGGTGTTTCGTCACTACACCGAGCCCCTCTCTTGTCGAGACAGTACATGTGCTATCGGTATTGCTCGTGATCTGTGAAGCATGAGCTCACCAAGCACATTGGTGTTGATGCTTCTTTCATGAGGACTTGTGTGCATGATCGGTGATTACTCTTGATATGTGCCTTGAGCTTCAAATAGCGGATTTCTTCACGAAGGCCCGGACTCGAGCACAAAGCCACGACTTCTACCTCTCCAAACTCAGTGTTGTTGATCCACCATGAGTTTGAGGGGGTGTTAGAGATATATGTATAGTTTATTATTCCCCATTGTTATGAGGGTTCTTTGCATATTTACCACCTGTACTTTGTGTATATATACTGGCCCATTGGCCTCATATGAATACAAGCGCTATTCATAACACTGTACAGGTTAAGTAGTACTGGTACACGAACATACCTCTAAAACATCTATCGCTCGTGCTTCCAGTGATTAGTAGATCGTCTAAAAGAAAAAAAAGGAG
The DNA here is from genome assembly GCA_036346575.1 of Dendrocalamus sinicus. NCBI lineage: Eukaryota > Viridiplantae > Streptophyta > Magnoliopsida > Poales > Poaceae > Dendrocalamus > Dendrocalamus sinicus. Next base: position 8,272,400 of record CM070660.1, on the reverse strand, counting down.
GGGGCAAATAGCGAGATGAACATTAGGGGTGAAACGGTCGGATTCGGACGGATATTGCTGTTACCATATCCTAACCCATATTTTTCTCGGATTCGTACCAATCGGATTCGGTATCAATCGGATCGGTGTCGGATCGGTGGGATTAACCCATTTTGTTTGCACCCTACTTGTTTGTAAGGAATGCATACGATGCGATAAATGGAGTAGGACGCCTTGAATTGATGTTACTATTTAATAGCTGATGTGGAAGATTTTATTTTACCATTGCAAAGAAAATGAAACGTCAAATAGTAGCACTAACCTGAAATCAAAGTTGAAGATGTATCGGATTCGGACGGATATTCGGATTCGGACGGATATTGCTGTTACCATATCCTAACCCATATTTGTTTCTCCGGATTCGGTACTAGTCGGATTCGGTACCAATCGGATTCGGTGTCGGATCGGTCGGGAATAACCCAACCCATTTTCACCCCTATAATGAAGAATGTGACGGTAATCTCGTGCATGTTCTAAGAAAAAAAAATCCGAGCTTTACAACGTGGAAAGCCTGACGTTCTTGCTATTTTAACTTATCGGTTTACGTGGGTGTGCAGGACAGCCAGCTCAAGTGGCTAAAGTACAGCTTTCTTTTTAGGGCTTGAACTGCTCGAGACATGCTTAGAAACTGGAATACGGAAATTTTACATGAATAGTTAATTTTCTCGTTGCAAGCGAGACTTTTTTTTTTTATATTGTTTGGCGGAGGCCTATCTCTTGAGAAATGTTTACCCGTTGCTATCAGTCGTCTTCCCCTCAAAAATTCCTACCGGTCAGTTTTTCATTAGTGCATATCTACATGACAGTGCAATTTCTTCCTTCAGCAGGGGAATCAAAGTCTAGAAGACTTCATCCTTATTTCGTCGGTACGTCCAACAGGTACTTCAGCTGTTAAACTGTCATTTTTCTACTGTCATACTCAAGTAGATAAATAAAAGCTATCTACTCCAAACCAAGAGTATCCCACTGTTAGAGAGCATATTATCATGCAAAAAAATTAACATCTAATCTACAGTGCAATCAACATCTACCCCGTTTTATAATCTACCGATCGACATTGTGCCGGTGACTTCAGGTCTGCTCGCGGTAGATTATGGCGAATTTTCACCGTAGAGATTCAATCTAGAACGCGAAAGACATTGCGAATTCAAAGCGATCTAGAAAATTCAATCTATTAAGTGCTTCGATGATTACCTTCGTTCACCGGAGCGAAGTCGTGCTGATAACGTGTTGAGGAACAGTCGCTGGCGACCAGTCCGATCGATTCCTCTGCTTAGAACAAGAATGAATCAATCACAGATGACAGAATAATAAATTGAATACAGAGAGGTAGAGAGAACTCCTGATCTTTCTTTATTGCTTTCAATTGCATCGGTGTCTACAATATGCTGGTATAGATCCCTATTTATAGCCTACGGTGGGGTGCCCATAATGGGCTAGGGCTGCTGGCCTGGGCTCAGATTTCTCAACACTTTTTAGGGCTTGAACTGCTCAAGACATGTTTAGAAACTAGAATACGGAAATTTTACATGAACAGTTACTTTTCTCGTTGCAACTTGCAAACGAGACTTTTTTTATATTGTTTGGCGGAGACCTATCTCTTGAGAAATGTTTACCCGTTGCTATCAGTCGTCTTCCCCTCAAAAATTCCTACCGGTCAGTTTTTCATTAGTGCAGATCTACCTGACAGTGTAATTTCTTCCTTCAGCAGGGAAATCAAAGCCAAGAAGACTTCATCCTTATTTCATCGGTAGGTCTAACAGGTACTTCAGCTGTTAAACTGTCATTTTTCTACTGTCATACTCAAGTAGATAAATAAAAGCTATCTACTCCAAACCAAGGGTATCCCACTGTTAGAGAGCATATTATCGCGTGCGTATCTCTGTCACGCGCGTCGCTCCAAAAAAATCGCGTGCAGAGGATCCCGTTCCGCTGGAAGCAGCGAGCGCGCTTGTGGCTGGCCAAAGGCAATGTACAAGTCAAGCAGATTCCATTCTGATCACATCGGTGAGGGCGACCCTGGCCACTAACAACAGCCTGCTCATATTGATTCATGTGAACACTCACGATTTTCTCATTTCTCGCTTCAATTTGAGAATAAGAAGTGGTCACAGATATATCATATATCAAACTTCTCTCGTTTAATCTCGTGAATAAATCTCTCTTACTTTTTTCAACACTTACCTGCTCTTTCTAAAAATTACTTTTTCTAGCAACTACTATTTATTTTCAGTCAAAATTTATTAGTTGCAGCTAATATAAATATGCCCTAAGCTAGGTGAAAAGCTATCTACGGACAAGGAGAATATGCGCTATGGATAACTAGTGGAATTGACATGTGCAAAACGGGGCACTCGAGTAAACATGTCGTCGTTCTTAGCAGAGTTGAGCTTGTGGGCTATATACATTCTATGGTTGAGTCCTCACAAAACGTTCCTTAATGCGGTACTAGTCATGATCATATAGAGTGTAGAATCCGGAATACATTTCTTGAGAATGACGTAAAATTCTCTTTTGATTACGAGAATGACATACATTTGTAAAGAGGAGTAAGAAACCAAGGTCACAAAAAATGCTCTCTAATTGCTTGCTTAGTGCTGTAGTGGCTGGTCAGTTGTCACTGCTTCTAGAGGAGGATTTAAATCACTCGTTCGTGGTTCGGAATATCAGGCAGGTCACTTGTAAATCTCGCCCATACGTTGCGTTTGTGTGCAACATGGTCCATGGAAGATGTACGAATTGAAACAAATTAAGCAAAATGACAAGCGCCACGAAATAGGGTGATAATACGGTTTCATCAAATATTTAAATAAAACATCATAATTGTAAATAAAAAATAAAGCATATTTCCATCATATATTAAATGGCGATGCAAAAATAAAATGATTAAAAGATCACAAATCTCTACCATGTCATTTGAATATAAAATCATACTCAGTAGGACCACCGAATATAAATCAACAATTAGCATAGTACTCAAATTGTGATTTTCTAAGTATTGCCCTCAAATATCGGTTGCACTTGTTTAACACAAGACTTTCTCGATATAATGGTCTATATTTAATCAATGATAACCTCTAGATATTCTGCTAGTTTGAGCTCTACAACTTGAACATTAATCAATTGCATTTTGAGGATAATAATAATAACATGACAACACTAAGGATGGCTTAAAAGGAGATAAAGATAGTACTGACCGAAGGCAAAAAGGCAAGATTAAGCTATGGCAAGATCAGGACAACAAGTAATCAGGTTGCCAACAACTCATATACAAGCAGAATATTCCTAAATTATCATCACAATCTCAAATAGACAATGAATCATCATCAAGCAATCGTTAATCCCACAGATTATCACACAATTGTCTCCTAGAACTAGTGACAATATTATCAAATAGTAAAGTACACTAGTAACAACATGAACTGAATGCAACTCATGAGGTGATGGCACTCGAAGTTGTCCAGAAGGTAGCAAGGCAAGCCACGCCGAAGTCGATGCTATCCCAGAAAACCTATCGTCATCATTTGCACCATGGCATGGTTCTCGGAGATACAAAGCCACCCACATTGTTTGACGAGTTCTTGTGCAAATATGTCAAGTCAAGGCAAATAGGGAGATATATATTTGTTAAGAGAATTTTGGTATAATCGAGTCATAAAACGACACGTGAAACAAAAACCACAAAGTGGTCAACGCATCGTGCCTTGTGTGGTTGCACGCCACCGGCCAATCGCGAGGTGTATGCATCAAGATCGCCCCTGAGTTTGTGGGTCCTCGACCATGTTTGCTTCGACCACCTTTATTCTAACCACATTGTGTCGACCACGCTATTTCGGTCACGTCGCTACGATCACAGCTTTTTGACCACAGTGCTACGACTGGTTTACTGTAGCTACGACCGGTTCGCTACGTAGTTTGACTCATGATTGCGACTGAGTCTCCAGAGTCTCCGACTATTCGCTGACTCCGAGGCCTTCGGCTCCTGCATAGCATTCGGACACACTGAGTACTCGTCACACGACCATACACATGAATACTACCAACGAGAAGATTAATTTCAATGGTCGATGCGTGCGTAGCGCCACACACAGCCAACCAATGGCAGCCCATGCACCAAGAAGGAAAGGAAAGATTGGTTCCAAGCGAACCATATTTGCGATGGGAAGACGATTGCACTGTATCTTCATTTATGGAAGTATTTCTCAATAAATATTTTCTGATATGGAAACCACAGGTTTAGAAGGAAAGAATCAGCAATCGAATAAGGATCTCAATCTTAGAAATCAGAGATTGATTTGCACCGCGTGAGGGCCACGTATGTTGCCTGTGGCCCATGCTCGTGCCTATAAAAAGAGAGACCCCACAGGACGGGACGGAGAGACAGAGGTCACGGAGAGGAATGCACACACCAACACATGTCGACAGTTAGGACTCTGATGAACTCAGGCAGAAGAAGGAGAAGGCGGTGGAACCTAAGGAAGCAATCTGTATAAGCTGAGGCCATGGCGTGCTATGCTCTGAATGGTAAAGAACTTTCACTTTTCTCTTTCTCTGCTATTTAGCCATCTTGCATGTTGATGGACGGCGGCGTGTGGGGAAGATTGCCAAACGCCTTCCCCACACGCCACGGTCGTGGTCGGTAATACCTTCGTTAAAGTACCTTGGAGCTAGCCATTGAGCAACCCGTGGCCATGACAAAGGGGTTGTCAAGATTGCTGATCAAGCTTTGATCCCATGGGCTTAAAGCACGAAGTCCCCCGCCCTTACATGTGGCTCGCGTGCCCTGGCCAAGCTGCACAACTGCGGTGATCTATCATGTAGCAGGTTTATCCTGCGTGTACCTCTTATCTGAGGTGCCCAATCAAGGCGAGGCGGATGGCGCTACTCGTAAGTACTTTCGATCGCCTCCTATACTCAGTCGCTTTCGATCACTTTCAATACTCGGGCGCCACCGACCACCTACTGTACCGAGACGTCACGGACCACTCATTGTACTTGGATTTCTACGACCGTTGTTGATGCTTGGATGCCACCAACCACCCGTTGTATCCGGATGTCACTGACCTTCGATGCTCGGACGTCCACGATTGCTTGCTGAGATCGGACGCATCTGACCACTTGCCGAACTCGGATGCCTCCCACCGCTTGTCAAAGATGGACGCCTTCGATCGCTTGTCGAAGTTGGATGCCTCCGACTACGTCCATGATTCTTTAAATACTAGTTTACGCTGAAGTTAACCCCATATGCCTTCCTTTGTTGCCTTAATCATTATAGTGGAGTACAAGTTTGCACTTACCTTGCTATCTCCACACAAAGAAAGACGACTTTGACTACGGTGAAGACCAGGACGAGTAGGCCGCGTCTTACTGTCGTCTGCCTGTGGGCAGGCTCTCGGGTTTCGCTATTTATTAGTCTGTTTCCGCTGTTAGTTCCTTTATTTATTTTGCCAATGAGCATTGATGATATAAAACTTGGCCATAAGGCCGTACTCTTTTATTCAGTTGGTCATTTGTGCTTGATATATATCTTTGTTCCACTGGGTGCACTAGCTGATTCTGGACTAGTGCAATTTACACAGAGGATCCGAGAGTTGTTGCTCCGGGGTTTGACATTTTAGCTTGAGGTCGTGCTATGATCTAGCTTGTTATGACATTTGAGAACTCATCCAAGTCATCTAAACCATTGAGAACTCATGAGTAAGAGCATATCAAGTTTTTTTTCCTTTTTGCCCAGCTTTGATGCACCCTTCACTCAAATGGAGAAATATTAGAACTTTGCCAATGATTCTCTATATCATTAATTGGAATATGTGCTTGGCATCCTAATTAAGGTGCATACCAAGTTTTAAGTCATTTGGACCAATAAATCAAAAAGTTCCATCAATTTTTGATTTTGAAATTGTATTTATTTTACTGTTCTTCTGTTGATTTTACTGTTCACCCAATCTTATCGCTACTGTTCATCTGGTCAGACCGCTTGGAGCACGTCAGGGGTCATTTTGCCTAGTTTCGCTTGGAATTTTTTGTGTGGATAATTGATCTATGAACTTCACAACTATTCATAATTATTGGAGTGAAAAACTTGGAGCTGTGCTTCCATTTTGAGAAAAGATTTGAAAAGTATTGTAATCTTGCTGGCTCCTATTCACTCTCCTCTAGTTGTCATCTTCGGTCTTACAAGTGATGTTAGAGTAAGGTTGCTCTTCGTTTGATCTTAATTGATCTTGAGCAATGGCGTTGAAGAGGTATCACAACAAGCCCTTGTCTTTGATGGGGCTAACTATCCCTATTGGAAGGCAAAGATGATGATGTATATCGAGGTTTAAGGTTTAGCCAATTGAAATAAAGTGAAAAGCTCTTTTGTTGTGCCTACCGATGACGTAGTCTTCATTGCTGTTCAGTCAGTTGAGATTGAGGCAAATGCTAAGGCACACAACTTTTTGATCTAAGGCCTAGGAAGATTTGAGTTCAATCAAGTAGCTCATCTTCTATCCACATATGAGATCTGAACGACACTCTCTGATTATCATGAGGGAATGACAGAAATCAAGAAAGTACACGAGACTCAGTTCAAGAGGAACTACTAGAAGCTAGAGATGCAACTTGGAGAGTCCATTAATTCATCCTTTGGTAGATTCCACAAGATCCTAAGTGATTTGAGATCTATTGGTATGATCTATGCAGATGCCGGCAATGCGGGTCATGCTTTGAGTACTCTTGACATGAGTGTCTAGGAACAGGCGAGCGGTTAAACCTCTCATAGGTCCAGTTAGACCGCCGACTCTAGACTGTCAGACCGCACACTGGTCAGACCACACCTCCAGTGGTGGTCAGAACGGTTAGGTGCTGATTTTGTGAGGTTTTGTTGTTTTGTGTTGTGGTTTGAGTTAGGCTATCAAATATGGTCTTCTTAGTTATTTAGCTCTGGAGTGAAAAATTTCTTTATACTTAGGTAAAAATTTAACAAAACACTATTCACCTCTCTCTTTGTTGCGATTGCTGTTCCTACAAAACAGAATAAGAATAGCATTAACATTAGTGCACCTTGGCACTTTGCCATGTAGAAAAATTCCGAAGCATGAGGATGAGCAAGCAGGAAGAATTGAAGTTTATTACAAACACACCAATGTGACGTGATTTTTAAAATTTATCATGAATTAGTATGTCTCTTCTCGTTTAATTGTTCGTGGTTGTGGCCCTATGCAATAGGTTTACATTTCTTCTTATTTGAGTGAATGTTCATTTCATGCTTGGCAAGCCCACTTGGAACTGATATACTGGATCTGTCCTTTCCTTTTTCTGAAAAAAAAAAATTTGAATCTGTGTGGCTCAGTTTCATTTCTAAGGTTTGTTGTATTAGCCGGTTGTTGTTGGAAATGAAAATGTAAATAGGCCAATCTTTGATAATTGTGGTATTGCGACTACTACTCCAGCAGTACTCCAGAACACCATGAACGGGATCATTATCTTCTTACTCGCCCACAAATCAGACGCACCAAATATTGATGGAGAATGTGCTTCTAACAGATGAAGTTTTTAAGTGTGTCATATCTCGTTTATTGACCATATTCTTTTTAGCTTATAGTTTATTACTTATAGTTTTCTCTAAAAAAAAGGGAACAGTTTCTCTGCTGCTGTTTAGAGTGATTTATCAGAATAACTTTTTCAAAGCGACTTAACGGTATACGATTTGTTCACACAAACGTTCGTATTAGGACTAAAAACTATCAGACGTTATCATAAACCAAAAAGAACAAACCCATAATGTACTTGTTTGGCCCGCCTGATCTGGCTAGAGTATGAGGCGTTGTAGCCTCAGCCATCTTCGAGAATAGGGTGCCACTCGGTTGGACTGAAATAAGTTGCTTTATGGTTAAAATTACACTGTAACTGATGGTGTCTGTCGTAGGGGTGGCCCCCACCTAAACCCAGCAGGCCTGGTAGGAAGTTATAAGGCCCAGAATAGGCCACGTGTAATAACACAAATACCCCTGAAGGGGAGGATCAGCTGTAAGGGCATAATTGTAAAGGCACTTCCCATGTGTATATATATAGAATACCGGCCATGGGGAGAAGGCAGGCCATCATACTCATTTCCACCACTCTCCACTACCATCTCTCTCTCTGTTTGGTCTGTAGCCACAACAGTGTCCGTGGGGAGGACAAGGACAAGCCTGAAGACCGAAGAAGAAGGATGGCACCGAAAAAAGCTTCGTCAGCGGCAGCAAAGGGAAAGAAGGCGGCCGGGCCGAAGCGTCGTATGAGTACCAGGGCTTCGGCATCGGTAGCGGCAGGCGCGGTGGCCAAAGACGTCGACGTCCGCGCAGTGACGACCAACCTCGTCACCGGCACCGCGACAACCAATCTCGTCACCGGCACCGCGACGACCAACCTCGTCACCGGCACAGCGTCGACCCACCCCGTCACCGGCACAGCGTCGACCCACCCCGTCACGGCGTCGCGGGGCGGACCCATGATCGAAGACGTCGGCGCTGGTGCGGCGGCGGTACCCCCCCGCCGACGCAACGACACCGACCGCCGACGCAACGGCACCGACCTCGCCGCCCCGCGCAACCCTCGCGCGGCGCTGGGCCAGGCGGTTCGAGTAGACGACGGAGCGGCCGGCAGCTCGGGACCTCGCGGCGCGGTCGTGCCGCGCCGATCCGCCCGTTAGAATGCGAGCGACCCGCGCCGCAGCAGCGGCGTCTGTGGCGGCCCTCAACGCGTTCCAGCGGGAGCTAGGGGACCTTCGCGGAGCCGTTCGAGATATGCAAGAGGCTCGGAGCCAGCAGGCCGCGCCAGTAATCACGCCCGAGTCCACGCCGGAAAGGGTGGATAGTCGCGAAGCCCCCACGTCTAGCCGCGTGCCGCTGCGGCGCGTAGATCCGGAATCCCCGCTTTCGGCGGGGCTGCAGCAAGCGGCATGGCCCGAAGATTTCAAGTTTCCTAGCGCCATCGACTCGTACAAAGGCGACACGGACCCCCGCGAGTTCGTGCGCGTGTACGAAACTGCGATCGAAGCCGCGGGCGGAGACGACACCACGAAGGAGAAGGGACTCCCCCTCGCGCTGCAAGGCGTGGCGCTCTCTTGGTTCTTTACCATAGAGCCGGGCTCCATCTACGCGTGGGAGCGGCCGCGTCGCCTCCATAACAACTTCCAGGAAACTCGTCGACCGAGTCGACGCGGACCAACTCTTTCTTTGTCAAGCAAAACCCTCGGAAAAGCTCGGGACTACTTCAAACGCCGCCAAGATTCGATGCCAAGTGAAAGGCGTTAACGAAACCACCATCGTTAATGCAGCCATCGGGGCCTTCGTCGGGCGATGGCCGAGTACAACACGAAAGCCAATCAAGGCGGTCGCGAAGCTCTTCGACAAAATGGAGGAATATGCCGGGCGGAAGAAGACGCGCGGCGAAGGCAAGGGCGACTCAGACACCAACGGGCGGAGCCAAAGAAAGCGAAGATCCCCAAGAACGGCTCTTGAAGGAAAGCGTAGCGAGAGTCATCCAGGACGCGCTCGATGCGCAGGACACCTCGCATAAAGTCGTCCGTCGCCCAAGCGCGGCCAGAGGTCGAGGAGAAACCGTACGTCCTCGACATTGAAGGCGGTTCCGACGAGGGCGCTCGCGGGCCGAGGCGGTCGGGGCGCCGTGGCGGGGCGCGACGATAAAGGTCGTGGAGATTACGACGACCAGCACCGAGGACTTTGTGTGTGGTCCACGGCGCGGCAATCATGATACCCTTTGCACCTCCATCGCGGCGCTCGCGATAGCGTCGCTAGGGCAGAACCCGAGACGCGTCGCCACGGTGGCCCACGTCCAACCCCGCACGAGGCCCCCATGTCGATGCAGCGCAAGGGATGCAACCCCGTGAAGGCACCTTGCGGATCCAAGCTCACGTCTGGCGGCCTCGGGAGGGCCTCACGCCGCTGCGCAGCCCCGAGGCAACCCACCGCAGATCGTGCGTCATATCCGGAGGTTCTGCGCTGGAATTCGCCTCGACGGCAGCGCGAAGGCCTATGCGCGAAGACTACATCACGTGGCGGCATACCAGCGCGCAGCACCCGGTGGCGCAGACAGTTACATTCACACCGACGGCGCCCAAGGCGTGGACTTCCCTCATCGGGACCCTGGTCATCCGGTCACTATCGCGGGATGCGGCGTGGGCGCGCCTTGGTGGGCGGGCGGCTCGCCTAGGTCCTCGGGAACCCCACTGCAGGCTTCGGGGACGACCTCTGCGGCGGCTGGGCCAAATAGGTCTTCAAGTCTCCTTCGGCCAAGGTGACAATGTGCGGGCGAAGATGCCACCTTCGGCGTGGTCGACCTTCCGTACCCTACAATGCCATCTTAGGGCGCCCAATCCTCAACTCCTTGGCGCGGTACCACATCACGGCTATCTATGCATGAAGATCCTGTGTCCCGGACCATCATCACCGTCGAGGTGACCAAGATATGGCGGCGCATCGAGCAGTACTGTGTGTCGCGTCGCGAAGCCCAACGGCGCTCTAGAGGCGGCATCACGCGCGGAGGTCGCGCGGGCTATTCGGGCGTCTTGGCGGGCCTGCAGGCGTCTAGCGACTAGAGGCTTCGCCGCACCAAGGGCAAGCGGTTAGTATATCCACCCCTTGTAGTTGCTTACGCGCAAGCGGGGTATAATGAAGATCGCCGTTTGTCGCTAATCTTTCTTCATCACGCGCAAGTACGCGGCGGCGGCGCGCGAGCTTAGCCAACGTCGTGTTCCGCAATATAAACAAAGACGCACATTCGCGTGTGCACTCGCCGTAGTGAGTGCGGATCGAGTATAAATCGAAGTCGCGCGTTCGCGTGTGCACTCGCCGTAGCCAAAGGTGGCGGGCCGAGTATAAACAAAGACGCGCGTTCGCGTGTGCACTCGCCGTAGCGAGTGCGGGTGATCGAGTATAAATCGAAGTCACACGTTCGCGTGTGCACTCGCCGTAGCCAAAGGTGGCGGTCCCGAGTATAAACAAAGACGACGTTCGCGTGTGCACTCGCCGTAGCGAGTGTACGGATGAGTATAAATCGAAGTCGCGCGTTCGCGTGTGCACTCGTCGTAGCCAAAGGTGGCGGGCACGAGTATAAACAAAGACGCGCGTTCGCGTGTGCACACGCGCGTGAGCTGTGAGTGCGGATCGAGTATAAATCGGTTGCACGCTCGTGTGCACTCACCGTAGCCAAAGGTAGCGGGCACGAGTATAAACAAAAGACACAACGGAGGGCGCCCTCCGCGCGCGATCACGGACTTTAAATAAGGCGTGGCGTCGAGGTCCGCCTCGCACGCACGATCACGGACTTTAAATAAGGCGTAGCGTCGAGGTCGCCCGCACGCACGCGATCTACGGACTTTAAATAAGGCGTAGTGTCGAGGTCCGCCTCCGCGCGCACGATCTACGGACTTTAAATAAGGCGTAGCGTCAAGGTCCGCCTCCGCACGCACTAGTCTACGGACTTTAAATAAGATGTAGCATCGAGGTCCGCCTCCGCACGCACCAGTCTACGGACTTTAAATAAGACGTAGCGTCGAGGTCCGCCTCGCACGCGCGAGTCTCGGACTATAAAGGAAGGCGTGGCGTCGAGGTTCGCCTCGCACGCGCGATCTACGGACTTTAAATAAGATGTAGCGTCGAGGTGCGCCTCGCACGCGCGAGTCTCGGACTATAAAGGAAGGCGTGGCGTCGAGGTTTGCCTCCGCACGCACGATCTCTGACTTTAAATAAGACGTGGCGTCGAGGTCTACCTCGCACGCGCGAGTCTCGGACTATAAAGGAAGGCGTGGCGTCGAGGTTCACCTCCGCACGCACCGATCCACGGACTTTAAATAAGGCGTGGCCGAGTGCGCCTCGCGCGCGCAAGTCTCCGGACTATAAAGGAAGTCGAGCGCCGCCGCGACGCGCGCCGATCCACGGACTTTAAATAAGGCGTAGCGCCGAGGTGCGCCTCGCGCGCGCAAGTCTCCGGACTATAAAGGAAGACGTGGCGTCGAGGTGCGCCTCGCGCGCGCGAGTCTCCGGACTATAAAGAAAGGCGGAATGCCGAGGTCCGCCTCCGCACACGCCAGTCTACGGACTATAACAAGGCAAAGTGCGGGGGTCGCCTCGCACACGCCATCCACGGCCGTAAAAGGTGAGATGCCAGCGATTGTCCCATAGCGCCATTCTAAGGAACCCTTGCGCGCTACTTCGCCAACGGTGGTATCAACACACAGCGCATATCCTAAAATGCTAGGAAATCTGCATCTGGAAAAATCACAAGTACAAAGGCCGGCAACATCCTTGCGCTCTAAGCCGCTATCCCGCGGGTTCGTCCTTAACACACGCTAAAGTGGGCCTCGCTCAAGAGGCCACCGCCCAAAAGTCCAGCGACTCTTGACCCTTCGCGGTCGCGCGTCGCCGGTTGAAAGGTCGGCCGCGAAGAAGTCGGCCCCGCAACGGCCGCGGGATATAGGCGAGTCGAATGCATGCCGCAAGTGTGTACTTCATTCGTAAAAGAGAAGCGAGACAACACACGCCTACATCTAGGTACCACGGTGTCAGACCTGCGGGTTCCCGGCGCCTTCAGAGGGCCCAGCGCCGCCCTCGTCGCGTCGAGGGACCCCGTCCAGAAACTGGCCGAGGCCCCCCGCCCCGTAGAGCGACTTCCGGAGCTCGATCCGTGCAGCGTTCGGCCCGACGTAAGCCCAGATCCGGTCGAAGAAGGGCCCGAGGGCACGGCGAGCGCAGCAGACGGCGCCGGACATTATTCTGGCCCCGCCGGGCATCTCCAGCTGGGGGTCATCCAGCCCGGCGACGTGCGTACAACCGCGGTGCTGCAGGAGCGCACACACCAAGCATGCCGACGTGTACGCACAGTGGGTGCCAAAGGACGTCGCCGCGTCGCGCGCAACATTGGTGGCATCCCCGATCCAGCGGAGCGTCCGAGACAACTCCTCCGGGCCGAGAGCGCGGTCCGGCACCTCAGTTACCAGCTCTTGAAGATGGCTCTCCAGCGCTTGCATGGCGTTCCATGCAACCACCGAGGCGTCGCCAAGCGTCTGGTTACGCTCCGCCAGAGTCAAGGCAAGTTCGCCTTTTTCCCTCTCTAGCGAGGCGACCTGCGCTAGGAGCCCGTCCCGCTCCGCCGCAAACTTTTCTTCAGCGGTGCGCGCGCCGACTCTGCGCCGACGCAACAAGTCCTCGGCGTGTGCCTCGCCCGGCACATTCCGCTTCCGGTGGCGGATGCGGGCGCCCCGGGCGAGCGGGCTCGAGGCTTCGCGTAGCTCCTCCTCGGCGACCGCGATCTATCCTCGGCGCCTTTCGGTCACAGTATGGACCGCTTGCAAGGCTGCGCGGCAAAGACAAGGGTGCAGACGGAGAAGACTCGGCAAGCTCGGCTAGATCGGCGTTGTCGCATGAGTACTTACGCCACCGAGACACCTCGGCGTCCTCGGCGCCCCGCACCGTAGGCTGCGGCACTTGCGGTCGGCGCTCGTGGCGCGTCATTCACAATCCCGCGCCACGCCCTCGGCGTATCCGAGGCGCACGAAGTCGGCGGGGCTTACGCGCTCGGAGGCTCGCGTTCGCCGAGTGTTCCCCTCCGGAATGAGCAACGCTGCAAGCAGGATACGGGTGGCGCCCCAAGGCATAAAATCACACACGAGTAAGCTAAGCCACCTTACCTTCGGTAGAAGGAATGGCCCGCCGCGCGTAAGCCTCCGCGTTTGGGAGGGCGGCGGCTGTCCCGCGCGGCGGGTGGCGTGGGCGAGGCGAAGGCGCGTATGCCGCGCGAGGTCTCGGCGCTGCGTTGGCGCCCCACAAGTTTCGATGCCGTGGCCACGAGCGAATCCCGCTGTCCGGTGGAGCTCGCCGCCACGCACGACCGCTAGCCGGGCGGCCGGGGCGGCGAGCGCCGCTTCGCCGTGATTAGCGGCTCGCGCCGCCTGCGCCGGCGAAGGTTCCTGATGGCGATTGTCGCGGGGCACCTCGGTTTCGCTGCTGTTAGTAGGGTAGCACGGCTCCGTGCGCCCGCGCGGAAAGCGCCTCGGCACCACGGCGGCCACGGTCGAAAGCTCCACCTCGACATCGCCGGTCCGCACGGGTGCCGCCTCGGTGACTTCGGCGGGCGGTGAGGCTTCCCCCCTTCGGCCGCTCGCGGCAAACCGCCGTCGGGGCGCTCGGTGAAGATACCTCGCCGACGCGTCGCCGCCCAAACCGGAATCGGCATACCTCGCCGAGTCCGACCCCGCGTCCGCCGCACCCTCGGACGCACTAGCAGCAGCAGCAGCAGCCGCCGCGCCAAGCGCGGCAGGCGCCCCGCCGCGGCCCCTCTTCCGAGACGGGGTCTTCTTCTTCTTCGCTGCACCATCGTCTGGAGCGACACGGTCCGGCACGGCAAGGCCCAGAGCCTCGCACACGCGGTTGATTCGCCCCAGCCCCGCCTCGGCAATAGCAGCCGCGCGCTGCTCGTGCTCCCTGCCGGTGTACGGCCCCAGGAATACGCGCGCGGCTTGCTCCGCCTCCTCCAAGGAAATCCACAAACAAAGGAGAAGACCATCGACATATAACGCATTCCGCGTGAACAAAGGAGAGACGCGGCGAGGCTTACGGAGATCGCCGGCGCAGCAGCAAACCCATGGCAAAACATTGTCGTCTCGGCGCCTCGGCGGCAAGACGCCGATCGCGAGCAGCGGTGCCACGCCGTACATCACGAACTCTTCGGTGGTCGCGCATGTTGAAGCGGCGGCCACGCCACGAGCGCTGGACCCTCCGCTTGTCCTCGTCATCGAGCGTTCGGCGGGCGAGGGCTTGAACGCGATCGGTCGGCTGTGCACTCAAGGCGCTCCGCTCTCCACACGGTGGTAGAACCACCGCTTCATCGATAAGACTCCCACTTCCCGCGAGTTGCATTCGCGGGAAGAGCTTCTTGCACGACGGACGAAGGACAAAGGTGGCGCTACCGGCTCGGCAGCGTCCGTCGCCGGTCCTTGCGCCGCATCGTGCCTCGTGAAGGTAGGCGAACAACGAGGGTGGGCCAACACGCCCCGAGCGCAAGGCCTGTGTACACCGCGGCCGGGCCACGCGTTCGGTCGATTGCGCCGGCTCGGCCAAGGTCGCGAAGACGTCGCCACGCGGCCGTCGCAGGATGCGGAGCCCCGCGTTGAAAAAGGCAACGAACACGACCGCCTCCGACCTCTCGGGATGTGGTTCCGTCTCGTCGGCAGCGGGCAATCGTACCTCCTGGTGCTCGGACAATTTCCCCACGCGCAGTAGCCCTTGGATCGTCTCCTCAGTTACGAGCGAGTGGCCTAGCTCGCCGGAGAATGTGCCTTCCTCCTCCGCCACCACCACTCCTTGTCACCGCCGGCCGGTCGCGCTCTTGGGCGTGTATTTCACCTTAGCTCGCGAGGACCGCCGCGAACGATAGAGCCACCAACCATCGGCGCGCCATCGAGGCCATTGCTTCCACGAGAGATTGAAGCGGTGAAGATATCGCGAAGTGTCGAACGGAGCAGCGGGAAAAAGGCGTAAAGGTGCGGGGCGCGTTATTACGGGGGCTATTTCAAGCCACCTCACCCGCATCTGCGCTATCGGCGTGCCGCAACGATCCGCGTGCCGGATGCAGCCGCAGAGGTGTAAAGGTCCGCCTCGCACGATCCCCCGTAACGGAAAGCGAAGTGTCGCGAAGGTCCGCGTCGGGGCGCGACCGCAGTCGTACAAGCGCCCATCCAGCGCAATGCCCCATACCCAAAGCTGGAAGGCCACGACCACAAGCGCCAAGGGCCGTCACAGCACGACGCTACCTAGCCGTAGTTAAAGGCGCATTAATGGGCCAGGGGATCACAACCGCTCCGGCACCGTGCCATTCACTGCCCGCCCCGTGTCCCCCTTGCCTAGGGAAGAGGCGAGCGGCCGCGCACACGCAACCGTCCATATCCCGTTGCCCGCCAGTCGTAGGCCGCCACGTGCCCCGGGCGCGTCGGGTCGCGATGCGGGAACCTAACCTGGCAGCCGGGGCGGCGTGATTCGAGAACCTCAGCGCAAGACCGCATCGTAAGATCCCGAGTCACCATGTGCGTGGCGGTATTCGCAGGCGGCGCCGGCCAGCGCCACCCGCTTGAGGGTAGGAAGCGGGCGCGCGTCTCGCCGACCAGGCGCCGGCCAGCGCCACCCGTTCAAGGGTAGGAGCGGCGCGTCTACCGACCAGGCGCCGGCCGCCGCCACCCGCTCGAAAGGTAGGGACGGAGCGCGCGTCTACCTCGACCAGGCGCCGGCCAGCGCCACCCGCTCGGAAGGGTAGGGACAGAGCGCGCGCGTCTCGCCGACCAGGCGCCGGCTTCACCGCCACCCGTTCGAGGGTAGGGACGGAGCGCGCGTCACGTCGACTAGGCGCCAGCCAGCGCCACCCGTTCGAAGGGTAGGAAACGGGCGGCGCGCTCTGCCGACCAGGCGCCGCCAGCGCCACCCGCTCGAAGGGTAGGGAGCGAGCGCGCGCGTCTACGCCGACCAGGCGCCGCGGCGCCACCCGTTCGAAGGGTAGGGGACGGAGCGCGCGCGCCTACGTCGACCTGGCGCCAGCCTCCGCTGCCACCCATTCGAAGAATAGGGGATGGAGCGAGCTTGAAGAACGGAGAACAGCACATACGACCACCATAACTCGAAAATGCAAAGGTCAATTTGCGGCAAGAGCGAACATGATCTCGCATACGATATGCGTCGCCACACCAGCATATGCTCGTTCGCACGATCAGAGCGTATGGATGACTTCATATCTGTCTACGAGAGCAAGTCAGGCCTTGCCATTTCCGCATCAAGCTGTGAAGCATTCCCGCAAACAGGACGTATCTTGTTCACCGGCGCTCGCGGGCATTGACGCCGGTCGACGCAGTCATCAAACGTAGATGAACAAAATTTTCCCTACATATGAGAAATTAACCATGAGCAGGTACGGGATGTGCAGCAAGGGATGTCTAGAGAGCGGCCCCCGGCGCCAACATATTTATACTCGGCCTCACCAGGCAAAGAGCGCCGGCGTGACGGATGCCAATCGCGCACGCCAACCGGTGGAAGCACAAGCGGGCGTCGGGTGGTTCGGCTACTGGGGTGCGTGAGTGCAACCGTCGCACCCACCGCGTGCACACCGGAAACCGCCGCACGCCCACTCACGAAGGCGCACTACACGATGCGACAGCGCCCCGCAACCCAACCGCCATCTCAAAAGCACATCACCAGCGGCAAGGTCGCAGCGACTACGAGCGCGCGCGCCGTAAGTCCAAATGCCGGAGTCCACCGCCACATTGATGGTCACGACGCTCAACGCCCGCACCGCGCCAAGCACGCTTCACCACGTGGACGGCGGAAGAGCGAAGCGTCGCAGCGCGCCCTTATCGTTTAAGGCCGCGCGACGGCTCAGAGCCCGCCACGCTTGCCTATGCGGTCAACGCCCCGCGCGCGTCACGCCGGCGGAGCTACGCCGCCGCCCAATTCGAAGGGTGAGGGCGAAGCATACGCATCCGCCGCCACAGCGCAGCTCCGGTCAAGTTTGAGAGGTTCACAGCCGCGGGACGGAGGGCCAAAGGACTCGGCGACATGGCCCGGCCCCGTGAAGCCCTTCACCATGAGAGGCTCTGTCGTAGGGGTGGCCCCACCTAAACCCAAAGAGTTCGGTAGGAAATTATAAGGCCCAGAATAGGCCACGTGTAATAACACAAATACCCCTGAAGGGGAGGATCAGCTGTAAGGGCATAATTGTAAAGGCACTCCCCATGCGTATATATATAATACCGGCCATGGGGAGAAGGCAGGCCATCATACTCATTTCCACCACTCTCCACTACCATCTCTCTCTGTTTAGTCTGTAGCCACAACAGTGTCTTATTTAGTGTAACTAAATTTTAAAAAAATTAAAATAGAAAAAACATATTATCCCATCACGAACAATACAAATGAATACGGAAAAACGAATCAGCAAAAAAGCTTAAAAAACCAGAAAGTCGGAAAAAGATGAAATTTAAAAATAATAAAAAAAATAAATTAGAAGTCAAAAATTCAAACTGAAATAAACTGAAATGAGTAGGGCCTAGATGTTTCAGCGGAGACAGCCCATCTGCCTAGCCTTGGAGCCGTCGGTTCGCGGACGAGCAACTGGAGCACGCGGACACGCGCCAAGCGAAGCGAGCCGCGCTGTGGGCGTGTGGCGTGGCAGCACGGCACAGCGCGGGGGGCCAAAAAGATGCGTCTGCCGGGAGTCGAACCCGGGTCTATTGCTTGGAAGGCAATTATCCTAACCGTTGGACTACAGACGCTTTGTTGAGCTGAAAGCTACAAAACTTTTATATGATCGTTTTTGTTTTTGGCTAACTCGTCGCGCGGTGTTGACTGTTGAAGAAACGGGAGAAGGAGCACATACCGGAGAGGTAATGCATAACCTTGGATTATTTTCCCCCCTTCTTCGTTTGAGAGAATTTGTATCTGGAAATTCTTTTTTCCCCCTTCGTTTGAGAGAATATTGTGTCTGGAAATTCCAACAGCTAGTAGAATGCCCCGCACCCTAAACAAATACATTAAATTTTTGGGCTATGGTACGGGGTGTGGCTTCAACTCCAGAGAACAAAAAGGAAGAAAACAACGCTAGAGTAGATAATCTGGAAATGAGGTAGACAAGCCTAACTCAATAGTCAATAGACAGCCTAAACTTTCAATGATAGGTATTGTACAATTTTAGTTCAAATTCTGTGCAATTTTTCATGTCTGTGTTCATAGAAACTTCTATGTATGTTTTAGTTTATGTTATGTCTTTCTGCGTATGTTTTAGTTTATGTTATATCTTAGTCATAGGAAGGGTTCACAAATAGTTGGTTATATTCTGTCTAGGTTAAAATTTTAATTTGTTTCTGTCTTTTGTGTACGGTTCGTCGGCTCCAATACTTTGCGCCTTTGCTGCATAAGGTTGTATGTATTGGTTTGATCATTATTTTTCAAGATGGTGTTATAGCATCTCTATGGATTTCTCTTACTTGATTGCATACGTGGGAGAAGAAGAGAAAGCAGAAGAGGTGGAGAACAAGTACAAAGAAGAGAAAGTAGAAGAGGTGGAGAACAAGTACAGAACAATAGTCTTCATTTTTTGTGTGATTTTCTGAATTTTTGTACGCAACCCTGATCTATTTGTTGGGATGGGCCTTTTTTCTTTGTAAGTTATCTTGCTCAATTGGTTTCCCATGAGCATGAGTTGTGCCCTGTTGTTTGCTCTTTTATTGGGCTTTGAGATTTTGTTTGACCTTGTATGAGTCAATAGGCTGTATCATTATGTCTAAGGGATGGCCTATTGGCAAGCAGGCCCTTAACGGGTCACATACTGAAAGATGCTCACCCGATAACCACAAAACAGCCCAACCCATTCATATACAACTGAGCGCAGCACAGCAAAAGCAACAACAAAGCACAACCCCCGGGGGGGGGGGGAGGTTGATCAGGTGGTCCAAAAAAAAAAAAGAATAAAACTTAACAAAATTTCTGGCAACTGTGCAAAATAGAGTGATAGACAACGTCTTTTCTTTTGAGAGAACATGTTACCGAACTTCTGATGCCTAGTATAATACCTCGGACTAAGGTCCCGCTCAGTTAAACTAAAAAATAGTGCCTTATGGTTGAAATTGCACTGTAGCTTGCTGAAATTACATTGTAACTGAGGTGCTTTATTTGGCGTGATTAAATTTAAATTAAGAAATAGAAAAATATATTAGCTCATTACGGACAACGCAAACGAATACGGAAAAAAGAACCGATAAAAAAGCTCAAAAAAGTCAAAGTTTCAGGAAAAAATGAAATTTATGAATAGTAAAAAATAAATCAAAAGTTTAAGTCGAAATGAGTGGGCGTAAGACTTTGAGAATCCTCCTCAACTAAGACTTCGCTCTGAGGTGGTCAACTCCCGTAAATAAAAGTGGAAGAAAACAACACCAAGTAAATAATTCGAAGTGAGGAGACAGCCTAACTCAACAATCATCTCACGGTCTTCCAGGATATCTGCCATTGTTATCCTGCATTGGCATTCTAAACAAAACCTTTTGCTTGCTCCAGAAAGGCGCCTCAACTGCCTTGGAGACATCTTGCTTATCATCAGGGCCAATGCCACAACGGAACTGACGGAGCAATGAAAGGCAAGATTGCCATTGGAAGTCTAAGAGGGGGATCAGTATAGAGGCACTAGCACTAATCTACATGTTTATTACTCACTGATGGTTGCATGAAAGGCAGCTCGCTTTGCTATGGCTGCATGAAAAGGCAGCTCGCTTGACAAAGACCAAGGAACAAACTAGACTGGAAAAAAAAATCAGTCTTGGCTAAATAAATGACCCCGAGTTTCAAGGTGCAATGTCCATTTGTCTGTCCTGGGACTTATCTGTTAAAGACCCATTGGTCCAAGTCACAACAATATTCTCACAAGAGATGGGATAAAGAAGTTTTGCAACTGCCATCCCGGTTCATGTTCTGAAGTCATGCTGAACAATCTTGTCCGAAACTTGAAGCAAATGAATGCTAGAACAGGACTTCAATTGACTTGTTCGGTTTGTAGGGGGGCATTGAACAAGAAATGCAGCGATCATGCTAACGATAAGGTTAGTCGAGCTCTTCTATGGTACACTTACCAGAGGTAAGAGGGGGTTTCAATCTCAACCGTTGATTGGGTTAGGTTAATTTTGACCTAATGCAAATACTACTAATAAGGAAAACAACAAAAAATTAAGTGATACATACTAAGGTATTATATGACAAACTTGTTTAAATGTCTATAACATCCCAACACTATATGATCAAATCTCAGCCGTGTGGACACTTTGACCTTTCACAATTAGTTCAAATAGTTTCAAAATAAAATGTAAGCCATACTTTTGTTAAGTTTGAGATATGTATTCCACACTAATTTTAAATTTAAAATGGTACATATTTGGAGCGTAAAGCAACACACTTCAGTCAACCTTCCAAATATATACTAAATCAAACTAAAAAAAATCCCCTTCAGTTAGTCTCGAGCGAGGTATGAAGTTACGAGCAAAATGCCCTGTTCAAAATAGCTTTTTTTGAGTGGCTTATGATTGAAATGTATTGTAGCTAGCTGAAAAACACTATAACTGACGAAGATTTATTTGGCGTGATTAAATTTAAAAAAATTAAAAATAGAAAAACACATGTTAGCTCATCACGTATAATGCAAACAAATAAAAAAAGAGCCAGCAAAAAAGCTAAAAAAAACCAAAAGTATAGAAAAAGATAAAATTTATAAATAATGCAAAATAAACCAGAATCTCAAGCCGAAACGAGCGGGGCCTCGCGCGTGCACACAAAAGGATAGGTTTCTGCAAACAAATTTATACTGACAGCGCTGGACCAGCATGAACACCAGACTACGTAAAGAAAAGGTAACACTTCACTGCACCGTTTTCTGTCATTTACCACTAGATCCAAGTACATCTTCAACATAAAGGAACACACTGAACAACGGCCGTGCTTGTACATCAATATTACAGTACCTTCCAGGATCAGGCACAGAACGTACATACATTGCCCTCCTTTGACCAGAGTACATCTTCAGAACACCTGCAAGCAAGACTGCATGCTGCACACAAGATAGAGAGAGACACAGTTACATGCTGCAGCCAGAACTCAGAAGCCTAGCAATGGAGCGAGTCAGAGCTGACGGCTAGATGCCGATCGATGCACAGCTTTGCTTTGCAATAAGCATCCATGCAATTGTGCAAGCTCACACACCTCAGATCGATTTGCCATTCTGCAGAGCGATGTTTCCATCATCCATGACCCACGTACGTTTCCCTCCTGATCAATTCATATCACAGGGAATATGTATGCGCCGGAAATCATCTCATATTCATAGTAACTCAGATACATTGTTATACATACAGGGGAATGTGTGGGATGCTGATGCTTTCACTGTGTGAAATACATTCTTGAATGGCTTTATACTTTTATTTGACACAGATGAGCAATGTACAGAGTAGGAGTGGGGATGAGTTCTCTAAGGAGTGACAGATCACTGGGTAGTAGAATACATTGGGGTGGTTCATTCGTTGGTTGGCTGGTTCGTTCGTTCACAGTAACAAAAGATGAAGCGAACATATGTGTTAAGCTAGCCATACGAACAATGGGGTGGAGTACTGATTAAGAACTCGTGCTTGTCCTCGAGACTACAGGCTCCAAATGCCATGGAAAATGCTCCTGAGCTTGCTCCCGCCAAGCTTCTTCACAATCTTCTTGGCCTCTGTGACATTCGTCTCTGCAAGCTTCTCAAGATTCCTGACATTTCAAACAAGTTCCAAGAACATTATCCTCTATGCATGTCTTGACATGTTGATAATTTTGGAGAGAATTTATCATGGATTGAAGATTTATCGTCAAAAAAAATGTATTGAAGATCGTTACTACCTGACATGCTCCGAGGACATGATCTTCCTCCGGCCGGAGGCGCTGTCGGTCAGGTGCATCAGCGTGGACAGCAAGAACCGCTTCGCCGGCGAGGGTTTCTCCTCGTCGGGGCTCAGCAGCTGCAGTATCTGCGCCACGTTGCAGTCTTCCTGGACGAAGCGCTTCCGGTTGCGGTGCACGGACACCATGGCGCAGAGCGCCTCCGCCGCCATCTCCCGCGCCTCGAGGGATTTGGCCGCCTGGAGGATGTTCACCAGCTCCGGCATGAACCCGGCGTCGCCCATCGCCTTCTTGGTCTCCTCCGACACGTGGCAGAGGTGGTGCCCGGCCTTGAGAGCGCAGTGTTGAAGCGTGCTGTCGCCGTTGCGGAGGAAGAAGAGGACGCGGTTGAGGAAGCCGGAGCCTATGAGCCGGTCGATCGAGCCCCGTGACGAGAAGCAGAGCGTGTCGATGGCTCGGAGGGCGATCTCCCGCGCCTTTGAGGAGCGCGGGGAGCCCGGGTCGAGCACGCGGACGAGCGACTCGACGGCGCCTTCTTGGAGCACGACCTCCCTGGCGGAGCTGTCGCCGGAGGCGATGGCGGCGAGGAGCTCCATCGCCTGGATTTGCGCCACCTCGTCTAAGGCTACCTGCGAGAGCGACACGAGCACCGGCACCGCCCCGGCGTCGGCCACCATGTACTTCCTGATCTCGTCGACGCCCATGAGGCTCCTCAGCACCCAGCACGCCGTGCACACGAGCTCGGCGCCGCTGGCACGGTAGTCGGTGCAGACGTTGAGCAATGCCGTGACGCCGCCATGAGCGGCGACGGCCCACGCGTTGTCCGAGTTCTCGGTGAGCTTGCAGAGCACCCGCGCCGCCTGCTCCTTCGCCGTCGGACCGGCGCCCTTGTCAAGAACCCGGATCACCGGAGCGATGACACCGCCACCGACAAGGTCGCTTCTGTAAGCGTCAAACCCCGCGATCACCGAGACGGCCTCCAGGGCCTCTTCTTGGACACAAGCGTCTGGGCACTCGAGCAACCAGACGAGAACGCCAATGCTGTCGGCGACGTCGGACACCACGACCCGTACGCACTTCTCGTCGTCGCGCAGCACCTCGTTAAGCGCGGCCGAGGCCTCCCTCCGCATCTCCGCGCCACCCACCCTGAGCCTGGCGAAGAGGTCGCGCACGTAGAACAGCACTTCGTCGCGGCTGGCGCCGGCGCCCGGCCGCGGCACCACGAGCGCCCGCGCGCGCGTCAGCGCGCCCGACGCGTATATCTCGTCCAGCTGCGCCACGTGCGCGTCGAGCGTGGCGACCACGACGTCGAGGTCGCTGCGCAGCCGCAGCTTCCCGCCCCCATAGTGCCCGCCCTGGCTCCGCGGCACCAGCTCCCGCGCGTCCCCGGCGGTCTCCACCACATCCCGCAGGAGGTCGGCGAACGCGCTGTACCTCTCCCCGCCGTCGGAGGCCGCGGTGACGGTGATGTCGGCGAGGCCGGCGTGGAGCCGGTTGAGCCTGTCCCGGATGAGCTGCCACTTGAGCTGGAAGAGGGAAACGGACAAGGAAGCAGAGACCAAAGAACCAACGGCATCCAGCGCCGCCGCCAGCCTCCCCTGCTCATCTTGCCCTGCTTCTTGGCACCCCGCCGCCGCAGCCTCCTGCCCTGCTTCTCCCATTCCTCGTACGAGCTCGCACGCTTAGCACATCAATTCTTGCCCTTGCATTAAACACGCAGGAAAGGAAAGAAGCAGCAGAAGCAGACGCGGTGGAGCTATAAAGTGCGGGAACTGCAGGGGAGTGTGATAACCGTAACCGCAAGGTGGTGAACTGGCGATCGATGGGCAGCTAGCTACTTTCGTGCCTTCACTTCACGTCGAGGTAGTTAACGGAGGCGGAGGTAGGGCTGGTAAAAAAGTTCGGGCTCGGCTCGAGTTCATGAAAGCTTAGTTTGACTTGTGGATGAAATGAGCCAAGCCAGCAAAAAAGCTCGGGGTCTAAACGAGCCGAGCCCGAGCCAGCTCGCAAGCGGCTCGGTTGGCTCGGCCCAAATAGGCCCAACTCCTTCCACCGACGGCCCGACGCCTCGCACGGCCTCAGGCCCTCAGCTTCTTCCTCCCCTGCCGAACCGTCTGCCTATGCCTCCTCAGTCCTCACCTTCCCCAGTCTCCATTGGCCCACTCACTCGGCTCTCCCTCTCGGTTTCCCTCTCTCCACTCACGCCGCACGCGCAGACGCGCCCCTCTCGACTCTTTGCCCTCGGCGGCGTCGACGCCGCGCCTCGGGTCCTCCGTCCCCGGCTCCATGCCTCCCCTAGGTGGCTCGGTCTCAGCTCCTCCGCCCCGGCTTCTCACTTCACGCCGCCACGTCGCACCGGTGCAGCTTCCCTCTCCTGCGCCTCCTTGCCTTTTGGCGCCGCCTGGTGAGCCACGGCCCGGCCGCTCCCGCCTTGCCGCTCGGCGCCACCCGGTGAGCCATGGCCAGATCCGGCCGATCTGGTGCTTTTCTCCAAATCCTACCCCGATCTACCGATTTTGGCTTGCTAATTTTGTTTGGTTTTGCCCGAGGTGTTGTGTTGGGACTTGGGAGGCGGGTTGCCTCGGCTGGCCATTGCCGGCTAGCCGCCGCCCGTATGCCAGGGGAGTACCCGGTGGCAACTAGCGAGGTGGCTCGGCGCCTCGGCCGACGGTAGCACGCAGTCGCCGTCCTCGTCGGTAAGCCTCTTCTCTTCTCACTACCTCTGGGCTATACTTTAGATTGGCCCGATATGATTGATTGTTGGGCATTGGCTATGCTTGGATGAATGTGGGATGAATCTCTGGGGTATATTGTTGGTTGGCTGATTGCGAGAAGGGGTTAGGGTTTGGCTGGTTGTTGACGGTTCCCCTCGGTGGCTGTCGACTCTGTTGGTTTGCATTGTTGGCTCGCGAGCCCTCGCGAGCTGGCTCGAGCTGCACCACGAGCCGAACCGAGCCCACAAAAAAGCTTGATATCCTAACCAAGCCGAGCCGAACCGAGCCTCCATTCCACCAAGCTTTCACGATGGCTCGGCTCGTTGCCACCCCTAGGCGGAGGCGTGGCCGGTGGGTCCCCAGCCGCGGGCGGTGGCCCACCACCGGGGCAGCACGAGCGCGATTGTTGATGCACTCGGTCCCTGGGGAAATGCGCCGGTTACTGCTTTGCGAGTAAACATTCACAGTCAACAATTAACATACAAGATCTACTCTCCAATCTCCATTAATATCTCAAGAACATGGGTTGATGAGCTGCTTTATCGAGGCTGTCGGGGTTAGAGCTGCTTTGGCACTGCAAGGTGACCGTGTACAGAGGTTGGGGAGGCGGTTCACCACTCGGATCGATGCTTAGGCGGAGCCGGAGCCAGACCCAAAGGACCTCTCCCTCCACGGGTTTTGACTCCATGCTGACCTATGCATGCCGCTCCATGCGCCAGACGCCGACAGCGAGGGGAGGTGCGGCACTTGCAGCGACGGTGTTGTGCGGTCGATGCCAGCGTTTCCTATGGTTGAGACTTGAGGGAAGGCGATGGCTGATGGGAAGGGGTGGAGGTTGAGGCAAGGAGGAGGGGAGGGGCCGGCGCTGGTGGACGGTGATGGTGCGGTGCGGCACCGCGGCGGCGATGCCAGATTTTCTAGGGTTGAGACGAGAAGGGGAATTAGAGATGGCAAGCAGGAGTGTGTCGGGCCTGTTGGCACTCAGCAGAGGGATTGAGAATTTGAGATGGGCCGGAGTCTCAAAGACGCAAATGGATAGACAAGCCAACCGAGCCAGCTGTCTAATTGCATTTCTCTTAGATGATCGTCTGACCGAGCCAGCCGAGCGGCTCATGAACTAGCTCGGGCTCAGCTCATTAAGAAACTGAGCTCAACCCCTGGCTTGGCTTGGCTCGTAAATGCCACAAGCTGAGCCAAGCCTGTATCGAGCCGAGCCAGCTCGCGAGCCACGAGATTTTTGGTCCACCCCTAGCCGGTGTGCGTGAGGTGAGGACAAAGAACTAGGGAAACAAATTCTATGGAAACAGGTCTTCGAACACAGCCGGTAGGACCTCTTGCTCATTGGTGACATGTGCCCTGTTTTCACCCTCTCCCATCTCAAAGTGTAGCACTCCTGTATAAACTGATTGGTAGCCAGAGCTATAGTACTAGTCAGTAGTCAGAGCTACAGTAACTGATCGGTAGTCGAAGCTATAGTACCAATTAGTAATCGGAGCTGCATTAACCGATCGATAGTCGGGAGACCTTTGTGGTCGAAGATAGGTAGTAGCAGCTCTATGTGAGCGGTACTATCAGAGATGCACTCGAAATGTCGTGCTCGAGACACCGTGGTCTAAGAGCCGTGGTCGAGACACCATGATTGAAGTACTCGTACGTCAAGTAACAGCCATGGTCGAGACACCGTAGTCAAAGGACTGCTTCTCAAAATCAGAATAAAGGCTCCTTGTGCTGGGGACGGATCATAAAATAAGCACCATAGTTGAAAGTGCCGCACAACACTTAATTTATTCAACATACGCGCAGCCACAAAATTGTTCCCTGCTTGCACAAACCAAAGAAAAGAATCATAGTACGACACTCCCACAAAACATTCCCACTCAATACATACTACATACAATAATCTCTTGCTGCCCACAATTTCACTTCGGGAACATAGAAAATGGGATAGGAGGGTTGAGGGGAAATTTCCGGGTTGGAGACGAATTGCCGGCTTGAAGAGGCGGGTGAACACATTGACGAGGCAGGCGAAGAGATTGAGGAAGCCGCGGAGGCACCCGCCGAGGGAGCGATCCAAGAAGACGGCGACGACGGCAGGGGCCACGGCGATGAACTTGAGAGGCCTCCCGCCTCGCTCGGCGACAGACCTGAGAGGACTCCCGCCCTGCTTCGTGGCTGATTGCTGGCAGCCCTCAAGGAGGGCCTGGCGGCGCCTAGCCACCAGCGACGTAGACACCATCTCCCTTGCCCTAGCAAAGACTAAAGAGGAGACGGTGTTGTAGGAGTAGCTATATAGAAGTGCTACATTTTGAGATAAAAGAGGACGAAAACAGGGCACATATCACTGATCAGCATGGGGTCCTAGTGTCTGTTCCCATATAGGGTCTGCTCTTTTTGGCTGCGGTTTTAGCTTTTAGCTGCGGTTTATGGTTTTTGAGCTGTTCGTGCGAGAGATTACATAGTAACAGAAACTCACGTGCGATTTGTGCAGATATAAATAAAGTCAGTACAATATGTACTATAATTAACTAGTGGACTCTGGTTTAAAAAATACTCTATTTAAAAATTAGTTATTATAAAAAAATTAAAAAGTAATTTTTAGAAGCTGAAAAAAAAAACATAGTTTGTTTCCAAGAACTAGAAGCCCTGGGGATTGGCGAGCTTTGGTGCGGAGAAGCGCAATACGAGGGAATTGAATAGTGGTGGCGCTTGGCATGGCCTGGCCTGGCTACCAACCAGATCGCGTGACACGCCCAAAATGCTACGCGTACGAATAAAGTTCCAAGGGGCTATCGTAGTGCGAGTGCCGTATGCTCGCGAGCCGTCCGATCAGTGATCAACGTTCTAGGTAGAGAGAGAGTACTTGTACGAAAGATAGTTGCTAAGATTGCTTACAAATTCGCATCTGCCTTGCCTCACAGTTCCGAGCATTGATTGTGATTTTGGTTAGTGTGTACCTGAGATGTAAGAATTTCACAGAAAATAGTTTAGAGTATTGATAAACATCATCGGATATTTTCTTTCTAACTATTATCCAGATTTGTAACCGTTGGATTAGAGATCTAACGGTCACGAATTCTCCCCACCCCCTCCAAAAAAAAAATCTCCCCCCTCCAAAAATAAGAGGCCGTTAAATCTCTAATCCAATGATCTAAAATTTAGATGATTTTTAGGAATAAAACATCCAAGTGATACCTATACACACCCAATAGTTTAACCCGAATGTGATTGCTGTTTGACTCATGGAAAACAGTTCGAAAAAGAGGCATAGCTATTATGGAATAACGAGCACCGAGGGTTATACTGTGAAGGACGAAACTTAGGGGCCCTTTAAGAGAGTTTGGTTTCTGCCTTCTGATTTTTAGACTCCAAGAGTTTTTTGAAATATGTTGGCTTCTTAATTTAATTTTTTGTTTTTATTCTTTTGTATTGTTTGTAGAGGTATAATAATGTTGTTCTTATATTCTTTATTTTTTAATTAAATAACTTAGAAAAAATTAATAGATGTTATAGGATAATTTTAGCAAAAAGTAAATAGCCGGAATGTGCATCCGGTCGGGTTGAGGCAGGACCTTAAGGGGTTAGGTAGCTAGCAAGCTAGGCTGTGCACCAAGAGTGATCAGCTGTCAAGGCTCGAGACGTGACGACGGAGCGACTGACTACTACGGCCGCGCTAGTAGAGTCACGTGAGACAATAATACCCAACCGATCCTTTGCTTCAAAGCCGTAGTAGTAGTGTATTAATAATGGGATGGCAAGGCTCGAAAGATCCTTGTACGCACTAAGGTTTTGCTTCAAAACTTGTCTTGATCAGCTTTGATAATTCGCTAAATAATTAGTCCACCCGAAATAAATTCTCCATCTACTAGTACCATATTTATACCAAAGCAGTATCTCTACTAATATAATATAGGAGTTTATCCGTTCACCTTCCTTCTCTCTTAGTCTAGTGACTCCCCTATTAAGCACAAGGCGCCCCACACCACTCCTACAAAAGAACTAACTCTTATCAAACTAAAACTGACTGACATATAGACCTCTTTCATGCCACCCCTCCCACCGCTCTAGTCTCCCTCAAGAAACCGTCACCCTCCCATGCAAAAAGTTGACTCCACCCATGATTCTGCATCCTCTTGCAGTCTTCCCTTGTGCTCCTCCTTGGGCAGTGTCAACCTGCCGTCACCATCTCCTCTTCGTCCCCCCACCCCATGGTGCCATCTCGCCCCCCTCCAGTATGGCGGCTATGTGCGCGAATGAGGTGGAGTACGGGTGGAGGCCGCGCGGTCCCTAAGTCAAGGAAGATGGCAGACCTAGCGGCCGAAGGCAACGAAGACGTCAGATCCAGTCATCTCCTGCCGTGCTGCCACAAATCCAACCTCAGGGATGGTGGATCTGGTAGTGATGAGCCCGGTGATGCGTGGCTCTGGTGGTGGTGCTCTTGGTCACAATGGATCTGGTAGGGACTACCGCCTTCTCCCTCACCGGGTGGCACATTGCCTTCTTCTACATCACCGACACCCACGCCTTACTCTTCTTCATCGCCAACTGTCGTGCCTCCTTCTTCTTAATAGATTCTGCCCTCATCACATCCCCTCTTTTCCCAATGCATCGGCCTGACTGCCGCCTTCTCCTCTTGGGCACCACTTCTACATATTGAGGTGGTGATGCAAATGTGGACTCATGCCTAATATATGGGGAGGTGGCGCCTGAGCAGAGGAAGTAGAGAGTGCTTGCCCTTGGGGGCACGTGGGCGTGGCTCAAGTAGAGTCAGCAGCTTGTCAGAGTCAGAAGAGGCAGAATTGCTCTTTCCAGCCTTAGATTGGTCCCATAGACACCACATTACTAGCAGCGCACCTTCTCCAACTCGGAGTCACCGTGCATGAGCACCATTGTCATCTTGCACAGCCGCACTTCATCCTGTGCATTTCTTTTCAGTGTGCTTTTATTCTTTGTCCTTGAGTGCTAATTCCTATTATTTTCTATGAGTTTGTGATTCACTGAGTCCGCTAGTGTGTCATCGGAGAATCAATGCTTGATTCCACTACTTGATGCCCTGAATCCTTATCACATGCCTATTTTTGCTTGCATTGGTTCCCTTTTGTTATTTTGCCCTTTTCACTGGCCAATTGCTCTATTGTTCGTTCACCAAATATTGGGGAAAATTGTAGACTAATTGAGGATGGAGCTTGCTAGGATTTAGGTGTCCCTGTTCTCTCTATTATTATTGATTTTCACCTTGTAACTTTACCACTTATAATTTTGTTTGCGTCTTACTTTTCAAAAGTAGTACCAAAGCTATTTGCAAATCATTGCCTGATTTGCATTGGTAACCTTTATATGAATCTATAGAAGTCATCAATTGTTGTCCAATTCTTTGTTTAGCTATATCTGGTCAACTTTCAAATTACCATGTTGCTACCTTTTGCAGTCTACACAGTTAAGATGGTGAAGAACGGAGGGAGTAATACAATAATAAAAATTCAAGCCATGGACCCAATGATGTTGGCCAATAGCTAAACAATCTTGTGCCAAAGTTAATCAATGGAAAATATCTAAACATCCACGTTATGTTGAGCCAAAGTCTCTTTGTTGTGCATGATTTTGTCTCTGTTTTAACGCATAGGCACTTGCTTTGAGGGATGGTTGGATGGGAGACGAGACAGTGCGGCCTTGGAGGAGCAAAGGGAGCCAAGGAGGAAGAGGAGGGGATGGTCCTATGCTCCATGCACAAGTTGTTGAGGACTCGCTGATGGTTCTCGAGGCTAACATCCAGCATGCAAACCAATGTACTTAATTGGGCCACATGTGAGTATTTTAGTTGTATTTTTTATTATCACAGGTTAGCTTGTTTAAGTATTGCGTGGTTGTAGCCACAGTGATCGTAGCCAAATGTACTCAGTGTGTTCGAGTACTGTGTGATCATAGTCAAGTACTCTGTGTGTTCGAGTACTGCATGGTCGTAGGTGAGTACTTGGTATGTTCAAGTACTGTGTAGTCTCGGTGAGTTCGAGTACTACGTGGTCGTAGTCGAGTTCTCGGTGTGTTCGAGTACTGCGTGGTCATAGCCATAGTGGTCATAGCCAAATGTACTTCGTGTGTTCGAATATTGCATGGTCGTAGTCAAGTACTCCGTGTGTTCGAGTACTGGGTAGTCGCTGTGTCTGAGTATGTGTAGGAGTTGAAGACCCAAAGTTAAAGAGCAGTCGGAGACTCCGGACCAGTTGAAGGCGTGGTCGACAAGCCGTGGTCAATGCTATGGTCGAAGGCATGGTCGATAAGCCGTGGTCGAAGGAGTGGTCAAAGCCACAGTGACTCAGTCGGTATTTGGAGTAGTACTATCGCAGTCGTTAGTCAAACTGCGTAGTGGTTGATGGTCGGTAGTCGTAGTTACAGTGATCGATAGTCGGTAGTTCTAGCTACAGTAGTCGATGGTCGATAGTTGTAGCTACAGTGGTCGATAGCTACAGTGGTCGATGGTCGATAGTCGTAGCTGCAGTGGTCGATGGTCGGTAATCGTAGTTATAGTGGTCGATGGTCAGTAATCGTAGCTACAGTGGTCGATGGTCGGTAGTCGTAGTTACAGTGGTCGATGGTTGTAGTTACAGTCGATAGTCGGTGTTGGAAGACCCGTGTAGTCGGAGATGCAGTCGAGGTGATGTGGTCGACAGGCCTTAGTTGGTGATGTGGTAGACAAGGAGCAGTCGAAGCCTTGGTCGAAAGAGCAGTCAAAGCTGTGGTTGAAGGAGCGGTGTGCTATAGCAAACGTGTGCGGCCTGTCACTATAGCAGTTGGCGATCGCTATAGCAGACGTGTGCACTAGTTGTGGTCGAAGGCCTGGTCGATGCCATGGTTGAAGTCACGGTCGAAGGCATGGTCGATGCGTGGTCAAAGCCACGGTCGTAGTGTTCGAGTACTGTGTGGTCGGTATCGTGTACTCCGTATGTTCGAGTACCACGTGGTCATAATCAACTACTTGGTGTGTTCGAGTACTACGTGGTCATAGCCAAATGTACTCGTTGTGTTCGAGTACTGCGTGGTCATAGTTGAGTACTTCGTGTGTTCGAGTACTGCATGATCGTAGTTGAGTACTCGGTGTGTTAAAGTACTGCGTAGTCAATGTGTCTGAGTATGTGTAGAAGTTGAAGACCTGGAGTCGAAGAGCAGTCAGAGACTCCGAACCAGTCGAAGGTATGGTCGACAAGCTGTGGTCGATGCCACCAATTCACAACTCGGACGTACTCCACCAATTCGGATGCAACAAAAGTTCGTTCATCCGGTTAACCTCGACGGATGGAATCATAGCAAAGCGATCAAAGCCTGTCAGGTCAGCAGCAGCCCAGCCACACGGGGAATCATGAAGCACTGAAGCATCCACTCGATGCCAAGGAGCGCGGCACGCGCGACTGACGGAAGGATGCTTGCGTGCATGCATCTGTGTCTGCAATTCTGCATCTGCGCCACACATGCAGAAATTGCATATGCAGTGCAATACTCCATCTTGATTCTAGAACTATCAATCTCGTCATCGCCTAGGAGTCCATCGGGCTTGTCCTTTGGCGCCCATGTGAGCCCTTGATTTGGCTGCACGTCCCTCCCATGGGGCTGTGCTGTCTCTCACGAGAGAGGCTAACTTTAACTAGCATACAGATGCATGGATAGGGTGGATGTGAAGGAAGAAAGAAAAAAGAGAGAGAAGAAAGCACAGGAAAAGATGAATAAAGATTTCGCATGGCAAAGACCACACAGGAGGCTTGCCCTGCTGAGAAGAAAAGGGCACTTGCTTTCCTGTTTCTGGAGATCTGCAGAATATTTGGTCATGTGAGGCAGCCAGGGTTTTGCTGATTGTTTTTATCTTTAGTTTATAAATAGTAACACTTTGTAGAGAGCTATACGGAGAGAGAGAGAAAATCACGTGCAACTTTGACCGATATAAATAAAGTTACTACAGTATATACTACAATCAACTAGTAGATTCCGTCTTGAAAAGATGCTCTGTTTGAAAGGTAGTTACTGTAAAAAAAGTTATTTACTGTAGAAAAGTGGATTTAGAAGTCAATATGAATAGAGTATTAGTACAGTAAGCTGTGGTGAAGAACTGAAAATACAGAATGGCAGCATTTGATTTGTAATCGTACTGAGTACTGACTGGCTAATGGATAAAACATTTCATCAAAGCAGCAGAAATGAGTCCAATTTAACATGATTTTTGCACTGTTACAATCTATTCTTCTTGCTGGATCTGTGAGCCCATGCAAGCTGGGGGTTTAGCACATGGCTGCGAAATGCAGATAGTTATATAGGAATTTCAATGATGAGATCAATAAATGTTTTTGCAAATTGCAGTTGTTGTGGTCACGTATGCATGATATCAAATACTGTTTAGCCTCAGCAGGATAAGAGATCATCTCCTATTCTCCTCCACAGAAAAAATAAAGGCAGTTCAGTATAGGACCACTGGAAATGAAGCAAAGGAAATAAAAAAGGGAAACAAAAGGCCATCACATTCTAGTCGATAATTTCTCTCCATTATTCAGAATCTTGGATTCGTATATCCTCATTTACGATTATTCTTTGGACAAAATTTGTAATGCAGTATGATGTGCAGTGGAAAAGGGAGTGATCTACGTGGTCCATGATTGCTGAATTTACTCTTCAAGTATCATCATGGCTAGTGGCTCACAAAGTGCACCTAAAGTATTGGTCCCATGGAAAGTAGATGTGTGTGACAAAGTACTAGTGCCACCAGAAAATTAATGTCCAGGGAGAAGAAGAAGCTGGCGTGGGTTCTTTTGGGTTTATGGTGTGATTTTTTATAGTAACTAGTTTTTAAATAGAGTATCTTTTCAAAACGGGGTCTACAAGTATAGACACTGCCCCGACTTCATCTATATTGATCAAAATCGTATGCTAGCATCTCTCTCCGTATTCTCTCGTAGACAACCAGAATTCAAAAATTTAAGACAAAAACTATAAGCCATACCTCAAAAGAACCCCACCACTTGTAGTATGCAAAATTTTCTCCATGGACAAAAAAGGCTCCACTTTCTTGAGAAGAATAAAGTTTGTGATCCAACCATCTCCTGCTGTACAATGCATTGACTCAAATCATCACAGGAAATTTGGCTTCTAATTGTCAAACCTAGTGCCTGCTTCTGTAGGTGCTTTGAGTGGCTCAATGCTATTGTCATATCACTGCAACAAATGTCTCTAGGTGCAATGCAGTTAATGCTGAAGCAAACATGATTAGAAGGGACAAATGACAGTTAATGGTATGCCAATGGTGTCTATATATAGAGTATTTGAAGAGAAAGTAAAGGAGAAGGCATATAATCCAAAGTAGGAGTAGCACATTGATGTAGTACACTCAACTCTGATCCTTGATCTGCTTTGCCATCCAGTAAGATTGTGTGGTGGTTGCCTTTTGCTTTGAAGAGAAAATCCAAGAGACAAAAACAGTTGGGCCAGTACTGCTGAAGTTTAGCAAAACATTATTAGCAACCTTTTGGGGAGTGTTTGTTAGCTTCATTTAACCAATTGAAAGCAAACCACCACCAACCCTCAATACATCATGTTTGTATCCCTGAGTTGTCTTAATTTGTCCTTGGCTTCATAATCTAATGAACCATGAACTCTCTTCTTATATCACAAACTTGCCATGAGTGTTTACTAGTTCAAGTTCAGGGTTGGACTCATACCGAGAATGTTAGTTTCTTGCGGTAGTGTTGGTTTACTACTATAGTCCATAGAATATTCTTGGTGACAACATGCTAGATCATGAAGCAAGATTGTAGAATAATCCAAGATCCAGATTTGATCTAGGCTGCATTATTCTTATATCATTATTAATTGCGCGCTAGATTTTTGGGATCCGAGGTATGTTAACGTAAATGATAAGCAGGAAAAGAAGTTTTTAATCACTTGTTGCTGGTTATTTTGCTGATTCCTTCACTACTTCATAGGAGATTGATGTCAATGTAAAGAGTTTAATCCAGTGCCTTAGAATAAAAAGTGGTATATTTCGTCAAAAATGAATAAGTTGTCTTATTAAGGACACTTCACATGCTCTGCCCCAATTCCAACACAAGATTGATTTAATATATGCACTCAAGAAAGCGGGGCGGACGAATGGTTGAAGCTAAGAATAATTATAGGGGATGAAAGATTAATTATAAAATATGAAAATAAAAATGTAAAAGAATGCCTTGAAATGTCTTGATGCAATTGCTTTTACACACAAAAACAAAGCAGGATGCACATAAGGCAATTTTTAACTGCACATGTATGAAGCATATCACAAAATAAAGTAAGAAGCACACAAACAAGAATGTAGATGCAGCAACTTTCTGAAGAATCCTTGTGTGTGGCACAAACCAACATTTCCATGTGCTACTCACTGTCAAAAGATCGTTATATACTAATTGCAGCTGATACGGTGACAACTTGAAAATTCCGAGGGCGAACAACTTTTCTTCTCAAAGAATTTTGGTGCAGATTATGCTAGAATTCGGTAAGAATCGGTTCTGAAAATGACAACCTATCGTGGAACCTCAGCAGCTGGTTCTTATTAGCCACAGGCTCTGTGTACAAGTGAGTGCGACTCTGCCGCGACAGGCCATGACTTTATACTTATGTGTTCCAAATGCTATT
Source organism: Dendrocalamus sinicus (assembly GCA_036346575.1). Taxonomy (NCBI): domain Eukaryota; kingdom Viridiplantae; phylum Streptophyta; class Magnoliopsida; order Poales; family Poaceae; genus Dendrocalamus; species Dendrocalamus sinicus. Next base: position 8,236,570 of record CM070660.1, on the reverse strand, counting down.
TCAAGTTATCTGATTCAGCCATATGCAATCACCTCCAGATTCTGCTAGTGCCTCCTATGAATTCAGACCTACTAGACCACTTAACTAATGCACGATTAATGCTGCCATAAATTTGGTGTGAAATACTGCACCAGTTCCTTCAAACTATGACAAATCACTTGGAGAAGACTAGAACCTGTGAGTCTGAAAGGGGAAAAAAATGAACAAGCTAGCAAACAAGACAAAACTGTCGGCGAGGCAAGTCGACGTCGCAGAGCCACAGGCATAGGAAGAGCCTTGAGGGTTCTACATCACTGCCAATTGGAGCAGGGGCCTCCACAATCTATTCTGCGGCAGCCGTTCGACGCGGCATATGCTTAGTTTGGAACGCCGCTGCTAACCACGAACGCCGAGGCGCAACCGGCGTGGCTACTTGCCAAGCACCATCCCTGCCACGCTTTATTCCAACGTCCCAATTCCACCATGAAAACTCGGGCGCTATATAAGCTGGATGACTGAAGCCAAAAGCTTCAGTTCATCAGCGCACTGTGCACGTCGGTCGTGTTGCCCCCATTTCTCTCAGCCTTCTTGCTCTTGACAGAGTAAACTAAAACAGCAGAGATGCTGGAGAGCCAGGCCGTGATCGGGGAATCAGACATGCCGCAGGCCATGCAGCAGGACGCGCTGCGGCTGGCCGGGAAGGCCCTCGACGACTTCGAAGCCGCCGACTCCACCGAGATCGCCCGGTTCATCAAGAAGGTCAGTTCTTGCATGCACCTGACAACTTGACATGGCAATGCACTATTTTCAGTTCTCTATATATGTTTCAGTTCTGAACCCTGAAGAGTTTTGCTCTTTTTGCAACTGCAGGAGTTCGACAAATCGTACGGCCCCGGGTGGCAGTGCATAGTGGGGACTGACTTCGGTTCGTTCGTGACTCACCACTGCGGCTGCTTCATCTACTTCGGCATCGGCAACCTGGCGATCTTGCTGTTCAAGGGTGGAGCAGCTGACACACAGGACGCCGCCGCCGCGGCTCAGCTGACGGCGGTGAAGGCTGTGGAGGCTTGAGGGACTGAGGGTAGAGTAGTAGATCACTTCTGTGTCCTAGCAGCTCATGCAGTCATGCTTACGAGACAAAACTGATCTGAAAGGATGAGGAGGGTCCGAGGGTGTTATAATAAGAGCTGTAATAATTCATTTGGTTTACATTGTATTGCTCTCTCAGCTCTCAGCTCTGCTGAATACTGTAGAAATATACGACAAGAGAAAGATTGCAGGATTGTTACTTTGCAACTGAATTCAATTTTTTTTAGCTTCTGAAAGAAGAAAGCTGATCTGGCACCGAAAAAACAAGGTTATCAACTTCAGCATGTGAATCAGTACGCGGCCAAGGAGGAGAACTGGAGCAAGTTCATTGATCGGTACAGTAGTACAACTTAGGGGGGGAAAATGACATTCAACAAAGATCTGAAACCCCCAGACAGATACAACAATCGCGTTAAAAATTATATCTTCACTCTTGGGAAATTAACTTGTCAGGAGATCGCTGCCACAATACTTCAATCAAACAGTACGGAACAGGTATCTGATTCTGAAAGTCAAGTTACATTAATGGATGAATATGCCAATATTGCCCAGAAATATGCTCCATTCGTCCATATCAAAAGAACATCTTACGCACACCATTCAGATCTCATCAACAAGTTGCACACTCAGAAATCAGAATCGGTGCTTCCCTTTGCCATCTCTTCCTCTGGGAAAAACTCACATGCATGGGCCGAAGGCCCAAACCCTGAACCGGGGAAGAAGTACTAGACCTGATCCCTGAACTGTAGGCCCGTGAAACATACTCTTCTTTCCACGCTCCTTTAATTTCTAGCTAAAGTCGCTGCTTTTTCCCCACACAAAAAAGTCACTGGTCCGTGGACCTGAGCACCTAACTGCCTACCAGGGCCCAATGCTAGCTCAATGACATGTTCCAACCTCACTTTTCCATTCCCCTTTCTGCACGTCATTGCCATGTTTGTGAAGCATGCAGTACTTGACAAAAGGACATTTGCTACACACGTAGAGAGCATCAGTTAGGTGCACCGTTCGTACGTACGAAATTCCGCCGAGAAAGACGTGCTGCCAAAAAAATATCTAGTGCACTGAAATAAACTAATTTATAGCTAAAATTATATTATAATTAGTTGAAATTACATTGTATCTAATAGTGGCTTATTTAGTGTAATTAAATTTAAAAAAATTTAAAAAAAAATAGAAAAACAGGTTAGCCCATCATAAACAATGCAAACGAATACATGGAAAAAAGAACCGGCAAAAAAACTCAAACAAGCCAAAAAACCAGAAAAAAAATAAAATGTTACTAATCTAAACTAATAAAAGAACGAGTTGAAAGTGATGGTCAATCCTACGCCCCCCGCCTCGCTCTCCCCCGCCGCCACCCCTCGCTCTCCACGCGCCCCAACCCCCCGCGCTCTCCACCGCCTCTCGCTCTCCCGCGCCGCCTCTTCTCCCGCCGCCGCCCTCTCTCGCGCGCCCCACCTCGCTCTCCCCGCCGCCTCGCTCTCCCGCGCCCGCCTCTAATCCCCGCCGCCTCGCTCTCGCGCGCGCGCCTCCTCCCACCTCCCGGCGCCTCCTCCACCTCCCCCCCCGCGCCGCCGCCTCCTCCCCACCTCCCGGCGCCTCCTCCTCTCCCCCCCCGCCGCCTCCTCCCGCCTCGGCGCCTCCTCCCTCCCACCCGCGCGCGCGCCGCCCGCTCGCTCCCGCGCCCCGCCCGCTCTCCCCGCGCCCTCGCTCTCCCGCGCCCCACCTCCTAATCCCCGCCGCCTCGCTCTCACCGCGCCGCCGCCTCCCCACCTCCCGGCGCCTCCTCCCCTCCCCGCGCGCGCCGCCGCCCCACCCCTCGGTGCCTCCTCCCTCCCACCCCGCCGCCGCCGCCTCGCTCTCCCCGCCCCCTCGCTCTCCCCGCGCCCGCCTCCTAATCCCCGCGCCCTAGCTCTCACCGCGCGCCGCCTCCCCCTCCTCCGGCGCCTCCCCCTCCCCGCCGCGCGCCCCCCGCCCCTCGCCGCCTCCTTCCTCCTCCCACCTCGCGCGCTGCCCACCGCCTCCTTGCTCTCCCGCCCGGGTGGGCAGTCGCCGCGCCCGATCCCGCAAGATCCGCCGCTGCTAGGGGTAGAGGACCAGGCGGCGATGGTGCGCGGGCGGCGCGCGGCCGCGGCGGTCGGCGGCGACTTCGGCGAGGCCGCGCGCGCTGCGGTCGCGGCAACTTCGGCGGCGACCGGGCTCGGGCGCCGCGGCTCGCCGCCTCGCGCTCGCGTCGCGCGCGATCCGTCGGCGGCCGCCGGCAGCCCGCACCGAGGGGCGAGGCCAAGGCACCGAGGCGCCGTGACTCCGTGGCGTGAGGCGGTGAGGTGAGGCCGCCGTCGGCGCTGCCGCTCGCCGCCGCCGCCGGTGCCCGCCGCCCGCTCTCGCACTTCGCCGCCTTCTCCTCCCACGCGCGCTGCCGCGCGCCGCCTCCTCGGCTCCTTTGCCGCCCGCTTCTCCCACCCCGCGGTTGCCGCCTCGGGACGATCTCCCGCATCCGCTGAGAACTTCATGTGCCACTCGCGTCAACTTCATCACGGCCGAACGGCGAGACGCCTCCCTGAAACCCTACCCCTCTCTCTCCCCGCCGCTGATGCCCTTTCTTCTCCGTGCCGGCGCAGGCGGGAAGAGCGCGATCCTGAGGGCGCTGTACATCGCATTCGGCTGCCGCGCCAAGAACACCCAGCGCGCCGCCACCCTCAAGGATCATCAAGACCGGCTGTAGGTTGCAGGTTGCGTCCGTCTTCTCTCACCGGTTGGGGGCGGAGGTAGGAGGAGGCGCGGCAGTCCATGTTTTATCCTAAGTAAGTATCCCTACATCAGCTATTGATTATGCAAATTACAGATAGAAACATATAACTGCACTAGGTCATTGAAGGAAGTATCCCTACATCAGCTATTGATTATTCAATTCATAATCTACCATCTCTTAACTAAATTCATTTACAACACATCACAAAATTCATTTGCAACATATCACAAACAGGCATCATAAAAACAAAAGAACGAAAGAGTAGAATTATTAACCATCGAATGTATATAGTACCTTAGATAATACTGTAGATAATACGGCAGCTATCAAATGACTCGGAGATGTCATTAGCATCAATTGTTGCAATTATCGATCCTCCTTTAATAGTTGACATCGAGTAAGCAAAGATTCTGTTCTTTGCCTCCAAAAGAATTGCTCACACCAATTTAACCATACCAACGGATCATCTTTGCTATAATTTGTGGGAATTCGGTTTGAAGTAGAGAGGAACCGGTGACGACTCGGCTTAAATTGTGATGGCAAGGCGCGTACATCATCTTCAATCTGCTAATACACTGCTCATCAATGATCTCCACTCACATGACAAAGTATTTGTTCCTTCTTGAATGCATGCTAAAGTTACTTACAAGTGTCACCTTGTGGTTCTAATCAAGTTGTTAATTGCACCGGGATCCAATAAAGTCTATCCACTTGAGAACTCAAACCCACTTTGCCATGCATTTGACTCGGAGGCCAAGGATGGGCATGACCGATCGTTGGAATGTTGTCGAGATGATCTGTTGAGTACTTTTTATTTTGGACTTCTTTATTCATAGAATTGAATTATGTCTTGAGATAAAGTATTTGTGTCCATTGTGCATCTATTCAATGTCATTGAGGCAACAGATTGCAAGATCCGGAAAGAAAGGCAACAGATTGCAAGATCTCGAAAGAATCTGTTGCATCTCAACATTTTATCAATAAAGATAAAGATGGAACCCCAACAGCATGTTTGTATTTTCATTATTTGCTTGAAAAATGAAAATGATAGCTTTGTCATTATAAGCTCGACAAATTTGCATCAGATTACCTTCCAAGTACTCCAATTTTCGTTGCATACCACATCCTCAACACTATGGTTGTTTTAGGATGACTTTGCAAGTTGGTGTATATCAGACTCATTTTTGTGTGCATTACTAGAAGTTGTAAGAGACTGCTGCTATTATTAGTGGATAAGGAAAAGGGTTTAAAACTTTATTTGGTATCTCAATCGATAGCAGCAAACATTTTTGTCCTTCATCATCTATGTTTATACCACGGATATGCCATGCTGTATGCTTTGTATTGTATGAATTTGTGATGCTGCCTGCTTCAAATTGGTATGGGAGGCGTAGTTCGGGATGACAGATATCCTTATTTCTTCCATTATTTTGGAATATTTTCTAATGCTACCATGGTGGGTCCAATAGTCATCATGTTCTGTCTTCTATTCTAGAGTTGTCATCAATTGTTGCAATTTTCAGATCCTCCTTTAATAGTTGACATCGAGTAAACAATATATTTTCTTTAGCATTAAAGTGGTCCTCCATTGTTTTACATAAACTACTAAATAGATCTGGATCCGCTGATGATCCTGTAACAATGTTTACTACCTTAGCATCATTTTTAATCACAGTAAAGTGCAAATTGAAATAAAATACATTAGTCTCACCAATAGGGATCAATGGAGGTCGGCCTTTTCCAAAGTATAAAAGGATGATTCTTTGGGTCCTTTAGATGATATAAATGATCCGGAATATCTTTGACAAGTGAATGTTGCCCCTGAACACTACTGCAGGTAGAGGAAAACGCTGAAGTGCTTGATTTCTCCTCTGATAGTTGCTCAAATATCTACCATCACATTAAGGACTTTCAATGCCAAAATGTTAACATGTCTAATCATTTCTTATCACTTCATATTAATTGTAAGTTTGAAACTAAGTATAATACAAATCATTTCTTATCACTTCATATTAATTGTAAGTTTGAAACTAAGTATAATACAAATCAAACTCCTTCATCAGTGTTAGGCCCAAAAAGAATGAGTAAGAAGATATCCACTAGATAAAGAAGTAGGCAATAGAAAAGGATACATAAGACATTAAGGACTTTCAATGCCAAAATGTTAACATGTCTAATCATTTCTTATCATTTCATATTAATTGTAAGTTTGAAACTAAGTATAATACAAATAATTTCTTATCACTTCATATTAATTGTAAGTTTGAAACTAAGTATAATACAAATCAAACTCCTTCATCAGTGTTAGGCCCAAAAAGAATGAGTAAGAAGATATCCACTAGATAAAGTAGGCAATAGAAAAGGATACATAAGCGTGCCTCATGGGTGAACTAAAGACAATTTCATCTCCTCAACTCAAGTTAACCTTAGCAGTCTTGTCCAAAGCCTCACCATTTACACGAACAACTTTGGACTCATAGATTTCAAGGAGAGCACCTCGCTAATACAAAAAGTAAACATAGAAAGAGAAGTAAATAAGAAGTGACACAAGTGCATAACAAGGGAACTACAAAAAAACTCCACAATACCTTAATATGCTTCAGTTTACAAACAAGTGAGCTCGTGGTATTCCAGGCAAGAGGATACCGTCAAAGAGTAAACTACAGTTTTAGCTCTTTGGAACATAGAATTTTCACACTATAGTTAGGATTAGTGCGAAATATAATTGAATATATGGAATGCTTTTTCTCTAAGGTTGCTCATCGAGTGATGATTCTTAGAGACAAAGAAATATGATATTTTTCTATCTTGATTGCAGAGCTTTTCTTTGTTGTTGGGCCAAATGGCGATGGGAAGAGCAATGTCATCGATGCAATGCTCTTTGTGTTTGGGAAGAGTGCAAAGCAGTGGACATTTTGCTACATATCGGAAATGTTTTTTATTTGATGTTCAACAAGATATTTGTTTGTTTAATCTCAGTTGCAGATTTGAAGCTATTTAAGTATTTGTTCTATCTCAACAAATCATCTCATTTATTTTAGCCTATGCAATTGTTATATGCTTTCCTGATTGGTAGGGAAAATGTTTACCGGATGCTCACATGTCTAACTGTACTAGCTAAACGGATAGTTCTCTGACATAGTTGAGGTTTACAAATTTCGTGGGTTGATATTATTTAGATCTAGAAGTGTTCTAAGGCTGTATTTTTCTCAATATTTGAGCTCGACTCTCATCTGTCAATCTTTTATGTTATATTTGAGCTCGACTTTCATCTGTTTTGTGGCTTGTGTTTATATCGGTTTAATCAAAGTCTAGCTTATTTTTAGGTTAAACGAAATTGTGGTGATTGTGCTGTGGTGCTTATTTTGATAGACTAGCTTGCATCGATCTATAGTGTTCTTGTTTGATAGACTAATTTTAGAGTATTTCCTTTGCTCCCTATCATTTTGCAATTAGACTTTTTAAATGTTACGATTATGTTTTAATCCGTAGCAATGCACGGGCATCCAACTAGTAGTGAAAAATAAATCAGAAGCCAGAAGTTCAAACTAAAATAAGCAACGCCCTAGATTGGCCGGCATCAAAATCAAGCAAGGTCACTAAATTGGAGCAGTATGTTCATTGTGCGGCATGACGAGGACGGTGCTTGATCTTTTGCTGCCGGTTAGGGGCCCGCTTATTTCATCTTGAGATTTTGATTTATTTTTCACTATTTCTAAATTTCTTATTTATGACTTTTTGGCTTTTCTGAGTTTTTTTGCCGATTATTTTTTTCCGTATTCGTTTGCATTGTCCATGATGGGCTAACCTGTTTTTTCTATATTATTTTTTTTAAATTTAGTTACATCAAATAAACCACAATTAGTTATAGTATAATTTTAGTCAGCTACAGTACAATTTCAGCTATAAACCAGCTTATTTCAGTATAATCGAGCGGCACCGACGTTGGTCGAGGCGATACGACGACAACCTGCACATCAAGAGTTCAAGGCATGCAATCCGGGCAAGGTGACGAGCTCTCGAAACCAATAGCAACTAGAGATCACTAGTCTCAAATTAAACAGCGATTCCAGTAGTGTTTGGTGTAAGATTGTAGGAACTCACGTACTAAAATAAAATATTATTATAGAACGTCATCACCAATGTAAAAAATAAATAATAAAAGTAAACGTGTAAATCACAAGGAAATTAAAATTTTAAAAGTACTTTATTAGAGAACCAACTGAAGATGAAATAAATGTTTGAAACATGGGACCCCTCCACTTCTAATAAAATGAAGAATAAATAAGATAATATAAATAGTGTCAAGCCACGGTGCTAAAAACTTAAATGCTCCCACCCATGCATATTGCTATCACTCCACTAGGCATTTACATGAGAATGAAAAGAGTAAGTATGAGATTTAAAAATCTTAGCAAGTACCCAATAATGATCGCAAGCAAAGTGAGTACAAGTCAAGTAGCTCAATCAAGCAACTGACACAGGTTAAATGCAAAGAAACCCAGTTATCAAAAACACTGATAAGGATTAGAGATAGAGAAAACAGTGGAATTAAAAAATTTGTTATTTGATAAGTTATGGCAAAGGCACCGGCGATTACTTCCCAAATACCTGATTATACGAGAATAGTCAGGCACGTCATTGTCCTCGACTGCATACCACAGATGTGACGTAATATCCTAAGTAACGAGAGTGTACGACCCCCCATACGTTACTAGGTGAGTGAAAATTTCCCCTATACGTAGGGTAACCTCAGGCCAGGTAATTATTATTTTATTAGCAAGTTATCTAGGATGAATTTAAGAAAACTAAGGAATGGCTGATATAAGGTTATGAGAAGTAGAATGATTTGTTAAGGTTGGAAACGAGGCCGGGAGCCACCTACGCCACGCTGCCACTGGCTGCGCTGCGCAACCCAATGCCTCGCTCGCTTCGGCTTCACCAACCTGTGCCCACGCTAGCCACTGCCGCCATCGCCTCGCACCTCACGGCTACCTGCACCACACGCCACCACCAGCCGCTGCCGGCTCCGTGCCTCACGGTCGTATGCGCCCTAGAGAGAGAAATAGATGGGAGAGAGGGGTAGTGATAGAGATGGGAGAGACATACCGGGATGGAGGGAGCACGCGCACGGGAGAATAGAGGGGGAAAAGGAAGGCTAACTAATCCCCACAAAGTTGATTAAGGAAAGCAATCAATTAGATTAAAGCTAATTAAAATAATTGCTAACTTTTGAAATGCTGAGAGACTTTCTATTTTCAAGGTGCTACAGCTCTCCCCCTTAGAAAAGATTCAGCCTCGAATCAATTACCTCAAGGAAATAAGATAAACGGAATTTGAGTAATTTATTTAGGTGGAGGAAAACATGAGAACTAAATCTGAATCAAAAGAGATCGGAGTATTTCTCACACATTTGAGACTCCAATTCCCAGGTGGTTCACATTTAGTCTGATGAGACCACAGAACTCTAACATATGGGATAGTTCGGCGTCACAGTTGACACTCTGAAAGCTCAAAGATATGAACCGATTGTGCAACGGCGATCAGATCTTCTGAAGCTTCCAAGGCGGGTAACTCCATATTTGACCAGGGTCACTTCAATACTTCCTCAACATTGAGACATGGGAGACATTATGAATACCGAACAAGAAAGAAGGTAACTCTAAACGGTAAGCAAGGTTCCCAATCCGCTCAGTGATGGGGAATGGTCCAACATAACGAAGGTTCAGCTTTCCTTTTGCCCTAAATCGAACCACACCCTTGGTTGAGGAGACTCTCAAAAGAACCTGATCACCCACTTTGAATTCTAGTGGACGACAGGAACGGTCAGCGTAACTCTTCTGGCGACTTTGGGCTGGAAGCAAATTGTTCTGTATGAGTTCGATCTGCTCCTTCCAGACTCTGATTTGGTGAGGACCAAGTAAACCTCTCTTCAACCTCATACCAATGGAGGGGAGAGCAGCATGGCCTACTATAAGTGCCTCGAAAAGAGCCATGCCGATACTAGAGTGAATATTGTTATTATAAGAGAACTCCACAAGTGATAACTGATTTTCCCAACTGCGCTTCCACGAAAGTATGCAAGAACACAACGTGTCCTCCAATGTGCAAAAGGTACTCTCTAATTTGCCATCAGTTTGAAGGTGGAAGACAGTGCTGAAGTTGAGTTTATTGCCCAGATTCTGATTCAAGCTCTTCTAGAAGTATGAAACAAACTTGGTATCGCAATCTGAGACAATCATTTTGGGGATGCCATGAAGACAGGTGATTTCCGTGACGTAGATATTAGCAATGTCACTAGCTAAGAAAAATGGTTTTAATTGGAATGAAGTGGGCCGTCTTGGTGAGACGATCAATAATGCCCAAATAGAGTCCAAACGCCAGGGTGATCTAGGAAGGCCAACAATGAAGTCCATAGCAATGTCAACTCATTTCCACTAGGGAATCTCCAATGGCTGCAAAAGTCCGGTAGGAATGTGGTGTTCTGCTTTCACTTTTTGGTGCACTACGCAGTGAGACACAAACATAGCTATGTAATTCTTCATTCCCAGCCACCAAAACTGTTAGTGATGTGCCCAAGAGGCAATCATAAATAATTCGGTTTTATAAGCTAAAAGGGATATTGATCCATATGGGATTAGGGTTCTAATGGGCCTACAACGTGGAAGCCCATTAGCATGCTCTATAAATATGTGGAGGTGGGGCTGCAGGTTTGTGAGACTATTGTGTTGAAAACCCTGGCCGCCACCTCCCCTCGGCCGTATCCCTAAACCCTAGCGGGCGCACGGTGCTAGTACACGCGCACGCTGCGTTCCATCCGGACGTGTGGACTTGGTAGAGGCAACGCTGTAAGCGCGGCGCTAAGCGGGACGATCACGAGGAGGAGACGGTTGGACGGAGAACATTCGACTACATCGCATCGACGCGCTTCGTTGAATCGGCTGCATCAACGATACTTCCGCTGCACTGCACGTCTAGTGGTAACAATCTGCGATCTCTTACTTGCATGGCTTCCTGGTTTACGCGGTAGAAAATTTTATTCTGTGCTAGCGTAGCGTACGCGTGTTCCTACAAAAACTGCCGCTAAAGGTCCTTGAATATTTTAGTCTCACCAGGATGAATAGAATAAGGAGTTTTATTAGCTTCACGAAGAATATTCCTCTTCAAATGCCAATCGGATGGCACCCAAATACGATCATGGAAACGTAACAACCCCTTGCCATCGACAAAAAAAGTCTGGACTATGAGGTTTAGCCTAAATAACCTCTCCACGAGAGTGCCGGATATCAGAACCTAAGGCTTGAGCTTCTAGCAGAGCATCAAACAAAGGGAATGAATTTTCCGATCTCTCCAAAGATAGTGCTGAGAACGCAAAATGAAGTGTAGGTTGGAGATCCCCAAGCTCCTCTTGGACTGGAGTTGGAATAGGAATATCATCACTTTGCTTCGTGCTAAGGGCATCGGTCACCACATTAGCCTTTCCTGGATGGTGAGGTTGTAGTCCTTATTATCTCTAACCAACGGTGCTACCTCAAATTCAATTCTTTCTGGGTGAGGAAGTATTTCAAGCACTTATAGTTAGTGAAGGTGTTGCACTTCTCTCCATAGAGGTAATGGCGCCAGTTCTTGAGGGCGAAGACCACTACCCCTAGCTCTAAATCATGAATAGGATAGTTGAGTTCGTGCCTCTTAAGTTGACGAGAAGAATAGGTCAATATTGACGTGGTTGAAGGTGATCGTTGGAAAAGGCTGCTCAAAAGCCAAAAAGCGATCAGCACTCGAGAATGATTGATAGTTGAAAGCCGGGAACCATCGGCAGCAACCATTAGCTATCGTATGTAGTCGGTAGTCAAAAACTGAAAGCCATCGGCAATCGAAAATAGTCGGTAGTCGAAAGCTGAAAGTTATCAGCAATCGAACAAAATTGGCAGTTGAAAGACGAGAACCATCAGCAATCAGAAATAATCGAAGATCAAAAGTCGGAAGCCATCAGCAATCAAACGCAATTAGTGGTCGAAAGCTAGAAGCCATCAGCAATCGAAAATAGTCGAAGGACGAGAATCAAAAGTCGTCAGCAATCGAACATAGTTGGTGGTCAAAGGCCGGAAGTCATCAGTAATCGAATGTAGTTGTTGGTCGAAAGTAGTCATGGTCAAAAACCATCAGAAGGCATCCGTGGTTGAAAGCCATCGGAACCAGCCCGTGGTCAAAAGCCATCAGAACCGGCCCATGGTCAAAAGCCATCGTGGTCAAAATCCATTAGAAGTGGTTCGTGGTCAAAAACCATCGGAAGGCGTCTTGGTAGAAAACCATCGTAGTCGAAAGCCAACGTAATCGAAAATCATCGTGCTCAAAAGCCAACATGGTTGAACACCATCATGGTCGAAATCCAATGGAAGTTGTCCGTGGTCAAAAGCCATCGACCATCGCTCGTGATCGAAAACCCTCATGGTCAAAATCCAACGAAAGTTATTCGTGGTCAAAAGCCATTGACCATTGCTGGTGATCAAAAGCCCTCATGGTCGAAATCTAACGGAAGTTATCCGTTGTCACTCGCAGTCGATAGTTGAAAGATGAAAGCCGTCGACTGTTAGTCATAGCCGGTAGTTGGAAGATATTGACCATCAGTTGTGATCCCTAATTGGAAGCCATCAACCATCGGTCGTACCCAGTAGTTTAAAGCCATTGACCATCAGTCGTAACCAGTAGTCGAAAGTCCTTGACCATCAGTTGTAATCCCTAGCCGGAAGCCATCAATCATCGGTCGTGGCCAGCAATCGGAAGCCATCAATGATCAGTCGTAAGCCAGTTACCGTAGTAATACCGATTGCTATAGCATGCCTCGTCTGTGTATTGCTGGTGATCGACGGGCGTATGAGTACAACAGACGATCGAAAGTGTAAGAATACAACAGGCTGTTGGAGGCAACCGAGTACCAAAGTTGGTCGACGACGCTTGAGTACAACAAGTAGTCAGAGGCGTATGAGTGCCAAAGGCAGCATGAACATTTGAGTATGAAGGACGGTTGACGACGCTCGAGTACACTGAGCGGTCATAAATGGCTGAGTATTGAAGGCGGGCAGAAGCGTCCATGTTCGACAAGCGGTAGAAGGCACTCGTATACAGCAAGTAGTCGAAGGCGTTCAAGCTCGAGAAGCAGTCGGAGATGTCCATCATGGACAAGTGATCAGTGGCACTTGTGTACGATAAGCAATCGGAGGCATCCGAGTACAAAGGTAGTCGACGACGCTCAAGTACGGTGAGCGGTCGTGAGTAATTTAATAGAATATCAACAACGGTCAACGACATCTGAGTACATCATGCGATTGACGGCAACCGAGTATTAATTGCCGTGCACGAGGTCGAGCAGTCCCTCGGCACGGTAGTGGGCCGCCGCTGGAAACAAAGCACACTTTTACTTGCCAATGAGGCAGCTGTCGCAGACCTCACCGGGATGACTGATCACTGGGAGTCTGTGCACCATCTAGCCTTGAGCCAGCCTCTTCAGGGCATCGAAGTTGAGGTGGTTGTAGCGTGCATGCCACAGCCAAGCCTCATCATCTTGCCGCACCATTAAGCGCACTGGCCTTGCAATGTTCAATTGAGCATGTATAGACGGTTTTTGGCGTGCTTCACCTTGGCAAGTAGTTGACGTTGCCGATCGCGAATCCACAACACTCCCCCGTCGATCAGCACCTGATAGCCACGCTCATCGAGCTGGCCGATGCTGATGATGTTGCTCTTGAGCTTAGGAATATTGTAGACGTTGCTGATCGCCCAGTGTTCACTGTTCTGACAGGTGAACAACACCGTGCCACGCCCGTGGATGTCGACCACCGAGCCATCACCGAAGTTCACCGATCCGATAACGCCCATGTCCAATTCCGCGAAGAAGTTATCGCAACCGGTTATATGGTTACTGGCCCCTGTGTCCAGGTACGACACGTCACTCCGCTGTTCTCCATCGCAACCCAGATTCACCTGGGCATGCGTTTCATCGAGCTTGATGAAGTTTAGCGGCATCTGCTCAACGTTGTCTGTGAGGGCGCACACCTGTGCCATGAGCAGCGTCTGATCCTCATCATCATCCTGGGTGAGATGGACCTGCTCGCGCTGTGGCTGCCAGCAATTCTTGGCCCAGTGGCTAATCTTGCCACAGTTACGGCACTTGTCACGACCGACGTTGCGCTCGCGCCCTGGTTCGCGCGTGTCACGTCCGGTGTCGCGGCGCCGGTTACCCTTGTTGCGGCGACGGCCGCTACCACCAGGCCTGCTTGACGATCTCTCGCCGCCCTTCTTCTCTTTGAGGCGAGCCATCCATTCCTCCTCGGTCAGCAAGAGTTTAGCTTCCGAGGTAGTAGTCGGTGGTGCCATTTGCGGGATGCAACGATCATCGGCGCCTTTCAGACGCCCGGTGACCTCCTCAATGGACAGCTTGGAGAAATCGAGCATGGTTTCCATGGTGTAGACGACATGACCAAACCGAGGCAGGACGACGCGAAGGTATTTTTCGACGGCTTTCTGCTCGTCGACGGGTTCGCCGTACTCCAAAAGCTGGCCGACCAGGCAGCTCAAGCGAAGCGCGAAATCCTCAAGATCTTCGCCTTCCTTGAATGTGAGCGTCTCGAACTCGGTGCGCAGCTTCTGGAGCTTCGACTCGCGGACGTGATCGGAGCCAATTCGCATGGACTTGACGTAGTCCTATGCTTCCTTGGCCGATCGCTTGATGGCGAGCGCACGAATCATCTCCTGTGGGACTGCCTTGAGGAGCGCCTCGAGCGCCGCACGATCCTCCTGTAGATCGGCATCACCATACTCGACGACGTCTCACAAGCCCCTCGCCTGGAGCATCACCTTCATTACAAGCGACCAATCCGTGTAATTGTCGCGCGTGAGCATCGGATAGAACACGCCTCCAACCTCCCGCACCATCTTCTGGATCACCACATCGCGGCCACGAGTGTGACCACGATGAGGGACGGTCGGCAAGGCCAAGCGCCGCCCTCGACCTCCACGACGCGGCAACAAATTCCGGTCACCATCGCTTGCTGGAGCCGACATTGCGAAAGGATTGAGTAGCCTTGCTCTAATACCAAATGTTGGCAAAGGAAGATCATGATCGCTCACGCTCCCGAGCTCTCACGAAGTAGAGGCAGCAGAAACTGATGAAAAAACACAATGTTTTTCTTGTTGTGCTGCGCTGCTATTAGCCGCACCTGGTTCGCTCTATTTATATGCAAAACAGAGATCGAACTGGAAGCAAACAAACTCATACACATACTCCGAATCCAACTCTAAATTGAGTCCTACTCCTATTCAAACTCCTACTCCTAAACTGAGTCGTGACCAACTGAAAAAACAACGGATTATACTAACACACAACTCGATTCAGGTGATTAATATCGCACAAGAAGCATGATCTAAATTAGTCATCATCTCAGATGAACCAAACAAGCCTTTCTCACTCCGTATCTCACCATCCTATACGTACATTGCAGCAGTGCAAGCCATCAGCAAAGGTTCTGTCAAAAACCGGCGCAAGAACCAAGAAAATCCCAATCAAAAACCTCCAGTAAGACTGTCCGGGCAATCCATCAACGGCACCTGGAGATGTCGATCTCGATGAGGTTGTCCTCCTCCAGCTCGACCTCAATTATCCCGTACTCCTCCCCGCCGTCGTCGTCGGTGGCGCTGGCGCTCTCCGAGTCGGAGTCCGTAGTCCACGTCAGGCCCATCTCCTCCGGCCCCCACTCCGCCGCGAACTCCTCGTGGATCACCTCCAATGCGCGGCCTTTGGCGGCCCACGACGCGAACTCGGGCTCCAAGAACACGCTCGGGAGCTCGGGCGGCACCGGCGGAGTAGGAGGAGGAGGCGGCACGAACTTCGGAGTTTTCTCCGGGAGCGGAAGGGGGAGAGGAGGCGGCGGGGAGCCGAGTCGGAGGAGGGAGAGGAGGAGGAGGAAGGAGAGGGAGGCTGGGGAGAGGAGGAGCGGGAGGAGGGGCCGGGGGAGGTAGAGGAAGGCGAGGAGGGAGGCGGCGGCGGCCGCGGCGAGGAAGGGGTGGTGGGGCCGCCGCTCGCCGGCGGCGATCTCTTGCGGCGGCAGAGGGGAGGAAGCGGCCATTTAAGGCAGGCGAGGGAGAAAATTGATCATTTGCCACTTTGAAGAGTGGGTTTCGCAAAATTGCCATTTTCAAAATTGGCTTCGCAAAAATGCCATGCAGTACATTTACCTCTTGATTACCATGCCATTTGAGCCATTTAACTCATTTAATATTTTTTTTCTAATTTTAGGAGCTGCAAAAGACCTTTCTACCCTTACTAAGTTTTGCATACAGATTCTCCACAATGATGGATGCCATGTAAAACATCATGCTAGCCATTGTGATTTAACAACAGAAACACATTAACTATTAAAAAATCATCACTGGTGATGCCAAACGAAACGATGAGGATGTCAACATACCACTTAGATCAAAAAGGCCGGCCCGGTTTCTTCTTCCCAAAGATCACCTCCCAAACAACCGGTGAGAATGGCCCTTTCTTGTCCAAGTGCTCCCTGATGGACTTCTCATCAATGGTGAATGCCCAGCCTCAAACATCTCCACGCAGAACCCAACCGCATCATCCAGCCCGCCTCCCTTGCACAGCCCCTGTATCAGCAACCAGTAGCTGAAGGCGTTCGGAATGACCCCATTCCCCTGCATCTTCCTGAAGATCATCACGGCGTCGTCAAGCTTGGCTGCGTTGCAGAAGGCCTCGACGACGGCGCATGGAAATTATTGAAGAATCAGAAGCTATATGGATCTGGTTAAGTGAGCACCATAAACTCAAGGGTAGAAAGGTCTTTTCCAGCCCCTGAAATTAGAAAAAAAAATTAAATGAGTTAAATGGCTCAAATGACATGGTAATCAAGAGGTAAATGTACTGCATGGTATTTTTACGAAGCCAATTTTGAAAGTGGCAATTTTGTGAAGCCCACTCTTCAAAGTGGCAAATGATCAATTTTCTCGCGGCCGAAGTGGGATGGTAAAAGCCACACACCGCAAGTCGGTTTTTATATAGAGAAACTGACAAGGAGAGGAGAAAATAAGAGCACAAAGCTTCCGTGTTTTTCGTCTTCTTTCCTGAGTTGTCGTCTATATTGCCGATGAATACAAACTAGCATCACAATCTTTGGCTGGTACACTAACACCCGGAAGGGCAGCAGAAGCTTGTACCGTGTTGGAACTGTGATGACTTCAACAAACAGAGCAGATCAGTAATGACTCATTCTTGTCCTGGCCGTTAAATGTGAGATTGATTCTTTGTAAGGATTGATTCTTTTTAGCTTTGATTTATGATTAATAGAGTATAAATAAAACGTTTCAAAACAATAATGAAGAAATCATTCCATTTGCTTTCTCGAGAGAAATTGAATTGTTTTACATGAAATTGTCGGACAAATTCTATCAGTATACAGTACGAAAAAACCTTATGTATTGTACCACTAAGGTCTTGTTTAGGCGGTAGAAATTCTACGAAAACTTTGTAAGACATCATTTAGTATTTTGGAAAAAAATTCCTAAATGATGTCTCTTCCCATTTTCGTATTTTCCATTATTTACCCGCAAGACTTGATTAATTAGCTCAGAGTCCATGGTTGGGTCAAGAAGAGTAGAAAGACTGAAAGAGGACGAAGAAGGGGGCAGCCACCTGACCACGTGGCCACACCCAAAACCAAGTAAACTGACTGGAGGGTTATGTGAGTTATTTCCAGTGGGCAAAAAGCAGGAAAGTAATGGAAAATGCCAGAAAATATGAAAATAGCAAAAGATGAATTAACCACTCCATAGAGCGGTAAAATGAATTGTACTTTACAGAGAATCGGCTGTTGGCAGCAGGACAGCGATGGCCGGCGGCGCGGAGCCACAGGAAACGGAGCACTGCACACCAAAAAAAAAAGTAAGATCATATATAATGATATGATATCAGCTATCTATAAATATTACTATATAGTATATAAGATGAAATAGAGAAGAAAGAACAATTATAGAGAATTGAGCTATTTCTCATGCAGTAGTGAATTGTAACACGATAAATAAGACACATTGTATCATAAAAAAACTGTATATAAATATATGTAAAAAAGACAATCTATTGTATGAGTTGTCTTTAGTGTTATCTATAGATAACATAGAGAATATTATAGACATTAGTTATCTATACCATTGTACATATCTAAGTGAATGGGTCAAAACGGGACGTTGAGCCAGAGGCGGAGACAAAGCTCTGTTGTCTGCTGTCGAAACCAACAAAGTTGGCTAGTGCGTGAAAAGTGCCCTTCGGCCTAGGGGTGGAACTAAGATTTTATCACGTCCTGAGCTAGAGAGTGTCAGATACCACAATTACCTTAGCCAGAAGGGAAAGTTGCGCACTTGGTTTACTTGGATTTACCTGGGTTTTACATTGATAAATACCGCACATCTCAGACTGGAGCCAAGGGTGCATGAGGTGTGGATCACCCCTGCTTCAACTAGACCATCCATTCCCATCAGGGGCGGACGTCAAGCTTCAACCCACCCTTGCCCCGCCCTGAACACCCCATAGCTGAGAGTTCATCCTGACATTCACCGAGGACCGAGCTGAGGCAGGAGACAATAGGACATTTAGCCTGGTTGCGTGACAGTCGGTGATAGAGTGAGCAGATCCGGCCATCCGAGCGGCACTGCATCGGCCGAGCAAACGTCCGGGCGACGGGCTAGCAAATCTGGGCAGCGGCCGACGGGCCAAGGCGTCGACGCTGAGCAGATCCTGGTGGCGACGGCAGCCAAGCTGCGGAAGTGCGGAGGTGCCCTGGTGCTGGCGAATGCAACTCCCGCTACTGGTCACTCCTGTGCTACAAGGTGCGTGTTCTCGTGGCTTGCATCTTGTAGAACAACGTTTGAGAGATTTCACACTCCTGTTGATTCAATGTTGGAGGTGTCTCGTGCCAACGCCCACAAGGTGTTTGTTGAATTGCGGCAGTGAGGCTGTAAGCTTTTGGAGGGGACAGCCGGACAGTAACTGATTTCTGTGCTAAACATTTAGCTGCTTATACAATGGGTTCGTTGTAAACAAGGCTAAAGGCAGAAGAATAGCTAGCTTTGGTGTGTTTATATGGTGGCCTACTTACTTCCGGTCACAGTCATACGATGCAGTTTTGTTGCTGATTAGGTACAAAAGATTGCCTCATTACACTGGCTAATGTAATTTCACAAAAAAGGTTGCTGACTGCTGTGCTGGATTTAAACTATTTTATTTTTTATATTAGATTGGAGGAGCTCCACTAAAAGAGGACAAAAAAGACGGAAGAATTAAAGAAGTGCACATTTTCCCTGTTTCCATAATACATGACTAGGTTGTTTTGGGAGATAAGGAAACCTAAGTTGTCTACAAATCAGATTCCTGGACCAAGGTTATTTTGATTCAACCCATGCATCTCTCTTTCTCTATCCCATGGACAAATTAATGCAACTTGTTACTAATTGATCCTTAATTTGCACATTTTAGGTGAGCAATGTAATATGTATTGACTCCCCAATAGGAACTGGGTTTTCATATTCCAAAACAGAGCAAGGATACAGCTCAAGTTGCGCAAAAGCTGTCAACCAGATCCTTGAATTTTGTTACGAATAATCTATTTTTTATTCAAAATAATAGAAATATACCTGTGCCAACATTTTTTTATAGAAATAGGCTCCAATCGCCTAACCGTCGGGTGATTGGAGCATATCGCCTAACGGAAAAGCGACAACAAAGGTGTCTGCAAACCGTTGGCGGCAGTCTCGATCGCTGACGGTTGGCGGCGGAACTTGTCGCCTTGTGGTGGCGGCGGCAACTCTGATCGGCGACCACGAGGCGACTACAAACAAGATGGTACTGCGCTTCATGAATTTTGTAGATTATGACTAGAAGATAATCTGTTAGATTCGTAATAAAAATTTATGATCGTTGTATATTGTTGTAGTGTAAAAAAATTTGTGAAACTTTCTTTAAGAACGATTGAACTTAGAACGATCGGTAAGTACGATGGTAAGTCATATTGTGATGTTACCGGGAATTCGTACATGGAGGAAAACTGGTCTGTTAATATTGTTAGATGCCTTACTATGGGAATAATTGAATGCGAAAATACGAGGAAATAAGCTTGTCTGAATTAAAATAGACTTCATAATACAGTTGGGAGTAATAGCCACGTAGGGTTTGATTACATGCATAACATAAAGTATCATGTGCAACTAACCAATTCAACTGCTCGTACGACCTACTGTCTGGACCGGGCCCATTTTTCCTTCCTTACGAGTTCGGTGTTGAACTCCTCGACAGTTTCTTTTGCCTTGGTCGCTATTTCTCTCTTTTTCTCGTGCTTCCTCTTGCGAGCCTCATGCTCCCTACGCGTGCACACCTTGAGATGAGCTTTCGTCTCTTGTTGTATACACTCGGTTTGCTTGTCCTTGCGGTGCTCCTCCTCCCGCATCTCGGAGGACCTTGTGACGTTTCACTCCTCGAAGTCGAGGGTCCACTGGTACTCTGGATGGATCTCAAGATCGATCCATTTGCGGTAGCCACATAGGGGTCTAGGGACTGTGAATATACGTGAGAGATTGTTAGTGCGTACTTTGAAGGACAAAAAGTAAGGGAAAACGGTGCACCTGGTCCTTATTGGCTGCTGATAGGTCGTGGTGTCTAGATAGCGATCGGGATATCACTGGAGTAGTTTGGGCAACCCCAGTAACGCATTCCTAGGTTGAGGCGGTGCTTAGACTTGAAGAACTTGCATGGGTCCCGGCACCAACAAAGGGGGCGTCTCCCCCTTTGGTGGGTGTTGCGGCGAACGCTCGGTAGGAACGTTCGGGATGGGGTTGTTGCTATAGGTCACATCATTATAGGGAGCTGACCTCGTACCATGCCGAGCGTATTCTGCCTGGGCCGCAGTAGCCCTTGCTTTCTCATTATGGGTGGCAGCTAACCTTGCTAGGTCACGGGTCTCCTCCCATTGCCTCATCATCTTATCCTATTTCTTCTTCTGCCTCTTGTCCATCCTGGTGTGGTGAAGCAAGGCCGATGTAGTGTGGAGTTTGCTTGTGTAGTGTTCTCTTAGAAATCTCTTCAACCTCCTTTTATAGGGCCTCTTGTGACCTTCTCGCTACATAAAGATACTCATGTGGTCGCGTCACTGTGTAAAGCTACCAAGTGTGGTATTGTGGGCACGTGAAACTGCTCAGTCAGGTCTTCAGACTACGAAAAGCTGCACCATTTAGTCTTATTGCTGCACAAAGCTGGGTCGTATGGTCTTGTCGCTGCATAAAGGTGTCTCATCTGATCTTCTCACTGCGCAAAGCTGGCCCATGCGGTCATGTTGCTGTGCAAAGCTAGCGCGTGCGGTCTTCTCACTTCTCAAAGCTGGCGCATGCGGTCTTCTCACTGCTGAAAGCTGGCTCGTCCTTTCATGTCACTGCGAAAAGCTGGGCCATCATGTCATGTCATTGAGCAAAGCTGGCCCTTGTGGTCATGTCGCTACGCAAAGCTGGCATGTGTAGTCTTGTCGCTGCTCAAAGGTAGCCTGTGCGGTGATGTCACTGTGCAAAGTTGGCACGTGTGGTTTTGTCGTTGCGCAAAACTACCCTGTGTCATAAATGATGCTGCGACACCGTAATTACACTATAAAATGAATGGCCGAGGCATTGATGGTGGGAACAACTATCTTCTCCATCGTAGAGTAAACCACCATGACAGACACCGAGAGGCCAGTTGAATATGGGTCATCAAAGGGGGACCTTCCGCTTGAATGGAAGGAGGACCTCGGCGTTATGTACTGCTTGTTGCCAAACAGGCACGCTCAGCTAGTGTGGCCGAAATGCAAATACATGCAGGACACGGTGGTGCAGGTGGCAGAAGGCCATATGGATAGCGGGTGACGTTTCTTCCGATACCCATACTCCGGGATATAAGTAGGTACTCGTATATTTTGTAGTACTACTAATAGAGTTTCGATGTTAATGTTTCTTTGTAGTAGATGGATAAATGCGATTTCGTGTGATGGATTGATCCTCCCCATGAATGGTATGTTGCAAGGTACGTGGATACGTTGTGAGAGCGAATCGCTGATTGGGAGGCGCGGATTGAAAGTCTCGAAGAGCAAAACGATGATTTCTTAAAGTAAAAGGATTTAGAGACTGACAGGTAGGACCAATCAATGTTCAGCACAGTGAAATAGGGCCCACTTGTCAATGGCTCTTAACCATTTAGCTAGTTTTAAAAGAGTTTTAAATGGGCGGGGGCCTACATGTCATAGGGTCAATAGGTAACTTAATGAGATGGGCCTGCACGTCAGCGAGGGATTAACTAACACTAACTACGATCATTAACTTAACCAATTACATTGTTTAAACTGATGATGAGTGAACAGTTCTCCTTCTCGTCAAGAAGAGTGCAGCTCATCGCGAGTGAGAGGAGCCACAACGGCCAGTGAGGAGGGCAAAAATGAAACTCTCTCCTTGGACCGCACCTAGAGGCGAGGTAGCGTTGCCTAATTTGGTGCACAAGATGACAAACAGAGAGCAAAGTGGCCAGCGACGCATGTCACCATTGCACTACGGTGAGCTATGGCACTAAAAGTTGATTGCATGCAAGGGGAGCATCTCGGGGCTAGGAGGGACTCACCGGCAGTGAAGGCGGAACTCAGGGAGGTGTGGAACGAGCTGGCAGAGTGGACCGTGACAGCGGAGAGGAGGATGATGAGGGCGGCTTGCTGGAGATGATGAAAAGAGGCGGCGTAGTCTTAGGAGGTGTCAGTGCCTCCTTGCGGTGCTCCAAGCATTTTGAATTGGGCAGAGGCACAAGGTATTGGTAATGGCGGTGGCGGTGGCTCAGTTGACTGGAGACGAAGAAGAAGGGGCGCGGGGAACTCTCAGTGGTGATTGGTGTGGTGGGGATGTAATTGGGGGCAAGGGAAGACAGCTCAGGGTGTTTTATAGCAGAAGAAAGAGGAACTGGCCGTTGGTGGTGTTAATGTTGTGCGGAGGGCAAGGGCAACAACGTCAGTGTGCAGTGTAGAGGGGAGTTAAAGCGCAGAGGAAATGGCCGGGCGCACGAAAATCAAGCACATGGAGTGGACATGACGGGTGCAGCGAGCGGCATGGTAAGGCGCACGGCGCAAGGGGAGGAGAAGAGGGAAAAGGGGAGGCAAGGCAAGGTCAGTGCGAGGCTAGGCTAGCACGAGGGCTCACAGGGATAGGCGACCGGCACTACTGGCGCACAAGAGTTGGTCGAAGCTAGCGTGCGTGGTGGGCATGGGCTAAGAGCACGCACGGCGCCAACAGAGCACGTGCAGGGTGTGCCCGACGAAGGGAGGGAGTGGCATGGGCCGATGAAGGCTAGGCCGAAGGCCAAACAGGCTAGGCTTTATCCCAAGTAAGATTTGGGCCTCGGAATTTTGAAAGTCAGCTTGAATTTTGAGTTTGAGTTTGACTTTGATTTGAATTTGAATTTTAGTTCAAGCACTTTTTGAGCTCCAAAAAATAGGATGTTACAAATTACATCCCTTTCTAACCTCTTAGCAAGGACATCTTGTAACCAATTTATAGCAATAAAGATCATCCCTATTCTCCTGCTAAATTATTCTAAGGAATCTAACCTCTTTTCTCATATTTCGTAAGATCAACGACTCGATCATCGACATTAATAAAAAAACTGACATGTAGGGTCCACTCAAAAGAAAATTTACAAAAAGTTGTGTAGTGTGCTAGAGATGTTGTTGCTAAAAATGGTGTGATATATATGAGTTAGAAACGATCGTTGTCTCAGCTATTATGAATACCCTAATATTGAAAGGATGGATGTAAACAGATTGAAGTAATTGTAAATTGGTACACATACCATGGAAAGAAAAGCTTGGTAGAATATCAGAATCAGTGCCACATTCAACAAACGACTTGACTCGAAAACCCTTTATCACCGTCCAAATTTATAGATCAGAACTACTCAGAATAATAACAATTTTGTAGCATTAGTTTGTGTAGTGCTGCAAAATGATATTGCATCATTGGTCTACACGAAAAATTCTCATGATTTGGTTGCATTTTAGGCCCTGTTTGGATCCCTTGACTAATTTTTAGTCACCTAAAGTTTAAGTCTAATCCATCCAAACAGGTGAACTAATACCTGGACTAATTTTTAATTCATCCACAACTAGCTATTAGTTCATTAGTTGGCAAATGTGGACTAAAAGGTAGTACCAAACAGCAAAAGACGGAAATACCCCCGCTACCCTTTCTCCACTACTCCACATGCAACACACTAACAAATATAGGGGTATAAATATTTTTGCCCATGAAAATCACCACCTTTTAGTCCATGTATCCAAACAACACTTGACTAATTTTTAGTCACCTAAAGTTTAGTCACCTAATTTTTAGTCCACCAACTAGTGAACTAATAATTAGTTCTAGGCGATCCAAACAGGCCCTTAGTCGCGATTTCACTTCAAATTGGACTCACTCATAAATTAAACTATGTGGATCCGCAAGTGAGGAGCGCGTCACGTACGCTACGCGCTGCAGGTTTGCGCCACCACTTTGTACTACTCTTGCGCCGACCATACAGAACTGTCCCCATGAGGAAACCGTGATCCATTACAGAATTGCTACACCGAAGAGAACCAGCACGGCATTTTGGCAAGTTACCTGTATAGTTTATACTCGTATAATAATCTAGGATGGTATAATCTATGCCTAACGAAGTGCAATCGCTAGCAACTTTTGCGTCCAATTAGTAGGGATCTAGCCTTTTTATTGGGGCATAGCTGGAGATGTGAAAATACTGTAGAGCGTCCTCCTCTGAACAGTGCGACCTTTCTTGTGCATGATGATACACGGCATCTTCCGCACGTGAATCGATGGCGAGGTTGCAGAGCATCCGGTCAAAAAGGTAAAAGGCAAGAACAGCAAACTGAAGAGTACCGCCAAAAGCTCCACTTTAATTATGTACTAAGTGATGGGTTCTTCTTTTTCCGCCCCTGGGGATTTTGGATCTGAGAGTGAAGGGGAGAGGGACTAACCGTCCGACGGCATGGAGGAGGAGGAGGCCATTTCGTCAGCGTTGGTGAAGCTCTGCGCACGGGCAGCGATAGTCGGGGAAGAAGGAAGACGACGCGGCGGCGGAGATCCGATGAAGAAGACCGGTGGTGCTTCCCGTCGCTTCAGCGCCCCCTCTTACAGATCGGGTCTAGGGTTTGTCGGTGGGGTGACGGCGGCGCGGTCAACCTCGTGATGCAAGCCGCCCGGGCCCCACCTCTGTTTATATGGCGGCGCGAGAGCCCCCACCAAGCAACGGGTGGCGCCCCGATCGAGCGCTGATCAGGGGTGGGCTTTGGCGTTGGGCCAAAGCCACGAGATCACTCTAACATTCTCCCCTTGATCTCAAACTATACTTTATCTTTTAATTACTTTTGACTTTACACATTCCATCACAGTTAGTGCATAGAACATGTCTCATCGTCACGGTCAATCGCCGATAGATTCAATGACTACAATACATCTCTCGTTCGAAATAGTTACTTTAATCTTTTGGACCATCTTTTAGTCCAGAATCATAGGCTTTCCTTAAACCCATGCCGGCTACATGTTCTCTGAACACGTTGGGTGGTAAGCCTTTAGTAAGCGGATCCGCTAACATCTTTGCGGTACTTATATGCTCTAGACTTATAATTTGATCCCGAACTTTATCTTTCACAACATAGTACTTTATGTCAATGTGTTTGGCAGCACCACTTGACTTATTATTGTGGGCATACGTTACTGCGGGTTCATTATCGCAGTACAACTTAAGTGGTCTATTGATGTCGTCAACCACTTTTAAACCGGGTATGAACTTCTTTAGCCAGTTCACCTGCCCCGTAGCCTCATAACATGCTACAAACTCGGCATACATTGTGGACGATGTAGTGACGGTTTGCTTTGAGCTTTTCCACGATATAGCTCCTTTAGCGAGAGTGAACACATATCCGGATGTAGACTTTCTATCATCTCCGCAAAATCGAATCAGTATACCCCACTATATGGAGTGAATCGATCTTCAGTATGTCATCATGAGGCCTTTTGTTCCTTTCAAATAACGCAAGACTTTCTTTATCAATTTCAATGTTCTATTCGAGATTGCTCTGGAATCGCCAAGTAACCCAGTAACAAATGCTAAGTCGCGTGTGCACACTTGAGCATCTTGTAAGCTTCCGACAGTGAAGCATATGGAACCGCTTTCATTTGATCGATCTCATATCGGTTCTGGGGCATTGAAAATCCCCATATCTCGCCCTTGACTATAGGTGCGGTGAATGACTACTTTTATGCATACCAAATTTTTTAATATTTCTCTATGTATGCCTTTTGTGACAGTCCCAATACCCCTTTGTTTCTATCCGGTGAATTTGATCCTAGAACGAACGAAGCTTCACCAAGATCTTTCATATCAAAGTTTGAGGACAAAACTTCTTTGTCTCGATGTGAGACTAACATCACTACTAGCTAGTAGGATATCATCCACATACGAATTAGGAAGATAAACTTCCCATCTTTAAACTTTGCATAAACACGTTATCCTCAACATTCTCTTTAAACCCAAATTTTCTTATTGTCTTGTCAAACTTCAAGTACCACTTGTCTTGAAGCTTGCTTTAACCCATATATCGATTTCTTTAGGCGGCATCCCATTCTTTCGTTTCCTTCCACGACAAAACCTTTCGGTTGTGCCATGTAAACATTTTCCTCCAAATCCCCATTAAGAAATGCCGTCTTTACATCCATCTGATGTAACTCTAAATCATAATGTGCTACTAATGCTATTATGATTCTGAAGGAATCTTTACATGAAACTGGAGAAAAGGTCTCATTGTAATCAATCACTTCTCTTTGCGTAAAGCCTTTTGCCACAAGTCGCGCTTTGTATCTTTCTATATTCCCTTGAGAGTCAAGCTTTGTCTTGTAGACCCACTTACAGTCTACTGTTTTGGCTCCTTTAGGAATAATTTCCAAGTCCCAGACTTTATTAGTCTTCATGGACCTCATTTCCTCTTCCATGGCCTCAAGCCATTTTGAGGAATTTTCGCTTCTCATGGCTTCTTCAAATGAGGTGGGATCATCCTCCATTTGAAATTCCTCTGTATGATAAATCTGATAATCATCGAAATAGCTGATCTTCTTACTCTTTGAGACCTCCTCAGGGCCTCCTCATTTGGTACATCTTCTGTTTGAATTCTTTGTTGCTCCCCTCATCTGTGGCAATAGGTTCTATAGGATCTGAAAAACAGGTTCCTCATTATCATTCATTGTTGCCACGGGAGGAACAATAACAGTGCCGGCACCACGATGTCTTGCACCGTCGGTGCGGCAGCTGCAGTAGTGTGAAGAATGGCTCTTGAATCATCGGAGTGGGCGCATACACCCGCTTCTCTTCAAGGTCAATCTCACGAGCTACCATGCTCCCCCTCATCATTTCATCCTCTAAGAAGACAGCGTGTCTCGTTTCTACAAACTTTGTATATATGTCTGGACAGTAGAAACGATAACCTTTTGACTTTTCAGGGTAGCCAATAAAATGGCAACTTACTGTTTTGGGATCAAGTTTCTCAAGGTTTGGGTTAAATACTTTAGCCTCAGCAGGACTCCCCCACACACGTAAGTGGTTTAATGAGGGAACTCTTCCTGTCCACAACTTGTACGGTGTTTTGGGCACCGACTTACTAGGCACTCTGTTGAGAATATGAATGGCGGTTTTCAACGCCTCCATCCATAAACTCAATGGGAGCGTGGAGTAACTCATCATACTGCACCATATCCATCGAGTGCAGTTGCGTCTTTCACTACTCCATTTTCTTTGAGGTTCGCCAAGCATAGAATACTAGGCCACTATGCCATTTTCTGTAAAACCTTGCAAAAGGTCCAGGAACTTGTCCATATGGGGTATGTCGACCGTAGTACTCCCCCCCACGGTCAGATCGGACTATCTTAATCTTTAAATCGTGTTGTTTTCAATTTCAGCCTTAAATATCTTGAATTTATCTAAGGCTTCATTTCTTTCTTTGATTGGATAAATATATCCATAACGGGAGTAATCATCCGTGAATGTTACGAACGAGTCATATCCATCCACACTTTTCACAGGGAAAGGACCACAAATGTCTGTGTGAACAATTTGTAGAACTCCTGTGCTTCTTTTAGCGTCTTTTTTAATTTTCTTTACATATTTTCCTTTAATGCATTCTCTGCATTGTTCTAAGTCTAAGAACTCTAATGGAGGAAGAGTATCATTCTTTACTAGTCTTTCTATTCTCCCCCTCGAAATGTGGCCTAAACGACAGTGCCATAATTTCGACGACTCATCTAGAGTTCTCTTTCGTTTTTACATTTACATTCGTGAGACGAGATTCAATCACTTTCTCGCACGCATAGCGTTCTCATTATCGCATACGACATTCACATCATCACACAATGATAACAAATAAAGCTCATTCTGTAATATGGCAAGACCAACACATTCTTTATTAAACATTATTTCGCACTTGCCATTTCCAAAATTGCAATCATAACCATCTTTGTCCAAATTTGACACACTAATCAAATTCCTCTGTAAAGAGGGTACAAAAGGACATCTCTAAGTAAAAGAGTGGAGCCATTAGCTAATTCTAATGAAAGATCGCCAACGGCTTCAACTTCAACCGACTCCATTTGCAACTTTAATGCATCTTTCTTTTCTTTACGTAGTCCTCGTCGAACGGAATCCTGTAATGAATTAGCAACATGAACGATTGCTCTGAGTCAATCCACCAAGTGGATTTGAATATTTCACATCTACAGCATTCATTAATAAAGGTAATAATGTTCTCACCTTTCTTTGCCATTATCATCTTTAAATAATCGGGCAGTTCTTCTTGTAGTGTCTGTCTTCTTGCTGATGAAGACACTGGTCTTTGTCTCTACACAAATTTATTCTGTTGAGGTGATGTCTGAGGCTTTGCCCTTGTTCTTTGAGAAGGGGTTACTGTTGTAATTCTTTTTCTTGTTATCCTTCACATAGTTGATAGAACCACCATGTGAGGATTTGATTCTTTCCTCCTCTTGCACGCACATAGCTATGCACTTTTCCATATCCCATTTCTCGGGCTGCATATTATAGTTGACAACAAAAGTGTCAAACTCTTTTGGCAAAGAAGCAAAAACCAAATGAATAAGGAACTCATCCTTGAGAGCCAAATCCATCGGTTTAAGTTTAGATGCCAAGTTGCTCATTCTAAGAATGTGCTCTCTTATGCCATTGCCCTTTGCTGAATACCTTTCATTGCAGTGCTTAATCAGTTTGTGTAGCATAAGTCTTTGAAGAGCCGATGAACCGACTCTTTATTTTATCAAGGTATTCGATGACAAGTGTCACACTCTGCAATTGAGCCCGAATCGCGCAGCTCAATTGTGTTCTTTATCACAGACCATACATTTCTTGTTGGTGTGGTCCATTCTTATGATCAAGGTCATAAGACATCCGTAAGGGAGCATGATCCTCTGTCTTTTCTGCCATGCAGTGTCATCCTCATTCTGTTCCCTCACTGGCGCCAAAGGCTCAGTGGGACGTGCTGTAGTGAGGACCCAATCCACCTCAGCCAAGATAAACGCTAAGTCTATCTTTTTCTTCCACTCTCCATAATTATCACCTTTGAGTGGGGATTTCTCTAATACAACTCATCAAGTTGTATCCTCCTGAAAAATATTTCAAATACAGTGAAAACGTAACATCAAAATTATATGCCTTATTTCCAACGTTGGTCAAAAATACGACATACAATTTAAAAACAATTCTATCATACATTAAATCTACATCACCGTTGGGCAGAAATAGAAATAATGCATAAAATCATCATTAAAAATTTATAATACTGTTATTAACAACGTTGGTCAGAAAATAACAATATCATAAATCTCTGGAAATTATCTCTATTTTTCAAAATTAAATTCTCCCGTTGGTTCGAATATAATAATGAAAATCAATCAACATTAACTTTTGCAGCGGAAACTGTAATTATTCAAAAATAATTCAATATTCAGAAGCATTATACTGTACACTTTTAATCTCTGAAAAATTAACACGTTGGTGCAAAATTTACAGAGATTTTGGATCAAATTTCAATTAAATTCATTCACAAATGCTTCTGAAAATCAATAAAATGAAATACTGTATAAGTGGTCATTTTGGCCCATTCTTTCGCCGCGACCAGCGTGCGGCCCAAAACCACCGCGCGCGCACTGACCATGCTGCGGCCCAAAAATCGCCTCATGCGCGCGGCCCACAAAAACGCGCTCAGCCCATCAGAAAATGGCCCGTAAAAGAATGGCTGTCCGATCTGATCGGGCGGCCGAACCCGTGCGCAGGCAAAACAAAGGGCCCCAACCCTAACCCTAGGGGCATTTGCCCCTTGCTCCACCCGCAAAAAACGGACGGCGACGGCGGCGCTCGCGCGCGCGCTGCTGCTGCGGCGGCGGCCGCGCGCAAGGGCGGCTCACGGCGGCAACGCACACGCGACGCACGGCAGGCGCGACCCGAGCGGCCACTCGTGGTGGCGGGCAGCGCCCTAGCCCGGCTGCGGGACGCGGCGGCGGCCGTCTGCGCGGCGAGCGGCGCGCGCGCGCGGCACGCTGGCAACGGCGGCTCGGCGGCTGGCAGGCGGGGCGGCGGACCGGAGCGGCGCGGCGGCGCGAAGCTGCACCGGCGCGCGCGCTGAGAGCGGCGGCGGTCGGCGCCATCAAGAGGCGGCGCCCAACCGTAAACGGCTCGATACGGTGATGGGTTCTTCTTTTTCCGCACTGGGATTTTGGATCCGAGAGGGGAGAGGAGAGGGACTAACCGTCCGACGGCATGGAGAAGGAGGAGGCCATCTCGTCGGCGTTGGTGAAGCTCTGCGCACGGGCAGCGACGGTCGGGGAAGAAGGAAGACGACGGCGGCGGCGGAGATCCGATGAAGAAGACCGGTGGTGCTTCCCGTCGCTTCAGCGCCCCCTCTTACAGATCGGGTCTAGGGTTTGTCGGTGGGGTGACGGCGGCGCGGTCAACCTCGTGATGCAAGCCGCCGGCCCCACCTCTGTTTATATGGCGGCGCGACAGGGCCTGACCACCAGCGGTGGCGCCCCGATCGGCGCGGTCAAGGGGTGGGCTTTGGCCGTTGGGCCAAAGCCCTGAGATCACTCTAACACTAAGCTAACACTGCCCTGTGCTGAATCGGAGCTACGACTGAAGTGAAATGCTACGGAAAAGAAGCAGCGGAACGGCAAGCGTAGCTCAAGGGGCAGTTAAATTCGGTGAAATGTTGCCAGGACTTTGCAACTCACGCCAGGGACGGCGAGTTTTGGCTCGTAGGAAAAGTACGACTACTACTGGTCCAACTTAGAGGCAGGATTACCTTCACTAATCAGTGCTCAGCCAGAAAGGGACAAAGGGCTACCCAACATGGAAACAGGGAGTGCCAACACTGGGAAAAGAGAGTAATGTTGAGGAACCGACGCTGGAGATCAGTCCGAGTGATTCCTCTGCTTAGAACAAGAACGAATCAATCACAGAATCACAGAATAATAGATTGAACACAGAGAGGTAGAGAGAACTTCTGGTCTTTCTTTATTGCTTTAGATTGCATCGGGGTACATAATGAGGGGGGTCTAGGTCCCTATTTATAGTCTACGGTGGGGGTGCCCAATTAGATCAGGACTCTAGATAGAGTCCAGGTTTCCTAACACTCCCCCTTGGGCACTCACCCAATATGCTCATGTCTCGTCAAAACTCCATAAAAACCCAGTGGGAAAAATTTGGAGAAAGAGTACATGATACATGTGATGCTGCGATGCACGAATTACCTCATTAAAAACCTTGGCCGAGAAACTTCATGGAAAACTCGTTCAAGGGAAAAAGAGTACAATTCACCCAAATTTATTTGGTCTGCAGGACTTTATTTTTGGGTACTTAATCTTCATGATCAAAATTTATTAGCGGGCTTGTGAGAATTCTCCCCCTGAATTCTGCACTTCTCTAAGTCTCATCATTCCAATTCCACGAACGCACCTTTCAAAACTAGATGCGGGGAGTGACTTAGTGAATAAATCTGCGAGATTTTCACATGACTTAGTATGCAGTACTTTAATCTCGTCCATCTTTTGCAATTCATGTGCATAGAAGAACTTGGGGTTAATATGCTTTGTGAGATGACTCTTCACATAGCCCGTTTGCACTTGTGCAACGCATAAGCGGCATTATCTTCATAGATAATTGTGGGGTTTGCACAATGTTCATCCCACATGATTGCTGGATGTGGTGAACCATTCGGCGGAGCCAAGCGCACTCGTGCGGCTTCATCTGATGCTATAATTTACGAGTGGTTCGTCGAAGTAGCTACGTGCTTTGCTTAGACGATTTTCATGAAATTGCAGTTCCACCACACAGGAATACATAGCCTGTTTATGACTTAGCGGTATGCGGGTCTGACAGATACCCAGCATCTGCATAGCCAATCAAGTTCAGATCTTGATTCTTTCTGTAAAACAATCCAATGTCCTTGCTTCCTTGGAGATATTGGAAAATGTTCTTTATGCCCTGCCAATGCCTTTTGGTGGGCTCTGCACTGTACCTTGCTAACAGGTTCACGGCAAATGCAATGTCCGGTCTAGTGCAGTTTGCTAAATACATGAGTGCTCCCACTTGCACTCAAGTATGGGAATTCGGTCCCAGACTTCCTCCCCTCTTCCCTTGGTCGGAAAGGATCTTTTTCTTGCTGTAAAGACCTCACCGATCATCGGTACTTTCGAGGGAAATACCTTCTCAAAGCCAAACCTTTCAAGCACCTTCAGGTATAGGTCGTGATGTACCAAGACTCCTTGAGGACATGCTCAACTGCAGTCCTAAGCAAAACTTGGTCTTGCCCAAATCTTTCATTTCAAATTCGACTCCAAGTAGGAGCTTGCTTCTTTTATGTCTTTAGCTGTGTCCGATGATATTCAGATCATCTACATACAGAGATTATCTGAATCCATTCAGGATCGCCGTATAAATATACAAGGACAGTCTTCATTGTTCATGTAGCCTTTCTTGCGGAGAAAGTCGCTCAGCGATTATACCACATTCTTCAGTTGTTTCATCCATCTGGTGACTTTACGAGTTTCACACTATACAGATTTCTATTTGCTCTGTTTTGGTTTGGGAGAGGGATTCCTTCAGGGACTCTCATATACATCTCCGAATCCAAGTTACCATAAAGGTATGCAGTCACAACATCCACCAATTTCATTTCCAAATTCAAGTTCACTGCCATTGAGATCAAGTATTTAAAGGTAATTCAACTCATGACTGGGGAGTAGGTTTCTTCGTAATCAACTCCAGGATGTTGAGTGAAACCTTGGGCTACCAGCCTTGCTTTGTATCTCACTACTTTATTTCTTTCATTTCTCTTTCGAACAAATACCCACTTGTGCCCAACGGGGTGTATGTGGGGAGGTGTGCGGCATACGGGCCCAAACACCTCTCTTTTATTCAGAGATAGCAATTCAGTTGCTATTGCCTTCTTCCAATCTTCTCAATCTGATCTTTTCTTACATTCAGCGAGCGATGCAGGCTCGGGATCAAGATCGATGATGGTGGTAATTTTCTTTGCGAAGTAGATATCGATATTAGCTGTTGTCCTATTCAGGGACTCTCCCGTGTGCACATAATTTATAGCTATTTCTTCATGAGTTGTTTCTTTTGGAGCTTCACCTTGCGCATCGCTTCTTTCAATTGCGGTGGCAAGTCCCTTTAGTTTTTTGGCTCCGATGTGTGCGCACACATCTATGCCGATGGGGATATTCAGATCCGGTATGCCCTTTTCGGAAGGTGTCATACTTGTGCCAGGTCTCAACTGGCTCCCCTTCTCATTACGGGGACTTCAATGATCGGTGTGATAAATCCTCTTATCCTTTTTCACGTGCATCCCGGTTACTAAGGATTCGAGGAACCGGAGTTCTCGTCCTTTATTATTTTTCTGAGGCCTCTGGACGAGATTAGGGATACCTTCTGCTTTCTTGGTATTTCAACCCTCTCCAGTGCAGTGTGTGCAGGCACATGCGACTTAATCACGCTCTTCAAATCACTAAAGTGATCAGGCAGTTGATTTGCTAGTTCTTGCAAATCGATTGTCTTATAGACTTCTCTTGTCTTCTGGACTTCTCTTTTTTCTTCACTAATGCGCTGGTCATCTGTATGAATTCCCGTGGCTTGCCATGTAATGTCTTCTGGACTTCTCTAGTGCACGGGTCATCTGCATGGATTCCCCAGGCTTGCCACATAATTTCCCGACATTCTTCATCAAGGGGTTGATTTCCTCCCCCTAATGTTGGGAAATTTTCGGTGGTGACACTTGCGCTAATTGCATAGGTGAATGGATGTTGTAGGCCAAAAGTTTAAGGTTGATGAGATTCGCTGCATAAAGGACTGCGTGTCCCCAATATGTAGCTGCTAGATTTCAATTATGCAAAAGAGGTCGGGCAATAAATTTAATTCTCTTAATTAAAGCCTCTGCCAAACCATTCTAGGTATGGACATGCGATGCATCGAGTGCTCAACCGCAATTCCCATCGCCATGCAATAATCATCAAATGCCTTCAAGTAAATTCTCGGCGTTGTCCATTCGGATGGACTTGATATGATGATCCGAAACACATTTACGATGCGAATGATCTGCGAGATCAATTTTGCAAAAGCGTGGTTTCTTGTGGGCAACAAACCCACATATGACCACTTCGAAGATGCGTCAATGAGCACCATAAAATACTTAAACGGCCCTGGGACGGGCTGAATGGAACCGCAAATATCTCCCTGGATGCGTTCCAGGAATGTAGGGACTTCATCCTTCACTTTCAGAGTGGAGGGTCTAGTAATTAGTTTCCCGGTGGCACATGCAGGGCACACAAAATCTTCATGATTCGGGAAATTCTTTACATTAATATTATGCCCATGCGAGTTATTGATTATGCTACTCATCATCCTAAGACCTGGGTGGCCTAATCTGTCATGCCAGAGACAGAAGAGTTCAGAGCTTCTAAACTTTGTTTTGAGCGATTATGCAGTACGCCGCAGCGCTTTAATGTTGGTATAATATAGCCCAATTTCTAGTGAAGGGAGTTTTTCTGATTCTATTCTCGTCGCGCTTAGTAATGAGCAGGTATTCCGTACCGTACTCTTCTTTAGTCTCAACGTGGAAACCATTGGCGCAAATATCCTTAAAACTTAGGAGAGTTCAAGTCGATTCTGGGTACAATAAGGGTTCTTCAATGACCAAAGTTGTGCCCATTATGGCTCTTCCTGAACCAATTATACATGAATCGCTTCTCGCGATTGTCGTAAGGCTGCCAGTGCTCTTACGAATTGACTGAAAATACTTATTCTCTCTTAAGATGATATGCGTTGTGCCGCTGCTGGCTAAGCACACTCCTCCATAGGGCGCTACACGTCTTCTAATATAGGATATTTATTAACATGTATGAGAAGACAATCAACACATAAATAAAATACTCCAATATCAGAACATATCATGCCATCATAAACTGAATAAATGAATGAATTCTTTACATATCATCCAACCATCACGAGAAGATAACAATTCTTAAGTACCATCCATGCAAATTCTAACATATTCTTCCACACAAAATAAATGACAATTAAAGTCAAAATGCATTCAGTGCACTTGACTTCTCCTGCTATTTTCTTGGGGTGACATTCTCTTCAAGAGAAATCATGACGGTGGCTGCTTCTAGGTCGAGAGGTGTGCTGCTGTCGTAATGGTCTCAAACACCATCAGCAGTAAGCGCGCTCGAATGCTCCCCTCAACCGATGCAGAGTGGGCTTCATATGCCCTTTGCCATCCCGTTTTGGCTTGACAACCTTATTCTCACGTGGAGCATCTGATTTGCCTTTCTGGGCTGCGGTCTTACCCTTCCTTCCCCTTTTCTCTATCAAGGGCTTTCGCACCTTGTTGCTCTCGGCGTTGGCTTCACGGCCAGTGGAGCTACCAGATAGCTGAGTGACTTAGTTCTTGCGGAGAACTTCGTCCGAGCTTCGCAATTTGCATCATATCAATCCATTTGGCATATTCCTCATAGCCGTCTTGGCGATAATTGCGTGCGATTATCTTGCATTGGGGTGGAAGGATTTTCTCAATTTTCGTATTGGAGTACAAATCGTGCAAAGCGGTGTGTTCCTTGGCCGTCTTAAATTCGGCAAACCTCGATCGATCCTCTTGCTCTGCTTAGGAAAGAATGGTATATTTTAGCCTCTCAAACCGCTTCTTGAGTGCGGTTCAGAGTGCTAGCGCGTTTTTCTCCGCTATATTCTCATTCTTGAGAGTGAGGCAGAGGTGGTGCCTGAGAAAATGAAGTGCCTGATCATTCTCCTCAGGTTTAGGTTGAACGTCATTCAGTCTGCCAATCCCAATAACAACGCGGAGCTTTCTGGCTTCAAGTACAATCTCGACATCGGATGCCTACATTAGATAGTTTTGGCCATGCTGGGCCAGCTCCTCGAACACCCAGTTCATGATGCTAGTCATCTAAATGTGTATGAGTCTACTGCTGGTAGACATGCACGGAATAATTTACTGCAGGTAAATAAATGGTACAAAAAGGTTCTCGTAATGTTCCAGAATTTTCTATGCATTTTCTATAATTTTACTGCTAATTTCGGTGATTAAAAGCAATTTAAACAATTACAATTAACCAAAATAGTAAATAAATACAGAAAATACAGAGAATAATAATGGCAGAAATAAATAAGCTTCAAATGCTAAAAATAATGCAAAATTCGGATTCCCGATGCCCTTTTATGCTAAAATATGAAATTTCAGCAAATTCTATAATTCCAGAGGGTTTATACGCAAATTTTTAGTTCAGAGAAAAATTCGCGCAATTTTCTGATTTACTGAGGGGTTTTCCGCAAAATTTTGGACCCGCTCGTAAATTTGAGGGCTTATACGTAATTTTTCAGAACTACGATGCCTTTTCTACAAAATTCAGGACTTAAATGCAAATTTTAGGGGCTTATCGGTAATTTCATAAACTAGGGGGCTTTTCTGCAAAATCCGCCCCCCCCGGTCGGGCCTTTCCGGCCTGTTTTTTTTTTCGGCCGAACGGCCCAGCTACACTTCCAGCCCATGTGCGGCCCATGTGGGCCTACCCGTGCGGCACAAAAAATCGGGGTAGGGTTTCCCTACCCCATTCTGCGATCTTGATGGTGGCGGCTCCACCGTCGCGCACGCAGCCGGCGGCGAGGTCGTCGGTGGGACCGGTCGGCCGCGGCGAACGCGCGCGCGCGGGCGGTGTGCCGGGTGCGAGGATGCGGCGAGCAGGCATGGCGCCGGCAGCTGGCCGGCGGTGGCGCGCGGTGTGGACCGGTTCGAGGCGGGCGCGGTGGCGTCTCGGGCGGCCGGCGCAGACGCAGCGCGGCACCGAGCTCGGGGCGAGGATCGGCGAGCGAGCTGTGGCTTGGCTGCTGCCGGCGAGGCGGCGCGGTGCAAGCGGCGGCCGGCGGCGGCTCTGTCGGCGGCGGCGAGCGGCCGGTGAGAGAGAGGGGCGGCAGCGGCCTCGGGCGAGACGAGGCGGCGCGCGGCGGCGAGGTTGGCCGGCAAGCGGGGCGTTCGCGGAGGCCGAGCCAGCGGCTAGAGACAGCGTTCGGGCGCGGAGGCGGCGGCAGCGGCAGCGGTGCCTCGTGTGGGAGGTGGCGGGAAGCCGGCGCATGCGGCGGTGCGATGCTAGCGCCGGTCGTGCTTCGGGTGCGGGGCCAAGCCGAACCGAGCGGCGCGCGTGCGGGCGCGGGGCTGGGCTTCGTGCCGTTCGTGTGGTGCGGCGCCAGCGGCTGGTTCGGATGTCGGACGAGTGGAGACAGCCGACGTGTGGCCCGACTGAGGAACCAAGGCGGGTGGTCCGAGGCCGATGTGACGGTAACGCCAACGGTCGTGGATTTGTCTGTCGCAGTGCGCAGCCGTCGCGGCTGGTGCTCCAAGCTCTTCAGCCGTCTTGTTGGACGGCGGCCCGACGGCATGCACACTGGAGGCAGTACCAACGGCAGCGGCACCCCATGCAGGGGGCGACTACAGGCCGGCGTTCACAGGGCCGGTGGCCTGCCGTCGGCCGTCACCTTTTTCCTTTTCTTACGCATAAACCATGCATAAACCGATCAATCAACAAAAGAACAGATGCATAAAATTTTCTGTTTCTAATTCTACGATGCAATCAACATCTACCCCTTTCTCGCAATCTACCGATCGACATTGTGCCGGCGATTTCAGATCTGCTCGCGGTAGATTGGGGCGGATTTGCATCATTCTAATCTACAGTGCAATCAACATCTACCCTGTTTCACAATCTACCGATCGACATTGTGCCGGCGACTTCAAGTCTGCTCGCGGTAAATTAGGGCGGATTTGCACCGTAGAAATTCAATCTAGAACGCGAAAGAAAATACAGATTCAAAAGCGATCTAGAAAATCAATCTGTGCTTCGATGATTACCTCGTTCACCGGGCGAAGTCGTCGCGATAACGTGTTGAGGAACCGACGCGGAGACCATCGGCGATTCCTCTGCTTAGAACAAGAACGAATCAATCACAGAATAATAGATTGAACACAGAGAGGTAGAGAGAACTCCTGGTCTTTCTTTATTGCTTTAGATTGCATCGGGGTACATAATGAGGGGGGTCTAGGTCCTTATTTATAGTCTACGGTGGGATGCCCAATTAGATCAGGACTCTAGATAGAGTCCAGATTTTCTAACAAGTAATACTCTTCGCTCGAGACATAAGTGCATGTTCTTTTTTTTTTTAGTTTGTAGCTTCGTCTTCTTAAGAAATCGAAACAAACAAAATGATTTTTTAAATGACTTTTTAAAATCATTTCTTCAAATAGCTTTTTAAGCTTAAAACTGTACATATTATCCGTATTGACATCTCCGTTATTCACTATCATCTTAAAAAATATAATAAACAATCATCAGTCTAAGACAAAAAAAAAGAGTCAACTAGATGGCACAGGAGAAGACTGCAGGAAAACCAGATCCAAGGAAAACTGAAAACGGAGCTCTGTATACAGTGTCCCAACAGAATCGGTGACGATCGGGACACGGGCAGTCATGCGTTGGACCCGGGCGATCGCTCGATCAACCGGCACGGCTGGCTCGTCCTAGCTGTTCGTTTTGCTTTTTTTTCGTTCGCACCAGCCGCAGCCTGGTCCGTCCGGCCGGCGGCCCAATTATTCGGCGGTTCAGCGCCCCCAGGGTCGAGATGGAATGATCGATCCCAACCAATCCAGGTCCCACGCGCCACGCCGCACCACACGTCCGCACCACACGACCGTAACACACCATTTCCCCCGCTTTTCGTTTAACCTTGTACCGAACCCGGAGTACGCGGCTGGCGCGACGCGGTGTAGCCGTGACAGCGCTCGTCACCTGCCACTCTGCCAGGGGTCGTAATGGCCTGTCGGGTTAGTTAGTTCTTTTTAATTTATAATTTATGATTTATAATTTTTAAATAAATAAATAAAAGATTTTTTAAATATTTTTTAAGTGGCTTATCGACTTATCGGATTTCAACTTATTTATATAAACGCTCATATTAAACCCAAAAGATATTAGTCATAGCTGAAAAAACAGAACCTTAATGCATGGAGGGGGAATGGGATGTGGGTGGTGGTTGGGTTGGCGCCTCGACGTGTGTCGTCTATCTATCACCGTGCGCCGTGGTTGTGGAATGGCAGGGATTGGTGGTAAATGCATTGTGCTGGCCCTAGTGGCGGATAGAGGGGCGACCGAAGGCCTGACCCTCCTAAGAAATTTACATGTAATTAGGGTACAATAATTAGTAGATAATAGGCCCTAGTCTTAATTAACTTAATTGATAAATAAATATGAAAGCCTAAAACCCTTTGCATGTAACTAATGGGCGGCGTCTACTCTTGATGGACAACTGTGCAACATGTTTTTTTGTTATGTCATCTATCTCCTATATCCCATAGATCTTGCCTTATTGGTAATTAGCCAAAAACTAGGAAGTCACAACATCTTTCTAATTTTCGGATCGTTGTATTGACGTCTCAGTTGCCTGGCAACGACGGCGAGGAAGCAAGCAGCAGGGCTTGTTAATAATATTGATGATCGATAAATCATTGAAAATTAATGATATTTTAAAATTTCTTGATCTTAGCTTTACTTGTTAGTAAGCACATTATACCGCATACAATATGCAAAAGCTATGTTGAGATGGAGTTCTAATTTCTTATGATTTCCCTCTTTTAGGAGCATGCATCCATCTTTTGTATTTGACAAACAAGAAAATGCAATGATATATTTGCTTAGTCATACTAGCCATGTTGGAGTTTGGAGAAATTGTTATGTGAATTTTATTCTTTTTATTGTCTCTATTTGATCTCCTCATATTCAATTTATGTTTCCGCCACTAGCCAGCTGGTTTGGAGCCACCCAAATGATTGTACGAACAACTGTTGATCGGTTAGTTCTCGCCAGTGACGGGTTGCGGTACGTGTTCGAGGAAGCATCGGCGTGGAGTCGTGGTTTTAGTTGCTTCTTGTACTAGTTACGTACAAGAACTTGAGTTGCCTACGAGATTTTGGATGCCTTCTTTTTAGGCTTTATGGTTTTTGTTTTTTTAAATAACTATCTTTTAAACACAGCTATATTGATCAAAATTATATATAACTTTCTCTTCGTACTTTTTCTCCCAAACAAACAATTAAAAAGTTATAAATCAAAGACATAAATCACAGCTTAAAAAACTAATTAGTATCTGCAAGAATGCCTGCTATTTTCTTCAGGAAAACAGTGTGCACTGGGCGTTACCTCAGAACTGGATACAAGTTACATTAGCGGCAGCGAGGCCGTGAGTAGGTTGAAAATCGATCCGCTGAACTAGCCGAAGAGCACGGAAATTCGGCCCGTATCGTGGTGGATGGGCTGCGCCTGAGCTCGGATCGGTTCGCCACGCCACTCATTGGAAGCAGATTCTCTGCACCTCCTTTCCCAAACCGAATCTATAAAAACATGTGTTTCAGATTTACATCTGACTTACGTGCCACGCTGACAATGCACCGGCAACTCCAGCAAACCGAACAGCAGTATCAACAGGCGACCAGAGTAAGTGCTGAACAGTAACAGAACTGGTAGTACTTAAATCTGTTGCGCTAAATCTTCCAGATAATGCATTCTGTTCTTCAACCACAAATCTAAACTAATAAACCACCAGTTAAAATTATCCTAAATCCACCCAATAATTACCTGCTCCACAGTCATGACCTTAACTACATCCACACCACAATATGCACCCAGAAATACACCATTCTAAACGTGCGCACCAGATTAACTCTCCTCCATTCTCTCTTCTTACTCAACCATATCCGACGGTCATCCTTCAATGGATCTGCAGTACCCCTCCGCGCCCCGCTCTCCTCGCATTCCTCCGCGGTCCCGCTCTGCGCGGCCTCCTCATGATCCCGCTCTCCTCTCTCGATCTCCCCACACGCGAAATTTCCGCTCCGCCCTCGCTCCTCCTCCCTCCGTCTCCCCTGCTCCTCCTCCTCCCCGCTCGGCCGCCTCCTCCTCCCCCCCTCCGCTCCGCCGCCACCTCCTCCTCCCCACCTGCGCGCCGCCGCCTCCTCCTCCTCCCCCCCCCACCTGCGCCGCCGCCTCCTCCTCCTCCCCACCCGCGCCCCTCGATTTTCCATTGCTCCTCCCACCCCGCTCCGGCCCGCCCCACCGCTAACCTCTGCTTCTCCCACTCTCGGCCGCCTCCTCGTCCTCCCTCCTCCGCCTCCGATCCCTTCCCGTCCGGCCCCAAAGGTAAGTTGCCCCCTCCCGCGATCCACGGTGGCGGCGGATCGCGATGCCGGACTCGGGGTGACGGCCGCCGCGCGGCATCCTCGGCCTCTTTCTCGCTGGATGGGCGGCCCGCGTCGCCGCGGATCCCGATTCCGTTCAAGGTCCTCATGGAGGAGCTCGTCGGTGTCGGCGCTGCGTGCTCGGCGACATGGCCTCCGCCCCAACCGGCCTCAATGAGCTCGACCGTCTTCTCCACCCTCGTCGTCGGATCCATCCTCAACCGTCCTCATGTACCTCCTCGCCCCCACGCCGGCGTCTCGCGCCGCGTCCTCCCACCTTCTCCCGTGTCCCCACGTTCTCCGCTCAGCGGTACAGGTTCTCGCGCGCCTCCTCCCCCTCCTCCTCCGCCTCGCCTCCTCCCCTCCCTCATCCGCCGCGTCGCCGCCGCCGCCTCCTCCCAACCCCGCGTTGCCGCTGCGCCTCCTCCTCCCCACTTCTCGCTCGCGCCTCGATCCCCAAAACGCCGCACGGTCACCTCCTCTCCTCCGCTTCCGCCTTCGCGTGCGATCTCCATGCCCTTGCGGCCCTGATCCGGCAGACAAGCAGACGGGCCCGTGCTGCTTCTCCCCCGTCGGCCGCTTCCTTGCCGTAGCCGTGGACTACCGCCTCGTCGTCCGGGACATCGTCTCCCTCAAGGTATCCATGCAATTCCCCACCTCTTTTCTCCCACTCGACCTTAGTTCTTGGGAATGGGAATGCGGGTTTAGGGTTTGGGCTTTTGGAGTAGTTGCCGAATCTGGGATTGGGGATTATGTGATCTGGCGTGGCTCAAATGTGGGCATTCTGATGCATGGAATGCGCCTAATTTTGCCCGATCCGGGACTAGGTTGTGACTAGAGCAATTCGCGGTACATGTTGGATTGAAGAAATCTTAGTACCAAATTGTATGGAAGAGTGGATAATACAGTGAGATGCCTAACATTTAGGCATGTTTGCTGTATACTTGGATCCTTGGCATGCTGATATTGTTAAGTTCCTTGATCTAAGAAAGAACCATGGAAAGGTAAAAGCTCTTGAATAATAACAACCTTATCTCAATTTAACCAGCTGGAATTGACTTTCTGGCATTTGATTACTCTCATCATAGTATAAGACTAGGTGCTTGGCATGTTATTATTTTTCTATGCTCTCTGGATTCCTGATTTATTCATGGAAAGGGTGCAAAGTAATAAGCAATGGTCACTATTTTGTCCGAATGAAGCTCCAGGTTTGGCTGATTGCTGGGGAGATGAGTTTCGGAATCTGTACATGAAATATGAAAGAGAGGTACGCTGGATGCTGGATATGCAATTTTTTGAAGTAACTAAACAATATTTAACAACCTAGCTATGCAATTTCAGGGTAAGGCAAAGAAAATTGTTTCAGCAGAAGCCCTCTGGTTTGATATTCTGAAGGTACAGATAGAAACTGAACACCATATATGCTTTATAAGGTATGTAATTCATAAGGTCCCACTGAAACTGCTGTGTGCAATCTAGCATCAATTGCTTTACCACGTTTTGTAAGGGAAAAAGGTATGCACTGATGGCTAATGAATTCTTTGATTAGTTGTTGTAACTCAGTAACTTGCGTATATTACATGGCAAGTATTGCGTATATTTGAAGGTCAAATACATTGTCCTGCTGCCTGTGTTATGCACGTTCATGAATTATGATTCCAGTGTTCATTAGTTCCCAGTAGTAATCAAGAATGTTTATGATTTATGAATTTACAGATTAGAGAAGAAAGTTTTATAGAGCACAGCACATAAACTGCTATCTTTAGAAATTTATGGTTTGTCACACTTTCCATTTGGCCCATCTAAGTGACTCAGGACACCGTCCTGAGTTACTTTCTTGATAATCGTTTAAAACCATGCTATTTCTTGCCTTCTTTAGATAGTCATGCGAGCGGGCATCACACCTACCCTACATCTTTTTGTCGGACATGCTATTAACATATTTAATGTGTGAGGTCTACTACTATGAACTCCACGTTCCTTTTTCTCATTCTTTGTTTGATCTATTAATCTCTAATGCAAAGTTGATCCATGCATGTTGACATGCTTTCGTGTTGTTTAATGTATTTTGCCTTTCGATCGTTTTATAGAAATTCACTCGGCCATTGTATGTGCTAAATGCATTGAGTTCACTGCCATTGTATTGCGGGGCTCATTAGGTAATGCTTAATTGAAAATCCTCATTCTATTCTTCGTATAGATTAGCAAGTGGTATTTGGCTGATCTCTTTTGCATATGAGATCAT
Organism: Dendrocalamus sinicus; assembly: GCA_036346575.1. NCBI lineage: Eukaryota > Viridiplantae > Streptophyta > Magnoliopsida > Poales > Poaceae > Dendrocalamus > Dendrocalamus sinicus. The sequence continues at coordinate 8,192,553 of CM070660.1, read as the reverse complement.
CATTGTTGAAGTTAATTGCATGTCTTTCCTTAAATGCATTTTCTTTGTTGTTCGAGGGGGAAAGTTGGGTGGGTGAGGCAATTAGGCTTCCGATCAAGGTTGGACGAAAACAACAACTTGATTATCGTAGGTTCTGTTTGTTCAGCTCAAGGTTCTGTTTCATGTATACTCTTTCAATAATTACACTATGAGGAAATTGGCACTATAATGGTCAACTTTAACTATCAGAAATTTTTGCAACTAATGTAGAAGAATTTAGTTCAGCATGACAAGTATTTTTTCCTTCGAGGTTATTTCAAATTTACATGTTATGATAATGACTGCAAAAGATAAACCCCTTTGGTATTACCATGTTGGATAGTTTTACTTGTGTGCTCATTGCAATGCTAATGATATTATAGCATTAATGACAGAATTGTTTTTTTCAACTGAGTTTGTGTCTTATATAGCCAACATAATTTTTTTCTTTTTTTTACAGTGATCCACAGAATATATCCTTCAATTTCTTAATACCTGATGAAGGAGGCAATGATAAATCATCCTACCACAAGCTAAAAGTAATACTACCTGATTCAAATCTTACTGTCACTAGGTGAGCACACGAACTAAAGTGCTCCTTTTATCTTTGGCATTGTTGCATCCTCATATTTGCTTCCTCTCTGACCAAAAGAAAATCAAGGGTAAGCTAAATGTTGCAACTCCAGAAGGAAACCTTTTTGAGTCATTCCCCAATGAATTGTCACCTATCTTCATTGCAACAACTCAATTCTCGCAAAAGAGATATGTTTATATCTCAGCAGATTCGATCATAAAGGTACTATGCATCCATTTAATTTATTTACACAAATCTATCATTGAACTCTCTAAAAAAATTGATAATTGAACTCGTAAATAAATATCATGGAGACCTTTTTTTGTCACAAGATAGAGAAGAACCTGATTGACTCTATCATGTTGTGGATCAAGGCTTTTAGCTTAGCCAATCCAAGGTCAATGACTATTCTGTTTTGTGCCATATCCACCATTGCCATTCAGTCTCATTTTTGAGTAAGTTGGGAGTCATTGTTTGGCTTCGCTGCCTGGTGCACTACTTTATAGATTCAAGTTTCTTGTCTGAGAGAGTCTTAGGCCTTTATAATTATCATCTCCTTGCAATGTTTTTAGAACTTGTTTAGATTAGCTCTACTTCTACTTAAAGCAGAAGTCAATATGAACATTCTAATTTCTATAAATCGCTTTTATTAGCTACTACTTTTCGCTTTCATATATTATAATCTTTCTTTACTATTATAAAAGGAGTTGGTGGTTGGTACGGCCTCTCCAATCCCTTAACAAAAAAAACTACGCTAACTGACGTGTGGGCCCTACTCACGAAAAACACCTGCCGACTGCCGAGTGGCTTCTCCCCCGTCTCCCCCATGTTCTTCGCGTGAGCCGCCGCGCCCTCGCCTCCTCCCCCAACCCCACGCCGCCGCGCCCTCGCCTCCTCCTCCTTCCCCCACTCACCCACTTGCCCACTTGCCCCTACGCTGCAGCCTCACGCCCCTGTAGTGAGCTCTCGCCTGCAGCTCCTCCCCTCCTTGCACGCGAGGAGAGCCACGTTCCATTGATCACGCATGCATGTCACAGAAACAACATCTCAGAAACGAGACACATAAAGTTTGATCTCTTTACTATTATAAATGAGTTGTTAGTTATAGATCGGTTGGTCGGAATGACTTGGGATGAGGTCGTAGACTTTGAGCGGTAAAGTCATAGCGAGTTGTATGTGGTCGTGGCAAGCTAGCGATGGGCATAGCTTGTGTCTTGGTGATAAAAATATTTGGTTATGCAATATATGAGACGTGAATCTTGTTTTGTATTTTACTGTAGCGTTAGCACGGGCACACTACTTAACAATTAAACACGTGCTCTTCTCCAGCAACCTGTCAGGCTTCCTTGTATACAGTTTCATGTGGTCGTGGAATGGCGTAAGATTACCAGTTATCAACATTGTGAGCATATAGTATTCTCTATGTATATTTTGTAGACTACATAGCAAATTAATAAGTTAACTTATTATCTGCCATGCACAGCGATCACATTCACGGAGGACGAATTTCTTGGTGGACATTTTGAAGAGCAGTGAAAATGAATGTAAAGACATTATCCCTGGAGAACTCCAAGACCTACTTAAGCAAATCAGAAATTAGATGGTTCAGGCGAGACATGACTTATTATTGCCTTGTTATGCATTATAATGGGTCTAGGCTTGTAATTTCATGACCTGAACTTGCTGGTGATATACATGAGTGTTTTCCAGATTATATACATGGTGATATACAATTGCGTGAAACTTAAACTATGAAAAAAAAAATATCGTCATTTGGTTGTTTTCATGTACATCCCTGAAATGCCGCTGTGGCGTTAGCACGGGTACTATACTAGTAGTACTAAGTGCAACATATAGTCAAGTCAAAAGATATACGGGAAGAAGCGAAGTGACACGTGTGGCAGTGCTCCGAAGGGAGCTTCTGCCTTTTTTTTTGCACCGCTAAAAATACACTGTAATTATTTTTTTTTGTATAACTAAAAATGCATTGTGATTACTAATAGCTTTTTAGTAATTAAATTTAAAAAATAAATAAAAATTACATCATCGTAGACAATACAAAAGAATAAGAAGAAAAGGCGAAGAAACTCGTAAAAAGAAAAAAAACCTAAAAAGACAAAATTAAAAAAATCAAATACCAGAAGCAGAACTTGGTTAGAGCAGCGCCTTATTCTGTATCGATGAGAGTATCTTCCTGTGTACACTAGTATACAGAGATCATACACTACAGCATACACAAAAGAGGAGACCTCTTCTGACACTCGACGCTTATAACTTACATAAGTACATACACAAGACATCGTGTCCTCTTCAATCACAGCATTGAAGAACGACCGTATTATTAACTACTAGTTACACATATGATGACTTTGTCACTACCTAAGTTTTCTGTTTGACGTGGTCTACAAAAAGCACTAAATTACTAACATTTAACCTGACACTATATAGATAGATAGATACATGGGCAAGTTCAAGCGAATAAAAATGTGTTGTGATATTTACATCTACGCCTCTGAGAGCAGACTGTCGAACGACGCCGAAAGGTTGACGGCGATGCTCGCCAGGTTCTTGCCCCGGAGGCGCGACCTTGCAACCCTGCGTTGCTTGGGCGCCCCGGGGCCGCCGTCCTGGTCGCCTCTGAAGGCGGCCTTCGAGGACGGCGTCGCAAAGGCGAAATGCAGCTCTCTAGCAGCTACTGTCTGCACAGATCAAATTGGAAAAGGCGATGTCAGTCTATATGGACAACAAATCTTCCACTGCTCGATTTGAGTTGGGACGAGTAAGGGATCAATGTGCTTACTGCTTCACTGACTGGTTTCGACACGACGAGGAGCTGCCTCAGGTCGCTGTGGTTCACCTTGCACAAGACTTTTACCTGCAAGATTTCGAACAAGTTGAGGGGTAAACAACACATACAAGAACCGAAAGCAGAATTGAAACGGTATGCATCATGTTACAGTAACAGTAGTGAGTAACGAGTAAATAATTACCAAGACATCTTGAGGCAGTGATTCAAGGAGGCTGATGGTGTCGTCCATGTGGAGCCTGGTGCTGCGCTGCTTGCGCAGAGTCCGCACCGGCGAGTGCTTGCCGGAAAGACTCGGAGCCGGCGAGACGGCGACCCTCTTCCTCCCCAGGATCCTTGTGCTGCTGCTTGAGAAGCTCAAGCTTGTGGCAAGAGACCCCTTTTGCTTAGTCTGTCCAATTGCCATTTCCCCCTCTTGCTTGTTAAACTCTACTGCTCTTTGGTGGTACAAATTACCTATCTGATCTGAGATCTTCTAAAGAAGGCTGTCTGCATTGAATTGGAGAAACGATCATCAAGCAGAAAAGAATCGAAACCTAGATTGGAAAAGGTCCCCCCTAAAAAAGACATTTTGCAGCAACAAGTCAAGTATTACACGGATTCTTTTGGAATTCTAGATTGGAAAATGCTCCAGAACGAGCAGCTAGTCAGCATAAATTCCCAATTTGAAGAAAGGGGCAAACAGAATAGAACTTCTGAAATTACAAAATCAAAACAAATCTCAACCAAAAATCAAGACAGCCACCAAAGCGGAACAATAACTGCTTCGGAACAAACAATTCGGAGCAAAAAAATCCTAACTTGATCAATCTCAAGTATAGCCTTACAACTCAAAACATCTAAAAGAACAGAACAAGAAACAGAAAATAAAACAACTTCAGTAAAATTCCGCCAAAACAAAAACAGCGAATCAAGAATCAAAACGAGAGAGAGAGAGAGAGAGAGAGAGAGAGAGGGAAATAAATACCTTTCTCCAATCCCTCTCTCAATTGAAATCGCAATACACTTCACTGATTCAGTTGGGCTTCGCGGATGACGAAACCTTGGAGCTTTTCCGTAAAACGCTAAGCAAACCTACCAGCTAATGGCCGAGGAACTGACGAGAGATAAATATGGAGACAGCTCTACCTCCCCTTGCAGTCTTTATAGGGAGACCCCTTTTCTGCTGCTCGGGAGGGAGCCTGCCTCGAAAAACCCTCCCCGCAGGGGCGTTTCCAGAAAATTACAGCAACCGCCAGAATCCAAGGCTGGGTCGTGCGAGGTCAGCACCCGCGCACCTCCGTCGCAGTAGCGTCCAGGAAATGTCACCGGAAGGTGGGACCGGGTAAAAGTTTGACCCACCTGTCGGTTTCGTTCAGTGGGTTCGGGAGGGTGGAGAAGGGCGGGAATTTACGGCGATATTTTTTTTGTCGAAATCGAGGTGGGCTGGCGCCCAACCGCGTGGGGGATGGAACGCGTCGATCGGACGGCGGGGGCGCGGCCTTACGCGTCGCGGATCGGGGTACGTGGCGCGATCGGGTGAGCCGGGAGCTAGCCGTTGGAGGGGTGGGACGTGGCTGGGAGGGGCTGGTGACTGGGCTTATTTTCCATCGTCGCTAGTTTATTTTATACTGAATTGACGATAATTTATTTAGTATAACTAAATAAAAAATAAAAATAGAAAAATATATTAGCTTATTACGGATAATATAAATGAATATGAAAAATAGAAATACCAAAAAACTTCAAAAGTTAAAAAAAGATAAAATCGAGGAATAATGGACTAAAAGCAAAAAAAGGCAGACACTTACATCAAAATGAGCAGGGCAACTCGGTGGAGGTCGAACCGCCCACCAGCTATTTTATCGGGATTTTGTTTTTCTTGTGGTTTAGACCTTGGTTATTTAAATATGATGGGGAAAAGATTGTAACGCATGGTCGCGGACAACTAGCCGTGAGTTATGGGACATTCAGTTAGTTGCTGCATCTTCACTTGAATTTTTTTACTCGTGACTAGGAAGGAAGAAAATTACTCTTATATAAGATTACCATAGTCTGGTCGTTGAATCGCATTGAAAATACTTTGCACACCCTGTCACGAGCTAATTAGGTACTCCGTATAAGGATTACATATCTCTCAAGCAGAGCCGTAGAATTTAGGTTGATTGCTGCAACCAAATAGCTATTGTTTCCCTTTTAGGATGGGTAAGCACATATTTTTCTATCATCGTTACGTCGAAAATGAACTTTCTAGAGCATTGGTGCAACAATTGCTGTGTTGTTGCTTATTTTTGAGGCGGAGCATTTGAACATTTCTGCATTGGCAGCATGGGTCAAAGTCATCGCGGGGATGGATGGAGTCAAAGGAAAACCAACCCGGCTTTGCGCCTCCGTGGGGGTGGTTTGACCGGGTTCGTTTGTGCGCGGTTGCAGGCTCAACTGTGGCCCACACGGCAGTTGGCTCCCGCTCTTGCCTCTTGGCGGTGCCGGTATCCCGCTCCGCCCTTTGGCCTGCTCCTTCGCTCGCAGTTTGCACGGATGGGTTGGCGCCATCCGAGTGCCCGGTTGTTCGAACTTCAGAATGGGCCGGGCTCACTTCTTTCCTTTTACCTTTGCTCTAATCCCTAAAGATCCTGTTCTTTTGCTCCTTTGTCTTTTGTACTTTTGCTTCTTAAGGTAAAACAAACGTAGCGACGTGTTCAAGCAGATTCTCTAAATGGTTTTCTAAGTCTAAAATCATATATACTGTCTCCATCGCCTGCTGTCATCTCGAAAAGCAGCCAAAAGCCATCTGACACAAAAAGAAAGAATAGTGTGTAGGACCGGTATGGTAAAAGAGGGGGTGAATTGTACCTTCAAAAATTCTACCCAAGTATTCACTGAACCTTCACTCCAATAACTACAGAGCTATAAAGATCAGGATTGGAAACCAATACCAAAGCAATCAACTCACGAAATTGAAATCCAGAAAACCCAAGCACTCAGATGGTCAGACTGGCTACCAGGGGTGGTCTGACCAGAACCTAGCGGTCTAACCGTCGGCTAGGCGCCAGTATGACTGGCCTCTAGCAGTTTGACTAGAGGCGGTGCAGTCTGACCTCTCCCCTATTCTAGAACTGAGAATTTCAACCCGAGTCGATGCAAGTTTTGGTGCAACTGCAAAAATCTAAGTCCAAATGATATGAAATTTTGCACACATTTTTTTTAAGATCTCATGAACATATTTTATCCAAGGATCACAAGAATCCAAGTTAAAGTCTAGATATTTCTCAAGAATAAGCAAAATTGCACCAAAATTGGGCAAAACCGAAAACGAGAAATATGACTTGCTTTTGGGTAGAGAATGGATAAGATAGCTCTAAATATATTCTCACATGACACAGTAGGCAAAAACTTCCAAATATTTGAGGTAAAAACCCTTGGAACACAAAATCTCAAGCTAAGGTCAAATTCAAGCAAAACCGGGCAACTCCAAGAACTTGCCAAACCTGATACATAGATAGATGGAGATTGATTTCTATGAGACATCTCTATCACTTACTCATCATGGTATTCAACAAGATCAAGAAGGGAAGAGAGAAGATCAAAATCAACAAGAGCAAACAAACTAAAACAAAGGAGACCCATGAGAGATGAACATAGTTGATGCATTGCTACTTGATAATGAAGATTTTATAGACACTTTAACAACAAAATAGCACACCACAGTAGTCACACTTCTCAAACCCTAACCCTATAACACTTGGCCTCAATGAGCAAAAAGTGGGATGATTGGATGGTTAACTAACAATTCTTCATCCCAACCCATTAAATAGATAAACCAGCTAGCACATGTCTAACCATAATAGATAGTATCCACTAGCACATATGGAAAAATTCGTTAACTCCACACAACATGGGTTTTACTCATACAGTACACTTATACACGCTTTTCAAAACATATGAGCTTGAATCCACCAAGTCCTTAACCTTTGATGCAACTTGATTTTCTCAACTTGTCCTTGACCTAAACCCCTTTTCAAAGTGTTGTTCAAGCACCATGGTTTGATCCAAGATAATTTTTGGCATTTTGATCAACTTGCCTAAATACACTTTTTTGACTTGGTCTTTATCTTCTATTGCAAGTAATTGCCATGCTTACTGCGTGTAGGTGCACCACTGGCTTACCACGCGTTGGTAAGTCTCTCCCGTTCAAATTCCACTGAACCATGTCTCACTTGAACCAACCAAGCCACATGGTGCAACCCGTCGTACATTCCCTACTTTTCCTGTGCCATGCTTGAGCTCAGCCATTTCACTTGACATCCTTAATTGTTTTGATCTTCAGCTCCTCCATGAGCATAGCCTGATCCCCGCCATTGACAATGTTCGACTTGAAGCCTCCCTGCACATTCAAAAATAAAAAAATCATTTTCGGGCATAAGTTTTTCATAGCTTAACTCATATTAGCTAAAACATGTATCATGAAACACATATGCAATGATTTAGGTCAAACCAAATCAAACCGCAGTTCCCAAAAATCCGCTTTTCAACCGAATTACAATAGGTCGGTCAGTTAGACCGCCGACGTCGGCCGGTCTAACCGTTGACGGCTGTCGGTCAGACTACTAGTGTCGGCCGGTTTGACCGCCTCCTCTGGCCGGTCGGACCACCAAGTTTGAAGAGTTCTAGAAAATTACAAATTTGCAAAAACTAAATTTTAACTCCTTTAAAATGGCAATGGTTCATCACAACAAAATATTGGACCTTCTGACATGGTCCTTTGCAGTCAAGGTTGTTAGAATCGTGATTCTGAATCAGATCAGAAATACTCTGGTAGGATCACATTATAGGATCGAATCGTAGAATTTAAGATCCTACCCGATTCTACCAAAAACATATTTATTCTAATTACCATGTATTCTAAGAGTGATATGAGTATTTACTTGGTCATTTGGCATCTAATTTGATTAATAAATATATCTTATTCACAACTAGAATCATGGTATAAATTCTATGTCATTAAGAGCTGCGACTAGAAGAGCGATGTTATCAATATTTCTATAATCTGATCAATTTACATAAAAATGTAAAATAAATAGATAATTAAATTAAAATGTATTATTCCAAACCCATAAATCTTAATGTCTAAGCTATTAACTACTTAGTATTTAACATACAATTTGAATTGAGGGATATGACACAGCCAACACCTAAGTCTTTCATAATCTTAGATGATATGTAATTCTACACGATTCTACGACTAGAATCGTGATTTTAGCAACCTTGTTTGTAGCACCATAGTAGTGCAATGTAGTGTCAATGCGCTATGTATCCTATTTACTTGCTGCAGATCTCAATGCTCCCGTGATCGCAGTCTCATGGACGCTGAGAGAGATTCTTTATTATTATTAAGTACAACAAGAACGCACTCACATACATATGCGACACCACATATACTCACACCCTATGTACACACCCATGTGGGTGTATTTAATGCACACACGCTAATACAAAACGGAGATCAGAGGTAACCACTGAATATACCCATGTATATAATCAGAGGATTCTCACGGAGCGTGGACACGTATGTAGACACGTACTTTAACATCTAAATATATCTATATATGTATAAGAGGAGGTACTATTTATAGCAACAGAGTCTAAAAATGAGACCGCCCGAGTTCGCACCCAGACGGTCGGCGTGCACGACGGCAACACAACTAGATGAGATAAGGTATCAATTAATAAGATTTGACACAAAGGTGACTACGCTCACATGTTTTATATTTGTTTTTGTGCGCGCATTGAGCTTTGCCTGGATATTTGTGAACACTTATCGACCGGCGATTTAAAGGAAATCATAGGGCTATTTGATATGACTATAATTTATGATTTTTATTTAAAATTTTGAATTTTATTTGTTTATGATAGAGATACAGAGAGGTAATCGTTTGTGATTTTGGATGATACAGATGTTGAGCTTTTAGTGTATACTATAATTAACTTATAATTCTAATTTTAAAAAATATTTTATTTGAAATTAAAGGTTATAATAAAAATTAAAAATTGATTTCAAAAGCTGAAAAGAACAACCACGTTCTCGTCGGAGAAACGATCGGGGCACTTGTTGCCGCACGAAACTGATCCGTACGCCAACAAGATAATTGATGGAGAAACAAGAACTACTTTAATCTAGAGACTAAGAAAACAAAGGTACAAAAATAATATTGTGTCGATTGTCTTCTTCTTCTTTTGCAATCGGCCTTACCCTTTATATTTATAGGGTGCCTGGTCTATGGCAAGTAAAATCGGCATCAAATAAAATTGATCACATCTGCTAATGAGCCCAATTTCTTTCTCTTCTTTGCTTCTCCGCTGTCGAATCCTCTGCAGATAACTTCCTATAACGATTCAGTCTTTCTTTTTTTGTTTCTCCGCTGTCGAATCCTCTGCAGATAACTTCCTATAATGATTCAGTATTCCCAAATTTTCGACCGCTTCTCGTTATAACTATCAGAGTTTCCAAAATCGTGGTCAAACTCCTTGCGACCACCTTTAGTATGGTCATAACCTTCAATGCAGTCGCAGGCTTCTACGTGGTCATAGACTCCAACATGATCGTGGCCTTTAACGTGGTCGTAGATCCCACCGTGGTCATAGCCTCCAACGTGATCGTAGATTCCACCGTGGTCGTAGCCTTCAACGTGGTCGTAAACGCCAACGTGGTCGTATACTCCACCGTGGTCGTAGACTCCAACGTAGTCGTAGACCTCAACGTGGTCGTATACTCCACTGTGGTCGTAGACCCCAACGTGGTCGTAGACTCCACCGTGGTCGTAGACTCCAACGTGGTCGTAGAACCCACCGTGGTCGTAGCCTCCAACGTGGTCGTAGCCTCCACCGTGGTCGTAGACTCCACCGTGGTCGTAGCTTCCAACGTGGTCGTAGACCCCAACGTGGTCGTAGAACCCACCGTGGTCGTAGCCTCCAACGTGGTCGTAGACTCCAACGTGGTCGTAGACCCCACCGTGGTCGTAGACCCCACCGTGGTCGTAGCCTCCAACGTGGTCGTAGATCTATTTGGCGACTGCCAACCACGACCAATGCGGTCATAGCAACTTTCGACCACGGCCAAAGTAGTTGTAATTCCTTCTGGTGCCCTTTGACCATGGCCAGAATGGTCGTAAACCTCTCGGGAGACATTCGACTATGCCCAAAGTGGTCGTATACGCCACAACGTGGTCGTGGAGCTATCTTGCATCGCCGACCACGACCAATGTGATCATGATGACTTTCGACTACGGCCAAAGTAGTCGTAATTCCTTCTGGTGCCCTTTGACCATGGCCAGAATGGTCGTAAACTTCTTAGGAGACATTCGACCATGTCCAAAGTGGTCGTATACGCCACAATGTGGTCGTAGAGCTTATCCGACCACTCGCTTAACACCTCACCCGGCTCTAACCATGGACAGTGTGGTCGTAAATGATTCAATGGGTAGCCGATCACGACCAAAGTGGTCGTAAATAGTTCAATGGGCAACCATATAGTCAACCGAATTATATTAATGAAACGACAATTCGGCTATTTTGATCATCTAATGCATAAATATGCTAGTGTCATTTTTTACTATCAACACATGCCCCCTGTTTTTAAGCTTGCTAAAAAAACACTTGCATAACGAAATCAGCTAGAGGCAATAACCTACTCACCTCAAACTTTCTTTGGACGATGGTCTACAACACATCAGCCATAAATAATTTTCTCAGGACGATGACGGGCAAACACCGGCCATATTTTCTCATGCATTTTGCCACACACTTGGATAGTACCTTTTTAAATATTTTCCATTAAGTGCTCTAGGCAAATTTTCTCCATGCAAATTTTGCACAAAATAACTATTCCCAGGAACAATCTCTATGACTTTATATGGACCATCCCAATTTGGAGACCATTTTCCAAACTTATTATCCTTTGACCCAATAGGTAAAATCGTCTTCCATACTAAATCTCCAATTTGAAACGATTTTTCCTTTACCTTCTTATTATAGGCCTTAGCTACTCTTAATTTGTCTTTCTCAATTTCTCTCAAAGCTTTTATCCTCTCATCTGTAACTTCATCTATTCTATCCATCATTAAGTCATGATAATCCGCGGCCGACAAATCATTTTGCCTGGCCAACCTAAGAGCGTCCAGATTCACCTCAACAGGTAAAACGGCCTCCTGCCCATATACTAACTCATATGGCGTCACTTTTGTAGCACCATGCTTAGATATACGATGAGCCCATAATGCCTCGATGAACCTCATGCCATCTCTTAGGATATTCTTCTATTTTCTTTTGATAAGTTTAATTAAAATCTTATTACTAGACTCGGCTTGCCCATTAGCCTGAGCATAGTATGGTGAAGAATTAAGCAATTTAATTTTCAACGATTCGGCAAACTCACGTACTTGATGAGACACAAAAGACGACCCTTGATCGATCGTTAAAGTCTATGGTATGCGAATCTATGAATAATATGCACCAAGATAAAATCAATTACTTCTTTATGTGTCATATTTTTAAGAGGAACGACTTCCGCCCATTTTGTAAAATAATCTGTAGCTACTAAAACAAAACGATGACCTTTAGAAGATGCAGTCAGATCGATCGATAAAATCTAAACCCCACCCACTAAACGGCCATGGTTTGATAATAGGGTGCAACATGGCAGCTGGTGCTAATTGTATATCACCAAATTTTTGACAGGACTCACAACCTTTATAATATTTAAAACAATCTTCTAACATAGTCGGCCAATAAAACCAGCTCGTCTCAACAACCATTTCATCTTATGGACGGTGATGTGTGCCACAAATACCTTCATGTACCTCACCCATAGCAATTTTACATTGATCTGAACTTAAACACTTTAAAACAATCCTTCTACAGATTCGCGATATAATTCTCCATCAAGCAATGTATACTTTAAAGCCTGTCGCGAATTTTTCTATCTACTGATTTACTAGGATTTTCTAAATAACTAAGTAAAGGTTTTCTCCAGTCATTGAATTCATCCATATTTGACGTTTCTAAAACATCCGAACTATTTGCCTTGCTGTTCGCCATATAACAGAACATTTTTGTGCATCGGTTTTCTATCACAAATAGCTTGCCTCTACTAACATGATAACGGATGCTTGTTGCGCAAGATCATTAGCTCTAAAATTATCTCCTCTAGATATATGACTGATAGTAAAATCATCTAGGTTTGATCGATCTCTAAACACTTTTCTAAATATCTATTCAATGAACCATCAAGGCAATCGATAAATTCGAAACTTGCTTGCACAACTAATAACGAGTCACCAAAAACTTCTATATTTTTACTTCCATGGATTCTAAAATTTGCAATCCTAAATAAAGTGCTTCATACTCGGCCGATTATTAGTACAAAAATATTCCAAACGGACCGATGTTTCAAAAATAGCACCTCTAGGTGAAATTAAGACAATACCAACACCCGCCCTTCTCTACAAAGCCGAGCCATCAAAATATAGCTTCCATGGAGATACTGGACAAATAATTAATCAGCTCCATACCATTATCAACTCTATGATCTACAATAAAATTTGCTACAATTTGGCCTTTCATGGATTTTAAAGATTCATACGCCAAATCATATTCTACCAATGCATAAGCCCATTTTCCGATTCTACCACTTAAAATCATTTGTTGCAACATATACTTAATAACATCGGTCGACAAGTTACCACACAAGTCTTGGACAATAAATAATGCCTTAAATGGGTACAAGCATAATACAAGGATAAACACAATTTTTCAATAAATACATACCTTGTCTCTGCTCCCAGAAGACGCGCTCAAATAAGTGATAACAAATTCTTTGCCTTCTACCTCCTGCGTTAATCTGAACCAATAACACCAACTTCCGCAGAATATATAGCCGAAGCGGCGTCCGGCTTTAGGCGCCCTCAAAACAGAGGAGTAGACAAATACTTCTTAATTTCATCAAAGGCCCTCTGTTGTTACGCCCCAAGTAAATTTGGTTTCCTTCTTTAACCAAGTATGGGTGTAAATGCGTCAATTTTCCCAGACAGGTTAGATATAAATCTTCTCAAGTAGTTTATTTTTCCTAAGAATTTTTGCACGTCTCTTTTACATTCTGGCGCCTTTATTCTTTGAATGGCCTCTAATCTAGCAGGATCTATCTCTATTCCCCTCTCATGTATGAGGAATCCTAGAAACTTTCCAAGACACGCCAAAAGCGCATTTGAGTGGATTCATTTTTAAACCATACCGACGCATCCTTTCAAATACTAATGTCAAATCGGCCAAATGATGATCCACGTTATCCGATTTAACTACTACATCATCAATATATATTTCTAGTATGATACCGAGTAAGTCATGAAAAATTAAATTCATAGCTCACGATACGTAGCGCCGGCATTTTTAATCCAAATGTCATGACAACCCACTCAAATAAACCTACAAAACCAGGACACCTAAAGGCCGTTTTAGACATATCTTCTTCGGCCATAAAAATTTGATTATAACCAGCATTACCATCTAAAAAGCTAACAACTCTATGTCCCGAAGCATTATTAATCAACATGTCAGCTATAGGCATGGGATATTCATCTTTTGGAGTAGCTTTATTCAAATCTCTAAAATCAACACAAATGCGTAATTTGCCACTACTCTTCTTCTCAACTGGCACAATGTTGGATATCCATTCGGCATATCGACATGGCCTAATAAAACCAGCTCTCAATAATCGGTCTATTTCCTCTTTAATACGGTCATACATATTAGGATTAAACCTTCTAGGTGGCTGTTTATGAGGCCTAAAACCAGATTTAATGGGCAACCGATGCTCTACTAGATCTCGGCTAAGGCCTGGCATTTCGTGGTACTCCCATGCAAAGCAATCAACATAATTTCTAAGCAACTCAATCATTTTGGCTTTGCAGTCACTCGCCATGTTTTTATTCACAAATGTCGGCCTAGGGATATTACCATTACCTATGTCCACTTCCTCTAATGAATCAGTAGATGTAAAACCATATCCTAATTTTTCTACTTCATCAAAATCATAAATAGCTTCACACATATCGTTCTTACTTGACCGATAGTGCTCTACTCGCTCACAACCAATCCAAACTATGTTCCTTATCCATTTATAACATCATATTGCTAAGCCAGTGCAAGCCAATTTACTGATTCATAGTACAAAACCATCCTTAGTAACACTAACATAGTCATAATCGAAAGATCTATGCTGTCAAACACTGAATATTACCATGTCGCCAATCGGTGAAGCATCGGCCAAAGCAACATAAGCCGATGTATCCGCTTGAATGACTTCTATATCATCATCTACCCACCGCACTAAAGTTTGATGCAAGGTGGAAGGAATGCAATGATTAGCATGAATCGATCCACGACCCAATAAAACACTATAATTACCTTGCGTCGGCGACAAAGAAAGCTGCAGTAAAGTTTTGCTCCCAACGAAGAAGCTCCATAGAGATGATGCCTTTGGCTTGATCGGTTCGCAGTAAATCCATTAAGCGTCAAATTAGTCTTCATAAGCTCACTGTCCTCTTTGCCTAATTTCTTAAAAACTGAATATGGCATTAAATTTACAGTAGCTCTACCATCTACAAGCATCCTAGAAATCGGCCTTCCGTTAATATGCCCTTTAACATATAACGGTTTCAAGTGTCGGCACAATTCATCGGGTTTTTCAGAGATAGCTTCTTTAGGACCGAGACACAATTGTGCAACCTCTCCATCAATAGCTCGGAATTCAGAAGGTAGTGTAAAAACCATGTTAATATCCATACCTTCCGGAGGTGGAGAGCCATTTTTGACTAGTGGAGACCCCTCATAATCTAACAAGTCATGCTCATCATCGCTATTTGTGCATGATCGACTCTTCAATTTTCTTGACCTCCATTCTTTCTTAGTGGGTATCATAGGCTTGATCTCATTGAACAAATCATCCTCATTTTTCCAGCTGAGCCTCTTTCAATTCTTCTCTCTGAGCATTTGCAACCTCCTTTTTGCGAATGTGAGAGCCCCGTGGACACCACGGGCTGCCGTTCCACACCGCTAACAATGGAAGCTTCTCTTTATTTTCAGGAGCAACCACAATATTTTCAGATCGTTCTCAGTGATCGTTCATCGGTGCAAGCATTGTTCACTTCTGAATTTTTACTCGTTTTCCTCCTCCTTTGATGCGGTAAGCTCTTTTTGGAGATTTATGATCTCTCTGGTCACAAAACCGATTATTTTTATTAAATCGGTCATTTCTAGGCCATGCCAACTGTCAAATCTGGCCTTCTTGGCATTTCCCATCTTGGATAAAATGGCTCAAAAACACCGGAGTTGGTGGCATCCATGGACCGCAAAAACCCCATGGCGGACAAGGAGAAAAACCACCGGGAGGAGGACCCCATGGCACGAGCAATAGCGGCCTAGGCATAGGATGCGGTGCAGCTGCAGAAAATTTTCCCATCGATGATCCCAACCACCGAACTCTTGCCTTGGAGGATCTTGGTCGCTTCAAATTATAGGGCCGACTAAAACCGCTTGGCCACCTTACCATCTTCATATTTGGCTAGAAGCTCTTTAAATGTAGGCTTGGCCTCTCAACCCACTTGTTTGTCCTATTCTTTCCTCATTAATTTTCCAACGACCTACTTACGGGCTTTTTGGTTATATCATCCTTGTCCTCCCATTCTCATGCACCCTAGGAGTTGCAGAACCTCATCGTAATTTTGATGGACTCATGGCCTTTGAGTATTTTCAATTTGGACTGTTCTAACCACACCTCTCTGTCTTACGTAGGTTCATTACTATCCTCACCAATCACCACATTTTTCCTATCGTTGATTCGGCTGTGATGGCGAACTAGCACCTTCTTATTTTTGAAATCAATCACATTAATCGAAAAGGTTGAGTGTCTAACTGCATTTTTGAGCTCTCGGCAAACTTCAATCGTCCTTCATTTATGGCCGATTGAACTCGCCGACGAAAAATATTGCGATCGTTAGTAACATGAGAATAAGAATTATGCCATTTACAATATGCACGTCTTTTTAATTCTGCGGAGGTGGTATGACATGTCCGATGGGCAATTTTATTTGTTTCTCTTGCAATAAATAATCAAAAATTTTATCACATTTAGCGATATCAAAAGTATATTTTATTTCTTCATGCCGATTTTTACGTGGAACCGGCCTCAAAGCGAGCAAGCGAATGGTTTAGATTTTGAATCCCATGCCCATTCGGCTACACACATATCCACACTCTCATCATCGGATGACGTGGGGTCATGTTCTACTAAATTAACAGGATGGTTTGTTTTATGCTTTTCACTGGTCCTATGGAAATTTTTAGATTCTCTAGCCCGCTTTCTTGAGCGAGCCTTTGCAAAGACTTGACTTACATCTAAGAAATCCCGCCCTTCTAATTTTTCCTTCAAATGTGAAAGCAACCGAGAAAAGGCTAACTCAGCAAGATCCTTATCGATATTACTAGATTAAAGCATCGGTTTCTTGTATCTCTAAATCTCCTAATATATTCAACAACGAGTTCATTGTATTTACGCTAACCGACGTCAAGTGTGATAATCTCAATTCGGTGTCTCCGTGTAAAAATATTCATGAAATTTTGTTCTAACTCGAGCCATGAATGAATAGAATTAGGTGTAAGGGATGTGAACCACGTGAACGATGCAGATAATGACAAAGGAAACAGATCTCAATTTTAAAGCATCGCTAGCATCGCCTCACCGCATTGTGCAATGAATTGACTAACATGCTCTAAAGTGGTTCTCGCCATCATCCCCTGTAAATTTAATAAAATCAGTACTCTGAATCCACGGGGATATGGAACCGTATCATAGAAATCAGGATACGGCTTTTGATAAGTACGCATTCTACACTTAGGCTCTACCCCAAACGTTTCTCTGAATATATTATCTACTTGCTCTCGATATTTTCATGCCTAACAAATGGCTCACCATAGGCGATTATTTGCCACATTAGTGTTTGTGGCCTAAAAGCATTAGGTTGTGGCATGTCACAAATTTGGGGTGTGGATAGGGAGTATTAAGCACGGGAGGATTAAAATAAGCTTCGGTGTTGGCCCATATGGTATTCTGATCCTGTGGTGGTATTGGAGGTATCTTGTATGCTCTGATTTGATATGGAGGTGCATGCATACCGGTTAAATTTTCAGCAACTCGGCTGTAATTTGGAGCGAGACGAGCGCATTAGTTGTGACAAGCGATGGCGTAGCAATATTGGCCGAAGTAGGCATGTGGTTTCGGCCGCCATGAGTGTCACTCGATAAACTGTGGTTTCGCGGTACACCAAATTGTGTAGTAAATGCAGATGAACCATGTGGCAAATTTTCTTGTTCTACAGAATGACGAAAATTTAAAGCACTAGCATCACTCGTCATAGGTTATTTTTTATTGTGTTCATCCTGGATTTGCAACATCACGGCTCTGATACAACTAGTCAAAACATTATCCATAGCAACACCAACAGTTTGATTAATCATATGAGCAATATCTTCATGAGAAGGAGAGACTTTACTTACAGTGTTTTTTACCTCAGGGTTGATGGAGACAGATGGCAGTGCAATTTCTTTCATAATAACGCCTTGTCTTGTTTTCTGGAAACACGCCAACATCGTCTTCTCATACTCTAACTTGCGTCGCTCGATCTCCGACGATGTTCTTCGGCGACTCGTCAAGCGTGGGCGTAATGGCGTTGTTGGGATCTACCTCAAGACCGTTTGACACCATGGTCGAAGTTCGACTAGTTTCCTTGTAGATCGCGTGTGATATTGCACCTCTGCTGCTATGTTGCTGCCTTGGTTGCTACGTGCGAAGCGGGCCGTCGCGAGAAAGGTGCAATCGGCTTTAGCCGATTAGCGATGGATTCGCCGACGAGATGAAGAAATCGGCCTTTCGGCCGAGTAGATTGATTTCGATGGAGAAGAAGAACCGATTAGAAATCGATCCCCAGCGGAGTCGCCAATTTTGTTGCCGCACGAAACTGATCCGTACGCCAACAAGATAATTGATGGAGAAACAAGAACTACTTTAATCTAGAGACTAAGAAAACAAAGGTACGAAAATAATATTGTGTCGATTGTCTTCTTCTTCTTTTGCAATCGGCCTTACCCTTTATATTTATAGGGTGCCTGGTCTATGGCAAATAAAATCGGCATCAAATCAAAATCTATGGCAAGTAAAATCGGCATCAAATAAAATTGATCACATCTGCTAATGAGCCCGATTTCTTTCTCTTCTTTGCTTCTCATTGTCGAATCCTCTGCGAGATAACTTCCCATAACGATTCAGTCTTTCTTTTTTTGTTTCTCCGCTGTCGAATCCTCTGCAGATAACTTCCTATAACGATTCAGTATTCCCAAATTTTCGACCGCTTCTCGTTATAACTATCAGAGTTTCCAAAATCGTGGTCAAACTCCTTGCGACCACCTTTAGTATGGTCATAACCTTCAATGCAGTCGCAGGCTTCTACGTGGTCATAGACTCCAACGTGATCGTGGCCTTTAACGTGGTCGTAGATCCCACCGTGGTCATAGCCTCCAACGTGATCGTAGATTCCACCGTGGTCGTAGCCTTCAACGTGGTCGTATACTCCACCGTGGTCGTAGACTCCAACGTAGTCGTAGACCTCAACGTGGTCGTATACTCCACTGTGGTCGTAGACCCCAACGTGGTCGTAGACTCCACCGTGGTCGTAGACTCCAACGTGGTCGTAGAACCCACCGTGGTCGTAGCCTCCAACGTGGTCGTAGCCTCCACCGTGGTCGTAGACTCCACCGTGGTCGTAGCTTCCAACGTGGTCGTAGACCCCAACGTGGTTGTAGACTCCAACGTGGTCGTAGACCCCAACGTGGTCGTAGAACCCACCGTGGTCGTAGCCTCCAACGTGGTCGTAGACCCCAACGTGGTCGTAGACCCCACCGTGGTCGTAGCCTCCAACGTGGTCGTAGATCTATTTGGCGACTGCCAACCATGACCAATGCGGTCATAGCAACTTTCGACCACGGCCAAAGTAGTTGTAATTCCTTCTGGTGCCCTTTGACCATGGCCAGAATGGTCGTAAACCTCTCGGGAGACATTCGACTATGCCCAAAGTGGTCGTATACGCCACAACGTGGTCGTGGAGCTATCTTGCGACTGCCGACCACGACCAATGTGATCATGATGACTTTCGACTACGGCCAAAGTAGTCGTAATTCCTTCTGGTGCCCTTTGACCATGGCCAGAATGGTCGTAAACTTCTTAGGTGACATTCGACCATGTCCAAAGTGGTCGTATACGCCACAATGTGGTCGTAGAGCTTATCCGACCACTCGCTTAACACCTCACCCGGCTCTAACCATGGACAGTGTGATCGTAAATGATTCAATGGGTAGCCGATCACGACCAAAGTGGTCGTAAATAGTTCAATGGGCAACCATATAGTCAACCGAATTATATTAATGAAACAACAATTCGGCTATTTTGATCATCTAATGCATAAATATGCTAGTGTCAATTTTTACTATCAACAGCACTTAAAAAGAATCTACGGCACTCCGTACTCGTGACAAGTAAAAAATGGGACACAATTCCAGTAGCTACGGATTAATATTGGGTGCATGGAACGAGGAGTCAAGCATGAGATGAGCACCTCGTCTATTCCCACGAGTTGTTTCCACGCTCTCCTCAAATCTAAATTCAGTGTACATATCATAAAACAGCAACCTTAGTGGTGAGCGTCAGTTTGCTTAAAAGCTTGTACGTTCCACTTTTTTTTTCTAAACGAACAGGAGATTTGCCTATTATATCAACAGAGAAGGAATCCAATTTTTTTAGAGAGTGAGCACAGTAGCTCTGCTAGTCCTCTCTGTTGTTCACCAGCTGCTCTCAAGGAGGGAGGCGGCAGAGGATGTCGGCGGGCACTTTCCATCTCCTTGTCAGGACGCGCGGCCCCGCGGCCTGAAAGGACGCGTGCGGCTGGTAGCCCGCAAAGCATCCTGTAGCCTGTAGTAGGGGTCGCATTTGCGGGCTGAATTGACGCCATGCTAGGCCGATATTTCCAGATCATTCGTGGACTGTGGGACCGACGAGCTGATGATTCCAGAATTTCGAATCCAGTTGGCAGTTGAACAGAATGTCTGGGGCCGGCTCCAACTGGTTCGACTGTTTTTTCGGCTTTACTTTATGACTTTTAGTTATAGTTTATGATTTTTAAATTACTTGTAAGAAAAAATATAGAGTAACAGAAACTAACGTGCGGTTTTGATCGATATAAATGAAGTGGCTACAGCGTGTATTACAATCAACTTGTAAAATTTTACATTGAAAAGACGCTTCATTTGAAAGTTAGTTAATGTAGAAAAGCTAAAATAACAGCTTTTAGAAGCTGAAAAGACTCGGCTTCTGACTTTGGCTGCAAATGCACTATAGCACATGTTAGCTTTTCAAAGTGAAAAATGAGGAAAAAAAGAAGGGTGAAATAAAACTGTTATATCACCACAGAAAATGCAAAGAAATTAAGAGGGAAAAGAAAAAAAAATAAAAGACTAAAAAACGCAAGAAAAGCTGAAATTAAGAAACTAATATACTCTAAATGACTTATGATTTTCAGAAGCTAAAGGTATTTAAAGTTGTTTCGGCCCTTTTGGGTCGCATACTTGCATGTCTGACAGTCTGAGTACTCGAGTTGTCGACCAAGGAATTTTGGGCTTTTCTAAGGGAAAACTGCATTCCTTCAGAAGTCTGTTGGATTTAATTTACCCATAAAAGTAGTTTTGTGGCACGTGCCACCGCATAAGTTCACCATTGTCTCACATGCGCCGCGTCAACCCTCCTTGGTCCTTGCTGGCTTCCGCTCACTCGGTATTTTTCACTGATGTGGACTCTGTGACACGCTACCTTGGGTGAGGATTGGGTGTAATGTGGTTAACTGGATCCATGCCATATCCCTTCAATTCGGCCCTCGTATGTAGCCTTTCCTGTATCAACTAGCCTCATAGGTGCGACGGCACACCGCGTGAGTCACCGTGTATACCGAAGTAAAAGAGGCAAAAATTCGTAGCTAAAGGAAAGCGTAGGGTTTTTTTTAAAAAAAACGAGGGGCTTTTCGCAATAAAAGGAGACCAGAGGGGTTTTTTTCGTAAAAATCAGGGGTTGTTTTGAAAGAACCGAGGTCCTGTACGTAATTTCGGAAATTGCGGATCGTTATCAACGGAAAATAAATATGCGCAGGATCTTTTTTGAAAAATCCAGAGACCTTTTTGCGATAACAGAGGACCTTTACGTAATTTCAGAAAAATACAGGGACTTTTTCGCAAAAACGGTCTCCCGATCGTACCGAAATTCGGCCGCCACGCGCCGGCCGGAGCGCGCGCGGGGGCGACGTGGGAGCCCTCTCCTGGCGCGAAAGCCGCGGGGCGTAATAGCTTTAGATTTGACTCATCTTAAGGTGCGAAACGAATACGAACGTTTTGCATGCACACCGATCCCGCTGCACAACTTTAACCATGGGCCATGTATGGTGGAACGCCTTGAACCAACTCGCACGCTACGGGGTTCACATAAAAAAAACAGTCGGTCATTGGAAAGCAAGTATCGTGATATGTATAATAGTATGTGATATGTATAATAGTATTGTACGATTCTATTATAGGTAGATAATACGGATCGCAATATGGATTAGAATAAGTTAGTATTGCAGTAGAATCGTGATTCAACTCGTAAAATCGTTAGGATCAGGTAGGATCTCAGTTGGATTATGATCCTGACAATAAATTATATTAGCATATAAAATTTGATATTAGTTTAAGTTACACTAGTTTAATTTGCCTTGTTTTTGTTGTTTACATATTGTTCTAAGGTAAAAAAGTATTATCTTTGATATATTAGACTTTTAGATTATTAGTTTATTTAAAAATGATTATATAAGTTTAAAAATAAACCGTAATTTAATATAATATAAGTAAATGTACTCAAATTACGAAATTAAATTCAAAACATTCAAAAATTCTACTATAGACCTGCACATATATATATATATATATATATATATATATATATATATATATATATATATATATATATATATATATATATATATATATATATATATATATATATATATATATATAATATGATATGATATGATATGATAGAATTGTGGTTATACGGTCTGATCCTGTCAAAAAAAAAAGATCCTACCAAAAATCGTCATTCTCACAACCTTGTTGGAATGTGGAGCTGCTAGGGCATGTTTCAAACGCCGATGGGCTTCGAGGGGTATTTATTGTTTCTCTTTTTTATTTGTGTTGCAAACGATTAGGACATATATCTACAAGACAACGAAACGATTGAATTGCATAATCGTACCCAACATTTGGGACGCAAATGTTTAAGAATAAGACAAACGACCAAGTGCTTATCACAAGATATTTTTGATGCTATCTGCAAGATAACCGCCAAACGTAGCATAGCAGTGTGTCACTTTATCTCTCCGATTGATAACTAGAGTCTGATGTGGTTTTGATGTTTCCCACGATTTCCACTAACCGCATGCTAGGTTGGATATATTATATGTGTCGAGTTTTCACTACGATCTTTCAGGATTTAATATTTTGACCTACTTATTGAAAGTATTAATTAAGATAACTGCACTGGCTAATTATTTCTTTTATCCAGAAAATATAATACAAATGGGCCAGATGTGTATCAAACTATGCCAGCTACCAGCGTGCCCTGGTAAAATCAGTGTCCTTCATTAGTTCCTTTTCTTGACAATTCTCCAATCCCTCTCGCTCCAGGATAGGTGAAACACATTATTCCATGTAAAACGATATATCATGGAACAACGAAACACCATCCATCCCCATAAACCAGTGGCGGAGAGAGACTTTATCTGTAGGATCAATTGACCCCATGGGTTTTTATAAAACACCTATATTTCTATTGATAAATTCATAAAAATCTACTTAATTTTAGAGATATTGAAAGGATTGACCCTATAGGATTTTGACCCTAACAACACCACTGCCATAAACATGTGCCCTTCTCTCGTCAGAGACCCATGTATCCAGCTCCACTGGATGCCGGTGATAAGATGATCAAAGCTCTCGGGGATCATGCTACGTTATTTGATGAGATGACATGATGTACAAACAAATGAGTCAAGTGACACCCCCAACTGCATGATGTGAAGGTGGTGCTTTAATTAGCTTATGCCTTAAGTTACTGACGGTAGCTTTGGGTTACGATTAAAATTACACTGTAATGGCCATTAGTTTTCTTTAAAAAAAATGAAAAATAGAAATAAAAAATGAAAAACACGTTATATCGTTATGGACAAGCAAAGGAATAAAGAGAAAAAAGGAAAGAAAAAACCCCAACATGCTAAAATAAACCAAAATTAAAAATTAACATGTTTTAAGTGACTTTTAATTTAAATAAGTCGAGCTAAAATAAACCAAAGCTGAAAGAGTGGAGTGGGAGTTGAAACAGGGTAGATAGTTCTGACAACCGACATGGTTAGGATCTGCAGCTAGTTGCGTGGTATCATCGGGTAGAAAAGTCCACGCTCTTGGTTTGTCACCGTGGAAAACTAGAAGGGCTGTCTGTCTGTTTCCTCCTCCAGGACATCCTTGGATCGGAAATGTCAACATTTTAAAACTTTAAAACATACATAAAAGTATTTATGTTTATCATATGAAAAATGTTGTAAGTAGAGATATGTCAACAGAAGTAACTGGACATCATTACATGTTTGTGTTAGGTCCTTAATCGTCATGCATTAGCCTTAACCCTAGAACTGAACATGAACACCTAGGGATTGGGGAATCGGATGACTTACGGTCTGCCATGAATGCCATGAGAGCGAAGACCTCGTGCCTGCGTGATGCAGGCGTGGGGACGAGTCGGTGCAGATCGAGATCCGGAGGGTCGCCGGCGAAGTCCTGCAGAGGCAGCGGTCGACGGCCTTCCCGTTGCTAGCAGCGTGTAGGAGATCGGATCCTTAGGGTTTTGTTTGGGGTTTGTGACTCTCACGCGAACGACGTCGTCAGGGAGAGGCCGGTACCCATCCATCTTTATACGCTGTTGCAACGGGGGACCGTAACCATGAGTTGGTTAGGGACCCCCGATCAGGGCGCCCAAAAAAACAGGGACGTGGGTTTCCCCACGTCTCCCTTGTCTCGGCCGTTTGGCCTGAGATCAAATATCCAACAGTTTGATACATGTTGCAATACATATTTGAAAAAGTAATCCCTACGTAAGTGTTTTTGTCGACCTCGAAAAACGTTAGCTAACAAAGAACGTGGAGAGTAGCATGGCTGATGCAGTGCGGAAGGGCCACGGAACGCAGGCGATCATCTCATCTCATCTCATGTACGGCTCGGGATCTTGACGTCGCGGCTTGAGACGAGCTGGAAAGTTTTGGAAATGCCCACCAATCACACGCTAACCAGCTATAGATCCCAAAGGTCTGGTGCGATTGGATAACGATCCTGCGCTCCACTAGGGATTGAGATATCGACGCCGATCCATCATCGACGGGGACAAATTCCAATCAACAGGGCTCGGGGGCCCGTGAGCGCGGGTGCGTCCGAGCCGGCCGACGTGGCGCTGATGCGTGCGCGTACGGGCGCGGAGAGCTACACCGCGCGCCAGCCGATCGAAGCCAAAGATGGTAAGAGGAAAGATGCCAATGATACGACGATGATGATCATATGCGCTGAGCTGGACGCTCGTCGGCACGTCGGAAACGCGGTACGGCCGGGCGCATCGGTCGTCGTCAGTACATGTTACAGGCTGCGCGCCTGGTTGGTCCGGTTGTTGTATCGCATTAAGTGGACGCTCTGGCTAGGCTAGGCTAGATCCTGTACGCCATGTGAGCCTCGATTGTCTATTTAATTCGCTGCGCCTGCTTAGCTACTTGTAGCTTACTCCACCCCTATGCGCTCTTAATTAGGAGTAGTTGATCAGAAGCATCAGCGAACTTACCGAATCGACAGCTACGTAAGCGGTAAGGTAGGGACTGTAAATCTTTTATCCCAGTTCAAATTTGGATACCGTCTGATAAATAAAATACTTAGGCTTATAGTATTGATAGAACTTGGTAAATTCGTACCCTGCATAAGCTGGATTACTCCACCAGTATGAAAAGTTCTTAACGTTAGTTGAGTTCCTGACTCTCCAATTGATTGACCCGTAATAATACTTACAGCTTTCCCTAATTCGACCAGATCACCATGAGTGAGACTCCGACCAAAACATAATTGATAGATCCAAGATGTTCTCCGGCAAGTAAAGGGAGTTCTAATATATATTGGTTGTGCTCGAAAGGCAGTTATGGATTGATTGACTGATCCAATTCCAATATCTATACATGGGGTGACTGTAGAAAACACTCTATTCAAGTGCGGTGATGGTGCAAATACCTTCCGTGCTTTTAACCCAACTCAAGCTGAAGAAACTTATTCAATGGTCATAGCTAACCGCTTTTGGTCCCAAATCTTTGGCGTTGCTTTTTCGAATAAATGTTGGTTACATTTCTTTATGCTCTTTATACCCATCATCGGTTTATGAATGAGTGCTATTGGCGTAGTCGGCCTGGCTCTGAACCTACATGCCTATGACTTTGTTTCCCAAGAAATTTGTGCATCGGAAGATCCTGAATTTGAGACTTTCTACACCAAAAATATTCTTTTAAACAAGAGTATCCATGTGTGGATGGCAGCTTAGGATCAGCCTCATGAAAATCTTATATTCCCTGAGGAGGTTCTACCACGTGGAAACACTCTTTAATGGAACTTTCGTTTTAGCTGGTCATGACCAAGAAATCACCGGCTTTGCTTGGTGGGCTGGGAATACCAGACTTATCAATTTGTCTGGTAAACTACTTGGAGCTCACGTAGCCCATGCCAAATTAATCGTATTCCTAGCCAGAGCAATCAATCTATTTGAAGTGACCTATTTCGTACCAGAAAAGCACATGTATGAACAAGAGTTGATTTTACTTCCGCACTTAGCTACTCTAGGTTGCGAAGTAGGGCCCAGGGAAAAGGGGGGAGAAGTTCTAGATACTTTTTCGTACTTTGTATCTAGAGTACTTCACCTGATTTCCTTCGCAGTCTTAGGCTTTGGTGGCATTTATCACATGCTTCTAGGACTGAAGACTCTTGAAGAATCTTTTCCATTATTTGGTTATATATGGCAAGATAGAAATAAAATGACTAGAATTTTGAGTATTCACTTAATTTTGTTAGGTATAGGTGCTTTTCTTCTAGTACTCAAGGCTCTTTATTTTGGTGGTGTATATGATACCTAGGCCCGGGGGATGTAAGAAAATTACTAATTTGACCCTTAGCCCTAGTGTTATATTTGGTTATTTACTAAAATCCCCGTTTGGGGGAGAAGGGTGGATTGTTAGTGTGGATGATTTAGAAGATATAATTGGGGAACATGTATGGTTGGGTTTCATTTATGTATTTGGCGGAATTTGGCATATCTTAACCAAACCTTTTGTATGGGCTTGCCATGCATTTATATGGTCTGGAGAAACTTACTTGTCTTATAGTTTAGGCACTTTATTTATCTTTAGTTTTATTGCTTGTTGTTTGGTCTGGTTCAATAATACGGCTTATCTGAGTGAGTTTTATGGACCCACCAGGCTAGAAGCTTCTCAAGTTCAAGCTTTTACTTTTCTAGTTAGAGACCAGCGTCTTGGAGCTAATGTGGGATCTGCCTAAGGACCTACAGGTATAGGTAAATATCTAATGCGTTCCCCAACAGGAGAGGTTATTTTTGGAGAGGAAACTATGCGTTTTTGGAACCTTTGTGCTCCATGGTTAGAATCTTTAAGGGGCCCCAATGGTTTGGACTTCAGTAGGTTGAAAAAAGACATACAACCTTGGCAAGAATGATGCACACGACAGTAACTTCCCAGCACGTATTTTATACCCTGTTAGCATGTTCCCGTGTCCAAAAATTCCCCAAATCCAAAATCCCCAATCCATTCCCAGATTCCCTTCCCCGTTCCCCCAAATCCCCATTTAATTAACCTAGGCATGGTCGCACAGAGGCAGTGAGGAGTGGGGACTGAGGTTGCTCACCTGTGCTCAAGGTTTGAAGCCCGCGACGCCGCTCGTGCAGTCGTGCTCAAGCTGAGGCAGGGAGGTGCCGACGACGACGAGATCAGGAGGTGGGGAGGTGCCGACGTTCGACGACGATGACGAGATCTAGAGGCGGGGAGGCCGGAGCCGGATGCGGGCCGGGGAGACACCGAGGTGGGGAGGCCGGAGCCAGAGGCTGGCCGGGGAGGTGTCGAGGCGGGGAGGCCTGAGGCCCTGAGCGGTGAACCTAAGCTGGGGCTGCGGCGAGGCGCTGAGACGGGGGCAGGGTCGCGCCATCGTGGATTGAGAAGGGGAGACTGGAAGCGAGGAGGGCTGGGTCGCCGGGAGGCTGGAGATTGGAGCCTGGAGGCTAGGGTGGACGCTCTACGGCTATGCTGCAACATTGTGGTCTAAGTGAAGACTATGAATTGTGAAGCTGCTACTGGCTGTCTGGCTGCTGCTATTGCGAGTACTGATTAACTGCGAACGGCCAAACGGACCGATTGGTAGGTTTGCAACTCAAACTCGTCATCTCATTCCTCAATTAGTTGATTAGCAATTTATTAGAATATAGTGTTGCATTGTTATATATACTAATTTTTTAAATTTTGATGTATAAATTGTTACCTACCGGAACCATATTTACATGTTTTCGGGATTTACTTGCCATTAGCGAGGTATTTCCATTGAATCTCTCTTTTTTCTTTACTTTTATTCATGTATGAAACTATAAATTTGATTGCACAAGAATACAAAATTATGTTTCTTACAAATTAATTTAGTCATTCGAGGTGTAGGTTCAACAATTCTAGAAAAAGCTTATGATCAGATAAAAGAAATAAAGAATATATATTTTTTAGTTTATCTTTTTTTTTATTCTAGATTCGTCACTGTACGTGTGTGTCCGTCTGATCGAGGAGCCAACGTTTGATTCAGCCAGTCTCATGCATAATGTACACCAGTGACCCCCCACGCAACACAGTAAATCGTACCGGCCGATTTGACAAAGAACACCAGCATATGGTCGATCAATTATCGTCTCCGCATCCCGTTAAAAAACGCTAGCAACCCAGATCGAGCGACGCTTTGTCGTCATCTTCGACCAAGGAACGACATGCATAATTGCACGACGGGAACAAACTGGAGCGTACGTACATGAAGATGAGGTACGGACGCGCATCTACACACTCAGCTCGGTCGGTCCAGACTTCCAGAGGCAAATAATACAAAGCAATAAGACTATTTTACCCTTGAACTATAACCTTTGTCTCGAAATTAACCACAAATTACAAAATCAGGTGCTTGACCCTTAACTATTAATACCATTCACTTTGCTAACGTGGCACAGATGTCGGAGTGGTTTTGACATGTCAATTGACTTTTGAATGAGATGGCAGCCTAATTAGTAAATCGATAAAATGGTAAGGACCCATCTATTACCCTCGATCGTCTCTTCTCCCCCTCTCTCCAACCGCCATTGTTGCATTCCTTGCTTCTTTCTTAAGTGCAGCTGCATCCACCTCACCACCCTCACTGGCACCGACAACCACCGCCATACCCTAGTTTTTAGCTCAGTGACCACTGCCTCACCGTCGCATCCCTTTCTACAACATCTGCCTCCCTCGCACCACCTACGTTTCTTCTCCCGAGCTCCTGGTCTGCTGCCCCATGGCTAACTATGGCATAGACAACCCTTCCTATGAACAGGCTGACCTTGACATGGTGGCGCTATCCCAAGCTCCTGGTCCACCACTGACGATTGCTGTCACATTCACATCACCTAGGGGTGGCTCAACCTCCTTTCCTCCAGCGCCAGACTCAGGGGTAGGTGGATCTGGTGACATGGGCAGAGGGTCTCTGGCATGGTGACGAAGCTGACAGTGCAGTCCAAAGTAGGCGACGCTTTGACAGAGTCAGTATGGTTAAGAAGGCAGATCTGGGCACCTTGGTTGTTGGGCTGCCTCGTCTACCCACTCTGGCTACAGAGGCTAAGTGTCATGGGTGAGAAAGGCGTCGGCGCCCGAAAAGCTGTGGCACAGAGGGCACGGGGGTGGAGGCGAGGAAGTCAATAGGCTGCAGCCTTCATTTGGGGCGATGGATTTGGAGCTTGTCCACGATGCTGTGGGATGGATGGTGGCCAAATATGGGAGCTTGTAGAGACAGGAGAGAGAGGGGGGGAAGAAGAAGATGGAGGAAGAAGGGGATTGGAGATGGATGTTTGGACTGCGATGTCAGTTGCAAAATAGTGACATGGCTAATAGCATGGTGAAAGCCACCGATGAAACCAATATAGGGGGTGAAAAGTACCCAAATTTAAGAGTTAAGGGTTGTAAAACATCATGTTTTATAGTTCGAGATTGAAACTTAGATAATCGTAAAAGTTCCGGGGGGGGGGGGATAAAGAAGACTTATTCCTAATACAAAAGATGGCTCACTACCGAGTGTGTATGTTAGCTATTAGGGTCATACAGAACTAGAAAACAGAGGTAAATCCAAGGGGATTGCTAAAAAAATGTTGCATGTTTTATAGGGAAAAATAGTTGAATTTTCTGACCTTGTGATTTGCTTAGAGATTTGTGTTTTGGCCGGCGGCGGTGGCGATGAGTTACGGTGAGGTTCGCCGAATTAGGGCTCAAGTTCTTTGAGGCTCAGATTTAGAGGGAGGCCAGGGCAATGGGAGGATCGGAGGTGGGTGACGGCGGTGGCGCCGTGGTCCACAGGGCGACGGCTGACAGGCGGGATGTGATGTCTTCGAGGGATCTAACTGGTGGGAGGCAGTGATGCAGTGGATCCAATGACGATTAGCCACTGAAAACGAGGAAGTAGGCAATGGAGAGGTGGCGGATTTGACGACGGATGAGGAGATGGGTGGCGTTGGCATTGATGGTGGCACAAGTAGCCACATTGGGAGGTGGTAGCGATGGGGGAAGGGATTGCTGGTGGGTATCATCGATGTCGGAGGCGACGCCAATGAGGTAGTGATGTGCTGGGTGGCGACGGGGGTCGTAGAAGCAAGGCAACAATAGGGTTGGGGCGATGGGTCATATAGGAAGTGTGGGGGAGATGTGGACCGTTTGATGGACATCCAAGGGCTGTAAAATCTAACTAAAATTTTTGGAGAAAACATTGACATGATGGATAGATAATCCCATCTATTGTATATCTACTATATTTTTAAGCATGTCCCTGGACACCAGGAGGCTCCAAAGCAACTAAAACGATGACTTGCAAGTAGGGATGTAAACGAGCTGAACTCGAGCGAGCTTACCCTCCCAAGTTTAAGCTTGGTAGAAGCTCAAGCGAGCCTGAGTTGGGATCCAAGTCTGAACCTAGGCTCAAGCTCGATTCGGCCCAAGCTTGAGTGGGCTCGAGCTCAGCTCAAGTAAGCTCGGTAACAGTCAACAATTTAACATGCACTAATTTTTAACAGTAAGAAAAACTTAAACTCGACCTCGGCTCGAGTAAGTTCGGTAAAAGTTAACATACAGAATTTTTCATGCTCGAGTCGAGCCTCGACGAGCTATTTGAGCTTAGCTCATTGAAGCACGCGAGCTTGGGATCAAGTTCAAGCTTAGCTCATTTAGAGCTCGAGCAGAGCTCGAATTGAGTGTAGAGCGAGTTGAGCTCAAGCAACATACAGTCTTGAGTTTTTTTACAGCCCTATTTGCGTAGGCAAGGCGTGCAGGGAAATGACGATTTGTGGTTTGGCACTTGAGATCCTTCCGCGAGATCTAGCAATGATTCAGCTTATGTTTTTGCCATTCTCGTTGATCATGGTAAAAAAATTAGCCTAACCAGTACGATTTTTTGGTGTGATACCAGGAAATGCTTAATGCATGAACAATTAATACATGGAATCTTTCCAGACACAAATAAATATTGTTTTGAATGTTGATATGATCTACAAAACATATTGGCTACCTATGTTTGTTGTAATATATGCGTTAAGCATAATAAATTATAACATCATTAACTTTTTAGATAAATCTACTTATTTTTAACTGTGGAAGTAATATCTATGGAAAAGCTAGAGTGCACGTGTGTTTTCAAGGAACAAATCGTGGTTTATTTACGTGGCGACTATGTCTTTAATTAATTAATTTCCTAGGTACGCCAAAGCAACTACAATGCCCTGCTCTCAAGAAAAGAAATAGAGTATATTTTGTTTGTGAGTACTCAGATTTTTTTGTCATATATGCAATATTTTTTGTTCATATTTACAATATTTTTCTCACATGTATTCAATATTTTTCTATATATATAACATTTTATAGCTGAAAAATGTTACGTACATGGGAGAAATGTGCGTATATGAACGAAAAATATTGTAAATATGGGCAAAAAATATTGTATATATAGGAAAAAAACCTGAGTGCTTCGAAACAAAAAAAACTCAAATATTGTTTAGCAATTCTCTAAAAAGAATAGGTGAGCGCAATAGTTTCATTAAGGAAACCTGCATTTTCAGTGTGTTCCTGCAAAAACCCACAATTTTCCGCAACAACTGAAACCGCGGATCGATAGCTCCCAATTTCGTCGACGAGATTGTTCAACACTACAACCCGACACTAAAAACACACCCAAAAAAAAAAAAAAGAGACGCACGCATGAGGATTTGATGAGCAACGTGTGGTAATTAATTACGCGGTAACATTCACCTTACTAATTAATTCAGCCGCGGACGCAATTTAGGCAGCCTGGAATGATCTTCCCGCCACCTTCTTATCGCCGTAAGCGCGATCAGGACGAGGATTAAGCTCCAACTGGGACAGGCGCATCCGTACAAATTGTGCTCGGTCTAGGACTAGAGATCAGGCAGATGACCTGGCGTCAGTAGCGACAGAACTAGAGATCGGTCGATGCTGGCGGCTGTTGCTAACTGTGGAGCGATATAATATGCATGCTGACTCTCTCGTGACTGGATTCCACATGGAGCAGGACCACCGCAAGCGGTACTTAGAATGTTACTGTCGGTCTGCTGTTCAGGGCATCTCCAATGCTTAATGCCCTGGATATTAAGGTGGGGTCCATGTTAAATTGTCAGAGTGCTTAGTATTAGGAGAAGGTATTAAGATGGACCCCATGTTTTCATTAAAAAAGAGGAAAAAAATCCACAACACCAGCAGACGCCTCTCTCTCTCTCTCCGCTTCTCCAATCTCCAGAGTCCCCTCCTTCCTCTCTCTCACCGTCTCTCTCTCCAACCAAGATGCCGCCCTACCCTAGTCTAGCCGCTCCCTCTGCACCACCGCACAACCTTGCCTTCGCCGCTCACTATGGCGCCGCCCTATCTTGCCTATCTCTCCCTCCACAGCTCCTTCCCTCCACGGCGCCACTCCACAGTGGCTGTTCGACAACGGCATCAGTAGCTCATGATAGTCGGATCGGATGACAACGCTTCTCTATGAATCTCCCGTTAGCCGGGTTCGGTGGCAGAGTGTCTCCATGAAGCTCCCGGCAGTGGGATCCAGGTGGCACGTCTTTCTTCCGAGTTTGGGCATCCGTGTGGCTAGATCGAGTGGTTGCAGCCGTCGAGGGACGCTTCCACCCGTCCTCCCGATGGCCGAATCCAGTAGCACCATCCTCCCGGTGGTAGCAAGATCAATGGCCTTGGTAAGGTATGGCATGGGACAGAGGAGATGAGAGAACCATTTTTTTTATCACTTCTAACCGGGCCTTAAGCCTGAGGTTGGCTACAAGCTATGATCGACTACCACAATGCTTAAGGTCGCCCATAAGATTGCCACGTGAGTCTTATGACCTACTTTTTCACCATACTGTGGATACTCTTACGCAAACAATCAAGTTATCAAGCACCCCCTTGGTTCCTAAAAGAACACCATGCATTTCGGTTCCAAAGTAGACATCATTTTAGAATTCATCGTGTTGTAACTTTGTAATATTTGACCACTTAAAATGTCATTGGTGTATTTTTTAAAGTGATAGGAAGTTGTTGGCCCATGCTAGTTTTAAATCAAAATTCATGCGAGTTTCATAAAAAGTTCCCAAAAACTAGAGAGAGTTTCACTGAGTTTTAGAATTGAAACATCAAAATCTTGAATGTGGGTTTCAAGTTCAAAACCTAGAACTTCAAAATTCGAAAGAGTTTCAACGAAGTTCAAAGTTCGAGAGCCATCCTTTGCCTCTTGAAACAGCGCCGCTAAGCCGCTGTCTGTCCTACGCCTCTTCGCGAACCATGCCACCATCCTCCACCTCGTTGCGAGTCGCACCACTATCGAATCCGACCGTCTCAAGACGTGTAGCATGAACAGACTCGCCACCACTGATAGAGAGAGTGTGTGTGGTGAGATCGATGGAGCCACATGAGGATAGGGAAAGCGTTGGATTCTTTCGATCGGTGAGATCTATTTTATCCATTTCTAATATTTGTTAAAGTGATATCACATCAATATAGGAGTTTATCTAACCATTTTTATTATAACTATAGCACGTTGATACAATTGAAATTTCGATCGGACGAACCAGAGGTTAGATTTACTCAGTGGAACATCACTGTTCTCCCATTGCCCGTAGGAGCATATATGACAAGACCGTATATGCATGGCAGTCTCGCTGACAAGACCCTCCGCTGCAGTCGGCACACGGCATTGCGTTCTCCTGCCTCCGGGGACGGTAAGTGTTGAGGAACCGACGCTGGAGACCAGTCCGAGCGATTCCTCTGCTTAGAACAAGAACGAATCAATCACAGAATCACAGAATAATAGATTGAACACAGAGAGGTAGAGAGAACTCCTGGTCTTTCTTTATTGCTTTAGATTGCATCGGGGTACATAATGAGGGGGTCTAGGTCCCTATTTATAGTCTACGGTGGGGTGCCCAATTAGATCGGGACTGGATAGAGTCCGTGTTTCCTAACACTCCCTTGGGCACTCACCCAACATGCTCATGCCTCGTCAAAACTCCATAAAAACCCGATGGGAAAAATTTGGAGAAAGAGTACATGATACATGTGATGTTGCGATGCACAATTGCCTCGTTAAAAACCTTGGTCGAGAAACTTCATGGAAAACTCGTCAAGGAAAAAGAGTACAATTCACCCAAATTCATTTAGTCTGCAAGACTTTATTTTTGGGTACTTAATCTTCATGATCAAGATTTATTAGCGGGCTTGTGAGAATTCTCCCCCGATTCTGCACTTCTCTAAGTCTCATCATTCCAATTCCACGCACGCACCTTTCAAAGCTAGATGCGGGAGTGACTTAGTGAATAAATCTGCGAGATTTTCACATGACTTAGTATGCGAGACTTTAATCTCGTCCATCGCTTGCAATTCATGTGCATAGAAGAACTTGGGGTTGATATGCTTTGTGAGATGACTCTTCACATAGCCCGCTTGCACTTGTGCAACGCAAGCGGCATTATCTTCATAGATAATTGTGGGGTTTGCACAATGTTCATCCCACATGACTGCTGGATGTGGTGAACCATTCGGCGGAGCCAGCGCACTCGTGCGGCTTCATACTGATGCTATAATTTCGAGTGGTTCGTCAAGTAGCTACGTGCTTTGCTTAGACGATTTCCATGAAATTGCGGTTCCACCACACAGAATACATAGCCTGTTTGTGACTTAGCGGTATGCGGTCCGACAGTACCCAAGATCTGCATAGCCAATCAAGTTCAGATCTTGATTCTTTCGTAAAACAATCCGAGGTCTTTGCTACCTTGGAGGTATCGGAAAATGTCCTTTATACCCTGCCAATGTCTTTTGGTGGGCTCTGCACTATACCTTGCTAAGAGGTTCACGGTAAATGCAATGTCCGGTCTAGTGCATTTGCTAAATACATGAGTGCTCCCACTGCACTCAAGTATGGGAATTCCGGTCCCAGACTTCTCCCCTCTTCCCTTGGTCGGAAAGGATCTTTTCTTCTTTGTAAAGACCTACCGATCATCGGTACTTTCGAGGAAATGCCTTCTCAAAGCCAAACCTTTCAAGCATCTTCTGGTGTAGGTCGATCGATGTACCAAGACTCCTTCAGGACATGCTCAAGCTGCAGCCTAAGCAAAACTTGGTCTTACCCAAATCTTTCATTTCAAATTCGACTCCAAGTAGGAGCTTGCTTCTTTTATGTCTTCTACTGTCCCGATGATATTGGATCATCTACATACACAGAGATTATACAGAATCCATTCGGGATCGCCGTATAAATACACAAGGACAATCTTCATTGTTCGTGTAGCCTTTCTTGCAGAGAAAGTCGCTCAGCGATTATACCACATTCTTCCAGATTGTTTCATCCATACAGTGACTTTCTCGAGTTTCACATGCATGATTTCTATTTGCTCTGTCTTGGTTCGGAGAGGAATTCCTTGAGGACTTTCATGTAAATCTCGAATCCAAGTTATCAGAAGGTATGCAATCACAACATCCATCAATTTCATTTCCAAATTCAAGTTCACTGCTATTGAGATCAAGTATCTAAAGGTGATTCCACTCATGACTGGGGAGTAGGTTTCTTCATAATCAACTCCAGGACGTTGAGTGAAACCTTGGGCTACCAGCCTTGCTTTGTATCTCACTACATCATTTCTTTCATTTCTCTTTCGAACAAATACCCACTTGTGCCCAACGGGGTGTATGTGGGGAGGTGTGCGGCATACGGGCCCAAACACCTCTCTTTTGTTCAGAGATAGCAATTCAGTTGCTATTGCCTTCTTCCAATCTTGCCAATCTGATCTTTTCTTACATTCAGCGAGCGATGCGGGCTCGGGATCAAGATCAATGATGGTGGCAATTTTCTTTGCGAAGTAGATATCGATATTAGCCGTTGTCCTATTCAGGACTCTCCGTGTGTACATAATTTATAGCTATTTCTTCATGAGTTGCTTCTTCGGAGCTTCACCTTGCGATCGCTTCTTTTAATTGCGGTGGCAAGTCCTTTAGTTTTTCGGCTCCGATGTGTGCGCACACATCCATGCCGATGGGGATATTCAGATCCGGTATGCCCTTTTCTGAAAGTGTCATACTTGTGCCAGGTCTCAACTGGCTCCCCTTCTCATTCTGGGGGACTTCAATGATCGGCTGTGATAAATCCCTTTTATCCTTTTTCGCCGGGCGTCCCCGGTTACTTTGGACTCGAGGAACCGGAGTTCTCGTCCTTTTATTCTGAGGCCTCTGGACGGGATTAGGGATACCTTCAATTTTCTTTGGTATTTCAACCCTCTCCGGTGCATTGCGTGCAGGCACATGCGACTTAATCACGCTCTTCAAATCACTAAAGTGATCGGGCAGTTGATTTGCTAATGTTTGCAAGTCGATGATCTTCTGGACCTCTTTTTCAGTTTCACTAGTGCGCGGGTCATGTGCATGAATTCCCGTGGCTTGCGCTAGTTGCATAGGTGAATGGATGTTGTAGGCCGAAGGTCTAAGGTTGATGAGATTCGCTGCATGAAGAACTGCGTGTCCCCAACATGTAGCTGGCAAATTACTTTTATGCAAGAGGGGTCGGGCAATAAATTTAATTCTTTTAATTAAAGCCTCTGCCAAACCATTCTGGGTATGGACATGCGGTACCGAATGCTCAACTGCAATCCCCACGCCATGCAATAATCATCAAATGCCTTTGAAGTAAATTCTCCGGTGTTGTCCATTCGAATGGACTTGATATGATGATCTGGAAACACATTTCTGATGCGAATGATGTGCGAGATCAATTTTGCAAATGCGTGGTTTCTTGTGGACAACAAACCCACATATGACCACTTCGAAGAAGCGTCAATGAGCACCATGAAATACTTAAACGGCCCTGAGACGGGCTGAATGGGACCGCAAATGTCTCCCTGGATGCGTTCCAGGAATGCAGGGATTTCATCCTTCACTTTCAGAGTGGAGGGTCTAGTAATTAGTTTCCCGGTGGCACATGCAGGGCACACGAAATCTTCATGATTCGGGAAATTCTTCACATTAATATTATGCCCATGCGAGTTATTTATTATGTTTCTCATCATCCTAAGACTTGGGTGGCCTAATCTGTCATGCCAGAGACAGAAGAGTTCAGAGCTTCTAAACACTGTTTTCAGAACAGTGTACGCTGCAGGCGCTTTAATTGTGGTATAATATAGCCCTGTTTCAAGTGAAGGAAGTTTTTCTAATATTCTTTTGCCATTGTCTTCGCGCTTTGTGATGAGCAGGTATTCCTTACCGTACTCTTCGTCAGTCTCAACGTGGAAACCATTGGCGCGAATATCCTTAAAACTTAGGAGAATTCTAGTCGATTCTGGGTACAATAAGGCTTCTTCAATGACCAAAGTTGTGCCCATGGGAAGTATAATTGTGGCTCTTCCGGAACCGATTATACATGCATCGCTTCCGGCGATTGTCGTAAGGCTGCCAGTGCTCTTACGGATCGACTGGAAATACTTAGTCTCTCTTAAAATGGTATTCGTTGTGCCGCTGTCGGCAAGGCATACTTCCTCCATAGGGCGCCACACGTGTTCTAATATAACGTATTTAATTAACCTGTATTAGAAGGCATTCAACACATAAATAAAATACGCTAATACCAGAACATAACATGCCATCATAAATCTGAATAAATGAATGCTTTATTCCAAAATCATCCAACCATTACGAAAGCAAAATCCTAAAGCACCAACCATGCAAGTTCTAAACTTGTCCATTTAACACGAAATAAATGACATTTAACGTCTCATGCATTCGTGCATCGACGGAATCAACTAGAAAATCATCGACTTCTTGGCTATTTTCTCAGCAGTGACATTCTCTTCAAGAGATCATGTCGTGGCTGCCTCTAAGACGTAAGGGGTGCTGCTTTGGGATGGATTCAACCTCCATCATCTCCGCGTTTGCTCAGCCGCTCCCCTCAACGGCCGCAAAGTGGGCTTCAGTTGCCCTTTGCCATTCTTCTTCCGAGCTTGGTGGGCATCAATGACATGTTGCGGTGCTTTGCATATCCGCGACCAATGTCCCCACTTGCCACATTTGTAACAACCACGGTTCTGCGGCCATAGGTCTTGTCACTCTTTTAGCCTTTTTGTCGTTTGGAGCATCGACTTGCCTTTCGGGCAACGATCTTACCCTTCTTCCCCTTTTCTTCATTAAGGGCTTTCGCACCTTGAGGTCGCTAGCGTTGGCTTCATGGCCACGAGAGCGCTTGTGGTGCGAGACGTAATTCTTGCAGAGAAGTTCGTCCCGAGCCTCGGCCACCGCATCATATCAATCAATTCGGCATACTCCTTGTAGCCGTTTTGACGATAGTTGCGGGCAACCGCATAAAGACCTTTGGGGTGGAAAGTGGGCAGGTCTTCTCGATCTTTCGGTCCTCTGTGATCTCCTTACCACGAGTTTAAGGTTTGTACAAATCTGTGCAAGGCGTAATTGTACTCCCGACCGCTTTAAAGTCGGCAAACCTCGGCCCGATCCACTCGCTCGCTTGAGGAAGAATGGTGTACTTGAGCCTCTCAAACCGCTTCTTGAGTGCGGTCAGAGTGCTAGCGCATTTCTCTCGCCATATACTCATTCTTGAGTGTCGGCGAGAGATGATGCTCGAGAAAATGAAGTGCCCGATCATTCTCCTCGGTGTGGGTCTAGCGTCTTTCGTCCGCTTATCCCAATAGCCGCGCCGAGCTTCCGCCCCAAGCACAATCTCGACATCGGATGCCCATGTCGATAGTTTCGCCATCTTTGGGCACTCCTCGAACTCCGGTTCGAAATTCCATCATCTACATGTGTATGAACGAAA
Source organism: Dendrocalamus sinicus (assembly GCA_036346575.1). Taxonomy (NCBI): domain Eukaryota; kingdom Viridiplantae; phylum Streptophyta; class Magnoliopsida; order Poales; family Poaceae; genus Dendrocalamus; species Dendrocalamus sinicus. Next base: position 8,153,293 of record CM070660.1, on the reverse strand, counting down.
TAAAATAAGTTTCTGCAGTAAACATGCATGGAAAATTTACTACAGTAAATAAAGTGGTACAATAGATTCCCATAATGTTTCATAATTTTCTGTGCATTTTCTATAATTTTATGCTAATTTCATGATTAAAAGCAATTAAAACAATTACAATTAACCAAAAACAGTAAATAAATACAGAAAATACAGAGAATAATAATGGCATAAATAAATAAGCTTCAAATGCAAAAATTGATGCAAAATTCGGATTCCCGAGGCCCTTTTATGCTAAAAAAATGAAATTTCAGCAAATTCTGCAATTCCAGGGGTTTTTACGCAAAAATTTCAATTCAGAAAAAATTCGCGCAATTTTCTGATTTACCGAGGGGTTTTCTGCAAAATTCTGGACCCACTGGTAAATTTGAGGGCTTATACGTAATTTTCAGAACTACGAGACCTGTTATGCAAAATTCGGGACTCAAAATAAAACCCGAGGGCTCATCGGTAATTTCTAGCAAGTTCGGGCCTTTTTTCGCAAAAATCAGCGCCGCGATCCCGTTTTTTCGACCGCTATGCCCCTCCCCGCCCGCTTGCTCCTCCCGCCCATCTCCCACCGCCTGCCCGCCTTCCTTCTTTTGGCCCATCGGCCGATGCGCCCCGCCAAATGCACCCATCGCGCGGTTTACGAGGCGTAGGGTAGGGTTCTCCCCGCCCCTTCCTTTCTCGGCGCGGCAATGCAGGTTGCACGCACGCGCGGGGCGGTAGAGGCGGCACGAGGCGGGGCGGCGCACGGCGCAAAGCGGTAAGCGGCCGGCGCGCGTGTGGCGCGCAGGCGGGCAAAGCGTGCGGCGACCAAGCGGCGTGGAAGGCGAGGAGGCGAGGCGGCGGCAGCGTCGCGCGCGACGGCGGCTCAGGGAGACCGCCGGCGAAGCGGCGATGGCGCAGCAGCGGGCGGCGGCGGTCGGCGGGCCGGCGCGGCGCGCTGGCCGAGGTGCTGGGGCCACGCCGTCGGCCGCCACCAGACGGCGGCGGCATGGAGGAAGCCGAGGTGTCGGCGGGCGGCGCGCCATGCGGGCGGCGGAGGCGGAGGAGCTCGAGCGGCGGCGGCGCCGCGACGCGCGCGCGAGTCGGCGGCGGCTGCTGGTGCCGTGTGGGCGGCGGGCCCGCAGGGCGCGCGAGACGAGGCGCCGGCGGCGCCGCGCCGAGGTGGCCGGCCCGGCGGCGCGCCAGCGCAGCGCGCGGTGGTCGGCCGGCGGCCAGCGGCCATGCATGGTCGCGAGCCAAAATCCCCTTTTTCTCTATGCAATGTTATTGATGATGCCGTGCGAGAGAAAAGGAAGATACAATAATAAAATTTTCCAATCTGCAATGTCGAGCAGAAATATGAAATCATTGCATATATTTCTTGTGCTTGTGATCATGCAGGATCAGACAACACTATGCAAAAATTTCTAATCTACGATGCAATCAACATCTACCCTGTTTTCGCAATCTACCGATCGACATTGTGCCGGCGATCGCAAGTCCGCCGCGATAGATTAGGGTGGATTTGCACCGTTCTACAGTGCAATCAACATCTACCCTGTTTCATAATCTACCGATCGGCATTGTGCCGGCGACTTCAAGTCTGCTCGCAGTAGATTAGGGTGGATTTGCACCGTAGAAAATTCAATCTAGAACGCGAAAAGAAAATACGGATTCAAAAGCGATCTAGAAAATTCAATCTGTGCTTCGATGATTACCTCGTTCACCGGAGCGAAGTCGTGCTGATAACGTGTTGAGGAACCGACGCCGAGACCATCCGATCGATTCTCTCGCTTAGAACAAGAACGAATCAATCACAGAATCACAGAATAATAGATTGAACACAGAGAGGTAGAGAGAACTCCTGGTCTTTCTTTATTGCTTTAGATTGCATCGGGGTACATAATAAGGGGATCTAGGTCCCTATTTATAGTCTACGGTGGGGTGCCCAATTAGATCAGGACTCTGGATAGAGTCCAGGTTTCCTAACAGTAAGGACTCCCGAATCCATCGGAACCCCCCAAGCCTGTATTGCTCCATTATTGCATTGCCGATAGAACCGGCAAAAGAAAACAAACAAGCAAGCTGGTCTCTATATGATACCAAAATTACATGTTAGTCCCTCGAATGCTGCTTCCTCGCCCAGATAAATACCACCATTAGCATCGTCTCCGGCTCGCAACCAGCGAGCAGCCAAGAACACAGACAAACGCACACACGTGCACAACCGTGCCAATGGCCGACACGGCCACCGTACCTCTCCTAACCAGCCACAAAGCGAAGCAGGAGAAGACGCCGTCCATCGATGACACGATCGAGACGTACATCGGCGCCACCGGCGTCGCGCAGCTGCTCAAGGCCGTCTTGCTGGCCTTCGCTTGGGCCTTCGACGCGCAGCAGGTGTTCATCTCCGTGTTCACGGACGCCGAGCCGCAGTGGCACTGCACCGGCGCTGCCGCCGGTGGCAACTCGTCCTGCTCGCCGGCTGTGGCATCCCCGTGCGCACTCCCGCCCGGCACGTGGGCGTGGGACCGCCCGGCCGAGACGTCGGTGGTCTCCGAGTGGTCCCTCAAGTGCGCCGGCCCCGCGCTCGTCTCCCTCCCGGCGTCGTCGTTCTTCGCCGGCTGCCTCGCCGGCGGCTTCCTGCTCACGACGCTCGCCGACTCGCTCCTGGGCCGCAAGAAGATGCTCCTAGTGTCCCTAGTGGCCATGTCTATCTCCGGCGTGCTCACCGCCTTCTCACCGAACGTGTGGGCATACGCCGCCCTGCGGTTCGTGTCCGGGTTCGGCAGGTCCATGGTGGGCACGTGCACGCTGGTTCTGTCCACGGAGCTCGTCGGGAAGAGGTGGCGCGACACGGTGAGCGTGGCGGGCTTCTTCTGCTTCACCATCGGGTTCCTGTCGCTCCCGGCGCTCGCCTACACGTTCCGCGAGGCGTCGTGGCGGAACATTTACCTGTGGACGTCCGTCCCTTCCCTCTGCTACTCCATTCTTCTCTACTTCCTCGTTCAGGAGTCGCCGCGGTGGCTCCTGGTGCGCGGCCGGAAGCAGGACGCCATTGAGACGCTGCAGCAGATCGCTTCGCTCAACGGCAACAGCATCACGTCCAGCTTCTCCATGCTGCACGCGTGCGCTATGCACGAGGACGCCGGGACAAGCGGCGGCAGCGTGTTCGCCACGCTGCAGACGATGTGGGAGCGCCCGTGGGCGCTCCGGAGGTTGGCGGCGATCATGACGGCCAGCTTCGGCGTCGGCATGGTCTACTATGGCATGCCGCTCAACGTCGGCAACTTGGGCCCCAACCTCTACCTGAGCATCACGTACAACGCGCTGGCCGAGCTGCCGTCGTCCATCCTCTCGTGGCTTCTCATGGGCAGGATCAACCGGCGGAGCTCGGTGGTCGTGCTCACGGCGGTGGCGGGGCTGTGCAGCCTCGCGTGCGTGGCCATCCCGCAAGGCGCGGCGGCGCGGATGGCCGCCGAGGTGTTCTCCTTCTTCGCGACTTGCACGGCGTTCAACGTCATCATGATGTACTCCATCGAGCTGTTCCCGACGTCCGTGCGCAACTCGGCGGTGGGGCTGGTGCGGCAGGCGCTGGTGCTGGGCGGCGTGGCGGCGCCCATGCTCGTCACTCTCGGTCGCGAGAAGAGCTTCTGGTCGTTCGGCGTGTTCGGGCTGGTCGTCGGCTGCTTCGGGCAGTTCACCGCCTGCCTGCCGGAGACGAGGGGGAGGAGCATATCGGACACCATGGAGGAGGAGGAGCACAAGCAGACCGCCGTCGCGTCTTGCCCCAGCGCCGCTGCTAGTGACATGGATAGAAATCGCGACCTCGTGTAAATCGCGTTCATATTTCTTTGCATTTCTTGGTTTGATATTTCGACGGCCTGGACGCGTGGCTAGATATGTCTAGGCGCTACTACTGCAGATCAAACGCGAAGCTGTCAGTCGTGTATACGCAGGTGCGGAGGGAGAGTGGGGCTGGCCCCTCACGATCATAAAATTCTTACTATATTCTTTCAAATTTTAGCGAATTTCATTTGAATCAGTACCATTCCATTCCCTCATTGATTATAGTTACATTGTATAGCTTATTCGGTCCTCCGCAATCTAAATTTCTGGCTCTATCTCTGTGTAAACGGCCATCAAGTGAACTTATAAATTCATATAACTGTTCAATATCGACAAGTTGGTGAATCTTGATCAAATTGTTGGTTGCACACACCGAGGCGGATTCATGCGTGTAGAAGCTGGGTAATAAAATATGTGCTTAAGCTGGTTGAGCCGGCCTGTCAAATTGTCGTTCGACTTGATCTGATATGTAAAAGTTAATTAATCGGACACTTCATTTTTTTCAACTATCCAAATGCACTGAGTTGATTTTGGACTAGGCTTATCAATGCTGTTCCGGTTCTGGCCTGTCAGCAAAATGGCACAATAGATCTTCCATCCTGGAACAGCGTGAATTCTGATCATCTCGGTCATTCCCGTCTGAAATGGCCGGATCTGGCGTTCCACCCATCTCTGTACTAGAGGATAGGCGGCCAAGGTCGATGGTGGTCACCGGAGTGGAAAGAGATAGATTAAGCGGCGAACAAAATATTCAGACTATAGGAAAGGAAGAAGATGATGCAAACGCAGTTTGGGATGAGATGGTGAGGCGTGTGGCGCGCTTGAGAGAAACTCCGGTGGTGGTGGTGGCACGGTGGACGTGGCAGTCAGCGGCGTGGACTACCCTAGAAGCATTATTGCTAAGCCAAGGTCAAGCTTTTCATTCTTTTATTTGGGAACCAACGAAGTGTGGCCCACACAATTGCATGGCTAGTTTCCCTTTTTCAATTAATGGTTACAGCATGTTTCTTACACAATTTTCTTATTAACTTCTATAAGTTAAGGGAAGAAACATCAAACTAGTACATTTTGATATCCTACGGATCAAACTTGTATTAAAAATACGGGGTGTGACATGGCATGAATGAGATTTGTACTGGCCCCAATATTTATGTTGGAAAATCACACAATTCTCACGGGACAAATTCAAATGCTTTTATGTGTATTAGAAGCCAAAGTTTAAAGAGTTTAGCCCAATTACTTAGGTGCTTGTCTTGAATGCCCATGCCACTGCCACTTAGGGCATGTATAATAGTATAGATAACTGCTGTCTATAATATGCTCTATATCATTTATAGACGGCACCAAAGACGGTTCACACAATAGGTTGCCTTTTTTCATATCTCTATATACAACTTCTTTATGACACAATGTATCTTGTTTAAGGCATCTGCAATGGTCTGAGTCAGCTAGCTATATGTATGTACACATCAGCATATATCCTATATGGAGGAAAGAGAGTATGCAAAAAAAAATCGAGCCAACTCTTCTTTAAGCACTAGTCTATAATGCAAAACGAGGCAGCCTCTATAAATGATAGTTCTTTTCTGTGTGTGTATGTAAGCATCAAATAGCTATCCTTATAGATAGTTCTTTAGAATGCTAGCTTTTAGTGTGTACTATATAAATGATGTGGAAGTCTTCTAGTTAGTTGTTAGTTACAACCATTGCAGATGCCCTTATTGTGTTAGAGTCGACTACTGCATAATAGATGGTCCAATTCTCTATGCTTTATATCTCTCCTCAGTATCATCTCGTATCCTACGTGATAAGATTTATAGACAACTGACATCACATCATTGTACATGACCTTATGGCATGTTCAAATCCATCATAATCTTAACTTGAACACGAATGTTTGCTCATTAAGGCTATCCTTTGGAACTTGGGAATTTTGTAGTAGGAATCTTGCGAGAATTGCATTATTTCTTGCAAGAGTCATGCGCTCCAAACAGACCATAAATTGTTGGACCCGTACTTGGCATGGCTCCTATCATCTTTATCGACACTGACTCGGATAGAGAAAAAAAAATCAAATTGTTGGCTAGTACATCTCATTGTTGGCATAAAGTACTCTCGTAGCGCTACTGAACTCTTACTGTTCCAGTTCGACTCCAATTGACTCGGTTCTGCACAGCATTGAAGTTTGATCCAACGATATAATATCTCAAAGATTGTAGATTTAGCCCGTTTGTATCCTTTGCATGAACTCATTTTATCCTTTTTCTTCCAGACGAATTCAAAGTCTTGATCATTTGTCATAAAAGTGTCGATCTATTGGTCACGTCCATCTCAAATTCGAATTGGCTTCCTGGTAGTCCATCACATAATTATGCTTAACACCATTTGTTTCCCATGAGAGTTGTGGCCAAAAATTATTTGTTTGCAACATCTCCATGGGATGTTCAAGCTATGTAGATGTTTTTTTCCGAGAGGAACTCTCTCTCTCTCTCTCTGTCTGTCTCTCTCTCTCTCTCGCTCGCTCGCATCTGTGAGCTTCAAGTCTTCCATTTTTTTGCGCAGGACTCCAACAGTAAATACCTAGCTCCAGAGTATCCAACTCCAAAAGGATTCCATGCCGTGTGGTGCTTCGCATACGCGGTGACGTAGATGCAGGACATATTCTTCAAATTGGCGATGCAGGCGCTGCTGCTGGCCAACGCCGTCATGCTGCTCAGCATCGGCCCGTTGCTGCTGCTTGGGTCAATTGGACTGTCATCGAGAAGCCAGCAAGGTGAGGCCTCGAGCACTCGAGGACGTGTTGGACTCATTTCTGCTAGGCCATCGTTGTGGTTGCACTCGTGGGGCTCGTCATGCTGCCGCTTTTTGAGCTCCCCAATGGGACATCCCATGCTCATGTATGATGTATCGGACCAAAATTCAGCAAAACTCATTGGTAGCAGCTATGTATGCACATCAACACCATCCTCTTGCTCAATTGCACCACCAGGGCCAGTAGCCCAGTACAGTGCTATCACACCATTCTCGATTCGAACCACTAGTGGCCACATTTTATGTAAAAAAAACAGACAAAGCACACAATCTTGGAGATTCTTCTGTGGTGGGCACCAAACTGAATTCCACCTAAAAAAGGCTAGAACTTTCGAGTGGAATATATATGTCGATCGACCAATCGGCCGGACAGATGCAACAACGATATAGTGTGTTGCTAGATATTTGGAAAATATGTAGCGGAAACCCATGTTTGGGTAGAAACCTGGAAACCAACGTTGGATCTAAAGTGTACCGTCTAGATATATCCTCGTCTCTCTCTCTCTCTGCCGAGGACGACACCGCCGGTTGGGCTTCCGCCGGATCCGGCCACCTCCTCCTCCCCGAAGCCGCGCCGCTGCCTAGCCGTTAATGCCTCTCGAAACCGTCCTCGCCGCCGCGCGCCTTCGCGAAGCCGCGCCGCCACCGCCTCTCTCTCTCGGCTCGGAGACCGCGCTCTCCAGCGGCTCTGTGGTGGCTTCACGGAGGCGCGACACGGTGGCTCGCCTTCGCGGTTGGCGAGGAATAGGTGGGGCGGTGGCCGGTGGCGGTGTGGCTTCGGGGCCGCGGTAGTGCGGCCCTGGGAAGCGACAGAGTGCCATCGCCGAAGATCAGGACAGGTGAGGGAGTGGGCAGAGGTGGGGGAGATCGGGACGGGAGCCGCCGCCGTCGCCCACGCGGCCGAGCCGCCATTGTCGTCCTCGCCAGCCGGGCACGAAGGAGAGAGAGCGTACGGTTGGGGGTGAGTTCAGGAGATTGGAACGGGGATGTGAAGATGTACGCTATAGAGGCGGGGGTTACAGGCAAAATACGTGGGAATGGGACGAGGCCTGATCTATCTCGTACATTTCAGATCTAACGGTTCACAATCGGGTGGATATTCATCAGAAAGTGCTTTTATGTGAATTGTTCACTCAAATACCATTATAGCTATTTTAAAAATTTTGATTTCGAACATCTGTTTTTATAAATCTAATTTTCTCTATAGACCTACCAAGCTCGATAGCCACTTACCGAACTACGGGAGCTTGATAAGTGCCTGCCTGCCAAGCAACCCCTGTGTGGTAGGTCACATGTGCATAATCATTGTCTTAATTAAAGCTAATCAACCTCATTGATTAATTAAGAGTTGTTGCTGCGCATGGGTTGCTCGGCAGGTTTTCTGCCGAGCTCCCCTAGCTTGGTAGTTCCATGGAGGGAACTAAATTTGCAAAAAACATGTTTGGAGCCTAAATTTAAGGGCCTGTTCTTTTTGACTAAGGGCCTGTTTGGATGAACTAGGACTAGTTGTTAGCTGACTAGTAGTTAGCTGGCTAAAGATTAGCCCAGTCCTGTTTGGATCCAAGGACTAATAAGTACTACTATCTCAGTACAAAGTCTGTTATACCCTTATGCATGGCGGTCTGGGAGGGTTGGCGTGGGTATCAACGTCTTTTTTCCATCCTGCTGGTCCTTTAGCCCTCATTAGCTGGGTTTGGCCAACTAGTTGGCTAACAACTAGTTGGCGCTTTGGCTAAACTTTAGCCCACTCATTAGCCCTCCTGTTTGGATCCACAAAGACTAAAAATTAGCAACTAGTTGTTAGTCCATGGGATCCAAACAGGCCCTAAGGCTTATGACTTTTGGTTGCGGCTTTTGGCTTTTAGGCTATTCGTGCGAGAGATTACAGAGTAATAGAAACTCACGTGCGGTTTTTGCCGATATAAATGAAGTTGGTACAGTATGTACTACAATTAACTAGTAGATCTTATCTTAAAAAGACACTATGTTTAAAAAGTAGTTACTGCAGAAAAGTTAAAAACTGAAACCAAAAGCTGAAAAAGAACATAATCTAAAAATAGTTACAATAGTATTTGTATGAGCAGTTTCTTTTATGTATGCTCTTGCGAGTACAAATTTTCTACTTCACGTACAATCGTCTCCTCCCCGGGTAGAAATTAAGAGCGCTCGACTATACTGACGTACGACGCTCGAGCATCCTAGTGTATGGGGACCATGTATTCCCGGTTAGCTCAGCTCAACTGCTCAAGACTGCAGATCTGCTCAGCTTAGGGCATCTCTAATAGTTATAGCTAGCAACTAACTATAAGACTTCCACATTATCTATATAGTACACACTAAAGCTAGCATTCTAAAGAACTATCTATAAGGATAGCTATTTGATGCTTACATGCACACACAGAATTTATTAAGGCTGTCTCGTTTAGCGTTATAGACTAGTGCTTAAGGAAGAGCTGGCTTAATTTTTTTGCATACTCTCTTTCCTCCATATAGGATATATGCTGATGTGTATATGCATATAGATAGCTGACTCAGACCATTGGAGATGTCCTTAGTGGGCAATGGTGGTATGCATATACGCATGATCGCACTGACGTGTAACTGATTTAACAAACCAGCAACAGACAAAGGTTAGCTGCTTTTGCGGCACGGATTGAGGGCTCCAGAATCGATCCGACTACCCCTGCCGCGTTTGTGCTGTTCCTTGTTTCGGCGTAGTAGCGTGTCTGCGTATCGTCGTGGCATCTGCCAACCGCCGAAGTGCCATGCGATCGATGCACACTGCACGCTGCGATCGGGCCGATTCAGCAAGATCACATATTTACGTGTGTCTTGTTGGGATCATCCCAGCTACGCGACGGAAGTAATGCACACTTTCGGCTTCATATATACGCACGACAGCAGCACGCTGAAGTGACCGCGCGACTTGTTGAGAAGCGGCGCGCCCCACGCCCTCGGGGGGCGAGAGCTACAGCCAGAACACGATAGGTCAAGGTTGTGATCGTTTTGATTTTAGTTTTAGCTTTTGATTTATTTTTCACTATTTATAAATTTCATTTTTTTTGAATTTTTGGTTTTTTGTTGAGCTTTTTTGTCGGTTCTTTTTTCCCCATATTTGTTTGTATTATACGTAATGGGCTAACATATTTTTTAAATTTAATTATGCTAAATAAGCATCTGTCAGCTATAATGTTTTTTCAGCCAGCTACAGTGCTTTTCAGCCATAAGCCACAAAAAAACCCAAATGATCACCACCTAAGACGGTGCATCTCTGTCGACTGGGCGACGTGCACTGGGTAGCGTGCTAGCGATATATGCATGCCGCCAATCCCGTCGAGCGCATCTTCTGTCTCTGTGACTTTAGTACCTGTCATTTAGCTAGTTCCTCTGTATAGATAAGATAGTTTTTTATATAGATAAGATTGCTATCTTACTAATTGATTTAGCTGTCAACTTTTCATGTAATCTAGTTATCTAGCTGTAATCAACGATATGTATATCTATATATACATAGAAAAGCAACGCCCCTTGCTGTGGTGATTCTCCCAGCCTATCTCTTTCTACACCTTTTTCATGGTATCAGAGCGACGTCCTTTTTCACATTATATTGCAATCAATAGAACTTATTAAACCATGATTCTTTCGCCACACTTTGCCATCTAATATCTTTGAAAAGGCATACGCAATTACTCGGGTTGGACCATTCAATAAATATGTCATCCTCACTTGATCTCTAATTTTATTGGCGTAATCTTTTATTAGTGTGCAATACGCCCAATCGGCAATAGTGTCATTAGGATTAAATTCTACTCAAAGCCTCTTTAGTTGAGTTGCGCTCTCATTGGTTTGGAGAGTACTATTAGAATTATTTGTGAAATAGTTACACAAAGTTTATCTCTCCATTATAGCAAATCTATCAACAAAGTGTTACATATCAATTCTAATCGGAACACATAAATCATAACTTTTGTTTAATATCTACGAATTCAAGCTGGTCAATGTTAATGATACATATAATTTCTGAAATTATAGAACTAAAAGGACTCAATATAATATCTAGCTAGGAATAAATGGTCAATAACTCAATATAAAGAATAAAAGAGCTACAAGACTAGAAGTTTACCTCTATGCGAGTGGTGGAGCCTGGCTCTCGGTCTCGATGGTCGATCGATACACTCTTGCTCACCTCCCCAACTAGTTGCTCCCCAGCCCCCCAATCCAATTGCTCCCCTAGCCCCACTTGCTCACCAGTCGCCTCCCTGGCTCCCCCCTGCGAGGCACCCCATGCTGAGCTCCCCTCTTGCTCGCCTCCTTGCGCCCTGGACTGCCCGACCACGCCAACTCCTTGCCGGCCCAAGCGCGTCCGCAGCTCAGTCACGGCCACCATGCCGAGATCTGCTCGGCCATCACCTAGATATGTTTGGCCGCCAACCATCATGTTGTTGGGCTTCACCTATGCCTCTCCCTTGCGTGCACCAGGTGCTCAGGCCGCCAGGCGTTACCTGTCACCACTGCCAAGTGCATGCAGCGTGCTCTCTACCTCTCTCATCTCACTTGCATGTGTCTACACGTGGTGCATCTTCAGGTGTGTACCTATGGTCTAGGGTGGATGGACTCATCTCTAGTCTACTGGGCCGATCCACCTTGGGGGCGTTTCGGGCGGGTCAGAGGGTGGGCTGAAGCCTGATGAAGCCTACCCAGTGGCTTCACCCCTGCCAACGCTGCCATCCATGTTGTTGTAGGCCGTCCTGAGACAGGACAGCTTGCTGATCTTGAACTGTTGTGGGTCACTCCTCTCTCCATGCCAACGGGAGGTACCTGAGGTGGCACGGGGATTTGACCATCGCCAGTGACAATGGAAGCACCATGATGCTGTGGGAGGTGGAGGCCGTCCCCCTCGATATGGATCAGCCGTCCATTATGAATCCGTCGACCGAGGTAACTTGAGCGACCTTAATTTCTCATATTGTTGAATAGAACATGCAATTCTTGAACCCTTATCGGGACTTGCATTGGTTCAACTACTAAACTGACAAATACCCACCCTACCAAAGGCACCCGACCGAAGAACTGAGCGTAGCTCAGTTGGTGAGAGTGTCGTGGTTCGCTCTCACTGATTATTTGGGTACACATACATGCATAAATCCTTGTTTCCTTCATAAAATTCCCAAGCATATTCTAGAAGACGCACACATGTGTGCACGCATGTGGTGGTGTGAGTAGGGTGTACATGTGTGCGCACATATTTAGTAGAAAAGTGTGTACCCTTCCATAAGGCCTTGTTGCCTTCATAAAATTCTCAAGCATGTGTTAGAAGACACGCACACATGTGTGTGCGTATGGTGATGTGAGTGGGGTGTGAGTTGTATGTGCGCATCTGACTTGTACCTCTAAAAAAGCACCCTGGTCAGAAGCCACAACTACATAAGGCAACTGCTATAGTAGTGAGGTGAGTTGCTACTGTGCGTTTTCCCAAATCCTTCTCCCTCTAGGGTTCAAGCATCATTGCTATAGTATGTTTTCCCAAATCCTTCTCCCCGTAGGGCTCAGGCGCCTTTGCCTCTAGGGATTAGAGTATGTTGGTGTGAACGCCGGTGTCAGTGGGTCATTCTTGCCTCTTCATCCGCATTCCTTTGTGGGTTTGGGGTGTGGAGTTTTGCTTTTCTTTCAAGGTTTTTTGTCTTTGCTCCTATTAGTGTTTTGAGTTCGTAGTTTGGGACGATTAAGGGGATGTTTATGCCCATCCTTGGCTGCATCTCTGAACCTATTGAGAGGAGAGGTTGTAGGCTATAGGAACTATGGCAAGTGAGGCTAGATTGAAGGGGAAAACCATCCTTATTGGTCAGGGTGATGAAGGTGATCTATATGAGGGCGGTGTCTCTGATCTTTCGGTGTAGGACCGAACATGCAACAGAGGGGGTAAATGGTGTCATCTAAAATTTTTTTCTCAAGTATTCCTTATCCTATTCTCAAATAATTAGAGAGTTATGGAGAATGGAATACTCAACAAAAAAATCCGAAGCAAATAGCTCAACGAAACAAACTTTGCAAATCACTAGAACCTAGAGGCCTAACTGCTTCATAGCTGCTGGTCAGAACACTAGGAGCAAGCCGGTCAGACCAATAGCTTGAGGTCTAACAACCCCTATACATAATCTACCTAAAGAGATCCAAAAATGGTGCAACTTCTAATATACAAATTTAAATGCTATGAAATTTTGCACACATATTGCTTAATATCTCAGAAACCTATTCCACCTATATATCGCAAAAATTCATGTAAAAAATCAAGCCTTTTTGAGATTTGAGCAAGATTGCACCAAAACTAGGCAAAATACAAAAATAGTGTATATGACTTGCTCATGGGTAGAAAATGACCAAGATGGATATAGATGTATTTCCACATGTTACAATAAGCAAGAACACAAAATAAATCAAGCCAAAAACCCTTGGATCATGAAACCACTTGTAAAGCCAAAATCAAGCAAAACTGGGTTTCTTAATGAAATTGTTATCAAAGTATCTAAATGGGTGAAAATTGATTTCTAGATATTATCTCTATCTCTTATACATTCTTGGCATAGCAAAATTAAGAAGGGGAGATAAAAGGAAAACCAACAAAGTCAAGAGCAAATCAATTAACACAAGAGAGAATCATGGAAATAAACAAAAATTGATATATTACTACTTGAGGATGAAGGTTTCATAACCACTCCACCTAGAGGACAAGAGAGCACACCACAACACTCAACTTTTAAACCCTAAGCCTAACACATGAACACTTGGTCTCAAGAGATGATGGTTGGATGATTAGGCACAAGTCTCCATCTTGATCCGTTAAATAGAAGGGCTAGATAGCACCATCTAACTATTAGTGAATACTATCCACTTGGTACAATAAGGGAAACCCGATAACCTCCCCTCACATGTTTTAACTCACACACTACTTTTATGCACACTTTTCAAAGCGCATAAATCCGAATGTGCTAAGTCCTTAATCTTGATCCAACTTGATCTTCTCAGCTTCTCCTTGACTTCAACCGCTCTTCCAAGAGCCGCTCAAACGTCACGGTTTTGATTCAAGATAGTTTCTGGTATTTTGGTCAAACTACCAAAATACCCCTTCTTGACCTGGTCTTCTGATTCCACTGCAAGCAATCGTCATGCTTACCACATGCATGTGCACCACTGGCTTGCTATGAATCAATAAGTATCTCCTGTTCTGGATCCATCGAACCACACCTCACATGGACCGACCAAACGACATAGTGCAAACCGCCGTTTGAATTTTCCTTCAAGATTTTCCACCTATTTCATGCCATGCTTGAGCTTAGGGCTGGACGAAAAACTCGAAGCTCGTTAGCTCGCTCGGCTCGTGGCTGGCTCGGCTCGGCTCGTTAGGATAACGAGCCGAGCCGAGCCAAGATTTTAGCTCGTTAGCTATAACGAGCCAACTCGAGCCAGCTCGCGAGCCGCTCACGAGCCAAACGAGCCATACTTCCAGGAATTTAGATATGCATATGCTGCTTCCATGGACCTAATTTGTACTCTATTGCATGTGTTAATGTGTAAATTTGTACTCTATTGTACCCAAACGAGCCATGCATGTATTAATTTGTACTCTATTGTACCCAAACGAGCCAAACGAGCTAAACGAGCCAAACGAGCCAAACGAGCCATGCTTCCATGGATGAATATATGATGGAGACATTTTTTGGCCCTGGCTCATGAGCCAAGCGAGCTAACTCGAGCTTTTTACGAGCCGAGCCGAGCTAGCTTTTTAGCTCGTTAGTTATAACGAGCCAGCTCGTTATCCTACCGAGCCAGACCGAGCCGAGCCGAGCCAGCTCGTTATCCAGCCCTAGCTTGAGCTCACCATCTCACCCAGCATTTTTTATCGTTCTAGGCCTCGACTCCTCCATGAGTGTAGTCGTGATCTTGGACGTTGATTATGGTTGACTCCAAGTGACCCTACACATTCAAACATAAAGAAATTATTTTTGGGTACAAGTTCTTTACAATTTACCCACGTTAGCAGTAACATGTCACATGCAACATATGAACCCACACCTTGGTCACCAAAACTCATCGCAATTCATAAACCCCCAAAAAAACAAAACATGGCCAAAGCCACCCTACTCAACCGGTCTGACTAGACTTCACCACTAGTCACACCACTGACAATCACTGGTTTGAGCCAAAAAAACTTTCAGTCGGACCATCGGTGATTACGTCGACCGCCGCCCGAGCCGGCCTCGGTGGCGATCTAGTGACTTGCACAATTTTCTAACAAATTTGCAAATTCCCAACCTTTCCAAATTGCAATGGTTTATCACAATATAATTTGCACCTTCCTACATGGCCCTTCAATCTCCCCATTGATGAACTCTTTGGCAATTTATCAAAAATGCAATTTGAAGGTAATTTAAGAAATTGAAGAGGAAAATTTGCAAATCAAGCTCAAAATGATCAAAAGAGGATTGCAATGAGCTGAAAGTGATAATTTGAGGCAGAGATGAATTGAACCTACTGAAAATGGTAGGTTTTTAACAAAAAGCTTTAGATCCACCAAATGAATAGAAAAATATCACTTTAGCTCCATATGAAATAATAATTATTCTATTTGATCTTGGTTATGGTGATAAAAGATAAAAATATCAAGAAAATCACAGCAAAATATTTAAGCTCTAATTTAGCAAGATTTGCACAAAAACTCTAAATCATACTCTAGATATGCATTCTTACCTGTTGGACCGAAATGGCGACAGAGGGGGGGTGAATGTCGACTTTAAAAATCCCCAAAAGGACATCCTCAAACTTCTCCGATAGCAACCAATGCTATGAAGAAGAATAGGTCAAGGTATCTACTAAAAACAACACTCACAGAGAAAACATAGGGGCAAAGGGAAAAGACCAAGATACACAAAGAAGATCAAAAGACACAAAATCTTTAGCTGCCAACAGACCTGGCTGGTCAGACCGCCCCAGCCAGGCCGGTCAGACCGCTCGGCACAGGTCGGTCTGACCGCCATTGGCCACCCGGTTAGACCGCCATTGACTGGCCGGTCAGACCGGTCCTACCCAGGCAGCATCCCCACAGCTCACTAAAAATTCAGACAATCTTCACAAAAGCTCACAGCAGGTAAAATAGCAGCTTCCCTTTGGTTTTCTTGGCCCAAAAAGGTAAGACAATAATCTAAATAGCCAAAGAAGACCAGAAAACGAAAAGAGACCAACTCAAACACAGGAAATCTAGGATTTGGCAAAAGACTGAAAATACAGGGCTGAGAGAGGTAAAAATCAAATTACTCAACAATCACACAAGCTCTGATCCTGAGTTTTTGCAGCTAGATTAGCAATGGTCACAGGACTCTCCAAGCCAAATCTCAGGGCATCTCATGAAGGGAAACAAGAATTTCACTAAAACCCTAGAAGAGAGAAACTGTAGGCTCAAGGACTGAAAAATGCATAGAGCATCATCAAAACTCAAAATGCTCCCTAATCTTTGAACCTTAGTTCATGAGACACCACAGAAAGATTAGCAATAACCTCAGAACTCAAGAACCCAAATATTAGCCTATCTCATGAAGGGAATCAGAATCCACATCAAAACCCTAGAAATGAAAAGAGGAACAGAGGAGGCCAAAATACAAAATCTGGAATCAAGAGTGGGTTCTTGGGATTTTAACTGATCAAATGATCTTGAAGCCTTATCCCATCATAGAGCAACCCATTTTACACCTCCTCAACAAGAAACAACTCAAAACACAAAAAAGTCAAAAATCTCACATAGAAAGCATCGAAGGAAAATAAGCAACAGAGAGCCAGGAACTCAATCATACTCAAACAAGGCCATCTTAGATTGATAATGAGGAAGGGAGATGAATGATTACATAGAGTATCAACTCAATCCTTCCCAACAACCCCATACATGCTTGAATGATCAAGAACTCCCTACATCCTCACTCAAGAACACATACAAGGAACACAGAGGAGAGGGTCGTAGCTCTGCCCACTCCTACCAACTCTCACCAACTAAAGCCCCAAAGCAAAACTAACTCTCCAAAGCTTCTTTTGACTTAAACAAACCCTAACTCTCTCCCAAAGCCGTAGAATTCATGCAGCCACAAGGAGACATCCTCTCCTATTTATAGCCCTTGCATAACGGGTTGCCAACCCGTTCTGCCCGCTAACTCCGAACGAAACCGCTTTCACGTGTGCAGCCTTGCGCTTTTACCGAAACGCCCCTCGTGCACCTTCCGGGAAGCTTCCTCGTGTCTTGTCATCCAAGCATCGCAACCACCTCGAGTCCTCGCCGTCTTCGGCATACCTCGACCGTTCTGACCTCGGCACCACCTGCGCCTAGTCCGGTCCTCCATGCCTCACCACGACTCCACCTCGACGTCCTGCAGCCATCTCAGACAAGAAACACATCAAATAGCACCGCTCGATACACGAAAGCATAAATAGCATTAATGAAGTATAAACTCGCTAAAACGACCAATCGAGAAGACGAATATGCAATAAAACCGTCCAACCATACCCGACTGCGCCAAATGCCGACCTGGCACAAATCACTCAAACCAAACTCAATCTTTGCAACAAACTTGTCAATTACTCATCATAAACATGTGATCACCTCCACATGGTCTCTCATTACGAATTTTTCTCCCCCTTTGGCAATGGAGTTATCAAGATGCATAGAAGAAGATAGAGTATAGATAAAATAAAGTGGTTGTATTTTATTTAGTTTTAGTATTAAGAGCCACAAAAATTATCCCAAGTGACTCTAAAAATATTACACCAAGCCATATTATGTGAAATTTGTTATTTTAGATCATGCCCAACCACATATATCAAAGCTAGAGCTAAATAAGCGATAATCTAAAAATAGATTTTTAGTATGTCAAGTTGCTCAAGATCATAATATAGCCAAAGATACCTAAAAATGAGCCAAACCATGTCAATAAACTAAATAGAATCAAGAAATTATAATTGAGTCAATTTAGAGTACTACAAGTTCAATATTGAATAATTTTATTTAAGCACTTACAATTGAGCATAATTATCATATTTAGCACTTGCTGAAATTTATTTTTAGTTTATCTTAGTAAAGCAAATCTTGAATTAGAAGCCATCCACAACTGCGTCCTTAGCTTCAACCAATTTTTATATTTTTTTTGCTTTTAGTCATGTGCTAAATCTCAAGCCTTACGACGACTATCCCAAGCAAGAAGCTTAAAAAAGTGGTTTGAGTCATTCCAAAACTCCCCTGAGTTCATATCTAGTGCGATGACAAACTGTCCCAAGAGAAAGAATTGGTAAGATCAATTTTTTTGTATAAAAGAGATCATTTTTATATTTTATGTTTAATTCAAGAACAAGGAATTACTCCTTAGTCTGTAAGATATACCCGACCCAAGTTGCAAAAAGCTAGGAGAAGAAAATTTGTACTTCAATGAAGAATTAGCATAGCTCAATCTAAACCTCAATTTAGATTCAAGATTCAACTTAGCCTATTTGGTATAACATGAATCATAGGAGGATCACTAGAGCATAACTAGTCATAAGATCCGACAAGATATTATTTAGTTCAAGTTTCTTATATTTAATAGAGCTAGCATGGCAAAAGCTAAGTTACACATAAAGAGACATGATAAATCTAGCAAACTAACATAAGATATGGTAAGATGTAAAATAAGATATCATGCCACACAAGAATAATTGTCAAATCTCTATATAGTTATATTACATATGCAAATTGCTGGAATTAGATATGCAATATGATATAATAGATGCAAAAGAGTCAAACTCCCGCTCAAAATAGGCCAAAAGGGCTAATAAGCCCCAACTCTCCCTGCAAAGAAGCAAAATGAGAAAATCAAGAGTCTTAGTGAAAATATCCGCAACCTGTAGCTCTGACTCTATAAAGTGAAGCACAGCATCACCCTTCTCTACATGGTCTAAGAAATTGGGATATAATGTTAATGTGCTTGATTCTAGATTGTTGTATTGAGTTTTTAGCAATATTTATGACACTAGTGTTATCGCAGAAGAGAGGAACACTATCGACAACCAACCTACAATCCCACAGAGTAGATAAGATCTATAAAACTTGAGAGAAACTACTAGCTACAGCTACAGACTCCACATCAGTAGTGGACTGTGCAACAGAGGACTGCTACCTAGATGACCACGAGATAAGAGATGTACCTAAGAAATGACAAGTGCCACCTTATTATACACCCTGCCTTACTAGAGCTAGTGAAGAACTAGTGAGGCCAGCATGGACGTGACGCGCACATCAGTTGCATAGAGCTCGGATGACATTGGTTGCATGGTCAGTGGCGGGGTGCACGAGGCAACAATAGCAAGGAGGCGACAAGCATTAAAGGCTCGGTCGGCGCGCTGGCGAGGCGCCAACGGGATGGTAATGCCAATGTGGCTTGCAAGAGGTGGCAGCATCAAGTGGCGCTCGACCGAGGGGCACTACGCACAGGGGAAGAGGTGGTGAAGAAATGCGCCAGTGTGAGGGGAAGGCAGTAGGGACTAAAGAGGAAAGCGGAAAAACAAGGAAACATGCCGAATTGTGAAACAAAACTAAAATTCAACTTAAATTCACATAAATTTGAAAAAAAAATTACATTTTGGGATGTTTGAGGAATATAAACCTTCCGAGGAGGCAGTGGAGATGGTGAATCAGGCTTAGTGTTGATGGCGTCGGTAGTGGTCACGGGAGGCAGAGCACCATCTGAGGAGGCAGTGGAGTAGAAAAGATGGATCAAGCAATGGGATGGGGAAACCTCATGTGTGGGTACGGCGCTCTCCACTCCCAACCACATGAGACTTACCAACCAACATCATGCACCATCACTCTGCCGGTGCCAGGCCATCGAACAAAGACATTCGCACGTTGTCGTTGGCATTTGTTGCTTGCTTGCCAGCCTCGCCATGCATGTTCTAGGATCACTTTGCGGTGAGTTGGTCTCCCCTGCACGTGGCACGCATAACCAAGAGCAGTTAGAACTAAGGAGTTTTTGGCGTTTTTGGGGTCGTATTTGTAGGAATCACCCCCTTGTGCGAAAAAGGAAAAATGATGCCTCCACCGCACAGCCATTGTGCGGTGGAGCACAGGAGGCCGACAAGCTAGCGTAGCTGCACGACCGCCATGCGGCCAGGGCCCACCGCACGATCACCGTGTGGTGGAGAGACTACCACACAGCGATTGTGCAGTGGAGTTGGGTGCCCAATTAGCGCGCATAATTAATTGCCATCTATTTGTAATTAGGGAATTTATTTTCATGTAATGCTTGTAGGAATTTTTCAATATAGCAAATGAGCTCAAAAACTGAAGAAAAAAATTTTGTGGAGCCTCCCGACATAGCGTATTTCATTGTACAATTTATTCATAATTTTATCTATTTTGAATCTTGATCAAAAATCCATTTAAATAAATTGCTTGTAGGAATTTTTTAACATAGGAAATGAGCACAAAATTTATGAAATTTTTTTAAGGATCCATATATAGTGGACTTGATTGTGTAATTTTTGTAAAATTTTTATATTTTCTAAAGTTGTAAAGATATAGCAGTACAAAATCGCATGGCACGGGATGCGATATGGGGTCACTCATCTAAGCCACTACTCTCCCCTCGCTGCGCCTGTGTCCACCGATGCAGCCTTGTCTTGCCTCGAGCATGTCCCATGGCATACGACAGCCGATCCGGAGCGCGCGTGTCGGATCGGAGGAGGTATGGAGACCGTTTAGTATGTTGAGTGGTTGAAGGTGCACCAATAAGTTGAGTCTGAGCAGGCTGTGTATGGTAAACGTTGATGTTGTCCTACTGAGGCATGCCAAACTGGGGGCCACCAGTGATGAAGTCCTGAACGAAGGACTGTAGAAATCCACCACTCACAATGTATGATGTGTGTAACTCCAGTCGTATGGAGGAGCTCTAGCCATCACTGTACGATGTGCCAGCGAACCCAGAGGAGCTTTGCCCTACGTATGCTCCAAATCCTGGCACCATGTACTGCTCCCTAGAAGCAGCCAGAAGGCCTGTATCCTCATCATGAAGTGGTCATCACCCCTACGGTGAATTGATGGCTGCAAGACGAATGATGTTGGTCAAAATAAACATTCTAGACATAGACTATGAATCTTGTACCTCCCGGAAGTGCAGTGAAGATAATCGATGAGGAGCGATAGTTTGTGAAGGGGGTGCGGAGGGAACAAGTGATGCATCTTGATGAAAGACCTACAGCGGGAGAATGTTATGATACTAGTGGAGATAGGGTGAGTCTGCCATGCGACAATGGTACGTACCACTCAAGGTATTCACCGTATGTCCGAACATCATACGAACACTACTCCTGTATGACATCCAAGTGCGCCCTGTCTATCCATGTCATCGTCCACTCGTGCTACACTGCTTGTCAGTACGTAGCATACTGACATGCCCTCGATTGCTAGCATTTTTGGAAGGATTGATGTTACAGAAGAAGTTATAAGAACTCTAAATATTACTCGGACGAAGTTTGACTCATAGGTGCACGGCTCGCAATAGGAACCTGCCATTCCGGGGGCACGACCCAGTACAAAGCAAACTATTGCATTACGCCCTACGGCGTATAAGGCTCCACTATGGGTGAGAACACTAGATGGCAGGTCATTGCCCATAACTCGGCATCATGGATGCATTGCATGGACAACTCGTGTGGCACTACTGTCAACATGAATTCTAGAATCCATGGAGCCTAAATGATGTCGTTGTCATGCAACGGCTCGAACTCGTTGTGGAACAACAAGTAGCACCTCAATGGTCTGTCTTTAGCCCAATGCAGACGGGCAGTAGTCCATCAGAAACCCATAGTGGGCCCATCTATCAAATTGTTCGACTCAGTGTATGGGTGCACTGGTCTCTAGAAGGACAGGTGCCCAATAGGGAAGTGCTCCAAACTCCACAGTTGCAGTAACTCATAGCAAACGGCCAGGTTCATGTTGGCACCAGTGCCACGCCACGAAGCATCACATAACCCCTGGTATATGGTGCAAAAGACGATTGATCCCCAGCTGTACTGAGGCATCGCCCCAGCCTCGCTGTGAGCCAAAGACTCGGCGATGCGAATGAAGTCGAGATAGCACTAATCTCCCTATGTGGATGGAAACATGACGTAACCAAAGAGCTAAAGAAGGCAAGCGGTAAGGTGCATACTAAAAACCTCATCAGGTGCATCTTGCGGGCACTGATTAAAGTACCTCATCCAAGTATGGGGTACGCCACGAGTATGCTCAAGGATAGGTAAGCCGAATCGATATGCCAGCCTGGCCTTCAACTCCTCCAACAGAGGGCCTGGAACAAATGCCTCTCCCTAGAGAGGGAGATCGATCAAGAACTAGATATCCTGTTAGGGTGACCGTCATCTCACCCACACCAAAAGTGGAATGTGTGCATCTCGGGCCTCCACTTGTCGACAAGTGCCAACAACAGACTGCTATCTAGGGTGAACTGGCGTCCGACGTAGACTAGCCTCACATGGGGCAACAAGCCTATGGCCTGGGGGATTGGGACATAATGATCGCCCAGCTCTCAGCAATCCCTCCCTTACCAAAGCAGTAGGGCCAAAGGGTCATCCGTGTCAACTGCGATCCACAATTTGCACCAGTGGTTCTCATCGTAGAAGTCTTCTAGAAGTTTCGGTAGAGAAATACCTTGCAACAAATAAAATAGACGAAATAAATAGTATAAAATAATGTACACTTAAGACTAAAATGAACACTGCAATGTTAAATATTATGATTAAATGAACACCACAATACTAAATATTATGAGCAATTCATTACTGTCGTCGTTACCACTATTAAACCGCAGCTTCATTACCACTCAATTACTTATCACTAACTAATTACTTTAGCCTAACTAAGGGCCTGTTTGGGACTGCTCTGCTCCAGTTTTTCCAGCTCTGCTCCACCAACTCCACCATGGAGCAGCTCCACTGAGGAGTTCCTGGAGCAGGTGATCCTGTTTGGCACGCAGCTAGCTCCAGCTCCAGGAATGTGAGGTTTCCCTGAGAAAGGTCCAATGTGCCCCTGAATGATGTTTGGTGTATATTTTGATGTGTGCGGAGCATATGTAACTGAATATTTTTTGTTGCCAATTGAAATATGATGTAAAATATTATAATCGCAATTAATTTATTCGAGAAAACCAAAAAACAAATATTTTGGTCAAATAATTCCATCCTTTTGTCCCATAAATTGCAACGTGCACGGTAGATAATTAACAAAGTCCATCATTCGAATACAATTAATTGTCCATAGATAACTCGAGAGTAGTTTAAACCAAAATGACTACGAATGCAAGTGTTCCGATACATAATTCTAGCTCCAAACTAGAGAAATAGCGGTTGCCAACTCATCACAGAATGCATCCATAGTAGGAGTGTTGGGTTCCATAGTAGACCCATTTGATGGAGCTACATATTTGTTATACCTTTCGGGTATTGTCGGGATAAAGTTTGGATCACGATCGAAGCGAGCAAAGTCCAAGTGGATAAAGTAATCAATTATGCTTGAATGAACTTGCATGATTATTGATTATCATCTTTTTATATTTCATTTAGATTAGGACACGACACATATAGATGTTTTAAAAAACATTACAATACAAATATCCGTTCTTTACAATCAACCATGAGCATAATTTTGCCATCACTTAGTTCCAAATTCACACTACCAGCCACATAATTTTGCCATCAAAACTCAAAGTGTATCAAAATGGGCCACCATATTTCTTCAATTTACCGCAATCAACATCCAGGCGCATGATATGTTCAAATTCGAGTTGAAGCAAGCAACAAACATCACCATATCTCAAAGAAAAATCAGATAATGTCCAACTTCACACTTCAAACACAATCAATATACCATAATTTACCTAATCGCCTCCCAAATCCCAGGACAGACAAACTGAATTAGTCTCAAAGAAAAATCAGATTATATGACTCATATCCATAGGAATTTGCATGCAATAATGAAAAGAACAGCAGTAGTGTTCCACTGGCATATAAAATCAACATGTTCATCATTTCCAATGGAATATAAAATTACAATTCTCTGCTGCTTTACGAATCATACTCATCATAGGAAAATTAAACATCCACAGATATCTCTTGATCGGCAATTCAGATGACATCAGACTCATCATATGTTCAAGCATTCAGATGACAATTGCAATATGTTCAAGCATCATATGTTCAAGCATTCTCTTGATCGATGACATCGAGCCACCGCAGCCACCTCGAGTGGCCGCCCTGACCGACTGGACGACCTCGACCGGGCGTTGGGCGGCCGCGCCGGCCGTTGGCGGTTGGGGCTGGCCGGGCCGGCCGCCGGCGGTTGCTGAAGGGGTCGGGGTAGCCCAACTCTCGGCGCCGGCGCCGGAGCAGATCCACGAGCATCTTCGGATTCATCCAGAGGAGCATCTTCGGATCTATCCAACCCAGCCATCACGTCGCCGGAGCGTCACCGGTGGTGGCCGGAATAGGGCGGCGGAGCGTCGCGCTGGTGGGGGCGGAGGAGAGGAGCATCGCGGGTGGGGCGGAGAGAGGCGGCGCGGGTGGGGCGGAGGAGAGGCGGCGCGGGTGGGGCGGACGAGAGGCGGCGCGAGTGGGGGTTGAGGAGAGGGCAGCGCGGGTAGGGGGCAGAGGAGAGGGGCGGCGCGGGTGGGGGGCAGAGGAGAGGGCGGCGCGAGTGGGGGGCGGAGGAGAGGAGCGACGCGGGTCTCCGCTCAGGGTGGGGAGGACAGGAGCGCGCGGGTGGGTGGGGAGGACAGGAGCCGCGCGGTGGGTGGGGAGGAGAGGAAAAGAAACAAATCGGTACGGAGGAAAAGTAATGGCAGTGGTGGGTAATTTTCTCCCAACTCCATGAGGAGATACAAAACTTCAGTTTCTGGAGTACCCCTTGAGGAGCTCCAGAAAAAATGTGGAGTAGGCCTTCAACTCCACCTTTTTTTGGAGCAGAGTTCTTGGAGTTGGACCCGTTTGGCTAGACAAGTTTGGAGCAGAGTTGAAAAAGCCGGAGCGAAGCAGTCCCAAACAGGCCCTAACTAGCACTCGTAGTAGGTTTCCTTACACAAATTAGCTAGAGTTTTACAGAAAGTTTGCTAGATCTTCTTCTTTTATGTTTCTAAAATAATCTTTCCTCTGGCACCATGGTTTAATTAATTGGCACACTTAGTAGTTACGAGTCAAGATAAAAGCATATAAAAATATATAATTAAACGTCATATACTTGCTAACAAAATGAGTACATTAACATGAAATATTCTTTGCAGTCACAAAATTTAACTAAGTTCTTATGAATGCACGATTGTGTTTTACAACATATATTGTGATGAATTAAACTTATAAACAGAATGCTAAAAAATTTATTGCCTTCCTATACTGTGACTAATTGTACGTACTCCTCATCTGAATATGTGTTTCACCTACTGAAATAGTAAAACAAATTAAGGCCTAAACAATTAGGACTAAATTAATTATGCCTAAAAACTGCAACTAATTACATACACATTTAACAAAGACAATTCATACGACAAAAAAATACTTATTAGTATGACTGTTAATGACAGAACTAAACAATATTTAATTGGCTACAAAGAGAACAGACAAAGACTGCAGGCGAGGAGTGTGAGTGAAGAGTGCAAGCGAAAAGATTGCGAGAATGTGAGTGCACACAGCTCAAAATTTATAGCGAGAGTGATAGTGAAGCATGTGCGAACGATGCACCGGTAATGACATGAGAGAACTACACTCAGGAACAGTCATGATGTCACCTCTCTTTTAGTGGTTTATCCCCTTGTCGCACTTGGCACGAGCTTTGATTACGCATGCAAAATTAGAGTAGACAAATTGCCCTAGGCCCACCTCCACCACGCAGAATTTGGTTTCTTGCATGTTTTGCAGACTAAAACAAATACCTGGCCCCACCTCCACCGCACGGGATCGTGTGGCACAAACCTCTGCCGCACAGCAACCATGCGGCAAAGGATTAATTAGTGAGCTAATTACCGCTCAAATGGGCTGTTGCATGGTGGACGTGCAACACCTACCTCAGTCACATGGTGGTCGTGCGACAGGCCCTGGCTACACGGCGACGGTGTGGCACCTATCGTGTCGGCCTCTAGGGCTTCACAGCACGGCCACCATGCAGTGGAAGTGCAATTTTTGCCATTTCCATGCGAGTGGCACCATTCATATAAATACAAACCTAAAAATAGCCAATTCGGCAAAAAAAAACTCACAAAAATGCTCCACTATGTGGTAGCCCATTAGTGTGGTAATTAGCACACTAATTAATTATTAGACAAATGGTGGCCATGTGGTGGAGGTTGGTTCCACACGGCCCCGTGCGATGGTGGTGGGGCTAGATGATTTTTTTTAGTCTGCAAAACATGCAAAAAAAACCAAATCCCATGCGGTGGAGGTGAGCCCAGGGCAATTTGTTTGCTCTGCTTTTGCATGCGAAATTAAACCTCGTGCCAAGTGCGACAAGGGGACAAATCACTAAAAGAGGTAGCGTCATGTCTATCCACACGCGCGTAGTTCGCGCCCATCATTACCAGCACGTTGTTAGCGCACGCTTCGCTATCGCTCTTGCTATAAATTCTGAGCTGCGTGCACTCACACTCTTGTAGTCTATCCGCTTGCACTCTTCATTCACACTTGCCTAATCTCTTCGTATGCTTTCTTCACAGCCGATTAAATATTATTTAGTGCTATTATTAATAGTCATATTAACAAGTAATTTTTTGTTATATGAATTGTCTTTGTTAAATGTGTACATAATTAGTTGTAGTTAATAAGACGTAATTAATATAGTTCTAATTATTTAGACCTTAATTTTTTTGTTATTTTTGTAGGTGAAAACATATTCAGATGAGGAGGACATACAATTAGTCATAGTACAGGAATGCAATAAATCTTTTTAGCATTCTATCAAAGCTTAGTTCATCACTATATACCATGTAAAATACAATCATACATTCATAAGCACCTAATTAAATTATGTGACTGCAGAAAATATTTCATGTTAATTTACTCTTTCTGTTAGCAAGTATACGTTGTTTAATTATACATTTTTATATACTTTTATCTTGCCTGCATTAGACATTAAAATCGTAGCTACTAAGTGTACCAATTAATTAAACTGTGATGGCAGAGGAGATTATATTAGAAATATAAAATATGAATCACTAGCAAACCTCCAATAAAACTCTGGCTAATTTATGTACGAAAATCTACTACTAGTGTCAGTTAGTTAGGCTAAAGTAATTTGTTAGTGATAAGGAATTAAATGGTAATGAATCTACGGTTTAATAGTGGTAACAACGACGGTAATAAATTGCAAGCAATATTTAGTATTGTAGTATTCATTTGGTCATAATATTTAATATTGCAGTGTTCATTTTAGTCCTAGGTGTACGTTATTTTATACTGTTTATTTCATCATAATTTTTAATTTGCAGTATTTTATTGTCATTATCAACCTTGCCAGTAATATTTCATGTATTCCATTTGTTGCAAGGTATGTCTCTGCCGGAGCTTCTGCAAGACTTCTACAATGAGAATTACTGGTGCAAATTGTGGATCACAGTTGACGCGGATGGCCCTTCGGCCCTGCTGCTTCAGTAGGTGAGGCACTTGTTTTCGGCCCTCCTCTAGAGTATTGGAAGCCTGGGCTAGTGTATCGATTCAGTTTGCCTGTCTTGGAGCGTGATCGTGGCGTCCCTCGGACTTGGTTGAGGCACTTCAATCAGTGCTCGCAGAATGCACCTAGCGAGGTCATCAGGACACACCTCGTTGCTTACCTTCTTCAGCTATTTGATTGGGTCATGTTTCCATCCACACAGGGCGATTGGTGTTATCCTGACTTTGGCTGACGTGAAGGTTGGGGCAATGCCTCAGTACAGTTAGGGATCAATTACCTTATGCGTCACATACCAGGGGTTGTGTGATGCTTCACGGTGTGCCACTGGTGCTAGCCCAAACCTAATTGTCTGTTACGTGCTCCTACAGATGTGGAGTTGGAAGCACTTCCCTATTGGGGCCTGTCCTTCAAGAGACCAGTGCACTCGTACACCAAGTCAAATAACCTGATAGACAGGCCCACTATGGGCTTTTGATGGACTACTGCTCGTTTGCATTGGGCCAAGGACATACCGTCGAGGTGCTACTCATTCCACAATGTGTTGGAGTCATTGTATGACAATAACATCATATGGGCTCCATGGTCTTTAGAATTTGTGCTGGCGGTAGCACCACATAGGTTGTTCATGCAATGCACCTAGGCTGCTGAGTTATGGGAGACAACTTGCCATCTGATGTTCTCACACATTGAGTCTTACGTGCCGTAGCGCATAATACGACAGTTTGCTTTGTACTAGGTCCTGCCCCCTTTGGACGGCAGGCTCCTGCTGTGAGCCATACACATGTGAGTCAAACTTCATCCAAGTAATGTTTAGAGTTCTTATGACTTCTTATGTAACATCAATCCTTCCAAAAATGCCAGCAATTGAGGGCGGGTCAGCATACTACGGACTGGCAAGCAGTGCAGCACGAGTGGACGACGGCATGGATGGACAGGGCACACTTGAAGATCATACGGGAGTAGTGTCTGTATGATTTTCAAATATATGGTGAATACCCAGAGTGGTTTGTACCACGGTCGCGTGGTAGACTCACCCTGCCTCCACCGGAGAGTCTGGAGCAGGTGACACACCAGGGTAGCCTCCTCTGGTTCGGTCGTCACAATGTTTCATGGCATGACGACACCATAAGACACTTGCAACCCCTTATCATTTCATTGATGATATTTGTACTATTCATTACTAAACTTGTTTTATATGTTACTTCACTTGGAGCGGGCGCAGCGCATCGCAAGCGCATCCGAGAACGCCATCCATAGCAAAGACACAACACCATGGATACAAAAAATTTGTAGTACATCTTAGCGCAGTCTAAGAAAATAATAAAGAACTTCAGCTACAATCATTTGACAGACCACGCCCTACGCATCGGCCATCCAGTGGGGGGACCGTGCTCACCAACTAGGTCATCGTGACCAAGCGAGTCCTGCCAGCCATCACAACCTAGCGAGTCTGGCCGACGTCGTAGTACTACCCGTTGGTCATCCGTAGACCAGATCGATGAGGAGGTAAGTTACATACAAATCTACATTTTGTTTTCTTATAATGCTATACATTCCGCTAACATCATGGCATTCTCTCGCCGTACGTATGTTGTTGAGATGCATCACTTGTGCCCTCCACACCCCTTGCACAAACTACCGCTCCCCGTTGGTCATCTTCACTGCACATCCAGGAGGTACGAGATTTGTAGTCTACGTCCAAAATGTTTATTTTGACTAACATCATTCTATCTTGCAGCTTTCAATTCACCGTGAGGGTGATGGCCAATCTACTGATGAGGATACAGGCCCCCGGCTGCTTTTAGGGAGTAGTATACAGCGCCAGGATTTGCAGCGTACGTAAGGCAAAGCTCAACATTCGGACCGTACACAAGCTTTGGAGTGTATGCAGGCCAGAGCTCCTCCGGGTTCGCTGGCACATCTATGGTAGAGCTCCTCCGTACGACCAGAGTTGCACACATCGTACCTTGCGGACAGTGAATTTCTACAGTCCTTTATTTAGTTTTTCATCGCTAGTGGCCCCTAATTTGGCATGTCTCAGTAGGATGACATGATGCTTAACAAACTCAGCGTGCTTTGACTCAGCCTACTGGTGCACCTTCGGCCACTCAACAGACTGAACGGTCTCTATAGCTCCACCGATCCGACTTGCGTGCTCCAAACCGGTTGTTGTATCCCACGGGACATGCTCGACGCAAGACAAGGCCATGCCCACGGATGCAGACGTAGCGACGAGAGAATAGTGACTCATATGAGTGAGGCAGATTGCATCCCATGCCATAGGATTTTGTATTGCTATATCTGTACAACTTTAGAAAATATAAAATGTTGTAAAAAAATACACTATCAAATCCACTGTGTAAGGATCATTCAAAAAACTTTCATAATTTGTTGTGCTCATTTCCTATGTTAAAAAATTTCTAAGTACCAAAAACTAGCAGTAAAGCTAGTAGTAGTAGTACATTGTTGTGCTAGACAATACATGGCTGCTACTAGTGACTAGCAATACTTCACACAGCTGGAGATATTTCATCGATTTCTTTTGAGCCGCTATTTCGTCGATTCAACATGGACAAAGCGCGAAACAACAGTAGTAGGACTGGGAGTTGGACTTGGTTTTTCTATGTCAGCCTAGGGTCCGGCTGGTTTGATATATTCTAAACATAGCATGGGCCTGCCATGTGACAGGCCGTGTTAGAGCATTCACGGAGGACCGTGCTAGGCTAGAAAACAGACTCATCGGACGACTCGGCCCGGCTCGGCATACTATGCCGAGCTCGGGCCGGCAAGGCTGCTGGTTCATGGCAATGCCCTTAGCCGAGGTGCCGTAGGCAGGCACGAGCATGGCCGCACGCGTTCCCTCATCAGACAGAACATGGCCGTCGGAGCCGGTGCCAAATGCGGCAGCATTGAGAAATCTGTCGAGAAGACATGCAAATTCGCCATACAGAGACCGTTGCCATTGGCAGCACTACATGTTTATTATGTAGTATGGGTTTACGTTATGAATAAACCTTTGGGAGGAGGTAGCCACCGATCTCGACTTGCTCGGAGGTCTCCCTGGCGATGAGCGGCGAGACGAGTTGAAACCTTATGGCCTCCTTGATCACCTGGTCGAGGTAGGGGAACCTGTTCTGGAGTTCGTCGGCGTCAGGCGCGCGGCCTTCGCGCGGGCCGAACCCGTCCACCTCCCGGAGCAGCTTCTCCTCCACGCGCGGGTGGCACGACACCAGATACACCACCGAGGCACCGACGACACCGTGAACGCCGTCGTCTTCGTCCCGGCGATCAGGTGCTCGTACGCCAGCGCTCGGAGGTGCCTGTCCTCCAGCGCGAACTCCTTGGCGCCGTGCCGGTGCCAGCCACCGCTCTC
Organism: Dendrocalamus sinicus; assembly: GCA_036346575.1. NCBI lineage: Eukaryota > Viridiplantae > Streptophyta > Magnoliopsida > Poales > Poaceae > Dendrocalamus > Dendrocalamus sinicus. The sequence goes on along the minus strand of CM070660.1, from coordinate 8,122,550 downwards.
CCTCGCGTCCAGCCAGCAGCGGCGCGATGAAGTCCAGCGGGCGGCAGATGAGGAGCCGTCGCTGTCGCACGCGCTCCGGTCCGGCCGACGATGATGGCGTCGATGCGGCGGCACAGCCGGCGCTCGTTCTCATCCATCTTGTAGTCCGCCGTGCCGGGCACCCGTCGCAGCAGTCGCTTGCACGGCGTATGGACGCACGGGAGGAAGAGCCTGTGGATGGTGGACAGCGAGCTCGACAGATCCATCTGGATAAACTCCATGGACCTCTTGTACTCCTTGGAGAGGAATGGAGGGCGCGGCTCTTCTGATGGCTTATGGCTTGATTGGCTTGAATGCTTGATGGGTTCACCTCTACACGAAACGCTTCGCTATTTTGGACCCCCGCGTCGCGCGAACGCCGAATATGGCACCCGCCATGCAAAATTCCACGTTTGGCCCCTCGTGCAGTCGAAGAGTGCACGAGGTATCCTATAGCAAATTCCTAGAAAAACCATTTAAATTTACACGTTTTAAGAGTTTTTAAATATGACAAATAAGCTCCAAAAATAATAAAAAATTTCGTTGAGCCTTTCGACATAGCGTACTTACTTGTGTAAGTTTTTCATATTTTTTACAGCTCTGAATTTTCCCCAAAATTTTATTTAATTATATTGTTTGTAGAAAGTTTTGAGAAAAATTCAGTGCGGTAAAAATTATGAAAAAATGTACACAAGCAAGTACTGTGTGAGGAGGCTCCATAAAAAATTATTATTTTTTGAGTTTATTTACTGTATTTAAAAATTTCTATAAAATATAGATTTAAATGGTTTTTCTAGAAAATTACTACAGTACATCTCGTACGGTCGGAGAGTGCACGAGCTGGTCGCATGAGAAGGCTAAACAGGGAACTTCGTACGGCCGAAGGCGATATCTGGCATTCGCGCGGGGGCAAAATGGCCAAAAAAATTCTGGCCAGGCCGACAGGCCAGGACAGCTCCTGGGCAGATTGAAGAAAAAAGAAGGGGAGAGAGATGGGCGAATGGACCAAGTCACGTTTTCTGGCCTTGTGCGAGCTCGACAGGTTTCTGGCTTTGTGCATTGTACAGCTCTTTGGACCAAGTCACGGTTTCTTGATAACTTGTGCTCCTGCCATTCTATACTGCTATTGTAGATTTGTTGTATTGCTCTTGTTACTATTACTCGATTTTAACTAGATTTTTAATAAGACAGATATAAAAGAAATAAAGATAACAGCTATGTTACCATTATCACCATCGACTTCATTGTCTATAATTACTTACGATTGAACTTAAACCAATATAATATGGCAGACTTTGGATCATGCTGGAATCTAACCGGAGGCAAAGGGGGTGGCCAGAACGAGCAGGCACGGCACGCGGGACCCGTGCTACGGCACATGTCCACCTCTACTCATGTAGGACTCGAGCAGAAATGAGTGAATCTATGCACCAGATTCATGTAGAACGTTGGGACCCTGCAGCCCGGGCCAAAACCGTGGGCATGTGGCAACGCTGTGCTGCAGTAGATAACACACAGGAATACAGGGCCTGTTCTTTTTTGCTGCGGTTTGTGACTTTTGGCTTTTGAGCTGTTTGTACGAGAGATTACAGAGTAACAGAAACTCACATGCGGTTTTTGCCAATATAAATGAAGTCAATAAAGTATGTATTACAATTAACTAGTAGATCTTATCTTGAAAAAAATACTCCGTTTAAAAGATAATTATAGTAAAAAAGCTAAAAAATAGTTTTTAGAAGCTGAAAAGAACAGGGCCACAGGATAGAAAGCCATCATCCGAGGTGGCAACGCCACACCTCCACAATCGAATGCCGCCGCCTGGTTGGCCGGAACCAAATCCAGAAATCTCCACCTCACCACCCCCAGTTTCTGCAATCTGCACCACAAAGGCTCGTGCTACAAATATGTACACGTAACCCCTTCCTTGGTCTTAGCACCCTGCCTTTAGGCCGAACTACTCGCTAGCTAGCTTACACACCCGGAGCCGCAGATGGCATCGGCCATGATGGCCGCCACCTCCGGCGTCGTCGCCGCCAAGACGCCGTTCCTCGGCCAGGGCCGCGCCGCCAATGCCAGCCCGCTCCGCGACGTCGCCGCCGCGGCCAACGGCAGGATCACCATGGTACGTACGAGCAATCGCTACAGCATGAACCAGTCCATCTATGGCACGCTTTCTGACAAATGTTGCAAATGTGTGTGTGCGCGCGCGCGCGCGTGCAGAGCAACGACCTGTGGTACGGGCCAGACCGCGTCAAGTACCTGGGCCCCTTCTCGGCGCAGACGCCGTCCTACCTGACCGGCGAGTTCCCCGGCGACTACGGCTGGGACACGGCCGGGCTGTCGGCCGACCCGGAGGCGTTCGCGCGGAACAGAGCGCTGGAGGTGATCCACGGGCGGTGGGCGATGCTGGGCGCGCTGGGGTGCATCACGCCCGAGGTGCTCGAGAAGTGGGTGCGCGTCGACTTCAAGGAGCCCGTCTGGTTCAAGGCCGGAGCGCAGATCTTCTCCGAGGGCGGCCTCGACTACCTCGGCAACCCCAACCTCGTCCACGCGCAGAGCATCCTCGCCGTGCTCGGCTTCCAGGTCATCCTCATGGGCCTCGTCGAGGGCTACCGCATCAATGGCCTCTCCGGCGTCGGCGAGGGCAACGACCTCTACCCCGGTGGCCAGTACTTCGACCCGCTCGGCCTCGCCGACGACCCCGTAACCTTCGCCGAGCTCAAGGTCAAGGAGATCAAGAACGGCCGCCTCGCCATGTTCTCCATGTTCGGATTCTTCGTGCAGGCCATCGTCACCGGCAAGGGCCCCCTGGAGAACCTGCTCGACCATCTCGACAACCCCGTCGCCAACAACGCCTGGGTCTATGCCACCAAGTTCGCGCCGGGCTCTTAAGCTACCCGACGCGACAACACGGCGTGCCCGTGCCGCCATTGTAATTTGTAGACTACTCCCTTTGTACCACGCATGCATGCAGAGAATCATCGATTTGGTCTCAGAATTAAGAAAGGTGGAGAGGTTTTGTGGGTTTGCATTGCGGTGTTTGTCAGTTGTGACTGGTGAGCTGCCTGCTTAGTTTAATCTTGGTGTTGGATATGTTGTAATCCTATAGGGGACATAGTGTTTGATGATTATTGGTATGACTTTGTGGTATCAAGTGACGTAAAAAATTGGATATAAAGTTCAACATGAATGATATTTGAGCACCCAGTGGGCAGTGGCTGTGATTGTCATTCCCTGCGGAGCAGCTATCATTCAGAATCTTTGCAAATTCAGGTCAAACGGAGCAACATAACATCTGCAGAGGGGATACCAAGGGGAAAAACAATGGAGTAAAATCCCTTGCACATTCGAACGATTTCTTACTGTACACTTATTACTGGACTGCTGTCGCATCTCTATTCCCTCATGGCGGATAATCTGCATTTAGTTACCCTTCCATATTTCAGGTTCATCGCTCTACATACATGACGACATACATACACTGACAACGAAGAACTAATATACATGTACAGGCCTCTTGCTTCACCTATATAATCCCTTTGACACACTCAACACCGGACGAGTAACAGCGCCGCCACTGACGATGCAACTCATCATCATCATCATCATCTCATAGGCCTTGCGATAAACAGAGCAAGAACCACGAAGCCTTCTTGTCTCCTGCCATTTCTTGATCTCTTTCTTTGATGCCATGGCAGGCAGATGTAGGGAAAAGATTTTAGCTTTAGCTTGCACATTCACTTGGAGCTCTTCTTCCCCCACCATCTTTTCCGGGATTTCTCCTCATGATTTCCAACCTTCTGAAGATTTACCTTCGTCTCCTTCAACCGAGACTTGTAATCTTTCTTCCATGTAGCAAATCGGTCCTTGAGCTTCCGAAGTTCCTCGTCTGGGTTCATATTTGAACCAACCTGTCCAGACTTAACAGCAAGAAGGAAGCCAGCATCGTCTTCAAACACCTGCCTCCTGTCCTCAAACTCCTTCGCAAGGTGGTTCACAGCATTTACACGCCTATCTGAGTCTCCTACTGTCACTTTAGATTCAGGGTTGTGGTTTTGGTATTTCAACTCAGTCCCTTCCGGGGTATGGGTCCCAGTAGACATCGTATCTTCAGAGTCGTACTGAGCATGTGTTGGAGCAGCATCAGTCCGAGCTGCTCGGGTGGCATCATCAGAAGCCAGGCTCTTCTTAGCAGCCACAAGGCTCAACTGAAAGGAATAAACAAGAGTCACATCCAGAGGAATGCTATTGCGTGCCTTGGAATTATAAGCCACTCTTCTATAATAGTTCAGTTATTCAAAGTTTCACAGTAGCTTGGTGCTGCATGTTTTGACTCAATATCAGACCAATTGTTCCTTAGTTCAAGGTTTGTTTGACACATTATGCTGCCATTGTCTTAACAGATGAATTCATGTTTTAAAAAATGTTGATCCACTCCCTAAAACAAAAAACAAGCAACCAGGGAAATTCAAGACGATTACCTGCAGAGACGATAGCTGTTTCATCCATGCCTCTTCCATAGATTTCATTTTGGCCTCATATTCTGACCATTTCTTCTCATACTGTTCCAATTGCTGCTTCAGCATTGCATTTTCTTCCTCTTTGTCTCGCAATGCAGCCTCAGCTTTTGAAACACGCCCCTGGAGTTCTGTGACAACTGGTTGACGGGGATGATCTCCATTCATTTCCTGCCATGGGATGCTAATTATTAGGAAATATCATACCTTTGATGCCTATGCCATTAGACAGTTCAATCAATTCAGTAGCTTGTACAGGGAAGACTTCTGAACAATAAAAACTACAGTTGGAAAATCACAGAGGTGAAGAATTTTGGTAGCTCTATATTGGTGAATAGGTAAATAAAGTATGAAATTGTGCTCATACAAATTCCAGACAAATATTGTCTAATATCAATGGCATATCCTTGGTCAGATTATGTACTGCTCATCCAGTATTGGATGAAAGCAGTATGCAGCTTGGGTCTTGGGAGATCGGAAAAGATAAAAATATAGAAATCCTTTGACATAGAACTCACATGGCATATCCTCGCTTGTGAAATAATCTTCCTTGCACCCCCTTTAACTTTGTTGTGAATGAACTTTGATTCCCTTTCTTCTTGCAGGTACTTATATTTCTTCATTGCCAGGCACCCCCGCATCACTGTAGAAACATATGGAAGCAGACGATTAGATAGATGCACTAATCTAATGCAGTAGAGTGTATTGTCCTTCTCAAGTTCTCATATCTCAAAATTCAAAAATTACCAGACTGTAGAAGAACGATATATTTGAGCTGATCGCTAAACATGGTAGCTGCAAGTCGACGCCTAGTGTACTTCTGTATGAGAACAGCTGCCCTCCATCTCTTGACAAGATAATCAAAGTGCATTCTTGCTTTTTCACCTCTTATAACTGTAGATTGGCAAGGCAGAAAAGTTAGACGAAATAACCAGTATTTGTGAGCTGACAACTAAAGCAGGGAGGCTACTTTTAATTTCAAAATCTGCACATGCTAGAAGGTCAATTTGTTAGGAATATTGAAAACTAAAAGGAATAGCAAAATAAAGAACACTACATGATTGCAAAGTCATTGCTCCTTTCTTCAGTCCCTGATATTCTTGTCGAGTATGCAACCCACGGAAGTTTTTCTGAATCCGAAGGGCTCCATGGAGCATCCCATTTTTAGCATTTTCCAGTGCAGCAACCTACAAATTATCAACAAGAATGACAAATCACATCAAAAAGCACGAAGAGAAGATCATCGCAAAGCAAAGTCGACTACGTTATAACAAAATATCAAGCTTGTATATTGTACCGGATGGGAGTGTATGATGAAAAAGGTTAAAATGCTTCCTGTACCTGCCCTGTACGAAGAAACAATTTTGTGTAGCCAACTTGATACATTTCTGGAGGAATATTAAATTGCTGTAATACAGCAACTGAAATACTAAGTGGATCCCGAGATGGTACTGAATGCAAGAGAAGAAATCCATATCTGCAGATTATATAACAATTTAGAACATGGAAGTCAGCTAGTGTACTACTATTGAACAAAATAAAGTATACTCATGAAGTCTGGTTCTGCAAACTAGCAACCTTTCAGCAAACTGTTGGTGAGTCATCCTAGTTGGATAGCCTGCTCTTGATATCCGCACAACTTCGAGCACCCCACAGCACTTAAGCTGGTGCAAGACAAGATCATGCTCGAATAGCCCGGGGCGCTGTTTGCTATTTGGTTGGATGCATCGAATGAAATGAGGAGTTGTGTTCTCCAACTGCTGCATCAGCCTGAACAGTTGAGCCTGAACACAAAATAGAGCATTGAAATGGTTACATAAACACCAACTTTACAGTAACAAGAACATTGAGATGTTATGGACCAAGAACTAAAAGCACTACCCAAAATTGAATACAAATTACAGAACTAAAAAAAATAGAAAACTAGATAATCATTCTCAAACAAAATTATCTGACAATATGAATACATGAATGATTGGAAGTGGTACCTTAAATTTGGTCACAACACTTTGTTTTTGTGAATCAACAACCGAGTGCCATGACAAACTCGATTTATTCTGAGCATCAGCAACCATGGCAGATGCAAAATGTTTTGGAAGATCACATTTACACGATGAGAGTAGTTGAATTGACTCAGAGTGCAAAGGATCTCTGTTCTTCTCCAAGAACCCAGTTGTATCATATGTCACCTGGAATCAGAACTTATACAATTATCAAATTGCATATAGAAGATCTTCAACAGCAAATGAGTTAAGTGATGGTTAAATGAACAGGTTCACTAATGGAGAAAAATGACGGGTACAATAGAAAGATGAATAAACTTGAGAATCACCAACCTCTCCAGCATAATGGCAAATCTTAAAAGTGCCTCCTTGTTCACCCTTAAAGCCAGAGGTTCCACTCAGGTGCTGCTTAAGCTTGTTGGCAAAGGAAAGGTCTGTTGCCTTTGGGAATGTAGATTCTTCATCCAGTAATGACAGTAGCCCTAGAGGCTTCTGTAATGTAACAAAAATTAATGTAAAATAGTACATATACAAACATGAAAGATGTAAACAAGTGAAACTTATATCAAAATGTATTACTATGCCAGCACCATCGTGGTAGCACTTTTTTTAATAATTGCACCTGCTTTATGATCGGTAGAGTTTTCTTTCAGGAAATCATGGAGACAATCGTCTTTAGGACATTACTATCTGTTCAAAATTTTGTCTCTCATTTTACCTTGGAAGAAGTTCATTTATGCTAGAATAGCTCAAAATTGAGGAACTCTTAACAACACAGAAATCATTGCAAGGTAAACTACAGCAAGTTTACCTACTGCAAGAAAAGTAACAGAACTAGACAGAAAAGCAAACCAAAATGACCACAGATAGAAACCTTGACTAAAAACACATACAATTATAGTTTCGTCTGCACCTGTCAAGTAAGCAATTACAAAAGAAATGCATATAAATACCAAGCTCAAAAAATTATTGAAACTGACTACGCAGACACGGCAAGTTTATGGTCCATAAGTAAAGGGATTCAATGAAAATAACACTGCATACCTTCTCAAAGAGAGATAAGCAGTCAGTGTTGTCCACAAATTCCACACTGGCCCAATCGATTCCGTCTTCTAAGTATTCCTGAAATGAATAGAATTAGCATGCCTACATAGATATAGTGAATAAAAGTTTAAAACTGCAAACAATGAATGCATGGGCACATACATGAAAACGACAAGGGAAGCAGCTCTACAATTTCACAAAATGAAAGCTAAAGCAAGCTACATAGATCTAAAACAACTAAGCGATTAAGTTGTACAGTTCTATTAGATATATGTATACCCAAGTTACCCTTTCTTGTAACATAAGTTGTACATGGCTATATATATGAAAGTCACCCCCCCCCCCCCACATTGGGTGTGAGGTGTTCCCCTAATTCTCTACATGGTATCAGATTGATTCCTGGGCATCTTCCGCTGCCCCCTCCTCTGTTTTCTCACCCGCCGCCGCCCTCCTCTGCTTTCTAGGGTTTCAACCCGACGCCGCCGCTTCTCTGTTCCCTGGCCGTCACACTTCCTTTTTCCTTAACAATGTTCTTGTTGCACCAGCTCTTGTGCGCAATCTTCTATCTGTTCGTCAGTTTACACGTGATAATAACTGTTCCATTGAATTTGACGCTTCTGGCTTTTCTGTCAAGGACCCATGGACGGGACACGTGATTCTTCGCTGCAATAGCAGCGGGGACCTCTACACCATCTCACCAACTTCGCCATCCACCGTCGCTAGTTGCAGCCTCGCCGTCTCGTCCACCATATGGCATCACCGCCTGGGTCATCCGGCCGCCTCTGCCGTTGCGTCTCTTCAAAATAAGTCGCTTATCACGTGTAATAAAGCAGCGCGATCCTTGTGCCATGCCTGTCAACTTGGCAAACACACGCGTCTGCCTTTTGCTAGTTCCATGTCCACTACGTCCGAACCTTTTGCTTTAGTTCATTGTGATGTATGGACGTCTCCAGTCCTTAGTACTTCGGGTTACAAATACTATTTGGTCATGCTTGATGATTACAGTCACTTTTGCTGGTCCTTTCCGCTGCGTCAAAAATCCGAAGTCTATGGTCACTTTGTTGATTTTGTTGCATACGCTCAGACTCAATTTGGTTCTATTCCTAAATGCTTTCAGGCTGACAATGGCACTGAGTTCGTTAATCATGCCATGTCCACCTTCTTGGCGAACCACGGCATCCTTCTTCGTCTTTCTTGCCCCTACACTTCTCCACAAAATGGCAAAGCCGAGCGTATGATCCGCACCATCAACAACACCATTCGCACCTCGTTCTACGCCCTGCGTTTTTCTTGGGTATCCCTCTTCTCACAAGGGTTACCGGTGCCTCAATATATCCACACGGCGCGTGATCATCTCGCGCCATGTCGTGTTTGATGAATCAGTGTTTCCGTTCGCCGCTGCTCCATCTAGTGCATCTTCACTTGACTTTTTGTTGCAGGACGCTTCTTCCGCTACGTCGGTCGCTCCACCTTCGGGTGTTGAGCACCGCCTTCTTCTTCGGTTGCTCTACGCGATGCGTTCCTCGACGACCGCCATCATCATTGCGGCCTCGCGCTCAACCATTGGACATACTCCGGCGGTCCGCGCCAGCGTAGTCTTCAGCGTCGCGTCACGCCCTAGCATCCACGGCACCTCCTGCTGCAGCTCCCGACCGCCGTTTCGGCAAGGTGTACCAACGTCGTCCACCCCGACCTTCTACACGGTCGGGATTTCCGTCGGCCGCCGAGAGCCGGTGGGAACGCCGCTCTCGCTCCCAGCTGCGAACGGATCGCCACCAACACCGTCTGACCTTCTACTCGCAGCGACCATGACTCGCTTGCACACGGGCGATGCGACCGTCAACTACCGAATCTCTCCGCTACATCGACTTCTCCATCGCCACCAACTACCGCGTAGCATAGTCGATCCCAATCGGCGTCGCCGCCATGGCGGAAGAGTACCAAGCTCTCTCGACAATGGCACTTGGCGCCTAGTGCCACGACCACTGGCGCCAACATTGTGACGGGCAAGTGGATTTTTAAACACAAATTCCACTCCGATGGATCGCTGCCCGCCACAAGGCTCGTTGGGTTGTTCGCGCTTCTCCCAACAAATGGGTGTCGACTATGACGAGCGTTCACCCGATGGTCAAGCGGCCACCATCCGCGTTGTGCTAAGCATTGCCGCATCGCCGGATCGCCTATTCATCGGCTCGGCGTGAAGAACGCCTTTCTTCATGGCGACCTTGCGAAACAGCCATCGCCAACACCGCCCGGCCGTCGACCTTCGCCCCGACTCGTCGTCTTTTGCACAAGTCACTATACGGTCTCAGCAGCTCCTCGAGCATGGCACCGCCGTTTTTCTTACATCTGCGCGCACGGCTTCACGGCGGCGAAGTCTGACACGTCTCTATTTATTTATAAAGATCGAGATGATGTCGCCTACCTACTGCTCTACGTTGACGACATCATCTTGACGGCGTCTTCCCCGACTCTTCTACGGCGCATCACCGACCGGCTCAGCTCCGAGTTCGCCATGACAGACCTCGGTGCTCTCCACCACTTCCTCGGCATCTCCGTCACGCGCTCCTCCGACGGCCTACTTCTGTCCCAGCGACAATACGCCGTTGATCTTCTTCACCGGGCTGGCATGGCCGAGTGTCACCCTACAGCGACACCTATTGACTCTCGGGCCAAGTTGTCCGCCACTGACGGCGCTTCGCCGACAAACCCCCGAGTCTGGAGTCTTCTTTGGCGCTCTGATACCTTACTCTCACTCGTCCGGACCTGGCCTACGCCGTTCAGCAAGTCTGCCTCTTCATGCACAACCCGCGAGAGCCGCATCTTGCTCTAATCAAGCGCATCCTGCGCTATGTGAAGGGCACCCTCGACGCAGGCTTACATCTCAAGACCGCCGATGTGTCCTCCATCACCGCCTACTCGACGACCGGGCGGCCGCCTCGACTCTCGGCGTTCCACCTCCGCCATCGTGCATCTTCCTCGGCGACAACTTGGTCTCCGGTCTTGGCGGCGGACTCGATGTCCGTTCGGTCTGCAGAGGCCGAGTATCGGTATTGCTCATGCGATTCTTTGAATCTTTGCGGGTCGCGACAATTGCTTCAGAGCTTCATGTCTCGATCCTTCGGCGACTATTGTCTATTGCGACAATGTTAGTGCAATCTACATGACGACCAATCCGGTCCATCACCGCCGCACGAAGCACATCGAGATTGACATCCACTTCGTCGCGAGAAGGTTGCTTTGGGACAAATCCGTGTGCTTCATGTTCCTCCTCACATCGATTCGCGGACATCATGACTAAGGGACTACATGCAGCTTGTTTAATGACTTTAGGTCCAGTCTCTGCGTCCAGTTCCCTCCCGCTGTGACTGCGGGCGGGTATTAGATATATGTATACCCAAGTTACCCTTTCTTGTAACACAAGTTGTACATGGCTATATATATGAAAGTCACCCCCCCCCGCCCCACATTGGGTGTGAGGTGTTCCCCTAATTCTCTACAAGTTCAACACAATAATTAGTAAGTCACAACTTACAAACAATGATCTAACAATATGGGAACTGGTATAAATCCTGGACCTTGCCGACAGCAGAAAACAACCACTTCCTGTGGTATTATCGGTTTTTATTTTTCCTAAAACAAGTCAAGTTTTTCTGTTTACTCCATTTTAGATAATAAGATAATCACTAAATTCAACATTTCCTCAAAATACCATAAGACAAGACTTAATGTTGGCCAGTTTTCCTAATCACAGCTGGGTGCAAGAATTACATCCTGTCATGGGTGTGGGTCCAGGGGGTGCCACGGCCCAGTGGTTGGCTGCACGCAAGGTTTCACCATGACACATCCACACAGTATCTGCTCAGGAAAGAACAGAAGCAAGACAAACACAAAACAAATAGGATGGGATGCATATGTAATACAACTTACAATTGTTCACACCTTTGACACTAACACAAGCAAGTAACCCAATAAACTGTTAGAATCTTACCTCCTGTTCCAGTTTGAAAAGATGTCGGTTGAAGTGCTGCTGTAGCCTTTCGTTGGAATAATTTATACAAAACTGCTCGAAGCCATTCTTCTGTAATGGTCTAATTAAATGTTACAACTGAGGAATTGCCTAAGTACAATCAGTATTGAATAAAATGCAATCAACTCCATACATTGAAAGACTCAAAGCCATAAATATCTAAAATACTTATGGATCTCCATGTACGTTGTCTTCCAGTTCCAAGGGAGCGGTTAATTTGCTCAATGGTCCAGTCAAATAAATGGACATAAATTGACTTTGCTAGAGCATCCCTTGCATCAATGGCCTAGAGAAAGTAGAAGACTTACATAAAAATCCAAGGGGAAAAGGCAACAAATAACAAGCGATGTATTCAAAATTTCAAATAAATCTCCGAGGTAATTACGTACCTGCGTTAATGTCAGCTTTTGAACAATATTGTCTTTTCCAGCTCGGATTTTACGAGTTGAAAGAGCATTCACCAATTGAGGGATACTGCAACCTAATAGCTTTGCTGCACTAGATAAACCTGTGAACACATTACACAATGAAGGTCATTCAATGAACTCCCCGAAGGTCAAATGACAGCCATACCAACTTTTTCGAATTTCGATACAATGCAGAACAGACATAATGTTGTTACAATTTTACATTTTTGGGATATTTCTACAGGATATACCAAAAATCGCTATTATAGAGGAGAAGGGGAAATTGGTACCTTCATTTGAAACAACTTCCACATGATTTTCATTGTCAATCACAGAGAATGAAATGTTTCCTAGCCACAAGACAGCTGCAAGCATAGAAAACAATTCCATTTGGTTTTCCTTGGAGATTTGAATAATATCCATTGCATCCTGTGAATGACAAACTTGACATAAATAACAAATAATAGCAGAAGTTTAATTGGAAAACTTGGCTGAATCTTCCAGCAACATTACCACTAACAACGAAAACCTTTTAGCATCATCAACGCCATCAATTTCCAAGCAAGCACTCTGCTTCAAGTAGTTATAGTAATTGGCATCTCTCAGAAACATTTTTTCTGCAGCAGAACATGCATATAGCAAAAGTTAAAAAGCGACGGAGAGGAGATATGAAGAAATAAGCCATTATCTGGCCCAGTTTTGCATTTCTGCAACTAAACGACAAATAAGCACATAATATCAGCAAAATATGGGATATATGTGTAAGCACATCAAACTTGGTTGTGTGATTACTTTTGAGAAGGGGAGGAGCTCCAGAGCACAGTTGATAGAAAATGTGATATGATCTCTCTCCTGGTGCCCTTCGAACCACCCTCGACTGCACAAGAAAGATACAAGATATTAGACTTCTCAGAAATAATGCGATATGGAGTTTTTGACAATGCCTGAAACTATAGTACCTTCTCGAGAAGGACTGCTCCACGATATTTAGTTAAGAGGAACATGCATGTCCAAAGAAACAAGCTATCAGGAAGTTCAACGATAGTGGCGGTAGCCATGTCAACAATAAATGGTATGGAAGGCTTACATGTTTGGATTTTAGCACCACAGATCCTCCCAGTTGCAGAAAAGTGCATTTCAGTAAGTTTACCCTATATCAAAATCATCATGGCGCCATAAGTATTACTCAAAAGATGATGAATTGATGAAAATAGGACAACAGTTTTACATGGAGATGAACTCACAAATCGGCTCGAGTTATCATTTCTTGATGTTTTTGCATTCCCTAACGCTTCCAGAATAACATTGGTCTGAAGAACCTCAGACTCCGTTCCGTTAGCACCCCCTAGTGCAGCCAAATATTGCATTGCAATTTTAGCTGTCTCAGTTTTTCCTGCTCCACTTTCACCACTGAAATAAGACAAACAATGCAGAGAACATATTAAATTGAGTAACCCAGAGTTTTAAGATAAACTATCATTATTATTATAAAAGCGTAGTAGGATGTTATAACCTTGTTATTATAGATTGGTTTACGCCATCTGCAGAGTATCAACAGTTGCATTAGAAGATAATTCTTGCAAAATAATCCTATAAAATCTTCTACACTTTTTTAACACCTACCTCTTAGCATTTCATTAAAAGCCAAATCAGCAATTGCGTACACATGTGGATCATCCCTGAGCTTTTGCCTGTATTGCATGATAAAATCTTTCCCATAAAGTGCAACTTCTTTTAATGGATTGACAGCAATCAGGACAGGTCCGGCTTTTGTCTAAAAAGACATATGAATACAAATGAAGAGACATAGACTAGACCATAAATAACGTGAGCTTGCTGGATAGTGGCATAATGCTTACATAGATAAGATCGCGAGAATATCGGAATTGCAGATTGTAAAGAACTGAAGGTTCATTTAAGTAGCTCATCTGGATCAAATCATCCACTCCATCGAGAATATCAGGGTTGACAGGCAAGAGTCTTTCTGGTAACAGTGTCAAAACCTATGCAAAGAAACCTTGAGTAAAAATTTTACAGAATTTTACTGAAATAATTAATACCATTATAGCAACATGAGACACACTTCTCCATTAGCCAGGAGTATTTCAACATCATCTCCAGAAATTGATTGAATCTGTCCAAGTTCCCACCTTTCATCTGGTGAAGAACACCAAACTCGTAGCTTCTGGAATAAAACATCCAAATATTATGACTTTGGTTTTTCCAACCATGAACTCGAAAGCATCATACTCAAATCATCAAGGGGAAGGATTTATATGATAGCTAATTCCATGCGTGTGTAAAATTGTTCTAGTTGTCCAATATATCCATACTTCTGAGGATCACAGTAACATGCCAAAGTATTCATAAATGTACTTGCCCATAGGAAAAGCAAGTATAAACTCTACTTCCGTGACCAGAAACAAGCATAAAGCAACAATTACCTTCATCTACTGCTAAATGCTGAGGACAATGAGTTCAGTATAACAAAAAAAATGTAAATTCACATGAAAGTCATATTAGTAGATACCACATAGAAGCAGGTTTTAAGAAAACCGGTGTATAAATTCAGCATATAAGCAAACAGGTGTAAGAACCAATTCAATTAGCATTTCTTGGCCTATACTCGTGACTTCTTGCCATCATACCAGAGCAAGCATTCGGCCTAGTCTCATGCAATATAGACAAATTGAACTTGCTGCCCTATATTAGTTGTTCACATGACAATAAGGTAAATCTCATCAATACCACAATGAACAAGATACTCACCTTCTCGAGGACATAGTCCATGGTATCAGTGAACACTGGCTTCCCATTTTTCTTCGCCCTTGCTGAGTAAACAGAAGGGGGCTCCTTAAAAAACGTTGTCTCCTTCCTCTCCTCATGAAGGTTCTCAACATATGGCGACTCCTCCAGCGCTTCAACATTAGAGAACTTCCTCTTAGTCCCAAAGATGCGACTTTTTACCACCACCTCCTCCTTGGTATCTTGCCCACCAATCTCCTTCTCAACCCCCAGCTTCTTGTCAGCCATCACCGTATCCTGTCCACCAATCTCCTTCTCAACCTCCGGCTTCTTGCCAGCCATCAACGTATCCGCTACAGCACTTTTCGCCACGCCATTCTCAAGCTTAACCCCAGTAGGCAGTGACGGACGTCTTGCAGAGGGTAACCGGCCTCGGCACGTCGGTCGGGCTGGCAATGCCGGAGGCGCATCCTTGGGCTGCTCATCACGCTTCTTTATCGTCTCGAGCAAGACCTCGAGGGAGCTCTTCGGAGCGGCTGGAGCTGGTGCCATCACGGCAGATGTGGAGAGCATTACCGCCGAGAAATCAACAAGCCACCGGAGCAAACCAGTGACCTACGCAAAGCCTCACACACCAATACGCCAAATCTGACAGCAGAATGCCATAGGGAACAGAATTTTCCCCATTTCGCATCAAATTGTCGCCAATTTTAGGCGTATGAGCCCCTACCTCACCAAGGGCTCGAAAGCGACACCCGCCCAAACCCCAAATTCCAGACCCTGACACTAGAGACTAAAAATTTCCCCACAAATCTCCTCAAGATTCCACGCTCCTGACGTCAAATCAGCACTACTCGCACGCGCCAAGAACAAATTCCGGCGGTGCCCGCATCAAGGGACGGGGTAAAAAAACCCAAACTTTGCGCGATTTTTGAAGGGGAAAAGAACCGGGCCAAGCTTGGAATCGGCAAAGCGACTGCAAAAGCTGCGATCTTTGGCGAAAGAAAAAGGCAAACGGACCCGAAACACGAAAGCAAAGCCTGCCGAATCAAAACGCCCGGAAATCTTCAAAGGAAAACGCATCAAAACGAGCACCAGAGAAACAGTATTACTCCCCACCCCCACCCCACCCCCCGCGCGCTACAAGGTGCAAGAACAGCGCACGCACTGTCACTGAGAAGGAACCGCTCCCAAATCAAAACGAAAACGCAAAATCGTTTCTTTTTCCTCGGGGCCTTTTCTTCTCCGGTTATCCCTCACAATTTCAAAACCTCCTTCCCCTCCCCCATGTCTCCGTGTCTTTTTCCCCTTGATCCGTTACTTAGGCAGTGGAAAATATTCGGGCAGAGCAAACGAAATGACAAATATGCCATTGCATTTGCCCACGAAACACGGTGGTTGCACGGTGGCGTTTTGGTTAAATGCTGCAAAGATGGAGGGGAGTTGCGGACTGGGGGTTTCAGGTTGGACCGTTGGATGCGAGCGGCTGCGCTTTCCGCTCCACGTCTTTCGTCTTGGGGGTGTGAGATTACTGAAATGCCCCTGGAGTGATGCGAGCGGCTGCGCTTTCCGCTCCACGACTTTCGTGGGGGGGTGTGAGATTACTGAAACGACCCTGGAGTGGAGGTTAGTAGTGCGCTCGCCCCCAACGAGTCTATTTGTTGGTTCTTGTGTGTTCTTTTTTAAAAAAAAAGAAGAAGAAGAGGTGGCTCATTTACTTATTGTTAATCTTGTTTCGTTATGGCAAGAGAAATATGTGAGCAGATAAGTGTTTTTTTAATGGAAGCTTCTGCTTGGCAGGTCTTCTTTGTTTGCATTTGTGTACGATGGTCAATGCGAGGAATCAGGATAATATGCTTTGCCATATGATTTCCTCAAAAAGTAATGTTTCATGTTTATGGTCAATGGGAGGTTGTGTGTTATGATGTGGTTTTTTTTATTTTAGAATTTGCAAATTTCAATGAACCTGGATGAGTGTGCTCGTTAGTGGTGTGTATAGATGAGTGATTAATTATTAGTAGCCTTGGCCCTGTTTGGATACGCTTAAAATCCGATTCTGGGTAGAATTAAGCGAGAATCCCACCCAAATGCTTTGATTATTTTTCGATTCTTTCAACCGCCGCGGTGGAAAAAATCAGCATTTGCACTGAGAATCCAAAATCTGCACGCAAGCCCCATCATGATTATTCAGATTATTCGGATCGCAGATTCTTCAGATCGCGACTTATCAGAAAATCTTGATCAAATTAAAATCGATTCTCAGATAAGCGTATCCAAACAGGGCCCTTGTAAAGTTTGTTGTGGATTATTACCTCAACTCTCGTTTGCTTTAAGATCCATGCGGATTTTTTTAGTCGAAAAACAGTGATTTAGAATCACTTCTATGTGAAAAGGGGGGCCAAATGAGTTCCAGTTGGTAGAGTGCGGGGTTGCACAAGCATAATCTAGGTTCGATCCCCAGTCACACTGGAAAGAAAATAAGTTAAAAGAGTTCTAGGATATGGGGCAAAATTCTTGACTCCCATGAAAATCAAACTATTTTCTGTGAAATTTCTGTAAAATTTTATGAAACTCTTGCATTCCAAAGAGGAGACCTCAGGGTGAAAAATAGGTGCAAGTACCTTGAGCCTGAATTTATTTGACAGATATTGTCCTATGAACTGTTTGTACCGCTGCAATACTAACCAAGATATGAGTACCGCATTGCAAAATTCTATGCTCACAAGGACGTTTCATCTAAAAGTCCAAGATTTACAGGACGTAGTTACAAGCAAAAGGAGAACCTCCAAACGGGTTCCGGTTCCAAAAGCCAGAAGTTACTTAAAATATATTGGTTTCTTAATTTTAGTTTTTTATCTAGTTTGTTTTTGTTTTTTCTTTTATTTATTTGTATTGTCCATGACGGTATAATAATTTTTTTATTTTTATTCTCATTTTTATTTTGTAATTTTGAAAAAACTAATAACTATTATAGTATATTTGTAGCCAACAGTTGAAACCACAAGCCGAGGCTGTTGGAGCGGCCCCAAAATAAAACGAGCTTTCAAGGACGGGGATTAATCACACAGTGTAAGTTTCTCGTTAGTTTTCTGAGCTTTTATGGCCACCAAACCGACGGACGAAACCCAGCATCCCTGCAGGCTGCAGTAGCACGAATTTGTTTGATGCTAACCATGGTTAAGTGTGGCTTGTTATGCTTTTTGTGGTAACAAAATTCAGCACCACAAGTATTACAAAGTTTAGCATAAAAAATAAGTCTATAATCATATGGGTTATAGCAACGAACCTAACACCATTTAAAGAAGCTTTAAGGGCCTGTTCTTTTCAGCTTTTAAAAGCTGTTTTTTGGCTTTTTTACAGTAACTAGCTTTTAAACAGAGTATTTTTTTCAAGATAGGGTCTACTGGTTAATTGTAGTATATACTTTACTAGCTTCATTTATATCGGTAAAAATCGTACGTGAGTTTTTACTCTGTAATCTCTTGTACAAACAACCCAAAAGTTACAAGCCGCTGTCAAAAATCACAAACTGCAGTTAAAAAAAAAAGACCGATTAGACGTGGCGAAGATAAGCTTCAGACCGAATACCCAAAATTCCTGTCAGTGGCGGTACGCTTTCAGCATCGAAACGTCAATGCTATCATCATGGCCAACCAACTCGTCCCCAGTGCAAAAATAATCATCCACAGCTAAGTGGGGTCGAAGCACAGAACATGGCATTCACCGTACACAAAAAAAAACTGCTGCTACCGAAATGCAGAGCGTACGCGTACAGGCAACTCCGCTCGTACACGCTTCGTAACCGTCTACTCCGCTTGCACGCGCATCGTGACCGCCATTGCATGCTGGCCCATATGGTACCATCCGGTCAACGGGCCCGCATGCAGTGACTATCAATGGGTCTGTTCTTTTTTACTGTGGCTTGTGACTTTTAGGCTGTTTGTATAAGATATTATAGAGTAATAGAAAATCACGTACAGTTTTTGTCAATATAAATGAAGTCAGTAAAGCATGTACTATAATTAACTAGTATACTCTATCTTAAAAAGATACTTCGTTTAAATGTTAGTTACTATAGAAAAGTCGAAAAGCAGCTTTTATAAATTAAAAACATGATCAATAAGAGCAAGTATAATAAGTCCTAGTCAGCAGGCTAAAGAGGTGTCCACATCATAAAAATCTGAGTTGGAGGGGAGAGAAATGGAGAGAGAAGAACGAGCTAACGCTTCACCAGGCGCCGACGAAAAGCGGGCTCAACACTTGTTTCGAGAAAAGGTATTGGTTCCAACCAATGACAGCCCTCGCATGCATAGTAATAAATATTAAATAATCAATCTATAACTAGCTTTAGCGCCTGCCCATTATACAGAGTGGACTTTTCAGTGACATGGTATTCACGTTCAGCCGACTGCCGGCGATATTATTAACCATGCTCTTACCTGCAGCGCAGGCATGGATTGGTATGCATTCTGGAATAGTTTAAATGTGGTTGGAGACGGTGATTAGGCCTTTAGCTCTGTGCGTTTGCTTTGCTTTCTTAGGATGTAATCATGGGGGATTCTTTATGTAAGTGATCGCCCCTGGTAATTGCATACTCCCTCCTTCTTTAGGGCGTCTTTAACAGCTGGTTATTTAGTTAGCTAAATCTGATGTGGCAAGGAAAAAATAGGAGAGAGAGTAGTCACTAGCGACGAGCAAATAGCTGATCTATTTCACGTAGTTCAAGAACATAAGAGAGGAGCATGTGGGTCCAACAGTATAAAATAGTCTTTGCTTTTATCTCTCACCTCCACGTCAACTGCCTATATAGCTAGTACTAGCTATTACCATTGCGGACGCCCTTAGCTTTGCTTGCGTGATGCATGGTGCAGTGCGGTGTTTCCGATGGGGCGCGTGGTGGTGGGTGCGGGTGCAGCTGCAGCTGCTTTCGATTGGCTGCTCAGTGACGGGGAAACACACGAGCGCAGATCTCCTGGGCGCTGCTGCGACGTGCGCCGACATCCAGTCCAGGTCCTATGATGTGATCCAGCTGCAAGGCCTTCTATTCCAGATCTCCAGGCACGCGAGCGAGCCGTCCGCAAAAAAAGGTCAAGTGTGTGTGCATCTTTTGACAGCGTTCTTGTACGGATGAGCTCATTTCTTCACTGTGTGTGTGCATCTTTTGTTTTTCTGCCTCTAAGAAAAAATTCTGTCAGTTTAACATTTAGGGATTCTGTCGGTGGATTCTTTTGGACGGTGGATTATATCTGAAATATTTGAATTCTAGATTGTTCGCGAGATGCAGCACATAGAGAATAATAGTATACAATTTTAGCCGATATAGCTGAACTCGATATAGTTTATACTACAATCTACTTGTAGATTCTGTCTTAAAAAACACATTATTTCAAAACTAATTACTGTAGCATAAGCCAAAAACCATAAATACTAAAGAATCCAGCCAATATTTAGGGTAACATAGGAATTTAAAAATACGAGAATAGAAAAACACAGGATTAAAATGTCATTGACATGTTGAATCCATAAGAAACAAAACCACAGGAATTGTAGCACCCTAAAAATCTACATTTCAAAAATCAATCTTATCTATATCTCTCTCCTATCCCTATATCTCTCCCGCCTTTATCTCAATATCACTCTCAAAAACCCATCTATTCATCATCTCTCTCTCCTTCTCTCTCCCCCTCTGTTTTGGCGTGCGGGCCTATTGGCCGTCGGTGGTGGCGGCGTCGGCGGCAGCGTGGTGGTCGCATGCGGCAAGGCGTCAGCGGTGGCGGCTCGTGGCGAAGGCACACGCAACGGCGGCGGTAGCCACGACGGCCGAGGACGGCACCTCGTATTATCGGGCATTAGGCCCTTTCATTCCCAACTTTAGCAAATCCTGTCATTTCTCATAATATTATCTTAGCCTTCTCTTAGTTCTCTTAAATTCACACCATATAACATGTTAACAGTATAACAGTTATCTGGTCTGGGGTTATCCACATATAAGGGAGATTGTCACCCACCAATAATGTACGGGGGGCCATACACTCTTATTACTCAGGATATTACATCTCGTCTGTGGTTATACAGTCAAGGACGGCGTTGTGCCTGACTATTCTCGTATAACCAGGTATGGGGGAGTAATCGCCAGCGTCATTACCATAACTTGCTAAATAACATTTATCTTTGATGCTACTATTCCTATGATCTCAATCTCCAATCCGTATCAGTGTTTTCGATAACTTAGTTTTATTGCACTTAACCTGTGTTAATTACTTACTCGCTTTACTTATCCTTTACTTACCGTGTTGCGACCGTTGTTGGATACTTGTTGAGATTTTCAAATCTCACGCTTGCTTTTTTCATTCTCATGTAAAGACCAGTGGAGTGATAGCATCATGCATGGATGGGAGCATTTGAATTTTCAGCATTGTGGCTTTCCACTGTTTGTTATTTCATTTGTTCTTTATTTGGTTAGAAGTAGACCGGTCCCATATTTCAAACATTATGTTCATCTCTCTTTGGCTCTCTAATAAATTACATTTAAAGTTTTAATTTTCTTGTGATTTCTATTATTTTTTATTATTTATTCTTCACTTTGGCGATGATGTTCCATAATAGTATTTCACATTGGTATGTGGGGTGCTATAGGAATAGCTCAAAATAGGTGTTTGGATGCCTCACATTAAAAATACAGTAATTTTGATATTAGATGTTACTCTCTCCGTCAAATTTATAAGGCATATTTTCTTTTGATACATACACTAACGAGATAGTGAAAGTAGCTAGATTATCCTTAATTATTATCTCTAAGCACTATATTTAATACACACATGTAGAGAATAACAAATAAAGTTGCATATTTATTAGGGATGTAAAGGAAACATCACACTGTTGCATTGGAACATGAAATACATCTTATATTTATAGACAAGACCATTTAAAAAAATATGCCCTATAAATTTGGACTAAGATAATACTTGATTAGAGAGAATGGAGAGAGAAAGAGATAGAATGCATTGGACTTCTCAAAGGAAAAACATAACATGAGGTTTGAGCTCATGCTCATTTTCCTGTAGGACTGGGGTATATGAATGCATTCCATATGAATTTTACAACCCAATTCCTATGTTCTAAACAACCCTTATAGAAAAAAAGTTAAAGATTAAAATCCTTCAAAATTCTTCTGAAAAATCCTACAAACCAAAGAGGTCTTTACAGGATTTATTGCGATTCGTCATGCATCGTATAAAGAGACATTATCAACCTCCTCGACCAAGCTTTATTACTATAGGGGCGCTCAGTTTGGTGATAGCTTATAACTTTTTTACTATAGTTGGCTTATTTTTTTACTGTAACTGATTGTAACTTATTTGGTATAATTAAATTTAAAAAATTTAAAAATAGAAAAACACATGTTAGTCTATCATGGACAATACGAAGGAATACGGTTAAAAAAGAAAAGACAAAAAAGCCTAAAAAACCAAAAAGTCAGAAAAAGATGAAATTAAAGAATAGTGAATTAAAAGTCAGTAGCTATTGCTAAAGCAAGTCACACTTTGGATATAGAATGCTCTCTAGGTTAACGGCTGGTGACATGATCATTCTGCAGAATTTAGTACTCTAGCCTTTTTCACAAGTTTATTCCCTCTAGGCCTTTAGGCCGTTTTAAATAGGCAACTGAACCTAAAAAAAACAACAAATAGCAAATACTACTATTGCAGGGCTTGCTTAATTATCAGCGCATGATAGCAGGGGCCACGGAATGATGACGACTTTGCGCCAAGTACCCTGCGGTACACACACACTGTTGCACATTGCATGGGCAATAAGATTCTTTTGCCGGTTTAAACCAATGATTTGGTGTAGCAAAGCTCGGTCAGGATCATGGGAGATGCGTCATCATTGCTAGCCTTGCTTGCAAGCGAGGGTGCACTGGGGCAGCAGAGGCAGGAGAGCCAACCAACCAGCCAATGCACACTAATCCTGGGCATTGAATGGGGAAATTATTCTTGGGACCATGCGTATCTGTAACATTGCACTCTCCTAGCTTCTACAGTGCTACTACTACTATCATTGCGAGCTTCATTGGGTTCCCATGCTTGCCTTCAAATGAAGGGTTTGCATACATTGCTCATTGCTGTCCAAAATAAGAAGTGTGTGTCCATGTAAGAAATCACATAGTAATTAGACCGGCCGGGCAAGAAGCAGCCTTGGTGGCTATGCTTTTGACATACACATTAATCTAACTACTTTTCCTCGGCGTAAAAATACAAATTAAATTTTCATTAAACCTATCCCATCACTTAGGTCTCGTCATACACCCCATGACTTGGGAGGCGGGTCATGTCGTGTCGTCATGGCACAGGCTTGGCAGGCTTTGAGCCATGTTGGCCTAGCATGATCACCCCGCGCGTGTCGTGCTAGCACTCAGGCGAGGCCCAGACATGGCCTTTGGCACGACGAGCCACCGCTATGCCGTGTCGGCCCAGGGCAAGCCCTATAGACTTGTAGGCGATGGCGGTCGCCATCTTCATCACCTTCGTGTTGTGCTTGTACCTTGCGTCTCCAATGTCGCTATCGTCGAGCATCGCTTAGCCATAGCCATGCCCGCTGTGGCTCCTCGCTCGACCACCTCCACCGTGGTCAGGCACCGACACTATTCACGCCCACCATGAAGGTAGGAACGACAACATAAGTTGGTGCATAATCTGTACAAGCCAACTAGGGCCCCTCGGGCGAGCATTGGGGGCGTAGAGCATGCTCTCTCACCGCTTGGTCTAGAGCTCGAATTCCCTCGAATGTCGAATGACAAGGATGCGAAGCGGCGACCGCTCTAGTGCGAGTGGGGAGGTGGCTGTGTCGAAGTCGGATCCAAACGATCTAAACTCAGACATGGTATAGCAAATGGGAGAGGGGGAGGGGTGGGCGGCACTGGGGAAGAAGGGGAGGCAAGGGGAGAGGAGGGCGCAGTGGGGGAGCCAGGAAGGGACGGTAGAGGGGGAGGATGACCAGCGGTGGCACAAAGGATGAGGAAGACAAGGAACGATGGAGAGGGAGGCTGAGCGGCGGTGGTAGGGCAATGGACGGGCGGTGAACAAGGTTGGCAGGTGAGGATCGTTGGGCAGCGGAGGCACAGTGGATGGGGAGGAGCGGAAGCATAGATCTGGATGACGACAGGTTGCGGCGGTGGTGCAGTAGAGAGAGAGAGAGGCCAAGAGAAAGTGGGGTGAGCAACGCTGCGAGCGGTGAGGCAAGCTTGTGAGGAGAGAGAGCCATGAAGAAGAAATGGCGCAACAAGAACCGAGGCATCGGCGCAGCGCAGGGAAAGAAAAAGGAGATGAGATAGAAGAGAGAAAAAGAAAAGGAGAGGAGGAAAAAGAGGGAAAGGAGGAAAAAAGGAAAAAGGAAAAGGGAAAAATGTTGATGTTGTGGGGGTGGCCCAACCCCCCGTGACTAGGCCGTGCAACTAGTCCAACATGTAATAGGCCCAATAATGTAGAGGAATATACCAGTGTAAATATACCAATGTACCCTCATCCTTTGTAAGTACTAAGGGGTAGAATGAAGATTTCTCATTCTACCCCACTCATATATATAAACCCCCAGGAGGGGCAAAGGAGGGACATCCTCTCATTCTTACCAACTCTCCCACAAATCTAGCTCTCTTCTTCCCCTTCTATGAGTCCCCTTATTTACTGTTTGGCCTGGTAGCCACAACAGATGGCGCCGTCCATGGGGACGACAGGAAGTTGCGTATGGAAGAGATTTCTCTAGCATTCAACAAAAGCACCGGCTATGTGGATCTTTTCTGTTCCTGGGAGCATATAGCTTCATGCGTGGCATCGGTAGCATCTTGCAGGCCACCAGCGACAGATAAGTAGTTTACTCGCTAAAAACTTTGCCATTCCCTGTATTTATTTCGCCTATGTACTTCGCCATGTTTTGTAGGTGATGTATCGAATAGATTTAGTCGTATGGGTTTCGCATGTATATTTCGCCATGTTTCGTATGGGGGTATTGAGTAGATCTAATCGTCGCCTCCGCCCCGCTGGGAGTGCTCATGCAGGGAAATGATGCCTGGATGCTGGAGGGCACGATCCTCCTGGCCAGGGAGCCTGAGCGCCTTCGGCTCGTCCGCGCTGGACCCCGCACGAGGTACACCTCGCCGAGCGCAACTGTGGACTCCGCGTCGTCGAAGCCTTCGGCTGCCTGAGAGCCTCCTTCCCCGTGGCCTTCGTGTTGGCTTGAGTCCTTGCTCGTCTCCGTGCGATCAAGAGCTCCGTGCTATCCTCGAGTCTCTGCTTCCCGAAGTCTCCCATGTGAAGTATATGTATACTCCATGCATGCACGTTGATTTATATACTACATGCATGCATGTTGCTCTATATACTCCATGCATGCATGTTGATTTATATACTCCATGCATGGCACATGCATACGTGGCATTTGTATGCGCATGCGAGTTGTGCGGAGGTGCGGCGGTTTGCACGCTTTGCTTCACCGAGGTCTGAGCTGGCCACGCCTACCTCGCTGCAGCTTCGCCGAGCTCGAATCGCTTATTTTTATGTTGCCGCTATCTCCGCTCTACCGGGGGTGGTCATGTAGGAAAGGATGTGTTGCACCGTGTTGGACCATGGGGATGGCTAGCTTCGCACACTGCCGGAGTATGCGCCGCAGCTCCAGCCTCTGCACCCTCGACGTCTGCGTGCAGGACCCCATGCATGCGTCTCCCACCCGAAGTCTCCCGGCTCGAAGCCTCCATGCGTGCGCGAAGCGCTTTATCCATCCATGAGTGCAATATGATCTATCCATCCATGCATACTTAACTCGCGTGTGTGCATCCATACATGCATTAAGTATCACGTACCCATCCATATATTCCATGCATGCATTAAATATCACGTATCAATCCATATGCTCATTCGCGTATCTGTCCATGCACACGGTTGGGTGTGGCTTTTGCCGGTTTCTCTCTCTCTCTCCTCCCATGAATGCCTCCCAGGCAGATGGTAACGCCTCCACGAGGGAGGCATTCATGGCCTCCCCCAGCGCCTCGATGAAGACACCCTCGCTCCTCTCCGGCACGATCGACCGAGCGTGCCCGCGCCGCCGCACTGGAAAGATGCACCCGCGTGGCCTCCGCGAAGCTCTGCACGGACCTCGCGTCGGCAGCGTCGA
Source organism: Dendrocalamus sinicus (assembly GCA_036346575.1). Taxonomy (NCBI): domain Eukaryota; kingdom Viridiplantae; phylum Streptophyta; class Magnoliopsida; order Poales; family Poaceae; genus Dendrocalamus; species Dendrocalamus sinicus. The sequence continues at coordinate 8,096,620 of CM070660.1, read as the reverse complement.
CCTGGCCTCCGCGTAGCTCTGCACGGACCTCGCGTCGGCGGCGTCGACCTCGTCTCCGCGCGGCTCTGTCGACCTGGCCTCCGCGTAGCTCTGCACAGACCTCGCGTCGGTGGCGTCGACCTTGTCTCCGCGCGGCTCCATTGCCCTCATGTCGGCGGGCGTGTCCGAGCACCGGGGTCCCCATGCCGGCCTCAACATTGTTGGTTCTAACCGGCGTTCTTGACGTCCGGTGAACTCGTGAACTCAATCACGAACACAAACACTTACAAACTCAATGCAATCACTTGGAACACAATGGAGTTTGATGCTGCGCACAATTTCAGCAGCTTTTCTGTTATCCCTCTTCTCTATTTATTCAGTGCACACATACAACTGGACCACGCAGTGATCAGGCGCACACCGCTCAGCGAGCACGTCCATCCCCGTGCCCACGATGCCGCTGATTCTCCGGTCATCCTTGGAACGTGCGAGCTATTCTCGCCACTACTCCTAACACGCGATGGCAGCCACAGGTTGGTGCTCATGCGCATGCACAACTGAAACAGGAAACATGCAGATCATGCAGCCTAACTAATCGAACCGGCTAATGCGCTAGGATTACTAACATTTCTCCTCCTAATTCTTGCGCATAGCCTGAGTATTGATGACGCCGATCTTGGAACGCAGCTCACGTAATCGAACTCGCCCCAAAGCCTTCGCCGAATGTTCGCTAGTTCTTCAAGCTGTCCTAATGGACTCAAGTGTTACTCGATTCTCCTCGACACACTCTCTTATATAGTGATACCTCACATCAATATGTTTGCTGCGTCGTGGAACACCGGGTTCTTACTCAGCTGAAGTGCGGACTCACCGTCAATTTTCAAAGTGAAGACCTTGCTCTTTTCGCCTCTGAATTCAGCAAGCGAGGCGGGCCAACCAAACACCTTGGCGGCTGCGGTGGTGGCAGCTATATACTCGGCCGCAGAAGATAAGGCCACCACCTTCGCTTCGAGGCGCCATGTGATGATGCTGGAACCGAGGAAGAAGATGACTCGGTGGTGCTCTTCCTTGTATCAATATCACCGCCAAGTCATTGTCACTATAACCAATGAGTTGAGCTCCCTTCTTCCCTCGGTAGTAGCGGTAGAAGTGCAAAGTTCCACAACATATCTCAAGACTCTCTTGACGGCCACCATGTGCTCTGTAGTCGGATTCTCCATGAACCGACTAATGTACCCCACAGAATATGCCAAGTCTGGCCTTGAATTCACCAAGTACCTGAGAGAGCCCACAATGCTCCTGTATTTGGTGGCATCAACTGAAGGAGCAGAGCTGGACTTACTGAGCTTCAGTCGAGGTTCCATGGGGTATGGCTTGATTGCACCCTTCGGCCAGCGATGCTGGAGTATCTTTGCCGCATAGGCACTCGGCTGCATGAAATGCCATCTTGTAGCCGCATCACCTCCACCGAGGTAATATCGGAGAAGGCCGAGGTCGCTCATTTTGAATGTCGCCTTCATCTCCTCCTTGAAGATGCGATGTCGTGTGGATTTCCTCCGGTGATCACTAGATCATCCACGATACTCCCACAATGAGACGCCGTGCGCACACACCGCGAGGTAGACAGCGTGCTCGGCGTGCTCGCGTGAACCCGAGCTTGATCAGGGACTCGTCGAGCTTGGAGTACCAGGCGCGCGGGGCTTGACGGAGTCCGTAGAGGGCCTTGATCAGGTGTAGTACCTTCTTCTCTTGGCCCTTCATCACGAACCCGGTGGGCGCTCGGCGAGGCGCCTCAAGAAGCTCACCGTTTAGGAAAGCGGACTTGACGTCCATGTGATGGACTGCCCACCCTTCACTTGCGGCGAGTGCGAGCAGTAGCCTCACTGACTCCAGGCGTGCCACAGGTGCGAATACTTCGTCGAAATCGATGCCTTGACGCCGACGCACCCGCTGCGACGAGCCGGCCTTGAACTTGGTGACGTGCCCAGCTTCATCCCGCTTCGTCTTGAAGACCCACTTGAGGCCGATCGGGCGCAAGCCGGTCACCGGATCAACGAGCTCCCAGGTGGAATTTGCCTCAATGGAGGTGAACTCGTCGAGCATGGCATTGCGCCAGTTCTCATGCTTCAGTGCCTCCTCGAAGGATGTCGGCTCGGCTTCGCTCGCCAGCAGCAGATGCTCCTCCAGCTCGTGCGGCGAGACCCGGCGGCGTGGCCGGGCCGAGCACATTGTCGACGTTGCGGTACCGGAGTGGTGCGTCATCGTCATGGTCCGCGTCCAGCAGCTCCGACGCGCCAGCGTCTGGTGGTGACACGAACTCCACTGGATCCGCCCAAGGTTGTGGAGGTGTGCTCGGCATCGCGCTCCCGGTGTCGAATACCGGCGAGGCGTGAACTGGCGAGGCTCCAGGTGTTGAACTCCCGGCACCGTGCGCTGGTGAACTCCGGGCTGATGGCGCAGGTGATGTCGGAGGTGTGGCAGCGGCTCCGCTCGAGGTAGTCGTACTCGTCGTTGTCGTCGTGGTGGCTGACCCGGGCAGCGGCAGGTGTTCAACGGTGAAGTCATCCACCTCGCTGCACTGCCCCTGGGTCCAGGACCACTGCGCCACCTCGTCGAACACCAGGTCCCGGCTGACGTGCACGCGCCGGGTCACGGGATCATAGACCCGGTACGCCTTGGAGCCGGGTTCGTAGCCGACGAAGATTGTGCGCCGGCTTCTGTCATCGAGCTTCTTCAGGTTAGGCTTCGTTACCTTCATGTGCGCGATGCAGCCGAACGTACGCAGGTGGTGGACGCTGGGGACGCTGCCAGTCCAAAGCTCGTAGGGGGTCTTGCCACCCACGCTTCTGGACGACGAACGGTTGAGCAGGTAGACTGCCGTCGTGACCGCCTCGCCCCAGAATTCACCGGGGAGGCCTTTCGCCTTGAGCATGCTGCGTGCGGTTCCCACGACAGACTGGTTCCTGCGCTCCACGACCCCGTTCTGTTGCGGCGAGTACGGTGCAGTGAGCTGACGATGGACACCGAGCTCGGCGCAGTAGTTGATGAAGTCAGCCGCGGCGAATTCTCCGCCACGATCGGTGCGCAGGGACAGCAGCTTCTTCCCACTCTTGCGTTCGGCCGCTGCTTGAATGCGCTTGATTGCTGTCGCGGCGGCGTCTTTGGTGGGCAATAGAGCAAGCCACATGTAGCGGGAATGGTCATCAACAAGCAGAAGGAAATACCGGTTGCCACTTGGGGTTGCCGGTGTGATTGGACCACAGAGATCGCCGTGGAGGAGCTGCAGCACCTCCGTGGAGCGGCGAGAGCTCGCTGCGGAACGGGATCGCCGATGCTTGCCGGCCGACAAAGCCGCACGGCTGCTCCACTTGGGACGGTGGAGGCAAGCCGGACAAGGCCGTCCCTTCCCATCTTCCGCAGCGCGGCGAAATGGAGGTGGCCAAAGCGGGCGTGCCACACCCAGGCTTCCTCGTCGCCCGCGCCGCAGCGATCGGCGGCGATTTCGACGTCGAGGATGTAGAGGCGTCCTGGGCTGCGGTGGATCTTGGCAAGCAACCGGCGCTCCTCGTCACGGACCCGCATCACGCCGTGCTCCACGAGACTTGGTACCGATCTCGTCGAGCCGTCCAACGGAGATGATGTTGGCGTGAGGCGAGGCGTAGTAGACGTTGGCGATGGCCCGGTGCTCTCCGTTCTTGCAGGACAGCAGGACGGTGCCTATCCCCTCGATGCGGGCGACGGAGCCGTCGCCGAATCGGACGGAGCCGGTAACGCCGGAGTCGAGGCTGGAGAACGCTGCCCGCGCCCCGGACATGTGGTTGGATGCGCCCGTGTCCAGGACCCAGCGCTTCGGATCCTGGTCACCGGACTCGTTGAAGACGGCGAACACCTTGCTTTCGACGAAGCGGAGCTGGCCGTCATGGTGGATCGGTGGCTTGGTCGCCGCTCTCGCCTCCTGCGGCGGCGGCGTGATTTGGGGATAAATCCTCCTCCCCGCACGCAGCCTCCACGAGGAGTAAAGTGGGCTCGCCATCCAGGCTACAAGGGCTCGCTCTGTTTCTTCTTGCCGCGCGATCTTTGGCCCAATGGCCCTTTGCCGCAGCCCGCAGACGTCGTCGGAGTTGGGATTTGGCTGGCCGGCGTTGCTTGCAGCTCGTGAGTCGTTACCGCCACCAGCGCCACGGCCGCGTCCTCTTCCTCGGCGCTTTCCGCGGTTGCCGGAATCCTTGTCCCGCTTCTTGTAGCGCTCCAGCCACTGCTCTTCAGTGAGCAGCAACTTGCCGACGACGTCCTGGGACAGCGACGATTCCTCGTCTGTCGCCGCTTTAAGCCTCCCGGTGACCTCCTCGACGGAGAGCGTGTCGATGTCGAGAAGCGTCTCAATGGAAACCACAAGTTGCTTGTACCTTGGACGAACGACGCGCAGATACTTGGCCACCACTTTGGACTCCGGCTCCGGATCGCCGAGAATTGCAAGTCGCTGCACGATGTTGGTGAGACGCAGCGCGAAATCCTCCACGGATTCCCCATCGCGGAAGGCGATCTTCTCGTACTCCGCACGAAGGCTCTGCGCCGTCGACTTGCGCACGCGCTCGTCGCCGATCCGCATCGTTCGGATTGCCTCCCACGCCTCCCTGGCTGACGGCTTGGTCGCCAGTGTGGGCACCATCTCCTGAGGCACGCCGGAGCAGATTGCTTCGAGCGCAGTGCGATCGTCATGGAAGTCGACGTCGTCGAACTCGACTGCCTCCCACAGATGACGCGCCTGCATCTTCAATTTCATCAGCAGAGACCACGAATCGTAATTCGTTTTGGTGAGCTGCGGCCAATTCCCCGATGCGCCGGTCTCGGATCACGCGCTCAACGACGACCTCGCGTGGGCGTCGTGAGCCGTGGCCGCGCGAGCGACGTGCGTCACGCGTGCGTGATCCTCGTGACGGTGAGATGCTCAGGGACGGGCGGCGCGGTGGAGTCTTGGCGCCAGAGCCACCACCCGATTCCTTCGTCTTGCCGTCGTCGTCGACCTTGCTCTTCTGCTTGTCGGACGGCGGAGAACGGCCGCGGCGTGGTGAAGTCATCGCGCGCGGCAAGTCCCTCTCTTACTGCTCTGATACCAATTGTTGGTTCTAACCGGCGTTCTTGACGTCCGGTGAACTCGTGAACTCAATCACGAACACAAACACTTACAAACTCAATGCAATCACTTGGAACACAATGGAGTTTGATGTCGCGCATAATTTCAGCAGCTTTTACGTTATCCTCTTCTCTATTTATTCAAGTGCACACATACAATCGACCACGCAGTGATCAGCGCACACCGCTCGGCGAGCACGCCCATCCCGTGCCCACGATGCGCCGATTCTCCGGTCATCCTTGGAACGTGCGAGCTATTCTCGCCACTACTCCTAACACGCGATGGCAGCCACAGGTTGGTGCTCATGCGCATGCACAACTGAAACAGGAAACATGCAGATCATGCAGCCTAACTAACTGAACCGGCTAATGCGCTAGGATTACTAACAAACATCGCAGCCTCCGAGCACGATCCTTCGCCTCCGGACGTAATCGAAGAAGCCAAGCTCGCGAAGTTTGGATTACCAGAGCGGAGGCTGTTCGTGCTGAGTGGAGAGGTCGGTGGCATGGAGGCCGGCGCACAGAAGTCGACGGTGTGGTGCACGCTCCTCACGGGCAAGGAATACAGCGGCAGCGCGCTGGTGATGGACGGCCGCGCCGGCTTCAGCGGTGGCGGCACGATGGAGCGAGCCGTGGTGGGCGACACGGGGAGGCTCCGGCGGGCGAGGGGTGCAGAACCCCGCGCCTAGCACCATCGTCTTCGAAATGGACTTCTACGTCGGCGGCCAATCAAGGTTCGCATATCCGTCCATGCATACTTGAGGACGTTGTCGGCTTCGTCGAGCTCTACGAAGTCTTCGCTGAGTCCCCTGGGGTCTTCGCCAACGTCGCGCGGGCAGCTCCGAAGTCTCCGTCGAGCTCTCCGAAGTCTCTGCAGATTCTCAACACATGCATGCACTCTACGTGAACTTCTCAACACAGGCATGCATCGGATCAGCGAAGATCACTTAGCCGCGAGCTTCGTTTCGTTGAAGACCTTGGTCACGGACCCTGTGTAGACGAAGTCCGCGTCAACGAGGTCTGCCCAGGTGGTGGCCTCCACTTCCACGCCGACCAAGTCTGTCCAAGTGGGCATGAGAGGTACTGTGCCTTGAAACCATTTCATGATGGCACACGTCCTGTCAAGATTCGCTTTTGCAATTTTTACTTGACTGGCTTGTCCCTGCTTTCATTGCCAGCGTCGCGTGTTACTGGACCAGCCTCGGACTCTTTTATTGCTGTTGCGTCCTCTTTCATGCAGCGGTGTTTGATCGGCTTCTGGCTTAAAACCGAACGATGGCCTCGTGTCTTGGCGTACTCTACGGAGTATAAATAAGACGCGGATGTTGTCCCTGCGCACTCTATTGAATATAAACAAGACGCGGATATTCTGCGCACACGTGGATGTTGTCCCTACGCGTACTCTCCGGAGTATAAATAAAACGTAGTGTCGAGGTCTGCCTCCGCACGCACCCTCACCGCCCGCAACGCGCGGAGGCTTGCCTCCGCGCGCAGTCTACGGACTCTAAATAAGACGTAGCGTCGAGGTCCGCCTCCGCACGCACTCTACGAAATATAAATAAGACGCAGCGGGGGGACGCCTCCGCGTGCACTCTACGGAGTATAAATAAGACGTAGCGTCAAGGTCTGCCTCCGCACGCACCCTCACCGCCCACAAAATACGGACTCTAAATAAGACGTAGCATCGAGGTCCGTCTCCGCACGCACTCTACAGAGTATAAATAAGATGCGGATGTTGTCCCTGCGGACTCTACTGAGTATAAACAAGACGCGGATACCACACACACATTGATGTTGTCCATATGCGTACTCTCCGGAGTATAAATAAGACGTGGATGTTGATCACACGCACTCTACGGAGTATAAATAAGACGCGGATGTTGTCCCTGCGCACTCTACTGAGTAAAAACAAGACGCGGATCCCGCGCACGCATGGATGTTGTCCATATGCGTACTCTCCAGAGTATAAATAAGACGTGGATGTAGTTCCCACGTACTCTACGGAGTATAAAAATTGCAACATGGCCGAGACACTAGGGAGTACCTCGTTTTAAGCGGCGCACCACTTGGATATCGCGCCCTCGCACGCGTTGCACCTGGGAGTGCACCGCGAATTTTTGAAGGTAGGGGAATGACGGCTCCGCCTCCCTGCCGCCGCGCGCGTAGCGCCCTCGGCCTACGCCGCAAGCGCCCGCTCCCTGCCTCCGCGCGCATAGCACCCTCGGCCTACGCCGCAAGCGCCCGCTCTCCGCAGGCACTGTTTTTGAAGGTAGGGGAATGGCGGCTCCGCCTCCTTACCTCGGCGCGTAGGGGAACGGCGGCTCCACCTCCCTGCCTCCGTGCGCGTAGCGCCCTCGGCCTACGCCGCAAGAGCCCGCTCTCCGCGGGCACCGTTTTCGAAGGTAGGGGAACGGCGGCTCCACCTCCCTGCCTCCGCGCGCGTAGCACCCTCGGCCTACACCGCAAGCGCCCGCTCTCTACGGGCACCATTTTTGAAGGTAGGGGAACGGTGGCTCCGCCTCCCTGCCTCCGCGCGCCTAGCGCTCTCGGCCTACGCCGCAAGCGCCCACTCCCTGCCTCCGCGCATGTAGCGCCTTCGACCTACGCCAAGCGCCCGCTCTCCGCGGGCACTGTTTTTGAAGGTAGGGGAACGGCGGCTCCACCTCCTCGCTCGCGCGCGTAGCGCCTCGCCACGCCGCAGCGCCGCTCTCCGCGGCACCGTTTTGAAGGTAGGGGAACGGCGGCTCCGCCTCCTTATCTTGGCGCATAGGGGAACGGTAGCTCCGCCTCCTTACCTCGGCACGCGTAGTGCCCTCGGCCTACGCCGCAAGCGCCCGCTCCTTGCCTCCGCGCGTGTAGCGCCCTTGGCCTACACCAGAGCGGGCACTATTTTTGAAGGTAGGGGAACGGCGGCTCTGCCTCCTTACCTCGACGCGTAGGGGAACGACGGCTCCACCTCCCTGCCTCCGTGCACGTAGCGCCCGCTCTCCGCGGGCACCGTTTTTGAAGGTAGGGGAACGACGGTTCCGCCTCCCTGCCTCCACGCGTGTAGCGCCCTCGGCCTACGCCACAAGCGCTCGCTCTCCGTGGACACTGTTTTTGAAGGTAGGGGAACGCGGCTCCACCTCCATGCCTCCACGCGCGTAGCGCCCTCGGCCTACGCCGCAAGCGCCCGCTCTCCGTGGGCACAGTTTTTGAAGGTAGGGGAACGGCGGCTCCGCCTCCTTACCTCGGCTCGCGTAGTGCCCTCAGCCTACGTCGCAAGCGCCCGCTCTCTGCGAGCACAATTTTTGAAGACAGGGGAACGGCGGCTCCGCCTCCCTGCCTCCGCACTCGACTTCGCCGTCCGCCTCGTAGGCATCGCCTCGACGGAACGACACGTCATCAGCACTCGAATTCGCCGTCCACATCGTAGGCATCGCCTCGGCGAGACGGCACGTCCTCAGCGCTCGACTTCATCGTCCGCCTCGTAGGCATCGCCTCAGCGGGACGGCACGCCCTCGACACTCGACTTCGTCGTCCGCCTGTTAGGCATCGCCTCGGCGGGACGGCACGCCCTCGGCGCTCGACTTCACCGTCCGCCTCGTAGGCATCGCCTCGGCGGGATGGCACGCCCTCGGCGCTTGACTTCGCCGTCCGCCCCGTAGGCATCGCCTCGGCGGGACGGCGTGGCTCCGATGCTGGACTTCGCCGTCTGTCTTGTGGGCATCGCCTCGGCGGGACAACACGTCTTCAGCGCTCGATTTCGCCGTCCGCCTCGTAAGCATCGCCTCGGTAAGACGGCACGTCCTCGGCGCTCGACTTCGCCGTCTGCCTCGTAGGCATCGCCTCGACGTAACGGCACGTCGTCAGCGCTCGACTTCGCCGTCCACGTCGTAGGCATCGCCTCGGCGGGACGGCACACCCTCGGAGCTCGACTTCGCCGTCCGCCTCGTAGGCATCGCCTCGACGGGATGGCACGTCATCAGCGCTCGACTTCGCCGTCCGCCTCGTAGGCATCGCCTCGGCGGGACGGCGCGGGATTTAGTGTAGGAGTTCGCTGATTTCTTCGTAGGCATTGCCTCTAGGGTCTGCAAGCTACCAGTTGCATCGGCTCACCACTCGGCACCCTCGCGCTTGCTGTCGGGGAACCGGGGGCTGGGGTGGTTGATCACGTCAGCTCGCCCATCGGGACGTCAGCGCTTGCTATCGAGGGAGTGCTGTTGTGGGGGGGTGGCCCAAACCCCGTGACTGGGCTGTGCAACTAGTCCAACATGTAATAGGCCCAATAGTGTAGAGAAATATACTAGTGTAAATATACCAATGTACCCTCATCCTTTATAAGTACTAAGGGGTAGAATGGGGATTTCCCATTCTACCCCACTCATATATATAAACCCCTAGGAGGGGTAAAGGAGGGGCATCCTCTCATTCTTACCAACTCTCCCACAGATCTGGCTCTCTTCTTCCCCTTCTATGAGTCCCCTTATTTACTATTTGGCTTGGTAGCTACAACAGTAGAAATTGAAGTAATAGCATAAAAATATAGACACATAAATGTTTTGGGCAAAAGGTAAAATTTTCTTAATATTTTACGGATACAATGTTATTAGCTCATTAAAAACCTTACGCCCCATAATGGAGTTCCTCGAGTAAAGAAAAAAGTATAGTAAAAACATGCATACATACTAACTACTCCCCAATGTCAAGATCGTTCACGCTTTCTAGGTCAATGTACACCTGCGCGATCTCAAGATCCTCCTGTTGATGACGTTGTCGCTCTTTAGCTAATTCTCACTCATTGACACATTTGATTGCCTCCACCATTTTGGCCATGAGGAATGATTTCTTATTTTCAAATATTCTCTCTACCAACCTAAACATTGCTTTTGAAGAGACGGTGGACATCGAAACCAACAAAACATCCGGTGCAAAATAGCACATCATAGAATATATCTATTTGTTATTCTTCCGCCACTCAAACAAATATATCTTACTTTTACCAGCAATATCAGTATCGGTGTTTACAAAATCATACACTATGCAGTAGTCACCATCAACACGTTCAATGTCGGCCACACCATGGCACGCATTCACCCCGCTCATCTTACATGCCGTGTAATGCATCCCTGTTCTGCGCCTAATCTTGCATGATAACAAAGACAACGCTCAGGTACCATCAGCACAGCGTCTGTCAACATTTTGAAAACAGGTTTTGCTAATGTTTTTTTAGCTAAAATAGGCACTCGAGTGATTATTAGATTTTGGCTAAAATATCCAATTAAAGAAAATTAAAAAAACAGAGAAACAATAAAAATGTTATATCTCCATAGATAACGCAAAGGGAAAAAAAAAAGAAAAAATCACATTAAAAAGACAACATGTTTAAAACGTTTCTGAAAACTAGAAATCAGAAGTTACAAGCCGTTTTGATTGGGGCTTGATTCTTCGATGTTAATTTAGGTTTGATCCCATGCTGATGCAGTGGCCGTGAGTGGTGAATGTTGGATTAATTGGGCTTGGTCCATTTTAATTTAGCAATTAATCAAATGAAATTCCTAGGCCCACATGGAAAAACTGTTTAGTCCCATATGGAGAGTTGAATGAGAGTTACACCACTTTAAAAGGTGGAACATGGTAACCCCCTTGTGGAATTGGAGAGAGCCAATACACGCACGCGCGCTCGCTCGCCTCACCACGCCACGCCACGCCGAGCCATGCCGTGCCGTGCCGTGTTGTGCGACGTCTGTGTGAGCATGTCGGTGCGGCGCGTTTTCTTTATCTATTCGAAAATTGAAACGCGACCGACTACCGCGCGAACGGTTCGATTACTAGTGGATTATGGCTGCAGTTACTTTCGAGTAATGGGTGCAGCTAATGGCAGCAGTTACTGGTCTCTTCAATTTTGCTGTTACAAGAGAACAGAGAATAAGAAAGTTCTCCTCTCCATACGCAAGAACAGTTTTTCTCTCCCTCTGCTTTTGTTGCTGCTCTCGCAATCTCCGGTCCGAACTTGCGCGCACAAGTTTCGGGCGAGTAACCTCCGAACTTCGCCCGTTTGTGTACCTGCACGGGTAGGCGGGCGATCAAGTTTTTGGGAAGCGTCCGTTCGCGAGACTGCACTGCGAACATCTTCCTGCATCAACCTTCGTCCTGCATCACGCCTTGATCGACTACATCGAATAGGCCATCATGTCAACTGATGGTAACGGCGTCTCCGGTGTCTCGACCGCCCCGCCCGAGGGTATAAATCTAAAACTTTTCTGGTGTATTTGTTTCTGTGCGCTATGAATATGTTAATAGATGTTTCTGTTAGCTTGTTCGTTAGCGAATATGAATACATCATTGATAGATCACTCATACATGTTTATGTCATGTTTTATATGCTGAATTTCTGGATTAAAATATGCTGAAAATTGACTAGATTTCCAACAATCCAAAAACTTGATAGGTCTTTTTCGGTAGTTGGCTTTGCTGCGTCGCTTAAGCCGCACCCTCCGTTTGATGGTTCAAATTTTAAGAGATGGCGTGCACACGCAATCTTGTGGTTTACTGCCATGGAATGTTTTCATGTTGCACAAGGCAAGCCCGCTGAGCCTCTGTCTGATGAGGATGAACGCAAGTTCAATGCAACGGATAACTTGTTTCGAGGTGCACTTGTCAACATACTGGCGGACAACATTGTGGATGTGTACATGCATTTGCCTACGGGCAAAGAGATGTGGAATGCACTTGAGGCCAAGTTCGGAGTTTCCGATACTGGCAGTGAGCTGTATGTCATGGAGCAGTTCTATGACTACAAGATGATCGATGACCGTTCTGTAGTAGAACAAGTTCATGAGATTCAGACGCTGGCAAAGGAGCTTGAGAACAATAAGTGCGAGTTACCGGACAAGTTTGTGGCTGGCGGTATTATCGTCAAGTTACCACCTTCTTGGTCGGATTTTGCTACATCTCTAAAACACAAGAGGCAGGAGTTCAGTGTTATTGATCTCATTGGCTCTCTTGGTGTTGAAGAGAAGGCGAGGGCAAAAGATACTCGTGGCAAGAAAGTTGCTGCTGAGGGAGGTTCTAGTGCCAATTTGGTGCAGAAGAATAACCCTCAGACTTCCCACAATAAGAAGAAAAATAAGCCTATTGTTAAGCCCAAGGCTACTACTGAGTTTAAGAAGAAAGGCAAAGGAAAGGGCGGCTACTTTGTGTGCGGTGATTCTGGCCATTGGGCTAAGGATTGTCCAGACCGCAAGGATAAGCAGAAGAAGTTTGCCAACATGGTTATTAGTGATGCTGGAGGAACATCGGGGTACGGTAATTATTTACCTACAGTTCTTTTTGTTTGTCAATCACCTGAGTGGTGGGTTGACACTGGTGCTAATATTCATGTGTGTGCTGATATTTTCTTGTTTTCATCTTATCAGGTCTGTCGAGGTTCCTCCTTGTTGATGGAAAACAGATCGCATGCAGCTGTTCATGGTGTTGGTACGGTCGATCTGAAGTTTACTTCGGGAAAGACCGCAACCAAGAACGTGCAGCATGTCCCCTCCATAAAGAAAAATCTCGTCAGCGGATCTCTACTATGTAGAGTTGGTTTTAGGCTTGCATTTGAGTCCAATAAATGTGTCGTGTCTAAGTATGGAACATTTGTTGGTAAAGGCTATGAGAGCAGAGGCTTGTTCCGCTTTTCTTTGATGGATTCCTATAATAAATTTGTGAACCATGTGTGTAACGATGATGATGAATCTAATGTTTGGCATTCACGACTTTGTCATGTTAATTTTGGGTGTATGACGCGCTTAGCTAATATGAGTTTAATCCCGAAATTCACTTTGGTCAAAGGTTCTAAGTGCCATGCGTGTGTTCAATCGAAACAACCTTGCAAGCCTCACAAGGCAGCAAAAGAGGCGAGGAATTTGGCACCGTTAGAACTCATTCATTCCGATTTGTGCGAGATGAATGGCGTGTTGACTAAAGATGGGAAGAAATATTTCATGACGCTTATAGATGATTGTACTAGATTTTGCTATGTGTACTTATTGAAAACAAAAAATGAAGCGTTGAATTACTTTAAGATCTATAAAGCTGAGGTAGAAAACCAACTTGAGAGGAAAATCAAGCGGGTAAGGTCTGATCGTGGGGGAGAGTATTTTTCAAGTGAGTTTACTTTTTTCGCGAGGAACATGGAATTATTCATGAGAGGACGCCTCCTATTCTCCCGAATCAAACGGGGTTGCCGAAAGAAAGAACCGCACTCTAATCGATTTGGTTAACGCCATGTTAGACATCTGCGGGACTTTCTAAGGAATGGTGGGGTGAGGCTATATTGACCGCGTGTCATGTCCTGAATAGAGTTCCTACAAAGAACAAAGAAGTAACACCATTCGAGGAATGTGAAAAGAAAAAGCTGACTCTCTCATATTTGCGCACCTGGGGATGCTTGGCCAAATTTAATGTGCCAATTATCAAGAAGCGCAAACTTGGACCAAAAACCGTAGATTGTGTATTTCTTGGTTATGCTATGCACAGCGTGGGTTATAGGTTCTTAATTATAAAAACTGGAGTACCTGACATGCGTGTTGGTACAATCATAGAGTCCAGAGATGCTACATTTTTTGAGCATGAATTTCCTGTGAAATGTGATGTACCTAGCTCATCTAGTCAAGAACCTATAATTTCCCTTGATTCTTTGTGCCGATAGAACATGTTGAGGAAACGCCTGTGGAAAATCCTAAGGAGGATAACAATGAAGTTACTCGAAAGAGTAAGAGACAGAGGATTGCAAAATCTTTTGGTGATGATTTCATTGTATACCTCGTGGATGTCACTCCTAGAACCATTGAAGAGGCATATTCTTCTCCTGACGCTGACTATTGGAAGGAAGCAGTACGGAGTGAGATGGATTCTATTATGTCTAATGGAACTTGGGAGGTCGTTGACCATCCTTATGGGTGTATACCTGTAGGATGTAAATGGGTTTTCAAGAAAAAGCTTAGGCCTGATGGTACAATTGAAAAGCACAAGGCAAGGCTTGTGGCCAAGGGTTATACCCAGAAAGAAGGCGAGGACTTCTTTGATACTTATTCACTGTGTCTGATTGACCACAATTCGAGTACTACTTGCCCTGGCTGCCTCTCATGGTCTGCTCGTTCATCAAATGGACGTTAAGACAGCTTTCCTAAATGGAGAGTTGGAGGAGGAAATTTATATGGATCAGCCAGACGGGTTTGTGGTAGAAGGTCAAGAAGGAAATGTGTGCAAGTTGTTAAAGTCTTTGTATGGCCTAAAGCAAGCACCTAAGCAATGGCACGAGAAGTTCGACAGAACTTTGACATCTGCTGGCTTTGTTGTGAATGAAGCCGACAGATGTGTTTACTATCGCTATGCTGGGGGAGAAGGAGTGATCTTGTGCTTGTATGTTGATGACATACTGATTTTTGGGACAAATCTCAATATGATTGAGGATGTCAAGAATTTTCTGTCCAAAAGCTTTGAGATGAAAGATTTGGGAGTGGCTGATGTGATTCTTAACATTAAGCTACTGAGAGGAGGTGATGGTGGGGTTACACTCGTGCAATCCCACTATGTGGAGAAGGTCTTGAGTCGCTTTGGTTATAGTGACTGCAAGCTTGCTCCTACTCCTTATGATCCTAGTGTGTTATTGAGGAAAAACCGAAGAATAACAAGGGATCAATTGAGATACTCCCAGATCATTGGCTCATTGATGTATTTAGCTAGTGCTACGAGGCCTGACATCTCGTTTGCTGTGAGCAAGCTAAGCGGTTTGTTTCAAACCGGAGATGATCATTGGCGTGCTCTTGAGAGAGTAATGCGCTATCTAAAGGCAACCGTGAGCTATGGAATTCACTATGCTGGGTACCCAAAGGTACTGGAGGGCTACAATGATTCAAACTGGATCTCTGATGCTGATGAGATAAAAGCTACGAGTGAATATGTGTTTACACTTGGAGGTGGTGCTGTTTCCTGGAAGTCTTGCAAGCGCACCATCTTAACGAGGTCAACAATGGAAGCGAACTCACGGCATTAGATACCGCTCATCGTTGAGGCCGAGTGGCTTCGTGAACTCCTTATGGATTTTGCGGTGGTTGAAAACCGACACAGGCTATCCCGATGAACTGTGATAATCGATCGTAATTATCAAAGTGAACAGTTCTAAGGACAACATGAAGTCATCTAGGCATGTTAAGAGGCGGTTGAAGTCCGTCGAAAGCTGAAAAACTCCGGAGTGATAGCGCCGACTATGTCCGCATACCTAATAATCTGGCCGACCAATTTACAAAGGGTTTATCACGTAATGTGATAGATAGTGCATCGAGTGAGATGGGCCTGAGACCCACATGAGTCATACCACAGTGGTAACCTGTTCTACGTGATCGGAGATCCCGTGAAGTAGGATGGTGAAACAAGTTGTTGGTTGACTGGGAGGAGAGACCTTTACAGGGCTCATTTCTTCAATGATGCGCTTCTCTCCTATTCTGTATAGCAGGTTTGTTTTTACCTTAATGTGATCCGAGTGACTTATTTAGAGCAGAGATGTCGGCCTACAGGACATCTTAGAAGGAACACACCTATATGAGTTCGACTGCTGGTCACAGTCTATGAGATTTGGGTGATCTCTAGATATTCATGAATAGGCATGGAGTATGACTTATACGCTCCAACTGAGGGGATGCTTTAGGCAGCCTAGTACTAGTAAAGGAATTGGGTAAAGCTTGTTCGCACAAAACTGTCAATTCAAGGCATTGTCCATTGTTCAGTTGTGGATGAGTGTAACTCCTTTCCTAGGTGGATGTTCAACTTAACAGTCTCCATCGAAACATTGGTATATCAAACAACAGCAGAACTGAGAGTATTTCTCGTGTGCCTTGAAATTTGGTGGGGATTGTTGGATTAATTGGGCTTGGTCCATTTTAATTTAGCAATTAATCAAATGAAATTCCTAGGCCCACATGGAAAAACTGTTTAGTCCCATATGGAGAGTTGAATGGGAGTTACACCACTTTAAAAGGTGGAATATGGTAACCCCTTGTGGAATTGGAGAGAGCCAATACACACGCGCTCGCCGCCGCTCGCTCGCCGCGCCACGAAGCCGCCGTGCCGTGCGCGGCGCGTCGCGCGCAGCGCAGCGTGTCGGTGCGGCGCGTTTTCTTTATCTATTCGAAAATCAAACGCGATCGACTTGGCGAGAACGGTTCGATTACTAGTGGATTATGGCTGTTTTTGTTGCTGCTCTCGCAATCTCCGGTCCGAACTTTGCGCGCAAGTTTCGGGCAAGTAGGCCTCCGAACTCGTCCGCTTGTGTACCGCACGGGTAGGCGGCGATCAAGTTTTGGGAAGCGATCGGCGCGACTACTCAATTTGCGACGTCTACTTCGGTGGTGAACCGTTCGCGAGATCGCATCGCGAACATCTTCCCGCATCAACCTTCGCCCCGCATCACGCCTTGATCGACTACATCGAATAGGCCATCATGTCGACTGATGGTAACGGCGCCTCCGGTGTCTCCGGCACTGGCCCCACCCGAGGGTATAAATCTAAAACTTTTCTGGTGTATTTGTTTCTGTGCGCTATGAATATGTTAATAGATGTTTCTGTTAGCTTGTTCGTTAGCGAATATGAATACATCATTGATAGATCACTTATGCATGTTTATGTCATATTTTATATGCTGAATTTCTGAATTAAAATATGTCGAAAATTGACTAGATTTCCAACAGTGAACTGCTCCCATGCTGATACGCAGTGGTGAGCTGGTGATACCAAACGACTTCTTCCTGCAAGCGTACATGTACACAAAGTTCAGCCCTGTTTCAGCACCCCTGGCCGTGAGTCCTGGCCATGCTGATGCAGCAGTAAATAAAACATTCCTGATTCCGAAACAACCCCATATATACACTAACCGATAGAGTTAATCAACGCAATCATCTGTTCGGTGAGCAAGAGAGTATAGTTAGATCAAACAAATGAAAACGACAGAAAAAAAATCCTTATCACGCGCCCGCTGCCGCTGTGGTTTTTCATGGGTTTTTATCAGCCGAGCGCGTCGCCACTTGAAGGGGTGGTGATGCACATTGCTTTGCTTTGCCGTCTACGTTTGTCGCGGTTAGTGGCGCATGGGAAAGCCAACACGCTGTGTGCCGTTCTTTTCTCTGCAGGTTGGTGAACTTGCCCAATCGCGCGCAATGGGTCAGTCAAAAAACGAAAGCGACGCACTTGATCCTGCTGTTTGTAGTGCTGCACTGCAATAGCAGAGCACTTGTCGATTTTTCTCTGTGTGTGTTTATTAAGGCAAAATTTGATATCTGCCCTTTAAAAAATTGCCACTTTGAGATCTACCACTCAATTTTCTAAAATTCGAAATTTGCCACTCTAGTTTCTTTCTCTTTTGAAATATACCATTATCACTCATTTTCTTTCATTTTCTTTTTCTATTATCTGATTTTCCGTATATTCTAAATATGAACTACCGGTTTTGCCCTTTGTCTTTTCCTCTCATCCCTTCGTTCTTCCCACCAGAGCTCCTCCCTCATCCCCACGCTGCCTCCCCAGTTTCACCCGGCATCGCCCTCCCCAGCCACGCCGCTCCCCTCCTCGCTGGCCCCCTCCTCACCATCTCTACGCCGCTCCCCTCATTGTGTCCCCTCCGTGCCACTCCCCTCCTCGCCGCCTCCTCCACATCACGGTCGTGGTCGAAGGCGGCTGTGGTCATGGTCGAAAGCTACCCTGGTCGAAGGCTACCACGGTAGTGGTCGAAGGCGGTTGTGGTCATGGTCGAAGGTGGCTGTGGTTGTGGTGGCCGTGGTTGAAGGTGGCTTTGGTCGTGGTCGAAGACGGCTGTGGTTGTGGCGGCCGTGGTCGAATCGACGAGGGGAGGGAGGAGCTCGGGGCGACAGGGAGGCCAGATCTGGCTCTGAGGGGGCCGGGGAAGAGGGAGGAGCTCGGGGCGGCGGGGAGGTCGGATTTGGCACCGACGGGGTGGGAGGGGGGAGCTCGGGGGCTCCAAGGGGTGACGCTGGGGGGAGGGAGGAGCTCCGGCGGGAGAATGAAGGGATGAGAGGAATAGATAAGGGGCAAAACCAGCAGTTCATCTTTAGAATATATGGAAAATCAGATAATAGAAAAGAAAATGGGAGAAAACGAGTGATAATAGCATATGTCAAAAGAGGAAGAAACTGGAGTGGCAAAATTTAATTTTCTGAAAACTGAGTGGCATATATCAAAGTTGGCCTTTTTTTAAAAGAAAAACAGGTGAATGCAGAGCAACAGCAGTTATAGCAGTTATCTGAAGACTACATGCACTAGATCGTAGGTGAGGTACTCGAGCTCGACTCCAGTTCACGAGCTACAATGAAACGAGTTCGAATAGCTCGTTAGGACTCGATTTAAGTTTGAATATGGTTGTGTGTTAACTTTTACCGAGTTTACTTAAGTTAAACTCAAGTTTTATTTTTTTATTGCTAAAAATTGATGTATGTTGAATTGTTGACTATTATTGAGTCTACTTAAACTTAGATTTAGTCGAGCTTGAGCTTAGATTCAAGTTTGGACCCTAATTCAAACTCACTCGAACTTGGCTTGAGCTTTTACCGAGTTCAAACTTAAAAGGCCTCGAGCTCTGCCCTACCACCAGTGGACGCAACCCAGCTACATGTTAGATTGATCCCAAGTTGTGTTGTACCGTTGCGTCTTGGCTTTGCGGTTTCTGTCGAGGCAACCGATGGTGGTCGCGAGAGTTGGTTGGGATGTGGCTTGGATTTTGTTAGGCCCGTAGAAAACTCTATTTTTTAAATATTTATTTAGGGAATTTCTACTGTATATTTGAACAGAGCAATTCATAAAAATCAGATGGCTTCCTCATTCTCACTCTCTTCTCATTCTCTCGCAGTCTTGCTTCTCTCACTCCCTTCCTCTCTCTAGCAGCGATACCCCAACCCTATCCGCAACCATCCCATCTCCGGCGCCAGCTGTCGCTGTCGACCTCCTCTTTGGCCATCCTCGGGCGCGGCACCGCCAGATCCGGCCGTCGCCATCGACCTCGCCGCCAGATCTGGCCTTTCTCCCTTCCCTAGCAGCCTAGGAGGTCGAGTGCGGGGGGAGGGGGAAGCTGAGGACCTCACCATCAGATCTAGTCGTCCTCGAGACTATTGCCACCAGATCCGTTCGTCCTCGAGCACAGTGCTGCCAGATCCGGCTGCCGCCGTTGATTTCTTTTTCGGGCACGGCGCCGCCAGATCCAGAGCGACGGCGGTCGGATCTCCACGTTCGAGCTCACTACGGTTTCCACACTACCTGCCATGGGAGATAGGTGCTATTTTTTGGTGCAACATTTTTGATTTCTTCAATGCAATATTTTGATTTCATACGTGCAACATTAATATTTTTATCAATTTTTTATTATATATATTACTGAGTAATGTTGCATAGATAAATAAAAAATATTATGGCCGACTGTAGACGCTAACGTCCGGATCGAAGTTCGGACACTGGCAACTTCTTTTTTGGTGATGAGCTCATGCTAGCTGCTACTACTGCCGTCGCGGAGTGCTGGAAAATTCGGAAAGCCCATTTTTTTTTTAATTACTGTGACGTGGGTTCAATCGCGGACGTGGCAGTAGGGCAGCCAGCATGTTTGACCTCACGTGTTTGGTCGTCTGGACGATCGGTCTGTTTCTTCGGTACGCTTGTCGCGTGAAATTTGGCGTCCAAGAAAAAAGATTTTGGGCATCCAAGGAAATTCAGGAGACGATTGCCATGTAGGGGCTGTTTTTCATGCTCCATAATACCCCTGTCAATGTGTGCCAAATTTTGGCTCTACCAAAGTTTGATCATGGAAATTATTTACTCAAGTTTTGCCCATCATTAGCAACAAAATGAACTAGAGGTCCAGTAAAAATGAACCTTATCAAAGTTGGTAACACACTTATAACAAACCAAATAAGTGCCAAATTTGATCAAAGTTATCAGAATTTTGGTTTTGATAACCCAAATTTTGTACATACGTGTATACGTTTAGCGGTAGATACGTGTAACACCTGTTAATCGGCTAATACGTGCGATCCCCCTTACTTCCTTTCTTTTTCGATTCCACTCAGTGTTTTCGCTTCACATCGAGTTGGAAACAGACTCAAATGACTACAGAAATGGAAAAGTAGGTTTTCAGAAACTAGGATTCAGGGAAGAACCCGAGACATCTCCACGTTACCTCTCGAGATAACCTCTCATGGACAGGGAGGACGTCCCGCGGGTCTTTCCTTGCCACTGCCAGTCTGCCGCAGGGTGAAGTCAGCAATTGCAGACATCTCCACAATACCTCTCAAGATAATTCTTGCAAAACGATCCTATAAAATCTTCTACTCCGAGCTTTTCATTAAAAGCCAAATCAGCAATTGCATAAACATCTGGATCGCCCCTGAGCTTTTGCCTGTATAGCACAACGAAAATCTTTCCCACAAAGTGCAACATTTTGTTTAATGGACTGACTACAATCAGAACAGGTCCTGCCTTCTGTCTACAAAGACGAGAGAGAACCACCTCTTAGTGAGGTAGCAGAGTTATAGGTCTCTTAATAAGTTATGGATGTACAACTTCACTCATTAAGTCTAAATTCTGATGTCCACCTATTATACACATACGGATATGTTTCAGTAGGAATTTTGTGAGGTTATGGATTTATCTTCAGCCTCTATCTTTCTAAACATGCGCTAAGAAGACACATTCACAGTGTGTGCATGTGGTGTCCGTTCTTAGTACGTTGCATCTTCCTTTTTTTTTTAGATCAAGGGAAAATTTCATTAAGTGAATGAAAAAGGTCCCAGCCTCTACAATCCGAAGATCGTACACAGCTTAAAGGTTACAACCAAGAGCAATCAAGCACAAGAACTAACACAAAGCAAAAGACACAAGATACAGGAAAAAACAGACACTACGCCTCAATCCTATTCCGGAACTTCCATCCAAATTTTGCAAAGACCTCCATGATGACCGTCTCCAAAATCTGGCATCCATTCTTGAAGATTGGTCTTTCTTCTTCTTTACTTAACAAGGACCAATGCCGGATCCAATACGTTGCCTGAAAATGACTTGCGAAAGGTGTTGGTTTTAGCATTATTGAACACCACGTCATTTCTATTCAACCACATTGCCCAACAGAGAGCGCAAAGCACCTAGTAAAATCTGATTTTGAGTTTTGCCCGATGCCATGAAGCCAAGAGCCAAACATATCCGATATACTAGATGGTGGATGAATTCCAAAGGTGATGTGCACTGTGTTCCATATAAATCTAGCAAAGCGACAATCAATGAAAAGATGTTGTATCGTCTCCAAAGAGTTACAAAACAACACTTGACACTCCTTTGCCAATTCCTTTTGCTAAATTATCTTTTGTAAGAGTGACCCCTTTTGGAGATACCAAAGGAAAATTTTAATTTTCAAAGGCACTCTTATTTTCCATAGTGGATTTTTCGTAGGTAAGACTCCTCTTGAATCGATTCAAATACATAGAGCGAACCGTGAAAGACCCACTCCTATGAAGGTTCCAAACAAACACATCCTTCTCATTTGTAAGGTTAATCTGTCACAACTTTAGAGACTAAGTCGTACCACATTTGTCAAATTACCTTCCACCAAACCTCTTCTAAACGACACATCCAAAGTGGCGTAGAAGCTAAAACCTTAGCCACAGTATCATTCTTTTCCTCACAATCCTATAGAGCGATGGATAGACATCCCTTAAGGGTTTATTTCTAACCAAATGTCCTCCCAAAATCTAACTTGTGTTCCCTTTGAATTGAAAATAACCCCGAGCCAAGAAATCATCCTTGACCTTCATTAGCCCCGACCAAAAGTGGGAGTCACCCTGTCGTTTATAAACTTGAGTTATGGCTTTATTGGTCAAATATTTTCTTCTTAGAAGATTTTGCCAAACACCATCCTCATTAATAAGTTTAAACAACCATTTACTCAAGAGACATTTGTTTTGAATCCCAAGGTTTTGGATACCCAACCCGCCACATCCTTTGGTCTACAAAGTACACTCCACTTAGTAAGCTGCACTTCTTTTATGACTATCACTTTGCCAAAAGAACCTTGAGCAGTAAAAATCAAGTTTTGTAAAACACCCTTAGGGACTTCAAAAAGGAAAGCATATACATAGCTAAACCATTTAAGACCGAATTGATCAAAACTAGCCTTCCTCCAACGGAAAGAAGCTTTCCTTTCCAACCGCTGAGCTTCTTTTGGAATCTCTCCTCAATGATGGCCCAATCTTTGTTAGAGAGTTTACGATGATGCAAAGGAATACCAAGATATTTAAAAGGTAAGCCCCCGGTTTTGCAACCAAAAAGTTGTGCATACTCATGCTCGCAATCCTTAGCACTACCATAATGAAGAGCTCACTCTTATGGAAATTAATTTTCAACCAGAAAGTTGCTCAAAGGCACTTAACACTAGTTTAAGGTCTTTGGCTTGGAGTAGATCATGATCCATGAAGAGAATAGTATCATCTGCATACTGGAGGATCGAGAGGCCATCATCTACAAGATGTGGAACAACTCCTTGAAACCTCCCATCAGACTTAGCTCTACCAATTACGTTGCCAACATATCTGCCACTAAATTAAATAGGATTGGTGACAAGGGATCACCTTGCCTAAGTCCCTTTTTTGGCTGAAAATAATGCCCTAAAAGGTCATTAACTTTAATGCCCACACTACCACCCCTAACAATTTGATCTATCCACTTGCACCAAAGTGGTGAAAAACCTTTCATCCTCAATGTTTGTTGAAGAAAAGACCAGTTCACCTTATCATATGCTTTTTCAAAGTCCAGCTTTAGAATCACACCATCAAGCTTCTTCCTATGCATTTCATGTATGGTTTCATGAAGGATAATAACCCTTCCATGATATTCCTCCCTGCCATAAAAGTCGTTTGAGATGGTTGTATAACCTTCGAGCCACTAGTGCTAAACGGTTAGCCATTACCTTAGTAAAGACCTTGAAGCTAACATTAAGTAGGCAAATGGGTCTGAATGTTGATTTGAGTAGCCTCAATTTGCTTGGTAATAATGTAATTATACCAAAATTGAGGCTAAAAGTGGAGGTTTCCTTTGTGAAAATCGGTGAAAAGAGCCATGAGATCTCCTTTGATGAGACCCCAAAAGCTTGGTAAAACTCACTGGAAACCATCAGCCCCGGGCTTTGTTGTGTTCCATTTGAAATATAGCCTTTTAACCTCTTCTTTCGTGAAAGCGGACGCTAAAATCTCATTCTCGTTTCGATACCTATGGTATATCATCCTAAAGGATTCCATCATTGAGAAATTATTTCTCTCGACGCCCCAAAGAGACCTTTAAAATAATTGGTGATGTATTTCTTAAGGTTCTCATCACCTCTATAATCCCCTCTTCTGCTCGAGGCGGAAGATCCTAGTCTTCCTATGTTTTCCATTGGCTACCAACTGAAAATACTTAGTATTACTGATCGCCAAATAACAACCTAGTTGTTTTGGCTCTTTGGTACCATTTATCTCCTCCTCTCGCAGCAAATGAACTAACCGCTCTTTATAATAATGCTTTAACTCATTTTCCAGAGCATCGAGAAGTGAGTCTCGACTTTCTTATCTAATTCATTCGCCTTCGAATCAATTCTTCCTTTTCTTTTTGTATGAACCGCTAACATTCTTAGCCCAACCCCGTAGGAATTGTCTAAGTCTCTGAATTTTAAATTGCCATCTTTGTAACGATGTTTTTCCCCTTTTTCTTTGTTCCACACTTCCGCCACCAACTCGAGAAGCCCTCACGTAGCAGCCAACCGAGCTCAAATTTGAGCAGAGGTTGATTTTTGCAACGAGTACCATTTCAGTATCTAGTAACAGAGTGTGATCCGAAATTTCCTAGTCAACGCCCGAACCGTTGATAGCGGAAATTTTGTTTCCACTCTGTACTAACAAGGATCCGATCAAGTCTCTCATATGTTGGTGTATCCTAGAATTAGCCCACGTAAATTTCCGGTTAGATAATTCAAGCTCCTTAAATCTAAACCATCGATGATGGCATTAAATAAAAAGGCCACCTATCATCAAACCTATCATTGTTCTTTTCTGTGGATTCCTAATAATATTGAAATCACCTCCGACAAGAACCGGATGTGTTTCCTTGGCACATGTTTGTACCAACTCGCAAGGAAGGCCTCCTTAAGTTCAAGGTTGAGCAGCCCCATAAAGCGCTATAAGAACCCATTGGAAACCATCACCTCTCATTCTCAAGTGGAACTTAACATAAAAGTCTCCTCATCAAAACTACCAAAGTCAAAAATTTCTTGATTCACCCCAAGAAGGATGCCACCGACCTACCATGAGGTTTTGACCAGTGCCACAAAAATCTCGACCACCACAAATATTGTTCAACACCGCTTTTGGAAAATCTTTCTTCCGGTCTCCATAAGAGCAATAAAGTCTAGCTTATGCTCTCTAGATAATTCTGAAAGGAACCTATATTTAGCCAAGTCACTAAGACCTCTGCTATTCCAAAAGATTCCTTTCATTTTGATCGATTTGATTTTCTTTTTTCCTAACTATTCCAATTTTCTTATTCTTCTTATTAAAAGATGACATAGATTTATTCTTCTTGAAGACAGTTTGAATTCACAACTTAGGTGATCGTTGTCGTCATCCATAACCTCCTCCATCAAATCACCACAAAAGTGACCAAGAGTGAGGTTATTAACGTCATCATCTTCATCACTTACTAAAAAACAGCATCATTTGTCAAGTTCTTCAACAATTCTAGGACAAAAGCCGATGCAGTCTATTGCGTTCTCTGATTTTAAGCACCGAACTGAACCTAAAACTTCTTTCTCATTTTTGCCAACATCTAGGCCTAGGTTGATGAGTTTGGAAGCAACAACAACATCTGAAAAAGATGTGAAGGACAGATTTTGCTTGTTACTTTCAACCTGCTCCAAATTATTCAACGCAGGAGGTAATGGCGCCATCTTGGGCGCCTCGTATAAGGCCGGCATCGCAACCCATCGCATCAGTGTCGACGAGCGCCTTCCAGCAGTGACCAACCGTAGGCCAGCACCTGCCGGCGTCAGCCCGTGAAGTACCCGCTCCTCCATTGGTGCTTAGAGCACCCCAACATCATTAGATGCTGCTGCTCCATCTCCCTCAACATTTAGCAAATCCCCATCCTCATCAGTGAACACAGCTTCCACCAACTCGTCAACAAGAACATTATCATTCTCCACAAGAACCTTGTTACAACACATGTTATTAATTTTGAGATCACAAGCCATATCCAGAATCCGAACCTCCAAACCTTTAATTTTTGCTTCAAGTTCTTTAATCTGCTCTGCCATAACTTTAATATTTGCCTCAAGGGTCGCCTGGGAAGTAGTCTTTCTTGTTGGACCTGCGACGACGGCAAACCACCCCATCGGCGGCTGGAATGCTGGTCGATGCCGCTACATAAAGCTCTGCGCCGCGCCAAAGCGCCAAGCAAGGCCACCACGATTAGGACTAGAGCCGCCACCGTAGCCATGTCTTCCTTGTGCACACCACTATCCATCGCATCACCGAAGCGTAATCGTTGCCGACGGCTTCAACACCGCCCGGCTCCTTGCAACCAGTGTCATTCATTGGCAACGAAACGCCGCAGTGGCGAGCGATTGTGAGATGAGGCGAAAACCGGGACGAAAGCGTCCTCCCGGAGAAAAGCTCACACAGCCGGCTTGAAAACGGACCGACTGCTCCCAATCCGGATCACACGAGCGGGCCAAACGTCGTCTTTCGTTTGGGCCAAAACAAGTTGGCCTGCACCGATCGACACCGTCCGCCCACATACCTCTTGGTGCCCGACACCACTCATTCGGGGACAACCTGTTTTACCAGATTAACCTTCCTCATGTCCTTAACTTTAACCTCCCGACTTACTAATCAAGACCGATCAAACTTAGGTAAGGGGCCTTTCCAAGGACAATTTTTGAGGACAAACGCCGATCCGCTACCTTCTCGGTTATCCTTGATGGTAGAGGCCTAGGATGCCTCACATGGCCAGCCCCACATCAACCGAGCCAAATTTCGGAGACTCAATGTTTTTGACAAGCATTGCCTCGGCTCGATCAATTCGTCTCTCGAGAAACCCACTCGCAAAGCATCTCGAATAAATTCGAACCGAATTAGATGAAACAAGACTAGCGACTTCATCTTCTTCCTCGAGCTATCATCCCCATCTGCTGCCCAAAATTTTGATCTACTCGTGAAATTTCTATCTCCGACTAGCGGAGCAGAGAACTTGGAAAGATCAGGCGCTGATTGCCTTCTTGGCAGCACCCCAATCCATTCCTGCTCAACATGGGATTGCGACTTAGCGCACAGTGAGCCACCTCCATCAAGACGGGTCAAATCCACCATTAACCGAGCTTCACTGAATGGATACTAGCTCCCAGCTCACACCGTTGAAGAAACGGAGAGAGGGAAAGAAGAAACGAGGACTAGAGGAGGCGAGAAAGACGTACCTGAAACTAGTCCTTATAATTGAAAAAAGTCTAGACCATACATATCGTAAGCTTGCTTGACAATGCTTACATAGATAAGGTCTCGAGACTATCGGAATTACAGATTGTAAAGAACTGAAGGTTCATTTAAGTGGCTCATCTGGATCAAATCAGGGTTAGCAAAGGGAACCCCACAGCTAGTTTATGAAAAAAAAGAACGGTCCATAGGGATGCTGCTGGAGTCCTCCAAATGCCCATACTAAACAGAGCCTAAACTTCCCACGTTACTAGCCCAGGGGCCTTAACCGGCAGGCCTCATTTGGCCCGTTCTGAACGTGACCAAGTACAGGCACAGCTCGCTTCCGAGACCACCGAAACCCGAGCCCCGGGAAACCCTAGGAAGCGGATGAGGAGAAGGGCGCGCAGCCATGGCCAAGAACCAGAACAAAGAAGAAGAAGGCCAACAAGGGCGGCGGCGCCACCGCCATGGACACCTCCGAGGGCGCCCCCGCCGCAACGTAATTTCGAGCATCTTTCTTTTGGTGATTTTCTTGGTGTCCACTCTTTGACTAAAATCTTTTTGTTCCCTGTGTTTCCGAGAAAATTGGTACTATACCATTTTTTAGAGTGGCTTCGATAAAATGCCATTCTCTGTGGTAATTGTTAAAATGCCATCTAATACATGATTAACTCTAGAATTTGCCCTTTTAGAGGTTTTAGTCATTTCTTTTTCGTTTTTTATTTTTTTCCACCAAAATTGCATAGAAAATGACCCTAATACCCTTTGCATCTACACATTCGTTCCCCCGGAGCCTGCTTAGCCTGCTAGGTGGAAGACATTCAGGGGCATGTGAAAATGGACAAATATTGCGAAACAGGGGAAGTAGTAGCGGAACGGAGGGAGTCCTACTAGTCTACTACTACATGATCCACCGAAGCGGCCAATTCGACGGAGAAGCGCATTCAGATCTCCGTTCTTGGTGCAAACAGTGCTAATCATCAGGCCGGCAGATCAGGATACCCCCACGAGGCCATGAAAGAAAATGAGACTAGAACACTAAAACATTTTCGAAGAAATTATGCATCTATACTAGATAATTGATCCTTGGCCTCACAATCATCAAGAAAGTCCACAAAGAAACGGAGCGCCACAGATCAAATGCTTTTCATGGCGGATTGCTCATTGCTCAAAGCACATTTAACACCATCACAGGCACCTTGAAAAATCATTAAGAAGGCAAGAACACGAAAGGAAAAGAAAAAAGGGCACACAATGCAAGAAAGAAAGAAAGAAAGAAGAGCAAGGAAAATGAACAGAGATCAGCATCAGATATTCCCCTAGACGGATTCATCATGCTCTCGGCGGCGCCTTCTCTGGAACGAACAGAGAGACAATAGAGAGAATGAGAGATGTGCACGGCCGCCGTGGGGACAATTGAGCAAAGCAGGGGAATTCAGAAGCAGGGGTATTAGGGTCATTTCTCATATAATTTCGGTGGAAAAAAATAAAAAACGAAAAAGAAATAGCTAAAACCCCTAAAAGGGCAAATCATAGAGCTAATCATGTATTAGATGTCATTTTAATAATTACCACCTAGAGGGTGGCATTTTATCGAAGTCACTCCAAAGAAGTGGCATAGTATCAATTTTCTCTGTTTTTCCTGTGATTTTGACAAGCCTTCTCATTTTTCAACAAAAGCAATGCAAAAGTCAAATCATTTTTACATTGCATTGTTTAATTTTTTAGAATAAATCTATTTTACGCCCGTTCAACAATAATCCGAGTTCATAAAACACAACTACGAAACCAGTCAAGTCAAATTACACCCTTTAATTATTGAAACCGGGGTTAAATTAGCCCTTGATCCAACCGTGGAGGTTTTTCACTGGTGTGGCATCGCGGCCACTAAATTTGCCTAGTTGGCTGCCAAGTCAGCACGGTCTCTCACGCATCTCTCAACCCCCTCCCCCCTGCCCTCCTCAGTAGATCCTCTCGCCTCCACCTTCACTTCTATAGCCGGCGTCGGCGACAGTAGGCGACAAATGGTGGGCAGCGGAGACCGAGGAACCGGTCAGTGACGAGCGGACGACTGGCGGTGAGGCTCCAGAGATATGCATGTTCTACCATGGCGGCTCCATCGAATCGTGATCCACAACGGTGGCGGAGGTCTCAATCCTAGTTGCAATCCGGGCGACGGCGGTGGCTCCCGAATCTGATCCACGGCAATGGCGAGCTATACATGCTCCATGGCAGCCGACCATGCTGCAGAAGAAGCCAAATGGCAGCGACCACAGGGAGTGCTCAGAGGAAGCCGACGCCACCGGCAAGCTCGAAGTGGTAGGTGTGGTGGCAGATATGACCGGCGATGGTGACCATGGAGACATGCAGGGTTTCTCAACGTCCTTGGGCTTCTTGACGGTGGCATGGTGGGATGATTCCAGCGACGATGTGCTGCTCGGCGACGACATGATGAGACATCGGCGTGCTGCAATCACTCATATGGATCTAACAGCAAAGAAATCGTGGTCAATTATCTACGCACATGAGATCCAACAAGCCCACAATTCTGGAAACTAGTCAGACTGAATCTTTTCCCACGACTATGGTCCTGCGTCCTATTGTGAGTCGCAATGAAGAGAGGTGGTGAGGTCATTGGATCTGGGGAATAAACAACCAAGCTTATAGACACCAGCTAGATTTGAAGATAACAACAGAAGGTGAGGCAGGGGCGTACGACGAGCTGCGTGGTGCGTCATGCGTAGAGCTGGGACTTGGGCCGTGCCGTGCCGGCACGGCCCAAGCCTATCGTGCTTTGTGTCATACCGGCTCGGCCCAGTCATCTCCTCGTGCCGGCCCGCGTCGCCTCCGGTCAGGTCCAAGCACGGCCCAAAGCCCACCGTGCCAGCGTTCGTGCCGTGTCAGTCCAAGCCCAGCCCAAAATTACTATACGCGAAGGCGGTGTCAACGGTCGTCATCTTCCTTTCTCTCATACCCGCCTCGTTTAAAACTAGTTGAAATTGAATTAATTGCATAAAAAACATGGGCACTCAATGACATAAATATTTCGGAAAAATGAAATTTCTTTGATATTTTAGAAATACAATATTACTGCTTCGTATATAATATATGTATATACTAACAATATATACATATACTAACAATATATGTATATACTAACTATTACAACATGCGTATATAATATTTACTCGGCAATGTCTAGGTCAGCATACGCCTGTACAATTTCGGGATCCTTCATTTGATGTTGTTCCTGCTCTTTGGCTAATCCCCAGTCTTTGGCACATGTGATTGCCTCCACCACGATCTTCTCTCTTCTATTATTCTCCCTACCCAATTGAACGTTGCTTCTGAAGAGACGGTGGACACTGGCACCAGGAGAACATCCTGTGTGAAATGTGACAGCACAGGAAAGATCCGCTTTGTTGTCCTTCCAAACAACAACGGCAAGATTAGACAAATTAAATTTCTGCTGACCCATCCAAAACTGCAAATTCGTGATCTAAACAAGTCATGTATCCACCTAATATCAAATAAAATTAGTGGGTCTAGACTAAACCAATGAATGTAAAAATGAACTGAAATAAACAAAGGTTCTTCAGATAAATTTACCACACATATGATAACCAACCAAATCCTTTAAGATAGGTACAATGTCCTGAACCTTTTCACTCGTAAGGATTGCTTCAATAGCTGCAGGAAAACAGAAGTTAAAATCCTGAGGATAAGAGGTTTATGATGTTCCTACTAACATTGATATGTAGCCTTCCCCCCTTGAGGTATCAACGGTGAGCTTACTCTCTGTAGCAGAATATAGATACAGCCCTGCAGAAATGTTAACACAACAGTAAGTTAATTCATAGCACACAAACTAACTAGTGACGAAAATGTAGCTGCAACATGTAACAAGTTAGACCATCTCTCTTTGCAACTTCAGTATGTTAAAACAAAGGTTATCAGCAATAGTCCTGTGCAAAGGTGATAAGACATAGCTGCATGTTGTGATCAACTTCATGGAAGTCCTGAAACTCGTAAGAAGCTAAGGCACCAACAACTTAGCATCAACACCAACAAGAACAAAATGGCAGAAAAGTCTTCAAATCTAATCAAACCCTAGCCGGTTACACAGCTACAAGGAGAGGGGTAGCAGTCGCGGCGGAGAGGGGCGACAGGCGAACGTTGACTGCCATATGTTATATGACAATTCTAACTTCTTAAGTGATTATTTTCTAACTTTTTTAGTGACCGTTCTCAATCAAATGATCAACCCAACCGTGCTCCTCCTGTGTAGGACCGAATGAGGCAACAGAGGGGGGGTGAATGGTGCCTTCAAACCTCTCCAAGAATTCACATAATCTTCTTCTCCGATAGCTACAAGAGCTACGAAGCAAGATGATCACTGGAAATTGAGAGATCAGAAACAGCGGAAGAAGAACAAACTCTCTGCCAGATCAGACAAGAGACAAAACATCAATAGATCAAGGTAGATGCTCGGCCAAGTCCGAGCGGTCGAAACATCAACGTGAGATGACTCAACTCTGCTGTAGTCAAAGTGACCAAAGCAGTTTGAGCGGTTGAGATCAACCGAGAGAAACCGATCGACAACCGAAAGCAAGCAAAGAAGAGCAATAGACTAGGCTGATAACAGAGAAATATACGCGCGACCGCAAGCACGTAACTTGTGAAACCTTTACACTGCGTCAATCGACCGGAGATTCGACCATAGACTAAAACGACCTCGAGTCATGAAATTACAGACGATCGAAGTCTCTCTGCTACAACCGAGAAGAACAAAGCAAGGTCGAACAAGAAACAGAGGAACTCGATGTGCGTGACCGTGAGACGCAAACACTCTTTGATTCAAACATTTGCTCTTAGGAGTGAATCACCAAATGGTCTTGAGACTAATTCCCATTCAGAGCAAATCAAGACCAAGCTTCCTCAAACCAAGAACAAGAAAAGAGAGCAAACAGAGAAATCGCAATCGGGACATCCAAGCAATAAACAAAGAACACAACTCGAGTTTTCATTCCAACCATCAAGGAGTACAAGGAGTCCCGACACGCCGGAGAGCATAGAGAGTAGCTCACACCTCCTCTCTTTCTCTCTTTCTCGATTATTCATACATGGATTCTCCACTCATCCTCTCTCTCACAATCCCAAGAACACACTCACACAGACTCCCATGGGAGGGAGAGGCGGCGCCTCAAGGCCCAAAAGCCAACTCACTCACACTCGTGCCTCCCTCTCCCTTTTATAGCCTCACACCGAGACTAACCCTAATGGATCCATCCATTAGTCCATCTGGGCTAACCCAGTAAACCCCTCCTAACACCGGGTTTACACACCGCGCACACGCGGCAACCTGCTGACCGGTAAGCGACAGATTTCGGTGCTTTTACAGAAACCGCTTCCTTTGCGGCTGAGTCAATTCTCCAAATTGCCCTCACGCACCTTCGGAAGCTTCCCGCTTCCTTGCCGATCACGCACGACCGAACCTACCTCCAACCGATCGGACCTCCGACTCCTCGAGCCTAGTCCCGGTCCGCGCACGCAACCACCTTGAGTCCCAAGTCTTCTTCGGCTTCACCCGATCGTTCGGACCTCAACATCTCCCATGTCTAGTCCCGACCACTCCGAGCCTCACCAAGACTTGTCTCCAAGGTCCTGCAACCATCTCACAAGACCAAGTCCTCTTCGGCCTCACTCGGTCGTTCGGACCCCAACACCACCGTGTCTCGTCCCGACCACTCCAGCCTCACCAAGACTTGTCTCCAAGATCTCGCCGCATCCGACCGCCACAGACTAGGCGTCCGACCGCTTGGACCTCGGCTCCTTCCCGAGCCTAGTCACGGTTCACCTCACCATTGCCCGTCGTGTCCACCTCGCGGCTCTGCTCGGTTCCTCGTCTCCCGGCTTGCAACCACTTCACCGGCCTCGATCATCTTGGCGTCTCCGACCGTCTGGACCTCAACACCTCCCGTGCCTAGTCCGGTCCTCCCACGCCTCACCATGAAATAGCTCAAGTCCTCGCAACCATCACGGACAAGCAAACCATCACATAGCACCGCACAAAACAATCAAACCATCGATCGGTACAACCAACAAGTTTTCGATTGCAACACCTAGTTGTAAACCCCTATGACCAATCCAATGCACAACACATGAAGTGCCGACTGCGACCACTCTTTAGGTCGCTACGACCGCCAAGGCACAAGCTACTACCATCGCAAGCTTGCAACGATTACCACACAGCGGCTACGACTACCGACTACCAAGATCGGTCGCTATAATCACAAAGTCGAATCAACTCCTACGATTACCAAGTCGTAGAGCGGACACCAAGTCGCGAGCCTTACGACCACCAAGTCGTAAAGCTCAGCTGACCACCAATCAGTCGCCCAGGATCACCGATCACATAGGCTTTGACTTCTGCACCCGATCGCGACAACTACCAAGTCGTAAGGCAGATCACCAAGTCGTACCGAGCTTATGACCGCACACAACATTGCTACGACCACCACGTAGCTTGCTACGACTTACCCAACCAGGTCGTACGAACTTACGACTGGTCGAAACCAGAGATCAAGACTTGCTTAAGACCTACGACCACATCTCAGATAAATACGACTTTATCGCTCAAAGTCTACGACCTCATCCGAGCACTCTGTTGTACAAAGATACACTTGAGCCCACCCGAGCCTGCTCAAAGCCTACGACTTTATCCCAAGTCGTTACGATCGATTCGTGTCTTGCGACCGCTTCTAGAGACCATACGACCAGGTTAACGAAGCTACGACCGCTTATCGCGTGATTGAACGACCTTGACCACGTTCATCGCCACCATGGTCGAAGCCCTTCCGATCATGTACGACTTGTTTCATCGTAGTGAAGCCTTTCAGACCACAACTGACCGAGTCCCAAGCCATTCTGACCACATATGACCGCAACCGATTGAGCCAAACGCGCTACGATCACGTTCGACCGCATCAGACCTCGTCCGAGTGCGATCCGACCATGTTTGATCGACTCACAACGTGGTCAAAGTCCACCGACTTCCCACGTGGTCGTAGTCGAGGTCTGCCGACTATCGATTGCAACGGTCAAAGCCTTGACCTCCAATTTCCTCTCGCGCTAACGTGGTCGTAAAGCTGTTTGGCAACCTCCAACCACGCCAATGTGGTCGTAAACCTCTCGAGTGACCTTCGCCCACGCCCAAAGTGGTCATAAGCGGTGTGCTGCTTTTGACCATGACCAACGTGGTCGTAAAGCCTTCCTACCACTCGATCAACAAGTTTACCAGGTTCCGACCAGGAACAACAAAGTCGATAAAAGGATTCCGACCTCTCCTAGATGCTACGACTGCACAGAACCTACTCAACGATGGCCGTAAACTTTCTGGTGGCCTTCGACTTCCAACAAGTGGTCGTAAACTTGCGGATGGCCTTCGACCACGCTAAAATCGGTCGACGCCTCCCGGTGACTTCCGACCATGGCAAACTGGTCTGCCGACCACTCAATAGTCACAGCATGGTCGTAAACATTCTGGCGACCACCCGAAGGAACTTGCGACCTCACAGAGACAACACACCGAGGTCAAAGGCAATCTATAACCACTCGATAAAGCTTGACACTCTGCTGAACACAAAGATGTAAGCTCGACTACGACTACAAGTCGTAAAACCCCTTTTTACCACAGGGTCTCAAGCCTACCCAACAGAAAGAGCCATTCTCAAGGCTTACGACTTTGCAGAGGCAGCTCAAACCTCAAAAACCAAACTCACTCTTCCAAGAACAAGAGTCAATTACTCATCACAACCATGAGGTGACCTCCACATGGTCTCTCAATCTCCCCCTTGATGAGTATATTGACAAACACAGAAAAAGCATGAAGAAGAGTTTGGTTTTGAAGAGAAAAGGAAGGAGATGCAAAAGCCACACATGGTCTAAAAGAGGTGAAGAAGGAACTTATGACCATGTTGACACAGAGTGAAATGGAGCAGACAGAGAAAGGTCAAATTTTCTACAAAAGCTCCAAATCACACAAAAGTCCAATCTTGCTCATGGTCCAAAAGCTGTTGCTCACATGGCCATTGTCATAACAAGATGAACAAGCATTCTCCCCTTAGTGCCTTTTTCTATCCTTCTCCTATCCCTTAATGCATTCTCCTATTTTAATGCCTTTTGCACTCCTTAATGCCTTTTCTCTATCCTTCTCCCCCTTTTGGCAATAGAATCATCAAGATGCAGGAACAAAAATAGAGCATGAATGAAATGGAGTGCCGACAGTTGATTTGATGAAGGCAATGGGAGCCGAGGAGCCATGAAGATTATCTAAAGTGACTTCAACGAAAATTATACCAAGCCATAAAAGGTGACAATGCTATCTAGATCATAACAAACCATGTATTGCCAAGCTCAAGCCAAATAAGTCATGATCTTTAAATTAAATGTTTAATTAGCATGTCAAGTCACTCAAGATTATAGTCTAGAAGAAGGTATCCAAACGTGAGTCAAGCCATGTCAATATTCTAAGTGGAACCAAGAAGCTATGGTTGAGTCAATTTAGAGTGCTATAAGTTCAAAAATGAGACATTGGTTCAAGTACTTGGTTCTTGTTGTAGCTTAAGCAAAATTGAGCACAAATGACATATTTTCTTTTGAAATTCATGGTAGTTGCCAACCAGATTTTTATGTTATCATGTGCTAGACCTCAAGCCTTATGCGACTACTCCAAGCGATAAGCTTAAGAAGATAGTCTAGGTCATCCAAAACTCCCCGAGTTCATGCCTAGT
Source organism: Dendrocalamus sinicus (assembly GCA_036346575.1). Taxonomy (NCBI): domain Eukaryota; kingdom Viridiplantae; phylum Streptophyta; class Magnoliopsida; order Poales; family Poaceae; genus Dendrocalamus; species Dendrocalamus sinicus. The sequence goes on along the minus strand of CM070660.1, from coordinate 8,061,210 downwards.
GCAATGGCAAGTCGTCTCATGAGAAAGAATTGGTGAGATCAGTTTTTCGCACAAAAGAGATCTTTTTGCATTTACTTGAGTTATTTCATGAACAAAGAGTTAAAACTTAACTCATGCATCACTAATGAACTAACTTAGCTCAATCTAAACCTCAAAAACAGATTCAAGACTCAACTTAGCCTATTCGACATGGCTCGAATCAAGAGAGGATCACTAAAGCGGACTAGTCACAAGATTGAACAAGACATGTTTTACTTTAAGTTGTTCACATTTAATTAAGCTAGTATGGCAAGAGCTAAGCAAAGACATAGAAGGGCATGATAAATCAAGCTATCACAAGACATGGCAAGATATAAAGCATGATATCATGTCACATAAAGATAATAGACAAGGCTCCAAAGACTGCAGGGCATTCAAGTGAATTTTATGCATTATGAGACAAAAGACGCACATGAGATGAACTCCCCTGAAAAATAGCCCGAACAGACAGAGAGGCTCCAACTCCCCCTAGAGAAGGCAAAAAGAGAAGAACCAGGAAATTTGGCACAAAATCCAGAAAGAGAGGGTTCTAACTCAAGGAGGTGATTCCCAAACACACCCTATCCACATGGTCTCTAGTCTGTAACCTCATACCACGGGGCAAAAGCACACTATGTCAATGCACAAGACTCTAGTGGCCAAGAAAAGGTTCAATCTAGGTAGAAGAGAATCCTAGAGAACCAAAGCCCAAACTAGGTAGTAAATAATCCTAGAGAACCATTTGGACGAGAAGTGTGATCGAGACAATATCACCTAGAGTCGGTTCCTGTCTAACCAATCGGACCCTTCCTCCCACTAGAACAGATAAACAAAGCAAAGCCAAGTGGAGGAAGCAAAACACGAAAGATCACAAGGGAGAACAAACCTCTGTCATGGTCGCTTGGTTGGTAGTCGTGGTCGTAGAAGAGTCCTGCTAGTAGTCGTATAGGAGTCCCGACCTCGGTTGAGTGATCGAAGTCGCGTTCTGGTCTGGTCCGTGGTAGTGGTCGCGTCTGAGGATTGGTCGTAGTCGAGTCCAAGTCGCGATCGAAATCGGGTCTGAGGCGCAGGTCGTAGTCGAGTCCAAGTCATGGCCAAGTCGAGTCCGGATCGTGGTCGTGTATGGGCTCGGCTCATGGTCATAGTCCGTGGTCGTCGCGTCTTGGCGGTGGTCGTGGTACGAGTTTGACCGATAGTCCGGACCATGATCATAGTTCTTTGTGACATAGTCGTAAAGACCAAGGAGCGGTCGTAAATGCTGTACCAGTCTCCCTCTCACATTTGCAACCTACAGTTTAAACACAGAGACGACTGGTGTCCTAGTACTGGGGTAAGTGATATGCAACATGGAACCAGTACTGAGACGAGAGACAACAATAGTAGCATTACAAATTTTAATGCATGAGAACACACCCCCCCACAAGCTCTATCTATCCCTCATCAAAAGCACCTAGAACACAAAGTCTAGTGCCACCCAATACAAGAAGAAGCTTGTGACCTATCCAAGTTCTCATGATATCTACGCATAAGCACAGACTAATGCTACCAAGATGTTGTACAGTTTATGTCATGCCAAAAACCGGAATGAGTAAGATCAAGGTAAACATGTATCTCAATGAGTCACAACCATGCACGTAGCAGGTGACAAGGAAAGATCACATAAGCATATGCTAGCATAGATATAAACATGTATACCAGAAAAGATACAAAGGCATGAATAAACACAGCATCATGACACAGAGAAACTATCCAAGATATACTCAAGCTCATACTGTCCATACATATGCATACATCATGTAGACATACAACATGACAAATCAGAATCATGAAAAGTATGCTAACATGTATAAATAATGATGAATGAACATAAGGAGCAAGATGTGAACCATGATAGATACTACAAAGCACAAGGTCATGATGATACTTGACTTCTAATACACACATTCTACTTAGCTCATGAAGTCAAGTCAAAAGTCAAAACTTAAACATCTAACAAATATGACAAGATATATGGATACTTAAGCAACATACACATAAAGGCATGACATGAAGGTATTGAAGAAAGAACATGCCAGTATGGTATAAGTGAGCACCTGAACAAGCACAACATGCCAATTAAGACTAACACATGTATATAGAGGCATGAAGGTAAAGAATAACTCACAAAGTAGGTGAAGACGCCAACTGTGAAAGCATATGCCTTTTGGAGGCCATGTAGTGGAGAACCAATAAATGTTCTAGTCACATGATGAGGCAGAAGACTAAAACTCCAATCAATTCCATGTTCTCCAACAAGCGTCTAGATACCTACAAAAGACAGGAACAGAGCGCCCAAGTCTTGGATCCCAAAGGGCCAGTAGTCATGTACTTGGGAACCCAAGACTTGACACACTCACAAAAGAAGTATGCAAGATAACAAGATGCAATGGATGGTCCAAGCAAGAAGATCAATCCCTGAGGCACACCGCAAATGGACAACTCGACAAGTGAAACGAGTCCTATAACCGAAAAAGCGGTGAATACCTAACTTGAAAGCACCAAGAAGAGAACCAACAAAAGCATCAAAGAAACTCACAACTTCTCCTCGCCGTAGATGCGCCCCTCGTTTGGGCGAACGAGGTCCATCATTTGAGCAACGGCAGAAATTCCTCCTTGGGACAGCACATGGACAAAAAGAATAAAAACACATAAAACAAGTCCACGATGCCAAAGAGCCAAAAAGCCAATGAGGTCCATCCTTCTCACAAAAATGAGCAATGGTGCAAGCGTCTACTACGAAACAAGATCCAAATGGATAAAGCACCATGATTGCTCAAAAAGAGAAGTCCCTTGGACCAACCGAGAGATCCAACAAGAATTGCACTAGCCAAAAATAGAAGCAACTAAACACATGGAATAAGTGCTAATCAAGATAGAAATATGCTCACTACCAGAAAGATCCATCTCCTAAATGAGGGAGGTGACAAAGTCTCAACAGTGCTCGTATCATTGCACTCCTCTCCTCAAAGAATTTTCATCATCTCAGAAAAAGACAATAAAAGCTAGAGATGAAAATGCAAGTGATAGAGATGTGCTCTTGTTCTCAGTTCAGAAGTCGTAGTCGAGTGCGCCAAGGTTGTAGAATAGGATATACCGAGGCCTGTTGTTCTACCGAGAGCCAGACACCGAAGGAAAGCACCTGGTCAACGAAATGTAATCACAGGTGGGGCCACTGAGACCGTGGTCATAATTTTTACGACCACGTCCCAGCACCTACAAATCTGGTTTCGTCCTCCGAGACTTTCTCCTCTCGCACTTGAACAACAAAGGATAAAGAATGTACCACAATATTCACACTTGTGGTTCCTGCAAATAAAATCACCCTCTAGCTGAAATCAAGCCTCTTGTCGCAAAGGACATCATTGGCAAAACACCCCAACAAGATGCAAAAGAAAATATCATAAGATTCCCTACTAGTTGCCGTGCTCAAGATCGGTTAAGATCAAAACCAGAGCCAACCTTGCTCGATACCAATTGTAGGACCGAATGAGGCAACAGAGGGGGGGTGAATGGTGCCTTCAAACCTCTCCAAGAATTCACATAATCTTCTTCTCCGATAGCTACAAGAGCTACGAAGCAAGATGATCACTGGAAATTGAGAGATCGAAGCAGCGGAAGAAGAACAAACTCTGCGGATCGGACAAGAGACAAAACATCAATAGATCAAGGTAGATGCTCGATCAAGTCCGAGCGGTCGAAACATCATCGTGAGATGACTCAACTCTCTGCTGTAGTCAAAGTGACCAAAGCAGTTTGAGCGATTGAGATCAACCGAGAGAAACCGATCGACAAGCGAAAGCAAGCAGCAAGAGCAATAGACTAGGCTGATAACAGAGAAATATACGCGCGACCGCAAGCACCAGAACTTGTGAAACCCTTTACACCTGCGTCAATCGACCAGGAGATTCCGGCCATAGACTAAAACGACCTCAGTCATGAAATTACAGACGATCGAAGTCTCTGCTGCTACAACCGAGAAGAACAAAGAAGGTCGAACAAGAAACAGAGGAACTCGATGTGCGTGACCGTGAGACGCAAACACTCTTTGATTCAAACATTTGCTCTTAGGAGTGAACTGACCAAATGGTCTTGAGACTAATTCCCCATTCAGAGCAAATCAAGACCAAGCTTCCTCAAACCAAGAACAAGCTTCCTCGTCTCCCCGGCTTGCAACCACTTCACCAGCCTCGATCATCTTCGGCGTCTCCGACCGTCTGGACCTCAACACCTCCTGTGCCTAGTCCCGGTCCTCCCACGCCTCACCATGAAATAGCTCTGAAGTCCTGCAACCATCACAGACAAGCAAACCATCACATAGCACCGCACAAAACAATCAAACCATCGATCGGTACAACCAACAAGTTTTCCAGTGCAACACCTAGTTGTAAACCCCCTATGACCAATCCAATGCACAACACATGAAGTGCCAGCAGCCTGCGACCACTCTTTAGGCTGCTACGACCGCCAAGGCACAAGCTACTACCATCGCAAGCTTGCAACGATTACCACACAGCGGCTACGACTACCGACTACCAAGACTGGTCGCTATAATCACAAAGTCGAATCAACTCCTACGATTACCAAGTCGTAGAGCCAGACACCAAGTCGCGAGCCTTTACGACCACCAAGTCGTAAAGCTCAGCTGACCACCAATCAGTCGCCCAGGATCACCGATCACATAGGCTTTGACTTCTGCACCCGATCGCGACAACTACCAAGTCGTAAGGCAGATCACCAAGTCGTACTGAGCTTATGACCGCACACAACATTGCTACGACCACCACGTAGCTTGCTACGACTTACCCAACCAGGTCGTACGAACTTACGACTGGTCGAAACCAGAGATCAAGACTTGCTTAAGACCTACGACCACATCTCAGATAAATACGACTTTATCGCTCAAAGTCTACGACCTCATCCGAGCACTCTGTTGTACAAAGATACACTTGAGCCCACCCGAGCCTGCTCAAAGCCTACGACTTTATCCCAAGTCGTTACGACTGATTCCCAGGTCTTGCGACCGCTTCTAGAGACCATACGACCGGTTAACAGAAGCTACGACCGCTTATCGCGTGATTGAACGACCTTCCGACCACGTTCATCGCTTTTCACCATGGTCGAAGCCCTTTCCGATCATGTACGACTTGTTTCACTGTAGTCGAAGCCTTTCAGACCACAACTGACCGAGTCCCAAGCCATTCTGACCACATATGACCGCAACCGATTGAGCCAAACGCGCTACGATCACGTTCGACCGCATCAGACCTCGTCCGAGTGCGATCCGACCATGTTTGATCGACTCACAACGTGGTCAAAGTCCACCGACTTCCCACGTGGTCGTAGTCGAGGTCTGCCGACTATCGATTGCAACGGTCAAAGCCTTGACCTCCAATTTCCTCTCGCGCTAACGTGGTCGTAAAGCTGTTTGGCAACCTCCAACCACGGCCAATGTGGTCGTAAACCTCTCGAGTGACCTTCGTCCACGCCCAAAGTGGTCATAAACAGTGTGCACAGCTTTTGACCATGACCAACGTGGTCGTAAAGCCTTCCGACCACTCGATCAACAAGTTTACCAGGTTCCGACCAGGAACAACAAAGTCGATAAAAGGATTCCGACCTCTCCTAGATGCTACGACTGCACAGAACCTACTCAACGATGGCCGTAAACTTTCTGGTGGCCTTCGACTTCCAACAAGTGGTCGTAAACTTGCGGATGGCCTTCGACCACGGCTAAAATCGGTCGACGCCTCCCGGTGACTTCCGACCATGGCAAACCGGTCCGCCGACCACTCAATAGTCACAAAGATGGTCGTAAACATTCTGGCGACCACCCGAAGGAACTTGCGACCTCACAGAGACAACACACCGAGGTTGAAGGCAATCTATAACCACTCGATAAAGCTTGACACTCTGCTGAACACAAAGCTTCTCGGTCTCACTCTCTCTCCCACGCCCGGGCCGGCTCCGCTCCTCCTAGCTCCTACCCCGCCGCCGCCGCCTCCCACCTCCTCCCCCACGCTTCCCCCGCCGCCGCCGCGTCCTCCCCACTCCTTGGCTCCTCCCCACGCTTCCCCCGCCGCCGCTGCATCCTCCCCGCACCACCCGGGCCGCCTCCTCCTCTCCCCATCTCCCCCGCCGCCGCGTCCTCCCCTACCTCCCCGGCCTCCTCCTCCTCCCCCTCCTCCCCCGCCGCCGCCTCCTCCCCCCTCCTCCCCACGCTTCCCCGACCGCCACCGCGTCCTCCCCCACCTCCCCGGCCGCCTCCTCCTCCCCCTACCTCCCCCGCCGCCGCCTCCTCCCCCGCTGCCACCTCCTCCTCCTCCCCCCGCGGCCCCGCGTCCCCGGGTTCCTCTCTCCTTCCCCCACCTCCGCCGCCGCCTCCTCTCCCCACCTCCCCCGCCGCCGTCGCCTCCTCCCCCCACCTCCCCGGGCCAGCTTCATCGCCTGGCCGCAGCACCACGAGGCGATGCCGCCGCCGGCGGGGGTGGGGCTGCCGCGCTACGGCTCCGCGTCGGGCTCGCTCCTGGCGGCCATCGCCGCGCTGACTACATCACCCGTGGCGGCGAGGCGGCGGCGCTGGCGTCGCCAGGGGCCGTGAGCCGGTTCTTCTCTGGGGACGTGTCCGGGCTCCCACGGTGACCACCGAGAGGTACACCTTTGGTCCTTCCCCTCTCTCTGCTCCCTCCCTCTGCTCTGTGATTGTGCAATTGTGCTTGTGGGAATGGGATTGGGAAACTGAGAATGGGGGACGGTGGGAGGGCGACGGGAGGCCGTAGGCCGTTCGGCCAAGCATGCCACGGTGTCGGTGCGGGCGCAGGACGACGGCCGACGGAGGCCGGCGTGGCGCCACGGTGCCACCGGCGCCGCGTGCCCTCGGGCGGGCGTGCTCACCGTGCAGCGTGCCGCCCGTGCCAACCGTGCTCACCGCCGGCCGGCCGCCCAGCACGCACGCCACGCCGGGCCGTCCATCGTGCCGGATATGCAGGCCCAGCACGGCCCGCCACGTGTCGGGCCGGGCCGTGCTTGGGCCGGCCGTGCTTCGGGCTGGCTCGAAAAAGTATGGCCCAAGTCCCAGCTCTAGTCATACGTGGCCGGCTTGGCGGCAGCGCTGCGTGTTGGTAGAGAGTGAACCGGATCCTCTGTGAAGCAAAGCCTACATTGCTACGATACCTCTATTACAAAGCAAAAGTGCCCAATGTACAGTTACCCAAATGTACAGATGCCTGTTCTAACAGGCACCTTTTATGCCACCCTTTGTTCATCTATAAATACTCATTGTACAGATTCAGAAACTTTGGGAATGAAAGCAATCTCTCTCTCTCTCAAACACTTGTCTCAATATTCTCACAACACGTTATCAGCACGCTCAAACCATATACACAACAGAGACAGGTAATGGCTCTTCTTGCATGGATCGCTTCCTTGCGCGAATCACAGCATCGCCTTCTACCACACCCGCACCCGGTAGCGCCCATGGCGACGTCGGCGTCCTCTGACGGCTGGCGACGGTGCAAGCCCGAGGCGGCATCACCCGCGGCGATGGCGCGACGCTCGCGGTGGCGCGACGGCGCCGAGCGAGACGCCGCGGATGGCGGTCGCGGCGGCAGCGCGCACGGCGCGCGCGCGTCCGGCCAGCTTGTTGCGTTAGTGCGGCGGCTGGTGGCGCAGCCCGACGCGCTCGCCGCGCGCACGACCGGCGCGGCGGAGCGGCTCGGCCGGCGCGGCTGGTGCGCGCGCGCGAGCTCGGCCGGCTCGCAGCGCGGCCGGAGGGATGCGGTGCCCGAGGCGCGCGGTGGAGAAGCCCGAGATCGGCGCGCGCGCGGCGCAGCACGTAGCCCGGCGCATAGCGCGCCCACATGGCGACGAGCGGCGCCGAGGCGCTGCCGGCCGAGAGACGCAGCGCCCCATGGGCAGCGGCGGAGGCGGCGACGTTCCCCACGCGCAGCGCGGCAGCCGAGCGCGCCGCGCCCGACGAGGCGCGCCGGCGTGGCGATCGACCGGCGCGGCGCCGGACCGGGCGGCCTTGCGGCCGGAGACCGCCCGCGGCTCCCACGAGGCGGCAGCGCCATGGCGGGCGGCGCGCGCGCGGCACAGCCCGCCCGAGGAGGCGGCGCGCCGACGGCGCAAGGGCCGGACGCGGCGGTGGAGGCGCCGCGGCTCCCCATGTGTGGCGGCTGGCTAGGTTTGGGGGACACCTAAAATCCCCACTCTCATTTATATAGTGCTGCCGAAATGGGCTTTAGCCCAAATTTCCTCCACCTTCCTCATGGGCCAAAGGCCGATCGGCCTGTGACCAGTTCTTGAAAAATTGCAAAAAACCCCTCCCTTTTATGGAAGATGCAGCATTTTATATTAAATAAATTTCTATTGTAAATATCTGTTGTACCCTTGTATTGTACATATGCATTTCCATGCAATGTATTGCACATCAATTATTGCAATCTATCTTATGCAATTTAAATATTACGTTTACTAGCTTACCATACAAGCACTTAATATTTTTTTTACGCAAATGCTTTAGGTTGATTTTCTCTCGTTTGGAATAACACAAAGTTTCTTAATTTTGATATTGGCCATATACAAGGTAGTACCACAAGATTATCATGCGATTTATTCCTCGCGTGCGTGCCCAATATCAAGTTTTGAAATATTTTGGTCTACACTTTTGGGTGACTACCTTTATTTATTTTCAAATTGGCCATACACAAGGTAGTACCATGGTACTCTGTCAGGATTTCATCCTCAACGTGCGTACCCAATTTAATTATAAATTATACAAGGTCTACACGAGTGATTACCATGGTTCTTTTCACATTGGCCATACACAAGGTAGTATCAAAGTACTCTTTGTGGGATTATCATCCTCAAAGTGCGCACTCAATGTTGAAAAATGAATTAAATAATGTTAATACCATTGGTGATTAACTATGTTGTTCCACAATAGGAGAATGTCCCTTTATGTATTTCAAGTTTACCTTGATTACTTGCATTTCGAATTGCTTATTTAACATTGCCAAAGATTTTAACAAATCTGTGGCCCTACATATGTAGGCACAATGGCTACTAAAGAGTTTGAGGCTCTCGCTCTTGACGGCCACAACTTCCCCACATGGGCGATGGATCTCAAAGTGAGTCTATCGTTGCGCGGAATGTACCAGGCAATTGCAGCTCCCCAAGAGGGTGAAGCTCCTTTGGCTGAGACTCTCAAGTACAATACCTTACTTATCATAAGGAACCACATCCATCCTGATCTCAAGGCTGAGTATCTGATGGAAGAAGACCCACGTGCTCTTTGGCTTGCTCTTCAAACACGGTATGAACAGCAGAAAGCAGTCATCCTACCGGAGGCTGTCAATGAGTGGAACCACCTCCGCATACAAGATTTTAAATCTGTGGGAGAGTTCAACCATGCTGTCCATAAAATCAGTTCTAAACTGAAGTTTTGCGAGAAGGAACCATCTGATGCGGAGAAAATTGAGAAGACATTGTCTACCATGCTTCCTGCACAAATGATCCTTCAGCAATAATACCGTGAAAGAGGTTTCACCGTTTATTCTGAGTTAATTAAAACATTACTTCAGGCAGAAAGACATAGTGAGCTCCTACTTTGGAACTCTAATCTGCGCCCTTTGGGCACTAAGCCTTTGCCAGAAGTACATGCTAACACTCAGAACAAACCTCAAGGGAATGCTACTAACTCTAGCAATCCTGGAAACTTCAAAGGGAAGAACAAGCGCAAGAGACAGCGTCAGTCTCGTGGTGCTAACAAGGGAAAGGATGTTTTTAAGTCGAAAAAGAACAAGTCTAACACTTGTGTCAAGTGTGGCTGTTACAACCACCCGACTGAGAAATGTCGCACTCCCAAGCACTTGTGGCTTTGTACTTGAATTCCGTGGGACGAGGACGCTCCAATCAAGGACGTCCCAATCAAGGTGGACAATTTGAAGCACACTTCAACTCCCAATCTGATGTCAACATGGAAGAATTCCTCCAACCTGTCATCACTGAGCAAAATGCCCCTGGGTGCTCCTACTCCGCTCCTGCGGCTGCGGGACCAAGCAACACCAAGGCACAACCTCCACTTGATGGGAACATTGACGATAAGGAGGACATGATCGTGGAGTACACTTCTAACGATCTGTTTTGAGACTTTAACTAGGCTCCTACACTTTGAGATACCTTATTTCATTATGCTTTAATTGTGGATGTTGTTTAATTGTGAATGTTGTCATAGGCTAGTTGTTGTCAGTACTTCATTTAAGCACAATGGGTATTGTAATTTGTATTAAGCACAATTGATACCTATATATATATTGTATGTATTCTATATATATTTGTTGAGAATTACATATTCCAATTCTCCATTTTGTATAGATTGTACGGGAGTCGATCTGATGGCTGAGGAAATATGCCTAGTGGATAGCGGTACTACTAACTCTATACTTAGGGAGATAAAATATTTCCAAACTCTCACAAAGAACAAAGGAAATGTTTTAACAATCGCTGGACGCGATGCTGTAATAGTTGGCACCGGTTGGGCCACTATTATGCTTCCTATGGGTACATCAATAACAATTGAGGATGCACTCTTGTATCCCGATTCAACTCGTACCCTATTGAGTTATAGAGATATCCGTAAGAATGGGTTTCATGTTGAAACTCATGAGGACAACAATGAGGAGTTTCTTCTCATAACAAAAGATCACGGATATGGCAAAGAGACACTTGAAAAGTTTCCCTCACTCCCGTCTGGATTGTGCTACACATACATCAAACCCGTACCACATGTTGCTTACAAAGTAATTTTCCAGAATGTTAACGCATTCCAAACTTGGCATGATCGTCTTGGCCATCCTGGAATAGGGATGATGAGGAACATTATAAGCAATTCTGTTGGTCACACTTTAAGTGATGCAAAATTTCCCCAATCCTCAGAGTTTATGTGCACCGCATGTACCACTGGGAAATTAATTTTGAGGCCCTCTTACCTCAAAATTCATGCCGAACCTCTAAAGTTCCTTGAACGCATTCAAGGTGACATATGTGGTCTCATTCAACCATTGTCTGGGCCGTTCAGGTATTTCATGGTTCTAATAGACGCATCTACACGATGGTCTCATGTGTGTCTACTTTCCACACGGAACATGCATTTGCTAAGATTGTTGCACAAGTTATCAAACTTAAAGCACAATATCCTGAACATCAAATCCGATCAATCCGAATGGATAATGCTGCTGAATTTTCCTCACGTGCCTTCAATGATTATTGCATGGCTTTAGGAATTCAAGTTCAGTACTCGGTCCCATATGTTCATACTCAAAATGGTTTGGCAGAATCTCTCATTAAGAGAGTGAAACTTATTGCAAGACCTTTACTACAGAATTGCAATCTACCAACATCATGTTGGGGTCACGCAGATCTTACACGCCGACTTGATTCAATTGCGCCCAATCGCATACCATGCAACCTCCCCGTTGCAACTAGTACGTGGAAATACACCAAATATTTCCCATCTGCGGAAGTTCGGTTGCGCTACATACGTACCGATCTACCCACCGCAGCGTACAACTATGGGCCCACACAAGAAATTGGGGATCTATGTGGGATATCAATCTCCGTCGATCATTAAATACCTGGAACTCCTTACAGGGGATTTATTCACTGCCCGGTACGCTGATTGTATCTTCAATGAAGATCATTTCCCGACATTAGGGGGAGGCATTGAAAACCACAAAAAATGCCAGGAAATCAATTGGGATGCCATAGACATCTCCAACTCTGATCCACGTACTTCTGAAACTGAACTCCAAGTTCAGAAGATCATTAATTTGCAACACATTACAAATAACATGCCAGATGCATTTACTGATTATAAGGGTGTTACAAAATCCTATAATCCTGCGAGAAATGTGCCGGAAAGAGTAGAGGTACCAAATAAAACTACTCAACTCCAAAGTAAGAGAGGGAGAAGTACGGCTATTTCCACAAATGCAGCTTCTAGCAAGCAAAGGAAAAGGAAGAACAATTCTTCTAACCCAGTAAATGCAACTCAACCTCACGTTGAGAAACACCCTGTGGAGGTTCAACCTTCACATCCCACATCAACAGTGCACTCAATTACTGATGTTGGGACATCGGGCATACGATGCAATCATTTTGGGAAATAATGATACATCACAAGGGGTGCTTGAAATTTCCATCAACTATATTGAATCGGAGAATCATATGACGAAAGTCTACAATTGTCGACATCTATTTTTTCAAGCAATTGCAGAAATCATCCAAAATGATCCAGATCCTAAGACCATGGCGAGTGCGTAAAGCGCTCGGGTGGAATCAATGGAAAGATGCAATTCAAGCAGAGATAACCTCGCTCACTAAAAGAGAGGTATTCACTCATGCAATACCTACACCTCGAGGAATCTTTCCTGTGGGATTCAAATGGGTTTTCGTCCGGAAACGGAATGAGAACAATGAGGTGGTGAGACATAAAGCGAGGCTTGTAGCATAAGGGTTCACGCAGAGATCCGGCATTGATTTCAATGAAACATATTCTCCAGTTATGAGTGGAATAACATTCCAATATCTTATATCTCTGGCTGTTCAAAATCGTCTATCTATGCAGTTGATGGACGTAGTGACTGCATATCTATATAGGTCACTTGATTCGGACATATATATGAAGGTCCCTGATGGAATCTCTATACCGGATCCAAACGCAAATCGCAACATGTATTGTGTAAAGCTTCAAAAGTCACTCTATGGCTTAAAGCAGTCGGGAAGAATGTGGTATAACCGACTTAGTGAGTTCCTTTTACAGAAGGGATACTCTAACAATGATGATTGTCCATGTGTTTTCATCAAAAAGTCCCAAACAGGATTTTGCATCATATCAGTGTATGTCGATGATTTAAATATCATCGGCAACCCACAAGATATTGATGAGGCATGCAATCATCTAAAGACGGAATTTGAAATGAAGGATTTGGGTCAAACCAAATTTTGCTTAGGTTTACAACTTGAGCACCTTCCCACTGGAATTTTAGTGCATCAATTAGCCTATATCCAGAAAATATTGGAGAAATTCAATATGGACAAATCACATCCATCCAAAACTCCTATGGTTGTTCGATCTCTAAAAATGGAGACTGATCAATTCAGACCACAGGATGATGGAGAAGAGATTCTGAGACCTCATTATCCTTATCTCAGTGCCATTAGAGCGCTTATGTATCTTGCAAATTGCACCAGGCCTGATATTGCATTTGCAGTGAACTTGCTAGCTCGACATAACGCTGCTCCTACCAAACGTCATTGGACGGGAGTAAAACATATCCTCAGATATGTTAATGGTACAAGAGATCTTGGATTATTTTTCCAAAGGAACCCAGATCCTAATATGATTGGATACACTGATGCCGGCTATTTATCTGATCCCCATAATGGCCGATCCCAGACAGGCTTTGTGTTCTTACACGGAGGAACAGTCATTTCATGGAAGTCTACAAAACAGACTCTGGTGGCTACCTCAACAAATCACTCTGAAATAATTGCACTATATGAGGCCTCACGCGAATGTGTTTGGCTTCGCAGAATGATTAACCACATACAACAATCATGTGGTATAGGTGCTATCGCATCACCTACCATTATCTACGAGGATAATACTGCTTGCATTGTTCAAATGCAAACGGTTTACATAAAGAACAATATCACAAAACATATTGCACCTAAACTATTTTACCCACATGAATTGCAAGAGAGTGGGGAAATAAATATTCTGCAAACTAAGTCTTGTGATAATCTAGCAGACTTATTCACCAAGTCGTTACCAACTTCCACATTTCAAAAATGTGTTCATGGAATTGGTATGCGAAGACTACGTGATTTGCAGATGTCAGGGGGAGAAATCTCCTAAGACTTAACCCGTTCAATACAAATATTGTACTCTTTTTCCCTTTATGAGTTTTCCTCTAAAGGTTTCTCATCAAGGTTTTTAATGAGGCAATATGACAACGCAATCATAAATATATCTCTCTTTTCCCCACAGGGGTTTTTAAGAGATATAATCAAACATATGCCATATTATTTTCTCCTTAAATTTTCCCAGTGGGTTTTAAAGGAGTTTTTATGGCATATCTACTCTATCGATTCTCCTCATATTTTCCCTACAGGGTTTTGGAGGAGTTTTTCCAAGATGATGAATCAAGATGATCATATGAAGATACATTGGTCAAGGGGGAGTATTACAAAGCAAAAGTGCCCAATGTACAGTTACCCAAATGTACAGATGCCTGTTCTAACAGGCACCTTTTATACCACCCTTTGTTCATCTATAAATACTCATTGTACAGATTCAGAAACTTTGGAAATGAAAGCAATCTCTCTCTCTCAAACACTTGTCTCAATATTCTCACAACAACCTCGACTTTGTTTCCTGACTATTAGATCAAGAAATAAAAAAGCTGAGATAGATCCAGATACTATATCACAGATGACGTGGTACGTACCGCAGCAAAAATATTGTTACTCGGATACTGTAGCACTGGATGTAGCATATTATTTGGGCAATCATCTTACTGATGGCTAAGAATTTTTTAAAATTATAGTCACTGTTCTATTCTGACTTTTGCTCTATTTAAGTTGAGGATCCCAATTCGGTACGATAAGAGAGGACAGAAAAAATAAGAAGAATCAATTTTTTATTTGATGCTGATGGTTGGGATGAGCTAGGGTGTTAGGCTCCGCTCATTTCAGTTTCTGGCTTATTTTTTACTATTTATAAATTTTATCTTTTTCTAAATTTTTGGTTTTTTTGAGTTTTTTTGCCGGTTCTTTTTTCCCGTATTCGTTTGCGTTGTCCGTGTTGAACTTGCATGTTTTTTCTATTTTTAAATTTTTTAGATTTAATTATACCAAATAAGTCACCTTCAGCTACAGTAAATTTCAGCCGCTACAGTGCAATTTCAGCCATAAGTCATAGCTTTTCAGCCCAACCGAGCGGGGCCTTATTTGGCTGACGACGAGGTAGTATGTGCCAACAGGGATCCACATGGGGGCAAAACCGGGATAGATTAGGCTCAAGGGGTCATCTAAATTGGTTTTGGTAGTTAAAAGGTGTCAATCAAACAAGTTTAGGGGTGTTTAGGCTGGGTTCGATTCGAATTTGTGCTTTTGGCTTTGTACTTTGTCACGGTAACCCGTTTTAAATGATGCGTTTTTCATGGTGAGGTCTATAAAATAATTGTAGTAAACACTGTATCGGCCAAAATCGTATGTAACTGTCTCTCTTTTCGTATCTCTCTCACAAACAACTAAAATTCAAAAATTATAAGCCAAAAGCCGTAATCCACCGTCCCATTTAAGTCAACAGTTGAGGGGGTGGGGGGGGGGCAAAATTAGTCTTTCCATTTTTCATCATGGTAACTTCATAGAGCAGCACTTCACTGTATCAGCGAGGGGATTGGATCTTATCCGCCGTATCCATACAAAGAAACCCCTTATGGTATTGGTCGGATAGCTGGCCGGAGATAGGCACGGTACTGTTCACACGATAATGCAAAAATGGCTCGCGCATTCGTGGAGCAATGCTCTGCTTGATCACATCAGGATTCAGGACCTGCTTATCCGTTGCCGTTTATGTATGAATGAATTGCTTATCCTTCGGAGAGCTGCTTGTTGTGTCGCTTGTAGTTGTAGGCAGCGATAGGCAATACCGCAATAGCATCCTGTGAAGTGAATTCTTCTTGATGCCCGTACGCCGACGTCGACGGCAAGGATGATGCCGTCTTCGTTTGCATCCCGCATTCCTATGAAAGAAAGCGATTTGTTTTTCTTCTTTTTCTCGCCCCCTCTCTCTCTCTCTTTTGTGAAAGGGATTTTGATCAGATGACCGGTGAGCCTGCGGCAGCAATGATAGATTTTTCACTGGACAACTACCACCATATTGACGTATCAATGAACTATTAATTCACTCGCTTACCGTCAATTCACGTATCCAATTCTTCTTGCGTTTGATGCAAAAACACCAACGGTCGGGTAGTAACGCATACGCATTACTTTCAACAGTAGAGATATCTACGCGAGGGTTTCCGAATTATGTCTATGTCAGTTAATTTTTAGCTGAAATTATATTGTAGCAGTTATTATCTTTTTTGAGTTATTAAATTAAAAAAATAAAAATTAGAAAAAGAACATTATATCTTCACCACAATACAAAAGAACAAGGGAAAAAGAAAAGTAAAAAAGCCAAAAATAAAGAAAAATAGAAATAAAAAGCTGACGTGTTACAAGTAACTTCTAAAATTTAGAGCCGAAGTCACTTGGAATGTTCCCTAAATCCTAGAGAAAAACTTTTTGATGGTAGACCGTGCCCCAAAACATGTACATTCTTGAAATTTTTTGGTCTTTATTATTTTCTCTCAAATTGGGGAGCATTTCTAACATTAGGAATTTAGGATTTAGTAGTAGAATGTACATGTTTGCGTGACTAATTCGTAGACGCAATGTACGCGTAGTAGTTTACCGGTTTAACCACCACCCGAGCGCAACACAACAACTTTGTGTGACTAATTAATTACGCGTCATGTGCCCAATCAATGTGTTGATCAACACGAGGTGTGCTCAGTTGGACTTTATTTTAGGTTTTTTACTGTAGTTGCTTTATTTTGCACTATAACAACTAATAGTTTTTATCGTAATTAAATTTAAAAAATTGAAAATAGAAAAACAGATTATCCTATTACATACAATGCAAAGCAACATGAAAAACAAAGAAAAATAAAAAACCTAAAAAACTAAAAGCCAGAAAAAATAAAATTAAAGAATAATACGAAACGGGCAGTGGGCTGCAACGGCGCGGCTATCGGCATGAACTACTGTCGACGAGGTTCAGCACGGCACATGGGCACATTAGGCCGCAATTGGCTAGGCCCACACGTGCACAACATACGGTGTTATACACATATTTTGTTCATCGCCGCTGTTGTGCTTGCCTACCGTCGCCAGGCCATGTTGCCACCACTGCCCCGCTTGCTTGCCACTGCCACTGCCAGGCCGTGGCCATGTCCACTGCTACCTGCCTTGGCCAGGCCATGGGAAGGAGGGTGGCGGAGGGGATCAAGTTGAGGGCGGTCAGATCTAATGATTGGGGAGGAAGAATGGGGAAAAGAAAGTAGGAGGGATAAAGAGGGGAAAGGAAAGTGCGTGTGCGTGCATGTTCAACTAGTTTTGGGAGATTAGGTGGTGTCTGCGTGTTGTGTTGTATGATGTTCTGGAAAAAGAAATGGCTATGGAATTCTTTTGGGTTATGGCTGATAGCTTTTGTCTGTGTTTTGTGAGACGGTAACAGATGGCGGAGACACCGATACGGACGGTACACACGATTTTGGACTCGAAAAACCGTTTGGAGAATTCACTTGAAGAAACCGCCCTCGTATATTTCGACAAGCTGTAAATTAAAAAAAAATCCTAACTCAGCAGGTGATTAGTCGGCTTAATCACTGTTGTCCGATCATTGAGCGGCAGGGAGGACGCTACACGATTGCCGGGTGGTAGCCACTTAGATTGGTGGCCAGGCTCTAATAGCCTAGGTGTCGGCTACAGTGCTTTGCCTTCCGGTGACAGGATGGCAGAAACACTATTTTTATCATTCCTGTGCGTATACGACTGTTTTTATAAATACCGGTTACAAGTATACCAAAAGTGCCAAAAATTTGAGTTTTTAGCCGATTTGGTGCTGTTTACGATGGTGTTTACAAAACTAGCCATATGCGTAGTGTATTTGCAGAAATGGTATTTTTGTCGTCCAGTGAGCGGGCGGCAGCGCGGGGGAGACGACGTGTTGTACCTGCCACCTCGTGAGTAGACGGCAGGCACTGCCACCCTCCCACGGGACAGCAGGTGATTAAACCAGCTAATTAGCCGGCTTAATCACTGCTTAGTCAGCTTAATTACTGCCTAAATTCATAATTTTACATCATATTTATTTAAATTTTTAAATATAGAAAATGAGGTCAAACAATTATGAAATTTTAGGTACAGACTCCTGACATAACGTGCTTCATTGTGTAATGTTTTTACAATTTTATCCCCTCTGACTATTTCTCAAAAATTTGTACAAGTTTGATATTTGTAGGAATTGTTACATATAGCAAACGAGTTCCAAAAATTATAAAATTTTCTGTAGAGCTCTCAACATAGTTGACCTAATTGTGTATTTTTTTAGAATTTTATGTACTTTGAATTTGCCATGTTAATTCATGATAATTTAATTGTAATTAGCGATATGAGAGGACGGATGTCCCCCCTTGGTGCTGCCCCCTTGTCCGCAGAAGTGCCAGTCTGTCCATACCGTACCCCCTTGCCCGCTCCCTCCTTCGAACATGTGTTGGCTTGATATACCAGCCCCCTAGCCCGCTCCCTCACCCGCACGAATGTTAGTCTGGCCATGTCGCCTTGCCTCCCCCGCTCCCTCGTGCACACATATGTTACTTTTACCATGCTGTCTCTTGTCGCTCGTGGTGGTGCATGTCGACAATGCATCTATAATTTCTGGTGGCAATACACCGGATTCTCTTTTCGCTCACTTCAAATATAGAGCTCTCCCAATCGCTCATCTAAACTGTGTTTCGCTTCTTATCGGAAGAAGAACCTTCTGCGTCATACAGTAATATAGCATGGCAGACACCGAGGGGCTAGTCAGAGTAGGGTCGTCAAAGTAAGGCCTTTCCCTAGAAAGGAGTGAGGACTTCGGCCCT
Organism: Dendrocalamus sinicus; assembly: GCA_036346575.1. Classification (NCBI taxonomy): domain Eukaryota; kingdom Viridiplantae; phylum Streptophyta; class Magnoliopsida; order Poales; family Poaceae; genus Dendrocalamus; species Dendrocalamus sinicus. Next base: position 8,042,395 of record CM070660.1, on the reverse strand, counting down.
AACTACCGCTTGATACCAAACAGGCAAGCTTAACCGGTATGGCCGAAATACAGACACAGGGAGGACGCGGTCGTGCTGGTCGTTGAAGGCCATTTCGATGGTGGGCGACGTTTCTTCTGATGCCCACACTCTTGGGGTACAATTAGCCAATAATTTATTTTCTCTTACTGCTAATAGAGCTTTCATGTTAACCCTCCTTTCCAACAGATGGAGAAATGTGACCTTTTCCATTGGATTGATCCTTCCCATTAACACTATGTTGTGAGGTACGTGGATACACTGTGGGAGTGAATCTTAGCGATGGAGGCATGGATTGACAGTAATGAGGAGAACGATGACCTCCGGCAACAGATGCAGCGCGAGAGGGGCAACGAGGAGGACATCAACATAGGAAGTTCGTATGATCCCACATGATGTTGCGCAAACCCTAACTGCATATGTGTGTGCCACTACAACGACGGCCAGCCACGTCCGAGGAGCCCCCCACTGCAACACTCCATGTGGGTACCACGAGGCACTTTCTATTAGTGGGCACGCACAGAGAAGCTTGTAGCATGTAGTTCGTGGTTATGTTCAATCTTGTAAAGCATGTAACTGAATGGTGTACGCGTCGTTGTGGTTGCTATTTTTTGAGTGGACTATTCAAATGCTGCACCACGTGCATTAAGCTAGAGGGGTCAATATGCATTGAACAAATATACATCATACAAAGGAGTACAAATAAAAACACAATAGTATCATAGACATCACGTGCGATAATAGATTATGGAGTAAATCATTCAGGTAATCAATTGATTAATTGCCAATTACATCTCAAATGGGTACAACTATGAATTAATGCAATACAATAAAAGGTACATGAAATTATGACACTAAGTGGCAACCAGATGAGGTCGATCTGTTGGGGCAATCCTTCAATGAGTGCTTAAATGTCTTACATATTCTGCATTTCATTGTACGGGTAATGCTGGTATGTTGACTCACATCCATGTTGTTCTGGAAGTGCCGTGTCTGTCGACTCCCTTTGCAGTTATCTTCAACTCCTTGTTGGGGGCCATTGCAGCATATCCGATCAAAGATCCCTGTAGTTCATGTCTAAGCTGTAGGAGTGAAACTCTGCACTCCATGTACTGAAAAGGTGTTGCACGTCATAGTACTATGAGATGTACGCCTCGGACATCTGCCTCATTTGCGCACATACCTTGTACACATGTGAGCATGGCTTGTTCAAGAGCTTCGGCTTGTTGTAGGTGCATGTTGCCACATCACTCAGGATGCATGCCTGTTTCATTTCACCCCTGGCATGATTGTTCACATATTTTTGCCGAATCCTGATCTCGTACTTCCTACGGAGGACATCGATTACCCAGATGTCTTGCATTCAAGCTTTCTCCATCTTTAGTTTCATATGCCTTTGCATGTTCTCGGACCATTTCTTGCCTTCGTTTATTTGACGCCTGGCTGATGTGGCTCTATTGACGAAATAATCAACAGTACTAGTCCAGGTCTCCTCACGATCGCAGTGATAGGGAGGCACCACACGCCTTCAGGACGCTGTTTTACACCTCGGACATGTTGGTCATCATAATTCTATACCTTGCACCATTCGTGCCATAGAGAAGGGACCATTTCTCTAATTCAGGAGCGTGCCAACGAATCCACTTCGAGAAACTTATAGCGCCATGGGGTTGCTTTCCCTCTATAGTTCGCCTTTCTATCTCTGTCTAGATGGATTTGAAATTCCGCCTATGGTTTTGTAGACATAATGCCTTGAACATCTTCAGAACTTTTCGGTTGCGGAACCGTGTGAACAAGTTAAATGCAAAATGCCTTATGCACCACCGAGTTCGCACGTTGTTCCATTGCTAAGGGGGTTCGGTCCCATGCTGCATGGTTTTTAGCGCAGCCATCAACCTAGCATTGTGATCCATGGTGACGCAAACGTTGGGTCGGTTGCCAACCACCGCTTACTTCACGTTCGCTATGAGCCAGAGTCAACTCGATGTGTTCTCGATTTCCATAATGGCAAATGCCACTAGGAGAAGCTGGTTATTCGCGTCGGGCGCCACCACAGTGAGCATGGTCCCTTGTAACTCCCTATGAGGAAAATGCCATCTATCGTGCGCACAAGATGACAAAACTTGAAGCCCTCAATGGCCTGGGCGAAAGCCCAGAATAGCCGATCCAGTATGAAGCACTTGGGCCCTCCATCAGCATCTGAACGCTCAAGCTTGTTTATGTACATGCCAGTGTTTGATTCGACTATCTGGTGAAGTAATCTCGGTGCAAGGTTGTACGCCTCTTCGTACGTCCTGTACATGGATTCGATGACCTTCTGCTTGCCTCATCGGACCTTACTGTAGCTGACTGGATAGCCAACCACATTGATGACTTCTGATGAGCATCTTTGGGGAGATGGAAACGTCCATCGCAACTAGTTGGCTGATGATGCTTGCCACATATACGGAAGTGACATTTCGATGATGGCACATGGGCTCACTAAGCACACAAGTGTGCAATCATCGCCTTGAGCGAGAAGGCTGAGCCAAAAATCTTGACTCGTTGAGCATTGACCTTTGCAGAGCAACCTTCCACTACGCACTTCACTGCGTAATTGGCTGGGTTGGACCAGTGCACTCGGTACACGTGGTTGATACACAAGGCGTACTATGCAATAGCTTGTTGCACAACTGCCTTGCTAGGGAAGCACTGCCCAACTAGAAGGATGTCAGCTTAATGCCCCCACTGTGACCCTTCTTCTTACGGCAGTATGAGGGAACGCACCGCAACATCATCGAGTCTGGAGGACACATAGGGCACCTTCGACGACACAATTCCCCCGGATGGACTAGCCGTCTGTTGTGCGTCGTTCTCGGTATCATCGGAGCCTGGGTCAGTGTCCTCGTCAGACTCCAACCCGAGCAGCTGGTTCACTAGATACTCGTGGCGGTCAATTCAAGTTGACCACCACATGCCTGCCCTGTCATTCCGCATGAAATCAGAGGTGAGTCTTCCCTTCGATATAACATATTCAGTGGTATCATCTTGAAGCTCTGCTTGTGGTTCCCCGAGTATCAAGGGGCCGGGCTCATCAATGTTTTTCGACTCCCAGCACACAAAACTTAGGTACACCATCGGCCTCCCGTAAATGGCCGCCTCGAGCTGGGAGTCAATTTGCATGTACTGCCTACATGCTGTAGTGCTATTCACCTCAATGAGCTCCCACATGCCATTGGTGCAGGTGATCCCGTCGATGGCAAGTTTCATTGCCATTGCCTCTATAGTGACCTCCCTTTGGATATAGATTCGTAGCTCATGAATATTCATGACACCGAGTCTCTCGGTCCAGAGCACCTTGTATTGGTATGTTAATAGGTCTAACCTATTGGGTCCAGCCCGTACAAGACCATCACCGTATAACATTGTCAAGTGTTCCATGTCTGCGACTACCTGAAGCCACAACAACTAGATCCGTAGTAAGCGTTACAACAAAAATGATTATATGCATGTAACTACATACGAATAGTTTATTAATTATCGATAATTTGATTACCCATCCAAAAAAATTATCCATCTTTCGGGAGAAGCAATCAGCACTATCGCATCCTTCTATCGTGTCCTTAATGAGCTATGCACTTGCTTCTCAAAATAATTAGCTACGCACTCTTAATTTTGAGTAATGATCGCGAGAATAAGCTTCTGCGATGAGCGACTGAGATGACTGATGACCAACTACGAGAGGTTCGTATTTATGGCTAAGCGCAAAGGGAACCCGATGCACTCACCCCGCAAATTAAGGACTCCTAATCGATGCGCCGCACTTTGGGCTAGGGGGATGGTATAGTAACACTGACAAATGTGGAAACGAGGGAGCGGGCGAGGGTGGATGGTACAGACATAATGACATCAGTGCCGACGAGGGAGTGTGCGAGGGGGACGACATGAGAAGAGTGACAATTGTGCGAAGGACACAGTGGAAAAGAAAAGATAGCAGCAACAGGTTGATATATATGTGAAGGACAGATGTCACACACTTCAAAAGATGCCTAAGCATCGCATGTCACTAATTACGATTAAATTATCACGAATTAATATGGAAAATTCAAAGCACATAAAAATCCTAAAAAATATATAATTAGGTCAACTGTGTTGGGATGCTCCACATAAAATTTTATAATTTTTTGAGCTCGTTTGCTATATGTAACAATTCCTACAAATATTGAAATCGTACGAATTTTCAAGCGATATTCAGAGGGGATAAAATTATAAAAAAAATTAAACAACGAAGTACGTTATGTCAGGAGTCTGTGCATAAAATTTCGTAATTTTTTAACCTCATTTGCTCTATTTAAAAATTCAAACAAATATGATATAAAATTACAAATTTAATCCATGAACCATGATTAAGCCGGCTAACTGTCATCCCGTAGGCAGGCGGCAGGCGCCTTCCGTCTGGTGGGCGGGTGACAGGCGCCTACAGTCTGCTCACAGGGCGGCAGGTGTCACACGTCGTCTCCCCTGCGCTACCGCTCGCCTACCGAATGATAAAAACACTATTTCTGTAAATATACTACACGTATAACTAATTTTATAAATACCATCACAAACAACACCAAACCCACTGAAAACTCCAAAAATTCAACCCCACACATACACGTACATTCATACATACCCCACCGAAAGGCGCCAACACAATAATAACCACCACACCACGTTGCCTTCCTCCTGCGAAACTCAATTTCCAAACCTTCGCTCGCTCGAAGCCCCATCGATACTTCCCAGCAAGCTAGCTCCTCCGCCATACCCCATCCATCCATGGCGGCGTCCCACGCCGGAGCGCGAGAAGGACCGGAGCCCCAGGTGGAGATCCTGGCGGAGCCTGTGCGGGTCGACGGCGCCGCGGCGGAGGCCACGCTTTCCTGCGGCGAGCTGGCGTGGCGGCCCTCCGGCGGCGGGGGGCGCCGGAGGCTGGAGCTGGAGTCGGAGGTACTCGGGTTCCGGGTGGACGGGAGGGCGCTTAGAGTGGCGACCTTTGCGAGGGGGGACGACGCGGGGGCAGCGAGGTCGTCGTCGCCGTCGCTGCTGGGCTGTGGCGGCGGAGGTGGAGGGGGAGGGAGCAGGGGGGAGGTGGTGGTGGTGGATATGGAGAGCGAGGAGGCCGCCGCGAGGTGGGGGGACGCCATGAGGGATCGCTTCGCCTCGTTTGGTAATTCACGAGTAATTCCATGATCCTCTGTTTTTGAAAATGAAAACCAGTAGCAATTCGATGATTCCCCAGCTCCTTTGGGCTAGTGTTTGACTTGTGGTGTGATTTAGTTACCCAAATTCTGCATTTTTTTTATTGTGGTTGGAGGAATTGGGTTGGTTCTTGATTGAGTGGTTGGTGGTTGCGCCGTGGAAGAATTCGTTGACTCTGTTGATAATTGGTAGAGAAGCACTGGGGACAGTGAGGAAAACCCCCAATCCCAGAGTATCTTCCACTCGATTCGATTCAGTTCAATGAACGAAAACTTGAAGAAACAATTTCTAGAATGGAATGGTAAACAGTATTGTCTCAAAATCTTTCTTGGTATTTGTGCGGTGGTTGCGTGTCCTGGGCGGCTCTGTTGCATGATTTGGTCAAACCGTCAAATATGAGTGCTATGCAACTTACCCTGCACTTCTTCGTGTCCTTTTTTTTTCATGTTCTGGTGCCCATGGATCAAGTTTCACTAGAGACCTAGAAATTCTGTATGAGTTTTTTTTTTGGAGATTGGATCATATATCCTCCCTTTAGTTGGGAAATTGAGGATTTACCCTTCACATCTCAATGACACGTGGGGTCATCATAAGTCACTGACACGTGGGATTATCATAAGTCACTGACACGTGGGATCATCATAAGTCACTGACACGTGGGTCAGGAGGGTAAATCCTCAATTCCATCTAAATGGAGGGTATATGATCAATTTTTCGGGTTTTTTTTTGTTTCATGGGTTCTATGTCTATGTTTTGGATCAAACGGACTATCTCCCTATGGCATATTAAAACTGTGCTCTTCAATTATGTGATATCTTCGTGCTTGAATTTGATGCTTCTGAGGCCCAAGAATCATACTATCTGATGCCCATTTTCATTTAGCATTTATTGTTGTAGGGGGATATTTTTATAGTAATGCTATCTATAGTTCTGTACTTCCTTTAACGGACCGTGCTTTTTTTTGTGTATGATTTGTTCAAATGTTCTTCTCAGTGTCACTGTTGCCATTAAATGTCACCTTAGAGTGTTTAGTTAGACTTCAACAAATATCTAAGTTGCCTCCTTATGTTTTCATATTTTTTTTCATCGTTTTCTGGGATTGCTTCAAGCCTCCAAGCATTTTTTTTCTTCTTCTGTTCTTGTGCTAAGCATTGTGTAATTCTTTTTGACTCTAGTTCAGTGGTTGTTGGTCTTAGTTTGTTTTTCTCTGCACTTTTGAACACAATTATGTAGGACATTGACAATGCAATTGCAACTGGAGTTCTAACTATTCATGAATGTTTATCTGTTTGTTCCACTATATGCTATCGGATAATAGGTCGGCCAAAGAGATTGTTCATTATAGTGAACCCTTACGGTGGAAAGAGAGGTGGGCGGAGGATTTTCCAGCTTGAAGTCCTGCCTCTCATTGAAGCTGCTGGCATCCTTTACACCATGCAAGGTTGTGATCTATGTTTATAATTTTCCTACATTTGAAAAGAGAATTGTGTTGCCCAGTTACTCTGTATACTAAAATTTTAGTTGTGAATTGTGTTCAGAAACCAAGTATCGCCTTCACGCTCAAGAGATTGCTCATTCGCTGGATCTTAGGAAATATGATGGAATCATTTGTGTTAGTGGAGATGGTGTCCTTGTAGAGGTTAGCAAAATAAATCATTCCCATAAGAAACTTGATGCAAAATACACTCTGAAAAATCTTTAGTCCTCATTCTGAATTTTTTAGCCTTGTTTATTCTGTTTGCTTATATGCTGTATTTTTGGTTTGACCATTTTTACTTTGTTATTTTTATTTTGGATTTAGGTACTTAATGGTCTGCTGCAAAGAGAGGACTGGAACACAGCAATAAAAGTGCCACTTGGGATCATCCCAGCAGGTATATGATCATAGCAATATCCTTATCATAGTGGTGCAATGCTGCACCTTGGTGAGCCGTACCGTGCCTTAGGTTCATAGCAATATCCTTATCATTTTCAGCCAGCTACAATGCTTTTCAGCCATAAGCCACCAAAAATAAGCCCAGATGATCACCACCAATTAATAGTTATGTCCCACTAGGGAGTAGCTTGTAACCTATGTTTTTTGTTTAGCCCTGGTGTAGCGTCTGTGTACTTCAAATCTTCATTGTCTTTAGTATGCCGAGCAGACTTTTCACATTACGTGTGCCACAGGTACTGGAAATGGAATGGTGCAATCTCTATTGCATTCTGCTGGTGAATCCTTCTCTATGTCTAATGCTGTGTTTGCAGTCATCAGAGGTCAGTCTCTTCCTCCTTGATTTTGCCACTGTTCATCTACGTAGCCATGTTGTATATCTCAAAATTTTACCCTTTGACTTGTTTCAACAAGTGCTGATTCAACTTTTCTGTCACACAGGTCACAAACGTGCCCTCGATGTCACTTCTGTTGTGCAGGGAAAGACAAAGTTTTTTAGTGTCCTGATGCTTACATGGGGTACGTAGTGTATTAGCTTGGTGCTAATTTTTTCCCCAAACTGCAGCTGATAATACTGAGCAGCCTTTTCAGAGCTTGTTCTGTCACTCTCTACTTCCGTAGCAATAAGATATACTTATGTTGCATTTTGTGATCTGAATGTGGTCAAGTCTGACCATTTGAGGAATCCGATCAAGTTTCGCTCAAAGAATATATTACGACCAATATGACTGGTCCGCTGGTCGGAAGTTATGATTGGGATTATCTTTGTGATCATGGTGGACTCTGTACCGACTTGAATCAGACACGGTGTCCAAAGGTGTTTGCGCCAACTGGAGTCAAACGTGGCTGCTCGAGACGCTTCTGACTACAACTCTTCTTATTGTTCCAGTTTTCGAGTAGGTCTCTAATTCCATTGCCAACTAGGATTCTATTCCTTTTTCATCCGAGATTCTTATTCGTAGGCCTATTTATACCTCCTGAAAGCCTCATGATAGATAGCGTGCTTCAAGTTATCTATACATGTAATACTCCAAGAGCGTTCAATAACTTCTCCATATAGTGATTTTGTTGATTGTGCGTCCGTGGTTTTTTTCCCGCAAGGGTTTTCCACGTTAAATTAGTGTCGTGCTCCTAATCATTCTTCATTACTTCATATCTCGTCATGCGTTATATAACAAGTGGTATCAGAGCTTGGTTCTTCACCCAATCAATTTAGGGCATACTTGATATGGCGCTAATGAGGTCAATTTAGGGCATACTCGACATGGCGCCAATGAAATATAATCTTCTGCTGCTGGATCGTGACACAAGATTCTCTCTAGTAAGTCAAGATGTGAGCTATTCTGTCATAACTCGATTTGGATGATGCGTTATTGGGAATCTACAAGATGCCCGCTGCATGGTCCATTGAGGAGAAGCAAATGAGAGATCGTAAGGCTCTATCTCAAATTCATCTTCATCTTTCTAATAAAGATATTTGACTGTCCTATTTATGCTCATACTAATAAAGATAAACTTAAGCCAAGAGCCATTAAGTGCATCTTTCTCGGCTATAAGCCTGGAGTCAAAAGTTATAAGTTGTGGAATCCTGAGACCCGAAAGGTGGTCGTGAGCAGAAGTATTGTTTTTGATGAGTTTGCTCTGTTGAAAGAACTTACGACCAGTGATGCTCCCATTGAGAAGCTGTAGACGACCAACATGCAGGTGGAGCACGTCATTGATTCAGGATTCTCACTAGATGCCGACAAGGAGAATACACAGGATATCCTTGTTTAAGCTCCGACCAGTAATCTTCCGACAGGAACTGGTCGGAACCAACAATCTTTTGTAGTTGTTCGGGAAAGGAGGAAAATCAAGCCACTGAAGAGGTTAATTGAAGAAGCCAACATTATGGCATATTGTTTGAATATGGCAGAAGACATTGAATGCACCACTGAACCTTCAACTTATTCAGAGGTGGTCTATTTTGATGAATCAGAGAGGTGGTCGGTATAGTGTCTATTACAATTGACTTATAGACTCCACATTAAAAGACACACCGTTTGAAAGCTAGTTATTGTAGCATAAGCCAAAAGCCACAACCTTAGGCCCATTCGAACCCAACCACTGTTGGGGGCTGTGTTGTAAGCTGGAAAGTTTGTCTACAAACTATTGTTGCTCTTTCGACCACTGAAGCTGAGTATATGGCTATTTCAGAAGCCTGTAAAGAAGCTGTTTAGCTAAGAGGTCAGTACACGAAGATTTGTAGATGTACATCTTGCATCAATATCCACTGTGATGGTCAGAGTGCTATTTGTCTTACAAAAGACCAAATGTTCCATGAGAGAACAAAACACATTGATATCAGATATCACTTCATGCTAGGAGTTATTTCTCAAGTTGATGTTAAGTTTGCAGTACACATGATAATCCAGCTGATATGATGACAAAGTCAGTTCCTAGTGCTAAGTTGGTATTACTCATCAGTTCTTTTGGACGATTGACATACAAGAAATGTTTAACAAGTTATTCAAGTAATTCTTTGGTTTTTCGCTATAGGAGGAATTCGACTCAAGATAGATATTGTTGTATTTTGTGATCCGAATCTAGTCGGGTCTGACCACTTGAGGAATCCAATCAGGTTTAGCTCAAAGGATATATTCTGACCAGTATGTCTGGTCAATAATACGAATTGGTTAGAAGTTATGATTATGATCATTGTCGTGATCGTGATGGACTCTGCACCGACTTGCACCAGACATGGTGTCCAAAGGTGTTTGCGCCTACTGAAGTCAGACATGGCTACTCGAGGTGCTTCCGTCTATAACTCTTTACCATCATCTTCTGAGACTTTATTTCATCTCCGAGTGGGGTGTTGTTCCCGTCTCCCAACTCCAGTTTCCGAGTAGGTTTCTATTTCCATTATCGACTAGGACTCTATTCTTTCGTCTTCTGGGACTCTTGTTCCCAAGCCTATTTATACTTCTTTCGTCTTCTGGGACTCTTGTTCCCAAGCCTATTTATACTCCTGTAAGCCTCATAATAGATAGTATGCTTCAAGTTATCTACATATGTAATACGCCAAGAATATTATGTAACTTCTCCTCTATACAGTGATTTCGCTGATTGTGCGTCCGTGTTTTTTTTTCTCATAAGGGTTTTTCACATTAAATCTTTGTCTCGTACTCCTAATTATTCTTCAATGTTTCATATCTCGCCGTGCATTTTATAATAGCTTCACAACACTGAAAATGATTTATGAACTGCAGGTCTGGTAGCTGATATTGATATTGAGTCAGAGAAGTATAGGTGGATGGGAAGTGCTCGCATCGACTTTTATGTATGGCTGCTACCCTAAAAGCTTCTACGGAAAACTTCATTCCATTTGTATCCATATGCTTTCTCACCTCGACAGGTGCATCTGAAACTTCATTATTTAGGTTCCAACTGTGGAAAATGGTTTTTTGGTTTCTGTAATGGTGTGTATACATGTTTAGGCATGCATTTCTTTCTAAAACATGCATTGTATGCTTAAAAGCAAAACTTCAGTAATATGTTAGTTTAAAAGAAGAAAGAAACTGCAGTGATATATTGGATGATATTTAGTACTTGAGCACATGCAGAAGCTGATGAAAGTGTGTTGCAAATATTGTTGGTGTCTTTGCATTCTCTTACCCAGGTCTTCTGGATTTGCAATAAATTCACTCTGCTCTGACTTTGTTTCAGTCCCTTCTACGTGTGGTGAACTTGCGACGGTACAATGGGCGCGTTCTTTTTGTCCCAGCCCCAGGATATGAAGGATTTGGTGATCCTGTGGGGCATATTACCAGTTTTAAATCAAATGGGGCTAGGACTGCTGTCCAAGGAGACAGATCAAGTGACTGTAATGATGAAACATGTGCCTATTCAGGTCCTTCAATTGACGAAGCTGATCTCGAATGGAGATCACTGAACGGTCCATTTGTTTCAGTTTGGGTCAGCAACGTTCCTTTTGCTAGTGAAGGTGTCATGACAACACCACAAGCAAAGGTTAATCTCGCTCCTTTTTGGTTTATTTCTTCATATTTTGACTAAATGACTATAGGCTGAAAATTATTGATACATGTTTTGCTATGTGATACAATCAAATTGCAAATTTAGCTGGTAGTTTCTTTCGAGTGATTCTGGCAATAACTTATATATTGCGTCAATTTAGCTGCATGCATAAAATTTGTGTGGAATCATTGTTTGGAGTACCTATATACCCTCAAGATCTAAGGTTTTTCCTACAGTTTGTAAGCATGTCAAAATGTCACCAATCATTCATTGGCATTGTTTTCCCTTTTGTGCTAATTCTACGGGGCTCTTAGGCCCTGTTTGGATACGCTTATCTGAGAATCGATTTTAATTTGATCAAGATTTTCTGATAAGTCGCGATCTGAAGAATCTGCGATATGAATAATCTGAATAATCCTGATGGGGCTTGCGGTACAGGATTTTGGATTCTCAGTGCAAATGCTGATTTTTCCCACCGCGGCGGTTGAAAGAATCGAAAAATAATCAAAGCGTTTGGGTGGGATTCTCGCTTAATTCTACCCAGAATCGGATTTTAAGCGTATCCAAACAGGGCCTTAATTGGCTGGGTCCCCACGAGCTCCATAGCTTATTTCTTCTTTATCACCTTGCAGTTTGCAGATGGCTACTTGGATGCAGCTATAATCAAGGATTGCCCGAGGTCGGTTCTTCTGGGGCTCATGCTTCAGACGAAGGACGGTAGCTACGTCAAATCGCCCTATGTGGAGTACTTCAAGGTGTGTTAGTTACCCCATGCATGCCCAAGAAATCCACCCTATCCAAATATGGCCCAAAAAAAAACTTAAATGTCATCTCTGTACTTGGTAACAGGTAAAGGCTCTCCGGATTGAGCCGGGCCTGCGCGTCGGCAGCGGTACCAAAGGCGGCATCATCGACTCCGACGGAGAGGTGATCGCGAGAGGTGACAGGTCCCACGCCGGCGACGAGCTAGAGCATCTCATGGCGTATGGCCCCCCTATCCAACTGACGGTGGATCAGGGATTGGCCACCATTTTCTCCCCCAGATGATGATTCTTTTTTTCACTGCTCTAGTGCTCTTGCCCCCTTACATAGCCACATCTCTGCATCTGTTATCTGTAAGTACTCACACCACAATGCAAGGAGAGCCGAGAGCGATATTTGTCGAAATTTCCCTTCTTTTTAACACCGCTACTGCTTTACTGGAAGTGCGAAACTGTACAAGAATTCAGATGCTACTACGGACCCTGACGCAAATGGAAAATTGTGACGATTCATCTTGTTATTGGTCTGGAAATTGCTCCTTTACCCTTGCAGCCGTCGGCACGTGAAGAGCAAGGCCAGGCCAGAACGCAATGCATCGATCTCCTTATGCATTGGTGGTAGCTTTTCGAAACAGGCATGGCACCTCGTGATGCCGATTGGCATCATGCGATGCGTAAGCTCTCCTGATTGACGCTTAGTGGCTTTGCGCGATGTCTATTGAGTGTTTGACTTATTCTTTTAAATTGTGGTTTATAATTTTAGCTATAAATTATTAATTTAATAAAAAACGATAGTAGAAAATAAAAACAAAAGCTGGATGACCGTACTTTTACCGTACCCGAGGGGGAGAATCTTCCTTGAGAAGAGTCGCCGGCTGCGAACGACCGCTAGTACTAGAAGGGCTTTCTTGCGGCCAGCGTTTACAGGCAGCTTCGAGTTGTACAGCTGATGTGGCTAAGTGACAGCCAGGAGAAGTGGCTTTTTCGAGCTCTAGCAGTCCAATTCAGTTTTTTTATACCTTTGTTATGCCTTTTCGTTAAAATAGCTTGCAGCGACGGTTAGTTTTTTAAAATATTTAATTAAAAATAAAAAATATCGTTATATTTTTACAGACAATGTAAAGAAAAAAATGAGAAAAAAGAGGAAAAAAACATGTTAAGAAGTCAACTATTCCAAATGATTTTTAGGTTGCGACTAATGACTTCACTACAAAAGAAAGAGTCATCACAGATGGTTCACAGTTGTCATCGTAGACGGTTATCAAACCGTTTGAATTTATGTATATGTGATAATAGGTGGTTATCATAGACGGCTCTCAAACCATCTGTAATAATTACAACATATGAAAAAAACCGTCTGTGATATATCAGATATCATAGAGGGTTCTTAAATATAGCCATCTGTAATATGCTAATTATCATAGACGGTTAATGCCAAAACCGTATCACAGACGGTTCTCAAACATAGCCGTCTGTGATATGTTACATATCACAGATGGCCAATACCAAAAATCGTCAGTGATATTTATATAGCACAGACGATTTATTACTACAACCCGTCTGTGATAGTTATTTAAATATCTATATTATTTTCTATTTTTCGACTAGCCTCAGGAAATGCTAGTTATGCCCTCTAAAAACAAGCAAACATATTACATATATAGCATACAACAATCATTATACAGATCTCACAAATGAATTAAACAACTTAATGAAGTACATTTCAATGAATTGTTTGATTAAGCATAATTGAGTGATTACAATTGTATCAAATATTTCAACATCTAATCTTCATCGTCAGTCTTGTTTATGACCTCCGCTATCAAGAATTGAGTGAGCTTTTCTCGAATTTTGATGAGTTTGTCAAGATCGAATGTACTTACGTCGAATTCCACGTGCTGTTACTAGGAGTGTTAAAGTTATTAGTATATATATATATATATATATATATATATATATATATATATATATATATATATATATATATATATATATATATATATATATATATAGGAAACCTCTTTTCTACACCCGGGTGTAATTACACCCGATATCGTATCTCGCAATGTAGGGAGTATCTCACGTAACGGAGGGTATGTACGTGTAGTATACGAGTATTTAAGACCATCTAGGTGGTATGTACATTTTTTCGACATACTCCTTTTTATGCGCGTATATGAGGGTATTTACAAAATACGTTAAAAACTATGAACTCCTTTACAAGTTTTTCGCGTGGTTCATATTGGAGTATCTTATAATTAGTATACAAATATACCTAAAGTGATAAAAGAGTATTTCAAGTTTGTTTAGGTGGTATATTAGAGGTGGGTGTAATTAACCCGGGTGTAAAAAGTATTTTTCATACATATATATATATATATATATATATATAAAATCATGAAATAATTATTAACAAGTTGACAAACCTCTGGATCATTCGTCTTAGTGGCCATGATGTCCTCCATATGCGGCAAACGTAGAATCCATATATGTTGTCCTGTAGCTGCTAGTGGCACTGCAAAAATAAAATTATCTGCATACGTATTGTCAGTTCTAGAGGCATTATTACGAAGTGTGATATAGGATTATTGTGTTGTAGCGGGTACTAGAAATCGCGTTCTGTGTCACAATGTGGCACTGGATTCCTTGTGTCCCCCTGAGCAATGTAAGCACTGAATGACCTATGTGCTTCCAAAAAGTTAGCTTCGGCCATTACAAACGAAGGGAAGACTACAATAGAGTTATCTATGGATCAAGAGGAAATGAGTTTACCTGTCAAATGTTTTTTACACACGGGTGAAGTTATGGTTGCTTCTAAGTAGGGAATCAAGGTATATTATCTTACTCCACTTTGGTATAATCACAATCAGAATCCAGTGACCCCTAGTCATGTATGTCACTATAGTGATTAATCATAAGTTCATGTTTCGTATAAATTATAAATGAAACTTATATAGCAACTAGTGAAGCACTTACCCATAGTTGAAGGGTACCATGATGTATTCATTGTCACTGTGAGCAAACAATCCTCTCGTTTTATAATCTTGGACGAAGGGTCTGTTATTGATGATGGATTGCTCAAAGACCAAGTGTGGGTCGAGAAAATCCACCGGTTCTCACCGTTGCCAGACTTGTTAGATCATGGATCTATATATAAGTAATGAGTTATGACATTTATTGGTATTATGTAATATATAAGTATAAGTAATATATTATATATCATTACACTTGCACACATCTAAAAGCAATCCAAAGGCAGAGAGGTTTGATACCATATACATACATACATACATACATACATACATACATACATACATACATACATACATAATCCGCATGGAACATGCATACGAGTTGCTGGTAGATGTAGATTAGTTTTCCTTAAATTTTGTACTAGTGTGTAGTTTATTTCACTTAATTTTCTAGGAATAATTGAGGTAATTAAGCCAGGTAAGCCTAACCATGCATTAATTGTGTAGCTATATATAGCATTCGTATTCAGACGAATAAAAAAGGGGGACGCATCACTCGGATGACACTGCATGCCTGCGTGAGATTTAAACCGATTGTAGCAAGGACACGCGTTCATGTGCTAACGAAGGCCATGCTCTGATCAATTCGGCTTTGACTTCTGGCTTATTTTTTACTATTCATAAATTTCGTTTTTTTTCTAAACTTTTGGCTTTTTGTTAAGCTTTTTTGCCGGTTCTTTTTTTCCCGTATTTGTTTGTATTATACGTAATGGGCTAACATATATTTTTATTTTTTTAAAAATTTAATTATGCTAAATAAGCCTCAGTCAGCTACAGTGCTTTTTTTCAGTCAGCTACAGTGTTTTCAGCCATAAGCCATGAGCTTTTAAGCCGAACCGATCACCATGAACTTCTGTTTCTGATCTCTAGCTTTTTTATTTTTATTTTTTTAGCTTTTTTCTTTATTTATTTGTATTGTCCGTGATAATATAACTTTTTTAATTTTTAAAATTAGTTATGCTGAAAAAGTTAATAGTAACTACAATACATTTTTTAGCCACTATAGTATAAAAAAAAAGAAGTCTGAACTTATAAATCCAAATAAGCACCACTAAATTGATTTTAGGCGAAGAATAAATGGCGTATGTAAAAGGATTAGCAACGCCGGTGTCTATATTAAACTGGCATTAAGCAGGAAATCTTCTAGAACGGCTCAGTTTTACAGCCACAGGTGCGTGATCGCTTCAGTTACAAAATCATATACATAAGAGTAAATTGTATATTGTATTAGATAACTTGTCGCTTATTTCATTTTACACTAAGATTAATTTATATTTTTACTTTGTATCAGAATAAATCAAATAAAATTTTACTTTGCACTAGCTAGCTTATATGCACTTAATTACTTACTAGTTTACTAACTAGCTCATATCCACTTAATTACCACGGGCTAGATATAATCTCCGGTACAGAGATTGCCAATATGCTGTTAATTAAAGACTTGTTCTGTTGTTCAGATATGAGTAGATCTTAGCAAACAAGTTCGCACAATTAGCCGTGTTCGTACAAACAAAGCGGATGTGTATAAGCTAGCTGGTGCTAAAGAAAATCTTCTAGACCTGTTGATACAAACAAAGCGGATGTGCATGACGGATTGAGAGCCAGTTGATTTCACCTAGTAACAACCGGTTGTTATAAAATATAAGTATGTACTAGCCTCATAGGCGTAGCGGCACGTCGCGCCAGCCACCGTGTGTACCGAAGTGAAAGAGACGATAATTCGTGAGGAGTTTTTTTAAAAAAAATTTAAAAAAAATCGAGGGCACGTGTGTATTTTCAAAAAAGGCGAAGGTCTTTTTCGTAAAAAATCGAGGGTCTGTACGTAATAAACGAGGACCTATACGTAATTTAGAAAACGCGGGGCACTATCCTGCAAAGTGGAGGGGCCTGAAAAAACTTGTTGGGACCTTTTCGCGAGAACCAAGGACCTTTACGTAATTTCAGAAAAACGTGGGGACTTTTTCGCAAAACTGCTCCCCCGACCGTACGCAAATTCTACCGTCACGTGCCGGCCGAGGGAGCGCTGGGGGCGACGTGGGACGCCTCTCCTGCGGGGAATCCCCCGGCTTTGTATAGGGTATGATATGCCCTTATCGTTGACCAGGTAGGCAGGTACACAATATTCTGAATAAAACACTAACAGAGATACGTTTTCTTCATATAATTCATACGATTTAACTTCGGAAACCCCTGTGCTCACACAATAAAAAGGCATACGTACGCGCCCTTAATTGAAGATTTGTCATTTCTTTGTATAGTTCACACGATTTAAGCTTGAAATCCATGTGCTCGCACAAAAAAAGAGAGAAAGGCATACGTACAAAAATAAGGAAGCCGAAAGATAATTGCCGTACTTTTGAGTTTTTCTATTTTTTCGGAAGTCAAAACAGAACGAGATGTGTTTTTTAGTGGATTATTCAAACAATTTCTTAAGATTAAAATTGTATATATTGTTTATGTTAGTATTTTTATCGTCGCTATTGTATCAACAAGTATAAATAAAAATAATTAATCATAACCAAAGGATCAACCGCAGTAAAAAATAATATGGCCGGTTGGAAGAAAAATCTTCGAAGAGCAAAACATGCGGAAGAAAAAGGGACGTGGGTTATTACTCGTCCGTGCATGCTTATCACCTATCCGGAGTACGTACGTGTACACTATTCGGTGTCTAATCACATTTCGCGCGATGACTCCACAAATAAGTGTCCATTTATACTGACTTTGATTTCTAACTTCTATTTAAAAAAAATCAAAGTTAATATAAATATTTTAGTTTCTATAAGCTGTTTTGTCTGTTACTACTGTTTATTAGCCACTTCTTTGAGTTTTTATATATTATAACATATTTTATATTTTATTATGTCACAAATCTATAAATCGTATAACAATTCGAAAATTGTACTGTCTTTTGCTGTACTGTCTTTCCTATATAATACAATCAGCAAAAAAATAAGAAAAAACATAAACCTATACAAGCACTTTAGCTTCAATTATGTCTTTGGATCACTGCTATTCACCAGTTTACACCTAAACCGCTCCCTATGACGCGACCACGCACGTACGCACGTACACCGTTTGATCGTACGTTCGTTCGGCCGGCCTCGCTGCATACGCCGTGGAATGGAATCGGGGTCGCCAATCTCAAAGCCATGTTGGTACAAGTCGTTGGGGTCGAGCTGGAGCTGCGGCAGGCGAAAAAAAAAACTTTTTCTCTCGTGAGCTAACTGGGCCGCACCGCGAGGAGGCGCTATGGGGGGCGTCCGCACGCACGCGCCGGTGGGTGGGGCCGCGCCCCGTAGCTCGCCTCGGCGATCGCGCCGCGACGAAGCCCGCATTGCACACGACGTGCCCGTTGTTTTACGCACGCACGTACGTAGACGACTAGAAGTCTAGACGTAGTCATTTCTTAGCTTTTAAAAACTGAATTTTAAATTTTCTGTCGTAACTAACTTTCTAATGAAACGTCTTGTTAAAATAACATGTTAATTAATTATAATATATACTATAACGATTTTATTTATATTGACTAATATCATATATAAGTTATTTTTATCCCTGTACTCTCTTACAAATAGACAAAAATTATAAACTATATACATAAATCATAAACCGAAGCAAATAAAGAATAATCCTAGACCATGTTCTTAGGACTTTTGGCTTCTCAAATAAACGATGAACGACTTCTTAAAGTGATTTTCTGTATAGTTTACTGTGTTTAAAATTATACGCACCATCTACATCAGTCTCCATGTCCGCTGTTATATTAAAAAATACAGATAAAAACTATTAACTATACATAAAAGTCATCAACTGCAGCTTAAAAGAACATGATGTATTAATCATTCACTTTTATTTTAGGTACTGTTCAAAAGTGTTATAGTTTTTTATTTTTAGTTGATTACGAGAGAGATTAAGAAAGTAATGGATATTTACGTTGAGAAATTATTTTATCTAAAATGATTTTTACAGTGATTTTTATAAATAATTTATAAAAATTATTTTAAAATGTTATTCCCTTTAAAAGTCGACCTCTAGGAGCTAGAGACAGAAGTTATTTCGAGCCGTGCCTGGAGCTAGAGACAGAAGTTATTTCGAGCCGTGCCTTAATAAGCAGCTGTACGTATTTTTTTTCTTGTCGTGATGGAGAAAACCGACGAATGACCTGGTGCTGGTGCGGTGGCGTGCATGGGCTGCGCTGAGAGAGTTAGGTTACCGCCACCGCACGCACGTACCGTCCGGGAGAGGGCGCGGGGCAGGAGGGAGCCGGTGAGCACACCGCCGCGAGTGAGCGGACCGCGCACCGGCGCTTTCCGCATGCGCCTAGCTCCCTGCTCCTGCTTCCCTTCCTCCCCTGCGGCCGTTCCCGCGACGCCGATCGACCCCCGTTCCGACGCCGCGCCTGCGTCCTTCCTTCCCTACGCGTACCAACGTCCATGCACCTGCTAAGCGCCTAAGCAAGCACGCCTGTTAATTTGGACGTAGAATTATTACTCTGTTATGCTAATTGCTATGGGTTAGCAGTGCGTTGGGCCCGGCATTTGCGTAGTTAACTGAAGTGGATTATATACAGAACACACGAGTGGGCCTTTCGTTGTTTACTATTCTACTACGTCCATGTTGGACAGAGCGATCGGAATAAGCTTAGGAATGAACGAGCATGCAGGGAGCACGTTTTCCTCCGTTTGACTTCAACAATGGGATGGACGGTTTGTGCATAAAAAATGATATGATGTACGACCGGACAGGTTTGGATGGATGTTAAAAAAACATCACTTGTGCTTTGTAACCACACCCTTAAATTTCTTCCCCACTTGAAAATAAATTAACCATAGCGTAAACGAGTACGTAGTATGGGAGTGATAAACGAAGGCAAAGAAGATGTAAGAGAATAATACTCGAACAGTAGTAGCGGTGGTAGCATGGAGGTGGACCGAGGTGTGTTGTGTACACGTAGCAGGGGCAATCCAAGCGCTGGTACTACTACAACAACTGCTTTTCTGGGCCTCGCTTTAAAAGCCTCCCCCTCCTCGCTTCGCCTCTCCCCTCTCGTCTTATTATTCCTTCCGCCCCCACGATACCCACAACCCCCAACCCTCCTCCCACCTCGCCGCACCGCCGGCCTAGGGTTCCGCCCATGTCCTCGCCGCTGCCGCCCCCGCCGCCGCATCCCCCCTCAGCACCCGCAGCCTCCGCCTCGGCCCTTGCCGCGACCCCTATCTTGGTGCAGCCGCCCCCTCCCCAGCAATCGAAGCCGCCCCCGCCGGCCGCTTCCGCCCCGCCGCAGCAGCCGCCTCCCTCCGGCCTGCCGCAGCAGCGGCCCAGGATCTGCTTCAACGCGCACTGCAAGGACCCCAAATACGAGGGCCCGCGCCGCCGCGGCTGGCGCCTCCGCTCCGGCGACTACGCCGAGCTCTGCGACCGATGCTAGTACGTACGGTAACCCCTTAATCGCCTTCCCTCCCCCCGCTCCTCCGTCCAATCGCGTCGTCGGCGGGCGCCCCGTGCGCTCGATTCGTGCGGCGGGGAGCTCGCTCCCTCGGGCCGGGGTCGCCTATGGCGCCCACCGGATCTACGTGGATTGATCTCTACGTCGTAGCAATTTCCGCGGAAAACCCGGGGGTTTTGTGTAAAGTTGTGGGTTTTTTGGGGGGTGGTTTGACTCGCGTGCGACTCCGGGTTCCTGATGGATGCATGCATGTGTGCTCTCTGTTTTGTATGAGCAGTGGTTCGTTCGAGCAGGGGAGCTTCTGCGAGACTTTCCATTCGGAGGTGGCCGGCTGGAGGAACTGCGAAGCGTGCGGGAAGGTACGTACACGTGCATGCTGTTCCTCTAGCCTTTGTGGTGTTGTGCTTGCTGATTGATCCAGCCTTGTATTTGTCTTCTTATCGGGCAGAGGCTGCATTGCGGGTGCATCGTGTCGGTCCATGCGTACGCGCTGCTCGACGCCGGCGGGGTTGACTGCATCCTCTGCGCTCGCAAGTCGCACGTATGTCGTGAAAGTTTTTACTGTTTCCTGAGGATTTACTATTATTGGACTGATGGCATCGAGGGTACCAAGTGTATGAAATATGTGCCCTTTTTACTTTTTAG
The DNA here is from genome assembly GCA_036346575.1 of Dendrocalamus sinicus. Lineage (NCBI taxonomy): Eukaryota > Viridiplantae > Streptophyta > Magnoliopsida > Poales > Poaceae > Dendrocalamus > Dendrocalamus sinicus. The sequence goes on along the minus strand of CM070660.1, from coordinate 8,021,323 downwards.
TCATGTCGGTCCTTTAAGTTGGTGAACTTTGATGAAATTGCATGCATTACTGGGCAGAAATTTCGCAAGGAAGTGCATTTCGATAGTTCATTTTGTCACTTGCGTTCCAGTTATGCTCACCTCGCGGTTTCTACTTTTTATTGAAAAACTGAAACTGAAAACACCCATAATTCACTACAGTCAACTCATGCTATTTGGTTGGTTGCATTAATTAGGTGGAAGCCTGATGTTGGGTGGGTTCTCTTGGATTGTGGCTTGTGGCGTAGTCAGCCAGCGGCTAGGCCTCGGGCAGTCTAGCCGAAATAACGATGTTGTGGGAGGCACACCTCCATCACAAGCACCAAACAGCAAGCAATTTTGATCAAGGCCTCGGGCCATTGCTCCGGTGGCCTGAGACCTAGCTCCACCCCTGGCTGTGGCTTATGGCTTAATTTTTGAATTTGACTATTCGCGAGAGGCAGTGTGCAGAGGAAAATAATCGCATACGATTTTGGCCGGTACAGCTGAACCCAGTACACTTTTTACTACAATCTTCCTGTTGACCCTGCCTTAAAAAAACGTACCATTTGAAAGCTAATTACTGTAGCACGTACAAGCCAAAACCAAAGCCAAGCCCATTCGAAGGGAGCCATTATCTAGTTGATGCTTTGTTTCTACCTTGCTCATGTCATTTACTGAAGCTGGCAATTGATTTATGTGGAGGATGCTTCTCGTGTCATTGTGTGTATTGAAGATGCATGCTATTTTTTTTCTATATAAGTTTAAATTGCAGGAGTTTTGCACTTTACTGGTTTTCTTTGGAATTGGTTCATTTGACCTGTCGTTGACTATAATTGGCCCTCGTGCTTGTTAGGCACCAAGTCAGATATGGTCATCTCCATCTTCTATGCATATGCCTCAAAATGTAGCTGATAGAAAAGACAGTTTTGTCAAGAGCTGGAGACCTCCTGCCGGGCAATTTTCAAGTCAGTGGCGACAGGCTAATCTGTGGAGTGTGTCCAGTATACAATCAGACTTGCAGCAGCGTCTAGCTTATGAGTTTGATAGGCCTAGTGGCAGCGAAAAATTACTTCCAGGGCGCACTTTTATTCATGCCCAGGAAAAGAAATTTGATGACATGCATGACAGACCAGCAACACCCGCTGGCATGAACCAGATTATAAGGGACAGATATGCCAATGGGCACGGTCAGCACACGAGCCTGGATCCAACATACTCTTATACGCTCTATCACAGAGAAGGATCAAATCCAAATAGTATTCATGATCCTAGCCACCATGGAGGAGAAAATGACCCTTTGTCATCAAGGAAAGGGGTAATTCCAGATCCTTGCCCCTCTGTATCTGCTGGCCTCAAGCTTGATTCACATCATCCATCCATTCTAAAGGATGACCCACCAACCCTACCAGTTGGGTTGCCCGCCAATTTTGCATTGGCAAATGGACCTAAAGACCATATCAGAATTGCACCTACACAGCCGCAATCACAACTGGCTTCCACCTCATTGCAGAAACAGTTCTATTCCCATAGTGTGGTCGATAATGAATTCCAAGCACAACTGCGCAATGGAAGGCCCAGAATGGATGCAAAGGCGAGATCTCAATTACTTCCCCGCTATTGGCCTAGAATAACAGACCAAGAGCTACAGCACTTATCTGGAGAGTATCCAAAAAACTCTATGTATGTCCATGAGCAATTTCCTCTAGACAATATACTCCTCTATATACTAGTAAATAATGACATTCTCAAATTATTTCAAATATTTATGTTTTAATTCGTGTCTATTCTTAAGTGTTTCCTTAACTCTCCTACAGTTCGAATTCTGTTATTACTCCTTTGTTTGAAAAAATGCTAAGTGCCAGTGATGCTGGCCGGATTGGTCGTTTGGTGTTGCCAAAGAAATGTGCTGAGGTGAGTTTATGATTCAATTGTCATTTTTAATTATATTTTCTTTTGTTAATTTGTAGATTCTCCAGGATTAGATTATGCTATGGTTACTATGCATGGAAAATTGCCTTCATTATTGCTTGCTATTAAGTGTGTATGGTGATATGATCTGCCCTTTTTCTCTTTATTAGGTTTGCTACTTATCTTGAGCAATGCCAGAATTGTCAATAAGCTCATGAGCTAGAATTAACCTGATGCATGACTAAATTCTACAGAATTGCGGGTTATTAGAATTACCAGCAACTTTAATCTTTGTTCGAGATGTTTTAATCAAAAGTAGGGTTTGCTGAAGAAAATTTGTTGAGCTTATATTCTAATAGGATGTGCAGGCATTTTATATTCTTGGTGTTTAGTTCTCAATTTGTTTTTTTGTGTGTATGTCCTCTTAATAAACCGCCCTAATGGAAAATCATTTTGAACAGGCATACTTCCCTCCAATCTCTCAGCCAGAAGGGCTTCCCTTAAAAGTTCAGGATGCTAGTGGTAAGGAATGGGTGTTTCAGTTCCGTTTCTGGCCTAATAATAACAGCAGGATGTATGTATTAGAGGGTGTCACACCTTGCATTCAGTCGATGCAGTTGCAAGCAGGTGATACAGGTAGATATCCTTTCCTAAAAACATGGGCTACAAAAGATTCTAAATATTAGTTTGCTATGGCTATGCATCCTATGAGTTGCTTGTATACTGCAGACCTACTTATAATGCATAGGGATGTAGCACGCTTATAAGAAAATAGTACCTCATTAAGCTTTTTTTCTTTGCATCTCAACATTATATAGGACACATCTTGGATATGTTGTGTTCTGATGATTGTTTCACATCTATGTGATTGGGGCGAGCAATTGTAATTCATTGATTTTTTGTGTTTGCTGTTCTATTAGTCATGCTGCATTTCTTAAAAGTGTTACCTGATCTGATATATTTATATTGTTATGTCTTGATTTTATGTGTCTTTTACCATAACAACTCAATTCTTTTTTTCCTGTTGTAACTCATGGTGTTATATTTATTCAGTGACCTTCAGCCGAATAGATCCAGAGGGGAAGCTGGTTATGGGATTCAGAAAGGCAACAAATCTTTCTGCCGAACAGGTATGCAAGGTGTGGTACTTTATTACAAATTTGATTTTTAGTACAGTTAATGCAGCTTATACTAATGCTTAAACTGATAGGGCGGATGCAGATTCAAATCTGTTATTTGTTTATCTGTTTGAATGTCTGATGAAGTCTAATGGCAATGCCCACATGTGACATGTGTCCAGGCATCAAATGTTCTGCTGCATCCTGTAGTAATATCATGTTTCAAGCTCTGCTTTTGATTCTAGAAATTTTTATAAACTGAAATGAGATAATTATTGCACTACCTATGTTGGGCATCCAACATAAAATTGTTCTGAATTGTTTTTTTAACCAAAATTATAGTTTACCATATGTGGATTAGATATTCCTGCACAAATATGTGTGTTCTGTCTCTTAACACTCCAGCACAATTAAGTGTGCTTTTCTGAATGTGTTATTCATGCTGGCTCATATGGCAAACTTCTTGCAAGGTTTGACACCTTGACTGCATTAGTTTGACTATCCAGTAGGTTATTAAATTGCTGAAGTAGGATCTCATCCTTTGACTCATTTGACAGGAGCAACAAACTAAGCCTGCAAATGGTGTCCCAACACCTTCAGAGGTGAATGCTAAAGTCCCTGCTCCAGATTCTAGTCCAAATGCTGCAGTACCCCGACCAAATAAAGTCAACATGGAGAGCAAAAGCCGTAGCCCTGTGGAACAAACCGCAACCTGTAATATAGACAAAGGCGGATTGGCACAGAAGGAAGGGCCAGGAACTGCTCGTTCTTCCCCAGGACCTGTCAAGAGAAAAGCAACTTCTGTTGGTCCAAAGATTAAACGATTCCGAATGGATAATGAGGAATCCATGGAACTGAAGATAACATGGGAGGAAGCTCAAGAATTGCTACGCCCTCCTCTTAAGGCCCCTTCGATTGTTGTTGTTGATGGTCATGAGTTTGAGGAATATGAGGTATGCCATGCTTTTCAACATTCCACTTGGTCTTGTGATATCTATTATATATATTTTGTTGTGTGTTGTACCGCACATTCACGCTCTTGGCAAGTGCCTTGTAAAATTGAGACTTATTCTGATCTTTTTTTTTGTGGCACAATACTAGCTTGCCAGTGAACCTCAGCACATGGTTCTGAGCATGCTATCATCTTATCTATATCCTATTTGTTTTGCCATGTATTCTTAGTAAAGAAACGATGAAAACACATGTTTTTCTGTATTGACATCCCATGCTTTTCAGGAGCCACCAATACTTGGGAGGAGGACATATTTTGTGACCGACCAATCAGGGTAATGTTTTCGAACTGGACAATTTTGCCATGTGCATGTGCTCTGTGTGTGTGTGTGTGTGTGGAAAAGAATGCAAATAAAGCTTTCCTCTTTTGTTGAAACTAGTGCTTATCCCGACAGTTGCTCAATGTACTTATCTAGTTACCTATCTTTGATTATCTGTTTCTTTCTGTGTCTTAAATTTTTAGTTGCGTAAATGTGTAATGATTTAGCTCAATGCTCCTATCCATGAGTGATGAGATGACACTGCCATACCCTAGGCTACCATAACAATTTAAATTCTCGAGTTCCATCTGTAGGATTCCCAGCTATGTTAACATTTTGACAGTACAGTAGCCTCTTTTCCACTTGCTTCTAAATATGTCATATTTTTTTTTATCAGTGAGAATCATCAATGGGCCCAGTGTGAGGATTGCTCCAAGTGGCGGAAACTGCCGGTAGACGCCCTTTTGCCCTCTAAGTGGACCTGCTCTGACAATAAATGGGATCCTGAAAGGTGACTTACTGTTTAATGTTGCTGATTGCCTTTTGTGAATATACCTGTTCTGGCAAGAAATCTCATCACAAAAGTGGCAGCTAATATTTTTCCCAAATAAATCTCTTGGTTATTGTTGTAAGTGTGAAATATAAACACAAGTGAGAGGGTGGACGTCAGCCGTCTGAAGGGCTGTCGTCCACGAGAGTAAAACGATACGGGGTTTAGGGTCCGAGAGGATCGTCCTACTCCTGTCAATGAGTCAACTGGGGGTTATCTACGAAGAGGGAGCCCCCGAGGGCTCACCAGGAAGGCTGCCACTGGGTATCCATTACCCTTGTCTAAACCCATACATTATTGGGTAGGGCATGGGTAAGAAATAAAATATCCATTTAGATTTAGGTATAGGGAGGGTAATATCTTTATCTATACCCATTCAAATCTAAGGTTGAGAGTGCACTTAGACTACCTATCCTAAGTTATAGCTTCCTATAAAAGCATGTGGGAACCACCTGTTTACATATGTCCGCCAATTTGCACAGTAGCTCCATACACACAAAATCATTTCTAACAAATTTTAGTCAATGTCGTAAAACTTTTATGGTGTGAACGCGAGGTTGAAATTCCAAATACCAAATTTTTACGAAAGCTTCCTATAAAAGGATGTGGGGCCCACGTGTGTGCCTAGCCCCACCAATTTGCATAGAGTAACTCTTTTATATGCAGAATCATTTTCAATAAATTTTGATTGATTTCGGGAAAATTTTGTAGTGTGAATGCGAGGTTAAAATTCTAAATATTGAAGTTTTACGAAAACTTTTTAGACCCCTTCTTTTCTTTCTCCTTTACCCACTGGGTTACTCAAACCCATTAGCTATAACCCTTTGTCATTTGGGTATGGGTAATATTATTTCAAATAGGTATGAATTAAATTGGATATTGATTTGGGTTATCTATGCCCTACCTAGTGGCAGCCCTACTCACCAGTTTGAATATGTTTTTTTATTACTCATAAGAGCTCTCTCTACAAATGAGGGATACACGATATATTTATAGGCTCTTGAGCCTGTACAGGAGTACCCCTCAGTGAGATAACTAACCTATGAGACTATGAGAACAAGCGATGGGTATTATTATCTTTTCTAGGTAGAGCTGTGATTCTTTGATCTGTATATCACATGATTAGCCGTCGGCTGCTTTGTATGTGCATTGTCAGATGACGAGTGTTCCCCCCATCCTCTGGGGCGTGCTCTCGATGGGCTTGGTCCCACTCAAGTAGGTATTGGTTATTCCTCCAACAGTCGCACGAATAATTCATCCGTCTACATAGAATTGCCTCAACAAAAATGGATGGCACTGGACGTGTAATCAAAATATGGAAAACTCAAGACTCCACTGATGTTCATGAGTCTTGACAGTGTGTAACTTAAAATTAGCTTCATAAGAAAAGAATTATCCCTGAAGCCAATCCTCTCTGGGCATAGATGAGCCACAGTATGGCTATGCAGAACACCACATATGTAGTGTTTACTAAATTAAAGCATACGTAGTTACAAAAGCTACTGAATACAATACAGAATCTGTTTTCATGTCACAAGTAACTGGCCAAAATCTTGCCAATTCAAGAATATTTTATCTCATTGAGCTACACAATAGTAATTATTTTGCAACTGAGGTGAAATGGTTTGCTCATTATTATATTTTAGCTATTCAGCTAATTGTTGTTACTTTTGCCTGTAGGATTTCTTGCGCATCTGCACAAGAGATAAGTATGGAGGAGCTTGCAGACTTGATTCCTACAAAAGCTGGTATGACACGACACATGCCTTTTTAGGGTTTATCTATGCTTATGCAGAAGTTGGATTTTCATTAGTACTTTCCAAATAGAAATGCTGAAGATGAATTTCAGAAGGAAAAAAGTGGAGAGATCCACTATGAACAACTAGGTTGCATAGAGCTATGAGCTACATGCCGCAAAGCCTACAAAAGTACAATCTGAGGTATGGAGGAGGACCGATCGATGTCTATCATTACCAATAGCTGGATGTGCCAAAGAAACGTCAGTCTTAGTACATGGTATAGTGAGGTACTTGGCAGCGTTAAAAGAAAACTCACGCTCATCCAGTGTTGTTAGGAAATGTGATGTTGAAGCTATAGTAAACCCACCCATCACCTTCCCATCTTGTGGGGCCCTCACACAGCACACTCTCAGTTTTTGGGTTTACATTTTGCTCTTTTTATGTTATAAATATTAAGATTGCGAGAACCATGCTTTACAGAAGTTTAGTTAATGCATTCTCAAAGTGGTCCCTGCTCGCATGATGACCTTTTATGATTATCCTGTGTTAGAAACTCTTGTTGAGCGAAAGGGTCTCTAGCCCAATGGTTAGAGGCCTGAGTAGCACCCCCCAGGTCCTGGGTTCGACTCCCAGTGGGAGCGAATTTCAGGCTTGGGGGAAAAATCCTCGCCGCTACCACACCAAAGCACAGGTCTAAGGCCCGCCAAGGCGTTGATCCAAAGGATCCGCCGGTAGTCTCACAAGGTCGGGCGATGGTGCCGCTGTGTAAGGGTGGAGCAGGGGTTCGGGGGTTTTCTCGGTCTGCGTGAGAAGATCTTCTTCTTAAGCAATGCCCGGGGGGATTCTTCCCCCCCGCAGGTCGAGTTTTTAGAAACTCTTGTTGAAGCGTTTAGTATGTTGGAGGTAATATTGAACCGTGCAATGAGCTATAACTGCATCGAATGGCCTGGCGTAGTTACTGTAGTCAAGTATTTAAAATTCCATGTTTTGTGGATTGTGGAGTTCTTATTTGAGGTACATCCATGAGAGCTTTTGCTGAATTGACGTTGCAGGTGCTGCAAAAAAGTCAAAAGCGAAGATCGAAACTGACAGTATCGAAGTTTCGGATGGGTTGGACACGCTCGCAAACCTTGCAATTCTTGGTGAAGGTGAATCTCTCCCTTCCCAGCCAACTACGAGGCACCCCCGCCATCGCCCTGGCTGCTCATGCATTGTCTGCATTCAACCTCCGAGTGGGAAGGGTCCAAAGCACAAGCAGACGTGCACCTGCAATGTCTGTATGACAGTGCGCCGCCGTTTCAGGACACTCATGCTTCGCCGCGAGAAGCGCCAGTCTGTGAAAGACTCTGAGACACCTCGCAAAAAAGAAGCAGACCAGTCCAATGAGTCGATTCCACAAACTGGATCAGGCCCACCGCCGGCTAGTACCAGCACTACTAGCTCTACCCAGAAAGCAGACACAAACGCCGATGGTCCTGAAGACATGGCCGTTGAGCATAGAATGACATCCTCTCCAATCAAGAACCAGATTGACCTGAACATCCAACCTGAACGGGAAGACGAGCAGTCGCCGAAATCTGACGCAGTCGGCACGATGAGACTCCTCCGAGACCATCCAACTTAGGGTAGCTTGTGCGAGCGGGGGTGCTCATCATACTGGCGAAAGTGGTCATAGATAACTGAAGAAAAATGTCTATATCGATGGAGATGCGGCATGCGGAGTTGTAGTGTAGGTGTTACCTTCCAATACCAAAGATCCAGTTTCCTGTTGCGGGACAGGTTCCCGGTGTTAGTGTTGCCGCGTATACCATAGATTCAGGCGTTGGTGTTCCAATTATTCATGTATCGAATCCACCCCCGTGCTAGGAAAAGGATTACGCTGCTGTTTCCGGGGGTGGTTTCCCCATTGGTATAGCATGTTTCTGTATTTATATGGTGTGTTTTTATGCAATAACCATTGCTATCCAGTTTATCCTAAAATAGAATATGTCTTTAACTGAAGTATACATGGCAAGCCAGCATAAATCACTGTCGCATGCACCGCATTGGTCGATTTGAATCCACTGAATCTTTTCCGTAGCAACCCGAGCTCTTCCATAAGGTTGTCATGTATCGTTCCATGTATAGATATGCACCCTACCATCTAGGGAAATGCATCGGCGCTGGTGGTAGCGCGTTGGTTCCACCTCTTCTACCTCGCAGTGTAGCTCTGTGATGGGGCAGCTTATCTACCGTCCGTCGCAGCTTCTACCTCACCAGTCTCCACCAGCACAGCTTATCCGATGATGGTGGCTGCCCAGCGGGGTTAGGGCTAAGGTTCATCGGGGGTTAGAGAGGGATTCACTGGAGCCTCCGGTTGTCGAGGGAGGGAAGCGGGTGGCTCAATGAAGACGACGGTGAAATTTTAGGGTGGGTGGGGCATGTGGCGGTAGTGCTGCGATGCACCACCGGCCACAGGAGGTGGTGGCCAGTGGTGGAGGGAGGTGTAGCGGACAGTGATGGAAGCCGCGTGGGAGGCGGGGCGGTGGTTGACTAGGTTACCGGTATTGGAGAGGAAGGGCGCCGGTGGTCGACAGGATCGCCGAGGAGGGAGGGGGAGAAGATGGGGAGGGGGCAGCGGTGGCGGGGGTGCGAGGAAGACAGAGACGCCATGGCGTGGTGACGATTATTGTTGTATCTTTCATGCAAGATAGGGAATTTTTTAAAATAATCTATTTTTTATTCCAAATTATAGTAATATTCCTTCGTTTTTTATTTTACACTAATAATCCTCTGTCGCTTCACCGTTGAGCGACTTGGGCTACTAAATGTCCAAGTCGCCCATCGGCTGAGCGACTAGTGCTAGTCGCCAACTATTGAGCGACTAGTCCTAATCGCTCAACAGTGGAGCGACACTTCGATAAGTCGCGCACCGGTTGGGCGATTTAAAATAATAATATTATTATTTTATTAATCCGATGGAAATAATTGTAGGGGAATAAATGGTAATTTTTGTAGGTAATACATTTAGCAAATCTTATTCGTAGGCTGTTATTTTTTTTTGAAATAAAAGGGCAGATAAGGTAGGTTGATCCGTTTGTAATTTTCGTAGATTATTAAGGGTATGAAAACTATTAGACTCGCAATAACATTTTGTGATCGTCGTATGTTGTAGTGCGACAAATTTCTAAAGAAATTTGTGAGAACGATTGAGATAACAATGATTCGTAAGTAAGAAGGTAAGTGATATTACGATACAACAGGGAACTCATACATGGATAAGAACTTTGGATAAATAGTATAACAACAACAACATGACAGTTAATCCGATAAGAGGTCATATGGTACGTAGGCTAATGAACCAAGGACAATACATGCATGCCTTTAGAGAATTAGAAATACATGGGACATATGGATGAAGAGAGTCGAACTACTGCATGGAACATAGCCATTTGCCCTTGCGGCCTAGCTTAGCGTTAAGTACACCTCGCCTTGTGCCTTAGTTTTCGCCGCGATGGCCCTCTTCCACGTCCTCTCAGCCTCCTGTCACCTGCCATGCTCGTGCTCCTGCTCCTCGTGCAGCCTCTCCCGTCTCTTGTTCTCCTTCATCTCAGCCTGCAGCTCTTCGAGGCGCCGTTCATGGCCCTCGCAGTCCTCCCTGTTCCACCTCTTCCGTAACAGCAACATCCACATGTCGTAGGGGTGGATCTTGTTGTCGATCCACTAGCTAAAGTCACATAGGCACGGCAGAGACTATGGTGGGAAGAGAGACGTGGTTACGGCATAACAAAAAGCAAAATAGTGGTGTGCATTGAAATATGATTTCATTATTAGTTGCTTGTGGCTCAGCTTGTCAAACCTACAGTCGCGGTAGTCCGCACAATAGTTTGGGTAGCACCAATAGCGCTTCGGTCAAACAGGAACCATCATGACCGCTCCGGGTCGGCCAGAACCACCTCGTCATCCCCAACTAGAGCGCTGTCCTTGTCGATGGCCTCCACCATATGTGCGAGAGATAGAAGGCCAGCATCGCTCAGCTTGCAAAACACGAAGAAGTAAGTACATAGCTGAAATATGATAAAAGAAGTGCCACAGTTTGCAGACAAACCTGTCTCTCCAGCATGGGTCTAGTCTCCAAGCCCATCGGGGTGCCCGCATATGGACCACCCCCAACTGAGTTGCCTTGTCCCTGCCTTAGGATGTGGGACACGACGATTGATGTGGTGTTGCACGTCGATGCACTGATCCAGTAGGCCGAAAGGCCAGTCCGAACCACCAAGGTCGTAACCATACCTGCAAATCAATTTGAAGTTAACAATTACGACACAATTAGTGGTTTAATTATTTATAGAGTAGCTCTGAAAATTTAGTTGCATTCTTGCATAAACCGCATATTCCTCAACATATATAGCCATAGCCACATTTCGGTATAAGGATTTTAGGGTTTAGGGTTTAGGGGTTAGGGTTAGGGGTTAAGAGGTTAGAGTTAGTGTATAGCCACAACGGCATTACAACTATCAACAACTAAATTGATGTTAGTTCTACGACTACACTATTTATAACTATTAACAATATGTGACATACTCTACATAACTACACGAATAATGATTTTAGTTGATAACCTACCATGGTTTCGAAAGTACAACTATTAACAACTAAATTGATGTTAGTTCTACGACTGTACTATTTACAACTATTAACAATATGCGACGTACCGACACAACTACACATATAATAATTGTAGTTGCTAATCTACCTTGGTTTCAAAAATAAATCTCAAGGAAGACTTGACACAACTATACATCTGATGATTTTAGTTGCTAACCCACCATGATTTCAAAAGTAATTCCACAAAGAAGTGTAGGAGACCTAACGTCGTCGATGCACAGACCTCTCCTCTCTCCCCTCCCTCTCCTCTCTTTCTCTTACCCTCTTTTCCTTTCCTCTATTCTCCCCTTTCCCTTCCTCCCTTCTTCTCACGGCTTCTCTTCTCCGAAATGGCGAAGGGCGCTCGGGCCGGCGCGTGCATGGGTTATAGCCCCTAGTCGCTAAACGATTGAGCGACTAGGGGCTATCATCCAACGGTTGAGCGACTAGTAGCCAAAGAGACTACTCGCTCAACCGGTAGGTGATTGGACACTTGGCGCGCAACCATTGGGCGGCTAGCCCAAATCGCTCAATGATGGAGCAATTGAGAATTATTAGTTTAAAATAAAAAATAAAGGTATATTATTGTAATTTAGAATAAAAAAAATATTATTTTAAAAAAATTCCAAGATAAGTGTGTTGCTCACCTTTCTCTTAACATTAGCACCCTTCACGTTATGGCTGTGATGGCACTTGGTGGTGAAGATTAGGTTGCTTTGGTGTTACGACTTACGAGAGCGTTTGAACAGTGAAAAGGTATGCATTGCTAGCCAATTAGCATGGGAATCACCGATGATGCCGTGAATGACATATTAGATTGTCTTACGCCAATTGAGGATTCAGTTCTCGTGGCTGCAGCCGTAGAGATGCCTAAGCGCATCAGTACATCTGAAAAGATGTTAGAACTAATCTTGACTCGTATGAAGTACTCGTATGTCAAGTAGTATATAGTCGGTGTTGAGTATTCATGTGTCAAGTACCGTGTTGTAATTATGTGTCGAGTACTGTAGTAATCGAAGATCCCGAAGTCGAAGAACAGTCAGAGACTCCGAAGTAGAGTACTCATGTGTCAAGTACTGTGTGGTCGTAGATCTTGGAGAAGCAGACTCCGGAGTAGAGTGCTCATGTGTCGAGTACTATATGGTCGAAGATCCCGGAGAAGGAGACTCTGGAGTAGAGTACTCGTGGGTCGAGTACTCTGTGGTCGAAGATTCACAGTAGCAGTCGTAATGTTACTCTAGTAGTCGAAGAGTTAGTGTAGGAGTCAGTACTCAGTGGAGTACTATAGCAGTCGGTACTCGGTGGAGTACTGTAGCAATCAATGTGTCCGAGTGCTATAATGGTCATAGCTACAGTGGTCGTAAGCTACAGTGAACCACTCGTAAGTAGAGTGATTGGTAGTCGTAGCTACCGTGGTCGAAGACACCGTGGTCGAGAAGTCGTGGTTGATGTACTCGTAAGTCAAGTAGCAGCCATGGTCGAAGACACCGTGGTTGAAGATACCATGGTCGAGAAATCGTGGTTGAAGTACTCGTAAGTCGAGTAGCAGCCGCAGTTGAGTAGGCGCAGTGGTTGTAAGTCGTCATTGAGCGTTCGAGTAACGGCTGAGTCAATGAGTCATGGCGTAGTGACTGCATGTATATAACGGAAGTATTAGTGGTGTAGCTAGTACACCATCAAAGTTTTTGTAACCGTTTGTTGTATTGAGTAGTATATAAAGAAGAGAAAATAGAAAAGCTGTACAACATTACACAGTGAAAAAACTCTGTGTGTCTGAGTTGATCGCAAGAACTCTATGTGTCTGAGTTGCTCGAAAGTGATCATGTGTATTGCGTCCACTGAGAGTGTACGTTTTGATCCGTTTAGACCAACAATTGGTATCAGTGCTTTGGTGTTCTCCATTACTCGGAGAAGAAGCTTTAGTATTCTCCGTGTGTCAGAGAAGAAGCCCAGGTGTTTCTCCGTAAGTCAGAGAAGAAGAAGCCTTGGTGTTCTCCGTGTGTCAGAGAAGAAGCTGAGGGAAGACTTCCGTGTGTCGAAAAAGAGGCTTGGTGTTCTTCATGTGTCAGAGAAGATGCCGAGAGAAGGAATGTGTCTCCATCCGCAGTGTGAGGCCTGCTATGAGGTGATTCATTCGCCTCATGCTCGCAGGTGGTGGTGGTCGTAGAGATGACCATGATGACGATGAAGGCGACGGCACCACTGAGTACCACAAGCCAAGGCAAGAGGCTACTGCAGCTGACCGTGTGTCGGTCGGATGGTGACATGCGTTCAGGTCGATGTGAAGGCGCATGCAACGGTGTGCGTTGAGTGGAGGTACACTGGGCGACGGCGATGAACTGGCTATAGCACCGAGCACCTAGGAACACGACGACGGAGCTCTGTGCGGCCACGAGACCAGTTGTGTATATCGGTGTCATACGTGATATGTGTAGTGGTGATGTCAGCGGCGAAGGGCAACGAACGGCGCCGGGCAGACACGCCATGAGGAGAATTGACATGAGGCCAAAGATGGTCATAGACATCATCACAATAGAGTCATCATGCAACATCGACAACCGGCAAGGCAAGATATCGCTATGCGTGGCAAGGTAATGCCGGTGTCAGGTGCGTTGATGGGAGACCGACAATGGTGTGTGGGTCGCGCAAGATACTGCTGCGTGCGGCAAGAAAAGAAGGCTGTTGCGTGCAGTAAGACAATGCAGTTGAACACATCGAGGATTGACATGTTAGGATTAGGGGGAAATTGTTGGAACTAATTTTGACTCGTACTCAGTACTTATGTGTCGAGTACTATTTAGTTCGTGTTGAGTACTCGTGTGTCGAGTACCGTGTTGTAATCATGTGTTGAGTACTGTAGCAGTCGAAGATCCCGGTGTCGAAGAACAGTGACAGACTCCGAAGTAGAGTACTCGTATGTCGAGAATTGTGCGATCGTAGATCCTAGAGAAGGAGACTCCGGAGTAAAGTGCTTGTGTGTCAAGTATTATGTGGTTGAAGATCCTGGAGAAGAAGACTCTGGAGTAGAGTACTCATGGGTCAAGTACTCTGTGATCGAAGATTCACTGTGGTAATTGAAGAGTTACTGTAGGAGTCAGTACTCGGTAGAGTACTGTAGCAATCGATGTGTCCGAGTGCTACAATTGTCGTAGCTACGGTGGTCGTAAGTTACAGTGAACCATTCATAAGTCGAGTGATCGGTAGCCGTAGCTACTGTGGTCGAAGACACTGTGATCGAGAAGCCGTGGTCGAAGTACTCGTAAGTCGAGTAGCAACTGTCGTCAAAGATACCGTGGTCGAAGTACTCATAAGTCAAGTAGCAGCTGTAGTCAAAGAGCCATGGTCGAAGACACCATGGTTGAAAACACTGTGGTCATAGCAGCCGTGGTCGAGCAAGCGCAGTGGTCATAAGTCGTCATGGGGTGTCCAAGTAACGGCTGAGTCAATGAGTCATGGTGTAGTGACTGCATGCAACAGAAGTATTAGTGGCTGCATGCATGTAACGGAAGTATTAGTGGCTGCATGCATATAACGGAAGTATTAGTGGTGTAGTTAGTACATCATCAAAGTTTTTGTAACCATTTATTGTATTTAGTATATAAAGAAGAGAAAATAAACAAAGTTGTACGGTATTACGCAGCGAAAAAAACTCTATGTGTCTGAGTTGGTCGCATGATTTAATCGCAAGAACTTTGTGTGTCTGAGTTGCTCGAAAGTGATTGTGTGTGTTGCATCTACTGAGAGTGTGCATTTTGATCTGTCTGGGCCAACAAAAGATAACAGAATTACAGACCACATCGAGTGTTGAGTGCTTGTATGAAAATGAGTACATGTTTCTTCAAAGCAAGTTCATGTTGTGACATCGCTTTAGTGTTATACATTAAATACTGATGTGATCATGTGAAGCTACCTAAATCAAGGAAATTTTTACCGGCCAGTATGCGATAATTTTTACCGATTTTTGGTTTTATCGACCGTCTCCGGTTGCTGTACAAACCAGGCCCAAACATTTTGACCCAATTTAAATCAAAATCTAGCCCGAACTGGCCCATTCGGCCTCCTTACTACCTTACCCTAGCTGATGGTCTGCAGGAGAGAGGCAATCACACTGCACTAGGCAGACTCGGTGCCTCGGTGGCGGCTGACGGCTGCATTGCTCTAGCGCTCCCCTCTGCTTCGCCTACTCTCCTCCGCTCTACCCATCTGACTCACTCCCTCCCCTCTACTCTACCCTGATCTACGATGGCCAGCCGACTGGTCTATTCGTGGTTGGCGATTGGCACATGGAGGATGGTGGCGGAATAGGAGCGGTTGGCGGCCAAGAAAGCAGTGGGAGACACAACTGTAGCTTGGGCAGTGGGGGAAGGGGCCAAGATAGTGGCAATGCCGACATCGGTTTGGAGCGTCTGGCTAGTTCAAGAGGATCGACGGCCACTGGAGGTATGGAGTATTGGATATGATTCTGCTTTATTGATGTTTTATATGTACAAACATAGCAATGATGGTAGCAAAATGGCAATTAGTAATTGGTACTAATATACTAGTTAGTAGTTGGTAGTAGAGCAATTTTTGATTTTTCATGTACAAGTCTATAATTTAGTAATCAGTAATGGTAGTAGCAGGTAGCAATTGATGATGTGCATTTTAAATCGAGGTTCACATGAGATGTAAAACATCATTTGTAGAATATTGGAGGGAAATGATACCTTTGTCTGCTATTCATAGGGAAGAAGAGAGCAAACATGGAAATGATTTCCTCAAATTAGGAAGATTGAGGTGCATTTTCACTAAATAACAATTGTGATGTCTGAAAAAAATCATTGCTGGATTATCATTGTTTGCTGTTTCAATAGAATTGTGATGTCTGTAAATATACCACATTGGCATACTAAGTTTCAGTTTCAATAAAGCCTATTAGTCTTGTGCTTATTATCATTGTTTGTTGTTACTGAATTTCAGGGAACATTGGGTATGTTTAGAGCCATGGGGAGCAAGAAGGAGCTGGCTTCAAGTGCAAATATTGCTTAGCAATATTTGGAGGAGGAGGTGTAACCTAGCTGACGTAGCATCTTGTGGGTATAACTAGGAATGTGAAATCATGCAATCAAGTGTCGTGAGGTTTACGATGCAATGAGGAAGGTTGACTACACAAGATGGCAAACGAGGAGGAAGGTTGACTATACAAGAAGGCAAACGAGGAGAGAATCTAAGGAGCTTAAGGTTTGAATGGAGAGTGATATTTTAGAATAGATGAATGCAACAATTGATGTGCCCAACGAAGAAGATGTTCAAGAACGGATGGCTTCGAATGCATCATTGAGAGATCTTCAGTTTCAGGAGAGTGTGGAGAGGAGTGGGATATATGAGCTTGGAGGCGGAAGTGGTAGTGGAGTTAGTGGTAGATGCAACAATGATAGTGGTAGTTGTGCTGGGCCTGGTAGTGGTAGCAGCAGCAGGATTCATGAATTGTTTCGCAATGCTAGGTCTCATGGTAAAAACATTTGTCAATGCTCTCGTGCATGGTCGAGTGGACAAAATGTTGAACACGAAAGCTAAACAAGAATTTGGCCAAGCTTGGGCTAAGTGGTTTCATATGAACAACATCCCTGGTAGGAAAGCCAACTGCCCATACTTTCAAGGAGCAATGAAGCTAACTCAGTAGCCTGGAAAAACGGTGTAGATTCCTAAAGGGCTAGACATCAATGGGCCATATTTGCAAGATAACTTTGAGAAGATGCAAGGCTATGTGGAGAAATTCAAAGAAGATTGGAGTGTATATGGGGTTACAGTCATATACGACTCATGGATTGGGCCTACAATTATAAACATTGTCAACTTCATTGTGTATTGCAATGAGCGCGTGTTCTTCTACAAGTCCATCAATGCAACTAGCCATATGCAGAATATAGAATTCTTGTATAATTAGATCAAACAAGTGGTTGTTGATGAGACTGGTCACAAGTTTGTTGTTTAAATAGTCACTAACGATGATTTTAACTTCAAGAAAGCTTATTTGCAGCTCGTCGCCAAGTACCCACATATTATTTGGCAACCATGTGTTATTCACACAATGAATCTAATGTTGATAGCATAGCAAATGAGACAGAGGTGGAGAATGTCAGTAATAGTGCCAAGCGAATCTGTAGGTTCTTGTATAATCATGGACAGTTGCATGCTGTGATGAAAAAGAAGATTGGTAGAGAGCTAGTCAGACCCAATGCCATGAGGTTTGGTACAATGTTCATCTTCTTGCAAAGTTTTCAGGATAGGAAAGATAAATTCCAGCAATAGATGGTATCTAAGGATTGGAAGAATAGCTCATGGAGTGCTGATTCTAACTATGCTTACACAGACGCATGCTTGACAAGCAGTGCATGGTGGCTGGATGTGAAGTGGGTGTTAGATACAATGCAACCACTGTAACATGTATTGCAGTTAGTTGATACACAGAAAAAGGCCACGATGTCGAGATTTATGCCCAGGATAATGGATACTTTGTATGACATGAAAGCTCATTTGAGCCCTAAGCCAAGAGAGATGAGCAAATTCATAGGCCTTGTGAAGGGTAGGTCATGTATCTTTACAAGAACACTCCCATGGTTGCAGGTAATGAGCATAGTACTTTGAATTAAATTATTTGTTACTGCTGTCCTCACGAACTTTTCTTCCTTCATTGTTCATATAGCCACTGTACTTGATCCTAAAGCCCATTACAAGTATGGCTTTTGGAAAAATCAGTATATGGAAAAGCACTGAAGAAGGCAATTGAGAAGATTGAAAACTCACCTCAGAGTGAGGTGCAGGCACTTGCACAATTTAACGTATTCTGTTCTTGTAGAGGCGACTTTGGCAGTAGAGGTGCACGGCTAGCAGCACCACAAATGACTGCATGTAAGTGATCATACTCATCTCTAGCAACAATTCTTGCTAATTTCATACGCCATTGCTTGAATGTTTTTGTCTTTTTCGCAACTACATGGTGGTACATGTATGGAGGAAGCATGAAGGTATTGCAGCAGCATGCAATGCGGATTGTGTCGCAATGCATGTCCTCAAGCTGATGTGAGCGTAATTGAAGCACATTTACGTTGATTCACACGAAAGTGAGGAATAGACTATGTTATGATAAGTTGCATAAATTGATTTATATGCATTACGATTTGAAGCTACGTCTCCAGCAGCAAGAAATAGAATGCCAAGAGAAGGATTTGAATCCTTGATTGATGTTGATGGATGTTGCACTATATGACCAAGACAACTCCATTATGAACTGGTTGTCAAGATCAATGAGGGAACCCCAGCCTGTTTTGAATGAAAGGATTGTGCTTAAAGAAGTAATAGTAGACAAGTCAAGTGAAGTACTCAGCAAGCCTTTCAATGTTTGGGCATTAAAGAGGAAACCCCTTGAGAGCATATTGAAGCATAGGGTTAGGAAAGAAAGGGAATTGATGAATATGAGGATAATGTGGGAAGTAGTGAGGATACACCAACTTCTGAAAGCCCATCATGTGAAGACACAGGTGGTAGTAGTTTTCCAAGTGATGATGATGATAACGACAAACCGGATACGTCTGTAGGTGAGTGTTTTTATGTACTACTACTTTCTAGTACATATCAATCTGCCTATTCAATTAATTTTATAAAAAGTAACTTGCCATTCACTATTTTAAGAGAAAGAAGGTGAGATCGCGAAGGACGATGATGATGCTTGTGGGCGAAGAAAGGAAGCAATAAAGAAAAAGGACCTTTCCACTCTTTACTAGAGATTAGAGTAAACTACTTGTATGTTTCATTAGTACAAGTGCATCATTTTTCCTTACAATATTTGAATTATTGCACTGTCTCAATACATATTTGGACAGTGTCAGTGTAAATCCTGTTTTCAGTCAAAATCCTGTTTCAAATAGACCATACAGTGTAACTATGATTGGTCAATGTGAAAATTAAGGAGGAAAAAACATAACAATATTCTTTCAGTGATGTAGGAAAAACCATCACAAATTTATCAAGGCCAATTTGGCAGTAAATACTTCGTGAAGTTTGCATTCCATACATGTTAAAGGTCTAGTGTTTTTTCCCTCTCTAGGTTGGTTCATGGCAATTGAGATTGTATCTTTTAAGGGAACATCTCCAGTGCTCTAGAGTTCCCTCAGCCTGTCCGTTATATTGACTACTGGGTCAGACACCTGCAAGTTGAAGTTTGAATGATAAGGGTATCATGAGGATGCAGCAAACAAATAACTGATGGTAACATAATCGATGAGTAAATGGGGCAGATCATATGTGTGTTAGTTTGTTAGCAAAAATCAATGAGTAATTAGGGTTTCATTCTTGGCATCATATGACTGGTTCTTGACTTGCCGTTATAAGTAATAGGATTATCAAATAGAACGTAGATTCCCATTACACTGTACCATTCTAGTTTCCCTCTACACTGTACTATTCAATATAGGCACTGTACTATACTAGCAATGGAGTGGACTGAGTGCAAGGGTAGTGCTTCCTGCTCATGGTGCTTACAGTTAGTAGGTTTGAAATATTTGCACCAGTGACAATTTAATGCGCTGCATTCCATTAACATTACCAACAACAAAAAAGATATGAACCAAGCAAGAGAGCCCAGTTAAACTTTTTTTTAAATGATGCCAACACTTACAGGAGATGTCACCAAAATCAACAAAAAGGAAACAATGGATTATGATGGTTGGCGCTGACAATGTCAAAAATTCTATTAACTAGTTATAGGTTGGAAAGTGAAACACTTGGTTACTTGCATTTTATGATTTCCCTGAACTAAATTTAGCTTCTGGAACCAATTCTAATTCATGTAGAATGGTTTCCCTGAACTGAATTTGGTTACTGTTCCTGCTAACCATGTTCTTTTCATCCTGTGCGGAGTCTTGCTACTTACCATTTTCTGTTCATCCTGTGCAGAGACTTGTCCTAGCAAGGTTATCCCATTTTCTGTTCATGTGGAAGGACTACCACTGGTATGCTTTTGTGGCCAATCTGCAGTTACCTGCTGTATGGGAGTTCACACTTCAGAGCAATGCTTTTGTGGCCTTGACAAATTTGTGATGGTTCAGACTTCAGAGCTTCCTCCTGCTGTCTTGTGAAGTTGCAATGGCTACTTTGCTGTTTGCTGAATTGCTCTCTTATGTATGTGCTACTGCTTATGAACCTTTCGACCATTAGTTTTATGCTGTGCTCTCTGAAATCTGAATGCTTTACTGTGTGTCATCTGTATGCTTCTGCCGATCTGCTCTACACTGATCTGTATGGATGTTCCTGCAAACACCGGCCGATTTTTTAACCGATTTTCAGCAAAATTCAGCCGGTTTCCATTTAAAATTTAAATCTCATTTGAATTTTTTGGCCCGAAAAATTCTGAAAATCGGTTAAGCCGGTCTTAACAGGACCCCTCCGGTAAAATTTTGGAAGCGGTAACGTGAACCCTGACCCAAATACTGAAAACTGCAGATTGAGCAAAGAACTAACGAAATGTAATGAAACAGCTCAGTAAGCAGAGATTAATACACATGCCCCCAAGATAAACTGGGGGTTTCCAGGCCCTCACTAATCTGTATCATCATCTACAACCCCTATCAACTTTGTCTTGTCGCTTGTGCAAAACTATCACTGTCACCTTCTTGACTGACAAACAAAAACCATTTCTTACACAGAAGAAGCAAAAACCAAAGCCAAAAACGAACACCGAACAAAAAAGGAAGTACTGATTTCTTGCGCGATTCTCATTTGAGTTCTTGCGACTCACTTCAGTAATGGCTGCTGGCCCTGCCGACCATGTCGTTGTAGTGCTTGAGCGACTCCTGCCGCTGCAGCCGCATCTCCATGTTGAACTTGTTGATGAAGGCCTCCACCCGCCGGTTCAGCTCGTCCTGCCCCAGCGACGGCTCGCGGCGCACCTTCCTCCCTCCTCCTCCTCCTCCTCCTCCTCCCGCGCCGTCGTTGAACGTCTCCGCCTTCCGCATCGTCGCCGGGGGCACCGCCTCCTCGCCGCCACCGGAAGGGCGGCGGCCGGGACGGGTCTCCCAGGTGTCCGACTTCTTGAGGTGCCGCGCCAGCGGCGGCGCCCGCCCCTCCGTGATGGCCTTCCACGTGCTCTCCAGCGTCTCCTCCCTCCGCGGCCTCGCCACCCGCAGCGCCCTGCTCCCTGCAACGACATACCCAATCCACCATTGGTATCGAACAAAACGTTTCAGGATTTCTTGCTAGAATTCACTCAATTCAGCAAAGACGCTAAGAATTGGCAAGGTCAGCGGGAAAGTGTTAACGATTGGGTGGTGTAGTGTTGTAACCTTCAGGGCTGGGCTTGGCCGCCTTCCTGCCGAACCTCGCCGACACCAGCGGCTTCTCCCTCGAGTTGGTAAGGTCCGTGAACGGCGCCACCTCGTTCTCTACCTCCGCCTCCGTGCACCTCCGCCGCGGCGTCCATGCCGACCTCGAAATCGAAAACTCCTCCTCCTCCTCCTCCTCCTCCTCCTCCTCAACCTCCGGCGCCGGCACCGTCTTCACCACCGGTTCCTCCACGGTCACGGCCTCGGGAGCCTGCAACTCCGGGACCGGTACGGGCACCGCCGTCGCCATCGCCACCGCCGGCACAGGCACCGGCACTGGAGCTGGCTCTGACTCCTCCGCGGCGGCGGCGTGGGAGGTCGACTGACGGTTAGGCTGGAAACGCGAGGACGCGGCTATAGAGATGATGATGGCGTTGATGACAAGATACAGATACGGCGGCGTGAGCCACGTTGCCGCCGCTGCCTGCGCGCGCGGCAGCTCTTCCGCCACGAACCCCGCGGCCGCCGGCCCCACGAACCACACCCCCGCCGCCACCACCACCGCCGCCGCGGCCGCCTTCACCGTCCGCGCGTACCCCATCCCCACCCTCCTCCCTCGCCGCCTGAGCAGTTCCAGATCCCCAACCCAAGCGAAGCCTTCGACCGTTTCCTTCCTCTGCTGTGTGGTGCGTGCAGCGAAACGGGAAGCAAGCAAGCAGAGGTGCGCGCAGCGAGACGGTCATTTATAGCCAACGAGCCCTTGGGTGCCCAGTTTTCTTTTGCGCGGAGATGATGACACGTGAGCCGTCGGATGTGGTTTCCGACGGTGGGAGATGCACGGGAGGCTCTAGTGCACCGCTTTCTTCATTGGAAAGGTATAATCAGTAATGGTGTGGCTCGTGCGACAGTGGGACCCCCAGGGTCCTTGCCCGGCGCTTCATACGGCTTTAGTTTTAGTTTATTTTAGATTTCGATTTATTTAAATTAGAATTCAATAGAAACGCGTCGGTTTTATTTTTAGTTTTTCTCTTCTTCCTTTATATTATCTGTGACGATATAAAGACTTTTTTCTTATACTTTTTTTATTTTTTTAGAAAAGTTAACAACCGCTACATTACAATTTCAGCTATAAATCAAAAGTCATGATTAAAAACTTAAGTTATAAGCTAGTTAGAGTGAGGTCTAGATATCAATCCGTCCTAATTGCTCAATGCCTATAGCAGTAAAGATTTCATGAATGGTTTTTTGTTCCGTGCAATTACGCTCTATTGATCGAACGGCTCAGATAAAAAGTTATATCAGTGTTTTGCTCAACGGTTGCAGGGAAGTGATCTCGCATCGCGTAACAAAGCATCCGTTTGTACCGCCATGTGGGCTCATAAGTGTGATGCACGTTCGATGCCAGGGAGATAAAGATTGATGAGAGAGGGAGGGGAAAAATGATTTAGAGTTCAAACGGTCAAAAAAAGAACCGTTGGATGCGGTGAGAGAGCTGAGCCGAGAGCGGGCGCGCGGGTCCCACCCGCTCGACCGACCCGTTTTCTGCGACACTGCCACGTATGCTGGCCTCGGGATACCACCATCCGCCAGAGCTTCCGCTTTGTCTGACCCGGCTGGCGCTGAGCTGGCAGCAGCTTTCCCGACGCTCGTCGCTCCGGCTCGGCTGACATCACGGACACCGAGGCTTGCAAGCACTCGTGTCTATCTTCTCTTCTCCCACACAAACCACACAGATACAGATGAAGTAGGGTACAAACATACAATGCTATGATCCAGTTAAAAAGCGATACGTCTTTTGGTTTCTAGCTATAATTTTTAGCTGGTTAAGAAAGCAAAACTTAGGTTAAAAAGTTAATCTGTTCAAAACGATTTCTATAGAGACTCTTAAAATGGTTTATAGAAACTAGTTTGAAAAATCACTTTACTCAAAAATCGGTTTTTAAAAACCAAAAGACAGAAGCTGTTTAGAACATAGTCTATGCCTGTTGGTACACATGCTTCTCTTCATCATGCTCCAATGACTGAAAATGCAGCGTAGCTACTTGTAGCTTTTTAGGGTAATTAAATTTAAAAATAAAAAATAAAAAGTTATATCATCATAAATAATAAAAAAGAATGAGAGAAAAAAAAGAAAAAAATCTAAAAAAACTATATCATCAGAAAAAGAAAAAAGTAAATAGTTAGAAACTAAAAGCAAAAGCTCTAATGATCATACCCTTGGAAGGATAGATGGATCTGACACTGACAGTGAACTTTGTTATTAACCCGTTTAGTTACTAGGATACATCTAATTCAGTTGTTCATGAGCTTTTTTTATATCAGTTACATGATTCCTGATTCTCCATCCGAAGCACTTAGTTAATTGATCCTAAGGGACGCTACAACCGGCTGGTTACGGCTTTTAATTTAAAACTGAAATTATAACTAGTTATATATCTATGCATTGTAATAGAACTAATTAAATGTATAGAGAATAGTGCTATAGAAGAGAGTTGATCTGATCGGTTGGAAAGTGGAGAATGATGAGA
The DNA here is from genome assembly GCA_036346575.1 of Dendrocalamus sinicus. Taxonomy (NCBI): domain Eukaryota; kingdom Viridiplantae; phylum Streptophyta; class Magnoliopsida; order Poales; family Poaceae; genus Dendrocalamus; species Dendrocalamus sinicus. The sequence continues at coordinate 7,997,285 of CM070660.1, read as the reverse complement.
AGTTAAGAGAATAGAGTAGTTGGAAGAGAATGGATGTACAACCACTAACTCGTTCTTTTATAATAGTAATGATATAACGACTATTAATTTTTTTGAGTCATTTAGTTAAAGAAAAATAAAAAATAAAAGCATTGTTACATCTCCACGATCAGTGAAAAGGAGATAGAAAAAGCAAAAAAAAAAATCAAAAAGCTAAAATTAGAAGCCAATATATTTTAAATAACTTTTAGATTAAAAAGTCAAAACCCACAAGCATAAGTTATTTAGAATGAGACCTTAATTAATTAGTATCGTTAGGAGAGGTTATATATTTATCAGCGAAGCGTGCGTCATATATACGTAGTACTTTATGACCTGATGTACGAGTCTCAGCCTCACAGGCCCCCCCCCCACCCCACCGTTGGTGTTATTTATTAGTATCTTCTCGTTGAATTCTATCTACGGGGGTAAAAAAAAGTACGTGCTGCCCTTCGCAACGCACAAACTCGGCGATGCTGGAATGCGTGTACACGTATGCCAAGAAACAGCAAAGAATTAACGAGACATGCCTGCACGTGTACATAGTACTAGTACAGAGCGGTGCGGTGCACGGTGACCTCACACGCGTAAATGCGGTACGTACGTGGTGGCACACGGCAAAAAAACAGTATACTTTGGTTTTTTTTTTGCAAGGAAGTATACTTCGATTTGTGTGCCGTTGTACTGGAGTACGTATGCATGCGTACGTACGGTACGCAGAGGCCTGCAGCTAGCCATCCGGCTGGCCAGCTCGATGGTCCGTTTATTTCCGCATAAGCATCTGATTTTTATCTTATTTTTATTATTTCTAAATTTTATCTTTTTTAACTTTTTTGATTATTTTATCTTTTTTGCTAGTTCTTTTTCGTATTTATTTGTATTATTAATGATGAACTAACTTGTTTTTAATTTTTAAATTTTAATCACGTCAAATAAATTATTATTAATCATAGTATAATTTTAATTATAAATTATCTTTTTTCAGTTTAATTGGGAGGGCTGTTAGATGAGGCTGCATGGCTGGAGAAGTGACCTGTCTAATCTCTGTGGACGTACGTAACCTGCAGCTTTTAGTCTACCTGCCCGTTCATCTGTAGCCACAAATGTAACGATGCCGGTGCAAGGGGAGAACATTTCTGTGGGCGTGCACCACACTCCGGTACAATATTAAAACGCATGAGTTTCGCCTGCTTCAAAGACTTTATAAGCCGAGGTTTATGTTTTTTCCGTATTGTGGCTGTAAAAATATTGTAACGGTTGTTAATTTTTATAAATTGAAAAAATAATTCTTTTTAAAAAAGTTGGAAAACAATGTTAAATCTTTTAGAACAATACAAAGAAATAAAAAAAGCTAAAAAAAAATCATATTTTAGAAAATAAAAGGCGAAGCCGTTCGGATTCTCGTATAAATTCAAAAAATTCTTGGTGGCTTATGACTGAAAAGTACTGTAGCTAACTGAAAAAATACTGTAGTTGACATATGCTTATTTAACATAATTAAATTTAAAAAAATTAAAAAATATAAAAAAAATATGTTAGTCCATTACATATAATACAAACAAATACGGGAAAAAAAACCGGCAAAAAAGCTCAACAAAGAGCCAAAAGTTCAGAAAAAGAAGAAATTTATTAATAGTGAAAAATAAGCCGGAAGTTAAAAGCTGAAGCCCAACCGATTACCCCAAAGAGGCTCTCGTTTCCGTACGGACCACGTCCATCCGTCGACCCCTAGATCGCACCCACCTATGGGTTGTGGCTCGTAATTGACACGTCTCTTGATTGTGTGCGCCACACGCTCGCTCTTGCATGCGTGGCCACTGGCGTTAATACGGTGCACATAACCTTAATTGCGTAGGAAAGAAAATCTAGTACCTCCATGATATAGCATTAATTTTGTGATTCTGGCATCTTACACATTAGACATTGCCTAAGAGCAAGTATAATAAGAGGCTGTTAGTAGGCTATATATTGAGGTGAAGGAGAGAGAAGAGAGGTGGGCTGTAAGTTTACAGCCAGCTGAAGCACAAGAACCAAGAAACTTTGTGAGAGAAAGGGGTGGGTCATACACACCTTCAATTGGTGTAAACTACTATATGAATGGATGATAAGTGGTCGCAAGTGTCCATACAACTAGTGAAGGTCAGATTATTAGCCTTGGTGCGAGTCACTAGCTATATGCACGCACACATCAAGATATATCCTATGTGGAGGAAAGAGAGTATGCAAAAACCGAGTCACTCTTCCTTAAGCACTAGTCTATAACGCCAAACGAGGCACCTCTATAAGGCTGCTCCAACAGTGGCTATTTAGTTAGCTAGATCCGATGTGGCAAAGAAAAGTAGGAGAGAGAGTAGTCACTAGCGACGAGCAAATAGCTGATCTATTTCACGTAGTCCAAGAACATGAGAGAGGAGCATGTGGGTCCAACAGTATAAAATAGTCTTTGCTTTTGTCTCTCACCTCCACATCAGCTGACTATATAGCTAGTACTAGCTATTACCATTGCGGACGCCCTAAATTCTGTGTGCATGTAAGTATCAAATAGCTATCTTTATAGATAGTTTTTTAGAATGTTAGTTTTAATGTGTACTATATAAATAATGTAGAAGTTTTATAGTTAGGTATTAGTTATAACCATTAGAGATCCCCACGCACGCGCGTAAACTAGCTTAGTTAAGTTGCGCGACGTTACCGCTGCACATTAGCCTTCAGTGCACGTAGTATAGTATTAGTATAATAGTACAGGTGTGACCATGTGGCGTGTGGTAAACGGCATGGTATGTTCTCTGTAGTAGTGTTATAGTTAATTGTTAGTGGAGATATTCACCGTACGCGCGTCTATGCACGAAGTACGTGCTCCACGGTTGTACGTCGCGCGCGCACGTCCTATGCACCGCTAAGTGATACACCAAATGCCCGTGCAATATAATACTACAGTATACGTACATAGAGTTGGTGAGGACTGAAAGGCTATCACCACCTCACCGAATTAAAAGAACAGTACTCTATTCCCTATTTTTTAAGCGATATCTTAAAATATGCACCGTTAAACTTTGGTCGTCAATTTATTTAAAATTATATTATTAAATTTATCGTTAAATTTTTTTAATAATATTATAATATTATTAATATATAATAAGATATAGTTAAAAATAACAATTAAAATCACATCATATATATATACACTATAAAAAAATAAAAACGTCGCTTAAAAAAGAACAACGAAGAGAGTACAAAAAGGACTGAACACTGACAAAAGCAACGGTGCATACGACAGAGATTAATTTGACTACTTAATTAATTACTCAGGAGTAGTACTTGTCTACCAGGTGATCACACATGTTGGACTCGGTGGATCTCGGGGACAGCGATTGTTCCCGAACTCGGCGACGCCGCGGCCTCGGGAGGCGGCGAATACAGCGACCTGGCGCCACCCTGCGACTCTTCCTTCCCCCGTACAAACTCGTCGTGTCTCCAAAGTATGGAGCAGTACCATACACGCACGACTTCGGGATGGATATATATTATCTATGGCATCTCAACATATCTGGCGTATACTTGTCGTAACCTCGACTGCATACCAAGAGAAGTTAACCAGCACGTTATGTATATGATTATTACAATGAACGCCGTCTACGTACTCGAATGACCAAGATTTAGTTTTTTTTTTCATGTTTTGGTACTTTTTTATTCTATTTCTGGAAATGGCCCCCGTGGAAACTAATTGCAAAAATAGCTCTTTTTTTAGCACCAGCGTAAATGGCGTTGAGATTTAACATTTCACACTACCAAACGTGATTTTTCATGGCAGTGATTTAATTTCCTGACGGGTCCGTGTCAAACCGTCAAGAAAAAATAATTTTTGTGGCGGACATATAATGCCACCAAAAAAATCAGCAGTTTTCGTGATAGTATTATGAATACTCGTTAGGGAAATGTAGTTTTTGTGAGTGGAACAGGTAACCTCTAGAAAAACATGTTTCCTCGACGTTGCACTTGACCAAAAGGAAAAATACCAGAGCAAATACTCTTCGCTTCCCCGAATCCCTAACTCTAAAACAATTGCATCCTCCACACCTTTGTGGCCACCTCTCACCCTCAAGATGTCGACTCCAACCCCAAGTCAGGCTGCCGGCTCTTCCACTGCGAATCCATCTCTACCAAACCAAGACATCGCCACCTCCACCTAAGTTGGCTACGACCTTTGCCGCCTCTTCCCTCGTCGGTCACTTTCCCACGCAAATCTCCACCTCCATGCCTCGATGTTGTTCGTAGCCAACCATTCCCCTCTCCCTTTTACCCTTTGACCTTCCTGAGATCTTGACCTCCGAAACATCCATCTCCCTCTCCCCTAGGTGGATGACCTTAGAAACATCCATCCACGTGATCTAATACTGTCATCTAGGTCACTCCGTTGCATGTTTAAATACCTAGATAATTTTGTTAGTTGTATTTAAATTACATAAACCCATTAATAAATATTCATGATTATTAGAATAAACTAATTACCGTCAGTAGAGTAAAAATTGTACGCAATGACTTAAAATTTGTACATGACGATTTACGTAGCATTTTAGTTTTAAAAATCCATAATTGGCTAAATTAATTCAGGGATTGCATTGGAACATCTTAGTACAATTTTATTTATCTATTTAATTTATTTTCTCTATCCATAAATTAAACTATAGCGTATGTGCTAATTGCAGGAAAAGAACGGGTATCGGAGGGAGGATTTTTATCAAGTAACCCTGAAACCCATATTCTTGACCAATACTCAGGAAAACATGTCTTGATCATTTTAATTAGAGTAATTTCATTTAAAAGTTATTTTTATGTTAGATTAATATCACTCCTTCCATAAAATGAATTTTAAAAGAAATCATGTGCTTGAGATTAATAATGATGATGAATATGAAAAGGATAGGCAGTTGGAGAAGCCACTGTCGTACCGATAAATAAGAGGTGGGCGGAGGGTGTCCTAGAAAGGAATGATAGTGTCATGTGTGCAGCACTCTGCATATGGATATTATATAAGGATAAATCAACTCTCACTCGTGTAATAGGTTGTATTAATCATATCGACCATGATCTCGTCTAACGCAAGTAAAGCTCAATTACCTTATCAAGTTACTATACACTCTACATGGATAAGGACTATATAATTGTGAGGATGGGGTAAGGCCAGAAAGGGCAAGACACGGACGCCTATAAGTAGCATGGTGGAGTGTCGGGTGAAGGCGAGTCCGGCCCGACCAACGACTAGCTCATAGTTGGGTAGGTGTTAGGTGAGAGTAAGAAACTGTCGCAAGCCAATGACTATGACTAGCTGAGTGGAGGTATAGTATACGAAAATAAGGGAAACAACTTTATAGTCTGATTTCAGTCTAAGTAGATATGAGTAAAGTGATACCAATGTACGAAGGGTTTAAATCATGATTTATGTTTGTCTCCTGGACTGGAGGTTACGGGAGCCTATCGGTGGCCTTTTCTTTGAATATGAGTGATTAGTATATTTATAAATTATAATTGGACCTTTTGACCACATAAAGGCCCTGTTTGGATACGCTTAAAATCCGATTCTAGGTAGAATTAAGCAAGAATCCCACCCAAACGCTTTGATTATATTTCGATTCTTTCAACCGCCGCGGTGGGAAAAATCAGCATTTGCACCGAGAATCCAAAATCTGCACGCAAGCCCCATCAGATTATTCAGATTATTCAGATCGCAGATTCTTCAGTTCGCGACTTATCAGAAAATCTTGATCAAATTAAAATCGATTCTCAGATAAGCGTATCCAAACAGGGCCAAAAACTTATTTTCGAAATGATGATGAATGAGACAGAATTGTGGAGATGAGGAATAGTTGGTATGGAATTGTATGTTGCTATTAATATTTGTTGAGTATTTTGTACTCATCCTAACTATTATTCCCTTGTTTAGAAGTAGGTCAGTTAGGAGATTTACTCGGTTTGGGCAAACTTTACGTGGAGGACAACTACCACGCTGATTGGAGTGTAGAGGACTCGAAGTATGACGAGTATAAGATGATCGCCTTGTACGGAGGTCGGGATGAGTAGGCAGAGGCCGGGAGCTGTTTTTGCGAACCCAAGCATACTAGTGTATAGCTATTTACTCGTCTCTGTCTTTGTATAATTATTAGTTAGAACCATTTCTTTTATAAGTATTGTAATATTCGGGCGGAATTTGTTAAGCCCTGTTTCAGACAATAGCCTTGCATGGCAATGATATTGTAATGTTGTTGTACCGTCTCTAATTATTATTATATTGTAACACTCTAATGTGCTTATTATTCGTTAAAACAATGTTCTACTAAATAAACGAATAATAATCTATTGACTAGTGTTATTACCTCTTAGTAATGACACGCATCATCACAATACAGTCATCCTAGTAGTATGACTGTCATATTCTATCAGTTCAATTTTTTCTAAGTGGTCCACTAATTAGGATTCACAAACATGATGACCATTAAATTGGGTAGTGGTGAATTAGGCTGGACTTACCTCAATAGATATCGTAAGAGAAAGACCTGAAAGGCGAACATATATATATCCAAAAAAGATTTGCACATTGCGATGCTTCTTCAGAGGTGAAGAAGGTCTTGCTGAAATTTGCCAGAGAGCGATTAGTTACGTCTTGGCTGCACACCTGCGGTGCGACTTTTGGAGCATTTCTCACCATGGGTCGGCGGACAGATCACTAGCTAATCAGTAAAGTAGCACTAAGAGCAAGTACAACAATGGTCTTATAGCCAAGCTAGTCAGTATTTTTGCTGATGTGGAGGAGAGAAGAGAGGAGAGAGAGGAGAGCTTGGCTCTCATGCAAGCAACAAGCTGCACACGGGAGCCTATGCAGTGGTGAGTCCAGGTAATAAATGTATGTGAGGAGGAGTAGGAAAGAGAATGTGAGATATGGTACCATATAATAATAAAAAAATCTTTTATAGATAAATAGAAGATATATTATTGTATAACTTGACTCTTATAACTTGACTTATAGCCAAACACTTGGCTCTATTATTGAACTTGCCCTAAGGACTTTTCGATTTATTCTTCATGAATCGCTGTAATCAGTCACCATTTGATTGATTGCCGGGTGCCACACGTCCCTGGAATTAAGGGGGAATCTTATTCACCGCCACATGTACAACTGCTTGCATGAAGGAGAAATTGCAGCATGTTCCAGATTTCCAGTTACTTAACACCGCATGTGCATGCCTGCACGGAGACGAATCGCCTAACTAACTTCACATGATCTATAGCTAGGTGATTACTCTAATCACCTGCACCCATATGGATCTAAAAATTAACTAGGCAGCGCAAGAATCCATGTTGCCATAATATAGCTAGCTAGCTCTCCTTATTCTGAATCGAAGAAGATAGGTCGATCTATATCACTACTGTCTTATCTGACGCCCCATTTGCGGCATGCTTACGCACGGCCTTATAGCATAAATCCATGTATACAATATACGTATATATATATTTTTTGTCTGTATGGATATCTCTATTACATAAAACAAAGAGTTAGTGGTGATGTCACCACCAGTAATTCATCTGTCACTTTCTTCCCTTCCTCACATAAAAGACCGTGTCGACATATGGGCCTCGCCCTCTCCCTTCCCACCCCACCTGTTCCTCCTTCCTTTCCACTCCACCGCCTCGCCCCCTCCCACCTCCACCTACTCCTCATTCATCACCACTTCGCCGCCTCGCACCCCTCCCTTCCCACCCCCCGCTGCCTTCCCCCTCTCCCCTGCCTACTTCTCCCCCTTCATCGCCCCCCTTCTGCACTGGCATCGTTGCCTCTTCCCTGCACTCCGCCTCCCCTTCGCTGCCTCGGCCCCTCCCTTGCTACCCCTACCGCCTTTCCCCTCTTCACTGCCTCTTCCTCCTCCTTCATTTCCCCCTCCTACGCTGATGCTGGCGTCTCTTCCCCGCGCTCCGCCTCCCCTAGATCCACACACACCATTGAAGGATCGAGGAAGCCGACTAGAGGGGATGAATATGAGGTTTAAAAATTCTTCTTTCAATTAATATCAATTTAAAGACTTATTTTATTTGTCTAATCCAAGTATATAATATGGAACCTTAAATCAAATTGGTTTAGCACAAATAGATCCTAAATCAAACAAGTTCGCCTAAGTGCACCAATAAAACTAGGTTATGTCTAAGGTTTGCAATTCTAGGTTGTAAGCAATCAAATTAATTCTATATATGTAAAATGCTTGAATAAAAATTGAGTACAAGAAAATAAACCACAAATGACACGGTCTCTTTTTACCGTGGTGTTCGGAGACTTACCGGTCTCCTCTAGTCCACGTTGAGGTAAACCCAAACGAATTGGACCGAGTTCACGAATTAAGCCTTCCACCTCAATTCCATTAGTGGTAGCTCTTTCCCGCTCTGGGTAGGTAAGCTCCAACCTTTACAACTTTACCGGGTTTTCTCACAACCTTCTTTGAGAAGATCACCATGCATAACACCTCTAACACCGTCTAGGAGTCGGCAAACTCCAAGAGTAACAAGTTAAGCCCTTTGCTTGACTCTCACCACGTGCAACGAATACACAAGCTCAATTGGACACTAAGTCCATCTCTAGATGCAACACATGCACTCTAGATCCTGTCTCCTTCATCACAAAGTGCAACACATGCACTCTAAATCATCTCTCCTTCATCACAAAGTGCAACACATGCACAATTGAGTGGAGAGCCAAATCCCTGAAAAATTAGGACGGCCGGTAGTTCCGCTGTGCAAAAACTGGAACTTCCGCTCCCCTACTGTAACAACAGTAACGGCTATGTCAGAGCGTCAAAAATAGCTGTTGGAAGTCGGTGCGATACTTCCACTGTTGTAAATGCGGTACTTATGATTTTCCGGTAGTTTCGATATTCGGCCCAGAACTTTTGATTTCCATGAGGCTAAGTTTTTCAAAAGTTGCTCTCTAGAAAAAACGTACCGCTCAGTTGGACCGAAGCTTCTGAAAATCGGAAGTTCCGTCCTAGCAGAAGTTTCGCCGTTGAGCACGCGGTACTTCCGATTTTCCTAACAGGTGTAGATATCTCAACAGATTTTACAAAACACATTTGCAAACTATAATATCATGCACACAAGGATCAAATATGATTTCCAACAAGTTGCAAAACACACTTGCACACTTTTAAAATCATGACACAAGGAATAGGTACATGGACTTCCCACATTTGCAAAACACATTCATAAATCCAAGTCACATGCCGTAAGGTTTATATATGAGCTTCAACCATTTGAAAATATAAGCCTCATATTACAAAGAATGAAAATATGGACTTCAAGCACTTGTAAAACATATTTGCATGCATAGTCCCATGTTGCTAGGATTCACCACATGAGCTTCAACTATTTGCAAAACACATTCGCAAATATAAACCTTATGCCAAGATGAGATAGAGCAAGTGAGATTGAGCCATCAACACATGATGAGACTCAAACTACTAGACATGACCCCTCTTAATAGTACGGCAACTTATACTAGCAATACAGTTTTTCAACCAAACACCAAGACTGGTAAAATACTAGGAACACAGTCTTAGCCCTAGCTAGTCATACCTTTGCCTTGAGTATCCTTTTGAAGCTTGATGACACACATCATCACTTCAAGTTCAGGTCATCATCTTGACATGCATCAACATATGATGCATCCACTTTTTGAACTCCATCAACACATGATGGTCTTCACTTGACTTGATGATCAACACATGATCATCTTCCCTTAAACATGTATCAACTCATGATGTATCTTCTTCTTGATGGCTTTCAACACATGAAGCCATCTTCTTCTTGATAGTCTTCAACACATGAAGCTATCTTCACATATGATCTTCAACATATGAAGTCATCCTAAGTAATCCTCATTTGTGGAACCTAACCTATTTATCTAACTCATAAAAAATATTAGTCCACAAAATAATTTCCATCAATTACCAAACTTCACTATTAACACATAATAGAGGGACTAGATTCAACAACCTTCACTTTTTGGTAATTCATGACAATCTCAACAAGCAATGAAATAAAAATAGATTTGCGAGTATACAACTTGTACACAACAATTGTATACTCTAAGATAAACTTTAAACAAAGCTTACTTATCCAGTTGTCATTAATTATCCAACCATTATAAACTACACAAGCTATATATATACTTAAGAATGTATTTCAAAGTAAAGATCCTAAATATGCATATGAAAAGAAGCATGGATAAATACTTATGAAACTTAAAAATATAGAGAGAGCTCCTCCTAAATGTGTGCATACAAATATGTGTAGTGAAGACATATGCATATATTCATTTGGACTATTTGTGGAGTTCAATCTATAATTTGAATCTAGGAATGCACTAGTATATGAGAAAGTGTGGTTTCGAATGCATACCTCTTTGATTTCATATTTCCATCCAAATGGGACTAAGCTATAGTATACTTGCACAAACATATTAGTCCCATGAAAGATTTATCATTTAATCAAATATTTAGATGTGATAAATGCAATAAGAGTAAAAGACGGATTATCAAATGCATTTCTCAATGATGTCACATTTTCATTTAAATGGGACTAAGCATAAATAGATTTAAACAAATATATTAGTTTCATATATACATTTGTCATTATCACCAAAATATTATAATAGTATTTGTCATTATCACTAAAACCAACTTAGACGGAGCTTGATCTTTCAACTGTGGCCCTCTATTGAGTTTGGCTCCTGGAGCTCGACCTCCGACCCCAGCACTGTGCCCCCCACCCCACCAAGGCGTCATCCTCCTCACCATTGGCCTCCTACCCCACGCTGGGCTCTAGCCCGATCCATCTTCGACCGTCGTCGATCCCCCAGCCACTATACAACTTCATTGACCACCTACCCAACATCCTCTAGTCAGTCCCGAACCTCCCTCTGTCTCTCTCGCCTTCTCTCCCCATCCTATCATGCTGTCGCCGTCCCTCTCGCAGCCCATCACGGCCGTCGCTATAGAAACCCTAACTCTACTCCCTTCGCCAAAACTAAACCTTAAACACCCTGATCTCCAATTCAATCAACATTGATCCAAATCATGTGATGACCAGTTCAGAGTGCGTCTTGTTCTGATGGCGACTGCCATTGATGACTGATCGAGAGCATGACGGCCATGCAACATCTTTGATATCAACAGTTGTAGCGGCTACCATCCCATGGCACGGTCAATTGGGAGCAGGAGTTCCAATACCCTTCAACGAAGGTGGGTGATTGGGAGTTGTGACTGTTATGAATAGCGCTTGTATTCATATGAGGCCAATGGGCCGGTATATATACACAAAGTACAGGTGGGAAATATGCAAAGAACCCCTTATAACAATGGGGAATAACAAACTATACATATATCTCTAACACCCCCCCTCAAACTCATGGTGGATCAACAACACTGAGTTTGGAGAGGTAGAAGCTATGCTGTGCTCGAGTCTGGGCCTTTGTGAAGAAATCCGCTATCCAAGCTCAAGGCACATACTGAAGAGTAATCACCTGATCATGCACACAAGACCTCATGAAAGAAGCATACACACCAATATGCTTGGTGAGCTCATGCTTCACAGATCACGAGCAATACCGATAGCACCTGCATCGTCGACAAGAGAGGGTCGGTGTAGTGTCGAAACACCAAAATCCTCAAGTAACCACCGTAGCAAGTAATCTCTGCATCAAGAGAGCCATAGCTCGCAACTCACCTCTGCACTCGAATGGGACACTGCAGATCTGTTTCTTCGTCTTCCGTGCAATAAGAGAACCACCAAGAAAACACAAGAAGCGAGAGATAGACCGCGGTCGAGGGATCGCTGGCCCAAGTAGCATCCGAATAGGCTCGAGCTGAACGAATCGGAACGTGGAAAGAAGAGACGGCGAGAGATAGTCCCGCAAGGTATCGCAGAACTCAAGAAGGTGGTGAGTGGACCGAGTGGAGCTGAAACAAACCGACTCGAATATGAACTGGATAAGTGATATCCGGACGAGTAACAAACAAGATAGATAAGACTCCCAACAAGATGACGATAGCGAGTCGGATCGTAAAGAGGCTCGCCATCGAGAGTCGGAGGTGAATATTGAGCTCCATGGGAGTCTCAACAAGACTGATCGCTGAGAGAGGCGCGATCAAGAAGGTCCTGAATATATTTCTCTTGGGACATAAAGAAACCATCCGGAGTGGAAGTAACCTCAATCCCAAGGAAGTAACTAAGAGGACCAAGATCCGACATAAGGAATCGCTCACTAAGACGAGCCTTGACAAAGGCAATGTACTCGAATCATCTCCGTAATGATCATATCATCAACATACAGAGAAGAAGAGTCCGACCACGAGACGAAGTGTGGACAAAGAGTGCAGGATCATGATCACTAGCTGAAAAACCAGCAGCAGTGACCACAGAGGAGAAGCGCTCAAACCAAGCACGAGGGGCTTGTTTAAGGCCATAGAGAGAGCGGCGAAGGCGACAAACCATGCCCTCAGAAGAATACCCTGTGGCGGATGCATGTAGACCTCCTCACGCAACTCGCCATTAAGAAAAGCATTCTTGACATCAAGCCGAGAATGCAGACCGATGGCGCAGCGACGCCACCGAAAGAAGAGTGCGAACAGTGGTCATGTGGGCCACAGAGCAAAAGTCTCGTCGTAGTCAATACCATGCTCTGCTGGAAGCCACGAGCAACAAGACGCGCCTTATAGCGCTCAAGAGAGCCATCAGAGCGAGTCTTAATCTTATAGACCCACTTACATGTGATGGGATGAGAATGAGATGGCAAAGGAACAAGATCCCAAGTACCAAGACGCTCGAGGGCAGCAATCTCTCGGCCATGGCAAGCTGCCACTCGGGGTGAGTAACAAAGATCCCGGTAGGAGACAAGCTCACGAGTAGCTGCGCCAAGAAAGGAAAACGGCGGGAGGCCGAATCGATCGGGCGATCGCGAGAGCGTAGCGAGGAGAAGATGACCCATCGGGGACGATGGAGCATCGAAGAAGATGGAACATCGAAGAAGAATGCTCATCCGGAAGGTCCTCAATACGAGGTCGACGAGTGTAGACAATAAGGGAGAAGGAATCGAGTGGGAGGAACTGCGGAGTCGTAGGAGACGACACAGCGGCGACAACGGTGAAGAGGCCACAGGTGAATATGTGGAGACTCGGTGGAACAGTGGACGAGGCAAAACAGATATAGGTGTATCCGAAAGGTCAAGAAAGACAGAGGCTCCACAGAGGAAGCCAAGGAGAGGCAGACGTGGGTAGAATGGACGAGACTCGTCGAAAGTCACATCCCGAGAAACCCGCATCCGTCGACCAACAGATCCCAAGACCGATAGCCCTTGTGCTCGGCACTATATCCCTAAAAACACACTCAACAGATCGAGCGGTCGGTTTGGTGCGTTCTCGAGGCAAGGAGAACGAGCAAACACAAAGCAAAGCAGAGCGAAGGGCGAGTAGTCGTGAAGAAGACCACGAGACGCCAACAGGATCGCACCCTTAAGAGCGTAAGAGGGTCAGTATGTTGACGAGATAGGTGGCGTGGAAACAAACCTCGGCCCAAAAGTGAGGTGGAATAGAGGCGGCGATCATCGAGCACGAGCCGCCTCAAGGAGGTGACAATGCTTGCGCCAGCGACACCATTCGAGCATGAGCACCGGGACAAGAGAATCGAGCGAGAGTGCCTCGCCGGCAAGGAAGGCTGCGCAGTGACGAGAGAGGTACTCGCCAGCAGAATCACTCTAAAGACACGAATAGGAGTGGAGAACGTGTGTGTATCATAGTGGCAAATTGTTTATAGATAGGTAAGACCTCACTACGAGAAGACATGAAATATATCCAAGTGTGGCGAGAGAAATCATCTATAAAAATAATATAATAACGATGACCCCTTTCAAACGAAGGAGCGGACCCCAAACATCCGAATGAACAAGATCAAAGGACGCCGAGACACGTCTCACTATGAGGATAAGGAAGTGAATCTGCTTACCTAACTTACAACCCCGACAATCTAAAGACACGTCTCTCGAGATGCAGACCCGAAGACCACGACGAACTAAGGACGACAGGCGGGATCCACACAGATGGCCAAGACGGTGATGCCACCGCTGGAAAGAGCCGGTAGACGAAGCGGCGTAAGCAGAGAGATCGCGCCGATGGTGGCAGCGGAAGGAAGGTGAAGCCGCCAAGCTCCCAGAGACGCCGTGAGTCACGCGCCGAGGGCCGAACCAACCGAGCTCCGTGTGGCGATCCCGAACACAACAAGAGTCGAGTCGAGAATAACCCGATAACCAAGGTCGAGAATCGCCCACAGAAGAAGCTGCAAGGTAAGGCGAGGAACATGAGCAACAGAAGGAACATGAAAAGAGGAGTTGCTAAGAGATCCTCGACCAGAGACAGAAAGAGATGTACCATCAGCAGTAAGAACACTGACAGGAGAATCAAGAGGTGTAATAGAAGACAGAGTGGAAGGATCAGGAGTCATGTGAAAGGATGCTCCAGAATCAAGAATCCACGGGGAGGTACCTGACTGTGTAGGAGGTGGTCTCTCAGTGCCCGAAGAGTCGATGAGCGTAACTCGCAGAACCCGCCGAGGAGAACTCGGCGGCAAGTAGGCGTCGAAGTCCGCTATCTCCCGCTTCGGTGAGAGAAGTCGCTGAAGAAGTCGAGGCGCACGCCGTCGAGAAGTACTAGTGCCGAGAAGAACGGCGTGAAAGATGCCGCTTCTTCTTGTAGCACCGGGACTCGAGATGGCCATCCTTGTCGCAGAGGAACAGTGAGGACGGCCACCTCCAGACGGAGGACGGCCACCACCACCGTGGTAGCCGGAGGAGGAGGTAGCAAAGCGACGAGCGGCGAGCACGCAGGGGAGTGGCATCGCATCAAGACCACTCGAGACGAGTCTCCTCTCGCGCGTATCTCGGTAAGAGCCTCGGAGAGTAACACGAGGGTGGCGTGCAAGGAGCCGGGCACGCCGTTGCTCGAACTCGGGACGGCGAGTAAGGAACTCGTAAACCCGCTGAAACTCTGTGTCAAGACGGATATCCAGCAAAGACGACAGTACGATAACGGCAGCGCGGTGAGTCCAATCGACGCCGCATGCAGAACTCGAGCGAAAGCGCCAACGGTAGCATCACCCGCTAAGAGAATGCTCTGGCGGACCACGGACAGTGCGAGGCATCACCGAGGGCTCGAGCGCCGACGAAGATGAGTCCACATCCGAAAGCCAAGAGAGTCCCACAACCTCGTAAGAGAATCGAGGCCGGACATCGCGATGAGGACAGCAAGAGCTCGAGCGCCGTCATCGTACTCACCGAGTGTAGACGGTCGACGATCCTTGTAGGAATCGAGCCTCTTGGTAGGCGAGGCGCTTTATCATCACTGCCTCAAAGGCCTTATTACCCTTCGGGGCAATGCAACAGGCTCCGTCGGAGGAATAGGGCAAGGCGGGCAGGTGACATCGCCAGAGAGGACGCCCCAGAGACGAAGACCACGCATGTGAATGCGCATGTGAGACACAAAGTCGGTGTAATTAGCACCATCAAAAATCACCGGGCAGCGAGGGAGGGAAACGGTGCCCATTGGTAGGCGGCGCTGGACGGCGCGGCGACCAAGGTAACGAAGTCTAACAGGCGGCGCTGGACGGCGCGGCGGTTAGATCAACGTTTTTTTTTGCTTTTTTTTTTCAATCGGTTTACAAAACCGACGCTCTCCTGCCAAAAATTAGATAGGCAGCGGGAGCCAAGACGGCGGCGGCGGGAAACGGCGACGGCCGCAGCGGCGGGGAAGCCGGCGACGACGGCGGCGGGGAGCGGCGACGGCTGCAGCGGCGGCAGCGACGCCAATCGCGGGAGTCGCGCGCGCTCACCGACGGCGGCGGCGGGCGTCAGAGGCGGCGGCGCGACCGGGAGCGCGCGCGGCGGGAAGGCGGCGGCGTCCGAGGCGCGCGCGCGCTCGAAGGCGGCGGCGTTGGGGAGGCGCGCGCACGGGAAGGCGGCGCGCGCGCCGATCTCGCGAGACGAAGCGGCGATGGAGCCACCCGAGGAGGTCGTGGCGACGAGGACGGCAGCGGCGCCCGTGAGGAGGAGGAGGCGATCGGCCGCCGGGAAGGCGGCGAGAGGACGGCAGCAAGCGTCCGTGAGGGAGGAGGAGGCAGCAGCGCCGGGAAGGCCGCCGATCCGATCCGAGACAAGCACGACGGCCCTAGGTATGACAAACCCTAGGCTCGATACCATGTTATGAATAGCGCTTGTATTCATATGAGGCCAATGGGCCGGTATATATACACAAAGTACAGGTGGGAAATATGCAAAGAACCCTTTATAACAATGGGGAATAACAAACTATACATATATCTCTAACAGTGACTACATCATTTATTTTGCACTACTTCTATTGGTTGTTGCATTATCTTGGGAAGAGATGTAGTGCATTGAAATTGTACATATTTATCTTCCAATTTCTCTTGACTTGTTTTGTGAGATCTTGTGTGCAACACTGCAAGACATTCCAATCTTTGTTTTCTTAGCATGTTAGATACAGATTATTCTGTCAGGACCCAGATTTGATAATCCGGATTCCTCTGTGATTACTGCACTATTCCCTGGATCAGTAGATAGTGCTCACAGTTACAGTAATGAATATCAAAATATATATATCATGCGGAAGCGTAAAGTTTAATAGTAGACTTACTCATGGGCCGATTAGGCCGAAATCATTAAATTGCAAAGAATGAAGAACGAAGCACACGGTGGGACCTTCGTGTCATGCCCACAGACCAACGGAGGTACGCGACCTAGCCCTTGACATCTTCATCTTCTCTGCCATCTTGTCCAATCTTGTTGCTGAGGCGCGGTGACGTGATTCTTGATTCTAAATTTTGTCGCAAAAGCGAGCGTGAGCACTCCGACCCCGTGCTCCGCGAGCCAATACACAGAATGCAAATAATAGTATGCAAGGCTTAACAAAGGAGAGGTTCGGGTTGTTTTATTTGCCATAAAACGCGTCTAGTAGCATTTCCATTATTATGTCATATTGTTGTTTTCGTGACCTAAAGACTCCTCACCGCAAATGACATCATTGACTTAATCCACCAAGATTCACGCTCTTTATTAACTGCTGTCTAAGACTTCCAACAGCGAATATCATCGTTTATATAATCCACCAATCATGCACTCATTGCTGCCTAAGACTCCAAGTAATGAGGGTCATCCTTTATTTAGATCCACCAATATCTTTTGTATTCTATCCTTCTCGTCATTGATTCAAAACCCAATCATGCACTCATTGCTGCCTAAGACTCCAAGTAATGAGGGTCATCCTTTATTTAGATCCACCAATATCTTTTGTATTCTATCCTTCTCGTCATTGATTCAAAACCATAATCCAATAATCAATCTCGTTTTCCATTATCTATCTCTAACTAATTCACTAGTATACGCCACCAAGAAGATCATTGGTCAAGTTATACTCCAAGAATTGTTATCATACCTCCAAATCCCCGAAAATCAATTCATTCATCTAGAGATTGTTCGAATCCTAATAATCCCAATATTGTCAACATCTTCCAAGAGTTAAATATCAGTGTTGTAATCCAACCAATAACTTTGCACTTCCTAATACTCCAAAAATCGTATAAATCATCTATCTAGTCTATATACCCACTTGGGGTTACAATTTATTTCTCCCGGAATTCCACGCTATCATTTCCTATTTATGATTGACACAAATCCAACAATACCTTTATGTGCATGCTACAAACATCCATCTCCTTTTCTCACGACTGTTTATTCCACCCATATTTTATTTTGTAAGAATAGAAATGCCACTACTTGAAATACAATACATAAAATTTCCGAGACTTAGCACTTTGGAACAAAACATAATGTTCAAGGAATATTAACATGATTTTCCATACATATGGCATCACACCATATGCCTAATATCACCATAATTTCTCCATGCATACGGATCGCACCGCTTGACATCTTTCAGCGTTATAGCCGCTTAACTTACCACGGGACGACACCGTGATAACTCAAATCGTGGCTTTCCACCGCCTTCCACTTTTCATTCCACCCACAAAACATTTTGAAATAGAACTATATCGGTTAAGTTCCCATGTCCGCCATGACCGTGGCACGGCTATTCGAATAGTTTTAGACTCTGCAGAGTTGGTACACTTTACCCACAAGAGACAGTTTACCGTTGCCCACACGATTCCTTAGCCGTGCGGTTGAGCAAACCATCACAAGAACTGCTCAAAGTACCTCGCCCTTCCATCATCTCATCTCATGGGAAATCGCCCACTTGCGGTGGGTCCCATAAGTGTGCGGGATGTCCCCTTCTCAACGCCCAGCACTGGATACTTCACCTTGCTAGCACGCCACACGGGACTTCACCTCCGCGGTGTCCCATTCAAGCCGTCACACGCATGTACCGCTTGCACTACTTCACTCTCCCACTCATGATGATGACTTTCGTGGTCCCAGTAAATTTACTAAGCCAAGTTGTATTTACTGACTTGTGGTTGTACTTGTTTTACACAGGAGGTCATGACAAGATTCAGTCCTTAGTGGTATCTGGGCGGTTCTACCACAAACCACACTCTCGTGCACCCTGCACCATACCCCCGAACCATCCGCCCAGATAAATAAGCAATTTGAGGTTTTTGGAAATACAAAATCATCATATCCAACATACACCAGTCATTACCACCATGACTGCCCAACCAATTTTTCTCAGGATTAAAAGTGATGCTTGGGCGCTCTCGCGCCCATGAGTACCTAAACAATACTAAGCATGGCATATCAATTATAGACTTATTTTAAAAGGTTACTATTGTAATTTTGCTAGGGCGACAAGGTTCACATAATCAAGTAATCCAAAGGAGGTATAATATTATTCAAGACGAACAATAGGCATATATCTAGAATATTAAATTAAACATGTATTTGCATATAAAATGACAGCATGCAATTTGTTAATTTAAAACAAAGTAATTTGCAGAAAATGTAGGTTCAACATGATCAAAGTATTGACTCGCCTGGCGCGGTTTATCGCGGTCTTGAGCTCACACAAAGTTGTCTTATGCGATGATCTTTAATTCCTGGTCTTCATCGATCTTGTTCTCGCTTGCTCCATAGAGTCTTCAGACTCATTTCTAATTACGCGACAAACGATCAATCCAAATAAAAGCAAGTAACTCAAAAGATCCAATTAAATCCAAATAAACTCAATTTAGTCTTATTATAGGTTAATGGGTGATTTTGGCGATTTGAGGCGAAGCCGATGATGAATCGATCTTTTATTAACAACTTTCTATATTATTTTTATATTTATCAAGGAAGTTCCATGAGTTAGGATGGACTTATGAGTAGGTACCATTTTGTCGAGCTGCTACTTTTTGGAGCATGTGTTATATATAGAGATGTACATAATTTTTAGATTACCAATTAAATATTAGAGTCCGGTTTCATAGCATTTTATGGCTCAACATTTTATGAATCCTCTATACAAATCATGTACCTAAAATTTTGGATAGTAATTGCCTAACACCTTGATTTAGTTAATGGTTATTTGTGAAAGTATTCTCATGACCTTTTTTTAAGGATTAGGACGATAGTCATACTTTAGATGGTTAAACTGTATCACTTAATTATTTGATGCTTTTACTTATCTTCTATCATGCATTTAATCCTAATTAAATTTCATTCACATAGGTCGCGCTTGCTGTACAAAACTTTACCATTATTGGCTATAGGCATCCCGTTGAGATTTATTTATGGTGGCGTTTTAAATATTAGAACTTTCATTTTTAATTACTATTAAAGGTACTCTTTAATTTAAACCTTGTGGTTATAGTCTTAGTACATCATTCAATTTCTTTCACTTAAAATTTTAGTCTAATTTCACAACTAGACTTATCCTCATTTTATTTGTAAGACCATGTTTTTATCGAATTCCATAAACCCATAATTTCAATCTTACCATTAAAATTTTATCTACATTGCTGAATTGCCACCAAATCCCTATGTACAAGATATAGACATATACACTTTTGGTATTTTTGTTATGGAGAAGTTGGCATTGAACAATCTTGCTAACATGCATTAACCACAAAGGAATTTAGGCCCACCTGTCATGGAGAAGGGTGAGAGTAGAGGGTCGCTAGTTGGATCGGCTAACACAGAGATAGAAGAGCGGGAAAAAGGAACAGGCGGCGGCAAGGTACCGGCCGAGTGGTGTCGGCGACGGCAAGGTGACCAGAGGGGGAAGCGGCGGGTGGCAAATGGGACTCGTGGGGTCGAGAAGTCCAGGAAGGAGCCGCCACGGCGAGCTAGCGCCACGCTTGATCTACGGTGGCTCGCGCGGCGGAGGTGTAGTTGATCGGGCGACGGCGGCGGAAGGGAGAGAAGGGGAAAAGGCGCGCACGGGTATTAGGGACCACAAGGAACTCACCCGAGTTGGCGGCGCCGAGGGGTGTCGGGGTGGTGGCGGTGGAGTCCATGAACGGCGGCGCTGCGCACGATGCCGCAAGTTGAGGTGAGGAGAGCCGAAATCAACGCCGGGATAAGCTCGTGGTGCCTTGGTGAAGCCCGGCCGAGGCAATCGCGCCATGGCGTCCCGCAGGAGCGGCGACGGATGGGGCGGTGGCTGCACCGGCAGAAAGAGAAGGAGCAAGGGGAAGATGGCACACGGAGCAATGGGGAGCGGTGAGTGCCTTGTATAGCCGCAGCATGGGGCGGGAGGTGCGGCGGCGAGAGAGGCGGACCGGGCGGCGGAAGGAGGAGCCGCGGCAAAGACGCGCGCGGCTCGGGAAGAGAGGGCGCGAGGCTCGACACGCACGGCAGGCGGCTGCAGGCGGCAGAGCGGCGCTTTGCGTTGCGTGATGCGATGGAGCAGGCAGCCGCAGCGCAGAGGGGCAGGAAGAGGCGACGCGAGTCCTCTCGCCACGGGAGGAAAAGGAGAAAGAAGAGCGCACGGGAGGAAGAGAAAAGAAGAACGGGGCAGGGCGCGCCGCGCGGGAGGCCCGCCGCGAGAGAGGAAAGCGCGGTGGGGACGGCGGGGCCGTGGCGCAGCAGAGTCGGCGAGCCGGGCCGTGCGGGAGGAGGAAACGGGGTTGGGCTGCGCTGACTGGCCCGGTCCGACCCCTTTCTTTCTTTTTTTGTTGCTTATTTCTTGTATATATTTATATATGTATATACAGGTATATATACATATATATATATATTACTTATTTTTATTTTTGTGTATGTATACATATTCATTTATTTTATTTATATATATATATATTCTTATATATATTTCTTTTATTTGCACACTCATTTTATACACATGCATATATTTCCTTCATGTCAATATTTTTGTATAATTACATTTTATGTCTTGCTTATTTTGCTATAGCTCTTTGTGTACCTTTTGCATGTGATTTATTTATATATTTTCGTTGCCCCATTGTAATGCTTTGTCATCATCAAAATTTTTATAGTTTAATTCAAGTTTCTTCCTCCTTTTATGAATCATCTTTTCATATTAAAATTCTAAGTTTTAGTTCTCTATTATTTGAACATGTTTGTTTCTTTCTCGAACTTTTTAATTTTTGGAACCTCAACCAAATTTTCAGATATACCGTAAACTCCAAATTCAAAACAAAATATATTACAAAAATAATTCAAAAACTCCATATTTCCAAATTTAAATTTTCAGGATGTTACATATTCTCACTACCAAAGCAGTAAACAACAAATGTGTCCCCAAATTTTGTCCAGAGCTCTGACGATGAAGCACACGTTGCGGCAGCAAATTAGAAGCTCAATCAGAAGGTATGTGACCGGCCGATGAGAAAAGCTGCAATAGTAATCTACAACAAGGCAACACAATCCAACTAGATCTCTAATCAATTTACTAGAAGGTGTAGTCAATCCATGCATTTTTTTTCCTTTGAAGTATACCATTTCACTATTGAGCTATAGCATAATTGGAATATCGGAATTGCTGCTTGGAGATTTCTCTTATGGACAAGGTTATGTGCAGTTTGAAGATAGAGGTATCCTGATAAATGAAGCATAAACCTTGTCCAAACGAATGTAAATTTGGTTGAAATTTTGTTGCTAGAGAAGCAGTATATGCTGTTGTTATCGATAAAAAAAATGAAGTATATATGCCGTTGCAAGATAGGGTATGGTCAGAAGCTACTTATTTGGTTGGGAAATAGCATGACTGGATAAAGAATTTAGCACACTATTTATTTGCTCATATACTCAGTGATGCTACTGGTTGACCCAAACATTATTGAATAGTTCATACATAATTATTGAATAGTTCATACATATGTACTTACTACAGTTTATATAATTGCTTCTTAAGTTTCCTGTTGGAATTTGTCATTTGGAAGAATGTATATGTAGAACGTCAACAGGTCATACTAATGTACTGCCAAAGTTTTACTGAACGTGATCTCAATTGTTTTTTTTGTCCTTGCAAAAGAGTATATACAGCTAAACAAAAGAGTATATGCAGCTAGACTCTTGGACATTATATTGTACATGGACAACCGTGAGTACTTATTAGGATTATAGTACTATTGAATGCTATAGCTGATACCTCTAAATCTTTGTATATTTACCAAAGTTATTTCATATTATGCTAAATATACAATTGATATACTTCTCCTTTTTTACAGGGCAGTTAATAGTTGTTTTGTACTGTTCATACTTCTTTTATGTACATGCTTATGTATCTAGGTTGGGTCACCTTGACTATACTCAAGCTATCATTGCTGTTTACGTAGAACTGTCCCAGTATCCCTTGTTGCATGATGCATACCAGTTTGAACAAATTAGAAGTCAATGGATTAATGATTGCTTGATGATTACTATAAGTCACCGGCTGCCAAATTTCATCCGAAAAACCAAAAGCAAGTACATCATACAACCGTTTGTTTTGTCGGAGTATACAACTGCAATTGTTGGTGTCATATGAGCACTCGGTCATCTTAAGCCGCCTCGTAGTTGTACATGTGTCCCTTGTTTGGAAGGTGTTGTGGACGATGCGTTCTTGAGGTGGAGAAATTAAAAAAAAACTTAATATTTTCCTTTTGGTACTTATAAAGTTTATAACTTGCATAGTTCAATTTACATGATTATTGGCCTTATGCATGTTTCATCGGAATAGCATGGTGGTTATATTTTTTATGTTTTAGCAGAATTGTTTTACATTGTAATAGCAATTAGACTATATGGCCTCGTTCCAAACAGTTTCTAGCTTCAAAAACCAAAAGTTGTTTGGCTTCTTAACAATGTTTCTTTTTCTTCCCCTTTTTCCTTTTTTCTTTGTATTATCGATAGGGATATAGCAGTGTTTTTTATTTCTCCTATTTTTATTTATTTCCTTTAACTGAATATATCAGAAAAAACTAATAGCCACTACAGTATCATTTTAGCTAAAAGCCACAACACTTTGAATGGGGTCTATGTGAAGCTATGAACAGACTTGGCCGTTAATATTTTTACTTATTTATATGCTTTTGTACTTATAACGCATTCGTCTACAAAAAAAGTCTAAATTCAAGTGGTATTTTTAGCAATTCTAATGGCGTCATTATCTTTATTTGGTTCAATTCAATCAAATAAATAATTTTTATAAAGATGTAATATAATTTTTTTGTTAATTCATAATGACGTATGGATAATCAGCTAGTCTAGCTAATACATACGAGATGAATGCATGGCTAACCACACAAATGTACACGTATATGCATGATGCAATTAATTTCACGTATGGTATATCCCAACGCACCGTCAACTTGATCGTGCATGAAGCTAGCGGCCACAAACTAGTTAGCCATGCACGGAGACGAGATAAGAAGAGGATAGCAACGCGTAGAGCCAGGGTCGTCCGCGCAGCTGACGCCCATATGTATATGTAGCCATCATTTCCCCTGAATCCTGGTAAGGTGCAGTGGCTCCATATCGACGGACTTGTACAAGTCAAGACAAAAGGCGGCCGTATCCACCTGCTGTATTACTGCATATACAGTATTGCATCGAGAGCCATTGACCATGGAAATTAATGTATGGTCGCGCGCGGTTAGCTGCGCGTTTTGCATCAGCAACTCAGTAAAGCGAGCGTGTTTATCCAATATGGAATTGTTAATCTTATCGCCAATAGTAGCTCACGCTCTCCCCTAACCACCTGGCGGCCCTCACGCCGCCGGCAAGCCACACGCCGCTCGACACCTGCATAAGCGTCCATGTGCCCAGTGTCCGGTCGTACTCGTAGGCACCTGGCCGGCCGGCCAGAGAAGTCCAGCGGCCAACCAACGCAGGTTTCGCGCGTTGCAAAGAAGATTCTCTACTTATCCATCGTCAGTAGTTGCCAGTAGTCACAAACCCAAGTCAGCAGTCATGAGTGCATCCACAATACACTGGTGCATACGAATATACGATGAGGCAGATAGTGAAATGCAACTAAGCTTGTAGGTTTATACCGACCATACGTACGAGTACTAGTCGAAGCATCGAGTGCGCAAAGCCGTGTTCCTGTTCGTGTGCTTGGACCAGTGTCCCGTCGGCGGCGTATTTACAGGAAACAACCGTCTCGTCAACTCGCAAGCAGGTTGCACCGTCGTGAATGCAGGGGAGCGTTCACGTGTACTGACGTGCACGTCTCGCAGGTAGGCGGCGCACCCATGGTGTGGTTGTACATGGAAGCCACGTGGCCGTCGGTGACAAGGATTGAAGTGGACAGATACGGAGATATCTGAGACTGGATTTGGACAAGCTAGCTAATGCGGTCGAATCGAGTGTGCAGCCTGTCCGGTTCGAACCTGCCCGGTTCGATTCAGTGCATCTCGTTCGATTAAATTAAAAATAGAGCATATATACGTATATGTATTCAGTGAAAAATACATATTCATACTCTGTAAGATCTTATGTATTCGTAAAAATTCCTAATATATATTAGGGAACACGTGTATATACATGTGTGTGATACAGTAAAGCGTGAATTTAGTGCGCAGCATCCTCCCTGGACCCTTGAAAAGAACACCACCTCGAAACAGGTTTATTAGTTAGATTTTGGAATGTTAGATAGAGATCTAATACCTCAGATATTTTTTTTGAAGAGAACTTGTATGGGTGAATCCGTTACGAAGTTACGAACTTACGATTTTAGTATACGTACTCAAATGCAGATTGCTTCCATATTTATTTTCCACTTTGTGAATCTTGCAACATGCACAGAAGCACTACGCACCCAAAATGAATATTATTGGTGGATTGAGATCCAACGCTTTAAAATCTGACTAATTTTACCTTTAAAAATAGTTAAATGTTCTGTAACACTTCTCTTAAAAAAAATTGAAGGTTCGCGCGGTGAAGCCGAATGCCGAACGAAGCGGCGCGGGCCTACGGACCGGGCGTGAAAAAGGCTGGAAAAGCACGCGGCTGACGGGCCGACTGACCTTTTCTTTGATGGGCCGAACGGGCTTGTCTCAACCAAGGGGATGCAGTGTGGCTCCCCACTGGGGCGCCGCGGCGCTTGCGGTTGGGCTGGCAGCTCACTGCCTGCGTGGCCCAGTTTCTCCTCTCCTGGCCCCTCCGTGCCGGCCAGCAGGTAGGCTAAGCCCAGTTGTAGAAAGCCCAATAGCTGCAAAGAAAGAGCCTATTTTCACGAAGATAGCCCGGCCACCGGCACACGCGTCCACACCCGAAGCCGATCGCCCTTGGCTGTGTGGTGGCCGCCGCCGTGCAGGGAACCAATCCCCTCTTCCTCCTCCCGTCAGTTCCTCTCCGGCTCTTCGTCCTACTCGAGTGGTTCTTTCCGGTGATCTTGTGTATACTGAGCCATGTCTTGATTTGGATCGGTTTCTGCTCATGGAGGGATCGGGTGCGTGAGTTCCGTATTAGGCTAAAAATTTGATGAAACATGAGCTTACAAAGTATATTAGGATTGATGCTTTCTATACAAGAACATAGGTGTATATATCTTCAGAGTTTTAGTTAGCAAACTTCTTTACAAAAATATAGAATAAAGTCTAGCATAGCTTCTATCTCTTCAAGCTTTATGTTATTAATCCATCATAAGTTTAAGAAAAATGTTATATATGTATTATTAATTGTATATTTTTTCTGTTGTATAAAGTATATCTATATATAACTATACCTATATATGTATATAATGTTATACATTGACTTCACGAAGAATACACATGCTATTCGTAACAAGCCTACGTATCATTTCCTGATCAGCGTGCAACCTCAATGGCCGACACTGAAAACTCACATGGGTTCTCAGAGAACAAAGTCACATTATACCGTTGGCAATTCGAAAAGCCCTTGAGGAACAGATGGAAGAAAGTTCATCAAGGGTGTGTTTGGTTGGGTGAATATGGACGGTCGGATCCCGGATGCACCGTATATTGCGAAAAAATCGAGTGTTTGGTTGGGTGAATCATCAGAGCAGCTCAGATCCGCTCGTCCCGCATACGGTAGCGATCCGGATCGGAGTGAACCCCATTTCGCCGGCCGGCGCATCCAGACCGACGAGTCAAGAAAAGGGTGGGCTAGGGTTACCTCTCGCGCGCTCGGCGTTGGCAGCAGGTGATCTCCCTCTCCCTCTCCTCCCTCCTCCGGATCCGGCGAAGGCCTTCGGGAGGCGGCGCGCGGCACCGGCGGCACGCGCCGACACGGTGAGGCGCGCGGCCGTGGCTGGGAGGAGGCGCGAGAGGAGCGCGCGTCGTGGGGCGACGCCAGAGGAGGAGGCCCAGAGGGAGTGGACGGCGGAGGCACCGAGTTGGGGTGGAGGCCGGCGCATCGGTGGAGCGGCGCGGTGAACTGAGGCGCGGCGCTGGGGGCAGAGGAATCGGGAGGGGCGTGAGACCAGGGGAGAGAGGCGACCGGGGTGAGGCAGATGCGCGCGGCGCGGCTAGGCGAGGCAGGCGCATGGCGGCGCGGTCGGGGGGAGCCGAGAGGAAGAAATGGGGGGAGGGGAGGAGAAGACCAGGGGTGGCGGCCGAACCAAGAAGAAAAGGGGCACCGGGCTGAAGAAATGAAGAAAAGTTGATTTTATTAATGTCTTTTGATTTAAAGTAAAGTTGCAAATATTTAGTCAAAACATGTGTTCATACCAAATAATTGCATGTCGCATTTTCCCCCTGATATACATCATCATATTGTCAAATACGTTCTTTTCAGAAGTTAAAAAAAAATTAATATGTCATACTGTAAATAAATTACTATTAGTTTGTGCAAAAAACTGAAAAAACATGTGAAGGGGGTAACCACACCACCTCTCACATTCGAGGGTCACTATACACCACTATACAGCCAACCAAACACCTTCTCAGCCTACTGTATCCGCTCATACAGTCTACCAATCACAGACTTATTCAGCCTGTATCCATAGATACATCAAACCAAACACTCTTCTTTTTCAAAATACGGCCCTCCTCATCCAGCTTCCCTTCATCCAGGATATACGATCCCACTACCCAAAAGCAACCAAACACACCCAAGGGAACTCTGCATTCTGAACACTTCGGCCCGTAGTGAACCTTCATGGTTGGAGGAAGCACTAACATAGAATAAAAGTCAAGAGGTTGGCTGCGGTTAAGAGGCTTCCTGGTGAGTAGTGAGCATTCTCGACGTTGGTTGGCCGCGGCAACGTTTGTGGTGGCAGTTGAGCAGTAACCCAGTTGTTACGTTAGCCGTAGCTAGTTCCAAGATATTTCTGAATTTTTTTTCCAGTTTGGTGGATTATTACGTCCAAGTGGAGTATTTTTTTTCAGCAATTTTGTAGTTGTAGGATGTATGGAGGAACAAATATTTATATCATCGGTACATCTAAATTTGGGCGATTGTAGCTATTGTTTAGCTAGTGTACTACAGTTCAAAGATTTGTGATCAAATTGGATCGTGTCATGGAGTATTGCTGAAATGTGGATTTTAATAGCCGTGTAATGGCTCTTTTATCTTCAGAAAGTAGTAACCACCCAGCAGTAGTACTTTACTACAGTATTCATCGTATAAAACTAGGAAAAGAGCCTGAAACTTAAGCCGTTTGAAGTAATAATCAAGCGGTCTCGCCGATCTGTCAACTTCGCACTACGGAGAACACACTATCAAGCACAAAAACCGAATACACATGAACGGAATTAAGTGCGGTCCAATGCCTTAACAAGGGCACTTTAATCTCACAACAATGCAACCAGATGTGTGAATAACAAAATCCAATTATTGTTGTACAATACAAAATAATCGGTATCTCGTATTGCAGCTACGTCATGAACAAGAGAATAAAATAGTTGCAT
Source organism: Dendrocalamus sinicus (assembly GCA_036346575.1). Lineage (NCBI taxonomy): Eukaryota > Viridiplantae > Streptophyta > Magnoliopsida > Poales > Poaceae > Dendrocalamus > Dendrocalamus sinicus. The sequence goes on along the minus strand of CM070660.1, from coordinate 7,968,908 downwards.
TATGCTCTTACAAATGACAAGCTCAACAAGGCCACAGGGGCTTCATCCTCTATTCAATGCGGTCGGCGTCACTAAACAATATGCAACTTTCAACTGTAGGAAACAACATGAGCAATTTACTGCCATAGTCCCCGAGAAATCCTCTCATATTTGCCCAGGGCAGCTATGCCTACAAGGTGATGTAACTATGTATCCACAACAAGAAAAGCTGCCTCAACAACAGTGTACAAGGTTGGGCGTGTTCATCACCACAGTGTGTCCTATCTGTTCAATTTCCGAGAATGGCACGGGGTTCATCGCTTGGAGAACATTCCTTGAGTTAACGTGGAAAAATCGTAATCTTTGCCTGATTGAGAAGGGAGGGTAGAAGAGGTAGGGGATGTCATGCTCCTCTTAGCACCTGTGGCCGTGGCCCCATTAGCACCTGCAGTCACGGCACCATTTGCTGAGACAGCTGAACTTCTGTTGTTGTACACCCTGCAATCAACAGGTAGCATCAGAAAAACTGACCTATGATCAATTTGCTGAGCTCAAGACAAAAAATCTAAATTTTGTTTACAAATCTAGTAAGCTGCAGTGTAGGAATGGGATGCTAAGGGCCACAATCCGTAAGTAAAATAGGTCAGGCACCATAGCTTACCCAGGTGTCCCAAAACTGAAGTTCCCAGAAGATAAGTCCTGATTGTTGTTCCCAACCTGCCAAACAGTAGAACAGAGAAAGATGTACAAACGATAGAACTAATATTCTTGTGCACATATCCATATAGATCATCTACGAGTCTTTACCTTGGTGACACCATTCTGTGCTGCTGCTGGAGTCAACCCAGGGTTTTGATAACCTAGATTTGTCCAGCTTTGGGAAGACAAGCTTCCATTGGGGGCATTAGAACCGTTAGCATTTAGCAGACTGGCATTGCCTGGAATCATTTGGGGTGCATTTTCAGCTTTAAGAGCAGCCATTAAAAATGCTTGCTGCTGGGTCATAAAAGCAAGCTGCTGCTGATGGACAGCGAACGGTGATACCAAATTTGACTGCAAAACACAAGTATTTCTTCAGACAGACCATAGATGTGGCCTTTCTTTTGTGGGCAGACGCATTTCTCATAAATATTAGCAGTGAAGGAGTGCTGGTGCTGACCTTCTCAAACAGACTCATGATATCATTCTTCACATTTGCTTGGCAAACGGCTGGAGATGAGGACAATGCCACAGCTGGCGAGTCTTTAAATAAGTCCTCTATTCCTGATGTAGACTGGGGCTTACTTTCTACTGGCTTAGCAGAATCCTTTTTCTCAGAGCTAGGTACTGGTTCTGCAGCTGGACATGTCGAATATCCATGAGAAAGAGCAAAACAATGTGACATGGCAATCAAAAAACAACGTGAAGCTCCACCCCATGCAGGAATAATTCTTCAATCGAAAGATCACTCATAAGAGCTTACACTGGAAGCCTTCCCAAGCATTATCATCGTTTGAAGATGACTCTGATTCTTTCTCAGATGTTCCATCCATTGACAACATGTTAAAGAGATCAGTGGCAAAGTCAACTTTAGGAGGTGGTGCAACTGATGGCTTTTCAACTTTTGGGGGTGTTGCATCAACTTTGGCAGGAGATTTCTCTGGCCGAGGGGATGAAACAACCTTGGGAACTGATGGTTCTGCTTTTGGCTGAGGTGATGCCTGCTTTCCATGCAGTTATGCCAGATGTACTCAAGGTTATCAACTAAAAACATACAATAAAATATAGTAACTCCAAAAGAAAACAAAGTAATTAGTGTCTCCAAACCACTTGAAGCAGTATCCAAATGGATAATCAATCTAATGTGGAACAGTTCGCTGGTTACAAGTTTTTTACTTTCTTTCATCATAAATGATTACGGTGTTAATCATTAACTAACTTGTCCAGGTGTTAAATCAGAGTGTACGGTGACAGAGGACGAGCATGTAATCTACACGAAACCAATGATTACCATCAAGCTAGGTTGTCAAGGCCAAGCATGAGAAACAAACAACTATAAACATCTCTTCTAGCTTGAGCAAGTCGCATACTAATGCACAACTTAATGGAAATTTACGAAAGATTTATATGCACTTCTGTATCTCGCACATACTCCTATCAAAAGTCCATTAGTATATGGCGTACTAAATTAACCAATAACAAACATTGATTTTGCGATCAGAACAATGAATCATTAAAGCTGGAGATCCATATAGATGCAAAATAGTCTGGTCTTCTAAAAGTAAGTGCGTACTTATGTTTGCTTTACGAGGCCATTGGTTGCGGAAAGATCATAGTCCACTTGCCACAATACTGAAAGTAGGTGGTTTGGCACATCAGCAAGTTCAATACTGAGATAGTTCAATAGGTGTATTCCTGTGTATTTTTCTTAACATGCCTGGGTAAGTATAAAATAGCATCTATACAATAAACGAGGGATCACGAAAATGGTGTAAATTCTGATGTTTTCGGCTTTCATGGCTGGTTGGGTGTTCTAGGCAAACAGATACACAATAGTGCTACTAACGTGATTGTTGGCAAAGTCACAATTTCACTAGATGGATCTTCAGCCTTACATCTTCAAAGTCATTAGGAAAATGTCCAAAAAACCACCTAAACTTCGGTAAAAAGTCCACTTAACGCCATCAACTTCATATAATATATTCTACCCATTAATTGCACTAGCAAGTGACTTAGGGGTAAGATTTCTGGTTTTAGCCTTTTGCGTGTTCAGTGGCTTTTTCCTGAAGTTCAGGAAATTATGTGGACGTTTCCATGTTTTTATTTCCATATGCATCTCTTTTAGCTTGAGTAAGTTGCATACTAATGCACAACTTAATGGAAGTTCACTCAAGATTTATATGCACTCCTGTGACCATATATCTTGCACATACTTCTATCAAAAGTCCATTAGTATATGGCGTACTAAATTAACCAATAACAAACATTGATTTAGCCATCCAAACATTGAATCATTAAAGCTGGAGATTCATACAGGTGCAAACATAGTCTGATCTTCTAAAAGTAAGTGCATACTCCTGTTCGCTTTACGAAGCCATTGGTTGGGGAAGATCATAGTCTGCTTGCCACAATACTAAAAGTATGTGGTTTGGTAAATCAACAAGTTCAATAGTATAATAGTAAATAAGAAGAATCAATAGGTGTATTTCGGCGTATTTTTCTTAACATGCTTGGGTAAGTATAAAATAGCATCTATACAATAAACGAGGGATTACGAACATGATGGAAATTCTGATCTTTTGGGCTTTCATAGCTGGTTGGGTGTTCTAGGCAAACAGATACACAATAGTGCTACTAAAGTGATTGTTGGCAAAGTCACAATTTCACTAGATGGATCTTCAGCCTTACATCTTCAAAGCCACTAGGAAAATGTCCAGAAAACCACTAGAACTTGGGTAAAAAGTCTGCTTAACGCAATCAACTTCATACAATATATTCTACCCCTTAATTGCACTAGCACGTGACTTAGGGGTAAGATATCTGGTTTTAGTTTTTGGCGTGTTAAGCGGCTTTTTCCTTAAGTCATGAAATTATGTGGACGTTTCCCACATTTTTATTTCCATATGCATCTCTTCTAGGTTGAGTAAGTCACATACTAATGCACAGCTTAATGGAAGTTTACTCAAGATTTATATGCACTTCAGTGACTATTGCGCAAACTTCTATCAAAAGTCAATTACTACATGTTGTACTAAATTAACCAATAACAAACACTGATTTTGAGATTAGAACAATTAATCATTAAAGCTGGAGATCCATACAGATGCAAAACATAGTCTGGTCTTCTAAAAGTAAGTGCATACTTCTGTTTGCTTTACGAGGCCATTGGTTGCAGAAAGATCATAGTCCACTTGCCACAATACTGAAAGTAGGTGGTTTGGTACATCAATAAGTTCAATACTGAGATAGTAAATAAGAAGATTCAATAGGTGTATTGCTGTTGTCTTTCTTAACATGCCTGGGTAAGTATAAAATAGCATCTATACAAGCAAAAAAGGATTACAAACATGGTGGAAATTCTGATCTTTTGGGCTTTCATGGCTGGTTGGGTGTTCTAGTCAAACAGATACACAATAGTGCTACTAAAGTGATTGTTGGCAAAGTCACAATTTCACTAGATAGATCTTCAGCCTTACATCTTCAAAGTCACTAGGAAAATGTCCAGAAAACCACCTGAATTTCGGTAAAAAGTCCACTTAACACTGTCAACTTCATACAATATATTGTACCCCTTAGTTGCACTAGCATGTGACTTAGGGGTAAGATATCTGGTTTTAGTTTTTGACGTGTTAAGTGGCTTTTTCCTGAAGTTCAGGAAATTATGTGGACGTTTCCCACGTTTTTATTTCGATATGCATCTCTTCTAGCTCGAGTAAGTCGCATACCCTAGACCAGAATCTATCATATAATGGTTACAAAGTATTTATCCACGCCCACTTGGGAAACATCCATTACCATGCTATTCCATTGCATCACCACTTTTGATTTCCAGTATGTCAGGCAATCTACAATTTAAGCATTTAGCAGTTTTGAGTCAATATGAATCTATGATCCAGTGCATAACGTGCCCCATATGAAAACTTAGAGGTCCTCTCCATTTTCAATTATATATTGAAGTGGTAGATAGTAATTCAGAATTATGGTAGATAGTAATTCAGAATTCTACGTGGAATATTCAGGTTGAGCTCAAGAAAGAGTGCCGATCTTTCAAACAGAGCTTTATCCTGAAGAGACAACTACCAAAGCCAGGTAGTAATAAATTAACTGTTGCCTAGGGAAAGATTATTGCAATGCAGAAGAGTTACCTGTGTGGGCATCCTAGAAACTACTGGAGCAATTTTGCTCGTAGCAGCTGGTGAAGTGCAGTGTTGCTCAAATGAAGATCTTTGATCATGTCCACACCTGTTAGCATAACTAGCCTGAGACACTGAGATCTTCTCATCTCGAACAACGGAGGACGGTCTTGATGTTCCATTCCTCGGTATCCATCTCTTGTCCTCATATCTACAATTCAGACATAATATTAGCCACATGTATTACCTGGGAAAAAAATGCAGAACAAATTACACTTGATTTTCAACTGAAAGAGCTGGAAAGAATCACACTTTGCACGGATGAAATTTTCTATCCCAACCCTATCATAGTTTTGGGGCAGCTCTGCTTCCCAATAATTATTTGACTTTTCATTCCCCATTGCTGCAAGAATGTAAACACAATTACAATGAGAAATCTAAACACAGTTTTATTTGATGACAAATATCATTTTGAAATTTCAGGACAGAGAGTAAGCCATACATTGAATAAATGCAACTTGCTCTGGCAGCCATGTATCCAAGGTAGCAGATCTTACCTGCATCAGGAAGAAAATCTTTTATTAGAATGATAAAAACACCAGGTTATTCTCTCTTGGTAACATACACAGAAGAAAAGGTTTCCACGCATCAAAAACGAACAGAAATGCAACAAAATCAGAGTAGAGGCAACAATAACCAATAAACATACGTGAATGAATTCTTTAAATCCATGGAAAAGAGAAAAGTCTACCGGCTGGGAAGCTAGATGGAAAGGTTGTTGCATGATGAGGATAACTAAGCTGAACGTTGGATTGGGTTGTGGCACATGATGGCCATTATATTTGGTTTTAGTATGTTATATTTACATCATCTTATGTTAGCTCTTTAGCATGCAATGAAATTAATGCATCCAATATAATATAAATTTCAACTATAAAACATTTCCCGTTGAAAGAACAGCAAGCAAATTGTCCTGAAAAGCTGTTCACATCAAGCTACACATCAATGTTGTGGCTCCGGTCCATTTTGTCAAAACAACTACGAAGGATTAAACTTTGCTAGTGACGCTGAGTTGGAATAATAAACAGTGAAACTCATGGACATGATTATTCACTGACCTTAGATATGTGTACCCCAAGGCTTCTATGAATTCCAGAACATTGCATGCATACAAAGATCCCAAGATTCACGCTTGCCCATCGAGGACCCCTGAGATATGAACAAGCAGTTAGAATGCATTGACAAGAACAAGAGTTGCAAGCACAAGTAGAAATCCACATTACATGCACGGAAATGGAATCTAAAGGATCCATGGACACAAACAGAGATAGGGGGAGGACAACTAGCCACCTATAGCAATACAAAAGGAACCTACCAGCAACCAATTTCATTTTCACTTCTCTTCCAATGAAATACATTTTTAACCTTTTGGATGCAATGAGCCACTGATGCAGCAAATAAACATATCAATCATATATGGATGCTCCTAGTTCACTACAGGCCCTTTCCTCTAACCGTCCATCTGTTCCCATATGCATAATATATGCCAAATCAGATAGTAGATCTTGAAACATATGACGGCTCGTAAAACAATTATTATAACATTAACTCTATCTTTACTCTGAATCATACAAAAAGGAGTTGGTGGTTGTGATGGTGGGTCCTACCATCCCTCTCATCTGTTAGTAACCCTTGCGCATGACTTAGTTAGTTAGTCTTGCATGTTTCTGTTTCAGATTGCATGCGCACGAGCACTGTGGTTGTGGTCGCCGTGCGCGTAGGAAGGCATGACGAGAATAGCTCGCGCATGACCCGGGAGTGATCGGTTGTGGAGGTAGCGCAAAGTGCGGCTGTCCACCCGAGAGCTTCTGCTCTTTGTAATTCCGTGAATAAAAGGAAGAAAAACCCAGAAAAGCAGCGTATCTTCAGCTGCACCAAATACTGTGTGTTCCAAGTGTTCGCGTGGTGTTTTGGGCTGAAATCGTTTTGTGAGCTCGCCGGCCGTCAAGAACATCGGGAGTTCGCTGACAAGTGGTATCAGAGCAGTTCGTGAAGGCCTGCATCACCATGGTATCGCCGACGGGTAGCCGTGGCCGCACGCCGCCGGGTACGGGCGAGACGGAGATTTCTGGCAATGGCGATGGCTCGGGCGACAAGACGCCACCGCGCACGCCGTCACCAAGCCGCTCACCGTCGCGCCGATCGCGGACCCGCGACGCCCGCCACTCGCGAACCCGTGACACACGTCGCCCACGGGAGGTCGTGATTGAGCGTGTGGTTAGAGAGTCCGGCGGCTCCGGCAATTGGCCGCAGCTAACGAAGACCAACTACGACTCGTGGTCTCTGTTGATGAAGCTGAAGCTCCAAGCTCGTCATCTCTGGGACGCCGTCGAACATGATGGCGCCGATTTCCACGACGACCGCACCGCACTGGAGGCGATCTGCTCTGGGGTGCCTCCGGAGATGGTTCCCACCCTGGCGACCAAGCCGTCGGCCAAGGAGGCGTGGGAAGCGATCAAAACGATGCGAATCGGGGATGATCGGGTGCGGAAGTCGACGGCGCAGAGTGTACGCGCTGAGTACGAGCAGATTGCGTTCCGCGACGGTGAATCGGTCGAAGACTTTGCTCTTCGCCTGACGAACATAGTGCAGCGACTGGCGATCCTCGGCGACCCGGAGCCGGAACCCAAGGTGGTGGCCAAGTACCTGCGTGTCGCTCGACCGAGGTACAAGCAGCTCGTCGTCTCCATCGAGACACTCCTCGACATCGCGCCTCGATCGAGGAGGTTCTGAGGAGGCTCAAGGCGGCGACGACGCGTCGCGGCGTTAGTGCGAACGCCGATGGCAAGCTACCGCCACGCGAGGAGCGATGGATTGAGCGCTACAAGAAGCGGATCGGGAGACCAATCGCGCGGATCGAACTCCGCGGCGCGGCAAGCGCCGCAGCAGAGGGCGTGGCGAGGTACCGGCGGCGGCAACGACTCGCGCGGCAAGACGAACGTAGGTCGACCATCCCCGACGACGTGTGTGCGAGGCGTGGCAAGAAGGGCACCGGGCCAAAGATTGCCGAGGTAAAAGAAGGTGGAGCAGCCCACGTGGCCCAGGACAGTGAGCCCACCCTACTTCTTGCCCTCAGCGCCGTGCAGGAGGAGGGGATTAATCCCCAATTCGAAGCGCCGCCACCGACTTCGATTCCGGCGATTCGCCGCCGACCGCAACGGCGAAGCCCACTTCACCGAGGACAAGGTCTTCGCCGCCTTCGACGAATCCGAGGACCGGGACCCGAAGCGATGGGTCCTGGACACGGGTGCATCCAATCACATGTCGGGATCGCGGGGGGCGTTCTCCAGCCTCGACGCCGGCGTCACCGGGTCCGTGCGGTTCGGCGACGGGTCCGTCGCCTGCATCGAGGGGATCGGCACCGTGCTATTCTCCTGCAAGACCGGCGAGCACCGCGCCATCTCCAACGTCTACTAGCTGCCGCGCCTCACCGCCAACATTATCTTAGTCGGCCAGCTCGACGAGATTGGGTACCAGCTACTGATCGAAGACGGGGTGATGCGGATCCGCGACGAGGAGCGCCGCCTGCTCGCCAAGATCCACCGTAACCCAGGGCGCCTCTACGTGCTCGACGTCGACATCGCTCGGCTCGCTCGCGCTGGCGCGGGAGAAGAGAAGCGTGGTCCGCACGCCTGCGTTCGCCATCTCCACTTCGCCGCGCTGCGCAAGATGGGCAGGGATGGTCTTGTCCGCGGCATGCCCCCACTCACCCAAGTGGAGCAGGTCTGTGAAGCGTGCCTCGCCGGCAAGCATCGTCGCTCACCGTTTCCCCAGCGAGCACTCGGACGAGCGACAGAGGTGCTGCAACTGCTCCACGGCGACCTCTGCGGCCCCATTTCGCCGCCGACACCGAGTGGAAATCGGTACTTCCTCCTCCTTGTGGACGACTGTTCCCAGTACATGTGGCTGTCTCTTCTTCCTAGCAAGGATGCAGCACCCACGGCGATCAAGCGCATCCAGGCAGCGGCAGAGCGCAAGTCTGGCAAGCAAGTTCGTGCACTCCGCACGGACCGGGGAGGAGAGTTTCTGGCAAAAGACTTCCAACAGTACTGCGCCGAGCTGGGTCTCCGTCGCGAGCTGACGGTGCCCTACTCTCCTCAGCAGAACGGCGTTGTCGAGCGCCGCAATCAGACCGTGGTCGGGACAGCTCGGAGCATGCTCAAGGCGAAGGGCTCCGGCGACTCAGGGTGGCGGTCACCACGGCCGTTTACCTGCTCAACCGCTCGTCGTCCAAAAGCGTGGGTGGCAAGACTCCCTACGAGCTTTGGACCGGGAGTGTCCCTGGCGTTCATCATCTGCGCACCTTCGGGTGTATCGCGCACATGAAGGTGACGACTCCGAACTTGAGGAAGCTCGACGACCGGAGCAAACGCACCATCTTCGTCGGCTATGAAGCAGGATCCAAGGCGTACCGGGTGCACGACCCGGTGTCACGACGCGTGCACATCAGCCGCGACGTGGTGTTTGAAGAGATGGCGCAGTGGTCCTGGACCGAGGGCCAACGCAGCGAGATGGGAGACTTCGTCGTCGAGAACTCCAACCTGGCGTCGTCCGGCCTGGTCACCACCACAATGACGACGCGCGAGTACATCGGCCGAGGTCGCCGCTTCTCCTTCGACCACCAAAGACCGTCGGGCCATGCCTCACCAAAGACCGTCGCCACGCCGCCGCGTCATCAACCCATGCCTCGCCAGTGTACGCCACTGGGAGCGTGACGCCGGGCACGCACACACTCCAGGACGCAACCCCGATCGAGTTTGTGTCGCCACCGAGCCGGGCGCTTCACAACATCCGACGCCGTATCACGACGACGACGCCCCCGGCCCGCATCGCAACATCGACAATGTATCGGGACCGCCACACCGCCGTGGCTCGCCGACGGAGCTGGAGGAGCGATTCTTTGCCGCGGCGAGCGGAGCAGCGTCATTCAGGAGGCAGAGGAGCACGAAGCGGCGCCACGCCATGCTCGATGAGTTCACCTCCATCGAGGCGAAAGACACCGGGAGCTCGTCGATCCACCGCGGCGCGACCAATCGGTCTCAAGTGGGTCTACAAGACCAAGCGCGATGAAGCCGGCCTCATTGCCAAGTTCAAAGCCGCACTCGCCGCCAAGGGATACGTGCGGCGCCGCGGGTCGATTTTGACGAGGTTTTCGCCGGTGGCGCGGCTTGAGTTCAGTGCGGTTCTTCGCGGCCTACGCCGCGAGCGAGGCTAGCCGATGCACCACATGGACGTCAAGTCGGCTTTCCTTAATGGCGAGCCGCGGGAGGACGTCTACGCCGGCCCGGATTCGTGCTTAAAGCGACAGAACACAAGGTGCTCCACCGACCAAGGCGCCACGGCCTTCGTCAAGCCCCACGCGCTGGTATTCCAAGCTGGGACGCCGCCGCTCAAGCTTGGGTTCACCAGAGTACCTCCGAGCATGCCGTATGTCACTCTGCGGTCGAGGAACACGACGGCTCATCGTGGGAGTCTATGTTGACGACTTGGTGATCACCGGCGGCAACCACTCTGACATTGACAAGTTCAAGCAGGAGATGAAGAATACATTCCAGATGAGTGATCTGGGGCTGCTGAAGTATTATCTCGGCTTGGAGGTGATACAATCTGAGGTGGGAATCATTGTAAGCCAAAGAGCATATGCAGCAAAGATCTTAGAGGATGCTGGTCTGTCAGGCTGCAATGCAATCAACACTCCAATGGAGCCCAGGTTAAAACTGAGTAAGTCTAGCTCTGCCCCTGCTGTTGATGCTACTCAGTACAGGTCCATTGTTGGTTCTCTGCGCTATTTGGTAAATTCAAGGCCAGATTTGGCATACTCAGTGGGATACATTAGTAGATTCATGGAGAATCCAACCACTGAACATATGGCAGCAGTGAAGAGAGTACTTAGGTACATTGCAGGAACTCTTCACTACGGTTGCCACTATCGAGGGAGAAGGAGGCACGCTTGAAGGTTCTCGTGATGGTGACCTTGCCGGAGACATTGATACAAGGAAGAGCACCTCCGGCGTCCTATTCTTCCTTGGCAGAAACATAGTAACCTGGCAGTCTCAAAAGCAAAAGGTGGTGGCCCTTTCATCATGCGAAGCTGAGTATATTGCTGCAACGACTGCGGCCTGCCAGGGGATTTGGTTGGCGCGACTTCTTGCAGAGTTCAAAGGCAAGAAGCCCGGCGTCATTAATCTGAAGATTGACAATCAGTCAGCCATCCAACTGAGTAAGAACCCTGTTTTTCATTATCGTAGCAAGCATATCGATGTTAGATACCATTTTATTCGAGAGTGCATCGAGGAGAACAGGTCTGATTGAGTCCATTGGGATCGCTAAGCGGTGGCCGACATTTTGACAAAGGCCCGGGACGTGAGCGATTTTGTGAACTTCGTTCTCGGCTTGGGGTCATTGATTTACGAGCATGCGCTAGGCTTAGGAGGAGAATTTGTTAGTAACCCTTGCGCATGACTTAGTTAGTTAGTCTTGCATGTTTCGTTTTGATTGCATGCGCACGAGCACCGTGGTTGTGGTCGCCGTGCGCGTAGGAAGGCATGACGAGAATAGCTCGCGCATGACCGGGAGTGATCGGTTGTGGAGGTAGCGCAAAGTGCGGTTGTCCACCCGAGAGCTTCGCTCTTTGTAATTCCGTGAATAAAAGGAAGAAAAACCCAGAAAAGCAGCGTATCTTCAGCTGCACCAAATACTGTGTGTTCCAAGTGTTCGCGTGGTGTTTTGGGCTGAAATCGTTTTGTGAGCTCGCCGGCCGTCAAGAACACCGGGAGTTCGCTGACATCATCTCCTCTCCTCGCTTCAAAAGATATTTTGTGGATGTCTAAGTAGACATGTGTGTGTTATTTGTAGGATCTGTTGTAAAAGGATTGCATTGTTTGCAAGTGGCCGGTTGATCTGATGTGAATTATGTATGCAATACTTTTAGATTTAAGGATAATTACTTTTGCATTTTTTAAGTTTAGAAGCTATGATATATTTATTTGAGATTTGTCACAACACACAGGCACTATGCTAGTAAACATAAACTTCAAACACATCAGCAATGGGCAGGGACGACTGACGAGTCTGTTTTCATGAATCAAATATTTACCTATCAAAATAGGTCATGTCCATAAGTGATATAACTCATAGCAAAGCTACTGATAATATATAAGTTTGTCTAATGCATCAGTAGTGATCTTTAAAACAACCAGTTGCACAGGACCACTCACTTTGACTTGCAGTCTGCGCATTCTCTGTTCTCGGGCAGCCGAAGAAGGCCTTCCAATATCTAGAAATCAATGGAGAAGAAAAGGACAATGGATAATGAAGGCTACAGGTCAAATAAGACAAACGTACATAACAGAAGATGCAATCGCAACATAAAACAACACATGGTATTGTTGAGCGGGTCATCGCGATGGCAACTTTTTTTGCCGTGGCAACGAAGATAACTAGTGGGATTACTCGTACTGTGGACAACAATATAAGAATGCTAAGCATTGCTTTTCCTTTTTATTTCCATACAAGAGATAGAAGTCTGTAACAGACAGATATTTATTAGAAATTTTTAATCGAATTGCCGATGGCGAATAGCGATTACAATCGGTCGAATAAATTCGCCAAAGCTTTATAATGGAGCCCCCCTAAACTTAAACTAGCAGCAGCGTCCGTTTCTTGATTCTCAGATAATCTCAATAAAAAGCTATAACGAAACGGCGCAACTTCGGATCTGCGCTCTAAGTAACACACCCAAGAATTGCAAAGCGACTACACAGATCAGGGTGCGGCGCATCAAATATTGGGACGAGGAACTCAAGAACCCGCAGCATCGCAGATCCCAAATCCCCAACCGAGGAAAAGGAAATTGCAACATCGTATCGATTTTTCCTTCGTTTTTTCGTTTCCGTTCCGATCGAGGCAGCACCATACAGTCCGATCCAAGAAAACAAGAAGCCAGAAATCGTCACGAAGGAAACGAACCTTCTTGTGCTTGGCGTTGAGCTCCTTGGAGACGGAGGCCTTCTCGTTCATGGCTGAGCCCCGAATCCTCCAACCCGAACGGAACTACTCGCAAATCCGGGGCCAAGCGCAAGAATACACCAGGATTTGGATTTGGGTTCGGGATTTCGGGCTCTCCCTTCCTCTCTCTCTCTCCTCCCTGTTCTTGCTGTGCCGCGTCGAAGGGTCGGGGAGGGGGTTGATCTCGGCTTGACCTTGCTTCTCTCTCTCTCTCTCTCTCTAAATCTCCTTTTCTTTATTTTCTTTCTTTTGTTTACGATTAGGGCCTGTTCGGCAGTGAGGAAACCGACCGATTTTTCACAGCTGTTACAGTATCTAACTTTTAAACGGATAATTTTTTCAAGATAGGGTCTACAAGTTAAACATAGTACATATTAAAAGCTCAACATCTGTACCAACAAAAATCACAAGTGAGTATCGATCTCTCCGTAATCTGTACCGTAAACAGCCAAAATTCAAAAATTTCAACCAAAAGCCATAAGCCGCAGCTAAAAAGAACAGGCCCAGAATAGGGTTATTTGTTATTTGTGTGGCGTCACTGATGATGTCTCGTTTCAAATAGCTTTTGTGTATGTATTTTTTTGCTTTTTTATTATTTTTGGTGTCGGCCTTCGTGGAAGTTAAAAAAAGATAGTTTCTCCGAGCTTCAAAGTCAAATTTTAAATCATAAGTCAGATTTTTAAATGCTTTCTGAATTCAAAACTATACGTATTATCTACCTACCGTTGTTTCGAAAAGTGTAGATATAAATCATCAATCACAATCAAAAGATATCAGCTACCACACAAAAAGAATAGAGCCTTTAGCTTCTACATTCTAACTTTCAAAAGCTAAGGCCATTTCAAATACATTAGTTTCTTAATGTAGTTTTTTATTGTCTGTGTTTTTTTTTCTCTTTTTCCTTATTTTCCTTTAATTGATTGTCTCAAAAAAAAGCTAACAGTTATTGTAGTGTTCTTTCAGTCAAAAACTACCAGAAAAAAACTAAATTAAACGGAGGCGATGACAGTGTTGTATGCTTTTGTTGGTCTAACCATGACAGACCACGATTAGCCAGGATTTTTTTCTTTGTTATGTACATTCACACTTACACTGACCAGAGGAGTTTTTGGACGAAATAGCAGTATTTGACACACGATTAATAAAAATGGCACTTGTTACGTGGAATTTACAAAAATAGCATCAAATCCAAGTCATTGAAACATATTTATCCATATGCTGTGTAGCTTTGATCACGACTTGTTATAATTAAATTGCTACATTTGAATTAAAAGCATGACATGGCGGAATATTTTGACTAGATTGATTATATTTATTATTTTGCGATATCCATCAAAAAGGATGAGCTTGATTGTGAGCCTTATTTTAACTCTTGGCTATGAGGCTCGTATGTTTCGTGTTACAATTTTTATGATCACTCAATTTGGCATGTTATTGTTAAAAAAAGAGGTATATAAGAAAGATAGAATTGAAAAGATGTATGCTTCAAGCATGCCATGGTGAACAAAAAAAGAGGCACAAAAGTGCGTAAAATGAAAAAAGTATGTTTCAAGCATGCCACCATCACAAAAAAAATGTATACGTCATTATGAAAAAGAAGTATACTACAAGCATGCCACATGCCTAAGAATTGAGTGTGGAGCAATAAGTTGTTACATGAGATTGCTAGCTCATCTAGAGTTAAGGTTTGCTTCACTTTTAGGCTTTGACTTTTCGTTGTGATATCTCTTTGTTCTCTTTATAGTTAGTCTGGTCATTGTTGCGATACTTGTCATTGATATAAATCGCTTAATCATACTGACAAACTTGTTTTGACATTGCTATGTGATATATGGCTTTATATGATCTAGATAGCTCTACTCAAAAATATGACTTGGTTGTGTTATTGAACCAATGCAACGTGACTTGGATTGTCTACAAAGCTTCTGGATTGTTATTATCATTGCTCTTTGTCTTTCTTAGAATTATTCCTTTTTCGAATTTTCTTGATGATTACATTGCCAAAGGGGAGAGACTTGGTGTGCTTTGTGAGAAATTAAAGAGAATGGAGAGATATTGGAGAAATTTGCTAACTTTGCCTTTCTTATGTTGAGGGGGAGAGTTATTTGAAGCGATTTGAGATTTTTGGCATCAAATGCTTTTTCGGCTTCAGTTCTTCACTTATATCTGTTTGAAGCTAATTCATCATACAATCTTGAAATGTTGTCAATGTATTCATCAAGGGGGATATTGTTAGACCATGTGGTTATGTTTAGGATATTTTGATGATGAATAATTGACAATGGTTAATTTGTTATGATGAATAATTGGTGATTTTGTTTAGCGATGTTGTGCGAGGTGTGTGGTGCGTGCGTGAACTGATGTCGGTCAAGTTGGGACGAACTTGTGCTGGAAAAATATTCTTTGGTCTTTGCATGTGCAGGTTGAGCATGGAGACGATCATGGTCGGTGACGAGGTGTACCAGGACTAGGATGAGGAAATCCGAGGTTTGGACGGTCAAGGAGGTCACGAGATGGTTGGGCTCATGCTTGGGGCGCATGGAGATCAAATGTGGATGATACGTGGAGAAGCTACGGGATGTGTGCTCCTGGAGGCTTCGACACGTGACGCGTTAGAAAAGTCAGGAGTGTGAAAAACCCCTTGTTAGGAAGGGTTTTGGGTCCCTTAAAACTTAGTGGGCCAAAAGCCTAGTTGAGGTAAAAAGGCCCAGGTCTAGTTGAATTAGGATTCTAAGTAGAGATTGAATAGGATTCGTAGTTGGCTGTATAAAAAGAACGGAGACGTGGTGTGCGCTGTGTAGAAAAAACGGCGCGTCAGAATACGGAGCAACGAGAGGAAACAGAGAAAAAAATGCGTTTTCAGCACGATGCGGCGGCCGTGAGCGAAGAATCAACTGGATGAATAGTGTCTACATTTTTTGAATAAAGTTTGTGAGTTTTTTTAATTAGCTTCTATTATCCTTTTTCTTGGTTTTTTGATTTCTATAGATTCTCCATGCATTGATCTATGTCTAGATATTTTTGTTGCTTACATACATAAATTAGTTTTGATTAAAAATTGATTGCTAGATTGAATCAAAAACGTGTAACGCTGAGCAGTTATCGATCGAAATCAGGCATTGATGGGAATTTTTTTTGCTACAGTAACTGCTACAGTAAAATCAGAAAAAATCCTGTTTTTTTGTTTTTGTTATTTCTGGTTTTTAAACAATTAAAAGGAAGAAAAATTAGAAAAAAAAATTTCGCTGTGCGCTGCAATCATTCACCCCCCTGATTGCTATCAACGATCCTACAAATTTACATTGTTACAACGATTGCAACATTTTGAAACATGAGTTAAAATATTTTATAATGACTCATACAACAATTCGCAAACTGCAAAGTAGACTGCACGAGTGAAAATGGTTAAGGTAAATTATGGAGAGGACAGGGGTATGCAGAGTCCAGTGGGCACACCAGCACACGCACGTACTATTGGATGGAATTTTTTAGGTTGTGGTTTATGATTTAAAATTTGAGATTCTAGTTGTTTATGAGAGACAATATGTAAAGAATAATAGTCGCATATGATTTTGGCTGGTACAGCTGAACTCAATACACTTTTTACTATAATCTTTTTGTTGATCTCGCCTTAAAACACACTATTTAAAAACTAATTAGTATAGCATAAAATATAAATCATAAGTTATAAGTGGAAAAGAAGGGAGTCGATTAACCTCGGTCACTAACGCCATGATGAATAGTTGGCATAGTACTGCTGTTACTTTTGGATCAGCCGCATGAATCTACTTTGTTAGTCAACCATCCACTTGCTTTGTATTCTGTTTTCTTTTGAGTTCTATGCCAATGCTACGAGAACGAAAAATGTTAGAAAATCACGGAAGCAAATGTCTATTTACATATGGAGCCGTCCATTAGGCTTCAGGATTCGTGCACATGTGGGGATACAGTCCAAAAATTTCATAATGAGTCAAATACATATCTCCCTCGTCTCTTCACTCTCCACCAACCCACTCTCTCCCTTACCTTCGGAGACCGTTGCCACTCGTCTCCCTGCGTCACCTTCTTCCATGCCGCCACGGTCACAATCTACGTCGCTCGCAGCCACGAAATCACACCATGTTGTCAGAGGTTGTGATGCTGCCGTTGGAGAAAATCGCCAGATGCAAGAGAAATTGACGATAGTGAGGATTGGGTGGGATTAGAGGAGGTGGATTTGGTGTTGAGGGCGGCCAAATTCTAACGCCAGTGGGGAAGGGAAGAACAGTAGTGGAGAGTGGTCTCTGTGTTGCTGCCTGATGCCTTGGTAGAGATGGAACAAAAGAGAGAGATGGGAGAGACGGATGGTATACAGTAAATAATATGTAATGAAAGATGTATTTCATCTCCTCTCCAAGCGCTTGCACAAATCTTGGCACGCATCATGGACATCCATGCACATGTGGGAAAGCCACTCTTAGAAAATGATAATAATATTTGTCATAGCTTAGGAAATTTGCAGTCATGGTCTCGCGGAGTATTTGGTTTATGACATGTTTGAAACACATGATTTTTTCACAGACCCGTTATTGTGTTCCAAATGCTGCTTAAAAAATAGAATTGATTAGTTGGCGTCTATGTTGGCATGTTGCTTCTTCATTATTAGTGAGGTGTAGCAGTTGGTCCTCAATTTGCTATTGAGAAAATCGATTCTATTCCACTGGAGAGTGCCCGGTTCCACGAATTGCCATCACCGAAGGCCATAACTACTGTATGTGATATTAGTTTCACTGTCTGCCATTACTATCAGTTTCTCGTTAGTCAAAAGCCGTTAAGTCGTTCAGTTTCTTGTAAATGGCAAAAATGCCCTTCGGTTGAGCCTAGTCGATACAATCCAACCGAGTTGATCCATTCCCCCATTCGGCTAAGCTTGATTCCTCTCCTTCCTCTCCAAGATGCCCCCGATTCCCCTCCTCCCACGAACCCTAGCCCTCAAAATCCCATCCTTCCTCCATCCCGCATTGAACCCTAGTGATGGCATGGAGATGGGACGACGCAGCGCGGTGGCTATGGGTGCAACAGCGACATATGAGGAGGCGGATGAGGGTGCGGATGCAAGGATGGCAACGGTGGATGTCAGTGCTGCAATGACGGTGCAATGGCTTGAGGAGGCGGCATGGTGCGTAGAGGTGGTAGCAACAGCGTAGCGCCTGGAGGCAGTGGCGCCAGTGATAGGCATGAACGCGGGTGCTCCCTCGCCTCAGTCCTCCTTTGCTAAGAAGTCGACGCCATAATGGAAGCGTTAGCAGGGCAAGGCTTTGGTTGTCATGTCATCTTTCTGTTGCATGTACCACTAGTCCTCCTATCTCGAGGTGTGGCCTACGAGACAAGTGGTGCAACAGAGCGAAGCTTGTGTAGGCAAAGTAGCGCCTTTGAGGTGGCAACGTGTCTGAGTGAATCCTATGAAGGTGAAGTAGTGGATGTGGGGGCGCCTTGCCGAGGTGTAGCCCTCGAGGTTGCAGCGCATCTGAGCGAAGCCCGTGAAGGTGAAGTAGTGGACGTGGGGTTGCCTTGCTAATGTATAGCCTTCAAGGTGGTAGCGCGTTTGAGCGAAGCCTATGAAGATGAAGTAGTGAACGCAAAGCCGCCTTCTCGAGGCATAGCCTTTGAGATGAGCGGCGAGTCAGAACGAAGCCTGTGGAGGCAAAGTAGTCGATGTGAGGCCATCCCACCGAGGTGCAATGTAACATCCTGAAGTTTTTAAATTTGAAAATATGGAGTTTGAGTTATTTTTGTCTATTATAATATTTGAATTTGGATTTTCATGGTATTTTTAAATTCTTATTGAGCTCTCAAAAGTTAAAGAAATTCAATAAAGACCAAAATCAAAATCACTAATATTAATGCTACACATAAGAATATACAAATAAAGGAAACTTAAAATCTAAATTAAGAATCTGAAAAGATGATCCATAAAATATAAGGAGAGAATTTTAATTAAGCATAAAATGTCATCTACAAAGATAAGGGTATGAATAGCAAGGAGCAAGCAATTAGGAAGGCCAACATTTATGAACATATATATATACATGTATATATATATATATATATATATATATATATATATATATATATATATATATTCATAAATGTACCCAACAAATAAACCAAAGAAAGAGGGAATAAAAAGAATGTATATTTACCACCAAATACATCCCTAAGTATATGTGTATACATCCATGCACAAGTGTTGATAATAGTAAGAAAAATAAAAAAAAGAAAATAGAGAAGGGGATCAGCAGGGGCCGGCCACCCCAACTCCCGCTCGCCCCTTCTCTCAGCGCGGCCGCCGTCCACTCTTTCTGCCCGAAGCGCCCCCTCCCAGCGGACATTTTCTTCATCCCTTCTCTCTTTCCATTGCGCGGTCGAGCTGTCTCCACGTCGTCCCCTTCCTCCGCGCCTCCTTTCCCCCGCCTCACCTCGGAAACGCTGGACAACGTCGCCTCTCCCCATTGGTCGACCGCGTCAAGAACTCTGCCCCGCTCTCTTTTTCTTCACTGCACTGCCGCCGGCTCTCTTTTTCCTCCCCGCGTTGCCTGAGTCGTCCCTCCAGGAGGATGGATCGAGTCCCCTGCCCTCCCTCGAGCGGCACAGCGGCATCATGCCCTTCTCTGCACCTCCGCTGCTTGCCGAGGGGATTGTGCAGGCGGGTCTCCCGGTGCCAGCTCCAACCGCGCAACTACAAAGGCAGCCGAGTTCACCAAACCCTTCCTCGCACCTCCCTTTTACTTCCGCCCAGAGCAATCGGCTTCCCTTCCCTTCTCCTCGCCGGAATCCCCTCTCTTCCTCAAGTCCGGCCGCCGAGCCATCTCCCTAACCGCACCACCATTTCTCGATTCCTGACATCCACACCCTCTCTGTGACGTCGTGAAGTCAACCGTGAGGTCGGCCGAGCCTCTCCGGCCCTGTAGCTCGCCGGCGACGACCTCCTCCTTGGGCCACCGCCACCACACGCCGTCGGCCCTACTCCGGTGACTCCCGACCGTCGCCGCCAACTCCATCATCTTCACGAGGACGCAAGGGTTCCATTTCGCCCGCCACCCGAGCCTCCCCGGTCCCTCCACGCCGACGAGCCCGCCGCCGAAGCCTTCCCCTGTTCCGGCTCTCTCTGCCCAGCCTCTGCTAGTACGTACCTCAAAAGGTAATAGTCGCATGTATAAGTAAGCAACGATTGAGAGGTTCTCCTGGCTATCAGCGTCGGTGCTAGAACACGCCCAGGCAGCGCGCGTTCGAGCCCGCTCCGCCGCGCCGGGTGGTTTTATTTTTGGGTGTGTAATTTTTGCTATTTTGCTGTGCATCAGAGGATCCAGCCGACAATGAGTATCCATGTGTGCACATATGAGCTTGGATAATAAATAACTTTGTTTAAACCTTTAGCAAATAAATAGAATGAATGATTAAACATAAATTAAAATGGCACATGAAATAGCAAAGATCTTGTATTTAGACCTTGTGTATTAATCTTTACAGATTGCAACTTAGGGTATTTAGGGACTCTTGAGTTTGGATATATATCATGTGTTAGAAGGTAGCACTTGGATATGGATGTAGCATGAGTAGTTATTCTAGCTTCTTGTCAAAAGAGAGGATTTAGTAATAGTGTGACTAGGGGAGAATGTCACATGAAATAATGACCCATCAATTAAAGGGTATAGAAATCAACCGTTAGCAAGATAGGCTATAAGATATTATCAATAACCTAGATCATAACATCCAAATCTAATTACAAATGCAGCATATTAAAATGAGTATGATTAAACTTAACTATTCAAAATGGGATTACTATATCACCAAAACAAATGAAACTAGGAATTTGGTATGGAAGTTATTTGGGTCTTTTGGTAAATATTTACTGGTTTGTTGATTGCCTTTTTCCTTTTTTTATCCAAATTTTCGCGCGCGTTAAAAATAGCTTACGAAGCACAAGAGGAGGAGGCAGAGACAGCGGCACTAGAAGCTTCAGACCATCCAGAAAACACCCCCTGTGACCAAGGCGAGTCAATACTTTGATCATTTCGAACCTACATTTTCTACAAATTACTTTGGTTTAAATTATCAAATTGCATGCTGTTACTTTATATGCAAATACATGTTTAGTTTAATCTCCTAGTTATATGCCTACTGTTTACATTGAATAATATTATCCTTCATTTGGAATATTTGAATGTGTGAACCTTGTCGCCTAGCAAAAATTTATATTAGTAACCTTTCGAAAGTAAGTGCAGTAATTATATGCCATGCTTAGCATTGTTTAGATTCTCATGGCGAAGCGCCAAGCATCACTTTTAATCACGAGAAAAATTAGTTGGGCGATCATGGTGGTAATGATCGGTGTATGTTGGATATAGTTATTTTATATTCCCAAAAACCTCGAATTGCTTAATTACCTGGGCGGATGGTTGGGGGGTATGGTGCAGGTGTGCACGAGAGTGTGGCTTGTGGTAGAACCGCCCAGATACCACTAAGGATCGAATCTTGTCTTGTCAACCCATGTAAAACAGTACAACCACAAGTCTGTAAAATACAACTTGGCTAAGTAGACTTATCGAAACCCCGGACTCATCTCACCGGTAGAGGATAGAAGTGTTAAGCTGTAACATCCCAAAAATTTGAAACTAGAAAATATAAAGCTTTTGAATTATTTTGCGATATATTTGAATTTGGAGTTTATGATGTTTTTCTGAGAAATTTTGTGAAGGTTCCAAAAGTTAAAAAGGATCAAGAAGAAACAAACATAATTAAATAATAGAGAATTAAAATTTGAAATAAGAATCTGAAAAGATGATCCATAAGAGAAAGGGAATAAGTAAAGCCTGAATTATATGTATATATATACATAAAAGTACATGTAAAAAAATGAATGAATATGCAATTAAATGGGAACAAAAAAAAGAAGAAAAAAGAAGAAGCAGTAGTAGAATGGCACACCCGCCCAACTCTCCGGCGCCTCCTCACTTTATCTCTCTAGCGCGGCCCCGCCTCCACCGCGCTTCCTCTCCTGCCGCGGCCCGCCGCCTCGCCGCGTCTCTTCTCCCTCCTCCCGACTCCCTTCTCTTTTCTCTGCGCCGCCCCGAGCTCAGCTCTCTCTTTCCCCGTGGCGCTCATGCATCTGCCGTCGCCAGCCGTGCTCGCAGCTCGCCCCTAGCCTTCCTGAGATGTCCCATCACCCGAGCGGCACGCTCACACATCGCCCCTGGTTTTGCCATCCTGCCCACGGCGCGACGCCATCCGCCCCGGTTTCTTCCCCGCTCCATCGCGTCGTTCGGCCACGCGGCGCAAGCCTTCTGCCGCCCAGCACGCGCAGCGCAAAGCTGCAATGCCGCACCGAGTTGTCACGCGCACCAGCCAGGATTCCCGCTGCAGCCCCCGCTCGCCTTCATGACCGCCCGAGCAAGCTCTCGAGGGCAGCTCTCCTCGCGCCCCTATAAGAACCCCTGAGCATCTCCATGAGCTCCCCACTCCGCCCTCTCGCTATTGTAGAAACCAATCGAGCCGAAGCCCAGTAAATCGCCGCCGCATCCCTCTTCTTCCTCAGCTCCGGCCGTAGGCCTCCCCGCCGATTGCCACCATTAGACCCCGATTCCCTCCACCTACACCACCTCCGGAGCGTCGTCGACCCAAATCCGGCCTTTCCCGGACCTCCCGAAGGCCCTACACCGCCGGCGCCGACAACTCCTCCCGGACCACCGCCACCGCACGCCGCCGGCCTACTCTGGAGCTTCTCGGTCCTCGTCGACAACACCGTCGGAATCCCAGCTCAAGCAACGCGTTTTTGCAGTCACCCCCTCCTCTCCGGCCGCCCCTCGTCGGCGCCACCGTCGGCCGAACCCGCCCCCGAGTTCCCCTGCTCCAACGCCCGCACTGACGCTTCATCTGATTTTCGGCACGTCGCCCGTCAGGTAACACCCGAGGGCGAGGCGGCTAACAGCGCATGCATTCGTTCGAGCGACCCGAGTTCGATTCCTCTCGCCGCACGGTTAGATTAGGTTTTTAGGAATTTTCTTTGAGCTACAAGAAATGAGAGAGAGTGGTTAGGAGATGATCAAGAGTGATTAGGAAATGTTAAAAGTGATTAGGAAATATTAGAGAGGAGTAAGTGAGAATCAAAGATTAATTTGAATATATATAACCAACTCATTAGTTCAGACAGAGGTTAATTAATTAATCCTAATCAACTGTCATCAATACTAATGCCAGAATATCATTTGAAACCCTCAACGACATGTGGGCCATGCCCTGTAGCTGGTCCCACATGTCACTAGCATGAGGAGTGGAAATAAAAAGAAAACAGAAACTTAAAAGTAGAGAGTGGGACCCACATCGGAGATTTAACATTTTCTGAAATTAATTAGACTGAGAATTTTAAATGGGTATAATTTATTCATTTCAACTCCAAATCGAATGAAACAAATTTCTAAATTCATCTAAATTCAAGATCATTGATGATGGAACTGAAAACATGAATTTTAGAGCTCATTAGATTTTTGGTGATATTTAATGTGGTTTGCATAAATGAATTAAAAGACTAAATACTAATTTAGGGTAATAATACGAGGGTTTCCGTTGGTTAAACATTCAAACATAATAAAGATATCCACGTTAAAGTTATGGAAATAAAGTGGATTATTTTGATTCATCGAAACTATGATTAAAAGGACTTAAGTTCTACCATAAGAAATTCCTAAACCTAGCTTTTGGGACAAGTGTTATAATACCTTCGACTAAAAGATTTATAGAATAAGTCAGATCTCATCCATCACCCAGTTTGCCTTTATCGTAACTTTGAGTCGCAAGGAATGCATACCCTAAAGATAAAATTTGTACACTAAACTCCTGCAAGAATCGTAGGTATAACCTAACTCATGGAACTTCCTTGATAAATACAAAAATAATAAAGAGATTATTAATAAAAAGATCGAGTTATCGTAATCTACGGCCTTGCCTCAAATCACCCAAATCGCCCATTAACTCATGATAATCTAAAGTTGACTTTATTCGGATTTATTTGGATCTTTTGAGTTACTTGCTTTTATTTGGATTCAGTCGTTTATCGCGTAGTTAGAAACTGGAGTCCCGAAGAATGAATGGATCAGGCGAGATCGAGATCAAGTTGAAGATAAAGACTAGAAGCTCAAGACCATCAAATGATATAGCTTTGAGTGAGCTCAAGACCGCGGTAAACCGCGCCAGGCGAGTCAACACTTTGAACATATTGAACCCAGCATTTCAAAGTTATTTCCTTTTAAATTAGCAAAGTGCATGCTATTATTTCACGAGATATGATATGTTCAGTTTCAGCAAGCTAGTTATGCCCTGTTATCGCTATTGTTCATATTAATCTCCTTGCCATACTTAGAAATGTGAACCTTGTCGCCATAGTAAGAAATAGCATATGTTTTCACAAAATAAGTCCCTATTTATATGACATGCTTAGGAATGCTAGCAACTTGGGGTGACACTAATGCCCCAAGGAAAACTCCTCAAACTATTTTAAATCATATGGTGCGATGCCATATGTAGTGTTGGTGCGATGCCGACACTTAGCGTATGGTGCGATGTCATACGCAACCCTTGGTGCGATGCCGAGGGTTAACTTATGGTGAGATGCCATAAGGATGGTTGGTGCGATGCCAACCATAAGCATATGGTGCGATGTCATATGCCGCCCTTGGTGCGATGCCAAGAGGCAACTTATGGTGCGATGCCATAAGGGTTGTTGGTGCGATGCCGACAACAAGCATATGGTGCGATGTCATATGCCGCCCTTGGTGCGATGCCAAGAGGCAACTTATGGTGCGATGCCATAAGGTTAGTTGGTGTGATGCCAACATGATTTCATGAACTATTACAACTAATGGTTTAAAAATGTGATTTCAAACCTGCTAGGTCAGAGAAGATTTTAAGTAATTGTATTCAAAAGCACTCTTTAGCAAACAAAATAGCCCTATGCCTTTCCATTGTCAAGCCATGCATGTTATATATTTGCATTCTGTGTGTTGGCTTGCGGAGCACGGGGTCGGAGTGCTCACGCTCGCTTTTGCGACAGATTTCAGAATCAGGAATCAAATCACCTCGCCTCAGCAACAAGATTGGACAAGCTGACCGAGAAGATGAAGATGTCAAGGGCTAGGTCGCGAACCTCCAGTTGGCTGCCCGTGGGCATGTCCTGAAGGTTCCACCTGTGTGTTTCATTCCGCTGCTGCAATTTATTGATTTCGGCCAAATCGGCCCATGTGTAAGTTTACTATTACATTTACGCTTCCGCATGATATGTATTTTTGATATTCGAATCAGAACCGTGAGCACTATCTCGATCCGAGGAATAGTGCGGTGAATCACGATGGATTTGGATTGAAAAATCCGGTCCGATGATTTGGTATCGAGCATATCATTGCAGTCGTGACCTAGTTAGCATGGTCGTTAGTTTCATAACTAGAATTATTTCTTCAAAATCTATTTGAAAAATATAAGTTGTATCACTCATTCTCATCTCTCTTAGATGATTCCCCTTATCTATATCTTGCCTAGCCATTTTATCAAGCTCCCTTACCCAAATTCAAAGTGATGAAAATCCGATTACTTCTCTTGTAAACTTTCTATGAAAACGCACTTAAGGCCAAGAGTCATGGTGCTTAACCTTGAAGCTTAACGTCAAAGATTGTTTTATTTTTGGAGAAAACAATAGGGTGAAAATTTGAAGAACAGAAGAAAAAAAATTGGTGGAGCCTAACGGAAAGGATTAGATTGATTAGATGGGCGAATACAGTTATTCTTGGAGAAATAGGAAATATGAAAGTAATTGCGGGAGAACAACATTGATAAATAATTTTTGGGGAGATATTTACAATAGTGGAATAATGGAATATGATCGATTGCTAGATAAATTGATAGAATTTTGAGAAATTGGAGAGATGATAACAATTATCAGAGTAAATGCTTGATTAATAACCTTATTCCTGGAAGATGTTCATAATAATGTGTAATACCTCACCTACTTTTTTCCCTCTGCCAGAGAGACGTGGCCAGCTGCATGCTTGCCTTGGCATGCATGTTTGCCACCTACACCTTGCACCCTGCAGAAAGACAATACCCAAAGCCTCCCTTAAGTCAAGCCCACGGTAGCCACCCGGTGAGGAAAGTAACCGGAGGCAAGGAAGAGGGAGCCCAGAGAGGAGGAGCAAGGGGAGCCACCTGAACTCCAACCTCACCCACGCCAACTCCTTTCTAGCTCAGAAATCGGGTAGGTCTCACCTTCCATCCGTAGGAGCAAGCCAACGAGTAATAGTAGTGGCGCTGTAGGGGAGCGGCGGAGGAGGCGGCCGGCGGCCATTGGCCATGCCGGCCGGGCGGCGGGGCCCAGCGTTCCACCACCGCGCGCACGGGAAGGCGAGTAGGGGCGGCCGCGGTGAGCCCAAGGGCGCGCACCCGCATCTGCCGCCGTCGCCCAAGGAAGGAGCCACCGCTGGCTGCACGCGAGCGGGAGAGGGAAGGGGACGGCGGAGGGCCGCGGCGACACCGAGCCGGCTGCGCGCGCGCGCTGCCCGGTCCCGCACGCGAGGAGGAGAGAGAGGGGATAGAGGAGTCGGGTAGGAGGAGGAGGATCGTCGGCGGGAAGGCGGGGAGGGGGCCGGCGACGCCGAGCCGGCCTGCGCTGTGCGCGCTGTGCGAGGCGGCGGGAGGAGAGGCCGTTCGGCGGGATGGGGAGAGGAAGAGAGTAGGGAGGAAGGTAGAGGGGGGCGGCGGGAGGGGCCGCCGGCGGTGAGGGGGGTCGCCGGCCGGCCTTGCGCGCCGCCCCTGGGAAGCCCATTCGGCCAAGAGGGGTGGGGAGGAGAGAGAGAGCCAGGAGAGGAAGGGAAAAGGAGGAAGGGGCGGCCAGGAAAGAAAAAGAAGGAAGAGAGGAAAAGAGAGAGGAGAGAGAGAAGGAAAGGAAAAGAGAAAGAAAAGAAAGAGAAGAGAAGAGAAGGAAAAAAAGAAAAGAGGAGAAAAAGAAAGAGAGAGAAAAATGGGTTCGGCACCTGCACGACAGGTCTCTCAAAACCCGTGCGATCACGCCCGAGGTCGGGATACGAGCTTAGGGACGCTGTTCTCCGTTTAAGCTCTGCCTTTTTGTTTTGTCGTTGAGTCAGGTTGATGTGTGCGCAGGTGGAGGTCCCGGGTCGGAGCCGTCCACGCGTCATCCCCGAGGCTAACCAGGCAAGTACATGGTAGAGCGGTAGACCAAGATTTATGAATATGCGATGTTTACCGGATATGATGATATGTATGTGGAAATCGTTGATTACATGATATCTATGTGGAAATGGGACGTTTACATGACATGAGGTTGCACGGTAAATGATGGCAAAGATGATGGAGTGAGGTAGGCAATGGTGCTTATCGCTAATAATGTTAATGATGAGCATGATTATGATCATGGGCATATGCATTTGTATGAGGAGCACTCAAGAGTGAGGCGGTGAGAAAGTCCCTAACTATGAGTAAAGCTAGCGGACTAATCCGAGTGCTCTTGAGTAAGACACTGCTTGGTAGGCCTCCACGGGAGTGGAGGGTCCCGTGCCTAAGAGGGCGGGCCCACGATGGGTGAACATCGACGGTGTTCACTCAGCAGATGCTGTACTTGCAAAGTGAAGAGCAAAGGAGCATGTAGAGTAATAATGCATTGAATTGATGGCAGATCAATGTTTGGCTATGAGGATGATGATACAAACATGATGATATATGTGGATTATGTTTAAATGCTTACTTATGTGGGGAGTGTGTATTGTTCTATTATGTACTTGTTGAGTCTCTGGACTCACCCTTGCTTTATTTGTCGTTTTTAGGTGACCGTTGAGGACGACATGCACGGGCGGGAGTAGCACATGAACAATATGCACAAACCAGCAGCACTCTTTACACTATCCTTTTGTCAACTTATTTTAGTCTCTACTAGTATGCTAGAGTGAGAACCAAACGAAACTAAACCTATGTTGTATGTGTTATTTGCTACTGATTATATTAGTGTTGACTTAAATTCTTCGGGGTTGATAAAATGGTATGAGTATGTGGTGGTGGTAGCATTCTGCCCGAGTGTGGGCGGGTGTTCTGATTGGTATCGAGCGGGCATTAGGTCCGCGGTAAAGAAATTTGACAATCTAGGTTAATTGTTCAACTAAAATTTGACTTAGGCCTAATAATTAAATTAAAATTTGACACTTTGGTGCACCATAGGTTGGGGAATTGGTCTTACATTGTATTTACGCTTTGTAGCCTTGATATTGATCTGTCTTTGTTGAAATGGATGTTTGTGGGCTATTTGTGTAATTGGTTATCTGTCTTGAGCAGAGATGCCGAGAGCTAGAGGATGTGGACGTGTGCAGTGGGATGGGATTGGGTCAAGCATTGCATTTTCGTTTTCATTAGTCATATTGTTGATTTGCAATGGTTGATGTTGATGCTTGTGAGTTGATAGCAAGCATTTGAACTCGTTATTTGTGTGTCCTACGGGACTTTGCCGTGATTGTGTCGTGTACCGATGCAATAGAGACTGAGATCGTGGCCACTAGAGAGGCCTGGTCATGTTGCCAATTGTGGCATTGAGGTAGTGATGTTTTGCTTCAATTTCGGGAAGTTGGTTCCTTTGGTTAGCAACTCATTGAGTTGTTTAGTAAATACCGATAGTGGGGAGTGTTCCATGCAAGTCTGGTTTTCGGGAGAATTTTGATTATATGAATGATTGGAGTAACTTGCATGATGAGACCAATATTTTTTAGAGAAGGCAATATCCAATAGTGGTTGAGGTGTTGGATTAAGCGTAAAGTAACAAGTTGGTAGGACATGGTATTCTAAATTGTGAGAACCTAGGAGAGTAATTAACTTTAGTTATGGTTGTGGGATCAAACTTGAGCTGAACCCAATGAGGATTTTGTAGTAACATGAGAAGTAGTGGTGTAAAGCATATCCATTTCATTTAATAGTGGGATTTGAATTATTGGTGACCAGGTTGGTGATTATAGTTGCGTAGATTGTTGAACCACAAGGAATGACTGGTATCATGATGGTCCCAATCGATTAGCCCAAACGTGCAATCTAGGCATGCTAAGAAGTGAGCTAATTTATTATTTTGGTGGAAAATTCCTCATAGGGTTATCCTTTCAATTGATAATAGGCAAAGGATTATAAAGCTAAGTCCGCTAATCCCGCACTCGATTGATTGTTATAATCACGACCAAGGTTTTGGAAGATTCTAATAGTTGTAATGTTAGAACTCTATTGGGATTAGTTGGGAGAATAAGAATGAGGATCTTAGTGTCGAATAAATCTTCCAGCTAAATTGAATGGAGATGAATTGTTGTAGAGTTGAGTGAGACTCAAATCCTGAGAGATGAAGCTAATGATGTTCTAGTGAGATTTGATGGCAATAATTAAGCATGAGTTGGTGAAGTTGCCACTGCATTTTGTAGGGAATCATGTGCACGCCTACGGAAGTAGAACAGACGGATTTAATGCTTAAAAGCCATTGTGGTTTATGAAAGTACATACGATGTGTGCTAAAAATCCGGGTGATTGATCATCCTTAAAGTCGAGCTGGTGGAGATTAGTTAGCGCCTTGGAATTAGGTGCTCATGGGATCATTTATTGATAGTGGATCTTTTGATCAGAGAGACTTGACCGCATCTTGTGGTATGTGCACTTGATAGACGTTATGTTTGTGTTGTTTTATACTGAAGGTGGTAGTGTTTGATGAACTATAGAGTAAATATGGGAGAATAAAGTATCCGGTGAGCCGTGGAAAGGTTCAAGATGGGATACTAAAAGTCAATGACTTATGTATTAGCGAATCGGCATTTGCTAATCTGTAAGCAGACAAGAGGTCTTGGCTTGTTGTGGTTATGGGGAGGAGAATTTTAATTGGTTTCTATGTTGGTATTTGGAAGAAACACTTTGTGTTTTGGCGTGCATTATCATTTGGGGTTCATGACTTGAAGGAGGTCATGTTCAGTTCTATCAATGATGAATGCTTTGAGATACGGTAGGAGATCCGCATGGCTTACAGATTGATTTATGTGCATGTGTTATGAGTGCTACCTGACTTTCCTCACTTCTGCATATGAGATTTCCCGAACGAGTGGTCCGTGGCGCTCCCGAACGCGTAAGTTTCGAGCGTACCTAGGAACGAAGTCCTAGGCGTACTCAGGAATGAGTCCTGAGCGTTTCCCAAACATGTAATTTCGGTTGTCTTGAATTGGGAGTCTAAAGTGGGCCCGGGCGCGTCGACTAGGGTAATGTAATATTTGGATTTTGTTGCATCTCTCTGTTTTCTTGGTGTTAATTGCCTAATATGTTTGTTGCGATGTGATGCTATGGCCAGAGGGAATGGTTCTCCTGCCTAGGCATTGCATCATTGTAAGAGTGAATCCCGTGTTGTGGGAGTTTTGTAGTTGTTTTGGGGGAGTGAGTGATGAACTCATTCTAAAGTCTTGTCTTGTTGGAGAATGAAAGCTGTTGGGATTTCATTCTTTTTTTTTTGGATGTTTAAATTTGGTAGACTTCTTAATTTCGGAGGGTTGCTGAAGGATTGGAATCCCTTGCTCTCGAAACGAATGTTAAATTCATATCATGAAGATCTTTTAGGCTTAGATCTATGGTGAGATGGTTGATAAGTTTGTGTGGCCAATAGAGTTCTAAGTTGATCTTATGCCATAATCCTGGTGGGAAATTGATTAGGGATAAATTGGCCTTAAAGGGAAAAAAACCGACTGTCGATTGTATTGTCGCAACTAGTAGCGTCTATGGGAAATATTGGTGACTAATGTCACATTTAAGCTGGTAAGTCATGGGTAGCGACTAGAGTACGGGATTTTGGTGAAGGAGCTTCCTTGACTTATGCTTTTGAGGTAATCAGCATTAGGGATTAATGTTTTGAGATTGCTTGATTCCCATAGCATAGATTAAGATAAAGTTGAAGTAGAGCTATTGGAAGATTCAGTTATTCAATGTTAAATGAAATCCTAATGGAGCTTATCTCATTCTGTGGATGTGAGAAGTTGAGAGTTGGTGTGTGATTTGTTTTATCCGCCATGTTTGGTGATCATTATTTAAAGAAGTAGTCAGGGGAGTAATCCATTCCATGAGTAATTGGAATGTTCTGATATGTCGAAATATGGGAACCCATTATTCTTGCTAAGAGAGTTAGTGAGAACTATCTTTGCGAGTTTAGTCACATGGATGTGTGACCGATACTGATTTATAAGGGACACGAAGTAGGATATCTTTCGTGTTATCAACTGAAGTGATGGATCGATAGTCAAAGGATTATTTTGGGATTCCCTTGAATGGGAATTCATTCAGGGCCACTTTGAGGGGAGGTGGATTTAAGTGGAAGGTTGCGGGATTTCCGCATTTCACTTGTGGTCTATGTGGTTTTTGCTAAGACGTTATTCATATGCCTAAAAGATTATGCTTTCTTTTTCTTTGGAAAGAAAAGACTGTTTTGGGGAATACAGATATTGCGCATGGTATATGCGACATAAAGTTGTTTGTTAGGATGAGGATTGATTTCCTGTCCGGTTTTCACTCTGAGTGGATTTATTGTGATGAAATGATTTCCTGTGGGGAAATGAATTTCCTTCTGTTTTAGGAGAAGGGTTGATGTTTGTGGATGAATAAGTTGATTCTATAAATGTTGCGTGATACTTTTCTTGTGAAAAAGAACTTGTTGCAAATAAGAGTAGCCTTGTCTCTTTTGTGCAAGCAATGAGAGTGTTTTTCCAGAAGGATTGGAGATTTTCTTATGTCGAGGCATGAAACGTTAAGTGCTATGATGCGTTGGACGTATCAGACCAAATGACTAGACACAAGATAACATGAGAATTAAGTCTATGCGCGGAGTACATAATGTGTTTCATGTTTCTCTATTGACAAAGTACTTAAGGGATCCAAAACATGAGATTGTTCTAGAGTTGTTTTCCCTTAAGCAAGACCTCACCTTCAAGTCCCATCCAGTTCGGATTCTGGAGGATTCAGAGGAGGCGTTGAGGAATAAAGTGATAAAGTATGATAAAGTGCTTTGGTCGCATCAGTTCGAGCGAGAAGCGACATGGGAGTTGGAGTCTCGCATACGCGAGAAGTGCCCAGAGTTGTTCTCCTCGGGTATGAGTTAAAGTTATGTTATGTGTAGTTCATTTTACTTTGGTTCTTCCATGCGATTGTTGAATGCCGAGTGGGTCGAATTCAGTAAGGGGGTAGAATGTAATACCTCACCTACTTTTTCCTCTGCCGAGAGACGTGGCAGTTGCATGCTTGCCTTGGCATGCATGTTTGCCACCTACACCTTGCACCTGCAGAAAGACAATACCCAAAGACTCCCCTTAAGTCAAGCCCACAGTAGCCACCCCGGTGAGGAAAGTGCAGGAGGCAAGGAAGAGGAGCCCAGAGAGGAGGAGCAAGGGAGCCACGAACTCCAACCTCACCCACGCCAACTCCTTTCTAGCTCAGAAATCGGGTAGGTCTCACCTTCCATCCGTAGGAGCAAGCCAACGAGTAATAGTAGTGGCGCTGTAGGGGAGCGGCGGAGGAGGCGGCCGGCGGCCATTGGCCATGCCGGCCGGGCGGCGGCCAGCGTTCCACCACCGCGCACGGAAGGCGAGTAGGGGCGGCGGCGGTGAGCCCAAGGGGCGGCGCACCGCATGCCGCCGTCGCCAAGGAAGGAGCCAGTTGCTCATTGCACGCGAGCGGGAGAGGAAGGGGACGGAGGGAGGGGGCCGGCGACGCCGAAGCTGCTGCGCGCGCCGCTGCCCGGTCCCGCACGCGAGGAGGAGAGAGAGGGGATAGAGGAGTCGGGGTAGGAGGAGGAGGATCGTCGGCGGAAGTCGGGAAGGGGGCGGCGACGCCGAGCCGGCCTGCGCCGCTGCGCTGCAGCGAGGCCGGCGGGAGGAGAGGCCGTTCGGCCGGGATGGGGAGAGGAAGAGAGTAGGAGGAAGGTAGAGGGGGCGGGAGGGCGCGCGGCGTGAGGGGTCGCCGGCCGGCCTTGCGCGCGCCCCAGGAAGCCCATTCGGCCAAGAGGGTGGGGAGAGAGAGAGCCGGAGAGGAAGGGAAAAGGAGGAAGGCGGCCAGAAAGAAAAAGAAGGAAGAGAGGAAAAGAGAGGAGAGAGAGAAGGAAAGGAAAGGAAAGGAAAGGAAAAGAGAAAGAAAAGAAAGAGAAGAGAAGAGAAGGAAAAAAAGAAAAGAGGAGAAAAAGAAAGAGAGAGAAAATGGGTTCGCACCGCACGACAGTCTCTCAAAACCCGTGCGATCACGCCCGAGGTCGGGATACGAGCTTAGGGATTTGTTCTCCGTTTAAGCTCGCTTTTGTTTTGTCGTTGAGTCGGAGTTGATGTGTGCGCAGTGGAGGTCCCGGTGGGCCGTCCACGCGTCATCCCCGAGGCTAACCGAGCAAGTACATGGTAGAGCGGTAGACCAAGATTTATGAATATGCGATGTTTACGGATATGATGATATGTATGTGGAAATGCGTTGATTACATGATATCTATGTGGAAATGGGACGTTTACATGACATGAGGTTGCACGGTAAATGATGGCAAAGATGATGGAGTGAGGTAGGCAATGGTGCTTATCGCTAATAATGTTAATGATGAGCATGATTATGATCATGGGCATATGCATTTGTATGAGGAGCACTCAAGAGTGAGGGGCGGTGAAAGTCCCTAACTATGAGTAAAGCTAGCGGACTAATCCGGAGTGCTCTTGAGTAAGACACGCCGGTGAGGCCTCCACGGGAGTGGAGGGTCCCGTGCCTAAGAGGGCGGGCCCACGATGGGTGAACATCGGCGGTGTTCACTCAGCGAGCACAGTACTTGCAAAGTGAAGAGCAAAGGAGCATGTAGAGTAATAATGCATTGCATTGATGGCGATCAATGTTTGGCTATGAGGATGATGATACAAACATGATGATATATGTGGATTATGTTTAAATGCTTACTTATGTGGGAGTGTGTATTGTTCTATTATGTACTTGTTGAGTCTCTGGACTCACCCTTGCTTTATTTGTCGTTTTTAGGTGACCGTTGAGGGCGACATGCACGGCGGGAGTAGCACATGAACAATATGCACAAACCAGAAAGACACTCTTTACACTATCCTTTTGTCAACTTATTTTAGTCTCTACTAGTATGCTAGAGTGAGAACCAAACGAAACTAAACCTATGTTGTATGTGTTCATTTGCACTGATTATATTAGTGTTGACTTAAATTCTTCCAGGGTTGATAAAATGGTATGAGTATGTGGTGGTGGTAGCATTCTGGCCCAGAGTGTGGGCGGGGTGTTACATAATGAATTAATTCGGAGGTTGTCACTGAAGATTTAGGTGGTTACTAGAGGAGTAATTATGATTTTGAATACAATCTTGGATTATTAGGAGGTCCTGATACACATGACACTGGTGGATTTAAAAGTAATAATGATGGATAATCATCAGAATTCAGAATTGAGGGGTAGATAGACAATAAAGATTCAGGTTGATCATTGGAGAAATTTGGATCAATGACACCAGACTGGATTATTAGGAGTTCACGATACGAAAGTTATCAGTGGATCTAAATAAAGAAAGCTAGATAGTCATAGGATTGGAAAGCTGATAAAATTGGCAATTGACGAACCTGAGATTGGATTTATAAAGATGTGGTGGAAATTCAGGCTCATATAAGAATTTGGTAACCTCGATTTGATTAATGAAATTTTAGATGGAAAATTTATATATAGGTGGATTTATAGTAAAGGCATTGGATTTTCATTGGATTGTAGAGCTAATAAGTTGACCAATAGTGGATCCGAGATTTTGATTATACAGTCATAGTGAAAATATGATATTTAATCCACAAATATATGATTGAAGGTCAAAGATTTATGTGGGACTTAGATAATCATGACTAGATTAATGAAATGATGGATGATACAATAGGAAGAGTATGATTGGTGGATCAAATAAAATAAATAATCTCCTTCACTTGTTTGAGTCTTAGATGGCGATAATGCCATGAACAATTAATGAAGAAAGATAGCCTAAGTGCGGTTTGCAAAAGTGGAAGTTAAATTATAAAGGCCATTAGATTCTAAGCCTTATGTACAAAAAAATCATATGGGAGTGAATTGATTCATGATGGATAGTTGAGCGTTGGAAGAGATTAGGATACCAAAAAAAAATCTGTTTTGCCACAAGTATCATTTATATATATATATAAAAAGTGAGTGCTAAAACCAATGAAACCACCCCAAATACTTTCCACTTCTTTCTATTAATTACAAAAGGAAAATTTTGATCCTTTTCTCATACGCCTACTCCAAATATTAAGGTTAGGAACGTCGAAGATGATCATGAAGACAAGGTGGTCTCGTTCTAAACGAACTAGGAAAATGAACCATGTGCATCTTATGTGTTCTCCCCGAGTAGACGTTGTATTGTTGCAAGATTCTATTTGGCCTAGTGCACTGCCTCTTGCCCTCGGGCGTCATATTTCGCAGTCACAGGAAAAGCTTGTTTTTAAAATTTATGTGGTTCTGTATCACCCCAGCTTCCGGGATATTTTCCTTTAAAGTTAAATGGGTTAGAACACCTTATCTCCGCGATTTAATCCTCATCTCATGCTATTCCCTCTCACCTTTTCTGAAAACCCCATCGGATCCAAAGGAACGAAATAACAAGTAACCCAAAACCAGTGCAATCAAGAAGATGTGAAGACTCTGCAACCTTCCAATATTTGAGAAGAACAACATCACTGTGAAGAAGACCACCCGCCAATCTCTTGATGACCAAGATAGCTAGAGTACAATGGATGAATAATGATAATCATCATTTATTTAAGGGGGGTAGCACTACGAGATATAATGTCGGCAAAATCAAAGAGCAAGCCCCCTGAAGACAACGACCTCTCCAAAAGAATAAAGATCTCCTCCCTCCCTTCTTGCCTCCTTTAAGTGCAGGTCCTCTCCCCTTCTGTCTAGCCCTACGGCACAGACCATTGCTACCCACCTATTAGTATGAAAATTCTACAACCATATGTCCAATAGACAATGCAATTACTCCATTCTACGACGACGTGAAGACAACAACGTTAAAGAGCAAGTATTTGGAAGTCTATGATTTATCCCGAAGAACAAGGTTTCTCTCTTCCCTTTTGACTTCTCCAAGTGTTAACCCCTAATGTGTAGATCTTCATCTCCCTGTGGAGCTCAGGAACTATACATCAAGCAACACCCCGAAACCCATTACTAGCAAATATAACCCCGCTTATTTCTTTCTACTCTACTGGAATCTCGGGGTCGAGATTCATTTAAGGGGGGTAGATTTGTAACATCCCAAAAATTTGAAATTAGAAAATATAAAGCTTTTGAATTATTTTGAGATATATTTGAATTTGGAGTTTATGATGTTTTTCTGAGAAATTTTGTGAAGGTTCCAAAAGTTAAAAAGGATCAAGAAGAAACAAACATAATTAAATAATAGAGAATTAAAATTTGAAATAAGAATCTGAAAAGATGATCCATAAGAGAAAGGGAATAAGTAAAGCCTGAATTATATGTATATATATACATAAAAGTACATGTAAAAAAATGAATGAATATGCAATTAAATGGGAACAAAAAAAAAGAAAAAAGAAGAAGAAGAAGCCAGGCCGGCCGAATGGCACAGCCCGGCCCAACTCTCCCGGCGCCTCCCCTCACTTTATCTCTCTGGCGCGCGGGCCCCGCCCTCCACCCGCGCTTCCTCTCCCTGCCGGCGGGCCCGCCCTCGCCCGCGTCTCTTCTCCCTCCTCCCGACTCCCTTCTCTTTTCTCTGCACCGCCCCGAGCTCAGCTCTCTATTTCCCCGTGGCGCTCATGCATCTGCCGTCACCAGCCGTGCTCGCAGCTCGCCCCTAGCCTTCCTGAGATGTCCCATCACCCGAGCGGCACGCTCACACATCGCCCCTGGTTTTGCCATCCTGCCCACGGCGCGACGCCATCCGCCCCGGTTTCTTCCCCGCTCCATCGCGTCGTTCGGCCACGCGGCGCAAGCCTTCTGCCGCCCAGCACGCGCAGCGCAAAGCTGCAATGCCGCACCGAGTTGTCACGCGCACCAGCCAGGATTCCCGCTGCAGCCCCCGCTCGCCGTCATGACCGCCCGAGCAAGCTCTCGAGGGCAGCTCTCCTCGCGCCCCTATAAGAACCCCTGAGCATCTCCATGAGCTCCCCACTCCGCCCTCTCGCTATTGTAGAAACCAATCGAGCCGAAGCCCAGTAAATCGCCGCCGCATCCCTCTTCTTCCTCAGCTCCGGCCGTAGGCCTCCCCGCCGATTGCCACCATTAGACCCCGATTCCCTCCACCTACACCACCTCCGGAGCGTCGTCGACCCAAATCCGGCCTTTCCCGGACCTCCCGAAGGCCCTACACCGCCGGCGCCTTTCCCGGCCTTTCCCGGACCTCCCGAAAGCGCCCAAGCATCACTTTTAATCCTGAGAAAAATTAGTTGGGCAGTCATGGTGGTAATGACTGGTGTATGTTGGATATAGTTATTTTATATTCCCAAAAACCTCGAATTGCTTAATTACCTGGGCGGATGGTTGGGGGGTATGGTGCAGGTGTGCACGAGAGTGTGGCTTGTGGTAGAACCGCCCAGATACCACTAAGGATCGAATCTTGTCTTGTCAACCCATGTAAAACAGTACAACCACAAGTCTGTAAAATACAACTTGGCTAAGTAGACTTATCGAAACCCCGGACTCATCTCACCGGTAGAGGATAGAAGTGTTAAGCTATGGCAAGGGGGCCTGAAGGGACACCAGTGGAGGGTGAAGTTTGCCCACTGTCCTAACGTTGCGGGAGTGGAGCCAGCTGCGTTAGTGGTCGTGGGGAACATCCCGCGCATAGATGGGACCCACCGCAAGTGGGAGAAGCCCATAAAGTGAGATGAGAAAAGGGACTAGATACTTTGAAAAGTCACTGTGATGGTCGCTCAACCACACTTCTAAGGAATCGTGTGGGGCAATGAGTTGATTGTCTCTTGTGGTGAAAGTGTACAAACTCTGCAGAGTCAAAACTATTCGAATAGCCGTGCCCACGGTCAAGGGCGGACATGGGAACTTAACTAGATATAGTTCTGTTTCTAAAATATTGAAAACTGGGTATGAAAAGAATTGAAGGGCGAAGGACTTCCCTGGTTTGGAATTGTCACAGGTGTCGCCCCGATGGTAAGTTAAGCGGCTATATTTGAAGAAATTGCTATATGGTGCGGATGCCATGTAGCGGTGGATGGAATCGGATCACTATTATTATTGCATATTCTTGAACATTATGCGTTTGTTCAAAATGCTAGGTCTTAGAAATTTTTAATTAATTGTATTCAAAAGCACTCCTTGCAAAACAAAATAACCCGAGCCTTTCCTTTGTTAAGCCATGCATACTATCTATTGCATACTGTGTATTGGCTCGCGGAGCACGGGGTCGGAGTGCTCACGCTCGCTTTTGCGACAAATTCAGAAGCAGGAGTCGGATCACTACTCTCCAATAATGCTTATGGATCACGATGGCGAAGAGGATGAAGATGTCGAGAATTAGGTCGCGAACCTCCAGTTGGCTGCCTGTGGGCATGTCCTGAAGGTCCCACCGGTTTGCTTCGTTCTTCCGCTGCTGCAATTTAATGATTTCGGCCTAATCGGCCCATGAGTAAGTTTATTATTTTAATTATGTTTCCGCATGATATGTACTTTGATATTGAATCAGAATCGTGTGCACTATCTCGATCCGAGGAATAGTGCGGCTAAACCTGAGATTCCGGATTGAAAAATCCGGGTCTGACATGCAACCTTTGAGATAAGCGACACGTCAGAGAGAAACCTGTGAAGACAAAGTATTCGATGTGAGACCGCCTTGCCGATGCGCGGTCTTTGAGACAGGCAATTTATCAGAGCGAAGCTTGTGAAGGCGAAGTAGTCGATGCAAGACCACCGTGCCGAGGCATAGCCTTCGAGACAGGCGACACGTCGGAGCGAAGCCTATGGAGGTG
The DNA here is from genome assembly GCA_036346575.1 of Dendrocalamus sinicus. Taxonomy (NCBI): domain Eukaryota; kingdom Viridiplantae; phylum Streptophyta; class Magnoliopsida; order Poales; family Poaceae; genus Dendrocalamus; species Dendrocalamus sinicus. Next base: position 7,929,970 of record CM070660.1, on the reverse strand, counting down.
AAGTAGTAGATGCGGGCCGTCCTACCAAGGCATAGATTTTGAGGTGGGTAGCACATTGGAGCAATGCCTTTTGCGGCAACGTCGGAGATGCGGGGTTGCCCTATCGACGCATAGCCTTCGAGGCGAGTGGCGGATCAAAGTGGCACCTGTGGAGGTGATGAGACATTGAGGGCTACAAAAAAAAGAAGCTAGGAGACATCGAAAATAAGTTGCAAACCACCAGAAAGAAATTAAGAGCCACTAAGGAAAAGTTGAATGTTCCTGAGAAGGCAGGGATAATCTGCCAAGTGAACGTGAGCCCAAAAATATTGTTGGATAATGATCAACACTTAAACTAGGAACATTGTGGAGATAGATAACATGAGATTGGAGCGTGAAATTGGAAGTTAGAGAGAAAATGATGAACACTCATTTTTCGTATCAAGATAGCATTCGTTTGACATGATAGATGATCGAAGTCGTTGCTATAGGACAGGTAGAGTCCCACTACTTTAGATACTGAGAACGTTATGGTGATAAACTTATGTAGGCATGATAGCCCTTGATTGATGTTCGAGCTAGGTCGATGGTAGATGATTCGAACTACCTAGGAGAGGTGTACGTGTGTTGTTGAAGAGGAACACAAAGTTATTAGGGGGTTGCATTCTCCAATAGGCTTGAGAGTGCCCGTGAGATTAAATCACAGGGCACCTTGGAAGTGTATTCATGAGACTAAGTCATGATGCACCGAATGATCACTTGGGGTGGTAGCCCCCAGCAAACTTGGAGGTACCCATGAGGCTAACTCATGGGCATCTTGGAGGTGTACCCATGACACTAAGTGATAGGCATACTGGAGGGTGCCCATGAGGTTAAATCATGGGGCACCAAATGGCCACCGAGGGTAGTAGCCCTCGATAGGTTGGAGGCGCCCATGAGGCTTACTCATTGATATCTTGAAGGTGTGCCCACGACACTAAGACATAGGCACCCTGGAGAGGTGCCCACGAGGCTAAGTCGTGGTGCATCGAATGGCCACTAGGGTGGTAGCCCCTTAGTGGACTGGGGGCGCCCATAAAGCTTACTCATGGGCACCTTAGAGCACGTGCCCACGACACTAAGTCATAAACACACTGATAGGGTGCCCACGAGGCTAAGTTGTGGGGCACCGAATGACCACTAAAGGTGGTAGGCCCTATGTAACAGCCCAAAAATTTGAAATTAGAAATGGGGGGGGAATTTGAATTGCTTTTGCAATGTATTCCATTTGGATTTGGATTTTTCGATGCTTTTCTGAATTTGGTTAAGGTTCCAGAAATTAGAGAATTTATAAAAGAGAAAGACAAACAATTGTAAACAAGAATCTGAAAAGATGATCCCTAAAAGTAAATAGAGAAATTGGGTTTAGGGCATAGAATATTATTTCTGGAAAAACAATGGCATGGAAAATAAGGGAAGAAAGTAAAATAAATACCAACTTTAGTTGGAAATATTTTTTATTAAGTCCAGAATATTACCAGGAACCTCTGAGAATTTTCCTGGAATTTTTGGAAGCATTTTCATATTTTTCCGGACTTATTGGGATTTTCTGGTAATTTCTAAAAGCAAAACTTAAAATCCAAAAGAAATCGAAAATCCACCGCCTCCGTCCGACACTGGATGGGTGGGATTGAGCCACGCCGCCAGCGTGATCCCGCTTCTTCCTTACCCGCTCGCGCGTGGGATACCGCGATTTCGCGCCTCGGCCCATCCGCCCGTCCGCCTCGCATCGCTCTCACCGACCGATCGCCTCGGCCGATCTCCTCCGTTCCCCTCACTTAAACCGCACCGCCGCCTGATCGACCTCTCGCCACGCGGCTTCATCCGCGCCATCGCGCTTTCCCCCTCTCCCGACCGATGGGCCCGCCCCGCCGCCGTCGCTGCCGCTCCCTTTCTCTCCGCGCGGCAAGACGGCACCACGGCGAGCTTTTGCTCCCGTGGCGCGCATGCACACCTCGCCCGCTGCGTCACCCGTTGCCTGTGGAAAGCTGCGCCCTTCCGTCGCCCTTGACTTGGCGCCACCACCCTGAGCTTTTCCCCGCTGCGTCGCCGCGGCCGATCGCTGCGTTTCACGCGGCAAAAGGAGGAGGGAAGCGGTGCGCAGAGGCAACCACCCCGGGCGTGGCGTGCGGTGGGTCTTCACGGACGGGACTGCGATTAACACCGCTGCGCAGCCCTACGCCTCGCCACCAGCTCCGACGCGACCGCACGGGCGCCGCCGTTGCGCTCCTCTGGCGGTATATAAGGCCATAAACCCTCCGTTGAGTTCCCACGCCGCTCTCTCCGTTCATCCAAAGGTAATCGGGTATTCGTGCCTGTGGCCGGCGATCTCCTTCTCCCCAACTCCGCGAACTAACTTCCCATCGCTTTCTTGTCCCGAGCCAAATTCCTTGAGCTAGGATCGTCTCGCAGCGCCGCGGCTTCCCGCCTCGTCCGAGCTCCTCGTCGCTCGTGGTTCGCCACCGCTCGAGCTTCCCAGAGCCGCCGCCGCCGGCGCGACCCACCTCCGAACCTCCTCGGCCCTTGAAGACCGCGTCACCGTCTTCACCATAACGCGAGGATCGCGTTTCGACACTCACCCAAGCTCCCGACCTTCCCTCACCGCCGCCACCGCCGCCCCCGACTTCTCTGCCCGACACCGCCGAGACCCACCTCAAGGGGATAAATTGCCCTATAGAGGTAGGCAAAGCCTCCCGCTCTCTTGGCTATCGGCGTTAACTCTCTTCTCCTCCCAACTCCCGTGCGCTGCTCGAGCCTCCGCTCGCAGCGGGTTGAGTTTCTCGATTTTATTTGGTCCGCAGGTGGGCCCCACTGCCGCCCACTACATTCGAGTCACGCCGATCACTGGACCCCACCTGGTCGATGATACATCTAGGCAGGGCCGCATCGACATGTGGACCCCATGAGCATGAATAGGACCCACATGTCAAGAGTACGTAGAACCGAAAAGTAAATAAAAATGGAAATTAAAATGAATCGGTGACAATGGCCCCACATGTCGAATTTGATTATTTTTGGATTTGATCGAACCGAGAACTTTGATCGCTTATAATTTCTTCAATTTAGCTCCAAATTGAATGAAACAAATTTCTAAATTCATTTAAATTCAAGATCTATCTAATGGAACGAGAACCATAATTTTTGGAGTTCATTTGAATTTCTGGTGATATTTGTTGATTGGTTGCTTTTCTTTTATTTGGGTATTTCGCACGATTAAATAGCATACGAGGCTCGGGAAGAGGAGGTTGAGGCAGCTAGCTTGGAAGCTCCAAGACCTGCACCAAGACCACCGCGAGCAAGGCGAGTTAACACCTTGATCATTTTGAACCTATGATTTTGCAAAGTACTTTCTTTTAAAATATCAACATGCATGTTGTTATTTCATGTGGCAAAATATGTTCATTTCAGAAATGATAGCTATACACCTCTGTAATGCTTGCTTATAATGATCCGTTGAAATGTTTGGACATGTGAACCTTGTCGCCTTAGCAAAACTTATCTTGTCATAGCTTTTATCGAGAAGTCCCAATAAATATTGCGATGCTTAGTAATGCTAGATAAAGCGGGTACATAGCTGCCCCAAAACAACAATTGCAAAGTATGAAATGTTTTGGGGCGATCATGGATGGAATGAGTGTAGTAGGTGACACGATATTTTTACCTCTGGAAAATCCTAAAATTGCTTAAACACTGGATGGATGGTTTGAAATTTGGTAGTGGTGCGGTGGGAGCACAAATCATGAAATGTGGTAGAACCATCCAGGTAACTTTAAGGACCGAATCTTGTCATATCCACAGTGTAAAAAGCAGTACAACCACAAGTCTATAATGGGTGCGACCTAGCTGAATAACTTGCAAGGGTCTAGTTCGGATATCACCGAGGAAAGTGGGTGCCGGGTGTCTTGGTTTACTCACAGTGAGGCACAGGGTGTCACTTGTACTCACACGAGCGCAAGAGGGCTTCGGCGTGGTGGTGTAACCCTTGGCGGTGAAACCTCGCGTGGGTGGTGTCTAGCTAGATCGGAGTAAGGTAAAGGCTTTGTGATAAATTATCGGGTCTCATGCCTAAGGAAGCATGTTGGCAAAAGGATAGTTCATCTCTTGTGGTGAAAGTGTACAAACTCTGCAGAGTCAAAACTATTCGAATAGCCGTGCCCACGGTCATGGGCGACATGGGAACTTAATGGATATAGTTCTGTTTCAAAACATTGGAAATCGAATGGAAACTTGAAGGGCGAAGGACCGCCTGGTTTGGAATTGTCCCGGTGTTGTCCCGCTGGTACGTTAAGCGGCTATAATTTGAAAGATGCTATATGGCGCAGATGCCATGTAATGGTGGATGGAATCATGTCAAGTATATGATCAACTTATTCTATAAACAAAAGTTTTGAGTTTAAAATTGCTAGGTCTCGTGGATTTTTCCTATAATTGTATTCAAAAGCACTCTCATAAAATAAAATGAGCCTGACCATCCTTTGATTAAGCCATGCATGTATAATTATTGCATTTTGTGTGTTGGCTTGCTTGAGCACGGGTCGGAGTGCTCATTCTCGCTATTGCGATACAATTGTAAACAGAGTTCAGAACACTACGCTTATGAGGAGGCCCCGCCAACGTCGACGGAAGCAAAGGCGATAATTAAGGCGTAGGCCTCGGTGGTTAGGCATAGACAAGTAGACCCTAGGCGTTGTGTACATTTATGTTACGGGACCCGGGTGGCATATATGGTACACATTACCCTCCGCCGCTTGCACGTGGATTTGGGTCTGCATTTTGCTATAATTTCCGCTGCGTTGATGTAATGAAGACATGTGGCCTAGTCGGCCCCTTTGTAAACTATCACCCGACGTGGTGTAATTCAGTTTATGTAATATAATGGTTGATTACGCGATGTATGAAATGATTCACAATGTACTGTGTGCACTAACCATCGATCCAGGATTAGTGCGATGAAACACAAGAAGATTCGGATTTAAAAATCCGGTCCGATAAATACTGTATCGAGCATACGGCCAGTAGGGTAAAGCCTTAGGATGGCCTAGGAATACAATACTTATGAAAGCAAGAAAATTAATTTCCAAAATCATAGTATAATGTTCTTACTCGTATCCTTCCTAGAATCGCTCTACTCTATTTTTCATTACATTTTGGAAAAGTACTAACACTGGAACCATAACATTTACGGATGGCGAGGGACGGGATATGAAGGGGACGGGATTATTTGGGCCACGGTGTCTATGAAAATGAATTCGCAAGCATCTTGCGCAAGCTTCTACATTACATGGGCTACGACGAGCAACCTATCTACCGTGGATGAAGGCTACCATAGGAGAAGATGAATCTTGGACCATGCGGTCTACATCTACCCAAAAGCGAACAAGATCACCTCATGTCTTTACCACGAGCATCGGAGGGGTACCGTATGACGCGATCCAGACGCCGCGCGCCGCCGCGGCGGCGGCGTGTGACATATATGAGCGCCATTCGCCGCACGCCCTATCGTTTCTACCCATCGCGCCGGGGCGGTGCGCGGTACAATGAGACGAACTCGCCGGTGGGCGAGGACGACCTGCGCTAACACACGGTCACTCTCACGGGGCTATGGCGCAGCCCACACCGCAGCCTTTGAGGAGATCACCCTTCTCCGCGGCGCGCTTACCACCGGGCACGGCTGTGGTGGCGCTACGAGCAGCTTCGCCAAGAGCGGCGAGCCTTGCGCGCAGCCCGAGCAGAGGTGGCCGCCCTCAAGCTCGGGCCCGACGGGCCTCCACCCTGCAGCAGCTCCAAAGACCGCCACCACCAGATCCGGGCCCGCGACTCGGATGACCGCGCGTAAAAGCACGCGGCCTCGGTCCCCGGCTGCACCGGGAGAGCCTCCCGAGCCGTAGCCCCCACGCGCCCCTGACGCCGATGACTCGAATCCGTCGGAGTTCGGTGGGAGTCGCTCCGCCTGAGTCCCCGCACTCACACCCATCCGCTACGGGTATCCGGAGGAGTAGATGGGTCGTGATGTACTTGCGATGTGTGATGCAAGTACTAAATTCATGTATCTTAGTTAATGTATCCATCCTTTTATTTCGTAGTTGCGGACCTATGAACTTTAATTATTGTAATGTAATTGTAAGCCCGACATCAAAGCGGCTATGTAATTGTTGACATGGTTAAGTGAATGGTCGGATACCGCCTTATGTTGAAATTGCCTCGTCTTGGTTTTATGTTTTTCTTGTGCGGGTTGGCACCCTTGTCTCTCCTACGTACAAAACTAGCACCGAGTATAAGGCTACCACTGCAGATGGCCACCAAGAACTACCGTGGCTCGGACTAATACAAACCAGTACCGAGGTAGACTCAAATCGTGGGGTTACGCTCAAGATCAAGGCGCGAACTCAAGACCAGAAATGACAACCTTCCAAACCCTCAGGAACACCCTACAATGGCCCAAGTTATGGCACAACAAACTCAGATTTTGCAAGCCATATACGCGGGACAGCAAGGAAGCTCAGGAGGGCACTGAGTCGACTTAGGAGATTTCAGAGAACAAGGCCAATAACCTTTACGGCGGCAGAAGAACCACTTGAAGCCGAAGACCGCGGGATATCGAGAGGAAAGCGCGCTTAGTTAAATGCGCAGAAGAAGACAAAGTCATGTTCGCCGCCCACCACCGCAGTGGTGCCGCTTTGCGGCATGGTGGGAGAATTACACGGCCGCCAGGGCAGGAGGATACCACCACGTAAACAAGCACACAAGCTATTTCTTGGGAAGAATTTAAGACCGCATTTAAGGCTAACTTTGTTCCAACCGAGTAATGCGGATGAAGAAAACGAATTCGCACCCTCAAGCAAGGGAATAAGTCGGTTAATGAGTACCTCACTAAGTTCACCCAATTGGCTCGGTATGCCCCAAAAGATGTAGCGATGAGGAAGAAAAGATTGACCGATTCTTTGAAGGGATGAGCGAAGAGTTACGTGCGATTGATCACACAAGAGTTCTGACTTTCACCAACCGTGAACAAGGCACTAATTCGGAAAATGAGAGGAAGAACTTGGAGGCCGGTAGGAGCGGAAGATGTCACTCAACGACCGCAGGAAGATTTGTCCAAAACTCTTTAACAATGCATCCTCTCCTTGAAGCCTAATCGGTTCAAGACTTCAACCCCATCGTTCCGCCCAGAAGCGATTCTCTACAAGGTGGTCAATCTGCAGGATCAAACTCTATAGCCGACTACAAGTGCTTCATTGTGGCGAACAGGGCATTTCGCCAACAAATGTCCACAGAGGCGAATGCCTCGCCCGCGACCAAGCCTCAATACCAAACCGAGGGCATCAAAGCTCACAAGGCAGCAAGAGTGCATCAGCCCCAAACCGTGGTCGAGTCAACCATATCACCGCCGAGGAAGCTAAGGAGGCCGTTGGAGTACTTATGGGTGCGTTTTCGTTAAGACCATGCCGGACAAGTATTATTTGATTCGGGGCTTCCCATTCCTTCATATCAAAAGGATATCTGATAAATTGGGGTTACCTACCTTTACCTTAAAGAACCAAGTGGTGCTCAATTCACCGGTGGTCCGATTCATCGCTACCCTAGTGTGTCCTAAAGTGACCATTACTATGGAAAAGTGTGACTTTTAGCGGACTGATAGTGCTAAACTCTCGGACCTTGGATATAATACTAGGCATGGATTGGTTAGCCGGATACCAAGGGATCATAGAATGTGCCACCGGATGGTGAAATTAGTCAAATGTCCGGGATGACTATAAAAGTAAAAGTAGATCGACCCTATCGATGGGGCCGTGCAGTCTACTATAGTGAAGACGTACCTTTGGGGATGATCGTGGTGCAAGATTATCTGAAGTGTTCCCGATGAACTCCTGGCATGCCCCGAGATAGAGACACGGAATTTGTTATCAACTTGAAGCCGGGAGCCGCTCCAATCTCCAAAAGGCCTTATAGGATGACGGTGGAGGAATTAGAGGAATTGAAGAAGCAACCGGGAGTTGCGGGAAAAGGGATTTATCGGACCTAGCTCCTCACCGTGGGGTCTCGGTATTGTTTGTGAAGAAGAAAGACGGCACCACTCGGATGTGTGTGGATTACAGGCCCTCAATGAAGTAACCATCAAGAACAAATACCCACTCCCGGGATTGATGATTTATTCGATCAACTTGGTGGAGCCACGGTATTCTCTAAAATAGACCTAAGATCGGGCTATCATCAATCAAGATTAGAGTGAAGATATACCTAAGACGGCTTTCACCACTAGATATGGGCTGTATGAGTTTACATCATGTCTTTTAGGTTAACCAATGCCCGATCTACTTCATGAACACGATGAACAAGATATTTATGGAGTATTTGGACAAGTTTGTCGTGGTCTTTATTGACGACATCCTTATATACTCCAAGAATGCTGAAGAGCATGCGGAACATCTGCGCCTGGTGTTGGATAGGCTAAAGGAGCATCAATTATATGCAAAGTTTAGCAAGTGTGAATTCTGGCTTCATGACATTAGTTTCTTGGGACACATAGTGTCGGCAGGAGGAATATCTGTTGATCCCGCCAAAATAGCAAAGATCATAGAGTGGCGAGACATACTTCCACATCAAGTGAGGAGCTTCCTTGGATTGGCTGGATACTACCGGAGATTCATAGAAGGATTTTCTCGGATTGCCAGGCCAATGACTCAACTACTCAAGAAGGAGAAGAAGTTTGAATGGACCAAGGCATGTGAGGAGAGCTTCCAAAAGTTGAAAGAGAGATTGACTACCACGCGGTGTTAACCCCACTGATGTGCACAAAGATTTTGAGGTATCTTTGTGATGCCTCACATCAAGGGCTTGGATGTGTACTAATGCAGAAGGCAAGGTAGTGGCATATGCATCTCGGCGACTCAGCCCTCACGAAGCCAACTACCCTACTCATGACTGGAATTGGCCTCGAGAGTGCATGCATTGAAAATTTGGAGGCATTATCGATAGGTAATCAACTGTGACATATACACGGACCACGAGCCTTAAATATTTCTTCACCCAGTCACACCTCAACTTGAGGCGGAGGAGATGGTTGGAGTTGATTAAGGACTATGACCTAGCGTCCATTACCACCGGGGAAGGCTAATGTCGTAGCGGATGCTTTAAGCCGTAAGGCCTATTGCAATAATCTCATGGTCCAGAACATCAACCCGATTTATATAAAGAAGCGCAAGCCTTGAACTTGGAGATAGTAGAAAGGCACTCTAGCTACCATGGAAATTCAACCAAGTTTAGAGGAGCGATTACGGTTGCTCAAACAAAAGATCCAGCTATAATAAAATGGAAAGGATTTGGTAGAAGCGAGGAAGGCTCCTAACATGAAGATTGATCAGACGGTACTCTATGGTACGGGAAGCGTATAGTGGTACCTCATCGGAAGAATCTCAAGGATCGATATTGAGGAAGCTCATAGCTCTCAGTACTCCCTACACCCGGAAGCACCAAGATGTATCGGTATGAAGCAATTCTCTTTGGTGGCCCCGTATGAAGAGAGACATAGCTGAACATGTAGCTGTTGTGATGTGTGTCGAGAGTGAAAGCAGAACATCGAGGCCGGCGGGACTACTACAACCATTGAAAATACCCGGTGGAAGTGGGAAGAAGTCGGGATGGACTTTATCACGGGACTTCCACGAACCAAATCTGGATATGACTCGTATGGGTTGTGATTGTGGTGACTAAGGTTGCACATTTCATCCCGTCAAAACCACATACAAGGGAGATAAGTTAGCCGAGCTATATATGTCACGCATAGTATGTTTACGGTGTACCAAAGCGGATAGTCTCGGATCGAGGTTCCCATTCACCTCGCATTTTGGGCTAGCCTACATGAAGCTCTCGGTACTTACTTGGATTTTAGCACCGCATACCACCCCAGACAGATGGTCAAGCGGAGAGAGTGAATCGATATTGGAAGATATGCTTCGGGCTTGTGCTCTAGATTTTTCTAAGGATTGGGATCGATGCCTACCCTATGCTGAGTTTGCTTATAACAACAGCTACCAGGCCAGTCTTCAGATGTCACCCTTCGAAGCCCTGTATGGTCGACAATGTCGAACCCCTCTACATTGGTCAGAAGTAGGGGAGAACTACATTTTCGGGCCAGATACTTTAAGGCAGGCTGAAGAAAAGGTTCGCCTAATTAGAGATCGATCGCAAGCACCCACCCGAGCAGAAAAGTTATGCAGACAAGAGGAGAAGGCCACTAAGTTTTGAAGTGGGACAACATGTTTATCTGAAGGTATCACCCTTACGAGGAGTTAGACGATTCAAGGTCAAAGGCAAGCTTACCCCACGATATGTTGGACCATTCCCAATTGTGTCTAAAAGGGGAAGTTGCCTACCGCTTGCACTACCTCCGAATCTATCCGACATACACGACGTCTTCCATGTGTCCCAAGCGAAGAAGTGTCTACGAGTACTGAGGATCAAGCTCCGTTGGAGGCAATCGAGATTGAAGAAGACCTAACCTACAAGGAGCGCCCGATTAAAATCTCGGATACCGTGGAAAAGAAGATGCGAACTCAAACCATTCGCATGTGCCGAGTACAATGGAGCCATCACTCCAAGAAAGAAGCTACAGGAGCGTGAAGACCAGCTACGAAGAGATTACCCGACTGTTCACTAGCTAAGTTGAATCTCGAGGTCGAGATTCTTTTAAGGGGGTAGGTTTGTGTGACCAAAAATTTGAAATTAGAAATGGGGAATTTGAATTGCTTTTGCAATGTATTCCATTTGGATTTGGATTTTTCGATGCTTTTCGAATTTGGTTAAGGTTCAGAAATTAGAGAATTTATAAAGAGAAAGACAAACAATTGTAAACAAGAATCAAAAGATGATCCTAAAAGTAAATAGAGAAATTGGGTTTAGGGCATAGAATATTATTTCGGAAAAACAATGGCATGGAAAATAAGGAAGAAAGTAAAATAAATACCAACTTTAGTTGGAAATATTTTATTAAGTCAGAATATTACCGGGAACCTCGAGAATTTTCTGGAATTTTTGGAAGCATTTTCATATTTTTAGGACTTATTGGGATTTTCTCGGTAATTTCTAAAAGCAAAACTTAAAATCCAAAAGAAATCAGAAAATCCACCGCCTCCGTCAGACACTGGATGGGTGGGATTGAGCCACGCCGCCAGGTGATCCCGCCTTCCTTACCCCGCTCGCGCGTGGGCGGTACCGCGATTTCCCTTTCGCGCCTCGGCCCATCCGGCCCGTCGCCTCGGCATCGCTCACCGACCGTCGCCTCGGCCGATCTCCTCCGTTCCCCTCACTTAAACCGCACCGCCGCCGTCGACCCTCTCCGCCACGCGGCTTCATCCGCGCCATCGCGCTTTCCCTCCTCTCCCCCGACCGATGGGCCCGCCCGCCGGCCGTCGTCCGCTCCCTTTCTCTCGCGGCGCTCGGCACCTGGTAGAGCTTTTGCTCCCGTGGCGCGCATGCACAGCCTCGCCCCGCTGCGTCACCCCGTTGCCCAGGTGGAAAGCCTGCGCCCTTCCCGTCGCCCTTGACTTGGCGCCACCACCCCAGGCTTTTCCCCGCTGCGTCGCTTCGCCCGGCCGATCCGCTGCCGTTTCACGCGGGCAAAAGGAGGAGGAAGCAGCTGCAGAGGCAACCACCCCGGGCGTGGCGTGCGGTGGGTCTTCACGGACGGGACTGATTAACACCGCCGCAGCCCTACGCCGCCTCGCCACCAGCTCCGACGCGACCGCACGGGCGCCGCCCGTTGCCAGCTCCCCTCCTGGCAGGTATATAAGGCCATAAACCCTCCGTTGAGTTCCCCACGCCGCTCTCTCCGTTCATCCAAAGGTAATCGGGTATTCGTGCCCTGTAGCCGCCGGCGATCTCCTTCTCCCCCAACTCCGGCGAACTAACTTCCCATCGCTTTCTTGTCCCGAGCCAAATTCCTTGAGCTAGGATCGTCTCGAGCGCGCGTGAAGCCCGACCCTCGTCAGGAGCTCCTCGTCGCTGTGGTTCGCCACCGCTGGAGCTTCCGGCGCGGCGCCGCCGCCGACGCCGACCCACCTCCGAACCTCCTCGGCCCTTGAAGACCGCGTCACCGTCTTCACCATAACGCGAGGATCGCGTTTCGACACTCACCAAGCTCCCGACCTTCCTCACCGCCGCCACCGTCGTCCCGACTTCTCTGCCCGACACCGCTGCAGACCCACCTCAAGGGGATAAATTGCCCTATAGAGGTAGGCAAAGCCTCCCGCTCTCTTGGCTATCGGCGTTAACTCTCTTCTCCTCCCAACTCCCGTGCCGCGCTGCTCGAGCCTCGGCTCCGCAGCGCGGGTTGAGTTTCTCGATTTTATTTGATCGACAGGTGGGCCCCACCGCCGCCCACTACATTCGAGTCACGCCGACCGCTGGACCCCACCGGTCGGTGATACATCTAGGCAGGACCGTCATCGACATGTGGACCCCATGAGCGAAGAATAGGACCCACATGTCGAGTACGAGAACCGAAAAGTAAATAAAAATGGAAATTAAAATGAATCAGGGGCTGACAGTGGGCCCCACATGTCAGAATTTGATTATTTTTGGATTTGACTGGAACCGAGAACTTTGACTGCTTATAATTTCTTCAATTTAGCTCCAAATTGAATGAAACAAATTTCTAAATTCATTTAAATTCAAGATCTATCTAATGGAACGAGAACCATAATTTTTGGAGTTCATTTGAATTTCTGGTGATATTTGTTGATTGGTTGCTTTTCTTTTATTTGGGTATTTCGCACGATTAAATAGCATACGAGGCTCAGGAAGAGGAGGTTGAGGCAGCTAGCTTGGAAGCTTCCGAAGACCCAGACCAAGACCACCGCGAGCAAGGCGAGTTAACACCTTGATCATTTTGAACCTATGATTTTGCAAAGTACTTTCTTTTAAAATATCAACATGCATGCTGTTATTTCATGTGGCAAAATATGTTCATTTCAGAAATGATAGCTATACACCTCTGTAATGCTTGCTTATAATGATCCGTTGAAATGTTTGGACATGTGAACCTTGTCGCCTTAGCAAAACTTATCTTGTCATAGCTTTTATCAAGAAGTCCCAATAAATATTGCGATGCTTAGTAATGCTAGATAAAGCGGGGTACATAGCTGCCCCAAAAACAACAATTGCAAAGTATGAAATGTTTTGGGGCGATCATGGATGGAATGACTGTAGTAGGTGACACGATATTTTTACCTCTGGAAAATCCTAAAATTGCTTAAACACTGGATGGATGGTTTGGGGTGGTAGTGGTGCGGTGGGAGCACAAATCATGAAATGTGGTAGAACCATCCAGGTAACTTTAAGGACCGAATCTTGTCATATCCACCGTGTAAAGCAGTACAACCACAAGTCTATAATGGGTACGACCTAGCTGAATAACTTGCAAGGGTCTAGTTCAGATATCACCGAGGAAAGTGGGTGCCGGGGTGTCTTGGTTTACTCACAGTGAGGCACTGGGTGTCTTGTACTCACACGGCGCAAGAGGGGCTTCGGCGTGGTGGTGTAACCCTTGGCGGTGAAACCTCGGCGTGGGTGGTGTCTAGCTAGATCGGAGTAAGGTAAAGGCTTTGTGATAAATTATCCGGGTCTCATGCCTAAGGAAGCATGTTGGCAAAAAGGATAGTTCATCTCTTGTGGTGAAAGTGTACAAACTCTGCAGAGTCAAAACTATTCGAATAGCCGTGCATGGTCATGGGCGAACATAGGAACTTAATGGATATAGTTCTGTTTCAAAACATTGAAGCCGAATGAAAACTTGAAGGGCGAAGGACCGCCTGGTTTGGAATTGTCCCGGTGTTGTCCCAATGGTACGTTAAGCGGCTATAATTTGAAAGATGCTATATGGCGCAGATGCCATGTAATGGTGGATGGAATCGTGTCATGTATATGATCAACTTATTCTATAAACAAAAGTTTTGAGTTTAAAATTGCTAGGTCTCGGATTTTTCCTATAATTGTATTCAAAAGCACTCTCATAAAATAAAATGAGCCCTGACCATCCTTTGATTAAGCCATGCATGTATAATTATTGCATTTTGTGTGTTGGCTTGCTTGAGCACGGGTCGGAGTGCTCATTCTCGCTATTGCGATACAATTGAAACAGGAGTTCAGAACACTACGCTTATGAGGAGGCCCCGCCAACGCCGACGGAAGCAAAGGCGATAATTAAGGCGTAGGCCTCGGTGGTTAGGCATAGACAAGTAGACCCTAGGCGTTGTGTACATTTATGTTACCGGGACCCGGGTGGCATATATGGTACACATTACCCTCACGGCCGCTTGCACGTGGATTTGGGTCTTTTTGCTATAATTTCCGCTGCGTTGATGTAATGAAGACATGTGGCCTAGTCGGCCCCTTTTGTAAACTATCACCCGACGTGGTGTAATTCAGTTTATGTAATATAATGGTTGATTACGCGATGTATGAAATGATTCAGCAATGTACCTGTGTGCACTAACTACTGATCCAGGGATTAGTGCAGTGAAACACAGTAAGATTCGGATTTAAAAATCCGGGTCTGACACCCTAGTGGACTTAGAGGCACCCATGAGGCTAGCTCACGGGCACTTGGAGGCATGCTCACAACACTAAGTCATAGACACACTGGTGGGGTGCCCATGAGGCTAAGTCGTGGGGCACCAAAGTATGAGGGTTGTGGAGCCCTTTTACCACATAGGTGGTGGGTTTTTTCCTTAAGATTTGGAATGCATGAGAATGCTTAACCCTTATCAAGCAACAGAGCGAGATATGTTGTGACCCGAAGGTTGTTCAGTGCGCGGCCTGGAGTCTAAGAGGGATGAGTTCTCGGCACATCCATTAACTTGGGCACTGGGCCCAAGTTGTCGCTCATGCCTTGGGCTCAGCAGGACACGAGCCGCCATGGTAGAGGTGACGGACGCGCCAGGCCACCAGGGACTTGTGCTAGGGGAGACCACGAAGGTCATACACCCTATGCACCACAGGGTGAAATCCCATGCGGGAAAAGTGTCTTGAGAGCCCAACGAGGGCAATGATATTTGTAGGTCAAGATTATGCCCTAATAGTAACACATTAGGGAGGCAACTATCGTAACTAGCCTTCATCGCCTTTTAGTTAGCGGCGTCAAGGGTCCCGTGGGAGATGATTGGCCTTAGCACCCCCAAACCCTCCGTTGGCGAGGGCATTTTGTGCTTTCCACCCTTGGTTGGACCCTGTAGCGGCCAACGTAAGGGAGGAGGACGCGCTCGGGAGCCTCAGGGCATGTAGGACGTTGTCTATTCTTGGGTGGAGGGCCTTGATCCTGGACGATGGTGCGTGCCTAGGGATCCTCTGAAAAGTGGACAGGTCATCCACGAGCTCATTACACTCCAAAGCTGGAGGAGGCTTCGTGGACTTAGAGTATTTCTTGTAGGAGCCATGGCCTTTCGTCAATTAGTTACGATCCCCATGGACGGCGCCAATGTTGTAGGTGTGAAACCTAAGCACAAGTGAAGGGGAAGATGTTGGCTGTCTTATGGGCTGTAATCCACGAGAGTAAAAATGACACGGGGATTTATACAGGTTCGAGGGTCCGAGAGGACCGCCCTACTCTTGTTAGTGAGCCAACGGGGTTACCTCTGGGGAGGGAACATCCAAGGACTCACCAGTTTGAATATGCTTTCTTGTATTCCTTGTGAGCTTAAGTTACAAATGAGAGATACATGGGGTATCATTCCTGTACAAATGATAGGAATACCCCTTGGGAGATAGCTACCCTATGAGTACAAGTGATGTGTACTATAGTCATTTTCGAGTATAACTGTTTTTCTTGGACCTTCATATGGGTATCTTTGGTACAGTGGGCTCCATCAAATGGGGAATGAATTATTCATTCAATAGGAGATGTTTGCTAGTTGTGCGCAAAGTAAAAATACAAAAATCGTGTTGACTATTTCGAACCTGTTAGATGTTGTGGCCAATGCCCAAGTGCCATGTACTCCATCAATGTCAGCCTCCTCGCAAGCATGCCCTTCGCAACTTGTCACTAAGACTCAGCACAATGAAGCAAACCCCTTTGAGCATTTTGGGCACGTATGGTGACGAATCGATGACATTAATTTCCTTGATGAACGACAAAATGTAGCTTTAATACGACTGATAGTCTACCAACAAGCCATGCGAAGGTACCATAGTTGTAAGGTACAACCTTGTAGCCTAGCTATAGGTGACCTGGTTCTCAGAAAAATTCAGAGCCAAGCAAACCGCAACAAACTTTTGCCTAAATGCAAAGATCCATATATTGTGGTCAAAGTTACCAGACTAGACTCGGTACAACTAGCCATGTCAGATGAGCGTGTTATGTCCAATTCTTGGAACATTGATCAATTGTGTCAGTTCTATGTGTAATGTACCTTTTGTTTTCAAATTTCAATAAAGTTGTATTATTCTTATTTCTTTTTTGATGACTATTTTTATTTGTATTTCATTATCCCAAATTTGGTCACTTATTATTGTTGTCTGAGCTACTCGAAAAAGACCTATTTTCCTCAAAACCCATTCTAAGGGATGTCTTTTACTTTATTGGCTTTGATATTTTTGTCAAGTGCAATGCGGATTCCTATCGTGACCTTCATAGAGATGGTTCTTACGATAATTTGCACATTCTTTTCTCAGAGAAAAAAAAGTAAAATAAGAATCAAACAATTGATATAGTTATTCACATGCTCAGGGGCTTGAAGGCTTTCTTTCTCACTTCTATATTTTATTCTTTTCTTGTTTAAACCTGGTCGAGACACAAAAAATCAAAATCTCTCATCTTTGCACGTGGTCTTGCCCACTGGAAGGAGTTTTCTAGCGACAGCCTTTTTCTTACGATCTTTGCTACTACTCGAAACTCGATTATGAATATGTTTCAAGAACTATTGTTCATGTATTTAGTTCTCAGCAATTTTACGGCTAGTTCAGATAAAGTTTATAAACAAAAATACTTATCTTTTTTGCATACATTTTTGCATATTTTCTTACCGTTCATATCATCGACAAATTTTATGTCATAAAAAATTTTTGACCTCGTACTGGACTATATTGTATTTCGATTATGGAAATGGTATTTGAGGCTAGTTGAAATCATATACAGGCTCTATCCAATGTGATTTTCTAGTGACAACTTGATCCTTTCTAAAACATAATCAACATATACTTAGTCCACTGGTCGGAACAAACTACTCTTTAATTCTTGGTCTACTACTTTCTTAGTAAGTACAACTACTAAACAAGCAATCGTGGGCTAGGAAATATACGAGTACTCAACGAATTGAGAAATTGACATAAACTTTATTGATGATAAAGGTAAAATTTTTACATAAGAATTTTGCATATTACATAAACGTTTATCTACTTAGTGGAGCGACCAGACTGGCTGTTGTTTGATGGAGAACTAACCTTCATGTCCTGTGCAACCTTGTTTTTGAAGGGCTTTACCTCTTCAATGAACTTGGTTGCATCATCCTTCGAACAATTGAAGTCTGCTTCAAGTATTCGATCGGCTCTCTCGAATAGGATTCAAATGCTTCTGCCCCCTATGTTGGCAAGCATCTTATTGAAGAAAAGCATATCCTCTTGATTCTTCGAAGCTCTTTTCCTGATATTCTTCGAAACTAAGAGCTTTCTCTAGTCCTTGAAGCTTTAGGGCTTGCTCTATACGAGTAACTCAAAGTTAGGCAAAATAAACCAAAAGTATAATAAATTGGTCGGATTAACAATCAACTGCCTTGTTTCTTCTCATATGCTTCGATAGCTTCCTTATACTTGAGGATGTTATCGTTAAACCTGGTCAGTTAGTTTTTGATCAACTGATCTTTAGCTTTACACATCTCCTCAAGCTTCACAATAACGACTCCTTTTTGCCTTAGTCTCTTTTTCAAACTTTTCTAATTTTGTTGACCATGACAAGGGAAGAGCTAAGAAAAAGCAAAGATTAAGAAGCATCAGAAGAAGTTTCAAGAGGATATTTACTTCTTAATTGAAGGCTTTTTCCGCAAGAGTCATGAGGAGCTATTCATTTTCGGTCAAGCTTGACTCGAACATTGCCCTCTCTTTCTTTAGTGTATCCTTGAGCACCTTGATGGTACTCCTCAACCTGAAAAGAATAATACAATGACTACAAAAAGGAAAAATACTTCACGATTGAAATAGGAAGGGAAAAATCATCACCATTTGTCAGCCTCTCAATGAGGGGTAGCCCTTTCCATTTCCAAGGTTAACGTTTGCCTAGTCAATTCTCTGACCATAGCGATGCTCTCCACCACATGCTACAAAAGAAAAAAAAGGAGAAATAGAAACTTAGAAAAGTTTCAAAAAAAGCTATAAAAATGCATCCTAAAGTGGTCATGAGAACTACCCTAGATTGCTTTATCAATATATGCGGAGTAAAACACCTCAGGACCCATCCTCAACTAACAATCCTCGATCCTCCTCTACCAAAGCTCTTTGAGTCTTTGGTTGTTGAAGATTTAAAGCTGGTCGGGGATGTCCTTGGGGTGTGGAGATTTCTTGACCAGTGAAGTGCATTTCACTTTAGGACATCTAAAGAAAGGAGGAAGCATATATTTGCTCCCTCCTCTTCGACCACTTGTTTCCCAGTAGAAATTAGATCCTATCAAGATTCTCTTCCACCTTCACATCCTTGGATGGGATTGAAGCCACCGAAGAAACCTGAGCAGCAGCAGTTGCTGATTCTTCTATCCGCTCGGGGGCTGCCTCGCGAGGAGTACTCAGATTAGGACTGATCAAAGTACTAGAAGAGCTATGAAGAAAGAAGAATGAAAAAGGGAAATGAGAATTTCAAAATGCCAAAAAATTCCTAAGGTACAAATTTACATGAATGTCTACTAAGTATATACCCGTTCTTTTTTGCTTTGAAGTTAAAACGCCTTGGAGCATAATTTAGAATGCTTGCTTTCCTTTTCTTCTTTCCAACCAACTTTACCAGTACTGCACTGGTAGAACTGATCGGACCCTTTGAGTCCTCTGATTAGATAAGCTTATCCTTAGCCGGACCTTCCATGGGTGATCGAAATCAACTTCTCCGACCACCTACTTGGAGGCTAGAACTCCCTCAACCATCAGAGCAGTCGTTCCCTCCGGTGCTTGAGGGACGATGACCACCAGGGTCTTAGTCTGGTCGGTCACGACTGCTTCGGATCCCACGACCGGTGAACTTGGAATCAACATTGATTCTACAGTCGTAGTGGCTCTTATCAGCGTCCCTTCCCTTTCTTCCGCCTTGTCACTAACTGAGGTGAGTTCGGTGACGAAGTCCTTCATCCAAGAAATATATTTCTGTCGATGTATTTTCTCTGTCCTCCTTATAAGAGAAGGGATGGGCTTATAAAATTTTTTGGAGGCGTAGAAAAAGCCTACTTGCGAAGGGACTTTGGTTTTAAAAGCTTGAGCGGGCATTGAAGCGGTCGTAGGAGTGGTCAGAGGGGCACTTGGAGGAATGCTTGAAGTAGTGGACAACGGAGCAAGGTTTAATCTCGAAGCTCCATATGACTTCCTTATGCTTCGTCGCCTTTTGGGGGCATAAAGGAGCATACCTCATGCTCTCGGACAACTCGACACTCTCCAACTCGATCATCTACACATCATAAGAAAATTACAACACACCAATCAAAAAATATACAATCGATGAAAAGGGTTATCATTTTTACCTTAAGTCTTTCAATTCTATCTTCCAGAGAGGTAAGAGCAATGATCAAGGGCAACTCTACCTTCTAGCTAGACTCCCCACACAAATCATTTTGATCTTCTCTCTCATCTCAGAAGGGGATAAGGCTATGAAATCAATAAAATGCTAAGGTCAAAAAGATTTAACCAAACAAAAACAAGACCCGACTAGTCAAAACTTTTTGAGGCTTACGTTCCGAAGTATCCTTAGTGGAGTTAGCCACACCAGTGTACCAGAGCATGGTATGGTTGCGTGACTTCAGAGGACTTATCCGGCACATAGAGAAATCTTTCATCACATGCCATCAAGTAAGACCTCCCTCCCTAAGGCGGTCGATGGCATTGACCCCACCGTCCTACCTTTCCCTCCTTCGAGGTGGACCTCCACTTTGGGTTCTTGACGGCAACCCGACCGATGAAAGAAAGGTGGTCATCCTTGCTCATGTCATGTAGAATCATAGCTTCTTTCATGACGACCACGATGACTCAGAATACATTGGAATGTATTCTTCAGCATTACCATCTTGGAGGCGCAAAGACCAACTTCCAGGCGACGCTGCTGATTTTCTAGACTTTGTCATCCTATAGAAGTATTTGAGGAGTTCCAAGCTTGGCGGAATCTCTGAATACACTTCACAGAGGTAGACGAAGATGCTTGAATTAGTAATCGAATTGGGGGCCGGAATTACCAACTCGATTTTTTAGTGTTTCAAAACCTCCAGGATGAATGGTGCGCCAGCAACCAAAATCTGCACTTAATGTATGCCCAAAAGATTGGGATTTCACCTTCATTCTCACTCAAAAATCTATCTCTGACCATTGACCTCCATAGGACCAAAAACCTATTGGGAAGCATCTCTTCCTCTTCCATGACCTTCAGCTTTTTTTGATCCGAGCTCAAATGCTAGCCAATCGGTGATTAGATCTGACATTTTATCTAAGTGGCGAAAAATTGAAAGGGGATTAGGAGGATTTGAGGCCAAGGGCGAAGAGCGCTAGGGCAGAGAAACAAGAAGACGAAAGGTTTCTTTGAAAGCATGAAACCTCAAAGCAACGCGCTAACAGTTTTATAAGGATTTCTCTCCAGATGCAAAAAGCGGTTACCTGATCCGAAGCCCAACGGATACAAAAACATTTTAGTTTCTCAACTTTAAAGTGAATAAGAACTGCTTCTTTACTCTCACCGTTACAGAAAAAGTTTCCCACTTAGAATTCAACCGAAAGAAATTTATATTATAAATTCACTTAAAAGTTTGGGTGCTAGCTGATGAGGAATGAATAAATCCCTAAATATAGCTTTAATATTTAATGAAGGCCAATGGACCCCTATGGTCGTAAACATCTAGAGGTTGCTCGCCGAGTACCCTGGTCGGAGAAAAATTGTGCTGTTGCCTGACCGGATGACTGCTCGAAGATTTTGTGAACTGGTACCTGGACCTGATTCTAGGATATTCCTTCCGTGCGGTGGATAAAACATGTGCCTTATCTACTCCAAACAACACGACGTTTCAACTTTGAGTCTCTGACAAACAACTGCCATACGATTTTTCCCATATTCGTCTCCCACTAACAACAACCGACGATCAGACATTCTCTCTCTAACAATAACAGTCTCTCCGACTAGAAGCGTTGGTTCTATAAAGCATCTTCCCCTGTGGATAATTAGCATCTCTTCATTAGCATTTAAAGCTGGACAAGAGAAGACATAAGCAATTCGAAGGAAGCAATTTGATAACACGATTAACATCTCACTAAATTCAGTGTAATTAGGACTAGTCTCACGCCTTGTTAAAGGTAACATGTAACCAGTTCATAGCAATAAAGAACATTCTTGTTCTCTCACAAGGATTTTAGCAATCTTTCTCATATTATTTTGTAAGATCGGTAACTCGATCATTGATAATCCCCTTCTGAATATTTTCATTTAGCTCATCCTACAACTTTTTAGCCTCCCTAAAGTTAACATACACATCAAAAAGCTGGTTTGATAGAATAGCCAATAACTTAGCCAAAGTAGAATGGTTCACATCCTCCCAACGTGTTTTGTCCTCGCCTTCCAAATGAAGCGTTGGAGGATCAGAAATGACCCAAAATAATTTGAGGTCAATCAACCGGAGCTTTGTCTTGACTTGCCAATGCTTAAATTAGCACTGCCAAAGACTTCTGGTTTAACAAAATCAAATGATAAAGCCATCTCAATACAATTTGTTTTTCTGGATTGTTGTAGATAATACGGTTTCAGCAAATATTTAAATAAAATTCTAGAATTATAAATGAAAAATACAGCATGTTTCTAGCATATATTAAATGACGAGTGCAAAAAATAAAATGATTGCAAGATCACAAACCTCTACCATGTCATTTGAATATGAAATCATGTTCAACGAGACTACCGAATATAAATAAATAATTAGCATAGTGTACTCAAATTGTGATATTCTAATTATTGCCCTCAGATGTCGGTTGCATTTGTTTAACACAATACCTTTCCAACATAGTGGTCTATATTTATCCAATGATTACAGTGATAACCTTTAGATATTCTGCTAGTTTCTCTATTACTTACCACATTAATCAATTGCATTTCGATGATAATAACAATAATATGACAACACTAAGTATGGTTCAAAAGGAGATGATGATAGTAATGATTGAAGGCAAAATGACAAGATTAAAGCTACGGCAAAATCAAGACATCAAGTAATCAAGTTACCAACAACTCATATACTAGCATAATATTCCTAAATTATCATCACAGTCTTAAATAGACCAGGAAAATCATCATCGAGCAATCATTATCTCACATATTATCATGCAATTATCTCCCAGAATTAGTGATAATATTATTAAATACTAAAATACACTAGAACGGCTCACAATCACATAATGACAACAAGAATCAAAGCCAACTTATGAAGTGACAGCACTCGAAGCCGTCCAGAAGACAGCAAGGCTAGGCACGCTGAAGTCGACATTGTCCCAGAAAACTTATCACTGTCGTTTGCATCACAACATGGTTTTCAAAGACACAAAGCCACCCATACGAACCGGCAAGCACCACGATCGTAAGGTCAATGGTCGAAAAACGCTGCACAAGATCAAAAACCTAGCACCGGCCAAGTGCTTGGCAAGCAAGAATATCACATAAAACACAGCTGAAACCTCATCTGTCACAGCTGAACCACAAAGCCACCACTGCAGAACTGACACTCGGATTGACGTCGCCGTGGCTCACCCACGCCACTGCCTGGACGCCGTGTACTGTCAGTGCTGTCGCAGCTCAAAGGCTTATGGTTTTCGCTGTGTGAAGGTGAAAGAGGAAGGAGAGAGATAAGAAAAATCGACTATATCTTGATGTTTTTCTCAAAGGAGGGTCTAAGCCAATATACGAAGAGGAAGAGAGGACTGTGGAACCAACGGCCAGCCGAACCCTCCAGAATCAAGGTCCCTCTCGATTTGGCGAACTGAAGGATCCTCTCACTCACTCAACGACAAATGGTTCCTCTATTTATTTTTTAATCCATGGAAAATTCCAAAAAATATATCTTTGGATAATCATCTCTCGATCGCATAAAACAAAGGCCAAACGCACTCACTCAGTGCAAGGAAGAACTCGCCGCTGACCGAGATTCCAAATCCTAGTGTTTGTCCATCAATGGCTCGCCCTACCGTCGTCCTCATCCCGTGCTGGGGATCCGGCCACTTCATGTCCGCGCTCGAAGCCGGCAAGCGGCTGCTCGGCAGCGGCGGGGGCGCCTTCTCACTGACCGTGCTCGTCATGCACGCGCCGACGGAAACGAAGGCGTCGGAGGTCGAGGGCCACGTGCGCCGGGAGGCGGCTGCCGGCCTCGACATCCGCTTCAGCCAGCTCCCCGCCGTCGAGCACCCCACCGGCTGCGTGGGCCCCGTGGAATTCATATCCCGGTACGCTCAGCTCCACGCGCCCCACGTCAGGGCGGCCATCGCCGGCTTGTCGTCCCCTGTGGCCGCGGTCGCCGTCGACCTCTTCTTGACGTCCCTGCTCGACGTGGCCTGCGAGCTCGCCGTGCCGGCGTACGTGTACTTCTCCTCCCCCGGCGCGTTCCTTGCGCTCATGATGCGCCTGCCGGAGCTCCGCGAGGATCTGACCGTCGGGTTCGAGGAGAAGGATGGCACGGTGGACGTGCCCGGGCTGCCGCCGGTGCCGCCGTCGTACATGCCGGCGTGCCTGGTGAGAAGTAACATCAAGGAATACGACTGGTTCGAGTACCACGGACGCCGCTTCATGGAAGCCAGGGGCATCATCGTGAACTCCTCGGTCGAGCTCGAGGGGGCGGTTCTCTCCGCGATCGCGAACGGCCGATGCGTGCCCGGGTGCACTGCTCCGGCTATCCACGCGATCGGCCCGGTGATCTGGTTCAGCCCGCCTGATGAACAGCCACACGAGTGCGTACAGTGGCTCGACGCGCAGCCGCCGGCGTCGGTGGTGTTCCTCTGCTTCGGGAGCAGGGGGTTCCTCGACGCGGCACAGGTGAGGGAAGTAGCCGCCGGCCTCGAGCGCAGCGGCCATCGCTTCCTGTGGGTGCTGCGGGGCCCACCCGCACCCGGCGTGCGGTACCCGACGGACGCGAACCTGGACGAGATGCTTCCGGAGGGGTTCTTGGAGGCGACCAGGGGGAGGGGGCTCCTGTGGCCGAGGTGGGCACCGCAGCAGGAGATCCTGGCCCACGCCGCCGTGGGCGGCTTCGTGACGCACTGCGGGTGGAACTCCGTCCTGGAGAGCCTGTGGTCCGGCGTGCCTGTGGCGCCTTGGCCGTTGTACGGCGAGCAGCACCTGAACGCGTTCGAGCTCGTGGCCTTCATGGGCGTGGCGGTCGAGCTGGAGATGGACGGGAAGAGGAGCTTCTTCGTGGAGGCGGCAGGGCTGGAGCGCGCGGTGCGAAGCCTGATGGGCGAGTCGGAGGAGGGGAGGAAGGCGAGGGAGAGGACCGCGGAGATGAGCGCCGCGTGCAGGAAGGCCGTGGGGAAGGGCGGCTCGTCGCACGCCGCGCTGCAGAGACTCGTGCGTGAGATTTTGGTTCTACCCGATGGAGGGAGCTAGCTGTTTTTACCCCATGGCAAACGCTAGCTCGAGGACGGTTTGCTTAGTTTCGGTTGGCAATAATGGCATGCATGATGCACCTCGGTCGATTTGCTTGGTGTAATCTCACTCTCAATAATCGGAAATTCGCAGCGCTAGCCTTTGTACTACCTCGTTGCATTGCGTACGCACGTTCGTGCTCGTGTATGAATTGAAATGATGTGACGGTGTTACGCCGGTGGAGGCCGCCGGCCGTGCCGCGCGCGTGGGATAACGATAAATTTGGGGCTGGAAACAGAAATGGCCGGGTGCGGCCGTGCGAGCGCCGGTGACGGCAGTGGGAGTGGGATTGCCGGAGGACGGTCAGGCCACAGGTAAGCACCACCGCGGGCAGAGGAAGGCACGGCCTTGCACGCGGCGCGCCTGACCCACGCAAGCCCGGGCCGCATTGCACGCAGCTGGGCTTTTGCCGCTGCGCCTACGCTGATGTTAGTTGCCCTGATTGCCCGGCCGAGCGTCTTCTGTCACTTGCGAGTTCCGTGCAGTGTGCGACTTCTTTTTTTCAGATGACCGTGTAGTGTGCTGGTGCTGCAACTACACACAGTAGCCAATCATGTGGATCTCAAAACTGCTGTTGTCTCGCGTAGTGGCATTCATTGATTCTGCCAGCCGCTTTCTTTTTGAAACTGAAAGGCTGCCACTTTATTTGTTTGGATCGTACCGATGCCATGCTGATGCGCGACAATGAGTGCCACTTTCTTTTTGAAACCGAAAGGCTGCCACTTTATTTGTTTAGATCGTACCGATGTCATGGTGATGCGCGATTAGTCTATGGGATGGTCCTACTACAAGGCGATTCAAAATGCTCCACAGCCAGTCAGCCACACTGCCACAGGCCAGGTAGAAGTTAAGAGCACAAATGCATGCAGGGAAGTTCCTGCGGTATTTCTCTTCTCCAGAGGCAATTAAGATTGTCAAATTACTTTTGTCTCACCACTAATTCCTCTTATATACTCCTTTCTAGGGACGAATTCCTCCTGTATTTGAAACGTTTGTCAAATCTTCCCAAACTTGTTGCAACCAAATCATCACGCTAAGACCTTTCAGCCCAACAGGGGCTATTCCCCAACACGCCCAGCCCAGAACTTTCCGTATTCCCAACTCATCCAACCAACAACCGGCCGATCCACCATATAAGGTCTAGGTGGGCCAGAAAGAAGCCAGTCGCATGGCCACATTGATCTGGAGCTCTAGCCCATCCCATGTAGAACTCGACCACGTCCGACCGAGAAGCCAGTCATGCGTAGCGGCGGGTGTCCTACGGGAATCGGCGACGCTGGCCTCGGCCTGCCTCCGTTTATCCATATACCCGTGAATAAATATTCTAATAGTATTAGATTTATGATATTTTCTTTATCCACGAGTATGAAAATAGGGGAACACTCTACCCATCGGGTAAACGGGTACGGATATAGGTAAGCTCCACCGTACCCGCCCCGTCCGTTTACCCGCGATATAGATTGATAAGTGGTGTAGTCATAATAATATCTCTAATTACTATTAATTGTTATAAACTTTTGCATATCTCTAATTGCTATTGATTGTTATAAACTTTTTTTATAACTATTATATTTCCTAGTAATAGCTGTTGCTTATATGTACCTGTCATTAGTTCAACTCTCAAATGGTGATTCTCAGTTCACAGGTAAATGGGTATGCCCACGGGCGACGGGTATGGGCGAGCACTACCCGTACCCGCCGCGCCCGATTGCCATCCCTACCCACCGCGCTGGAGCAGACGGCGCACCGTAAAACGCTAGAAACGGCGCGTTTCGGCCCATCAGTTACATGGATCATCATCGCCTGACCCGTTCTACCTCTCAAAGTCGAAGTGCCTATTCTTTTAAGTTATTGTTTATAGACTTTGATTGCAATTTATCAGTCTAATAAATAATAATGTTAGAAATAATCTTGAATTCAAGTTCAAGATACAGTAGAGTCTGTCTCCGTATGTAACTCAAGTTAAAGTTATGTCCATCTTGAAGTCCAAATATATATACTAGTAGGAGATTATTAACTTATATATTGAGAAGTCTTGCAGCCAGTTTTGTAAGAAAAGTAAGAAAAAGAGAGAGCAAATAAGATCATAGAGAAATTCAGAAATTCTCATGTATTCTCTCTGTTTATTTGTGATGTGTGCGTTTTTTTCTAGATCAAAGTTTTAACAAATAAATAGTAATTGCTAGGAGTTAAAACCAAAATCCGTTGAAAAGAAAAAAAACAGTTTGAATTCGATTGGCGGACCTCTTGCCAAAGGCCGTGCCGGACGTCGGGCCGGCTCGGTTACGGGTTCCAACTGCCGTCCCGCGCGCATGGGCCGCCTATCGCACCCGCCTCGTCCATCCGGAGTCTTCCTCAACGCGGCGAAGCTACGTGAGCTCGTCGGGGTCGGCCGATCCCGACGATTTTGTCATAATCTCTTATAGCCAGCGATTTTTCACCATATTAGATCTCGGTAGAAAATATGTTCAACCCCAGCAGATTGGCAGCCCAGCAGTTCGGCCCATCTTCTGCAGTCCGGCCCAGCAGTCATGACCCCAATAACCATTTATCCTGGCTTCGCCTCGCCGGGGCTAGATCCCGCGCCGCGACTCATCTCCCATGGTAGCACGTCGCCGGGCGTTGACGCGGATCGACTCGAGCGTGGAGTGGGCGCCTATAGTGCACATTGCGCAATGATGTGCGACAAGTATGTAAGTATCAACTTATCACCACTTCACGTACGTATTCCATCCCACGGAAAATGCTGTATGCTATCTGCCTATCTCATTGGTTGCCATTGGTGGCATTAAGTTACTCGTACCATTGCAGATATGATGAATGGCTTGCCTTTTTACGTTTTCTTACAATCAAGCAGGACTCATAAGCAAGATTACAATGAACTCGTACGCAGGATTGATTTCCTTTCATGTTGAGAGCAGCGACCACATTTGTTTAGTTGCACATGTGTACTCCTGACCTGACCCGACGACAGTTCTAGTGACCTTTAACAAACCCAACTGGACTGCTGGAGAAGTTGGAGTTATTTTTTTTTCTGCCCCCTAGAATGAGTTATTTGCAGAAATAACCCTAATGACATTTTTTTACTTAAGGGCCTGTTTAGGACTGCTCCACTCCAGATTTTGCAGCTCTGCTCTAGCTTTGTCTTGCCAAACACCTCCAGCTCCTAAAACTCCGCTCCGAGAAAAAAGTGGAGTTAGGGGCCAACTCCACGTTTTTTGTGAAGCACCTCAAGAGGTACTCCAGGATTTGGACTTTTGTACCTTCTCATGGAGTTGTGAAGAAATTACCCACCAATGCCATTACAAAATTTCTCCACCGTACCATTTCGATTGTTTCTTTTCCTCTCCCCACCCACCCGCGATTCCTCTTCTCCCCACCCCCCGCGCCGGTGCTCCTCTCCGCCCCCCTCCCGCGCCGCACCTCCTATCCGCCCCACCCGCGCCCCCTCCCGCGCCCCCTCTCCGCCCCACCCGCGCGCCTCTTCCGACAATGAATCACCTTGAAGAATCCAAGATGCTCGTGGATCCGCTCCGCGCCGCGGCGAGAGTTGGGCTACCCGACCCCTTCAACACCGCCGCGGCGCCGCCTCCGCCAACCCCGATCGGCCGGCGGCGCACTGCCCGGCCCCGAGGTGGTTGCAGGTGGCCAGGGGCTATCACCGGCCGGCCAGGGCCTCCCAGGGCTGGCTGCGGGTGGCCAGCGTGCACCGCCGGCGAAGAAGAAAAGGGAGGATATGGTATGGACAAATCACCTTGTATGCTTGCATTTGGATTACATCTGAAGTTATTGTCATCTGGTATGTCACCTGTAGATTGTCATAAAAATGTCTAATTAGAAATGATCCGACAATGAATGCATCTTAATACCATATGCTCAGGACATGCACCATGTAATGATTTATCAATGAGCTCATACCATCTGCCTTTCTTATTCCACTGATGATCTCCAGAAGCAAGACTCCATAGCTAAATACATCAGACTTAGAGAAAATGCCTGCCATACCATACTCAGGAGCCATATAGCCACTGAAAAAACAGTAGTATAATGAACTCAATATCCTTTTTTCAATATATAGATCGGTCACTTTATAGGGAGTGCTGTGTTGTTGACACTTGACAGAATGGTAGCTTTATTAATATTGTTTGTTTGGTACATAACCTGTTCTGTAATATATGTAGAAAAACAATGCAAGAGTGGGGAAAAACTTCAACATTATGAATCATCACAGAATTAGTGTAGATGCCAAATGTATTTACGTTTTTTAGCATATTTATAGATGTATAACTATCTGGGTACATTTGTATAAGCAATCACAACATAGGGGCATCACTAGTGTTTGCAGAAGCCAAATGTATTTATTGTTGTATGCAAAAATCTTGTCAAGGAAGAATTAGATGATACAATAGTATACTGCAGCAGTGTTAGTAGTTATACCTGTGCTAATAAGGTTATCCCTCTGAAGTTGAGGTGATCTGACATATCATATCTTAATGGAATATGTACATCACTCTTGGGTATAATTTTCTAGCATCATCCTTCATTCTCAACATCCTTTACTGATCACAGCCACGTCCCTGTGATAATTTTTGCCAATTAGCATATTCTTTTGTCTGGATGGACTTTTGTAACTACTGTTTATGTAGAAAAATGAGTAGCTTTCCCTATTAATGCAATAAAGAAAGTTTAACAGAGGCCTATTCTTTTGTCTGGATGGACTTTGGTTGTATGCTCATGCTCATGGTTGTATGCTAATGGTTGTATGCAAAAATTTGATCTGGTTGTATGCTCATGCTCATGGTTGTATGCTAATGGTTGTATGCAAAAATTTGATCTGGTTGCATGCAAAAATTTGCTCATGCTCATGGTTGTATGCAAAAAAATTGATCTGGTAATTAGATCTGGTTGGCAAAAATTACTGATGAAAACCACATTATTTATTGTGTAATATCATGGTCAGGGTGATCAAATGGATTGGACCGATGCGCATGTCACACTTGCTTGTGAGTTAATGGCCGAACAAGTTAGGAAAGGCAATCGCCCAAACACCCATTTGAACTCTGTAGGTTATACCGAGGTGTCGGATAGGTTTTACCAGATGACCGGAATCATGTTATCGAAGACACAAATAAAAAACAAGTGGGACAAGTTAAAGGTTGATTGGACTGCTTGGCAAAAATTGAAGAGGAGGCAAACTGGTACAGGTTGGAACAATACGAAGGGGGTCATTAGCATGGAGAATGAGTGGTGGAAGAAGATAAGAGCTGTGAGTGTATATGTCTCTAAATTTGATAATTTCTACCATTACTCGATGCACTGATGTTTGTGGTTCTTATTTTGACAGGAAATTCCCGGTAGTGGCAAGTTTAGGAAAAAGGCTATCCAAAATGAAGATTTGCTTAGGGATATGTTTAGAAACATTACCAATGAGGAAGCAGATCATTGGAATCCTATGAGTGATAATCCCATTATTCCTAATTCTCAAGACCAACCTTTTGACGTAGACAATGAAAATGGAGGTGGAGATGATGACGTAGACACTAGAGAGGAGGAGGTCCAGGAGGTGAATCCTTCCATTATGCATGGAAATAAAAGACCTTGTGTTGCAGTAGACAAGAAAAAGAAGTCAAGCACTGCACTTGTTATTCAAGAAGCAATCACAAAGATGTCTGAATCTGCCACATCTTTTACATCAAAGAGGCAAGAGGGGGTGACAGTCAAGGAAGTGATGGATCTCGTTTTGGATTGTGGTGCGAACTATGGTTCAGATGAGCATGACATTGCCACTCAGTTGTTTGTGAAGAAGGATTTTAGGGAAATGTTCATGACTTTTCCTACTAGAGAGATTAGGTTCAATTGGCTTAGGAAGAGGCACAATGACAAGTATGGAAACTAGGAATAATTGTCTTTGGACTAGTTGTGTGGCTCTATGTGTGCCATTTAAACTTTTTATTATTTGCCTCTATGTATGCCTTTGAAACTATTTGTTTTGCTCTATGTATGCCATTGAAACTCAATTATTTGGCTCTATATATGTTTAAATGTTGCACTATTTGTTGTCTTTATTTATTTGGCTCTATGTATGTCCTTTATCTCTATTTATTTGGGTCTATGTATATCCTTTGTCTCTATTTGCAGATGTTTGAAACTGATAATGATAGTGATAGTGATGACTCCGACAATGAGAGCATGGAATATTGGAATCTTATTATGTCTGGTGCTAAAGTTGCTGAAATATATGTTGAGTTATACCTTGACAAAAATCCACCGAGGACATCAAACCTCAGTGGTATGGGGTGGTTGCAAGAGACTTTGACGACACCGGGTGAGTGCCATTCGCAGCTTCGAATGAGCACGGAAATGTTCTACGACCTTCATGATTTGTTGGTGGGAAGGTACGGTCTAAAATCATCGCTGCATATGAACACTTATGAGATGTTGGGAATTTTCTTGTTCATTTGTGCTGGAAATGAATCCAATAGAAAGGGACAAAACCGATTCAAGCACTCGGGTGAAACCATTCATAGAAAATTTGATGAGGTCCTAAATTCTTTGATGGTCATGGCTAAAGATTTTATTAGACCAAAGAACCCCAACTTTCCAACTGTTCATAGGAGGATAAGAGATGACCGTAGAGCATATCCACACTTCAAAGATTGTATTGGTGCTCTTGATGGCACGCATATTAGAGTTTCTTTGTCACCCGACGATCAAGTGAGATATATTGGGAAGTCAGAGCTACCTACTCAAAATGTTCTAGCAATTTGTGACTTTGACATGAGGTTCACATATGTGTCGACAGGGCAACCAGGAGCTATGCATGACAGTAGTGTGTTGTACATTGCGATAAGATTGGATGAAAATTTTTTTCCACATCCCCCACAAGGTAACATGGTTATCTACATATGGTCATATAGTTTATTGTTTGTTTAATTGTTGACAAATTCTAACTTATGTCATTTTTCACATTTATAGGCAAATACTACGTTGTTGATGCAGGATATCCTAATCGTCCTGGATACCTTTGCCCTTATAAGGGTGAGAGGTATCATATGCCGGAGTGGCATAGAGGTATGGAACCGAAGACTCCTAAGGAAAGGTTCAATCGCATTCACTCTTCTATCCGCAATGTTATTGAGAGATCGTTTGGAGTGCTTAAAATGAAGTGGCAAATTCTCTACAAGATGCCATCCTACCCTATGTTCAAGCAAAAGATAATTGTTGTGGCTACTATGGTTCTTCACAACTTCATTCGTGAGCATGGGGGTGAAGACTTGGACTTTGCTCGCTTCGATCGTGATCCAAACTTTGTCCCGACAATACCCGAAAGGTATAACAAATATATAGCTCCATCAAATGGATCTACTATAGAACCCAATGCTCCTACCATGGATGTATTCCGTGATGAGTTGGCAACCGCTATTTCTCTAGCTTGGAGCTAGAATTATGAATCGGAACACTTGCATTCGTAGTCATTTTGGTTTAAACTACTCTCTAGTTATCTATGGACAATTATTTGTATTCGAATGATGGACTTTGTTAATTATCTATCATGCACGTTGCAATTTATGGGACAAAAGGATGGAATTATTTGACCAAAATATTTGTTTTTTTGGTTTTCTCGAATAAATTAATTGCGATTATAATATTTTACATCAGATTTCAATTGGCAACAAAAAACATTCAGTTACATATGCTCCGCAGACATCAAAATATACATCAAATATCATTCAGGGGCACATTGGACCTTTCTTAGGGAAATCGCACATTCCTGGAGCTAGCTGCGTGCCAAACAGGACCACCTGCTCCAGAAACTCCACAGTGGAGCTGCTCCATGGTGGAGTTGGTGGAGCAGAGCTGGAAAAACTGGAGCAGAGCAGTCCCAAACAGGCCCTAAATGGCCAACTGGCACGGTCGGGAGCACGTCAAAGCACCCGGCGCAGCCCCCTGCCGTGCCCGCGCCAGGTGTACTGTAGCGCTTTTAAGCAAAATATATTTATACATATTTTTATAAGAATTTTTAAATGTATCACATGAGCTCTAAAATTTATAAAATTTTTTGTGGAGTCTACACATACAGTTTACTTGGCTAGTACAGATCAACATAAAGCTCCTTGGCTCCGATATACTAGCAGCGTAAGCGCCGCGGTATACCGCACTAGCCACCGTGTGGACCGAAGTAAAAGAGACGATAATTCGCGAGGAGTTTCTTAAAAAAAATCAAGGACACATGCGTAATTTTGGGAAAAGCAAAGGCCTTTTTCGCAAAAAAATCGAGGACCTGTACGTAACTAAACGAGGACCCATACGTAATTTTGGAAAACTGTGGGATGCTATCCAACAAAGAATACACAATTTTGGTGAAGTGAAGGGGGTTTTCGGGAAAAAAAACCTGGCAGAGACCTTTTTGCAGGAACCGATGACCTTTACGCTATTTCAGAAAATGCAGGGTTTTTTTTGCAAAAACGCTGACATGGCATGCCTCAGGGGCCCGGGAACTCCCCCTGACGCCGCGCTAGCTACCATGTAGACCGAAGTAAAAGAGACGATAATTCGCGAGGAGTTTCCTAAAAAAATCGAGGATACATGCGTAATTTCTGAAAAACCAAAGACCTTTTCGCAAAAAATTGAAGACCTATAAGGACCTGTACGTAACTAAACGAGGACCTGTACATAATTTTGGAAAACAATAGGGTGCTATCCAACAAAGAATACACAATTTCGGTGAAGTGGATGGGGTTTTCGGAAAAAACTGGTAAGGATCTATTTGCAGGAACCAAAGAGCTTTACGCTATTTTAGAAAATACATGATTTTTTTTTTGCAAAAACACTGACGTGGCCTGCCTCCGGGGCGGGAACTCCCCCCGGCTTTTATATACTGCTGATACATATGCACAGATCGAGACAAGATGCCATTACAATCTCCTAAAGCATGTGGAAAAAAAGACTACGGGCCTGTTTGGTTCATGACCAGAAGTTGCCTAGCCACAAGTTAGACGTGTCACAGTTTTTAGGTAGCTGTTTGGTTCACTGACGCAACTGTGGCATGCCACACTTTCATAGCACCAGGCCCCACACGTCATAGACTCAGTTTCTTGCCAAACTTTGCCACAAGTGTGGCTTCGATTTTGTTAGCTACACTTTCTGTGGCAGCCACACATTGCCTAAGTTTAGGCATGGCAAGGTTAGGCACCAACCAAACAGGCCCTACATATACCCCATCAAGAATGAAATGACGCCCGTACTTTGCGCGCAAAATCACCGACCAACAAACATATCACTGCACCTAGCAAGCCGCAGGAGGTGATTTATATCAATTGGAAGAAGAGCAGTAGTAGCAGCTTTGGTTTACTCTAGTTACTAGTTAGTAGAGCCTGTAGTGGCGGTACGACTTGAGCATGGCGCCGCAGAAGGTGCAGATGATGGCGCGCCAGGTGCGGCGGTGCACGGTGAGCAGGTAGCAGAAGCGCGTGGCCGTCTCCATGTCGGCGACGCTCGCGCAGCCGCCGCACCGCGAGCAGATCCCCGCCGCCGGCTTGCAGCTCCGCACCGTCCGCCGCTGGTCCACCAGGAAGCAGAAGAACACCATTGTTGCCGGAGCTTGTGTGTGTGTGGTGGTGTAGTATATAATTAAGCCGCCTGTGTGTTGCGCGTGTATATATACTGGCAGCAGTACTGCGCAGATGCAAGGTGTTGTGGTAAGCAATCGCGAAGAGCCAGTAAGCAATGTGGTGAGAATGAGATGGAGGGGAGGGTAGGAATTTAAGGCGAAGCGTATGTATCTCATTGATGACGGGGTGGTAGCAGGAGTAGGAGTGGTAGTCACTGCCTCACTGGTAGCGGCGGCCTTAATGGCCTGCCGGCTCGGCTGGCCGCTCAAGCCGCGTGTACTTCTTGACTTCTCGTTTTGGGGCTCCGTTCTTTTGAAACTATAGCCTATGCCTTTTTTAAAAATAAATAAACATGATGATTTCTTTATCATGTTTTAAAAATAATTTATTAGGATAGTTTTTTTAAAACGATTTATTGGTATTCGATTCGTTCACATAAGTACTCGTTTTAGAAGTAAAAAACTATCGACAGTAATTTTCAGCCGCAACTGAAAAGACATGCTAGTATGTTGTAGTGACCTTTTTACCATCTAACAGTCAGGTGGCTACGGTATATCGCTTGTTGTTTCAGAACAATCTCGTAAGCATGGTTAACACCAAGTGTCATTGGATTTAGGGTTAAAGCATGGGCGGACCCTCCCTTCGGGTGAGGTTGGGCAGCCACTCGAGCTCCCTCGCCGGCCCCTCCTCTACAGCAGGCACCAGACCACCAACGATCAATCGAGCAATCAAAACTCTGAACTGGATTTGTAATTATTGGAACAGGAAAAATTAAAGGAAAAACAACTATACTTGGGATGGACGGATTTGTACCAGGGAGGAGACAATGAGGCCATGCTCGCTGGGGATGCTGCATCCGTGGCGGTGGATCCAATACATGTTCCATTGTCGAAACCCCACTCGCTCCCTTGGAAGAACCGAGTTACCGAGGTAAACGATAAGGCAGGGGAGGGAGGTAGGCTAGGGGACTGGGACATCTCAGATGGTAGGATGGTATTCTGATATGTCAGATGATAGGATGGATGTCTCAGATCAAGGTGCTGATAGGAAAGAGGC
Source organism: Dendrocalamus sinicus (assembly GCA_036346575.1). Lineage (NCBI taxonomy): Eukaryota > Viridiplantae > Streptophyta > Magnoliopsida > Poales > Poaceae > Dendrocalamus > Dendrocalamus sinicus. The sequence continues at coordinate 7,894,447 of CM070660.1, read as the reverse complement.
TATCTCTTGGAACCTTTTAACACGGTCAATATAGAGTGTCGATTGGTCATTCAACAGTAGTGTAGTAGTAGTAGTTGACATTAGCTCATGATAAAGTTGCAAAGAAGTGAAATTAGAACATCCATTTCCCAGTAACATATTATCGAAGAAGTTCCAAACCAGCTTTACATAATGATAAGTCGGTATACATAATTTTATTTGCTCTATTCCTTCAATTTGATTGTCTTGTTTAGCACTAGAATTGATTGGCTAGTGCAAAGTAAAATTTTATTTCATTCATCTTGGTACAAAGTGAAAGTATGGATTTGCCTTGGTACAAAGTGAAATAAGCAACAAGTTACCCATTGCAAAGTGCAATTTACCCTTGATATTACAATAAACAAAAATATCTGACATTCATACATAAAATATTAAAAGAGCAAAAACAAAACATGAGGTAGAGAAGCTTCAAACCATTTTTTGGCATTTAAAGGTTTTACAAAATTTTGGAATTGTACTTCCTAATTTACACGTATAAAAATCAAATTTCTAATTTCCATTAAATTCGATTCATGATTATTGTAAAACTAAAATTTTTATTTTTATTTAGTTCTTATTGCAATTTGATATGGTATTTTTTTTTCCAGTTTTAGGTTGGAACTTGTATACAAATCCAAATGTTAATTTTTATGTCATTTATATTTATTATTTTAGTTATTTATGGATTTTACTTTCAAATTCATACAGAAATTAAATTGCTAATTTTCTTTATTTTTATTCCAATTTTAGCTAATTTAGATTGTACTGGATATAGATTCTTTCTTTTGATTTGCTAATTTATATTCAATTACTATTTCGAATTTTATTTTTTTGGATATTACTTTGAAATTCTTATTGAAATCAAATTACTGATTTTCCTTTTTTATTTTGAATTAATTTTTATGGATGTTACTTTGAAAGTTGCTAATTTTGATTTTCTTATTCCAATTTTCATTTTTTTTGTGTTTTATTTGACACAGGCTCTTTCTTTTAATACGAGCTGTTATAACTTGAGTTCACTAGATGGATGGTTATATCTTTTCTAATTAACATGGAGCTTCTTTGAAGTACCTAATTAGTATAGGTATAGAAGACTTTTTACTAAATTCTGCCCCAACTATATTCTTCATGAGAAAATCTACCCCAATGCATAGTATTGTCAAAAGAAATCAAAGAGAGGAGAAGATATATCATGCTTCATGCTGGGTAACAACAGAATGTGACAAGGGCCTCCAAAAAGAGAAAATATAGAAAACACTAAACCGTTGAACGCATTTCCAGCAGGACAATTAGTAGTTGTTCAATTCGATGCATCCAACACTTCTTACCATTCGTACAGCTCTCGACAAGGCTACGACACCAAAGATTCTCGACACTAGGGATTCACTTTCCCCACCTTCTCTTCTTTCTCTCTCTCAACAGTAGCACAACACCAGCTGATTTGTTGCCAACAACGATGACCGTAATGTGCACTGTGAGCTCACCTTATCTGCACCAACAGGCTACAACATCAGTGGCCCGCGCAGGCCCAACTGCAATGGTGGCAGAGGCAAGCCTGACAATGGCGAGTGCAACTACCTTGCACCGTGCCAGCCTCACCGTCTTCGGGAACACCAACGCCTATGTCTGCCTCTGTGACCTCCCCATTGTCAATGACGACTTGGCTAGGTTCGGCTAGGCGGTCTTGTTGGGTTGGTGAGGCTGTACGAAGGCGACAGTAGACACACAGAGTAGCGCGGCGGCGAGGTCACGTGAGGCGAGCATAGTGATCCATTAACGCTAGCCGGTGAGGCTATCTGCGGTGGTCCAGCAACATAGAGCAAGATGAGATGACCATGGGCTCGCATGACGGCTATAAATGGTAAGAGGCCGTGGGTTCGCACAATGGACAACGAAGTTTGAGAGGCCGTAGGTGGACGGTGATGTGCGTGATAGGGCCCGATGGGGCTTGATCACGTGTCTTGCTGCCATGAGCTGCGTGCGGTAGTGAGTCGGAGCAGGCACAGTGAGCCCGTGCTCAAGAAGGCAAGCGGTCACGGCAGCTTAGTGAGCTTGGCCGCTTGGGTCCTGATGCAAGTCTGTGGGCGAGCTCTTGATGGCTCCGGATGGCTTCCCGTCGGAGCTACTGAGAAAGTACTAGTCCTTCCCATTTTTGTGATTTTTTTGGCTTTTTGGTGAAACTTGACTGAAACTTATCTCTTTTGTTGTGAAATTTGCCTATTTTGTTATGAAACTTGATTAAAACTTGGTTTTTTTTTTTTGTGAAACCTATCTAGTTTGTTGTGAAACTTGAGTGAAACTTCTATGTTTGGATACAAAATTAAAGTGAAGTTCTCTTAAAACTCACTTGAATTTTTTAAATTTGGTTGAAACTCTCTGAAATTTAATGTTTGTTTTTTGAAATTGGTTTGAAACTTTTCTAAAACTTGAATTTTCAATTATTGAAACTCTCTAACAATCTGAAATTTGAGTGAAATGTGCCAACACATCGTTGAAATCTACTTGAAACATCAAGCTCAAAACTTGAACTTCTATGAAACTCCCAATGACACTCGTTGAAATTTGTTTTGAAACTTCAAACTCGAATTATGAAACTTTTTTTATACAAATAGAACCTCATGAAACTAATATGAAGTTGGTTTGAAACCAGCGTAAAACTTGCTTGAATTTTTTAAAACTTCATGAGGCTGCTATATAGTTGCTCGATTTTTTTTGGAACTTTACGAAACTTCTGTAGAAACATTAAAGTTTGTTTTTGCATCTTTTGTTGAAACTATCCTAAAGCTCGTTTTTTGATCAAGTTTCATATTGTTAAATTCATTGAAACACTAAAAATACGCTAGAACTCTCTAAAATCTAGTGAAACGAGGATGGAACATTTGCTTAAAATTTTAAAACTTCCTCGAAAATTTTTAAATCTTGTTCAAATTTGTGAAACTTGTTAAATCTACTCGAATTTTTGTTAAAATCTTCATAAAACTTCAACTTTTTAAACCTAAAGTTTCTAAAAGACTTATTACATCTTTGAAACTTACATTAAACTTACTGTACTATTGAAACTCCAAAAACCGGTTCTTCCATAACTCTTCTGCATTATTTGTCATGTTCGTAATTGATTGCCATATGTACCTTCCGGATCAAATTAATTGGACCATAAGCAGAAAAGGCCATTAATCGATCGACCGACCGACTGGCCCTACACATGCATCCTCAAACTACTTCCTTCGACTACAAGGAATTAGTAGATGAGTCGTTACTGTCTGAGACGGCAGGACTATAATTTTCAATCTTAATGATATCTGTTGACGCTTGAAAAACCTACGATAATACTGTTGAAAATGAACACAGGAAGCTAGCTAGTCTAAGATATATCACTTTCCTTTGCTTATGAGAGATTTTGTGTGGAAGAGAGGCCTAATAGGTCTAATTTCAAATAGTGATGGCTTCTGTCTTTCAAAAATAAACAGTCATTTAAAACGTGCATACTTTTTAACGTGATTTTTTCTTTGCATTATCCGTGAAGATATAATTGTGTTTTTATTTTTATTATGTTTAACTAAATATCTCAGAAAAAAAATTAATAGCCCTGTTGTGTTATTTCAATCAAAGCTGCAATAAAAAACCAAAAAACTTTGGATGGGTTCTTCTAGATTGATAGTTTATGGTTTAAATATTTGAATTACTGTCATTGAGAGGCGACGTAGAGGAAATAGTCGTATGTGATTTTGGTGATGCAAATGAACTCGAGACATTTTTACTATAATTTTCCTATTGAGCCTACCTTAACCATTTAAAAGCTAGTTACTATAGCATAAACTAACTTTAAACTTAAAAAAACCTAACTTTTAACAGGACCTTAAGCCGGTAGACCGTACACATCATCTCACCCGGCGAGGTAGCGCCAGCCTGCAGCCATGGTGCACTTGCCGTACGTACAGAGAGAGTTAGGAGGAAGTACAGTACGGTGATCGATCTGTGCCGTTCGAGGCTGCCTGTGTGGGGGCTTGGTCTATGGATAGTGAGAGGTCCTAGTAAGCAGTGTGTGAAACCTCGCCGGCGGCCATGGGTCTTTACCAATTCGAGAGTTGGGGTCTCACAGCTAAGCGATTCCATCCTCGACGGCCAAGGGACGTTACAATCTTGTGTTTCGTTTTTGGCTGTCATTCGATCAGAGCTTTTCGCGCAAACTTACGGTGTGGGATTTGGTGTTTAGTTTAGCACTTCTGGGAGGCTGCACGAACGTTTGGATGGTGATGGTTTTCTTGGTTCGGTTGATGATTTGGCGGTACACATTTTGGGATGTGTCTGTGTTTCCATGCACAGTCACAGAGAACTTTGGCTCATTTAGCCGTCCTATTTGCGCTTTAGCACAGCATTCTCTCTTTTGTAACCACGGAGCAGTGAGCAATCCCCCAGCTGGATCGATGTTACGGAAATTTGTGGTAACCTTCTTGTGCATGGATGCACGTCAAAACGGTGATGTGCAAAACCCACCAACCATAGTATAGCATTCTGAAATAGGTTTTGTTAAATATCATTCGAATATTTTCTTTTTAACTATTGTTCAAATTTAGAACTGTTGGATTAGATATTTAATGGCTATAAATTCTTCCTCCTCCTCTTGAAAAAAATCTCTCCCCTTCAAAAACAACGGTCTCTTGATCTCTAACACAAAAATCATAAATTTAGATGATAATTAGAAAAAAAAAATATCCAGATAATACCTAGACACTTTTTCTAAAATTACCAAAACGCGTGCAGTTTGAGCAAAATAGCAAGGCCAGCTGGAATGATAGTAAAAGATCCACGCAGCGGCTTGAACACCTAGGAGTAGGGCGAGACGACGGCCTCCTTCACCATCTTCCTGGGGTCGCCGGGGTCGCGCGCCCACCTCACCTCGCTCATGTTGGGCGTCTCCACGAACAGCATGGTGAACTCGCCCACCTTCTCCGCGCGGCCGCGCCTGCCGGCCCGCGGCACGAGGCTGTTGCCCCTGTGGTAGGAGAAGATGCCGCCCGTGAGCCGCACGATGTCCCCGGGCTCCAAGGCGTCGCACTCGGCGCCCCACAGCAGGAAGTGCACCGCCGCGGTCTCGTCGGCCACGAGCGACAGGCACGTCTCCTCCCTGCCGTGGCGGCCGTGGGCGTGCGCGTGCGCCGGCCGGCCCGCCTTGTCGAGCACGATGAACGTGGTGTTCACTGTTCACCGTGTTGGTCGCCGCCGGGAGGAGGTCCATGAGCTGCACCGTCCTGCCGACGCCGCCACCAGGCGCGTCAACCTGCAACAGGTTGTTGTTAGCTTGCATCTTGCGTTTGTGAGTCGCGGTTCACGTAAGCTTTAGTAGTGCTTCCTACTAGGCATTTCATCGAACACCTTGTGGTCGTCTAACGAAGCAAGTTTGAATAGCAACATACAGGCAACGAAAACAAATGCGTGAGACGTCGGAGGCGGAGGGGGAGGAGACGACGGTGCCGTCGGTGCGCATACCTCTTTGTGCGCCATGGGTGACGCTCGGAGAGACGGGAGAGCGCCCTTCCGCCGCCCAGGTGATCCTTCTGATTTCCGGCAATATTTGCGTAGCGTGTAGAGAGTAGTAGTCCGTTGCGGACACGGTGGCACAGTCAGGCGGACTCCCGGCCTTGCCGTGCCGCGTGCGCCCGAGATTCTGCCGCAGCCTCGGCACGGCGCGCCGCGCGTTCGGTTCAATCACACCGGTGTTGCAAGTTGCAACGCAACGGCGGCGGGGTGGTTTCGTGGGGTGTGGTGTTGCGCCAAGCCGGGCGGAAGCGTCGCGTCGCTGGTTGCCAACTCAAAATGGACAGGATCAGGCCGGGCTCGATCATAGCTCTAACAGGCCCAAATTCCTCCCTCTGCTGATGGCTTCCCGGGTATCGCTGCTAGGCTGCAGCGCAAATTGGTGCCCCGAACATCGCTGCTAGGCTGCAGTGCAAAATTCTTGCTCACTGCTGAGAAACGTGCCTTCCTACAGGGAATCATACAACACAGCTTCCGAAGGAATCACCACCGCCTGTGCGCGAAGAAACCGACCCTCGCGCCGGGCGGAGCGGACGCGGCACGCGCTCGTACATGCTGCAAGAGGCCAACAGTACAGGTAGCCGTCACGGCTAGCCGCTCACGTAGATGATCCGTCGATCGATCAAGGCATTTACCATGTACCGGATGTTCGTATTGATTTTTACTTTTGATCTCTATTTAGATAAATCAAAAGTTAACATAAATATCTAACTTTTCAAAATGATTTCTCTACTTCTCTCACTTCCGACTCGCTCTAAAGATAAGGCAAGGGTTACGGGCTCACTCCTATCTCACGGACGTATCATCTCACTTTTTCTACTACCTATTCTCTTCTTATAAAAGCTACTTCTTTCATTCACCCCTATTTATTTTCAATCAAAACCGTTAGTTATAATTAAAACCATCAGCCACAATCAATATAGACTCAAAAGTAGAATTTAAAGTGTTATGATACGTCTATTACTCTTTCTACAGCATATAAAGCTCTTCTTGGTACTAAGATGGGACCACGTCTCAATAAAAAAGCACAGCAGCACCAACTTCTCTCACCTTCCTCTCTCTTCACAAGCTTTTAAGCTGTAAGCTTGTGCTGTTGTGGTGCGCACTTTGATTCAGTACTCTGCGACTATTCATTTTTGTACGGTTGCGTGGTGCCGTACCACCTTCAGAAATGGAGGCGTTACAGAATGGTATCAGAGCAGACTTGCTTGACCGTAGGTTGAGACCAAATGAGAATTAGGAAAGCTGTTTTATAGCAAAACCTAATTAAAAAATAATAAAAAGAATTTTTGTAAAATATAAGTACTATTGTTGTCTCTTCCTTTTTTAATGCTGCCTTACCTATCCTAGTTTATATCTGACTTAAGTTGTGCTTTTTGCAACTTGGTTATGTCAAATCTTGTCTAATCTTAAAATTTCCGTTGTTAAGTAGTTGGGCTGGTTTAGTTGGCGGTAGTGTAGCTTGAACCCAGTAGTAGTCTTTTGTGATGTAAAGCAAGCCGTGCCTGACACGAACGCATGCGGCCTTGCTCTTCTTGCACTGTAAAGATGCGAAAGAAACGGCTTGTGTCTGTGCCTGATCAAACCATGGCTGCCTGCTCTGTTGCCGCCAGGCAAACGAGATCCTGTCGTCGTTCGATGTCGGGCTGCGGCAGTACGCGACGAACCACCTGTCCAAGCTAACTGAAAACGGAAGCTTGAATGGCGCTGTGAATCGCGATGAGACGCGGATGCAGATGCAGATTTTACTTGCGATCGATCGATCTCATTGCCGTGAAACTGTTGTTGTTGGTGACGTGCAGACGTGCAGTACGGAGTGAACCTGGTGACTGAGAAGCGTGGTGATGGAGGTGCATTACGGACTGCTCGTCTGGTCCACCGGGGTCGGCCCGTCGGAGTTCGTCAAGTCCCTCGACCTCCCCAAGTCCCCCGGCGGAAGGTCCGTCCGGTTCCATCTACACCATGAAACGCCCATCTGAAGCAAAACTACCTGAAAACCAACTATCACCGGACATGTCCCGTACCATATCGTAACTGTCTAACTGAACGTGCAACGCAACGCAATGCAGGATCGGCATCGACGAGTGGCTGCGCGTGCCCTCCGTCGACGACGTGTTCGCGCTGGGCGACTGCTCGGGCTTCCTCACGCAGACCGGGAAGCAGGTGCGGCCTGCCCTGGCACAGGTTCCGGAGAGGGAGGCAAGTACCTGGCGCAGCTGCTCAAGAGGGTAGCGAGGCAGAACGGCGGCAAGGCGCACTGCGCCAAGAAGGCCGATCTGGGCGACCCCTTCGTGTGAGCATGGCGTCGGTCGGGCGGTACAAGGCGCTGGTCGATCTGAGGGAGAACAAGCTAGTGCTGACCTGTTTTTTTTTCTTGCCATGGTTTATAGCTTTTTGCTACGGTTTATGATTCTTGGGTTGTTTATAAAAAAGTATAAAGTAAGAGAAACTCGTGTACGGTTTTGACCGATATAAATAAAATCGCTACAGTTTGTACTATAATCAAGTTGTAAAACCCGTCTTGAAAAGGCATTTTATTTGAAAGCTGGTTACTATAGAAAAGTCGAAAATCAGCTTTTAGAAGCTAAAAAGAAGGGCCCTAGACCCTAGCTTCCTTACAATGACACATTATTATTAGTTGGTGGCATGTGCAAATGTAGCACAAACAAGATCGAATGCTGGGTCTTTGTGAATTTGCGCTTAGCAGGATGTGAAGGGGTGTCGATGGCCGGCTTCGTCAGCTGGCTGATGTGGCGGTCGGGTACCTGACGCGGGTGGTGAGCTGGAGGAACTGGTTCTACGTGGCAGTGAACTGGGCGACGACGCTCGTGTTTGGCAGGGACAACACCAGGATTGGTTGGCGAGGTGCACTGACTGATTGGCTGTGCTCCTCTGAATAAGACACGGGAAAGAGGGATTGGCCACCCACCATTTTTGTTTCATTCTCCATTTGAGTTCATCCATGTAACGTTCCCAATTCAACTGAATTCCACGGTTGAAGAGAGAGTAGCGCTATTTTTTAAGAGAAGTGTATTGCGTTTTTACTTGCAGCACTAGCTAATCCAAACCCATTTCTATATACTTTGGCCGTGTATGTTGTTTTCTTCATTAGAGCATTACTAATTGTGCCAACTGCCAACAACACCTGAACACATTCTTTCTCAGACAAAAGACGACCGAAAATGGAAGATATAAGCTGTGGCAGGTCACATAAGTTGTAGCAACCAGGCCAGACCATATGGGCACATTCTCTGCATCCACTCCCTCAAGAAAAATAGCATTACAACCAGGCCGGATCATAAGCTGTAACAACTGCACATTCTCTATATTGGTAAGCAAAGAAGACAAGTCATAAAATGTCACTTGTAACATCACAGTAACCTACTGACAATTTAAGATTTATGGTCTGAACCAAGGAAAACATAAACTTTATGGCACGATCTATCCATCGAATTACCCTTGAGACCTATCATCTGATATATGTGACAATTAAAATGCTGCTCTCATAGCGCCCCTAGTTGCATCACGCTTCATCTCTGCAGCCTTCCCACTTCCTCGGAAGTAGATGCACACTTGCTGCATGCATAATGCCAAAAGGGCTCAGATAATTCAATTTAAGTTAACTCTGTAAATCAGATCGGTTGCTCAGAAGACTAACCTGGATAACCCAGATGCTCAGCAACGACTCAAGGCAAAACAATCCAAATCCAACAAAGTAGAAGATCTGCACAAGAATTATATGAATCACTTGGCAAACCAAAGAACTATTTTGCATCAGGAATCTGAAAACTACGCTGGTAGTTTTCATCAGAACTTCAAAACTGTATATCTAAGATAGAAATAAATGAAGTTGGTTAACAAGATGGTGCTGCACTTACCCCCACCAAAGCATTCACTCTGATAAGATCAATCGCTGGCAAAATTCCTCTATAAGAGCGTAAGAAATGTCAGTCCATGAAAAGGTTCTAAGGAAACAAAGAAGATAATATTTTGGACCACCACACAATGCCACATGAATACTCCAGTAATCTTCCAAATCACAGCCTTTTTATACATACCGATCATGAGAACATGAAATCCCATATTTTGAAGAAGTGAAACATTTTATGTTTGTATGGAAGAAATGAAGGATGATTAGAATTCAAGAACTCAGTTAAGGTGAGTACAACAATGGGGTCTATGCAATCAAGTGGAAACTGTGCATGCTATTACTTGTGCATCAAAATGTGCGACATACAAGTCACGCCACTGTCTCACTGATACTATCATAGCAAAAGCCATTTGTATTAAATGCAAGTAGTATGGAGGTCACTGGTTTAAGTCTTTGTGATGCTCTTGACAGTATATAAAAAACCATGAAACTTACGCCAAAGACTTTCCCTCAAAGACAGCAGGAGGAGCCACAGCAGAAAATATGCAGAAAATAATGTGAAGCTGTAAAGACAGAAAGGTCAAGAATATTATTCAGTTTAAATTATGGAACATTAAACACTAGACTGATAAACCAAGGCATTCTTCAGTAAGCGACTCATAAGACTTACCAAGTAAAGCAAGAAGAACAATCCAAACTTCAAGGCACTGTCAGTCCTACAAAACAAGTTGCCAGAAAATGTTATTTATCCATATGCAAAAACCAGTAGGAAATAGACAGCAAAATAATACAAGAAGCCCTCAAATATATACCTCATAGCATTATAAAGAGGGCGATACCATAGCACATATGCACCAGGAACCCCAGAGATGAAGTAGATGATTGCTAGCAACCAGATCTTCACACCTGAAAATGGATAGACCGTTCATAAATAAGCATTAGATAATTTCATAGATGCACAGGCCACAGGCGACGCCAGAAGGGCTTGAGTACTACCTTCCCCCTTGATCCAAGCTGAAGTAACTGCTATGACGTTCCAGAAGAGACAGCAAACCAACCCTATTCGATGCCAGAGAAAGATTTCTTAGTTTTGCTGATAACGAAATAAAATGCCAAATATATTTATACGCAAAATAAGAGGAAGATTTATTCTTAATATGGCCTTCCATTTCTTCCTCTGAAAAAAAGTAGAATTGGAATATCATTTAACTATTCATAAATGAAAATAAAATGCAGAGTCCGAATACCATGAAGATCTTCTCAAAAGCTTTTCCCTGTGTTTTAGAAATCTCATTAATGTACATTGTAATCTTGGTAATGCAGCAATACAAACCATAATGACATTAACAGTTGCCTATGCCAACATATTTAATTATGCTATGGCTGACAACAGAAGAAATGCATCTAAATGATTTTTCTTTTTTAATGTAAAGCACATGTGACAACTTATTTCAGCAACCATGCCTTGAAGTTTGAACAAAATTTCTTGTCCACCTTACAGTTAGTTCATATCCCATAGACAGAAAAAGTTAACCAATTGAAATGCGACCTTTGTGAAATACAAATAATATCTCCTAAGATATGGACAAAACACTTGTCCACTATGACATTAAAAGGAAAAGAAAAAGGAAAGTTCTTAATCGAAGTTCAAGAATTTGCAATTTGGAAATAAGAAGGAAGCAAACCAAGAAATGACGCAAATGCAAAGTATTGCATTCTCTGAAGGTGACTTGGTATCTCATTGGCAATATCATGGTGAATGAGTGGCAGAAAAGGAGGCCAATTTTTCTCCTCGATGACAATACCAGCTACAGAATCATACCAAACAAATCAAGGGAACATAAGTTTAGCTACCCATGAATAAAACAATTAAAGATTTTTTTCTGTTAAAAAATGAATGATAACACAATCTACATATGGATGCCCAATTGTGAAAAAAATAAATTACAAGAAAGTATAACTTGACTATGAAAGCTATCTGAAGTTCATTTTAAGAACTTAAAGGTTCTGATATTTGTTTTACAGAACTGATAAAGTGTCATTACCAGATTTCTTTTTGAAATATAATGGTCAGATAAATAGATCCGATAACACAGAAACAGAAAGTTCAAAACAGCAAAAGGAAAAAGCTACGAGTTTAGTTTGAACTTGGCATACAGCAATCTATAAGGGAACTATCCAAAGTTATTTTAATACATCAGTTGTTCCGACGCTCAGTAGATATACTTGTTTTACAAAACTCTATCTAGAGCATTACTATGTTCATTCATTTTCTTCAGGGCAAATAGAAAAAGGTTGATTATCAAAGAGAGCTGCTTCTACTGTGTCATCAATGAGAGAAAATTGAAGAACATTTACCTCGTGCTGCAGCCTCCTCTCTCCTTTTTAGTTCCTAGTCAATATAATGAATATAGCAATGTAAGAATCAAAAACTGAAAGAATCAAAAACTGACAAAACTTGCATGGCTCCTATCAGCTACGTAGCATAACGTGAGGAATACATTGTGCAACTACAGGGCTGAATTTGAAAGGAAATCAACATTACATTATGAGACTAATTTTTTTTAAGAAACTAGTTCACACTTAAGCCTACTATTCAAGTTTGAAATGAAAATTTAAGACCAACTAACATGAACTTCAATCAAACTCTGTTAGTGACTTATGCAATGGCCACAAAGAAAGAGTGATATAACTGCATATATGCGCAATGTACCTTCTCCCTCTTGTTCAATTCTGCTTCCCTTGCTTGAAGCTCCTTTTCCCTTTTATTCAGGTCCTAGAGTATTCACAGAGCACACGTTAATGTGAAGCATCACTAGCTAGATAACATTTTCCTTCTTACTGCAGTTAACAAAGGTGCATTTTGCAGGTGGGACGAATAAACTGCACATTCATACAAACCTTTGACGAGTCAAGAGGGATATCTACTGCGGCGCTGAAATATGCGGGTTCAGGGGGAAGGGGCGAAAGCCGTGAATTGGAGGCGGGAGGCACGTTTCTGGGATTCTACATTACAGTAGAAACCACACAACGGTGAGCAGCCGACAATCAAAGCAAATTTAACCGCAACTCCAATGGTCCACCTCAGAAGAACAGAGCAGCAGAACACGTTACCGTCATGTAGAACGCACCGCCGCCGTAGTTGGGCTGCCCGCCAGCCTTGCCGCGCGCTTGTTCCTACAGAGAAACCACCAAAACTTCAGCCGTGAGCTCACACAAGAGGGTCTAGGCACCACCAATGTATCATCAGGACACGAGAAATTCCCCCAAGAACCGTCGGCGCGACAGAAAGATCGCAAGAAAGAACAAGAAGACACGGGTTTATCCATCGACGAGACGTGGTTAGATCCGCGCCTCCACTCAGATCCAAACAGGAGCGAAACCCTCGCCAAACGCCCACGGAATGAGAAGGAAACTAGATCCACTGCGCCCGGGCAATGGTGGAATCCTAGAAAAGAGAGAGACGGCGTAGGGGGGTTGACTTCTTACCGAGAAAGGGTTCACCTCCTCCTCCTCGAAGGGGTTGACGTCGTAGCGCCCCGCCATCTCCCTCCCTCTCCCTTGCTCGCACCGACAATGGCGATGGAGTAGGGAGTCTCGCGGGTGGACGATGAGTCCTGCCAAATACAGCAGCGCACGCACCACCGCCCCCGCAGAGCCAGACAAGAGTGACGACTACGACTCGTTCGCGGCGAAGGACGCTTGTCAACGCGACGCGCACACACGGGCTACTACTGCTCGCGGCCGCGCGGGCCACACTTCTCTTCTTTTTCTGCCTTATCTTATTTGCCCCTCAACTTACGGAAAAATTAGGTTAGTACCGCTCAAAATGCATGAGGCTCCCTTTAGGATTAGCAAAAACACCACTCGAAATAAAATGATTTTTAAACCCGAAATTGCCCATTCCCTTATCAATTCCCCTCGCATCTGAATGGCGGTAGCGCTACAACAAGTTGAGTGGGCGAAGTGCATGTGCGACCAAGGAGCCACATCGAGAGATGGGGGCGCCAACAATTTAGATTGTAAAGTGGCCAAATAAACTGTACGATGTAACGATATCTAATAAGAGGACAAAAAAGTATTGATTCAAATAAAATTCCCTTAAGATCGATGGACTGCAATAGAAATTTTAAGATCCCTTGCCAGCCCCCTCTCCCTCAGCCCCTGGCCATGTCTACTAAAGCCCTGCTTCAAAGTTTTTGACTAGAACACGTTGGCTTTTTCTTTTTTGGCTTTTTTTTTTACTTTTTTCATTTATTTCTTTGTATTCTCTGTGATGATATAGATTTTTTTTTTCATTTTTTCTCTTTTTTGATTTTGAAAAAGTTATAGTATTCGTAACCAAAAACCAATGGCCGAAGTCAGAAACGGATGCTTTTAAACCAGTTGGAGCGCCCCTAAGCCATCCCGCTTGCACCGCAACGACTAGCAGGCTACCACGCTGCTCCTCAAGCAGGAAGTTCAGACTACTCTGTGTTGTGCAGCTCCTGTCACTCTCTTTGGATAACCTTAATGATGCCCTCCGCAGTATGCCACTACACCAGGGCATTTTCTTCGGCGGTTCTTGACAAGAAAATGATACGGTGGAGCCAATGCCATCAGGACTGTGGTAAGACCTTCCTCGCTGATAAGGGGTGACTCTACGATGAGGTCTTCTCAAACATTGAGCATTTGAGCTCGAGTGCTCGACCATGAGTGAAAGTGGCAAGGTAGTATCAAATGCTGTTTTTGCCCCTCTAATGAGAGCATTCAGCATCTTTTTTTTCGATTGCCATGTGGCTCGGGCTTTTTGGAATGTGATAGTCATTGGTTTTGGAATTCGACCTCCTTTAAATGTTGGGATGTTGTTTGGTTCTTGGCTTAGAAGTTTTTCTTTGAATCTTAGAAATCAGATTCTAGTGGGTATAGCGGCCTTTTGCTGGGCCCTGTGGTTGAATAGAAATGACGCCGTTTTCAAAAAGATCAATGCTCACTCTTTTGTGCAGGTCATTTTCAGGGGGACTTACTGGATCAGATGCTGGTCGCAACTGTCTAAAGAGGAAGAGAGAAGTGCGCTCTTAAATGGTTGTAAAAGACTTGAGAGAGTGGTGTTGGAGCTTTTTAGCAAGTTTGGGTGGAGTTCTTGTTTCAGATTAGAGGGTTGAGTCCTTTTTGGCTTTTGTTCTGTGTTGGCGAGGTTTTGTAACTCCGGTGGTGGAGTGTGTTCTGTTTGTTTTATTTGGTTCTGAACGGTTGTAGTCATTCGAGATGAATGATCAAGACCGGAATACGTTGGTATTCCGTTTTCTAAAACATGAGTGCTTCGCGACTATGTCTCGCACCTGCTTGGCTTTGCTTTGTGGATATTGTTGCTGTTGTAGGGGTGACCCCACCTAAGCCCATTCGGTCTGCTAAAGGGTTGTAAAGCCTAAAATAGGATGTGTGTAATGACATAGATACTTTTATAGAGGACATATGAGTATAACGATAGGATTGTAAAATACACTTCATAAAAATATATATACAGGTCCTGGACATAGGAAAGAGACGAGCATGTTTATCTATCATCTCCACTACACTACTCTCCTACTTTATTGTTTAGTCAGTAGCCACGACAGTTGATATTGGCGCAAACGAACAAGAGCCCGAGTTGGTAAAGGGGACTGCCAAATGTTAATCGGAAAGCCAAAGGCACACGACACTGGGAGTTAGGAAGGTAAAGGTAAAAATGTATCAAAGTGGTTAAAAAAGAAGCACGCTTACAAGCAGTATTAAAGTTAAAAAAATAATTTGAGTGGTTCTTTTCGTCATTAATCTAGTGACATTTGGTCTCAGAAAAATAAATAAATAAATACATATACATACATACGTACGTACGTACGTACATACATACATATATGCATACATGTGTAGAGTAAAAGCTATATTTGGCACTATTTCTTACTGTATTTACAAAAATAACAGTATGCGGGTCGTATTGAGAAAAATATCGCTTATGCCGTCTGGTGGGCAGGCGGCAGCGCCCGCGAGGCGACACGCGACGCGGCCATCGGTGGCAGGCGCCTGCCGCCCCCTCACCAGACGGCAGGCAGCCTGCCACCCAATGGACAGACGGCAGGCTTGCCTGCCGTATGGTGAGGGGACGGCTGCCCTAATTTTTTTTCATTTAGTGTTTTTTTGAATTTTTAAATATAATTAAATGAGCTCCAAAAATTACAAAAATTTATATACAGCCTTCCAATACAATGTACCTCATAGTGTAATTTTTGGGTAATTTTATCCATTGCGAATGCTGCTAAAAAATTCATAAAATTTTTATATTTTTACGAGTTTTTATATATAACAAACGAGCTCCAAAAATTATGAAATTTTATGTGAAGCCTCTTGATACAGTCATAGTTATTGTGTATTGTTTTAGGAATTTTATGTGATATGAATTTATGACATTTATTCAGGTTAACTTAATCATGAATTTAATGATCGTCACACATCTTTTTTAAGTAGTATGTGTCGATCAATCGTGTTATATATTATTTGCTGCTATTTAGTTTGCACAATTGTTATCATCTGTGTATGTGCCCCCCCGCGTGCTCTCTCGTTCACACTAATGTCATTATTTCTGTGTCGTCCCCCTCGTCTGCTCCTCGTTTGCACATTTGTCAGTGTTACGATGTCGTCCTCCCTCACCGAAGCGCTGCTCATGATGATGGATCCTCTATGTACGAGGTGAGTGCACCGGGTTCATCTTTCACTTGGCCATAAATATGAACCTTTCACAGTTCATCGTTGCTCATCTCAGTCGCTCATCGCAGAAGGTGAATGTCACGGTCGTCATTGAAAATTGGGAGTGTGTAGCTCATTAGTTCATGAAGGCAGTGCATAGCTCAAAATTGGCAGTGCTGATTTCTCGTCCAGAAAGGCAGGTAATTTTTGATCGTATGCTTTCGACGTTACTCTTGTAATCGTAGTCAATTAGTGTTATTTAGTTAATCCTGATTAATGTAGTTTATATTACGAAGTAAGTATACCGTAGTAATTTAGACATAGTTTGTACTATTTTTGTGTACGTACGGTACCCATAATTTGTTAGTTTGGGGTAAGTAATGAGTTAGTGCTAAGGACGACTTTAATGAATAGCTCGTCACTTTTTTGGGATGAGTAATCAAATTACCCGTAAGTAGTGAAGTATTCCTATGTAGTTACATGCACGCATGTAATCACTGACTTGTAGTATGTTGCTGTCATTATTAATCTTCGCACTAATATTTCATCTGTCCCATTTGTTGCAAGGTACGCTCAAAATTAATAGTGCACAGCTAATTATTTGGAGAAGGCAGCGCATAAGTCATTAAGGACGAGGCAGTGCTGATTACTTCTTCCGAAAGACAAGTATTTTTTTATAACATGCTTTCGGCATTATTTTCGTAGTCGTAGTTATAATTATTGTTATTTAGTTAGTCATAATTAATGTAGTTTATATGATAAAGTAAGTTTTACTGTCATTATTAATTTTCGCACTAATATTTCATCTGTCCTATGTATTGGTAGATATGGCTTTACCGGAGCTTCTAGAACACTTGTACGATGAGAAACACCATTGCCACACATGGATGACGGGTGATGCGGCTGGCCCTTCACTGTTCAAGCTGCGGGGGGAGGGGGAGGGATCCATGGGCGTTAGACGAGCGCTACATCCCAACCCTGTGGGCCACGGGCTTATTGCCCTTTGCGAGGCTGGTCTCCACGAGGCACGAGTTTACCATCGACGGCAGCCTGCTCGCGGCACTGGTGGACAGGTGGAGGCCCGAGACACACACATTCCATTTTTGCTGGGGTGAGATGACGGTCATTCTGAAGGACGTCGCGTTCTTGACCGGTCTCTCTCGGGGGTGATGCACTTGTTCCAGCCCCTGCACCAGCCGACTGGAAGGAGAGGCTGGCGAATCGGTTCGGCCAGCCTATCTCGGAGAGTGCACGTGGCGTCCCCCGCATATAGCTTAACAATTTCAGTGTGTGCCTGCAGGTTGCACCACCGAAGGTCGTTAGGACGCACCTCATCGCATTCCTTATCCAGCTCTTTGGTTGGAGCATGTTTCCAGCCACACACGGTGATATTTGCAATGCCGAATTCATCGACCTCGCCGAGTCTTTGGTGGACGCAGAGTTTGGGGCGATGCCTTGGTACACCTAGGGATCAGTGGTTCTGTGCGCCACATATCGGGGGTTATGTGATGCTTGCCAGCGTGTCACTACTGGTACCTCCAATCTGGCCATCTGCTACGTGCTTTTGTAGCTATGGAGCTGGGAGCACTTCCCTGTCGGACGTCCAACGATCGTGATGCCAGTGCACTCGTTCAATGAGTTCGCCGACCTGATAGACGGGCCCACTATGGGCATTCGGTGGACTACTGCCCGTCTGCGGTGGGCGAAGGGCAAACCGTCGAGGTGCTACTTGCTGTGGTACAACGAGTTCGAGTCGTTGTATGATAGCGACATCATATGGAGTCCCTGGATGGTAGATTTTGTGCATCGTGTATTGCTGTACGGGCTGTCCCTGCATTGCCTGGAGGACGATGAGTTATGCCTGATGACACACCATCTGATGTTCTCGTACATGGTAGAGGCTTACGTGCTGCAGTGCATGATACCAGGCCATGCCCCCTTTGGATGGCAGGTTCCTACCACATGCCGTGCACCAGTGAGTCAAACTCTATCCGACTATTGTGTACACTTTGTATGTCTTGCTATGTAACATCGATGATTCTGAAAATGCAGGCAATCGAGAGCTGGTCGACATGGTATGGACTGGTAGCCAATGCAACAATAGTGGACGATGGCATGGACAAAAAGGGCACACCTCGATATCATGGAGCAGCATCCATACGACGTCCAGACGTACGACAAGTACCTACAGTGGTACGTACCCTGGTAGTACAGCAGACTCACCATTCCTCCACCAGATCGCCCCGAGCAGATCATGCATGAGGAATGTCTGGAACGCTCCATCGACCCCCACAGCGCTTCGCGGCGGCATGACAGCATAAGATAGTTCAAATATCTTATCGTTCCATTCAAGAAATTCGTATTGCTCATTATTGAACCTGTTTCGTATGTCAATTCAGTTGGAGTGGACGCAGCACATCGCAAGCGTGTTAGAGGCTACCATCAGTAGCTCAGAGACACCACCGGCCTTACAGAAGACTATAAAGTTCATCCTAAAGCAGACCAAAAAATAGCGCACAACCTAAGATGCGGCCATTCCACGGATCACAGTGCGCACATGAGCCACCCATTGGGGGCACCGTGCTCACCCGCCAAGTCATCACGACCTAGCGAGTCCAGCTGGCCATCGCAATGTATTGAGTTTGCATGGCGTCGTAGTACTAGCCGTCGATCATCCGTTCGCCGTACTGACGAGGAGGTAACTTACGTACGAACTTACATTTTCTTTTCCTATTACACCTTGCATTCCATTAACATCATGGCATTCTCCCGCCGCAAGTCCATCATCGAGATGCATCTCTTTTGCTGTCCGCACCACCTGCACAGACTACCACTCCCTATTGTTCATCTTCGTTGCACATTCGAGAGGTATGAGATTCGCATTGTACATCTAGAATATTTATTATAACTAATATCATTTTGTCTTGCAGCCTTCAATTCAACATGGGGGTGACGACGAGTCCACCGACGATGACACGGACCTCCCAAATGCTTGCAGAGAGCAGTATACGACACCTGAGTTTGCAGCGTACGCAGGGCAAAGCTCAGCGTTCTCAGCATACCCAAAGTTTGGACACTTCAGTGGGTAGAGCTCCTCTGGCTTTGCTGCCATGTCTACAGTCAAAGCGAGAGCTCCTTCGTACCACGAGGGGGATTTCTTGAGTCCTTCATACACGACATTATTGCGAGCGACTCACAGTTCGGTATATCTCAGCTGGACGACTTTGACCCTTACTGGACACAGCCTACTGTACTTGAGCCTACTGGACCATCGCCGGCCACTGAGTAGACAGAACGGTCTCCATATCTCCTTCGACCCGAGACATAACCTCCGGACCAACTGACGTACCCAACAGGACATGCTCATGCGCGATGGAAAACAAGGCCACGTATGGGGAGGCAGACGCGGCGAGAAGATAGCAGTGGCTCAGATGAGTGAGCCATATCGCATCCAGTGTGATGCATTTTTTGTACTACTATAATTACTTTTAATTGTACAAATTCTTAATGTATAAAATTGTAAAAAAAACCTGAAATATTCGTAAATTCATGATTAAGTTAATCCAAATAAATGTCATAAATTTGGACTACATAAAATTTCTAAAAATTACATAATAACTATAACTGTACCGGGAGGCTTCACATAAAATTTCATAATTTTTGGAGCTTGTTTGCTATATGTAAAAACTCATAAAAATATGAAAAGTTTATGAATTTTTGAGCAACATTCACAATGGATAAAATTATTCAAAAATTATGCTGTGAAGTACGTTGTCTCGAGAGGCTGTACATAAATTTTTGTAATATTTGGAACTTAATTTATATATTTAAAAATTCAAATAAATACTAAATAAAAAATTAGAGTAGGTAATTAAGTCGGCTTAATTACCTGCCGCCACCTCATCAGACGACAGGCAAGCCTGCAGTCTACCCATAGGGCGGCAGGCTGCCTATCAGTGGGTAGACGGCAGGCTTGCCTACCGTCTGGTGAGGGGGCGGCATACGACTGCCGCCAGCAGCCACACCGCATGTCGCCTCGTGGGTGCTACCAAATCTAGTTTTAACTCTACATGTGTATGTATGTATGTTCGTACGTGCATATGTATGTATAGAGAGAGAGAGAGAGAGAGAGAGAGAGAGAGAGAGAGAGAGAGAGTGGCCTTTGGCTATGGAGCAAGTTCTTCCTTGAGGAATAGTTACCGGTGGAGGTCGCTACCTCTCAATCAACCATAGTTTGCTTCCCGACACTACCATTGGGGATAGCCGTCAACTGCAATAGATCTCCTAGATTTGTTCTGGTTCACATCATTCATTAGTTCATTACTTGGCACCATATTTTATTAGCAATTAGGAGCATTAGCTGTCAAGTAGACTTTCTTTCAAATTCTGAAGAACGGAGACATGGTCGAATAGAACGTAGCTACATGATCTCTAGTGTGTTGTTTTTGCAAGTTAGTTACACCAATTGATTGAAAATAACGAGGGAATTGTAGAATCTGGTATGGCAAGACAGAGAGGATGAATGACTTCTTAAAATCTCCCTTACGTATTAGCAACATGATGCAGTGAAAAACACAAACTCACAAGCTATACTAAAACCAAGAGCCAAAAATCACAAGGCACCTGAGACAACATAGTCTCACCTGGTTGACCGCCGGACGGGGGGTGGTTGGATGGCACGGCCAGTTTGACCGCATGTGTCATCGGTCGGACCAGTCTGGGCGGTCTGACCACTCGCCGAATCAGAAGCTGAAAACAGAACAACTCTCAATCAAGCAAAAAAAAAGTCTTACTCGTAAACCACATAGAAACAAGATAAACCTTGATACAAATCTTCCATAGGATGTTAGGAATATATTTCAATCATGGATTGTGAAGATCACGCCAAAATGTCATCCTTTATCCAAAACATGAAAGGTTGCATAAAAAACAAACAAAAGAGAGAAACATCGATCTACACTTGCTCACGAGTTCTTGATAATCTAGATGACATTGGATGAGTTCTCACATATTATAGCAAGCTAGATCACATCACGAACTCAAGCCAAAACACGCTCAAGATCAAAATCCCAAAATTACCTTTCTCTTGAGCAAAACCAGGCAATCACAAACATTTTCTATAGAAAGTGCCTACATGAATAAGATTCGATCTCTAAGAGATATCTCTATCTCTTAGACATCCTTAGCACTAAGAGGAATAAGAGAAGATAAAAACTCAACCAAAAAATCAAACAAATCAAAAGCACAAGAAGGAATCTATGGCACAACTCACTTGAATGAGGTTGGATGTTCATTTTATTTTGAGAGGAATGCTTTGTAGACACTCTTTTATAGATGAAAGAGCTCTAAACCTAGAGCATATACACAAAGTCTCCAACAAAAAAACCCTAACCTCTCCCAAAATCCTAAGGTGTAATACATTTCTCAACACACGCAATGGCTTATATAGTGTAGACTCCTCACTTACTATCAAATCCTAGCAACCAACAACTCTTAGTGGATACAACCATTTACAAATAGAAAACCCAGTAACCTACACACAAATAGGTTTTACACATACTTGCACGTTTTTCAAAGCATGACTTCCATATGGCTCTAATAGACCGATAAGTCGCTCCATCCTCTAAGGGTGGGTTCTTTTGGGCTGTGGGTTATAGCTTATGGGTGAGAATTTTGAATTCTGGACTGTTTGCGAGAGGCAGTACACAGAGGAAAATAGTCACATCGATTTTGGCCAATACAGCTGAACTCGATACAGTTTGTCCTACAAGCTACCTGTAGACCCTATCTTAAAAATATACTAGTTAAAAGCTAGTTACTGTAGTACAAGCCAAAAGCCACAAGCCGTAAGTGCTACCGAATGCACTCCAAGACGTAACCTAAACCACTTAGCCCACCACCGCGGTTTCGCAAATCGCCTCTCCAGTATTGAACAATTTCTTCAATTACCACCAGCTGGTCTTTATAGTGCTTCTCAAAGCATCTACCACAACAAAGTCCATGATGCACAATAACTTATTGCCAAGATTGTACTCCAGTCATGTCCAAACGGGCGGCCCGACATAGCCTGACATGGGCATGATGTGGCACGGGTCTATTAGGTGAAACCCGTTTAGCCTATCAGTCTAAACAAGTCGTGTTGGCCCATAGGCCGAGGAGGCGGCCCAGGCACGGCCCAACAGGAAGCCTTGCCGTACTAGACCAGTATGAGCTTGTTTAGCCTGATGGGCCAAATAGGACGACTAGCTCATTTCAGCCTAAATTTTTTAAAAAAATGTAAGAAAATCATAAAATATATATATATACACAAAATAAAATTATTTATACTAATAAAATTAACTATATAAAAATTTTAAAATATAAAATAAAATTATATGGATATTAAAAAATGAATGGGCCGACGCATTGGGCCGGGGCAGCAGCCTAAGCATGGGCCGACGCTCCGTGCTAAGCTGGCGTAGCACGATGGCCAAATGGGCCATGCCTATAGTGGCGTGCTGTGGGCTGGCCCAGCAGACACGACCCATTTGGCCACCTGTATCATACATCTGCTTCAAAAATCGTCACCACTTGAATCATGTAAGTCCAATGGCATACCACATACATACACTTGTCTCATCACGACGCTTATCTTTCTCCCGTACTTCTTCGCTTAAGATGATGCTCCACCTAGACTTACGCGACTCTCATGGCCTCAGGACACCTCCCCTAGTTCATTCTTATCATTGCTTGCAACAATAAGCAAGCGCCCTACACTTCAAAGAATTAGCAATCGTCCCGAGTACAAGTGACATACATTTAACTCTCATCAACAAAACCAATGTAAAATGCACAACAAGATTACAACAAGATTCCTACAGTGCATAGACTCTTATCATGACGAACACCTACATAGACTCCCATCATGACTAACACTTATGGATTGCCGTCATGATTAATATAGCCAAAACCAACTCACTCAACTTCCTAGTGGCCAATCCGACCGCCAACCATCAGCCGGTTAGACCACCATAAACCGACTTAAGACCTCCTAATAACAGGAGCCGATCTGACTTTGACACCTATGATGATTTGACCGCCCGACAACTTCCGATCGGACCGCTATCACGCTGGTCACACCAGACACCGATCAAACCACCCATACACAGCGGTGAAACCATCTCTGCAAACTGGTCAGCCAATTGGCTGCCAACCAATCAAACTCAAGTTTGGACAATGAAACACAAGCAAAATCATATACTTATCACATAACATGAGGTTGCCACACATGGCCTTACAAGAACCAATCAGCATGATCCAAGCATCACTGGCTGAGCAGAACATACATCCAATGACAACGTGGCTTCAATCGAATTGGCAATTACCGAATGACTGGAAGATACAACACTCTACAGTAATATCTGCTTTGCAATGCATACTAGCTATAGGATGTCATATCCAGAAAAGTAACTCAAAATAGGGCACCAATAATATCGACTGATACATAAGGTACCAATATTACAGGGAGTAAAAAAACAATGAGCCAACACAAAATCTGCAACCATCGCAGAATCATATAAGGCAACACCGATCAGACCTCGAATTTATTAAATGCACAAAGCTATAAGCCCTACCACGAGTAATCTAGTATTGCCATATAACAGGCCTCAAGTACAATGTCCTGAACAATGTATACATATAGCCAGTGCTATTCCGTTGTCTCAATTCTACTTGTGTATAGAAGCATCGTCCCCATGCGGACACAGACAAATAACACACAAAGAACAAAGTCACCAGGAAAAATGGCGCATGCAATAGTAAAGCTACTTTCCATGATCTGCAAAAACTTGTAGCTTATCGATTTACAGCCTACAAAGCTCTTTGCCTCCTAGGAAGTAGGTATTGTACCAGAAATATGTGCCTCAATAAGGACGTGAAGCTTCCTTTCAGTGCTCCATGATTGCACAAAAATGCTGATACTGAATATACTCCGAGAAGAAAAGATATATGCAACTGAAGAAAGCACAATCAGGTCTTAGAACATGAGTGGAGTAAGTTGTTTGCTGAAAAGATCACCAAGGGCACCACGAACATCCATCTGCGGCATAACCACCAATTAGAAATTAGAACTACAGCACTAGTATATGTTAAAAGCCTCAAACCATATATCCAAGATATAAAACATATATACCTGATCACAGCAAATAAGTTTTGTAATTAATGGGTAGAACTCTCTGAGGTGCTTCTTGAATATTTGAGAATCCATGATACACATTCCTTTCAAAACCTGAAATGCAAACGACAGTTTAAAATGTGGGAATAGAAAATTTCTCCAGATATGAATGAGAAACTCTACAAAAAGCCCTATATACAACTTCAAGGATCCATGTATACTATACCTTGACAATGACAGGTGCTCGTAGGTCCAGTACACGATGTATGTCTGCACTAGCAGCTTCCCCAGTGCTAGGCTGGAGATCAGACGCCTCTTTCAAAATCTGCCCACAGAAAGAAATGAGCTTCCCTTCTGCTAGGTTCTTTAGCTTTTCCTGTTCATTACATTCTACACCAAACCCATTTGTTTCCTCAGTTGATCCATTCGCATCATGCTCCACTGTTGACTTGTGTAGAATCTCTAAATAGATAGTTGTTCCAGCTAGTTCCTGGCGAAGAAGATTCAGTGGAGGCCTACATAATATTAAGTTTCAAATGTTAGAAACTTCAAATTTGGGAAGTTATGTCTGCAGTCTTCAAGCATTACCTTTCTGGCGGTATATGGTGCATCCTTGTTCGGAGGTTTGAAGGTGAATTATAGGAAGAAGCAAATTCTAGGAGTGAGAGCAAGATATCCATTATTGCTATCTGTTGTGTTGCTTTTAGCCTGCTCCAATATTTCTTCTGCAAAGTTCATCAATAGTCATCAGTTAGTATATCCGCAAAACCACCGTTTGTGTGTATATTAAGTGGTTCAGATCTAATATCCATCATACAAAGTGGAAACTGTACCTGTATGCTGTCAATGGTCCCAAGCAGCAGTAACTGAGTGATGCATTTACTCCTAACAGTCTCCATCATAGGGTTTTCTTCTTCTTCAGTCTTGTCAGCCCCATCAGCATCAGGTGTCTAGATCAACAAGCAGGCAAATTAAATATATAGGAAAAACCATAGCCAACAATGGAAAAAATGCCAGAAAGTACTTCCATACTACTAAGCACACTGACGGTATCAGTGCTAATATACTTTAGTAGAAAGTAGAAAGGTGCATAGCTGCTTCATGGATGCCAGCTGAGCTAGCACAGACATGACTTACGGCATGTTAAAACTATGGCAACACATGCTGAGCAAAGAGCATTAGCAATGGACAACATATCAGAAGAGAAGAGGAGCAGAGTTAAGGAAAGAAAACCTGAAAAATTATTTGAAATCATATATTGATTACTTTTCATAGTACACATTACACACAATTGGCTAGCATATCAAATTATCAATACAGCAGTAGCATTCCAAAAGCTTCTAACCGTATCTATAAATTTATTGTATTATTTATATCATTCCATGGACCCTTGTTCACATACCAATCAACTCAGGTGTCTGCAAGTTACCATACAAGTTATAAACAAGAACTCCATCTTTTGTGAGATGCACAGGAAGAGAAAACAAAAACACCAAATATTAAATAAAAGTTATAACTTAGAATTAGCAATTTAGCATCTTTTGTGAGAATGCATGGTTGAATGTTTATTGACATGCAGATATAGCAAGCTACACGAACATGCAATCTGCTAATTTTCAAATCATAGTAATTAGACATCTAATCAATATGTGCAAGAGGAAAGAACATGTACCTTCACAGGTGAGGGTGGAGCAACATCGTCCGTTTGACCTTTTGATTTGGATGTAAGACTTCTGACCAAAAGGTTACCCATAATTCTTTGTCCAAAGGTTTTACCACGTGGGGAAACTGCAGGTTGTGCTCTGCCTGATGGTGATGGCAAACCTAGATAAAAAGTTAAATACAATAAATGATATCAACTTTTCAGTATTCCAATTCATCTGAAAGTATTAAACAACTAGAGGAACACTTTAGATTAGTGTACCTTCTGAATTGTCCAGGCTAGTCTGTGGATTTATTTCCTGATGACCATCCTGTTCACCATTATTACTTATCGAAGCTCCTCCTTCCCTGCTGTCATGGTAACTACTGCCAAGAGAGTTGGTCTCCGCTTCTCTTGAAAGTAATTGTTGATTGTTTGACTTCTGAAATCCTAGCGAATTGAGGAGTTCGAGGGGTTGGGTTGTGTATGATGCATCCCTGACAAGTGATGCCAATATTAATATATGAATAATGAAAGCTAAAATTAATTTAAGTAGGAATAGAATCTGAGAAAATACCTAATACTCTTTAGTAGTGTTTCCCAGTCACCATCACTGAATTGGTGACCGCCAACCTCTATTAGATGAACTAAAGCTCCCAGAGCAATTGAAACGACAGTTTGATCTGTTTTCTTGGCACACTCGAGCAGCAAGCCCAGAAGAGGTGGAAGCATAAATGACACCTCCTGTAAAGACCGCAACAAGATGATGACCAATCAAACAACTTTCCAGTTAGATCTCTTGCTCTATGTGCAGGATGACTGGATATGTACCATGTCTTTGAAAACGAAGAGAATAACTATAGAATCAAAAGTTTGCATGACAAACGATGTTCTGAAAGATCCAAAGGATTTCCAAGAAGCAACTAAAATCAGGAATAATAAACAGCATCTGTTACCTTGTAGAAAGTATTGAAAAGGTTGCAGATCAACTGCAGAGAATGAATGCTAGTATCACGGAGCCAATCATCCCCAGAAGAAAGACCATCCCGTCCAGCATGCCTTACATGATCCAGTATAGGAAAGAGTACACGGTGGAAAATGCTCTCCCAAAAAGGAGAGGAGAATTTATGTCCTCTCTCATTCAGCAGATCAAACAGCACCTCAAGTGCACAATGTCTAACTTCTGGTCTGAAGTCTAAAGTCAAATCAGACAAGCCAGCCAGCATAGGAAACCAGTAATGCTCAGCCACATCAAAATTGGCCTCTGGAACAACATCAACAGGTTTAACAGCACCACCAGGAATGAACCCCTGTACAAAGAATTAAATGAGGCAAAATAATAATAATAATAATAATAATAATAATAATAATAATAATAATAATAATAATAATAATAATAATAATAATAATAATAATAATAATAATAATAATAATAATAATAATAAGGCATTTCCATACGAGAACAGAACTACAGAATATTAACATAAAAAGAATGCAATGCAAGTTAAGGGGTAGTCATCATCCCAACCTCTGCCAATCGGTCTTCACATATACGCAGGAGAGCAATAGCCTTCAAACTAATTCGAGAAGTGCATTTGTTATTGGCGAAACCAATAAGACAGTTGACACAGTCCATGAAGCAATCGCCAACAACTTGATCAAAATGTTCCAAGATAACTGCCAAACACATTCATTTAATTCGTAAGTCAAGAAAGAAAAATTAACATCTTTAGAATATATTAATATAAGTCGGGGAAAGCATTATTCATGCCAGCTATATAGGCTACTTTCCAAGTTACCTTGTTCTACGTTTTCAAAAGCGCTTTCAACAATATATTCGTTCTCATCATCAGCCGCTGCAGTGAATATCATGAATACACAACGCCAACCTGACTTTATACTACCAACTTTTGACTTGATCAACTGCATGTTCATACAGCAAAATTTTTACTTGGAACATCATTTGATATAAAAGCCCAAGATCATTAGATTTCATTTATTTGTCAAAATTTATACATAAAGACATACCTGAACAATGCAATCAACAATCAGACCACGGATTTTTTCGCTGCGACTATTCCTCATTAAAATAACAAAAGGCTTCAGTATGTCGTTCTGAAATGTGAATTTGTTCAATTCTGCACGTTCCAAGTACTTCATACCAAGCTGCCTCAGTGAGTCAATGGCATACATGGCAACTTTCTCCTCATGGTGGCTCCCAGCAGCAATAAAATGCTGAGCCAACACAGACCAAATTCTGGCCCACACCTATGTGTACATATATAAATGGTAAGTTATCAGCCGCAATGGTAGACTAAATATTTAATCATGACATGATAAATAGCAGATAAAATTTCATTTTAGGATACCTCCTACTCCTAACAGTAAAAGGATTCCTGATGTTGCTGTGAATTGCACTGACACCTCTAACAGATGACAGACTGGTGCTCAGGTACACGCAGGTCAACAAAATGGCTCCAGCAAGTACAGAAATATTGGACTAAATGATGTTTTCAAAAGAAAAGAAAAGGCACACTGAAATACATTTTACCAACAAGTTTTGCACTTTTTACAAAGCTTTGGTGCATCAAAGCCCAATGTCTCAAGGAAACACCAGTATGTTTAGCCTACCATATTTGGAAGTAATTGCCTTTTTGTCACTTTCTAAGTGGATTTAAAAATTTATGTTTCAAACATAAGCATTCATTTAAATTGAAAATGTTTGTGTTCCGTTCTTTCATATCATCACTGTATAGCTAATTGAGAAGAATATCATATTGCCGTGCTGATGTCATATTGTACCAGTACCACATGCCATATTGTATTGCTGTGCAACTTAGATGCATAGCAATAATTCTTGAGCACTGCAGAATAATATTAGGTGACCGTGCTCTCAACTGAGTAAAGTTCACTTTGTTATGAATATTGTGTGTATTGATATGAGACCCAAAGGGCCATATATATAGAAGAGTACAAGAGTATATGCCATATAGAGATAAGGCATATATAGAATAGAATACAAACTCTATATCCTAATACAACTCTATCTCCTTAACACCCCCCTCAAATGCAAGGCGTATGCAATAGCATTGCATTTGAAAAAGGGTTAACACTAAAACAAGATAAATCCGACATCCGAGTCGTGATAAAGTCGTCGTTGCGTGCAGTCTTCGAAGAAACTGTCAAATCAAGTCGAAGAGGAATAGATAGAAGCATGACGGCATAGATCGAAGCCTGAGACGGCGGCGGCGCAGTGCACAAAAAGCGCAATGGAGGCGCGGTGCAGAAGAAGCGCGGCGGCCTTAAAAACTCGGGGCGGCGGCTCAAAGAGAAGCGGCGGCATCATAAAGACTTCTACGATCTGCAGCGGCTCAAGGAAAAGAGCAGCAGCTGCCACGCAAAAGAAAATTCCTACACTTCTATGACTAACAATAAATTTGTGGACTCGCACGGCTTGAACGAACTAAAAATTAAAGACTACGGATTTGGATGGACGCAACGGAAGGACTTACGAAAGAAAAAAATAACTAAAGACTGACGAAAAGAAATCAGCTATAGAAAACGAAAAACTGACTAAAAGAAATCAGCAGAGAATCCCACTCCCTCAAAACCCCCTTCTCCTCTTTTTTTTTCTTTCTTTTCCCGGTCGGTTTACAACCAGACCCGGTCACCACTTTAAAACACACCGGCCAAGTCCAGAGAAGGCACGATGGTCTCGGCGGTGTGGCGACCCGGCTGGTCGGCGTCGGCAGACAGCGACGGCGGTCTGCGTCGGCCAGCGAGGCAGCAGCTGGCCGTCGGATCGGCTCGGGCGGAGATGACAGCATAGACACCGAGCAACCCGCGACGCCGGTGGCGAATCCCAGCGGCGGCAGCGCTGGCCGCCTCGGCGAGTCGGGCGGCAGATCCCAGCGGCGGCCCGCGGCCGGCGGCCTCGAGCGAGACGACGGCGGCGGCGGCCTCGAGCGGAGACAACGCGCGGTCGACCGAGCGGCGCCCGCGACGCGCGCGGTGAAACCCGAGCGGCGGCCGCGAGGAAGAGCCTCCTGCGCCGATCCGCGAAGACGAGCCGGTGGGATCCAGCGAAGTGGCGTCGGCTAGCACTGAGGCGTGCGGTCGGCGCCGATCCGAGCGAAGAGGCGTCGGCGGACAAAAAAGCAGTGGCTCGGGAAAAGCAGCGGTGGCTCAAAGGGGGTCCGGGAGAGGCTAGGCCGGCGGAGACCAGCCAACGTCAAGAGAGCCGAGCGGTGGCGGCAGTCCAAGAAGAGGACGGCGGTGGATCGAGCTCGAGCGCGCGCGGCGATCTTGGATCCGCGCGGTGGCGTAAGAGGCGGCGACGGTGGCTTGTCGGAGACGAGGCGGCGGCGTCGTCGTCAAGCAGCCCAACAAGATGGCCGCCCCCGGGAGAGAATATTGATCCTCCCGGGGGCAGCAGCAACAGCGGAAGTAGATCGGTTAGGGTTTTAACCTAAGCTCTGATACCATGTTATGAATATTGTGTGTATTGATATGAGACCCAAAGCGTCATATATATAGGAGAGTACAAGAGGATATGCCATATAGAGATAAGGCATATATGGAATAGAATACAAACTCTATATCCTAATACAACTCTATCTCCTTAACACACTTAATCTTCATAGCACCTATGATATGCATATGCCCAAGTTCTTATATGTACTACTTTAAAAATCTCCAGCATTGATACATCGTTTCACTCACCTTAATTCATTCTAGTGGCATGTCTAAGGGCCAGTTCTTTTGGGCTATTCGTAAGAAAGAGTACGAAATAAGAGAAACTCATGTGCAAGTTTAGCCGATATAAATGGAGTCGCTACAGTGTGTACTACAATCAACTTGTAGACCCCGTCTTAAAAAATCACTCCGTTTGAAAGCTAGTTACTGTAGAAAATCCGAGAAACAGCTTTTAGAAGCTGAAAAGAAAATGCCCTAAATTTCATATGGGTGAAATGAACAGTCGATAGACAAATATCCTATGGCTAAAAAAAGAATCTGGATCAACCTATCTCTATAAAGCTCTCAATGTGAGATTTTATATTAGTTTTTCTTAGAATAAAAACAAAGCAGGTCCTATTTATTCATCTCTTCACATTTTTAAACTAAAAAAATAATAAGCAGCATGAAATGATAGAAGGATTGTTAAAAGAACCATTAGGCGGCATAATGCAAACAACAAGAGCCAGAGCATACCAAACGTATCCGAGCCATATTATAGTAGCTTATCTCAACAAGCTTTTGCAAGCTGAAGACACGAGCCGGTGTCTGTTTTAGTTCTTCTGCAGAAACACCACAAAGGGCAGTGAAGAATTCAACGATGGAATCACTTGGTAGCTTTACACTGTTTACAAAGACTTGCTCAGCAGGCTTTCCAGACAACTCTTTCAGTGAATGAACTACATAATCCCTCGATATTTGATTTGATCCCTGCATAACAGTTGCAGCAATTGAAGCATTGGAAGTGATATACTCAAGCCTTGAGACACATTCTAAAACAGCATTCCAAGTATCTTGCAAAGCATCCATATCCGTGTCAGCTAAAGCAAGGAGAGTCCGCAATGCCTCAACATTTTTACTACGCATTTCCTTAGGACCATGCAAAAATGTAAACCTGCATAATTTTAACAAAGAAAGGATGACATTACATTCATATAGACAACAAATAAAATTACATAGAGAAGTTTGATAAAGAACATTTAGTACAAATCCATAAATAGAAAAGATAATTTCCTACCTCACTAAGGATGTCAAGAAAGCATAGCGCATGGTGTCCATCCCAAGAACACGAGTAAGATGGATGCCAGCTTTAAACCCTTCCATGCATAATACAACCCTAGGCTTACTGTCACCTTCCTCCATGGTTACAGAAAATGTTGCAAGCAAAGGCCATCCTACAGCTTCAAGCATTGGTCTAACAAGCTCAACTTGCTCGGCAACATGAAAAACACCACTCTTCTGTCCCTGGTTTTTGAAAAGTGCTTGAGTCTGCTTGATGATTTTTTCACTTTCTGCCTTTGTATCGTTTGCTGACTTCAGTCTTGGAAGAGCTAAATTGAGTATATTGACAAGATGGCCCCTTTCTTCTGTTTCATGTCTCAGTTTACTGGTTTTTGCGGCATCAGGGAAATCGTCTTTCATCTTTATCTCTTCCTTGACAATGGAATCATAAATTTCCTCCAAGAGCTCCTTTGGGGCACATTCCTCTGCATCATTGACAGTGTTCATACGTACAAAATCTGATTTCGACATTTTAGGCCACACCATTGGATTATGTGCATCAGTATTCAACATTATAACAGCATAAGCAAGAATATAAGAAGTATCTGCATTTTTAAAAAGTCCAGGGTTATCAGCACAGTACCTGCAAGTCATCATATAGGTATTTCAGGAGATCACTTGTAGAAATGTTGAAGAAAAACAGTATTAAGATTCTATACATACATACCGCTCCGCAAATTTTTCCATTATGCGATCAATCTTCTGTGCCTCCCCAGGAAGGCGAAATCCTTTCAGGAACTCACGAATCGCAGCATCAAACTTCAACCCCGAAAACTTCATGGAATCAACGTAAGCATGCATCACAGCAAGGGGAAACTCCTCATGCTGTCCCAAATATTCACCAATCATAACCTGCAAAGTTACAGCTCAGGAAAGTTAGTGATTAGCCACACCTTTCTGACAAATGACTGTAAAATAATCCTCCTTTTGCATTTCAGAAAAACTGCAAGCAGCTCATTAAATTTCTTGAAATCACCTTATCCAAGCTGGAATTGCTCTTGAGAAACTGAGCTACAGATGATGCCTTATTTTCAATCAACTTATTTGATAATAAATACTCGATCCCCTTTGCTGGTTTGCGATTAAACTGCAAAAGAAAAAGAGGGAAAGGGCTCAGTTACAATCAGTAATGCAGCAAGAAAAAACTAGGATAAATGATCGCTACAACTACATACATGTATTAGATAAACATCATGAGGTAAAGAATCAACTTAAATTGCAAAATGAAACAATAAAAACAGCAAGCCTACCACCTCTGAGATTGCAGCCTCCATTGTTGACTTATGAGCTTTAGCTCTCTCAAACTGAGTGCGACCATCCTCTTGGCTCTTTGTCTCATCAGTTGTCGAGCTCCTTGCAGAAGAATCCTCTTCACAAGATTCAACAATGCTCCCCTGCTTTGAGGATTCTCTTCGAACATGCTCCCAATCAACCAATGACTTCAAAATACTCACCAAACACTGCAATTTAGGTTTTTATGTGATATTAGCACCGCGCAAGAAAGGTTAACGAAACTTAAGTAATATGAATAATAGTAACCTGAAGAGACGAGCCTTTTACAGAAACTGTTTGAGATGAAGCAACGGTGTTGGTATCAGCACTTTGAGATCCTTGTGCAATTCTTGAGAGCGCACTAACCTGATAGGAGACATATGACCAATCAGATATGTCACAAGCCAATAAATAAGATACGCTAATTCTATATAGTGTAAAAACAATCTTCTTTGTGCTTACCGTGCGTTCAAAAAGGTTTGGTCCCTCAAGGTCACAATCATAATTTACAAACATATCTGCAAGCATTTGTGAATCTTTGCAGACTTTCTCCAGCATCCTGATTAACAAATCAATCAAATAGCATTAGATATACAGGCACCGAGATGATCTATGCCAGCAAAACAAATTAAAAAACAAACTCAAAATTGGTTCAAACATCACGTATATTTACATATTATGCATCAAGATGAGATTCCATAAAGGAGAATCACCTAAGAACACTAGCCCTTTGACTGAGGGGACTATCCGAGCTGTCTAGAGACCTTAAAACTATCAAAGGAAAGAAGACACCAATTTCTCCCTGCATAAATATTAAAAAATTGTCATGATACCAAACAATATGCCCATAATGTGATTTTTATTAGTGACAATTTTACCTTCAGACTCTCTCTAAAACGAAGCAATAGAACTGAAAATATTCCACTAGCATACTGCCAAAGAAGAAAATAAAGTTTAACATGGTAGAAGACAAAGTAAATAGGCCATTTATTAAAAAAAATCTGTCAGTATTATCATGCCAAAGGGGTATGCATCAGAAAGATGAAAAAATTGGTAGAAAAAATTAACCTGAAAAACAACTGGGGATGAAGACACAGATGCCCGCAGAAGAGCATAGGAAAGATATGCTTTAACTGAATCAATGAAGTGGAAATTTTTGGTAAACAAATCACTGACTCCTTCTAACAATCCCTGCAGGTAAAAGAGTTACCAGATACCATCTAAACAAACAAAATCAAATATTAGCAGACCTCCAAAGATATAAACTAACCTGCAACAATTCAAGTGACAGCAGCCTTGTCTTTATAGCGACTTCATCACTTTCTTCTTTCATGCTCATCTACAAGGATGATAAAAAAGGAAGAAAAAGAAAGAAGCAAGGGTGATCTTCTAGTCAACTAAGATCAAAGTAACACTATGTAAGCTATTCAATAAAAATACCGACCTTGCAAAGAGTCCGGAAGAGCAAAAGCGCATCACGCTGTATTATGTTCACAGTGTCCAGGTCAATCCCACTGGAAAATAGGGGTTGGGGGGGATCAGTTTCTGCCATGTCACTAGGAATGGTAAAGGTAAGTACCATCCTAGATAGGAGTACAGAATACTAAACACAAATTACAGTTTAACGAACCGGGGCACTTTCTTTCCATCCTCAAGTACAACAGCCTTGTCAAGAACAGCCTCCAACCCCTGCAAAATGAATCCTTGTATTACAGACAACTAATGAAATATATTAATTAATTGGAATGCCCTGATAGCAACATTAAAACAAGAAGCAATCCAATTTCACTACCTTAATATCTGCTCCTGCAAGATTCTGAAGCTCTTCAACAGATGTTGGGGATGCCTCTGAAGCCCGATTCATGGACCACGCATCTCCCAGAGTAATTTTTTCCTCATCTTGGTTATCAGTGGATATCTCACCATTTTCTGAGTCCATTGTGCTAGATGAAGGTGCATCTTTAACTGCAGAGCTTGCAGGTGGTACAGAAACCTGAGACACAGAAAAAGCAAGATGAAGACCAACAAACTACTTCAACAAACCATTTTTCCTTTGCATAATGCTAATAGAAGTTCTGGGGAAATTTTTACCTGATCGGACTCCATCCGCCTAAATACAATGCTGATCATCTGGGTTAACATGGCCTTTGAAGTAGCCTGGTTCACAGGGCTCTTGCTATCGAAATATAAGTAAATTATCAGACATGTCTCAAAGTCAAAATAATAGCAAATTATGAGGTGGTAATATTAATATAGCAAGTACCTGTTGAGAGCAATATTATAGCATACCCTAATCACTCCAAGCAATGGTTCTCCGTGTACTGCATTCCAATAAACAGCATCAAACCCAAAATTATGTATGGCATCTCACATTGTTCTTCTACATGGAAAGTTAGCTACATGCAGCAATATTTACACCTCCTCAATGACTTTGCATGCGTAATACATTGATTAATAACTTCCAGTCCTCCACCTTGTTTGCTTATAGGCTTTTTATAAATACACTTCAAGATGTCTTAATTCACCAAAGAAAATGTATGACAAGAAACAAACATGCAAACTCAGACATGCATCTTGCAGTGATATGTACACAAAGTTATCGAGAGGTAAGCTCATATCGTGTCAGAACAACAGAGTTAAGAACATGGCATTATTAAATGGCTAGAACTTTGGGAAAAGGTATGACCAACCCATAACTGATAAGCTTAGCCTTTGCCTAATGCATGCCATAATAGCTCAGAGATGTCATATTAACAACCGCATTAGCTTCTAACCTGCCTAATAAATGGAATGTTTAAGAAATATAGAAAATAAGCTTAGCAAGGTTACCTCTAAACCTATTTGAAGCAACAGCATTGAGAAGCACTTTCAAAACTTGGAGAACAGTACTGCAACACAGATATGTTACTCAAGTCAGTATCTGTGCAAAAGTGTGACCCAACATAATATCAGCTTAATATGATGCATACCTGTCAGAGGAGGTATTGTCAACAGAACCACAGACCATGTTCAGGATGTCAGTAAATAGTGGGGAATTTTCACCACCTTCTAAACCAGGATCACCTTCTAGATGATCATAAGCAATAAGTTTCTGGTAATCGAGAACAGCCCAATCAGAAAAGATTGTCCAATAAATGTCATGCAATATTGCAATGAAGAAAAGGAAAGTTAACAAAGTGTTCACAATGTAAAGGTGGCAGAAACATATAAGAGGAATGAATGAAAAAAGGAGTGGCAATTAGGATATTCGTATGGACTGCAGCACAAATAGAGTGAAAAAAGCACACTTGATTCAATCCCCTTGTAATTTAGCACTGTCTGAGCTAGTGAACACAAGGTAAGGATGGATATGCATACTATATGGGGAAGATATGATATATGCCATATCTGTATATGCGGTAGTAGCATAAGGACTAAAATCAGATTTACATTAGATGTACATGAATACTAGCTAAATGAAATACCACATGAACAAAATTATCAAAAAAAACAGACATGATAGAAGTAGACATGTTTATACATCATATCTGTGATTTGTGGATTATGCGTAACATTTTAGTGAAGTTTGTTAATGTAAAAACTAATAGTGATGAATCAATTTATTAGTTATCACTCAGATACAAACTGTCCGTGCGCACGCATTTGATACCCTCTAAATTCCATTCATATCCATATCCTCTCCAGACGACGGTAGTCTATGTTAGATTCCGATCTTGCTGGACTTATACACTAGTCAAATGGTATACACAACCCGCACCATCTCTAACTTAAATGACCAAAGGTTATGCTATTCTTTTGCACATATGAAATGTGCACTGGGCCAATTCAGCATCTATTACCACATAAACGAGCAAAGCCTCACCCTACACAAGTGCAACGTTGTTATGTCCTCCTAAGGACCCATGCTTTCACAGGAGTTTGCTACCGAAGTGAAGGATCAACTCCGGCCACGCCACATTCGTCAGGTCAACGGTGCTCAACGACAATGTAACACCTTTCCCGCTTCGGGAAGCCTCAGACAGGTAAACAAGCAGCAGGGAGCAGGGAAAGGAGATGCCGATTACATGGAGGCAGTCGAGTGCGGGCTCAACGAGCTTGACGTGCTTGGTCTCGAAGGCGAGGCGTAGCGGCTGCAGCACCAGCTCGGCCTGGGTCCCCTCGAGCACGCGCCCGGCCGACGCCAGCACCTGCGTGATGGGCGCCGCCGCGCCGCCCTCCGCCGGCTGCTTCCCGTCCTCCTGCTGCTGTGGCTCCTGGGCCACCGCCCCCTTGATGCTATCTGCGAACACACACACCACAAACCATAGAGCTCCCCTCCTTAGTCGCATGGGTTGCAGCGAGATCCCAATGCGAGAGGGAGGGTGGGGGCACGCACCGAGGTAGGACTGGATGGATTGCTGGAGGGCGGCGAACTTGCCGCGGTTGGCGGAGCACTCCTTGAGCATGGCCTCGAAGGCCCGCGTGACGAAGCCCCCCGCGGCGCCCGCCATGGCCGCGCGGCGCGCGCGCAGATCTCTCCTCTGGCCGCAGCGAGGGGGATGGTTAGATCCGAGGAGGGGGAGCGGTCATGGGGGACGCGAGATCTGGAGCGGGGGTTGGAGAGGGGATCTGACTAGAGATGTTTGTGTCGCTCGCTCGCTGGTTTCAGCAGATATATCGCGAGGACCATTTGAGGAGGGAATTAACCAGATGCCACGCTTCAGATGCCACCTGTTAATATGTCACAAAATTTCTAAAAAATAATTATTTGCTTCCACCTTTTACTTACCCTTTAACCATCTGCTCTTTTGAATAATTTTGCATTTATATTCCTCTCACCTTCCTCTTCTTTCCTTCTTTCTTCCTACTCCGACCATGACAGACCACCTCCCTCCACCTCATCTCCTCCCTCCTAGCCCCACCCACCCCACCGCTCCTCCGCAACACCATGCCCGCAGCGCCACCTACTCGTCGTGCATCCAGCTCAAGGCCCTCGACCTCTGCTTTGCTGTCTCCCTTGACAGGTTCCCCTCATCCTTAGCCATTGGAGTCCCCCTCGATGTCCAACTCGCTCATGGTGGCCATCAAGCGCTTGTAAGCCAACCAGCGCTACAACCTAAACACCTTCCACTTCTACCATCAGACTGCCACAGCGTATCCCCCCGTCGCGGTCAAGGTCGAACTCTCGTAGCTCCTGCTGGCCATCCTAGATGACCCCATTGTCAGCCGCGTGTTCAACGAGGCTAGCTTCCTCAGCGGCAACATCAAGCTCGCCATCGTCCGCCAATGCTGCTGCTCGACCGCCTCCCCATGCGTAGCTGCCTGCCGCCCCTTTTCCTATGCAGCTTCGCTGCTGCTAACGACGCCAACATGCCCTTACCTGTAGGGGACCTCGCCGACACCAGGGAGAATTGTCGCTGCATTAGCGAGATACTCTCCCGTGGCCGTAACCCCATGCTAGTCAGTGTTAGGGCGGCATCCCCGTACCGCATCCTCCCCATTGGCCCCACCTCCATCGAGCAAGCAGAACTCGGCGTGGCGGCAACAATGGCTAGTGCCACCTCCATGCTTTATCATCAGCATCAGAGATCTCAAAGAATTGGTCACTGACGATGGTGAGCTCCAGGAGAGAGGACTACATGTGGAGGCGGAGGTCACACGAGTGCTTGATATGCACAAAGTGGGGTGCATCTGGGTCACTAGGGTTAAACGGCGAACGATGGTGGAGGAGACGGCTCACTTGAGGCACTCGCAGGCGGCGGAGGCGGACGCTGGAGTCTCGCCGAGAGATGAGAGGAGAAGGGAGAGAGAACGAAGAAAGGAGAGAGAGAGAGATGGAGAAGAAGGGCAAAATGGACATCTTTTCTCCACAAGGGCAAATGGTCAAGGGTTAAAATGGGGTAAATAATCAAAATTTGGAAACTTTTGTGGCATATTGTCAAGTGACAACAAAAAGTGTGGCATATTATTAATACTCTCTGTGAGAAATTTCTTTCACGGCATATACTTGGCTTGGGCTCTCGGCAGTTGGCATGGCCTTGCCTTCTTGTCTACCCCTTGGTAGACTACTAATTTTTGTACAGATTCTGTGCGTGTGTGCAACGTGACTGGACCCGTTTGTTTAGCGCTAGCTCTTGCTATACGCATGGGTGGCAAGATATTAATATTAGGTGAAAATAAGCGTTTAGTGCAAATTTCATTTTTAGCTAGCTTAATTAGAAGCTTTAAAAATTCCTTAAAAAATTACTAGATATAGCGAATGGTATGTTTTATGTCTTTGCAAAATTTCAAGATCGAACTCAATCATATTTGCAAGATACAAAAAGATAAGGATTCGTCGAAATATTTTTTTTTTACCATTTGGGCGCTATTTTAATAAGTACCTGTCTTTTTCATATCCTACATATGCGGTTGAGTATGATTTTTTCCAGATCCATATATGATGATATTTTAGGAATTTTTTAACGTATATTTTTGGATTTTTTAGGAACTTCTAGGTGAATATGGAATTTACACCAAATTCACGTTTTCACAAAATACATCCCAAGCATGGAAGGTATGGTCAAATGGGAGAACTTGGGGTGAAATGTGGGGTGTGTTACGTCAACTTTTTTGGTCTGACTGGACAGTTCACGTGGCTCGTCTGAAGTTCGGCTCGAGTCCGCTGAAGTCTGAACTCGGTTTAGCTCAACCCCAATATGCTCGGTCAGTCAGTTTAGTTATAAGTTGTCACATTGCTTTTGCTTCAACTCCTCACGAAATTAAGGATGATCAGAAAAGGTCCAAAATTATGCTTTCAGAAGGAAAATATCAAAATTCATAAAGTTATACATGTACCGAGCTTCTCAAGAGCCAAATTAAATGCCAAACTATCCCCTTCTATCAAAACTTAGCAAGGAAATCAAATGGACAAAAACATCGACTGAAATCAAGAAATTTTTCAGTCGACAGATGATTAGCAAAATCATTGTTATATATATTCATGGAACAATTTACACGTGGACGGATTGAGTGTTGAACTATGTTAATATTATATTATTACATATAATCACGGAAATCTACGTGTGGCTAGATTAAGTATTGAACTCTCCTCTTTATTTTTATCACCGCTGAAGAGTTCCTCGCATTCTACGCCTGCTCACCGACGGCCAAGGCGGAGCTCAAGATCAAGCTCCTCTAGCCAAGCGGCGGGCATTGCAGTGGAAGGCCCCGCGCTACCGTCCTTCAACGTCGGGCAGTGTGCCGGCGGCGGCCCGTTCCTTGAAGTGGGCGCTCATATGACCGCCGAGTTGTGATTTTGGGTACCATTTTTTTCGTCGTAGATGAGGCAGCGGAAGACATACCAACTATCCCTGCCCGTCCATGAGAGGGAATGTTGGGAGGTAACGTGGAGATGTTCCGCATTTCCCCATAGTTTTTAAAGACTTCAATTTTCCATTTCCACGTTACCTGTCAATATAACGTCGTTTCCTTGTCCCTGCAACTGCGAATCGGATTAGCTTGTCCCTGACCAAAGCAGTGACAAAACTGCGAAGACGTCCCGGACAAGGAGGAAAGTGCAGAGTTTGACCCACATTATTGTGCTGGCTTTGCTTCTCTTCCACAACCATGCATCGACAGCATCTTTGCTTTCCTTTTTCTTGTTAAAGAAAAAACAAAAGCATTCATCTAAGCCCATTAAAGTGCAGCCGTGCAGGAGCACACGGATATTTGATACAACTCAGCGTCATGTCAGCAGCGAACCTATCGCTCTGACAAAACACCGGTAAACTATGCCGTGACGGTACAACACATCCACAATTGAGCCACTAATTAGCACCATCTATAAGTAGGTAGCACTTCCCCAATTGACGATGCCTCTTCTCACTCCCAACAGGGTAGTCAAGAGTTCAAGTGAATGACAATTAGTTAGAAAATTTCCCACTCAAAATTCGTTGTGTTTCAAAATTTCACCCGGTGTTTGGTCATGTGTGTCATCTTTGATTAAACAAGAAGATATCACCTGTAAGCATGCCTCGGAGTCACAAGCTTTTACACAGAATTAGGTAACTGGAATTCTAGATAGTAAATGTTACTTACCTTGTTGTGTACTTTAAAATTAATATTATTCTTATTAGAGAGAGAAGCATAGAGACACTTTTCAGATAGATGATATTGTACATTCCAAAATTGATGGTGCAAAAAATTCTGTAAGCAGAAGATTGTGCTAATCTACGTTTGGATTCTATTCTTCCTTTTTCTTCGTGGGCGAGCAAATGGATCAACCCATGTTCTGTCTTCCCTGGCGGCCCGCTTCCAACGCTTCTGGAAATCAGGAAGCTCCATCCGTGATTTTCTCCTCACCTAATAGATCAAAACCAAATTATGGTAAGCTGCCAAAACTACAATTGGCTGATCATATATGTCAATACTTGCATCATCTGGATGACTACACATAATGTTTGCCCTGGTATTTTTAACTGCAGTGAAGTATATAATTTACAAATGAAATGGTGGTTATAAGACTTATTGCTGTTTTTAACTCTGAGGTCACAAGAGTGCATTAACTGTCAAATGAGTATCATATGGACGTACGTCCTAGCTAAGCAGTGGTTTGTTAGCTCACCTCTGTCCGCATATCAAGGCCCGCTGATCTCACCTGGTTACAAAATACAACATGCATTATGGAGAAGCTACATTAAGAAATCTAACTAGAACGTGCATTTTGGGGTCAAGGAAAGACAGAGCATACTCTTGTTTGTTGCTGCACTTGCACAGTTTTCTGACGAAGAGGATGGGTGTTTTTGCCATGGGTGCGCTGCTATCAGAATTCAAAATAAATAACATATGAAACTTCTAATATTAAGATGCAGATATAAGGCTTGACATTATCACTAATATTATCAAAAGATTTTCAACGTCATGTTTAATCCAATTTCCAACCGTAATCACTAATCAATCAATAACATGCACCATTTCAGTGTAGCTCTGTGCGTTCACATGACACCATGACTTGCCCTGTAAAATATCAAGGACATTTTTGCCTCCCCAAACTCTTATTTGTCAGAAGGCTATATGAATTATGCACAATATTGCAGTGAAGACTCAAGAAAGTGAATTGAGTGTGCTGAAAAATATTGCCATGCTTTATTATTATTATTATTATTATTATTATTATTATTATTATTATTATTATTATTATTATTATTATACGTGAACCATAGTTATATATGTTAATATGTATGGTTTGCAGGAGATTGTCAATGTTGCAATAAGGAAAACAGAAGTTTGCACAAACCTTTATTGTTGCAGAACCTCCTAATGCCTGCACTCCTCCATGAACTATATATTCACTATCAACTACTCCGATTTTCTTTGTCCTGTCACCCAAAAACAGTCAAAGGAAAGCTTTAGTTGGACAGTGAGGTAACAATATTATGATACAGTGAGGTAACAATATTATGATAGTATGGACATTGAAAAGATGCTTAAATACGAACATGAACTGTTGTAGGTGTGAAATCCAAACACAAATGAAGGAGTGGACGGCGGCCGTCTAATAGGCCATCATCCACGAGAGTAAAAATGATACAGAGATTTATACAGGTTTGGAGTCTGAGATAACCGCCTTACTCCTGTCGATGAATCCACGGTGGGTTGCCTCTGGGGAAGGGGTCCCCGAAAGCTCACCAGTTTGAATATGCTTCTTTATTGCTCAAGAGAGCTCTCTTTTATTTCTTCAAGAAACTATAAGCATTACACACAGTAGGACAAGAGCATAACTTCAATTTAACTCTATAGGGAAAAGAGGACAGTTCCTTTCGAACTCTTTTTATAAAACAACATGAAAAACAGCTACTCATTACTGTTACAACATACCGATTTGTGACCTAGTCTTTGCCAGGTAAACAACACTGAAAAGGGCTAGTCTATGGTCCGCTTATAGGCTGTACACGGTTTTGCCTACTCTAGGCGTTGAGCCCATGTTACCTTCACCGTCGGCTCTTCCTGCCTTTGTTAGGGCTATCTTGCTGCACCCCAGCACGCTTCTGCCCACTCTTTGGAGGCCGCCCGACACCTCTCTTCTTGGCCGGTGCACTTTTCCGGATAGTTTTTACATTAGCTGTCTGTGGCGCATCCTTGACCTCACCCTGCTTGACAGTACTTCCAGCCACCCTTGATGAAACCTTGCTTCTCTTTGCATCACGAGGCCCATCAACTCCAGGCTGCAAGGTTCGAGCATTCTTCTTGACTACAGGAGCACTAGCTGTCCCTGTTGCTCCACAACCCTTGGAGAGACTGCTTGAACTCTGTTGCACTGTTTTGCATACAAGATCTCGAAGTTCAATTGCAGCCACGTGCTGCAGTGTAGCCTTTGGATAGAAGGCAAGGACATTATTCACAAACACAAGCATGTCTCTTAGGAGCTCCTTGGTAGAAGAGATTGCACCACTCTTGATCTTTGAATGAAGGATTCGAAAGTCCATATGCTGGTGAATCATCTTCTTGTACCTAACTCTCTTCCGCTGTAGATGAAAAGAAAGTGAGAAATAAGATATAATATAAAAACAGAAGTCTGTGCTATTTCATTCATCTTGGGATAATGTGAAGAACTGAAAAAAATCTCTTCCAGAGCATACAATATAGTTATATCAACTACATATAGTTTAACTAATTTGACCACACTAACTGTACCCAGGTAATAACAAAAGAAAAGAAAATACACAATGCCTACAAAGATCTGACTTGTTTGATCCCCTAACAGAACAAACAGTGGGCAGCTCTAATAAAAAAATTCAAAAATCATCATATTCTAATAATTTAAACCACCTATTGAAATACTGGTGATACAAAGGCTGACTGAATTCCGAATTTCAGATCCATTACCTGGATATCAAGTTGGCGTTGCAACATCAGGCAGTCACCTTGAGTGGATATAGTTTTCAAAATCTTTGCCAAGTTTGGCTTTGCTCTCTCTTGCACAGAGACACCAGATTCTACAGTTAGAACTTTCAAGCCCTTCTTCATGCAGCCTTCAGAGGAACACTCCCTCTGTATGCATGATGTAGATGTAGTCTCGCCATCTCTGCTACTATCATCAGCCATCAAAACAATTCTTCTATCCCTCAATCCCCTTTTCTTTCTAGATCCCCAAAGCAAGCTATCTTTGGTACAGACCTTTTCAACCTGAGGCTTTAACAATGCCTCTGCTGATGTATTGTTCACTTGAATCAAATCAGTATCGCAGTGCTGCACTTGTTGAGATTTCTGACTGTTGCTTGCTTCCTCTGTAAAACTAGCAGCGGATGATCTGTCTTTGGACAATTCTTTGCTTGAAGAATTAGTTTCAGCTGTATTTTCAGTGTGCGAACATGATTCAATATGACTAGTGT
Source organism: Dendrocalamus sinicus (assembly GCA_036346575.1). Lineage (NCBI taxonomy): Eukaryota > Viridiplantae > Streptophyta > Magnoliopsida > Poales > Poaceae > Dendrocalamus > Dendrocalamus sinicus. Next base: position 7,850,108 of record CM070660.1, on the reverse strand, counting down.
GACATTCTGAGTTGCCATCATCGTGTTTCCTATTGCTGAGGCTTTCAATCATGGACTGCAGGGATCTGGAACAGGGAAAAGCCAGATTGCATTATTGAAGTGTAGAGAAAATTCTAGCCAGATGGCATAACCATTGTGTAAGATAACTTTCACTTAGCTTCAAGATGACATACAAAAATGATAGGCCTTATGTTCAAAATATATTATGAAGAAATTACATTTGAAGCGCTAAAAGAATTCAAGAACAAGGCGTATATTGAAGGGTAAAGACATCAACACTAACCCAATCAAACTTTCTGACTTCTGCAGTTCCCTTTTCAATTCAGCAACTCTCTGCTTGCGGAGCTCGTCAAACCAAGCACTGTAATGAAGCAAAAAAAGAATGTTCATAAAATACTATATCAATGGAAAAGTTACTTTACAACAAAAAAATCTGTCTATACTAGACTGCAGCACATGCGAAGAATAACCTTATCCTCAGCACTTTGCAACCAGTCCTTCAGGTAATTTATAGGCTTGTTGCTTCTACTATCTTCAAATGGTGATCCCTAAGTTAGTCCCACATAATCATAATTTGATATCTTTCTTCTCTGCCTCTCTAATGCACGGACACGGATACGTCGACACGACACGACACCGACACGGGAATTCGCCGCTTTCCCAAAAATACCGATACGGCGACACGGCTCTATATATTTAAATAATAAATAAATTATACATATGTATTATTTTTCATGTTTCCACATGCTTATTAAACTGAAATAATGTAAATTGTAAACTTGTAAATTGTAAAGTGTAATTTCCTCTCTAGTACTAGAATTAGCGCTTCCATTTTTCTAGAATGATAAAACAAGTAATCAAGTACAAGTTTGCTAAATGCCTAAATATATATGACTGGCTTACTGTAGTCTGCATCTCAACCCTAAATGCTAAAACAGAGAAGCGGGGGTTGATGATACCTCGGTGGTGCGGGGACGCCGGCGGCGCGCAGGGAGGACGGCAGCGGCGTGCGGGAGAAAGTCGGCAGCGCGCGGGAGAAAGCCGACGGGCGGTGGTGCGTGGGAGAAAGCCGACGAGCAGCGGCGAGGTGCAGGAGCTGGCGGGCGGTGGCGAGGTACGGGAGCCTGCAGGAGCATGCGGCAGCGAGGTGTGCGAGCGGGCAACGTGAGAAAACCGACAGGCGGCAGTGAGGTGTAGGAGCCGGCGGGCGGCGGCGAGGTGCGGGAGCGGGCGGTGGCACGAGCAGCCGATGCGGAGAAGCGTGAGCGTGCGAGCGCATGGGAATGAGGCGCTCGGTATCCAGGGCAGGAGCTTAGGGTTAGGGCAACGCCCGTGCGTGCGTTATGGGCCGTCCGTGTCCTAGGCCAGCTGTGTCCAGGCCATGTCCGACTCGTATATTTAGTGTGTCCGACACATGTCGAGAATTTTAATAATTAAAATTAATCCTGAAATCGGCCGATACGTCGCCGACACGTGTCCAAGACGTGTCTGTGTCGTATTCGTGTTCGACACGGTGTCGCCGTGTCGGACATGGATATGGCGGTTTTGAGGCGTGTCCGTGCTGTGACTTACATGAGGGATTTGAGAAGACAATGACTCCAATAGTGGAGATGCCAATATATAGATAACCACATGGGCCTCATGGGCCTATAGTATATGGGCCTTGATATATACTTAACACCCCCTTCAAACTCAAGGTGGAAACGGAGGTTTTGAAGCATTGAGTTTGAGCAAGTGAAGCCGATGTTGCTCTCGAGTTTGTGCTTTAGTGAAAAAATCTGCCACTTGCGATTACGAGGCACATCTTCAAGAGCAATTATTTTCTGCTGACAATGAGACCGAGTAAAGAAAGCATCAACGCCAATATGCTTTGTAAGTTCATGCTTCACGGGATCATTGGCAATTTGTATGGCTCCAATATTATCACATAGAAGGTGTAGGTGTTAGTCGCTGGACTCTTGCTCTTGGTGATAGCAAGATCCTTACTCTCATGGAGAGGATGACACTAGGAGATGGGGCAAGTTTTCTTGTTTATTGCTCACAAAATGCCATGCCAACTTTGAGGGTTGGGGATACAAATTTATAGGTGAGAACCACCAAGCATATGCTACGATGCTATCCTAGATGCTGTCCTAAAGCGGTCAATATGCTGTCCTAAAGCGAATCTTGTCCTAAAAGCGAATCTTGTCCTAAAGCGAATGTTGTCCTAAAAGCGAATCTTTGTCCTAAAAGCAGATCTGTCCTAAAGCAAAAGCAGATCTTTGTCCTAAAAGCAGATGCTATCCTAAAGCGATCAAAAAAACAAAAACTACCACGGCCCCACAAAGACCACAAGATGAGACTTATTCATCATTCTCCCTAAGTCTTGTGCGTCGTCTTGTGGGAGGGTTGAACCATCCCGATCTTGGAGCAGAGCTCAAGGAACTTGATCCTTCCAAGAGGCTTGGTGAGCGAGATCCGCAAGGCGATCCGTGGTGTTGATGTAGCTTGCCTTCATGCTTCCTTCATCCAGCGACCTCGGATGAAATGATACTTCACCCGGATGTGCTTGCTCGTTCATGAAAAACGGGGTTCTTTGCGAGGCTAGAGCGGACTTGTCGCCCACCCCGAGCTCCACCGCCAGTGTCCCCGCCGAGGAGATCACCAGCGATCGAGCGAGCGAGTGCTCGAGTCGAAGCGGTGGAAGCCGCTATGTACTCGGCCTCACACCGACAGGCCACCACCGCCGCTTGATCGATCGCCGATGAACGAGACACTTGCCGAGGAAGAAGAGAATCCGCTTGTGCTCTTTGCCGGTGTCGATGTCGCCGCGTGGTATTGTCATTATGCGCAGCGAAGTGCGTGCGGCACGGACACCTCGGGTAATGGAGGCCGTGGTCAAGAGTCCCCGCAACGTAGCGGATGATCCTCTTCACGACCTGCGATGCTCGTCGTCGGCCGTTGCATGAACCGACTAACGAGCCGACGGAGAATGCCAAGTCCGGCGTGTGCGGGCGAGGTAGCGAAGGCTCCCACAAGACGCCAGCTCGCGTAGCGCCCACCTCTCCGTCGTCTTTGTCGCGGCTCGGCCGACCTCTCCTCCGTTGGGTGCGAGGCGGGTTGCGATCGGTGAGCCCGGCTAGCTCAACGACGCGCTTGGCGAGGCGATGCCGTCGGCGTGATCCCGGAATCATCCCGTGCACCTCGATCCCTAAGTAGAAGGAGAGACCCGTGTCACCCATCCGGAAGGTGGCCTTCATCTCTTCCTTGAATGCCGCCACCTCGCATCCTTGGTGCCGGTGATCACCAAGTCGTCGACGTAGACACCCACCGCCAGGCGTTGCCGCTTTGCCCGCCGCAGATGCGGCCTCGTGTGCGCTCTGCTGGAACCCCATTTGCTTGAGGTGGAGTCCACTTAGCGCCCACGCCCTCGGTGCTGTCGCAAGCCATGGAGGGCCTTGCGCAGCGAGCACCTGCCCTCCTGCGGGGATCGCAAATCCCGTGGCCGATGCACGTAGACCTCCTCCTTCAAGTCGCCGTTAAGAAATGCCGACTTGACATCCATGTGATGAACACGCCGACTTTCTGGGCGCTTAGCGCAGGAGTCGACGGACTCCATCCGCGCGACGGGTGCGGCGTCATCGAAGTCGACTCTCCGCCGCACGAAGCCTCGTGCCACCAAGCGTGTTAGTCGCTGGACTCTTGCTCTTGGTGATAGCAAGATCCTTACTCTCATGGAGAGGATGACACTAGGAGATGGGGCAAGTTTTCTTGTTTATTGCTCACAAATGCCATGCCAACTGAGGGTTGAGGATACAAATTTATAGGTGAGAACCACCAAGCATATGCTACGATGCCATCCTAGATCTTTGTCCTAAAGCGGTCAATATGCTGTCCTAAAGCGATCTTTGTCCTAAAAGCGAATGTTGTCCTAAAAGCAGAATCTTGTCCTAAAGCAAAAGCAGATCTTTGTCCTAAGCGAATCTTTGTCCTAAAGCGATCAAAAACAAAAACTACCACAAACCCCACAAAGACCACAAGACAGAGACTTATTCATCATTCTCCCCTAATTCTTGTGCGTCGTCTTGTGGAGGGTTGAACCACTGATCTTGGAGCGAGCTCAAGGAACTTGATCCTTCCAAGAGGCTTGGTGAGCGGATCCAAGCTGATCCGTTGTGTTGATGTAGCTTGCCTTGATGCTTCCTTCATCCAGCGACCTCGGATGAAATGGTACTTCACCCGGATGTGCTTGCTCGTTCATGAAAACGGGTTCTTTGCGCGGGCTAGAGCGGACTTGCTCGTCCACCCGAGCTCCACCGCTTGATGTCCCCGCCGAGAGATCACCTGCGATCGAGCGAGCGAGTGCTCGAGTCGGCGGTGGAAGCCGCTATGTACTCGGCCTCCACACCGACAGGCCACCACCGCCGCTTGATCGATCGCCGATGAACGAGACACTTGCCGAGGAAGAAGAGAATCCCGCTTGTGCTCTTGCTTTGGTGTCGATGTCGCCGCGTGGTCATTGCCGCTATGCCGACGGTGTCGCGCCGGACACCTCGGGTAATGGAGGCCGTGGTCAAGGGTCCCCGCAACGTAGCGGATGATTCTCTTCACGACCGCCGATGCTCGTCGTCGGTCGTTGCATGAACCGGCTAACGTGGCCGACGGAGAATGCCAAGTCCGGTCGTGTGTGGGCGAGGTAGCGAAGGCTCCCCACAAGACCGTGCTCGCGTGGCGCCCGCCTCCTCCGTCGTCTTTGTCGCGGCTCGGCCGACCTCTCCTCCGTGGAGTGAGAGGCGGGTTGCGATCGGTGAGCCCGGCTAGCTCAACGCGCGCTTGGCGTGGCGATGCGTCCGGCGTGATCCGGAATCATCTGGTGCACCTCGATCCCTAAGTAGAAGGAGAGACCCGGTCACCCATCCGGAAGGTGGCCTTCATCTCTTCCTTGAATGCCGCCACCTCGCATCCTTGGTGCCGTGATCACCAAGTCGTCGACGAGACACCCACCGCCAGGCGTTGCCGCCTTTGCCCCGCCAGATCTGCGGCCTCGTGTGCGCTCTGCTGGAACCCATTTGCTTGAGGTGGAGTCGACTTAGCGTTCCACGCCTCGGTGCTGTCGCAAGCCGGAGGGCCTTGCGCAGCGGAGCACCTGCCTCTCTTGCCAGGGGATCGCAAATCCGTGGTGATGCACGTAGACCTCCTCCTTCAAGTCGCCGTTAAGAAATGCCGACTTGACATCCATGTGATGAACACGCCGACCTTCTGGGCGGCTAGCGCAGGAGGAGTCGCGCGGACTCCATCCGTGCGACGGGTGCGGCGTCATCGGTCGACCCCTCCGCCGCACGAAGCCTCGTGCCACCAAGCGAGCCTTGTGCTTGAGCGATGGCGCCGGCCATCCCGCTTTGAACACCCACAAGGGTGATCGCGCGGTGGCCGGCAGAAGATCCGCCGGCTCCACGCCCGGTTCGCTCGACGGCGTCCATCTCTCGCTTCATCGCGACACGCCACGCCGCGTCTCCTCCGCTCTCGGCGAAGGGAGCGGGGCTCGCCGTCGTCGCATGCCAAGTGCGGCTCAGCCTCGCGGCCGCGCCGCGCGATCGAGGCAGGCGGCTCGCGAGGATGTTGTCCATGGTACGATAGCGCGAGGCTCGTCGTCGTGGTAGGCGTCGGCGCGTCCTCGTCGTGGGACGGCGAGTAGCGAACTCCACCATGCGCTCCTCATCGTGGGACCGGCCGTTGGGGCCGATCCGGTGGTGTGGCGCGGTGCGGGAGAAGTGGTGGCCGGTGGTGAAGGCGGGCGTGGCCGTGCGAAGGTGGCGGAGCACTCGCCGAGCCGGTGGCGAGCAAGGTGTCGAGTGGACGAGCTCGGTGAAGACGAGCCGCTAGCTCCCGGCTCTCGAAGTGGGCGTAGTCGACAACAAAGTCCACGAGTCGAGGCGAACCATCGCCCACCGCCTTGTCCCACGCCCGCCTCGCCGCCGTCGAACACGGCGCCACGCGAGATGCGGGCCTGCGTGTGGTGACAGGTCGAGAATGCGAGGCCTTCGAGCCCTCGCGTGGCCGATGAACACTCCGAGTGCTCGCCGCCGAGCTTGCCGATGTGGCCAAGCTCCTTGGCGAACGCGAGGGAGCCAAGACCCGCAAGTGGGAGCTCGCGGCTTGCGCCCATGCCGAGCCTCGACGGCGCCCCGCCGCGGCGAGCTTGGTAAGCGAGCGGTTGAGGATGTAGACGGCGGCCACCACCGCTCTCCCGTAAGGTACCGCATCCTCTCGCTGAGGAGGCCCGAGCCATCCCACAACCGTCTGGTTGCGCAGCTCGACGACGCCGTTTCGCTGCGGTCAGACGGCATGGAGTAGTGGCGCGAATGCCCTCATCGGTGTGCATGAAGACGACGCGAATTCACCGCCGTGGAATTCGCCGCCGTTGTGTCGCGCGAAGACGCGCAGCCTGCGGCCGCGCTCGCCTCGCAGCGACTGGCGCGCCGATGGCGCCCGCAGCCTCTCCTTGCCGCCGAGGACCATCACCACATGTAGCGGGAGAGGTCGTCGACGAGCGCAGGAAGTAGCGTCGTCTCCGGTGTCACCGCCACACAAGTCCGTGCACGAGCTCGAGCCTCTCCTTGGCTCGGAAACCGCTTCTGGGAAAGGAGTCGCCTCGCCGTCAACACGCAGACGTCGCAGAGCCGCTCCACATGGTCAAGGCACGGCAGCCTCGCACCATTTCGTGGCACCGAGCCGCCCGTGGCCTCGAAGTGAAGGTGCCCAAAGCGCTCGTGCCATCGCCACGCCGCCGTCCCGACGAGCCGCGAGACAGAGGGTTGTGCCACCTGCGACGTGAAGAGTGTAGAGTCGATTTGCGCCTCTGGTTACCTTGGCAAGGCGGCGTCGAAGGTCCCAAATCCGCAAAGACACCGTGCTCGATCTCGACACGCGAGCCGTTCTCATCCACCGTCCCAAGCCGATGATGGAGTTCCGCAGGTCGGGGATGTAGTAGACGCCGAGTGGCGGCCGGTGCTCGCGATCTTGGCGGCGAAGACGACAGAGCCGACGCCCTTGATCTCCACGGCGGGCGTCGCCGAACAGCGGTGCCTCGAGCGCTCGAAGTCGAGCTCGAGAAGAACTCCGCCGCCGGTCATGTGGTGGGTGGCGCGGTGTCAAGGCACCACCCGTCGGTCTTGTCATTCGAATCGCCGCCGAGGAGGCGTGTGCTTTTGGCTCGTCAAGGTGGAGAGAGCCATCGCGGCGGTGCGGCGGAGGTAGTTCGATGCTCGCATGAGCAATGAGCAGACCGGCCGCTCCTCCTCCGCTGCGCGGCGTGGGCTGGCCGCGTCGTGGTCGCCGACACTCCTTGGCCCAATGACCAAGCTTGCGCGATTGTGGCAAGAGTCGTCTCGTCGCGCTTTGCTTGCCAAAGATCGCATGCTGGCGCCTTTGCGCGGCTTGCGCGCTTGCCACTCTGCTGCGCGCTCGTCGTGGAAGAAGGCTCCCTTCTTCTTGTCACCTTGGCCGTGACCACCGCTCCCGAGCGAGGAGGAGCTTCCGCCAATGGTGATGGGTCCCGAGAGGCTCGTGGCTCATCGATGTCGGCGACCTTGAGGCGACCCAACGCCTCCTCGATGGTCATCGTGGAAAGGTCCAGAGAGACCCGATCGGCGAGCCATCCGCTTGTACTTCTCGGGACGCGGCGGAAGAGCTTCTCCACGCCTCTCTCTCTCGCCGTAGGTGTCGCCACCGAATCGCACCAACCGCAGCGAGTGTTGAGGCGAGAGCAAAGTCATCAACGTCTTCACCGGCTTGAAGGCCGGTTCTCCCACTCCGCGCGTAGTGCTGCGGTGTAGACTTGCGCGCGCGCCGCCTGCCGTCGCGTCCGCGGCGATGGCGTCCCAAGCCTCTTTGGCGACCGCTTGTTGGTAGCGAAGCGCATCTCGGCGGATCTGCGATGATGAGCATCGGCGCCGTCGATCTGGTCGTAGTCGGCGTCGCCGTCACCGGATCGCATCCCACATATGCCGCGCTGGAGCTTTACCTCATCACCGCAGCCCGCTCGGCGTAGTTGGTCTTGGTTAGGGTAGGCCACTCCGCCGCCGGCCGGCGTCCTCGACGACAACCGGTACTCGTGGTGACCACGATGCCGAGCAGGAGAGAAGCGTGTTACTCGAAGGCGCGCTCTCCGTCGACCAGACGCCGCCGCCGCGCGCGCCTCCGAGCGCCACCGCCGTGCGCGCCTCCTTCAGGCGCCGGCGCGTCCGCGCGCCGCTGGCGCGCCGCCGCTCGTGGCGCTGCGCGGCGCCATTGCGCCGTTCGCCTTGCGCCGCCTCCTCTCCAGCCGGTGAGGTCGCGTCGCCTTTGTCATCAACGAGCCGAGCCGCTTTATTCTTTGCCGCATGAGCTTTGACCTCTGCCGCTTTGCCGCCTTGCGCATCTGCCGCCGCGCCCGCTTCCGCCTCAGCTCCGCCTGCCGCCGCTCCGCCCATTGCCCGGCCTTTGACGCCCTTTTCGCCGCCGCGCGTCTCTGCCGCCGCTCGCTCATGGCTGCTCTGCCACGACGAGCTCGGCCGTCTGGCCGACGCCGCATGCTCGAGGCGGCCGTGGCGCCGAGCGCGCCTGCGGACATGGCGCGCCACCGGGGCATTGCGTGGAGAGAGGGCGCCGACGAGCCGCTGCCGTCTCGGAGAGAGTGGAGGGGACGGCCGAGCCGCTGCTGCTCTTGGCTGGGCTGCTGCGAGGCGGAGAAGGAGATGAGCGGGAGATGCTCGGGCTACAGGATACTAAGGCTCGATACCACTTGTTAGTCATTTGGACTCTTGCTCTTGGTGATAGCAAGATCCTTACTCTCATGGAGAGGATGACACTAGGAGATGGGGCAAGTTTTCTTGTTTATTGCTCACAAAATGCCATGCCAACTCGAGGGTTGGGGATACAAATTATAAGTGAGAACCAGCCAAGCATATGCTACGATGCTATCCTAGATGCTGTCCTAAAGCGGTCAATATGCTGTCCTAAAGCAGATCTTTGTCCTAAGCGGATGCTGTCCTAAAAGCAGATCTTTGTCCTAAAGCAAAAGCAGATGCTGTCCTAAAAGAGATGCTATCCTAAAGCGATCAAAAAAACAAAAACTACCACGACCCACAAAGACCACGATGATGAGACTTATTCATCGGTAGGAGCATCACAAGAAATACCAAAATCGCTAACAACCATCGAAGCCATACAATCTACGAAGTGGTAGTGGCAAGTGCTCGAGTTCTGCCTCTGTACTAGAACGAGATACAACCGCCTGCTTCTTAGACTTCCATGCAAGAGGAGAAGAACCAAAAAGAATACAATAACCTGTGATAGAACGACGATCTGTTAGATCGCTCGCCAGTGGAGTCCGAGTAAGCATGAAGATGAAGCGGACTTTCACGAGCATAGAACAAACACTGAGAAGATGTCCCCCTTAAGTACCGTAGTACACGAAGCAAATGTCCAAAATGAATGGAAGTAGGAGCACTGACAAATTGACTCAGAATATGAACCGCATGAGCAATATCAGGTCTAGTAACAGTGAGATGAACAAGGCTGCCCACAATATGCCGATATCGAGAGGGATCCTCAAGAGGTGTACCATCGGTAAGACGAAGTTGTAAATGAAGATCCATAGGTGTCGCATCCGTTCGACTATCTGTAATGCCAGAACGAGCAATAAGGTCTTGTATGTATTTGGACTGAGAGAGATAGTAACCCTTTGTAGAATGCAACACCTCAATTCCTAAGAAATAATTGAGAGGACCCAAATCAGATATCTGAAATTGCTCACCAAGTTGCTTCTACACATGAGAAATGTGTTCCACATCATCTCCCGTAATCAACATATAGAAGAAGCAAAGTACGTCCACGTGGAGAGAGATGAATAAATAGAGCAGGGTCATGATCATTAGGTGAAAACCCAACATCCCGTATCACCGAAACAAAACGCTTAAACCAAGCACGAGGAGCCTGTTTAAGACCATATAGAGCACGACGAAGGCGACAAACATGACCAGGAGGAGCATCAACACCTGGAGGTGGTTGCATATAAACTTCTTCATGCAAATCACCATGAAGAAAAGCATTCTTAACATCCATTTGAGAGATGATCCAAGAAGAAGTAGCAGCCACTGCAATGAGAGTACGAACAGTAGTTATATGAGCAACTGGTGCAAAGGTCTCATCATAATCTCAACCCTGAGTTTGCTGAAAGCCTCTAGCAACAAGACAGGCTTTATATCTCTCGATAGAACCATCAGACTTGGTCTTAATTTTGAATACCCATTTAGATGTAATAGGCACTGCATGTGATGGTAATGGAACTAGATCCCAAGTTCCTGTACGATCAAGGGCAGCAAGCTCCTCAGACATAGCAAGCTGCCATTCCGGAATATGAGAAGCTTCCTGGTAAGTGGATGGCTCATCAACAACGGCATTCACACGTGGAAAACCATATTTGTCAGCCGGACCAATAGCAATACGATCTCGTAGATTATATCTTGGACCAACCTGTAACTCATCAGGAATAGTACGAGACTCATCAATATTATTAGAAGCATCAACAGCGGTCGTATCAGGACTGGCCGTGGTGGTAGAACTGGGTGGAGGCACTATGGTGTTTGTAGGACGACGATGGAAAACACGTGTGATAGGTGGTTTAGAATGAAAAGGTGGTGTAGTCTCCTGTGAAGGTGGCGTGATGGAAATAGGAGCAGGAATGGGCATAATATATGGAGAAGGTGTGATGACATCAGTATTGGGTGAAATAGGAGGAAGACACAGGAACGATGTGGGTTCTGTGGAAGAATATGAGGGCTGAGTAGAGGGGTTATAAAAGAAAGGACGGTCCTCAGCAAAGGTCACATCACGAGAGATACGTATGCGACGAGAAGAAGAATCATAACACCGATATCCTTTATGCTCAGGACTATACCCCAGAAAAACACACTCAACAGATTGTGCAGTCAACTTAGTTCGTTCACGAGGTGCGAGCAAAACATAGCAAGTACATCTAAAAACTCGAAAATGATCATAGCTAGGAGAAGTACCAAAAAGAACTTCACCAGGACATTTTCCAAACAGTTTGGATGATGGTTGTCTATTGATGAGATAGACAGCAGTAGAAACAGCTTCACCCCAAAAATGAGAAGGAACAAAAGATGAAATCAAAAGTGTGCTAGCAGTCTCTATAAGATGGCTATGTTTGCGTTCAGCAACACCATTCTCGAGCATGAGCGCCGGGACAAGAGAGGCGAGCAAGAGTGCCCTCAGAGGACAAAGCGGCGAAGAGCATCGACAAATACTACCACCGAGTCGAGCGAAAAACTCTAATAGGAGTAGAAAAGCGTGTGAACCATGCGAACAAAAGGCGGTAAATGGAACACAACCGAGAGCGATGTTTCATGAAATAAATCCATGTATATCGAGAATGATCATCAATAAAAATGGCATAATGTTTATGACCACCCTTTGTAGCAAAAGGTGCAGGACCCCATACATCTGAATGAATAAGATCAAAAGGTCTAGCTGCATGAGAAACACTAGATGAATATGGTAGTTGTATTTGTTTTCCAAGTTTGCAACCCTTACAATGAAAACTAGACTCAATAGGTGTATGACCTAAACAACCTTTATTTATTAATGTGGACAACCGGGACCCACAAAGATGACCAAGACGATGATGCCACTGGGCGAAGGAAGAGGCGGAAGACGAAGCAGCGGATGACACACGAGCTGGAGACTCAATGGAAGAAGGAAGACGCAAGGTGCCGAGGATGTAGAGGCTAGGAGCACCTTTACGGCGATGGCCAGTCCCAATCACTTTCCCGCTTCGACGGTCCTGAATAAAACAAGATGAGTCATCAAATCCAACGAAACAATGTTGGTCGGTAACTTGACCAACCGAAAGAAGATTCATGGACAACTAAGGTACAAAAGAAACATCAGGTACAGAAAAATGAGGATTGCAAAGTGAACCCTGGTGAGTGATATGACAATATGTACCATCGGTATGCGAGCGAAGCACCATCGATGCTTCGGCTTGCAAGCAACCAATGGGACCGATCGGATGTCACATGAAAAGAAGCTCTGAATCAAGCACCCAAGGCGACGAAGAAGCATTAGCGGCGAAGCGGAATGGACATCGAACCTCTAGGAGTGGAACCGATACCACGACCACGCAAAGACGACGTGCACGATAGTCGACCAACTTCTCGGATAATGAGAAAACAATTCTCGGAAGATGACCGGACTTGCCACAATGCTTACAGAGTCTTTGAAGAGGAACTTTTGGTGCACCGATCCTCCGAGAAAGCGCCAACACACTATGAGAGCAGATGCGTAAGAAGACATAGATTTAAGGCGTGTTTCTTCTGCAAGTAAATCAGACAATGCCTGTGCCATGGTGAGAGCAGAAGAATTGTGAAGCAATCGTGTACGAATGGAATTATATTCAGCCCGGACTCCCATGACAAATCTGTAAGTAAAAAACTTTTCAATAAACTTATGGGCTGGACAGGAACAGCTGTACACTCAGGTATCATGGAAGTCAAGGATCCCATCAGACGATCAAAAGCAGAGTAGTACTCATCAATAGACATATCATTCTGCTCAATTTCATGAGTTTGTTGCATGAGAGTATGCAAAAGAGCATCACTATCCTGAACATAACGTTTCTTCAAGTTGTCCCATATGCCCTTGGCTGTTTTGAACTTAGAAAGACTCATAATCATGGATTGCTTAGTACTATTCACCATAGCAGCCATCACTTTCCCATCATTAATATGCCATTCTTTTACTACAGCAGCATTACTACCATCATCCTTAAGCACAGGTGGAGTTTCAGTTAAGTGAAAAAGTAAACCATAGCCTCTTAATGCAGTCTCTACACAGAAAGCCCACTCTGGATAATTCTGACTATGGTTCAAAATCCGTGATTACGGTACGTGCAGAATCGATCACGGTTTCTGGTGAGACCCAGAACTAAAAACAGGCGGTATGAATTTTTGATTTTACAATTTTGGCCGGTTTTTTAGGTTTCGGTTACCCGATTTTTAGGTTCTGGCGGTTTTTCGATTCTGGTTTCAAAATATCTCAAAATTCAAATTTTGATTTTTAAATTGTGACCGGTTTTTCGGTTTTCCGTGAATCGGCGCAGAATCGATTCTGTTATCGCCACGGCCCGATCGGTCCGGTTTTGGAACCTTGATTCTGACCATCTAGGGTGAGATTGATAACTATTGCATTTATCTGAGACATGTTGAAAAGTGCTAGGACTTGACCAAAACAGCAGAAGCAGAGCAGCAGCACAAAGGACAAATGTCAGTTACCACAGAAGAAGCAGAGCAGCACTCGAGTGCCAGTGTTGTTGAATGGATAAATGGGACTGTTCCGCTTGGAGAATATCTCTTGGGGAGCACTAGAAGTGGTGGAGCACATGCACGATATGGGCGAGATGGACATTTCTTCAATGCGAGCAAAGACTCAACGAAGCCGGGAGGATCGACGAGGCGCTCCAGCGAGAAGGTCCGAGCGATGGCGGCGGTCCTGAGCGATGAAAGCAGCCCCGAGCGGTGGCGTGCGGTGCAGGAGCCCCGGGTGGACGAGGCCTCCAAACGGCGACCCCGAGGAAGCCCCGGGTGGACGGATCTGACGAGGCACCGGGCGGCGGAGTCGACGAGGAAGACGACGCGACGCCTGCTGGGACCGTGACGGGCGAATGGAGACCGACTGCGACGGGCGGGCGACGGCCGAGAGAAGCTGCGACGGGCAGACGGCGCGCGTGAAGAAGATCACGCGTGTCGCGATGCACGTGAAGAAAATCACGCGTGACACACGATGCACATGATGACCGGAAGATTTTGGATCGTGGGTGGAGGATTAGATTAATCCTAACCTAACCCTAATCCTTAGCTCTGATACCATGTGACTTACATGAGAGATTTGAGAAGACAATGACTCCAATAGTGGAGATGCCAATATATAGATAACCACATGGGCCTCATAGGCCTATAGTATATGGGCCTTGATATATACGTAACACGTGCTACATGATCCTTCCCAACCTTGCCTAGAGCCCACACTCACATACAACAAGCCTAGACCAATTCACTGCTAGAATTGGCAAAACACCGACTTACCACCCAAACTTCTCAGTTCTCACAATGGGAGAACAACTCTGCCCCCAAATAAGAAAAAGTTCACTGCTAGGATTCTAATTATCGTTATTATAATTAATGAACGGACCAAGGAACAGCAAATAACGTAAGGTGCATATCCTGTCTTTAGACATTATCCATCGAGAAATGGCAAAGATTCTATTTAGTTTTTATGTACTATGAGGAAGACCCATGTTGTATGCTCAGAATTCCATGCAAGTTTTTATCCAATTCCTACACCAAAAAGCTGTAGGCAAGATAACCGAGCAGATTGAGGTTGAAAATTCACCAACCAAGAATTCAAAGTTAGTTTTTGATTTACATAATGACACGTAGTATATGCAATCTACACTACTCAAACAGGCAAACTAAATGGCAAGATCATTCGAGTGGGCAAGCTAATACGAAAATCGCACGAATGGGCGACACTTACTCGCATGTGGAGTAGCGTGCTTGTATCTCTGAAAATTTTGCTTCACATTCCTGCAAACAAGAACAACGGTAAGTCCAGAATCAGTATACAATTCTAATATCAAGCAGCCAATCTATCTACCATAACTTCTTCCAAGCATTAGACAAGATAGGATACAATCTTCCTGCTCCCGACACATTTTTAAAACTAGAAATAACTTGATATGTAAAACCAATTGTGCCGGGGTCCAAAATGTTTTAAGCTAATAGGCTTGAAGTTCCAACATATCCAAAACTGGTGTAAGAAGGTAAGCTAATAATGGAATGGTAACAAGTTAATGTATGACACGCGTTGGACAAATCGCCCATGGCATTACATAAAATTGGAGCCAAAGCAAGCACAAACTTTGCAATGGGTGTTATTATACTGTAATTATTATAAGACAGCTAGAAATTATGAGCGTTCAATTGGTCAATGACTCACTCAACGGTTATATGTTTATTCAATTCCCTTGGTTCAAATTAAAATTGCAGCATGCTCCTTATCGTTTGCTTCATTTTTGGAATATTGAGGGGAAAATTGTACATATACCCCATAGTTAGTAGGCACTTGTAAGTTTGTCTCACACTTGAGTGGCCTTGTAATTTTGCCCTATACTTGACATGCACCCTTATTATTTTGCCACATTGCCCATTTAGTTATTATTTTAATTTCGTTTTTCATTTTTTGGGGCAGGAAATGACATTAAAAAATATTTTTACTGCATTTTCAAAACCTTTTTGTGCATCTGTACACACAGCTAAGAGAGGAGGTTCACCAATTAAAGGGTTTTACTGTCATTTCCTGCCCCAAAAAATAAAAAACGAAATTAAAATAACAACTAAATGGGCAATGGGGCAAAATAATAAAGGGGCATGTCAAGTATGGGGCAAAATTACAAGACCACTCAAGTGTAGGGTAACCTTACAAGTGCCTACTAACTATGGGGTATATGTGCAATTTCCCCAATATTGAGAGCGTGTGGTCATGCTCGTGGTCATCCAATCAACGCGACCATCCATGCTCGGCACCTCTAAAATCACAGCTTAATATTCCCCCATCGAAATGGTGGATCATATATAGATATACACCTACAAGTACGAAATCATGTTCACCAAGGATCACGAAACCCTAGCTAGTACCAATTTCTCCAAAGGATAACCATTCCAGGCCCCCACGACCCATGCCCTAACCCACATCCTAGAAACGTTACAGGCACGAGTCGTAAACACCAAGCTAGGGTTTGACGGGGGGCGGACCTCGGGCGAGAAGGAGCACGGGGAGCGGGACCGGAGCTCGGCGGCGACGGCGCCCCAGGCGACGCCACGGGCGGCGCCCCCGTGGCGAAGGACGGCGCTGCCCAGCACCAGCTCCTCCCACGTCCCCCACCCCACGCCGCCGCAGCCCCGCGCCTCCTCCCCCTCCTTCCCCCCGGGCCCCCGCACCGCCACCATCGGATGCTGCTACCAGGCTCTCGTTTCTCGCTCTGGTAATTTTGCGTCTTCTTTTTGGGTCGTTTTGGTCTAGCCGAGGTGTCCAAAACTCCAAATGGCCTTGACTGTCGGCCAGCCCCACAGCTTCATAATGTAGGCATTGCCTAGGGCATGGGACGGCCCACGGCAAATCGCGCGGGGCTGCACCACACGACGAGCTGGGCTGTGCCTGGCCCATCAGCTCGGCCAGCGTGCTGGCATGATACACGTGTCATGCTCGGCATGGTACGCTATGGGCACCCATGGGCACATGTAGTCCGATGGACACGGCTCATCTTTACTCCTTAAAAAGGAGTTGATGGTTGATCCGATCTCTCCCACCTCTTCTCACAAAAAAGATCCGCTGACTGACATGTGGACCACTTCTACCTTTCCTCGCAAAAACCTCCGCTAGTTTCTCTCCTCCCCAACCCCCACCCACCAACTCCCTCCCCGTTACCTCCGTCGCTCCGCCCACGCCTCCTCCCCTCCGCCTCCGTGCGCCCATAACTGTGCCTCCTCCTCTCTCTCTCTCTCTCCTCGAGCCGCATCCCACTGCTGCCGCCGCGCGGCGCCGTCTGCCCCGCCTCACTGGCAACCTCGCCTCGCTTCGCCTCGTCCGATTCCTCCTTCCGCCTCGGCTGATCCGTTGGCGTCCGTGGCGCCGGGCGTGGCCTCGCCGAACACCGGCGAGGAGCTCGCGTGTCTCCGTCGGTGGTCGTCCCTCGCCTCCTCCTCCCGCTCCGCCGCCGCCGCCTCCCATCCTCCCACCCCGCGCGCCGCCTCCTCCTCCCCCCCTCCTCCGCTCGCCGCCTCCTACCCGCTCCTCCACCCGCCGCCGCCTCCTCCTCTCCCCCCCTCCGCTCCTCCGCCACCTCCCCCGCTCCTCCGCCTCCGCCTCCTCCTCCCGCTCCATGCCGCCTCCTCCTCCTCCCCACTCCGCTACCCATCTCCGCTGTAACACCCCGCCCATCCTCTGGGTCTAGAGTGCTACCATCATCGCATTACAATACCATTTTAAACGTCCGCTAATTATTTTAAGCAAACTCTACTTTACTCATAAAGCAAAGCACTTACACCATACCTTCTTAAGCAACTAATCTAGTTTACTAGTGGAATTACATATACTAACAAAAGCTGATATGGGAGGTGCTGCAAGTACATGAAATTATCCTTGTGCTACTCCCGCCCGTGCATGACGTCTTCAATGGTCACCTAGAAATAAAACAACAAAGTAAGGGTGAGTCCAAGACTCAGCAAGTACATAATAGGGCGATGAGTACTATCAAACATGGAAGCAATTTAATCCAACCATAACATACTCTGCATGCAAAGCCATGCACGTATCATCATCAATGCAATGCAATTCTACTCTACATGCACATTTGCTCATCACATTGCAAATACCGGTATTGCCGAGTGAACACCCGTCGATGTTCACCCATCATCTGGGCCCGCCCATCTCGGCACGGGGGTCTCTCCACTCCCGTGGAGGCCTACCGAAGTAGGTCTTACTCAAGAGCACTCCGGATTAGTCCGCTAGCTTTACTCGTAGCTAGGGACTTTCTCACCGCCCTCAATCTTGAGTGCACATCATGCAAATGCATATGCCATTGTCATTATCATTGGGATCCCTAAATAAGCATCATATCAGGTAAGCATCGCAATTTCACATAGACATTATCACATCTTGAAAATATCGCATAATCATAATCTCCGCGATCTACCGCTCTACCATGCACTTGCCTGTTAACCAAACGGAGCGGAACGACGTGTGGACGACGTCGACTCGGGGCCTCCACCTGGACAGGCAATTAATCCGACTTAACGCTTCATAACAAAACCAGATGTTAAATAGACGACGACAGCCCTATGCGTATATCCCGAATCTGGCATAAAACGCACAGGTTTCAGGGACTTGTCGCGCAGGCACCAAAACCCCCCATTTCTTTTTTTTCTCTCTTTTCCTTTTTCTCCTCTTTTCTTTCCTTTTTCTTTTTCTTTTCTTTTCTCCTTTTTCTTTTCTCTCCTCTTCTTTTCTCTTCTTCTCCTTTCTCTCTCTTCCTTTTCTTTCTTTCCTTTCTTTCTCTTTTCTTTTCTTTCTTTTCCTCCCTTTCTTACCCAGTCCCTCTCTCTCCCCTCCTTTTTCTTTCAGCCAAACGGCCTCCTCCTCCTCATTTACTCCGCCCGGGGTGGCGCGCGGCCAGGTGCGGCATCGCCGACGGCTCTCCCGCCGCCCCCTTCCTCTCCTCTCCTACCCTCACTCTCTCTCTCTCCCATGCACGATCGCCTCCATGCATTTCTTCCTCGCCTTGGATCCAGCCAGCCCCAACCGGATCCACCGCCTCCCCTTGCGCGCACGGCGGGGGGCGCTGGGCACCGCCGCCCGGTCGGCACGGCCGGCGCCAGCCACCGTCCTGGCTCGGCCGCGCCTCCGCCCTCGATCGCCTGCACCACCACGCCTCCCTCGACCTCCGGCCACCCTTCCCCTTCCACGCCGACGTAGCCTACTTTGGCTTACGCAAGGTACACTCTCACTCCACCCCCTTCCTTCCCTTAAAACTATGGCGAGGGGACCTACCCGGGTATCGGCTTGGATGATGAAGAGGGTTGTGGCGATGGCGAGGTGGTCCTTCTCTTTCTCACTAGAATGGCTTTCGGTTTGGCTTGACTTAAGAAAGAAGGCTGGGTGTTGATTTCTGCAGGAGGCATGGCATAGGTGGCACACATGCACGCTAGAGCAAACATGCGGCTGACCACATTTCTCTAGCAGAGGGAAAGTAGGTGAGGTGTCTTGCTAGGTGTCTTCCTAGTATTACATCCGCCTCCCAAAACCCTAGCCCCTCGCCTCGCCGCCCCCGTTGTCGCCTCCGCAGTCACGGTGCTAGTGGCGATCTGCTGGATCCCCGTCTTGGCGTGGCTCGCGACCTCCCACTCGCCCCGGAGTACAGCCCCACGGAGTCGAGTTCACCGACCCCATCGCATTTCTCTCCCGCGTGGAGCGGGAGGCCGCGGCCTACGGCATCTGCAAGGTCATCCCGCCCTACCCCTGCCCCTCCCGCCGCTTCGTGTTCGCCCACCTCAACCGCTCCCTTGTCACCTCCTCCGACGGGCCCAATCCTACCACCTCCGACGCCTCCAACCCTACCTCCTTGCCGCCAGCCTCCGCCGCCGTGTTCACGACCCGGCACGATAAGGTTTAGAGGTATTATAACAAAAGAGCATTGTTCACGACAAGATTGAGTGGATGAAGAAAATCAGAACCATTCAGATGGGTCCCTTTATTTGCACAGAAGATCATGAAACTTTTTTCCTGCCTGAAGTAAGATCATGTTGATTTGTTTTTTTGTTGTTATGTTGACCGAATGGTTTTGATAAGTCAGCTTTTTATCGAAATTTATGCTAATCGTTCGAAGAATTCAAGTCTTTAATGCTGCTTTAACATTTTGGTAATGATTAGCGGGTTGACTTTATCTTTGCTGCCTGTTATTACCTTCACTATTTCACCTATGACTTGAGATCCTTTCACTTATATTTGAGACCAAAGAACCTATCTATTAAAATAACTTATTTTGGGTGACCAAAAGAAAGCGATTTATAGTCCGTTGGTACAATGTAGAACTTGAATATTTACATGTTTGCATTTTCTTTGTTGCTGTGCATTTAATTAGCAATTCTAAATGTTCTGACTAATACAATACAGGATTTAACTGTGGAGAAGCTGCCAACTTTGCAATCCCCCAATGGTTGAAGTTTGCCAAAGAGGCTGCAATTTGAAGGGCTGTGATGAATTATCTTCCAATGCTCTCCCATCAACAGCTACTGTACTTGCTAGCAGTTTCTTTTATATCCAGGTAAACTTTAATGGTGGGAGTTCAATTTTTTGCTGACAAAGATGAGCTTTTTTTACCTTACCCACAGGCAAATGCAGTAGAATAGTAGTAACTTCTCTCAAAAAGTAAATTGCAGATTTATACTTGCATGATCTCAAGTGTAATTATTTCTTAAACATTGCAGATTTATTTCTTAATATTCCTTAACACGAGCATTTCAAATCTCCTACGAAGAAATGGTTGTTATATAATTTAATTGTTCCAGAAGAAAGTTTATTGACTCTTTAGTTAAGCTATTCCTTAATGAGGTAAGGGATCTGCATGAGGCTGAGCGCACCCTTTTAGCTCAGTCTCGGGATGCTCTTACCAAATTAATGAGGGAGGAGGAAATAAAATATTATCAGTGAGTGAAGTCACGAGATATTTTATATGGAGATAACAACACTAAGTATTTCCATATGATTGCAAATGGTAAACATAGGAAAAAAAAGATTTTTTCTCTCGATGATGTTAATGGAAAAATTGAGGGACAGTCAAATCTCAAAGAATACATTACACATTTCTATAAAGACTGTTTAGTGAACTCAAGAGAGTTCCTTTAATCTAGTCGATCGGCTAGAGGATATTAATCAGTCACCGATTCTGAAAATAATATTTTGATCGCTCAGTTTCGAGGAAGAGGTTAGAAATGCGGTTTTCTATGGAACATAACAAAGCGCCAGTCCGGATGGCTTTCTGCTGAATTTTATCGAAATTTTGGGAAACCATAAAAGCGACTGATGCGCATGTTCTATGAGTTCCACGCAGTGAGTTGCCTATCTTTAGTTTGAACTTTGGGGTGATTACTTTATTACCAAAAGTCCGGAGGCTAATGTTATTCAAAGAAGACAGCCCATATGTTTACTTAATGTGAGTTTTAAGATCTTCACTAAAGTGGCCACAATGAGAATTAATCTAATTGCTTGATAGAGTCATTAGCCCAACTCAAGCGGCGTTTATGCGTGGACGAAATATCACGGAAGGTGTCGTCATCCGCATGAAACAGTACATGAGTTACATCGCAAGAAGTTGAATGGGGTAATTTTGAAGCTTGATTTTGAGAAGGCGTATGATAAAGTTAAATGGCCTTTCCTATTACAAACCTTACGCATGAAGGATTTTCATCCAAGTGGATAACTTGGATTCAATCCTTCATCCAAAGAAGCGATGTGGTATTAATGTTAATGGTGAAATTGGTCATTTTTTCCGGACTAGGAAGGGACTTCGTCAAGGTGATCCTTTATCGCCAATTTTATTTAACATTGTTGCGGACATGCTCGCCATCCTTATTAGAAGGGCTATTGAGGAGGAGGTTTGACGGCATTATACCCCATCTAGTAGAGGAAGTTTGTCTATTCTTCAATATGCGGACGATACGGTGTTATTTTGGATCATGATGTTGAAAAGGCGAAAAATCGAAACTCTTGTTATGCGCTTTTGAGCAACTATCCGCTCAAGATTAACTTTCACAAAAGTGAAATCTTCATTTGGAGATCTTGCAGACGCTAGACAGATTATGTGGACCTTTTGGGTGCCAATCCGAGAGTTTCCAATTAGGTATCTCGGTATTCGATCCACTATAGAAAATTGAGAAATGCCGATGGAAAATGGTAGAGGAACGTTTTGAGAAAAACTTAGCGATTGGAAGAGCAAACATCTATCAATTGGGGTCGATTGACGTTGATAAATTCCGTCTTGAGTAGCCTTACAATGTATATGATGTCTTTTGCGATCCCAAAAGACGTTCTAAAGAAATTAGATTATTTCAGATCCAGATTTTACTGGCAAGGTGATGAGTATAAGAGAAAATATCGACTTGTGAAGTGGAATATTCTATGCCACCAAAAGAACAGGTGGTTTAGGAATAGTGACTTACATCTCAAGAACTTAGCGTTGTTGAGTAAATGGCTTTAAGCTTTTAACGACGGATGGTACTTGGCAACAATCGTTGAGAAATAAATACTTGTGATCTAAACCCTTAGTGCAAGTCGAACGTATACAAAGCGATTCACATTTTTGGGCTAGTCATTAAAGGCAAAAGGATTT
This sequence comes from Dendrocalamus sinicus, assembly GCA_036346575.1. NCBI lineage: Eukaryota > Viridiplantae > Streptophyta > Magnoliopsida > Poales > Poaceae > Dendrocalamus > Dendrocalamus sinicus. Next base: position 7,828,126 of record CM070660.1, on the reverse strand, counting down.
TCCTCCGTTATGGATCTTTTATTATTCATGATGGCTCACAAGTCGATTTTGGGAAGACAAATGGTTAGGCAATGATAGTTTGATGAACCAATATCTGGTTTATACAACATTGTTAGACCAAAATTTGTCACAATTTCGAAGCTTTGCGCTCTTCTCCACCTATTTTTCTTGGCGCCGTGATTTAATTGGACCAAAGTCGGTGGAATGGACTAACTTATTAGCACGCTTATCCAATATTCAGTTTGTCACAAGGTCGGGATGAATTTATTGGTCTTTACACTCAAATGGGAAGTTCTCGGTGAATTCCTTTATAGAGCGATGATTCAAACTCCTGTCCCTAATTTGAATAAACGCCTTTGGAAACCGAAAGCGCCGCTTAAGTTGAAGATCTTTTATGGTACCTTAGGAGGCGTGGTTCTAACAAAGACAATCTCCTCAAGCGTAATTGGCAAGGAGCAAGTCATGTTGTTTTTGTCATAATGATGAGACAATTCAGCACTTGTTTTTGATTGCCGATTTGCGCGATCTGTTTGGGTTTTCTCTCAAGTGGCGCTCAAACTCACAAAACCTCTAAGTGTAGCATATATGTTTGGTAGTCTGGTTAAATGGTATAACTAATCATTTGAAATCATTAGTACCGCTTGGGGCAGCAGCAATATGTTGGTCTATATGGTTGTACAGAATGATATTGTTTTGAAAAGAACAACTCTTATTCTCCTTTGCGAGTTATTTATGCGATTTCTCACCGTCTCGTTCGTGGGCTATCCTGCAAAGACCGGAATTACAGGATACGGTTGTGGTGGCATCGCGACAGTTGGAGCAGTTGGCGAAGGATTTCTTTACCCGGGCATATGGGTGGCAATCTAGTCTTAGGATTGAATGTCACTAGATTTTGCTCAGTTTTTCCTTACTCATAAGCTGTGTGCCTTTTTAGGCAGAGGCTGGAAGTTTGTTCCAAGAACGTGTATCAACTCGATGTAACGAACTTGGGATTTAATAAAGTCTTCCTTATCCAAAAAAAAAGCTATTCCTTAATCTGTCAGCATCTATTTTATGCATATTTAAGGAGCACATTACTTTTCTCCTTTCAGTTTTATACTGGGGATTATAACATGCCAATTCTTTTTCGACGATTCTTATGACATGCTAGTTCATTTCATATTTTTTATGGCTATTGCATAAAGTCTGCCTTTTCCAACTCTGACAATTATGTGAATGATCATATTTGACAGGTTCTTTAGTGGTGCGCATAAAGACATGAGCTGTGAGAAATAATACAAGTACAATATGAAATGCCTGCTTGTGGCACAATTGGTTTGAACATTAAATGTGAGGGGTTCAAACATGCAATTATATTGTAGTGTTGTGCTACGTTTTGTAGCCTCGGAAATACTCCATGCAGCCGCTCGTTTTACTCTCTTGTTTCCTACTGGCACCTGTTTACTTGCTCTCTGGATGATATGCTTTCTAAATGATATTTTCCTTCTTCCCCCTTATGCCACATTTCAAACATTAGTGTAATTCTGTGATGCTTGATTATGAACAAGAGATGACAAAATGTGATATGTGCTCCGGAAGAGTGATGCTTTGTTCTCTTGTTTGAAGCATTTCTATGCATTCATGGAGTTCCAATATTACTTTTTTTTGAGCGGCGATCTTACTTTTGCGCCTCAGCTTGTCCCTGCAGAGTCCAATTTTTTGTCTGTTTAGATATGTGTGTAGATTGTGATGGTTTCGTATGTTAGACCTCTCTTCTTTTTTGTGGTCTAGAACTAGAAGGCATTCTTAGTGGTATAATTCAGCTATTGACTTGGCTGTGGACTCAACTGGGTCAATTTCTTATTAATGCATGCTAGAAGTATTATAAAAGGGGCTACCTGAAAGAATATGAACTTTTGGGTTCTATCTCTAGAAGGGGGAGAAAATAGAGGTGAAAGATCTCGTAAGTGTGGGGAGCAATAGGTCACAATCATCTCATGCTCTCTTAGGTGTCTCTCTTCTTGTGGGCATTAATTGGAGCCAAATTGTAGGTGGACAGGTATCCATTATTCACAGTGCAAAAGGGGGCGAATGAGTGGGCAAAGATGACAGGAACCAATGGAAACAAAGGCATGAAGCAACAAAGGTATCTGAATTCTGAACCATCCTAGAAGAGAAGTAAGGAAGCAACTCATTGCTGAAGCCACTGAGAGAAGGGAGCAGAGATGGTGAAGAAGAGACTGAAGAAATTGAATGCCAAGGAAGCTTTGGAGTTCTTGAACCAGGTCATGGTGGAGCAACCCTTGCTCCCTTTCCGATCCACTTGGCCTTTTTGCATGGTTCGTCGAATGGTGGGTTGTGCCATTCTCTAACTGGTTCCCCTCGCCATTGCCGTTTGGGCTACAATTCGGTAGTTGTTTACGCCATGGTGTTTAGATGAATTAATTTATAGGTTGTGATTAATTTGGATCAGCTTCTTTGATGTCATGTTGAATTATTTGGAGCATGGTCTTTGGGCTGGGCCTTCAGATGATACTTTGCAATTTGGTGTGTACTATTGTTTGTTTCTTGATTGAGAAGTGTTGATCTATGTTTTTGGTTTGCAAATTGCTCATAATTTTGAAGGAAGGCTAATAGCTCGCAACACTTTATCCCTGTCACTATAGTTTGTTTTGTTTACTTAGTTCTTACCATGTCGTATTATTTTGGCAGTATGGGAGGTTTAAAAGGAGGATAGCTGTAGAAGATTTGAACAAAAGATGGAAGCATCTTATACTGAACACAACGGTATGTTCTGTTCCTTTACTTAATTTTTGCTTCTTTTTATTTATAGACTTTCAGCCATACTCCTTTTACGTCTGTTGTAGCCTAACACACCAATAGAGCCTTGCGAGTGGTTGAACAAGCTTCTGATAAAAGTTTGGCCCAATTACATGGAACCGAAACTAGCAAGGAGGTTTCAATCTATTGTTGAGGTCAGCTTCTGTTGAGGTTATACAAACCAAAAGTTCAGGGAAAATGACTACATGTTTATGTATCATCTTTTTTTGGATTCTGTTGCAACTTACAGGCAATATACTAGTTAATCATGAAGACATGATGTTAGGCACGGTTGACCTAGGGAAAGGAAACGTGGGCACGACCGTTTGACCTGTTTAGCACGATCAATCAAATCTTTGAAAATTTTAGTCATTTTGTGGCTGTTGGATGTTCAAAATACAAAAAAATTTAAAAAAAATCTTTTTTCTATAAATAAGCAGCATACCCCCCGTTCAGCCACACTCAAACCAGTGATCTCTTCTACGAAATCTTTTGTGAAACATTCGATACACTTCGTGATAATATGTCAAAATTCAAAATATTTTTTGCCAAAAATAAAAAACATTGAAATCTGACCTATGGTCAACAAAAAAGGTAACAATACTAATTTTCACATATTTATGTTGTTACTAGTTTTCTTTATTGTGATGTAAAATAGGTAATAGTGTAATTTTCTATTTGTATTTTGTAGTTTTCCACGTTTCTCTATAGAAATTTTTGACAATTTTCTTAAGAGTGAGTATGGAAGTGATCCGGAAGATCTTTCATCCTTCGAGAAAGAAATGTCTCCGTCTTCGTCTCTACCTCAAATAGCAGAGCAGACCCTAGTTGTATCATTGTCAAGTGCTACGAGTGCCTTTGTGTCAGTAAGCACCGAAGCAAAGAGATCCAGACCCAGTAGTGTGGATAGATTTTGACAAGGTAGTAAAGCAAGACGCGATCAAAGCATAGGTAAGAGTTGCTATTTGTAAAATATATCGTCATGAATGGTCTGCAAAGTTTTCAGGTGGAACCGGGCACTTGGACAGACATACCCAAAGATGCACAAAAAATAAGACATAGCATCAGGTAGACGCAGCTGCAGTACAACCTCAACGGTATGATACGTAGCTAGGATTATAATCTCAAGGTAGCTTGAGAATCTTTAGCCCATTTAATTACCACAGAAGATCTTCCTTTAAACTTGTGTGAGTCAGAGGCGTTCGAAAAATGCATTAGAATTGTTCATAATCTTATATTTACTCACGTTTCTAGATAAGACAATGACTAGATATTTAGTTAAATATTACAATAATGGTCGTGATAAAAATGAAAGAACTCTTTAGAACCTGCATATTTTTGGTGGCCTTGACCTCGGACATATGGAGTGGTCAGTCTAGGAAGGATTATTTTAATTTAGTCGCTTATTATGTAAATGATGCCTGGGTATTGAAAAGAGAATTATAGGCTTCAAACTAATTGATGTAGCACATACAGGTGAGAATATAGAAGAATGTATTATCTAAGTCATAGAAGATTTTTGTCTTACAAATAAATTTTTTTCAATTACCTTGAAAATGCTGCAGCAAACTCCACGGCAATGGATCCTCCCACTCCCTTATTTAGTATATATGCCGAATCCTTCATGCTACATCAGTGATGTGCCTATCATATTATTAATTTTATAGTTAAATGTGATTTGAAGATGTTGGATCCATATCTTCAAGTTTTTCACGATGTAATTTCTTTTGTAAATAATTCGGAGCACCCAATGATTCGGTGCACACCCTAAATAAATTTAACAAGGCGGAGTATGACGGTAATCGTATGGCTTTCCTTAATATCTACACAAGTCTAAAAACATCATTTATAAAAGAACGGATGGAGTATCCAACAAACTCTACTACCAGGTTTTTCACTTCTCGATATTTACAAATGGTCTAGAGAACCATGCAGATCACGTCAGGTGATCTGGAACCAGACTACAGAATTACAGACAATGGGGTAAGTTGTTTCACAAGTAAAATTCGATCACAGAGGAGCATTATCGGCTAAGGGCAAAGAGCTTCTAGAGAAAAATGAAAAGGATGCAGGAATCTGCACGTCGCCATCCGACAAGTTCCCCGGTTGAACCATCCTTCATCCTACTACCGCATCGATGATCAATGCCATTTTTCCAAGAGACCCCTCACGACATCCCAAGATGAAATACCTTCTTGCATTTTCAGCATCTAGCTAATCAAGGCTTCCGCATTTTCCCTCCTTTAGGAAGCTCCTACATGGAAGCCCTTCTTCCATCACTTACCATACGAGTTAGGTCTTGGACAACTTCAGACATTGGTGGCCTAAATTCTGGCTCATGCTGCATAAGAGGATTCAGGTCAGTCACACCGTCCGTATTGATGTCATGATGATCTCAGATGAAAGGTCAAATAGTTACCTGAATACAGCGGCTAATAACGTCAGCAAAACGTGACAATGCTTTTTCAGAACACTGCCCTTGAATAGAAGGATCTACCATTTTTGATATGGCATCAATATCATAAAGTTGAGAAGTGGCCCAGCGCACCAGATGTTGCTCAGCACGTGGACGTGAACTGCAATTCCATTTCCGTGGGGAAAATTATTGAATTCACTAGGTCAAAAATTATCTTCAAGCAATATAAAGCATGCCTGATGAGTGGGAAAACGGCTGGAGTGTAATTTGTTTAGAATGTTACCTCTCATAAGGTTTACGTCCTGTAAGAAGTTCCAACATAACAACCCCAAAGCTGTAAACATCACTTCGATCACTCAATGACCCAGATTCATGCACTTCTGGGGCTTCATAATGGAATAAGGTGTGCATACGGCCCGACAACTAACATCCAAAAGAGCACAAGATTTATGAACGAGGAAATAATAGCAGTCATTCCCTTCTCAAGGAAAACTAATTAGCTATTAGAATAGATTACCAACCTTTTATGAAATCAATGTATAATGACCCAAATTCCAATTTATCGAGTGATGCAACCTTACATTACTTGCATCAAAATACCAAACTATGGCTAAACATGTCATTATGTGGATAGGGAACACTACTACTATTTTTAAGTATCTGAAAACCTTTGCATCTTCACAAGTTAGCAATGGCAATTGGCATACGCAATCATTGTGTTTACATCATATATATGAGTAATGCTTTGTTCTTTCAGATGACTAGAATGCACTGATAGATACTCATAGTTTGATGGTGAATTTCAAAAAAGATGTCATTAGTGCAAAGTTTCATTTGCTACAAATTATAATCCATATCAAAATGCATACTACCTCTAGCCACAAATATATAGACTGGTCCTCAAAATGCAACTTTGACCACTAATTTATATTGTAATATAATTATAAAACCCAATAAAATTATAATATTATGAAAGTACTTTTCAAGATGAATCTATACATATGATTTTTATATATTTAATCTAAATATTTAAAAAAGATATAATAGTCAAAGTTTCAAAAAGTTTGGCCGCATGCATCACAAAACGACATGTATTTGTGACTGGAGAGAGTAGATGCTAATTAAGAATTTAAGATGATGTCAAAACTAAAATTGTACAACAGGTGCATGGCCTACAAAGAAAAGGGGAAAAGTGGATATAGGACAATGATTACCAAATCAACTTGAGAATTTCTACAACTTTTGTCCGTAAACAATGTCAGCTATTCTAATGAGAATGATGTAGCGTATAATAGATATGTCAGCTATTCTAGGTAGATAGATAGCAGTGCATGACAGCGCACTTGAAGTTCTGGAGATCCTAAGAGCTCCAGAAAATCTAATGCTAAATTATTTTCATAGACATTATTGTACCTGCGATACTGATTTTGATGACAGTGCCGCAAGGCCACATTCGGAAATATGCACGACTAAAGTGCTGTTCAGAAGAACAATAGATGGTTCAAAATTCTGGTGTACAATTGGTTGTTGACAGCCATCATGAAGATATCTGCGCAAACAAAGATATATATAGCATTTTAAGAAATCACTTTACTGCACATAGTTCAGAAAAAATGGAGCAAATTCCTGATAGCTGCAAACAAAGAAATACATAGCATTTAAGAAATCATTTTGAATCATTGCACAAAATTCAGAATAAAAATTAGAGCAAATTCTTTCTTCTTACTGTAATGCTTTCGCTGCCCCTGCAGCAACTTGGAGGCGAGCATTCCATGATAATGCCTTGCTTGAGTCATCTACATAATGGAGTTCATCATGCAGAGTCATCTTACTACAGTGCTCATAGACAAGTAGTCGCTGCTCAAACTCCGCACAATATCCGACAAGCGTAAGTATGTTAGGATGCCTCAGTTCAGAAATGTTCACAACTAGCTCCAGAAAGGTATCTACTGGTGCTCTTGAGTTGACAGCATCAATCTTCAAAACTTCCAGTAACTGCTAAGCAAGTAAATATCCCAAGTTCACAATTGATAATTATACCATCAATGCAACCTTACCAAAGTAACTAGAAATTTTGCTGAACCATTTTGTACCTCTCCATCAGGAAGCTCTGCCAGATATATCTTACCAAACCTGCTATCTCTTATCAAATTTTCTTCACTGAAACTATTGGTATATTGTTGAAGGGATGCAATAGAGAAGGACTTGACAGTAGTTGTTAGGTCCATCTTTCCAACTGAAGGTACTTTTCCCTTTTTAGTACGAACACTGGGATTGACATTGACTTTTTCAGTACGCAGCGCAACAGACTGTGGAGGATGCAGTGGTTCCTCCACAAAATTATCAGTCTTTCCCATATCAATTACATGCTCTTTTTGTTTCATTGTAACCACTCCAGGAGCAGCTGCCATGTAAGTATTTGTGTTAACTTTCATATACTAAAATACAACGCAGTAAAATAGTATTGCATACTATTTAGTTCAAGTCATTTACTTGTTATTGATGAATCTAACTTCCGCTCCTCCCTTGAATTATAAACCGCATTTGAAGATACTGAAAACAATATTCAAATGTCAAAAACCAATGAAAACATGCAGCAGCTATGCCAGTGTTTCTGTTAAGATTTCCTACACTCAAACTTGCAAGGCAGTAAATCATAACAGACATGTACATTTTTTTTAAAGTTTAAATTCATTCACCTGCTGTTGACATATTCAACTTCTGCCCCTCCCTTGCATTAGAAACCACATTTGAAGCTGTTACAAAAAAGTTCAGTGGTCAAAGTCATGGGAAAAGGATCTAAAAAGAAATGAAAACTAGACCTCCTTTCCTTGCCAAGAGAAAAGAATTAAAACCTTTCCCAACATTATTCTTAAGATTTACAGATGGCTCCTTGATTTCTGGCACTTCCTTGATTTTAGGTTCTCCAAGCCTCTGAGGCACTCTTCCTATCTGGCCTTTCGTATACATGTCATCCCTTGACTTTTTTTCTTTGTACTTGGATAAACAAAACATTACCATTAGCACGATAACTACTGCTGATACCACCCCAATAAGAATGTATCCGACAATTTTGACTGCAGAAACAGTGGTTTTCCTTGATGATGGAGTATTTTCTGCTGGTGCATTAGAAGAGTTTGCATGCTCTTTTGACGGGGCATGCCCTGTTGAAGGTGACACTGATGGTAACGGCGTTGGTGCAGCAGGAGGCAATGCTGATGGTGATGGGGCTATGCTGGTATTGAATGGGTTCCCATCCTTCCTGTGTGGTACATTAATTTATATGAGCATCTTGTGAAAAAAAATCTCACACAAAAAAGTAGTTGAATTTTAAATTCTTGAGTATATGAAAGATGGATTTATCTTCAAACATTAAAGGTAGAGAAATGATCGACATCAATAGCTCAGCCAAGGAGGAGTAACTTACTTAAAGTTTGGTATGTTCAGTAACTTCACAGGCACGGGACCAGAGAAAAGATTGTGTTCTATGTTCCTGTTGAATTAAAACAATTACAACAAAAGAAGCAAGGCATGTAAAAAATAAGGCAGGAATTCCCTTTATTGAAACAGCAGATTGCTTGCTTTTTTCAAGGAAAAAAGGGCAGAAAATCTAGTCAAGTGGGCATACAAATCTTGGAGAGGGAGATCTTGCAGCACATTAAGGTTCCCAGATATTTGATTATTCTGAATATGCCTGCAACAATAGTAGAATATTAACTAATTGACACTAGTGAAACGCTTACCCCAGAAGACAGTGCAATAGTTGTCCACACTCACAGGGTAGTCAAAGCTATCAAGTTTCCCATTGAAGGTGGCAACAGACCGGTCAAGTTGTTGGAAGAAACATCTCTAATCAAGAGGGTTGATTATCATTGCTAAGAAACTTCAAATCATTAACTAATGCTAGTATAGACTAACACTGTAAATAAAGTCAAATTACTCTTACAAATTCACAAGTCCAGTTAGACTGGAAAATGCATCTGGTATCTCTCCAACCAATTGATTGTTATTGAGGGACCTGCATATGCAAGAATACATAGTGGGACAGTTTGAGAAACTGTCATTGGAAGTCCTAATTTTTTGAAGGCCTGTGAATGTGTACGATTTACCAGCAAAAATATACTCACATGCTTGTCAAAATTTTAAGTGTTGACAATGTACTTGGAATGCTACCAGTTAGCTGGTTATCTGAAAGAAAGCTGTGATTGACAAGAGAAGGCTTAGTAAATAATAGCTATGACAGGTGGATTGAAAGAGCAACAGAACGTTCAATAAACATACAAATTCTGCATTGTGACTGGTAGATTATCCGGTATGGTTCCACCAATATTATTGTTACTAAGATCTCTACATGGGTAAACCAAGCGTCAAGCACCGAGTCAATAGTAAATGTCAATTTAGAACCAAACAGACATGATCAGTTTACAAGGTGATTATCGACGTGAAATTCCCCAAAGTGTTGCCCAGCTGTCCACCCAGATTTGCACCATTGAGTTTTCTACCAAAAACATGGTACATTGTTCAGATCACCAAATAACGAGGTCATCAAATTAAGCAAATTATGGAACAAGACATAATCATTTATCATACATGGAGGTAATATTCGAGGCCACGCATTGAACACCTTGCCAGCCTTCATTGCAGGGGTCACCGCCGTTTGTAATCCATCCAGGCACCGCTGGCGATTCAAGTGCCGTGTACAAGCCATTGATCGCAAACACTAACAAACAATTAAAATACACACAATATGAGGTGCCAAAGGATAAATCTTTGCAGTATCCCACACACAATTATCTAAGTAAATGGTATAGTAGCACAAGACAGTACTGTCAGCAAAACATAAATAATCTGGGGCGCTGACTGATCTTACCAACCCATAATAATGTATACTCCTGAACACTGAATCTTAGGCAACAGTTCCAACTACCAAGAAGGATATAGTATATACCGTCTTGCTCATAAGTGTAGGGCTGCGAAAGCGGCAGAGCGGAAAGTAGCAGCAGCAAGACGGCGGCGGAAGCAATTAGGGGCGGCGGCGACGCGCGACGCGCGCGTAAGGGCTTACTCATCACCACACGCACATCCATGAAGAATCCTCCAATGCGGGCATCACCTGACGAGCAATTCCACAAAAACGAAGAAAGAAATCACCAACGTTGCTTTAATCTCTGGGAGCTCAGATGGATGATGAATCCCCGAGGATTACACAGCCTGGGGTCAAAAGGAGGGAACACAAAGATAATGGAAAAAAATAGTTGCGCAAGAAAGCCAAGCAATGCTGATGCCGGAAGAATCTTGCAACGGAAAAACGGGCTGAAATTCGGCAAGAAACCCACCACACCAAGAAAATCTCCCCCTTTTCGCCTCTCGCAAGTGAGCACTTCCCAAAAGAAATCCGCCCAACATACCAAGTATAAAAGAGCCTCTTTTCATTTCCCAAGAACCAGAGCACAAAGCGGAAAGGAAAGAGACAGCCGCAGCCAAGAGCAAGAGCAAAAGAGAGAAGAAAGAAAAGAAAAAGAAGATGAAGCGTCCGATACCTGCAGATTCTTGTTTCTACGGCAGCACCACCTACGAGACCCTATCTTCGCCGCTTTATGGAGACGCTCGCCACCGAAAGCTACCAGCGACTAAGTGCTTCCTCTTTTCTTGCGAGCCCCCCTCTCCCGGAATGCGTTTAAACTCCCCCCTCCCGAGCTCGGACGGAGCCTTGGCCGCTAAGGATTCGGCCGGTGGGAGAAGAAGGGATGAGAAAGGGGAGGGAGGAAAGGGATGGATCGATATAGATCTACTAGTAGTGCAAAGCCACGCGAGAGGGGGGATTGGGAATGGGGGATGGGGACAAGGGAAGAAAAAAAAATTAAACGAGGGCCCTGAAAGGTGAGGCCTAGGGCTCCATCTTAGATTTTGTCGTGTTTCTATGACTAATCTCAGAGAAGGAATAATTTCTTCCCTCCTCTCCCACCACCTCCCTTTCTCTCTCCACCATCCTACTTTCAGGCGAGGCAAGGAGGCGGCGAGTACGCGGTGACGGCGTGGGCCAACGAGCGCACGGCGACGTCCGGCAAGAGCGAGCGCGTCGGGCTAGTGCGAGGAGGCGGCGGCGTCCGGCAGCATGCGCCGTTCCCACGATCGGCGAGCGGCGAGAGCGTCTGTGCGCGCGCGCGCAGGAGGACCAGCCGCGGCAGCAGGAGGACAAGCCCACCAAAGCGCCCTCTTAAATTTACTACTGGTAGTACCTGTGGTAGGCAGCACTGAGAATGAGCAGTGATCGTGACAGCAGTAGATCTTGGCGTTTTTTTTTAGAAAAAAAAAACTTTGCTTCGAACTGTAAAAATGCAAGTAAAATACAGTGTGTTAGGATCCGCTGCATTTGCTGAAGTGGAAGGTGGAGCTAGTGGTTCATGGTTCGTATGAACCAAAATAGTCACTGTTGTAGATTCACGAAATTACTAGTTTCCTGTCGTTGGATTGACTGGGAGGGCCGCATTTTTACTTTGATGCATGCGTGGTATGAAATACTCACTCAATCGGGTAGCGATTACCATGATCAATTCAGATCACGATGGATATAGAGCTATAAATGAGAAAATCGTATCTTTCTATCCTAGAATTGGTGTGTAGAGACGTTTCATTTACCCAAGATGTGTGTTGTTATTGGGTGCCATTTTGGTACTTTTGAGGGATATGTGGTATTACTCGATAGTAACTACTATGATACATTCAGATCGCAGTGGATACAAACCTTCTAAGGGCATCTCCAATAGTCTGAGTCAGCTAGCTATATGTATATACACATCAGCATATATCCTATATAGAGAAAAGAGAGTATGCCAAAAAAAAACCGAGCCAACTCTTCCTTAAGCACTAATCTATAATGCAAAACGAGGCAGCCTCTATAAATGATAGTCCTTTTCTGTGTGTGCATGTAAGCATCAAATAGCTATCCTTATAGATAGTTCTTTAGAATGCTAGCTTTTAGTGTACTAGTAGTGTGCACGTGCTAACGCTACGGTAAAATACAAAACAAGATAAAATTTGTAAAAAATAAAACGAACAATCAGATTCATTAAGATTCACGTCTCATATATTGTATAACCAAATATTTTTGTCACATAATGAATATCACATAACGACTGATCCTTTGAGGAGGCGACAACATCATTGGACTCACCCACCGACGACTTTCTCCATCCCCATATTGTTTAAACTTGAGGCTACAAAGAAAACAAACATTTTTGTCACATAAAGAAATATGAAACACAGTAAGAAAATAGGTGTTTGTGAATTATTTACTTACCACATCACCATACTAGGACGTCTTTATACACAATATTTTTGGTGCTCTTCCCTGAGGCATCTACTTCTTTCTTTGGTTTGGCCAAAATTCTTGTCGTTTATCTTCATACACCCCTTGATAGCGCGACATAGTTGATTTTTATTCAGCCTTTCGCCTTGCATAGTTTTCTCGTTGCTTTCTGTTTCTTTCTTCTCTTTGCTCGTCTGTTTCTTCAGCCCTCTTCCTTGCACGGTATTCTCGTTGTTTTCTGTTCCTCTCTTCTCTTTGGTCATATGTGATTATGTTATTTGATACATCTCCAAATACGCGTTGGCCTCCTTTTGTCCGGTCCATTAGGACAAGTTATTGAGTTGTAGTATCGGCAATGTTCACTTATTCCTCTTCTTCTTCTTCTTCTGTCTATAACACAAACAGTACATATACTGTGGGTAAGTGAAAAAGCAAAAGTAGGCTAGACAGTGTAGCGCATCCGGCAATAGGGTGCTCAAATGATTTGCAGTAATCCACATTGCAGTACAGGTCAATGGAAGCACAAACCAAATTTGCAGTACAGTAGGCAATTTATTTGCATGACACTGTGATGAGATTTTTCTTAAGACGGCAAAATAATATCAAGATAATTTATGTTTGGATTGTGTTCTGCTATTATAAAAAAATAATATTTTGAGTGTGATATTTACAACATTATATTTTTTAGCCAAATGTCACAGTTACGTGAGTCTTCGTGAACTCTCTCTCCATATGCTGATTCGATAGTACAAAAGCCTGACCATGTGGCCAGTGCTACAAATCGTAAATCCTAAAAAAATTGAATTACATAAAGGCTTGGAGGACAAAGAGGTGTAAAAGGCTGGGGGAAAACTAATGTTACAGATTAATTGTACAATTTTTTTTATATTAGGGTATGGTGAATTGCAATGAGGCTGAGACTCGACTACTTGCATATGAATCCTAACTGTCTGCAGACACAACATAATTGTTGTTTGCTCGGGTTTGGTTACTCTCTAGTGCGCCTTGTCAAATACCCAATTGATATCATTGTCTCCTTTTCAGAGCAAGGTAGATGATCCCTTCTATGCCAAACCGAAATGCATAACATTGACTTACACAGTGGAGAAGGTTGGAATAAATAGCGTTGACAAATACGCATATGTGCGCGCGGGAGAGAGAACCATACTTTGAGACAACGAATATGAAACCATTTGCCTTGACCTATGAAAGTGGCAATCCGAAGAAAATAAACATCATATCAAAGTGGCGATCCCAAGTACTCAGCCCCATCCTTCTCATCCTTCTTGCCAATGCTCTTCAGGCACCAGAATTGCATATTCTGCAACAAGCACCAGTAACAATACACAAATCAAGAAGAAAAATAGTGTATACACTATATAAATGATGTGGAAGTCTTCTAGTTAGTTGCTAGCTAGAACCATTGGAGATGCCCTAATAAGAAGTTTGTAACTAATACGATCAATTCAGATCACGGTAAACATGAATACAAAGATTTATAAAATGAGAAAAACTACAACTCCTCCCACGTCTCATTTAGGAATTTTTTTCTATTTAAGCCCTTTTTTGAAAAATATTCACATTTAGACCCCTGGTGGTTTTAATTCCGTTTTTGGACCCAGGGGGTCGGAGCCGTGGATCACGGCGCCGAGGTAACATGTCTCGGCGCCGTGATCCATGGCTCCGAGGCCCCAGGCCGGCGCCAGCGTGGCGACCCGCGTGGTGCCGACGTGGCAGAAGCTCAACGCCGTGACTCGTGGCTCCGAGCTCGGCGCCGTGACTCGTGGCTCCGACCTCGGAGCCGTGGATCTTGGCGCCGAGCTAGCGGAATATACCCGATCGCCGGGCCTCGCGTCGCGTCGCCTCGCCCCCTCGCCTCCCCGCCGCGGCGCCTCCGCTCCGCGGCGCCTCCCGCCCGGCCGCCTCGCCGCCTTCCGGCCCGCGCCGCGGGCGGCGGCGGCCTCGGCCACGCGCTCGTCGCCTCGGCCTCGCCTCGCCGCGCGCTGCCGCCTCCGTCCGCCGCCCTCGGCCTCGTTCGCGGACCACCGCCTGTCGCCTTCGCCTCGTCCGCGCCTCGCCGCCTTCGCGCCGCCCCGGCGGCTCGTCCGCGACCGCGCCTCGTCCTCTTCGCCAGCCTCGCGGCCGGTCCTCCGCGAGCTCTCCCCCGACACGCCTCCTCGTCCTCCGACCTCGCCACCTCGGCCATCTCCCCGCGCGGCGCGGCCGCGCCTCATCTTCCTCCTGTCCAGACTCCAGTCTCCCCCGAACTCGAGGTTAGCCTTTTTCAGTGCTAGTGAAATAAACCAGCAACCGCTCAACTCGGGAAGCGCTAGTGAAAAGAATGGTGTTGGAATTTGGATGATCACAATGTAATCTTTGTCCATTGTTATATTTTGAAGTACAATATGGAGAAAACCTTGTATGAAATTATTGTCGCCTTGCATTACTTACTCTGTAGCCATATTGAACAATAAACATGTTGGGTCACAAATCTGTCAAGTAGTGGTGATTATAAATTAGTTGTTGAAATGGATTATAAAGTGTAGATGCTCATATGCATTTGCAAAACTATAGGATCATAGCAATATTTAGTGCCGGCGTGTGTTTGGCAAATGGAGGCAGTACTAGTACAGTAGGTTCCAACTTCCCAGGAACAAGAAAGCTCGACATGCAGTTGGATTGCCCTGATAATGAACCACTGAGTATGTATTTACAATAATGCCTCCACCAATAATGCCTTCATCAATCAGTTTCATTGAAAGATATTCATATGCTTTGAAGATATTCATATGCTGATGCTTGTTATGAGCTAATGATAATGAACCACTGAGTATGTATTTACAATAATGGCTCCACCAATAATGCCTCCATCAATCAGTTTCATTGAAAGATATTCATATGCTTTGAAGATATTCATATGCTGATGCTTGTTATGAGCTCATACTTATTGATTGTATGCAGGAGGGAAGGAATTACTGTGTGACAATACCTTCTTGGATTGCCCGCTTTGTCCACTACCATCGTCGGACAGGTAATATTGACTATGCAATTAAGTTAGTTAACTAGCATCAATTATACTGTAGTAGTTAGTTAATTTAGGTACTTAGGTAGTAAGCTGTAGATGCTCATATGCATCTGTCTGTCGTCTGTCGTCTGCATGTGTTTGACTTCAAAAAAAGACAATGTATGCTATTAAATAAAAATGTCATGTGACTATATAAAAATCTCATGTCGTCTGGAAAGGGTTCATTTAGACAAGTATGCTATTAAATAAAAATCTCATGTGACTATATAGATGTTTGAATGGGAAAGGGTTCATTTAGATATTTTATTGCTTAAACAAGTATGCATGTGATTTATCCAAAAATTCGCTTAAAGGTATTAATTTTGGTTTTGTGTATGAACTAGATGGACAACCTAGTGACCCTATATCATGGAGCGATGTGACAAGTGATGATTATGGAAATGTTCAATTTGTTGAAATGCAAAGGGTGCCTCGATATTCGGTGATCGGCCGTCGTTTAGTGAGTTGGTTGCTAGGGCTCGGGAGAAGCTACATTGTCATGCAAACGAGGAGAGCATCACGGTTGAGGGTTACTTCACTTCGGTTCGAAAGACACAATTCTCAGGCGGTTGATCTTAATTGGTTCAGAGGATGAGTGGGACGAATATGTCAAATTGGTTATGAGGAATGAGTTAAAATGTTTGGACGTTGTTGTGCGGAAGGTGTCCATTGATCCCACCACTCACGGTTATTCACCAGAATCACAATACTACTACACAACAATGTCTTCCTGGAGGTCCGACCCATTTGGAGTGCCGGAGTGGCATGAGCGCCCGAAGTGCCATTGCGGCTTTAGGACGATGTTGGGAGTCTGGACTGATCGAGTACAACGAGCCAAATACGGCCGTAGGTTCTTCAAGTGTCCTGACCTGGATGACGACTTCGTGGTAACGACCATAACTAAATCATTTCTTTTCCGTTATCGTTTTTCAACTTGATCCATGACATCTACCACGCCACACATAGGCTTGCGGGTTCATGGAATGGGTGGATCGAGTGCCGCCGGTATGGCCAAATAACCGGGCAGTGGAGGTGGAAAACAAAGGACAATACTTTGTCAAGATGACTCAGGCTCGCGAGGTGGAACGACAGATGCGGCTTGAGCAAGAGCGCCGCGTGAGGGTGGACCAAATCCGTCTGAAGAGGCCCTAAGTGGTTCGTTTCATCCGGGTCGATGACAAAAACGGCTACAGCCAATCCAGGTCCCGACTTTGCGTAAGAATGATGAGCCCCTTCATGTCTGCCTTTTGATTTTGGCAACGGTGATGGCAATGGGTGACTAATAATGGCGCGCACAAACATAAAGGATCCCTTGGACGCTTTCGTGCTAGAATTTGTCCCATCTTTCCAGCAGATAAAAGTGCCCTTTGGTATAATTCCGATCAATCATGTCACCTCCGTATCTGTACATTTCATCGTGGCATCAGATACGCCGCCTTCGTGTCGCCTCTGCGTACGCGAACAGAACAACAGCGTGTGAATTTTCTCGCCTTTTTCGCTTGCGATCTCTGGCATGGCATGCTGGGAATTTTCTAAGAACCAGGAATGTCATACATAGGCCGTCCATTTCAAGGCGAAATCTGTTGGCCTTGGGGTTTTTTTTTAAGCTTTGGAGACGGCTTTTTTAAAAATGTGTACGATATCCACCGTTGTTTAAAAAAATATAAGCAAAAGTCATCAACCGCAATATAAAAGAATGGCTCTTTGTCTTTGATTCGTAGAAAGGTTTTTGCTTAGGATGTTTCTCACGTGGGGACTACCTCGGAGCCGTCTAATGCCCTATTTGTACTAGCGTCTATTTTGTCTTTTACTTAGAAAAAGACAAAAATCAATATGAACAGCTGGCTTCTAGAAGCGGCTTCTCCACTTCTTTTGCTACCTTCTCACTCCGAGGATAAAAGTAGGAGTTACGGGTGCATCGTCTATTTTACTCCTCTCATTTTTGTCATACGCATGTATCTCTTTCACTTGTTTCACTATTTATTCGCTCCTTTTAAAAGTTACTTTTTTTTTTAATGATTTTCTATTTTCAATCAAAACCTATAAGAAAAAAACCAATACGACACCCACTGATCCTCTAATCGCGCATTGTAGTGCGATGGCCCCCATAAAAGTTCTGTTCCATACACAAGCTGCACACTATGTAGTACTACTACTCCATTGACTATTAAGTGCAGAACTAATTAAGGAATTGATAGTAGTTTAATCGTTTTGGGATGATGGTAGTAGTATATTTCTCGTCCATGATGAAACAACCCCAAAATTCGAACCGTGAATAAGTTTATTTGAATTTTGTTTCCATTTAATTCTTGGCTCTATCTAGCACCTTCTTCATCCAATCACACCTCCTTTTCCCTGCTACACCATCCCTCTCATCCATCTGAGCGCAGCAAGGCCAAAGGCTCTATTCACCATCCGGCAAATTTGTCGAGAGACGACAACGCCACAAAAATCTTGGTCAGCCGCTGCCGCCGTACCTCCTCGAGGATGGCATCTCTAGCACCCTTTGAGCATCTCCAACAGTATGAACTAGTTACTAGCTCTAAGACAACTTCTCCAATAGTACTAACTTTTAGCACATAGCTCATAACATAAATAGTCTCACATGACATTCTCACATAATCTTGGAATGTGTGTATGAGACTAGCTCTTGATCAAGAGATAGCTTTTCTCTCTCTTCTATTAAAATATGAAATAATATGCTTAGAGCTAGCTCATAAGTTACTATTGGAGATGCTCTTTTAATGCCCTCTGACATTTCTTGGATAGCTGAAGAACAAATCCCCACCTCCGTCGATTTTCTTTTCACGACCGACTTCCCTGTTGCACGTTCCAAGTGCGTGGACACATTCCCGCTGCCACGCCTCTGCAACTTATTCAACCTACCATACGCCTGCCTTGACACCTCCATTAAATACCATTGATTGGTGCCAGACAAGACAAAAACCGGAATTCACCACCGCCAGGGGCGGAGGCAGCATATAAGCATTGAGATCCAGTGACCTCAATGAAATTTAGCAAATCCTATAAAAAATTACTGTTTATTACTGTTCATCAGTGAAGGGGACATCATCGTGCAATGGAGGTGACCTCAATGCTCTTGTCGTCTGGCTTCGCCCCTGATCACCGCCTTACCTCTCTCTCACGGCCGACCTCCCCTGAGCTGCAATTCTTGACCACCGCAATAGGCTAGACGAGAGACACCGAACCCAAAGTACCACCTCAGCTCACTGACCTCCCCTAATAGTCGTCGAGACTCCCCGAACACTCCTGCACCACCTGTAAGGACCCAGATTTTACAATCCGGATTCCTCTGTGATTCCATCACACTATTTCCTGGATTAGTAGATAGTGCTTACATATTACAGTTCTGAATATCAAAGTACATATCATGCGGAAGCGTAAATATAATAGTAGACTTACTCATGGGTCGATTAGGCCGAAATCATTAAATTGCAGTAGCGGAGGAACGAAGCACACAGGTGGGACCTTCAGGACATGCCCACAGGCAGCCAACTGGAGGTTCACGACCTAGCCCTTAACAACTTAATCTTCTCTGCCATCATGTCCAAGCGTGTTGCTGAGGCGAAGTGATCTGATTCCTGATTCTGGATTTGTTGTGAAAGTGAGTGTGAGCACAAACCACCGTGCTCCGTGAGCCAATACACATAATGCAAATAAATAGTATGCTTGGCTTATCAAGGAGAAGCTCGGGTTATTTTATTTGCAAAAATCACCTTTAGTAGCATTATTATTATTTAATTATTGTGTTATTGTTGCTACCTAAACTCCACATAACGATTGTCATAATTGACTTAATCCACTGAAAATACACTTTCTTTATTATTTGCTGTCTAAAACTCCAAACAGCGAGTGCCATCATTTACTGAATCCACCGAACATACTCTTTCTATATTGAGTGCTGTCTAAAACTCCAAACAGCGAGTGACATCATTTAGTTAATCCACCGATATCTTTTGTATTCTAGATTCCTATCAATCCAATCTCGTGGTTGCTAATCAGCAACTCTTTATTTCTAAATTCTAATGATTATCCAACATAATTGCTTTTAAATCCACCGAAATCATTCGTAACAGGACATCCTAACAATTCAATCCTTTTATTATTGATCCAAATCCATAATTTGCTCTTCCAATAATCAATTATCTATCTCTAACTAATTCACTAGTATACCTCCACCAAGAATATCAGTGATCAAGATTATAATCCAATAATTGTTATCATTCCCCAATATTCCCTGAAATTCAATTCATCCACCAAGTATTTGATCCAATCCTATTAATCCCATTATTGCCATCATCTTCCGAGAATTTATATTAGTTATCAGTGTTGTAATCCAGCAATTACCTTTGCATTCCCTAATTCTCCAAAAATCATTTAAATCATCTATCTAACCTATATATTCATTTAAGCTCCATCAATTTATTTCTCCTAAAATCCACACTATCGCTTACCCTTTTTATGATTGACAGGAATCCACCTACTTCTTTACACGATTACCACAAACAACCATTTTCTTTTCTTACGACTCTATTTATTCTTTCTGACATTTTATTTTGTAAGAAGTATCATCATTATTTAAATATATAATACATAGAAATTTTCTGAGACTTTGCAATTTTGAATAAAAACATAATGTGTAAGAAAATGCAATAATAATAGCGATCCAGATTCCATCCACCGTTACATGGCATCTGCACCATATAGCATCTTTTAGCGTTATAGCCGCTTAACTTACCACTGGGACGACACCTAGGACAATTCAAATCAGGGCTTTCCACTGCCCTCCACTTTTTCATTTCCACCCACAAGGTTGTTTTTGAAACAGAACTATATCTAGTTAAGTTCTCATGTCCGCCCTTAACCGTGGGTACGGCTATCCGAATAGTTTTGACTCTGCAGAGTTTGTACACTTTACCCACAAGAGACAGTTCACTCGGTGCCCCACAAGATTCCTTAGTCATGCGGTTGAGCAAACTATCACAGTAACCGTTCAAAGTACCTCGCCCCTCCCATCATCTCACCCTATGGGATGCTCCCATTTGCAGTGGGTCCCATTCGTTGTGCGGGATGTTCCCCTCCTATGCGCCTAGCAGCTGGCTACTCATACTGCTAGTGCGTCGCAGAAGAACTTCACCCTCAAGCCTGCCACCTAGGCCGCCACTTGCACTACTTCCATGATGATGACTTTCAGGGTCTGGTAAATTTACTAAGCCAAGTTATACTTTACAGACTTGTGGTTGTACTTGTTTTACACAGGAGGTCCTGACAAGATTCAGTCCTTAGGGTTATCCGGCGGATTTACCACTAACCACTTTGTGCTTCCACTGCACCACACACACACATCCTCAAACCATCCCCCCAGATATTTAAGCAAGTTGGGGTTTTTGGGAGCATAAAATAATTATACCAACATATACCAGTCATTACCACAATGACTTCCGAAATCAGTTTCTCATGATTAAAAATGATGATGATGCTTGAGGCATCTCAGCGCCCCCCGAGATCTATGCAGTACTAAGCATGTCGTATAATTAGGGACTTATTTTTGAAAGGTTACTATTATAATTTTTGCTAGGGCGAAAAGGTTCACACATTCAAATATTCCAAAAGAGATGTAATATTAATCAAATTAAATAATGGGCATATAACTAGAATCTTGAATTAATCATGTATTTGCATATAAAATAACAGAATGCAATTTGATAATTTAAACAAAAATAATTTGCAGAAAATGTAGGATCAACATGATCAAAGTATTGACTTGCCTGGCGCGGGTTACCGCGGTCTTGAGCTCACACACAAGTTGTCTCATGCGATGATCTTTAATTCCTGGTCTTCATCGAACTTGGTCTCGCTTGATCCATAGAATCTTTTGGACTCCAGTTTCTAATTACGCGACAAACGACTGAATCCAAATAAAAGCAAATAACTCAAAAGACCCAAATAAATCCAAATAAACTTAATTTAAATTTATTATAAGTTAATGGGTGATTCGGGTGATTTGAGGTAAGGCCGATGGCAGAACACGATGACTCGATTTGTTGATTAATAACTTTCTTTTATTATCTTTATATTTATTAAGGAAATTCCACGAGTTAAGTTAGACCTATGAATTGGAGTAAGAGTTTAGCTGAGCGTTATTTTGTTGAGCGTTAATATCCAGGGATTATGTGATGTATACAGTTTTTAGCTTACCACATTAATACTAGAGCCCGGGTTCTTAGCTCTATTTCTAATTTTAGTTTAAACTTAGCTATTTGGACAAAGCTTGGTATGTAGTATTTTATGTGACCCTAATTACTCGTGTTATTAGTTAAACGTTTACTTCAGAGTATTTACACATAGTGGTTAGGTCATTCTAATGTACGATGTCCTAGGACTATTATATTTTAGTAACTGTATATTAATATGACCTTTTAATTTAAATGTTTATGGTCACGCCCTATTGTTTAATTAATTTCACGAAGATGCCTAATTCAATTAAACCTACCATCGAGATTTATTTAATTGCAGCATGTTTAGGGCTTATATTATGGTCCAGGGTAACCTTTTTAATTTAAAACCTTGTTGATATAATTAACAAATTATGTACCTTTGGTTGTTACTTGGTGCATCTTCAGCCTAAAAAAAGATTGTATATATGTTTACAAGGGTACCTTTTTACCATCCCCACAAAATTCTTGTTGTGCATTTCAATTTGAGTTGCCTGTGCATGTTGGCTAATTATTTTGATATGTGTTTATTTGCTATTTTTATTTTAACTAAGGTTCTTGCGATGCATTGATGTTTATGACAGAACCATCTCTTATTAATGTTCTATTATCAATTTTCCGATTTAAAACAATTGATAAAGGCACACTAATTATTCATGTATGGTAACTAAACAAATATTAAATCTTAAATAATGTCATTCACATCCTAATAAAATATGCGGGCTTCCATAGACTAATATCTAGTTCTCCAAATTTTTCCTTAATTGCAATGGAGTAAAGAAACAAAACACAAAAATTAAGAGTGAAAAGAGTGGGAGACATGGGATATGGGAGTCAAACCCAGGACTTAGGGTCGAAGGAGTAGCGCATGCTCGGGCTAGCCAACTGGCCATCGGTGTTTCCGACAAAAAAGGGGGAAATCGGTATTGATAAAACGGGCAGAGGCTGGGAACTAGCTGAGGAGCCACCAGCCAAACAGAGCAGACGGCAGTGCAGGGGAAGAAGAGATGTCGCCGACGAGGGGACGGCTGGAGGGTGACGATGACCCGTGAAATGGGCTCCAGGGCAGTTAGGGAAGAGGAGGGTAGCGACGCTTTAACCGGAGCGGCGGCGAGGCGACCGGGCGGCAGCGAGGTGGGAAGGGGGCGGCAGCGCCGGTGTGGTGGAAGGGTGAAATTGGGCCGTGCACGAGTGAAAGGGGTGGAGGGGAAACCTACCGACGAGTGGGTGGAACCGAAGGGAGACCGTGGTCTGCCGGCGGCATGAGGCGGGGTCGCGTGGTGGTGGTGCACGGCGCCGGCGACGTATAGGCGGTGGGAGTCTCGGCCGGCGGTCGGCGGAGCTCCGGGGCACCGCGGTGAAGCTCCCACAAGGAGGAATTGGGGAAAGCTTGGCTGTGTAGGGAATGGCGGCGGTGGAGGCGCGGTGGCCGGTGTTACGCACGGCGGAGGAGGAAGAGGAGGTGGGAAGAAGAGGGGGAAGGCGCGGGCTATCGGGGAAGGCCGGGGCTTCTTATGGATGCTGAGGGGCGGGGGAGGTGCGGAGGACCGGGCGGCGAGGTGGAGGGAGAGAGAGGAGCGCGGGCGGGGCGCTCGAGTCCATGGGCCAGAGAGAAAGACGTGGGGTCCGCGTGGCAGAGAGAGGAGGCGGGAGTAGGAGCGGGCTGGGCCGTGCGGCCGAAGCGGGAAGGAGCAGGGAGGGGTTGGGCTGGGCTGTTTCGGACGACCTGAGCTCCTTTTCTTTTTTCTTTTTATTTATTCATTCATTTATGTTTTAGGTATATTTGGTATTAGTGTTATATATATACATATATCTTCCCTTTATCTCTATTTTTGTATATTTTCATTTCTATATCTTTGTTCAACTGTCTAGGCCTTTTTGTATACATATTTGCATATAATTTATGTATTTATTTTTGTTGCCCTTTTGTAGTATTATTTTCAAAATGAAATTTTATATTTTAGTTCAAGTTCCTCTCTCCTTATGATGAGTTACCTTTTTTAATTTTGGATTCAAAATTATAAATTTCTTTCACTCCCATATTTTCTTTGTGGCTTATTCATGTTATTTTTATTTTCCAGAAATTTTATTCAATGTTTTGGAAACTTAACCCAAAATTTAGAGAACACCAAGGGAAATTCAAATTTTTCAAGAGAATACATTGCAAAATAATTTAAATGCTTCACATTTTCAAATTTCAAATTTTGGGATGTTACACCACCCCTGCCTTGGCCACATGCCGCCTCCCTGTAGGACCCTCCCCTGTGCCAACCGCCTTAAGCTCGCCTATAAAACCCCCCCGAGCCCCTTCCGTAAACTACTTTGACATCCAGGTGAGTAGTAGACACCCCAATTCTCCACAACGGCCGCCGCATTGTTGTCATCGCCGAAAAGCCGCAAGTAAGCCCAACTTCAATTCTTCTTATTCAGTTCATCTCTTTTCAATTGCTTGTACCCATAGCTTCATTATGCCCCTAGAAACCCCACCGAAGAACCGCCATACCCTCCCTTGCCCTCTTCTTCCCCGACAGTTATGCCCATCGCTTGGCCAAAGGAGGTCACCGTGAACAGCCCAACTCACCCATCCTCAACCCAAGCCGCCACCACCCAAGCTACTCCAACCACCCCTAGATGGATAAACATCAACCAATTAGAAGGAAGACCCTCCTTGTAGCTCCTGTGCCGTGCTAATGCCCCACGAGCTCCCCACCTCACCGCCGCCCAACCCTAGCTCATCGGCCACCACCAAGCCATAAAATGGATCCCCTATAGTCCCAGCCACCCATCTATAGTCCAGGATTGCATCGCCGACTACCACAGCCTTGGGAATTGCCATCGCCATAATCGCTGTTTTCGGCCGCTATAGTGAAATCGGGAGGGAGAAGATGAACAGTGGATTGGTAAAAGGCCGATTGGTTAATGGATCAGGCCGGCTGAAATCACCGTGCTGCACTGTAGCAACCGACTTCGGTATGAACAGTAAAAACCTGGCTTGAACAGTTCAAACCTGCAATGAATAGTGTTTACCCACTACTGTTCACCCAAACCCTAAAATGTACATATATATCCATTTTGATCGTTTCGGGCCTGTTTATCCGTTTTTTAGCTCTGTTTCACCATTCCTAAACTCTGATAGATCTCTAAACCATTCAGATGATATTTTGACCCTAAACCCAATACCGTCTACACCCGCAACCATTCACAGAAACCCATATAGCACATATACAGATTTTTGACTGTCTCAAACCCATCTAACTTAATTCCAACTCCGTCCAGCCAAACTAAGCACCACCTAAATTCTATCCACCCAAACATATTTTTCTTCGTGTCTTTTTGGTTATTTATTTATGTTTTGCTCCCAGCTTGCATTTTGCAAAGTATGAACTTATTTGCATTTGTCTTCCGCACTAGTATTCGGACCTAGCGAGTTAGTTAACAGAAGAGCTATAAGAATAATTAAAGAAGTCAGTGTCCTATGGACAAATAGGCAAGTCACATGTTTTTTGTATCATGTTGAACCTATATTTTGTTAATTATTTACTTATCAGTACTTTCATTATATTTTATTTACGCACTGATATTTCAAGTATAATAAATGCTTAGAATGACATGGTACCTAGTTATATCCTACCACCAAAAAAGTTTTGTTTAATTTGATGTCCATATTCACCTTGATAAGACCTAGTAATACTAAAACTATTATCTAAGTAATCATGGTAGGTTAGGAACTCAACTATTTTTTTATACTACTAAATGACAAAGCACTTTGCCAATAGTCTTGCAAAAGTGATTCTAGGAAAGAGAACCTCATGGGAAACCATGAGATGGTTGGGTAACATTGCCGGCGAGCATTGGGTTATGGGTTTAGAGATGGAAAATGCCTCGGAGAAAAGTAAGGACAAAGCTTCGGAGAAAAGTAAGGACAAAAAAATCTTATGCTAAGCAAAGAACATAGTGATTGCTCAACTACAAGCTTTGACTCGTCAAATCTGGTCTAGTAGTTGCTCAAATTGATTGAATCTCTATAGGAGTAAAGAAGCGTTGGTATGGAAATGGTAAAACCATACTGAACAATGGTAGATTCCATTAAGGACGAACAGAAGTGTTCCGACTTGGCCACTAGATACTCGAGTCTGAGTTGGTAATCTACTAGGTAGATGCTATATAAAGAGATGAGCAGTGAAACAACCTTATTTTCTTGACTCAATCATGAGGGTTAAGAAATCTTGTGGGTGATACTGGGCAACTTTGCGAAGTCATCACAAAGGTATTTCAAATGTGTCGTGCTTCCAGTAAAAGAAACTATGTTCAACGAGTGATTTCAATAGCAAAACATAAGTAGATTTAGAAATGATTGTAAATGTTGAAATCTGGTGATCAAGTTTTTGAAACCCCAAATTCCTTAAGAAGTATATGATTTGTATTTTATGTTCAAAAATATTTACAAATAAAATTGCATTCATAAATACTTTAATAAAACCACTATATTCCATCACTTGATGTGACACCCCATTTTTAATTTGCTTAATTGCCTTGTTTTATTGGTTATTGGAAAGTTAATCTCAAAATTTCAAAATTTAAATTAAAATATCTTAGCCCAAAAATCCCTTTTGGCCCTACCTAAATTCCCTCTTTTTTTCCTCTCTTCCCGGATGGGCCAGTTGTTTTTTTTCTTTTCTCCCGGCCGGCCTGCCCTCTCTGGGGCCCGTTCCCTTTTCTCTCCTGGGCTTCGCCCGGCCCAGCGAAGCGCTCCCCCTCTTCTTCTTCTTCCCGAGCGCCGCGCTCGCTCTCTCTCTCGCGCGCACCTCGCGGACCCAGCAGCTGCCCGCCTCGGGTTCCCCGCGCGCGCGCCCCATGGCGGTCTCCCCGCGCTTCCCGGCGTCCTCGTCGGCCTAGGCCCCGGCCCCTCCCGCCGTAGACCCTCCACGCGCCAACTCCCCGCTCGCCGCTGGGACAACCAATGGAGCCGCCCCCGACTCCGTAGTCCTGGCCACGTTGCCGCTCGCCAACCTCGGCATGCCCGTCGTCGTCACATTCAGTGGGCAGCAGAGGCTCGGCGTCCTTCCCCCGTCGCTCCAACACCGCCGCCCATGCCGGCCGTGCCGCCGTAGTCGCGCCGCCACGCCGCCGTACCCGAGCCGTAGCCGCCGGACCAAGTTGGCCATGCCGCGCCCCTCCTCCTCCTCTGTGCGACCGTAGGAGCGCGGTACCCCCGCCATGCCGTCCGTGTGCCCTAGCATGCCTAGCCCCCGTCACGCCTCTCCTCTCGCCGGCACGCTACGAGAGCGGAGCTCCGCCGCCATGCCCCTCTGCCCTAGCTGCGCGCCGCTATAAAACCCCAAGTGGCTAGTGGTTTTCCCCCCTCCACCCCCGTTACTCGCCACGAAAATGACCGCCTGCGGCCGTTCTTCGGGCCGCCGCCGCCGCCAGCTCACCCCGAAGACCCCCGTCCGACATTACTCTCCTCCCCGACTCCCTTTTGTCCCCGGAGTCTTTTCCCCATTTAATCGACCTCTCTCCCCTCTGCAGCTCGCGGCGCCGTCTTCCCATCTCCGCCACCCTTCGCAGCCGCCGATTCGAGGGAACCCCGGCCGATTCCTTGTAGCCGAGCTTCCTCGCCACCCCGCTGGCCGATCGAGCCACCTGTTCGAGCCGTCGACTCATCTCCCCGGCGCCGATCGTCCACCTCCGCCGTCCGAGCTCATTGTCGTGACCTTCTCCAAGCCATCTCGGGCCTTCCTCCACTCGGGTGAGTTGCGTACCACCCTAGTACCTTTCCTCGTTTAATTGAACCCCGTGGCCGAACTCGCGCCGCGCTGCCAACCCGCTCGCTGGCCTGGGCTCGCCGCCGCGCCTCCCGGTCCACCTCGGGCGGTTAGCCCCACCATCGGTGCGCGCGAGGTCGGGCGGTCCATTTGGCCGTCTCCCGAGCTCCCTAGCCCACTCCTTGCCGCCGCCGGCCCGCCGCCGCTCGGTCGGCGAGCTCGCTCCCGCGCAGTTAGCCCTCGCGTTAAGATGCAACCGCGGTGATTAGGAGGTAATCGCCTCGCCGACAGTGGGCCTAAGCACGTTTAAAACCCTAGTTAGGTGACACGTGGGCCTCCATTAACTTAAAGCTGTTAAACCCCGGAAATGGCTTGAGACATCGACGGTGGGCCCTTGCACTGTGCTCAGGCCCACATGTCGGTCTCGGCCGTTTTGAAATAAGAAAATTAATTAAACCGTGGACCCCACCTGTCATACTCTCGTGTTTCCCAAATAAAAATTATTCTGAAATTAAAAATTAAAACCCATGGGACCCACATGTCGAGAGTGAACTCTCTCTCCTTTTCATTTTTGGGATTTTCCGGAATGAAAATTCAATTGACTCGTTCTCTCTCATCGTAACTCGATTTGGGCGAAACTTGTTTCTAAATTTTTCTAAATTCAAGCTCTTTCTGTTGGTTCTGGTTTGGTTTATTTTTGAGCTCATTTGCTTATTATTTTATGCTTATTTGTGCTTTATGTCTGCATTTCTGCTTTGTCGGTCTGCGTTGTTCGAGTAGAATTTGAAGGTACGCCAGAGCAGCAGGGTGACTTACCTCAAGACCAGCAAGACCCTCTACCTTTAGACCCAGGTGAGTCAATATTCTTGATCATTCTGCTCCTATGTTTTCTTGCAAATTATCTTGGTTTAAAAATAGTCAAACTGCATGCGTTATTTCATATATAAAATATGTGAGCTATAAGGTAGTTACCTCCCACTTGAAGATCTAAAAATGTATATAGCTATACCCTCCTTGAATTTTGATAGATCAGATACCTTGTCGCCGTAGGTATTACTGTTACTATCCTAAATAGGTATATGTCTAAATTAAATGCCATGCGCGTTCTGTCCAGTCTAGGGCATTACCTGCCCTAATCATAGCTTTCAAAAACTTGAACACTAGTTTTGGGCTAGTCACGGGAGGTACGTGGCTGGATATTTTGTGGCAACTTATTTTAGACTTCTCGAAACCCTCAAAACTTGCTATACTTGTTTGGGCGGACGGTAAGAGTGGTGGGTGTGGAAGTAGCACATTGGCTTGTGGTTTGAACCGCCGAACACATTAAGGACTTAATCTGTGATGGCATCTTCGTATATAAGATGCGACCACAAGTCCGCAAATTGCAACTTAGCTAAGTAATTCTATCGAACCCGAAACTCATCTCACCGGTAGTGGAGAGGAGTCCTTGTAAGGGCAAAGGAGGGCCTAAAGGGACACCGAGAGGAGGGTGACGTCTCCAGCCGTGCTAGCGTTATGGAGAGTGGAGTCCGAAGGCGCTAGTTTCCGTGGAGACATCCCGTGCAAAGTATGGGACCCACCGCCAGTGGGAGCAGCCCATAAGGTGGGATCACGAAAGGGGCTAGGTAGTTTGAAAGGCTATTGTGGTGACCCACTTAACCACACGTCTACGGAATCGTGTGGGGGCAACGAGCTGGTCATCTCTTGTGGGTAAAGTGTACGATCTCTGCAGAGAATAAACTATTCGAATAGCCGTGCCCACGGTCAGGGGCGGACATGGAAACTTCCTTGAGTTAGTTCTATTTCTAAAACTCTTGTGGGCGGGTAAGAAAAACAATTTGGAGGGAAGTACTCCAACCTTTGAATTTTTCCTGGAAGGAAGTACTCCAGTGGTGATGTGGACTAGTAAATCCAAAATTGTTAGCATCGGTGGATGTAGCCAATACCACTAAATACATATTACGTCATTCAACTCTTGAAAATACGTTTTGTTAAAATGCCAGGTCCTAGGGTTTTGTACTTATATTAATTACAACTGTTGCTCTGCGCAAATAAAAGAACCCAAACTATCCTTGTTCAAGCCTTGCATATAATTACATGCATTCTGTGAATGTTGGCTCGCGGAGCACGGTTGTGTGTGCTCACCTCGCTCTCCCTCCCTTTTCCCCCAGAGTTTGCAAATCAAGACCAATATGAGTACTACCAGATCCAGGAGGCGAAGGAAATGAAGATGGGGTAGTTAGGCTAAAATCTAATTCTCTCCTTACAGATCGCCGACCAATCTAATTGAAAGGTGTCCTTAATGTTAACCAGTCTCTGGATGATATTGAGCACACCTAGGTTATCCCTGCCGCTTGCTCGTGGGGAGATGAGCCTCCCTTTTGCTTCCGTCAATAATGCAATGGTACACTCTTGTGGCCTGAAGGCCCCTTTTGTAATACTTGTCCTTATATGGGACTCGTGTACTTGGTATTTTAATAATAATATGACCTGTATCGTGTATGAAATGAATCAGCATTGTATCTGTGAGCACTATCTACTGATCCAGGGAATAGTGCAGTGAATTCACAGGGGATTCTGGGTTGGTTCAAACCCGGGGTCCGACACTTGAAAATCCTGTTAAGTAGCTACATAGCATTTCCCAATGTAACTTGTTGAGTACAGTTGATTATACTTAGTCTTGCTATATTTTCCACCACAATAGATGCCAGAAGAAGAAAGAATGTTACAAGTTTTCGTACTAGGGTTACGACTACACTCAAGTATTTCTGTGGGAATTTTCTTCGATCCTTTTGAATGTAAGTTAAATTTTGAGTTTGGATGTCCGTAAAATTACTAAAGTTAACCCTTAGGTTATATTTTAATCAAATAAACATTTTTAAATGTTTGTAAGCAGATATAATATTCTTTCTGTCTATAATTAAATTTTGGACTGTTGATAGGATGTACGACGGTCCTATTCCAAAAAAAAAACGGGACGTTACAATGTCCGGTGGCAACGGCTACTAAACGTCCTGCCCCTTTTGAAAGTAAACAATTACGGGTCTAATTAGCCGTTGTAGCTGCCTGCCGCCGTGTCGGTCTTGATCTAATCAGACCCAATTAATTAACAACGATGGCGACGGCGACATGCAAGCGAATGAAGCGATGCCCCCACGTGCATTCGCTAATCCAATTGCTGATCGCTTGAACGGGGCGACAGGGGTGTGTGTGGTGTACCAGTCGAGTTAAAGGAGGCACAGGAAATGCAGTGATAAAATACGAACAGGGTGGAAGCGTGGAACATGGGAATGCCGGATTCTCCCTGCCGCCGTCGCCATGGTGCGGCGGCCGACTGGGTAGGATTGATCCCGCTGCTAATCCGGCTGCTAATGGCTCGGGCTCGGCGCGGCGGTCGTGGCATGGCATGATGCTGACACTGTAGAAATTCATCGGCAGCGCTGAGCCCGCGATCTGCACGCCGGCGCACACCGATGAATGTGGCTCTGTTTGGAACACGGGAAATTTTCTCTATTCTTAGAAAATTTGATGCAAAATTCCTATGGAGTTACTAATAAATTCTCACGTTTCAAACTAGATTTTATCCCATGCATGGAGATCACGAGGTCTATCCGATAGCCGGACGGTGCGTTGGGTAATTGGGTTACATTGCATGGTGGTTTTATAGTGGTAGTGTTATTTATTCTCTTGATAGCATATGTTTTGTTGTCTGCATGTGAGGTCTCCAAAGCAGTCAGCATCCAGTCGGTATCACCTGACAAGGCAAGCTTAACGGCCTCAAATATCCTGGCATTCTGCACCATGATTTTGACCATGTTTCAGGACGTTAAGCAAAGGAAAGCGACTGCAGTTACCGAAAGGGAAACGAGGCCAGGTGGCCAGTTTCCTGACCAGAAAAGTGTTGGATTAATTGGGCCTGGTCCATTTTAATTTAGCAATTAATCAAATAAAATTCTTAGACTCACATGGAAAAACTGTTTAGTCCCATATGGAGAGTTGAATGGGAGTTACACCACTTTAAAAGGTGGAACGTGGTAACCCCCTTGTGGAATTGGAGAGAGCCAATACACACGCGCTCGCTCGCTCGCCTCGCCGTGCCGTGTCGTGCCGTGCGCGCTTTTCTCGAAAATCGAAATGCACTGACTCGCTGGCAGTAACGGTTCAGTTATTAGTGACTAATGGCAGCAGTTACTGGTCTCTTCAATTTTGCTGTTACAAGAGAACAGAGCATAAGAAGGTTCTCCTCTCCATACGAAAGGACAGTTTTTTCTCTCCCTCTTTTTGTTGTTGCTGCTCTGCAATCTCCGGTTCGAACTGCGCGCACAAGTTTCGGGCGAGTAGGCCTCGGAACTTCGTCCGTTTGTGTACCGCACGGGTAGGCGGGCGATCAAGTTTTGGGAAGCGCACGGCGCGACTACTCAATCTGCGACGTCTACTTCCTGGTGGTGAACCGTTCGCGAGACTGCACTGCGAACATCTTCCTGCATCAAGCTTCGTCTTGCGTCACGCCTTGATTGACTACATCGAATAGGCCATCATGTCGACTGATGGTAACGGCGCCTCCGGTGTCTCGACCGCCCCGCCGAGGTATAAATCTAAAACTTTTCTGGTGTATTTGTTTCTGTGCGCTATGAATATGTTAATAGATATTTCTGTTAGCTTGTTCGTTAGCGAATATGAATACATTATTGATAGATCACTCATGCATGTTTATGTCATGTTTTATTTGCTGAATTTCTGGATTAAAATATGCCGAAAATTGACTAGATTTTCAACAATACAAAAACTTGATAGGTCTTTTTCGGTAGTTGGCTTTGCTGCGTCGCTTAAGCCGCACCCTCCGTTTGATGGTTCAAATTTTAAGAGATGGCGTGCACGCGCAATCCTGTGGTTTACTACCATGGAATGTTTTCATGTTGCACAAGGCAAGCCCGTTGAGCCTCTGTCTGATGAGGATGAACGCAAGTTCAATGCAGCGGATAACTTGTTTCGAGGTGCACTTGTCAATATACTGGCGGACAACATTGTGGATGTGTACATGCATTTGCCTACGGGCAAAGAGATGTGGAATGCACTTGAGGCCAAGTTCGGAGTTTCCGATGCTGGCAGTGAGCTGTATGTCATGGAGCAGTTCTATGACTACAAGATGGTCGATGACCGTTCGGTAGTAGAACAAGCTCATGAGATTCAGGCGCTGGCAAAGGAGCTTGAGAACAATAAGTGCGAGTTACCGGACAAGTTTGTGGCTGGCGGTATTATCGCCGAGTTACCACCTTCTTGGTCGGATTTTGCTACCTCTCTAAAACACAAGAGGCAGGAGTTCAGTGTTACTGATCTCATTGGCTCTCTTGGTGTTGAAGAGAAGGCGAGGGCAAAAGATACTCGTGGCAAGAAAGTTGTCTTCTTGAGGAGGTTCTAGTGCCAATTTGGTGCGAAGAAGAACCCTCGACTTTCCACAATAAGAAGAAAAATAAGCCTATTGTCAAGCCCAAGGCTACTACTGAGTTTAAGAAGAAAGGCAAAGGAAAGGGCGACTGCTTTGTGTGCGGTGATTCTGGCCATTGGGCTAAGGATTGTCTAGACCGCAAGGATAAGCAGAAGAAGTCCGCCAACATGGTTATTAGTGATTTGGAGGAACATCGAGTGCGGTAATTATTTACCTACAGTTCTTTCTGTTTGTCAATCACCTGAGTGGTGGGTTGACACTGGTGCTAATATTCATGTGTGTGCTGATATTTCCTTGTTTTCATCTTATCAGGTCTGTCGAGGTTCCTCCTTGTTGATGGGAAACAGATCGCATGCAGTTGTTCATGGTGTTGGTACGGTCGATCTGAAGTTTACTTCGGGAAAGACCGTGCAGCATGTCCCCTCCATAAAGAAAAATCTCGTCAGCGGATCTCTACTGTGTAGAGATGGTTTTAGGCTTGCATTTGAGTCCAATAAATGTGTCGTGTCTAAGTATGGAACATTTGTTGGTAAAGGCTATGAGAGCGGAGGCTTGTTCCGTTTTTCTTTGATGAATTCCTATAATAAATTTGTGAACCATGTGTGTAACGATGATGATGAATCTAATGTTTGGCATTCACGACTTTGTCATATTAATTTTGGGTGTATGACGCGCTTAGCTAATATAAGTTTAATCCCGAAATTCACTTTGGTCAAAGGTTCTAAGTGCCATGTGTGTGTTCAATCGAAACAACCTCGCAAGCCTCACAAGGCAGCAAAAGAGGCGAGGAATTTGGCACCGTTAGAACTCATTCATTCCGATTCGTGCGAGATGAATGGCGTGTTGACTAAAGGTGGGAAGAAATATTTCATGATGCTTATAGATGATTGCACTAGATTTTGCTATGTGTACTTATTGAAAACAAAAGATGAAGCGTTGAATTACTTTAAAATCTATAAAGCTGAGGTAGAAAACCAACTTGAGAGGAAAATCAAGCGGGTAAGGTCTGATCGTAGGGGAGAGTATTTTTCAAATGAGTTTACTTTATTCTGTGAGGAACATGAAATTATTCATGAGAGGACGCCTCCCTATTCTCCCGAATCAAACGGGGTTGCCGAAAGAAAGAACCGCACTCTAACTGATTTGGTTAACGCCATGTTAGACACTGCGGGACTTTCTAAGGAATGGTGGGGTGAGGCTATATTGAGCGCGTGTCATGTCCTGAATAGAGTTTCTACAAAGAACAAAGAAATAACACCATTCGAGGAATGGGAAAAGAAAAAGCTGACTCTCTCATATTTGCGCACCTGGGGATGTTTGGCCAAAGTTAATGTGCCAATTATCAAGAAGCGCAAACTTGGACAAAAAACCGTAGATTGTGTATTTCTTGGTTATGCTATGCACAGCGTGGGTTATAGGTTCTTAATTATAAAAACTGGAGTACCTGACATGCGTGTTGGTACAATCATAGAGTCCAGAGACGCTACATTTTTTGAGAATGAATTTCCTATGAAATATGATGTACATAGCTCATCTAGTCAAGAACCTATAATTTCGCCTGATTCTTTTGTGCCGATAGAACATGTTGAGGAAACGCCTGTGGAAAATCCTGAGGAGGATAACAATGAAGTTACTCGAAAGAGTAAGAGACAGAGGATTGCAAAATCTTTTGGTGATGATTTCATTGTATACCTCGTGGATGACACTCCTAGAACCATTGAAGAGGCATATTCTTCTCCTGACGCTGACTATTGGAAGGAAGCAGTACGGAGTGAGATGGATTCTATTATGTCCAATGGAACTTGGGAGGTCGTTCACCGTCCTTATGGGTGTAAACCTGTAGGATGTAAATGGGTTTTCAAGAAAAAGCTTAGGCCTGATGGTACCATTGAAAAGTACAAGGCAAGCCTTGTGGCCAAGGGTTATACCCAGAAAAAAGGCGAGGACTTCTTTGATACTTATTCACCTGTTGCCCGATTGACCACAATTTGAGTACTACTTGCCCTGGCTGCCTCTCATGGTCTGCTCGTTCATCAAATGGACGTTAAGACAGCTTTCCTAAATGGAGAGTTGGAGGAGTAGATTTATATGGATCAGCCAGACGGGTTTGTGGTAGAAGGTCAAGAAGGAAATGTGTGCAAGTTGTTAAAGTCTTTGTATGGCCTAAAGCAAGCATCTAAGCAATGGCATGAGAAGTTCGACAGAACTTTGACATCTGCTGGCTTTGTTGTGAATGAAGCCGACAGATGTGTGTACTATCGCTATGGTGGGGGAGAAGGAGTGATCTTGTGCTTGTATGTTGATGACATACTGATTTTTGGGACAAACCTCAATATGATTGAGGAGGTCAAGGATTTTCTGTCCAAAAGCTTTGAGATGAAAGATTTGGGAGTGACTGATGTGATTCTTAACATTAAGCTACTGAGAGGAGGTGATGGTGGGGTTACACTCGTGCAATCCCACTATGTGGAGAAGGTCTTGAGTCGCTTTGGTTTTAGTGACTGCAAGCCTGCTCCTACTCCTTATGATCCTAGTGTATTATTGAGGAAAAACTGAAGAATAACAAGGGATCAATTGAGATACTCCCATATCATTGGCTCATTGATGTATTTAGCTAGTGCTACGAGGTCTGACATCTCGTTTGCTGTGAGCAAGCTAAGCCGGTTTGTTTCAAATCCGGGAGATGATCATTGGCGTGCTCTTGAGAGAGTAATGCGCTATCTAAAGGCAACCGTGAGCTTGGAATTCACTATCTTTGGGTACCCAAAGGTACTGGAGGGCTCTGATGATTCAAACTGGATCTCGATCTTGATGAGATAAAAGCCACGAGTGGATATGTGTTTACACTTGGAGGTGGTGCTGTTTCCTGGAAGTCTTGCAAGCAGACCATCTTAACGAGATCAACAATGGAAGCAGAACTCACAGCATTAGATACCGCTACTATTGAGGCTGAGTGGCTTCGTGAACTCCTTATGGATTTGCCGGTGGTTGAAAAACCGATACCGGCTATCCTGATGAACTGTGATAATCAGACTGTAATTATCTAAGTGAACAGTTCTAAGGACAACATGAAGTCATCTAGGCATGTTAAGAGGCGGTTGAAGTCCGCCGAAAGCTGAAAAACTCGGAGTGATAGCTTTGGACTATGTCCGCACGACTAATAATCTGGTGACCAATTTACAAAGGGTTTATCACGTAATGTGATAGATAGTGCATCGAGTGAGATGGGCACGAGACCCACATGAGTCATACCACGGTGGTAACTTTGTTCTACGTGATCGGAGATCCCGTGAAGTAGGATGGTGAAACAAGTTGTTGGTTGATGGGGAGGAGAGACCTTACAGGGCTCATTTCTTTAATGATGCGCTTCTCTCCTATTCTCGTATGGCAGGTTGGTTTTTACCTTAATGTGATCCGAGTGGCTTATTTAGAGCAGAGATGTAGGCCTACAGGACATCTTAGAAGGAACACATCTATATGAGTTCGATTGCTGGTCACGATCTATGAGATTTGGGTGATCTCTAGATATTCATGAATAGGCATGGAGTATGACTTATACGCTCCAACTGGAGGGATGCTTTAGACGACCTAGTACTAGTAAAGGAATTGGGTAAAGCTTGTTCGCACAAGCTGTCAATTCAAGGCATAGTCCATTGTTCGGTTGTGGATGAGTGTAACTCCTTTCCTAGATGGATGTTCAACTTAACGGTCTCCATCGAAACTTTGGTATATCAAACAACAAAGAATCGAGAGTATTTCTCGTGTGCCTTGAAATTTGGTGGGGATTGTTGGATTAATTGGGCTTGGTCCATTTTAATTTAGCAATTAATCAAATGAAATTCCTAGGCCCACATGGAAAAACTGTTTAGTCCCATATGGAGAGTTGAATGGGAGTTACACCACTTTAAAAGGTGGAACGTGGTAACCCCCTTGTGGAATTGGAGAGAGCCAATACACGCGCGCGCGCTCGCTCGCTCTCTCGCCTCGCCACGCCACGCCACGCCGAGCCGAGTCGTGCCGTGCGTTGCGTGTGCGTGTGCGTGTGCGTGCGTATGCGCTCAGGCGTGTCGGGTGCGGGCGCGTTTTTCTTTATCTATTCGAAAATCGAAACGCACTAACTCGCTGGCAGTAACGGTTCAGTTACTAGTGGATTATGGCTGCAGTTACTTTCGAGTAATGGGTGCAGTTACTAGTGACTAATGGCAGCAGTTACTGGTCTCTTCAATTTTGCTGTTACAAGAGAACAGAGCATAAGAAGGTTCTCCTCTCCATACGAAAGGACAGTTTTTTCTCTCCCTCTGTTTTTGTTGCTGCTCTCTGCAATCTCCGGTCCAGAACTTTGCGCGCACAAGTTTCTGGGCGAGTAGGCCTCCGGAACTTCGTCCGTTTGTGTACCTGCACGGGTAGGCGGGCGATCAAGTTTTTGGGAAGCCATCGGCGCGACTACTCAATCTGCGACGTCTACTTCCTGGTGGTGAACCGTTCGCGAGACTGCACTGCGAACATCTTCCTGCATCAAGCTTCGTCTTGCATCACGCCTTGATCGACTACATTGAATAGGCCATCATGTCGACTGATGGTAACGGCGCCTCCGGTGTCTCCGGCACTGGCCCCGCCTGAGGGTATAAATCTAAAACTTTTCTGGTGTATTTGTTTCTGTGCGCTATGAATATGTTAATAGATGTTTCTGTTAGCTTGTTCGTTAGCGAATATGAATACATCATTGATAGATCACTCATGCATGTTTATGTCATGTTTTATATGCTGAATTTCTGGATCAGCTTAGGAACCATTCCATAAGCATTGGGAATTGCCAGCAACCACTGCCAACAAGCCCACTAGACACCATGCATCACTTCATCTAGTCTCCTTTTTGATATTTTCTTCCCCAAATATCCCAATCTCCTCACCTACATATCAACTCTTCACTCCCCCTTGGGCGGCTCGCTGGCCATCCCGTCTCTCTCTCAGGGGACTTCCTCCTTCTCCTCTCTCTCCAAGCATCGCTACAGTAAGCTCCAGCTAAACCGTTGCAAGAGTGTTTAATTTTGTGCTCATGGAAAACCTTCTGCCATAGACACACCTCATCAAAGAGCTCCCCTTTCTGAGGAGTGGTGGAGCTCATCGGATTTATAGCTACCACGGTAGGAGCACATCAGATCTAAAGAAGAGGCAATAGCACTAGGATTTGCAACCATTAGGTGTGGTCGACTAGGGCATCCAAACTGGGGTTGCTGCCGCCTTGTCCTCTTCTGAGCTTGGCTTGTTAGCGACGTCCGAATGCCTGATCCCCTCGTTCAGTATGCTTGTTACAAGCATTTTTTTTATTTGTTGCAATAACTTTATCAGATTATTGCATGAGGTATTTTATTTTGTTGCGCTGTGTCTTGACGAATGTTATAGCAAAAAGGAATTTTGTTTACAACTGAGTTGTAGATTTGTTGCACAAGAATTTTTTTGTTCCAGTAGGTTTGCTAAATTGGTGCATCATATTTATTGTAATAGGTTGTTGTAACCATATGGAAATTTTATTTTGTGTTCATCAGATTGATATTGTGTCTCACTGTAAATTTGTTGTATATTTAGTTGTTTACATGATCTACCCCGGTTTGTTATAGATTTATCTCGGTTGTTGTATCTTTGTAAAAAAATTGCATCAATTATTATCGAATGTTGCCACTGTTATGTTTAAATGTTA
Source organism: Dendrocalamus sinicus (assembly GCA_036346575.1). Lineage (NCBI taxonomy): Eukaryota > Viridiplantae > Streptophyta > Magnoliopsida > Poales > Poaceae > Dendrocalamus > Dendrocalamus sinicus. Next base: position 7,789,393 of record CM070660.1, on the reverse strand, counting down.
CAATGTTGTAACATCAAAGTTTATTTCTTTGGGATATTTGAATTTATTTTTAAAATGTACTTAAGATCCAAGCTAATAGTCTCATACAATTTTAATAAGATGATATTTTTTCCAAGTTTTTTTATTAGGCATTATGTTGTTATTGGTGTATTTTGTTACACACATTTATTAAAATTGTTACACACATTATCTAAAGATGTTTATGTCAGAGCGTAGATAGGACGTCCGAGCACTAGTAACCACCCTCAAGCATGCCATGTTAAGCCACTTAGGCGCATGAACAATGTGAGAGAGGCTAAAATTTACCAACACACTGCCACACCGTAGAGGGGCTAAATTTGCTTTTTTTCCTTCCAATGTTTTAGCATCCCACTTCTCACTCCTGATAAAGCCCCATCTCCCTCTCGTTTCTCTCTCGGTCTCTCCAACTTGCTTTGCTAGTCTACTGGACTCGAATCCTCGACATTCTCCGACTCTTAAAGTTTTTTTGGATTAGCCCCTCACTCTCCAATGGCTAGGTCCGAGCCCAAGAACTTAAAAACTTCTTAGCTCCTCCTCTTGGCATCACGTTGCACATGCCCTTAACAAGTGTGCATTTAATCAAGCCTGCACTTAACAAATGTGCAGTCATTTTCTTCCGCGTCAAAGGTGGCAGGGGCTCAGAAACCAATCAGACAGAAGAACATGGGAAGGGCTTTGTGAAATCAACAGCTAGCTTCGTATTCGCCGACCGAGCTTACATTTACACAAGATGCGTATATCCATCCATCCATCCATCAGGCATCTAACAAGAAGTTATATGATCAAGGAAAAACAACGGCATCTAACACTAGCAGAGCAAGTGGGATCAACAACAAATCCATGGATCCACTACCCGCCGCTCTCCCGCCACAATACAGCAGGGGCAGCCAAACTTGCTTCAGAACAGAGATTTTACCTGCACAGATGTGGAGAGAACCTGTCTTAACTGTTATGATCCTCACTTCTGCCAGAGGACCGGTCATACAACCACAGAAAACAGAAGTACTCCTCTACGGATTGCAGTGATTCTGACAGCAGTTTGCGGTTTCCCTTGAATGGTGAGATTGTCTTTAGTACCGCAATGCTAGCTCGAGTTTGACGAGGAACCAGTCAAAAGAGTGGGCTGATGCGATGGCCATCGGAGCCTCTCCGGGGGGCAGGGTGCTGGGGCAGGATGCGTGATGAATGTTGGTACATCGTGTCCTGGCATCAGAACTGAGACACCTTTGGCATAAACAGGCATCTGCAAGCCACATGAACAAAGTAGTCAATGATACTGTATCAACTTGATAGTGAACTCACCGCGGCCATTGTGATGCCAAAAATGTGAGATATCTTGATGCAAGCACAAATGGTAATGTCTTAACTTCATAATACACAGTACCGATTGTTCGTTTTCCCTTTTTTTTTATACACATAATGGTGTGAAGGGAAAGGAACTAACACAAAAATATTGGTTACCAGAATGTCCCCAGGAACCAATCAAATTGAATTAGCCCAATCCAACTGTAAAATTGACTCAAATCATGACAAACCCCCAGGGGGTATGAAAGGGTGAGTTTAGGTGAATTAAGGTCCACAAATGGCACAAAAGAAGATGGATTTTGGTTTTCAACATTTTGTAATTTTTGCAATGATCAGTGCAGGAACTCCTACAAATGCCAGGTCTAGCAGATGGCTGCCCTATCATACTACAATTGTTTAAGGATGTTAAGAGTCACTTATTAAAGCTGAAAAACCAAGTCCAGAGAGTTTTCACCTGCACAGTAGAAGGCCTGCACCCTAATTGCCAAAGCAAAAACTGTCAAAAGAACAAAATAACCTTACAAATTTCCTTCTTTCTAGATATTATCCCAGCCCAAGCAAGAAAACTCAAATTATTTGATGTCAAAAGTAATGAGTGAATTTTGGAACCTTACTATGCAAAAGCTGATCAGAAACATCCTGATTTAGATGGAAGTTGGAACAATTGTTAAATTTAGGAACAACCAAAAATGGTCTATCATCGAGCGAAAGTATACAATAGCTGGATGGCGAACTTTCATGTGGAACGTTGACAACAAAGTTCAACAAAAAAAACATTCTGTGCTATTGTTGCGCAGCGTCAAAGCCATCGGATCGCTAAACCAGCGACCTAGCCCTAGGAAGTTGAACCGCTATACCCGCAAGCCCAACTAGTAGAGCAACCTTATAAGCAGTCTTGAGCCATCTCCCCCCAAAAGACTAGCCTGGTAGGTGGGTACACTATCACCCTTATAAATCGTGCTCTGTCTCCCCCCACAACCGATGTGGGACTATCCTAATAAATCTCCTCCTTACACATTGTGTGTGCCCCCGGCAACCATAAGGCATGAGATATATATGGAATACCTAGGCTCTAATACCAATTGTTTCGCAACGTAAGCACCATCGGACCACTAAACCAGCGTTCAACCCCGGGCTCACTAAACTAGCGGCCCGGCCCCAGGTAGTTGGGTCGCTATACCCATAAGCCCTACAATACCCAAGGTAGTTGTGTATGGCTCACATATGCAAAAGGAAGGGGTTGTGTCCGGACAAGCGGTGTCCGAGTCGAACATGTAACCGGTGTATAAATATATACTGCCGACCTCTTGTAACCCTAATCGTGAAAAGTAACTCCTCATACGTATGGAGCCACCGCAATTTGTCTCCCGAGAATGTAGGCATTGCCGATCGTTAACAAATCTTCGTGTCTCTTTTGCGCTTTTATGCTTGCTATAATTGTTCTCTCGTACTAGGGTTACCACTACTTTCAACAATTGGTATCAGAGCCTATGTATCTCAGATGCATCTCAAGCTTCACAGTTGACAGGGAGCACACCCAATATGTGAGGGGGAGATTCGTTAAGATAGTTCCATATCGGTTGTGGGAGGAGACAGAGCACGATTTAGAAAGGTGATGGTATACCCATCTATTAGGCTAGTCTTTTGGAGGGAGATGACCTAAGACAGCTTATAAGGTTGTTGTTTTGCCGGTTGGGCTTGCAGATATAGTGGCCTAACTATCTAGGGCCGGGCCGCTAGTTTAGTGGGCCCAGGGTCGAACACTGGTTTAGCGGTCCGATGGCACTGACGCTGCACAACAACTATATAAGCATATAACAATTGTTTTGTACCAACAGTCCAACACATTCTGGAAATTTTAGCCTAGTATACTTCTATAGAAGGAACTTCCCTATACCACTGTAACATAGGCACACAGCCCAAGTCGAATGAACCAATAGACATAAAAAGAACACGGATAAGATGCTTTGGTCCTAGGTGTATGTGGCGGCTTCTACTAGCAGTTTATAAAGCTAGACTGGTCACAATGATATAAAAAAATTTCTGTGGTATACTGGGCAAGATAATTTTTTGCTGGGTTATTAAAAGACCAAACGGTAATACTGAATTTTTAACTTTGGCAATGCTCAATCAGTTATATAGTTAACAACTTAATTTTATCCTCTTTTACAATCTCCTCCAACATCGACTTCTATTACTCCATACTCCTCCCAATCAACATTTCAAATTTGCACCATGCACATCTTAATAAGAAGGAACTAACACTGATCATGAGTAGAAGACAAAAAATAGTTGAGCCATCCACTTTAGGGGACAGATTGCCAGCTTTGAGTGCACTAATTTCATTACATTTCATGTTCTTTCCCACCATTAGATTACTGAAAACAGAAACTGATGCCAGCAAGAAATCACCATGAAATTTTCCAATGATAAAGAAAAGATCAACTAAAACTAGACACCATACTGGAGTTATTGAGCATACTGCATCGTGCATACTTTACTACTTGTAATCATTCCATGGTGTGGACCCTGCATATATATGCAAGCATTGATCTTGAAAATAAGGTTAATTGATCCATCTTCTAGCCAATTTCTTGCAGTAAGTGCCAGCAGTTGGAGCAACGAAGTTTTAGTTCTTGGAGAAGGACAACATTTGTACTTCAATACTCCTCACATCTAACTCAACCCTTTTGATCCCTATGATGTGACCCGTTACAATTCAAACTAAATTCTGCTGCTGATCCATCTTAATAACAAGATGTTCCACATGGCAAATAATCCTCAGGAAGCCACGGGCCTGTTCTTTTTGGTTTCGGCTTATGACTTATGGCTGCGACTTATGACTTTTGGACTGTTCGTGAGAGAGAGTATGGTGTGGCTGCAGACAGGGATGGGCCCTTGTCTATTTGCCAGTGTCTGCCAAATTGCCCTCTCAGTTCCATAATCCTCTATCTTCTTTCTGAAGGAAAGTAGCCCTCACCTCCACCTTACAACTACATATCCCTCACACAAAATGTACAAGATTGTTTGAACAGACCATATGTATGTTAACTGCACTCATCCAAAGCATGGAATTTTGGAAAGACAGAAGGCATTACATTCCGGGAATTGATGCTTATAGTTAAACTAATATGAGATCCACTCGTGCCATCAAATCTAACCTCTCTTACCAGAACAAGCACTATGCCCCCCTCTTACCACAAAACAATACAAATGATGATCACGTACCAAAACTCAAAAAAGAAAGAACAGAAAACTTAAAATGGTAATTTCGGCCGAACGCTGAATATATTTACTGTCGATGCAGCGGTAGCTGGTAGGATTCTCATCTTACAGGAGATATGGATATGGCTAATGGCTTAGCAGAGACTTGTGGGGCTGAACTAGCTGGAGATGCCGACCAAACTAATAAAATGAGTTGTTTCGGAACAATGTTACATCAGTTCCATTAGAATGCCTGTGCATCTATGAACAAGAGCTATCACGAACAAAACCAGACAGATCTAACAAGACATTTCAGATTAAAAGGTGCTCCTTTTCTTTTGATGTGTATGTTAAGATGGGAGAAAATTGATAAAATGTCACTCCTTTGGAGTGGTTTCGATAAAATACCATCTTCTACATGGCAATTGATAAAATGCCACTTAATATATGATTAATTCTATGTTTTGCCCTTTTAGGAGATTTAGCCATTTCTTTTTTCTTTTTTATTTTTTTTCCACCAAAATTCTGAGCAAAATTACCCTAATACCCTTCTCAAAATAGTACTACCCCTCAACCGATCGATCCAACCGAGAGAACCGATCGAGCCATCTCCTGCTCAAGAGAAAGGGCTGAGGCGAAGGGGCGTAGGGTGCCGCCGCCGCTGGCAAGGCCCGCCTCCGCCGCCAAGTGGATTTGAATTGTGCAGATCAACTTTTCTTCGTAGAGGTAACCAAATGTTCCTGCAGTTTGTGCTGGAACATATCTCTAATGAAGACGAGATCGATGACTAGCCCCACTGAACCGAATCGAATATTTGGTTGCTTTGTAGTGCTCGGCGATGATGGCACAAAGCAGTGCCTGGTAGTTCGAAACTAATGAAAGATCGCGCAGAGTACAAAGCTGGTATGACTGCAAATATTTACATCCAAGAAAGAAAGGCGCAGCATCTAGAGGAGCTGCGGCGGCATGACTCCCTCCATGGTGCGCCTATGACAGGCGATCGAAGGCTGCGGCGCGCGCCGGCTGGGAGGTCCATGCGCTCACTCGGCACCGCCGCCGCAAGCCCATGTTGTGGTGGCGCCGCGACGTCGAGGCGCGCGCACCCAGCGGAACAGCGCGCTGGCTCCCTCGACGGCGGCTCGCGCGCCCGGCTTCTCCGTCTCCGACCATTGCGGGATGTCCCACATCACCTGCACGTCCTCATACGCGCACGTCTGGACATCGTCGTGGAGCTTCACAAGAACGCCGCGGCCATCTGAACGTCGTGGAGCAGGAGATGGCTCGATCGGTTCTCTCGGTTGGATCGATCGGTTGAGGGGTAGTACTATTTTGAGAAGGGTATTAGGGTAATTTTGCTCAGAATTTTGGTGGAAAAAAAATAAAAAACAAAAAAGAAATGGCTAAATCTCCTAAAAGGGCAAAACATAAAGTTAATCATATATGAAGTGGCATTTTATCAATTGCCATGTAGAGGATGGTATTTTATCGAAGCCACTCCAAAGGAGTGGCATTTTATCAATTTTCTCGTTAAGGTGGATACTTTTCCCCATCTACCCCAATACCTACTATCCTCAATTCCTCATCAAATCTTTCTAGAGAGTCCTAACACAAGAGATCGTACGAATTCTATCACCGCCTATAAACAACCCAGGCAAGAAACCGAAAAGGCCAGAGATTTCGCTTCCCCTTCCCTTTTTCGGCTTCCTCGTCAGATGCCTCCAAGCCCTAGCCATCGCTCTGCATTATGGTCGAGTAGAGTGGAAGACGGGGAAGGAAAGGGGAAGGGTCCATCAAATGCACAGACACACAGTGCGAAAAAGCTAGGCGACGCGAGAAAGGAAAGCTGCGAAAAGAACGAGACGACGGAATCATTAGAGCGACGTGCGGATGGATGGATGAGAGGGCGAGCGTGCGGAGCGATGCGCTGTCTTTGTACCTCGAGGACGCGCGTCGCCGAGTTTCTCGCCGCCTCGAGATCCGCGCCGGGGCCGCCGGCCTCACCGGCGCCGGAGCCGCGGCGGAGGAGGCGTAGGAGGATCCCTCCTCCTCGGGGCTGTGCGGGCGTCGCCCCAATGCCGCCCATCCCCGGGGCGCGGAGAAGTGCCCGAGGATAGCCACGGCGAGGAACATGGAGACGAGGATGGCGGTGGCCACGAACCCGAAAGACACCGCGCTCACGCCGCTGTCCAGCTTCCGCACCGCATCTCCTCCTGCCCCGCCGTCGCGGACCCCGCCACCGGAGCCATCGCCGGCCCGCCAACCATGGCACCACCACCCTCCCCCCTTCTCTCCTTCTTTTGGGAAAATTGCTCTTATGCCACAAACTTATGTGTGATTCTCTCTTTTGCCACAAAGTTAAATGTCTTTGTTATTATGCCACAAAGTTGAGTGTTTATTCCTTTCTTTTGCCATTTCCTTCACTTTTGCCATGGCGGGAGAAGAAACTGACTGTTTTGCCCTTCTCCCTCCTCCCCTCACGCGCGCGCAGATCGATCAGATCGATCGATCTCGATCTGTCTCCCCCTCCCCTCACGCGCGCACAGGAGAGCCGGCCACCCTTCCCGTCGCCGGCCACCCTCGACCCGGCGTCCTCCGGCGACCCTCTCCCGACGGCGGCGCCCACGATGTCCTCTGGCGTGGCGTCGCCCCCTCTCCCAACGGCGGCGCCGACAACCCCGGCCTCCATGGCGGCGGCGCCCACGACCCCACCTCCTCGGCATGGCGGCGGCGCCCGACCCGGCCTCCTCGCGCGCCGCCACGACCCGGCCTCCTCGCCGCCGTCGCCATGGCTGCCGTCGCGGACATCGGCAAGCAGCGAGAGCAGGACCATGGCCGCCGTCGCGGACATCGGCTGCGCCGCCGGCTTCACCGGCTTGCTTGACCCGGACGAGCGGTCGGAGGAGGACGAGGACGACGAGGTGGGCGCCACCGGCAAGACGAGCAACTGCGGCGGCTGTACTTGCTGGGGAGGGGGTTGGGGCGGCGTAAACGGCGCCGCGGCCTCGCGGGCCGACGCACAGGATCCGAATCTGCTCCGGCCGTGGGTTCCACCGTGGCTTGGGATCCACGTGGTCGAGGGTCGCCGGCGACGGGAACTCCGCTCCTGCGCGCGCGTGAGTGAGGAGGGAGAAGGGCAAAACGGTCAGTTTCTTCTCCCACCATGGCAAAAGTGAAGGAAATGGCAAAAGAAAGGAATAAACACTCAACTTTGTGGCATAATAACAAAGACATTTAACTTTGTGGCAAAAGGGAGTATCACACATAAGTTTGTGGCATGAGAGCAATTTTCCCCCTTCTTTTCTGCTACGCGACGAGACTAGGGCCCTTTTCCTCCGCGAGGTGTTTGTAGGAGAGTACACGAGTACAGGGCGGAGCAGGGGCAGGACGGCCATTCCGTCGTGACGGGCACACGCTTGGCGCGTTTTGCCGTTTTGCACCCGGAATGCGTCTCGATGCGTTCGAAACAAGTCGCGCACTTAGGGCATGTTTGATTGGTGACTAATCTTACTATGCCTAAGCTTAGGCAATATGTGGCTGCCACAGAAAGTGTGGCTAACAAAATCGAAGCCACACTTGTGGCAAAGTTTGGCAAGAAACCGAGTCTATGACGTGTGGGGCCGGGTGCTAAGAAAGTGTGGCATGCCACAGTTACGTCAGTGAACCAAACAGCTACCTAAAAACTGTGGCACGCCTAACTTGTGGCTAGGCAACTTCTGGTCATGAACCAAATAGGCCCTTAGGGCATGTACAATACAAGATGCTTATATATAAATATTTAAAGAGAGAGAATATAGTCACATCATCAAGTATCCATGCAAAAGTTATTTCCTCCAATGCAAGCATCTCTTCCGTGGGTGCTTTGATGTTATATTATCTATTAATAGATATAGTTATACACATAAGCACATACTAAGCACCGATGCTTATTTAAGCACCGATGCTTATTTAAGCACCGATGCTTCAAAATAAGCACATTATCTATCCTACGTGGCAAGAAAAATCAGTTTTTCATTGCTAAGCATCTCTCTAAGCGCCTGCATTGTACATGCTCTTATGCTGCCAATTATATCCACTGAGCAGTGAAGCAAATATACATATCTAACTAAATTGCGTGTATCATGTAATTCATATATTTATTACGAGCTACTTTGTCAGTCTATATATATAGTCCATTTCGATAACTATCTACAGTAACATATTTTTACTACTTAACACAGAAAATTTATGATAGTGGTTTATCTGCTCCTCCGAACCCCTTACATCTTTCTCAAAAATTTCTACGTACAAGCGAATAAAACATAATAGGATTTCTCAATGCATATCAAAATACGTATTTTCAAGTAATTTGCACGAGAAAGTATTTTTAGAAGCAAGCTAACAAGTTAAGCTAAAGCAAAATCCAAATTAATGAGTATAATTAAAACAATTTTAAACCGGGTCGACGAATTTTTTCCTGTCCATGTCTTTTTTTTGCCACCCAGACATTCCTGCTAGCCAAGCCACCTGCCGAGCTATTGCAGCTCGGTAGGCTCCCGTCGAACAAGGAAGGCTTGGCAGGCGGCTACTGAGCCAGCGCCTCTCCTACCGAGCTACGGCGGCGTGGCAGTTAACATGTGTTGTCTGTCACACCTTTTAAGTCCGAGAAGGAAGCTATTTTTATAAAAAAAACAAGTATAGAAAAGTTAAAATAGGGAAAAAAAATATTGTAATAGTACCATATATACACAAACAGTTCTTGACTTTATCAATTTTTGGCTAACACCAAGTTTATAACGCGGAAACTTAAGAAAATTCGGTTTAGCATAAATAAGGCCTAAATCAACTAGATTCACCTATGTGCACAAACACCCTAAGTCTATGTCAAGTTTTGCAATCCTAGGATGACAAACAATAAATTTAATTCTATGAATATAAATTACTTGAATGTAAATTGAGCACAAGAAAATAAACCATATTTACATGATTCCTTTTTTACCATGGTGTTCAGAGACTTGCTGGTCTCCCATAATCCATGTTAAGATAAACCCAAATGAATTAGACCAGCTCCACGAATTAAGTCAAACACATCAATCCACTAAGATTATTCTTTCTTCACTCCAGAGATGGCGAACACCACACCACTCACAACAAGCTGGGTCTTCTCACAACTTTCTTTAAGAAGATCAGCACGCACGACGCCTCCAATGTTGTCTAGCGGTCGGCAACCTCTAAGAATAATAACTCAAACCCCTTACTTGACTCTCACCACGTGCAACTGATGCACAAGCTCACATAGATATGAAATTCACCTCTAAATGCAACACATGCAATCTAAAGCCTTCCTTCTTACTCACAAGGTGCAACACATGCATAATTGATAGAAGGACCTCACACTAGCTTAAGAGAATGAAATGAAGTGCCAAAAGTTCTTCTCTAACCGGCCACAAGGGGGTATTTATTTTTCACACCTCGAAACTAGCAGTTGTAGACAAAAAAATTAGGGGATATGGTAGTACCACCAGCTTAAGACCAGTACTACCACTCTCCTCTGTAACGGTCAAAATAACTAGCTGTTACAGCAAGCAGTCGGTAGTGCCACCGGCTAATGTCTGCTACTACTGCTTTGTGGTAGTACTGCTCCACACTATGGAACTACTATTTTCTTGGGAGAGAAAAGAGTTCCATAAAGATGTCTCTCTAGAAAAACATACCGCTACACAAGTGGTCGTACTGCTCACACAGGCCAGTGCTACCGATCGTCGACCACACAAGTCTCTGACCATATTGGTCTCTGATCACACTGGTCTCCGATCATGCTGGTCTTTGACCACATAGTTCTTAGACCACGTTATCGGCCAGGCTGGTTCAACCATGCTGGTTTTGACCATAAAGGTCTCGACCATATCGATTTTAGACCACGTAGGTCTCCAACCACAACATCGATCTTAGACCACGCAGGTCTCCAACCACAACGTCGATTTTGACCACACAGGTCTCGACCACGTTGGTCTAACCACACTGATTTGACCACTCTGGTCTTCGACCATATTGGTTTGACCATGCTGGTTTGACTACATTAGTTCAACCACATTGGCTCAGTTACATTGGTTCGACCACGTTGATTTGACCATGCTGGTTTGACCACTCTGGTCTTTGACCACATATGTCTTTGACCACATTGGTTCGATCACGCTGGTCATTGATTTTGTTGGTTCGACCACATCGATTTGACCACGTTGGTTCAACCACTCTGGTCTTTGACCACATTAGTTTAGCCACATTGTTCATCGACCAGTTGGTTCGACCACGTCAGATCGACCACACTGGTTCAACCACTCTACTCTTTGACCACCAACACAGAGTGGTAGTACCGCTTGACATACATCGATAGTTCTGATTTTCTTGAAAAGTGCATATACTTAATAGATTTTTCAAAACACATTTACAAACTATAGTACCATGCACAAATATTAAACATGATTTCCAACAAGTTATAAAATATATTTGCACAGTTCTGAAATGATGACACAACGTATAGGTACATGGACTAAAAATATTTGCAAAACACGTTTGCAAACCTAAGTCACATGCTACAAGAATTATGTATGAGTTTCAACCATTTACAAAATATATTTACAAATATAAGCCTCACTCCACAAGGAGTAGAAAACATATTTGCAATCTATAGTCCTATGCTACAAGGATTTAACATATGAGCTTCAATTCTTTGCAAAACACATTTGCAAATATAAGCATCATACTATGAAGAGCTAGAGTAAATGAGATTGAGCTATTAACTCATGATGAAATTCAAGATACTAGATAAGACCCCTCTTAATAGTACGACAACATATAGTAGCAATCTGATCTTCCAATCAAACACTAAGATTGGTAAAAGATTATGAACACATTCTTAGTCCTACCTAGTCATACCTTTGCCTTGAGCATCATCTTGAAGCTTGATGACACACATCTTCACTTCAAGTCTAGGTCATTGTCTTGATATGCATCAACTCATGATGCATTCTTCATTTAAACTCCAACAACACATGATGGGTCTTGTCTTGGCTTGATGATCAACTCATGATTATCTCCTCTTGGACATACATAAACTTATGATGCATCCTCTTCTTGATGGCATTCAATACATGAAGCCATCTTCCATCCCACATCTTGACTGTATGATCTTCAACACATGAAATCATCCTAAGTCATCATCATTTGTGGAACCTAACTTATTCATCCATCTTATAGAAAATGTTAGTCCACAAATCAATTGTCATTAATTATCAAAACTTCACCATTAACTCATAATGGACATACTAGATTATACAATCATCCCTTTTTGGTAATTGATGACAGTCTCAATAAATAATGAGATAAAAGATTGATTTGCAAGTATACAACATGTACACAACAATTGTATACCCTAGAATAAGCTTCTTAAGCAATTAAGTCATTTGAATGTGAGTATTTATCTTTGAGATTAATTGCTTTGTAAAGTTTACTCATCTGGTTGTCATTGATCATCCAACCATTAACATATAATGAAGGAACAAGATGACAATCCGATTGCAAATGATTGAGTTTTAATTAATCAAGAGTATATATGAACTACATAAGCTATATATACTCAAAGGATATGTTTCAAACTAAAGATCCTTAACATGTGGGGAAAAGGAAACATGAATCAATACCAACGAAACCACAAAACATAGTGAGAGACCATGTGGAGGTGACCCCGTGTGTGTGATGAGTAATTGACACGTGTTCTGAAAAGTTTGAGTTTGGTTTGTATGGTTCGAGCCAAGTTGTTGTGTGATGCAGTTGGTTTTGGTCGGACCTGGTCAAACCTGGTCGAACATGCTTAGGATGCATATTCCTTTGATTCGACAGGTTTGGGCTTTATCATGCTTAATATTGTCGCTAATACAATTCATGATCACATTATATCGAGCGGTGCTATGTGATGTGTTTCTTGTCTATGATGGCTGCAGGACATCGAGGCGGAGTCGTGGCGAGGCACGGATAACCGGACTAGGCGCAGGTGGTGCTGAGGTCGGAGCGGTCGGGATGTGCCGAAGACGGCGAGGACTCGAGGTGGTTGCGAGGCTTGGACGGCAATAAATGAGGAAACTTCCCGAAAGATGCAGGAGGGACGTTTTGGTAAATACGCAAAGCTGCATTAGGAAGTGGATTCAGTTTTAGAATTAGTGGGTAAAGCATTGAGGCTTAATGGGCAAAGCATTGTGAACCCTCTAACCAAAGGCTATAAATAGGAGGTGTGTCTCCTGGTTGTTGTATGGTCTTAAGAGAGGTTGTTATGGCTTTGGGAGTTGGTTTTTGCTTTTCTGGAGAGTAGTTGAGGAGTGGTTGGAGAGAGCAGTATGCTGTTGTGCTTTGTCTCTTGTGCATTTCCTGTTCTTGCTCTTCATATTGCGTGAGTGATGTGTTGTAGCTGGCCTCTCAAGTGCGTATGGGGATGAAGTGAATGTAATCCTTGCACTCTTGTAATCATTCCTCTCTATGCCTCAATATATGCTTGAGATGTTTCAGTTTTTGTTTCTGTTTTGCTCTCAGTTCAGTTCTCTGTTCTTCTGTGCTCCTGCTGTTTTGAGTTGATTTCTTGATCTAATAGCTGGCACTTGTTTGCTCTGTGTTGGGAGATACTTAAGGCCCCTTGGCCATTCCATTCCCAAGAGCAGATTGAGGATTAAATATTTTCTGTGATCTCTCAGACCTTCGCGTAATTTACTCTGTTATTCAGTTTTTTAGGGTTTGGATACAGGGCTCTGTGGAATCTTTTGCTTTCTTGTCAAAAGATGGTATTTTGACGTGTGCTTTCAGGGCCTGAGGCTATTGCTTAGCTAATCACACAGTCTCTTGATCAAAGAATCAAAGATTGGCTGGCAATTTGGAATTTAGTACTGCTCTCTGTAAGATTTTCAGTTTTTTCTCAAATGTTGATTCTTGGAACTTTTAGTTGTCTTCTCTGGTGTCCAAGGTCCTCTTGCTATTCAGTTTAGGATTCCTTTCTTTTGGCCTTAAGGGAACAGAAGAATCTTGGGAATTTCCCTGCCTTCTGAAGTTTTTTGCATTCTCAGTTTCAGGCGTCGCTGATTTTAGCTCTCTACCCTTACTGTTTCTGCCTCGAGACCGGACATACACTTTTCTTTGTGTCTGTGTGCTCGCCTTCAGGTGTCTCCTTGTGTATCTCACCGCCAGGCGGTGAAGCGCATTCTTCGGTACCTTTGAGCTACTATTGACTATGGTATCTTATACTCTTCCTCATCCTGTCTTTCCCTCAGAGCCTACTCGGACGCAGACTTTGCTAGCTGTAGGATAGATAGGAAGAGCACTTCAGGCACTTGCCAATTCATTGGCACTTATCTTGTTTCTTGGTCTTCTAGGAAGCAGTCCGGTGTTGCACAGTCCACCGCAGAGGCCGCGTTTGTTGCTGCCGTCAGTTTCTGTAGCCAGATGCTTTGGATGGCTTTGACCTTGCGGGACTTTGGGTTGGCTATAGACAGTGTTCCACTCTTTTGTGATAACACTTCTGCCATTAACATTGCCAAACACCCAGTGCAACACTCTCGGACCAAGCACATTGATATCAGATATCACTTCCTTCGAGACCATGTGGAGAATGGTGATATAGTGCTTCAGTCTGTGGAGAGTGACCACCAATTGGCTGACATCTTTACCAAGCCTTTGGATATCACTTCCTTTAAATGTGTACATATAAGAATGTATAATAAAAATATATGCACATATTAAAGTTAGACTATTTATGGAGTTCGACCTATATTTTCGATTCTAGGAATGCAATAAGATATAACAATATGATGTTGAATACATATCTCTATGATTTTCACCTTTTTATCCAAATAAGACTAAGCAATATCATAATTAATAAACAAGTTAATTTCATAATTGCATTTGTTATTATCACCAAAACCAATTTAATGGAGCTCGAACTTACATTTACAGAGGATATCGCAATGAATCATCCATGCAAATCGTCGAGCTATTCAATATGGCCGATAAGTATGCTACCACTAGTGAAGTGGATAAGTGGAATAAGGCCATCGATCAAATAGAAAAATTCCTCAGCTAGACCTAAAGAAGGAAAAGAAGATCAAGAAATCATACAAGTGTAAGAACAATCGCAAGCCTAATGTTAAAGAAGTCCTAGCGATTCTGGATAAATACTCCGAAATGAAAAATGATTATCCCAGTTGGAACAAAGAAAACCTCAGACTGACAAATCCAAGAAAAATAAAAGATGGTGTCTACTCCACCAAATGGCAGAGCATGATCTCCACAACTATCGTGCCTGGCAGAAGAAGTTCGAGGATTACTACCGGTTATGGCATAGTTTCAAGATTTTCGACCAAACCGATCAGGTAAGTGTTCCTACCGGTTATGTTTGGAAATCTTGATAACGTTTGAAAGGAAATAATCTCATTTGATGTAGAAGATTTTAAAACTGCATATAATGGGATCCTTGGCCGGCTGACATTAGCCAAGTTTCAGTAGCCACCCATTATGGTTACCAAAGTCTCAAAATACCGGGGCCAAAGAAGTCAGAATGGTTCGAGGAGAAAAAAATGGCTTATGCCTATAATCATAAGTCTCTCAAACTAGTCAATGAATTATTGAATAGGAATGCTAACTCGCCTTCAATACAGGTGAAGCATTCAAGGCTAAAGGTGGCTCCAAAACCCTCCGACCAATTCAATGAAGTAGCTCTCAACAAGGACAGGCCTTTGGGAACTGTCAAAGTTGGGACAGATCTCAATCCTAAGTAGGAAGTGTTGCTCATCTCCTTGTTTTGAGCAAACACAGATGTATTTGTGTGGCAAGTATCCGACATGCCCGGTGTCCCCTAGGAGGTGATCAAGCATTGGCTAGCACTCTGGCCAGACAAAAAATTGGTCAAGCAAAGACTGCTGTGTTTTTCACCTGATCGGAAGGAGGTAATCTAGTCGAAGATCGTCAAGTGCTCACGGCTGGATTCATTCATGAAGTCGACCACCCTGTAATGGTTAGGAAAAGTAATGAGAAATGGCAAATATGTGGAGAATTCACATATCTTAATAAAGCTTGTGCAAAGGATGATTTTTTTCCTTCCACACATCGATCAACTTGTTGACTCTACCTCTGAGAGTGAGTTATTAAACTTCTTGGATACATATTCTCGGTAACATTATATTAGTATGAGTAAAGGATATGTAGAGAAGACTTCCTTCATCACACCATGTGGAACTTTCTGCTATGTGAAAATACTGTTTGGACTCAAAAATGTCGGTGCTACTTTTCAAAGGTTAATGAAAAAATCTTTTGTTTGCAAATTGGTCGAAACTTAGAGGCCTATGTAAAAGTGTCAATATTGGAGATCATATCTCTATCTTGCAGGAAACTTTCGCTAACTTAACAAGACATAACCTTAAGTGAAATCCAAAGAATACGTGTTCAGAGATTTTTTTTCTAGAAAACTTCTTGGTTTTTTAGCCTCGGTTAAAGGGATTGAAGCTAATCCAGAGAAAATAGCGGCCATCGAGTGGATGTGTTCTCTGGCCACAAAGAAAGAAGTACAAAAACTAACTGCCTGTACGACAGTGTCAAGTCATTTCAAAGCATGGTTGGAAGAAAAAGGATGACCTTTCTTCAAACTTTTTTGTAAACATGAAAATTTTGAATAGACTAAAGAATCCAATGATGCCTTTGATGAAATTCAAAAATACTTGACAAGTGCCCTAGTCTTAGTCTCTCCAAGACCAGGAGAATCTCTATTTTTATACGTGGTTACTAAGCCACAAGCAATCAGTGTAGTACTAGTCATTGAATGTGACAATATCCAACAACAAATATATTACGTAAACAAAGTCTTACATGGACCAAACTAGCGATATCCAGAAATACAAAAAGTGTTATATACCCTCCTTATAACATCATGGAAGCTAAGACATTACTTCTAGACCCATAAAATTATGGTGCTGACTGGATACCCTCTAAGTTAGGTTCTCCAAAATAGGAAATCATCAAGACGTATAGTAAAATGGGAGATCGAACTTGAGGAGTTTGATCTCCATTTTATTTCATGAAAAATTGTTAATTCCTAGGCTTTAGTAAAATTCATTGCCGAGTAGACAAATCCTGAACCTATCCAAGGACCCGAGTAACATTGGACTATGTACTTCGACGAGTGGTTTGCATGTACCCTCTACAAATAAGGAATACACGGAGTGCTGATAACATGTATATCTCAAATGGATGGTTTGCATTTACTGTCTAAAATACATGGAGAAATCTGTGTAGCACATCATTCCTATAGAACACTGATCAGTAAAGCCATCCAACAAGAATACTATTAGCGAACTGCCCTCCATGATGCAAAGGAACTTGTTTTAAAATGCATACAATGTCAGTTTCATAGCCGACAAATACATCAACCTGCACAAGCTCTGCAAACTGTACCACTCTCTTGGCTTTTCACAACCTAGGGTTTAGACATTCTGGGACCTTTCCCAAAAGTATCCAGGGCTTTGAATTCCTCTTTGTAATGATTGATATGTTTACAAAATAGATCGAAGCTGAGCCAGTTGTTAAAATAACAACAAAAGTAGCCAAAAAATTATGGTTACATGATTTGGTGTTCCTAGTCGTATAGGTACCCTATTTTTGTGCGGAAATTTTTAAGAATTCTGCAAAAACCTAGGTATCAAGGCATGCTACACCTCAGTAGCTCTTCCACATAGTAATGTGGCAGTAGAAAGAGCCAATGGTATACTAATACAGGGGATTAAACGCTGAGTGTCTGACTATTCAATACAACGATCATGAAATTAGGTACAATAACTTCTCTCTGTATTATGGGCTGTTTGGATCACAACATGTCATGCGACTGGAGAAACACCCTTCTTTCTAGTTTATGAAGTAGAAGCCATGCTTACTCCAGAATTAAAAATTGGCTCTATTTGAATGATCGTTATAATGATAACGATCAAGAAGATCATCAGGTCAATGATATTAATTTTATTGAAGAGTGAATAAATACAACTCTAATCTGATCGACAATTTACTAATGAGCCATACGGAAGTACCACGGTCATAAAGTGTAACCTTGTAGCCTAGCTGTGGAAGATTTGGCTCTCTGAAAAATTGAGAGCCAAGCAAATCATAATAAACCTTCACCGAAATGGGAAGATCCTTGCATTATGGTCGAAGTTACCACACTAGGCTCGGTATGACTTGCCATGTCAGATGGACGTGTTCTTCCAAATTCTTGGAACATTGATCGGTTATGCTCACTGCAAGGAGTTTTCTAGCGATGACTTTTTTCCTACGATCTTTGCTACTTGTTCAAACTCAAGATTGAATGCATTTATAAAAATTTTATTGACGCCTTTTTTTCTCGGCTATCCTACAAACAGATCAAATATGGTTACAAATAAAAACACTTGTCTTCTTTGCATGTTTTCTTACATAAGTTCTTATTATACATAAATGAACAAATCTATGTCATAGTGCCTGTCTGGTCATCTTACGACTATATTATATCACGATTATGGCAAATGCATATAAAACTAGTTGAATCCCTCGCTAGCTTTGTCCAACATGATTTCCTAGTGCTACTCAATCCTTTCAAACTCATAATCAAGTGTATTGATATAGTAAGTCTACTAATAGGAGGGAACTACATTACGTCTTTCCTTCTCTACTGCCTTCCTTAGCATGTCATACTACAAACAAAGCATTTGGGAGCTAGGAGAAATGCGACCACTCTTCAAATTAGAAAAAAACGTCATGAACTTTATTACTACCAAAGGTAAGTTTGTACATATAAAACAAAACACATATAAATTACATTGTAACTATCTACTTGTTAGACCATGTGATGGTTGTGCATTTTGAAGCCTCTTGATTAGCCACTGTTCGATGGAGACCCGAACTTAATATCTTCGGCAATCCTATTCCCAAAGGGTTTCACCTCTTCAAAGAACTTCGTTGCTTCTTCCTCCAAGCAGTTGAACTCTACTTCGAGCACCTGAAGATTGAGAGAAATTTCGAAGGCCTTAAGCTTCGCTATGGTAAAACTGACTCCATTTGCGATGGTATCCTGCATGGTCTGCTCGTGGTTGCTCCTGGAATTAGCCACTAGGTCTTAAAGGATTTCAAGTTATCGATTAAGACAATTTACCTTCTCGACTGGTTCATCTGAGGAGGAGGCAAGTGCTTCTACACCCGTCTCAGTGAGCATATTGTTGAAAAGAAGAATCTTATCTTGAAGATTGCCTTGAATATCCTTCTTCTCCTCCTCATCAGTACCAAGAGCTTTTTCTAGTTTTTGAAACTTTAAAGCTTGCTTTGCACGAGTAGCTTATAGTTAATTAATACCAATTAAAAACATAACAAATTGGTCAGATTAATGACCAGTTAACTTGGTTCTTCTTCTCGTGAGCCTCCGTCACTTCCTTATGCTTGAGGATACTATCATTAAATCTAGTCAACCAGTCTTCGATCGACTGGTCCTTGGCTTTGCATGTCTCTTCAAGCTTTATAATGATAGCTTCTTTTGCCTTCACTTCCTTCTCAAAGCTTCCCAATTCTATCGACCGAAGAAAATAAGAAAAGGAAAAAAAATGAAGATTTACAGGCAATAAAAGGAAAAGGAGGTAACTTACTTTTTAATTGGAGATTTTTCTCCTTGAGGGTCCTGAGGAGCTGTTTATTCTCGATCAATGTCAATCCGAATAGCTCCCAGTATCCTCAAGAACCTTTGAAGTGCTTCTTGACTTGTAAAAATATTTGAAGGGTTACGAGAGAAAAAAATACATGACAAGAAAATGATGAGAAGAGAAAACTAATTACCAGTCGTCAGCTTGTCGATGAAGGTTAGGCCTTTCCTTCTCGAGGGCTAATGAATGCCTGGTCACTTCTTTGTCCAGAGCAATTTCCTCTACCATGTGCTAAAGAAGAAGAAGAAACTTAGAGAAGTTTTGATAATATTCAAAGTGCAATAAAAGTGGTCTTTAGAACTTACTAAGACCTCTTTGTTGAGAAAGGCAGAGTAGAGCTTCACAAGGCCAGTCTTCAACTCGAGGTCCGATACCTTCCTCCACCAAAGATCCTCGAGTCTTCGATTGTTGAAGATGTGGCGTCGATTGAGAATATCCTTGAATGAGGAGACCTGCTTATCACTGAAGAGCCCTCGACTTTTGGTACTCCAAAGATGGAAGGAAGTATTTCTACTTCCTTCTTCTCAACCACTGCTTTCCCAGCACAGATAGGAGTCTACTGAGACTTCATCTCCATCTTTGGATCATTTGATGATGTCAGATCTACTGAAGAATCCTCGGTCGTAATTGCCTCTGCTCCCATTTGAGAGGCCACTATGATCGCTTCCTCCTTTGATGCCTCTTCAACAGAAGCACTTGGGAGAAATGTGATCAAAGTGGTAGAAGCACTACAAAACCAGCAAAAGAAGAAAAGGGGGAAAAGTAAGAAAGTCAAGGCACAAAGAAATAAAAAATAAATGACTGCCCAAAAGGTGGGAATCTGGCCGTCATTGTCGCTTGGAAAGTTCTCCCCATTGCTGACCTCCAAGTGATCAGAACCTTATCAGGAATTAATCCTGCGCCTTCCAGGGCCTTCAACCTATTTGATCCTAGATCAGATGCCAACCACTCAATGATCAATTCAAACATTTTCGATTGAGATGGCTGAAGATATAAGTGTGGATTGAAGGGGTTCAAGGCTTATGTTGGAGGACACTACGGCAAAGAGGCCAAGGAAATTGAAGAAGGTAAAAGGTTTTCTCTAGAAAAGTGTGAAGCCAATAGGTACCACGCTGAATTTTATAACATTTTCTCCCAACTATAAAAACAGTGATTGTAGGATTTGTGCCCAACCGGCAAAAAACCTTTCAAATTTTCCCAGTTGGATTTTTCAACTTTACTCTTGTTAAAGAGTATTCTCCAATTGAATTCCAATCGAAGAAAATTCAAGTTATAAATTCACTTAAAGTTCGGGGGCTACCTAACAAGGATTGAGTAATCAATTAAATAAGGCTTTAATACTCAATTAAGACCTCGAGACCCCTACGGTCTTAAGCTTCCAAAGGTATTTGCCAGAGTACCCCTGGTCGGAGGCTCACTATACATTTCACCCGACCAACAACCACTCAAAGATTTTATTAACTGGTATAAGGGTTTGCCTCTAGGCAAATCCTCCCATGTAATGGATAAAGTACGTGCTTTATCTACTGCCAACTGCACGATGATTCAGCCTTACGTCTTTGACAACAACTGTCTTGCAGTTGTCTCCATGATTCTCTCCCACTGACAATAACCGAAGATTAGGTATTGTCAGATCTCACTCTCGCTGATAGCAACCTTGTGCTCAACCGAACGAGACGATTCAACAAGGCATCTACTCACGTGGATAACTAACACCCCATTGGCACTATTTAAAGGTTGCAAGAGAAGCACAAATAACTACAACTCCAACAATAGACAACGAACACCAGAGTCTAATCCTAGAGAATTAATCAAGGGGCCTGTTCTTTAAGTCAAAAGCTGGTGGCTTTTGGCTTTTGCTACAGTACCTAACTTTCAAACGGAGTATTTTCTCAAGACGGGGTCTACAAGTTAAATGATCTACACGTTAAAAGCCCAACATCTGTACCAGCCAAAATCGCAAGTGAGTATCTGTCTCTTTGTAATCAGATAGTAAATGACTAAAATTCAAAAATTTCATTAAAAGCCATAAGTCGCAAATTAAAAGAACATGCCCAAGATCTCCCGACCAATGCAAAGATTATAGAGACTAGGGTTAGTTATATTCTTTTATAATCTCTTGATGAGAGTATCTTATAACCAGTTCATAGTAATAAAGATCATCCATATTCTCCTCCTAAATCCTCGAAAAGCCATGAAAGAATAGGGTTTGTGGCTCCATCGAGGCACATGAGCCGTGTGGAGGTGGCAAATAGTGCTAGGAGTGCGGTTCAGGCTTCAGATCGTAAACAACATGGGACGTTTGAGAGTTTTTAGAGCATCCACAATGTGACTTAAAATTGCCTCTAAGAAGAGAGAGAAGGCCATGGAAGCTGCCTCTAAACACTGCACACAACAGCCTAAAACTAAACACTGCACACAACAGCCTAAGTAAATTTACTTAGCATTGCCTCTAGGGCTAGGATTGCCTTCAGCGAACAAAAGAAACTCTATGGCCCCACCTGTCAATTGGGTCAGATGGAATGTGGAATAGGGATTGGGATAGAAGAAAATTGAGTAGGCAATTTTTTTTGCTTTTTTATTATAGTTGTAGGCTCTATCTTAAAGACAATAGTAGTTTCTATATATTACATAAAATTATATTAAGCTTAAAAACTACTTATATATCTTAGTTTAGAGGATATGCAGCCTCTAAATATTATGATTTACTTATACGTCGGGCCGAAGCTTCGGCGTTTCTGTTGATATCGTGTAGACTGTTGGGCCTGAGAAGACTAGGCTCCAATTCCCAAATCGGATCACACGCTTGTGTCGTCGTGCGGCCCAACAGGATCAGAGCACGTCCGGAACCGGATTGCAGCTTACTGGCTGGGGATAGACGGCGACCACGAACGACGGCGACGGCAGCGACGGCGCCACCCTTCCATTCCTTTCCTCCTCGTTTCAACCCGAAATCCATTCAAAATACCCCATTCCCCTTAGCAATCCCCGCACGCCATGGCGTCGCGAGTGGCCGCGATGGTGCTCGCAGGAGCACCCCCTGTATCCCCCCACCACCCTCCCACGGCCGCGGTTACCACCACCAAGCGCTGCACGAGGAGGAAGCAGCTAGGCCTCCACCGCCGCGGCACTCGCGGCCGGATCGTCCGCGCCTCCCACCACCGCCTGCACCACCCCTCCTGCGCGGCCGAGGTGAGCGTGCAGACTGGTGCCGTGATACTGTACTTATCCAAACAGCTTCCTCCAAGCTGCAGCGCGGTTGGTTTGGTGCAGGAGGGGGTTATCCAGCGGCTCAAGGGCGCGGTCGCGGCGCTCGCCGTCATCGCCCAGGTCTCCGTGTCGTTGCCGGCGAATGCGGTCCTCTACTCGCCGGACACGAAGGTGCCGAGGACGGGGGAGCTGGCGCTGAGGAGGGCCATCCCCGCGAACCCGAACATGAAGGCCATACAGGTAACGCGCGTGGGAATCGGGCGTCGTGGTTGGAGTTTAGTGCGACCGGGCGTCGTCTCAGGTTCTGTGCGCGCGTTTGCCAGGAATCGCTGGAGGACATCTCGTACTTGCTGAGGATTCCACAGAGGAAGCCGTATGGCTCCATGGAGGGGGATGTCAAGAAGGCCATGAAAGTAAATTAACTCCAGTCTTCTACCTACACCTTTCTTCTAAGAGAAAATTGATAATATGCCCTCCAACTAGATAGAAATCTAGAATATACCCTCCTTTAGATTGTAATTGATAATTTACCCTCTTTTAGAGTGTTTAGTTGAGAAAATGCCCTTTTTATACCTTTTCATTAGTTTCTAGTGTATTTCTCTATATTCCTTCACTTAAAATGACGTATTTACCCCTGAGTACTTAAAATGAGTAGCTTAAAACCAATTTCACAAAACAACTTTATTTGCATCGTAATGATTCCTCCAAAATACAGAGAAAGTTGTTTTGTGATTGTACTTAAACAGATTGTATTTTGGAGGAATCATTATGATGCAAATAAAGTTGTTTTGTGAAATTGGTTTTAAGCTACTCATTTTAAGTACTCAGGGGTAAATATGTCATTTTAAGTGAAGGAATACAGAGAAATACACTAGAAACTAATGAAAAGGTATAAAAAGGGCATTTTCTCAACTAAACACTCTAAAGGAGGGTAAATTATCAATTACAATTTAAAGGAGGGTATATTCTAGATTTCTATCTAGTTGGAGGACATATTATCAATTTTCTCTTCTAATAAATAACTAATTTGAGGAACTGTTCAGAATGATGATGGCATATGCTTCTCCTGCGCATTGTAGCCTTCTTATTGAACTTGCTGATCTTGCTGTCCCGACTCCTGATATATAGAGCCCATGTGCTCTGGATGCAGATAGCAATGGACAACAAGGAGTCAATCTTGGGAAGTATACCTGCAGAACTGAAGGAAAAGGGCTCCAAGCTGTACACTTCCTTGCTTGAAGACAAGGTAAGCTATGCTAAGAGGGTGAAATGCCGCTCTTGAAACAAAAAACTAATTCAGTTTTTCACCTGTACTTTGCCATGAATGATTATTAGTGCTACTGTGTTACATGATAGCTGAGCTACCTTAACATCATCTGCAGGGTGGTTTCCAAACTCTCTTGAAATATATAAAGGACAAAGACCCTGACAGACTTTCCATAGTTCTTGCTTCGTCTCTTGATACAGTAGCTGAATTGGAGCTGTTGCAGGTAACTCTAGTAAACTTACAAACCATTGGATAGAAGTTTCAAGATGCTTAGAGCAGGCTGATTCTGCTCCACTTATAGTTAGATCACTTAAAAGGAACCTTTTCCTTTCAACAGGCTCCAGGCTTATCCTTTCTCTTACCTGAACAGTATTTGCAGTATCCAAGGTGACTTTTTGTTGATTTCTCTAAGTTCCAAATGCATTTGCTGTCATCTTTGGGACAGTTTTCCCCCGTAAATGTGTACGTTTTTGTTTCATTTGGCAATTGGCACGGTTCTAGATCCTACCATTGTTGAGGGTAAAACAGATATTGTTCTGAAGATTGATGCTGATATGGAACTTGATCATACATGGCATAGGAAAACCATGCATGTCGTTAGGGTAAGAGTTAAGCATTAGAAAACCGATTTAGGCACTTCTCTGCCTGAGCTGCTTGATGGTAGTAATCAGGGATTCAAGGCTGCCTTTTGTAGGTTCATCTCAAATTTATACGTGTTGCTTGGGAAACCATATTTACTTTTAGATTGTAGCACCAAAAATTTTACTAGAAACATTACCAGTTTATCAATATTTGCATACTGATTGGTTGTTGGGTCTGCTGCCTTACTTATTGTTCATTGTCGAGTTGATACAAAGCACTTACTAGTTAATTTTGACACATGCCCATTCAACTATTTTTTACAATTACAAAAAGGAAAAACTCATTTCCGTCGTATAATATTGCAAAATAATTAAAGTCCAGGTTCGTAGCCGGTGCTAAGAACATCACACAAGCCTTGTTCTTTTGGAATTCCTGGGAAACAGTAAAAAAATCCTTGGCTTTTGATTTGTTAATGAACAAGCTACACAATATGCATAGCATAGAAATAACAGGTTCTTTTAATGGTGGTTTGAATTTTCCATTCCTTGGGGGGCATTTACATTAAGCGTATGATTCTTCCTCCAATCTCTAACAAAAGATTTATATGGAATTTAATTTAAACAGCTTGCTATTAATAGGCTAACAGGAAGAGGAGTTGTTGAGTTCACAGTTGAGAAAGGTGATGGTTCAACATTCTTTCCAACAGCTGGTGGTGAACCCAAAAATGCTGCTACAATTCAGGTAGCTGCCTGATAGTGATATCATAAACATTGTAATCCATAGATGAGTTTCTGTAGAAACAGAAGTGTCGAGTCAACGTTCTTCAGCCTTATCAATGTCTCTGGCCAAGGTAATAATGGAGGTATCTTTTTTCCTCCTCATTGTCGGTTTTGACAATAATCCAATAGTCACTTTGTGAGGTGTTTTAGGGCTATGTAATAGTTGGGCATCATAAACTGCAAGATTTCGACAATGATAAATAAGAACCACAATGTTAGTTGCTATCCTTTGTCATGTCATGATGTGCAACAGTATGGTTCTCCCCTGTTCCCATAAAAAAAAAATGCCATCTTGGCCAGATTTATGTGTCAGTTATTGATTTGTATATTATATATGCAGGTTGTAATTGATGGATATTCAGCCCCACTGACTGCTGGAAACTTTGCGAAATTGGTAGGGTAGCTTAACTCCGACCCCATCTCATTATTCCCTGCAAATAGTTCTGGTGAAATTTATGAAATGTAAAATAAATGGCATTGAAATAGTTGTCTTTATTGAAGAGGCATCTGCCAAAACTTGGATCTAACCTATATGTTGTGCTCTAGTGTTCGAAATATATCTTTACAAGCAGTTGATTTGATGTCTAAGTCAATGAAATAAATTTTCCTTCAGGTCGATTTGACGTCTAATTCAATGAAATAAATTTTCCGTCAGGTCTTGGATGGGGCATATGATGGGGTGACACTGAAATGCGCAAGTCAGGCAATCATTGCAGATAATGAGAATGGGAAGAAAGGGTACACTGTTCCATTAGAGGTCATGCCTGCTGGACAGTTTGAACCGTTATACAGAACACCGCTAAGTATTCAGGTCAGTAACTCACAGTCTCACACTACTTAAATATTGAAAGAAATTTGAGCTCATGTTCTCTCTGTCATTACTCATTTCTTTTGCTTTATGTAATCTAGGATGGAGAACTGCCAGTCCTTCCATTGTCTGTATATGGTGCTGTTGCCATGGCACATAGTGTGGATTCTGATGAATACTCATCACCAACCCAGTTCTTCTTCTATCTTTATGATAAGAGAAATGTGAGTAAAAGGCTGCATCTTTAGAACCCACCAACATAAACAATGGGATAGACCCAATAACCCATACATATTTGCTCTCTGCTATTTTTTTAGATCAGATTGCATAAGTGCATGTGGCTCAACAGTGCACCAAGTTTCCTCTCCTGCTATGAACCATATTTGCTATCTTTAAAGGGTTGTTTTGTGCCATGTATGAAAAAATTAATACAATTGCTGAATACCAGTTAGAAAGGTATATGTAAAGGTATATGTAAATAAGGCACTAACCAGCACCTGTCAGGTAATGCAAAAGGTATGAATGTCCAATCTGCTCTATCATCTGCTTCTCCCAATCCGTGGTGTGCCGTCTGGTACTATGTAGAAGCATCAATTGTGTAAATATTTTGATTTGTGGTAATTTTCTGCAGTCTGGTTTGGGAGGAATATCTTTTGATGAAGGCCAGTTTTCAGTTTTCGGGTAAGTAGTGATTCACCATTACACATTTCTGGTGACCACTAGATAGCAGAATTGATCTGTTTTGTGGACGAACAAGGAAGAACTTTCGTGTGGAACCAAACATCTGCAGGTATACCACAGATGGAAGAGAAGTCTTGTCACAAATTAAGTCTGGAGATATAATTCGTTCTGCCAAGTTGGTACAAGGCAGGGAACGCCTTTTACTGCCACCAGCAGCGCCAGCAGAGAGCTGATACAATCAACTGCAAGCGTCGCAAACTGGAAACATTCTTTCATTGATCAGGAGACAAACATTTTGTATATCGAGATCATGTAAACTGATCAAGTAGCTTATCAAATATATATAGAATCATTTCACATTTGCACATGAAATCATTTCTCATGTGCTGGACTATTGGTCACTTCACAATCTGAATAGATTGGAATGTTTCTTATAATAGTGCTATCGCGTGTTGTCAGAGTTGCCGCCGGCGTGCATCTCTCGTTGAGCCAGGTGAGGATGTCGGCGCGCACGCGCTCGATGTTCTCGTCCGGCTCTCCGAAGAGCATGGAGTGGAGCATGCCGTCGTATATCTTGATGGTCTTGTCCTTGCTGGCCGCGGCCTCGTACAGCGCGCGGCTGACGGCGGGGTCGGTCACCTCGTCGGCGCTGCCGTGCACGACGAGGAACGGAATGGTGACCTCGCCGAGGCGCGCGCCGAGCTCGTCGGTGGCGCGCAGCAGCTCCGTGACGGTGCCGAGCCTGGGCCGGCCGTTGTAGCGCATGGGGTTGCGCGCGGCGAGGAGGCGCTTGGCGGGCACCTTGACGGACTTCTCGATGAGGTCGGCGGTGGGCACGATGGGGAGCGTGGGCGCGAACCGCGCGAAGAGGATGAGGATCTCCGGCAGCGGCCAGGGCGGGCGGATCCGGTCGGAGATCTTGCACATGGGCGCCACGAGCACGGCGCCCGCCCACTCATCCGGCGGCGTGCGGAGGTGTATGAGCAGGCAGATGGCCCCGCCCATGGACTCCCCGAAGAGGAAGCACGGCAGCCCGGCGTGCTCCTCCCGGCACCTGACGGAGCGGAAGAAGGCGAGGAGGTCGCTGACGGCGGCGTCGAGGTCGGGTACGAAGGCGCGGAGGCCGTGGGAGCGGCCGTGGCCGGGGAGGTCCGCGGCGAAGCAGGCGAAGCCGGAGCGGGCCAGGAAGACGGCGGTGGACTGGAACGTCCAGCTGATGTCGTTGCCGTAGCCGTGGACCATGAAGACGAGCGCCCTCGGCCTCGCGGCGCCCGCCGGGCGCCACGCGCGCGTGAAGAGGCGGCGCGCCGCCGATCCGCCCCCCGGCGCGGTGAAGTAGGACGACTCGCCCTCCGCGCCGTGGGCCGCGTAGTACTCCGCCTCCGTGGCCGGGTGTTCGCCCCAGAAGTTCACGGCCGCCGCCTGCGCGCCCTCCTGCTGCTCGCTCTTCGCCATAGGGAGTTTGGATGGGGGAACTGGTGGCCGGCGCGGCGAGTGGTGGGGGGACTCGATGCTGGTTGTTGCGTAGCGGCAGGGGAAACCGGATTCTATTGGGTTGGAGGCGTTTCGGGGATGGGTGAAACGGTTCGTGCCGCTGGTCCGCCAGCCCGTCCACGCGCCTCTTAGTAGTGTACCAGAATGAGTCACCCGGCACAGTATGTTATGAGCTCAGATACAACACGAACTAATTAGGCATGATACGGCTGATTCGAATAAATTATCATATTATATCGGTATATATTTCTATTCTTCGATTAAGATACGATATGAAGATAGATCATTTATGTTGGGCCAACCCGAGCATACTCAGCTTAACAGGCCACCGATGGCCCGTTGAGCATGGTGGTCCAGTTCGGTGTTGCCTCTCCTGCGTGCCGCCTGCGTGAGAGAAGGTTAAAGGCAGTGGTTGACTGGAAGGGAGACTAATGAGAGGGAGAGCCGAAGAGAGGAGGTGGTGGTTGGCGTAGAAGGGGAGGGAGGAGAGGCCGGCGGGGGCAAGGGCAGGGTTGTGAGGGAAGAAGCGATGAGGGTAGCTAGCTCGTTGCCTAGCAGTTTCACTACCGGTGCCGCTGCTATATGTGATAGTGCGGTAGTGGCAGGGCCGTAGGAGTCAGGGGCCAAGGGGGAGAGGGCAACTAGGCAAATGCCAAGGGGTTACTCGCAGTAAGTTTAATGTCAGTTATAAGTAATTTTACTGTCAATCATAAATAATTTTACTGCCAGCCATAAGTAATTTTACTACAAAGTCACCTGTCCACACTCAGAAGATTATAGTAACTTTGACACAAGTAATTTTAATGCCATCCGTAAGCAATTTTACTGCACTACGACAAGAGAGTTATTGTATTCTTCTGAGCAGACCTGACCTCCTGGAAGGGTTGAGGGTAAATGACGTGTCGTGCCGTGCTGAGTCGGGATGTGCCTCCGCAACTTACTATGCGTGTTGGGTCGGCCTGTCGTGACGAGATACCGGCCCAAGCACGACACGCCGGTTAGGTTGGACCGGTATGGGTAGGGGTGCAAACGGAGTGGATAATTTTTGTCTGACCGATCGACCGAAGGCTCCTGGAGTGAATACGGAAGAGGTAAATGTTTATTCAGCACTATTCGTGTCCGACTCTGATTTTAAGGAAAAAAATATGAAATAGATACGGGATGAGCGATATCCGTCTGTATATGTTCATATGTCAATGATATGAGGAAGTATGTTTTTGACTTTACTTAAAAACAACATAATATATAGGCAAATTGTCATATCTAAATAGGTGGGGAATATTAAATGTTTTTCCTTCGACATTTTGATGATTAGTTTTTCCATGTTCGCTTTGATTGCACCATACTATCTAATGTCCTGTGTAAAAAAAATGGATAATTTTCGTCTGACCGACCATCCGAAAGCGTATAGAATTTACAAAATAGAGAAATAGGTTTTCGGTATTATCCATGCCTGACTCCGACTCCGAAGAAAAAATAGAATAGGATACAAGATGAACGATATCCGTCCGAATCCGCTCCGATTGCACCTATTTGTACCGTATCGTGCCTAGACCGAGCCAACAGCGCCAACCTCAGTTTCATTTACACAACAGTTTTTGTACTGTTCTCTCTCTTGTAGGTTTTATTTACAGTATGTTTTTTTTGCTTTCGAAGGATTTTCCAGGCTTTTATCACGAATTAATGCCCGCGGCACTCGAGGATGTTATCGAAAGTCCAACATCGGAGTACTTGGTTGAGGTTGGCAATTGGCACGTACGGCATTGAACTCATGTACGTCAGCCGAGCAATACTAGTAGTAGCATTTAGCCAAAATTTTCCTCTTCTTCTTTTTTTTTTTTTTTGAGGTTTAGCCAAACAAAATTGGGGAGCGTGGCAAACTACTAAAGTGGGCACACAGTCATGTAATGTGAGCACAGGCCGATACACGGTACCGAAATGGCTCAATTAAGCTTGGGCTGTGCTGGGTTCTTCGGGTAACGCTTCACATTCATGCTTGGGCCAGAATGCCAGAAATCTCGGGTTAATCTCTCTTTCTCGCAGATTGCAGATCAATACTCACGCATCATGCAGGCTACCCGATTTCTGACCATTCCACCAGTAATGGGATGATCAAGAATGGCCAAAGGTGCGCGCGCGTATGTGAGCTCCAACATATAATCAGGTGAACGACCAGTTGTGATTGTAAAATGTAAACGATGCCTACCCCTTTCAAGCCGGCGTATCCGATTCCCTGTAAGCTGTCACGGCCTCATGGGCCCTCCTCTCTCTTTAACACCAAGAAAGCTAAAGAAAGTGGTCCCCGCAGAGCACTGGGCATGATGATTGATGAGTACGACAACCCGGCAAGTAGCCACCTTCCGGTGCCACTTTTTCTTTCATCTGTTTGTACCTCCTGTTCCCGTAGAAATTTTGCTGTGAAACGGAGGTACAAAGCGACCTGTATAACGAATCAATGGCGAGACGGAACGTGAAGAAAATACTGTAGAAACACTGTAGCACTATAGAAAAAGTAATTTTCCCCGAGCTATAGCACTGCGGTACAGCTTTTTTTGGTTTTTTCCTTATGCTACAGAGTTCGTACTGTATTTTGCACCATGTGTCGCCGTGTGATTGGCTCGTTACGCTTCGTGCCCTGATTACATGACAAATTTTCTCCTGTTCCTGAGCTCCTCTCCCTGTGATGCACGGGCCATTGCGTGTGCAAACGCAGCATACATGCGCAATGCACGCAGGGGCGGATCAAAGAGAGGGAAGTGAGGGCCCAGGCCGCTACTCAATTCGCAGGAACCCAGGTATATAGCTCAAGATTTAATGCTAGTGCCCCCACTCAGCCCAATTAAAAGGCCCTCACTCATGCTAAAATTATGAATGAGAACAATTCAGCATACTATGTGTATTGTTGTGCCCCCTCTCAGATTTTATCCTGAATCCGCCCCTGAATGCACGGTAATTCATTCGAGCACTTGGCAGAAACGGGTCAACATCACACGGTGCACCGGCGGTATATCAAGCAAAGTTTACCATTCACTGACCAATTGGATCGAAAAGCTACAGAGACAAATCAAGCGAGATATCTGATGCTTCCTACGCATCCATACGCACACACTCTTAAAATCAAAAATAGCGACGTCACGTACTGCCATACGTCGACGGGTACATGCATGCATGCATGGCGAACTATTATTCTGGCAACCGCTAGCTTAATTTGGTTAACATACATAGAAAGGCTACCGATCGATCGATGCAACGTGGATGTGTTGGCCGGCGGCTGACGATGTGGATGCGCGCGCGCGGCTCAGGGAGAGGACGAGCCAGGGTTGAAGGGGTTGGGCACCTCGAAGCCGGGGTTGGGGATCCAGGTGTCGTCGGCGCCGGGGAGGAACTGCCCTCTGGCGGCGGCGGGGATGCTATGGTCGAGGTCGGGGATGTCCGGCATGTAGTGGCTGCCGAGCTCGTACCGCCCGACCCCCGGGATCAGTACCGTCCCCTCCTGCACCGTCTCCGGCTGCTTCACCGCCTCCTCCGCGGACTGCTCCGCCGGGACGTTGCGCGCCGCCAAGCCCAGCTGCGCGAAGCACACCGCGGCCACCAGAACCACAAGGAACAGCAGAGCTGTTGACCTAATAGCCATGTCGTCAATGAGTTGATCGCGACCAGCTAATTAAGCTAGCTAAGCTTCTGCTCGATCTCAAGAAAGGCTTGTGCTGTCGCGGCTGCTGCTTCTGTGTGGAGGTTGGTGACGCCGCGGCGAGCTTATATAGAGCACGCAACGTGAGGAGCGGACGCGAGGACGACGTCCCGCGCGCTACGGAATGGAGCAAGCAACGGAGCAGGGGCGGGAAAAGGCGGTGCGTTTAATTCGTGGATCGCACGGTACGTTCGCGGCCACGCCTAGCTGCGTTTGTTACCAGCGCAGCGCCGCGCCGCGCCGCGCGCGCGTTATCGTGCACGCAAGTGAGAGAAGAACCGTGAGTCGCGTGAGGGTACGTGTGGCGTGGTGTGGGTTGTCGTTGCCGTCGTCGGGCAGTCACCGTTCGGTGGGGTTGAGCCGTCGGGGCCCGGGTTAGTTATTGATCTGGTGGCAGTTATGCGCAGGTTCCAACTACTCTATCCTGCTCTTTATAGCACCGGCTGCGACCATCGGGGTGGTTCTCTCTCTGTAGATCTCTCTGTGTACTGTGTACACGTCTTGTCTACTCTCATTTTGATTAGTCCTCTTAATTACTCTCACTTCAACTTGTCGCACGACAGTGTGTTTGAGGCGAAAGGTCGATGATAAATAAATTGGTTGTCTATATTCCACCATTTCAAATCCCAAATGCAACCTTTCCCTGGTTAAGTGGGTAATTTTTTTTACTATAACTCTTCAGGAGTTACAGTTTTGACCCATAATCCTTTATAGCCGTGGAGTAATAGATACTAGGATAGCATATATAATTAATAAAAAAGAAAACCTCATCCATCGCACGTGACCATTGATTCCGTCGATTGCGAAGTGTCTCTCCATGAATTGCTCAACAGAGACGTATTTAGGCCATTATTTGTTGTCTTTAAAAAACCGAAGTACTAGGGTATGTTGGCTCCAAATTATGGCTTTGGCCGGTTGGAGATCAAGCAAGCTAGCTAGAGTAATTTAGACTCTAGAGACTAGTTCAGCCTCCAACTAATTTTGGTGACTTGGTACTAAAATAAAACTAATGATTGAGCCATTACTTAATTCATCCCGACAAGCTTAATTATGTATGCCTACCCCAATTGCACAAGAACCTCATGTATGTATGTATGTATGTATGTATGTATGTATGTATGTATGTATGTATGTATGTATGTATGTATGTATGTATGTATGTATGTAATACTATGTGATACACTTTGTTTTTAATTAATATACAAAATTTTATTTGCTCTCTCCGTATCACATATAAGTCCAGACTCAACTTGCAAACAAACAGAGGATCGAAGCACAAAATCTAATAAATACTTAGTGACATCGGACGTATGTACCTCTATTTTAATATCATAGTTACAACTACTTGATCTCCTTTACAGCCACAATTACAACTACTTGATCTCTTTTACTGCATCAAAGCAAGGTGAATAGTGTGGAGATTTTGCAATATAACATCACTCTTGGTTTTGTCAACCGACTTACACTGTAAAATTACACTTTCCAAGGCTTAATTATATTGCAAAGGTAGAACCATATTGAGAATGTCTATGATTTATTTTTGTTGAACAATTGGTAATCATATTGAGTTGAAATTTAAATTTATGATAGTTTGCAAGTTTTTAGATTTGCTATCAAACTAGGGCGATCTGACCGGCCAAGTGGGTGACCTGCTCGTAAGTCCCGTGTGACCGGGTTTTTGGGGTGGTCGGACCACCGGTGCAGTGCGACCGGTTTTTAGTTGGCGGATGGTTTTTTTCTAGAGAGGTGCTTGTTTATGTGTGCAGGAGAATATATGAGTGGTCTGATCGGCCAATAGGTGGCAGTCCGAATGGGTTTGGCGGAGAGGTTAGATTGGCATGGTTGCCATGGTCTAATTGTCTCCCCTACTACTGGGGTTTGACTGGATAGACCAGCACGGTCAGACCGGCTGCTTAATGGCAGTCAGACCTGGTTTGTCTGAAAATAGCTAAGAGATTCTGGATATCTGTGGAAAATGGTCATGAGTTGAGTTTTGGAATCCTAAGTCATTGTATTCATGGTGTATGAAGCATGTTTAAGCTAACATGGGTCAAGTTGTAAAGAACTTATGCCGGAAAATAATTTTTTGGTCTTTGATGTGTAGGAACAATAGTCGATGTATGAGTGTAAAGCTCGGTGTATATGGGGTTAGGGTTTCTCCGATTGTTCTAATAGATAATATCTATAGGGTTTGATGTGAGCCACTTGCTCTATCTATATGACTAGGTTGAGTTGGAGGCATGTGGCCAAGGAGGTGAAGGAGACTAACAAACCATCCATTCATTAGGGTTTTCTTGTGGTGGAAACTTTGGGTGAGTGCCATTATGAGAGCTCTGTCTTCCATGGTAGAGTGGGTGTAAAATCTTCATCTACATGTTACAATAGATTAATCTTGTTCATCTTACATGGTGTGTTCTTACTCTTGTTGATTTTGCACTTATTTTCGTTGGTGTTTTGCCCCTCTCCTTCTCTCTTGATATTGAAGGGTTCCAAGGATGTGTAAATGATAGAGATGCTACTTGAGGATTATATTCCATCCATGTAGGGATCAGCTATAACGAGATCTTGAAGGTTGCTCAATTTTGTTTGATTTGGAGCTCTTCTAATGATATTTTGTTCCTAGTGTTTTGGTCTCAAAACTTTGAGTGCTCTTGCTTGCTATGACATGTGGGAACTTATCTAGAGCCATTTTAGCTATCTCAACCCATGAGCAAGTCATATATCAAGTTTTTGAGTTTTGCCCAGCTTTGATGCAGCTTTGCTTGTCTTGTGGAAAAGTTGGAACCTTAGCAAAGATCCATATGATCCTTAGATGGATTAGGATCTTGAGATTGTTAGCAAGGTGTGTGCAAAATTTTAAATAATTTGGAGATGTATTTTAGAGATTGTACCATTTTTGGTGTTGGCTCAAGCTGATTTTTAATTATGGAAACAGGGGTGCAGTCCGATAGCCCCTAGGTCAACGGTAAGACCGAAGGCTAGTCAGATCGGCCATCTTCAGTAGTGAGACCACTCGACCGGTCCAATTGCTTCCTCATAGCAGTTCAGCTAGCCCTGAAGAGTTGAACTCTATTTACGTTCGTGCTTTTGTGAGTGTTTTATTGGTGAGAAAATATGATCATACAAGCTTCCAATAGCTATTGGAGTGAAAGTTTTGGAATACCTTTGAGGAATTTGAATTTTAAGGCGTCATTCACCCCTTTTGTTTGCCATATCAGGTCCAATAAGTGGTATTAGAGCCTGGTTAACTCTTCTTGACAAATCTTAACCAGTCTAAGAGCAATGGTATTAGATCGGTAGTCCACCAAACCACCAGCGTTTGATGGGATTGACTATTCCTATTAGAAGGCTCAGATGGTAGTGAGAGACCATGTGGTTATGACCCCATGTTTGTGATGAGTAATTGACATCGATTTAGGAAAGTCGAGTTTGGTTTATGTGGTTCGGACCATGTCGTTGCATGGTGCAATCGGTTTCGGTCGGACTTGGTCAAACCTGGTCAAAGTGATTAGGATGCATATTCTCTTGATTTGACAGGTTTGGCTCTTTCATGCATAAGTTGGTTCATTGATGCTATTTATGCTTACATGTGTTGAGCGATGCTATTTGATGTGTTTCTTGTCTGTGATGGCTGCAAGACGTCGAGGCGGAGTCATGGCGAGACACGAGGTGACCGGACTAGGCACAGGCGGTGTCGAGGTCAGAACGGTCGGATGTGTCGAAGACGGCGGAGACTCGAGGTGGTTGCGAGGCTTGGACGACAAGGAACGCGGAAGTTTCCCAGAAGGTGCAGGAGGGGCGTTTCGGTAAAAGCGCAAAGCTGCACAGGTGGAAGCGGTTCCGTTCGGGTTTTAGCGGGCATAACGGGTTGGAGACCCATTAGCCAAAGGCTATAAATAGGAGAGGGATTCTCAAGTGCATGTATATCTTGTGAGAGGGAGTGTATGGCTTTAGGATTTTTACTTTAGTCAAAATGGCTTTTGGAGAGGTTGTTTGGCTTTAGGCTTTAGTTGTTGAGAGCTATTGGAGAGTAGTTGAGGGCAGCAGTTTATGTCTCCTTCGTGGTCTTCTCTCTCTGTGTGTGTATGTGAGTTCTTGGTGTTCTTGAGATTGGGAGAGAGGGAAGGAGTTGATTCCTCATGTAATCATTCCTCTGTATTCAATAGCGTATCGGGACTCCTTTGTGATCCTTGTGCTTATGGGAATGAATTTATTTCAGTTGAGATGCTCCTGCCTCCCGTGTTTTCCTTCAATGCTCTCTATGCTTAATTTTTGAGTTTTTGTGTTTTGGCTCGATTCTTGTTGGGGAGTGGCAAAATGGGTTGCTCTATGGTGGAATTGTATTTCTAGACCCTTTGGTCATCTAGTTCCAAGAGCAATTTGATCGATTTGCAAGAATCTCATTTTTAGCCTTCTTGTGTTCATGTTCTCATTTCTAGGGTTTTGGTGTGAATCTTGTTTCCCTTCATGAGATGGCATGAAATTTGGTATCTTAAGTCCTGAGGCTATTACTTAGCTATTCTCAAAGTTTCATGAGCAAAGGATCAAAGATTGGAAAGGAATTTGGATTTTGGTTCAGCTCTTGCAATAATTTCATATTTATGTCATAATATGAAATTCTTGCTTTTGAGTTTGTTTCCTTTGTTTCCCAAAGCCCTCTTGCTTTTTAGGTTGTTGTAGTGAGGCTCTGGGCCAAAAGGATTGGAAGCAAACCCTTGTTCTCTCAGGTTTTCAAAGATCTGCAGTATTTCTCGAGTTTCAGGTTTTTCAGTCTGCCCTCGGGTTGCTCTGGGATCAGGGGACCGGTCAGACCAGCCCTCTCTTGGCGGTCAGACCGCTTCTCCTATGGCGGTCAGACCGGCATTGAGCGAGCGGTTAGACCGGCCCATACATAGTGGTCAGACCGGCAGTGTACAGGCGGTCTGACCGGCCCTAGTAGGCTGTTCTGGTTCGTGTTTTGCCTAGGTAGTTTGTTTATCGTTTTGTCTTGTTCTTGTGTCTGTTCAGTGTTTCTTCCAGAGAACTTGTTTCAATCACTTCATAGCTTTTCTTTATAGCTATTGAAGGAGAATTCATCGTGGGTATTTGTGGGGGACGAATTTTTAGTGAGCAACATTCATCCCTCCTCTGTCGCCATTTCGGTCCAACAGGTAGCCTACATCCAAGCCTAAAGGTAACTAATTTAGGAGAAAGTTAAGAGAGCTTATGTCATGTCTGCCGATGACCAGATCACTTCGATAAACTTTTGCAGATATGGAGGCAAACAACAAGGTATGCAACTACTTGATTCAGAGACGTAGTAGATCTGAGTTTAAATGAGTATCTCACTTAGTATCTGCTCACGAGATCTAGAGGATGCTCGCTTACTACCCTAAGGGCTCTACAGTGATAAAGGAAGTGAGACAGAATCAATTCAAAAAAGAGTGCTTTAAGTTTAAGCAAAGGCTTGATAAATCTTTGGATGAATTGTTTTCTAGGTTCACTGAGATTCTTAACAACTTACGTACAATTGGCTTGACTTACTCTGAGTCTAAGAATGCACATCAATTGATTGGTGCTTTAGATGTAAAAGTTTGGGGATAAAGACAACACCCATCGAAGATAGCACTGCCATGATTGAGCTTACCATGGATAAACTCTACTTGAGGTTCAAGACGCATAAGATTGATTTCATCTCTCGACTTCCTAAGACAAAACCGATGGCTTTTGTGATTGACTTCGTGAAGAATGGGTCTTCTAGATCATTGGACTTTGGCCCTTCCAAATTTTCCTTTTTCCCGTTTGCATTAGTTGAGTAGTGAGCAACTTGAAAAGCTACCTGAGAAAGATTTAGCCCTCCTATCCACTAAATTCATAAAAGTCCATCATAATGTGAGGAATAAGAAGAGAGAAGGTCCCTTCTTCTATTTTGAGTGTAGTGAGCCAAACCACATTTGGGCAAACCGCCTTATGTTGAAGAGCAAGGAGGAGAAGGAGTACCACATGTCTCCTCGAGCTCGTGATGACATGAAGAAAAAGAAGCCCAACTACCATAAGTTCATCAATGGGGTCATTGCCACTCTTGAGACCATCAACATAAGTGATATGGATTCGGGGACTGATGACGACAAGGATGACTGGTGAGGCAAAACGAAGGAGTTCCCAGATGTCACTCCATGTGCTTTATGGCGCTCAAGGATACCACCAAGGGCATTACCGAAGAAGCATCCAACGATGGTTCCATCTACAGTGATTCAGATGAGGTATGCCCTTCTACCAAGGCTATGAAGTGTGCAATCATTTAATATGGTAGAGAACTTGACAAGAAGTGCAAGAAAATTTTGAGTCAGGATTGTGTAATTGAAAGCTTGCATGAATAACTTGCTAGGCTTAGATCTTTAATTCCTGATGATAAACTGTGATTCTTACTTTGCTTTACATTCTATGTTGGATAAGTTTAGGGGCCCATATTCTTCGGTTGTGAAACATCTTATTGTTGCTAAGGATGAAATACCATATTTGAAGTCCAACACTGATCTTGATTACTTAGGCGTTGGTACCTGTCGGACCCGAATTTTTCAATCCAAATCCACTGTGATTTTACTGCACTATTCCCTGGATCAGTAGATAGTGCTCACAGTTACAGTAATGGATATCAAAATACATATCATGCGGAAGTGTAAAAATAATATTAGACTTACTCATGGGCCGATTAGGCTGAAATCATTAAATTGCAGCAGCGGAAGAACGAAGCACACAGGTAGGGCCTTCAAGACATGCCCACGGGCAGCCAACTGGAGGTTCGCGACCTAGTTCTTGTCATCTTCATCTTCTTCGCCATCATGATCCAAAAGTGTTGCTGAAGCGTAGTAATTTGATTCCTGATTCTGGATTTGGGGGGAGCGAATATGAGCACAAACCACCGTGCTCGCAAGCCAACACACAGAATGCAAATATATAACATGCGTGGCTCGACAAAGGAAAGGCATAGGGTTATTTTGTTTTGCCGAAGAGTGCTTTTGAATACAATTACTTAAAATTCCCTATGACCTAGCAGGTTTGAAATCACATTTTTAAACCATTCATTGTAATAATTCATGTAATCATTGTTTTCCATATTTATGGCATCACACCATATCCTATTCTTGGCATCACACCAAGTGTTGCATATGACATCGCACCATATGCTTATTGTTGGCATCACACCAACTAACCTTATGTCATCACACCATAAGTTACCTCTAGGCATCACACCAAGGGTTGCGTATGACATCGCACCATACGCTTTTTGTCGGCATCGCACCAACATTGCATATGGCATCACAACATAAGTTACCCATTGGGTTCATAATAGTTCGAAGAATATTTCTTGGGGCATTAGTGTCACCCCAAGTATCTAGCATTCCTAAGCGTGCCATATAATTAAGGACTTAATTTGTGAAATCATATGCTAATTCTTACTATGGCGACAAGGTTCACATTTCCAAGATTAGCAAGGAGAATAATATACACAACAGCAACAACAGGATTTAACTAACTTGCTGAAATCAACATAACATATTTCATGAAATAATAGCATGCAAGTTGATAATTAAAAAGGAAATAGCTTTGAAATGCTGGGTTCAATATGATCAAAGTGTTGACTCGCCTGGCGCGGTTTACCGCAGTCATGAGCTCACACAATGCTTTCTCTTGGGCTTCCGGTCTTTATCTTCGATTCGCTCTTGATCATGCCTGATCCTTTGATTCTTCAAGACTCCAATATCTAATTACGTGCTAAATGACTGAATACAAATAAAGGCAAATAACTCAAAAGATCCAAATAAATCCGATTAATTTAAATGGCCAATTTAATTTAATTTATACATTTATTACGATTTGAGAATGGAAGGATGATTCGGTTTAGCGTGTTGCAAACACAGTGGTAGCCGGACTTGAGTGAGAGAACGAGTTATCTGAATAGCTTTACTGTGAGGGAAAATTTTAGGATAATAAGAGATCAAAAGTGAGGAAGTATCTACAGGAATTATTTACTTTGGAAAAGAAGTGGCCAAACATAGCCGATTGGAGAAAGGCGAGGTTCGATCTTTTTATTACTAACCTCTATTATTAGTTTCGCATTTATCAAGGAAGTTCCATCAGTTAGGTTAGACCTATGTATCGAAGTGCGAGTCTGGCTAAGTATGTATTCCTTGTAACTTAGGTTATGGTAAAGGCAAACTGGATTGATGGATGAGATCTATACTTATTCTATAAATCTTTTAGTCGAAAGTATTATAACACTTGTCCCAAAAGCTAGGTCTAGGAATTTCTTATGTTAGAACTTAAGTCTTTTAAATCATAATTTCCGATGAATCAAAATAATCCACTTTATTTCCATAACTTTAACGTGGATATCTTTATTATGTTTGAATATTTAACCAATGGAAACCCTCTGTATTATTGCCCTAAATTAGTATTTAGTCTTTCAATTCATTTATGCAAACCACATTAAATATCACCAAAAATTATAATGAGCTCTAAAATTCATGGTTTCAGTTCCACTAAGCTGATCTTGAATTTAGAGGAATTTAGAAATTTGTTTCATCAAATTTGGAGTTAAAATGAACAAGTTATGCCCATTTTAAGTTCTCAGTTTAATTAAATCTAGAAAATATTAAATCTCTGACAGGTGGGTCCCACTTCCTATTTTTAATTCATTTTTTTCTTTTATCTTTCAGGCACTGCCTATGACAAGTGGGCCCGGCTATTATTTAAATAAATGGGGCATGGCCCACATGTCAGTGGGAGCTACCAACAAAAATTGGAAAAATCCCTAACCACTCACTGCGGTCCAACAGATTCGAACATGGGCGGGCTAGATGAGTACGGGCGGTGCTAGCCACTCGGCCTACTGGGGTTACCTAATGGAGAGGGCGAATGAATCCAATTGAACCGGCTGTGTGGGCGTTGGAGCAGAGGAGGCTCGGGGCGGCGGTGCCGGCGGCGAGGGGTGGTCGGAGTGGAGTCAGGGAGTGCTAAAATACGTTCCTGGCGTGACGGGGATGTCGACGGTGAAGTCGGCGGGGACTGAGGAGACCCGAGGCGGACCGGCGACGAGCGGCGGCGGCGGCTGGGAGAGGCTTGGCACGCGCGCAGGGGGCGCGGGAGGAGCTCGACCGAGGACACGAATAGCTTCGCGACGCTCCAAGGAAGCTCTGGCCTAGAGGAATTGGGTCGGGGTGGCTTCGAGCGGCGGATTGCCGAGTGGCCGGAGTTGGGGAAGGAAGGGTTCGCCGGCGAGCTACGGTGCTAGGGAATTCAATCACTCGGGTTGGGAGGCAGGATGGAGGGTGGCCGAGTGAACAGAAGGGCGAGTGGGCTTTATAGGCGGTGGATTGGGGGCCGGCAACGAGCGACGGCCGAGTGGTCTTTTCGGGGGCAGGCGGCGATGGCAGGCGGCGATGCAGATGGTGGAGTAGCGGGATTCCAGGAGCTTGCGCATGACTACTCAATGCTGGCATTCATAGCTTTGCACCGCGCGAGCGAGGGGTAGACCTTTGGTGCCGCGTGGCGATCGGCGCGAACGCGAGGGAAAATCGGTGGCGGTGGTGCTGCATCGGGGCGTGGTGGTGAAAATCGCGAGGCGGTGTGCGAGCGCGCCGCTCGGGCGATGGGACAGCTCGGGGAGACCGGGGGCAAGCTACGAGCGCGGCTGGCGACGGCAGCGCATGCACGCCACGAGGAGAACGCGTGCAGAGCGGGGAGGAAAGGGGAAGAAGAAATGCGGGCGTGGGGTGGGGCCCGCTGGCCAGAGGAAGAAAGCGGGAGGGCGCGGGAAGAGGGGTTGGTAGGCGCCAGTGCACTGCACACTGCATTTTTCTTCTTCTTCTTCTTCTTCTTCTTCTTCTTCTTCTTTATTATTATTATTATTATTATTATTATTATTATTATTATTTCATTGCTATTCATTTGTTTTTGTTTATCCATGTGTACAAGTATATATATATATATATATATATATATATATATATATATATATATATATATATATATATATATATATATATATATATATATATATATATATCTTTATACCATTATTTTGGTATACATGTATATATACACATTTTTTATGCTTTTGTTTACCATACTAATCCTTTTGTATATAATTGCATATATTTTATTTATTTATTTTTGTTGCCCTTGTACTATCATTCTCAAAATATAATTTTATATTTTATTTACTCAGGTTTCCTTCTCCTTATACTGGATCATCTTTTCAGATTAGTATTTCAGATTTTAGTTTTCTATTATTTGCATATTCACTTTTTGGTATTACTAATGTTTGTCTTTGTTTTTTATGAATTTCTTCAATTTTTAGAACCTCAATCAAATTCAGGAAAACATCGTAAAATCCAAATTCAAATAGAATATATCGCAAAAATAATTTAAAAGCTTCACATTTTCAAATTTCAAATTTTCGGGATGTTACAGTACCATGGATGCTAGAATTTCTTCATGTTATAATTGTGCTTTGCTTGAACTAAAATTAAAAAGTGCCACTAAAACCATGCTTCAATTTAGTTTAGAATATTCATGTTCACATTGTGAGTTTATGGAGCAAAAATTGAAAGAAATGACCGAAATGCTTCTTCATTCTAAAAGTAAATCATGTCATAATTGCCCCAAGCACGCTAATGAAATTGAAGATCTTAACAAGTCAGTTGAAGATAAATGTGAAAAATGAAAACTCTTATCCATGACTGCATCTAAGAAATCTATTGATTCTATTGCTTGTGCATTTTGTGCCGAGATTAGAAATGATTTAGATGAAATGCATAAGACTTTTATAGTCAAATTTAAGAAGCAGTTGGATAGGATTAAATATGTTTCTTGTGTATCTTAAGGTTTTGAAAGTAAATGTTGCCATCCACGAATAGAGATATGCTAGAGCAACCAAGAACATTGAGTGTACCACATGTGTCAACCTAGCAAAAGGAAATGACTAACTCAAGAAGACCTTGGAAAGATTTTGTAGTGGCAGGAAGAATTTGAACATGATTTTAGTCCAATCCAAGTTGAGTGTCAAAAAGAGAGGTCTAGAGTTTAACTTTATTGAGCATTCCAAGAATCACCATCCTCAAATTGTTAAAGCCTTGGATAGTGGTAAGTTTTAGGTAAAATCATCCAAGCCAAACAAGACAATTTTCAAGTCAGTTGGATTTACCCAAACCCTTTCTAGCATTGTTGATACTTCTACTTCCTGAGATAAGACCCCTTAAAAGGTCATGTATCAATATATCTTTTGCAAGAAGGATGAGCATATAGTCAAGCTCTATTTCAGGAAGGCTAAGCATGGTATGAGCCTTGAAGGGCATTAGAGGAGTGTCATCAGTCCAAAGTGCGTATAGAGATAAGCCTAGAGCTATTATGGCTCCTAGTGTCAAATCCAAGCCTAAGTTTGTAGATGACTTCTATGACTCCTTTGCTAGTGCTCTGCAGCATAGGTGTATAAAATACCGTAAGGATGGGGTTAGATCACAAGTGTCTACTAGACAAAGGGAGCATAGGTCTTTTCCTAATGGATCTAGGAGAGAGCCAAGAGAGGTCTAGGTAGTGCTCGTGTGCATTCTCAAATTTTTCATGCTAATCCTTCTTATGTTTCATATATTGCTATTCTTGTACATCGTGTGTCTCAGTACTGGATTCCCTAGTCTCTTATCTCCTTGAAATAGACTATCCCTATTAGAAGGCTTGGATGGTAGCCTACATCTAAGCCTAAGGGCAACCAATTTAGGAGAAAGTTAAGTTATGTCGTCCCTACCAATGACTTATCACTTTAATAAATCTTGTGGATGTGGAGGCAAACAATAAGTCACATAACTACTTGGCTTGGTAGATCTGAATTTGATCAAGTATCTCACTTGATATGTGTTCATGAAATCTAGAAGACCTTCGTTGACTACCATGTGGGCTCATGGATATAATATTGGCTCATGACTTTAATATTGTACAGTTAATCTCACATGTCTATATGTACTTATACGAGAGGTGGCTATTGTTGGATTGGATGTGGCTAAGTGTGCAGTTTAGGTTGGTGACCTACGCGGCTACGCTATGCGTGCACGCATGCCTTGAGATGAGTACTACAGTGATAACCAGGGGTTGATGCACATTGATTAGTGGAGGCACAGTCCTTGGGCTAATTTTAATTTTTGTTGCTTAGAATCCAAATTTACATAGTGTGTGCTCCCACATGCCAAAAACTAGCGTCCTATATGTCAAGGACTACATCTATCTAAATGAAAGAAGGCTTAAACATGTTGACAAAGAGGGGGAGAAAAGAGAAGAAAAACACGTAGGACATTGACAAAGCAAGACACTCAAAGAAATACGTGTAAGTTGAAGTTGGCATGACACAACATATCAACTGACCATGAAAAAGAACAAAATAATACGGGCTAAACCGATAGAGCGTAGGCCACTAGCCAGTCTAGCCCCAAACCAATACTAGCCCAATGCCCAAGCCAACTAAGTAGCCAACGCTAGGTCTAGACGACGCTTAACTTACCTTTCGCTATTCCCCACGTGACACGCGGTGCACGCAACCTTTCATCTGCAATGGTAATGGGCCCGGTGCCGCAGCTGCCGTTGTCTAGGAGCCTGCCCTACGTGCGTCGGATGGTATGGTTAGATTTCTCGTTGTGTTAATATCACTGCACACACATGCAAATGGAGTAAATCTCGATGTATGTATGTTGTATGCAGCATGGCCGACGGTCACAATAATAGGTAAAGTTGTCCACTTGTCGTCACATCCTGGCTCCTTTTTTTCAATGTCCAAATATTCAGTGATCTTCATAGCCAACGAAGTAACGATCAGCCGACCAAAATAGGTTCTAATTTTTGTGATTTAGATTTTAATGTTTCAATTCTACG
This sequence comes from Dendrocalamus sinicus, assembly GCA_036346575.1. Lineage (NCBI taxonomy): Eukaryota > Viridiplantae > Streptophyta > Magnoliopsida > Poales > Poaceae > Dendrocalamus > Dendrocalamus sinicus. The sequence goes on along the minus strand of CM070660.1, from coordinate 7,744,731 downwards.
ATTTTTAAAATATTTATGGGTCAGAACTTTAATATCAGAATGCCATGTTTTGATTTTTGCAATAATTGAATTAGGGAATTTTTCAATGTGTTTGAATATCTAATTCAATATGTGTTAACTTTCAATAATTGTCATCTCCCCATGGCAGATAATCTGTAGTCGTGGAGCTATTTCTAAAAAGAAAAGCACCAGGATCAAGTGCAAATGCTACAAATACAGAAAGTCTAGAAATTAATTGGGGAGAGGAGATTCAGTTTGATCTAGGAAAAAGGAAAATAATAGATGACTATCTTCCCAATCAGAAAGATATGGTAAAAAGAAAGTACTTGAATAATGGACTTTGCCAACCTCGCAAATATGATTTTCCATATATAATGTTTGGGAAGAAAAAGAGAAGATTTAACCCTACATGGTTTGATCAGTATGGTAGTTGGCTTGAGTATAATGAGTCCAAAGATATAAATTTTAGAATGCATTACTATCAGCTACATTATTGATGGATATGTCAATAAGTATACGTATGGAGCATAAGGTCCCGTGTTATTTTTTTTTTAGATCCGCCACTGGTGATAACCGCAGCTTCTGCTAGTTGCTGTTGCTGAATCAAACCAGAACTTTTACTGCTACATATGTGCATGCTGATCATGGTCAAAACAATTAATGGAAAACTAGTTTGCCATAGTGCAGGCACCATCAGCATGCACCAAACAATGACAATTTTTTTAGCTATTGGCTTCCAACTTCCAAACAAATAAATGAAATGGTTTTTTCATTGGCTTTTTGAAACGGTTTTTAACACAATATTTTCAAAGCGGTTTATCGACTCATTCTACAAGCGTTCGTGCTAGGACCGAAAGTTATAAGCCATAGCCGAAAATATATAGGAAGCCTTTTTTCTACTCCTGGTAGTAGTTATTCCCTATGGCGTATCTCGCAAAGTAGGGAGTATCTAACGCAACGCAGGGTATGTACGTTTAGTATATGAGTATATAAGACCATCTAAGTGGTATGTATACTTTTGTAAAGGTGGTATGTATAGTTTTTTGAATATACTCCTTTTATGTATGAATATAAAGGTATTAGTAAAATATGCTAAAAACCATGTGCTCCCTTGCAATTTTTTTATGTGGCGACATTAGAGTATCTTAGAATTAGTATATGAGTATACCTAAAATGATAAAGGAATATGTTAAATTTATTTAGGTGATATTCATAGGTGAGAGTAACTACACTGAAAATAGAATATATTTTTCCTGTGTGTGTATATATATCTCTTCTCGGTGCAAGCAGAAGCATTATACTCCACAGATCTGCATGCGCGCCCACAAGTTAAAATTGGAAGCTTCGCAGCCCTGCGGATCGGAGAATATATGGTCCTTTCGGTATCGTCCATGCCACGCAATTCGGTCCTCCAACGTACGAGCTGCGCATTAGGACGGTAGTTGCAGCTGGCTCGATCTACGTTAACTGGTCGATACATGCAGGATTTAGGTAGTAACCAAGTAGGAAAGATCAACCAGTACTGCTGCAGCCAGCACCCGCAGCCACCACGGACGGCACGTACGGCCATCGATTAGGTCATGACCTCTCATGGGCAGTTGGATCGTTCAACGGACGGCTCGGATGAAGCGCTTTGAAACGGTACCAGCAAGTGCAGGTTTGGTTCATGGCCAACGTTGCCAAACTAGTCCTAGGCAAAGCGTGGAATGCCACCAAAAGTGTGATAATAAAATGGTAGCCACAAGTTTAGCAAAGTTACACAAGAATACGAGTCTACGATGCAAACTATAATTATAGCAATAAACCAAACACCCCTCTTAGCTACCATTAATTACAAGCAATAGGAAGGGTCCGAGTTAATTAATTAAGCTTCTGGTTCCATGACAGTACTTTTTTAACAAGGCATAAAGAGAAACGAGGTGTGTGTGCATGTGCCTCAACAAGAAATGCGGCTATATATGCATGATGTATCGGGTGCTATACATCTTGCGCCTATAATCTGCATTGATTTGAAACGGAAAAACTAAATCATGATGGATTGGTCTACAGTATTGCTTGTCCGCGACGGCCAGCAATGACGCGCGACTCCAAAGTCTCCAACGCATGCCAACCACACGAAATCGCGGGACAAATATGCGACTGACCAAAAATTTTCACAATTTTGAATTTGAACAAATTTTATTTAAATTTAAAGTTTTTACCAAGTCCAAAAATTTCAACCCAAAATCCGCTTCCCTTTTTGGAATTGCACTTTCCACCTTGAGAAAGTGTATTTTTGCTATCCTTTTTCTCCTCTATTACTATTTGCCTCGTGTTACGCCGCCAACCGCTTGCTCCCATAGAGCACCATTGCCTTTGTCCGCGCCAAGCTGCGCCAGCAACCACGCTACCTCACCAACCGGCGTACCCAGCCTTGACACCACCCACGCTAGCGCCGCGCTATCCTTACCGTCGCTAGCTATTCAACACTCGCGCCCGTCACTATTTTTAGTCGCCACCTTGCACGCCCACTCTAGGAAGGAATGATGACTCTGTGCTACCATCGTGTCATTGTCCCAGCGCTGAACCTGCATGACCTTCAACGCGTTGAGCTTGCCTCACGCCATTAATGGCTCTACCGCCTCTCGCCACATTATTAGCCAAGCCCCTTGACCATCTCCACCCCTTTCCGCATTGCCTCACACTCACTGCCAACCTCCCTCCTCCTCTCCGGCCATGCCGTACCAAAATCACTGATGAGCAATTCTTTGTTGGTGACCCCAAAATCCAATTCCTCGCCACTGCCTCCTCTCTAATCCAAGTGGTTGCATCCTTAGCATCTCCTCACCACCTCAAAGCTATTCTCTAGCCTCCCACCAAGCCTCAATACCCCTAGCTCATTGTTGCCGTGTGCCACCACTCTACCACCCATGGTTACTGTTGCCAACCTTCCACAGACTTCCTCGAGCCAAGCTATCACCACCATCGAGCTCCCCTCATCTCCTTTATGCTCAAGCCACCTTCAATTGGACCAAAGCTTCATCGTGTTGTGCCATTGTTCTGACCAAGCTCCACCATTGCCAGCCATCTCCAAGCTGCAACAGCGCACATGTGCCCAAAATGGATTGCTCCTGTTCTGTTGTTGCTCGCTGCACCACCATTCGCTACTATCCCTCCATCGCCACCAATGAAATCGTCGTTGTCGTTGTCTCCCCTATCTCAGTCGCTATGAAAGCGAGCTCTAGCTCGTTCTGGAGTGAGCTAGGCCTCGAGTTACTTAGGCTGCCAAGGTCAGCGACAAAGCCAGCCTGGGCCAAACTTTCGGCCTAGCCAACCAAATTGGGCCAAGCCTAGTACTATGTAGTCCAATAACACCCAGTCCAGTACTATGTAGCCTAATAACACCCAGCCCATCCCAATACTATTCACGATCCAGCCCAACACTGTGTAGCCTATTAATCTCAGCCAAACCTATAGCTATCCACTAAACCCGACTACAAGGAATAGTACTAACCCGATACTATTGACTAGACCCATAACTATTCACCCGAAAACCGTTAAGCCTATTTATACTCATTTTGACTATTTCGAGCCTGTATATCCTATTTTCAACCCCGTTCAACCTGACTAAACTTAGTTTAAACCCTATCTACCTAAACCTACCTTCCTTTATATCTTTTTTTTTTATTTCTGATTTACTTTGTTCTCAGCTTGCATTCTGTAAAGCGAGAACTTATTTGTTTTTGTTCTTTTGTGCTAGCATTTAGATTCGACTATTGGCCAACAGAGAAGCTAGTAGAGCAACTTAAGTAGGTGGTGTCAAACATGAACTTTACGAAGAAGTGATCGAAGACACTGGATAAAAAGGTAAGTCACATGTCATTAATCATGTTGATCCCATATTAATTAGTTAGTTAGTTAATTATTATTACTTTCATTTATGTTATTTGAGTACTGTTATATATAAAATAATAATTTAGAATGACATGATGAATAGTTAGATCTAACCACTGAAAAGCCCAATCTTACTCTTGTAAGCCATATTCACCTTGACAACTATAAATATGATTATAATACGAAATCACTCTGTTGGTAATTAATAGGCAGTTTAGAAAAATATAAATGTTTTACAAATATTGTTAGAGATTGGTTGGTCCAGTGCGGGCAAAATTTGAAACAAAGCTAAGTAAGGATTTTAGGGGGCAACCACTAGATGATTGGAGTCTATGACCTCATCTGAACATTAAGGCTCTAGTTTGGATAGGTGGTATGGTGCTGGTGTGTACGGAGTATATGAATGATATCCTCATAAGAACTAGACCATTGTACTAAGTAAATAACACAGAACTCTCTTAATTACAAATTTGACTTGTCAACTTCGTCTATTACACTGCTCGATTCGATTGAACATCTGCAGGGTGATGGCTATCCTAGTTTCATCTAGATAGCCCATGGGAAATGGGGGTTAGATGGAAATTGGACTTTTATGCCACTTGCCAATTTCCAAAACGGTAGATCCACTCAATATTGGGCCCCAATTTTCACACTAGCCAACAGATTCCCGAAGGTGGTTGAATTGCTTTGAGCCTACCAGGTGGAAATTGGAACGAAAAGAGCAGTGGAACAACCTTATTACCTCAGCTCAGTCGCATGCTATCATATTGCGTGTGTATATCTTGATGTTATGAGTTTGAGGTATTTTGTTGGTAAAGTTGGACAACTCTGCAGAGTATAAAAAATAGTATTTGAATCCACCATGCTCCCGATCAATGTTGTCGTATTTTATGGGTGATTCCTACAATAAGGCATAAGTAGAATTGGGATGATTTTAATATAGAAGTTATGAATGACAAACCCCCTTGCTAATTAAATATTATTCTATGGATTTAAGAGCAAAGTTCTTTACTAACAAACTTAAATATATTCTTATCATATTACAACCTATGACTATCCAATGAACACCTTTTATGGTAGTGAAATAGCCTTCCTATTTGACTTATTGAGTATCTAGTGCACTCAATCTTGCTTATTTTCATCAGAACAACATGTGAATAAAGAAGGGTGCATTAGTTAACATGTTAGGGTTATGACCATACTCAAATGTTCCTGTGGGATTTGATTGGTTCTTCTAAATGTAAGTTAAGTTTTAGGCTTGGATACCCATAAAACTATTGTAATCTTGTCTTTAGGTCATATTTTGATTAAGCTAATCCATTATAAAATACTCTTGAGCAGACATGATGCGCTCTCTCTCTCTCTCTCTGTCCGCAACTGAACTCCTGGACTGTTCAGGGAACATGAGGTCCTGTTCTTAAAATGGGGTAGTTATAGAAGTGGTATCAGAGTAGGATTTGAAATAGGTTATAGCCCTAAGTATTGGTTTGGTTCCTATAAAAATATGAGATTTTCAAAACTCTAATTTATCATATAAAAGAATTGTAAAAACCATAAGTATTATTGCCATCTTATCTTTCCTATTTCTATCTCATCTCTCTTAAACTTATGTAAAAAAGAGCTTTCCTTTTGATTTTGTCAAAATCTTTAAAACTTGTGTAGCCGCCTAGGCCAACTTCTTGTTGTAAGTATTGACTAAATGGAATAAAAACTAACCTTACTAGAAGTAGTACTAAGGATGATGTCGAGAAGTATAGTACGAGCACCCCGATCAAAACTTTTCTTTTTGAAGGGTTACAAGATCACCATTCGAATAGTTAGTTAATAATACCCGTCTAATTTCCTTGATGCTACGGATAAAACCATTTGAGTGAACGAGGTTCTTTTGATTGTATTGCTATAATAGTCAAATTGCACTATATGCCTGTAGGTTGTTATATAAGCAATTTGTGTAAAACTATTTTCGGTCTCAAATAAAGATTCTATTGTAATACATTTATGAAACCCAATAAAATTATAATATTATGAAAGTACCTTTTGAAATAAATCTACACATATGATTTTCACATATCTAATATAGATATTTAAAAGATATCAATAGACAGTTTTGAAAGTTTGATTGTATATATATCCCAAAATAATATATATTTGTGACTGGAGGGAGTATATGTATAGGGGTAATATTGGGTGGGTCCTTACTGTCGACTACTGGAATTGGGAGATGGGAGACATATCTAGGCCTTGATTTTTTTTGGCGAGAGGGGGGGGCTTAAAGGTGGTTTTTTGCTTCAAAAAGGCATATACTCACCCAAACGAGTATTTTTAGAAGCACCTTTTGGAGAAAGCCAAAGCCATCGTATAACTAAAAGCCAGTGGAGACATGCTTTTTTGCCTTCTGTGAATTGAAGTTCGCCATTTGCCACTGAAGTTGTGCCTCTCCACCCCCTCTTGTAACCTCTCCATTCCTCTCCCAATGCCGCCGGCCATCTCTCCACCCCGTTTCATAGCCATACTTTGGTCCTGGTCATCACCCTTCTCCTACTGGACTACGTCACCATCCTCCAATCTGGTTGCCGTCGCCGCTCTCCTCCTGACACCACAGTCTTCGCGTCCCTTCGGTCCTAATTGCCACCGTCTCTCTCTTCCACAAATAGGCCTAGACTACATGGGAGGCAAAGAAAACTAGAGATGGGAATGGGAGCGGAGGGCTATAAAGAGGCAGTCCATTTGCTGCACTTGTTTTAGGATAGTCGGTGTAAAGTTAGATTCCTAGCTTAGAATGTAATCCATACACATTGTTGCCGCCAGATTTTAGCGGGCAAAATAGCCAGTAAAAGTATTTTTGGCATTTGACATAATTATAAGAAAAGATCGGGGTTTGATAGAAATCATGATCAAGTATTGGTCACACTAAGAAGCATTTAGAAGATGCTGACTAAAAATAGATGATGCAGTAAAGGAAATCATCGACAGGAGATTGGAAACTAGGATATTTGAAGACGGACAATGACTCTATCCCAAGGAAAGGTTGGGCCGATATGAAGGAGACTTGAAGTACAATCCAAGATTGAGTCGGCTGTTTTAGAATATAGATATTCTATACCGGTTGATAGAAAAATACGCACACACCAACCTTTACTATTTTATTGCATCTAGTTTTCATATACTTTATGAGTAGGCCGTAGTAGTAGAATCTTACCTTTGTAATTTCATTTTGATCAATATTGTTTCGTACCGATGTGTTGATCAATCCGTGAACTACACCTACCTTTATTTTGAGATTTCATTTATGTTCATTATTGCTTCACATCATTCAGGTTTACCTATCATTGATTTTGCTGATTTATTGAAAAATTGGCTGGCACATGGTATACATTGCTAGATAGCACTCTGAAATACAGTGCTGCTGTAAGAAATTTTCCGGCGGCAGCCCATATTTACCGTCCTAAATGAAATAGACGCATGAACAGATATGAACACGTGCGTGCAATTTCACTACACCTTAAGTTGTTAGTTGCCCAACATTGCAAAACAACCCAAGCTCAACCCGAGCACAAGAATCTAGTAATCTAAATGCTGCCTACGCCTACACCAATCAAAGAATCCGGCCGGAACCACCGCATGCAGAGGAAACCAGTCAATCACGATGACCGTGGGGAGGCAGGGGACGCCGAGGAGGAGAAGGACGACACGTTGCGCAGTCGGCTCGGCGTCGGCCGGAAGCTCCACCTCCTCAGCGCCCCGGAGCCGCGGCCGCGCGTGGCGGGAGGCGACAGCGCCCGCCGCACCAGCTCCCTGTTCCCCGTAGGAGCCCGCGCCGACGCCGCCCTGCCCGCTCTGCCGCACATCTGCCGCCTCGGCGTCGCCGCCGCGGCCTGCCCACCCGCACCCCACCAGTTGCACTCCGCTCGCCCCGGCGCGCTCCCGCCGCCACCAGGCCTCGGCGTGCCGAGCCGTGGTGGGCCTGCCGAGCCCGGCGCCGGCCTGCTGGGCCGCCTCGGCCGCGGAAGCCCAGCACGCGCCGCGCGGGTGCGCTGCTCCCCCACTGCTACCGCCGTCGAGCAAGAACTCATCGTACGTTCGCTGCTGCTGCTTCTTCCGTCCTCTCTTCGTCGTCGCCTCTTATATGCAGGGGCGCCTACACACGAGCTGAGGTCGAAGCAGCAGAGAACTTCACAGCTCCCCCGCGCGCGCGCGTTCGTGTTGACCTGACCGGTGTGTCTGCCGAGTTTTCCTGACCTTTTCATGGGCTCGGTCGGTTGATTCGGTGCGCGTCGATCGAGTCGTGGTCGTGAGGGGCAACGCGGTCAAAGGCTTCGGGGAGGGGCTTCTTCGTCTTGAATTCGGGGATTGTGGCGTCAGTGCGTGCCGAGTCGTTCGTTTTCGTAGTGTGGATTCGCCGATTCCCTCGTGGCCGGAGAAGTGCTCCGGGCAGCTGGGTGCAACTGGCAGCTAAACTATTCCACACTTTTGGTGATTGCTTTTGAGATTTGACCATTCCGTCGTGTCTTCGGTATCGTCATCGTTTCATGGATGAGAGTTGTTAGCGTCTGGATGTCTAATTTGACGGTAGCTCTATATGATCGATCATAGTATTTTTTATCTATATAATATTTTTTTGGTCATATATACAACAAAAAATTGATAAGAATATCAATGTTATACGTATAAAATCAAAATAACGCACATAAAATCAAAATATTGCATTCAAGAAATCAGAAAGGGATGATTGATGATTTACCCTGTCTTTTATTGGCATCAGCTTGTATGGAGATACTCAGAGAGGCTAGCATGAGGATAGTGTTATGTGTGAGGCCGTAGCCATCACCGATGACGGTGGACATGCGGAGCATGAGGTCAGCGATGAGGCCGCGAAAGTGCTAAGAACTTTGATCACGGCCACTACGACTTCGACCACAGTCGAAGTAAGCCATGGTCGTAGTGGCCGTGGTTGTAGCAACCATGATCATAGCAGCCGTGGTCGAAGTGACCGTGGTTGTAGCGGTCGTAGTTGTATGGTCGGTCACAACATTTTTTATCCATCTATACAACATTCTTAACCATGTATGCAACGAAAAATTTGATAAGAATATCAATGTTGCACGTATGAAATTAAAATGTTACACACATGAAATAAAAAATGGTGCAACAAAAAACAACACCTACCTCCCATGGCATGCAGTGGCAAAGTCTCGGGTGTGATGGCAGCAGGTGGCGTGGATCCAGCGCCAGTAGGAGAAGGCGACGGGGCTTGTGCAGTGTTTACGAGGCCGCTATCAGCGGTCGAGGTCAGGATGGCACGGAGCTCGTGGTGGCTACAACTGACTTTGCCGGACTCCTAGGTGGCAGTCGCAGCCACGAAGCCGGTGCCCCCACTTGGGATTCGGGGCCGGTGACGAGGGCGAGAGCAAGAGCTCGAATCGGGACCCCGGCGCCGCGAAGGAGTAGATGGAGCCGAGGAGGCGGGAGACGTACTTGCGGATCTGCATGCACGGAGCAATTGGGCGGCGCACGGCCATGGGAGGATGGATCTGGGGATTTGGGATTGGGGTGAGAGATAGGAGGTAGGAGAGGAGACGAGTAGAAATAGAGAGAGATGGCCATGAGGTTTAGGGTGGAGATGTGCTCGAGTAGAATGACTGAGTGAGCCGTTCGATTCCCTTCATGAATTGACCGGTCTGCAGCTTCATGTAGACTGGTACTACTAGGAACTAGGATAGGTACATCTAGATAAGTCGATGAGTGAACTCGAAAAGATGGAAAATTGTGAGCATTTGATCCGGACCATCGACCAGTGTAAGAACGGAGACATGTATTAGATCGTGATTCCTGGCGGGCTGTCAAGTCTGTATTTTTAGACTAGGACTTATTAATTTAATAAATAATCATTATTAAAGTTAAAATAAAAACTAACTAAAAATCAAAAAGAACAGACGACAACGCTACCATGGTCACTGCAACACACTAGTATGGTGATCCAGGCACACATTGAAATGCTATCCAATCAGGCTTCTAACTTAGAAAAACATTACCTTTTCCAATTATTTTACTCCCTGGTGTGACGCGAGCGAAACTAAACCCAGATATTTTGTTGCACGCCCTATGCACTGCACGTCTAAAATGACCCGTATTTTGTTTAAATTTAAATCACAATCAACTTAGTAACCATTCATAAATATGTGATCAGAGACACCACCTTGTAAAAACAAATCTCATTAAAGTCTCACAAAGAGGGTAACCGAGATTTACAATAGTCTAAAATATACAAATTAAGTCACAAATAGAGTCCCTTAACTACACGTAATTAATTTACAACAAGGAAAATATTTAGGATACAAACTTGGTAAAATACATGAGTAATAAATATACAAGAGAAAGATACATTGGACCCTACAAAAGAAATAACGACATAAGTAAGAGTTAATTGTTAGTAAAGTGCCGTCAGACCCAACCTTCCATATAGTATATGTTCTTTTAGCTCACTGAGATGCCAAGGACCATCCATGGATGATTGGTACCTCTCACTAATTGAGGTTCATCATCTGGCGAAAGCCCACTTAAACCAGCCTCAAAAGCCATCACCAAATAGCTGAAAAAGTCAATACCATAGCCAAAAAAGCTAATACTATACCTTTGGAAAGCCAGCCAGTTGAAAGAGAAACACATAGGGCAACATGGATAAGTAGGGAAGCTATGGGAGGAATATTCCTCCTTGGACAACCAAAAACTTGCCAAATCTAGCAATATGCCAAGGAGCCATGCACAGCCTCACTCCAAGACAAACCTTGCACCAGCAATGATCATAGGGGGCCCTCCACAACCCAGTCGGCCAATGAGAGCTCGACAGCACCCATCTGCTAGCCCCAGGGCTAATGGGAGGTTGACAATGGCAAGGAAAAGCAGGGGAGGAGAGAAGGGGCAAGGGAGTATAAAGGAGTGGCCACAGTACCACTTGAAAGGATGCAAAGCAAGTCCCATTCAGACAGATAAAGTAGAGCAGTAGAAGCACTAGCACCAAGAATCTCCCACTAGTAAGCATCACCATCCACAACCACAAGGACCAGTGGTCCCTACCCATAGTCACAATGGTGACATAGTCCCTAAGACCAGCTGGCCAGAGAGAGAGGGACAGTCGGTCAAGGAGCCAAGCCGAGAAGGGAAAGAAGCCATGAACACGTGTGGACAATCACCAGAAATGATGAAGGGTCATCAACATCTACGAAAGGTGATTCCTGCTCACCTTTTATTCTTTGAACATGCACATATCACATTCTGGCAATATCACAATGCACATAAGGATAACCAAGTAAACTACACCTCACCCAACAATACAAACAACATGAAAAGAGCATGGCTTGGACATGGTAACGGCCAAGAACCTGAGAAGCTAGTGGATATGAAAATAGGACTAAGGCACAACTAACTAGTGTCATGAGAATAACCACTAGGAGGGCCTAAACTCCCAGTAAGAACATAGAAATAATATGGCATGGCGAGGCTACATAACTAGAGATAGGACAAGAACTAACATGAGCACATAGCATGGACCACAAGCAAATGGGCATGAACTACCAGGAATACTCAACAAAGACCACAAGTAGTCGAACAATGACTAGCACATGGCAGGGATAAATTACTAGAACAAGTAATAATCATTTAATTCCAAACCTAAGCACAGGACTAAATGCGAAGACTAAAGTAATAGGCTATAGAAACCATGAACCAAACATGGAGAATATACAAGGTAAGGGGGGAAAGAAACCTCATCGCAATAGCCTAAAGCTAAGAAGGGGGGACCGGCAAGCTCGTAGCCACGGAGCCATAACCGTGCACCCAAGCACCAGCAAGTTTAGGGCCACACAGCCATGAGCACGCATCCCCTCGCAACAGCCCAACCACGGTAACACAAGCGCCGCCGCACCCTCGAGTACCTACACGTGCTCAGCAGCACGGCTGCGTGTGCCCTAGCACACGTGGGGCCCTGAGTCCTGCCGCAACACCTTGAGGCACCAGGACAGCTAGCAGAGCCGCATCATACAGCCGAGCAAGCACCATGGCAAACCAAGGCCTCACGGCTAGATCCCATGCGGGAAAACAACACCATACTTAGGAGGAGAAATCCAAAGCAAATAGAACCGAATTGAGAGGGGAAAAGTTAGGGGATGACACTAGGATAGATGGGGGAGTCGCCGAGTAGAGGTAAACAACATATCCGCCATCACCAGCGCCAGATCCAGTAGGGATGACACAATCGATAGGAGCCAAGAAAGGGGGGACAAATAAACACAGGGAGGGATGAGAGCCTCTGGTAGGTAAGAGTGAATAATGGGAAGGGATAACTGTTCATGTGAGAGAGGGATTGCATATTAGATATTTTAGTGACCATGGGGCCCACGGCATAGTAGCCCCTGCATCGAACACACACAAGTTTGGTGATGGCACATCCCGTTCAAGAAAAATAAAAGATGATTAGCTTCGGCCGAGGACAACCATTTCAGAGTTACTAGTACAAAAGGTAACAACGGACCTAGAAAATTAGTTGATGCATGCATAAGTGCTAATACAACAAAGTCACAACTGTAACTGACACTAGATTGTAGAACTGACCACATTGTTATGTCGACTGAAATATCCTAACAAATCACGCCTAAGTTAGTACGTGTGCCGAAATGTAGGAAACAAGCAACCGCAATAGAAGGAACCTCTGGAAGTTGCCACTGAGTCCAAGCTCGATCTAGAAATATCAGGCAAGCTATCTATTGATCATGTTGAATAGAAATAATTTAATTATAAATTATTTGCTGATATGTTATTGGTACCATGTGCATAAAAACACTTTTTGGAAACAAAAAACAAACAAACAAGTGAGATGAATGGGATAAGAGATCTGAGGGTAGATCTGGTTGATAGAGCATCTGGCCTATAGTTAAATAGTAAGGAAGGGTAGAGGGTGCCCATAATGGGTAACAATGGCAGTTGGGGCCCTTTGCATATAGATAGTATATAAGAATTAACCAACTTTCACTCATGTAATAGGTCGTATTTATTGTATCAATCATGGCCTCGACCAAGATGGACAGAGCTAAACAATCTTATCAAGTTACTATACACTCCACATGGGTAAGGAGTGTATAATTGTGAGGAGAGGGCAAGGCCAGAGATGACAAGACCTGGGCGCATATATTAGCGTGATGAGTGTTAGGTGAAGGTGAGTCTGGCCTGGCCAATGATTAGCTCATAGTCAGATAGGTGTTGGGTGAGGGTAAGAATCTGTTACGAGGCCAACGACTATGACTAGATGGGTAAAGATATGGTATATGAAAATAAGGAAAATGGTTTTGTACTCTGATTTGAGCATCACATATAAGGAAATACGAGAAAACCGATGGCAATTAAAGTCAGAGTAGCTATAAGTAAAGTGGTACCAACCTATGTAGGGTATAAATCATGAATTTATGCCCCTCTTCTGGACTGCAGGCTAGGGGGGCCTATCTGTGGTCTTTTCTCGGAATACGAGTGTTCAGTAGATTTTTAACTAACAATCTGAAATTTTTTCAAAACCTAAAAACAATTATTTTCTAAATGAGATGGACATTGAGATTTAGAAAGAAAATGAGATAAGAATGGAAATGGATATTCCAAAAAAAATGCTAGAGTAAGAGCATAAAGTGCATTTTGCTAATAACGCTTGCTAAGTACTCTATACTCACCCTTACTATTAACCCTCCTAGTTAGAAATGACTCAATATGTCAATCTATATGGTTATATGGAGGTCTACGCTAAGGACAGCTATACCGAAAGAAGCGAGCTCGGCCTGGAGTATGTAGTGCACAGAACGAGATCCCTGTATGGATGTTGGGATGAATAGAAGATAGCCAAGAGCCGTTTTATGAAATCGAGTACGTTAGTGTTAACTATCTATTCATCTATACCTTGTATATTTAGGGTGTGTTTGGTTGAGCTGTGGCTTCTGAAAAAGCTACTGTGAGCTGTGGGCTATGGAAAAGCTGCTGTAGGTTGTGGGCTGTGGAAAAGCTGTAAGCTGTTTGGTTCAAACAAGTATAAAACTTACCTCCTATCTCTATTTTCCTTGAAACAACTGTGAAACAACTCTCTATTTTCACCATTTCAAAAAGCTGAAAGCCAAAAGTCAAAAGCATGGTCCAAGGTGCTTTCAAAATTGTACTATCCAAAAGTAGCTGCTTCTGAAAAAGCAGTTTCTGGTTTCCACCCCTTTGGTTGGCTTTTGGCTTTTTGGCCAAAAGCTCAACCAAACGCACCCTTAGTACTTACTAGTTTCTTTTCCAATATTATAATATTCGTGTAGAACTTGTTAAACCCTAAGTTGGGACTGCAACACTATGTGACAATAGTATTATAATAATGTCATATTGTCTATAATTATTATTCTGTCGTAATACTTTGATAGATTTATTATTTATTAGAGTAATATTCGACCAACTAAATAAATAATAATATGTTCACTAGTATTATTACTCTTCACTAATAGCATAGGACGTCAAGTCCATGCCAAGCATTTTTCCAAAAAGACAGGCAAGAAAACGAAGTTACTGACTCTGTTGCGTGCGTGAAGCCGTGGACGCTGTAAGCCTGTAACTACCCAGTGCAACTTTTCGAAGCGCTCTCTCCGTCTCCAACCTCTCCATCCTTGTACCACTACCAGTTCCGAGTTCACATCCCCAGAGCGTGTAATCTCATGGAGTGGCGAACCAACAGTACGTGCGGTGCGAACAGTGTGTGTGGACTGTGGATTCTTTCGGTGCCATTTGGTCGGCGACAGAAGGGATGCAAGATCTACGTCACGTGAAAGGTGTCCGTCGGTAGTGGTACACGGTGCTGGATGCTCCTGTCCTTCTTTGCTCTCATCTCATCATGGACGGGTCGCCGTCCCTCGCACGCACCGCTCGCTCGCACGCGTGCGGACGGACGCCCACCGTCCGGGCAATCATTGCGTCACACCAGTGCCAGTGTCGTCGCCTACAGAGCAGAGCCGGTTCTGCAGACGCACTGCAAACGCCACACACCACATCGAAGTCATGAAGCAGAAAAGGGAAACGAGAAAAGGGCGTGTCGATACAACATCCCCATGTTTTTAGTCAAAATCAGTAAATTTTTTGTCATATATTATATTTTTTGTTCATATTCATAATATTTTTCATTTATATATGCAATATTTTTCTGTTGAGAAATATTGCAAACATGGTAAAATGTTGCATACATCGGCGAAAAATGTTGCATATATGATAAAAAAAATTGACTGATTTTAGCACAAAAATCAGTCACATGTGCTATAGCACTTCGGATGAGAAAAAAAAGGAAAGCAAAAAACTTCCATGTATGCAGTAGATCATGGTTGAAGAAGAACAAGACTACAATGAGCATTCAGAGCATGTCCAGGCAGCAGGTCTCGCCTGATTCAGAAGTACTCATGTGGGGGAAAACAGTTTAAAGAAGTTACTGCAGCAGAGAAGGTTTTTTTCATGTTGCCTTCTCACGTGCTCGTCTCTATCTGTTGTAAGTAGATCTTTGTTATCTGCCGCCTCCACAGCACGCAGGCGCCGAACAGAGAAGGCCACGAAATGGGACTAAGGAAATGACAAATCAGGTCCGGTTGATTAGGTCCGTGAGGCTAGCACGGACGGATACCTGTGCAGTACAGCCGGCCGGCTGGTTACATCGCAGACAAGATGCAGCAACGTGTCATGTACTATCAGCATGAGACCGGGGTGACCCGGTGATGGTACCAATTCCTCGAAGGCATGATGATAGCTGCAAGAGAGTAAAAGAAGGGCAGAAACGGCAACCAAAGCGAAGTCAGGTCTTCGTCATGGCAAATTGGATTGGCAATCCGACACAGCGCACTGCGCTCTGTCAACAAAAAGCTACATCGAAAAAAGTTCTGAACATCACATCTTTCTACAAAGCCATAGTGCCGGTGGAAAATTTACAGATCACCCGACAATAGTATCCTCCCAGATGACTGGGCCTAGCATGCATCGTGGCCACTGTGTTTAGCATTACCAGTTGCTCGTTTTAACCCAACAAAATTGCACATTTATAACAAGGGCGTGCTTTTTGTTTGATCTTCCAGGTATGTACTTACCTGAACTAAGATGAACAAAAGGCGAACCTTTGTCCTTCGTAATGTACAGATTTGTTGGGCTAAAAGAATACAACTCAAATTCTAAGCATAGTGGTTGGAACGCTTGACAATCACCACACCAAATAAAAAAGATCATTTCACTTCTACCTTTTTTTCCTCTGAAACTGATAACTAAGCTAAACTCAGAACAACAGCAGGAGAAAACAAGGGGAAAAGAATATAAGAATGGCGGGACAGCTCCTCAGCTAATAGCCTTCTCCTCGGAAAACCTAGGAAGCTGAACAAGCGAGTTCACCCGCGTCACTCCATCGAGGCCTGACCAGCTATGATCGTCCGCTGCACCGGCAATCCTGGCATCTGCCCCCGCCAAAGCCTTCTCCTGAGCGCTCCCCGCAACTGTCCTAACCGTAAAATTCCGAGTTAAGGCGGGCTCCTGTTCATGCGCTTCATTAGGATCAGCAACTGAACCCTCATCAAGGCTGATGTTGTCCAAAGAGGCTGTCGAGTCGCGCTCATGGTCCATTTTGCCATCCAAATATAAGCAAACTACCGCGCAGTCATCAATCTTCGATGTCGGATATTTGGTTTTCCATTCACGAGTAGCTGCCTCAACTAGGGATTTCGCCGCCTTTGATCGGCTTGGTGACGAGGACACTATGTCAACAGCTTCCTGGTTGCTAAGGACATCCCACACCTGCATGATTTCCATTAATGCAAGCTCTACAGAAATATAAAGCCAGCCTAGTATGTGCGTATCTTGTGTAGCTTCGTTAAGTACAACTATATGGAAACAAGGGAGATGTGCAGCACAAGAAAAGACGAAAGGACAAATAGAAAGTTTCTCAAAGGCATCGATAAGCAGACCAAGTAACCATCAGTTCTTTTGCGGATTCCAAACAAATGCGGTTCAACTTTTCAAACCATATTCAATACTAAAAGGGGACTAAAGAAGCATGCTTTGCAATTAGCAAGAGCTGCAAAAACAACAAGGCAGACAATGACTGGAAATTGACCTAACAATTTGTCTATTAGAAAAACATTTTGAGTGATAGGCAAATCCATTACATTGGTAAAATGGACAATTCTTCATTAACTAAACATTTCAACAAAAGGTAGTTCAAAGAGAGGACAAAATCTCACTTTTGGTAATGTACATTGTTTACTTTGATGTTAACACCCCAAACACCGAAGTGTTTTAATGAGAAGTGTGATTAACAAAAGGTGTACGGATCAAAAGGAAAATTTTCAAATAGTGAATTGCTAACATCTAGTTTCTCGGAATATGACACACCTTGCTGAGTACATAACATACATAGCAGTACAAATTGACATATATAATGAAACGTAACTTGATATGCACAGTGAACTCATTTTAAGTGTCAATCGAAGTACTCAACACAGGGAAAAACCAATAAATCACTGCTAAAGTAGGTTATATGCAGAAGCACCCCCAAGTGATGAGATGAGTAGTACTACTTCATTAAACTGCAACGGAATAGTCCATATTGCACTTTTAATATTGATGGGTCGCCACACATTATAGCAGTGACCTTTATGACACATAAATTGCCATTCATGTTAGATGCCTGGATCATTCAAGGTAACGCGAGTTCACAAAATTACTACAGCTTGACATATGGGCCTTAATTTTGTTGAACCAAATGAGTGTAAGCAAATCCCCAATCCCCCTAACACTAAAAAAAGAACACACATAATCCGCCCCCTAACACTAAAAAGCAAATTAGCCATCTATCAATGACTGACAAATGTGTCAAACTAACAAGCCAGTCGATTGCAAGGTGGCAGAGGTTTACTAGTAAAACATTCAAACAGGGAGTTATTGACCATCAGAATTTTAGATGTTTAGGTTGGTCTGTTGACAATCCACATTATTCAGATGCATAGACCATTCACAAGAAGTTATTGACAACAAGAATTTTAATGTTACCAGATGCAATGGCAAGTCCGTATGCCACTAGCTCAGTGTTCTAACAGCTCACGTTAGAAGGTGCACATGATCTCATCACAACTATTAAACCAATCATTCGTGTCAAGTTTTTCTTTCTTCCGAGAATACATCAGTCGTGTCAAGTTGAACTTGGATAAGATTTAACAGTTTAAGTACAGCAGATAACAACAGGTGGGTGACGATGCAGCGAAGAAGGGTGTTAAGCTGGCTAATCATTATTATTTATGCAGCAGTCACAAAAGGCGCAGATGGACCAAATTAATATTATTGCACCTGTCATCACGACAGTTTAGCGACCAACCCCGAAAGCTATAGCATTTTGGGAGTCAAAAGACTAGATCATTCATAGATATGATCATTAAGCCTCTTTTAGCTTCTATGAAATGCACGAGACGTCCTGGATGCTCAAGGCCCGCCATGTGCAACTAATTGCATCTCGAATGCGAAAGTGTGACAGATTGACATTACATTGCAACTAATTTAATCCCGACGAAGAGAAAGAGGCAAGCTTTTGCTGGGACAGAGATATTCATATCTTTGCACGGGTTAATAGCCAACCACCAAACAGAGAACAAGGAAATCGAAGAGCAATGAAATGAACCGTGGAGTGTTGGGTAGAGCAAATTACCCCGTCCGATGCAAGGATGACGAACTGGTCTTTCTCTGTGAGAGACCAGTGGAAGAAGTCCGGCACGGAGATGACGCCGTAATCCTTCAGGCAGAAGTCCCCGAACGCCCGTGCCATTGCCAGGCCCGGCGCGTCGTCGAACGGCAGCCAGACCCTCGGCACCTCCGGCTCGTCCTGCAGTGCGAACACCCTGCCCCTGCACTTCTTGATCCGCTCCGCCTCGCCTGGAATCACAACCAATGCCATTAACACACGAGCTCCTGAAAACCAAACGACGCCAAGAAAGCTAAGTTGACGGTGGGTAGTAGCAGAGTGGCATACTGGGGACATCCGGCTTGAGGTCAACGGTGAGCTGCACGGCGACCATGCCGCCGCCGGCTCTGTCCCTGGAGCCGAGCACAGCGCGCGAGTCCCCAATGTTGGCCATGTAAAGATCCGAGCCCTGCGTGCAGAAATCGTTCGTGAGTGGACGCGCGCGCGCACGCTACAGGGAGGCAGAGTTTATTTGACATTTGTGCGAGGACGGATTGATGGACAGGACACAGGAGAGAGATTTGTCATGCCCAGTGCCACGTACGAGCTTGAAGACGGTGACGGCGGTGCTGCCGCTGCAGAAGGAGTCGAGGGAGGGGTGGGAGCGGAGGTCCTTGTCCATGGCCTTGTAGGCGCGCGCAAAGGCCTTCCTCCACGCGGCGACCGGCATGTCCAGGCCGTTCTTGGACGACGCGCGCGCGGCGGACATGAGCTTGAGCGGCAGAGCGTCCCGCACCCTGCGCGCCACCAGGTGCCCGTGCGGCCCGTGCCCGTCGAACACTCCGCACAGCACGCCGTCGTCCTCCCCGCCGAACCCCTGGCCAAGCAACAACAGTATCACCATTACCACAGCGGCCGAATCAATCAACGAGAAGTCAACCAATCGCGCCGGGAAAGATTGGGGGTCGTTGGCTTACATCCCAGATGAGCATGGCGTCCTGGATGATCCCCTTGCGCCCTTGCTGCGTGAACACGGAGGCGGTGCGGCTGCGGCCGTCGTTGGAGAAGATCCGGCCTGGGACTATCCCAAGCTGGTCCTCCCGCGGTGCCTTCCACCTCCTCCGCTGCCTCTTCCCATCCACCCCTCCACCCCCACTCCCACCGGCCGCCGTCACCGTCGTGCCGCTGCTCGCCACGCAATTCCCCATCGGTCAACACCAAGAAACCACCACCACCACCACCACCAATGCCGCGCGCACCAAGCAACAAGAACACCACAAGCAAAGCAATGCGAAGCAAAGATTGCCGCCGCCCCCCCACGGTGCAAGAAAGAGGATTCTTTCTCCGATTCTCTCAGGGAGAGAGGGAGGAGGTGCAGATGCAGCAATCAACTAGACGCGAAAAAGCCAAGCCGGACCCATGAATGAGGCGAGGAAGCGAGGAAAGAGGTGGGAGCAGAGGTGGCTTATTTATTGCGCAGGGCAGGGACACTACTGTGACACGCACACGCGCACACGCACGCAGAGGCATGCAGACAGCTCCGAGTCACGGAGGAGGGTCTCTCGGTCGAAGGCGTGGGAGGGTGTGGGCGTGGCTCAGCTCCGAACGCGCTGCCGCTGTCACGACCTTGCAGTATACGCACTCCGGTTGCCGCTGCTGCTGCTCTGCTCCGACCTTTCATGATTAATTATAAGCATCTACAGCTAGGAGTAACTTGTTTACTGAAGTAGCCGTACTGCTAGCAGACGGGTCGCACACTGCGAGGAAAAATAAACAAGCGGCGAGCCGACGCAAACCGCCGACCGGGTCGCCGTGGCGGCAACGACCAGAGCGGGCAAGTATTGAATACTGTACTAATCAAAGTCTCTCTTTCACTCTCTTGACAGTAACCGCGGTGAGAACTGTCAACTGTCCCCATTGCAAACCGGTGGTCCGGATGCCCAAGCTTTCCATCCAACGGCCGAGCCGAGAGCTAAGAAGAAAGGCACGGCTAGCTAATGACCCGTGACTCTTCCGAAAGGCCACGTACCTGAGTCCAAAAGGAGGTGCCTAGTGTCTCCTGCTACTAATCCGCTCCAATTGGGCGGCGGGGTCTAGTCTACCACAAGATTTTCGTAAAGAAATCCGATCGGGTGGAAAGGCTCCAGCCGGCGTGTGCGCACGGAGGTTCACTTCTGCGCGCGTCCGCAAGACTCACGTGGTGCTCACTTGGACATATAGGGCGCGTTTGGTTGACGGATGAGCTGATACAGGCTGTATGCATGTGGCCAGACTGAGGAGTGAACCTCCTCAGCCGCGTTCCTCCTCAGCCTGGCTCCAGTTGTTTTTTTGTATCCGCTCGTGTAGGCTCTCTTCTCTCCGCAGCCAACCAAACACCATCTCCCTGCATGCGCGGGTGCGAGTCACCCCGCATGCAAGCAACCAAACGCGTCCATAAGTCCTTAGTGACGGAACTACCATCGAGCGGCTGCCTTAGGTCTCCCAGACAGAAGAGCCCCTTGGGACAGCCCGTCGGCGTCCCCCACCAAGCCGCCATCGTCATGACTGATGTCCCCAGCTGATGAGCGAGCTGCACTGCGTATCATGTGGCCCGTGCCCATAGGCCGAGTGGGTTAGAGACGCCGAGGCAGGCAGCCCAAGACAAGGCCTCAAAGCTCAAGCCAATTAGCCAATGCCCACACCAGAATCTAGCTCCACGCCTCCACTGCTCCAGGCTCCAAGACAACTCTAATTCTGGAATTCCTAATTCCCCATCGCGCAGCACCTCAACATCGGCCATTTCCCATTTCTCTTGGACCTCTTCGGTTCTTCTTCCTCAGTTCCTCCCGTCGGGTTGCGGCGAGCAAGCTGCGGCAGTCAGCAACTCGGTGGGTGCGGCGGCACAGCTTGGCACAACGTGCAGTGGCTGTTGCGCGCACTGCAAGGCATGGGACTGGGTGGCTGGGCCATTGGGTCACGGCCATAAGGCATCCACTCTCCGCCCGTTCGTCGGCACAGACTGTGAGCTGGTGAGCTCTTAATATTGTATTCTATGCTTGTTTGGTCGTATCAGTTAGATCTATGTTTGTCTGGTTGTATCGGTTAGATCTTGACAATTTCAATGCATTTGACATCATTTATATTGACTATTGAATCACATTGTGCCTTGGTATTTTTTACACTACTAGTTTGCCCCCCGAGTCTTTCTAATTCCTAGTTCCGCTAGTGTAAGCCTTGGCTTATAGCTTATTTATCTATAGTGGTTGAAAATGCACAGCAACAACTGATAGTTTTTTAGCGCAATTCATTTTTAAAAATTAAGAAAATGAAAAAGGTTGTAGCATCATCGACAATAGAAAGGAATAAGATAAAAACAAAAAGAAAAAAAGCTCAAAAAATTAAAAAGTAAAAAAAAACAAAATTAAGAACCTCAAAGCTAAAACTCTAATAAACAGGCCAACAAGTATCATTCTGCGTCTTGTGGTGGGAATACGAGCCCATCTGCTTATTTAACACTTGAGTACTCAATAGATATTCTCATCCAATCAAGCCGACTAGCCAATATGTGTGCGTGTGTTCCTTTCGGTTCCGGGGGTACCTAGCGGCTACCATGATTCCATGATCACGTCCACTTGAGCAACCTCCTTTGTTTAAATGCCCAACTACCATCACCTTGTAGATTTGCACGTATGGATCCAATTTTTTAGGCTTATAGTTTAACTTTCTACAATAATTAGTTTCTAAATAAAGTATTTTTTTAGATAAAATTTATAAATTAATTATAGTATATATTATTCTGACTTTACATATATCGGTTAAAATCATATGTATTTCTATCTATAACTTTGTACGAACAATTAAAAATTATATACCTCATCCAGAAAGAATCCATCACTCGAGCGGATCATTTGCCGGGGGGGCACGGGCTGCGATTGATTAGTATCTTAATTACTAGCCACTGAGCCCATCGGCAGAAGATTCTGACGCAAAACGGCCAAGGGCGGCTCGGCTCGGTACGATTTCTAGTGGCGGTACGAGTGAGTGATGGGGCTTGCGTCTCCAAGCCCCCCAATCCATCCACCCGCGCGGCGCGTCACGCACGGCCGACGACACCGTACAGCGCAGGTTTTGGGAAACCATCGCATTTCTAGCACTGCAGCGCATGCTTTCATGGAAACTAGCCGTGTCAACGAAGTACCAACGGAACGTGTAGGTTTTGTGCCTCTCTCTCTGCGTGTGTAAATTAAATTCCGGTGAAGTGAGTTAAACAAGTGGATGCATCAACTCTAATCCTGGCTGTGCGTACTGTAAGACCATATAAACGTCATTCTATAATTGTGATAAATAATCAATTTTTAGATTAGAGCATTTACAGAGTTTGACTTTGATTTTTGAGAGTTTGCAAGTTCTTTAGTTGATTCTGTTGCTGGCGGTATGACAGGCATTAGGGCCGCGGTCATACCGGGCAGGTGCGGTAGTACCCAGTGGCGAAGCCAGGAATAAAAATAAGGGTGGGCTGAATCATTTATATGACTAAACTAAGTTGACACAAATATAGTATTTTACTCTTTATGGAATTTTAAATTCATACATAAATTATACAATTGGAGACGAACAACGAAAAATAAAGAAATACAAAATAGATACCTTGATAATAGAAAGTGCATACCCAAAAATATATAATTATTCTACCATGAGTATGGAGTAGCGATAAGTCATTTGTGTATAAAACATATCAAAATTAGTGATATAATAGAAATTATTAATTTTTGTCAATACAAAGCTATAAATCTATGAATAAATTATAAGGACTAAATAATCTATGCACACTGAAAGTCTAAACTCTAAAATACTAAATTAAGAAGGAATTAAGGAACTAAGAAAGAATACCTCATTCGGCCACTCGGTCAATCCAATCTAGGTCTAGCCGGGCTCACTCACTGGCTCAACTCTCCCTCCTAATCCTAATATCCTTACAGCCCTACTTCAATTATCTGAGAGTTCACTCTCAAGTCTTCATTCTCAGGCACTCTCTCAAGTCTCAAACTCCACAATCTTCACTTCCACTTCTCCAACGTAGGGCACGGTTGCGTAGTTTGGCAAGGGTGCACGGCGACAGCAGCACGGTGCTCCTTCCGCAGCGCTGCCCACACTCGTTGGCGTTAGCTCGGCCCTCGCCGCCTTAGCTCTGCTCCCCTCCCCTCTCGGGCCCGGCTCCCCCACCCGCGAATCAGCCTCCCCCTTGGTGGCTCGGTCCTCGCTGCCAGATCGAGCTCCCTTGGCCCCAGTCGCCCCCTGCAGCCCCTGGCCTGGCTTGGCTCCCCTCGCTGCCACCCTCGGCCCCGGTGAATACATCTATGCCCCTAAATCGGAAAAAGGTCAGAAGTTTAGTAATGATTTTTTTATCGTAGATTGGAATAGGTTTCTAATATTCTAGAGAAAGTGAATGCAAACTTTTAAGTCATTTGGATCAATCGATCAAAAGTTGCATGAATTCTTGATTTTGAAATAGCGTTGAAATTTCTGATCACCCCTGGATTTTACTGGTCTTATTTCGATCACATAGTTTAGTTTGACCATACTGGTCTTATTTCAACCACATTGTCTAGTTCAACCACACTAGTCTTATTTTGACCCCATTGTCTGGGTTCGACCACACTAGTCTTATTTCGACCACATTATTTGGTTCGACCGCTTTGGTCTTATTTCAATCACATTGGTCTTCAACCACTTACTGGTTTTCGACTATAGTAGTCTTCAACCACACACTGGACTTCAACCACTTTGATCTTATTTCGACCATATTAGTCTTTGACCACTCATTGTCTTTGAGCACATACTGATTTTCGACCACTCTGATCTTATTTCAACCACATTGGTCTTCGACTATTTACTTGTCTTTGACCACTCTAATCTTATTTTGATCACATTGGTCTTGTTTCGATCACACTGGTCTTTTTTGACCACACTGGTTTTTCTCTGTCAAATTAGTCTTTGTTGATTTATTCTTTACTCTAGATCTTTATGGTTTCTCATAGCTATTGGAGTAAATACCAGAAAATATTTTTAGAAAAAAAAGATATCATTTATGCTCTCTGTTGCCATCTTCGATCTTACTACACTTAACTATATTAATTGTTACTTTGACTGTTTTATCTGTGTCCTATGTGGCTATCTCTATCACGGACTCACGGGGTGTGTGCTGAGAATAAACACGAGGATTCTTATTAGAAGGATGTCTCCGTTTTGTGGTGCAGTGGTCACAGGCTCACAGCTGGTCTATTTCCAGAACGGGCTTATAACAGGCCGAAAATAGTGGCCTAACTGGACCTAATCCAGCCCATTCTTGATAGGAACAATTAGGCCCAATATGGAGTGCGGAATCAGGCTAGGCCTAGGTACTGTTCTAAACAGTTTTTAATTTTTATCTTTTAATTTTTAGAAGTCAAAAGGCATTTAGAACACATTAATTTCTTAATGCAGTTTTTTCTTTATATTATCCGTGGAATATGTGATTTTCATTTTTTCCCTCTTTTTTGCTTTATCTTTCTTTGATTGAATGTCTTTTAAAAATATAACAATAATACTATTTTAACCAAAAATTATGAGAAAAAATCGAATTGAAAGAGGCAAAAGCCAACAGAAAAAGCTCGCCCTCTCGGCATCTATTCCATCTCTCTCTCTTCTTTTCTCTAGCATGCCACTATGCCAGTAACCGCATGCTGGTTATAAGTTGTAACCAACATGCATCGTACGTCAATGACGAATCTCTACGCTTCTCACCCGTCATAATTAAGCCACCCACGATCGATTACTACTGCGGCACCTTTCGCTCTCACCACCCCACTGCCGGGTTCCATCTCCAGACTGTACGATCCTCGACAGCGGTACGGTCACATCCGTCCCCGACACAACGCATTCAACATATCCGCGCACGCATGCACCCGGCCGCCCATCTGGCTACGTCGATCCGGCGCTAGATTGATCAAATTAAAGCGGCCTCTCACACATTAATTCCCCTTCTTTCCTTCATGAATCATGATCGATCCATTCCCCTCTGTTTTGTCGCGCTTGCATGGTGAGGAATGGGGTTCAGAGCAAGTACAGTAGTATAGCTAATTAGTGGCTATAATACTTGTCCATTTCATCTATAACCTTTAAAAAAATAATTCATACAATAAAGTAGCTATTACAATAACTATTTGGCCCCACGTGTAAGAGAGTGAAATGCATATTTTTACGTGCTATAGCTAGCTGTTATTTAGTAGCCAGCTTCCTTCTCTCTCTTCCTTTCTCTCTCTGCCATGTAAGATTTGGTTGATATTATATTTGCTATAGCCTGCTGACTAAGCCTTATTGTACCTGCTCTCACTGACGAGGAGAGGAGGGGGAGAGGTCACAGTGCGTGTCGGCCAGCGGACAACTACGGTCCGTGCATTGAGCAGGGGCTGAGAGCTAGCGAGCTAGGTACGCCGGAACGCTAGGCTAACGTTTTTTTGGACCGTGCCCGTGGCTTTGGCTGCTCTAATATGCTATTGGCTACGGCTTTTAATTTAAAGTTGAAAGTATATTATAGTGAATGTTAATTTTTTGAATTATTTAATAAAAAAGACAAAATATTATTATATTTTCGCCGATAATGGAAAGAAAAAGAAAAAAAGAAAAGCAAAAAAGCCAATAAAGTTAAAAAACCAAAAAACTAAAATTAGAAATCGATATATTCTAAATAGCTCGTATCTTAAAAACCCAAAAAGAAAAAAAAACTAAAACTAATTGGAACGGATGCATGGTATAGACGCGTTGTGCTCCGCCTTTCCTCGACCACCGCCCGAGGTGGCAAGCTCGGTCCCACACGTTGAGAGCCCCAGGGCACACTAGTTGCTTCCATAGATTTGCTTGCCTCCGAATAGTACTTCGTACCTTTCACAAGCTAAGGCTGGATTACTAATCGGATTAGACAAGTGTTAGTGCGTGCTTGATTAGCTCTCGCTTTTGCATTTTCGGCAGACCGATGCAAGAGTAGCGTGTACTGTGCCTTTCAGTGCTTTGACTGCGTGCCCATAGAATATGGGTGGGTAATTATGACCGTTTATGAGAGATAGTATATAGAGAAAAGCAGTTATATGTGATTTTGGCTGGTATATCTGAACTCAGTGCAGTGTCTACTACAATCTACCTGTAGACCCCGCCTTAAAAAGGCACGCTGTTTAAAAGATAGTTGCTATAGTAGAAAATGATAAGCCAAAGTCTAAGTCCGACTGAACCCACCCTATAGCTCAATAGTCATTTAAAACCCAGAAACCGGGGACAGAGCTAGAGTCGAAGGGCCTGTAGCATTGTACATGTAAATGGACTGAAATGGACTGAAGGTAGAAAGCCAGAAGTCGAATTAAACACTATGTTTTCTGAAGCGGCTTCGACCTCACACTTGGCAGCAGCTTCGACCTCACACTTGGCTTCTCTCATTTGGCCATTCCCTACCCGAGTGTATGGCCGCCTTCCCACGCCCGTGTGCCACTGCTGACTCTCCCCTCCCCTGGATGCGTACAAGAGCGAGCTTGAGGGAGCACAATTTGCTTCATCTCCTTGGCTCGTGGCGTAGGAAAAATAGGAGCGATTGCAATTGTGGGGTGATGCCTAGCTACAATAATGGAGCTACGAAGTGAGGGCGAGCATGACACGTTTCTCTTCTTTGAGAACATTTTTTTGTTTTGGGGCAAGGGGAAAGCTGGTTTTGGCTAGAATAAGGTGGTTAGGGGCGACAGATGTGGAAGAGAGAAGTTGACCGACTGTCCTCTGGCCTAGATGGAGGGTGCATGAGCATGGCGTGATTGTTGAAGCATCTAGTGGTGACAGATTGATCTAGGCATGCGACAAGGAGGGCTGGCGACAGTGACGCCCACGACGGAGTGGAGGCATTTGCTAGTGAGAGGCTAGGGCAGCAGGGAGGCTTAGGAATGGGCACGAAGGGATTTGTGAGAAGGAGGCAGTTGTGGTGATGCGGATAGGGAGGCTCAGGAAAACAGGGAGGGGCAAGTCGGCATGCACGTCAATGAGGTGGACGGTGCGGCTAGCTGTCGACCATTCCCCTTGGCCTTTTTAAGATTTTTTTCTTTTTAACACCTTGATATGTTTGTGGTGTCATTATATTTTTGCAAAAAAATCCAAGAATGTTTTGCCAGTTGTTGTGTGACAATTTCTTTTTTGCATTTATCTTTCATTGATGCATACCTATCTCGTTTGGATAAGCCTTTAGGGCCTTTGTGATATATGTCATAAAATCTATGCAATATTTACTAAAATGTTTCATTCCAGTTTCTCTAATTGATAATTGTTCTAGGTCTCTAAGTGTCTGTTGTTGATGATAGATAGAATTATCTATAGGATCAATTCCCACAAGTAATTCTCTTATCATTTTAGTGAAACTTTGGGCATTATCTCCTAACGTTTTCACTCTTTGAACTTGGTCTGGGTTGTCTCTTTTATATTACAACCACATTACTTTTGCATTTGGTCCTAATTTTCCATCCATGAAGGAAAATAGATCCATACCAGTTCTCTTTTTAGATTCCCAGTCTGATGTTACATTACCTTCCCATAAGTCTATTTCATCTGACCATAATTGGTGATCGGCATGTTCTATAAATAATGTTTTTCTAGAATATAATTCTTTTTTGGTACATCTAGTTCTCATTCCTTTATATATAATGGAATCATTATATGCATCTGGATTTGGTAACCAAGGTTTTTTACCTTTCTCAGTTTGTTCATATTCTTCAGGGTCTATTGGCCTAAATTCTGGTTTAGGCTTTTTTTCTAGACGATTCTGCTGTTGACAACATATTGATTGTATCAATTTTTTCTAAATTCTCCAATTGATATATCTCCTCTTATTATATCTTATACTAATTCAATATTATATATTTCTGCAATTTTTTGGATAGCTTCTTCTCCTTCATATCCAATACTAATTAGATCTAGTGTCATTTCATCCACTTGATCTCTAAGATTATGGGGTTCAAAATTTCTTTTAAATATATCCTCTTCTTTATTTTCTTCATATAATGGTTCGTAAGTTGTATTTTCTACAATTTTTTTCATTTGAATAATATTCATCAAATGGATCTTCTAGAATATCATCAAATGGATCTTCTAGAATATTTCATTTATCCAATTCTATATTCATATTCATTTCTTCTATTTCATCATTATGATCTGTTTCATCTGGATCATTCATTCCTTGTTTTTCATAGTCAGTGAACCTTAGTGATGTTTGTCTATTTAGATCTATGTATACAAATGCCTTTTGGGGGGGGGGGCAAGTGCTACTTTCTCATCTAACATTAATTTATCTAGATTCCAATCTAGACCTTTGAGTGTATTTGGGCCACACTCTACTAGTGTTCTTAGGGATTTGACTACCCCATCAATGTCCACTTCTAGTAGAAAATCTGCCTATGAAACTTATAAAGATTGTAAGGTTATAACCTTCATATGTTTCATAACCTTTAGTTTGAATTCCCACTCTTAATTTTGAGAAGTCTTTTATATTTTTGCTAAAGTTTGGAGCATAATAAAATATGCCAACATTAGCATTCATATCCATTTCTATCCCTGCTATTAGTGCCTACTTTGGGTCACTAGGCCAAGAATAATCTATGATATAATTAGGGGTTTTGGTCCTAATTTCTTTCTATGTTGAGCCTTAACTCCAATTGTTATCAATCCTTTGTGAAGGTATTGATATTTTTGTTGTCTCAACGCTTTGATTGTTTTTGCTCTTATGACTTTCAGAATTTCTATATATTTTGTAACATAAACACTATTTTCTCTTTTTGTTTTGATGATTTTGGATTTTAGATTTAAATCCCAAAATTTTGATTGATGTAATTTATTTTTTGGAAGAGCTTTTATTTGACTAAGGTTGGAGTTGCTACTGTCTTCATCAACATCTACTACTTCTTCTTCCAACGATGTTTTAGGAATCTCTTCTGAATGAATTCCTAATTTTGTTTTTGATAAAGTTGTTGAACTCCCCGTGAAAGGTCTAGTGCTCAACATTTTTGTCTTTACTTTTGATTTTCCAAAATTTTCTTGTTGGTTTTGTATACGGTATTATTTGATTACCCCTGGCTTGGACTTTTTCTAAGCTTCGTTTTAAAGCAGAGATTTCTTGGAAGATTTTTGAATTAGATGTGGATGTGTATTCTTTGTATTTTAGTTCCTCAATTAAAGGATGAATTTCAAGTTGATTGCCTTTTTTGTTTTATTACTTCAAGTAATAGAAAGGGTTGGAACTTCTGCTTTGTGAACCCAACTCTATCTACTTCTGTTCTTCCTTGAAAAGGGTTTATTCCTATTTGTTCTTCAGTGATTACGACTTTTGCTTTGTTGCAAGCTTTAATATATTCTGGAGTGCTGTGAAAACTCATATGATTTTATCATCCAATCAGGAAATGTACTTCATCTACTACCTTTTTTTACCTCTTTTTGGTAGTCTTGGATTATTTTGATTTCTTTATCCAACTGTTTGACTTTTTTTGTCTAATTCTTCTAAGATTTTTAGACTTTGGACTTCAATTTTCTTTGGCTTATTCTTTGGTATGAGAAAAGTTACATTGTTGATTTCTTCCTTTGAATGAATTCTTGATCTAAGATCTTTTATTTCTTTGAAAAGATCTTGATTCTGATTTTTTTGATAAAATCCATATTTCCAAATAGTCTAGAAATTTGATTTTTTATCTTTTCTTTGATAGAACTATGTTAATTTTTATTTGTTTTTCAATAGTTCTAAGAGTCTATTGGAACTATCGTTATAGTATTGGAGTCCTACTACAAGTGATATGATTATATATGTTAAACTGCTTAGATGATGATTATTTGAATGTAAAATGTGTTTGTTTTGTAGATTTTTTTGGAAATCTACAAGTGAATTTATATTTTTCTAGGCTGACTATCTGCCTATCCTTGAAATTATATTCAAGATCCATGTATTCAATCTGTTTGAAGGTTTCTTCAATGATTATGGAGAATAGGAGGCCTTATGGACATGATCTCCTAGCATGCTGTTTTTTGAGTCTAAATAGATGACTTAATGATGAATGCATAACCTTGCTCTGATACCAGAATTTAGGTTGGTGGGGTCCTGACAAACTCCGACTTATGATCTAGATCTGATCTCATGCTCCTTCTAGGATCTCATGCTCTTGAGGCTAAGCGAGAACTTACCACATTGCCTGTATATTGAAGCCTCGACTTCAGGAGGGTATGGTAATTCACTGTTGTCTTTTCAACATGTCAATCCACTAATTGGTGGGTTGATACTGGTGCTAATGTTCACGTATATTATGATATTTTCTTCTTATCAGGCAGCAGGGGTTTCCTCTGTCCTAATGGGAAATGGGTCATATGGCACGGCTGATCTGAAGCTTACTTCAGGGAAGATTGTCTACTTGAAGAACATGCAGCACACACCTACAATAAATAAGAACCTCATTGGTGGTTCTCTTCTATACAGGTATGGTTATAAGCTAGTCTTTGAGTCAAATAAAATTGCAATGTCTAAGTTTAGAAACTTTGTTGGTAAAAGCTGTGAGAGTGGAGTCTTGTTTCGCCTAAGTATTTCAGGGTCTTGTTATAATATGATTATTGCAACTGGTTTAATAAAATATGAGACAGATATTTGGCATTCTCGTTTCTGTTATATTGGTTTTGATAGTTTTGCTAGAATGTCCAGATTAGATTTAATTCCAAAATGTAAAATTATCAAAGGATCAAAGTGCCAGTCATGTGTGCAAGCAAAGCAGTCTTGATTAAAGGATTAGAGGATGAAAAGAACTTGGCACCATTAGATCTTGTTCATTCATATTGTGTGAAATGAATGGATTGTTGACAAAAGGAGGCAAAATTTATTTTTTAACTTTTATTGATAATGCAAAACGCCACTGCTATATGTATTTGCTAAAACCTAGGTTGAGAACAAACTAGAGAAGAAAATAAAAAGACTGAGATCTGATCATGGACGAGAGTACATCTCTCATAAATTCTCACAATTCTGTTTCGAGTATGGAATAGTCCATGAATTTATACCACCATATTCACCCAATCAAACGGGGTAGCTGAGAGAAAAATGGACAATAACAGACTTGATTAATGCCATGTTAGAGAGTGCTGATATGCCTAAGGCATGGTGGGGGAAGCTATATTGACAACTACTTTTATCCTAAACAGAGTAATCACTAAAAAGAATGAGATTATTCCATATGAGGGATGGAAGGGGAGAAAACCTAATGTTAATTTTTTGTGAACTTAGGAGTGTTTGGCAAAAGTCGATATACCATTGCAGAAAAATAGAAAAATTGAATCTAAAACAGTCGATTGTATTTTTCTAGGATATGCTCATAATAGCACGACCTATAGATTTTTAGTAATAAAATCAGAAACTCCTGAGATTATTGCTAACACAATAATGGAGTCTAGAGATGCTTCATTTTTTTAATAATATTTTTCCTATGAAAACTACAAGCAATACTTCACAAACTGAGAATGTTCAAACTGAAAATATTAAAAGTGAGAATAATCAAACTTCTGAACTTTTCATCATTTCCGACGAGGATAGAATAATCCTCAAATTATTACGTCATTATATTCCTTGAATATACCCCTTATCAATAAGAGGTAAATATGTAGGATGGTCGTAAGTTTTTCTACGACGATATAGTCGTATGTTCTTCTACGACCGCATAGTCATAAGTTATACTGCGACTACCCCTTGGTCGTAAGTCCTTCTACGACCACATAGTCATAAGTCTTATTATAACTATCCCATGGTCGTAAATTTTTTTATGATCATGTAGTCGTAAGTGTTACTGCGATCACTCTGTGGTCATGGGAATTTCTATAATGAGTCTACCTCCAACCGACATGTCTACGACAATGAACTACACTGTCAGTTCGTCTGACAAGGCGGTTAGAACGTGCGTTAGTCCACTAACCGCACACGATCTCTCTCTGACAACAACCGCTACACGGTGAACAGCTTCTTATGTCTCTCTAATAGTAACTTCCAATAGGCGGTTATCGTCTGAAGTGTCAAGACGTCTTCCGGCTTGGAACAACTGTCGTCACTTCATCCAATATATAAAGGTTAACATCGCAGGGAGAGAGGGGGAGATTGGTGAATCATTCATGCAAGATAGCACTAGCCATTCTGTAATTCTCTATAGTAATCCACTTTCTAGCAACTAGCAATCACACTGGATGTAGGGTTGTTATTCTCTGAGGAGAAGACCCGAACTAGGATAAAGTTTCCCGTGTCTCTACTTCGCATGCACATACACCGGGTTTTCTAAGAGTTCCCCCAAATCCAAACAAATTATACGTAAGATCGATATTAAAACATCGACAGTTGGCACCGTTCATGGGGATTCTTCTTCCAAGACTCCAGTAATTTCCTTATCAGTAGGTTTCTCTTTTTTCCTTCTGATATTCTCATGGCAGATGAATGAAATGAGGAAAATTGGTTCGACTTGGCCGACTATGTGAGTATTGACATGAAGGCCTACCATGACTACAAGCGGACCTTATTTGCTTCCAATGGTGAATGTCTCCCTAGAGATTCCTCCGGTGATCCCAGAGACGACGCCGCCGAAAAGGCTGATGAGGGATCAAAGTATCCCACAATAGTACGCCCAATGGAGGACTCATCTCCCCCAAGCGGTAGGGTCAATCCGACCATGGTGAGGACTTGCAATGAGACAATGGGTCTATTCCCAAGCATTCGAGTCCCATGGCGTCTCCCCGTGTAGTTTCACAGAGCCCCAGACTTTGCCGATCGGGAAGCGCATCGCCAATTCCTAATTCGCAGGAAGGCCTGTGGATGCTCCCCGGCGATCACACTCTCCCTCCTCTTATGGGGATGGTGATGAGACCTCTAATGATGAGCTCGATTAGTACTCTGATTAGTATGGGAGAAATCCTAGAAATACTCACTCTCCTATGAGACAACCCCACTTTGCTTCAAGGGTCGAAGATCCTAAGACTACTTAGCAAAGGTGACTTGCCACCTAGAATGCTTTGCCTGGGTAGGCCTAGTACTAATCTGAAGAGGCACGTGAGTTTCAACAAATCAACGACTTGCTCGAGAACTCGACTCAAGAGCTTGCTCGAGCACTGGGCTGTGACTGCTTCGTTGAAGACAATGCACGAAGGCTTCACGATGTGATGGCCCGACTTGAGCAACCTCACCAACGTTCCTCCGGGAGTCGACAAGGTACGATCGTATCTAGTCATTCATGAAACTTACCTCACAGGAGTCGGTATGGTGACAGGACATGTCACACTCTCGATCGCAATACCAGCTGGAGGAGGATGCCCCGACTGCTTTGGATCGGCAAGTTGACACTTGATCATTGCTTCGAGCAAGGAACCTGTAGCAGCAGATGGACTATGATTGTCAGCCCCAAGTGGACAAGACCTACTACACGTCCGGCCCACCTACCATCGGGCATCACTAGGTGCATTTGCCTGGCGATGCTAACTACCCATCTCCCCAGAGGAGACGTCAAGAGATCGTTGTCGAATGCTGAGCATTGTGCCCGAGCTCCGAGCAGTGCACTAGCCAGCGCGATTTCGACCGGTGAGCATGGAGAAATTTGATGGGTCTCAGAATCCCATCGAGTTCTTCAGATTTACACAACTGCGGTCCGGGCAGTAGGAGGAGGCGAGCACGTCATGGCCAACTATCTTCTGATGGTGCTTGAAGGATCTACTCGATCCTGGTTGCTCAACTAGCCTTTCGAGTCGATTTACTCGTGGCAGCGCCTCTGCGACCTTCTGATAGCCAACTTCCAGGGTACATACAATCGCCCTGGGAAGGAGGACAAACAACATTGAAGGAGTTGGGTCAGTCCAGTAGTCGAAAGCACACGGACGAGGATAAGGGCATGCCATTCTAGGACCCGAAGCATACTATCGAGCATATATATCGAGGTTCATCCATGTACGAGTCCAAGCAGTAGTATAAGGCTGTCGAGCATGAGGTAAACTCAATCGACACTTCCCTTATCAATAATTTGTCTAAGTGGTCGGAAGTCACCATCTCTTTCGAGAAGGGTGATTGTCCAATCCCTTCAACTCGACCTAGTCAGTTTCTAATTGTGGTCGAGTCCACCATCGACAACTGTCGAGTAAATCACATGTTGATTGATGGTGGGAGTTCTTTAAATATTTTATTTGTTAGTGCCCTAGACGAGATGCAAATTCCTCATACTAGAATAAAGCCTGTGCGATATGCATTTCATGGAATCATACCGGGTTTCTCGGCCAAGCCCACTGGCCAGGTTTCGCTACCTATCACATTCGGTTCTCCGAGCAACTTTAGGACAAAGAAACTCTTATTTGATATGGTCGATTTCGACTCGGCATATAATGCCATACTCAGACGACCAACTCTGGTACGATTTCTTATAGTTGTTCATTATGCCTATCAATGTCTTAAGTTGCCAGGTTCCAAGGGAGTTATCACGGTCCATTGTGACAAGAAGATGGCACTCACATGCGATCGTAAGTCCCTCAAGATAGTCAAATAGTTACCAACTCGAGAAGCCACCAAGGTGCGGCCTTCGAGCAAGCACTTAAAGTTTAAAGCTACATCGAAGCTAAACGAAGAAGCCAAAGAAGTCCCTCTGGACCCAAAGGAACCTTCGAAGACAGTTCACATCGGGGTTACGTTTGACCCTGCATAGGAAGATGCCCTCATCGCTTTCCTCTGGGCAAACGCAAACGTGTTCACGTGGCAGCCATCCAACATGTCTGGGGTCCCCAGGAAAGTGATCGAGCACAGGCCTGAAAGAAACCCATAAAACCAAAATTATGGAGATTTGCATCAGATTGATGAGAATCTATCAAGTCGGAAATAGACAAGCTACTAAAAGCAGGCTTTATAAGAGAAGTTGATCACTCAGAGTGGTTGGCTAACCCTGTAATAGTAAAAAAAAGTCTAATAGTAAGTGGTGTATATGTATAGACTATACTGCTTTAAATAAAGATTATCCAAAAGATGACTTTTCGCTTCCTTGTTTGATCAATTGGTAGATTCTACTGCTGGTTGTGAAGTGTTAAGCTTTCTAGATGCTTACTCTGGTTATCACCAGATCAGTATGTCTTTAGAAGATAAAGAGAAGACCACATTTATCACTCTGTTTGGAGTATTTTGCTATGTCAAATACCATTCAGTTTGAAAAATGCTGGTCTAACTTTTCAGCGTTTGATGCAATTAACCTTCATACATCAAATAGGCCAAAACTTGGAAGCCTATGTCGATGATTTGGCCGTAAAAAGTATCAAATGATTTAATCACATTTCAGACCTATAGGAGACCTTCGATAATCTGAGAAAGCATCACTTGAAACTCAATCCTAAAAAGTGTGTGTTCGGAGTTTCTTCAGGAAAACTGCTCGGATTCCTTATTTCGGCAAGAGGTATCGAAGCAAATCCTAATAAGATCAAGGCCATCAACCAGATGTGCCCTCTGACCATGAAGTAAGAGGTCCAGAAACTCACTGGGTGCATGGCGGCTTTAAGTCGTTTCATTGCACGACTAGGAGAAAAACACCTTCCTTTCTTTGAGCTTTTGAGGAAACATGAGGGTTTCGAGTGGTTGAATGAAGCCAATGACGCTTTTGAAGATGTCAAGAGGTACCCTACGAGTGCTCCTGTCCTGGTTTCTCTGAAAACAGCTAAGACACTCTTATTGTATCTATCCGCCATGCTACATGCAGTAAGTACTATACTGGTTTTTGAGCGCGAGGGCGTTCAAAGACCAGTATACTATGTAAGTGAAGTTTCACACAGTCCTAAGGAGCGCTACCCTTAGGTCCAAAAACTTCGCTATGCCCACCTCATGGCTTCGAGGAAGTTGAGGCATTATTTTTAAATGCACAAGATAATTGTGTCGTCTGAGTTTCCTTTAGGAGAGATCATCCAACATAAGGAAATAGAGCGGCACATGACCAAATGGTCAGTCAAACTTGGGGCGGTCGACCTCCATTTTGTGTCCTGAATGGCCACTAAATCTCATATCTTGGCAGACTTTGTCGCTGAATCCCCAATAGTATCATTCCCACGACTTGTAGGCGATGTACTTCGATGGGTCGTGGCCTGGTGTGGTCCTGGAATCTCCCGTGGGAGAGATCTTAAAGTATGTCATCCAATTGCTCTTTCCAGCTACTAACAATGTTGCTAAGTATGAAGATTTGTTGGCTGTCGTAGAAGCCGCTAAAGCGCTCAGGATTTGATGACTACTCGTGAGAGGAGATCTCAACTAGTCATGAATCAGGTCAGAAAAAAGTATCAATGCTCGAGTATGACCATGTCTCAATACTTGTCGGAAGTACGGAAGCTTGAAAAGCATTTTTTCAGTTTTGAGTTATAGTATATCCCTCAGAAGGATAACTTTCTCACAGATAAGTTGGCTCGGATAGTTTCTTCTCGATCCCAAATACCGCCAGGGGTCTTCTTGGAACAGCTCCAAAAGCCATCTCTAGTTGAAGCACCAGAGACAACTCCTAATGAGACAATCTCTCTAGAGTATGAAGAGACGTGGATGGCTCCCATCTACGACTACCTTCAGAAGGGTTCAATGCCCGATGGCGATCTTGCAGCAGATCGTCTTGCCCGCAAGGCCAAGATGTATACCTTGGTCGACGGAGTACTCTATAAAAGAGATACTCAGGGAGTTCTCATGCAATGTATATCATAAAAAGAAGGATTTAAAGTCCTTCAAGACATACATAGGGGCATTTGTAGAGCACATGCTTCCTACATAATGCTGGTCGGTAAGGCCTTTTGACAAGGTTTCTATTGTCCAATAGCCCTCAATGATGCCAGAGATTTGGTTAAGAAATATGTAAAATGCCAGTTTCATAGCTGGCAAATACACCAACCAGCTCATGCTCTTTAGACCATTCCTTTGTCTTAGCCTTTTGCGACCCTGGGGTCTTTATATCTTGGGGCTGTTCCCAAGAGCGCCCGGGGGCTTCGAGATCCTCTTCATAGCTATTGATATGTTCACGAAATGGATTGAAGCCGAACCAGTGGCTGGGATAACAACAGGAGTCGCAAAACGATTTTTGATGAAAAGTGTAATTACTCAATTTGGGGTCCCAAGTCGGATAATTACAGATAATGGTAAGTAATTTGAATTTTGCGAAAAATCAGGTACCAAGTTATATTTTGCTTTAGTTTCCCATCCTTAGAGTAATGGGATAGTCGAGCGTGCGAATGGCCAAATAATACAAGGAATCAAAACCTGAGTCTTCGACCAGCTGATAAAGCTTTCGGAGCTTGGGTTTAAGAATTACCTTCAATATTATGGGCAATTCACACAACTCTGGGTCGGGCGACAGGTGAAACTCCTTTTTCCTAGTTTTCAGGGCTGAAGCCATGCTTCCTCCAGAATTAAAGATATGGTCGGCACGAGTCAAGAACTTCAACGACTCTAACCAAGAACAACTTTCAGTGGATGATATCAACCTGCTCAAAGAAAAGAGAAATCAAGCCTTAATCAGTTCGACAGTCTATCAGCAAGCCATATGTAAGTACTACGATCGTAAGGTCCAGCCTCCTAGCCTTGCTATAGGTGACTTGGTATTAAGGAAAATCCAATTCCGGTTTAATCGGAACAAACTTTCCCCAAAGTGGGAAGGTCCTTACACTGTGGTTGAAGTCACATACCTTGGCTCTGTACGACTTGCTATGGAAGATGGCCAGATTCTCTCGAACTCTTGGAATATCGACCAATTATGCAAGTTTTATGTGTAAATACTTCTACCTCTTTTCTCAATAATAAATTCACTTTATACAGATTTTTATTGTCGTATGTCTTGTAGAGCTTCTCTTATATTAGTTCGACCACTTCTAGCGCATCCAACTTGTTTAACTGGTCGGATACGAGAATACCACTAGCCGAAGTCTCTCCTCTCTGCATGTGCTCCTGCCCACTAGAAGGAGCCTTCCTAGTGTCAGTCTATTCCTAACTCTTGCTATTAGCATACAACAATTGTGTTGCCTACGAATACGTTGAACGAATATAATAGAAGACAATATGAGTGTTTATCCCTTGATCATTGAAGTTTTCGATTTGTTTACACCTGGTTGAAAGGAGGTAACATCACCTAGTCGGAGTCACTCCTCTCTGCATGTGGTCCTGCCCACTAGAAGGAGCTCCCTAGTGTCAACTCATTCCTCACTTTTGTTGCTAGTACGAGACAATCGAATTCAACAACGATGGTCGGATACATTACTCTGCTCTTAGCATACTTCACTCTGTACTATTGCTTAGTTTATTCATATAAACTAAGTAAATAGTCGAGTGCTTGGATAGAGTTATTCATATAACTTTATTTCCGTCATTTCATTTCGTTTTTTATCTTACAAGCATTGATAGCACAACAAGATAAAATTGCAGGAAAAAGAAAGCTCATTCACCTCCCAAAAGTAAGTCTTTACAAAGTTGTTTTTATTTACAAATTACTCTATTTTGGTGGAGAGGAGGAGCTAAGTTGCATTTCTTCGGACACCTTTCGTCCAATTAGCTCTACTTCTTTGATTAGGCGAGATGGCTCCTCCAAAGAACATGTGAAGTCATTCTCAATGGGATACAGGTTCAGGTTCTGATCGCATGCCTTGAGTTTTGCTAATGCATAGCTTGCAGTGCCTTGAACTACATCCCTTATCGACTCCATCTGATTAGCCTTCAGAGTAGCCATATGCTTTTCCAAAGTCTTGGCTTGTAGTAAGATTGTACTCATAGAGCGGATGTGGTCTCCTCAAAGGGAATCATCCTTTCATCACTGAGCTCATCGAGTAGATTGATCAGAAGAAGGCCGCAGCCTTGAAGGCTTGCCTTCATTGACTTTGCTTCTTCCTTAATGGAGAGTTGGAGGAAGAAATCTATATGGATCAACCAGATGATTTTATGATTTTTTTAATAGAAAAATAAGATATGTAGATTATTGAAATCTTTATATGGCATAAAGCAAACATCTAAATAATAGCATAAGAAGTTTGATAAAACTTTAACATCCACTGGCTTTATTGTGAATGAAACTAATAAATATGTATATTAACATTATAGTGGGAGCCAAGGAGTGATCTTGTGTCTGTATATGGATGACATACTTATATTTGGAATAAACATCGCCATAATTGACGAAGTCAAATCTTTCTTATCTTGATGTTTCGATATGAAAGACTTGAGAGAAGCAAATCTTATTTTGAATATTAAATTGATCAAGAATGAAGATGGGATCACTTTAAATCGATCCCATTCTGCTGAGACAAATTGAGCCGGTTTAGCTTTGAAAACTGCAAAATTTCTCCAACGCCTTATGATGCGAGCATTAAGCTTAAAAAAAACTAGGGACTAGGAAAAGATTAATTGAGATATTCATAAATTATTGGATCACTCATGTATTTAGCTGGTGCTACAAGACATAACATTTTATTTGTTGTGAGCAAATTAAGTCTGTTTACTTCTAACTTAGGAGATGATCATTGGGAGGCACTTGAAAGAGTGTTACACTACTTGAGGGGCACAACATATTTTGGAATGCATTATACTTGATACCCTTCTGTATTACAAGGATATAGTGACTCCAATTGGGTTTCTGATGTGGATGAGATCAAAGCTACAAGTGGATATTTGTTTACTTTATCTAGAGCTGTAGTTTCATATATGTTTTGCAAACAGATCATATTGACGAGGTCAACCATGAAAGTAGAACTTGTAGCACTTGACATATCCACTGTTGAGACTGAAAGGCCGAAAGAGCTTCTGTTGGATTTTCCATTGGTTGAGAATACCGACAATCCTGATGTACTGTGATAATCAAATAGCTTAGGTAAAGTCACAAGTACTAAGGATAATATATAGTCCTCCATACATGTGAAGCGTAGGCTTAATTCTGTTAGAAAACTAAGAAACTCCGAAGTAATTGTTGTGAATTACATTCACACTGAGAAATATCTGAGAGAACCTTTTACAAAGGGGTTTGTACGAAAAGCTATTTCCATTGCATCTATGGACATGGGAATAAGGCTCATTTGAGTTACATCACAATGGTAACACATACCTTCTTGATCAGAGGTCCCGTGACTTAGGCAATGAAAAAAAATAAGTTGATGTTGTAATAGGAGAGTATATATCAATTGTGCTTGTGTCCTAATAAAATACTCTCGACTGTATGGAAGATTGACATGAAGCCTTAATATATTCTATTGTTCAAATAAGGCAAAAGTATTAGCCTGAAGGATATCTAGAAAGAATACGTCTACTTGAGTCTAACTGTATGGTCGCAGTTCACGAGAATGGGATATTATCTAGAAAGCTCGTGAGCAGATAAGGGAGCATGACTATATAATGCTCTATTTAGGCATGTTCATTGGTAGACTAGTATCAATTAAGGTTTCAAGTGAATCCTGATCATGAAAAGTTATGAATTTAAGGCATAGTCCATTCATCAGCTATGGGAAGATGAATCTTATCATTCTAGATGCAAATTCAACCCGTACGGGTCTTACGCTAAAACACTGATATATTAACAATACTTCAGCACAATATCATTGATATATTTTTACTACTTTCTTTGGAATTGGTGGGGATTGTTAGAAATAGGCACATATGAGTGAGGCCTATTTTCTATAATTCCAAAGCATGCATGGTTTCGTACCATATTGCTAAGGTAAAGTGGAGGAGACCAATTTATTAGGTGGAGCTCTTGCCATTTCTTAAATCATGTCACACATGGATGAAGATGGCATGAGGAGGGTTTTGGCTGAACACACAAGTGCACACGCATGCGCGTGTGCATATTCATGTATTTTCACGTGGAAAATCGTGTGATTTGTGACACGTGACTATGCCGTGATGTGATGCGCCACTTGGTAGACTAAGTCCACATTATGTTTGTTGAACCGTGCATCATCTCTCTCATTTTAACTAGCCATGAGACTGCTTAAATATCATTATGTAATTGTAGCGCCTTTAAAAGGTCTTAGAGACGTCCAGGAAAAGATAAAAAAATCCCACCTCCATTATTCCATTCCATCTCTAAATAGTTGTGCTGTAGTATCAAGCTGTTCAACCACATCGACCTTTCTTCTCAGTATGCATTGACAAGAGTGGAGAGTGGGATCTCTGAACTATTGTTGTAGAGCGAACCTGCACGGACGACAATATGGTTCTAGGCAGCGCAACCTGCGTGACCGCTTGGCTTCTTCCTTGATGTCGATTGCTTCGACAACTACATAGAGCCTATGTTGCTTCCTGTTCTTCATCAGACCTAACTGTAAGTCATTTGCGCAGTCGATCGACTTTGTTATAATATTCTCTTTGTGTATTTTATGAAGTACAACGAGTAGCTTGTTGTTAGATTTGTTTGTTGCATCACTACTTATTTATGTTATTTGTCTCTTAGTAAAATCTGAAATTAAAATATTGCCCACTTTTTCAATACCTTCTTCTTGAGGTTGTGGACAACTAGCTCCTCGTCCATCGGGTGGAACCGGAATCTCAGTAGGAGCTCTGGCACTGAGCCCAGTTGCTGCTACGGCTATGGT
Source organism: Dendrocalamus sinicus (assembly GCA_036346575.1). Taxonomy (NCBI): domain Eukaryota; kingdom Viridiplantae; phylum Streptophyta; class Magnoliopsida; order Poales; family Poaceae; genus Dendrocalamus; species Dendrocalamus sinicus. The sequence continues at coordinate 7,702,565 of CM070660.1, read as the reverse complement.
GGCACCAAGCCAGAGACACATCTGAGCTCCTATGGACATCATCACACACCCTACCAACAAACACACCAAATCCACTAGAGTATATATAGACACAAACACATAGAGCTAGCTACCCTTGTGCTACCTAACTGCTGATCAGCTCACCAACAGATGGACGGATGGATCGTGCTGCGAGGCGAAGCTTCTAGCGTGAAGGAACGGACTGGGATAAGGAGAGCTATAGTGAAGCTAGGGTTTGTTACAGTGTCAATTACAAGGAGCAGAGCAGGGGCAGGTTGGTGAGTGATCTGTGCTGGATTTTTTGGTGGTTTCGGCTGCGGTCGTGGAACTACAACGAGGAGAGCTGGGAGGCGCAGGTAGGCAACAAGGGCGGTGTGTGATATAGTGGTGGATCTAGAACCAAATTTTAAGGGGCTAGTGGGACATGACCAACAACCACACTGACCTTGCCGCTCGGCCCTTCGTCGGCACCTACCACGCGTTCTTCACTGTGTTGTTGTCGCGTGGGGGCGACGACACTATGGTCTACTACATGTACACGGACACCGTCTCTGCACTCTTTAGGCAAATGCTCAAGGAAGGGGTCACGTTGGGCACACAATCGCTCAACGCGCTCGTCAAGGGCTACGCGTAGGGACGGACGCAGAAATAGGGCAAGGTTAGTCGTGAGGGACCCCGGTACCCCCAGCTCCAATAGGCGCTCATGTGATGTTGAGGTTGCTGAGCACTGGCAGGTAGAGGTTGAAAAATACAAACAACGTAGAAGCGATACCCTGTTATTTTGGGCTACGATTGATGGCTTTTGACTATGGCTAATGGTTTTTATTTGTGTTTTTTTAGACGATAGTGGATGACAGAGATGCTGACATGAACGACACAAATGATTTTGGGTTCAAAAAGTCATGTAGAATCTATTTTAAAAAACAGTTATGTTTATTTTGACTTTCGATGGAATCAAAAACCCAAGGCCAGCTGGGCCAACCGAGCTTAGCCCACCTCCTCCTCAATTCCTCTCGCCTTTTTGTAACTGGGCATCTTTTGTTTGGGTCAGACTAGTATTCAGAACTGGACTAGATTTCCTCATAGTAGGCTTTCTCTTTGTTCGGAGTGAATGCATGGCATGCATGTGCTTTGTCCTTTGCAGGATGCTGAAAGGGTGGTGAGGGAGATAAGAGACTCCGGCCAGAGGTAGGGGGCGCCAATTCTCCTTGAGCCACCAGTGGATCCGCCGCTGGTGTGAGACTAGAGGTGCCAAAGGCATTGGCCCGAGAAATATGGCTCCGTTGCACCGAACCCAGGACACGGGCCGTCGTCGTTGGACACGCACGCCGCCCGCCGCTCGTAACGCATGTCAGCTCGCCACCGGCCATGCCCGCGCACCCCGGGCTCCAGGACGTGAGCCTATCACGCCCACCCGTCCCGTTCTCTAAGCGCGCGTTGGCCTGCCCCGCGTTCCATCACTCGGGGCCTAATTTGTAATCCATTTTGTGTCAGCCTGTTTGCAACTCGGTATCGGGGAGACGACAAAGTTTGTTACATGGGCCTTTTGGTGGGCCTCAGGATAATGTAAGTTAGTGGCAGGCTCTCGCTGATGGCAAAAATTGGTGTTACCGATACTAGCTAGTTCGGGGAACAGTACTTTTTCCCCATTACTTCGAAGACGCGCGAGGACTTATGTGAGTTCATTTCTTTAGCGGACGTCTAAATAGATAAAGACTAAAAATAAAGTCACGATCTTATAAAATTTTTATTGAAGCATACTTACAGTGTATATAGATAAGCACTAGAATTTAAACATTGATAGATGGAGTCGTACACTAATAACTTCAACACCCCACTAAGAAGTGGTTCCTCTGGCAACCTTGATTAACACGAAGATTTTGTAGGTGATGTTGGATTTTCGAAAGGGCAACTTCGTTTACCATGAGCATTCCAATGTGTTCTTTTAAGATGGTGCAACATTTTCCTGCCGTGGAATTTCGTATCCATCGAATGCTGTAGCGCTGGTGTACCCATAAGAGCAAGTCCAATAATGGTCTTATAGCTAAGTTAGTCAGCATTTTTGCTGATGTGGAGAAGAGAGGAGAGAGATGAGAGCTTGGCTCTCATGCAAGCAACAAGCTGGGTACGGGAGCCTATGCAGTAGTGGGCTCAGATAATAAATGTATGTGAGGAGGAATAAGAAAGAGAATGTGAGACATGGTACCACATAATAATAAAAAAACCTTTTGTAGACAAATAGAAGACAAATTATTGTATAACTTGGCTCTTATAATTTGACTTATAGCTAAACACTTAGCTCTATTATTGGACTTGCTCTAATGCTATAAGTGGATCGTACTTAATTTTCCTGCAAGTGGTGGGGAAAAGGCTGTTTCGGGATCCGAGGTATGAAACGAAAGAAAAGAACACGAACTGAGCTCCGGTTCAAACGGTGCGAAGCGAAACCGCTAATGTACACAGTTCTAACGTATGTTATTAACTCTGTTCTAGGCTCCCAGCTCCTCCCTTTTCTAAAGCATGTTTCAGAGTAAGTTCATCTAGCTCTATATCATATGATAGTCCGACGCGTAGTGCAATTGAATGACTTGCGTCCATTTCTTCTTTGACCTTCAAAGAAACTGGTCGTTTGGGCTATTATTTCCTATTATTTAATGTTATGGCAGCCCTCCTGTTTTGAGTCCCTGATTGTTGGATCGGATCAATTCTAGATGCAAGAACCGTCATCGTCTAGAGCTTCATTAAACTCCCAAGGATCGACGACCGGTAGTTGCCTATACACACCAATTTTTAATGTATCAGTCGCAACTCTATGAAGTATGAACCACTGGAATCATCGGTTGCTCAGGTAGAAGTAGAACAAAGAAATCCTGATTGAATAGTTTCGATTCTTTCTCTGCCGTTACTAGTGAGCCGGACGACCCATCGATCGCTGCGTAGGCGTTCCGTCTGGGACTGCTACCGCCGCGGATGCGCGGATCCCTCTGGTTGACCTTGATCCCGTCAATTCTGAATTTTTGAGGCTCTGATCGGACGGTCAATCCTGACTTGTTTAGTGATATGATGTCTCAAGGTTAGTCAAATGGTTCCCCTTAATGCTGCGGCTGCATGCGTGCTGCGCTTTGCAGGCCAAACGAACGCATTGGCCATGTCTGACCCACGAACGGAGATTGACCTGTCTGTCCTGTCAAGCGAATTGTCTCCCATAGACACGTAGCGATGTGTGCTAGTGTGGCACTATCTGGATTGATTATTATTTGATTAGTCAGGTCAACAACGCAGCCAGTCCCGGCGATTTCTGTGGCTGCATGGAAAAATAGAAAGAAAAAAAAATCTATATAACACTTCGAAGTTTACTTGAAGATCTATCCAATACGTAAACTAGAAAACCGGATATTTTATTCTCTGAACTTTGCAAACAAATTCAAAAAATATCTTCACCCGATTTCGGATGATGATATTACCTGTGTGGTGCAATAAATGGGCTATTTTACCACGTAAGATGACACGTTAGTCAAATTTAGATGAATAACAGATGAGGTCCATACACTACAACAAAAGAGGCTAAACTGAACGCTTACATCAATAGACAATTCCTAGGAACCGTCTGTGCTGTAAGTATTATAGACAGTTTATACGAATAATCATCTGTGATACCCGTCTGTGATAATATAAGACATCATAGACGGATCTTGCTAATACCTGTCTATGATAATTCACAGACGGTTCTTGATATCGAACCGTCTGTGATAATGGCGGACATCACAGACGGTTTTTATTTAAACCGTCTGCGATACTTCACAGACGGTTTTGTATTAAAAAACATATGTGATAATGAAGTTATCATATACGGTTTGTATTAAAAAATCGTATGTGATATGTTTTCCGCCTTGTAATCCCCAAAATTTCATAGCCTCCTATCTGAGTCCGAGTAGGATTCAGTTTTGAGACACCTTAAGTAAAATAGGTATAACTTTTGCATACGGTGTCCGTTTTCAACGTTCTTGTACTCATTGGAGAGCTAACGATGAGCCCGATTCAAAAAAATTGACTGGTTTGGCCCGTCACCCTCTAAAACCTTCAAAATTGGCCATCTTTAGCCTCAAATTTGCGTTTTAAGCTTTCAGTTTCTGTTTTTGCCAAAATGTTTGATCTTTCCTTTAGAATTTGGGTTTCACCTCAACTGTAAAGTTGTAGATCTCGTTGAAACTTTTCAAACGATCATATATAAGCCATATAAAATGTTGCTATTTTACCTTTTGATGTTAGCTATTTATATTGTACCGTATATTGTCTTTGTGACGCTATTATCACCGACTGTTTTTGTTATGAACCGTTTTGTGATATCTCCTGTTATCATAGATGGTTTTTATTATAAATTGTCTGTGATGTCTCTATTATAGACGGTTTATAATTCGAACCGTCTGTGATATCCCGCCACGTCACCGATCCGTGGCATATCCCCTAGGATCCCGATCTCACCTGTCTATTCTCTCCGTATCAAACGATAAGCACCATTCTCCTTCCCACCTCTCTCCCCTGATTAACCCCCCTCTCCCTACTCAAAGAACCAATACTACCAGTACTACTCCAACTCGTTTGTGTGCGGCAAGGGTGGGAAGGGGTTCAGTAAGGGCGACTGAAATTTCGTTTAAAGCAAAATGGAAAGGAAGAAGGCAATGGCACATCTGTACTATTCTAAGTCGCCGGCATAGATGCTATTGATTTTGGAATAGAAGCTGAAAATGATGTTTGTTGCCTTTTTGTTTCTGCTACTTGAAAATTTTCTGCATCACTTGTATTATATTGTAGTTTAATAAATGATGTGTAAGTCTAGCTTGCATTAGCCTGAAGTGTCTTGTAGTGTAAGCATTTTTTGAATTTATAACCGTAAAGCTTATCTTTGTAAAATTGTAAGTGTCCTCTTATCTATACAGTGCTATAGGTAATCTACTTGATATCTTGTGATGTTGTAATGGTGAATTCTAATCTTAATAGAAATAGAATATGTTGCTATATTTGCTTGTTTTCAAATGATATAGTTAGCATTTCTTAAGGTTAGCCGAAAAATAAAAAAATAGGTATAGAATGAACTATCACAGACGGTTTTGTGGTATAAACCGTCTATGATGGGGAAGTATCACAGACGGTTCTATATACCAATCTTCTATGATGTGTGAGTATCTGTAATGCCCTAGGGTCCAAACCGGCCTAGGCCTAACCCCATTCTGGATAGGCCACGCACACGTAGCAACCCGCTTGCATTTTTGTCATCGCTTCGCGCAAAACGGTTAACCGAGGGTGCTACCATTGGAACTCTTAGGCTTATATGTAAGTGCTTCTCAAGTTAACCTAGTAAGGTGGGACTAACCCACACCCTCATGTGCACACACACATATGAGCCATCATGGGCCGAGGTGTCACATACACCCCCTCAAAGGACCCGATGTCCTCGTCAGAACAACATACCCACACTGGGGCAAATGATAAGGATCTCCCCTCTTGGCACATGTCCATGCGTTCAGTGTCAGCACATATACCATGCCGTGTGTCCACTCTAGACCTACACGCACCATGCGCCATATGCCCGCGCCCCTAACCCGCACGTGCCCATGTAACTGCGAGAGTCGGCCCTGATACCATTTGTAACGCCCTCGGGTCCAAACCGGTTTAGGCCTAACCCCATTCTGGATAGGCCACACACACGTAGCAACCCGCTTGCACTTTTGTCCTCGCTTCGCGCAAAACGGTTAACCAGGGGTGCTACCATTGGAACTCCTAGGCTTATATGTAAGTGCTTCTCAAGTTAAGCTAGCAAGGTGGGACTAACCCATACCCTCATGCGCGCGCACACATATGGGCCATCATGGGCCGGGGTGTCACAGTATCATAGACTGTTTTTAGTTCAAACGTCTGTGATAGTGTTCTTCACAGACGATTCTAGTTATAAACCGTCAGTGATAACATCTGATTATCACTGACGTATAAATTCAGACGGTTCAAAAAACAGTCTGTGATGACTTTTTTTATAGTAGTGACAGCACATTCTCTCCCAAATCGAAACAAAAAGGAGAGAACCTCAGGGAGCGGTGGCCATGGAAGCATAGTTGGAAGCTCAGTGGGTGGGGTGGGGGGAGAAGTCCTTATTATCTCCACATATTATCAACCTAACTTGGCCAACGTGCCATTCTACGTGGTAAAATCGTTCACTTATCGTGTCACGCGGATAATATCACCATGCGAAACACGGTCAGTGTGTTATTTGAACTGGATTACAAAGTTCAGAGAATTAAATATCTGATTTTATAGTTTGAAGTGTTGCACGAATTTTCAAGCAAAATTTGAAGTGTTATATGGACTTAAAGTCCCGCTTGTTTCGACTTGGGCTTCTGGCTTATTTTTCACTGTTCAACAATTTCGTCTTTTTTTTGGTTTTTTTGGCTTTTTTTAGCTTTTTTGTCGGTTCTATTTTTCCCGTATTTGTTTGTACTGTCCGTGACGAACTAACCTATTTTTTTTATTTTTTTTAAATTTAATTACGTCAAATAAATCACCGTCAGTTACATTGATTTTCAGCTAAAAACCACTCAAAATAAACCCTTTGAGCAGGGCCTTATTTCAAATAGAAACTACGGAGAGGACAGAAACATCAGAGAAAGTACAGGCTTCTTCAGTTACCCGTTGGACAGGGAACGGAGCATCCGAGTAAGTATCAGATATATAATAAAAGATCAATCTGTTTCCTGTTACGTTAGATTTGTTCGATTCAGTCGTGAGCAGACAGAATGAGACACGGAAGTCGTTGGAAAAATGGAGGCTTTGTCGGAGGCAGATCAGCTGATCTCGGAGCAGCTTGTCATTGTCAGACAACGTGGTTGGAAATTGGATGTGTTCTTGTCTCTCTCGTCTTTTTTATGGCTTCCCTTCCACACTAAGCTATGGCTATTGTGCAGACTTCAATTGCCGGTATTTTTACTCAAGCATGCTACATTGTAATGCACTATGGATGCGTGTTACCTTGCCGGCTAAGATTACGGTCAACTTTACAGGACGATTTTTTTAAAAAATAATCTTATCTATAAATATAAAATATATTTCATATTTCAATATAAATTAATATGACACTCCTTATATAGTTTTAATAAATATCCAGTTTTACTTAATATTCTATACATGTATGTATTAAATATAGTGTTTAGATATAATAATTAAAGATAATCTAGTAATTTTTAATATCTTCTTGATCTATATGTTAAAAGAAAATACGTTCTATGAGTGAGGGAGTATATACCAACTAGCAAAGGATGGCTTTCTGCACTTGAGACTAACAAACCTTTGTTGAATTGATTATGGAAAATAACAAGCCTTTTGAAACCGCGGTCCATTCTTTTCTACTGCATTTTCAACACTGTATTTTTTTTTTCTCTCTCTCTCTCTCACTAGTCACTCTGTGTCTTGAAAATCAAAGCAGCCGCTAGTCACTCTGACAAGAAGATACAGAAGCTGCCTTACAAGTTCCAACTTCCAATACAGCGCCAACATACGACCCGTTCGGTCGGGACTCGGGAGCTTGGACAACGCACATGGTCCCCATCAGTTGACCACTGACCACAAAATTAAAACGGAAGGGAAACATTCAAAGGCCATGCGGACACGCACGCATCCATGCTTTCAGGAAACAGTACAGTATCGATGCACAAACACCGACATGATACTACATTTCAAACTAAAAAATTTTGCACGATTGCATCATGGCAGCAGCAGCAGCCAGCTGCTGCCACATGAACGGGGGCGGTTGACCATATCTATCCTGTATGACGTTCGAGTTCGTGCGTTGGAACTAGGAAGGAACCACGGCAGAGAATCCTGGGAGGCACTTATGCAGACGTGTACGATCGGCGACGCCGCACAGGCTGACCGGAGGGCTCGCCAGCACGGCCGGGAAGGCGTCCATGTCGAGCACGAGTTAAACGCGTGTAATAGTGGATTAATTACTAGCGAGCACGAGGCTTTGTGCACTGTGGGTAGGGTTAAATCGGGGAGGGGCAAATAAAGCTGCGCGCCGGCGGGGGAAAAGGACGGCTGATTGGGAGAGGTTGGCTTTCCGATTCTGATTTTGTGCCTGCCGCCGGGACGACCGGAAGGAGGAATCCGTACACCAGAATCTAGGATTCCAGGTTCCCATAGGAATTTCGCGAGTTTTTTTACTACTTTTCTTTGGATAGGAAATTAAACTAGGGTTGATGCTAGAAATTATTTACTGGCTTTTAGCAGGCTGCCTGGAAATAGGGAAGAATTATTTTCATGGTGGGAATGTTTTTTTTTCAAAGTAACTATACATTGACAGTCTAATCGTTATAAGTTACAGTCGCGGTTGAGACTAGTTCCTTACATGGGCATGGTCTATGCACAAGTCCATTCACTTGTCACAACGCAGAAAAAAACACGCTAAGCGTAATATTCTTAGCATCCTGCTTTCGATGGTAAGCGGATAAGAACAGTGACATGGCTAAGAGCCTGCCTTACGTACTTGTATTCACTGGCGGAGCTTTGTACATACTGAAATATGCCATGGCCTCTGTAGCAGTTAGATGAACCTCAAGAAAATTAGAGTGACACCATCGACTTCTTTACAATCCTTTTAAGAGTGGCCTCCACTACAATTTGCTTGAAGCTCCACCAGTGTTTGGCACTTTATATTCTTTTGGACTTTTAGTTTCTCTAAAAGTCAAAATAAATAGAGCAGTTTCTCTAAATAACTTCCAAAGTCTAAAATCGTGTACACTATTTACGTTGATATCTCCATCATCCACTGACCACTGCCATATCAAAAAGCGCATAAAAATCATCAGTTGTAGCAAAAAACCATCAGACGTAGTATAAAAGAACATGACACTTGTATACCAGTATGATCATATATTGGACATACACGAACATAGGACTGATGTTCTACTACGTAATTAAGCATCGCGATTGATCAATGGGGTATAAATTCCTAGTTTCTTGTAGCTTTGTTCTCCGGGATGCATCTGTACTTCACGTCGCTTCCAAGCAGTAGAGGGAATACGTACGTTCCATGACAATTGACACCATGCATATTGTGCCGGCGCTTCATATATTGCTGCACCTGCACGGCTGCGCCGGCTTCGTTTTATGCTTCATAGAGAAACTCACAATCACTTTCTTTGTTCAGCCAAACTAACAAACTTCTTCAGTGCATGTTCTGGTCGGAATGGATGATGTTCACATAGTAGATCGCCAGTCCTCCACCCACCAGTACAAAGCCAGGAATAGTGTTTAACAGGGGCATGAACTATTCCAAATTCCAAGTCAGGGGCAGGAATTCAACAGTTTTTTTTTTGTTCTAACATTTAAAACACCTATACAGGATGACTCAGTTATGTACGTATGGAACAACTAAAGGATGACTCAGTTATCTCACAACAAAGTGGGCAAGAATTCCATCAATATTCAAACTTTGGGTCTTAATTTCTTCAAGTCTAAAGAAAGTATGGATGAGCTACACAAGATTTAACGTTTGTTCTTTTGAAGCTGCAAAGGTATTATGAAACCATGTGAGAGTATCGCTGTTTCAAACTTTGGGTATTTTTTTTCCCATTTATCAATTTATTTTGCAGCCAGGGGTGTAGGCCCCACTCAATTTTAAAATTACAGCTTTGGTTCTTCGTATCTTACAGTAAAAACCTTGTCGATTGTTCAATTTCTAAGGACAGCACCCCTACTTGATTTCTCGCTGGGTTCGCCATTGTTTGCAGCCTAGACAAAAACATTTTAGGCTTGTGTCACTACCATATAAAGGGTTATTATAGGTGATTGTAAACTCTCATCACAGACGGTTTTTAAACCGTCTGAAATTTTGCGTCTACGATAACAGGTGGTTATCACAGACAGTTTGTGAGCTATTTGTGATAAATCACAATATAGATGATTCGTATAAATAACCATCTATGAAGGTACTATCACAGACGGCTACCACTAAAAGCCATCTATGATATGTTAGCCATCACAAACGGTTGTATGTATGAACCGTCTGTGATGAGTGAATATCACATACGTTTGGTAAAAATACCATTTGTGATAATATCACAGACATTTTTTATGGCAGCCATCTGTGATAGTTCATTCTATATCTAAAATACACAGATATCACTGATACACAAATACACAGATATTGATCACAAATACACAGATATATCGCAGTTACAAAATTTTATAGATTAACTAGTAAGGTGTTTATGCATTGAAATGGAGTCTCAAGAGGGTGATACATATCATTAAATATGATCCTAAACCATACTACAGATTTTGCAATAGACAAATACTAGAACATTGTTCCACCTAAGACTAATATGCTAACTGAACAAAGACATGGTAGTTTTGCGGTGGTGAGGGCAAAGGAACAGCCTAGCCACCGAAGTCATAGAGGGTGCAGCCTTAGCGCTTGAGTGTGTAGACAACGTCCATGGTGGTGATGGTCTTGCGGCGGACATGCTCGGTGTAGGTGATGGTGTCGCGGATGACATTCTCTAGGAATATCTTGAGCACACCGCGGGCTCCTCGTAGATGAGCCTGAAGATGTGCTTCACGCTACCCCTCCTCACCAACTGTTGGATCGTTAGCTTTGTGATGTCCTGGATGTTGTCGCGCAGGACCTTTTGGTGGCGCTTCACACTGCCCTTGCTAAGCACCTTCCCTCCCTTTGCTATGCCCAGACATGGCTACCGATGGATCTCTTCTTTGAGGCTACATGGAAGAAGCGAATGGAATTTGAGGAGAGGGTTACAGTGGTGGTGTTGGTTCTTGAAGTGAAACTGGGGGAAGGGAGAGGGAGAGGAATAAGGGGTGAGAGGTGGCCAAACCGGTGCCTGCCGTTTGATGTAGAGAGAATGGATGGGTGAGATCGAGATCCTAGGGGAGATGCCACGGATCGATGATGTGGTATTATCACAGACGGTTCAAATAAAAAACTATCTGTGATGTATGCAATTATCATAAATAGTTCTTGTTAAGAACTGTCTGTGATACAGAATTATCACAGACTGTTCTAGCCATCGCTAGTAACGTAGATAATCACGTTTGTAAAACTGTCTATGATAATTGCAACGCTGACGGTTCCCCTAAACCATCTGTAATGAGATGTCTAGTATAGCTTTTTTTTTTGTTCTAGTATGTGTAAAACCATATTGACTAACATGGGCTAGGTATCCAGTGATCTTCTGCGATCTATCTGGTAAACAAATATTAATGATCTACTCAATAATCAAATAAGCCCATATCATACAGTTATGCATTCAATATATATAGAATTCATTGAATGAGAATTAGGAAAAAGAAAATTAAACACGTTTTGCACTAAATGTTATATTCAATATAATACATTGATTTGAATATCTGAATACATACAAATCTAGATTGTCAGAATATGAACCTAGCTTGAAGGATAAAATGTGAGTAAGAAAGGTCTACTACTATGTGAAGTAACATCATTATTTACTCCAAGAAGTAGTCAATTTACTCCAAACATGCATCACATATGTCATCATTCACAAGCCCCCCATCCATGTTTACATTTTGCCCAACATTAATTAAAAGTCCAACCTTAATTTACGTTCTACCCCCACTGCGAATTCAATGTCAAGTGAAAGATTACGTCATTACATGTTGCTTAAATTCGCAGTAGTGCCGTACAGCCTAGAGCATGTACAGTACATTTAGAATTTCTTTTCCAGGACTACATTTATAAATTTGCAAGAACACATTCGATCAGTTCCATCCATGGAAAAGGCTAATTCACTGGAGCGCGAGAGAACAACATTAATCCGGACATACATTAATTGTCTAAGTAAATTTGATCTTCAAAAATGAAGATTTTTTGTAAGATATTAGACTATTAAACTAACTAATAGAATTTTTCGTGCAATTGCATAGCTAGATATTACAACATATTGTATTTGTTATAAACTTTATTGCCTTTCAAAAATATTATTGTATACAACTGAAATAGTTGTAATATGTATATATGATTAATCTGCACCATTATAATCTGGCCGTACCAAAATAAGCAGTATATAAATTTTCTATTTTTCACTTGATTAATGAAAGAATTTGTTATCTATATACGATCAATCTACACTGTTATAATCTAAACCGCCCAAAATAAGTAGTCTAGATATTCACTTTTTCTCTTGGTTAATGAGACAATTGCTATGAATTTTTTCCTGATTTAAGGATTATTGTGGGTTTTTTAGATCTCCAAAGTGAATCTTATATATTACCAGTTGTTTGTAGATATAAATAGATAAGAGTAGATAATACACTTGATCTTAGCCAAAATGCTGATATCAGTACGTATAGCTGACAAGTATTGTTGTGTACTTGTGTGCCCTGAAGAACAACAAACAAAAAGTATATATATATATATATATATATATATATATATATATATATATATATATATATATATATATATATATATATATATATATATATATATATATATATATATATATATATATCCTGAAGTATGTACTCCCATCTCAGTATACCATCTTAATGGTATTGTTATACCTCTTTATTTATTTATTTATTTAAGCATACTCTAATAATGATTAGAAGATACTCTAAAGTGAGTTCCATGAAAAATTTCATCAAAATTCACTTTTTATAGCACAATGTATGTATATACTCATTTATGTTTGTAAAAGAGTATATAGCAAAAATAAAGGGGTCCGATGAAAAATTTTCAACTAACTCGTATTAGGGTATCTTAGAATTAGTATTTAAGTACACCGAAAGTGGTAAAGAGATATAAAATATTCATTTAAGTGGTATATCAAAAGTGACGGTATGTACTCCCAGGAGTACGGAAAAGGTTTCTACATACATACATAAATATATACATATACATATATATATTATTTGAACTAGTTAGTAAACTAGTTAAACTTGACGACATGACATCCAAAAACTTTTAAAATTTTTCACACATGATATATGATACATAGGAGAAATACCTATTCTAGAGGCACCATGGTGCCCTTGTTTCTCATATTTCTCATTGCCAAGAAGTGCAAGAGATATGTGCATGTTTTCCCACGTAAATACAATTACACTGGCACAAAGAACAAACAAAGTACTATAAACAGAAGGCGGTAGGGTATCGCAGCTGGTACCTGGTATAAGCATTTACGCGCAAGAAGAAAAGCAGAAGAAATTCAAATGTGAAACCCTATTACTACTTCAAACGTTCAATGCAACGAGTCATGAAGAGGATAGGCGCGGAAAATGGGGGACAGGCAGACTTTTGAAATCAATTACTGCCATGCAATGACTCGCACATTATATTGCTGTAGCACTGTTAACTTAAAATCATCGATCCTTTCTAATTATATTTTGTATTACATCTGCACATGTACATATGGCGCCTGTCATTATTCGCAAAATCGAATGCATGGACTGCTGCATGGTCAGTCGTATAGCTTATTTACACTGACAGATACATAGATCCTCTATTTACGAAAACGAATGAAAGAAAAAACGAACTAATCTTCTGCATGTTAACTACTATTTTGTTAATTCCCCCCATCGTACGATCGATCCTTTTTTTTTGTCTTTCTGAGATGACGCCAGTTCGCCGCTCTGAATATCTCATGTTTCCGTTCGAAGTTACAGCCTGGAAACAATCATCTGCCTTCTGCGCACCCTCTCCATTTTGTCTATTCTCTCCAGCACAGCGTTGGCTGCTGCCGTGACCAGCTCGGCCAAGTCCCTGAATGCAGAGATAGATCGCCATTGCAGATACAGTTAGTAGTTGTATGCATGCATATGGGTGCATTGATATTTGTGCGTGACATACACGCGGAGAGGAAGAGAATACGTACCCGGTGGAGGAGTCGTAGGTGAGGCCGACGGTGTACTTGGCCTCGCGGAGGGCAAACTTGTAGCGCTCGATGTTGCGGGGGAGGAGTTCGTTGGAGTCGACGATGATATCCGAGGGCTTGATGTCGTAGAAGATGGGAATGATGGTCTTGCGGGCCTCGACGAGCATGGCGAGCTCGCGGAGGCAGAACTCCGAGTCGCAGTAGTGCTGCGAGAAGATGGCCACGGCGACACTGCAGTCGCGGATGGCGGTGTAGATCCGATCCTCCAGCCGGTCGCCGGGGCGCATGGACAAGTTGTCGAGGAATACGCGTACAGAGCCCTCGCCACGGCTCTGCACCAGCCGGTCGTGGATCAGCCGGGCCACCGTCCGCTTGGTGTCCACCCCGCGGTGGTTGATGAACACGTCGTAACGGGGCTGCCCTAGCGACTCCTCGTCGTAATCCACTCCCCGCGCCACCACGGCCTCCTTCTCCATTCCCTCAGTCGCCGCCGCCTCCGCCGACGCGTTCAGCCGCGACGCGATGCACCTACGCGAGAGCCCGGACGCCATGTGTGCGCGCGCGCGCGAATGCCTTGCGGCTAGTTCAGCTGCAGTCCGCACGCGTGGATCAAGCAATGTGGTGGTGCACGTACTACTGACGTACGTGCGCGGTCGAGGCTACCTGCCGAGGTCGAGATGGCTCAGGAGAGCAGCAGCAGCTGAATTGGTCGAATTGATCGATTTGCTTTGGTGAATGGTGATGGCTGCTGGATCGGGAAGCTAGCTGCGATTTATATAGCAGGCGCGCATCATATATATTCAAACTCTTGTCGCGCGCGTCATGTTCAAATGTGAGAGTTTGAAAGAAGATCGATCGTACAGCGAGCGATATGCCGGGCGTGTTGGTCTGGTTCAAACTTACCCGCGAAGCGGGACAGGAACCAAAGTACTGGAGATTAAACTGGCTAGGTCGTCGTCGTTAACTGGTTAAGTAATTTTGCATGGGCATGTTCTGGACTTCTGGTACTAGCGCATACAGACGGACGCGGTTCCTGGCTCCTCCGCCAAGAAATTCTGCATGCTGGCCTTTCTGCGATGAATTCCAACATGTTGATTTTTCCGCACAACACAAGTATGCATGTGGCAGTATATTAGATGGTTGTGAAGCAAGGAAGCCACCTGCGTGTGCACTACTCTTTCAAAGGTTTGAGGGTTGATACCTGTGAGTTGTGAGCGCGCCGGAGAGGGAGGAACGAGACCCCTTCAAATACGACGGGATCAACGAGAGTGTTTCAGGATCCGTGGGATCGTGAATTCGTGACGCACCGTACTGAATATATAAATATATCGGCCGACGTCACCGTAGGACTCTCACTGCCTGCGGTTTGATACGTTCAACAGCTCGTAATAGTCCAAGCCTTGGCTGTAAACAAAGAGAATTTTACCGTACGTCAAGAGGGGGAAAAAGACAGGCGCAACCGGGCTTGACGACACGCGTGAAGTCCATGTAGATTATTTGGGGAATGGATGACACCATCTAGGTCATTCGGACGTGCAGAAAGATTTGAAGAAAAGAACAACTGCATGCATGCATGCTTGCATGTTTGTCCCTTGTAAATGCAAAACCTGCAGATATGCCCCTGGGAATTAAACCCATGTTGCACAAACCTGGTTTATCAGTTCAAAATGACTAGACATAGGGCGTGGTTTCACCCTTGAGCTGTCCAGTGGGCCGGGCTTAATCGTACCAGCCCGTGGCCCGGTACTGTTGGCCGGCCTGAGCACGGCATGGTCTGGCCCGGGTAATATAGCCGTTTTTTACTATTTGGGTGTAAAAAATTCAGAAAAATAGCAAAAAATTCAAAAAAAGGAAATATTTTCTATAAATAGGGGAGCATCCGGCCTCCATTTTTCACACCTCAAACCTCACTCTCTCTTTGTTTAGCTATGAAAATTTTGATAGTATTTGCGCAAATTTGGCAAAATTAGTAAGAAATTCGTGCGAAATTCAAAAAATTAAGAAATCTTCAAAGAATTTTTTGAGAGCTACAAAAGAGGTAATAGTGCTGTCTTATTTTAATTTTTTGCTATTATTTGTTGATTCAATAGTAAGTTAATTGTTCTTTATTATTTCAATTTGCAGTTGATTCAATGGAGAACTACAATTTTCAACTCTCTGAATTCGGTCTCTCGGCGGAGGATGTGCAATCCTTTCAAGAAGGATATCCATCTGCGGAAGGTCCACATCCATAACAAACTGAAGAGTCAGAAGAAGCGACAGCCCCGGTGGCGTAGGGTCCGATCGATCCATCTTCTGTTGGCTCAACAAGTGCATCCACAACCCATAACACGGGTGCAAAAAGAACAAGAGTTACTACATCAGGAGTCTGGAACGATTTCGACAAGAAGTTTAAGACCGACGATGATGGGAATTCGGTGAGGTATGCTGTTTGTAACATTGTGGTAATGAATTGTCTGCAAAATCATCAGGTGGGACGGGTCACCTGCAATAGCATGCTGCAAGTTGCAAAAGAAGGTATGGAATATAAATACGCCAAACGCAGCTGCAATATAACCCCGACGGTTCGGTACGTACTTGGGAGTACAACCTAAAGGTAGCCCGAGAATTTCTTTGTAAATTAATTGCTTCTCAAGATTACCTTTAAATTTTGGTGAGTTTCTTTCTTAGAACTTTTTCATAAAGCTACACTTTGTCTTTCTGGAGTATATTATCCAACCTCTTCTCTAATTGTTCATATCATTCTTGAAATTGCTACTCACCTAAAGGCTTTTAAAAATGATCCTGTACTACGAGATGCTGTAGTTGCCATGAAAACTAAGTTTTTAAAATATTAGAGGGAAATTCCTATTTTATATGCATTCGCCTTTATTTTGGATCCTAGGGCCAAACTCCAAGGATTATAAATGTATTACAACTTTTAAGTGATGCTACCGGTTTAGATTAGTGTAAATATTATAGAGTAGTTAAGGATAAATTATATGAGGTATATGAGAAATATGAAAATAAGTTTAGGTTCGTGTGTTTGGAAAGACCCCCAGTAACCCCTAGCACCTTTAGGGGGACTATGCAATGGGGCAAGATATTTAGTTCTTCCTCTAGAGATTCTCGTGCAAGTGCAGGTACACATCAGTCAGGAGGAGGAAGGCGACAAAGCACTGGAGACCTATCAAGCTTCCCAACAGTGATAGCGTCAGCTTCGAGCAAGAGTTGAACATCCTCTCATGGTGGCAAACCCAGAAAGTAACATATCTAGTGCTATCCATATTAGCGTGGGATGTGTTAACTGTTCCTGTCTCTACAGTCTCATCGGAGTCAGCCTTTAGTCTATCTAGAAGAATAATCGAGGAGCGACGAACAAGTCTCTCAAACGAGATGGTCGAAATCCTTCTGACCGTCAAAGACTGGGAACAAGCTGAATTAAGACTCCAACATACTGCAGAGAATAGACATTTAGAAGAATCTTTTGAGAATTTATATCTTGACAGCAATGAATAGGATTTTCAATATTTTTCTTCACATGTAGTCACTAATGAGCTTTATAGGTTGTGCTCTTTTTTCTTTACCATGGTTTCTCAAGTTGAGTTTTCACTTGGTAAAATTTTTAATGAGGTAGCCATCCCATGTAATTTAACAAGTTAATAAAGCTCATTATGTCATTAAAAATAATTATCTTGATGATTAACAATGTCTACAATTTTCTATAATTTTTATTATTTTTTTCTTAATTTTCTGAATTTTCTCTCTTTTTATCGGCTTAACGGCCTCACCGGCTGGTATGACCCTTTGTCAGAATCGCGTTCGTGCAAAGATGGCACTGCCGTGGTCTGTGCTTGGGCTCGGACCACAGCCCGTGGGCCGGCATGGCACAACCCGTTTATTTGACGGGCCTTAACGGACCGTGCCTAAACAGGTCATGCCGTCGTCGGCCCGTGCTATGCCGGCCCGGCACGGCCTATTGGCCACCACTATTTGGCCCTACACCTTAACTTTGATCTGGCTAGGACTAATTGAATATGGTTAGTATGACACCCCAGCCCATGATGTCCCATATATATGTGTGTGTATATAAGGGTGTGGATTAGTCCCACCTTACTAGCTTAGCTTGAAAAACACTTACATATAAGCCTAAGAGTTCCAATGGTAGTACCCCTGGTTAACTGTTTTCCATGAAGCGAGGACGAAAGTACAAGCGGGGTTGCTACGTGTGCGTGGCCTATCCAGAATAGGGTTAGGCCTAAACCGATTTGGACCCTAGGGTGTTACATTTAGGTTCATCATGGTAAGACATTCTGATTAAGTTCAAATACTTGTAGCGCATGATCTACATGAAAAAAAATGCAATACCAGCAATAGTAGGGAACGTAGGCCTAGGCTGTTGCTGCAATTGCGAAATGACTATTGACTGAACGTAGAAGACAATAGTATGGCATTAGGAAGTGCATGGTGGAAAAATCTTCAACTGCATGTGCACTTCAAGAGAAAATAGGAACAGTTTAAGCATATAAATCTTAGATGCCATTTCTGTATTAGTAAGATGTATTGAAGTATAAATGAATTATCTATTTTTCTTATCAACTTATGTTTTTAGGTGAATTGGTTGATGCATGCAATTCATTATGGTATCAAAGCTAAGAGATCCTGAGTTTAAAACCCAGTTGGTGTAATTAAAAAATAATCGTAGCCCATTTATATTCTACGTCTTAGGCCTAATGAACCTACACATGAGGGGAGTGTTAAAGTATATGTGAGTTGCCCCCTTTCCTCATAAGCTTAAACTTTTAGGTGAATTGGTTGATGCATGCAACTCAATAAGATGGAGACAAAACTCTATTGTTAGAGAACCAGGGTATAAATTAACCAGATTTATGCATTTTCTACTCTTGCTTGAGCATGCTATTTGACATAATCTAAATCATTTGCATTAATTGCTTGTATTGAGTTTGTGAGAATTCTGCAGTTCATCAAATTCTCATAGAACTTTTGTACTTCATGCGTCAATTTTTGGTTGAACAATTTTACAATATGTGTCTAGTATCATGATGAGATCTTTACATTAGAATTGAACAAGTATATATACAAATGATGACACAAAATTTTTTATCAATAATAGTTAATTACTTGATGGATGTCGCAATTAAAAATAAGTATTTAGATTAGATGTAGAAGAAAATGGTATGACATTGCGTAGGGGTGTAAACCAAAACTTAAACCATAGTCCTTACGTGAAAACAAGAAGAGTCCACATTTAGACCTCTAGTTTTGTTTGTATAAGATGTGGAAGAAGCTCCATTGTTAGCGAAAACAAGGCATGAAATAGACCTTGAGCCTTTGGTACTTTTGCATGACCATACTATTTGAAACTCTATGAAGTTGAAACATCCGGATCACATCAAGATGGATAAGATTAGGATGATAGTAAATTCAAAGTGCATTAAATTCTCATAGAACATTGAGCATCAATATTCGATTATACAAGTTTACAAAGTTATCTAGCTTGCATCACAATGAGATTTTTAGATTAAATCTGAATACTCATACTAAGATTATTTTAAAAATTACGTAATTGATAATAGATGTGAGCACCTAGACTAATGGATGACACTGCGTAGTGGATGAGAAATAAATCTTGAACATTGCACCTTAAGGAAAAACAAGAAGATCACTCATGTAGATCTCTAGTCATGTTTGTATAAGAATGTAGAAGAAACTCTATTGTTGGCACATGTAGATCTCTACCGTGTTTGTGTAAGATGAAGAAAATCCATTCCTTATTAGTGGACCAGGGTATGAAATAGATATGGTGTCTTTGTAATTTTTGCATGAATATGTTATTTGACACTATCTAAAGTCTAAAACATTTAGATCTCGCCAGGATGGCCATGATTGGGACAATGATAAATTCAAAGCACATTAAGCTTCTAGAGAGCTTCGAGTGCCAATTTTTTTTATCAAATTGTGCAAACAAAGTAGTACTACGACATATATATACAAAATTGGCTCAAATACTAATATACTAGATGTCATGAAAATTTAAATTATAGGCGCCAATCACTTGATGGTTGATGCAATACAAAATGAAAATTCAACTAAATATAGAAATAATTAGTAATTTGATACGATATTGCAAAGTTGATAGGAAATAAATCTTTAATTGTATAACCGAAGGAAAACATGATGTGTACATATAGTCTATTATTAGTGAAAGATGATATGAACTACTTTTGCATGAGTGTGCACTTGGACACACCTAAAAGTCTAGACCATCTAAATCACCTCTGAATGTCTAATATTTAGATATATAGTGACACTACCACAGAAAAGGTCATCACAGACGGTTCCTCAACCGTCTGTGTTTATGTGTCAGTGATAATAGGTGGTTATCACAGATGGCTCCCAAGCCGTCTGTGATAACTTACAGTACAGATGGTTAATATCACAAACTGTCTGTGATAGTCAAGTATCAGAGATGGTTTTTATAAAAAAAAGTTTATGATAGTCGAGTATCACAGATGGTTTTTTATACAAACTGTCTGTGCTACTCGACTATCACAGACGGTTCAGTGTTTGAAACCGTCTAGGATATATATATCACAGACGGTTTAGAACACCGAACCGTCTGTGATAGCTATTTCAAAAGCGATTTTATTTGTTCTTTTTCGGCGAGCCTCAGGATATGCTAGCCATGCCCTCTGAAAACAAGTAAGATCACGTATATAGCATAGGACAATCATTACATAAATCACACAGATGAATGAAACAACACCAGCAGATCACACACACACACATACATATCGTGACAATCGTTACACGGTTCTCACTTTAAATCTGGGTTCCTGTCTTGATGTGCATCTACTTATGATGCATCCTCCACTTGCTCTCCATCAACACATGATGGTCTTTTCTTGACTTGATGATCAACTCATAATCATCTCCTCTTCGGGATCTTAACTTGATGTTCATCAACATATTGATGCCATCCTTCATCCTAAACCTTAACATGATGATGATCTACTTATGATACCATCTAAAGTCTTCATCATCATATGACATTACATATTGATCAACTCATGAAAAATATTAGTCTCATAATATAATTGTCCTTAATTACTAAAATATATCATTAACTCATAATGATAGGTCTAGATTCTTCAGCTCAGTCATACGCTATCATGTTGCATGTTTATTGTATGACATTGTGAGTTTAGGATATCTTATGAGTAAAGCTGGATAACTCTGTAGAGTGTAATGTATAGTATTTGGATACGTTGTGCTTCTGATCAATGGAGTTGTGTTTAATGGGTGAATCCAATAACAGCACATAAGTAAGATTTGAATGATCTTAAAATGATATGTAAGGTTATTAAATCCCCTTTTCTATTAAATAAATAATATTTGATATTTAAAGTTTAATTATCTTTACAAACAAACATGCATTTATGCTCATAATAATAGAACATCCATATCTTGCTATATTGAAATCCTGGCAAGTAGTTAAATATGTGTTCTCACAAGGCTTGCTGAGAATGGTTGTACTCATACTTGTTTAATCATCATCAGAAGGAGCTTGGAGGAAACTGAGGAACCTTTTGAGGGAAACTTCAATGACTCCCTAGAAGGTGGCGACTATTAGTTCTATGTCTCGACTACGCTCAAGTATGCCTGTGGTTTTTAGAAGATCTTTTTTGTTGTATTATACACCTTCGGCTTAGATACCTTTAATAATGTAAAACTCAGCTGCTAAGCCTTACTCTCTTATAATAAAAGTTTGGCTTTTATGATTAAAATATGACATGTTTGATATACACTCTTCCTGAGTAGTTACAGTGAAATTTAACAACATCAAAAATAGGGTCATCACGGAGGTGATTGGGATGCTTATCACGGTGTTCTTCGCGGGACAGCACTCGAGCTCTAGCACCACCACCTAGACTGGAGCACACCTTCTGAACACACTGAGCACTTGCATGATGCCGTACAAGAGCAAGAGCAAATCATCATGTAGACTATAACGTCTTGCTAGTGTTGAAGTATATTGTTCACTTTTTCTTATCAGGTTAAGCTTTTAGATGAACTAATTGGTGTATACAATTTAATATGGTATCAAAGCCAAGAGATTCTAATTTCAAAATCCAACTTACGCAATATTTAAAAAATTATAGTCCACTTCTATTCTACGTCTTAGATCTAAGAGAGTCTAGATATGAGTAATATTGAAGTATATGATTTTTAGTAAACTGATGGATGTATGAAACTCCCTAGCTAGAAATGAAGACTCTCTATCGTTGCGTCAACGAGGCGGTGCGGCTTCACCCACCAGCGTCGTTACGCTACGCACGTAAGAGCTTCACCATACAAACTAAGGATGGTGAGGGCAAAGGTGAAAGGGCATATAGTTGCAAGCCCAGTGGTGATCCACAACAGATTGCCGTGCATTTATAAGGATCTCGAAGCCGATCAGTTCAGTCCTGAAAGACGAGAGGACAAGGCCTATGGCGCATTTTGAAAGACGGCATTCGGCATGGGGCAAGATGCATGCCTGCGTCGGCGAGGCATTTGTTTACATCCAAATCAAGGTGATACGGAACCATTTGCTGAGAAACTTTTAGTTGGAGCTGGTGTCACCTTTCCTGGAGACGGATTAGAACGTGGTCATGCCTGGGCCAAAGGGAAAGTTGATCGTCAGCTACAAGAGACAGGCTGTCTGCGACCGCCTGAATTTAGAGCCGGCATATCGCCAGACGGCTTGTATGTGTTGCCTGGTGTTTCTCTTATTTGTGTGAGATACATTTAAGGCGCTGTTCTTTTTAGCTTCTAAAAACTGTTTTTTGACTTTTCTACAGTAACTAGTTTTAAACTGATTCTTTTTTCAAGATAGAGTCTACAAGTTAATTGTATTATATACTTTCTTGGCTTCATTTATATCGGCAAAAACCGCACGTGAGTTTCTGTTACTCTGTAATCTCTCGTACAAGCAGCCCAAAAACCACAACCACAGCCAAAAGCCACAAGCCGTATGAAGCTTTCATAAAGGAAGGCTTGGGCACGTCGTGTAAGATTTTAAGGACCGAACCAATCATCGCCTCCACCAAGAAGCCCCACTTATTCATAATCTATTCAGAAATACCAAAGCTCGCTATAGCATTTTTCTTTTTTTCGACAAGATAGACTACTACTGTTCCATATCGGTATAAGATTTCCAACTCCTATACCATGATTCACCCCTATCCACTCATTCTTAGCCTAATCTACTTATCTCTCTCGACTTCTCTATGGCTGACTAGCTAGAGCACACACACTCTCTCTCTCCAACGAATGTCAAGAAAAAGATGTGGTTGCAAGTGAGCATGGCAGCATACCATGATCGAACAATAGTGGGCAAGCATGATGGCACCTGGTGAGCGACTGTACAAAGGCAGGTACGGTCGGACCAGGTGGCACGCTATGAGTTGATACGGGTGAGCCGTATTGGCAAGGCTGTTGATGAGCGGGTCAGCACTCAACAAGTAGCTGCAAGGAAGCGGTGGCTCGGCTGGCATGAGCAAGGCTACTGCGGGAAAGTGAGGCGGTGCCGACGAGGAGCGGGTGCAACGGTGGTGTCCTCGCCCCACTGTCGACTTGGCGATGTTTGCTTAGATTTTGTTTTCTATTGAAATTTGTTGTATTTTTTAATCTTCTTGTGAAACATGCTTGAAATTTCTTGAAACTCACATTTGAAACTCTTTTGATACATTGAAGCAGTAAGTTTCAGTCCTAAAACTCATTGAAAATGAGTTTTCAACGAGCTTCATATTTTGGAACATCAAGTTTCAGATGTCAAACACATTGAAACACCAAGTTTTAGATTCAAAACTCGATTCTCTTTTTTGAAACTTCATGAAAGCTTAAGTTTTGGATTCAAAACTCATTAAAACACCGAGTTTCATATTTTTGAAACTTCATGAAATCTCAAGTTTCGGAATGTGAAACTCCTTGAAACACTAACATTCAGCTTTGAAACTCGACACTCATGTTTTGAAAATTCATGAAACCACAAGTTTTCAAATGTGAAACTCATTGAAATGATTTGAAATTGGATACTCGTTTTTTTTTGAAATTTTGATGAAACCTCAAATTTTGGATGTGAAACTCGTTGAAACACCAACATTCATATTTGAAACTCGAAACTCATATTTTGAAACTTCATAAAACTGCAAGTTTTCAAATGTGAAACTCATTGAAACTAGATACTCGTTTTTTGAAATTTCATGACACCTCATGTTTCGGATGTGAAACTTGTTGAAACACCAACATTTAGATTTGAAACTAGAAACTTGTGTTTTGAAACTTCATAAAGCTGCAGTTTTCGAATGTGAAACTCGTTAAAACTACTTGAAACTAGATACTCTTTTTTGAAACTTCTTGAAACCTCAAGTTTTGGATGTGAAACTCATTGAAATAGCAGTATTCAAATTTGAAATGTCAAACTCTTGTTTTGAAACTTCATGAAGCCGAAAGTTTTCAAATGTGAAACTCGTTGGAACGATTTAAAATGGATACTCATTTTTTGAAACTTCATGATGTTTTGGATGCATAGCTCGTTGAAACTTAAGTTCCAGTTTTCAAACCTCCTTTGCAGCTATACCGTTGAGAGGCTCTCCCAACGGGATAGCGTTATGTAGCAGCTCCCAGATAGTTATATTATGGTATAAGACATTGTATCGATCATCTGTAGTCTTATTGTACTCCTTGTAGTATGTCGAAGTGTATGCTTTAGTTATTAATAATCTCAGGTTTTTATTCTGCTACTTGGCACATCCTCCTTATCTCATGGCAGCCCATGCATTCTTGACAGCTTTAATATTTTTTCAACTTGTGATATACAATAGCTAAATCTCCAGAGTCCAAAAAATACATATAAGTGTAAATCAGTTCAATACCATTGCAATCGTTTGCGAGTAACAAAATACCATCATAAAAAAATGAGCTTATAAATACCATCGCAAATACAAAAAATTCTGGAGAATGCCATCTCATTAGCTTTTCCATCCATAGCCGCTGTTAACATCCAATTTGGAGAGAGAAAAATTCAGAAATGACGCTACTACCCCTAAAGCCTCCTTTGCTTCTCCTACTTTCTACCTCTCACGGGCCACAGATGAGCCTAGACCAAGCCGTCGTTGCAGTAGTCGAGCAGGGTTGCAGCCTGCATGGAGGAGATTGGAGAGCAGCAAGCCGACAGCATCAGCTTGCATGCACCACTCTAAGCCTTACCGCTGTCTTTGAACCCATCAAGATAGCCATTGCCGCCCACAACTGCCACAGGAGACATTATCTTCTTTATCAAAGAACACCAGATGTCGCCGAAGTTGAGTTGCATAGCCACCCTTGTCTCTGCCTCTGACAATCTGCAGCCTCCACCATCTTCCAGCCAAACAAACTGCGTCACGAGGTGTGCCTTGACATGCTAATGCTAGCCGCCAACACATTCAGCCACCCCATCAACTATACAGTGTCGCCGTCGTCGCTCTCCTCGCCGCCACCGATGACAACCTCCTAGGCATCTTCTCCACCCCTCCTATCCACAAAAATAGAATCCTCTCATCTAGAAACACGCCATGCTTGCGCTAATCCTGCCGATTCCACTCGGATCCACCCCTGCCATATCTACCCCTCCATGCCATGTAGCCTCGTTGTCATCCCGTTCTGGCTGTCCTTATCTGCTGTTACATCACCGATCACCTCCCTCAAGTTCGATGTGCCCAAAAACATGCTTTAAGTCATCTGTCGTCGTCATCTCCTTGCTATAACGCCCCCTCCCTCCCTCTCCCTTTCTCTCTCTTTCTCGCTAGAGTATCAACCTGGAAGAACATCTCTCTCTTTCTTGCTCTCTGTCTCAACCTGAAGAACAATGCCGCTCGGTCAAGGGCATAATTGTCATTTCACACGCAACTAACAGGGGAATGGATAGCGATGGCATTTTACAAAATTTTTGCCTTTGTGATGACATTTGTAAGGTCGGTCTCTTCGCAATAATATCTTGCAACTCATGAACAATTGCAATGGTACCGAACAAATTTACTCTACATGTAAATCCAAATCTTGCAACTCATAAACAAATGCGATGGTACTGAACAAATTTACTCTACATGTAAATCCAAAAATTTGTCGATGGCTAAGGTGATAGGTGCCTTAGAAATTCATTTTGATGATAGAATAATTAGCTTGAACATATTACAAAATAGATGATACCCGGCGTGTTGCTACAGGAATTCTTAGATGTGTCTATGGAGGCATGCTATTTTGAGTAAAGGGGCAAATGATAGCTGCCGCATGAGATGTACTTTTCTATTGTAGTAAATGGATGCGTGTATTTGTAAGAATAAATCTAATGCAAATTAGCATGACATATATGCATGTATTTGTAAGGAGAAAAATGTAATGCAAAGTTAATGAAGAAAAAAAACAGTACAATTGCCAAGGAGGCGGTCGACTTGGACTAATCTCAGACGCCCATGGTTAATCCAATGGCTAAAAAGAATTACAATGATGTGGAAGTCTGGGGAGCAAAATAGCTTTGATTGCTGTCAGTGGGGGTTGTTTGTTTAGTATATATAGATACAGATTATACCACATTCGTGTTCCAAGAAATAAAAGCTTAGAAAAGATTTAGACAGTTTTTTTAGTTGAGCTCAGCAGAGAAGCTATTTTTAGTAGCATGCCATAAAGGGAGCATCATATTTTATCATCGCAAAGAATTACAGAATTGCTTGTTTGCTAATAATTTGCCCAAATCGAAAATAGGTATCAGTAATTCAGTATAAAAACAAAGGGTGAAATTAACTAGTCAAACCGCTCATTTGCAAATGCCTCTAGTTGCTGCAACAACTGACAGAATAGCTAGTTTAGGTCAACATAATTGCACTTCGGTTGTACCACCAGTACCGAGGCCCTGTTGAAAAGAATATATATCTACAATGCCACCATTTTTTGCCACTACAAATTTTAGGCAGAATTCAACAATATACCACTGGCCATGTTGAGCACCCATTAAATTGGTGATTTACTCCTGTATATGTATTCTAAAATAAAATGAAGCTCTTCACGAGAACTTCAGGCTGCTACCAACTATAAAACATCGAGGCAATGGAGACAGTAATGGTTAAGGATTCTCTCAACAAGACTGTTAGATTCAGGAACCAGCGAAGATGTAATGCTGTTCCAGAGGTGGAAAGTGGTAGAGTCATTCACAATCCTAGAAAACAGAACATCATGTTTTGCTCTTTCAACCTTGTTATCTGGTTTTGAAAAGTACCTGCAGTACATCAATACCATAATGAGCATGCGTATCCAGCCAAATATCCGAAGAGTCGACAATTACTTTACTGATGGTTTTTTCGAAACATGCATTTTAACAATGATACATGTACATAATGAACTTTTAGGAGGGCTGAGATGCGTTTGGTGACTTTGTTGAATTTGACAAATGAGTAAACAGTTCAGGATCATAAAGCCTAGTTAACAAACATAGACACACTTGTCGGACGAGTGTGCGAGTAGTGAAAAAGGTTACATTTTGTAGTGGTAGACACAACTTAGTTGCGCGAATTTTAACAAAGCAATTTTGGAAAGCCTGATTGGGGCAAAAGTACAAACACTAAACTGTTTGGTTGGAGACTTAAGGATGGCACACTTGCCTTAGGCAAGTTTGACCAAATGAGGCTAGTGTTTGGTACGTAGCCACAGCCACACTTACCCGCCTGACCCGCTTGTCATAGACTCATCTTTGTGCCAAAGTTTTGTGGCTAAGAAATTCTTGGCCACAAAAAGTTTGGCAAAGCTGTGAGGCTTCCAACCAAATAGTAAATTGAAAAGTTTGAAAAGTTGATGTTGCTGGTCAAGATGGAACTTTGATGTATAGACTAACAATTGCAGAATTTACTGTGGAATATTACTTCCAAATAGTAAATCTGAACAAATTGAGCGGCCTTGCAAGCACAAATGGATGAAGAAACTACATACCTCATAATATCTGTAGAACTTATAGGGTAAAATGTAACTGAGGGCTCCAACTTTATGTCAAGATGCCCCCTGTTTTGATCAGCTTTGTCGGAAAGATTTCTTATTACTCTTGTCAAAAGTTCAGCACCATTCCACTGTGACAGAGTATCATCATATGTTGAATAAAATTCCTTCAGGCACTCCACCAAGAATGGGCTGCAATTGGCATAATAAGGTGTGAAACTACATGTGTGCAAGTAGTAGTTCATCAAACAAAAGAGCACGAGAACATTATGTAAAATGTGTGCATCTGACAACATGTGTCTGTCACGCTTTGTGTTAGAAATAATTCCTTGACTTTTCAAACAGTTCACAAAACACTCAAAATGGTACTTTCAGGATTTCGTGCTTCTTATCTGTGATTCACACAATAATTCTTAGCACTTAACTGCAACAAAAAAAACCAAAATAACATGGGCAACAAATTTTCTTTTTTTCAGTGAACCAATAGAGCATTAATAGATATGAACTGTATGTGTGTTACTTATTACATGATAGTATTAATTTGTGATTTTAATTAAACGATATCGGTTTATCCAACCATACTTAAAAGACCAATTACTTGAGTATGGCCTGCTAGGACATGATCGGATCATTCGTATGCTTCATAATTCAAATGAATATTCAGGTGTCTGAAAATTCTTATACTTTGAGCATCTACAAGCGTTGTGGCACATCATCAATTGGATTACATACCAAGCCAACTAGAACTAGGACCTTGATGGGTAACTGGCAAAATCAATGCCGAAATCATAATGCAAAATAGCATTGCACACCATTTGAGATGTTCAGAACAAAGGAATAAAAAAAGGTTGCAAAGAAAATAGAGTGCTATTACCTTTGTTTTTCGAATGCTAATACAGCACCACTAAAACTGGAATTTCCAGAAACTTGTTTTACTGCGCCAATAGAATTCCGGAGTGATTTCAATGGTTTAAGTACAATAACATCAGAGTCAAGGTATATTCCACCATATCTGCATATAGAACATAGAGACATAAATAATTGATAATCTTCTTCACAGAGAAAAAGGAATTAAAACTGTACTCATGACTACATTCATGTTCTGATGAAATATAAATATCTCACTCATCAACACTCAGTATTCAGATTTACCATACTTTTGGTTCAGTAATTAAAAAGCATGACAAAAGGCAATGTATTGAAAGGTAGTATCAACTCAAATAAAATTTGCTGATTAATTATATTTTTGTTTAGGGGAAGATTGATACTGATATGTAAAATGCATGGTTTTTGTGTCATATTCTTTATCATATGTTCATCTGTGAAAAGAAAGACACCCCCTTTTGATGATATGTCAACTAGTCAATTGTTTTCATGGCGGCATACAATACTGATCTAGCTTAGGCGAACTGAGAATGAGTGCTTTCAGCTAAAGTTTGCTTCAGCAAAATTTTAAGGTGCCCACTCAGTAGAGTTAGATTGTTTATTGCAATTGAGAGCTTCATTCTTATTTGTTGTGATGTTTTAAAGTAACAGTTTGAGATGCTTGATTGTCTGCACTTCAATTTGTCACTATTTATGTTCTGCTGCTTACTCATCGTAGTTGTCACTTGTACTATAAGAGCTTGTAGTTTCTGCATAAGTTTTACTGATCTGGGCTGTTGCTAGATTTGATAAATAACTGCTCATCTGATTTCAATCGTATAGTCGATCATCTGTTTCCTAAGAGATATTCTTTTGTCAAGAGATCATTGCTGGTATGGATTCATATAAATAGTTCTTTTATTATCTTACCTGTAAAGAGCAGCAAGGCGTACTAGCTCGCTGTAATGCAAGGGGTAGTATATTGTCTTCCGCCATTCATACCACACAGATGCAAAAATGTGGGTTGGAGTACCCTCCAAAAGTTCATCAAGATTTGGAACTGCACCTGCAACTTTGTATCTGCAAGAGGAGGAAATCAACTTTATGACTAAGCATGCACATGTCAACAAAAATGTAGCTAAAACAATTCTGAATAGGATAGATAGCATGCAACGTTCATTGTACTAGTGGTCAGCATGTCGCATACAAACTAAATACAAGTTTCAGTGTCCAACACCTGAAGTTTTAGAGTTCATGTGTAACTCTAAATGAGTAATTCCAAGAAAAATTAGCTTAGTTCTATGATTTAGTGGGGGTCAACTGAAAACACATAGTTTGGCTCCTGCACCTGGTAGATACTAACTAACAACACAAATCTAATTGTGTTCCTGCTTCAAATTACACAAGTTACAGGTGGACTATAAACAAGTAGGGCAGTTTATGTTGTAGTGGTAATCATGATGTTGTACGGTGTACAAAGGCCATGATAGATTAATATGTGATTGCAGAGCTGTCAGTATTTCTGTAGCTGAGCTGTCTTCTCAAGATGCAGGAGGATGCTTGTAACATCCTGGTTTTCAGAGTCTTTTTGAAGCTTTTAAAATAAATTAACCATTTAGATTTTTCTTGAATTAATTAAAGCTTAATTTGATTTTTTAAAATAATATGAATAAAGTAAACATCAATTAATTCAAAATCAGTTTTATTTGAGTTCCTTGTGTTGCAAGAAATTTTTCTGTATTTCCTTAGATTTTTTTGGAGTTTATTTGTTATTTCTTTGAGCTCAATGTGAATTATCCTAATTTTTGAAATTTGGAAATCCTTTAAAATCCATGATTTTCCTTTGGGTTGAATCTCTCCAGCACGGCCCATTTCTTTCTCTCTGGCCCGGTCTGCTTTGCTCGGCCCAGTCATCCTTGCACCAGTCGGCCTGCCAGCCGCCTCACGTGCGCCACAGGTCGCACATCCGGCCAGGCATGTCACGCATCCACGCTTGCCACATGTCACCTATCCGGCCATTCCCTCACCCGCGCCCATCTGTGCCATCCGCCCATTGCCTTCTCTCTGTGCCACTACCAGCAGGCCGTGCCTATCAGCTTCATCTTCTCCGCGCCGTGCCCGAGCCGGACTCGTACCTCCGCGCTTAGCCACCATGGACTCTTCGTCGTCTCCAACTCAAACTCTCCTCCTCTGGGTATAAATGAGCGCGCCCGAGCCCGTAGAACGCATCCCAAGCCGCCTCAACCTTGCCCTCATCTGCCATCGTTGATTTCGCCAAAATTGACGTCGCTGCTGCCTCTGCTCAGACGAGCAATCGCCGTAGCCTCGATGAGCCTTTGCTGTCGCCAAGCACCGCACAAGCTTCGTCGTGCTTCACCCGTACCCTTCCGCACCTTGCTAACGCCAGTGCGTCACCAGAGCTCAAAGTTCGTCGTAACCGAAGCCTTCTCCTCACCACCGGTAAGCTCTGTTGACCTTCGAACTTTGTGCCCAGCTCCTTAGCACCACATTGCTCCCAGGAGCTCGTTGCAAGCATCGCCAACCCACGTCGGGCACTCTCGCCGGAGTTCCATCGCCGGCCGCACCTCACCATTGCCCTCGGCGCCAACCAACACACCGACCAGCCCTTGCCTATCCAAGCCAATAGATGAGATAGCCATGCTCCGGTGATGCTCATGGTGACCTCGCAATCGCTTGGATCGTCATCGTTCGCCGTCCCCGGAGGTGAAGACCCTCAGCCGTTGATCTGTCTCGATCAACCTCCAACGTGTTCTCCACATCAGCACACAGAGCCTACGTGGAAGCCACACAGCCACCACGCCAGATCCTACTGACACCTTAGTGCATCACTTCACTTGCCACATCATCGTCTGAGTCAATAGCCACGTCAATGCCATGTTAGAGCCACACCAGCACCTTTGCACACATCTGCCTAGTCAGCCAAACCCATGAACTGGTTCTGTGGGCCTAGTCTACCGTGAACCGAGCCACTAGCATGTGGACCCCACATGTTAGAATACTATTCTATAAACTCAGCTCATCGTAGACTTGGTCTATAGAACAGGGGCCCAATTGTCAGTCAAATACCTATTTTTCTAGAATTATTTTTATTTTGGAAAATTAAAAAACCGTAGGGCCGACTTGTTAGTCACTAGGATTTTATTAAATTAATTCCAAAGGGAATATTCAAGAGAATATTCTCCTTTCTCTCAATTTCTAGGAATTTATTTTCCCGGCAAATCTTCCGAGAGTTCGTTCTCCTTCATACGAACTCCGATTAAGTCAATTCTTCTTTCTAAATTCATCTAAAATTGAGCTCTATCTTTTGGTTCTGGTTTTCTTTTTTTGGATTCTATTTTAATTTATTTATGTTTCGTTCACTTTCTCTCTCGTTAGATAATATCTTCAAAGAGCATAAGCAAGATCTGAAGTTCAATAGTTGGTAACTAAGCAAAAAATCAAGACAAGTCGTGCCCTTTGATCGTGTTGGACCTATCATTTCAAATCTATTATTTATTATTTTGTTTTAAATTATCATGCATTGCTAAATTATTACAAACCTTCGTACTTGTTAGTTATTAACCAACTTAACTAAATCCCTCACTGATAATTTAAATGCCATGATTCTATTATTACCATAGGATGAGTAATTATCTAGTAATGCAATACTAGTATTCAGATGGATTATACGTTTAGTATGCTTAGTCGTGCTTATTGTTACGTTAGACTTATCATCACATGTTGATTAATTAATTATTTTAACTTAATGAGATATTAAATCGTGATGGTCAGTCACAGTTACAAAATTTGTGTACATGACATGGGTAGTGTTATTAGTGCTGGTTATACAAAGTGGTTTTCACTCGCACGAGTGAATCGTGCAGTAAAAGGGGAAGTGTAGTCAAGTCAGCACTTTCGGATGTGGATACTTCGTCTGGATAATGTTTAAGGACTTAACTTTATGCGTCATTGATCTGAATCTTATCATACAACTATATGTCTAGTGAATAGACCTTGATTTCATCATTGGTGTGGATGGTTAATTCATTTATGGGTAATTTTTCACGTGGCACAAGAGAGAGCTTTTCCAACTAGATGGTTAGCCTACTCGACATCGAAACCTTAGCAGGCGAGATCAGTTTGGGATTGAGCATTGTAAAGACCTTGTGATAATCACTTAATTGCACGCCCAAGAAAACGTGTATTGGTCGATATGGTAAGTTGATTATCTCTTCTGGGTAAAATTGTGCAATCTCTACAAGCATAAAACTATTCGAATAGTTGTATCACCGGTTATGGACAATGCTCCGTAATTTCACTCAAAGGGTAGAGATTTCATAAAACTTGGATTTGGTTGATACGGGAATTGAATGGTCAATTCACTTGTTTACTCGATTTCCTTTGACATAATTATTCATTACTTCTTCCCAAATAATGCATTTCAATCTATTTATTGTATTTACCTCAAATCGTTGCTTTCTGCAAAATAACCACTCAGCCACTCTTTGACAAGCCTTTAGCCTTGTATCATTATATATTGCATCTTGTTATAAACGACTTGCTGAGTACTCAATGTACTCATGGATATATCCTTCTTGCTCAGTTGTTGGAGATGAACCATATTGCACAAAGGTATTTAAGGAGTTCTTCGTCGACTTTACAGATTAGGATTTCGCTTCTCAGCCGATTGCCTATGAGCATGTCGAATGTTCACCTTGTTTCTCCTTGTCTTCTGCCGCTAGTTCTTGTTAGGCCTTTTTGGCTACAATTTGTAAAGTTAGCTACAAGGTCGCAATTCTGATAAGTAATAATATTTGAGTTTTTGTTATTTAATTATGATTATGGTCAATATTTCATATATGTTTCCACTGTGCGCCCTAGCATGATCCTAGACTAGTTCAAAATACACAGAGATATCCAGATTTGCATATTCGGGTCTCAACAATGTTGTGGACAAACTAACATGGAGGGAAAAAAACTTAGGGAAGAGAAAAAACGAAAGGAAATCACTTGGTGTGGGGCTTAACTGTACAAGGTACAGGTGCTAACTTAGAAGGATGGCAGTTTGGCAAAATTTACAAAATCTACAATAGTCAACAAAAACTATTGAGTTGAGTTCTAAATATCAATAAAGAATTAAAGATGCAATATCAGGAAGAGCTCCATTGTCAGTCTGGTAATCAAGCAAAGCATAAAGCCCCCACCGGCCACTGAAACAAAAGGGGGAAAAATTCAGATTGTAGATATTTTAAGGTGCTTCGTGATTCAAAACTTGATGCCATTTGCTTACTGGGTACATATGTAAACTAAACACTCCAGTCAAAAACAGCAAATTTTCCCTGGTGTATGACCCATTCGAATTGCTTTCAATATTTTAGCATGTAAATTCATTTGTATGCAGTATTCTTTAAAGAAATACTGCAGCACATAATCCACAAACAACGTGCATAGCTTAGTTATGTGCTCTGTAGCACGAACATGTGTCTGAACCGCCGTATCCGTGTCTGACACCGTGTCGGACACAGATATGACATGGACAAGTCGCGGACACGTG
Organism: Dendrocalamus sinicus; assembly: GCA_036346575.1. Lineage (NCBI taxonomy): Eukaryota > Viridiplantae > Streptophyta > Magnoliopsida > Poales > Poaceae > Dendrocalamus > Dendrocalamus sinicus. The sequence continues at coordinate 7,668,242 of CM070660.1, read as the reverse complement.
TCGGCGATGTGTCGGCCGATTTCGAAATTAATTTTAATTGTTAAAATTCTCAACACATGTCGGACACGGTAATTGTGCGAGTCGGGCACGGCCCAGGTCACAGCCGACCCAGGAGCTTGCCCTAACCCTATTGCTGGCTGTCGATTCATCCCCGACCACACATTCCCTATGCGACCAGGCGCCACCACTCGCGCTACCGCCCGCCGGCTCCCGCATCTCGCCGCCGCCTACATCTCCTCACTCCTCAGTCCTCCCTTGCGCCGCTAGCTCCTACATCTCCTCCTTCCAGCCACCGGCTCCCGCGTCTCCTCCCGTGCGCCGCCGGCTCCCGCATCTCCTCCCGTGTTCCGCCAGTTCCTTTAGGTGGAGCTCAAGGTGGAGATGGAGTACGTACCAGAGCAGACCGACCTAGATGACGCCCTCCTCGCCGACTTCAAGATCTTCACCGTGCACCACTGGCTTTCTCCCCGTGCGCCGCCGACTCCCTCAGGTGGAAGGTTGAGGTGGAGATGGAGTACGTACCGGAGCAGGCCGACCTGGATGACGCCCTCTTCGCCGACTTGAAGATCTCCGCCGTGCGCCGCAGGCTTTATCCCCGCGCGCCGCCGGCTTCCTCCCTTATGCTACCGGCTTTCTCCCATGCCTCCCCGCTGTTGCTGCCTGCCAAGGTATCTGCCTGGCGCTGCTCTAGTGCTCCTCTATTTTAGGGTTTAGATGTAGTAACATTAGATGCCGAGGTACATATATTTAGGCATTTAGCAAACTTGTGCTTGATTGTTCTATTAGTATATTGCTTTAATTGTTTAAGAATCAAATATACATGTTAATATGTTATCTTCGTAGTCTTACCGATCTGATCATGTTACTTTTTCCTAGGTTAATGGAATTCTTATTTCTGGAAATGGTATTCACATCAACAATTGTCGCCAGGATTAACAAAACAATTGATGAGGTACATATTTCGAGTATACACTTTGCAAATTACAAGTTTACAATTTACATTATTTCAGTTTAATAAGCATGAGGAAACATAGAAAATAATACATATACATATATATATATATATATATATATATATATAATTTATTTATTATTTAAATATATATAGCCGTCACCGTATCGGTATTTTTGGGAAAACGGCGAATTCCCGTGTCGGTGTCGTGTCGTGTCGACATATTTGTGTCCATGCATCATAGGTTATGTGTTGCTCTTTTCAGAATGAAGTTCATTGGGATTTCATTTCAGACCATCAGGTATGTATATTCTGAACAGACTAATCCTGAACCAAATTTATGAACTAGGACTACAGCCATCAGATTGCCTTTTGAAGGAGACGAGTCCAGAAAGACGAGTCAAGTGGTGGGAAATATTAAAGTTGGATATTAAACAGAAAATGTTAAGCAAGTATCTAGATGCAACATTTGTGACATTTGAGAAATGTTAGTTAACTCGATCTAGGTCATATGTGTATCAGCCACGCAGAACTTGCTCAAATTTTACTTTGCATGTCAATGATAAAACTGTTAAGAAGCATAACCTAAGATGTGAGGGCATCTTCTTTTTCCTGGTTGTGCAACTAATGCATCCAATGTTATAGTTTAGACAAATTATCTCTGATACCTTCAACATTATATAAGAATCTTATATGGTACTAATCAAATTGTTTCATGTTTTAAAATTTTAAGTTGGAATTATGAATTTTCTAGAGTTAGTGCTAGCTACTAAAATTAGCTCTTCTGATTAAACAAATACTAGAGATATGGACACTAGAGTTGTGTATCAATAGCGTACACAGAACCAAGTGAAATTAGCTCTCAAGAAGTGCCACAGAAAGAGCAAAGCATAAAACATACCCTTCCTTCACAAATTCCCGGAAGAACTCCAGCTCCAGCGTCTCCGATAGCATGACCACACAGGCATCAGGGTGCTGCTGGAGCAGGCTTTCCAGCCCACGCTGGTGCCGAACACCATACGACCACTGCGGGCTGTTCCACACCATGAACACCCTCATGGAGCACTTCCCATGCTCAAAGAACCTCTCCATGAACTCTGAGAACCCCAAATGTGGGTCAATCCCAGGGAAGTATCCCCACCTCCTTCCCTCCCCCTGCTCCTCCTTCACAGCATCTCCAATTCCCTGCTTATTATCATATGATTGGAGACTCCGTCGCTCAAAATTCTTAGGCGCGACCTTCTCTATCTCAGTGAGGAGCATCCGCTGCACCATGCGATCGCCGTGGGTGAGTGAAGTGAGGCCGGGGCTGTCCGGGTCCTGAAGCAGCGGGTGGTTGCGCGGATTGAGGAATTCCAGGTTGGACCGCAGCATCCGATCCCGCCGGAGGTAGTCGGCCTTCCCCTCCAGCCACCGCGCCCAACCCGCGCGGAGCCGCGTCTCGGCACCGCCGGAGCCGGGCTTGAGGAGCAGCGCGTCCTCGACCCCGCTGATGGACGAGATCTCCACCCGCAGGTCCAGATCCACCGGCTCGTCGTCGGATCCGAAGGAGGCGGCGGCGATCCGATGCGAGGAGTCGAGGTGGGGTAACCCCGCGGGCAGGGGGTCGCCAGCGGCGGGGAGGCGGAAGGGCAGGCGAGCCACGCCGGCGGCGTGGTCCCAGACGAGGGACGCCGCGGCCGCAGAGGCGGATACGTCGTCGGCCACGTCGGCGGCGGCGGAGTCCTCGTCGAGGACATCGAACTCGTCGATGCGGTCGTCGTCGGGGATGGAAAAGGCACCGCCCTCGGTAGCGGCGGCGGTGGTGGTAGTGATGAGGGTGAGGTCGGGGTCGAGCGCGGCGGCCACGACGTCGTCGTCGGCGAGGAGGGCGGAGGAGTTGGAGGCGGCAGAGGTGGTGGTGGTGGAGGAGCGGGAGGAGGAGGAGGAGAGGGGAAAGGAGGAGGAGGAGAGGCGGGAGTGGAGGACGGCGAGGGAGAGGAGCAGGAGGAGCGCCGCGACGACGGCGCAGAGCTGCGGGCCCAGGCCGGAGCGCCGCCGCGCGAGGTGGGAATGGGAGCGCGGCAACATACGCAGCTTTCCCTCTCCCTTCCCCGCAACGCACCAGCCGCAGAAGCTGGGTTTCCTTCGTGGTTAAACCATGCCCGGTGACGCCCGGTCGAAGGCGCGATGCCTCACCGGTCACCAACCCTAACAACCACCGTCAGAGAGCCGACTTGTGACTTGTGATAGTGTTTGTACTGTTGTGACTACAAGAAACTTGCAGGAACGAAACCCATGAGTTCCAAACGGTGCTTGCTCATTCACAGTCGATTCAGATCGATAGCAAGCTCCTTTGGTTATGAGTTGCGACTTGCATGTCTGTGACAGACCAAGGTAATGCAAATAACCCTCGCTTTGCATCGTTCAATTGTCCTGCTCATGCAACCGGCAACCCAACCAACCAACAGCGCAACTCCAGCGAGGATGCTTATACAAGGGTGAGCTAGACTGGGGTGGATGCGGGTAATCAATCACCTTCTTATTTGAGATGTCAGGAATGAGACCTCAATTGGTCTAGTCATTTGTGCAGATTCCATCGGAATTGAGAATACACACCATATCTACGCAAATGTACATCTAGCAAGCCGAACACATGGTATGTGAAGAATCGAAGTGACAATGGCTGAAAAGCTCGTGGCTTATGGCTGAAAACACTGTAGCTGGCTGAAAAAAGCACTGTAGCTGACAGAGACTTATTTGGCATAATTAAATTTAAAAAAATTTAAAAATAAAAAATATGTTAGCCCATTATGTATAATACAAACAAATACGGGAAAAAAAAGAATCGGAAAAAAAGCTCAACGAAAAGTCAAAAGTTCAGAAAAAGACGAAACTTATGAATAGTGAAAAATAAACCAGAAGCCGAAGTCGAATTGATCAGGCCCTAGACACCCAATCATGGTCTCGTGGAGTACTTTAACAATGTTTGCCACCCGCCACCTCTCTTGTTTTGTCGTCGAATCAATCTCCACACCATCGATCTTTAGCCACCCATTTTCCACGTGTGACTTGAGAAATGCAGCTAATAGCTTCATATCATCTTCGGCCAACCGAGGCCCAGAGGTGCACCGATTTCTCTAATTTCTGGTTGCCGCAAGGAACGTTTTCACACGGATGCACTTAGACGATGACACGTGGAGGTTCTATGGTCCATCCAATCCGTATCTCCCTTCGATCATCTTCCTCTTAAGAGTCTTGACTCATCTTCACTATTCAACTTCTCCTACACCTGTCGCACGCACATCGTCATCTGACTGCCAGTAATGGATGTTGCCACCGGCTTTCCAATTCCCTTTTTTGTTTCTGTGTCCAAATCCTATATGCAACCCCATCCACCACGTGCGCCATTGTTTGCTTCTTCGCCGGCGACATCGATGGCCCTCCACATCCACTTGGGCTCTACGACATCGATGAGCGCCACAAATTTGAGGTCGGCTTCAAAAGTTAAAAAAACAAGTCAAATTCCCCATTTCTCCATTTGATAGCTGAAAAAATTGAGTTGAAAGTTCCGTAATCGAGAATTTTTTATCCACTTGAAAGTTTTGAAATCAAAAGTTTTGAGCCATTTTAAAAGTTTTTGAATCGAAAGTTCTCGAATATTCTAGAAAGTTCTCCAAATCAGTTGAAAGTTTCTCAGGCCAAAAGCTTTCTGTAACGCCCCTATTTTTGGGGAAACAGGGGCGTCGATAATCCGCAACCACCCAGGAGTTTAGTTGCGGACCGGATGAGTATCATGCTTGCTTACGCATATTCAAGAAGAGTTAGTTTGATTGAAATAAGACCTAACGGTCAATTTTAACAACAAAACAGGCGTACAAGCCCAAAAGTACTTACATGCAGAAGAACCGTAGAAAACACCACAGGAAAGCTTGAGTGCAGAACCCTAACACAAAATCTTGGATCGCCTTCTTTTCTTCTGGTATCTGTTGTGGGGGAAAATTTACGCAAGGCTGAGTACCAACCACTGTACTCAGCAAGTCACAAGGGTAAACCTGACTTATCTAAATGCAGGAGATTCAACGGGAGAGTGTGTACTGGTTTTATTGATTTGAATGGATGCAATTTTATTTGTGAACACTTTTGAAACCAAAGACCAAATAGCTACTCCTTAATATTAGGGGGGTTTCTTTCAAGATTAATTAACCAGCTACTCAATTTAAAACATTAAGAAAACTACTTACGCCTTGCTGCTGGAATCACCTAATAGACACAGCTCCATTAACTAGGAGCAGGGCATATTCGAATACCATTTAGTCGACTCTGTAGAGTTGCCTAACTTTACCTACAAGCATTCTTAACCCTCATGACTGAGTTAAGGAACCAGGACGTTTCACTGCTCAATTCTTTATGTACACTCTACCCGATAGGTTAGGGACTCGCACAATCTCGAGTATTCACTGGCCCGCACGGAACACCGAGCCTGAGTTGTGGAGACCTATCATTGTTAAGTATGGATTTGCCGTTCCACATACCAACTCCCAACATCTCACCGCCTGTAGAGTTTCAATCGAGTTGAGCAACTACTAAACCAGGGTTGACAAGTCAACACCTGTGGTTGAGCAATTACTATGTCGTTGGCTCGACGTAAGGGTGTCATCCTTACATTTTCCACGAGGCAACCAACCACAAACCACATTGTGCACGGCGGCACTACCACCCTCTCCACACCAGCCTCCACCCTAGGGTAAAGTGGTGGGCGAAGGCCATCTCGTGGCGCCCCACAGCTTCCCTTACCCTAGATCCAACTGGGCTTTGTCCCTCCCTGTGGAAGTGAAGAGAAGCTCAACTGCAGCCCACAACTTCAACACTTATGATCTGTTAGATTTGCTTCTTAATCAACGTTTGAGATGTCTCCTTGAGAGTGGGGAGAACACATACAAATCCTAGCCACACATTACCTCCTTTAGAGAAAGCTCTAGCTATTGCTGCTGCTACGAGAGTGGGTGAGACTATGTGGAGGTCACCCCGTGTGTGATGAGTATTTGAGTAGACTTGTGCTTCGGTTTTGAAGTTTGAATTTGATTTTGAGTGTTTGTAGTTTGTAGGGCTGCTGTTAGGTTCAATTGGTAGTACTAGCCTGGTAACGATGGTAGTACCAGCCTGGCATTAGTGATAGTACCGGTGTGGAACCGTGGTACTATCGTAGGTGTGGTATGACCAATCTCTAGATGGCTGTAGCTATTTTTCAGAGAGGGTCATTCTAGAGGATCTAGGTTATGACCAGGTCCAGTAGTACCGAAGTCAGAACTACGGTACTACCAAAGCACGGTATGACTGGGTTTTATATGGTGGCACTATCGGGGTTGTAGTACCAGTTTTTTGTGAGTGGTCATATCGCTTCCCTATTACCAGGAAGGAGTTAGGTCAATTTGGGGCGGACTGATCGGTCGATGGTTAGCGATCAGACTAGCCTCTGGTGAAATTGAGTGAACTGATTTGTGTCTCGATTGTGTTATTGCTCTAGGAGCTTTTTGGGAGTTCTTATAAAGTTTTAGTCATGGCAGGAGTCCATGCATGTTGTTAGCTATGGCGGGAGTCCATACAAACTGTTGATCATGGCGAGTCCATACTTATTGTGTTTTGTTGATGAGAGTCAAGTACATGTTACTTATATTCAGAACAATTGCTTGTTTTTTATATGCAGGGTGCTTGGTGATTGTTATGCTCAATGGCAAGACTGAGGCTAGGAAATGTGTCCTAAGGCTATGTCGTGTCACGTAAGTTCAGGTGGAGCATCATCTCAAGTGGAGAAGCATGGGATAAAGACAAGGATCGTAATGAGATAAGTGCATACATGTGGTGTGCCATTGGACTTGAACGTTTCAAGTGGTGACGGCCCTCGGAGTAAGCGTACGATCTTGGTGGCCAGTCATTGGACATCATGAACTTCATGTGGAGGTTGTTTCGAAGAGAAGTATTGTAAAGGCTGGTGGGTGGTAATTGAAAAAAATTATCCTATATTGGATGGAGAGGCGGTTTGCAAAACCACAACGATGTCCTAAGTGATTTAGGTCATATTTTGGAGGATGGAGCATCATATTAGACTATTGGAGCCATGTGGAAGTCATATTTTGAAAAGCATGCAAGTGTGTGTAAGTATAAAACCTATTTCTATGTGGGTTACCGGGTTTTCCTATTTATTTGGTTGTATCCACTAAGGATATACTGGTTAGGATTTGATTAGATGTGAGGAGCCTCCACTATATAAGCACTTGTATGTGTTGAGAGAAGAGGGAGGAAAACAAAGAGTAGAGAGAGGTGTTAAGGTTTTCTTGTGCTAAAAACTTTGTGTGTGTACTCTAAACTTAGAACTTTGTCCTCCATGAGGGAGTAGCTATAAAACATACCTCTTCAAGTGAAATGAATAACCGAACGTCGTCCAAGTGAGTTATGCCATATATTCCTTCTTGTGTTCTTGATTTGCTTGTTTTCTTGATTGAATTTCATCTCCTCTTGATATCACTTGATGTCGAGGACATGTAAGAGGTGGAAATATCTCTTAGAGATAATTCTATTAATCTAGATACTTTCTATGAAAAGTTCTTGTGATTACCTATTTTAGCTCAAGAGGGGGTGATTTTGATGTTTTGATCTTGAGGATATTTTGGCTTGAGTTCATATGATGATCTAGTTTGCTATAACATGTGAGAACCCATCCAACTCATCTAAATCATCAAGGACTCATGAGAAAGAGTAGATCGTGATTTATCTCTTATGTCTAGTTTGGTACAGCCTTTCTTATTTTGGATAAAGGTAAGAACTTTAGCATTCTTCGTGATCTATGATTAGAATAAGTTTATGGTATTCTAGGGAGAACTTGTGCCAAGTTTCATCATGTTGGATCAGTGGTTTAAGAGTTAGCTTTTTCTTGGTCTTGTGTTGTGCTGATTTTCAGCCTTTGCCTGGCGAGCAGTAGTACCACCATGACCCGAGTTGTACAACAACCCTGATCGATCCGACCGGTGTCACACCTCTGGTACTATCGCCTAAGTGGTACAACCAGCCCCTGGCTTGTGGTAGTATTGGTGAGCGACTGTTGTCTTAGGTGCTTTGTGGTCTTTTGTTCTTGGCTTTGGGATAGTTTATAGGCTTGAGTTTTCTACTGTATTGAGTTGCTAATACCAGGGGAAAGATTATGAGAAGTCATTCACCCCCTCTGACTTGTCATACGCGATCCTACAGAGTGTGAGAAAGAGCAGCACACACATCCATAACAAAATAGAAGGGAAGAGAAGAGAGGAGGAGAAGCGAAGCTTTGTCGAGTTGGTGACTCTTTTTGATCTTCTTCAAGCTTATGGTCGGAGGCTCAAACGTTGTTGGATTGACTCTAAACTTGGGGAGTTCATTCTACACTTAGAGCACTTCCATTTGGTCAATTGATTTGAGGATTGGTTTATTAGAGCACTGGATTTGAAAGAGATTTAGTCAACTCGGTTTGCAGTGGACTTAGAGGTGCATAGTCTTGGTAGTTGATCCATTTGAGGGGACAAATAATGTCAAATTGGGTTGAAATTTTGAAAGAATGTTAAGGACTCATTGAAATATATTCTTGCCAAGTTTCATGCAATTTGGATTAGTGTTTTGCAAGTTATGAATTAAAGATCGAAGTGGACAGAAACAAATCTGCTCTGTTTTAGCTACCTCTTGTTAGCTCTTGCCAGGTGTGATTGTTATTGATGATGATGCCAAGTTTATAACTTGATGATGATGTTGCTGCTGCTGTTGTAATCTCTAGAGGTTTTAGTGAAGACTCCATTGTATACATTGTTGCTAATAGTGGAAGTTTGAAGTGGGCTGGTTGGTCCGTGGTTTTTTACTTGTCACCTTGAGGATGTTTTTCGCTTAAATTACTATGCCAATTGTGCATGTTGATTTGTCATTTGTATTGCTGACTTATTGGTTGAAGCTATCCTCAAAGTTTACTACAAGATGAGGGGTTAAATTGTGCATTGTTGCCACGTCGTTGGTTTGTGCATTGTTGTTGTCCGGCCCCAAACACAATCATCATTGTTGGATTATTGTAGTTATAGTCATGCATGTTGTTGGAGTGGCTGCTACTTTTCCGGGACACCAAGAGATCATCCACCACATAGTCACTGTCGTCGTGCTCCCCGCCGCGGCATAGAATGCCTATGGTGCATTCAGTCACCAAAAACCTTGTCCTGCCAGCCAAGCTCTGCGCCTACTTGGTGCACACGGGGAGTCACTACAAAAGCGAGGGGGAGCCAACTGCGTAGACAAACAGATTGTAGGGAGCTGGCGAAGTAAGGTTGGTTGGGAATGGTGATGCGGAGGAGGACATAATTCTTGTCGGCTGTGAGGACGATGGGATACGCGGGCAACTTGAATAGGACTCAGTTAGGCCGTATGGCTAGTGGAGGTCAAGGTATCGCTGGTCATATTGACTGCGACGTTGGTGGTATCGTCATTTACAGCAACACCAGCGACAATAGAGTCATCGTAGCAATGCGAGAGGCTAAAGCAATCTAGCACCACCCAATCTGGGAGGATGATTGTATCCTTTGGCTCCGGCATGGCGGTGCGACAAGGGGAGTAGGCCATCACGCTCTTCTTCTTGATTTGAGATTGGGATCGGGACCCTAGCCTAGATGAAGGGGGCCATCGCCACCACTCTATTTAATTGCTAGGAGTAGTTGTCCATGGCCCATGAGAATGCCCTTTCGTGAATTTGAGCCTATGTTGTAAATGCATTGGATACTTGTGAAACCACATTAAACAAGTATGAATTCGAATATACTCAGATATGAATACAAATCGAATATCATACATAATACGAATTTGAGTCAAATATCTACTCACTTCAGTCAGATCCAGATATCCTCGTAACTTAGAGGATAACAATATTTGGTCTATGTTTGTATCCTATAGGATAATTGACCCTGATAAATTAGCAAAATGCATATTCGATAAAATGTCAAAATAAATATGGGAACGTTACTATCCTTTAATATTTTCAATGATTTCTAACCACTGGCTCAAATATAATATGATGAATTTATAAAATATGATACATGCAATTATACTTATGTTATTAAGTATGATAAATAATTCTCTAGCACATTTTATAATTGACGCTTTTGTTGGTGAAACTTGTTATTTCACCCGCCATCCACCATTGCCTTGAAACAATGCCACCCAGCCCCCTAATTATATTGTTGGGGCCCTGGCTACCCCTCAATCCTACTTAGTATTAAAACTCACCACCGTCAATCATCCAAGTCAAACTCTCAAGGAGACTCTAACCACAAATCTTCATACAAATCCTATAGCGGGAAATTTAGGTGTTCTAAGGGGAAAATCATCCAAGTGTTCTTTAACCAATCTAAAAAAGGGAATATGCAAGAGGAACTAGGTACGAGCATATTCATGTTTTTAAGAACCAGTTGAATTGCTCTTGCAATTGCACAGTTGGATACTAAAATTCATATGTTTATGTTTGAAAATGCAATTGTATTTGCTATACAGCTATAATGATTATGATTGGAAATATAATTGTATTTTTTATACAATTATAATAGTTCTTATATACATTTGCTTAATCTGCACCATTATAAACTGGACCCACCACAATTGATGGTGTAGATATTTCTCTTTTACATCCAATTAACATGGTAATTTCTAACCCCTTTAGAGTGAACTTGGTGGCTTTTTTGGTTTGTTTAACTAATATATATAATAGTCCCTCCAGTCACAAAAGAGTGACATTTTAGACATCGACATACTCTCTAAAATATAATTTTGACCACTATTTTATATTGCAATATATTAATAAATTCAGTAAAATTATAATATTATGATAGTACTTTTTTATACAAATATCATTTTCACATGTCCAATCAAAATATTCATCGAGATATTGATGGCTAAAGTTTGTAAAGTTTACAAAATTAGACTGCACACATCCCAAAACATCATTCTTTCATGATCCAAGGGAGTAAATAGATAATAGATGGGACTTCAAACACATAACCAACAGGTTACATAGACAACCCCAAATTTCATTCAGAGATATAGACATCTCTTCAAGAAACTACATCTTTACCTGATAATAATAATGTTCTCAGGAATCGCGTTGATAATGATAGTTTCAGACTCCCAGCTGTTCTTAAAATAAACCGGTGAGCAATGTTTTGTCTCCTCATGTCTTATAGTCCGATCAATCAGCATCACCGTCGATCTTCGGCCACCCATTCTCGGTTGTGATTTGACAAACGCAGCTAACAGCTTGATATCATCTTCAGGTAGCCGGTGTCCAAATGTACACTGCCCTCTCAAGGTGCATTTCTCTCCAAAGCCCTATATGCGATGAAGCGAAGTAATTAGATAGTTGTCAGATATCTACTAGTTTGAACAATGTAATGGTGAGTCATGGCTGAAATTTACATACCGGCATCCTTCCCTTCCCGTAATATGTGATGTTGTACATCTCTTCCCTCTGTGGCAACTCCATTTCTGAAGCAAATTTGCCTCTTTGCCTCATCCTAATAATGAGCAGACAAAGTGCATGATATAGTTTAACAAATAATAGGTTACACGGCCATACCTCTCAAGGTCCTTCATGAAGAGAGTGGCTCCCTAGACATGATCAAGCAGCAAGTTAATAACAAAGTGTGACCAAAACTTGTAATTTGACTGTAAAAGGATTTCAGCAACTCACTGGCTGGAGGATGTTTCCTCCCATGTCATGGCAGCCTATGCATGCCTTCCGGAACAGTGCTGCGCCTTCGGAAACTGGTTGGGCAAATGCGCGCAAAAGGAAACAAAAGAATGTCAAGTTTAACATGCAATTTTCAGTAGGTACTTATGTTCTTTAGCTAATTCTATTCAATTGTGTTGTTTGGCGCTATTTATGAACCTCTACACTCTCCCTTTGTCCAAAATTAGGAAATCCACGCATGATCACGAGTTCACAGCCACAGTTTATGTAGCTCGTGTGCACTCCAACAAGTCAACAGCAACCATCTGTATGTAACCACCATTCTCCATTGTTATCAAGAACAGTAACGGTGCCTCTTGAAATCAAGCTACTTTACAATGTTTGTCCCCGAAACAAGGCGTGTGTACTGAAATGGAGCAACAAAAATCAACAAGCTAATGTGAATATAATTAGGCAATTATCTAATAAGAATTAACTATAAATTAATACGAATATAATTTGCAATAATAAAGTAAAGCATGCAATTGATACTTTCAAATAAAATAACTTGCATTCAAAGGGTATGTGCAATATGATCAAAGTGATGATTTGCCTCACTTAATTTACTACAGCCATGATTTTACTCAAAGCCTTCTCAGCTGATAGTCTTGCACTCTTGGTCTTCGTCTCTAGTTGACTCTTGATCTCATTCGATCATTTACTTCTTTGAGACTACGAGTTCTAATTACATGATAAATAACTAAATCCAAATAAACTCAAATAACTTAAAAGTCCAAATAAATCCAAATGAACTCAATTAGGTTTTATTATGTGGGTGATCTGAGGTAAGATTCAATGAGTGCAAGATATAGAGGGAGTCAAACAAAGTTTGAGCGAAGGGGGAGACGATAGAGGAAAAATTTGCTGAGGAGATTATCAAAGAAGGTTCAGACGAAAGAATATTCACGAGGATATTCCACTTCGGGTGTGAAGATGGCTAGACATAGCCGATTATAGAATACCATGGCTCGATCTTTAATTTAATAACTTTTTTATTATTTTATATTTATTAAGGAAGTTCTGTGAGTTAGGTTGGACCAATGGACAGATATGAGGATTTACATGTGGTCGGTATAATTTTAATTATCTGTACTAATCTTTTATTTCGCATTCTTGGGAAGTCCACAACATATAAGCATTTGAATCTTTATTGCTAATTAATCAAATGATTAATTCAATAATTTACTAAGGAATGGGATTATTTAATTATGCAATTTCTATTTAATGGCTAACTTTAGCTATGCCACTATTTACTAATAAATCACGACTGATATTTAATCCTAGGGTCCAAATGCATTCGGATGAAATGTAGCTCTTGGCATGGTCTAGGTATTACTAGACTTCATATTATGGCCTATTGGTACGGTGGCGGATCATTTTAATTAAGGTCTAATTAATTGGTCCTATCAACATATAGTTCATCAAATTGTACATCGGTGAGATTATTTTTAATGACCAATGACCCAGGGGTCATTATATTTTAATAAATGCACAAAGTTATATTTTAACATGATCTTTTTTATTTAAAGACACTCTTGGAATTAAATATCGTTGGTATTTTATGTACCTTCACTTATTATCTGGCATAGTTTAATTTAAAATTTATTTATGTGGACCTTCGACTACCATATGTGTTTCTTAAAACAAATGTTGGTCGGCTTCCTAATTAACCTTCATTTTCTTACTGACTTATTTTCCATAAAATATCACTAATTAAAATTAGATACCCCAATTTAAATCCTAGTAGCATAGGAATTAATCCATTTATTCTAATTAATTAGTTATTATTTACCCTAAGTAACACTGATTATTATCTACACTTGCAAAATTATATTTTTATCATCCTTTATTTTTACCATGTATTCTAAATTAAGGGACAAAGTCATATTGGCTAATTACCTTAATCTTAACTTGATTGTCATTTTAAATAGGGTTCTTATAATACTTGAACATTTATACAAATTTATATATCAATAGTGTCTTTTATTAGTATTTGGACTTAAGACAAACATTAATGGCACACTAATTATTTTTTAGACCTATTTAATCATATACAAGGTAATATTTAATTTAAATCATGTATTTATAGTTTAAATATTAGTGACCTAGTATTAAATTATTTCCCTTAATTACTAATCACTACTTGAAAAGGGGGGCTCATGACGATTAGATTATATAATTGACTTATTTTTCAACTGCCTTAATCCTATCTTGATTATGTCTAGCCATTAACCTACTATACCCTATTGGTAAGCAACCTGTCATGCTTATTTTTAATTTACATAAATCCTTGCTTACATGCACTATTCCAAATTTAATCTTTAAATATTTTTTATTTCCCTAAACCTAGATTCTAAATTTATAATTAAATTTTATTTGTATTCCTATTTGTTACTAAACTATTTTTCATCATGTTTTTATTTTGAACTTCTCTTACTTATTTGTATTCTACACTTGATCATACACATACTGATTTAGCAGACTACCTTAAGTGGCTTGGGCCCACCTATCATTGAGGGAGAGAGACATAGAGGGGGAACAGAGAAAACAGAGGAGGCCAAGCCGAAGTAGGGGAGCAGGGCAGTGCACGACCAGGCGATGGCGGCATCAGCAAGGTGCAACTAGAGGGATGAAGGCAACTAAAAATGGATTGCTGGGAAGGCAAGGAGGCAATGGGTAGTGTTGTAGGGGTGGCCCCCACCTAAACCCAGCAGGCCTGTTAGATGGCCATAGAGCCCAAAATGAGACACATGTAATGGCCTAAATACCCCTGACAGGGAGGTACCGATGTAAGGGCACAATTGTAAAAGCACAGCCCGTATGAACATATATACCAAGGGGAAGCTGGGGGGGAAGAGAGGACTGATCACTCTCTCCCAACTCTCCACTACCACATATCTCTCTGTTTGGTCTGTAACCACAACAGTTGGCGCCGTCCGTGGGGAGGACAGGAGCAAGCCTGAAGTCCGAAGAAGGATGGCACCGAAAAAAGCTTTGTCGGCGGCGGCGAAGGGAAAGAAGGCGGCTGGGTCGGAGCGTCGCATGAGTACCAGGGCTTCGGCATCGGCTGTTGCGGGCGCGAGCGACGACGCAGGCGCGGTGGTCGAGGACATCGACACTCGCGCTGCAATGACCAACCCCGCCACCGGCGCTGCGACGGCTAACCCCGCCACCGGCGCTGCGATAGCTAACCCCGCCACCGGCACTACGACGACCGACCCCGCCACTGGCGCTGCGACGACCGACCCCGCCACCGGCGCTGCGACACCAACCGTCACCGCGCTGCGGCACCAACCCGCCACCGGCGCTGCGACGACCGACCCCGCCGACGCGACAGCGACTAACCTTGCCGCCCTCGCCGCAACGCTCAGCGGTAGCGCGGGCTGGGCGGTTGGAGGTAGCCACAACGGAGCGATAGGCAGCTTGGGAGCTCGCGAGGCGATCGTACCGGGCGCGCCGGCGGCCCCGCCCGCACCGGCGGTGGAAAGCGCCCTGCTGGCGGCCCTCAAAGCGTTCCAGCAGGAGCTAGGGGACCTTCGCGGGGCTGTCCGAGACATACAAGAGGCTCGAAGCCAGCAGGCCGCGCCCGTGGTCGCTCCAGAGCCCACGCCGGGAAGTGCAGACAGCCGCGACGCCCCCGCATCCAGCCGCGTACCGCTGCGACGCGTCGATCCAGAGTCCCCGCTTTCGGCAGGATTACAGCAGGCGGCGTGGCCCGAAGACTTCAAATTCCCCAATGTCATCAAGCCATATAAAGGCGATTCGGACTCCCGCGAGTTCGTGCGTGTCTATGAAACCGCAATCAAAGCCGTGGGTGGGGACGACACCACAAAGGCGAAGGGACTCTCCCTTGCGTTGCAAGGGGTGGCGCTTTCCTGGTTTTTCACCATAAAGCCAAACTCCATCTACGCGTGGGAACAGATCCACGACAGCCTTCACAACAACTTTAAAGGGAACTATGCTGAGCAGGTCGACGCGGACCAACTCTTCGCCATGAAGCAGAAACCTTCGGAGAGGCTCCGGGACTATTTCAAACGCCTCGCGAAGGTGCGATGCCAGGTCAAGGACATTAACGAGACAACCGTCATCAACGCGGCCATACAGGGCCTCCATCCGGGCCCCCTGGCCGAGTACAACGCGCGCAAGCCTATCAAAACAGTCGCTGAGCTCTTCGACAAAATGGAGGGGTATGCGCGGGCTGAGGAGGATGCACGGAGACGCAACGCCCCTGCCCCCGACCTCGCCCAAGCGAAACGCTTGCCATGTGAGGAGGAGGCGGGCGATGATTCCCCGAAGCAGGGCCGCAGTCCACAACCCCAGGGGGACACTCCCGGGGGCGATGGCCCCAGGGAGCAGGAAGGCTCGTCAAGGAGCAGGCGCAAACCCCGGCGTCACCAGCGTAGACCACAAAAGGCCCGCCATGTCCTCGGCATCGGAAGCGTCCTTCAAGAGCCTGCCCCCATATCGTGGAAAGAGGGCCGGGGATGTGAAGGCGGACCCGGTCAGGACGAGCGGCCCCGAGCGGAGCAAGAGCTTGGGATTACGGCCAGTGGTGCGAGGTGCATGGTTACGGCGATCACTCTACGAAGGCATGCACTGCGGTCATGGAACTACGACGGGTGATGGCCGAATCTCAGGCCTCACCTCCCAGGCCCCTTGCCGAAGTCCATGAGCGGCAGCCAAAAGGTGGCCCCCTGCGAGCCTCCGCCAAAGAAGACGGGCGGCACCGCACCATTAGCGTTATTACCGAAGGCTCCTTATCAGGGGCCCCCTGGAGCGGTCACACCAGGTGCCCCGCAACATCACCTTTACCTCGGATGACGCCAGGCGTGGAGTTCCTCACCAAGACCTCTAGTCATCCAGGCCCACATCGCAGGCCACGACGTCAGGCGCATCCTTGTCGACGGGGGGAGCTCTGCGAACATCCTGTTCGCGGGGGCCCTCGCCCGTATGGGAATCCCCCGAAGCCGCTTAGAGCAATCAGGAGCTCCGCTTCAAGGCTTCGGAGGCCAACCGTTGGAGGCCATAGGACACGTGTCCCTTCCAGTTACATTCTGCCAGGGGGAAAACGCCCGAAGCGCGCACGTTATCTTCGACGTCGTAGACATCCCGCACCCTTACAATGTCATATTGGGACGACCCGCCATCAACTCCCTCGAGGCGATCCCACACCACACCTTCTTATGTATGAAGCTCCCAGGCCCAGAGGGTGTGATCACTGTCTTCAGCGACCAGGACCTCGCCAGACGCGTCGAAGCCAGCAGCTGGGACTTGCAACGCCCGGTGCATGTTCTCCCAGACATGCTCAGCGACACGCCCTCCGCTCTGGGATGGACGCCTAAGCCTCGGGCCGAAGGTGAAGTCAAAAAGGTGCCGCTCCAGGCGGAAGGGTAGTTTGTGTCAATTGGCGAGGGGCTCCCTGCAGAGGTCGAGCGAGACCTACTCCGAGTGCTTTAGAACAACACCGACATTTTTGCATGGTCACCGGAGGACATTAAGGGCGTAGACCGCGCAGTGATCGAGCATCGCTTGGCGGTCCGCCCTGACGCCAAGCCGGTCAAGCAGAAGCTTCGCCGCATGTCCATGGATCGGCAGCAGGCGGCCAAGGTCGAGGTGGCGAAGCTCCTCCGGGCTGGAGTCATTCGCGAGGTCCATCACCCAGAGTGGCTCGCCAATCCCGTATTGGTCAAAAAGGCCAGCGGGGCCTGGCGTATGTGCATCGACTTCACGGCGCTCAACAAGGCGTGCCCAAAGGACAATTACCCCTTGCCACGCATCGACCAGCTGGTCGACGCTACCGCCGGGTGCGAGCTAATGAGTTTCCTGGATGCTTACTCTGGCTATCGTCAGGTATACATGGCCGAAGATGACGAGGACAAGACCAGTTTCATCACACCAATTGGGACCTTCTGCTTCGTCAGGATGCCCTTCGGTTTGAAGAACGCAGGTGCTACCTTTACCCGCCTCATCGCACTTGCCCTCGCTGCCCAACTCGGGAGGAACGTGGAAGCCTACGTCGACGACGTGGTAGTAAAAACCCGGCAGCTCGCTCTGCATGGCCGGGACCTTCAGGAGACCTTCGACAACCTCAGGAAGGCCGGCATCAAGCTCAACCCCGACAAATGCGTCTTCGGCGTCCAGGCGGGCAAATTACTTGGCTTCCTCGTATCCGGACGGGGCATCCAGGCGAATCCCGATAAAGTTGAGGCCATCCTGGGTATGGAGCCGCCCAAGACGGTGAGGGAGGTCCAGAGGTTGGCGGGCCGCATGGCAACCCTAAGCCGCTTCCTATCTAGGGCAGCGGAGCGGGGTCTACCGTTCTTTAAGACACTCCGCGGGTGCGACGGATTTCGGTGGGACAGTGACTGTGCGGAGGCCTTCAACGAGCTCAAGACACACCTGGTGAGGCTCCCCACTCTGGTCGCCCCAGCACCAGAGGCTCCCCTCTTGCTTTACGGCGCGTCGATTCTGGCGGTCGATCGCCGCCCTCGTCCTAGAGGAGAGCGCCGTACAGCGGCCCGTATACTTCGTCTCCAAAGCCCTCCAAGGCGCCAAGAAGAGATATACGGAGCTCGAAAAGCTTGCTTACACGTTGGTCATGGCCTCCAGAAAGCTCCGACATTATTTTTTGGCCCACCCGATCACGGTGCCTTCTTCGTTCCCCCTGGCGGAGATGTTACACAATAAGGAATCCACGGGGTGCATCAGCAAGTGGGCTGCCGAGCTCGCCCTGTTCTCCCTGACATACGCCTCGCGGACGGCAATCAAATCTCAAGTCCTCGCCGACTTCCTAGTAGAATGGACTCCGCCGGCTCAGCCCGCTCAGAAGCACGACGACCCGGTCTGGACCCTCACCATAGATGGGGCTTACGGCATCGCGGGCGCGGGTGTAGGCGCGGTAATTGTCACGCCCGAGGGGCAGTGCCTATTGTACTCGGCGCGCCTCGCATTTCCAGCCACCAACAACACAGCTGAGTATGAAGCGATGCTCTTCGGCCTGACCAAGCTCAAGGCAATCGATGCGCGGCGAGTGCTCGTCCGCACGGACTCGCGTTTGGTGGCAGGCCACGTAGACAAGTCATATCAAGCCAAGGACCCTGAGCTGGCTAAATACCTCGCGGCCGTAAGAGCGAGGGAAAGGCATTTCTTGGGCGTCACGGTCAAGGCCATCCCTCGCGCGGAAAATGAGCGGGCTAACGCTCTCGCGAAGGTGGCCAGCCAGCAGCTGCCACCCCCGGACGGGGCGTTTTACGAAGTGTTGCCGCAGGCGGCCATCGCGTAGGACAACCAGGACGCGGCTCTCGTTCACCACGTCGTCTAGCAGGGCGACTGGCGAGAGCCTATCTTCAATTTCCTGTAGGGCATCACCGAGCCAGAGGACCACGCCGAGCTCCGGCGTCTACAACACCGTGCCAGATCCTTTCAGGTGTTTGAAGGGACGCTCTACAAACAAGGAGTCTGCGCACCGCTCCTACGTTGCCTCTCCCGCGATGAGGGGAAGAAGCTCCTCACGGAGATCCACGCGGGGGCATGCGGGTCTCACCTCGCCCCGAGGTCATTGGTCGGCAAGGCATTCAGGCAAGGCTTTTACTGGCCGACCGCCATCACTGACGCCTAGGACCTCGTGCGTCGGTGCCAGGGGTGCCAGTGGATGGGACGCATCATCCGTAGGCCCCCGACGAACCTCAACCCTATTCCCCCGGTGTGGCCGTTGGCACGCTGGGGCGTCGACATAGTGGGACCACTCCCCCGAGCCCCAGGGGACCTGTGGTTCATGGTAGTCGCGTTGGAATACTTTTCCAGGTGGCCGGAGGCGGTAGCCCTAGCCAAGATAACCTCGGCGGCCATGCAGCGTTTCCTCTGGTAGAACATCATATGTCGCTTCGGCGTACCCAGGGAACTCACCATCGACAATGGCCTGCAGTTTGATGCCACCCCATTCAAGGAGTTCTGTGGCGACATGGGCATCACGCTTCGGTTCGCCTCGGTTGGGCACCCCCAGTCCAACGTAGCAGTCGAAAGGGCGAACGGCGCTATCTCTGTCGCCATCAAAAAACGCCTAGTCGGGCTCCAAGGCGGTGGCCGAGCGAGCTTCACGGCGCCCTCTCGTCCTTCGCATAACGGTAACACGCCCGACGGGGTTCACACCCTTCAAGCTCCTTTTTGGTGATGAGGCGGTGACGCCTGAAGAAATCAAGGCTGGATCGCGGAGGACCTTCGTCCAAGCGCCCGACGAAGAGCGTCGCGTGTCCTTGGACCTCCTCGACGGGGTGCGAGCGAGCGCAGCCCAACATGTCAAAAAGTACGCGCGGCAGACAGTACGTACTCGGGACCGGTCCGTATACCCGCGAGGGTTCAAGGCTGGGGATCTCGTCCTCAGAACGGCACTCCACGTGGAGACCGTTGGCAAACTGGAGTCCAAGTGGGAAGGTCCATACATTGTGGCTGAAGCATTACAGAAGGGAGCGTACCGCCTCGCCACACTGGAGGGACAAACTCTCCGCCACATATGGAACGCGGACAAGTTGCGGTGATATTACGCCTAGAAGCAGGACGAGGGTTATAATGGCATCAGCTCCTCCTTGTACGATGCTCGCCCGCGCAAACGGGAGTTCAATAAAGCTCGCTATTGCCAAAAATAGTATTGCCTGGCCGCAATGTGCAGAGGATCACCCCCGCGCGTCGAGGTCCGCCTCCGCACGCGCCAGTCTACGGACTCTAAATGAAGTCGTAGCGTCGAGGTCCGCCTTCGCACGCGCTAGTCTACGGACTCTAAATGAAGTCGTAGCGTCGAGGTCCGCCTCGCGACGCGCCGCCACGGACTCTAAATGAAGTCGTAGCGTCGAGGTCCGCCTCCGCACGCGCTAGTCTACGGACTCTAAATGAAGTCATAGCGTCGAGGTCGGCCTCCGCACGCGCCAGTCTACGGACTCTAAATGAAGTCGTAGCATCGAGGTCCGCCTCCGCACACGCCAGTCTACGGACTCTAAATGAAGTCATAGCGTTGAGGTCCGCCTCCGCACGCACCAGTCTACGGACTCTGAATGAGACGCAGCGGGGGGCGCCCTTGCGCGCACTCATCGGAGTATAAACAAGACACGAATCCCGCGCACGCACAGGCGTTGCTCTGTGCGTGGCGATATAAAACAAGATACAATATTAACAACGGGTGCTACTTCGGTTTTCCACGAAAAATACCGGGGTTACATAACCACAAGCAGGAGCGCACAGTACATCGCTCCCCCAACTAACCGCTCATCCTTCGCGCGATCCCGATGGGTCCGCGCCGCCGTTGTAACGCCGGGGAACCCCTTCGAGCCAGCGGAGGAGGTCCCCGCCCCCGTGTAGCGTGTGCTGCACTACGACCCTGGCCGCGTCCTCCCCGACATAGCCCGCATCCGCGGTTGAAGTTTCGAGGCCGGGATCGATGAAGCGAGATAGCGCCCGGCGGCGCCTCCCACGGGCAGAAGATCCACCGAGGGTTCGCCACCGTGGACATGTCTGCACCCATGAGTGTGAAGCATGGCAAGGGCGAGGCACGCACCGAGGAAGCTGCAATGCTCGCCGAAGGTCTTCGCGCTGCTGAGAGCAATGCCGGCGCCTTCCTCGACCAACTCGAGCGTCTCCACCAAGTCCTCCGGCCCGTGGGTAGCGTCCGGCATGTCGACACACAGGTCCCGGAGGGCCTGGTTCAGAGACTCCATTGCCCTCCACGCCGACATGGATGCATTTTCCAAGGCGCCGTCCTTCTCCGCAAGAGACTCCGCCAGCTGGGCCTTCTCCTCCTCCAGAATGGCGATCTGCTGCAGAAAGGAGGTACGTTCCTCCGCCGCGACGCGTCGGACCCCCTCGGTCTCCTGTTGCGCGGCCGCCAGGGTGCCCTCCAGCACGTGAAGCTGTTCGTCCTTCGTGGTGTGGGCGGCATCTGCAGCACGAAGGTCGACCTCCAGGGCTCTCCGCTCCTGGATGCGGGCCTCATCTAGCGCGTGCCCAGCGACAAGCGCCCGAAGTAGCGTAAAAGTCAGCGGTGCCCGACAAGGTACTCGCAATCGCGGCGCACACTGAGCAGATTTCGCAACCGCGAGCGCACACACTTACCCTTATTTCGAGGCCCGCAGCGGCGAGCGCCAGGAGGTCTCCCTCGCACAACAACAACATCTGTTGGTCGTGCCGCCGTGGCGCCCGCGCTTCATTAAAAGCGTGAAGCATCTCCAGGCGCGGGAGGAAGTCGGAGAGGATGAGCCCCGCCCCCGCCACGTCAGGGGCTGCGGAGGCTTCGGCCACGTCGACGGCGGCGCTGCCGCAGACCCCTGCAGACAGGTCCAAGACGTTACAAGACACCCGCTGCTCGATCCATCACCGCATCCGGGAGACTTCTTCTCGCCTGATGTCGATGGAATGAGCGAGCAAATCGGGGAGAGTTTCGCAAGTCGCGGCGAGGAAAGGAATCGCGCTTACCTTCTCGCACCGCCACGCAGAGAGGGTGCTTGTTCAACCGCCAGTCGGGAGGCGAGTACCTCGGTGGGTGGTCGAGAAGACCCTTCAATCGCGCCGACCGCGTCGGGCGCCGCAACTCCAATCACAGGGCCAGCAACGCTGCATCGACCGGCGCGGGGGCCGGATTCGAGGCGCCGCCGTGGCTCCACAGCGATTCTTCCGCGACGTTAGCGGTGTAGCTCTGCCGCGCTTCGGTAACTACCGAACCGGCCGCGTCCTCGGCGGCCGCCATGGGTGGCAAAGCACCGCCAGAGGGGCGTCCTCCCGGTTGGCGTGTTCCGCACAGCAAGGGGCGACTCACGGCTCAACACGGGCGAGGATGCGCCATGGGCTCGGGCGACGCGCCCTCCCGAGCTGGTCCGGCCGACCATCACCGCCGCACGCCTCGTCCCACGGTGCGCACCGCCGAGGTGGTCGGGCGATCGATGCGGCAACCTCGGAGCAGACCCCCGCTTGGCTACCGCCACCACGACGACTCGAAGCCCCTGCGGGAGTCTCCGCCGGCACCGCGCGCTCGGGCACAACAATGCGAAGAACCTCGCACGTGCGGTTTATCCGCCCCTGCTTCGCCGTCTTGGTCGTAGCCTCGTGCAGCTTGTGCTCCTTGAGCGTGTACGGGCCCAGGAACGTCACAGCCGCGCGCTCTGCATCTTCTAGCCGAGCCACTGCACAAAAGGCAACAAGTTGGTCAGCCGGGGACTACGCAGACGCAAAGGGGTGCGCACCAAGGCACTGCGCGACTTACAAGGAGCGGAGGGCGGAAGCAAGCAAGACAATGACGGGCGCACCCCGTCCTCTCGGTCGTCGCCCCGTCGCCCGTACTTCCACCGGGCGGAGAGTGGCGCCACCCCGTACATCGTAAACTCTTCAGCC
This sequence comes from Dendrocalamus sinicus, assembly GCA_036346575.1. Taxonomy (NCBI): domain Eukaryota; kingdom Viridiplantae; phylum Streptophyta; class Magnoliopsida; order Poales; family Poaceae; genus Dendrocalamus; species Dendrocalamus sinicus. The sequence continues at coordinate 7,645,161 of CM070660.1, read as the reverse complement.
AAGTCGCGCATACTTAGCCGGCGTGCAACGCCCGCAAGCCTCCATAGCCTCCGTGCATCATCAGCCTCCGGCTTCACACTTGGTGAACTGTTGAACGAGATTGGCCCACCTCGGCATAGCAGGCCACTCGTGCTAGTCACGACGTAATAAAACCACCACCGCGTCCAGTCGGATTCCCACCTCTCCAAGTTGGCCGGCGCAGGGAATAGCGTCGTACAGGACGCTCGTAGCACGAAATCCACGATACCAAAGTTGGATACAGCCCCCTGAACCTTCTTAGGTCGACAACGCGTGTCGTGCAGGGTGGCGAACAGGCTCGCGCTGGGACGCCGGCCTTCTGTCCGCGTAGCCCAGGTAAAGACAGCTAGGCGGACTATGGCGTTTGGTGTCAGCTGCGCTAGCTCCAACCCGTAGGCCCGTAGGACTTTGCCCACAAACGTCATTGAGGGCATTCAAAGGCCGACGTCGAAGAACGCGACGAAAACGATCGCCTCCGTTTCCTGGGGCTTCGGCTCCGTCTCGTCGCGGCGGGGTAGGCGAGCCCCATCACGCTCCTCGATCTTCCCTTCCCGTACAAGCCACTGCAGCGTCTCCCCAGCACACGGGAGCAGCGACCCCCCAAGTATTCCATGGCATCCCACCGCTTGTCGCCACGCCAACGCCCCCACAGCACTAGCTCGTAATCCTCAGAAGGGAAGGACAACTCGTCCCGGCTAGACGAGGAGCCACCGCCGGGATGGCGGGAAGCACCGTCATGACCGGCCATTGTTCTCTAAGGTTAGGAAGCAGAGCTAGGCGACAAGCGAAATAGAGTGCCCCCACCACAGCGGTGGTGCTTTATAAAGCCCGTTCGCCTCCTCCACGCCTAGAAGCGCAGCCAGATTAAAAACCCCCAGCGGTTCGACTACCCACGACTGGAAAGAACCGCCGGCATCTGGAGGAGCGTGCCCGGTAGGTGGCCAGCAGCGACAACGCCGCCGGCGGCGATCGACACGCGCCCCACTCGCCTAGGGAAGAGGTGAACGTCGCGCCACGCAACCGCCACATCCCATGACGCACCAAAGATAAACCGCCGCTGCCCCACCCACGTAGCGCGCATCGCGCGACGCGACAACTTTGCCCTCGACAGGCCAGCGTCGGCACGATTCCAGCCGCCATTAAAAGCGCAATACCAGACCGCGGGGCACAACGGTCCCGAAGTGTAGCGACATCGGCGACGTAAGGCCCATTCTCACTGCAGCGTCAGCCGCGACCCCGACTCGGTCCCCAACACCGACCTCGGAGCCAAGAAGTCTGACCTGGACGGAGCACGCGCGCGTCTACTTCGGCTAGGCGCCGGTTCGCGCCACCCTTCGGAAGGTAGGGACGGAGCGCGCGTGCATCTACCGGCTCGGCGCCGGCCCGCCGCCACCCGCTCAAGGGTAGGGGACGGAGCGCGCGCGTCTACCGGCTAGGCGCGGCTCGCCGCCACCCGCTCAAGGGTAGGGGACGGAGCGCGCGCGTCTACCGGCTAGGCGCCGGCTCGCCGCCACTCGCTCAAGGGTCGGGGACGGAGCGCGCGCGCTCTACCGGCTAGGCGCCGCTCGCCGCCACCCGCTCAAGGGTAGGGGACGGAGCGCGCGTTTCTCGCCGGTAGGCGCGGCCCGCCGCCACCCGCTCGAAGGGTCGGGACGGAGCGCGCGCGTCTATCTCGGCTGGCGCCAGCGCCCAAGCGCCGTCTTCGGCAGCTTAAGACTAGGCGCCGCTCGCGCCAGCATCGCCTCGGCCACGGCCTCGAGCCCGGGACTGCTGTGCACTAGACCCCCGCAAGTTCGGAGAATTTCACAGGCCGCAGGGACGGAGGGGGCCAAAAGACTCGGCAACATAGCTTCGGCCCTATGAAGCCCTTCACCATGAGAGGCTCCTGTTGTAGGGGTGGCCCCCCACCTAAACCCAGCAGGCCTGTTAGATGGCCATAGAGCCCAAAATGAGACACATGTAATGGCCTAAATACCCCTGACAGGGAGGTACTGATGTAAGGGCACAATTGTAAAAGCACAGCCCGTATGAATATATATACCAAGGGGAAGCTGGGGGGAAGAGAGGACTGATCACTCTCTCCCAACTCTCTACTACCACATCTCTCTCTGTTTGGTCTGTAACCACAACAGGTAGCAATGTCATTAGCAGGGGCAGAGTAGAGGTGGCTCGACAGTGGCTCATGATGGCTGGAGGTGGGGAGAACGAGGCGACAGTGCCAGAGGGAAAGAGAGGAGAAATTAGGGTGCACATGAGCTGGAGAGGGCTAAGGTGAACTCATCAGTATGGTTGGAGAGGCCAGAGAGATGTCGAGGTGGACTAGCGGCGTGGACCGGGGGCGGCGTGAGGAGGCTTGTGGTGTCAGCTCACTAGATGTGTGAAGGGAAGGAGCTGGCACTTGGGTTAGCTTGAGGGGGTCACCAGGATGCCTCTAGAGCAGGGAATTGGAGTGAAGTCCGCTGGGGAGGAGGAGGCAGTGGTGGTAGCGACGATGGCCAGAAGTAAGAAGGATGGTGGCGTCGGTGGTTTCCTATAGGGGAATTGTGAAATTAACCAAGGGGAAATGAACACCACAGTCGGGAACATGTTTTGACGTGAGAAGTTGAGAGGGAGAGTTACCTAGTTGGGCAGAACGGCAAAGTGAAGGCGGTGGCCAGAACAGAGATTCGAGCGCGAACTTGCTTGGACCCAAATGGCGAGGGAAGATGGGTGTCGTGGGGGTGAGGGCCAAGCAAAGAGGGTGGGAGGCTTAAATAGCCAACGGGATGAAAAGCATAAGCTGTGCATGTGTGATTCACGGCGGTGACAATGTGGAATGGGCGTGGCATGGCCGCCGGTGTGGTGTTGACGCAACGGCGAGATGATGTGAGTTGTTGGCAGCAAGATGTCGCGATGGCTAGGGAGGTGCTTGCTAGCGATGTGATGGGTCAAGAATTGCGATTGCATGGCTTGTGGGCAAACTTTGCAGCGGAGGTTGTCAGACATGGGCTCGAGCGCACGATCATCACACAGGCGGGTGCACAGCTGGGTGTTGCATGGGCAAGGGAGAGCACGCGGGCTAGGCGCAAGCGCATGGTGCGCGGGAACAAGCTATCCGTTGGCGCGTAACTATGGCAAGGTGTGGTGTGGCCGCTGGCACAGCGCTGGGCGCACGGCCGACGCATGTCGTGGCTAAGCCGGAACAAGGAGACAAGGGAAAGTAGAGAAAGAATGGGTTGGGCCAAGGGTAAGAGAAAGAAGAAAGTGGGCCAAAAGGGAAATGGGCTGAGCCCAACTCGGTTTTAGATTTTTGCTTTCGAATTTAATTTCGGTCTTCGATTTGGGTTCACATTTGAATTTCAATTTTGAACTTAAGCTCACTTTTTAGTCGGTTTGTAATTTGTATTTCCAAGTTTTGAATTTGCTTTTCAAATTAGTTTCCCAATCATAATTTTTTTTCTTTCTATTTTTACTCTAATTTAGGTTTTGTTTTATTAATTAAATTTGAATTTAAGTTTTTGGATTTTGAATTCAGGATTCATTATTTCAATTTTTCTATTCTTTTACTAACATGATTATTACTTATGGGATTACATTAATTAGCACAAAGTCCATAAAAACTCAAATAAAATTTAGAAGAAACTTGAATGCCAACAAGATGTATTCCAATGTTTTAAATTTTTTCATAGTTTCGAACATCCAAAATTTGGGATGTTACGATTAGCTCATGAATTTTTGGTCAAATCAAGTAAGTGTCGAACTCTTATCCCCCTTTTTTGTCTCTTGCACAACTTTGTCGTGTACGCCTCTTTATAGTTACTTTGTTCCATCTCATGACCGTAACATCATCTTAAAATTACCTGTTAACGCATTGTCATAAGACCGTCCATTCCCAAGATGTAGATTGCCTCTACTTCATTTTTACGATTTTATTCTGAAGATACTGTCTACAAATTGTGCTTCGAGATTCATAATTCTCTCCTTCCATTTTCCTCCCTCCTATCCTACACTCGTTCCCTTCGCCCCCCCCGGGCTTTGGCTGCCAGCGCCGACACTAGCCTCATCGCCAGCCGTCTCCACTCCCTACCCGAGCTAGTGGCACTGGCACCACACGGGAATTACAGTGTCGTATCAGCCAGTAGGGGAAACAAACGAACGTGTGGCTTACGGGCAAGCAGCAATGTCACGCTCGGTAAGCACAACGCATAATAAGCACCCCACGCCGTCCCGTCCACGGCCGGCAAAGCGGCTTTGCCGGCCAAACCAGAAACGTTCCACCGGATCACTGGTATCCGAAGGAAGTTTTTTGTCCGGCATCCGTCCATCCGCTCGCCCTGTCCGTGGTACCCCCATCAAATGATGGCACGCTGACAGCAGGCCAATCAGTCGATGACATCCATCCCCCCCGCCTCGCCTCTCCCCCGCCGGACGAGCCTCCGCCCGAGACGTGAAGGTCCGGTCTCACTCACCACCGTCTCACGCTCGGCACCTCGCGATTTCATTAGAAACCCACCGTGTTTTTCCTCGAATTTTGGACGTTTTTGACACTGTAGTTCCTGAAAATTCCAAAAATAGCGCTGAGTAGAACAAAATTCCAATTCTAGCACCCAGTTGACCGCACCATTCAACGGGAGCGTGACACGTGTCAGTGGTGCGGTCGGGGACCGCACCACACCGGAGTGGTGCGCTCCCCGGCCGCACCACTCCCCCGCCGTACGTGCCAGCTAGATGGTGCGGTGCCGCACCGCACCACTCCCCTAATGGTGCGGCACCACACCGCACCACTCCGCCGTGGGTCCCACGCCGTCACATGCCCCCGCTCGCTGCCGTCCCGTCACCCCGCCGAAAGCCGCCCGTGGTGCATCCTTTTATTGCCTGAATGCGAGATTCTTTCCCCCGTGCTGCATTTGTTGATTTCGTGTCAAGACATGAGAACCGGCCCCTACATTCTTTCTTGCATGTGGCTGTTGTATGTTGTGCAATAAAAGGAGGACCTGCGTTTGGAACGCTCCAGCAACGCTTGCATTTGCGCTCCAGCCAAAGAAGCAGCAAGAGAGGCAGCAAGTGAAGGAAAGAAGAACGCATTTTTGCAGTAATTTTTGAAGGGATTTGAAGTTCTCGTAATTGTGAAAGTTGTAGATTGTCTCGTGAGCTTCAAGAAAAGGTAAATATCATCTCCATGCGTTTAAGATGCTATTATAGTGATTAGCCTGTAATTAGCGTAAACGATCTCAATATGTCTATATTTTATGTAATTATCGTGTTGTATTCTATATTTTATGTGAAGAAATGAAGTAATGTTGTTGTAATGTAAAATATTTGTAGTTATTTGTGGTCGTAGTATATTGCAATTTTTTTTGATAAAATGTATGTAGTTGTAGAGTACTGTAATTTATATTTTATGTGAATAGTTTTTGTACTGATGTTGTAACCAGTAATCTTGCTGTTTGTTAAGTGGATTATAACTACATTTAAATGATGTTCGCTGCATATATGAAGCATGGCACATTGTTGGGTAGTACTAGAAATGTAGAGGAGGTAGTAGGATCTAACAGATTGGCAAAAAATGTAGTTATTTGATCGATGTAAGAAATCGTAAGTAAGAAATGATGAAAATTGAGGTGCTCGATTAGTGATTTAATTAGTAGAATAATAATACAAAATAGGAGTGAAATTACAAAAAATGTAATTTGATTTGCAGTAAAATTTGAATTTAATGTGTTAGCGCGCTCTGCAAATAAAGTAAAAAATACAATGATAAGTTAAAAATAAATTAGACTCTATGAAGTTAAAAAAATTGTAATATATGTAGCACAGAAGTAAGATTTGTAGAATAGAAATTGGAAAAAAAAGTACATTACATTAGTAATTTGATTTATATAGAAATTTGTTACGCTTGTATGTGGTACGCAGTAGGTTATGTATGATGGTACAGTTGTTGCCTGTGATATATACTAAGAGGGTTCAGTTTGGGCTTATGTTAGGTATGCCATGGGTGATATCCAAAATTTATTCGTGTTCTATGGAAGTGGTCTCGTACGGGACGGGCCGTACGGGGCAGACCTGAATAATTGTGACCGGACTGTGATCCGGGCACGCAATCTAAACACCATGAGCCTGTTGGAGCTACGGAGATGCGTGCGTTCCGCATTCGATCGGGACACCGCAAGGAACAAATTACGGATCAAGGCGATGTATGCCACGCTTGGAGGTGTTGCGGGGATACAATGTGGCAACTTATAAAGGTGACGAGCGACGCTTCATGGGTGAACTACATGGAGGTCGTGTGCAACCTGACGCATTGATATATGCCGTGCCAATGGTGTATGTTCAATTCGTGGAGAGGATGTAATCATCCGCCATGGGTGGCTCGTGGTGCTTGGCGGAGATGTAGAGCGTGCATTACTCTCCGGCGGTCATGAAGATGTCGTGAAGGAGGAGTCCATGAGTCAATGGAAGATGGTGACTGCAGAGGCGCGTGGAGAATTTTTCACCAATGAAGGTGCGGAGAGGTGGTGGGCGCGCGTGTTGATCGTCACAAGCACCTTGAGAACCAGTGTAGGAAAGTGAGGAGGAGGACGATGTGGAAACAGAGAGTTCGGGAGAGGAGGAAGAAGGGGAACCTACGGCGGGAGGTGTGGTAGGTGGTGTTGTAACCACGAGAGGGTGCATACGTGCCGCCCAGCATTGGACGACATCGCAATGAATTCCTAGTTCGCCACGGGCGGAGGAGGCAGAGTGGGGATTCAATGAAGGCGACTCGTTGTAGGCGAGCTTCAGAACAAGAGTGCCGCACAGCAAGCTATTGCCACATACGCCGTCAACATCACCGACATATCGGTGCATGTGTCCAACCCCGACACCTACATTGTGAAGTGTGTGGACGGCTCCCCTACGCAAGGTCCGTGGCGCAATGGTTCGGAGAGGTGCTGCCACGGACTTCGGATAACGGTGCTGAACGATCACACTTGTGAGCTTACGGCGCCACTCATTTAGGCACCGCAACATGACGTCGCCATATGTTGCAGAGTCGATAAGGCATCTTGTGGCTGCAAATGTATCCATTACTCCCAAGGTTCTCATGGCGGAGGTAGCGAACACGGTGGGGTTTCTTTGTGAGCTACAAGAAGGTGTGGCGGGAAAAGTAAGGTATGCGGAGTATGTTCGGGACATATGAGGAGGCATATGATCTGGTCCCGAGAATGTTGTGTCAGATTGCAGCAGCAAACCCAGGCACGTACATTAACAAGTACGAGTGGGTTCATGAGACGGAAGGGCCGGATTGTTTTGTGCTTGACAGAGTGTTTTGGGCCTTCCATCAGGCAATAGAAGGCTTCAAGTGGTGCCGTCCAGTGCTAACTATGGACGGCACATTCCTATCTGGCAAATACAAGGGTACAATCCTGACCGTGGTTGTAGCAGACGCAAATGACCAGTTACTCCCAGTGGCATTTGCAATAGTAGAGAATGAGAGTACGGATAGCTGGCTGTGGTTCCTTGTCAATGTGAAGCAGGCCGTTGTACAAGATCGGCCCGATGTGTGTGTTATCTCAGACCGCAATGCAGGCTTGCTGTCTGCAATGCGAACGATGCAGAATGGGACACAGCCTCCGTACCAGTGGAATGACATGAAGAACCAGTGGTGCATGAGGCATCTTGCGGTAAACTTCCACAGAAGGTTCCATAGCAAGGAACTAATGAAGATGTTTAAAAAACTTTGTATGCGTAACTGAAGAGGAAGTTCGATACCGTGGAGGCACCTTGATCAGAGACCAAGCAAGCATGTCAGCGCCTTGAGCGCCTGAAGCGGGGCCGTGGAGGAGGCTCCACGAGACTTGGGAGTTCACACAATGGGTGCACCAATGCACGACACGGAGATGTGGTCTCTCTGCATGACACCACGTGAGCAAGGTACGGAATCATGACGACAAACATGTCCGAGGTGTACAATGGTGTTCTAAAGGGCGTGAGATCCCTACCTATCACCGCAATCGTTGAAGAGACTCGGAACTGCTCAATAGGATACTTCGTCAATAGAGCCATGATGGCGCAAAGATATGGACGAAGGCAAAGAATTCTCCGAGGTAGCGCGGGCCTACATGGACAAGAAGATGGAGAAGGCTTGTTCGCATATTGCTCAGACCATGGATGGCTTACGGAGGAAGTTTGAGGTTCGCCTCAGACAGAAGTACATGATGAGGCAGGCTAGAGGGGATCGTAAACAGGTGTGCACGATTGATGACAGAGCATCTTGCACCTGCAACAAGCCGCAGCTTCTACACAAGCCATGCTCTCACGTGTACGCGGCATGCGTGTTATGGAACCAGGCGCCCACGCATTACATCTCAAGGTACAATGACATGAAGCACCTGTTTGAAACCTGGAGCACGGAGTTCCATTCGTACGGGGTGGACATGCATTATAGGGAGCTCTGGCCAGGGCAGATCAAGTGGGTGCCGAACGATGCACTGAAGCACATCGGCCGTGGGCGAAGATAGAGCCGTCACATTCGTAACGACATGGATGATAGCCAGCGTGGGGATCGGGTTCGGCGCCCGAAGTGCAGACTATGCAAGACGGTTGGCCATTCATTTAGGCAGTGCCCAAACAGGCCGACATCAAGTAACGCTCCATAGTATGCAGCACATGGATTGTCATTGTGCACTGCTGGTTCCGTATTTTGTAACTATAGCATGCCTTTGTTGTGATGCGAGCACAGGATCGTGCATCCTGTAACCTATGCTGAATGTATCTTACCAAATTATTTCTGTGTACAGTTTGTTTGAGTCATTTCTTGCAAATTATGTTATGTTGTGAGTTATTCGATATTTCGTTATCATTTGTTGTTGTTCGATGCAAATTACGTTTGTTCATGTTATGTTGGCATTTATTTTACGATGTATTATCATTACCTACAAATTATGTATGTTGCATATTCTCATGACACTGCGTACTGACTTGTTTTCAATCATCAGCAGGACATGGTGTACGAGTTGCTTGAGGCCCGTTGGGATGACCACCACCGATGCACAGCGTGGGCATCTATGCCTGAGGGCCCTCCGTGTTTCGTCCTTAGGGGCCCCCGAGAGCACTGGCCGCTAGACGAGTGGTACATCCCGCTGCTGCGAGACACCGGTCTTTTGCCCCTTGCTCGCATGCTGGATGTTCCCTATACGTTGCAGTTCGATGCGGTGTTGCTGTCCGCACTCGTGGATCGTTGGAGACCGGAGACTCACACCTTCCACTTCCGGTGGGCGAGATGATCGTTACACTTCAGGGCGTGTCCATGCTTGTGTGTCTACCCATCCGTGGTGCAAGAAGAGTGCCACCCCCGTGTATGCGAATTGAAGGACGCCCAGGTGCCCGATTCGGTCTCCGATCCCGCATAACATGTGCGGTGTGCCACACTCGTGGCTACGAGAATTCATGACCTGCCCTGTGGACGCTCATGAGGGGGTCGTGCGGACGCACCTCATGGCATACATCCTTTTTTTGTTCGGATGGGTCTTGTTTCTTACAACCACTGGAGTCTCCGTGCATCCGACGTACATACACCTTGCGGAGTCCTTGGCGGATGCCTTGCCCGGCGAGGTGCCGCAGTACAGCTGGGGATCTGCAGTCCTTAGTGCCACGTACCGAGGCTTGTGTGATGCCTGTCAGCGTACTGAGGCCAGCGAGCCGGTCTTGGCGGCGTGCTATGTGCTCCTACAGTACTGGTCTTGGGAGCACTTCACGGTTGGGAGGCCTAAGATCGAGAGGGCCGTGCACCCTTACGACCTCCGCCCGGAGTTGTACGGTCAGGCTGGTGGCGATGACCCCATAGATGGGCCGACTATGGGGACTCGTTGGACACATGGTCAGCTGCGGTGGGCTAAGGAGAGAGCGAGGCGTGTGTACCCAAATTTCCATAACCATTTCGAGCGGCTTCCTGACAAAGACATAGTCTGGTTCCCATGGGATGCAGGGTTCATTCAGCTCATTGCCCCCTACGGGTTGTCATCTCAGTGCCACCAAGACCACACGCATCGTTGACGACTGTCACCTCGTCTTCGCGCGACTTCGCCGAACCGCATAACCCGCAGAGAGTGCCGAGGCGCTTTCACCTCCACCAAAGACGTGCCACCCTCCCGTGACGGGCACTACCACCGAAGGCCCACCGGTAAGCCATTGCACGGTAACGTACGCAAGGTAGTAATGTGTTGATAATACTAATTGTACAATATGTGCACTAACTTGCAGGCAAACAAGAAGAGGGCACCATGGTGACGACTGGACAGCCACACAGCGGCCGTGGATAGACCTGTGGCGTGACTCAGCGAGCACAGAGGTTGTGGACGAGACTAGGCCACACGACATCACCACATACGGTGCGTACCTAGAGTGGTACATTCCACGCACCGCAAGCAAGATTATCGGGCCAGCCCCACCCCGCCCTTCGAGGTCGTGCACGAAGATGCCATACAGCCGCCTGCACCGCCATCGAGCAAAGACGCCTTAACGAGGCGACGCGTGCACTGCAGACGCTTGTACTCATTGTTTCTTTACGTACAGTGCGTTTTAACTCATTTGTTGTTTACCTACAGTGCGAGCATATGCGTCGTGCTGAGAACGAGGCTTTTCAGATGCTGCAGCGTGGGGAGGGCGGCAACCGGGTTCTTGCTTCGGCACGTAGCATCTTCAATGACCTCAGGAATGCGATCAAGGCCATGAGCTGTAGTCAGCACAGGGATGATGTCCATGCACGACACGTCCGCAGAGAGCAGCCTTCAGCGCCACCGTCGGCACCACCTTCAGCACGTCCGTCGCTGTATGGCGATCGTCCGTCGCTGTCCGGCAGTCGTCCGTCGCAGTCCGGCGGTCGTCCGTCGCTGTCCGGCGGTCATCCGTCACTGTCCGGCGGTCGTCCGTCGCTGTCCGGAGGTCATCCCAGCTGCGCTCCCTCGTCCTCACAGCTTTTTGGACCAGCGGTACGACATTTGCCATCAGTTTGTTCGTCCACTCGATTGCCATTTATTCATAACACACATTTTCCTTGCAGCAGTTGCGAAGGGATAGCACCTTGCTACAGCCGTCGTCATCCCGGAGGGCGGCGGACGAGCCTACAGATAGCGACCCTGAGTCACCCCAGCAGATAGCGACATATGCGCCTGGCGGTCAGTCCACCCGAGCAGACACGCAAGGGCAGTACGAGTGGTTCGGGCAGACGTACCAAGGTTACACGGCGCAGGAGTACATGGGTGATTTCGCAGCGTCATCGTCATTCCAACAGCCGTATGCACCGGTATGTACGCATGTAGTAAACATAACACATGATATAAATAATGATTATAAACTTTTTGTATTTTCCATTGCAGGCGTGAGACCCTCCTCCGATTGGTCGAGCTCTATTATAGGCCAGCAATGGAACTCCCACGAGATGTACCCACCACCGCCTCCGACGCAGACCTCACGCTACGACCTTCGAGATGCACCGCGCTCCCTAGCAGTTCACCTTCTCTGAGGATCGACACGTCGTCCGAGGCGGCGCGACGAGATGATAAATGAATTTTTGTAATTGTGTCGTTGTAATTTTTGTGATGTTTTTCAAGTGCTTGATGGTTTGATGTTCAAAGATGGTTTCAAGATAAAGGGTTGCTCTAAGTTCTTTGATTTACTACGCATACAACCAAGCGAGAGATGACAACACGGACAACCCACATAATACGAAGGCCTCGTGCAATGACAACACGAAACAACACATACATTGCACGTACATGAAATGTAGCAAGTAGTACAACCACCAACACACCAACGAACACAACAACTAAAATACAACACAACCGTATTTAACACATTACCAAAATAGCTTGACGACAACATAGCATAAAACATTACCAACATACACGAGGAGAACCTCCAAAGACTACAACTTGAGGATAACAATAATCACAAGAAACAAAATAGCACACAACATTAAATTTATCTTCCACTCTAGTCTGTCAAACGATGCGCATCCGACGGGTCGCAACCCCACGACAACTCTCTCATGGCGAACATTGGCGTCCTATTGCCCATTTCATCCTCCCACACCTGAATCGGCAACCACCAAGAGCTTCCTGCGATTCCATGACAAGAAGTTTTTTAAACATACCACCACGATTTCAACGAACCCGAAACAATCTGACTCACCGAGTGATATGGGCACTTGTAGTAGTGTCGCCCAGGATTCGCGGCCGTCTGTGATGTCCTACGTCTAACCAAGGTGTTGCAATTTGGGCACATCATCGTGGGTGCCAATGAAGACGTGCTGAGCTGACTCATTGCCTAGTCTGGGGGAGTGAGCACGAAAGAAAACTACACTGATTGTGAACAACTAACTCAGGAGGTGACTGATAACATGGCAAGGGAGTATGTGAGGGATGGCTCCATTTTATAGGCTGCGTGGGGGGCAGCCTCACGCACAAAGAACACAGACAACACAAATCATACACGCACATAAAGGGGCAGTGAGCAGACAAAAAAGGGGCACCTTTGCTTAGTGACATGAAACAAGAGGGCAGCTTTGCCCAGTGACTTGACAAAACGGGCCAGCTTTGCCCAGTGACTTGACAAAACGGGCCAGCTTTCCGCAGTGATATGACAAAAGAGGCCAGCTTTCCGCAGTGACATGACAAAACATGCCACCTTTGCCCAGTGGGATGACAAAACGGGGCATCTTTGCTCAGTATTGCATTTTTTGTGGCTTGTGATAACAACTCCACGAAGATAACAACCAATCCATCGCATGCTTAACAACGTTGCACATTACATCGTTACGGAAAGAGGCCACAGAACATGAAGGCGTCACGCACTTACATACATACATTGCACATACATAATTTATGGAAAGTAGTACACCCAACAATTTATGGAAAGTAGTACACCCAACACATACATGAACTAAAATATGACACAACCATAACCTCGTTACCTACATGCCAAACGAGCCTCGTGGCACCCACATGGAGAATTGCCGAGGGGTCGCCTGACGTGGTGGCCGTCGTGGTAGTGGCATGCACATATACTGCTTCGGGTTCGCGCAAAGAACATGTGGGATCATAAGAGCTTCCTATATTCACGACCTCCTCGTTGCCTCTCGCGTTGCATCTGCTCGTGGAGGTCGTTGTTCTCCTCGCTGAGACTCTCCATTCGGTACTCCAAGTCCCATATTCGAGCCCACAATGTATCCACATAACGATCAACATACCATTCATGAGGAGGGTCGATCCAATGGAGAAGTCGCATTTTGCCATCTGCAAAAAAAGGACGGTAAACTTCGCGGGTCCATAAGCAATAAAAATGTAATATTACTAAATTGTACCGGAGCGTGAGCATCGGAAGAAACGTCGCCGCCATCGTCGGGAATCCAAGATCCGACGATCGCGCACTCATTATGTCCGCATTTCGCCACGCTGGTTGAGCACGCCGACTTGGTATCAATCGGTATTGTGGACCGAACATATCCCTCCTTTCTAAGGGAATGTCGCCCTTCGGTGACCCAAATCCCATCGCCCTCGCTTCCGACATGGTTTGTTCAAGCACGAAAGACAGGTACTTCTTTGTTCGATCGAACAATGTGCTTTGGGACCCCAACCCCAACCGTGCTACTTATACCAAACGAGACAACTTGCTGCATTCACCTCAAACGAATAAAAGGACAACCGCGCGCATGACGTGACATAACGGGCATCTTTGCTCGAGAGATGACAGAACAGTTCGCTTTCGCAGTTGAAATGACAAAAGAGGCCAGCTTTGCTCGGTGACATGACAACACAAGATGACTTTTCGCAGTGACATGACAAGTCGGGCGGCTTTGCTCAAAGAGATGACAGAGGATAGCTTTGCTCAAAGACATGCCGGCTTTGCTCGGTGAGATGACAAAAGATGCGGCTTTGCGCAGATGACATGATAAAACGGGCGGCTTTGCTCGGTGACATGCCAAAACAGGCGCTTTTGCTCGGTGAGATGATAAAGACGCCACTTTGGGCGGTGACATGACAAAACGGGCAGCTTTGCTCTGGGATGCCAAAATATGCCGGCTTTGGGCGGTGACATTACTAAAGAGAGCGGTGTGCTCACCAAATGACAAAAGAGGTCACTTTGCTCGGTGAGATGACAAAACAGGCGGCTTTGCTCAGAGACAAGACAAAACGGGCAGCTTTGCTCGGTGAGATGACAAAAGATGCCAGCTTTGGGCAGTGACATGACAAAACGGGGCCTTTTTTCAGTGATATCGCAGCACTCCCATCTTTACTCACTGCTACGACCACGCGGACCAGCTTTACACGTATGAGTAGAGACAAAATGGCCCCTATAAATTGGTATGCATTCCATTTCCCAGCGAACATTGCACATCCAAACCCCATACTACATCGCGCTTCCCTTACCCAACCGGGATGGACAAAGGCAAGAAGAAGCAATGGGACAAGATGTTGAAGGATTGGGAGGAGACTCGTGACATAGCACGGTCACCGCGGCCGCGATGCCGCTCGCGATGAGAAAATAAGGGCGATACAGCCCGGTAGAACAAGCCCATCGTGCTACGATGAAAGGTCCCCAGCAGCGCCGCAGAGAAACAACCCCATCCGGACGCCCCCACCGAGCGCTCGCCACAACTACCACCGAGGGAGACATCTCCCTTTGTTGGTGCGGGACGTGTGCAAGTTCTTCAAGTCTAAGCACCGCATCGCCTAGGTATGCGCATCTGGGGTTGCGCAAACTACTCCAAAGGACTACCCCAACCGCTGCTTTGACACCGCAACCTATCGGCTGCAGTGCGACCACATGCACCATTTTCCCTACCTTTTCTCCTTCACAAGACGCACTAACAATATCTCCCATGTATTTACATCTCGGAGCCTGTGTGGCTATCGCAAATGGATCGATCTTGAGATCCACCCCGAGGACCAATGGACCTCGACTTCGAGGAGTGGAATGTCACAAAGGAGAAGGAGTTGTTGGAGGAGGAGCGCCACAAGCACGAGCACACCTGCGTATACAGCCGCGAGACGCAAGCTTATCTTGAAGCGCGCACGCCGTAGGAGCGGGAGGCTCGCGAGATGGAGCGAGAGAAAGAGGGAAATTGCGGCTAAGGCAAAAGAGGCCGCGAGGAGTTCAACGCCAAGCGGGCAAGGAAGGAAAGTGGCCCGGTCCACACAGAGGTCGTCTGGCGGTTGGGTGGGTTAGTCGCATATCATGCTATATGTTATGCATGTAATAAAAATCTACGCGCATGTTACTCCCAATCAGTATTATGAAGTTTAATATCTCGTATTTCGCATTCCATGATTCACGTAGCACCTCATTTAACAATATTAACATAGCGGTCCTCACCTTCAAAATATCACTTACCACTTTATGTATCGACTGCTCTATGGTCAATCTTTCCTAAAAATATTTAGCAAAATTTTTATGCATCTACAACTTACAATGAACATAATCTTTTATTACAACTTTATCGATTTTTATCCAGTTTATAACTACAAAATTGCTAAAACTGAAAACAATCACGGAGATTGCAAACCCTAACAATGGACCAAACCCTAAAATTCACTTACCACTTTATGTATCGACTGCTCTACGGTCAATCGTTCCTAAAAAAAATTTACCAAATTTTTTTATGCATCTACAACTTACATTGAACATAAACTTCTATTGCAACTTTATCTGATTTTTACGGAGTTTATAACTACAAAATTGACAAAACATACAAACATCACGCGGATTGCAAACCCTTAAAACATACCAAACCCTAAAAGCCACTTACCACTTTATATATCAATCGTTCTACGCACAATCGTTCCTAAAAAAATTTTACCCAAATGTTTTATGCATCTACAACATATAATCAACATAAACTTGTTTTACAATTTTTTCTGATTCACAACTACAAAATTAACAAAACTTATAATCATACGTGTTCAATATCACTTTCCTTCATTTCCTCCAATTGTTCATATCACATTTGTGCTCAAAAAAAATTTCTTTAAATTGCTTCCAATAAAACAACATACCATGATCGAAATTTGTTATTATCACTTGAACACATTTTTCACGGTCAGCAATATATGAAAATCACAAAAACACTAATCGTTACTTCACACAAATTTCGTTCGTACTCTACCAACCAATATTTTTAATTTTCAAAATTGCACAACTAATTACACAAGCAGTAAAGTGGACTCCACTTCAAATTCATATTTTTTCACACATCATTTCATATGTACACATAAATTTTTATTTAAAAAATTATCTTTACAAATGCATACAAAAATAACTTCAATTAAAATCCTACCCGTGCAAACCCTAACCCGTGAGAGAATGAGAGGGGGTGGGACCCACGGCGGAGTGGTGCGGTGTGGTGCCGCACCATTAGGGGAGTGGTGCGGTGCGGCACCGCACCATCTAGCTGGCATGTACGGCGGGGGAGTGGTGCGGTCCCCGACCGCACCACTGACACGTGTCACGCTCCCGTTAAATGGTGCGGTCAACAGGGTGTTAGAATTGAAATTTTGTTCTACTCAGCGCCATTTTTGGAATTTTCAGGAACTACAGTGTCAAAAAGGTGGTGCGCTCCCCGGCCGCACCACTGACACGTGTCACGCTCCCGTTAAATGGTGCGATCAACATGGTGCTAGAATTGAAATTTTATTCTACTCAGTGCCATTTTTAGAATTTTCAGGAACTACAGTGTTAAAAACGTCCAAAATTCTTTTTCCTCCGCGGAACGGAGACAAGACAACCGGTCGCCTCACGGCGGCCCCGCCCTTTGATTCCCTCTGCCTGGGGTCCGCCCGCTACGGGACGCCAGCAACTACCAAAGACGCGACAAACGCGGAAGGCCGCCTCGCTCGCACGCACGCAAGCGCCTGCGCCAGAGTCCAACACTAACGGCGACCCTGCCTCCCGTGTCATCAGCGTAATCGGTTATCCCCTCGCTTGCCACTGAGTCACTGACCGGCTCGCGCTGCCTTACCCGAAATTATTGGGCTCGACCTTCGCGCGCGGCTGACGTGATGCTCCGGGGCGTCCTGTCGCGCGCGCCCGGCACCGACGCTGCGGCAGAGATGAAGGCCAAGCGGGGGGTGCCCGCATCCCCCGAGGACGAGGAGCGCGCGCGGGGGAAGCGGCTGCAGCTGCATGGCTCCGGGGCCGTGGGGGTGCAGCAGGGGTTGGTGGTGGCCGCGGGGGAGGAGGGGTGGAGGCGGCGGAGACGCGGGGGCTGCGGCTGCTCAACCTGCTGCTCAGGTGCGCCGAGGCGGTCGCCATGGACCAGCTGCCGGAGGCGCGGGACCGGCTGCTGGAGATCGCCGAGCTGGCGTCCCCGTTCGGGTCGTCGCCCGAGCGCGTCGCGGCCTACTTCGGGGACGCACTGTGCGCGCGCGTGCTGAGCTCCTACCTGGGGGCCTACTCGCCGCTGGCGCTCCGGCAGCTCGCGGCCGCGCAGAGCCGCCGCATCTCCGTGGCGTTCCAGGCGTACAACGCGCTCTCGCCGCTCGTGAAATTCTCGCACTTCACGGCCAACCAGGCCATCTTCCAGGTGCTCGACGGCGAGGACCGTGTCCACGTGATCGACCTCGACATCATGCAGGGGCTGCAGTGGCCGGGGCTGTTCCACATCCTCGCCTCCCGCCCCTGCAAGCCGCGCTCGCTCCGGATCACCGGGCTCGGCTCGTCGCTCGACGTCCTCGAGGCCACCGGCCGCCGCCTTGCCGACTTCGCGGCGTCGTTCGGGCTGCCCTTCGAGTTCCAGCCCATCGAGGGGAAGATCGGGCACGTTGCCGACACCGCGGCCCTCCTCGGCCCGCACCACCAACGGGAGGCCACCGTCGTGCACTGGATGCACCATTGCCTCTACGACGTGACGGGCTCGGACGTCGGCACAGTGCAGCTGCTCAAGAGCCTGCGGCCGAAGCTGATCACCATCGTGGAGCAGGACCTGGGGCACAGCGGCGACTTCCTGGGCCGGTTCGTGGAGGCGCTGCACTACTACTCGGCGTTGTTCGACGCGCTGGGTGACGGAGCGGGCGCCGCGGAGGGGGAGGCGGCCAAGCGACACGCGGTGGAGCGGCAGCTCCTGGGCGCGGAGATACGCAACATCGTGGCCGTCGGGGGGCCCAAGCGGACGGGCGAGGTGCGGGTGGAGCGGTGGGGCGACGAGCTGCGGCGCGCCGGGTTCCGGCCGGTGTCCCTGGCCGGGAGCCCCGCCGCGCAGGCCAGGCTGCTTCTTAGCATGTACCCGTGGAAGGGCTACACGCTGGTGGAGGAGGACGGGTGCCTCAAGCTTGGGTGGAAGGATCTCTCCCTTCTCACCGCGTCGTCGTGGGAGCCGACGACGGACGACGACGACCTCGCCGCCACCGCCCGCCAAGATTCTTGATTACAACATCGGGAGTTCAAACCCAATTGCTGCTAATCTTGCAGCTGCTTCTTGCTAAGCGACCGCGCTTTCGATCATCGTCTCCTTGTGAGTAGTATATTGGCTCGTGATTAAGATTGTGATATATTCGTATAGGCTTCTTCGATCATTCGTTCTCTCTTCAGCTTCAGATTAACATTCGATTTTGGTACGCTTCTGTTTCTGAGAATGAGAGACCCGCAGTGTGCAAATGCATCATCTTCCTGCAGCTTAATCGGGAGATTTGGATCTTGGAGGTGGAGTTTCGGGTAGGGGAATTGATCGCACTGACACGTCCGGACAGCTCGAAAAATCGGACCGTGCTCAAAGCCACTCCTTCAATCCTTATCCAGTCGTCTTTCTCGGTCTTTTTCACCTACAACTCTTCTCTTTCTTTCTCATAAAACTCTCAACTGCTTCGATAAAATCTGACTGAGCTGCTGCCATTGAACTCTTTGGCGACCTATGCTCAGTGCCTCTTTGCCATACGCAATCAAGCAGTCTCCTTTCTATCTTCTCCCACTCTCTACATATACGGCTGAGCTCTGCCACACCCGAACACGGACTCCATAAGCACTAAAGCGAGCTGAGCTCTCCTATCATCAGAGAAGACATTCGAGGCCACGACGAGGGCCACTGAGGCTAGCCAAAATCCGCAGCCGCTAGGCATGGTTCGACCGTCTGTACCTCATTGCTATTAAAGACTCCTAGCAACGCTGCTCTCATCCGAGGACCAATAAAGAGTCAGTAGTTGTAATGAGGTGTGGTGTGCCCACTTTTCTTCTTCTCCTGTGAGCTTATTGATTGTTGAACAGGTAGATCAAGTTGTTGTTATTGTCTTTCTGAATGTTGCAGCCTTATATATCTCACCTAAAATTGTTTTCAGTAAGAAAATTATTGTTGTAACCATAGTTATTATTTTATTGCAATTGTCTTTTTTCTTTGTTGCAACAAGAATATTTTTTTGTTGCATCAGTTATGTTGATTTGTTGCAGCCAAAAACATTTTATTTTTGTTACAGTCGGTATTTGTTGAGGTTGCATCAAAGTTCTTATGTATTGAATTACGTTGTTGGGTTGTTTCTTAGCAATATGAAATTGTATTTTTGTATGATCCATAAGCTCCGGTAACATGCCCTTTACGAGCTCCCACGACATCAAGAGTGACACTCTAGCTCCGACACTAATATCGGCCATGGTCTTTGTGTGCTCCATAACTACTAGGCGTAACCTCTTGTAGAGCTGTCGTGGCAAGCCGAACTCCAAGCTATCCATATGTTTCCTCGCCTAGTGGTAGACATTCTATATGGTGGAAAAGAAGTGGGTAAAGGTCATCATCCATCCAACTATTGATACAACATTGAACGGTGAAAGGGAGTGTATGAAGCTTGTGGCCACATCACACGTCCGGACGTTGCTCGCTCGCTGTGGTAATGGAAGAAGTTGCTTTGGTTGCACGGCCTGGTTCTGTTAGGTCAATACTCCAGTTGAGTAAACACCACCTTCGAGGTGTCCCGAACTAATCGCGCAACAGACAGCTTACCCGTCGGCTCTCTCGTTCGGCGAGAACTTACAAGTCTATACACTCTACAGACTACATGTATGTCACTCAGTCGGTTATCTCGTTATGCCCTTTGAGAGGTTACCGGTACGAGAGTGACCGCTTGCACGTACGTGCAACGTCGTTTGTGGCTTTGATGCGATGGGTTGGATTATATGGGCGGGGCACGCACACCAAGCAAATTTAGCTACAAAATTCGTACAACTTGCGGTAAAATACATGCGTTTCTAGCTTCATGTGAGGTATTGCGTACTGTAGAGATCGCGAGCGACGGAGCGAGTGGGACGTACAAATAGCACGAAGTATGCTGGTTCGGCCGTTCGGCCCACCTCGAGTTCTTTTTGCAAGCGAAAAAGCACAGAAAGTAAGAAAAAGTTTAGTGTAGCCCACTATCTAGACCCAGCCTATAATAGATTTGGCCCAGCCTATTATGGATTTGGCTCGGCCTGTTATCTTGTTACCCATGGTCCATACTAGAGGATAAATTAATGTACACTAGTCGTGACACGTCACACGTAGCCCTTGCAAATTTTGTCTACCTTACTAGTGAGTGACTAGTTGACTACGGTGGTGGTGTTCTGGTTATCTCACGGTTTAAAAGTTTACGTTGCTTTTAATTTATAACTGAAATTATACTTTATTAATATTATATTTTAAAAAATAAAGAAGAAAGAAAAAAATGTTTATTATGGACAATACAAAAAAATAAAATAAACTAAAATTAGAAACCGACATGTTCTAAATAGATTCTGACTTAAATAAATTGAAAGTTAATATAAATTAAAAATTAAAACCGTTTCGAGCCGGATTGTGCTGCATGTGGGACTCCGCCAAAACATGCCAAGATCGCGTCTGCTTATTTCTCCATGCTGCATGAGGAACTCCGCCAAATTTTGTTCATAACCCAATTGGCAATCGCAGATTCGCAGCTGGGCACGGATTTGACCGGGCGGCCGTTCCACCTAGCTCATGCAGCTTCGAACGAACCCGAAGCCGTTGTCTGTTTCAATCGATCTGCTCTGCGTTTCCTATATATGCACACGCAGGAGCATCGCCGAGGCCAGATCAAACCACCTCACCCCTCGAATTCTACCATCTGAGCCTTCTTTTTGCTTGCGTCCGCTCGCACGCGAGTATGAGTTACTACAATCAGCAGCAGGCTCCTGTGACGGGTAATTTCAGAGACGCTGCCTGCTAGCTTGTCTACTCCCCTCGTGTTTGCTGTACCTTTGAGTAAACTGATGGTGTTATTTGGTGTTTTTACCGGCATGACGATCGAGCAGCGTACCCACCGCCGCAGGCCAACTACGCGCCGACTGCGCCTCCGCTTCCGCCCGGGCAGGCGGCGTACATGCCACCGCAGCCGCAGGCCAGCTATGGGCCGGCTGCTGCGGCTGCGCCACTGCCGCCGCCGGGCTACCCCGCCAACTTCGACGTGGCCATGAATCCTCCACAGCCAGTCCAGGCACAGAGCCGTGGTGACAAGGCCTTCTTGGAAGGATGGTAAGCTTGATGACTCACTTGATCATACCATGTGCGGTGCAGTGTGCGAGAATTGACAACTATAAATCTTCCTATGCTAAGTACTCGCTCCCTCCGACCATAAATACATATCATTTTATACATCATGTTTAAAATATAACTTTAACTACTAATTTATATTGTAATATATTTATAAAATCTAATAAAATTATTATATTATAAAAGTACTTTTAAGATAAATTTAAATATGGTTTTAATGTATCTAATTTATATATTTAAAAAGATATTGATAGTTAAAGTTTTGAAAATTTAATTGCATCTAAATCCAAAACGATTTGTATTTGTGATTAGAGAGAAGGATGCGATAACACGTTGATCTGACGATGGCTGTTGCTCAGTTGCTCTGTTCTTTACTGCAAGTTATTCATTCATGTCCATTATAATATGTATCTCTAAAATCTGCAAGATTAGGGATATAGTGGTGCGCTGAAATATTCGTCTTCTGTGTTGTCTTGCAGCTGTGCGGCCCTTTGCTGCTGTTGCCTCCTCGACATGTGCTTCTAAGTTCTAAGGCTAGAGAGAGCAAAAGTGTATGGAACCATTTGTCGCGGTTCTCTAATTTTAGTGTTACTTATGCATCCATATGTTTTAGTCTGAATTTGTAAGGAAGTCCGTTTGTAGCTCGACAACTGTTTGTGCAATACCAGTTATACCTTCTATTCTATTATGTTGGCATAAGGTATTAAGTTCTGTATTTCTGCACCGTTATATGAGGCTAATAAAGATTTACCATGTAGACCTTTTGAGTTAATGATTACTCAGGAACATAAACAATTTGAGGAAAATAAATAAGCTCCGGTAACGACCTTAATAATAATTACGGATGATATCTTGATGGTATCTCTGACAAGTACATAGGATAATAGAACTTGAAATATTTATACTCGGATCTACAAGATGGGGGAACACTTACGTCTCAGGATCTATAGCTGGGCTGGACTGGAATAATACTAGGCCACCTACTATTGGGCTTGGCCCAACTGGCCGGCTATGCTGGCTTCGGCCTTGGCCCAACTCGGTCAGCCGGGTGAGTAGCCTGCCAGGCTTAAAGCCTGATCGGCTCAGGTGCACGCCAATGGCACCTGAGCAGAGCAAAGCAGCGATGAGCTCGATTGCGCGTCGATGGTGGTCGTCGACAATGAGCGCTAGTGCGGTTAGGACCAAGGAACTTCAGGGATTCCATTTTTGACTTGTGCGCTATCCGTGGATCACCGGAGTTGGCCGAGCTCCGGTGGAATTCCGGTGAGGTCCTAGGTGTTTTGAGCATCTACGATGAGCTGGGAAGCTAAGAGCATAAGTGGATGGGTTTGGTTTGGCCGGAGTGTGGTTGTTCACAGTGGTCTAGTTTGGACGATGGTGATGCATGGCGCAAGTGGTCCAGAAGCCGAGGGAGGGGTCGGCGAGGTGTGGGTGGGGTTCGTGGTGGCTTGAATGTGCTAAGGCTATGATGAATTGGGCTATGGTTGGCTATGGCGAGGGATTGAGTTTGGAGGCTCACAGACGCTGGACATGGTGATGGCGGTGACTGACGGTCGGAGCTGTGGAAGAAGTGGCCCAGGAGTGCAATTGGAACCTAATGGAGACTAGTCATGCGCTTGGCGAGGCTTTGCAGGGCATGGAGGTGGTGGGAGCAGTGGCGCGGCCATAGCGGTGGTGGCACGTGGGAGGTGGTGCTAGCAAATGCGAGGCTTTGGTAGTAAGCTAGTAGCGGTGTTGGTGCGTTGGGCACGCTGCATCTCATAGGCGCATTAGCGCACGCTACCGAGGCGTGGTATGGGCACGGGCGTGCATCAGCCAAGTGGCGCACGAACTGGGTGGTTGTGTGGTCAATGACAGCAGAGCACGACGCATGGCCGAGCGGCGATGGGATGTGCAAGGTTCTGTGCGCGCGTTGATGCTCGGCAACGGTGATGTGGCATAGGGAGCTAGCAACGGTGGTGAACTACGAGGAGCTGTGTGGTGGCTTGGCACAAGGGACGAGGCGGAAAACCGGATTGGGAAAACAGATTGGGTTGAGAAGTTTCCAAATCATGCAAGGTTTCAAAATTGGCAAAAATTCAAAAAGATATTCAAATTTTTTGAATTTTTGGAGCATTTTAGTGGCTAGGGTTCAGGCCCTTCTCTCCATGGCGGTCGCTGTCGGCCGACCGGACTCCAAGTCATCAACTAGGCGACACTGTGACAGGTAAGCAAGCGATGTACCTGAACACAGATATAGGCAACGGAGGTGGCCATTTATAAGAAAAGATCTGGTGATGAATTTGTGGGAATGACCTTTTGAATTGACAAATTACTCTCATATACAAGTAAATTAGTTGATTAAAATGATTAAATTTACTTTAATCCAATTTACCCTCCTAATGTCAAATATCAAATTGATATTCACTCATCTTTATTAACATGTTCATGTCAAATGCTCTGCCACGCTGGTGGTGCCACGGCCACCCATTCTCTCTCCTCCCCTCACACAAATTCAAACATCAAACAAAAAGGAATTTTTTTTGTACAAGTAATCTATTTTTTATTCGAAATTACCGAAATATACCTATGGAATTTTTTTTACAAAAATAGGCTCCAGTCGCCCCCCATTGGGCTACTGGAGTCAATCGCCCAACCGGGAGGTGACACATGGGCAGTTTGGTAACGGTTGAGCGAATTATTGCTGTCGCCCGGGCATTGGGGTGACTGGAGGTCCAGTCGCCGTACGGTTGGGTGACAGCAATTCCAGTCGCTCAACACCCGGGCAACAGGGGGTTAAAAAGGCAGCGCGCTCGGCCGTCGCTGTCGCTGCCTCATTTGTTTCCATCGTTCAGCGCCGTGAGAGAAGATAGGAGAGGAGAAAGGAGAGAAGAGGAGGAAGGAGGGGAAGAAGAGAAGGAGGGGGAAGAGGAGAGGGAGAGGAGGAGGAGAGGAGAGGGTCAGATCTTCAGATCTAGATATTTTTTAGTATATTGCATTTGTAGTATATTTTGTATGAAATGTTAGTGGTAGTAAAAATTGTAGATGTAGAAATTTAGTACAATTTTTAGTATAGAAAATTTGTAGTATACATTTTTTTAGTATGGAACATTTTTAGTACAGAGATTTTAGTACAATTTCTAGTATATAAATTTTTGTATAGAAAAATTTGTAGTATACAATTTTTAGTATAGAAAATTTGTAGTATATTTTGTATGAAATGTTACTGGTAGTAAAAATTGTAGAAGTAGAAAATTTAGTATGGAAATTTTAGTATAGAAAATTTGTAGTATACATTTTTTAGTATGGAACACTTTTAGTATAGAGATTTTAGTAAAAATTTTAGTATAGAAATTTTTGTATAGAAAATTTGTAGTATACAATTTTTAGTATAGAAAATTTGTAGTATATATTTTTTAGTATGGAACATTTTTAGTACATAGATTTTAGTACAATTTTTAGTATATAATTTTTAGTATAGAAAATTTTTAGTATACAATATTTAGTTTAGAAAAATTAGTTAATGTAATTATAGGAAATTAGCAGGTGTAGAAACAAAGAGGAGACGAAGAAGCAACCGTAGATGTAGATCTAGATAGAAATAGTTAAATATTTATTATACTAAATTAATTAAATATGTAGTTTTACAAAATTAACAGCCGTAGAAGTGTGTAGTTATGTATATTTTAGATAACATAGTTTTAGAAAATTAGCATCAGTACGAAATCTGCATGCGTACGAAATTGTAGTGATAACTTGAACTCTATTTGCAGGTATGGCGCGTGATGGTTGTGACTCGGAGTGGCGGTTTCCCCTGTTGGACGAGCACGTGGACCGTGTGCATCGCGCTTCCCGTCGTGTGCCGCCACCAGGGAGCGCGGACGAGCCGGCTGAGCTGGGAGTGGTCCGGACACGCACACCTCATGTGGCCTGGAGACTCGACCCCCGTTGGACAGTTAGGTTTGCACTCCGCCAGCGTTTTAGTGCTGCTGTAAAAATGTTCTGTGCTGACATTCACTTTTTTTGCAGGCTACGGGATGTTGCCCTTCTCCCTCTTGCCCGAATGGTGCAAGCCACGGACGAGGATGGACCTGCCGTGGCCGCGAGCAGGGACGACGTCGTGGAGCGATCACGACGCTTCCCGTTTCGAACGTTCCCTGCTGATGGCTTTGTGGACCGTTGGCGTCCCGAGACGCACACTTTCCACCTCCCATTCGGGGAGATGACGCCGACCTTGCAGGATGTGTCCCTGCTTCTTGGCCTTCTGATCGCGGGAGGCGCTGCCTTCCTACCGGAGGCCCCGGCTGAGTGGTGCGCTGACCTGCTCGGCAAATTCGAGGAGGTTCTTCCACCGGTGAGTCAGACACACAGGCCGTCGCTGAGGTGGCTCGCACAGTTCCAGGTACGTGGTCTTTACAATCGATCATGACGTTGAAGCTCTTATTTGTGTTATTACGTACTAATAACATCTTGTTTGCATTCAGGTGGAGCGTATGGATCCAGAGGCGTACAATCACTAGGTCTCATGGCACTTGGAGGCCTACTTGCTGTGGCTGTTTGGTTGGGTTCTCTTCACCACCAGCCACGGCAACAGCGTCGACGCGCGCCTCATCGCTCATGCTAGGGCGATCGCGGACGGCGAGGCCCCCCAGGTCAGCTGGGGATCGACCACACTTGCTGCGATCTACCGTGGCCTATGCGATGTGTGCTTGAGGACCAAGGCAAACTCGGTCCTCGCGGGCTGTCCCCTACTGCTACAGCTGTGGTCGTTCGACTGCTTCAGCCTCGCATGACCTTTATTAGACGACATGGGTCCGTACGGGCCCGAGATGTATCCGGGGGGAGACGTCGACCGGCCGACAATGGATTCTCTTTGGGGTCGTCGACGGGTAAATCATATGTCAATTAGTTATTTCCTTTGTATTAACGACGATTGTACGTAACACCTATTCGTCCTTACAGGTGCAGTTCGCACATGTGCAGGTCATGAGGGTGTATCTGCCCTTTGTTGAGCAGATCGACCGCCTCACGGCCAACGATGTGCGCTGGGAGCCATACTCACATGCGGCACTGATGGACCGTGCTCCCGATGGGTTGTTGACACTCTGCTGGCGCGATCGGGCTTTCTGGCTGACGCGCCGGAAGCTCATCTACGACATCTTCGTGGAGGACTACTCGTCGCAGCGAGTGATGCGATAGTTTGGTCTATGCCAGGCTGTCCCGGTACCAGTCGGACTTGCAATGCCGCCTCCTGTGCACGCGTGAGTGCCCACGTCTTATAAAATTGTACATACTTACTATTCTATTGACAATTAATAACAAAGTGGTCCTACAAGCAGGCACTCTAAAAAGATAGTGAAACGTGGCACGGACTGGACGACGAAGATGCAGGGGTGAACTGCACAGTGGGACATTGCGCTTGACGACCTGGTTGAGGAGGACCGCTCCTACGACAGCACGGAGTACACGGAGTACCTGCGCTGGTACCAGGGCCGAACACGTACGAGGCTCGTACATGTCGTGGACCTGCCCCCCGCACACCTCGCCGCTCCGACAGACACGTATCCCACGCACCTCGTGCGGGACACACAAATCGCGGTACGTTACATGTATTTTCGAACATTCCCTAATGGCAATGCTACCTTGGATGATTAACCATTTTATGTCTTTTCCTTCAGGTTGACGTGGGTGTTTTGATCATCACGAAGGGCCAGAGTATGTTGCATAGGCTCGCCTCAGGTGCCGAGGTGAGCCACAAGGAGCACATCAGCGCATACCGTCGTTTCACGGAGCGAGGTAGACGTATCGCGCACCTGTTGTCCTGCACGAGACTACTAGCGGCCTCCACGCCCACGCCCAGCACATAGACGGTTCAGCCACCTGTGCCGTCCCGACCGGCGTGGCACTACTCCGGAGGTTCTACGTGGGCATGTACTACAGCACCTCACCCGGACGAGGGTGGAGGATCTGCCTGGGGATGGTCTCGTACACAGCCAGGGCAGATGTTCTCGCGTCCTCCGTACATCCCTGGTGTCGGATCCCGGAGTAACGACTCCGAAACCCTCTGTGTAAATTGCACTAGTCCAGGAACAGCTAGTGCACACAGCCAAACAAAGATACATATCGAAGCAAATGACCAAATATATTAAGCAAATGAATACGACCTTATGGCCAAGTCTTACATTGATAAATCCAATAAAGAGGGAAAATAACAGCGGAAAATAAAATAATAAGATAATCGCGAAGCCAATCGCCTCCCACAGCAGACGATCGCAAGACACGTCCTACTCATCCTGGTCCTCACCATAGTCGTAGACATCCTCCTCTGTTAAGATGCAGCAAGGTGAGCACAAAATTGTACTCCGCAAGTCACCCGGGAAAATGCAACATAATGATAAAGGCTTGAAGGAAGGCTTATAGGGTTAGTTTGCAAAAACAGCATTATGAAATACAATAAATAGATTGAAATTGCTAAATTTAATACAGTAAGTAAAAACATTACTTAAATGAATTTCATAACGTTAGTGCAGGCTCCGACCATACACCAACCTAACCACGGGAATCCCTCCCGGACCAATTTTCCCAAAAACAATCCATACATTAATCAAACGCTCATGGACTCCAACTATCCATAAGGTTTTTTTTTTGAAAACATTTTTGTAAAACCAAGTCTAATCTATGAAAAACTTTTGCTTAGCTTGCCCGTGACCGTGGGCACGGCTATCCAGGATAGACTATACACTCTGCAGAGGTTGTACAGCTTTACCCACAAGATATGATGTCCTCATAATGTCGGCCAATACACGCTTCCTTAGGCGTGCGACTGAGTAATCATAACAAGGCCTTTACAATGCGAAGCCGTAAACTCGGCCGAGCCAACTCTAAGGTTTCACCCCAGTAAGGAATCCACCAGACCGGGACCCCCTCTTGAGCCTAGGTGAGACTTCTCATGGCTACAACCACGCTCACCCAAGTGGGTCTTCGCATGGCATCAACCACGCCCACTTTCAACCTACGACTTGACTCGAGTTTGGACTCCGCAAATTATTTGGCGGTGGTGTCCCATACCACCATGTGGTAGTGCGTTAAGGCTTTAGCAATGAGAGCTCAAGACCGGTCCTTAATTGACTTAGGCTCAACCACGCACTTCGCACGACAGTCAACCTCTGCGGCTCCGACCAACGGGGCATGTGTCGGACCGGATTTTTCAATCCGAATCATCAGGTTTTACCGCACTAATCCTCGGATCGCAGTTAGTGCACACAGTACATTGCTGAATCATGTCATACATCGCATGTATAATAATATTACGAGTTTAAGTTACACCACGTCGGGTGACGGTTTACAAAAGGGCCGATTAGGCCAAGTGTCTTCATTACAAAACACGCAATGAAATAGAAGCAAAAGTAAGTCCATGACCACGAACAAGCGATCGGAAGGGTAATGTGTGCAATATATATCACCGAATCCGACAATATACGTGCACACAAAGCCAAGGGTCAACTTGTCTATGACTATCCAACGGGTCCTACGCCTTAGTTTCCTTCATTGTCCTCCTTCTCGTGAGCAGGAGCTTCCTCGTAGGCATAATGATCCTGCGACCTGCCTCTCGTGTTGTGTAATGCGAGTGTGAGCACAAACCACCGTGGTCCGCGAGCCAACACACAGAATGCAACATAATACATGCTAGGCTTAACAAGGAAGGCTTGGGTTTATTTTGTTTTGCAAGGAGTGCTTTTGAATACAATTAATTAAAAATCCCTATGACCTAGCAGTTTTACAAATCGCGACTGATATTTAGGACATACGATAATAGTTCATTTTAGCACAGAAGCCATCCACCGTTACATGGCTTCTGTACCACACAGTTTCTTTCAGCGTTATAGCCGCTTAATTCTCCACTGGGACGACACCCAGGACAACTCAAATTAGGGCGGTCCTTTGCCCTACTTTTTCCCATTCCCATTTCCAACTCATTTTCAAATAGAACTATATCTAGTTAAGTTCCCATGTCCGCCCTTAACCGTGGGCACGGCTATTCGAATAGTTTTGACTCTGCAGAGTTTGTACACTTTCACCACAAGAGATGGTCAACTCGTTGCCCCACATGATTCCTTAGACATGTGGTTGAGTAGACCCTCACAGTGACTTTTCTAAATACCTAGTCCCTTTTCTCATTCACCTTATGGGAAACTGCCCACTTGCGATGGGTCCCATCTATGCGCGGGATGTTTTTCCCTCGATTACTAGCGCGGTGGGCTTCTAGACTCCCAACGCCTAGAACATCCGGAAAAACTTCACCCTACACCGTGTCCCTTCAGCCCCCTTGCCATAGCATATCCACTTCTATCCACTACCGGTGAGATGAGTCCGGGGATTTCGATAAATTTACTAAGCCAAGTTGTACTTTACATACTTGTGGTTGTACGGTTTTACACGGGGTGACATGACAAGATTCAGTCCTTAGGGTTACCCGGATGGTTCTGCCACATTTCTCACTTTGTGCCTCCATTGCACCACATTCCAGCCCCCTAACCATCCATCCAGGTACATAAGCATTTTTGGGGTTTCTCAGGGGCATAAAATAACCATGCTAAAGTATAACAGTCATTCCCACCATGACTGCCCAAATCATTGCATGTTGAAAGTGTTGATTATGGGGTATCAAATACCTAACTATCCATTTCTAAGCATCATTGTATATAGGGACTTAATTGCAAAATCTACAATATTATATAAGTTACTATGGTGACAAGGTTCACTCATCAAAAGGAATCAATGGAGTATACTAACAAGCATATTACAGGGACATAACTAGCCGTTATCAAAGCCAAATTAACTTTGCACATAAAAAGATAGCATGCGATTTTGCTAGATTTAAAAGAAATTATCATTTGCACAAACATTGGTTCAATATGGTCAAAGTGTTAACTCGCCTGGGTTACGGGGGTTTTGGTCTTGGTCTTAGAAGCTTCTAGGCAGCTGCTTCCTCTTCCTCTTCCCGAGCCTCAGACGCTATTTAATCGTATGAAACCCAAATGAAAGCAAAGCAGCAATCACTCAAAAAGCCATCAGAAATTCAAACAGACTCTAAAAATTATGGTTCTGGTTTCATTTGATAGATCTCGAATTTAGACGAGTTTAGAAATTTGTCCCACTTAATTTGGAGTTAAAATGAATAAGTTACAAGCATTTAAAACCCTCAGTTCATAAAAATCCCAGAAATTATGAAAATCCGACATGTGGGTCCCACTGGTTGTTTTTAGTTCATTTACATTATTTTTATTCCCATGTGCAAATGTCTATGACATGTGGGACCTACCAACATTTTAATTCAGTTTTGTTATTTAATTATTTGGTATTGTATCTATGACAAAGTGGGCCCGGGTTATTTTATCACATTCGGTCTACTACCCAACGGTCGATGAAAGCATTATCGTTAATCTCTAATTAGTGGCTACTAATCATGGTGTCTGATAATCACCCTTACTTAACCCGCTAATATCGGCAAAAATGGGTCAATATTCCTCGATTGCTTGCGGCCGTGGGATTTGAGCGCATGAGGTGGCGACGGTCGGGCTCTGGGTATTACTCCGCCCGGAAAGGAGGAGGAGTTGGTGATGAGCCAGGCGGCGGAGGTGTAGAGCAAAGGAGGTCGAGGGGCGCGGCTGGCGGCGGCGGTGGTCGGGAGGCTCGGGCGAGTGACAAAACACGTTCCGCGGATGTCTTTGGTGTCGCCGATGGAGTCGATTGAGTCGAGGGCGCGGCGGTGGTGGCGGCGAGCGGGCGGCGGTTGGAAGGAGCCCTCGTGCCGACGGCGACGGCCCTCGAGGCGACGGAGAGGTCGGGGCGAGTTCACGATACCATGGAGACGGTGTGGGCGAGAGAAATTGAGTTCGTGGCTTGAATCAGCGGGAGCTCCGGTGGTCGGAGTTGGGAAGAAAGCACGGCGGCGATTTACGGGTTATTGGCTCGATTGGTTTTGGTGAGAGGAGGATTGGCGTGGGGAACTCGAGAGCGCTCGAGGTCCTTATAGAGGAGCGGGAGAGGCGGCAACGGCGCCGCCCGATCGGTCATTTCCACGAGCGGCGGAGCAGCGTGGCGAATGCGGCGGTGTGGGGTCGGCGAATGATGGCGTGCACCGCCGAGAAATGGCGAGGAAGCTAGCCGCGCGCGGTGGCAGTGAGCTCGAGCCGCGGCGCTGAGAGGATGGTTGGCGATGGGGAGAAAAGAGAGGAGCGGGCGAGAGGATAAGGCGCGGCGGTCCTCGGGCGGAGGCGGCGGCGTCCGTGGTCCCTCGCGCTTGTCCACCGGTCCGGAGAGGATGGGATCGAGGTGGGCTACGCACGCGAGAAATCTCGGCCCGAGAGAGGAGGTGAGTGGGGAAGAAAAGCAGTGGAGTGGGTGGAGGGGAGGCGTCCGCTCGGGCGGTGAGGAGGAAGAGAGGTGGGCTGCGGGCGTGGTGGTGGTGGCCTTTGGGGGGACGCTGTGGGGAAGGGTGGGCTGGCCGAGGTGGCTGGCCTGCTCCCAACCTTTTTCTTCTTTTTTTGTGTATGCATATATACATATACATACATACGTGTTCATGATTTACTCTTCCGCTTTATTTACATTCTTCCCTTGATATTTTATGGATCATCTTTTCAGATTCTTGTTTAAATTTTTAAATTCCTATCATTCAATTATGTTTGCTTCCTTTGATCCTTTTTTGCTTTAGAACTCTTTTACAAACTTTCGGAAGAAATCGACATAAATCCAAATGCAAAGAGACATTATATTGCAGAATAATCGCAACTTTACATTTTTCCCAAAATGTCATTTTTCAGGATGTTACAAACCTACCCCCCTTAAAAGAATCTCGACCCCGAGATTCAGCCTAGCTAGTGAACAAGTCGGGGTAGTCTTTTCGTAGTTGATCTTCGCGTTCCCAGGTAGCCTCCTTCTTGGAGTGATGACTCCATTGCACTCTGCACATGCGAATGATTTGGGTCCGTGTCTTTTTCTCTACGGTGTCCAGAATCTTGATTGGACGCTCCTTGTAGGTTAGGTCTTCTTCAATTTCTATTGCTTCCATTGGAGCTTGATCCTCTGGCACTCGTAGGCACTTCTTGAGTTGAGACACATGGAAGACGTTGTGCACGTCAGCTAGATTTGGGGGCAACTCTAGCTGGTAGGCAACTTCTCCCTTTTTAGCCACAATTTGGAATGGCCCAACATATCGTGGGGTAAGCTTGCCTTTAACCTTGAATCGCTTGACTCCTCGCAATGGTGATACTTTCAGATAAACATGATCTCCAACTTCAAAGCTTAGTGGTCTTCTTCTCTTATCGCATAGCTCTTTTATGCAGGTGAAGTTTGCTAGCAATCTGTCACGATTATGCGAACCTTTTCTTCGGCCTGTTTTAGTGTATCGGGGCCGAAGATGCAGCCTTCTCCTACTTCCGACCAGTGGAGCGGGGTTCGGCACTTTCTTCCATACAATGCTTCAAATGGGGACATTTGCAGACTGGTTTGATGACTATTGTTATAGGCAAACTCAGCATATGGCAGACACTTATCCCACTCTTTTGAGAAATCCAGGGCACAAGCTCGGAGCATGTCCTCCAATATCTGATTAACTCTTTCAGTTTGACCATCTGTTTGAGGGTGGTATGCGGTGCTAAAATCCAGATGGGTGCCGAGGGCTTCATGCAAGCTGGACCAAAAATGCGAGGTGAATTGGGAACCTCGGTCTGAGACTATTCTTTTTGGTACACCATGTAAGCATACAATGCGAGACATGTACAGCTCTGCCAGCTTATCTCCCTTGTAGGTGGTTTTGACAGGAATGAAATGGGCGACCTTGGTCAACCTGTCGATTATAACCCATACGGAGTCATAACCGGACTTGGTGCGTGGAAGTCCTGTGATAAAATCCATTCCAACTTCTTCCCACTTCCACTGAGGTATTTGCAATGGTTGTAGCAGCCCTGCTGGCCTTTGATGTTCTGCTTTCACTCTCTGACACACATCACAACATGCTACATGTTCAGCGATGTCTCTCTTCATACGAGGCCACCAACAGAACTGCTTCATGTCATGGTACATCTTGGTACTCCCCGGGTGGAGAGAGTATGGAGAGCTGTGAGCTTCTCTCAGTATTAGGTCCTTAAGGTCCTTCTGATGTGGCACAACGATACGTTCCCCGTGCCGTAGGGTACCTTCCTCATCAATGGTCATCTTGGGAGCCTTCCCTGCTTCCATTAATTTCTTTATTCTCAAGACGGTTGGATCCCTTCTGAGCTTCCATAATCCGCTCTTCTATCTTTGGATTGGATCTCCATGGTTGCTAGCGTGCCGGACCCACGATCTCTAAGTTGAGTGTCTTTATCTCCTTATACTGCTCTTGTTGGTGTTCTTGTACCATAAGGTTATTGCAATAAGCTTTTGGCTTAAAGCATCCGCTACCACATTGGCCTTCCCAGGTGGTAGTGTACACTCAAATCATAATCCTTAATTAGTTCCACCATCTTCTTTGCCTCAGTTAAGGTGAGATTGAGTAAAGAAGTACTTGAGGCTCTTATGATGCGTGTAAATGTCACGGTGGTTCCCAATCGTAGTGTCGCCAAATCTTTAAGGCATGAACCACTGAAGCTAGTTCAGTCATGGGTAGGGTAGTTGGCTTCATGGGGACGAAGGCATGGAGGCATATGCAACAACCTTGCCTTCTGCATTAGTACACACCCAAGCCCTTGATGGGAGGCATCGCAAAGACACCTCGAAGTCCTTGCGTACATCCGGTAATACTAACACGGGGTGGTGGTCAACCTCTTTTCAGTTCTGAAAACTCTTCATGAGCTTGAGTCCATTCGAACTTCGACTCTTCTTAGCGGTTGAGTCATTGGCACAGCGATCCGAGAGAATCCTCTATAAATCTTCTCAGTAGTACCGCCAATCCCGAAAACTTCTCACTTGATGACTGGAGGTGGGTGTTGCCATTCGCCACTTCTTTGCTATCTTGGCGGGTCAACGGATACTCCTTTGGCGAATACTATATGTCCTAGGAAACTAATATCTTTCAGCCGAACTCACACTTACTAAATTTGGCATATAGTGATGCTCCTTTAACTTCTCCAATACCAAACGCAGTGCTCTGCATGCTCTTCGCATCCTTGGGTATATAAGGATGTCATCAATGAACACCACTACAAACTTGTCCGGATACTCCATGAACACCTTATTCATGAGGTTCATAAAATATCTTTGGGGCATTGGTTAGCCCAAAAGACATGGCCGTAAACTCATACATCCATATCTAGTGGTGAAGGTTGTCTTGGGTATATCCTCGATCTGATTTTTAGCGGTGATATCCCGACCTCGGATCTATCTTAGAGAACACGGTAGCCCCACCAAGTTGATCAAACGGTCATCAATCCTAGGAAGGGGTACTTGTTCTTGATGGTCACTTCATTTAAGGCTCGGTAATCCACGCACATCCTTGTAGTACCATCCTTCTTCTTCACAAAAAAGACTTTGGAGATCCCCATGGTGATGAGCTAGGTCCGATGAATCCCTTCTCTTGCATTTCCGGAGTTGTTTCTTCAATTCTTCTAGCTCTTCTCTTGTCATCCAGTAGGGCCTCTTGAATCTTTGGAGCGGCTCGGCTTCGCATTGATCACAAACTCCATATCCCTATCAGGGGCATTCTGTAGTTCTTGAGTGAACACTTGAGGTAATCTTGTACCACTATCATTCCTTCTAGGGGTACATCCTCACAATAAAATATTGCACGGCCCCATCGGTATGGCCGGTCCACTTTGA
This sequence comes from Dendrocalamus sinicus, assembly GCA_036346575.1. Taxonomy (NCBI): domain Eukaryota; kingdom Viridiplantae; phylum Streptophyta; class Magnoliopsida; order Poales; family Poaceae; genus Dendrocalamus; species Dendrocalamus sinicus. Next base: position 7,609,889 of record CM070660.1, on the reverse strand, counting down.
CTTCTACGGTCACTCCGGGACATTTGACCAATTTCACCATCCGGGTGGCACATTCTATGACCCCTTGGTATCTAGCTAACCAGTCCATTCCCAATATGATGTCCAGAGTCTGGGAGCTTATTACTACTAGGTCTGCTAGGAAGTCACATCTTTCCATAGTAATAGTGACCTTAGGACATACTAGGGTAGCGATAGTGGGCGGCTAGTGAGTGAGCACCAATGGCTTCTTTAAAGTAAAGGTAGGTAACCCAGTTTATCCAGCATATTTCTTGGATATAAATGAATGTGAAGCTCCTGAATCAAAGAGTACTTGTGCTGGAATGGTGTTGACAGAGAACGTACCCATGAGGACTCCCACAGCTTGCTGGGCTTCTTCGGCCGTGATATGATTAACCCGACCGCGGTTGGGCGCTGTTAAATTCCTACTGGCTTGAGAACTCTGTTGTCCCTTGCTAGGAGCGGGTACTTGACTGCGAACTGGGGCATTCTGCTTGTGTGGACACCTGTTGGAGAAGTGTCCCTTCTCTCCACAGCTATAGCAGTTGTAATTGGCTTTAGGGTTTGAGCTAGTATACTGAGTGCCTGTGCGCGGAGCTTGAGGCGTACTTCCGCTTGGTCGAGGTGCTTGAGTTGAAGCACTGGACTGGCTGGGTCTGGAGAAGGAAGGGTTGTTGATGAATTTCTGGATGACCCTTCCTTGGGGTCGCTGAATTGACAACTTCCGCTTACGGCTGGCTTCTAAATTCTTCCTTTCATTTTCCAAGATTAAGGCCTTGTTTATCATTTTGGTGAAAGTGGCGAAGTCTTGGACGATCGATTGGACCCTCAACTCTTCATTCATCCCTTCAAAAATCTATCTATCTTTTCCTCTTCTTCCGCTATATCCTTGGGGCATAGCGGGCGGTTATGTGAACTTGGTCGATATTCATTAAGCGACATGTTGCCTTGCTTGAGAGTCACGAAATTCATTTTCTTCATCCTCATGACTCTGCTGGAATAAAGTTAGCCTTGAAAGTCGTCTTGAACTCGACCAAGGAATGGCTTCGTGGCATTTCTGTAGTGGCATCTTCTTGACCTCTGGCGGCGGTAGTTTTCCCACCATGCGCTGCGGCTCCTTGGAGCCGATGCGTGGCAAATATGACCTTGTCCTCATCTGCGCTTTTGGCTAAACGCGATTTCGCTCCGTGTCCCGGCCGTCCTCGGCCGAGTGGCTCATCGGTGACGAAAATGTGAGTGGCCTCGTTCTCTGGAAGTCACCAAGTCACCCTATGCCCCCTGGAGTTTCCTTGCGACCACGGTAGATGGCTGCGGCGGTTGAGTCTGCTGCGCCATTACTTGAGCCAAAGTGGTGCCATCGGCGGGGTGGGAGGTCATCGTCTTGGTCTTGGTGCTGCCTTGCCTTTGAGGCGGGGCTCTCGAGTAGAATCTACCTCGGCTGATTAAGATTGGCGTTGGCGAGCCTCGTTGTCCTTTGGCTAGCCATCTGCGATTATAGTTCTGCGATTTAATACTAGTAGTAGGTAACTAAAAGAATATTATCATTCCATGCAACAAAAACCAATAAGACAATCGTCAAAATAGTTCCAACATAAAGCTGCATTAAACATACAAACATCACATAGCCTCTCTTTTAGTTTGGACTTACGATTACAACGATATAATAATTAAAGTTCACATGACCGCGACTACAAAGTAAAAGGGCTAATACAGACAACTAAGATACATGCATGGCACGAGCACGACGCGCCTCCAACTACTCCTCAGTAACTTGGCACCAAATTTGGAGGGGTGTAGTTAGGCGGCCAGAGCGGATCGGCGCCGCGAACTCCGATGGGTCGGAGTCATCGGAGTCCGAGGGAGCGCGTGGGGGGCTGCGGCTCGGGGGAGGCCCGCCCCGAATAGCGGCATCGGGACCCGGGTCGACGCTCTTGCGGCGGATCGATCAGTCGCGGGGCCCGACCCGCGGAGGAGGTGCGGTCTTTGCTAAGGGAGCGGGAGCTCGCTGGAGTGGGCACGAGCCGCTGCTGCCTCCGCTTGGCGCGCGCGATGCACCGCTCGCCTTGGGCGGGCGAGTGGTCGCGAGGGTCGCCACCTCGGTGTGCGGGCGACAAGGTGCACCGGAGAGCGGTAATCTCCTCGGTGCAGCAAGTATGGGCGCTCCCATGGCCTGGTGAGGTCAACTTTGATGGGTGAGCATCGGGTTGTTCTCATTAACCGGCGAGTAAGTCTCATTGTGGCGTGCTCCTCCTCGCGCGAAGGGTAGAAGCGATGGGGTGTGCGACGCGGGGAGATCTTGTAGATGTCGCGAGTCGTGCGGCGGCGGCGCGCAGACATCTGAAGTGCCGCGGACTGGTGCTTCTCGGTGCTCTGTCTGCGGAAGGCGTGAGGTGGGTCATGCGCGCTCTTTGGGTAGATAAACACCTCAAACATCCAGCCTCCTCTCCTCCGCGGCCGTCTCGCGCCACGGTAAATAGGTCGCTCGGGTACTCCAAGTAGTGAAGGAGCTTGCGCAGATACTATAAACACTCCTCGTAAACTCCGTGGGCGATGTAATCCCGTTACCCTCGCACTGCTCCCGCCATCCAGTAAATTAGATTACTAGTGTTAGTGACTTTCAAAAATAGATAATGAATCATAGAGTAGAAACAGATCTAAGAAAGTGCGAAAAGAGGTAATATACTATATTTTTCAAAACTCTTTTTATAGGTTTTATAAACATTGTGGTCCTAATCCATCCTAAGGCTTTTACCCTACAGTCGTATGCTCTGATACCAACTCTGTCAGACCCGGATTTTTCAATCCGAATCTACTGTGTTTTACTGCACTAATCCCTGGATCAGTAGTTAGTGCACACAGGTACATTGCTGAATCATGTCATACATCGCACAGATAATAATATTACAGAGTTTAAGTTACACCACGTCGGGTGACGGTTTACAAAAGGGCGATTAGGCCAAGTGTCTTCATTACAAAACACGCGTGGAAATAGAAGCAAAAGTAAGTCCATGACCACAGGCAAGCGACTGGAAGGGTAATGTGTGCAATATATATCACCGGGAATCCGACAATATACGTGCACACAAAGCCAAGGGTCAACTTGTCTATGACTATCCAACGGGTCCTACGCCTTAGTTTCCTTCATTGTCCTCCTTCTCGTAGCAGAGCTTCCTCGTAGGCATAATGATCCTGCGACCACTCTCTGTGTTGTGTAATGCGAGTGTGAGCACAAACCACCGTGCCGCGAGCCAACACACAGAATGCAACATAATACATGCTAGGCTTAACAAGGAAGGCTTGGGTTTATTTTGTTTTGCAAGGAGTGCTTTTGAATACAATTAATTAAAAATCCCTATGACCTAGCAGTTTTACAAATCGCGACTGATATTTAGGACATACGATAATAGTTCATTTTAGCACAGAAGCCATCCACCGTTACATGGCTTCTGTACCACACAGTTTCTTTCAGCGTTATAGCGCTTAATTCTCCACAGGACGACACCGGGACAACTCAAATTAGGGCGGTCCTTTGCCCTACTTTTCCCATTCCCATTTCAACTCATTTTCAAATAGAACTATATCTAGTTAAGTTCCCATGTCCGCCCTTAACAGTAGGCACGGCTATTCGAATAGTTTTGACTCTGCGAGTTTGTACACTTTCACCACAAGAGATGGTCAACTCGTTGCCCACATGATTCCTTAGACATGTGGTTGAGTAGACCCTCACGGTGACTTTTCTAAATACCTAGTCCCTTTTCTCATTCACCTTATGGAAAGCGCCCACTGCGATGGGTCCCATCTATGCGCGGGATGTTTTCCCCTCTGATTACTAAGCGCGTAGGGCTTCTAGACTCCCATAGCGCCTAGAACATCCGGGAAAAACTTCACCCTACACTGTAGTGTCCTTCAGCCCCTTGCCATAGCATATCCACTTCTATCCACTACTGGTGAGATGAGTCCGGGATTTCGATAAATTTACTAAGCCAAGTTGTACTTTACATACTTGTGGTTATGCGGTTTTACAGGGTGACATGACAAGATTCAGTCCTTAGGGTTACCGGATGGTTACGCCACATTTCTCACTTTGTGCCTCCATTGCACCACATTCCAAAGCCCCTAACCATCCATCCGGTACATAAGCATTTTTGGGGTTTCTCGGGGCATAAAATAACCATGCTAAAGTATATGATCATTCCCACCATGATTGCCCAAATCATTGCATGTTGAAAGTGTTGATTATGGGGTATCAAATACCCTAACTATCCAAGCATTTCTAAGCATCATTGTATATAGGGACTTAATTGCAAAATCTACAATATTATATAAGTTACTATGGTGACAAGGTTCACTCATCAAAAGGAATCAATGGAGTATACTAACAAGCATATTACAGGGACATAACTAGCCGTTATCAAAGCCAAATTAACTTTGCACATAAAAAGATAGCATGCGATTTTGCTAGATTTAAAAGAAATTATCATTTGCACAAACATTGGTTCAATATGGTCAAAGTGTTAACTCACTTTGGAGTTACGGGGTTTTGGTCTTGGTCTTGAAGCTTCTAGGCATTGCTTCCTCTTCCTCTTCACGAGCCTCGTACGCTATTTAATCGTGCGAAAACCCAAATGAAAGCAAAGCAGCAATCACTCAAAAAGCCATCAGAAATTCAAACAGACTCTAAAAATTATGGTTCTGGTTTCATTTGATAGATCTCGAATTTAGACGAGTTTAGAAATTTGTCCCACTTAATTTGGAGTTAAAATGAATAAGTTACAAGCATTTAAAACCCTCAGTTCATAAAAATCCCAGAAATTATGAAAATCCGACATGTGGGTCCCACTGGTTGTTTTTAGTTCATTTACATTATTTTTATTCCCATGTGCAGTGTCTATGACATGTGGGACCTACCAACATTTTAATTCAGTTTTGTTATTTAATTATTTCGGTATTGTATCTATGACAGGTGGGCCCGGGGTTATTTTATCACATTCGGTCTACGGCCCACCGGTCAGTGAAAGCATTATCGTTAATCTCTAATTAGTGGCTACTAATCATGGTGTCTGATAATCACCCTTACTTAACCGGCTAATATCGGCAAAAATGGGTCAATATTCCTCGGTGCTTGCTTGCGGGGATTTCGAGCGCATGAGGTGGCGACGGTCGGGCACTGGTATTACTCGCCGGAAGGAGGAGGAGTTGGTGATGAACCGGCGGCGGAGGTGTAGAGCAAAGGAGGTCGAGGGCGGCGGCTGGCGGCGAGCGGTGGTCGGGAGGCTCGGGCGGTGACAAAACACGTTCCGCGGATGTCTTTGGTGTCGGCGGTGGAGTCGATTGGGGTCGAGGCGCGACGGTGGTGGCGGCGGCGGGGCGGCGGTTGGAAGAGCCCTCGGTGCCGGCGGCGTCACGGCCCTCGAAGGCGGCGGAGAGGTCGGGGCGAGTTCACGATACCATGGAGCGGTGTGGGCGAGAGAAATTGAGTTACGGTGGCTTGAATCAACGGGAGCTCGGTGGTCGGAGTTGGGGAAGAAGCACGGCGGCGGCGATTTCACGGGTTATTGGCTCGATTGGTTTTGGTGAGAGGAGGATTGGCGTGGGGAACTCGAGAGCGCTCGGGGTCCTTATAGAGGCGGGAGAGCGCGCGGCGCCTACCCGTCGGTCATTTCCACGAGCGGCGGGAGCGCCAGCGAATGCGGCGGTGCGGGGTGGCCGAATGATGGCGTGCACCGCTCGAGAAATGGCGAGGAAGCTAGAGCGCGCGGTGGCGTGAGCTCGAGCCGCGGCGCTGAGAGGATGGTTGGCGATGGGGAGAAAAAGAGAGGCGCGGCGAGAGGATAAGGCGCGGCGGTCCTCGGGCGGAGGCGGCGGTGTCGCTAGTCCCTTCGCGTTTGTCCACCGGTCGGAGAGGATGGGATCGAGGTGGGCTACGGCACGCGAGAAATCTCGGCCGAGAGAGGAGGTGAGTGGGAAGAAAAACAGTGGAGTGGCCGAGTGGAGGCGTCCGCTCGGGCGGTGAGGAGGAAGAGAGGTGGGGCTGGGCGTGGGGTGGTGGCGCTTTGGGGCCTTGTGAGGAAAGAGGGTGGGTGGGCCGAGGTGGCTGGCCTGGCTCCCAACCTTTCTTCTTTTTTGTGTATGCATATATACATATACATACATATGTGTTCATGATTTACTCTTCCGCTTTATTTACATTCTTCCCTTGATATTTTATGGATCATCTTTTCAGATTCTTGTTTAAATTTTTAAATTCCTATCATTCAATTATGTTTGCTTCCTTTGATCCTTTTTGCTTTAGAACTCTTTTACAAACTTTCGGAAGAAATCGACATAAATCCAAATGCAAAGATACATTATATTGCAGAATAATCGCAACTTTACATTTTTCCCAAAATGTCATTTTTCAGGATGTTACAGCATGCCTGCACCCACCACTCTAACCATTAACCTAAGTCTAAACCAGATTTTATATTTTATTTTGAAGTAGTTTTGCAAACCTCCTTGACTCTCCAAAGTCAAGAATACTATCCAAAAGCTTGCCATTTTATGTGAAATGGTGTCCCCAACCTAAGTTTCATTTATGCATGGCTAAGCATAAACTATAAAGTTTTCTCTAGCCATTCTATGGAATTAACCAGAGTTTTAATCTAAGGTTACAAGGTATTGAGGAATTAACAAGTGGGCAATAACTAAATTTAAACTGAATTGAAATACGTGAATAGAAATACGCATGCAATATAATTTAAATCAACATAATTTTATTTGCAATTCTGGGATCAACATGATCAAGGAGGGTGACTTGCCTTGCTCTTCAAATTGGTGAGATCCGTCGTCGAGGAAATCTTCAGAATCGTCGTAATCTACACGTGAAAATAACCCTCCAAACTCAAAATAAATTCAAATCAAATTCAAACAAACTCAAAAATTCAAATTGAGGCTAGGAATGGGTAGAGGGGAATTTTTGATGAATTTAGAAATTTGAAAGGGTTAAATCGAGTCGAGCGAAGAAGAAGCGGGCTCGGAAGTTTAAATTCAGGGAAAAAGATAAAAGGAATTTTGGAATTATTTTTGAATAGGAAATTGAGGATTATGACGTCAGCACCAAAATCAATTTCGGTCGAATTAATTTTCTACGAGAAAACCTGAGTTTTTGCGTCAGCATGACGTCATTTAGGGATTGGGCCGGCTGACATGTGGGCCTCGGTCTATGGACCGGGTCCACGGACGAAGCGATGGTCGGCGTGGCGAGGAGGTGCGGGTGGCGCGACGGGCGGCTTTGGTGCGCGGTGGCGGCTGCGGGACGCCACGCCCCGGCCTGGCCGGCCGAGGTGGCGCGATCATCGGCGGCGCCACGGTCCCGAGGGTCGCCGGCGGTATCGGCCACAGCGGAGGGCGGCGAGTGGGAAACGGGAGAGGGTGCACGGGGCGCGCTGCACCTCCGACGGCTTCGGCGGTGGGCGGAGTGGCCGGCGGCGAGGTGGAGGCGGCGAAGTGATCGGATTCCGGCGGCGGGCTCTCGGCGGTGCTCGGGCACGAGAGCAGGCGGAGGCTCGGCGTGGCGGCGGGCTCGGGCAGCCTCGGCGGCTTCGGCGCTCTCCTTCGCCGGCGATTCCTCGCCGGAGGAGCAGCGGCGCGACGGAGCGGCGCTCGGTGGGAGCTCGGGCACCGGAGAGTGCAAGCGGGAGGTGGGTGAGGTGGAGTGGGAAGGGTGGTGCTCGGGGTGGCTTTATAGGGCCGAGGGGTGGAGGCGCGCGGAATCTCTCACCGAGAAAGCGGGAGGTGGCGGCGGTTGCAGCGGAGTGGCCTCGGCGCGTGGGAGACGTGGGCGTCGTGTGCGAGCAGGGAGGGCGGGCGCGGGCTTGCGGCGCCACGAAGATAGGCGCGGCGGAAGAGATAAGGAAGGAGGCGGCCGATTAGGGCGGAGGTAGTTGCGCGGCGCGGCGCGCGAGAGAGGAGACGCGCGGGGTAGGGGCGGGCCCGCAGGTGGGTCCGTCTGTCGATGGCGAAGGGAGCGGGCGTGGCGTCGGATGAAGATCGGACGGCCGGGGCGGGTGAGGGGTTTAAGTGGCGGAGACGGCCGAGATCGCATGGCGGAAATGATCGGGCGGCGAGGATGGAGGCGGGGTTGAGTGGCGGGGATGGCGAGATGGGCGGGGTGGCGTGGCCGCTATCGGCCGCACGCGCGTGCGCGGCGGGAGGAGGAGGCGGGATGGAGGAGGCGGCGTGGGCGGCATCGGCGCCCACGTGGCGGCGGAGAGAGGTTGAATTTCATTTTCTCTTTTGATTTTCGAAAACCGAATAAAGACTTTTGGGCTTAGAAAATAGCAGAAAAATCCAAATAAATCCCAGAAAAATCCTATAAGTCTAGAAAAATGCAAGGAACCCAAATTAAAGCAAATAAACTTATTTTGATTGCAAATTTCTCCCAAACTTACTAACTTTTAAAACAAGGCAATAAATGAAAGAAGGACTTTAAATTCCAGAAAAAAGAAATTAAAATAAAAGAAAATTTGGGATGTCACACCTGGCTTACCCACACAGGGGGTGTACTCGACGTCGTACGCCCCTCCTCCAGGCGCGATGGCGCCAACTGAGGGTACATACCATACGATCTCCGTTTTATCACAATACTTTACATTTGAAACTTACGATATTACTTTTGCAGGTCTTTTCTCGGTCCGAGCAGCGATTCGGCCCCTCCGCGAGCCCAGACGATCCAGACCAGTACTTCCCCGAGTGGGTCAGGCAGGCGTCTGGGTCTACACCTCCCGACACAGCACAAGAGGTTCTCTCTGGTAGTGCCCTCCCCGGTGCACCGGAGGGCACACAGGCAGAGGTGCGGCTGACTCTACTAGCTCAGGGGCGGGTGCGACACGCACATGATCGTTTTACGTTGTCGGGGCGTCGTCACCCGTTGCAGCAGAGGACGGCCAAGCGAGGCCGTACGGGAGGACACGGGCGTGGAGACGGGGCAGGCCAGGGTGGCGACTGAGGGTAGTCCTGATTGTACATCATTTTTTCATGTACTGCTTATATTTGTTATTTACGATGTAAACTTTTTAATACTGTGCCGTGCTTACTTGTACTCCTCGTTATGTACTCGATGCACGCTCCAAACTAATAGTGAACTTCAATGATGGCAACCGCACGAAGATTCTCAATAACTTCCTAATATCACTTACCATCGTATGTACCGATCGTTCTACGGTCAATCGTTCTAAAAAAATTTTAAAGTTTTTTACGCACCTACAACACACAATGAACATAAACTTTTATTACAACTCCAGCAGATTTTTTTCCAGTTTAAAACTACAAAGTTAATAAAATTTAAAACATTCACGGGGGACTGAGTGCAGTCGCCCAATGGGGGGCGACTGGCTGCAGTCGCCCAAGGGTAGGGCGATAGGGACTCTATCGGCCCCTGGTTGGGTGATAAGCTCCAGTCGCCCCCCTATTGGACAACTGCACTCAGTATTCGTTAGTCGTACCTCACCTTTCCCCGTGCTCCACTCCTCCTCTCCGTGCCCGAGCCCGCCTCGCGCCATCTTTTCTCTCTCTCTCTCTCATCGGCGAACTACTCTGGCGAGGAATTTCTGCTGCATCGGTCCTCCTCGTGCCTCGCCAACCTCTCCACCGGCTTCATCGCACCGTCGCCACTCTCACCCACCCCTCGGCCAAGCCTCTTCGCCGTCGGAGTGCCACCACGCCGAGCTACGCCGCCGCTTCTTCCTCATCGTCGACCACTCTCTGGCCGTCCTCGGTAAATACCACAAGTACCGTCGCACTCCCCTCACTCTCCTCTCTTTGTTGCGCCCCTCGTCGGCCGCCGCCATGCTGCCATTCGTCAGCGACCCTTGGGTCCTGAGCGCCCTCCCGGTCGGCGAGCCACGTCAGCACCCGAGACCCTTACGACTGCTAGTTGCGACTAGATACTCGTGGTCGTAGCTCCGAGTGGTCGTAAACGACTTCGTGGTCGTATCACCGAGTGGCCGTAAACGATTTCGTGGTCGTAGCTCCGAGTGGTCGTAAACAACTTCATAGTCATAAGCTCGACTGCGTGGTCGTAAGTTCAACTGTGCGGTCGTAAGCTCGACTAACCGGTCGTAAGTTCGACTATGTGGTCGTAAGTTTGACTGCGTGGTCGTAAGTTCGACTACATGGTCGTAAGTCTAGTAGGAAAATAATTTGGCTGAAAAAGAAATATCCTTCTGACATCATAATTCCAATTTCCTTTAGAAAATTAACTCCAGAAAATCCAAATTATTCTTTTTCTCTGATTTTAAACTTCCAAAAAGCCCGTTCTTTTTCATCCTAACTCTGATTGAACCCATACAAATTCCTAAATTTCTGTAAACTTCCAATCTATCTATTTCTACCCTTAATTTAAATATTTGAAGTTTATTTGAATTTATTTGAGTTTGGTGAGTTATTTTCACATGTAGACTGCGATGATTCAGGAGAATTCCTCAACAACGGTTTGCACCCAACTGAAGAGCAAGGCATGTCATACACCTTGATCATATTGATCCCAGTTTATGAAATAAAATTATATTGTTTTAAATTATTCTGCATGTATATTTTTATTCAACGTATTTCTATTCAGTTTTAAATTTAGTTATTGCCTATTTGTTATCACCTCCATTGACATTGAATTTCCCCGATACCTTGTCACCCAAGAATAAAAATCAAGTTAGTACACTAGTATGGACTAGAGAATTTTATATCAAATACTTAGACCTACTTAGATATAATCTTTGTTTTGGAATAACTTTTTCACATAAAATGATAAGTTTTTCAAATGTATTCTTGACTTCGGTAAATCAAGAAGGATTATGAAATATTTTGAAATAAACTATAAAACCTGCTTTAGACTTAGGCTGATGGTTAGGTGGTGGGTGCAGACATGCACTGTTATTCGGTGACACAATGTTGATTGTCGGGCACAAGGGGTATGTGGTTGAGTCTAAGTCATTTAAGGACCGGTCTGTGAGCTACTGTTGCAAACCCTTATCGTACCTGAGTCATGTCGTAGGTTGAAAGTGAGCGTAGCGTAGGCCTTGAGAAGTCTTAGACGGCTCAAGAGGGGTCCCGATCTGTTGGATTCCTTACTAGGGTGAAACCTTAGTGTTGATTTGGCCAGGTTGAAGGCTTTGCGTTGTAAATGCCTTGTAATGATCTTTCCGCCGCACACCTAATGAAGTGTGTTAATCGCGTGGCAATATGAGATGATCATGCTTTGTGGGTAAAACTGTACAACCTCTGCAGAGTATATAATCTATCTTAGATAGATGGATGGATGAAATCCATAAGAGATTGAAAAGCTTGTGGATGGATGGAATCCATGAGTGTTTGGAAGCGTGTGAATGGATGAAATCCATACGAGATCTTTTGGAAAGGATGGTCTGGGTGGGATGCTCGTGGTTAGGTTAGTGTTAAGTCGGAGTCTGCACTAACGGTATTAATTTCATTTACAATTACTGTTTTTTTACTTAGTGTATTAAATTCAGCAATTTTCAATCTATTTATTGTATTTCTTTAAATGTTGTTTTATGCTCAAATAACCCTATATGTCTTTCTTTGTTGCCTTTATCATTATGTTGCATATTTGTGTGACTTGCGGAGTACAAGTTTGTACTCAACTTGCTATCTCCACACAGAGAAAGATGACTTCGACTACGGTGAAGACTTAGACGAGTAAGACACGTCTTACTGTCGTTGGCCTATGGACAGGCTCAGTGGGCTTCTTCCGCTTCGGTTTTTCCTTCCGCTGCTTATATTTAATTTTGGCTTATGTGCCATTGATGTAAACTTTGGTCATCAGGCCCATATTAAGTAAAATAAAGTTTGTCATTGTGCTTGATATGTATCCCTGTTATCACTGTGTGCACTAGCTGATCCTGGACTAGTGCGATTAACACAGAGGATCCAGGACTTGCTGCTCCGGGATCCGATAGGAATAAAAGCAATAAAAATCTAGAAAAGATAAATAAAAAAAGATGGGTTGGATGGTTAGAATTTAAATTGTGCTTGGTTGGGTCAAACAGAGTTAAAAATGAGTTAGATGGGTTTGAGATGGTCGAAATAGTATAAATAGGTTTTAATGGCTTTTGGATGAATAGTAATGGTCTGGTACTATTCCTAGCTTTTGGATGAATAGTAATGGTTTGGTACTATTCCTAACGGGTCAGGTTTCATGCACAATAATGGGTCTGGGCTGAATAGTACTGGGCCTTACTATTGGGCTTGGCCCAACTAGTTAGCTGGGCTGGCTAATGACCTTTGGCTGACTCGGCCGGCCCAGACACACGATCTGCCAGGCCTATAGCTTGCTTTGACTCAAACACGTGCTAATGGTGCCCGAGTAGAGTTGAGTAGCAATGACCTCGAATTGCATGCCAGTAGTGCTCGTCAACAACAAGCAATGCCATGGATGGGGTCAAGGAGGGTAGGGGATTCCATTTTTGGGTTGCGCAAGGGCGGGGGGTCACTAGAGTTGTCTAGCGGTAGAGAGGGCTCACCGAAGTAACACTAAGGCACGACGGAGCTCCGACTAGATTTTGATGGAATTCGTGGTGCTCTGAGCATCTATGGCAGCTAGGAGGCTAAGGGAAAAGTGGTTATGGTTCAATTGGTCTGTATGCAGCTGCTCGCGTTGGCTTGGCTAGGATGGCGGTGGCGCACATCATCGATGACTTAGGGGCTGAGGGAGGAGTCAGTGAGGTTGGCTTCGATTTTGTGGTGGCCTAGAGATTCTACGGCTGCAAGGAAACAATTTTTCATTAACTTAGACAGAGGTTTGGGTGAAATGGCTCACCAACGCAAGACACAACAGAGGCAGCGATTTGAGGCCAAAGTTGAGGAATGAGCAGTTTGAGGGCACGATTGGGAGCTAAAGAAAGCTGGTTGTGCAATCGGTGAGGTTTTATAGCATGCACGAGGGCGGTAGTGGTGCATGGACGGTGAGCTAGCAGACGAGTGCCTTTGGCGGCAAGTTGGTTGTGGTGTTAAAGCATTGGGCATGATGTGCCTCACTGGCGCAGCTGGCAAGCTGGCGGGGAAGGGCTGGGTGAAGGCGTGTGTCGGTTGAACGATGCACGGGTGGAGCGGTGGCATGGTCAACGGCGAGGTGCACGGTGCGCGGCTGAGCGGTGGCGGGACAAGCCATAATGGTGTGGTCGAAGAGGTGGCGGCGGGCTGAGCGAGCATTGATGATTGGCATGTCGAGGTGGTGGGCGAGAGATGGCAGTGGCGTCAAACAGCACACAGTCGTGTGGCATGGCTGCACAGGGGTGAAAAGGGAAGAGAAAAGATGCCAAGGCAAAGTAGATGGCAGAAATACCAAAAAGGTAATAGGAATTGGCTTGGCAGTTTTTTAATTTGGCAAGAAACTCAAATTCAAACAAAATTTGAAGAATTTTAAATTTTTGAATTTTTTTTGGTTCATTTCACATTTGCGTGTTAATTCTTCAGTCCTTAATATCTGTTCAGTTTGGTGATCGGTTCCATCAGATCTAATCTACTCTTTTATTTGTAACGATGGTCAAATATAAATGAAGTGTTGCTTGATTCGTCTCAAAATGAAAAAGAAAAAGACTATTTTTGCCCTTGAACTCTTCTCGAAGTATAATTTTGACCATGAACTCAAGAACTGATTGTTTTTCACCCCTAACTTTTAAATCTGGATAAATACCCCTATCCAATTCCAACTTGGTTTCCTGCACGCTGGTCATTGACTTACATCATGTTGTCTGTTGACTTCGAATGAGCTGGTGATGAACCAAGGAAATAAGAATAGTGGTGTCGTTATTTCCCTGGGCGTAAAGGGGAAATGTCTTTCCCTCCCAAACCCTAGAATGGTGATGGGTGAGGATTAAATTATAGTGTTTGGGTATTGGGTCAAGGAATGTGGCGACATTGATGGCAAGCTCGAGCAGCTCAAGATCAGGTTCGGCGGTAGCAAGGTCACATGCAGACGGTGCAGCTAATTCTGTATATAGATAACATAGATAATATATAGATAGTAGTAATCTATAATACTGTATATACCACACTAGTCTTGGTTGTGTGTGGGTAAGCCGTAAGCAGGAGCAGACAACAAAAAAAAAAGAGAAAATAGATTAAACCAATTACGGCCCCTCCTCTCTGACAGATAGAGGCTACATCGGAGGATCTTAGATGAGACCCTCTGTATCCATGGTTACTTCGATAAATCCTACACCAAATCAAAATTGATAGAGAGAGCCTCACCCGCTAGATTTTTCTAGTGGATTCCACCAACCCACACTCCAATCCACCTGTGCGGCCCCCTCGGCGCGTCCGCCCGCCGCGCGCTTCCCTGGACCGAGCGCATCGCTCCATAGCGCTTGCGCACGTTTGTCACATTCGGGAGCCGGGGAGGCCGGTCCATGGACCGGGCTCACGGGCGACCACCGACGACTTTTCTCCCGCGCCGACCTTGCGCGTGGCGACGGAGATACAACCGAGGCTTTCTTCGCCGAATCTCCCGTCCACCACCTGCCCTGACCGATCTTCACCGGCCGTTGCGCGAATCGACGGTCAGATGCGCACCCGCGTGGCGGAGCGGGGAGCGGCCACCCCGACACCGACCGCACCGCGACGCGAGCGAGCGGTCAGAACCGTGCACCGGCACCCCGCCTGTTCGAATTCCCCGCATGTAAATCCCGAACCACACTGCCCCTTACATTTTTAAATCATCTCGATGACAGAGTGGTCCCACGAACCCTTCGTCCCACCTGTCAGTCGTAGAAGGGTGGTGGGCGAGACGAGGAATGAGACTATATTTAACTCCTCGACACAATCACCAGTAAACAGCGAGTAAGAGACTACGCTGTGTTCTCTATCCCCCGTTCCCCAAAGCGGTTTGGGTTTCTCTTCTCCGCCACCGCCGCCGCCGCCGCCGCCGCCGCCGCCACCGGTGACCGTCGTGCGGAAGGGAAGAGTCCGTTGGATCCGACTGGCCTGGAGTAGATTGGATTGGATCGTCCCGTCGCGGGAGGTAAATGAATACTGCTCATTTATTGCTTTCATTTGTCCCATCGATCCGGTCTTCGAATCGGCGGCGATTGCTCCCGATGCTTTCGGGATTGGATTGGATGGATTAATTCCCTTGCAAAGGAAGCAGAGCTCCGATTCGTGGAGTTGGGTCTCTTCTCGCCGCTTTCCCTTTTGTTGCCTTCCTGATTCGACGATTTATTGATCTGGATTTCGTAGTTATCTCCTCCGGTTGCTGAATCTATATAACCCCTCCGCTTCTTGCCGCTCCTGCAGATGTGTTGAGCTTATCCGTTGAGCAACGGTAATGGGCGACCTTGCTGATCTCGTCGGCGCGGCGCAGGGGCAGGTCTCCTGCGGCGGGCGGCAGAACAGGCTGGCGGCGCTGCTGGAGTTCGCGGCGGCGGATGATGTTGATGGGTTGAGGGAGGCTCTCGCGGGGGAAGGCGAGGAGGCGGCAGAGCTGGCTGATGGGGTGGGGCTGTGGTATGGCCGTAGCAAGGCGTACGAGCCACGCACGCCACTGATGGTGGCGGCCACGTACGGCAGCGCGGCGGCGGTCTCTCTGCTGCTCGGCCTGGGCGGCTGCGTCGACGTCAACCGTCGCGCCGGCGTGGACGGCGCCACCGCGCTCCACTGCGCCGCCTCCGGCGGCTCGCGCAACACAGTCGCCGTCGTCAAGCTGCTTTTGGCCGCCGGCGCAGACCCGGACACCCCCGACTCCGCCGGCCGCTTCCCAGCCGACGTCATCCTGGCTCCTCCGGCTTCGCCCCACGCTCTGGGCGATCTTGAGATGCTCCTTGGCCGCCGCCGAGCACTCGCCGTTGCTACCTCGGTGGCTTCGGGCGCGTCGTCCCCGCCTCTCTCGTCCTCGCCGGACGAGGGCAACCGGTCGCCGTTGTCCCGCTCGCCGTCGTTGTCTCCTATCACTGTGGACCGTGGCAAGAAGGAGTACCCCGTGGATCCGACGCTGCCGGACATCAAGAGCAGCGTGTACGCCACGGACGACTTCCGCATGTTCGCGTTCAAGGTGCGGCCGTGCTCCCGTGCCTATTCGCACGACTGGACCGAGTGCCCGTTTGTGCACCCCGGCGAAAACGCCCGCCGCCGTGACCCCCGCATGCACCCGTACACTGCGGTGCCTTGCCCCAACTTCCGCCGGCCTGGTGGCTGCCCTAGCGGAGACAGCTGCGAGTTCTCCCATGGCGTGTTCGAGAGCTGGCTCCACCCGTCACAGTACCGCACCAGGCTTTGCAAGGAGGGAGCAGCTTGCGCCCGCCGCATCTGCTTCTTCGCCCATGATGAAGATGAGCTCCGCCATGTGCCTCAGAATAGCGGTGCTGGTCTGCTGTCTCCCCGTGCAACTTCATCTATTGATAAGACTGCGGCTGCTGCGCTTGGTCTTCTTCCTGGATCTCCTACTAGGCACTTTGTGCCTCCGCCTGTGTCACCATCTGCTGGGATCAATGGTGGAGCTGCTGCACATTGGCTCCAAGGTAGCAGGTTGCGTTCTTCTTTCAACGCAAGGGATGCGCTGGTTGATGACCTTGGCATGCTCCTTGAATGGGAATCACGGTACCTTGGAGCACTCTGCCTCCCACCCAGCAGCCGACCTCAACCCCACCTTTCTACTGGTATGAGCATCAGACCAACAGCGACTGCCCTATCAAATCTTGAAGACATGTATGCCTCAGACATGGCAATGTCGCCAAGGTTCTCTAATGACCAAGGTCACTCAGTCTACTCACCAGCTCACAAATCAGCCATCCTCAACAAGCTTCATCAGCAGAAGGGCCTGCTCTCGCCTGTTAACACCAACAGAATGTACTCACCAAGGGCTCTTGATCCGTCAGCGCATATCCATTCTCCATTTGGTGGCATGTCTCCTCGTTCCCCTCGGACTATGGAGCCAACATCGCCCATAAGTGCCCGTGTCGGAGCCACTGTCTCACAGCGTGAGATGTTTGAGCAGTTCTCTTCCCTGAACAAGCACCAGCTACCATCCGTGGGTTCACCTCAGAATCCTAATGCTTCATGGGGCAATATGGGTTCCCCAATGGGTAAGGTTGACTGGGGTGTTGATGGTGAGGAGCTTGTTCGTTTGAGACGCCCTGAGCAATCAGGGCTTGCAGAAGAGGAGCCGGATGTGTCCTGGGTGCAGTCACTAGTGAGCCATGCCGAGCTGAATGGCAAGAGGGGAGAAATGCCAGGCATGGCTTCTTTATCGACGAACGGGCCTGACCGGAGCAATCAGGCTGGTTTATTGGATCAGACGGGAATTGGTGCTTGGCTTGAGCAGATGCACTTGGATCGGAAGTGATTGCCAAGGAGGCCGTGAAGTCCCAACGTGGATAGAACCGTTATTTTGCATGGTTATTTACCAAAGAATAGTTGTTGGTCCTAGTACATAGTAATTATTTTTTTTATTCTTGAAATTTTTGGTGGTAAAGTCAGAGATGGTGGTGTTCAACAAGACATTCGGTCACAGATTGGTAGCTGAAAGCAATTCTGGAGAATCGGTAAACAACCTCTTTACTTGAGGGTCCTAACTAGTATTCTTTTCATTAGTTCGGAGTTCGGACGGGTCTCTATTTTATTCCCATGGTAAAAACTCATATGCTCCACCATGGATTCAATGTTCATGATCTCTTCCTAACAAGAGGTTAAAATTGTCCATTTTTCATTTATGAATGAATGATTTCGTGAAAACATTGTTGATTCCAGTCTATTGTTCCTCTGTTGGGTGTTGACTGTTGAATGCCATTTTCATTTTGTGGGACTTATCCAATGTTGGATCATGTTGTTGTCTTTGACTATCGATACTTGCGAAAGGATCCTCTACAAGAAATTTCGTGTTGCATTCCTGACCATATTCTTATCCGAGTTCCAAACTTCAAATAGATGTTGGCCAAACTGCTGCAGACAAATGGATGTGAAAGCAATGTAGTAACAGTTCAAATAATATCATTATCTTTTTCTGTTATGATTCTATCATAATGATTGTCCATAAGAAACTTGCATTACATAAATGACATTGGAAATTGAAATGTTTATGCTCTTTAGTATCTAGAGGTTACCCTGTAAATTCTGTATCATGGTTGTCTTCGAAACGGCTATGGTACAAACCGACTCTTAGCTATAAAAAGTTTGAGCTACATATTTACCACTTATCGCATCTCTTAGTCCCCGTATAGAATACAGGAATTTCACGAGGTTTAGGTGGTACTCAGGTGGGCCCATTTTTTGTGACTTATAGCTGAATTTTTACTGTAATTGATTAGAATTATACTGTAGCTGATGGTGACTCACATATAATGTAAATGAATACGAAAAAAAGAGCCTATAAAAAAGCTCAAAAAATCAAAAAGTTAGAAAAAGATAAAATAGTAAAATGTAAGTTGGAAATCAGAAGCTAAACCTAAACCTAAACGAAGGAAGCCTTCATTTCCGCATAAATTGAGTAAAATTTCCGTGGTCCAAATGAGGCCGTAGGGGAGTTCCTAGTGGTAAACAAAATCATGTAAGACAATACGATCAGAGTTATTCTCAAGAGACATCTATTTTGAAGTAAGCAAGCAAAGAGGCTCCGCTCGTTTTGGCTTCAGCTTATAGCTTCCGGTTTATTTTTCACTATTCATAAATTTCATCTTTTTCTGAACTTTTAATTTTTTTTGTTGGGCTTTTTTGCCGGTTTTTTTTCCCGTATTTGTTTGTATTATACATAATGGGCTAACATATTTTTTTTATATTTTTTATATTTTTTAAATTTAATTATGCTAAATAAGCCTCAGCCAGCTACAGTGCTTTTCAGCCATAAGCCACCAAAAAAAGCTCAAATGAGCACCACTCACACTTACAACACTATACATATGTTCATATGGGTACATTTAATGCACATATATAGACAAGACGGAGATCTTAGAGCCTCGCAAAGTGTGCGTACATATTTTAACTATTGAATATATTCATATACGCGTGTAATTAGAGCATACTATTCACATAAATAGTATCTGAGGATACTGTTTATATAAACAATGCACCCTGATAATGAGGTGCGGCGAGCTCTCGAGCTCGAACGGGCGGCAACGCACCTGCGAGCAATGGGTCTGTTCTTTTTGGCTGAAGTTTATAGCTTTTGACTGCAGCTTGTAGCTTTTGGGATGTTCGTGTGAGGGATTACAGAGTAATAGAAATTCACGTGCGATTTTTGCCGATATAAATGAAGTCAGTATAATATATATTATAATTAACTAGTACACATTATTTTTAAAAGATAATTCATTTAAAAGTTAGTTACTATAAAAAAAATGAAAAATAGTTCTTAGAAACTGAAAAGCTCCCAGAGTAGATATTAGATGACGAACGAGGCAGCCTCCTTCCAACCGAAAAAAGTTTAGTGAGGTCAAAAGCAGGCTCAACGATTAGTTTTGGTCCAAAGTTCAACTACCATGACATGGCACCGTTTAAGCCTATTCTAGACTTGGCTTTTTAAAAAGCTTGTCGACGTACTGCATCCCGTAGGTTTCTGTGGTAACGATGATCAGCGGCAGGCAATGTACATGAATGAAGAGCACATAGTCCTAAATATGCACTGAAGGGAATATATCAATCAATATTATTACCGATGGTAAGTATTAGCGTAATGAAGAACGGCGAGCCAGCGAATTCATGGATTCAACTACCTTTATTTACCTTTAAATAGCTCGATGCTAAAGAAATTGTAAGCAATAACTCAGATGAAGATTGTTCAATTCATGCTCTAAAGAAGGAATTCCTCCGACGATGTGTTGGGGCCTGTTCTATTCCACATCTTGTTTATGACTTATATTAGTTAGCTTTCAAACCAAGTATTTTTAAAGATGGTGTCTAAAGCCAATTTAATAGATACTATACTGACTTCAACTATATTGATCAAAATCGCACTAAAGTCTCTCTCTTTACTCTCTTTTGCACGATCAACCAAAATTCAAAAAATTCAGCCTTAACCCAGAGTCTAAATGAACGACCCCGTTGCCTTGTTGGACTAGGTGAAGCCAAACCAAGAAAAATGATAAGGCAAACCAATAACGTACGAAGCTACATCTCATATCCCAGTCGATTTTAAACGGTAAATCACAAACGGGTGCTGCAAATTTTTCTAGCACCAGAATATAAGTGCCTTGACAGTATCTACTACTAAAGCTTCAAACAAAGTTTCTTCACTTGGCTTTTCAACAACCATATTCACATAATCACATTCCACTAACAAGCTTGATAACCTAAAGGAGCATTTTTGTAGCATATCCAGCAAGATGGTATTTGCTGCGCCAGACATTGCGCGGAGACGCTGCAAGTAAAGCTCAAGTTTCAGCTCTGGGCGTGCCGGCCTGTTCCGTTGCAGTTGAATTACCTTCAATCGTGTTAACTGCTTCTGATTGTCCAGGTTGGTCAAGACCATTTACTATATAGTTTGCTGTTCCAAACACAAGCAGCAAATTAGTTCACCTTGAAGTTGGGAGCTCTTAATGTGAAATACGAAGCAGTATGACACAATTTTTAGCAATGAGGCCGAGGGTTGTTACACTTGTGAAAGTAACTCAAGAGAAGCTGGTGAAAAGATTGTCCACAGTTCAAAATATTAATAGATTGAGTGAATATATGATTGAGACCTTTGATGAGAAGAAAAGCATAAGGGATAAGCTGTGTAACAAATTAACAATACATGCACATGGGAAATAATGTTCAGGGCTTGAGGCGGATAGGTCGAGTAGAGATCAATCTACCCGTGCAAGCACATGTTCCAAATCAACGCTTAGGTAAAAGAATTTAGAGTCCCAATTTATGACCAGATATTTAATTTATCATCTGCAGCCAATCTTAAGAATTTTTTTACTTTGTTTTTTTTTTTCTGAAATGGAACAGAGCCTGCACAAACATGCTGTTTTTCAGTCCTATAGGATCTGCTTCCAATTCAGTACCTGTTGTAGCACCCCTGATGGCCATGTTCTCTATATAATGAATTTCATCTTCATGGCTCCTCACAAACTTCGTCTGGTTTTGTTAGTAGCAATATGATTTCCATTAGTAATATATTCATGAAAAATATGCCTACAGGTATGCATAAAAACACACTTACAAATTCCTTGGACAAAATATTCAGAAATCTATCAATTTTTGCCTGATGCTTCAGGAAAAACGGGCGCAAGTATCTTTTATACACATGCTTTGATCCCTGAAAGGAAAAGGAACACAGCTGTTAGTACAAAAAAAAAAGGGCCAAGAATTCAATCGGACCATTCATCAACAAAGATACATTAAGTGACAAAGATAGGTTGAACTTATAGTCAACTATGGGAGACTTTAGAAAATGTGACCTTATCACAAGAGGAGGATAGTTTTATTTGGAGGCATGAGGCAAGTGGGTCCTTCTCTGCCAAATCTGCTTATAACGCATTCTTCTATGGGTCGATTTCATTCGAGCCTTGGAAAAGATTGTGTAAATCCTGGGCTCCGCCTAAATGCAAGATTTTCCTATGGCTTGCCATTCAAAATAAATGCTGGACAGCGGATAGATTAGCTCAAAGAGGCCTCCCTCATCTAGAGAAGTGTGTGCTATGTGACCAAGAAGAAGAATCAGTCCAGCACATCCTCTCCACTTGTGTTTTTGCTCGACAATTCTGGTACAATCTGTTAGTTCGCCTTGGTCTTGAAAGAGTTGCTCCTCGACTCAATGAATTGAGCTTTGCGGATTGGTGGAGGAAGGCAAGTCGGAAGATGGATAAGACAAAGAAAAAGGGGTTTAACATTGCTGTGATCTTGGGTGCTTGGACACTTTGGATTCAGAGGAACAAGTGTGTCTTTGATGGTGCCTCTCCTTCTCTCAGAAATGCTCAACAATATTTTGAGGAAGAGATGAGGATCTGGAGTCTAGCTGGAGCACGAAAGCTACAAGAGTTGGTCGGCCTAAATTAGTTTTTAGGCGTTTTGTGGCATCCTGCCCTTGACTTTCTGTTGGGTTAAGGGGTGGTTGGTATAAACCCTTGACTTCCTCTTGGGTTAAGGGTGGTGTTGTTTGTTTGTTTGGGCTGTTTTTTCTTCTCTCTATATTATATAAAGATGCGCAGTTCTCCTGCGCGTTCGAGAAAAAAAAACTATGATATGCCATTATCCGGTTCAAAGGCAGCACAAATCTTGCCATACAAGCACAAACATGATGTTTAAAGCTCTATACAAAGCTCTGTTCCCCAAGGCAGCCGCCTAGCCTGCCCAGGCTAGGCGGCACCTAGGCGCCACCCTCCCGCCTAGCCGATTTTTCCCGCCTAGGCGGCAATTAGGCGCTAGACGCTGGTCTGCCGCCCGACTAACGTCTAGCGCCTTGGTGAACAAAGTCTGGAATCATAGAATTTCAGCTAGATAATCACAGTAACATTGTGCTTGACAGGAAAAAGAGATTGGGCCAAGCAATGCATAGAGAACAGATGACATGAACATCATGGTTTGAGCTAAAGGTTGTATAACCATGAAGCAAATGCTGCTGGGTACAACCTATCAGAAATATGAACCTTGTCATTTGCCAGCCTCTACAACTGCCCTCTTTTTCTGTCACAATCATACACATAAGTCCAACCGACTAACCATCTGAAGTCTGAACTGACCCAGTTGGGGTGGTTTTCTTCCTTTCTTGATTTTGATCAAGTTGGTGCTGGACAAAATCTGACATACCCTGCCCCGTGCTGATGGTCATATAATGCATCTAATATCCTACTCAAAACTAGGTTTTTACGTCTTTAAATTAACAACAAAACATATGTTTTATTTAATTTATTTCCTTAGCACGGGTCTTCATTTTAACAAAAAGTATTACAGAATACAGCTTCTGATCTCTATTAACGTATAGAAATATGAAAAAGTATCAATTAACATTTTTGGACGTGCGCGCGCCGGGGGGGGGGGGGGGGATTATGACTTACACCGTTTGAAGGAAACTGGAGCCACACAAGGATAGCAAACTTCACATGGTAATAGAGAGGAACACTGCAGAACACCACAAGAGGTACAAAATGTTCAAATAGTTTGTAAGGAAGATAGAATTGACAACAACTCAATTGCAATGTTCATAATAACATTTGACCACGATCGACCAAAACTTTCACAAACACAAAATCCAAAGCAATCCAAATGTCAATTAGTCATCATCACTTTATTTACAACCATCCACATGGTCTAACAAAAAGGTTACAAAGGATGCCACACTACAATGTCATTCCTATTCATGATCATGCTACAAATAACAAGAAACAACTTTTCAATCATAGACATCTCTAAAACATTACTGATAACATCAAATGTCCAAATGTCCATACCTTGAAAGAAGCTGATCTGCAAAGCTTTCCGTAATGCTAAAAGATCCATAGGCTGCAACACATTGGGATATAAATGTTACAGGAAGCAACTAATTTAGCAAATCTTGACCATAGATTTTAGACCAAAACACAGTAAAGACACCTGTGCTTTTTGAAATTGTTCATTTGAGTCCGGTACACTAAACTTTCTCATTCTTTCCCTATTCTTAATTGCATCATTCAAGTCTTTATACTAAAATCCACCAAGTAATACTGGTATAACATCAACTAAGACAACTATGCAATCATGTCGAGATGACAGGGCAAGTTAGTGTACATGCAGTGTTGGTTTTGGCTATTCGTGACTGTTTGTCACTATGCCGTTGCTACTTAATTTTTAAAAATATTGCTGCTTAATTAAAAAAACTCTTTCATTAAAACAAATTGAGCAATGCAAACTGCATCAAGAAGTTTTTTTTAAAGAATGCAGATACCGAGATGAATTATTTCAAAAAGTACTGTGCTCTGTGCTGTAAGTTGGTTTTTTATTTTAGCAACATGAATATGGCAATATGTCACATGGAATGTCCATCAATATATTGTAAAGGGAATAATGAAAATTTTACTATTAATCCATTTTATTACAGACCTGCCCAATAGAGGAGCCACCGTTCTTTCTCATTTTCATCTTTCTTTTCAATAGCCCTGTAAGTGGAGTATACAGGAAGACCAATCCCCACCGCACAACTGCACCAGCATGAAGTGAGGATCACAAACAATGACAAATTTCTATCCACAACAGTAACAGTACCTCAATTTTTAAAAGGAATTCTAGAATACATTATAAGCTTTTGGTTTATTGCATCCACATAGACCAACATGTAACTTCACATTACCATCTTGTCACCTACTAGATGATACTCATCTCACATAAGTAGATGCTTAGAAAAAATGAGCATATGCTTGTGAGCTGTGACACTTGCTTTCAGCACAGAAAAATACTTACGCTGTTGCAAATATGAAATAAGTAATTATTGACAATAACAAGAGTTTGACAGTTTGTAGCAAATTATAAACTAAAAACGCTGATGAATTCCAAACAGCTGGATAATCAGTTCATTAACATGCTCTATGCATTTGCCTAAAAAAGCACCATAAGCTATTGAATCAAACAATCAGACTCACTGAAGAAAAACAATTAACTTCCAACTTCCAAGAAGCACAAATTGAAAATAAACAACCAGATAATCATAATACCATGCTAAATAATTAATTACATTTGAAGTATACCTGGCTGTGCGGATGACAACATTAGAGCTTAATGGGGCCAGTAAGAGCCGTAAACCCACCTATGACATCAAATGCAGTTTCAGGCTTTCAGCTCAAAGCATGACTTTCAGTTGCTAGTCAAGATTCAAGAACGTATCGGAGATCAAAAAACTTGCCGAGAATCTATCTAGAATACTTATAAGTTACAGACGAGTTATAAGATTGTAATCCAGTAAATATAAATAAATGATGGCTCGGCCAGAAACCAGATGTATCAGCCTAACATTTTGAGCCACTTTTTGGATCGTCAGAAACGAACCACCAGAACAACCAAGAGTTCCAAACAAGACTGAAACATGGTGGATTACATACTTTGATTTGGTCTATAGTGACTATACGTTAAAACTGAAGGATTATTTTAAGCTGAATCCAGCCATACTCTTGAATCTAGAAAATCCATCAAATCCAAATCAAATTTGGACGCATTGCAAACACAAAGGGCCCAGCCTGCCTGCTGTAACGAGCATAAGAGGACTAAGCGAGCTCGTGAATCGATATTGCTCTTGATGAGTGGATTACATACGCATTATTCATAAGAGGTAATCCCTTCCCAGTGTGCTAACCATTTTCACCAATGCACCTACAACTAATGGCGAAACAAAAATCCATCGCAAGACCAGGCAGTTACAGAACAGTGTTCAACTGGTGGAGATATAACACCTTGTTCGGCTCCACTCCATACTTACAATAGCCTACGGCAATTAAACGCAACAATCACCGAACAAAAAAAAAACTGCGCCAATTCACCATCTACCACACCCTCCCAGTACAAAATCAAGACGATGATTTTAGGCGTGCCCTACCCCAATCGTCTCCCCAACCGAACCCACCAGGCGGAAATCAGACGCGAACAAGAGTATAACCGCGCCGATAGCAACACCCCACAGCCTCCGACGAACGAACCGGAGCGAGATTTCCCGCGCGGCTCAGGCGATCTAGGTTTTCGTGCGAGATAGGGGATGGAGGCGCGTACCTCGCCGGAGATGGCGGGTGCCAGAAGAGCCATCGGTTGCCGCGGAGGAGGAGACGGGATCCCGAGGCGGTGAGCGAATCGGGGCGCGGTTGCTGCTCGGATGCCCAGGAATCTGCGGCGATTTGAGCTCTGCGCAGGTGGGAGGCCGTCGGAGAGGAGACGCGACGCCGGCTGCCACGCGAAAGCGGGGAGCAAAAGTACGTGCCGATTAAAGCGCATAGGGCCTTTTCCGATTCTGTCCCTGTCTAATGTCTTCTCTTACTAGCTTTCTATGCTCAAATTTACTCTAGCTTTTGGAAAATAGAATTTTTTTAAATAATACATTTTTATTAATATTGTATAAATATATCATCTTTTAAAAAATTATATAAATAACATTCTATTGTTATTTCAAATGACGATAGAGGATAGAAACTCTGTCATCAAATAAATGGACGACAGAGTGTCACGTCGGCGTCACGGCATCTGTCACCATTTCAGTTGGTAACATAGAGACGAATCATCGATTAAAATAGCAATAGAAACTCCCGCAGCTTCAGTTGTCATTTTAAATAGTGAGAATCCTACGTGAAGCCCCACCTGACAGTCAACGGGTCTCTATCGCTAATTGAATTGACGATAGAAGCTCTGCCACCAATTGGACTGACAACAGGCTTCTATCATTAGTTTAATTGGCGATAGAGGTTCTATCGTCAATTTATTGGGCGACAGAGACACACTTATTGCCACGCGGGACTCTACGCAGGATTGTCGCCATTTCAAATGATAATAGAGGCGATGGAAGGTTATTTGTACAAATTTTTTTAGTGATGATATCTTTATGTAATATTAATGAAAATGTATTATTTTGTAAAGATTCTAGGGAAATATAACTTGCGCAGCAAGGTCATGCATTAAGATTTGTGAGATGAATCTTTCGGCTGTGAGAGTCCTCCCCACGTAAGGATCGTTCGCATAGAAATTTCAAATTTCCTCCGTTGAGTCGATCATGGTTTTGACACTTTCTGTATTACATCATTCGCTTTGTCGTTCTTCACAAATGTTTTGCACTCGAGTCTTGAACACTTTTATTTTACCACTTTGTTATTATAATTATCTTTGTGTCACAGACACCCGTGGTTGACTACTCTCGAAGCAGTTCAAATGATTTTTGATCCGGCCAAAACAACTATCTTTGGCTAATCCAACCAGTATAGTAACCTTGTTTTATGGCTAACTACTACGGCTCGAGATCCACTAACTAGGTTGGTCTATTGCGGATTTTCTGAACAGGCCCAAAGCGCGATTAAGCAACACAAGGTTTCACAAAAAGAAGCCGGTCTTAGGAAAGCATGGTTCAAAGCACACGAGGAAACACGAATTCACACGTTTCTAGAAACAAAATTGCATATAAACAAACACATAAACAGTTCAACATCTGAGATGATCAATCGCATCGCCGTTCGAATTTTGTTGTAACAGCAAAAGGTCACGGTGATGGCAACTACACACGAGGCTTCAAATGTAAACACTAACATACAGTCTAAAGAACTGTAAGCAGCTTATCCCACCAAAAAAAAAACCTACTCTACTTGCACCTCCCTCCTTTCCGTCCTTCTGATATCCCAGACCCGATACGGTGAACAGTTGGCTACCTGAACAGATGGACATATTTGTATTGACTTAAAAAATCGTTTTTATGATAAATAGCTTTTCTACAGTGCCTACTTTTCAAATAAAGTAACATTTCATGATACAATTTACTAGTCGATTGTAGTAGATACTACAGTGACTTTATTTATATCAGCTAAAATCATATGCGAGTGTCTTTCTCTCCATACGGCTTCTCTAACGATGTTACTATTTATAAGTCAAAGTCAAAAACTATCAAGTAAATGTTAGAACGTATGGCTAGGTCTAGGATTTTTTTGTGATGAATAATTGACAATATTGGTTGTGATATTACTCTGTGGTATGTTGCATGTGTATGGACTGATATTGGTCAAGTTGGAGAGAACTTATGCCACAAAAACGTTCTTTGGTCTTTGCATGTGCAGGTTGGGCGTGAAGACGATCATGGTCGGTGACGAGGAGGACCAAGATTAAGAGGGGGAAATATGAGGTCTAGGCGGTCGAGGATATCACGAGGTGGTCGGGCTCACGCTGGAGCACATGGAGATCAAAGGTGGATGATGCGTGGAGAAACTACGGGAGGTGCGGTCCTAGAGTCTTCGACACGTGATAAGTTGGAAAAGTTGAAATTTTGAAAAACCCGTGTTAGGAAGGGTTTGGGTCCCTTATTTGTTAGAATTGGATTAAAACTCGTGGGCTTGGAATAAGCCCAGATTTTGGGCCTTAAACTATAAATAGAGATGGGGTTGGAGGCTAACCCTATGGCTTTTAAAGATATTAATTTCGTGCTAGAGTTTATGGGTGTCAGGAGGACACTTTGTAGTCACTATGATTCAGAAATAAAGTATAGATCTATTCCGAAGAAATTTACTAGTGGTGGCGCATCTTGTACCAGTGCTTAGGCCATCATCAACCACATCTTTGTGCCTCAGCTTGTGTGGTGTGCAAGCAGTACTATGCGAGTGAAAGCCTCGTCCCGAGGCATCATCAAGCTGCTCACATCGCGGGTCCTACAGCAGGCCTCACGTCTAGGCACATACGAAGCCAATAGGAGATTTAGTATTGGAAGCGATGTCCTTGTTTTATTATGCATTGCTCTTGAGATCAAACAGCAACCAGAGAAGTTAAGTAGGAGAGAGGAAAAAGAGATTAATGTGTTAGGAGAGAGGAAAAAGAGAGTAGCACGTTAGGGGATTAGAAGGAAAAAGAAAGACATGCGGCACTACAGCAACCACGAAAGCGACGTTCTAATTTGTTATTATTTTGCTACAGTAGTGTGAATAGTAAAAAGTATTTTTTTGGTTTGTTCGCTGCAGAGCTGATCGATAGCGATAGGCTCTATTTTTTATCTACTACAGTGCCAATAATAATTTGCTACAGTACCAGAGAGAAAAATTATTTTCTTTTCTTTCTTTTTGCTGTCTTTTTGTGTGTCTATTTTTTCTGTGTTTGCAGGTTAAAAAATTGGAAGACAGTAGATTGAAGAAAAAGTTTCCGTTAGGCGTTGCAATCATTACACCCCCTCTGATTGCCATCAATGATCCTACAAGTGGTATCAGAGCTAGTTGCTATGACGTCAGAGAGGTATGTGAACTGTCCTCCTATGCTAGATGGTACTGATTTTGCTTTCTGGAAATGTCGTATACAAGCTTATATTAAGACTCAAGGTAGTGATGTTTGGGAAAAAAAGTTTCTATACCACATGAGTTCCTGCTACTGTTATTAATTTAAATAAAGCAGATGTTGATTTAAATGCTCAAGCTCTTAACTTACTATTTCAAGGGATTTCTCGCAAAGAGTTTGATCGTGTAGCTCATATTAAGGACATGTTTGTTTCAGCTTCTAGGCAAGCTAGCTACTTCTAGTAGCCAAAATCTCTCCCAAATAGTCCAGCTTTTGGGCCAGCTACTGAGAATCTGAAAATCTGGGGAAGGCACAATTGTATTGGGACCGAGAAGTTGCAAAAACCCAGCTTCTCACAGATTCTGCGGACTTGAATACCACAGTGCCATTAAAGTTAATGTTATTTACCCGCAAAATGCCATCGAATAAAAATAGTCCCCGCCCCCCTGCCCCCCTCCCCGATTCATCCGCACCTCCCGCGCCCTCTCCTCCCCCACGCCACTCTCCTCCCCCTCCCCGCCGCCGCCCCACCCCCCCTCCGCCGCCGCCGCCGCCCCCCCCGCCGGCCGTCGCCTCCCCCGCGGCCCCCCCCTCCCAGATCCACCACCGCCCGCCGCCTCCCGAGATCCGCCGCCGCCGTCGCCTCCCCGCCCCCCCTCCCCGTCGCCGTCGCCTCCCCGCCGCCTCCCAGATCCCCCCGGCCGCTCCTCCTCCCGCCCGGTCTCCTCCTCTACGCCCGGCTGCTCCTCCTCCCGCCCGGCCTCCTCCTCTACTCCAGCCGCTCCTCCTCCCGCCCGGCCTCCTCCTCTACGCCGGCCTCCTCCTCTACGGCGCCCCCTCCCCCCCTCCCGCCGTCGCCCACCCCGGCACCCTCACCCCCGGCATCTCCCTCATCCGACGGCAACAGCGACGTGAAGGTATGGAAATATTGTTCATGATATGATATTGGTGAGGCATGAAAATATATGCCCTGTGATATGATTTGTATATATGCCCTGTGATATGATTTGTGTTCCTGCAATGTTCTGAAGGAAGAAAATTTGCCCTGTGATATATGCCCTGTGTATGATTTGTGTTCCTGCAATGTTCTGAAGGAAGAAAATATGCCCTGTGATATGATTTGTATATGTGCCCTGTGATATGATTTGTGTTCCTGCAATGTTCTGAAGGAAGAAAATTTGCCCTGTGATATATGCCCTGTGATATGATTTGTGTTCCTACAATGTGAAGCAAAATCAGTTTGTATGCTTGCTGTTGGCCTCCACTAATTTTGTATATATCAGTTTGTATGCTTGTTGTTAGCCTCCACTAATTTTGTGCTTGCTGTTGATTTGGTTGTGTACAAAAGGATTATACCTACATTTTTATGATCTTGTATGTATGTATGTATGAATTAGATGGAGAAAGGGAAGACACCAAAAGCTAGTTGGGATGCCTGGGCAACCAAAATATTTTGTGAAATATGTAGGGATGAAGTACTAGCTGGAAATAGGCCAAATGCAGCCTTGAATGCCACTGGTTACAAAAATCTACAAGAAAAATTCAATGCAAAGACAGATAGAAACTATAACCGGACCAAGCTAAAGAATCGTTGGGATACTTTGAAGAGGGAATACAGCTTATGGATTGAGCTAAAAAAGAATGCAACTGGTCTTGGTTGGGATGTCCAAAATGGAACAATTGTTGCAGATGACGATTGGTGGACAGAAAAAATAGCGGTATGCCATTGACATTTGTAAAATTATCTTCCATTCAATGCTTTGTGGGACCATTTTGTAAATAATTCTCCATATCTTTTTTGTAGGCGAACAAAGACTATGGCAAGTTCCGGTACACACCAATGGAGAACCTAGATGAGCTGGAAGTTATGTTCTAGAATATCCATGTGTCTGGTTCGTCTTCTATTATTCCTGGTAGTCGTGAAAGCACAACTCCAATTAATGTTGACGATGATATCGTCGATATTGGGGATGATGACAGCTCTCATGATAAGAAGACCAAGGTTGGAAAGCGTAAGGGAGGTAGCATTGCGTCTAGCCCAAATAAAAAGAAGAGTCCTATGATCAAGGAAGTGAAACGTCTAGTTGACGTGATTGCTACTAGCAATTCTGTGACATCTGACCGGAATGAGAAATTGGACAATGAGATCATAGAGCACTTGCGCATGGCTGTGAGATGTGGAGCCAAAGAAGGAAGTGATGAACACTACATTGCAACCAAACTTTTTATTAAACAAGAGTATCGTGCAGTGTTTCGTTCATTTAAAACCGATGAAGGGAGAGTTGCATGGCTTAAGAGGATGTATGAAGATAGGAAGAAGTAGAACCTAATTGTAATCTTGTTTCAGACTATGCTTTTTATGTAATCTTGTTTCAGACTATGCTTTTTATGTAATCTTGTTTCAGACTATGCTTTTTATGTAATCTTGTTTCAGACTATGCTTTTTATGTAATCTTGTTGTGTTTGATACTCTATTCACACCTATGTGTTTTTACGTAATCTTGTTGTGTTGATGTACATTTCTCATGTTATCATTTTTTGCATGAACTGTAGATGAGCACATCCAGTGAGAGTGATGACTCAAATGACAGCGATGGATCATCAGTTGAGGTTAAGCGTCGTAAATTAATTCTACAAGCTGCTGCAACAGTTGCTCTCATAGGTATGCACCATGCTGAAACTTATCTCCAAAAAAGGAAAAGAGTTACTCCACGGCAATCTGGGAATCAGTGGGTTATGGATCAACTTAGGGTAACAAAAGATTGTTATCGTATGTTTCGGATGACTCCTGCGGTTTTTTACAAGTTGCATGACACACTAGTAGAAAGTTATGGTCTGAAATCAACTAGAGATTGTAATTCCGTTGAAGCTCTTGGTATGTTCTTGTGGATGTGTGGTGCACCTCAATCATTTAGCCAAGCTGAGAACCGATTTAAACGGTCAACCGAAACAATTAGTACAAAATTCAGACAAGTCCTTAAGTGTGTTAATGAGCTAGGCAAGCACAACATAAAACCAAAGGAGTCGCAATCTACTGTGCACCCAAGGCTTCAAGATTCTCGGTTCTCACCCTATTTCAACAATTGCATTGGAGCAATAGATGGCACACATATCCCAGTTGTAGTGCCAGCCAAGGATCAAATTGCACACATTGGTCGTCATGGGTATCCTACTCAAAATGTTATGGCGATTTGCGACTTTGATATGAGGTTCATTTTTGTTGTTGCTGGATGGCCTGGATCTGCCCATGACTCTCGTATATTCAATGACACTCTATCTCGGTACTCGGAATATTTCCCACACCCTGAAGAAGGTAATACAATTATCTATTTCTATCTCTCATTTTATACATTGTCATTAATCCGATTTGATTCTTGTAGGGAAATTTTATCTAGTTGATGCCGGTTATCCTAATAGAAAGGGATACCTCGCTCCGTACAAAGGGCAAAAGTATCACTTGCCGGATTTTCAACGGGGAGGCCGCCCAAGTGGCCAAAAGGAGGTCTTCAATCATGCTCACTCCTCTATTCGTAATGTGATTGAACGTGCGTTTGGCGTGCTAAAGATGAAGTGGCGAATTCTATTGCATATGCCAAGCTATAAGGTTGAGAGGCAAAAGAAGATCATCATTGCTTGTATGGCGCTTCATAATTTCATTCGAGACAGTGCTTTGAGTGACAATCTCTTTCAGAGGTGTGATGACGATGAAGAGTACATGCCACATGTTGATTCAAACACAGGAGGTGGTTACATTGGCACGGCACAAGATGATGGTGATATGTGTGCCTTTCGTGATTCCATAGCTAACGGCTTGATGGCTTCAAGAATATAGATAGTACCATAGAAGTTCCTTTTGATACTGATATGTGCGCCTTATATGCCTATGAACACCTTTTGTAGGTTCATTTTGTATGGACACATGATAGTTATCCATATTAATATTTAAAATTATGATTTGGAGTCAAATTTATTGTCATGAAATTTAATATTAGTTTATCAATGTTTGAACTAAGTACTACAAATTTACAGCATGGATATCTCTTCTATAAATACATAATCAGGACATCAACTCACCTAAGGGCATTTCAGTCAATACTTCTATCAGGACACCAGCTGCACAGCTAGAATCCAGGATGCCAAACAGGCTAGCTACTTAGACCAGCTGCTTCTCAGACTAGCCAGCTACTCAGAATCTCCAGCTAGCTACTCAAACCAGCTAGCTACTCAGAATCTACAGCTGAAACAAACAGGCCCTAATTCTGCCCACTTAATTTGGAAAACTCTTTGTGATTATCATAAAAAAAACCACTAAAATCAAAAAAAGCGCATAAAAATCTTTATCAAAAAGAATATTCTGATTTTGTTATGAAGCTTGGTAAATCCATTGATGATCGCTTTGCTCATTTTGAGAAAATATTGAGTAATTTGTGCGGTGTCAATGTTATTCCTCCTGATGAAGATAATGCAACTAAAATTTTGAGATCTTTAGGTTCTGAGTGGTTAATTGTTGTCATAATTATTAATCAAACTATCGATCTAGATACTTTAACCATGGATGATCTTTATTCTAGATTGAAAACCTATAAAATGGAAGCTTTACCATCTAAGATTGATAAATCTTCATCTTTAGCACTTTGTGACTAATCCCGTACAAGCTGCTCGTCGAGTGCTTGTCTTGTGTTTCTTTGTCTGTTTTGTCTTCTTTTTTAGAGGAACAGTTCGAGCAGCTTTCTGAAATGAACTTGGTGTTGATCTCCTCACGAGTATATAAGGCATTCAACAATGTGAGGATGAGAAAACGAGGTGGCGTGTTAAGTCCGATCAGGTGCGATGAGTATGGCGAGCCGAGCCACATTAAGATGGATTGTCCACAACTCAAAGGGAAGGTGATCAAGGAAACTAAAAACTATCGTCGCCGGCCATCCAAGAACAACAACACCAAGGGTGCCAATTTCCATCGCAAGTTTGCTGAAAAGATCATATCGGCTATTGAGCGTCTTGATTTGAGTGATGTGGAATATGAGAGTCGACGACGATGACCACGACGACCATGATGCTAAAGGTAAGAAGAAGAACAATGATAACTTCACGGGCATATGCTTCATGACAGGCAACAAAAATGATGACGACGATAGTGATCCCAATGAGGTAAGCCCATCATATGATGAGCTTGAAGATGGTTTGATTAAACTTGCTATTGAATTAAAAAAGACTAAACAGAAATTGAAAAAAAATAATTGTGTTGTTGAAAGCCTAAATTTTGAAATTAATAGACTTAAGGTTTTAATTCTTGATGATGAATCATGTGAGTCTTGCCAAGTTTTACATTCTGAGTTAGAGGTTGCTAGATTTATTAATGCATCAAACCTGATTCAATTTAGGGATGTAACTGATAAATTTGATGAATTAAAATTGGCACATGACTCTTGTGATGAAAAATTAAAATTTTATAATGATGAAATTGAAAAGCTCAAGGTTAATTCTTCTAAAGCATGTTCTAAGTGTGAATTGTTAAAAATTAGACTTAATGCATCTCAGGAATCTATTTAACAAATGTTTTATCATGAGAACATGTCCTGCTTAAATTATCCTAAGTTAAATATTAAAATTGATGCTTTGAGTAGGCAATTGAATGATTTCACTAAAAAGAAAAGATTGGCTCAATCTAGTGCTTCCAAGAATTTAGTTAAAAAAAACTCCTCTTTGACATGTGCAAAAGCTTCTGAATAATCAAGGTCAAGACATTCACGTATTCCCTCCATGCCAACCTGTAAACCTGTCAATTTTTTTGTAGGATCAAAAATAATAGCAAAGCAATACAAGTGTGAAATAAAACTAAAATATTTAATAAATTTTTTCTCCATTGCTACGATGGCATGGCCTAAAAGGGGACCCTTCCTACATTTGACAATTTTGTCTATAATTAACCAAATAAATTCTATAACTAAGCAAGAGGTAGGATAATAAACACCAGATAGAATCTTTGTTGCTTTATAAAAGGGTCTTAAAAACTCTCAAAAATTACAGGTTGCGACCCCTACCATTTCATCGTCTCGGATTTCCTGGCTCTAGGTCATGTGCTTCCAGCAATTTGCCCATCGTCCAGACCCGCCAATGTTGGTGTCTAAGGACGAGGGAGAGAATTCTGGAGTCCCCGTTGGTTCCGGACCGCCCTGGTACTCCTCGTAGCCCTCCATACCGTCCATATGACGGTCATCCATACTGTAGTCTCCCATGCTTGGTGAGAGCCGATGAGCATCAACAGGAGTCAAAGCCAGAAGAGAACTAGGAGAGCAACGATGGGAGCTTACACTAAGGCGTCCTGCTGCCCTTTTTGTGCTACTACTCCTCTGCATATCGCTCGGGAGCTCCTTGGTGCTTCAACTCTTTGGTAGCAAATTGGATGGATGGTGATTGGTGAATAAATGAGGACGTGGGGAGTGTAGATGGATGTTGAAGAAATGGAGAGTGTAGAGGGATATTGAAGAAATGGAGAGTGTAGAGGGATGTTGAGAAATAGAGAGTGCTTAGCTTGTGAAGAAATGAGAAGTCTGAATGTTGTAGGAAGAAATGAGAAGTTTGAGCTTGTGAATTTATATGCATCAGGAACAAGTCGTTGCTCTCAAGTCCCGAACGTTACAATTTCCAAACGTTGATTCTCCCGAACGTTTCTTCTGAGTTCTGAAGCCTGAACTTTGTGTCGACCGTTGTCTCTCTCAATCACTGTTAGCTCAAGGAATCAGACGTACTACCATAGCGCAAAGCTAGATGGCATGAGACCAGCGGCGCCTACAGCCTACTACTCCCCCCACATCCCCTGCCCCCGGTCTGCTACTCATGACTCATCAGCGCGCCCCCCTCCTCCGGCCTCCTGACCTCCCCCCATCTCCCCCGACCCTAGCCCCCTCCTCTCCCCCGGCCGCCTCCCTCTCCTCTCCCGACCACCGCCTCCTCCCTCGACCTCCCCAGGCGACCCCTCCTCCCCGACCCCCCTACCATCTTCTCTACGACTGGCACTGGCGAGGCTGAGGCGGGCACGCGAGAGGCCGAGGCTGACGGGGGCACCGTTGCCTACCCGGCGAGTAGAGGCTCTTGGGAGTTGGGAGGCAGCTGCTGGGATCCTGGGATGGAGGTGGCGATGTGGAGTCTCCAGCTGCAGAGCAAGCAAAGGTGCCGGCGCCGATGCCAGCGGAGGCAGTGTCACGACCTCAGCCCCTTTGTCGACTCCTGATGCTGCCCTCGGCTCCGGCTGCCTCGCTCCTCCTCTTGCGGCCGTCGTCCACTCGTCCGGTCTCCAGTGACCGTTATACGTCCTTCCCCTCTACTCCCTCTCTCTTTGGTCTGTGATGGCCTGATGAGTTGTAGTTGTGGGGAATCTGGGGATGACCGTGAGAGTAGTGGACATGGGATGTTGATAGGAGGGGGAGGTGAGGTGGAGGCCGAGGCGGCCTGGCCGTTAGCGCCGGCATGCCCACCGTGCCACCCATGCCCGCCGTGCTCCCCATGTCGTGCCGGCCTGAGCACGACAAGATTCGCCATGCCGTGCCGTACTGCCCAATGGGCCAGGTTTCTAGGCCCCGCCCAGCCCACCGTTTGTGCCGTGTCGGCACGATTCGCCATGTGTCGAGCTGGCAGTGCTTCGGGATGACCCAGAAAAACACGGCCAAACTCTCAGCTCTACTTTGAAATGATGTGAACATGTCATGTTGGAGAAAATCAGTGCCAGCTGCCCCAAAGTAAGGCCCGATAAAGCCTTACCTGAAGGGCCTTATTTAGGCCTTTTTCAGCCGATTAATGGATCCAGATAGACTCCTTATCTAAAGGGCTGTGTTTAGGCCTAGCTTGGCCCTGCAGGACCCACTGGCTCACATCGGGACAATGAAGTTCAGTTGTATCCTCCAATCTTTTTTCAAAAAATAAAAAATCTCAAAAAGAAAAAAAAAGAGAAGAAAAGAAAGAAAGAACTTGCACTCTTCAATTGTCTTGCCCAGTTGCCCTCGTAGGCCATGAGCTTAGACCATTAGTTACTCGTTTAGTCTTGGTGATGCTGCAAGCAACGTTTGATTGGTTGCTCCAATCTTACATAGGAAAAGATTATGATGGCGTGATGATGTGATTTGTGGATTGGTACACTACGCTACACACAATAGGCTCACTCTAAACAACTTCAGTTTCGGATTTATTTTAGTTTTCAACTTATTTAAGCTAGAAGTTATTTGAAACACGTCAGTTTCTAATTTTGATTTTTTTTTTATTTTTCAGATTTTTATCTTTTTCTCTTTATTTCTTTGCATTGTCTGTAACGATATAATAGTTTTTTATTTTATTTTATTTTATTTTCTATTATTTTCTTATTTTTTTTCTCAGTAAAAGCTAACAATCGCTACAGTATAATTTTAACCAAAAGTCAAAAATTACGGACAGAAACTTAAGTCATGAGCTAGATAAAGCGGGACCTAAATGAGGGAAAAGTAAATACTGCAACAAGGTGACCTTTTCTCCTCCGTCTTTTTGAGCTAGGTTGCGTCATGCGAAATCTTCGAAGGAGTGGTTTTATTTGCTGTTGGGTTGCATGTTTCATGCAACTTGTCTTGGGAGGTAGCTTGTGTAGAATCTTAAGTGAATTTCCATTTTTCAACATGAAGGATCGATGGAATCCTGGACGAATCTTCTTCAGCCTGCAGGTGCTTGCTCAGGGGTGTAATCATCTGGGACTGTGGGACAGCATTTGAGGTAAGCTGTCATGGGAGTATGGGACTAGGCTAATAGTGAATAGTGCCTTCATCCTAGTGATTTTCATGCAACTTGGCTTGCAAGGTGAGCCATCAGCAACATCTCATCAAGAAGCAAGATCAATGAACATTCATTGGATCATTGGCTGTATCATGTCACTGACCTCGTCGTTGTCCACTTCTCTCTTTAAATCACCTTTTAGGGAAAAAAATTGACAAAAATGTCACCGGGTCCATGCTGCGTTTACACGTACAAGCAGTAGGTTAGATGGACATGATCAACATTGGACGAACCCAGGCAAAAGGCTGTGCGACGTCAGACGGGAACACAAGGCAAGCGAACTCACAAGAGACGGCTCCAACTGCAGCAGAGCCTCTTCACCCAGTGCTTCCGGGCCTAATATGCTTCTGATGTCCGCCGAAGGACGGCAACCCCCTCTAGGTCGCAAATTTCTGTGCCTACTAACAAGACAGCTACGTGTGCCGACCAGATCCAACTATTTTTTAGGCGGGAGTGACTATTGCACAGGCGACTGGATTTTTTTTATCTTTCAGTCATCTGAAATTGCACTCTCAATGAAAGTGCAACTTTAATTGTACTCTGAATCACCTGAAGTTGCAAGGTGTTTTTTTTGGAGGAGAGCTACAACTTCAATTGATTGAGAGTGCAATTTCAGATGACTAAAAGATAAAAAAAAATTCAGTCGTCTGTGCAATAGCAAAACCGTTTTTAGGCACATATTAAGTTCCGCGATGACATTGACCAGCTCAGAAGTCCCAACTTTGAGTGTTCAAACATAATATGACAATAGTCTGTCTAACCAATCCAACTGTTCCATCTTTTTTATGTCATCACATCCCCAGGCCCTTTAAGGTACAGGCAGGAAGCAGAAGTACTGTACACTCCTAAATCAAATTCTGCATGCTCAACTGTCATTACAAAATTCAAGAATGAGTTCTGATTAATCTCTGCATAGATCCTCTACATGCTATACAGAATGCAGATGTAAGCTACAGACACCAGAGTTACTGGAAAGAGAGTCATCGTCAACCAGCATATTTGGAACTATGTAGCATGTACTGCATCAGTTCACCTCACACCACATGTAAGAATTTGTAAGTCAAATTTCTGCTTTTACATTCAAAATGCCAACCGAGCACCACATATATAAGATTCTTTGGAAATGAACCGTCTCGGTTTAGTTTTGGCATTTCAGTTTGACGATATACTAACTAATCAGATGAATAAAAGCGAAGAAATGCACGACCACCTACTTTTTCTCTCTTGTACTGTACATTTCGGCATTTCACCAAAGGCGTGGCCATCTGTGAGGCGTGGATCATACAGTCTAAGTACACACAAACCTTCAACAATCACCTAATGCTTCATACAGATACCAAGCGAAAAATAGAGCGCAATAGAATGTTGGGATGAACAGAAGAAATAGTTGTCAACAAAGAACCAGGGAAGCTACACAAGGTTTTCATCTGGAATTCACAACTTGCCTATTGCGTTATCATCTACTGGGTACTTGCTATCTGCAACGATCCATCCTTCCGCAGCTTTAAGCTGAGGCTAGCGAACCGTTCTCTTGAATACTGTCTCGAGGCTTTCCTCCAGTCTGTTCCAGCCTTCATCATTTCTGCGAACTCATCAAAGCTTATCTTGCCATCCTGAAGAACAAAAGAATGCCATTAATTTTTTTAGTATCCTACATTTTATGAATCGCAACGTTCATCATATCACTCACAGCACCAAATGATTTTAACCGTAGAAAAGATGGGAAGCAAAACTATCATGCTTTTGCAATTAGTTGGTGACAAACCACAAACCTTATCAGTGTCTATATCACGGATAATGGCATTGATAACCTCTTCATGATTTGGTCCCAGGTCACCATCTAATGATTCGAGGAGCTCATCAATTTCAATATATCCACTCTGGTTCCGATCAAAATATGCAAATGCCTTATGCAGATGCTCGTCATTGCCAATCTTTCTCAGGTGAACAGATAGAGTAACAAATTCTCCATAGTCTAAACATCCATTTCCATCGGCATCCGCCTGACATAACATGCACAAATAGTAAATATAAGAACCCCACCCATCACCTTCATCACACAGTAAATTGTAGAAATTGTATTTATCTAATGTTAAAGGATATTTTCTAGTTCGCACAAAACATGCTCTCTCCATCCCGCAATATAAGTCTGTCATGTGTACATAGAAAGCACATTATTTAAGTAATATTTAATGGAATTGGAGTATAGTTGTTCCTATTATATAGATATAGTACTACTCTTTCTATTAGAGACAAATATGATCTAATTTCATTCAATGTTACTTAAATAATGTACCTCTTAAGTATACATATCGGATTTATATTGCAAGATGGAGGGAGTAATACATAATAACAAAATATTCCAGTCTTACAACAAAGAACTGCACATTAAGTTTCTTGGAATGTAGGAAAAGAACGGTTACTCACGGCTTCCATTAGTATTTGGACATCTGCATCAGGCATTTGGTGCCCAAGCTTATGCAGACCAAGCTTCAGCTCATCAAAATTAATCATGTTATCTTTGTTTAGATCCATGTTTTCAAACATATCCTTTATGCCAGCCACCTCTTCTACCGAAAGATGCTCAGCTATGACCTGTAGTCAAACATGTGAGAAAGTTTAAAGAAGGCAAGTCTAATATTGAAAGAGAATTATTTGAGAGACAAGCAGACTGAGGTATACCCTAAGTGCATGCTTCTTGAACTTGTTCATCACAGAGAATTGTTGAAGTCTGGCCCTAACAGTTTCACCCAAATTGACCTTTGGAGCCTTCTTGATATTTTGCAACCAAGGATGGTCTGGAGGAAATACAAGTTACAGTTATGAGAGTGAGACAAAAGGAACCTAATTAAATGGTTAAGTTATGAGACAAAAGCAACCTAAGTT
The DNA here is from genome assembly GCA_036346575.1 of Dendrocalamus sinicus. Classification (NCBI taxonomy): domain Eukaryota; kingdom Viridiplantae; phylum Streptophyta; class Magnoliopsida; order Poales; family Poaceae; genus Dendrocalamus; species Dendrocalamus sinicus. The sequence continues at coordinate 7,569,350 of CM070660.1, read as the reverse complement.
ATAGGGGGAAAGATCTTCGGAAATCATGAAGAAGTATTTTTACTCGATTCTAATGCATGGTTTTCCAATCTTAGATTAGAAGTTGTAGATAATTGCAACTCAGAATCATCACATTTTGAGTTTGGAAAGTTTTCATATTGGTTTAAGATAGAACAGAAGGAATCAAACACAATACAATCAACTAGTGCGAAAATTGATTATTACCAAGCACTTGCTGAGCATTTAATCGCCGCTTTGGATCTGGATTAAGCATTCCCCTGACAAGATCTTTTGCATTATCTGAGACCCTTGGCCATGGATCTCTTTTAAAGTCAATGAAAGAACGAATAATTGCTTGAGCAACACCCTGTTCAGTCTCTGCATTATAACATGGAAACAACAAAATATTCAGAAAGAGCATTCAATAGCACAAGATCTTTTTCTCTACCACAGGCCCATACCCCCTATCATCCCATAACCAAAATGAATAAAAAGAAAATTACGAGTGTCAGTTTAGAACGTGACACGTAGTGCATTTGAACAGACAAGAGATCAGAACACAGTCCACTTTTATAATCCTAAATATTTAATTTAGTTTGATATGCCAGTGTCATAATTGATCATTTTCAGGTACAAAACTAACCTGCCCAGAATGGAGGGACACCACAAAGAAGAACGTAAAGAATCACTCCTGCACTCCAAACATCAACCTCTGGGCCATAATTTCTCTTTAGCACCTCTGGAGCCATGTAATAAGGACTTCCAACAATCTCAGTGAATCGCTCACCTACACATAATCAACTATGAGCACACTAGAGAAACACTATACAGAGTAAACAGACAACATAAGGCAAGCCATTCGAGAGGCATCGTCCTGTGATGATATCATCGAGAAGTGAGTTGCAACAGATCACAGATGAATTAAAACAGCGAATTTCAGATACTAGAAATAAGGGCATCATGACTGTACCTGGAGTGAAAAATACGGACAGGCCAAAATCAATTGCCTTAAGTGCCGCAGTTTCTTTCTTCTTTGCAAACAAGAAATTCTCTGGTTTGAGGTCCCGGTGCATCACTCCATGCTTATGGCATACCTGATATTGTACAGTACGGGACGAAGGTACGCGTTATTCACCATAAGGATTGGGGGCGCAGGGGAGCTGTAACAATCTAATTACCAATTCAGAGAGGCAGGCATGTATAGCTAATAGCTATAATCAACAACAGCAACTACAGTAATCAATTGCCTCTCAAATTTGATTATAACCTATTCAATTAAATGAATAAACAACGGAATCATCTGACATATCGCAAACAAAATTTTGATCCTCACGTCGGAGGAACAAAAGCATATTAAAAAATTATTCCTTATTGTAGTAACATTTCTACCATGAATCCCCCACAGGGGCGGATCTACAGTAATTCATGGGTATTCAGCTGAATACCCAATTTTTTTGCAAAAATATGCTATATATTAGATTTTATATATATATATATATATATATATATATATATATATATATATATATATATATATATATATATATATATATATTAGTAATTAGGTTTAAATAAAAGAATTTGAAGTGAAAAGAACTTCGGGCCGACTGAGAGCGGCCACGCCCGAACGCCCAGTCGCGGTCACGCCCGAACGGCCCAGTCACGGTCGCGGAGGCAAAGTCTGAGCCACTGAGGAGAGGAGAGGAGACCAGCAGCAGCCGCCTGACGTTCACCTCCGACCTCCATGCTCCGCCGCCGCCGCCCGCGCATCTCCGATCCGGTGAGTAGAGTCTTCCGCTGCTGCAATACCGGCTATTTCGCCTCTTCCTCTCCCAGATTTTCCTCCGATTGTTTTTTCCTTGAATTTTTTCTAAACACCTTCGTGTTATGGTTAGGCTTAGATTGCGTGTTGCGGCAGTGTAGGCTCCAGATCTGGATGCCTCGAACTGAACTGAAGGAGTTTTAGATGTTCAATTTGGAACACCGTGGTCATTCGTTGCAGTTGTAGGGTTTCGTCGGTTGCAGTTTAGATCTACTGCGTTCCTAGAATTCTCCTTTTGGGGGTTTTTGGTGCGAAATTTTGTGACGTCACATTGCGCGCTGCATCAGAATCGAATTGGATGCGGTGAGTTGTGGATATACTCCGTTGCTTTTCTGCGCAGATATATTCCCGTCTAAATCAAACGCAACTTAAAAGACTTTTTTCTTGAAAGATACACTACATTGCCCCATAAATTTACAATTTCTTTTTGTTGCAGGTAAATCGTGGGCTGAGGAAAAAGGAACACCTTTTCTGGAAAATTTAATCTTCAGGACAAGGTAAGGAAGTGTATAATTATGCATGTTTTGTGTATAATTATGCATGTTTTGTGCTTCTTCTGTTAGTGGCAACTACGATTATTTCTAGCTGCTTCAAGTCTTAGTCAATACTTTGTTGGTGTAGTTTGTTTTAGCTGTTCCCCAAAGCTTGGTTTATAGCTTGTGTTATGTGTATTTATCTTTGAATAAGATTTAGGGAACAAATCTTAATAGCTCCTCCTTCTCCTTTTCCTGCAGCTTAAGGATCAGAGTTCCATTCGCGTTTGAACTGATGCCATATGAAAAGGCTTATTCTATGGATCAAGAACAAACAATATCTATTTCACCTATTATAGGGTCTGTTTGGTTGCCTGTATGGGGGTGGCTCGCACCAGCGCATGCAGGGAGATGGCGTTTGGTTGTCTGCATGGAGGAGAGAGCCTGCATGAGTGGATACAAAAATCAACGGAGCAGTGAGAGAAGCGTGGTGAGGAGCTTCCTCCTCGGCTGCCACGCTCATGCAGCTGCATGAGCACATGCAGGCAACCAAACAGCCCCTATAGCTTTCTCACATCAGTTAATTATTGTGTATGAAAGCCCTAAAATCGTTTTGGTTGAGATAGTTCTGTAACATCTGAAAGCTTAGTAGCCAAACGTTTGAAGCCACTGTTTTGATATTGAGTGGACTGCATTAGTCTAATTTTATATTGTTTTGGTGATATCTGAAGTTTAAACGAGGCATACCCTGTCCAAATCACTTGGCTTGGCTGTTTTTCAGGGATTAATGATTTAATTTACTATGCTATGGTATGCCTAATTTTAGATATAAATCGGTTGCCAACTGCTTTGTTTGAGTTGTCTATGACTTCTGATCTACTTCTGATGTTCAGGTTTCGACATCTAGTTCTCCGCTAGGTTCTAGGCTATTAGCATGATATATAATTCTAGATGTTCAATGAACTAACAGTGATTTTCTCTCTTCTATGAGATGCACTTTGCTGTGAGTTCCTCACTTCTCCATTCTCTCTCTACCTAGATCCAGATAGATAGATCCGACAGAATGCAACAACGTTTGTGAGAGTGTTGTAATTTGGTTTGATGTAACTTTTATCTCTATTCTAACATTTAGGGGACTATTGTCTTTATTTTTCATTGCTACATTTGTTACTTACAATAGTATGCTTGGTGGTGCATGTTTTGAATGATTTTACCGTTTAATTCTAAACTTGTATAATATTTTTATTGTAGCCTTGTAGGATGACTGGCAGAAGGAGAAGCGAGACTTCTTGCTGATGGGAAAAGAATAAGAGAGGGCAAAATTAGCAAGGTATGCAATTGTCATTAATCTCTATAATTTATTGTTTAATTCGTGCCATTATGCATTTTGTATTATTATTATTATATCTATATACGCATATATTTATATCGGTGTTTTGGGAGAAATGATGTATCATAGTATCGCGTATCGGTATCGACATATCCAAATAACCTATCTCTGAAGTTCGAATACCCATTCTAAAAATCCTGGATCCCCCACTGATCCCCCAATGAACTTAACAGCTCCCAACATCCTCTGAGAACAACCTTATCACAAAGAAATCTAAAATGATAATTTCAGGCATAAAGCAACGAAGGCATCAAGAAATCACCGAGCCAGTCTCACCTGCACGACCTCGACGATGGTGCGGGTGACCACGGCGGCGGCACGTTCCGTGTAGTGCCCCCGGGCGACGATCCGGTCGAACAGCTCCCCTCCCTCGCAGAGCTCCATCACGAGGTGCACGGCATTGTCGTCCTCGTACACGTCCCGGAGGCTGACGATGTTTGGGTGCTTAGGGAGGTGGCGCATGATCTCCACCTCCCGGCGCACGTCCTCGATGTCCACCACGGTGCGGAGTTTCTTCTTGGTGATGGACTTGCAGGCGAAGGCCTCCCCCGTGGCGCGCCCCGTGCAGAGGTAGGTCACCCCGAACTCCCCCCGCCCGAGCTCCCCGCCCAGCTCGTACCGCGCGGTGATGTCCCGCGGCGTCGGCTCCCGCAGCAACAAAAGCTTCGGCGGCGGCTGCCCCGGCCGGTTGTACTCGATCCTGAAGGGGTCGGGCTTCTTGCCCTTCTTCTGCTTCGGCTGCTTGTGGTTCTTGCCGCCGCCTCCCCTCGGCGTCACGCAGCTGTTTCCCATCCCCCGCCGCCAAGTTCCGAGCCCAGGAACCCCAAATCAAGAAACCACCCGACCCGAGGACCACCCGAGGTGATCTGCGAAGAGGGCGAGACAGAGGGGCCAAGAAATGGCCGACAGCATTCGCGTTTGGTGTGTGGGGGAGAGGGAGACGGCAGGTTGGAGGGGTTAAATTGTGCGGGGATTTGGTGTAGACGGAATCAAGGGTGGCGGCGTCTGGGCCGTGTGGGAATCCGCCAGTGGTGAAGCCAACGACGGGGCCGAGGAGGAGAAGAGGAAGGAAGGAGAGGGAAAGGTGATCAAAGCCCGCCTTTTCTTTTCCTTTCCTCCCTCTCTTTCCACTCCTTTTTCTTCCTTTTCTCCTTTTTCTCATTGCTTGTGCTTCTCTATGCGGGAAATTTAACTTTTTGCCATCCTTAAAAATGCCACATATCTAAATGTCATCCTCTACATTGCAATTAATCTTTTGCCACTCGAGCCTACATGGCGCCTAGTCACCGCCACACGGCGCGCGCGCTGCGCCGCGCCTCGGCGGAGCGCGCCGCCGCCGCGCCTCGGCGAGCGCGCGCCGCCGCGCCTCGCCTCGCCTCCGCCTCCGTCCCGCGGCCGAGACGGGAGCGAGGACACCGGCGGCTCGGGCGGTGGGAGGCCGATTCCTCGACGGTGAAGCATCTCACGGGCATCCCGAGCTCACTGGGCGTCGGTCGAGGCCGAGATGGAGCGAGGCGGGCGCGGCGAGAGGAGCTTGGCGGCGAGGATGAAGACGGCGCGGCTCGGCCGGGAGGGCGGCGGGGTCGGCGAGTGGGGATGTGCTCGGGTGCCCCAGAGATGCCCCGCGCGATGAATTGGCTCGAGACGCAGCGCTTCACCGGCGGGATCCGCGCGGACTCGGGAAGATGAGGCGCGGCGCAGCGAAGCGAGGCGGCGCGCCGACGGAGGCGAGGCGCGAGCAGGAGGCACGGCGCGCGCGCGGGCGGAGGCGAGGCGCGGCGCCGCGAGCGGGAGGCGTGGCGGCGCGCGCGCGCCGGAGCGGCGCGGCGGCAGCGTGGCGGGTGACTAGGCGCCACGTAGGCTCGAGAGTGGCAAAAGATTAATTGCAATGTAGAGGATGACATTTGGATATGTGGCATTCTTAAAGGTGGCAAAAAGTTAAATTTCCCTCTCTATGCTGATCGTGCTGCACACACTGCTTCTCTCGGTCCCCCCATATCTTGTTTGCTGTTGTTTTTTCTTCGTTTTGATTTTTTATTGCCATTCTCTTGGTTTCTAGAAGCTATTTTTGATTATTTTAGAAGCTATTTTTGATTATTTTACAGTAACTACTTTTAAATAGAGTACCTTACACATTGTAGCGACTTTATTTATATTGGCTAAACTACATACAAGTTATTTGTGTCTCTGTACTTTCTCTCCCACGAATAACCAAAATCATAAGTCGCAGCTATAAACCATAAGTTGAAGCAAAAAAACAATGGCATGTAGAAGGTGATATAACAGAGTTGTCAACCCACATGCATAATAGAAGCCGAAAACCAAAGATCTATTTTAGTTACACCAGAAGTAGATGCTACTCACATAGCAAAATTGGTTGGCTTAATAGACGGAAATGTCTAGAGAGATGTATTTTCTTTTTGCACATATATAACCATCAGAAGGGTAAGAATATGTAGAGAGAGTGAAAAAAATTCATATAAGACACACTCTATCTTGAAAGGGTGGTCAAATTAGGTAGGATAAACCCATAAGTTCTAACATGACATTGCAATACATATGGTCTTTTTTTAGAGATCACTCACAACAAAAGCAAATTATGAGTTATGATTATCTCACAACAAAAGCAAATTATGGGTTATGATTATCTTATGATCTTTGGGGATATCTTCACAATTACATGATTTTAAGGATGTAAACCGCATGGCTTTTCATGACAGTTTTTTTTACCAATTCGAAGCCATTGATTTGCAATAAATGGCTATGATATGAAACCAAGTAAACAAATTGCCATGTACATAATTGGCAATGGCATATAGGAAGTGACATAACAGCGTTGTCAACCCACGAATACAAAACAGAAGCCGAAAACTAAAGATTCATTCCATAGTTACACGGGGGGAAATAGATGTTACTCACCTTTCAAAATTGGTTGCCCTATAGACGAAAATGCCTAGAGAGATGTACGTTTTGGCTTCACACATATAACCAGTTAACGACCATAAGGATAAAAATATATGGAGAGTGAAAGAATCCATATAAGACACACACTATCTTAAAAAGGTGATCAAACTATGTACGGTAAACCCGTGAGTTCCAACGTGACATTGCAATACCTATGGTCCATTTTTTTAGAGATCACTCGCAACAAGCGATTATTATGAGTTAGGATTATCTTATGATCTGTGGGGATATCTTCACAATTACATGATTTAAGGGGAGCCACACGCCCACACGCTTTAACATTAATAACACTTAGCTAGTAGATTTCCACTATCCGATTAAATATTTTTTTCATACCCGTCAAGACCTCGAACTGGCCGCTATGATTAGGCAGCACAAATTGCACGAATCCTGCTTAATGCCACTTCAAATCAAGGCCCCTATTTTTGATTTGAGGACTCTTCTAACATTTGAGAGTTTGATTTTTTTTGCATTTACTCCAGCAGCAACTCTCAAATCAGGGCCCTCAAATTCATCCTAATAGACACTGCCATGTGGGATCCATTCATCATCCTAAACCAAAATTTGAGGGCTGAGAACAAAAACACATCCAGCAGGGTCCCTACCCAGGCCCTCAAAAGTAGGGGCCTCCTCCAGGTTCCCCAGGAATGAGGGCTTGATGGGTGAATTTGAGGGCCTCCTACTTTTGAGGGCCTAAGTAGGGACCCTGCTAGACCTGTGTTTTTGTCCTCAGCCCTCAAATTTTGGTTTAGGGGCTTGTTTGAGGGCTCTGCTGGAGTTGCTCTTAGTCCCTTTCTATCGCTCTCCGAAGAACTCTCCAAAAGTCTTCTTCCCCACTAAAGAAGACCACACAAGGAGAGAAACAACAACAATCAACCTGTTTTTTTTGTTGCGATTTATAGTTTTTAACTTATTAATCTAGTGAATAGTGATTGATGATAAAAACTAAAAACCACTAAAAAACAAAAGAAAAAACAGGGCCAATTACGTACATGGCAATTTTGTTCACTTGGTTTCATACCCTTAGCCATTTGTTGCAAATCAAAGACTCCGATTTGGCCAAAACAATATTGGGAAAAGCCATGCGGCTTATATCCTTACAATTCAATCTCCCTTCCAAAGTCCCTTGTTTCCTTTCGTGGCATGCTCATCAACGTGCTACTTGTCGAAAACAGGCCATGACGTATGCTCCTCGGCGCGTTACTTGCACATAAATGGTAGTATATTTCACTTCGATTAAAGAAAAAAATGCAATTTCATTGTACCCCTGAATCCTGATGAGCACTTCATTCATGTGGACATAATGCGACTTGAATGTTCACACCGTGCCGAAGATTGGGACGGACGATTCCCCCCTTTCCCCTGCTCCTCAATAGATTTTTGTGACTTCTGTCTGTGTTCCTCGGTGGTACAGTTCCTTTTGTTTTGGTTCGTTCTTCAGTACTCCTGGAGATGCACAGATTACGGGGTCGTCTACAAAAACGGAGCATTTATGGGCCTGTTTGGTTGCCTGTATACAGGTGGCTCGCACCAGCGCATGCAGAGAGATGGTGTTTGGTTGACTGCATGGAGGAGAGAGCCTGCATGAGCTGATGCAAAAACAAGCGAGCCAGTGAGGAGGAACGTGGCTGAGGAGCTTCCCACCTCAGCCTGGCTACGCTCATGCAGCTGCATCAGCCCATGCAGGCAACCAAACAGCCCCTATGTTCCCGTGTTGCCTTGCGCGGACGGTGCAAGTGGTGCAATTGAGTGAGGACCGGCTCTTTTTAGCGTATTAGCTGGGTGCTTATGTGTTGCTATAAAAAAATTATAATATTCATAGGACGTTAAATCATCTTTGCCATATGTTTGGGTTGCGTCAAGCCATTAGCTCCATCAGGACTTAGTTAAGAAGCTGAATAATAAAGCTTCTATTGTAAAGCACTTTAGGATTCTATAATATGTAGTGTTATGCTAACTTATAGTAGTAGTAGATAAGGCCAAATGGAAGATAGAAGGGAATCAAAGGCTTTTACATAAATGTGCTGTGAAATATTTTAGTTTGAAGATTGAGAGAATCAAAACAAAGATAAGCATAGAACCAATAAAGGAGCAATCATTTTGTTTCGACAGGGTGCGAGCAGGTAGGCAGAGTGGTGAGGATACTTGAGCATTGATCGCATAGGCACAGTGTGTCCAACTTTAGCAAGATGGCACAAAACCTCCAGAAGGTCAAGGCAAAACCAAGCATGATTACCTGGGCTAAGACTTGCCAAGTCTAGAAATGCCTGAAAGAAATCACAAATTTTAGTTGTATAAATTGCAGACAATTTTATCATGAGTAAGGCTATAGGTTGTCAAAAAGTGCCAACTGTCTTGAACAATGTGCAAATGTAAATGTATCAACATGAGCAAAAATCTGCATGCTTTAAGAATGATATCTAGCCTTCTGTATTCGTCCACCATGACCCACAAATAGCATGAAGCAGAAAAGGGATCTTGTACAATTCAATCAATTTCTCAGCCAAAGTAGTTCCCCTAAAATAGAAATACATACATACATACATACATACATACATACATACATACATACATACATATAAGACTACTTCAACAGGAATAATGAAACCATCATGATCAATATTTTCCATTGCATGGGCCCATTACATCACGTTCACACTATAAAAGGTTTATGAAATCGATTTTAGTTTGTTGCAAATGATTCTGTGTATATGGAGCTACTCTGTGCAAATTAGCCTACACATGTGCACATGTGGTTCTTACATGCTTTTATAGAAAACTATAACTGAGTATGATAGTCCAAGTCTATAGACAATCCAAGTGCCACCTCATTAGGCCATGCCACAGGTTGAATCAATTCACAACCCGATCTCAACCTAAAATTTCTAAACCCACCCCACTCCAACCTTAACCCTTTTTATGAGGTAACGTAAACCGTTCACTCTTCCAACCTATTTTCACCTATCTAAAACCAACCCAATTAAGAACCCAGCCCGTTTAATCCATTTGAACTCAACCCCATTAGCACCCGTAGTTCTAAATTTCTAATTGTATCTAAATATCATCCTCAAAAAGAAGAAATCACAGCAACAGCAACATATTAAAACACTGCTTAAATCTAGAAGAACCATAATAGATTGAAGAAACAACTCGATATCCAATGGCAGGAAAAAATCAAAAGCTATCCCAAATATCTCATAAACCAACAGCTTCACAAGAATAAATGTACTTCAAGGATCCTAACTATGATTGAGACAACAATCAATAATAACTAAGCACCGCATTTACATCTCAATAAATTGAAACTATGCAGCAAAGGCCAAGCTACAGGTTACATAATTTCACTTTAAGTACACTATATTGCCATCATGTATCCACAATACATCCTAATTGCAAAGTGTTAGCAGCAAAACAATATACTGCCTTAACACAGAGCACCAAAGAATAATCTGAGTTCCATAGCACGAAAAAGTGTGATCTTTAATACAACATACAAGCACATACAATAATTTACCGGTGATAAACATCTCGAATACATATAAGCATCAGAAGCAATTATTACATCAGAGTCACCCCCGAAAATGGTATCTTAGAGCTCTTGGACCTCCCTCTCCCCTTCATCCTGCTCCTCATGGCCGCCACCGCCCTTCCCTCCTGAGCCCCTCTTCTCCCTCACCATCCCCATCCCTCTGTCCCTCTCCCTCCCACCCTCTTCTTATCCTTGTCCACATTCGCATCCGCCAACGCCACCGCCTCCCCCAGTCATCTAGCCCATCACCAGTCATGCCGAGGCCGCCTCCCCCACCCCGACCTTCTTGCGTAGGCACTTCCAGGGCTTGGACGAGGAGTCAGCGCTGTCGTCGCTGTGCACGGGCATGGGGGAGCAATCGTAGTTCTAGTCGGTGCCGCCGCCATCGTCACCGAAGTTGTCCTCGAGGTCGTCGTAGGGCTATGGCTCTGGCGAGGGGTCATGAGCGTCGAAGTCCATGAGTGGCTCGCTGTCCTCGTCGATGTAGATGCAAGCGCAGATCATAGGGGGATCTAGGTGAGGCAACGAAACCCTAGGGAAGAAGAAAGGGGGAGTAGGAGAGGTACTTACCTATCATCCATGGCGATGGTGGCGGGTAGATGCGAATCCAAACCCTAGGCGAGAGAAAGAGGAGAGAGAGAAGGAGGTAGAAGAGGAAAGGCGAGTCGGGGAAGGGAGGAGAGATTGATTCGGTGATGGGGGAGGGGAAGCGAAGGGGAGCACCGCCTGTAGAAGGAGGAGGAAGATGAAGGAGAGATCGATTCGGTGATGGGGGTAGAGAAGCGAAGAGGGCAGCAGGGTTAGGGATGAGGAGGTGATGAGGCCGAGGTGATTTGGGAGGCCGCGTAATTTGTTGGCGGTGGGTGCGGGAAGCGAGGTGCAATTAGTCGGACGCCCATTGTTTCAAGAGAGAGGAAGTTAGGGGGAGAGAGGCAGGTGAACCACCACCACCAATTTCTCTTTTTAAGTAGTAAAGATGACTTGTAGCTTATGATTTTCCTCAAATAAATAAATAAATAGGATGCTTTCTTCATCTTCCTTTTGAAGCGGCTTATTAGAACAGTTTTTTCAAAGTAGCTTATTAATATTCGGTTTATTCATATAAACGCTTATGGTAGAATCAAAAACCATTGACCGCGGTATAAACTATCCGTTGCAGCCAGTGCCGGCCCTGGAGGGGGGCGAGCGGGGCGGCCGCCCCGGGCCCCCAAAGTGTCGGGGCCCCATATACATGTATATGTGCTAGCAGCTGCATTTTGGTCAGGCCGCGTTGTGTGGGCCCAATGGCCCATGGGTTCGCTGAGCGCAAATCTTGCGGCAGTGTTTGTTATGTTTTGAAAGATGTGGGTTATGCACTTATTTAATCTTTCGAAAAGGCCTCCTTAAACAGTTGTATGTGGATAAAGTCGCGTGTTCCCGGAGGTAAAGAACCAAAAGAACTAGAGCCAATCCGTAATAAAGTGATTTGCTCCAACTTACGTGAAGTTTGAGGAAGAATCTCATCTACCTCTCTTTATACTTTGAGGCAACCAAACACACACACGCACATAATACGCAAGGAACTGTCGGGTACTATACTACTATCAAGAATGGATTCCAACATGCGAGCAAGCCAAATAAGGGGTGCGGCCGCATCCCGAAGCCGCTCATGGCGCGCACCGCGGCAATTTGGAGCGCTAAAGCGTCTTATGAACAAGGAAGAATACGCAACGGCGCTGGCGCGCCGCCACCGTGGCATTGTCTCGTGAAGTCATTGTCGGCGTTATGAGGCCGGCTCGACCTCCAAACCGTCGACGCCGAGAAGTTCGATGTCGCGGCCCGAGGCGGTGATCGTTGGGTGGGACTCCGTCCTCCATGTGGTAGCGCCCTGTGGAGACGGCGACGAGTTCTTGGAGAGCGCAACGGCGATCTACGGCAAGTTCAAGCACCTCCGGACACGAGCAACAAGAAGGCGACACGCCCGCGCGCTGCGCCGCCGGAGTGTTAGGATGCTCTCTCATCTCAATTATTGGATGAGATTGATATCAATATCATCATCAATGACTTAGCATCTAAAAATGTTAGAAGAAAATTTTAAGGTAATATCTATAAACTCTTTGATATGAATTTTTCTTTAATACATAACGTATTTTAAGTGTTTGTTGGTAAAATTAGATATATATATATATATATATATATATATATATATATATATATATATATATATATATATATATATATATATATATATATATATATATATATATATAGGAAAAAGACTTTTATGTGTGTAGGAAAAAGACTTTTATATATATATATATATATATATATATATATATATATATATATATATGTGTGTGTGTGTGTGTGTAGATTTATATTTAGATATTTATACTAGTACTTCTATTTCTAGTTTACTTTGGGCCTAAAATCCCAGGACCGGCCCTGGTTGCAGCTGAAAAGAACGGATTCGTAAAGCGGCCTTTAGGCCAAGAAGTGCGCCGAATGAACAGAAAGGGAAAAGTGACTCAGGTGTTCACACTCTCTTACGTCGACGACCGGAAGGATCGTATGACGCAACAATTATGAGTGGTAAACACTGCGGAATTGTGCGATCTGTATTCGGCTAGTTCATAGCATAGTGACGGACAGATCACATAGTCTAGTGGTATAGCTAACACAAGATACGCTCGACTAGAAACCTGCCGCTGTCCTGCGCTGTGAAGCATGCTAATGGCGACAAAACCGGCTGCGTAATGGGACAATGGGTAGATACACATCAGGTTGTCGTTGCTACAGGACTTTACCCACTGCCTGCCTGCTGAAGACAAGTGCATGCCACGCTTGAGGTGGATGAGGATAGTGTGGACGTGGTCAGCCAGGATGGGTGGCGATTTCGTCGGCCGGTCGATGTTGATGCCGTGGCGAGTGCTCTAACCAAACACCGGTGATGCTTACATGCATTCCTGCGGAATGCGCAATAGAAAACACGCGGAACAAGTCTTAGCATCCGAATCGTCAAAATATGCGATTCAGAAGAACATTACTTGTGCAATTCCGATTTGTTTGGATGCTTTCGGAATTGAATGGTGGAATTTGACATGCAGGACCGGTGTGGCGATAGAGGATAAATGGTACCTTTGAATTTTCCAAATTATTCAACAATTCTTAACTCCAATAATTATAAGAAGTTATAAAAATATATAAAAAAAATCACGCCAAAAGAACATAAATCATAAGCCAATTGCATTTCAACATGAAATTGAATTGGAGCTCCAATTTTGTAGATCAATTTCACAAACTGAACACACCCTTACAAAAAAAAGTATACTTTGCGACGCTGCCTGCCGAGTCGCGGTCAAACGCTCAAAGGAGACGCTGCTGGCTACTGCTGTGCTACGTGCCACTGCAGGGAGCCAAGCAAACTAGATGCGAAAACATAGCGTCACGCCACGTTAATTATCATATAAATATCGAAGTAAAAGAGTTGCCATGCACAGAAGTCTATATGTTAAAACTGAAAGCAAAGATCCGTACGTATTTACGGTGAAAAGGAGGGGTTTTTAAAGAAACAAGAACCTATATGTAAAAAATAAGAACATATATGTAAGTAGATAGGGTAGCGCACTACATTGCGCTGAAAAAAATACGTATTTTAATACATTCGATCAAGCGAGAAATATTAGTCTATGTAAGGGCTAGCTGTAGTCGAAGGGCAGGCCGTGGACGAAGTGTTGGCCGTGGTCGAAGGCGAGCCGTGGTCGAAGGGCCGGCCGTGGTCGAAAAGTCGACATCGTGGTCGAAGTCGACGTGGGCGACGTTGAAGCCGTGGTCGATGTCGATGCCGTGGTCGAATTCGATGTCGTAGTCGAAGGGTCATGGTCAAAAGACTGGGTCAAGGTCAAAGTCAAAGCCGTGGTCAAAGTGGAAGTCATGGTCGAAAGGGTCGAGGGTACGGTCGAAAGGGGTTGTGATCAAAGAGCGTCGTGTTCATAGTCGACGCTGTGGTCGACGGGAGTCATGGTCAATGGTCGACGCCGAGGCCATGGTCCATGGTTGAAGTGGAGGCTATGGTCAAAGGGCGTTGTGGTTGGAGTAGAGGCCATGGTCGAAAGGCGATGTGGTCAGAGACGACATCTAGTCATGGTCGAAGGGCCGTGGTCAAAGTAGATGATGTGGTCGACGTCGATGCCATAGTCAAAATTGATGCTGTAGTCGAAGGGTCGTGGTTGAAGGACCTGGTCGGAGTCGAACCCATGGTCCAAGTGGAAGTCGTGGTCAAATGGGGCCATGGTCAAGGTCGAGGATGCGGTTGAAAAGGACCGTGTTCGTAGTCGAAGCCATGGTCGAAGTCGAGGTCGTGGTTAAAGGGCTCTGTGGTCGAAGGGGAACCACGGTCGATGGTCGCCGAGGCTGTGGTCCATGGTCGAAGTCAAGGCCGTGGTTGATGTCGACGTGGGCGAAGTCAACACCGTGGTCAACGTCAGCGTGCGCGAAGTCGACACCGTGGTCGAGGTCGAAGGGCAGTAGTCCGTGATCAAAATCGAGGCCATGGTCGAAGGGCGCTGTGGTCGACGTCGACGCCATGGTCAAAGTCGACGTGGTAGACGTCAAAGCCATGGTCGAGGTCAAGTCCGTGGTCGTGATCGAAGGGCCATGGTCAACGTCGATGTCGTGGTCGAATTCGATGTCGTAGTTGAAGGGCAGTGGTTAAAGAACCGGGTCGAAGTCGAAGCCATAGTCAAAATGAAAGTCATGGTCAAAAGGATCGTGGTCGACGTAGCGGCCATGGTTGAAGGCGGGCCGTGGTAGAAGTCGTGGTCGAAAGGGCTATGGTCGATGTACCAACCGTGGTCGAAGGTAGGCTATGGTCGAAGGTGGGCCGTGGTCGAAGCTTGGTCGAAGGGCCAGCCGTAGTCGAGAGAGGGCCGTGGTCGAAGTGCGGGCCATGGTCGAAGTGCGGGCGTGGTCGAGGACGGGCCATGGTTGAGGACTGGCCATGGTTGAACGCGGGCCGTGGTCGACGACTGGTCGTGGTCAAACAAGGGCCGTGGTCGAGGACCGGCTGTGGTCGAATGCAGGCCGTGGTCAAGGGCCGGTCGTGGTCAAAAGAGGGCAGTGGGCGAAGGGCCAGAGTTCCGGCAGTGGTCAAAGTGTTGGCGATGGTCAAAGTGCCGGCAGTGGTTGAATTGCCCGCGGTCGTGGTCGAAAATGGTCGAAGAGCAAGCATTGTCAAAGCGTGGTCGAAGGGCAAGCGTTGTCGAAGCTTGGTCGAAGGGCTGGCTGTGGTCGAAAATGTTTGCAGGGTAGGACGTGGTCAAAGGGCGGGTGTGGTCGAAGCGCACATCGTGGTCGAAGGAGGGCTGTGGTCAAAGGAGGGCCGTGGTTGAGGCATGGTTGAGGGCCGACCATGGTCGAGGGAGAGAATTGGTCAAAGGAGGTCTGTGGTTGAAGGGCCAGCTGTGGTCAGAGAGCCGGTCGTGGTCAACGGAGGGCTGGCCACCATGGTCGAATCATGGTTGAAGGGGCGGCCATGGTCCAAGTGCTGGCAATGCTCCAAGGAGGGTCGTGATCCAAGTACCAGCTGTGGTCAAAATAGATCTAGTCGAAGGGCCAGCCGTGGTTGAAGGAGGGCCGTGTGTAGGATCAAGGATACCGACTAGAGGGGGGTGAATAGGAGGTTTTTAAATTTTTCTTGTTACTAAATTAATTCTCTACAATTCTAAATGCAAGAATGTAAAGCAATTGAGCCTACACAATTCTAGTCAAGCAAATGACTATACTAGCTATAAATCAAGCAAGTGATCACAATATAGCAAATGAGTAATAGCTAGAGTAAAGCAAGAGAGAAATGTACACAATCGATATTTTTACCGTGGTGTTCGAAAACTTGCCGGTTTCCCCTAGTCTACGTTGAGGTTAGCTCGAACCAATCAGACCGGCTCCACGAATTAAGCTGAAGCACCTCGATCACTAGTGGTAGCTCTTCTCCGCTCCAGGTAGGTGAGCTCCGACCTTCACAAGAATACCAGGTCTTCTCACAATCTCCCTTGAGAAGATCACCGATCAATCTTCCGCTCAATCATCCAAGTGCCGGCAAGCACTAAGAGTAATAAACCAGGGCTTCACTTGAATGCAAATTGAGTGCCAAATGGATCAACTAATAAATGCAAGCACTATTTGCTTAACCACCTCAAATTGAATGCACAAAGTGAAAATAAGGGTGGAATGAATGCTCTAAGCTCAAAGAATGTTCAATAGGTCTCTACTTACTGTCCTTGAGCAGTGGTGGGAGTATTTATACCCTCCACCAACCAAAACTAGCCGTTTGGAACAAATTCCAGAAAAATTCAGGGAGAGCAGAACTACCGCCGTTATATGGTCGGAACTACCGCTCCCAAATCTTCCCGATAGAATGGCTATATCAGAGCTCTGCAGTGACTATTGGATTTGGCAACACGGTACTACCGCCGTTGAAACTTGCGGTACTACCGCTCTCCGACAGTTCTGCAAAGTCGGCGTAGTACTACCGCTTGAACCGGAAATCCAAAAGTCCCAAAATTGGTGCTCTTTGGAAAAAAAGGCTCCGCTCTGAGTTCGGAGCTTCTGGACTCTGGAAGTACCGCTCTGGATAGCTGAACTACCGCAACCTGCGGTAGTTCCGACGTTCAAATCACCGGTACTTCCGCTCTACAAAATTTCAGATTTCATCCGGAGGAGCTCTCTGGAAAAAAACGTTCTACTCAACCTCCGGATCTTCCGGGCGCCAGAAGTACCGCTCCCTGCGGTAGTTCCAGCATTAAAAGTGCCGGTACTTCCGTTCCTGCAAAATCTAAAATGCATCCGGGGGTGCTCTCTGGAAAAAAGGCTCCGCTCGAGATCCGGAGCTTCCGGTCGCTGGTAGTACCGATTCTCGGCGCGGAACTACCGCTCTCTGGTAGTTCCGACGTTCAAATCTGCGGTACTACCGCTTTTCCAGACAGAGCACAGTTTTGGTTTTTAAACTGATTTTAGATGAATGCATGCTTCTAATTTGATCCAAATGGCACATAAAATTTGCTATCAAACTACTTGCCATGATCCATCTTTATGGTATGATTATCTACCTTATAATCCGGTCTTCCACTTTTTCTCCTTAAGACCGGTAAAAATAAAAAAGGATCATGTTCTAAGTATACATTTGTCTTGAGCCATTTTGGGTCTTCACATTTATCCTTTGGCTTGCATCTTGTCACCAACATATGGACTTAACATTTGCATACTCATTAAACACGTTAGTCCCATATTCACATAAATTCATTAATTACCAAAACCAGTTTTAGGAGCCTAGATGCTTTCACCGTGGTCGAGCGGCCGAGCGTGGTCGAGGGGCTGGGCGCGATCGAAGGTTCATGGTTGAAGAATAAGCAGCTGCAGAGCAATGTTTACTATAGGAAATATGGCATGTTCACAAAATAACAGAACGAAGGTCACCAAACATAATTGTATCCCATCAGGTTAACTGTGAAGTATTTGGGGACGTTGTTGAGCATGTCAGGTATGATCATAAACTTGACCATGTTTCCTCTGATGAAGGCGTGCTCAAGTTGTGACACCTTGGCATCCTGTAAGAAGGCAGTAGAAATCAGCAGAGGAATTAACGCATACGGCGATACGGTCTGGAGAACAAAAGGGAACAAGCAAGTAAAAGTACCTTGACGGTGAAGATGACATGGTTGAGCTGGCAATTCTAGTTGCCATCACAGTCAACCATGGAGTCACAGATACAAATCATGTGCACCATTAGAAACCAAACCAAATCCTGAGAAAAATCCCATGCATATTCCAATGAATTATTCACCAAAATGAACATGAATGAAAACCTAAAAAAATTCTCGAAAATCATCGGCAAACCTGTATAGGTCTTGTGGAGAACCTCCAATAGAAATCAAAAGACATGCAGAGAAGGGGAGGAGCTCGATGGCTCAAAAATCACCCACGAACTTGTATAGGTCTTCTGAGGACCTTCAATGGGAACCAGAAGGCACGTAGAGGAGGAACGAAGAGTTTGACCAGTAGAGGCAGAGCAAAGTCTTGTCGAGAACCTCCAACGAAAGCCGGAAGGCATGCGGAGGAGGAATGGGAAGGAGCTCGACCGGTGGAGCTGGAGCAAGCAACGCCAATGAAGAGCGAGAGGAGTAGATTTTGGGGAGGGACTGAGACGGTGATCGGTGCAAGGGAATCAGACACGCGAATGGAAGGCTGGATCTATTCGACTGGAAGGCACACAGAGGAGGAAAGGGGAGGAGGTTGACCAGTGCAGGCGGAGCAAGAACTTGTCGAGAACCTCTAATGAAAACTGGAAGGCACGTAGAGGAGAAAGGGGGAGGAGGTCAACCGGCGAAGGCAGAGCAAGCAACGCTGGTGGAGAGCAGTAGGAGTAGATCTGGGGGAGGGACTGAGACGGTGACCGCTGCGAGGGAATCGAGAAAAGAGATAGGGCATGGACCTAGGACACGCGGATGAAAAGACAGATCTATTCGATCGGAAGGCATGCGGAGGAGGAAGGGGGCAGCTCGACCGGTGGAGGCGGAGCAAACGACACCGATGGAGAGCGGGAGGAGTAGATCTGGGGCAGGGAGTGAGACGACGGGCGCTGTGGAGAAGATAGCTATGGTGTGTCACCAAGGAAGTGATGCGAAGATTCACGAGAACACACGGAGTTAGGCGCTGAGGCGACGGATCTTGCCGGAGGGGCGATCAAACGGACAGCAGCGAATGAAGGGCATTGGAACGATTTCGGCCAACTCAGATAGCTCATTTGCGGGTAAAAAACATGACGGAAATATAGGGAGTATAAGCACGTTGTTGGACTAAATGAGGTGGAGGAGGAATAATTAGACTCACGGCTCCAGTAAATCACGGGTAGGGGTGCAAACGGGTCGGATTCGGACGGATATTGTTGTTACCATATCCTAACCCATATTTTTTTCTCCGGATTCGGTACCAATCGGATTCGGTGCCGGATCGGTCAGGATTAACCCGTTTGTAAGGAATGCATGCGATCTGACAAATGGGGTAGAAGGACGATCTTGTCAAGAACTTGATGTTACTACTTAATAGCTGATGTGGAAGATTTTATTTTACCATTGCAAAAGAAAATGAAACGTCAAATAGTAGCGCTAACCTGAAATCAAACTTGAAGACGTATCGGATTCGGACGGATATTGTTGTTACCATATCCTAACCCATATTTTTTCTCCGGATTCGGTACCAATCGGATTCGGTGCCGGATCAGTCAGGATTAACCCGACCCGTTTGCACCCCTAATCACGGGGTCGGAGCACATCACCGTTTGAACGAGACGTGGCCCGATCCAATCCATGCTGAAATAAGGCCGGCTCGTTTGTGCAAATGCCGATTACAACAGCTAGCCCAGCAGATATCCAAATAGGTTTGGATAGTGTAAGTCCGGCCTGTTTGTGGGACGCCCGTTGACATAAGTAGCCCTAATTCTCAAAATCGACAGCTAACCGGGACGGGACAGCCAGGCTCCAACAGTGGATGAAATCATAAAAACTAGTCAGCAACGAGTTATGAGGTGGGCCGAAGAAATAACGAGAAAGGAGGAGAAAGAGCTTAGGCCCGATTGTTTCCACTTAGCTTCGGACTTTTAACTCCTAATTTACTATTTTTTTTATTTTCGTTTCTGTCTGTTTTTTAATTTTGAGACTTTTTGCCTTTTCTTTTTTTTTCATGTTCCTTTGAATTATCCGTATTAGGACAACCTATTTTTTTATTTTTTAAATTTATTTATAACAAAAAACTACCGGCTGCTACAGTACAAAATAAACCAACTACAATAAAAAACCTCAAACCATAAAAAAAACCTAACTAAGCACAGCCTTAAGCGGGCCATATGCTGCCGTCCCCATGATGCTAGCCAATCCTTGATAGGGCTAGGCATGCGTGGTATTACGCACCGATCGTATTGTCTTTTGTTTTTATTTTTATTTAAAAATTAAAAGATAATATAAACACCCAGTTTTCTAAAATAATTTCTCTTATTTTTATCTTGTATACGTATTTCTCTATTATTTTTTCTACCGTTCGTACTATCCTTTTAAAGACCACCTCTTCCAACCGCTAGAAAAATACCAACGTCCCTTTATGTGCATCGGCCTGTTCCCCTTCTCGTGTCTTCGACTCTTCGTTACTTTGTTTTAACTCAGCTGCTCCCTGGACAACCTTTTTCTGAAGATACACCCATGCTTTTGCCTTGTGTCACTAACAATCCGAACTGGTGGCTCGCGGATTGTACAGTGTGAAGCGTAAACAAATTGAAAAGTACAAGCAAAATTTTGAAAAGGATTGCCGTTGCTGCTGGCTTGCTGCGTCCAATGGTCTGCAATGAAATATGCTCTTTGTTCCTCAATTTTAATTACATACATACACGTTACGTGCGAATAGCGCGCAGGTGGATTTGTTGCTGGAAGCAGAAAGAGACGAATACGAATTTCTGGATGGCATTGGGCGTTCGCATTTTACAGAGCTTTACACCCATCCTTAACAAGCATCAACCCTTTCGTTACCCAAGCACTACAGTAAGGCCTCGCACCCACGTACCGCCCACCGAAACTAAGGTCTTATTCTGTTATTCATATTATCTTTTTAACTTTAGCTTTTGATTTTATCTTATAAATAATAACAGTTTATGGAAAAACTTATAGAAAGAGAGTAAGAGATACTCACATACGATTTTAATCGATATAAATAAAGTCATTATATTGTGTACTACAATCGTTTAGTAGACTGTATCTTAAAAGACAATCTGTTTGAAAAGTTATGTACCGTAGAAAAACTATATACCATAGAAAAACAGCTTTTAAAGTTAATATAAATAGGGTAAAATAGTTTTAAAAAATGAATACGACTAGGACGGAAGTGTGACCAAAGCGGTGGACTTGACTTCGGAAGTATTCGGAACCCTTGGAATTTCTTCTTTTTTCAACAGAAAAGCCCTTGGAATTTCTCTTGTACTCCATTCGATATGCCCTGATCATCTCAGCTCTCACCACCTACCCTCTGCTTCGACCGTCCTATCGAAAAGCAAGACGGTGCGTACCGAGGAGTACTGGGAGTAGCAAGTACTAGTGTACATGTTAGTCCTGAACACGCCTGGGGATTCATTTCGCAAGTCACAGCCAACCAAAGCTTGTAAAAAACAGGGGCAAATATGATTACCAACATTTGATACATTAGGTCGGATCCATACCAGACACAGAACACGCTCGCATCTCCAGACGGTACACACACATCTTTCTCTCGTTTCGTACAAGCTTAGAAGAACCGCGCTCATAAGGCAATAATACCACCACGCACTACTGTGCCAGTTAAAACCCCAGGCACCGTCGTACACGACCACGACCACGTACACGTACGCCACCGCCGGCGAGCCGGCCGACGGGATCGAGCGAGCGAGCACGCCATGCGCCTCACTGACAACCGTTGGCACCCCCGAGCGGCGCCCCGCGGAGGCACTGGTTGTGCTCGTACGGCTTGCAGCCGTGCCGCAGCACGCCGTGCAGCCTCGGGAGCGGCCCGCACAGCCGGTTGTAGCTGAGGTCCAGCGTCTGCAGGGTGGACAGCGCGGCGAGCGACCTCGGCACGGTGCCGCTGATGCGGTTGTGGCTGAGGTCGAGGTACGTGAGCTCTGGCGGGAACACCAGCTTGCTCAGGTCGAAGTCGAGGTCGTTCCACGAGAGGTCCACCTTGCCGATGGGCCGCCCGGCGGCGAACAGGAAGGACGCGTCGCCGGTGAGCCGGTTGTGGGACAGGTCGACGGTGTTGATCTCGTCCTGCGCGTCGTCGCGCGGGATCGGGCCGGTGAGCTGGTTGTACGAGAGGATCAGCGATCGGAACTGCCCCTGCACGAGCCCGGCCGGGATGGCCCCCGTGAGCTGGTTCCGGCGGAGGTCCAGCGACCGGAGGTTGGGCAGGTCGGCGAAGGAGCTCGGGATGGGGCCGGTGAGCCGGTTGTTGGAGAGGTCGACGGAGTCGAGGCTGCGGAGCCGCGCCAGGGACTCCGGGATTGGGCCCGAGACGTTGGTGTGGGAGATGGTGAGGAACTGGAGGTTGGAGAGGGAGGTGAGGCAGACCGGGATGGCGCCGGAGAGGCCGGGCAGGCGGAAGAGCGAGAGCGACATGAGCGCCGAGAGCCCCGCCAGCGCGGACGGGATCTGGCCGTGCACGTCGTCCGCGCCGTCGATGAAGACGTTGTTCACGCGCCCGGCCTCGTCGCACCGCACGTGGTCCCAGGTGCAGCAGTCCGCCGACGCTGGGGACCACGTCGACAGCGTCTTCGGGCCGCCCAGCGCTTGCTTCACCCGGAGCAGCGCCTGCAGGTCGCTCTGCGGGCACCGGGACGGCAGCGAGGACCGCGCCGGCGCCGCCAGGGACACGAGCAAGACAGCGAGGAGCGAGAGGAAGGGGGTGGTCGACGCCATTGTGTCTAGCTCGCTCGTGCGCCGGAGCTGGCTCAAGTGCCGAGTGCGGGAGCGACGAGCGCTCGAGGTGGTATTAAAAGGGCGTGGAACAGTGAAGCGTGACGGGATAAATGTTTCGATTTTTTTTATTTTTGCTTTTGGTTTTCTTACCACCATCGAATCGGGACGTGCCCGGACACCGAGGCGGCTAGCGGCGCGCGGTACGAGCACCACCGTGGCATGGCAGGAGAACGGAACGGTTCTGCCGAATCGCTGACCAAGAGAGAGGTGGTAACTGGGAAGCGTCGGAGTGGGTTCGGCTCTACTGCGTCGCGTCTCAACTCTCATGCACCGCGCGATTGGTGCGTGCATGATTAGCATGTCGAGTTGAGGCTTTCGCTCCGTTCTATTTCGGCGCCCACGTTATTGGGCTGCTCGGCTCGGCTCGGCACGTATTAATTCGCGTACATGTGCGATCTGCTGGAACCCAGATGGGCGTCGTCTCTGGTGGAGTAGTACCTATCCTGGATTCGCTTGTCTTCCGACAATGCTCAACAAGAGGCAGATGGGCTCATCCAACAATGTAGATAACTGCTATCTATATCATCACTATTTATTATCTATAAATAATACTAAAGGCAGATGCTATAATAGATTTTTTATAGATAACTTCTCTATTACACAACATGTCTTGTTTATTATGTTACAGTCAATTGTTGTATAAGAGACAGCTCAATTCTTTATGCTCCTCTCTCTTCTACATCATCTAATATCTTACATGACAATACTTATAGATAACTAACATCTTACCATTGTACATGCTATAAAGTCTCACTGTTTGTTTGTTTAGTCAACAAGAGAACGATTAGAGCTGTATTATTTATTTAATCCAAGAAACATTTACAGAGCTTTATGCTCGAATTCTTTGTAAATTTGCATCCTTTCACGGGAATAGTCCCTGGAAACAATGAACGAAGAAACGTCGTCACTTGGTTGACGTTGCGGGCGGTGCATGCATGCACACGCTGCTCAGGCCCATCAGGGCGTGAAATGCAAGGGCCGTCAGCAACACCGCCTAGCTTCTACTATGCCACGTGATCGCACAACGCTAGGTGGCATCCAACCAACGAACGAACGCGGAGGTGCCCATGCAATGGCCTCCAACTGATCCCTGAAAGAAACGCCGAAACATACAATTAAGCGAGCGGCCTAGTCTCTGCGTTTGGCTCGCCTCGGTTCTTTCCGATCTTCGGCACAGTGACACACACAGCGGCACCCATGTGGGAACTAGATAATGCGGCATGGACGTGCCCGACAGGGTTCAGGCCGCACACGAGAGCGCATGTGAAGGAAAGAGAGTCGCCGGATGGCGAGGAGAAGAAAAAGGATTCTTTTGGCGCTCTGGATGGCTGTTCTCGTGGCTACGAGCCTACGACTAATGTTTTTTTTGTTATGGTTGATGATTTTTATATAGACTCAAAAAACTGTTGGAAGAATTTATTTTAAAAAGTCACCTCATTTATCTTGAATTTTGGAAAACCCAAAAAACAAAAGGTCTTCGTAGCGGAAAATTGCTGTGCTTTGCTTCTGCTTTTGCTTTACTTCTCCGGGCGACCTGAGCCAGCTGCGCACCACATGGCCTGGAGCCCTGGAGTCTGGAGATGCTCTTTCGCGGTACCCGCGCGCTGCTCACCCTGTGCTCACCGGTTGGCGAGCGTGCACGCTGCGCTGCGCGAAAATGAAATTGATGCCGTCACGTACACGCTTCCTTCAACACGGAGGTGGGGTTGGTTACAGGGGCGGACCCCATGCAATTTCACGTGTGCGTTCACATGTGGCGGTATCGATCGATTAACATTTTTTTTTCACTGATCATTTGTCACTCGTTGCCTCGATGGCACGTACCGATTGGCAAATCTGCGAATGCACACCCTTTGCAGTGGAAAACCATCAGCAATTCCATCATGGACATGGATGCAATCGTCGTGAAGTAGACAATTGCAAAGGAAGTCTGGTGTATGGTTAACGCTCCGTAATAAGATCGAACGAATAAAAACAAGGTTAGATTAAAAAAAAGGTATGAAAAGACCGTGGAGTATTTGTTGCTTGGGACTAACTTTCACCACGTTTGTCACACAAAATACAATAGATTGTAGGTACTTCTCCCTGGGGAAGCACCTGAGCACTCCACCTCAAAGGAGAAGATGAGTAGCACACTATTACAAAAGAGGTTAAATTGGATGCTTATATCACAGACGGTTCCTAGAAATCGTCTGTGCTGCAAGTATCACAGACAGTTTATACGGATAATCGTCTGTGGCATTTTCACAGATGATTTTTAATATAAACCGTCTGTGATAACTTTATTATCACAGACGGTTTTTAATAAGAACCGTTTGTGAAGTATCACATACGGTTCTAGATAAGAACCATATGTGATAATGGCAGACATCACAAACGATTCTAATCAAGAACCATCTGTGAAATATCATAGACGGTTCTTATTAAAAACCGTTTGTGATAATGATGTTATCACAGGTAGTTTGTATTAAAAACCGTATGTGATATGTGTTTCCGCCTTGTAATCCTCTAAAATTTCATAAATTGCCGCCTGAGTCCGAGTAGGATTCAATTTTGAGACACTTTCAGTAAAACGGACATAACTTTTGCATACAGTGTCCGTTTTCGACGTTCTTGTACTCGTTGGAAAGCTAACGATGAGCCCGATCCAAAAAAAGACTGCTTACGCTAGTCGCTCTCTAAGACCCTCAAAAACGGCCATCTTTAGCCCCAAATTTATGTTGCAAGTTTTTTGTTTCTGTTTTTGCCAAAATTTTCAATCTTCCCTTTAGAATTTGGATTTTGCCTCAACTGCAAAGTTGTAGATCTCGTCGAAACCTTTCAAATGAGTATATATAAGCCATATAAAACTTTGCTATTTTATCTTTTCAGACTAGCTATCTATATTATACCGGTATATTGTCTTTGTGATATTATAGACGCTTGTTGTTATGAACCGTCTGTGCTGTCTTTATCATAGACAGTTTGTAATCCGAACCATCTGTGATGTCTCACCACGTCACTGATCCATAACACATCCCCCAGGATCCCAATCTCATCCGTCTATTCTCTCCGCATCGAATGACAGGCACCATTCTCCTCCCCACCTCGCCCCTTATTAACCCCCTCTCTTACTTGAAGAACCAATACTACTAGTACTACTCCAACTCATTTGTGCGCGGTAAGGGCAGGAAGGGTTTGGCAAGAGCGACTGGAATTTCACTTGAAACAAGATGGAAAGGAAGAAGACAATGGCAAGATGGAAAGGAAGAAGGCCGGCATGGAAAGGAAGAAGGCAATGGCAATGGCAAGATGGAACGGAAGAAGGCCGGCATAGAAGCTAAAAATGGTGTTCGTTGCCCTTTTATTTCTGCTACTTGAAAATTTTTCCGCACCACTTGTTTTAGATTGTAGTTTAATGTAGTGTAAGCATTTTTCTAAATTTGTAGCCATGAAGTTTATCTTTGTAATATTGTAAGTATCCTCTTATATATGCAGTGCTATGGGTAACCTACCCGATTTGCGAAATGGATGTTTTATGTTTGTGAAATGAATTGAGATATGAATTGGATGTATATATGTACATGTTGATCTACTTGTTTCAGAGGGCGTGGCTAGCATTTCCCGAGGCTAGCCAATAAACAGAAATAGATTTAGAGGTAGAAGAAAATAGCACAGACATTTTTTAACTAAAAACCGTCTGTGATTATCACGCACAGACGGTTTTTAGTTAAACACCGTCTGTGATATTTAGACGGCTCACAAACCGTCTGTGGTGACCTCGTATCATTACTGACCCATAAATTCAGACGGCTCACAAAACCGTCTGTGATGACGTTACTAAACCGTCTGTAATATGATTTTCTATAGTAGTGGCAACATGTAGACACTACTACAGAAAAGGTCATCACAGACGGTTCGAAATCGTCATCACAGACGGTTTTGTGAACCGTCTGTATTTATGGGTCAGTGATAATCGAAGGTCATCACAGATGAGTTTTGAACCGTCTGTGATTATCGGCTATTACGACGCGGTTTTGTGTTAAAAACGCTGCGTGATAGCGATAATCCTGACGATTTTGCGTTAAAAGCGCTCGTGATATCGTAATCGCGAGCGGTTTTTAACTAAAAACCGCTCTGTATCGATCATCACAGACAATTTTTAGTTAAAATCGTCGTGATGCGATCATCATCACGCGATTTTTAACGCAAAACCGTGCAGCGATTATCGATATCACGACGATTTTTAACTAAAAACCGCTCGTGATATTCCCTTCAACCCTAAATATATTTCATTTATTGGCTAACCTCAGAAATGCTAGCCATGCCCTCTCAAACAAGCGATAATGACAGACATAAAACATATACAATTGACACATCTCATTTCATTTGGATACATTTCACATCTCAATTCATTTCTGGACATAAAACATCCAATTGACAACACACTTCATTTCACAAATATAAAGCATCCATTTCGCAAATCAATTCATTGAATTGAAATAAAATATCCATTAACAAATACACAATTGTAAAAGATGTACACTGCATTTGCACTTAGAATTACAATAAAAAATTATTCTGGGTTATGTGCCTATACTATATACTATATACTAACACAACAAACAATGTAATATGTACCAATGTAAACTAAGCAACTGCAGTAAACAATGTACCAATGTAGTATATACCAAATAGCAAACTAATTAAGCTACTGCAATAAACAATGTACCAATGTAATATGTACCAAATAGCAAACTAATTAAGCTACTGCAGTAAACAATGTACCAATGTAATATGTATCAAGCATCAAGCATCAACCCTAAACACTAACAGTAAGCATGAAGCATCAACCCTAATATATGTACTAAGCAACTAACCATAACAGTATGAAGCATCAAACATCAACCCTAAACACTAACAGTAAGCATGAAGCATCAACCCTAAATATGTACTAAGCAACTAACCATAACAGTATGAAGCATCAAGCATCAACCCTAAACACTAACAGTAAGCATGAAGCTCGGGGAGGGATTTGATGACCTTAGGGTTTTGGTGAACTTAGGGACACAGGAGGAGGAGGCGGCGGCGACGGAGGAGGAGGAGGCGGCGACGACGACGGAGGAGAAGGAGGCGACGACGACGGAGGAGGAGGCGACGGGCTCGGGGAGGCGGCGACGGAGGAGGAGGAGGAGGCGACGGGCTCGGGAAAGCGGCGACGGAGGAGGAGGAGGCGGCGGCGACGGAGAAGGAGGAGCGACGGGCTCGGGGAGGCGGCGACGGAGGAGGAGGAGGCGACGGGCTCGGGGAGGTGGCGACGGAGGAGGAGGAGGCTGCGGTGACGTCTTCGTCCGGGAGGCGGCCGGCGAGGGTGGGGAGGCGGCGGCGAGGGCTCGGGAGGCGGCGGCGCGACGGCTCGGGATTTAGATCTAATCGAATAACTGCAACGCACACGGAAAACCCTAGCGAGAGGGTATATGTAGGGAGATTATCACAGATGGTTCTAAACTTAGAACCGTCTGTGATAAGCCTTTGCCGGCTGTTGCAATTAAGACAACACCAATAAACTTAGAACCGTCTGTGATAAGCCATAGTACGAGTTTCTCGACCCATCGGTACTAAATGCATCTATGCGAACACCGCTGTTCTGGTTAGTGCTCTTGACATCCTGAGACTATGTATAGAATGTGTACCCATTTATGTCATATTCTTGCCATGTCACAACTGTAAATGTCGGCCCTTTTGCCAACCATGTCAGCGTCTCACTCGGCGAGCTCCTAGCGATTTGCTCCTTCAACCATTGGTTGAACCGACGGTTGTGTTGCCTCATGATCCAAACATCCGGCCGCTCCGGATTCATTATCAAGCACACCCTTGTCTTTGGTCCACATAAGGCGCCACTTCAGTCATGTGTTGCAACACCGTGAAATGGGCTTGAGTATACATGTCCATATCTGGAGTGATTGCTTTCCTTCTGATAGTTCCGAGACCCTTCAGCCTCCCCTCATGACGAGATTGAGGGACACCTATCGGTTGAATCTGAGCCATATAATCGACACAAAATCTAGAATAACTAATTATAACTACATATATACCGACCACATTTATTATATTGAGACTTAATTTCCTTGCTCAATTCATATTACAAACACAATAGCTATTATATAACCAACAATTTTGTAAATTAACCATCTTCAATAACCACTCATGGATTACTTACACCTAAATTGTAATGCAATTAAAAAAATAAATTTCATTACTAACCATATCTACAGCAACCAAGAAAGTCTGAATCTTAATTCAAAACTCAATCTCTGCCTCTTCCCACCAAATTAACTGGCCTGAAATCGCCTAGCTTCCTCCCGAGTGAAAAAGTGCGCAGCAGATGGCTAGATCGGATCGAAATGAAGACAGATGCGATCGAGCGGCGCAATAAATGCCTTAGTCATTATCACGAGCGGTTTTAACTAAAACCGTCAGGATAATTCAACTTATCACAGACGTTTTTATTAAAACCGCTCGTGATAAATATTATCGCTGACGGTTTTTATAAAAACCGTCATTATAAGCTTCATACCAAAACGCTTCGCGCGTGTTTCGATGCCAGAACGCTTCGTGTTTCGATCGTCTAATTAACGTCTCTCGATCGTTATACGAAGCGTCTATATCATTAATGTTTGGGTATACGAACCGTTTGTGCTAAATGTTAAATATGCGCTCCTAATCCAGGTCTCTTCTACGTACGTACAATACAATTAATATACAATACAACATGGCTTCTACTACTGTTCTTGTGATCATCTCCTTCCTCTCATCCTTTCATCACGAATTGTTCGGCCGGAACCTTACACAGGCGGCCACAATTTGCATCTGGAGCAGCTTCTCCGCATCCGCCCTGCTCTCCTTCCCCGACTTTCTTGCATCCGTCAACTTGACCTGATCCTCCGCCGTCGACGGAGGCGTCTCGCTGCCGCTCAAGAAAGGGAAATAGCCCTCACCCTAGTTCTTCTCCACAATGTGCGCAATGCGGAAGAAGCTCTACACGCATTGCAGAGACTGATGGATAGCCTTGCCGATCAAGCAGAAACGGCAGATTCGAGGAATCTTTTCATGCTATCCTCACGACATTATGGATGTCTGCGATCATTTGCCCAGTGCGGGAGGAAGTCCGAGGACAAGGGCAATCTTAACGGCGTTCGAGAATTTAGCTACCGATCCTCCAAGTCCCCAAGTTGAAGAAGAAGCTACGAAGCCCAAAAGAATACAATCTGGGAAACTCTTTACAATGCGACTTTTGTAATAAATTTGCCTCTAATTGAAATTAATAAATTTGCCTTTAATTTGTGATCTCTTGTCTCGGTGAGTTACGTAGTTAAGTTATTAGAAGCAATGTGTACTTATATATTAACCTCGGTCTAGAATATGACAGACAAAGGGACATCACAAACGGTTCTTGTGAAAACCGTCATGAACATTCCTGACGGTTCTTAACAACAACCGGCTGTGATAGTCGACACAACACAGACGGTTTTTAATAAAAAACCGTCTGTGATAATCGCAGATTATCACAGATGGTTTTTAATAAAAAAAATCGTCTGTGATATTCCAGTATCATAGACGGTTCAGCGGTAAGAACCGTCTGTGATACTCCTTTTTCCTGCCACAAATACCACAGACGGTCTTCAAATTAAAACCGTCTGTAATAGTTTACATTACAGACGGTTTCACAAAACCGTCTGTGATTTGCCGTCTACTATTAGCTTTTTTTGTAGTAGTGAGAATACTCTCATCCTAGGTTCTTAGGAAAGTATTGAGAGCTATTGTACTGCTAGGCTTCTAGGCTAGCAGAGATATGGATGCTCGTCACTTAGAAGATATAGAAAAAATCGGAATTCTCGTATTTTTCGTGATGTCCAAGCATCCTCAACATCTATTATCGCAAAAATTAAGAGTCAAACCTGGGTTCTGGCCGAGGCTTCTAGGCTAGTGGAGCTCTTACCTAATTCTGTAACACCTTAATTCCTTTCCCTCCGGGTGTGACCTTTACGGCCTTCACCCTAAACATGTATATAATTTCTACTCTCAACTTTTAATTTAAGGCAGTGCTCCTACCCGTTCAAAAAAAAAATATTGTACTGCTAGGCTGTTAAGGTAATGTTGGCGGCTCCCAATTGAGAGCCTTGTGAACAGCTAACTGATTGAAATGTCTTTTATATTGGGTATATGTGCTATTCATTTCTGGAAGCATTGTGCAGTACGATTGCAAATGGGTTGTATGAAAAAAAAATACAAGTAATCAAAGAGGTCTTTTCGGTAACCTTGATATGCATTTGTTGTGAGCAATTAGTTTTTAACTAGATACAAACATATATGCATATCTTGTTACAACTCACCTCCAGTTTTCGAGGTTGAGTGTTAATATGTGTAATTTTTTCGTTATGGTAGCTTAGATACATATGGTTTTGTCGTGTACATTGGGTCGTTCAGCATCTCCTGCGGATTGATCTATTTATGCATACGCATGTGTCTAGATGATTTTTTTTGTGAAGCATATGATAATTTATGCATATGTCTATGTACGTGACTCGTAGCATTATTCTCGATGTATGGCTCGGTGATAGCATGTGAATTTCGTATGAAATTTCAAATTTTAATGTTAATTATTTGTGCATGGTGTATTTCGTGCGGTTGGTTTAGTGAAAATTTTGAGTTTCACGAGCAACCAACTTATGTATTTATTTTTGGGAGTTTAGAATTTATGTTATCAAATAATTTATTTTATCGTTTATTTGAGATCCATTAATTGCAACGCACATGCACTCTCCTAGCATGAAAAAACTACAAGTAACCAAAGAAGCCTTTCGGTATAACCTTGATATGCATATGTTGTGCACAGCTAGTTGTTGCCTAGATACAGATATGCATATATATCCTGTTACGGCTCACCTTCAATTATCGATGTTGGATGTTACTACAGTTGTTACTCTGATATTGATATATTGTGCACAGCTCAAATACATGTATAACCAATATCCAATACACCTACAATCACTAATTGTACATTGGCTAAATCTAATTGATAGCTAGGTATTAGGTCTACGAGTTATGGTGATTTGCAAATTTTCTCATGTTTATCAAATCGGAATCCTCGTGCTTCACAGCCGATCATTTTTGTTGCCCATGGTCATTGAAATTTAGTAGCGAGGGTTGGTTTAATCGTGAGTTAGTGGGGTTATTAAGTTTTTTTCCAGGTTAACTCTTGCTAACCAACGGATGTTTGGAGGAATAAACCCGATAACCCAGCTCTTTATAACCCTGAATCAAACATAGCATGGAAGTTATTTTACTGTATTAATTCCTTATATGCCACAAGAAAGTTGTGAAATTCCTAATTATCTCTGATACGTGGGGGTCTAGGTACGTGTAAACAAGACAGTGAGTGGCATATAACGGATGAGTAGCAAATAAGGAATTCACATTTGACAAGTGATACAGTGAGGATGGTGATAATCATATTTGATGAAGATTTAGATAGCACCGTTGATAACAAAATTACTCACAATATAAAAGGCCACAATTTAAAAATTCCAAATCTTGAGGTATTAGACAATAGACTGCAGCACTGTACGTCAACTCATCAAGTAGCATGCCCACGTAACATTTCACGTTTCATCAGTAAGATTTGAACCATCACGAGTGGCTAGACAGCACCAACGGGCTGGCACATCATCACGTGCCTGTAAAAAGGAGGATCCCTA
The DNA here is from genome assembly GCA_036346575.1 of Dendrocalamus sinicus. Lineage (NCBI taxonomy): Eukaryota > Viridiplantae > Streptophyta > Magnoliopsida > Poales > Poaceae > Dendrocalamus > Dendrocalamus sinicus. Next base: position 7,536,932 of record CM070660.1, on the reverse strand, counting down.
CCAGTAGCTGCCAACAGTTAACAGGCAAGATGTGCTCACGTTCACAACCCTCTGCGTTTTGCCGGGCCTAGAGGGTAGTTGGCCATGGTTGATCAGATGCGAGCCAAGCCGCGCAGGCCGATTCGTCCTGCGTAATTATTACCGATTGATTCGAGAGCTATTCGTGTTCGATCGATGCATCCATGCATCGCGACAGCGTGTGCAGGGCTTGCTTGCTCCCCCACCGGAGAACCCTTATCATGAGCACATGGCAACGACGGCCGGCGGTTGCCATCAGCGGTGGATTCTTTTAGATTTATAGCTCTATAATTTTCTTCGAACAAATAAACATGATGATACTCAGTTCGTTCATACGAACAATTATGTTAGCTCTAAAAACCATCAGCCACGATCCAGAAGAACCCAACATACAACTCGGCCGCTCGTCCGTCCGTAGAAACCGTGCTGATCTTCGCGTCGCGTCGCGGCGCCAATTATGCGTGCGCGTATGGAGCGGCCGGCCGGCTTGATGATCAGCGCGTGGGGCGCCGACCGCCGACGAGCGCGCGGCGACGTGCACGCTGTCCGAATGAAGACCAGACACTTGTCCGGTTGCCCCTGATAAGATGCACGGATCTGGGGATGCATGCACATGATGCAGACACGAAATGTGATGCGGTTTCTTGGAGAACAGGATGCAGATCAGCAGATGTGGACTTTCTTCAAGATCTGCTAAGCGAGTGAAGTGATGTTTTGAACAGTTAATTGATTTCTCACTACTGCAGCTTATCACTAGCTAAATGCTGCTATAGATTCACTTACCCAGCTAGGAGCACTATTAGTCTGAGACTCTGAGCTCACGGCACATGAGGTGTTGGCAGTTGGACTGGAAATCGCGGGCCTCGAGGGAGAACGCTGAAGCATGTTCTTCTTTCAGCTTGGATTATTCTCCATGTTACGAGATTCCTCTAAAAAATTCCATTTTGAGAGGTGAGCTAAATAAGCAGAGACCTGAGGTTGTCTTTTACAGACAGGCCAAAAGAATAAACAACGGGAAATCACGACGCAGCATAAATTTAAGGGACAAATTTAAGAAGAAAAATCATGTGAGATTTTTAAGTGAGGTCAAAGTCCGATCTGTCCTATAGCCACATTGAAACCAGGCTATCAGAGTTGCATTGTTTATCAACTGAGACACACCAAGACGTACTGTATCCATGAAAGGAAAGTAATTCAGAATCTTGATTAATGAAAGCGAAAGGGAACGGAAAAGCTCGATAGTCTTTACATAAAATCGTAAAACGCCGACAAAGCTAGCGAAGTCAGTATGATCTGAAACGGGATAAGCTAAAGCCAAGAGAGAGAGAAAAGAGATCCAAATAAATAAACAACTGAAAAGCAAAATCAGTAGCGACACTGAAGAAGATTGTAGAGCTCGGGACCGCTACCTCCAGAGTACTCAGTACCCTGCTCTGCTTCTCCTCTCATGCGACCATTGTTGACAGCTCATTCATGTCGGCAGTTTGGTATCCAGGTTGTTACTGTAAACAGTTAGCTTCACAGTATTTTCCTGTCATTCTTCAAGAAAGAGAATGGAGTTTCCGAAGTTTTGTGCCCATGGCCACCTAATCTAACTGGCGCATCTGTTCTTCATTTGATATGTTTGATCAAGGATGTGGATGCATTTCTCACATGTGTTGTTGCGGGTGAATAATGTCAACATGAGGCCATAAGTTCCTATGAAGTTTCTGGTCACCGATTCCCCCCTTCTCAGAAAGAAAGCTGCAAACCAACTTTTCTCAACCGAAATCCTTCGGTAATTCTCACACGTACATGAATAACTCACTATTATTAAACCCCTAATGCCAAATGCAGTTCATTTAATACATAAAGCAAATTTGAGATATACATGATCCAGCTAGCGAAAGAGAAAAAGCATCTCTTCTGACTGTAACAAACTATATCATGTCTAGAAGCTACGTGAATTGCCGGTCTGCTGGATCGACCAGAGGCACCCTCTGTATTCTTACAGGTTGATCGACGCCATCCACAGAAGGTTTGATGTACAGATTGAACATGACGTTGGTGAATATCGTGAGGATAACGAGTGCAAGTGTTGAGAATGCTACGTATGTCGGAGAAAATTCTGGAAGTTCATTAGTATATCCCCGCCCTGTTATCATATCTCGGTCCATGTAAGGGTCTGTTTCAAGAAAAACATAGTGAGATACATATCAAGGTGATGTTAAAAAGTAAGTGACTAAGCAAGAACTATGATGGAAAGTACATGCTTCTGTGCTCCTAAAATAAAATAAAAATGGGGTTAAAAGTGAGGGTCAGTATGCAGCCATTAGCAATCGCAGACGTTTAAGGATCAATGTGGTTTTCTTTTTGGAAGATTATAGAAGCATTGTCCTACGTTCTGAAGTAACTGCTTCTATTTTTTCTTAAGCCTTAAAAGGATATTGCACATTAGAACACACGAGAGAATGACAAGTTCATGATGCATCTGCTTCTGCATTCATCGAAGTTATGGGTGAGGCTCGTAAACTTGGCATGAGACTTCAGGGTTTCATCGAACATATTCTGTCTAGAGGACTGATCCATCTCTTCTGCACAGCTTAGGCAGCTCAAGTACAATTTCTTCTCAGAAAGAAAAGCTCAACTACAATTTCAGTATGATTCAAACATCCTTGAATGTAACACGACATCACGGCTAATCTTGTTCTGGTTTCAGAGAACGCAAACATGCACTAGATTACCTGTACACCTAGACATTAATTATGGGTCGTGATGATTGATGAAGATCTCGAATTCTTGATGACTCAGCGAGGAGAATGGGCACATGGAAACTGGAAATTCAACTTGACGTGAGGAGAACGGGGTATAGGCAAAGGCAGGGATTACCCAGGGGAGGAGGGGGCTCCGGCGGCCGCTTCTTGGGCTCGGACAGCCCCTCCAGCTGCGCGTCGAGCTCAGCCAGCCTCCGCAGCGCATCTTCCTGCGGGGCTGGCTCATCGCGCTTCTCCTCCTCGTCCTCCTCCGACGGCGAGAAGTTGGTCACGTTGTAGCATAGCCTTCTTCTGCTCCCGTACACGCGCCGAGGAAGAGCGGTGTGGAAGCTCCTCCTTCCCCCGACGGCGCTCGCGGCGAACGGGAGGAAGCGGAGCTGCATTCTTCTGGCCGCCCGCGCCCGGGAAGTGTCCGGCCGCGGTGGACTTTTAGCAGATAAACCATTCGCGGCGCGGTGTGGATGACGGTAATGACGAGATAAATGGGCCGAATGAGGCGTCTCGGCCCATTTATTTATTGGTTGGGTTTGGAGCCAAGCCCACATCCAGCCCATATCTATTAGGACGCGAGGCCCCATAAGATGAGACCCCCACCCCACCAGGCTCGTCTACTGGAAAGCGAGCACTCGACGGAATCCGGAAGCGAGCGAGGCGAACGGTGAACACTGGTACGCCACCGCGGATTTCAATTCCACTCCGCGGCGGAAGCTGGCGATGGCGGCGTCGGGATCGGGAGGCGAGACCGGGCGGCTCTGGACGGCATCCAGCACCTGGGCCCCGGCCGGCGGCGCGGCCGTCGAGGACGCCGTTTCGTTCGAGACGTCCGACGACGACGCGGAGGAAGCTCCCTCGGCAGTCGTCCTAGCCCGCCCTCCCTACCACGGAGGCGACGATCCCCCTCCCTGCGAGGTTACTGGTGAGTCCTCGTTTTGCCTTGGATTGTGAGCCTAGTCAAAACTTTGTGAGGTTTGTTGCGAATTGCTGTGTCGTGTTGGTCCGCGTCGCTGACCCTGATCGGATGCAGATGCACGCGCTGATGGGAATCGTGTGTGTGTCAGCATCTGAGCGGATAGACCCTACAAGGCTAGTACGAGCCAGCCGAACTGGCCGTCGCTGTTCGAGTTCTAGTGCATAGTCCATTGAAATTGGAGTATCATATGAGTGCTTTAGAACCCCTTTGGTAGGCTGTTTTGACTAATATTTAAGAGTGGATGTTGTAGTATTGTAGATGCCCAATTCCTGTCCCGTTCACAAGCTCATAGAAGTGGATGTTTGATCGCTGTATGCGATCTGCTGCTTGAGATCGGTTGTATAATACTCCAGTGCTTCTTATTCTGCACATGATCATAGCAGCAGTAATTGGTAGTTTTGGGTATTACTTAGGAGATGTCTGTCTATTTTTTTACAGCCTTAGCTGCAACTTTTTCGAGAAGCCCGGTGTCAAAGTAAAGCTGTTTTGCCATGAATGGACCACCCAACACTGAATCATTGATCGTGGTGAATTCACCATGATGTAATTGCTTTAGTGGTGTCAATTTGCAGAGTTTGGAGGGCTACCTAATATGAGGAACTCAAACCAGTATAAATTTGTTTTGTCATCTTCTATCGAACTGGTCGTATTTCCATTGAAAGCTTTCGGCATTGCAAATTTCAAGTCAGTCCATTCTATATACATTACAGTGCCTATCGTGGCCAAATTTCCAGTCGGTCTCCGTTTATTCGTTCTATAAATACTATAATACCTGTCATTGTCAAATTCCAAGTCAGTTTTCGTTTCATTATGCACATATTTAATCCATGTCCGTTCTTCAGTTAGTTTCAGGGGGAAGTATGAGATTCATAGAGTGTATGTGCGAAGCACAGCTCGGATTTATGAAATATACTATTCAACTGACCCGAAGGATACCACTAAGGATTATCTATGCACTGTGCATTGTGGACTTGCTGTTAAAGAACCGCTGCCCTCTGGTGAAGAAAGTATGGCTCAATGGAGTGGCAATGCTGCAACTAGTGAAAAGCATGAACATGAGACCAAAAGTGTAACCAGTATTAGTGATGAAGATAGTTGGATTGAAGTCAGAATTCCAGAGTCACCTGGGGAAAATAGCACATCTGAATTTCAAGAAAGGAATGCGATTGGAACCTGCCAGAAAAATACTCTGGTAATTCCTTTTTTTTGTTCTTGTCAACAAACATTGTTTAATACCCACTGTCACCAGAAACTTCTGCTGGGAGTGGCTCCCACTGCGATCTTAGCTTTTTACATCTTTTTAAACTTTTGTTTTATTATGTTCAGGCACACTATGAAGCAACTGCTGAGATAACTGATGCAAGCCCATGTGTATCTCTTACTGTCCGTCTTCTTTCACTTCAGTCAAAAACATCAGTGCACATTGAAGAGATCTACATACTTGCTGACCCTATTGAGTCCACCAGAGATAATTCAGTAGCAGGACCTGGAACCACAGGAGGTAGTTCTTTGTTGGCTATGCTTGTTCCTGGTCTTATGCAAATGTCCAAATCTAGGAACTGGAAAATAGATGAAAGATATTTTTCTGATGGCTTGAGGACCCAACTTCCTGAAGATTGTGCAATGAAAGAGAGCAGCCCATGTGAAAATATTGAGCAAGAAGTGGGGCTGTATGGTAGAAATGATTCGAAATTCAAGTCAGCGGTGATGGAAAGCCGTCTACCACCTACAGATGGTGGTACAGTATCTAATAAAAAAAGCAACCAATATGAGTTCCCGTTAAAGGATCCCAAGTCTCTTCCATTACCTGTGCAAACAACAGAAAATACACAAGTGCCACTGGCAAAGGACCAGAGAGTATCAAATACAGATCAGATTGTTAATCCTCTCGTGCATGAAAATGTTACTCCCTACAATCGTATTGAGAGAATGCTGGATACTGTGCTCTCAAAGGTGGAGAAGATGGAATTATATTTCTCTAGGTTTGAGGACAACATGATGAGGCCCCTCGGTTGCATTGAGGCAAGGCTTCAGCGACTAGAGCAACAGTTTGATTCATTCTCTGTGGAGATTCAGTCTTTACGAGGTTCTTCTGCAAGAATTTCAGTGCCAGGTGGTTTGTCTGATACGATTAACTCACAGGACAAAGCACCTAATGATGGCAATGCCGGAACTTCTGCTTGTATAACCAACAGGCAGCCAGGTTTGGTTGTCAGGGCACCGGAATTTTCTTTTGAAGATTCCTGTGGTTATGATGCGGTGGATGAAAATCCAGTTACCTTATGTGGACCTAACGTGGTGCCAAGGCTCCTTGTTAAGGCCCCCGATTTTATTTGTGAACCTGAGTTAACGTGTGAAAACCTTCGTGATGGGCCTTTATCACCAGTTGATTTTGCTCCATCTTCTGAGAAAGAACATAAGACTTCCCCAGGTCTAGCTGTCAAGGTTCCTGAATTCCCAAATAATGAAGACGACAAAGTGGAGGAAGACAAAGAAGCAGAAGCTGGTGATCATGATGATGGTCATACAAAATCTGATGATACTCAGAGCAAAAGCACTGTCAACAGGTTCAAAGGCAAAGCTCCTGTATCCATTGATGGTGCATTAGCATCTGCCTTGGAGTCACTTCTCACTTCCACCAAAGGAACATTACCTTCAAAGTCTGTTGCTTGCACTACCTGTAAATCAAGTGCTGGATATACTAATGATTCCTCTAGTTGCGCTTTTCCTCCTGAACAAATTGATGTGATATCCACTAAAGATGGCTTGGTTGGCCAATTTCATGGTTCATTTAGTGATGCAAATAAGGTTGGAGCCTCCATATCTTATGAGGAAGTCGATGCAGCTCCACATGCTTCTCTCTCTAAGGCAAACTTGGTCTGCAAGGTTGAGGTAAATGAACAGAATATTGATCCCAATTCAGGCAAGATGGCATTTGTTGCAAGCACTGGACCATTGGGTGTTCCTTCACAGCCTCATACAAGATCTATTGATGATGGTACTCAGGTAAATGAGCAGGATAATTGTCCAAATTCGGACATGATGCAATTTGTCACAAGCACTGAACCTTTGGATGCTCCTTCTCAGCCTCATACAGTTTTGGAATCTGTTGATGACAGACCTCAGGTGAAAGAGAAACCTCCTACAGTTTTGGAATCTGTCGATGACACAGCTCAGGTGAAAGAAAAGCCTCCTACAATTTTGGAATCTGTTGATGACACAGCTCAGGTGAATGAAAACAGACCTGACGTATCTTTGGCTGAGTTTCTTGCAGCAATGAAGGTTAGCTCTTGTAGGAATGGTACTTCTGAGGTATGCCATGGTAATGATGGTGCTGGAATACTGTCCTTTGAGAGAGCATCAGCAGGAGCTGGTAAGAACTTGGAAAGTGGTGAGAGCAAGGTGCGCCAGAAGGACGATATCAGTCAACTTCTGCTACTGAAGAAAGCTTTTGAGGTTGATGAGAATGACAGTAAATTTTTTTATAACGTATCCATTGACAGAACCTTTGAGGCATCAAGCTATGCAGCTCCTGCAAATGGTGCTAACGGGCATGGTACCAATGCAATTGAAACCGTGTCAGATGAGGATAGAGGTCTGGAGAGTACAGATAACAGCATTAGGCTTTCTGGTGGGATGGACCCTATATTTTGTCAGCGTAGCGTTCCTGATTCCAAGAAAAGATGGATTGAGAACAGCAGCTTGGACTCAAGCCTCAATGACAGCTTTACAAAACCAAAGATGGAACACTCCTGGTCAGATTTTAGTAGTATGGAGTCATTTGGTGGGGCGCCTGCCAGAGAAGCTGTCAGTTCAGGGAACCGCACAAATGGAAATTATGTGGAAGATCTTTTTGCAGGAATTGGAGTTGGTTCTACTGTAACCCCACTTGCAGGGGAAGAGCTGCAAAAGGTTTATGACATGCTTTATGAGTACAAGGATGGCATTATGGGCATGACCTTCGTAACAAAGAAAACAAGTAAAACCAGCCCTTCTCTTGAAGTCTTGCTTGCTGAATCATCTGATTCTGAAGCGCAAATTTCTGATCTGGAGGACACTGACAACGATGCTGGCTTTGGGTCAGCTCAATTGTTCAGTACGTTCTCATCTTCAGATGATGACGATGCTTCTGCCACGAATGAGCCTTTAGTTGATCTAGTTGGTCTGCCGATACCATCAGTGGCATATGCTTTTGGCGAGAACGAACCTTTGGTTGATGTGTTCGGTCTGACAAACCCTTCAGGGACATATGCTCCTGCGGTGAATGAGCCTTTTGCTGATGTGGTTCATCTGCCAGACCCTTCGGAGACATATGCTTCTGTTGTGAGCGAGCCTTTGGCCAGTGTAGATGATCTGCCAAAATCTCCCGAGACATTTGCTGGAGGGAGCAGTGGAGAACATCCTGACAGCCTTATATAGGGTGAAGGCATACTGTTCTACTCGTCAGAAATAAGAGAGAGACTCAGTTGCACTACTTTTACCTGGTGTGTCCTGTACAGTGATCAACGTTCTCTTCCCCTCTCATTCAGCTTTTTTTTGTACATATACATGTCTTTGTCACCAAAAATATTACTATGACTAGACGAGGTGCATTTGGCTCAAGCTTGGTGATCTGCCGTTTGTGCAATGCATTCACCACCCAACACTTGTCCATTTACTGTTACTGTTGGCCACTCACCTGTAACAGGAAAAACACAGCTACCAGGTTTCCAGCTTATATCGGTACCATGTTCTTGTGAATTTCTACATGGTAGAGATGTCACCTGAATTACCACAGGCACTAAAGCATCCAGACGAGGTTCGGGATAGATCATGGTTGAAGAGGCGAATTGCCTGATTTACCGCGTAGCTTCACAACTTCTCTGATTTTTATCAACGTGTCAACTGTTCCACTACATATTTCCCATACAATCATTGCTTGGAACTTAATTTTCTAATCATGTAAACCACTTATTGCTAACAGGTAAAATCCGGGACACGCCACGTTACGTGAGCGAACACAAGAACACGCCACGTTACGCCAGGCTAATCCTGGCCATGGGCCAGGCGAGACGTAGCATTTAATACAAGACGAGGCCCAGGCTCGATGTGGGTCTGTGTCCAAGTTCGAGGAATGCATGGATTCGTATCCTCTGTCGTGCACAATTTTCAGGTATTGTCAGATCCAAAACTAATGCTTGGTCGTTTTTTTACGAGTAAATTGCGCAAAACCACATATTTTATAGCTTAAGTTACAGAAAATCGTATATATATTTATCTTGTGACATATAACCTTAGCTATTGCGGTTTAATAGTTTTGAAAAACCCTGGCTAATTAGAATTACAGGACCAGCGGAGTCAGGTGGTTCTCTTGCACCTCCAGCTCAGCATGCTGCTGGGGGCATCGTCGTCGCTGCTGCTGCTGCACGATTCGATTCACCGCCCCAATGAGCTCGAACGGATCCAAGCCGCGGGAGGGCGCGGCATCTTCTGGGACGCCGCCCGCGTCTTCAGCATGCTCGCCATGTCACGAGCCATTGGTGAGTGCTCGTATGCCCTGCTGCTCCAGTAGCAAATCTTTCTGTTCGCCATTTCTGCTCTTTTTCTTAACTGGCTCTTCGATGGATGTGCCATTGCAGGGACCTGAAGCCGTTCGTGATATCTGACCCCAAGGTGAGGGTGCTGGAGAGGAAGGACGGCGAGGACGATTTCCTCATCCTGGCCAGTGACGGCCTTTGGGATGTGGTGCCCAAGGGAAATTTAACTTTTTGCCACCCTTAAGAATGTCACCTATTCAAATGTCATCCTCTTCTTTGCATTCAATAATTTGCCACTCTTAAGAGCAACTCCAGTAGTAGCCCTCAAAACAGGGCCCCTACGTTTCATTTGAGGGCTTCCCCTACTTTTGAGGGCCCAGCACCCCTCAAATTTAAGCCCTCAAATCCATTCCACTACAACTGACATATGGGACCCACTCTCATTCTCTCCTCACCCCGCTCTCGGGATGCGTGCGGGAGGCGACTCTCTCGGCGGCGGCAGCGCGGATGCAAGCGGCCCAAGAAGAGGAGCGACGGCAGAGGCGGTTCGCGAAGCGGATCCCAGTGGCGACGCCGGATATGACGAGGCGCGGCGGTTCTCGCAGATCGCAGACGCAGAGACGCAGCAGAGGCGCAGAACGCGATGGCGGCAGAGGACGGCGGCGACGGCCGACCACGGCAGGACGAGCGGCGGTCGACGCGAGTGGAGCAAAGCGGGCATGGCCACCGGACGGCGGAAGAGCGGACGGCGCGAGGTCCCGTGATCCGGTGGCGAGCTGCCGGATCGAGGCCAATGGCCGGATCCGAGGCGGCGCGAGGTGTCGGCGGCTCGGTGGAGCGGCTGCCGTGGAGCGACGGAGGCGATCGGCGGCCGGCAGCGGCCAGCAGTGACGCCGCGACGGCAAAGAGGCGAGAGAGAAGCGAGGCAGGCGGCCGGCGAGCGGGCGGCGCCGAGGACCAGGAGGGGAAAGAGGCGGGAGGAGGCGCGGGAAGGATGCAAAGCGGGGGAGGAGGCGGCGGGAAAGATGCAAAGCGTGGGGATCGGCGGACGGGAGGGGAAGAGGCGGGCGAGGAATTTTCACGGTGCAGGAAAAAAACAGGAAAATGAGGGGTGGGGGGAGCCCCTAGGAATGAGGGGTGGGAGGGTGATTTGAGGGGCTCCTCAAATTTGAGGGCTCTAGTAGAGGCCCTGCTGGACCTCCATTTTTACCTCAAGCCCTCAAATATGAGGTTTGAGGGCTCAAGTAGTGGCCCTGCTGGAGTTGCTTTGAGAGCCAGAGCAAAAAACTGAACTCCAACAGGGCCCCTACTTGGCTCTCAAAAATAGGAGGCCTCTCAAATGAGGCCTCCGAGCAACTCCAGCAGGGCTCCTACTTGAGCCCTCAAACCTCATATTTGAGAGCCAGAGCAAAAAACTGAACTCCAACAGGGCCCTACTTGGCTCTCAAAAATAGGAGGCCTCTCAAATGAGGCCTCCAAGCCCTCATTCCTAGGGGGCCCCTACTCCGGCTCTCATTTTTCAGCTTTCTCGTTTTTTGTGGAACATTTGTGCTTTCAATTTAAATTCGGAACAAATTTGAATATTCGTATTTGAATCCATATTTGAATTCGAAACAAATTTGAATTTAAATTTGAATGTTATGTGATGAACTTTGTGCTTTCAATTTAAATTCAGAACAAATTTGAATATTTGTATTTGAATTCGTATTTGAATATTCGTATTTGAATTCGGAACAAATTTGAATTTAAATTTGAATGTTATGTGATGAACTTTGTGCTTTCAATTTAAATTCGGAACAAATTTGAATTTAAATTTGAATATTCATATTTCAATTTGTATTTGAATATTTTTATTTCAATTCAGAACAAATTTAAATTTAAATTTGAATATTATGTGATGAACTTTGTGCTTTCAATTTAAATTCGGAACAAATTTGAATTTAAATTTGAATATTCGTATTTCAATTCGTATTTGAATATTTTTATTTGAATTCAGAACAAAGTTGAATTTGAATTTGAATATTATGTGATGAACTTTGTGCTTTCAATTTAAATTCGGAACAAATTTGAATTTAAATTTGAATATTTGTATTTGAATTCATATTTGTGCTTTCAATTTAAATTCAGAATAAATTTGAATTTAAATTTGAATATTCGTATTTGAATTCATATTTGAATTCGGAACAAATTTGAATGTTATGTGATGAACTTTGTGCTTTCAATTTAAATTCGGAACAAATTTGAATTTAAATTTGAATATTCGTATTTGAATTCATATATTTAAATATTGTCCCTCGTTGTGAAATCATAAATATTTTATTGTGTATTGTGCTTTTGTCCCATACATATGCATATAGTGTGTGAGGAAATAGAGGAATTGAGAAGTAGGGGCCTGCTTTGAGGGCTCTCACTGAGCTGACCTGCAAAAGCAGGGCCTCAAAAATAGGGAGCCCTCAAATGAAAAGTAGGGGTCTGTTTTGAGAGCTCTCACTGAGTTGCTCTAAGATGTGGTTAACTAATTTTTGCCACTTTCGAGCCCACGAGGCGCCATGTCGTGTGAAACCCGCCACCACGGCCGCGCGCCGCGCCTCGCCTCCTCCTCCGCGCCGCGCCTCCCGCTCGCCGCGCCGTGCCTCGCCTCCGTCGGCGCGCGCCGCCTCGCGCTTCGCCGCGCTGCGCCTGCGCTGCGCCTCGTCCCATGGCCGAGACGGGAGCGAGGACACCGGCGGCTCGGGCGGGAGCCCGATTCTCAGCGGTGAAGCATCTACGGGCATCCGGAGCTCACTGGGCGTCGGTCGAGGCCGAGATGGAGCGAGGCGGCGCGGCGAGGATGAAGACGGCGGCGGCTCGGCCGGGAGGCGGCGGGTCCGGCGAGTGGGGATGTGCTCGGGATGCCCAGAGATGCCCACGCGGCGATGAATTGGTCGAGACGCAGCGCCACCGGCGGGATCCCGCCGGACTCGGGAAGATGAGGCGCGGCAATGCTGGGCCGCAGGCGGAGGCGAGGCGCGGCGCGGCGCGAGCGAGCGCGGCGCGCGGCGGCGCTGGGGCGAGGCGCGGCGCGGCGGGAGGCACGGCGGCGTGGCGGGTTTCGGCGACATGGCGCCTCGTGGGGCTCGAAAGTGGCAAAAAATTAGTCAACCACATATTAAGAGTGACAAATTGTTGAATGCAATGAAGAGGATGTCATTTGGATAGGTGGCATTCTTAAGGGTGGCAAAAAGTTAAATTTCCCGGTGCCCAACGAGGTGGCCTGCAACGTCGTGCGCGCTTGCCGCCAAGCAGCAGCATGGCGCCACGAGGCGGTCGAGCCCGACGTCCAACCCGAGTCCAGAGCAGAGCGGCGTGGCACGCATTGAAGCCCCAACGACGGCAAAGAAGATGCTAAGCCGAGGCGCAATAGACCCACGTGGCTTCATTGGCGGATTCCAAATACCAGTATACCTGCAATTCTAATTATTTGGTGTTTTTTAAAACTATTATACCACAATAGTCAAGATTATGTGCCATAAGCCAAAATATATATGGTTTTATGTAAGTTTGGTCATAAAACACGTGGTTTTGCGCAGGGGCAGAGCTGGGCCTCGAGTCGCCGAGGCAATGGCCCGAGGCCCAGCTAAAGAAATCCCTACTGTTTACTATAGCTATTACTAGCAAAAGTCTTGATATCTTTTCTTTGCGTGAGCTGGGCCCAAGGCTTGGCCTTGGTTGGCTACGCCCCTGATTTTGCGTAATTTACTCTTTTTTTATTGATGACGCACAATTGTTCCTACAAGAAATGCGTACATTCCACATGCATAGGCACACTGTCACTACGTCCAATCTGAACAGAAAAAAATCTTAATCTAGCCGCAGAGGAATCTGAATCCAGCTTGAGTTCAACAAAAAAGGGGGATTTTTTTTGGGTGTTCAGTAGTCCGTAGTCCATAGTCCAGATCCAAAGTTGTCAAACCCAGATACTGGACCGCTGAACAATCTATTGGTGGAACCCCTCGTCGTCACCCAGGTTCGAGTCTTTTTTGGCTCGGATTTGGGTGCCTATTTCTTCTTAAGTAAATCGATCCCACATTGCTTATTACTTCGAAAAGAACAATCTCTTGTATTTACAAGAATGGTTCCGCATCAAAATCAAGAACACAGTACACAGGTCACTTTCCTACGTAGGGATTTGTCTATCAAAGCTAGGATACACAAGTGCTTTTGTGAAGCTATGATTCTGCTAATTCGAAGTATGGGTCAGAATTTTAACGACACAAGACCTAGACCTACCAACAATCTTCCTTGGGCTCTTTCAGTATAGTATATGCGTTTAGCGACTGCTGTTCCTCTGTCAGTCTCACCTTAGCTATTTAGTTAATGCGAGTGTTAGTCGATGCGACATTTGACTGAGCAGATGCAGCTTCACCTCACGGCTGTAATTGTGATCCTTTAGCAACTGACCAGGACAATAATCTCACCGAACAGCACGCGTTCTGATGCTCAAAGTGAAAGCCGGTAGGTCACATGCCGAAATCAAGGCAGAAAGTTCATAGGGTTCAGTACTTCCGTTGCAAATTACTCTTTGCTCAAGTACTCTTCAGTACACCGGACTTCCAAGATCGATGTCGAAATGTGGTTAGCATTTACGAGGCCATAACCGGGAGCAGAGAACTTCAAACTTGCTTTGGGATAAAGTAAAGGAAGCAAATGAAAATGGAAATAGCGAAAGTTACTTCAGAGATTAATCTCGCAGATTTACACAAGGGAGCATCTAGATATCACTCAAATATTTTCTTTCTAACTATCATCTAAATTTATGATTCTTAGATTAGATATCAAGGGACCCCTTATTTTTGAACGGAGAGATTTTTTTAAGGGGAAGTGAGAAGAATGGAGAGAGAGAAGAATTCATGGTCATTGATCTCTAATTCAATAATTTTAAATCTGGATGATAATTAGGAAGAAAATATCTGAATGATGTGTAACAAAACCCTTTACACAAACGGTAGCTGCATATCTTGTTTATATTGGCATACACAATCCTTCATGACAAAACAAAACACAGGCAGCTCTTGCACTTACTCAACAGGCAGAGCACCCATCCATCTTATGCTATGTACTTCTGTCTGTCCCTTGATCAACTTTGCAATACCATATCAAGCACAAGAAAGAAAAACAAAAGACTTCAAAAAGGACAAGAAAAGGAGATGATGATAATACATCGTACATGTGGATACAACACTAAAACAAGAGTTTCCACACAGCAACTATCACAGCGCTGATCCCTGTGAAGCGAAGCGGTGAACGATCCGGCGACGGCGAGCGAAGGAGAGGGTGAGAGATGGAGGTGCGGGGAAGGAGTTCAGAAGAAGGAGCGCTTGGACGGCGCCCTCCCCACGGCCCTCATGAAGTTGGCGAGTTCCAGCACGCGCGCCACCTTGGTGCCCCTCTTGGCCTCCGCCGACGCGCGCTTCTCCTCCGACTTCCGCCGCGCTCTGGCTACCTCGTTCTGCGCCTTCTCCATCGCCTTGGCACGCTTCTCCTCCAGCTTCCTCTGCCCATGTCCAAGAAACACCATCAGAATCTGGTAGAAATGGAGTTGAATGGAGAAGATTGGAGGGAAAGGGGCATCTTCTTTTTGCCTACCTCGTACTTCTTGAGCCAGGCGTTGGCCTTCTCGACCTGGTCGCCCTCCCAGCCGTTGATGACGACCTCCTCGCGCTTGAAGCGGTTATTGATCTTGGCGACCTCGGCGATCTGCCACGCGGCGATCTTGGACTCCACCTCCTCCTTCTTGACTTGCCCCACCGACACCTCGTCGCCGTGGCCAGCGCCCACCACCCCCACGTCGCCGGCTGCGGGGTGCGGCGGCCCCACCCGGCGCGGCGACGGGATGGGGTTGCTGTCCGGCACGATGGCCAGCGGGTTCGTCTCCTCCAGCTCCTCCTCCCCGATCCTCCCCAGCGAGTCGTCCCCGGCGCCGTTCGCCACGGGGTCGCTCCCGTTCGCGGCGGCTGCGGCGGCGTTAGCTCTGGCTGCTGCGGCGACCATGGCCGAGAACTCCCTGCTCATAGTCTGGAAGGGCTCGCTGGGGGCGGTGTCGCTCCCGACGGAGCGGATCGACGTGTGCCTGCTCCCCGCCGCGGACTCCCACGACTCCCTGCTCCCCCTGCCCCGGCGGTACGACGGCGGCTGGCTCGGCGCGCGCGGCGGGCTCAGCGCGTGGATGTCCCTGAACTCCGGCTCCCCCTCCTCGTCCGCGTACTGCCTCTGCCTCTCCTCACGGCTCCCACTCCCCTGCTCGGCGCCGCCGCTGCTGCTACCACTAGCCGCGGTTTGTTCATTCAACATGTGGCACCTCCTCCTACTCGTGGTAAGGCTCTTGCTAACGCGCTAAGCCACTAGCACTCGCGAAACCATTTGGGATTCGGTTGGTGCGGCGAGCTGCGCGATGTGGTGAGTAGGATGGTGGCGCAAGGAGCCTTCTTAAATAGAGGAGAAAGCTAAGCTTTGGTAGTGGGGGTGCCCTGCCCACCAGTGGAGGCCGAGGATGAGACGATCAGACGAGGGCACAGCACACGGGATATTTCCATTTCCTGTTTTTTTTTTGGCGCGCCTTCGTCGCGCTTTCTTATTCCGGAGATTATCGGCTCGTTATTCTGGTCTTTTAATTTTTTACTTCTCTAAAAATAAAAATAAACAGAATGATTTTTAAGCTTAAAATCATGTTCACCATTCATATCAGTATTCTCGTCGTCCACTACCATCTTGAGAAATGTAAATAAAAATCACCTGCTGTAGTAAAAAAAACATGGGCTATGTTTATTTTGGGTGCAAAGGTCGCGTGGGCAAAGTGCGCTGACTCACAATATCATAATTCCACTTTCCCCCTCTCCTTTACAAGTTCAGTAGTAAATTGTTATTGTTATCGGAGAAAGAAGTAGGTATCATTGCCGAACCTTCGAGCGATGCCATTAGCACAGAGAAACCGTGCGATCACTGGTCTTTTTTGAGAATGACTAGGAGAGCTGCGTATCTTAATATATACATGTATATAAGCTCTCTTCTTTCCAGCTATAAATTTTGATTTATCTACAATAATAAATTTTTAAATAGTATATCTTTTTAAAATGAGATCTACAAGTTGATTGTAGTAGATATTATAACGACTTACAACAACTACAGCTCATAAAAACACCCATAATCAGTGTGAGTGCAACGCATACAAGATGATATTAAGTTACGCTAATTTCGGCCACAAGTAGCGAGATTCAACAATCAAGTGGTAATGACTTGTTTACCGCAAATGGAGGGGAGTATGTGGTGCTTAGGACTGGACTAAACAGCAACTTTTACTACTCATGTAATAGACCCAGATAGATATTCCGTTAGCGTTTTATCATGGATATAAGACGTGGTTGGCCTGCCCTTCTTTTTATCCTATGATTTAAGGTTTCTCTTGAATAAAATTGATAGTTTCTATGTCGATTTTTTTAAAACAACTTATTAAGATGATCTTTTCAAATAAGTTTATCGGTATTCAAAAAATTTGCACATGCTAACATCAAATACATTATCTATAACTATAAATCATCAACCATAACAAAAAAAAATACACTACACATTACTATCACAGAATTAAAGTGGTGTGAATCAGCATGCAAATGTAATGCAACGCAGCGGCAGCGTCGCGTGGGCCCGGGTGCCCCGATAGCTCCAATTTAAAATCTTAAAATCGCTTTGCCCTTATTTATTTGTTCTTTTTTACTTAACTTTTTAAAATCCATGTCATTAAATTTTTTAAAATTTAATCATTAGCAAATTCAAAATCATCTAAATTAACTATACGAAAACCATATCATTATATTTATCATTAAAAATATTTTTCATATTATTATAATTTTATTATTATATTTTTAATATAAAGTTATAAAAATAGTGATTAAAACCACGTTTTAAAAGACTGTAAAAAATTAAAAACGCCAAGTAAAAAAATGGACGAGTATTTACTGGTTTTGGCGCAGACAAGGTGGGCCCACGCCTTTTCCCCCGAGTGGGCCCACATAGAGATCAGCTGCGTACCTGGCCGGGATATGTTTGGCAAGGGAATCGCATCTTTGATAGGCTCTTGCGTGCCTGTCAGAACGAAAAAACCAACCAGGGGAACATCAGTAGTTGATAGTGATTTATTTAGTGTAATTAAATTTTAAAAATAAAGATGATAATTTATTATAGATAATACAAATGAATACGGGAAAAATCAGTAAAAAAATTAAAAAAATTAAAAAAAATTAGAAAAAAATGAAAATTAGAAATAATAAAAAAATAAATAGAAGTTAAAATTCAAACCGAAATGAGTGGGCATGGCTGTTGAGACAACAGATAAGGTGCGGTATGGTCGGACTTCTACCCATGTCTAGCGATGTCTCGGTTCGTGCTGCAAATACGGGCGGTTTTTATGAGCGCTGAGTGCGACATACCACATGCCATTGTCGCTAAACAAATCAGATTGGACGAGGACTTAAGGAGGGGGGCAGAGCAGTAACAGTGTCTGTCGTTTGTTAGCGTCCTAGGATAAGCCATCAACCCTAGAAGGCTAGAACCCAAACTCTAGCCAAAAAAAAAAATCACTTGAGGGCACGGAAAATCCGGTTAGAAATGTTGCAAGTGAAGACAAGTGGCAGGGAGATTGCAGAAAAAAAATGTTTTGACCTGACCTCCAATCAAATATTTGGGATAAAAAATTTTCCCTGCGTGCTATCGAATGAATTATCGAAATTTGAACACTGTTGACCCCTAAACAATTTAATTTCCATTTTTAGCTCCCCTTTAAAATAAATTCCAAATCTATACCCTTCCTCACCGCGCGTCTCTCCGCTGCCGCCACGTCGCCGATGCGTGCGGTCGGGGACCGACGACCACCTGGCGCGCGGCTACCGAGCGCGAGCTCCGCCAGGCGGGACCGCCTCAGCGTGACCGTGTGTCCCCGCTCGACCGCGCGCCCTCGCTCGAAGCGCGTCCCGCCCCGGCCGAAGCGCGGCCCGGCCGCCCCGGCGCGCGCCGCCTGGCCACAGTGTTTTGACGCCGACCGCGCGAATCTTTGCCATTCGCGCCCGTCCTTACGGCCAAACTGAAAAAGCAGCAAAGACGCTAGGAAGGCTTTTCTTGTACCCACCGCACACGCGTCCAGAGCCCAAAACGGCCCCTCAGAGCACACGCGCATGCGAACTTAAAAGCGCAAGGAGAGGAAGAAATGCTTGGCGACCAGAAGCTCAAGCACACCAAACGAAGCGAGCGAGAGAGTGAGGAAGCGAAGGAAAGTGACGAGTGAAAACCCGTAGATTTGAGTTGTGTTTGTTCGGAATCTGCGGTTTTTGCAAATACAAAAGTTGTAGATCGTCTCGTGTGCTTCAAGAAGAGGTAAGTCTTGTGCCCGCGAAACTAAAATTTTATGTATGTGATTAGTCCATAATTAGTCGATTAGCACAAACCATCGTTTGGTAATGTTATTTTATGTGAATGTGTGATACGCGATGTCAATATTTGGTACGTTATGTATTTGTAGGTAATCTTTATGTGAATATATGTATTATAAGTCAATGTGTCATACGATTGTGTATGTGTAGGTAAAAATCAACATATGATGCATGCTTTATTGTAGTGTAGATAATGTTGTATTTTATGTTGAAGTTACGTGTTGTAATGTAGTTAGTTTGTCTTTGAAGAAAGAGAGGAGCGAAAGCCTAAGAGTTGAATTGTTTTCGTTTGGAATCAGTGGACTTGGCAAGTAGAAAAGTTGTAGATCGTCTCGTGAGCATCAACAAGAGGTAAGTTTTGTGCCCATGCAACTATAATTTTATGTATGTCATTAGGCCAGAATTAACGAAACCATCTTGTGTTATTGTTATTTTATGTCAATATTTTATACGCTATGTATGTATAGCAAATCTTGCATATGTTTAGCATGATGTATTGTAGTGTATATAGGGTTTCATTTTTTTGTGAACATACGCATCAGTAAAGTAGTTTCATTAGGTGGAAAATATGAAGTTGTATTGTGTAGACGTTGAGAAAACACATATTTATGTTAGAGCAATTGTAGGTGATAACAATAGTACTAGGATTAAAATAAATTAGAAATAAATTTGATAGATTAGAAATAATGGAGGATGAAAGGTACGTAGTGGTAATCGAGCAAAGTAATGGTATGGTGTGGGGAGGAGCAGTGAGGACTGCAGTAAGTTTGCAAGTGGGAAGATCTTGGTCTGCGTGCTAGTGCGCTTGTTGGCTATCTTGTATCGTATAGAATCGAGGTGGTGGAAGGAGAAACAAATCGAAATGGCATGGCACCCGCCACCACCTCTACTCTACTCTAGCCCAAAGATCTTTTCGCTTTGAACTTATCCCAAAATCAAAATAAACGGATACCTTTTGAAGTGAATTTTTCGAATGGTTTACGACTTCAAATCTATATACGCTGCTTATGTCGTTTGTTTGCGTCTCGAAAAATGTTGACCGTAGTTATTTGTAGTGTTTATGTCGTTTTCTATCTATATACCACTAGAAATTTACAGACATTTACTTTTTAGAAATATTTGCTGCGTCCAAATGTCGTTTGCTACATAGACTATTTATGTCCATAGTTAGAAAAGATTGTAGTTTAAATAATGTGTATGTGTTGAAAAAGTAAATATTTATGTTGGAGCATTTGTAGGTGGTAAATTTGTAGTAGTTAGATTAGAGACAATTTGTATAATTAGTATGCTTAGTGAATGACCGTAGTATGAAGGTCATTTGATGAAAAAAAATGATATGTATATTTAATTTGATGTATGGTACAATTAGAAAGTGAAATAGTTACAAATAAATCGTAGATTTAGAAATACAAAACATATACTAATCGAATCTGTTAATTAGATGGTACGATTGTTACATCTTGTGTACTAAAATGGTTGATTATGCACTTATGTTAGGTACGCAATGGTCGACATTGAACAATTGATGGTGTTTTATGGGAGTGGTCTCGCACGTGATGGGCCGTATGGGGCGGACTGTCAAATTGCGAGCGGACCGTGATCCGGCACTCGGCCCGAGCGCCATGAGCTTGTCCGAGCTACGGAGGTGTGTCCGCTCAGCGCTCGATCGGCTGCACCGCAAGGAAGAAGTTACGGATCGAGGCGATCTATGCCTCAATGGTGGATGACGGAAGGGGAGCATATGGCAACTTCGAAGGTGACCAATGACGCCTCATGGGCGAACTACATGGAGGTCGTGTGCAACCACGATGCTGCGATATATGGCGTGCCAATGGTGTATGTCGAGTTCGTGGAGAGGGCAGAATCATCAGCCATGGTTGGTTGTGATGCCGCTGGTGGAGATGTAGTGGCCGGCGGTCATGAAGACGCTTCTGCGGGAGAACATGTGGGCGAGGAAGTGGGTGATGAAGACAATACGAGGCGTGCGGAGAATTTCCAACCCAACGAAGGTGTGCACGAGAGGTGGTGGGCCGCCCGTATTGACTGTCATGAGTATCTGGGGGACCAGGTGGAAGAAGAGGACAGCGAGGAGGAGGAGGTGGAAACAGGCAGTTCTGGAGAGGACGAGGATGGCGAAGGTGCACCTGGAGGGGTGGTAGGTCGTGTTGTTACGACGGACGGTGCATATGTGTCGTCCAGACTGGACGACATCGCAGCGGCAACCCTAGTTCGCCACACGGAGGAGGAGGAGAATGGGGTTCAGCGAGGCGCACTCTTTCTCGGGCGATGCTTCCGTAATAAGAGTGTTGTCCAGCAGCTATTGCTAGACATGCCGTCAACATAAGCCGGACGATCGGGTCCACAAGTCAAAGCCGGACACGTACGTTGTGAAGTGTGTGGACGGGTCATGTGGTGGCAAAGTCCGTGCACAACGGTACAAGGGCGTTGGCACGGAGTTTGGATAACGGTGCCGCAAGATCACAATTGCGAGCTTGCGGGGCAAGACATAGACACCGCAACATGACATCACGTTATGTTGCGGAGGTGGTCACGCACCTCGCCCAGCGGATGTGTCAATTACCCGAAGGTTCGATGGCGCGAGAGCGAACGAGCGCGCTACGGTGAGCTACAAGAAGGTGTGGCGCGGCGAAAGGTGCTTTGACGGAATGTATGGGACGACGAGGAGGCGACGACCTGGTCCCAAGAATGCTAAATCAAATTGCACAATCAAACCCGCACACTTACATAAACAGCGTGAGAGGGTCCATCCTACAGAGGGCCCGAATCTGTTTCATTCTTGACAGAGTGTTCGGGCCTTCCATCAGCGATACAAGGGTTCGTGTGGTGCCGCCCGGTGCTAACCGTAGATGGGACGTTCCTATCCGGCAAGTACAAGGGCACTATCCTTACCGCAGATTGCGGCCGATGCAAATGACCGCCATTACTCGGTGGCATTTGCAATTGTGGAGAACGAGAATACGAGATAGCGGCTTTGGTTTCTTTGCAATTTGAAGAATGCCGAGTGCAAGACAGGCCTGAAGTGTGCCTTATCTCCAACCGCAATGCAAGCTTGCCGTCTGCGTTGCGTAACGCTGCGAATCGGGACGCAGCCCCGCCCGATGGATCGATGTGAAGAACCGCGGTGCATGAGGCATATTGCAGCGAACTTCCACGAAGGTTCCGTAGCAAGGACCTCATGAAGATGTTCAAGAAGCTATGCATGCAGAACTGAAGCGGAAGTTCACGCCCGCGAAGCGGCTCGATCAGAGGCTACGAAGCATGTGCATGCGAAGCGAGGGCCGTGGAGGAGGCTCTACAAGAGTCGGGTATTCTCACAATGGGTTCACCCAATGCACCGACTTGAAATGTGATCTTTGTTGCACGACACCGGTGGGGCGAGGTATGGGATCATGACAACCAACATGTCCGAGGTTTACAATGGTGTATTGAAGGGCGTCAGATCCCTGCCGATCACGGCAATTGTGGCCGAGACCTGGAACCGTACCGTCGGGAAGCACGTTGAGGAAAACAAGCAATACTCTGAGGTCATGCAGGCCTTCATGGACAGGAAGATGGAGAAGGCTCGAACCCATATTGCTCAGCCCATTGATGGCTTAAGGAGGAAGTTTGAGGTCCGCCTAAGGCAAAAGTATGTCATGGGTCACATTAGAGGGGAGCGCAAGCAGGTATGCACGATTGGTGATGAAGCATCTTGCACTGCAACAAGCCCCGCTTACGCACAAGCCATGCTCCCATGTGTACGCGGCTGCACTGTATGGAACGATCGTCGACACAAGACATCTCCAAGTACTACGACATGCAAGACTTGTATGCAACCTGGAGTGCAGAGTTCCATTCCTACGGGTAGACATGCACTACAGGAATTATGGCGGGAGTTAAAGTGGGTGCCCAACGATGTATCAAGCATGTCGGTCGTGGAAGACGACAGCCGTCGCATCCGCAACGACATGGATGAGAGCCGTGAGAGGATCATGTTCGCGCCCAAGTGTAGGCTATGCAAGACCTTTGGCCACTCCTCGCGGTGCCCAAACAGTAGGCATCAAGCAACGCCCGTAGTACCAACCACAATCCATATGTAATGTATTATTCAGAGGTGTACGCTAATTGTTGGCTCGATGGTGTAGCTATGTATTGCACATTACCATGTTATGTATATTTTCGCACATTCCATATGTTTCCTTGTCGTGTGGGTCATATTCGTGTGCACATTTTATGTATGTTTTTGTACATTCCGCACGCTTCCTGTCATAACATTTGTTGTTAATTATGTTGTTATTTGTTGCACATTTTGTTGTAATGTACACTAACTTGTTGTCCTTCTTTGGCGTGACATGGCGTCGAGCCGCTAGAGCCCGCTGGGACGAGCACCACCGATGCCATGTGTGGTTGTCGGCACCGCCGAGGGCCTCCTTGCTTCGCCCTTAGGGGCCCCGAGAGAATCGACGTCTCGACCATCGGTACATCCCACTCACCGCGGACACCGTCTCACGCCCATTGCCCGCATGTTGGATCTACCGCATGGGTTCCAGACGATGCGCCATCGTTGTCAACTCGTTGATCGATGGAGGCCGAGACTCACACCTTCCACTTCCGGTGGGGAGATGACGGTTACTCTGCAGACGCCACGATGATTACAGGTCTACCCTCCGTGGTGCCGCTTTGGTGCCACCCCAAGGCGCAGATTGGAAGGTCCGCTCAGGTCACCGGTTCGGTCATGCGATCCGAGACAACGCAGCTGGGTGCCACATGGATGGCTTCGCCGCTTCATGACTCGCCCCGCAGACGCAGATGAGGTCGCGGTGCGGGACGCACCGCTGCATACCGCTATATCTGTTCGGCACGTCTTGTTCCCTAGCACGACCGAGACTCCGTGCGGCCTAGCTACATACCGCTAGCGAGTCCTTGGCGGATGGTCGGCCGGTCGCAGCCACACGATAGTTGGGGATCGCAGCCTTAGCTCCACATACCGAGGCTTGTGTGACGCCGCAGCCGCACCGCGCCGCCGAGCCGATCCTAGCCGCCGCTACCTTCTCCTTCGGATTGTGGTCATGGGAACACTTCCCGCTGGCGAGCCCGACTTTGGTCGCCGTGGTGCACCCTTATGACCTCATCCCGCAGCTTGTATGGTGGTGACGACCCGCTGATGCGCCCACAATGGGTACACGTTGGACGCATGGTCGATTGAGGTGGGCGAGGAGAGACCGAGACGTGCGTGCTCGGATTTCCACCGAGGTTCGAGCCGGCGTTTGGCGACGAGGCCGGTGGCCATGGTCTCCCGATTAATTGCGAACACGGCCCCCACGGGTTGTCATACCCGGCGAGCGAGATCGAGGTTGGATGACGACCGCCACTTGGTGTTCGCAAGATCGCGGTCGAAGCAGCATGACACCCACACCGAGTCATGAGACGATTCGGCCGTACCAAAGATGTCCCTCCCATGGCAGACGCCTCTTGCGAGGAGTTCCACCGTATGTCAAGACACCCCAAATTTAATTACTGCATTAGTGTCAATGTCGATGCGCATCGATTGTGTAATGTCTCAATGGACTTGCGAGCAATCGAGAGAGAGGCGCGGCGATCAAGGCGGAGAGCCACACAATGGACGTGGGCGGACATGTGGTCCGACCATGCGCATACGATGCTTGTGGATGAGACACGCCGCATCGACCGGACGACTCGCGCTGCATCTGGCGTACCTTTGACCGGTACGCCCACGCACCGCCGTAGGCTTATTGCGGGGAGCCGCCACAACCTCCACTTCATGCTTCGTTCACGAGGCGGCTATACAGAAGGTCCGCACCGTCATCTAGCGGCACGGTCGGCGAGACGGTATGAGAGTCTCGTGTCATTACGCAATGCAGGATTACATTTGAAGTGACCGTTTATTTCACCGCAGTGGACCGCTACATCGTATCGACATCGAGGCTAATGAGGCTATACGACATAGGAAGTCAAATACCGAATCTCGGTGGGTAAGTTATACGCGCGCATCGCGAAAGGGCAAGGGGTGCGATACGGGGCTTGAGTTGCGGTCGCCACCGAGATGACGTTGTTGCTACACGCGGTGGCGGACGTGGCGGGGACCACCACCTCCTCCGCGCCTCCGTCGGCACCAGATCGCGACGGCCATCCTCGGCCTCCACGCGCTTCCGCCCGCGGTTCGACAATTGTCAACTATTTGTTTATGCACTCATTTACCATTTATGTCTAACCACATGTTCGTCTTGCAGCAATTGCGCATGGATAGCACGCCGCTATGGAGGGCGACGTCATCACGGAGGTCGACATCGCCGCACGAACGCAGGGCCGCCCGAGAGTCGCCCGCTACGGCCGCTCGGCCTCCACGCGCCGGCCCGGCGGTTCGACAATTGTCAACTATTTGTTCATGCACTCATTTACCATTTATGTCTAACCACATGTTCGTCTTGCAGCAATTGCGACGGGATAGCACGTCGCAACGGGCATCGTCATCACGGAGGCCGACGGACGAGCGACCGCGCTCTCCAGGACGACGGGGGCCGTCTGTGATGTCCTACGTCTAACCAAGATGTTGCAATTTGGGCACATCACCGTGGGTGCCCATGAAGATGTGCTGAGCTGACTCATTGCCTAGTCCGGGGAGTGAGCACGAAAGAAAACTACACAGATTATGAACAACTAACTCGAAGGTGGTCGATAACATGGCCAGGAGTATGTGAGGATGGCTCCGTTTTATAGGTCGTGTGGGGGCACCTCACGCACAAAGACCACATACAACACAAATCTGGACCCCACACCATGCTCGGTCGGAGACAAAACATGCCAGCTTTGCGCAGTGACCTCATAAAAAAGGGGCAGCTTTGCTCAGTGACATGACAAAAGAGGGCAGCTTTGCCCAGTGACATGACAAAACAGTGCAGCTTTGCCCAGTGACTTCACAAAACGGGCCAACTTTGCGCAATGACTTGACAAAACGGGCCAGCTTTCCGCAGTGACATGTCAAAAGAGGCCAGCTTTCCGCAGTAACTTGACAAAAGAGGCCACCTTTGCCAAGTGGGATGATAAAACGAGGCATCTTTGCTCAGTATTGCATTTTTTCTAGCTTGTGATAACAACTCCACGAAGATAACAACCAATCCATCACATACTTAACAACGTTGCACATTACAAAACGGGGCATCTTTGCTCTGAGAGATGACAGAACAGGTCTGCTTTCGCAGTGAAATGACAACACGGGGCAGCTTTGCTCAGTGACATGACAACACGGGGCAGCTTTGCTCAGTGACATGACAACACGGGCAGCTTTGCTCAAAGAGATGACAGAGGATGACTTTTCGCAGTTGACATTACTAAAGAGAGCAGTGTGCTCACCAAATGACAAAAATAGGTCAGCTTTGCTCTTTGAGATGACAATACATGGCATAACGGGGGAGACATAACGGGGGAGCTTTGCTCAGTGCGATGACAAAAGATGCCAGCTTTGCGCAGTTACATGATAAAACGGGGCAGCTTTGCTCAGTGAGATGACAAAAGGTGCCAGCTTTGCGCAGTGACATGATAAAACGGGGCAGCTTTGCTCAGAGACATGACAGAACGGGGCAGCTTTGCTCAGTGAGATGCCAAAACATGCCAGCTTTGCGCAGTGACATGATAAAACGGGGCAGCTTTGCTCAGAGACATGACAGAACGGGGCAGCTTTGCTCAGTGATATGACAAAAATATGTCAGCTTTGCGCAGCGACATGACAAAACATGCCGCTTTGGGCGTGTGATGACTAAAGAGGGCATCTTTTCTCGGTGACATGACAACAAGAGGTCACTTTGCTCGGTGAGATGACAATTCAGGCAGCTTTGCTCGAGACATTACAAAACATGACCTTTTTGGTGATACCGCAAAGACTCCCATCTTTACTCACTGCTACCACCACGCGGACCAGCTTTAGACGTACGAGTAGAGACAAAACGGCCCCTATAAATTCGTATGCATTCCATTTCGCAGCAAACATTGCCCATCCAAACCCCATACTACATCGCGCTTCCCTCACCCAACCGGGATGGACAAAGGCAAGAAGAAGCAATGGGACAAGATGGTGAAGGATTGGGAGGAGACCCGTGACATAGCACGGTCAGCTGCGGCCCGCGATGCCGCACGCGATGAGAAAATAAGGGTATTATGAAGTTCAATATCTCGTATTTTCGCATTCCATGATTCACGTATCACCTCATTTAACAATATTAACATAGCGCTCCTCACCGTACACGAATTCTCACTAACCTTCGAAATATCACTTACCACTTTATGTCTCGACCGTTCTACGGTCAATCTTTCCTAAAAAAAATTTACCAAAATTTTTTATGCATGTACAACTTACAATGAACATAAACCTTTATTACAACTTTATCTGATTTTTACCCAGTTTATAACTACAAAATTGCCAAATCTGAAAACAATCACGGAGATTGCAAACCCTAAGAAACAGACCAAACCCTAAAATTCACTTACCACTTTATGTATCGACCGTTCTACAGTCAATCTTTCTTTAAAAAAATTTACCAAAATTTTTTATGCATCTACAACTTACAATGAACATAAACTTTTATTACAACTTTATCTGATTTTTACCCAGTTTATAACTACAAAATTGCCAAATCTGAAAACAATCACGGAGATTGCAAACCCTAAGAAACAGACCAAACCCTAAAATTCACTTACCACTTTATGTATCGACTGCTCTACGGTCAATCTTTCCTAAAAAAATTTACCAAACTTTTTATGCATCTACAACTTACAATGAACATAATCTTTTATTACAACTTTATCGATTTTTACCAGTTTATAACTACAAAATTGCCAAAATCGAAAACATTCACGAGATTGCTAACCCTAAGAAACAGACCAAACCCTAAAATTCACTTACCACTTTATGTATCGACCGTTATACGGTCAATCATTCCTAAAAATTTACCAAATTTTTTTATGCATCTACAACTTACATTGAACATAAACTTCTATTGCAACTTTATCTGATTCTAACTACAAAATTGACAAAACATACAAACATCACGCGGATTGCAAACCCTTAAAACATACCAAACCCTAAAAGTCACTTACCACTTTATATATCGTTCGTGGAGAGGGGTCCAATTTTGGAATTTTTTTGCACAGGGGGCCAAAAATGGAATTGTTGATGCACAGGGGTCCAATAGTAAGAGAGTGAATGCACAAATTCTGCAGTCATCGGGAGAAAGCCTATCTCATCAATTATCCATTTTAGGTCCACGAGCTAGTGTAAAAGTCAATAAGTCATTCCCTGAATGTCCCAAGTGCAATGATACACATCACATTCAAAAGGCATTACATACGAAAGCATAAAATGCATACGGGGACAGATGTACATAATATTGACAATGAAATAAATTTTAAGATTGGATCAAATGACACCTCTTACCGATTGAGGCCATCATCTTCGGTTCCCCGTGGCTTGAATAAGGAGTACATCATTTCTAGCCATTGGCTGAGTGTGCACTAATGCTCTGTATTTACAGATAAGAGGCCATTGGCTAGAGCTAACCACCTAAACAATGCCAAAAGGCATGAGTATAGCCGATTAGTGATTAACACACACACATACACTTATAAATTTAAAAAATCATTCGGATGCCATGTTTATCCCTCTGACCTTATTGGTGAAGTTCCACCGTCCATTACGTGGGACGATATCTTCACCATTGACACTAGCTCAGGGACTGAAAATCAAGCATGTCAAAACCTTGTAAGTACATAAAATTCTCACCAACCTTGGGGGCTTGCAGGACCCTTCATTCCACGTCAAAACGGGGCAGCTTTGCCTAGTGACTAGACAATACGAGCCAGCTTTCCCCAGTGACATGACAAAAGAGGCCACCTTTCCTAAGTGTCATGACAAAAGAGGACAATTTGCGCAGGGACATGATAATACGGGCCAGCTTTGCTCCGTGAGGTGACAAAAACATGCCAGTGGTGCGCAGTGACATGACACAACGACGCAGCTTTGCCCAGTGACTTGACAATACGGGCCAGCTTTCCGCGATGACATGACAAAAGAGACCACCTTTCCGCGATGACATGACAAAAGAGTACAATTTGCGTGCTCAAAATCCTTCATACGCACATTGATTACTACACCGCAATCCCGACTATCCTCAAAAGATTCCCATGTCGTCCTCTCCATGGACTATGCCCATCGCACTGGATAACTCGCCTACATAAAGGCCTCCTCCTATGTCTTCCATACCACATCTCCTCCTCAAGGCATCACAATACTACTACACAACAATGTCTTCCTGGAGGTCCGACCCATTCGGAGTGCCAGAGTGGCATGAGCGCCCGAAGTGCCATTGCGGCTTTAGGACGATGTTGGGAGTCTGGACTGATCAAGAAGAGCGAGCCAAATACGGCCGTAGGTTCTTCAAGTGTCCAAACCTAGATGACGATTTCATGGTAACGACGACAACTAAATCATTTGTTTCTCGTTTTTCAACTTGATCCATGACATCTACCATGCCACACATAGGCTTGCAGGTTCATCGAATGGGTGGATCGGGTGTCGCCGACATGGCCACATAACCAGGTATTGGAGGTGGAAAACAAAGGACAATACTTTGTCAAGATGACTCAGGCTCGTGAGGTGGAACGACAGATGCGGCATGAGCAAGAGCGCCGCGTGAGGGTGGACCAAATCCGTCTGAAGGGCAAGGAGGATGAGCTGCAAAGGAGGCGGGAGCGATTAAGTCTGCGTGAAGTCGCCATCAAGCGTCGGAGGAGCTTCAAGCTCGGGAGGCGCTCTCAAGACCAAGAGTGACAGGAAGAAGGATGCAGTGAGCCATCTTCGTGGCGCGACAAAAGGGGAAACAACCACGCTACACCCAAGAGACAAAATGTAATAGACCCGATAAGTTATGCATGTTATGCATGTAATAAAAGAGTACGCAGACATGTTGCTCTCAATTGTAGTATGCGTTTAATTGTATTCACCGTACACGATTTCAGTATTACAATATCGTCATATTTTTTCCAGTTTATAACTACAAAATTGACAAAATCTAAAAACCACAGGTTTGCAAACCCTACAAACACAAAGACACCTTAAAAGTCACTTACCACTATTTGTATCGATCATTCTACGGTCAATTGTTCCTAAAAAAATTTACCAAAATTTTATTAGCATATACAAGTTATAATGAATATAAACTTTTATGACTACTTGGTCAGATTCTTTCCGAGTTTACATTTACAAAATTGACAAAACATACAAAAACATGGTGATTGCAAACCTCAAAACCATACGAAACCCTAAATATCACTTACCACTTTACGAAACGATCGTTCTATGATTAATCGTTTTTAAAAATTTTATCCTAATTTTTATACATCGCAACTAACAATGAACATAAATTATTATTGCAACTTTATCTATTTTTTCTCAGTTTACAACTACAAAATTGAGAAACCATACAAATATTCACGAGTATTACAAACCCTAAACAAACCAAACGCGGCAGGGGACGCAGACGCGCTCGAGCGATCATGCGGGGCAGACGCTTGGCGAGGCAGGCGAGCGCGACGGTGGGCGGGCGATCGCGCGCGATGGGGCGAAGGCGGTCGCGCGCGCTCGCCGCGTGATCGTGCGCTCGAAGCGCGGCGCCGAGCGATCGTGCGGTCCCCGACCGCACGATCGGCCGAATGAACGATGCCCACGTGGCGCCTCCGTGAACGCGCTCAAACGGGGTCCATTTTTGGAATTTTTTTCTTTGGAGGGCCAAAAATGGAATTCCAGGGGGCTATGGGTCCAACAGTGTCCAAATTTCTGAATTATCGAAGAACTCAACATCACCATGTATTTGCAGATGTACAATGCTAAATGGATATGGGTTTGTTCTTTACGGCTTCTAAAAACAGCTTTTGGTTTTGCTACAGTATCTAACTTTTAAACGAAATATTTTCTTAAGATAGGATCTACAAGTTAATTATAGTACACGTTAACAACCCAACATCTGTGTCAACCAAAATTACAAGCAGGTATCTCTCTTCGTAATCTCTGTCGCAAATAGTCAAAATTCAAAAATTTCAGTCAAAAATCATAGGCCATAGCCATATCAAATAGGCCCATAGTATGCTCCCAATTGCGTGTCCCCATAGTAACTCTTTGGAAGAGGAAACCAGGAAGGTGACTTCCACTCCTCTTTGCTCTCGAGATGTTCCCTCCCTACATATCCGTCTTCGGTTCGGTATCACTAGGGCGTCTCCAACAGCTGGCTATTTAGTTAGCTAGATCTGATGTGGCAAGGAAAAAGTAAGAGAGAGAGTAGTCACTAGCGACGAGCAAATAGATGATCTATTTCACGTAGTCCAAGAATATGAGAGAGGAGCATGTGGGTCCAACAGTATAAAATAGTCTTTGCTTTTGTCTCTCACCTCCACGTCAGCAGACTATATAGCTAATACTAACTATTACCATTGCGGACGCCCTAACTGATAGTAGCCGCCACACTCCATCTCTCTCTCTCTCCTCGAAGGGCAACGTCACATAAGACTGATTAGAAACCAGAAATAATTGTTGGATTTTTTACAAACTCGTCGACCGTTTATTTCCTACAATTCTATGTAATATCTATAACCATATGTGATATGTGATTTGCTTACCTTCCTTGGGAAAAAAATGCGACGTGTTTATTAGAAAGATCGTGCAGAATCACTAGGATGTTTCAAGTCATTGCCAACGGTGACAACAAATGTTAGTGTGTAAAGAAATGCACGCACGCGTACGCGCCCCTGTGTTTGTTTCTGTTTTTACCCTTTCCACGCAGCATCTTTGTGGCTGCACGTACGTTGTTGGACGTGGGAAAGCAACTCGTGGACCGGAAGTACAGAACACGGCGCGGTGCATGCATGTCGTGCATGGCAGTGGCACGGCTTGGCCAGAACCCAGGACGACCCCGCCATGACACGCACGTAACAGTCAAACCAACAAAATAGCCTGGAGCAATTTTAACTCTACTTTACAGCCTGTTAAGAATGTTCGAAAGTGCTTGCTTTTGACGCCGTCAAATCTCACTTTTTTTATGGAAGAATCAGGATACTTTGGTGCACAAGGAAGGAACATCTCACGGGGAGGGGTCATGAGATCCATGAATTGATTTCTGTTTTTGTCTGATGCTTGGAAAAGCTAGAAGCTAGTATGAATATGTGACATTTCGAAACGATTTCTCTACTTCTCTCGCTCCGGAGATAAGACAGACATAAGCGCATCATACACCTTACTCTTCTTGCTTCTATTTACATATGTATTTATTTTAATTTTTTTTCTATGATTCATGTCCTTTCTTTTAAAGTTTATTTTTTGGTTATTACTATTTATTTTAAACAAAAGACGTAATTCGCCAAATGTAAAATCCGTCTCACTCGCACTGCTCTAGATTGAACTGCACGGGCCCCAGCGCTGGATACAACAGGGGAAACAAACGAAGGAAAAGATCGCACGAGCTAGCGAGGATCCTCTGTAACAACTATATCTACACCCGTGAATCATATTCTTAAACACAAGGTGAAGGTTGAAATCAAGCACAAAGTTTAAAGGTAATATGGAAGAGAAATAGTACACATTAATTATAATAATTTCAAAAGCTATGGGATAATGGAAAATCTATACAATATTTTGTATGACTTAGAAAAATAAGAGACCCTTAGAGTTACAAATTATGATAAGCAACATATGTATAAACCAAAGGGTGGTGATCGGTTCGGCTGAAAAGCTCATGGCTTATGGCTGAAAACATCAGATTGGTGAAAAAGCATCATGACTGACAGAGGCTTATTTAGCATAATTAAATTTAAAAAAATTTAAAAATATAAAAAATATGTTAGCCCATTACGTATAATACAAACAAATACGGGGAAAAAAGAACCGGCAAAAAAGCTAAAAGTTCAGAAAAGGACGAAACTTATGAATAGTGAAAAATAAGCCAGAAGCCAAAAGCCGAAGCCAAGTTGATCAGGGCTTAGTCATATTGCACGCTTGGTATGGTGCAATAACTCAGTAGGCTGTTCGGTAAACCTAAGTTATCTGTCCATGTGTTGGATGCCTTAAGTTATTTCTGAAATAATAAGAAGATAATATTGCGGACAAAATGCGCTTAGGAGATATGTAGCAAGCGGCGCTCCTTCGGAGTAATTAGTTTATTCAGGAGAAGCGGTGGTACTGTAACACAAGGTGGGCGCGCAGACGATCCTGGCAACAGGTGAGGTCAAGGTCAACCTTAACGTACCCTACCATGATACCCGGGCCCAGTCCCCCAGGGCCAGGGCCAGGCCCACGCGAAGGGGAAAAGGCCAGACGGCCCCCACCACGTCATGGGGAGCCATGGCCGGAGGCGCACTGGTCAGACGCGGCTGTCGGCCGGCCGGACACGCGGGTAGTTACCGACAGCGGCCGTGACCCACGGGCCCCGGCGGCGCGCGTGATCGATCGAGCGGACCAGCAAAGCGACGCAAAAAAACGAGCGGCCCGCGCGCGCGCGCGCCACACATGCATGCGCGCACGCAGCGTCGCAGCCGCTGCCGAAACGCCAACGCCACGCCATGGCCATTCATGGTACGACGTGACGGCGGGCCTCGCCCGTCGGGATCTGCATGCAACGCTCGCCCGAATTTTTTCTATTTAAACCCTTTTTTTGAAAAATATTCACATTTAGACCCCTGGTGGTTTTAATTCCGTTTTTGGACCCAGAGCTCGAAGCCGTGACCCACGGCGCTGAGGTAACACGTCTCGGCGCCGTGGTCCACGGCTCCGAGGTCCCAGTCCCGCACCAGCGTAGCGACCTGCGTGGCGCCGACGTGGCAGGCACCTCGGCGCCGCGGATCGTGGCTCCGAGGTCGTGGCTTGTGGCTCCGAGGTCGGAGCCGTGGGCCGTGGCGCCGAGCTGCCTACCACGTGGCGCCACGGCTGTTTAGGGTTTGCACCGATCAGCCTTTTTTTCGCAAAATGAATTATTAGTTGTATTTTTTATTTGGATTATTTAATGATAGTAATATTATGTAATATATTTATTTATTTATTTATTTATTTATAGAGAGCAAAAAATACGACATATGTTTTGAAAATTCGTTATGTATTGCAGATAATACATGTAGGAAAATTCGTGTAGATTTTTTAAAAACATTATGGTACGTTGGTAATGGTTTTTGAAAAATAAAATTCTGCGGGCCGTGACGAACAAGTTTTGTGTGAAGTTCTACGGGCCATGAGATGCTGCGGGCAAGACAGAGGGGAGGCGACATGTGGCATACAAGCAACTCTCTTCTTCCTTTTTGTTGATTGTTACTACACACTTGGGAAATAATTATGGGATGATTAGGTCAATCCCATCCTCTGCTTGTGGATTGACGAACGAGTTATGTGTGAAGTAACGATTAGTGT
Organism: Dendrocalamus sinicus; assembly: GCA_036346575.1. Taxonomy (NCBI): domain Eukaryota; kingdom Viridiplantae; phylum Streptophyta; class Magnoliopsida; order Poales; family Poaceae; genus Dendrocalamus; species Dendrocalamus sinicus. The sequence goes on along the minus strand of CM070660.1, from coordinate 7,502,766 downwards.
ATTTGTGATTTTTGTACAATGTCGACTGTGAAAAATATGTTGAACCGCAATAACATTTTTCGATCATGTTATGTTGTTTTATTGGAAGAAATTTTTTGAATTATTTTTTATGACAACTGTGATAGGAACAATTGGACGAAACGAGTGGAAGTGATAATAAGACACGTGGGAATCATTGCATGCGAAAAGCCGAGATAATAAGCTTATGAAGTTGGGACGAACATGGCGCGTACAATTTTATTACATGCTAGCATGATATCCGACTAACCGACCCAACTGCTCGTACGACCTCTCGTGTGGACCGGGTCTATTACATCTTGTCTACTGGGTGTAGCGTGGTTGTTTCCCCTTTCTATCGCGCCCTGAAGATGGCTCCGCTGCATCCTTCTTCTGTCACTCTTGGTCTTGAGAGCCGCCTCACGAGCTTGAAGCTCTTCCTCCTGACGCTTGATGGCTGCTTCACGCAGACTTAACTTCTCCTTCCTCCTTTGCAGCTCATCCTCCTTGCCCTGCAGACGGATTTGGTCCACCCTCACGCGGCGCTCTTGCTCAAGCCGCATATGTCGTTCCACCTCGCGAGCCTGAGTCATCTTGATAAGGTATTGTCCTTTGTTTTCCACCTCCACTGCCCGGTTATCTAGCCACGCCGGCGGCACCCGATCCACCCATTCCATGAACCCGCAAGCCTATGTGTGGCGTGGTAGATGTCATGGATCAAGTTGAAAAACGATAACGAGAAACAAATGATTTAGTTGTTGTCGTTACCACGAAGTCGTCATCCAGGTCTGGACACTTGAAGAACCTACGGCCGTATTTGGCTCGTTGTAGTCGATCCGCCCGGACTCCCAACATCGTCCTAAAGCCGCAATGGCACTTCTGGCGCTCATGCCACTCGGCACTCCAAATGGGTCGGACTTCCAGAAGACATTGTTGTGTGGTAGTATTGTGATGTCTTGAGGAGGAGATGTGGTATGGAAGACATATGAGGCCTTCATATAGGCGAGTTATCGGTGCAGATGGGCATAGTCCATGGAGAGGATCTTTTCGCTTTCTGGATTCGGTGTAGCAATAAATGGCCCTATGTAGGCTTTTCAAAGACTATAGTCTCGTAATAAATTCATAGTTCGTGGCCTTTTCAAAGACCTACACCCCTATATGTGTACAGCCTCTGTGCCTACTCTGTAAAGGCTAAAGACCTACGCCCTATATGTGTGCAGGCCTACAGGCCTACTCCTGTAAAGGCTAAAGACCTACGCCCTATATGTGTGCAAGCTAAAGGCCTACTCACATCGCGCAAAGCGGCATATCTTGCCTGCTTTGTCATGTCACTGAGCAAAATCTGAACTCTTTTGTCATGTCACTGAGCAAAACTACCCTCTTTTGTCATCTCACTGAGCAAAAGCTGACCTCTTGTGTCATGTCCCTAAGCAAAGCTGGGGCGTGTTGTCATGTCCCTGAGCAAAAGCCTCTTTTTTGGTGGTCACTGCATTTAGCTGCCCCGTTTTGCTATAAGTAGCACGGTTGGGGTCCCATGACATTGTGAATCGAACAAAGTAGTACCCTCTCTTTCGTGGTGAAACATACCATGTCTGAAGCCGAGGGGCCAGTGGGATTTGGGTCACCGAAGGACGACATTCCCTTAGAAGCGAGGATATGTTCGGTCCGCAGATCGATTGATACCAAGCGTGCTCAACCACCGTGGCGAAATGCGGACACAATGAGTACGCAGATTGTCGGATCTTGGATTCCCGAACGATGGCGGCGACGTTTCTTCCGATGCTCACGCCCGGTACAAATTAGTAATGTTACATTTTTATTGCTTATGGACCTCGAAGTTTACCATCCTTTTTGTGCGGATGGCCAAATGCGACTTCTCCACTGGATCGACCCTCCTCATGAACGGTATGTTGATCGTTATGTGGATACATTATGGGCTCGAATATGGGACTTGGAGTACCGAATGGAGAATCTCACTGAGGAGAACAACGACCTCCGCGAACAGATGCAACGTGAGAGGGGCAACGAGGAGGTCGTGAATATAGGAAGCTCTTATGATCCCACATGTAGCTGCGCGAACCCGAGCTGCATATGTGCATGCCACTACCACGACGGCCAGCCACGTCCGAGGCGGCCCCCTCAGCAATTCTCCATGTGGGTGCCACGAGGCTCGTTTGACATTTAGGTAACGAGGGTTATGACATTCAGCAATTCTCCATGTTGATGTGTTGATGTTGTGGTGGTACGACTGTTGTGTTGAATGCCAATTGTTAGGTGTACTACTTGTGATTATTGTTATCCTCAAGTTGTAGTGCTGGAGGTTGTGCTCGTGTGTGTTGGTAATGTTTTATGCTATGTTGTCGTCAAGCTATTTTGGTAATGTTTTATGCTATGTTGTCGTCAAGCTATTTTGGTAATGTTTTATGCTATCTTGTCGTCAAGCTATTTTGATAATGTTTTATGCTATGTTGTCGTCAAGCTATTTTGGTAATGTTTTATATATACAAAAATTACAAAAGCACAATGAATATAACATAAACGCATATATACAACAACTAGCTCATTACAAATACATCTCAGTCCAACCACTTACCAAGTGCCTCCTAGCTCATTACAAAATATATACAACGACTTTTAAGCCCAACCACAAGCCTACACATAAGTATCACTGCCTCCTAGCCTTACCCTTACCCTTACCAAGGGCGTCGGTGCCTGGAGTGTAACGGCTAGGCTCGCGGCGGCGTCTGCGTCGTACGGGCTGTGTAGGCTGAGTCAAAGGAGCGTCTACGAGCTGAGACGGGCCTATCTCATCGTAAGTCTGCTCCACCTCGTCCTCGTCCTCGCCGCCCTGGGATGGGAACGTGTCGCTCCTCGTGGGGGACGAGCTCTGTCCCGTGTACGACCCTCGCCGCGTCGGGTCTGCAAGTCGTGTGGAAGGCACGTCTACGTCCCTCGCCGCGCCTGTGCCATCCTTGTGAGCGACCTCCTCGAACAGAGGAAAGTTATCCTTCGTACCATCCTTACGGAGTAGATTCTCAGCAAGATGCCGAGTGCACCAACGGTGGTGCAAAGGTGGATACCCCGGTATCTGCTCTTGTACGGCAACAAGTATGCCCTGGTGTCTATCAGATATGACATCCACCTCCCTACCAGGGCTGACCACGTGCCTCGAGCGAGCCGCAAGAACCATCCCGGTGTCTTTGTTCTCCTCTCAACCAAAGCAAGCGCCAAAGGAACCAACGCGTTATCCGCGTCACAGAAATGGCTATCGGTGTGCCCCGGTACTTGCCAAGAAGAAACGCGTCCGTCAATGGAGAAGACGGGGCGACAATGCCGAAAGGCCTCGATGGATGAGCAAAGCACCGAAAGCACGGAAGAATATCGCATCCCATCTTGAGTCCATTCGTTTGGTTTTGGGACGTACTCATAATGCATGCTGGATTAACCGCTTTGATTGCATTGAAGAGTGCCGCAAGCGCAAGTACCCATCTTCCAGTCCCCATATATCATCTTCCGGATCGTTGCTTTGCCCTCCATGCTTTTCCATACCTTATCTCGTATCCAAATTTCTCCTTAACAATCTCGGCAAGTGTCTTCACCTTCATATTGGGTTCTCCCTTTACTATGTGACACAGTGACTTGGCAATAATGGTAGAGGTCAAGCGCCGATGCTTCATTTGAGCTCGCCGGCACAAGTGTGTGGGCCAACGATTCTTGTGATCTTGAACTTTCCGTGTCCTTCATTTCCTAGCACAAACCCTCCATTCACATGTTTCCTTCTCACACACAGCTGTGTACCTCCGCTCCACATAAGAATGCCTCACCTTGAATGGCCTTTACGAATCATCGAATACTCTGCAGCCACCTTCTCAATGCAGACAAGTCCTCAAACATCATGCCCTTCTCAATTGTCATGCTTGAACCGGCCTCAGGAGCATCTAGCAGCTCGTCATCCCTTCCTTCTGCATAAGCCCCATGAGAATGCCTAAGATCGCTGAATTCATGAACTGATGGATCCCGGCCAGGGCAATAACGCCTGATCAGCTCAATATCACTTTCGGTCAGCTCTCCAAAAGGGCGGTCATCGTCAGAATCAACGGCCCTTGCGATCTCGTAAGGCTGCAGATCATCCACAATTTGAACATCCACACTGTTGGAGTCCCTGCAGACTTCTTCAACGTTGCCAGATAGAGCAACGGGAGGAACACCAATATTACCAGGAATGTCTCCTGCATCATAAGCACGAAAACGATGGGATTGACACAAAAAAACAGCAATGACGGGAAAAGGCTAAAGTGTGGCTCGACACTTACTGGGATGATCCTGAGGGGCCGCCACAACATCATCAGTCCGACATTCAACTCGAACTAGTTGAGAAATCTGAACCTTGTTCGGGGCAGATAAAGCATCGGGCACCTCAGGCTCTTCTTCCACATCCACCGCAAGATCCGGTAACGGAGGGTCAAAGGGTGCCTGATCACCTAGTTCTGGTGAATAACCGTGAGGGGTGGGATCAATGGACACCTTCCGCACAATAAGGTCCAAACATTTTAACTCATTCCGCATAACCAATTTGACATATTTGTCTCACTCATCCTCACAACCAATTAAGATCAATCGTCTGAGAATTATGTCTTTCGAACCGAAGTGAAGTAACCCCTCAACTGTGATGCTCTCCTCGTTTCCATGACAATGTAGCTCCTCCCGAGCCCTACCAACCAACTCACTAAACGACGGCCGATCACTGAATATCAGAGGCACCCTTTGCATTTCAACAAATCGAACATTTCCATAATCATCACTTGTCACACTGCCTCCATGATATATGGTGACGAGGTTGTCCATCTAGTTCATACAGAAAACCAAACTAATAAGTACCTTGAATCATACACTAGGAACAAGGTAATACCACATCATTATCTGTTGCAACCCCAAAGTTCAAGAATGATAAAACCTATCCTAGCCTAGAACATCACAGCAACACAACACATTTCTATAGCACCACGGCCTAGCCATATCACCACATTTCTAGACAGTGGATGGGCCTATAGAGATCAGGCCTAGAGATGTGAGTAGGCAGAGGCGGTCCAACCCATGAGCCTTGAGGCTTGAGCCCATCCATGTTTCACTGGAGACGACACTTGAGCGATCCGGTAGCACCAGACGGCATACAACAAACCAGGAAGCAAACCACGCGACGCGCCCTCTTTGCTATGCTAGGCCGTGGCGACCGCGGCAGATCAGGCCCACGCACATTTCTATGAGCCATATCGCCGACTCCACTACTCCATACAATCCTTCCATTCTACGGCACCATTGCCCAAGCTACAACCTAAGCATCACACACACATTCATAGCTAGCTAAAAAAAATCTAAGCCCCGCGCAAGATTACGAAACTACAACGAACATTTTGGAGGAGAAGTCATCACCTTGAGGCACTTGTAGCGGTCGCTCTGTGGCCTCTTCGTCAACAGCGGCGGGGAGGACGTCAGACGGCCGGCCGAGGTGGTCGAGGAGGGGAGGCAGGCGGCCGCGGCGGGGAGGACGGCCGGGCGGAGAGGACGTCGAACGGCCGGCCGAGGCGGTCGAGAGGGGTGGCGGCGCCGCGGCGGGAGGATGCGCGTCGCGGGAGGGAAAGCGCGCGGCGACCGCGGCGGGAGGTCGTCGGACGGCGCCCGAGGCGGTCGACGAGGGGAGCCGGCGCGCGGCGGGAGGGCGCGCGCGCGGGGGGAGGCACACGGCGGCCGCGACGGAAGTCGTCGAACAGGCGCCCGAGGCGGTCGAGGAGGGGAGCCGGCGGCCGTGCGGGAGGGAGGCGCGCGGCGCGGCGCGGCAGCGCAGCGCAGCGACGGCGGGGGAGCGAGGCGGCGGGAGGCGGGGCGAGTGAAATGAACGAACGGCGCGTGCTCGGTGCCTGTTCGAAGCCGCATGCTCAGCGCCAAGATCCACGGCGCCGACCGAGCCACGATCCACGGCGCCGAGGTCCTGCCACGTCGGCGCCACGCAGGCCGGCACGCTGGCGCGGGCCTGGCACCTCGGAGCCGTGGTCCACGGCGGCGAGACGTGTTACCTCGGCGCCGTGTTTCACGGCGCCGACCCCCTGGGTCCAAAAACGGAATTAAAACTACCAGGGGTCTAAATGTGAATATTTTTCAAAAAAAGGCTTAAATAGAAAAAATTCGGAACGCTCGCTGCGCGCGCATCTCTCCCACGTACCTACCGTAGCAAAAAAAAATCTTGATTTGTTATCCCTGTCTATCCATTTAATCTTCTTTTCAGGACGAGAAAGAAATATAGAAAGGAAGGTGGATGCGCAGATCACTTTCGCTCGCTGCGGCCGTCGCTACCTGCCACTTGTCGCGGTTCGGTTGGGCCGTACGGCTGATAATAATTACTCTTTAGACAATTTTTTTTGTGACAACGTGGCTCTGTTTGTTTACATTACTTTTGGTTAGGGTGGCCAGTGCGGTGCGGCAGCTAATCACTCCCCGTGCAGAAACAGCAACGCTTTATATATTGTTTTCTATGTCATTTAGAAACAATACAAACCCTTCATATGCCTAAACAATAAATATTAATTTTCTTTCCTGATCCTCTCTTTCCCTTCTCCCATGTTCCTCTCTCTCCCCCCACCTTCTACTCCCATCTCCCATGTGCCATCCTGTCTATCCTCACTGATGTTGGCCGCTGACCTCATCTCCCCTCCATCTGAGCACATCTGAGAGCCGTGGGGCTTAACGAGCAGTGGCGTGGGAGAGGAGGTTGTTGCCTTCAGCATCCATGACGGTAATGAAGGTAGGGTAGGGCGACTTCGCCATAGCGAGAGGTAGGGCGGCATGGCCCGAGGAGTAATGATGAGAGAGAGAGAGAGGAAGCCATTGCCGTTGGTGTTCATGGCAGCACGACGATCTCGAGGTTGGTAAGGCTGTCGTCATGGTCAGTGGCGTGGAAAGCCTCAACGAGTTGCTCTTGGTCGACGGTAATGGCAGGGCGGTAGGGCCCAAGGAGCAGCAATGTAGGGGAGGAGGCAAACTCGACAGTGTCTTTGCTGTCGGCATCCATTAGAGACGGCCAAATGGGCCACCCAGCATGGGCCAGTGTAGGCATGACCCAGTTGGCTCGTTTAACTAAATGGGATGTGCCGTGTAGGCCCACGAGCTAAGCCTTGGACCTAGGCACGTCAAGCCCAATGGCCAACCACTGCCTGCCCACCCCGACGCCCCCCACTGGCCTCTATGCACTGACACTAATGCGTCACCCCTGCACCACCTCCTCCAGCACCAGTGCGCTGCTTATTGCATCCGCTGCCACCTATCCACCACCTCTTCCGGCACCAGTGCGCTGTTTATCGCCTCCACTGCCACCTATCCACCACCTCCTCCACCACCACCACCCCTCCGTCGCCCACCTCCTTCACCACCGCCTCTCCACCACCAGATCCACCTTCCACCTCCTCCCTTGCCCACCTCCAACACCGTTGCCCATATGCCACCTTCGCGTCGCCCCTCATCCACCTTCTCCGTCGTTGCCCCTCTACCATTGGATTTGCAACCAACCTCCTCGACTCCGGCGCTAGTTGCTGTCTCCTCTACGAGATGCCACTCCCTCATGCTTCCGACCCCTCCGCCTCGTCTTGCCTCGCCCTCAGGCACCTCCTCTCGCCTCACATTCGCCCTCCGGTGCTACCTCCCACCTCCACTCCAGCGCCAGCTACTGCCCCCTCTATGCGACGTCACTCTCGCACCGCCTCCTCCACCTCGCCTTCACCCTCCGACCACCACCTCCCTACCGCCTCGATGGGCATATGCCAACTCGGATGAGTGCTCAGGTGTAGGGAGAATTAAAGAATAGAGGGAAGCAGAGTCTCATGAAAGACATTGTTCGAGCACATAATCCAACAAAAAGAAATTGTCAAAAACATCCACTGGGGAGAAGGGGATGCCTATCACACTATTTGTAAGGCCCATAGTAACCACCTCGTTGGCACCGGTCACAGTGCCGTGGCCTTCAACCTCGCTAACCTTGCCGCCCGCGTGTGTGCCGTGCCGAAGCTGCCCATGTGCATGCCATGCCGAAGCTCGATGCCTTGTTGGTCGGCAGCATGCACGCTGCTGTGCCTAATGCCGTGCCATGGCCACCTCAGCGGTGATGTCTCAGATCTGGCCGGATCTAGGCGCTGCCAGCGCAAATCCTACCAGATTTGGGTGGAGGTGGCTGTCGGTGAGGAGAGAGATAGAGAGGGGAGGCCAAGGTGGCGACACCGGTGGGGTGGTGAAGGGGGGGGCCAATAAGGAGGGAGAGATGGGGAGACCGAGGCGGTGGCGCTAATGGGGCAGTGAAGGGGGCCTGATAAGGGAGGAGCCAGTGAGGAGGGAGTGAGAGAGGAGAGGGATAAGGAGGGAGTAGGGAAGAAGGGATGAGAGAGAGGACGTGGGGGTGGGAATAGTTATAAAATCACAATATTTGTTATGTGTGCTAGATGGTAGACATAGTGTATTGAAGGGGTATTTTCTCATTTGATATCTATGTGAGGTGACACTCCATAGATATTATATACAGTGCTAGTGGCATGGGAAGGCATAACAAAAACTTGCGCCAAATATACTTATGGAAAGCATAACAAAAAAGGTATAGCATAAATGCATAATTGATATGAAATTTGAGCCCTGTGCTTAATGATAGGAAGAATGTCGAAAAATATAGCAAAATAGAGAAATACAAATTGAGTACCTAAATAACTTAGATTTGGTCCATCCTAGGCATCTATAATTTCTTCATCAATAATAGAACAAGAACCAAAATATGCAAAGGAAACATACAAAGTAAATCAAAACAAGAATATATACAAACAAAATATCTGAAATTTAAATCCACAAGAACCCGACTTAGTACTAGCATGAGATAGGTCGAACTTACCCAACCTCATCCCTTGAAAACCCCATATATACGATGATAATGTCTTGGTCCTCTTTATTTTGTATCCCCAATTCCTAATCGATTAATCCTACATAGAAATCGCAAAACACATGGCATAATTCTCCAGTCATCGTTAAGATTTTTAGTGGAACTATGGAATTAGAACGATAAATCGCTAAAGGATCATTTTAATTCATTTTTTCATTCAAAATTCAGATCGAGGTGTCATTCAATATTTCAATTCATTTTCTCATTCACAATTCAGATAGGTCTAACATTCAATATTTTCAATTTATTTTCTCATTCACAATTTAGATCAGATGGCATTCAATAGTTTAATTCATTTTCTCATTCAAAATTAAGATCGGGAAGGGAGGAGTAGGGACAAAGGAGTACCGGAGGGGCCTCTGGCTGTGCCCTTTTCCTGGCTTGGGGTGCTTTGTGGCCTTGCTAGCTTGCCTGATTGCCCTTGGACAGCTAGACTGGAGGGACCAAGGCACGACCAATAGCCACTGAGGGAGGAGCCGGACCAGGAGGCGTTGGAGGGAGGTGGCAGCACCGATGCTAGAGGGAGGCGGCACTAGAGGGAGCCTAGAGGTGCTGAAGGGAGCCTACGACGCTAGCATTGGAGGGAGGAGACGACGCTGGAGGGAGGGAGGTGCTGGTGGGAGGCGGCGTTGGAGGGAAGCATTGGTGTCAGGCGAGGGTTAGCCAAGGGTTGATCAGGTGATTAACTTGGCTATTGGGTTGTGTCGCTGGTGCTGTGGGTTGTGGGTATGGGCTATTGGGTTGTGTCGCCTCGGGCTGGACCACACAATCGGGCTAGGCCACTAATGTCTGATTTTTCTTGGGTCTATATTGGAATAGTAGCACTGCTAATTGTTTCGAGCCTTAGACTATAATCTATCCAGCCCGAGGCCTAGATCCACCCCTGTATTTGTTCTTTTAGATAAGAAGTGTAATGTACAAGTTTGTGGTTGTAATATAATGACCCTTTATGTGGCAGTATGTATAGTTCTGGACTCGAGCATTTAGCAAGCCATGCATCCTTCCAGGCTCAAATTTAATTTACACAAAATACATGTCGTCCGTTTGCAATTAGATCGTTCGGTGTAAATCCACGTTAGCTTTGATTCCAAAAAAAAAGAAGAAGAGGGAACAACTCGATGGAACGTACGAATAGAAACATTCGTACTACTTGCTCAAAAGGAGGGAAGAGAGATATCATCGACGCATCCAGCATCCAAGAAGGAGCAGACGACCCACGGTTATGTGCACACGTTAGTAACGCACGGAAGATGCCAAATAAAACGCACCTGGTTCCCGGCCCTTTTGCGCGCGCGTAACGAATCTACTGCTTGCATGGCATCGTGCGATTGGTTAGACACGGGCATGGGTTTCCTCCCACGACGACCGGTGTCAGTGTGCGGCTGTGCGCTCCTTTTTGGTCGATCGCGCAGACGTGACCGGATGGGTGATGGGTCGTGGATCGCTCAGGCTTTGGGTTGGATTGCATGCGTTGTGGCTTGCACCGGAGGGAGCTTTCGCGCCCGACGCTGACGTTGGTGCGCCAGTGGGAGCGGAACATTGACACGTGTTAGCGGCAGGCGCGACGCTGGCTAGTGGAATATTTTGGACGCCGATGGCTACGCACGTACGCGTTGTGACGTATGCCCTCTCGTCATATACCGCCGTGCTGTTGGATATGTACGAGATATTTATCCGGAGAAAATGAAGCACTGCGGACAACTCCTCATTCACACAGGTTACAGACGAACGAGAGAAAAATATGTCTTTATACATGATCAAAGTCCTCTAGTCGGTGACGAAGTTAGGACAAACATGAAAAGAGACCTTAAACGACTAAACAAACATAATCTTGTATAATCTATTATTACAAATCTACGAATAAATTTCATCAACTATCAGTAGACAAAACAATTACATTGCAATACAACAAGATATAAGAGTAAAGAATAAGTCTATTTTACCTTCTGAACGTACTCCTGCGTTGATATAAGTTTCAACCTTGAACCGTAAAATCGGATGTTTACAACCTTCAACTCCTGAAACCGGTTGAAATAACCTCGAGACTGGTTTCACAAGTAGTTTTTGCTCTGTTGGCCGCTACGTCTCCGTTTTTGCCATGTGGACAAACATATTACCAAGGCCCCACATGGCAGCCTCTATCCCTCCTATGCTATCCTCTTTCTCTCTCTTTCTCTGCTTAGCCAACAAAAAGTATGGCCTGGAGCACTGCCACCTGACTGGTCCTCGTGCAGCAACGACATTGGAGAAAGGGCAGTTACGAGCTCTTGTGCGGCAGCGACCTCAATCGAGCGACGCCGTTGCAATCGTGTCCATGCTCGAGCTCTGCGTCGTCGCTGTCAAAACAGCTTCAGCATCGCTCCCCCAAAGCCGTCACCTCCCAAAATTCTTTGTCTTCCTTGTCCGAAACCTCAAATTGATCATTCCCTCATCTTCCTCATACAATAGCGATCCCAATACATTTACTTAAGACCCTATCACTTGAGTTGTTCTGTCATCGTATTCCGTGCGACCGTGTACTCATCGTTGAGCAACCACAAAGGCCCTGCCGCTCTAGTGCATCTTCGACCAAGCCAACCACGTCACCATGGTCGCCTCATCCTCATTAATCCTACCGACCCCTTTCCCGAGCCACGCCATTGCTGGAACCTTGCCGCCACCACGTTCCCTTGCCGTTGCTTCACCGTGCACAGTGCCAAACCTCCTCAAGCCATGTCCCACCAAGCCGAGTGCACCTACAACATCTCCATCATCCACTGATGCTCTCGACTCCACTCATTGTCAGTTCGTTCACTGCAGAGACTGTTGGCAATCTCCCCTTTAACACCACGCTTCCACCATCAATTCGTTGCCCTCGGTGAGTATTGGTTCGATTCCTTGCAAAAGAGTGTTCCCCTAGATGTCGTCTAGCCCGTGTTCGTGCTAAATCATGGATAGCATGGCTGTAGCACCGCCGCCATCATGTCCTCCACCGGCCAGCTACCTCTCACCATAGCCTCCGCTGCCACAGTGCTTCTCTACTCACAATGTCACCTCCTCTCACCTTCCTATGGCCCCCTACAACCCATTTTGGTAGTCAGTCGTGGTCTTTCCACAGTAGCTTGCCATTGGTGATGAAACCAGCATATCATTGCCAACCTCCCTTATTTTGCTTCCTTATGCACTGACACATCCCTTTGTCTATATCTCTCTCTTTCTCTCTCTCACTTGGCCCACTGGAGGCTGACAAGTGGGCCTCACTGCCATGCCGATGCTAACTTGAAGCAAAACTGCTTTTAATTGACCCTAGGGGTAAAATAAATGGTATTGATAATTGACAGGGATAAAACATCTAGTTTTGTAGTTGAGGGTTGAAGCTTAAAGAAATGCAAGAGTTTAGGGAGAAAAGTAGACTTATGAATCAAAACTTTGCTGAAGATACTAGAGAGTAGACTGAGTAGTTGAGTATAGATAAATCACCGAACCAAACTAGCTTGCTAAAGACTCCAAACTAAAGAGTGCAGATTGTAGCCTTGTTGCTTGTTGCTCAGTAACCTTGCCCCAAATCCGCAACTCTTTGGGCACCTGTGGCAGGCCCAGGAATTTTAGGATGGGTATTTGAAGTTACAGAAACACTGTTCAATAGAAAACATAAAGGTCAACAATAGCAAAAATTAAAATACAATTGTTCATACTAGAAACATCATCTCAAATAATATAAAGAAAGTACAAAATAATTAAAAAAACTACAAATTAGTTTGACGATTCTTCATACCTTGAAAGCAAGATATAATGTCATCATTCTTAACCTACAAAAAAAATATCACTCAAGAAATGTAACCACGCAACCATTCAAGTATTGCTTTCCTATTTTATTTCTTAGCTTATTCCCCACATAATTCATTGAAGAAAATGCTCTCTCAATACAAGCAGTTGCTACAGAAAGAAGTGGCACCAATTTGAGAAGATTGTAAACAGTTGCATAATTGAGGTTATTCTTTGTTTGAACAAGCATAATCGAAAGCTCAGAAAGGTTGTTCACTTTTGTAAACCTTTTCATATGTACGCATATCAACAATGAAGTGTGCAAGTTGAAATGAAAGATGCATACCAGCATTGATTGACGCTTTTGGTTTAATGAATAAATGATATTTCTCTTCAGCTTGATTGTGGGCACTAGTATTTGTTCTAATATGTTTGTCAAATCTATTTTTTCCGATTCCAATTTCTAAATCCCCTATTCACAAAAGTATCTCCACTAGAATAATTAGTTTTATCCTTGAACAAATAATAAACGAAGCAGAAAACAACATCTCGTTCCACACTATACTCAAGCTAATTATGTTGGTCAAACCAACTAATTAAGAAGTGACGCATACCTCTAATATTTCTTTTTGCAAAATGATGTGCTCGTGGTTGACATGGTCCCAACATAACATATCTCCTTGTCACTATACCTTATTCATTTGTTAAAGCTCAAAGATATATAAAATCAAACATATATCAAAGATCAGATTAGCAAAGGTCATATTAAACTAATTCTGACAGGAGAAAGACATATAACAGCCGTTCAACCTTCTCAGTCAGCACTGCTGATTTCTCCAGTGGATGCTTGATGTTCTCAAATGGTTGATAGCCTTGCTTGCCTGCTTGATTGTCTATGAGGATATAATGAACATCCTGTGAAAAGAAACAAAATTATAATTTTCTCTACTTCATAAACTGTAGTTTTCTAAATCACAAAAATTGTGTATATACAAGCCATACATTTGCATATTATCATATATCCTTCATAATTGAAAGATTACAATTAGTTCCACTAATATGCAATTCCACTTAACTCTCATTATCCCTTCTGAAAATATCTGTATTCACTATTCACATTCATGATAGTGAAAATCGACTTGAAACTATTTGTTGACACCTATGAAATATTTGACATTTGTTCACAGAATCACAAGTAAGCGGTGGAGAATATGGATTTCAATTCATAAGCAATAATTCACCTATTGCTAAGGACCTTATTTCACAAAGTCACAGCACAGTGCTCAGATGAAGGTATGACATGAAGCTTGGTAGCTCACACCTCTGAAATACTTATAGATATAGACTACTTAGACTTAAAGATATAGAGAATATGTATTTCAATTCATAATGTATAAACACTAATTTAAAAATAACTAAGCCAAATCCAGTAATCTACCATATCTAAATAAGATCTAAGCACCAAAACAAAGAAGAAACATATGTCAAATCTACCGCATTCATCTAGTCATCTACGGATCCATCATCCACCTAGCTCGGAAGTACAAAACTACAAACCCTAGGGGCACACAAGTAGAGCAGATCTACCGTCTACGCATCTAAATTTTAGAGCATGGGGTCACTAGGTCAGAGAAGATGAACTTGGCCCAATGTCGTAGGCTTGTAGTATGGCAGTGCCCGCTCGGCCGGTGGTAGCTCTAGCCTCCAACGCTCCTGCTACCTGCACAGCCTCTAGAGTCCAGAAGACCAGAACCAGGAGCACAGGCACCCACCGCAGCCAGGCACCAGCTAAGTACCAAGAGATGGAGAGACGGTCGGACGCCAGATGAAGAGAGAAGAGACTGAGTGAGACACAGTCTCACAACTGGGTATGAACATGACGACAGTGGTCCTAGGCCAGTGTCAATGGGAGGGGAAATGGGCCAAAAGGACCAAACGCCAATTTGGGCTAACTGAGTATGAATAGGACGAATTTAGCCCAACTATTAGTATATATATGTATTGTACCTTGTATATAGTGAATTTTTTGTCAAAAATTTTAGGTATGCAGCTAAATATCCATGAATCATAGTGGGTCCGCCCCTGCCGGGCATGACCAACCCCATCCTTCTCCTGTCCTTCGGGCCTCCCCCTCCCTGGCTCCCCAGCCTGCCAGCATCACACGGACTGCCACCCTAGGTCCTTGCTTCCCCATGTGACTATGACTCATTGTATTGCCGACCCACTGCCCTCGACACCTTGACCGCCACCGGCAAGGGGTGGAGGAAGGAGGGTTGTTATCGATGTCAAATGGAGGGTAGACTCGAGCACACCCAAGCCCACCTGTTGGATTCGCCCTGCTTCTAGTTGATTAATTACCTATTCTATCGTCTATTGTTATCATGAAATCTATTCCTCTACAAGTTCAGTTCATACTAAAGTGTTCTTTTCACTCCACATATTAATTATTGAGCTCTTTTACAGTACCTTAAAATTAATATGATCCATTCAATCTTTACGATTAAATGGTTTAGATTAATTAAAATTTAGTTATACTACCATTCATACTATTAGCAATAGAATCTCTAAAGAGGTCAAATTGTAAATAGGCGACCTGGTGAGGCCGCAGTTGAGCGAGTGGTGGAAGGTGATCTAGATCATCGACACGAGGCTCAGTGGGCAGTGCCCCAAGACGCAGGCGCAGGAGTTGGCCACGCCCGCACGCACTCTGCTGCCTGCACAACAACCCTAAGAACCACCCTTCCATGGCCAACGACGTCCTACCCAGCCTCTAGCAGCTACAACACAACACCAAGCCCTCGTCGTCGTCCTCCTCGTCTAGACTAGACATGTCGACGTCGATGAAGGTAGAAACATTGCCGTATTACTCAAAACGAAAATAGGTTTTATTATTTCGAGGGCAAACAAATGTAACATACAAATTAATAGGAAGAAGAAATTAACTGCATGCTACAGATCACTTGGGGTACATTATTTAGTAATCAACAGACGATTTGTTCAGGAAACGAATGCAGAGTTGCAGATGTACAGAGTCGGAGGCACCTTGTTCTACTAGAAGTGCACGAGCCTGCGCAGAAAGATGAACGTGTGGTTGAGCGCAATCGGTTCGTTCTCGTTAGCCGGCCACCGGATCGCGAAGCTCGGCGATCCATTGCTCACAAGGGCCTCGTACTCGTAGTTAGCTTAAGCGATTGGACGATTAGCATCGTTAGATGATGATTCGTCGATGAGCTTCTTGATCAAGATGCAACTATGGTTTACATACAGATGTCCACACAAGATTGTCCAAAATACCCTCCCCAAAAAACAAGTTGAAAAATAAATATCTATAATACACTCATAAATTAATGGTCAGATTTCATTTCTACTACCGCTTTTCTACTATCAGTATAATGTACTATAAAATCCTAATTATTGGATTGGACGCATGTGCTTAGATATAAACCATGTCACCTTACCATACGTCGATCGACAAATGTCTAGAAAACGAACATCACATTGCGCAAAATACCTGGCCCCAACCTATCGGCAAATGTCTTTTCATCCTCGATTCTCTACCACTCCAACGACGGAGAGGACTGGACCGGCCTCCCGAAGGAATTAAGCAAGAAAGAAAATGGTGGAAGAGGCGGGATTCGATTCCTAGACTTCCCGCACACGCTCGATAGATTTGCCAATTTAGGGATTTGTGGGTCCTTTATCCCTTCATAATTCAAATTTAAACGAAATAATTTGACCGAATTGATTTTTTTCGTGGGGCCGTAAAAGTAATGAACTTTTGAAATTTCGATAAAATTTCGCCGAAATTATGAACCCTGATGTGCGCATGTGCCGCCAGCTTAGCCAATTCTGTTAGCAAACGGAGGAAACGATTTACGGAGTAAACGGAGACAAATTTAGAAAGCCAAAAAAGTAAAAATACAAATTCTGAGAGTAAAATAATATAACCTTATAAGTTTAAAGAGCAACAATGCAATTTTCTCGTTAAACAACAAACGAACGAAAAGAAAAACCAGAGCACAAGCGCCCAAAGCAAAAAAGCTCCCGGCCGATCGACAGAACCGGCTTCGTAAGCACTAACTTTGTCCTACTACTTGCTAGGATGTGGCAGGCCCTATTCATCTGCCCAGCAACCCATAAACAAACACACACATGCGTACCGGACGCGGGCCGTATCGATCGAGAGGATAAGGAGAAGCGAGGAACGGACCAGCAAAAGCGAGCCGAAACGGGGGTCGGGCCCGGGGCAGCCGGGCAGGGCAGGGAAAGCAACCGCGAAAGCGGCCGCCCGGCGACCGGACGTCAGAATCTCCGGACGGCGCCAAACGCGCGCCTTTCCGGCACGAAGCTTCGCCCCTCGGTGCATGCACCGGCACGAGGCGTGCGGGACGGACGGACGGACGTACGAGACGGGGCTACACAAAACGAAGCCTAGGGCCCGATCATTTTAGTTTAGTTGCGGTTTGTGATTTTTGGGTTGTTTATATGAGAGATTATAGAGTAATAAAAACTCATGTACTGATTTTATTGATATAAATGAAGTCTATAAAGTATGTACTTCAATTAATTAGTAGATTTTATCTTGAAAAAATATTTTGTTTAAAAATTATTTACTATAAAAAAATATATAAAAAACAGTTTTAGGAAACCGAAAAGAATAGGACCCGGTCGTAGGGTCGCCAACCGGCCGTTGTCGCGTCGCGCGTGGTCGTTTTCGGGCCATCTGTTAATTACCGTGCCGCGCGCGGACGTAGAAACGCTCGCATCAACGCGCGTTCGGGGGGATGAGGCTACAGCTAAGCCCGGTCGTGTGTTGATGGATGGCAACTCGTGTTACGTCAGTTCTTTAAAAAAAAAACAACCATGGGTCGAGACGTCAGGTGAAACGAAGACAACACGCTCACGTTATGGCACAGTAGGTTAATTGGCAGGGATCGATACATGCTTCTTGTGTATAATATCTTGGTTCGTTGTCTTGATTGGTTGATGCTTACTTCAGGGTTCGTGCCGGGACAAGATGTACCAGTCCGTGACGCAGGTGAAAGTCGAGTTTGTTTTGTTTAATCCATGGAAGGAGCTGTCGTGCTTTTGGGGGTGCCACGTACGGGAGCAAATTGGCAGTAGAACCTCCGCTGTAAGGATGCTACTGAAGTGACTAGGCTAGCTAGTATTTAGTCTTTTGGAAGACTATTTGCTAACCGGCCAGCTGGATCCACCTGGACCGGATGATTTGGAAAGCTGAAGGTGATCTCGCCATGCACAAGTCTAAGGTCGTTTTCGAATTGGTATGCTTAGAAAAGTCAAAAGTTTATGTAAGTGGGTTTCTTTACTTCACTTACTGTTGTCTGGTCTCGAAGAAAAGGCGGAGGGTTATGGATGTATTACTCA
Source organism: Dendrocalamus sinicus (assembly GCA_036346575.1). Taxonomy (NCBI): domain Eukaryota; kingdom Viridiplantae; phylum Streptophyta; class Magnoliopsida; order Poales; family Poaceae; genus Dendrocalamus; species Dendrocalamus sinicus. The sequence goes on along the minus strand of CM070660.1, from coordinate 7,484,672 downwards.
CACTACTTCTCTTATTTCCATTACAACATATTTCTTCCTCACTTTTTGTATCACTTACCATCTTCTTCTAAAATGCACTTCTTTTAGTCGCTATTATTTATTTTCAACCAAAAGTCATATGTCATAGCCAAAAATCATCAGAAAAAGAGAGAGGGTCACGAGTGCACCACCCATCCTACTCTCACTCTGTCACAGCAAATATCTCTTTCTTACTTTTTGCACCATTCACTTTCTCCTTTTAAAACTATTTTTTAGCTATACTATTTATTTTTAATCAAAAATCATCAGTAAAAAGCTAATACAAAAAGGCCTCTAACACTAATCGTTCAGGCACTTGCATGTGAAAAGAGACTCGCCGATAGTACTATCAAACCCCAACGATACGTCGAATTTCTTTCAGCACATGTTTCTTTGATCTCTAATTCTATAGGAAAAAAAAGGCTCTCTTCCAAAATTCTACAGAATCTGCTTAAGCTAATGCAGCTATGCCCATGTACCAAAAAGTGAGGCTCTCTACCTCTTTGATTTGGCCCGGGCGCCGGGGGCGCGTTTCTGCGTTCGGGCCCCGTCCCCCTTTCTTCCGCTGGGCCACGGCCGGGCGCGCTTGGTGCGCTTTTCGGCAGAACTCTGGGCTGGTAAGGTGATGGGCCGCGTGCCGACGACACGGGGCAACGCTGGGCCTCAGAAACCACCGCGCCGCGCGCGGAGTGGGCTGCGCTGCGCAACGAGCTCTCCCCGTATTTTCTAGAGTACCGACCGCACTCCGCTGGAAATGGACGGCTGGGGAGATTGTGGTAGCCCATTAGTTGGCGGTCACTTTTCTGACCGGCCGTCGTCCTCCGATTTTTCATTACTGTTATAAAACAATGTGTTAAGATAGTTGTACGTGTTGAGAAATCGTCGCTGGCGATCAGTCCGAGCGATTCTTCTGTTTAGAACAAGAACGAATCAATCACAGAAGAATAGATTGAACACATAAAGAGATAGAGAGAACTTCTGGTATTTCTTTATTGCTTTCATTCATGTGTACATAATGAGGAGGTATGACTCTCTATTTATAGACTATGCCCTGGGCTGCCGGTCCAGGCCCAAGTTTCTTAACACTTCCCCTTGGGCACTCATCTGACACGTTCATGCCTCACTAAAACTCCATAAAAACCCAGTGGGAAAAATTTGGAGAAAGAGCACATGATACATGTGATGTCGCGATGCACGAATTGCCTCATTAAAAACCTTGGTCGAGAAACTTTATGGAAAACTTGTCAAAGGAAAAAGAGTACAATTCACCCAATTTCATTTGGTCTTCAGGACTTTATTCCTTTGGGTACTTAATCTTCATGATCAAGATTTAATAACGGGCTTGAGAGAATTCTCCCCCTGAATTCTGCACTTCTCTAAGTTTCATCATTCCAATCCCTCACACGCACCTTTCAAAGCTAGATGCGGGGAGTGACTTAGTGAACAAGTTTACATGACTTAGTGTGCAATACTTTAATCTTGTCCATCTTTGCAATTCATGAGTATAGAGGAACTTGGGGTTGATATGCTTACATAGCCCGTCTGCACTTGTGCAACGCGAGCTGCATTATCTTCATGGATAATTGTGGGGGTTTGCACAATGTTCATTCCACATGACTGCTGGATGTGGTGAACCGTTCATCGGAACCAAGCGCACATTCGTGCGGCTTCATATAGTGCTATAATTTCTGAGTGGTTCGTCGAAGTAGCTACAAGGCTTTGCTCAGACGATTTCCAGAAAATTGAAGTTCAACCACACAGAAAATATATAGCCTGTTTGTGACCTTGTGGTATGCGGGTTTAACAGGTACCCAGCATCTGCATAGTCAATCAAGTTCAGATCTTGATTATTTCTGTAAAACAATCCAAGGTCCTTCATTCCTTGGAGGTATCAGAAGATGTCCTTTATGCCCTACCAATGCCTTTTGGTGGACTCTGCATTGTACTTTGCTAACAGGTTCACGGCAAATGCAATGTCTGGTCTAATGCAGTTTGTTAAGTACATGAGTGCTCCCATTGCACTCAAGTATGGGAATTCTGGTCCTGGGACTTCCTCCCCCTCTTCTCTATGTCGGAAAGGATCTTTTTCTTGCTGTAAAGACCTCCCGATCATTGGTACTTTTGAGGGAAATGCCTTCTCGAAGCCAAACCTTTCAAGCACCTTCTGGGTGTCGGTTGACTGATGTACCAAGATATTCCTTCCAGGACATGCTCAAGCTGCAGGCCTAAGCAAAACTTGGTCTTGCATAAATCTTTCATTTCAAATTCTGACTCCAAGTAGGAGTTTGCTTCTTTTATATCTTCTGCTGTCCCGATGATATTCAGATCATCTACATACACAGAGATTATACAAAATCTATTCTGGGATCGCTGTATAAATACATAAGGACAGTCTTCATTATTCGTGTAGACTTTCTTGCAGAGAAAGTCGCTTAAGCGATTATACCACATTCTTTCAGATTGTTTCAGTCCATACAGTGACTTTCTGAGTTTCACACTGTACAAATTTCTATTTGCTCTGTCTTGGTTCGGGAGAGGTATTCCTTCAGGAACTTTCATACAAATCTCCGAATCCAAGTTACCGTAAAGGTATGCAGTCACAACATCCATCAATTTCATTTCTAAGTTCAAATTCACTGCCATTGAGATCAAGTATCTAAAGGTAATTCCACTCATGACTGGGGAGTAGATTTCTTCATAATCAACTTCGGGACGTTGAGTGAAACCTTGTGCTACCAGCCTTGCTTTGTATCTCACTACTTCATATCTTTCATTTCTCTTTCGAACAAATGCCCACTTGTGCCCAACGGGGTGTATGTGGGGAGGTGTGCGGCATACGGGCCCAAACACCTCTCTTTTGTTCAGAGATAGCAATTCGGTTGCTATTGCCTTCTTCCATCTTCCCAATCTGATCTTTTCTTACATTCAGCGAGCGATGCAGGCTCGGGATCAAGATCAATTATGGTGGCAATTTTCTTTGCGAAGTAGATATCGATATTAGCTGTTGTCCTTATCAGGGACTCTCCCGTGTGCACATAATTTATAGCTATTTCTTCATGAGTTGCTTCTTCCGAGCGATTGCTTCTGCTGAGCTTTACCTTGACGCTTCTTTCAATTGTGGTGGCAACTCCCTTTAATTTTTCGGCTCCGATGTGTGCGCACACATCCATGCCTATGGGGATATTCAGATCCGGTATGCTCTTTTCAGCAGGTGTCATACTTGTGCCAGGTCTCAACTGGCTCCCCTTCTCATTCTGGGGGACTTTAATGATCGGCTGTGGTAAGTCCTTCTTATCCTTCTTCACCAGGCGTCCCCGGTTACTAAGGATTCGAGGAACCGGAGTTCTCGCCCTCTTTTTTATTTTTCTGAGGCCTCTGGACGAGATTAGGGATACCTTCTGCTTTCTTTGGTATTTCAACGCTCTCCAGTGCAGTGCGTGCAGACACATGCGACTTAGTCACGCTCTTCAAATCACTAAAGTGATCAGGCAGCTGATTTGCTAATGCTTGCAAATCAATTATCTTCTGGACTTCTATTGTCTTCTGGACTTCTCTATTTGCTTCACTAATGCGCGGGTCATCTGCATGGATTCTCGTGACTTGCCATGTAATGTCTTCTGGACTTCTCTAGTGCGTGGGTCATCTGCATGGGTTCCCCAGGTTTGCCACATAATCTCCCGACATTCTTCATCAAGGGGTTGATTTCCTCCCCCTAATGTTGGGAAATTTCCGGTGGTGACCCTTGCGCTAGTTGCATAGGTGAAAGGATGTTGTAGGCCGAAAGTCTAAGGTTGATGAGATTCGCTGCATGTAGGACTGCGTGTCCCCAACATGTAGCTGGCAAATTACAATTATGCAAGAGGGGTCGGGCAATTTAATTCTTTTAATTAAAGCCTCTGCCAAACCATTCTGGGTATGGACATGCGGTGCCAATGCTCAATCGCAATTCCCATTGCCATGCAATAATCATCAAATGCCTTCGAAGTAAATTCTCCGGCGTTGTCCATTCTGATGGACTTAATGTGATGATCAGGGAACACATTTCTGATGCGAATGATCTGCGAGATCAATTTTGCAAAGGCGTGGTTTCTTGTGGACAGCAAACCCACATGTGACCACTTCGAAGAAGCGTCAATGAGCACCATGAAATACTTAAACGGCCCGGAGACAGGCTGAATGGGACCGCATATGTCTCCCTGGATGCGTTCCAGGAATACATGGACTTCATCCTTCACTTTCAGAGTGGAGGGTTTAGTAATTAGTTTCCCGGTGGCACATGCAGGGCACACAAAATCTTCATGATTCGAAAAATTCTTCACATTAATATTATGCCCATGCGAGTTATTTATTATGTTTCTCATCATCCTAAGACCTGGGTGGCCTAATCTATCATACCAGAGATAGAAGAGTTCAGAGCTTCTAAACACTGTTTTGAGCGATTATGCAGCTATGCAGCGCTTTAATGTTGGTATAATATAGCCCGATGAAGGAAGTTTTTCTAATACAATTTTCATTCTCTTTGCGCTTCTTAATGAGCGGTATTCTTACAGTACTCTTCTTTTAGTCTCAACGTGGAAACCATTGGCGCAAATATTCTTAAAACTTAGGAGAATGCTAGTCGATTCTGGGTATAATAAGGTTTCTTCAGTGACCAAAATTGTGCCCATTGTGGTTCTTCGTGAACCAATTATTCACGCATAGCTTCTGGCGATTGTCGTAAGGCTGCCAATGCTCTTACGGATCGACTCAAACCACTTAATCTCTCTTAAGATGATATGCATTGTGCTGCTGCTAGCTAAGCACACTTCCTTCATAGGGCACTACACTCGTTCTTATATAGGATATTTTATTAACATGCATGAGAAGGCAATCAACACATAAATAAAATACTCTAGTATCAGAACATATCATGCCATCATAAACTGAATAATGAATGAATTCTTCAAATATCATCCAACCATCACGAGAAGATAACAATTCTTAAGTACCATTCATGCAAATTCTAACATATTCTTCCACACAAAATAAATGACAATTAAAGTCGAAATGCATTGATTAGTAATTGGACTTCTTCTGCTATTTTCTCGGGGTGACATTCTCTTCAAAAGAAATCATGACGGTGGCTGCTTCTAGGTCGAGAGGGTTGCTGCTGTCGTAATGGTCTCAAACACCATCAATGCAGGCAGCTTCTCAGAACGCTCCCCCTTAACCGATGCAGAGTGGGCTTCATGTGCCTTTTGCCATCCCGTTTTGGCTTGCTAGCCTTATTCTCACGTGGAGCATCTGATTTGCCTTTATGGGCTGCGGTCTTGCCCTTCCTTCCCCTTTTCTCTATCAAGGGCTTTCGCACCTTGTTGCTCCCGGCGTTGGCTTCACGGCCAGTGGAGCTACCAGATGGCTGAGTGACTTAGTTCTTGCGGAGAACCGTCCGAGCTTCGCAATTTGCATCATATCAAACAATTGGCATATTTCTCATAGCCGTCTTGGCGATAATTGCGTGCGGATTGTACTTCATTTGGGTGGAAGGATTTTCTCAATTTTACGTATTGGGGTACAAATCTCGTGCAAAGCGTAATTGTATTTCTCGACCGTCTTAAAGTCGGCAAACCTTAGTCCGATCCACTCTTGCTCGCTTGGGAAAGAATGGTATACTTTAGCCTCTCAAACCGCTTCTTGATTGCGGTCCAGTGCTAAGCGCTTTTCTCGCCATATACTCATTCTTTAGAGTGAGGCGGAGGTGGTGCTGAGAAAATGATGAGGAGAGAGGTGGTGCACGAGAAAATGAAGTGCCCGATCATTCTCCTCGAGTTTGGGTTGGCGTCATTCACCCGCCAATCCCAATAGCGGTGAGCTTCACGGCTCCAAGCACAATCTCGACATCGGATGCCTATGTCAGATAGTTTTGGCCATGCGGGGCCAGCTCCTCGAACTCTCAGTTCGTGATGCTAGTCATCTAAATGTGTATAAGTCTACTGCTGGTAGACATGCACGGAATAATTCACTGCGGGTAAATAAATGGAACAAAAGATTCTCGTAATGTTTCATAATTTTCTGTGCATTTTCTATAATTTTACTGCTAATTTCAGTGATTAAAAGCAATCAAAACAATTACAATTAACCAAAAATAGTAAATAAATACAGAAAATACATAAATAATAATGGCAGAAATAAATAAGCTTCAAATGCTAAAAAATAATGCAAAATTCGGATTCCCGAGGCCCTTTTATGCTAAAATATGAAATTTCAGCAAATTCTGCAATTCCAGAGGGTTTTTACGCAAAATTTCAGTTCAGAGAAAAATTTACGTAATTTTCTGATTTACCGAGGGGTTTTCTGCAAAATCCTGGACCCACTCGTAAATTCGAGGGCTTATACGTAATTTTCAGAACTACGAAGCCTTTTATGGAAAATTCGGGACTAAAATTAAATAATTAAGGGCCAATCGGTAAATTTCAGGACTTGGGGTCCTTTTTTGCAAAATCCAGCACCCCCCCACCGGCCTGGCCTTTTTTTCACATTTGGCCCACCACGTCCGGCCCACCATCGGCCTGCTTCGGCCGGTTTTCACGGGGCAGGGGTAGGGTTTCCCCTACCCCTGTTCACACGGGGTGGTGGCGCAACATGCCCGAGCGGCTCGGGTGGTGGCCGGCGGGGCTAGCGCGACGGGGGCGGCGAGCGGGCCGGCTCGGCGGCGCGCGAGCGGCGACGGGTGGACGGAGGCGGCGGATACAAGTGGCGGTGGCGGAGGGCACGGATTCAAGCGTCGCGGAGGCGGCGCACGGCCGCAGACGGAGTGGCGCCCGCGTCGAGGGCGAACGCCGCGCGAGGCCCAGCGGCACCGCGGTGGTGGGAAACCGGCGTCTGCGCGGCGGCGCATGCTGGCGCCGGCGGGCTGCGGCCGGGTGGCGATTCGGCCGGGCGGCGCGTTCGCACCGTCGCGGAAGACGAGGCGACGGCGCCGCGGCGATCGGCGTCGCGGCTTGCGCAGCGACGACGGGAAGAGACGGCCTCGCCGGTGTGGCGGCGCCGGCGCATGCGCGCGGTCCGGTTCAAGAGGTCGCGGGAGGGCGCACGGCGGCGCCATTCGGGTGACCACCGTCGCGAGGACGGCGCGGTGCATTGGGCGATCGCGTGCGTGGAGGCGAGGTGGCTCCGTTCGCGACAGCGCGCGCGCGGAGAGCGGAGCATCGGCCGGCGGCGCGGCGGCGCGGAACCGATGTCGCCAGCGCCGTGAGGGCATGGTGCACGGCGACGGCGCCCATGCGGGGAGGGAGCTCAACGATGGCGGCGCCCATGCAGGGCGGCGATCGGCGGCGGACCGATCGCTATTAGCTGGCGGTGCCTCTTGCTCCACGGCTGGCTTCTGGCCGGCGACCGTATGCAAAAGCGTATTATTTTTTTTCTTCTTTTGAGATGCCATGCATGAACCAGACAGGAAGAACAGATGCTAGTTTCTTTTCTCGTTAGTGATCATGCAGAATCAAACAAATTCATGCAGAAATTTTTCGTTTCCAATCTACGATGCAATCGACATCTACCCTGTTTTGCAATCTACCGATCGACATTGTGCCGGTGATTTCAGATCTGCTCGCGGTAGATTTAGGGCGGATTTGCATCGTTTCTGATGCAATCAACATCTACCCGTTTCACAATATACCGACCGGCATTGTGCCAGCGACTTCAAGTCTGCTCGCGGTAGATTAGGGCGGATTTGCACCGTAGAATTTCAATCTAGAACGCGAAAAGAAAATACAGATTCAAAAAGCGATCTAGAAAATTCAATCTGTGTTTCGATGATTACCTCGTTCACCGGAGCGAAGTCGTGCTGATAACGTGTTGAGAAACCGTCGCTGGCGACCAGTCCGAGCGAATCCTCTGTTTAGAACAAGAACGAATCAATCACAGAATCACAGAAGAATAGATTGAACACACAGAGAGATAGAGAGAACTCCTGGTCTTTCTTTATTGCTTTCATTCATGTGTACATAATGAGGAGGTATGACTCTCTATTTATAGACTACAATGAGGTGCCCACCATGGGCCCTGGGCTGCCGGCCCAGGCCCAGGTTTCTTAACAGTACGTTCATTTTCCTCCAACCACTTTATTTCTTTAACTTCTCATCATTCTTCACTTTTCAACTGATCAGAACAATTATCTTCTATAATACGATTCTCTATACATTCAATAAGTTTCGTTGCAACATACGAGTATAATGTAACTAGTACTACAAGAAAAACAAACACAACCTACACACCACACGTACATAAATAGATACCTATTTTCTGTACACGCTGAAAAACTAGTTAGAGACTCTGGATACACGCTGTCCCACTTAATCTATTACTATTATAAAAGAATGAGTTGGTGGTTGTACGTCCATTCTCCTCCAATCGCTCTATTCACTTAACTTCTCACTGTTCTCCACTTTTCAACCAATCAAAGCAACTCTCTTCTATGGCACGATTTTCTATATATTCAATAAGTTCCGTTGCAACGTACGGGTACGTAACTAGTATACATTATGTATAACCACTTAAATTATCGATGAGCGTGCATGCCCATTGGAAATCGAACACGGACGGGCAGGGTAATACTACGACGTCCCTGCCAACTGACCGGGATTATGCAACGGCACGGCCGTGCCTTTATAGTTGCAACGGCAGATGATTTGCTTCCCTAAAACCCCACCGTTTGCTCGTCCAATGGTCGCCGCTGCCACTGTCGTCGTCGGTGACGCATTCCCATCCACCGTCTCGGAGATCTCCTCCGACTCCGATGATATCCATTTCCTCCTCCCTCGTGGTCTACCGGTTCACCGCGAAGCCGCAGCATGTCAAGAAGTGCAGAAGCTGCCTAAAGGTGATGGCTGTGCCTGCGATGCTGTGCTGCAGTTGTTTGTTTGAGTGCTAGATTCTATTGTTAGAATTAACAGGAAATGTTTCTTGCGACAATGTAACATTGTGCAACTGAGGACCAAAATTCGGTTGTATATTGGCTTGGATTTGTCTGGTTGCTGACTTGCAGTTCTGTTGGTTTAGTTTTGCAACACCCCGCCCACTCACTGGGCCAAGATGCTACCACCTCTGCATACTCATACTAATTCATCAGCAACTAGAAGAATTTAAGCCAATAATAAGTTTATTCATTTTGCTACGTTCCGATACATCATAGCATTTTTATTGATTACTCTAGCCTAACAAAGCTAAAGCACACTGACAAAAGTGATACAAAAACGCTGCTGGTTCGTGCCAGTTGTTCATGTGCTACTCCCGCCCGCACTTGACATCCTCAACAGTCACCTAAAAACAACAACGAAGCAAGGGTGAGTCCACCGACTCAGTAAGTACAAAGCAAAACAACAAATAACAGGTTCATTCATTAGACCATATTCATTCCAGTTTCATTAACCACTTTACCCTTTAACCACTTTACGTCCCGATAACGATTCATCATGCACATGCACATTTCTCTTATCTCTTTATGTTCTCATCAACCGACCGTTATGCATATGCCCATGCACATGCTCATGCATTCTTTCTCAACTCTTTAGCCTATACCGGTATAGCAGAGTGTGCACCTGTCGATGCTCACCCAGGCCCGCCTAGTTTCATGCGGGGACCTCAAGCCCGTCCTGTTTCATACGGGGACCTCAGTAGCCCGTAATTTCTCATACGGGGACCTCAGCTCCACTCCCGTGGAGCGTCCACTCAACGTGGACCAACTCTATCTCTTTTCATGACATGCATGCAATGCAAGTTCTCCGACTACTCATATCAACATGGCATGTCTCAACATTTACCCTGCATCATTTCTCAGTATGCATTCCAAGTATAATCAACTTACCCCAACATGGTAAGCAAGGCTTCATCCGAAAATATTTAACTTACCTCAACACAGTAATCAGTGCATCCTTATTCAATTTACCCGAAATCACTACCCGAATTCACCGCTTTACAATGCACTTGCCTGGTTAGCCTTGGGGAAGATGCATGGACGGCTCCGACCCGGGACCTCCACCTGCGTACATATCAACCCGACTCAATGGCAAATAAAAACCAGAGCCTAAACGGAGAACAACGTCCCCAAGCTTGTATCCCAATCTTGGGTGTAATCGCACGGGTTTTGAGGGACCTGTCGCGCAGGTGCCGAACCCATTTTTTCTCTCTTTCTTTTTCTCCTCTTTTCTTTTCTTTTTTTCTTCCCTTTTCTTTCCTTTCTTTCCCTTTTCTTTTCTTTCCTTCTCTCTCTCTCCTCCTTACCCAGCATATCTCCTTTCTTTCTTTTGGCCGAATGGCCTCCCCATCTATTTCCTCACCTGGCTATCTCTCTCTCTCCCCTAGTCCCAAATTGGCCGAAGGCCTGCTCCTCACTGGCCTCACCCAGGGGCGGCGCGTGGGTGCGCCGCCCCCCTCCCCTTGCCGCCGGCGTTCCCACCTCCACGGCCCCCCATTCTCTCCCTCTCCCTCTACTCTAACTGGCCGAAGGCCTCGCTCCTACCCCCTGCTCCGACTGGGGTGGTGCGGCAGCGTGCGGCCAGCTCGGCGAGGCCGGCGGCTCCGCCGCCGCCCTCCTCTCCCCTCCCGTCCCCTCTCTCCCTCGCGGCGCCTCCATGCGCTGTGTCAAGCGGCGCAACGACGCGCGCGAGTCCGCTCGCCGGCCCGGCTCATCGCCGGCCGGCCGCCGCCACCTCCCACCTTGATTCGGCGGGACCGACCGCCGCCTCCCCTTGCGCGCGCGGTGAGGTGGAGCGCTCGGCATCGCCGCCGGCCGCCTTTCCCTATACCACTCTACCTCCCTCGGTTCACCGGTCAGGCTTGCAGCTCCGGCCGACCATGGTCATGCCCATGGCCACCGAGCGCCGCTTCGGCCCTCTCATTCTTTCTATGTGTTCGTGGTGCTATGGGGTTGAGGGAAGGTGAGCATACTCGGTGTCACATCCCAAAAATTCTCTTTCTGAAAAATTTAATTTCAAATTAATTATTTTAAATTATTTGAGTTTTATTTGGATTTGCCCTGAATTTTTGTTTTTGAAAAGCTAGATTTGAAAAGTATTTTAAGTAAAACCTAAAATTATTTGATATTTTGATTTTATATGAAAATCCTAATTAAAAATAATTATTTGGAGTTATTTGGCTTTTAATTGGTTTCCTGGATTTTTTTTGGAATTTAAAAATGTATTTTTGAAATTAAAAAGCATTTTAAGTATGAAAATTAAATACCAACATTAGTTGGAAATATTTTTATTAAGTCCAAAATGTCCCCAGAAACTTCTGTGTATTTTTCTGGAATTAATTAAAGCTTAACTCGAATTTTTATTAATTAAAAAGATTTAATATGATTAAATTAAATATTAATATTTGTTAAAAATATTTTATTTGTGTTCCTTGTGTCACAAGGAATTTTTGTGTATTTTCTGGGATTTTTCGGAGTTTGTTTGAGCTCAATTTGAAATTTCAAAAAAGTTAGAGGAGAGAGAATGAACAGTACCGCGCGGTACTGTTCATCTCCAACCTCCAGATCGCTCGATCATCTCACTGTACATGTTTCCTTCCGATTTTCTCTCTTCATAACTTCCAATCCGGACCTTATCTCAATGTCTTTCCAAAAGAAAAGTTGTGCCAAATCACGCAAGGAATCCATCCCAACTAGTCCCCTTCCGTTTCGTTCATCCGTTTGCCTTTATCTCCAATTTTCTGAAACGGACTCAAACCGAAATCCACGAATTGTGGTCGGTTTCTACCTCTTCCAAGCCTATAAATAGGACCCTTGGCTCCCTAAACCCATCCCAAGCCGTGGCAAGTCCCATCAAAGGTCAGGACGCCGTCGGCATCGAGGCCCTTCGGTCTCGAATTTGCTCGTCACGTCTCGAGCTATTCGGTGAGTTTTTCCGTGATCCTTTCGCGTCACATTGTGCCATCATGTGCCATCTACCTTCTTGCCAAGTTAATTTGGTTTGGTGCAGCCAATCTTCCGAATCGAGTTTTCCCAATCTAGGTCAAGAGCGCTTCCCGACGCCGATTCGTCATCTCCGGTAAGCTTTAGCCCTTGTCGTAATTTTTCTTAGACTTCCCTCACCGCGTTCTACGCCGTGCTCACCTCCGTTTCCCCGAAAAGCCTCCACAAATTTTCACCTCCGAACCTCGCCATGGCCGCAAATGGCATCTCGTGTCCCCCATCTACCCGGTGATGTTTCCACCAATCCGTTCGCGTCACTTTGTGCCAAACCATCCCAGGTAGCTACCCTTCAAGTGGTTTTAGATTTCGTTCACCGAGCACCAAGATATTAAGTTTTCCTTTACCCTTCCCGACGTCGTTCAAACGTAGATTGCGCCGTCTCCGATGGGTTTCTGGCCGAGCCGATAATTTTCCTAGCTTCACCAAGCCGCGTTCTACCCCGTGCTCACCCTACTTCTCCATGTCCTATGCCCGGATTTTATTCCTCTCTTCTACCCATGTCGTTGTAGCCGCCGCGTCGCCAACGGTCTCCGTTTGGCGTGCTGTCAATTCCTATGGGTGCCTTGGGTCCCTAGCAACCCATTTTGCTAGTTAGATTCACCTCCCATGCCTCCTCTCGCCAGCGCTAGCCTTCTCGCTAAAATTACTGTTCTCGGATGAACAGTAGCATCTGTGAATTTCCAGCATTTTCTCGCCCCGGCAAACTTTAGATCGCTCGTTCTCCTTCGTCCGAACTCCGATCGACCCAATTCTTCTTCCTAAATTCATCTAAAATTGAGCTCTATCTTTTGGTTCTGGTTTTGCAGTTTTTGGAGTTCATTTGAATTTTATTTGAATTTGTTTTGTTTGTTTTGTCGTTTCGCGTAGAACCCGACGTCGCCGAAGAGTTTGTCGAGCCACAGCAAGAGGGACCAACCAGTGCGCAAGAAGGCAAGTCTCCTTTGATCATCTTGAACCCATGATTTGAAATGTTTTCAAATTATTTTAAATTATATGCATTGCTATTTACATAAAATATTAGTTCAAATCTTTAGGAACTAGTTATTCCAACTTGCTATGCCCTCCATTGACATTGAATGCCATGTACTCTTGTCACCATAGAATTTCCTTTGTCTCATTAATGAGAGTATTATACTTACTTGTTGATGTTAGTATAGTAGTATAATGCTTAGTCATGCTATCTAATAACTTTGGAAAATCTTGAAAATGGGAAATTATGAATTATTATTGAACCTTGTGTTGGTAAATGAGGTGGCAATTGGAGTTGTCACTGTGATTTTAAAATAAAATAAAATGTGAAAGTTGGTTTAGATTAGGGTGGATGGTTGGTTTGGTTTGGTGCGATTAGCACGAGATCTTGTTAAGTGTATGTTCCACCTAGTCAATTAAGGACCGACGCTTGTGTTTGTCCGCATCGAGCATTAACCGCACAACCACAAGTCTATATGGGTACGACCTAGCCGACTAACTTATGATAGTCTAGTTTAGGTGCCACTAGTGGAAAGTGAGTGCCGAGGATGGGTGGTTATTCACAGTGAGGGACAGATTTCTTGTACTCATACGGCGCAAGAGGGGCTTGGTTCGGCGGTTAGCCTACTGCGGTGAAACCTCAGCGGGTGGTATCTAGCTAGATTAGAGTAAGGTAAAGGCTTTGTGATATTTTATCCGGGTCTCATGCCAAAGGAAGCGTGTTGACTTTTAGGATAATTTATCTCTTGTGGGTAAAGTTGTACAACCTCTGCAGAGTGTAAAACTATTCGAATAGCCGTGCCCACGGTCAAGGGCGGCAAGGAATGCATTCACATGGTAGATTTCTGGTTTTGTTTTAAAATCAAAAGTTTTGTATTCGAGAGTGGAGGGAACTCTCGGAAGGGGTATCTGGCGATTGGAGCGAGAGGGTGGATGTAACCCGCAATATTAAACTTGTTCAAGTTGTTTAAGCTAGTCTTTGGAAGATGGAACCTTCACTATAGAATTATTGATAGTTTCTATTAAAACATTTATGTATTAAATGGATGCCTTGAAAATAATTAGTAGTAATTGAGATTTCAAATATTGCTTTGTGCAAAAGAACCATATAGCCTTCCTTTGTCAAGCCTTGCATCTATTGCATTTTTCCCAAGACTTGCGGAGTACTTTATGTACTCACGCGTTGCACTCAAAAATAATTCTCAGAGGAATATGAAGCTCAAGAGGAGACTACGACTACTTCGCGTGTGGATTCGATGAAGGCTTCCTGAGTTCTAGGTCGCGCTTCCCACCAATTGCCCGTGGCGTATTGATGGGTCTTCGCGGATTTATTTTCGCTTCACGTGTTTCAGGAGTGTGTGAGGTCTTAAAACCTCAGTTGTAATAATGAGACCTTTCGTGCCTGCATCTTTATTATTGTAATAATGCGTTGTTGGTTATGAATCATTTCGTTAAACTGTGTGCACTAGCTTTGATCCGGGACTAGTGCAAGAATACACGAGGGTCCGGTTTGGAAATCCGGGTCCCGGCAGAGGTGGTATCGAGCCAATTTGATATGTAGGACGTGACCTAGTTAGAATGGTCGTTAAAATAAGAACTTCAAATTTTATTTTATAAAATAAAAGGTTAATAATGTGCTATCCTTGTCTTTTCTTGTCTTTCTATCCTTACCTTCGTCATGGCATTCTCCTTATCTATCCGCTTATTTCCTTTTGGAATGGTAATTGTATCCCCTTCCTCTATAATTTCTATAGATGGATCGATGAGGTTACGTCTAAAAGCACTTGGAGAATCCTTGGAGACCTAGAGTATCTGAAAGACAACAAATTTATGGAAAGTACTCTTGTCGGGAAAGACGTCATAATCAAGTGCATATCAAGTTAGGTAATTTGGAGAATTGTTGCTAGAGTGGTATATTTTGGATTTATAATTGACAAGATTGAATAATGTTCGAGAGGATTGGGATAAAAGGTATACTTGTGGATATCAATTGATTATAAATAAATCTAAAAGTATCATCTTTGTGGATTGACTAGAGAGTATACAAAGTTGAACTCTGGGAGCTAATTAGATCATGGGAAGAGTCTAAACTTTGCCTTGGATTTATTATCTAGGATTGAAAGGAGTGGTTGGATGTAAAACAAGATTTTGTTGAACGGATTATTTGTGATTATTGGAGAATTAGTATTAAGAGATTGATCCAGTAAAGGGAGATTAAAAGATTAAGAAGTTGAATTGTCATAAACAATTCATGGTATCAATTTTTGGGTGATTTGGTTGAATCATGAAGAGTAGATGAATGTTGTGGAGTTAATTGATTATCAGAGTTTGGTGGACTTATTGATGATGAGTGGATGCTAGTGGAATTCCTAGAAGATAATACACTTAGATATCTTGGTGGATTAATTTACCATTGCAAAGTGGACATTGAATTGATATGACAATTTGAGTTTGGTGGATTTAATAGATCAATGTTAGATAATTGGATTTTAACTAATGGGATTAACTAGGTCGTTTAAGGATGATCAACCCGAGGATTTAAATTACTTATGGGAGATAGATGGTCCAATGAGAATTAATTGAGAGATTGTCCGATAAGGATTAATTGAGTTCATTCAAATTTGGTGGAACCAAAATGATGGTTATCAAGAGATTGATGTTGGTGGATTAATGAATATTAAATTATGGCTTAGATGATCTTAAACTTGATTGATGATTACTAAAAGTTTGGATTAATCTTATATTGTCTTATCAGAGTTACGGATCTGTTGGATTAGATAATGATCATAGAACAATTGGTGGAAATCACAATTACAATGTTATTGGATTCTTGCTAGAAAAATTCTATGGTTGGTCGTCGATTCAAATTAGAGCAGAGAATAAAAGTTTAGGAGAGTATTTGTTGAAATCAATAAGGTGCATTTGTGGTATATGATTTTGGAATCAAGAATTTTGAAGAGTTGAAATAATTATGTCTCTCTCGGATGAACACTTGTGGAAGTTAAGCTCTTTTTAGTGGAATTCTGAAGTAATCGATATGATAAGGGCAATTGAAGTTAGCCCAAAGCTTGAAGGCGACTAAAGATGTACCACTCCGATTTGTTATTGTCTTCCGTATTTCTCGGTTAAAAGAATACTTGAGTACCAAAGAACAAGTTAGAATCATGAAGAAGCGATGACTAGTTCTTTAGTTGTAGTACCCAAGTAAAGTCTTTCGATTTTAGAACGCTATATATATTACTTGCTTGTGTGTTAGGTGGACTGTACCAAGTCTTTGTATACTTGTAGTACTGATCATCCTTAAAAACTATTTTGATTTCAAGTTAAGTTTCTTCTAAGTTGTTGCTTGCTTCCTTCTTGTGTGGGATGTTGTTTAGTTTCCCTAATCTCTTACCTATGCTAGTTCCTCTTATCTTTTGCTATCCCCGAAACCGCTTGGATGGTGAACACAAGGAGCAACCCCAGCAGCTCGTGACGCCAATGCTCACCAGACAACAACATTCCACCACCCCTGCTCAAGCCCCCAACTTGGAGCAGATGATGGCTATGCAATCGCAGCTACTTCAAGCTCTCGCTCGAATCAAGTGCAACAAGTTCCACAAAGCCAAACCAAGCACCGATCTAAGTTGGGAGAGTTTATGAGGACAAGACCTCCTACCTTTGCTGGTTCAAGTGGATCCATTGGAGGCCAATGACTGGATTAAGGATGTGGAGAAGAAGCTAATCTTAGCTCGGTGTAATGATCATGAAAAGGTGTTGTATGTAGCCCATCAACTTAAGGGAGTTGCTCGCTAATTGGTGGGAGAATTCTGCGCGCCCATCAAAATGTGCAAGCCATCACATGGGATGAATTTGTTGAGGCTTTCCGCACTGCGCATATTCCTACGGGAATAATGGAAATGAAGAAAAGGGAATTCTACCAACTGCAGCAAAGAAACCTCAGTGTTTCGGAATACCTGAACAAGTTCACCCAACTGTCCAGGTATGCATCAGAAGATGTCGCATCAGAGGCAACAAAGATTTGGCGATTCATGCAAGGACTTGATCCCAACCTCAAGGTGCAGATGGTGTCCAAAGATTTTTCGACATTTCAAAGATCGGTAAACAAGGCCCTTGTCCAGAAGATGCTCAATATCAATTGCAGGACTCTCGTAAGAGAAAGATGGCTTTTCATACACAATATAATGCAAGCAGTTCAAGACCCCGAATGAATCCACCCCAGTTCAATAACGCTCCAACCACACCAAGAACTCCAGGATCTGAGCCTCGTTCAGAGATGCAAGAACCCCACATCTTTACTGGGAGTTCGACCTCTAAAAGCAACACTCACCTTTGGAGTGCAATGTTTTCGATGTCACGAGATGGGGCATTATGCAAGCAATTGTCCACGAAGCCTCAGTTAACACTCCAATTCCTTTCAACTTGGGAGATACACCATCACGAACTCCGGTGTAGGACAAGGACAGGAGTAACTCCAAGCTGCAGAAAAGCTCCAAGAACTCCGCAATCACAAGGAAGAGGACGAGTTAACAACATCACCACAAAAGGTGCCCTGGGCAGCAATCATGCTTGGTAAGTTTCAATTTGGATCAAAGAAAGAAGCAGCTTGAGAGCATAGCAAAGAACCAAGAGCTGCGTTTTCCTCTCCTTTCTTTTTCATAGTCCGTTCGAATCTCGGGGACGAGATTCTTTCTAAGGGGGGTAGATTTGTCACATCCCAAAAATTCTCTTTCTGAAAAATTTAATTTCAAATTAATTATTTTAAATTATTTGAGTTTTATTTGGATTTGCCCTGAATTTTTGTTTTTGAAAAGCTAGATTTGAAAAGTATTTTAAGTAAAACCTAAAATTATTTGATATTTTGATTTTATATGAAAATCCTAATTAAAAATAATTATTTGGAGTTATTTGGCTTTTAATTGGTTTCCTGGATTTTTTGGAATTTAAAAATGTATTTTTGAAATTAAAAAGCATTTTAAGTATGAAAATTAAATACCAACATTAGTTGGAAATATTTTTATTAAGTCCAAAATGTCCCCAGAAACTTCTGTGTATTTTTCTGGAATTAATTAAAGCTTAACTCGAATTTTTATTAATTAAAAAGATTTAATATGATTAAATTAAATATTAATATTTGTTAAAAATATTTTATTTGTGTTCCTTGTGTCACAAGGAATTTTTGTGTATTTTCTGGGATTTTTCGGAGTTTGTTTGAGCTCAATTTGAAATTTCAAAAAAAAAAAGTTAGAGGAGAGAGAATGAACAGTACCGCGCGGTACTGTTCATCTCCAACCTCCAGATCGCTCGATCATCTCACTGTACATGTTTCCTTCCGATTTTCTCTCTCTTCATAACTTCCAATCCGGACCTTATCTCAATGTCTTTCCAAAAGAAAAGTTGTGCCAAATCACGCAAGGAATCCATCCCAACTGGTCCCCTTCCGTTTCGTTCATCCGTTTGCCTTTTATCTCCAATTTTCTGAAACGGACTCAAAACCGAAATCCACGAATTGTGGTCGGTTTCTACCTCTTCCAAGCCTATAAATAGGACCCCTTGGCTCCCCTAAACCCATCCCAAGCCGTGGCAAGTCCCATCAAAGGTCAGGACGCCGTCGGCATCGAGGCCCTTCGGTCTCGAATTTGCTCGTCACGTCTCGAGCTATTCGGTGAGTTTTTCCGTGATCCTTTCGCGTCACATTGTGCCATCATGTGCCATCTACCTTCTTGCCAAGTTAATTTGGTTTTGGTGCAGCCAATCTTCCGGAATCGAGTTTTCCCCAATCTAGGTCAAGAGCGCTTCCCGACGTCGATTCGTCATCTCCGGTAAGCTTTAGCCCTTGTCGTAATTTTTCTTAGACTTCCCTCACCGCGTTCTACGCCGTGCTCACCTCCGTTTCCCCGAAAAGCCTCCACAAATTTTCACCTCCGAACCTCGCCATGGCCGCAAATGGCATCTCGTGTCCCCCATCTACCCGGTGATGTTTCCACCAATCCGTTCGCGTCACTTTGTGCCAAACCATCCCAGGTAGCTACCCTTCAAGTGGTTTTAGATTTCGTTCACCGAGCACCAAGATATTAAGTTTTTCCTTTACCCTTCCCGACGTCGTTCAAACGTAGATTGCGCCGTCTCCGATGGGTTTCTGGCCGAGCCGATAATTTTCCTAGCTTCACCAAGCCGCGTTCTACCCCGTGCTCACCCTACTTCTCCATGTCCTATGCCCGGTTTTATTCCTCTCTTCTACCCATGTCGTTGTAGCGCCGTGCGCCAACGGTCTCCGTTTGGCGTGCTGTCAATTCCTATGGGTGCCTTGGGTCCCTAGCAACCCATTTTGCTAGTTAGATTCACCTCCCATGCCTCCTCTCGCCAGCGCTAGCCTTCGCCAAAATTACTGTTCTCGGATGAACAGTAGCATCTGTGAATTTCCAGCATTTTCTCGCCCCGGCAAACTTTAGATCGCTCGTTCTCCTTCGTCCGAACTCCGATCGACCCAATTCTTCTTCCTAAATTCATCTAAAATTGAGCTCTATCTTTTGGTTCTGGTTTTGCAGTTTTGGAGTTCATTTGAATTTTATTTGAATTTGTTTTGTTTGTTTTGTCGTTTCGCGCGTAGAACCCGACGTCGCCGAAGAGTTTGTCGAGCCACAGCAAGAGGGACCAACCAGTGCGCAAGAAGGCAAGTCTCCTTTGATCATCTTGAACCCATGATTTGAAATGTTTTCAAATTATTTTAAATTATATGCATTGCTATTTACATAAAATATTAGTTCAAATCTTTAGGAACTAGTTATTCCAACTTGCTATGCCCTCCATTGACATTGAATGCCATGTACTCTTGTCACCATAGAATTTCCTTTGTCTCATTAATGAGAGTATTATACTTACTTGTTGATGTTAGTATAGTAGTATAATGCTTAGTCATGCTATCTAATAACTTTGGAAAATCTTGAAAATGGGAAATTATGAATTATTATTGAACCTTGTGTTGGTAAATGAGGTGGCAATTGGAGTTGTCACTGTGATTTTAAAATAAAATAAAATGTGAAAGTTGGTTTAGATTAGGGTGGATGGTTGGTTTGGTTTGGTGCGATTAGCACGAGATCTTGTTAAGTGTATGTTCCACCCTAGTCAATTAAGGACCGACGCTTGTGTTTGTCCGCATCGAGCATTAACCGCACAACCACAAGTCTATATGGGTACGACCTAGGTGACTAACTTATGATAGTCTAGTTTAGGTGCCACTAGTGGAAAGTGAGTGCCGTGGATGGACCGGTTATTCACAGTGAGGGATGAGATTTCTCGTACTCATACGGCGCAAGAGGGGCTTCGGTTGGGCGGTTAGCCTACTGCGGTGAAACCTCGTGGTGGTATCTAGCTAGATTAGAGTAAGGTAAAGGCTTTGTGATATTTTATCCGGGTCTCATGCCAAAGGAAGCGTGTTGACTTTTAGGATAATTTATCTCTTGTGGGTAAAGTTGTACAACCTCTGCAGAGTGTAAAACTATTCGAATAGCCGTGCCCACGGTCAAGGGCGGGCAAGGAATGCATTCACATGGTAGATTTCTGGTTTTGTTTTAAAATCAAAAGTTTTGTATTCGAGAGTGGAGGAACTCTCGGAAGGGGTATCTGGCAGTTGGAGCAGAGAGGGTGGATGTAACCCGCAATATTAAACTTGTTCAAGTTGTTTAAGCTAGTCTTTGGAAGATGGAACCTTCACTATAGAATTATTGATAGTTTCTATTAAAACATTTATCTGTATTAAATGGATGCCTTGAAAATAATTAGTAGTAATTGAGATTTCAAATATTGCTTTGTGCAAAAGAACCATATAGCCTTCCTTTGTCAAGCCTTGCATCTATTGCATTTTCCCAAGACTTGCGGAGTACTTTATGTACTCACGCGTTGCACTCAAAAATAATTCTCGAGAGGAATATGAAGCTCAAGAGGAGACTACGACTACTTCGCGTGTGGATTCGATGAAGGCTTCCGGAGTTCTAGGTCGCGCTTCCCGATCAATTGCCCGTGGCGTATTGATGGGTCTTCGCGGATTTATTTTCGCTTCATTGTGTTTTCGTGAGTGTGTGAGGTCTTAAAACCTCGGTTGTAATAATGAGACCTTTTGATGCAGACTCTTTATTATTGTAATAATGCGTTGTTGGTTATGAATCATTTCGGTTAAACTGTGTGCACTAGCTTTGATCCGGGACTAGTGCAGTAATACACAGAGGGTCCGGGTTTGGAAATCCGGGGTCCCGACACTCGGGGGATGGCTTGGCGCGTGATCGGCGACCGTCGTTGTCCTCCGTTGTCGATGGCGCCGTCCTCACGCACTAGCCCTCCGAGCTCCTGCCTTCCCCTTGTCGTCAAGGCCGGTTGCTCCCTTGCTCCTCCTCTTCGGGCTCCCTCTTCTCTGTGGAGTGCTTGGAGATGTGCTTGTGTTTCGGCTTCTTGGCTCGGCAGTGAGAAGGAGTGGAGGGTGTGCTACTTGTTGGCTTTGTTCTTACCTTGGCCGAGAGAAATGAGGTGGGAAAGTGGCTTGGCTGCATGGTACTAGCATATATGGGCACGGTTGGGGGCTGCCCTTTGCATTTATGAAATGACTGCAACGCCCTCAATTAAAGCCCATGCCCCTCCCACACAATTGGCTGCCCAAAGGCATTTTGGTCCAAGGGGTTTTGGGGTTTCTACTGCGGCGGTAAGTCGGTAAAAAGGTAAGATAGAAATTTGCCGGATGATGAACACCCGAAACGCGAGACAGTGCTGACTGTCCCTAGGCGGTCCGGGAAACTCTGAGAGCGCTAATTATACGGCTCTCTAGACGGTGCTGACCGTCCTGGGATGGTCTGGGAACCTCTGCGCGCGACACTAAATCGACACTCTAAAAGTCGATGGGTCTGACGGCAAACTTCGCTCTTTATCCCTAATGTTTCCCTTTATGCAAATTTGGGGTATTACAAGTTTATAGGTGGGTTCTTTTGAGCCGTAACTTATGGCTTAAAATTTTGAATTCTGGCTATTCGCGAGAGGCAGTACGCAGAGAAAAATAGTTGCATGTGATTTTGGCCGGTACAGCTGAACTCAGTACATTTTTTACTATAATATTCCTGTTGACCTCGCTTTTCAAAAATGCACCGTTTGAAAGCTAGCTACTGTATCATAAGCCATAAGTAATAAGTGGAAAAGAACTCAACCATAGTTGATTCAAGGAGCATGATCAACGTGGTTTAGAATTTCATGAATTTTTTTGGGAATATACAAAAGAATTGCACGTCATTTCATTAAGAGGAACGAAAAGTTATAAACACTAGGAAGCCTAGTGTTTTGAGAAAGATAAAAGAACAAGGAGAGACCGAGAAGCAGAAAGGATGTGAGGCTACAAGAAGATAAGGCAGAAAGAGGAAGAAAGGTCGACGGTGCTTGAGACAACACAACAAGGCTATGTAAGGGACTAGGATGTGTTTGTCATGTGATGGTCGGTAGCATGTCCACACCCGCCCAATGCCAACAAATTATCTCTTGCTTTAGTTTGTCCAGGAAAGCTTCAATGGTCGTCTTGCTTGTGTTCAATGGTCCAGGAAGACTCGATCGTTGTGTTCATACCAAATGGTCCAGAGGAAGAGGATGACAATTGAGTTGAAGTTTTTTCTTTGAGCCTTAGGCACTTGTTTGCTTATTAAGGTCCACCAGTCTAGCAACCGGGTCTGTTCTATTGGGGGTGGGCAACGTCTGTCGAAGAGTCGCGAGAATTGTGCCCAGACTTGGCGAACCTAAGGGCAAAGGGTGAGGAGATGATTGATTGATTCTGGGTTCTGTTCACAAAGTGGGCAAAGAGTGTGTGACGACACACCGTGCCACGCTAGACGATCTGCTGTACAGCAGACTTGCATTTTAGAGGAGCCTCGCATTTCCAACTTAGTTTGTGAGCTGCAAAATGGATCCCGCCGAGGAAAAGAGTATTGTAAGCAGAATTGGGAGAGTACCCTTTCGAAGGATTTAGTTTCCAAATGGTCTGATCTTCGATATGAGGTTGGGTATGAACTGAGGCGACCTTGTGCCAAAGGATCAAGAACTCGGCGGTTGCCTGAATCATCATGGCTCCCTGAATTCTTTGGATCTAATAATTTAGTAGAAGAACTTGTGTAACCGTGGCGGTTCTCTTGATATTTCTATGGACAAGTTTACAGATGGATGGAGCTATGTCCTCTGCCGATTGCCCTCTAATCCAATTGTCAAGCCAAAACAGAGTTTGGTTGCCGCCTCCAATTTGAACCTCTGTCAGTGCCCTGAACATTGCACTAATGGTCGGTTCATATGAAACTTATAGGTTAGCCCATGAGCACGATTGATCTGTTTTTTACCCCCATAACTATCGTAGACGCAATGCATTGCCCATTGCCTTGAGGTCAACAATTCCTAGCCCACCAAGAGCTAAAGGCTTGCAAACGGAGTTCCATGCCACAAGGCAGTGTCCTCCCCTGATGGCTTCTAATCCCTTCCAAAGGAAAGTGCATCTTATTTTGTCGATTTCCTTGATTGCCCAAGTAGGAAGGTCAAGTGATAGAAGGTGGTGGATGGGTGCCATGGAAAGGCCTTGTTTGACCACGACGAGATGACCGCTCGATGACAACAGACTTCCTTTCCATGATGGAAACTTCCTGATGAAACGATCGACCAATGGTTGAATCTACGGTTTAGATAGCCTGGATAAGGAGAGTGGCAAGCCCAAATAGTTTACTAGGAAAGATGTCAGTTGACAAGGTAGTTCCTATAGAGCCAGGTCGATGTTGTCCTATGAGCAGGCAATAGGAGCAACCGAGCTCTTCTTTAGATTGGTGTTTAGGCCAGATGTTTGCCCAAAGTTTAGGAGGATCTCCTTGACTGTCTGTAGGTCTTGTTGCGTCAGAGCAATGAAGCAAATGACATCATCGGCGTACAATGAGACGCACTCCTATTAGAAAAAGGTTATGAAGAATACTACAAGGCATGGATTATGTGGTAGCTGACACATACTTGGCAAGGGACCTTTCAAAATTTTGTAGCTCAGGCATGACAAAGTTCATGGTGCTCAATGCTAGTGACTTTGAACTAGTATTTCAAATCAAGAAATTTTTAAATAATACATTTTTATTAATATACTATAGTTTAAAAATTATAGAAATAACCTATTATCGCCATTCCAAATGGCGACAACACTTTATCACCATTTGCAATGGTGACAAATCTTATGTGGAGTCATGCGTGGTAGTCTATAGGTCTCTATCACCAAATGAATTGATGACAAAGGCCCTGTCATCAATTCATTTAGTGATAGAGATTCCGTCGTCAACTAAATTGGTGATAGGGCCTCTGTGGCTGGCCCTGTCATCAATTCAACATGGTGACAAAGTGTTTTTTAACAATATAATTTTTCTTAATTAAAATATGTATTATTTATGAAAAAATCTTCCTTTTTTGGCATTAGTAGTTTTGAAATAATAACTAATAATTAAAGAGAGAATTTGAGTGGTGCGCCTCAGGTTATATTAATGTTTTTTGTTTAAATAAACCATTTCAAGTATGACGTAATATTACATAATGAATGTGTGAATTACATGACGCGTAGGATTTAGTTAGGTGCATATGTTAGCCTCAATACACCTATGATATAAATGGTAACATGCACGAACTGTTAGCGCAAACTACATATAAGGTGCATGTGTGCCTTGTGAAATGTAAATGACATGTTGGTTATAGATCTAATAGGGCTTGTGGGTGAACGCGTCTAAGGCAAAAATGGAACACCATAGGGTACCCACATGGAGTGACAGTCATTAGGGCCGCGTGGACGTGGCTGGTTATCGCGGGAGTGGTAGGTGCAATTGCAGCTCGAATTGGCACATCAGCAGTGCGAGTGGTAGTCACTGCCGAGGTAGACCATCTCCTCGTTGTTCTCTCCCTGATTCTCTTCCTGCGGAGCTCATCGTTGTTGATCCTCTAGGTCTGGAGCTTCTCTTGCAACTCAGATGGGGCTTGTTGCAAGTGCACGAACAAGTGCGCCTTCTAAGCGTGTATTCGTGAACAATAGTCTCACAGTTTGCCCCATGACGACTTTTGGTTCTACACAATATCTTGAAACGAAGCTCCCTTATGCCTATTTTGAATGCTCTATGCATCTCCCCCTTCTTGCCCTTCTCTTCCATGTATTTTTTGATCAATATCGAGTACCTCAGTTGTGGATCACTCATGCAGATGCGAGCTAGCGCACTTCGATCAACAAAGTATTTGGTAGTACCGCGTAGCACTCTCTCCACAATAGCTATCAAAGGAAAGGGCCTTAACCCCTTCATAACCTACTTGTACACCTTAGCTAAGTTGGTGATCATGACTTCGTACCTTGCACCATTGGTGTCGTAAAGCAATGCCTACTTCTCCCTAGTCGCATGCTCAATCCACTCTGAGAAGCATTTCGTCTATCTTGAATTCCTCCTGACCAATTTTGGAGGATCTATGGGTATCTTACTGAGCACAACAGGGAGCTGTTCTGCGCCTATGGCAGGCTTCTCCACTGCCTCTTTCGTGTGCTTCATTGTCAGGTCATCCAGTTTCTTACACAGTGCATCAAACTTTCTTTGCTGATTCTGATCATAAAGTCTCTTGAAAAGATTCATTAGCTCCTTGTTACTAAATTGCTTATAGAAATTAGCACCTATGTGTCTCTTGCACTACCTGCTCTGCAAATCAGGCCATCGACACGACCTATCTTCCTTTTGCTGCAAATGCATAATTGCCTTCAATAAGCTGGTATGTCGATAATGTATGATGCAAACCCGTGGACGGTCGTCCATGACACCGACTTTAATGTTCTTCAGAAAGCACATCCAACTATTAGTGTTCTCACTCTCGACAAATGCAAGTGTGATTGGAAGAACCTAGTTGTTACCATCGACTGTGATTGCAATCAATATCTGGTCCTTGTACTTTCTAGTCAAGAAGGTGCCATCCACGTAAAGAAACGAACGACAATGTCTTAATGCATTGATGCATGCACCAAAACAAAGAATACTCGCTTAAGTATTATCTTCCTAGGGAACCGCTTTGAGGGCTGTTGAACAATACAAACATGTGTCCCAGGATTTCTTTGTTGTATAACTTGGAGCAAACCGAGCAGGTTGTGGTAAGAGTCTTTGAACGTACTGAACCTTGCTTCAAATGCCTTTTGCTTCGCCCTCCAAGCCTTAGCGTAGCTTATTGTGTAGTAGAACCTCTGCTCTATTACAAGAATAATAAAACGTGGCTCAAAATCTACATTGTCCACAATCTCTCCGTACATGATATTTGCAACAAAGCTTGAAGATATGTTTCTATGGGATTGAATGGACTCTTTCACCATGTAAGTGTGCAGAACAATTATAGAGCACTTTCAATGGGTGTTCCACATAGGTTGGTATGCATGTACTTGCCAAGGGCATTCCTCTATCTCACACTTCATGTTATACATATGTAGACTGGACTTTACTATCTTGAATATCCTCAATGATATTGCTCATAATTTGATTGCTTCCTGCACCTACTTCTTACTTTTGTAAAACATTCCTTGCCTAACCTCATTATGCTTATACTCCCAGGTCACCCACTCATCTTCACTGACTACTACTTTGTCGAATTGGTGTGCGCTACACTCTGACGGAACGGCCTGATCACCTCTACCTTACTCGTCATCAAAATGTTTATCATCTGACATTGCCTCATATTCATGGTCTTCCAGCTCTATCTATTCCACCAAGGCTTTGATCTCCTCATCTTTATCTGCAATCCCCATAGGTTTTTGCATCTCAGCCATACGAAGATCTACAGTCTTAGCTTCAACTGAGTCCGTACCACCTCTCTCTTCTACGCTCAATCTATATAGAGCATTTTGAATGGACTCTTCAACTTCTTCAAAATTACCACCTATGCCATCTTCCTGCGTCACATAACCCGAATGGACTTCATCATAGGCTTGGGCTAGCAAGATTAAAGGCCATTCATATTCCTTCACCAATCTCATGTATAAGCTCCATGAATTTCGCCCCTTCAGTTTCACTAACACTCAGTATGTGTGTTGCCGTGCCCAGGTAGCCTGTGGTCCAGCGAATTTCAGCAAATTTCAAGTCGTGCAATGCATGATCCAACGAGAATATCTGGTACAACCATATCATAATAGTGCCCCATGGACGCTGCTCTACATTCGAAAGACTGGTCATCACAGATAGAAAATCATACAAATCGACTCCTTCCGCATCCATCTATGGAATCATACATTGGCTCTAGGTGAACATCATAAAATCATCCAGGAGAATACAGATACATAGAAATAGTTTTTGCCAAGAGCATTTCCTTACGTTCTATAGGTAACCCATCTATACAATATACACAAGTAATTGAATCAATACTGTTCACAACATCCAGCTAGAGTCCATAACAACATCTTTTACAGTTTAGTGCCTCTCAAATATAGTCGGCACCAAACAAAAGCAAACATATTGAGCATATATAAAGGAAACAGACAGACCTAGTAACCCACCTCTGGCAACCGAACAGAGGGAGGTGAACTAGAATAATTGGTCGCACTGGACGAGGTTGCCTTTCCATAGCCATTGGACCCTTCCAGCTCCTTCAGCGTCCCATCGGATGAGGTGTATGAAAACCTGCACGCAGAAATTGGCGGTGCAAAGTACATCGCCACGGGCATCTTCGGCGGAAGGCTTGGCAGCGGTGCCTCGAACTTCAGTACACTTATGACCTGGCGAATCGAAGGCCGGATATTGTAATCCGGGTGTGCACACCAGAGTCCGACAACCATCAAGCACGCGACTTCTCGCTCTTCAAATGCACCATCAAGCCTCCCATCGACAGCATTAAGAGTCTCGTTTCTTCCATAGAGATCCCACACCCATTGAACCAGTTTGATCTTGTCGTCATCTTCCTTCAGCACAACGGGCCTCCTTCCACATGCAATCTCCAATGCAAGAATACCAAAGCTGTAGACATCAGATTCTTTGCTTGCTTTGCCAGCGGTGACGCACTCTGGAGCCAAGTAACCCATTGTCCCAGCTATCACTGTAGTTTGTGAGCCTCGGTCGTGGTCGACAAGCCGTGCGAGCCCAAAGTCACCAAGCTTCGCGTTGAATGCAGAATCAAGCATCACATTGCTCGGCTTGACATCACGGTGCACAACACATTGCTCCCATTCCTCGTGGAGGTACAGGAGGGCGGATGCAACGCCGAGGGTGATCTTGAACCGCAATGGCCATGTTAGCAGGTTACCATTGTCATAGAGGTGTGTGTCCAGGCTCCTGTTTGGCATGAACTCGTAGACAAGCAAGAACTCTCCGTGCTCATGACACCAGCCCACAAGCTGCACAAGGTTCCGATGCCTCAGCCGGCTGATGATCTTCACCTCAGAGATGTACTCCTTCCTCCCCTGCGTTGACCCTTTTGCAACTCGCTTTATGGCAATGTCGAGGTTTTGATCCTTCAAGAAGCCCTGGTAGACTGAACCGAATCCTCCTTCTCCGAGCTTTCTCTCCAAAGCAAAGTTCTTTGTGGCGACCACGAGTTCGTTGTATTGAAATCTTCTTGGACCCCTCCCTTTCTCAAACTCACCATCAATGGTCTCATCATACTCTAGCTTCTCTTCCTCCTCCTTTCTTGACCTCCTATTCCTTTTAAAACGTAGGAAGCACCAAAGCAAGCCCATAGAACTGACCACGACACTTATGCTAGTAGCCAAGCTTATGACCAATATGCTTCTCATCTTCTCAGTTTTCATCAGCTGCACATCAGTAGAATTAAATTCCCAGTAAAGTATCTGATGAAGCTCAACAAATTTACCTGTGGAAGCCGAGAAACCGATGGCCACTTTGTCTGGGAGATAGTTTCTGAGATTAACCGAATAAGATAGGCTGGAGTTGCCACTGAATTGTGGGTTGTCCTGGTACGTCAAGAAGACGCTCAAGTTCCTGGAGCTGGCCTGGTATGCTACCCACGCATTGGCTATCCGCCCATCATTTATGTTACTTTTCCACGTCACATTGGCTGCAGATACAATCGAATGGATGTTGATTCCCACATGGTTGCCATCCGGATCCCATGTGTTCTTGTGGCTGTCAAACTCAACAGCCACAATCTGGTTGGATGGGTCATTCTGATCATTACTATTGCTGAAGAGGCCAAGATAACCGTCGCTGGAGTTATTGGGGATCACAGAAGGGTACGATGAGAGGAAGAAGGCTAGGCCCTCACCGTACGAACTGTTTATTGTCGCGGCGGATATCTTGAATGTGAAGCGGGTTGTGAAATCGGCTAACTGACCGGTGGTGCTATCCCAGAGAGGCACTGGATCGGTGTAGACTGCTCGGCCTACACTGTTAGTGATCTGGCCATTCAGCTCGTCCTTGGTGAGCTTGATCACCTTGTTGTAGAAGGCATCCTCCTGGAACTGGATTGCGGCCGATGCATTATGGTTCGATTCGGTGAAGTTCAGCTTGAAGGACAGAGGACTGACAGGGGCAATATTGAAATTGAAGGATAGGAAGAAGTGAAGAGCCAAGAAGCAAGTTCTTGTGGCTCTTGATTTCATGACTGGAGAGAGAGTGGGAGGGATGGGTGGAAGGAAGGAAGGAAGGAAGGAAGGAAGGAAGGAGAGGAACAGAAACAAATTTTGCAGAGCTGAGAAGCTGTTACATATGTGTAATGCTGTAAATAACTAAGTTCTCAACTTAGTCAACCCTTGATTGCCTCACACACACTTGCTATTATTTTGGGCATCATACTGCCGGCCTGTCAATAGGCGTTGGAAGGACAGATGCAAGACACAGGAGAAGCAGCTCAATTTGGAGCTTATGTTGGTGGAGCTATCTGAAGCTGTAAAATAATGGTACAACGTTGAACTATGATTTGAGCTTTTCAATAGGCGAGGGCAAGGCTTGGTTTGCATCGCCATTGCCTGCCGAGATAGGGACAAGAACAGATAACAACATTAAACGAGGTCAAGTATATTCTACCCAAATGTAGTTTTGTTGGTTGCCGGCAGAAAGTGATCGTGGTTGCTTCGTCCAGGAAACGGAACAGGTATTTATCTGTGGCTGGGCTCTCGTGTGATATCCCTGGACCTGGACTGAGTTCAAACATATTCTGCCCAAAGGAAGGTTCTTTTCGATCTTACTATCTATGCTTACCAAACTAGATCATGATGTAAATTTGTTTTTCATATAATTCAGTTTGGCGTAGCAATTTCATGCGATACAGGAGAGTTGAGTACGATCTGTATATGATTACTTGTCCTTAGGGATCGGCTCAATGACAAGGCAGTAAAAATATTTCTTACAGTATTCTCCAGTTAGTACGGCTCAATATGCTGCCAAATAAAATCACAGCAGTTACAGTAACTGCCAACTCTCAATGCTGTACTAAATTCGACACAAAACCTTTTAGCTAATGCATCTATGGAGTCTGGACCTCCAGTAAAATGAAGTATATGTATCAAATCTATGAGGATATAGTTAGTCCAGTAATCTCCTGCTGTGCATTGCCAAAACCAAAAAAAAAAAAAGAAGAAGAAGAAAGGAAAAGGCAGGTCAGACAACCTGAATGTTCATTACTAAGCTAAGCACAAAAGAGAACAGCCACAATGTCAAACAAGGGCAAACAAAATGACCGCACCTTATGATATTTTCTTGAGTTCAGAGGACAAAAAGGATAAAGTGACACTAAACCACAAACCCCTAGAAGAGACTACACATCAGCTGTTCTATTCATTCAGGGTTTATATACACAAATGAGTAACTCAAATCAAAACTCAAAACCTGCTTTTCTAAGGACATTGTTAGGTGAAGCAATCATACTCAACCCAACATGTGTTCCAATCGTGTTACCGTCAATCTTTCTTGTCGCTAGTGTTGGTTTCATCAGTTGGCCACACTACAGTGTCCATTAGCCTTTGACGCATTATCTCCAGGTTCTCATTGGAAATCCTTTCATACATTTTTGTATGGTCGCATTTCTGGTCAGATGCAGAGATCACAAGGTAATGCATTTCTGCAATCTGCAGCAAATATTTCTCTTAGACTCGGTGAAATGGTTATCTCCACTTACCTTAATCCATTTGCCGTACAAGTGAAGGCGTGTGATCATCACTCTCTCTGCCAGGTCTTGCCTCTCCTGGTGTATATATGAACAAGTTAAAGAAATGAACCTAAACACAATGCTGAACAGTGAACACTCATATTTTTCCTCAGTAGCTTCAGAGCAAGAAGCAAAAGAAGATACCTTTGCAAGTGCTCGAAGGAAATGTTTACCCTCTTTTGGATCGTTAACGACAACGTAACTGACAAAACAAAAGTACAATTTTCGATAGCAGTTGAACCGTATATGAACAAGAATTTTTTAACTATTCTAACTGTCCAACGAGGGCAAGTAATTTGTATGAAAGAGGTTAACCTACTTATAAAGCCAAGTATATGCCGGCGGATTCATTTCATACAGCTGATGGAGAACCGTGTTTGTGGCCTTGTAAGTAAAGTAATTGACGATTTGCTGCAAATCAAATCAAGACATGATGAGGACAGAAATCAATTCAGACGACTAGCTGCGTGTTGACACAAGTAAACAGCGTGCAATGGGGAGAGCACGTATGTGATCCAACCCTTTTTCTTCTTTGTGTGTGAAATCAACATATGCAATTTAACTTAATCGTGTTCGTCTAGAGCTTCTAGTGATTCAACTTAAATCAGTAGGGAGTTACTGTATGTGGTCAGAGCAGCAAATTCCCAGGCAAGTGAGTAGTACAAAAAAGAAAGAATCTGTGTATACATGAGTATAATGACACGAGCCGTCAGTCGAGCACTCAAGCGCAGTGTTGTACGTACCGCGTGCACGTCTTCGAACCCCTCCTCGTACGTCCCGCCGAACTCGTCGACGATCACGAGGCCGCGGCTCGTCCTCCCCCTGCGCCGCGCCGACCGCGCCAGCGTGCGCCGGCGGCGCCACCTCAGCCCGCACGTCCCAGTCGGCGTCCGCGACAGCAATGCCCGCCGCAAGCTCTGGCACGGGGAGGGAAGGCAGACGGGTGGCGCAGCCGCGCCCACCGTCACCGGCGCGACGACCGCAGCGGCCTGGGCAACAGCCATCGAGGCGAGGATTGTGGCAAGATATTTCTCTGGCCCCGGCTGCAACGTGGGAAGAAAGGGAACCGCGGCCGGATTTGGATAGGTGGTGTGGTGCAACCGTGCGACGGCAGTGGACGGAACTAGGGTGGATTTGCCGCGCTGTTGGGCGGTTCCGGATGGGACACGGTGGCCGGGCGGATTTTTGTGGCGGTGGCAGGTGAAATCACCCGCGGAGACGGCACATTTCCCAGCCTTTGGAGGGCAACGGCAAAGCCCACCTGCCTGCCGATATTTTCGTTCGGACTACTTGCTGACTGTGCTGAGTACTGAACGCTGATTGGCGGGGAATGGTGATGAGATTCCTGTGGGGCAGCTCCGCCGAGGGCGAGTTTGCTTCATTTTTGGCTCCGGGGAGTGCATTTTTCTTCCCTTCATTTTCTTTGAGAATCTCCCTTTTAACCTTTCTGAGAATATCTTGTGATTACGTAGTATGGATTCCTGACCTTTCTGATGAGGGGCGGATTCAAGATTTTTATCAAGCCTCAGGCTAAATTTAATAGATAAAAATTTACGCCAAGTATACCAATAGAAGGCATAACCAAAAAAAAGTGCAAATGCATAATTAATATAGAATTTGAGTCATATGCTTAAAGATAAGAAGAATGTCAAAAGAATGTAGCAAAGTAGAGAAATACAATTTGAGTATCTAAATAATAAAGATTTGATCCATTCTTGGCAACGGGTAAATACCCATCGGGTATTGCCATTCTATACCCGTACCCGCTAGGTGTAAATTTACCCGTCGGGTTACCCGTATCCGCACGCAGGTAGGAAAATTTACCCATACCGCACCGCGCGGTATTACTACCGACAGTAACCCGCACTGCAAGCATACCCGGTTCAACACATAAGAATATCATCAATTTAGACATTCATTAATCATACATGCCAAGCACAAAAGCGTCTAATGATCAAAATTAGTACATCACATAAACATACTTGACATGACCATATCAACATATGACAAATAAATAAACAATCAACAACAAGTAGATAATAAAATTAACATTTGAGTGTGATGTCTAGTTGTCTAATGCGGGTATTCATTACCCGAGGGTAGGCGGGTATGGATAGTATATACCCACACCCGCACCCGCCTACTCGGCGGGTAGAGGATTTCGCCCAATAACGTACCCATGGGTACATAAAATGTTCCATACCTGTCTCTTTATCGAGTAAAACCCGTCGGGTATTCGGATATCGGGTACCCATTGCCATCTCTAATTCTTCCTAGGAGCCTATGGTTCCTTCATCAATAATCGAACAAAAACTAAAACCTACAAAGGCAACATACAAAGTAAATCAAAATAGAGATATACAAAAACAAAATATATGAAATTTAAATCCATAAGAACCCAACTTACCACTAGTATGAGATAGATCGAATTTGCGCGACCTCATCCCTTGAAAACCCCATATGTAAGATGATAATGTCGTGGTCATCTTCATTTTGTATATATAATTCCTAATCGATTAATCCTACACACAAATCGCAAAACACATAGCATTAATTATTCTGTCATTATTAAGATTTTCAGTGGAACTATGCTCAGGTTGTCAATCATTTTGAACAATGCAATCCTGAACAAGCTAAAAAAATTTATGAAAGAACACATAATGCACATCAATCTGAAAGAAACACATTCCATGAAAAGCCTTAGTCCTAAAATGGATAAGTATAGTACATACACAATGGTTAATGGACAATATGAGCATATGACTATCATTCTATTAGACTATGTCTATATTTCACAAAACAATGATTAATCTGGAGTTGGAGGTTGTAAAAAAAGCAATGTTACTTGAGGAAGTGATGTAATATTTCCTATGATCAACATTCAACAGCCATACAAATACAATGATATAATATTAGTATAATATATCTATCTCCTGAGTAGTGCCACAATGGGGAACGAACCAACACCGAAACTGAATCAACAATCAAGTATTCAAATTTCAATCAAAGTTTGAAGCTTTTGCTTGTCATCTCGCCCAAACGCTCACAGCTCACCTGCGGTCTCATCGACGCTAGAGGGAGATGGCACGGGAGGGAGGTGACGCCAGTGGTGACAGTCGATGGAGGCCGGGAGTCGACGCTGGAGGGAGGTGGCGCGGGAGGGAGGCGGCGCTGGAGGAGTGGAGGCGTGGAGTCGTGGACGGAGACCGCAGGCCAGAGGCGCTGGACGGCTTAGGCGGGGTGAACGACAAAGTGAATTGCGAAGCGAACTAGGGTCTCGCCGGCCCTGGAGGGAGGCGGCGGTGTCGACGTTGCAGCCTGGACTGGAGAGAGGCGACGCTGGAGGACTGGATGCATGGAGGTGGAGCCGTCAGCTGCGGAGGCGTGGAGGGAGGCCGAAGGCACTGGTCACTGCCTCGCTGGAGTCATTGGACAGCTGACGAACTTGGGTTAGCATTTAGCAAAATAGGAAAGGGCAGGCCGAAGCTGAAGCAAACAAGGGCGACTGGGTGAGCCCATGCACCGTGTGCATGGTGGGTGAATGAGGGTGGCGGCTTCGTCTTGTGGGTTAGGCTGGGCTGTTGAACACTTAATGATTTTGCGCTACGGGCTGGCCACTACCTGCCGCCTCGGGCTGGGCTACGAAGCCTCGAGCTGAGCCCTTAATTTTTTCGACGCATATCGAAAATTTTTGCACTACTAATATTTCTAGGCCTCAGGCTACAGCCTGCTTAGCTCGAGGCCCAGATCTGCCCCTATTTTCTGATAATATCTTGTGAGTTGTGAGTCAGTATGTGCAATTGTAGCAAACAAGGATACTTATGTGGCATACAGTATACTGGATCGAGCAGTATAATAGACTAACAGTGGTAGACAAGAGCTCTGCAAATTGCATCTTCATAAATAAATTGGTTTAAGTGGTGATATGAGATCATTGACGCTCACCCAAGTGTCCTCAATCGTTACATTCCTTTATTTGAGACCCTTTGATAGGATAGGCTATTGATTCGCCACTGGCGAGACCCATGGCTTACAACTAGGCCTAGAAAGCCCAATTTACCATTGGGGTAGTGGGCCTTTTGTCCTCTGCCTTTTTTTTAACGCCGCACTGACCGGTCGCTGCGACAGTCTCTCTGTATGCTGAAAACCAGCGACTTACGCGACTCAGGTGGTTATTTGTGGTTACGGTAATTGATGGTTTTTTAGCATGACCATTTGTGTAAATGAACCAAATGTTGATAAATCGTTTTGAAAAATTTATCTCAATAAACTATTTTTTTAAAAAAATAAAAAACCGTACTATTTATTAAGAAAAAGTATAAACCATGAGCCAGTTGCGTTTCCCGAGCTTTTCTCCGGCTCCGTCCCACGCGCACGCACCGTACGCGCGGAACGGCCACGCTCACGCGTCCACGAGACCTGGCTAAGCAACGCAGAGCAGAAGCAAGGGCACGAGCCAACAGAACGAAGTCGTGGCCGCGTCAACCACGCCGCCCGAACCAGACGCGACCGACGCCGGAAGCCGGCAAAAGTCGCGTACACGCCGGCCACGACTTCCCCCTTCCCAGACAGACTAGCTGGTCGCCCCTTCGTGCCGCCAATCTCGTGGGGGCAGATCGCGTCCACCCAGCCGCCCGGTGGACTCCCCCCGCCGGCGCCGGCACGGCGTCGTGCTGGGGGCGGCTGGCTCGGTCGTCTTCCGCCGTGCGTGTGGGGCTCAGCGCCTTACGCACCACGACTAAAATCTTTGTGGCCGTGCCATTTGTCTCGCGTAACGAATCATTTGCGTGAATCGGTCAAGAGGAAGTACCGAGTGCATACATGTTCAGCTAGCTCTTAGGGTGAAGTGTATTGTTACTCGGACATGTACGATGGACTTGAATCTTTCTATGTACACATACATGCGCAGCTTAAAGGGGTCGTCTAATCCGATCTCAACTGACAGTGTCTGATTGAAATCGTATTGTAACAGTTGTTATATTTTTTAAGTCATTTAATTAAAGAAAAATATATTATTATATCTTCCTAGACGATGTAAAAAAAGAAAAAGAAAAAACTGAAAAAGTAAAAGGCTAATATGTTTATTTTGGCTTTTAAAAGCCGAAACCAGAATGAACAAGACCTAAATCATTCTTTGCATGGAATTTCACGTAATTGCCTTTGGAATTAAAGCTTATGCAACGTTCTGGACTTCTGGAGCAAGCAATTCCTGGAATACATGAATATCTCCTGTTTCTATAAAAATTGAATTGTTTCATATAAAATTCATATATTTCAAACAGACTTTAAACCTCGCCCTAGCTGACCACAAACCTGCTAACACCTCGTAGCCTGATTCGCATGCTAGAAAACACGCATTGAAACTTATCATCAGCATTCTAGGGATGTTTGTGCGTTGCTAGCGCTCTCTCTAGAGGAGCTGGTCGAGCCGGTACCTGCTCTGCTTTCACCAACTCTACCTGCTCTAAAACCAAAAAAAAAAGTTCGTACCAACAAACCCGAGGGCTTTTCCGCGAAAATACGGTCAAAACGCCGTTTATCGATGGGGAGTTACGGTCAACACGCCGTTTATTGAGAGGAATCGATCATTTGTGCTGATAAAAATATATCATTTGAGAATTTAACATTAACTAGCTACATATTTGTGTGTTTCAATAAAACTCATTGAATATATAGATAATTGTACTATAGAAAAGAGTTGCTTTGATCGGTTGGAAAGTAGAAAATAGTGAGAAGTTGAGTAAATAAAGCGATTAGAGGAGAGTGGACGTATAAACACCAATTTGTTCTTTTATAATAGTAATGATAATGATATCTTATTAACAGATGGCCCCATAATTTATATGTCAATAATATATAAAGTGATAAATTTTATAGTGCACACTTTTACTGTAGCAAATGACGAACATCTTGACCGTGATAAACGCTGAAATATCGTTTATTCGATTTCTTGCCCCCCTTCCCTTTGACGAGCGAGCCTTCCCCCCTTCCTTCCCTTCCTGCCGGCGGCAACGACTAGAGGCAACCACAGGAGCGGAGGAGGCGCAGCGGCGAAGCGATTCGGATCCCCCCCGACGAGCGTGCGGTCCCGGGGGCATGGGCACGCCGGAGTTCCCTGACCTGGGGCGGCACTGCAGCGTCGGCGACTGCAACCAGATCGACTTCCTCCCCTTCACCTGCGACCGCTGCGACCACGTACGTTTCCGCCTCTCCTGTTCCTCTGTCCGCTTGGTGTGTCCGTGCTTCGTTGCCTAAATTGGACTATTGGTACGAGTAGATTGGTGTGTAGAGCTTGCGCAATCTAAGTGTTGTCCTGTAGATTACGGAACCCAAGAATTGATCTTTCTACGGAAATCTAATAGATGCGGTATCTTGAAATAGATCTTGGGAGCGGCAGTTTTGGGAAAACCTTGACTGGGATTTAGGATAGAGACCTGGTAGACTCCTATGCACTAACACGAGGAGATGAAAAAGGGTAAGCTTTGCTTAGTGTTAATGCCTTGGCAACATGGATGGAGAGCTTTTTTCTGTCGTTCGGTGGAACAGAGTTGATTTATCTAAAGTTGACCAAGAGTATGACCCTTTACATACATCTTCATGTGGCATTTTTGCTCCCTTTATTAGTGAAATATAGTTCTTGTGTCACTGTTTGGGGTTTCATCTACTAGTGACATGCTCTGTATGGCCTTTGCCTCCATTCGCTTGAATGTGAAACCATATTCTGAAGAATCAGGATGTTCAAGAAATAAGTTAATTCACTGAATCAAATGGGTTTTTTTTTGACAAAAGTCCATTGCCGTTGGTTCATCGATTCCTACGTTCATTATTAGACTCTTAAGTATAAAGCCCGTTGTCTCGCACTGAAGTAAAAGAAACTTTCAGCAAAGCATATGATGGACGAAACATCAAACCAGACATGTCTTCATGAAAAATGCTAGCCTTTCTCTAACCTGAAAGAATATCAGCTTCGTCCTGTGGATAATGGCCTGAAGCACACTTAATACATTACATAATAAGAAGCAACTGATAGGAAATAGAGTTTCATGCGGTATTGTATGTTAAGGATTGGTCATATCAGCATTCAGGATAGGCATATAGTAGTTGATTGCACACTGCAATTACATAAAATGCCTTTTGGATTGGACACATTTTTTCCTTCAGTAAGTAGTGAAACGGTGGGCACTAAAAAAATGGAAACAAGGGAAAAGAAAAAAAAATTAATTGACGGCAAAATGCTGTGTTGTTAGCTATGAGTGAAGTTCATGATGATTGAGGATGATGAGGAAAAAAACAATAGTGGCACTTGTGTTCACACCCGCATGTTTTGTCAGACAAATGCCCTGAATCCCGTATGCAGCGATTGATTAGGGTGTGTTAAAGTTACTGTTCTTGCTCTCCCCCCTCTCTGATGCTTCTACTTGTCATGATTGACATCGCAACATGCAGTTCATAGATTACCTGACATTACTACCCCTAATAAGTTGTCGAAACCAGTTTTTGACGCGGTTTGATTCTACACATCTGCAGTGATACATACATCTATACGAAGTAGTCATAGCACGCCAATTTTGAAGATAATGCGCCTCGATCGTGCTAGCCTGTGGAAAAATTACAAAAAGTGGTGTGAAGATATGTATTTATATCCTATTTAGTGACCTAAAATATATTCAATATAATTTTAAAATAAATATAAGTATATATATTAGGCAAATCCCATAATCTTATTTTCTAAAGTTTGCTGAATTGGACACCCGAATTCGAGTCGGACTTCGACACCCGTGTCCGAGTCCTGGTAACACTGGTATAAACTTAATTGAAGCGTGACATTTCGGAATTACAGATACCGTATCCTTGTTATTGCAGTGTTTGAATGTAACGGATAGGTAGTTTGGATTTTAATTTTTTTTCATAATCCTTTTATTTAATTCTTTCGCACTTCCTGGCTTTCTGAATGTAAAAGCAAGAGGGCATATATAGTGCATCCTGACTTTT
Source organism: Dendrocalamus sinicus (assembly GCA_036346575.1). Taxonomy (NCBI): domain Eukaryota; kingdom Viridiplantae; phylum Streptophyta; class Magnoliopsida; order Poales; family Poaceae; genus Dendrocalamus; species Dendrocalamus sinicus. The sequence continues at coordinate 7,445,596 of CM070660.1, read as the reverse complement.
GGTCCCCGTGTATCCTCTTCGAAACACGATGCAAATGGTCATGAAAAATTCCAAAAAAAAAATGTTAGATCATGATGCAGTCAAGCATCCTGCAAAAGTTCAATTGAAAACATTATGTATATTAGGAGAAAAAAGACAATTTCAGTGGATAGTAGCTTTATCTTTTTATTTTTGGATTTCATTTTCAGCAGGATCTATCCTTTTCAATTTCTCCTTGTGTAGACCAAATTTAGATGTTGCGGCATGGTAGATTGCTTTTGTGTCAATGTTGTCAAATTTTTTCGGGTTTTTTCATAACCATTTGCATCATTTTTCGAAGAGGATGCATGGAGGTGCACCAAAAGTTAGGATGCACTAGATTAGATATGCCCTCGTAAAAGCAATATTGCACTGAAGATTGTAAGCATGTGTAATAAAGAATTAATGTTTGTGAAAGTAATTATATCTGCATGTTTCCATATAATTATAGTATTTATGTGGAAACTGAGCTTATTTTGGCCTTTGTAGTTCATGGACAACTTTTGCATTGCCTCAAAGCTTACTTCTCGTGTTTCTTGTTTATATGGTCATCACTAAATACTGTTGGGCTGTTAGCCAGAGTGCTAATATGGTTATTGGATCGTTGTTTAGGTATTTTGCCTTCAGCACCGAAGTTATACATCACACAAATGTCCAAATGCAAATCAGAATGATGTCACTGTCCTCATCTGCCCACTCTGTGCTAAAGGAGTTCGCCTGAATCCAAATGAAGACCCAAATATCACCTGGGAGTCTCACGTCAATACTGACTGTGATCCATCAAATTACCAGAAAGTAACAAAGAAAAAGAAATGCCCAGTTGCTGGGTGCAGAGAAGCACTGACATTTTCAAACACAATCAGATGCAAAGATTGCAGCGAAGAACACTGTCTTAAGCATAGATTTGGGCCTGATCACAGGTGCCCGGGGCCAAGAAAACTGGAACCTACCTTCCCCTTTGCAAATATGCTAAGGAGAAGTCAGAAAGTAGAGACACGTTCGAACAGCAGTAACAACAGTTCTTCGTGGTGGAGCTCCAGCCTTTTGAATGCTGCATCAAATTTCAGATCATCGGCCGAAGCTGGAATGCAAAAACTGAGCACTGCAACTAGCCAAGCCTTCCAGAAGGCTAAGGATGGAATCTCCCCGAACAGCAACGGCAGCAGCAGTGACCTCATGGAGCAATGTGTTCATTGCCCAGCAAAATTTTCCACTGTGGGGGCCTTAATCCAGCATGTCGAGAAATCCCATCAGAACAACTCGCAATCAAGTCGTGCCAGAGTGACAATTGATGTCTGCCCAAAATGTAGCAAGGGATTTCGGGATCCAGTGTTGCTTGTGGAGCATGTTGAGAGGGACCATGGAGGAACGTCGTGAGCATAAAGCTGCTCGCAAGTACTGTTACTGTATGCCTATGTGCTTTGTAATTTGCCCAATTACTCCTCATTTTTATCGATTGGATTATACTCGGCTGAGCCCTGGGCTCGAAGTGTGACCATGAAAGAAAGTATAGTTTGTTTATCGGCTGTTTGAAGGCAAGCCAGTGTCCATTAAACCTTGTACTAGATACTAGAAATTAAAAGTATGATTGGTAAAAAGAATCTACTTGTGATGATAGATGTTGCAACTATTGCTTGTTATTGACGAAATGAAAGGCAGAACCTCCCGTGCCGTGCCGGCAACTCGCGTACACGCCAACCAATAATGAATTCACCGTGGTTACTGGCTTACTGGCTACTACCGCCCGCGGCAACCACTGCCGGCCAGTGCCCAGTAGCGGCGCGGCACGGCCATGTCCACGCGTGCGCGTGCCGACTGAAGCAGCCGTTCGGCAGCGGCCACTGCGCACGACAGCTCCGGCAAGCGCGTGGCCACGGCGGCAACCGTTGCTGGTAGCTGTTCCGCTTGATCGGCGACGTAGGCAGTCACTCATCATGCGTGCGTACCGCATGTTGCAAACCTTGCCTGCAGGGGCCACCCTTGTTATGAAATCTAGAAGATTACGATGTAAGGCCTGTTATTTTTGGCTGCGGCTTATGGTTTTTAAGCTGTTTGTGTGAAAGATTATAGAATAATTGAAACTCACGTGAGGTTTTTGCCTATATAAATGAAGTCGGTACAGTATGTACTACAATTAACTAGTAGACCCTATTTTGAAAAGACACTCCGTTTAAAAGCTAGTTACTGTAGAAAAATCAAAAGCTGAAAAAGAATATACCCGTAGACAAATAACAGAACTATTCCTAGGAGGTTTAGACACTCCTCGTCGCTTCCCCTTTCGATGCCAAACATGTATCATCCTCGGGGCCCCTTTTGTTGTTTGCGGGTTCCGCCTTCCCTCTAGGACGAGGGGACAGACTTGCCCTCGGTGGTGGGCCCTGTGACGTCGACTTTGCGCCTCATCATGTCTTCTTTGGCCCTCATGTATTTGTCTATTTTGTCAAAAAGCCTGGCCACTATTTTTATGGGTTTTTGGGTGTTGTATTCTACGAGGGCCCCCTTCTAGAGGCCTCAGATGGTGGCATTGATGATCATTATCTCATTGTTAAGAGCTAGTCGGTATCGACCCGCTCTATGTAGTTGCCTTGGAAGTTATTGTACATGAGATTGTGGACCTGTTCCCATGCGTAAATGGAGCCAGGGGCGACCGTGAAGAATCAGGATAGCGTGACCCCCTACAGGGTGAGTGGCGACCCATTTGTCTTTGTCAAGTCATCTCCTCCCACGGCTTTAATGTCTGTCTCATAGATGTGTAGGAATTCATGGGGATCGGTGTCGCCCTTGTAGGCGCACACTAAGGGGGACTCGGGTCCACTCGCCAAGGGGCGCCGTGAGTGCCGGTGGTGGCGTCCAGACTCTCTTTCCATTTCATGGCCTCCTTTGTCGCGATGACGGTGGGGGTTAGCTGACTCCATGCCTCTTATATATCACGCATGGCCCTCCGCAGGTCTGTCAGCTCACGTTCTGCAGATCGCCTCCAGGTCACCACTGCTCGGGCCCAGCGTCAGCACTAGTGCACCCTTGCCTCGCTGCGTGGTGGTGGCAAAGGTGTCAGGGCTACTGGAGGTCACCACGTCAACAACGAGGGCACCGAAACAACCAGTAGCCATCGAAGTGGGGGGTTTTCGCGGTTTTCGCTTATAGTGCTGCCTGCTTTGTAGCCCGCATCGCTGCCAGAGGGTAGTCTTCGTTACCTGCCACAACCACGGGTGCAACCACCTAGGTGCGCCGTGGCCATGGGGCAAGGGGCTTCGACCATCGGCTCCCTCGTCCTTGCAGCTATGGTCTCGGCTATTGTGCTCCTCTTTTACTTGGAGGCTAGCATCATCTTCCTCTTCAGCTCGCAACTTCTACGCTGTTTCCTATAGACAGTGCCATCTATTATGGTTACGCAACAAACAATGGATACCAGAGCTTCGAGAGGTTAGAAGGGGTACCTGGAGTCTAAAGTTTAAGAGATGGGAGCGGTGTAGAGTGTGTATCTTGTATTCAATCTCAACTCAAATTTATTTCTTACAACAAATATTCTCTCCCTTTTCCATGGCGTCATATTTATAACCATGGATGAGGATGTTTACATAAATACCCCTTCAAGTCCTAACTAGAGGGTGTAAACATGTTATTTTCTTAGCATGGCTTTCAAGGACCTGCCTTCTATTTACATATACACCTAGGCTTGGTCCCAGTGGGCCAAGGTGGGGACCACTCCCCAACACTATTGCTATCGATCAAGTGAAGTGGTGAAACACCTCAAAATTAAAAGTGTTTGAATTCTTTATGGATTTTGGTTGAGTTCTCAATTCTTTCCCCTTTTGGCAATATACCTCAAATTCTTGCTTTCCTCCTTTGCTTTTCCATCTCCCTGTCTCGTTGGCGCCCTTGGAGAAGCCTCCACCGCCATTGCCTCTCTGTTCCACCCCACCCACACGGCCGCTCACCAGAGCCCATTTTGTGGCCACATCTCCCATGAGTGTTCACACCCGCCCTGCCAACTGCTGACGCTGTGGCCCAACTCTCCAGCGACTCGTCCTCTCAACCAGCCTCACCCCTCTCCCTTGCTTGGCGCGTCGGGTTTGACCCAAGCTCTCTCTCACCATAGCTCACTGCCATTCCCGGTTGATGCGCGTGCCCTTGCCGTACCAGCCATCATCACCCTTCACTGACTCTTGTAGAGACCATGTGCCACCTCGCCTGTGCTCCCACTCCCCTGGTAGAGCTCACGCCATCTCCCCCCTCCACACGCAGGTGACGCCTGAAACCACCTTACTGCTCCCACCGCCTCTCCTCACCCTTAAAGCTCGATTACATTCGCAGAGAGCTTCGCACCACTACCAACCTCATCGCCAAGCCACCCAATCGAGCTCTCCCTCACTACAGCTCCTCCTCCAACTTCCCCTGAGCTCAGTAAGCCCTAGAAGCCATCTTCTTCTTCCCTCAATTAAAATGTGATTGCATTCGCCCACAACACCCCCTTTGCATCCTAATCACTCTGATAAACTCGCTTGGCTATGAGCATTTCCTAAAATCCCCGTCGACGAAAACCACCGTCGGCCAAAACACCTCTGGGAGCTCCTTAACCCAAATAGCCACCACTCTCATGTTTCCTGTGAACCCTATATGGTCAAACCACCTTCCTCCTCGCGGGAAGACCGCTGGAGAACACCAAAGCCATAGAAGAAGACCCCTGGGTGCGACATGGAGCGATCTTGTCTGTGCGTCGCGCATCGGACGACACGGCTCGAGCCTGGCCAGGCTGAGGCAGCCGCACGTGTTGTGGGCCGTTTTGGTTTTTTAAAAAAAAACCCACACATCGCACTGTTAATTTCAGGCTAGCCTAGTACTTTAGCTACTGTAGCTACTCTACCAGCTACTGTTCATCCAAGCCATAAAATCAATTTTATACTCTTTTTAACCGTTTTGACGCTGTAAATCCATTTTTGACCTCTGTTCCGCTAGTCCAAAACTCAATAAAATCAAAACCACATTGTTCCATAATCAATCTGCCACCATATGTCCACCTGTTAGTATTCATTCCGAAATCCGACCGGCATACATATAGCCTTTTTGAACGTTTCGATCTCACCTAGCCCAATTCTAACTTCGATAAGCCAAACCACACACCATCTAGGCCTTGACCACCCAACCTTTTTTCTTCGTGTATTTTTAGTTATTTATTTGTATTTTTTTCTCAGCTTGCATTCTGTAAAGCACAGACTTATTTGCCTTCGTTTTCCGTACTAGAATTCAGACCCAGCGAGTTGGTCAATAGAAGATCAGTAAGAGCAATTACAGAAGTCAGTGTCCTGTGGACATGGAGGGAAGTCACACGTTTTGATCATATTGAATCCCATGAAGTTTAAATTATTTAATTATAGTATTTTCATTACTGTTATTTACACTGTTATTTTATGTACAATAAATTTTTTTTGGAATAACATGGGAATAGTTATGTCCTACCACCATAATATGAATTAGTTATGTCTTACCACCATAAAATGCCCTGTTTAATTTGAGGCCATATTCACCTTGACAACCTTAGTAGTATTTATATAATATATAAATAATTGTAAAATGGCTCATTTAAAATATTATACTACTTAGTGACATCGATATTTTGCCAACAGATTTATTTAAACAATTCTAAGGCTAAGGTTGAATCATGGAAAGCCACTAGATGGTTGGAGTCCACGACCAAACCCTAAGGTTGAGGCTTAGAATGAATTGGTGGCAATGTCCTAGAGCACTGGGGATCTGGATTGTGGATGGCCGCCTAGTGGTGTAAAGTAAAGATAAAGCTCCAGAGCAAAGTAAGGATAACCTTATGCTGAGTAAAGAATATAGTGATCGCTCAACCACAAGTTTTGACTCATCAAACCTGGTCTAATAGCTACTCAAATTGATTGAATCTCTATAGGAATAAAGGAGCGTTGATATGGAAGTGGTGTAACCATACCGAACAATGGTAGATTCCTCTCAAGACGGGCAAAAGTGTTTCGACCTAGCTAGTGGATACCTGGGTCTGAGTTGGAGATCTACTGGGTAGATGCTATATAAAGAGATGAGCAGTGAAACAACCTTATTTTCTTAACTTAGTTATGAGGGTTAAAAATCTTGTAGGTAAAGTTGGGAAACTCTTCGGAGTCATCACGATAGTGTTTTTGAATACGCCATGCTTCTGGTAAAAGAAACTATGTTCAATAGGTGATTTCAATAGTGAAGCATAAGTAGAATTGAAAATGGTCTGGAAATGTTGAGGTTTGGTAAATCAAGTTTTTGAAACCCTAATTTCCTTAAAAATTTATTACCCCCTCTTTGCATTTAAAAATATTTATAAATAAAATTGCATCTACCTAAAATGGTAAAACCCATATATCCCTATCTCTTGAAAATCCTGGCAAGTGATTAAATAACATTTCCTTTTGTGACTAATTGAGTACAGTTGGTTGTACTTAGTTTTGTTTTATCCCCCCAACACAGAGTTCAGAAAAAAGGATGTTACAAGTCTTCGTGTTAGGATTACGACCGCACTCAAGCTTTCCTGTGGAGTTTTATTTGGATCTTCTAAATGTAAGTTAATTTTTTGGGCTTGGACACCATAAAGTTGTTAAAATTGACCGTTAAGTCTTATTTTAATTAAATTAACCCTTTTATATGTTCATGAGTAAGCATGATACTCCTTCTGTCCACAACTGAACTCCTAGACTGTTGCGGAACGTAAAACAACCCTATTTCTAAAAACAGGGGCGTTACGAGTGGTATCAGAGTAGGTTTGAGTATAGATTGTAACCCTAAGTATAGGTCTGGTTTCGATAAGAATACAATTTTACAAAATTTTAATTTCTAATATAAAAAATTATAAAAACTATAAGTATTATTGCATCTCGCCTTACCTATTTCTATCTCATCTCTCTTAGACGTGCATTAAAAAATTCCTTTTGATTTTGTTAACATCTCAAAAAAAACATGTGTAGTCGTTTAGACTAATTTCTTACTGTAGGTACTGACCAAATATAACGAATACTAACTTTAGTAGAAGTAATATTAAGGATGGTGTTAAGAAGAATAACACAAATGTCTTGACCAAGGCTTTTCCTTTCAAAAAGTTGTAAGGTCACCGTTCGGGTAGTTTGTAAATAATACCCGTTTAATATTCTTGATGTTAAGGGAAAAACCATTTGAGTAGACGAAGTTTTTCTGATTATAATAATAGCCAAATTGCACTATTAGCATGTTAGTGTGCTATATAAGCAATTTGTGCAAAACTAATTTCTGGTTTTCAATAAAGATTTTATTGAGAGCTTTTTTGCTTCTACCCCATTTCGTCTTGGTTCTTACCTATGTTCCTCTGTTCTTGTCCTTCCCTTACATATAAGCTTCTAAATCTCAAAAGAAATTAAATGCAAATTTCTTATTGCAATGAATAGATTGAAATACACCTATGGTAGTTGTAAGTGAAGAGAGTAAATAAACCCATAAGAAATTTTGATAAGAAGTGATGAATAAATGTATTGGTGGATTTGTGTTGATCATTAGAGACGTATGGTGTAAAATTTGAATGGATAAATTGGTGGAATTTGATGGATTGGATCAATAAGATGGACGAATAAGTTGAGTTTTTGGAGAAATAGGGAATGTGATAATAATTGTTGGATTTTAAGCTTGATCAGTTATATTGTTCTTAGTGGATGTTAATAATAATTATTGGATTATAGATCTAATTAATGATGTTATTCTCGGAGGATGCTTGTAATGGTGAATTAATTTAGAATTAGATAGTAAGAAAGTTAGTTGATTAATGGATGAGTAGTTAGATTATGAACCAATAGTGAAAAATCATTGGATTATTAGGGAACTGTGATGCAAATGATATCGGTGGATATAAAATAGGAATACTGGATTATCACATATCTAAAGTTGGATTTACATAATCATAGTTGAAGTCAGGATTTATGTGGAATTTGGATGGCCATGATTTGATCAATAAAGTTAGGAATGATGCAATAGGAGCTATATATTCGGTGGATGAGATAGATGCAATATTTGTTTGGAGTTTTAGACAACAATGGTGCTATGATTAAGCAATTGAGGGATTCTAAGCCTATGTATAGAAGTAACGTGGGAGTAAATTAGTCCGTTGATGGATGTTGAATATTGAAAAATGTTGGATTATCTTTGTAAGTGCACGGAAAATTTTGGAGATAAAATAGGAAAAGCAATCAGAAAGATCATTTAATCTCACTTCACTCTATTCTTCTCCTACTCCAATCTTGCTTCTATCTTTACTTCAGTCTTACTTTCCCCTTTCCTAAGCCCAAAAGTGTTACAGAATTGATTCCTAAATCTTGGTTACAGAATACAACTGAACGAATTGAGGATCTGGCAGAGCAATAGATGGAGAAAGGAAATATTGAAAAAATAGCCCAGTATGGTGGAAGTCCTAGCTACCGTCAAGAAAAAGTTAGATTGAAGGTGAGCAAAGACAAGCAAAAATGCTGGGACAACAGACAAAACTATTGTAATAGTTCACCACCAAGATGTCATCAAAAGACTCAACACCAACATCAAGAGCGATTGCATTCAAATTTACAGCCTTTCTAAAGACTCAGCCACCTAAATTCTCAACAGTAACGACGCCACTGAGTACAGACAATTGGTTACAAAATATCGAGAGAAGAATGGATACTATCCTGTGTGTGGATAGGAAGAAAATAATTTTTGCTACTTACCAGCTATCAGAACCAGCGATTACTTGGTGGAAAGCTATTAAGTGAATACATCTGAAGAAAGAAGATATTACATGGGAAGAATTTATGAAGAGATTTCATAAGGCTCATATTTCTCCTGGAGTCATAACAAAGAAGTAGCAAGAATTCCTTAATCTTCGACAAGGAAACAAGTCTATCATAAAGTATCTGTAACAGTTTCATCATCTACTCCAATATGCTCAAGAAGAAATTGACACAATGCTGAAAAGATGGAGTATTTTATTAAAGGCTTATTATAACCAAGTCTGAAGCGTTTATATTAAAGCTACAAATTTTAATTTTTCAGACTTACAAGCTTTAGTTGACCATGTACTCTAGATGGAGGAATAAATTCAAGAATATTCAAAAGTTAACCAACAAAACGACCCTTCGATTTTGGTAGATATAACTTGTTTCAATTGCAAACAGAACGAGCATTATTGTCACCAATGTCCAGTGAGATCTTTGCCTAAGGAAGAGGCTAGGATACAAGCAAGAAGACAGGCATCAACATCACATCAAGCACCAATAGAGGAAGAAGGATTCCACTCTAAGAAAGCTAGAATAAAGAAGGGAAAATAGCAAAGAAGAAAGTCAGAAAAGCATGAGCCATACACTACCACCAGACAATGAGAAGTAGAATAAAATCTATTTGGTTTGTCTGTAGATTATTTCAACTAAGGTATGATGTGAGACTACAGAAAAATATATGAGAATTGACTATACAAAAGTATAAGGAATAAGAAGTATGTGCCATATTAGAGTCAGTCACAATAGACTTGATTTTCAACATCAGACTACAAGAGAAAAATAGCAGAACTGAGGATTTAAACGGCTACGTACACAAAGGAATAAAAAAAAGAGAAAAGCTTGGTCTAGGTAGAGAATCAGAGTGGCGCAGTGGAAGCCTGATGAACCTAAACCCATAAAGCAATAATACAAGTAAACCAAGAAGATTCAGAGATTTTTGAAGGGGTTCCTAAAGAGATATTAATATGCAGAAAGGTATTTGTAGAGGTTCAACAAACCAAATCAAGTGGACTATAAGGGAGATAACAAGACACACCATACTTTTATATATACAATGATGATATATAGGTACAAACAATAAAGAAGAAAGTGTGTGGAAACTCAGATGTAATGAAAAAGGACAAACACCGATAGAACCACCGGTTGATGAGTGCAACAGAGAGTTCTTCGTGAAAAGAAGAGCTTAAGGAAAGGAATCAAAACTGCAACAAATTTTGTTTTTTCACCCCATTCACTAGTCTGGGTGAATCTCGAGGTTGAGATTCTATTAAGGGGGTAGGTTAAAACACCTCAAAATTCAAAGTGTTTGTATTCTTTATGGATTTTGGTTGAATTCTGAATTCTTTCCCCTTTTGGAAACTCACCTCAAATTCTTGCTTTCCTCCTTTACTTCTCCATCTCCCTCTCCCATTGGCGACCCTGGAGAAGCAACCACTGCCACCGCCTCTTTGTTCTGCCCTGCCAACACAACTGCTCGCTAGAGCCCGTTTTTGCAGTCGCATCTCCTGCGAGCATTCACACCTACCCTGCCAGCTGTTGACGTTGCGGCCCCACCCTCCAGCGACTCATCCTCTCTACCAAACTCACCCTTCTCCCTTGCTTGGTGCGCTGGGTTTGACTCGAGCTCTCTCCTGTCGCAACTCACTGCCATTCTTGACCGACACATGTGCCCTCGCCGTACCCTGTGCTCCCACTCCCATGGCAAAGCTCATATCGTCTCTCCCCTCCATGCGCAGGCGACACCCAAAACCGCCTTACTGCTCCTATCGCCTCTCCTCACTCTTAAAACTCGATTGCATTCACAGAGAGCTTCACACCACTACCAACCTTATCACCAACCCACCCACCCAATCGAGCTCTCCCTCACCACAACTCCTCCAACTTCCCCTGAGCCTGGTGAGCCCTAAAAGCCATCTTCTTCTTCCCTCAATTAAAATGTGATTGCATTCACCCACAACACCTCCTTGCATCCTAATCACTCTGATAAACTCGCTTGGCCGTAAGCATTTCCTAAGAGCTCCACCGATGAAAACCACCGCCGGCCAAAACACCTCCCCCATGGATGCTCTCCTGGGAGCTCCTTAACCCCAAATAGCCACCACTCTTGTGTTTCTAGGAACCCTATTTGGTGAAACCACCTTCCTCCTCGCTAGATGATCGCCAAAGAACCCCAAAGCCATAAAAGAACCTGACACCTTCTCTCCTGTCACCGGCCACCATCACCCACCTCCACTCTATGTAAGGTCCCAAAATGGAACCACCGTGTTGATCTAAGCCCGTCCGTGCCATCCTTTTTCGCTAGAAAGCCTCGCCAATGCCAATTCATAAAGGTGACTGTGCCCCTGCTTTCTCACCGCTGAGAGCCAACTGGATGTAGAAGAAGACCACCGAGCGCGACATGGCACAATCTTGTCCATGCGTCATGCATCGAATGACACGGCTTGAGCTCGGTTGGGTTGAGGCAGCCACGCGCGTTGTGGGCCAAGTCGTTTTGATTTTAAAAAACCCTGTGCGTCGCACTGTTCATTTCGAGCAGCCTAGTACTGTAGCTACTATTCATCCGAGCCTTAAACTCAAATTTATACTCTTTTTAACCGTTTCAACCCCGTAAATCCATATTCAATCTTTGTCCACCAAACCAAAACTCGATAAAATCAAAACCACACTATTCCATAATCAATCCGCCACCATATGTTCTCCTATTACTGTTCATTCCAACGACCATCATACATATAGCCTTTTCAATTGTCTTGATCTCACCTAGCCCAATTCTAACTTCAATAAGCCAAACCATGCACCATCTAAGCCTTGACCATCCAACCTTTTTTTCTGTGTCTTTTTGGTTATTTATTTGCATTTTATTCCCAGTTTTCATTCTATAAAGCATGAATTTATTTGCCTTCGTTTTCCATGCTAGAATTCAGACCCAGCAAGTTGGTCAATAGAAGATTGGCAAGAGTAATTACAGAAGTCAGTGTCCTGTGGACAAGGACGGAAGTCACATGTTTTGATCATATTGAATCCCATGAAGTTTAAATTATTTAATTACAGTAGTTTCATTACTATTATTTCATGTACAATAAATGTTGGAATAACATGTGAAGTAGTTATGTCCTACCACCATAAAATGCCCTGTTTAATTTGAGGCTATATTCACCTTGACAACCTTAGTAGTATCTATCTAATGTGTAAGTAATTGTAAAATGGCTCATTTAAAATATTATACTACTTAGTGACATCAATATTTTGCCAACAGAATTATTTAAACAATTCTAAGGTTAAGGTTGAATTGTGGAAAGCCACTAGATGGTTGGAGTTCACGACCAAACCCTAAGGTTGAGGCTTAGAATGTATTGGTGGCAGTGTCGTAGAGCACTGGGGATCTGGATTGTGGATGGCCGTCTCATGGTGTAAAGTAAAGATAAAGCTCCGGAGCAAAGTAAGGACAACCTTATACTGAGTAAAGAACATAGTGATCGCTCAACCACAAGATTTGACTTGTTAAACCTGGTCTAGTAGCTGCTTAAATTGATTGAATCTCTACAGGAGTAAAGGAGCGTTGGTATGGAAGTGGTGTAACCATACCGAACAATGATAGGTTCCTCTCAGGACAGATATAAGTGTTCCGACTTGGCCAATGGATACCCGGGTCTAAGTTGGAGATGTACCGGGTAGAGGCTATATAAATAGATGAACAGTGAAACAACCTTATTTTTTTAACTCAGCCATAAGGGTTAAGAAATTTTGTAGGTAAAGCTAGGCAACTCTTTGAAGTCATCACAATAGTGTTTTCGAATACGCCGTGCTTTCGGTAAAAGAATCTATGTTCAATGGGTGATTCCAATAGCGAAGCGTAAGTAGATTTGAAAATGGTCTGGAAATATTGAGGTCTGGTAAATCAAGTTTTTGAAACCCCAATTTCCTTAAAAAGTTGTTAACCCCCCTACCCCCACCACTCTTTGCGTTTAAAAATGATTACAAATAAAATTGCATCCACCTAAAATGATAAAATCCATATATCTCCATCTCTTGAAAATCCCGGTAAGTGATTAAATAGCATTTCCTCATGTGATTTGTTGAGTACAATTTGTTGTACTCAGTCTTACTTTATTTTCCCCCCAACATAAAGTTCAGAAGAAGAAAGGATGTTACAAGTCTTCGTTTTAGTGTTACAACCACACTCAATTGTTCCTGTGGAGTTTTATTCGGATCTTCTGAATGTAAGTTAATTTTTAGGCTTGGACACCCATAAAGTTGTTAAAATTAATCATTATGTCTTATTTTAATTAAATTAATATTTTTATATATTCGTGAGCAGATATGATACTTCTTCTATCCATAAGTAAACTTTTGATCTTTTAAGAGGTATAAGACGGCTCTCTTTTAGAAATAAGGACGTTACAAGTGGACCCTACGAATGGCTTCTGCCTCATGGAGTCGTTCATTTGGTGAGACAATTTGTCAGAAAGAGCAGTCAGTATCCAATAGACCGGACAGAGCTTGTATTTCACCTTACCACGGAAGAGCACAATGGCTTGAAATTGTGTACATTCAGTTACATATTCTACAATGCACGATATTCACTCTATGAGCTGTTTCGCTACCTTCAATTAGCGTAACTTCAGTTTGATTATTGATCCATATCGATTTCGACCTTGCATCTGTCAGGTGATCAGGTCAAGTGGGTTGATGGCTAGTAGCGATATTGCAGTCTTTGCCTTGTGGACCAAGTGACATCCCATCAGCCTGGCAGCTTTTTCTGAATTTTATTAATCATATACTGATGCGCTCAATAATTATGTCCTGCATGATTATCTTATATATTCAGAAATGTACAGGTTGCTCTGCAGTACATGTCGTTTTCCTAAGGGGCTAATAATATTTGAGTATTTTTATATTACATCTATTATATTATTATTATTAAAGTAGAGGTAAAAGAACCTGTGCGCTTTCAAGTACTAAAAATTTTCATGTTAATCAGAGAAAAAAAGAGAAAAGATATACCATCAATTTCTCGTAAGTCCAGATTATAATGATGTAGATTTAGCTAAAAGTTTTGAAACAAATACAACTCTATTTTTTAATAAAAAATCAATAAAAAATCGAAATACTCTATCTGCATACACATGTATTAGCTTCCGATTAGATGTGCCGTGAAAATGAGTCCCATCTCTGACACGTACAGACCAATAAAAAGAGAAAAAAAAACACCAACCTGCATGCCAACCTAGATCGTGCCATCCACGGCTCCCATGCGGTGGTGGTCCAGACCGTCAGCTTATCGCATTCCTGGCGCACTAGATGAAATCATCAGAACTGTGCAGGTGTGTCACTGATTAGCCTCACATTTAAGGCATGTTTGTGCTCAAGTGGACTACGTGCATCCTTGGCCTGCATAATGACCAATTGACTACGTACGAGGAGGATACTCGAACGACGAAGTTGGGAACGGGTGTGGTTTAAGGATAACCTACTAGAAGAGATAAATAGAAGGCTTTAAAAAATTTTATCTAATAAACTAATTATTATAAATTTTAACTAGGCAAAATTTCAATGTAATTTAAACCTACATAATTTTAGTATACCTAAGGCACCACAAGCAGTAGTCTCTATAAATATATCTCTAGTACAAGTAAATAAGACAATCTTAGCAATCACAAAGTTAGAAATATAAATGCGGAATGTAGAGGCAAAAAAATAACCACAAGATGACCTGAGAAGTTTTTCCTGTGATATCGAAGACTTGCCAATCTTTAGCAGCCCACGTTGAGAAAAACCTAAACGACTTGGACAAGCTCCATAAATTAAGTCTCAACTCCTCAATCCACTAGTAGTTGTCCTTCCTTTACTTTGGATATAGTGGACACCAAACCACTCACAAGTCGGCACCGACCCTCTTCACAATCTTCTTAAAGATGTCACTTCACAATCTCCCGCCAAGCTGTCTAGGTGCCGGTAAGCACTAAGAGTGACAAACTAAGGCTTCGCTTGATAGCGATCAAGTGCCAAAGGATCGATCTAGATGAATGCACTTGATGTTGGCTTAACTACCTCAAATAAATGGAATGAAAGCACTTGAGGTGTGGAGTGAATGCTCTATACTCAAGGATGTTGGAATGAAGTGTCTAACTCTATCCTTGAGCATGTGGGGGAGTATTTATATCCCCACCAACCAAATCTAGCCGTTACAAGGTAATCTCTGAAAAAATCAGGGCGAGCAAAAATACCGTTGTTCATCGACCGGTACTACCGCACCTGTTCTGATGCAAACAGTAACGGCCATTTCAAAGCTTCTGAACTAGCCGTTGAAAGTCGGCGTGATACTACCGCTATTATAATTGCGGTAGTTCTGATCTTCGGAAGTTCCGGAATTTCAACGCGGTATTTCTGTTTGCTTCGAGGCCAAAAGTTGGCGTTCTCTGGAAAAAACGCACCGTCCGGATTTTCGGAGCTTCTGTGTTCCAGTAGTTCTGCTCAAGAATTACGGTACTTCCGCTCTGTGGTAGTTCCACCATTAAGGATTTGGTACTTCCGTTTTCCGGAGAGACAAAGTGATTCCAAAGGTGCTCTCTGAAAAAATGTTCCGCTCAATTTGTTGAAACTTCCGGAATGCGGATGTACCATCATTTACACTCCGATACTTCCAATATTCATGACAGTGCATAGTTTGGCTATCAATTTTAATTTTAAGTGCATGCATGCTCCTAAATTGATCCAATGGCACAAGAACATTCTATAAAGTTACTATCTATAATCCCTCTTAATGGTACTGCATTTATCTTATAATCCGGTCTTTCACACTATCTCTTAAGACCGGTAAAAATAAAAGGAATTCTAGGCTACTTATATCTTTGTCTTGAACCACATTGATCTTCATATTGATCCTTAGCATGCATCTCACATTCATTATCGAGACTAAACCATTCAAACACTCGGTAAACATGTTAGTCACATATTCACATGATGTCATTAATTACAAAAAAAACCATTTTTAGGGGCCTAAATGCTTTCGATCTCCCCTTTTTAGTAATTGATGACAACACAAATATTATGTGAGAATAATAGAGTTTTAAATATACCACTTGTTTGAAAAACGAGTTGCATATTCTTTTGTGACTTTGAAAAGACATTTTTTTTTTGCAATGAGCTGAATTGAGTTTGGAGAATTAATTGCTTCTAAATTCAATACAAGAAAAAACTCTCCTTAAATATGTGCATATAGATGACAAGATGCATTACAAGAAGCACATGTTAAGATTTTTTTAAAAAAATTGGTAGAGTTTCCTTTGTTTGTTGAACTTGAGGAATAGACAATTACAATTATACAATTTATATAACAAAAGAGTACAAGTTGTAATTTTATAAAATAACCACAACTTTAAATTCAATATAACATAAACATAACATAGAGCATGAACATTAAGCATAAACATTCCAATGCATAACCATAATCCATACTCATAATGACAAAGTGCATAAGTTCATTATATAACAAGGACAAATATATATAACTAGCTAAGATAGATAGGCTTCTTGGTGGCTTTCTTTTCTTAAAACTTCCATCTTTGTCTTCTCCATATTTTCCTTTTTCTTCTCCAACTTTTTCGCTCTTTCCCCCCTTTTGGCATCAAATAGCTAAAAAGGCCACTCCTGAGGTGCTTGATGAGAAGGGCTACGATGGCGACGGTGGCCATAACAGACTGGAGAGCGAGGACGAGTGAATGCATGCTCGAGGGAGGACATTTAGTCCCCGAGAGAATAAACAACAGCAGTCAAGGAAGTGAGCTGTCCTTCGATCCTTAGGACTGCAGAGTACACCTGAGAGAAAGAGAGTGACTTGTCCTTGTTCTTGTGGTGCAGCTATAGGTTCTTTTAGTTGTGGAGCTCGAGGACGGGGAGCTGGAGAAATAGGAGGACTCCGCCCAAGCCACCATGATATTCAATCTTTCTAAGGATCAAGGTCATGATGTATGGAGCATAATTAATCCTTTTGATCCTATCATTCTTGGAAGAGGCTATTTCCCGGATAATACGATCAATCACATTAAACATCCGATCTTGCACAACATAGTCAATTAGGTTCTATGCATGACCTTTAATAGCATCATAGTTCCCACTCTTAGGAATAATGGCATAGTTAATTATCTGGTTTACTAGACTTAGAATGGAAAGGGGGCCAACAAGCTTGCCTGGGACAATCTAGTACTTTGATCATAGTATTCAGACATGGTAGGAATCTCAAGTGTAGGCCTATCATATACCATCTCATACGCACTTGACTCTGTCTTGAGAGCAAGCTCAAACTCGTGTTTATTGGAGTCCAAGTACTGAGAGCTAGTCATCCATGAGATATACTGAAAATTGGGAGAGAAGTATATAGAGTAGCATAAAATTACCTGATTATATCTTCATTATAGTCCGATTTGAGAGCCACGAGATTTTGTATTCCATCCTTCTGAAATAGCCTATAAGTCCCATTATATTTGTCGATTGAGTCCAGGTGATCCCAATCAACATACTTGTAATCTGCAAAGAGTCTACTTGGACCACATAGCTGCTCATATACTTGCTCCTAAAACTTGGTATGAAATCTTGGATTTATAGAATTGTTGGGGAGCAAAAACTAACTTCTGTGATGCAAGTGTGTATACTCTTCAGCTATAATTTGTCTGAGGTCTATTTGAGGCTCTTCTGGATCATTCATCTCCTCATCTGATTGTTCAAGAGGTGAGCTCTCTTGTTGTTCTGTCTCTATCTCAGAGTCAGAGGCTATTGCCTTGCCTCTGTCCTCTCTTGCCTTCTGTGCAGATTCTAAGGTAGCTGGGGCTATAGGAGGAGGCACTTGGGGCTACAAGAGGGTCTGCTCGAGACGAAGATTGACCGGGAGCCATAGGAGAGGAGTTCCTGACATACACTTTACGTCCAACGTTTCTTGTCCTAGGCATCTTCAAACAAAGGAAAAGATACCAACAATAGGGTAGGAGACATCCTCAATAGGTTTGAAAAATAAAAGATTGAAGTTGTTGTTTTTATCAGGGAAATCGGAAGTAACGACATGCACTAGACAGAAATATCGGGCTCTTGTAGTACCGTGCATGTCGAGCGGTAGTTCCACTTTTTTGAACCATTTCTAGGGAAAATTAAAGAATGAATTCTTTGATATTTTTTTGGATTGAATCCTTGAAATAGATGCGCAAACATCTTTAGACACCAAATATATTAACTTGCCCGAGAAAATTATCGCTAGATCATTCGTATTATGATTCAAAACCTAGAAAAGACATAGGATTCTCGAACAAGATAAGAGTAAGGATTTTGATCCCATGTACCTTGTGGATCAGAGGAGACAAGCCCTTTGAAGTCAATGAATCACTAGGGGGTGAAGAAATCTCAAAAAGATTTGAAGATATGAGGATTTGATTTGAGGTTTCTTGTGAAGAAGACAGATGAAGGGGGTATGGTCACAATCGGCTAAAGGAGATGGAGCTTCCAAAGGCAGCACAGAGAGAGGAAGGAATAAAAACCCGTGTGGTCGGCAGTTAATGTCCTCAACCAACTCGAATGGAAGTACCGCAGTTTAATCATCGGTAGTTCCAATATCTCATTTGTTTTTGACTACTTTAGAGTTCCAACTTCACTGTCTTGTACAACCACACAGATCAATTTCGACCACACTGGCTGTGTTCGACTGCACAAGTTAAACATAGGTGTAGAACATAGAATCCTCAGCTAAAAATCAAACCAACTAGCTCAAGTTAACAAAACTTGGAACCTAACCTTTCTTGGCAATCTGACCAACCTCCAAATGATAGTCTAACTAGCTCATGCATTCTGACTGCTAGTATAAGGGCGGTCAGACCGTTGCTATAGTAAAATCGGGGCAATGAATAGTATTTTCAGCCCAATTTTAAAGACAAAAAACTAGAGAACTTTTGATCCAAAGATCCAAATGATATGAAATTTTGCAAGAATCTTTTCTAGGGGATTGTGAACCTATTCCAATAAACAATCAAGAAAAATATGACCAAAGTAGAGACCTTTTTCAGTTTGAAAGAGAGGTGTATCAAAACCAAGCTAAAACCCCAAACAGTGACACAACTTGCTCGTAGGATGATGATGATCAAGAAGAGTCTAGATGTATTTCTACATGTCACAGCAAGTTAAATCACCACAGAAACAAAGCCAAAAACCCTCGGATCAAGAGATGGACCAAAGAGGGCAAAGTCAAGCAAAATCAGGTTTTCTCGTGAATCTTGTTATCACAGTGCCTAGATAGGTGGAGATGTATTCACAAGGATTATCTCTATCTCTTACATATCCTTGGTACAGTAAGATCACAAGAAGGAAAGAAAAGAGATCAAAACCAACCAAAAGTCAAACACATCAATAAAAAAACAAAAGAGACTCAAGAATTGCACAAATATTGATGTATTGCTTATTTGAGAAGGTAAATTTTACAGCTACTCTATCTTGGAGGATAAAGATCACCTAAGGTACTCACTCTCAAACCCTGACCCTAAACCTAAATAAGAGAGCACAAGAAATGAGTTGGATGGTTAACCTTACATGTCTCTATCCCAACTCTCTTTTATAAGTGGGCAACCAGTCACCTATTTAGTTGATACTATTCACTATTACTATGGGGGAAACTTGTTAACCCCACACACACGAGTTTTATAAACATAAGTTCACTTATGCACGCTTATCAAAGTGCATAAGTGTGCATCCGCTAAATCCTTAGCATTGATTCGCCTTGATCAAACCAGCTCCACCTTGATCTAAACTACTCTCCAACGCATCGCCCATGAGCCGTGATTTTGATCCAAGATGGTTTTCGGTATTTTGGTCAAACTACCAAAATACCCTTTTTGACCTGGTCATCACCAACCACTGCAAGCAATAGGCATGCTTACCACGTGTAGGTACACCACTAGCTTACCACGCATCATCAAGTCTCTTTCATCCCAGTTCCACCGAACCACGGCTCACTTGGCCCGTGCAAGCCATATGGCGTCATCCCGTCGTTCGAACTCGCCTTCAATATTTTCTGCCTTTCTCATGCCATGCTTGAGCTCACCATCTCACTCGACATCCTCGATTGTTCTGAGCCTCAACTCCTCCATGAGTCTAGCCCTAATCATCACCATTGACCACAGTTGATTTCAAGCGAACCTGTTTTCTTCACAACTTCACGCACAAGTTCTTCACAACTTAACCCACATTAGCCAAAACATGCATCATGCAACCGTAATACAATGACCCAGGTCATCGCAAACCAATCCATGACTCAAATCCCAAACCCTGTTTTCTGGGAAGATTGGTAGTACCGCACCTATAATACCGGTACTACCGCTTTTTGGGACTTCCAAAAATCAGTCCAAATCAAATGCACTCTCTGCAAAACTATTTGACCACTCCATAAATCTTACAATAGTTCATCGTAATATTATTCTAGACCTTCTCACATGATCCTTCATATTTGGACTACACCATAGGTGTTGTATATTAACGCGATAAGTTCTAATGGAAGCTATCCATGGGCCAGATTACAACCAAGGTCAGTGCACTCCTATTATCCAATTAATGTTTAGAATTAATTGAATTTTTTGAGAGACACTGATTACAATTCAGTAGTATTTGCTAATTTTGTTAGCAATCACACCTTAACTCCTCTGCACAAACCCCACACAAAGTTAGCATATGCTAATTTTGTTGGCAATGTACACTTCAGCCACCCAGCACACACAACACCAAATTCGTAGAGAATTTAGAGAGCGAGCTTGCCATCTTCCATTGCATGTACACATTTTGATTGTTTTGGCACAAATGTGAGTGCAATAATTGCTTGAATGGTTGATGAAGTCTAATCATATGACTACCAAGCACCACCTTTTTTTTCTAAGAAAACAATGGGAATCAAAGAACAAGAACGTACAATAGGGGGTGAGGGGAGTTTCGTGTTGTTCTTTTGAGTTTGATTAGATATATATAATTATAGCATTGGACTACGATTTTATTTTAATATACTTTAATAAGATAGCAGGATGTATTTGATATGGTTAGCAGGAGACCGCACACTACATGTCTTAAAAACAGAAGAAGTTACAATATAAAGATCACAAAACCCAGCATTGGCAAGAAAGGAGGACGCATTGTACTATGCGAGAACGGTTGGGACCTCGCCGGAGAGGCGGTTGCTGGAGCGTTACTTGCTTCGGTAGCAGGATGGCATTGGTGAGTTGGTTGCCATCGAGAAATAGCAAGGTGGGTCGTGGTACAATTGTGAGGGATCAGGTGATCTTACTGGAGAGGCGATTGCCAAACAAGTCGATGACAATGGCGCGATGCACCAAGGTGCATGAGGTTATCGATTGGGGATCAACGCACCCTTGGAGGTGGTTGTTAGAGAGATAGAGCAACTTGAGTGCGGTGGTGAGGGAGCCAAGTTGGTTGAGGTCCAATGACGAGCTTAGTGATGAGTGACATGGCCGCGTAGGCCGTATTGAGGCACGCTGGGTTGGGAGGAGTAGAAGCTGGACACATTGTCAAAGCACCACATTTAGGATGCAATTCAAAGCGGTCAAGGGCGAACATGAGGATGAAGGCATTTGCTTCGATGATGATGGTGGAGAGATGGGTAGTTTACAGAGCCAGCAGGTAGAGTAGAGGAGTACGGGGAAATATGGTAAGACGATTCTAAAGGCATAATGTCGTGCTACTCAGTTAATACAGTTGCAATATGGTGAGTGGTGGGGTGGATAGTGGAAGAGGGGATGAGCTTTAGCAATGGACAGTAAGAGTCGTTAATGTTTTTCTTCAACTCATGGTGGAAAATATGCAATGAGGGAGAAAGAGCAACGGATGAGAGGAGCTGATAAAATAAAATAGATAGCCGATTTTAATTAATGACATATTTGAACTACGTTTAACTTCAGTGAAGTTCCCTCGGGAATCGGGATGTATTTTGACTAGAAGCTTTTACACAACTTTAAATATCTATATAATGTCACATAAATATCTCAACACTAACCTACTTGCCAGAAAAATTGACTTATAATTAGGAGAAAAATCAAACAATTGACATGGATAAAAATTGATATTGAATATGTAAACAATATGTAATAAATCTAGCCACACAAAAGCACGCGCTACCTGCTAGTTCTGATGATAGTAAGAGAATGTAGTAAAAATTAAATCTAAAATTGATTTATGAGGGCATAATAGACTTTTCTTTATAAATCTAATTATTTCGTGAGGGTATTACAGACTTTTTCTCCTAATCTATTATTAATCCTTGCCGTCGCCGCCACCTCTGCCTCTCACCCATTCCACTGCACCACTGTCATCACCTCTCATGCGCGACTATCGCGGCACTTACAGAAATTACTCTTACGCTATGCGTTTCCTTTAGAATTTTACTTCTCAAGATTCTATTGCTAGTATTACCAGTGGTAGTATAACTAAATCTTAACTAATCCGGTCTATTAGATCAAAAAGAATGAACATCTTATATTTATTTTGGGCACCGTAAAAAACCCTGATATTCATAGTCATGGCCCAATGAAGACCAGTGGCGGAGAGAGGGGGCCTGGCACCCCCCAACCTTCTACTAATCCTCCATTATGTAGTTAATTACATGTGTTTAATT
The DNA here is from genome assembly GCA_036346575.1 of Dendrocalamus sinicus. NCBI lineage: Eukaryota > Viridiplantae > Streptophyta > Magnoliopsida > Poales > Poaceae > Dendrocalamus > Dendrocalamus sinicus. Next base: position 7,423,156 of record CM070660.1, on the reverse strand, counting down.
AGTGGTTTGGCCCCTCCCAATTTAGCCCAAATATAAAGTATGTTTAAAGCCCAGTCATATACAGCCCAATTAGGCCTAGTAGTTGAGGACTGAAGCTCATATTTGAGCCTTTGCTCTTTGCCCACGCACTGTCTCTCAGTCTCTGTCCGTTCGTCTTCTTGGCTTCTTGCCATCACTACCTCGGCGCAGTTCGCGAGGGGGCTCTCGTCGAGACTCGAGACGTCGAGGACGACCTCGCAGATGTCCTGCTCGGCTGCTCGTGGCTGTCCTTGAGCTCGATCTTGTAAGTGCCGCCTGCCGGTCTCATCGGTCACGAAATACTGCCGCCAGCCGGTGCCGAAATGCTTGCACTCCAGCGGTCCAGCCTGACCTTGGCACCTGCAAGATTAGCGGCTGATTAGTGATTACTGATTAGTGGTCCGAACATTCATGATTAGTGATTACCTGCAACCAAGAAGCCTGTGAGGCAATGCTGGACTTCTGAAATCTGAACGCAATATGTCAGTGCTTCTTTTTAGGATCTTGTCATCTTGATGTGCGCAAACTTCTCTGCGGTTTCTATTGACTATTGAGGGCTTGTGCCTTGACGCCATCAGCAGGTAATCACTAATCATTCATTGATTTCATTCGGTGGTATTCTCTTATCTAATCAGTAATCACTATCTAAATTTCCCTTTACAATTTTAGATGATATGAAGAAGAGAAAGACAATTCATAGTTTTTTTAAGTCTGTTGGTTCAAGTGCTAATTGTATTGAAGCCATTAGAAGCCGAGGCTACCAGAGTAACGTGGAAGTGGAAACTCCTAACGTGGAAGGGGAAACTCCTAATGAACATGATGTGGAAAATCCTAATAATCTGAGTAGTGTTGCTGCTGCACCATTAGAAGCCGAGGCTGCCGAGCATCAACCAATTGTAGCTACTAGATTTGAGAGAGACCCTGGTAAACGTGTTCAAATCTTAGAATTGCCAGCTGATCAACAAGATGAAGCTCGAAGATTTTATATTTCAGAGAGCCCATATCAACCTATGTTAGCAGAGTACCCACTCAGTGAATTATCTCATCGTCGTCGATTTCAAAGCAGTTGGTTCAAGCAATTTACTTGGCTAGAATATTCACCTCACACAAATCGCTGCTTTTTGTCTACCACGTTTTATTTTTTCCAAGAAGCCAATTGGAAAATCTGGATCAAATGCATTCACAGTTAAGGGGTTTCAGAACTGGATCAAATGAATGTTCTCTTCTAAAACACATGGGGGATGCCAGCTCAGCTTACAATTATTCAATTCGGTGTTTTAATAATCTTAAGAACACAATGGCTCAAATTGACACTGTGATGGTTAAACAAAAAGAGATAATGGTTGCAGCAGGAAGACTAAGGCTTGCAACTACGATTGATTGCATTAGGTAATAATAAGAAGGACTTCTCACAATCTCACTTTTCTTTTTTGTTTTTGCAACCAGAGTTATATGTGATGCACTATCTAATCTGAACTTGTTTTATTTCTATATTTAGGTGGTTGACATTCCAGGGTTGTCCCTTTAGAGGCCATGATGAAACTCCTGGTTCCTTAAACAGGGGTAATTTTCTTGAAATGCTCAAGCTTTTGGCTTCGTATAACAAGGAGGTTAAAGAGGTTGTGTTAGAGAATGCTCCAAAAAATGCAAAGTACACTTCACCTGATATCCAAAAGGAAATTCTAAGCATAGTTGCTCGAAAAGTGCAGAAATCAATTAGAGAAGAAATTGGTAGTAGCAAGTTTTGCATAATGGTTGATGAAGCTTTAGATGAGTCTAAAAAAGAGCAAATGGAGATAGTCCTCCGATTTGTTAGCAAGAAAGGACTTATACAGGAGCGTTTCCTTAACCTAATCCATGTTCATGGTACTGCTGCTTTGACACTTAAAGAGTCAATTTGTGCTGTCCTCATAGGTAATGACTTGAGTATACAAGATATAAGAGATCAACGTTATGATGGGGCTAGTAACATGCGAGGGGAGTGGAATGGATTGAAAGCTCTAATTCTCAATGAGTGCCCTTATGCATATTATATTCATTGCATGGCTCATCAGCTTCAATTGGCCCTTGTAGCAGCATCAAGGGAGGTACATGAGGTACACAACTTTTTTCAGCACGCAAATTTCATCATAAATGTTGTTAGTGCTTCTCCTAAGCGCAATGATGAGTTGCTAGCGAATCAAGCAGAGGAAATTGCTCGTGAAATTGAATTGGGAGAGCTTGATACAGGGCGAGGGGCAAATCAAATGTCCTCTCTACAGAGGCCAGGGGACACAAGATGGAGTTCCCATTACAAGTCAATCTAAAGCTTAAAGAAGATGTTTGGTGCCACAGTTTCAGTCCTACGCAGCATTGCTAATGATCGTTCAGTTTCGAAGTATTCTCGGGGAGATGCTAGTGGTGCCTTACGAATCATTGTCACATTTGATTTTGTGTTTATTCTGCACCTGATGGAAAAGATTATGAAGATCACAGATGTGTTGTGCCAAACACTCCAAAAGAAAAGCATTGATATCTTAAATGCGATGGATTCTATTTCTACAACAAAAATGTTGCTTGGTGAGTTGCGAAATAATGGCTGGGAACCTCTTCTTGAGGAGGTCAAATTGTTTTGCGAGAAGCATGAGATTGATATCCCAGATCTTAGTAAGAAGTATGTTCTTTTGCCCAAATTATTTCATATTTTCAGTGTGAATGTTACATCATTTCTTCCAATTTGCAGGTACGTTGATGTGACTAAATCCCGAAACAAGAATGATAACACCACAGCCTTTCACCATTACAAAGTAGATGTGTTTAATGTTGTAATTGATCAACAATTGATTGAGCTAGAAGATCGATTCAGTTCTCGTTTACGAGCTTTTGTCCCTTTGTGCCTCTTTGGATCCAAGGTTGGACACCTTCGACATAGCAAATATATGCACTCTAGTGGAAAAATATTATCTTGCTGATTTCTCAAGTCAAGAAAGAGCTCAATTGGAGTGTCAATTGCTACATTTTCAACTTGATGTATGCAACCATTCAGACCTAAGTGCATTACCGTCACTTGCTGATCTAACAAGTGGACTAGTTAAGACTGGTAAAGATTCATCTTATCCTATGGTGGACAGATTGTTAAGATTAGTCTTAACTCTTCCGGTTTCAATTGCAACCACCGAAAGATGTTTTTCAGCTATGAAACTTGTGAAGACGCGACTTCGAAGTACAATGGGAGATGGATTTCTATGAGATTGTTTGGTAATTTATATTGAAAAGGAATTGGCCGCAAAGATTAGTAATGATGATATTATTAAGGCCTATGATCTTGCTGGTAGTCGTAGAGCTAAGTTTTAAGTTAATAGAGATGTAATTTTCTTTGCATTGTAATTTGCGAAACATATTACTCTGATATGTGACTATTGGATCGGTAAATCCGACATGGTTCATTGATTCTACTCTACTTGTTGTTCATGTTGCCCCCTTCCTAATATCCAATTTCTGACTCCGTCCCTGATGAAGACGTTGTTGAAACCTGGAAGTTAAACACAACGGCTAGCAAGCACAACAAGCAATGCAACTACATATCATGCTTCATAGCAGAACACACACGATAACCCAATGTGAAGCAATAACGATAAACTTGTATGATAACCGTGTACCGTGGTGGTAAAGCACTTATATGCGACAGCTGTGTGAAAGATGCCAAGCAGCGGACGATGGACTGCAAACTAACGAGAGATCAGACCAATGCAACAGTAAAACTACGAGTGCTCAATTGATAAAAAACTGAGATGGATAAACAGCCGAAAGCATGAAGTGACAACCGGCACAAATCCTCGAATCAAACCAAGATCAACAGAACCAAACTAGCGTCTGAAACAAAAAGGGCAAAAAGAGAAATAAGCACAGGTCCATCAGATGTTCCTGCTCATACGGCAACAAACGCAAGCTCACAACTCACAAGGCGCCATCCTAACCGGCGGCGCTCCGGACTACAGGAGGTTCAGGCCGGCAGCGGCAACGGAGAGCACGGACACGGCGAGTGCCAGGGCCACGGAGCAGCCAACGGTGGATGCAGCGTTGCCGTGAGGCGAGGGAGCGGCGCCGGCGCGACCGGACGAGCCACCGCCGGCGGGCTCGGAGCCGGAGGCCGGGGCGGGCGCCATGGAGGGAGCCTCGGAAGGGGCAGCAGAGGGGCTGATCGAGGCCAAGCGGATGTCGACCTTCTGCCCGATGCCGCAGTGGCCCGGGAAGCCGCAGATGAAGTAGCGGTGGCCGGTGGTGTTGAGGACGACGGTGTCATTGCCCGTGGACCATGTGGCGATCGGCTTCGTCGCGCTGCAGTTCTTGTAGTCCGACTTGCTCACCTCCATCACGTTGTGGAATTGCTTGTTGTACGTGAACACTGTGGCATTTCAACAAGGAAATCATCAGGCATAAACATCGTGGGCTTGGAATCCAATAGTTGATGGATAAAATCAGCAGTTCGTAGGAAGGTATCCTGCATGAGCAGTAGGTTTTCTGAAGAAAGCTCCTGCAAGATTTGGAACGGCATATAGAACTTTGTAAAATAGAGCTGAATCTGACATCAACATGAACGATCATTTTGTACAAGTTATTGATATGAGCTTGGGCATATTGTTAAACTGTTCGGCCACGCACCTGATCAAATTAATGTCCTACTTTCAAGGGTCACCCCTGGCAATTGTGATGGGCGCATACATACAAAGCGTCAAAATTCTCATGGGCAAAATCTTGGTTACTGAGGAACATTATGAAGCATCAATTGTAAAGCATTATGCATATCAAGAAGGATCCTACCCACCCACTCAATCGCAATCAGCATATCTTGTATGCCTTTAACTAATGGTACTAAAAGCTCCACACTATCCAGCAATCTGCATCCATACCAACAGGCAACAATTTCACTCTCCCTCCAACTATGACTTAACAACTGTCTAGATGTGATTGACAATATTTCTGAACTCTCCTCATCCATTATTCTTTCTGTAGCAAAAAGAAAATTCAGATCAGCCGACGCGTAGCTATCATAAAGATATTCAATCTAGAACCACTTCAGAGCTAAACAGGTAGAAACCCAAACAAGTTAGTGGCATCTCCAGTGGAACAAATGATATGACCACCATGCCAACTTTACAGCTCATGGGCCTACCTCAACCTGGTATCCACATTGCAAACATGACAGTTTGGCAACTCTATCAAATACAGTGGTAGTCATAGACCTCTCTTTCTGGATGGGCTATAGCTATATGCATCTGTGGCTCTTTGATTACTGTATGCTAGCTAAAGATGACATACGTGCCGTCGTCTTTTCGATCGGCCCACCGAGGGCTACCAACCAACCAAGAGATTGCTAGCGGAAAAGAGCACGACATGAGCCATATAATGAGAGCGCATGCACCGTTGAGTTGGCAACAGGGCCCAAACATTATTTGACAAGTTGCAAAAAAGGATTTCAGGCAGATGAGGCGAGGAGCAGCATGGTCCCTGGTTAGTTTGGATTGAAGAAAGGAAGGAGATGATGGTCCACGACGAAAGTACCCCATTGGTGAATTCTGATGGAGAGTGGAACTAGGACTCTTGGGATCTTTTTCTGAAGGCACCATCTTGGGATCTTGATGTGTGAAAAAGTGTGCCTAGTGGAGAGACTGTACTAGACTAGAACATTATTTACTTTACTTTAACATGCGCAGAAATAAAAGCTATTAGACTTTCCACAATGCAATCCAGTAGGAGGTGTTTACAGCAAGCAATCAGTGAGCCAGCATCAACAGTGGCCTTGCCCTACCAGGCAGTCGGAACAGAAATTAGAAGCTGGACCAGTACTTGTTACAGGCAAAGTGAGCTCATCTAAGCAGGAAAAGAGCTCCCAAGATTTTAAAGGTGCATGATTCATTTCCAGCTATTCTAACATGGGGCGTGTTGGGGGGAGTGACCCTCACCTTAACCCAATCAGTCAACTGCACCATAAGGCTTATCAAGTATGTGATTGTGGCAAGCTCAAAATGGCTATGCCAGAGAAAATGCATGTTTACCCTTGTACAAACCGTAAGAGAAATATTTGTGTAAACAACCTTCACATAACTATAAATATGTCCTTTAGAGTATCATGGAGAAGAAAGGATTAAGTAGTGGCACAAACATAATATGCATCTTCTATATCTATTCTCTACTATTAGTTTTAGGTTCTAGGTAGCCCCTCTGTGGTATTCCTATAGTTCTCATTATCTATTGTTTAGTCTGTAACCACAAAATGGCGCTATTTCAAAAGTAAGTGAAGGCACAGCTAACCAAAGCCTGTCGTTTTTATCCTACCTTCCTCTGAGCTTATGGTGGCATTAAAAGTGGCGTAGACAAAATGTCAAATGCTGCTGCTGAAAAATTGATGTAGGAAAGAAGAATCATAGTACTGCCAGGCAAAATCGCTTTAGAATGAATTAAATGCTTGATAAAATAGTTATGTGCATCACGTGAATGCTTATTTTTTCTCCATAGCTCATGATGGATTAATGGGGATTCGATCATTCAGTGCAAAAAAACACAAGCTTTTAAAAGGCAGTAGTATTCCTCTAGATCTCAACTTTCTTTAGGTCGGGCCCTGCAACTGCAAAAGTACCTTTGATGGAGCACCGTTGTTTCAACAAGGAAAAAGTGCCTTCAAATAATCACCAGAGGCAGACATGTCTAATTGCGCATAACACTTTTCCTAAAAACGCAAGAAAAGTTATACTTACAGCACTATGCAACAAAGCAATCGGAGCCTTTAGAGCTAAAGAAACAACATTATGGGCTGCCTAAAAGCATGCCTGAGCCTGACCAATTTTCGGCAGTGGTTTCACGCTTTCAGGGCTTGTTTGATTCAAATGAATTTTAAAGGAAAAATGGAGAAATCCAATTCAAAGGAAAATTCCTACAAGGGGTGTTTGATTTGTAGGATTGCTTCAAAGGAATTCCATAGGATAGGCAGGTTTGATTTGAGAGCTCCAATACACCTTTTCTCTTCCTCTCTCAAATCAATCAACATTTAATCTCAAAATTCTTGTATTTTCCTATGGTGCAATTAAACACCTTTTATTGCAAATTCCTACGGTTTTCAATCCTATAGGATTCAAGAGTCTATGGCATTTCAATCCTATGTTTTTCGTATTTCAACTTTTTTAGAATCCTGCAAATCAAAGAAGCGCTCACACAATCATCCTACTTTTCCGTACCCACTTCACATAAGAAAGAAGACAAAGTATATTACTAGCAGCAAGTTCGTTCAGAAATCAGAACTGACATTTTTTTTACAGAACAGTCTAAAGAGTGTGTACAAACAGACGTCAGCAGGAGTTTGATCCGGCAAAAGATCCCTTTCCTAGAGCGCCAGAAACAAACTTTGAGACACATTACCACACGACGGTACTAGCTTCTACTACCAAACACGACACGACAGATTTGCAGAAAACACGCAGCGGAAGCTGCCCATAAACTAAACCCCGGTGAGACGTACTTATCACACCAGCTAAGCCTTGTTTCAAAACAGCTTTAGTTATATTTCTATCTTACGGAAGCCAAAAATCTTTTTCGGTTTTTTAACACAACTTTTTTTTGTTTTTCTTTTTTCCTTTGTATTATCTGTTGAGATTGTAGAGATGTACCGGTATTTTTTTCTCTTTGATGTACCGGTGTTTTTTCTCTTTTCTTCTTTCTTATTCTTTAATTGAATGTTTCAGAAAAAACGAACAACCATTACAGTACATTTCAGACCAAAGGCATAAAAAAAGCTGAATTAAATCAAAGGGCGTCGTAAACCTAAACGGAACAGTACAGAACAGAACAAGAGCTGGAAACCTAGGACAACGGCAGGTAAGGTAGGAAAGCTGGTGAGTGTCCGAGTACAAAAAAAAGTCGGATGGAAAAGCCAGCGGCCGGTAGCCACAAGCAGCGTCCACGACCCTACCCACGCGAACTCGCATGATGGATGGTAGCAGACTGGTGGCTGCCATCGTGCGCGCCCGCCTCGTCGGCAACCGGTGTGAGGCTCGCAGCTGGTGCCATGCGCTAGCTGCACAGCACAGCAGCGCACCACGCGAATGCGATTGCGATGCGCTGCGAGGTTCAAAATCGGCGATTACGCCAGAATCGCCAGAATCGGATTTCCAGTGGTACGGAAATAAAAACCGCCAGGTTTTTTCGAAGTGTATTTATATTTATGAGTCTTTTGTGACTGCATAATACACCTCCTAGGTTGGTTTAAACTTTTTTTGTACTAGATTACCTATTGTATCAGTTAAATATACTTCAAAACATCCCAAATTCAACTTTTTCTTGTGTTTCCTGATTTTTAGCGGTTTCTCCGGTTTTTTAGTGGTTTCTCCGGTTTTTTGGGGCAGTAACCGGCTGATTTTTCTGGTTACCGGTTTCAAATTCAAATTTCAAAACTTGAAATTTGATCGAGTTTTTCCCAGTTTTTCTGATTACCGATCGGGAACCGGTACCGGCCCCCCACCGAGATTTAGACCGGTACCGGGTTTTGAAACCTTGGTTGCGCGTCCCCCAGCACTACCACCGGCACCGACAGGGGCCTGCTTGCGTCATGTTGCATAAGCACCGAAATGGCTAGCTAGACTGATTTCAAATAACATGATTTTTGATTTTTAGAAGATAAAAGTCGTTTGGAACACATTGACTTTTTAACGTAGTTTTTTTCTTTTACATTATCTGTAGAGATATAGTGGTGTTTTTTCTATTTTTTATTTGTCTTTAATGGAATAAGTCAGGAAAAAGCTAACACCCGCTACAGTATCATTTTAACCACAAGCCAGAGCCCTTTAAAACACGACCTTACACTTCTAGTCACACTAGTAGTCAATAAAGTCCTGGTTCTTTTCAACTTATACCTTATGGCTTATGATTTATAGTTTCTCCGAAGGAATAAACGGAACGATTTCTCTATCATTGTCTTGAAACAGCTTATCGGGACAGGTTTTTCGAAGCAGCTTATCGGTATTCTATTCGTTCGCACAAGTACTTATACTAGAATCAAAAGTTATTGACCACAACCATAAGCTATCAGCCGCAGCAAAAAAAAAACAAGCCCAAAGTTGGCCTACATGCCTAGTATTTATCACCAAGCAATGAATGAAGCTTTGACTCCCGCACCACACCAGATCACACATCACACCGATCGAGCACAGAAATGGTCTACTTCTGACTTTTGTTAGAAAAGTCAAAAGTCAATGTAAATATTCGGCTTCTCGAAGTGCCTTCTCTATTTCTCTCGCTATCGTCTTGCTCCGAGGATAAGACGGAGATCATAGGTGCATCACACATTTACTCCTTTCGCTCCCATTATACGCATATATCTCTTCCTTATTTTTTTCCACCGCTCATTCTCTTCTTCTAAAAATCATTTTTTTTTTAATTATCAGCAGCAGTACCAGATATGACCGCTAGCTCGGCTACGCTGGCTAGCACTAGCGTGAAGTTGTCGCAAACGTCAACCAGGTTTGGTGCTCGCTCTCGCCGTCTCGCGCGGCAAAAGGTTCCCGTAAAAGCAAGGTTGGCTGGTTAGGGATAACGCCGTCACTCCCGCATCCGGTGCCTCCGCACGAGGAGCGAGCGTTGCCAATCGCCTACCGCCACGGCGGGTGTCCGCGTCCTTGCGAGCAAAATCTGTAGGTGGGAGCTCGGGCCCGCTTCTAATTTCTACTCCTATTAGACAAAATGTAATTGTAGACTGCAGTGTAGTAGTTGTACTAGTAACCACCGGCAAGGAGCCAAGGAGAGTGATGCTCTGTGGCTTCCACTCGGCAAGGAGCAAAGTTACACTAGCACTCCGGGTTCTATTATGGCTCCAGTTTTTTTTCTGATATTTGCGGTTGGTTCATCTGATGAAGGCTAAGTTTAATCTGAGGTCAATAAAAAAAATCGAAGTTGTTTTGCTCCGTGGCTACTGGAATCACGCAAGATAAAGCCATATATAGGACAGACAGGAAATTTGTGAAGAATCCTAGGAGGAGAACGAAGGGTCACAGGCTCGGTCTTCAGGTTTCACCAACAAAAGTAAGGTTTGTTTACACTACGATTCTTGATTCTATACCAGGTCCAGCCCAGAATTGTGAAGAAAAATACACTAGCAAGAGAAGCAGAGTGTGTTTGGGTGTGTGTGTGAGAGAGAGACTTGAGACGTACCAACGGAGTCGTGGAGATGGAACTTCTTGGAGGAGGCCCAGGCGCCGTAGTTGGGGTTGCCCATGATGGTCCACCCGGCCTTGTCGCCCACCTCGTACACGGCGGCCGCCGCCATCCCCGCCCACATCGCCGCCGCCACAAGGGACGCCACCGCCACGGCGGACCCCCTCCTCGCCGCACCCATGGTCAGCACCGAGAACGAAACACGAGCGACAGAAATCAAAGAGGAAGATCGACTCCGGCTGCTGCTTCCTGCTCTCTGTTCTTGCTCACTCCAGGAGCAGTGTGTAGCTGTGCAGGCGAGTGGCAGTCCCGGCCGGTTTAATAAGCTCCACAGCTTTTCTGTCCCCGCGGGTTCCCGGAAATGCCCCTGCGGCGCGCGTTTGGTGAGGGGGTTTTTCACTTGCGCGCTGTGGTAATTTCTGGAGCTTTCGAAGGTCGCGCGGCACGGTTCAACGCTCACGGCTCGCGGCCACTGCTGCTTGCTTCATCCAAGCACCGGCGTCTGCTCGTGGGTCGCGCAAGCGAGGAGAGCAGTAGGAAATGCCGAAATTGTCCTGCTGTGTTGTGCTGGCTGCTGAGGCGTACGTAGGGGTGAAAATGGGTCGGGTTAATCCCGATCGATCCGACACCGAATCCGATTGGTACCGAATCTGACTAGTACCGAATCCGGAGAAAAAAATATGGGTTAGGATATGGTAACAGCAATATCCGTCCGAATCCGAATATCCATCCGAATCCGATGCGTCTTCAAGTATGATTTCAGGTTAGTGGTACTATTTGACGTTTCATTTTCTTTTGTAATGGTAAAATAAAATCTTCCACATCAGCTATTAAATAGTAACATCAAGTCAGTGCGTCCTACTCCATTTATCTGCATTGTATGCATTCCTTACAAACAAGTAGGGGTGCAAACGAATTGGGTTAATCCCGACCGATCCGACACCGAATCCGATTGGTACCGAATCCGGAGAAAAAATATGGGTTAGGATATGGTAACAGCAATATCCGTCCGAATCCGATCCGTTTTCACCCCTAGGCGTACGTGACCTACAGACGACGAAGAGAATGCTGGAATCTCTTCATTATTCATCCTGCCGTCAACGTGCTGGATGCACAATGCGACATACATACACCCATTCATACACACATATATAGTATAAATAATAGGAACACTATGATACTCAAGCTCCATGATTGAGATTTTCTATCAATGATTGAGGCTTTTTATCTATGATTGAGACTTTTTATCCATGATTAAGACTTTTCATCCTGATATATTACATATCATTGCACTTGCACACATCTAAAAGCAGTCCAAAAGCAGGAAGGCTTGATATCCAGACACCATGGTGCCCCATTTCAGCATCCCATATATATATATATATATATATATATATATATATATATATATATATATATATATATATATATATATATATATATATATATATATATATATATATATATATATATATATATATATAAGCTTATCTTGTATAAATTGTCTTTTCCATGCAACATGTAAATAAGAACGTGGAGCGTCCGATGTAGCTCGAACGCCCTGGATCCTTAAGGGTGGGAGCACCCAATCCACTTATGCAATTTTGTGGATAATCCCCCGCCTCCCCTCTCCATCTTACGGCTTGAATCCCGCCACACTCGCTCCCCACCCACACTCCCTTCTCCTCCCCTGCTCCCCGATTTAAGTTTTCAACGTCGAGCGCACGTCCTTTTCTCCCGCATCGTCGCCCTCCTCCCCTGCCGTCGCCCCACCCCGCCACTAACCTTAACTCCCTTTTCCTCCCTGTGCCTTCCCCTCCAACACCATGTGCAGCTCCTCTTCCTCTGTCCCGCACACCCCGACCTCCCCCACCGTCACCCCCCCCCCTCGCTCCCCTGTCGTCGCCTCGCCCCTTCCCCCTCAGTGGCGGACCCAGGATTTTTAGGATGGGTGTTCGGATTTCAGAGCTAACTTGTTCGAATATGTCAATACCGTAACGCACCATTTCTCCCAAAACACATAAATGATTTTTAGAAATTAATGATTTTTATAAGGAAATGGACGACATAAAGCGAGCATGATGACATGAATTAAACAACAAATTATAGAGGTTAATGATAGTTATATATCTTATTGATCCTGCCTTTTTTTGCTCTTTTTCGCGTCAGTAAGAACCATCCACTTAAGAGGAAATTGTATGTTCCTTCCATGGAGCAAAATATAGCAAAAATTAGCATGTAAACAAATGTAATAAGGGTCCAACTAACTGCTCATTGCCTAAAGCAAAGACTGTATTTTTATACAGCATCTATTAGAAAAAACAAAGAAAGCAAATGTTAAGCTCTAGAAAGAACCGGAGCCAGAGTAGAGTAGAGCAAAACGGAGAAAGAAAGAAATAAGTGGAGTAGGGTGGAGTACACTTAGATTTAGAGAGAGGACGATAATGATAAGTTGGATGTGTTGCTCAATTCCCGATGTCGCACTCCCTCCTGGCTACCACGCTGCTCCCTTCTCGCCGCTCGCTCGCTACCTCCGAGTTCACTGTGCCATCGCTCGCTTGCCCGCAACACCTCTCTGCTCATCCGCGCTGCTACATGCTCACCTTCCGCCTCACCTTACAACCACAAGATGAGAAAGAGAACAAAGGTTAGGGTTTTGTTTGCATCTTTACCTCTTTGGGCCTGTATGAGGACTAAGGTGGGAAGAAAAATAAGCCTAATGTGTTACATGGGTTGCGCATGAGATATAGGGAGTGCGGATTGAATTTATTTGAGGACATAAAAATATAATTTTAACCCAACTAACAGTATATATATCTAATATATCTATTATATACTTGGCATTTTATAAAAAAATTTATGTGCTCAGTTGAATACCCATGACCTCTTGCACGTCCGCCCATGCTCCCCCTGTCATTGTCCCCCCTTCTCCTCCGTCGCCGCCCTCTCCCCTTCTCTCTAGCTAGGGTTAGGGTTAGCCTCCACATGCCGCCACCTGAGATGCGCCACCCCTCCCCAACGCCTCCACGCTGCCCCCTCCACCACCTGGCACCGACCCCCTCCCTGCATCACCGTCGCCTGTCTCCGACCCGGCGTCCGATGCCAAGGACCACCACGGCTGCACCGCCAGCCCCCTCCAGCACTGCGCCGCCGCCACCCTCCTCTGTGCTCGCAGGTATAGATCCAGTCAAGATAAGGTCCTGCAATGCATGCATGTCAGGTTAAGCTTTTGAGTTCAGAATCTCTAATCAACAGACAGATGTTGTGACATTACTAAGTTATTGACATGATCACTCCCAGTTTTCTGCTTACAAATCAACCAAAATGAACCTTCCTCAGATTCAGGCATTAGATGTAAATCATCAATATGCTTCAAATTTTTAAGCTCACATAAGTAGGCCCCTACTAATATGCACCTGGTATAACGATACATATAAATATTACTAAACATACTAAATGTCTTGCTATTGTACAATGTCTGCCTTATATGTCCATTATTGTGTGATAATTCAGGAGTTGGGAACTTGGGAAACCATGTATATACACTCATTTACAAAGGTGATCTTCGACCAATACCACCGATTTCTGGGGCATCACATGAATCAAAGGGATATAACATGTATGTTTCAATTGTGAATGATATGACTGTCATGTGTGAGAAAATCTCAAAGGGATGTGTTGCTTCATAACCATACCTTTGTTGCTTGCAGTTCTGGCCAATGTATGATGTATTTACACATTATTGCATTTATTCAGGTTTTCTCCCTATATTCATTCCCTCTTAGTAAAGTTTCTGTTGTATATCTATGTAGCATATATGTCTTCGTCTGTTCCTCTCTGTATCCATTTCAGATGGAGGTTGGAATCAACTTGTGTTCTGATACATAGCTCAAATTTTCAATTCTAGGAGTTTGCTTACCATCGTTGTTGTGGACTCTTACTGGGGAAAGTACTACACTCGGAGATTTGCGAAACAACGGAGTGCGACGGAAACTGCGACTGCATTGGCTGGAGATGTGGCAGAGACTGGATGGCAACCGACAATGCGTGACCGGCTACAACACGGTCACGGGCTACAGCTGGCCCATAACTGAATATGTCTCGATTTAGAAGGATTGCTATTAGATAGGAAAGTCTTATTTGTTGCAAGCTAAGATATTTATGTCCGATTATAGATAGGTTTCCGAGTTTGCTTCCCAAATTCGGTTATATATATGATAAGTTTTTCTAATCCAAGCGTCTCAGAGCCTTGTGCATGCTGGCTGGGAAATCTGCCCACAACAATCATGGTGCCATCTGACATCTGAAGAATGTGATTGAAGGGGAAATATTCTTTTACATGGAATGAAGATAAAATTATGTAACCTGAGATTTGTCAGTCAAGAACTACTGAAAGACACTTGCATAATATGAGCTAATGGATAATGCCCCTTCACACATAGTAAGATTGAATCCAAACATATATGCAGATAGCACATCATGCTCCAGAAAATGGTTGTAGTCATCCATGTTGTCATGTTGTAGTCATCCAAATAACATGGCATATTGTCTGTAACAAAAGAATCCATGTTAAGAAATTGATTACAAAACCAAACCAAGACAAAAAAAACTGATCAATCTCAACCTTTGACACACACAAATCACTGATCAGCCAAGCATTCTTAAAGTTACAGACAACATGGACATACAAAACATAGTCACAAGTTAAGAATATGGACATCTCAACCTTTGACACACACAAATCACTGATCAATCTTGGACAATCACAACAATTTCATTGAACAAACTCATTCACAAATTCATTCAACACATTCATTTCACAAAGAACATGGACATCTAAAGCTTTCACATACATAAATCACTGATCAATCTTGGACATTCAATGATTCATTCCACACATTCATTTTGCAGATTTTGTCACAAATACAAGTATTACAACTACTGAAAATGTACAAAAATCCACGATGATGATGCCAACATCTACTGAAAATGTACAGAAATCCATGATGATGATGCCACCACAAGGTCGCCGATGTCTGGCCTAGCCACTGACATGCATGCATTGCAGGACCTTATCTTGACTGGATCTATACCTGCGAGCATAGAGGAGGGCGGCGGCGGCGCAGTGCTGGAGGGGGCCGGCGGTGCGGCCGTGGTGGTCCTTGGCATCGGACGCCGGGTCGGAGACAGGCGACGGTGATGCAGGGAGGGGGTCGGTGCCAGGTGGTGGAGGGGGCAGCGTGGAGGCGTTGGGGAGGGGTGACGCATCTCAGGTGGCGGCACGTGGAGGCCAACCCTGCGGCGACGGGGGAGAAGAGGGGATGGCGATAGGGGAGGGGGCAGGACGACGACAGGGGACCAGGGGATCGATGGCATAGGATGTGGGGGCGTACAGGATAGGAGAAGAGGAGCTACGCGCGGCATTGGAGTCGGGGAGCAGGGGAAGGCACAGGGAGGAGAAGGGAGTGAAGGTGGGGAGCGGCGAGGTGGGGCGATGGCGGGGAAGGGGCCGACGGCATGGGAGAAGAGGATGTGCACCGGTGTTGGAGACTTGGAGTCGAGGAGCATGGGAGGAGAAAGGAGTGTGGGTGGGGAGCGAGTGCAACGAAAGGGAGGTGACGGGATTCAAGCTGTAAGAGGGAGAGGGGAGGTGTGGGGCTATCTGCAAAATTGTATAAGTGGATTGGGTGCTCCCACCCTCAAGAATCCAGGTCATTCGGGCCAGATCGGACGCTCCACGTTCGCATTTGCATGTTTGCATTGAAAAGGCCATTTTGCACTAGATATGCTCTCTCTCTCTCAACACACACACATTTATGCTACAGAGTACTTAACATCTTATGCGCAAGTCTCCCCTAAGGTCTTAATGATATCGAATTCTCAAGTGCACACTAGGTTCTTGATTGGTTACAGCATCTCAGAACGAGACAATGCGAGAGTTGATTGGAGGTACACACCGATTTAGTTGATTGGAGGTACACACCGATTTAGTTGATTGGAGGTACACACCGATCGACACAAGGGAAGGGAACGGACAGCACATGTGACAACGTGTCTACTTGAAACCTGCGCACTCGTGAACAGCAACATGACGGCACCGAGCGGAGTGGCACACGGTTACCGACACAAGCATGCTCGGTGGACTACCAAAGTAGCCGGGCTCCTCCGTCTCACTACAACGCAATTAATGCGATAGGGAACAGCTAAGGAATGCTCACCGCTGTCCCTCCCCTTTCTCCCTCTTCTTCAGCGTCGACATAGCTTTTCCGTCATACGAGCTCTCCCTCCCTCCTCCGTCGTTCCTCCTCCCCTCATTGTCTCTACTTTGACATTGACGCAGCTCCGTATCCCTCCTCCGCCTTCCTCGCCCCTCCTCCAACACCGACGGTCGATGGTGACCTCGCCATATTGCCGCACTGCCGTCCCTTCTCCTCCGTCGTCCTCCAACCCAACTTAATATTCAACTTAAGGGCCTGTTTGGGAGAGCCCCACCAGCTCTAGATCCACCTAGATCCACCAGATTCACCTGGATCCACGGTGGAGCAGCTCCACCGTGGATCTGGGATTCGTCAAAGTGTTTGGTACAGCTCCACCTCCCTCTCTATCTCACTTCCACCTGGGCCCCACACGTCAGTGGAGAGCTCCATTCTTCTTCCTCCCACGAGATGCACGCGCAGCAGGAGGAGGCGAGCGCGGCGGGGGGCGGCGCGGCCGGGGCGGCGCAGATGGCCGGGCCAGGCGGCGCGCGGCGGCCGTGCCGTGGCTGCATCGCGCGCAGCAGAGGAGGAGGCGAGCGCCACGTGAGGAGAGGAGCGCTTGGAGAGAAAAGAAGCCGAATAGAAAAAACGGTTGGGAGGGGTGTGTAATGGCATTGGTGGGTAATTACCACCTAACTCTACGAGTAGATACGAAACAAGTTTTCGTGGAGCACCCCTTGAGGTGCTCTATGGATTTGGTGGATCTGGAGCCAGATCCATGGTTTTGGTGGAGCAGATCCACGGTGGAGCTGCTAGAGCTGGAGGTGTTTGGCTTGGAAAAGTGGATTTGGATCTGTTTTTCGTGAATCTGGAGCTGGTGGAGCTCTCCCAGACAGGCCCTAACATTGAGCGTGAGAGAGGATGCTGCACCGTTGGAACTTCCTTTTCTAGTTTTCCTCATTCCGATAACATTTGCCGCCCAGCTAGGCAGAACACTCTTTCGACCCGGCCCATAATTAAAAAGCCCGCTCGAATCAAGCCGCTCCGCTTAATTTCCAGGCGCTGCGAGAACGATCGGGCCCAAACCCGCGGGAGCCCCCAGATCACAAACCCCTCTCCGTCTCTCCTTATCCACACCACACCAATCCTCCCCTCCGCTCCACTCCCCTTCAGGCCTTCACGCTGCGGATTGCTGCTGCGCCATGCCGCTCCACGCCGTCTCCCCCGCAGCGGCGGCCTCCCCGCGGCGCGGCCTCTCCTCCGCCCGCCTCCTCCAGCAGCGCCCAGGTCGGCTCCTCCTTCCTGCCTGCGCGAAATCGAAGCGTTTGATTGCCGCGAATCTAACTAGCGTACGAGTTGCCTTTGTCCATTCTGTCGCGGCGTAGTAGTGGTATATTGGAGCGCTGAGGCGGGCCACTGGTGCAGAATGCATGACGCGGTCGTGGTGGTGAAAATTGGCTTGCTCTTTCTCCGCGTCTTAATGAAGATGCTTTTTTTTTACGAATTATGCACATCGCGTGATTGCATTTGTAATCGTTGGGCTGTACTGGCTATGCTAGGCTACAGCCTCGTAATCGAACAATTTCGTGCTGTGCACATGTATGTTGTATCTTACGATAATTGCGGCATGCCGTAGAATCATTGGTGATTTTACCTGTGTTTTCAAATATATGTTATTTCGGGGGCAACTTCATTACCATCTTATAAGAGCTCCAAGGTCCAAATTTTAGTATCCGGATATCTAATTTGTTCGCCGCGTTGTTGGGGTTACTATTTCTTTTCAGCTAGCGGATAGTTATCAGTAAATCATTGACACCTACTAACCTTCTCACGAAATGCTGGATCATTCAGAACTCAGAAGCGATCAAGGCATGAACCAGTTGATGTTGCATGAAATTAAATAATTAATTACTTGCCGTTTGTTGTTTGTCATGGGAACCCAGTGAGATAGATCTAGCTAATGTGGTTATAAATGGGTCTAGAAAGGATACTGCTACTCTAGTATTTGCATATTTTAATTTCAAATGAATATGCATGGTAAGGGTTCATCAGGGAATGTTGTATTTCACAGGCTGTGCTTGTATCTCAAAGCGCCCAGCCCTGTTGAGCTCCTCCACAATCATGAAACTTCGTGCTGGAACAGCGGGCTTCTTTCGCATGCCTCTGGATCTTCAACACTCAGACAAGAGGCAAGTGGTTGTCGATTTAAATATATCTTCCACTTACTGACCTTCCAATTAATCTTAATTAACTTGCCATCAATATGTTATCAGAGCAGTTTTGAGGCATGCCACTATTGAAGAAATTGAGGCAGAAAAATCAGTTATTGAAGAGCAAACTGTAAGTACAATGCAGTTTGTGTTAGAAGGGACTTTTGCCTGGTTAAGTTTTGTAGCTTGGGTATTAACTAGCTGCAGATATGCATCTTCAGAAAGAAAGGATGGAGAAGGCAATTGAAACAATCCAGAACAACTTCAATACTGTGAGGACAGGGCGCGCAAACCCGTCTATGCTTGACAGGATTGAGGTTTGAGGACCTAGCGTTGCTCCTTCTTTCTCAGTTTTTTCAAATAACTGTTGCATGATTACATCTGTTATTCTGTATTGAACACGCCCTGGATAGTTCTTTTTTTTTTCATGCGTGTAACAACTTTGTCTGGTTTTCTTCTTAACTGAAACTATGTGTGAGCTATTAGTTACTCTTGGCTAATTGTGAAGCTGCAGATATGACTAACAATTTCTTACAGGTTGAGTACTATGGAACTCCAGTGAACTTGAAGAGTATTGCACAGATAAACACTCCAGATGCAATTTCTCTTCTTATTCAGCCATATGACAAATCTTGGTAAGCTGTTTATCATTCCCAGTTCAGAGTTGGGATTGAATTTTTCATCCTATTGTCTTGACACCCATATGCTGTGCAGTCTCAAGCTCATTGAGAAAGCCATAGTTGCTGCAAATCTTGGGGTAACACCAAGCAATGATGGAGAAGTGATACGAGTCACTGTCCCACCACTGACATCTGATCGCAGAAAGGTCTGTTTTTGGAGGTTCTTTTGTGTATTACATTTGCAGCATTTTATGCTGCCATATAAGAATCATAAGGTGGCACTTAGTATATTTTGGTTCGTTTCATGAAGCTGTAGTTTGCATGAGTGCGCTCATATTAATTTAATAGGTGTGGAAATTCCTCTCTAAGATCTCTGCAGCAAGATTTCTGGACATTCAAAACATTTAGCATTAACTGCAAAGCAGAGCTATTTTGCTTTTGATAACAAAAATAGATGCCTTAGGTTCATTTTAGTAAGAATACTTTAATAATTTGCATGCAAAACCACCTAGACAGCGAATTAGTTTTTAAGAATAGTTTAACGAAAATAAAGCCACTTTACTTTGTACAACATAGTTTCTGACACTTATGGGTCCACCAAGCAGCACTTTTATTGCTGGCAAGTACCATAATGCGGTGAACATTCTGTCTTCCTCAAACAAGAAGAGTAGAAATATCTTTGGACATGCTACATACAAAAGACCAGGGTGTTTCGAAGAGGACCCTTCAGATGAATGCTACTTATGTGTAGGTCATTGAAATATGGAAGTCTGCTATAGCTTTGCAAATGTGTCCAATATTATTTTGAGAAGTTTTTGCATTGACAATAAAATTCTTATCGCTTAGTTGCCATCTGAAATTCTGTATTTCTTTTGGCAGGAATTAGCAAAAACGGTAGCTAAATTAGCTGAAGAAGGCAAGGTATAGTATATATTTTCACCTCTAAGCTGTATTTGGCAGAAATATATTTTTTATATTTTCTACTGGGACTTCAATCTTCGTGCCTTTTATTTTCGATTGCTCATACAGTCATACTAGGAGTTGTAGTTAGATTGACCACCCTAGTCTGCAGTATAAGACTGGATGAATTTATTTTTGATATTTTTTTATACATTTAGTGACCAGATATTTATTCATCACTTTTACAAGTCTGTTTCTTTTGTGGTTGTCATGTACATTAGTTAGGAAGGAGCATATTATGAACCGTAGCTGAAGATGCTTTCACGAAATCTGTTTGTCACACGCCCTTTACCATGCACACTACACATAAACTTCTATAACATGTGTTGATTGGTCTATGAAGTGTCCCTTTTCTAACTGGGTAAAAATTATTTGGTGAGTAATCTGTCTTCTGTAGTTCTGTTCCTCTAAGGCTAAGTAAATTTTGACAGCTTTCTGAAGATACTTTAGTGTGTGCAACAGGTGCATACTGCAGCTTGTTGAGCTACACATGAATTTTTTCATGAAAGATTATATATTATTCTCATTTGTGGATTCTAATAAACCATGAAAGTGATATTTACGTCTTCTTTTACAGGTTGCTATAAGAAACATAAGAAGAGATTCAATCAAAGCTTATGATAAACTGGAGAAGGTTCGCTCTCTTGGTTGGTATTAATTTGTGGGGGCTGTTGTACCTTTCCAATAAATTTAACCTCTTTCACTTGCTTGCATAGGAAAAGAAACTTTCTGAAGATAATGCGAAGGATTTATCAGCTGATCTACAAGTGAGGATACTGTCTTTTCCTCCAATAGTTGTACTGAGATTGCAGTGATGTCCCTTCGAAAGCTCATCCATTAGATGCAGTGGGGGCTAATGTCTTGTACAAATTCTGCAGAAAGTTACAGACGAGTACATGAAAAGGATTGAAGCCATCCAAAAGCAGAAGGAACAGGTACTTCGGTCCATTCGTTGACCTTTCAGTGTTGCTCGTCTTAAGTAACATAATTGGCTAACTGCACATCTAAAGAGTAAATGCCTTAGATGCCTTCCCTTGAGGCAGACCATGACTAGTATGAACTATAAAGTTATTCATTCATCGCTTGAGAACCACGGAAAAGTGAATCAGACTTGTGTGAATTCTTTTCAGGAGCTGATGAAAATTTAGTTCTCAGGCTGACTGTAAAACTGTAATTTACTTTTCTTCCGGTGAAGTATGAACCCCTGGCTGTGTTGAAGAAATTAGCGTATTGGCAGCTAACATGGTGAATTTTGGAGCTACAAGTTTTCTGGAGCCTTGTCTTTTGATGGTTGGCACTGCGCTGGGATGCACTTTTTTTTGGGCTGGAATATCGCTGAAACAGAGGGATGCAAGTTCAGAGTTCACTGTTGCTAGTTGCTACGCCTCTCATTTCCTTTTTTGTAATAGTAGTGTAAATAGGCCTTCACCACCGTCTTGTCCAAGTGCTACTACATTGTCAATATTTTTCCTCGCCAAAAGAATCGAAATGTTCTGCGATGAGCGCTAAAATCTCAATTATTGGTGCTGATCACTCTTGAGGTCCAGTGAAATTTGACTACAGATTGGAGAACAGTCACCGGCATGTAGACCGCACTGGCAGTGTGTATCTCAGACATGTTCTGTGCACGACGCAGATTTAGGGCATGTTTGATTCATGACCAGAAGTTGGCTAGCCACAAGTTAGACGTGCTATAGTTTTTAGGTAGCTGTTTGGTTCACTGACGCAACTGTGATATGCCACACTTTCTTAGCACCTGGCCCCACACGTCATAGACTCAGTTTCTTGCCAAACTTTGCCACAAGTGTGGCTTCGATTTTGTTAGCCACACTTTCTGTGGCAGCCACACATTGCCTAAACTTAGGCATGACAAGCTTAGGCACCAAACAGGCCCTTAGTACGACTTGTTCGGCTCGTAATTTTCGTGAGAGAATCGCGACTATGGTGCAAATAATCTCTACTACTTAAAAATAAAAGTTAGTGGTAGTCCGTACATTCTCTTCACGTTACTTCGCAGTCGTCCGATTATTTGAGCCATTATCTCTTCTCAGCCATCCTATCACCACACCTCATGTATCTAAACCGCCGTCGTCCCACCCCTTCCCCGATCTCTCCCAGATCCTTTTCTTTCCTCCCGTTTTATAACTTCCTCTGCTCCCCTCACATTCCAATCGGCGCCGCCCCATGAAATCCCATCTCCCTCCTATGCCCCGCACGCTTCGTTGATGGATTCCCCTTCTTCACTCGTCCTCCTTGAGTTGACTGCGGTGCACAAGTTTTGAGGGCCATAGGAGTCGAGGCCCTCGCTCGCCAGAACTACCTCGCCGCCGTCTTCTCCACCGCCGTCGGCACCACCCACACCCTCTTCTTCATTAAGGCTCATCCCATCACGATATCAGCTTACAGGAAGTTGTCCTTGGTTTAATCCTCCAGGAGGAGGAATCAATGTTTGTGGAAAGCCAAATTGCCACTGGAGATTAAAACTTTTATGCGGTCGATTAGCTAAAATGTTATATTTAGGACCTGTTTGGATCGCCTAGAACTAATTATTAGTTCACTAGTTGATAGACTAAAAATTAGGTGACTAAACTTTAGGTGACTAAAAATTAGTCAAGTGCTGTTTGGATACATGGACTAAAATGTGGTGACTTTTATGGGCAAAGATATTTATACCCCTATATTTGTTAGTGTGTTGCATGTGGAGTAGTGGAGAAAGGGTAGCGGGGTATTTTCGTCTTTTGCTGTTTGGTACCACCTTTTAGTCCACAATTAGTCCACATTTGCCAACTAATAAACTAATAGCTAGTTGGGGATGAACTAAAAATTAGTCCGGGTATTAGTTTACCTGTTTGGATGAACTAGACCTAAACTTTAGGTGACTAAAAATTAGTCAAGGGATCCAAACAGAGCCTTACAAGAGATAAACTGCTAAGGAGAGGTCATTGTGAGAAAACATGTGAATCTTGTTTTGCAGAAGAGAGCTTTAATCGTCTTTTCTTTTCATGCCCTATTTGCCAAGTGTATGTGGGGGGCAGTGAGTCCCAACGCGTCCAGGAATATAGATCAGTTGATGAGTTAGGCTCGCCAAAATGTTTCTGGTGACAAGGAAATGCATATTGTATACTTAGCGGTAACTTGTTAGGCTATAGGAGTGTTCAGAATGGCTTTTTTGATTGGTTTATGGTTAAAAAATATTGTAACTAGCTGAAATTACACTGTAATTAATGGTGACTTATTTGACGTAATTAAATTTAAAAAATTTTAAAATAGAAAAAATATATTAATCCATCATCAACAGTACAAACGAATAAGAAAAAAAGTACCGACAAAAAAGCTAAAAAACCAGAAAAAACGAAATTATTGAATAGTAAAAAATAAATTAGACGCTAGAAATCTAAGCCGTTTTAAGCAGAGTGTATGTAGTGTACTAAGAAATGACACTCATTTTGAGGACAACAAGTTGCGAGATGCTATAATTGGTGTTTTACTAAAACTGTTGTATTTCTGATATATTGGACAGGATTACATAATGATGGCAGACAGGAATAGGAGCGACAAAACGCGGTTTTAGAACTTGGATTTTTTTTTCTCAAAAAAGATCCGCATCAACGCAATTAATTAACTAGTTTCGGTAAATTGCGTCTGATTTCAGAGACGGAAAGGGTGCTCCACCAGGCACCGGCTATAGCCGGTCAAGCGAGGCCCCCCCACATCCCAATCTACGCATCGATGGTAGATCGACACGTTTCACACCGACAACGACCGGCCTGCGATAATTACGGACGCTGATGCCGCTCCAGCGGCGGGCCCACGGGCTGGATTCTCCGGCCAGCGTGGCAGGGCACGGGCCCACCCTTCGGCACGGTGGTCCCGGCTTATGTCCCGTCTTGTACCCTCCACTGGTGGTTTTGAGGACGATGGTGACTGATAATTACTAGGGGCATATCTATTCCTACCAATCCGCAGGCAGGTGAAGGTGAGCTTTCTATTCTGTTGTTGAGTAGCATGAGTACAATGTGCCTTTCAGTTATCATCACGAGAACAGTAGAAGCAGCAATTATGCAGGTCTTTTTCTTCCACGAGACTTTTCATAAGGTTGGGATAAAGATCGCTGAACTAGACAATGCTTACTGGTGCCAACATCTTCTACTAGCAATGTGATCGAGCAGATTACATACAAGAATTCCGTACTGAGTCATGACGTAGGTACCTCCTCCAAGATTGGATAAAATCAGTGCAATGCATTGGGCACAGAGGCAAAACGCAGCAAGATCACGGACAGACAGGACCCAAGAAAAAAAAAGCGAAGAGCAATACAGGAACGTGATAACACCACACCAACTCGACAAAATCAAGCGCGCGATCAAGAAAAATGTTACTCGATCCTAAGTTGGATCAATTGGCAGAAAATGCAGGGCAAGTGATTACCCTAAACAATCCATCAAAAGCCGGATTCCCCGGACCAAGAACCCAGACGAAGTTGGGAGGAGGCAGATTGGCCGGACCATCTCCATTCTTCCCGAGAGGAATCAAAGATCGACAAAAAAAAAAAAGAAGATCAAGAAACCACACCAGCCGGAGCGTAGATGGTTCGCCGACTGGCTCCCCACCACCAGCTCGCTTCCATATAAGGCGGGCGGGGCGTGCACCACCTGAACGCTTGAAGACGACGGCGAAGGCGAGGGAAAGGAAACCCCGCTTGAGTCGCCGTGGTCGTACGTGTTCTCTCGATGATCTCTGCGTCTTCTCAGTTTCAGAGAGCGCAGCGCCTTTATATCGTCCCTCCGGTTGACTTGTCCCCTCTTCGGTCCTGCGCACATCACCTCGCCATGTACTGTTCGGAGTCTTGGACTCTGGGAGAAGGTGACAGGCCGGGGGCCCACACAGTCTGGGGCCCAATATACGCTGTCGTTTCAGGCCGGGCCCACCCATAAAGTACTTCGCATCCATTAAATACTGATATTTTATTTTTTTTAGAAAATACATTAGTAAAAAAAGGCCGGTGCTAGCGTCAGTGCAAAACGTGGACCCTACATAGGCCCACCACGGAGATCGGCGCAGAAGATCCCGGCCTGCACCGGCGCCGCGACATCCGTCCGCTAGTCTGCCACCAAAGGACGGGGCCCACCGGTGACCGCCACGTGGGCCACGGGCAGAGCAGCAGGACCGCACGAACACGCCACCCGGGCGCGCTCTACCGGGCCCCACGCGTGCGGTGGGCCCACCGCGCGGGTCCGAATAATGGCGCGCGGGGCTGGTCCTGCCGCGATAAGAAGATCCGGTGCGCCGAGGCGAGGCGCCAACGGGACCGTGCGCCGAGGCCATCCACGTACGCGCGCCACCCGTTGGACGGCGCGGATTACACGAGGGTTTCGGCGGGCCTAGTCATGCTGGCCCCTGTGTGGGCTTGGATTAACGGCTCGAGATATTTAAAGGCCCGCTCGTTCTTCTATTTCTCGTCTCTAATTTATTATTCCTTAATGTCGTTCTTTCCTGATTTTTAATTTTTTAGAATTTTTATCTTTGTTTTTTATTCCTTTATATTATCCATAATAAGATAACATATTTTCTATTTTAAAATTTTTAAATTTAACTACGACAAAAAAGTTTCCATCTGCTATAGTACAGAATACGTTAGAGTACAGCCTTATTAAGATATCTGCTGCTACTAGCCTACTATGCCAATCTATTATTGCTTGGCACTTAGTTTGACGATGGCTTATGACTTTTATCACTGTAATTGGGTTATTTTTATTGCAAAAGAAAGAGTACAAGTGTATGTGATGAACTGTTGATCCATTCATTAGTTTAGAATTTGTATATGTTGATACATATATATAGATGATCATGGGGAGGCTTGAATAGATGTCTGTCTGGAAAGACATCTGTACATGAAGGCACCTATACATTTGGGCACTTTTTACTTTTTGCATGTAACACTCCCCCTTGACCAATGTATCTTCATATGATCATCTTGGAAAAACTCCTCCAAAACCCTGTAGGGAAAAATATGAGGAGAACCTGTAAAGTAGATATGTCATGAAAACTCCTTTAAAACCCAATAGGAAAATTTAAAGGGAAAATTTGATATGGCATATATATGATTATATCTCCTTAAATACCCATGTGGGGAAAATAGAGATATAATATATTTATGATTACGTTGTCATATTGCCTCATTAAAAACCTTAATGAGAAACCTTAGAGGGAAAAGTCATAAAGGGAAAAGAGTACAATATTTATATTGAACGGGTTAAATCTTAGGAGATTTCTCCCCCTGATATCTGCAAATCACGTAATCTTCGCATACCAATTCCATAAACACATTTTTGAAATGTGGAGATTGGTAATGACTTAGTGAATAAGTCTGCGAGATTATCACAAAACTTAGTTTGCAGAATATTTATTTCCCCACTCTCTTGCAATTCATGTGGGTAAAATAGTTCAGGTGCAATATGTTTAGTGATATTGCTCTTTATGTAATCCGTTTGCATTTGAACAACGCAAGCAGCATTATCTTCGTAGATAATGGTAGGTGATGCGATAGCACCTATACCACATGATTGTTGTATGTGGTTAATCATTCTGCGAAGCCATACATATTCACGTGATGCTTCATATAATGCAATTATTTTAGAATGATTAGTGGATGTAGCCACTTGAGTCTGTTTCGAAGACTTCCAAGATATGGCTGTTCCACCATGTAAAAATACAAAGCCTGTTTGAGATATGGCAATATGGGGATCTGATAAATAGCCAGCATAAGTATATCCTATTAAATCCACATTTTTATTCTTCTGGAAGAATAGACCGAGATCTTTAGTGCCTTGAAGATATCTAAGGATATTCTTCACTCCTACCCAATGTCTTTTGGTTGGAGCAGCGCTATATCTAGCAAGTAGATTTACTGCAAATGCGATATTCGGCCGGGTGCAATTTGCAAGGTACATAAGCGCTCCGATGGCACTGAGATATGGAACCTCGGGTCCCAATAACTCTTCATTGTCATCTCGGGGTCTAAATGGATCTTTATCCCTGTCGAGAGATCGAATAACCATGGGGGTTTTTGACGGATATGCTTTGTCCATATTGAATTTCTCCAATATTTTGTGGACATAGGCTGATTGATGCACTAGGATGCCTGAATGAAGGTGCTCAAGTTGTATACTTAAGCAAAATTTGGTTTTACCCAAATCCTTCATTTCAAATTCCGTCATAAGATGATTACGTGCTTCATCTATATCTTGTGTGTTACCAATGATATTAAGATCATCAACATACACAGATATAATGCAAAATCATGTTGAGGATCTTTTGATGAACACGCATGGGCAATCACCATTGTTGGAGTACCCCTTTTTGGTTAGGAACTCATTTAGTCGGTTGTACCAAATTCTTCCCGACTGTTTCAAGTCGTATAAAGACTTGTTTAATTTTACACCATACATATTGCGATTTGCGTTTGGATTCGGAATTGAAATTCCATCGGGAACTTTCATGTATATGTCCGAATCAAGTGACCCATAAAGATATGCGGTCACTACATCCATCAACTGAAAAGATAGATGATTTTGTACTGCCAATGAGATTAAGTATCGGAATGTTATTCCACTCATTACTGGAGAATAAGTTTCATTGAAATCAATGCCGGGTCTCTGCGTGAACCCTTGTGCTACAAGCCTTACTTTGTATCTCACCACCTCATTGTTTTCATTCCGTTTGCGGACGAAAACCCATTTGAAACCGACAGGGAATACTTTGGGAGGTGTATGTATCACATTGGTGAATACATTTCTTTTCTTGAGCGAGACTAACTCCTCTTGAATTGCATCCTTCCATTGAGTCCAGTCCGAGCGCTGTTTGCACTCTGCCATGGTCTTGGGATCTGGATCATTTTGAAAGTTGTTTGCAATTATTATGGAGAAATAAATGTCGACAATTGTAGTCTTACGATCGTATGATTCTCCAGAATCAGTATAGTTTGTGGAAATTTCTTGGACCCCTGATGACTCAATGTTATTTCCCAAAACATTTGAGTCGGGGTATTCCGATGTCCTAGGATCAGTATTTGAGTGCACTGTTGATCTGGGTTCAAGGATCCTTTGGTGTCTATCAACTTGAGGTTGATCTGCATTTACGTTCTTTTGTTTCCTTTGTCGCTTGTTAGAAGCTGTATCCACCATTTGTACAGTACTTCTCCTCTTCTTATTTTGAACTGGGAGTTGAGTGGTATTTTACGGTACCTCCACTCTTTCAGGTACGTTTCTGGAAGGATTATAGGATTTTGTGACACCCTTATAATCAGTAAATACATCTGGCAGGTTATTTGCAATGTTTTGCAAATGAATGAGTTTCTGAACTTGAAATTCAGTCTCTCTGGTACGTGGGTCTGAGGCAGGAATGCCTTGTACATTCCAATTAATTTTCTGGCATTCAGTTTGGTATTTGTTGTCTCCCCCTAATGCCGGGAAATGTTCCTCATTGAATATGCAATCAGCATCGTCAGAAATGTGTCCCCGTTAGGGGCTCGAGGTATTTTATGATTGACGGAAATTTATACCCAACATAGATCCCAAGTTTCCTGTGCGGTCCCATTGAGGTACGCTGCGGTGGTGAGATCGGTACGTATGTAGCGCAACCGAACTTTCGCAGATGGGAAATATCTGATGGATTTCCACATACTAATTGTAGCGGGGAAGTGCTATGATATGCAGTTGGACGCAATTGGATTAAGTCAGCAGCGTGTAAAACTGTATGACCCCAACATAATGTTGGTAAGTTACAATTCTGTAGTAATGGTCTTGCAATGAGCTTGATTCTCTTGATTAGAGATTCTGCTAAACCATTTTGTGTATGGGCATATGGAACAGAATGTTGAACTTGTATCCCAAGAGCCATACAATAGTCATTGAAGGCGTGGGATGAAAATTCAGCAACATTGTCCATTCGAATTGATTGAATTCGATATTCAGGGTAATGTGCTCGTAATTGGATAATTTGACCAATTAACTTAGCAAATGCATGGTTCGTGTGGATAAAAGACACACGTGTGACCATCTAGTAGATGCGTCAATTAGAACCATGAAGTACCTGAACGGTCCACACAATGGTTGTATATGACCACATATATCTCCTTGAATGCGTTCAAGGAATTTAAGTGGTTCAGCTCTGATTTTAAGATAAGAGGGTCTTAAAATCAATTTTCCGGTGGCACATGAAGTGCACACAAAATCTGATGATTCCGGAAATTTTGTTTTATGGTATGTATGACCAATTGAATTGCTAATAATTTTCCTCATCATTCCAATGCCTGGATGGCCAAGGTGATCATGCCATGTTTGGAATGTGTTAGTGTTTTGGAAAATTACTTTGTACGCAATATGTTGAATGGGTTTGATGTATGTATAGTACAATCCGGAGTTTAAAGATGGAATTTTTCTAGTACTTGTTTCCATTTCCGTTGTGTTTGGTTAAGAGGAGATATTCCTCTCTGTTATCATTTCGGGTTTCAACATGGAAACCATTCTGACGGATATCTCTATAACTAAGTAGGGTACGTGTTGAATCGAGATACAAGAGTGTATCCTCAATTTCCAATTGTGTACCCATAGGGAGAGTGATAGAGGCGCGACCAGAGCCTACTATTGTTGCATCGCGTTCAGCGATGGTTAAAATATTTCCTTTCCTCCTAGTAAGAGTTAGAAAATATTTTGTGTCCCTAAGTATAGAGTTTGTGGTACCACTATCCATAAGGCATAATTCCTCCTCCATTGGATTGACTCCAAAAATCTATATACACAAAAGAAGAATTTAATGAAATTCTTATAGTGGTATATATATAGAATACATACAAACTTTATTGATAATACCGAATATGTTCGATATATGATTGTAGCATACAAGCTTACAATATAGATGACAACATTATTTATATTACAACACTATAGTACTTATTAGCTATGGAACGAGGAGTCTAACTGAGATCTCCAAACATGTCTTGAGAATTAAATTCTTCAAGTGTGTCCTCGGTGCACATGAGATCATCCTTCTTTGGAGAAGCACATGTGTCTTTGAGTTCTTGAAGAAACTTTTAAGAACATCTGGCTGCATCATTGTTGGATGTGAGATTGAAGTGTGCTTCATATCTCTTCTTGCCTTGAGTCAAAGACTGGAGGTAGAGGTTTACAAGGTGCTTCGGTGTGCGGCATTTCATAGTAGGATGGTTGTAGCAACCATACTTTTGAGAAATTTCAGTTTTGTCAACTTTCTTACCAGAATTGCCTTTACCTTTCTTGAATCCACTTGGTTTTTGCTTCTTGTTGCGTTTGATTTTACCTTTGAAGTTCTTTGAGTGGTCTTTTGAACCACCGAACTTGGTGTTATTTTGATTAGCATGTATTTCAGGAAGTGCAGCAGCCCCAATGGGACGTTGCTGATTGTTCTTTAAAAGAAGTTCAGCATGCTTTTCTGCCTGAAGCATAGTATGCATAAGATCAAAATAAGTTTGGTAATTAGCAGCACGCCATTGCTGCTGTAGGACCCTGTCAGATGGGAGCATAGTAGAGAGAGTTTTCTCTATTTTATCCGCATCCGTTGGTTCTTTATCACAAAAACACAATTTGGAGCAAATAGTATGAAGGGCATGGTTATAGTCTCCAACAGATTTGAAATCTTGGAGTCTAAGATGTGCCCATTCATGATTAGCCTCAGGTAATATAACAGCTTTCTGCTATTCATATCTATTTTTGAGGGCTAACCATAATGTGAATGGATTCTCCTCATACAAATATTCAGCCTTCAAATCCGGATGTATGTGATTCCGTATTATGTTCAAAACGGAATATTTCACAATATCCAGAGGAATTTGATCAGCTGGAGGATCAAATAACACCCGTTGCAACCCACGTGTGGTTAGGTTGATTTTGAGGTCCATAGCCCATGTAGGGTAATTGGCACCATCAAGAGCGAGGGGCTCAAAATCTTTGGTAGCCATTTAAAAACCTACATGAAAAGTATACCATAAATAATTAATTTACATGAGGTAAATTAATGTGTATGGTAATGTTGTAATAAAATACAAAATATGTGGAAAACAATATGAGTATTGTAATCCGAAAGAATGTATACATAAATTAAATATAACATGTGGTTATATTTATAATACCGTATAATCACAATATTGGTGGTAAACACCAATTTATTGTATGGCATAACCTGCAAGCAAAGTGCCATAAATTATGATTTTATGGTATTTATGGTAGGTATAATATTTTGCAAAAAAATTCCAAATTATTAAGTACAATGGTACTCACTAAATGGGAATTTTAAATTTTAAATTTGCGAAGGATAGCAAATTTAAATATGGTCGCAATTCATATCGGAAATAAATTGCAATAATAAAATCCTAAATATGTAAAAGTTATAGAAATGTGCATGCACATTTATTTGAACAATTACATAATTTTCAGATCCTGTAGGGACTGAAATGCTAATTTATAAAAGTACTGATTAACGGGTACAATTATAAACAAGCACAAGGACTATACTGCAAAAATTACAATAGCAATTGATTTAAAAGAAAAAAATCTGCATTTTCTATGAAATACAAGGGGGAAAATGCAAAATCCCGAAAACCTGGGCTAAAGTCCGTTCAGCCTTTGGGCCCATGTGGGGAGGTGGAGGTAATTGGGCTAAAAGCTCATTTTGGCAGCCTCATATATATATGGGGGGGGGGGGATTTTAGGGTTTTCCAAACCCTAACCACCCATTCGGAGCCGCCGGCCATCTTCACCGCCGGCCGCCTCCCCCGCCGGCGTCGCCCTCAGCGCCGCCAAGGCCGTGCCTTGATTCCGCGCGCACGGTCACATGGTGGCGCGCGCGCCGGCCGGCCGTCCCGCGCCGCGGCGGCTCCGGCACTCGGCGCTCGCTGGCGCGGCCGGCCGGTTGTGTTGCGCACACGGCGCCGGCGCGGCTTAGCGCGCTGCTCGCCGGCCGGCCGCCCGGCGCGCTGCGCGCGCTCCGCGCCGGATCTTGGCGCAACCGGCGCCACCGACGCCCACGAAGCGCTGCTGGGCCGCCGCTGGCCGCGCCTCGCCGTCTCGACGACGCCGCCCACGCCGCCTCGTGAGCGCCGCCGCCCGCAGGCCGGCGCGGTGGCTGGCGCGCGCGAAGGACGCGCCGTCTCGGGTGCTTGCCGCGGGTGACGCCGTCGTCGGGCTCCACCGTGCTGGCCACGCCAAGCCGCCGCCTCCAAACCAGGAATAGTCATTACCTTTTTTTCACTGTATGTGAATGTAAACCGTCGGAATGGCGTTGGCTTTCTTCCCGGTTCGGCGAGTGCACGCGTTAGCTCTCGTCTTGATTTTCACTTGTGAATGTCTGTGTGCTGATAACGTATTGCAAGAGAAAGAGTACAAGTGTATGTGATGAACTGTTGATCCATTCATTAGTTTAGAATCTGTACATGTTGATACATATATATAGATGATCATGGGGTGGCTTGAATAGATGTCTGTCTGGAAAGACATCTGTACATGGAGGCACCTATACATTTGGGCACCTTTTACTTTTTGCATGTAACAATTTTTACGGTACCTAATGGTGGCTTATGTGGCTTAATTAAATTTAAAAAAAATAAAAATAAAAAATACATGTTAGCCTATCACAGATAATACATGGAATATAAGAAAAGATAAAAAAAACCAAAACATAGAAAAAAATAAAATTAAGAAATAAGGAATTAAAAATCAAAAACTGAAACGAGCGGGATAAATAGACGAGTCAAAAACGCGCGTGCTCGCTCGCTGGGCCGGTCTGCGACGAAAGCGCAGGACAGGAGAGAACAGTAGTGGGAAATAGGAGCTGCACGGCTTTGAGCCGTTAGTGTAGGTAAAAGCCGATCGAGATTCTTTGATTTTGGCCTGCTCAACGTGATTTATAAGACATGGCATCTATTTTTTTATTATAGCAATTAAAAATATCCTCTAGCGTCTGTTATTTTTTTTAAATAATTAAAAATAAAAAATATTATATAATTATAGATAATACAAATAAATAAAAAACAAAATTAAGAAATCAGAAACTGAAGGCATTTGGAGCCGGACCTTTATTCTCCGCCTTCTCCTGGTCCTAAATCCTGTAGACTGTACTGCTCTTTTAAGAATTTATGTTAGTACTCCAAACAGCGGTAGACTTTTGGTTTTTTTGACACTATAACGGTTAGTAGTTTTTTCTAAGTAAATAATTCAAAAATAAAAAACAATTATATTATCACAAACAATATAAAAAAATATAATAAACAAAAAGCTAAAATATAAAATTAAGAAACCAACGCGTTCCAAAAGCTTGAATCAGCAATCATTTAGAGCGGGGCTAATTGTCCCAATTATGGTAATACGAACTGGTAGTACTACTAGAATCGACTGCGTGTGCATCACATGTGGTATGTCTTCTAGTATTGGTAGCCAGGTAGGGAATGCCAGTGGTATCGCAGCGATGGTATGTACGGTAGTATCCACTACTGCTGCTGCGTATTCGGTATCCGACTGATGGTAGATCTCTTCTACGTATTCAGTCGGATACTGTGCCAACATTGGAAAGTGCATGGAGGCCAAATCAAACCAGACACGACTCTATAATCATGTGCAGATTGGTTTCGACGGGGCCCACGCAGAGAGCATTAAATTGAAGAGTGATGATGAGGCTGAAATACAACGTCGTCGGTCATGCACCTGGGGGCTTGCGCGCGCGCGCGGAGATCGTGTGTCGCCGGCTGCTCAAGCAACGAAGGTTTTTGCCGAACGTATAAACGGGACGACTTTTCGTCGTTTTTTGATACGGTCTAAATATTTTATGTTAAAACTAAAAATTATTAAGTTCACAGTTATAAACTATAGTTAAAAAGAGTCAGCAATTTGTATACATATTTGCTTAGGGGTGATGTTAGCAGTGGCGGACCAAGGATTTGAATCCAGGGTATACCTAATTAAAAAAAGTATTATCCAATGTTAATATAATCTAATATAAAAATTCGGTAAACGGTTCGGTAAAAAACATATAATCTACAATAGGATTAGACGGCTGTTCATCTAAAGTTGAAATTGGTGGTGGTGGAGCACAAGATGCAATCTTTTTTGCTTCATGTTTCTGAAAAATCAATGCAATGCTTCCGTTCTTCTTCTTCATGCCTCTCAATTCAGTGCTAATGTGTGTTGTAGATCTAAAAAAACAAATGATCCTATTAACTATTTAGCATATAAAATATTTAGTCTAGCAGTGCAAGACTATAGCCCAAATTCATCCTAAACTTTTAACCCCGGATTTTGCCAACACAAAGCAAGAAAGCAAAGATCTCATGGTACACATTTGAGCATGAACAAATCAATACTAGTGGCAAACACACTGAATTATGCGTACACAGATCCTCTCTGCCCCGAAGCTTTAATTTGTCTAATCTCTAGCTCTAATTAATCCTAAAGGCAAGCGCAAATGAAATTTACAGTTTTTTTTTAAAAAAGTCGACCAAGAATTAGCAACAAAAATTCCTACTGAATTCCAGCTGTGCTATAAAAGAAGGCTCTTAGCTCGGAATAATTAAGCTCCTGTAAATTAATCAAACCATAATATTCAAGGCAGGAAAGGAAGTGATGCTCAGGAGGGACTAGCGAACAAGTAACCTGATTGAGGAGGAAGACGGCCCAGGAGTGGGACAGCGTCGCCGGCCGCGGGACGGCGGTGTATAACGCTGAGACCAGCGAGTAAGCAGCGCACAGCCCGTTGGCGTACACTAGGTACCTTTGATTTTTCACCGCAAAACCAAAAGAATTAAGCCACCCATGCATTAATCCGGCTGTGCGCGCAGCAAATTAAGAGGGAAACAGGGGCGAAGCCCAATAGAGGTCTGTGGGTGCCCAGGCACCTCCCTCACTTCTAGAATTTCTTAAGGATTGGAAAATTTTGGCCCTATAGGCACCCCGCATGGCCCAAGACGAGGCATCTCCCACCAGGCCGGCAGCCCAACAAACCCACTGCGCCACCACGTTTCAGAAGTTGTGCACCCCCCACCCATTTGCTCTAGCTTCGCCACTGGAGGGAAAAGATGCCAAGAACTAGACACTCGAAGGCAAGAGGCGAGCAAGCGACGTACTTGAATCCACCGAGGTCGGAGTAGGAGACGACGCCGTACTCGTTGCTCTGTGAGTCGCGGAGCGTGACAGGCGGAGGGAGCCGACCAAATTGCGGAGGCGGAGGCGGAGGGACCAAGGGAAGCCTGGCAGAGGCGGATGGGCGTCTGGCGGAGAGTTTTTGGGTTAGCGTACCGGGAGTTTTTGGGCCAAATTGCACTATTGCAGGATAGTCTTGGGCCTATATGGATTACCTGCTGGGCCCGCCCCTGGATGTTAGTATCTTCATCTATATAGATATGATTTATAGTTTTTCTTGAACGAATAGATGGAGGAGTTTTTTTGTCGTTTTTTTAAAATAATTTATCGGTATTTGATGTATTCGCATAAGTACTTATGCTAAGACTAAAAATCATTAACCGTAGCTATAAACTATCAAAAATAATCTAAAAGAACTCACATTCTATTAAGGTATTTGCTCAGTGGTGACGTCGGCATTTTCGTCCACATGGATATATACGACACCGTGGGAGCCGCACGTGACAATGGAACCAGCGATGTCCCGAGGCTAGCCAAGATCAGTAGCAGGGCAAACAAGTCCCCTCACACGTGAAAGAGTATGCAGTGTTACTCACGTGTTAGCGTTACGATCGCAAATTACGTGTCGCTTTGGATATATGCTTACGATCAGGAATTTAGGATGTCAAATGGCCAGTTTTTGGCATAAATAGTAGGTTTTAAATCCGTATTTATAAAAATAATTGTATACACATGGTATTGATAAGAATTACATTTTTGCCGTCCGGTTAGTGGGCGGCTGACACATGGGCCTGCCGCCCCACCAGATGGTAGGTAATTAAATCGGCTTAATTACTTGCCTAAATTAGTATTTTATATTTATTATTTGTTTATATTTTTAAATATAGCAAATGAGTTCAAAAAATTACAATATTTTATGTACAATCTCTAGACACAACGTACTTCATTGCGTAATTTTTTGATAATTTTATTCGTTTTGAATATTGCTCAAAAATCCGTAAAATTATGATATTTATAGGAGTTGTTACATATAGTAAATGGGCTCTAAAAATTACGAAATTTTGTGTGCGACCTTCCGACACAGTCGACCTAATTGTCTATTTTTTCTAGAAATTTTATGTGCTCTGAAGATGGACCGGAACTTGACTGAATCCACGCTCCTCCACTGGCTAGCTCCCGTCCAGCGTGGGCGCCAGTGTTGTCGGCTCCCCACTGTGGCCCTCCACCTCCATCGCTGCCATCACGATCCAGGCTCTCTTCCCCCTCGAGTTTTGAACCAAGGGAACAAAGTGAATGAGAGCACCGGGGGAGGCAGTGGTGGGTGGGAGGGAAGGAGTCGGAGAAATTTAGGAGTAGTGTACAAGGGAAGAAAGCGGAGGAAGAGGACGTGGGTATTCAAAATTGAACCACCGTTCCGATGCGTTACATGTGGAGATATTCAGAAAACGTCAAGTATTTGCCTGACCATGAGAAAAGCATGAACCGAACAAAATGACATATTGTGGCATGATGAGAGAGAATAGAGTGAAAGAGTAAGACGACAGACTGCTGCAATAGATAAAGATGCGTCCTCTTTTGAAGATGGATAGATAACATCTTCTCCAAAGACTATTATTAGCAAATTTATCAGAAGTAGTATTCTCTTGTACAAAGCATCTTCAACACAATAAACTGGGCAGAAAGATAATGTGTTAAGGAAGTGGATTCCCGCTTAATGCGGCTTGGGATTTCCACATGTCGCCTGCACGGCGCTACCGTCCGTTGACTCAACGGCAGAAATGATATTTCTCTATCTCATATATATACGATTATTTTTATAAATATGGATTTAAAACCTGCTATACGTGGAAAAAAACTCGTCAAATGGCCGCTTGGACTTATACTCGAGGAAATATCTAGATGGATACGTGGGATCGAGTGACTTTTACTAGTACCACCTTTTTTCCCTCTAAAACTCAGCCGGTCATTCGCAAAAAAAAAAACACTTGGGTTTCTATCTACAAATTAGAAAATGAGCATTATCTCTGATTTTTTTTCTTCCCCCTAGAGAATACTAGGTGCCTTGTGAGCAATGGCCGAGCGTGGACAGCTGCATATACATCTTGGTCTATCCACACGGGTGAGCAGAGGAGCGGTGCTGGTCCACGACGTTATCCACCGCAGCGTGGAGACGTACGCGACACGGCTACACCACTACACTCTCTAGACCCCTGGTCCTACTCCTGCCACCGCTACGCGTACACCTACGCAGCCTCACCCCGCTCACCACCAATCCAAGGCTCTGTTTTGGTTGGTTTTTGTTTTATTTTCAATTTTTAAAAAAAAAGTCAAAAAGGCAAATATTCATCTAATTGGGACGATATCTAAATAGTATTTTAAATCTAAAACCATATGTTTTATCAAAGCCGATATTATCGCTGTTCGATGTTAGAAAAAAAAGCAACTAAAAACCATTTCCACCAAAAGCCAAAGAAAAAACACCTCGGGCCCACCTCCTCCTCTGGCGCGCAGGCCAGGAACACATCGAGCCGACATGTCCGTCCGCGCCGCGCCGCGCCTGCGGTGGGCCTCTGTTTTCAGCATCTTGCTGTGCGTGGCCCCGGGTCCACGCCACATCCAGGATCTTCTGCGCCGAGATGCCTGTGGCCGCAAACTCCCCAGGCACAGGTCGCGCACACCGTCGTTGCCGGTAAAAAAAAGAGAGAGTTTTTAGGGGACACGTGAGCGAGCTTCCTAGCTGAACTGTTGCGAATAATTTAGTAGTCCTGCCAGCGACGTCGCCTCCAACGAACCGGCAAGTGGGGTGGCCAAGAAAAGGGCGTAGCGGTGTAGCCATAGGCTAGTGCTGGCCTTGCGTCGATGGCTAAGACTTAAATAGGTAAGCCAGGCCAGAACAGCCACTCTCCATGACAACCAAAAAAGGACACGTGGAAAAGGAGAGGAGGTGCATGCACATGCGCACCATCTCAAGAGCAAGCCCGGACGTCGACGCGCCACCGCCATTTACCGGGGAGAAATGACACAAATGATTGTGCCATCAGTGGGTCCCCCGCTTTGATTTATACTTATATTATTTATAATAACTGATTTTTAAATAGTATGTTTTTTTAAGACACGATCAATAAGAAAATTATAGTAAAAATGTACTAATTTTAGCTGTATCGGCTAAAATCGTATACAACTATTTCTCTCTACGTACTGCCTCTCGCGAACAACCATAATTCAATATTCCCTAAGCGCTGAACCACTGCCGTAGTTCCTGAGCCCCTTACCACGCTGGTGACTAGCGCCGTCGCCCGATCTTGAGACTTTACCATAGTCAACTCGGCTTAGCCATCCCTGACCCAAGCCACCACTTCCCTGAGCTTCCTCTAACCCCATAGATGCCCAAATCCTAACCCTACTATCCTTTTAACCCGTCATTAACCCTTGTGCCATTCAAAAGTCCCGAGAAGAGAAGACTTCATCGAAAACGCTCGCCTGACTTCCAGCCGCTCCCGAGCCCAACAAGGAATCCTTGTGGCCCTAGGAACCTACTCATGGTCATCGATTATTGTTTTGACCATGGGTTCTCCAACCGTCCCACCGCCTGAAATCTTCGATCGCCGCCCTTTTTGAACTCTCCGACCGCTCCCCTATTTGAACCCTCCGATCACTCCACCGCTTAAAGTCTTCGACCACCTTGTAGTTGAGAGAAACTTCAACTGCGCTGCTTTAAGTCCTGAGAAACACCACTCGGACACCGTCCGATGCTTTTAAGCCACTCATACGTCGTCCGATACCCTTAAACTACCCAAATGCCATCCAAACCCTGCAACTACTCGGACATCGTCTGATCTCAGTAGCAACTTGTACACCGTCTGATTTCTGTCGACTTCGCATTCGAAGTCGAACCTTGACCATCCACCCAACTTCGTAGTCGTACCCGAAACTGCTACAACTACTCAGTTGTCTTTACAACCACGTTGTGGTTTATGACCATGTTGTCATTATGATCATGTTTTAGTTTACGATCACGTTGTCGTTACAATCGCGCTGTGGTTTACGACCGCGTTGTAGATTACCACCACACGGAATACTTGGTCAGTAGTCATAACTCGATTACGACCGCGTCTTCCAACTCCACAAACACTTCTGCTCGCGTGGAAGATTTGTGCCAACAGGGACCACCAAGTACTCAAAGAGTTCTCCAAGTACGTAGTGACAACCCGATGAGGATCGAACCCTCTTTTAATGGTAAAACCCGCGATGAACAGTACCAAGCTTGTTACTGTTCATGAAACCTCAAAATGCATATATACATCTATTTCGATCGTTTCAAACCCGTTTATCTATTCCTCAGCTCCATTTTCCCATCCCAAACCCCTATAATCCGTAAACCTATATTACTTGATTTTTCTGGATTTTCATTTCTTTATTTTATTTCTTTCTTACTAGCTCAACCTTTCGAGCATGGAATTGATTTATCTTCTTTTGGTTTGCGGTAGCACACGATACTGAAGATTAGCTAGTCCAGGAAGGAGAAGCTCAAGTACAAACACAAGACTCGAAAGAATACGAAATCATATAATACATTGATCTGCAAGACAAGTCGCATATCTTTGATCATTTTGAACCTATATTCCTTTAAGTTATTTATTTATCAGTATTTTCATTATGCTATTTACGTACCGTTATTTCTTGTACAATAAATGTTTAGAATGACATGATATTAGCTAATATTCTACCCCATGAAAAAGCCTTGTTTAAGTTGATATCTATATTCACTTTGACAAAACATAGTATTATTATAAATACTATTTAAATAATCATGGTAGATCAGCAACTTAACTATTTTATACTACTAAGAGACTTGACACTTGGCCGTTAGAATTTCAAAAGTGGTTTTAGGGTAAGGAGACATCATGGGAAGCCACGGGATGGTTGGGTCCCATGACCTTATCCTAGGGTGGAGGCTTGGACTGGAAAGGTGGCAGTGCAGATGGACACTGGAATAAGGGTTTGTGGATGGAAGTTGCCTCAGTGAAAATATAAGTACTAGAACCTTATGCCAAGTAAGGAATATAGTGATCGCTGCTCAAACCTGGATTAGTAGCTGCTCAAGTTCAATTGAATATCTACAAAGGGTAGAGGGAGACTGAGGGAGTTTTATTGGTATGGGAGGGGGAAATATACTTAACAATAGTAGATCTACTTCGAATCGGGCGAGGCCACATGCCACCTGAGTTTGTTGCGAAACAACATCTATTGAGTAGATGCTATATAAAGAATTGAGCAGCGAAAAGCTTTATTTTCTTAACTCAGTCGAGGGGGTTAAGAGATATTATGGGTAAAGTTGGGCAGCTTTGCAGAGTTACAATTTAATGGTATTCGAATATGTCGTGCTTCTGGTAAATAAAACTGTGTTTAATGGGTGAATCGAATAGCAAAGTATAAGTAGATTTGAGAATTTGTTAAGATTGTTAATCAAGTTGTTAAATCTTCAATTTCTTTAAAAAGGTTGTGATTTTGTATTTAAAATTGTTTTCAATTAAAATTGCATCAACAAATTATTAAAACCACTATACTCCAATCCCTTGGAAGATCCTGCATGTAAATAAATAGTACTTTCCCATGTGACTTGTTGAGTACGGTGGTTTGTACTCATACTTGCTAAAAATATTAATAAAAAGTGCGTGTCAAGAGAATGAGGAAGTCTACGAGGATGACATGATGAAATAATGCAAAGTAGATGATGTTTGGAATTAAGGTTGTTCTTTGCTCAGGCACGCCTGTGGTGTTCTTTTGTAATATAATGTATCTGAGGGGCACACGTCCTGCTATAAAACTTGATTGATAAGCCGTTATCTTGTCATAAAGTTGGTTTTTAAATTTAAGCATGTGTGACAATGGTGTACACTCGATTGTAATTTCTCGCAGTTGAATAATCCTATATAGTTACGAGAGATTTACGATGCCACTAAAAAATAGGAGCGTTACAATGTCGTTCATTGCTTCTGGCTGGCTCGATGGACCGACTGCGCCGGCGCAGCGTCTTCTCGTCGCTTGTTGCACAGAAGCTCCGTATCAGTTGCGTTGGTTGGATAGCTATATATGATCACTTTGTGAGTTTTCCATTCTGCCATGTTTGGTCCTGGTTTTCTACCCCGGCCGGTGTCTCAACACAGGGGATCCTTCAATGTTTTTAGTAGTTTCACTCACCCGGAAAACTTTCCTGCCATCATCAAAAGCAAGACACCAAAACCTTTGTTAGGGCTGGTTCTTTACTTCTAGCTTATAACTTATAATGTAGTAACTAACTTTTAAATAGAGTGTTTTTTATAAATCAATTATATAGGCACTATACCAAATTTAGCTATATTAATCAAAATTACACATAAATATCTATAAATTAATTATAATAGATTACTTTTTTTAAAGCAGGAAGGCCGGCAGGCATTGAAGCCTATCACGGGCCCGTACGATTGCCACTGTTGTGAATATTCCGAGTGAGAGCTGAGAAGGCCAGCAGTAGTAACTGGTACTGCAAGTTACTACTGCCTGGTGCCAAAAGGCAAAGGCAACAGTGAGCAGGGGAAAGGGTTGCCTCTTTGGGGCAGCCTTTCCTTTCCTTCCCTGCTGCTGGAGAAGAGAACAGTGATGATCACTGGAAATCTGACCAGGTTGGCCCGGTCTGTCGGACCCATCATTGTAGAATCCAATGCGTACGATATGCTAGGGTTCGTCCAAGACGCATGTGGGGGCAGTGGTCAGCTGTTCTTGGCGCAATCGCGAGTGATGGGATTGCGGGGCCGCCCCTGAGTGGGGAAGTCGCGAATCTGAGCCGTCCGATTGAAAAAGGACGACTCAGATTATTTTACTGTAGCTACAATATTTTTTTACTGTAGCAGCAAAGGACCTGAGCTGTCCTTTTTCAATTGGACGGCTCAGATTCGTGACTTCTCTCTGCAGTTGCCCGTACGCGACTGCAGAGGATCTCATTTGGAGTGGGGTGGGTCTCCTCTGATTCCTCCGAGCCCTGAAGAGAAGAAGATGGGACTAGTGAATCCGGATCCTCTATGCCTTCAGTAAAAGCAATCGTGGAGATGAAACGATGAGAGTCGTGTAGCAGCCTTGTGTTTCTGTTCTGGTGATTATCTGAACCAGGAAATTGGAGCTTGGAGGATCAGTGTTGTACTAGGAAGACGGTGCAACGCTGTTGTCGTAATGTATAGTACTAGCTGGTGTTTGATCGACCCGATGGCCGTGAAGATCGAACTAATGGTGGTGTCCGCTATTTTCGCGAAGAAAACTCATATATCATATAAATAAATAGAGAGAATATAAAAAAATTTACTCCGGTCATTACTGCGTAGCTAAGTTTTTTTAAAATTTTCTATTATCTTGCTTGCTTGCTTACAAAATTGGTTATAAGTATTCTTATTATTTAGGCTAATACTTTTCGACTAACAAACGTACTCGGATTTCAAGTTGAGGAACACATAGAGACAAACTCTGCTGTGTCTTAAACTCGATTTAAATTCTAAGTCAAAATTGTTTCTAACATTTTCCCCTCTAATCTTGACTCGACGTACTCCTAGTTTAGTCTCAACGTATTGTGAACTACCAGCTACACCACATGAAGCGATCTAGATACAAACTAAACACTAGCTACATGTAGGAACTCAACTCAACTGGTACAGATCCATCCAGATGCAAAGACTATCGATTCTTTTGGGCTTATGCTTAGGTTTTGGATTCTATTTCTACAGTAACTCGCGTTAAACGGTGCGTTTTTTAAGGCGGGGTCTATAGGTAAATTGTAATACAAATTGTACCGAGTTCAGCTGTACCGGCTAAAATCGCATACGACTATTTTTCTCTATATACCGCCTCTCACGAACATGCGAGAATTCAAAAACCACAGTCATAAGCTATAAACCTTAGCCCAAAAGAACCCACCCTTTAACTCGTTGAGGTAGTCGGTCTCAACTACGATTTACCCAACTCATACTCGACACAGAACGACAACACATCTCCTCAACATTCCGGACTCAACTCTACGTACTCGAGTTAGGATGGCGAACACATCTCCTTAACGTCTCGGACTCATCTCCCAGTAGCATCACACCGCCATTCGGTCATTCATCAGGGCATCCCAGAGGTGAGGCATGCGGATTCTGTGCGTATGCCATGCGGTCGCACAGGGAAAAATCCAGCGGCAGCACAGGCGGTGTTGGACCCACAAGGTTGGGTCGTGGTGGTGTCAAACTAGTCAGGGAGTGGAAGCCTCATCTCTCGTTGCTCTGCTTTGCTTCTCCCGAGCAATTGTGGGTTGCTTAGGGTCTCGTAGCCATGTGTGCCTGGTGGCAGCCAAGGTCATGAAGCTCAAGACTAGTGGTAGAGCTAGAAAATTTTTGATGGTGTGCATTCTTTATACAAGTCTAAAATCTTATATAATAATCCTCACCAAAATTCAATGGAAAAAACAATTTAACCCTAATACCTATATACTTTCTGCATATTTTTTTTTTATGTTTTGCCCGTGCATTCTGGACACCACCGCTAGCTTCGCCGCTACTCAGGACGCACACCCCTTTTTATAGCTCGGAGCCACAGCACGAGCCCCACGCGCTCTCGGTGCTCCACGTGTGCACGCCCAGACATTGATCTCGTTTGATACGATGAGTTGGTCTACTACTACTATGAACTTTAGTTTTTCTTTATATATATAT
This sequence comes from Dendrocalamus sinicus, assembly GCA_036346575.1. Taxonomy (NCBI): domain Eukaryota; kingdom Viridiplantae; phylum Streptophyta; class Magnoliopsida; order Poales; family Poaceae; genus Dendrocalamus; species Dendrocalamus sinicus. The sequence continues at coordinate 7,379,097 of CM070660.1, read as the reverse complement.
ATATATATATATATATATATATATATATATATATATATATATATATATATATATATATATATATATATATATATATATATATATATATATATATATATATATATGTGTGTGTGTGTGTGTGTGTGTGTGTGTGTGTGTGTGTGTAGTATAAATAATAGGACACTATGGTGCTCAGGCTCTATGATTGAGATTTTCCATCCATTCTTGATTCATATATATATATATATATATATATATATATATATATATATATATATATATATATATATATATATATATATATATATATGTGTGTGTGTGTGTGTGTGTGTGTGTGTGTGTAGTATAAATAATAGGGACACTATGGTGCTCGTGCTCTATGATTGAGACTTTCCATCCATACTTGATTCAGCATACTAAACCAATGACTTTCTTTCCAAATTTACGCCTTTTCGAATTAATGAATGTTAACGGATTTTTCTGATATATTACACTTGCACGCATCTAAAAACAATCCAAAGGCAGTGGTGCCTGGGCACCATGATTTCAAATATATCAATTCCATCTAAATTCGGGTATTGTTTTTTGAAAAATATCAATCTTAGGATATATACTCATATATAACAATTCAAATGAAACGTATAAGTTTTAAAAAATATACTAAAATTCAGAGTTTTGAATGAATTTAAATCACATACTTTGCTGGTTTATATATATAATCAGCATATACCTGCAATCAAACTATCATAAAAAATGGCAACTACAATTCCAAATTTAGTTCAAATTTGTTTGAACTAGTTAGTAAACTAGTTAAACTTGACATCTAAGAAATTTTAAAATTTTTTACACATGATACATACCTATTTTAGACTATAGTACCCAGGCACCAAGGAGCACTTGTTAATTTTATTATACATACATACATACATACATACATACATACATACATACATACATATATATATATATATATATATATATATATATATATATATATATATATATATATATATATATATATATATATATATATTCAAAATTTAAACCATCGAATAAGATACACTGGGTCTCACCATTCCCCTCTGTTGTAGGGGTGGCCCCCACCTAAGCCCAGCAGGCCTGTTAGAGGAATATAAGACCCAAAATGGGACATGTATAATGACGTAAGTACCCCTAAGGGGAAGACTCTGATGTAAGGGCATAAGGGTAAACATACTCCTCATGTGGACATATATATACAACACAGGCCATGGAAAGAAACCCTAAGCCATTACTCACCTAACTCTGCACTACCATACTCTCTCTCTCTCTCTGTTTGGTCTGTAACCACAACAATTGGCACCGTCCGTGGGGAGGACAAGAGCAAGCCTCCAGATCCGAAGGGATGATGGCACCAAAAAAGCTTTACCATCGGCGGCGAAGAAGAAGGTGGAAGCGGCGAAATCTCGCGTCAATACCAGGGCTTCGACTTTAGCAGCTGCAGGTATGGGTGGCGATGCAGGTGTGACGACTGTGAGCACCGGCGTTCACGACGCGATGAACGACCTCGCCACCAGCGACACGACGCCCAACCCCGCCACCGCCGCAACGAACAACCCCGCCACTGTCGCCGAGCCGCCAGACCCCGCCGCCACCGGCGACACGACGCCCAACCCCGCCACCGTCGCCGCGCCGCCAAACCCCGCCGCCACCGCCCCGACGACCAACCTCGATGGTGGCAACCCCGGCACGTCCACTTTCCCATCCGGCGCAGGAGCGGGAAGCGGTCTAGGCGACGACGTGGGTCTAGTCACCAGCTCTAGGGTCCTCTAGGACAACACAGCGGGCAGCCTGGGTGCGCAGGCCGTGGTCACCGCCGTGCCAATCGCGCCACCGGGCGCACCGACGGCCCACCATGCCGCGGTGGAGACCGCCTGCTGGCGGCCTCGGCGCTTTCGGCGGAGTCGAGCAGACCTCCGCGAGCCGCGGCGCGACATGCAAGAGGCCCGAGCCAACACGCCCCGGTGGTGGTATCGGAAGTCGCCCGAGAGGGTGGGCGGCGCGACGCCCTACGCCGTCGATCGCGTCCCATTACGGCGTGTAGACCGAGTCCCCGCTCTCGCGGGCCTACTGAGCGGCATGGCTCGAGGATTTCAAGTTCCTGCCGCCATCGAGGCGCACAAAGGTGACTCAGACCCGCGAATTCGTGCGTGTGTATGAGACCGCTATCGAAGCGGCGGCGGGACGACACCACGAAGGCAAAGGACTCCTCTCGCGTTACAAGGGGTGGCGCTATCACGGTTCTTCACCATCGAACCACAGTCCATCTACGCATGGGAACAGATCCGCGATCGACTCTACAACAACTTCCAGGGAAACTACGTCGAGCGTGTCGATGCGGACCGGCTCTTTGCAGTCAAGCAAAAACCTGAGGAGATGGCTCCGGGATTACTTCAAACGCTTCGCGAAAGTACGTTGCCAGGTCAAGGACGTCAACGAAACAACCGTCATCAACGCAGCAATACAACGCCTCCGCCCGGGACCGATGGCCGAGTATAACGCGCGCAAGCCCATTAAGACGGCCGCGAAGCTCTTCAACAAGATGGAAGAATACACCAGAGCGGAAGAGGACGTGCGACGGCGACACGACGATGACTCCGACACCAACAAGGCGGAAGGCTCGGCAAGGAGCGAAGGTTCACCGAAGCAGAGCTCCTCGAAAGGCAAACGCAAGTAGGAGCAGTCGAAGGGCGCCTCCGAACGCAAAGATTCCCAACACAATGACTCAGGCGACAAGCCCAAGCGCGACCAACGCAAGTCCAGGAAACCTCGTTACGTCTTTGACATCGAGGGCGGCTCCGAAGACAACGCCCCCGCAGGTCGCGGAGGCAGAGGGCGCCGGGGCCGCGGACGGGGGCGTGGGCGGGGTCGCGACGACAGAACCCGCGAAGAATACAACATCCAGCACCACGGGCAGTGGTGCGAAGTCCACGGCCGAGGCAACCATGACACGCGCGCTTGCGCCACTATCACAGCGCTCCAGCAGAGCGTCGCCAGGGACAAAAATCCGGAAGCACACGCGCCCATCGTGGCCCACGTCCAACACCCCCAAGACCAAGGACTGCAGCCCCAGGAAGGCCTCCTACGAATTTAGGCCCATGTGCAGCAACCTCGGGAGGGCCTCCTGCAGTTGCAAGCCCTGGAAGGAGCCCAGCGCAGAGTCATAAATGTCATTTCCGGAGGCTCCTCGTTGGAATTCGCCTCGGCGCGGCAACGGAAGGCCTACGCGAGGAGGCTGCACCATGTCGCGGCATACCAGCGCAGCGCGCCGAGTGGGCACAACACGAAGTCACATTCACGCCACGACGCCGAAGGCGTGGAGTTCCCCACCAAGACCCGCCGATCGTCCGGTCCTCGTGAGCGAGATGCGAGGTCAGACGCGTCCTGGTCGATGGAGGAAGCTCCGCGAACATCCTGTTCGCCGCGGCCTTCGACCAGATGGGGATCCCTCAGAGTCGGTTGGGCCCCTCAGGGATCTCGTTGCAAGGCTTTGGAGGGCAACCTTTGCGCGCTTTGGGCCAGATATGCCTTCAAGTCTCCTTCGGCCAAAACGACAATGTGAGGAGTGAAGACGCTATCTTCGACGTGGTCGACATTGCATACCCCTACAACGCCATATTGGGACGGCCGCTCCTAAACACACTCGGGGCAGTTCCGCACCATGGCTTCCTATGCATGAAGCTTCCCGGACCGCGGGCCATCATCATCGTCCATGGCAACCAGGACATGGCTCGGGGCATAGAGCTTGGTGCCAGGGGTCCATGCCACGCGGCTCGCCAAGGCACCTAGGCCGGGTGCGCAGAGGCGGAGCCCTCGGGCGCCCCCGGAGAGTGTCCCGCACTCCCCGGGCACAAGTTGGCCCAGCAGCAGCGGCTCGTTAGCAGTAGCTCCCGTTCTAAAAGCGGTTAGTGGTTGATATCTCCCCTCTTTTGTAACTGCTCACCCGCGCAAACGGGAATTTAACAAAGTTCACCGTTTGCACAAATTTTTCTTGTTTCCCGCAACAAAGAAAAGCGTGCGCGCGCACACTCTCCGTCAAAGACACGGGCATGAGTATAAACAAAGACACGCGTCCGCGCGCGCACTCTCCGTCAAAGACACGGGTATGAGTATAAACAAAGACACGCGTCCGCGCGCGTACTCTCTGTCAAAGACACGGGTATGAGTATAAACAAAAACACGCGTCCGCGCGCGCACTCTCCGTCAAAGGCACGGGTATGAGTATAAACAAACATGAGCGGAGGGACGCCTCCGCACACACTCTACAGAGTATAAATAAGACGTAGCGTTGAGGTCCGCCTCCGCACGCACCTCACCGCCCGCAACGCGCAGAGGCTCGCCTCCGTGCGCAGTCCACGGACTCTAAACAAGACGTAGCGTTGAGGTTTGCCTCCGTACGCACTCCACGGAGTATAAAAAAGACACGGATGCTCTCCCTGCGCACTCTACGGAGTATAAATAAGACGCGAACCCCGCGCACGCATGGGCGCTGCTCCTGTGCGTACTCTCCGGAGTATAAATAAGACGTGGATGTCGATCCCGCGCACTCTCCGGAGTATAAAAAAGACGCGGATGCTCTCCGTGCGCACTCTACGGAGTATAAATAAGACGCGAACCCCGCGCACGCATGGGCGCTGCTCCTGTGCGTACTCTCTGGAGTATAAATAAGACATGGATGTCGATCCCGCGCACTCTCCGGAGTATAAAAAAGACGCGGATGCTCTCCCTGCGCACTATACGGAGTATAAATAAGACGCGAACCCCGCGTATGCATGGGCGCTGCTCCTGTGCGTACTCTCTGGAGTATAAATAAGACGCGGATGTCGATCCCGCGCACTATCCGGAGTATAAAAAAGGCGCGGATGCTATCTCGCGCTCTCTACGGAGTATAAAAAAGATGTGGAGGCTATCCCGGCGTACTCTACGAAGTGCGAAGCGCACCACGGGAGCCCACTCCTATGCGCATTCCGCGAAGTACCAATGTGACGCACAGAGGCTAGCTCCCACGCGAGCGCACCTACGGGCGAAAGGCACCAGAGGCTGTCTTTGCGCATCCCCAAAGGATAGGGACTGAGCGCCGCGCCGCTACGCCAGTAGGGCGCACAGCTCGACCACCACTGGCGGCGGGACGGAGCGCTCGCGCATCTGCTGGCTAGGCGCCGGCCCGCCGCCACCACTTCGAAGAAAGGGACGGGCGCCGCGCGCTCGCCGACCAGGGCGCACCACGACCACCACACCGCCGAAGGTAGGAGACGAGCGCTCGCGCATCTATTGCCGGTTAGGCGGCGGCTCTGCCGCCACCACCGAGGATAGGGGACGAGCGCCGCGCGCGCTATTTTGACTAGGCGCCGGCTCGCCGCCACCACTCGGCGGGTAGGGACGAGCGCTCGCGCGCATCGCCGACTAAGCGCGGCACCGCGCCACCACTCGAAGGCTAGGAGACGGTGCGCTCGCGCTGCTGCATTGACTAGGCGCGGCTCGCCGCCACAACCGAAGGCTAGGGGACGGAGCGCTCGCGCATTGCCGACTAGGCGCCGGCTCGCGCCACCACTCAAGGCTGGGACGAGCGCTCGCGCGCTACTTTGACAAGGGCGCCGGCTCGCCGCCACCACCGAGGATAGGGGACGGAGTGCTCGCGCGCGCTTCGATTAGGGCACCGGCTCGACCACCACCGCCGAAGGTAGGGACGGAGCGCTCGCACATCTGCCGGTTAGGCGCCGGCTCGCGCCACCACCGAAGGATGGGGATGGAGTGCTTGCGCCGCTATTTGACCAGGCGCGGCTCACGACCACCACTTCAAAGGGTAGGGAACGGAGCGCTCGCGCTTCCACTTCGGCTAGGGCGCCAGCTCCGCTGCCACCACTTCGAAGAATAGGGGACGGAGCGCTCGCGCTGCTACTTTGACTAGGGCGCCAGCTCCACTGATCACCACTTCGAAGGGTAGGGGACGGAGCGCTCGCGCATCTACCGGCTAGGCGCGGCTCGCCGCCACCACTTCGAAGGATAGGGGATGGAGCGCTCGCGCTGCTACGCCGACCAGGCGCGCGGCTCACGACCACCACTCGGCGGTAGGGGACGGAGCGCTCGCGCTGCAACTACGCGTCCGCCTTGACCACCCTACCCTCGCGAGGCGCAAACCGTCGTATACGGGCGAGTGTAGTAACCTTCCGAGTTTACCATGGGACAGCGTAGCGGGAGGGGCGGAGATCCACTTCGCAAGTTCCAATCAAGACTATTCTTTGCATTCGCTAAAGACGCTTACAAAGGCGCACAAACACCCTCGGCGCACGAGGCCGCTACTCGGCAGGCTCATCCTTAACATGCGTCTGTGCTGAAGCTCCACTCGAAGATGCTCGACCCGCCCAAAAATCCAACGCTTCCTCGACCCTTCGCCAGCGCCGAAGACGTAGTCGGGTCGCAAGGTCGGAAATTAGCAGCCGGCCCCGGTTGTGTAGCTGCTCGCGACAAGGGGGCAAAAATCAGAACAGCGGTGAAACAACTTCGCACTTTACCCAAAAAAACAACCCCGACATCGGTTACAACGCACGCCAACACGTGACAACCTCCCGTCACACCTGTGGGTTCGCGATGTCCTCCGGGGCCGCAGCGCCATCCTCGTCCCGCCGTGGGACCTCGCCCGTAAATCGCCAGGTTTCCTCGCCGTGCAAGTTATTCCGCAGCTCGACTATGGCTGCGCCTCGCCGCATACTCCATATCCGCCATGGAAGAACTTCACGGCGGCGAACAGCGCGCGCGGCACGGACATTACCCGCCTCGGCGGCATCTCGATCGAGGATCGACTAGCCCCGCAACATGTTCACAGCCGCGGAGTCGTAGGAGCGCACATGTCAGACACGACGCCACATAGGCGCAGTGGTTGCCAAAGGTAAATCGCAGCGCCGCGTGCAATGTCGGCGCATCCCGATCCATCGGCGACCGCGACAGTCCTCGGCCCGGCGAGCGTCTGCGCACCGGCGACAAGCCCTTAAGGGTGTCTTCGGGGTACGCATGGCGCCCGTGCAGCTACCGGCGCCGCCCAGGCTCGATCTCGCTCGCGAGAGGCAAAGAAGCTCGGCTGTTCTCCTCTCCAACGCGGCGACTTGCTGCGCAGCAGTCGTCTCGCCCGCAGCGACTTCTGCCGCACCGCTTCGGCGGCCGACTCCTGCGCTACGGCGACAAGCTCCTCGGTGCACGTCTTCATCTCCGCGCACTCCGCTTCCAAGCGGCGTATGCGAGCGTCCTCGGTAGAGCGTGCCCCAGCCCCCCTTCGCCGCACGTAGCTCGCCCCGAGCGCTCCTTCCTCGCGAGCGTGAGCGCTTGCAGGGCACCGCCAACACGAGTGTTTGCGCGGCGGAGGGGTAAGCAAGCGATAATCAGCTGCGAGTGGGCCAAAAGGCAGACGCTTACCCTCACTCTCGACACTTCTAATGCGTCCCCAAGGCGCCTTGACCCATAGGTCTGCAACGCCGCCGCCAACGCTTTGGCGCCACGCCATCCACAATCCCGCCGCCAGCCCTCGAGCATCCGATGGAGGGACGGTCCGCTGCCGGCCCGGTGCGCGGCATCTGTGTCGCCAGCGCCAGGACCCCCACGCTCAAGGGATGGCTCCTCCTCCGGGATAAGTGCCACTGCAAGACGAAGTATAAGATTGTCGCACAAACGCAAACAAAATTGTGCTAAAGGTATGCCGTCCCAGCCTACCCTCGGTGGCAGATGGGGGACTTTGCTGGGAAGCCTCCCTAGCCCCGGGCGGGGCCGCAGCAACTTCGGCTCCTACGGACGGCGCTGACCCGCGGGGCTGAGGGACCTCCGAGTTGGGACCCAGCGCCAACCAATCCTGCGCCACGATCACTGCGGCCCTAGGGGCCGGGAGGGCGCGGGGTAGGGGAACTTCGGTGCTCAATACGGAGTCCCACAAGCTCCCAACACCGGTCGCCACGACAAACCCTCGCGAGGTCTGCTGAAGGGGGGACTGCAGGCGTGGCCGCTTCACCTGAGGGGGAGACCCCACCTCGATAGCCGTTACAAAAGGAGCCTCTGCGGCAGCAATATTCGCCGAAGGGGTCTCCGCAACTACAACGTCGGGGGCCGGGGACTTCGTCATCATGACCTCCGCGTGGGGCACCTCCGCCTCGATCACCACGGTTGGTGAGGACCGTGCTCCGCACACTCCCGCGGAGGGCAGCCCCGCCACGGCCGTGGCTGCGGACGAGGCCTCCGCACCGGTGCCACTAGCCAATACCAGTGCCGCCTCGGCGTCTATCGCGGGCGATCAGACCTCCCTCTCCCGGTAACCCGCGGCGTGCCCTCCGCCCCTGGCGCCTTCGCCCTCGGCGCCTACGCCCTCCTCCAAGTTTGAGTCGGCGTACTTCGCCGAATCCGACTCCGGGCTCGCCGCGTCGGCAGGAGCAGCGGCAATCGCCGTACAGGGCGTGGTCGCAGTGGTCCGGGTCCTCTTGCGGGACGACGCTTTCGTCCTCGCGGCACCGTCGTCCTGACGTTGCGGGTCCGGGGGGTGCGATCCGGCACAGGAAGCCCTAAGGCCTCGCACACGCGGTTTATCCGCCCCAACCCGCCTCCGCAGTCGCGGCTGTGCTTGCCCGTGCTCTCTGGCAGTGTATGGCCAAAGGAACCCGCGCGCGGCGCGCTCCGCATCCTCCAGGTGAGTTCTTGCGCTGAGCAGAAAGCACAGTTACACACGATGCAACATGTACGAACAGAAGGGAGGGCATGGTCGAGCCTTACGAAGACCAGTCGGCACGGGCAGCGAGCAAATGGACGGTTGAACGTTGTCGTCCCGACGTTCCCCGGCCGTGAAGCGCCAATCACGGGCAAGCAGCGTCGCACCGTACATTATGAACTCCTCGACGAGGTCACGCATATTGAAGCAGGCGGTCACCCCCACAAGTCTTCGCACCCTTCGCCTATCTTCCTGGTCAAGTGTTAGGCCGGGTGTGGTCTTGAATGCAATAGGCCCGCCCGTGCACTCAAGGCCGCTACCACTTGCCACGCGATGATAGAACCACCGCCTCGCCCAGTTGAACTCCCATTTCCCTCGTGTCAAGTTCGCAGGGAAGAGCCTTCCGCACGATGCCCGCAGAACGAAGTTGACGCTGCCAAACTCCGACAGCGTCCCATCCTTCCACTCCTTCGGTTGGCACCGGGCTTTATGCAAATATGCGAACAATGAGGCGCTGGGCCAGCATGCTTCCGAGCGAAGGGCCCAGCTGTACACGGCAAGGCGAACCACTGCGTTTGGAGTCAGTTGCGACAAGTCCAGCTTGAAGGTCCGCAGCACGTCCCCAACAATCGCTGCGGACGGTATGCGAAGTCCGGCTTCGAAGTAGGCGACGAAGACGATCGCCGACTTCTCGGCGCGGCTCCGTCTCATCATCGGCGGCGCCGCACCGCTGGCGGTCCGGAGCCTCCCCTCGCGTAGCAGTGACCGGATCGTGTCCTCTGTCACGAGCGTGCGGCCCAAGTTGCCGGAGTACGGACCTTCCCTCTTCTTTGCCGCCCACCACTTGTCTGCCGCTGCCGGATCGCGTTCCTCGAGTGCGTACTTCACCATAAGCGGCGAGGACCGCCGGCGGATGGCGTAGCCGCCCACCTGAGCACGCTCGCCGCAAGTCGCCATTGGCGTCCACGGAGTACTCGACGGCAAAAAGGGGCGCAGGAACAGGATGAGCAAATATAGGAGGTGGCGTGAATAACCAGAAAAGCGTACGGAGGAGGCGCAGGCACAGTACCACAGGGGGTATTTAAAGACCCCTCGCCTTCCACCATCGGTAAGCGCAGATGGCGAATGACAACCGTTCACCTCCCCATGTTCGAAGCCGAAGCGTCGCGATGGCACACGTAGGCTACATATGACCGTGGTCGTACAGTGTCACATCACCGCACGACGTGCCGCTACCGTCCCACCACGGGTCGGTCAGCGTAAGGAATAAATGCAGGTTGCACGCCCTGACACAGCTTCCGGCGCGTGTCGGCGTGGTTCTTCGGACCCACCATTCGCAACGGTCCAAACGGGGTCTTCGCCCCAGTAGCGAGGCCCGGACCCCGACTCTGACCACACCTATGCGAAAGGGCACCGTTGCGAAGGTGTCGGAAGCCGCTCCGACTCTGAAACATGCCACCCCGCCACATGATCATGCCCGCGGGAGTAAGGACAGCAGTGCCACATGGAGACTCCAGCCACTTAACCCGATCTCGCCCGGAGGTGGCTCGGTTCCGGCCCGGCCCTAGGACCGCGCCGGTGCGCGTCAGTGTAAAGCCGCGAGTCGATCAACCCCAGCGGCAATGACATCAAGATCTTCACCCCAGAGGAGGCACCTCAACTCCGACTTCGAGGAGCAGGCTCGCGCGCAAGGATTTGCTCGTCTGCATTCTCCGCGTATGGTAAAGGCAGAGGCCACGTCACGTCAAGTTTTGGCTTGTTCTCATAAACAGGCCACCTTCGGTGCACCAACATTCTTAAAAAAGTAATGTTGAGGGGTCCAATCAAAAAACCCAACTGAAAGTGGGCCTATCTATGAGAACAGGGCAAACCTTGTCGCCATATGCAGAAACGCAGCACGAAGGCAACAAGTGCGAGCGATCACGGTAATGCGATCGCAACAAGCTCCCAAGAAAAATAGACCTCTATCAGTGCATCAACATTCCCCCAAGCCGCGTAACGCCGCCACGAATTGTGGATGCACTGAAGGGGCCCATTTTAGGGGAGCAGCACCTATTCAATCGCACAATGCAGGTACAATGCCGCACCAGCGCGACATATATACCCCATCAGCAGGGGAGCCCAACCGACAGGAGTCCAACCGGCGGAAGGAAAGTCCAACCGGCGGAGGAGCGTCGCAGAATTGTACGACCGCGACGCTTCAAGACCTGCGCCGCGTCAAGCACATCTCGCCACGTGGACGGCCAGAAGAAGTAACATCGCAACACGCTATGGCCACGACGCCTAAGTCTTGTCCCGCGTAACCCAAGCCTCACTAGGCGGGCCGGTGGTTACTCGGCGTCAGGGGCACTCGGCATCCGACTCCGCCAACACCCCTGATTTGGCCAGGGCAACTGCAAACCCCGCCGAATCGGAGGCAATCTCGGCCTCGCTTCCGACCCTACGCCAACATCGGACACCTCGGTCTCTACGTCGACCCCAACCTCAACCTTCGCCCTGAGCGGCAACCTCGACCCCACTACAGTAGGACCGTGGGGGCGATGAAGGCCTCGCCAAGCCGCCTGGCGCCACACCTTCGCGACAGGACAAACACTACACCAAGCAGCAAGGCTTTGACGGACGTTGTAAAAGCTCACAGGCCGCAGGGACGGAGGGGGCCAAAGGGCTGCAAAGATGGCTGGCGCCCGTGAAGCCCTTCACCATAAGAGGCTCCTGTTGTAGGGGTGGCTCCCACCTAAGCCCAGCAAGCCTGTTAAAGGAATATAAGGCCCAAAATGGGACATGTATAATGATGTAAGTACCCCTAAGGGGAAGACTCTGATGTAAGGGCATAAGGGTAAAAGTACTCCTCATGTGGACATATATATACAACACAGGCCATAGAAAGAAAACCCTAAGCCATTACTCACCTAACTCTCTACTACCATACTCTCTCTCTGTTTGATCTGTAACCACAACACCCTCTATCCTAAATACAGTAACATCGCCTTCCGCCTTCTTTGCTCAGAAACTGCCGTTTCAGATCTAAATAACTTTTGAACGAATAAAAAGTATACTGCTCCAAGTGACAAAAAACGCCCGGGTGTTGTGTTACTTAGCAAATCCCAGATTGAAAAGGGTTGGCATCAAGAAACAAACAATTCCTTTAGAAGATGGTGCTCAGAAGCCAATACAACACCGGCCGAAATCAGGAGCCCATAGGACTATAGGAGTGTCCACCAGGGGATACGGCTTCCCTGTTCTCTTCTCTGTATTCTGCTTGTGTTCCCGTTGACGTGGTAGAGATCCAGGGCACCCTCCTTATCCCTTCATATTTTTCTGGTGCTCTAGATCTCTGGTACGTCGATAAGAACACGAGAGAAATACAGAAAAGGAAACAGGAAAGCCGGCTTCTCCACCAGGGCAGGCAAAAGAGGTCAAACAAAGCCAGTCAGCCTGGCGAGCCGCGCAAGGAAAGAAAAACGGCTTCTTTTACTGCTATGCAACCGATAATTAGATGTACGTCAACATTAAGAGAATCAGTAAACTGCAGGGAACAGCTTCGCTTGTTACGTCGTGACAGGGAGAGGAGAGGCACACAGAATTTAGTCATTTTACTCGTACGAAAGGATGGAGACGCAACAAACGTTGGCCTCTCTCAGTCGGAGACAATTTGCCAAATGACAGGGACCACCGGGTGTGTGCATCCAGGGCTGAAAATGAAAACGGTAATTCTCGGTTACCGAAAATCGTTTTCGAAAAATTACCGATTTTTTCCCCTAAACGGAAACGGTGACGGTAACCGATAAAACGGAAACGAGAACGGTAAAAATATCCGATAATGAAAACGAAAACGATTTAGCTCTCTTCCGATCGTTTTCGAAAAATACCGTATTTAATCGGTAATTACCGTCGGTAATTACCGATCTCCACGCCGAGCCCCATCTCTACTTCTCCTCCCGACCTCCCCCATCTCCTTCTCTCGGCTCCCTCGTCTCTCACTCTCGGCTCCCTCGTCTCTCACTCTCCGCGCCGCCTCGGCTCTCCCAGCCGCGCCGCCGCGCGCCTACTCGCCCCGACCTCCGCGCTCCCCTACCGGCTCTTTCTCTCTCTCCTAAGTGCCGCCTCCCCCTCGCCGACCCGTATGCCCGGTCGCTCCTCGGCTTCCTCCGCCGGTAGAAGCGGCGAGGTGATGGTGGCGCGGTAGAACGAGAGAGCAAGGCGGCGGCGCGGCGAGCTGCGGGTGGATTTGGGCGGCGCGGATGGAGAAGCGGCTGTCGGCGTCGATCTGGACCGGGAAGGAAGAGGCGGCGGAGGGCGTGGCGGAGAAGAGAGGCAGCCTGGCGGTGGGCGAGGTGAAGGTGGCACGGAGAAGGGAGGCGCAGAGGAGAAGGGGCTGCGCGGTGGAGCGATGGTGGAAGGAAGGAGGCGCGATAGAGAGGCGGCCGAGGTAGGAGAGGAAGGGGCGGCGCAGGAGTAAGAGAAGAAGGGGGAAGGGGAAGACGGCGCACTGGTGGGGGGGATGGCGAGGGGAGGAGGAAGGGTGAGGTAGGGAGGCGGAAGAGGGCGGCGGGCGCACCGGATGGAGGGATGTGCAGAGACCAGAGAGGTAGGGGCGGCGGTAGAGATAGGCGGAGAAGATGAGGGAGAGGCGGCGGGGTGTACCGGAGTGGAGGTGATGGTGGCGACGAGGTGGCCGCCGGACGAGGTAAGGCCCGGCCTCGCCGGCGCCGTGGCTGGAGAAGAGGGGGGAGGAAGCAGAAGGGGGCTAAGGACAGACAGAAAACCGGGCTTAGGGATTTCCCACAGGCGGCGCCGGCTTTGAGGGATGGGGAATTTTTGGTATTTTTGCAGATTAGCCCTCGAAGATTCTAGAGTTTACAAGGAGGTCCTTTCCCAATTTGATTTCTTCTGTTTTGGACCTCGGGAACTCCGATTTCATCGCGGTTTGATCCTGCGCATCCGTGACGACGCGAACATGCATGCGGAGCACCCAAATTTATCGCTTATGCGCCTAGATCGTGCCGACCTGCGGAAAATATAGAAAAGTGTAAAATAGCCCATTTCAAGCAATTAAATATAGAAAAGCGTGTAAATAATCATAAATGGTCTTAAAATGCGAAAAATAATGGGGTAAAATGACGGATAATTATATATAAAAATGACGTATGTCATACCCCCCAAGCTTAAAACGTTTACTTGTCCTCAAGTAAATGGCATGATATTATCGAACCCGAACAACACGAGGACTATAAGTGACGGTCTCGGATTGGTGGTCCATCCTCCTTCTCTTCCCAGGGCTGACGGTCTCGGATTGGTGGTCCATCCTCCTGCCGTTGCGGTCGCTGTCGCTGTGCTCCCGGTCGGCTTGCCCGGCCTTCGTCGCCGTTGTGGGCTTGTGGCTTTGTGTCGTGTCTTTTTATTGCTATATAATATATGTGTCTTGCCTCTTGTGCCATGGATCATTACTACAGTATTATTTTTCATGTGACCTAGGTCAATATATACAGCTATTGTCATGCTGTGCAGATTGGTGTGTTTATTGTATTTTAGATATCGCTTTTATGATTTTCGATCGTTATCGATGCACTTTTAATCGAATAGTTTCGTTTCCGAATTTACCGGAATATCGATGTCGTTCTCGTTTCCGACAATATCGTATCGATTTCGTTTTCGAGAAAATAATGTGAAACTGAAAGTGATTTGACCTCCTACCGATCGTTTCCGACCGTTTTCACCCCTATGTGCATCTATAAGATCGTGGAGAAGATTGATATGTGCCATGTCCCAAGTTGCCTTTGGTGAGTGCTGGAAAGCTCATGGAGCAAAAGCTACCGGCGTTCAAAAATCAAGCACGCAATTAATCACATGTCACCAACTGGATCAGTGGATGGATCTAGACAAAAGCTTCAGGATCAAATACATGAGCATAGGTCCCAACATCGCCGTGCCCAACTTGGGACAAGAAACGTCGACACCAATCTTGCGCCTAGGATAGTGAAGCTCCCTGGTGCTTCTTCTTCCCCAGATACTTTTCAACCTGCACATTGAATGGTGATCGGTTCAGGAAGAAAATTGTTACATGAACTAAGGGCCTGTTTGGGACTGCTTCGCTCTAGCTTTTTTAACTCTGCTCTAAACTTATCTAGCCAAACGGATCCAACTCCAAGAACTCTGCTCCAAGAAAAAGGTGGAGTTGAAGGCCTACTCCATATTTTTTCTGGAGCTCCTCAAGGGGTACTCCAGAAACTGAAGTTTTGTATCTCCTCATGGAGTTGAGGAAAAATTACCCACCACTACCATTACACAATTCCTCTCCTCCTACCGATTCGATTTCTTTTCCTTCTTCTCCCCACCCGCCGGCGCCACTCCTCTCCTCCCCACCCGCCGGTGCCACTCCTTCTCCTCCCCACCCGCCGGCGCCACTCCTCTCCTCCCCACCCGCCCGCGCCACTCCTCTCCGCCCCCGACCCGCGGCTCCTCTCCTCCGCCCCACCGCGCTGCCTCTCCTCCGCCCCACCCGCGCCGCTCCTCTCCTCCGCCCCCCCCGCGGCTCTTCTCCTCCACCCCCACGCGCCGCCTCTCCTCCGCCCGACCGCGCGTCCGCCCCACCCGCGCCGCCTCTCCTCCGCCCCACCCCGCCGCCTCTCCTCCGCCCCACCCGCGACACTCCTCTCCTCCGCCCACCCGTGCCGCTCCTCTCCTCCGCCCCGACCCGCGCCGCCCGCCCCACCCGCGCCACCCTCTCCTCCGCCCCACCCGCGACGCCTCTCTCTCCCCCCCACCCGTGCGCTCCTCTCCTCCGCCCCCCCCGCGTCGCCTCTCCTCCGCCCCACCCGCGACGCCCTCCTCCGCCCCACCCGCGACACTCCTCTTCTCCGCCCCCCCGCGCCGCGCCTCTTCTCCGCCCCACCCGCGCGCCTCTCTTCTCGCGCCCCACCCGCGCGCGCCCTCTTCGCTCGCTCGGCTGCCCGAGGGCGGGTCGCGGGCTGTCCGGCGGCTCGACCCGCTGCTGGGCCGGCCGACCGCGCCACCGAAGCTCGCTCGTGCGGGACGCGCCGAGGCGAGCTCCCGGAGTCTCTCGTGTCGTGCCCCTCTTCTCCGCCCCCCACCCGCGCGCCGACCGTCTTACCATGCTTAGGCGTCCATCTGAGCTCCCCTGTCAGGCTACCACCCGTGCACCCGTGTTCGTCATGTCGAATTGTTATGTGGAGATGCTATGCTCTTAATGGCAAGCGGCGGGATGGCATTCAAGCTCATTCAGCCCATGTAAGATCTCTCGGTTCAGTAATTTATATGATAATGGATAATGAAAGATTTGATCTTGATGTTTACTCAAAGGCCTGAAACTGGTACCTAAATATTGTTTTCTCATACAGGTTTATACTAGTGAAATTAATGGATATACGGAAGGAAGTGCAGTGCCCTATATGCTTAGGTAAGGATATTCTTTGTCAAGTTGCTTTCAGATTCAGAGATAAAATTCTCTTTACTTTGTATAGTTTCTTTCTTGACAGTGTTACATGTAATTGGAGTTGGATGATGTTGTTATGTAGATGTCAGGGTTTTTTATTACTATTTACTACAAAAGTTTAAACTAGCAATTTCAACGGTCCACATGTTTCTGTTATGCAAGTATGCATATGGTGACTACCTTCTGATAAATAAGATGTGTAAGGAATACATAACTGTTTTTTCCTTTCAAAGAGTCACATGACAAAGTTTATGATCTTCACACTTCACAACAGTTTGTATGAGTGTGACTAGCTAGCTTATGTTAGGAAGCTAGGTTGAGTAAGCTTTTCAATGTGAAACTGTAAGTACTAGCATCTCTATGCGAACTGTGCATGTCTGACCATTTGCTTGTCTTATGGTCCTATTTTGCAGGCATTATCCGGAAGACAAGGACTGTTATGGAGTGTTTGCACCGGTTTTGCAGGGACTGCATAGATAAATCCATGCGGCTTGGGTATGATCCCTTCTATTATGTGTCTTAAATGTCTTGTCTCAGTGTCATTTTAAAAAAAGTGGAGATCCAACCTTATTGTGGTTTCAAAATCCAAAAATGCACTTTCTTTCTATGATAATCTAAGTGATGCGGTGTTTTTTGCAGAAATAATGAATGCCCAGCTTGCTGCACTCATTGTGCAAGTAGACGTTCCCAATTCGTGCTGTAATTAGGAAAATGAAACTTTCGGATTAAGTTGGCAACCGCTATTTCTCTAGCTTGGAGCCAGAATTATGTATCGGAACACTTGCATTCGTAGTCATTTTGGTTTAAACTACTCTCTAGTTATCTATAGACAATTATTTGTATTCGAATGATGGACTTTGTTAATTATCTGTCATGCACGTTGCAATTTATGGGACAAAAGGATGTAATTATTTGACCAAAATATTTGTTTTTTGGTTTTCTCGAATAAATTAACTGCGATTATAATATTTTACATCATATTTCAATTGGCAATAAAAAAAATCAGTTACATATGCTCCGCAGACATCAAAATATACACCAAACATCATTCAGGGGCACATTGGACCTTTCTCAGGAAAACCTCACATTCCTGGAGCTAGAGCTAGCTGCGTGCCAAACAGGACCACCTGCTCCAGGAACTCCACAGTGGAGCTGCTCCATGGTGGAGTTGGTGGAGCAGAGCTGAAAAAACTGGAGCAGAGCAGTCCCAAACAGGCCCTAAGTAACAATAATGATTGTAAAATAGAGCTGATGATTGTAAAATAGAGCTGATGATGATGGACACTTCATTACTTGATGTAAATTCCTGATGTAAATGCTTCATATGAATCTGCACATTAAAAATTAAGCAATGCAAGAGACTCTTGGTAGTTGGACAATATGCTCCAACTATTTTCCTTCAAACTTCAAAGTAAAATACACAAAAGTGAAAGAAATGATAGCAAGACAATATGACATAGATTAAATAAAACAAGTTTACAACTACCACACATAATAAAGTTCTCACAAGTCATAAGCAAGCAAACAAAATAGTTCATAAATAAACTTATGCAGTGCAACAAACATAAATAAATCTTTATCCTCTTGTCCATAATTCTTGGTTAGAACCATTTCATCTTGATCGGATTCAAAATCTACATCCTTAAGGTCCTCATTCACCTATCTTCCTCTTCGGTATTGGACTCAAAATTATTTTTACGAAGTTCTCTCACTTTTACGCTCCTACGAGGTTGTGTCTCTTTATAGCCCCACTTACTTCATCAATAAGTTTCCATGAAAGACCCGTTTTAGAATCAACATCCTCATCACTGCATTCAATTACCCATGCTTGAGCATAAGCAGCATGAGAAGCTAGAAGAACATTGATGTTTTTTTATTTGCTCTTCTTTTTTTATTTAACAATCTTGCATTGAATTGAATATAGGGCATATTCTTTTCGGCTGCGACTTGTGACTTTTGGCTGAAATTTTTGAATTTTGGCTGTTTACGGTACAGATTACGGAGAGACAGATACTCATTTGCGATGGTTGGTACATATGTTGGGCTTTTAACGTGTAGATCGTTTAACTTGTAGACCCCGTCTTGAGAAAAATACTCCGTTTGAAAGTTAGGTACTATAGCAAAAGCTAAAAGCCGCCGGCTTTTGACTTAAAGAACAGGCCCATAGACTATATTGTAGAGATGATAAACATCTAGCTTATTTATCTTCTTTATGTGTATCTATGAGTTACAAAGTGAAGTTTAGTTAGATTGCATTACACTTGAAAAATGAGACTAGTAATACTTAAGAGTTACCATGTCAAAAGTTCTCAAATTTCCTTCACATCCGGATGAACTTATGGCCAGGAAAGAGATTCTTATGGCCAATCTTTACAAACGAGGAACATGACATCCATATTTAGACTACCAATTTGCTACATAATAGGAAGAAGGATTATTAGCAAATGGAAAATGACAATATGCATGTCTTGAATTAAAATTGTGAATTTGAGAACAAGTTTAACAGGAATAAGATCAAAATTTTAACATCCAAGTCATGCGGGAGTTTTCTCACAGGTATCTCTTTTTTCCTTAAAAATTTCGAAGTTCACATTAAGTACTTGATACATTGCTTCAACATCACCATGATAAAAGATTTAATACATTCAATGAACTCATTCATTATAGTTTGTTCCAAAAAGACCGATCAATCACGATAACTATAATATAGATTCAATAAGTATGTCGTCAAGTGCAATGGAGAATCAAGCATTCCCTTTATCTTTCCATCAATTGTTTCAATTATCAACTTATAGTTACTCTCCAAATTGTGTAAGGCCTTCTTGATTTACTTATTTACTTCTAAAATTTCTCCATAAAGAAAAATCATAGGTGGACCGCCCCCATCAACCATGCGAAGAATTTTGACCAATGGCTTAAAAACCTTCAAGCAATGCAATATATAAGTATTACCAAATAGAAACTGTTGGGGGAGTGGCCCCCCACCTTGGCCCAATCGGCCTATTGCGTCAAGAAGCCCGATAATCATATAATCACATGGTTGTCCTGAAAAGGCTATCATAGGGAAAGGACGTGGCTACCCCTACAATTGTCGACCCGGATTTGTGTAAGTAACTTCCTCATGGCTATAAATATGTGCCTCAGGGCACCACGAGGAGGGACTCATTTTTCCATAAACAAGCCTATGTAATGCGTACACCTTCTATACGTCATCTTCACAGTTTGTAAGGCTCTGTACAGCCCCTTTGTGGCCTCTTCATAGCCTTATTATTCACTGTTTGGTTTGTAACCACAACTGGTTTGTGCGTCCATGGGGAGTGGTGCACAGCTATATGCTGAAGAAGGAGCATTCGAACACAATGGCACCAAAGAAAGTGGCGACGTTGACCCCCTAGTGCAACTAGAGCACCGCCATCAAGACTGCCATGGCAAGGGCAAGGGAGGCAGTCCACAAAGGCCCCCCACCCCCATGGCAACGACACACTGGTGTAGTGATGTTGGAGTAACGACAGGTATCGAAGGTGGTTCTTCGACAGCTACATCGACGATGGAGCGAGAAGCGTCGCTAATAGAGGATCTGACCACGAAGGCCAACTGAAACATTGAAGTTTGTACCAGCATCGATACAATTGTCATCACCATGCAAGGAGCGGAGGACGTCCTCCCTTGCATTGAACGCGGGTGGAGACTCCCTTGAGGTGATATGCGAGATGCTGCAGCAAGAGTTGGCGGACCTGCGGAGAGCCATAAATGAGATGCAGGAAAGCACGTCTATGAGGTGGCCATTGAGGCAATAAGGGGAGACAGCTCAACGTAGGCGAAATGGCTGCCACTCGCTCTCTAGGGAGTTACCCTCTCCTAGTTTTTTATATCTCCCATGGCTCGGTGTACGCATAGGAACAGATCCATAACCTCATGCACAACAACTTTCAAGGCAACTACCTAGAGTGGGTCGACGTCGACCAACTCTTCGAGGTTAGACAAGCGCTAGGAGAGAAGTTGTGATCTTAAATCAGATGCTTCACAAAGTTCCACTGCCAAGTGAAGGATGTCAACAACACAACCATCATCAATGCAGCCATTCGTGACCTCCAGTAGGATCCACTCACGGAGTACAACATGTGGAATCCTATAAAAGCGGTGACCAAGCTCTTTGATAAAATAGAGGAATACGCCTGGGCAGAAGAGGACGCAACACAGCATGAGGTGGAGGCTGGGCCGTTCGCCTCCGAAGCCAAGATCGCCCTTGCTGCCCTAAGGAGGGCTCCAACTGTAAGAAGTGAAGGAGGCCCCACCCAGATACATCCTTGACATCGAAGGATGGGCCAAGGAGAGCACCGCCCTCGGAGGTCGTGGCTGTAGCTGAAGAGGCCACGGGTGCGAAGGGGCGGGGTTGGGAGTATTAGTGCCAGCAAGGGCCATAGTATGAAGTACACGGCCAAGTAGACCACCTCACCCGCGATTGCCCTCCTATAGTAGCACTCCATGAAAGTGTAGCCAGTGTTAGACCATGTGGATGGTCGTGATTAAAAGTGATGATGAATAATTGATATTTGGATGGCTTTAGAATTTACATTTGTGAAAGTTTTCGGTCGATTGCAGTCAAAGATTTCGAGGGTTTTGCTTCGCTTCGAGTGATTTTGCTTGGGTTTGAGTGGTTTTGTTTGCTCCAAGTGGTATCGGACGGCTTTCAAGTGCCTTTGGTGTATCGGACGGTGTTCGAATGGTATGCTCAGTTTCGAACCATGTCAGTTCGACTACGGCATTTTGACCACGACAGACTTCGACCACGTCCGGCTTCAACCATGTCCGACTTCGACCATGATAGAATGACCACTAAATGTAATCGTAACTACAATATTTTTTCATGGTTGTAGCTACAGTAACTGGTTGGTACTCGATACTCGTAGATTTCATGGTTGGTATGAGTACTTCAATTCTTATGATTTTCAAGTACCTCAAGTACTTGTGTTGGGCCATTGGTTGAGTGGTCTATGCATGATGGTCAGTGATTGGTGGCTGGTGCTATAGTACCAGGTATGTACTTAGTGATTGGTGAATAGTATTAAAGGAATGGTATTCGTAGTTAGAAGGACTCGATACTCGGTTGCGATAGTGATGTTTGTTATGCCTAAGTGTTTGGAGTGGAGCGGTGGTAATTCCCGAGTACTTGTTGAGCTAGCAATTGTATTGAGTGAACTGAGTATGAGTTTTGGATAGCGATGAGTTTTGCGGTCATGGATGACCTGATTAATGATGATGGATGGTTAAAGGGGTGGTTTGCATGTGTGTGATGATGACGGTCAAGTAGGGAATAACTTGTGCCGGGAAAACGTTTCTTTGATCTTTGCATGTTGTAAGATTGAGGAGGCCGGCTAGAGAGGGGTGAATAGTCGTTTCTAAACATTCTTTTCTTAATTGATTCTTTTTAAGCTATTTGGTTAAAACCAAGAATATAATACAGAAGCTTAAATCAAGTTGGTTTTAACACAAACAAAGGCTAAATCAACTAGATTCACCTAAGTGCATCAACACCCTAAGTCTATATCAATGGTTCACAATCTTAGGATGACAAGCAATCAATTTAATTCTATGAATGTAAATTGCTTGAAAGTAAATTGAGCACAAGAAACCAAATCACAAAAACCTTGTATGTTTTTACCGTGGTGTTCAGAGACTTGTTGGTCTCCCCTAGTCCACGTTGAGGTTAGCCCAAACGAATTGGACCGGCTCTACAAATTAAGCCAAAACACCTCAATCCACTAGTTGTAGCACTTTCCTGCTCCGGGTAGGTGAGCTTCAACCTTCACACTTTGCCGGGTCTTCTCACAACCTTCTTTGAGAAGATCACTGCGCACGACACCTCCAACGCTGTCTAGGAGTCGACAACTCTAAGAGTAATAAGTCAAGCCCCTCGTTTGACTCTCACCATGTGCAATGAATGCACAAGATCAAATTGACACTAAGTCTAACTTTCGATGCAACACATGTAGTCTAGATCCCTTCTCCTTACTCACAAAGTGGAACACATGAACAATTAAGAGGAGGACCTCACATTAGCTCAAGAGAATAGAAATAGGTCAAGTAACTACCTCTCCAACCGGCCACAAAGGGGTATTTATACCCCACACAAGAAAACTAGCCGTTGGAGCCAAATCCCTACAAAATCAGGGAAATCAAAAGTACCATAGGCAAAACACCGGTACTTTTGCTCCCCTCACAACAATCAGAAAACTAGCCACTATAGTCAAAATCGAAAGTTCCATCATTCATTCCCTAGTACTTCCGATCATCGGAAGTACCGCTCCACACATGCGGAACTATCGATCTTGCGGGGAGAAGATCACCACATAGGTGTCTCTCTGGAAAAAATTTACCATAGAAAAATCCAGAACTTCTGAAATCCGGTAGTACCACGCAACACACGCCGGTACTTACTCCTGCTGATAGTACCGCTCATACAGAGCCGGTACTTCCGCTGGCTGATCGGACCGCTCACCTAGAGCCGACCATACTACTCATCCGGTAGTACTACGCAACACAAGCCAATACTTCTGATGTCCAGTAGTACCGCTCACATAGAGTCGGTACTTTCGGCCTTCGGTTGTATGGTAGTTTCGATTTTTCTGACAAGTGCAGATACTTCAACATATTTTGTAAAACACTTTTGCAAACTACTGTATCATGAATATAAGGACCATCCATGACTCCTAACAAGTTGTAAAATATATTTGCACACTTTTAGAATCATGACACAAGAAATAGGTACATGGAGTTAATGTGTTTGCAAAACACATTCGCAAACCAAAGTCATATGCTACAAGGATTGCATATGAGTTTCAACTATTTACAAAATATATTTGCAAATATAAGCCTCATACCACAAGGAATAGAAAACATGGACTTCAAGCGTATGCAAAACACATTCGTAATATATAGTCCCATGTTACAAGTATTCACCACATAAGTTTTAACTTTTTACAAAATACATTCGCAAATATAACCATCATGCAAAAGAGAGATAGAGTAAGTGAGATTGAACTATCAACATATGATGAGACTCAAGCTACTAGACATGACCCCTCTTAATAATACGGCAAGCTATACTAGCAACCCAATATTCCAACCAAACACCAAGACCAATAAAAGACTAGGAACACATCCTTAGCCCTAACTAGTATACATTTGCCTTACGCATTCTCTTGAAGCTTGATGACGCACATCATCACTTTAAGTCCAGGTCATCGTCTTGATATGCATCAACACATGATGCATCCACTTCTTGAACTCCATCACTACATGATGGGTCTTCACTTAACTTGATGATCAAAACATGATCATCTCCTCTTAGACATGTATCAACTCATGATGCATCTTCTTCTTAACGGCCTTTAACACATGAAGCCATATTTCATCTAGACTTGATGATCTTTAACATATGAGTCATCCTAAGTTATCCTCATTTGTGGAATCTAACCTATTCATCCAACTCATAAAAAATGTTAGTTCACAAAACAATTATCATTAATTACCAAACTTCACCATAACAAATAATGGAGGGACTAGATTATAAAATATTCTCCTTTTGGTAGTTCATGACAATCTCAACAAATAATGAGATAAAAATTATATTTATGAGTATACAATATGTACACAATACTTGTATATTCTAAGATAAGCCTTCAAAGCAAAGCTTACTTATCTAGTTGGTATTTATCATCTAACCATTAACATATAATGGAAAAGCTAGATGACAATCCGATTGCAAATGAGTATATATAAGCTACATAGGCTATATATACTCAAATGATATGTTTCAAAGTAAAAATCCTAAATATGTGTATTAAGAGAAACATAGATCAATACTTATGAAATCTCAAAACATAGACTGAACTCCTCCTAAATGTGTGCATGCAAGTATGTGTAATGAAGACATATGCACATATTTATTTTGAACTATTTGTGGAGTTCAATATATATTTTAGATCCACGGAATGCACTAATATATAAGACTGTGATTTCGAATGCATACCTATTTGATTTCGGTTGGGCAGCAGTGACCCGAAAATGTGTCGTGGGATGGTCAAGGGAGCCAGGGGAGGCGGTGCATCGGCTGGGGTGGCTTCATGGGAGGCCGGCAGCAACAGGAAGCGGCCGGGCGTTGGTGGCTGCGAGGGTGCGATGGTTGGAGGTGAGGAGGAAAAAGATAGGGGGAGCATGAGCTTACGTTGACCATTGGGACACTCACCGACGAGTTGGCAGGCCTGGATGGGGACCAAGGTTGAGGCGTCGTGTGTGGGTGGCGGTGCAGAGTGGTTGCCGTGGGCAGCGAGCTGAGGCAGAGGGAAGCCTCGGGCGGTGATGGGGAAGGTTCTGGGGTGGTGGTGGTGGGATGCTCTAGACCGAGCAAATTGAAGGGAAGCTCACTGAAACGACGGATCGGGCAGTGGCCGGAGTTGGGGACGGAAGCTCTCTCCGGTGATCTATGGCCAACGGCAGAGCAATTCATTGGAGAGGTACTGCTAGTGGAATGTGGTGATCACATTGGTGGCTTTCTCCCCTGTTTATAGATCGTGAGGGGTTCTGGCGGCGTGAGTTGGCTTTGATAGAAGCAGGGCATGGTGGCATGGTGCAGTCTGCAATCACCAACAGTCGAGGAATGGCCTCACCAGGGAATGGTGAGGGGACGACGATGTGATGAGAGCAGGGCATGGGTGCAGACTTGAGGGTGACGGGCTGGAGGGAGGTCGGTCTGGGGGTGACGCTGCCGCGGCTGGGCTGGACCACGGTGGGCATGGGTGGGCACACAGTCAGCAGGATACGGAGTGGGCGGCGACGTGGGCGCGAGCGCTAAGATGCCGGTGGCAGGGCATGGCACGTGGTGATGCCGACGCGGGAGCAGGTGTATGACATGGCTGTGGCACGACACTGAGCGGCACACGGTGGCAACAAGGGACAGGGAGGACAAGGAAGGAAGTTAGGGGGAAGAAAGGGGGCGCACGCATGCATCGGGGTAGCGACGCGATGGGGTGAACTATGGTGGACGTGGGCGTCACTGTGGCTGACGGAGGTGGCCGGCTCGGGCGGCTATACTACAGAGCAGAGCAAGGAGATGAGAGAGAGAGAAAGGGAGAAAGAAAGAGAGAAGAAAAAGGGGAGGCCGGGCCCATATGCAAGAGAGAGGGGAAAGTAGAAAGAGAAGAAAGGGGAGCAAAAAATCAACATTTGGATTTTTGCTTCAAATTTGGATTTTCAATTCAAATCTTAGTTCAATTATTTTGATATGAAATATCTTTTTCCTCTTTATTTGATTTTATTTAGTTTTCCCTCGGATTTTGATTTCCGATTTTATTACTAGCATTTTCGCTTGAGAGTTATTTCCTAGTATTAATTGCTATAGCACAAATTCAGAAAAACTCAACTAAAATTGTAGACGAAATTCGAATGCCAACATGATTCAATGAAAAGTTTTAAAATTTTCATAATTTTAGACTTATGAATTTCAGGATATTACAAATCGATGGAGAAGGATAATTTAGCGGCGGGGAGGCCTAATCGATGGCGGGGACAGCAAATTTAACAGGGGGGAGGTTGAGGCGGCGGAGTGCCACGGCTGGGTGGTGGATCCAACGACGCGGAGGATGCATCGACGGTAGAGGAGGATTCGACCGGCGGCAAGTTGGTGACGGCTGCAACAGACTCCACTCCCATAAACTCTACCAGGTTCTCACCTCATGCTACAATAACCAGACCATCTTTTATACCTCGTCCTTTCTGATGAGCATCGCAGAGAGATCAGACCCCCAGAATTTGCATTCTTAAATTATCACTTAATTCATTCATTTCTTTTCCAAAGCTAATTACAACACACCCAAAAGACAGGTCATGCCATGCTATGCCACCTTCCAATCATGGATCCATTATTTGGGAAACTCCCCAACAAGTTGTTGCTAAAACAATCCAAGCAGAGTATTGACAAACAAAACGGAAAGAGGGATGGACACCACTGCATCACAAAGTTACCTTATCCTGCATTCTAATTAAATTTTCCTTCAGTTAAGAGAACAACAAAAAGAACAACGCTAAAGAGAGCAGTTGGGGGAAGAAGGGAAGAAAAGAGAGAGACCAGCCTTTTGACATCCATGCATAAAACTGCTAAAACGAGAATTCTATGCACCTCCAGCTTTCCACCATGGGAGGATAACCTACTACACAAAAGTATCACTCCCATCAACCATTCCAAATAGGTAAGTTAGCAACGCTCCTGCAAGGATGGAATGGGCGCATCATCCTCTTCGACAGTAGCCAGCTCTTCGCAGCCGCAGTTGTTGCAATTACTTCTTCCACGTCCAAGAGGTGTGGGTGTAGCTGCCTTCCAAGCTTGCCGATTCCAATTCACATTCCAACGTTTAGGCATCCAGATTGTTTACTTACCTGATAAACACAATAGTTTATGTTAGGTAAACGAACTGTTATATGGTATATTGAGCCAACTCTTCTGCTTCTACAATGAATGAGAAAATAGAAAATGAAAGATACAAGTCCATTACCAACAGCAGGCTTCTGATCACTTGGTTTTACGGGCATTGGCATTGCCCCAAAGGCCAATTGCGCTGCTGACATGTGAGAGTGAGGCACACCACTGGCAGGTTGAGTTGCTGCTGCAAGGTGCATAAAACCACCAGACGGAGGATGAAGAGCCTTTATGTTATTGCTGGCAGCAGCTGCGGCAAGAGCCTTCCCATCAGCTGGCATCCCAGCTGTGGAAATTGACATGGAACCAGAACAGAGGGACAGCATCCCCGATGAACCTGACACAGCACTCTGCTGGTGGGGCAGCCGCTGCTGCGTCTTGTCAGCTGAACGCTTTTGGTAGAGGCCAGCAGCAGCTCCAGCGTTTACATGCGGAGGTTGTGGTGTGTATGTACTGGAGATGAAGAAGTGACCTTGTGTGAACGGCTGCTGTTTCGATGACGGTATATGTGACTGCTGCTTACTGCTCGAATTAGGAGCAGGAGCCACATTCGGCTGCTGACCAAGGATTGATGGCATAGGTATACTGCTGTAGTGATTTGTGGGAGTTGACTTGGATCCAGAAGATGAAGCAGAGTTCTTAGCTGACTGTTGTTGAGGTGATGACAATTGGACAGCCGGCTGAATACCCTTCGCACTTCCAGAAGCAGGTGGACTGCCACCAGTACTTTTGGAGACTGAATTGGACGGCGAGCCGGAAGCAACAGGAGCATTTGAAGACCGAGATAGATCCCCTGCTCCTCCAGTAGAAAGATTAGTAACAGAAGGCCCCATCTTTGATGAACTCATGCTTAACGAACTTTGCGATTGGTGATTTGGGGTGGAGAGGGCCTGCATAGGAGCTTTAGCTTGTTGCTGATGGACACCACTGTTCTTCATCATAATCAAATTAGAGGGTGGTGATGCAGCAGCGACAGCCGCAGCAGCAGGTGGAGCTGTCACTCTCACTGATGATGCCTTCAATTGAGGTGATTGTCCAGGAACTCCCCCTTGGGCAGCATTTGATGAATACATCGTCACATTCAGACGATCCGAGTATCCACCTGCATTACTTGGTGCAGCAGACCTAGGGCGAGAGTTCAGAAGGCGTTGCTGATACAACTGCTGTTGTTGCTTATGAAGCTTAAGGA
Source organism: Dendrocalamus sinicus (assembly GCA_036346575.1). Classification (NCBI taxonomy): domain Eukaryota; kingdom Viridiplantae; phylum Streptophyta; class Magnoliopsida; order Poales; family Poaceae; genus Dendrocalamus; species Dendrocalamus sinicus. The sequence continues at coordinate 7,351,283 of CM070660.1, read as the reverse complement.
AAGGGTGCTCCTGCTGCTGCTGCTGAGGAATGGTGGTGGGTGTGGATGGGGCTGCAGCTGATGTAGCTGGTGGAGTAGAAGCACTTGCAGATTTGCTACCTATACCAAAGGCATTTGGAGATTCTGATCCAATAAGGCTCAAGGTGCGGGATGAGCTCTCGTTTGTGCTGCCACTAAGGAAAGGAGGCATATAAGTCTTGTTTTCTGGCCTGGAGAAGGAAAGTGAATGCTGCTGTGAATCACCCGGGTACTTTGCAGATGCTGATTTCTTTCTCTCATTGTCTCCAGCACTTGGTGTAGAAGATGAATCCACAGCTGCAGATTTAGATTCTGCAGTGATCTGATGCTGGGGCTTGTGATGTGCACCTTGAACAGATTGAGCTTCTGCAAAGTTGAGCTGAGGGTAACCATGCCGGCCTGCTTCTTGATGACAATGGAACAGCGCATGGTTCTGCGCCAATGAAGAAAAATCAAGACCAGTTGGTGCAGATCCAGCACCAATGGAACCGAAGGGCATCACAAAAGGCTGAGATGAAGCAAGATCAATGCGCACACCCTGCCCTCGACTTGTTGGTGGCTGCTGGTGATGGTGGTGATCACCCAACTTCTTCTCACTCTGATTGCCAGCAGCTGGCATCAATGCAAAATTGGGAAGATGAACTGGAACAGCAAAATTATGATCATACCCGCCCTTCTGAGGGTGCGATGACTTGTCATCACTGGATGGGCCATCTTGCAGTGTCTTTTCAGTATCCTGTCGGTGAGTGAGGCCAGGCAGTAGAGCAGGACGCTGGTTGCCACTTGAATAGTTCTGGGAATTGTTGGCATTTGGTGCGTATCCCAGTAACCCTTGTGGTTGTTGTGGCTGATGCTTTTGAGATGAACTGGACAAGCTTGGCATAGGGTTCTTCTGAAGATTTTGCTGCTGTGCACCTTGCTGCTGTGATGGGTGCAACATGTGAGAAGAGTACACGTGCCCATTGAAAAATGGAACAGCAGGGCCTGGTGGTGCCATGCCTCGATACGATGGAGGTCCTCCAGCATGAGCAGCGACCTGGAATGGGTAGGCGCCATTCTGTAAGATGGCCAAGAACTGGGCATCAGCCGGTGGCAAGTTGGCAAAGCTCAAGTTCATGGCCGGTGCAGCAGGGTTTGCTGCAGATGAGTGGGCAGTGGTAGACGGTGGTATCGCATTACTGACTCCAGAAGATTTTGTATCCCCCACTCGATTGGCAGCCGTTGCAGCTGCCACTGCTGCAGCGTGTTGCTGATTGAATGGAAAGATGAATGCTGGTCCTTGCTGTATAAGGAGGGGGAGGACTTTTGTAAGAAACAAAATACAGAGAAGTCGCAAAAGACACTAGTACAAAATAGTGTAAGCGTCAACATACCAGCATGTTTGGCACAGGGGTGGCCTGCTGTGTTTCATGAGCTGGAGGTTGCTTCCTTTGGCTGGATTCAGCAACGGCAGCGTTGCTCAGTGCCGCCTTATCTTTTGAGAGGCTCCCCTGGAAAGGAGAGGCAGCCATTGAAGGAGCCTTGGCTTCTTGCAATGGGGCGTGGGCCCTGACAGGGTAGCTCCCTTGCATTGGGTTCACAAGAAGGGGCGCAACCTCTGCAGGCGGCACGACACCCATGTTGAATGGTCTTGGACCAAAGAATGGCGCTGATCTGGTTGCGGCGGCGGCGGCGGCCGTCGCTGCTGAGGGCCAGAAAGAGTTCATCTTTGGAAGTCGCTGATGGTACTGGATCTGCTGTGCAATGTAGCAATGTGTAGCACAGCGCTTCGGGCGTACCGGCGGTGGAGGAAGCAATGCAGCATGCTGCAGTATAGAAGACCATAAGACTTGAGAAAATGTCAACTCCAAATGTACCGAACTGCACCCTTACAGAAGTGAGAGGCCACACCTGTAGTCCGGCAGAAGTCCCTGGCTTGACGTCCATAGGATGATGAAGACCAGCAGCTGATAGTGCCGGCACTGGACCAAGGTAACTGCCAAGGTGAGAGAGAGCAAGGTTTTAGACCAGAAATCCTCTAGGGAGCAAGATTGCGCATAACACATCAAGCCGCAAAGAAAACTCACCCAAAAGGCGGGAAACTCCCCAGCCAGCCTCCAACAGCCATTGGCATAGGTGGTGGTGTAGCAGCAGGCAGAGCTTCAAGACGAGAAAAATGCCAGATCAAAAAAAGAATCACCTTTACGTAACCAAGGACCAAATGCAAAGAACACAGCAAAATTCTTACTACGAAACCAAGGACCAAATGCAAAGAACACAGCAAAATTCTTACGTGATTTCTCATGCTTTATCTCAGCCTTTGAGGACTTATGCTGCTGCTGTTGCAATGGCGGTGGCCGCTGTTCTGATGGCAATTTTTCGTCACCAAGGCTGGGCTTCTCCAAATCCAATTGCAGCGTGAGCTTCTTTGGAGCGAGCTCATCCGCAGGAATCCTCTGCACCTTCTCGTCCTCCAGATTGATCTCCAGCCCTCTCCGAGCCCTGTCGCCATCTTTTTTTTCGCATTTCCCTCTGCCCACCTAAAATCGAACCAAAAGATGAATAAAAAAGAACAATCAGAATCAAACATCCAATGTTCCAGCTGATGAGGCCAATCAAAAGAATTGGTGAAACTGAAGTGCCCACCATGTCTATCTCAGAATACAATCCCTTCTTATCCGCATCAGGGTCGGAAGCGTCATCTCTATCAGGAGATAGCTTCCCAGGAGGGGGAGCCTGGAACCCAAAAAAGGTCAGAAAAAGAGCCAAAAAGAAAAGAAAACCAAGCAACAATTGCGGCAAAAATTGTCGCTTTCAATCTTTGCCCAACAAATTCCGCAAGACCAATTCAACCACACACACAAGAAAAAAATATACCCATTACCCACCATGAGATCAATGCAAAACTTTTCTTTCCGAGCGCCATCAGATGCCAGCTCACTGAAAAAAACAGTTTGTTCACGCAAATTGTGAATATACTAATCAGGTTGGCATAGTCCGAAGACAATAATGGTTATCGCAACACCAATAATAATAAAAAATCCAAAAGACCCACATCTTTGTCGCAGCGGTGGCTTCGCTGTTTTTGGCCTCGGAGCCGACCGGCGCCGCTTCGCCGTCCGGCTTGCCTGGAGGCGGTGGCGGCTCAGCACGGCTCTCTGGCCTGTGATCCCGGCGATCTGATTCGTTGGCCCGGAGCTCTGACTCTCTGCTTCTATGGTCCTCCCTCTTCTCTGGCTCCCGGGAAGCCTCTTGCTGGGCACCAGCGGTGGCGGTGCTGGTGCCACTTTCGGCCGCAGCCGACACCGATGCCTTTGCCTCTGATCTTGTCGCCGGAAGCACTTCCGGCCTCGAGGACGGCTCTGCCAAGTCCGGCTTTGCTGGGCTCGACGGAGGGTTGTCGTCGTCGTACTTGACCAGCCGCGGCCGCTTCCTCTTTGGCGCTGCAATAAGCAGCAAAAAGAATTGGTTAGACCCGCAAAACCAAAATTGGCAAGGAAAAAATCATGAGAACATGAATTAAAAAGTGTCGCACCTATAGTGGCAAGGGAGGTCGAATCTGACGGCCGGATGGCAGAAGACAACGGAGCCGGCGAGGAGTTCCCGGACTTGGCCTCCGGAGCGTCCCTGGGCTCCAGCTTGTGGTTGCTCTCCTGACTGGGAGGGCAGGGGAACTGCCGAGTAAGGCCGAATAGCACCTCGGCGACCTCGATCTCCTCCTGGATGAAAGATGGAGACTTTGAAATCTTTGCTGGCGGCGGCTGCGGTGGGGCTGCCGAAGGCGTTGGGGACGGCGACGGCCGCAGCTTCGGCGCTGGACCGGAACCGCCGCTGCTCCCACCGCCACCAACTGGTTTCTGAGTGGCACAGGAGAGACACCAGAAGAGATAAAAAAAAATCAGCAAAGAGCAAGAACCGAGGAAATATGCGAGGAGATGGACGCCGTCGGTCTCAAAAACGCACCAGCTTTTTCCGAGCAGGGGCGGTGGTCGAGGCGGACGCCGGTGAGATCGGCCGTGAGGAAGGCCGTTGGATCTGTGAGCTGTCTCCGGCACCGCCACCGCTTCCACCGCCGGGGGCTGACCACTCGTGTGAAGACCTCTTCGTAGATGCTGCGAAGAACACGACAGACACAGGCAAGATTAGCGGAAGAGAACGCCCGCAAGGCCGAAAAAATCTTGTTTTACGGCGCATACCTGACCGGGCCTTCCTCGGGACCGGCACGCCGATCATTTCGTCGGCGGCCTTCCATACGATGGGGCTCTTCGGATTGGAGCCCCCCTTCCGCTGCATCTGCTGCTGGCCGCCGTGGTGGTGGTGGTTGTGGTAACTCCCACCGCCGCCGCCACTGCTGCTACTGCTATGGTTGTGCCCGCCGCCGGGCTGCGGCGGCGACGATGGCGGCGCCGTGCTCGGTGACCGCCGCTGCACCGGCTGGTACCTCGGCGCAGACGCGGCGACCTCCTCGTCGGCGTCATCGTCGCCGAGGCTCTCATCGGAGGTCTCGTCGCCGTCGTCCCGGCCGCCGCCGCCGCCGTTGAGCATCAGCCGCTCGCCCCGCCTCCTCTCGGACCGAGGTGAGTCCCTCGGACCACCTCCGCCCCCGCCGCCGCCGTTGCTCCTCAGCCGACGCCGCGGCGGCGGCGGCCCACCGCCCCCGGACACGCCGGCCCTCCTTGCTTCCCGCATCCGGTCCATCTCAGATCTGAGACATGCAGCTCCGATCCCCGGCAAATCACCGCCACCTCTCCTCCCCACCTCGACGGATTCCGCCAAACTCCCCGCAACACCACGCAGATCCAAGCACCACCACCTCACAAATCACCACAAATCTATCAACTCCTCCGCTAGGATTATAGGAGAGCTCAGAGCCTCTACCACTCTCTCTCCACGCAACTTCTCTCTCTATGCCGCTGGCTGCTGCTCTCCTCTCTCCCCCCACACTCGTGTCTTCCCTTCCGTCTGGTCCGCTTTCTAGGCACCACCCTCGCCTCATCCTCTTTTTGTCGCTGCCCATCCGCGCATCCGACGGCTCGGATCCGCCGAGCCAGGGATCCCGCATCCGACGGCCCCGCGCTCGCGGCGCCACCGTGGCGGCCACCGCCGCCCTCGGATCGGGACACGCGGGGCCCACCGGGCCCACCACCGAACCCGCAATAAAATCTCGGGGCCGCTTCCTTACGCCACAAGCATGCCGCGAACCGACACGTGGCGGTCGCCCGCGGCGGGGAAAATCCGAGCGCCGACCGGCAGTAGGAGGTGGGTGGGGGATGGGGCAGGTCCATTAGTCCATCGACTTAACCTATTTAATCAATTAAAAAGCAATATATGCTTTTTAATATAATGCATGGTTTGTCCGCTTTTGGTGGGACCCAGCGTGTGGGGCCACGTGGATGGGCCTGATCTGGACAGTGCGGAGTGGGCTTTTACCGGGCTGACGTGGCACGGCCTCGCACCGGTAGCTGCGGGTGGGTTAAAAGGGCAGGAAAGTCTCCAGGCAGGCAGTGGCGGTGGGGCCCACTGGCGCGGGCCCGGCATCGCTCCCGCTTCCTTAATGTTCTGCTCGTGGGCGCCGACGTGGCAGTAGGCTGACGTCACACGAGAGCTCACTAGCCACCAACCTTCACCGCACTACTCGCCTACTCCGAATAAAAAAATACCACCCCGTTTTTTCCCCTTAAAAAAATGGTCAGTTTGGTGCTATCACTCTAGCAATCCAGAAGGAGATCGTGGAGATGGCATTGTTAATTAATAGCTGATCAATTACTAATTAATTGGAGAATCCTAAAGATGGAGAGTAAAGTGTAATTTGTTTGTGCGTTAGTTGGAATCTGAACTGCACCAGTTTTTACGAGTGACGTAGTAGTAGTACTCGCTTTAAATTGAATTTTTTTTTAAAAAAAATGAATCACGTGCAGCGCGCCCTGAGATTTCCCCACCCAAATCGTGGTGGTAAATTTCTAAGATGCCCTCCCACGTGTGCGCGTACTAATTAATCTAAAATTCAGTCAGCTCATTTCCTTAAACCCCGCTCGATTGGGCTGAAAATAGTAATTCATAGCTAAAATTGCAATATAGCTGATTGAAATTACACTGTAACTGAAGGTGATTTATTTGACGTAACTAAATTTAAAAAATTTTAAAAATAAAAAATATATTAGCTCATCACGGACAACACAAATGAATACAGAAAAAAAGAATCGGCAAAAAAGCTCAAAAAAAACCCAAAAGTTCAGAAAAAGACAAAATTTATGAATAATAAAAAATAAGTTAAAAACTAAAAACTCAAGCCAAAATATACGGGGCCTAAGTAACATAGCAATTTGTTTGATCTTTAAGTGCAAATTCGTTCGCTTTATCCATAATTTTCTGCTCGCTAAATGTGGAATGTGTGGATACCACTTGCCCCGATCACTAACAAAGGCACAGCAAGTAGGCACTTTTTTTTGGCTCGACGGGTCAAAATTAACGGCGACCAGAGACTCGGACCTCCTCCAGGTACGAACGGTGGACCGGATTACGTAGGTCACAAAGCCAGACAGTACATAGCAGCAGTAGAGCACTAGAGCTAAAACGGCAGGTATCTTCTCTCGTCAGTGGTTAACCGTGCCAGATTTACCCGGAGGTTTGCTACGCGGAACGGAACAAGCGTGGTCGCGGTCCACCATGGGCTGTCCCGCGTTCGCTAGCCAGTGACACGTGGGGCCCGCGGCGTCAAACGTTGTGTGTGTGCGTGTATTTATTTTGGAAGGGGTTGGTTTCGTTCGTTCGAGGGTGGGAAAAGCATGTGGGGGGGTTGCGGGGACCACATGCCACTCACGTGAGCCCCGGATCTTGACAAGGGGGCACGTGGTTGTAGGCCGCGCGACGCCCCTCACATGGGATTGTCTGCGCATCGTCGCGTAGGGCGAGGTGAGGATGCTCGTGCTTAGTTAACATATAGAATTACTCCGTGAAAAAAGCGGAGGGGGACTGTTCAATGGCTGGCGGTAGGGATGAAAAAAAAATAATTCGAGGCTCACAAACCGACTTGGGCTCATTGTAATATTTTACTCGTATGATTTTCTAATTTATATGGTAAAAATTTTTAATCTATATTAATGTAGTCTATCCGTATCCTAACAAATAAATACTTTTTGTAGTAGTGTTTTATGCATATCTACTTGTTTAGACATAGCATATGTAGAAGTCTCACATTTGTGTATCTGCTCTTAGGTAAGCACGTGGATTTTTCGTCGAACATTGTAGTTTGTGACTTCACAATTTATTGAGACAATAACTTCGAGGCTTTTGTCATAAAACACTTTGCTTTCCATCCCAATGTACCTACAGAGACACTAAGGGCATGTCCAATGGTGATTTATGAGCTAGCTCTAAACATATTATTTCATATTTTAATAGAAGAGAGAAAAGCTAGCTCTTGATCAAGAACTAGTCTCATACACACATTCCAAGATTATATGAGGATGTCACGTGGAACTATTCATGTTATGAGCTATATGCTAAAAGTTAATATCACTGGAGAAGTTATCTTAGAGCTAGTAACTAGCTTATACCATTTTACATGCCCTAATTCACAGTTTGTATGCAAAGAAAATACTACTTTAGTAAATGTACGCAGTGTTATGTGTGAGAGATATTTATTCGAAGCCTATATCAAACAGCTCACCGAAACAAGATGAACCAAGTGCAAAGCATCCCAACATCAACTTGGAAGCGTTATTTTTATTTGGGAAAAGCCATTTGATCGGTAGTATGGCACAAAACCACAACTTGGGAAGTTACTCCCAGTTCAGATTCAAGCCAATCAGCTCAAGAAAACAAGATGAACTAAAGCAAACTTTAGGATCACAAATCAGCAACAATGCATGGAAGAGGTTCTCTTTTCTGCCCTTTGCTGAAAGCCGCAAGCCTCCGAGCATGGACACAAATCCACACAAATCCTTGCCAAAGCATACGATCCTACTACTACAAGACTACAGAGCAGCCTGCGGACCTCGAACTGCGTGTCTCGTCTCCTTTCTGACACCGAAGTCCGCAACGACCAAGCTTGTGCCCCGGCCGACGCCGATTTCACATCTCACCGGGGTACAGAGATCGATGAAGCAGAGTAGAAATGGCCGCCGCACCGGCACCGCGTCGCTCACCCCCACCAACTCGAGCCGCCACGCCAGCTACCTTACACCGCTAACGTATGTCTCACCTCGAGCAGAGACGCAACGCAAAGACGAGCGGCAGGAACTGCATGAAGCGCAAGCGATCGATGCCTCACGTACCTTACGATTGTACAGCACACCATGGCGTCGCCGCCGCGCCCTGCCCCCATCACGCCGCTGCCGCGCGCGCACGTCGCACTTCGATCCAGTATCTCCGACCAGCTCGCCGGTGGAATCTCATCTCCTCCTCAATACACACCAACAGCAGCCGACGGCACAGGAGCTTCGTGGGAGCGTCATGGAGAGAGGCTGGAGCCTCGCTAGTCGCTACCGCGCGTGGCTTTTATAACGCTGAGGGAAGTGGTCAAGAAGAGTAGCTCATGTCGCGCGCGCGCTGTCTCTCTCTGCTTCTCCATCCTTTTCCGTTGCTGTCTATCATCTACCACCTCCATCTTTTTATTTGTGTGTGTGAGAGAACTTATTTAAAGGGAAAGCATCGTCGATGTGGTCACCCTGGCCAATTGCATATCGTGCTCGAGTATTTTAAGGCTTTGAAATCGTGTAGGGGACCCTCCTGCTCAACTTTCTCCAGTGATGATCTTTGAACGCCCCCAAAGGTGCATGGACCTTTCGAATTGATTAACTAAGCATGTTAGTGCTGCATTTGAAAGAGTAAGATGTGCAATTTTTTAGTTTATGGAGGGTGATGTTGGAAAATTAGGTCCGATCAGTCGCCTTAAGTGAAAATTATGCACTGCCAACCCGTGTGCCTTATTTAATCAAAATACATTTGTGAGTTCATTCACTGAGAAAATGTGTGGCCGTGCTCCGTGAGTGTAGCGATCTGGATTTGGCAATCCGACCTTCTGTATATTTTGAGCTAGTCTTTGGATCAATAGCTAGCTCACACAGTACAATAATGGTGAATTTCACATCCATACGTGTGTATAAATAGAAATGTATAGTAATACATAAGCGTAAACAGGTCAAATGGTCAAGGTCTTACATCACAGGCCGAGGAGGCCAAATACATATGAAGTTTTGTAGTGGAAAAGATACATGGCAGTGGAGTCTCTCAGGATATGCCTATAGATAACCGACTGGGGTACACAACCTGGTATTCGGCGTCATCTTCAACCTTCAATGGATGGTGACAAATATTCACTAAGAGATTATTCCTTGAGTACAGAATTCACATAGTTGGGTAACAATGGGTACAAAAGTAATTAAGTCCTTATATCGTAATAGAAGTGTGTGTTTTTGGTGTTTTTGGGACGATCTTGTATTTAGATGAATTTAGAAACAAAAACCAAGTTATTTGGATTTAAAACGAGGTGGAACGGGCTCTCCAAAGTTTGAACCGAGAGAAAATTTATGAAAATCGAAAAATCCTAACAGGTGGGTCAACCGGGATTTTCTTTTCTTGTCTATATATTTTTATTAATGAAATCCTGATAGATTGACCAGTGGTGTCAAGGTCCATATGGACTCGGTCCAAGCGACGGTTCGACAGTTACATGTATTATTTATTTTTTACTTACATGGCACTTGGAAAATAATTATTAATAGCCTAGAGAATACATAATATGGTTTAACCAGATCTCTAGTTAATGTGTACTACAACCTAAATACCAGCGATGCCCTATTTAACCTTCATTAACGTCTAGCACACAGTAGTTTTTAATCTAAATTAACAAAGCTTAAGCCCTGTTTGGATCCCTTGACTAATCTTTAGTCACCTAAAGTTTAGGTCTAGTCCATCCAAACAGGTGAACTAATACCTGGACTAATTTTTAGTTCATCCTCAACTAACTATTAGTTCATTAGTTGGCAAATGTGGACTAATTGTGGACTAAAAGGTGGTACCAAACAGCAAAAGATGAAAATACCCCTGCTACCCTTTCTCCACTACTCCACATGCAACACACTAATAAATATAGAGGTATAAATGTCTTTGCCCATGAAAGTCACCACCTTTTAGTCTATGTATCCAAACAGCACTTGACTAATTTTTAGTCACCTAAAGTTTAGTCACCTAATTTTTAGTCCACCAACTAGTGAACTAATAATTAGTTCTAGGCGATCCAAACAGGTCATTAGTAGTTCGACGGTGCTTCATGATAAATTGCATATTCAAATATTACTAACGATCTAGGGTTTATGGTTGCATGAGATGTTGACTAAAGTAATTATCATACCTAATCAAGCGTGCAGCTAAATAGTAATTAACCTCATATTTAACTATTAACAAAACTCATGGGCCCTACATGTTATTGCATTTTTGCTAGGATTCTGCTTGTATCATGGAACAAAAGGGGCAGGGGCCACTTGATACAGGTATAGGGAGAGAGAGGCGTCATTCTCCTCATTTAGAAATAGAGGAGGAGGGAGTAGCTACCATGTAAGGCTATGGTGGAGCTTAGGTGAGGGAATAAGAGGTCCAAAGGGTGCTAGGTGATGGCAAAAATGGGTCGAGGAGCTCGATGCGACGCCGTAGGTAGCAGCGACACGGCCGAAGGAGGGCTGTGATGGTCGGACAGTGAACACGACGGTGACGTTGGGCTTTGGCATGGCCGCCATGGCTAAATGTTAGTGGAAAAGAAAACTTGAGTGTGTCACGAGCATCTACGGGTGGTGGGGGACTCACTAGAGTGGACGGGTAGAGGTGGAGGTTGAGGAGGGCCAAGGTGGGCCGGCGATGGGACCCGAGGTAGCGCAGTGAGCTCACTGTGGTGGCAACGCACTAGATAAGGAGGACCCAATTTAGTGGTGGGGAGGGTTAAGGAAGATGAGGAGATGCTCCTGTGAGGAGGAATCGGAGGGAAGCTCACCGGGTAAGGGATGGCAATGGTGGCGGCCAGTTTTGGGAAGGCGATGGTGTCCACACATTCCTATGGAAGAAAGCCAAAATCGGTTAAGGGGAAACGATGCTAGGGGTGTGGAGCATGCCCTAACGTGAGTAGCTTTTGAAGGAGCTTACAGGATAGACGGAAAATGACCTGGAGAAGCTCGATGCCGCTCTACTGGGCTTGGAGGAGATGTAGTGCGGTGGTGTTCCTAGTGACTAAGCAAAGGAGAAGGTGGGGCACAAGAGGGGAAATGAAGAGGGAGACGAGGTGAATAAGATGACGCGATCATCTTGGTTTAAAAGGGTGAGGGGTGCACGAGTTCTTGCGGATGTGTTGCTGCTCGTGTTTCTAGCGATGATGGGACTACCTCGCGGCACTGTGTGAGAGGGGAGAGGCTTGAGGCACAGGTGCTCTGTGGCTCCTCCTACTATTGCACATGAGTGCATGTGGAGGAAGAAAGAATGGGAGAGAGTAGAGAGAGTGAGAGAGGGATGGCTTGAAGCAGAAAAATAATGCCTCCTTTATACTAACAAGTGGGGCCAAGGGCCCGTTCATCAATGAGTAAGAGAGGGAGGGAGAGTAGACAAAAGCAAGTTGGTTGCTTGCTGGGCTCGACTAGCGCGTTGGTGTGGGCTGCACGGGAGAAGGAAAGAAGGAGAGGCATCATGGGCTGGCTGGGCTGTGGGGGAAGAAAGAGAGGCTCAAGGGAAAGCGGGACGGTGGGGAAGAAAAGAAGAAGAGGGCTGGGCCACGCCGAGTTTCGGCCCAAGGAGAAAGAGGGGAATAGAATAAGTTTAAATTTTTGTTTAAGATTTTAAGTTCTATTTTGAATTTGTATTTAAAATTTTGAGGGGTTTTGCAAACAAAACTTTTAGGAAATTTTTTATTAGCATACCACTAAATTCGAAAAATCATATATTTGATTTTAGAGCAAGGAATTTTTATTTTAAAATTTTAAATTCAAGGCAAAGCTTCAGAAATTTTTGAAATGCAACAAAAGTTTTTGAAATTCAAAAAATTTTAAATTTAACTTAAAGTTGGGTTGCTATAGTGAGACTATAGAGCCTCCACAAAATTCATAACATGTGTAGTGGGAGGCATACGCGTGTGTGGCATGAGTGGATGTCAGTGGTGTGTGTTCCCGTTGTACTCTCTGTCTAAATAAAAAAAAGTTGGCAGTTAGCTCGTCGCTCTCCCGTAAAAGAAAGTTAGCCACTCTATCTAATTGCCAAAGATAGTGGAAAAAAGCTCGGTATGTTGTAATTATAACTTTTAAATATGATGTAAGCAATTGTATTTTATATTCTTTTGCTAGGATGCAATTATAAATTTGATGAACAAATCACAATCGAGCCACAAATTTGTAATCTTTATGTCCTAAACTCAAAATAATCATACCTATATGGTTAAAGTTATATACATTGTGACGATTATTTTTAGTCTATGGCCTCACCTCCATTCACTTCGAAACATATCTCACCGACATTTATTCATCTGGAACATTACACCTTTATTGATATCAGAATTACCTATCAGCATGTCAAATCAAGTATGGAAAAAAATCAATCAACAAAAATATGAGCGTATGGTTCTCAAAAAAAGAAAATGTGCACGTATGAACCACCTATATTGCCATCCACATGAGTAGATCTAGAGAACTTTGTGGTCCACGATCTTGTTATGTGGATCATTATTTATGTCACTAAAAGTTTGAGCTACCTCACATGGCAAGGATATATACTTTAAGTCTCAAAAAAAGAAAAAAATCTGTCTACATATTTGTGTGCTCTGCAGTTTGTCCCTTCTCAAATCAATCACCAGCCTGCCCTTTCTCTTGTGATTGTCTTTGACGGGCCCACTTTCCTTTTTCTTTTTCTCTAGTGGCTCAAGCTAAGCTAGATCCTAGCATGTGTAAGCCTCAATTCTTGACCATGGGCTATGTTTTTAGCTGTAGTTGATGATTTTTTACAGTGTTTTTTTGAGACAGTAGCAGATGATAAAGATATGGATGTAAACGGTGTGCGCGATTTTGGGCTCAAAAAACCATTTAGAGAAGTAGCTTTGAGAAACCATTTGGAAAAGTTGCTCGTTTATTTCAGCTTCTAGAGAATCTGACGCCAAAAACCCAAAAAAAAAGACAAAAAGGGACTAACTTAGTGGGTACAACTGGCAAATTACAATTGATAGCTGATGAAAAAAATATCTCTCCTTGTAGTTTCACAGGTTGCAATTAGGCTCAACGTGCAAAGAAGTGGATTAAGTTTGCAAACAAATTTTTGCGGTTATCGACAAATTCTTTTTGTTTGATTTATGGGAAATGTAACTTTAGGACAAAGGGTGATCTTTCATATTGTTCTTGAAAAAGAGAACATTCTTTTGTCCTCACTGTTTTGAACTTTTTTTTTCAGGGATAGCTCTCGTTCATTTCTTCCTTTCAGTTCTTTTCTGTTCATTAGTTTTCTCAGCCCATGTTTGTTTTTCTTTTCCTTTGATTACCAAAGTCTCCCTTTTTCGCTTGCTGCACATTTCTTATCCGAACAATATTCCTTGGACGCCTCATGTTTAAGACGCCCTTTTCTTCTCAATAATTCGTTAATCGTTACTTTGCCAACTCAGAAGTTAATCTATGTCAATTTAAACAATATAAATGCCATTGACACAAGGAAAAAAATCACTAACTTTTCAGCAATATTTTAGCGCTATCTTGATGGTCCCTCTCTCACACACAAATGCAACTTCTGCAGCTGTGGTGATTTTTCCGTGGAAATAGATGTGTGACCTCGAATTTACATATCAGATTTGCTTACATGAGTTCCTTAGTCTAAAAAAACATTTGCTTACATGATTGACTTTACTGATCTCCTCCAAAACAATTAAATGAACATAATTACCAGCTTCCTGTTGCACAGTACTCCAATGTCTCTCCATAAACTATCTTGAAATCTAGAACCGTCTTTCGGCGCATTCGTATTGGCTGTAGCTGATGGTTTTTGGCTGAAAATGAATCATAGTGGCTGAAAGAAATGGCTTATAGGAGAGGATGAGCAGTGAAAAAATTGAGGGGAGATGCGTGCGTGAGACGGGAGCGAGAGGAGTAGTGTGCATGATGTCTGTCTTATCCTCGGAGCGAAACAGGAGCAAAAGAGGTAGAGAAACTGTTTCGAGAAGCTAGTTGTTCATATTAGCTTTTGGTTTCTCTCCAAATAGAAGCCAAAGCAGAAGACAGAAATAGAATTCAATACGAACACCTTTTATCCGTGTCAAGGACAGTAATTAGTAAATAAGATATCATGGTGGTGATTATTTAATACTTGGATCGTTAGGGGATGTAATAGACAACGATTTCTTGTAGGGTTTTGATAAACATCATCCGTATGTTTTCTTCCAAAAACATCCAAATTTCTAACCTTTGAATATGCGCGAAGATTCGTCCGCCGCCACCTTCACCTTCTTCTCCAACGACCCCTTCTTCCTCCTCTTTGGTGACCCTTTTTCCTCCTCGCCGGTGAGCCTGAGGGAAGAATCCCGCCCCCACACCTATGATTCACCATTCCTCCTAGGCATAGAGGGAGGCAGGGGCGATGGATAGGCAGTGGGCGGCGGTGGGGTGACAGGCGGGGTGCTAGAGGGCGGCGGCGGTAGAAGGTATTAGCATTAGGTTGGGTAGGGGCGGCACGGTGGGAAGGGGTAGGGGTGCTGCCGGCTGTGGGTGGTGAAGGAGGGGTTGGGGGTGGCAGTGGGAGGCTCATGGAGATACTCCGATGAGAAAGGAGGAGGCCGTAGGAGAGGGCGGCGTAGAGGGAGCAGTGTGGGGAGGGGGCGGCTCGGAGGGAGCGGCGCGGGGTCAGAGACGGCGCGGAGGGGTGGCAACGAGGGAGCGCACGAGACGGTGGCGTGGAGGGAGCGGTGGGGTCAGGGCGTGGGGTGGGAGGTGGCGGGGTCGAGGGATAATGATGAACTGATATTGTCCCGATCTTTCGATGAGAAGGATAATTCTAATTGGACAACGATCAACTCTCATGATCCAAGCTATAAATGTAGCATATACGAACCAAGCAATCGCTGAACTAATCACCAAGTCGTTATCAACCATGCCAAAGACCTGATTAATCTGATCACGAGAATCAATTCCTGCAAGTAATCGAAGAATAAGTAAGAAGAAAGTAACAAACAATATGAATTGCAAATATATGATTGAGTTCAAAAGGTGAGATTCTGCAGAGGTTCTTTACGGTTGGTCTAGTTAACATAAACGAAGAACAACAGTTTTCACAATGAAAAAACTAAGTAAACGAAATCCACAAAGTGTAGCACACATGAGACTATATGAGGATGACGGCCAGAGGGTGGCGGTCAGGGGGTGGACGCACGCCTTTAGGGTTACAAGGCCCATAGGAGCCAAGTGGAGGTGGCGTAGCACCAGCCCGATTCGGAATAAGAGACAACAGCGGATTGTTTTGTAGATTACGTCAGCCCGATTCGGAATAAGAGACAACAACAGATTGTTTTGTAGATTACGTCACACTCGAAAGGAATTTGAAGGTGAGGCCAGATCCGTTGGAAAGAGGACGAGATAAACTTTCTATCAAGGACTCGTGGAGCTCAAACGGAGTCCGTATGTGAAAGTTATGCTCGTTTGAAATCGGTGCTATTTCCAGAGGCCGAATTGAATTGCATATGTTTGTCTTCATGATCAGTTCTTAAGTTCCTCATTAAAAGGACATCACATGCATTAGGTAGAAGCATATTATTATTAGAAACAAAATGCACTCCTAAAAGCAAAATTACCTGATAGTTCAATTGACATGCGCGAACTCTTGTGATTGAACCTTGTAAGTACATAGGTTCAGATCTATTGATTGTATGTATGGAAATGATGTCCTTATCAGATAGAGTTAGGAGGTAGATGGGTTATATAGAAAAGAGGGAAGGATAAGATCCTTTAATTCTTAATCTAAGAGTTATAAATTTAGATGATTGTGTAAAAGAAAATAGTCAAATGATAACTTATACTAGACTAGCTAAAGGTCACGCACGCGTCTGCTTCAGTATCTTAATCATATTCTACTGCCTCGTCGTTTGTTTAGTTAGAACCTAATTGCACAATGATTCCCCTTAAAAAAAAGTTACCAATTTCACTAGCTAGCCTCTAATTTCCATTGCTTGTATCCGAACCCGAGAAATACCAAACTCTTCCCAATATATTGTCCAACCCAGATAGCTAGCACTTTATGCTATTAATTTTAAGCGTTGTTCGTCGGATGAAAAAAACAACGTCGAAGGTCTAGTGTTTCAAATTAAATTCCTATTAATTGGGAAACTTCATGCTATAGTTAATTTCTTGCTCAGCTGATTTATTTCAAAATTTTTAAGTTTAGATCATGTAGAGTGGCGCTCAGACTCGACGAATTGATACTTGTTCCCTTTTAAACTGCAAATGCAGAGGATACAGATCCAGATCCCCGTCACTACAATACTTTTTAAGATATTTATTATTATTTGCTCATCTTGTATTTTATGCCTGCTCTGAGTTGTTAATTTATCTGGCAGAATAGATAATGTTGACATAGGCATGGATAAATTCCTACCATTTTGATATTTGTTTTCTAGCTAAGTGCATAGTTTAGGCCAAATCGCACACTTGTTTGTATCCTCACCAGGCGTTATTCGATCTTTTTGAACCTCATCAAACTTTTACTTTTTCTTAAGCAAATGAACTCATGAAGCTTCGCTAGTTGTCTTTTAGACTTTTGTTCAGCAGTGCAATATTCGTTTTGCGCAAAGCGAAAATGTCAAAAAAAAAATAGATAATTGTTTTTTAGTTATAAAAAACTGTACTACTTTCAGTGGGATAATACTGCATGGCATGCACCATTTTTAAGACAATATTTGGGACACATATGGGCAAATTAGTAAAAAAAATGTTTATTTGTCAAAATTAATTGAAACTTCACATGCTGGCGTATTGAGTAAGATGCACATGGAGCGTTATTTATAAAATGGAAGGAAGTGTGATCATTTGGGCTTCAGCTTCTGACTTCCGGCTTATTTTTCACTATTCATAAATTTTGTCTTTTTCTGAATTTTTGGCTTTTTGTTGAGCTTTTTTGCCGGTTCTTTTTTCTGTATGTGTTTGTATTATACGTAACGGGCTAACATATTTTTTATATTTTTAAATTTTTTAAATTTAATTATACTAAATAAATCTCTGTCAGCTACAGTGTCTTTTCAGCCAGCTATAATACTTTTCAGCCATAAGCCACAAAAAAAAGCCCAAATGACTACTCGAGCTAGTGTATGTACTAACTTTTTCTGTAAATAGAAATACATATGAACATACCGTAAAACACGTAGGACACCGTACAAAATAAGTAAAGATAATGGAAAAGAATGGACGTCCACGAGATTGGCTAATGGGGTAATGATGACGATGCTACTCATTACTTCAAACCTGGGAAATAACGTTGGAGAATTAGTCTTCATGATTATCTCACATAATCTAACTTTTTAAAGTTGGGACCAACCTAACTGTCTTTCCTCTTCCACTTTGTTACTCCAATTTAGAATGCATGTTTCTGGATGCAAATTCAACTCATGATCTTCTGTATCCAATACATATATGACCTTAGATCCAGTCAAGTCAACACTGAATTTCTGAAGCACCACTAATTAAGTTTACCAAAGGTCGCCATGTGTTCAGGCCATCTGGTTTGCATTTTTTTTTTGGGGTAAAAGAATTGCTATTGCCATCTACTTTTTTAGACCACGGCAAATCTCAAATTTGCAATAAGAACCAAGTGCAGCAGTATCCGGACTAGCATGACAATGCAGTGTCAAATTCCAAGTAAAAGCAAATACTATCTCTTGTATAAATATCAGTACTCTAACTTACTCTAATTACCTTTGCAAAAAAGTGCTCACTTTGTTTATTTAGAAAAGAAGTGTTTATGAATAGGAAGAGTTGGTTTTTAATTAGGACTTACCTGGGCTGATGTGGGGCTAACAATACATAGACACACTTGACCTCCTAATAAACAAGCTATAACATATTTATTAAGGTCAACTACGTAAGCCACCTAGGCACCAACTCAAGAATTGTCGATTGTATGATCCATCCGAATTTTACAGTTTGTGGTATATGAGTTTTGAATTCAGTTCAAACTAATTTGAACTACTTTTGAATTCAATGCTACTGAAGTGATTATATACCATGAAATTAGTTCAAAATAGTTAAATTGAAGATGAATTTAAATATTTTAGGAGTTTAATATCTCGAATACACTTTTTTATGAGTATATGAAAATACCCTCGTCAAATATTACGAATTTTAAAGTAATTCTACGGGTATTGATTCGGGTGCCTAGGCATCTAGGCGCATGAAACACTTGTTCTATTTGTTAAATACATTTAACATATACATCACCAATTTTGTTTGGTTAATACGGTTTCTATTACAATATTGCAACTTGTATTATTTTGAGATGTGCTACTACTAATACTGTATCCGATAGGGCAGGTGAGGGAGAAGGGATTATGATAAAGAGGTCTGACGAAAGAGATGTCCAATACTTGAAAGGCTCTTTCTTGTCCAGTTTCTTAATACTACCTGACTAAACTAATGCTCTGGGAGGCCACTCGATGTCAGTTGGTCCTACTCTTTTTGTGTTCTCTGTGTTTACTTTATTGGGCCCAAGAGTTATGTTTGGCATGTTCTTCTCAACTTCTATCTTTTGACTTTCTACTTTTATTCAAACTATTTTTAAGACAAAATCTGTAAGTTAATTATAGTAGCCACTATAGTGATTTTATCTGAATGAATCTACTAGAATTACAGTGAGTATCTCTCTCCTACTCTCTTACACGAATAAAAAAAAAACAAAACCATAACCTAAAAAAATAGATTCTTTATATCCGGGTTCATGTTTCTAGGTTAAAATTTAAGCCTCAC
Source organism: Dendrocalamus sinicus (assembly GCA_036346575.1). NCBI lineage: Eukaryota > Viridiplantae > Streptophyta > Magnoliopsida > Poales > Poaceae > Dendrocalamus > Dendrocalamus sinicus. The sequence goes on along the minus strand of CM070660.1, from coordinate 7,332,333 downwards.
ATACATTGACACGGACAGGCAACCAATGCTGCCACACCCACTAGAGATTGATCACACAAGCTTGGTGGCACATAAAAAATTCGCAATATTTTAGTTGCATCATGCATGATATTATTATGTTTACCACTAGATACAATATTGGTGGTAGGGCCAATTGTTTATTTAGGGCAAGTGCATGGCCTGGCAGCTATGAACACATCTGAACCATTGTGTGTGTGTATATATATATATATATATATATATATATATATATATATATATATATATATATATATATATATATATATATATATATATATATATATATATATATATATATATATATATATATATATATATATATATATATATATATATATATATATATATATATATATATATATATATAGGACGCAGTGTTTCATGCACCATGGTGCCTAGGCACCAATATCAATACCCGTTGATTTGCTTGAGATTATAACGTTTGATGTGGGTATCTTCATATACCCATAAAAAGTATATTTGAGATGTCAAACTCCAAAAATTTAAATTCAACTTCAGTTTAATTAGTTTGAACTATTTTTATGGTATATACTCATCGTAGTTGTATTGAACTCAAAAGTAGTTCAAACTAATTTGAATGAGTTCAAAACTTACTTACCATAAATATATCAAGGGTATAAAACATTTTCATACCCAAACTCAAAAAAATTATCAATCATACACGTGTATCGGATGTTGGTGCCTAGGCACCATGGTGCCTAGGCACCAATATCAATACCCGTTGATTTGCTTCGAGATTCGCAACGTTTGATGTGGGTATCTTCATATACCCATAAAAAAGTATATTTGAGATGTCAAACTCCGAAAAAATTTAAATTCAACTTCAGTTTAATTAGTTTGAACTATTTTTATGGTATATACTCACTGTAGTTGCATTGAACTCAAAAGTAGTTCAAACTAATTTGAACTGAGTTCAAAACTTACTTACCATAAATATATCAAGGGTATAAAACATTTTCATACCCAAACTCAAAAAAATTATCAATCATACACGTGTATCGGATATTGGTGCCTAGACACCATGGTGCCTTATGTAATTTTCCTATATATATATATATATATATATATATATATATATATATATATATATATATATATATATATATATATATATATATATATATATATATATATATATATATATATATATATATATATATATATATATATATATATATATATATATATATATATATATATATATATATATATATATATATATATATATATATATATATATATATATATAGGGCACCATGGTGCCCATGCTCCATGAGTGAGACTTTCCATCTATACGTGAGATTTTTCATCCATATTAATGACTTCCTTTCCATACTATTGTACTAGCACGCATCTAAAAGCAATCCAAGGGCAAAGAGGCTTGGTGCCCCATTTCATGTCATGTCATATATATATATATATATATATATATATATATATATATATATATATATATATATATATATATATATATATATATATATATATATATATGTATATATATATATATATATATATATGTATATATATATGTATATGTATATATATATGTATATGTATATATATATATATATATATATATATGTATATGTATATATATATATATATGTATATGTATATATATATATATATATATATATATATATATATATATATATATATGTATATGTATATATATATATATATATATATATATATATATATATATATATATATATATATATATATATATATATATATATATGTATATATATATATATGTATATATATATATATATATATATATATATATATATATATATATATATATATATATATATATATATATATATATATAATGGGCTAATGGGTAGTTCCACATACAAACATTTTTGAAGTCCTAGAATTTTTGTAAATGCCAAGATTATCCTCAGCATTAAACAAGTGCACCTGTGGCTAATTTGTTATGTATCCGCATCATGACGAGATTTTTTTTTGCACTTTGGCATGTTTTCAATCTGTGTTTATAAAAATAACTGTATGCACATGAGAATAGCAGAAATGATATTTTTGTTGCCTAGTGGTCGGGCGGCAGCTCGCTGTAGCTGATACCTGGGTCATTGGAGCCCAGCCACCGAGCGATAGGGCTTGCCGCCCGACCACCGTGCGGCGCCCTCCCTGCCGCCTCGCCACCGGATGGCATGCTGGCTTAATTACCTGTCTTAACTATATGTACTACTTCTTAGATTTTTTAAATATAGCAAATGAGTTTAAAAAATTATGAAATTTTATGTGCAACCTTCTGACATAACATGATTGGTTGTGTAGTTTTTGTATAATTTTTATCCAGTGTGAATGTTGCTCTAGAATTCATAGGATTGTGCTATTTGTAGGAGTTGTTATATATAGCAAATGGGATCCAACAATTATGGAATTTTATGTGTAACCTCCTGAATAGTCGACCTAATTATCAAATTTTTTGAGAATTTTGTATGCTATAAATTTACCATGTTATTTCATGTTAATTTAATCATAATTAGCGATATGCAATGCTTATTTAATTAGTGATTGAAATTGCCTGCCGCACGACCACCATGCGGCAAGCATCTTTTGCAATGCATGACCTCTCTACTTCACACATATGTCAGTCCGTTGCTGCTATCCCCCTTTCCCACTGCGTCCTTCGCACATTTATCACTCTGTCCGTGCCATCCCCCTCTCCTACTCCCTCGTTCACACATGTGTCGTTATGTCCGCACCGTCCCCCTCACCCGCTCCCTCGTTTGCACATTTGTTAGTCTTACCATGTTGTCCTCTCTCGCCCGCAGTGCTGTGCGTCGACAAGGAGTTCTTAATTTGTGGGGTGAGAGCCCTGGGTTCCCTTTTCGCTCAACCATAAATACGAAGCTCTCGTAGTTGCTCATCACTCATCTCAGCCACTCATCGCAGAAGCTTATTCTCGCGCTCATTGCTCAGAATTAAGACTACATAGCTCATTCTTTAGAGAAGCCAGTGCACATTTGTTGAGGGCGCGACAGTGTTGATTGCATCTCTCGAAAGATAGGTAATTTTTTGTCGCATGCTTTTAGCATTATTCCCGTAGTCATAGTTAATTAATGTTATTCAGTTAGTCATAATTAATGTAGTTCATATTATGAAGAAAGTAGGTCGTAGTAATTTAATCGTTGTTTTGTACTATTTTTGTGTACGTATAGTTCCCATAATTTATTATTATTTTGTACTATGTACGTACGGTACCCATAATTTGGTAATTAATGAATTATTCTTATGTAGTTACACACATACAATAACTACTTGCATGTTGCTTGTCACCATAGTTACACACATGTAATCACTAACCTGCATGCTGCATGTCATCATTTTTTGTTGTAATGCTTACTGCAAATTTGGTTATTGTGGCTTCAGGTAGTCGTAGACATGGAACACTTGACAGTGTTCTGCAACGATGGTATTGTACGGGTAGGACCCGATGGGTTGGACCTATCGACATGCCAATATAAGGTACTCTAGGCCGAGAGGCTCAGCTTGATGAATAGTCACAAGCTTTGAAACTGCATCCAGAGGGAGTTCGCTATGGAGGCAATGGCGATGAAACTTGCAATTGAGGGGATCACCTAAATGGCGTGTAGGAGCTCGTGAAGATGAATGGCACCGTAGCATAGAGGCAGTACATGCAAATTGCCTCCTAGCCCGAGGCGGCCATTTACAGGAGGCCAATGGTGTACCTAAATTTTGTGCATCGGGCACCAGAAGATATTGATGAGCTCGGCCCCTCCATACCTGGGCAACCACAAGCCGCGCTTCAAGACGATAGCACTGAATGTGCTGTATCGGAGGAAAGACTCGACCCTGATTTCGTGCAAAATGATGGGGCGAACATGTAGTGGTCAGCTCGCATTGACTGCCACGAATATCTACCAGAGCAGGCGCTTAGGTTGGAGTCCAACGAGGACATCGACCTAGGCTCCAATGATACTGATGACGACGCACAGTAGATGGTTGATCCACCCGGGGTAATTGTTTCATCGGAGGTGCCCTATGTGTCCTTCAGACTCGATGATGCGACGGTATGTTCCCTTGTGCTACCATATGAAGAAGGGTCCCAATGGGGGTTTCAAGCTGATGCTCTCCTAGTTGGGCAACGCTTCCCTAGTAAGGCGACTGTGCAACAAGCTATAGCACGGTAGACCTTATCTATTAGCCGTGTGTACCAAGTGCACCGGTCCAACCCAGCCAATTACACAGTGAAGTGCGTAGTGCAAGGCTGCCCTAGACCTGTCTTCTTGGTTAAGGCGATGATCGACCACACTTGCGAGCTTAACGAGTCCCTACGCCATCATCGGAACGTGACTTCGGCATATGTGATAAGCATCATCAGCCATCTAATTGTGGAGGTCCCCCCATTTGCTTCGTTTCCCTGGTTTGAAACTCTAGGGCTCGAGGGGGACAGAGTTTGGATCGTGATGGCAACGGCGGATAAATTATCATAATTATATAAAATTTTGAGCAAAATTTAGAGTGGATAAAAGTATCAAAAATTTATACAATATAGTACGTTGTGTCGAGAAGTTGCACATAAAATTTTGTACTTTTTTACTATATGTAATAAATCCTAAAATTATCATAATCATATGAATTTTTAAGTAATATTCAAATAAGATAAAATTGTACAATGAAGTACATTATGTCGGAAGACTGCAAATAAAATTCGTAATTTTATGAGCTCATTTACTATATTTAAAAAATTGAACAAATAGTATATACAAAATATTAACGCATGCAGGTAATTAAGCTGGCTTAATTACCTGCCGTTCGATGGCGGGGTGACAGGGAGGGCGCCGAACAATGGCTGGGCGGCGGCCCCTGCCACCCAGTGGCCAGGCTCTGATGGCCCAGGTGTTAGTTGCAGCACACTGTCGTCCGGTCACGGGCGACAGAAGTGTCGTTTCCGCCATTCTCACACGTATACGACTATTTTTATAAATACAAATTGAAAACTTATCAAAAGTGCCAAAAATTCTCATGACGATTACCTTACAAGTAAGTACGTGTTAATGACCATCGTAGACGTATTCTCATGGATATTTAATATACCAGCGTACTTCCAGAGAGAAGTTGGTGTATATGCAGCCCATACCCATACAGTACTAAATTAAATTATCTAAAAAACTGCCATAGCATTAAATATTCTTGGCATGTTTATCTCCTGAATACCAACATTTCGAAGGGACAGAATACAAAGGATGAGTAAGAGATCATACTTATTTAAGTGAAGTAATTTAGAACGCGTCAGTTTTTAATTGTGATTTTTTGATATTTTTTGTTTTTTTCTTATTTCTTTATATTATCTATAATAATATAACAGTTTTTTATTTTTCTATTATTTTTTAAAATATATTAATAACTATTACAGTATAATTTCAACTCTAAATCATAACCTAGTAGAGAAGCTACTATCATCTCAAAGAAAAAACATAGGAGGGCTCATAGCCTCATATGATACGTGTAGTTGTTTTCTTGAGAATGGGAATATATATAATAAACAGGTCATCAAAGAGTATTTTTTTCTGCCACGAATCCCTAGAAACATGCCGAAAAATCCCTAGAAACAGATCTGATGCTTAGGGCGTCCGCAATGGTAATAGCTAGTACTAGCTATATAGTCAGCTGACGTGGAGGTGAGAGACAAAAGCAAAGACTATTTTATACTGTTGGACCCACATACTCCTCTCTCATGTTCTTGGACTACGTGAAATAGATCAGCTATTTGCTCGTCGCTAGTGACTACTCTCTCTCCTATTTTTTCCTTGCCACATCAGATCTAGCTAACTAAATAGTCAGCTGTTGGAGACGCCCTTAGAGTAGTACGGCTATCGTATATTAATGGCTGAGGTTAAAAGCTTTTCATCTTAATATAGATATTTATATAAATAAATTAAATACTGATAAGTTGATAAGTTATTTTGAAAAAACTATTTTGATAAATTATTTTTGGAACAACGATGAGGAAATCGATGTATTTATCTACTGTTAGTCATAAATTATAATATAATATATAAACCGGAAAAATGGGGCGATTCACTTGGCCTGCCGGGCCTGCAGTAGCTGGTAGGATCACAGTAGTAGTAACACTAGTAGTATAGGTGCAGGACTGCACTTCTGCAGCAAGCATAAGGGGTGAAAAGGACAATTGCACATAGTCCAGCATTAGGCCAGTGTAGGAAAATAGCATGCGCGCAGGATAGGTTCAGCCGTTCAGGCCGTGCACTTATCAGTTACACTACCTTCTTCCCCGATCCCTTGCTCAGTGATAACCCCGCTCGTTTCAGTTTTAACTTCTAATTTATTTTTTATTATTCATAAATTTCGTTTTTTCTAAACTTTTAGCTTTTTTTGTCGTTTCTTTTTTCCTTGTATTCATTTGTGTTGTCCATAATGAGCTAGCATATTTTTCTATTTTTAATTTTTTTTAAATTTAATTACGCCAAATAAGTCACTTTCAGCTACAATAAAATTTCAGCTGCTACAGTGCAATTTCAGCCATAAGCCACAATTTTTCAGCCCAACCGAGCGGGCCAAGATCTCCTTCTGCTTGTACCACTACTAGTACTATACCGTATAAATTAACTATAAATGGCGTTTATATGCATTTTTTTAATGCAAATGTAAGTTTTTCAGTTGTATATATAGTAGTACTCCACAGCAGGCTTATGTAGTTACGTAACTGAGATGAACGCCTGATTCGATCCACAATACTGATTTACATTAAGAATTCAATGGAACATCTATTTAATGGGTGGCATATTTGGTGCTTCTTAAATGAACAATTTTGTTTGAAATAATGGAAAGATTCAGACTTTTTTAACGCAAAAGATACAGAACTTAAAAATACACTTTTTATTGTACCGAATGTACTTACACACTAAACAATGCAAATCAAAGTGTAGCCTCAAAAGGACCTCTCCTGGTCACCCCTACACAAGGTGCTAAAAGTTCAGTTTTTAGTAGGGCTAATTTACAATTCAGGTGTTGTGGTGGTTCAATTTACGAGGTGCTTTACCTCTAGTTGTGTATAGTTCAGTATATCCTAGAAAAATTAATCCAAAAAAAGAGAAAAGACTCATACACTGCAAGCCATATGACTTAACTCACGAGTGCATTTGGTCAATGCCTTCTGCAAGCAAGCGCTTTCCTTCAACCTGAGAGTTAAAAGCACGCTCCAAATTAGCAGAACAAGATTGCCCAGTTCATCTAGAACTCTTGCCCATCCTTTTCCTAACATTTTTTTTCCTTCACAAACTAATATCGGCGACCACATCTGTCAAAGCAGAATTCCACATGGAAGAAGAACCAATAATTTCTCCAGCCAAGTAACGTCATTGATGGATCCTGGTAGTATACTACTACATGCAATGCCAATTATGAGTTGATTGCATATGTGACATCACATATGACACTAACATTTTTTTCTTCAAATATGATCTTTTAACATATATAAATTTTAAATTATAGTTTTCTCTGCAACCACAAAAACAGCGACATATGATACACGCTGGCAGATTGGAAGCACCGCAGGAGCAGGTCTGCTGCGCCGGGCAGCACCTGCCACACAGGGCGCCGCGGCAGGGGATGCATTAAATGCACGCTTAAAACTAAATGCACGACACTGATGCACGCTTAAACACTAATGCACGCTTAAAACTAAATGCATGCTCGAACACTTCCGAGCTTTGGGTAGCTTGTACCACGATCACTTCTGCCAATTACAACCTCACGGAAAAGTATAGGAGTTGATAAAAGATGCAACTTTTTCGACAACCATCTGGCATGTGTTGTGCATTGACAGAAACATAAATCTCATCACGTAGCCATCACGTACAGAGGACAGATTTCTCGGCAAGAAATCATTGCCGTTGCAGAGACAAAATCAGCCAGGAAAGATAGTGAGGCATAACTTGCTTCTTGTATAATTGATGATATCTTGGTTGCTATGTACAAGGCCCACACTTGCAGCTGGGGTCGCATGCATTACATTTGAGCACTAGTCAAAGTTTTCTTTTTTTGTGGCTTTCTTCTAAGTAGAGCAATAACTAGTGCTCCACAATAATACAGGAGTCTTCCAGTGATGGCTTGATGGGGATGGGTTATGTACAGTGTATCATTGTAAGGTTTTGAAGAATATCATCAGTCCAACATTAGAATTCCCAAATCAATCATATGCAGAAATTGATGGCATGAATAATTTTTATATATTCCTCTATCACCCGGACCTAACTTGAGAAATCAGATGAAATGCCCTGGCCGAATTAATTTGATATGCCAGCAGAAGGTTCTGAAACAGAATCTACCGTTGCTGATGACTTCTTACTGATCTCTAGCTCTTGTTGTCTCTTGAGATAACTCTGTGCTGTAGAAGTAATTATCTGAATGATGAAGTTCACGATCATAAGCCACACCACGGTATTCCAGACCAAAGAGAATGACACATTCCACTTATTTCCCTACACATGGGTAACTCAAGACATTTAGGAAAAATGGCAAAGAACGAGAAAGGCGATGATAACAGGTTCTTTCCCTACGCGTGTAAGCATTGGAGCAAACCAGGAAGAGTAAATTTTATCATAAAATAAAATTTATCATTCCATTACTGTGAAGATACGTAACAAACTTAGAATTATTGTCAACCATAATCATGTATCCAAGGCCTCCATCAGATTCCAATCTCCATCCAGCTCAACCGAGCTAATTAATTACCATACTTAGGACTTGGTAAAACACTACATTCGTCTGTTGCAAATTCTAGGAGAATATAAAGTATTGTTGCCAGATCATCAGTTTGCATTTATCACATACAGCATACCCATCCATGATACAATATATCATATATTAACAATGTCATCAACAAAATTCAACAAATTCTAAAAAAAAGCACAACCAAATGATGATAGTGATGTTGTTTAAAAAAATTGAAATATGCGCAGCTGATGTGCAGTAAATTTTAAATGTTCAAAATTCTCCCCAAACGCGAGAAACATCTGTACCTTTGCAGAACTAGAAGCTGATGCAGCAACATGGGCTGATAAAAACTTATTCTTGGCTGTCTTCAACTTGGCAACTAAAGAGGGAAGGATGGATGATACTCCCGGAACATTGCCAAATACCCATATAAGCCTTTTCTCCAGCAATTCAAGAAGTTGGTTATTACAGAGAGTGATTACCAATGTTGTCTACATAAGTAATTTGTAAAATATGGTTAGGTCTATCAAAATAGATGACTTAACAAAGATGATATGAAATACGCAAAGATTGCAATTCAAAAATAAATGCTAAATAGGAGGAATTGTACCAAGAAGTTTGAAAGTAGCAAACCTGGATATAAACTTTAATAATAGCCTTTCCAATTAAAGTTGCTAGAAAGAACTTCCAGAATGGGATGTTAAATTGTCCACACAAAATACCAGCAAGATCAAAGAGAGGGTTTGGCACCTAATGGAAGGAAAAGTTAGTTTCTCCAGATGTCATATCTAACGATGAAGGAATAATATGCCAAACATAACCGCTCTACACTTGCAATATTGCTCCCGTGATCATATTTAAGTATTTAACAGCAAAGCAAGTCATCGCTATATTTTACATGTAGTCTTTCTATAGAAACTCTCATTTAAGTGCGGAGAAAATGAGTTTCTCATGCGTTTTAAATGGAGTTCATCTAACAACTGTCAAGGAGCTACAAGGAAACTGTAAGTACGGTAACATAATCAAACATGACTGGAAACAATAAATGTCCATAAGAAAGATACTAACCGAAGCAAGTAGCAAGATTGTAGGGAAGTTCAGATGTTCCGAGTGGGACATAAGCCAGCGTTTGGCCCGATGAAGAGTTGATGTTAGAAAACCTTCTTCTGAAATGGAAGCATCCAATTCTTCTAACTCTTCTAGTTTGCGGCCTGACATGCTAGCTGTGGTTCATTTATCGTAATATGAGTTAGTTTCATCAAGTAACTCTTCTGAGTAAGCACACAAATTTAGAGCTAGTTTAACCTAAATTAAGCTAATGTTTCAAGATGGTTTGTAAGAAACATGGATTGACTGCACCAGGCAATTCTTGCTACGAAATCGCATAAACTTAGGGCTTGTTTAGCCTTAAATTAGGCTAATCTTATATGATGGCTTATTGTGGTCAACATATAAGCTAGATAACCCAGCTTATCGGATAGTTTGTAAAACTGTTTAGGTAAGCCAGCCTATAAGCCCTTACATACATACCTATAACTATAAGAGCCGACTGCCACTGGCTTCAACTTATATACATACCTAACATACAACACCCACAATATGGTGGCCATTTGACCCTTACTTAGAGTTACCCCTATAAGGCTGAGGTTAAGCCAGACCAAACAACATCATATACATCTATCATTGCAGGAATGCATAGTTACCTATCTCCACAAAACTAATAAGCAAGAAAGAAACTCATGTATTTTAATAAAAATTGCATCCTCTTGTGCATTAGAACCTTATAACAGAATCTTTAGTCACAGAACTCTCAGCACAGTATTAACTAGAACAATTGATCACTTCAGTTTGTTATTGTGCCCAGGAAATTGATGTTCAGCATAATTTATTTTTCAGTTAAAGGTGCAATAACTGAAAAAACGTAAATGACAGAAGTTCAGTTTTAAGTGGCCCTTTAGATTTGATACTTGTAAAATTGCAAATACCCATACTAAAAATAATAAAATAAGACTAAAAAAAGACATAGCGGAAGAATGAGTGGATATTGAGGGCATTGCAGACCTAATGTCCCAGAATGACAAAAAAATCCCAAAGTTTTTATAATTACTCTGCTTTGCAGTTTGCACATGGGATAATGACACTCTCAGAAAGGCAATACTGGGAAAAGGTACATAAAAAGCAGCTCCCAAATTAAAATTTCAATGGTCATCACTCATCAAAGTATGCTATAAATGTTCTACTAATTTGTAATAGGTCGAGAAGCTTCAAGCTCACAAGACTACACAGATCTTTCTGATGCATCATTTACAGCAAACTATTAAACTAATTCTGCGATGTGTCCATGTAAGTTTGGACAGGGTGAAACATTTATACAAAATTTCTGGTGATTCACAACTGTACTGTTCTGCTCCAGTAATAAATCTTGAAGAATAAAAAAGACGGTGTGAGATGCTTAGAAAGAAATGAGCACGCATTGAACTACATAAATTATGTTCCAGTTGCCGAGAGCAAAGCAGTATGAATGTAACCTGCTCTAGAGAGAAAATATGGAGGAAGCTCTCCAAGTGCAGTTCCAATGCCCCAAAGTACAGCTTCAAGATGAACTTCATGCAGTATTTTGCTAAATGGAATTGTTTCCAGATATATTGGAGGTCCAAACTGTAGACAGTCATTCTCCAACCATGAAGGCCTCCTTTTAAGGAGAATAGTGTCATAAGGAGCACTCTTTAAATCAACCCGGCCGCACTGAACCGCTTTGATTGTAAAAAGGGCGATATGAGGCCCTAAATACAACACAAACGTGTGCAAACCAAAGCCTGCAAAAATATATATAATGTAATGCACTGCGAATCGAATTTCTTGTATAGTTTTAATAATAAATACTTAGCTGCTATGCTAACACCTCACTCAACTGATTAATTCTTGCTCACACAATTTCACTAAGCTGAAATGCAATTTGCACGGACGGGCTTACCTAATCCAATGGATGAAGCCACCCCTAGTATGACCCACCATAATCCAAATCTGACATACCAAATCAGCTCCTGCATATGCTGCAGGCAAGATATCTGTTATATCCATGCTGCAAGAGTGCATGCACCACCCCACCACCAAGGAAGGAAAAGGAACAAAGCACACACGTTTGCACATACAAATGGAGCTATTGGGAAACTACAGCAACTTATCACCTAGTGTCAACAAGCTATAGCAATAGAAATGAATCTTTCTTAACGTAGGTGCATTCACAGTTGCTAAAATGGCAGATCAGGGCCTCAGACAAGCACTGAAGACATCAGCTAAGCATTAGAGTAGACAAAAGACAATAACAGAATTTATCCCATCATTCAAAATCAACAATTTATTCTATGCAGATATAGAGAACGTAAAAAGGTATAGTTTTTTGTTAGGTTGTACACTTCTAGTGCAGTTAGCATCCCACCACTCGATTAGTCTGAACTTGAAATACAGAAATGTGCTAATAATTAAGAAAAGGATGATACCTTTTCATGTGGGCCATCAGTGACCAAGAGCAGAACCCAGGTAGCAACAACCAAAAGAACCAGGAACTTCAACCGAGCACCTTCTTTCAGAACACAGGAACATGTACTTCTTATACTCTGTCCAATGGCTAACACAAACAATGCCAGTGTCTTGAATGGCCGTGATGTCAGTGTTAACCTCTCCAGGTCCACACGATGCTTTTCACGAAGCTCTGAAATATATGGTAAATCTGTTAGATCATAGATACACAGAGTAGTTTTATCTCCTCAGGACAATAGCTTTCAGACAATCCTGATTTCATCTCATGTTATAGCGAAGGCGGTACGGAGGATCCAATGCATGCTCCTAATTTGTTGCGCCTTCATGTGACACTTTGACCTATCGTAATTACCCAAGTTGTGCTGCGTATGAAAACGAAAATTGCAGCTACCTTCCACAACATAGTATTGGAAATGACGCTTCGCAATCAGTAGCATTTCTATTCCGTCCAAAAATTTCATACTAGAAAATTGCGTTTGCATTTGGGTGTCACAAAGCACAAAGACAAAAAGAAAATTTTGAAAGAAAAAATTCGAAAATTATCACCCCTAGCCAAGGGTAGAAATCGACTGGAAGATAACATGAACCATGAAATAAAAATTAATTTTTCTTCCAAAGGCCATCCGCCCTAAAATGAAATGAAATCTGACTTACAAATCGACTCAAAACCTCAACTTAGCCTTCAGAAAGTCTTGTAAAAAACTCAATGCTTGAATCATAAACCGTGACAAACTGACAATACCGATCAACTATGAAGAACAGGATCCTCGTTCTACCCCCAACAAAATAGATGGACGAAACCGTGCAATTTAGCTATACAAAAGAGCGGCTCGATAGGTGCTTTAAATCATGACGAAGAAAAGGAACTCCTCAATGGATCAATATTCTCCTAAAAGGAAAACAGGAGATCGACACTAACTTCCACGTAAAAAGAAAACAAAATATTCCAACTTTTCGGGAAAACCTCAATGACACGCACTCGCAGCTCCAGCAAGAAGGCAGAACAAAGATAGCGCCTTCGATAGTGATCGAAATACTACACCATGAAATTATTGGAAAACAACCATGAATCCCTAAAGCTTTAAACGATTTTAAAGTTTAAGCACCAAGAACCATACCAGATTACCAGACAGCCATCGCCAAGAACAGAACGAACTAACCAAACAACGCGATACCCAAGGTTATCCAGCATCGACTCACCGGACATGGCCTGGTCCTCGCCGGCGGCGATGTGCCCCATCTCGAACCCCGGTCTCTCCATCCGTCGCGTAGATCTGAGGCCCGGCACCCTGTTGAAGGCTGCAGCTGCCTCTGCCGCTATATAAACGAAGGAAAGGAAGAAAAGGCGCGAGCTTTGCTTCTCGTTTGACGCGGAAACACCTCGCCCCCGGAGGAGAGGGAGATCACGGGCTCGGCGAGTCGCCTGGTACAAAGGAATCGCTCCTTTCCCACTGGAAAGATGGGTGCTTTTTGGCGAACGCAAGGGGATGAAAACATAGAAGGGTGGATTCGGTTTGGCTTAGGCTCCTTTTTTCTTTTTTTTTTCGCGGTTACGTGCTCGGGCTTTCTGGAATTCAGGTTTTACCGTCAGGTGCGAGCCTGCTGGCGCCGTTGGCACATTTTTTTTTTGGCTTAAGCCGTTTTCTATAGCAATTAGCTTTTAAATAAAATATCTTTAAAATAAAATTTATAAATTAATTATAATAAACACTACAACAATTTTATTTATATTGATCAAAATCACATGTGAGTCTTTCTCTTTCTGTACCCTCTATTACGAACAATCCAAAACTATAAATCAAAGCCATATTTTTTACTACTGTTTAGAAAAAACAAAAACCAATACAAAAACCTAGATTCTTAAAACGCCTTCTTCATTCCTTTTTGCTATCATCTCGCTTTAGAGATAAGACAGGCCGTCATAAGTGCATCACGTATCCTACTCCTCTCGCTCCCGTCACACGTACGTATTTCTCTCTTACTTTTTTCAACGTTCTCTCTTTTATTCTAAAAGACACTTCTTTCCGTTATTACTATTCATTTTCAACTAAAAACTATAAGTCACAGTCAAAATCTATTAATAGAAGGTAATATGAACCTCCCTAAACTAAAGTGATGAGCTTGCATTAAGACGGGGAAAAGGGATAAAAAGATGATCGGGGGCTTGAACTTAATTTTCGGATAAAGTAATTTGTGTAGAAAGTGTGTTATATTTTGGAGATTAAGATGTGTGTAATGCAGAGAGTTGGTATTTTTGTTATGGATATTGGGAATTTGATTTCTCAAGCCAACTTTTCTCCTTTTTTTTTCCTCAAGGAAGAAGGCAGGTTATGATAGGGGGTATTTTGCCTTGCGTGTGGCATATGGAAGAATTTTATAATTAGATAATCCTTTTGCCATCTTATTTACAAAAAATGAACTTATTCGAAACATATTTTTTTAACAAGAAATATTTGCAACGCCATAGATTGTGGTACCTTTTGAAAATGAGTCCCGCTTGCAGCTCCATGGACCGTGGCATTGCAAATAAACTTTGCGACACTGTAGACTGTAATGTTATAAATGAGCCTTGCAACAACATGGGTTATTTTGAACCTTTTCTTTTAAAGTAAAATATACTTGCATCGCCATAGAGGACCGTGGCGTCTGACGTGGTAGACCTTGCAACACTATGGACCAGGAGTGAAACTAGAATAAAAATAATCGGAGTTCATCACTTTACCATATATATAACAATATATATATAGTTTTCAAATAATATTATGCTAAATAGTAATGCGTTCGATAATTTTTAGCATCAATATTACTTCAATGTAACTTATAACAGCGTATGATGATAAAAAAAATAGTGATCGAAATCCTTACCAAAATAAAAAACCTGATAATAATATTGATTAGTTGCAGCAAATTACAGGAACTAAGGGCGAAACCACAGATAAAAGTTGATCAGCATTGGTAAAATACATCATTCGATCTCAATGGCCTGTTAAAAGTGAACAAAATTACTTTAAGTTTTCAAGTAAAAACAGTAGAATAATCAAATGTAATGATCACATTGAAATTCTAACTCACAAATTGGAATAATTGAGAGAAATTTAGAACAAAGTACATTTTGATCGGGTGGACCTAAACTTCCTTCGGCCGGCGAGGGCATGATGCAATAGGGACTAGGCGACACCACGATGAGATGATAGACAAGGGTAGCCAGCGGCACCAATTTCTCCTATTCTTCGATGACTGGTCGCTGCCTAGCAGGGTGTGGTTGTGCGATGGACGTGGTGCACATTTTCAGGCCAACCATAAGAGACGAACAAGCATCGAGAGCTGCTGCAAGGTGGCATACTTTGGAATCATCAAATGGATACCATGGCCTGTTGTGGTCCTCCCTCTTACGCTGGCTCAAGGGCTGATTTGGTCTACTGTAGTTGCCTTATGGACAGGGAGAAGCAGAGATTTCTCGTGAACTGCTGCTAACTACTGGGAATTTAGGCTATTGGTGCTCCTTTCATTGGGTTTCAAGGAAAGAACCGGGTCCACTAAGTTTAACCTGGGGTTCACACATGGGCTAAAGTGCTAATTCCTGTTAATTTTTTTTTCAAATCCCACTTCTTAATCCCGCCCATGCCGTGGACCATAACGTTGTTACAAACAAAACCCATTATTAAAAAAATTTATTTTTAGACAAGTTTATTTCTAAAACTAAGATTAGAAAAGGGGTATTTGATTAAAAGAAATAAACATACGAAGTTATCAAGTTACAGTTTTTGTCAAGAAATCTCAAGTATGAATAAGTGCGATCTAACATGCTAATATTTTTTTTTTGCGCATGATGCCAAGGATATTCAAATTACTTGAGAAGAATCTGGATATAATTTGCTTGTTTCTTATATCAAAATTAATTATTATCCTAGTATAATCCTCCTAAATTTTGTATAGGAAATACATATTCCTGCAATAGTTCCTCAATTAAAACTATTTGTAGCTATAGTTCAGGACTTCAGGTTTTGAGCTGCCCCTTGTTAGAAAACCGCAAGCTAGAACAGAAAACACATGGTGCCCTTTTGGAAATTCAGAAAAGGAGGACATTCTGTTTGCCAGTGACTCAAAAAAAAAAAAAATCGTTGCAGTTTGTTTGTCGGCATTAGGGAGCGGCACTAGGGGTCTTCGTATTAACTTTTACTGATAGTCTTTGGCTAAAAATAAATAATAGTAACCGAAAAAATAACTTTTAAAAGGAGAAAGCGAGCGGTGCAAAAAATGATAGAGAGATGTGTGTGCGTGATTGGAGCAAAAAGAGTGAGGTGCGTGATGCATCTGTGACCCTCTAGTTTATTCTCAGAGCAAAACGGTAGTAAGAAGAGTGGAGAAGCCGGATGTTCATATTAAATTTTAGTTTTTCTAAATTCTAGTTTATCCTATGGCCCCGCTCATTTCGGCTTCAACTTCTGGCTTCTGGTTTATTTTTTACTATTCATAAATTTCATCTTTTTTCTGAATTTTTGCTTTTTTTAAGCTTTTTTGCCGGTTCTTTTTTTCCGTATTCTCCAAATAAGCCATCTTTAGCTACAGTGAAATTTTAGCCGCTACAGTGTAATTTCAGTCATAAGCCACAGTTTTTCAGCCTAATCGAGCGGGGCCATAAACAGGGCTTTTATTTCCTCCTGGGCTTGGAACCCTGCAATTTTGCGCAGTGAGAAAGAGAAGGGAACGTCTTCTCGTGGCTTTTATAAACTGACAAGAGGGCTCCACGTTTCGTTAACCGCGAGGGAAGCTATGGAGGGAGAGAAGATTTCGTGCACGGGAGGATCATAGAACCGGCGAAGAGGACACGAGCCACATGATGCGTGTTTCTTCCCCGGCCGGTTGCCACCTCCTTGGATGCGAAGGAATAGATCGCTTTGGAGTCTGGACAAGGTCCATGTAATGCAACTCGACCTTGCCCAGTCTGAAGGAACTAGGGAAGCAGAGAAACATGGTTAACCATGTCTCCCAAACCATACTCCTATATACGAACATCACGGGCATCTACAGGAGAGTCAAGAGTAAGCAGAACATGAGCGTCGGCGTCGCTGCTTCAGAAATCAGGACAGGATTATCGTGAATAAACAGAGGAAGCAGAGAAATGAAGGAAGGCGCCGCCTGAAATTCTGTCCGTCTCTCAGCCAAAATGCAGCCCCAGGCAGTTCAATATCAGTAATCTGACCAAGAGCATGTCAAGTTGTCAACCCAACAGGCATGCCATGAAATTTTATTGCTCGTCTTATGGCCAAATTTTAGAATTTAAAAATGATGCATCCGTACTAATCTCAACAGAAAATCCAACCATTGAATGCTCTTTTTATCTCATTTTCTGCGACAATGTTGACTTAGGTCGTTTCCAGGAATTGAAATGTCATGCAAGACAGAAAAAAAAAATCAAGGTTATTGTGCTTTTATTTCCTTTTGAAAGAAAGGCCATTACACACATACTTGAACAGACGTATGAGTGCTCTCAGAACTAAAACAAGTTTTTTTTTTAAAAAAATAGTGTTATTTAACCGTAAACATCCATCTGATTTAATTTTTAAGAGAAGTAGCTATGTTTTCTTGGATGTTGTCTTTCGCTTTTCTGTCGAATGGATCGTCTCCAATGTAAAGATCTAAAATAGACCGGCACAAGAGCTTGCTCTGGATGCTCCCCAATTCTTCCCCTTCAACTGCACAAAAGCACGGAAGAAAGCTTATTAGCAAAGAATGTTAGGTACCAATTTAATTATGTTAGACCATGTGAAGGTCATGAATATAGTGATAATGAATAATTGACTTTTAGATTGCATTGAAATTTATGTTTGTGAAAGTTTCGGTCGATCACAGTTGACGATCAGCAGGCTTCGACCACGATCAGTAGTCGGTGGTCCGATCGGCCTTGTGTTGGACGGTCCGATCGGCAGGTCGACCACGACAGAACGACCATGGCAAGTCGACATGACAGATTGACCACAGCAGGTCGACCACGGCAAGATGACCAGAATAGTCGGAGTTCCAGTGAACCGGTCGTTAGTCGAAAGCTATAGTAACCGGTCGATAGTCGATAGCTACAATACCTGGTCGGTAGTAGATGCTACAATACCTGGTAGGTACTCAATGATCTGTAGTCGGTGCTATAGTACCTGGTCGATACTTGATAGTCGATGGTCGGTAGCTATAGTACTTGGTCGGTGGTCTGTAGCTACAATACATGATCGGTTGTCGTAGGCTTCGCGATCGATTGTCGTAGACTTCATGATCGGTAGTCGTTTGCTTTGAGTGCTATAAGACTTGTGATTTACGAGTACCTCGAGTACTCGTATTCGATCAACAATATGACCGGCCTGTGCATGACGGTTAGACCGATCTTTCTGAGTGGTCTGAGGTTGATTATTGGAAAGTGTGGATACTGAGGTCGTGGAAGATTTGGTTCATGTTTATTGATGGTTAAGGGTGTGTTTTGCGTGTGTGGACTAATATCGGTCAAGTTAGGAAGAACTTGTGCAGGGAAAAAAGTTCTTTGGTCTTTGCATGTACAGATTGGGTGTGGAAACAGTCATGGTCGGTGACGAAGAGGACGGGACTAGGAGGGAGAAATCTGAGATCTAGGCGGTCGAGAATGTCACGAGGTGGTTAGGCTCACGCCAGAGCATGTGAAGATCAAAGATGAATGATGCATGGAGAAGTTATGAGAGGTGCGGTTCTGGAGGTTTTGATATGTGATAAGCTGTAAAGAGTTATAGAAGGTGTCCATAACTGGAAGGTTAGAGACTTTCAAAAACCCAAGTTTAAAAGGGTTTTAGGTCACTTGATTTTCGAAATCGATTAAGATTACATGTCTGTATTGATGAGGACACGGGTTGGGGATCTAGCATATAAAAGGAGGGAGAGGTTAAGTGTTGATCTATGACTTGAGACAGCTTTGGAGAGAAAACTTTTGTGCTAGATTTTGAGGGGTGCCATGCGGACACTTTGTAGCCACATAATATATTTTAGAAATAAAAGATCAGATCTATTCCTAAAAAGTTAGTTGGCACCAGTGACGTTGTTTTCTAGGCATTGTTTTCAACTCATTCTCATTCCAAACCGGTCGTGGCGAGATAACATTTCTCTGTCAACCTCACTTCCTTGATCGCGTGCAGAGTTGATCACTAGATCATTGCCAACAACATCGACAGGTAGGGCTAATCAGAGCACGACAACTCAGAGGCGTCGACCACGCTAAGCGGTTAAGTGATGAGCACGTTGAAATCTTCATCGAGCACTACGAGATTCTAAAAAGCAGAGGCAATCATGCACCCCCGTCTAATTGCAGTAATTGATCTTACAAATTAACCTTGCAAACTCAGGAACAATTGCAATAAATAGACATCAAACATGACAGAGATATATGATTGTATAGAAATGCCACCAGTGACATTTTCTAAGAAGATGAATGTGGTCCACATGACAAATGGAGCCTAGGGATCTCTATATGATTTGCCATTTTCTGGGGGAAATATAAGCAGCAGTAGAAAATAGAATGAGAACGGAATGAACATCATGTATTAGTATTACCATCATAATTCAGACAATTAGAAAAAGGACAATTGATCTCCTTAAATTTGAAAAAGTTATGGATTATCTACGTGCATTCACCATATGGACCAAATGTGAATAAAATAAGGGAATGCTGCCAGGTACTCAGGTACTGGATACACGTCCATGTTCATTGCAAAACAAATAATCTACCTATATTTCCAGCTCCTAAATTCCTTCCTTCCATCAACCAGTCCAAGAAGACAGTTTTAGGCGGCCGCCTGGATGGGCCTAGACATTGAGCGGAGCCCGGCCACCTCGCCTTGGCCAAAATCGGCATGCTAGACGGTCAGCCCACCTAAGTGGCTTTTGGTGGTCAAAGGCGAAGCCGTCCCTGTGCCAAATCCACCGGGACTGCATGCTACCGAAGCCTCCGCCTCGCCGTAATCCATAGCGCCGCCTCTGCCTCACTGGAATCTGCCGTGTTGCGGCCGAGGTTCGTTCCGCCTCCTCCTCCTCCCCTTCGTCGTTCCCCCTAAGTCCCCTCCGCTAGCCTCACCTCCCCTCCACGCCACGGATCTACGGGAGAGGCAGGTGAGCCGCGCGAGGGAAGGCAAGTGGGAGAGGAGGGCGACAGCAGAGGCCAGAGGGGAGAAGGCAAGCGGGGGATAGAGTGAGAGCGAGCGGGAGAGGAGGGTGATGGTGAGGCGTGCGTGTGCGGTGAGAAGTGAGAATGGGAGAGAGAGAGAAGAAATAAGGGGTAAGGCGTACGTGTGCGGTGAGAAGTGAACGGGGGGAGAGAGAAGAGATAAGGGGTGTGCGGTGAGAATGGAGAGAGAGGAGATAAAAGGGAGGTAAATGGGTTGGTGGTCGGGGCCGAAGGACGGTGGCAGCGTTGGCAGTGGTAGTTAGGTTGGACGGGACTGTAAGGCTGGGAGGGGTTGGGGGCTACGCGGCTAAGCGGCGACGGCGTCGCCAGTCATGGGTGGTGGTAGAGGGGGCGGGGGGCGGCGGAGGAGGCACGTGGAGCTGTGGCCGACGCTGGAGAAGAGAGGGTGAGGAGGGTGGCTGCCGGCATCAGAGCAGGAGAAGAGGGGGGAGGGGGAGCGACGACGCTTTGAGAGAAGAGAGAGGGAGGGGAGGGGTGACGCGAAGGGAATGCCGTCGGGATGCTTCCGACGACATACCGTGCAGTAGTCGCTCTCTTTTTATTATTGTGTTCCTTTTTCAATAATGCCAAATCACTCACAGAACATTTGGCTCCTAGCAATTAGCTTTGGAATCATAGAACCGGAATTTAATTTCAAGGATAGAGTTGTTTGTCCACCACCTAAATTGAATTGATATTTTCAAAGCCAATCCCAAGAGTCATGATACAATTATAAGCGATTCTTAAGTTCCATATATCATTTATTTGGAATCGAGGCGTCGAGCTCTTCTCACGACATGTCATGCCCAAATTATGGAAGTACTTTTCAATATAATATATGTATATATATATATATATATATATATATATATATATATATATATATATATATATATATATATATATATATATATAGTTATTTTCATATGTCCTATCAAAATATTAGAGATATAAATAGCCTAATTTTACAAAGTTTGATTGTATGAATCCCAAAACATGATTCTCCGTGAGTAAATGGAGTAGATAGGATTTTATATAGCAATCAAGTATATATCTCTCTTTTTTAAAAAAAAGTTCCCAAATTTGGGCCCTTGAATGCATAAGGTTTCGTGCAAAACCCAACAACTACCCTCTCTCCCTTGTCCCTATTCCCCTACTCCACCACACTCAACTGCCACCCCAAATAATACATTATTATTATATTATATACCATTGTTTAAAAATTACAAAATAACATTCTGTCGCTATTTGAAATGGTGACAGAGGCTCTGTCACCATTTGAATTTGGGACATAACTTCTGTTGCCATTTTAAATGACGGCAAAAGCTCTGTCGTTAAACAAATGGATGGCAGCGTGCCACGTTGGCACCACAGACTTTGTCGTCATTTCAATTGGCGGCAAAGGAGCCAATCGTCAATTGATATGGAGATAGAGGCTCCTACACTCTCTGTCACTATTTCAAATGATGACAAATGCCAGTGTATTTAATGGCAAGGAAATGGTTGAAATTCATAAGAATTTGGCAAAAAAAAAAGAGAAATAGGGGAGGAGAGGAGAAGAGAGGAGGAGAAGAGTGCAAGAAAAGGAGTGATTTCCGCATCCTAAAGGTGAGTTTTCAGTTTTTTAGTTGATTTCGTTTTGAAACCATAGTGGGTTAGCAAATAAAATGATTAGATGTGTTGTTATATTGGGTATTGAGTAGATAGTAAATAGTGTTTTTATAGATTTATATTTATTTAGGGTAGCATGTGTAGGATAAATTATTGTAGAACTATTAATTTCTTGTAGTCGTAAGTTGTAGTGCACTGATTAGTTTTAGAATATTAGATCTGCTAGTTAGGTCTTTTGGAAATCCATTATTAACTATGTGTGCTACATAGATAAAGTATGTATGGTAAGTTAGATTTTTACAAGACATATAGGATTGGTTGTCTTTCTTTAGGGTGTAGTAGGTTAGGGAAATCCCCTCGTATGCAAGTTTATTAGTGACTAGAGGATTTGTTATTAGGTCTATTTCGCCTGTCATCCCAACTAGGAGAATAAGATGAGGGTCCCCGACATTGACAGGCTGAAGGGAAGAGTTGGTTGTCCGCTGACCTGACATATTAGGAACAACATAGATGAATTAGAAGCGGGGACTCGCTTGAAGAAATGCTACATTTGTAAGAAGATTGGGCATATCTTCATATATTGCCCTCGTCGGAGGGGCCATCAAGATGGAGGAGAAGAAATCCACGAGGAAGGGGTGGCTAGGACCTCCATCGACGGTGGTAGCCATTGGGCTGCCGATGCTATTTGAACTTATGTTCGTAGTTATTGTATGATCTATGCATTATTTGTAATGTGCTTACGAACTACGTTACATTATTTGACTATGATGTATGCCTTATGTGTACATACGTCACCTTACTTGTAGATTTACCTACTATTTTGTTACTTTACTTATAGATTTACCTAGTGTTTTGATACTTTACTTACGTTGTATTATGTTACTTTACTTGTAGATTTTCCTTTTGTTATTTTACTTTCCTTGTACGTTTACCCTGTGATCCGTTACTTTTTTATGTTACTTTACTTGTATATTTTCCTTTTGTTATTGCATCATATCTTCCTTGTAGACCAGCATGCACATCTTGAGGACTACGTGGAGGACACGTCTGCCCACAGGACGCAGGCAGATGACGACATTGTAGGCCATGGGGCACACTCAGACGATGATGAGGTTACAGTGGACGCCTGGTTGGCTGAGCCCCTAAGGACGAGGCTACCCACGTCCTAGGGGTTTGCAACTCTTTGATGTGCCTAGATTGAGCCAGCCGACTCGGTAGGATGTTGCGACTCCTGCACCAGTTGCTCGCTCGCCTAGGTCATGGCGTGCACCAAACCACTGGACCTTCTAATCAGCTCATGCACAGTGGCAACCCAATGTAAGATCGAGGAGGCTGACTAGAGAGGGTGAATAGACAGTTTTTAAATTTCTTTGGATAAAACCAAGTTTATAATGTGGAAACATAAATCAATTCAGTTTAGCACAAATAAGGCCTAAATCAACTAGGTTGGCCTAAGTGCACCAACAACTTAAATCTGTGTCAAACGTTTGCAATACTATGTTGACAAGCAATCAATTTAATTCTATAAATGTAAATTACTTGAATGTAGATTGAGCACATGAGAACAAACCACAATGACACAGTTTCTTTTTACCGTGGTGTTCGGATACTTGCTAGTCTCCCCTAATCCATGTTGAGGTAAGCCCAAACTAATTGGACCGGCTCTACGAATTAAGCTTTCCACCTTAAATCTACTAGTGGTAGCTCTTTCCCGCTCTGAGTAGGTAAGCTCCAACCTTCACAATATGTCGGGTCTTCTCACAACCTTCTTTGGGAAGATTTCCACGCATGACGCCTCTAACGCCGTCTATGAGTTAGCAACCTCTAAGAGTAACAAGTCAAGCTCTTTTCTTGACTCTCACCACGTGCAATGAATGCACAAGATCAAGTGGATACGAAATCCACCTCTAGATGCAACATATGCAATCTAGAACCTTTCTCCTTGCTCACAAGGTGCAACACATGCACAATTGAGAGGAGAACATCACACTAGCTAAAAGAAATGAAATGGAGTCAAGCCCCTTCTCTCCAACTAGCCACAAGGGGGTATTTATACCCCACACAATAAAACTAACCGTTGGAGACAAAAATCATGACAACCGGTAGTACCATAGGCAAAGAGCCGGCAATACCACTCCTCTCGTAATGGTTAGAAAACAAGTCATTACAGGCTGCTGTCGGTAGTACCACTTACACAGAGTCCGGTATTACCATTGTCGTTACAACCTGCTGTCGGTAGTACCGCTCATACAGAGTTCGGTACTACCACTGTGTGGTAGTACCGCTCCATACATGCGGAACTACCGTTTTCTAGGGGAGGACAAATCTCCCAAAAAAGTATCTCTTTGGAAAAAATGTACCACGGATAAATCAGTCATACCGCAACTCTGGTTGTACCGCGCCACACATGTTGGTAGTATCGTAGGCCGGTTTGACCACTCACACAGAACCAGTATTACTGATCTTCAACTACTCAAGTCTTCGACCATGTTGATCATTGACCACACAGATCTTCAACTTCATCGATCTTCGACCACACAGGTCGTCGACCACGTTGATCTTTGACCACACAGGTTTTCGACCAACCATCGCGATAGTACTGTGATCTCAACGTCGGTAGTTTTGCCCAACAGTAGTTCCGCAAGACATACACCGGTAGTTCCATTTTTTAAAAGTACATATACTCCAACAAATTTTGCAAAACGAATTTGCAAACCTTTCCAAGATCCAAAGCACACCATCGAGCACATTTATGGAGGTTCGTCTACGTACAAGTCGAGGTGATAGTATAAGGCTATCAAACGAGAGGTAAACTATATTGATGCTCCCCCTGTCAATAATCTTCCTAAGTGGTCAGAAGTCACCATCTCTTTTGAGAAGAGTGATTGTTCAATCCCTTCGACTCGACCCGATCAGTTTCCGATCATGGTCAAACCCACCATCAACAACTGTCGAGTTAATTGTGTATTGATTGATGGTGGCAGTTCTTTAAATATTTTATTTGTGAGTGCTCTGGACGAGTAGCAAGTCCCTTATACCAGAATAAAACCTATATGATATTCATTTCATGGAATTGTACCAGAGATCTTTGGCCAAGCCCATTGGCCAAGTTTCCCTACCTGTCACGTTCTAGCTTCCCGAGTAACTTCAGGATAGAGAAAGTCTCCTTTGATATGGTCGACTTTAACATGATGTATGACACAATACTCGGATGACCTACTTTGGCACGTTTTCTGATATTCGCTCACTATGCGTATCAATATCTTAAGTTGCCAGGTCCCAAGGGAGTCATCATAGTTCGCTGTGATAAGAAAATAGCACTGACGTGAGACCGCAAGTCCCTTGAGATGGTCAGCCAACTCCAACTCGAGAAGCTACCAACACGTAGCGTTTGACCAAGCACTTGAAGCCTAAAGCTGCACTGAAGCCGAACAAAGAGGTCAAGGAGGTTCCTTTGGATCCAGCGGAGCCTTCGAAGACTGTTCGCATTGGGGTTACTTCCGACCCTGCATAGGAAGACGCTCTCATCACTTTCCTCTAGGCAAACACAGAGGTGTTCGCGTGGCAGCCATCCGACATGCCCAGGGTTTCTAGGGAGGTGACCAAGCACAGGGTAGCTCTACGGCCTGATAAGAAGCCCATAAAATAGAAATTACGAAGATTTGCACCAGATCGATGGGAAGTTGTCAAATCAGAATTGGACAAGCTACTCAAAGTAGGCTTTATAAGAGAAATCGATCACTCAAAGTGGTTGGCTAACCCGGTAATGGAAAAGAAGTCTAATGGTAAGTGGCACATGTGTATAGACTACACCAATTTAAATAAAGCTTGTCCAAAAGATAATTTTCCGCTTCCTCGTATTAATCAATTGGTTGACTCTATTGCCGATTGTGAAATGTTAAGTTTTCTATATGCATACTCTGGTTATCACTAGATTAGTATGTCTTCAGAAGATGAAGAGAAGATCACGTTTATTATGCTATTTGGAGTATTTTGCTATGTAAAATGCCATTTGGCTTGAAAAATGCTGGTCCAACTTTTTAACATTTGATGGAATTGACCTTTATACATCAAATGGGCCGAAACTTAGAAGCCTATGTTGATGATCTATTCGTCAAGAACATCAAATGACTTAATCACATTTCATACCTACAGGAGACATTCGACAACCTCAGAAAGCACCTCTTGAAAATCAATCCCAAGTGTGTGTTCAGAGTTTCTTCGAAAAATTACTCGGATTCCTTGTTTTGGCAAGAGGCATCGAGGCAAATCCTGAAAAGATCAAGGCCATCGAGTAGATGCACCATCTAATCACAAAGAAAGAAGTTCAAAAACTCACCAGGAGCATGGTGGCTCTAAGTCGTTTCATTGCACGTCTGGGAGAGAAAAGGACTTCCTTTCTTCAAACTTCTAAGGAAACACGAGGATTTTGAGTGGTCAAAAGAGCCTAACGATGCCTTCGATGATGCCAAGAGATGTCTTACAAGTGCTTCTATTCTAGTTTCTTTGAAATCAGATGAAACACTCTTAGTATATCTTTCTGCTACGCCACAGACAGTAAGTGTTGTACTGGTTGCAAGACATGAAGGCGTCCAATGTAACAGCCTAGCTGTTTATTTTACATTTTTAGTAAAAAAATTAAAAGTAATTTTTATTTCAAATAAAATCAAGTGTTCTTTGGTTGCTTGACTTTTGGCCGGACGAACCAGAGGAGAGCTAAGCTCAACAGCTCACTAAAATGATGCCCAAATCCACTAAGTGGTCAATAACCGGACTCCCTTTTTAATCCCTCTCGGGCCCCACCCGTCAGCAGTTTAACTTCCCTCTTTTATTTTCGGATTTTCCAGCAATTAAAAGCTTCGAAACACTGTAACTTTCTAACCATAACTCCGAATTCGACGAAACCAACTTCTAAAATTTTGTAAAATCAAGACCTGTTTAATGGTTCTGGATTGGTTCAATTTCGAGTTCGTTTGAGTTGTTTTATTTTAATTGGTTCTTACTCGGCTCTCGTTTTTTTTCGTGTTGCTTTTTCCGGTTTCTCCCGTCCGAGTAGAGTTCGACGACGCGAACGAGCCTCCGCTTGAAGCAGCGCAAGACCCCCAAGCTTTCGATCCAGGCGAGTCAATACTTTGATCATTTTGCGCCTACATTTTATGTGAAACTATGTTCATTTTAAACTATGAAAATTGCATGCGATATTTTATGTGCTAAAAGTATGTAAGTCTTAAGGTAGATAACAACCTTATGTCCACCTAATAATATAAACACCACGAGTACATTTGAACTCCCATAATCATTTGTCGCCCTAGATATAAACACTAGTATGGTAGTTATATGACTTATTATTGCCATGCTAAAAGTTTGTCAAGTCCAGGGTTCTAGTAACCTTGATAATCACTCTTTAAACATGAACACTATATTTGAGACAGTCATGGGATGTACATGGCTGAACAATTATGTTGATTTATGTTATGCTTCTCAAAACCCTAAAAATCTGCTGAACCTGTTTGGGCGGGTGGAAAGAACGGTGGGTGTGGATGTAACACAGGGATTGTGGAATGAACCTTGAACAATTTAAGGACTTAATCTGTGTGGACCCTCCGTGTATAAAGTACAACCACAAGTGGCATATTGTAGGCTTGGCGAATAATTTCTTGAACTCTCTAGTCATTTCACGGAGAACGTGTGTAGGTGGGTAATGAAAGCCCCACTTGGAATGGGACACCGGATGTAGGTGGCGTTGCCTAGGATAGCGTATGTGGAGAGTGGAGTCCATTGCGCTAACCTATGGTGGACATCCCGCACAACCTATGGGCGTAACCTCATAGGAGTGAAATGCTAGAGTGTGAAGTATTGTAAAGGCCTCGTGATATTTTCTCGATCTGCATGTCAAAGGAATCATGTAGAACCATCGGGATGATTATCTCTTGTGGGTAAAGATGTACAGTCTCTGCAGTACAAATACAAACTATTCGAATAAGTGTGCTTACGGTCAAGAGCGACATGGAAATCTTCCTCGAGTTAGTTCTGTTTAAAAACTATTGTGGGTGGGAGAAAGCGTCGAGCGGATGTAACCTGACTTTGGTAATTTGTCCTGGAGGGATGTACTCCAGTGTTGGAATTAAGGTGGATGTAACCTGCTATGCAAAAATGTTAGTAATTGGTGGATGTAACCATAAAATATGGTGGATGTAACCATAAAATTTGGAATTGGAAACTACTCTGTTTATTGTACACTTTTAGTATTTAAATCATAAGTTCTTGAAAAATGCTAGTCATAGAAATTTTAAATTATGGTAATTCCAAAAGTCGCTTTATGCAAATAAAAGAACCCGAGCCACCCTTGAATAGCCTTGCATCTATAATTATATGCATTCTGTGTGTTGGCTCGCGGAGCACGGTTGTTTGTGCTCAATCTCGCTCTTAACCCCCCCCCTTTCAGAAGATGCGAATCAAGAGCACTACGCTTATCATGAGGATCAGGATGCCGAAGGAAATGAAGATGGTGGTTATTAGAATAAGCCTCGGTAGTCTTGCCTCTCGCCTCAGTAAAGTTGACCAGGCTAGTTTTGGCGGGTGCCTTCATTATTAGTCAGGTCCCTGGTTAATAGCATTGGTACTCGGGTTATCCCAGTCGCTTGCCTGTGGTGAGTTGTGCCCCTACGCTATGTACGCTTCCGCTTTCGCTTTTATGTACTGTAAGACATTTGGCCTGACGGCCCTATTGTAACCTGGCCCGACGTGGTCTAATTGAACTCTGGTATTGTAATGTATGAATTTATCGTGTATGAAATGATGCAGCATTGTATATGTGAGCATTATCTACTGATCCAGAGAATAATGCAGAGTTATCACAGAGGATTCCAGGTATTACTCATTCCATCCCTAAGATTTCTCCACCGCCTTGCGTTCAACAGAAGCCACTGCCATCGCCATTTTGTTGGCACAGCAGCCACCGCCGTGGACCATGACAGCTGGCGACACATCCGGCCATCTCTTCCCCGGGCTTCCGTGGTTCCGTTTTGCCGCTCGCCATGCCACCCACTCGCCGACGAGCTGATGTTGCTTGACACTCTTTCTGTTTGAGGCCTTCGCCTTGCTACTCATCACTTCTGCACTCTCTCTATTCCCTCTTCCGTTCGATCTCTGTGTGTATGCACTCATGGTTCTCTTGTCATACTTCAATTGCTCAGAGTCTCATCAGTTTCTTTTATGCTCTGCTACTCTTTGTTGTGTAGGTCTTCTACCTCACTTTATATCTTTTACATTCTAATGTTCTACATACAATACGTCTCAAACTTAACGTCTCTATCACGTATACAATAGTCTTCATTCCACTTCACTATGAGGTTCACACTACTCTACTCTCTACGCACACAGTCTCTTTCACTCTAGGCATGTTTTATGATATCAAGCTATCTCAGAAATACGCTTGCGCTAAATACTATGCACTCATTCCCTTTTGTTTCCACTCATCATCTGTCTCTTTAACACATATGGTATTATCGCCGACGAGCTGCCACGCCAAAGTTGCCACAAGTCTGATCCCTCTATTCTTTGCTCTAACCTTTTTTTCCTTGAGTTTATATTACATGGGAACCATTGCTTAGTTTGTTATGAGAGGGAAGCTAGTGTTTACACTCTCGAGACCATGGGATCGAACCCCTTGAACCCCACCTTTCCATAGCCTAAAATATTTTGCTTAGCCAATGACAAGCGCTCCTACTTGTTATTAACTATAAAAAAATTCTAAAATTCCAACAAAAATATGATTCCCAAGAATACTCCTTGTTTTACAAATTTCTAGAACTTCTCTTCCAATCAATTTTCCAATTGCTCATTCTCCACCATTCGAACTCCGAATCAGGTGATTCAAAATTCTAAATTCATAGTGTATCTCCCAGTATATATTTTATAATTTTTGGATTTTATTTGGGTTTATTTGTCTTTGGGCGCTTTTCATGCGTAGACCGCGACATCCTGGAAGAGTGCAATTTCGACGGCAATTCTCACCAATTCGCAGAGCAAGGCAAGTTAATTACACATGTGATCATGTTGCTCCCAATAATTTAAATTAATTATGTTGTTTTAAAATTATTATGTATGTGTACTTTTATTTAATCTAGTTTAAATTCAATTTAAATTCTAGTTATGCCCAAATCCTTTGTGTATGGCCAAATTTGACTCTAAACAATCATGCCTTGTCACCCTAGTTGAAAACCTAGTTAGTATATTAGTATTAACTGAAAATTTTATAGAATTTCTTAGTTATGCTTAGAATAATTTAGGTGGGAAGAATTGTTTCGCTTAAAATGATGATTTATAAAATTTATTCTTGACTTCAGTGAGTCAAGAAGTCTATGAAATTTTGATAAAATAAAATTATGAAATTGGTTTAGACTTAGGCAAATGATTAGGTGGTGGGTGCTTGCTGGCATGCATTGTTGTTTGGTGACACAATGTTGATTGCTAGGCACAAGAGGTATGTGGTTGGTGAATATGTCAGTTAAGCACTGGTCTGTGGGTACTATTGCAAAGCCCTATCATACTATCACAAGGCTGATATGGGACAGTCCTGACTGATTAATTTACAGGTCCCAACCTGAGTCTCGCTGTAGGTTGAAAGTGAGCGTGGCGTTGGCCATGAGAAGTCTCACTCAGCTCAAGAGGGGGCTCCATCTTGTGGGTTCAAGTTGTGGTGAAGGTTGAAGATTTTGCATTGTAAAAGTCTTGTCATGATTTCCTCGCCACACACCAAAGGAAGTGTGCTTATCCGGTGGCAATATGGGATGATCATGTCTTGTGGGTAAAGCTGTACAACCTCTGTAGATTATATAATCTATCCTAGATAGCCGTGCCCATGGTCATGGGCAAACTGAGTAAAGTTTTTTATGGATTAGACTTTGTTTTCAAAATGGTTTTACAAAATGCTTATGGATAGATGGAATCCATATGAGATCTTTTTGAGGAAAGATGGTCCGGGTGGGATGCCCGTAGTTAGGTTAGTGTTTGGTTGGAGGCTGCACCAATGATATTATTTTGTTAAAATCTTGTTTTTATTTATTGTATCGAATTTAGCTTTTGAACCTATTTACAATATTTACTTCAATTCTACTTTTTGCTCAACTAACCTTATTATACCTTTCTTTGTCAATTCTTATGCATGCATTAACTCTGTTAAACCTGCTAGTGTAACTTGTAGAGTACTTTATGTGCTTATGTTGCTCAATTTATCATTTTTCAAAGGGTGACTTCGACTTCGATGAGGATCAGAACGAATAGGCTACGTCTTACTGTCGTTTTGCCTGTGGGTAGGCTCAGTGGGCTTCTTCTGCTTTAGTTTTTTCTTCCACTGCTTATATTTAATTTTGGTTTATGGACCATTGATGTAAGTTTTGGCCATCAGGCCCATATTCAATTAAATAATGTTTGTCATTGTTCTTGATATGTATCCTTGTTATCACTGTGTGCACTAGCTGATTCTAGACTAGTGCGATTTACATAGAGGGTTTTGGAGTTGTTGCTCTAGGATCCAACACCGAGTAGCCGGAGTAGTGTCTAGGGAGGCCGAGTAGCTGCAGATCTGATGAGCAGCCGCTAGATCTAGTGGGTAGCCACCAGATCTAGCGAGGAGAAGGTCGGAGAAGCCCCCAAGTCCAGCGAGAGTGGCTAGAGGCAGAGAGATATGTCCGGATCTGAGCTGGGAAAGGCGAGCACGCCACGTGGTTAGCTAGGAGGAGCCATAGCCATGAGAAGGAGGAGAGTAGGTAGCGTCTCTGGCGCCGAGAGGATGGAGGAAGAGGAGAATAGCTACCAAGAGCTAAGCGTCGGCCGAGGAAGAGGAGTGCGAGCGTCGGCCGAGATAAAGGAGGACTACAAAGCGTTGGCCAAGTGGAGGAGTGCGAAGCATCGACCAAGTAAAGAGGGAAGAGGAGCGCCCATCGGCCGAGCGTGGCCATGGGCCGAGTGTTGGGCTGGGCCGAGAAGCTTGGGCCTTTGGGGCAGTTTTAACAGAAGGTTAGCAGGCTTTTGTCTAGATCTTAGCCTGTTAGATAGGTTAGAAATCCACTGATGCGGGAGAGCGAAAAGTTTTCCAATCTATTAGTACCTTAATTAAATAACTTATAGTCGAGCGTCTGCCTATAATGCAGAAATCGACCAGGCTCAAGCCGAGGTAGCATATCAAGTTGCCATTGATTCCAGCACTTACTACTACTCAGGCAAGCAAAATTCTTGATTATGCACATAGTTATGTCAAATGTACAAATTATTTCCTGTACCATTAAGATATACTTGCATTAGAAAAATGTTTTTGGAAAAAGAGTAAATGGATCAGAAAGGTTAAGAGTTAAGAAGAGAAAATAAAAGAGGAGAAAAAGAAAGAGAAAGAGTATGAGTTAAAATCCGTGGTCCGACTGAGAGGAGCAACAGGACTGCAGGAGTATGTAAATAGGAGGGTAAAGGGAACCTTGAAAATGCAGAGAGAGGGAAGGCAGGACCCCTTTACGTATAGTTAGAATATAAGGACCTACCAGACTCTCACTCAGATCGGGGACCGTAAATTAAATGCTAGCCATTTTTTTCATCTCGGACGGGTAGAAATTAGTACCCTGTTACGTTATTCATCACTCTATATTGGGTAAGTAAATATATATGAGTAGAGATGGATGAAGCTCCAGACCAGTAACACCAATCTGGAAGTGAGTAAGTCCCGAGATGCTATATGCGTAGGTGGAGTGTTGGGCCGGGAGCCGATCCAACCAAATATTATTTAAAGTCGGTAGAGCCCGGGTGAGCGACCCGATATACCAGCAGAAAATAAATGGGCTGGAGAATTGAGCAACATAACTTGGAAAAGTTATGTACTTTGAACTTGACCCCACACCAAAGGAACTGTGGAAAAACCAGTTATAATGGTTCAGAGTAGCTACGAGTATACTGACACAAGCTTACATATTGCTAAATAAAATCATAAATTTATGCTCGTCTCTTGGATTGGAGACTACGGTGATTATTAGGGAGCTTTCTTCACTCGCGTGAAAAGTAGAATCTTTCCAAGTTAAAAGGTGGATAATTAATTTGATAACGCTATTTTTGAGAATTAAAATTTAGAAACTTTAATAACCCCAAAAGAGAGGCATACAGTGCATCTTGCTAATACTATACTTGTTTAATACGTCAATACTTACCCTTGCTATTATTTTCTTTGTTAGACCTTGCCCCGTTCGGAGAGTACTCCGAATAGGATGAAGGGACCGCAGGCATAGTCGAGCTCACTGGGGAGGAGGACGATGGTAGCGAGGAGCCGAGAAAGGTGGACCCCTTATACGGTAGTTGGGACGAGTAGGCGACCTACGGAGCTGAGCAGAAGAGCTTTAGGGTATCAGTTTGTACATTTTGCCCCTTTCGTATCTGTAACCAAGACCATAGCCCTCGCAGCAAGTGCTGTAATAAGAATACAGTTTCTACATTATTGTTCTACTACATGACTTTGGTAAAAACTTATTATCGTCGAAACAGTGTTCTACTGATTAAGCAAATAATAATCTATACATTTAAGTGTGATTATTTTTGAGATAATTACATGAGGCGCCACACAAGCCCACTTACACAACTCAGTCATCGCTCGGCCATTTCCTGCTGGGCCGCCTCGTCCGTTTGCCGCTCGGGCCGACAACCGTCTGGTTGGTCAGACCGTGAATAACACCTGAAGCCATAACTAGGGGTGAAAACGGATCAGATAGTTTCTGACCGATCCAGATAAAAACAAATACAAATTGTGTCGGATCGGATTTTCTTCGGATAGGATAGGTGCTTGGCATCCTCCTCAACTTGATCACAAAATCTGCGGATGGTATGATGATGAGGCCATCCACGCACCCTCAGTTTGTCCGCAGTCAAAATCTTCCTTTGAAGCATCAACCACATGAAGAATTTGCATTTGATTTCCACCTTTGCTTTCCATATATTGTTGAAGTTCAAGGGAGCGTAGACGCCGATAAATTGGGCGTTGTAGGCCGACCTCGCCGAGTGCTTGCCACCGTGGTGAAGGTCCAGATGGCCTTATCTTCTTCCTGGTTTAGGGTGACATCCTGTAGCGCGTTCCTGAGTGCTAGAAACTCTTTGGCTTGTGCCTCGGTGGAAATGCGTTGACGCCCCTTCATCCATGGTCCTTGTTGTAAGCTGTCATGCACCGATTTGTGCCTCCTCAAAAGCGAGCTTGTAGCATTGCGATGCTATGTCCTTCAGTGCCTTGTTTAGCCATCGCGTGCTCCAGAACTTGCCATTTTGCCGATGCCTTTTATGTACGCTGGTATACGCAAAGGGACTGTCTCCAAAAAAAAGTGGAGCTTCGTTTTTCTAGACTTCATGGTGATCTTTGGGTAGTAATCTTGATGAGCAAATCCATATAGAGCAGATAGAATGGTTCAGTGAACCGAAAAATTAGCACCTAATTTGCAAGTTAAAGAAGTCATTGTATGGATCTAATCAGGCATTTTGACTTCTATATGTTGAAGATTGGCTACAGGGGATGTGAGTATGACTGTTGTGTTTATGTTCTACACCTTAACAATGGTCCGTTTATTTTTCTGCTATTGTATATTGATGATATGCTAATTGCTGCAAAGCACATACGTGATGTGATTAGTGTTGCAAATAATGCACAGAAAAATAAAGAGACAAGAGACACGAATTTTTACGTGGAAAACCCTTGCGGGAAAAAACCACGGGCGCTCGAAGGCAAATCACTATAATATGGAGAGATTACAATGGAGCGCTTATCCATCCTATGGGCTACCGGGGTACATATTTATAGCGTGAGGGAAAAGAGTCCCACACGGAGAGGAAACCGAATCAGAGTCGGTTGCTACAGATTGACATCACGTCGATACCATCGTGCATGCACCGCCATGCCACGTCGATATGAGGCGATGAATACGGTCGGATCAACTTTAACAATCTCCACCTTGGGCGAATTCCTTCCAATGAGTCGAAGAATATGATAGACTCATCCAATAAAATTATCATCCATACCTCGGCGCGAAAGTCCAAAGGACTAGTGAGTAATACCAACTAAGTCTGAGCATAGCTCAAACTTAGATGTAGGAACTGGCTTTGTCAACATATCAGCTGGATTATCATGAGTACTTATCTTGTTGACTTTAATATCACCTTGAGCAATGACACCTCGAATGTAGTGATACCTGATATCAATGTGCTTTGTTCTCTCATGAAACATTTGATCTTTTGTAAGGCAAATAGCACTCTGACTATCACAAAATATTGTAGTGCAAGATGTATTTCCACAAAGCTCAGTAAATAAACCTCTTAGCCAAATGGCTTCTTTGCAAACTTCAGAAATAGCCATATACTCAGCTTCTGTAGTAGACAAGGCAATGGTAGCTTGTAAACTTGCTTTCCAGCTAACGGCACACCCTCCAATAGTGAACACATAACCAGTGAGAGATCTTCTTTTATCCAAATCTCCAGCAAAATCAGAATCCACATAACCAACAAGTCCATCTCTAGACTTCCCAAATTGTAAACAAGCATTAGATGTGCCCGCAAATATCTGAAAATCCATTGAAGCGCTTTCCAATGCTCTTTTCAGGATTAGCCATGTATCTACTAACCACACTTAATGATTGAGATAAATCAGGCGAGAACATACCATGGCATACATAAGCGAACCAATCGCACTCGCATATGGAACTTTAGACATGTACTCAATTTCATCATTTAATTGTGGACATGATGCTAGAGAAAGTCTGAAATGTGCAGCTAAGGGAGTACTCACAGTTTGGCCTTATGCATGTTGAAACAATGAAGAACTTTATCAATATATCCCTTTTGACTTAGATATAATTTGCCAAGTATGTCTCTCTAATGATTTCCATACCAAGAATCTTCTTTCTTTGCACCGAGATCTTTCATATCAAATTCACTATTTAATTGTGCCTTCAACTTTGAAATTTCAGCCTTGTCTTTTGCAGCAATCAACATATCATCAACATATAGGAGCAAATAAATAACTGAACCATTATGAGTCTTCAAGTAAACACAGCTATCATAATTAGATCTTTTAAAATTACGAGATATCATAAAGGAGTCAAATCTCTTATACCATTGTCTAGGTGATTGCTTCAAACCATAAAGAGATTTCTTCAATTTGCAAACAAAAATCTCCTTTTCGGAATAATGAAACCTTAGGTTGCTCCATATAAATGTCTTCTTCTAATTCCCCATGTAAGAATGCAGTTTTCACATCCATTTGTTCAAGCTCATAATTATGCATAGCCACAATCTTGAGTAAAGTGCGAATAGAACTATGCTTCAACAGGGAAAGACATCTGTAAAATCAATACCTGGAATTTGGCTGTATCCTTTTGCAACTAGCCTTGCTTTGTACCTAACCTCTTCGGTTGGTGAAACTCCTTCTTTCTTCTTGAAGATCCATTTACAGCGAATAGGCTTCTTCTCAATTGGCAACTTGACCAGCTCCCAAGTGCCGTTCTTATCAAGAGATTCCATCTCATCATTCATGGCAGTCATCCATCTTTCTGAATCACTAGAAGAGATAGCCTCTGAATAAGATGAAGGTTCTGCAGTACCTTCAATTTCTTCTGCCACATTTAAACAATAAGCTGCAATATTAGCTTCTTCAATATATCGTTTGGGAGGCTGAATGTTCCTCCTTTGTCTATCAACTGCAATGGAACGATGTGTTGGTGGCTCAACAATAGGGAATTCTGAAATATTTTCTTTGTCGACTTCTGGTGTAGATCCTGAATCAATAACATGCTCCACCTGCACGCTTGATTGCTTCTCAACGGGATCATCAGTAGATGGTTTATCATGCAACATAGCAGACTCATCAAAAGTAACACTTCTGCTAATAACCACCTTTCTAGTTTCAGGATTCCACAATTTATATCCTTTCACACCAGTTTTATGACCAAGGAAAATGCACTTAATTGCTCTAGCCTCTAATTTACCATTGTTAACATGAGCATAAGCAGGACAACCAAATATTCTTAAATTTGAATAATCTGCTGGAGAGCCAGACTATACCTCAATTGGAGTCTTCTTATCAATAGCCAAATTTGGTGATCGATTAATAAAATAACAAGCAGTGGAAGCGGCTTCAGCCCAAAAACTCTTAGATAATCCAGAATTTGATAACATGCAACGTACCTTCTCCATGATGGTTCTGTTCATGCGTTCGGCCACACCGTTTTGTTGAGGAGAACCTGGGACGGTATAATGTCTCACAATACCTTCTGATTTGCATAAAGCTTCAAATTCTCGAGCGAACTCCAAACCATTGTCGATGCGTAGCTTCTTGACATGCTTACGGTTTGTCTTTCAATCATAATCTTCCACTCCTTGAATGTTTTGAATACATCTGATTTATGCTTGTGAAATATGCCCAAACTTTTCTTGAGTAATCATCAATGATGGTCAACATGTAGCTTGCACCTCCAAGTGGCTTAACGCGGGATTCTCCCCACAAATCGAGTGAACATAATCCAATATACCTTTTGTAGAGTGAGTCGCGATCTTGAATTGCACTCTCTTTTGCTTGCCGAAGACACAATGTTCACAAAACTTCAACTTGTCGATGTTTTGACCATCAAGAAATCCTCTTTGCATAATTCCATCATTCGACTTCACTCATATGCCCCAGCGCATATGCTAAAGATTAGTAGCATCGAATCGGATAATTTATTTGAGGCCTTGATAGCATCACCTGAAATTGTAGTGCCTTGTAGATGATATAAGTTGGCAGCTTTCATATCACCCTTCATCACAACAAGAGAACATTTGGTGACTTTCAGAACTCCACCTCCACCTGAATACTTGTACCCTTTAGCATCAAGAGTACTCAACGAGATAAGATTTCTCTTCAAATTTGGAATGTGACGAACATCTGACAAAGTTCTGATGGTGCCATCAAACATCTTGATCTGAATAGAACCAATGCCTGCAACCTTGCATGGTGTATTATCACCCATCAACACTGATCCACTTGGCATAGCTTCATAAGTAGCGAACCACTCACGGTTTGGGCTCATGTGGAATGTACAGGCTGAATCAAGAATCCATTCATCGTCGGCTTTGCAATTACCGGCGAAGGCAATGAGAACCTCTCCATCAGAAGCTTCTTTGGTGACAACGGTGGCTCTTGGTTCATTCTCTTGTTGATCCTTCTTGAAATTGTTATTTCTCTTTTCCTTGTTCTGCAACTTCCAGTACTCGGATATGTCATGATCATCTTTCTTGCAATACCTACATGACTTTCTGTTCCTTGATTTAGATCTGCCTCTATATTTGTTTTTGCTTCTGCCTTTTGAATTGCCGTTTGAATCCCTCTCATATTGCCTGTCGCGGACAGACAAACCTTCTGCATGCGTACTTGAACTTTCATTGGGAACCATAAGCTTCATCTTTTCCTTAGCATACAGAGCTTCATAAACTTCACTGAGAGTGAGAGTATCTCGGCTATATAGAATAGTATCTCTAAAAGTAGAGTCGAATCTGAGAGAGCATAGCAAAATAAGACCCAAATCTTCATCATCATATTTTACCTCCATAGCCGAGGTCCGCAACAACTTCCTTGAAAGGCTGTAGGTGGTTCAACAACGAGGCACCCTCCGCCATCTTGTGGGAATAAAGCTTACGCTTCGGATGCATCTTCTTTGGTCGATCCTTAGTCATAAAATCTGCTCTAGCTTCACCATAATGCGGCAAATGGATGTCTCCTTCATAACCTCTGTAAAATATTATTTGATAGATGAAGATGAATATGAGATAAGGCCTTACGATCTTTACGTTGCTTCTCATCAGCGAACCATGTGGCTGGCATCTTGTCGATCCCCAGAAGTGCATCATCCAAATCAAGCTGTGATAAAACAGCTCATATCTTGACTTGCCATAGAGAAAACCTCGTGTCGCGATCCAACAATGGAAGATCATACTTCAAAGTCGCCATGTGGAAGAAACCAAATTTTCTTTGATGCAATTTGGGTGTACTAGCAAAATTCTTGAAAGTTGAAAATCTGCACGCTTCCTTGGTGCACTTAGCAATTTTGGCCAAAAGATAAAAATCAAACCACCAAGCTCTCGCTTCACTTTTCCTTTTTATTGATTTCCGATCCGTGCGCTTTTTATTCTAGCATGCGCTTGCGCTTGATCTTTGCTTGCTGCGGTTGTCTGCTTTGATTGACGACGTGAGTTCTGGGGCGGGCGACGGAGAAGACTCGAAGGCACGCTTTCGGGACGGCGTGCACTGCTGCCGCGTGCTCGTGATTTGCTCTCCGCCGGCTGCAGGGCACGGACGGAGGAAGCGAAGCGACTTGCAATGTTGTTGCTGCTGTCGCCCGCGTGAATTGGTCGCCGACTTCGGAGAGGACCGCAACTTGATTCGACGAGCGGCGAAGGGCGGCGACTTTGGATGCGATGCGGACGGAGCGAAACAGCGAGACGCGGCCGGATGGTGTGCGACTCGGCGGCGGCTTCCGATGGATTTCTTTTTCCTCGAATCTCAAACTCTAAATCCTGTGCTCTGATACCACTTATTGCAAATAATGCACAGAAAATAGAGACAAGAGACACGAAATTTTTACGTAGAAAACCCTTGCGGGAAAAAATCACGGGTGCTCGAAGGCAAATCACTATAATATGGAGAGATTACAATGGAGCGCTTGTCCATCCTATGGGCTACCGGGGTACATATTTATAGCGTGAGGGAAAAGACTCCCACACGGAGAGGAAACCGAATCAGAGTCGGTTGCTACAGATTGACACCACGTCTGATACCATCTGTGCATGCACCTGCCATGCCACGTCTGACATGAGGCGATGAATACGAATTCGGATCAACTTTAACAATTAGTTTGAAAGTTTTGCTAAGTCAAGAATTTGATATGGAAGACTTAGAGGCAAAAAATAAAATATTGGGCATAAAAATACACAATGACAAAAGCTCAAGAAAATTGTAGTTATCTCGACGGGTGTATGTTGAGAAAGTTTTGGAACGGTTTGATATGAGCAAGGCTAAACTAGTAAGTACTCATACCACTTTAAACTTTCTTCTAAATTTTGTCTTACACCAGACAAAGAAATTAAAGAGATAGCAAAAGTTCCTTATGCTAGTGCGGTCAGTTCCTTAATGTATACAATGGTTGCATAAGGCTGGATTTGGCGCATGCTATAAGTCAAGTTGGAAAGTTTATGGTTAAACCAGGGAGTCGACATTAGAAGGTAATCAAGTAAATATTTAGGTACTTGAGAGGAACAACAAGTCATACTATTGTTTTTGATGGACAGTAAGATAATCTTTTGGTTGTTGGATATGTGGATTTGGACTATACCGATGAGTTGGATAATAGGGGGTCTACTACAGGGTATGTTTTTACTCTAGGTAGAGGGCTTATTTGTTGGAAGTCATCAGTTTAATCTATTGTTGCATTCTTTACAACTAAGATGGAGTACATTGCTATGGCTGAAGTTGCAAAGAAAGCGTTATGCCTTGCATAACTAGTAAAGGAACTGGTGTGATAGTCATAGCGCAATTTTTTGGCAAAGAATCGAGTGTATCATACCAGGACGAAGCATATTCATACAAGGTACCACAGGAGCAAAGAGTTGATTAATTCGGGAGAGATTGATTTGATGAAGGTGCACGCTGATGCTAATGTTATGGATATGTTGATCAAACCCGTCACAAGTTTGAGTATTGCCTTAACTTGTTTGAAGTTACAAACTGCTGAGCAAGAATATAACTCCTAGTTCACGAGTGTGTGAGGAGTATCAAGGTGTTTTCTTTTATTCTTTAAAGTGATATGCTCATCAAGGTAAAGATGGTGTTCTTCAAGGTGGTGTGTTCATCAAGGTAGAGATTTATCGTGTATGACTCATATATGCAAAGGAAGGTGGTGTTTTCTTTTGTTGTGGAGGTGTCCGAGTCGAACATATAACCGAAGTATAGATATATATCGTCGATCTCTTGTAATCTTAATCATGAAAAAAAAGAAACTCTTCATATAGACAAAGTTGCCGTGATTCGGCTCCCGGGTACGTAAACATTGTCAAACCCTGTTAATAAATCTTCATATCTCTTATGTGCTTTTTTGCTTACTGTGATTGTCCTTTCGTACTAAGGCTGCTGCCGGTTTCAACACTGCGCAAGTTAACCTATATCTAAAATAGAGGCTAAATAAGCTCCCAGATAAATGTAATAGTACGTCAACTATAATGTTCTGAATGTAATGGTATTCGATACACTCGTACATCCCTTGTCTATGGTCCTATGAAGTCCGAACTCTCACTTGATTTCCCTCCCTTTGGTTTCCAGAGGGAAGAGGGTACATGCCACTCCTGAAAGAAAGAGCGCCAGCCCGATCACAAACACCGCTTCTTTCTGATGGCAGCTCTCTAGCAAGGTAACAGTCACGAGCGGCGCAACCATGCTTCCTACACGGCCAAGGGCAGTGCCGACTCCAACTCCGGTGTTGCGACATGATGTAGGGTAGGTCTGCACAAAATTGATACGAAATGGGATGAGAAACAGAAACTCCATATACTCCATTATGCTTACTAATCTCATGAACATGATTTGTGGTTGCATCTGCTTCATTATTCATATGTATGCTTAGTTCTTTTTTTCTCACTGATCTTTAAACAGGAAAGAAGTGAACTAGCAGCATATGCATTGATGTTAATGTTGCAGATATTTAGTACTGACCTCCGGGGCGTAAACATGTAGAACAGTCAAACTACCCATGACGAAAGTCCGGGCACAGAAAAGAAGGGTAGTTGTTACACCTTCTCCCAGATGTACAGCTAGTGGTGCGACGCAAGCGCAGCACAGAAAAATCATGCCTCCCATTGACACTCTCCGACCAACCCTGTCGATCAATAGAGCCGCCAAAAGCTGACCGGGGAATTCTGTCATCAAATAAAGCAAGGTTTTAGCTACTGAAGCATTTCACTGGTTTTCTTGGAGACAAGCATCTCTGGTTTTGAAATGAAGAATTTTACATACAATCAGCACCCCCTACAATTCACTGTTTCAGAAGTTGTAGAAGAAAACATCCTTCAATCAAATCAGCAGTTTCATCTAGGCTAGCGATCATGTTGTTTACTCAAACTTGCTGAATGATCAGAGGAAACTGAAAATCTGAAGAAACAATTTATTGTGAGCACAACATTACCTGCAAAACTGGTCACCAGCACATCTATGTAAAGATTGGAATCCTTCGGTTGCATCAAACGTGCTCCTACTGATGCACACCTGCTGTCTCGATTGCTTTGTTCGGAGGTTAGCAATACTATTCCATAATAACCAATATGAATTGCAAGAAATACAAAGCAAAGAAGAAAAGTTGATCTGATCAGGTCACGCGACCAAAGAGCTCGAAATGCATTGATGCCACTGAAATTAGAGCTTCTGTCCTCATCAATTCCATCAGTTTCTTCTGGCATAACTAGAAGTGTTGTCTCAGA
The DNA here is from genome assembly GCA_036346575.1 of Dendrocalamus sinicus. NCBI lineage: Eukaryota > Viridiplantae > Streptophyta > Magnoliopsida > Poales > Poaceae > Dendrocalamus > Dendrocalamus sinicus. Next base: position 7,289,720 of record CM070660.1, on the reverse strand, counting down.
AGCACCAAGGCTATTGTCAACTCCCCTTTTTGGGTCAGAAGTTAGAACGCCAGGAGGGAGCACCCTGTTGTTCATTCTTGCTACTCTCTCTAAGATAAGTGTAGCATCCTTTGTTTTACCTCTTGAGCAAAGGTACCTTGGTGATTCAGGTGCTAAACCAGAGAAAATAAGCAAGACAAAACATGGCGTGGAGGTCAATGCAAGTAACCACCTCCATCCAAGTATTGGCATTACAACCTGCATTCAGCGTACACGATGAAATATGAATTAGACGTCTAGGCCGGGTTGCTGTCTTGCAAGCAAAACATTTGTTAGTATAATCCGTTGCTGGTCTGTTTGATTAGGAGTAGAAGTTTGATTAGGAGTCGGACTCAGTTTAGGAGTCTGATTCAGTGTTTGTTTATGAGTTAGTTTCTGATTTAATCTCCGTTTTTGCTTCTAGTTCGGTCTTTGATTTGCATATAAATGAAGAGGCCCAGGTGCGGCTAACAGCAGCGCAGCAGAGAAAAACATTGTGTTTTCTCATCTGTTTCTGTTGCCTCAACTCCGTGAGAGTTCGTGAGCATGAGGATCGTGATTTTGTCTCTTTGCCAACATTTGGTATCAGAGCAAGGCTACTCGATCCCTACGCAATGTCAGCTCCAGCAAGCGATGGTAACCGGAGTCTGTCGCCGCGCCGCAGAGGCCGAGGAAGGCGCTTGGCCTCGCCGATCGTCCCTCATCGTGGTCGCACTCGTGGCCGCGATATGGTGATCCAGAAGACGGTGCGGGAGGTTGGAGGCGTGTCCTATCCGATGCTCACGCGCGACAACTACACGGATTGGTCGCTCGTAATGAAGGTGATGCTCCAAGCGAGGGTACAAACGTGGAAGAATAGAAAGAGGAAGAGATGCACAGCACACTGCACAATCGGTGCCTGGACGAGATAATTATAGCACACCCGGATGGAATAACCGGGAAAGATTGCAAAGAAAGGAAGGTGACATGATTACAGTCTATACATATCCTATGCACCAAATATAGACAATATGTGTTATCTTTGACACCCCCCCGACAGTTGAAGCGTCGAGTTGCTGGACGCAAAGGCTGGACCGAAAATCTGCAAAAAGCTGAACCGGTAGTCCCTTGGTCATGATGTTGGCAAACTGAAGAGATGACGGTACATGGAGCACACAGACTTGTCCGAGGGAAACTTTCTCACGAACAAAATGAATGTCGATCTCGATGTGCTTCGTACATTTGTGCTGCACAAGATTGGCAGACAAGTACTCACGTTGTCGCAGAAGACCACAATCGCTGTGTGGAGGGGGACATGCAGCTCGCCAAGGAGCTGGCGCAACCAGCAAGACTCGGCGACGACGTGGGCAACAGCTCGGTATTCCGCCTTAGCACTGAAGCGGGAGACGGTGGCTTAGCATTTGGATGACCAAGACACGAGGTTGTCGCCGTAGAAGATGCAGTAACCTGACGTGGAGCGCCAGGTATCCGGGCAGCCGGCCCAATCAGCGTCTGTGTAGGCCATGAGGGAGGAGGCAGAGGACACCTGGATGAAGAGGCCCTGGTCCAAAGAGCCCTTGATATAGCGGAGAATCCGCTTGATCAAGGCCATGTGAGCATCCCACGGGGCGTGCACGTGGAGGCACACCTGCTGAACAGCATACGCGATATCCGGCCGGGTGAGAGTGAGGTACTGTAGTGCCCCAGCAAGGCTATGGTACTCGGTGGCGTCGCGGAGTAGCTCGTCGGATGAAGAGGAGAGCTTGGCCTTGGTGTCCACCGATGTCGTTGTTGGGTGACACTCAGCCATACCAGCACGTTGAAGGAGATCAATGGCATAATGGCGCTGAGAGAGGTGAAGACTAGCTGGGGTACGCCGAACGGAGATGCACAGGAAGTAATGCGGATCGCCGAGGTTAGTCATGGCAAACTCGTGGTGGAGCCGGGTGGAGAGGTGGCGTAGTAGGCGGGTCGATGAAGCCGTCAGGATGATGTCGTCGACGTAGAGGAGGAGATATGCAACATCGGGCCCATTGCAGTAGACGAAGAGCAACGTGTCAGAGATCGCCGCGGTGAAGCCGAGGGTGCAGGCATGGGTGGCAAAACGCTGATACCACGCCCGTGGGGCTTGCTTGAGGCCGTAGAGAGACTTCTGGAGCCAACAGACATAGTCGAGGTGGGCGGAGTCGATGAAGCGGATGGTGCTCTTTGGCGATGACGGCGGTCTCGAAGATGGCCGTGGAGGAAGGCGTTCTTCACATCAAGCTGGTGAATGGGCCATGACTTGGAGGCGTCGATGCTGAGGATGACACAGATGGTAGCCGGCTTGACAACGGGACTGAATGTCTCGTCGTAGTCAACACCAAGTTGCTGGGAGTAGCCGCGAACCACCCAGCGGGCCTTGTGGCGGGCGAGGGACCCATCTGCATGGAACTTGTGCTTGAAGATCCATTTGCCGGAGACGATGTTGGCATCAAACGGGCGCGAAACGAGAGACCAAGTCTTGTTGTGAACAAGAGCCTCATATTCCTCGCACATGGCCCGAGACCAGTGTGGGACGGCGAGAGAAGCTCTGTACGTCTTGGGCACAGGAGAGGCTGCATCACAGGAGACAGCGAGATTAAGCCGCTTAATCGGTTTAACGATGCTGGCCTTTGCACGAGTCACCATATGGTGAGGTCCAGGAGTCGGGCGTGGAGTGGAGATCGGCATAGTTGGAGCAAAAACCCGGGTTGGTGCCACAGCTGAAGGGTCGGGAGGTGGCTGAGCGCGCGCGGAGGTGAGCACATGGGCGCGCGACATGGCCCCGGTAACCTAGGCAGAGAGGCGCCTAGCCCAGGCAACCCAGGCGAGCCGGCCTGTAGCGGTGAGCCGGGAGGCGCCCCGGTTGGGCCAGCTAGTGACAGCGGCCCAGCCGTTGTAAATCCTGAGGCAGCTCGGCGGAGAGAGTCCGCCAGTGAACCGAAGCATGGCCCACCCGAGCCATGAGGTGAAGCCGGCGGTGACTCAGGCGGGGCAGCACTGCTCGGCCTGGCAAAGGTGGCCCGAGCGGGAGTGTGGCCACCAAGCACCGCTGGAGCCGAGGGCAGCCGTGGTGCGCAAGACACACAGGGAGCCGCGAGCTCATCGTTGGTGATGTCGCCCAAAAAATCAAACTCGTCTGGAGATGGCGCCGCTACACTGGTGGCAAAAGGAAACACTGCTTCATCAAAATAAAACATGTCGGGAGACAATAACCTTGTTAGTACATGGATCGAGACAACGATATCCCTTTTGCGCGGTGGGGTATCCTAGGAAAATGCAGGCAGATGAGCGAGGAGCTAGTTTGTGTTTAGTTGTGGCGGATAGGTTAGGGTAACAAAGACAACCAAAGACGCGAAGATGAGTGAGATCAGGTGGTGTACCGAAAAGCTTCTCATGAGGGGAGAGGAAGGCGATAGGCTGAGACGGCCGCCAGTTAAGAAGGTAGGTGGCGACGGAGAGGGCTTCGGCCCAATAGGAGGGAGGCATGGAAGCTTGTAAAAGGAGGCAATGAATGATATGATTAATGGTGCAAATGGAGCGTTCAGCTTTTCCATTTTGTTGCAAGGTGTAGGGGCAAGAGGTGCGCAAAAGAATGCCGTGGGCTTGGAGGAAGGAGAGAAGTGCTTGGTTGATGAATTCGCGGCCAGTGTCGGTTTGGAAACATTGACAAGGAGTTGGAATTGGGTGTGAGCATAGGGAACAAAGGTCTGAGAAACATGGAAAACGTTAGATTTATGTCGTAGAGGAAAGGTCCAAAAATAATGAGAAAAAGTATCGACGATGACAAGGTAATAACGAAAACCAGAACTACTGAGAATAGGAGATGTCCACAAATCACAATGGAGTAATTGAAAAGGTGCAATAGTGATACTAGATGACTGACTAAAAGGTAATTTGACATGTTTCCCTATGCGACATGTATGACAAGAAGAAATCTCAGAAACAGGTATGGTCTTGTGGAGGTAGTGGGCGACATCTCGACCAGGATGTCCAAGACGGCGGTGCCAAGTGTTGGAGGATGTAGTGGCCGAAACAAGAAGATGTGGACGGGCGGCAGCCGGAACGGTGTATAGATCCCCGTCACTATTGGAGCGAAGTGTCACGGTCCCCGAACGTAGATCCTTCACAGAAAATCCAAGAGGGTCAAACTCGATGGAACAGTCATTATCACAGGTAAATTTATGGATAGAGAGAAGGTTTTTGATGAGCGAGGGAACAATAAGAACATCGTTAATAGTAAAGGAAGTGGATGAAGAAGGCAAAATAGTGCGACCGGCATGAGAAGCAGGAACGGTAGTGCCGTTACCAACAGTGACATGGGTGGCTGAATCAAGGGGATGGGAAGAAAAGAGGATACCGTCATTCGAAGCCATGTGAGAGGTAGCACCCGAATCCATTACCCATCCACCATTTGCTGGTGCTTGCATGGACAAGTTGTTCATGGCACTAATGAGGCCGGCTTGATCCCACGATGGCTGGCTTGCCGTGTCAACCGAGGGACCGGCGGTGAAGGCCTGCTGCGGTAGATAAGTGGGCCGAGGTCCAAGCAAGCCCTACCCACCGACTGGACGCCAGGAGACTGACCAAGGCTGAGGGGCAACCCACGGTGTAGCAGCCCACGGGTTGTAGAGCATCCAAGGGCCCGCTGGTGGAGATGTGCGCAGCGCAGCAGAAGACGTACGTTCGGCGGCTGCGCAATCACCGCCCGTGCAATCGGCGCCCTCGTTGCTGCGGTCGTTGCGGTTGCCGCGCCCCCGTCCGCCGCAGCCACTGCCACGTCCACCCCTGCCACGGACAGAGCCCCGATTATCGGTGGAGGGAGCTTGGGCATTGGCAGCAGCAGGTGAACTCGCGAGGAGGGTAGTGTCTCCAGAGGTGTCGACGGGGTGACGCATCTCCGCAAGAAGAAGAGAAGAGCGAGCTCGAGTAAAACTGGGAAAAGGCACCTGAAGCGGAAGAAGCTCAGCTTGGTTGGAGAAGCGAGGGCTGAGCCCGTGGATCATGTTGAGGACGAGGGTGCAGTCGGAGACCGGTTCGCCAAGGTCGCGCAGAGCGTCGGTGAGATTTTTGAGACGTCAACAATAGTCCGTCATGGACAGATCGCCTTGATTGAGACTTCGAAATTCCATCTCCAGGTAGATGATCCTTGTTTCTCTGTTGTCACGAAGACGGCTTCGACGGCAAGCCAAAGCTCGCGCGCGATTGATCGGGCTCCATGATGATGTCGAGGACGTCGCTGGAGATGGAGCAGTAGAGGGCGGTGAGGACGGCGAAGTCGTCTTGTGCCCACGTCCCCATGCTGACGTCGGAAGGCGTGGCGCCGAGCACGTGCGGTAGTAGATCGAACTTGCCGAGGAAGGCGACGAAGAAAGTCTGCCACTTGGTGTAGTTGGGATTCTTCATGTCGAGGGTGACCGGTACGTGCGTCTTGACATTTGCGACACTGAGAGCGGCGGCGACCGAAGCAAAAGAAGCTTGAACGCTGGGCGCATGCATGGGTACCGTCACCGTGACAACAGCTTGTGTTGTGCGTGTGGCCGCGGCAGCCTCCTCTGCTGCATGAGTGGCCTCAGCTTGTGCGGCTAGGGCTGCATGCGTGGCTTCATCGGCCAGGGCGCCCTGGTCAATTTCTTCGAGAGAAGACATGGGAGACAGTGGAAGGAGGAAGAGAGATCGGTGAGGAGTAGAGATGCTCTGATACCATACAAACGTGGAAGAATAGAAAGAGGAAGAGATGCACAGCACACGACACAATCGGTGCCAGCCGAGATAATTATAGCACACCCGGATGGAATAACTGGGAAAGATTACAAAGAAAGAAAGGTGACAGGATTACAATCCATACATATCCTATGCACCAAATATAGATAATATGTGTTATCTTTGATAGAGGGGCTTGTGGGACGCTGTCGAGTATGGCGATGCTGATCTACAGGAGGATCGTGCGGCACTCGAGGCGCTCCTCAAGGCGGTCCCGCAAGAGATGATTCGCGTGCTCGCCATCAAGCGATTGGCCAAGGAAGCATGGGACTACGTCAAGTCTATGCGAATTGGCTCCGATCATGTCCGCAAGTCGAAGCTCCAGAAGTTGCGCACCGAGTTCGAGATGCTCGCGTTTAAGGAAGGCGAAGATCCTGAGGATTTCGCGCTTCGCTTGAGCTGCCTGGTCGGCCAGCTTGCGGAGTACGGCGAACCCGTCGATGAGCAGAAGGCCGTCGAAAAATACCTTCGCGTCGTCCCGCCCCGGTTTGGTCATGTCGTCTACACCATGGAAACCATGCTCGATCTCTCCAAGCTGTCCATTGAGGAGGTCACCAGGCGTCTGAAAGGCGCCGATGATCGTTGCATCCCACAACCAGCGCCACCGACCACTACCTCGGAAGCTAAAATCTTGCTGATCGAGGAGGAATGGATGGCTCGCCTTAAGGAGAAGAAGAGCGGCGAGAGTTCGTCGAGCAGGCCTGGTGGTAGCGGTCGTCGCCGTTGCAAGGGTAACCGGCGCCGCGACGCCGGACGTGACGGGCGTGAACCAGGGCGCGAGCGCAACGTCAGTCGCGACAAGTGCCGTAACTGTGGCAAGATTGGCCACTGGGCCAAGGATTGACGGCAGCTATAGCGCGAGCAGGTCCATCTCACCCGGGAGGATGATGAGGATCAAACGCTGCTCATGGCGTAGGTGTGCGCCCTCACTGACGACGTCGAGCAAATGCCACCAAACTTTGTCAAACTCGACAAAACGCACACCCACATGAATCTGGGGTGCGATAGAGAACAGCGGAGCGACGTGTGGTACCTGGACACTGGGGCCAGTAACCACATGACCGGTTGCGATAACTTCTTCGCGGAATTGGACACGGGCGTCATCGGATCGGTGAACGTCGGCGACGGCTCGGTGGTCGACATCCGCAGGCGCGGCACGGTGTTGTTCACCTGTCAGAATGGTTAACACCGGGCGATCAGCAATGTCTACTATATTCCCAGGTTCAAGGGCAACATCATTAGCATCAGCCAGCTCGATGAGCATGGCTACCAGGTGATGATCGACAGGGGAGTGCTGCGGATTCGCGATCGGCAACGTCAACTACTTGCCAAGGTGAAGCGCGCCAAAAACCGTCTGTACATGCTCAACTTGAACATTGCAAGGCCGGTGTGCTTAATGGCACGGCAAGATGATGAGGCTTGGCTGTGGCATGCACGCTACGGCCACCTCAACTTCGATGCCCTGAAGAGGCTGGCTTAAGACGGGATGGTGTGTGGACTCCCGGTGAGGTCTGCGACAGCTGGCTCATTGGTAAGCAAAGGCGTGCTTCGTTTCCAGCGGTGGCCCACTATCGTGCTAAGGGACTGCTCAACCTCGTGCACGGCGACTTGTGTGGGCCCATCTCACCGGTGACTCATGGTGGTCGGCGCTACTTTCTCCTCCTCGTCGATGAATGCAGTCGCTTCATGTGGCTTCGCCTCCTAACGAGCAAGGATCAGGTGCCTACCATCATCAAACAGTTCAAGGCCAGTGTCGAGGTCGAGACCGAACGGCATCTGCGCATTTTGCGAACTGATGGGGGGAGTTCACCTCAATTGAGTTTGGGCAGTATTGCGCGGATCAGGGAGTTGCACGGTAGCTCACAGCACCATACTCGCCGCAACAGAACGATGTCATCGAGCAGCGCAACCAGACAATCGTCGGCATGGCGTGCTACTTACTCAAGGCGAAGGGGATGCCGTCTGAGTCTTGGGGGGAGGTGGTGACCACCGCCGTCTTTCTCCTGAACCGTGCGCCCACCAAGAGCTTGGACGGCATGACGCCGTTTGAGGCCTGGCACGGGAGGTAATCCGACGTCTCCTTCCTGCGCACGTTCGAATGCATCGCTCATGCCAAGGTAACTCACCCAAATCTAAAGAAGCTCGATGATCGCAGCGTGAAGATGGTGCTCCTTGGGTTCGAGCTAGGGTCGAAAGCGTATCGGTTGTTCAACCCGGTTGCGCACCGCATCCACGTCTCTCGTGACGTGGTGTTTGACGAGAAAGCCAGCTAGGATTGGGCAAATCCCGGCGAGCTGGAGAAGACGACCAGCGCTGGCACGTTCATCGTCGAGCACAAGATCATCGCTGGTCCAGTGGAGGTCCCTGCCCTAGGGGAGCAGCCGCACACGCCATTACCTCGCCAGGACTCGCCACCATCAGGCGCTCCGGATCACGCACCTAGTGTGCGGTTCGTATCGCCCATGGTCGAGGCTCTCGTCGAGCTCGATCACGACAACGACAGAGGCGAACTAGATTGTTAGGAATAGTCCCACATAGATTGTGAGAAAAGAGAAAGCCCAACTTATAAGTATGAGAGAGTCTCCACCCATTGGACTAGTTTTTTGAGGGGAGAAGGCCCAATACCACTTATAAGGTTGTTGTTTGAAGGGCTTGCTTGCAGGCAGCCCGTGGGCTCAGGTGCGCGGGATGCACAGCCCATTTAAGACCTGGGGGACCATGCAGAGAACCTGGTTGGATATGGTGGGATGCCAGGGTCCAGATCCAACAAGTAGTATCAGAGCCTAGGCGCCTAACATCTCCCAGGAGTGCGGTGTGCACAATCCATATGTGAGGGGAAGATTGTTAAGAATAATCCCATATGGATTGTGGGAAAGGAGAAAGCACAATTTATAAGTGTGAGAGAGCCTCCACCTATTGGACTAGTTTTTTTAGGAGAGAATGTCCAATACAACTTGTAAGGTTGTTGCTTGAAAGGCTTGCTTGCGCCCATGAGCTCAGGTGGGCACCAGTGCGCAGCCCATTTAAAACCTGGGGACCAGGCAGTGAACCTGGTTGGACCTGGCGGGTGCTAGGTCCGGACCCAACAAGATTTATGCTATTCTTTCTGAGGTTTGCATAGGAAAATAGAGAAAGAATAGGGAGGCATGCAGGCTGGTAAACATATTGCGCATGGAGTACAGTTTGATAACTGATCTCTAATAGCGGATGAGATCATGAAAGGCAAAGCAGAAAATACCCAAGCAAGTAGAGCCTCCAAGATTGTTCCAAGAGTCCAACAGCAAATAAAAGCAGCCATCCAGGAACCTCTGTTTGCAGCAGGAACAAACTCCAGGAACCAAGTTGCGAGCACATGGTTAGCACCCAGCCCCAGGCCAACAACGAAGCGGAGGGCGAGCAAGGATACGTAGTTAGGCGACAAGGCGCTGAGGGAACCAAATATGCTTGTGACAAGTGCAGTGAAAAGAAATCCAACCCTGAAGATACGAATCAAGAACAGAGAAACGCATCAGAATTCAGAGATATCTTTCAAAATCACCATTAAGAAATGGGAAAATGAAGCCAAATAATTTGGGAATCTGCTATACTCAACATGTACAAGTACTACGTTGTATATATACCTTCTGCCGTATATGTCTGAACCGAGGCCTCCAAGGCAGGAGCCTATGAGCATCCCGGCGAAGACGACGCTGGTGACCAGGCCCTCTTCCCCCCCGGAGACGCCCCACTCCGCCGCCACGGACGGCCCCAAGAATGACAGCAGCATGATCTGCATGGCCTCCGCGACCCAGCCCGTGCCCAAGAAAGCGAGGAGGAGGGCCTGGAACCTGCCGAAGCCGAGACGCGACAGCGCGTCGTCCGTCGTGTACGTCTCGGCGTCACTCCCGCCTTCCATGCCGGCCGGGGTAAGAGAACCGCGAGCACCGGCCGGGGCGGGGACAAGTGGAGATTGTGTGGGGGCAAGTGGAGAGTGCGTGGTGATTGAGTGGGCAGGAGGCGGGTGGTGTGTCGATTGCTACCTACTGCTGATTGCTTTGCTTACAATGGGAATTTTTTTTAAAATAATCAATTTTTAATTAAATAATAGAAATATACCCACGCAAATTTTTTTTTATAGAAATGATCTTCAGTTGCCGAACCGTTGGACAATTAGAACCTGTCGCCCAACGACCGCGTGACACGCAAGCTGTCCGTGGGCCGTTGGGCAACATAATTACAGTCGTCTAACGGTTGGACGATTGCGACCAGTCATCCAACTGTTAGGCGACTGTGACCAGTCGTCCAACTCTTCGGTGACTTGAGGTGCATATAAATCGGCCGCTCGGCTGAGCCTCCGGCCATTTCATCTAGCGATGCCGCCGCGCAGAGAAAAGGGAGAAGGGAAACAAAGAAGAGACGAGAAGAGAAGAGGGAAGAAAAAGAGAGAAGAGGAGAGGAGAGGGAGAGAAAGGAGAGGTTCTGCTACTTCTATGAAAATTCGCCGCCACCCGATTTTTTTCAAAATCAATCTACAATTTTATTTCTGAAACATGGTGGCTACAAAGTGCTCTAAACCCCAGCATGAAATTAGTCTCTCCAAAAGCCACGGGTTTAGCCTCCAACCCCATCTCTATTTATAGTCTAGGGCGCAAAATCTAGACTTATCATAAACCCACGAGTTCTAATCCAATTCAACAGCAAAGGAACACAAAAGCCTTTCTAACACGGGTTTTTCCAAAATTTCAACTTTTCTAACTCGTCACGTGTCGAAGCCTCTAGGACCGCACCTTCCATAGCTTCTCCACGCATCATCCATCACGTGTCGTAGCCTCCGGACCGCACCTCCGTAGCTCCAATACGTATCATCCATCTTTGATCTCCATGCGCCCCAAGCATGAATATGACCATCTCATGGTATCCTTGATCGTCTGAACCTCAGATCTCCCATCCTAGTCCTGGTCTACCTCGTCACCGCTTATGATCGCCTACATGCTTAATCTGCACATGCAAAGACCAAAGACCATTTTTTCGGCTCAATTTCGCCCCAACTTGACCAACATTAGTCCACACATACGCAACACACCTCAAGTAACAGTAAGCAACATCATCAATTATCTATCACAAATTTACCATTATCAATTATTCATCACCAAAATATCTTAGACTTAACCACATGGTCTAACAATAGCAAATTGGCATCGTATAAAATTATAGTTGTAAAAATTTTAGTCAATATTATGTACACAATAAGCATCTATAGAAAATTATAGGTATTAAAAGTTCAGTCAATACTTTTGTACGAAATAAATAATTCGTTTTGTGCAAAACATTAATACGCAACATTTATAATTAATTATAAATGAATATAATGTTGTTAGTACATTGAAAAATAATGCTAGGCGAACGGTCGTTAAAATGTAAATTATAGTACATCAGTACTTGCATAATATGTGATGTGATTTGACTACTTGCAATATTGAAAATATATGTGATTTGACTAGTTGCAACATTGAAAATATTTGCACGTAGACATCAGTAATGCCGATATCCACTACATTGAAAATGCATTACGGTACTGACACCGTTCGTGAATGTCCGAACGGTGTTGACTTTAGCGGTTTTGCGCAAGCCACTCTGGTACACTTAGACGGCGAGAATGCTTGAATCATATTTGTGATATACTGGCTCACCCGCAGTTTCTCCTTGGACCCTGAAGTGTGCAGTGTCGTCGTATAAGGGCTTTGGAGTCAGTCTCGCACGAATATTAGATGGGAGTTGAGAATATTGATGTGCACTGCTTCGTGGAAGGAGTCTGTGCAAGGATGCTGGTGCCATGGATACGAGTGCGTGATGCTTGTGCAACCATGCCCAATAAAAGTTCTATAAGGTCATGTCGACGGCTATCATCCAGGAGGTGCGAGCAACTTGAGCGCCCATCATGTTAGTCAAGAGAAGGTAGTTACTCGTGATGAGACTAATGCGGTACATGGAGAAGAGGAAGAAGGGTCACATCATGGTGAGCCTATAGGACAAGCTGATGAAGGGGAGAATATAGAGTGCATAGTACATCAAATGGAGAGCGATGACCAGATAGTTTGGGCTGAAGAGGAAGCTGTACAGGAGGACGACGAGGACAGTTCCGATGAGGATGAATCTCCCATCCTGTAGGAATGGAACCAGTTTGATGCTGATGGTGTTATTGTGCATGACGAGCATGAATCACCGTGGGAGTATCATGACACAGAGGTTCAGTTGCATTCAATGTTTATTGACAAGGTATCATTGTAGGATTCCATCAACTGTGGGCCCTGTCCATGCAACGGACATTTCAAGTCGTGAAATCTAGCCATGAGCAATACACTGTAAAGTGCGAGCAAGCCGCTTGTCTTTGGAGGGTGCACGCACGTAGACCGAAGTATGAGACTCACTGGATTGTATCGAAGGTGAAGCCGCACTCCTACATTCTCAGTAGTGTTTTGCTGAGTCATCGTTACCTAACATCCGCCTTTATAGCCAATTTGATATATGGAAAAATAGTGGAGAAGAATGACATCGAGGCAACACACATCATGATGGCTATCGAGAAGAAATTCAAATACAAGATTAGTTACGTGAAGGCGTGGCGTGCGAAGTAGAAGGCTTTAGAAAAATGGTTCGTGTCTTTCGAGGTGGCATACAACAACCTTCCTCGTATACTTTCGGTGTTGTAGAACAGGAACCTGGACATGTACATTGCTATGAAGGACAAGGCATCTACAAGGCCGCCAGGTTTTCGGTATTGCAGAGGGCCTTCTTAGCCTTCGGTGAGTGCATCAAGGTATTCAGGCATATACTTCCCGTGATCTCAGTTGACGGGACCTTTTTGATCGACAAATACAAGGGTCAGATCCTTACGTCCATTGGCGTCGATGGCAACAATCAAATTCTTCCCCAGGCGATCGCATTCATGGAAAGTGAGAATTACAATAGCTGGTTATGGTTCCTTAGGCATGTAAGGGTTGGAGTTGTAAGTGCTCGTTCTGGTGTGTGTGTGTGTGTGTGTGTGTGTGTGTGTGTGTGTAATCCATGATCGCCACGTCGGGATAGTGAAGGCCATGAGAATACTTCAGGAAAATTCTGAGAAGCCCTTCCCTTGGCCGGATATGAGAAACAGATGGTGCATTCATCACCTAGGGGCCAATTTCTTCAAGTAGTTCCCGAAGCAACCGTTGATGAAGCTACTCAAGAGGCTGGCTATGCAGAACCAGTTGAGAAATTTCACGCTTTGTGGGCATTGTTGGATGAGCATAGCACAAAGCATGTCGATGAGACAAACAAGAGACCGGCCATGCCTAGGGCGGCACAACCCGAATGCCTCACAGCACTGGCTAAGCCTGACACAGCTAGTTCAAGAAGGAGGAGCTCACGCAACATCAAGTGCTTCTTGCAGTGGATCGAGGGAGAGCCATTGGAGAGGTGGTCCCTGCTGCACGACATAGATGGTGCGAGGTACAGCATAAGGATGACCAACCTTGCCGAGGTGTTCAACTGGGTTCCCAGGAGCCTTCATTCTCACCACCTCGTCGTCATCGTGAAAGGCGTTCTGCACAACAAAATCGGCTATTTTAAGGAGAGGCATGCAAATGCCGCACTTTATGCAGCCAACCCACAAACATCATACTCCTCGAAAATTATGGCATGCATAGAGGCGAATACAGAGAAGGGCCAATTGCACACGATGCACGTGATGGGCAATAGGGAGTATCATTTTGATGTGCTCCTCTGGGATAGAGCTGGATTGGGAAGGCTCGTGCTCTTGTTACCCATGAGGTATGCCTTTGAGATTATATAAACGAACCTAGCTACTCATGCAACAAGTCAAATTTGTTACACAAGCCATGCTCTCATGTCTTCGCCGTATGCAGGACTGTGGGTATGGATCCTTGAAACTTCATTTCCGAGTACTTCTTCAAGGAGAGGGTGATGCAGGCATGGTGTGGCAAGCTTATGGGGTGCATGGTTGTGGAAAACTTCGCCACCTTGGATATTGTAGGGAGGACCTGGATTCCGAATGTTTACATGCTAAAGGGTAGGAAGGGTCGATGATAGAGTCTCGTATTACAAATGATATGGATGAAGCGCAAGCTGGAGCATCGAGTAGACGTTGCGGGCACTGTGGTCAGGAGGGGCACACAGCTAGACGATGCAAGGCATCTGTTGATGAGTAGGCAGACCAGCATAGTTTCTGCAACTAGTTGTTAGAGTATGCAAAGTGGCTTCAAGACTACAAATCATTATACATTATAATCTGCACTTTGTTAGTTGGCACATTTCATGTACGTAGTGTCGTAGTAATTGTATCATACATTGCATGTACCGTTTGTACAAGTGTTGGGGAAATAAGTGTAGTGGTATTTCCCACTATTGAGTGTTGTTGTAAGTTTTGTGCAGTTAGCCTAGTATTGTTTTGTTATATTTGTTGTAGCTTTATATTCGATGATTTTGTTCCGCGTAAATGCTAACTTGAAGTCATTTTGTAGGTATGGCTCATGAACTTTACAGATTGGATTGGCCTTATGGCCTCCGCCCTCCTGGATGAGCACGTCGACCGATTGCATCGCGTTGTGCCGTGTCCCGCCTCCTGAGAGCGCAGAGGAGGCGATCGACTTGGGAGTGGTCTGCACGCGTACACCTCGAGTGGTCTAGAGGCTAGACCCACGTTGGACAGCCAGGTTTGTACTCTCGCGGCGTTGTCTTCTCACCACACGTAGGTTGCATACTGACCTTTTTTTTCTTCATAGGCTGAGCGATGCCATACTACTATCTCTCGCTCAGATGGTGCAGGCCATAGACAAGGATGGTCTACCACCAGCTGTGAGTGGGGACGACGGCGTGGAGTGGTCGTGACGCTTCCCATCTGACCGCTCCCTACTGATAGCTTTGGTGGACCGTTGGCGGCCGAAGACACACACTTTCCATTTCCTATTCGGGAAGATGGCCCCTACTCTATAGGATGTCTCGCTGCAGCTCGGCCTTCCTATCACAAGAACTACTGCCATCCTGCTGGAGGCCCCGACCAGCTGGTGCGTGGACCTACTGGCCAAGTTCCAGGGAGTCCTTACACCTGGGACCACGGAGGAGTATTATGTCTTCCTACCAGGTCAGACGCACGACCCATCGTTGCGGTGGCTCTCACAGTTCTGAGTATATGTCTGACGCCCTTCCCGTTCGATCAGCTATGCTCTCCTTTCCACAGTACGATCTTAATATCTTTTTGCTTGTACTTAGGTGGAGCAGATGGACCAGCCGCGGATGAGCAAACAGGTCTCGCGACACTTGGAGATGTACTTGCTGTGGTTGTTTGGTTGGGTGGTTTTCACTACCAGCCATGGCAACACCATTGACACGCTCCTCATTGCTCACGTTAGGGTCATCGCCGAGAGGGAGGCCTCCCACATCAGCTGGGATTTGGCCGCACTTGCTGCAACCTATCGCAGCTTGTGCGACATGTGCGGTAGGACCAAGTGAACTCGGTCCTCGCAGGGTGTCGCTACTACTGCAGTTGTGGTTGTTCGAGCGCTTCAGTCTTGGATGGCCCATGTTCTAGAACACGAGCAACTATCGGTATTTGGTAAGGACCAGTTACAGTATGTTCCCCTACTATTTCTCTTTAAGTCGTACTAACAACCTCTCCTGTCTACCCGCAGTCCCTAGAACCGCTATGTGGCTACCGCAAGTGGATTGATCAAGAGATCCACCCACATGACCAGTGGGCTCTCGATTTTGAGGAGTGGGATGTCAAAAGGGCCTGCAAGATCCAAGAGGAGGAGTACCTCAACAACGAGCAAACCGAGCGTATATGTCGAGAGACGAAAGCTCATCTTGAGGCGTCCACGCGTAGGGAACGCGAAAAATGAGGGACATGACAGCCAATGCCAAAAAGGCCGGTGAGGAGTTCAACGCCGAGCTTGTAAAGAAGGGAAAATAGCCCTGGTTCACGCAATAGGTCGGGGCGTTCCGCACTAGTCCGCCAAGGTCGAATTTATTTCCATTCCAAAAAGATGCATATGTATCGTAGGAGTACTTCGGTTTGTTGCATTGTGTATGATGCTCTTTCTTATGCATGTAACCAAACCCTGCGTGTCGTGTTATGTCTAGCTTTATTATGAAGTCTATTTTAATTCGCAAAAGCACTTGTCATTATCTTTTCGCATTTAATTCTTCCGAGTAGCGAGGTATCCAACAACATGAAAAAACAAGTTCTCCTCTATGTATATATGAATTCCATGTGACATAAAAATATCACTTACTTTTGTACTTAACAATCGTTGCTATCCTAATCGTTCTCAAATAAAAATTTCTTGCACTACAATAATATACAACAATTGCAAACTGTTATTGCCAATCTAATAGATTTTCTGCTATTCATAATCTACAAAAATCACAAATGGATCAACCGACATTGTCTATCATTTTTCCCAAAAAATACAACTCATAGATAAAATTTGATAAATGTTACCAACCTATAACAATTATCATTTACCTCATACACGGTCGGCGGCCCATTTGTACAAAAATGGGAGAGTTCTAGTCGTCAGACGGTTGGACGACTGAAACTTGTAGTCGCTCGACAATTGGGCGATTGTCCTAGTCACCTGATCGCTCGGTAACTACAATTATGTTGCCCAACAGCCAATGGACAGCCTACGTGTCACATGACAATTGGGCGACAGGTTCTAGTCGCCCAACGGTTCGATGGCTGGAAGTCATTCTTGTAAAAAAAAATTACGCGAGTATATTTCTATTATTTTGAGTGAAAAATAGATTATTAAAAAAATTCTACAAAATGGATCAACGATAATGCAATAATTGGGACATATGCGTTATGGGAGCCTATCGGCTGTGTTTATAGTTTTTAGTTTAAATTTTGGTTGTTCATAAGAAATATTATAAAGAGAGATAGTCACATATGATTTTGGTGAGTATACCTGAAGTCGTTACAGTGTGTACTATAATTGACTAGTAGACCATATTTTGAAAAACACATCATTTGAAAGCTAGTTACTGTAGCAAAAAGTGAAAAGCCAAAGTCAAAACTCTGCCGGACCCACCCATCATTGAAAATAGGCTATGGGTTAGGTTGTGCTCTATTAAGCTTAAGCTTTTAGCAGGTTCTATTATTTTCGGTTTCTAAAAATTACTTGTCGGTTTTTCTATAGTAACTAGCTTTTAAATAAAATATCTTTTTTAGACGAGGTCTATAAGTTAATTGTGTACACACTGTAGCGACTTCATTAATATCAGCCAAAACTACACGCGAGTTTCTGTTATTCTATACTCTCTCACATGAACAACCCAAAAGCCATAAACTGAAGCCAAAAATAACAGGCGCTTCTAGCTTCTTAATTTCATTTTATCTAGTTTTTTGGCTTTTTGTATTTTCTTTTCTCTCTTATTTCTTTGTATTATCCGTGATGACGTAACCTTTTTTATTTTTTAAATTTAATTACCCTGAAATGTTAACAATAACTACAGTGCAAAAATAAGCCTCAAACAATGCCAAACAGTGCCAAAAAAAAAACTTAAGCTAGAAGCTCAATAGAGCACAGCCTTAAGTCCCTTTATATCGGCTTCTAGCTTTTCGAATGAGCTTCTTTACTTGTGTCGCTCTCATCTCACTTAAGAGATAAGGCAGGGGTCGCAAACGCATCATATATCCTACTTCTTTTACCTCCATCTTGTGTATATATCTCCTCTTTTTTCTATTATTGATTTCCTCTTTCTAAAATTAATACTTTCGATCATAGCTATTTATTTTTCGCCAAAAGACATCCCCGTGGCCAACGTGAACACAGCGTAAACTTACAAGCCTGCATGTTAACCGTTGGATCATCTACCAACAGCCCGATCTGACAGTTCACCTCCCACCCTGGACATTTTGCAAAGACAAACCCGGCTCATCTTCCCCATCCTTCTCCCACACTCTTTCTCCTCTCTCTTCTCCGTTTGAATCAATCTCATTGTACCTGAGTTAAATAAGGAGAGAGAGAGAGAGGGAGAGAGAGAGAGAGAGAGAGAGAAGCAAATCTGACGAGGTGGATGAGGTCGCGCCGGCGACGGCGAGGAGGGTGAGAGCCGGACGGCGTGGCTCGCGGCGGGAGGAGGCCAAAGGGATGCGCAGGCGAGCATGGCCGCGATGCGTACCAAGGATGCAGGCGAGGAGAGTTGGCGGTGTTGTGTCCCACGGGCATATGGTCGGCGCTCGTACCTGTGCTGATGTTCCAGTTCCATCGACCTCGCGATCTACTCAGATTTCTTGGTTTGGACCGAAATTTGCCCAAATTTCTTGATTTATTAGGGGGTTGCTTCAATGCTTGTTTTTTCTAAGGTTCTCCTGTACAAATGGGGAAATATAAGGACTCAAATTTCTGAATGTTGGGTACTGAATGTTTAGCTTAATGTTGCTGGTGGTGATTAGCTCTTGTTATTTTCTTTCCGTCCTGACTCCTGAGCCAAATTGAGAACTCTTCATATTCGTTCCCTCCTGAGATTGATAACGTCCTTTACTTTTTCCTCCAATTTAATCTAAAAGTTCAGTAATTCAGTGCTAATTTCAAATTTTCTGGGAGGGTTCTTTTGGCTGCAGAGTAAGCTTGAATTGTGAATATTGTACTGAAAAATGTATTGTTGCTGTTTTTCATCCAGATCTTCTCATCGTTGTTTTGGAAACAAGTTGCATGCAGACCTGAATGTGTACTGATGGATGGAATTATGTCGTCTATGCCTAAGTGTACTTTGTTTGGTTCATTCACTGATTTGTAAAAGATAATTGTTACTAGCGTAACGACCCCATTTGTTTTTTTGAAACATGGTTGTGGTCCTTCCCGTAATAGTCTAGTAGTTCAGTTATAGTCTTACAGATATAAAAAGTATCATACTTGCTCACAAATATTTTAGAAAAATTAATTTGATTAAAATATAACATAATAGTCAACTTTAGAAATTTTACAGGTGTCTAAATCAAAAACCTAACTTACATTCAGAAAAACCGAAGAAATCTCCACAGAAACGCTTGAGTGCGGTTGTAATCCTAACATGAAAATTTGAAAGCATCTTTTTTCTGGAATCTATTCTGATGAAAATAAAGTAATATTGAGTACACTACATACTCAGTAAACCACATGGGAAGGCTACATAACTAATATGTAAGAAAATCAAATGGTTGGTCACACGTGGCAATATAATATTTATGGATGCAAGTTTGTTGGTAAAGAACTTTACATTTAAAACAGTAAAACAATACTTAATTAATAGAAACGGTTCGTTATCTACAATTTTTATATCAAAATCCTCTAAATTCTACTTGTGCCTTATAGAAATCACACATGAAACAAATCGCTATCAATTGGGAGCACAGCGTATTCGAATACCATTTATTATATTTATAGAGTTGCCCAACTTTACTCATAAGATATCTCAAACTCATAATATCAAGTTATAGATACGCAATATGTTAATGTGCGACTGAGTTGAAATAACAAGGTCTTTCATTGTTTTCCTTTTTCTAGTCTCTACCCAGTAGGTTATGAGCTACACGTTGTCGAGTATCCATTGGCCAATGTGGAATGCTACCATCCAATTCTAAGTGGATCTACCGTTGTCAAGTATGGTTTTAACATTCCCATACCACCCCCTTTGTCTGTGGACCGTTCCCGCTCTGGGAACATCAACACCCTGTATATATTCGATTAATTCGAGCAACTACTAGACCAAGTTTAACAAATCAAAACTTGTGGTTGAGCAATTTTGTGTCCTCTACTTAGCATAAGGATATAGTGCTTACTTTTCATAAGTGAGACAACCAGTCACAAACCAATAACCAGTGCATTATGGCACTACCATAGAACCAACAAAGTCTTATCCCTAGGGTAAGATCATGGACTCTAAACATCTCGTGGCTTTCCTCGATTCATCTTTAACTTTAGTACAATTTTATAAATCGATCGCAAAACACCGAAATAATTAGTAGTGTAAAACATTTGAGTTCCTAATCTATCGTGGTAGGTTTTATAGTAATTTATTATTACTAAGACTTGTTAAGATGAATATGGTCATTAAATAAAACAAAGCTTTTCCAGTGTTAGGACATGACTAGTTATCATGTCATTCTAAACAATTATTTTAAATAAATAACAATGCATAAATAAAGAATAATGAAGGTATTGGTAATTAAATAATTAAATGATGTAAACTCAACATGATCAAAGACATGTAACTTGCCTATTTATCCATAATTTCTAATTATTTTCTGCAAGCTTTAGGTTTACATCATCCACCTTAATTGTTACAGCAGCTTCTCTGTTGACCAACTAACAGAATCTGGATGCTAGCACAAAAGAACAAGTACAAATAAGTTCCTATTTTGCAAAGCGCAAGTAGGGAACAAAATGCAATAAAATAACTGAAAAGACAAAGAAAATGGGTTTGTATGAATAGGGTTTAAGTGGTGCTTGGTCTAGTTGAATGGAGTTGAAAATATGTTAGAGGAGTTCAAGATGGTTGAAATGGGTATGTAGGGGTTAGCACGCTTTCTATGAATTGTAACGGGTCTGAGCAGTAATGGGCTTGGGTTTGAAATAGTATTTAGGCTAGCTAGGGTTTTATCGAAGTCTATTTAGGCTAAATTGAGTTGAGAATGGGCTTCAACCCTGAACAGAATGGCTATATGTATGTCTAATGGGTTTTGGTGAATAGTAATGGGTTGATTATTCATTGCGGATCGGGTTCAGGAATAGAAATGATTTGGTTTAAACAGTAATGGGTTGGGCTTGGGAACAATGGTGGGTTTGGAGTTGAACAGTACTAGACTAGTTTGAGCAGTGTCAGGTTCAGACCTTAAATAGTAGTAGGTTTGGAACAATAACAGGCCACGTTGGTATGAATAGCATGACACATTATGGCTTGCTTGGTATGGCTTGGTGTGTTGGGCCACTACTGTGCGGCCCACGACCTACCTGGTACAGTGGTCGTGTTCCTCCCGCCACTACAGTACTCCTGATTGGCGAGATTCAACAATGAGTGATTGTCGCGTGGGTGTTGGCTTTCAATGGCAACCAAAGACACAGAGGGGTTCTACTTCACACCGGGGTTCCATTTTAGGGCTTTGCGATGGTCGGGATTCACTATAGAAGGCTGGTGACGAGGTGAACTTTGCGGGACTTTTCCATGGCACAGGGGTCTAGGAGGACTAGATAGTGAAGGCAAGGATGGTTTAAGCATCTCAGGCACAAGAGGAAGGCTACAGTGGTGATGGCTTAGATGCTAGGGCTTCGTGAAGGGCTGTCCACGGTGAGGTGGCTTGGCCCGGCGAAGAAAGTCGTCGCCGGTGAGCTAGGGGCTTGGAAAGTCTAAGGCAAACTCACGGTGGGGTTAGTGGGATCTCAAATATGCTACAGATGGAAGCAATTGAGAAATAGCAAAGAATTTAACGGGAATTGGAAAATGGGGCTTACCAGGGTCTTGCAGTGGTGATGGTGAGGCGTTGGATGGAGGGGGAAGAGAGAGGGCTGCTGGGTGAATTAGACGCCAATGCAGTCAAATGGAGGGGTTGACAAGGCTTTATAGCCATGGTAAGGCGGTGGGAGCAGTGGGGAAGCTGGCTCGGGCAACGACGCATGGCCACAGGAGGTGGCGCTTAGGGCTTCACGGCGGTCGCAGTGGCACAGTGGTTGGTTGCGGTGGCATCTCAGATTCAGTGCCTTTCTTGGCGCTAGCGGCTAGCAAAAGGTGGCGATCAAATGGCGGGAACGCTCGTCGGTCGGGGAGGCGTTGCTTGGTGGTGGCAGTGAAGTGGGGCTTGGGCGACCGTGGTGCGTGGCCAGCCTGACAAGATAGGCATTGAAGAGGGTGTGCAAAGATGGTAGTGCATAGTACAGGCTTTGACAAAGTTGGCAATGGCAAGGGCATTCTGTGGCAGTGGCAAACCGGTGTGAGCCGGGTGGAAGGGGAGAACAGGGGTGGAGACGGCTATGGAAATGGTGCCAATGACCAGAGGAGACAGGAAATCAAAAGAGGAAAGCATATTTGTTTGGAAGATTTACGAATTAGGCAAGAAATCGGAATTTGGCCAAAATTCAAAAAATTGCAAATTTTCGGTTTGTTACATTGAGGCTCTTAGTTCCAATATGCACTAGATTTGTGATGCGAGGTTCCGAAGTGGTTCATGTAGATTAAGAAATTCAATTTCTTGCCTGAACATCTAGCACTCACATTCTGCTGCTACCTGATGTATAATGGGGATGCCTAATTAGTGCAACTCATGCTTGTTGGCTGAATGTGTACAAAAAAGATTGTGAATAGTATCAGGCTTGTCCAATCAGGGTGGAAATTCTTTTTTTTTTGCTTGTACAATAAGTTTGTCGTTGAAATCAAGGACTACTGGAACACAACCCTTAGCAACTGCAGGTCCAATTCTAATTAATTGGAAATCAAATAAAACAATTCAATTAGTTTGTATATTGCTAGCAGCTTGGTTTGGGACTGAATTTATTTGTGATATACTAGAATAGGGGCACATTAAACATTTCATGGAGATTTTTCTCAATAATCAGACAATTAGACTATCACATTGGAGGGCAAACCTCAACCCATAACAATTAGGGTGGTAATTTACCCTGCGGGATTTCCCCCATGGGGAGCGGGGGCGGGGGCCAAGGTCCCCCGGGGTCGTGGTGACCTGCCAAAAATTTAAAATATATTATTTGAGTTCATATATTATATTTTTTTATACAATATAGGCATTCTTTCTTACATATTTGACTAAAACTTATGTCTATATATTATAATTTAAATTTTGAAACAGTATATTATGAAAAAGCACATTAAAATACTTATAAATTAATAGCTAAGTTTATATTAACAAGTAAAAAAGTATATTTAAACTACATTTCAGTCCCATGGAGATAGGTATTCTTTCTTGCATATTTGACTAAAACTTATCTCTATATATTATAATTTAAGTTTTCAAACAATATATTATGAAAAGTATATCAAAATACTTATAAATTAATAGCTAAGTCCATATTAACAAGTAAAAAAAGTATATTTAAACTACATTTCAATCCAAATAGAGATCCAAACAGGGCTCGCCCCCCTCCCCCCGCGAGAAGCTTAGCGGGGCAAAGGTGGGGATGCCTTAACAGGTATCGGGACAGGGACGGTTATTCCCGCTTCGTTTCTATCCCTATGGTGATCGGTTCGGCTGAAAAGCTCGTGGCTTATGGCTGAAAACATCAGAGTTGGTGAAAAAGCATCAGAGCATGGTGTGAGGCTTATTTAGCATAATTAAATTTAAAAAAATTTAAAAATAAAAAAAATATGTTAGCCCATTACGTATAATACAAACAAATACGGGAAAAAAAGAACCGGCAAAAAAGCCCAACAAAAAGCCAAAAGTTCAGAAAAAGACGAAACTTATGAATAGTGAAAAATAAGCCAGAAGCCGAAGCCGAAGCCGAGTTGATCAGGGCCTATTTCCTCTTTTTAGAATATCATATATAAATTACCCAACACAGATTCATGTCAAAGTGTACGAAAGGATCAGAAAAGGTCCAAAATTCAGGAACCATGGCATATGACGAAAAACTCGTGTCAATCGACTTAGTAACCAACAATAGGGCATCATCATGAATACGGCAGTCATAATCCAAAACAATCCAACATCAACAGCATGAAAGTAGTACATGGTCGGAACTACAAGGTTATATGACATAATAAAAGCCAACATGATTAGAGGTGTAATCGGAGCGGATATGAACAGATATCGCTTATTATGTATCATATTCTATATTTTTTTCTCGAAATTAGAGTCAGACACGGATAATGCCGGCTATCCATTTCTCCATTCCGTATCCGTTCCATAATCTTTCGGTCGGTTGAATGAAAATTATCCACTTCTTTGCACAGGACATTGGACAGTATGGTACAATCAGAGTGAATATGGAGAGACTAATTACTGAGATGTTGAAAGAAGAACACTTAGTACTCCCGCTTGTTTAGATGTGACAATCTGCCTATATGTTATCTTGTTCTTAAGTGAAGTCACAACAGACATTCTTATATCACTTGACATATGAATATATACAGACGGATATCACTTATTCCGTATCCTATTCCATATTTTTCTTTGGAGTCGGAGTCAGATACGGATAGTGACGAATACTCATCTACCCTTTTTATATTCGTTTCATAAGCCTTCAGTCGGTCGAACGAACGTAAATTATTCGCTTCGTTTCCACACCTAGACATGATGCCATCAGCTAATTGGTATTCGCTTGCTGCTTTGTGCAGCTTCACCAGGTTGTTGATGCAGACCAACAAAATTCATGCATGACGAAAAGACTTGGTGCTACAACTCGTCCACATGCCTACTATCAGCTACTTGGAATTCACTTGCCGCTGCTGCACCAACTGCTTGGTGGACACCAACAAAATTAATGGTCGAGGGAATACTTGGGGCTAATAGTTCCTGCAAATCAAAGACAAAATAGTGAGGTTGTTGAAGGAAGGTCCGTTTCGAGAGCTAAAAATTAAGCCTTAGTACAAAATAAAGCCTCAGCCCAACCAAGTAGGTCGCTTCCATGTCAATATCTAGGACAGACGAACAGAAACATGTTCGTGCTGTGTACGGCATGAACAAAACAGCCTGTCCATTGCATAATCAAATACATCTCAATGTCCACAAGAACCGCTGCAACAAAACTAATCAAGAAAATTAAATCATGGTCAAATACAGGGATAAGGTAGAACAGGTTCATTGCATTATCAAAAACATTACATGTTGAACTCATGGCAAGGTCAATTTCAGTGTTTATTGCAACAAGCATAATTGAGAGGACTTATGACGACAAATCACGTGCATAATTTTCAATAAAAAACTGAGTAGTATTACTTACATACTTCTAGGTTCGTTTGTTAGGTCAATTGCGCTTATCATGAAGTGTTATCTGCTTGCATGACTCATACATACGTGGCGCACCCTCCTTCCCTGTATCTCTTGCGTCTTCCCCATGTTTTGATGTCAGCTGGTCACGGATTTCAACATGGTCTAGTACGCTACAACCGAGAAAAGACTGGTGATAAAATTTTTAATTCTATTGGTATACAAAGGAAAATAGTTGCATATGATTTTAACTGATATAGTTGAATTTAGTATATTTTTTACTGTAATCTTCATGTTGATCTTGTCTTAAAAAATACACCATTTAAAAGCTAATTACTATAGCATAAACCATAAACCCCTGTTTTAATAAAATACATCGTTTAAAAGTTAATTACTATAATATAAACTATAAGCTAGAAATTATGAGTGGAAAAGAAAAGAGCCAATCTTTGTCATGTTTGCTGCTGCACCGGAACTATTTCTCACGTTAACAACTAGGTTGGCAAGACTTGTTCTCCCTAATTCCAGGACATCACTTGATTGTGCAGCCAAGCGAATGGATTCTTCCATGCCACTGCGTGCATATGAAGCCATTTTTTGTGTTTTGCCAGATCCACGGGGCTTCTGGACCTCTCTTCCAACAGGTTACCATCTCCATCAAAGACGGGCTCTCTTTTGCACCATTTTGTCCACCTCTTTGGAACATAATGGCTTGGCAGTTTGTTCAACGCTGCACTTCTCAGTGCAAGAATGATATGATGGCATGGAATCCCTTGTGACTCGAATAGCTTACGAGTGCAGCCAGTAAACATGGTTGTTGTGTTAAGTAGATGCATCTCTAACCTTAGTATAGCCATCATTTATGCGCATGAATTTCACCTGTCCTGTCTGGGACATGCTTTGGAAAACACACCGGTCCCGGGCAACAAACACCTCCTTCTGAAATGCAGCAAACACCTTGTGGGTGAAGACCTCGCTTCCTTCCTTTTCTATGGCCCATGATGCTTCCAGCCTAGCATTGAATTGAAGTTAGCATTGTCCGCTGCCAACTCTTGGTGGCGTCGGTACGCCACTCTTGCTCGGGCCTCCCGGAGCGGCTCGGCTACGTGCAATGCAGCTTCCGCACCACCATCTTGTTAGTGAGAACAAACCATATATATACCATTTGGTTCCCATGACAATATGTTAGATCATGTGAGGTCGTGAATACAGTGATAATGAATAATTGATTTTTGGGTTTCTTTAAAATTTACGTCTGTGAAAATTTCGATCGACCACGGTTGGCGATCGGTAGGCTTCGACCACGGACGGAAGTCCGATCGGCTTTATAATAGAGGGTCCGAACGGCAGGCGTCGACCACGGTAGATCATCTATGATATATCGACCACAGTATGTCGACCATGACAAATCGACCACTGCAAATCGAGCACGGCAGGTTGACCGAGTACTTGTGTCTGTTGGGCCAGCGGTCTAACTGGTTTATTTGAGTGGTCGGAGGTTGATTTTTGGAGAACATGGATATTGTGGTCATGGATGTCTTGGTTCATGTTGACGGATGAATGAGGGTGTGTTTTGCGTGTGTAAACTGATGATGGTCAACTTGGGAATAACTTGTACCGAGGAGAAAGTTCTTTGGTGTTTGCATGTGCAGGTTGGCGTGGAGACGGTCATGGTCGGTGACGAGGAGAACCAGGATTAGGAGGGGAAATCTGTGGTCTAGACGGTCGAGGATGCCACGAGGTGATCAGGCTCATGTTGGAGCACGCGGAGATTAAAGATGTATGATTCATGGAGAAGCTACAGGAGGTGCGGTTCTAGATGCTTCGTCACGTGATGAGTTAGGAGTTATGGAAGGAGTACATAACTAGAAAGGCTAAGGTATTATGGAAAACCCGTGTTTGGAAGGGTTTCGGGTCCCTTTATTTTCAGAACAGATAGGGTTTGGTGTCCGTGTTTGATGAGGATATGGTTTGGAGTGTTAGCCTATAAAAGAAGGGAGAGACTAAGGGCTAATATGTGATTTTTGTGGGGATTTGGAGAGAGCTTTTGTGCTAGAGTTTGAAGAGTGCTGAGAGGGCACTTTGTAGCCATAGAATATGTTTTAGAAATAAAAAATCAGATCTATTCCTGAAAAGTTCGTCAGCACTGGCGGCATTGTTTTCTGGGCGTCGTCCTCAACTCGTTCTCATTACAAGCACATCGTGCGTGGCGCATAACGTTCATTCATCGACTAGATCGCTCGTTGAGTCTTCCACTTGATCATCACCAACAATACCAGTGTTGAAGCATTCGAGCAGAGGAAGGTTATGACTACATACAAAGGGGCAGAGCGAGTACGGTCAAAACCTTCATCGAGCACTGAGATATTCAAAAAGCAAAGGCAATCATTCACCCCTCTCTGATTGCAGTAATCGATCATACAAGTGGTATCAGAGCGAGATTACAATGGCATCAGATCAAAGTCATTTTTTAGGCAAGCCACCGTTTTTTGATAGATCAGGTCTCTATTGGAAAACTTGTATGGAGGTCTTTCTACAAGCACAAGGTAATGCTATTTGGCAAAAAGTTAAAAATTCATATATAGTGTCTCCTGTTGTTACTATTGAAAATATTGCTAATGTTGAAACTAATGCTAAGGCAAGAAATAACTTATTGCAAGGTTTAAGTAGAAACGAGTTTGACAGAATTGCTCACATTAAATCTAAAATCTAGACTACTCTAGATAATTATCATGAAGGTTTTAATCTGTTAAAGGTGTTTGTCAGAACTAATTCAATAAGGGGTATTCTAAATTTGAGATAAAACTTAGAGAATCAGTAGATACTCTTTTTTATTGCTTCAATAAAATTGTCAGCGATTTGCAATTAGTTGATATCACATATTCTGATTCTAATAATGCTTGTCAAATTTTATATGCTTTGGATATGTCTGTTTGGAATGCGTTAGTCACTACAATTAATCATTCTGCTAATATAAAAACACTCACTTTGAATGATCTTTATTCTAAGATGAAAACACATGAAATAGATGTTTTGGCCAGGTTAAACATGACTAAAATTTTGGGTTTAGTGACTAACCAAGCTGACAGTTCTTCTAGTTCCTCTTTTGTTTCTTTGTCTGTACTGTGTTCTATTTCGGATGAGTAGTTAGAGGAGATTCCAGAAGAGTAGTTTTTACTTCTTTCTAACAAGGTGACCAAGGCAACTAATAACATTAGATCAAGGTGGAGAGGACGTCCAATCAGATACTATGAGTGTGGTGAGTAAAACCACATCAAAATAAATTGCCCCAAAGTGAGGAGCAAGGAGGTCAAAGATGTTGTTGCTCTCAAGTCAAGATTGACCCAAACAAGAAGCGCAATTATCGCAAGATGACCAACAAAATAATTTTAGCACTCAATGAGATTGATTTGAGTGATGATGTTTCTAGAAGCGACGATGAGGACAATGGCCAGAAGGCAAAGGAGGTAGACATCACAGGGATATATTTTATGGCAAACAATGAGGAGCTTGACAATGATGATCTCTATAGTGTTCCTGATGAGGTAAAATATTCTTACACAGATTTTTCTCGTGTCATGCTTAGATTGACAGAGGAGCTCAAAAAATATAAAAAAAATTAAAAATCATGATTTTGTTGTTGAGAGCTTGAATTCTGAAATCAATAGACTTAGAGCTTCTATTCCTGATGATGAATCTTGTGAGTCTTGTCAAGTTTTACATTATAAGTTAGATACTACTAGAACAATTAATACATCAAATTTGGTTTAACTTGGTGGTGTAATAACTAAACTTGATGAATTAAAATTGGCACATGACTCTTGTAATGAAAAGGTAAAAGTGCAAATGTTGAAATTAAAAAGTTTGTCTAGTTCTCTTACATGTTTAGAGACAAGTATTTCAAATGCTCAATCTAAAGCTTGCTCTAATTGTAAATTATTGGAAGCTAGACTAAATTAATCTTAGGAAATAATTCAATAGATGCTTTATCATGAGATATCCTCTTGTTCTAACTATCATAAGCTTAACACTAAAATAGAAGCATTAACTAAACAACTTAATGAGTTTGCTAAAAATGAAATATTGGCTCAGTCTAGTGCTTCGAAGAATCTTGTGATAGAATTTGTTAAGTGCACATCATGTCCCATATTGGCTAAAGAGAACGAGTATCTTAAGAATACTTTAGAGATATTTTCTTTTGGCAAGAAGAACTTGAAGATGATCCCAAACAAGTCAAACACAGGTGTAAAAAATTATGGTCTAGAATTTAATTTTGTTAAGTATGCCAAGAATAATCCTTCTAAGATAGTTAAGTTTTTTGAACTTAAAAAAATTGAAGTAAAATTTGAACCAAAATCAATTGTGCTTAAATCTACTAGTATAGCAAAGGATCTCTCTACCAAAGTAGGTGTTGTAAAGTTAACAGATACGACTTCTCATCAAACCAAGTATTAATGCACTCATTGTGGTAAAGAGGGTCATTTGGTTCAATTTTACTTTCAAAAAGCGAAGAAAGGAAAAAAAAAGGTTAAGAAAGCATTTTCAAGTGAAGTCTATGCAAGCTCCTTATTATCGCTTTGCTCTCTCTAATCAATTGTCTACAGGTTATCACTTTGCTCCCTCTAATCAATCTTCTGCAGGTTCGAGAGCTTTTACAACAGGACCAGTCAAACCAGTTTTTTCCATGGTTGGACCAGCGTAGTCAGACCAAAGTTTCAACCAATGATTTTCACTTGATCAGACTGGTCGATGGCAGTCCAGCCTTGCTGAGGCGGTTAGACCGCCCTGTGGTTGGATCATTTTTTCAATGACGGTCTTATCGGAATTTGATAGAGACTAATTCTTCACTTAAATCTTTATCATTGCCTATTGTTGCTCCTATTCATCGTGTATCACAGTGCTGGATTCCTAAATCTTATTTCACTAACCCCAATACTATGAGGCCGATGATCTCTATGATGTAAGATCAGCTAACACGAGATGGAGAACATATGCTTGATTAGGTTCCAGTTTTTTACATTATTGCTTGACCGGAATACTTGATGGTTCTTCACTTTTTGTGGCTTCCAAGAAATTTCACCTTCTGTGAGACCATGTGGAAAAGGTGATGTTGTCCTATACCCGGTTGAGTTTCTTGTTTAGATTGCTCATATTCTCTCAAAACCGCTTGGTTCTTGTTTTGGTCTTTTGCGAACTGAATTGGGTGTGTTACATCTTGTAGGATTATTCTGAGAGGGAGCTTGTTATTTAAAAGTTTTAGAAACTTTGTTTATTATACTTGTCAAATAATACAGTAAGTCCAAGTTATTGGAATTAAATGAGTAGTAGAGTTGTCTTTATCATATTTACTCATCTATTATATATCTTTGATCATAACAGGTTGTAATCAATTTGCTAGACTTGAACTAAAATATGACATGGCAGAATAGTTTGACTAAGATAGCACTTTGTGATATTCATCTAAAAAGATGCTTGGTTGTGAGTCTTGTTTTAAATCTTGGCTACGAGGCTCATATGTTCCATATTGCAATCTTTTTATATTCACTCAAGTTGGCATGTTACAAAAAAGAGAAGAGGATGTTGAAAAGATGTATGCTTCAAGTATGCTATGGTTAAACAAAAAGAAAAAAAACACAAAAAGTGCGCAAATGAAAAGAAATATGCTTCAAACATACCACTATTTAAAAGCGGTCTACTACAAACATGTTATCATGAAAAGGAGTATACTACAAGCATGCCACATACTTAAAAATTGACTGTGAAGCAATAGGTTATCATATGAGACTGCTAGCTCATCTAGATTTGTGTTGGTCAACTTGGGAAGAATTTGTGTTGGGGAGAAAGTTCTTTAGTCTTTGCATGTGTAGGTTGGCATGGAGACGGTCATGCTCGATGACGAGGAGGACAGGGACTAGGAGGGGGAATCCGAGGTCCAGATGGTTGAGGATGTCACAAGGAGATCGGGCTCACGTTGAAGCACATGGAGATCAAAGGTAGATGATACGTGGAGAAGCTATGGGAGGTGCGGTCCTGAAGGCTTCGACACGTGAGTTGAATGATGTGTGATGAAGATACAAGAGGTGCGGTTCTAGAGACTTCATCACGTGATGAATTAGGAGTTATGGAATAAGTCTATAACTGGAAAGGCTGAGAGATTATGGAAAACCCGTATTTAGAAGGGCTTCGGGTCTCTTGATTTTCGGAATAGATAGGGTTTGGTGTCCGTATTTGATGAGGACACGATTTAGAGCGTTAGCCTATAAAAGCAGGGAGAGACTAAGAGCTAATGTGTGGTTTTTGCGGGGCTTTGGAAAGAAAGCTTTTGTGCTAGGGTTTGAGAGGTGCCGTGAGGGTACTTTGTAGCCACAGAACATATTTTAGAAATAAAAGATCAGATTTATTCCTGAAAAGTTCATCTGCACCGACGGCATTGTTTTTTGGGCGTCGTCCTCGACTCGTTCTCGTTATGGGCACGTCGTGTGTGGCACATAACGTTCATCCGTCGACTAGATCGCTCGCCGAGTCTTCCACTTGATCGTCGCCAATGGCACCGGTATTGAAGCATTTGCGCGGAGGAAGGTTACGACTACGTATAAAGAGGCAGAGCGAGCAGTCGAGTGAGTGTCGAACGCCGGGCAGTCGAAACCTTCATCGAACATTAAGAGATTTAAAAAACAACAACAATCATTCACCCCCTCTGATTACAGTAATTGATCATACATAATATGTGCTCGCCGCTTGTTTCACACAGTCACAATGATGCATTGCACGCGAGCAGGTGAGCGTGCCGTGCAGCAGCCTAGTCAAGATGGTGACCGCGCAGTGCGGCCACTGCGCCGGCCTCCTCTCCGTCAGCCTGGCGTCGCCGCTGCCGCAGGCGTCGATCGAGCTGCCTCTGCAGGTCATCCCCGGCTTCCACCTTGCTTGGCATGGTTCTTTCAGCTTCAGTTGTATTCTTGTTTCGTGTGTAATTAATCTGAGAACACTGTGTCAATCAATCTAATGAATGAAACGAGCTGGGAGTTGATCTGCCACCCAGGGAGTGCTCGGATGAGAGCAGCGGAGACGACGGGTAGAGAGAGGTTGCGCAGAACAATGCCTCTGCTGTTAACAAACGTACATGACACGCAGTTTTTGCTCTGTTTTTCGTGCCGTTGTCGTGTGCATTGGTAGATAGCTGATGCGCTATTAAGTGCTTTGGAACATTTTTGCAGCTACGGTGAGGAGGCAGCGGACGCCGTCAGCTTACAACTGCTTCAAGTAATGGCCAGAAATAATTATTACTGTGATAGCATTTGCTTGCCACCAAGTGCAGAACAGCACCTAGCACATTACATATGCTTCTGAATTCTGATATTTAGTAATGCTCTGCTATGCAAGTGTGAGGCAATGAAAGTTTTTAACATTCCTTCTGTTCTCAGGGAAGAGAGAGAGGATCAAAGCCATAGAGCCTAACATCACCCACAAAGAAGCATTCAGCACGGCCGCTAAAAACATAAGCATCCATCCGACTAAAACCACCAGCCTGA
This sequence comes from Dendrocalamus sinicus, assembly GCA_036346575.1. Taxonomy (NCBI): domain Eukaryota; kingdom Viridiplantae; phylum Streptophyta; class Magnoliopsida; order Poales; family Poaceae; genus Dendrocalamus; species Dendrocalamus sinicus. The sequence goes on along the minus strand of CM070660.1, from coordinate 7,257,512 downwards.
TTTTTGCCCTAGTTTCTGGCTCTCTAAATCATAATTATCCATTTGCATCCTCATCCAAAACTTAGCAAATTATCTTTGGTTGCTATAATGCAGTGGGCTCAACCAGAATCCAGCAGAAGGGAGACTGGAGAGGGATCTGCTGCTGTAAAACCTACACATGCAAGCTGCAAAGGAGGGGGAAACAAATTTAATGTCTGCGAATGAAACAGTGAAGTAGCCAGGTTCAGGAAGCATACAAGTTGTAGCTTCACAGATCATTTGTATCCATGGATTTTGATGCTCCACATCTCAAGCACGTGGTACATGAATCCTCTTTCATGTGATAAATGCAGTATGGCTTTGCCTTTGTTCCACAAATAGCTTTACTCTCAGGCCAGTTGCAGCATTGTGTGACAGAACTAAGGCTTCCAAACCTGATGAATCCAGTATACTTTGTTGACAATGCTGTTGCACAGAACAGAGTTGTTTGAACTGTTTTCTACTTTTCTGTAATTAAGCTAATACTTCACCCAACGAACTCTTGCAGGGCAGATAACATAGCTTCTTTAGCAATTTGATTAACAAATAAGATTCTTCTGCTGTTTTCTTCATTGGCACAAAACGGAAAACATGAGCAGGAAAAAAACAAAATGTTCATATTTCACACAGATCTCAAATTTTCTATTTGTGATCCAAGCTTGTATTAAAGCATCACTCTTTTGATGCTGGCATCAGCCGGAGCCTTTCCTCAGAAGGGGTTTTGCCGGGATCCTTCTCCTCTGATAAAAGGGCCTGCAGGTCACTCCCATTTGCCAGGCTGTTGAACTTACTGATTTGGAGGGCAGAGCAGGATAACGCCGTTGGCAAAGGGTCATAAGCCTCATGATCCACTGAAGGTATTTGCGAGTGGTCTCATCGTTCATAATGTGGGCCACACTATTCGTGTAGATCTTTTCTCGGGCAGAACGCTCATGGATACCAACCATAGCGACTCCAATAGGCCACGGTGCGTTGCCAATAGCCAGCTTGATGTATTGGTCCATTGCTGCTAAATAATCACGCTTCATGCAGCATTCAACAATAACGAGCAATGCTTGTCGGATGTCATCAGGAAGAACCTAAACACAGATCAAAACAATAATTGGTGCCAGAATTACCAAGCAATCTGCAGTCGGGAAAGGATGACATAACATAAGCAGTAAACATTGAACTTAAAATACATAAACAATATTCAGATGTGTGCATCAGAATTTAGTTCGAGCAGGGTGGTATGATGAGAAACTGAATCCATGGGAGGCAATAAATAGTTATATTGAAGATGAATCCACGACCAGGAACCAGAACATTTTTTAGAGAGTTCAGCTGAATTGCAGTAGGGCCCAGGCAAGTAGCTATATAACAATGAATCTGGGCCCAGAATATGCTAGCATCAAAATCTTTAGCAGAGGACAAGCGCTAATGGGTCAATGACAATAGACAACCAAAGCTTTAAATGTGTAAAACATAATTGTTGTATTGAGTCAGGGCTTTAATTTTCACATGATAATAAATAGTCAGCCCCTGCCTCCGAAAAGTTCCGAAGAATTTTTCATCATTTATAAAGAGCACCAAATATTCCATTACTGATTGTCTCTTGAAACAAGCTAGATCATTAGGTGCTGGCCTGAGAATCACAGGTGGATGGTATTATCATCTTGCGCTACTAGCCTACCAATCTATGAGTAACTGGCAATGAACCTATCATAACCTTCATTTGATTTCATGCAATATCCTTTGCATACTCACAAAATCCTAGTGAAATAGATTGAACTTAAATGCTCGTTGAAAATTATGCAAGTACAAAAATGTTGTATTTGACGCCATCTTGTCACTTACTTACGGAACATGACGTCCATGTTACTACACAAACATTAGTTGACCATGAAGTTCTTGCTACACAAACATTGGTTGACCACTTGTATATCTCTATCATAAAAATTGTTTCATTACATTCGACAAGTGACCAGAGGTAGGTCATTTTGCTCAATAAAATCATTTCTAGGATCATTATCTTTCTCCACTCTATAACTTCTTGCTACTAGCTTGTTCTTTAAGCTCCAAACTACCTTCACAGAACAAACAAAACAATGCAAAGTGCAAGAACCAAAAATAATCTGAGCAGGAGAGTTTTCACACACAATACAAACTGTGTTGGATGTCCAGCTTTGCCATCTCTTTATTTTAATCCAACTAAGTCCTAAAATTGCACCATCACAGTAACTAGTTACCCAGGATCCTCAATTTCGCAGGTCTATCATGCTTCCACAGGCTTCATTTCAAATCCAAATTCACCCAATTAAATAGTTAGTAGTTTTTTTTTTGCAATAATTACTTTAATTTGAAACATAATCAAACTAACAGCACACGATTTAAGCAACCCGCTGATGAAAAACCAAAGTATTTTTCACCTTCGCTGATGAAAAACCAAAAGTATTTTTCACCTTCTTCCTGCAGAACTCAAACAGGGGGCTGAGATACTGCGCACACTGCTTGAACGTTGCAACCATCGACTTCCCCTTTGCTGTTCGCTTCTCCAGCTCCGTCATCTCATCTAGCTCCTGGTTCCACTCGTTAAGCAGCCTCTTGAAGAACACCAAGATCTTGTCTTCCTCGCAAAGCTCCTCAAACTTGGTCTTCATCCGCTTTGAGTCTTTGTCATCGGCATCATCCCCACTCCTTCGGGCGTCCCCATCCCCGTCGTCTGCGCTGTCTCCAGTGGCGCCACCCTCGCCACCGTCACCGCCGCCAACACGCTTACCCTTGCCCTTGACATAGGTGTCCCGGCCCGCCTTCTGCCGCTTGCGGAGCTCGACCATGTCGCGGAGGAAATCGTTGGTCTGCCCCTCGGTCATGTCGAGGTCGTCGATGTCGTCAATCACGCCTGACTTGAGCACGAGCTTGAAGCGCGCGAGACGGGCGGCGTCGTCCTCCCCCAACAGCGTGACCGGCTCGCGCAGCACGCGGAGGCGCCGAATCACCTCTTGCCGCGGGAGGTCGAGCTCGTCGATGCGGCGCTCCTCGGAGAGGAGCATCTCCTCCGGCGTTGGCTTCTTCGCCGCCAGAGGGGGCGGGACGGACGCGGCGGCGGCGGAGCTAGGGTTAGGGTTCGAGGCCGCGATCTGGGCGGGATCGGCGTTGGGGTCGGCGGTGGCGGAGGAGTTGGGGGAGGGCGCGGGCGGGGCCTTGGCGAGGAGCTGGCGGTGCTCGTCTTGGCGGCGCTTCTGGAGCTGCTTCTGCTCCAGCTCCGACCGCCGGACAAAGCTCTTCCCGCCGAAGTCGACCGTCGCCGGAGATCCAGGGGCGTAGCCAAGGGGAGGCTGGTTAGGCTTCAGCCTCACCTCCTCCTTGGCAAGAATATATTATATAGGTTAAGCTTAAGAGATATTATTATGATGGCAAATTACAGAAATAAAAAATACTAGAAAGGTATCAAGCTCTCCATTCGGTGTCCAAACAGTCTTGCTAGAAAGAACTTCAGGTGGAATCAGCACTTCATTTGTTAAAGCCAAAAAAGTAGAATACTCATTAAGCAGACATCGGGCAAATTCTACAAATGAAAAAAAAAGCTAATAATAAGGTAGGATTAAACTCCGCATGTATATTTATGTATTTTTAGGATGTGCTTTCTATTACTGAGATAATTTCATAATTTCATTGTATTTCTCTCCTTTTTTTTACTTTATTTCTCTTCTATTCATACATGAATTTTAATTGAGCAAAAGTAAAATATTGTATTTGTGACAATCTAGCTTGGCGCCTTAGCCCCACCTCGATTTCTTTTCTGGCTTCACCACTGAGGAGATCCATTGCGCCGGCGACGCGATGCGAGCCTTCTCGCCGCTTCCCGGACACGGCGGAGAAGCGGTGCCGGTACGGCTTTCTGGATTCCGATACGGCTACGAGTCCGTGTTTTGATCATTTGATGCTGCCAATCATCTTACCAGCAATATTAGCAGGGGGTTCGCGGCCGGCGAGAGCGGCCACGTCGCCCCTAAGCGCTCCGCCCGGCGCGTGGCGGCCGGATTTCGGTACGGTCGGGCAACCTTTTTTGCGAAAAAGCCCCTTCGTTTTCCTTTTATTACGAAAAGCCCCTCGCTTTTTTAAAAAAAAACCCTCCGCTTTCCTTTAGCTACGAATTTTCGCCTCTTTTACTTTGGTAGACACGGTGGCTGGTGCGGCGTGCCGCCGCGCCTATGAGGCTAGTACCTGTATTACTCCCCGGGGATTCCCCACGCGGAGAGCCCCGCCATGTCGCCCCTGCGCGCGCTCCAGCCGGCGCGTGGCGGGGGAATCTTCTTATGGTCGGCCGACCTCTCATGCGAAAAGCCCATCTATTTTTCTGAAATTACGTAAAGGTCCTTGATTCTCGCGAAAAGGCCCCTGCCGGTTTTTTAAAGCGCTTTTTCTGAAAACACCCCTCCACTTTTGTATACTTTGCAGGATAGCGCCCCACAGTTTTCTAAATTACGTTCGGGTCCTCGTTTAGTTACGTACAGGTCCTCGATTTTTTACGGAAAAAACCTTTGACTTTTTCAAAAATACACATGCGCCCTCGACTTTTTTAAAAAAGCTCCTCACGCGGTTTTCTAAATTAGACATTTGGCTTTTCCGAAAAGGTCCCTACTGATTTTTTTGGAAGCGCTTTTTCTGAAAACACCCCTCCACTTTTGTATACTTTGCAGGATAACGCCCCACGGTTTTCTAGATTACATTCGGGTTCTCGTTTAGTTATGTACAGGTTCTCGATTTTTTACAGAAAAAACATTTGACTTTTTCGAAAATACACATGTGCCCTCGATTTTTTTAAAAAAGCTCCTCACGCGGTTTTCTAAATTTGACATTTGGCTTTTCCGAAAATACACATGTGCCCTCGATTTTTTTTAAAAAAACTTCTCACGCATTATCGTCTCACAAAAATACACACGGTGGCTGGCGCGGCGTGACGCCGCGCCTATGAGGCTAGTAGGTTATGAGAACCCGCACCTTGAGTTGTAAACGGGAGTAAGTTTTCGATAATTTATTATTGAAAATTTCCCCATATCACACTAAAACTTAGGTGATACTTAGTTAGGCTGAATTTTGATAGTTTATAACTGAATTTTCACTGTAACTGATTAAAATTATACTGTAACTGATAGTGACTTATTTGACATAATTAAATTTTAAAAAAAATTAAAAATGGAAAAAACTGGTTAGTCCATTACGTATAATACAAACGAATACGGGAAAAAAGAACCGAAAAAAGCTCAAAATAAGCCGAAAAGTCAGAAAAAACGAAATTTATGAATAGTGAAAAATAAGCTAGAAGTCAGAAGTCCAAGCCCAAATGAGCAGGGCCTTAGGTCCAATCCTGATTTGACACTAGAAAATCTTTGTTTCCTTATATGCCACTGAGTTTCTCATTTATATCGCTATGTGCCACTTTTGTCACCTAGACATGAGTTGCCTATTAAGTCATGGTGAAAATGACAATTTTGCCCGTGGGGCTTGTACAAAGGCTGTTATGGTCTGATTTATTGTATGCCATTGACTAGAAGGTATGATACTAGATGTTTGTGTGCTACCTTATTATCTCATTGAACTATATGATATTGTATCATAGGTGCAAAGTATAAGTTGGCATTACAAATTCAAATTCAGCCAGTAATTCCACATAGGGCATGTTTGGCTGCGGCTACGGCTTATGACTTTAGACTGAAATTTTTTAATTTTAGCTATTTACGGTACATATTACGGAGAGAAAGTTACTCACTTGCGATTTTGGCTGGTACAGATGTTGGCCTTTTAATGTGTACATCGTTTAACTTGTAGACTCCGTCTTGAGAAAATACTCCGTTTGAAAATTAGGTACTATAGTAAAAGCCAAAAGCTGTCAGCTTCAAAGGAAAAGAACAGGCCCATAATAGGTTCACAAAATTACAATACCAGAATACAAAACTAAGCTAACATCACAAGTCTAAGTTCAATCCACATTCCACAAGCCCATAACATTATTGCACCAAAATAGTAAACTAAGCTGACATCATAGGTACAAGTCAACCCATATTTCACAAGTCCATGACATTATAATACCAAAATGCATTCCTAGAATAATTCATTTGATAAATCAGTCCAATAGCTTTCTCTTGCTCCTAGTTCCCATAGCTGGGCTGTCAAGTGCAGTGATTGTGGCCTTGCCATTGCCCTCCTTTGCAATGGCCTTACATCAAAGGGAGTCTCCATCAAAGGACGGCCACACATATATATACAGTTCACACAAAGAGCGATCAAATGACATACACTGCTTCATGGTTCGTACGACGGAAAAAATGATTGCTTTAGATGGCTGTTATCCAAAGTTAAGTGTAAGCCTGGTTAAGTGTAAGCCCAGCAATAAGCCTGGTTACTTTGGGCTGATCGGTTGGCAAGTTAAGTGTAAATTTTATAGAACTCTAGATTTTACAGTCTTTGTAGCATAGAGTCCCAGGTATTATAGCTTGTATCACTTAGCCCTAGATATTCCCACCAAATCCATATCCTATGTTTTTCTAATGTACTAACCTCACCCTGCACAGCCACGCTAAGATTTCATGGCAACCATGCGGCGGTGACGTAGACATTCTTCCTCTCTCTCCACCCTCCCCTTTCTCCTCCCAAATATCCCGAAATCCATAGCATCTCTCTCACCGCCGCCCATGCCATCCGATAGCAAGGCCACCCTTCCGCTCTCTGCACCCTCCCCTTTCTACCCAATGTGTTCAGCTGCCGAGTTGCATGCCTGCGTGTTGGTTTCCTAGTTCTTAATTGAAACATGGAGAGATACTTCTGTTTCATAATATTTGTCCGATACGCATATCAAGAAGGTTTAAGTTCTATTATATTATGAAAGCAAAAAACAAAAGAAATCATTGCGTTTGTTCTTAAGGGATAGAAATTCTTACGTTAATCAGAGAAAAAACAGAATGATCTATAGTGTTGATCGAAGTGGGTCCAAATTATAACTGTCTATATTAAAAAAAAGAGTATATGTCAAGTACAATCCCAAAAATAACTAAATTCGAAATAAAAAAATAAAATAAAACTAGTAATTTGATTTTTTTTCATACGAATTCATTACTAAAATTAAATAAAAATAACAATTGGATTTGAATAAGAATTCCAACAAAATACTAAAATTTGGAACAAAAATAAAAAAATTAGCAATTTGATTACGATACGAATTCCAAAGTAAAATATCAAAATAACTGCAAATTGCAATAGAAAATTAGCAATTAGATTTGCATATGAATTCCAACCAATAAAATTCAAATTAAAAAATAGAAAACAAAGAATTTGCAATTTGATTTCCATACCACTCCAAAGTAAATTTCTTAAATAACTAAAATTTGAAATGAATTAAATAAAATTAGTAATTTGATTTCTATACGAATTCCTAAGTAAAATCTCTAAATAAATATAATTCAGAATGAAAATTAAACGAAAATTAGCAATTAGATTTGTACATGAATTCCAACCAAAAATAATTAAAATTTAAAATAAAAAATATAATAGAACTAGCGATTTGATTTAGATATGAATTCAAAAGTGAAATCCATAAATAACTATAATTCCAAATAAAAATAAACAAAAAATATCAATTGAATTTGTATACAAATTCCAAAAAAATAAAATTGGGAGTATAAATAAAATATAATTTATAATTTGATTTCCATACAATCACAAATTAAAATCCCTAGGTGACTAAACTTCAATATAAATTAAATAAAATTAGCAATTTGATTTGTATACGAACTTTTATAAAAGCAATTGACATTTTTAACCAAAATAAAAGTAATAACAAGGATAGCACAAATGGTATTGAAGGAGATCATGAAAGAGTGCAATGGTGTCGATTGTCCAACAAGAAAACATTGACCCACTAGAAAGCATGGAGTCTAGGTGATGGCAAGGGAGAAGAGGATAATGTCGTGCTGCCCACCTTAGCCGTTCGAAAAGGATAATGTCGTGCTACTCACCAAAAATCGTTGAAGAGAAAGAACAGAGTTAAAGGAGCCAAGGGTCATGACGATGAGTGGTGAGTAACAACATTGTTGAAGAAATTAGTGTCCAAATAAGCTCGATAATAGGGAAGTTTTGGCAGAGAGGAGATAAAGATTTGTATTGAAAAATGAGCTATAACAATATAGAGCTTTTAGATAGTAAGAAGCGTGCCATCACTGGTAAATAACACGATATCACTTACGATGGCAAGAAGATTCTTCACATTATTAAACAACGACTAAATCATACATACCGATATCGATAAAGATGTGAAATCACCGTAGTTAGTGAAGAAACTATAGCATTGAGATGGCCAATGTTGAAAAAGAGGAGCGATCGACATAGGAGAAGAGGGATATCAAGCACGTATAACATCATATATGTGTATATACATGTATGCATTTGTATAATAGAAGCAAGGACATACAGAAGCAGAGGAGCAGAGAGCTCGAAGTAAAGATGGCGCGGTCATAGGGAATAGGCTTAGGGCCACCTAAGAGAGGGTGGTTGGTGTCCCCGGCAGGGATTAGTGATTGTTGCACGTGTGTTCATGTTTGATGTTGCAACAGCCAACATTAAGCAATAATTGAGAGAAGTAAAAGATAACTATGTAATAGAGTATTTTGTATTGTAATATGTAGCAGCTAAGAGATTGTATTGGAATGGGTAACAGCTAAGAGAGAACGATAAAAACTTGGATGTGTTGTTCGAGGTTGAAGCAGAAAAGTTGAAATAGCAAGAAGAGATAGAGGACGCATGGTTCAGTGAGGGCAGCCGATATGTGAGGGATTATAAGTTCAAGGTAGGTCTCCCATGGTGTATCGGTATATACGTGAGTAATATACTCTAATACCATGTAAGCTAATAAGATTGTCACACATATAATTAACATATTGCTTTGAGATTAAATAGAGATACATACGCATGCATACATTTTTGAAAAATGGTAACTAATGGAGGAATAATATTGGCATATAGGTACATGATCCATGCATGATGGAGAGTATTTATGTTTTTTAAGAACCTCAATCTATCAAGCTCATATTTCAATTACATTTCTCAAGTTATATTTTCCTTCAACCTTTTGTTATCATTTTCAATGTTTATAATGCATTAAAATCTTAAATAGCCTACAAGATACGTAAACATATTCTTAAACATCTAAGTTATATCATTTGGTATTAAAACCTTTGAAATAAATCTAGCCACGTAAATACGCAGGTCACCCTGCTAATTTAAGTATAATTTATTAGAATTAAATCATGATTGCTCCTATTAGATAGAGTAGTACTACGTCTATCTAATGATGGCAAGTATAATCAAATTTCATTAAATATTACTTTAATCTTGGGTTTCCTTGGTATGTGTACCGAACAAATATTATGAAACAAAAAATCGTACTATCTTGCGTGAGCATGGATTTGTGGGCTCCCTGTTAATTTCTTATTTATCGCGTAAGCCACTTGCTGAATTGACTTAAAGGTCGAACTTTTGGGTGGATTTTGTTGTATGGACTAGATTTTTGACAGGTATTAGGAGTTTGTGAATTGGAAGATCTTGATTTCATTCAATCGGAACCCTCTTGCTAAAATTTGGGCATGTCATGTGTCGATGATATGTGCGGCAAGAAAGCACGTAGGAAGGACTAACTGGTGAATCTGGGGAAGCAATCATGGGATGAGTTTCTCATCCACGTCAGATGGACCTTGCCAGCCGACGGCATCCACACCGCTCGTCGGCCGACGACCTCGCAGCGAGCCTACTTGGCAGCTTGTAGACGAGGATTACATGGGCAGGACAGGGTGGACTGCAAAGTGAGGCCTTCTCGGCAGATTGGTTTGGATTTTGATGATACCTGAGGTTTTGTGCAACGACACCACAAAACATGTGGTTTAATGGATACTCGACCGGTTGAGCTGACATGCATCGCGCCGTGCATTCTGCTACCACCTGCAGGTGGGCCAACTGGGAGTTCCACGTGGGCTTCGACGTGCGCGTCGGCACCGTCATCTCGCTGGCCCCGATCCACGACGCCGAGGCCGGAGCGCGGCGGCCAGTGCTGTACCGTGGCTTCGTTTCGGAGGTCTTCGTGCCGTACATGGACCCGGTGGGGGATGTTGGGCCGGGAAGAAACGCACATGAGTGAGGAACCAGTAAACATAGAAGATGCTTCTTTTTTTTTTGACAACATACACCTTTTCTATTTTTATCTTTTGTTCACTCAATTTTTATAAATTGCTCTACAGATTGCATGGTTTAAATAGACACAACCGAGCCGCACATACAAGCCACTTACGTACTATAGCCACACGACTCCCTGTGATCGGTTTTTGCTTATCACGACCCCTACGACTCGGTGCACACCACACACTAACCGAAAGACTCACTCCACTAACCAACTAACATAACTAGTGGATACATCTGGTGCATATATACTACTACTTGACCAAGTTTACAACCACACAAAGACCTAACCAACTTTGAGTCTTTCTTCGAGTCTTTCGACCACACCCCTCTGACCACGGTGTCTCGACCATGACTTTTCGACCACGGTATCTCGACCATGGCTTTTTGACAACGGCTGCTAGACCACAACTCCGGTAGTACCGCTCACACTGAGCCGGTACTACCGGTCTTACGACCACGCAGGTCTTTCGAGCACTAATTGGTTACTGTAACTCCGACTACCGACTGGTCCACTGTATCTACGACTGGTTCATTGCAGCTACGACCACTATGCTAATCGACTCACGACTGCGACTGCTACAACCAGTTCACTGTAGATACGACCGGTTCACTATAGCTATGCCCTATTCTCTGTAGCAACGACTGGTTTACTACGCAGCTCGACTCATAACTGCAACTGAGTCTCTGGAGTCTCCGACTGCTCTCCAACTCCGGGGTCTTCGATTCCTAGACGTACTTGGGCACACGAGTATTCGACATACGACTACACAGTATTCGAACACACCAAGTACTCGACACACGACTACACAGTACTCGAACACACCAAGTACTCGACACCGACCACTATCAATAGCACAACAAGATTAATTCCAATAGAGAAGTGATACTACCGGATGTTCATGGACGCCGGTGAGTACAGCCTGGGCCTCCGGGCGTTCCCGCTCCAGCCAGGCGGCGACTGCCCGGCCAACTCCGCGTACTTGGATGACTACTACGCCGGCCAGGACGGCAACCCCGTTGAGAACAAGAACATGATCTGCGTGTTCGAGCGGTACGCCGGCGACGTCGCGTGGCGACACACCGAGGCCGGGTTCCCTGACCACCTGGTAAAGTGATAAGCCCTCGTGTCTGCGAGTTTATTAGGCTTTCAGTTACGCATTGTTTGATGTGATTTTTGTCGCGGATCACGGAGGTCCGGCCGGACGTGAGCTTGGTGGTGAGGATGGCGGTGTCGGCCGGGAACTACGGCTACATTTTGGACTGGGAGCTCAAGACGAGCGGCTCCATCAAGTTTATGGTAATCACTTCTGGTCTTCTCGAAACAGATCAAATCAAAGAGCGGAGAACAATCTTCCGCTGCTCCTGGTAAGCAGAAGCAGAATTAGGTGAAGCAACGTGTATTTATCACGTTGTTTATGGCGCTCAAATTGATGCGTTGCGCTGCTGGTGTCTCTCACCGGCCTCCTAGCGGTGAAGGGGGCGCCCTACACGCACACCGACCAGATCACGCAGGACACGCACGGCACGTTGGTGGCGGAGAACACCCCCTCGCCATCTACCACGACCACTACGTCACGTACCCACCTGGACCTCGACGTCGACGGCACCAACAACTCCTTTGTCAAGAACACCATCACCGCCAAGCATAACAGCGGATCACCGGCCATCGGCGGCGCTGACAAGCCGAGGAGGAACTATTAGACGGTGGGCCACGAGGTGGCCGAGACCGAGGAGGACGGCCAGGTGGACATCGACGCCAAGCCGGCCGACCTGCTGGTTGTCAACCCGAACAAGAGGACCAGGATGGGCAACGAGGTATGTTGATACATTGTGGGAGCAAATATTAGAGTTGGAGGTACGGATTGACAGTCTCAATGAGGAGAACGCTGATGCAGCGCAAGAGGGGCAACGAGGAGGTCGTCAACATAGGAAGTTTCAATGATCCCACATGTTACTACGCGAACCCTAGCTACATATGTGTGTGTCACTACAACGATAGCCAACCACATCCGAGGCGCCCCCTCTGCAACACTCAATATGGGTAGCGCGATGCACCTTCTACCAATAGGCAATCACGGAGAAGGTTGTAGCATAGTACTCTCTGCTGTTGTTGGTTGTTACATTCAATGTCCTAAAGCGTGTAATTGAAAGGTGTACGCGTCGTTGTGGTTGCCATTTATTGAGTGGACTGTTCTAAAGGTGTGTCATGTGCATTGAGGTAGAGATGTCGACATGCATTGAACAAACAAACATTATAAAAAGGAATACAAATAAGAATGCAATAGTATTGAGAATATCACATAGTAAATACGAAATGTAAATATTACAGGAACAACAAAAATATAGCTAGTGCAGACGGACGTCCCCTACTAGGCCCCCAACAGCACTCCTAGCATCCTCTCCGTCGTCACCCCGGCCTACTCCAGCTCCACGTCCTCCCGTACGGCCCCGCTTGGGCCTCCTTCTTGGCGCCGGATGTTAGGGCCTCAACCCCGACAAGTAAAGATAGTCAGGAGACCTGTGCGCATAAGGTCCCAAAGCTAAATAGGTGGACAACAGTGTCGGCTATATGGGTACTAGTGCACCGTTGAGCTATGACTTGGAGAGAACCTCAAGAGGTGTGGAGTGAGGTCCCAGGCCTGCCTCTTGGTCGTCTCAATACGCAAAGTAGCAGTCTGTGTCCTCTTGGCCCGGGGAGACCCAAACTACCTCAGTGGGCGCAAGACCTATAGTGGAAATATCGTCAGTTCGTCAACTAAAGCGATGTGAGCAAAAAACGGAGACACGACGTACCCTCAGCTAGTGCCATGGCGCGTGCAAAGCCGTCTGTAGGGAAGGACAACATGTCATATGTGACATGTGTGGGAAGCTAGAGAAGTCCAAAGGACGCACGGCCTACTGAGCTAGCGGTGTACAGGGTCGTCCCAGGCTAACCCTCTAACCTTGTCAAGTCATAGTGGTGTCAAATGTGCCTTGGCCAACCCTCCAGCCTAGTCAAGGCATGGTGGATGTGGCCACGCTGGCCCTCCCGCGTAGTGTGATAGCAGGCGGGACGACCCGATGGACATAGCAAGTGTGGACCAGCATGGCGTGTCAACCTCTAGGAGCCTTGTGCACAACAACAGGGCAACGACACGTGCTCCCATGGCTTGCACATGATAGAAAACCTGGACGACCTCATCGCATGTGACCTCCGCACCTTCGACGAACCTCTGCGCCATGGAGTGAGAGTCCCTCCAAATCGCAACACCGACATCTACCTGCAAGGAAAACACGAAAGGGTGAAACCTATAAGTGAGATTACCATAAGCAAAGATTTAGAAAGACGATGTAACGTACCCCGATATGAGTGTTCCACACGAGGTGCGCGGGGTATGTGTCGGTCGGTGCTGCGACGTGTGCTACAGGCTGGTCAACAGCAAGTACCAGACTGGTACATGTCCAAGGAGCGTACCAGCGAAGGTACTCGCTGTAAGCACTGCAGTCATAGGGGGTGGCCTCTTGCATATAGTCCTACAGGGTGCCCTCCCACTGGCTGTCTACGCCTCCATCTTCGCCGTCCAACCCATGTCGTAGTGGACTCCCTTCCTAGAGTTACTGCAAGACGTCACATTTGGTTAGAAGTCGTGTGATGAGACGACAGTAAAAGGAGAGACATCTGCAGTGGTAACTCATGTATGGACGTTGTCGAGCACAGCCCACCCGACTAGTGCTGGAACGACTTGGCGTAGGCCAAACTGGTGCATCACATGATGCACCGTGTAGTCCTTGACAAAGATGTCAAAGATGAGCTTCCTCCGTGTCAGCCACCTCCGCGTCAGCCAGTAAGCCTGGTCGTGCCAACACAGTGAGGACAACCTGCCAGGAGTGCGGCTCTATGGTGCCTTGGGGGAAGTACGACTCCCAGCGCATGTCGTCGACCGTGAGCCAGTCAAACTACTCTATGAAGGGCACATACGCGCCGTGTGACTTGCACGTGCACAAACTGTACTTGCAAGGAACAACAGCCGTTAGATAGTACGATCCATAATATGAAGAAATTAACCACAAGGGAGCGTACGTACCCGTGTACGGCACCAAAGAGAGACCACAGTCGATTGGTCCACCGTGCCCCTGAGGTACATCCCCAGCCCGTAGGGAGTGGTGTCGTCCAACATAAGCCATCCTAGGATAAAGTGCTCGAATGACCACAGCTGCAGTAGGAGCGGACACCTAGTGAGGACCGAGTTCAGCTTCGTCTTGTAGCATGTGTCGCACAAACCACGATAGGTCATGGCAAGTGCGGCTAAACCCTAGCTGATGTGGGGGGCCTTCCCGTCGGCGATGACGCTAGCGTAAGCGATGAGGCGCATGTCAACGGTATCACTGTGGCTGCTGGTGAACAACACCCAACCAGATAGCCAAAGCATGTTGGCCTCCAGGTGCCGCAACACCTGCCGCTCATCGGCCACTAGATCCATCTGCTAAACCTAAGTACAAGCATAAAGTTAGTAAGACCGTAATATGGAAAGGAGAGCACACTGGTTCAAATGGGAAGGGCGTCAAACATGTACCCAAAACTAGGAGAGCCACCACAAGGGCGGGCTGCGTGTCCATGTTGGCAGGAAGACGTAGTACCCTTCCGCGGTCCCAGGCAGAAGCACTCCCTAAAACCTGGCCAGCAAGTTGTCGCGCCAACCGGATGGGGCCTCTGGCGAGAAGGTAACAACTCCCGTGATAAGAAGGCCAAGTAGCAGCAGGACGTCCTGTAGAGTAGGGGCCATCTCCCCAAATGGGAAGTGGAAAGTGTGCATCTCCGATCGCCACTGGTTGACCAAGGCTGTCAGTAGGGAGCAGTCAAACAGGAAGCATCACGATCGCTTTGGTCCTACCTGCACGTCTCCATCGTCCTCGACCGCAGCTGGTGCCAGAGCGTACTTGTCTGTGGTTTGTAACATCCGGGCGAGAGATAGTAGTCTAGCATCACTGAGTCTGCAAAGTAAAAAAGGTTAGTACACAACCTACGTATGGCGAGAAGACAGTGCCGCCAAAGTACAAACCTATCTATCCAACATGGGTCTAGCCTTCAGGTGACTCGAGGTGTGTGTGTGTGTGTGTGTGTGTGCGAATCACCCCAATACAGTCGTGTCCTATGTGGCCGTAGCATGCGGGACACGACGTGACACATGATGCAGCTAGTTGATGCACTCATCCAAGAGGTCATAAGGCCAGTCAGATGGCATAGCTGCAAAATGACTTCAAGTTAGTAATTACGTGGAACAAAAAACATTGAACGTAAAGCAGGAGTAAATTTAACTTGTAAACAAACAAATTCTACATAGCCAGCCTCTTGAACAGCTTCATCAATGGTTGCTTTAGGAACTACTTGAAGAAGTTGGCCCTCATGTGGCAAATGCACATTCTGTTTCTCATATCTGGCCAAGGGAACGGCTCCACGAGGTTTTCCTGAAGTTTTCTTATGGCCTTCATCATCTCGGCATGGCGATCATGGATTATGCACATACCAGAACAAGCTCTAACAACTTCAACCATCAAATATCGAAGGAACCACAACCAGCTGTCGTAATTCTCACTTTCGACGAATGCTATGGCCAAGGGTAAATTTTGATTGTTGTCATCAATGCCAATGGCGGTAAGGATCTGTCCCTTGTATTTACCGGTTAAAAAGGTCCTGTCAACTAAGATCACAGGCAGCATATGCCTGAATGCCTCGATGCACCTCCTGAAGGCTAAGAATGCCCTCTGTAATACTGCAAAACCTGGTAGCCTTGTAAATGGCTTGTCCTTAAGAGAAGTGTACATGCTCGGGTTTCTATCCTTCAGTACCTAAAGCATATGAGAAAGGTTGTCATACGTCACCTTGAAAGACTAGAACCATTTTTTCAAAGCCTTCTACTTCGCACGCTACGCCTTCGCGTAGCTAATCTTGTACTTGAAGTTTTGATAGTCCTGTAGGTTCACCATGCGGTGACCGATCTTGCTTTCCTGCATGTACCGCATCAACCTCATCATGAGCAACATCCTCTGCAACCTCTGTTACACAGTACTCTGGGTCTTCCTCTTGACCAACATGTTGGGCGCCCGAGTTTCTCCCACCACCCGGATGATAGCCGTCGGTAGGGCCTTGTATAGCTTCTTTTGGGCATGGTTACACAAGTAGCACGCACTCGTATCCACAGCGCCGGCGGCCGTTCACAAAGCCCTTCCACATAACAGTGTGCATCGATCTTCTCAACTCCCATCTAACGTGTATGGGAGACCAGCTCCAAATCTCTTGTATAATGATACTGCATAACTCAGGGTCCAATGAGAAGCTGCGAGTGAGCCAGAGCATCACATCTATGATTCGAGCATTCTCGCCGTCTGGGTGACTTGCGCAAAACTGCTCAAGTCAACATCGTTCGGACCTTCATGAATAGTGCAGACACCGTAATGCACTTTCAATGTGGTGGGTATCAGCATTGCTGATGTCTACCTACAAATATTTCCAATGTTGTAATTGGTCAAATCGCATCGCACATTATGAAATTGCTGCTATATTGTAATGTATATTTCTATGGCCGTTCACCTATCATCAACAACTGCACTAAACTCATAACGTAACCCCTCCTCATTCGCACCAACACCGCTCCCTTTCGTCCGCCCCAATGAGCATCAACTCCTTATCCGCTCCCACGCACACCGATGCCGCTCCTCTAACTACTCAAGCTCTCTTCTACTGTAAATAATTCCTAATGGGTTTTGATAATTTATATGACATACTGATTTAAATACCATTATACTAGTTCTAACAATACGCGTGAATTTTCAATGTACTAACGGCATTAAATTCATTCCTAATTAATCATACATATTACATAATAATGATTTGCACAAACCAAACTATTTACTTCGTACAAAAAATATTGGCTAAATTTTGTATAACTATAATTTTCTATGAATATTAACTTCCTACGAATGCTAACTTTCCACGGATGCTAAATTTGTACATAATATTGATTAAATTTTCAACAACCAGAATTTTCTACAGATGATAATTTTCTACGGATGCCAATTTTCTATAATTATAATTTTCTACATATGCTAATTTTTTACGGCTATATTGACTAACTTTTCTACAACTATATTGACTAAACTTTCTACAACTAAAATATTTACTAAATTTTCTACAAGTACAATTTCCTACGGATGCTAATTTTCTATAACTATATTGACTAAATTTTCTAGAACTATTTACTTCATATCAAAATCATACCATTCTTTTCTATAATTATAATTTTCTATGGATCCTAATTTTATACTAAACAAACTATTTATTTCATACAAAAATATTTACTACAATATAAAAAAAGAGATAATAGATTCTATGCCACTGGTGAGTGGTTGATTCGACTGCCATCAGTGAAGAGTCTAACTACTGTGTGTCACTCGATTTAATTAAAATTCTATTATATACCACTGCCATCAGTTAGGGTACGTTTGCCCCCGGAAAATGGTGGTTTTGCTCTCAGTTCAAATCTGTCCCTGTTAAAAAATTAAATATATAGAAAATTGGATTAGACAAAAATATAAAAAAAATTTGTGAATCATTGGGGTAGTTTACAACACAAATATAACATTTTGTGAACTTAATCTTCCATTTGTTCCTTTTTTTAAAGTCAAAACAAAATTAGCCTATTTGAGCTATTTTTTAAATTGGGACAAATTCACTGTATAAAAATATAAAATGATATTTTTCAGAAGTTATGTGATATCTTAGAAGCATGTGAGAATTTTTCCAGAATTGTTAGACCTCATTTAGTCTTTATTTGTAAATAGTAGCCTTTATTAACATTTAAATTAAAAATCTAAAAATTTTCTTTGGACAGTGCTTTGAAATTTTTTCATAGCTCACTGACATATCAATTAACAACTTTGTGAAGTTTCATAATTTTTGAAGGTTATTTGCTATTTTAAATAAATTGGATCTTTGATCTGTTGGAGGAGCATTTTGGTATTTTTTCAGAAGATAACAGTCAACCCTAAAGGTTAACTAACGGTAGTGGCATATCGTGGAACTAATCTCAAGTTTAGTAGCATACAGTAGTTAGACCTTTCGCCAATGACAGTTTGTTGAACCCACCACTCACCAGTGGCATAGAATCTATTAACTGTATAAAAAAATTTACCTCGCACAAGTAGCAACACCTCTCCTCTTCTTCTTCCTCTCCCTCTCCCTCTCCTCTCCTTCCCTCTCCTCTCTTCTTTCTTTCTTTCTTTCCCTTCTCTTCTTTCTCTTTGCGCGGCATCGGTGGATGGAATTAGCCGGGCGATCGGTCGGGCAGTCGGTTATTTATGTGTTCCAGTCGCCGAATGGTTAGGCAACTGGAGCTGTAGTCGCCCAACGGTTTGGCAACAGGGTCCGATCGGCCAACCGTTCGACGACTACAATTATATCGCCGAACGGTCCACAGATTGTCTGCGTGTCACGCAGCCGTTGGGCGACAGACTCCATTCATGTAAAAAATTTTAGGTGCGGTATATTTTTATAATTTTGAATAAAAATAAATTATTTAAAAAAATTCGTATCTCTACATGACATTTTTTCGTGTTCCTGTGAAAAACATGGAACTTTTCCGTGTTATACGGTGTACGTGGTGTCATCATCTCCACCGCGAAAGACGCGGATCAGGTGGAGCTCACATGTCCGCAAAGAGGGCGACCTTTCACTGTGATTGGACAGTGCAACTGCAGCAGCAGCTCGCAGCTCAGCCCCTCCCCTCCCACGGGCCCAAGACCCGTCTGTCTCGGCAGCTTGCTACATGCCTGCCTCCCCGTCCTTTCTGCTGCCCACATTCCCCAACGCCACACTGGTGGTGGTGGTCGCGCTCGCGCTGGGCTCCTCGCCCTCCCTCCTAGCTTTGTCCTTGTCCTCTTCTTTCCACCCGCTTGCTGCAATACTAGTACGAGCTTAAAACAAGGGAAAGGGAAAAACAAGGGAAAGGGAAAGGAGGAAATGGTACTACTAGTAATATTTTACTGCCCCTGCGGGAACACATTGTTGTGGAGCGGTTGAGTTCTTGGTCCCGGTCAGGTGAAAACGGCCGCTCACCGGATTGCTCTGTCCGGTGTTTAGGCTCCAGGGCTTTCCTTTTCTTCGTGTAGTTCTTCACTTCGTTGGCATCCATTGATTCCGTTCTCCATTGGGGTTGAGCTGGTGGTTCTTCATTTCCCAAGGAAAGGTATGTTTCTTCCTTTGGTTGATCTTTGGGACTAAATGTTGCGCCCTTCTGTTCCGGGTTCTTGATTTGTTGCTGTTTCAGATTTCAGGTCGAACAAGCGTGTAGTTGGCAGCGGATATCTTGGGCTACGGAGCGCAAAATTGCGATTTTGATTGATCAGTTACACCTTCGTTTCAGTCTTTGGAGTAAGCAAATGATGTTCTGAATCCAAATACGGAAAATAGTCTCATGCCTGCGCGGCGTCGTATGAGTGAGTGATAAACAGGGCAGTTGCGCACGTAGTCTTCGTCAAAAAGCCGCAAAGGGGAGCTGCAAATTGCAACCATCGCCATCATCACAATGAGGGATTTTGCATCTTGCCTCAGTCAGAGTGGCGTCCAAGTTGCCCGTTCCTCTTCTTCAGGTGGCCAGAACATGGTGCAGTGTGCCTACTTAGCCCATCTGCGCGGCAAACCTTGTAGGGTCACCGTCACCTGGAGCAAGATGACCATCGGGCAGGTTCTGGCCATTGCAATCGATGATTCCTCGAACCGTTGCCTTTGCAAGACAGAGATAAAGCCATGGCTGTTCTCCAAGAGGAAAGGCTCCAAGGCCTTGGAGGTGGATGGGGGCGCTCTGGAGATCGTCTGGGACCTGTCCTCCGCGAAGTTTGCAGCTGGGCCAGAACCCCTCGAAGGTTTCTATGTTGCTCTGGTCTTTGATCTTGAAGCTGTCCTAGTGCTTGGCGACATGCGCAAGGAGGGGGATCACAGGGTGTCTTCGGATGCTTTATCTTCTAATGCAGTCATGATAACCAGGAAGGAGCACATTTACGGGAAGAAAGTGTATTCAGCAAAGGCTCGGTTTTTGGACATTGGTCAGTTTCATCATATCACCATAGAGTGCGACGCATCAGGGTTGAAGGATCCAAGCCTAGAAATCAGGATTGGCAAGAAGAGAGTGCTGCAGGTGAAGAGACTTACATGGAAGTTCAGAGGAAACCAGACGATCTATGTTGATGGGATTCCAGTAGAGGTGCTCTGGGATGTGCACAACTGGCTATTTGGTTCGTCAAATGGATGTGCCGTGTTCTTGTTTCAGTCAGGACAATCCATGGAAAAAATGTTGTTGAGGTCATGCTCACAGAATGAAAAGGAGCCTCAAGCGCATCCTTTTGGTTTCACTCTGATACTTCATGCATGGAAGTTCGAGTAGGGAGAAACATGGTGCAAGGTTTCATCGACTACCATACATCGAATGATCGAATCCTAACATTAGGAATATAGGATCTATCAAGTCTTACAAAACCTTGTGCCAGGATTTCATGTTTGTCAATTATCTTGTTCCATTAGTGGTTAGCACTTAGCAAGTTGAGGTTTTGAGTATCCATATAATTTTTGGTATATCAAGAGTTTTATTTAGATAGGTTGGCAGATTCTAGTGCTCCAATTATGTCTTTTCATGTCTTTAACTTATACATTTTGATCAGAAATCCAAGAAAGAATCCCAAAAATGATGTTTGCACAATCTTTGCAATTCTTATGCCATGTATATTTACCCTGAGGTCCACCACTTTTGGTACATTGGTCCAAATTCCTTAATTTAGTTAATTTTCATACTTACTGCCAGTTCCTTCAGCACAATATCGTGCACAGGAAAAGTGCAAAGTTGAATTGCACACCTACTACTGCAACATAGGTAATGTTACTATATTTATCCTGACTACAATAGATTCTGAAAATACATTAGCTAACATTGTCATGACTGCCGCATTAGATTCTGCAAATAAAACACTGATTATAATTTTGTTAGCAAATGTCACACTAAAATATATCCGATAATCCCTGTATGTGATATGTAAATTGTGAACCCTAATAGATGATAGGTGCAAACCCAAGGGCCAAGAACACTTGCTTTATTAGCTTTCAATCAAAAGCTGGGATGCTCTATAAAACACACACACACACACACACACACACACACACACACACACACACACACACACACACACATTTGCTTTAATTCTGTGACACATAAGGCGTTTGCACCAACTCATTTTCTAGAAGCGCTCGGTGGTTAGCACGGAGGAGCTCATTTGCTCAAGCAAAGAATATCCCATCAGAGGAGAGCAAAGTAGGGGCAAAAACATTGACTTGGCACTCCACTGATTCCCTCCATGGGGTTCCCAGGAGATCTGCAAATTGCCGACACGGCGAAAGCTTCTCCACGGGAGAAAGTGAAGAGGCAACCACTGAAACAGCTCAGTCTCTGCTCAGTTTCCTTCTCATGATCTCCTAAGATACTTGAACCATCCTATTCACGGTGCACATCATTTCTTCTTCTTCTTCTTCTTCCTTCTTCTTCTTCTTCTCCTTCTTCTTCTGTTCAATCGGCTCATAGTACAATAGTGATGCCCTAACTGACACCCTGTTAATTTCACGACATTTGGATGGACCTGGAACAGTCCAGCACATATTCATGGCTGACCAGTGCCACACACTGTTCACCGACGGAAAATGTCGTCATTGGTAGTAGCAGTTAACGGGAACTGAACTTGACCGCAGTGTTAAAGTATAAGTGAATTGTCTATCTTTTCTCATTAGTTTGATCTTTTAGATAAATTAGTTGGTACGTGCAACTCAATATGGTATCAGAACCAAGAAATCTTAAGTTCAAGGCCTGATTGGCGCAATTAAAAAAATAATTCCAGTCCACTTTTATTCTGCATCTAGACTTAAGAGAGCCTACACGTGAGAAGTGTTGAAAGAGGTCTTGCGTTTAAGATCCGGTTGGTGTAATTAAAAAAATACTTATAGTCTATTTTTATTCCATGCCTTAGGCCTAAGAGAATTTACATATGAGGGTAAGTGTTGAAGTATAAGTGGATTGTCTATTTTTTTCTTATCAGTTTAAATTTTTTGATGAATTAATTATATAGAATCATATTTAAGCGTGCGGATCAGAAATGTCGTGCTATGTCACATGCCGACGGTAATGGTTTAACAAATAGTTGTCTTCACATACTAAAAGAAGCCGTCGACGAACAGACTGGTAATTCTTATCTAAGGTCTAAACATGAATTAAAGCCTTAAGCCTAGATCAAACTCATGAACACCTAGCTGAGATCTCAAGAGCGGAAGCGTGATTGCGTACCCGAAGCCGGAGATGCCATTAGGATTGTGGTCGGTGCTCGGTGATGCAACAGAGGAGTACGGCCGACAGTATGGAGGTCGCCGGATCGCGTAGTCGTTGCCGACGGGAAGAAGAGGCCGAGAGACCGGCGGTGTAGATGTGGTCGGCCGTCGTCGCAGTGGGGCTTCGATCTTCGTTCACCGCAGCGCGTCGTTAAAGATCGGGTATATTAGGGTTTTTAGGGGCCTTGAACAACACACGCACAAAGCCTGCCGAAACCCTCCTTTTATGTGGCGCTGGGTGACCGGGACCGAAACCAAACGGGTTGGTAACCGCCTCCGATCAAGACGCTGGGTGGAGATATACCTCCCTGAAAAATCTCGGGTGGTTAGCCAAGAGATCAACCCAACACAGACTCGTGGCTTGTATTGTTGACATGGTAGGCCATGGCCATAAAGCTTAAATAAGACTTATCAGAGCCAGTATTGTTTTCTTTCCCTCGTTTCTCTTCGATTATAATAAACTTTTGCGAGCGAACGAGCGCAATGCGAAATGCTTCTGCGTCGTTGTTTATTCATCGAGAGACATGGATGGACAGTGAAGCGGCACCAAGATTTTTAAAGCCTATGATTAAGATGAAAGGGAGCGCAACGTGATGGTAGCAATAGTAAAGCAGAGACTTCACCCAGCCTCAAAGCAACTCTCCTCTCCCTCTCCCTCTCCCTCTCTCTCTCTCTCTCTCTCTCTCTCTCTCTCTCTCTCTCTCTCTCTCTCTCTCTATTCACCCCTTTGCAAGCTAGGCATTGCTCTGCGTTGCCTTCCCTATTTCAGCTTAGCTGATCGGTGCATGGAGAGGTGGTAACAAGGCAGCAGGCTAGTCGGGATCATGGGGTGGCTGCAATCGCTCTTCTCGCCGCTCAAGAAGCTCTGGATTCGCGTGCATTCCGCACAGAAGAAGAGTATGTGCCACTCGATCTCCAATCAATGTTCATGTTCATGTTGTTGTTCTTCCGTTTGCTGCTGTTCTTTTCCTTGCAATCCATGTCTGATGTTCTGATTGCTGTTGTTCTACTGTTAGTACTCGCATTTGTCAATCTGCTTGTGCCTTGCAAGATGAGTACTTACTTTGTATGGATTGCGTTTTCGTCGTGTGATGACAGAGAGGGGGATCTATATCCTGTACGAGGACGTCAAGTCGTGCCCGTGCGAGGACGTGCAGATACTCTGGTCCATCCTCGTCGAGTCGTCCCACCCGCCGCCGCTACGGCTGAAGCAGTGACCGATCGGACTCCGGCCTCCCGCCACCGTCCGTCGAGCACGGCGCATGGACCGACGTACCGACGGCGGCGGCGGCGGCGAGAGCAAGCGGCTAATCCGACCGACACGACGAACTGTCGGTGTACATAAAGACGAGCGGCAGTTCACTTACCCATGATAGGAGAGTCACCCCCTTTTGAGCCACGGAGATGGTGTGCATAGCCGATGAGCTCCTCCTCCTCCTCCCCCCGTCCTCTCGCACGTGTCCCTCACCGACACTGCGAAGCAAGTATATTTTTTTTTCTCCCTCCTTTCTCCTTCGCCTTTTCTTTTTGATAAAGGAATGGCACATGTAACGCTCGGTCGGTGATCAGGGTCAATGGCCCACGCGTGCTGGTTTCTTGTAAATACAAAAGCAAGATGAGCAACAAAAGAAAAGCTATGTACATACGAATGGTGGCATTGCGATCGGTGATTAGTGAGGAGGAGAGAAGGATGCGTGAGCTAGGGTTAAAGATGGTCGCAAACTCACGACGAGTGCAGGCCGTGTGGTTCGCGTGCGATGGAGATAGCGTGGTTGACCACCGCACGCGTGGGTGGGTGGGTGAGCCGGAGAGCCCGGCGGGGAGGGAGCCCGCGCGCACGGTTGACGCCGTGATGCCGGTGGGGGTGGTTTTCGCCGCGCCATCGCATGGTTTGTCTGTCAACTTCGGGGTGGTTGGAGGGTTGGTCGCCGCCGCTTCGCCGTCCGCGTGATGGGCGCGCCGTGCCCGCTGCGGCGACGAGTTGGGAGAAACAGGGCGGTCTCGTTCAGGGCCAGGGTGAAACGGCGACGATGCGAGTCGCTCCTGAATATCATATGCTGCCGGCAAAGTCAAGTCAGTTTAGCACATGGCGCGAACCATGGTAAGAGTGCAAACTGTACTTTTTTTTTTATTAAGGAGACAGTGCCGACACATCTCCGGCCTCTGTTTTTTAGACAGACAACCAAAGTTCCTGCAGAAAACAAAAGCACAAAGCAACAGGGATACAGACGTAAACAGACTAAAGTCTCTCATTGTTTCTAAGGGCATCTCTAGTGAAAATAGAGGGTCTTAAATTACTTTAAGATCAATCTTATACATTACAATGGTGATCTTACGTAGGTTATAAGCAAAAAAGGGCTGGTCCTCAAGTTAAAGACCTGGCCACAAGCATTAAAATACAATTTTTCTTTATCTGTCAAGTGGAACTGTCTTAAGACTCCTTGGGTTATATATACTATGGAGTCGACCTTAAAATTTAGATGAGACCCACCTTAAAATTTCTTGGGTTATATACACTATAGATACCATAAGGACCAAAAACTGAAGCTGAACTGCTAGCACTAAGAACTGCAAACTGTACATACGCTACTACTCTTCGACTTACCCTAATTCCATTAGTAAAAAGTGATGTTGCGCCAAGTAGGGTGGACGACGCAAAAGTCAGGTACACTGCCTGCGGAAACAGGGCATTTTAACATTCGGATGCCAGAACAGGGCATGCCAAAAATAAAATGCATTAATACCTCATCGGAATGAATGACATTTCATCTACGCTTGATGCCTTGATCAGCAGCTCTAGGCCGGGCAAGGTCTACTGCTGCTTTGCTTAACCAGGACATATCAGCTAGTTTTGCCTTTTCTTTTTCCCTTTAAAAAAAAGAAAAAGAGGGTCCTTTCCCGTTCCGTATACCATACAACATCAGGCTGGTAGCCTAAGACTCTAAGCGTAGGTTCTTTTCAACTATGGCTGAAGATTTATAGCTGTGGCTGATAATTTTTAGCTCTAACACGAGTAAGGGTGCAAATGGAGCAAATAATTTCCGTTCGTCCGACCGACCAAAGGCTTACGGAACGAATACGGAAGGGATAGATGGGTATCCGGCACTATCCGTGTCCGACTCCAACTCCTAAGAAAAAATATGGAATAGAATACGGGATATGTAATATCCATCTATATATATCCGTATATCAAGTGGTATGAGAAGTATGTTATGACTTTACCTAGGAACAAGATAACATATAGCCAGATTGTCACATCTAAACAGGCGGGAGTACTAAGTGTTCTTCCTTCAACATCTCAGTAATTAGTCTCTCTATGTTCGCTCTAATTGTACCATACTGTCCAATGTCTTGTGCAAAGAAGCGGATAATTTTCATCCGACCGACTGTCCAAAAAATTATGGAATGGATACAGAATGGAGAAATAGATATCTGGTATTATTCGTGTCCGACTCCGACTCCGAGAAAAAAATATGGAATAGGATACAGAATAAGCGATATCCGTCAGTATCTGCTCCGATTGCACCTCCTAAATACGAGCGTTTATTCGAACGAATCGAGTGCCAATAAATTAATAAGCCATTCCTGATAAACCATTTTGAAAAGGCAACAGAGAACTCGTTATTTTTGTTTGTTCAGAAGAAACCATATGTCAGAAAAGAATTGGGCCTAAATCCGAGTCCTTGGCTCAGTTCTTTTGGGTTTAAAGTTGACTTATACTTATACTGTCTATAGTAATTAGTTTTTAAACGATACATTTTTTAAGGCAAGGTTATAGAAAAATTGTACTAAAAATGTACTGAGTTCAGCTGTACCGGTCAAAATCACATATGATTATTTCTCTTTACGTATTGTCTTTTATGAACAGCTAAAATTTAAATATTTAAACTATAAACTACCAATTCAAAAGAACCCATCTTTTGACTCCTTGTGTAGCTCGGACTAACAGTGCCATCATAAACGCACGTGTGGTGCTCTAGGCGGGTCCACTGCTTCGTGCTCCGCTCGGGCGCCGGACGCGCACCAACTTAACCGGTCCCCAAACCCAGCCCGTGTTTGAGACGAGGAGTGGAGCACGTACCCTGCCGCTGCCGCAACGTGGTCAGCCGCCACTCCAAATCGGCCGCGCCGTGCGAAATTAGGCGTTCGAGAAGGGAAGCACGGCGACGAGAAGATTAGATGACCCTTACATGGGCTTTGGATGTCATCTATTGGCTGCTATTAAAAATAATAGCGTCTAAAGATTAAGATTAGATTTATTTGAACGACCTTACATGGGTTGTCAGAAATGCCTATGAAGGTCTTAGCACAAGCCCATGAGTAGGATGTCTAAGCCTATGGGCTGCCAGGCATTTACATCTTGGGCCTTCGGGTAAGCCCAAGTCCATGAACATATTGTTCTATGCATGAGGAATCTACCATTCTCACCTTTTTTATACTTATTGGGAGGCAATATGGGAATAACCAATCTCCCACTACTCTATATATATATATATATATATATATATATATATATATATATATATATATATATATATATAGGAAAATTACATAAGGCACCATGGTGCCTAGGCACCAACATCCGATACACGTGTATGATTGATAATTTTTTGAGTTTGGGTATGAAAATGTTTTATACCCTTGATATATTTATGGTAAGTAAGTTTTGAACTCAGTTCAAATTAGTTTGAACTACTTTTGAGTTCAATGCAACTACTGATGAGTATATACCATAAAAATAGTTCAAACTAATTAAACCGAAGTTGAATTTAAATTTTTGAGTTTGACATCTCAAATATACTTTTTATGGGTGTATGAAGATACCCACATCAAGCGTTGCGAATCTGAAGCAAATCAGCGGGTATTGATATTGGTGCCTAGGCACCATGGTGCATGAAACACTCGTCCTATATATATATATATATATATATATATATATATATATATATATATATATATATATATATATATATATATATATATATAGGATGAGTGTTTCATGCACCATGGTGCCTAGGCACCAATATCAATACCCGTTGATTTGCTTGAGATTATAACGTTTGATGTGGGTATCATATATATATATATATATATATATATATATATATATATATATATATATATATATATATATATATATATATATATATATATATATATATATATATATATATATATATATATATATATATATATATATATATATATATATATATATATATATATATATATATATATAATGGGACACCATGATGCCGGGCACCAAGTCTCTCTGCCGTTGGATTGTTTTTAGATGCGTGCTAGTACAATAGTATGGAAAGGAAGTCATTAACATGGATGGAAAGTCTTAATCATGGATGAAAAATCTCACTCATAAATGGAAAGTCTCACTCATCGAGCCTAAGCACCATGGTGCCTCTGTTATTTATTTTATATATATATGGGAATGTATCCATGCAAGCACCCAATCCACTTATACATTTTTGCAAAAACCCTCCCGCCGGTTCGCACTCTTTTTTTTCCTCCCCCGCTCTAACCCTAGCTCTCCTTGACCCCCGATTGCTCACCGCCGCCAGAAATCTCCGCGCCGCTCCACGCCGCCTCCCTCCGTGCCGCGCCCCTCCGCCGCTGCCCTCCTCGGCCCCTCCACGCCACCTCCCTCCTCGTGGCGCCCCTCCGCTCCACGCCCCTCTACCACTGCCCTCCTCGGCCCCTCCACGGCGCCTCCCTCCTCGTGGTGCCCCTCCGCGCCGCGCCTCTCCCAATGGCTCCTCTCGGCGCCGCCTCCCATCCCCACTGTCCCCGGCGGCTCCTCCCGACCCTCGGCGCGCGCTGCTCCCTCCCGGCCCTCGGTGACGCCTCTTCCTCCCGAGTGCCGACGCGCGCCCGCTCCCGTCTCGCTCGACCCCGCGCCTCGCCCTCTCCACGGGACCGCGCCGCCCCGCATCCCATGCTGGACCACCCTGCCGCCGCCTCCGTCTCCACCAAGACCAGCGCTGCGCCTGCATCCCGCCACTGGACCACCCCGCTACCGTCGTCCTCTCCACCAAGACCGGTGCCGCCGCCCCTCTCTCCACCAAGGCCAGGGGTAATTGGATTGCTTGTGTTCGTTCTATGAATTATGTTTCTTGTTCTGAAGACATGATCTGTGCGTCCGCAATTGATAGGCCTAGGCAGCGCGAGGCAGATGTGGGAGAAGATGAACAAGGCCGAGGCAGATGTGGTGAGGGGATCTGGAGCATGCCTCAATCGGTGCTGGCTCTGGCCAAGGTGCAGCCTCCAATCTGCATGAAGTTTTTGTCAAGATCCATGAATGCTAGAGTGGACACCTTCATCCAGACCCTGTCGTCAAAGACATAGTATTTGTTTTCATTTCTACTATTAGGTTCGCACCTAGTATGATCAGCTTGATGATCGTGGACATTGTAGCGATTTGGTTACTTCCGCTTGTGCTGTTACATTGTTTCTGATTCCCATAGAAGCTTCATCTGAATGGTGAACTTGTCATGTTCTGAGGTAGGATATGTTCCGTCCCCCAAAAACCTAGACTTATTACTGGTATGTCATTTTGGTCTTTCAGAAGGTATTTGCTGATTACTCAAACTCTGCAGTTATTCCCATTTGAATGTTCTTGTAATTATGCAATTCGTATTGCAAACAAGAGGCCTATACAGAGGAAAATGTATGGTAATTTATAGGCTTGCTTCTTGGTTATAAGGAATTTCCAGCAGCACTTCTTGCGAACACATGCCAATTGCATAATCTTACAGCGAGAAACCTATACAACACACTCGACACAACCTCCCGAACCATAAGATTACTTATTGTCATGAACGAAAGCACGCAGATATAAAGCACAGAGGAGCGCAACACCAACAGTGCTAAAGCTCAAGCGATGATGCGAGTTTGATGATCAAATCTTCCTTGCTAAATAATTCAGCCATCGATAGTAACAATAGAAAGTAAACACTGAGTCACTGATACAAAAAAACGCAATGATGCGAAAATGGCGAAATACGATGTGTTTAACCACAAATAAGATAAGCATAACCACTACAATAGCTCTTAACATCGTATATAGGACTCACATTAATAGGCGTCTCTTCATTCCAAAAGCAGACACATGTAGAGAATGTATCCAAAACCTAATGTTTACCTCTCTATAAAGCAGCATCAACAATTCTTCCATGTAGAGAATATGCTTTATGTAAACATCCTAACCAAAACAAACTTGATGAATATAATAATCTCCAATTAGCGGGACCCTGGCTCTTCTGTTTCCTGAGCGGTAAGTATATCGATCTTTGGTGGTTTGGTGCAGCAATAAAAAACCTAATATAAATCTAATTCGTGAGCACACCACACAAATTGTGAGCTCAAATAGTTCTAAGATGTTTGTATGGCTATTGCTATGATGCCTTAACCAATGGGGTTTCACAGTCAGCAGGATTTTCAGGAATATAAATGGTGAATGCAAAATATAGGTGTGGGATCATTGTAGACGTTAGTGTGGCATCAGTAATAATCTCTTATGTGTTTGTGTGGGTTAAACTTGCAGTAATTTTATCCTATATAGTTATCCTTTGGCCAGATTTTGCATCTTAAAAATTACTTGTTAGATGTTTTACTATTGTGAGTGCTTTCAATCAGGAGAAAATATACTGCATTTGACATAATTTGCAGCGCAATGTAGTACTCTCTTTTTCCTCTGAAACTTAGTGGATGATGTTCCCTTTTTCACCTTTACTAAGATTTATGCCATGATGAAAAAAATTACTGAAGAACATTGTGTTTACTCAATAGATCTTGTACATTAGGTCCTAGGTATGGTGCATATGTTTTTTTTGTTTTCACAAATGTAGCTTTGCATCAAGGGAATAATGCTTTGACCACAAAAAGGCTTTCTGAAGTTAAAGAATTTTTTTCAGAGATATGAATTGTTAAGTTTACTCCTTTGATTCAGAATTGTTTTGATTTTCTATTATATGACACTTTAGAAAATCCCAAACACGTATTTTATATCCCAAACAATGTTCAGTACTCTTCTATGCCTATACATATTCTCTATTGGAGATGTAAACTTAATTTACTACAGTACTTATATAGTAACTTTGAAATTTACTAAAAATGTATTACTACACCAAAAGTATAACGATGCATTATATTTCGATCTATCTATAATTAGTTAACTAAGCACTACTCCAAATTACTCGTCGTATGGAAAAATTTCTCAACCCACATTCACGAAACATTTGTCAGTTCATCTCCTTTATAATCAAAGGCCTGAAGCCCATCTTCCGTAGAAATTAGCATGCAAAAAAAAACGTGCATGCATGCAAAAAAAAGTGCTATACCTTCAGAATCAGCGGCGCGGAACATGCATGCACATAGACAGATCAACGCGGGGAGATGCGACGGTACGGACTCGCGCGGAACGGCGCGGGGAGAAGACAAACGGCGCGACGGCGCGGAAGAACGAACAGGCGACGTCGCGCGAGGAGGGCGATTAGCGGCAGATCGATGAGGGAGTTCAGGCGTCGCGCGAGGGAGACGGGGAGGCGGGGGAGGAAAAAAAAGAGTGCGAACCGGCGAGGGGTTTTTATAAAAATGTATAAGTGGATTGGGTGCTTCCACCTTCAAAGATTCAGACCGTTTGAGGTACATCCGATGGTCCAAATCCGAAGTTCACATGTTAACACCAAATAATGTATTAGCACTGGATCGTTACCCCCACACACACACACACACACACACACATATATATATATATATATATATATATAGGACGAGTGTTTCATGCACCATGGTGCCTAGGCACCAATATCAATACCCGTTGATTTGCTTCGAGATTCGCAATGTTTGATGTGGGTATCTTCATATACCCATAAAAAAGTATATTTGAGATATCAAACTCCGAAAAAATTTAAATTCAACTTCAGTTTAATTAGTTTGAACTATTTTTATGGTATATACTCACTGTAGTTGCATTGAACTCAAAAGTAGTTCAAACTAATTTGAACTGAGTTCAAAACTTACTTACCATAAATATATCAAGGGTATAAAACATTTTCATACCCAAACTCAAAAAAAATATCAATCATACACATGTATCGGATGTTGGTGCCTAGGCACCATGGTGCCTTATGTAATTTTCCTATATATATATATATATATATATATATATATATATATATATCTACCCTACTCTATAATTCACCAAACTTTTCTTTGCTAAATCCACCCCCCTTAACCACCCCCACAGTCATGCCTAATCTAAATCCACCCAGATTTGTGTACCAAAATAATCCAACTTCATACAAATGAATGACCTGGATCTCTCCTCAAACTTTTTTCTCTTACTCATTGAAGATCCTAAGGTCAATATTATTTGGATCATGCATGCCTCGCGAAGCTTGTAAGGCTGCGCACTTCGCCCCAGTGCGCGAATCCCGCGCCTCCCCACTTTTCTCCCGTTCTCCCCCGTCTCCGCGCCGCCGCCT
The DNA here is from genome assembly GCA_036346575.1 of Dendrocalamus sinicus. Taxonomy (NCBI): domain Eukaryota; kingdom Viridiplantae; phylum Streptophyta; class Magnoliopsida; order Poales; family Poaceae; genus Dendrocalamus; species Dendrocalamus sinicus. The sequence continues at coordinate 7,225,394 of CM070660.1, read as the reverse complement.
CCCCTCCATCCTCCGCCCTCGCCTCCTCCCCTCCCTCATCCGCCGCTCTGCCCTCCCGGAACCTCCCCATTCCCCTCCCCCTCCGAGTCACCAGCACCGCCGCCCGCGCCGCTCCCTCCTCCGCCTACCCTGCTCCACACTATCTCGTAGGCGGCGACGGCGACGGCGACGCTTCGTGACTAAAGCCCCAGCCTAGGGTTTCTCCGCACCTCCCCTTCCCCCTCCTCCCATGACGCGTTCGCTCCTTGTACGCACCCTCCTCCTCCCCCCACTCCGCCGCTCCGCCTCCTCCTTCCCCCACTCCTCTGCTCCGCCGCCTCCTCACCCAGCGCTCACGGCGGCTCCGACCCAGCCGTCCGTCGCGGAGGTGCGGCGCGCCATCGGCCTCGCCGACGACCCGTCGGCCTCCGGGAGGGAGAAGCAGTCCCCGTTCATGGAGCTCCTGGAATCCACGCCGATCAGGCAGCCGGAGGGCGACGCCGAGCGCCGGCTCCGCGAGGTTGCCGAGTGGGTCGTGGATGCCACCGAGGCGCGCGCCTGCGAAGGTGATGGGTCTGAAACTCATTAGTGAATTGTGAATGTCATCTGCCAATGTGTATGGTTGACATGATTTGCTCTCCCTCCCTCCCCAGATCCAAGTCTCCCTCCTCTCGTCCACAGCCCCATCCGAGCGCTGAACCCTCCGCCATGGCGGATCTCGCCCTGGCGCCCCAGCCCCAGCCGCCGACCGACCTCTTCGGCGAGCCCATCGAGGCGCACCCGCCTGGTTCAACCGGAGGCCTTCCTCCGCTCCGACTTCGACCGGACGCCTCGTCTCGAGCTCCGCTCCTCGTGCCCTCGAGGCCTCGCCGCGAGCTCCACTCCCACCTCGCCGCCCTCGCGCCGAGCTGCGTCGACCTCGCGCGCGCGAGCTCGTCGGCCTCGGCAACCGCGACTACGCCGACCGTCGGCCTCGGCGCCGGCTCAAGGGTGTGGACGCGGCGGCCGCGACGCATCGCGCGCCCGCTCGCCGAGCTGCGGGACAAGGTCGCCGGATCGCCGCCCGCGAGCTTCGAGCCGCCGCTTGACACATCGCACGTCGTCTCAAGGTCCGATCGAGACTACTCTGGCTAAGCGTTAATGTAACTACTTACTCGCCAACATTGGTAGATCTGAGTACACAACTAGATATATGTCATTGCCGACTAAATTTTTATCCCCTCATGCAGATGATCGATATGTCATTGCCAACTAAATTTTATCCCTGCATACAGATGCATATGTATGCCCAAATTTGCATGCTTTAACCTCTCATAATGCTGGCATTTGTTTCATGTTCGAAAAGTGGATCTGACTTGTCAACTGATGACCATCTAGGATTATTTCATCAATGTTACCATTAAAGCAAGTTTTATTTATGTTTTCAAATTTGTATTGGTCATCATTTCATTTTTAGGTGGAGCTATAGCCCATGCCACGTTGTTTCTGAAATCTAAAAGTTGTTTTTTTGTTTATCCAGGTTGAGAAACTGATAAAGGAATTACCAACCGCACCATCTAATTCTTTGAATGTTGAGGTCGTTTCAGTTGATAAGGGTTACTCAGGCAATGGTACTACACCAAATGTGGAGGCTGGGACAGATGTATGGTGCGGTAGTTTCTTATTGTTTTTCACTTTTTATGTTGATACAATTTCAGTTAGGCGAACTTGTAGCTGGTGTTTCGATGAGAAAGTTCTGATACAGTCACTTTACAAGGTAATTATACGTCTTGACTGAACTTGACTGGCTCTGTTTAGTTATGATTTGCTTATCTTGTAACCAATTTTGCAGGTCATGGTTTCTGTGGCTGAAAGTGATCCGATTATTCTTTACATAAGGGATGTTGACCACTTCCTTCATAGATCACAAAGGACCTACTCTATGTTCCAGAAAATGTTAGGAAAATTATCTGGACAAGTACTGATACTTGGTTCCCGATTACTCGACTCTGATGGCGATGTGGACGAGAGAGTTAGTAGCCTGTTTCCTTATCATGTTGATATCAGACCTCCCGAGGAGGAGACCCATCTCCGAAGTTGGAATACTCAGATGGAAGAAGACACAAAGAAAATCCAGATTCAAGATAATAGAAACCACATCATAGAGGTACTCTCAGCGAACGATCTAGACTCTGATGATTTGAGCTCAATCTGCCAAGCAGATACTATGGTTCTCAGCAATTACATAGAGGAAATTATTGTCTCAGCAGTCTCTTACCATTTGATTCATAACAAGGATCCTGAATACAAAAATGGGAAGCTCGTTCTATCTTCTAAAAAGGTTTGATCATTTACCTTGATGGTTAGTATCAACTAGCTTTTTTCCTTATTTTCTTAACACAATTACTTCACAGTTTGTCCCATGGATTAAGCATTTTCCAAGAAAGTGGCCTTCGTGGGAAGGAAACTCTGAAATTGGAAACAGATGATGAATCGAAGGTATGCATTTATCTTGTACAGATACCTAAAATAGTGGACCAATGTATTGATGCGGCTAACTTCAATGCTACTGTTTGCAAAGGATGATTTGAAAGGTTCTAAGAAAAATGAGACAGATAAATCAACCACGGTGCCAGTTAAAGATGGCGATGGTCCATTGCCGCCACCAAAACCGTAAGTTATATCCAGTTGCTTGTGCAATTTGCTCTACTACTCCAGTATCTTGCCACAATGTAAAGCAAAGTATCATAGTTCTTCTTTGTGGACATTGCTAAAGTTGGAGTTTTTGTCTCGATGTGTTTCTAATCGAGCAGAAATTCCCGACAACGAATTTGAAAAGCGTATCGGACCGGAGGTTATACCAGCCCGGTGATATAGGAGTGACATTTGATGACATTGGAGCCCCGGTGATATCAAAGAGTCGCTCAGAGCTGGTTATGCTTCCGCTTGCGCCCGATCTTTTAAAGGAGGACTTCGAAGCCTTGCCGAGGAATATTACTGTTTGGACCACAGGAACCGGAAGACAATGCTTGCTAAGGCTATAGCAAATGACGCGGTGCGGCTTCATCAATGTGTCGATGTCCACCATCACATCGAAATGGTTTGGGAGGATGAGAAAATGTCAGGGCATTGTTCTGTACAATAAGGTATGCAACATGGCTTTCTTCCAGTCCGCCGCACGTAAAGCTTCGATGGGGTTCAAGGTCTCCTGCAGATCTTGAATGGGCACTATCTGTACTGTGGAGGATTTCGTATATGTACGTCACATCTACAGTTCACTGACTATTCGTTTATGTGATGAGCAGATTAACTGACTATCCGTCTAATATGGTTTGTCTATGCTACATCAAGACATTGAATTCAGCAAGCTGTCATCGATTCTTTTTGTACAGAGTTTGAGTCTTTGCATCACCATATGGACGGTGATTTGATTGGCTAATTCTTGATTCATTCAGACGATTTTGGCTCGTGCACTTTGGATCGGTGTGATGTATAAACATTGCTGCGAAACCATGATTGAGGCGAATCTGAGAAAGATAGATCGTTGTACTAAACTGGAAAAACGTATGTTTATTGCATGGAACAGGACAGGGGATTGTTGTAATTACCTTTTGTGTTGCACCCATGCTAAGTCTGATGGGTCACTATTTTTACGCAAGATTTTTACTCTCCATGATGGAACTATACATATACTCCATTTGGTTGAAAGATATATGTGGTCAAGTGGACAACATTGTAGAAGTACATCAAAACGTTGATCTACAAAGCTATGAATCAGGAATACAAGTATCTGGGGAAAACAGTACCCAAGAAATCCAGAATTCCAGACAAGAACTCACCATGAGATTTAGCAATGGACGTGTTACTCAGTTTCCATCAGGTTCTCAGATGTGAAACATAAAAGTACAAGCTTTGCTCGACTCGTAATTTTGCCACAGTAGAAAGGAAAACTTCCCCATTAACCAGCCATTAATACAGCGGACGAGATGGTATAGCAATTGAAATTAGCTGATCACATCAATTGTTCAAGATGCAAAACCAAAACAGAAGTCACTAACACAACAAAATGGTTCAACATTCTCCATTCAACAAAGTAGTAAGTTATCTACAGTTGGAGAAAGTACAAGACATGCCTTCCTAAATTTCAACATCTTGCCTTGATTGTGCTATTAACTTGTCCTATAGTTCCGGTTGCCTAGGAAGAACCACCTTAGCCCCTTGACCTGACCTGATGACGAAAACTCTCTCTCCAAAATCATCTACAACCAAAGTAAATTAGTTTAAGTTTGACCAGAAACGGCCCGATAAAATGTCCAAAATAGGCCAGAAACATAGATACCACCACAAGACATACGATCGATTTGACGTCACGGGCGGGCCTCTTAACCCCCGTAAAGAAAATGAGTTTCAGACCTGCTGCATTAACGGGGCAATTTAAGAAATAATACGAGATATCCATAATAAATTTTCTAAAGCTGCATCAAAAGTGTATATGAACTATGAAGCTTTTAGTATTGACACATTATGTGTATTCTCTGTTAATAATTGGCACGATGTTGAGAATGATTTTTACACGTTGTCATTCCTCCAAAAGATACTTTTTGTTGGTCAAGGTTCATTGCACTAGCTAAATAAATATATTTGTATTGAGAATATATCATTAATTTGGTAAGGCAGAAATTGTGCTAAGTCGTCGGTGGGTGAGTCCAATGCTGTTGTCGCCTCCTCAAAGGATCAGTCGTTATGTGACATTCATTATGTGACAAAAATATTTGGTTATACAATATATGAGACGTGAATCTTAATGAATCTGATTGTTCGTTTTATTTTTTTACAAATTTTATCTTGTTTTGTATTTTACCGTAGCGTTAGCACGGGCACACTACTAGTATATATAGGAAGGCGAAATGGGACTCCTAGGAGTCCAGGCACCTAACCTATAAACCGTTTGATCAAATTGAGATGTGGTATTGTGTAATAGGTAAGATTTTAACAGGTATACCCATTAGTCTAGACTGCTTGCCATAGAAATCAAATTTCTGAGTGAATGCATGCAAAATCGGATCATTAAATGCCATAAACTGTAGCGATTAAAACGGCTTATATACCCATTCCTTCCGTAGCAATTGAAAAGCCGGATATAACCATTAGCAAATCATTCCTTAGCCAATCCACCATTAGCATATATTTGTTTCTGTCATAACTATGCAGCGAAATGATTCTTTTGAAGTATGTGTGTAGAACATTTTGGAGTAACGTGAAAATATGTATGTGTGAAGATCATTTGGTTGCATGTATAGATTTCCTGCCATTACCGTATATTAGGTATGTGTATTGGCCATGTATTAATTAACATGGAGTATGTATGCAAAACCGTACGGCATTTAAATTATGATTGTTTGTACGTATAAATTTAATATCGTATCGTGCATGCGAAATATCAATACTTTGTAACATGTGATGAATCATTGTGATCAAATGGAGTATTATACCGAGGAAAAAAATTTTAAGTGGTATTATGACGGAAGAATAAAAATTGTGTTAGCACACGGAACATTTTTTGAGCGGTATCTTTCATTATTTTTTATTCAACACACGGAACATTTTGAGCGGTGAATTTATACGAGATGTTAGCAGTTTAGGGGAGAATTATTTGTGAAATTGTAAATTAAGGAGTATCTCCACACGACATGGTATATGAGATTATAGCGTTCCATATACTTGCATCATGTGAAAAATATTCCTAGTTGGTCCTATCTTTGACATAGGGCTATGATGACGTGTGATATGGATTGTATGAGATATGGCTATGATGGCTAGGTATGTAGATAGATCATATCTTTTGACAAATGGGTATGATGACGTGTTTGGTACATAGATCATACCATCGCTATCGTCCCGATGATTCAAATTTTTAGTTACACTTGCCAGCTTAGGTAAATAATTGGTGCCCTCATGCTGCATTTGTGAGTATTCACATTGATCATACCCATATAAGTAAGAGAAGCCCTTTCATTACAAGTATGTAAGTCTGTTAGTTAATTAAGATCAAGACAGTAGAACAAGTATGTTAAAGAGTCAGATATATGTAAGGAAATTGATAAATTCCATGGCTAATGATCTGTTGCTGCCAAAATATTCTTCTCGGGGTCAATTACCACATCTGAGATAGGAAATGTTGTGTTATATTGTCTGGAATTGTTATGTAATACTTCACAAACAAGCAGAGCTTCTTTATGCCATGGTATTTCCTCGAACTGCACATACTCATTATGCACAGACTAATTTGCAATCAAAATAACAATAGTTGATAAAAGGCTTATACTTCATTTTTCAGGATAAACATTACAACAAAATGTGTATACTAATTATGAATTGTAGAATTCAAGCAGCAATCTCAGTATTACAATTCAGATAAAGTTACATACATGGATGGGGTATGATGCACAGGAAAAAAAAGCAAGTACTAAATGAACTATTGCAGCCTGAAACAAACAGCTTATTCGTGGCATAGTATTTCCTCGAACTGCACATACTCATTAGCCATAGACTAATTTACAATCAAAATAACAATTACCCGCTTGTATGTTTGATGGAGACGAATGACGTGGGTGAATTAGAGTGTGATTTTCATCGGTTCAAATTTACCAACTCTAAGTATTGAACCTAAGCCACTGTCAAACACCAATCAACTCAATTAACTTTATATGGTGCTTCCCAACCAAAAAAATTTGCTTCCTGACATACCCTTTTCTGCAACTGCACATACACATTCTCCATAAACAAATAAACAACCACAATCACAATTGTTTGACAAGGAATGGCTGTGATGGCAAAGTATATACATTGGTCACACCCTCATTACAATGACACCAAGATTCAAACAAAACAAATAATAAAAATTTGTAACTTCATCCACCATCTAGAATTGCATCTGAACTTGGAGTTTTGAACAAACCCTAAAAATGTCACCTCAAATAGGTCAAATTTTAGAGCCGAAACATTGATTTGAAGATAAAAACCCAAAGTTCCCAAGACCAAAATTGATAGAGAGGGAGAGTGGCGTGAGATTGGGAGCTTAATGAGATGGGTAGAGGAGTACAAAGGAAATGGGTGGCGTGTTTCCAGTAGTGGCGGTGCCTATGGTGGTCTTGTAAACTCGGCATCATCTTCCTCCTTGCCAGCAAGAATCATCATTCCGTATATATGGGAATAAATCATCGATCGACCCTCAATTCAGGAAACAAACTGACAAAATCCCGAAATTATAAAATAGTTAAAATACAAGGAGCAATAGAAGAGATAGAACATGTTGCTAGTACCGTTTTGATATGCGTGGCATGGAGCACTTTTGTTTCCTGTCATGGTATATCCTCACAACGACAGTTGCTGTTTCCTCTATAGCTTTTCCAGTGACTTCTGCGCGAAAACAAAACAAAACAACTCTTGTAGCATAAGAAACAACAAAAAAGGGTCTCCATAGAGACAAAGAAAGCGATCTTACCAACGATCGCCATATTGGATGTTGAGCAAAAATTTGATTTGCATGGTCCAACTCCGCCTCACATGCTCCATTTCAGATAATTGCACTTGTGCCCATGAAATCCTAGAGCCTTGGCCTCGCCTTCGATTGCTTGAAGAACCACTGGGTTTATCGTTAACCCAAAAATCTTATCTGGTCAATCTCAAAAGGGCCTTTGGAAGATCCACTCCCATCACAATTGGAACATTTGCCACTTTGTATCCTTTTGAGCTAGATAAATTGACAACGGTGTCTTCCCGATCGTGAAACACCAACAAGTACAATGTGTGCACGGTTAAGGTTACGTGGTGAGCACCATCATCTTGTTTGATGGTGAAATCAATAGCTTCAATTAGTCGAAAGTAATCCTCGATGGTGACCATTTCGGCCGATGAGAACTTCGTGGAATCCCGGATGGAGCAACTCCAATATGAGAAGCTATGGCTTCAATAGTAGGACGAAGAACATCAGTGGATGGAACACCCCATAGATCGCAAGCCTTCTTACTTGCCTCAGCCATAGAAGGATCAGCAACGGTATATAGAAGCAGTGCTCCTTGTTTTGCTGCTTGCTTTACTATCTCAATGAGTCTATCCGCGTCATCAATCTAAAGCAAATTTGCAGCAACTTGTAAGAGATGCTGATTAGTACCAAGAAGTGATGTGCAGTTAACTTTAGTTCTTAGCCTATGCAAGTGCAAAGCTTATTGAGTGGTGTCTAACCAAGGAGTTTCTAAACCATGAACACGAGATAACTGCCTGCCTTTGTCCAATAATATGATCCAAGTAAACAGACAAAGAAAAACTAGTCATGGCAAATTGGCAATAAGCATCTCCAATACTTTGTCCATGCCTGAATATCCCAACAACCTGGTATTTATTTATTTATTTCTACCCTAACAATGTGCGAAGCGGTAGATAACAAATTTGCACCAATGAAACAAAAAGATACGTAAACCATGCAGTTCTCAATTTACATGAAACTATTGGCCTTATCCAACTGCATGATACACACAAATGTCCATGTAGTGGATTTGTTTTTATTAAAAAAAATATATCAGATTAATCTATTGCATAATTTATCCAAAGTTTCATACAGGAAGAGTGTTTCCTCGGTTAGAATACATGCAACCTTTGATTCTAACTGTGAGCATATTTCAACAGCCAATATCACAATAGTTGTGACTAGCATCGAAATGGATCTTACATCTTTCATTCTCAAATAGGTAATGGTGTGATGTTAGCTCAAATCTTCCAATTTTCCCCCACTATTAAGCCTACACTAAACCCAGATTCTTCAAAAGCTAAAACTGGTAGACGACAGTGAACTAAAGTATCCCAGTTAACCACAAAGCAAAATTGCAGGGTTGCCCACTTGCCCTTGTATGCCAAAAAAATGCTAACTTTCATCTCTAAGCTTTGTTGATTTTGGTTCTTGAAGCTCCCTGCTTGTTTGATTTGGTCTGCCGACTTAACATCGCAGTCTGCACAACTTAATGATTTTCTCTACTTTTCACTTATGATATTGCACAAATTTACTGCTACAATGCACATTCTCACAGTGCCCTAGTTAGATTGAAAAGTAGAACATTTGCCATAGTAACTACTCACTACGGCACAACAAGAATTTCCAGCGGCACTTTACAGCAAAGAACAAAATAGCCAGGCATATTGCACTGGAGAGCGGAGACCAAAATCCAATGTGAAGAATTAAGGTAACACAAAAACGGCGGAAAGATGGATCTTTACCGGAGAAGAGGTGGTCTTGACGGCGCAGTCGCGGTCGACGAGGCGGTGCTCGAAGCGCCGGCGCGGCGTTCACCGAGTGCTCCACCGTCCACCTGCATCCGTCCGACACCATGTAGATCGAATTCCCGCCGCCTCCCTCCCGACCCCAACGACCTCGTCATCCTCAACGTCCTCCTCCACCGCCAACGCCTTCGCTGCGGCCTCCTCCTCTGACGACGGCGCCCTCCACCCTCTTCTTCTTTGACGTCGGCGGCTTGGGCGACGCGGACCGTGAGCCCGGCGGCGTGTGGCCTCGCGGAGTTGGGGAGCGGGGCCGAGAGGTCTGGACGAGGAGAAGGCCGGAGGGGTCGGCGACGACGACGCAGGGCGACGGCCGAGAGGCGTCGCGGGCCGGGAGACACGCGAGGGGACGGTGGCGAGGTGACCGCGGGGCGCGGCAGCGACGAGAGGTCGACGTCCCTGAGCTCGGCGGCGGCGGCGGCCACGTCTAGGATGCTGCTCAGGATGACCCAGGACGGCGGCCGCCATCAGACTCGGGAGCAGAGCAAAGCGGAGGTGAAGCAACCGAGAATGGCGATTTGGGCTGGCATCCGGTGAAGCATCCGCGCTCGATTTGGGGGGAGAGCGAGATCAGGGGAGACGCGCGATTTGGGGGAAGATGCGAGACCGAGATTCCGATCTGTGCGTGCGCGATTCTGGACAACGGGTCTAGCGCCTCCCAAACCCGTTAATCGGCTTTTCCAGGCTAGCTGTGCGTGCGCGCGATCGAACGGCTCAGCAATAAGGAGTCCGGACACCTAGGAGTCCTCAATACTTTTACTATATATATATATATATATATATATATAATGCGAAGGGGGCATATGAAATCCAGCTCAATCATTTTTGCTCGTTCACCCCTCTCTCTCTCTCTCTCTCTCTCTCTCTTCAAGTGTCTAGCGTTCTTTTAGCTCGATTTGTGCTCCCCTTCGCATTACTAAAATTAGAAACCGGGACCTAAGACCACTATGCATATGAAGATACCCCTGCTGCGGATGGAGGAAACAACGATGGAAACTAGGACGGCTTATTCGATTTCGGGTCCTAAACAAGTAGACTTAATAGAGATTGTGTGCACATATATTAACTAGGTCTAGATGATATATGTTGTACACATTTACCCCTCAGTCGCTTGCCTGTGGATTATGGTCTTATTTCTGCTTTTGCTTCCACCGTTGTCATTGTAATGTAGACATTTGGTCTGTTCAGCCCTTATGTAAATTGTCATCCGACGCGGTGTATTTTAAACTCTGAACTGCAATATTATGGTGTAGTATGTTTCATACGATGTATGAGTTGATACAACAATATACCTATACGCACTATCTACTGATCTAGGGAATAGTGCATTGCATCACAGGGGATTCTGGATTAAAAAATTCAGGTCTGACAGAGCTGGTATCATTTGTATCCCTTAGGAGAAAGGGTATAGAAATACCCACTATTTGGTTTTGTAGTCACAGTAAGTTCCATTTTTCATTCGTGAGCAATTTGTGGGTTGTCAACATGTATAACCTAAGAGCGTAAACTACGTAAGAAGTGGAAGTTGAAAGACACAACATTCGTACACACCAATGCACTGCTTGTAGAGCGGCAAATTAACTCTTCGTAAGCAAAACAAGTTTATTATTGAGTCTGGATCAAACAAATTGATGCATACATACAAGAGCAAGTTGATTAGCTACAAGCAAGAATTATTTGATAGTCAAATAGATTGCTTAGGAAAGAAAGCCATCATCATCGTCGATGTCATTTGAATGAAGCACATATTTGCAGCAACATTCATGTATATCTCTGCAATAGGCTAAGCCCGGATTGTATTGTATTCTTTCGCAGTTCTTCTGGCATCTCTGGAGTGTGCAGTTTGAGACAACGTAGCAATGTTCTTGGACCGGATTTGCTGTGCACAATGCAATTCCTTTAGCACATGAAGTTTAAATACATGGGTAGGTTAATTTTAGCAATGCAAAAATGTAGGATATGAAATCAAGGGAAGTGCTTATATGCATGACAGGATGAGAAGATCATAACAACCACAAGAGCCACCAAGAACAGTACCCTAGTATCGTCTTTCTTGAGAAACGCCACGAGGAGGCGATGCTAGCTATCGCTCGCTTAATTTTTTTCTTGTGTTTTTAATTCTTCTTCTATTTCGATGTGTCGTTGCAATGCTCATTCATCATATCTTAGGCCAGTCTCAGTGGAGATTTCATGGGGTTTCATAGGCATTAAATACGCTGACATGACATTGTATTGATGAAGAGAGAGATGATAAAAGTTTCATGGGAGTAGAGAGTTTCATGGGGATGAAACTCTTCTGCACTGTTTCCAAAATATGGGTGTGTTGGAAACTGGGACATGAAACCTCCACTGAAATTGACCTTATAGAGAGGTAGAACACACACTGGATATTTAATTAATTCTCTTCATTAAATCATATCTATGCTTGATTATCCTAGGTACAACAAACCAAATCAAAGATATTCTCCGCTGCATTAATGTTCAACTGGAAAAGGAACAACAAACCAAACATTCATTTACTGAACCATATCTCTCGAATTTGGATGTCATTGATTGGCCGCTATTTTTTTTAGAAAATATTGGCTGAAAATTAAGATTCGTTGTATTTGACTGACGCTTACATGGGCTTTGCGTGGCTTGTTATTGGCCTTTGGATTTTGAGAGTTTTTCCCCTTAGTTCCATTCTTCATCCGTAATTTGTGGGTTGTCAACATGTATAAACTAGGAGCAGAAATGCTACATAAGTGGAAGTTGAAAGACACACGTAAACACCATTGCACTCCTTGTAGAGCAGCAAATTAACTTCTTCATAAGCAAAACAAGTTTATTATTGAGTTAGGGCATCTGTAGTGTATGAAAATAGAGGGTCTTAAGCTACCTTAAGATCAACCTTATACATTATAGGGGTGACCTTAAGCAGGCTATAAGCAAAAAAGGCTTAAGGCTGGTCCTCAAGCTAAAGACTTGGCCACAAGCATTAAAATACAATTTTTCTTTATCTGCCAAGTGGGACCGTCTTAAGGCCTCTTGGGTTATATACACTATGGAGTCAATCTTAAGATTTAGATGGGACCCATCTTAAGATCCCTTGGGTTATATACACTACAGATGCCCTTAGCATCAAATAGATCGATGCATACAAGCAAGAGCAAGTTGATTAGCTACAAGCATGAATTATTTAATCGTCAACATTAGATTGCTCAAGCAAGAAATCCATCATCGTCGTCACTATCATTTGAATGGAGTATGATTAGGGGTGGAAAACGGTAACGGATAATTCGTTTTATCCGATATTCGTATTCGAGAAAACATGAATATGGTAAGCAAAAATCCATATTCGAAAATGTTCGTATTCGTATTCGACAATATTCGTATCTGTATTTGAGAATATTCGTATTCACATTCGTATTTGAGAACATTCATATTCGTATTTGTATTTGAGAATATACGTATTTGTATTCGTATTCGAGAACATTCGTATTCGTATTACCGCCGGCTCCTACGCCCCTACGCGATTTGGCGGGCACATGGACTAAAGGCGCCAAGCGGGACGGCGGGAGTCACGCGCGGGAGTCACGACTCGGTCGGATTCACTGGCTCACTGCCTCACAGCTCACTGAGTCAAATATGGTGGCTAAGGATAGTGTAGGAGCGAAGGGTGGTCTGGCGCTGTTTTGGAAGAAGGAGGTGGACTTGCGGGTGCTGAGTTGGTCTAGGTTTCATATTGATGCCAAAATTAAGGAGGAGGATGGATGTGCTTGGCGGTTTACTGGAATTTATGGCGAGCCCCAGAGCGAAGAGAAGGAGAAAACATGGAAGTTGCTTCGTATTTTACTGCACCGCAGCAAGCTCCCTTGGCTGTGTTGTGGTGATTTCAATGAAATTCTTTTCAGCTGTGAGAAGGAAGGGGGAGCTCCTAGAGCAGAGAGCAGCATGGTGAAGTTCAGAGATGTTTTGGAGGAGTGTGACCTGCATGATTTGGGTTTCGTGGGGGATGCTTTTACTTGGAGGAACCATCATCAAAACGCATCCAGTTACACTAGGGAAAGACTGGACAGGGCAGTGGTAAATAGTGCTTGGCGGGCTCGTTTTCCTTTGGTCCGTGTGATTAATGGTGATCCTCGGCACTCAGATCATAGGCCAATCATTGTGGATCCCGGGGCGAAGGAAAAGGTCCATTGGAGGAAACCTCTGGAGGTTATGAAGAAGTTTGAGGCGAGATGGTTGGAGGAGGAGGAGTGCAGCGAGCGGGTGGAGGGGGCATGGGAAAAGGCTATTAGAGGTGGAGGGGTAAGCCTTATGGAAATCCAGTCTCGGGTGTTGGGGGAGCTATGGCAGTGGGATCGAGAGGTCCTTGGAGCTTTGGAGAAGAGAGTTAAAAATGCCAAAAGAGAGCTGGAGAGGATCAGGAGAGCATCCATTTCCCAAGGGTGTATAAACAAGGAGCACTTGATGCGTTATAAGCTTGAGCGTCTACTGGACCAACAGCACGTATATTGGAAGCAGCGGGCTCATTCTACATGGTTGGCCAAAGGTGACCGTAATACAAAATTCTTCCATGCTCAGGCTTCAGAAAGGAAAAGGAGGAACACTATAAGCAAGCTGAAAGATGAGGGTGGCGGGGTGGTGGAAGGAAAATACCTAAAGAACTTTATTGCTAATCAGTATCAGCAACTTTTTATGTCCACTGCAGGTTCCCAGGACGATGAGGTCCTTGACTGTGTGCAAGTAAAGGTTACTCAAGAAATGAATGACAACCTGGCAGCACCGTTCTCAAGTGTCGATATTTGAGTGGCTTTAAAGGATATGGGTGAGCTGAAAGCCCCAGGGGCTGATGGCATGCCGGTGGTCTTCTACAGGAAATTCTGGTCTCTTGCGGGTGAAAAGGTTAAAGAAGAAGTGCTTGCTGTGCTTAATGGGGCGTCTATGCCGGAAGGGTGGAATGACACTGTTGTTATTCTAATCCCAAAGACCAAATCCCCGGAGAAATTGAAGGATCTCAGGCCTATCAGCTTATGCAATGTAGTTTACAAGCTCATCTCCAAAGTGCTAGCAAATAGACTGAAGCTGGTGCTCCCGGAGATCATTTCACCTTCTCAGAGCGCGTTTGTTCCTGGTAGACTTATTACTGATAATGTCCTGCTAGCCTATGAGCTCACACACTACCTAAGGCAAAGGAGGTGGGGAAAACAGGGAGTGGCTGCAATTAAGTTGGATATGAGTAAGGCCTACGACCGAGTTGAGTAGAGCTTCCTGGAGAAAATGATGCTTAAATTGGGGTTCACAGGGCATTGGGTGGAAAAGGTGATGAAGTGTGTTACAACAGTGAACTACCGCATTAAGGTCAATGGGGAATATTCTTTCAACATCCACCCACAGAGGGGTCTTCGTCAAGGGGACCCTTTGTCGCCCTATCTGTTTATTCTGTGTGCGGAAGGTTTGTCAGCAATGTTACAGAAGGCAGAAGTGGAGGGCAAGATTGAGGGTATTAGAGTGTGCAGGGAAGCTCCTAGGATTAACCATCTTTTCTTCGCTGATGACTCCCTGATTCTGATGAGAGCCTGTAGAGGAGATGCTCAGGAATTGAGGAGGATTTTGCAGGCATATGAGCGAGCTTCAGGACAAGTGATCAATAGGGATAAATCGTCTGTCCTGTTCAGCCCAAACACTAGCTCTGTTGATAAGGAGGAAGTGAGACAGGTCATTGACATCATGCAAGAAGCAAAGAGTAAGAGATATTTGGGGCTACCAGTTTCTATTGGTAAGTCAAGAAAGAAAGCTTTTGAGTATATCAAGCGGAAAGTGTGGCTCCGTATTCAAGGGTGGCAGGAGAAATTGCTATCTAAGGCTGGCAAGGAAATTCTAGTAAAGGCTGTGGCCCAAGCAATCCCAACCTACGCTATGTCCTGCTTTGAGCTGACAAAAGGATTGTGCGATGAGTTGAATTCTATGATTGGCAAGTGGTGGTGGAGCCAGAATGACAAGAGAAACAAGATTCATTGGTTGGCTTGGGATAAGCTGACACTCCCTAAGAGCAAGGGAGGATTGGGCTTTCGGGATCTTTATCTGTTCAATTTGGCCATGCTGGCTAGACAAGCTTGGAGACTTCTGGTTTTTCCAGATACTTTGTGTGGCCAAGTGCTTAAAGCAAAATACTTTCCCAATGGTAGCATTCTGCAGAGTGCGGTGCAGGATGGGATTTCTTACACTTGGAGGAGCATCCTTAAAGGGTGAATCACAAACAGGCTCATATGGTGCATTGGCAATGGGAATCGGTGAATATCTGGACGGATCCTTGGATTCCACACGGAGTACAAGGCGCCTGCTACAAATAGGGCAACGGTGTTGACAAAGGTTGCTGATCTGATGGACCCGAGCTTGGGATCTTGGGATGAGACCCTAGTGTAGGATGTTTTCTCAGAGTTTGATGCAGAGGCCATCCTAAAGCTGAGAGTGAACCAGGATATGGAAGATAGACCGGCATGACACTTTGATAAAAAGGGGATCTTCTCAGTCAAGTCAGCATATAGGTTGGCAATTCAGAACAGGGAGAACGAGCTTGGTAGAAATGCAGCAAGCTCTGAGCCAGACCCAAGTGGGGACTCCATGTTCAGGTGGGATAAAATTTGGAGTATGGAGGTCCCAAACAAAGTGAAAATGTTCCTGTGGCGCGTAGCTCATAATAGTCTGGCGGTCCGGCGGAATTTGAGCCGTAGGGGGATGAAGGAGGATACCCTGTGTCCCATGTGTCACAGGCTGGATGAAGATTGTGGGCATCTCTTCTTCAGATGTAAAGAAGTAAAGGAGTGCTGGAGAGGGCTAAATTTAGAGGAATATCGCATTACCCTAGCGACTTGTCATTAGGCGAGATTTCTTGAGAAAATCGGTCCTTTCCAAAGCCAATCCAACTACAAATTGTGGTTCTATTATGGAGGTGGTGGTCGGTAAGGAATAAGGTGAATTTGGGAAAAAGAGTCACTTGCCACGAGGTCCGCCGCTATAACTTTCTATGTGTCCGAATTTGAAAAGGGAAGGAAAACAATGAAGAGTCGTGACAAGTCAACCCCAAGTTATGGCCACACCGGAAGATCTTTACAAGATTAATATTGATGGCTCTTTTAAAGCTGGTTTGGGTCGGGAGGATGGGGCTTTATCGCAAGGGACAGTCTTTGGTGAGTTCCTTCAGGGGGCTATGGCAATCGTGCGAGTGGATGACCCTTTTCAAGCCGGCATTGGCCGCCCTACACATCTGCAGAGGATAGCACATTTGGAAATGTCAAGAATTATCCTGGAATCTGATGCGTCTGATCTGGTGCTGGGTTTGACTTCGATGGATCTTGATCAAAGTGTGAATGGAAGCCTCCTCAAGCAAATTAGAGATTTTATTGGTGCATCCTTCGATTACTGCAGTATTTGGCATTGCCCGAGAAATTGCAACAAGGTGGCTGATCACCTTGCAATGTATGGGGCGAGCGTGGTTAGCTCTGGCTTGATGGTGTTCATGAGTCAAGTCCCCACCTTTGTTTCCAGCTTGGTCTCCAGCGATCGGGCTGGAGAAAGTGTCTAATGGAAACAAGCTTTCCGAGTTAAAAAAAAAAAAAAGAAAAAGAAAAGCTCACTGAGTCACAGTGTCAGTAGTCACTGGTCACTGCATTTGCAAGACTTGGCAAGAGTTAGCTGTCTCAGCCGAGAGCCCGAGAGGCAAGAGTTGGCGACGGCGAGCGGCGAGTACCGAGCGTCCGAGCGGCGACCGGCGAGCGAGAGCGAACTCCTCAGTCCTCACCCCTCAGTTCCTCACTCCACGCGCTCGTTCCGCTCGTCGACTCCGTCTTCGTCCGCGTCGACTGCGTCATACCCGACGACCCGGCCCCCAGCTTGGCCAGCGGCTCCCCGCACGCCGCGGAGGCGGGGGCGGTGGGCGTCTCGTGCTCGGCGGCATCGTCAGGCCCATCCAGGCGCTCGGGCAGATCCTCTCCCCCGCCGCGGCCTCCGTCTCCCGGCGATCCGCGGCCCCGCCCTCCTCGCCGCCCCCGCCCGTGGGGGACGTCTCCCACCACTCGCCCTCTGAGGTCCTCCGCTCCTTCAAGGAGCTGCGCCGCCTCTGCATCGAGCTGCCCACCGGCGAGCTGGGCATCGAGGACGGCGTGCTCTCAAGTGGAAGGCCTACTTCGGGTCCACCCTCGGCAGCTGCGTCATCCTTGGCGCGTCGTCTGTCTCGTCAAAGCCGCCGCCACCGCTAACACCGGCGCCTACTGCCATGGACAGCTTGGCTACCTCTCCCGAAGTCCCGATTCTACTAGGGAGCCCGACGAATTGGGGAGCATCCCTGAGTCACTTTATGCAAATGGAGGGCTTAAGCTAAAGCTCAGTTATGAAATTTCTTCCCTGTACATGTTTCTGATATTATTGCTGAATGCTGTTATGATTTGGTTCTTTTGTATTGGTTCAGTGAGAGAAGGGAAAGGATTCTGCAGGTGGATGACATGTTCCCAAACTGGTATTCATTGGGCAGCTGTACTGATTCCATGTTGACATGTTGTAGCTGGTTACCAGCAGTAACCTGTTCACTGTTCAGAACTGGCAAAGTTTTTATAGAACCCATGCTGTTTTGTTCTTGTAGGATCAAGCTCCCCTCTGGTGCAGGTTGCTGGTGGTGGCAGGACTGAGAAGCCGATGCTGAAGGTTGGCATTGGCAATGCTTACCACAAGTACCGCGTGAAGAGGAACTGCTGGCCAAAGGTGAGTGGTGGTGTACTGGTGTGGCCATGAACCCTGTTGAGCATCCCCACGGAGGAGGTAACCACCAGCACATTGGTCATGCCTCCACTGTCCGCCGTGATGCTCCTCCTGGCCAGAAGGTCGGTCTCATTGCCATACATGCATCCCACCACCACCTACCTATATATCTCTTCTTGACCTCTGTAATTTCCTCTCAAGAAACTTGTTCATTTCACTTTTCTAAACTCCTTTCCCTTCTAGAATTCACATAATATATTCCACCCTTGTTAAAAATATTACTTTCTGATAGGTGAGGGATGAGCTTGAGCATTTATTGGATGATGAAATGGATATGGCTGAAATGTACTTGACAGAGAAGCTTACTCGACAAGAAATTAGTGAGGCTTCATCTAGAGTTGATGTTGATGATCCATCTCAATTGGAGGATAGGTAAGTCATCAAAGCGTTATATGTCCTTTTGCAAGAATAGAACAAGATATATCTTATCTGCTATATCCATAAATAACCATGACTAGTTTGTATGCATCTCTATGTATATAGAAGTGAGGCCGATGGAAGCAATGGTAGCTTTATTGGTTATAAGCCCCACATCGAAGAACTGGAGATGCTTTTAGAGGCCTACTTTGTGCAAATTGATGGCACACTTAATAAGCTATCCCATGTAATAGACCTCACTTTTCTATGTTACTTGCACCATTCCAATGCAGCTGAGTTCTTGTTATTGTTAACAAGTATTTTCTCGAGAAATAAAATCACATTAGATCAGAATTGCTAATTTTATGATAAGTTAAAATACAAAACTGTGGTAAGAGTTATAAAATGTTATGTCTTAATAGCAAAAGAAATCATTTTATTTGGCTTACTGAAATGGTGTCTTTAAACAAGCTAATATTAGGAGGTAGGGCGATCTAGAATTAGCAGTCTGTTGTTACATTGGAAGATGGTGCCTTGTGTTTAGTGAATCCTTTTGAATAGGCTTGGTTTATTTTCCCTTTAATTGATTTTATTGGAGGTTCTTTAGAGTGATCGTTCGAATTGCGGGAAACTAGTGTAGGGACTTCTATATACAAGGATTAATAAATCAAATTATTATACTGAACCTATACTTGTTCTATCTCTGCTTGAAGCTGAGAGAGTATGTTGACGATACTGAAGATTATATCAACATAATGCTGGATGACAAACAAAATCAGCTTCTACAGATGGGGGTCATGCTCTCCACTGCGACTGTCGTCATTACTGTTGGAGTGGCTGTTGTTGGTCTTTTTGGTATGAACATTGGTATATCACTTTACAACCCCTCAACTGACAAGTAGGATTCCCATGACATTTTTTACTATATACTCAAATGTTTCAAACACAATGTCTTGATGATGAAATGAATTACTTCGATATAAGGTTGGTTAATCTACTGGAGGATATAATGGATGGCAGCCGGATTTTAATATTTATGGACACCAAGAACTCAACTTCTTTGCAGAGATTTTCTGGTAAGTTTTTCCATATAGAATAGTTTAAATAGTAGGGAATGAAGAATTTTGCGCAAAAGAATACCATTTTTCTGTAGGCCAAGTTTGGGATCATGTGTCATAAAAATCTCATTTTTATTTGATTCACTTTGTTAAGCATTGAGAATAATTTGTTCCTTGCTTTGTTAAGTGGAGGATATGAACTTGATTTATTAATATTTGTGATGATTGTTTGTTGATGAAATTTCAAATGTCAAAATTTGAATTTAAAACTGCTAATCGGAAAAACCGGTCGATTACGACATTTGTAGAAGGATATTCGTATTCCACCGAATTAAGCATATATCCGATTCGAATTCATATTCGTTATGACATTCAATTCGTATTCATATTCGAGAATGTTCGAATTCGTATCCGTTTTAAAAACATGAATCCGTATTCGTATTTGAGACTATTCGACCGTATCCGATCCGTTTCCACCCCTAAGTATGATTCGGTTGTTTGTGTAGAAACAAAATTATATCCTAAGGATTTCCTAATCCCCGAGTGTTAAAGCAGAGATAAGTTTGTTGTAGAGCTTTGTATAGATACGGCCTATCTCTATCTTTTAGTAATTGTGCCAAATCAAAGTAGCTAAGTCGATTGTATGTATACTTGTCCAGCAAGACATAAACTCCATGTAATCTCCAGCTAACTGTAACTATTCATGGTACGGAAAGTGTGTTGATAAACATTACCCGAATGTTTTCTTCCCAGGATTATTTTCTTCCTAACAATCATTCAAATTTAGGACCGTTGGATTAGAGATCCAACAACCCTTTTTTTGGAGGGGGAGATTTTTTTTAGAAGAGGGGAATTCATGATTGTTGGATCTCTAATTCAATGGTCACAAATCTAGATGATAGTTAAGAAGAAAACATATAGATGATATTTATCAACACCCTTCATGATAAAGAAACAACATATATATAAGAGAACAAAAGCAACCTCAGTTGAGGTGGGCAAGTTTCTGCAACATATTTCGTCTTTCTTGATATCTTTTTCACCGAGATCCTACAAATATGATTGTAAACTTTAGTTGATTGTAAACTTCGGTTTACTTTCTTGCCGTGCAAATCACTTGCATGTGAACCGTATATAAGCAGCAATATACAACGCCCCTCTTGTGTGGTGAGCTTCCCTAATCTCTCTCGTGTTTCCATTTTTGCATGTACCAGAGCAGACCTTCCTTGCTTGCTGATTCCTTCCCTCCTTTGTCATGAGCATCATCGGCGACAAGAGCTCCTCCCCCGAAGTTGCGAACTCCACCGCCGCAGATCTCACCGATGCCTCTGCTGTTGCAATCACCCATGCTTCCACTGCTGCTGTTGCCGCGCTCCCCAACCACTCCTTTCAAGCCATCAATGTGGCTAGCATGATGACACACGTCCTTGTGTGCCTCGACCCAGTGGCGGATCCAGGAAAATTTTTTGGATGGGCTGAAATACCTTCAGCTCGACCTCAGCCCCTTCTACATTATACATCCATGGCTAAAAGTTTAGGGGGGCTCTAAGGGTCCGGTAGCGGTAGGGGGGCTCGAGCCCCCCCGCCCCACCGCTGGATCCGCCCCTGCCTCGACCTTAAGGCGTCCAATTTGAAGAGGTTGCTTGGGCTTGACATGACTTTCTCATCTGCTCCTGGCTCTACGTGTCCTCCGAGGAGATACTCGACATCATCACGGAGCCCGACCAATCCGCCTGGTCAGCCTGGGTGAATATTGAGGATCATTTCCTTAATAACAAGATGAGTCATGCCATCTTCATCAAAGCGGAGTTCTAAAACCTCGTACAAGGTGATCTCTCCATCACCACGTACTGTCACAAGATGATGCCCGATACCAACCGAAGAAAGAAAGTAAGGGCGAGTACTTCAACTTGAGGAGCATCAACTTTGCACTCCGGTTTGCATGTATGAAGGTATTCCTGGTGAATTTGACCAAGGTGAAGTGGAAATCAAACTGGATACGGCGGTGGTTCTACCACTGGGTGGAAGCTGGTAGCAATCTCAAGTCGTCAGGGCATCCGATAGACTTCAATGTGTCTTCGTCCGTCATGCTCGACCACGAAGATGGGAATCATGCGCAGTGGCTATTTGGGGTCACCATCCGGTTCAATATGCAGGACCTTGCAGAGGAGTACTACATGCTTGGTGTGTCCCCGCTAGCCCACTTGTGGCAGATCCAATCAGGCCCCATCCGCAATGACCGTGTCCGCTCCAGGGTTGTGTCATTGCCGAAGCCGACCGAACCGAGTAAGATTTTTGTGTTAAATGTTCTGGCTGTTGTGGTTGGTATTATGTGTTGGTTCGTAGGTGACTCCAATGTTAACTCATGGTAGTGCTCTCCCTCAAGGATGCGGAGCGCGCAGCAGCCGTCTTCCTTGGCCATGAAAGGTCCCTGCAATGTAAGACGTGATAACACTCTGCCTCACCAACTTTTGTAGGATCAAGGATAACCGATTAGAGAGGGGTGAATAGGAGGTTCAAAAAATTATCTTGCATTCTAAAAACAATTACCACAATTTAGTCTAGCAAGATTTTAAAACAATTCAAACCTACACAATACTAGTATGTCTAAGGCACTACAAGCACAAATCTCTACAAGAATAACTCTAGCACAAATAAATATGACGATCATAATATGCTAGAAACACAAGAGTGGAACGAAGAGACCAAAAATAGCCAATAGATACATGATGTTTTACCGTGGTGTTCGAAAACTTGCTAGTTTCCCCTAATCCACATTGAGAAAAGCTTAGGGTGTGTTTGGTTGAGCTGTGGCTTCAAAAGTCTTTGTGAGTGTGAAATGTGGAAAAGTCAGAGGTTGTGGGTGTGAAAAGTTGTAAGTCGTTTGGTTCAAACAAGTATAAAACTTACCTTCTATCTCTATTTTCCTTAAAACAACTGTGAAACAGCTCTCTATTTTCACCATTTCAAAAGCGAAAGCCAAAAGCGAGGTCCAAGGTGCTTTCAAATCAGACTACCTAAAAGTAGCCGTCAAAAGCGGTTTCGATTTTCACCCCTTTGGTTGGCTTTTAGCTTTTTGGAAGCAAAAGCAGCTCCCAAAAGCTCAACCAAAGGCACCCTTAAGCGACTTGGATCAGCTCCACGAATTGAGCCTTAGCTCCTCAATCTACTAGTGGTTTTCTTCCTCCGCTCCGGAGATGGGAGGCACCAAACCACTCACAAGTCGGCCCAGGCTTCTTCACAACCTTCTTGAAGAAGTCACCGCGCAAGCTCCCACTAAGCAGTCTAGGTGCCAGTAAACACTAATAGTGATAAATCACAGCTTTGCTTAACGGCAATCAAGTGCCAAAAAGATCAATCTAAGATGTATGCATTTGATTTTAGCTCAACCACCTCAAATGAATGTACATTGTGAAATTGAGGTGTGGAGTAAATGCTCAATGCTCAAGAATATTCAATGGAGTCTCTTACATCTATTCTTCAGTAGGTATGGGGAGTATTTATACCCCCACTAACCAAAACTAGCCGTTATAGGGCAATCTTTAAAAAATTAGGGCGAGTAGAAGTATGGACGTTCATCGGTCGGTACTTCCACACTTGTTCTGACACAACAATAACGGCTATTTCAGAGCTTCTGAACTAGCCGTTAAAAGTCGGTGCGGTACTAACACCGTTATAATCGCGGTAGTTCCGATAGTTGGAAGTTCCAAAATTTTAGCATGGTACTTCTGTTTGCTTCAAGGCCAAAAATTGGCGCTCTCTAGAAAAATGTACCACTTGGATTTTTGGAGCTTCCGTGATCCGGAAGTACCGTTTAAGGATTACAGTACTACTGCTCTATGATAATTCCACCGTTGAAACTTTGGTACTTCTGTTTTCTACATAGATAAAGTGATTCCAATGGTGCTCTCTGGAAAAAAAATGTACCGCTTGTTTTGATGAAACTTCTGGAAAGCGGAAGTGCCACTCTTTACACTACGATACTTTCGATTATCCAGGCAGAGCACATATTGGCTATCAATTTTAGTTCTAAGAGAATGCATGATTTTAAATTGATCCAAATGGCACAAGAATATGCTATCAAGTTACTAGACATGATCCCTCCTAATAGTACGGTATTTATCCTATAATCTGGTCTTCCACCCTTTCTCCTAAGACTAGTAAAAGTAAAAGGAATCCTAGTCTATTTATACCTTTGTTTTGAGCTACATTGATCTTCATGTTGACCCTTAGCATGTGTCTCATAATTATTTTAAGGACTAAATCTTTTAAACACTCAGTAAACATGTTAGTCTCATATTCACATAAATTCATTAATTACCAAAACCATTTTTAGGGGCTTAAATGCTTTCAATCTCTCCATTTTTGGTAATTGATAACAATACAAATATTATGTGAAGAGAATAAAGTTTTGAATATACAACTTATTTGAAAATGAGTTGTGTATTCTTTTGTGACTTTGAAAAACACTTCAAAGAAAGCTCCGCCTGATCATGTGCATAAAGAAGATAAGATACTTTGTAAATACATATAAAGAATTTTTTTGAAAAAAAATTGGTGGAGTTTTCTTTGTTTGTTGAGCTTAAGGGAATAGATAATGGCAATGTTATAAAGTATACCATAGATGAATATAAGATACAATTTTATAAGATGACCACCACTTCAAGCTCAACATAACATATAAACATAACATAAAATATGTTCTCAACAAGAAGAGCATTACATCACAGGTTTATTTGATCGTAAAGACACATAAATAGTAGCTAAGATAGATAGACTTCTTGGCTTATTTAATCTTCTTTCTTCTATCTTTTCTTGTGCTCTTTTCCCCATTCTTGTCTTCTCTCCCTTTGGCATCAAATGACCAAAAAGGCTACTCTTGTGATCCTTGAGAAGAAGGGTCACGATGGTGACAATGGCTAAATCTTACTGGGAATGGAGGACGAGCCAAGGCATGCTCAATAGAAGTGACTCTCTCATCAATAGAATCCATTTTAGAGAAAAGAGAAGCGAACGCCTCGACCTGAGTATCGCGAATCTGGAGAATTGTTGAGTAAATCTGAGAAAGAGACTCGTCCTTGTTCTTATGGTGTAGCTGTAGGTTCTTCTTGTTATTGAGCTCGAGGACGAGAAGCTGGAGGAATTGGAGGTTCTACTCGAGGCTTATAAGCCTTGTGGATGCCACCCAAACCACCATGATATTCAATTTTCTGAAGAATCAAGGCCATGATGTATGGAGCATAATTCATCCTTTTGATCCTGTCATTCTTAGAAGATGCTATTTCTAGGATAATAAGATCAACCACATCAAATTTGTGACCTTGTATAACATAGTCAATTAGGTTCCATGCATGGCTCTAGTCGTCCAATAGTTGGGCGACAGGAGTGCAACGGTTCGGTGACAGCAGTCTACTTTTGTGAAAAAAAATCACAATTATATTTCTACATTTTTGAATAAAAATAGTTTATTTTAAAAAAATTCAAGAAAGATATGAGGTGGTTTATATATGACATGGGAGGGGCAGAGACAAGGAGGTGAGCAGGGCCAGGCCCTCCTAATGTTTTTGTTTCCCTTGATTAGCCATTAAGTATTTCAGTAGTTATCTTGTAAATTATTCATTTGGCTCCTTCATGAGTGAGTGAAGTTCACTTTTAATTAAATTATTGATAACTGTGATCTTTTTGGTAGGCATAGAGATAAATTTAAATTAATAAAAATGCAACTTTTTTGTATTACTATGTCATTTTTTTGCGATTGTCACTTTCTTAGTAAAAAAAATATCATTTGTTTAGTTCTCTATGTCTAAATCCTGACTCCACCCCGCACGGGAATTTGGATAGATCTAATCTCTAAAAAAATTGGATTGCACTACACTCTGCACGAGCGTGCCTTGGTGCAAACACACGTACACCATTCAATTCCTATTAAAGGATATGTGCATGGTTCCATATATTGCTACATGCACCATTTGTTGTACGTATGTTATATTGCTATAACGCACACCCTCAGTTTCCTTGGGTCCACTGTCTGAAGCAAGTTGGTATAAATTTGAAAGCAACTTAGGATACACATGGAAACAAAACGAGCAAAGTCATGATTTATCAAAAGCAAAATGTGTTTAAAAACTCAGATCAGTTTAAATTTGGGAACAAAAGTCAGCATAAATTTCGGAGCAAGTCGATATAAATTCAAAAGTAAGTTGAGATACACATGGAAGCAAAATCAGTATAATTTTCAAGAAAGGTCATAAATTTTGAATCAAAATCATGATTTACCTAATGCAAATTTTGTACAAAAAATCAACTTAGTTTAAATATGGGAACAAGGTTGGTGTGAATTTTGGAGCCAATCAATATAAATTCGAAAGCAAGTTGGGATAAATTTAAAGCAAAATAAGTACAATGTGTTAGCAAGGTCATAAAAAATTTAACACATCAAATTAGTTTAGATGTAAAGCAAGTCACATCTCTATGTCTTGCTCCATCGCATGTTCTGCTGCATATGCATTGATCCTGCTTCATGTGATCTGATAGCTTAGATGGATATGTACAGTCCAACAAAATCATATTGTCGTGTTTTAGGATGTACATGCATAATATCTACTTGCTATGCGATGAAAACTAGATACCTGAGTGCTCCATTGCTCACGTGCATTCGGATATGCTTTTGATCTGATGGCTTCTCGAGATGTGCGTGTTGATGAACCAAAGATTGCACACGCAGAGAGAAGGATTCCAAAAAAAAAAAATGGCGTCGTATCCGTTTTTCATCCCTCCCACCGCACTCCGCGCCTCGTCACTCCCGTCCCACACCGACACTCCCATCTCCCGCCATGGACCGTGACCCCTCCGTCTCCGACGAGGACGACGACCTCGAGACCCTCGTCCCCCAAAACCACACTAAGCCCCCCTCCCCGTCCTCCCGCTTGCCGGCCTCCTTCCGCATCTCCGGCCTCCGCCCCGCGCTCCCCTCCTCCGCCGCATCCCTCGGCCACCTCCTCTGGTCCCGCCGCTATCTCCTCCTCTTCGTCGCCCTCCCCCTCCTCTTCCTCATCCTCTTCGTCTCCCTCGGCGGCGCCTCCTCCCTCCGCCTGCCCGCGTCCATCCGCCTACCCTCCGCCGACCCCGCCGCCTCCCGCATGCGCGAGGCCGAGCTCCATGCCCTCTACCTACTCCGGTCCCAGCGCTCCGGTCTCCTCAGCCTCTTCAACCGCACCGCCGCCTCCGCCCCCACCAACACCTCGACCCTCATCTCGCTTTCTGATCTCCAGTCCGCGCTCCTGAGCCAGATCAAGATCAACCGCGAGATCCAAGCGGCGCTCCTCTCCGCGCACCGCTCCGGGGCCGGCAATGCGACGGAGGATGGTTTGGATCTTGATCTGCCTTTTTCCGGGTGCAGGAGGAGGGAATTGCCGTCCAGCCGGCGGACGATAGAGTGGAATCCCAAGAAAGATCGCTTCCTGTTCGCCATCTGCCTCTCTGGGCAAATGTCGAACCACTTGATTTGCTTGGAGAAGCACATGTTCTTTGCAGCGCTTCTTGGCCGGATCTTGGTAGTACCCAGCCAGAAGGTAGATTATCAGTACGACCGGGTGCTTGATATCGACCACATTAACGATTGCATTGGGAGGAAGGTCGTAATTTCCTATGAGGAATTTGTGGAGAAGAGAAAGAAAGTGAGCATCGATCAGTTCATATGTTACATGGCGTCGCCCCCGTGTTTCCTGGATGAGGAGCATATTAAGAAGTTGAAGGGCTTGGGGATTTCAGTGGGCAAGATTGAGGCGGCTTGGCCAGAGGATGCGAAACTGAAGGAGCCAAAGAAGAGATCTGTGGGGGATATTACACCGAAGTTTACAACGGATGCCGAGGTGCTTGCCATCGGTGACATGTTCTATGCTGATGTCGAGGAAGAGTGGGTGATGCAGCCTGGCGGTCCATTGGCTCACAAATGCAAGACTTTGATCCAGCCAAGCAGGCTCGTAATGCTCACTGCACAGCGTTTTGTGCAGACTTTCTTGGGTGGAAACTACATTGCTTTGCATTTTCGGCGACATGGCTTTCTTAAGTTCTGGTAATATACCATTTTGTTGATAATCAGTCACCTCCATCATTTAGCAACATACAACTTTAAATATGTGAACTATAAGGTGTTTGTGGAACTTGTGAACAAACATTTTGACAGGGCTGCATTTTGTTTTATGAGGTTGTGTTTGTTAGACTCTAGTAGTAGCTGGCTAACTCTTGGGTTGCAAATACATTATCCTCTTTTAGTTATTCCATGATTGCTGATGCTTTGGACAGTGCAATTTTGTAAAGTGCAACTTATGATTTTTGTCCCCTTAAATAACTCACATACAAAACCAGGCACTTTTTTTGATAAAAATGAATTCACTTAGATCTAGGCAGATAAATTTTATACCAGTCAACGGCTGACTAGTCCTGATGGATCTACTTAATGAAGTACCTGCTTAGCATGATAAATTAACAATATCCTTTTGTATGATAGTATAAGCCTCCTATAGCATATAGTTTTTCTTAATCTCTTCTAGGAAGCAACTTAGTTATTTTACGTAATGTTGAGTGATTGGTGATGGCATTTGCTCTAACATCGAGTAATGTACTGAAAGAGTGTCCTTGTTACTCTTGTAGGGTGACTTCATTTCCCTGGATAATTTTACATGATATTTCAGTTACTTGGTTGATCTTAGAATTGTGTCTAGTGTCCTGGTATCAAATTTACTCACCCAGCATTTTGGTTCTTACAAAAATCAAACGGTCATGCCGTGATGCTGTGTATGAAGATTATGTACCAGCTTATCTTTCTGCTTAACAGCTGTTCCTGATAACAGTTATGTTAACTTCAGTAACTTCTAATAATATTTCAAAAACTTCACTGAGGATGGACCATAACTCACGAGTAGCTCTGGCTTGGCTTGAAAATTAACTCATGTGAGGATCAGCTAAAAAGTTTGACTTGATAACTTCATTCCCAATTTTGAGCTGATTGGTGCATTTGGTTTCGACATGTTGTTGAGCAGTACTTGTTTAATACATGTCATAGGCAATTATCATACCAATACATCCAAAATACACTTGTGCTAGAGCACTCGATAGTTGATACTTATTAGTCAGCACCTTACAGTGACTCAGGAAGAGTTAGTTTTTTATAGCAGTTATAGAAACCTATTTTAGTTATTAAAAAAAAGTAATTTATTGTAAAATATTTCATTATGTTTATGTTCAAAGAAAATTCTACAGGTATGAGCAAATATAGTATGAAATTTCTTGTTTGCAACAGTTCTGACTGCACCACAATGTTTTATATCAATTTTTTTGGCTGACCTCATAAGCTCCTCAAGCTCATTTGCAAACTGAATTAAGCCATCTTGTTTGGCTCATAGTTTCATCATCTCTTAACTTTTCTAGGCAAGCCAAGGCTGGGGCAGATGTAGTTCAGCTCTGCTTTGGCATTTCCTGTTTCCATTGCAGTTGGATTATTGCAATAAGATGAAATGCCTATGTGAATTGAATACGCAGCGACTTTTCCATCGGTTGATATATACACAGATATATGATCTCCGTCTGTTGATATATACGCAGATATATGATCTATGCCATAAAGTTTTTCTTGATAAAATACATAATATCCATTATATTATTTGCTATTGCCTGTGATGACATGGTTGTTATCTTCTTTGAGTCCATGCCATAAACAGTCAGCTGTGTTTAAAGTTTACAGGCTGTAGGAAACTAGTACCTGGTACTTTGTGGCTACAAAGAAATATTGCTGAATGCTGAGATTTGGATAGAGCTTGGCTTGGAGATGAAATCTAGTGCATACTCTGGGGAGTTACTGGTAGTAGTTCAAGTCTTTCTAGTTATGCCATTCATATGATTAGGATTTAGGACCATATGCTTGAGGTTCCTTGGAGTGATGAGGAAACCTGCTCCTTATATAGAAAATCCGATAAGATTTATATATGCTTTGTGCATTACTATCTTTTGTCTTAAACAAATATTGTAATAAATTTGTAACTATCTTTTCCTATGAGGCATTACCTGGTATTTTCTTATCTTCTTGCAGTAATGTGAAGAAAGAGAGCTGTTTCTTCCCCATCCCTCAGGCAGCAGAATGCATTCTGCAGATAGTTGAGAAAGCTAATGCCCCAGTGATATATCTATCAACTGATGCTGCCGAGAGCGAGACAAATCTTCTGCAATCTTTGGTCGTATTCAATGACAGGCAAGTGCCTCTTGTGAGAAGGCCAGAGCATCACAGTTCTGAGAAATGGGATGCCTTGTTATACAGAAATCACATGGGTGGAGATAATCAGGTATATATATTAGTTGCCGCCCCTTTTTTTTGTTGGGCAACGGTTGTGTATTAAACAGCGAGCCACTTCGATTGCTTTTGCAGGTTGAGGCCATGCTCGACAAGACAATCTGCGCACTGTCAAACGTTTTCATAGGATCATCAGGCTCTACCTTCACGGAGGACATCTTCCGGCTTCGGAGAGGCTGGGGATCAGCGTCCCACTGCGACGAGTACCTTTGCCAGGGTGAGCTACCCAACTACATAGCAGAGCAAGACTGAGAAAGCAACATCCTTGAAAGATCAATAGCTGCAGTCGTTCTTGACGTCCCGGTGATATATCCTGTAAATTGGCGTGTACATCTGGTGTAAGAGAGTGATATCTGTATCAGCGGCGTCATCCATTGATTCGTTCGGCGTTATTCTTACACGGTTTGGTAACACAAAGAAGCCTTTTTTAGTGTGTAACCGGCGAGGCATTGACCATGGTGCGGCAACTGGCAAGCACCGTGCAATGCTTGTCCTTACAGCAGCAGCAACAACAAATCTTTTTTTTTTATCTCAAACAAGTTAGGATAAGCTAGAAATGAAACATTCTCAAGACCAAAAAGATATGAGCCTTGAAATAAAACCTACAATGCTAAAACCCTAAGTTGTATAACCTGTTATCTGAGCCAAGAGTCTAAAACACTGCATCTAACTTTCTTATGGTTCCGATACGTGGATTGTTAACTTTTATGCAGCTCTATCCAAAGCTAATTCTTTAAATATATTTAATCCTTCAAGTCTATTTTAACTGTTTCCTCCTACGTTAATTTTGCAATGTTTGTCCTTGACTTGGAAATTTCACCCGCAGCTCTTTGGTACTGAAACATAGCATCATAGCGTGCAATCTGAGCTCAGCTGATCAAAATTGTCTGACCTGCCAACTCAAGCAATGGCCTCACCCTTTGTGCCCCATGCAAACTGCGTGAATAGTCGAGTTAGGACGACGAGAGGGTTTCGTTGGGGAGCACGGCGGCACAGATTCTCAACATCACTCGGCCACTATGTGGGCTGTAGCCCAAGAGAGGAGCATCAAATATCATCCGTTTCATGGAGCCCAAGGTCCTCTCGCCCGCCGAGCGCACGGGCCCGGCCCTACCGGCCAGATTTCGCAGGCCGCACGACGCACCCCGGGCGCGCGGGCCGCGTTCTCGCCGCTCGGCCGGCCCACCTACCCGAGCGCGCCGCCCCGCCAGTGGGCTCCCGCACACCGCACGGCGATCGCGTCGTTCGTTGCGCTCACGTGGCGCCGGTTTTGTACATGCACCTGTGAACAAAGCGAAGTCATAAATCGATGGGTGAATCCCAAATCTTAATGAACACTAACAAATACGTGTGGCAAGCAAGGAGTGCACTGCTTTGTCACAGCAAAAGAGTGTGTGACCGATTTGGCCGATAAATGTGCACTACTGTAGGGGGGCATTCTTCTATCTGTCCTTGTTTCGTCTCGAGATTCGTACTATTTTGTCTTTTTACTTACTAGTTGAGTATCGGTGTGTTGTTGTAGAACAAAAATATTTAACTGATATAGATATGTAGAGAAAACACATGTCTAACAGTTTATAAAATATTAACAAAGAAAACATTTAATGATGGACCGATTTTTAAGAAACGAAAAAACATTGATGTAGCCTCTCAATTTTTTTATTAAAAGAAGATAAAGGTAAGTCATCGCTTTAGTATGTCTATTCTAACTCTTTTAACATGTATACCTTGCTTTGAAAATGTCAGTTCACAACATACTCCAGAGGAAACAAAATAAATATAGATAGCAACAACAAAAGAGTCAATGGGACTAGAGGTACTCAGCATATTATGATATAAATAAACATCATATCATCATAATACGTAGCAATATTCGGTTAACAGGAAGCTGTCATTGCCAATACTGAGATTCCGAGTACTTGAGTGTATATGTATATGCATGCATGTGTGAGAGCAGTATATCGCCTCCCACATAAACCAATGGAGAGAGACAGTCCTTGTAAAAGTACTCAGATTTGATAGAATCATCATAGCAGCCTCCAATCCCTGTGTGTGGCTACAACCACAGACTACGACCACTGGCTACGACCGCAGTGTTCGACCATTGGCTATGACCACAGTCTTCGACCACTGGTTACGATCACAACACCTCGACTACATCTCCGACCACTGGTTACGATCACAACACCTCGACTACATCTCCGACCACACAGGTCTTCTAGCACCGAGGTCGCCTATAGCTACGACAATCAACCGTCGACCATTGTAGCTACGACCACAGCGTACGACCACGAGCTACGACCACAGGGTACGACCGTAGTGTTCAACCACTGGCCACAACCACCATCTACAACCATTGGCTACGACCGTATGTTTGACCACTGGCTACGACCATTGGCTATGACCATTGTCTTCGATCACTAACTACGACCACAGTCTTCGATTACTGGCTACGGCCACAACACCTTGACTACATCTCCGACCACACAGGTCTTCTAGCACCGAGGTCGACTGTAGCTACGACAATCAACCATTGACCACTATAGCTACGACCATAGTGTACGACCACGGGCTACGACCACTGGCTATGACCACTGTAGCTACGACCACAGCATACGACCACGAGCTACAACCACAGCATTTGACCACTGGCTACGACCACGGGGTACGACCGCAGTGTTCGACCACTGGCCATAACCACCATCTACAACCACTGGCTATGATCACAGGCTACGACCACTAGTTACGACCACAGTCTTCGACCACTCGCTACGACCATAGTCTTCGATCACTGGCTACGACCACAGCACCTCGACTGCATCTCCAACCACACAGGTCTTCTAGCACCGAGGTCGATTGTAGTTATGACAATCGACCGTCGACCACTGTAGCTACGACTACTGGCTTGGACTACAGGCTACGACCACGGAATACGACCACAGTGTTCGACCACTGGCTACGATCACGGGCTACAACCACATATTACGACCATGAGCTAAGACCACTGGCTACGACCACAGGCTACGACCACCATCTTCGACCATAAGCAACAACCACAGGCTATGACCACGAGCTACGACCTCTGGCTATGAACACACGCTACGACCACACGCTACGACAGCAGTGTTCGATCACTGGCTACGACCACTATCTACGACCACTGGCTACGACCACAGGTTACGACCACTGTCTTCGATCACTAGCTACGCCCAAAGTCTTCGATAACTAGCTACGACAACCGTCCTCGACCACTGGCTACGACCACAGTCTTCAACCACTGGCTACGACAACCGTCTTCGACCACTGGCTACAACCATAGGCTACGACCACGGGCTACAGCCATTGGCTTCGACCACAGGCTACCACCACGGGCTACGGCCACTGGCTTTGACCACAGGCTACCACCATGGGCTACGACCACTGGTTACGACGACAATGTTCAACCATTGGCTACGACCACGGGTTATGACCACCATCTTCGACCACAGGCTACGACCACTAACTACAACCGTAGTGTTTGACCACTGGCTACAACCATAGTCTTCGACCACACAGGTCTTCTAGCACCGAGGTCAACTGTAGCTATGACAATCGACCGTTGACCACTGTAGCTATGACCACTGGCTTCGACCATAGGCTACGACCACTGGTTATGACCACAGTGTTCGACCACAGGCTACAATCATAGGCTACGACCACTGGCTACGATCATAGGCTACGACCACCGTCTTCGACCACAGGTTACAACCACAGGCTACGACCACGAGGTACAACCACAGTGTTCGACCATAGGCTACGATCACAGTGTTCGACCACAGGCTACAACCACTATCTTCAACCACTGGCTATGACCACAGTCTTCGACCACTATCTTCGACCACTGGCTATGACCACAGCACCTCGATTGCATCTCCGACCACACAAGTCTTCTAGCACCGAGGTCGACTGTAGCTACGATAATTGATCTTCGACTACTGTAGCTACGACCACTGTGGATACGACAATGCTGGCCATATGAGGTAGATCAGAGGAGTAGATGGTAGTATACCGATGGAAATCGAGGGTACACCAGCAGGAATGAGAGGAGAAGGCATATGTCGGACATCTGTTCCAGACTTGAAGGGGCGGGGACAATGGTCTCGGAGCATTGTCGTTTGGGCTTCGCCTCGCAGTCGCATCAAGGCTGTCGAGAAAAAGAGGAGATGCTACACAGGAACACAGCACGCGAGTAGCAGAGAGATTGAGAGAAATCTTTGATCTATAGATTGAGTTGGCGTGGTCTGTACCTGTAGGAGGATCAATGCACAGGCATTCAGGTGCCCGACCATGAGAAAGATCCCGATGAGCCACCAGATCCATCCCAGCAGCTGCCGTCGCGACTGGCGCCGAAACTCCGGTGCCCGCCTTCGCATCTCGCCGCCCCACGCCCTTCCTCGAAGTCTCCCCAAGCAATCCAACCCAAGAACCCCACACGCTCGCCTCACCGCCAACGCGTCAAACCCTCCTCCATGGCACTGAGAACCCCACAAAGGCACCACCTTTACGGCGGATCCAAGGGCTGGACAGATCAAGAAACGATACCACCTATCACAGCAACCCACCCCGCGGAGCCGATGGGTTCGGCTCTGATGACGGGAAAATGGGCGTGAACCCGCAACCGCGTCATTAGAGACAAGTTAATTAAATTTAATTGAAAATAAGACAAAGGGATCGGGTATTGCGGGTCCATTATTTCCAGAATTAATACATTTACATAAAAATTCTGTTAATTACATCTCTTTGCGAGAAAACCCCTGATTAAGAATTCCAACATAAAAATTACAACAAATTACAACATATGACTATTACAAAAATATAAAAGAAAAGGTCTTCAATCTTGGCGTCGCCGATGGATGCTTGCGCGAGAGTATTTTAGCTGCATTTATATAATTTTGTTAACATCGCATATGATTTTATTTTTTAGTGAACCTATGCATTAGCATGATTGAAGTTTAATTATTTCAGTTTTTTTATTTTGCTTCATCTTGTAACATTGCATAGCGCTTGCAAATATTGCGCGCTCGCATGTAGCGTAACCGAAGCGAAGGTTGTTTTTTTTAATATTTTTTGTTACTACTAGTGCATCATGGATTTTATGCACATAGATATGAAAGTTTAGAACTAATTATTTTATTGTTTTGCCCCGCCTTGTATTACTACTAGCATTGCATAGTGCTTACAAATGTTGAGCACTTGCATGTAGCGTAACCAAAGCGAAGATTGTTTGTAATATTTTTTTGTTACTACTAGTGCGCCATGGATTTTATGCACATAGTGTATGAAAGTTTAGGACTAATTATTTTATTGTTTTACCTCGCCTTGTATTACTACTAGCATTGCATAGTGCTTGCAAATGTTGAGCGCTTGCATGTAGCGTAACCGAGACGAGGTTTGTTGTTTTAATATTTATATTACTACTAACATGCCATAGATTTTGGGTATGTTATGTAATAAAAATTAAGTGTTTTGCTCAACCTTGTATTACCACTAGCATGTAGCGTAACCGAGGCGAAGATTGTTCTTTATTTTTTAACATTTATATTGCTACATGCCATATATTTTAGGCACGTAGCGTAATAGAAGTATGTTTATATTTTCTATTGTTTTGCCCCGCCTTGTATTACCACTAACATGTAGCGTAACCGAGGCAAAGGTTGTTTTTTTTATTTTAACATTTGTCCATGCATTTTTATTATTTTTGCAGCATACACCCACCCCTAATTCGTGTCCATTTGAGGGGACCGAATTGAGGCAATGGAGTTTTCCATCTTCTCACTCTCGATTTGTATCCATTTGTAGGGGACCGAATCTAAGAGACGAGGGATCGAGCCCTTGTTCTTTGGGTTTGTATCCACCTAACGGGACCGAACCGAGAAGATGAGGTCTTCATGCCTCGCCTTGATTTGTATCAATTTGTAGAGGACCGAACCTAAGAGACGAGAGATCAAGCACTCGTTCTTCGGGTTTGTATCCGCCTAACGGGACCGAACCAAGGGGGCAAAAACATAAAAAAAAATGAAGCCTTGATTCGTATTACAATGATCAAATCTAAGAGTGAAGAGGGATAGGAAGAAGAAGGTTTTTTGATAGGTATCACAATGACCAAACCTTTGCACGGGCAGACCTTCCTCTATCTATTTCCTTCTCTTTTTCTCACAAGCGTTTGCTGAATGCTCTCCAAATGGCCAGCGTCTCCTCCCCTTCTTCCTCCAAAAGTCCCCCTTTTTCTCTACCATTACCCCTATTTATAGAGCAAGGATAAGGGGTGGTTCACGAAGAGAAGTTATGGTAACTTCTCACTTTGATTTTCTTTTCTTAATTTTATTATTAATTTTTTTATTGCTACTAAAGCCTCTACACGCACAAGCATGCAAATATATGAGCCAACTGTTGCTGGACATGGGGTTCATGGTCCCTCCTAATGCATGCATGTACATGATGGGTAGTTAAGCTCCATTTTTTTATTTATGGAGAGGACAATTAGTTCTCATAAATATTTTGATTTTCCTTTATGCATGCATATAGCACGTGAGTGTATATGGCTATTGGCATGGATTTTTTTTCAGTTGCGTACGTCTTTTGACTATATCAATTTATTCGAGCAGCATTTGTTCTCCGAATGGCTTAAAAATTAAGCACGAGACTTTCACTTGCACCATGAACATGTCATAAAAATTCGTCACTCGATTGTAATATGTAGCACACACAAAAAATCTTGGAAGGCGGATTTGTGTTTTGCGTACGTCATCCGGCCGTATTATCCTATTCGAGTGAACATATGTACTCCGAATGAGCTGAAAATTTGACACAAGACTTTCACTTGCACCACGAACATGCCATAAAAATTCGCCACTCGATGGTAATATGTAGCACACACAAAAAATCTCGGAAGGTGGACTTGCGCTTTGCGTACGCCAGCCGGCCGTATTATCCTATTCGAGTGAGCATATGTGCTCCGAATAAGCTGAAAATTTGACACGAGACTTTCACTCGCACCACAAACATGCCATAAAAATTCGCCGCTCAAATGTAATATGTACGGTACGCAAAAATCTTGGAAAGTAACGTGCCGTAAAAATTTCGGACAAAATTGGTGTCAACAGGCTCCCACCGCAGATCACTCCTGACTAGAGACGATAGCAACTGCTTCAAGAACCACAGATACTGGGAGAGGCAAGAAAGCTAGCGGGGAGGGGGTTGGTGTGAGAGAGATAGGGCGGAGAGGGGAGCAGAGATGGAGAGGGACAGCTTTTTGGTCGTGGGAAGCGGTTAGGGAGGAGCCTACATGCGTGGGAGGGAGCATCGTAAAATCGGACGGCTGTGGAGAGTTGAGAAAGAATAGACGGTTGTGGAGAGCTGAAAGAAGAACACACCGACTACCATCAAGTCGCGTTTCTAAGTAGTAGAGATTTTCTATTTCTTAAAATATATGTGCACGGTTCTCAAAGTAAAAGGAGATAAATTGAATGGCGAATGAGATAGAAATATCCCCTTAGAGCAACTCCAAGAGATAGGCTAAAACATCCCCTAAAACAAATTTTGGTGATTAGTGAAAAAAAACCCCTCCAAAAGATCCCCAAAACCACCACTAAAAATTTTAACACCCCCAATATCTCACCCCACCGGAGCCAAATTTGGCCTCACCCCACGCGTCCCCAATCACCGTTGCCGCACGCGAGTAGGCGATTCCGCGCCCAATTTATTTCCTTCGCGTGCGTGAGTTGCTCTGAGGGCGTCGGCAGCTTCCTCCCCACCAGAAAAAGAAGACGACTCGTACGCAACGATACAGCAAAAGAAGACGACTCGGAAGGAAATCGGCCAACTAACCGAAAAAGTAACCGAGACCGACTCACAACAAAATACGATAAAAAAAGCATCCGAACGGTGCTTGGAGACTACAGCCGGACTTGACTCGGCATCCAAAACTTGCATGAGAAATCTTCAAGCCACGCGCACACGATAAATCATCAAGCCTGTGTAGCGACGTATGTACACATGCATGTAGACATGTATGACCACGTATGTAGACATGCATGTGTAGCGACGTGCACACGAGAAACCATTTGTGATCACGTCTGGACATGTTTATTTGTGATGCCAATTTATAACTAATATGGCCCATAAGCTCATGTAGCAGATTTAAAATAATTAGGGGACCAATTTTGGAGATGACTGTTGGAGCAAAGGAGTTATATTGATCCCCAACTTTTTGGTATGTCCTCTAAAATGAGATTATGGGGGATCAAATTTAGCCCATCTTTTAGAGCTGCTCTTAAGAGATAAAAAAAATCTACCTTTAGTACTGCAATGCATATACAAAAGTTATAGGGTGGGCTTTTTGAGCTGTGATTAATGGTTTTTGGCATAAAATTTTGAATTCTAACTATACGAGAGATAGTACGGAGAGAGATACTCGCGTACAATTTTAGCCGATATAGATGAAGTCGGGACAGTATTTACTTTAATTGACTTGTAAACTCCGCCTTAAAAAGATACACCGTTTGAAAATTGGTTATCGTAGAAAGTTAAACCATAAGTCCAAAAAAGAGCCATATTTGTTGGAAATGCATCCATGGTAAATTCTATCCTACACCAAATACTAATACGGTGTCAGCTAGCCAAAAAAAGAAATATCCTTGCACAGCATGGCTATACACGAACGATTATAAAGAAGAAAATACAAAGGTAGTATTTATTTGGGCTTATAAACTTATCTTTCTGGCTTTTTTCAGTACAGTGGTTAAAATATACTATAGCTGTTGTTAGCTTTTTTAACATAATTAAATTTTAAAAAATAAAAATATATTGTTATAGACAATATAAAAGAATAAAAAATCAAAAAATAAAATTAAAAAGTTAGAAGCTAGAAGTACGAACTCGTTGAGCATCACCAAAAGCCTGTCCATAGTGAACAAAAAAAATGTGGGCTGTGTGGCGGTTGCTAGACGCGCCGCGCTCTAACTTCAACCGTCAGAGCTGGCGTGCGTTACCACTTACCTGCGGCCTCCAACTGCCATCTCGAGTCGAGTCCTAGGCTCCTAGCATCTTGAGTCCGGGTTATTTGGGTCTTTATGTTTGTTTTTAATTTTTTATAGTAATTATTTTTTAAATAATATATTTTTTAAAAAACAGAATCTATAAATTAATTGTAACAGATATTATATCGACTTCAGTTATACTAATTAAAATCACACACAGCTATCTCTTTTTGTACTCTCTATTATGAATAACTAAAATTAAAAGATATAAATGATAGCCTAAAAATCTACTATCCAATTGTCACTGTTTTTCTCAGTACAATAGCCGCAGAAAAATGATGCACGCAACGATACATATCAGCTATACGTATAACAAATTTATATAAATCAATTATAATAGATAATAAATTGACTTCAGCTACACTGGTCAAAATTACATATAACTATGGTGGTGATCGGTTCGGCTGAAAAGCTCATAGCTTATGGCTGAAAACATCAGTGTTGGTGAAAAAAAGATCAGAATTGTGAGGCTTATTTAGCATAATTAAATTTAAAAATTTTAAAAATATAAAAAAATATGTTAGCCCATTACGTATAATACAAACAAATACGGGAAAAAAGAACCGGCAAAAAAGCTCAACAAAAAGCCAAAAGTTCAGAAAAAAACGAAACTTATGAATAGTGCAAAATAAGTCAGAAGCCAGAAGCCGAAGCCGAGTTGATCAGGACCTATTTCTCTCTTTGTACTTTCTTTTATAAATAATTAGAATTAAAATATTATAATCCATAGCTTAAAAGAACTTATCATCCAATTGTCACTGTTTTTCCCAGTAGAATAGCCACAGAAAAATGATGCATGCAACGATACGTATCAGCTTGTTTATTCTGGCCAACGCGACACGAGGGATCCAGCTGTGGCGCGCGAGCGCGATCCAGCTGAGTCGGAGCCCAAATTGGCAAATCGTCACTGCTTCTCACAAAAAATAAATTCCTAGCTAGGAAGCATCGTTTCAAGCGGTAGTGAGTGTTCAAAGAGAATTAGAGAAGACGTTACACGCAGTGGCGAAGCTAGAGCAAAATGGAGAGAGGTGCACCACTTCAAAACGAATGGGCTGAACAAGGCGAGTGAGGGTGTTTTTAGCTAGGGGTACGCCATATTGGGCCAAGGGGGTGCACAAAGGGTGAATATTTACTAGTAATAACTAAATTTTGTTTTGAAACCGGGTTCCTGAGAACCCCTCCGGCCCATGTGTCTCCGCCACCGGTTACACGTACGTACTGTGTAAGTGTGTAAGTGTGTATGCCGCTGACTTGACGCCGGCAATACAGTAGAGCTGAGCTCACGCGTGCAGCGACGACCAGACCAGCTGCCCAACTAGCCGTACCCGTACGGCTAGCCGTACGTGGCCGCATCGAGGGCTGTCTGACCCAAGTTCCTTAACCCTAAGCTATCAGTCATAATTAAAAAACGAACTCATTCTATATATCGAAACTATCAAATTAACTGGAGGAGGGCTGTCTGACCCATCTATTTACAGGATCTCCTTTGACCCTAAGCTAGTAGTCGTAATTAAAAAAAGAACTCATCCTATATATCAAAACTATCAAATTAACTGGAGGAGTCAAACTGCGCGGTGAGTTTTAGTCAGTCAGAATATCGATGGTGTTGTTCGAAGAAGATAGCGTAGATAATTTCTAGATAGGATACTATCTTGCGCTGGTTAATTACCGGAGCTTGATTGGCGTGTTACGGTCGTGATTCTGCCCGGCCGTGATCTGCAAGAGAGATACCTTGCCTGTACTCTGCATGACATGCGTGACCCCAGAATGCGATCGAGAACCCTAGCCACTATGGTCTCGCTAATATGAACCGTCCGCCCGGAATCGTACGGCGACCTTCGCACGTGCGTACGCTAGCCACCACAGAAAGCTTTTACCACGGCCTTGGCACTGAATTACGCTCCAGTTTTCTCTTTGAAGTGAACATTAGTTCTTACAGCCTCCTCAGTTCGGCTAAAAAATATAAGTTATAACTAAAATTATATTGTAACTAGCTAACATTATACTATAGCTGATGATGATTTATTTGGCGTAATTAAATTTAAAAAATAAAAAATAGATTAACCTATCACGGGCAATGCAAATCAATACGGAAAAAAGAACTAGCAAAAAACTCAAAAAATCAAAAAATTAGAAAAGATGAAATTTAAAAATAAAAAAAAAGTTCGAAACTTAAATCAAAAGAAGCGGGCCTTAGTGCTTCAATGTTGCCAGTTCGTCACGAACTTAATTTTGTCTTTGGTTAGGCATTGCATGCAGGTCAAGTACCGTGGCACTACTTGTCGGTTGCTTAATTTGACCTTGATTGCTGTGCTTACTTGGCACCAGTGGTCCGTACGTCACGATAAGGTAATGTCGGCACGAAATTTTGACGTGCGTACGAAAGTTTGGAGAGCGTGGGTTGAAGGGCTAACAATGCTCCTATACCAGCAGTTTCTTTACCATGCTATTTAGGGTTAACGTGTCTGTGGAGAAGAGATTAAAGAAGAGAGATAAAAGGTATTTCTTGCATCAAAATAGCTTAGGTATACAAACCAACAAGTAAGATACAACAAAAACATACATTAGGGAGATGAGGTTTGTATCCAACTACGTTTAACTATGTCCTGCAGGATATTTATTTGGTGCTCTGTATATATTCTGCTAAGATACAAAGGGTTGGAGGCAGAGGTAGACCTAGAAAAAAATATAGCTATAACGGAGTCGGACATGAGTGAAATAATAACTACAGCTCGCATGCAAACAACTACAATTTGCATGAAAAAAACATAAGCAACAACTACAATTCGCATACAAACATGTGTAAATAACGGTAGGACATTGAAAATATCTCACTAATAAAGCTTAATCCACACTATATGGTGATCTAGGAGACTAGGACCAAGCGAAGATCAAGATGCAAACAAATATATGGCTTTCTTTGTTTGACATTGTGTTCTCTTGTTGTCTAGAACTTTGTGGATTTATTTTGTAATGTTATCGACTTTTGGTGTTAACCTGTGAAACTATATTTCTTAAGTAACGTATCATACTAATTTCATCACTTTGTAGTTGGATATGTGCAAGTGATATTTAAGTTGGAAAGATATGCCTAACTTTCAACTTTTTCAACACATATAGCCATATCGTCCATTCAGTATCATGCCATATACATCCAACCTAGCACATGACACAATGACAACCAAATTGCTCCTGAATTCACCATTTCTAGAGAAATCTCAAACTAAACTAACTTGATCAAACACCATTACTCTCCCTATTCCAAATTAGATTTCAAACACTCGAGCTAAACAATACATGACGATCACATTCCAAGCTTCTTCTAACCACTATTTTCATTTCAAGCAAAGAACTTTTTCTAAGAAAAGAGGAGCAGAAAAGAAATTTGTACTCATCCCGGGGGAGAGGTCAAATCCAATGGCATTCGTCCTGACTCCCGATAGTAGCATCAGCGGGTTGTTCCTCGCCAGTGCCTGCACACACACGTGTCACCAAATCAAACATGACCCTAACAACGACTCCAAGAATATGAATCAACTGAGGTGGGACATACGTGAGGGGGAGGCTTGTATCGCTAGAGCGCGAGGAGCCACCCGGCTCCGGAGATGGGGGCAGTGTCGGCGGGGCTTCGACGGGTGGCGGTGCCGAGAATGTCAGCATGGAAGTTGGCATTACCTCTCCTAAATCACTAGAAACTAGCCCAGAGAATCAGAGATCTTTGCAAAGTTCCAAGTTCCAACCATACCACATAGGCACATGAGACTGGTCTGAGGCTCTGAGCTCAACTCAACAGCAGCATTCATTGATCCACCATAGCCGGTTTTCGCCGTGGCCATGTTCCTTGGCCGCACCGCACTACACCTCAACGCTTCCCCTGGCCAATAGCAGCATAGCCTGCCTCGGTGCCTTGCTCACTTGGCCGCCAGTCGGTGCGCGTGCCCGCGCCCCCTTGCCCTTGGGCCTTGTTGGCGTTGCCGCCTCTAGTCTTGTCGTCTAGCGCACGACGCCTGAGAGCACCTCTGCTAACTGCTCACTCGGGGGCGG
Organism: Dendrocalamus sinicus; assembly: GCA_036346575.1. Classification (NCBI taxonomy): domain Eukaryota; kingdom Viridiplantae; phylum Streptophyta; class Magnoliopsida; order Poales; family Poaceae; genus Dendrocalamus; species Dendrocalamus sinicus. The sequence goes on along the minus strand of CM070660.1, from coordinate 7,182,429 downwards.
CTCGGCTACACTGCCTGCCCACGTGCAGGAGACTTCTACCAACTCGGCGTTTGGCTGCTGGCGGAAGCTAATGGGCTAAACCCGGACAAGGACGAGTGGACGACCGAAGGCCGAAGCCTAATTGGCGACTTGGAGCTGCCCTCTGCCGTCGTTCAACAGTTTTCAACCACTGATGTTGCTGGAGTGGACAAGAAGGAGCCGGGAGGGGCCGTCGACATGGGGGGGTCTGGCTGGCGACGGGGCTTGGACAGCCGCTCGAGCTCGTCTAAAGGGTCAGTCCACCCATGGTTGGAGGGGTAGTATCTAGTACTGTTTTATTGACAATGTGGATGCTTTTAGATATGACTATAGATGTATTATGAGTGTCCTAAGTACAATTTTTTAGCTGCGTTCACGTAGAACTCGGTATGATATATATCCCTCGCAAATTTATTAATGCCACATGTAGAGAACTCTTGGCCCTATTGTGGTTTGATTCTCTATTTCCACAATACAGTATTAATTTGTTTTTTATTTTTTAGATAACGGAACTAAGTTCCAATCTCTACCATCCGAAGATGATACACAGCTGATTAATTTGTTTTTTTATAATACTGTACTATTTAAATTTCCTTTCAATGCAGATGATCGTACGTACAGACCGATTGAGTCATAACTCACACAGGCTGTTGTTTGGCCCGGCAATCTCTGCACACTGCCTAGAAAAGTCAATACAAAAGCACCCATATGTACCAGCACATGTGTTTGGTTGCGCCACTTGCGTGGCATGTCGCCGGAGTGCTTGGCAAGTTACTATCTACGGAGAGCCGATCGAGTACACAGCAATGTGTTATGATATATCTGCACTCGTAGGAAAATACGTTGCATTTCTAGGTATCTGAAGACAAAGTATACATATATATAGTTTGGTACTTTGGTTGGCTGAGGTATATATCTATGTTAGCATAATCACAACGGTTTTGTATTACATTTATATACTCATTAAGGAGTACATTATAGTCTGTACCAAAAAGGAAAACTACACAAATCAAAAGAGCAAGTAGTGATCTATAGAGCTAACTTATCCAAGAATATTAATAATTAATACCATATAGTAGTGATTTAGTGGCATTGGTATGTCCTTTGAGCTACATATAGATAATGGTCATGTATAATGATTATGTTTATATTGACTTCTATTTAGAAAAGCTAAAATCAATACAAATACTCGGCTTCTTAAAGTGTCTTCTCTACTCCTCTCGCTAGCAGTTTGTTCCGAGATAAGGCAGAGGGGCACGATGCATCACACACCTTACTCTTCTTGCTCCTATCACACGCACGCGGCACGTATCTCTCTTACTTTTTTCAACGCCTCGCCTACTCCTTCTAAAAGTGATTTCTTTAAGTTATTACTATTCATTTTCACTCAAAAACTATAAAGCACAGCAAAATACTATCAGTAAAAATCAATACAAACATCTATACCTAGTCCAAATTACATAATACATGCAAGTTGTCCTATCATCCAACACCCAAGTATACGTATGTCATTAGACTCCATTTCATTTATACGGAACAAACAAACGTAGAAACGATTGAATCATAATCATGGGTCTACCCATGCATTGATGCAACAATAATTTTCCAGCAAAGAAATGATGCAGCAATAATCTCAACTTTTTAACTTCTCCTCTGCCTTCTCTCCCAAGGCCTCCGCTACTAGTCTTCGGGTAGGATAGTCTCGTCATCTCATGTGCCGATATCCAAGTAGTAGCAGCTAGCAAGTGTGACCTCTGGGCGTCCGTCGGTGTGGTCGTCGGCTGGCCCGTCTCCGTGAAGACTAAGGTGGTGATGGCTTCGGCTGAAAAGCTTATGGTTTATGGCTGAAAACATCAGAATGGTGAAAAAAAAAGATCAGAATTTGAGAGACTTATTTAGCGTAATTAAATTTAAAAAAATTTAAAAATATAAAAAATATGTTAGCCTATTACGTATAATACAAACAAATACGGGAAAAAAAGAACCAGCAAAAAAGCTCAAAAAAAAGCCAAAAGTTCAGAAAAAGACGAAACTTATGAATAGTGAAAAATAAGCCAGAAGTCAGAAGCCGAAGCCGAATTGATAAGAGCCTAAAAGCCCGAAGCGATTACACTTTCAGCCTCCTGACCCTTCTTTTTTTGTTGCATTTTTTTAGGTCTTTCTCATGCAAAATTGCACTTTACCACGGTAGCAACAATAAATGACACATGTACCTGCCACGCTCTCCTACTATAGCAATAATTTAGACTATGGTAAGTCGCTCAGGAGAGTGGTAACCACAAACCTACTTAAGGAGAATTGAATAAATCCCTAAATATGGATTTAACATAATTACCTGTGGCCGTAAACCTTCAAATGTTGCTCCCTGAGTATTCTGATAGAAGAAACACTGTATATATTGCCCGACAAAATGACTACTTGGAGAATCTATAAACTGGTCTCTAGACCCGATTTCAGGATATTACTTCTGCGCGATATATGAAACACGTGCCTTATTCACTCTAAACAGCATGATGCTTCAGCTCTGAGTCTCTGATAACAACTGTCATGCGGTTGTTGCCTATGTTCGTTTCTCACTGACGACAACCAATGATCAGATGTTCTCTCTCTGACAATAATTGCCTCCCTGACCAGACGCTTTGCTTCCGTAAGATGTCTTTCTTGGCAGATAATTGGTGTCTCTTCTTGGTATTTAAGGCTAGATAATGAAGACAATTCATATCTCACTCGATTCAGTGTAATTAGGCCTAGTCTCTTTGTCATGTTGAAGGCACCATGTAACCAATTTGTAGCAATAAAAAGTATCACTGTTCTCTTCAAAGAATTTTAGCTATTTTCTTATATTATTTTATGAGATCGAATACTCAATCGTCAACACTACTGTGGTATGGCACCGCATCAATATCTGCACACTATGAGACCGCAGTAGGACATACTGGGTGGGAGCACTGCCGCTGGCTTTATGCATGTGCCCGTGGGTCAGCTAATCCTGTCGTAGTGCAATACCACAGCAGGAATTGCTGTGCTCGGGGCACTGTGGTTGGACCTGCTGTGGGCAGGTAGCACGACAGATGATACGTGTCGTCTACCATTATTACCACGGTGAAGAACGGAGCTAGAAATATAATTACGCATCCAAAGAGGTTAAGAGGCTAGAATTTTAGAAAAAGGATTTGCTACAGGACTAAAACAGTGGAGAATTCTAAAAGCCGAGAACCTCCTCTTTTTTCTCCTCCCAGGCTCCCACCCCACCTCGTACCACAAGAACCAGATCCGCAGAGATCAATCAGTTCGGTGCACCCAACCAACCGGGCGCGAACGCGACCCCACGTCCCCACCAGCCACCGTGGCTCCGCATGTGCGGTTTCTCGTCTGCTTCCTCCGCTCCGGACGCCACTGACCGCTCTTATTGACCGCAGGGCCGCGACACGTCCATCCCCCGTGCCAGCCCCAACACCACGCACAAGCGTACACGTAATAAATCAGACAAATGCGGGGGGAAAACGGAGAAAAATCTCTGTGTTTCTGCGTGCAGGAGGAGATTACTAGGAGTACATGTTTGAATATATTAATGATGGTGCTAATCATACCCTTACCAAATATGATTAGCTAGGAGATTAGCCGCATGAAAAGAAAAGAAGTTTGACTAAACAAATCAAACCGAAGCATGCTTAGTTTGAATATGGAGATCATCTAGCACATGGCAAATTATTGCTGGATTCTTTTGAGTTTAAATTTAACTTATGTTTGTACGTAACTAGTTTTTAAATGATGTGTTTTTTAAGGCAGGTCAATAAAATCGGTCAAAATCGTAATAAAAGTGTACCGAGTTTAGTTGTACCGGCTAAAATCGCACACGTCTATTTTTCTTTGCGTACTGTCTCTCATGAATAACCAGAATTCAAATATTTAAGCCATAAGTCATAAGCCATCAACCCAAAAAAACCCACCTATTAAATCGAGTTCCAACTTTTCAACTACGGAAAATAAAAAAATGCAGTCATGAGAGGCCGATGAGGGCATTCTCATAAGTAGTTCCCATAGCAATGTATATGAGAAGAGTGTATGTATTAACTGATTATTTAAATACAACTATCCTAATGGATAGTGTTGTGGCTACAGACCAAACAGAGAGATGGTAGTGGAGAGTGATGAAGATAAGTGTCATGGCCTCTCCCCATGGCTTACTCTCATATATATATACACATGAGGAGTGCTTTTACAGTTATACCCTTACATCGGGTTATCCCCTCTGGGACAGTTATGTCATTACACATGGCCTATTCTTGGGCCTTATAATCCCCTACCAGCTCGCTGGTTTAGGTGGGGCCATCCCACGACAGAGCCTCTCATGGTAAAGGGTTTCACAAGGCCGGCCATGTTCTTTGAGTCCTTTGGCCCTCCGTCCCCGCGACCGTGAACTTTTCCAAACTTCCGAGTCAGCACAGAATCGGCGAGCGTGCGCGCCGCTGCGACGCTTGACTTCCGGCGCCCACGTGGTGCGGCGTGCTTGGCGCGTGCGGGCGTTGAGGCGTCGTGACCATTAATATGGCGGCGGACTTGGCGATTGGACTTCGCGATTGGCCTTCGCCGGTTGGCTCCCCGCCGACCGGGTATATATGGCGCCGCGTGGCGTTGCTCCTGCGTATATTGTGATAGAAGCCGTTCCCTAAAATGGGTCGCTGCGGTGCATCAACATTCTGGTGTCATTCGAGCGGCTTGGGAATGTTGATGCACAAAAGGAGGTCTATTTTTCTGGGAGCTTGATCGGCGCGATTCTGAAGCGACCGATCGCGCTTCGATCTCGCACCGCGCTCAGTAGGCGGCAAATGAGTCTACTGTTTTCTTAACAGGCCTACCTACGATCGGTGTTCCCGAGGAGCCCGTCGGCATTACCTTGTCTGTTGATGCACTGTAGGTGGCTGTTAAGGAAAACAGTTAGATTCGCAGGCAAGACCCCGCCTTGCCGCGCGCCCGCGAAGTGGACTCGCGCGCTCCGTCCCCCCCTCGAACGGGTGGCGCGGGTGGCGCCTGGTCGAAGTGAGCGCGCGCGCTCCGCCCCTACCCCTCGAAGGGTGGCGTGGGCGGCGCTGGTCGGCAGAGCGCGCGCGCTCAGTCCCCTACCCCTCGAGCAGTGGCGCTGGCCGGCGCCTCGTCGGCGGACGCGCGCGCGCCGCCCCTACCCCTCGAAGGGTGGTGGCGAAGGCGGCCGACGCCGTCGGGAGACGCGCGCGCTCCGTCCCCTACCCTCGAGCAGTGGCGCTGGCCGGCGCGCTCGTCCGGTGGACGCGCGCGCTCCGCCCCTACTCGAGCGGGTGGCGCGGCGGCACCTGGTCGAGTGGGACGCGCGCGCTCGTCCCCCCCCTCGAGCGGGTGGCGCTGGCTGGCGCCTAGTCGGCGGACGCGCGCGCTCCGCCCCTACCGAACGGGTGGCGCTGGGCCGGGCGCCTAGTCGGTGGACGCGCGCTCCGCCCCTACCGAGCGGGTGGCGCTGGCCGGTGCCTGGTCGGTGGGACGCGCGCGCCGTCCCCTACCCTTGAACGGGTGGCGCAAGGCGACGCCTGGTCGGCAGCGCGCGCGCTCCGCCCCTACACTCGAGCGGGTGGCGGCGGCCGCCGCCTGGTCGGCGTAGACGCGCGCGCTCGTCCCCCCCCCGAGCGGGTGGCGCTGCCGGCGCGCTGGTCGGCAGACGCGCGCGCTCCGTCCCCTACCCCTCGAGCGGTGGCGGCGAAGGGGCGCCTAGTCGGCAGACGCCGCGCGCTCGTCCCCTACCCCTCGAGCGGGTGGCGGCAAGGCGGGCGCCAGTCGGAAAGACGCGGGCGCGCCGCCCCTACCCCTCGAGCGGGTGGGACGCGGCGGGCGCCTGGTCGGTGAGCGCGGCGCTCCGTCCCTACCCCTCGAACGGGTGGCATCGGCCGTGGCGCCTGGTCGGTAGACGCGCGCTCCGCCCCTACCCCTCGAACGGGTGGCGCTGGCCGGCGCCTGGTCGAAAGACGCGCGCGCTCGCCCCTACCCCTCGAGCGGATGGCGCTGGCCGGCGCCTGGTCGGTAGACGCGCGCGCTCCGTCCCCTACCCCTCGAGCAGGTGGCGGGAAGGCGCCGCCAGTCGAAATGAGACGCGCGCGCTCCGTCCCCTACCCCGAGCGGGTGGCGGCGCGGCCGCCGCCTGGTCGAATGAGACGCGCGCGCGCGCTCCGTCCCCTACCCCCGAACGGGTGGCGCGCGGCGGCGCCTGGTCGAAGCAGACGCGCGCTCCGCCCCTACCCCTCGAGCGGGTGGCGGCGGCCGGGCGCCTGGTCAGTAGACGCGCGCGCTCCGCCCCCCCTCGAGCGGGTGGCGCGGCCGACGCCTGGTCGAGTAGACGCGCTCGCGAACACCGCCGCGTGGGCGGTGACTTGGGGTCTTGTGATGTGGTCTTGCGCTGTAAGGTTCCCGAATCACGCCGCCCCGGTCCGCCGTGGTTAGGTTCCGTCTTGGCGACCCGACGCGCCGGCACGCGCGCCTATGACGGTGGGCGGTGGGATGTGGATGGTTGCGTGTTTGCAGCCGCCGCCTCTTCCCTAGGCAAAGGGGACACGGGCGAGCGGTGAATGGCGCGGCGCCGGAGCTGTTGTGATCCTCGCCCATCGTGCGCCTATAATAGCGGCTAGGTAACGCCGTGTTGTGACGGTCCTTGGTGCCCGTGGTGATGACCTTCCAACGTTGGGTGGGGCGTTGTCTTTGGGCGACGGCGCTTATACGGCTGCGGTCGCGCCAGACACGGACCTTCGCGACCCTTCGCCTTCAATTATGGGGAATCGTGCGGGGCGGGCCTTTACACCGCTGCGGTTGCATCCGGCACGCGGACCGTTGCGACGCTTCGATAGCGGCGGTATGGGCGAGGTGGCTTGATATCGCCCCGTGCAGCAGCGCCCCGCACCTTACGCCCTCTTCTTTGCCGCTCGCTCCGCCTTCTACACCTTCGCGCTATCTTCACCGCCTGCGGTCTTTACGCGGAAGCAATGGCCTCGAGAGCGGGCTTGGGCGAGCGGTTGGTAGCCCCGACGTTCACGGCGATCCTCGCCGTTGACGGTGAAGTACGCGCTCCACGAGCGCGACGGCAGCGGCGGACAGAGCGGCGGCTGGTGGCGGAGGCGGAAGGCACGTTCCGGCGAGCTAGGCCTCGCCGTGACCGAGAAGACGCTCCAAGGGCTCGCGCGCGGGAAGTTGTCCGGTGCGGGGCGCACGATTACCGCCGCCGACGAGACGGAACCGCATCCCGAGAGGTCGGGAGGCGTCTCGTTGCCTTTTCGACGCGGGCTCCGGATCCCGGCGGCGGTGGTGGCGGCGACGTCTTTGCGGACCTTCGGCCGAGTGGCGCAATCGACTACGAACGCCGTGGCCCGGCTTGCGGTGTACAGCTGGGCCTTGCGCTCGGGGGCCTGTTGGCCCAGCGCGTCGCTGTTCGCCTATCTCCACGAGGCACGATGCCAGCCGAAGGGCCGGAAGGACGGGACGCTGTCGAGCTTCGGTAGCGTCACTTTTATTCTTCGCTCGTCGTGCAAGAAGCTCTTCCATGTGAACTCAACTCGCGGGAAGTGGGAGTCTTCCTGGATGAAGCGGTGGTTCTACCACCGTGTGGAAGCGAGGCGCCTTGAGTGCACAGGCCGACCAATCGCGTTCAAGCCCTCGCCCGGCCGAACGCTCGATGATGAGGACAAACGGAGGGTCAAGCGGCTCGTAGGCGTGGCCACCCGCCTCAACATGCGCGACCTCGCCGAGGAGTACGTGATGTATGGCGTGGCGCCGCTTGCCTACGACTGGCGTCTTGCCGCCGAGAGGCGTCGAGACGACAATGTTTCGCCATGGGTTTGCTCGCTGTCGGCGCCGCCTGGTCCTCGTAAGCCTCGATCGCGTCCCTCCTTTGTTGACGCGAAATGCATTGTATACTGATGCTATTCTCCTTTGCTTCAGGGATTTCCTTGGAGGAGGCGAGCAAAGCGCGCGCAGATTCTCGGGCCGACACCGCCGTGGAGCATGAGCGTGCGCGTCGCTATCGCCAAGGCGGGCGGGCGAATAAACCGCCGCGTGTGCGAGTCTCGGCCTTGCCGTGCCGGACCGTGTCGCTCCAGGCGATGGTGGAGCGAAGAAGAAGAAGAAGGCCCCGTCTCGGAAGAGGGGCCGCAGCGGGCGCCTGCCGCGCGCGCCGCTAGTGTTTCCGAGGGCGCGGCGGACGCAGAGTCGGACTCGGCTAGGTATGCCGACTTCGGACTTAGGTAAGCGCGCCGCGGCGAGGTGTCTTCGGCGAGCGTCCCGGACGGCGGGTGTGCCGCGGGCAGCCGGAGGGGAAGCTTCACCGCCCGCCGAAGTCGCCGAGGCGGACCCCGGGCGGACCGGCGATGCCGGGGTGGAGCCCTCGACCGCGGCATTGTGGTGTGCGAGGCGCCCTCGCGGCGCACGAGCCGTCGCCTTTACTAGCGGCGGAAACCGAGGTGCCCCGCGACAATCGCCATCGTGGAACCTTCGCCCCGGCGCGGCGGCACGCGGTCTTCCTCAACCGCGCCGCGGGCGGTGTCTTCTTGGTCGCCGGCCAAACGGCCGTGTGTGCGGCCGAGCTCCACCGACACCGCGGGGTTCGTCGTGGCCACTGAGCATTAGAAGCTGTGGGACTCAGCGCAGCACCAGGGGCCCTGCGCCTGCGCGCCTCTCGCCCCTCGCCACGCTGCCGCCGCAGAGGACAGCCGTCGTCCTCCCGAACGCGGAGGTCTCTGTGCGCGGGACCATTCCTCTCGCACGGAGGTAGGCGCTTAGCTTACTCTAGTGTATGCTTTTATGCCTTGGGGTGCTCAGTATCCCTATTTACGCGTTGCTCATTCGGAGGGAGCACTCGGCGAACTGGGGCCTCCGAGCACGTGGCCCCGCGGACTTCGTCGCCGCCCGAGACGCCGAGGGCGTGGCGCAGATTGTGAATGACGCGCCACGAAGCGCCGACCATAGCGCCGCAGCCTACGGTGCGGGCGCCCGAGGATGCTTTCGAGGTGTCGGGGTGAGGTAAGTACTCATGCGACCACGCTGAGTTTAGTTGAGTTTGCTAAGTCTTTTCCCCTCTGGACACTTGTCTTTGAGGGGCAGCCCCGCAAGCGGCCTATGCTCGTGGCCAAAAGCGCTCGAGGATAGGCTGCGGCCGCCGAGGAGGAGCTGTGAAGCCTCTGGCGCCCGCTCTGCCAGACGCCGCATCCGCCACCGAAGCGGAATACGCCAAGCGAGGCGCACGCCGAGGACTTGTTGCGTCGGCGACGAAGTCGGCGCGGCATTGCTGAACAAAAGTTCGCGGCAGAGCGGACGGAGCATCGGAGCAGTCGTCGCGCTAGAGAAGGAAAAAGGCGAGCTTGGCTTGATCAGAAGTGAGCGCAACCGACGCTGGCGGCGCCTCGGTGGTTGCGTGGGACGCCATGCAAGCGCTGGAGAGCCATCTTCAAGGGTCGGTAGCCGAGGTGCCGGCCGCGCTTTTCGGCCGGAGGAGTTGTCTCGACGCTCCATTGGTCGAGATGCCGCTAACGTCGGCGCGACGCGGCGACGCCCTTCGGCACCGCTGCGCGCGTGCACGTCGGCATGCTTGGTTGCGCGCGCGCCTACAAAGACACCGCGATTATACGATATCGCCGCTACCGATGATCCCGGCCGAGATGACGGCGGGCCGAGTAATGTCCGCGCCGCCCGCTCCACTCGCCTTGCCCTCGTGCCCTTCTTCGACCGGATCACGGGTCACGTCGGGCCGGATTTCGCACTTAATCGAGCTCGAGTCGCCGACGGACGGGAGCCTCGGCCAATTCGGGCGGGGTCCTCGACGCGACGATGGTGGCGCTGGCCCTCCGGCGCGCAGGAACCCGCAGTTCGACGCGTGGTGCCTAGGTGTAGGCGTGTCTTTGTCTTGTTCCTTGTCTTTGCGAATAAAGTACACACTTGTGCTGCATTCGACTTTCACCTATGTCCCGGCGCTTCCTTGCTGGGACGGCCGGCGGTGACCTTTCAACCCGCGACGCTTTGACGCGAAGAAGGGTCAAGAGTCGCTGACTTTTGGGCGAGCCGACCTTCTACGAGCGAGGCCCCAACTTTAGCGCGTGTTAAGGGCGAACCCGCGGGGTAGCGGCTTAGAGCGGCGGGATGTCGTCGGACCTTTGTACATGTGATTTTTCCGGTATGCGACTTCACGGCATTTTAGGATATGCGCGTGTGTTGATGCCACCACGGCGAAGTAAGCTGCGCCGGGTTCCTTAGCGCGACGATCCGCAGATCGACGTATGCTAAGCGCACCTCCGCGTTTGCCGTGCTTTTATAGTCCGGAGACTCGCGCGCGGAGGCGCACCTCGACCTTCGCCTTATTTAAAGTCCGTGGATCGAGTGCGCGCGAGCGGACTTCGACGCTCGCCTTCTTTATAGTCAGGAGACTCGCGCGCGCGAGGCGGACCTCGACGCCACGTCTTATTTAAAGTCGCGCGAGTGCGCGCGAAGCGGACTTCGACGCCACGTCTTCTTTATAGTCCGAGACTCACGCGTGCGAGGCGACCTCGACGCCACGTCTTATTTAAAGTCCGTGGATCGGTGCGTCGCGAAGCGGACTTCGACGCCACGTCTTCTTTATAGTCCGAGACTTGTGCGTGCGGAGGCGGACCTCGGCGCCACGCCTTATTTAAACTCGTGGATCGAGTGCGTGCGAAGCGGACTTCGACGCCACGTCTTCTTTATAGTCCGGAGACTTGGGCGTGCGGAGGCGGACCTCGACGCCACGTCTTATATAAAGTCCGTGGGTGAGTGCGTCGCGAAGCGGACTTCGACGCCACGCCTTCTTTATAGTCCGGAGACTCGCGCGTGCGGCGGACCTCGACGCCACGTCTTATTTAAAGTCCGTGGATCGAGTGCGCGTGCGAGCGGACTTCGACGCCACGTCTTCTTTATAGTCCGGAGACTTGTTCGTGCGAGGCGGACCTCGGCGCCACGTCTTATTTAAAGTCCGTGGACTCGTGCGTCGCGAAGCGGACTTCGGCGCCACGTCTTCTTTATAGTCCGGAGACTTGTGCGCGCGAGGCGGACCTCGGCGCTATGTCTTATTTAAAGTCCGTGGGTGGTGCGCGCGGCGTCCCGGTGCGTCTTTTGTTTATACTCGGGCCCGTCACGTTTGGCTACGGCGAGTGCACACGCGAACATGCGACTTCGATTTATACTCGATCCGTACCACAGCTACGGCGAGTGCACACGCGAACGTGCGTCTTTGTTTATACTCGGGCTCGTCACCTTTTGGCTACGGCGAGTGCACACGCGAACATGCGACTTGATTATACTCGGCCCGTACCCAGCTACGGCGAGTGCACACGCGAACATGCGTCTTTGTTTATACTCGATCCGTCACCTTTTGGCTACGGCGAGTGCACACGCGAACGCGTCGTCTTTATTTATACTCACCGTCACCTTTTAGCTCGGCGAGTGCACACGCCGAACATGCGACTTGATTTATACTCGGCCCGTACCCGCTATGGCGAGTGCACACGCGAACGCGTCGTCTTTGATTTATAATCAGCCCGTACCCACAGCTACGACGAGTGCACACGCGAACGCGTGCGTCTTTGTGTATACTCATCCGTCACCTTTTGGCTACGGCGAGTGCATACGCGAGCGCGCGTCTTTGTTTATACTCGTGCCCATCACCTTTTAGCTCTGGCGAGTGCACACGCGAACATGCGACTTCGATTTATATCACCCGTACCACAGCTCGGCGAGTGCACACGCGAACGTCGTCTTTGATTTATACTCACCCGTACCCACAGCTACGGCGAGTGCACTGTGAACGCGCGTCTTTGTTTATACTCGACCACGTCACCTTTTGGCTACGGCGAGTGCACACGCGAACATGCGACTTCGATGATATCTGCGAGAACAGCGCGTTGGCTAAGCTCGCGCGCCTTCGCGCGTACTGCGCGCGTGATAAAGAAAGATTAGCGGCAAATGGCGATCTTCATTACACCCCGTTTGCGCGGGTGAGCAACTACAAAGGATAGATATACTAACCGTTTGCCCTTGCGCGCGAAGCCTCTAGTCGCTAGACATCTGCGGCCCCCCCACTCTAGGAGCGCTGGCTGACTTCGCGCGCGGCACCTAGTACCGCTCGTGCGGCGGGCCATGTCGTGGTCGCCTCGGACGGTGATGATGGTCCGGGGACCCGGGATCTTCATGCATAGGTAGCCGTGATGTGGTACCGCGCCGAAGGAATTGAGGATTGGGCGGCCTAGTATGGCATTGTAGGGATACGGAAGATCGACCACGTCAAAGGTGGTATCTTGGTCCGCACATTGTCATCTCGGCCGAAGGAGACTTGAGGCCGATTGGCCCGGCCACCGCAGGGCCGCCCCCAAGCCTGCAGGTGGGATTCCCGAGAGCGAGACGGCCGAGGATCCCCATCCGTCGAAGGCCGCCACAAATAATACGTTCGCGGAGCTACCACCGCCCACCAAGGCGCGCCCACGTCGCATCCGCGATGGTGACCGGATGACCGGGGTCTCGATGAGGAAGTCCACACCCGGGCGTCGTCGGGTGTGAATGTAACCGTGTTGCGCCTAATCCGGCGGTGCTTGCGGCTGGTATGCCGCCACGTGATGCGATCTTCGCGCGTAGGCCTTCGCCGCCGCGCCGACGCGAATTCCAGCGCAGAGCCTCCGGATATGACGCGTTAATGACCTGCGGTAGGTCGCGCAGGGCTCGCAACGACAGAGGCCTCTCGAGGCCGCCAGACGTGAGCTTGGATCCGTAAGGTGCCTTCACGAGGTTGCATCCCTTGCGCTGCACACGCATCCCTTGCGCTGCACCGCCTAGGGGCCTCGTATGGGAATTGGGCGTGGGCCACCGCAGCGGCGGCCTCGGGTTCTGTCCTAGCGACGCTGTCGCGAGCGCCGCGATGGAGGTGCGGTGCGGGTATCATGATTGCCGCGCCGTGGACTACGCACCACGATCCACGATCTTGGTCGTCGTAATCTCCACGACCCTATCGTCGCGGCCCGCACGGCCGCGCCCCCGGCCACGGCGCCCCCGACCGCCTCGGCCTGCTGGAGCACCCTCGTCGGACCCGCCTTCGATGTCGAGGACGTACCGGTTTCGCCTCGACCTCTGCTGGCCGCGCTTGGGCTGATCGGACGACTCCTTATGCGAGGTGTCCCTGCGGCCGGGCGCGTCCCTGGATGACTCCTGCTTACGTTTTCCCTTCGAAGAACCGCCCTTCGGCTTTTGCCGAGGCTCCGGCCTGGTTGGTGTCGGAGTCGTCACCTTGCCTTCGCCGTGCGTCTTCCTCCGCCCTGGCATATTCTTCCATCTTGTCGAAGAGCTTCGCCACCATCTTGATTGGCTTTCGCGCATTGTACTCGGCCATCGGGCCCGGACGAAGGCCCTGTATGGCTGCATTAACGATGGTGGTTTCGTTGACGTCTTTCACTTGGCATCGAATCTTGGCGAAGCGTTTGAAGTAGTCCCGGAGCTTCTCCGAGGGTTTTTGCTTCACGGCAAAGAGCTGGTCCGCGTCGACTCGGTCGACGTAGTTTCCTTGGAAGTTGTTGTGAAGGCGGACGCGAAGCTGCTCCCACGCGTAGATGGAGCCCGGCTCTATGGTAAAGAACCAAGAGAGCGCCACTCCTTGCAGCGCGAGGAGTCCTTCGCGCCGTGATGTCGTCTCGCCGTGGCTTCGATCGCGGCCAGATATCGCCGCACGAACTCACGGGGGTCCGTGTCGCCTTTGTACGAGTCGATGGCGCTAGGAAACTTGAAGTCTTCGGGCCATGCCGCCTGCTGCAGCCCTGCCGAAAGCGGGGACTCCGGGTCCACGCGCCGCAGCGGCACGCGGCTAGACGTGGGGGGCCGCGATCGTCCGCCTCTCCGGCGTGGGCTCGACGCGACATCGGGCGCGCTTGCGACTCGAGCCTCTTGCATATCTCGGCTGACCCGCGAGGTCCCCAGCTCCCGCCGAATGCGTTGAGAGCCGCCGCAGGGCACCTTCCATCGCCGGTGCGGCGGGGTTGCGGTGCTCCGATGGGCGGATCGGCGCGGGACGACCGCGTCGGGTCCCGAGCCGCCGGCCGCTCCGTCGTGGCTACCTTGAACCGCCGGCCCGCGCCGCCGAGGTTGCGATGGGGCGGCGAGTCGTTGTCGTTGCGTCGGCGGATCGGTTGTCGCCGCACCGCGTCGGCGTCTTCGGCCGCGGGTCCGATCCGCAACGTCGGTGGCGGGGTTGGTCGTCGCGGTGCCGGTGACGAGGTTGGTCGCCGCCGCGCGACGCCGACGTCTTCGCCATCGCGCCGCGCCGCTACCGCGCGCGCCGCTGCCGTGCAGGCCACGTACTCATACGATGCTCCGCCCGCCGCCTTCTTCCCCTTCGCCGCCAAGAAGCTTTTTGGTGCCATCCTTCTTCTTCGGTCTTGAGCTTGTCCTGTCCTCCCACTGACGGCGCCAAGCTGTTGTGGCTGCACCAAACAGAGAGAGATGGTAGTGAGAGTGATGAAGATAAGTGTCATGGCCTCTCCCATGGCTTACTCTCATATATATATACACATGAGGAGTGCTTTTACAGTTATACCCTTACATCGGGTTATCCCCTCTGGGGGCAGTTATGTCATTACACATGGCCTATTCTTGGGCCTTATAATCCCCTACCAGGCCTGCTGGGTTTAGGTGGGGGCCATCCCTACGACAGATAGTATTTATATGTTTTATTCTAATATCATTATTGTTGTATGTATTGTAATCTACTCTATCTTTTAATCCTGTAATCTACATATTTTACCTTTTACTAGTACTGCAACATCTTGAGTTTTGATAACCACCTATTCGATGAGGTTGATAAAACAACTCATCTGATTCAGCTAATGTAGGAGAATGTGTTTCTTGGTAGTAGACACCAACAAATGTCCAGTGCATTGTATTGTCAGTTTACGAGCTTCATAAAAGACCAGGTCGAAGATCCAGACAGACGCATAAAACCCAGTTGGGCCCATAAAATATGTTCTATAGACATCCAATTCACCCCAGTAGGGTTTCTTCGGATGTTCATCTGCCTTGGTCCTCTAAAAAGGTAATGTCTTGCTTGAGACATTACTATCACCTCTCTCTTCCTTAAATATGGTTCCACATTAGATTTTTGTTTATGTGGCAAGCTAATTAAAGCTATGGACATCAGTTGATGTGAACCATTGGGAGTGCCCTGATTGAATGCAAAAATAGCTCCCGCTTAACTCGTTTTTTCTTCTGAAAATAGCACCTCTCACTCAAAATTTGAAAAATAGTCATATCTCCCATTGTGGTAGGCCCGAGAGGTGACACGTGTCCTAATGCGATCTCATTAGGTGCGTGACAACATCTACTGCACTGCTTGACCGCAGCAGGTCTCCTGCCGCGCTCCCCTACTGCAATAGGTAGCCTATTGCATAGCATACCGTGATAGGGAAGTACAGCAGGTCACCTACTGCGGTCACATAGTGCGATAGGCCAGTGGGGCCTATCACCTGTCGTGCTCACTTGTTGCCTAACACGTTGGACCGACGTACCATGGTGAGATAGCGTGGTATATGACATGTATCATCTGCCGCTGAAGCTGTAGTCGTGGCGGAGGCTACAAATGCAAAGTTAAGCACAAGAGGGGTACATTTGATCAAAAAAAGAGTACTATAGGGTCATATATACATTGGACTAGAGGTGATCGGCTTGCTGATGCACAATCTTAATCCATAAAACCACACCAGCATTTTCTAAGATAAAAGGTTTCATTCCTTTTGGCTTTTCAGTTGATTTTCAGTTTCGATTTTTTTTTCTACTATCACGATTTATCATACTAATAAATTACAATAAAAAAAGTCACGTCACGCAGCAAAGAAAACCGGGCTAATCTATACTCCCTATGATCAGCGACCAGCCTACTGGCCCTACTCCATCGCCTCTATATAAGCATCATCCACCAGCCAAAGATCAGCCACCTTTCCCCCATCAACGGCAGCACAGCAGACAAGGGAAATTTTTTATAGCCGCCGGCCGCGGCCCGGCGGCCGAGGACGAAAAGGCAGCGTAGCGGAGCCGGCGGCGAGGAAGGCCAGCGCGGGGAAGAGCCGTGCGGCTCGTAAGACCAGGCGCGCACGCGTACGTGGCCCCCATCTCACGCGCGCGCCGGGGCGCAAAAAAAAACGCTTTGGCGCGCCGGCCCCGCGCGGAGGTCGTTGCCGCGTCAAGGCGAGCGACACGTCGTGCGACGGGGACGTCCCCTCCTCATCCCGTGGGTGGGCACACCCCTTGGGCCCCTCGCCTTTCCGTCGTCGCACGCAATTATTTTAGGTGGCGCCGTACCGGATTCCGTACGGGGGACGCGTACCACTGGCCACCCGACCACCACCCGGGGGCAGCGTGGCCACGAGAGCGGCATGTGCGCTGCCCTCGGCGCACACGCCGAACACCGTGCGCGCGCTCCCCCTGTCGGTCTCCGCCGGGTGGTGGTTTTGGCAGGGGCAAGCGGTGGATCGCCGTGCCTGATTGGCAGGGTTACCAGGCTAGCACCTAGCCGGCTACTGCCTACTAGTCTTTGAGATGCTGTTTTTTTTTTCCCTGGTCAGGCGGCTTGAGAAGGCACGGAACGATTGCTTTGGTCGCCTGAGATGGTTTTTTTTCTTGGTCAGGCGGCTCAAGAAGGCACGGAGCGATTGCTTTGGACGGTGACCACACACATAATAAGGTCAAACTAGAAAATATTAATCGTCTCGCTCTATACAGCTTTAATTTTTAATTTATTTTAGATTTTAATTTATTTCAGTTAGAAATCACTTAAAGCACATCGGCTTTTAATATCGGTTTATTTTGTGTTTTCAAGGGTTTTCGATTTTTTTTACTTTTTTCTTTATTTCTTACATTGTCTGTGATGATATAATGATTTTTATTTTTTATCTTTTTTAGAAAAAAATTAACAACCACTACAGTATAATTTCAGTTATAAATTAAAAACCACAATAAGAAGCTTAAGCCATAAACAGTTGTTATTCTCTCGGAAATTTCTCAGCTAGAAATTCGTATACCGAAGCGAAGTCTAGTCGAACGATCACCACCCGTACCTTTCACCGGTCAAGGGCTACTAATTGATCGGTTCATACTATCCACATGGGCCACAGAGCGCACATCATCCAGAACTTTCTACGGTGCGCTAAACGTGAGGACTAGCGAAAGACAATGCAACAAGCCTGTCAATAGGGAGCTTTCAAAGCTTGAACTTGTGACTTACATTGTGTATGCGTTCATATCTACTGAAACTGAAGAAGCATCTTTAAAAAGAAACTCAATAAGTATGTTCATATCTACTGAAACCCAAAAAGCATCTTTAAGAAGAAACTGAAGTAAGTACCTTTCATTTTGAACATAATTCGAGTTTTTTACAGAATAAACTGCCGATAATGCCACATGAAGAGGGGACGGAAGGATAAATGAAATCCTAGAACTGAAGCATGCCACATGAAGAGGGGACGGAGGGACAAGAAGCAACATGTAACGCCCCGTTTCCAAGGGCGCGTACGGACACTGTATTCCGCAATTATTCACGCATGAACAGTTATGGAGTGTCGCGCAAGAGTATACCATTGCATGCTTACAACAAAAGTCTAGCATATATTTCACATAAGGATCATTATCCAGGTTTTGACAGCGGGGTGTGCAAGCCCAAAGTATATTTACATTACAAAAGACTTCTAGAATCCGCTTCGAGCGCGGCGAAAACCTAAAGCCACGGGTCCTCGTCGATGAAGAAATCCTCAGGGACGTCCTCGACGGGGAGACCTTCACCAGAGTCTTGATCCTCTAAAGAGATGATTAAGCAAGCCGTGAGCCAACAATCCGGCTCAGCAAGTCCCAAAGGGACCCTAACTTATTACATGCACGGAACTTCAAAGAAAGGGAATATATTTGGTTTATTAACTTTGAGTGGATTCAGTTTTATTTGCAAACATTTTAATAAGACGGACTCAAAACTTACTTCTTAAGAACTCAGGGGTTTTTCAACAAAAGTTAAATTAACCAACTTAACCAAATTAAAGCATGTACAAAACTACTTAAGCTTTGCTGCTGGAATCACCCAAGTGACACAGCTCCAATAACTGGGAGCACGGCGTATTCGAATACCATTTATTTGACTCTGCAGAGTTTGCTCAGCTTTACCCACACGATCCCTTAACTCCCGCTAAAGAGTTAAGAAAGCCAGATCGTTTCACTGCTCAATTCTTTATATAGGCTCTACCCGGTAGAATCCACTCGGGTCTGGCTCACACACACACACCCACCCACAAGACGAGAAAACAACGTCCGCTTCAAGTGAACTCTACCGTTGTTTAGGCATCCGCAGCACGGACTACCTAACCTCACTGCTTAACCTCCTCCACCGCCACACCTGTAGAGTTTCAATCGAGTTGAGCAGCTACTAGACCAGTGTTGACAAGTCAACTCCTGTGGTTGAGCGATCACTGTGACATTTGCTCAGCGTAAGGGTTTCAGTCCTTATATTTTCACATGGTCCGCAATCTCACCAGGCCCGCGACCCAACCTAAGGTAAGCGGTGGGCGTAGACCGTCTCGCGGTTTCCCACTCACCCTTACCCTACTCCAAACCTAGGGTAACAAGATGGGCAAAGACCGTCTCGCGGCTCTTCCCCAATCTTTACCCTACTTTGTGCACGCCGGCACTCTCCGCTCTAAGATACGGTGTCCCATACCACCCTACCTTAGAGTCGGGTTTTCCAAACTCTATTGGCCCGCAGCCACAACCTTATTAGTGTAAGACTTTGCATGATAATAATAGTCTACAGTTATCTAGATTAGCAGATAATTAATTCTAGGGCTTCAATGGCATGGCTACAAATTTAACAGGGCATTTAGCGGTGGTAGGTCTAACTATATCACATGTCATTCTAAATATTTTATTTTACTTTAAACTAACATTTCACAACTAGCATAATGCAAATAGCATATTAGCATAATTAAATCACATGGGTTGCAATATGATCAACGGATTTGAGACTTGCCGTCAATCCGGACGATTTCAACTAGCTCGAACGAAGAACCTTCTGGCTCCTGAGACTGCACCTGGGCTTCCGGAATCTCCGTCACTAGCGCAAACAAATAAAATAAGTAAGCCCGGCTTGCAACTAATCAAGCGAGGAAAAAAACTAATTAAAAAAGAGTAAAATGCATAAATCTCCAAATGAGGAATTTTAGGAATTTATTTGGGATGAGTCCGTGGAAATGGAGGCCAACAATGGGTCCAACATAGTATTTGGAGCAAAGTGGTGAAATTTGGGAATTTTTGGGATTTTCTGTGATTTTCTGGAATTTTAGAAATTGATAAATCACTGAAAATAGTGTGAACAGTACTAGGCCGGCCCAGCCTTCTGGCTACGTGCTCGGCATCATGCGCCCGCGCGCGCCCACGGCGCGGCGACACGCGCTGCAACGCGCACGCCGGCGACGCGAGCAGCCGACTTCGGCCCACTCCCACACGCGCTCACGCGGTTCGGATGAGCGACGCGTGGCTCGGTGGACGACCGGATGGGGAGAAGCGAAGCGGTATGGGGAGGAGATCCGACGGACGAGGGGCGGTGCGGTTACGATCATCGGACGGTGGCGATGCGGGGACGCGGGCGAAACGGTACGGTTAAATCGGGCGGCCTCCGTTAAATGGCGCTGGGCGGGATGGACGGAGGGGAGGAGGCCACGTCGTCGTCGTCTACCTCCAGCCGGGCGGGGGCGACAGAGAAACGGGGGTGGCGGAGCTGCGGTGCCTCGGCGACGGCGATGGCCCCCGATGGTCGGGGAGGGCTCCACCGGGTGCCACTCGACACGGGGAACCCATTTTGGGCACTGGGGAGGCGAGGGGTTCAGTGGAGGAGGCGGGGAACAGAAGGGGGAGGTTCGGGTCCAAAGCGGCGAGAGAGGCCACCGGCGGCGAGATAGCCCAAACGGCTGCAGTTACACGGTGAGGGGAGGGTGGAGCTTACAATGGCGGTGGCGGTTCGGGTGGAGAAGCTTCAGAGAGTGCTGGCCACGTTGAGGGGCGGCGGCCGGAAGGGGGGTCTCGACGAAGGCGTTCCACGGGGCTTCACCTGTCCAGAGGAGGGCGGCAAAGGGGTTAGGGGAGGGTGAAGATGCTCCAGGCGAATGCAATTGAGAAATGGGAGAGAGAAGGGGGAGATTGGCTCCCGGGGGTCCACCGGCGCAGGGGACGGCGAAGGCGGAGCCACGGGCGGCGGGGCTCCAATCGGCGGCTCGGGGCGACTCTCTGGAGTGGTGGGAAGGAAATGGAGGAGATGGAGTAGCTCAGGAAGCAAAGGAGAGGGAGGGAGCCGGAAGGGGGTTTTTATACCCGCGCGGAGGGGGAGCGGGGCGTGGAGGAGAAGCCAACGGGCGGGGCTTCGGGGTCAACAGGGATGGACGGGAGTCGGTGGGGAGTCTCTCCGCGGGATGGGGAGGGTGACGGGGCTCTGCACAGTGGTAATGGCGACGGACGGAGAGGAGCAGTGAGCCGCGGCAGAGCGGGAGCGTCGCGCGCGGAGAAGTGTAAGGCGGGATCGCCAGTGGGTCGGAGCGCGAGAGAGCGGCGACACGTGGCGCAGAGACGCCCACGGTTTCGGACCGAGGTGGTCGGGATGGCGCGGCGCGAGGGGAGGATCCGAGGGCGGCGCTGTCATGCGCGCGCAGCTGGCAGCAGCAAGTCTTGCGAGGAAGAAAGCGAGGAGGAGGCGCCACGGAGAAGAAGGGAGGCGCTGGGCGCGAAGAAGCTGGGGGGCGGGCGCTAGAGAGAGAGGGGAAGGCGCCCGCGGGAGGTGAGTTGGGCAGCGGGGAAAGCGGGAAGGGAGGCGGCGTCAAAGAGAAGGAGAGGCGCCTGGCCCAGAAAGGAAAGCGGGAAGACGGGGGACTTTCCAAAAAAGGAAAGTTCCCAAAATTCACTCAAAAATCCAGCAGAAAGCACAGAAATTTTTGGTTTTGAATTTTTGAGGTTTTTCACAACATGGCAAGTTGGTTTAGAAGTGATCTATCAACATAATAGAATATATTTTGGAGATATGCTCTCCATGGACACGGTCAAAAAGACAATCTGCCGTCCCAAAAGAGAGGCAAAGGAGCATAGTGCAGTGATGTTCGGCATTCTATAAACTATTGAATTAGGCTTCAGACTGCTTTGAATTGCTTGAGGTGAGCTAGAGCTCTAAATGACTAGTAACTATCTGTGCCTTTACATTTGGTTTGTCAGAAGATTTACTTCTAATTTGCACATAGATTACAAGTATAACTCGTATTAAACTTAATGCTTGAACGGTCGTGTTTACCAAATGCAAAATGTTTCATTGTCATTAATTAGGTATAGAATAGTAATTCAACAAGGGGAACAGAAGAACATTTTATTTCTTCACGTCGACGATTGATGCAAAATGTCACTCTCAAACGGAACGGTTGAATCGTATTTCTTTGTTTTGTACCTAAATTTTTTATTAGGTCATTTCATTTGCATGATAGCTTGAAAATATTAAACAAAAAATAAAACGAGCAAATAGTAGAACATGGGTCTTATACTCTTGTCTACCCATATGATTAAGTAAATATACTGTACTATATTGCAAGCATTTTCTATGGATATCTATGGACCACCATGTACCCACATGGCCAAGTGCGGTTGCTGGGGGAGCATAGCATTTAGTAGGGCTTCACGCAGACAAATGAAAGGGCCTCTCCAACTCAGCACTACAGCAGCACAAGGCAGTTTTTTTTTCCATTGTTTTCCAAGTTAGGAGCAGATTTGTTACGTAAAAGTTCAAGAGGACAACAAGAAAGGACCCGCAGTAATATACGATTCTTTTGTTCAATTTTGCAACAAGGTTTTATTCCTTAACGGGTTGGCTCCTTACTGGTAAAAAGAGAAGGTAAAAAACGTTTCTTCTCCCATTGAAACTATTCTTTTGAGTGAGCAATCGTTTTCACCCATGGGCTGGACAAGTTTTAGTCGGCCATGCCTTTTGAAATGGGCTATTTTCTTCTGTGAGGATTCTAATTAGCTGGTTTAATTAAAAAAAATTCCATCACACAAACTTCTAGCTAGAATCTCTAAGGAACTGTTTATTTCAGTGTAAATCACATATTTGTGTTTATATGAAATAATCACATTATTTTTATCGGGACCGACAATCCTAGACTGATTATTTGTTAATTATTAATAGGCATTGAAGCTAATCTGACTATGCCATAACAGAATAATCACCCAACTAACCAACGACCATATCTGGAACCCCAAGTTCCTATCTGCTCCCTCGCAAAAAGAAAGTTCCTACCAGCTAGGCGGCTATAGCAAGCAGGATTAAAAAAATTTAACAAGGTAAATCTCAGGTAAAAAAACAGTAAATTTATCTAGCTTTTTTGTATGACATCTCGCGCACATCGATCTCTAATCATCTCCACCCCTGCAGGCGCACACCATGTGTGCCCACATTTTTCCTTCACGCTCTCCTACATCCAACCTCTCCTCCGCCTCCTCCTCCTCGGTCCCTACCCACTCCTCCTAACGGCACAGGCGCGGCACGAGCCAAGCTTTCCCCGGCTTAGAGTAGGAGCGGCAGGAGAAGCGAGCTAGAATGATGGGCGCCAAGGCCAACGCCGCCGACTGCCCGGAGTACGCGGAGGTCGACCCCACCGGCCGGTACGGGAGGGTACGGTACCGCCGCCGCCGCCGCAGCTCGTGTCGCCGTTTCTTGATTCGTTTTCGTTGCCAGATTGCTGATCCGTTTGCTTGCTCCTCCTCTGCTTGGTGTTGCAGTACAGCGACGTTCTTGGCAAGGGCGCGTCCAAGACCGTGTAAGATCCGGGCGCTCTCGTTGCCGAAGCCGGATGCTTCTTTTGCTTGCGCCTGACTCGAGGGTGCTTGGTGGATTGCAGGTACAGGGCGTTCGACGAGTACCAGGGGATGGAGGTGGCGTGGAACCAGGTGAAGCTGCACGACTTCCTGCAGAGCCAGGAGGATTTGGAGCGGCTCTACTGCGAGATCCACCTCCTCAAGACGCTCAAGCACCGCAACATCATGAAGTTCTACACCTCCTGGGTCGACGTCTCCCGCCGCAACATCAACTTCATCACCGAGATGTTCACCTCTGGCACCCTCCGGCAGTAAGCAGCCAATCTCATCTCCTTCTGTAACGCCACAAAGTTGCTTCCTTTGATCTAATTGCAAAAGAAAAGTATCTCCTGTTCTGCGTGCTTGATTAATTGTTCCTTGGATTGATTGGTTGTGATTTGCTGGTATGGTGGTGATTAGGTACAGGCAGAGGCACGAGAGGATGAACATATGGGCGGTGAAGCACTGGTGCCGGCAAATCCTGAGCGGCCTGCTGTACCTTCACAGCCACGATCCGCCCATCATTCACCGGGACCTCAAGTGTGACAACATCTTCGTGAACGGCAACCAGGGCGAGGTCAAGATCGGCGACCTTGGCCTCGCCGCCATCCTCCGCAAGTCCCATGCCGTCCACTGCGTAGGTAAGCAGCCTGATTGGCTAACTAGTCCCGAAGGATGTTCTCAGATCCCAGTTGGCGATAACTTTGTGGAAAATTGATGGTGGGGGTATGGGATTGTTTGGCCAGGCACGCCGGAGTTCATGGCGCCGGAGGTGTACGAGGAGGAGTACAACGAGCTGGTGGACATATACTCGTTCGGGATGTGTGTGCTCGAGATGGTCACCTTCGAGTACCCGTACAGCGAGTGCACGCACCCGGTGCAGATCTACAAGAAAGTTATCTCTGTAAGAAGTGCATCTTGGATCCTTTTAGCCATTCGCAGCTCATGTGATTCTGGTGTGTGGCTAGTTCGAAATGGGTTTTTGCTGATTTCGGCTAGTGGTTTGGCTGGTAGGGTACTAAGCCGGAAGCTTTGTACAAGGTGAAAGATCCGATGGTGAGGCAATTTGTCGAGAAGTGCCTGGCCACTGCATCCCGGAGGCTCCCGGCGAGAGAGCTGCTCAAGGACCCCTTCCTGCAGACCGATGATGTGGCTTTTCGCTCAGGGGATGGAGATTACAGCCTGATGAACAATTATCTGCGGCAGCCTTGTTTAGGGCATGCTTATAGTAATGGATCCATGATGAGTAATGGATTCTCAGAAAGCATTGACGAAGATACACCAACAGAAGATAGATGGGATTGCGAGGATGATGACACTAAAGCCGATGGCATTGACCTGTTCAACGGGCATGAAGATGAGCCTCTTGGCAATGTGGATATCACAATCAAAGGAAGAAAAAGTGAGGATGGAGGCATCTTCCTCAGACTACGAATTGCAGATAACGATGGTACACACAATGTCAATGCCTTAAAACTCTGGTTGAATTCAGTGTATGAAAATGTCCATTCAGATGTACTGTGAAAACTAAATTTCTCATATTGCAGGGCGGGTACGAAACATCTATTTTCCGTTTGACATTGAGGCTGATACTGCATTAAGTGTTGCAACCGAGATGGTAGCCGAGCTGGATATAACCGACCATGAGGTTACTCGAATAGCTGAGATGATTGATGGTGAGGTCAGTGCACTGGTGCCAGATTGGAGGCCCGGTCCAGGCATAGAAGAAGCTCCAGACACTACATACTGCCATAACTGCAGATCCAATGTATCGTCATGTGGTTCACTTTATGCGTACATGTCAGCTGCTCGAGGTTGCCAATGTGCAGAGCTACATGGGCGGTTTGAGGAGATTACTTTCCAAGCCGATGGAGAGCAGGCCAATTTGCAGGATTCAGGAGGAAGCTCTGGTGATGGAGACGGTCAAACAGAACAATTTGTCAAAGACAAGGAACCCATACACATGAATGGGTTTGTACAGATGGGAAGAAGAGGTCCTTCTGATCAGCTTTGCTTTAGTTCATTCCAAGAGCAGTCCTGCTCATCTAATCACTATGAGAACGGCAACCATCACACGAAAGGGTTCGACATGAAGCATGAAGTAAAGATTGCAAAGTACAAAGCACAGAAAATGGCACAGTTGAGGAGAGCTATTCATCCATCCCTGGACTTTGACAACTTAAATGGAGTAAGTAGGATGAAACCTTCACTGAACAAATTGGAGTCTTTTCATATTGGTAAAAAGCACAATTTCCATATACCGACCTGCGAGCGAAGCCCAGACACAGGAAACACCAATCAGCACCCTGACATGAATAATCGAGCGTGTCGGAGCAGACACCTCGATCCGGGAGCCCAGAGGGCCCGGCATTGTGAGGTCGACGCCGAGGGCAGTCCAGATTGTATGTTTACAGCCAGAAGCTACTATGCTGGAGCTCAATTGCCGACAAACCTCCCAAGGACAAAATCTGTACCCCTAAAAGCTGTTGATGCCTGAAATGTTTTCTGGCCATGTAAACTATGTAGAGGATTGTACATTGTTTTCGTCATTTTTTTTATGCAATATGAAGTATAGCTGGTAGGCAAGAGACTGAAATGTGACTGGGTTTTTCTGTGGATTAAGCCTGAGCTGTATGTAACTTTCTACCTTGTGAATCTAGAGGGATTCATTTTGGGAAATTTTACCATCCTTGAGGGGGAAGAGGTACCAAATTTGAGCCGTTGATCACACTGATTGAACGGCTGAGATTTGGCAGTACCTAGTGGTACCGGACGCGAGGTACCAAGAGGTACAAGGTACCAAGAGGTACCAAATTTTGAGCCGTTGATCACACTGATTGAACAGCTGGATCTAATTTGATACCTCTTGGTACCTTGTACCTCTTGGTACCTCCTCAAAGATAGGAAAACTGCTCATTCATTTTAGGCTGGTAAGCGCATTTTGCTTCATTTGCTTCACTGGGTATCTCAGGTTTGATTGTACTATTTTGATCTCGTTGGTATTGTATCAGGGGATTGAATATATGAAAGAGCTATGTCTGTGTTATAATCCGGTGCTATACTTAGGCATATCAGCATATGGTCCAGTAGAACGGAGGAGGATGGATCTTTCATATCTTCGGAGACGGCAGGCAGAAAGCAGGATGGCAAAAGAAGCAAAGTGCTAAGCCGTGAGTCACATGACCAAAAATTAGGAGCTGGAACTCTGTCCTACACAGCATAGTACATGACACCTATGAAATGGACATCCATCTCCTCCTAGTTGCAGTAGATTAGTAGAATATATCAAAGCTGTACCGAAGGTACCGACATGCCAGCTTATGTATGTGCCAACTACTCTTCATGGATGCTGCACTATAATGAACTGATCCTTCCATCACAACACTGCGGTGCCGCTCCAGATATTAAGCCCAGCTTCTAGCTTTGGCTGCTAGTGTACTGTAGCGAATAGTAGTTTTTTCTAACTTAAAAAAAGAGAAAAAAATAGTAAAATTAAGAAAAATTAAAAACACTACTATATTTTTGAGACAATATAAAGCAATAAGAAAAAAAAAAGAAAAGTCAAAAAGCTAATAAAAACTCAAAATTAAGAAGTTGATACGTTCCAAGTGCTAAACCAAAAACCGAAGGCTTAAAAGGCCATTTGGAGCAGGGCCGATCCTACTCGGCTGGCATTTGGCAACCCCACGCTACACACACGAGATATGGTTTCCTTCTCTTTCTCCCTCTTCCTTTCTTCTTGTTAAGGTCTGTTCAAAAGTGTTTTAGCTTTTGGTTGATTGCGAGAAAGATTAAGGGAGTACATAATACTCGCGTTGGGAAGTCATTTCGCTCAAAGCAACTCTTGCAGTGACTTCTACAAATGATTTATAGAAACCAGCTTAAGAAGTTACTCTGTTCAAAAGCCCGCTTGTAAAAGCCAAAAGCTGTTTGGAACAGGGCCAAAGAGTGATGTCACCGTTGGTCCACATCTTTAGGGACCACTCTAAGTGGCTTCGGCTTTCAGCTTCTAGAAGCCATTTGGAACACACCGACTTCTTAATTTTAGTTTTTGTCATTTTTGTCATATTTTTTTGGTTTTTTCCATTATTTCTTTGTATTGTCCGTGAAGGTATAACAGTGTTTTTTATTTTTTTTTTCTCATATTTTTTATTTTTTAATTGAATAATTTAGAAAGAGCTAACTGCTACCGTACTAAGCTGCAGCCACTTTAGCAGGGCTGCACGGCCTGCCAGCTCAGCTTGCCGGAGCAGGACAAACGGGTTCATCTCCATCAATGGCTAACATATGGACAAGACTTGGCGATCCTATTTGGAATTATTGGAGATCTTTTTTCTACTTCGCCCTCTTCTTGCGTTTGCTACTACAATTTTGTAAGCCTCGCAAATGAGTAGTACTTCTATGCTTCTACGGTAATTAACGAGACGAAATGCGAAGATCTAATCGTTGGTTTTGAACCCTGGTCTAAACTAGAAATCCGATACCTTATCAAATGAACTACAGCCGGTTAGCCCAGAGTAATTCTCAGTGGGCTCCGTCTTGAGATAGACAATTTTATGGTCATGAAAAGCGGTCATCAAAATGCGCGTCTGAAGATGAGTCAAAAGTGACAGTTAAGGAACTCCACAATCCTGATAAAGTGACTGATAAGTATAGCCTAACAGCTTTGTAAAGGTATGTCAGGATGCTTATATATTCAGATAAGCATTTCTTTTCAAAAGAAAATTCAGGTAAGCATCATGCACCAAGGTAGGAAGGGGGAGGGTGTTAACTGATGAAAGGTACAATTGCCTTTTATTTCCCATTGAATAATTGAGCTCACTGGCCCTGTACTCCTGTCCCGAAGTTCAGTTATTAGAAGGGAAATAGGGGGACACCTCTGTTGCCTGGCCTCATGGGCGAATCTCATAAGTCATATCCCTGTGCTCTCTAATACTAAGTATAGTACTGTAATAGTACGTGCTAATTGTGACAAGTGTGAGTTCAACAAAAAAGAAGTGTAACAAGTACATGCTAAGTAGGCAATACCACTCAAGATGTCTTGGTGATTATTTGGACTTTTTTTGGTGGCTTATGGCTGAAAAGCGCTGTAGTTGACTGAAAAAGCACTGTATCTGATAGAGGCTTATTTAGCATAATTAAATTTAAAAAAATTAAAAAATATGTTAGCCCATTACGTATAATACAAACACATACGGAAAAAAAGAATCGGCAAAAAAGCTCAACAAAAAGCCAAAAATTCAAGAAAAAAACAAAATTTATGAATAGTAAAAAATAAGCCGGAAGTTAGAAGCTGAAGCCATTTTAATCACAGCCAAATCATGGTTCAGCACCGGAAATACATTTTGACAGCTAGCTAAGTAGAACTAAGGAAGATTGCGGCTGTTTGATTTGAGAAATGCACTGCACCCGTTATAAACATGAGCCTAATGGGTTAACCTAACTTCTTTTTGCAGCATGACCAATTAGCTTCGTTGTGGCAAAAGCATGTATAGGAGTAGACCATGAAAAGTCTACCACCTTATCCAAAAATGTAGATAAGGATGTTGCTTTTTTTGGGAAGAACCAATGACTGGGTTGCTAGAGATGTAAGTCTATTGTCTATACCTACGCTACACTTGCGTTTCGCCCAATACCACCGAGTCTTTCTTTTTATGGACGGAAAGGAGATTTGCATTTCTCGAACGGATAAGCAACAAGACAAGTGGGTACGAAGGCAGGAACCCTAGATGCAAACTCCTCATACAGTTCTACCAGCCAGTGGTATTGGATGGGCTCCTTTGAATCTAAATTCTAGAAAATTCAAAAATAAACCTAACATGTAGTTAATGAGCCTCTAGCCTGACATTTAGGGGACGTTTGTATTGGCTGTAGCTAATAACTTTTAGCTGAAAACGAATAATATTACCTGAAAGAAGTGGCTTTTGAATAGTGGCTTCTGAAAAGACGGTGCTGAGTGATGAAACAAGTGAGAAAGAAATGTGAACGCTAGACAAAAGTAAGAGTAAGTGGAGTGTGTGATGTGTTCGTGACACTCTGACTTATTTTCAGAGTGAAACGGAAGTAAGAGAAATAAAAAAAGTGTTTCAAAAAACCAAATATTTAGCCACGTGACATGAACACCTATATAGATTTGACGATGCACTCGAATATCAATCGTTCAGTCTTCAGGGATTAAGTGATGCGATCCATGCATATAGATTGTATGATGCAGAATTTTTTTAAAATAATACATTTTTTATTTCAAATATAAAAATACACATGTATTTTTTTTACATAAATAGCCTTCAGTCGACCCACCGTTGGGTGACTGGAGCCTGTCGCCCAATAGCAGAGCGATAGGAAGGCAGTAGCTCTGCCAACCACTAGGCAGCTGTAGCCTGCCGCCCAATAGTTCGGCGACTGGAGCTTAAATAATAAATTTCGGAAAAATTAGTAAAGTTAATTGATTGCAAATGATATAACTTAGAAATAGAGGGTGTATGTGAACAATATTTGACACCATCCTTTGAATTTGTAGGATTGTATGCCAAAATCAGAGAGGGGTAAATGATTTTTACCTATTTTTAGAGTCTTTTGATAGTCAATGACAATTTTCGATTGCTCGAACAACCACACTGTCTGACTGCTTCGATAACCCTTATACGTGGTTGTACACTTCAGCCCAATTACAATCACTAGCAATCTTTAACGAATCACGAACTAGATTGACTCAAGATGATTTTTATTACTGGATTTTTGTGGATTTACAATATGCACTCACAGCCACCCTTAAAGTCTTCTCGATGAAAGCTCTTACAAATCGACACAGGCTTTCTCCTCGAGAGGCATCACCCAAAAAAACAGTCTTCTTTAACCCATAACATGTCCTGCTTTTATATGTTAACGCTACAAACCATGTCTACCTTAAACACGGACTCAAAATCTTATCTTTACTTAAAAACAAGGGACCCGAAACCCTTCCGAATACGGGTTTTTTTGAAACTCTTTCTCTTCCAAACTACGGACTTTATCTGTAAGCCTCCAATCATATCATGTGACGAAGCCTCCAGAACAATACCTTCTGTAACTTTACCACGCACCATCACAACGTATCGAAGCCTCCAGAACGCACCTTCTGTATCTTCGCTACGTATGAATAATCTCTGTGTCGAAGCCTCTTGGACTGCACCGCCCATACCTTCTCCATGGATCACCATCTTTAATCTCCATGTGCTCCAACATGTGCCCGACCACCTCGTGTGACATCCTCGATCACCTGGACCTCAGACTCCCCTGTCCTAGTCCATCCTCCTTGTACCAACCATGATCGCCCACACCCACCCGCACATTAAAGACTAAAGAAATATTTTCCACTGGCTCAATTCTCTACAACTTGACCGACATCAGTGCACACATGCAAACCACACTCTTAACCAACCATCAATACCAACCAGTTCATCCACGGCCGCAAACTCCTTCGCTATCCAGAAATATGCCTCAAATCACTTATTTCGACCGCTAGCTCATGCAGTACTTGAAAACCACAAGTACTCAAGAAATATCATCGCTCCGCTCAAAACACTCAGGAATAACAAGCATTGCTACTGACCAAAGACATTGAGTACCGAGTATTGATCACATACCACAAGTCTCCGACAACCCATCACAACACCTACGACAACTGATCACCGACCATCAAGTACCATGTCCCTCTAACTACCGAGTACCACGACCACCTGATCACCAAGCACTAGCCATTCATCCCACTAGTCTAACACAAGTACTCGAAGTACTCAAAGATCATAAAAAGTAAAACACTCGTACCAACAAAAAAATCTACAAGTACCGATCGTGAAGCCTACGGCAACCGATCACAAAGTATTCAACTCCCGATCGTGTGGTCTATGACAACCGACCAGAAAACCGAAGACAACGATCGTAGACCACAAAGTCTACGAGTATGACGCAGTATGCGAAGTCTACGACCATCGACCACAAAGTCTATGACTATCGATCACAAA
This sequence comes from Dendrocalamus sinicus, assembly GCA_036346575.1. Classification (NCBI taxonomy): domain Eukaryota; kingdom Viridiplantae; phylum Streptophyta; class Magnoliopsida; order Poales; family Poaceae; genus Dendrocalamus; species Dendrocalamus sinicus. The sequence goes on along the minus strand of CM070660.1, from coordinate 7,151,500 downwards.
GTCTATGACTATCGAGTACGACAAGTAAAGTCTATGACCATGAAAAAGTGTTGTAGCTACGATTGCCCAATGGTCGTTCTGTCAAGGTCATCCATGCATCGACATGTCAATCTTTGGGAGCCTGGTGCACGTTAACAGGCCGACAAGACGTGCGGCCTGAGCTGCCACATGATGGACAACCTAGGCTTCCTCGTCGCACGTGACCTCCACATTGTTGGTCAACCTCCGAAACAAGGAGCAGGCATCCCTCTCAAGCTCAGCACCGATGCTTGCCTGCAAAGAAAACATGACATGGTCAAATCTACAAAGGGGTTTGTCAAAACCGAAGTTCTCTAAATACAATGTAACATACCACGCGGTGCACGTTCTGCGCGAAGTGCAAAGGGTACGTGTTGGTCGGTGCTGGGACATGTGGTGCTGGGAGCTGGTCAGCATCAAGTACCATCCTGGTACGTTTCTGAGGAGAGTGACAACGAAGGTACTCGTATGCACTGTGGTCGTAGGGGGTGTCCTCATGCACACAGTCCTGTAGCGCGCCCTCCCACTACCCTACCCACGTGTCCATCTTCGTCCACCAATCCATGCCGTGCTTGACTCCCTTCCTACTGTGCCTGCAGGACGAAACATGTACTCAGTAGTTGTGGGTACGAGATGGCAGTAAAAAGAGAGACATCTGCATCGATTACTCACCCATGCACGTTGTCTAGGACACGGTGCCCAACTAGTACGGGAACCACCTAGTGTAGCCTGAACTGGCGTATGACCCATTGCGGCGCATAGTCCTCGATGAAAATGTCAAACACAAGTGCCCTACGGGTCAGCCAGTAGTCACGGTCTGGCCAGCACAGTGTGGAAAGGCTGTGTGGAGCTCGAGCCTGTACCTCTTGAGAGGAGTATGGCTCCCAGTGCACGTCATCTGCCGTGAGTCGATCGACCTGCTCCATGAACGGCTTGTACCCCCACGTCACCTACATGTGCACGAATTGTACCTACAAGGAGCACAACTTGTCACATACAACAATTGGCTATACGAAGAAATTACTCGAGAGACAGTATGTATTGTCGCTAACACCAGAGGGAGCCCATAGTCAGGCAGTCCAAGTGGTCCTCGTGGTACATCTCATGCCCATAGGGAGTGTTGTTGTCCAATAGGGGCCGTTCGAGGCTGAAGCACTCGAATGACTATAGTTGCAGTAGCAGCGGATAGCCTCGATTTGCAGCACGCATTGCATAAGTCGTGATACATGGTAGCAAGTGCAGCCGAACCCCAGCTGATCTGGGGGGCCTCCCCATCAGTGATGGCCCTAGCGTACACGATGAGACGTGTCTCGACGGTGTCGCCATGGCCGCAGGTGAACAACACCCAACCAAACAAACACAGCAAGTATGCCTTGAGGTGGCGTGACACCTGGTGCTCGTCCACGTCCGAGTCCATCCACTCGACCTAAGTAAGAGAAATAAGTTAGTAAGGCCGTCGTGCGGAAAGGAAAGTGCAGCACTCCAGAAGGTAAGGACGTCCAACATGTACCCAAAACTGCGACATCAACCGCAAGGGCAGGTTGTGCCTCTGTCCCTCTTGAAAGACGAAGTACTAGGGGATGTTCGCAGGTGGAAGGACTCCCGAAAACCTGGCAAGAAGGTTGCCGCGCCAGTCATCAAGGCCCTCCTGCAAAAAGGCACCACCTCCCGCGATGGGTAAGCCAAGCAGTAGGGAAACATCATGTAGAGTAGGGGTCATCTCCCCGACTGGTAGATGGAAAGTGTGAGTCTCCGGACACCACCGGTCCATGAGAACTGTAACTAGGGAGCGGTCGAATGGGAAGCATCGTGACTGCTCCTGGATGTCCCCGTCATCGCCGACCGCAGATGCAGCCAGCCTGTCCTCATCTGTGGTCTACGCCATCCAGGTGAGAGGTAGTAGACTGACAGTGCTAAATCTGCGAAGCAAAGCAAATATTAGTATGAAATGTACGTATGCCATGTAGGTATTGCCACCGAGAGGCCAACCTGTCTGTCTAGCGTGTGTCCGGCCTCCAGGCCACCCGAGGTGTGCGCGTGAGGATGACTACTGCACTCCAACAAGTACTACTACAAACCATGCTAGTTTGACTACTCCTCAGCACATGCCTTGCATCGTTTGGCTATGTGGCCATCTTGGACGTAGGCCCGCAGCACCCATATCATCTACGCAACGTCCCAAATTGCGTTTCGTCCATATCATTGGTAATCCAATGACTCTACTGATGACCTTTGCCACCCTTCAGCATGTCAACATCCGGAATCCAGGTTCTGTTCGTAATATCCAAGGTGGCGAAGTTACCCACAACCTTGAACCCCTAAGCTCACCACACCAGGCCTGCGCCACCCTCTCCTTGAAGAAGTACTCAGACATAAAGTTCGAAGGGTCCATGTGCACAATACCACATGCGGCTAGTACATGAGAGCATGGTTTGTGCAAGAGCTTTGGGTTGTTGCACGTACAGCTAGGTTGGTTCACATAATCTCCAAGGCATACCTCGTGGACGACAAGAGAATGAGCCATCCCAAAACCAGCTCTATCCCAAAGGACCACATTGAAACGATGTTCATTATTGCTCATCACGTACATCGTGTGCAACTGGCCCTTGTATGTTTTAATCTTCATGTAGTAGGGTGTTTATGGGTTGGCGGCGTGAAGTACGATATTTGCATGCCTATCTCTAAAATACCCGACTGTGCTGTGTAGGACACCTTTGGCGCGTGAGCTAGTGCATGACATCCATGATTCGTGCATTGTCGCTGTCCGGGTATACCAGAGTGGATTGCAAAAAATTGCTCAGGTTAACACGATACGGACCTTCACGAACAGTGCCAACACTGTAATGCACTTTTCAAAGTAGTGGGTCCTGCCATGACCAATTTCTACCTGCAAATATTTGCAACTAGTCATATTGCATAGCACAATATGCAAATAATGCTATACTTGCATATTTACATTTGTACAACTGTACGCCTATCGTGAACAACTACACTTCCGCATGGTTAAGACGTCATTCATTCCATAAGGTAGAGGCCACCATTAACGTGTGGGCAGCTTCATATCGGTTAATTTCCCTCTTAGCATAACCCCTCCACATTCCCACCGACATCGCTCCTTTTCCTTCTGCCCCACTGCGCATCAACTCCCTATGTGCTCTCTCTACTCGAGCTGTCTTGTACTATAGATAATTCCTAATAGGTTGTGATATTTTACATGACATTGACAAAAATATTTTCTCAATATACTTACAACATTACATTCATTCCTAATTTTTTTCTGACATGTTGTCTAATAATATTTAGCATTTTCACATAAGTAACCTAATTTTTTTAACTACTCTAACATGCCACGGGATCCTCCCAGTGAAATGTTCGCAACAACATTAATAAAATACAAGCAGGTTTCTCCTACCTTCTCTTTTTCCCCTCATGTCTTTCGTCTAGTCTTTTCTCTAATAGGACTAATTCCTTCCTACTAATAGGATTATTTCATCTATTCAAAGTTATACTATCTTTCCTACAGCTATAAATTTCTATGCATGCTAATTTTATACTAGCCAGACTATTTATCTAATACAAAAAATTTACTGAAACAAAAAAATTACCTTACTGAAGTAGCAGAACCTCCTCCTATCCTTCTCCCTCTCCTCTCATCTCTTTTTTCCTCTCTATTTTTCCCCCTTCTCATCTCTTCCTTTCTTCCCTCTTCTCCCTTTTTCCTTGGCTTGGCGACAGTGATTGCACAACGCTCAGCTGAGCGCTGCTTATATACGCTGAGCCTGTCGCCTAGCGGTTGGGCAACAGGACATCCAGTCGCCCAACCATTCGGCGACATGAGTTCCTGTCACCCAACCGCTAGGCGACATGATCCAATCACCCAACCGTTGGGCGACTGTATTCATGTCGCCCAACGGTACACCTATTGCCTTCCTATCGCTCTGTCATTAGGCGACAGGATGCAGTCATCTAACGGTTGGACGACTTCTGTAAAAAATAAAAAGGTGGGTATATTTTTGTATTTCAGAATAAAAATTGAATTATTTAAAAAATTCGTATGATGCACACCCAACATTCTCTTGTTCTTTGTCTCAAAAAATGAGAGGAAAACTACCTACAATTGAAGCACGAGTTTTCTGCTCGCTGGAATCACAGTACCCAGGCTGCTGTCATACGTGTTGCAGTTCAAAGTAGCTTTTCTGAAAAAGCTGCCTCGTCACTCATCACTTAATCACGCCTTAGAGAAGCAATGCTGACACGATTGGCACTTGGCAGTAAACTTTAGACCCGTACATTTAGCTATCGCTGCGTGACATCGATGCCTCGTCTAATTTGGAGTCTCGAATCTTGCGATGATGCACTTGCGCATGTGCGTTTCCTTGGCACGGCTTGGCCAATTTAGTTCGGCCAAAATAAACTATCTTATAGTTTATTTATATTATAGTTAGTTTATTTTATATTATAACTATTGATGGTTTTTTATATAATTAAATTTAAAAGTTTTAAAAATAAAAAACATATTAGTCCATCACTGACAATGTAAATAAATACGGAAAAAAGAAAAAACACCAAATAACCCAAAAAGATAAAATTAAAAAATAGTGAACTAGAAATCCGAAGCTAAAAGTAGGCTTTAACAGCCAAAAGCTTCACAAGAAAATTTCTACGCGTAGATGCAAATGTAAGACGTGATTATCATTTATTTATTATCACTAGCTACGATTGGCCTGAATTTTATATACCTTGTTCAATATTGATTTTTCTACATGTATGTGGAAAAAAATAAAAAACAAAAATTTGACAAGAAGTTGCCATCAGTCAGGGTTAGGTTGGGCTCTTATTGGGCTGGGCCAGTCCAAGCTTGCAAAGAGCTCTAGCCGTTGATTTGAGATGCGCCAAAATGGACGGCAGATTTTTTCCGCGATCGCGATATATTGGCTTTTATGGGCCTTGTCCGGCCCATATTGCAACGCTAAACCAATATAACTTGCAGTGCATCGTCCCATTTCTGCTAGGTTTCCCTCGCCGCCGCAGCCGCCTCTCGCTCTCTCCCTCCTCGCCGCCGCGCGCCCGCCCGCTCGCCGCTCGCCGCCATGGGCCGCATGCACAGCCGCGGGAAGGGCATGTCCTCCTCGGTGCTGCCCTACAGGCGGCCTGCCTCGGGCTGGCTCAAGGCGACCGCGCCGGACGTGGAGGAGACGATCGTGCGGGCCGCCAAGAAGGGCCAGCTGCCGTCGCAGATCGGCGTGCTTCTCCGCGACGCCCACGGAGTCCCGCTCGCCCAGGGCGTCACCGGCGCCAAGATCCTGCGCGTCCTCAAGGCCCGCGGGCTGGCGCCGGAGGTGCCCGAGGACCTCTACTTCCTGATCAAGAAGGCCGTGGCGATGAGGAAGCACCTGGAGAGGAACAGGAAGGACAAGGACACCAAGTTCAGGCTCCTTCTCGTCGAGAGCAGGGTCCACCGCCTCACCCGCTACTACCGCCTCACCAAGAAGATCCCCGCCTCCTGGAAGTACGAGTCCACCACCGCGAGCACTCTCGTGTCCTGAAGTGAAGGGTTTCGTTTAAGCTTTGGTTCTTTGACTTAATTATCTACAGATTTGGAGTTTAGTTTTATCTTGAAGTAGTGAGTAATGCACCTGGAGAGAAGCATCTTGAAAGTTTACCGAGGCTGGATCAGGTTTTGTGTCCTTGAAAGTTATGATTATTCACAATGTTTTGGAGTTTGGTTTAACCTTGATTAGGTTGGTAATGCTTTCTAGAGATGTATTGTCATCACAGATCCGCAATGAAGCAAGAAACTTGGCAACATTCTGTTCATGTTTAGTTCTCTTTGTCGTCGTGATCCCACGTATGATGCAAACTAGGTTTGTTTTTGGTCTAACTTAGCTATGACCATTAATTAAGAAGCCTCCAAAGAGAAGTTTTGATTTGGGAATGTTGGCTTTCTTGGTCCGGACTTTCAAATGAGCTCTGCATCAATATCTGTGTGGTTGTTCATAGTCCATAGTATATGCATTTAGGTATAAGAGTTTCTACAAGCATTTAGTGGTGAACATACTTGAAGGATGAAATTTTCATCAGGTAATGATGCAATGTGCAATAAGTATCATGAGGGAAATTGTATTTCGATTGTAGACTACTAGTATCGTGTGGGAGATTTTAGTTACCATTTTTTTAAATTCCAGCTACCATGCCCTGTTACCAAGGTCATCCTATTAAATTCCCAGGGGCAAGTTATTAGCTGGTGATAAATCCTTTGTTCATACCATGTCTTGTTCTTGATTGGGGTGTTTCTTTTACCAATGTTACAATATACATGCTTGCTTATGATGTTTGTGTCTTAGAAGTAGAGCTTGAAGTGCAGGATCATCTCTTCTCGCTAGCAGTCCAGAAGGATTTCTTGGGAAATAGCTTCTTTTGGAATTCTGGCCCCAGCCCATAATGATTCAGGAGCTGAATGTTTAGTGTGACTGGATCACATTTTCTTCCATGAAAGTTAAGAAACCTACAAATAAGTTACAAATGGTGGTTTTGTTGTTCTAAACTTTGAAAACGAGCTCTGCAGCAGTATATGTGTGATTGTCTGTGTTGTGAATCTTAGGTCTAACAACCCCGCTCAAGTGGGCTTTTGCTTTTAGCTTATTTCACTGTACAGCACTATCTTGCACTGTTTAGAGCTTATTTTGGCACTGTAGCTGTTGTCAGCTTTTTCAGTGTAACTAAATTTTAAAAAATCAAAAAAAGAGAAAAAAGTTACTAAGAGCTCTATAAGCTTTATTAATATAGCAGATAGCAGTAACCTTGAATGATGGTATTTCCATTTTAGGTGATCCTGCAATGTGGAATAAGGAGTATATTTTTATTGAGAACTAACAATATTGGCTGGGGAGATTTTAATTGACATATCATTGTTCTGGCTACCATATCGTAGTATCCGAAGGTCTCTTTGCCTACTGAATTCATGGGATCTTTTTTTTTTGTTGGTGATAATTCATTGTTTAGAGCAGATCTTGTTCTTGATTGGAGTATTTACTTGATGAATGATCCAGTGAACATGCTTGGCTACTGTGTCATGGTTGGATGGCAAGTAGAGATCCAAATATAGGGACATCCCTTCTGACTGACAGTCCAAAAGAATTTCTTGGGAAAATAGTTTCCTTTTGAGAATTTTGGCCCATACCGAGTCACTGACTCTAGAGTTGTAAGCAAGCACCAAGTTAGACTGAGCATTGGTTTGGAAATATATTCCAGAGACCTGATAATTTGATATCCAGTCCATATAGTCCAACAGGTAGGTGGTGCCTCACATGAAACAATCAGACATTGTTTGTACATATAGCAATGGTAGCATAATAAAAAGTAATGACTAATTAGCAGCTAGGCTAACCTCATCCATGCTTTACAATGATTGGTCAAATAAAGCAGGTGCACCTTATCATATGGGCGCCTTGTTGGCTGGCGCTTGCGGCGCTGGGAATAGTTGTCGTATGTGCGCCGCTGATCTGAATAATGGTGTATGATTTTAATCAAGTTGGATGCTTGATTTTTTTGAATAGATTGCAGATATCGTACGTACTTGCTCTGTAGATTTGTTTGTTATAGTTGTGGGCAATGCTGCTCAACTTGCATGCATTCAAGTGTTGTTTAGGAAACTCGACCACTGGGCCTAACTGCTTCTTTAAGTTGGTCTCGGAGAACAGAGGGGTTAGCTTGCCTGAAGAATTCCTTAAACCTTAATTGAGTTTTGAGGGAGCTAAAGTTTTTGGTAGCTTTCAGGGCAATGCTGCATCACTGCATGTACCATTTGGTTTTAGTAAGATGAGCTATTGTAACTTTGTAAGGTGACCAGATAAGGCTTATTTGAACTGGTAGTGTGGATTATGCCAAGATGTGACCAGATAAGGCTTATTTGAACTGGTAGTGTGGATTATGCCAAGATGCATGTCATGCTGAATGATTTAGGGGCTGTTCATATTGTCTTGTGGTTTTGGTTTTGACTTATGAATAGTAATAGCTTATAGAGAAGTTTATAGAGAGAGACATCTATATACAATTTTAACTGATACAAATGAAGTCACTATAGTGTGTACTATAATTAACTAGTAGACTCTAAATTGAAAATATACCCTGTTTAAAAATTAGATACTCTAGAAAAATCATCTACTATAAAAAAAAGTAGTTTTTAGAAGCCAATATGAACAGAGTCAAATCGAACAGTTCGTTCAGCTATATTGTTGATATCGTGCTCGGTGTGTAGATTTGTTTATGGGAGATGCTGCTTAACATTAACATTAATACCATCATCATCATTATTATTAGAGAGTGATTAGCGTCCCGACGTACTATAGGAACATTTCTATCGTATGCTCTTTCCACTCGTCAGACTCACTCAAAGATATGGATCTTAGTCATTCCATCCATTGCAACAAAATTCCAAAAAGCGCAACAATTAGTTCTTAAGCTTATAATAAATCTTTGCTCCTAATGCAACAAACACGAAATCACCGAAACAAAATCGTGCTCACCGCTAACTGTCGAGGTGCCATGCACAGCACCATGCCATGCACACTTGCATGAATGTGTCGCCACTCTTGCGCAAAAGATCAAACAAGTATCGTTTGGGTGGTGTAACAATTCAATCGGCCAGTGCAATAAAAAATTAAAGACACATGTAATAAAATTTATCAATCAGCGTAACAAAAAAAGACTACAACACACCTGTTCTTCGTGAACTTCGGTTGCAACAAATTTCACAGAAGAAGGCAACAAAGAGGTTGTTACCTGTACAACAAATCAACAACCCACTCCAACAAAAAAATATATCTTGTTAGAAGATTCGACAAAGACATTACGACAATCAAAAACACTTTCTGTAACAATTTAAGCAAATGCATGCAACAAAATATATTTATAGAAGGAACATATGGGTGGCAGGGGGTAGTAGAGCTCGTCGGCTAAGGTGAAGGATGAAGCAACACTTCTTCACCAGTGCTTGAAGGGGGAGCTCACAGGCCTTGTTGTCAGCCAACATCATCTGCCCTTGTTGTTGTCCCGGACTAATCGCCTCATGCCCCGGTGCTCCTCTGCTTGTCGTTCAGCGACGGTCAGCGAGAAGGGCAGCAACCATGTAAGATGAGACCTCCACTCGCTCTTGTAGTTCTAGATGTGAAAGTTTTTATGGCTATCCCATTGGATGGGAAAAGAGAAAGAGCTGGAAGAGGTCAATAGGATAAGGCAGGAACAATCAGAAATGAGCAATGGATAGGATAAACATGTAGTGGAAAAGTGTGGGACAGCTGAGAGTAAGATGTCCGATTTTTTTCCTCTTACACCGGACATCCTCCCCTATCAATACCGTTATTATTATTATAAATTTTGGACCACTTACCACTAGCTTACTGATACTGTCCAACACACTAATCTAAGCTGGCTCGTAGAAAAAGTTATGCTCACTGAGTAGGCACCTTTGCTCTACCCTGTTTGGGCTTAAGGTATATCTACCTGTGGTTACGTGTTAATATTATTGTGGACTAAATAACAAGCAGAAACTGTTAGTAAAATTTTAAGTTGTTAGCTCATGCTTGTTAGAGAGCATGGAAATTTTCTCGTACAGCTCTCTTCTGCATTGCATTGCCCTGTTGAAGCTGATGAATTGAGATGCCATCAAGGCATTTACCGTTGCATATCCAATTAGCAACAGAAGCGATCTCTTACCACACACACACACAGAGAGAGAGAGAGAGAGAGAGAGAGAGAGAGAGAGAGAGAGAGACTAACTGATCGTGCCTTCACGGCTTCACGTTCTGGTCAAAGCCAAGGCAAGAATTCCCTGATGCCGCCAAATGCAGAGTAAACAACGACGTTCTAGTACAGTGGCCGTCGAATTTAAAACAACACATTGCCATTCTTTAAGAAATGCGCATAATAAAGAAGATATCTTCAGACATGTTCCTATGGCGCCATTTGATCGGACAGTTCATCGGCCCAGTATTATATCTCTGGATCTAACGAGCTACGAGCCGGCGAATCTGCATATGATCGTCGGGACAGTTGGCTACGCACTGCGCCCGGCATCCACACACCCTCTCTTCTCTTCTCAGATCTCTCCTTTCACTTCCATGGCCAGCCTCGCGCACCAGGCGGCGGCGACGGTGATGGTGTGCGACGACGAGTTCGTCCCGCAGAGCTTCACCTGCTTCGGCCGGTCGCTGTCGAGGGCGTTGTCGGGGCGGCTGGAGTACAGGGCCCTGAACGAGGGCGAGGAGAGGCGCATTGCGCAGGAGCGGTCCGCGAGGGCGAAGCTGCGATGGAAGGCCGTGGCGCAGGAGATACTGGCGAGGAGGGGCGGCGGCGGCGGAGGAGGAGGACGACGGAGGAGGAAGCCGGCGTTCAGCTACGACTCCAAGAGCTACGCGCTCAACTTCGACCAAGGCGCCGAGTAGCTACATCGCCGGCGATGGCGAGCGAGCTGCAGAGCCTGGACAGCGTGCGCGTGCGTACGTACGTGCATGTCGCACGCGCGCGGCGACATGAACGTCGCTGTCGCTCGGCCGGCCGGCGAGGGAACGGAGCGCCCGTAGCTCCTCGTGATGCGGCGGCGGGGGCAGCGTGTGGAGATCGAGCTTTTACGGCCTGTTCCTGCGCTAGTCCGTGTTCTTTGGTTGCTTTTTTTTTTGTTGAGATGGTGTACTTTTTTCACGGTTGGGCGGTGCATCCCGGCATCTTCACGTGGTGTAATAAGGGTCCTGTTATTTGTTATATTTTGGCTTCTATTTTTAACTTTTTTATATCGATTGCGTGAAGCAAAAAAAAAAAAAAGCACAAATGACTCATAGCTTTAAAGAAGGCAGCGAGCATAAATACATGTGGATGTGCTAGGACATTAGGGCCCGTTCTAAACAGGGCTTTACTGATGAATAGAAAGTCCTCAGATGAGAAGGCACAATGCATCAAGGTAGTGTGAAATTAAATCAGATCGAGCTCATTGCGTAGAAGAGCATATATATAAACACACCTATAAACGTGTGCAGGCGCTATAATGTATATCTATGTGTTCTTCCTTGTAATAACTTTAAAAAAGAGAAAAAATAAAGAAGATTTTAAAAGATCCAATTACAAAATAATCACACGCAGCTGAAAAAACATATCAATGAAAAACAGATGATTCAAAAGAGTATGACGAAGAAGGTGTGATTATCTAGATCGTGTCCCTGATCAGATAATCGTTGATCTATATTACTCTAAACTCTATAATTTACTTAAGACTTTATTTAGTAACCCAAAATTTCCAGTCTTTCCCGTACGTGGGTCGGCTTGGATGCTCAGCAGAATTCACGTTTCTTTCAGAACAACAGTGAAGAGTAGGGGCACCTCTGGTAAAAAAAAAACCCTCCTCACCAATGGAAGCGGCATGCCACGCGCGTCCGCGCCCGCGTGCCCCTGGCTGGCTCCCCACCTCCTCCGCCGCACCGCAACACGCGCGGTGGGGGTGGCCTCCTCGCGAACCGCGTGCCGCTTCGGGGAGCGGTGGGGATAGCTTCGCCTCTGGCCGTTGGGCGAGTCCTGCGGTCGCCCGGAGCCGGAGCCCAGCGAATCTAGGGTTGCCCCCTCTCCGCCCCCGACGCCTCCGCCTCTCGCCCTCCCCCGCGGGGAGGATAATAGGCGGGGGACGGCCGCTCCGAGCCCCCCTCGTCGAATGCGCCGGCGGCCAACAAAGTGAGAAGCGCGTCGGAGTCGGCCTAGGCACGTGTCTGCCTCTCCTTTTTCTTCTTTCTGATCCTTGCTAATTCGATGATCCGATCCAATGCGGCTGCTGCTTGTTGATCGGGGAGTATGGCCGCGTGAAATTTCGATCTCGTTTGAACAGGCCCTTGCGGAATTGTAGAGCTGTGCGCCGGTGCGGCTGCCGCCTCCTCTTCTTCCCGCAGTTTCCAGTCACTTGAATCATTTCTTCTAATTATGTTTTTCTTTCAATCGGTTTAGCTCTAGTTTTAGGGGTGGTTTCTGCGCTATATATGTTTTGCTAATCTTGTTCTTGTAATCGTTTTAACCATTGTATCGGGGTGGTTTGCCACCACAATATAATAACTAGTGGAGTTGTATTCTGTAAAAAAAAATTGGCCGAGGGGAGGGATTAGAATACACGGTCTGCTTCATTTGTTTACATTGCTGACTGCTAGCCAACTTCATCATAGTTCATGGAACCTAGGAAAGAAACAGCTACTGGTTAAGAAAGAACATTTTTTTCTTCATTAGCCTTTCATTGTAGTTTTCTTTGGCTTGTAACGAAATTTATATTTTTATGGTGCCTTTTCATATTGCGTGCCAACAATTGTAATCATATACAGTTGGCGAAGACAGTGTTTTGGAAATGTCGTCCACTGTGCCGAAGTCATCAAACATCTTCTGGCATGATTGCCCAGTTGGCAAGACTGATCGACAGAAGCTACTGAGGCAGAAAGGTTGCGTTGTTTGGATTACAGGCCTTAGTGGTTCAGGTAAATGAAGTTAATTTCTCCGAAACTGTTATGTTGCGTGCTTCTTGGAATGCTGGTACAGTGGCTGAATTTTCAAGTATGGATCATTTCAACTACAATTGTTGTCTACACAGACTGGTATTCTTTACTTTTACATAAACCGTTTCACCTCTACACAATTACTTAAGGGCAAAGGGTGTGACTTCTGGGAGAATCATATTGCAGACTATAGGGTACCAGATTCTTACTGCCTTCGTAGTTTAGTTGTTGAATGGTTCATATTGTTCTTGTTTGTTAAGTAATTACTGAAATATTGTTTACTTCACCTTCATCATTGTTAGTTTTGCTGAAAATGAGTTCGACTCTGTTCAAGCGGTGGTGTTCTGTTCTAAATGGTCAGCTTGGGGGTCATGTCAATATATGGCATGATATTTTGTCTTGGACAAATTGTTTTGAACAACCTATTTTCACTTTCCACAAATTCAGACAGACAACTTTCATGTTATGAAAGGGCAAATCTGTAAAATTCCCAAAAGCACTGTAATATTTGCTATCTACATGGCTGATGTTCATTATGCTTACTGTTGTTTTGTTCTCTCTTCACCCTATGTTTAACACTGCAAGAAATCATAATATATTTTCTGTTCTTTGAAAGGTTAATTCGCAAATGACAGATTTCCAATAATTCAACATTTGTTCTCAATGTAAGCTTCTTATTGTTTAATGATGCTTTATTGGTGTTTTTATCTAATTTCATATTATTTTACTTCACCTTGTCAAGGTAAAAGTACCTTGGCGTGTACGTTAGGTCGAGAGCTCCACACAAGAGGGAAGCTTGCATATGTTCTTGATGGTGATAACTTAAGACATGGTCTAAACAAGGATCTTGGCTTTAAAGCTGAAGATCGTGCTGAAAATATTCGCAGAGTTGGTAAGTATCCCCTGAACACGGAAATTCTGTTTGTAAATTTAACGAATTTCTCATGAACTCTAAAAAAGATAAAAAAAACATAACCATGCTTGTGCATTTGTGCTGTTATTTTATATTTTCCAGCCACCTGTACTTGACATTTAGTTTCAACTGTTTTGAGCAGGTGAAGTAGCAAAGCTATTTGCAGATGCAGGCCTAGTGTGCATTGCAAGTTTGATATCTCCGTATAGGAGAGACCGTGAGTCTTGTCGTGCATTATTGTCAGATGATAGTTTTATTGAAGTAAGGGATTCTTCTTAGTTTAGTTTGCCTCTAGTGAACATAGCTTCCTCATGGCTTTAAGACTTTAGTTATGACTGTTCACCAAACACCCATGAACTTTTGCAGGTTTTCTTGAACATGCCTTTGGAATTGTGTGAAGCAAGGGATCCAAAGGGCCTTTATAAGCTTGCTCGTGCAGGAAAAATAAGGGGTGAGGTTCTCATATAATGCTTGATGTTCAAAATGAAAATAATTAAGAGTGCTTAGTTGCTTAACGTTTCAATGTGGCTTGTCGTGCAGGGAAAATAGGTACAAAAGTGAATTGTTTTAAAATGTAAATTACTTTTTATGACTTATTTGTAAGGCCAGAATTGCGGCCTGACATGAATAATTATGTTACCAAATTGAATTACATTATGCATGTTTTGGGGAAAAACACCCAAATAGGAAAAGGCCATATGCAGTCATTCTCCAAGTCTTAAAATTGTCCATTCCATAAGGATCATGACTTGTAATTGCGGTCTTGCAGCCATGCTAAATGTGATGATGCACATACTGTGATAGTCTGAAAGATGAATATGATGTTGGCCATCTGTTGTAGCCAGGTTCTTCCACTGTGTAATGGCATTACATCTAGGAGGTGTTTGAGCATCCTTTGTAGGTTATGTTATGTCACTATGCTTTTACTGCACAGTTAGCCATTACAACATCAGAGTTGGCTCAACTTCTGTCTGATTTCCTCATAATTTATTTGAACTTTTGCCTTGTCAGTTTCTAGGAGCTGCATCGTTGTCACCATGCTTATTTCTAATGCTAAAAACAGAAGCAGTTGAACTGGTCTATTTTGAGTCTGGACTCTGGACTGTGGAGACACCAAGTTGGTGTATACATGTTGCTCCAGTCCTTAAAAAATCATTTTTTTGGGGTGCCTGTATGTGCATTTGTAAGTTGGATTGAGTTTTCTAGTTGAGGATGGAAAAGAAAAGGAGGAATATACTTGGAAGTTTCTTTTTGCCTCTCAATACTCTTGTGTAAGTCGCTTGTGTAAGTCCAAGCATCTTATGAAGAAAACATTTTCACTGAAGCAAGTTCCCTTGCAGGCAGACTTATCCTTACTTTGTTGGCTCTAATTGACCATTTTTTGCTGACAATCTCCAATCTACTTTTTCGCCTGTCTTGTTAGATCATGTAGAGCTGACTCATGCTTCAAGCTCCAATTATGTGTTATTGCAGGTTTTACTGGAATTGATGACCCTTATGAACCACCATTAAATTGTGAGGTACATCATAATATAATATTTGCTATAATCTTAACATGGTCAAAGTGTGCATTATTAAGGTGTTAATGTAACTATTCCTTTTGGTTCATATTAAATCAGTGGCCTCTCTGAAACTCTAGAGATCAAAATGTTATTGGCATTTATGATTGCATTAGGAAAACAGAGCATGATTCCTCATTTCCTTTTTATTGTAACATAATCAGATCATGTTGGATCAAAAGCATGCTTAGCATGTGAAAGAGCAAATGATAAAATATGCTTGTTTCTTGAGGAGGACAGTAGTGGGTGGCAAATGTTAGATTATGATTATTGCTACACTAGTTGAATGCATAAGATGGTCTTTACTGTATCCCATAAAAAAGGATGAACTTTACTGTAAATACTTCATCCAAAGTTGAATTGACAGCTGCGGGTGACACCTATATTGATAATTCTCGGTTTTTGTCTTTTTAGTACAGCTATGTCTATAAGAACTGGATCATGATTTCATCATATTGTCTAAACTAGATCATGATTTCATCATATTCTCTATCCTACCCTTTTCATGAAGTTGCCAGTTGCCACTGTTTGGCCTTCACCTAGAAGTATGAACGCTTTGCTTTTGTTACAGATTGAGATCAAGGAAGTGGATGGTGTATGCCCTTCACCTTCTGACATGGCGGGAGAAGTGGTTACTTATCTTGAGGAGAAAGGCTTTCTGCACGAGTAGATGGAATCCATCAGGCCATCGTTGGAGAGTTTGTGCTAGCTAGACTAGCGCAGAATATGTCAAGTGCTGGCAGGGTTTCTTCTGTACTTGTTTAGACTTTTGCATGCGTTGATCTGGCCACCCATATTTTCGTTTTTTTAATTGTTGCACAAGTAAATTTACTGTGCAATGACATTCAGAACAGTGCAGTATGTTCCTAATTTGTTTGGCTTATAATTTACTTGTAATACAATGCTAATAGCCACTTGTGGTGGTGCTGATGTGACGATCATTATCGGGAAGGTACAATAACTTCTGTGAGGTTATCCGTTTCTTTCTATTTTTGCACTTGTATACCATTTTAATTATTGATATCAAAGTTGTCAAAAACCTCATTTTTATCGTACGACTCTACGATCCTAGATTAACTAGATTATAGAGGATCTTAATTTGATAAAATCTTAATATATTATGATTCTAGCAAAACTTTTGTAGGATTACGATAAAAATTTTCATACGATCATACCGATTCTATTATTTTTATTATAAATAATTAATTGTATATGTCCTTTTAATTGTAATTTTCTTTTTTCCTCTTTATGTCTACTATAATTTGCGTAAAATAACATATGATCTTTCCTTTCCACTACATTTTTGTAAACAAAAGTTCGAAAGGTATGATTTGTATGTAGTAGTGATAACATACATGTAGATTTTAAAAACATGTTTTTTGGTAGAATTTTAGGGTGTGTTTGGTTTGAGGGATGGGGTGGGATAGAATGTGATGGTTTCTTTGACCAAGCCTATCCATGTGTTTGGTTTGAGGGATAGGGTAAAATGGAATAGTCCAAAGTGGGATGAGCCTGTGCAAATTTAAAGAATATTCTTCTTAGATGCTGGACCATGTGGTTTCACCTTTTTTGTGGAACCATCTCATCCTATTACACTTTCATCACTCCAACCAAACACATCCTTATATTCTACATGGATGATGCGATTCACGGTCCTACTGAAGAATCTTCGATCCATTTAAGGATCATAATTCTGACAAAGACATATAGAAACATTTGTGTGTTGCATGCCGCAGATTACCCAAACTACTCTATTTGTTCTTTTTTACTTGACATTTTTTATTTTTCTAGGGTATCCAAGATACGACTTTGCCTACTACTTTTTATAACTTTACACTAAGATAAACTAATAAAATTATAATATTATAAAAGTAATTTTAATGATAGTTTAATGATATAACTTTTGTATAATCAATCTAAATAGTTTTAGGTTTATTGATGACCAAACTTAAAAAAAATTGACGGCACAGATTCTAGAAAGTTAAGTAAAAAAGAACGAAAAGAGTACTGTATACTTTGCATTGTCTGAAACTAATGCACATCTCTTTAGGATGTGTTTGGTTGGAGGGATGAGGTGGGATGGGATGGGATGGTTCCTTTGACCAAGCCTATCAGTGTGTTTGGTTAGAGAGATGAGGTGGGATGGAATGGTCTAAAGTGGGATGAACCTGTGCAAATTTAGAGAATATTCTTCTTAGATGCTGGACCATGTTGTTCCACTTTTTTTGTGGAACTATCTCGTCCTATCCCCATCCCATCCCATCTCACCCTATCCCTCCAACCAAACACATTAAAGGTTCGTTTGGTCAACTTGAGCTTCAAGGTGGTTTGGTCGTAAGGTTGCCGCCTTTGCTCGGTTTAGTATGCACATCGGTTCGTTTGGCCAACTTGAGCTTGAAGGTGGTTCGGTCATAAGGTTGCCGCCTTTGCTTGATTTAGTTTTGCTTGTCAGCATCAACAAGCGTGAGAAAGATTTCAGGCGAAGCACCGCGCCCGCAGATTGGCTCTACGCACTACAAGTCTGCAACGATTTCAGGCGACATGCGCGAATGGTAAAACGATTTGACTCTGCGCTAGTGCGGTCGTGCCACTGTATATTTGCATAGGGCAACGGTAGAGCGGATTGCAAGTCTGCAACGTGCGGCTTCTCACAGTGCCAATCCATCCCTCTCAGTGCACGAATGATTCGAGAGGGACACGACACCTTGTGACACGTGCTCTACCAAGAGACGACCTGATGGATTCTTTTGACTTGTATTTTATATCTTTTGGATTGAAATTTTGAAATCTAACTAAAATTCGTGAGAGAGAGTACGGAGAGAGAAACTCGCATATAATTTTGACCGATATAGATAAATTTAAAATATTATCTACTACAATCAACTTGTAGACAATATTTTTTTAAAAAAATACTCTATTTAAAAACTAATTATTTTAGAAAATCACATGAAAGAACCCAGCCGGTCGTCTCTTTGCCCCGGCCGGATCCTGCCACGCATTCTGTACACTTGTACCCGTGCGGCACCAGTCAAACACACGGCCGCGGCACGCGAGAAAACCAACAAAACCGCCAACCCGTAGGCTACGCGCGCGGCGGCGGAAGCGACGACCGACGCCTACGAACGGCTCCCGCCCTCGTCCTCCCCTGCCGCACGGCACCCTCACCCACGTAGCGACGTCAACTCCCGCGCGCACGCTCCCTTCCGCGAAACACCACTCCGCCGCGCTTCGACTTCCCCCCCCACTCCACGCAAAACAAAAACGCGCGCAAAACGGCGCAGCCCCAAACCAAGCAGGCATCCGACCGACCAGCCGAGCAAACACCACGAGAGGAGGCATCGCGCGCGAAGAGAGAAGGGATGGTGTTCAGCAGTGCATGGCTGGTGGCGGCGGCGCGCGTCCCGGCGGAGCTGTGCCAGCGACCGCCGCGGCCGGGGCGGCGGAGGCTGCGGGCCGACGAGGTACTGCGGGCTCTGTTCCTGCCGCCGGTCCAGGAGCTCGAGCGCCTGGCCGACTGCCTCTACCTCTTCTTCTGCCTGCCCCTGCCGGACTACTACGAGCCGGGGTCCGGCCGCGGCGGCTGGTTGGCGCGGCCGCCCGGCGCCGTGTTGTACAGCTACCGGAGGTCCCACTCGTTCTCCTCATCGTCGTCGATGTCCTCGACGGAGGAGTACCACTATTACTCGGATGATTAAGAAAGAAGCCTGTACAGAATGCAACGATCCATCGTCTTGTCTTTGTTTCAGGTGTCGCCTTCGTTTGTTCGATTCTTTGTAACACTGTATATATTCGTGTGTAGCGAGAAATTAAGATGATTTTCCCCTCTTAATTATGTTAGATGAGATTGTTTTGTTCCTGAAATTTAAGGTGATTGATGGTTTTTCCGGAACTTCATGATCAAAAATCGAAACGCAGAATAGCTGTCTTCTGTCCTCGACATCGAGTGTAACAATCGAGGTATAACTGTGGGCCACCTAATGCGAAAGTATGCATTTGGAGGAGAATAATTGGGCCATTTTTTAGTGGAACTGAGGCCATGTTCGTTGCAACAAGAGCATCCGCTATTTTAATTAAGCGTGGATTATTACTAGTTCTCCCTTTCAATAATTTTTTTTTCAGGGCAAACATGCCGGTAGGTGCTATGGAGTTAATGAAACTTCCGTTTCAATGCGTATTTTCTTACGCGCATGTTTCAAACATAGGAATCTCGTATGATTTTTGCAGGAGCTTTGAAAATTCATGCCATTTTCCCATGTGGAGGACTCATTTGGAATGTAGAAATATCTTGTGCATGGGAACGAGTTGTTTTGAAGCTAAGGAAATTTCAAGCAAAAATGTTTCTTACAGAGAGAGAGAGAGAGAGAGAGAGAGAGAGAGAGAGTGAGAGAGAGAGAGATTACGTTGAACTTCTCTACGGATTTTTATTGTGAGGGTTGAACTCATGCCAAGAAAAGCAGAAGAAATGAAAATTCCCACAGAAATCCTTGGAAAATGTTCCATAGTATGGAACTCCAATCTGAAAGGCTCCGTAAAAATCCTCTAAAAAAAGTTCCCTAAAAATCATTTGTTCCAAGGCACCCTAAAACAGACCCAAACAAATAAGACCCCATTTTGAAACATATGAATTTCGTATGTTTTCGTTGCATGTATACACAAGTCTAATTCTTTTAGGAACCAAGAATAAAATTCCTCGGACGGGGCCTAAAGTATATGGCCCATTCATACTTTATAAAAGGTTTAAATTAACAAATACAGACCTCGAATTAAAGGGGTGTTTATATTAGGTTCTGATTGGTTCGGCTTAAGCTTCTGGCTTATTTTTCACTATTCATAAATTTCGTCTTTTCCTGAACTTTTGGCTTTTTGTTGAGCTTTTTTGCCGGTTCTTTTTTCCCGTATTCGTTTATATTATACATAATGGGCTAACATATTTTTTAATTTTTTAAATTTAATTATGCTAAATAAGCCTTTGTCAACTACAGTGTTTTTTTTTCAGTCAGCTACAGTGATTTCAGCTAAAAGCTACAAAAAAGCCCAATTGATCCCCACCTTAGCTTTTGTTTAAAGTAGTTAGAAGCCAATATGAACATCGGGATTCTCAAATCGGTTTTCTCACTTCTTTCGCTCTAGAATAAGGCAGGGTCACAGAGCGCATCACGCACCCTACTCTTCTCGTTCTAGTCTCACGCACTTATCTTTTTTATTTTCTCTACCGCTCACGTGCTCTTTCTAAAAATTATTTTTTAACCATTATCATTTATTTTTAATTAAAAGCTAGTAGTCATAATCAAAAGCCATTGACGGTGAATGCAAAGAGCCAAAGACCTCTAAGGGCGTCTCCAACAGCTGGCTATTTAGTTAGCTAGATCTGATGTGGCAAGGAAAAAGTAGGAGAGAGAGTAGTCACTAGCGACGAGCAAATAGCTGATCTATTTCACGTAGTCCAAGAACATGAGAGAGGAGCATGTGGGTCCAACAGTATAAAATAGTCTTTGCTTTTGTCTCTCACCTCCACGTCAACTGACTATATAGCTAGTACTAGC
The DNA here is from genome assembly GCA_036346575.1 of Dendrocalamus sinicus. Lineage (NCBI taxonomy): Eukaryota > Viridiplantae > Streptophyta > Magnoliopsida > Poales > Poaceae > Dendrocalamus > Dendrocalamus sinicus. The sequence continues at coordinate 7,130,952 of CM070660.1, read as the reverse complement.
TATTACCATTGCGGACGCCCTAAGTATCAGGGCCAGTAACTGCTGGACTTAATCACATGGGCCTTTCACGCCGACGGCCCATACACAGGCCAATTCGATTACGCACACACAACAGCCCGCTGTGTCGGATGCGAAGTCATAGCGGCAGAGCCAGACGAACCAACGCCCGCGAAAAGCGAACCCGATGCCACCTGCAGAGACCATCGCAGCCGTCCATATCCACCCGCCGACCGGATCGAATGGCCATGGCTCACGGACACGCTCCAAAGGTAGTTCCGAACCCATAATTCTAATCAACACGTCACCCTCCCAAAGGAAGGTTCCCCATTCCCCTTCCCGTGCAGCAAACGCAGTCGCGAAGCAACGGACCGAATCAAAACTCGGAAGAAGAAAAAAAAGCTCTAGAAAATCGCCGTCGCCTTCGTCTTCCACCTTGTCGTCGGCGTCGACGCCCTCGAACCTTAGCTCCGTCCGATCCGCCGGCGATGCAGCACGGCAGCGGTGACTACGCGTCCTCGGCCCCCGGGGGCCACTACTACCCCCACCAGTACGCGCCCCCCGGCACGAATGCCCACCCCGCCTCCACCGATGCCCCGATCCCGGGGGGCTACGCCTCCGCGCCGCCCTACTCCGTCGGCGGCTACCCCGACCAGCCGCCCTCCGCCCCGTCCTACTCGCAGTCGCCCCAGTACGCCGGGTACCAGCCCTACAACCCCATGCCCTACCCCCCGGAGCCCTCGCCGGCGCCGTACTACACCTATCCGCCGCCCACCCAGCCGGCTCCCGCGGCGGAGCCCAACCCCCCGCCGCTGCCCTACGACGCCCCGTACTACGGAGGTGGCTACCAGCCGCCGGCCGCGGGCTACGGCGATGATGATTACCTGAACGAGGGCGCATACGCGTATAGCGGCGACGGCGCCGCCGCCGAGCCGTACGGTGCGCGCGGCACAGCGCCGACGCGGTCAGGAGCCGCGATGTTTGATGACTACGGGCGGTCGATTGGACTCTCATCGGGAGGAGATGAGCAGCCACGGAGCGGCGGTGGGGGTGGGAGCTTTGGGAAGATTGCGAGGGCTATTGCAAAAGCAGAGACCCATGAGGATGTGAGTGGTGGTGCGCAGAAGTTTCGGGTAAAACTGCTGCCGGAGGGCGCCGGGAGCCCTACTGATGTGCTTTGCCAGGTACAACTTCAGTAACGATATATAAGATTGATCAAATTATGCATCATAGATATAATTTTTAGGGTCATGGTACTTGAATTTTTTTGGGATTATACTAGATTGCCCACTATTTACCTTTGGGAGTTCTAATACACCTTTTCACCATGTTAGGTAGTTGTTCCAAATTGATATAAGGATGATCGTTACGATACATGAAGTGTGTATTTGTTGTGCTGTTGCAGATTGGTCTGGATGGAATTCGCATGCTTGATCCCAGCACAAGCAGGACCCTAAGGATTTATTCCCTCGATACACTGACGAGATGGGAGGTAATTGGGATAGCAGAAGATTATGCATATACACAAATACACAATGGTGGGGTTACTCTAATGGTTGATTGCTGTGCTTATTTTAGGTTTTAGATTCAACTGTATTTGCATTTTGGGCGAAGACTTCAGTGGATATTGAACCAAAGCGAATAAGGCTGAAGTCAAACAGCTATACATCCAATACTTTGCTTGACACTGTGACTGCAGCAACAGTGCAGGTATTGCAACAACACCAGTTTCTCTTGTCATTACAATGCTTAGCCTCATGTTTCTATTGCAAACAATTAAAATATGTATGTTTAATGCCTTAATTTCATTGTATTTGTGCCTTTTGTTTTATTCGTCAGTGTTATTTCATATTTGAACTATATCTGTAATAAGAAGCCGAATGATTTAATCTAGTCAGTTAGCCATGCTGCTGTGTTGCAATGATACTTCTTCTGGTTCATTTTACCTATCGTTTTAGATTCATGCACATGGAACAATTATAAGGAGTTAATGTCTTAGTTTTTGACATGGTTTGACCTTGTATACTCATGTTGACATTGCTTGACATGTTTTATGCATAGAACTAGGGGAATTTGGTAGAAAATGTTGCTTAGAAAATCCAAACCAGCAAATATTTGCAAACCAAAACTAGCGACATTGACATATATAATTATATATTTTGGATTGGAGGTAGGTAGTAATAATAAAAAGATGACTTGTGTTACAAATATATCACTTTTCAGCAACATTACTGGATATCTAAACCCATCACATTATACAGAATAAAATGGCATGTTAGTCTTCAGTTTCATGTAAATGATTACTCCCAGGAGTACATACTCCTACCTCCAACACTTGTTGTGTTTTTATTGCTTTTCTAGCTTTTATGTCTGAATGGTTGTTATTCTTTTGCCTTAATGTTTGTAGAAGAGTACTGATTTTTTTTATTATAAATTTTGCAAGAAATATAGTCTGTGTTTAATGTTGGTATCGGCTAATGTGGTTTAAATGCTGAAAGCTTAGAATTATCCTGCTTGACAGAATATTTTGTTCAGTGGTTCACTCATACTGTCATACATGTATGAATTAAAGCATTTTTTTTATAAAATGTTAAGCGTTTTTTTAACTTTGTGACTATAAAATTAGTTTAAGGAGATTGGTGATGATGCAAGAAGCAGAGGAACTGTGGACGCTGGTAAACTCTCAGTACAGTCAAATGAGAAGAAGAAAGGTTTTGATTGGATGTTTGCGAAACCTGTTGATGAAGTGAAAGACCATTGGGTAAGTTGAGCTGCTGCAATAGTCAGTTACTACATATTAATTACAAGTACCATTTTAGTTTACTTATTTGTTTGCTCGTGTTGTTCCACTTTTTTATATATATATTTGAAATGTTGGCTCTACCCGGTTGCACGCATGTACTTGGCTCCTTGATTCACCCTTTGCATGAGAATACACCTTCTAACCATTTCATCAGATCATATTCATCCCTTTAATTCTATTAGCTGTATGTTAGTATTTAAGAATGTTGCTCTAACCTCTTTCTGACAGTTTTTACCATCTTGTATTGGGATTTCATTTAATCATATTATTATGTTATTCTGTCTCTCCCGTTCTTTCATCAAATGGGGCAATATGCTTAAGTTACCTTTTGTCTCTTCTAGGTTCCTGATGAGGCTGCCAAGAAGTGCCACTCATGTGGTGTTGATTTTAGTCCTTTCAATCGGAGGGTAATGTATACATAATCATTGTTCATCTATACATATTTATTGCTACAATGATGAAGTTTTAATGTATTGAGATGAGTTTTTTTTCCAGCATCATTGTAGGAACTGTGGTGAAATCTTCTGTGACAAATGCACTCAAGGAAGAATTGCGCTGACAGCTGATGATGATGCTCCACTTGTCCGAGTTTGTGATAGATGCATGGTACAATCTGCTATTTAGTTGTTGCTTCTTTCTTTCGTTCTTTCTTTTTATATTACACGAACTTACTGTAATGTTAATGTTAGTTAAATTGTGAACAATACCAGCCTTATTTAGTTGTCGCTCTTTTGTCACAAGCCATTTGGAAAAAGGATTGCATTGTTAAGTCTGTTACGGCTCTTTAGTGTTTGCTGTGTTGCTTAGCAGTTAGCACATTCCCTCTACATGTACTAATTCACTTATCCTATAGCTAAGGTTATTGCTTAGCACATTCCCTCTACATGCATGTACTAGTTGGCTTATCCTATAGCTAAGGTTATTTGGTTATTATAGCTGTGTAATTAATTGCTACTGATTAATTATGCTTCAAACATGTACTCCATGATTGCGTTGATACTGAGTGGCTCAAATTCTTGTCTGTGACTCTTGTATTTCTGCTTGTAGCATTATTTGCATACGTTCTACTTATTACTAATTAGTGTAGCAGCTCTACTCTGTGCAGCATTTCATGGCACCAAATGCTATTTGAGTTTTGAATGGTGACGTATGGAAACTATGCTTAGCGGTGTGTGAAATTGTTATGCTATTTGTTCATAATAATTTTTATCTCTCGCAGGCAGAGGTCTCTCAAAGGCTTAGCATTGCACAGGAAGCTGCCAACAGATCTGCCACGGTGCAAAGTCATGAAGATCTTGCAAGGAAACTTAAGGTCATATTCTAAGTGACTCTTCCTCTATGTGATACATTCATTTAAGTGGCATGTACACTTGAAGAATTAATTAGGCCCTTTTCATTTGAAGGTTAAGAGTGACCAAAATTTGGTCATGTTGACTGGATTTGGCATGCATTTGGTTTTCTGCCAAAATTTGTTCATGTTGACCCAGTTCATTTTTCTTGCCAAAACTTGGCTAGATCGCAGGTGACCAATTTCATAACGATATTTTGGCAGTCCCAAACGCATTGATAGGGCAAAAGTTGCACTAACCAAACAGACCAGTAAGCGCAGCATTTGTGTTTACCAATCATAACTGGTCAATATAGCTGTTGCAAGTTGTAACTTTGTAAATTGGATCAAAAGCTATGACAACATTTATGAGATGCAGGACGAACCTACCTGCTAGCTGTAGGTGGCTAATTTTGGCTCATTTCGATTCATCAGCTGGACTAAATGGGAGTTGTGAAGTTAGAAAAGGGGCATTATTCCATGAAATGCCTTCAGGAACATAAGACATATCTTTTCTTTTTGCAATATATCATAGTTGTGCACAAGACCAAGGAAAATTTGTATTGAACGTGAAGCTCAAATATGATGTGTTGTTTTATGATATCCATGATTTTAACAAATTTATCCTTTGGCCAACAGGAGGAAATGGAGAGAAATCGCAAGTCTTCAGGTACTTCCTTGTTTTTAATCTGTAAAGAGTTCAACTTACGTAGATAATAGTATGTTAAAATTCTCAAATTTCTGTTGTAAAAGGTTCAGCATCTGGAGGTGGATCTGGAACCAGAATGAGGGAAGTTGCATGTCCTACCTGCACGGTCCATCTTCAGGTCTGTCACAGATTTTAGGCAGTGTAGTATAGCTCAAATGTAAATGCTCTTATAATGATGGTTCATTTGGTCCCTAACATATTAATGTGATGTGGAATTGTAGGTTCAGGTTCCAACCTCTGGCTCTGAAACAGTGGAGTGTGGAGTGTGCCAGCATGCTTTCCTTGTCAACGCGAATTGATATGCAGGGAGAGAGAGAGCATGCTATAGCAACTTATTCTGTTGATAACTCTATTTTTTACCCTCTTCTATACAAAATAAGCGTGTGTTCAACTTGTAGATGTTTGTGTTGATCATGATAGTATATGTTTATTTTTCTTGTACATGAGTGAATTCTGAGTATTGTTGCTGAAAATGCTGGGTGTTTGTGAAGGATAGCAAGAGAATACTCATTGGTGAAGACATGCGTCACACGTATATCTAAACTGAAGTTCCATCATGCTTCTTTTTAAAGAGCTTATGTGCTCTTTCAGGTTCAAGTGTGTTCAAACAACGCTGTTGTCAGACATATTTCACTAGGCCAAAATCCTGAAGAATCAGTGCCGGTTTAGTTTTATAATTTGTGTTAAGAAGCACATAGCATAAGGTTCTGATTCTCGATTGCGACACACATCTTGTGAGGCAAATGTACTTGATTGACTAAAACGCTTGTTTGCAGACAGAACTGTAACATGAGACAAGATAAACTGAGCCAAGTTGGAGCATGCATGTCGCGGTAGCAAGAACAGAAAACCAGTTCACCTGCTTGTTCAGCCTATCCATCTCTCTCGAGGCAACAATCCAACATTCCTAGCGAACTAGACACCTTGTTGCCATCAAATGATCGGACGAGCGAACCCCATGGCCCAACCCAACTAGCTGTATCCGCACACGTTTCACGGTGTGATTAGCTTGGAGAAGCTTTTCAGTGTTCCATCCAGGCAAGGGCATGGCACGCAGGAAGGATGGCAGTAATGACGCATCCAAGTGTGTGACTGGTATCCATGGACGGACCCACGCAGCATGGATTGCAAAACGCAAAGAAGCTGCATCCTCTGCCTAAAAACATTGTCCCTCACAAGGGTTTCAAATCCTAGTGGTAACCGACCAGTAAGCAGTTCTGCCGGTGGCAACTGGTGGAATACAAACCGGTGATTTTTTATTTAATTTAAATTTAAAATTTTGAATGTAAAAGTTAATTTCTCTAATGATATTTACATTATTCAACACTAATAGGATGTATTAGGAAGATGCATACACCTCTCGTGCTTGACTTCATACTTTTGCCATGAATGTGTTAGAAATTTCTAATTTCTGAATGTAAAAGTTAGTTTCCTTAATAATGTTTATATTATTTAATAGTAATGAAATGTATAAAGAAGATGTATGCACCTTCCGTGCTTGACTTTATGCTTTTTACCATGAATGTGTTAGGAATTTCTAATTTCAAATTTGAAAATTCAGTTTTTAGCAGTTTTTCTTTGGTTTTTTGGTGGTAACCAATCGGTTTTCTCGATTACTGATTTCAAATTCAAGTTTTAACACTTAAAATTTGGCCCTTTTTTTGCCGGTTACCTGCCGGTTTTCTGGTTACCGACCGGTAACCGTTATCAGTCGTCTGGCGGTATTCCCCTGGTTCTGGGTTTTGGAACCTTGGTCCCTCTGGTAAAAAAAAATTGTTTTGAATATCGGCACAGTTTAATAGTCCTTAAAATACAACTTTGATTACTAATTTCTATTTAATATACTTATAAAAGACAATAAAACGATAATATTATAAAAACACTTTTTTGGATGAATTTACACATATAATATTTCCGTGTCTAATTTAAATATTTAAAAGATATCGATAGCTAAATCTTAAAAAATTAGATTGCATGTAGAGGTGCATCCAGGGTTTTATCACGTTCCGAATTGTGGAGGGCTGAAGGTCACTGCTACCTAGATTGGAATAGAAGATGCCTTAGGGTATCCATAGTGTATATAACCCAAGAGGCCTTAAGGTAGGTCCCATCTAAACCTTAAGGCCGACTCCATAGTGTATATAACCTAAGGGGCTTTAAGACGGTCCCACTCGGCAGATAAAGAAAAATTATATTTTAATGCTTGTGGCCAGGTCTTTAGCTTGAGGACCAGCCTTAAGCATTTTTTTGCTTATAGTCTGCTTAAGGTTACCCCTGTAATGTATAAAGTTGACCTTAAGGTGACTTAAGACCCTCTATTTTCATACACTACAGATGCCCTTAGCACGGGTAAATATTTCAGATCTAGACTATCATAGGCCCATATCCACCTTCGATTGCATATATCCAGACGACTAGTTTTTATGAAACGGAGTAAGGAAAAAAGCACTGCTTTATTAGCCTTTAGGAGAAGCTTAGATACATACATTAGCCGAGTACGTACGTACGAAGTAGGCCACTGCGTGTTCTTGGCATGATTAACCTCTCCTCGAAAGCAGAGTCTCTCCTCTCCTCTCTCGAGTCGTTTAAGCGCAAACACCATCATTCTGCCGCTGAAAGCGTTTCGTCGAGGCATGCATGCGAAACTAAGCATGGAAAAGTCTTACACTGGTGCAAAGAATCAACAGCAAATGACCATTGCATGGTGAAAGAAACAAAGCCTATAGTCTCTGAAAGTTCTTGGAATGGCAGCGACGTGATCTGATGAGTAGAAGGTACAGCTATATGCTCTGACATGGCACTGCTGTGTTGTTAGCCTCAGGCGGTGTCGTGTGTGTGCGTCAGTGTGTGTATCACGGAAGCAGAGGTGCTTAAGTTTCTGCGGCTCCAATCAGAGCAGCCGGTGCTAAATGTTCCTAGCATCCAGTGCATACTCGACGAGGCCTTTTCTTCTGCGCAGGGTAATTGATCAAGCCTGCACCCTGCATTGCCAGGTTTCTGTTCCTAATCGGGCTAATGCATGCTACTGTCTTTTGAGTTTTGACCGGCGCTTTGAAGAGAGCCGTACGGCATGATTACTCGCCACCTGACGCTCTGATAGTGTTCGAATGTGCCCGTCTCAATGAATTTTTGTAGTTTGTAGATAAGCAAGCAGAACGGTATTGGGGTTGCTGGTGAACAACTCTGGTGCATCTCTTGCCAAAAACAGTCAATAGATTTGTGTTCTTTATGTTTTTCTGTTAGTAGATGTTATGTGGAATTTGATCCACCAATAGTAAAATAACCAAACGCTTGAGTTGTCCTTAGGCAGCTCTTGATTGCCTTTGGCTAGTTAGGTGTTCTGTTCTTGCATATTTGGATACTACAACTGCAAGGAAAAGGCATCTTTCATTCACCCCTTTTAGAAAGATTGCTCCACTCCATATATTCTCTTCTTCTTCTTTCCCTAGAGAATATTCTGTACGTAGTGCCAATAATCAAAACATAGAAGTGAAGAGCACCAAGACATTCTTAATCTAACTCTTTCAGTACTGTAACCATCAGGCACAGGACCAAGCTATCGGTTTGGTAGATCAATGCATGCTACTAATGTATAATCAAATCAAACACAACCCCAAATATAAATATCCCGTTGGTCAATTGCAATTTCAGATCCCATCTTTCAATCGGACAGTATCTCATTCGATTACGCTCGAAACGATAAACAATAGGTTTATTCTTTTGGGCTTTTATTAGCCTAATAAATAATGATTATTGAGAGAAGCGAAAAACATAAAGCCACTGAAAAGATAAAAAGAGAATAGGGGCATTGCCTATAACAAACAGTCCATGCTCTTCAGCTAGGCGTTTGGTCCTATCTTTGTCCATTATGCATCCATTTGGTCAAGCGCCATGTTCTGTGCTCTCCCCAGCCTTGTCCTTTATTTGTATCATTGCATGGACAGCCATGCCATTGCTCACTCACCGCCACCACACCCCAGTTAGCTCAGACTCACCCATCAGGCTTAGCATGCTTGTAGACAACCACCGGCTACAGGATGCTACGATACAGTGGATAATCAGACTTCGATTGGACTGCATAGATAATGCATACAGGTTGTTGCGATAGGGACGTGAGAAATCGTTTTGAGTAGTGGCCAACCGATGATTGGGGCTGATCAGTGGTTAAGTTACCTTGGATTCTTGGCTATGCATGGTTGTTATGAATTGAGATGATTCCTTGTACTACCCAAATGGAAGAACACGAGAATGTATTGTTTTGTAGGAGAATGAAAGTGCCTAGTGAGTGGAGTCCTTCCTTGTGAACTTTCAAAGTATTGTAAATGTAGGTAATATTTTAATTTCAGATTTTACTGAAAGTCAAATATAGTAAATAACTAATGATGTATAAATCACTACTAATAGCAGATAACTTATTATATTTCAAAATATATGTAGAAACAGAATTTAAATAGGTAGATCGGTCTTACAAATGACTTACAGTTGGATCAAAGTGAACGTAGATCAAGCAACGAAGCGAGTGGCCGCACAAATGTGCGCTACCTAGAAACCTTATTACTGCCCCCCATACAGGTCTTCACGACAGCAACGGCTCAAAGATATCGCTTCTCTTCTTCACGATGCACGCTAGGAAGAAGAGTCGACAAGGTTTAGACGACGCAACACAATAGCACATGTTTGTAGGAGGAAGGAAAAGAAATGGAGGATACAGTGATAGAAGGCACTTTGCTCTAGATATCTCCAGGCATATATATAGATGTAGACTATGAATTGATATGATTAACCAATTATTTATCTACTGATAACTGACATAGTTACCCAGTCATTTACTCACTAGTAATTGTCAGTCATCAACACCCAATAAAACCTCACTCATTCCAACAGAAAGAGATGTACAATTTAGCAAAAATAAGGTCAGAAATAGATGCACAGTTCAACAAAAATAAGATCGAACTGGTCTGCCAAGTGGTGCACGATTTTTCACAAAAAATACGGGAATGCGTGCGCACACATGCGTGTGTGTTTAGCCTAATTCCTCCTCATACTATCTGTATTAGTTGAATGCCCGTGCGTTGCTACAGATTTTTAAAATTTATCATACTATATCTTTTAAAACTCACGGGTGGTAAAATTTTTTAGAATATGCATACAAACATGTTTTAAAATTTTTTAAATCCGCCAAGTAAGTCGAAAGCCGTCGATCACACCTCGTAGTTATAAGTTAAAAGACATCGAGCACACCTCGTGGTCATAGGTCGGGAGCCCTCGAGCACACCTCGTCATCGTAAGTCGGAAGCGTCGACCATTGCGCGTGATCGTAGGTCGGGAGCGGTCGACCATCACTGGTGGCCGTAAGTTGGCAGCGGTCGACGATCGATTGTGGTTCTAAATCGGGAGCCTTCGACAATGGCTCATGGTCATACATCGGAAGCCGACGACCATCGTTCGTGGTCATAAGTCGGAAGCCATCGAGGACACCTCATAATTGTAAGTCAAAACACATCGACCAGCGCTCATAGTCATAAGTCGAAAGATATCGACCACACCTCGTGGTCATAAGTCAAAACACATCGACCAGTGCTCGTGGTCGTAAATTAGAAGCCTTCGATCACACCTTGTGGTCATAAGCTAGAAGTCGTCGATCGTCGCGCGTGATCGTAGGTTGGAAGCGGTCGACCATCGCTGGTGGTCGTACGTTGGCAGGCCTCCGGTGTGCTTGTGCCCTGTCACCCGACTGCCGGTGCTAGCCTGCTCGGCCCTGACTTTGACCACGGCTTGAACTTCGACCACAACTCTGTGACTTTGATTACGGCCCTTCGACTTCAACCGCGGACCGACTTCATCCACGGCCCTTCGACTTCGACTATTGCCCCTTCAACCACTGTCCCCTTCGACCACGATTTGGCTTTTGACCATGACCCTTCGACTTCGACCACGGCCTGACTTTAACCATAGCCCTTCTACTTCGACCGCGGACCAACTTCATCCATAGCCTTTTGACTTCGACCACGGCTTGGACTTCTACCACGACCCTTCGATTTCGACCACGGCTTCGACTTCGACCACGGATCTTTGACTTCAGGCATGGCCCCCTTCAACCATGGCTTCGACTTCGACCATGGCCCCTCGACTTCGGCCATGGCTCCTCGACCACGGCCCCATTTGACCATGGCACCGACTTCGACGACCAGCTTAGGAGACCAAAATCGTCAGACAGTGTGACAGGCTCTGAACGAAGAGCAGGAGGAGGTAGAGAGGCTCACCGGCGGCGATCGCATTGGCGGCGGTGGAGGAGAGCCTAGTGGGCGGGCGTAGTAAGAGGAAGCCACCGCCATCGCTGAGTGCCCTTCTCTTTGATCCATCGACCGCTGTCACCTAGCGCCATTCTCTTTGATCCACCAGCCACTGTTGCCGAGCATCGTGCCACTGGTTGGAGGGACAATGGGAGATGGAATTGGTGGCGGCGCCCTGGGGAAAGTTGGGGGACTGCGATCAGATGCTGCAGTGCGGGGAAGGAATTTGTGGCGGCGCTGAGGAGGAGGAGGTGCGACACGAGGGTTCGGGGGAGGAGGCGGTAGTTGCGGGAGGTGTAGGTGGGGAGGTGGCGGCGAGCAGATGGGGAGAGGAGGCGGCGGGCAAATGCGTTGGGGAGGCGGCGACGAGAGGATGCAACGCTGCTGGGAGAAGTTGGGGGACTGCGATCAAACGCTGCCATATGGGGAAGGAATTGGTGGCAGCGCCGAGGAGGAGAAGGCGTGGCACGAGGGTTCGGGGCAGAGAAGGAGGCGGCGGTTGCGGGAGGTGGAGTGGTTGCGGGAGGTGAAGGATGCGGGGGAAGAGAAGAGGAGGAGCGCGGCCCATGCGTCGGCCCGACTTTTTCAATGAAGAGTGGAAGAACTACCTACATGCGGATCTGGACGGCTGATCTTTGATCGGACGGCTAAAAAGAAAGGAGGGATAACAGACCGACGACCACCAACTCACATTTTTATAATAGTAAAGATATCTTGTGTCACATGTTTTAAAAGTGGTAACAACTTCACTTTATAAATTATTTTTTATTTAACAAAAAATATTATAGTAAAATATGCATACTTTAATATTATATGAAGTCGACCTGACACTCATGAGCACTATTTCTAACGTCAACTACTTGAGCAACTTCTGTATTTGACCCACTCATAAACTAGAGGACTATTTGTCTGACCTACAAATTGAATCTAAGGCCTATACAACATTATAGGAGTACTTATGATATGTATAATAGTCTATTTCTTAAAGTTATCTTTTAATGACACTTTCAATGATAGAGATTGTTATGTTGTCTTCATACTTTGCACATCATTAAAAAAACAGTTATAGATATCATCAAATTTAGTGGGGTGGTATTCATCAGTAGAACCGGATAATAAATTTTATCAAGCTCTCTTTCTTCCCCTCTCCCTTAGTGTTGTATTTTGTGCTCAAGCAGTGTCTTGCATGAGACACTGCTTCCCTATCTCTCTTTTTTAATTTCCTCTTCACCTCAGCGTAAATTCTACTTGACAGACTAATTAATGCTATAGATACTGCTTATGTAGGACTATTGGGAGTGCCCTAAGGTTTCCACCTCATCTAAAGATAGCACTAGAGACAACCTCTTCAACAGTAAATCATTTTTTAAATATTTTATACTATTTTCATCATAATTTTTTTTGTCTCGCACTATGTGACTATTTGCGTTATTTTGTGGGCTTAAGTCGTCTCTTGTATAAGAGACAACATATTATCTCTCATAACCTCCACTCTCTTTTGTATAGAATTTCACTTATTTAATACAGTTAAAAGATAATTGAGATGGTAATGTTAGAGATGCCTCTATTAGTTTTGAAATTTACACTAAACACAAGGCAGAACATGCATCTAAACGCTCGCGAATACAAAGAAGCGATGAGCCGATGATGTATGACGGGAAATAGATAGCATTGGTCTGTGCTAAGCTGCCTCGATGTCCTGTGTTCCTGCTCTCTAGGCTACATAGCCTTAGCCTGGCCTCCGTCAGGCTTCGACTATGGGCGGATGCGGGACTGCTTAAGTGTGGGCTAAGGCTTACGATTTTGTAGTAACTTATTGTTAAATAGTGTGTCTTTTAGGAGAGGTCTGTAGAAAGATTATACTGAGTTTAACTGTACCGGCTAAAATCACATGCGACTATTTCTCTCTGCATATTGCCTCTCGCGAACAGGCTAAATTCAAAAACCACATCTCAAAAGAATCCACTTTATATTAGACATCAGCATCGGTGGCCATGAATTCGTCTGTTCGTGCCATGGTAGGTGAGATGAGGCTGAATTCGTATGTTCGTGCCATGGAAGGTGAGATGAGGCAATGTGCAAAATTACGTACAATTGTTTTTCTCTATATACTGTCTCTCATAAATAGTTAGAATTCAAAAATTATAAATTAAAAATTAAATTTACAACCTAAAAGAACGTATCCAAGATCATTAGAATCACGGTCCAAACAAGCAGCATCGTGGATCGTGGAAGCGCCGTGTGGCTTTGTTTTTCCTGAGTTGCTCCGGAAACGGGCCAAAAACCGGTTGGGTTTTAGAAGATTTCCAGCATATTTCATTGTGCACTTTGCTCGAGCTGTTTGTTACATCTCGATTAATCTCAAATACTGTGTGCAATGGTTCTAGTGCAGATAAGTGCGTGCGCGTAAAATTTTGAGGCGAAGTTGCACGGCAGCAGCAAGCGAGCAACGTCCACACGTACCAATAATTAAAAGCCATGTCACTCTGTTGGCATTCAGTGAATCTGTGCGTGAATATGCAACACGTACCAGGCTGCGGCGCTAAGCTTTTTGGACAGAAAAATACTTCAAGATGAACAGCTTTTGCTAATAAGCTCTTTTAGGCTGGGCATAAAAAATAATCATGGTCATTTACGGCGCTATTACTACCGGAGTATTGCTTTGCTGCTCCTAAGATACATAGGCGAAATGAAAAGGATGAGTTCTGTGGATAGGGTCACTCGTATCCTAGTCCTATGAGTTTGGATAGTTGTGCTGAAGGAGTTCTAATGAATTTTAAATAGGATTATGATTCCTATATTTTTTAGTAGAATTTCTATTCCCCTTTAAAAGAGAGTCAGCAAGAAATAACTATATAAAATCCTGAAAGGTGGTCATGAAGAACTCAAACAACAAAGTAAATAAGCCACTTATCCAAAGTTAGAGATGCATGAAATGATTAGAGATTAGGTTAGTTTTTAGCACTAGATTCTTATATAGCTCAAGGATTTGAGGATCCTAAAATATTCAAGATAGTTGTGTGTGAGAGTAACAATCCCTTATACTCTTTTAAGGTTGTGCTTAAAGAAATTTATGGTCGATTTTGCTGAATTTTTTCTCTAGTTATGGTTGCTTCAATATCGTTATTTTTGTTCTCTCTACGAGATATATCTTCGTTCCTGATACTGTCTATGAGGTTCATCTTCTTCGTTCTTTACGCCATGCACGCTCGTGTCGTATCTCACAAACTCTGATCCGATCCCAGGGCTGCTGTGCACAACAAGGGGTATTAGAGTGTAACAAGTGGTATTAGAGTTAAGGCCGGATTAATCTGATTTGTGAGAAAATCGATAAATTGTCAAGTGGCTAAAATCAAGCTTGATGTCGACGAGGTGGAATTAAGTAGAGAAATTTAACGGCGGAGGAAATTTCAGTGCGTGGCAATGTACGATGAAGGGTGTTCTTGTTCAGTAGAAGCTAATCGATATTCTTGAAGGGGACAAACTGAAAAAGATATTTGATGAAGATTAAAAGGTGATGGAGTGGAAGGCTATCAATTTAATTCGTTTATGTCTTTTCGATGAGGTAAAATACTCGATGATTAAGGAGAATTCGTTGAAGAAATTATGTGAGGACTTAGAAGAAATTGTATATGGCAAAGTCGTTGACAAACCAACAGGTGCCGAAACGACAACTGTACATGTTAGATATGGAGGAAGGTACACGGTTCATTGACCATCTCAATATTTTCAATAAGTTTATCACATAGTTGACTAGTGTGGATGAGAAAATTAAAGAAAACAACAAGGTCATCATATTGTCATCATCTCTACCACCATCATGAGAGCAATTGCTGATGAATATTCTTATAAAAAAACCACTCTCAACTTCAATGAGGTAGTTGCATATCTATTGAAATCAGAGTCCTTGAAAAGCCATTGGAATTTTCATCCTAAAGTGATCAAGCACTGGCTGTAGTAGGTGTTGCAGGCAGAAGCAAAAGTCACAGAAAGAAGGATGGCAAGAGAAAAAGCACACGTGTATGTTATCTATGTGATAAAGAGGGTCACATGATAAAAGAATGTCCGAGTTTGAAGCAAATAAAGGGTTGAATACGTCCAACGTATGGAATTGTTCACTTAGCGGATTATAAGAAGTGTGCAATTACTAAGGTGATAACAGTTACATTGAACATGTATGATGGAGTACATCACACATTGATGAGAGTTTGGTATGTTCCCGGCTTAACAAAAAATCTAATATCTGTGAGGCCGCTTGAACTCGAAAGTTGTGAGGTATCACTTTGAGGTAGATACTTATAAAGGGCAAGTAACCATGAAAAGTATCTGCCACTATAGATAATACGATTAATGAATACACGTAAAGAAAGGGCAATCAATGGGAGCTCTAGTAAAAATCCTGGCCAAGAGAAGAAAACCATGTTATCAATGGTAGTTACTTAGATCTCATTTGCAATTATGTGCAAAACTGCAAAGGCGGTTAGAAAATCTAGCAGATGCAAAGATGAATGTGCAAGCTGTTGAAAGGAAGGCATGGTGGGACCAAGCATGCTGTACTGGTGAGTATGTGTTGCTCGGAGGTGGTACAACCAATGTTATGGATGTCTGTAGGAATAGGAGGTGTGGTTAATCGAACTACAAAATAAATGAGCTCTCAAGTGGAGGGTTTGGGCAGGCTAGCCTGAACAATGACTTGTACATTGTGATTATGTGCATGAGCTCCTGTGATGGGGGAACTTCTAAAGGTACGAGAGAAAAAATAAAAAATACGGAGCCAACTTGAAGCAAGTTCTTGGAGAATCATATTGACTTTAACAGATAAGAGTCAATGTGAAGATTGTTGAGTATGATGACTCATTTTCTAGTCTTTTAAGATTTAAGAATATGTGCTATAAGTAATCCTAGATGAATCTTAATACGATTATGATTTCTACCCCCTTTAGTAGTAGGATTCCTGCTACACTTTTGAAGGAGTGCAAGGGGGATTATATAAAACCATGAGGGTGATCATAGAGAACACAAACAACCAAGCAATAAAGCAAAGAAGCCACTCGTCTAAAGTTAGAGATATACGAGAGGATTAGAGGCTAGGTTATTCTTTAGCATTAGATTCTTGTATATAGCAAGAATCCGAAGGTCCTAAAAAATTCAAGAGGATTGTGAGAAAGTGACAATCTCTTGTACTCTTTTGAGATTGTGCTTAAGGAATTTATGGTCGGCTTCATCAAATCTTTTTTCTCTCATCATGGTTGCTTCAACGTCGTTATTTTGATTTTCTTTACAGGATTTATTTTCTTCGTTCTTGATACCATGTACGCTCATGTCGTATCTCATAAACTCTATTCTAATCCAATGGTTGCTACGTATAAGAAGGTGTATCAGAATGTAACAAGTTCTTCTCTTTAATGCACAACAGCACCATGAAAAATGACAGTGTCCACCAATTAGTGGGTGATGACGGTTAAACAGTCATGAATAATAATGAGAAGTGCTTGTATGCTTTCCTCTCTAACAAGAGTAACGCTAATATCAAAACATATAAAGAGATAAATAATATCTATCTACTATTGATAGTGCTTTAAAAATTATGCAAATCACTGTTGAGAAAAGTATAGAAGCACCTTCCATAATATAATCTGAGTGCCATCAATCTGTTGTGAATAACATAATGGGAACGTCATCAATATTGTCAAGGAAATGATCGAACATACAATCTGATTAAGAGGTGATTTTTGATTAGTTGGCGTTTCCCCCTATTTAATTACTAAAGCAGCTACATTATACTTCTACTCATTTATCACACAAAGTTAGTTCCATAATATTGTGTTTGGCATTCACAGCATGTATCATATAGAGTGACCGTGCTTCTTTTTTAATGTATCAGTACCCGGATTGCTATGATTTGCAGCAAGTAACATATCAGGTTTATTGCACAGTTTTTTGTGAATAACTATGTGTACCTAGATTTCTATTTGAATGTATTAGTTGAAATGTACCAGGATTTTAGTTTCTAGTATCTTGGTATTTGTTATTTTCTCTATCTATTCCAGGTCATATTTTCCTTTTGACTGATTTCTCAGTTTTTAGCTGTGCAAGGAAACCAAAATCTTCCACCCACATTCCTCCAAACCCCCTCGCAGTAGCACTTGAACTGTCTGAAGGGTTATGTTCTGTTGTGCATCTGATGTACATCCAATGGCCAATTCCCATTTAAGTGATGTTTAGACCGTCCAAAGGGTTATCTTTTGCTACTACGCGTCCGACGTACATCCAGTGGCCAATTTCCACTTAAGTGATGTTCGGACCATCTGAAGTGTTATCTTCTGCTGCCGCGCATCCGATGTACATCCAACGGCCAATTTCCACTTAAGTGACATTCGGACCGTCCAAAGGTCACTTCTTTTGTTGCGCGTCCGATGTACATCCAACGACAAATTTCCACTTAAGTGACGTTCGGACCGTCTGAATGTCACTTCTTCTGTTGCGTCTCTGATGTACATCCAATGGCCGCAACGTGCTACCGCCTTGCTTGGGCGCCCGACGGGGAGCTCCGCCGAGGAGCTCCCTCCCTCCTCTCCTATCGTTGGCCACTGGGAATGGCAAGCATGGGGGATTTGGTTTTGGAGACAGACATGACTACACACGGGGGAGTTAGTTTTGGAGTGGGACATGATGGCGTGCAGGGGAGCTCCCTCCTTGTCAGCACACAAGGGCGTTGCCTCCTCACCGACGCCGGTGGATCCGCCGGTGGGATTCTAGGGTTAGGGATTGAGGGGAGGGGTTAACGCAAGACTTGGAGGCGCACAGGGGTGTAAATGCAAGAAAGCCTGAGGTGCATAAGTGCACGGGAGAGTTGAGTGCACTGAATACATTCCCACTATACATGGTGCAATAATCACAAGGAAACCTTTCTTCCACATGATCCCCATCCCATCCCGTACCATTCTTGTCCATGTACATGCAACCAGTAGTCCAGCACCCACCAATCAATCGGTGCAAAGAGAGAGATACTCACATGCGATTTTGGTCGATATGAATGAAGTCAGGATAGTGTCTATTACAATTGACTTGTAGACCCCGCGTTGAAATGAAAAGACACTCTATTTGAAAGCTAGTTATTATAGAAAGATAAGCCATAAGCCCAAAGGAACCCAGTCTTGGTCATGGAATTCTTGGTCTATATTTTCACTAAAATTTGGCAACAAATTAAATTAAAGATCTAATGAAAAAGGAATATTATCAAAGTTTGCTAACACATTGGTAATAGTACTGATGGCTCTGTTATTTTTGGCCTTTTTTACTTTTGACTTCGACTTCTTCGAAAACCGAAATAAATGGGAAGGCTTTTCGAAACCACTTTTCCGAACGGCTTCCCGAGCTTAAAACCATGTGTGTTGTCCGTGTTGGTGACTCCGCCGTTCACCGCCGTCTCGAAAGAGAAAAACTAATGCACGATATACTGTAGAAAGCAAAACTAACGAGGCATCATTTTACCGTCGGATTCATTGGTTCAACGCACCAAATGCCTTCGCGCGAAGCTTTCTAAGCACATTGGAATCTGGATCCCTCGATACAAAGCACTGCAAGTCTTCCCATCTCCCCCCTCTCCCTCGATCCCCCTTTCCATCTCTCTCCACAACGTTACCAGTCTATTCACTGCAGTTGCGAGCAGCTGGAGTTGTGGTAGATATGCAGGAGAGAATGGAGGCCAAGAGCTGGTGGAGGAGCCATCACAACAACACGTTGGTGCATCAATGGCGGCAACGCTTCGTCCATTGACAAGGGATGGCATGCGGGCATAGCGAGCAACAAAGCGTGGGTGAGCTAGCATGCGGGCATAGCGAGCAGCAAAGCGTGGGCGAGCTATGTGGTGCGACGAAAGGCGAGTGACCTAGCAGGTTGATGAGCTTGGTGGCCATCGGCGAGTTCAGCAGCGCTCAAGAAGGTGAGCATTTAGGGTAGCCTAGCGGGCATGCGCCTTTGGGTGAGCACGGTAGCCCACTGAACACAGGACATTGATGAATGTGTCCCTAGTGTCCTAACTCCAATTTCTTCTATTTTTTTCCTCATTTGTTGTTGAAATGTGCTTTATTTTTGTGAAACTTAATTGAAGCTTTTTTGAAAGTCACTCAAATTTTACAAAAAACATTATTGAAACTCTATGAAGATTGAAGTTTTTTTTTGAAATTTGGTCTAAACTCTTCTAAAACTTAAGTTTCAACTTTCAAACTTGTGTTTTTTGTTTCATGAAGTTTAACTCCAAGTTTAATAAGGTTTTATAAAATTTCAAAAGGCTTTATGACTAAGTTTTATGAAATTTCATAAGATTTCATTACTAAATTTTATGGTGTTTCATTAAGTTTTATAAAAGTTTCAGGAGGTTATGCCTAAGTTGACTTTTGGTTTTGGTTTATAAATAGTAACAACTTGTAAAACTTGTAGAGAGAGACACTCGCATGCGATTTTGGTCGATATAAATAAAGTTACTATAGTATGTACTACAATCAACTAGTAGATCTCGCATTGAAAAGACACTCTATTTGAAAGTTAGGTACTGTAGAAAAATCATTTACTATAGAAAAGCAGTTTTTAGAGACCAATACGAACAAACCTTAAGTTTTATGTTTAAGTTTCATGGTGTTTCATATGTTTTTATAAAGTTTTAGGAGGTTTCATACTTAAGTTAACTAAATTTTATAATGTCCTATGGCTAAATTTTCATAGAACCTCATGAAACTCATGAAATTGAAATGAAATCCGATGAAATTTGTTTGTACTGTTAGAATTCTTTCTATCAGTATACCATATGTTAGCATCTCTATCTTAAAAAATACAAATAAAAATTATTAACCATAGCTAAAAACAAAGAACATAACCATCAAATTTGATCAAAGTTACCATGATTTGGCAACTTTTTTTTGCAAGCGTGGCCTTAGAACAGGAATTTTGGACACATATGGACCCCTAAACATTCGAAATCCCATTTTGGCCCCCAAATAAAAAAAATTCCGTTTTTGGACCCCTCCCGACCGCGCGTCCTCCGTGTGCCGCCACATGTCCCGATCGCGCGGCCGGCGGGAATCTCATGATCGGGCGGCAGACGCTACGGATGCGGTCTGCAATGCGTCGTGCGCTCGAGAGGCGATCGCGGCCGGCGCTCGGCGGCGGGTCGTGCGGTGTGGTACCGCGACGACCCGTGCTACTGATGCGATCGTCGCGGTACCACACCGCACACGCCGGACACGTGGTGGCTCCAGGGCTTACGTGCGCTCGGGAGGGGTTCAGATTTGGAATTTTTTTGATTTGGAGGTTAAAAATGCAATTTCGGATGGTTAGAGGTCCAAATATGTCCAAAATTCTTAGAACGGAACCGGCGCAGTGCGGGGTCGAAGGCCGAGCCGGACCGGCCGTCTCGTCTCCAGCTTTTAAAACGCCACGACGCCCTGCCTTCCCCTGCCTTCTCTCTCCTCGTCGTACGCAGCGCGCAGCGAGAGGGGAGAGGGGAGAGGAGAGAGGGAGAGCAGCAGGCACGGCGGCCGAAGCAAAACGACACCAACGGACGGATTTTTAAGTGCGCCATTCCATCCGCCCGTGTCCTCTAGCCTCATCACCCGTCGTCGGCTAGAGGAAAGCAAAGCGCCCGCCCTCCTCTGCTTGGTTAGCTTAGCCAGGTCCACGAGGAGGCCATGGCTGCGGCGCGCGCGTGCAGCTTCCGCCGGTGCTTGGCTGTGCTAGTGGCGGCGGCGGTTCTCTTCTCGGCCTGCGCCGAGGGAGCGGCGGCGGCGGGGAATGCCAAGGGGTCGCGGCGGCGGCAGCTGCTGCGGCAACGGCAGGTGCACAACCACCTCAAGCGGCTCAACAAGGTGCCTCTCGCCAGCATTGAGGTATCCATCCGTCCGTCCCGCTCGTCTCCCTCCTCCTCCCCAACACTGTGCGCGCATTCAGTTTGTTGCGTTCTTGCGTCTTGTTATCCTTGTCAAAGATTTCGTTTTCTTTTGGTATTGGAAGTGAATCCAAGTGAATCAACGGAGAAAGGTGATGCATTTGGTATGGAAGACAAAGAAAGACGCCCTTTTGAGGCGCTCTGTCTCTGTGCGTGCTTGTGATGAGCTGCCTGCTTTGCCCGGTCCGCTTCGCTTTGGAAGAGCTGATTCACTGCTCCTCCCATGGACCATGCATTGGCATTCTTTCGTCGCGGGAGGAAAAGACTCGCTTTTCGGGGAAATTTTATGGGTGCCCGTGCTTCTTTGGTTCATTGGGCTTGAAGGGAAAGATGCTTGCTTTTGGTTGCTTTCCTTCCTTTGGAGAACTGAGTCTTTTCCTGAACCATTATATTTTTGCTTTTGCTTGTTCAAAGTAACCTTGGTTTGTTTTCTCCCACTTGCTTTGATGTGTGCAAGTATTAGGGGTAGTATCTTACCATGTGTGCTTTGAATTATCTCCCACCTTTTATTTTTCTTCTTTTATGGCTCTAGTTTCTGCTCTGAAAACTATGCTTACAGTTTTTTTTTTTGCAAATGATATTTTTTTCCCACTGTCTCTCAAATTATTCCTGTCCTAAGTTTAGCACGATGCTCTCTCTCTCTCTCTCGCTTTGTTGCAACGACTGATTCTGAGAAATCAACAGAGCCCAGATGGAGACATCATAGACTGTGTGCACATCTCCAACCAGCCTGCCTTCGATCACCCTTTCCTCAAGAATCACACCATCCAGGTTCCTCTCTCTCCAGCACCACTGCCCTTTTTACAGTTGGGGTAGAGCTTATCCCCCCACATATCATGATAACACTCAATGGTGCACCATCATCACCTTGCAGATGAGGCCTGCTTACCACCCAGAAGGTCTGTATGATGAGTCCAAGGTTGCATCGCAGCAGAACACTCAGCAAATCATCCAAATGTGGCATCAGAATGGCAAGTGCCCGGAGAACACCATACCAATCAGGAGGACTAAGAAGGAGGATGTCCTCAGGGCCAGCTCTGTCAGGAGGTATGGCAAGAAGAGGCACAGGAGCACCCCAAATCCCATGTCTGTTGACCCTGACATGCTCAATGAGAGTGGCCACCAGGTAGAATAGAATGCTTCGTTCATCTTCATAGTACTAACTTGTTCTTGGATTGTTTAAAGTGTTCATTTAATCATGTTTACCCTCCCATGGAGCAGCATGCAATAGCATATGTGCAGGGGGGTAAGTACTATGGGGCCAAGGCCACCATCAATGTGTGGCAGCCAAGGATTGAGCAGGCCAATGAGTTCAGCCTGTCCCAGCTCTGGATCTTGGGGGGTTCCTTTGGGCAGGACCTCAACAGCATTGAAGCAGGATGGCAGGTGAGAGTGAGACATGAGAGGGGGAAATCCACAGTCAAAAGTTCTATTAAATGCTGCGTTTCAGCTTCCGGTTTTGTTGTTCTTCTTCCATGCTGTCAATTATGAGGGGCGTTCCTCCTTGCATGCGCTAATAATTTCTTCTGTGTTGCAATAATTATATGTACACTACTGAAAGACCCTTACATTTTTGTTGGAGCTAGACTAGATTCCCCATTTGCACTGATCTTTTTCTTTCTTGAGCTGTACTAGTAGTACTCATTAGTCATTACTGTTTTTAGGAGCTAGAGAATGCTGCAATGCTGGACTAAATTCCGTAGACTCTTTCATTGTGGCTTATTCCTTTGTGCTCTCCACAAAATTTCAGGTTAGCCCAGACCTGTACGGGGACAAAAACACTAGACTCTTCACCTACTGGACTGTAAGATAAACATCACATTCCTTTCAATCTTCATGGCAATTGTTTTTAGCTTCTTTGTATTGCTGTGATACTGATTTTGAATTTCTGTGGAATACCGTAGAGTGATGCATATCAAGCAACAGGATGCTACAACCTACTTTGCTCAGGATTCATTCAGATAAACAATCAGATAGCCATAGGCGCCAGCATCTTCCCTATCTCCAACTACGGTGGTTCCCAATACGATATCAATATTTTGGTCTGGAAGGTAAAATACAAGAACCCTTCACATGCCGAGCATACGTTATCATATTCATGAATGG
Organism: Dendrocalamus sinicus; assembly: GCA_036346575.1. NCBI lineage: Eukaryota > Viridiplantae > Streptophyta > Magnoliopsida > Poales > Poaceae > Dendrocalamus > Dendrocalamus sinicus. The sequence goes on along the minus strand of CM070660.1, from coordinate 7,107,774 downwards.
GGCCAAAGAATCTATGCCCACCTGTTTCTTGTTCTTTCTTAAGGCGCCTTCAGCCTTCAGGCTTAAGTCCAGGCTACAACTCTGGCTCTGGCCTGTTTGTGGACAGTCGGCACTCTCACAGTTGGCCCCACACGCATACTGGAATTATGCCTGCTAATACACAAACTGATGATTTGCCCTTTGAACAAATCAAGAATATTCGTCTTATGTTCATGTTCCTCCTGTTAGAAAATCTTATAATTTCTGCAAGGAAAATTTGGAAATCTCTCATCTGGTAAACAAAACACTTGCCCATTTGCAATTTGCATTGCCATGTGCCATTATGGGCCTGTTTGGGAGAGCTCCACTAGCTCCAGATCCACGAAAACAGCTCCACTCCACGAAATTTTACCCAAACACTTCAGCTCCGCGAAATTTGGATCCACCAAAATCCTGGATCTGAGGGCCAGATCCATAGATTTCATGGAGCTCCTCAAGGGGTGCTCCACCGTGGAGTTGGTGGTAATTACCCACCAATGCCACTAGTTACACACCCCATCCCATCAAAAGTGGCCATTCCCACCAAAACTTCAATTTCGTGGATCTGGAGCTACTGTACAAGCCAAACATTTCATGATGGGATCCCAGATCTACGGTGGAGCTGCTTCATGATGGAGTTGCTGCTCCAGATCCACGTTTTCAGTGGTAGAGCTCTCCCAAACAGGCCCTATGTAGTCATTTTGCCACTTGCATGACCAACAAGATCTTGTTGCCAAGTATTTCGAAAAGTTTGCTGTACACATAAAATAATTTCCAAGTCATTTTCATCAAAGGGCAGTGCCTTTTCATAGTGCATATCAGTGGCGGAGCTAGAGCAAAACGGAGGAGGGTGCAATGGGCTGCGCGTGGGAACATAGGACGGTGGGAGAATGGGCTGGACAGGGCGAGTGAGGGTATTTGTTGGGCTAAGGGTACACCATATTGGACCAAGGGGGTGCACAAAGGATAAATGTTTACTAGTAATAACTAAAAAAATTTTTGGACCCGGGTTCCTGGGAACCCCCTCCCCTCCATTGGGCTCCGCCCCTGGTGCATGTAATGAACACTTAAGAGCAACTTCAACCGGTTCTTTATCCTGCTCTTCATTGTATATTTACCTAATATGACTCAAGAAATAGACTCCAACCGGTTCTTTATCCTCCTCTTCATTTTTATCGAGTCGCTATTTTCTCCCGGCCGCTAGCTAGATTTGGCGAGCGCCTCCTCACTCGCTTCTCAAATAGCTAGGCCATTGGAATGCTAACTCAAACAGAGAGCTGAACATAATAGCTAGCCTCTTCATCCTAGGAAATAGAGAGGGAGAAATGACTAATGGGATGGAGTTGCTCTTTTGTGCATATAATGAACATTTAAGACTTTCTTTTGTGCATGCATGATAGCTCTAAAAGGCACCTACTATATTCCCTGATCATTATCCTATCTGCTAAATATGCCCGTAAATCGTGGTTTGCAGGACCCAAAGGAGGGCAATTGGTGGTTGCAGTTTGGTAATGGCTATGTTTTGGGCTACTGGCCATCTTTCCTTTTCTCCTACTTGGCAGACAGTGCCTCCATGATAGAGTGGGGTGGTGAGGTGGTGAACTCGGAGTCTGACGGCAGCCACACTTCCACACAAATGGGCAGTGGCCACTTCCCTGAGGAAGGGTTTGGCAAGTCCAGCTACTTCAGAAACATCCAAGTGGTGGATTCATCCAACAATCTTAAGGCACCAAGTGGTGTTGGGTCATTCACTGAGCAATCCAACTGCTATGATGTGCAGAATGGCAACAATGGTGATTGGGGCACTTACTTCTACTATGGGGGGCCTGGGAAAAATCCTAATTGTCCATAGGAAAAGAAAAGAATTGCTATCCAAAAGCCCTAACAACCCCCTGACACCTCTGTATTATCCAGTAAATTAGTTTACACATCTCTTTCTTTCTTTTTGTTCTTTTTCTTGGTTTTTTATTTTGTTTTACTTTTGCCCCCTAAGTTTATTTTGTTTTCCAGGTAAGTGTTTGACGTGATTTTGTTCTCTCCCTCAGAGATGTTGGCCTGGTTCTAGGGAGGAGTGTGGTCAAGTTTCTGAAGAGAAACAGGCCTGTTTGGTTTGTGCCTCTTGTTTGTCAAATAGTTTTGTTTCGCCCATGTCTTCAACCTGTTTGTTGGAGCTCCTTGTCGAGTTGAATTGAATTACTTAAGTTGTTGGTATGTGTGAGCCCGGTTAATACCAGTACCAGACTACCAGTATGTGTTTTCTATTCTGAAAAGTGGCTAATCAAGTGTTTAGCTATTGGAAGATGTACAAAGATGCCAACTTTTTGTGCGTTAAGTTTGGTGGTCGTTGGCCATCTGGAAAAGTGCACAAGGGTGGTTGGTCTTGCAGTTTTGTGAAGGCAGGAGTTCACATTGCAAGTAACAAAGCAAAGCACCACTGCTCAACAATCTCTGAGTGCCAGTGTAAAACCCTGGCCCAACCAGTAGTCCGGACTGCCACCTCTATAATTTAGTCTCTGAGTATAAACCATTTAACGAAAATTTTCCGACCTAGTCCTCTACAAAGAACTAATTTATAATAAACATGATTCGATGATTAGAGAACTTAAGACACTTGTGCCTAAAAATGCTCAATACCACACACTCGAGAACGCTTAAGATAACACGCCTAAGAATGCTCAAGAACGCTTGAGACCTTATGTCCAAGAACATTACTGAGAACATATATATTGTTAGAGAAGTCCGAGTTATGAACACACTCGAACACGATGAACAACAAGTTTTTGTGCTGCAAGGCGGCAGCATTTTCTCCGTATATTACTGAATTTATAAGACTCTATATATAGAATGTGGCCTGATTGGCCTCTTAGACTTGCGCCACGAACGAACAGCTCGTACGTGGTGCCACTATGACCTGCTCCCGCATGAACGACGTGCGCGCCAAGCTGAACTGCGCATGACCAGAAGACGTGCCCATGCGCTTGACTAACCGTGGTTCGGTGCGTAGGAGTCGGAGCTTGCGCCCACTTTCTACCTCAGCACTGGCCTGGAATCACATGATTGTCGCCGGTGTTTAGTCTTTGGACTTAAGCAACGTGAGCCACATGAAGCGACTCATGTCATCGACCAGCGGGAGGAAGTAGTTGTTGTTGCTCGAGGTGATAGGCGTGATTAGTCCGCATAAGTCATTGTGGAGGACGTTGAGGGCGTCCTTGGCGCGGTACTTCGCCTGCTACGGGAAAGAAGAGCGCTTCTACTCTTATACCAGGCAGCTGTTGTAGACTTGGTCGACCTGGTCGATTGGCGGCAGTCCACGCACCATCTTCTGCTGCGCGAGCTTGCGGAGTGCCTGGAAGTTGAGGTGCCCATACCTAGCATGCCAGCGCCAGGCCTGCTCAGAACTGCATGTGGACAAGCAGACCGCCCTAGCAATGTCGAGCTTAAGAATGTAGAGGCGGCTCGAAGAGCGCCTCACTTTTGCCAGCAACTGTCGTTATTGGTCGAAGATCCATAGGTCCTCGCCGTTGATCACTACCCTACACCCAGTCTAATCAAGATGTCCGAGCCTCATAATAATGTTGACCGTCAGTCTTGGGATAAAGTATAATCCGGTGAGTGCCCGGTGCTCTCCCGACTTGAGGGAGAAGAGGATGGTGCTGCACCCCTTGATCTCCACGGATGAGCCATCGCTGAACTTCATTGTGCTGCAGATGCCAGTGTCGAGCTTGGAGAAGGCTGACCTTGACCCGGTCATGTGGTTGGTGGCTCCCGCGTTTAGGACCCATCGATGGTGGTCGCACTCTTTCCTCTGCCCAAGCTGGACGAAGAACTTGTCCTCGCTCACCTCAACGTGGGTGCACGGCAATGGCAATGGAGATTCACGGCGTCAGTGGTAGGGACTCGTGGTGTGGTGGCAGAGGGGAATCGTGGCTAATGAGTACCCTAGCCACAAGCAAAGTAGGCTCATCATCGTCCCCTTTGGCCAGGTGGGCCTGATCTCGCATGGGCTTGCTGCGGTAGTCCTTGGCCCAGTGACCTTGCTTGCCACAGTTGCGGCATTGGACCCTGGGAGCGTCACGGCCGCCAGCCTGGCTGGCCCCATTTGCACCACCATCACATGGCCCAGTACCGCATCTGCACCTTTGCCACAACAGCAATTTTAGCCGGAGCTGTTGCCTCTGCCATTCCCGTCGTTCTCGTACCTTTGGAGCTAGGCTTGCCACTCATCCTCAATGAGAAGCAGGCGGCCACTGGTATTGACACGGCCACTGGTGTTGGTATTAGAGCCGAGCATGTATCACTGCTCCACCGCGCAAAGACGCCTGGTTACCTCCTTGATGCTGAGCGTGCTCAGAATGAGAAGGGTCTTGATGGAGATGGTGACCTGTGAGAGACATTCCGGGACGACCTGCAGAAATTTCTTCACCACTTCCTCGTCGGTGACGTTGTCCCCTAGGACTCGAAGGTTGTTGGTGAGACTTGTGATTCTCATGGTGAAGTTGTTGACGGACTCGCCATCCTTGAACGCAATCTCACCGAGCTCACGTCGTAGCTTTTGTGCATTCACCTCTCTGACATGCTCGACGCTGACGTGCATCATCTTAACCACGTCCCAGGCGTCCTTGGGGGCGTCCTTGACGGCAAAGGTTGAGAGCATGTTCGGTAGCACGGCACAGAGAATGGTGGACAGCGCCAGTCTGTCATCGTGGAAGTCACCACCACCAGGCTCGATTGCCTCCCAAAGACCCTGTGCTTGCAGGTTCATGCGCATTACTAGCACCCAATTGGTGTAGTTCATCCAGGTGAGCGTGGGGTAGACCACCAAGCACGACGTCTCCTTGACTACGTGCTGGACAACGATCTCACGATCACCGTTGTCATGGTGCCGCGGTCGATGTGGAGGAGATGTCGTTGAGTGAGGATGGCCTCACCGCGGAGGAGTCCTTGATTGCCTACCTGTCAGAGCCCACGACGATGACATAATTGTGCCTGGACTGTCAACTTGGCTCTGATACCAAATGTTAGAGAAATCCAAGTTATGAACACACTCAAACACGATGAACAACAAGTTTTATGCTGCAAGGTGGCATCATTTTATCCATGTATTACTGAATTTATAAAACTCTATATACAGAACGTGGGTTGAGTGGCCTCCTAGACTTGTGCCACGAACGAACAGCCCGTACGTAGTGCCACTACGACCTGCTCCCGTGTGAATGATGTGCGCGTCGAGTTAAACTGTGCACGACCAAAAGACGTGGCCATGCACTTGACTAATCAAGAAAGAAGGAACTCACATGACTACAACTACGACCACACGCACATGGCTACAACCAACTCACACGACTAAGACTATGACCACATGACTACGACCACACACACAGCTACGACCACGCACATGGCTATGACCACGCACAAGACTTATCCAACATATATTACCATAAAAGCTTCCTAAGGTTCATCATTAGTTACGAGAGTTCTACAGACTAAGTTTAAGGTGATATTAAGGAAAATGGAGGTGATGCTCTAGATCATTGTCATGGATATGGTGCAGATGTGCTACTCCCATTTTCGATGAATGATGCCTTATCGGTCACCTAAAAACAGCAACAAAACAAACGTGAGTCCAAGACACAACAAGTATATAGCAAAATAGTAAGCATTGATATATATATATACACACACACACACACACGATACCATCTTAAACCATGTTTCATTTTTCATTTATTATCCATATATATCAACACGTCATTTAGCATCAATTTTCATTATTAGTAATACAATGCAAATGCACATACACATCTCTACTCTTTTCTTTAGCTTATACCGGTATAGTTGGGTATACACCCGTCGATGTACCACCCTCTTATTATCTCCATCTGTGGAGATGTCTTTTCCTCCATCTCGTAGAGGTATTTACCGAAGTAAGTTTTTCATGTCCACCGAAGTGGGTCTCTTTCATGCTATAAATATGCACTTAATGCAATGCACGACTTTCATCATTCTTTACTATTCCCTTTCATCATCACTTAGCCATCATCATCATTTAATCATCACAGAAATGGGAGTAAACATAGCAATAAAGCATGATAAGTACTGCATCAAGTTTAACTAGTAATATCTATCAGCCCAATTTACTGTTTTACCATGCACTTATTTGTTTAAACTTATGAACGATGTGTGAATGGCACCAATCTTAAACCTCCACCTGGACAACCATAAGCCATCTCAATACATCACTAAAACAATATATACTCACACAAACGAATGGTATCACTTCTACGCGCAAAACTGACACATACAACCTCTTTTCACCGGACGATTCTCTCTTGTCCCAGTGATTAAATGACCATAACTTTCAATACATCCTATCAAATCAAATGTTTAAGTACTCTACAGAAACCTAATAAAATTAGCTATAAGTTCCTAGTAGATCAAGTTCTCGGATTATCCCCTTAATATGCCCAAAATCTCAATAAAGACACTGCACATTGAATTCATCTACTAATCATGTTCTAGCTATTCCAAATGCACCTATCTTGCTAATTTCTACTCTAATCATTAACTAGTCCAAGAACTAGCAAAATAAAAGTTTCGGTTCATTATTCTAGTGACGAACAGCTAAATCGAAACACCTTGTTCCTCTCCTTGGCTGGATCTAGCGTTGATGCAACCTCCTCTCTTCTGCCTTGCCCTTCTCCTTTTCTCCTCATCTTCCTTCCTCTCTTTCTCCCTTTTCTCAGCCGGGCTCCTTCTTTCTTCCTTCTCCTTCTTCTTGTCCTCCTTCCTCTTTTCTTCTTTCTCTTTTCTTCTCGGGCGAGCCTCCTGTCTTCCTCTTCCCTCCTCCTTCCTTGGAGGCGCCCGTTGGCGGTGGGAGCGGGAGAAGGAGGCATCGACGGGCAATGGTGCACAGAAGGCGGCGTTGACGGGCGACGATGGCCTACTGTGTGGCACACGAAGGGACGGCACTAGCGACCTGCGGCGGAGGCGACAACGCCGACGACCCACACGGATGGAGGATACAGCACATAGGGGAGGACAACAATGTCGATAGGTGATGGCACAATACAGAGGCATAGCCGGGTGATGACAGTGATGGTGGGGTAGTGGCGTAGGTCAACAGTGTGGCTAGAGGCGACGACATGTGCATGAGGATGGGGATGAGGGTGGGGAACAGATAAGAATGAGCTGCCTCCCCTGCTCATCCCTTATGTGGGGTTGGTGTGGGCTGAGCCGGCTCTAGATTGGCCTAGCCTAGCCGCGCCCTCTTCTTTTTTTTTTTTGTTTCACTGGGTATTACAGCCTGCCTATTGGTTGTTGCTGCTTGGTGAGTAGTATTGTGTGAAGCCCGCTCCAAACGGCTTTGGCTTCTGGCTTAGCCAGAAGCCACTTGGAACGAGCCAAATTTTTTTTTTGGCTTTTTTGCACTTTATTTCTTTGCATTGTCCGTGACAATATAACGGTTTTTTGTTCTTTTATTATTTTTCTCTTCTTTGACTCAAAAGGACTAAAAGTCACTATAGTGCATTTGTAGCTCAAAGCCAATAGCAGAAGTTGGAAGCTAGGGCTTTTAAGCCAGTTGGAGCGGGGCTGGGTCTCCTGTTGGATTCTGACCCCTGCTCTAATAGAAGGTTTTAGTGCTCTGGGTGAGGCATCCAGTTCAATCCCTCCCAAGTAAACCACCCTTCTCGATGAAACACTCAGGGTGGGGTGAAATCCGTATTGGAAAGTTGTCTAATTGTCCAGCTATAACGCATTCTCTGGAAAATTGAATTACTATCATGTAGTTCGATTTGTTTTATGCCAAGGAATTAGCCCGGTTGGGTAGAACCAAATCAAAAAAATTGAGAGAAAATAAAAATGACAAGCTCTTAAGCTACAGAATACTAACCCATGTGAGCTTATTTTTTTTAACTTACTAATCCATGTGAGCTGAATGATCATGTTAAGGAAATTACTGAAAGTTACCAAGCAACATGAGTGTTTTTTTCAATAAAAAATACCATGGATCCAGCCATCTCGTCAGTTCGAGCGTACATACATCGCATGGTCGCGGCTCACGAGCACGCACCAAACTGACCAAAAGGGCTAGAAAGAACAAGTCACCTTCACATGGCAAACAGGGTCTCTGCCTCTTTTGGTTGGATTCGCTCGGAAATAATTACACCAACAAAGTCCAGGACATGCAATGCATGCAGGCATGAAGGCAGCAGCTAGGCTCTCACTCACTGCCTGCTGTGCTGAGTGCTGCTGCTGCTGCTGCTTACTGCTAGCTAGAACAGCTAGGACTAGCGTGGATGCATGGAGCCATGGATGGCTTTGACAGCTTTCGTGGTTCGTGTGCTCGCCCAGAGGTCCCTGTGATCTTCATCAATGTCTCCCTTGTTTGCAAGTCCTTTTTTACATCCACATGTTTGAGATTCTTCCGAAGAGGGTTGCGCCTTTCCCGGTCTCCCCACCTGCCAAACCTCATCTCGCCAACATACAATTGATGAGTTCGTTTCTTTTGCCCTATTGTTGGATAAAATCACTAGATGTATGTGCTGCTGCTTTATTTTAACCTAACCAGGTTATATGAAGCAAGTTTCTGAACCACTCTGTTGAACCATTATTTTATCGTGTGAGTTTCAAAGATTTATTAGTTCATACACTAAGCTTGTGTTTGGTTTGGAGGCAGTAGGGATAGAATGACTTCACCCCTGTTTTTAAGAACGGGACCGTCCCCGTTCTTTGTTTGGTTGTAAGGGATAGGATCGTCTCTGTTTTTTTATTTGGTTCTGGGACATCAAAATATGGGATGAGTCATCCGACGTATGGGGCCCTTTTGTCATCCTCTTGTTTTTAAGAAGCGAGAAAGAGGGACGAGCATATCCCCTTGTTTTTTTAGGGACGGGGGCATTCTCGATTTAGGAGAATATTCCCGAGATATTCCCCAAAGGGGATGGATTCTGTCCCTGCTGACTCCAATCCAAACAGATTTAAATCTAGGATTGCCTTGTTCATCTCCTATTATCCCTAGAACCAAACACACACTAAGTCACGCTGCAGAAGGATGATCCCAATAGGCAGTGGTAATGGTAAGCTCCCAGCTTTTCAGAGAGATTGTAATGAGCCGAACAAGGAACGACGTATCGCAGGAGAGTATACGCTGGTCGCCTAGTACTTTTTTTTAACGGAATACAGGGATCCCATTAAACCAAGAGCACAGTTAAATCGCTAGCCCCTAAGTTCAATACAAACTCGGGGACCCCGAAGATAAGCAACAGGGGATCATCCTGAACAAGATTTCTACCGTGGGTCGTTAACGCGTGCGCCACCTGACCAATATGGCATACGGCAGAGATAAAACTCAGCGTCTTTCTACTTGGCACAATCATATTGTACGTGTCTTTTTCCCCTTTCCCCACTTATTTGCCTTATTCTTTTTGATTTTTGACTTCTCTAAAAATTAAAAAACCAAAAGTCAAAACTAGATATAGACAGTCTCTTAAAGCAAATTCTTCAAACGGCTTTTAGAGCCCAAAATCGCATGCGTCGTCAGCGTCGACTTCTCCACCCTTTGTTACCAACTTTAAAAACGTAATAAAATACCATCAACTGCAGCGTAAAAAAACACCCTATTATCTGCCCCACGCCACTAGGCCACAGCCTTTCATCGAAGGGAAGCAGAGCAGACATGGAAATTTGTAACGAGAGGAGCTCGTGCAATCTAACGTTGAGTGGATAATTCAAATGCTTCCGTGTTTGCGATGAAACCATACGTGCTGCTCGGTTACTCCGTGTATGTGAAGTATAGGGTCTATTATTTCAGCTTCTAAAAGCTGTTTTTCAATTTTTCTATAGTAATTTACTTTTAAACAGAGTATCTTTTTAAGGTAATGTCTACTAGTTAATTGTAGTACATACTATACCGACTTCATTTATATCAGCAAAAATCACATGTGAGTTTCTATTACTCTGTAATCTCTCACATGAACAGCCCAAAAGCCACAGGCCACAGCCAAAACCCATAAGCTTCAACCAAAAATAACATATCCATAAAGTACACCTACTGTGCAGGGGAGACAGGTTTTCCCAGCCTCACTTGATTTTTCTGAATGGGACAAAATGGCCTCAATAATTGAAGAAACCTAGTCACCGCACATCACGTACTGGGAAACATCGTCCGAATTGAGAAAATTGCTATAATAGGACTCCAAACAACGTGTTTCGCTATAATAGAACTTCTAACGTTGACATCGCTAAAATAACACCCAAAATATTGGCTTCTCGTAATACATGACATTTGGCTAATGTTTCGAAATACCCGAACATTGGAATTAAAAGAGCCAAATGTCATGTATTACGAGAAGCCAATGTTTCAGTTGTCATTTTAGCGATGTCAACGTTAGAAGTCCCATTATAGCGAAACACGTTGTTTGGAGTCCCATTATAGCAATTTTCTCGTCCGAATTGGGTACATTTTTTTTAGCATATCTGGCCGGTATTGTTGGCATGGTCGAGCTTGTTCGTCCACAGTGCCATGAAGAGGACACACGAGTCTCGCTGTCTCTTGGCGACCATCGAATGTGGGTGTACGTAGTTTCCCGTTTCTTATCACCTACTGGCAAACGATCAGCTTCACGATGTAGACGTTGCTGCATGTAGGGATGAAAACGGAACGGAAATATCCTGTACCGAACCGCATCGTTTTCTACATTTGACCCGATCAAATTCGTATTTTCGGACAAATTCGAATTCGGTTCGAAATACGGAATACCAAATTCGAAAACGGAGCGAAAACGGTTTAAATGTTTTCCGACCGTTTTCTACTTTTCTACATTTTATTCGGAATATACCGTATTATAAATTCGGTTTAAACCGAATTTGGCCCACTTGACCAACGCCCAGTGGATCACGCGCCACGCCCACTAGCCTGGCGCCCACCCTAACCTCGCTCGCCGTCGCTCGGTGCTCCTCCCTTGATCCTTCCTATCTGCGCCGCGGCGCGCGACCCGAACTCCCGCCGCCCGCCCCGCCGCGCGTGCCATCCGGCGAGGAGGGTGTTCCACGGCCACCACAAAGAAGACGACGACCCCCACGGGGACGCGGCGTCGCCGCCGCGCATGATGCGGCGGAGCTTCGTCCGCGTCCTCCGCCACCACGGCGGCGGCGCGCCAAGTGCGTGCGTCAGGCGCGCGGCGACGCACGCCGGTCCTTCAAGTGCCGCCTCCACCGCACCAACTCCGGGCGAGGCCACCCCACCGTCCCCTCCGACCTCCCCGGCCGGCGCATCCGCCGCGCCGCCGCCGGCCGTCTCGTCCTTCGCTTCCTCCCGCACCGTCGAGGCCCAGTGACGCTGAGCTTCCACCCCGGAATCGCCAGACCAAGAAAGCAAGAGGGGGAGAGGAGAGGGTGTCAGATCCCAAGTCTCTGATCTGGATTCCAGCGAGAAAATCACAGATCGGCAGCCTGGAAAAGAGGAAAACAGAAGGAACTAGAGACGACTACGACTACGCTACAGCTAAGGCTAAAATGATATCGGCAAATAGCATATCCATTCCTTTCCCACAGCAGCGTATATGGGTACAGCACATGATTAGTCATGATTGCCGATTACAGTGATTACTCCCCTAATAAAATCACATTAAGCTCTAAGTAGGTAAAACTAACTCCTCAACGTAACAAGCTTAACTGAACTGATATGGACCATAGATTTCTACTTAACAAAGCAAAATATCATCACAGCCGTCGATCAGGTAGACTGGGCCGCAGTGAAACGTTTTCTTCAGGCTTCGTTGTTTTCTTCAATTCTTCAGCAGATAGCCGGTCATGACAGAGGGGGAAGAGAGAACAGAACATCGCGTATCATATCATCAGAAGGGAGTTTATTTTTATTTCCCTTATCGTGATCTCCGTGTATTGGAGGATTTTTGCTTCCTTTTTTTTTGCTGTGTGGGATCCTTGATGTGCCTGCCTACCTTCCTTCACATGAAGAAATTCCCTTCCCCTGCTCAAATCAGGCCCCTTTGTGCCTTGCCCCTTTGGTACTACACGTCGGTATTCCGTATTGAATTTTCGTATACCGACCGTGTTCGACATAATTCCGTTCGAATTGGTTCGTTTTCGAAATTCTCGATATTCCGTAAGTTCGCGTTCGTTTTCGTGTCCGGCTTTACCGCTTTCGCTTTCGTTTTCGTATTCAAATGTAGAAGTAGAAAACGGTTGAGGAGTTTTCCGACCGTTTCCGACCGTTTTCATCCCTAGCTGCATGCTTGGGTGTTCGAGGACACACCGTGTAGGAGCAACGCAATCGATCAGGCTCCAGCCATCTCAGTGTCAGGGGCACAAGGCAACAGTAACCCTGTGACCGAACGAAAACAGCGGCGTCTCGTCGGATCCCTCGAGAGAGTCGGTGTCACCGAGAGCCCGATCCCGGCCGCCGGCGCCGCGTCAGCCGTCGCACGATGCTGCGACGGCGCGGCACGCACGGGCAACTTTGTTGCTAGTCGGCTCGGCTACGACCTCCCACGCTGCCACCTCGTGCCATCCGTCCGCGCCCGCCGTCACCAAGCCGGGCGCGCGGCGCGGCGCGCCACTACCTGAGCGAGCCTGACGAGCCACCCAGCGAAGCACGTCACGGCCAAGCGCGTTACTGCTCCATCCGGCGCGCGCTACTCGTCGCCCGCGCGCGCTTGATCATCCACCGCTCCCGCCCGCGTCGCCGCTCAATTTTCATGCCACTACGGCGCGCGGGCCGGCGGCCGCACGCCCGCACTACTGCTTCGTAGCTGGCACGTAGTCCGTGCCGCGTACGCCGCCGCCGCCGCCGCTCCTCCTTACTAGCACGACGCGCCGCTGCTCTTACCGTCGGTCCAAAACGCTGCTCATGAACGCTCACGCTGCACGCTGCTACTACTACCTGCAGCGCATGCCGTTGCCTCCCAGGCTACAATTCCAGGCAGCCAAACTGAAGTTGCATGCATTTTACCGCCCTTGCATCTGAATAAATATACGGAGAACATTGATAAGAGCTGTTGCTGCAAATGAAGTTCATCGTTTTCTATAGTACAAGCTACAGAGGAATAGAAGTTCTACATTAAGAATAGAGCACAGCAAGGAGTTCGTTACAGCATGTTTGCTAACACATACATTTTTCACTATAGTAATTAGTAAGTAATCCGAGTATGGCTAGAAAATAGCCAGCATCTTCCCGACTAAATACTAGGAAGCTACATCATCTTCGTAACAAAGCAAAACAATGGTAGAGTGCCACCACTCGAGCAGTTAAAATTGGCAGTGCTACCCAAGAACCTATTCAGTTCTGCAAGGCAAATACGAAGTTTGGAGCGCTATCAAATACAAGTCCTTCAGAACATTGACGTGATGATCAAGAATGAATTCCATCTCCATCATTGTGCGGCGATGTTGGCAGCGCTAGTATGCTACCCAAGAATCACTCTACAATGCAGCATAGACGCGTTCACTGCCAATTCTTCGAAAATTAAGGTAAAACTCATTTCTGCTGTTGTGGTTTCCCAACAGAGTGCAGGTATACGGAAACAGAAACAACCCTGAAAATTGAGCAAGAATCCATTAAACAATCATGGGTTAAAAGGTTCCCATGGAGAGAACTTGTGATTACGCTTTCATCAGGACTTACGTAGATCCTAGGAAGAATGCAAGTGATAGATGGAAACCAAACAAAAAGACAGATACAATTGCTGTCAGAAGCATTGCGACTGAAGTTGAATACACCTGTATGTATGCAAGGACACATGGTCAGACAAACCAATACATTAGTGTAACTTTGTAAAGAGTAGAGTGATATCAAGAAGTCTTTGATCTGCTTTAATAATCATAAAGGGAATATTGATAACTTAATTTCTTCAGTTGCCTCAAATATCAAAAGGTTGAAATCTAGATATCAGGCCGATGTTTTATAGTTGTCTTGCTTCTACAAAGGATGCGTGAAAATTGTTCAATGTTTTGCGTAGAGAACCAGATGGTTTGTTTATTAACATAGTTTCTCAGGTAACAGAATGAGGAATGACATGGTTTCTCGCTAACAGAATGTGGAATGCCGTAATTTCTCAAATACAGAATGTGGAAAATGTAAGAATAAAGACTTGTTCCCCATCAAGCAGGCATGGACAAAAGTATTAGTGTACAAGGTTGACGCTGTAAGAAATACAGACATGCATAAAATAAGGCATGCTCTAAGGTGTTATCTAAATGTAATCCATGCAGGTAACACAAAACTGCTGCGCTGTTGAAAAAAAAGAACTGTTAAGTGTAAATTGCATTTCAGAATACAAAATTGCTTAAATCCGCCATCAACTTCTGTAGTCCACCAAACATGATAATAGAAAGATCCAAAAGACCTCCACTTGGCATAATTCACTGAGATAACAATCTAAAACTAAAGTTGAACTAGTGATGCATTCTGGAAGAGTTTTAATGCCACGCAACGAGTAAAATAATCCATAATTTTCTCTAAATGGAAAACAACAGGAGAGGACAAAGATTCAACGAGAGTATCCAAGGTTGCAATCACAGACTGCCACTTAAGCATGAAATAGGTGGCTCAGTAGGGAAAACCTGAGGTAGCAGAGTGGCTACAGTTATTAGGATGTGCTATTGTGCAGCAAAGATGGTCATAACGCATTTATTTAAACCTTGAAACCAGTTGTAGAAGTTCAAATTTTGTACCTTGACAATATTGTCAGCATACTTCATCACCATTGATACAGCAATTCCACTGCAAAGCAAACGAAAACACTATAGGGCAAGTTAAACCCCAAAAGGCCGATATTGCAAATTAGTTAAAGATTCAGCTGTTAGTACCTGAGTGCATGGTTAAGAATCATCAAAACAGTAATGAATGAGTAGCCATGAAAAAAGCCTCTGCATTAGATGGTGCAATCAAGTTAAATAGTCTATACCATGGATTGTAACAGAATATATGACATGAAATGAAGCAATTTTCATCACAACTTATTCATGACAGCATCATAGTCCTGAACACAAACTGCAACTAAATTGAAGAGCATCCCAAAAATGTACAGCCAAAAATTCTGCACGTTGATGTTTCTTGAAGGACGTTTTTTTACGATAGCCTGCATTGTGCAAAGATGAACAAATGTCTTAAACTCTTCAGGTAATCCCTTGAAAGTTCACATTAATGAATCTTTCTAAAGTGAGATACATATGCAAAGAGAAGCAATTTCACAAAGTCACATACTTCTGTGTATACCCCAGCAAAACCACTTAGAAGAGCCATCACCTGGAAAAGAAAGAGCATTCAGCTAGTTTGAGTTAGAAAACTTCCTGTACGCTGTAGCATGTCTAAGTGACAATGAATGCCTTTTCTCCGACGTGACTCACAATTGCCATCATCCAACCTTGAATAGGGGTTTGAAGAACATGGTCTGACCTGGAAAGGGGCATATTATATTTCTGTTAGTTGACCAAGATGATTGGAGAAATGAGAAAAAAGAATTATCAAGAATGGACAAAAAATAATAAAAGATATATCCAAACATATTTTGCTTACGAGGGGTTAAGCTGAGCAGTAGTGCAGCCAGCACATAGAAGAATAAATGCAGCCCACTGAATTTCACTTAGCCTGAAAAGAACAGAAAGCATTCAGTGATGAAACATAAGCTCCCATGCTAGATTAAGAATGGGAAACAGGTGCTGCCTTATTGGTCAAGAAAATGGTGCGAACAATTCTGGAAATGAAGAGGAAAGAAAAGAACAGTTTTGGCATTTAAAGAACGCCATAAAGATTGTGATGGCCAGCTAAGAAGGTTAGTAAAGTATTGACTATTGAAACATTTAGCATGTTGAATTCATATATTTGTAAAGATATTAATATGCAACTATATACGCCAAATGCAAAAGACCCCAAAAAATCTAGCATTTGAAAATGTCTTTAGGTGACATGTAACACATGTTTGCGAGGCCATGCCTAATGACTATTTGGTGTGCAACTGAACTTTAGTACATCCATTTTGTCACATAACTTTAACGCCTTTCTGCAAGGTATAATTTCCAAATTCCTACATTATATTCAAAGGCTTAAAATGAAAAAGGAATAAGGAAAATAAAACCTAACTAGATGTCATAAAGATATTAGCAAAGTAGTACAAGGAACACACATATTACCATCTTCCTCTATTTTCAACTTCCATGGCTACATTAAGTGAGTAGAGCTTACTTTTTGTTCAGAATGATACGGTATAAGACACCAGTGCTAATAATATTCAAGTTCTTCAGGATCTGGTAAGCTGGCGCGTCCACATAAGCAAAGATGTAATACTGACAGGAAGTGGAAGAATGCTTCAAGCTTTTGTTGTTGCGAAAACAATTATTTTATCACAGAAGAACTGGACAAGTGGGCATACCTGCAATAGATTCTTTACCATGTAAAGTATGGCAGGCATAGGATAAACACTAACTTCGTCAAACGATGTACTTAACCTGAAAATAATAAAAAGAAACGGCTATAGAGTAGGAAAAAGACATCTAACACTTAGAATGCAATTATACAGTAGATTATGGTAGAATGGTCACCTGTTATCTTCTGTAACACCTTGACTGTTCCATGTTCTGTAGAGGGCTACAAGTGATAATATACATTTCAAAGCTTCCACCTAGACATATAAAAGGAAATACACAACTAAATCATGGTATCAAAATAACAACAGGGAAAGCTCCTGACGCTACTGTCACCAAGAGAGAACTTAAGAACTTTGCTCACAGAAAAATTTGCTGTTGTGACACTATATTCATATCTTCCAGCTCTTTTCGACCACACAATCAATATTGCCTGAGAACTTGTTAGCAATGTCAATGCAAGTGTAACAACTGACCTGCCACAATGATTGCCAGGAAATCAATTGATTTACAGAAAGTATGTGATATAGAAAAAAGATTGCAACAACTAACTCCTACTTTAGCTTCCAACTATACTTGCCCTTTGAACCTCCTGCAGTGCTAAGGCTGGAAGTTGCTGCAGCTGTAAACGGTACACATTAAAGATGTGAAGTTCCCGATATTAGAACATCCAAAGAGAGCATTTCCATGATGAAACAAGGGCTTACTGCTAGAAAGAGACCTCCCATCAGGGCTTTCTATGTCCTTCTGAGATATGTGATCATAATTCTCCTTTAGATAGTACAGGATAAAACAACTTGTTAGCACACAACACCATTGATGGAAGTATAAGCTTATTGTAATGCACAGAACTACCAAGAGATACGGTAAGGCATATTGCCAGGGCTTGACTTTTAGCTCAGCACCTCGCTACTAATGGCAAACATCAACAGGATAAAAAGACCAGACAAATTTAATCAATTTGCAGGTCTAAGCCATACGAACAGTCTGCTTTGGCCTCACTAAGAGGTGATAACAGGCACAACCAGTTTCACAAACCATGCTCACCAAACTTACCATGAGCTATTTATTCAGTTTAATATCTAACTAGCTAAAGTTGAGTTCAAGTAACTTCCAGTAGGCTGATCCAGTACCATGGAAGAACAAAGTACAAACCAATAAGTTCATCACTGTACCTCGATGAGAAACACAGGGTTTAACCTTCCAGTCATACAAAAAGAACCAAAGCATGCTCATAAATGTATTCTACAGTGTTGTTCCGGAGTGTGCTGTCGTGTGCATCTGCATTTCTCAGCAAATCACACCAAGTATCACAGGTTTTAACTCATCGCATCATGTACATGTCATTCAGGTTCAGAAAACCCACTGAACGCAATAACAACACAACATTCTTGAGACCAGTCACGAAAAATTCCAAAATCAGCTCCCAGTGAGCTAATATCGAACTCTACAACCTATTAAGTGATTAACCACAAAAATATTGTAACATTAACCGCCCCCGCTCTCGCAGGGCGTTTGCTTCCGAATCCCCCAGATCGAAATATAAAGGCAACCAGTTCACAGCTGCACGCACGCACTGGTCACACCACGAAGCCACGACTTTCCGTCACTCAACAACGACTAGATATGTTCGTTACATCACAGGGCACTAACCACGACTAGATGATGGCCGACACTCTACAAAGATCCTCAATCAAATTAACAGAAGACGAATGCCACATTCCAGTGACATCAAGAACCGCAAGCGACCGGACATTTTGGAACCCTATGGACTATGGTGAGAAACAAAACGAACAAAAATTGGAAAGAAAAGAAACTCCCCTAGCAGCAGCGATCTAACCTAAAGGCGCGGACGGTGGCACGTTCTTGCGTAAGTGCCGGCATTTTTCTTTAGGGTTGCGTGTGTCGTGTTTACCTGGTCCTTCACTCTTCTGTACTCCATCTCTTCCTCTCGGCTCCTCGCCGGCGCCGCTCCTGCTGCCGCGGTTGCTTCCACTGGAGAGGAGGGAATGGGTGCGGGCTCGACAAGCGCGGGCGGCAGAGGCTGACAGGTGGGCC
The DNA here is from genome assembly GCA_036346575.1 of Dendrocalamus sinicus. Taxonomy (NCBI): domain Eukaryota; kingdom Viridiplantae; phylum Streptophyta; class Magnoliopsida; order Poales; family Poaceae; genus Dendrocalamus; species Dendrocalamus sinicus. Next base: position 7,089,318 of record CM070660.1, on the reverse strand, counting down.
CGCCCGTCTGATCAGTAATGGACAAGCGGAGCGGCTGGGGAAGAGAGGACGGAGAAGAGAGCGGACGGAGGGGGCCAAATATGCGTGTTTTTTTTTGGGTTCTTTTTTGCTTCTGACGAGTGGGTCTCACGTGCTACTTTCTTGGAATAACTCCCTGTAGTGCAGATAATCTTGACATTCTTTTGTTGCGAAATGTCAAAAATTGAAAAGTTGGGAATTTTCCTTAGCTGGAACTTGCTTTGGGTAGTTCCCCACAACCGACACCAAGCTAGCTACTCCATTTTACACCTCGGCAAGCTTGTTACAACTCAACAGATTCTCAGAAAGTGAAATAAAGTGTCTATCCACAACATAGCTAATGGCTTGAACATTGGCATCTAGCCGAACAACACGGATGCTAGTATTAGTATGCCAGTCGAGTAGGCTTTTGAAATGTGAAAACAGTAAAAAGAAAAACACTGAACATTGCCACTCGAGTAGGCCTTTGTTTGGTGAACAATCACTTGAAAGATTTGTATTAAGCAAAGCGCTTCAGTTATACAGGGCGTTTTGCATTGGTTCAACTGGGAAGTACTTCCCGTATGTTGTTCATTGTCAAACTGGAGCAAAGCGATGCATCAAATCATGTAATTTCTATGGCCCCATCTTGAACTGATGCTGAGAGTGAACAGAAACTTAAATCTCTTATTGATTTAGGTTTTTCTTTCATTTACAAGCACAAAGATGTCACTTTCCAGAACAAAAACATCATTCAGTAAATGAAGACGATACTTTTGCAGCTTGGAGCATATCCACGATAAGCGTCTTGACATCCCTATACAAGAACAACAAAGCCATTAGAGTCAGCCTCAAGCAAATATTTAGAATAGCCATATCTTGACATCAATTTACAAAATCAACGTTCAGTGGATTATACAACTAGGAGTTCTTAATGAACAAAGCACTCAGAAAATACATGATCATCTCTAAACCCAATGGAAATTGACAGACTATAAAGAGAACATTAGAGCAGTTATAAGTATATAGTGGAACTGATTCTTAAAACAAGGGTATAACGTGGAACAGGATAAGACATACATTATCGTGCTCAAACCCAATTGAAAGATAATGACAAGAAATTGAGCAGTTATAAGCATATATTGGAATCGGAAAAGAAGGGAGCTGCATGAAATTATAACTACAAAATGTAAAAGCTTAGCGAGTAGAGAGTAGGAACTCACTTCCTGTCTTGTGCCCGTCTAGGGAAGGGGATACGCAGCTTCAAAACACTTCCATCATAACCAGCCTGGACAAAAGAAAAGTGAATATTATCATTACCCAGACAATAAAGGGCTTCAAAGGTCAAATTATCTATAGCCTGCAAGAATTCTCTCCTGAAGCTGTAATGTTGACCCTAGCGCTATTGATCTGAATTGATGTTTCAGTTATTTAGTTCTAGATGTCATTGTTTTGCTAGTTATTATAGCATTTTTATCAATGCATCAAATATGGCATCACAGTATTTTACAGTGGGTGGTGCTTTTTTTGAAAAGAAAGCATCCCTGATATTTTTGTAAAGTACAGGAGTAAGACACAGCTTTTACAGAGTTATTTACCTTCACATTGAAACCAAGGCTATCCACATCAAGCATATAAGCAAAGTCCACCTGAAATAGTTTACCTTCATCATCCCTCAATATCAGTGTTCAAGAAGGCGCCCTGGGCGGCCGCCTAGGCGCCGCATAGGCGCTGGGCGGCAGGGTGCCGCCCGGCCTTGGCCCCTAGTCGGGTGGCTGGGCGGCGAGGCGGTCCAAGGCGGGACCAAGGCGGGGGCAGGCGGCCTAGGCGCGGCGGATGGGCGCGCGCGGAGGGAGCGGCGGGATGGGAAAAGACTTACCGCACACGAGGCCGCCGCCGCCGCCGTTGACTCGCCGGATCCGAACTCCTGCGCGATCCCGCCCGTCGCGCCGGATCCGAACTCCTGCGCGAGATCCCGCCGACGCCGCCGCCGGATCCGGACTCCCCGCGCCAGATCCGCCGCCGCCGCTCCCATGGCCGCCGCGAGGGAGACGCGAGTGTCGGGGGAGGCGCGCGGAGCGGGGGACGCGGAAGTGGCAGCGGGGATGGGGCGGCGGGAGGAGCGGGGCGCGGAGGAGCGCGCGGAGCGCGTGCGGAGGCGGTCGGGGTGGGAAGGCGTTAGGGTTAGGGTTAGCGCGGGTCGGGTCGGGGTTAGGCGGGGTCGGGTCCGGTCGGGTGGGATGGCCGAATGGGAAAGGTAAGGTGGGTTAAGTTTTTGTGATTTAGTCCTCAGATTTTTAAAAATTACGAATAAACTTTTTTCTTAATAGATTTCTTTCACTCTAGACCTCTTTAAATATATATATATTAGGCAAATATATATACACGATTGTTTATTTTTGGCTACTATCCTTATTTTTAATTCGGCCGCCTAGGCCCCCTAGGCGCTAGGCCCCACCTCGCCGCCCGCCTAGTGCCTAGCGCCTTCTTGAACACTGCTCAATATATTGAAAGAAAACATTTGGTCAAAGTATATAAGGGTAAAAATAACAAAATAAGAGGTAGGGTAATACAAAGCATAAATGGGCATGTTCTTTACAAAGAGTCCTGTACTACTAGTCCATGTTCCTGGGTGATCAAGATTACATGGATGAATAGTACCAACAAAAAATAATGTCTAGAAATGATAAGGACCAAACCCAGTTCTTCCTGTTGCAGACCTAGCATAATGTAACATTACAGTTCTTGTTGCCAAGCATAAAGGAAATTGATACACATAAATATCAGCTAGACTATAAAACAAATTATTCTGTTCATAGGTAAATTAGTTTTATAAGTTTTGAAAGCTGAAGTCCTGGGTCAAGGATTCCATGGGAACATAGCTCTGAATGATGTTTGCATCTTTGAACCTGCATGTCGGACAAGAAAACTGCAACCATATGCTTGAACCTAATACTACTATTATCCTTTTCCAAACTCAAAGCACAAAGATGACTGCAGGCATGCCATCGAGTAACTTAAACACTAGTTATTTATTTATAAAAAAGTACATTATAAAGAAATAATAGAAAAACAAATAGCTGTCGCAGAATCAAATAGAAGCACAACTTGCTTTATATTTCTGCACAGTGACATTCATGGACTAAACACTGTAAGTAAACATTGTTGTGTACTACTGTACTTGCCTTAACATTGGTTGAGTGTTGCACAATGAGCTTTGTATCATCAGCATGATCCTTATTCATGTGGCTCTGCAGAGCATAACATCATTATGCCAATGAAGGATTGACATATTTATTGCAAAGTCCAATATACGGAAAGACTAAAGAAAACAGAATGTGGACATACAGTGATTGGTGTTGAGAATTGAGATATTGTGTCCACTTTTGCTTCCTTGAACTTAGCAGCACTGAATTCTGGGGATGTTGACAATAGCATTAACATCTCACTATCTTAGGCACCGCTATATCCAAATCAATTTTTATGGGTTCGATTTATGCAACAGTACTAAACTACTAACTGTAAGAGCATAAGACGGGAGTCACAGGAACATGTTTACTCAAAAATAAATGAACAAATAAATGGATGATTAGAAAATTAGAACCCTGATGTCTGGTTCTCACAAAGGATAGCTTGGCTAGTAACAGTGACTCCACTAGGACATTGAAAAAGCCTCGTACCTCCAGAGCCAAGGATAGCAGTTGCGACCCCAGATACATAACGCACAGCTTTTGGCTTGATGTGCAGAAAATGGAAGTCACCAAAGTCAACCTTAATTGGCAATTTTTCATCAGAAATCAGCAGTCCGTAAAAGATATTATTCATTTACTTTCCAAAGTGGTAATAATGCTTACAAAACATACCCAAAATGCCTCAGGATGTCTTCGTAAGTATGCACTTCGCACTGCATCTTTTTCTTCATCTGAAACTTTTGAAACATAATGCGAAGAGGAAGGGAGTGAACCAACACAGCTATTTATCAGGTAACATGTGCAGAAAGATTTAGCAAAGTATTAGTACAGAAATGTATCAGGGCATTAGCAGGCTAGTATCTGGAAAGTGCAAGGAAGAGAGGGAGGAAATTACAGGCATAGCATCACCATATACTGTAATTACAGTATCTGTTCTGTCCTCAGGGTCTCTGGCAACCAGAAGTGAGCATTTAGGATTTCCAGAGAGATTCTGCAAAAACGATAGCAGAACATAAGGAACTTTGATTAAAGGAAACATGAACATCAGAAATTTGTCTGCATTTTTGGTGAATGTAGAATAGCAGGTTATTATTCATAGAACACTGCCCATCAATCTTATATTTTACATGTTTCTGCATATTTATTTTGCATGTCCACCCATACGTACTAGTATGCCTGTCAGCGTTAGTATATTTCAGCAATGCTGCCAAATGTTTAAGGCCTCCATGCATGGGAAACAGTGAGAACAAATAGTTTTACCACGTATTCGTAATCATAAAAGCACAAAATATCTTACCTTCGAATGAACTGCTAAACTACTGACCGCTAATATGGGGGAACCATCCTGATCGCACACAAAATCAACCATTGAACCAGATGGATAACCAACATGCACCTGTAAACAGAATAAAATGTTATTCCATGCTCCAACAATTTCCCTGAATAACTCTGAAAGTCTGCACTATAACATAGTAACATATGTCGGAATTTTGAGGCTCTAAATTTCTATATTCCTATATTCAACTAATTAATGATAGAAGAAAACAAAAGAACATTGCAATTTGCCTCCACATTTCCCTGAGCAAAAAAGACTCTTCATGTAAGGAGTCAATCCCTACAACTAAGACATGGAACAAAACCACAGATCATGCTGTGGTGAAACTGTGAGACTAGACTACCAAGCTACGCACACATCAGCATTTCAGTGAAAATTAGACTTTATCAAGAAACTTATCGTGAAAAGAGGTCAGGATCTTCACACTATCCACACAGCAATCAGTGTTCAGTTGTTCACCAAGTTCAACAAAACTGTACAACGATAGAAAAAGACTGGCACAAATACTTATCCACTAAGACATGCAAAAATACAACAAGCACTTGACAGAGTCTAAAATACCTGAGAATGGGTGGCAAGAACACCCCTGACACTTCGGTCCATAATGGTCCGTATTTCTTCAACTGGAGGAAGTCAAGCAGCTTTTGCCTATAGTTATGAAAAAAAAATTCAAACAAGAATTATGAAAATTCTGATTAAGGAAGATATAGAGATGATGAAAGATTAAAATCTACATTTTTTAATAGTTCTCCTAATTAAATTTTAGACTACTTTAGAACTTGTTAAGGTATTTATTCAGAGCAGTCCTAAATGTTGCACATACTTGTTCCACAGGTTGATCATTCGAATATCTAATAGGGATCAGAAAGGGCATATTTTGCAAATTCAGCTGTTGGTGTTTGGGTAGGGAATACTGATGAATGTTTGGCCAGAAAAGACATTGAGTGATGGCATACTGATTTAAGTTAGGGCATACTGATTGCAATACGTGTAAGTACTCTTGTCAAGAAAATTTCTGCATATCATTGTTAATTATAGATTTGTTTCTTCCTCGGCGCACTAATTGTTGAAAAATTCGCCACAACCGAACAATTCAAGATTCGCAGTACAATATTTAATCCTTTCTGGTAATCTCTGTGGTTCCATAACATATACACAGGTCCCAGTATGTTTACCCTAAGTGTGTGAAATCCTCCGCAACACTGCCGGCCCAGAGAACCCGATATAGCTATTGCGTCCTCAGGTTATCACATGATAATACATGATCTCCAAGCAAAGTAGCAAGCCCAGCCAACGGCCGCACCTGGTGAGCGCCGATCACCTCGAACGCGTCCGCGGATCCGCCCGGGGCATCGGCAGGCGCCGCCATCCGCAACGCAGACAAACACCAGAGCACCATCAGCCAAAGCCATCACAGAGGCATCCCATCGAACACCTCCCCCGAAACCACCCCCCAAACAGGTCAAATCAGCGGCGGGGGCGCCAGGCGGAGAGGCCAGCCAGACCTGGGAGGACGAGGGGGAGGCAAAGAAGCGAACGCGGCGACGGTGAGAGCGGAGGAGGAGAGGGGGTGGGAGGCGGTGGCTGTGCGGGCGGGGCGGCGTGGGCATGACGGTTTTGTAGGTGGAGCAGGCGCGAGAGCGTTGACGGCGCGAGGGCCGAGGCCGCGAGCTCGCGGGCGCCCGGCGTGAGCAGGAAGGGCTTCATCGCGTGCACGCGTTCGTGTGTCAGTGAGCGAGCGTGTGCGCGGAGCGGAGCCTCGCTGGCCGCTTGGTGGTCGCACGGCGGCCGCGAGCTACGCGCTTGCCGGCGTCGGCCGCGACCGGACGGAAGAAGAGCGCTCCGGCCGCCGTGCCGGGCTGGACTTTAGCGGCGCTCCTCTTGATCCGGCCTGATAGTAGGCTAGATGGGCCGGGTGGCAATTGGCCCATTACAGCTAATTGGCCTTTCGACACGAGATCGCCTTACTGAAACAGAGTACTAACGAGAATGCTTTGCTTAGAGCATCTATAGCAGGGCCCCTATTTGAGCCCCTAAAATCAAATTTGAGGGCTTGAGATAAAAACAGAGGTCCAACAGGGCCCCTACTAGAGCCCTCAAATTTGAGGGGCCCCTCAAATCCCCCCTCCAGCCCTCATTCCTGGGGCTCTAGACCAAGCCCTCAAATTACTGTTGAAGTCGTTTTTTGCCCGCCCTGCACGGCTCTTTCCCCACCCGCCTCTTTCCCCTCCCGTGCGCGCTGCCATTTTCCCACCCCGCCCGCCTCTTTCCCCTCCTGCGGTGGCGACACCCCTGGCTCCACCCGGCCGCCTTCACGCAGCGATCCGGCCTCCTCGCCGCTCTCCACTCCCACGCTCATGGCCACGTGTGCCGGCCGTCGGCCGCCTCCTCCTCGTCCTTGCAGCCGCAGCGCTCTCCCTGCCCTCCTCCGCCCGGGAGGCCTCTCTGCACGAGTACTGCGGCCTCGGCTTCCTCAACAAGGGCAACGCTTCATCCTCCACGCAGCGGCGGCGAGGCCTCTATGGCCCGTCTCCCGCCGCCAATGCCACCGCCGGGGACGACGAGGACGACACGTCGCCGTGGTGACGCGTTCATCCGTAATTAATCGTAACAACCCCATTTCGGGAGCGTAGGTTATCCCTCGCAATCGCCGTGATTGTTCAACATGCAGTCATTGTAGAAGAATATGTACTATAGCCCAAGCATGCTTAAACATAAAATCAAACTTTATTACAAAAGTAAGGCTTAGCAGCTAAATTTTACATAAACGGGCGTACAACCCAAAGATACATACCAAAAGAAATTCCACAGGCAGACCTGAGTGTAGAATAAACCCTAACACTCGGCGTCGTTTATTTCGTAGAATTCTGCGTCGTCTTCGGAAACTCCTTCATTATCTTGACAAACACTTTCTGTTTAATGATTTTAGCAAGCGTGAGTACAAACAACCGTACTCAACAAGTCACATGTGGAATACTATTTAACTATATGCAGAAGATTGCCATGAAATGGGGTATGTGGTTCATTATTTTATGTGGATGCAATTTTGTTTGTAAACATTTTTCTTTTAAACATGAAATATTAATTCATAAACTTCATAAGGTAATTGAGAGGTTTTCATACTTGATTTAACTCACACTTCCACATTCCCAACACCATTCCAAATCTACTTATGCCATGCTTATTGGAATCACCCATTAAACACAAGATGCGGTGTATTCGAATACTATTTATAAATTACTCTGCAGAGTGCCCATCTTTACCCACAAGATTCCTCAACCCTCATGACCGAGTTGAGAAAACAAGGTCGTTTCACCGCTCATCTCTTCATGTAAACTCTACCGATAAACTCCAACACGGACGGGTGTCGCGACACGCGGACATTATCTACCGATATGGCTAGATATTTTGCCCGCCCTGAGGGAATTTATCGTTGTCCAATATGGTTTTACCGCTTCCATACCGACTTTCCGCACAGTTAGACCTCAACTCAAACCGGAATCTTTACCCGTCTGGAAGGGTCTAACGTTGTTCAAGATGGTTTTACCGTTTCCATACCAACTGCTTGTACTCGTTAGAGATTCAATCGATTTGAGCGGCTATTAAACCAGGTTTGACAAGTCAACGCTTGTGGTTGAGCGATTACCATGTCCTTCACTTGGCATAAGGTTTTAATTAACTTTTACTAAACAACTTTCATCTACAACTTCACATCCCGGTGCCCACAAAGACTACTATCAATTCATAACTCAACTCCCATTCTAGGATAGGCTCACCAACTCATGGCTTCTGTCACATCTTATCAAGACTTTTAATAGTAAAGGTATGCTGAGATCTGGACTACATAATTACATTAATAATACTTTTATTATTTACTAGGTTTTGTCAAGGTGAATATGGCCATCAAATTAAGTAGGGCTTTTTAGTGGTAGGATATTAACTAATAGCATGACATTTTATGCAATATTTGTATATAAAATAACGGGCATAAATAGCATAATGAAAATATGAATAAATATTAATTAACAGGAAATAGGTTCAACATGATCAAAAACATGTGACTTGCCTTGTGGATTTACGATTTTGACAGTCTCGTATTCTTCAATTTCTTGATCTTGAGCTTGATCTGGGGCTTCTTCCTCTTGGGTTAGCTGGCCTTCTGTATTGTGTGCTAGCGCAAAATAAGGAAATAATATTTAATTCCATGCTCGAAGGAAATGAGATAGGAATAAAGAAAGAAAATAAATAAATAAAATTCGAGAAAAACCAACTAAAATAGGTTTAGGATTTTTGGGAGGTTCAAATGGTGAAATGGACTGGAGAAATGGATTCGTGGGCTCAAAACGATTCAAAAGAGTATAAATATGCATTTTGCATTTGGGTCAAGTACTATTCATTGGGCTCGCTCATCGTTTATTGGGCTCGGACCGACTCGATTAGGTGGTGCAGTGCGATCACATCGGCTGGTGGGTCGGATGAGCGTCTCGACCCAAGGCCTTGTTCTTCTTCTTCTCCGATCACGCACGCGCACAAGGAAACAGGGGGCAAGCGGCGGTTCTCGATGGAGCTAGGTGGTGCGACGCGACGGGAAAGGAGGACATGGACGGGTTCCTGGAAGCACCGGGGTTCCATTTTTGAGGTTAGCGGTGGCCGGGGAGGCGGCGTTTGCCGACGGCGAGCTCGAGAGTGCGGCTCGGTTTTTGGCGGCATATGTGTAACATCCTAAATTTTGGGTGTTTGAAATTTCAAGAAATTTAAAACTTTTATTTGCATCTTACTGGCATTTGAATTTTGGTTCAGCATTTTATTTGGGTTTTCCTGAGTTTTGTGTTGAGCAAATAATATATGAAAATAATTCTCGAGCACAAAATAGCAATCATAAAAATAAATAATTAGATAAGTGAATACAAATAATTTACATAGTAATTAACCCTATGAAAGTAACTCCAAAATTCTATCTATGAAATCAAAATCTGGTTTATAAATTAGTTAAAGAGAAATAGCCGAATTAAAAGCACAACCCAAATATATACATACATAAACTATACGATTAAATTCAAGAATAATCTTAACACTAGAGCTAGAATTCAAATATCGGAAATCATGCACAAATTAAAATTTGCAAATCCTAATGAGAACTAAAGTTTAAATTGAAAATCCAAAATTATAAAATTTTGCTCAAGCCTCCTTTCTTTTCTTTTCCTTCATTTCCTTCTTCCTCTCTATTACATGTGGGCCCCTTCTTTTTCTCTCACTCCCTCTCTCTCTTTCCTCCTTCCCCCTGCCTGGGCCCCACCTGTGCGCCCCCTTTTCTTTTTCCCGCGCCACAAGCCCGCCTCTTCTTCCATTCTTTTCTCCTTCTTCCTTCTCCCTTGGTGGATGCGCATCCTCCACGTCTCCTCCTTCCATCTCCTCTGCGCGAATCTCGCAGCGTGCAAGCCGGATCTCGCGCCCCGCCTATCCTGCTGCCTTTGCCGCCTCGCCCCATCGCCGCCTCCTACCAAGCGCTGCATCGCGAGCTCGCTCGACGGGTCCCTCCGCGCACCTAGCCACACACCGTAGTTCCTCCTCCGCCGCCGGTTCTCGCGCGCTTCCCCTTCCTCTGCAGCTATAAGCGCCACTGGCTTCCCCTTTTCTCCTCGCGCCGCTCCCTTTTCCTCTCCCTGCTCTTTCTCCCGCCCCAAATCGTGAACCGCACGCCGGCGCCTCCACGCCGACCCCGGCCTCCCAGTGACGCCCCACCACCCCGAATGCATCACAACATGCCTCGCTCCCACTACTCCCCTCCTGGTTAATCGATCTTTGTGCGGCGAGCTCGTCGCACGACCCATCTTCCTCACCGCCGCCAAAACCGCCGCGCGCGCGCTCTCTCCTCCTCGACGAGAATCCCTTCGATTCCTCGCCGGTGGAGCACCTCCTCACTACCACAAACCTCCTCCAACCGTCGCGGCTCCTCCGCCACCGCAGCTCGGCGGCGACGCGAGCTCTCTCGCGCGCGCGCGCGACGACGGCTCACCTCGACCTTGCTCCAACACGGCCAAGCACTTGGTAAGTCTCCCTTGACCTCCTACGGCTCGTGCGCGCATGGATTTCCTCTCCTTCCCCTCGGCGCCGCCACCCTCTCCACCTCGACGCCGCGTCGCTCTAGGCTGCCGCCGCCCGCTCGCCACCATCCCGAACTGCGCCACACCCCCATTAGCCTCCTCGCTTTCCCGGGGTTCCATTTCAACGGCTTGTCCAGCCTCCCCGGCCACCCCTCGCCGGCGCCGCCGTCCAGTCCGTGCGCCGCCCGCCTCCACTGTTCTCAGCCGATGGCTCCTTTGTGAAGTCCCCAGTCCCGCACGCTCTTCCCTAGTGCCGCTCCCTGTTAAGTTACGAAGGACCGAAGGCCCAGTTGGCTGGCGCATGCAGTTGAAAGCTTTGCACCTGAGGTCTCGGGTTCGAGTACCGCAGCCGCACCATTTTCTCGTCTTATCTTTTTACCATCTTTAGTCCATTTCCATTACCAAAAAAAAGGGGTTAGTCAAGTTAGAAATTTATTCATGGCAGACAATGAAAGCTTAATTAGGAAATAACCGAGATTATTTAGGATTAAAAATTGGAATAAATGTTATTTACGAGTAACTCGTGCAGATGATACATTTACTTAGGACTTGCTTATTAAAGGCATATGAAAAATTAAGTGAGTACTTACTCAATAATGCTTAACCATTGAGATTTAAAATTAAAGTCTCCTGGCATACGAATAAGTAAACCTCGAAAATAATTAGTAAACCATTAATACCCATCTTCAATTCGAATATTGGCACATATGCTGCTGGCATATAAATTGCTAAACGTATACCCTTGTAGATATAGATATTAGTAAAGATTTTGTATTCACCATAGGCCCTATTAAAGATATAGACACTATTATTATCAAGATACTGCTGATCATGAAATCTTAAATGGTAGTTTTAACTTAGTAACAATAACGAAGTATAATCCATTGTAGCAGGCTCGATCCGTCATAGATAAATTAAGATTAAATTATGCTAGAAGCTAAGTAAAGGGGCTAAAATATGGTAGCCTTAGATCCTCGGATATTAAAATGACCTAACCAATACATATATAAATATTCTGAAGTGAACATTTGATTAGCAACATGAATAGTTAGGACTTCATAAAATACTGCAAATCAAATTAATAGTAATATGAATTAATTCCATAAGCTAAAAATGTATACATTATGTATAAAACTTATGCCCTGACTCTTTAAAGATAATGCTGGTAGAATGATGTTCGATACCCCGATTAAAAAAGTCTCACATCTATCTATAGGTCGAATTTGACTCATGGAACTGCCTAAATAAATATAAAAATAATAACAGCATTTATTAGATAAAAAGGTCAATCTGCGGTATTCTAAAAGTCAGCAATGTCTAGCCATACCCAAAAATCCTTAGATGGAATATTCTCGTGAATATTCCCCTTGTCATGATAGCTCAATGACATCTGTCTTGGCAGATTTCTTCCCTTCATTTGACTCCGTCAGAGCTCCGCACGCGATCAACCTTGTCTCAAATCGCCTACTTAATAATAGTAAAAGTTATCAAGTTCAATTGGATTTATTTGAATCTTTTGAGTTGTTTGCTTTTATTTGAAATTCAGTCGTTTGTCGCGTAATTAGAAATTGGGAGTCGTGAAGATTCAATGGATCAAGCGAGATCAAGCTCGAAGTGAAGATAGAGACCAAAAGCTCAAGAGAAAGCATCGCGTGAACTCAAGCCTGCGGTAAACCGCGCCAGGCGAGTCAATACTTTGATCATATTGAACCTACGTTTTCTGCAAATTACTTTTGTTTAAATTATCAAATTGCATGCTGTTATGTTATATGCAAATACATGTTAATTTAAGATTCTAGTTATATCCCATTGTGTACTTGGTTAATATTACCCCTCCTTTGAAATATTTGAACATGTGAATATTGTCGCCTAGCACAAATTATAATAGTAACCTTTCAAAATAAGTCCGTAATTGTATGCCATGCGTAGTATTGTTTAGGTACTCATGGCGCGAGCGCCAAGCATCACTTTTAATCATGAGAAAAGTTGGTTGGGCGATCATGGTGATAATGAGTGGTGTATGTTGGATATGGTTATTTTATATTCCCAAAAAAACTCTCAATTTGCTTTAATATCCGAGCGGATGGTTTGGGGGTGGTATGTGGTGCGAAGGAATGCACAAAATTGTGGAGTGTGGTAGAACCACTCGAGATAATACTAAGGACTGAATCTTGTCATGTCAACAGTGTAAAACAGTACAACCACAAGTCTCAAAATACAACTTGGCTAAGTAGATTTATCGAAAACCCCGGACTCATCTCGCTAGTAGGAGATAGAAGTGATTATGCAAGGGCAAGGGAGGGCCTAAAGGGACACCGAGTGGAGGTGAAGTTTCCCGGTCGTGCTAGCGCAGAGGGAGTGGAGCCCGTGACGCTAGTAGTGTGGGGAACATCCTGTGCAACATATGGGACCCACCGCAAGTGGGCAGTCTCCCATGGGGTGAGATGACAAAAGGGTCTAGATACTTTGAAAAGTCACTGTGATGGTCTGCTCAACCACATGTCTAAGGAATCGTGTGGGGCAACGAGTTGATTGTCTCTTGTGGTGAAAGTGTACAAACTCTGCAGAGTCAAAACTATTCGAATAGCCGTGCCCACGGTCATGGCGGACATGGGAACTTAACCAGATATAGTTCTATTTAAAAATGTTTTGTGGGTGGGAATGGAAAAGTGAAGGGCGAAGGACCGCCTGGTTTGGAATTGTCCCGGTGTCGCCCCAGTGGTAAGTTAAGCGGCTATAATTGAAGAAATTGCTATATGGTGCAGATGCCATGTAACGGTGGATGGAATCGAATCGATATTAATAATGCATTTCCTTGTACATTACGATTTGTTCCAAAATTGCTAAGTCATAGGGCTTTTAATTAATTGTATTCAAAGCACTCTACGCAAAATAAAATAGCCCGAGCCTCTCCTTTGTTAAGCTATGCATACTATTTATTTGCATTCATTGTATTGGCTCATGAGCACGGGTCTGAGTGCTCACGCCGCTTTGCGACAAAATTCAGAATCGGGAATCAAATCACCTCGCCTCGGCAACAAGATTGGACAAGTGTGAGAGAAGATGAAGATGTCAAGGGCTAGGTCGCGAACCTCCGGTTGGTCGCTGTGGGCATGTCTGAAGGTCCCACTGTGTGCTTCATTCATTCTCTGCTGCTGTTTATTGATTTCAGCCTAATCGGCCCATGAGTAAGTCTACTATTTTATTTATGCTTTCGTATGATATGTAATTTGATGTCCATTTCTGTAACTGTGTGCACTATCTACTGATCCAGGGAATAGTGCAGATAAACACAGTGGATTTCGGATGTTAATATCTGGGTCCCTACAATATGGGCTACCGGCGAGTTCTCGCTTGAAATTGGCGGTTATTTACCCATCTAGGGTCACTGGGGAGGGCTCAGGTGGCGGTGGTTTGCTCCGGGAAAGCTCCTAATGAGCTAGCCACGGTGGAGTGCCATGGGTGGGCGGAAGAGCTCGGAGGCGAGGAAGAGGAAGGTTTGGGAGCTAAAGGTGAGGGCTTGGACAAGCTCCTGGGAGCTTAGGAGTCTATGAACGGAAGCAATTGGATTTCTATTGGGTATATCGGAGGATTCGGTTTAGGGCTCACCGAGGGAATTCCGGGATTGCTTGGCGATGGAGGGGATGGGAGGCCAATTGGGCGGTTAGGGAGCTTCCATGGGATGTGAGGAGAGGTTCAAGGAGGGCTGCAGCTTTATAGGAGCTCGGGGTTGATCGGCACCGAGAGGGCCATGGCGGCAAGCGAGTCCGATTGGCGTCGAGGAATTCAAGAGGGTCGGCAAGGGATGCACATGGGGCCTTGGGAGTAGGGTTGCAGCGGTCAACAAATGCGGCGGTCGGCCGAGAGGAGCTCGCGAGAAGAATGCAGAGGTGGGGCGGCGCACGGCTTGCGATTCGACACGCACGGCAAGGGGAACTAGGGCATGTCGGGGTGAGGCGTCGGCGTCTTGACTAAGCTCCGAGAGCTGGCGGGAGAGGAATGCGAGAGAGAGCGGGAGGCGCGAGAGGGTTCTGCAGATGAAGAAAATCGGACGGCGGCTGATTTTTCAGACTATGAACAGATCGCCAAATCCTTCGATCATCGGGGCAATGCTGCACGAATCTTGAAGCTTGGATGGTCATGATTTGAGGAGAATTGGCTAAACAAACTCAACAAATCAAATTCATTAAGAATTTTTAAATTTTCTGTAAATTCGGTTTGTTTCATTAACTCACTTTTTCGCTCCCCTGTGGCTAATTTGATCGGCGCATCTGCGTTGCGGCCGGTTGCGTTACTAAAAAAAAAGGAAAATAGTACCATGTTGTTTGCATGTAATTGCATTTCGGAAGCCCTGCAGGTCTCAAATTGATCATTGTCGAGATTATTTTTTGTTTGCTTATGTTTGTGTTTTCCTTACAAGTTGATTATTCTTCCATTCAGAAACCTTATTATTGTTTATGGAAACATAGTACTAGCATGTAACATGTTGACCACTGTTAAGTAGAAATGTGCACATGCACTTTACATTCATTATTCATTGGTTGCTACTTTAATTGAACATAGTTCGATTCACTACAGTTAGATGCTTAGCTTGTAGACTTAAATTTCTCATATCCCCTACTTTTCAGGTTTGACAAGATTACTTTTAGGAGACCAGAGGATGCTGTTGATTCTGCGAAGGAGACTGGTTCAGCGAAGCTTGCACTGAAGGCTCTGTCATCTACCGCCCATCACATGTGAATCCGGGCTGGCCACAGTTGCTTGTTGCATCTTTTGATGGAAGTGATCTGATTGCAACACTACCATCAAGGACCATTCCCATAACAAAAACTGGGATGTACAATATGTACTTTATACACTGTGATCCGTCACTTGCTGGGTTGGAGATCGAGGGATTTCAGATTGGGATTAGGATAGCATGATGCAGGAACTGAAACTATATCAAATTTAGCACTTTTTCTTGATGGTTGTGTTAGCATGTTCAGCTGCATTGCCCACAATAGGAAGCAAAATAACACTGATAAAAGCCACCGGTAGGTTCAATGAATCAGATGATATGTTTGATGATTATGTCATTTGATTTGCAGAGATGTTATGAACTATGTTGTGATCAACTATCATTAAATTTGGACCAAATTTGTCTTTGAATTTAAATTTGAATATTTGTATTTTCATTCATAATTTTAAGTATAGTGCTTTAGAGTTATAGTTTAAATAAATTATTATATAATGTGATGTTCTCAAATACATATGTATATAGTGTGTGAGGAAATAGAGGGAATTGAGAAGAAGGGGCCCTGTTTTGAAGGTTTCTGCTGGAGTGCAGCCCAGAAAACACGGCCCTCAAAAGTAGGGGGAGCCCTCAAATTAAAAATAGAGGCCCTGTTTTGAGGGCTCCTGCTGGAGATGCTCTTACACGCACGATGACTGCTTAATTCCCATGTCATACAAGTATCTGGGACTAATACAAGGTTGACCAAGCTTTTGTCGTCAAAATGCACCCTCCATCTACTCGACTTTGATCGATCATTTCGTGTTGCGAATGGTTCCTAACTTCCATGGTTTGTTCGACCCCTACCCGGCTACCCCGGGCAACATTTCCAAGCACAGTACCACCATACTTCCACGAGCTTCCATGATGCAACTATTTTCAGTTACTGCTAATGTTTTTGTCTCTAACATGAGCGTTTGTGTGAACAAACTGTTATTAATAAACCGTTTCAAAAAGGCTGTTCCTATAAGCTTTATTAATAAACCGCTCCGTTTATTTATTATCTTTGAAAAAACACTCATATTTATTTGTTAGGGAAAAACATAAACCCATAAGCTTGTTAGCCGACAAAGGAGGAGGCTTAACCAAGGTGTCGTTCCAACCGTTTAGTTATGATTTTTGAATGCTGGATGAAATTACACTATAATTATTGTTAGCTTTTTTTAGTCATTTAATTAAAAAAGAAAAATAAAAAACTCCACGGACGATGTAGAAAAGAAAATAAAAAGCCGATAAAACTAAAAAACACAAAATTATGAACCAACACTTCCTTATAACTTATAGCTTAAAAAAATCGAAAGCAAGCCGAAGCTGAGCGGGCTCGCTACGCTGATCTGGTCGCGGCTTCGGCGTGCGCCCTGGTGTCGCGACGCGTGAGGAAATGAAGTTAACCACGCGTAACGCCTCGCGCCACGCCGCCAAAGCAATGACGACCATAGCTCAGTCAGCCAGTCGGGAAAAACAATCCGCACTGCTAGGAGGAGTGGTACCTAACGCGCGTTAATGGCTGCTGCGGACTTCGCTACACCACAGCCTTCCAGGATTTCTTCACCTGCCCGTTTGGTTTACCAGGCTGGGAGGCAGTATTCTGCTCGAGAACATCAGCTTCTCTTCTTCTACTAACGCGTTCGGTTAGTTAGCAAGCTGCAATCAGGTTGAAAATTGAACCCAGTTTTCATTTGTGCCGGAACTACCGGTGGTGGATACGAGAGCATCGCCATCGCAGCGAGACTAGCAGATGGCTCGGCGAAATATCCAGCCTTCCATGAAAATTTCAGAGAGGAAGTGGGCAAGAAGGCATGGACAATTGGACAAACGAAATGGAAGCTTATTTGTAACTCGGGAGGACATCAGCAACTGTGACGCTAGGCTGGCCTTCCCCATGCGTCCGTGACCCTGCGCCCATGATCCTCTGAACCTCTGTCTCCATGCAATCCATTGTGGAGCTCAGGTTTTCCATAAAGAACCATGTTTGTGTGTCCATGTAAACCTACCACAATACAAGGTGTGTTTGGTTATACTCATGGCTTTATGATATAGTAATTAGATTTTAAACTATGTATTTTTTAAGATGGGGTGTATAGGTAGATTTTAGTATAAACTGTACCGAGTTTAACTATACCAGTCAAAATCGCATACAACTAGTTTTCCCTACGCACTGCCTCTCGCGAACAGTCCAGAATTCAAAATTTTAGCCATAAACCATAAACCACAGTCCAAAATAACCCACCCAAAGTTTAAAACAAATAGCCTCCTACATAGTAAAAATTCTCTAAAAGGCCCTACACTATGCAACAGTTGTTATCAGGGGCGGAGCTCTCAGTATGGCAAGGTATGGCGCCCGCCATACCTTGAATTTCCAACGATTTTTACCCCTAAATCACTCTGTACTATGGACACATCAAGAAAGATGAAGTTTCATTGTAATAAACTCTCAGCCAGCGGCGAGAGGAAGAAGAACAGTAGCGAATGTTACCTGGACGTTCTCTGGGCTGTCGGTTGCTTTTGGGCTGCTACTTTATTTAATTGTGTGGACGTATTAGTGATTTAGTGTATCACGTATGGGCCTTTTGGTATGTTACTAGTATAGTACCCGTGCTAACGCCACGGCGGCATTTTAGGGATGCACACGAAATCAACCAAACGAATTTTTGAATGACCATACATGTTTTGTTCCCTGCTGTCAAAGCCAATTTTTGAATGGCCATACATGTTTTGTTTGGATAATTGGGTTGCTGCTGGCAACAAAGTCCATCCATGAATGAAAGCCAGACATATACATCAGATTATTTTGGTCAGTCACTACAAATAATTGAAGACATCCAAATGGCAAAAGTTCAGTTACAAGTCAATGAACGCTGAAATATAGATGACCACATATGTATGATATGGTGCTTCCACATAATACATGCAACATGTGTATAATATCTATCATGGAGCAGGATGAAACATTAATTTTTCATTGTCCGGACATAATTATTATTGCTTAATAAAGAGTAACATTTCAAATAACAAAGGAACCATTATTAAATAATAAATAAGCAATACCATGATCAGGTCCTATAGTATGATATGATGATTCTGTCCTCTTCAATACTCGTTGTTCCCGGCGCCTTTTATTCCTTTCTTCTCTTTGCTCGGTGGATTCCTCAGCCTTTATCCTTGCTCGGTATTCTCGTTGTTTTCTATTCCTCTCTTCCCTCTTTCGCTCGGCCTCATCCACAGTCTGCAAGTGATTTTAAAGCGAGAAGGTTATAAAAATATCGAAAGCAATTCCGTCACCGTAGGAAGCGCTCATACCTGTGTTGTTGTTATCTCGCCTAAAGCAGTGCGCTCTGCTTTCTGGTTTGACATGTCCTTTTTTATTTAACCAGCCAACAACATGCAAAACCAACCTGAGGAAGATGCAATTACCAATGTTTAAAATCGCTCGAGTTTTAAATTATCATATTGAGATGAGAATGCAATCATGACCTTGCTTTGCTATATCCAACAGATTAAAAAACACTTTAAATTGAATTCCTGTATTGGATTTGGATCCGTAGGAAACTGAAAGCTGCAAATATAAATTGAGCACACCCACACATCCAGCCAACCGAGCGACACACAGTTTCCTTCTCAAATACAATCTTAACCCTTTCATATGATGCAATTCCTTTCATATCAATGGAAAAGAAAGATCAATAGACAGTCTGCTCTATGAGCTGAATGACTATTAATAATCTGCACCTCCTTTGGTATACAGCAAAATACTTGGTATCGGCAGCAACAGTGCTAGTACTTCTGCCAAGTTCATCCAACTTCACTGATGAACTTGGATCTGTACTTGTGTCCTTCTCAGTTAAAATATCATCATTATACATGGCCTTCTTTCCGGTAATATCGACAAAATCTTTAGATGGAGCCTCTGTGTCAACTGGTATGAATGGAGTTAAAATGCAAGCATGCAACAACAGCAAGAAATAAATAACCAAAAATTTTGGAGTATGGAAAGTAACTTCATTTTAACCTTTCATTGATACCAATCAGAACAATATTGAACAAAAAGTTCCACATGAATTAAGATGTTCACATGCATCTTTCTCAATAGTCTTAACTAAATGAGGGGAAACTGCAGTGCAAAGAATACCTTTTCTGAAATTTCTGGATGATTTTAAGCCTGTAGTGACCATGTCATCGGGAGATGGCGTATCAAACTTGAAAGGCATCTTGTAAACATCAACATAATGCAATCATGTTCCAGATATCTCCACCGTGAAAAATAACCGACATGAAACAAACATCAAGCAAACAGAAAAAGATGAAGTGTGCCCTAATACATGTTATAGAACTACAACATATGGGCCTCCGTGAAAGATGCGAGTCAATTCATCAAATGTTTACCCAAATCCCAAAGGGCGAGTGAACATTCATATCGAAGTTGAAATTGTAGATTCGAAGGGCCTAGATGAAGCATATTTTGTAAGTGCATATTGGACATAAAGCTCATATGTTCAATCTGCTAACTTATTGTATAGCCTCAAGAAGTTTAGGTAAATCTAAACTATAAAACCATGTAAACTTCTTAGACTCATAAGCCACCTCCCACTTTCTTGCTCACGCTTCTCAGACTATGTAGAAGAGTAGATCGGCTTGAGCTTATAGGCTAGAGCACAAAACAGATAGTTCGCTTTACCTTATTCTTATGATAAGTCAAAGTTTAAGTTAAACGAACAGGACCAGGATAGGCCCAAAATGCATAATCACACCATAGTTACCATTGTTATGGCTTTGCTCCAGGCGACGGCGGCCAGGCCCACAATGCATGACAAAATATAACAGGTTAAAAGGTGCCGCAGGAGTTCTGTAAATCTTTGATGTGTCTAAAACAGTTTGCTAGGTACTTGCATTAAGTAGTAAATACATTATTATCGCAGACACATCACTCAAACCCTCAACATCACAACGGGGTAATTGTGATCCATTAGTCAACAGAATACTTTGGTTGATATGAGAATCAATACAGTCTTGTAACAGTTTTGCTATATCTTCAGAACATTTTCTGTCCAGAATTAGGTAACCTGCCAAATTGAGAATTATAACAATTAGTAATTAGTTAGGTTGGTAAGCATTGTAAATTTACAATACAGATAAAGAATCAGATAATGTCCAGATCCATGCATCAGAAACCCAAAAAAATGTGAAGCAGATCCACAAAAAAATGTTTATCAGCATGAATCGTAAAAAAAATGTGCAAATATAATAGATCTTCAAAGAAATATTCTCATGGATCAATATAAGTAGGCATTAGAGGAAAGATAGCATACAAAATGTGAGCAGATGCACTCTCAAAGGCAACCCGAAAAAACAAGATGGGAAATGTTGATTGTCAGAATTGAGCAAAGAGAAAAGTTTTCCCCAAATACAACCGTGAAAATGACATTGGAGGAAGCATGGTGTGGGACTACATGGTCAACACGCACCAATGATGATAACTAAAAAAACTCACTATTTCCAAAGAGGATAAACCAGGTATGTCTATTAGAAAATCGTAAGAATTTTTCAACTGGACATGTGTATACCTTAAGAGAAGCACCTTAAGACAAGCATTATAATATTGAAATGTTGATACATGAAACACGTAAACATGCAAACCTGAAACTGCCTCAAATGCAGATGGAAGAGCTTCCATCCACAATTTTGGGTGACTGGCCAGTTTCGCCAAGCAATTTCTCATCAGCTGTAATGTGCGACAATGGTATCATCAGGCTTCTTCCGTGCGCGTCTCTTTCCTCAATTAGTGTAATGCTGGAACCCAACTAAGCGTACGGCCTATTGGTAGCCGATGAATCTAAAGAACGCGAATGGGAAAAGCGACGGAACCAAAGGTGGGGATTTGGGAAAGAGGGCCATACCGAGGCGGAGTGAGGAGGAGTGGAGGAGGAGGCGGCGGCGTGGGCGGCGGCGTTGGCGGCTGGAAGAAGACGGCCGCGGCCACGGTGGCGACTTGCGGCGCCCGCGCGCCGATCTCGAATCCGACCGACACCGCCCACAACACCAGCGTCGCCGCGAAGAACGCGCTCGTGTCGCCGCCGACGCGATGTGGCGGCATGGGGTTCGTCGTCGTTGGCGGCGAGGACCATGTTGACCCACTCGACGGACTCCTTGCGCTGCAGTCCTCCTCCTCGAGGAAGAGCGAAAAGGTCGAGGTGGGCAAGCGCGCTATGTGCCGTTGACCTTGACCTCAAGCTCGGCTGGCGGCGCGCTGCGCGGCGTCGCAGAGCTTGTCGGCGCGTGCCGATGAAGAAGAAGAAGACGGTGGATCCGCGGCGGCGCCTCACGGCTCCACGGCGGAGCGGTGTTAAGCGGCGCAGCGCTAGGTGGAGGCGGCCGGGCAGCCGGGCCGACCGAGGTAGAGGCGAGTGGGACGAGCGCGCGCGCGGGCGGAGTGGGACGGATGTTCGCGCAGAGATCGGCGCGCGCAGGCGCGAGGCGAGAGAGCGCGCGCGGTGGAGAAGCGAGGCGCGTGAGGTTTGGGGCGCTGCGGGCTCGGAGCCGGGGACGGCGGCGGCGCGCGCGCACGGATTAGGACGCGAGGGTTTGCGGGGCGGGCGGACAGTGTTGAATCGCGGGCGGGCGCCTCGTGTTGAAGCCTCGCGTTGAAGCCTACGTTCCATCCAGGCCGCACGATTGGGTTGAAGCCAGGGAGAGTTTTTTTTTAGCCCTTGATTTTAATGCAGACAATTTGCTGGGTGCATTTTTGTGGGTGTACGAAGGTTGGTGCTCTCAGCGGGGGACGTATTCTTGGGTGGACTGAGTGTAATTTCAATTGGTCAATTATAGTAGAGATATGTTATATGTGTATAAATCATCATGATATGTTATATGTGTATAAATCAATTTAGTGAAAAATCTTTGATATCTATGTTATCGATTTCGCCATACCTTATTTTTTTCCGTCCTCCGCCACTGGTTGTTATCTTGTATTCATGTTCCATTTAACCAGCGCCACACGTATACATAGTTGGTTTGTGGTGTAACCACTACTATTACCACATAATCAGTTTCACTTAAACATATACAAGCTACCTATGGATTTATTCCTAACAAATGGAAGAAAGAAGGGGCGAAGGAAGGGAAAGTAGTGAATAATAGCGAGATGCACGATTGCACGTCGATGATCATGTTTTTTTGAGGTTATAGGTGATAATTCTTATCTAAATTTTTTAATCTAGCAATTAGCGATAAAGATATCAATACAAATAGTACACATAATTTTAAAATCAAAACAGTTGGAGGAACTCATTTTAAGACGCCACACGCGCGGAGTGCGCCTGGAGACGCGCTCAAACACGCGTGGGTCAGAGATGATCCCAACCGGCCGCCCGATCGCAATGCCAGCCTAACGGGCCGCGCCACCAAAGCCGCCCCACCCGGGACCCAATAGAATGGCCAGCCAGCCGTGCTCCTCTCCCCACCCTACGCGGCTGTATAAAACGCCCCCCCGCCTCCCTACACGGCTCCACCCCACAAGTCGCGCCTCGCTCGTCCGTCCGTGTGCAGCATCTCTCTGCTCTCCGAGAGAGATCTCACAGCCAAATAAACCAGCCAATCCCCCCTCCCCCCGCGCTCCAGCCTCACCTCCAACAAGTCGCGCTAATGGCCGGTCTCGGGATGAAGGCTCTCGCCGTCGCCGCCATGGCCGGCGCGCTCGTCGCCTCAGCGGCCGCTGCCGAGGCCCCGGCGCCGGCGCCCACCTCCGACGCCGCGGCGGCGCTGCCCCTCGCGGCGGCCTCGCTCGCAGCCGCCGCCTTCGGGTACCTCTTCTGCTAGACAGATCTGCCGGCTAGCTGCGGCACATGTGGGTTTCTGTCTGCCTGTTTCGATTTGTTCCGTCTTGGTGTGTGTGTGTGTGTGTGTGTTGGTGGCCTCGCGCCGTCGAGTGGAGGTGGTGTCAGGTGTGGGCGCGTGTATGTATGTACGAGTCGCGGTGGTGTGAGGGGGAGGGAGGAGGTGTAGTACGTGCGCCTCCGTGCCATTCTTTGTGGTGGTGATCAAGTACTTACTCTTTTTCTTGCTATGAATGAGACGATTTATTTGATTCTTTCCAGCTTAAAAGAACAAGTGCGAGCATTTTGTTTCTGTCTTGCTGAGATGCTTTGTACTTCCTCCTCGCATCTCGCCTCGGCGCAGGCTTTTATCAAGAGATTTTAATGTCAAAAATCGAGAGACAATGCAATTAAAAATCATCAAACTCGCCTTGTTCATCGTCCAATTTATCATCCGAAGAAAGACGACTTGTAGTACAGTATGCTTTTGCCACCGTCTCTGGATCGCAAGAACACACCTAATAAACACAAAATCTTTTTCAACCAATCAACTGAATCATAGTATTGTGAAAGATAACGAGCTTCTGTTTTCTGAAGGAGTCTCGAAGGGCAAAAAAGAAAAAGAAATGGAGTACTTGTTAGCATTGTTTGGAGATATGCGGGGTCGTTAATTTGGTGAGGGATCCAAAGGTTGAAATTATTGAAGCATGTCGCCATGTGCTGCTCGTAAAGCATTGGTCCACATATGAGTTGTCGTGGTAGGGTTTCTGTACCGACTGTATCATGGCATGGTAAAAAAGAGAATTTTACCAGTCTTTTAGCTCATCACACCGTGCGTACAGCAAAAAATAAAATAAAATAAAATAAAGACCACTAGGCAATCGAAATCTGATCTTCTACCGTCGAAGAGAAGGTGCAAAATGGATTCGCTTTGGAGCAAATGGTATGTTCGAAAGTGGTGTGGGTTTTAGTTTTTGTTGTGATTTTTGGTTTTTGGTTGATTGTAAGAGAGATTGACAAGTTAGAAACACTCAAGTTGAGAATAATACTGTTATTCATGCTACGTTGAATTTTAATTTAAAATGCAAGTCTATAGTAGAATTTTTTTAATTTAATTTTGTAATTTTGAGTACAATTATTCATGCTATATTGAATTAAGGTTGATTTTTGAAACTTATTTAATCATTTTTTCAATAAACTAATAACCTAAAAGTCCAATATGTTAAAGATAATACTTTTTTTTATCTTAGAACAACATGTAAACAAAAAACAAAGCAAATTAGACTACTACAATTTAAATTAGCAATAGATAACATTAAATTTTATATTCTAATATAGTTTATTATTACGACCATGATGCTATTCAATTCTGAACATGATTCTAGCTGATTCCATATGATCCTACCTTTAGGATCATAATTCTATAAAATTTTGATGCATATATCGATCTATATAACATGTCAGCCCGATGGAATTGTGCCATCAGACCATCCGTCTCGCCATCCAGTCAAACTTGCTCTCCACTCATGGTTTGTTCGGCACTCGGTTGAATGTTTGACGAGCTAGACCGGCAAATGGCCGGGGCACAGGCCAGCATAGTCAGGCCGTACAGATCGAATTCCCAAATAAATGAGCTGGTTACTAACAAACCCGTAAGTTTCAGGTTGGAAATCGTAAGCCAAGACGGGCCCTAAACTCGGGATTGGAGCGGCCCAGTACGGCCTTTGCCATTTGTTAGGCCTAACTTGAACCGCTTTTCATGCCACAGATTTGAGCTGTGGGCCTCCTCCGTTTACCTTGCCAATGGCCGGGGTGAAGGATACGTGCGAATAATACAATCGGCATGTCGTGTTAACTAGTTTTTTAAAAATATATCTTTTAAGATAAAATTAATAAAAAATTATAGTAAAAAGTATGCTGAGTTTAGCTGTATCGGTTAAAATCATATACAACTATTTTTTCTGTATATTGCCTTCTACGAACAGTGTCAATTTAAAATTTTAAGTTATAAGTTATAACCCAAACAACCCACCGATGATGCCAGTTGCCGTTGAACGGCTAGTTTGCGCTGAAGCAGCACTACAAACTACCTGGATGAAGCAAATTAACATCAGATTCATGAGCTTGCTGGAGATCAAGCAATTTGTGCCAAGATTTCATAACACGCCTTTCACGCATACGAAGACTTTTCATGGCACTTACTCTTACAAATTAGGCATGAGGACTTTGATCAAACACAAGCCGTGCGACCACGTCGTGACGTGATATGTCACTTGGTAGACTAAGTTTACCTTAATTTTATTGAATCGTACATCTCGCTATTTGAATAGAATTTGAGGATTTATTCGGTGTTGATGATAGACAATTATCAGTAGGTAAATGGTTGGTTAATTGCATCAATTACTAATGGGTAAATGTCTGATTAATCACATTAGTTCATAGTCTAAATAACACACACATATATAAAACATACTAGTTAGAGACTCGTGCGTTGCAACAGAATCATAAAAATAATGAGACGGAACTTATTGCCTAGCTAACTTCACACATCAAACATTAGAGAGCAAGCGACAGAGAGAGAAGGGTGGCCAGAATGCGCGAGGAGATGGGGAAAGTGGAGGGGTGGGCGGTTGTATCCTGAGAGAGAGAGAGGAGGAGGAGAGAGACGAATGATCTAGATCAAATCGGATGGCTGAGAAGAGAGAAGATGAAATGGACCAACCACCAACTCACACTTTTATAATAGTAAAGATTTAGTGATAAGGTGCTAATGGTGATAGGTGGAGGTAGGTGGGAACCCCATCCCACTTGATGGGTTTATCTGCAAAAGAATTTAAAGTGGAATGGGTTTCTACCCACCTCTATCCAAGCCACACAATCTAAATCGGACCCTCTACGTCGCCATTAACACTAGATATGTTCCCTATGTATATATGTATGTATATATATGTGTGTATATATACGTACATATATGTGTGTGTGTATGCATACATATACAAATGCGTTATTTTGCATCTGCGTGTACTGTATGTGCCGTAAAGTTACTGTCGTGTGTGAGTAAAGTTATTGCCAAACACATGTAGAGTTCCTATCAGTTGTAACACTACAAAACTGACAGTAACTTTATATGTGTTTGGCATTAACTTCACTCACACAGAGAAATAATTTTTCAATGTGCATTTTATACCTACTCCCAAGCAAACCTTGCCATTGGTTCATGGCAAGTATATTGCTGAGGATGTCCATCATCTACCTTTATTATTCAATAATAATAAATGCACGGGCATGCGAACCGTTCCACCAAGAATAGACGCTCGAGATCAAAGCAAGAGAGTGGAACTTTTCACGGAAAATTGAGGGTTTTTGGAATCTGGACTGTCCGATGCTTGATCCAGCGGCCAAGAACGCCGAATGGCATATTCCGTCGACATGCATGACGACCGTGCACAAACTTGTTATTGAGGCAGCCATGCAGCTTCATGCGACTTGGGTCTGTTTGGATCCACCCAGATTTTAAGAATCTGGCTTTTAGAAATTGGGTGGGATCCAAACAGACCAGTTTTTTGGGCAGTTTTTAAAATCTACCTACCCAGATTCTTAAAAACCAAGAAGCTGTTGATACCCAGCTTTTGCCAGTTTTTTTTGCACAAATACCCATTTACCCTCATTAAAGACCACGCGCATGGCTGTTTAATGTGTTGTTCAAGAGCAATAAATGTAAGGGTATAATAGTCTATTAGCACCAATCATAAATGAAATCAGTTTTTAAAAACTAAGGGATTCAAACACCCCATCAGTTTTTGCTTAGAAATCAGCTTTTAAAAACTAGAAGTAATAGCTGGTTTTTAAGAATCTGAAACTGATCCAAACAGGGCAATCCAAACAGGGCCTTGTTGCACAAACTTGTTATGGAGGCAGCCGTGCAGCTTCATGCGACGTGGTTCAGATGAAACGAGTGACACATTGATGGGTTTTCCTAGTGATCTACGTTCCCATGCATCAGATTGTACGTATGTGTTCGATTAATCCAGACGACGAGCGCGACTCATCAGTTCCAGTTCCACGCCATGCAAGTGCGATGCACTTGTGCCATTGGAAAACGCTTTTTTGGCTAGAAATTATGACCTCTCGCTTCGAATCCCGTATATTGACTGCTTCGACCCCGCGGTATGTTGAACTGGCGACGTAGCAACTGAAAGGTCCAGTGCAGCTACAACAAATCCCCCGTAAATTAAACCATGCATGTGATTGGTCGACCTTATAAGCACATAGGTCCAGCGCCATTTCCCAAGCTCAACTTGACGAAGGCAACAACAAACAACACAGCTGATCAAGGCACGTACTGGAGAGCCTTCAATGCTAATGAAGTAACCTTAATGGCTTCGATCCCCGTGTACAGTTACTGGCACAGCAATCGAAAGGTTCGCTGCTGATACAAATCCCCTGATAAGCACACCGAACCACGCAGCAGGTCGCCACTAATTCCCTCGTGTGACGCTGAACACAAACAAGCACAACTGATCACAAACGCGCTCGCGCGTACCGGCCGGAGATGATGCGATCGGGTGCCCGGCGCGACGACGAGGTGGAGGACAAGAAGCCGGTGATCAAGCCGGGCGTGCACGTCACACTCAAGGTGCAGGACACCGACGGGCGCGCGGTCTACCGCACCATGCGGAGGACCGACCAGCTGCAGGGCCTGATGGACTTCTACTACGCCACCGTACCGACGGTCGCGTACGGCACGGGCCGGTTCCTGTACGACGGCGGGCGGCTGCGCGGCTGGCAGACGCCGGCGGAGCTCGGGATGGAGGACGGCGACGAGGTCGACTTTTTCACCGAGCTGCTGGGTGGCGGCGGATGGGTCGCTGCATGATCGATGCCTGCGTAGCTAGCTCGCTGCTGTTCGTTGTGGCCTGTGGGTGGAACCGTGGAAGTCGATTGAGTACTACTACTTTACGAGTGACTTGTTTATGCTTGTTAAGTATGATGTGTTACAAATATATCTGCGCAGTACTGTTATCCCCATCTTCATCACAATGTCCATATCTAACTCACATTTCAAATTCATAGATTTAAATTTATAATTACATAATTCGAAGGTTTTTGAATTACCTGTGCCCAGCAAGATTGCCGCAAAACTGCCGGTTTTCTTAACAAACCGGAGAGAATCAAGCGGAAGAGAGCATTGCTGTTGTGGGCTGCTGCATGCGTGCGTGCATGGCGGGAGCGCATGTCCCATAACGGGACGATCCTATATAAGCACGTTCAAGCACGGCGCCGCACCCCCAAAGGTTAAAGGCAACAACACACGACACAATTGATCACCGACCTACGTAGTGGAGATCGGCCGGGCATGTCGACGCCGGGGAAGGAGAAGGACGCGAAGCCGGCTCGTCAACCCCGTGGTGAAGGGCAAGGAAGGGCGCAGGCTCACCCGCACCAATCAGACAACCGACAAGCTGCAGGACCTCATGCATTTCTACTACGCCATGGTGCCCGCCGTCGAGTACTGGGAGGGGATTTTCCTGTACCACGGCAGACGGGTGAAAGATGAGCAGACGCCGGCTGACTATCACTTTATAAAAAATCTAATAGTAGACACTATATCACAGATTGTTACCTAAAACTGTTAGTAGTAAATATAATCACAGACGATTTTAGTTTAGAGGCCGTCTATGTTACTGTCAGCGCTAAAAACCGTTTGTGAAGAGATAATATCACAGACGGTTCACGATGAAAACCATGTGTGAAGTATCATAAACGGTTATTAACAAGAATCATCTGTGATATTACCAAATATCATGTGTGAAGTATCATAAACGGTTATTAACAAGAATCATCTGTGATATTACCAAATATCATAGATGGTGTTTTCTTTTAGCCATCTGTGATACTTCACAGACGATTTGTATTAAAAACCATTTGTGATAATTAAGTCATCACAGATGTTTTGTATTAAAAACTATCTGTAATAATTTTACTATATTAATTATGCGCAGACTCGTCGATTCTCTGTCTTAAATTCTAGATCTAAACTGTTGCTTTGAACTAGAGGTTATTCCTAATTGTATTATAATTTAGATCTAGCTTTTGGTGAAAGGAGAATTGAAGATGATTTATATTTAGTTAGCTTGATATAGACAAAATATTATTTACATCTAGCATGGTTTAGGGTTTAGTCAATTCATAGTTTGTTTCTACTTAATTCAATTAATTAATTATTCTTGCTACATATAACTACTTTAGATTGTATAAATCTGTATACTAATTAATTAGTTCAATATTTAATACTAAATTGTTATATACGTAACGTAGGACCGAATCATATACCTTTATTATTAAGGCACGGGCATGCGAACCGTTCCACACGCTCGAGATCAAAGCAAGAGAGTGGAACTTTTCACGGAAAATCGAGGGGTTTTGGAATCTGGACTGTCCGATACTTGATCCAACTACCAAGAACTCCAAATAGCATATTCCGTCGACATGCATGACAACCGTGCACAAACTTGTTTGAGCAAGTACAATAATGATCTTATAGCTAAGTTAGTCAGCATTTTTGCTGATATGGAGGAGAGAAGAGAGGAGAGAGAGGAGAGTTTGGCTCTCATGCAAGCAACAAGCTGCACACGGGAGCCTATGCAGTGGTGGGCCCAGATAATAAATGTATGTGAGGAGAAGTAGGAAAGAGAATATGAGACATAGTATCATATAATAAAAAAAAACTTTTGTAGACAAATTATTGTATAACTTATCTCTTATAACTTGATTTATAGCCAAGCACTTGGCTCTATTATTGGACTTGCTCTTATGGAGGCAGCCGTGCAGCTTCATGCGACGTGGTTCAGATGAAACAAGTGACACATTGCTGGGTTTTCCTAATGATCTACGTTCCCATGCATCAGATTATACGTATGTGTTCGATTAATCCAGACGACGAGCTCGACTCATCAGTTCCAGTTCCACGCCATGCAAGCACTCATGCACTTGTGCCATTGGAAAACGCTTTTTTGGCTAGAAATTATGACCTCTCGCTTAGAATCCTGTGTATTGACTGCTTCGACCCCGCGGTATGTTGAACTGGCGACGTAGCAATTGAAAGGTCCAGTGCAGCTACAAATCCCCTGTAAATTAAACCATGCATGTGATTGGTCGATCGACCTTATAAGCACACAGGTCCAGCGCCATTTCCCAAGCTCAACTTGACGAAGGCAACAACAAACAACACAGCTGATCAAGGCACGTACTGGAGACGACAAGATCTCCGGGCATGTCGGCGACAGTTGAGAAGGGGAAGGGCCCGGAGCTGGTGATCACGCAGAGCATGTTCGTCACCCTCAGGGTGAAGGACAACGAAGGGCGCAGGCTCACCCGCACCGTGCGAAGAACCGACAAACTGCAGATGTTGATGGATTTCTACTTCGACATGGTGCCCACCGTTGCGTACGGCGAGGGTGTTTTCGTGTACTATGGCAGGCCAGTTAAAGGTGAGCAGACGCCGGCGGACTATGAGATGGAGGATGGGGATGAAGTTTACTTTTTTCCGGTGAAAAAAGGGATTATGTCCGTCACCCTCGGTGTCAAAGTCTGCGGAAGCTCTTGAGTTCAAACACACCTGGGAATAACTGACAAGCTGCAGGACTTGATGGATTTATGTTGACACACCTTGGGGATTCCTGTTCAACGGTCGTCGGGTGCATGGTTGGCAGACACCGGCGGAGCTCAAGATGGAGGACGACGATGTGATTTTCTTTATGCCCTTGATATTTCGTTTGATGTGATTTTCTTTATGCCCTTGACATTTGGTTTCCTCCGTGTTTGATTGGTTTGCCTAATCGAGACCTGTTTAGCTTTGTTTGTTCTCAGTTACTTAGCACTTTTGATCAAAATTTAACTACACTTTAGATCAAAATTTAACCGTGTCTGTTTGCCATCACTTAATCTGCTCATCATGCTTGTGATTTTATTGAATATTCGTAATTGAGTATCTTGTTTACATCGGATGTTTTTTTTTTGGTATGAATTGACTTGGCTTATGCTTGTTGCTGGGAGTGGTATATGCTTGTTAGGTAGTGCATCTGAAACGAGTACAATGTTTTTGAAAGATTAAACGAGTACAGTGTGTCTACGAAGTTTATGTTCATTTGGATTCAGTTGTTGATTTATTTGCAATTTTCACTCGTGGCTTTGAACTGAGTCTTGGGTTATACATGCCAAACTAAGAATTTATACTAGAGTACTTACTAACCATGGAATATAGGCTGAGTACTTTTTAACTTTCGGCCGGTTTATACTTACTGTCTATAATAATTAGCTTTTAAATATTATGTTTTTAAAGCGGCCACTAAAATGCACCCCTTCATCCTACACCAAACACCATTAAAATTGACAACCTTCATGTTCATCCTTCCCCCAATGGTCCTTGTAGTCCCTGGCTTGTCTTCTTAGATCAATTGGACTATCGCTGTTGTAATCTTCTGCAACATCTTTCCAGTAGCCTCTCCCTTTCTTCGAGTTTCCGTTGATCGGATCAAGAGTGTTTCAACCAAGCACTGATCTGTATGTGGACAAAAACCACATAAGAACATGCAAAGAATACCAAATTAGTACATGTAAAGAATACCAAAATAGAAATAACATGCTCACCAATCGTATGTTGTGGTCATAAGACAATGTAAGCGCACGAGGTATCCTCGTCTTCCTGGTTGCTGTTGTCATCATTATTTGCTGCTTTTCACCTTCATCTCGTGTGTGTTGAGCTCGAGATCCTGAAACTGATGATGAAGTACGACGCTTGATGCATCGTCGAATGCTCGATGGAGTTGGTGATTCAGTATGATATTGGAGGGTACACCAACAAAATGGGAATTTTGTGATACATGATGGCCTTGGGAGCTATGCTGGAGAAATTGATCACTGGGATTGTTGGCTGGGTAATTAGGAGAATTTAACAAATCCATGAAACTACTGTTTGGGTGAGAATTCATGGCTGGATGGTGATAGAACAAACTAAAGTAAGCAGCACTAAACAATATATGCCCTAGGAAACTCGCCAAACATCGCAGCTTTCCGGAGCAGCGATTCCACGGAATTAGCACCGCATCAATTCGAGAAATTTCGATATTTGACACTGAATACGTGCGCCTCTCAACTTTTAACCCTCAATTCGCACGCCTTTGGAAATTTAACCTTGTCACTGCGAATTCATTTGATTCAAAGGATTCTCCTCATTTTCTCTCATTTTCTATTTTTTGTGCCACCAGAAATGACCGTAGTGCCCTCTGCCTAATCTCAGCTCATCCCCACGGTGGATCGGTAGTGCCCTCTGCCAACAGCATCAGGGAATGAAAATGTTTGTTACTTACCATGCTACAATGCTTCACGTAAAAAGTAGTGCTGAAGGGAAAGTTAGAACATAAATGGCGTGAGTGAGGGAAGTCCCTGCATGCACGCGGGCTCGTCAGGCGGGAGGCGGAGGAGGATCTCGCCGGCGAGGTTGTCTATCGGCGAGTGTTTGCGCGCGGGTGAGTGAACTCGGGGGGCGGCGAGGCGTTGAATGGAAGTTGAGAGGAGCGGATGGGCATTTTAGTTATTTCAGGTTGCTTAATACATTAAAGAAAATAGAAAAGGAGAGAAAATGAGGAGAATCCCTTGAATCAAAAGAATTCGCAGTGACAGAGTTAAATTTCCAAAGGCGTGCAAATTGAGGGTTAAAAGTTGAGAGGCGCACGTATTCAGTGTCAAATATCGAAATTTCTCCATCAATTCTATGTAAGAAAAAAAAACCAGTTTTTTATCTTAAGCACTCACGTAAAACACCTGCGTTAGAGGTAAGCCTAAACCCAACCCCACGTAGCCCCAGTACGCCGTGGGCGCGCGGGCATCCCCCAGTTCTACAGGTAAAATCGGGCGCAAGGTTGCCCCATGGCTAGGGCATAGGAGTAGGGCTAGACCTCAAAGTTGGGTGATGTTGTGTTGGTACAGCACAGGCCTGGTTGGCTTTGGGCCACATTGGACTATGCCAACCTGGCATAGCCACCCTATCGTGCTGACATGGCACAACTCGCCTTCAGTATGGCTTAGGCATAGCCCAGGATACGACAGACCATCGTCGTGTTGTGCTAGCCTAGGCTCAGCCCTGTTGGACACGTGGAACCATGGACACCACCTCCGTCGGCCCATCACTGTGGACAGCACCACCAACGAGGATCTGGTGAAGCAGAGCTAGACCATGTGAGGAGGCCGCCTACCACCCCTAGATCCTCGGCTCGCCACCAACTCTCTCTCTCTCTCTCTCCACCCCCTTGCGGCCCTGCCGCAAGTCCACTGGTCGCAATGACGGGCTCTCTTCCTCTCCTATCGGTCAGTCGACGATAGCCATGGCCCGCATGACCTCTCCCTCTCTCCCAATCTTTGTGGCAATGGCCGCGGAGCCCACCACAATGACGGCGGCCACGATCACCATTCCCTTCTCCCTCTCTCCCATTCCTAGGTCTGAGTGGCGAGGCAGCGGCGAAGCACCCATCTCCTCTCCCTCTCCCAGATCTGAGTGGCGGCGGCCATGAGCCCACGATGATGTCGACTGCCCCCTTCCCCTCCCCTAGATCCGAGCAGAGACAAATACGGGGGGATTTGGGGTAGCTACATGCCACAAATAGCGGTCTTCCTCCCCTCTCCTCGATGGCCGCAATGAGATCGACAAGGTGCATCGAGTTGCATTGAGAATTTTGAACCGTGTAGGCCCGAGCACGGCCCATTGGAGCGTGTTGTGCCGTGCCGTTTGACGTATCCGATTCTCAAGCTAGACCTCGTCTGACGCATCCAATTCTCAGGACCAGTCTGGCCTAATAGCTTGTGCCATGCCAGCTCAGTCCATTAGTATCGTGCCTAGTCCATGCCATGCCGGCTGGGCCTCAATTTGGCCCAAAAAACATAGCCCAACTACGGGGACTAAGTAGGACTAGTGCACAACAGCAGATAATGCTGAACAGTGAACACGTAGCCATTTACTCCAGTGTTTGGACTGCAGTGCTCACGCATGGGCCATGGTTGCTTGCCCATAATGCAAGATGCTTGCTGCTAGGTGTGCCCCTCTCCGCCTCTCGCTAACTCGATCGATCGACCATATGCACATGAAAGCAGCGTAGTGCGCAGAGCTACAGGAGCACACACGCACGCATATGGACATATCTCATAATCGAAATATGCAAGAATAGTTAGAATGAACCGGACAGACTAAACATAGCGGCGGGTGAGAAGATTTCATCATAGTCAACACCTTAAATTTGTTTGATACCCTTCATCACCAATTGTGCCTTATGGATATGAACATTTCCATCCATGTCTATTTTTTTCTTAAAAAACCACTTGCACTCAATGGTTTTAACATCATCGGATGAATCAATCAAGTTACAAACTTGATAATTATACATGGACTGAATTTTGGATCTCATGACTCCAAGTCATTTCTCAGAGTCCGAGCCCATCATCGCTTCCTCATAAGTCTTAGTCTCGTCATTGCCTAACAATAAAATATCATGTCAATACCTTATCGACAATTGACATGGCCATTCAGACCTACATGGGGCTAGTGCCTCTTCCACAGCGTCTACAACATCTTGTACACTCTGTAGAGGTTAAGTAAGAGTTGAAACATTTTCTGATGTGTCTCGAATTTCATCGAGTCTCGTCATACTCCCACTAACTCCTTTTGAGAGAAACTTTTGCTACAAAAAGACACCATTTCGGGCAACAAATACTTTGTTCGTATTTATGTACCGATCCCTTTGCGTCGTGATACTAAATCGAATTCAAGGTGAGAAGCGTGTCATCCTTTGATAGTTCGATCTTTCACTCAAACATGTAGTGGATTACTCAGTTGTGATTGACTCCTCAACCACATTCGGCATGACTATGCACTTCCTTAATCCAACCACATCGAGGGTCCCAGATATATCTCTCTTGTTATATAAGAGGGAAAATTCCATCTTGATCGCTTATATTCCTCTATATGTTTCATAGTAAACCCTAAAACTATCTTTATGACCACCCAGTCTCGAAGTAGTGTTTGGCAACCCCTAAGTAAACTGTTATATATGTAGAAAACAATGACGATCTCAAGTCTAAGGATCCTACAAACACTATGTATAAGACCAACTAATGACACTTACAAATATAACAATACTCATAGTGTCTCATGGTGGGTCAATCCAACATAATGTTCTTTAACATGTGTCCACATTATTGATTTGATATCCCATATCCATAATCTGTGAAACATAATCATCAATCAATATATGTGTTGATCTGTAAATCATAATTGTCCCACATAATGATATAAGATTAAGCATATTTTAGAATAACATTAAAACATGAATAAAGAGTTCCACGAACAAATCACATACTTTTTGATTAATATGAAATACATTTATTCAAGCAACAAAATAATATATTATTTAAAAGATCATAAATATAGAAGTGATACAATCATCTTCATAATTACCTTTAGGGCATATCATTAACGCCATCCTACCAAGCCTCAGCTGCCAGCGCATTGTACCGTCTTACAGTAACTAGCTTTTGGACTAAAAGTTAACTTATATTTACACTGTCTACAATAACTAGCTTTTAAATGTTGCGTTTGTAAGACAAAGTCAATAGGAAAAATGTAGTAAAAAGTATACTGAATTTAGCTGAAACCGACCAAAATCATATACAACTATTTTTTTACGTACTGACTCTCACAAATAATTAATATTTAAATATTTAAATAAGCCATAAATTACTAACATAAAAGAACCCACCCCAATCGAAACCAACCCCAAATCGAACCATCTTTTTGTTAGCCATCTGCCAAGTTGCGGCGTATATTAGGCTATTAGGATCGCAATAATGGCCGGTCTGGAAAAATAATCGAGCATGCTTGGAGCTGAAGCCTCTGGTGCTGTCACCGGTGGCAGCCTCACTGTCAGTTGTACGGTGGTCATCGGTCCGGCTGAAAAGCTCGTGGCTTATGGCTGAAAACACTGTAGCTGACAGAGGCTTATTTAGCATAATTAAATTTAAAAAAATTTAAAAATAAAAAATATTAGCCCATTACGTATAATACAAACAAATACGGGAAAAAAAAGAACCGGCAAAAAAACTCAACAAAAAGCCAAAAATTCAGAAAAAGACGAAACTTATAAATAGTGAAAAATAAACCAGAAATCAAAAGTCGAAGTCGAGTTGATCAGGACCTCTGCCCTGCTCAAGCTTCAGCCGCAAGTAACCATCTCGTCCGTTGCGATTGGTGAAATTTTCAGTTGATGGTACTGGTACTAGTAGACCATTGTACGAGCTAGGAGTAGTTTCAGTGCTGCTATGGCACTATTTACAAGCTCTATCGTAGTTTGGTACACCAACATAACGAGACGCGGAAAAACGGCGCCGCGCTAATTTTTATAAAAAAAATGAAGGCTTAATTACATAGAATGAGACGTTTTACAAAAAAAATATATATCAAGAACCGATGTATAATTCTAAGAAAACTGTGGGGTTTTATTCCGTAATGGACTAATGTGTTAGAATCTAAGTGGTTGACAAATATAATCAGAACATCGTAGTTGACCAACATGGTCAAATCATCGTGGTCGACCAATATGTTAGAAACATCGCAGTGAAACTAAAGTGGTCAAAAGACGTGGTCGAATTAATGTGATCGAAATATCATGGTTGAACTATTGTACTTGTAATCATATGATCGGTTTAACGTGTTATCACAACGTTGTCGAAACATCGTAGTAAAAAAACGCATTTGAAGGAATGTGGTCGAAACGTCGTGATCGATGCACATGCTCAAACTAACGTGGTCGAAACATCATGGTCGAAACCTCGTGATCAAATCGAAGTGGTTAAAATATCATGGTCGAAATTATCGTAGTCGAAACAATATGGTTGAACGAATGTGGTCGAAACATCATGATTGTCATAGCATAGTTGACCAAAGTAGTCGAAACATGGTGGTCAAAATATCATGGATGACACAACGTGGTCGAGACATCGTGGTTGGCACAACGTAGTCGACCAATGTGATGGAACTAATGTGGTTGGAATAATATGGTCGAATCATCGTAGTCGAATCATCGTGGTCGACACAACGTGGACGACCGGAGTGGTCAAATCGAACCACCGTGGTGGAAACAACATGGTCAAAACCTTGTGGTCGATTGAGGTGGTCAAAACATCCTGATCGAAAATATCGTGGTCGAAACAACGTGCTCAACCTAACACGGTCGAACCAAGGTGGTTCAAACAACATGGTCGAACGTATCGTGGTCAAAACAACATGGTCGAACGTATCGTGGTCGACCGAAGTGACTAAAACAATCGTGATCGAACCAGCATGGTAGATACAAAGTGATTGAAATAATCATGATCGAACCAGCGTGGTAGATACAAAGTCATCGAAATAATCGTGGTCGAAACATTATGGTCGTAACAATCATGGTCGGCACAACGTGGTCGAAACATAGTAGTCAAAACACCATGGTCAAATGAGCGTGGTCGAAACCTCATGGTCAACCGACATGGTCAGAACCATCGTGGTCAAACAACCGTTGTCAACCGAAGTGGTCCAAATCATCCCGGTCGAAACCTTGTGGTCGATCGAAGTCGTCGAAATCATTCTGGTCGAAACCATAATGGTCGAACAACCGTGGTCGCAATAACATGGTTGAAATATCCTGGTCAAAAAAATCATGGTCGAACTAGGGCGGTCGACATAACGTGGTTGACCGAAGTGGTCAAACCAAAGTGGTCAAAACATCCTGGTCAAAACTATGATAGTAGAACCAATGTAGTCAAAACATCGTGGTCGCCACAACATGGTCGAGCAAACGTGGTCGAAATATCATGGTCGGCACAATGTGGTCGAACCAACCTGGTCGAACAATCGTGATTGATACATCGTGGTCGCAATCTCGTGATCAAAACATGGTGGTCGAGTTAGCATGGTTGACTCAAGTGGTTCAAACATGGTGGACAACCAGCATGGTCAACATAATGTTGTCGAAACATGGTGGTCAAAACACGGTGGTTGAACAAACGTCATCAAAATATTCTTGTCGAAACCTCGTGGTCGACTGAAGTGGTTGAAACCTCGTAGTCGACCGAAGTGGTCGAAACCAATCTGGTCAAAACCATTGTAGTCGAACAACCGTGGTTGAAACAATCTGATCAAAAAAATTGTGGTCAAACCAAAGTGGTCGACACAACGTGGTCGACCGAAGTGGTCAAAACATGGTGGTCCAAACCTCATGATCGAAAACATTATGGTCGACACAACGTGGTCAAAATAAAATGGTCGAAAGTATCATATTCGAAACCTCATGGTCGAAACAACATGGTCAAACGTATTATGCTCGAACTATCATGCTCGAAACCTCGTGGTTAAACCAAAGTGGTCGAGACATCTTGGTTGAAACTATTCTGGTCGATCCAATATAGTCGAAATACCGTGGTCAACACAACGTAGTCAAGCAAACGTGGTCGAAACATCGTGGTCCGTACAACGTGGTGGAACCAACATGGTTGAACTATCATGATTGCCACAACGGGACCAAAACATTTTGGTGGTCGAACCATCGTGGTCGACTTTAAGTGGTTGAAACAGCGTGGTCGACCTAACATTGTTGAAACACGTGGTCGACACAATGTGGTTGACCCAAGTGGTCGAAACATGGTGATCAAAATAATCTGGTTGAACATATCGTGATCGAAATATCCTGGTCAAAAATATCGTGGTCAAACCAAAGTAGTCAAAAAATCCTGGTCAAAACTATCGTTGTCGAAATAACATGGTCAAACGTATCGTGATTGAACTGAAGTGGTCAAAAGATCCTAGTCGAAATGATCGTAGTCTAACCAACATGGTTGAAACAACATGGTTAAGCGTATCGTAGTCGAAACAACATGGTCAAACGTATCGTAGTCAAACCAAGGCGGTTCAAACAACATGATCGAATGTATCGTAGTCGAAACAATGTGGTCAAACAAATAGTGGTCGACTAAAGTGGTCAAAACAATCATGGTCGAACCAGCGTTGTGGATACAAAGTGGTCGAGACATCATAGTCGAAACAATCATGGTCGAACCAACATGGTCGACACAACGTGGTCGAAACATGGTGATTAAAACATCATGGCCGAACAACCGTAGTCGAAACATTTTGGTCAAAACCTCGTGGTCGAAAAACCGTTATCGACTGAAGTGGTTGAAATCATTGTCAAAAAAATCGTAGTCAAACAACTGTGGTCGCAACAACATGGTTGAAAAAATCGTGGTCGAAACAGGGTGGTCGAAAGATCGTGGTCGACACATCGTGGTCGAACGAATGTAGTGGTGTAAACAAAAGGACTCACAGTTAGGAGATTACGTAACATTTTTGAAACTACGTAGTCGGCCAGTGTAAATCAAACATCGTGGTTGAAACCTCGTGGCCAAAAATATCATGCTCGACA
This sequence comes from Dendrocalamus sinicus, assembly GCA_036346575.1. Lineage (NCBI taxonomy): Eukaryota > Viridiplantae > Streptophyta > Magnoliopsida > Poales > Poaceae > Dendrocalamus > Dendrocalamus sinicus. The sequence goes on along the minus strand of CM070660.1, from coordinate 7,049,609 downwards.
CAATGTGGTCGAAACAACATGGTCGAATGTATCGTGCTCGAAACCTTAGGGTCGAAACAATTTGGTCGAACATATCGTGTTCGAAACGTCGTGGTCGAACCGAAGTGCCCAAAACATCCTAGTCGAAACTATCATGTTCGAACCAACGTGATCAAAACATCATGATCGGCACACCATGGTCGTAACTGCGTGGTCAAAATAACTTGGTCAAACATATCGTGATCGAAACATTCTGGTTATAACTATCGTAGTCGAACTGAAGTGGTCGAAAGTTCCTGGTCAAAATTATTGTGGTCAAACCAACATGGTCAAAACAATATGGTTGAAACAATTATGGTCGAAACAATCGTGATCAAAACAGCGTGGTCGACACAACGTAGTTTAAAAGGGTGGTCGCAACACCGTGGTCAAACGAATGTGGTCAAAACATCCTAATCGAAACCTCGTGGTCATCCGAAGTGGTCGAAGTCATTGTGGTCGAACAACCATGGTTGGAACAACGTGGTTGAACAACCGTGGTCGGAACAACCTTGTCGAAACATTCTGGTCGAAAAAATCATGGTCAAACCAGGATAGTCGGCACAGCATGCTCGACTGAAGTGGTCGAAACCTTGTGGTCAAAAATATCGTAGTCGACACAACATGGTGGAAACAACATGGTCGAACGTATCGTGCTCGAAAAATCATGGTTGAAACAACATGGTCGAACGTATCATGCTTGAAAAATTATGATCGAAATAACATGGTCGAATGTATCATGCTGAAACCTCGTGGTCGAACCGAATTGGTCGAAACTATTCTGGTCAAACCAACGTAGTCAAAACATTGTGGTCGGCTCAACGTGGTCGAGCAAACGTGATCGAACTATCGTGGCCGAACCAACATGGTCGAAACCTCGTAGTCAAAAATATCATGGTCGAACCGGCGTGATCAAAATATCATGGTCGAAGCATGGTTGTCGAAATAGCTTGGTCAACCTAACGTTGTTGAACCAAGGTGGTTGAAATAGCATAGTCAACCAACATGGTCGAAACATCATATCGACACAATGTGGTCGACCCAAGTGGCCGAAAACATGGTGGTCGAAATAATCTGGTCGAACGTATTGTGATCAAAACATCCTGGTCAAAAATGTCTTTGTCAAATCGAAGTGATTGAAAGATCTTGGTCGAAATTATCATGGTCGAAATAACATAGTCGAACGAATCGTGGTCGATCGAAGTGGTCGAACTATCTTAGTTGAAACTATCGTGGTTGAAACAACATGGTCAAAACAATACGGTCGAACGTATCATGGTCGACCGAAGTAGTCGAACCAACGTGGTTAACACAACGTGGTCGACCGAAGTGGTCGAAGCAGCATGGTTGACCCAAGTGATCAAAATATGGTGATCGAACCAGCGTGGTGGACCTAAGGTGGTGGAAACAATATGGCCGACCAAAGTCGTCAAAACATCGCGGTCGACAATCGATTAACATGGTTGAAACATCATAGTTGAAATAACGTGGTCGGCTAACACACTCAAAACAACATGGTCAAACAAATGTAGTGGTGTAAACAAAAGGGCTTACAATAGGGAGATTGCATGTTTTATAAGTAAGCAGAATATAGAAGGAAAAACATATTTTATATATATATATATATATATATATATATATATATATATATATATATATATATATATATATATATATATATATATATATATATATATATATATATATATATGAATAAACACATACATATGGAGTATGATACAGGATTCGAAGAAAGCTGTGATTATTGAAGTCTATGTATGTGCTGGTTGCATGTAGTAAGCAAGTAAGTATTTTTACAAAATCCTAAGAGGTTACAAAAGTGCATCACAAAAAAAAGCAGTGGTAATAACGGGAAGTAATAAATAGAAGAAAGCATTCTTTATATACTTTTTTGTTTTAGCAGAAGGAACGGCTTGGTCATCTTCGATTGATATTTTCAGACCTGAACGTGATGTAACCAGCTATGATCGAAGCGTCGTGGTCTGCAGCACGACCGAGAACGTGATCAAAGCGCTGTAGTTGAAGCACTATAGCAGTCAGTCTCGATGACGGCTTCAACTACGGCACTTCGACCACGACATTTTTTTTCTAAAAATTACTTGAAACGTTGTGGTCGAGAATGTCGTTGAAGCGCCGCACTCGACACGCTATGGCACCCGGCCCCGACAACTGTTTCGACTACGGCGCTTCAACCATGAAGCCGTTGTTGAACGGGTGTGATCGAAGCACCTGTAGAATTCGATAAAGGTAGCATGAAATTTTATAAAGATGGCACATCATGTCTATAAGAGAACAGAGTAAATTCGGTAGAGATAGCACAAAATTTGATGAAGAAAGCACGTAGCACCTCAGATCCATGAGAGGAAAAATCGATAAACATATAAATAGTAAATCTTGTAAATTCGATAAAGATAGCATAAAATTCGATAAAGATAACATCTCAGGTCCATAAGATAATAGAAGCGGCGATGGGGACAGCGCAGCCAAAAAGGAGGGGGGCGGCGTGAGCGAAGGCGATGGGGTTGGGCACGGCTAAACAGGAGGAGGGCAGCATGAGCGAAGAGGAAAAAAGAGCGGCAGGCGTGACCCATATGAAGAAGAGGAAGGGAGAGCAAGGAATCGGGGAGCAGGTAGAGAATAGCAAGAGAAGGTAACAGAGTGGAGGATGTGGGTGCAACTACGAAAAAGACTACTACGATACATCATGACGAAAGTGACACAAATATTTGTAAGAATACACGGAGCTCACCTAAATGTTGAACATCGCATTCGCACCTAAAGGTTGTACATCGCATTTGCACAGTTTATTCAATTGAACGGCCGATGCAGACGTGAGATAAAGAATGGTATTTAACAAAACGAAGGAAAGTTGACGATGTGACCAGGGCCGGCCCTGAGGGGGGGGCGAGCGGGGCGGCCGCCCCGGGCCCCCGAAATCTAGGGGCCCCCATGTACTATGCAGAATATATACATGCTTTGAAGATTTATCTTGGGCCTTTTAGCCATGGTTAAATACTTTAATACTTATAGAAATGAAGAGTTTGCTTCGAGTATGATCATTGCCAAAGATATTGCAGCTCAAATGAATGTAGAGCCATCATTTCTACTTAAGCGGCGTGTTCTTAGGAAGAAACAGTTTGATGAAATTGATTGTGATGAAGCAGTTTTGCAAGCTGACAAGGAATTTGAAGTTAATTATTTTTTCTTATGGTTAATTAAGCGGCGTGTTCTTAGGAAGAAATGTAGATTTCAAGAACTCCAAACATTTGGAAGTATATTTGGATTTTTAATGAGTTCAACAACATTAAAGTCATTGGATCGAACTGAATTAAAAGAATGTTGTACAAAATTTGTAGAAACTTTCTCTCTAGATGGTTCATCTGATGTTGAGTTAAATGATCTAATTTCTGAGTTAAATGTTATGCAATTGATTTTATCAGATAAACCAATGTCTGCTATGGAGATCTTTGATTTTGTCAGAGAAACGGAATGTTATCCTAATATTTCTATTGCTTATCGGATTTTATTTACTATGCCTGTGACTATGGCATCAGCTGAAAGAAGCTTTTCAAAATTGAAATTGTTGAAGAATCATTTAAGGTCAATAATGTCTCAATAGAGGTTAAACGTTTGGCAACTTTATGTATTGAGAAGAAATTATTGGATGAGATTGATATCAATACCATCATCAATGACTTCGCATCTAGAAATGTTAGAAGAAATTTTTAAGGTAATATCTATAAACTCTTTGATATGAATTTTTTAATACATAACGATTTTAAGTGTTTGTTGGTAAAATTAGATATATATATATATATATATATATATATATATATATATATATATATATATATATATATATATATATATGTGTGTGTGTGTGTGTGTGTGTGTGTGTGTGTGTGTGTGTGTGTGTGTGTGTGTGTGTGTGTGTGTGTGTACATTTATATTTAGATATTTATACTAGGACCCTATTTCTAGTTTCGTTCCGGGCCCCTAAAATCTCAGGACCGGCCCTGGACGTGACGCACGCGGAGGTTTACTATAGTGACCTGAGTTCCATTTAGGCCCTGTTTGGATACGCTTATCTGAGAATCGATTTTAATCTGATCAGGATTTTCTGATAAGTCGCGGTCTGAAGAATCTGCAGTCTGAAGAATCGTCGCGGTGGAAGAAATGACCCCTCGGGCTCGCGGTACAGGATTTTGGACTCTCAGTGCAAATGTCGATCTTTCCCACCGCAGCGGTTGAAAGAATCGAAAAATAATCAAAATGTTTGGGTAAAATTTTCACTTAATTTTACCTAGAATCAGATTTTAAGCGTATCCAAAGAGCACCTTATTCAGCTCGAATGATCGAACGTCTTCTGTTGGGAATATCATTGCATCTGCCCCGGCCGATAAGCTTCGGATTTCGATCGATCTCGTCTTTATCGCAGCTGTACGTGCTGGCGACCGTCCACCGGCAGCCTTGATATAGTTCGTGGGTGTGATGATTGATACGTCAATCGGCGGCGGTGGGTGGTGGCTCGCAATCCGTACGCGTGCCGGGTCCGTGGCTGCAAAACTCCCTGCCGCTCTCGATCAAATAAATTCCTGATCAACTCGATTTCTTGCTTCGGGTTTATTTTTCACTATTTATAAGTTTCGTTTTTTTCTGAATTTTTAGCTTTTTGTTAAGCTTTTTTGCCGGTTCTTTTTTCCCGTATTTGTTTGTATTATACGTAATGGTCTAACATATTTTTTATATTTTTAATTTTTTTTAAATTTAATTATATTAAATAAGTCTCATCATTCTGATCTTTTTGATCATTCTGATCTTTCACCATAAACTATGAGCTTTTCAGCCGAATCCATTACCACCAAAATATCAGCGTGTTCTCGAACCGGAACCGCCCGGTGACCTACAAATTGCACGGCGGCGGTTGAAGTTGGGTGGCTTGAATGGTTTTGGATTCGTCTTGTGCTTGCAGTGGCAGTTGAATTCCTGTTCCTTGCGAAGTCAAATTACCGGCTTTCGCGCTTAGCTAGCTAGGCACTGGCAGGCATCTAGCGCAGGGATGGTCTGCCCGATCGAGCACGGCTGGTCCTGAGAAGGCTTGCGTACGTGACAAGACGTATGGATCACTTTTACTGTGTACAAATATATTCTATTTTTTTTTACTTCTATCTTAAGGTTAGGTACTAAATAATCTATTTTTAAAACGAAATCGATAGAAAATTATAGTACAAATATACTAAATTTAGCTATACTGGTTAAAATTATATATAACTATTTTTTGTATACTGTCTTTTATGAACAATCAAAATTTAAAAATTTTAATGATAAATTATAAGCTACAGCTGAAAAAAAAATTAACCTAAATCTTCGCTTTAATTACTAACGGATCCATTCACCGGTAGTACTAGATGGGACAGAAAGGATCAAAGGACGCTCGAGCGAAGTGAGCCGGCCGCGCTGGCGTTTGCACATGAAACGACAGCTCATCTGAGCGGCTTCCCCATGTGCCGGCGCTGGCCTGACAACTTGGCGCATGGGGCACGGCAGCGAGCTCCTTCTTGGCCGTAAGCCCGGTCTTCGTGGTTTGAAAAAACAATACCGCCGGCATTGTTACGGAGGCAACAAATCGAGGGACCGAGGACCGAGCTGTGGCCTGTGGGATGGTGTGGCTGCCATTTGTGCAGCCCACCCGGCTGAGTTTGAGTCTATGACTGTGTTCATTTGGATTGAATAAGTCTGATTTATGGTTGAATTTTTATTGTAGCTGATTTATTTTATACTGTAGCTGATGATGACTTATTTAGCATAATTAAATTAAAAAAATTAAAAATAGAAAAACATATTAGCCTATCATGTATAATGCAAACAAATACAGGAAAAAAGAATAGGTAAAAAAGCTCAAAAAAGACGAAATTTATGAATAATGAAAAATAAGCCAAAAGCTAGAAGCTCAAGTTAAAATGAGCGGGACGTTAAATTGTCTTATTTTCAAGGGTATTATTTATATAAACAATACTCTTTAGTATATGTGTATGTGAGTGTGTTCAGTGGTTAAAACGTATATTCATGCTCTGTGAGATTATAGAGTCTCCATCTTATCTTAGCGTGTGCATTAAACACACACAAGTTGATATATGAGTATGTGTATGGTGTCATATGGCCTGTTTGGTTGCCTGCATCAGCTTATGCACCTGCATGCGCGTGGCAGCCGAGGAGGAAGCTCACCAGCAGCGTCTGGCTCACTGCTCCGATTGCTTTTGCATCCACTCGTGCAGACTCTCACCCCGATGCAGCCAACCAAACACCATCTTCTTGCATGAGCGGATGCGAGCTACCCTGATGCAGGCAACCAAACAGGCTATAAATGTGCATAAGTACATCCTTGTTGTACTCAATCGTTAAAAAAAACAAACCAAGTGACTGGAGCCGGAGGTAGGGGTGGAAAAAAAGCTTTTAGTGGGGTCTGTTGACTCAGTTCAAAATTGTTTCAATTACATTTATTAATTGGTTAAACATTAAATAAATTGATTTCAGGTGAAATTAAATTTTTCTTTGGATTGGTTCGACTCGTTAGCTCGATTATAAAAATAATATTAAATTAAACTATGTTAATTTTGAAAAAAAACTCAATAAGATAAGGCTGGGTATCCACCCAAGCTAGAGGTAAAGGTACTTGCAGCGAGATATTTGTTCCTGGATATCCACCCAAGCAGGAAGTAAACGTAACTGCGGTGAGATTTGTGTTAGAGCAACTCCAGCAGGGCCCCTACTTGAGCCCTCAAACCTCATATTTGAGGGCTGAGGCAAAAATAGAGGTCCAGCAGAGCCCCTACTAGAGCCCTCAAAAGTAGGGGCCTCAAATCTCCCTCAAGCCCTCATTCACGGGTCCGGAGGAGCCCCTATTTTTCTGTTTTGACGGTTTTCACTGCGCGCATCAGCAGATTCCGCGCGCCGCCGCCGCCAGTTGTTCCGCGCGCGCCGCCGCCGGTTCCTCTTCCTCCGACGGGCCGCCCCCTTGAGATCTCGCCACCGCCGCGGCCGCCCGCCGTCGCTCGTCTTCCGCTCCCGCTCCTCCGTCGACTCTAGGCGCGGTGGAGGAGAAAAGAGGCGTCGGTGGCCGAAGGGGTGGGGGAAAGAAGGGAGGTGTGCACGAGCATGAGCAAGGTGGTAGAAGCTCACTTGAGCTACCGGGGCGGCCGGAAGGAGGCCGGGTTGAGCCGGCGACGAGCACGGGCAACAGCGCGGGGAGGCAACCGTGGCAGGGGAGCTCGCGTGGCGGAGGACGCCGGCCGACGGTGGGGGAGGCTGCAGGGTGCTGGGGTGCGGCTCCCACCGAGCGGAATTGGTCTGGGGTCGACCGATGGGGAGGCGGCGGTGGAAATAGCGGCGGCCAGCCGGGGGTGAGGAAGAGTCAGCCGGGGGTTGAAGGTGGGCGAGGGCGTCGTCGAAAAGGGCGAGGAGGTCGGAGGAGTGGGTGGCCGCGGAGGCGCGTGGTGAGGAGGAGTGTGGAGAGCGCGGCGGAGAGGAGGGCCCGAGCGGGAGGAGCGTGGAGAGCGCGGAGAGCGTGGCGAGAGGAGCGTGGAGAGCGCGACGGAGAGGAGGCCCGAGCGAGGCGGAGGCGGCGAGGCGAGGCGCGCGCGGCTGCGGCGGGCGTGGGAGCGGGTGGGTGAGAGGAGAGAGAAAGCGCGGGTGGAGAGAGGAGGAGGCGCGGTGGACGAGCGGAGAGCGCACGGGTGGAGGAGAGGAGGGGTAGAGAAATTTGAGAATGACGAGTGGGCTCTACATGTCATTCTCAGTTGGAATGAATTTGAGGGCCGTGATTTGAGGGCTTCTACTGGAGTTCAGCTCAAAAAACAGGGCCCTCAAAAGTAGGGGGAGCCCTCAAATCAAAAGTAGGGGCTCTAATTTGAGGGCTCCTGCTGGAGTTGCTCTTAGACTGAGCAGGGGAGACGACCCCGGGTGGGTGGGGCCCGGTGGAAGATGGCCATCGATCTGGACCCTCGTGGACAGCATTCATGGGTTGCCCCAGTGGCCTAGTAATGTCTAACAGTCATTAACTGTACAAAATGGTGAATAGGGTGGAGCTTTTGTAGGGCCGAAGAAGGCTATGCCTACCCCTGCTCTGGAAAAAACTTTGAAGAAGTGTTTGGTTTTACTATTTAAATACTAAAAGACCATATGAGAAGGTCTATGATATTACTGTGATGAACCATTGCAAATTTCATGGAGTAGTGAAATGGTTTTACAAAGATTGCATTTAATTTGGGCTGTCTTTTGGAAGTATTAGGAAAATCGAAAATGCCACACGTATAAGTATGGTAGCTCCGTTTGGCGAAAGTACCGTAAGTATAAGTGCGGAAGTACCCCTTGGCGGAAGTAACAGGTTGAGTTGCGGTATGTTTTTTCAGAGAGCATTAGGTGAGGTTTTCAGTGTGCGGAAGTACCGTTTTGGGAGGCGGTAGTTCCGCATTACGGAAGTACCGACGTGTTAGACATGGTACTTCCGATCTTGCTAGAAAAATAGGATTTTAGGAATTGAGTCATGGATTGAATTGGGATAACCTAGGTCAATGGATTAAGGTTGCATGATGCATGTCTTGACTAATGTAGGTCAAGTTGTGAAGAACTTATGGCTGAAAACGATTTCTTTGTATTTGAATATGCAGGGTTACTTGGAGTCAACCGTGGTCAACGGAGAGGATCAAAACTAGGCTCATGGAGAAGTTGTGGCCTAGAATGATCGAGAATACTGGGTGAGACGGTGAACTCAAGCATGGCACGAGAAAGGTGAGAAATGTTGAAGGCGAGTTCGAACGCCAGAATGGCGCCATGTAGCTTGCACGGGCCAAGTAAACCGTGGTTCAGTGGGACCGAGATAGGAGAGACTTGGCGACGCGTGACAGGCTAGTTGTGCACCTACACGTGGCAAGCATGGCGATTGCTTGCAGTGGTTGGTCATTACCGGGTAAAGGAAGGGTATTTTGGTAGTTTAACCAAAATACCGAAAACCATCTTGGATCAAAACTGCTATGCATGGACGATACGTTGGAGAGCAGTTTTGGTCAAGGTGGAGTTGGTTGATCAAATATAAGAATTTAGCGGATACACACTTATGCGCTTTGGAAAGCGTGCATAAGTGAATTTTGTGAGAGTAAAACTTGTGTGTGTGGGTTAACGGGTTTTCCCATTATAATAGTGGATAGAATCCATTAATGGATGTAGGTGGCTGGTTGCTCACCTATAAAAGGGGGTTGGGATGGAGACATATAAGGTTAACCACCTAACCTATCTCATGTGCTCTCACTCTAGGGTTAGGGTTTGAGAATGAGTGCCTTGTGTGCTCTTTGTCCTCTAAGGTGAAGTAGCTGGGTGAAGTAGCTATAAAACATACCTTCTCAAGTAAGCAATACATCAATCGTTTTGCATCTCTTATGTCTCTCTTGATTTTGATTGATGTGCTTGACTTTTGATGGTTTTGATATCTCTTTTTTCCATCTTATGATCTTACTGTGCCAAGAACGTGTAAGAGATGGAAATAATTCTTGTTAATACATATCCACCTATCTAGATACTTTGATAGCAAGTTTCACAATAAAAACTCGGTTTTGCTTGATTTTGGCCTTTTTGGTCCATCTCTTGATCGAGAGTTTTTGGCTGGTATTCTTCGGTGTTTTAACTTGCTGTGATATGTGGAAATACAATTAGAGCTATCTTGGCCATCATCTATGCACGAGCAAGTTGTATTCACCGTTGGGGTTTTTGGCTCGGTTTTGGTGCAACCTTTCAACAAACTGAAAAAGGTCACAATTTTAACCATGATTTTCATGATCATTTATTGGAATAGGTTCATAATATCCTAGACTAGATCTCTGTAAAGTTTCATATCATTTGGATCTACGAATCAAAAATTCTCTCGATTTTTATTTTTGAAACTAGGCTGAAAATACTATTCATCCTAATTTTACTTTTGTAGTGGAAGTACCGCGATTATTGTAGCGGTAGTACTGTGGTTACTGTAGCAAGCAATAGCTCGCAATTATAACGACGGTAGTTTCGATTTTACTGATTTTTCTTGGGTTTTTAGTTTCTTGAATTGCTAGTTTTTATACTAACCTTCCGTCCTAACCTTATTATTAAAAATAGTGCATAATAAGTTATTTTAATTACTGTCGAGTTTAGGCCGAGCCGAGCTCGAGCCCAAGTCCAGGTTCGGACCCCAACCCGAGCTCGGCTCGAGCTTCTATCGAGCTCGAGCCTGGAAGGCCAAGCTCGCTCGAGCTCGGCTCGTTTATAGCCCTACCTCCACGTCAGCGATTTTACAAATAAGCCCTTTGAATTTTGTGAAATGACGTTCAGCTCCTTGGTTCTTGCAAAAAGACCCTTGCCACGTTTTTTTCGAAACACCCCATCTACTTCTCTGGAATCGCGTACAGATCCTCCACATTTCCATAAAGATCCTCCTTTTGCAGGATAGCACCCCACGGTTTTCCAAAAATTACATACTTATCCTTGATTTTATACGAAAAAACACTTCGCTTTCTTCAAAAATACATACGGATCCTCACTTTTTCAAATAATTCCCTCTTACGAATTTTCGTCTTTTTTACTTTAGTCATATGGTAGCTAATATGACGTGGCACCGTGTTTATATTGCTAGTTTTTTTAAAAAAAAGTAGTAGGGAATACAGCCCCAAACCCGTTAACCACGATCACAACAATCATGTGGTGTATCGTTGAACTGCACGGGTGTATAAAAATGTGTTGACGGCCCAAAACTATAAACTCTAATTAGATAAGGATGAGGAACATATCATTTGACACTGTCCTCTTTCAAAAGCATGGGTGATATGCTAGTCCCAATAAAGACATGAGAGCAGTACATGGGATAATTAAACCATTTACTCTACCAATAATACGGGTATTAGTATCAATATGAGAATACTTTGTACGTGACATAATTCTCTAACAGAGTAGTCAGAACAGTAGTGAGGAAATACATACCATATACTTATTCATGGTATTATTGTTCACTATAGTCGGTTCGAAAAACAACGTATTTCTACCATGGTTCTAAACATTTTTTTTTTGTAAAAAATACTGCCAGAAGAGTTCCACGCGTGTCGAAACAACCATAAAATTAGTTGATCTTTCGTGAATGCTACATAAATGAGTTTGCATACTATTGTAATCCAAACTTAATGCTACAATCCTTGCAAAAGAAACCGACACTATTGGAGGGAAGGGGTGTTCGTATTAGCTTTTAGTTGAAAATAAATAGTAATGACTAAAAAAAGTAAGAAGAAATGAACTAGCAGTGAAAAAAGTAAAGAAGATATGCATAAGGAGAAAGAAGAGTGGGTGCGTGATACACCTTTGACCTCTGTCTTATCCTCAGCAAGAGAAGTGAAGAAACCACATCAAAAAATAGTTATTATATTGACCTATGGCTAGCTAAAAGCTGAAACTAACACGAACACCTTAAAACTGATATATTTTGCGGTTACAAAGTCACCGAAATGTAGCAGTAGCGATTAGGGATGGCAATCGGGTGCGACGGGTACGTGTAGTGCTCGTCCATACCTGTACCCGTGACCCCCCCGATTTACGACCATGGGTATACCCGCGAAGGACGACGGGTGAAAAATCTCACCCATACCAGTCGCCCGCGGGTACCCGTTGCTCGTGGGCATACCCGTTTACCCGCGAACTGAGTCACCATCTGAGAATTGAACTAATGACAGGTACATATAAGCAACAGCTGTTGCTAGGAAATATAATAGCTATCAAAAACGTTTATAACAATTAATAGCAATTAGAGATATGAAAAAGTTTATAACAATTAATAGTAATTAGAGATATTGCTATGACTGCGCCACCTGTCAATCTATATCGCGGGTAAACGAACGGGGCGGGTACGAATGGAGTTTACCCATATCGTGCCCGTTTACCCGTGACCTGACGTGCCAAATGGTAACGGAACGGAATTGGGGGAGCAGCGGCCGGCTCACGTGAATAATGTCCAGGGAACTGGCTCACGTAAAGCAACCGCTCCTCGCTACTGCACCCAGAAACTGCCCCCTCTCCTCCCTCTCTCCTCCGCCCCTTTTATCTCCCGATCTTTCACATTTTTGGAACGAAGAGAGAGAGGGAGAGGCCATTCTTCAGATCCAAGAAAAAAGAGAACCGGGAGGAGAGGAGCTGGAAGCGAGAGAGGAAGAAGAGGGAAGATGAGAGAGATCATAAGTATCCACATCGGCCAGGCCGGGATCCAGGTCGGCAACGCCTGCTGGGAACTCTACTGCCTCGAGCACGGCATCGAGCCCGATGGCACCATGCCCAGGTGATCCTTCTTGATCCGTAGATGCATTCCTGTTCTTAATTTCGTGAGGCACTCGGCGCGCTCCCGGCTACGAACTCCGGTTAAATTTCCTCCTAATTCTGTTTTTTTTGGGGGGGGGGGGGTATCTTTCTTGTTCTTTCTCTTTTTTCGCAAAAAATATTGCTTCGGCGGAGCGAGCGATGGGGAAGGGCGTAGCTTTGACGGAAATTTCGCGACAGTCGATAAATTTGTTCTCTACTTATTTTGTTCCTTTTTTGAAAAACATTATTCTGTTCCTTTCTCTTGTACTTCTCGTTTGGGCTTTGCGATGAGGGTTTGGGGGAAGTGTTGCGTTTGCTTTTTGGTTGGTACATTTCTTTGCCGGTTGTTAAGAGATGGCAAGAACAGGATGAGACGCGCGACGTTTCTAATTAATAATTCGTCGTATCTTTTGTACCATGATAATTAATACTTTGCCCCTCAGATTAGGTCTCTTTCATTATTTACCCTCTTTTATTTTACCATTTATATTTTGCTCTGAAATTTTTCTCTTTTACTTTGCCATTTATATTTTGACTTAAAGTTTTCTTGTTAATTACTATTTTGCCCTATCTCCATATTATATTATTTTTTATTTGTTTAACTTCTTTGAGCTCCTGTGAATATACCTGTCTTCTCCTCCCACGGCGCAGGAAAGCCCGGGCCTTTACGCGAGATGAAGGTGTTGGACTGACCGGCGGTGGCAGAGTACTATGTTCACCGCGTACTGTAGCAGTAGCGAGTACTGTAGCACTCGAAGAAATTATTCGAGTACTCAAGTCCACGGCCACCTGAGGTGTACGACCGCGTGAGATTTATGTGTGTTCGACCACGGGTAAATTCCTCTAGGAGCTCCTCTACAGCCGCACCCCCTTCGTGGATCCCACCAATGAGACGATGCTCCGCAACATCGTACCCCGTCTGCTCGCCTTCCCTTCCAACTCCAACTCTGGCTTCGGTTCCGAAATCGCGAGTAGACGGGTCGGCGCGCATGGCGGCGGTGAGCTCGGAGCGCTCGGCGGTGGGTGCCTCCAGGTTGAGGTGTATCACATACTGGTTGGCCGGGTAGGCCGCGGAGGGGAGCGAAGAGGAGAGAAGTAGCGTGTGGGAGGAGGAGGTGGAGATGAGGAGCGAGGAGAGCAGCACAGACACGAGCAGCAGCGCCACCCACCGCGGGAGGAGAAGAAGAGGGCAATCTGGTCTATTCATATGAGCTCAAAGGGATTAAACAAATGAAAATTGATATATTACGTAGATAGGGCAAAATAGCAATTGGTAAGAGAACTTTAGGGCAAAATATAAATAATAAAGTAAAAGAGGATAAATAATCAAAGGCGAGGGGCAAAGTATCAATTATCCCTTTGTACTATCGGGCAGTCTCAGTGCAGAAACCACTTAGATAGTTTCTATCTATGCTATGTCATATAGACATTATTTTAGATATTATTATCTCTAATGCACCATGTCTATTTATAACCCAAACAATTAATTAAACATCAAAATCTCTCTCTCCTCTCCACCAATCATAATTTTTCTCCATCTATCATGAAGATATCACCATCTCTCCAATGCAAAATTTGGTAATGTCTATTGCATTGGATTTCTCATAGAAACTAGGTCTTGTATGAGACTCAGTTTCTTCCTCTTTTTCTTCTCTCTTATTTAATATAGTGCCACATCATCTAAAACTCCTACATGGCAATCTAATTAATGCCATAGACACTGTCCTACGTGGAGCACTGGGACTGCCCTTAGTTGGTGCGTTTGTTCTGTTTGAGTTCGTCGTAGTCTTTTGTACTATCGGGCCTTTTAGTTGGTGCATTTGTTCTGTTTCTGTGAAACAGGCCAGACCGACGTTACCTAGCGATGCGTTTGGCTTCTTATGTAGATTGTACTACCTTTGCATGCACGTACCAGGAAACAATTGGGTGTTTCCAACTCTTTAAGATCCAAGATCTGAAGAATTAACTTGGGGCCGTGCTTAATAAATAATGTGACAGGGGAGCTCTGAGTGTCAGACTGAGCATGGATCGTCCTAGATTGAAGAGTTTAATCTGGCTCATTATTAAAACAGACATCCTCCTCCATCGAGAAGGATTTGTTTTTGTTGAATTGGTCCTATGCTTGTTCTAGGACCATAAACAAGTGTGCAAACAATATCCTGATTCTACTTTTGAGAATAGAAAATCTTGATTTGAACCCTTACTCTTATGAGGCTGGCTTGGTAGGCTGTAAATAAGTTACTGCATAGACCAATGATTATAGTTCTTCCATACCAATTCTTAACTCTCTGTTGTTTGATTCATGGTGCAGTGATACCTCAGTTGGCGTCGCACATGATGCGTTCAACACGTTCTTCAGTGAGACAGGTTCAGGCAAGCACGTGCCAAGGGCCATCTTTGTCGACCTTGAGCCCACTGTCATTGATGAGGTGCGCACCGGCTCCTACCGCCAGCTCTTCCACCCAGAGCAGCTCATCTCTGGGAAGGAGGATGCCGCTAACAACTTTGCCCGTGGCCATTACACTGGTAATTCAGCTTAGATTTCCATAAATTTCATAGGAGTCTTATGCAATATGCTATTGCGACTGCGAATGTGTCCAGTTCTGATTATATTTGTGGAATGTAGTTGGAAAGGAGATTGTAGATCAATGCCTGGACCGTGTGCGCAAGTTGGCAGACAACTGCACTGGGTTGCAGGGATTCTTGGTGTTCAATGCTGTTGGTGGTGGGACTGGATCAGGACTTGGTTCTCTGCTGTTGGAGCGTCTCTCGGTCGATTACGGGAAGAAGTCTAAGCTTGGTTTCACCATTTATCCTTCCCCACAGGTATAACATACTCACGAACCTTTGTCTTACTAACATGGTATCTTTGATTTCAGAAAAATTATCTGTATAATTTAATCTGATCTAGGTTTGTGTTCTTTATGAGAGGACATTGGCTTGACTATCTGAGAAATAAATTGAAAATGCATGAAGCTAGGTCTTCAATCCTAAGTATAATTTTTATAGAATATGTAAATAACTGAAATGCTAAGGCTGGTGTAGAATTAATTTATTTAGAGCTTTGATTGGATATGGATCATTAATTGGGTACTATTGTTCTTGCTCTTGAGCTTTGATTAGAGATGGATCATGCAATTGGGCACTATTATTCTTGCTCTTGTTAGTTTGGCAATGCAGATAATTATTTTTGGATCAGCATAACATTCATAATTCTTATGTGGGCTAAACAAACTACTGGTCTGTCTGGTGGGGATCAACCTATACGTTTAAGATTATGAAGAGCACAAAATATTCTTATGTTATCTTCTTTAGTAAACTTTCACGGACTATTGGTCTTCTTTATGAAGTCTGTAAATCATGCACTGTACATGAGCCAACATTATCCTATAGTACTGTACCCACCTATCCATGCCATGTTGGCTATTCAACTTGTTATGTGAGTAGGTTATCGGCATCTTAGCTGTTGTGGGGACAGTGCCGGTAGAGATGTTTGATTATTTTCAGTTCCTTCAGCCTATCTTTATCTTTTCATCTTATGCCACTCTGGATTGCAGGTCTCAACAGCAGTTGTAGAGCCATACAACAGTGTCCTCTCCACCCACTCCTTGCTTGAGCACACCGATGTTGCGGTCCTCCTAGACAACGAGGCTATCTACGACATCTGCCGGAGGTCCCTTGACATCGAGAGGCCAACCTACACCAACTTAAATAGGCTAATCTCACAGATCATATCTTCACTTACCACCTCCCTGAGGTTTGATGGTGCAATCAATGTGGATGTCACCGAGTTCCAGACCAACCTTGTCCCATATCCACGTATCCATTTCATGCTTTCATCCTATGCCCCTGTTATCTCTGCCGAGAAGGCTTACCATGAGCAGCTATCAGTGCCTGAAATCACCAATGCTGTCTTTGATCCTGCAAGCATGATGGCCAAGTGTGACCCAAGGCACGGGAAATACATGGCTTGCTGCTTGATGTACCGTGGTGATGTTGTTCCCAAGGATGTCAATGCTGCAGTTGCAACCATCAAGACCAAGAGAACTGTTCAGTTTGTCGACTGGTAAGCTCTCTTTATCACGATATCAGTTGGACTTGTTTTATGTTATCACAAGCACCTGTCCACTTAATTGTCGACACTGGATTGCCTAACTGATTTATGCCGACACTACGAAGGTGTCCTACTGGATTCAAGTGTGGCATCAACTACCAGCCGCCCTCTGTTGTCCCCGGTGGCGACCTGGCGAAGGTTCAGCGTGCTGTGTGCATGATCAGCAACAACACTGCTGTTGCTGAGGTATTCTCGCGCATCGACCACAAGTTTGACTTGATGTACGCGAAGCGTGCATTCGTGCACTGGTATGTTGGTGAGGGTATGGAGGAAGGTGAATTCTCGGAAGCCCGTGAGGATTTGGCTGCTCTCGAGAAGGACTATGAGGAAGTTGGCGCGGAGGGCGCAGACGATGAGGGTGACGAGGGAGAAGACTATTGAGTAGCTGGTTAATAAGTAGTTCGCTGGTTAATGATTGGCTTGATCAGTTTACTCTGTATGGTTCCATTGCATTGCATATTGCTGTTATGTGTGTTTCCTTTTCGCAATGTGCTAAATTGTTGTTAGCCCCCGGTTGGCCATGATTGTCCATATCTTCCCATTTTGTTTTGCAATGCTACTCGTCCCAAGTTTGGTGTATATGCCATTCTGAGCTAAATTGCAAATATCTATTTTCTCTTGTTTTCTCTGCGTAGTATACATGTTTACTCCCTCCCTGTATCTGAAACGTGGAAACACTGAATAGGTTTGAATCTCTCAGCCATCTTATTGCTTCTAGGTTTGATGATAATATCATTTACCCATCGGTCATCACAGCTGTGTTTTCGGTTGATGTAAGTGCTATAACAATCTGTGCTGCATCCTGCATTAGCAACAAGGCGCACTATTCACTGTTCCTCGCCTTGCTTGGCGCTGGCGAGCCCGGCAGCCGCCCAGGCTCGCCGGGCGCTGCCTCCGCCTCTAGCCACCAGCCACCTTCTGGGCAAGTAGACCTAGCAGCTACAACGAATTCTTGGAGTTGCATAGTGAGGTCCATTAGGAATGTAATTTATTTAGGAATTGAACTGTTCCCGTAAGGGTGTGTTTGGTTCCAGGAACAATAGGGGATGGGACGGGACGATCCCAGATTTGAACCTGTTTGGATTGGAGTCAGTAGGGACAGAGTCCATCCCCTTTGGGGAATATACCGGGAATATTCCCATAAATTGAGGATACCTCTATCCCTCAAAAATGAGATGGGTTTGTCCATCTTCCTCGCTACCTGCCTTCAATAGTGTGTTTGGTTCCAGGGACAATAGGGGATGATAACGATTCCATCCTTAAAAACAGGGATAGATTCATTCCATCCTTACCTGACTCCAAACCAAATATACCATAAAATTCCTACTAAAACAGGGCTGTACTCACCCTACATCATAAATTTGGCCGGCCTGTTCAAAGGCAATCTGCTAGTGTGTGTTTCGGCCTGCCCAACCCACGAACACAAACCGCAGCTCGGCTCAGTTGGGCTGCAAAAAAGTATAAACTTGGCGAGAATACCGCCGTTTCCCGCGCTAGTTTTTTCTATGCAACACTTGGAATTAGCTGACGCGCCTACTGTACTGAACAGTGAATAGATAGCAGGGTCTAGATGCTACACGACGACGTAGCACGGTAGCAGTTAAAACTAGGGCGTTGGATGGTGGAGACAGTGGGTGCTACTGTAGCAGCGGACGATATATCGGTTTCAACGATGTATCAAATTGTATATGCAAATTTGTTAAAATATATGCGCTATTTATTCTCGTAATTTGTTATATAGTACCTAATATTGCATGTAAGTTTGATACAAGATATAATTTAA
Source organism: Dendrocalamus sinicus (assembly GCA_036346575.1). NCBI lineage: Eukaryota > Viridiplantae > Streptophyta > Magnoliopsida > Poales > Poaceae > Dendrocalamus > Dendrocalamus sinicus. Next base: position 7,031,313 of record CM070660.1, on the reverse strand, counting down.
ATACACATGTAAGACTCAAAATCGTCACTATTATTTACAATATGTTATAGAAATGTAGCGTCAGCTATCCAGCGTCCAATCTGCCGCAAGTCCGCTATTTAGTACCTTGGTGGCAGGCGCACTACCTTGCGGTTGTTAGTGTTAGAGAAACTGTTCCTTTGTCACGTTGCCTTCTGACTTGTCAATGAATAAAAGCACAAGCAAAGCAAGCACCCTGCCCTTCTCAAACTCCCAATGGCATTGCTTCTGGGCCTGTTCTTTTGAGCTTTTCAAATCAGTTTTTGATTTCTACTACAGTACCTAACTTTCAAACGAAGTATTTTCTCAAGATAGAGTCTACATGTTAAACGATCTACACGTTAAAAGTCTAACATCTGTACCAACCAAAATCGCAAGTGAGTATCTGTCTCTCCGTAATCTGTACCGTAAACAGCCAAAATTAAAAAATTTCAGCCAAAAATCATAAACCGCAGCCCAAAAAAACAGACCCTTTAACTCATGAGAACAGAATCAAACTAGTATAAATTTACAAGCAGCTGAGCACACTCACCCGCTACTGTTGCCTTCATTCCCGAGTACACTGAATTCGTCCCGGAGTTGTGGGGCATATTGCTACCTACTGCACTAAAAAAACTCTCCTCTCTTGTCCTGACATTCGCGTTTGTTTGTGCCAGCGTCGTAAGCAGTAGCAATTTTTTTCCCCTGCTCTCATGGAACTCAACCATCTGAAGTTGCTGCAGCTAGCAAGTTGCAACCGAAACCAATAACTCTGCTAAATAGGACTTTTGGACGGACCTGATAATTTTATCAGTTTCATCCATCCCCTGTTGGAAGTGAAAAGCGATGGGAAGTTCAGCAACTTCCTAAATAATTTGGCCAGCTTTGGAAAGTTTCAAAAAAACTTTGGAAAGAGGGGACAAGCGCAATTCCAGAAAAAAAAATCGATGAGAAAAGCCTTTCAAATAGACTCAAATTTTTGTGTTCACAGCACCATATTTCGATTTCTGCCCCTTTGATCAATCACCAACCCATGAGGATCTTACAGCCATGAGCCATAGCATAAGAGAATTGCACAGGATTTTGAGCAATACAAGAATTTTAATCGACAATCCACATTGATACTCATGGAAAACAGGAGAACTTGCCATTTTCTCAGCCAAGTTAGATTTCGAGAATTGAACTACACTATAGCTGAACTTGGTTTTACATAAGGCGCGATAATGATTTACTACGCCGCATAGCAAATTCAGAGCATTTGGCACAGAAAATGCATCGACTGCAACGAGTAGAAATCCTCTTCCTCTTTGCACTGCACTGCCTGGCCGCAGCAAAAACCAAGTTAACTTAAGACACATACATACACCTGATGCTTCTTCCCCGACAATGGCCAACACCCAGGAGGCAAAAGAGCAAGGATGGCGAGACGTACACCCGTCGACCGACGGTGGCCGGAGCGAAACGAAACTAGTGGCACAGCGGCGAGAGATCCCAGAGCGGGTCGCAGGCGGACGCGTCGAACACCTTGTCGAAGTACTCCTGCAGGCCGTTCATGGCGTACAGGGACGCCGAGATCCGCCGCTCCACCTTTATCCGCTCGAACTCCGCCATCTCGGCCGGCGCCGAGGCGCTGGTCTCCTCTGGCGATGCCGCTGGAGGCATGCATCCGTCGATAGCGGCGAAACCGTCCAGCGCCGGGAACTGGCCGAACGCCGAGTCGAACATCCAAGAATCGAGCTCCTCGGCGCCCACGGGGGCAAAGTCCGGCCTGTACACCTCGCCGACGTCCACTGCGCCACCGCCTTGCTTCATGGTGTCGTCACAGCTGGCCGTGCTGCTGCTGCTAGAGCCACCACAAGCACTATTCGCACTATTACTATTGCTCTTGCTACTACTCGTGGTGGTTGTGGCGGGAGTGGCCGGCGTCGAGGAGCCGGAGCTCGTGGTGGGCGCGGCGGCCGATTTGGCCTTCTTGAGCTTCTTGTGGTGGAGGAGTCCGCGGATGCGGACGGCGAGGGGGCAGTCCGGGGAGATGCGTGGCGCCAAGTTGGTGCGGGCGTCGGCGCCGCGGAGGAGGCGGGCGGCCTCGTCGTAGGCGCGCGCGGCCGCCTCGGCGGTCTCGAATGTGCCGAGCCACATGCGGATCTTCTGCGTGGTGTCCTTGATCTCGGCCACCCACCGGCCCGACGGCCGCTGCCGCACGCCGACGAACTTGCTGTGGCTGCTGCTGCCCTTCTTCCTGCCCCGCGGCTTGGTGGGCTTGGCCTGCCTGGCGGCTTCTTGGTGGTAGTAGTAGCAGTAGTCCTGGACCTGGAGCACTGAGGGTTGCACTCGGAAGTGGATCAACTCCATGTGAGCTTGCTTGGCTAGCTTGTGCTTGGCTTTTGAATTTTGATGGCTGGAGAAAGAAAGGAGATAGGTGTCTGTCAAGTGTTTGCTTGGTGGTGTGCATTTGGCCCAAGAGGAGGATTTATAGAGGATTTGAGGACATCCAGTGCATGACTTGGTTTTCAGCCAGGAGGAATGTATTGCTGGTGCTTGTGGGGTTGCTTTCAGGGTTGATCATGGTGATCATGTCATGCATGTTACTGTGCATCCATGGAAATGGAAGTATATATGTTTGAAGATGAGGCACCTTGTTGGATCTTTACTTTTGTCTTTTCAATTTGTTCTGTTTCATGTGTTGTCAGTGAGCAATTAATCAGGCAAAGGTAATGTTTTTTGTTCTTTGCTTCATTATTTATGCTGCTGTGGAATCAACAAATTGATATGTCTGTAGTTGTGGTGCCTCACCACTATATTTGACCTTTTGTATTTTCTGTGATTTTGGCTCTTACTTGTAACAAAAGCAAGAAATATTTATTCATTGATTACATAAACTTATCCAATGTGGTTGACACTCATCTGTAATAAACTTAGCATTAATATATCATATGAGATGTATTCATTTTAGTTTTGAGCTGATAAAATGGAATTTTATTGTCAATTTCTCCTAAAGTACGTCCATGTAGACAGGAAGCCGTAAGAAAGTTTAGCGAGAACATGTTCCTACCTTAATCACATCCAGAGGCTAAACTTGAAGCAATAGTCAAGGGGTCTACCTCTCCTAATGATTTACTAGGTCTTGATTAACATGCAGTAGCTTAACTGAAAGCTTTTTAGGCCACTGATTGGACCAGGTCTTCCATAATTTCTGGTTAACTATCCGGTCAAAACCACTAAAAGAGAGACCAAGTCCTTAATGCACGACAGTCTTCCACATGGCAGAGTATGGGAGAATGATGAGAGGCAATTACGCTACAAACAGCTAAACATCAACTTTTCAGCCCTGTGGGGTTGCTTTCAGGGTTGGTCAATCATGGTCTACTTGATCATGTATGTGTGTGTGTTACTGTGCATCCATGGAAATGGAAGTATATATGTTCGAAGACAAGGCACCTTGTTGGGATCTTTAGTTTTGTCTTTTCAATTTGTTCTGTTTCATGTGTTGTCAGCGATTAATTTATCAGGCAAAGGTAATGTTTACATCATCTTTTCATCAACCACGCACACGTGTGTTTTTATTTATCAGGTCACTTGACAATTTCGCCATTAGCCAAGTCTTTCTCCTTCATTTCACTCAAAAAAGAAATCTCCTTCATTGTAGTCGTCCTTTGCTAGTTCAGTTCTGGGTACCCTTCAATTTTTTAGATAATCTTTTCTGCAGATATATGGAAATCATGCACAGAAGCAGCCCACGAACTGTTTATCCGTATTACCTCAACTGATAAAGTTCTTATTCCACATAGGTGATAGGAATCTCATTTGGGAGCTAGAGTGAGTTGCCTTTTCACTTCAAATCACTGCTTATGTGCCTGAAGAATTCAGGGAAACTACATTGGGATGCTAATGCTATGATTTTGCACTCGAAGAAAAAGTATCTTTCAGTTACCTGTGAGACCTGCAACGATTTTTTAGCTGGTAAAAGCTTAAGTAACCTTGATGGCAAAAGTTTCTCTAATCTATACAATGAGACGGCAGTGCTAGTTTAATTAAACAAGTCTGTTCTTTTGTAAGACCATAAACTTGCATTTGTTGGTAACCACTAGACATTTCCTTATTCATCATTTGAGAAAAGGCGCGGCAATCGTCATGGAGAAACACGATGGACCCCCTCAATTTTAAGGCATGCCAACCTCACCGTGCAAAAAGGTGAGTTTTGTCAAAATGTCACTTGTCATGCAACCATTTTTTAAGTTTGTTTGTTGATCGAACAATAGGTTGGACTGCAAGAGCACCCATGTATGTGCAATTGTTTTATGCTTGTTGGGGGAGGATCCTGTGCTATCTCGGGCCCATGATCACCTTGCAGCGACAGCACTTGTTGAAAAGTCTAACCCGAGCCAAGTATTGAAGTCAACGTCGCTGAGGTTCACAAGACCAACCTTGGCGAAGTTCACGAGACCAACCTCGGTGAGGTCCAGAGCCAACCTTGGGCGAGGTTTGGGGTTGACCTTGGAGGAAATCTGAGGCCAACCCTGGGGAAGGTTTGGGGCCGACCCCGGGGGAGGTCTAGGACCAACCTCGAATATAGTCTGAAGTCAGCCATGAGTTAACCCCGGAGTCCTGGACGTGGCAGGATCCATGCAACGCAAAGGACGTAGATACTCCTAAGAGTAAGCTAAGCCCGGAGGACAAACTTGTAACATTGCTTGCCTCCCCCTTCCCCCTCTATAAATAGGATTCCTTGTAATGGAAGAGTAGAGGTCATTTTTGTAAACCTAAATACTTATATTGAATACACTTGGGTCATTTGAGTGCTTCTCCTTGAGTCCCTCCACATCCTCGGTGGTTTTCGCATTTGACCAGCGGTGCTTCTAAGTTTACTGTCCGGTCTCATATCAACGACGATTAACGCTATCAGTGGAGACTCAAGCAAGAAGCCATGCTGCCTAAGAAGGGGAAGGCACAAAAGGTCACCGAGGTGGGAGGTGCAAACCCCTCCGAGGTTGAAGTCAAGCCAGATTGCAATCCGCGACACCCTGGGGCTGAAGGCACAATCGAACCTCTCCATAGAGGCCTAGGTCACCGATGAGACCATGGCCTCCCAGGAGGCTGACCCCCGAACACTCACGAGGAGGTGGAGAGGGAGTTGAAGGACCTCTAAAGGTAGTTGAGGGAACCATAGACCAAGGCTCTGTAGTCTGCGGCCGAGCCTCGCCAAGTGGGGGAACTCTGGACGCAACTTGAGAGGGTCGGGGCTAGGGGTGGCACCCGAAGCAAAAGCGTGGTCTTCAATGTCGTTGACATCCCGTACCAATATAACGTGATCTTAGGTAGGGCAACTCTCAATCACTTCAGGGTGGTTCCTTGCCATGCCTACCTCTACATGAAGCTACCCAGCCCTAAGGGAGTCATCACCATGCGTGGCGACCAGGATCTTTCAAGGAAGGTAGATGAAGACATTCAAGCATTGATCCGATATGTGCACTCCGTCACGCTGGAAGTTGCGGAGGCCGAGCCAGGGTTCCAGGACCCTTCCTCCAGCGAGTGGATCCCAAAGCTGATGCCCGATGGGGAGACCCAGGCCGAGCCCCTCGCAAAAGCTGATCCCACCAAGACCGTGCTGCTTAACGTGGACCTCGACCCAGCGACAGCAATGACCATATTGGCTACCTTACGGGTGGACCACGATATCTTCGCTTGGGGTCCGAGGAATTCCTCGGTGTCCCAAGGGATATCATTGAGCACCGGCTCTCCATGAGGCTTGATGCCAACCCATCAAGCAAAGGCTCTGAAAGATGTCAGGCAAGAGCTAGTCCACGGCAAGACAAGAGGTGGAGAACTTTGGAATGCTGGTGTGATCCGAAAGGTTGTGCATCCCGAGTGGCTCGCCAACTTAGTTCTTGTCCGAAAGTCCAACGAATAGTGGCACATGTGCTGGATTATACTAACCTAAACCGTGCATGCCCTAGGGATGACTTCCCGCTCCCTAGAAATGACCAACTAGTCGATGCCACTTCAGGGTGCAAGCTCATGAGCTTCCTTGATGCTTACTTAGGGTACCACCTGGTGTGGATGGCCAAGTAGGATGAGGAAAAGACCAGCTTCATCGTGCCCTCCAGGATGTTCTGCTACGTTCAAATGGCATTCGGGCTAAAGAATGCTAACGCCACCTTTGCCAGACTCGTTTACAAAGCACTCAATTCCTAGATTGGCCGTAACATGGAAGCCTATGTAGATGACATTGTTGTCAAGAGCGTTCTCACACAAGCACACATCACTAACCTTCAAGAGACCTTCAGCAACCTATGCCAGGCCAGCATAAAGCTCAACCTAGAGAAGTACATCTTCGGGGTGCAAGACGGGAAGCTATTAGGCTTCCTAGTATCAAAGTGTGGGATCAAGACGAACCCTGCAAATATCCAAGCCATCCTCAACATGAAGCCTCCCCAGAACATCTGGGAGGTGCAGAAGCTAGTCGGCCGGCTGGCCGCACTATGATGATTCATCTCTCGCTCAGCCGAGAGGGGTTCTCCTTCTTCAAAATCCTATGAGGCTCGGGCACCTTTGAGTCGATCGCCGAGATTCAAGCTTCCCTTGACAACCTAAAGAACTAACTAGTGTCCCCTCCACTATTGTGTAGCCCCAAACTAGGGGAGGACCTCCTTGCTAACATTGTGGCAACTCCTATTGTCGTGAGTGCTGTGCTGGTCCAAGAAGAAGAAAGGAAATAACACCCTGTATACTGCGTGTCCAAGCTTTGCAAGGGGCCAAGGTGAGATACACTGAGCTTAAAAAAAGCTCACCTACGTCATCCTCATGATCTCAAGGAAACTCTAGCATTACTTCCTAGCACACGAGATCCGAATATCATCGTCATTCCTAATCAGCAAGATGCTTTGCAATAAGGAAGCGTCCGATGGAGTGGGGAAGTGGCCTGCTGAGTTGGTCCCATTCTCAATCACCTTCATCTCTCACACCACAATCAAGTCCCAGGTGCTGGCGAACTTTATTGCAGAGTGGCCCCAGTGAAACGGCCCCCCATCCTCCCCACTGGCCGACCCCCTTTGGACGATCTATGTGGATGGCTCTTGGTGCTCAAAAGGCATGGAGCTGGGGCGGTCCTCGAATTCCCCAATAGGATGTGCACCTTCTACTATGCTCTCCTGGACTTGAGGCCACAAACAACATCACCAAGTATGAGGCTTTGCTGCTCAAGCTACGCAAGGCTCGGGCGTCAAGGTCCAAGCAACTCCTTATGAAAAGCGATTTCCAACTCATTGCTTGTCACATCGACAAGAGTTATCTAGTCAAGGACCCAGGTTTGGTGAAGTACCTAGCCCTCGTCTATGCTATGGAGAAGTACTTCAGTGGTATTACTATTCAGAGCATCACAATATTAAGGTAGACATCGTAGCAAGGGCCACTAGCACACAGATGGAGAGACCTACTGGTGCCTTCTATGAGGTCGTGGTAGAACCAATGGTGAAGGGGATCATGGAGGTATGCACCATTAGACAGCAAGATTGGAGAAAGCTAATCATCGAGTATCTCATCAATGGGACTGAGCCCACTAATCCTACCAAGGCGCGAATGCTCATGAATCATGCAAGGGGCTTTGTCATTCACAAGGACGGCCTCTACAAGCGCGGTGTTTGCCAACCCTATCTCCAATGTGTGTCCAAGGAGGAAGGCGTCGATGTGGTCCATGAGATACACCAGGAAAGCCTTCTGGCATGGATTCTACTGGCCCACTGCCCTATGAGATGCGGAGCCACTCGTCCGAATGTGCCCCACCTGTCAGTGGATATGGCATAGCACAAACTCTCCCACAAATGACCTATAGCCTAAACTGCCATTGTGGCTGCTCGCTTGATGTGACATAGATCTGGTCGGTCCCTTCAAACTCCAAACCAAAGGGTACAAGTTCATCGTGGTGGCCATCGACTATGGCTCTAAATGGATTGAGGCCGAGCCACAGGCTAAGATAACCTCTACGATGGTCCAAAAGTTTGTGGGGGGAAGAACACCATATGCCGATTCGATGTTCCAAGGGAGGTAACCATCGATATCAATCTCTGCTTCGTATAAATCACCAATCTGAAGGCCAATTGCATAGTGGAGAGGGACAATGGCATCATCTTGTTAGGGCTCCACACTCGTCTATTCGATCTCCCAAAGGGTCACTGGGTGGACAAGCTTCTGAGCGTACTCTGGTTGATACGCACTTCGCTCAGTCGGGCCACAGGGTTTACCCTATTCAAACTATTGTACGGTGACGTGGCCATTACACCAGAGGAAGTCAAGCTTGGGTCTCTCCAGTCCATGATGGCCTCAAATGATGACACCCGTTAGGTCTCGCTGGAGTCGACCAACCCCATTCACAAAGAAGCAAGCCTCAACATAGATCGATACAGGCGGTGATGGCCAAGATGTACAGCAAGGCTGTCCAACTGTGGCCCATCCAGGTTGGCGACCTTGTCCTCAAGAAGAAGGCCAACCTGGACCTCGATGGTCAGGTGAGCTCCAAGTGGGAAGGACCATATGAAATCATTTGCGCTACCATCTGGGGTTGTTTTGGCTATAATCACTAAACAGAACTGAGCTCAAACACAGTTGGAATGCGGACAACCTCCGTAAGTATTACGTGTATCTACCAGGCTTATTGTGTCATCCACATTGCATCTTTTTTGTGTTGAGCCTATTATGATGCCCCTCGATTATCTTTGCTTGTACTGGGCCTATTATGATGCCCCTCGCTCCTTTAAAATACATATGCCTCTACTGCATTATCGTGGGATGTGTCTACATTCTAGTAAGTTGCGTGCTGGGTTGACAACTGCTCACCCTTAGCTGTTGAGTCTTCACCGCCTTACAACCACCCTCCGGGGTCAAGGTCGAGTCGACGACCACTCCCCCTGGGGTCGAGCCTATGACAACTCGCCCTCCTAGGCTGAGTTGCCTAACACTCCCCTCTGGGGTTGAGCCTACGATAGCTCACCCTCTAGGATTGGGTCGCCTAACACTTCCCTCTCGGGGGTCGAGCCTACGATAGCTCACCCTCTGGACCAAGTCGCCCCACAACCACCCCTAAGAGCAAGTCAATAGTACAACAGCCACTTATGAGTTTTGTCCCGAGTGCCAAGTATTTTCTGATGGGAGGCGACAGCATTCTCGCCTCCCCCAAGCAAAGTAGCTGCTTGTGAGTTTCATCCTGAGCGCTAAGTATTTTTCGATGGGGACAATGACGTTCTCATCTCCCCAAGCGAACTGCCACTTCATGAGGTTGCACTTCACTGAGTCAAATGCCTGCCTCTTGGTTAGAGGATCATCCTCAAGAGCCGAATCAAGGTCAGCATGCACCACATACACGATGGCCTCACTCAAGAACTCGAACATAGGCTTTGGCAAGGGGAAGTCCTTGGTGGTAATGCGTCCCTGAACCAGCAGAGTGGTGCTGGAGCCCATGCCCCAGGGTGTGCCCACACACAGTACAGAGATGGGAATCACGCACTTAAGTCCAGGCCCCAGCGCCACCTCATCCATGGGGATCTCTGTGGTGGCAGTTGAAGCTGCACCCACCACGGTCCCCAACGTGCCAGCTGTGTCGACAGCCACATCGTCTGTGCCCTAGCTCTCCAGCAAGGATGAGTCAACAAGTAGGGACCTCGACGGGATGAATGCACAGGGGCGGCGATGGGCATGGAGCCTGTTGTAGCTACGGGCTAAACAGGAGAGAAGGGGACTAGTAGAGGAGGAAGAGGAGAGCGAAGCCTGTGGGAGTGTTGGTGAGAATGAGGGGATGTCCCCCCCCCTTTGCCCCTCCTGGGGGTTTATATATATGAGTGGGGTAGAATGGGAAATCCTCATTCTACCCCTTAATGCTTACAAGGGATGAGGGTACATTGGTATATTTACACTGTTATAGTCTTCTACACTGTTGGGCCTACTACATGTTGGGTTAGTTGCACGGCCCGGTCATGGGGTTGGGCCACCCTACAACAAGATACTCCTCGGCAAAGCGGCGAGGTCCCGATAAGCGCCGGCGTGATCAACCACCCCAGCCCCCCGTTCCCTGACAGCAAGCACGAGGGTGCCGATGCAACTGGTAGCTCGCAGACTCTAGAGGCAATGCCTATGAAGAAATCCGTGAAGCGCCGAAGGCGTTGTCGAGCGCCGAAGCCGTGTCGTCCTGCCGAGGCGACGCCTACGAGGCGGACGGCGTAGTCGAGCACGAACGACGTGCCGTCCCGCCGAGGCGATGCCTACGAGGCGGACGGCGGAGTCGAGCGCCGAAGACGTGCCGTCCCGTCGAGGCGATGCCTACGAGGCAGACGGCGGAGTCGAGCGCCGAAGACGTGCCATCCCACCGAGGCGATGCCTACGAGGCGGACGGCGGAGTCGAGCGCCGAAGACGTGCCGTCCCGCCTAGGCGATGCATGCGAGACGGACGGCGGAGTCGGGCGTCGAAGACGTGCCGTCGAGCGCCGAAGACGTGCCGTCCCGTCGAGGCGATGCCTACGAGGCGGACGGCGGAGTCGAGCGCCGAAGGCGTGCTGTCCCGCCGAGGCAATGCCTACTAGACGGACGGCGGAGTCGAGCGTCGAAGACGTGTCGTCGAGCGCCGAAGATGTGCCGTCCCGCCGAGGCGATGCCTACGAGGCGGACGGCGGAGTCGGGCGCCGAAGACGTGCCGTCGAGCGCCGAAGTCGTGCCGTCCTGCCGAGGCGACGCCTACGAGGCGGACGGCGTAGTCGAGCACGGACGACGTGCCATCCCGCCGAGGCGCTGCCTACGAGGCGGACGGCGGTGTCGAGCACCGAAGACGTGCCGTCCCGCCGAGGCGCTGCCTACGAGGCGGACGGCGGAGTCGAGCGCCGAAGGTGTGCCGACGCTGCCGTTCCCCTACCTTCAAAAAACAGTGCCCGCGAAGAGCGGGCGCTTGCGGCGTAGGCCGAGGGCGCTACGCACGCGGAGGTAGAGAGGCGAAGGTGCCGTTCCCCTACCTTCGAAAAGAGTGTCCGCGAAGAGCGGGCGCTTGCGGCGTAGGCCGAGGGCGCTACGCACGCGGAGGTAGAGAGGCGAAGGCGCCGTTCCCATACCTTCAAAATCAATGCCCGCGGAGAGCGGACGCTTGCAGCGTAGGCCGAGGGCGCTACGCACGCGGAGGTAGAGAGGCGAAGGCGTCGTTCCCCTGCTTTCGAAAAGAGTGCCCGCGAAGAGCGGTCGCTTGCGGCGTAGGCCGAGGGCGCTACGCACGCGGAGGTAGAGAGGCGGCGCCGTTCCCCTACCTTCAAAAAACAGTGCCGCGAAGAGCGGGCGCTTGCGGCGTAGGCCGAGGGCGCTACGCACGCGGAGGTAGAGAGGCGAAGGCGCCGTTCCCCTACCCTTAAAAATAGTGCCCGCGAAGAGCGGGCGCTCGCGGCGTAGGCCGAGGGCATCACGCACGCGGAGGCAAGGAGGCGAGACCGCCGTTCCCCTACCTTCGAAAAGAGTGCCCGCGAAGAGCGGAGCTTGCGGCGTAGGCCGAGGGCGCTACGCACGCGGAGATAGAGAGGCGAAGGCGCCGTTCCCCTACCTTTAAAAATTCCGCGGTGCACTCCCTGGTGCAACGCGCGCGATGGCGCGATATCCAAGTGGTGCGCTACCTAAAGCGAGGCACTCCCTAGTGTCTCGGCCGTGTCGCAATTTACGACTTAATTTGTAGTCCGTAGACTTGCGCGTGCGGAGGCGGAGCTCGACGTTACGCCTTAATTTATAGTCCGTAGACTCGCGCGTGCGGAAGCTGAGCTCAACGCTACGTCTTATTTAAAGTCCGTAGACTGGTGCGTGCTCAACGCTACGTCTTGTTTATAGTCCGTAGACTCGCGCGTGCGGAAGCTGAGCTCAACGCTACGTCTTATTTAAAGTCCGTAGACTGTTGCGTGTGGAAGCTGAGCTCAACGCTACGTCTTATTTATAGTCCGTAGACTCGTGCGTGCGGAAGCGGAGCTCAACGCTACGTCTTATTTAAAGTCCGTAGACTCGCGCGTGCGGAAGCTGAGCTCAACGCTACGTCTTATTTAAAGTCCGTAGACTGGTGCGTGCGGAAGCTGAGCTCAACGCTACGTCTTATTTATAGTCCGTAGACTCGCGCGTGCGGAAGCTGAGCTCAACGCTACATCTTATTTAAAGTCCGTAGACTGGTGCGTGCGGAGGCAAGCTCAACGCTACGTCTTATTTAGAGTCCGTAGACTACGCCGAGGTGCCAGGACGTCGTGCGGTTTAAAATAAAAACCTAGGACCAAAACCGAGGCAGCAGAAAAAAGGCCGAAGACTTGCGACGGCAAAACGCTCCGGAATGCATTAGCTGCTACGGCGGCCCAAAATAGGCCAAAACCGAACAAGCAATGACGGCCAAATCAATTGCTCTGAGAATAAGACTGTAGCCTCAATAAATGACATGATGAACAATCATTTCCTTAAGACCATGCACGCAAAAAATGCGGCAGGGATTATTAAAGCTTTGTGCGTAATCACATGCAGTATGTACCGTGCGGGACGGTAGCAACGCGGAGGGCTTCGCGTGCGCATGGACTACCTTGGAGACCCTACGGGGACTTCGCCACCGCGGGGGCTTCGTCGAAGACGCAGAGGACAGCGCACGGACGAATCTCGTCGATGATGCGGGGGGACTCTGCTGGCGCAGACTTCATCTTATGACGATGCGGAGACCACCACTCAGACAGACTTCATCGACGGTGCGGAGGCCAGCACGGACGGACCCTGTCGACGACGTCGCTACATGCATGCGCCTGCGCGAGCCGCAGAGCGCCCCTGCATGCTTGGAGTCGCCGTAGTCACAACGCCAGCTACCTGCACGCAGCGCATGCAATGCAACACAGGTGTGTGCTTGCACGTGGAGACCACCCCCACACGCTGCTACATGCGTGCGCAAATCTATCGCCGACGGCGGTGGGCACAGAGGCGAGGTCGACGTCGTCGGCGCGAGGTCTTGTGCACACGCTTCGAAGTCGTCGAAGTCACGTGGAGGCCGGAGCGAAGTCCCGCACTGCTGAGGTCGACGTCGCGGAGGTCGTGCGTCTTAAGCGAGTGAAGTCGTCCCGAGGCCAAGTCGAAGGCCGATGAAATCGTCGAGGTGAAGCCCCGGGGTCGACTCGTAGGGGGCCTCGCCGAGGAGCGTGGCACGGAAGACGGGGCCAGTCTTCCCCGGCAGACGCGCGCCGTAGCGCCATCACCCGCGGCCGCCTGCTCACGACGCACGTCTACGGGCGGAGACGAGACGCAGCACGAGGCAGCTTCCAGCATGGGACGTGCTGCATGCACGCACGAAGAAATGGACGCAACACATGCATAGACGAGTAGATGTATGAGTGCATGCATGCGAATGGATACTGGCGAATAACTAGCTGCATGTGGATGGATGCATGTGAAGTTTGTCAGCGCAGAGCAGGCCTCGCCGCGAGCCGTCAAAGACCTCGCGGTGCCGCTGCGAAGGCTAGCGAAGTCCTCGCGGAGCCAGGGCGAAGGCTGGCGAAGCCGTCACGGGGCCGATGCGAAGGCGCGCGGAGGCCGAGACATCATTTCCCTGGGCGAAGGCGCCGTCGCCGAGCTACAGTAACTGCCACTCATGTATGCAAGGATGGGTTCCTGCGTACTTAAAGCTTGTGCATGCAGTCGTGAAAAGTGCATGCAGATAATACTTAATCATTAAAGCGTGAAGCAAGTAACCCTTTCCTTTCCTGACAAGACCTGATGCTTACAGCACGGAGACGAGTGAAACGTGAGCGGAGGTTGGAGCCGCAGCTTCGGCCGCATGGAGGCCGCTGGTGTGGAGCAGCGTAGCGCTCGAAGGCTTCGTCGCGAGCGGTCGCGTCGTGGAGGCCGGCACGCGGAGACCTTTCGGTGCGGAGGCGGGGCGTCCGGCGGAGTATGGCGAGGCTATCTGCGCAGAGGCGATGAAGCCGCAGACCGCCGAGCGGCGCGACACTTTGCTGCTCGAACAGTACTTAGCGATGGATGAAAGATCGATAGATCTACCAAATCCGCACAAAGGCTTAAACGCAACAAAGTAGTGCTCAACAGTGGATGGATCTATCAGATCTGCATGGATACTTGCCTACCAGGTGGGTGGATCTGTCGGATCTACCTCTTCTTACCTTTGACGGCATCTTTGTTCCAATCGATCGGAATCCAGCGTGCTAGGATGTATCCCAGCCCGGCCATGGAGCACATCTTCCTCACGATGGTGGTGCACGACTTCTTGCCCAGTCCCCACGGACGACGCCATCTGTTGTAGCTACGGGCTAAACAGGAGAGAAGGGGACTAGTAGAGGAGGAAGAGGAGAGCGAAGCCTGTGGGAGTGTTGGTGAGAATGAGGGAATGTCCCCCCCTTTGCCCCTCCTGGGGGTTTATATATATGAGTGGGGTAGAATGGGAAATCCCCATTCTACCCCTTAATGCTTACAAGGGATGAGGGTACATTGGTATATTTACACTGTTATAGTCTTCTACACTGTTGGGCCTACTACATGTTGGGTTAGTTGCACGGCCCAGTCACGGGGGGTTGGGCCACCCCTACAACAGAGCCCATTGCCATCTCTTCGGTGCCTCCCTCATGAGCGTCTCTCAGGACAAAGTTCGAGGCAATGCCCAACGAGAAAGTAGGAGATCCCAAAGAGCCTAGAGGGGAGAGGCTAGTCACAAGCCTCTTCCCCTTACCAGGATGATGAGAAGTGCCCACATTGCTGAACAATCCTGCCTGAGGTGAGCCTTAAGGGCTACCACACCCTACTGACCCGAGTGATGGAGGCGAATCCTCCAAGATGTCTTGAGGGTGCTTCGCCCCTTGCCTGGACTCACCATCCTCGTTGAAGGGCAAGCGGGTGGATCACGAGCACTCCAACGTCTCACATGTGCGGTTATGGTGATCCCTCATGATCAGGTCCTCTACTATGCCGCGCTCTGCCCTCATCTCACACCCGAGTAAGACCACCATTGCCTTCTCTGCCTGAGGGAGCATCAAGCATGCATGTCCAAGTAGGGATTAGGAGAGGGCCGAGGGCTGAGCAAACATAGCGTTGTAAGGGACGTGGAAACTCACATGGGACTTGGCAAAGACCTAGAAGGCACGGATGCTCCCCGGCACCTCACCCTTTGAGGAGGTTAAGTTCTAGCCCTGGTAGAGGGGAACAATCCTCAACATGCAATACTCCTTGATGAGATCACGCATGTTGAACTTTGCAGCAAGTCCTTGTAGAAGGTGCCAGTGGGCTTTATCCATCGCGCCCAGGGAAGGTGAGAAGTGTAGCAAGCGGTCCACCAATGGCCTCATCCCTGTGCTGACAAGGCCAGATCTTTGAGCGGGGTAGTAGAACCACATATCTCTCCATGATTCCCACTTGTCCTTGCGAGCATTAGCGGGGAATTCGAACTTTTGTCGACTACCCTAGAGCTAAAAAGCTATCACCCATATAAGAGGTTTGCAACTTAGGATTTCAATACTGTGTTGCTTGGTCTAGTCCATCCAAGACCATGTCCTTCCCATTCAAACATTTATGGGTAAAAATGAGAAAGTGGTTTGCGTAGTTTATGCGCAAGCATGTTCTTAACCATCAAGTTCTGTAAGTGAACCCACTTTCAAGCTTTAGTCTTCAAGTAAAGAATCTTTTATGTGCTTTGATCGCTACCAGCACCAAGAATCTGGTTTTTCTGATTACCATTTGCTATAATCTTCTCACACATTCTCGTAGGTGTACAACGTCATGAGTGTGGTATAGTGGAGGAAGCAGAAGGTCTTAGCTGAGGAACGCTTCACCCCCAACTTTGCATTGCCCACTCGTACATCAAGAGGTGGACGAAAGAACCTGAGCTGAGGTGAAAGACCTCAAGGTTGAATGTATCGAGCATGTCCTTCAGCAACCTGACTGGAGGGATACGAAGGCCGACTTCAAACTGGGCAGCAAAGATGATGAGCATCCCTAGGCCTGGGTCGGGGCAGACCTCATCAGGCTTGGGCAAGATGGCCAAGTTGGTGCTCTTGATCTTATCCTCCTTCTCTAGTTGCTCCAGAAGACCCCTCTTCATGCCCGAGGGGCCATATGATGAGAGAACCGGACAACTTTCTTCGGGGTTTCCTCTCCATTGACCACCACCCTATCTTCATGGCATCTTTTCGGGAGGTGGAGGCCTCGCCCTTCTTGTCCGAGGAGCCAGTGGACATCGCAGCCTTTTTTGCGGTCATGGCGCAGGGAGTTGGCTTAGGTGAGTGAGGTCTAGAGCCACGCCGAGTGGTGAGAAGATCCCAGTGTGGAGCTCGATGGCCTGTGGCACACAATGGCCCGGAGTGGAGGACCCAGGGCAGAGTCGATGACGTTGGAGAAGCCCAATCGGGGGCGTCACCATGGAGATGACCCAGGCGAACAAGGAAGGCTACCCCAGGGGTTGTTTGGGCCCTCAAGGTGGAACAGCCAGAGGGTGCCCATACACTCACGGAAGTGGCACACGGTGGAGTCAGGGTCCCAAAGCCGCAACAAACCGAGGGTCTGAAGTCACTTCACACGGGGGCAAACTGGGGTACCGAGGTTGCTTCACCCGAGGGCAAACTAGGCTTTCAAGGTTACTTCTCTCGGAGGCATCCCGGCCGCTCATAGCCCTTACCTAGAGGCGGTCCGAGTCCTCGTGGTCACTTCACCTAGCGGCGGTCCAGAATTACAAGGCCAAGTTGGAGGTTGCTGCGAAGCCCAAGGTGTCGCCAATGTGTACCCCAGCCGTGGTCAAGACTGAAGCCAAGTCAACAACTGCAAAACCCAAAGCCAAAACTGAAGGAGGCACCATGGGGATGGTCTGGGCTTTCAACACAGGGAACCCCGAGGGGGTCTACGTCATCACATTAAAGCTCCCCGAAGGGCGTCTGGGCTTTCAACACAAGGAATCCCCAAGGGGGGTCCGGGTCTTCAAGGTAGAGCTCACTAGAGGGCATCCAGGCTTTCAACATACCCTTGGGGGGTTCTGGGTCTTCACGGTAGAGCTCCCCGAAGGGCGTCCGAGCTTTCAACACAGGGAACCCCCAGGGGGTATGGGCTACCAAGCTAAAGGGTTTCAGAGAAGGATTGGTCCATCGAGAGCCTAACGCCTCGATGATGGTTTGGGTGAGGCGTTGGAGGAGGCGTAGCAGGAGCAGCCTGGGTTTGGTTTGAGCAAGGTAGACTGGGGGCGCTCTGGGCACCACCGATAGCCTGACGCCCTGGCAATGGTCCAGGCGAGGTGCTGAAGGAGCCAAGCCAGAGGCGGCACAGCGGGAGCAACCCGTGTTCGGTCTGAGCAAGGCAGCAAGGGGCACTTCGGGCACCGCCAGGAGCCTGACGCCCCAGGGATGGTCCAAGCGAACCTATGAGGCAGTCCTGAAGGTCTGCTGGGGGACACACCGCAGAAGGACCGCGGGGGCCGGGTCGCCTAGAAGATATCTAGGGAAGAGTTGATTTGGGAGAAGGGAGTTGATTTGGAGGAAGTGAACGCTTGAGGAAGGGATAGCCAGCGGGAGAGGATATTTATAGACAAGGGCGGTCAATGGTGGATTGGGTCCACCCGACTCCACAGGACCATGTGAGCGCTTGTTCCATGGCACAATGTGCACTCACTCCATAGAATAGTGCTTGGTCGGCTCGCCAAGGCACCTCAAAGTGCGTGCCCCTTCCAAGCCAAGTCCACACCAAGCACCCTGCAAAGACCAATCCTCAGTGTGACCCCAACCCACTGGCCGACCCAACGTCGATAAGTCCGGGCTCACCCCCAATGGCCAATGGATGGCGAACCACAACCCCGAGTCTGATCCAATACCAAGGTATGCTCATGTGTTGTAAACTCATGGTAGGCTACCAGCGGAATCGTTGGCCCGAGGTCGCGCGCTGGCCCTTTTTCCAGGTCGGTGCGCCGGCCTAGATGGGCGATTGACGATCGTCCAGATCGACGAGGGGCTAGTGTTGGGGAAGGGTCCCCACGCTACCTCAGACCCACGACCACCTCTATGTGATGGCACCCGTTGGAAAGTCTAACCCGAGCCAAGTCCCAAAGTCAACATCGCCAAGGTTCGTGAGACTAACCTCAGCGAGGTTCGCAAGACTAACCTCGGTGAGGTCCAGAGCCAACCTTGGACGAGGTCCGAGACCAACCCCAGGAGAGGTCTGAAGTTAGCCACAAGTCGTCCCCGGAGTCCCGGATGTGGTGAGACCTGTACGGAGCAAATGATGTAGATACCCCTAGGAGTAAGCTAGGCACATAGAGCAAACTTATAACTTCACTTGCCTCCCTTTCCCCCTCTATAAATAGGACCCCTTATAATAAGAGAGGGGAGGCTATTTTTGTAACCCTAGATATTCATATTGAATACACTTAAGTCATTTGAGTGCTTCTTCTTGAGTCCCTCCGCATCCTCAGTGGTCTTCGCATCCGACCAGGGTTGTTTCTAAATTTACTGTCCGGTCTCGTATCGACGGCAATGCTCAAAGATGACTCCAAGAGGTTCTTCCTAACGAGCCTCTGTTTTATAGCAGAGTAGATGCCTTCTTTGTCGCTGTCATGGTGCAGTTTCTTGTCGAGCTTGGTAGACTATCTGCCCAAACAAAGACAAGAGGCCACTTTTGGGGCAGCAGGGAAGTCAAGAGGGAGCATCTTCGCATCTCTTGTTTAAGTTCGTTTCAGATTTGTCTTGCACTGGGAGCCGCCATGACCTTGGAGAAGATGGTAATATTCCAGTCGTGTTTTAGGAGCTAATCCACCTATGACTAGTTCAAATTCAATTTTTCTGATGCCAAATGCAGATAGAGGAAAGATTGTCTGAAAGGTACCTTGAATATTTGTTTTGGTTGATTCCTTTCTGTTGACGCACGCATCTACTACAATTTGCTTGTAGTTTAACTAGTTTGCTGAGAGAAAAAAAACCTCGAAACAAGGACCGTCTGACACAAACAAACAAAACAGCGGGGAAATGCCTCCTCAAATAAGCTATGAAGGATCGGGTTAGCATCTAGACAGATGGCAGGTCGCTAGAGCAACTTTATTTAGTTGGGACTGGGACAAGCTTAGCTTCCCAGATATCGCGAATTTTTAGCTCGACCACAGAATTCTTGATGCCAAGTTGTATGCTGACAAGGTGAAAAATCAAGCCACCGTGGTGCAACGTGCAATCCTCCTGTATATCAACGCAAGGAACCGTAGAGGTAGACTGAAGCTGGTAACGTAATATGTGATGTGACCTGCCATTGATTTCTACGGGACACCAGCGAAGATGCAAATGATGCTCCTATTGAGTTTGTCACCGCCGGTTGCAGACCTTTGTAGTTTTTTTTTTGGAAACTACATACCTTTATAGTTACATGATATACATAACATCGCGTAGGCAACCTGGATTTTTCTCAATCGCTTGAGCATACGGAACTGGGAAAGCAGAAGGGAAACAATTTGTTCTCCGCTTTTCATGTTATGTTTCTCCTGAACAAACAAAACTTCTCTATCATCTTTTTAAAACAGCTTATCTTAACATCCTTTTTGAAACAACTTATCAATGTTCAATTTATTCATACAAACACTTGTTTTAAGATAAAAAACCATCAACCATAGTAGAAAAAACACACCCCTTAAAGCATTAACAGTTCTATTAAGCAAATAGCATGTTCAAATTGTATTATTAATCAACGACCGACCTGATCATTCTGTAGGCAACGAGAAGAGAGAATGCGAAACGGAAGGCAAACATCACACAAAAATATAATAATCTCATCACCAAAACTGAGGCAGCATCTGTTCAACTCAACCGACAACAAATTCCACCATTTTTCCTTACACCTCTGATGCAGCACGTCCCAAAATCATATTTGGATACAAGATAATATACACACACTACATCAAAACCATGTGAAATGGCAACTTCCAATTCCTTTGAAGCGAGCAATGCATTCACAAATGAACTCACCCACAAATGATTCAACACAAAGAATTGGTTGACAGTAAAAATGATGAAATATATCAAAAAGAAAAGGCAAGCCTTGACCTTGCAGCAACAAAAAAAAACTATGTGGATAAGATGGACTGTAACAGAAGCTGCTGCTGTGGTTGCAAACTGGAAAATGTTGACGCAAGAAAATCAGGTGGCAAAGTCTGCTGGAAACGCCTTAGAAGATTGATTATCCTACTGGTTGTTTCATCTGTAGCAAGTTCCGTTCCATTGCACAGAACCTACATAAAAATCAAAATTCAAGACAAGAATCATTTGCAAGTCTATTCAAAACACCTGAGTCAAATAAAACAAATGAAATCATGAAGAAAATAAAATTTAATTTAATCTTAACGAGCAGATCTAGATCTGCTGCTACTGCTAGAACTAACAGTCTGCCACTACCACCAGACTAGCTCAAGGACTTGCTCCAAAGACGAATCATCAAACAAAAATAATTCACACCCCAAACTAAATGTGCAGACACCAGTTTTGCTGGCACTGTTTCCATTCAGCAAAATTATCTCATCATCCCATAACTGAGCAATTATGCAAGCCAGAAATTACCTCGGCAAAAATTGAAACAATTTTAGGAAGATATTGACTATGAGGCCCAAGAATTTCAGCATCCGACCTGCACATAAAAATTGGGTTATTATAAACTGCAAAAAAAAAACACCAGTATTGTTGACATGTTGCCAGTAGAGAGCGATACCTCTCCACCATTGAACAAAGCTGATCATGTACAACCTTTGCTTCAATCTTATCATCTTTTATAGGCAAGCAACCAAGCCAGGCTGGAATGACCTGAGAAGCATGAATAGATTCAGTTAATGCCTCCTGGCAATGTTATGGAAGCTGCAAACCAAGGTTCAGACTCAATCTAGTACACAAGCACAGCTACTGCTGGTTTACAAGCTGGATTAGAGATTGGCTCAGTTTCAGCTAGAACTTTCGCCAAGCTAGATTCTTTTCTTTTGGGAAACAAAGGATAGGATGGTAACAAGCCGGAAAATAAGAACTCACAGCAACACAACAGTTTCTTTTTGAAAGTTCAAACTGTAAATATTTTCGAACACGGTCTGGCTAGTTTCTTAACGGTTTTAGGCAAGCATATTTTCAGCAGGAACTGTCCAGTTCTGTAATTCTGATGCTCAGCTGAAATACTTGCAAGACATATCATACTCCAATCCAAATTATCCTACTCATTTTACACAAAAGATGTTTTCCTAGCAGGATTCCTTTTTTACCTCAGTTCAACAATGAAGCAAGAAGTAATTTTCTCTTGCATTCACTTGACAGCCAATATGTTAATGTGCATAAAGTGCATGTCATCAGATATCACAAAAAAGATGGCATAACTTCATAATGTTGGTTTTATTATGAGAAGCAACTGACATTTTAAACATATACCTGAGCTGCATCAATGACATTTTAAACATATACCTGAGCTGCATCAATACTATCACGATGGAATTGGCATATTTTTCCAAGTGCTGAAACAGCATTGTCATATGCCATAATGTTGTCCGGATGCTGTGCTTCAGGATGTCTGATAACATTGTTCAGCTTCGACAAGGCCTCTGAATTTGAAAGCATTATATTATTGACTTAGCTTTGAAAATGCCTGGAGAAGTTTAAAACGTTCTGTATCCTCATGAGATTGAGAACTTACCTCCAACTAGAGGGCGAAAAACATGACCGCCAAACTCAGCACATACACCCACACCATAGACAGCAGCCTAAAACGAGAAAGGATTTGCCAATACATCAGTGTCCTGTTTGACTAATATCCTAATGGAATGACCAATTATGGGAACATGAGAACATAAATACAGACCTGCCGGACATCTGAATTCTCATCATTGGATGCCTCCAACAGAAAAGGAAGGTATGTATCATAATACCTGCACATGGGAGAATACATGATTCAGTATTCCAGTTATAATTACAAGCCCAGCTTCCAAATAACTAGTTTGAAGGAACATACTTCAGAGCCGATTCACGACACTGCTCTGCAATATCGTCAAAAACACAAATAGCTATCCTTCTCTCCTCAGCTGTCTTATCTTTTCCCTGCAAAGTAAAGATGAGGTACAAAGATGAATGTATTAAATTGGAAACAAAGGAATAATGGGCACAGCTCAGCAGGAACAGGCCTAGTACAAACACACTAATGGTAATATGTAAATAACAAAACGTCTATGCAGAGGGAGGCACTAACTGCAAGTTTCCTTACAAGTAATCAGTTTTATCCAAGGTAACAACATTTCACATACTTTATTACTTGGCATCCCTATTTTAAGGTTTTCATAGAAAGAGAAGTTAAATTGAACACAGGCATGCAATTATTTTCCAAAAACCATAACAAATAGAAGAATAATGTAAGCAAGTCAGGAATATGCAGAACCTATCAACAAAAGATTGTATCGCTATATCTTGTTTTAATATAATAAAACAAGTTAGTAATTTCCAATATAGTAAAAAGGAATGGATAATTGATACAAAAAAGGAATATCATTTCAAAGGGCACAAATCTAGCTATCACAACCTTTTGACCATGTGCATTCCCTGAGATAATTACGATAACAGGAGAACTAACAAGGAATCTGCATAAACATAACAGCAAATCAACTCCGAACACAGACAAAAAAAAAAGGCAGGACTCAGTTGACTTACCAACATTGGTGTAATGTACATAGAGAGCTCATCAAAGAACGGCAAGAAAGAAGCTTTGAAGGTTTTAATCAAAGTTCCAAGGCACTCTCCAACCTGAAAGTTAAAAAAGACAGAATGTTATTAAATCAAAATAAACTTCCAGAAGACAGATAAGTCCCAATGTGTATCATCATCATGTCAAGAAACACAGACCTGATCAAACACTTCCTCCTCCTGTTCATTCTCTTCTTTGAGTAGTTCTCCTTCATCAGCATCAAAATCTTCTGCTTTTGTTCTCTCTGACCTTTCTCTTTTCCTGGTTGCGCTGGCTATAATAACATTCTTAATCTCATCCGAAATAGCTCTTACTTGGTTTTCATCAAGGAGACGGCCAGAAAGCTGCTCAATGAAAGTAACATTAGTGATGAATCCAATAAAAGGCAAAACACTTTCGAAATCAAGTAAAAGTTAAGTACGTTATGCAGAGTAGATGGTTGAATAACACATTATAGACTGATCTAGTGTTTGCTTAATTGATTGATCCAATCAACAAATTTCTTTTTGTCAATAAAAAAATACAACCAAAGTGTAACAAGTAACAGGACAAATCAACCTGGCCTCAACCAGAAGCCTAATGTTAGCTTAATAAAAAAGAAAAATAAGTAATCTAGCTTTCCACGCAGCGATGACTCCTGCATACTTTATACTATAAGGAGAAAATTGTCTTGTGGTAAAGTAAACAAATTTGATGGTGTCACCAACATTTATAGCAACAAATTCCACCATAATATATTGAGAAGTGATTTGTGAAATAATCAAGACTGAGGTGATGTGAATTTTCTGCCCATCAATAACATGGAGTGATGGAGGTAGTGACTCTCCCACTATTCCTCAACATTACCACGACAGGATTGAAATTTTGGTTTACAAACAGTGCAAAGATTCCCTCGCTCATCTAGCCTCCTTAGCATCCAAAAGCTAGCCATTCCATAAGACCATAATAAACAACTAACCACTTAGCAAGATTACAAAAATTTTACCTCACTGAGCAAGAGGTCCAAACAAACCCTAATATCATGGTGGATGTCCCTAATGATTGGCTCATTGCAACTTAACTATCTGTTCGTTATAGTTTATGACATAACAATATTCTGAACAAAACAGACGAACAATCTAGGCCATATATAGTTCGTCCAACCGAACAAATTTCATCTTCAAGACTTCAACCAATGGAGTACTAAATTTTCTGCTAGAAAAAGCAACAGATATATGCCACTACAATCAGATGTTTTCTCAACAATGCATTAAGTGCCAAAAGCACCTGATCACCAACTAATAGTACACACCATTACACTGCCTTACTATGCTCAGAAGGCATTATCATGTCGTGCTGCCCCTGCCATGCCATTGGCATATACACTGCATAAATTTCTGGCTACAAGAACTTGTCCCAAATGATTTACTCTATTTTATTTATGCACCACCAAAAATCTGGTGGATAAAATACATTCAAACACTTATTTGACAACATGGGATAGGGTACATAAATTTTGAGGGCATAAATGTCCCACTGAAATTTTGAGATTGAAACTTTCTAATCTCAATAAAATCCAACCTTCTAAAATTATGTAGTAGATATTGTGACAACAAAAGGAACAAACCTGCATGCACTCATTTAATGAATCCAACATGGATGAGCACATTTCTGTTTCTGGCTCCTGTGCAGTGGATGCAAGAAATTCCAGTTGTTAGCATGGAGTAAAACAAATTCATCAATATTATCAACCTAGACAGAAGATTTTGTATATACCTTGTGAAGCGCTTCAATGAGAGCTGGAATTATATAGTCAGACAATTGTTTAACATAAGACTCATCACGTCCTTGAGCCTGCCCCTTCTCAACAGCCAATTTTGCCGAACGTAGTAGATCCGGCATAGCTGCATAGTTGTTGGAAAATAGTTAATAAAATACAAGTCTTCATGACAAATAATCGTTAGAACATCGAAGTACCTGCAACAGCAGCTCTCCTAACTTCTTCATGGAAGTAAAACTTAAGTAGAGGAACCAATGTAGGAGCAACCTACATGGAATTTTGTAACCAATGACAAATGATTTTAAGCAGCAGTTGAGGGAATTAGAGATACGGTGAATGACTGAACGTGGTAATAAACCTGATCAATCCATGGGAAGAACCCCTCCTTGAGCTCATCAGCATAGCAGCACAGCATGTTGCAAGCTGTTGCTTTCTCTTCCAGCACACTAGTTCGGATTCCTATTCTTTTGTCACCGAGGGTGATTGTTTCAATGCTGTATAAAAACATAAAATTTAGGGGTGGCATTACAAAATTGATACACAGCTAAAAGAAACAATGCCCACACCTTATTCAAAAGGGAAATAAAGGATGATTAACAAATAGCAAGATACCATGATGATATATTTATAAACAAACAAAAGAACAAAAAACATTCAATTAACACTTGGACATACATATTACGAGTTTATGACCATGAAGTAGCTAATTCATAGATTCTGGATACTGGGGATTTAACCAGGTACACAAGTTGTGCGAAAAATTGATCATAGACTATGTAAAAAAGAAACACCCCAATTTGTAAGTAGTATTCAATAAGAGGTGGAAACAAAATGGTTACTACTATTCTGAAATCTCTGTCGTGGTTTCCAGGATTAAGGACACAACTTTTTACTGAGTGTATAAACATTACAATTGAATAGAAAACGCAAACCTATCATCATCTGATTCTATTTCATCATCTGATTCAGCTGAAGTAATTGTGACATCAGGCTTCAGCTGAGCAGACTGAAGCAGCGGTGGCATAACAACGCTCATGTAAGGAAGAAAATCCTGTCCAAGACATTTGCATAGCCTGGCCCAAGCCTATCAAATGCAGGATGGTTGTTATACAAATTTGAAATGTTATTACACTTAATTTATCTGGCTTTGAAGCATACCTGCAACATGTAGCTGGTTATTGGGTCATCAGTTTCCATTGGAGTTCCTTGCAAAGCCATAAGTACTTCCATGACCTAGCAATAAACAGGTAGATTAAAAAATTATTTCTCAATAAAAAAATTACAGACGACCAGGATGAGAAGTGAAACTCATGATTATAGAAGCATCAAATATACACCAAGATCACTACAGAGCAGGCAATATAAGGAATGCACATGTAAAAGGTGAGCAGAAGCAAAATTGAAAAACCCAAGAACTACTACTCTACCAAAATAAAAATCACTTTATCTGTTTTTTATGCATCAAAGAGAAAAACAGGTGAAAAGTAAAATTCATTCAGAAACACAAACAGTGATGATTGTTGAAAATTCAAGCATGGCAGAAATACACCTAAATAATGTACAGAATAGATGTGGATTATTTGCAACAAACAATAAATGGAAGGAAATGCTAACCTGCTTTGCATCATCCCTAAACTTCTCCTTGCCCACGGCCATTCCAACCAGACTTATACACTCCATGGACTTGGCACGGAGCATTCTATTAGACTTGTCGGTTGCATTCATTAAAATAGCTTTCAGGTACGGCATAACAGCATCATAGTATTTCTTGAAGTGCTCCTGCAAGAAAAATAAATCAGAAGTTTACCATAATGAAATCATTATGATCAACCAACTAGAAACCAATCAAACCATAAAAATAATGTTACAATAATGAATCTAGCTATTAATTTCCAGGTGAACAGTTACCTGTGATGAATCAGCTACTGATGCTAAAGCTGTTAGTGCTCCCTCTTGCACCATTTGCTTACCATTCTGAAGCATAAACATGAGAAGTTAACATATTTTCTATCGTCAAAAATAAATATGCTTAAAGCAACTGAAACATATTCAATGGAGGTAAATACATACCTGAAGAAGAACAAGTAATTTGCTAACAATTCCATCCAGGTATGGTGTCAAAATTTCGGGTGTGCAATTCTCACTGAAATTCAAGATAGCTGACGCGGCATGTGCCTGTCAAGGATAGTAGTGGCACAAGAAGTCAATATAAGATTACTAATTCATAAGTTGCATAATGTTAAATAGGTGTACAAAACTCCTGGCTCATGACACAGGTATCAAGAATTGCAGAAAGCCAGAAACATAATATCACAATGCATTCAAAACAGCATCTGATTCAAAGACCAGTTTTCAAAAACTGCACGAACTTAATATATATAAATCTAAAGCATAATGATTTCTATCATATTGATTCACCGGTATGAACAGGTAGGTCTTGCACAATAATAATGAAATTATATCTGTGCAGTCAAAATCCAGTCAGGTTATACATGGAAAATTATTCAAAACAAACAGATTCAAGAAATGAATATCAACATAATCAAGGCAGCAATATCTGAAGAATGCAAAGTTACTGATGTTCACTATGTCCATACTGGTAAAGAAATAGTGAATTTAGTCCAACTAATACATAAAGAGAATTAAATTACTTTTATCTATTGAAGAACCTTGTTAAAAGCCAGAAGCTCGAATGGAGTAGAACTTCTGTTACTCTGCTACACTTGGATGTGCCATATCTACTTCGTTTTGGTCCAGTATCTACTTAACACACTAAAATCTTTCAATCCAAGTTTAGCAGCAGACAATAACCTAGTTCTCTCATAACATAATTGATAATTTCAAATAAGCAGTAAAAGCCATAAAATTTTATTATAAATAAAATAAGGAATTGTGAGTAAAAAGGGTGTAAGATCAAGTATAATGCTGATATTTCAGCACTTACCTGCACCCGTGGATTCTGAAAGTCATCCATGGCATTCGCCAATGCAGGCAGCACCTTCTGGTGGTAATGAACTTGCAAGTCTGGACCCAAATCCGTAGACAGCTGACCAATGGCATTGATTGCAGCCCACCGCACACGAGGATGGGGATGTTGGAAACCATTCAATATCATGGAAACCACCTGCTCCAAATTTTTAAGCATAACCTGCCAGCAATAACCAGCAACTAATTAGAATATGAGTTATTTTGGTTACTTCCTCCGTATGAAAGGAAGGAGCAGATAGCATTTTTCTGGTTTAATGCTAGCCAAAAGCTCTTGTACACGTGGTGATTAAGTATTTGTAATCCCTTGTACACAAGGAATCAATGGAAAAGTGACAGAAAAGTATGTCATTCATTATATCGTTGTCCCATTTACTATTGCCTAATTCAACATGTTAGTTAATGAATATTTTCTTTTACCTATTCAGCATGGCAACATTAAATATACCTTCAGCTTTTCAAAAAAAATTATAATAAATTTATTGCATACATAGTCGAATGCCAGTATAATTATCAAGTTATCGAGCTAACCTTTGCGCATCCTTCTGCAATCTGCGCAAGTGTGATGAGTGCAGCATGGTGCTTCTGCCACTCAGGAGCAGAAAGGTATTGTGGAAGCAGCTCAGATGCAATCGGCACAACTGCATTTCCACCAATTGCAATAGCAAGGCGGTCAAGGCACTCCTGGGCCACTCCATAGTTGTTCCCTTCACCTGCATCTTCATCTTCAGTTTCTGCAGTGTGCCAAGCAGGGTCATCCTCTACATCAAGTAACATCTGCATGAGCACCGCAAACAACCTGCCAACAAACTGCGGGAGCCGCCGCATCATTCCTGGTGCCCGCTCCCTTGCCTCAGCAAGAGTAATAACAAGCTCCACAGACAGGTGTCTCGTCCCGTCCTCCAGCTGTGCGGCCTCAGCTATCTGCAGCATTGCTCCTACCACATCAGCAATCTGCCGCCTCAGGAACCTTGGCTCTGCACCAGCCAGCTCCACGAGCAGCTCCAGTGCCTCCTGTGCAGAGGCCTCCTGACCAGAGTTTAGGCAATCCATGAGCGCCCTCATCATCGCAGGCAGCAAATCCTGCATCTTGTCTCGGTCGGCGTTGGTGGGCAGGCACTGAACGAGGTTCACTGCAGCACCCAGCGCGGCGATGCGCACATCAGGAGACGTCGAGTGCGCCAGGGCGGAGGCGAGCAGGTTGTGGATGGTCATCAGATGGTCAAGGAGCGATTCGGCGATGTAATCCGCGAGGCGCGCGAAGATGAGCAGCGCCGACTCCTGTAGGTTGGGCGCCTCGGGGGCCGAGGCCGCGCGGAAGAGGAACGGGAGCAGCTCGACCCACGCGTTCTCCGGGAGGAGCAGCGCGGCGAGCTCGGATATGGCGTCGCAAACCTTCTTCGCGATGGGCTTGGGGGGATCGGACTGGAGCGCGGAGAGGAGGCGGGACTTGAGCGCGGCCTGGCCTGCGGGGGAGAGGTGCGGCCAGAGCGGGCCCGCCGCGGCGCTGGACGAGTCGGAGGAGGGGGTCGGGGACAGGAGCTTGCGGAGGAGGACGGCAGCCATGGCGCGGAGGTCGGCGGGGGTGGTCGGCGCGGAGAGCGAGGACGCGAGGCGCAGCGCGAGGGGCTCCGGGTGGGAGGAGCGGAGGCGGTGGAAGGCGGCCTCGGCGGCGGCGCGGTCGGCGTTGGAGGACGACATGAGCGTGGACAGCAGCGCGTCGAACGCCGCCGGGTCGCCACCCAGCAGCGCGGCGGCCGCGGCCTGGTCATCGGTGGACGCCATCGGATCGGTGCGAGCCTAGGCGGCGTCGGGGGCAGTTAGGGTTTGGGGAGGGAGGCGGCGGCGGGAATGGGAGAGAGAAAGGTAGACTCGGGGTGGGTTTAATAATATCTGGGTAGGGTTTGGGAGATGCGGCTCGGGTCGGGACTCACTGGGGAAGGGTGGGGGCACGGCGGCACGCCGTGAGGAGGAGAGAGAGGAGAAGGGAGGCACTCGGAGGACGGGCGGGTTTTGGTTTGGTCGGGTTGGGTTATAGTTTCGGTTCGCGCGTGGCTTCGTGGGATTCCTCTCCCTGTATCCCCTTTTGATTATTCCCGTTGATTTTATTTTGCGCTGCGATTCTTTCGTCGACACCACTCGTCCCGGCTCCGGCTCCAGCTCCAGCTGGCTTCGTTGATGCTTCGCTTGCCTTTTGTTTAGTGCGGGGGGCTTTGGGTTTCAGTTACAGCTAGCCTGGTGCTGCTGTCTCCTGTTGATGAATCGGGGTGTGTGTTGTGAGTTGGGGATGCGTGGAATGGTTGGGAGTGGATGGGCATCGCGGTGGTGACCAGTACGGAAGGTATGATTGGGCATTGATGGGTACAGGCAGCGGCCGGGTGCCATCTCACCCGCGTCATAATTAGTGCACTCCTGATGATTATGGTCAGTTCTTTTGGGTTATGCCACATAGATTTTAGCTGTTTACAGGAGATTACGAAGAAAGATATTTATATATGATTTTAGCTAATTTAGTTAAAATTGATACAGTGTATACTATAATCAACTTGTGGGCTACATCTTGAAAAAACATTTCATTTGAAATCTACTTACTATGAGAAAGTCCAAAGCTAGAAGCTGAAAAGAACATGCATCATATATCATTAATATCTACAGCATTAATTAGCATGATTAATATCTACAGTATTAATTAGCATGCCAACTAGAGTATTGCTGATGTGGAGGGGCTAAAGAAGAGAGAGAAGTAATGTCTCATGCAAGATATTACTAAGTCACACAATTCAACATGAAGACATTAACTAAAATACCTATGGGGATAATGGAGATGTCTACCACATGGGGCCCACTGTAACCACCTCATTGTGCTCGCTAGCCTTTGGCAGTAATGCTCACCGCCTTGCCAGACTCCGCGTGCTCGCCGAGCCCGATGTCGCATGCTCACCACGCCGCTACTGTGCTCGACACCGCATCATGCCCACCTCGGTGGTGATATCTTAGATATGGCCAAATACGATCGCTGCCGGTGTAGATCCAGCTGGATCTGGGAGGAAGTGGCAGAGGGGCGGTGAGGAGGGGCAACGGTGAGGGGTGCCGGTGAGGAGGGGAAAGAGGGGAGAGATGTGGGGTGGCCAACACTGATGGGGTGATGAAATGGGCGCCAGTGAAGAGGGAGGGGGAGAGAGGAGGGGGAAGGAGGGAGCAGGGAAGAAAGGAGGCGAACATGGGGGTAGGGTTGCTGTTGGGGAAGGTATGGGTACCCATCTGATACCCAAGGCTTATCCATACACATTTGAGATCATCTTTCCCATACCCAACAAAATCGGGGTAATACCCATGGGTATGGGCTACCCAATGGGTAAGAGAGAGATGGTGAGCAAAGGAAAGGGATTGTGGCTAGAGGCATCGACGATAGCAATAATGGCGGAGCAGCGGTGTGGAGCAACGTGGTGGCCTACGGCCTGCAATCAACACAAATAGAAGGGATGTGCAGTGCCTCACAATCGTGGAGCAAAAGACGATGAGCTTAAGCTCATCTTGAGATGTGACCAACGGTGGTGGGCTCGAGGTGCGGCCATTAGTGATGAGGCAATGTGTGACTGGTGGAGTAGACCAGAAGCTTGACTCGACCGCCAAGGCGCGTTAAATCGCTGATGAGGCGAGGTGTGACCGTGGCGTGAGGTCAACGGCCACCGATCTGTTACAACGGCGATGGCGTGGATGCCTACACCACGGAGCGACTGGCAGTGGCAAGATGCCTGCACCATTGAATGACAGTGGCAACGGGGCAATATCAATGACGACTGGTGATGGGAGGCTGGCGACCAACAACAACATCGAGAGAGTGTGAGAAGAAAGGGGAGAGATGTTCTAAGTTGAGGAGAGGATAAATTAGATCTGGATGGGTATGGGTATTGTCACAGCCTAGGTTTTCATAAAAATAATAGTAAAATAAAAAATATTTTAATTTAAAATATAAACAAGAGTTGTTGTGTTTGCCTAAGTTTTAAAGTTTGGTTATCCCTGTTTTTCTGCTTTTAAAAAGGCTTCTTTTTTAAAAGCAATTTAAGTAAAAACATAAAAATATTATTACATAAAGGATATTTTGAATTTATGTAAAATCCAAATTCAAATTAAGTATTTGTACTTATTTGGCTTTTATCTGGATTTTCTATGTTTTTCTGGAGTTCAAAATCTAATGTCAGAAACAAAAAAGTATTTTTAGTATAAAATCAAAGACAAAAATAGGTTATTAATAATTCTCCTAAGTCCAAAATGTATTCAAGAATTTTTTTGAAATTTTTTCGACTTTATTTGCTATTTTTAACCTTTATTTGAATTTCTCAAGTTTTCTGAAAAATCTAAATCGCAAAATAAATTTCAAACTTTCCCGCCTCTCCTTCTCCAAGCGATACGTGGGCGGCCCAAATTGGCCTACGTCACCACCCGAGCCCATCTCGTCGCTCACCTCCCACCCTCTTCTTTCGACCGACGCGTGGACAGCCAAGATAAGGCCACGTCCCCGAGCCGGCACATTCGCCCGTCCGTACCTTCCCTCCTCTTCTCTCTCTTCCTCCACTCCCAGTGACCGATGGCCCTGGTGTACCTAAAGCGCAAGTGTATCAGCAAGTGGGTGGCAGAGCTAGTCCAACAAGAGTGCTGCCGGCAGCTCGCCAATGTGCAGAATGGCTGGTGCCCATCACCTGCATGCTGGCCAGCACATATAGGGAGCTTGGCGTCAAGGAATGGCAGCAACAGTTGGAGGAGGAGGTGTTCCCGGGGTGCTGGGTGTTCATGATGAGGCAAGTCACCGTGCACTCAGGGTCAATGTGCCCATGAGTGAACAGGCAGCCAAGGTGGATGGAGAACTAGGCCACCGATTGATGCCCCATGGGCGAACAGGCAACCAAGTAGATGGAGAGCTAGGCCACTGGCCGGTGTGATGGCGGTAGAGGATGTAATAATAAGTGCTGCATGCTGGCAACTCAATATTTAGCCCCCCTAAAATTTGATCCTGGGTCCACCACTGGTCATAGTCATACACCCATCGCCACATCTTGAAGGGCCTGTACCACGACCCACCGTTGGTGTCATAGTTGCTATTGGAGTCATCGTAGACATTGTTGTTCACAACAAAGTCGTTGTGGCTATAGTCGAGGTACTAGAAGGATGCCGATGAGACGATGGCGTGATACCTAGCCTGCACAATCAGCTTGGTGTTGTTGGGCTCATTGTTCCATGTTTGCAGGATGGTCGTGGCAGATGGGATCACCGACACACTCATGTTCACTGCCTGGTCCAGCAGCACGTCCCCCCAGTACACGACTGTGGTTCTTGGACATGATGAGCGGGTGGACCGAGCTGACGTACCGCTCCAAGAGCTGGCTCAAGGTGCCATTGCTAGTGAGGTTGGCCTGGATCGAGGGGTCCATCTGCCAGCAACTCAAGGTCACCGCATCGACGCCGGTGTGGTAGAAGCCATCTCGGGAAGAGCGAGGTGAGGTCGTTGACGATGTTGGCCACCACCTAGTACATCTTGGGCTCTAATGGGTTGGGTTGGCCGGTGCCCAGTTTGGCTCGCCAGCCGGTTGGGCCAGTTGGACGGGTCGGGTAGCCAAAACTTGCTCGCACAGGATGTTGTCTTTGGGTACACGCTGGCCCACGATGCCGTCTATCCTAAAATGACAAGAAATTAATGAATTTAGGCCATGTTACATCGATTATTAGAATCAAGCATGAGAAACTAGCTTGTGTTAGCATAGGGCTTAGGGCATGTGTAGGATCAGAAATGGCAACAGAGGGGGGTGAATGGTGCCTCTTTAAAAATGCCCCAAGTATCCACTAAAAATCTCCTCTCCGATAGATATGAAATCTATGAAAAGAAAGATTCATGCTCTCTGGAAATACATGACATACTGAAGTGACAGCAAGACAAGAAACAACAGAGAAGAAACAAAAGACTGAAAAAAACAAAGCAGTCATAGAGATTGGCCGGTCAGACCGCCGGTTCATGGCTGGTCTGACCGTTGGCTTAGAGCCGGTTTGATCGCCGGTATCCGTGCGGTCTGACCGCCCATTCAACTTCGGTCTGATCGCTAATAAGCCACTGGTCAGACTGCCAGCTAAAATCCGGTCCAACCGTCGGTCAGGGACCGGCCTGACCGGCCTAAACCCTAGAGGTCAGACCGCCCCCCTGAAAACAGAGCAGACTGAAACTTCTGCGCAGGATTTTCACTGATGACAGATTGCACTGGAAATTTAAAAGCTTCTGCTATTCTCCTCAGACCAAAAGAGCTAGTTTACAATCTAAATAGCTAATGGATCTCAGAAGACAAAGAAGGCATATCAAAAGAGCAAGAAATCAAGTCCTGAGAGAAAATTTGAAAACTTACTGGGAATAGGACTAATTTCCAATTTTCTTGCCATTCTTTGATCTTTTGATTAAGAAACTTGGAAATCACCAATGCAATGATCTCACACCACTGAAGCTCACACCTAGAACAAACATTTCTCAAAGGAACCAAGGATCCAAGCATGCCCTGACATCAAACCCTAAAAACTATGAAACAGAGGAAGTGCATTGTCTAATTTTTTGGGGAGAAAACAACAACTATGAAGTTTGCTCTCAGGAATGACTAGCCAAATGGCCATGAAGTATCTCCTAGTTCATAACAACCCATTTTGCAGCTTCTCAATAGATTAGAGCTAAAGAACAAAAGCTTCAGAAAAGAACAGGGAACTGAAACAAGTCGCAGAGAGAAGCACGAAACCAAAACATCTCAACACAAGAGTTCTTGAAATTAATTAGGAGAGCTGAATGATTACAAGCAAAAGTTCTACAGCCCCATACGCAATTGGAAATAGCAAGAACACTCTCACTACATGCTTGCTCACTTAAGAACACACGCACACAACACAGAGCTCACTCCCTTGCTCTCTAGGATGCCTACACTCCAGAGCTCACTTCTCCTTTTTAACAACCAGGGCACACCCTCAAGAAGAAAAACAAGAAGTGTCATACACCTTCCACTCCATGCCTCTCACACAATTGAGGCAAAAAGTCAACACACACTTTTGGAGGGAAAACCCAGCCTCCAACACATGGCTTGAGTCAAATCTCCAATTTGCCCCCTCAAGCACCTTCCCGAAAGCTTCCCGCAACCGGCACCTTTGACCGTCTGGACCTCGACTTCTCCCTGAGTCTAGTCCCGGTCCGCTCCGCTGTACACAACCGCACCCGGCATTCTGACCGTCTGGACCTCAACTCCTCCCTAAGCCTAGTCCCGATCCACCTCGCCGCTGCCCGTCGTGTCCACCTGACACCGATCGAGACCTCCGACTCCACCTGAGTCTAGTCCTGGTCTGTTCCGTCGCACACGACCGCAACCGATACCCAACCGTCTGGACCTCTGACTCCACCCTGAGCCTAGTCCCGGTTCGCTCGTCGTTGCTCGTCGTGTCCATCACCGGTAGCTCCAGCTCTGATTCCCCGTCTCCCGACTCGCAACCACCTCAGCAGCCTTGATCATCTTCAGCATCTCTGACCGTCTGAATCTCAACACCTTCTATGCCTAGTCCCGGTCCTCCTCGCCTCACCATGACCTAGTTCCGAAGTCCTGAAGTCACACAGACAAGCAAACTGTCACATAGCACCGCACGAAACAACATAATCAACAATAGCATTAATGAAAGGTACTCAACCCTAGAATACCCAAAATAAACTCAAACTCACTAACATAACCATCAATTACTCATCACAAATATGGGGATACCTCCACATGGTCTCTCAGCATGTTCATAGACGCTTTGGCTTTTGGCTTGTGCTTGTAGAAGCAAAAGCCGATTCAAATGGCACGCTTCAAAAAGTGGCTTCTGCAAGAAGCTTGCACGCATGTGAATCGGGACATGAAGGATCGAGGCTTGGCAGTCAAGCACGTTCCCCATTCACGTTCCCCTCCTCCTCTCGGGCTCTCTCATGGCTACCGCTCTCCGGCCACTTGATCCCACCTCCCTGCCCTGCTCTGACGCCCCCAGCCTAACCCCTAGATCTGCTCTCTGTGTGCCTAAATCCATTGGCCGCCCTCTCAACTCCGAGATTGGCCGCCGTCTAGGCCATGGTGCATTCCCCATCGTCTGCTAGTTGGAGCCTTGCCCGGTGTTCGGCCCGTTGAGCCTCAGTCGCTGTCCACCCCGTAAAGCATCGCCGCTCGTTTGGCCCCGTGGAGGTTCGCACCTAGTCCGCTATCTCTCGGTTGAAGCTCACACCGCCCCCACCCTCGCATCGCCCAAAGTTACGACGTGCATCACCCTCTCCATAGCCAAATTGTAAGGTATGCTTCACCCATAGCATCCATTGTCATAACTTTCTTGCATGATTGGCGATTGCTCTACCGCCTGTAGCCGATTTTTTGGACGTGATTGTCCTGTCGTCGTGTTGTGCACTACGGTGTGTTCTACCGACTGACAGTAGCAGGGTCTCAGAGACGGCTGGCAACGCTGAATCTCGGCAGTTTGGGATGATGAAGCAACCGATATTTTCATTGATGTCTGTTGAATGAACAGGACGCCGGCAACTGCCCTATTAGTTGCCTCTTTGGTAAGGGGTACTCCAACTTTCTATAGAAGTTTGAAGAGCAGACCAGCCACCGGCAGTGTACCCATAAGCAAATGAAGGACAACTGGGATGCACTGAAAAAGGATTTGGCAAATTGGAAGACCCTCAAGCTATGCTCTACTACCTTCGGCTTCAATCCGAGGACCGGTACTATTGCTGCTGAGCTAAAATGGTGGGAGGATCAAGCAAAGGTGAGACTCTTCATGAACTCTTCAATATGCTCTCTACGATGATTACCGAATCACTGATGTTTTGTCTATTTCTGTTTCTGTTCATATTCATTTATTGAAACTCTTGTATGTTCATGTTTGTCTGACTAATGAATAGACTTGGTTCTGTTTCTCCAACATGTTTGGTTCAAGGTACATTGTTTATTCACTGCCTAATTATGGCTGATGCCCTTTCATCATTCTTCAAGACACTTAAATCTTACTGCTCTTTCAACTTCTAAATGGTTTGTCTATCACTCATTAGTTTTAGGTATGTTCCTGCCAGTAGATTAATTATCTGAGTTCTTTGCTTGTTTCTATTGATATGCCACTACAAAGATTGTGGATTCATCATTGTCAAATGCTTAAAATTAGGAAAAAAGTATGACAATGATGTTGATTGCTCTTTTGGCTCTACCTAAATGTGGATGTTGTAGGGGTGGCCCCCACCTAAGCCCAGCAGGCCTGTTAGAGGAATGTAAGGCCCAAAACGGGATATGTGTAATGACATAAGTGCCCCTGAGGGGATACCCAGATGTGAGGGTATAACTGTAAAAGCACTCCCCATGTGGATATATATATACAGCACAGGCCATGGGGAGAGACCCGAAGCTATTCACTTACTTAACTCTCCACTACAACATTCTCTCTGTTTGGTCTGTAACCACAACAGTGGATTTTTTACAGCTATATGCTGGTTGGAAAGTAATGACGACCTGTTATCTTTTATGGAGATGTCATTCTTTTAATGAATTGTTTTGTGTATTACATTATGCTCGCCTTGCATCTGAGATTTACTTGTGTTGCTGTGGTTCTGCAACATCTAGTTGTTGGGCATTTCAGCTTTAGATCTGCATCATTTTATTCTCTACTGAATGCTACAGTACAGATTACAGATATCACTAGCGTTTTAGTAATTATGGATGTTTGTCTTTACTTGTGCAAATTTTAAGCTCATCATGTTGCAATTATCAGTCTGTCCCATTGTACTCTTCTGTTCCTTTAACCGGCTGATTTTCGAGTGCTGATTTGTTGTAGCGCCTGGTTGTTACATTGCAGTTAGAAAGTCTTCGTCGCTGCAAGCTCATTATCAAGGAGCCACGTTTTGACCCCTATTTTAAAGACTGTATTGGGATGATTAACAATATACATATGGCAATATTGATACCTAGTCACTAGCATTGAGACACTACAATCATCACAGATACATCGTATTCATGGTTTGTGATTTCGACAACCGATTTACTTCACATACTCGATTTCGAATGAGTTGTACGACTGGTTGGGATAAAAGAATTTTTTAACTATCACCACTTCTCCCTTCGGAATGTGATCGAACGCGCATTCGATGTTTGGAAGAATAAGTGGCGTATCTTGTTCAGCGTGCCAAGCTACGACGTAGAGACATAGAAGAAAGTTATAGCGACGACTATGGCTTTATATAACTTCATCATCGACTCAGCTATGTCTGATGAGGACTACTTGGACATTGGCGATGGTGAGGGCTACGTCATAGGCGAGGGTGGGGATATAGAGTCTCCAACTGATAATGTTAGGAGGTTTGACAGACTTATGGACACGTTCCGCAGTGGCATCACATGCGTTTTGGTAGGATGAGTTGTGGTTTTGCATGTTATACGTACCTATGTTGTAATCTTGTACTCTGCGTTTTAGCATGCTGTAACGTAGTATGTATTTTTGTTATGTCCCAATTCCGTTAGTTGTTTGCTTTCTTTTTTACATAATGCAATCAACTTCTATCAATCACTATTATTTATCAACTAGTACTATTCATCAGTCATAAGTTAATACGAACGTCCTAACTTTTATAAGTCACTTCTATCAGTCACTATTATTGCTCAGCCATTGCCAAAAGATAACAGTAAAAACCAATACGGACATACCTTTATTAAACATTTTGGGAACAGAGGGAGTAGTCTAACGTAACCAAAGCAGAGGAGGCTTAGGAGTTATAGTATTGAGCTTACCCGACGAGTCTATCTCCGGCACGATGCGGATGCCGCGGCTCATGGCGAAGTCAACGATGTGCTTGACATCCGCGACGGTGTACCTCATGTCTCGCCGTACGCGCCCTTCTCCGCGAGCGCCGGCTACGAGCGGGTACAGCGGCCCGTCCTCCACGCGCACGCCGGCGGCCACCACCAGCAGCTACTCCTCCCGGCCGCCGCTCCTCATGACCCCCTAGCTTATCCTCGAAACGAGACAAGAATGAGAGGAGTGGAGAAACTGCTTAAAGCCATATGTTCATATTAACTTTTGGTTTCTTCAAGTAGAAGACAAAAGCCAATATAAATATCCCCTATATATGTTGTTTAGCTTGCACAACGAAGTTTGTTGCATAATCAATTCAAGATATCTTGTACTTCTCGAAAAGCCTCAATTACGCTAAATAAACCTCTAGAAGATATGGACTAAGGAAAGGTGGACGCAAGGAAAGAAATCGTCGATAAGAGATTGGAAGCGAGGAGATTTGAGATGGACAGGGACTCTATATATGGAAACTTTGAGCTGATATGAATAGAGAGATTTGAAGCACACTCCAAGATTAAGTCAGCCATTTTAGAATATAAATACCCTGTATCAGTTGACAAAAAACGCGCATATGATAACCTTTACTACCTTTTTGCATCTAATTTTTCTATATATGAGGAGTAGGCCATAGCTAGAATCTTAGCTTCGTAATTCGATTTTGATTAATATTATTTCGTATTGACGTGTTGATTAATCTGTGAGTTATACTTATCTCCTGTTTGGAGATTTCGTTCATGTTCGTTATTTCTTCATATTGACGTTTCATCCAGGATTGATTTTCGTTCAAACTTATCTGTTATCGACTTTGCTGATTTACTGAAAAATCAGTTGTCACGTCATATACGCTGCTAAAGAGTATCTCTGTAGAAACACGGTGCTGCTGGCAAGAATTTTCTAACGGAAACACCCTCGAAGGCGAAGTGGTCATCTCGACGTCGCCGGTTGATGAGGCTTCCACTCTTGAGGTTGATGAGTACGGGGAGTGCAACGAGCAACGGTGGCTTCGCGAGCTTGGTTCATTTCTCGCTGTTGGCTTGGACACTCCGGCAAAATGTTGTGGCCAAATGTTAGAGCTAGTGAGGCAGATAACATATTATTTGGTTCTATGTTTGGGCCAGAAGAAGACGAGATCGGGTGGTGATCATTTGGGCTTATTTTTTGTGGTTTATGCTTGAAAAGTATTGTAGCTGACAGAGACTTATTTAGTATAATTAAATTTAAAAAAATAAAAAAAAAATGTTAGTCCATTACATATAATACAAGCAAATACGGGAAAAAAAGAACCGGCAAAAAAGCTCAACAAAAAGCCAAAAGTTCAAAAAAAGACGAAATTTATGAATAGTGGAAAATAAGCCGAAACCTAAAAGCTGAAGCCCAACCGATCACCTCTAATGTTAAATATAAAAATTTTGGTGCGGCATACCTTTTGGTAAAATCATGGGTCCGCCACTGACCACGCACGTTGCATTTAATGCCTTCCATTTAATTAGTGCGTATACTAATCAGTGCTAATTATATTTAATTAGTGCTAATCATAGCCATTTAATTTGCTACCGTGGTCAGGGGCTCGGCAGTTCGCTGTAGCTTGTTGCCTGCTGAGCTCGAGAAAGAGACTAAAATTGCAAAATCAAATGTTCAAAGATCAAATTTTTTAAAATAATTATAATACTATTTATGTGAACAGTTCGACCAGGCCAAACACAGACGGAGAAGAGAACTGGTTGGTTCGGTAATGGTAATACAGACGCGGACGAAACTATGGTCACGCATTTGGAATTGGACAAACGTGGTGATCACAAGTCTTGAGTTAGACCTGAGCAAGAGGCCCGGCCTGCCTAAGGTATACGGCCCAGTTTGGGTCGGCCTTTCAGTTTCAGCAGCCCACACTTGTGTTTTTTTTTCTGCGGGAAATAAGCAGAATCAACAACCTTCCGTTTCCGTAGTGATCTCCCCTTCCGGCCCAGGCCATTTCCCCCTCCTGTAGCCTGGCACTTCAAGCCCACTCCCTCCTCATGGGGTTTGAAAGTTGGAACGTGGGAATTTTTTTTGCGATTTCTACGGCAATTGATATGTTACTTGTGAAATTTCTACCCTACAAATTGGCCTAGTTCTCTCATTTTTTTTTGCCCCGTTTTACATGCATAATCTGGACATTTTGTGTTTTGTGTCATTTCCTTCCAATCATTGTTCTTCAACGGGACATAAATTACAAACAAAAATTTGTTCCTAACATAGGTTAAAGAAACATCCACGTTCACTCTATGAGGCTAGAAGATTTCACATTAATAAGAGAAAAAGGAGAAAGATCTACATTGCTTATTTTGATGAGTCTAGATTATAACGGTGTAAATTAGATACTTCCTTTGTTCTTTCTTAGATGTCGTTCTAGAATATGCAGTCAATATTTAAAATCTTTGACCGCTGTTATATACAAACATATTTGAATTTGTCATATGAAAATGATAATACTAGATCTATTATAAAAATACTTTCATATCATTATATTTTTAAAAATATATAATTAAAAAATGTAATGGTTAAATATGTGTAGTTGAGACCGTGTCGATATCCAAAACGACAAGTAAAAAAGAGTGGAGATAGTATATATATTAGAGCTGTTACAGTTGTATAAGAACTACAACTCTATTTTCAATCATAAGTATTAGAGTTGACAAATGCAAAAACATGTATATAATAAACATATGCAAAAATATGTATATTGTATGGTAATCGTTTTGGCTTCAGCTTTTAGCTTCCAGCTTATTTTTCACTATTCATAAATTTCGTCTTTTCTGAACTTTTGGCTTTTTGTTGAGCTTTTTTGCCGGTTCTTTTTTCCCCCGTATTTGTTTGTATTATACGTAATGGGCTAACATATTTTTTATATTTTTATTTTTTTAAAATTTAATTATGGTAAATAAGCCTATGTCAGCTACAGTGTTTTCTTCAGCCAGCTACAATGCTTTTCAGCTATAAGCCACAAAAAATAAGCCAAAATAATCACAACCTAATTTGGCTAGTTTTCTATTATATATTGGTACTAGTTGATTATGTGGAGTGCGTAGAAGATTCCCTCAACAGCGTGCGCATCATGTTTTGTCCTCACAGGTCCAATTCAAAATACCAGAAGGAAACTGCAGGACCTGCAAGTTCTGCCTTCCAAATACGGAAACAGATCCTCAGTTCCTCATCGCCAAAGAGACGTACGTGTCAGGCAAACTGATGCAAAAGCCATGCTTCTCCAACCTTTGCATGATCTACACGTTAAAAGCTCAACATCTGTATCAGCTAAAATTACAAGTAAGTATATATCTCTCTATAATTTGTACCGTAAACAACCAAAATTCAAAAATTTTAACTAAAAACCATAAGCCGTAACCGACAAGCACAGGGCCAGCAATTCGTCTACAATGGCTTCGCGCTAGCAAACCTCACCCTCGACGGCATGGCCACAGTCATGCCGAATGACCTACTCATGCTGGCCAACGGCGCCATCCAGATGAAAGGCCACGCCTTCCACCCGTCGCCGTTGGCGTTCCGCGCCGCGCCGAACGCCACCGCCGCGCGGTCCTTCTCAACCACCTTCGTGTTTGCCTTATTCGGGCCGTGTGATGACATGAGCAGCCACGGCCTGGCCTTCTTCGTCTCTGCGACCAAGGAGGTCCTCTCTACCGCGTTGTCGAGCAGTTCTTGGGCCTCGTCAACGACGCCAGCAACGGGGCCCGGAGTGCCCACATCTTCGCGGTGGAGTTAGACGCGATCTTCAACGCCGAGAGCCACGACATCAACAGCAACCACATCGGCATCGACGTCGACAGCATTGCGTCGCTCAAGGCGGCAAACGCGGGGTACTACGACGACGCCACCGGACGGATCCAGAACCTCACCCTGATCAGCCAGAAGGCCATGCAAGTGTGGGTGCAATACAAAGGCGAGAGCACGGAGCTCAGCATGACTATGGCACCCCTGGGAGTGTCCAGGCCCAAGAAGGCAGAAGCCACTTCTGCAGACCGCCGTCGACCTCTCGGACGTGGTGTAGGACGCGGCGTACGTCGGATTCTCTTCGTCCACTGGCATCCTCTTCTCTCGCCACTTCGTGGTCGGCTGGAGCTTCGCTCTGGACGGGCCGGCCCTGGCGCTAAACATCTCAGCGCTGCTCGCCTTGCTGCTAGGGGTCGGTTTGTTGGAAATAATCATGCCGAATCCGTTTTAGAGTCTATATCAAGTCTAAGTTAGTTTAGAATTAAAAATTTATGTTTCAAATTCGATTTATGCATGTGAGTCTAATTTGTAAAACTATGTATAAATAGTGGAGAAAACTAAAAAAATGTGTGGTAATTGAAGCACCACCAAAAGATTTGTTTATTCTATCGCTAAATTGTTTGCGTTGTCACTGCTGAGAAATAGAGAAATTACATCAAAAGATTACGAGTACTTAGAGCAGTCGAATAGTACTAGAGGAGACTTGAGTGCTCAAAAGCATCCGAGTGCATCATGGCTTATAAGAACCATAGCAAAGGAGGTCGAAGCCTACGCGCACGCAAAGTAATCGTAACTATCAACAAAGTGGTCATAACAAAAGGAGTGGTCGTTTCCTACATTGAGTAGTCTTAATCAATATTGCATAGTCGTAACTTATATTGAGTAGTCGTAACTTAACTTCAAGTGGTCGTATCTCAACATCTGGTATCAGAACTTGGTGCCGATCAACTAGTAGAAGAGCAGCATATGGTAGGGAGCGGATCTTCGTCGACAATAAAGGAGGGGCCAAATTCTCTTCCATATCCAGTTCTAAACTCAAAGAACTACCCGGCATGGTCTATGAAGATGCGGGTGAATATGTGTGCCCAAGGGGTCTGGGACGCGGTAGATAATTCAGCCTATGCTAGTGAAATGGTCGATCCAAAAGGAAAGGCTAATGAAATCGACATGAAGAGCGATCAAACTATTTTGGCGCTCATCTACGTTGCCATAACCGACTCAATGCTCAGTCAGCTTGTCGGAAAAGATACAACACGAGAAGCTTGGATTGCTCTTCGTACTATACACGAAGGTGTGGATCGTCTCAAGAAGG
Source organism: Dendrocalamus sinicus (assembly GCA_036346575.1). Lineage (NCBI taxonomy): Eukaryota > Viridiplantae > Streptophyta > Magnoliopsida > Poales > Poaceae > Dendrocalamus > Dendrocalamus sinicus. The sequence continues at coordinate 6,987,940 of CM070660.1, read as the reverse complement.
TTTGACTACAAACTCTCCGATGAGAATATAAGGCACTGCATATAGGTGAAACTCAGTCAGTATATGAGTTTGCAGGTAAATTAACTGATGTGATCAATGAGATTCGATCTCTTGGAGGTATATTGGAGGAAACTACGGTGGTCGAGAAGTATTTATGTGTCCTACCCGAAAGGTTCGTTCTGGTGGTAACAACTCTTTTATATTCAAGTGATCTCCAACACATGAAAATAGAAGAAGTAACAGGATCTCTCAAGGTTCATGAGGGATGGCTTAAAGGGTGCAAGGCCACGATTGATCAAGCATTGCTAGTAAAAAGTGAAGCAAAGTTTGAAAGCAAAACTTGGCGGGAATAAAATCTAAGCCAAGGTGGAGGCCGATGATCTAACAATTAGCTTGGATGTGGTCGTGGTCCAGGAGGTCGCGGTTTTGGCCAAGGAGGCCGTGGTTTTACTACTGATCGTGGAGAGGAAACAATGCAAGCTAAGTTCTCTTACAACCTAGACAAGCCAAAAGTCAAATGCTTTACCTGTGGCAAAGAAAGCCATTGTGCTGCAGTCTGCAGAAGTTATGTTAAGTGCTTTGAGTGTCAAAAGTTTGGACACTATTCTGCTGATTACCGATACAAGAAGGAGGAGGAGGCAAATATGATTTAAGCCAAAACAGGGAGGAGCCAACACTTCTGTTGTCCATGTGTGAAGAAAGGAGCACACAACTTATGATGCTAACTGAAGAACATGTTCAGCCGCAACTGCTGAAAGTTGGAGAAGAAATGGTGGAGTCAAATCTTTGGTATCTCAACAATGGTGCTCTAATCACATGACTGGACAAAGGGCAAAATTTAGTGAATTGAATGAAGGCTTTCGAGGCAAGGTGAAATTTGGAGATAGATCAGTTGTTCATATAGAAGGAAAGGGCGCTGTTTGGGTGCAAAGCAACAATGGAGAGCAAAGAGCGTTGACTGATGTCTATTACATACCACGATTGTAGAATAATATCATAAGTCTGGGTCAGTTGACTGAAGAAGGCTGTCATGTGTCTCTAAGTGGACCATACCTATTACTGCATGATCGCGAGGGACAATTGCTAATGAAGGTAATGCGAATACCAAATCGGTCATACTAGATTGAACTCAAGACCGTCAAACCAGCTTGTTTCAGTGCTAGGGTAGACATACGGCGTGGTTGTGGCATGACCAATTTGGTCATGTGAATTTTAACTCCTACTTGGGCCACGTGGTGTCCGCTCACAGGGTGGCCATGGATGATGACAAGGTTCGGGCGATCAAGGAGTGATCCGCATCTTGCTCCCTCTGGACTTTGCGAGGGTTTCTAGGCCTCGCGGGGTACTACCGGAAGTTCATCCAGGAATAGGGGGCCTTGGCGGCCCCCTTGATGCGTCTTCTCAAGTGGGGTCGGCCTTATTAAGGTCGTTCATAATTAGCATGTGTACCTTTGGGGTTGGCCATTTATAGTGTGCAACGACCACTACAGCTTGAAGTTCTTGTTGGATTAGTGCCTCTCCACAATCCCACAACACCATTGGGTTAGTAAACTCATTGGTTATGATTTTGTGGTGGATTTTTGGCTAGGACACCTCAACATGGTCGTTGATGCACTGTCCCCCGTGACAAGGAAGCAGCCATAGCTCTTTCGTTGCCACACTTGAGCCTTTTTGATGAGATTAGCTATGAGGTAACCACCAATGAGGTCCTATAAGACTATAGCTGCCACATTGCCGTGGGTACTTGGCAGCCCCCTTGTGTGGTTGTGGATAGGCTCGTGATGCACAGGGGTTGCATATTCTTGCCAGCCGACTACCCCTGGTGCCGGCCATCTTCGATGCTCTCCATGACATGGGTCATGAAGGAACACAGAAGACACTCCATAGAGTGTGTGCCAACTTCCACATTCTTGGCTATCGTGCACTCGTGGCAGATTGGGTACGGAGTTGCCTCACCTACCAGCATAACAAATCGGAGCATCTGCACTCGGCTGGTCTGCTTCAACCACTACTGATTCGGAGCCAAATTTGGGCTAACATCTCTATGGACTTCGTCGAGGGCCTTCCGAAAGTCAATGGGAAGTCAGTCATACTCTCTGTGGTGGATCGCTTCTCCAAGTATGTGCACTTCATCACCCTAGCGCGTCCTTATACTGCCGCTTCGGTTGCATTGGTGTCCTTCAGGGAAATTGTCCAACTCCATGACCTGCCAACCTCCATTGTCAGTGACCGTGACCTCGTCTTCACCAGCAATTTTTGGCACGAATTGTTCTGCCTGTCTAGGGTCCAATTGAACTTCAGCTCCGTCTTTCACCCTCAGTCGAACGGATAGATGAAAGTGGTGAATCACATCATCACAATGTATCTCCATTGCCTTACTGGAGATAGGCCACATGACTAGGTTCACCACTTGCCTTGGGTGGAGTATTGCTACAATACCTCCTTCCAAACTTCACTTTGTGCCACACCGTTCCAGGTGTTCTATGGCTGGAATCCACCCTCTCAGCTATCTTATGAACAGGGGCATGCCAAAGTGGAGGCATTTGACAAATCCCTGTTGGACCATGATGAATTCTTGAGGGGGATTCACTAGCGCCTACTTCAATCTCGGTAGTTCATGAAGAGTCACCAGGACAGTCACCAGCATGATGTGGAATTTAACTCCAACGACTGGGTTTGGTTGCGGCTCCATCACAGGCAGGCCGCGGCCTTGGTGGTACAATCTCGGCAAAAGCTAACGCCTAAGCATTTTGGTCCTTATCTGATTGTTTGCCACGTGGGTGTTGTAGCTTACAAGCTTCGCCTTCCAGACGGTGCCCGTTTGCACGACATGTTCCATGTCGCACTTCTGAAGCACTATCATGGAACTACCCCTACCGCTCCACTGAACTCCCGCCTACAATACATGGCAAAGTGGTACTTCAACCCGACATCGTCCTCATGCCCGCCTCCATCAAAGGATATGGGAAGTCCTGGTATATTGGAAGGGCCTTTCGCACGCTGATGCTACTTGGGAGAAGTTGGAAGACTTCCGTTCAGCGCACTCTCAAATTCAGCTCAAGAATGAGTTGTTTCTTCAGGGGGGAGAAATGTTGCAGATATGATCACTAAGCGATTTGGCTGCGTGTACCAACACCATGCAATGGCAAATAGAGCCGTTGATTTTTTTTTTCAACACCGCAGACTGCAATACCCGCCTCCATTCGTGACTTTTACTCTTGATCAAGTCACGTTTACTTAGGAGAGCAATTATTTTCTTATCCAACATGACCAAAATGCCTAAAACAGCTACTCCAAATGGCCCTAAGGCCAATTTGCATTAAGAAACATGGAGTGACAAGTATTCATTAACAATAAAGTGATAAAAAGTGACGAGTATTCACGAATGAAAAGATTATTGGTACATTGGATAATAGATCCATTCAGTTAGAGCAACTCCAGCAGGGCCCTCAAACAAGCCCCTAAACCAAAATTTGAGGGCTGAGAACAAAAACACAGGTCCAACAGGGCCCCTACTCAGGCCCTCAAAAGTAAGAGGCCCTCAAATTCACCCATTAAGCCCTCATTCCTAGGGACCTGGAGGAGGCCCCTACTTTTGAGGGCCTGAGCAGGGGCCCTGCTGAACCTGTGTTTTTGTCCTCAGCCCTCAAATTTTGGTTTAGGATGATGAATGGGTCCCACATGGCAGTGTCTATTAGGATGAATTTGAGGGCCCTAATTTAAGAGCTGCTGCTGGAGTAGATGCAAAAAAATCAAGCTCTCAAATGTTAGGAGAGCCCTCAAATCAAAAATAGGGGCCTTGATTTGAGGGCTCCTGCTGGAGATGCTCTTAGAGTTCTAGATAGGAAAGTTTTTTTTCGCGTAACTCAACTCCATCCTAGTTCTAGTGGGGTTAGGGCTAGATGGGGTTGACTACTCAACGGTGGTTCCACAGGTTTGGCGGCTTTTGACTTTGATGTGTTTTTGCATCTAGAAAATATTTTATATCAACTTAAGTCTCATGGATTTATTGGCATGAAACATAAATATGTAAACAAAAACTTGTTTGCATAATAATAAATATGTTTAGCATGGTTAATAATTGTTGAAGATTCATAATTACAATTGTTATAGTTTGATACCCCTCATGCACACAAGCCCCTGAATCAGATCAAATTTTATGAGATACAGTATAAGCGTGCATGATATTACGAACAAACTAGATGTGTGACACTTCGCCCCATGTTGGCTCATGTGTGTGTACACATGAATTTCTGGGTTAGTCCCAACTTGCTAGCTTACCTTGAGAAGTACTTACATATAAACCTAGGAGTTCCAATGGTAGCACATCTGATTAACCATTTTACGCGAAGCGAGGACGAAAGTGCAAGCGGGTTGCTATGTGTGCGTGACCTATACAGAATGTAGTTAGGTCTAAGTCGGTTTGGATCCTAAGGCGTTACAAGATGAATCTCATAGAGAGAACTAAAATAACGACAATGAAGCAACCTCGACAAGAGAGAGATTTAGCGAAGCCAACCACAACTTCCTTAAGTGTGACTCTAAAGGAGTACGAGGGATTGTCGCTCTCTCACAACTTTCTCAAAATTTTTAAGACATTTGTATTTTTATCCTATATAAAAATCTAGTTAGAGAGATAACTAAGAAGGAATTGATTACAAGCACCGGATCATCTCCCCTCTGATAGAACAGTCGCAGAAGTGACAGATCCAGTGCCAACGCTCGTCACCGATGGAGGGCAAGACATGACGTACGAATCAAACCCTTCGTTCTGCATCAGCGCCATCGTGCTGTAGCTCATGTAGGTCGGCGACAGGTCGGGAGCCGACTGGCCGCGGTCCAGGTACTGCATGACCTTCTGCATGCTGGGCCTCGCGTTGGGCAACGGGTGCGAGCACAGTAAGCCCAGCTTCAGCACGAGGGTCACCTCCTCCGCGTTGAACTTCCCCGTGAGCCGGGGATCCACCGCGTCGAGGATCGAGCCGCTGCGGTGGTGCTCGAGCACCCAGTCGACCAGCACCACCCGGTTGTCGTGCCCGTCGCGCTCGATCGGCCTCCGCCCGCACGCGACCTCCAGGAGAAACACGCCGAACGCGAACACGTCGGTTAGGGGCGTCGCCTTGCCGGTGCGGACAAGCTCCGGCGCGAGGTATCCCATGGTGCCAACCACATGGGTTGTCTGAGGATCGGTGCCGTGATCGTACAACCTTGCGAGGCCGAAATCGCCCAACCGCCCGTTCATCTCGCTGTCTAACAACACATTGCTCGCTTTTATATCTCGGTGGATGACAACTTGCTCCCAATCCTCGTGGAGGTACAGCAGGCCTGATGCGACACCTTTGATTATCCAGTACCTCTCAGGCCAATGTAGAGCTGGCCTATTTCTGTCGTACAAGTACTTATCGAGGCTACCATTGGCCATGCAGTCATAAACTAAGAGGAGTTCACCTTTGCGCCGGCAGTAGCCTAGTAACTGCACGAGGTTCCGGTGTCGAAGACGACCAATGCTAACCACCTCAGCGATGAACTCCTTCAGTCCTTGCCTCGAATCATGTGAGACCCTCTTCACTGCAATCTCCAAATCCGATGCCGGAAGCACCCCTTTGTACACTCTCCCAAACCCTCCAACGCCCAGTAAGTTCTTATCCTTGAACCCATCGGTGGCACGAAACAAATCCTTGTATGCGAACCGGTGCGGGCCGAACTCGTCCTCCCAATCTTCGCGCACCTCGGCGAACCGGCGCCGACACCACACGTAGAAGAAGACGGCAGCTAGCACTGCAGCGACTAGCAACGCGGTGGCGAGTGGTAGCACGATGTCCAAGACCTTTGACCGGGGCTTCGGACCCACGCGTGGCAGGGCGGGGAGCTTGGAGAAGTCAAGCGGCGGAGCAGGTCCGTCCAAGCTGAAGCTCCATCCGAGCACGTAGTGGTGCGTGAACACGACGCCCGTCGCCGACGAGAAGCCGACGTACATCGTGTCCGCCATGACAGTGGAGAGATCAATGGCTTCCGAGAGCAGAGGTTTCTTGGGCTTCGGCACTTGCACAGGAGCTAATGTCACGTTGAGCTGCCTGGCCTGGCCGTCGTAGTCCACCCACACCTGCATCGGCCTGCGGCTGTTTAGCCTCAGGTCCCGGAAGGCGCCGTCGTCGTCGCCGTAGTAGCCGGCCGGCCGGGCCTGCTGCGACATGAGGCTGTTGACGTCGATGCCGACGTGGTTGCTGTTGATGTCGCGGAACTCGGCGTTCATGATGGTGTCGAGTTCGACCGCCAAGATGCGATCGGTCGCCGTGCCGTTCGTCGTGTTGAGGAGGCCCAGGTACTGCCCGGCGTTGGCCGTGGAGAGGTTTCTGGTCGGGGCGACCACGAACGCGAGCCCGTTGTCGCTCAGTCCGTCGTAGCCGGACACGATGGCGAACACGAAGGACGTGGAGAAGGACCGCGCCACGGTGGCGTTCGACGTCGCCGTGGACTTGCTGAGGAAGCGGAGTGGCGCGGGGTGGAAGGCGTGGGCTTTTGCCTGGTACGTCGCGTTGGTGAGCGCGAGGAGGCCGTTGGACGTGACGACGGCGAGGCCGTCCAGCGTAAGGTTCGCCGCGGCGAACCCTTCGTAGGCGAACTGGCCATCGTCGGCGGACGAGGCCACGTCGGCTTGCAGGCTCAACAAGGCGAGCAGAAGAAAAGATAAAAACCTGGCAGGCATGGTGGCACACCGCGCCTTGATGCCTTCAGGCTCGAGAAGCTTAGAAACAGATCACAACTCATAATATTGTAGCATCGGCAAAATAAATTGCTTGGTTTGTGATCATGCGGTACAGTTTTTGACACTGTGGAGATGCATCGTGGTTGGGTGGTGGTGGGTGAGAGCTCAGGCAGGCAGGACAGAGGCGCACCGGAGGGCTGAAAGATACAGGGAGAAGGACGTGTATGGCGGTAGCAAACGGAGTCTTGCTGTGAGCTAGAGACGACGACGACAACTACTACTTCTATGGATTTATTGACGTCAACTAAGGCCCCGTTTGGCACAACTCAGCTTCACTAGTGAAATTTGTTTTTTTGTTTCGAACCACGAGCGAACTTCACCGATGAAAGTTTAAATCTGTTTTGGAAAAGCTGTTTGGCAAAACAGCTTTACCAACAGCTTCATACATGGCTGAGAGAGGGCAATTGTCCAAGATGTCCCTGTCTACCTGACTTGTTCTAACATTTGGAGTTGTATGTGTTGTATATGATCATATGAATTAAAAAATAATATATTTGAATGAGTATGAATTAAAACATTAAAATAAAAAATAATAAAAAATTAAAATCATTAGGAAGCAATATTAGTGCTTTGTTTATGTTTCGTGAACGGGAGAGGTGAACGGGATGAATTAGTGGCAAATGCGTGTAATTTTGGTGAACCAAAGGGGCAGTGAGTTCCTAGGACTGCGGGCCTGAGGGAGAGAGCTGTGAAAAACTACTTTTTTCAGTTTCAGCTCTCTCCATTCCTTTATGAGAGCCCAAAAAAAGGAGATTCACCCATGAAGCTGTTTGCAAAAAGGGTGTTTGGCAAAAAACAGCTCACAACAGCTCATGAAGCTGTTGATGAAGCTGTGCTAAACAGGGTCTAAACATTTGTCCCGTGCATTTAGCAATACTAATATCTTAATGGATACGGTGCCTGCGTAGATTCGACAATTCTGCGAGAGATCACATGTCGTAGATGGCTATTTTGGAACTGTTCACATGCACTAATTGACCATCCTGTTCAACATTCAAAACTGCAAGATTTCTGCGCATGCTATTAAGCTAGGTAGGCGCCGTGCCCTGCAGGGCGGAATAATTGCACATGGTAAAAGAAGGATAGCCGGATAATTGCACATGGTAAACGAAGGATGGCCGATGAATGAGACCATTCACCTTTCTTTTGTCTTAACAATTAAGCTGAATTACGTAACAACTCATCTAGATCAATTCGACTCTTCACATTCGGCGCTTCTAGATTACTGATAAGAAGTTTCAAGCAGTCGACTGAGGGAATCGCGTGCTACTAATTCCAATGGTCAAACAGAGATGCCGGAGAGGAGAGAGACTATCTGGACTACCATACTCGATGCGCCTACTCTCCCTTTCTTTTCTCACGAATCCGTAGACTTCTGGGCCCTTCCGCCCATCGTGGTTGGAGCAGTACCTGTTACGACAATTCCTAAAGATAAAGCTAGGTTCCGAGTTCTGACAGTGAAATATTTCTACTTCCCGCTGCCATTTTACAGGGATTGGTTGTCTTGAATGTCAATCCTTGGGTTGCGATTGATTTTGACATGGAACAATATTCTAGCGGTTTGGCATCGCGGCCCATAGTTTGATACTATGTATTTGTCAATTCAACAATGATGAGCGATGACTATTCTGCTCTGTGTATACTTTATTTTGTACTATTTATTTTATTTATTCACATAAACTAAGTAAATAGTCGGAGGCTAAAATAGAGTTATTAATATAACTTTATTTTCTAGTAGTAAATTCTTTCTATTTCAGTTCTTTTTATGTTTTACAAGTACTAACTATTCAACTAGATGAATTACAGGGAAATGGAAGAAGTCTTTTATCATCCAAAGGTAAATCTTTACAACATTTTTATTTACAAACTACTCTGAAGAAGGATAGTTGAGTTGCATCTCCTCTGCGACCCTTTGACCGGTCTGCTCTAGTTCTTTGATCAGACAGGCAGTCTCTATTTCAGAGTAGCTAAAGTCATGATCGATAGGGTGAAAGTTGAGATTATGATCGCATACCTTGAGTTTTGCCAAAGCATAGCTTACAATGCCTTTAACCGCCTCCCGAATCGACTCAGCCTGATCGGTCTTTAGAATGAATGAATAAATGCTTCTCTAGCACATAGACCTGTAGCCGGATCATACTCACATGAGAAGTTATGGTATCTTCAGAAGGGCTCATTTTCTCTCCATACAAACCCACCGAGTAGATTGTTGAGAAGTACTACATTGTCATGAAGGATCGCCTTTATTGACTTTGTTTCCTCTTGACTATAAGTCGAGGTTTCTGAGAGACGCTTTATTTCAATCACAGCTTCTGCAAACAAAATAAGAATGGTTAGGTTAGGGAAATACTTATCACAGGACTAGTTAGTAGAACTAGTTGAAGACGAAGCTTTTCTTCTAGTCGAGCGTCAAGTTTATTGACTTCAGCTTTGTGCTCTTCTTACAGCAGCTTCATTTTCTGGATGGTCTCTTTATTGATACAAGTAAGTTCTCTGATCACTTTGGTATTTTCTTCGACCTTGATTTGAGACTTACTCGCTTCAGCCTCTTTTTCTGTTAAAAGAAAAGAGTAAGAGAAACACCATAAAGATAACCAAATAAATAGTCTTAAATTCAAAACTTACTATTTATTTTCTCCTACAATGCTTTAGTTGTAGAATTAGCCTTCATAATGGTTATTGATTGGTCAACATTTTTACTCAAAATCTCAGCTTTAACTTTGAAGTTCTTTGAAGCTTGTATGGAAATCAAATGCTAATTTTATTTTATTTTTATTCTGAATTTCAGTTTTATGTTAAAATTCGTATACAAATCCAGCTACTAATTTTATTTAGTTTTTATTCCAAACTTTAGTTTTACTTTGAAGTTCGTGTGGAAATCAAATTGCTATCCTTTTATTCTAAATTTCAGATAATTTTTATTGTACTTAACATGGGCTCTTTCTTTCAATCTAAATCGTTATAACTTAGGTCTGTCAGATAGGCAACTAGATCTTTTCTTTTTTTCTTCAATTAACGTGGGAATTTCTAGTTGTTAAGAGTGAATGTGGTGGCTTCTTTTACCTCTGCTTTAAAAATATAATAGATTAAAGTGTGTTTCAATTAAGTATCTTTTTTAGAGCCATAGGGAATAAACTCTGCTTTTAGTTTTTTTATAGCAATGAAAGTGAGATAGTTACAACTTACTCTCTTCGGTCACAAATATATATCACTTTGGATATAGATGTAGTCAAACTTTTGAAATTTTGATTATCAATATCTTTCTAAATATTTAAGTTGGATACATGAAAATCATATGTATAGATTTGTCTCAAAAAATACTTTCATAATATTACAATTTTATTAGGTTTTATAAATACATTGCAATAGAAATCAGTTATCAAAATTATGTTCTAGAGACCGTATCGATATCCAAAATGACATAAATTTGTGACTGGAGGGAGTACATCTTTAAGCGTACATGTAACAGCCCAAGTTTTTACTAAAATAAATAAATAAATGAATAAAATTAATTAAAATTAAAATAAGTATTTTTATGTCTAAAATTTAAATTTGAATTTGTCCTGAATTTCAGTTTTTGAAAAAACTAGATTTAAAAAGTATTTTGTGTAAATTCTAAAATTATTATTATTAAATAAAATGATATTTTTTATTTTCTATAAAAATCTTATGTCAAATTAATTAATTGGATTTATTTGGATTTATTTGGTTTTCTGGATTTTATGGAGTTTGAAAATGTATTTTTGAAATTAAAAAGTATTTTCAATATAAAAATTATAGAGCCAACATTAGATGAAAATAATTTTATTAAGTCGAAAAAGTGTCCAGGACGTTCTCTGAATTTTCCTGGAATTTTCGAAAGTATTTTCATATTTTTTCTGAGGCTAAATGAATTTCCTAGCAATTTCTTAAAATCTGAAATCAAAATTCAAAAAAATAAAATTCCCTTCCCTCTCCCTCCGGCCGCCACGTGGATGCCAGATGCCGCCCACGTCACCGGCTCCGCCCCGCCTACCCCTCCTCCCGGGCCGACACGCGTACGGCCCGGATTCATCGCCCCGCCTCCTCGGCCCATCTGCGCCACCCGCGCCCCCGCTTCCCCCTCTCTCACTGCCGTCCGACCCCACCTGTCGGCATGCCTCCCCCTCTCTCCGTCTCTCTGCTCCGTGGGCCCCGCCTGTCAGTCGCACCCCGCCTTCTTCCACCTCGCGTCTTCTTCCTCCTCGCACGCGCCCGCACCTGCCGCCGCAACCGCTGCCTCCGTTCTTCCCGCGCCCCATCGCCCCGTCCCCTTCTTCTCCCCCACTCTGCGCGCATGTCCCCTCTCCCTCGCGCCCACCTCCTCCCTCATTTCCGTGCCACTCCGCCCCTAACCACCCGCAACCGCCGCCACTCCCCGATCTCTTCAGCGAGAAATCCCCCGCGCCTCCGCCCTCCCCTCCCCTATTTAACCCCCGCCCGAGCTTCGCCTCTCCCCACTCCACCTCCTGCCGTTCTCTCGCGCCTCTCCTGAGGTCCGCAACGTCCCCGCGCCGTGCACATCTGCCGCCGCCGCCCCATCCTCTAGTGAGAAATCCCGGCCACTCCCGGTCGCCGCTCTCCCGCGCCTCTCCGCCACCGGAGCTCCCACGCCGTCATCAGCCGAGCCACGCCGCCGCCTTCCTTCGCCGCCGACCGTCTCCGCTCACCGCCGGTAACCCCCGTGCCCCTCCCCGTGATCTCCGCGACTCCCTCTTCCTTCCCCGGCCCTCGCCGCTCACCACCAGCCACCGGAACGCCGCCACCGCCGTCGCTCCCAGCCCGGCCATATCGGCCGTCGAGCTGACGCGGCTGCCGAGGTGGCTGCCACACGGGCACCACGCAAGCGCCTGGCTAGCCACCCCGCCACCTCAGCTTCCTCCTGAGCTCGTGGACCCGGTCCATGGACCGAGGCCCACGCGTCAGTCGGCCCAGCCCCTAGTTAACGCCAGCATGGCGCAATAATCGGGTTTTTCAGTTGAAAAATATATTAGCCAAAAATAAAATCCCTGCTGACGCAATAATTCAGTTTTCCTTTACAAAAATAATTCTAGAAAATCCCTTTTTCCATTTTCTCTGAATTTAAACTTCCCGGAGCTCGTTCTCCTTCGTCCTAACTCCGATTTAGCCCATTCAAAATTTTAAATTCATCAAAAATTTCCCTCTATCCATTTCTAGCTTCAATTCAAATTTTTGAAGTCAATTTGAATTTATTTGAATTTGGTGGGTTATTTTCACGTGTAGACTTCGACAATTCGGGAAAATTCGACGACGAAGATTCAAACCAATTTGAAGAGCAAGGCAAGTCACACTGCTTAATCATGTTGATCCCATATTTCAAAATAAAATTATGTTATTTTTAAATTATCCTGTATGCATATGTTTATTCAATTATTTCAATTCAGTTTTGAAATTTAGCTATTGCCTACTTGTTATTATCTCCATTGACCTTGAATTATCTTGATACCTTGTAACCCTAGATTAAAACTCTAGTTAATGCATTAGTGTTGGCTAGAGAGCTTAAATCAAATGCTTAGCCTGCTTATATATATTGGGTTGGGATATCTTTCACATAAAATGATAACCCTGTTTACATAAAATGATATGCTTTTGATATGTACTCTTGACTTTGGTGAGTCAAGGAGGTTTATGAATTATTTTGCAAACAAAATATGAAATCTGGTTTAGACTTAGGCAATTGGTTAGAATGGTGGGTGCAGGCATGCCCTGTTGGTTGGAGCCGCAGTGGTCGATTGTCGTGCACAGAGGTATGTGGTTGGGCCTAAGTCAGATATTAAGGACCGGTCTGTGAGGTACTGTTGCAAAGCCCTATCGTACTACCATATGGCTGGTATGGGACAGCCCTGGCTGAATAATTTGCGAAGTCCCAACCTGAGTCGAGTCGTAGGTTGAAAGTGAGCGCGGTTGGTGCCATGTGAAGTCTCACTTGGGCAAGCGTGGTTAAGTCATGAGAAGTCTCGTCTAGGCTCAAGAGGGGGGTCCCGGTCTGGTGGAATCTTTACTGGGATGAAACCTTAGAGTTGGCTCGACCAGGTTGAAGGCTTTGCATTGTAAAGAGCTTGTCACGACTCCCCACCGCACACATAAGGAAGTGTGTAATCTAGTGGTACAACGGGATGATCGTGTCTTGTGGGTAAAGCTGTACAACCTCTGCAGAGTGTATAATCTATCCTGGATAGTCGTGCCCACGGTCATGGGCATGCTGAGTAAAAGTTTTTCATGGATTAGACTTTGTTTTTCAAAAATGATTTTTGAAAACCTTATGGATGGATGGAGTCCATGAGAGAATGAAAACCTTGTGGGTGGATGAAACCCATGAGAGAGATTGGAAGCTTGTGGATGGATGGAATCCACGAGTGTTGGAAAATGTGTGGATGGATGGAATCCATACATGGTCTTTTGGAAAAGATGGTCCGGGTGGGATGCCCGCGGATAGGTTGGTGTTTGTCGGAGCCTACACTGACGGTATTATTTTCAATTACAAGTATCGTTTCTACTTATAGTATTAAATTCTGCAATTTCAATCTACGTACTGTATTTCGTTAAATGCTGTTTATGCAAACTAACCCTATAAGTCTTCCATTGAAGCCTTTATCATTATGTTGCATTCTACATGTGATTTGCGGAGTACAAGTTTGTACTCACCTTGCACCCTCCCTACAGAGAAGGATGATGTCGCCTACGGTGAAGATTTGGATGAGTAGACCGCGTCGTACTGTCGTTTGCCTGTGGGCAGGCTTGGGCTTCGCAATTTATTAGTTTGCTTCCGCAGTTATTTCCTTTATTTATCTTTGCCAATGGGCGTTCATGTAAGACTTGGCCATAAGGCCGTACTCTTTATTTAATATATTAAGTCATTTGTTCTTGGTAATTATTTTTTTTGTTACTATGTGCACTAGCTGATTCTGGACTAGTGCGATTTACACAGAGGATCCAGGAGTCGTTACTCCGGGTTCCGACAGTACATCTTTAAGCATCAGAACCCAACTCATGTAATATGATCAAACACCTTGTATCATAAGCGAACCTCCATCATAGACCTGATCGACTCCTAGTCCCGGCCAGGCTTGGAAAAGCCCGGCCTTGCATGGGCAGGCCCAAGCTCAACCCGCTCGGCCCAACGTAGGCTAGGCTCGAAGCCCAAAAATTTCGTTTACGGAATAAAATGTTATTATTTGATTATTTTTGGAATAAAATATTATTGTTTGAACTATATTCTGGAATAAAATATTAATATTTATTAAATTAATGTCATAGGGCTTATTTGGGCTTCGGGCCAAGCCTGTGGGCCAAAACTCTAGGCCTGAGCCCAGAAAAAATGGACCAGGCCGCCCATGAATAGTCTACTCCGCCGTAAGACAATGAAATGCAAATGTACATACAATATTCGAAGCAAAGAAACACCAGAAAAAACACCGATCAAGATCCTAGGTTACAGCTAGAAAACTTAAGCTTGTTCGGTGCTATTGGTAAGAGGAGTTCCTTTTTCATGGTTAGGATTATAAAGAGTTCGACGGTATATTTTATACTCCGGTTACAAGGAAGCTATCTTCTGCTGTTCCTATCATAACGGTATCATCGTGCCTTTGCTCACATCCAACCGCTCTTTACAAGCCAATGGGCAAGATTTGTACACTAGTGAAAGCATCTCTGTCTCCCTCATCAATGGACTCGTCCTGGAGCGTGAAGTGGGGAAAACAAAAAGCTCTCCTAGTTCTTTGCACTCGACGCTCTGCACTTGCCTACTAAACGCGGCCGCTGTGCACAGCACCGGTGCTCTCTCCTTTGCCTTGCCACCGGGCTAAACAGCAACAACGCACACAGCAGCCCATGAGCAGCCAAGCCACCTTATTTCGAGTTTCGACCAAATCAATCACCCGACTGCTGACACGCTGACCACAATGGATGCTTAGTGATCAACACAACTAACCACTAGCGGACAACACTGATTCAGACATCTAATAATCTAAAAAAAATACAAAGATAGATAACTATAGACTGATGCAATGGATGCTTAGTGATCAACACAACTAACCACTAGTGGACAACACTGACTCAGACATCTAATAATCCAAAAATACAAAGATAGATAACCATTAACTAATACCAGTGTATAACAACATTACAACAAACTAGGCAACTAGCACTCTAGCAATTATTATTTGCCAAATGAAACATAGAGAAAGGAATTACTTCGCAAGATCCTATTGACTCCATAACTCTGATGTTGTAATAGATATCACTATATCAGTCAATCACCATTAACCAATCTAGCTTCAAGGTTGCATTCAACAAACAAACAAATGAATCAAGATAATGTATAACAAATTTGTTAGATCTAGAGGTTTAGGAATTAAGAGGTAGAACGACTGGACTACTAGAGCATTTAGATCTAGAGGTGGACTTGACTACTATCTACTACTCTACTGGAGCATTTAGAATCTTAGATCTAGTGGTGAATGGAGAAGACATGGTAGTCGGCGGCGCTGTCAGCAGCTGTTTGGTGTCGACGTCTTGGGAGAGGGAGTCCTGACAAGTCTTGGGAGTTGGGAGGAGGCCGGCGTCTGGGCCTGGGAGGTTGGGACTCGAACTGGAGTCTGGAAGAACCGACGAAGGCAGAACACCGGAGCCCCGAGTGGCTGTCAGCTGAGCCTGGGACTGGGGGGAGCACCGGAGGCCGGAGCCGCCTACGCCTAGGGTTGAAGACGAGAGTCGAGATAACAGAGAAAGAAGTGTGCGCTGCGATGTGCGGCTGTGTGCTCTACCACTACTACTGCTCACCTGCTCGGTGAGATGGCGTCGGTGGCTTGGTGGGCCGAGTTGGCGTTGGCGCTCCTAGGCAGCTGGGCTTAGGTTAGATGGCTGGCTTGGGTTGAAGAATGGGTGAAGACGTGAAGTGACAGTAGATTCGGTAGTTTCAGTTTTAAGTCGTTTTCTACCGGAAATACTGAACAAAAGATACACCAAATTTTCAGATCCCGAACCGAATACTGGTCAAACCAGGTTGATTGGTACAGTTCGATTTTTTCAGTTCAGTGAAAAAATGCACAGCCCTACTGGCAAAAACCACCTACCGCAGTAGGCTCAATCACAACGATACGGCAGGCCGGCCTGATCCATGGAGGAGCCCAGAGAGCACCGCGCGGCTGGCAAGGCAGAAACGAGGGGTCAGCCCACGAATCGCGCAGCACCTGCACGGCCCGCTCAGGCCACGTCACCCGTTGCCTGTGACAACTCGGCCACCGGTTCTGCCAGTAACCCAAGCCGAAGCGGCCCACGCGGCCTACGAACCGCTTCGAGCGAACAAGTCTCGGCGTCTCGGGTCCACGGCCGCGAGCCCATCACAAGACCACCCGACGCCCAGAGAAAAAGCCTCGTCCGCACGCACCGCACGCTCCTCCCGTCCCCGTTTCCTCCACGCGGCAAAACGCCCAGCAGACAAGTCTCGCGCTTCTCCCCTCCGATTCATCTCCTCTCCCTCCCGTCTCGGCCGGCCCTGCACGACTCCACCGCCCGCGCGGCGGGATGGCGAGCGCGGCCTCACCCAGCTCCCTCCCCATGGCCTCCCTCTCCGCGCGCCGCAGCGCGACCCCCGCCGCGGCCGCTTCCTACCACGCGTCGTCGCAGCTCTCCAGGCGTTCGAGTCTCTCTTCTGGAAGCGCGTCGGCGCCGCGCGCTCGGCCGCGCGTGGAGGCTTCCAAGGCCGACCCGGTCGAGGAGAGGCTCCCCGCCGCGCCGGCCCCGGTTGCCCCAGCGGAGCCGCAGCCCCAAGTAGGAACCAGGTAGGCACACGTCTCCTTCAGTCTCGTCTCTACTCCAATTACTGAGCTGTTTTACCTGCGATTTTATAGCTTCCGATTGCTTCTTTTTGTTTCTTACTGATATCTTAGATTTCCTTTTGTTCTTGTGCAGCACGTGGAAATGGAGGGGTTACAACATTCGCTATCAGTACGCCGGAACGTCTGGCCCTGCATTGGTTCTGATTCATGGTTTCGGGGCAAACAGGTTCTCATCGTACACAGACATTTCTGTTTACTATTTGCAAGCAACCAAAGTTCTTAAGTGATCATAGCAAACGGGAGTTAGATCTAAGCATAACAGTTTGTTGGCTGTTCTTGTACTGTTCTTTATATACTAATGACTGCTAAAAAGGTTCACTTGACACACTGTTCTTTATACATAAACTGCTTAAGATAGGCAGAATAACCGAGGAAAAAGAGGTTTAGCTGAGCTTTGGTCATCTGATGAATACAGACAGATTTAGGAAAAGAATTGTTGTACCTACTATTTGAGAACTTTTTAGTTAGCAGTCATATTCATCTCGGTTTGTTAGTTTTCTTTTCAGCTTTCGTGTTCAGCGATGCATATGCTTATTTTGATGAAAGCTCAAGCTGCATTCATTTTGGCAATAATTTGATGGAAGTGTTTTTTCTTAAACTATGAGACTTCACTTGTTACCGTCTTCTATGTTCTCCTCCCCTGTAAGTTAGCTGCCTTCGCTTTCCTTAGCAATCATTCACCAATTCCTCTTTTTCCCCCTCAGTGACCACTGGCGGAAAAATATTCCTGTTCTTGCCATGGAAAATAGAGTCTATGCTATTGATCTAATTGGTTATGGCTATTCTGATAAGCCTAATCCACGTGAGCTTGGAGAGAGTTTTTATACTTTTGAGACATGGGGAGAACAGCTAAATACGTTTTGTGCTGAAGTGGTCAAGAGTGAAGCTTTCTTCATATGCAATTCAATTGGAGGTATGCTGGATGCTTACATACTTGAACAGCAATGGACCATTTTATGTTTATATAATACGAGGAATTGATGTAGCAGAACAATGCTGGTCACTTGGTACAATCTGTAATAGTCGCTCTGCCACTGTTGCAAAGCACATTTCCTCTTAATTGCCCCCCTTTGTTATTTTGGCAAACACATTTGAGCACTGGACAACAGAAAGGGCCAAAATGCTGGCTGAGTGTTCGTCTTTTCAATTATTACTTTGATGAGTAAAGGCATGATGTTGTTTTATATCAGTCTGATCTCATTTTTTGTTTGATATATGTCATTGAAGAGGATTTCTTTTCATAGAGGAGAATTTCATGAACAATTGTAATGTCTTAATTATTCTGCAGGGCTTGTTGGCCTGCAGGCAGCTGTTATGGAGCCTCAGAAGTGTAAGGGTATTGTTTTATTGGATATTTCACTAAGGATGCTTCATATCAAGAAGCAGCCGTGGTTTGGAAGGCCTTTCATCAAATCGTTCCAAAATCTCCTAAGGTAACTCATATTTCATAGTTCATTATGGGATCTTGGTGCTCACTATCTGCTTGTTATAATGCCTTTTCTGGTTGTTAGGAACACTGCTGTTGGGAAACTCTTCTTCAATGCTGTTGCTACACCAGAATCTGTGAAAAATATTCTTTGTCAGGTATCTCATCTTGTAAAAGGACACTACAAAGTATTTAAGCAGAATATGTGTCATGCATGTAAAATTTATGGCACATAAGATTTAAAGGAAACCTCTCAAAATTATTTAAGAACCACAGAACTGGCTTACTCCAATCTTATCATATGCTGAGGGAAAAAAATCCTTACCTGAATAAAATTAGATGTGTGACAAAACATTGATATATCTAGACTTAGGGCCGGTTAAGCTTGAGCTGAAAGCTACATAAGCTTAAGCCCTAAACCAGATACTATTGGAGTTATTCCATGGAGAAGTTTAACCTTTCTATTGAGAAGGTGAAACAGTGTTGCTAACTTACGGGCGTATGGGTATTTTGCACAAGCTCAAGCTCCTAGCCTCCTACAGAAGGGCCCTAATCTTAATATGCAGAAACATCGTTAAACTAGCAGTCTAGAAGAACTATCCTGTCCCGTGAGGCTGTGACAGGGTTACATGTTCCTTCTCAGATGTACTAGAAGGTAAAAAACTACTTGAAAAGAGCTATCCTGTCCCGTGAGGCGGCGACCGGCTTCCAGCAGAAGGCGGTTGGTAGCGACCAGCAGATGCAAGGGGATAACAGAGATCATGATGGGATCGATGAGTGATATTTTACAGGCGATGGAGGTGTCGAGTCATAGATGGAGTTTTTCTCTTTTTTCCCCCCTTGCATGTTATTACAATACTAGAGATGGTAACCAAATTGCTTCCTATTCTGTTCAGATAAGGCCACAAACAAAGGAGTAAGGCTCTGACTCAGCGTTATATTGAGAAAGGATCCTTGCCGTTATAATTACGTGGGCCATCTCATGGACGCTTGAGATATTTTCTTTTTTTCCTCTCGATTAATGAGAGAATTTCTAGGAATTTGTCTTTTTTGTGATATAAGGATTATTATGGGAATGTTTAGCACTCAAAATGAAAGAGGTGCCTTCAATCTCACAAGTTGTTTGTAGATATATAGATTCTGATGAAATTCGTTTCTTTCAGTGCTACCATGATACATCTGTGGTGACAGATGAGTTAGTTCAGATTATTCTCCAGCCAGGCCTTGATCCTGGTGCGGTGGATGTATTCCTTGAGTTCATCTGCTACTCGGGAGGTCCTCTCCCTGAAGAGTTGCTTACCAGGGTGAAGGTTAGGATTCCTTTAGTTATGTGATTTGTCGTTTGTTTTGATTTTGTTAATTATATATGGGTTTCTTTTGAATTGTGCAGTGTCCGGTTTTGGTAGCTTGGGGGGAGAAGGACCCATGGGAGCCTGTGGAGCTTGGAAGAGCCTATGCATCTTTTGAAGCTGTTGAAGATTTTGTTGTCTTACCAAATGTTGGACACTGCCCGCAGGTCCTCTATCTAACAGCTGAGTTTGGTCAACTATTTTTTTATTGAAATATGCCTATTTGCATCAGATGGCAGCTGTTTCATTTGTTTGTGTTTGTCCTGGCAGGATGAAGCACCTGGGCTTGTAAATCCACTTGTTGAATCATTCGTTAAGCGCCATAGTTAGCACATGGGTGGGGCTGCTTCCTCTGTTTTCTGAAGCTCTTGGTCCACTGGAGCCTGGAGTTGCTGGAAAATGGGAATGATTATTTTTATTTTGGCATTACAAATGGGTAGTTCTTTTTCCCCGTAAGTGTTTCCTCTTCCAATACGATCACCAGTTTGTGTATAATTGATTGTAGAAATTTACTATTGCTTATTCTCTGGGGATTGCTATTCTGTTCTGAAGTACTGGCTTTTGGGCACTGGTGGCGAACACATTCGACTCGTTAAGGAAGATCCTGTCTCCTCAGAGCACAGAGGTTAGTACCAGCAGCGCACAGGTTTTATTCTTGTTGAAGTTATAATGGAAGTGAAAATATGAAATTTTCGCCCTTATCGCCCTACAACATTCTTATGATAGAATCTGTACAATTTGTATAGACATGACATTAATGTTAACAATATTGCCACTTGAAGTTTCTGCTCAAAAAGAAAGAGAACAGATAAAGAATGTTGACTTGTTCTCCATTTTTTATTTTTCTAGCAGAACTAAAAAGCACAAAGCTTTAACATTTATGAGCAGTTTTAATCTCGGCAATATCTCTACTCTTAAAAGAATGAGTTCAAGGTGATGGTGCGTCCGACGCTCTGCCGCCTCTCACAGGAAAAAAAGCGCCGACATGTGGGCCTCCCTCTGCTTCTCTCCTCCCCCAAAATTGAATGTCGAGCATCGACCGCGCTCCCGCCCTCACCCTCCGCCTTCGCGCGCCGCCACTCCTCCACCACCCCTGCGCTTTGCTTTTTCTAAAAGAAACAACCGAGGAGGCGGCGGCTCGGTCGACGGGGAGAGGAAGGAGGCGACGACGGGCGGCGCGGTTGGGGACGGAGGAAGGAGGCGCGCAACCTCCATCTCACCGGTTGGGGCGGAGGTAGGAGGAGGCACGGTTGCGGCGGGGGAGAGGAAGGAGGCGGCGATGGGGCGGCGCCGGTTAGGGGTGGAGGAGAAGAAGGAGGCGACGGCGGGGGCCGCGTCGGTTGGGGGCGGAGGAGAGGAAGGAGGTGACGGCGGGGCGGCGTCGGTTGGGGCGGAGGAAGGAGGCGGCGCGACCTCCATCTCACCGGTTGGGGCGAGGAGGTAGGAGGCGGCGCGCTGCGGCGGCGGCGCTCGGAGAGGAAGGGGCGGAGGAAGGAGGAGGCGCGCGGCTGCGGGGGGAGAGGAAGGAGGCGGCGGCGGGGCGGCACCGATTCGAGGCGGAGAGGAAGGAGGTTGGGCGGAGAGCATTCTTTGTGAGGTCGGAAGTCGCACGACCATTTTCTTCGGTCGTAAAATCATCGTTCCTCTGCGTGGTCGCTGGCTACGACCAAGTTTGGACCATAGTTTATCTCTTGCCGTGGTCGTTGGCTACGACCACGTTGGAAGCTACGACCACGTTGGAGGCTACGACCACGTTAAAGGTGGTTGTAAGGAGCCGGACCACAAGGTGGTGGCCAAGTAGTCAGACGAAGCCGACCATGTCTACGACTACGGCTACGACCACGTTGGACGCTACGACCACGTTTGAAGCAACGACCGCAACCGACCACGTCCGACTGCGTCTGACAGCGCTACGACTATAACCGACTGGTATCAACCACTTCCGACCGCGTCTGATAGCGCTACGACCACGTCCGACTGCATTCGACCGGTCCGATCAGAGCCGACTAAGCTACGACCACGTTCGACCACTTTACAATGTGGTGAAGTCGCCGACTTCCCGCGTGGTCGTGGTCAAAGTCTGCCGACTATCGGCCGTAGCGGTCGAAGCCTCGACCTCCGACTTCTTCTCTCGTTAACGTGGTCGTAAGCCGACTACCCAATGTGGTCATAGTCGTAAACGCCGACATTCGACCACGCGTCGTGGCTACGTCTTACGACTACCGATCGCTCGACTCTCGACAACGTGGTCGTAAGGCGCCGACTCTTCAACGTGGTCGTAAACCATAGCGCCGACTTCGACCGCGACGCACTCGATAACGTGGTCGTAACCGCCGACTACTCAGCGTGGTCGAGCTGCGTTCGACCACGACCAACGTGGTCATAGCGCCGCCGACCACGCCGAGTGGTCGTAAGCGACACTACGTGATCGTAAATGCCACAACGTGGTCATAAGCGATCTGGTGGCCTTCGACCTCGGCCGAGTGGTCGTAAGGCCTTCCGACCACTCAAAACGCATCTACCGAGTTCACCAAGGGCGACATGATAGTAAATGGCTTCGACGGCGACACAATGGTCGTAAACTTGATTTCCGGCTTCCAACCGCCGACAATGTGGTCGTAAAACTTCGGCCGGTATCAACGTGGTCGTAGAGTCTTTTGTCGACTTCCGACCATGACCAATGTAGAGACCGACCACTTGAAAAGGCTTGAGACATTGCGAATCAGCACAATATGGTCGTAAAGCTTCCACCACTAATTAAGTGCTTCCTATGACTACCAAGTCGTAAATGACCTTTTCGACCACATTGTTGTAAGCCTAATCGCCGAGCATGTCACAAAGGCTTAAATCCCAATAGAAAGAGCTATTCTCGATTAAACTAAATTTTGGTGTAAACCGCTCGATCACCTCCTACTTTGCCTTGTCGTGGTCGTAGGTCCTCCGAGCATGCCTCCTTTAGTTTTGCCATGGTCGAACGCCTTTCGACCACGTCTATTGACGATTTGCCGTGGTCGTAAGTCTTCTTACGACCACTTACACCAAGATCGTATCCTTCTTTGACCACGCTCAGCGACTTTACAACATGGTCATTGCTCGCCACGCCACGTTCAAACTTCTTCGTTGCGGTCGTCTATTGAAGATTTGCCGTGATCGTAAGTCGTTATGACCACGTTTACCATGGTCGTAAGTCTTCTTATGACCACTTACACCATGATCGTAGCCTTCTTCGACCACGCTCAGTGACTTTACAATGTGGTCGTTGCCTCCTTATGACCACGTTCAAACTTCTTTGTTGGGTCGTACGCCTTCGGATCACCTATAATCTTTCTCTGATGTGGTCGTATCACCTACCGATCTCACCTCTTCTGGTTTTGTCGTGGTTGAACACCTTTCGACCACGTCTACTATAGCTTGTCGTGGTCGTAAAAACACTGTTCCTTGGCCATGGTCAATAACCCTTTACAACCACGTTCTGCGCTCCTACAACGTGGTCGTAAACCTCTCGATCACCTCCTACTTTGCCTTGCCGTGGTCGTAGGTCCTGCCGATGACGCCTCCTTCAATTTTGCCGTGGTCGAACGCCTTTCGATCACATCTATTGACGATTTGCCGTGGTCGTAAGTCATTACGACCATGTTTGTCGTGGTTGTAAGCCACTGCTTCCCTGGGGTTCATGGTCATGACTGCAGCAGAAGTGAGTATAAGGCTAAACACTATCCTTTAGTTTGTATTGAACCGACACCTTGGATGTGGATTTTCTTGATTTCCCAGTTATCAAGTTTTTCAACGCTAAATTCTCTTAATTTTGTATCCCGAAAATGATTAGTGAATAGGTTGGATGTTCACGTGGAATATGTTTACTGACCAAGCAATGTCTTGAGTAATAATTTTGGGTGAAAAATGCCATGCAAATATATGTTTGACAGACCAAGGTATCGGCCTTTTGATTAACTTGCTAAGCAATTAGAAGTTGTTGAGACATTGAGAGCAGACGTGCGATGCTACGGATTTAAAAAAAATATAACATATTTGTATGCACGTTCCAACAAATTTTACCACCTGTTAGTTTTAGAACATGTAATATGATAAAATTTTAAAATCCATAGCAACGCACGGGCATTCAGCTAGTCATTATATAAAGCATGACTTTTTCTTTGATATGTTTACTTCAACGATAATGAATTCACTTTTGACCAGTGACTATTTTAGATTTTTCAGCTCGTGAAGTGAAAGTTTTCTATATTTTTTTTCTACATTGTACGAAGCATTTGCGCAATCCGACCTCACATGCTAGCGGAGAGCAGCTCAAAGAAATACCTCGAGATTTTATGATAAAAGAAATACCATCATATGCGACAGTTTGTGCTCCATGGCTCATGGGAACTAGGAGTGAATACACCCTGTATTTTTTTGCAGGGAATATATCGGATAGGTTCTTTTTGATTGACTTATAGTTATGTTTTATAGTTTTTTTACTATGACACGAGTACTTATATGAACAACTGAATATTAATAAGCCACTTAAAAATTTGTCTCAGTAATTTTTTCAAAAAAGGAACAGAATCGTTTCATTTAACCGAAAATATGGCTGCGGCTTATATTTGTTTAAGGGAAAACATGAGCAGAAAATAACTCGCCCACAAGGTCTACGCTCTTTAAGCATGTGACACTTTCGGCCTTTCGGCAGTTCGGATGTACCGAATGTCGACCTTTCTGCAAGTAACTAGATAAAAATATTCATTCAGCTTAATGATTACACCTAGGAAATGGTCCACAGGATCGTACATGAAAAAAAAAGACATGCCAATCGCTTCATCGTCAGCCACAGTTCATCCTGGAAAATGCCAAGTTGATTTGACCAGAGAGAAGTTTTTGGCACATGAAAATGGATATTCTCATTGCCGACTCTTGCAAGCTGTTCCGTCATCTCAACCGACTACAGACGAACGAGCAAGCAGACTGCACGCTACTGTTTTTGCTCCATGAATCTGAATGTGATGAATATTAAATGTATATTCATAAGACCCAAAAAATAATATATATATATATATATATATATATATATATATATATATATATATATATATATATATATATATATATATATATATATATATATATATATATATATATATATAGGAAAATTACATAAGGCACCATGGTGCCTAGGCACCAACATCCGATACACGTGTATGATTGATAATTTTTTGAGTTTGGGTATGAAAATGTTTTATACCCTTGATATATTTATGGTAAGTAAGTTTTGAACTCAGTTCAAATTAGTTTGAACTACTTTTGAGTTCAATGCAACTACTGATGAGTATATACCATAAAAATAGTTCAAACTAATTAAACTGAAGTTGAATTTAAATTTTTCGAGTTTGACATCTCAAATATACTTTTTATAGGTATATGAAGATACCCACATCAAACGTTGCGAATCTCAAGCAAATCAACGGGTATTGATATTGGTGCCTAGGCACCATGGTGCATGAAACACTCGTCATATATATATATATATATATATATATATATATATATATATATATATATATATATATATATATATAAATATATAAAAGAGAATATATCATATACAAATAAAAAATCGAGTTATATAAGAAAATAAATAATATAATCATATTCTATTCTTAATGCTTCTTTAAACTCATGATAGATTATATACACTGAGTTTGAAAGGAAAATACAAATGTTGTATCCTTATTTGCGGCTTTGTAAAGAAGTTAGCAAGTTGTAACTATGAAGGCATAAACTGTAGAGCAAGTACTTCCTCCTGCACATGTGAGCGAGTGTATGAAGCATCTACACTAATGTGCTTAGTGAGCTCATGTTTCACTGGATCACAAGCAATACTATAGCATCTATACTGTCAGACATAAGTGTCGTAGATCTTCTCATAAGTACTCTAAAATCTGCAAGTAGCTATCTCAACCAAGTAATCTCTGTTGTTACTGCTGCCACAGAGGATCAGACATCGGTGTCAACAAGATACCAGAAGATGAGTATAGTGAAGGATAAGAATGCCTGGAGTAATGCATCCCAGACAAATGAGACGGTGGAGCTGCAGGAACAAGAGGCGGTCCTGTAGGAGGCAGTACAGGAGGTGGAGGTACAGAATGAACCACTAGAGACAGACTAGAGGAAGGCTGGAAAATGGATGAAGAGTCAATGAGAGACAACCAGGATATTGTCTCGATAGTGGAAACAAGGCGAGGAGCCGAATCTTGATAGAAGAAAGGTCGAGGTTCGTCAGAGACAATGTCTTGTGAGATTCTGATCCATCGAGCAGAAGGATCATAGTAGCGATAACCCTTGTGCTTAGAACTGTAACCAAGAAACACACACTCAGCTAACTAGGCTGATAGTTTGGTGCGCTCACGAGCCTGCAGCAAGGCAAAACAGGTATAGCCAAAAACATGGTATCAGAGCAAGGTTTCTGACCTTGTTCATTTCGCTGCCATCGTCGTCGCCAAGGCCGCCGTTGCTACTCAAGCCACCGCCGTCGCTCATTGCTACGCTCGTCCATCGGCCGCCTGACGCGTGTCCAGCCGTCACCTGCCCGACTGCTTGCTGCCGCCTGTTGTCACTCTTGACTGTCAGTCGTCGCTCGTCGTTGCCTCCACTCGGCTGCCAGCCACATCTTTGGCTGACGGTTGCCGCTGCTTGCCCGATAACCGAACGCCCGAAGCCCGCTGCGTGGCCACCTGGTCACCTGCCACTTGCTGGACGCCCGCCTGCAGGGTGGCCACCTGTCGCTCGCCAATCGGCCACCTGCCGTTTGGTCACCTGGTGCGTGGTTGCCGCCCACTCGACTCAAATAGAATTGATCTATTCGGTATGATCTGGTTGTTTTTTGTTTTGTTATAGTTTCCAAAAAAAGAAAAGAAAAAAGAGAAAAAAACATTGATCTAACCGCCGCGCCATCTAGCGCCTCTTGTTAGACTTCCTTGCCTTGGTCGCTGCGCCGTCTACCGATGGCTTCCGTTCCATCAGCTGCGATCCCATTCTCAATAACAAAGCTCCATGGGACGAACTGCAAGATGTAATCTTCACTCATGGAGATCACACTCGATGATTTTCGCCTTTGGGGACATGTCACTGGTGCGCGACCTTCTCCGCCACCACCAGCTCAGCCTCCTCCTAGGCAGACTACTTCTGCACCGCCTACAGCAGATGAGGCTGCCAAGGAGGTAGAGACTACTGCTGCTGCTGACGATGCTAATGAGGCTTTTCGATATGCTATTGACGTTTTCGAACGCTAGTATGCTGATGAGATCCGTGTTCGCGCCATCCTGATGGTCAACGTCAACGACTACATCCAGCTAGACATTGTTGGTCTGTGATCTACTCGATAGATCTAAGAGTACTTGCGTGAGCGATACCAGCAGAGCAATGATGCTCAGTTCTTTTCGCTTCAGCGTGAGTTGGAGATGCTTCGCTAGGGAGATTCTTTCGTCGACGACTTCTTTCGGGCCTTGGTTAGTCTCTTGCGCTAGCTGGATGAGCTAGCCTCTCCACTTTGCCAGGAGTATCATAAAGTGCAGAAAACGGATCATGATCGCCTTCGCCTTTATGATTTCATCTGTCGCCCTCGCTCGGAGTTTGAGCCTATCAGGGTTCAACTACTGAGCCACTCTCCGCGGCCGACTGTTATAGAAGCTCTTTCGACGCTTCAAGCTGAGGAGTTTTGCCTCGGGTTAGCAGCACAATACGTTCTGACTGTGCTTGTTGCTCCTTCGACTACACCGCCAGTTTCTGCTTCGACTACAGTTCTTCCCTAGGTGCCTATTACCGCTCCTGTTTTTGCACCAACTGGAGTTTAACGCAACTACTGCAAGAACTTCGGGCACGACTACCAGAGTTGTGCGGTGTGCAAAAGCGGAAAAGGCTCGTGGGGGTGTATGATCCAAGGGGGGCAGAGAGGCTCTTCCTTCACTGGAGGACAGACCAACTTATCAGGTTCTTAGCGAAGTGACTCTGTTCAGCAGTTCCACCAGGCTCTACTTCAACTCTCTCACAACTCAGCGGGTTCTGCCAATCTAGCTCAGATGTCTCCTCCAGGTACCTCTTGAGTTCTAGATTCAAGTGCCTCTTTCCACATGACATCGGACTGACCTTATATTTTTTTCTTTGTCAGGACACCCTTTTGTCCATTGACTTTTCTGTTCCAGTTGTTTCTCATGTTCTCTAGATTACCATGCAGCTTCTTTCGGTGGGGCAGCTCACTGATATTGGTTGTAGGGTTGGTTTTGACTCTCACACCTGTTTCGTCTAGAATTGACAGAAAGGGACGGTACTTGGGACTGACTGATGCTGTAGAGATCGTCAGGGTCTACACATTCTCGACTTCCTCTACCTTCCGTCATCGCTCTGACGGCCCTATCACGAGCGGTTGGAACCGTCATCACGAGCAGTTCTGAGCGAACCGTCGGTGTTTAGGTGTCGATGATAGTTGGTGGTTATCACGAGCGGTTCCCGAGCCGTGCGTGATAAAACATTCTGAGCGGTCTTGATTACTAATCGTGCGTGAGGCGAGTATCACGAGCGGTTTTTATAAACAATCGTCGGTGATACTCGCCTATCACAGACGGTTAGTAATCAAGACCGTGCGTGATATCTGAATATCACGAGCGGTTTGTATTACAAAGCATGCGTGATATTGTGTATATCACGAGCGGTCTTGATTACTAATCGTGCGTGATAGGCGTAGTATTACCGACGGTTGTTTATAAAAACCGTATGTGATACTGCGCTATCCTGAGCGTTTGTATTACTAACCGCTGCGTGATATTGTGTATATCGCAGACGGTCCGAGTAAAGCCGTCGTGATAGCGATCACACCACATACGGCACTCTTTGAAACCGTCTGTGATATGGTATCACAGACGATTTTTAACAATGAACCGTCTGTGATACCAAGTGCATCATCTATTTTATATCTTGTTTCTTGGCTAGCCTCGGGATATGCTAGCCATGCCCTCTGAAAGCAAGCGATTACGAGATAAATGACAGATATAAGTTAATTGCAACTCATAGTAAATTACAACAAAATTCGATACGGATGAATGTAACAATATCACATATATAGAATGAAAATTGTTACATAAAATCGACAAATGTATTCAATTGAAGGAATTGTTTGATTTGTGCAGATTGAATCAATGTTTCAACATCTAATTATCATCACCGCCGCGTGGAACTCTCCTCTTATTTATGACCTCTGCTAGCAAGAATTGGGAGATGATTGCACGAATATCGACGAGATTGTCAAGATCATATGCACTTCCGTCGAAGTTCACCCGCCGTCGCTAGGAGCAATGTTAAGTCATTAATTAGCATGTGTGTGTGTAATATAATCGAAAATAATAATTATTGGAAGGACACGACAAACCTCGGATCATTGATCTTAGTACCCATGATTTCCATCATATGGCGGCAAGCGTAGAATCCACATACGTTGCCACAGTAGCTCTGGTGGCATTGCAAAAATAGAATTACATACATCGGTATTGTCAATTCTAGAGGCATTATTACAAAGTATGATATAGGATTATTGTGTTGTAGCGGTACAGGAAATCGCGTGTTGTGTCGTAGCGTGTCTTTGGATTTGTCGTGTGTTCCTCCTTGGGCAACATATTCGCAAACGCCGACGTGATTCAAAAACTTAGCCTCGGCCGTGGCAAACAAAAGAAATATTACAATAGAGTTATGTATGGAGGAAATGAGTTTACTGTTAAGTACTTCTTGCACATGGTGAAGTCGTGGTTGCTCTAAGGAGGGAATCAAGGTATATTACCTTGCTCCACTTTGGTACAATCACAATAAAAATCCAGTGATTCCTAGTCATATGTGTCGCCACGTTGATTAATCCTAAGTTCATGCTGCATGTAAAGTACAAATGAAACATATGTGTGGCAACTAGTGAAGCACTTACCCTTGGTTGAAGGGTACCATGATGTACTCCTTGTCGGTGTGAGCAATCAATCCCCTCGTTATGTAACCTTTCACGAAGGATGCATCTGCGTTGATAGATTGCTCGGAGACCAAGTGAGGGTCGAGGAAACCCACCGGTCGTCGCGATTTCCGGGCTTGTTGGATCATGTATCTATACATAAAGAAAGAGTAATGACATTTATCGTATAACGTGAATGTAGAACTTCATTATACAGTACACTTACGATGTCGTCCATCGTAGAAGTGAGGCGTCGAGTTCGTCGAGATTGAATAGTAAGAATAAATCTTGAATGTCACGACGATGTAGCCCAAGTCATGGAGGAAATGCGTCTCGTTATATTTCACGATGAATGCACTCTGCGGTTTGGCTTCATGTTGGACTTCTCCATGTACCGGACATGCAATGTATTGCAAATCATACCAAGTTGGCGTAATTGTGAATCGGGCACCAACGACACTCCTAGAATAAACTTCCATGGCACGGACCCGGCTTAATTTTCTTCGCATGAGCCTTGGAGGCCTTGGAGCCTCGCTTATGATATGTTCTCGGTGGCGTCTCGGCGGAGCCGATGCAATGAACTTTCTTGGATTTGGAGGTGGAGGTGGAGCCACCGAGCCGATGTGCGAGTCGAGCGACGTCCTCTTGGGCCTTTGGATGTGAAGATTGTGGCACGGACATGTCGAGGACGATGTCCTCTTGGGCCATCGAATGAATGTGTGGGCGACATCCCTAATGTCTTAATCTCTTCGTTTGGGGGCTTCTCAAGAGGACGGACTTAAAATATCATTAATCATGTCCACTGGACCTTTATGAAACCGGTGTCTACTTGTACACGTGCACCGGCGTCCCCGGCAGCAATGGATACACCATGCCGCGCCAGCGTCAACGGAATAGAGCCAACAAGCGACCGACTGAGGTCGCAAGGGATGGGCTCCTACATAACGATACAAGAGCTGAGTTAAGGCGCCCACCAAAGAGATCTATGTACCATTCTAAAGAGGTACATTACCGAATGTCATCAATACGTATGTGGTCATCGCTATGTTCGAAATTGGTGTGGATGCGCACTCTTTGCGGCGTTGAGGGGGGGTACCGCAGTACTAGGAGTGGGTTGCGAATGGTTGCGGACTTGTCTCGCTTCTTCCCGCAACGAATCTATCTCTCCTCGAAGTGAGGCAGTCTGCTCTTGAAGTGAGGCAGATAGTTGTTCCTCAAGTTGAGCACGAAGCTCCTGTTTTATTTGTTCGCTGCGGTACACCTTGGATCTCTTCCTACTCCTATATGTCTAGGAGTAATCTGGAAATCCTTGCCTCCAAGGTACATAAACCCCCATGCCTCGTGTGCGAGTTGGGTGCTCCTTGTTTCCCAAGGCCTGTGATAGTAAATCTATCTCCCTATATTCTTCAAAGGAGCCACGAGAAGATTCGGTAGTCAATGATTGCTGCAAGAGGCAATTAATCATGTTATTTTTGAACCCATGAAGTTCAAGAGGTGTTAACAACTATGTTGTTTAACATATTTTACCATGCGTTGGGACACTTCCTCATCTGCGGGGTTTTTGAAAGAGACACCCGAAGATGTGGTTGATGACCTCGCTCTTAACGATTCGAGCGCTCGCTTATGCGATCCGGCAAATGGCGGAGAGGCCTCCGATCGGATTGCGACCTCATCCTCGCATCCTCCATTGCGGGATTTTACCCGCGTACCAGGTCTGCGAGTCCGTGAGGGTGCGTGTTTTGTGATTGGAGATCCTTGTGCGCCGCACTTTGTTGTACAAATTCAGCGTCGTCTTCATCTGCACAAAGGCCTCCCATGTTTCGGCGACACGAAGGATACTTCGTGAAGGCGTGACATCCTCGCCACGTGCCGTCACAAGAATGCTCTTAAAATTCTTCCATGCTTTTCCCATCGCGAGAGCGTCTGCGTTGCACGAGTCCACGTGCTTCTACCGGGAACTCGAAGGAATTTGTAAGTTCCTCCCATAGCTGATTTTGTGATCCTTTGTCAAATCTTTCCAGCTTGCTATGGTGATGGGACCCGTTGCCTTCCAATTATCCCGCAGGTAGTCCGAAATGATGACGCTGCTTTCGACGGTTCCAGAGGAGTCCCATTCGGAGAGACCACCGTGATGGTCATTCGGCCCTTTGGCCTTTTCGATACTCCTCGGCCACGTTTACTTTTCGCAATCTTGGGAGCGTGAGACCCGGATAGCGACGCAGCGAAGACCGTGTGGACGCCATCTCTCTTCTAAGAAAAACTAAGCTGCAGTGAGCTATGGACCCACTTGTCAAAGTTCTATGAATCAAGTGACACAAACCGATGCATCAAGTTCATTGAACAAGATACACCGGAGTGTGTCACTTGCTTTATGCTCTTTGACAAAGTTCTAACGATTAACTAATTGCAGTGAGCTATGGGCCTTCTAAATAGACCTTGCAGCTAACAAGTCAGCATATATTATTGTTAGAAGGTTCTATGAAGTGCCTACAGTGAGCTAAACACCTGCAGCATATATTATATGCTGCATAAAATACATGTGAAGCATATATCATAAAGCTAACATGTTGAGCATATAACATGTGAAGCATATAACATAAAATTCATGTGAAGCATATAACATAAAATTCATGTGAAGCATATAACATGTGAAGCATATAACATAAAATTCATGTGGAGCATATAACATAAAATTCATGTGAAGTATATAACATGTGAAGCATATAACATAAAATTCATGTGAAGCATATAACATAAAATAAGCGGCGTCGGGAGTGACCGGCGGCGTCGGGAGGGAGCGGCGTCGGGAAGGAGCGGCGGCGTCGGGAGGGAGCAGCGTCGGGAGGGACCGGCGGCGTCGGGAGGAGCGGCGTCGGGAGGAGCGGCGTCGGGGGAACGACGGCGTCGGGAGGGAGCGGCGTCGGGAGGACCGGCGGCGTCGGGAGGACCGCGGCGTCGGGAGGAGCAAAACCTAGCTAGCGTGGGCGCTGCAGGTGGAGACAAGAGATCGCGCGAGCGGACTCCGCGAACCTAGCTGCGGGTATTTAAAGATGAGCTATCACGAGCGGTTCTATCAATATAACCGCTTTGTGATATGCACTATCATGACGGTTCTATCAATATAACCGTCAGTGATATCAATATTATCATAGGCGGTTCTATATATATAACCGTCGCGATATTATATTATCACGACGGTTATATCTATAGAACCGTCGTGATGTTTATCACGCGGTTTCTTTTGATAAACCGCCTGTGATATTTCATTATAAATACCGGTAGCTAGTTAGGTTCCTATGTCATTTTACAATTACAATGGAACATAGATACATTTATGAAAAACGCAAGCATAACCATAGATATAACTATTTCTTAGTTCCTTAGTCATTTTACAATTACAATGGAACATACATACATTTATGAAAAACACAAGCATAACCAATATCATTTATTACACTTTGGCTATATCATTTTAAATAAAGCCCTTCACGATGATCGACACGCATATAGCTTGGTTCATCGCCTTGTTCTTCCTCGAGCCTGATGCCTTGTCCGAATGGAGGCAAATCATCAAATTGATTGTACTCTTCCTCATCCACAACATTCTCAACCCCGACAATCCTTCTTTTTCCCTGAAGAACTACATGGCGCTTCTTATTTGCCGGGTCGGTTACATAAAATACTTGAACAACTTGCCTCGCGAGTACGAATGGTTCATCTTTGTATCCTACACATTCGAGGTCCACGGTAGTGACGCCGTACTTGTCAACCTTTACACCCCGTGGAAGTTGGACCCAACGGCATAGAAATAGAGGAATTTTGAAAATTACGTAGTTAAGCTCCCAAATCTCCTCTACAATCCCGTAGTACGAGCTTGGGCCAGTGATGCACGCGTGCGCATCATAGGCATCTATGCGGACACCGAGTTACGTGACTTGTGCTCTTTCTATCTTGATCTGTTGTATAAAATGTGTAGCCATTAATGTCGTATGCTTGCTATGTCACAATTGTAAATTTTGGCCATTTTGCCAACCATTGTAGTGTTTCACTTGACGACCTCCTAGTCAATTGCGCCTTGAACCATTCGTTGAACTGACGGTTGTGTTGTCTCGTGGTCCAAACTTCTGACTGGCCTGCATTCTCCTGACGTAGCATGTCCTTGTGCTCTTCAATATATGGGGTCACTTCAGTCATTTGTTGTAAAACCATGAAATGGGCTTGAGTATACGTATTTTGATCCAGAGTTATTGCTTTCCTCCCGATAGTCCCGATACCCTCTAGCCTCCCCTCGTGACGAGATAGAGGTACACCTATCGGCTCTACCTGAGCCATGTAGCCGATGCAGAATTCAATGACCTCTTCTGTTGTATAACCTTCGATGATGCTACCCTCCGGTCGAGATCGATTGCGTACATAGGACTTGAATTCCCATGTACCTCTCGAAAGGGTACATATGGCGTAGAAATACGGGGCCACATATTTTTATCTCTTTCACAAGGTGGACAATGAGATGGACCATGATATCAAAAAATGATGGAGGGAAATACATCTCTAGATGACATAGAGTTGTCACCACCTCGGTTTGCAGAGCATCTAGTCCATCCGGATCAATGACCTTCTGAGCAATTGCGTTGAAGAAATAACATAGCCTTATGATTGTCACTCGAACCTTGTTCGGCAAAATACTTCTAATTGCAATGGTAGCATTTGAGTCATTAGCACATGACGATCGTGAGACTTCATGCCAATTAATTTCAAATGTTCCATGGAAACAAGTTTCTTCATGCTTGTCGAGTGACCGGATAGAACTTTCACACCATTTAAGGATGGCACAATTCAGTTCTCTCGGACTTAGACAGTGTAACATCTTTGGGGAAGGTACGTCCGGCCTTTATCGGTCTCTATCGGTGCTAACTCGGTCACGATGTTCATAGCGACCAAGTCACGCCTTGCGTTAACACCATCCTTTGTTTTGTCGGGAATGTTGAAGAGACCAATCAAGCTGTCACATACATTCTTCTCTACGTGCATGACATCGATGCAATTGCGAACTTCTAAGTGCTCCCAATAAGGCAAGTCCCAAAATATTGACCTCTTTTTCCACATGTTCTTCCTCAATTTACGTCCCTTTCCAAACACAACATTTATATCCTTGACCATATCATACACCTCTTTCCGCCAAAAGGTCTTGGTACTGAGTCATCCTCTTTTTTCGTCAAATTGTTTCTTCATCTTGCGGTATGGGTGATACTTTGGAAGGAACCTACGGTGACGCATGTACACGCTTTTCGGGAGTTGTTCAACCACACACTCTCCGTATAATCTAAGCGATGCGGACACGCTTTGGCTCCTTTTATACTAAACCCCGACAGTTACCAAGGCAGGAAAATCATTAATGGTGCGAGAACAACATGGCCCGTAGAGTGAAGTTCTCTCGTTTGTCCGCATCCCATACATGTACCCCTTCATTCCACAGTGTTGCAAGATCTTCCACCAATGGGGTTAGGAACACATCAATATCGTTGCAGGTTG
Source organism: Dendrocalamus sinicus (assembly GCA_036346575.1). Taxonomy (NCBI): domain Eukaryota; kingdom Viridiplantae; phylum Streptophyta; class Magnoliopsida; order Poales; family Poaceae; genus Dendrocalamus; species Dendrocalamus sinicus. Next base: position 6,953,016 of record CM070660.1, on the reverse strand, counting down.
CTTGGCCCTTGGATAAGTAGTGACATCAAAATATATTTCCGCTTCATACACGACCAAGGAGGAAGGTTGTACATGCACAGAGTCACGGGCAGTGCTATGTCATTGCTCATGTTACCAAAAGGATTCATTCCATCGTACTCAACCCAAACCTTATATTTCTCGGTTCCACACGAAATCTACAAACATCCTATCGATGTTCCTCCACCGCGAGAATCAGCAACATGTCTTATCATTCCGTCTTTCTTACGCTGCTCGCGGTTAACGCATCAATCTTGCATCCTTGCGTTTGCAAATAAACGCTTCAAACGGGGATTACAGAAGATACCACATCACCTTAGCAGAGGTCCTTGCTTCACCTCGATGCCCTTCCCATCATCGAGTCATTTTACGTTTGTATCGGGATGCTTTGCACACCGGACAAACATGTAAGCTAGCATACTCTTTACGGTACAGGATACAATCATTTCGACATGCATGTATTCTTTCTACTTCCATTCCTAATGGACAAAGAATCTTCTTGGCTTGGTAGGTGGTTCTCGGCAACACATTTTCCGTTGGAAGCATGTCCACTAGGAGACCTAATAATGCCGTGAAACTCTTGTCGGACCAACCATTGCTTGCCTTCAATTTTAGCAGTTCTAGAACTGATGACAACCTCATGTATTGCGGCTTGCAGCCCGGGAACAAAGGTTTCTCCGAGTCCTCCATCAAGCCCTCGAATTTACCAAACTCTCTCTCACTATAGTTCCCTTCTGTATCACGTAACATCTGATCCAGATTATCATCCTGCGACCTATCCTCATGATCCAGATTGTCATCCTGCGACCTTTCCTCATGATCGAAAGAACAGTCCACAACTGGCATATCGTTGCCTCCCTCGACTATGTCACAACTACCTTCTTGTGTACTCTTCTCTTCACCGTGACTTGTCCAACATTTGTACCCTTTTCAAACCCCTTGAATCAAGTGAGCTTCAATCATATTGAGTTGCTAAACATCTTGAGATTATCACAATCAATACATGGGCAATACATATATTTCATCCCTTCTTCAACATATCCAGCTCGGCGCCCTTCTAAAGCGGACACGCGATAATGTACTCTTCACTCACACGGTTCTCAATATACATCCAGCTTCGGTCCATCTACGCTACACAAGTGAAAAATGGGTGTCAAAAATGATTATTACCTCTACTACTAACCTCTGATCAGATCACTAAGAATGTTAAGTAATTGAATACTAATCTCGATCGATCACTAAGAATGTTAAGTAATTGAGTATGCTAACCTCGATCGATCAATAAGAAGACGGTGATATTTTTCACCCCAACTCCCTAAAGCGGCGCCTTGCTCCACCGATGCGGCGCAATGAAGACAGATCGGTGTCGACATCCTTCAAGCAAGTACGCCAAGTAATTAATACTACGCGAATATCACGACGGTTCCAACTACAAACGGTGCATGATTTCGCCTATCATAGACGGTTCGCATCAATAACCGTGCGCGATAGTCTCATTATCACGCAGCGGTTCGTAACACGAACCGCTGCGTGATGTACATAATATCACGAGCGGTTCTAAATATCAACCGCTGCGCGATTTATGCGTATCACGAGCGGTTCGTGTATAGAACCGCTCGCGATAGTCCTTCTGCAGCGGTTTACATTACAAACCGTCGTGATAGTACACTGAGGATGAATGTTTCTTGAGGGCATGACGCCAACTCGAAGCATATATAGCATAGCATTGAGGCACATCGAGAACTGCGGTGTGTCTTGAGGAATGCCAAGAGCTGGTCTTGAGATGTGGCCGCCACATCTAAAGACCAGTGTGGTTGCCACATCGAAGACCAGCTCTTGGCATTCCTCAAGACACATTGCGGGCCTCGGATGTGCCTCGAATGCTATGCTATATATGCTTCGAGTTGGCGATCATGCCCTGACGAAACAGATTCATCTTTCCGACAAAATTCAAGGCAATTTTATTACAATAGTGCAAAGAAAAGACATTTCAAGATTCTTGGTTGAGTGGTCGAGGAACATGCAAATACAGAGGCAAGCACAAAACCCAACAACACATTGGATCGATCTATTACAGGATAATAAGCTAACAAACCCTTCGTGGCACGACGGTTCACACTAAACAAGACACACTTACGGCAAGAGTGTGTTGTTTAGTATGAACTTGGTCGTGCCGCGATGGCGATGCTAGCTCACGGCGGAGGGGAGATGCATGCGGGAAGCTAGCTAGTGGATGAACTCACGCGTGACTAGTACCGTGGAAAGGTTGATGGGGAGTTATTAATAAGGGCTGGCCGTGGAGAAAGCGGTGCCGCCATTCGATGTGGAGAGAATAGCGGGTGAGATCGAAATCGTGTATACGCCAATTATTGGTGACATGTGATTATTACACACCAATTATCAGTGACATGGGATTATTACAGACGGTTCTTAACAGGAACCGTCTGTGTTATCTGGCTTTTCACAGACGGTTCTTAACAGGACCCGTCTGTGTTATCTCGATTGGTATAGACGGTTCGTATTAAGAACCGTCTGTGAAAGTTCACAGACGGTTAGTAACCGTCTATGAAAATATCACAGACGGTTGCCAGTAAAACCGTCTGTCATAACGCTTCGCGCGTGTTTCTATTGCCAGAACGCTTCGCGCGTGTTTCGATTGCCAGAACGCTTCGTGTTTCGATTGCCAGAACGCTTCGGGTTTCGATCGTCTAATTAACGTCTCTCGATCGTTATACGAAGCATCTATATCATTAATGTTTGGGTATACGAACCGTCTGTGCTAAAGGTTAAATATACGCGCCTAATCCAGTCTCTTCTACGCACGTACAATATGGCGCCTTCTACTATTCTTGTGATCATCTCCTTCCTCTCATCTATTCATCACGAATTGTTCGTAGGAACCTTACGAGCGGCCAGCAATTTGCATCTGGAGCGACTTCTCCGCACCCGCCCGCTCTCCTTCCCGACTTTCTTGCATCCGTCGGCTTGACTGATCCTCCGCCGCCGACGGAGGCGTCTCGCCGCCGCTCAAGAAAGGGAAACAGCTCACCTGGTTCTTCTCCACAATGTGCGCAATGCGGAAGAAGCTCTACTCGCATTGCACCTGATCGATGGATAGCCTTGCCGCTCATGCGAAACGGCAGATTGTGAGGAATGTTTTAATGCTATCCTGCGACATGATGGATCTCTGCGATCATTTGCCCAGCCGCACGAGGAAGTGCAGAGGACAATGACAATCTTAACCGCGTTCGAGAATTCAGCGGTGATCCTCCAAGTCCCAAAGTCGAAGAAGAAGCGTCGAAGCCCAAAAGATTACAATGGGAAACTCTTTACAATGCGACTTATGTAATGAATTTCCTCTAATTGAAATTAATAAATTTGCCTTTAATTTGTGACATCTTGTCTCGGTAGTTACGTAGTTAAGTTATTAGAAGCAATGTGTACTTATATATTAACTTCGATCTAGAATATGACAGACAAAGGACATCACAGCGGTTCTTGTAAAAAACCGTCATGAACATTCCTGACGGTTCTTAACAACAACCGCTGTGATAGTCTACATAACACGAGCGGTTTTAATAAAAACCGTCGTGATAATTTCAGATTATCACGAGCGGTTTTTATTTTAAACACTTTGTGATACTAAAGTATCACTGACGGTTCATTGGTAAGGACCGTCGTGATACTCGACCACTAACACGCAGGCGGTGTCCAAATTAAAACTGTTTGTGTTAGTGTCAATCACAGACGGTTTTGTCAAACCGTCTGTGATGTAGCCGTCTAGTATAGCCTCTTTTGTAGTAGTGCGTCCACTTTGGTTGCTCTTATCATGTCTACCCCCCACCGTCACTGCTGCCATCATCTCTGATACTATTTTATGAATATTGTATATATATTCATGAGGTCTAAAGGGCAATATATAGAGTAAAAATATATATATAAAGAAATATGTTATATACAGATAAAGAAACCGAGATATATAAAAAAAACAAATAACAAAGTTCTATTCTATTCTTAACACTGAACACTCCCGTACTCCCATTGGAGGACACAGGAAACCTTGCAAGCCACTTGTCCAATAAACTTTCTTGCCTCCGGCAAACTACTCTCCTAGTCCCGTTCGCTTCACCGCATCATCACCGGAACCTTCCAACTGCGCTCACCATCTCCTTGATTTGGTCCACTATCTCGTGTGATTCGTGTGGTTACAAACGATGAAACGAACAAACGAACCTTTCAACCGCCTCATTTCGGCTTATATAAGTCGGTTTTAGCTTCTAACTTTTTAATTTTATTTTTTTTCTAGATTTTTTGGTTATTTTTGGCTTTTTATTGCTTTTTTGTTTTCCGTATTTATTTGCATTGGCTACGATGGATTAACCTTTTTTCTATTTTTAAATTTTTTAAATTTAATTATGTTAAAAAAATCATCAACACTTACAGCGTAAAATAAATCAGGTAGAATATAAAAAACCATAAACTAGATTATAAAAGCCTAATAGAGCGCCCCCTAAGAGTCTTCGACGGAGGTCGTATCAGCGTGCTGTGCTAACGATGGCCCCAAAAAAATTGTACTGCATTTCATAAGAGCAAGGCTAATAATACAGCCTTCAGTTGGCTGTATGGACACTTACAGCCCACTTATCAGCCTATTTATATAGTAGTTTACAGCCAGCTGAAGGCTGTATGACCCACCCCTTTCTCTCACAAAGTTTCTTGGTTCTTATGCTTCAGCTGGCTGTAAACTTACAGCCCACCTCTCTTCTCTCTCCTACCCTCTCCTCCACCTTAGCATACAGCCTAATAACAGCCTCTTATTATACTTGCTATGCACATTAAATTTGTCGTCACTGACCTAACCAGTACCGCAAGTCTACAACAACGCGGCTCATGTCGCTTACGGAGCAGATGGCCACGTTTTGGTGCACGTTTTCCTCCAGCGACGCATTTCAAGCGTACAAAGAACCTGCCTACGCTGACCCCCAACTAACAAGCGTCAAACGGCAAGAAATTTAACAACAGGTACGTGTGTTACTCATGGAAGTGATGATATGGATGAACAATTAATCGCTTAGGATTGTTTCGTCGAGATGGAAGTGCCGTCAAGCCAAGCCATACTTAAGGCCTGCAAAGCTAGCTGCTTGTGCTAGAAGAAGTGAAGTCATCGGCAAACAATTGAGCCACACACAGCAAGAAAGTAGAGTGCTTGCTTGCAAGTAACCACAGGCTACTGGCCTTTCTTGAAAGGGGTAGCAGAATTTCGTAGCCGATAAGCCAACGATCCAGGCCAGTGAGGTCGGCATCTCGTCGAAGGGGACAGGCGGACAAGGGTCTCCCTGCCAAAAACTCTCACCCGTTAAAAGGCCAGCGTTTGCCTCCCATCTCCAGCCGTGTAAGCGACTCGATCGAGACAGAAACGAATCGTGCGCGTTTGGAGCCTTGGCAGCTGGCCTCGCCTTCTCCTCCGTCCTCGCCGCCGGCTATGCGGAGGAGCAGCTCGTGCTTGTCTTGTGTGCCCATGAGTACGGCGGCGCTGCCCGCGGAGACGCCCTTTGCTCTTCCGGCTCCGATGCCGTCGTGGCCGTCGTCAGGTAAGCACATGCGTGCACGTCCATGCCATGCGCTTTTGTTCTTGTGATGATGAAGTTTGGTGTATGAACGCATGTTTTGACCTTTTGAACTGAATTGGTGTTTGCTGTTGATTTGATAACTTTTCGATCCAACATCTAGTAGAACATTGGTTGTGTTTGCTAAAGTGGGTTCTTGCTCCTGCAATCCTCCTTGGAGTGTTAGGCAAGCATGCAATTAAGTAACTTCTGAATTTTTTTCTCGTCTTGGTTGTGCCATTGTCCTTCGTTTTTGCACATAGACCATTTCTTGCAGCAACGTATCCAGAGAAAAGACATGTTCAACGTATCCAGAGAAAAGACATGTTCTTGTCCTTGTTAAGCTATGCATTTATATGGCAAAATGCAAACTAAGACCATCTTTAATATTGTGTTTTAGCTAGTTCAAATGAGGAGAACAAAGGCCTTAAATCGATTCAATACATTAGAATGATTGATTTCAACAAAAAAAAAATGCATAGAACCAGACTCTACTTAGAGTCTAAGTTGATTCAAAGTATTAAACAATTCATATGAATATTAAATAACTACATAGGAGACATTGCGATTGGGAGATGATATTATTATTTTGTAATTTTTAATGTAACGTAGGTCCCAATTATTAGTGTGAATCGGTTCAATACATTGGAGAAAAAACAAATTTAGTTCCTAGGATGTTTACATGGTATGACTTTAAATCGATATCAGTTCAATATACTAAAGATGCTCTAACATACTTTGCTATAATTCATGAGTTGCAAGATCCTCCTTTGGTCCTTTTTTCTTTTTTGATACTAGAATCGCTCTATCTTGTTTAGATCATAACAAGAATACAAGATAAGCACAAATTCCAAAGTATATATATGTAATCAAGTGAGAATAAGTACAAATTAAGCTCAAACCAGTATATATAGTCTTAACCCTTTGTCAAATCAAAGTTGCTTTGGAAATTATGCTGGTCTTTATTCAGAGTAACACAGGTTATGACCACAGAGAACATTTTTTTTCCCTGTTGTCTCAACCATACTACAAAGAACAGTAACTAATTCTTATGTACTCATATGGTCGGTCATTTTAGTGGCTAGCAAATTAGTAACCTACATTTTGTTGCAAAACATCGCATTTCCATCGCACTAATTGGAAATTTAGCTGAGTTTTGGCTGACTAGTGGCATTGCTGTTCCAGTTTCAGATGGAGAGTTTGCAAAGGGCAGCATAGACCTTGGGGGCCTAGAGGTGCGCCAAGCCACCTCATTCGCCAAGGTCTGGTCCACCGCGCAAGGAGGCCAAGACGGCCTCGGCGCCACCTTCTTCAAGCCGTCGCCGATCCCCGCCGGCTTCTGCGCGCTCGGGCACTACGCGCAGCCCAATAACCGGCCGCTCTTCGGCCACGTCCTCGTCGCGCGTGACGCTTCCGGCACCGGAGCACTCCTTGCTAAGCCCTTGGATTACACGCTCATCTGGTCCAGCCAGGACGGCGCCGGCTTCTTCTGGCTCCCCACGCCGCCCGACGGCTACAAGGCGGTCGGCGTGGCTGTCACGTCCACGTCGGGCAAGCCGCCGCTCGACGAGGTTATGTGCGTCCGCGCCGACTTCACCGACGCGTGCGAGGCCGAGGAGTGGGTGTGGGGCAGCGACAAGGACGGGTTCAGCGTGAGCACGCTGAGGCCGGCGGTTCGTGGCATCGACGCCCGGGGCGTGCACACCGGCACGTTCCTCGCACAGAGCAGCGCGACGCCGGCGAGCGCCTCGACCTTGGCGTGTCTCAAGAACAACAGCGCAGTTTACACGTCCTGCATGCCTGACCTGACCCAGGTGAATGCCATTCTCGCGGCCTACTCGCCGCAGGTGTACCTCCACCCGAACGAGCCCTACTTCCCTTCGTCGGTGCCGTGGTTCTTCGAGAACGGCGCGCTGCTGTACCAGAAGGGCAGCCAGACACCGACGCCGGTGGCCGCCGACGGGTCGAACCTCCCGCAAGGCGGCGGCAACGACGGCGAGTATTGGCTCGACCTGCCGGTGGATGACAGCCAGAAGGAGAGGGTCAAGAAGGGCGACCTCGCCAGCGGGAAGGCGTACGTGCAGGTGAAGCCGATGCTGGGCGCGACGGCGACCGACCTCGCCGTGTGGTTCTTCTACCCGTTCAACGGGCCTGCGCGGGCCAAGGTGGGGCCCCTCACCATCCTGCTCGGCAAGGTCGGCGAGCACGTCGGCGACTGGGAGCACCTCACTCTCCGCGTGAGCAACTTCTCCGGCGAGCTGCTCAGGATGTACTTCTCGCAGCACAGCGCGGGCACCTGGGTGGACGCGTCGCAGCTCGAGTACCTCGACGGCGGCAACAAGCCGGTGGCGTACGCGTCGCTGCACGGGCACGCGTTCTACCCAAAGGAAGGGCTGGTGCTGCAGGGCGACTCGAAGCTGGGGATCGGGATACGGAACGACTGTGCCAAGGGGAGCAGGATGGACACCGGCGGCGGGCGGTGCGAGGTGGTGTCGGCGGAGTACCTCGGCGGGGCGGTGGCCGAGCCGGCGTGGCTGGGGTTCGAGCGGGAGTGGGGGCCGAGGGAGGAGTACGACATCGGCCGCGAGATCAACCGCGCGGCGAGGATCCTGCCGCGCGCTCTGAGGGAGCGGCTGGCCAAGCTGGTGAGCAAACTGCTCGTCGGGGAAGGGCCGACGGGGCCCAAGATGAAGGGCAGCTGGAGAAACGACGAGAGGGAGCCCTGATGATACTCTGGAACCATTCTTGCGCGCGTGCATAGTCGCTAACCGTCCGATTGACTCGATTGTACGTGGATCAGACGGTCAGGGACTCGACACTCGTCTAAGGAGTGCACGTGTCGGGGGAACTGGTTACACGCGACAGTGAAGGACTGAAGGGTGTTTAGAGTTCGTTTTTTTTAATTTTGCATGCATAGCATGAATTATTGATTTGCCCCACTTAAAAAAGTGCACTTTGTAGATTTACCCCAGTTGTCTCAATGACATGTGGACCCTAGATCCACATATCATTGAGACATCACTAGGGCAAATCTACAAAGCCACTCAACAGTGGGGTAAATCTACAATTTTCCCGAATTATTGGTAGTAGATGTTCATACGCATTGTATTTCGATCGTCTGTTACTGCCTACTGGTTTCGGCTTAGAGAAATTTGCTTGATTCGTGGTTACTTATCTTGTATCATGGGAATTTGAACGTGAGAGTCACAATTAGTTGAACTTCATGGTGCCGGAGAAAGTAGAGGCTGCCCATTCGGGCATGTACCGATGATTCAGGCCTCGAAAGCCCACGAGCGGCTAAAAAAAAGAAGGGGACCAGGCGAGAAACGTCTCCCGACTTTTCTTCTGGTTTTTAGTTGGTAAGGACTACCCGCATGGGCTAGAGTGAGGACGTCTCACTCTAGCCAGCGACCCAGGAGAGCTCCACGAGCGGCTAAGGTTATTCGTATTTTCTTTTAAAGTAAATAACTTTTATGTAATACCTAGCTTTTTAAAACGAAGTGTTTATTAAGATGAGATCTCCTAGTCAATTGTAGTATATATTATAGTGACTTTATTTATATTGATTAAAATTACACGTAAATCTCTCTTTACAAGCTGATACTATTCATAAATCAAATCTAAAAGCTAATATAAACAATCCCTAACTAAGGTCCTATTTTAAACCGCGATGGTTTCTAGTTTTTAAAAACCAAAAGCTATTTGAAACGTGGTAGATATATAACAGTGTTTTTCTCTTTTTTTATTTTTCCCTTTTTCTTTTCCTTTGTATTATCTATAGAGATATAATAATTTTTTTATTAATTAAATACCTTGAAAAATAACGATTACAGTATCATTTAAGATAAAAATCACAATATTCGTAACATGCTTAAGTTTATTGTAGCTTAGCGAGTGGATTCGGCGAAATTCCGCAGGCCTATTCATGGCCCGTTTCTATGGGAATGAAGTGTACGGGCCAAAGCCTAGAACTACCACATAAAGATCACATGGGCTCGTACAAATAGGGTCGTGGATAAAATCTGCGATCTGATTCCACGGCAGGCCCCATGAGAACACTATGCATTCGTACGGCCATCTAGGCAAGGACGCGGCCAGCATGCCTAGGTGTGACGTGGCTACGTGCCCTCAGTACACTGCACACCCATTTGCTGCACCACTTCACCAAACAACCAAATCAGACCGACGTCGTGATGCCGTTCCTGCCGGAGTTCGACCTGGCGGACGCGCGCGTCGGCGGGGGCATCATCGAGCGCCTCACCGCCGACACCGCCGCGCTGCAGTGGGACCTCCTCGACGAGATCCTTGCCCAGAACGCCCGCACCGAGTACCTCCGCCGTTTCCTGGATGGTTTACCACCCGGCGCATCGGTCGCCAACCTCCGGGAGGCCTTCAAGAAGCGCGCGCCCGTCTCCGGGTATGAGTACATCAAGCCGTACATGGACCGCGTCGCCTCCGGCAAACCGTCCAGCATCCTCTGCTCCAAGCCCATCCTCCTCAGAAGGTACTATATAATTACACGGTGTGTCCGGTATGTGTGTGTGTGAAAAAAATCAAGAAACCCTCGTGTGTTTCTCACGGTGGAATTTGCCGCACGCACTCGCGCAGACGCAGCTCGGGCACGTCCGGGGGAGGCAGAAGCTGATGCCGTCTACAACGGAGGAGCTCGACCAGAAGGAAGGTGTTTTTTCTATGCCGTCCGGGCGCTTGTGAGGAACATGTAAGCACTGGACCACATGGTCAAATTGGATAATTTTTTGTACCAAATTGTGCAATTTATCTACTATTTGTGCAGTTTGAAGAATTCCTGTGCAATGTTCTAGGCATCTACACGCTGACCAGGACAAAGGCCGCAAGGCAATGTACCTCATGCTCGCCTTTCCTGGACACCGGACCTTGTCCGACTTGCCCATCGAGTCGTCTCTTACTGTCTACTACCAGAGCTGCCAGTTCAGGGACCGCGACATCGGCGAGTTCGACAGGTGCACAAGCCCCATGGAGGCAATCCTTTGCCCCGACGGCAAGCAGAGCATGTACTGCCAGTTGCTCTGCGGCCTGCTTCACCATGATAGTGTGGACCGTGTTGGTGGCAGCTTTTCTGCTGGGTTTGTTCGAGGGATCAAGTTCTTGGAAGATTACTGCTCCAATATCCGGACCTGGCAGCTCAGCAACTGGATCACACATGTTCCTTTGCATGATGCGGTCATTGAACGGTACCTGCAAGGACCTGACCCAGCATTAGCTGATGAGATTGTATTGGAGTGTGCGAGGAAGCCTTGGGATGGGATACTTAGGAGGCTATGGCCTATGGCCAGCCAGGCCAGGGGCACGGTATACACAGACCACTATGAGTGGCTCGATGTCGCAGTACACTCCAATTCTTGAGAGTTATGACGGTGGGGTACCGTTGGCCTCGCCAATGTATGGATGTACAGAGTGCACTGCTGGGATCAATCTAAGGCCTCTTGATCCACCATCCTGTTTGTCATATTCCAAATATTGCCTACTTTGAGTTTGCGGTGGTCAAGCATGGCATTGATGAAAAGGCACAAGGAGCTACTGGTCTTGATGACAATTTGGGTGAGATAAAGGTTGTGGATCTTGTGGATGTCAAAGTTGGACGGTGCTATGAGCTGATCGTCACCACCTTTGCAGGTTAGCTGTTGGTCTACATCTAATTATCTTCTATCTAATTGCTTGCGTGCTTGCACCCAGTTCTTGTAGCTATCCCTAAAATGAAATAGCATTTTTTTTTCTTGATCAACTTTTCCAAACACAAGCTCTGGGTTTGTTGCTTGTGTGACTATCTTTCAACTTTCCTGCAAAAACGTGTGTTGCTTATGTAATTGAAATAAGGCGTTTGGTTACCTTTTTTGAACAAAAAATGAAGATGAATTTCTTTTTTCAAACGCATTTTGGAAAGGGCAGTTTCAACCAATTATTAGTTAAAAAATTGTTTTTGTCTGATCAGGCGTGCAACAACCATCTAAGAGCAAGTACAATGGTGCTGACTAGGTTGCCTCTAGTGAAATCCACATCAGCACAATCCTAAGTGGAAGAAAGAGAAAAGAAGAGAGAGAAGCAAGCTGCCCCTCATGCAAGAGGTGACCTCTAGCACATTATACGAGGAGAGAGAGATAAACTACCCCTCATGCAAGAGGTGACCCCTGATATATTTATGTAAGTATTAAATGTTTGAGTGCTTTAGTAGAGGTAACCTCTACTCTACTCATTGTATTAGTTACATCCACATGAGCCACATGTAGTCTTTTTGCTTATGTGGCTAGTCCTAGATGTGGCAGCCACCTCCTCTATTGTACTTGCCCTAATCTTAGGCTACGCCATCCAATGCACTTTTGCATGAGGTTTGTTTTTCTTTTCTAGCTAATGAATCAAATTTGGTCTACTTTTCAGCTACAACTACTTGCAATATATTTAGTTTTTCCTCTGCTTTCACAAAACAACTTTAGCCAGCGTGCAACACCACTACTTTCAAATTAAAGGTTTCAACTTTCGACTTACATGCACACTGCCATGGTTACAAACTCAAGGTGTAGTGTCCAACTGTCCATATGTTACAACAGCTCTCTAATCTGCTTTAATGTTAAACTCACTCTTCCTGTTGTAGTACAAGCCTAAACTATTGCATGTGACTTTGATGTTTACAAATATCATAATTTACTATTCAAAATTGTTAGTTTAGAATTCATAAAGCAATCAACATCTGATTAGTTTGTAACACCCCGCCCATTCTCTGGACCCAGAATGTTACCATCATTGCATACTCTTACCATTCCTTCAACTACTAGAAAATTTAAGCCAACACTAATATATTTAGGTTGCAACAAACAGATACATCATAGTTTTTTTAGCTTTTACTCTATGCGGCAGGTAAGTTGGTAGAAGGTAAGATTGAAATTTCTTGCCGGATGATGAGAACCCAAACGCGAGACGGTACCGACCGTCCCTGGATGGTCTAGGAACCTCTGAGAGTGCTACTTTTATTCGGTTCTCTAGACGGTGCCGGCCATCCCTGGATGGTCTGGGAACCTCTGCGAGCGTTACTTTGTTACTTCTTCGACATTCTAAAAGCCGATGGGTCTGACGGCAAAACCCTTCTTTCTTTCCTTTATTCTCTTAGATATTTCATTATTGGCATTACTTCCTTTTGCACTTTAGTGGTATTACATTCTATCCCTCTTAACAGAATTCGACCCCGAATTCTAGCGTTCAACAATCCGCATGGACGAACAAAATAAAACAAATTGCACATAGCATAACATTAACTCATACCCATGGAGAACAAGTCCGGGTACTTCTCGCGCATGCGAGACTCCAACTCCCATGTCGCTTCTCGCTCAGACTGATGTGCCCAAAGCACTTTAACATACTTTATCGTTTTATGCCTCAACACCTTCTCTGATTCCTCCAGAATCCGAACTGGACGAGACTCGAAAGTAAGGTCTTGCTTTATGGACACCGATTCTAATACAATCTCATGCTATGGATCTCGCAGGAACTTTCTCAACATAGACACATGGAACACATTATGCACTCCGCGCATAGAGTCAGGGAGATCCAAGCGATATGCCAACTTTCCAATCCGTGCCAGAATTGGAAATGACCCAATGTATCTCGGGCTAAGCTTCCCTTTGGTACCAAATCGCACTATGCTTTTAGTGGGAGATACTCTCAGGAGCACATGATCCCCACTTCGAACTCTAGTTCCCGCCTCCTGACATCTACGTAGCTCTTCTGTCTACTCTGGGCAGCTAGCATATTTTATCTAATTTTTGTCACTCGTTTTATTGTTTGCTGGACCCAATCCAGGCCTAGAACTGCCTTCTCGTCCACGGCATCCCAACACAATGGCGACCTACACTTTCGCCCATACAGAACCTCAAATGGCGCTGCTCGAACACTGAAGTGGTAGTTGTTATAGGCAAACTCTGCAAGTACCAAATGATCCTCCCAGCTACCCTTCCAAGACAAAACACAGAACCTCAACATGTCCTCCAGTGTTTGAATGGTGCGTTCGGACTGTCCGTCTGTCTGCGGTGGAAAGCAGTATTAAAATGGAGTTTCGTGCCTAGAGCGCCCTGCAAGCTCTTCCAAAACTTGAAGACAAACTTGGCGTCTCTGTCCGAAACTATGGACTTAGGCACACCATGCAACCTTACTATTTCTCGCACATGATGGGCGCTAACTCACTCGCCGAGTTCGTTGTGCGAATGGGGATGAAGTGTGCGGACTTACTGAATTGGTCCACCACTATCCAAATCACATCCTTACCTCGCTAGGTACGAGGTAAGCAGACTATGAAATCCATGGTGATATCATCCCATGACCACTGAGGAACCTCTAAGGGCTGCAATAGCCCAGCGAGGCGCTTGTGCTCAGCCTTTACTTGTTGGCAAACCCCGCATGATACCACATATTTGGCGATATCTACTTTCATCCTCTTCCACCAGAAGCTCTTTTTGAGATCACGATACATCTTGATCTCACAAGGATGTACCGTGTACGAGGTACGATGAGCTTCTCTCAAAATATCATACTTGACTTGAGCCTTCTATGGCACACAAATGCGGCCTTTAAAACGCAGTGTGCCTGAGTCATCAAGGCTGAAATCCCCCATTTTCTCTTCATTAAGCCACTTCCACACTTGCTGAAGCAATCGATCATGATGTTGCGCCTCCTTTACTCGCTCCGGAATTACTAATTCTAGCAACAACTGTATCTCAGCCTGTGTTGTACCAGCGAAACAATAGGAAATCCCCATCTGCTCAAAGTCAGCAACGAGACAACCTAGAGTGTTGGTTGTCATCTTGCGACTAAAGGCATCCGCAACCACATTTGCCTTGCCCGGATGGTACTGAAGAGTGACATCATAGTCTTTGATAAGCTCTAACCACCTCCGTTGCCTCAAATTCAGCTCCTTCTAAATGAAAATATATTTGAGACTTTTGTGGTCAGTGAAAATATCGCAAGACTCCCCATACAAGTAATGCCTCTAAATCTTTAAACAAAAACCACTGCAAAAAGCTCTAAATCGTGAGGAGGGTAGTTCTGCTCATGCTTCTTCAACTGTCGCGAGGCATACACAATCACTTTGTTATCTTGCATGAGTACACAACCCAGACCCACTCGAGACGCATCCGAGTAGACCGTGAAACACTTCCCTTGTTCAGGAAGTGTGAGAACAGGAGCAGTTATCAACTTCTCTCTCAGAGTATTAAAACTACGTTCACATTCGTTGGTCCACTGGAATTTCACACTCTTCCGTGTGAGCTGAGATATTGGCTTGACAATGATGGAGAAGTCTTTCACGAAGCACCAGTAATAACTAGCTAGGCCAAGAAAGCTTCTCACTTCTTTAACATTAGATGGACTTTTCCAATCCACGACGGTGGAAATCTTGCTTAGATCTACTGAAATACCTTCCTGGTTAATTACATGATCCAGGAAGCTCACTTCAGAAATCCAAAACTCACACTTCTTCAGTTTGGCAAAGAATTGATTATTCCTCAGAGTCTCAAGCACGAGCCTTAGATGCTGCTCATGCTCTTCCTCCGTCTTAGAATAGATCAGGATATCATTGATGAGCACCACTATAAAATCATTTAGATATTTGTGTAGCATACTGTTTATCGTCTCCATGAAGACAGCAAGGGCATTCGTCAGTCCAAAGGACATAACTGTAAACTCATAGTGCCCATATCTTATGGAGAAAGCTGTCTTTTCAATGTCTTGCTCCCACACTCGGATTTAATTATACCCAGATTGTAGATCAATTTTAGAGAACACCTTTGCTCCTTTCAATTGATCAAACAAGTCCTCAATGCGAGGAAATGGGTATTTATTCTTGATGGTCACCTGATTGAGAGCACGGTAATCTATACACATGCGCCAGCTCCTATCCTTTTTCTCAGTGAATAAGACAGGGGCTCCCCAGGGCGACACACTACGACGAATCAAGCCTTTGGACGACAACCCATCCAATTGCTTCTTCAACTCCTCTTGCAAGGGTCGTGCCAAACAGTAGGGATACATACAGATATGTCTTGTGCTAGGAACTAGATCAATTCTGAACTCCACATCTCGCTTGGGTGGCATTCCCGGAAGCTCCTCAGGAAACACATCGGGATACTCACGCACCACAGGAATATCCTCAATGTGCAAAGGCGCACTTGGCTTCTCCGCAAGTGCTAGGAGTAACCCAGACTTCATTGTTCGTCGCCCAGGGAACAGGCTGGCCAATACAAAGAGGGAACACGTGGGTGCATTCCCCTGAAAGACTATCTCCTTCCCTGAAGGAGCTTGCAAGGTAACTATCCTCCAGAAGCAGGAATTTACAGCTTGGTAGTGATGCAACCAGTCCATACCAGTGATAACATCAAAAGGCTCTAACTGTATAACCACGAGGTTGGCAATAAATTCCTTGCCATCTATTACAATCACACAGCCAGGGCATACTATGGAGTTAGCAATGATACCCCTTGGGGTACTAACGGTAATTGATTGGGAAATATATTGGACACTCAACCTGGCCTTTCTAACAAACTCTCGGGACACAAACGAATAGGTAGCACCAGAGTCGAAAGGAACAAGGGCTTCACATGAGTCCACTAACAGGGTACCTATCACCACGTCAGGTCGACCCGCGGACTCAGTAGCAGGCAGTGTGTAGACTCCAGGAGGTGTCGGTGCGGCGAGAACCCCGATGCTCTGCTGTGGCGACAATGGGACTAGAGGCGGTGCAGTATGCTGGAATGGATGAGTCGGTGCAGGATGCTAATAATACCCGATGGATGGGGCCCAAGAAAGAGGCGGCTGCAACATAGGGGCAGCCACCATCATCTGGACTAACCCCTGAGGCGTAGAATTTGATGAAGATGAAGATACTAGCTCCCACTTGATGATGCTAGCAGGATTCTGTCGACAAACCATCATTTTGTGCCTTGCTTGACCACAATGCTGATAGTTCACTGTCCAAGTACACTCAGCAGCACGGTGCTCATCACCGCACTTAAAGCAGATCATGCCTTGCCCTGGGACAGGCCGCAAGGTTGAGGTCGCTGATGAAGAATGAGGCACTGAAGAAGACGGCCTCGAAGTCTTGGATTTGGATAAATGTGGGGGACGCTGGCCCCACTTGGACTTCTTAGGAGCGGGCCGCTGAGATGACCCACCCCCTTCAGTGAAGCTCCTCTTCTGGTCACCACCAGAAGCACTCGGACCACCAGAGGGTTGTAGCCCTTTAGTGAGCTGCATCTCCAACTCCATCCCTCTGACCTGCTCTACCACGGACCTAAAGTCACAGGCAGAAGCTCAGAGTTGAGTCCTCGGTGGAACCTTTTGGCCTTCTCAAGGTCGTTGCTCACGACCGATGGCACGAAGTGGATCAGATTGTTGAACCCCGCTTCGTACTCAGCTACGATCATCTTTCCCTGCACAAAAGTCGACAATGCGACCTCCATACTCTCCACAAAAGAATCTGGGTAATACTTCGCCTTGATCTGCTCGGCAAAGATTTCTCAGGTAGCGGGACCCTGGGAAGGGGTCCTGACTGAAATAACCCCTTCCCACCAGATGTCCGCCTGACCCATCAATTGGAAAGCCACAAAGTGAGCTTTCAGCTGAGAGCTCATCTCTAGGGCTTCGAATTGCCTTTCCATGTAGCGCAGCCAATCCGCCGTTTGGGCTGTTGTGGAATGCAAGGACTTTATCCTTCACTTTCAGAGTGGAAGGTCTAGTAATTAATTTTCCGGTGGCACATGCAAGGCACACAAAATCTTTATGATTCGGGAAATTCTTTACATTAATATTATGCCCTTGGAAATTGTTGATTATATTTCTCATCATCTTAAGACTTGGGTGGCCTAATCTGTCATGCCAAAGATAGAAAAGTTTAGAGTTTATAAATACTGTGTTCAGGGCAGTATAGGCTGCAAGTGACTTGATGTTGGTGTAGTATAGCACAATTTCTAATGAAGGAAGTTTTTTTAATACTCTTTTTCCATTTACTTTGCGCTTCGTAATGAGCAGGTATTCCTTACCGTACTGTTCTTTAGTCTCAATGTGGAAACCGTTAGCGCGAATATCCTTAAAACTTAGTAGAGTTTTGGTCAATTCTGCATATAATAAGGCTTCTTGAATGACAAAAGGTGTGCCCATTGGGAGTATAATTGTGGCTCTTCCTGAACCTATTATACAAGCATCACTATTGGCGATTGTTGTAAGGCTGCTAGCGTTCTTACTAATCGACTGAAAGTATTTCGTCTCTCTTAAGATGGTATTCGTTATGTCGATGTCGGCTAAGCACACTTTCTCTATAGGGCGTTACACATATTCTTCGATTCACCGTAACGATTCGTGCTGATAACGTGTTGAGGAACCGTCGCTAGCGACCAGTCTGATCGATTCCTCTGCTTATGCAAAAACCATATCAATCACAGAAGACAGAAATAGTAGATTGAAAACACAGGGAGGTAGAGAGAACTCTCAGTCTTTCTTTATTGCTTTCTTTCTGATTCCGTACACAAAATAGTCAATAGTATTATCTATTTATAACTTAATGGTGAGGTGTCCACCATAGGCCAAAGCTTCAAGCCCAGATCTAGGTTTCCAAACACTCATAACGACACGCCCCGAGCCGGGAAAAAGAATTTTTGAAACCACGCCATTTGCCGAGTCCGCTTTGCGTGGCGGAGCATTATGTGTCCACGGGCACGGCCGTTCATGCTCGTGCGTCAAGCCGTCAAAATTTGACTAAGATCGACGTTCGTCGCCGTCGCTTTATGAGACGAGCTGATTTTCAGCCTTACCTTTTTTTTTACCTCTTTGAGCTGCTGCTAATCCATTATTTAAAGTAGAAGTATTTGAGCCATGTTTTGCCGTAAGCTGCTATATCTTTCACCAATTTTTGATGGTTTTATGCCTTTTCTCCCTCTTCTCCCTCTTTCTATGCGCCTGTCTAGACGGGGAATTCTGGGGACTGGGCTAGCATGAAATTGCCCACGAAATGCATGGACACTTAGTTTAATGATTACTTATGACTTTTTTCACTATAGCTAACTTTTTTTACTGTAGGTGATGATAGTTTATTTGACGTAATTAAATTTAAAAATTTTAAAAATAGAAAATTAGATTATCTTATCATGGAAAATACGAAGGAATACGAAAAAAAAAGACAAAAAAACTAAAAAATCAAGATAAAATAAAATTAAGAAATAGTGAATTAAAAGACACAGTTAAAACTGAAATGAGGGGTACATGTACGGCACGATGGATGGACCCTAATTTTGTCGCGTGGATGCGAGTCAACGTAACAGTCTTGGTAGCAGTGATTCTCGTACTGTGTGAACTATAACTCAGATCGTGATTACCAATAATGTAGGACAACTTAACTTGGGCTCAATTTCTGAAAGAAAACAAGAGCCAGACTGGGACCCTACAGGTACTTTGCTACAGAACCTCAATGATTTTTCGGAGTTTTATGGTTATTATTCTGCAAGGTGGGGTTATTCTTGTTTTTATTAGAAATATCCAAAGTACACATAAACATTGCATCTAACATACAGTGCAGAGCGAGCTTCACCTGACCGGTTTACACTCCTCACTACTGTGACTACAGAGGATCTTTCATGCTTGTCATGAACAGAAGAAGCAAAAAAAATAAAAAAAAAGCTGCGAAATGGTTATCTGCCAAGGGAATTTTTTGAGCATGAAATGACCCATCTGGGGTGTAAACTGTAAAGTACTCTTAATAAAGCTGTGAAACAACGATAGCTCTGTGTGATTGGTGCTGCAAATACTATATGGTGCCTTTTTTTTGTTCTGCCTTGCTGTCCCGGCGCTTTCTCATCTTAAAAGTGGGAAAGGTAAAGGTAAAACATGGGCAAAATTGTTTGAACTCACATGCACATAGGCGTGAACACTGCAACGAACAGCTCAAATTTTGGAATATTTTCCACTTCTAGTGGCAGTGGCACACAAATTTCATTGACGGTGGTTACGAACCTCACTAGTAATAACCGGATGCAAATTCAGAAGAGGACATGCTTGATGCTTGTTGATATATGCCATTTTATAAAACATGGAAATTACGTGAATATCACTCAATTTCTTGAAATTAAAAATATGTCACTCTAGTTTCTGGTTGCTTGGGAAAATACCATTTTTCATCTATTTTCCTCATTTCCCACGCATTTCCTTTTTTCATCAACTGATTTTCCCATTCTACTCTTGCCTTGAATGGACTGAATCAGATCAGTCGGGGTTTTTTTGACTTAAAGTTAGATTATATTTATATTATCTATAGTAACTAACTTTTTAAAGATGCATTGTTTAAAAACATGATCAATAAAAAAATTATAGTAAAAACTATACTAAATTTAGCTATATCGATTAAAATCACAAGCAATCAGAATATTTAAGCCGTTAGTCATAAGCTATCAGTCACGCAGGGGATCGATTCCATAGAACCAGATTGAACCCAAATACCGTCGCCGACAAGCCTAGTTTCTGCACCCGCTCGGTCGCCGTCGGACCACCTGCCATTGCCGGCGCGCCGACGGCCACATCCGCGTGCGCCCTCCCCTGTAGCACGCCCTCGCCGCGAGCTTTAGAGGGGTGCGCAAGGCTGGTCGCCGCCATGCCCTAAAGCCACCGGCTCGGTGGCCACAACGCTCTGAAGCAGTAGCCTGCTGCTCTGCTCGAGCTTCTTGCTTGGTCAGGTATTGCTTGGTGTGGATGATTTCGTTTGACCCAAGGAAGGATGTGGTTTTCATTCGATCCAGTCGTTGTTTGATCCGGTCTAGTCATGGCCAGGGGGAAATGGGAAAATCAGTTGAGGCAAAAAAAAAAAAGAGAGAGAGAGAGAAAAGAATGAGAAATGGAGAAAATAGGCGGAAATGGTATTTTCCAAAACAATCAGAAATGGAAGTGGCATATTTCTAATTTTAAGAAACTAGGTGGCATGCTTTCTATTGCTATGTTTTGAAGTGGTGTATATTAAATTTTGGCCAAAAGTTTTGTTAAAAATAATGCATGCAGTACTCTTCCGAGTTCTGATACGTAGATCTGCGTGTAAACAATCTTCGACACTTGTATAGAACATCAAACCATGGGTTAATCAGAGCTACATCTCGGGATTTTTTTCATTTGTTTGTATCTGCACTTGCATTATGGTATAGGTATAAGATTGAGGAGGCCGATTAGAAAGGATGAATAGACGGTCTAAATTTTTTAATTAATACCATTTAAATATCTTTTCTATTTGTTTAAACCAAGTAAATAATACGGAAGTTTAAAACAATATGGTTTAGCACAAATAATGCCAAGATCAAATAAATTCACCTAAGTGCACCAACAACTTTAGGCTATGTCAAGCAATCAACATAATTCTATAAAAATAAATTACTTGAAGGTAAAAAGGGCATAAGAAAACAAACTACAATAGATACGATCTCTTTTTATCGTGGTGTTCGTAGACTTGTCGGTCTCTCCTAGTCCACGATGAGGTAAGTCCAAATTAATTGGATCGACTCCACGAATTAAGTCTTCCACCTCAAATCCACTAGTGGTAGCTCTTTCCCGCTCTGGATAGGTGAGATCCAATCTTCACATTTTGCCGGGTCTTCTCATAACCTTCTTTGAGAAGATCACCGCGCACGACGCCTCCAACGTCGTCTAGGAGTCGGCAAATTCCAAGAGTAACAAGTTAAGCCCCTCGTTTGACTCTCACCACGTGCAACTTATGCACAAGCTCAAATGTACACTAAGTCCATCTTTAGATGCAACATATGCAATCTAAATCTCTTCTTGCTCACAAAGTGCAACATATACATTATTGAGTGAAGAGTTTCACACTAGCTTAAGAGAACAGAAACGGGTCTAGCAACTACTTCTCCAACTGGCCACAAGGGGGTATTTATACCCCACACAAGAAAACTAGCTGTTGGAGCCAAACTCCTGAAAAATAAGGGAAATCAGAAATACCGTAATAAGGGAAATCAGAAATACCGTTGGCCAAAAATTGGTACTTTCGCTTGCCTCGCCAATAGTCATAAAACTAGTAATTGCAGTCGAAATCGGAAGTTCCGCCATTTCATTTCCGGTACTTCTGATCATCGAAAGTTCCGCCCCCACACATGCGAAACTACCGTTTTCCTCGGAGATGAGAAGACTCCACACAAGTGTCTCTCTGGAAAAACGTGCTGTTACACAAGCCGGCACTTCCGCTCACTGGTAGTACCGCTTACACAAAGTCGGTACTTCCGCTCACCGCTAGTACCGCTCACACAGAGCCGGTACTTCCGCTCGTCGATCGGACCACTAACATAGAGCTGATCGGACCGCTCACATAGAGCCAGTCGGAACTTCCGATTGTCGACTACCCTGGTCCACGACCACGTTTGTCTCCGACCACATTGTTCGGATCGACCACACAGGTCTCCGACTACGGTGGTCTTCAACCACGTTGGTTTCGACCACTCAGGTTTTGATCACATTGACCATGTCGATCTTCACCACGTCAATCTTCGATTACACAGATCTTTGACCACCTCATCGATCTTCGACCACGTTGTTTTCATCACGTTGTATCGATCACATCGATTTACGACCACACAGGTATCAACCACGTTGGTTCAACCATGCTGGTTTAACCATGCTAGTTTACGACCACGCTAGTTCGACCACGAAGGCCTACAACCACGCTGGTTCGACCACACTGGTTTACAACTACAAAGGCCTACGACCATGCTGGTTCGACCACGAAGGCCAGCGTGGTTCGATCAAGTCGCTTCAATCACTTGGGCTCGACCACTCTGATCTTCGACCACACAGGTCTTCGATCACCAACGCACACGGTAGTTCTGTGATTTCAATGTCGGTAGTTTCGGTCCACGGTAGTACTGCCAGTTACACTGCAGTAGTTCCATGATTTCCTAAGAATGTAGATACTTCACCATATTTTGCAAAACACATTTGCAAACTTTAGTATCATGCATACAAGTTCCAAACATGATTCCCAACAAATTGCAAAACATATTTGCACACTATGAAATCATGACACAATGATTAAATATGAATTTCAACCATTTGCAAGACACATTTGCAAATATAAGCCTCGTATCATAAAGAATGGAACACATGGACTTCAAGTACTTGCAAAACACATTTGCAATGCATAGTCCCATGTTATAAGGATTCAACACATGAGCTTTTACTATTTGCAAAACACATTTGCAAATACAAGCCTCATGCCAAGATGAGCTATAGGAGGTGAGGTTGAGTTATCAACACATGATGAGACTTAAACTACTCGACACAACCCCTGTTAATAGTATGGTAACATATACTAGCAATTCTGTCTTCCAACCAAACACCAAGACCGGTAAAAAACTAGGAACACATCCTTAACCCTAAGTAGTCATACATTTGCCTTAGGTCATTATCTTCATATGCATCAACTCATGATGCATCTTTTTCTTCAACTCCATCAACACATGATGGTCTTCACTTGGCTTGATGATCTACATATGACCATATCCTCTTGGACATGCATCAACTCATAACACATCTTTCTTTTTAATGGCCTACAACTCATGAAGCTATCTTCTTCTCACATCTTGACTTGATGATATTTAATGCATGAAGCCATCCCAAGTCATCCTCATTTGTGGCACCTAACCTATTCATCCAACTCATGAAAACTACTAGTCTACAAAATAATTGTCATCAATTAGCAAACTTCACCATTAACTCATAATGGAGGGACTAGATTCTACAATCTTTTTTTTGATAATTCATGACAATCTCAAGTAATAATGAGATAAATATTGATTTTTAAGTATACAACATGTACACAATAAATGTATACTCTAAGATAAGATTTTAAGGTAAAACTTACTCATCCGGTTGTCATTAATCATTCAACCATTAACACATAATGGAGAAATTAGATGACAACTCGATTGCAAATGAGTATATATAAACTGCACAAGCTATATATACTCAAAAGATATATTTCGAAGTAAATATCCTAAATTTGCATATTAAAGGAAGCATGTATCAATACTTATAAAACCTTAAAATATATAGAGAGAGCTCCCCTAAATGTGTGCATACAAGTATGTATAATGAAGATATATGCACATATTTAATTTGGACTATTTGTGAAGTTCAATCTATATTTTGGATGCAAGGAATGCACTAATCTATAAGAATTTGATTTCGAATGTATACCTCAATGATTTCACCTTTTTATCTATGTGAGAGTAAGTAATATCCTAAATAATAAACAAAGTTAGTCTCTCAAATGCATTTGTCATTATCACCAAAATCTCATAATGGTATTTGTCATTATCACCAAAATTAACTTAAATAGTGCCTTAAATGGAGCTTGATCTTTCAACAGGCCACTAGGCCAGTTTGATAATTTATCAGCGAATTGGTAGGCAGTTGCATTGCTAGTGCTAGGGAAGTGTTGCTCATCTCTATTAAGATAAAATGAGGATTTGTTCGTTCAACACCCCCTTCCTTCTCTCTATCGCAGCACATTCGCACATCTCCTCTTGACATAAACCAACATGTAGTCTTGTATCATTAGCCGGCTTCCTCCCAGAAGTGCTCATGGCCTCACACCCTAAGTGCTCCTCTTTCCTTCCCACACGACTGCACCCTTAAGGCCCCAACCACTAGCCACTCTCACTATTCTCGCATCCTGATTAGCATCACCTCCTCTCTTCACTCTAATAAATCTCTTCTAATCCTCTCCCTCTTCTATGCCCTACACCAACACCTTACCAGTTCTGTAGGGTAGATCTGCAACGAGTGGCAGCGTTGCTGATAGATGCCCACGACAAACAGAAGGGCCATCGCCAAGCAGCAACTAGGCTCAACGAGCAATGAGGAGGCAACGTTGGGAGGAGAGGAGGAAGACGGTGGTGCTAAGGAGGAGGAAGACAGTGGCGCCAGGATCGAGGATGGTCATATTTAGAATCGTTGGGGGTCGAGGATGGCCGGATCTAGCAGCATGGTGGTCTAGAATCACTAGATCAGTCAGACTTCAGCTTCTTCCTCGAGTCCAATGGAAACAACACAGGGATGGCGGGGTCCGACAACAAAGACCTACCTCTCTGAGTCTCCTCCGCCGATGCCACCACCTTCCACTTCTCCTTTTCTGCTGGTGTGGTCGGCCGGCTCCAACTATGGTTCCATATTCTTGATCTAACACTGGCCCCACTATCTCATTGTGAGGACAGCATGATCTGACGGCGGTGGAGGTGAGGGTGATCGGATCTGGTGGCGGTGACCTTGTTAATGTAGGATCCAAATGTGGCAACCTCGGGGTCCGCTGGATCAACCAAGCTAGGGCAGAGAATGCCAGTGTCAAAGATGATGACCCCAAGAGTAGGCGGGCTCCCTTGGGGACATCGGTGAGAAGCATGATGACCCCGACGAAGTACCAGAGGTGGAGGTGTACCAGTCGGATCCGAAGGCAACAACCTTAGAGAAGGTGCATTCGGCAGCGGTGACATCGGGGATGGTGGATCTGAAGGTGACGTGCCTGGTGATGTGTGGGGTGGAGCCATCGGTCAGGAGGAGGCGCAGAGAGTGAAGGCGATGCGGTGGTGTCGCATGGTGCAGGGGAGGGGCGAGTGGTGACAGGGAGGCAATCTCCCGACAACAGTGATGTGTAGGCTAGGGTAGGGCAGGAGGCGACATCAAGTGGGGTGGAAGGGTCGAACATATTTTTTTATTTACATCTAGTGCAACCTCCTCCCTCAGCCGATTCTAGCCACTAGATCTCAATCTGATAATAATGAAAAAAGGTAACATGGCTAGCCCCTTTGGTCCCTCAACCCAGCCCATCGGAGCCTCCGCTACTCCCTCCTCCCATGCGCCACCATACTGCTGCTGTACTAGGACAGTGAAGAAGTGAGAGGCGGAGCAGTACTTGGTGGCGAAGAAGAGGAGCACACCAGTGCAGATGACAAGGCATTGGTGTATACCACCGAGGATGACGACGAAACGGAAGTGTACACCACTGAGGTTGACGATCGAGACATGGAATACACTGACACGCATAACAAATAGGAAGGTGGAGTACACCAACTTGGACGAGGTGTACACTGTCAAAGGTGAGGAAGAACCATGAAGCCAGCGGGGTCAGGGAAGGTAGATTCGGAGTGACGATCTCGACAACGGCAGATCTAACCGCGCCGACCTCACTCTTGATGATAAGATACCTTCTTTTTTAATATTTATTGTATGATTTTGATCATGTTTGATGATATGTATCACCTTCTTTAGAACCCCATTACAATGCACGGGCATCTTACTAGTAAACAAATAAATGTGAGCGTCTCTTCCACTGATTGGCGCGATAAATTGCTACTAATGTATTAATCGACCTAGATCCATTCTCAGACAGGAAACAAATATACTTTCTCTATTTCGCTATATTTATCCATAGACCATCATGCGTACAAACAAGGAAATATTAAATATAAGAAATAGTTAATAAGAAATGATCATATGTCCCTCAGTTAAATGATATAACACAACTTTCTAACATCTTTCAAAACATTTAAATAGTGGTTGCAATAAATACACTTCAGATTTTCTCAATGGACAAATATAGCAAAATAGAGGGAGTAACATATGTGAGTGTACTACTAGAGTGCCATGGAGGCCAACTCCAGAGAGGCCAACACTCCAGTTCTTTCCCCTTTCATTCCCCCTCCAGATCCACCCTCCATACTGCCATATTCATTTGGCCAACACAAAAGAAAGAACAAGATGAGCTAGCATGGATCAAGGAGCAAGGAAGCAGGAAGTCAAGCCCTAGGAAGTGAAGGCCACAAGCTTCCACGAGCTGCAGCTACACCACAAGCCAAGGAAAGCGACCACCAAAGCCATCCCCTCAATTCATTCCTAAATCAAACCGACAACCAGCCGACAAAAGTAGCCCACAAACCCATTTTTCAGCATTTTCATCGCCTTCTCGGGACCACACAGTGAGCACAATATATCCATTAAACACTTAACAACGCACCACAAGCATCCACCAGTAGCATCACCAACCATCACAAGCCATCACATAGAGTAGTAAGAAGGTAGAAAGGGGAGGAGGAGCTCAGCGCATGGAGGCCAGTTGGAGGCACATGAGGGCGGCCAACACCAGTAGTGAGAAGGCTGGGCACAGGGTCAGCACCGAGTTGAGCTTTGGGAGTCGGCCATGGTCGGAGCCAAGGAAGCCTTGGGCAGCAACGCAGGGGACACAAGCTAAGGGCGGCGACGAAAGAAACCAAGCCAGGGCGGTGGTGCATTGGACTGGTGCTAGATGGCAGAGGCCAAAGGCGTAAGAGGCGATAGCGCCAGCTGGAACCCAAGCAAGGGCCAATTGGATCAAGTGGAGGAGCATTTGGGGAAAAGTAAGAAGAGTGAGTAGAGGAGGGAGATGGTAAGGCTTGAGGAAAAAGGGGATGGCCTGGGAAGGCTTCGGCCAAACAAAGGCAAGAAAAAAGGGAGTGAGAGACAGAAAGAAGGAGAAGGAGATAAAGCGCATGCGTAATAAAAAATTTCCTTGTGAATATTTAACCCTGAGCATTTTGGTGCATGCTAAATTACTTAATAACTTTTTGCTAATCATGTTAAATTATAAAAAAAACATCACTAACAAGTATTTAGGAGTATTAAAAATAAATTAAACACCATTAGTAGATTAAAATCTTGCACGTATAGATTAAATTAGTATATTGCTTTAGTGATGAATTGAAATGGATGATGTTTGTTCAGGGACAGGCCTAGGATCGGTGCTATCCACACATCACCCACAAGTTTAATCATGCAAGTGTGTGGTGGAATAGCGGATTGTGACAGATACTTGATACTTATTCCTCCATGCTTTATTTACAGTGGTTTTACGAGATGATATCCATGATTATATGTTAATCATACCCTGATGAATGAATGCCAATATTGGAAGAATGTTGCATCATACATTGCACTCATATATAAGACATACCTCGGGTAGGCATCCCACGGGAGTGAGAAGATAAGACCTATTTCGGTAGACACTCCACAGGAGTGGAGTTTGAGACCCCGTATGAAAGAGAATGGGGCGCAAGTGGTTCATTAATGGGTAAACAACACGCTATACCAGTATAAGCTATAGCTACGATACATCGCATTGGATTGCATGAAAGAAATATGAGACAATGATACAGTTACAGACGCATCGCATTACATTGTATGAAAGTAACAGAAGACAGTGATACAATTACAGAGATTATGATTTACAGTTCGCAGATATGGAAGTTACTAAATTATTGTGTTGACGCCACTGTTTTATTGTGTGTTTACTGAGTCTTCGGACTCACCCTTGTTTATTTGTTGATTTTTAGGTGAACTTTGGAGTCATCATGCAACGGGAAGGGGAGTTAGCACATCCACGTCACATGCAAATGCTAATGCGAATATCTTTTTCCTAGACAATCATTTTTGAATGTATTATATCTAGTTTAGTAAACTAGTCATTTCTGATTGAAGCTTAGCGCATGTTTCAGAGAGCGAAATGTTGAACATTAGATTGTTTATGCTATGGTGGATCTATTACTGTTATGTTTATCATCGTTGTAGAATCAATTGTCTTTATTGCAGTTTGATCAATATTTATTGATTGCCTCTATTTGGCGTTGTATAAACAAGGGAGGTGTTGTAGAAATTTCTTAATAGCAACACCAATCTGAGTTGGTATGTATGTATTAGTAGCATTCCAGACTATGTGGTTGGACCAGGGTGTTACGGTGAGTCCTCCTACCCTGCATCTTCTGTGGTGCATGGCAAGGTAATTTCTGTGGGGCCTACACTTCAAATGTAATTACATCATAGAAGTATACTTATAATAAATTAGTCTATTGATTAGAGTAACTTCAAATTTAAGTACATCATAAAGTATACTGACGATAAAATTAGTCGATTGATCAGAGTAACTTCAAATTTAAGTACATCATACAAGTATACGTACGAAGCAATATAATTCTCATGGGACTTGCACTAAATTTATGTGTTCCGAGCGAAGCTTTTCTACTCGACAGTATTATCGGATACTTTCAGTTAAAGTCTAAAAGCATGTATGATGGTGTGATGTCAGACGTCGACTATTTATAAGTCTTATCATGTAGAACACAAGAAGATGTGGAGAAGAGAGGAGAAAGATAAAGACTTAACCCGTCTCTTATATAATAATCGACTGTAATACGAGAACAAGACATATTGGACATAGATGACCTGTTTATAGAGATATATAAAGACAATTCATTGCATGAGCTGTCTTTAGTGCTGTCTTTATATGATATGAATGGTATTACAGATAGTAGCTGTCTGTACATATGCTAAAACAGATGTTTGCTCTAAATAGAGGGCCACACTTCCTAGATAAAATTTGAAGCCTCATATGCATATTAAATTTCACATAAACCTCTTTTGTAATTCTAAATTTTCTATTATGGTTTTTGTAAGATCTCCTGCCCTCCAAATTAAAAGGTGTTCGTATTGCCTGCAACTGATGGCTTTTAACTTAAATTAAATAGTAGTGATTGAAAGAAGTATCTTTTAGAAGAAGAGTACAAGTGATGCGAAAAAGTGAGTGAGGGATGTATGATTGAGACGGAAGCCAGAAAAATAAGGTACATGATACGTCTAAGGTGGTGATCAGTTGGGCTTAAAAGCTCATGACTTATGGCTGAAAACATCAGAGTGATCAAAAACATCAGAATGACAGAGGCTTATTTAGCATAATTAAATTTAAAAATATAAAAAATATGTTAGCCCATTACGTATAATACAAATAAATACGGGAAAAAAGAACCGGAAAAAAAAGCTCAACAAAAAGCTAAAAGTTTAGAAAAAACAAAATTTATGAATAATGAAAAATAAGCTGGAAGCCAGAAGCTTAAGCCCAACCGATCACTGCCTAAAATCCCTCTTTTATCCTCAAAGCATGGTAAAAATAATAAAAAGTAAAAAAAGTAACTTTAAAAAATTATATATTATTTTCTCACTTCTTCAAACAAACACCCCTGCAGGTCAAATCACAACCAGGCATGGAGGGGCCACAGTGTGTGATCACAGAAACGCTAGCCTTCGCCGCTCTCTGGAACCTGCACACAGCACACCTCGCCCAGTCATCACACACTCCCTACAACGCCTTTTGTTCCTCTCAACCATTCCCATCTCTTTCTTTAATCCTCCATTTGTCTCCAAGAAACTTAATTGGATCTGCGACACCGGCAGCTGAGCTCCCGGTCAATCCCCGCATTTCTTTAATCCCTTCTCCTTTGCACTTTAATCAATAATTAAGAACGCTTAATTATAGAGTTTGAGTGAAACCTTCGAGAAACAGAAGCTAGAGAGCCTCCGAAACCAAGAACTAAGACGGCACACTCAAAAGATGCACACAGATCCAAGACCTCCTCGGATTCTGTGTCCTGTGCGACAAACAAAGCTTCCCGTTTCCCACTACCTCAGGACTCAGGAGTGCTCCAGTTCTTGCTTACTCCAAAGGACAAGAAGTCTTTCTTGGTGCTATCTTTGTTTTTGGTGAGTTCTTTTGTGCGTGTGTTTGGAAAGGGAGGAGGAAGAAGAAAGGGCTCTTCTCTGGGGGACAAAATCAGGTGATTTATATCTTCTCTTTTCTTGTTGGTTTGTTCCCTTTTCCTTGTACTGTTGTTGCGATTGTGATGTTGTCGTTTGTTGCGTTCTTTTGGAGCCTTGTGATCTTTTCTACTCGAGACTTTTTACCAACTGAGATTTCTTGCAAAGGGGTGACATTTTAACTGAGGAAAGGGAGATGAAGTGTTCTTGAAGCCTTCTTCGTCGATGTCCTGAAAACTTCTAGGTGTTTCTTTCTCTCTGCTCTTGTGCTGATGTTTGGCCGCTTCGCGTTTCTTGGGGCTTCATAGTTCTCTGTTCTTTTATCCATGGTGGTTTTGCTTCTGAGCTTTTACAAATTTTGCTTCTGGGCGAATGCAACTTCATCATGATTAGGCAGTGATTTAAATTGGAAATATTTTCCTCGTGTTCTGAGAGGTGCCTGCTCATTCTTGTGATATTTGGGTTTTGTGGAGAATTTTGCAGTTTCCTTCTATGATTGGAGAACAGTTCACCTACGATAGGCATGCAAATTAGCTCACTTGCTTAAAGATTACTCTTTTAGTAGCAGCAATTTTTTTAGAAACATATTAGTAGTAGTAAATCCGTTTTTCATCTTCACTTCTCAGTCTTGTACTTCCTGCTGCAAAAGATACCACCCTATCATTCGGCGTCAGTTTAAATCGTATTTATTTCTTTCATTTGGAAGAAGAAAATCGATTCTTTGATCCCAATCAATGCACACTGCACAATTTGTTGCTTTCTGGAGCTGGATACCAATGACGGATTTAGGATTTTATGAATGGGTATTCGCTAATTACATTGTATTACATTTTTAAATATATACTTATATTGGTTTATAAAAACTAAAGATAAAGGTCATATTTCTAAGTCTATTTAAAGTCAATAACACTAAAAAATTTAAAATAATAAACTAATACTAACACTTT
This sequence comes from Dendrocalamus sinicus, assembly GCA_036346575.1. Lineage (NCBI taxonomy): Eukaryota > Viridiplantae > Streptophyta > Magnoliopsida > Poales > Poaceae > Dendrocalamus > Dendrocalamus sinicus. The sequence goes on along the minus strand of CM070660.1, from coordinate 6,921,776 downwards.
ATTTGGTGGCAGCACAATTACAACTTTTTAGAGTAAAACTATTACAACTTTAGTTGACAACATAAGTGTGCATTTTGTTTTTAAATAGATATTAACTTTAACCCACTTCTCTTTTCTTATTTTCTGTGTTAGCATATTAAATGATGTTTTTTCACACATATAGAAAAAGAAGTAGTATATATTTTTGTTTTTGACATATGTTGTCTCTATTTATGATTTACCTCTCTCTCTAAGAATAACAATTAATATGGGCACTTTGACGAACATATTGCTTCTGAAAAATAAAATATAAATATTTATAAACCAAAACCAACTCTTCCAAATGATGTATATTTTGGATTGAATGGATTATATAAATTCTTGTGACCACTAAATTTATGACAATTGTCACCATCAAATTCCTTTGAATAAAGCATCTAAAATATCTAGATATTTACAGGAAACTATCTGGATTTAAGATCATGTTCATATGATATCTAGAACCCTTAATTATCCACATTTTTATGTAGATAAATCATCCAATATTCCATCCAGTAATTTTAATCTACAAATTAATATATGGTACTAGAAGATAATAAATTTACCAGATAGCTGAATTACAAAATTCATAGCTTAAAATCTATGTATCTGATCAACATAAATAAATATTGTATAGAAAACTATTGAATTTCTCTATAATTATCTACAAGATGACATTTTTAAATTACTCTTATATAGGGGTGTTTGGGACTGCTCCGCTCCCGATTTTGCAGCTCCGCTCCAGCTTTACGTTGCCAAACACCTCCAACTCCAAGAACTCCGCTCCAAGAAAAAGGTGGAGTTGGGGGCCAACTCCATATTTTTTTCGGAGCACCTCAAGGGATACTCCGGTTTTTGGAGTTTTGTACTCCACATGGAGTTGAGGGGTAATTACCCACCTTGCCACTCATTAACCTAACCGGTTCACTTTTTCCGTTTTGTCTAATTGAGTTTTCGTAAAATCCACGAAATCTATATTAGGCCGTCTTCTATTCGCATCTTCGTGCATCTATATTAGGCCACGTAATTGAGTTTTTTTTTTGTAGAAAAATATAAATCTGTCAGCCATCTTCGTGCAGTAAATTTCGAAGGAAGCACGTTCTGAACAGATGCAAATCCAACTTATTGTGAATCTCTGAAGCTTAATTGCATCCCATTTGGCGCATTAAGGATGGATTAACCAAAATTAAGTGCAATTTCTTATATTTTACATCGGATTTCACTTATATATGCTCCGCAGACATGAAAACATACAACAAACGTCAATCAGGGGCATAATAGACCATTTGTAGGGAAACAACCCATTCCTAAAGCTGGAGCTAAGTTGTATGCCAAACAGTACCACCTGCTCCACAAACTCCACAGTGGAGTTGCTCCATGGTGGAGTTGGTGGAGCGGAGCTGCAAAATCGGGAGCGGAGCAGTCCCAAACACCCCCATAGTACCCAAAATTACAGGAGAACAATATAGCAGATTAGACGATATACTAGTCTTTTCTCTAACGAATACTTTTTACTTCCTCTCAACTCTAATTAAATTAACAAACATAGAGAAAAAACGAAATTTATGAATAGTAAAAAATAAATCAGAAGCTAAAGTCAAAACGAGCGGGGCCTAAATTTGTTCCGTTTCCGTAACTCAAAAATACATATTCATATTCACCTCGTATCCGATCCGATGGTGAGCATTATAGGTGGTGATCGGTTCAGCTGAAAAGCTCGTGGCTTATGGCTGAAAACATCAGTAGTGGGGTGAAAAAAGCATCAGAAATGACAGAGGCTTATTTAGCATAATTAAATTTAAAAAATTTAAAAATAAAAAAATATGTTAGCCCATTACGTATAATACAAACAAATACGGAAAAAAAAGAACCGGCAAAAAAGCTCAATAAAAAACTAAAAGTTCAGAAAAAGATGAAACTTATGAAAAATAAAAAATAAATCAGAAGTCAGAAGCTAAAATCGAGTTGATCAGAGCCTGCCCGTATTCGATCCTTCCTCGTCCCTTGTTCCTCCTCTCTCAAACCTCAAATCCACCCCGCCGGTTCCCCGAATCCACCCCGCCGCCTTCCAAGTACTAAGCCGGCAGCACCACACCTCCCCGCCGTTGGCCCTTGTATTTCCCGGCGACGCTCCGGCTTCAGCCGGCCCACTGCGTTGTATTTCCAGCCCATCCTCTACCTTGAACTCGTCTCCATATCTCGTCGCGACGGCGGTGGCGCCTATTGATTCGTCGTTTGTCTCAAATTCTCACGCCAACGCCATTTAACCCTCGAAGCGAAGGAATTCTTCTCTCCTAGGCGTCGTCGTCCTCCGCTCTGCCGGATTGATCTCTTCTTTCGCTGGTAAGGAGTAAAGGAGGCCCTACCTTGCTTGGATTGTTCTAAGAGTGAGCCTTGTCCTGAGGATCTTTTCTTTTCCGTGAGCAATCTCACCCAAATCTTCCTTTCTGGGATGGATAGTCCAGTCCATAGAGTTTGTGGTGGATTTGCTTGCTGCGTTGTGGATTATCAGTAGCAGTTTATTTTTCCATATTTTTGGGGGTTCAACTGAACCCCCATGTCCCACGTTAGGTCCGCCCCTGCTGGATACATTGCGCAAGTGCTTCGAACTGCTTGGATGCTCTGAACCACATTAATGTCCCAAATTTGTTTCATTATGTTGAAGATTCGGGGAAAATCAGAGAGAGTGATCCTTTAATATCATATATTTTGGGTGTACTCTACAAATGTGAATGCATTGCTTTCACTTCACATCATTAATGTCTTTCTCCGCTCAATTATCTCCCCAGGATACATTTTAAATTTCAGGAGTTTTATTTGGTAAAAGTACTGGCGTCTGTTCCTGTTGACTGATGGAAATAATTTGTCTTGTGTTGATGTTTCAGCTTTCATCAAGAGCTTCTGAGAATTATCCCTGGATCATAACTAATAAGATGCTTGGGCGCAACAATATGTCGTCCAAGAGACTGAAGGACGTGGTGATGTTATTAACTCTCATGGTTTTCAGTGTTTCAGGTACTCTAGTTCATCATAACTTCTAGTACATGATTATGGTTTTAATCTACCTCAGAGTTTCCATATGATTAGTAGTACTTCGTCGCATGAATGACACTGATTAGTAGTCCATTTTGATTTTCCCAAAGTGTGACAAGAGACTAGTCTAAGGATGACACTGAAAATTTGCTATTTTGAATTGAGAACATAGGAGCTAAATGATTTTTTAATTATTTAATCTTTTTTAAAATTACTTTAAAGTTAATCTCTCGCGAACTTTATTTCTAATTCTGACACCTTTGGCCACACCACCACCCGTGGCATGGCCAAACCGTACTGTCATACCACATACTACGTTGTGACAAAGTATGCCATGCAAGCTCTCGTTCACCCGCCGTTTGTAAATTATGAATCGAGGTAATGGTTGAATTTAGTTCGGACTTGATTTATGGATTTGGAACCTTAGAATTTGGTGGTAAGATGGTAACAAAGGGACTTCCTTTTGAAATATCAAAAACAATTGAAGTTACGGCGATACATAACACTATGTACATGTAACATTTAACAATCCATAACATAAAAATAGATAATTTATCTGTGAACCAAATATAACACAATCATTTTAACTGAGAGTAAATACATATATGGACTGATAATCTTTTTGTGGATTGATAACCTTTGACACTTCAGCGTATATATCCATCATAAACACCGGCACGATATTTCTAGACCGTGTCCCAGAATCATAAACACCTGCACAATATTTCTAGACCGTGTCCCAGAATCATAAACACCTGCACAATATTTCTAGACCGTGTGTCCCAGAAGTGATACATACTGCATCCTAAAAAAATGACTAATATATAGACTGTGTAGTACAACATAAAACACAAGGATGGACATATGCTAGATAGTACTGTTGATGAATGATGCATAGACATCCTACTAGAATGATAGGTAGTGCTCTTCATCACTTTGTGGTTGTAGACCATTTCGTGCCTACTTTCAGAACTTATTTTTTCATATTGTTGGATGACTTGTTCCGCGAAGAATTGAATGCGAAAATATGACGAGATGTGAAGTTGCGAATTAAAATAGACTTTGTAATAAAGTTGGGAATAACACGCTGTATAGGGTTTGGTTACGTGCATAAAAAATAATATCATGCAGGATGCAACAAACCGAATTACTCCTACGATACATATGCGCCCTTTTGGAATGGAAATTAATTTGACCTTCGGAGGGCTAGTTTGGAATGGTCTAACCTGCTGCATGGACTGGGGCTATTTTATCTTCCTTGCGAGCTCGGCGTTGAACTCCTCGCTGACCTCTTTGGCCTTGGCCGTCATTTCTCTTTTTTTCTCGTGCTCCCTCTCACGAGCCTCGCGCTCCCTACGCATGCACACCTCGAGATGAGCTTTCATCTCTCGACGTATACCCTTGTTTTGCTTGTTGTTGCGGCACTCCTCTTCCCGGATCTTGCATGTCTTTTTGACATTCAACCCCTCGTAGCCGAGAGTCTACTGTTCATGTGGGTGGATCTTTAGGTCGATCTACTTGCGGTAGCCACATAGCGGATCCGAGCACTACGGGTAGATAGGAGAGGTTGGTGCGCACTTTGAATAGGAAATAGTAGGTGAACACATTGTAACTGGTTCTTACCGGTTGCCGATAGCTGCTTGTGTCCCAATGGTGGTCGGGATAGTCACAATAGTAGTTCGTGCAACCCCAGTAACATATGGCTAGGTTGAGCCGGTGCTTAGATTTGAAGAACTTGCATGGGTCTCTACACCAACAGAGAGGCGGCGTCTCCCTCTCGGGTGGGTATTGCGGCGAACGCTCGGTTGACTAAATTCGGAATAGAATAGCATGCTTTGCCCTCCATGCTTTCTTGTACTTCACGTGGTACTTACTGAACCCAAATATAACCTCAATGAGGGTGGTGACGGTCGCATCAGGATCAACAGCCACAACCCTGGTAATGCGCCTTGCAATGAAATTAGCGGTCGCCTATAGGTGCTCCCCCGACACTCGAGTAGTCCCACAAGAGTGAGGCTGCTTCATGTTCGCTATTTTCCATTGCTTGTCCCTAGTTTTGCGCCCCCATACCTTCCATCTGCAACCCCTTTTGTCCTTAGTTCGCATCGGAGTGTGTCACTACGAACGGACGATGGTGCTGCACTGAGTATTCTTGTACCCAAACTTTCATATCATCCATGCTTGAAAATAACATGTTCTTACGTATTAGGTCATTATCTGGGTCCGTAATGCCATTCCTGCTCTTCAACCCATTAGCACAAACGACTTTATCAATCATTCTGACATCATCGAATGCGTGCACCAACGAGACCTCACCCAAAACAATGCGAAGAAGCCGCCCTTCCTAAGAGGAGAAAAGCAGTGCGGAACCTCATTTTCGGTAGAGCTTCATCCTAGGTCGGACTCCACTTCATGAGTTGTTATATTTTAGAACACCACCTCAAGCTTGTTATTCATTATAGCGCCATTGAAATCAGTCAAGGGGTCACTAAGATGTTGCGGCGAAGGAACAGGCACATTTGACAGATCCACCAACAGGAGGGCATCGTTGTTAAGACTGACGCCAATGAACTCTTCGGAAGATTGCTCCTCTATTGGGGGCCTTGCGAAAGATGGAGAGCGGATTCTAGTTTGTTCGTGTTGCCATTCGCCACATCCAAATTGTTTGGCAAATCCTCTACAACGATTGTCCTCTGCTCCACCCACTTCCAACGATCGAACCTGAGATGTGAGCACAAGATCCTTGTACGTGTCACAATCATTGTCGGACAAGATTGGTACTAAACAAGCGCACAGGGTAGAGGACGCTGCCAGGAGGTCGACGTGGAGGGGTCTGGCGGTCAGGGAGGACGGGCCTTGTTGAAGCTGGCGGTAGTGACGATGGATTTGGGGGAGGAGAGACGAAGCTTCGGGAGGAAGAGAATGTGGGGAAAAATGGGAACTGGAGCGGCGGCCGCACTTAAGTCACCCCTTGTCATGCCAAGTCTCGTGGCGTAGCCAAAGGGGTTAGAATTGGAAATAAAGTTCGCGAGGGATTAACTTTAAAAAATTAATAAAAATGATTAAATAATGAAAAACCTTCGAGCTAAATATTTAGTTAGACATCTGTTTCTTGTATATAAATTTTCTTTACATAATAATTGTTCCTGCACTCTGTTGTAGGAGCATTTGTTGGTATCAATGTTGGCACCGACATGTCAAACCTGCCATCAGCATCAGACATAGTCTCTATCCTTAAAGCAAAGAAGATTCAACATGTTCGCTTGCTTGATTCAGATCATCAGATGTTAATTGCCCTTGCGAATACTGGAATAGAAGTGATGGTTGGGATTCCAAATGATCAGCTACTTCGGGTGGGGCAGTCACGTTCTACAGCTGCTGATTGGATTAACAAGAATGTTGCTGCCTACATTCCGGTGACTAACATCACATATATTGCTGTGGGTAATGAGGTTCTTACTGCCATTCCAAATGCAGCTCTTGTTCTTGTACCTGCGTTGCAATTCCTCCAGTCTGCACTGTTGGCTGCAAACCTCAATACCCAGGTGAAAGTTTCAAGTCCTCATTCAATAGATATGATCTCTAAGTCATTTCCTCCCTCTGCTGCCACTTTCAATTCGACATGGAGCTCAATAATGTTTCAGTATCTTCAATTTCTGAAGAATACAGGATCTTCCTTCATGCTGAACGCCCAACCTTATTATGGCTATGTCAAAGGGCAAGGCGTATTCCCCTTAGAGTATGCCCTGTTCCAATCACTCAATCCCAACAGTCAAATTGCAGATCCCAACACTAATTTGTTCTATACCAATATGTTTGATGCTATGGTTGATGCTACTTACAACTCAATACAAGCAATGAATTTCACTGGGATTCCTGTTATGGTCACAGCTTCTGGCTGGCCATGGCATGGTGGGCCAAACGAGCAGGCTGCTAATGTTGATAATGCTTTGGCTTACAATACAAACCTCATACGCCATGTACTGAATAATTCCGGTACTCCTAGTCAGCCAAATAATCAAGTAAGCACATACATCTTTGAGTTGTTCAATGAGGATCTTCGGACAGGACCTGTTTCAGAGAAAAATTGGGGCATTATGTTTCCCAATACAACCACGGTGTACTCCCTGACATTTGAAAACGTGGCCACAACTAATACAGATTCAGCAGCTTTGCGTGGGATGTATTGTGTGGCAAATTCAAGTGCACCCCCTAGTCTATTGAAGCAAAGCTTGGATTGGGCATGTGGCCCTGGCTCCGCAAACTGTAGTGCAATTCAACCTGGGCAGCCATGCTATAAATCAGATGACATTGTAGCTGTTGCTTCATATGCTTTCAACGATTATTACCATAGAACACAAGCAAGTGGTGGTACATGCAACTTTAATAGCACCGCAATGATAACGTCCACTGATCCAAGTAAGATCCATTCTTCTCTTGATTATCCATTTCCCTACAATTAGTGGGAAATTGAACTTTTGCACAATCATTAATTACCTGATGTAGGTTTCATTACTCCCGTATGGTTGGCACTTGGCACAATTTTTATGTGTCCTTGGTTTCAGCACTAAAAGTGACATTTCACTATTCCAAATTTAGTACTAACATGTTTGACGTTGTGCAACATTTAGCAGTCTTCACACATCCTCTGATCTGATGGTTAACTAAAAGTGACATTTCACAATACCAAAAGAAAGCTGTTTATATGATTATATCCTAAGGCAAATTTGATGCAGGTTTTCAACTAACCATTAGCCACCATAGGTACTTTGATCTGTGTTTTTCATTGCACAAAAGCAACGCTATACTTCTATTTTATTATTCTTTAAGCCCTTTTTAATCTATCAGCACAAGATATTTGTATCGTAACACAAATTTCTCCTGAAGACCTCATGTATATTAGTCTGGTAGGTAACCAGCTCAATATGTTGCTGATTTGTTGCTAAGTTTCTCCCAGCAATGTACAGACAGAGAAACTTCTGTATAGAACATGGGAATAATTTGGCAACTTTGCTTAAGATATGTTTAACATATTCACCCCTACTCTCACATTTTAGAATCTACATGATTTCTATGGGGCCAAGGGCTTCTTGTCATTCGGCATGTACAGATCGTCCAAATAGAACTGAAAGCGGCAAGTAATTGCAAAAGAATTTGTTTGCCCATTCATGACTTGGCTTGCCTATTCTTCATATGACTCGGACACTATTGGACATAAATGGACACCTTGGACTTGAAAGCTGTAAATACAAGGAGAGGACACCTATATTAGAATACGAAGGACATGGTTGTTTTTTATGTATGTCCAATGAGGCCATGGTAAACCATATATAGGAATGTGAGAGCCAGTGAAACTATGATTCAGTGCTTAAGAGTTGCTACATCTAGTCATGCTAATGTAAGATAAAATCATATACCGTTAGTTGGTTAAATAATTACGATCATCTTGTAGTTACATTTTTTAATATAAGGTGCTGTCTTATTTATTTCATTCAAATAGATCAAGAGTATTTGCTGTTACATTTGATCGTGCTATTGCCACTTTGTTCTGTTACATGAGCCTAACACAAAATTTCTCCCGGATTTAAACTTGCAGGCCATGGTTCATGCATTTTTGCAGGAAGGTGAGTCCTTCGTTGATGTTTTTGTAATAACGGTTCTAACCATTTTGCTGCTCTGTACTGACAATGAGATGTGGTTCTGTTTGCAGCACCGGTTCCAATGGCAGCAGTGGTGGTGTGGCTTCTGGGCCTGTAAGCCCAGACAGCTCTGCTACACAATCTCAATCTTGCTGGTTGACTCACCTAGTCGCCGCACTGCTGCCCATTCTAGTTCACCTGTAAAACATTGTAACCATGTTGCATTTTGGATGAGATGCCCGGAAATTATTGTGGATCTTGTCATTTGGTAGCGTAGGGAGCCATATTTGCCTTGCTGTGTTCGGGTAGATGACATGTATCTCTCAAAATTTGTTGCCCTAGAAATGAATGAGCAAGATGCACCAATTTTGAACGTCAAGTTGGAAAACTCGATTGCGAAAGTTTACCATATGGCTTCAGTATCGAACTGTTATCCTAAATAAGCAAGGTGGCCTGCACTTATGTGCGGGCATCATTGACATTATTCTTAAAAGTATATTTACTTAGTTTAGTGGTACATGTGTAATGGATAATAAAAGAACCACAAAAATAAAGGGTTGTAAATTATATGAAAGAATTCAAATATTAGAATTTTTTAACATTATTAGTTTGATTTAATTTTTATGTTTGTAGAATTAGTTTCATTTGTGGTGTCAATCATTTATGAAAAATAAAGAATATAGATTATATCTTTGGAAGAAAATAGTTGTCAATCATTTATGGCTAATGTTGTTTGTAGTCAAGCCATCCTTCTCTTCTTTTTTAAAAGACATCTGTTGTGGGGATGTTTAAACCCATAGACTGTTGGGATTGCCTAATGGGTTTTAGAGTAAGTTTAATAATAAGGTGTTGTATATATAAATGAATGTATTAATATATTCTTACCTCTTGTAATTATTGAGTGATGGGATAGAAAATTTTCATCCTGTCCCATTCATATATATACAAAGCACTATGAGAGTATAAGAAAGGAAAAACCGAAAAAGTCTCTCATTTTCCTAACTATCTCTCTCTCTCTCTCACACACAGAGTACTGCCCTCTAGCTCAAGCAATTTCACATCCTTTAAGGGAGGAAGAGTACCAAATACTCACTGTTGTGGCACACAACAACATCTTTATTGAATATTGATTTTTCAAATGTGTGTGTTTTTAATTCTTAATTCATTAGGGCATCTCTAATAGTAGAGACAATAATTGTATTCACCATCAATCAAATAATGTCCTATTAATGTTAGATGGTTTAGGTTATCTCTTGGAGTTATCTCCCTCCTACATAATAAATTTTTTATGTGGCTAGTTTTCAATAGTTGACGTCACAATATTATGTCCTTAAATCATATACATATATATTTTTTAATATGCACTATTTTAAGATGGGCACTTGAGAACCTAAAATATTCACATAATACAACTTTGGTTCTTCTTTCCTCTTATTTTGGTTGGACCAAGCCTCACTACTCGCTAGTTAATTGTACCTATACCTATCGAATTGAAAAGTGACGAGTGGCATGTGGACCACATCTTTCATTGGGCTTTTATTTTCCGAGTTATGGCTCGGCCACAATGGCGTGGATCCACGAAGCTCGTTTTGTGCGACAACAACTAATGCTTTGATACAATGGTGACCTCTAATGGCGACCTATAGATGAGAACCGGCACAGCGGCAGTAGGATATGGCGTGACGGCGTCGTGCAACCTTTGCAGCGGGGCAGCAGAGATGCGCACAATAACGAATCGACGACTTGGAGACAACAACAACACTGCACCTTGCAAGTTCGTGTCTATGTACTGATCCCTCGAGTTTAATTCTATTTTTAACATCGCATGTCTTAATTTAATATAAGAGTTCCAAATTTAAATTGCTAATTTACTTTTTTTATTGCAAACTTAGTTAATTTGAATTGTACACCCTCTAGTCACAAATACATGTTCTTTTAGATATCGACACGGTTCTCAAAATATAGCTTTGATTACTTGTATAACCCAACTTGTGGATTTCTTTTTAGTTTTAAAAACTAATTTCTATTTTATTTTAATTATTATTTTGAGTTTTAAATTTTTAGGGATTTACTTTGGAATTTGAAAGGAAATCAAATTGCTAATTTCCTTTTTTATATTTTATCCTGATTTTTAGTTAACTTGGATTGTGAAGTCTTTCTTTTAATTTTTTCTATTTTTATTTAATTATTATTCATAGTTATTTTGTTGAATTGGCATGTTTTTTATTGTACTTGCCATGGATTTGTTCTTAGTTTTAGGCTAGAATTCGTATAAAAAATCAATTTCTATGTTCTTTTAATTATTAATCCAAATTTTAGTTTTTAGAGATTTTACTTTGAAATTCATATGAAAATCAAATTGCTATTTTTCTTTCATATTTTATTCTGAATTTTAGTCCATTGGATTGTACTTTACAACAACTCTTTTTTTAATTTGCTAATTTTAATTTGGTTATTGTTCCAAATTTTAGTTATTTATGGATGTTACTTTGGATATTGTATAGAAATCAAATTGTATTTTTCCCTTCATTTTATTCCAAATTTCTCTTAATTTGGATTGTGTTAGGTATGGTCTCTTTCTTTTAATCTGAGTCGTTATAACTCAAGTTCACTAGATAGATGGCTAAATCTTATTCTATGTGTATAAGTAGTATAGATATACATATATTCTTATATCTCTAAGTCAACTATCAAATCTAAACATTTAAAATTATGACCCATCAAATTCAGCTGTCAAATCTAAGCATTTAAAATTAGAACTCACAAATTAAGGGCTAGACGTTCCACATTTTGGTAAGAATTTCTAGTTTATTTATCTTTTTCATAGCAACTCTAAAATGCCTGCTATCGACTTATAGTGTATAATATATTCATTAATTCAATCAAACAATATGTTGCTTGGAATACTAATTGTTCAATATTTAGGCCCCATTTGGAACGCAGGAATTTTTCCTGTATCCTACGAGAATTAAATTGTTTCTTATGAAATTCATGCTTTCCAAATGGGCCCTCGGAGTTTTCATATGTATAGTTGACTTACATTCATCTTGATCTATAATACAATCCTGTTCTTTTTTTGTTTTTGGCTTCTCTGGAAGTCAAAAGTCAAACATAAAAATAGGACAGCCTTTTGAAGTGAATTCTCCAAATGGCTTCTCGAGCCCAAAACTGTTTGCGTTGTCCATGTTGGTGTCTCCGTCGTCCGCTGCCATGTCGAAAAGCACAGACAAAAGCCAATATATAATAGATTCATTAATTCAATCTGACAATATGTTGCTAGGAATCATAATTGTTCAATATTCAATCCCATTTTGAATGCAGGAATTTTTCCTGTATCATATGGGAATTAAACTGTTTCATGTGAAATTCATGTGTTCTAAGTGGGCCCTTGGAGTTTTCATATGTATAGTTGACTTACAATCCTCTTGATTTGTAGCACGGTCCTATTTTTTTAGCATTTGGCTTTTTCAAAAGTTAAAAAGCTAAACATCAAAACAGAGCAACCTTTTGAAATAGATTCTTCAAACGGTTTGCAGAGCCAGTTCATAATAGATTCATTAATTCAATCAAACAATATGCTACTGGGAATCATAATTGTTCAATATTCAGGCCTGTTTGGAATACGAGAATTTTTTATGTATCTTACAAGAGTTAAACTGTTTTACGTGAAATTCATGCGTTCCAAATGAGCTCTCAGAGTTTCATATGTATAGTTGACTTACATTCATTTTGATCTATACTGTGTTTCTACTCTTTTTAGCTTTTAACTTCTTTGCCAAATGTTAAAATAGAATGACCTCTTAAAATAGATTCTTTAAGTAGTTTTTTAAAACTAATAGTGTGCCCGTGCTAATGCTACGATAAAATACAAAACAAGATAAAATTTGTAAAAAAATAAAATGAACAATCAGATTCATTAAGATTCACGTCTCATATATTGTATAACCAAATATTTTTGTCACATAATGAATGTCACATAACGACTGATCCTTTGAGGAGACGACAACATCATTGGACTCACCCACCGACGACTTTCTCCATCCCCACATTGTTTAAACTTGAGGCTACAAAGAAAACAAACATTTTTGTCACATAAAGAAATATGAAACACAGTAAGAAAATAGGTGTTTGTGGACTATTTACTTACCACATCGCCATGCTAGGACGTCTTTATACACAATATTTTTGGTGCTCTTCCCTGAGACATCTCCCCGAACACCCTTTATACTGTTCACCGTGGTCGAACACCCTTTCGACCACATTCATATCTCCCCGATGAAGTCACAGCTCCTTACGACCGATTAAACCATAGTCGTAGCTCTTCAACGTGGTCGTAGCCTCCTTACGACCACGTTCAAACTTTGTCGCAGTCGTACGCCTTCGGATCACCTTCGACTTCTCTCGGATGTGGTCGTATCGCTTCTTGACCTCACTGTCTTCCAATTTCGCCGTGGTCGAACGCTTTTCGACCTTGTCTACCCCATACGACCACTCTGTTGCACAGAACAAAGAAAGGTTTGAGCCTTCTTGCAGCCTACGAGACCCTTCCAGTGACCCACGACCACACACAGCTCTGCTACGACCATCGCAAGTTTCAGCTCCAACTTACCCAACCAAGTCGTACCAACTTACGACTGGTCAAAACCATAGATCAAGACTTGCTTAAGTCCTACGACCTCATCCCATGTCGTTCCGACCGATCGAAAAGATGAACCAACAAATGCACGAGGTCTACGACTTCACCACAAAGCCATGCGACCAATTCCCAGCTCACATGGTCGATCCTAGAGGTCATACGACCGGTTTCAAGATGTCTACGACCACGTTCAAGCCTCTCGGGCACAACCGGCCGCCTACGAGTACTTCCTCTCACGCTAACGAGGTCGTAAGGTACTGACTTCTCAACGTGGTCGTACGATCGAGCTCCGACTTTCGACCGCCGTAGTCGTAGCTTCGACTTACGACCTCAGACCACGGCCAACGTGGTCGCAAACGCCACAACGTGGTCGTACGATCGAGCTCCGACTTCTGACCGTTGATAGTGTGATCGTAAACAGCTCGGCTGACTTCCAACCATGGTCAGAGTGGTCGTAAATCCTTCTGGTGACCTTCGACCACGGCCAAAGTGGTCGAAAACCTCTCGGGAGACCTTCGACCACGCCCAAAATGGTCGTATCCGCCACAACGTGGTCGAAAACAGTGCGCATGGCTTTAGATCACGACCAAACGTGGTCGTAAATCCTTCCGACTACTTGTTCAACGCTCTACCCGGTTCCGACCATGGACAGTAATGAAAAAAGTGAGAATCACACAACAAATGGATTTGCTATTCTTCTACCATGCATTTTTTTCTTGATAAGCACATTTCTGTGCATTAGATCTGAAGATTTAAAACCTTGACTTATAACAAGAATACTAATCTCACAAAAATATTGACAAAGGAGGTAGAAATTGCATTGGATCAAAATTTAGTTATTTCTAATTAATTGAAGTGTGCTTTTAACCATAGCATAAGATCAGTGTCATTTTTAGGACTTTGCACAGGCCTTATTCCTTCCTAGATGTGATCAAAACATGCACAAACTATTTGCACACAAAAAAAATTGCTCTACCAGCTGCATGCCTGCACTAATAGGAATTTAGGATAGTTTGAATTCTAAAACGGAATTCTTCAGAACAAAGTCTTTAGTCTTACTCATAGAGCAAGAGCATTGTTCCATTTAACAAATAAAAATTAGAAACAGGTTAATGACATATAAGAAAAGAGGGCTTCCAGGATCAATCAGCGATTCAACACTTGTTTTAATCGCAGGATTGACTGGGGAGCCGTCATCCTTCTTTAGCTGCACCCTCACCCTCCCCACCTGGAAGAAATCTCGCGCACGCCTTATCCAACTACTGCACAACATGACTACATGAGCGGTCAAACATTAACACCTATACAAATCGAAGGAAGAACAAGGGGAACGGTAATCCAAAGCTGCAAAATTTTAAACAAAAAGAACGAAAGAAAGATGGGTACTTCGATGGCGTAAGGGATCTTGAGGTAGGAGCACGAGTCGGCGATCTCAATGCAGGTGGGGTCGGCGCAGGCCTTGCCGACGGCGATGCGGCGCCCTCGGCGACCGTCTTCTTGGATTTGATGTACTTTGGGTAGATGACGCCCACTTCTTGATGTCGCTCCTCAGTCGCCGCCGCCCATCTCCGAGCGATTCCAAACGAACACGACGCAGATCCGGTCCAAGAACCACGAGAAAGCGAGAGGTCGAGATTAATGCGTTTCTTTCAGGAGCTCCGCCACCACCGCTAACTTTCTAACCGCCACCTCCATTGCCAAACCGCGCCTCCTTTCCAAGATGGCTAGGCCGCTAGCGGCGCATGCGGGGCGGATCTAAAGAGAGGTGGGAAGGAGGCGTGGCGCGCAGTGGGGGAGAAGCGGGGGCGGCATGGATGCGGAGGAGCGGAGGAGGAGGCGGCGACGGCAGCGTGGCGTGGGAGGAGAAGGCGAGGTGAAGCGAAGGCGAGCGCGCGGCGCAGGGGGGGAGGAGGCGGCGCGGGGAGGAGGCGAGAGGCGAGGCGGAAAAACCGAGGGGCGGGGGTGGGGAGGAGCAGCGGAAAAACCGATGGGCGCGAGTGGGGGGAGGAGGAGGAGGGCGGAGGCGCGGGGGGGGGGGTGGGAGGAGGAGGCGGCGGCGCGCGGGTGGGGTGGGGAAGGAGGCGGCGGTGGCGGGAGAGGCGGCGGAGGAGGAGCGAGGGCGGAGCGGAGCGTCTCGGGCGGAAATTTCGCGAGTGGGGGGAGATCAGAGAGAGGAGAGCGGGACTGCGGGAGGAGGCCCACGTATAGCGCAAGTTTTTCAGGAGGACAGCCTAGTGGAGGCCGTACCAATCAGGAGGAGAGGTGGGGTTCTGGGTTCAATGATGTTCATGATTCGGATGATTTTGGCCTTAGGATCTTCAATGAGTAAGAGAAGAAGGCTTGAGGAGAGATCCAAACCATTCATTTGTATGAAGTTGGATTACTTTGGTACACAAATCTGGGTAGACTTAGATTAGACATGACTGTGGGGGTGGTTGAGGGGGTGGATTTAGTAAAGAAAATTTTGGTGTATTATAGATTATAGAGGGGTAGAGACTAAAATCGTGTATGTGTGTCAGTGTGTGGGCATCTCCATAACATACGATGAGCACTAGGCTTCTGAAGCGAGCGACATCTTGGGCAGGTGTTACGCTCTTGTTGGACCGTCGCTCGCTACTCAGAAGGTTGCTGGGCGCACCAGATTCCTGGGCCGTTACATGGGACGCAGCTCGCAGCCCGTCGCCTGGAGCTGGTGGGACGGCGTGCTGCCTCATGCGGTCGGCCATGCCACACTCGATGGAAGACTGGTAGATCGATTTGACCGAAACGGCTCGCGCCTAGCCCGTATACGCAAATCCCAAATCCCAAATCCGAGTTCCCATCACACTCCTCCTTCCTCCGCGGTCACAGCTCACAAAACAGTAGATATCTGGCGGCCGGCGGTGGGACTCTCGGCGGAGCGCAGGAGCCGGAGCGGCAGGCGACGGGCCAGCGCGCGGCAAGGGGGCAGGACCAGGCGTCCCGCGAGGTGCCGAGTGGGGGCAATCCAACTATCCAAGGCTCCGAGCAAGAAAATAATTGAAGAACCTGGCAAGAACCAAGGAGAAGGTAACGCAAGCAACTGAGGCGAACACTCAAGCAGTAAGCCCTAATCCCCTAACGAAACCGGTGCTCTTTGTGGCTCAATCAGTGAATTGCATGTTTAGTTGCCAAATTTCAGGAATGAGGAGGGTTTTGGTTGATAAGAGAAGTCTTTCGAGTGATGTAACTCATGGACTAATCCAAGTATTTTTTTTTTCTTTTATCGTGAAGAGTCTCTCGGATGGAACCGCCGGCTTTCGGCTTAGTGGTCGAGGCTCTTCTCCTCTCGCCTCGTCGTCAGCCTGAGCAGCACAGCCTGACTTGGAAAATTAAATTCTTATGTCTACTTCGTATACCATTTGTGATGTATAGCAAAATACTCCTCGATCTTTGCGATCACATAGTTTCGCCTGTGACGATTCAGAATTTGTTTGCATGGGCGAGTAGATTTCACCCAAATGTGTTTTGATGTGTCCTCAGCCTCCAGCCATGGATTCTTTGCGTACTCTTCTTGCAATAATGACTAACGTACCAAAACCCTATGTTTTGTTGAGCCCAGCTCAGCCCAACTCATTCTGGGCCTTCTGGTTTCGGCTCTAGAAGAAAGCTAACGTGTTATGGGCTACTAGCCAGTATAGCCCAACCCATTATTCATTCCATTCTGGGCCAGCAAAGGCCTAGATTGATTGGGACAGGATTGGGCGGAATTTCGGCCTATCCATGTGGAAGTTGGACATAGGGTGGGCCGGGACCTTGTCCAAGCCCGGCTCATAATAATTGGGCCTGCAATAGATTTATTAAACCTCACCAAGAGTCTAAGACAGCAAGACGGCCCATGTACTTTCCACCCTCGGTCACCGTCGCAGGCATGTCCTCCTCCTCCTTCCCCACCTCCCGCTTCCCTTTCGCCGCCGGTGGCGCCGGCGCCGGGGGCCCCGGCGGAGGGGGCGGCAGCGGGAGCAGCGTGCGGCCGTGGGGGTCCAGCGGCGGGACGTCGGTGTCGTCGTCGGGGAAGCGGATACAGAAGGAGTTACTGGACCTCAACGCCTCCGACTGCTCCGCCGGGCCCAAGGGAGACAACCTCTACCACTGGCTCTCCACCATCATCGGACCCGAAGGTATGAGACTTGATGCAGGACGTGGGGTGTAGAATAAACTAGTATCATAAGCACCTGCAGTTTGGTTTAACATAGTGCTTGTCTTGTAGGGTCGCCGTATGAAGGAGGGATATTTTTCCTTGATATTGTTTTCCCACTTGATTATCCGTTCAAACCTCCCGCGGTAAGAGCTAAGAAATCACCTTTTTGTTTTGCTAGTATTTGCTTTTGTGCCATGTTGGTTGGTTGAGTTGAGTTGAAAGTTTTCTGGATCTTGCAAGCTTAAGTTCTTTAAAAGGAATAAGACATTCCGTTGTGGTAACTATGAATATACAAATACCGAAACAGTGTTTTATTTCTATTTCTGCTTGTTGTGCAATTGGAATCCAAAATTTTCTCATTAAGATCACTCTTCCTAGGTAATGGAATGAAAAACATGTAAACAGAGTATTACTAAACGATAAACTTTGGCATGCTTCAGTAAATGAGCAGGGAAATTTGTCAAAAGTCTATTATCCCCAATTTTCTACGGTCCGCTACCTTAATTTAGTAAAATTTCTTTAGCCTAGAAAGAGAAAATGCTGTCCATCAAGATTCATCTTGAAACGCCACACTTCAATGGACAATTTTGGGGAAACATGGAGGCATGTGTTTGAGGGCAAGCCAGCAAAGAGTGGAAGAATAAAATAACCTAGATGAAAAAAGGATCATGTAAAAGTGATTTTACTTTGTTGCTAATCGAAGTTACCTTTGTTTCTGAAGTGGCGTGCATGCGTCTTAAGTGTAATATGACATTTCATGTCTTTTCAATATGATCTTGATTATGTATTACGAAAACTTATCTGAAGTTTCTGTTTCACTGTTGGTATTAAGGAAACTGTGCAGAGTTGCTAAGATGTTGTTTTCCTAGGTGTTCACCTGACCTATGTTCTTGCATGCTTTTGGTTGAAACATTGTTGGAAAAAGATTTTACAAAGAAAGGTTTTGTCCATTGGAAGCCTTACTACTATGTGCTTGGACATCGCCTTTACCATGTGTTGACATATTGTTTGTATTTTGTGAATCTTGGCTTGGAGTGTAAGTCTATAAGAGAATCTGGTAAATAAGGAAAGCCTTCTAAATGCAGATTTTCCATCTATTTAGTGGTGTTGTTGATTTATCAGTATCCACCTGCTGGCCATAGCCTCACCAACACGTTGTGGAGGTGGCCAGCACTGCCACCGTTTTTGTCCAGCTACTACCTTTGATTGATGATGCCTTGATGGTAGGTTGGGCTATGAGGGATCAGAAACAGCCAACCTCCTTTTTCCAGATCTCAGCACTAGAACAATGCTAACACTAGTTTCACCTACCACAGCCCTGCAGTGTCCTACTTTTACCATGACCAGCGCATGGAAATATGCATACACCAAATGCAGGCCACCACAACAATCATACTAAAGCTACTAATGTGATATTTGAAATAATATAGCAATAGTATGTAAATTTTCTTAAGGTTCTCTGAAGAGATTATCACACAATTACACTGTAGCATATACACTATAGGGCACTGCCATTGTGATGTTACAAGCAATGATTATCATGACTTTATTTTTGACATTTTATTAGTTAAGAGTATTCTTAAGTTATTTCACTCTTCTAGCCGAATGTGTTAAATTTTCAATACACTGTTTGGATGGCACAAATTTAGTTTCACTACTGTAATTTTATTCAGTATTTTAGCACTAGGGGACCTTTAACTTGTGCTGACAGTTGTGCTGTCACTCTCCTAGGTGACTTTCAAAACAAGGATTTACCACTGCAATGTTGACTCCACTGGGAAAGTGAGTTTGGACATTTTGAAGGATGGCTGGAGTCCAGCTTTAACTATTTCAAAGGTGCTACTGGCCATCAAAGCCATCATCACAAACCCGGATCCATGTATGTTCCAACAATACCAGAATCATTTTCTGAACTACCTTCCGTAAAAAAAACGTGGAATCCAGTTCAAATTAATTCTACTGTCCACATAGCTGTTGCTTCATTTCTACTCGAAAGCCTTACATTATTATGATATTTTGTCTGTGCAGACAACCCACTGGTGCAGAGCATTGCACGTTTATACCTGACTGATAGAACCAAACATGATGAAATAGCTGCTGAATGGACAATGAGGTTTGCAAGATAGGGAGTTCTGTCTGCAACTAAGCAAGATGACTTGACTCTGTAAATGAATAATCTTTTATGTGGCCCGAGATGTAGAATGTTGGCAAAGGACCAATACTTTGTTTAATCTGAGTTGTGACAAAGACGTACTTTATGTTCGAGTATTATTGTACTTTATGTTTTCCCAACTTATGAGCTAGTTTCTGAAATGCAGTTTATTGAAGCTGGACATCAGCTCCTATTTGAGGTGCCAATGTAATTTGTTCAAAGGACTCTTTTAGGTTACTATGAAAGGTCCAATGACCAAACACTGCTTTTAAATTGCAATTGTGTGTATTAATTCAATTATATATAGTCAAACTACGCAAAGTCATGTCAGTCAAATCTTTCACTTGAAACCAAATCTTGCTCTTAGGTTGTTGGGAATAGCTTCGATCATACAGGAATTTTCTTTATTTCTAAAACTTTGCGCCTCCTTAGCATTCCTTATACAGTCTGATTCATGACATATTGTCATCCAACAAAATACGATCGTGATGTACTAAAAGCTGGTTGCAGGATGGGACGATTTAATATGTTTGAGGCAGAATATTGGATACTTGCCTACTGATACAAACTTCAATCTCGTTTCATGTAGGAATTAAAAGCTGCTAGGACAGGTACTGATCCTCGAAATGACCAAAACAGACTTCCATCTCTGAAATGGACATTTTACCAGTTCACCGATTCCCAGAACGGACTACACATCTAAACACAACAGGCGACCTATATTTCCTCCATCCCAGAGAAGGAGAGAGCAGCTCTTTCTGGTGGTCTTTCTCCTCAGACCACAGACAATGGCCACCGAGTGTGATGTGAACAAATCTCGCCGCTTTGATCTTGGCATGTCGAGGCGAACACGAAGATCGACAAGCCTCGTCGCTTGTTATCAAGATCAGCATGTGCAGCCCTTGACACAACAGGTATGCCAAGATGCCAAGCTGAAGACTTTATTCCAATGTCAAGATACAGAGCTGCAGGCACTCCAGCAATGTGAGGATGCAGAGCAGCAGACACCATATCTATATGAAGATCAGGACCTGAAGATTCCACAGGCGCCACAGCAGTGCGAAGGTCTTGAGCAAAAGGCACCAAAGAAATACCAAGATGAGCAGGAGGAGAAACCACAGCGATATCGAGATGAAGAGCAGGAGAAGAAACCACAACAGTATCAAGATGAAGAGCAGAAGACAATAAAGCAATATCAAGCTGAGCAGCAGAAGACAGAACAGCAATACCAAGATGAGGAGGAGAAGACACCAGAGCAACACCAAGATGAGAAGCAGAAGACACCAGAGCAATACCAAGATGAGGAGCAGTATGCATCAGAAGAAGAGAATGCATCAGAGCAGTATCAGGCTCTGTCTGTGTCTACAACTACTCTAGCCACAGTTCCATCAGCAACATTTTATCAGCAAGCAGAACAAACTGCAAAGCAGTATCAGGATGAAGGGCAGAAGGCACAGCAGGAACGCGAAGACACGGAGCAGAAGGCCCTGAAGCATTGTCAAAGTGTAAAGAAGCTGATCACGCCACCGGCTGTCGACGACGTGCCCCGGTTTTCCCTTCAGGAGCTGATACAGGAGAAGCAGCTTCTCATCGGAGAAGCAAAAACGACCGGCAAGTTCAGCTACGTGGAGAAGGAGAATGTCCTTGCTGATCATAAAGTCTCGGGAGCAGCGGCAGGCGGCGCGACCTTGGCTATGGTGATAAAGCGACCCGATGGAGGAAAGAAATCGATGGGAGTGATACGCCGGTGCGTCAAGGCCTTGAACCAGATGATCAAGACCAAGCATGGGTCCAAGAAGAACGTGCCTTTCTAAGGAAGCATATGGAGTATGTCAGGTCCTGAGTTTTTTAGTAGGTTCTGCACATCTCAGAATAATGCACAGTTATGCAAAAACCAAGTTTTGGGGATGATGCAAGATGTGCAAAATCTGCTAAGAAACTCCACAGCAAGGCGTACCGTCTACCTAGAACAATAAGCTGTGGAATTTAGTCGGAGATCATCAGTCGGTTGTTATCTGAGAAGTTGCTTTATGGCATTTGATCAAAATTATGTATTAGTTGTTTTATGGCATTTGATCAAAATTATGTATTTACTCAATGCTGCGCCGAGTAAAACATCAAACTATCTAGATCAGGCCCTGGATGTATCTTCTTCAAAATTACTGTATAGAAGTATGAACACAAAGGAATTGCTCAGTTCTACCGACGCTTTCTCCCAGGTCAGCAAGTGTTTTGGTGCACAGTCCCTTTCTTTCTTTTTGAGTCACATCCCCTTTCATTTTGGTGTATGATTAATGCTCAGAGTACAAGTTAGTGAGGAAAAAAAAGAGGAGAAAGAGTGCAAGCCAGTGAGATGCTCATGATTGAGGCTGCAACATGTGTGTGCATCACATAGTTCCTATCTTTTCATGATCTATCGCAATTTTTCATGTTGTCAACTTCTAGTTTTGCTTGAGCAGGTGCTCTTTTTCGAAGAACAGATTTATAGTACACTTGAGTGTGAGCTTCTGTTTGGTATGGAGTTTTGTAACACCGACAGACATGTAGGCCAAAAAAAGCATGGAATCCAGAGGATCCGTCATTTTGGTAGTGTTATGAAATTTTGAAAAGAAATGTTGTACAGAGTCATCATGTCAAAAGGATAAAAGTGGCTCAAAAAAAACTTGGAGAAAATAATGACGCGTCTCTGTAAATGTGAAAATGTTGAAAAATTTATCTACAATCCATTGACGATAAATCTCTACCCCTCTATAATACACCAAAATTTTCTTTACTAAATCCACCACCCTCAACTACCCCTACAGTCATGCCTAATCTAAGTCTATCCAGATTTGTGTACCAAAGTAATCCAACTTCATACAAATGAATGGTCTGGATCTCTCCTCAAGCCTTCTTCTCTTACTCATTGAAGATCTTAAGGCCAAAATCATCCGGATCATGCACATAATTATATTATCTCCCGCTCCGCTCCCCTCCTCCACACCTTGCACGACCGCTCCCACCCCCCACCGGCGCGTCGCACGGCACCCGCCCGCGCTGCCCCCATGGCAGCCGCCTCGCTCCTCGAAGCCACCCGCTTCCTCTCCTCGCCTCCCTCCCGCCACACCGGGCCTCCTCCTCCTCAAGCCCCCTCCCTCCCCGCGCGCGCGCCTTCGCGCCACGCCGACCGCCCACCCCACCTCTCGCGCACCGCAATGCCTCGCGCCGAGGCGCCTAGCGGTGCCCTCCGGAGGCCCTCAAGAAGTCCCTACTCGACTCGCCGCCGCGCTCAGAAGCCCGCGCTGGCGCTTCCTCGCCGGCGTGCCGCCGCTCGCCGCCGGGCCCACCGCCAGCGCTAGCCGCCTCCGCGGCCGCGTCGGCGGTTTGCTTTCTCCTCACGGTCCTCGCCGCCATCCTCACGGTACACCGCGCCGGCAGCGAGAGGCGGTACTCGTCGCGCCGTTCTACTCGCCGCCGTTCGTGTCCGTCGCCCCGCCGCCGCGATCGGTTCGGGGCCCGGGTTCCACGTGGTCCGATGGGGTTCGCGTTCCTTTACCTCGCTAGATTCCTCTCTGACTTGTCCGGGGGCGGCAGCGTGCTCACCGAGACACAGAAGACTACCGTCCTCAAGCTGCAGGTTCGTGCTGTCTCTTTTGCTCATTTCCTCTGGTGTCTGGGCGCTTCTGTTTGCGCAGCAGTTTACATTAGCATGGATCAATTGCCGTACTAACTGCATATGTGTTTCGAAGACCGTGTCGATATTCAAAACGATATGTATTTATGACTGGAGGGAGTATTAAATATAACCCACTTGATTTGGCACACCACACACCATTTCTATGTCTTGGATTAAGCCATTGCTTGAGCGTCGTTGTAATCACTAATCAAGCATTGTCTGATATATTGGTACACTGTGAGCATTGCCTAGAATTGATATTTGAGGCCATTTTGTTGTGAATTGCTCAACTGTTCTTACGTGCTAACTTCTTGGCTTTAGGTTTCATTAAAGGTAAAGCTGCCTCAAAGCCGCACATAAAACAAAATATAGTTTTAAGTACATCTTAATTCTAGGCGTGGAGGGTTATATGCATCTTAATTCTAGGCGTGGAGGGTTATATTCAAGAAGATAGAAAAACATGCAGAAGATCCATCTTAGATCGCAAAGCATGCTCCCAAACATGTAAACTAGAATGCATTAGGATTACCTGGTGATGTTACACATAGTGGCATAGCATGGAGGATTTTATTGGAAATAGTCAAATAGCTATGGAGATATCTGGTTTGATTTGTTGGCTTGTTGCCCACTTTGATGGTATATCTATCTACTCAAGCTTAGCTAAGTAGTATTGCTTTTCAAATCATGATAGATGTTAAAAATGTACTTACATGTACAACAGTTCACAATTTCCATATCAGAACTTCTTGCTTCTATTAGTTTGTTTATTAGCAGTACATGCCAATTGCCAATGTTATCCGTAATATACAGTTATACATAGATGCACAACAATTGCACAAATATTTCATTCACATGGAATGTTCAATTATTGATGTGTGGAACAGATGAATCCATTTTACTTTCTGATCTATAAGTCGACAAGTGTTCCTAGGTTGGATTGCTGGGCATGTCCAGATCATTTCAGAAGGAGCTTGATCAAATAGCTGAAAAAGCAGATACATCTACCCCAGCTGGGTTGAGCTATGTGCTCACAGGTAAACCAAATTATATATTCTGCTTCATTTTACTAACTCAAGAGTTATGGTGGTGTATGGTCTAAATATTTGGCGACGACATGATTATTCTTTAGTTTTTGTTATTGGCATTTTAATCTAGTATACTGCTTTATGTTATCTGCTTTTCCACTGTGTTGGCCTTCTGTTCTGAGATAGTTTGTCTCCTTTTATCTGGTTTGAGTAGCTGCTGAATGATTATGGGAATAAGTGAACATTGACGATACTACAACTCAATAACTTGTCCTAATGGACCGGACAAAAGGAGGCCAACGCGTATTTGGAGATGTATCAAATAACATAATCACAGATGACCAAAGAGAAGAGAGGAACAGAAAACAACGAGAATACAGTGCAAGGAAGAGGGTGAAGAAAGCAGACCAAAGAAAGAGAAGAAAGAAACAGAAAGCAATGAGAAAACTATGCAAGGCGAAAGGCTGAACAAAAATCAACTATGTCTCGCTATCAAGGGGTGTATCAAGACAAACGACAAGAATTTTGGCCAAACCAAAGAAAGAAATAGATGCCTCAGAGAAGAGCACCAAAAATATTGTGTATAAAGACGTCCTAGCATGGTGATGTGGTAAGTAAATAGTCCACAAACACCTATTTCCTTACTGTGTTTCATATTTCTTTATGTGACAAAAAAATATTTGTTTTCTTTGTAGCCTCAAGTTTAAACAATGTGGGGATGGAGAAAGTCGTTGGTGGGTGAGTCCAATGATGTTATCGCCTCCTCAAAGGATCAGTCGTTATGTGACATTCATTATGTGACAAAAGTATTTGGTTATACAATATATGAGACGTGAATCTTAATGAATCTGATTGTTCGTTTTATTTTTTACAAATTTTATCTTGTTTTGTATTTTATCGTAGCGTTAGCACGGGCACACTACTAATTTATATAAGAGTTGAAAGGTCACCCTGTCAAAAGGACGGAGTGTATGAAAATGAGGGGAAGATTTGATCAACACAATTCATTAATGAGTTGCAACGTTTTTAAGCCTATTTAAAATTTGGGAGTGTCTATACAACATTCGACTGATTTTTAGGACAAAAACAGTCAGATTTTGAGCCGTTAGATGGAGATCCAACGCCCTAAATCATTTTTTGGAGGGGGTCATTTTTTTGGAGGGGGCTTGTATGGGTGGATCCGTTGGATGGAGATCTAACGTCCCAAATCAATCTGACTGTTTTTGTCCTCAAAAACAGTCGAATGTTGTATAGCAATACTCTTAAAATTTTTGCCTTTTATTTGCAATTTTACTGCTTTAAAATTGGCCCGCCAATGTTCGAGTATACTAATGCCTAATTTTATTTACAATTTTAAGCTGAACACAAGTTTGCCAAGGCTTGCAACTCGTGTGCCCAAATGCTGAGTGTGTCATCCAATAGCGTGGCTTGCCCTGACTTAGTCACAGCCGAAGTCATCGCATATCTCATCCTATAGTAATGTTTTTTTTCTTTGCAAATCTGGCGTCTATGTATACGAGATTCTAAATCTAGCCTCCTCTGTAACTACAGCAGTAGCGATAGATAATACATATCACCTACTACGTAGCCCTACCGCGGCAGAAAGTGCCCACTCGACAGGAGAGGAAGAAGCACGGCAGATGGTAGGTGGCACCCGGCTGTCGAGCTAGTAGAGCTCAGCAGAAACCTATCATACAATACCAGCTCGACAGAAAGTTGGTGTCGAGTCTGCCCAGCGCGCTAGGCTAGTGGGTCCCACCGCCTACCGCACTTGTTTATTGCATGCCGAGTTAGGTCAAGATGTCGTGGTACCACTTCCTGTTATGATGAGATAGCGTTACAAATAATGGGTGTCAGTGTCACGGTGTCACCTATCACTACTGTCGTCGTTTCGAAGAGGGCTGGATTTGCAATTTTGGGCGCATGGATTTTAGATTTGAAAAAGGAATTGTTACAGGGCCATTCTTGCCATGGATTCGCAGCCTGGAGCCCTCCACGTCAGCAGGGCCTAGGGATGGCAGAGCCAAAGGATTGGATTTCCCGTGCCGCGTGGCACGACGCGGCCGCGCTCGCAATCTCCTTTCGCGCGCTTAGATCCCTAAGGGTGCGTTTGGTTGCATGCACCAGCTCTCAGCCAGGCTCTGCTCGTGCGAGAACAGACGTTTGTTTGGTTCGCGTATCTGTCGGGCCAGGCTCTACGCATGCAGGGAGACCCCCGCGGCCAGGCTCTGGAGGAACGCAGAAATCGGTCGTTTCTGCCGGGCCAGGCTCGCGCGCTGCAGGTAATTAGCCATCTAATGACGTTATTAATGCATTATTAGCACATATTAAATGATATTAACATATTTCGATTAATATTAAGGAGTAATAAAATAAACTAAGAGCTATAAGATAATAGTTGTCCGTAATAAATGTCATGATGATAATTATTTATATATTTTTATCCCATGCAATTCGTCCTCATGCAAGCAACCAAACAGATTCTCGGGACAGCCTGGCTCGTGCAAACAGACAACCAAACGTCACGCTCTTGCATACATTGGGCCTGGCCACTGGGAACCAGGCTCCTCCCATGCGAGCCAGGCTGAGTTCATCCGCGAACCAAACAGGCCCTAAACTGCCGCGCACCACAGGCGCCGCCCCGTCATCGTCTCACTACACATACACGAAACGAACTCCATGACCACAACGTGTGCTTACAGCAATGGCGCTGGTGTCCGCGTCCTCCTCCTCCACCGCCGTCGCGGCGGTGCCCAGGAACGGGCTGGCCAGCGTCGCGCGGACGCCCTTCCTCGGCGCCCCGGCAGGACGAGGCTGAGGGAGGCGGCTGGGCGGCCGTCGTTCGCCGTGCGCGCCGCGGCCCCCGACAGGCCCATCTGGTTCCCCGGGAGCGTCCCTCCGCCGTGGCTCGACGGCAGGTCAGTAGTACGTACTTGTCGGACGCATGCATCGCCATGACAAAACATATCAGCTAGTAGTTTGTATGATGTGACCGGCCCGACAGTGTGCACATGGCATTGACCTTGATGCAGCCTTCCCGCCGACTTCGGCTTTGATCCCTTCGGTCTTGGTAAGCTCCGATCAGTGGATTTCGTGGCTTGTACCAGCAGTAATTTTCTTTTCGTCCTTCGTATAATGAACCGCTCAATTTGATGGTTTTTTTTGCCTTTTTATAGTACTCTATAATGAGTATGTGTCATTCCTTCTTTTTTTATCCAATGCATCAGATTAGTTAGGATTTATTTATATTAGTGCTGGATCCAAGATTGAATCACGCCCGGATTAAATTTTAATCAAGTAACAATATAACATAGTAGAAGTCTAGAACTATATTATGATATAACAAAAAAACGTCACAAATGCATCATTGGTATGAAAAATTTTGCTTAATATTCAATACTTTAAGAGTTCAGGTCTGCAATACAAATCACAACAAATAAAGCATATCAAACCATAAAGAATGTAGCATAATAAAGATACATTGAACACAAACCATAAAACATTATATTATGATATAACAAAAAACACGTCACAAATACATAATTAATATGAAAATTTTGCTTAATGCTCCTCTTCATTAATTTTATAATTTGTATCTTTAAACTTTAATAGTTAGTTCCTAAATAGCAAATGTAAACACATTGAACATATATCATTCATCATTTCATCTGATCATTCCTACTAATTTAAAACATAAAAGATAATTCCTACTAATTACTAAATATCATGCAAAGTAGCAAACTATCAAAGATAATAAATTCAAACATAAATTCCTACTTGGCATGAAAGATAATAGATGCAAAGTAGCGAACTATCAAATTATCAAAGTCACCTTAGCTCGGTGGCTCGGCTAGTCACCTAATCGGTAGTCGGCTTAACGAAGAGGAAGGCGGAGAGACCGACAGAGAGCCAAATCTTGGCATCAGGGATCTCGTGTTGCTCCAAGACTTGGTGATGACAGCCAGCTCGGCTGGGGAGCACGGCCTTAGCGCCTCCAACTCAGCCTTGCAGCCCTTCCCCAGTGCCTCGTGATCACGGAGACACGAGCATGGCCATGAGAAGGCGAGGGCCGAGTCCCTCAAGTCCACCTCTACCGCGCCATCATCGGCGTCAGGACTTGGGACGGCGACGTCGGCCATCGAGAGCGCAGACGAGGCGAGAGACCGTGGCATCGACCGGCGGACGCGTGGCGCGCAGGCGAGGGTGGTGTTCGGAGGACGTGCTGCGCTCGCAGGCTAGGGCTTCATCCGCTGGTGGGGGCGTGGATCGGGGGTAGGTTGCGGATCAGTGCCTGGCTGCGGCTAGCTCTATGGCTTCTGATTTGGGGATTTTAGCTTTCTAGGGTTTCTTTGACTTGACTTGGTGGGATTGGGCTGCCATGGTAGTCACTTGACTTCGTGGGCTGAGACATTCATAGATTCACTTGACTTGGTGGGTTGAGATGGTGCGGCCTGAGGGGGCGCACGCTTGGGCTGCTAAGTTTCCAAGCCTCGGGCTGGGTCGACATAATAGATAAATTATTGGCTAATGATAAAGAGGAGCACTACTAGTAGCATTTCTGGATCTCGGGCTATAGCCTACCTAGTCTGAGGCCCAGTTCCGCCCCTGACTACTACTAGCTCTATAATTCCCATAGAGGTAAAATTGTCAGGAAAACATGTGGTGTAACAGTAAATTCCGCAATTTATGGTACCCAAAATGAATATGAGCCCTCCATTCATTTTTATCCATTGTTCATATTAGTTAGGATCTATTTATACTATCATTAGCTCTATAATTTCGATAGAGGTAAAATCGTCCAAAAAAACACATGGTGTAAGGTAAATTGCGCAACTTTGATGGGCTTAGTTGGTTCATCCGGATTGGGCCACATAGAAAGACAGTGGCCCGTTAGTTTGCCCAAGCCAATAGTATAAAATATCATGCCAATAGCTTGTACGTGTCGATGAAAAACAAGTGCGCTAGCTGGTACATCCAAAACCGGTGACCATCGACAACATTTTCCATGAATGTCTGCAAGCGATTTAGGGCAGGACTCAAATATCCAACCAATCTTCTGGCAAACATTTACATACTAGAAAACTTCGAAAATAAATGTAGATTGAACTAAACAACCTTACTTAAACCCATATAACTGAACCCAACACCACCTCACCAAGTGTGACAAGTTTAGCCCCTTAAAATGCAGAAGAAACTTTTCAGACTCCCTAACTTTTATAACGAAGAACTGAGCATATCACAGCCTCCTAAATCCTAATACAAATAGGAAAGAGAGTATCTACATATGCCATAGTCTAGGAAAGCAACATAAGCAAATAAGCACTATAGTCAGTAGCACTAGGAACCATCATTCTCTACGTAAGTACCCACACACAGGTTGACTAAACTATTTCATTAGCTATTAATTTACTTCCGCAAACCATCATTTGGTTGTTAACACCACTGATGGTAGGGGATGTTAAGATCTAAAAAGAAGTTAGGACACGTAATGCAAGTTTCTTCAAGAAAATTTTAGAATGTCCAACACAATCAAGAGAGCAGGAGATTAGATTCAGACAATCATTGGTAAGTGAAGCAAGTTGATGGCTGTATATGCCAAGGGCTTTTCTTTCACACTGCAAAGTCTCCAGTGAGAACTTCCTTTCCTATCAAAATTGCCTACATAGACATCACCCAAAACTTAAAATGACGCACTTCAGCTTGCACTATTGTAGTTATTCTGATGGTGGTGATGATTCATCTTGGATAGTCTAGAACTCTGGACAACACGGGCTTTTAGAATGAACCATTTGGACATTGGAATGTACATGCGTCGCAGGTAGTAAGTCTAGGTAAATAACTAGTGGCTTAGTCCACATAATCCAGTCAATCTCTGATGGTCACACGTCCATGGTTGACAACCTCCCGTTGAGATTAAATGCCACTTTTCTTAAGTAATCTAATTACTTCACCAGCATCATCGACATAGTACTTTGGCTTACTGGGCTTTTGACCAACTGAGCAAGCAAGACCTCTAAAACTGCAGGAAATGCAGAACTGGAGACCATGCTATTGATGCTTTCAAACATGTCCTCATCAGTTTGATCATTACCAATGCACATTAGAAAATCTGGTGCCTTTCCATTGCTGACCAATGTGTGAATTAGTTTGTCTACAATAAGCCCCTTGCTAACTTCCTGCACGAGTAACGTAATTTTCAGTTAGTACGGGCCTTAACATGAGTGAAATATAAAAGACAAACGGTAGTAGGATACCCAAATTGCATATACCTGTGGTTTGACTTCTACAATAAAATGACCACATTTCACAACAATAGGTTCATTTGATAGCACTCTCTCCAGATGATCTAGTAATTCCTTTGCTTGGCAGGAACCAAAGTCGTGGTCTGCATGAAGATAGTGCCATGCTAGAGCACTTTCCTTTGGCTCTATGAAGGATCCATTAGTTGTCTCGGTGTATACTTGCATGACAGGTTCAACAATGTGCTTCCATTCACGATCTGGGCTTGAATAGCTTGATGCCCAATCAACTGCTTTGATCCATCTGAGAACAAACAAATTGTTCATCATACATCCTGAATACTATGGAAGTATACAAATATACAATGTTGTATGGAACATAAAAAACTTTTGATCGAAATACCTGATAAAATAGCCATGTTTAGCGTCTTCCTCTTCATCTCCTCTCTGTTAGATTCATAATCATCAAGAGCATCACATTATCCACTAGCCAAAAATCCAGAACACCTAGAGTATGGGAGTTAGGGTTTGACTTACGGTCGCCGATGAAAGCCATTAGCGGAAGACCCGTGCCTGCGTGATGCAGGCGTGAGGAAGAGTCGGTGAAGGTCCGGAGAGCTCGCGGTTCGGGGTCGCCGGCGTCGTCCTGCAGTGGCGGTCGGCGGCCATCCCGTTGCTTGACAGCGCGTAATAGATCGGATCTTTAGGGTTTTGTTTGGGGTTTCTGACTCTCACGCGAACGTTGTCAAAAAATGGGAGAGGCCGGTACCCATCCTTTATATATACGCTGTTGCAACGGGGGACCGTAACCAATATGGTAAGCTCTCCCGATCAGGGCGCGGAAAAACAGGGATGTGGGTTTCCCCACGTCTCCCTCGTCTCGGCCATTTGGCCTCAGATCAATATCCAACATTCTCCCCCTTGATCGTAAGGCTAAACATCATAAGCCCTCTCTCAATAAAAGTTCACACCAAAGTAATGCTTCACAATAGTCAATTAAGTACCGCTGGACATCAGTACTTATAGTGCTCCCTTCTATATCGATCGGATAACATAATACTTTATGGGAGTTGGTTACTTTATATAGTCCTCTTATTCCGGGATCACAAAGCTCTCCAATAAACCCATGCCGCAACATGATCACAAAAATATTGGGTGGTAAGCCT
Organism: Dendrocalamus sinicus; assembly: GCA_036346575.1. Lineage (NCBI taxonomy): Eukaryota > Viridiplantae > Streptophyta > Magnoliopsida > Poales > Poaceae > Dendrocalamus > Dendrocalamus sinicus. The sequence continues at coordinate 6,890,054 of CM070660.1, read as the reverse complement.
TTTGTGAGCGGATCATGAGCATAAATTTAGTTCCAATATGCTCAACCTTAATTGTTTGATCCTGGACTCTATCTTTCACAACATGATACTTTATGTCAATGTGCTTGGCAGCTGCACTTGACTTGTTGTTACTCGAATAGAAAACTGCGAGTTGATTATCGTAGTACAAAATTAGTGGTCTCGAAATGCTGTCTACCACTTTCAATCCCGGGATAAAGTTCTTAAGCCATACAGCCTGCCGGTAGCCTCATAACATGCCACAAATTCAGCTGCATTGTCGACGATGCGATAAGTGTTTGCTTTACACTTTTCCATGATATTGCTGCTCCCGCGAGAGTGAAAATATAACTCGATGTGGACTTCTTAGTGTCTTTACACCCGCAAAATCAGCATCGAATAACCGACAACCTCAAGGTTATCACATTTTCTATATGTGAGCATGTGACCTTTATCGCCTTGCATATAGCGCAGACTTTCTTAACGGCTTTCAGTGGTCCGGTCTGGATTTGATTGATATCGCCAAGTATCCCAGTAACAAAAGCTAAATCGGGCGTGTACATACTTGAGCATACATAATACTTCCGGCAAACAGGCGTAAGGTATAGCCTTCATCCGATCGATTCATAGTCATTCTTTGGGCATTAAAATTTCCTAAACTTATCGCCTTAACAATAGGAGCAAAGCAGGCGAGCATTTATGCATATTGTATCTCTTTAGTACTCTGTCAATGTATGCCTTTTGTGATAAATCTAATGTTCCTTTGGACCTATCTCGGTGAATTTCAATACCAAGAACGTAAGATGCTTCACCGAGATCCTTCATATCAAAATTGGACGAGAGAAATCTTTTAGTTTCCCATGAGATGTCCACACCGTCTGGCCAATAATATATCGTCCACATAAAGAATCAAGAAGGTATAATTACTCCCCCTGAACTTAACATAAGTACAATTATCAACATCATTCTCCTTAAATCCAAATTTCCTTATGACTTCATCGAACTTAAGGTACCATTGCCTAAAAGCTTGCTTCAGGCCATATATGGATTTCTTTAGCTTGCATCCCAAATGTTCCTCGCCTTCCACAACAAAACCTTCAGGTTGTGTCATGTAAACGTCCTCATACAAGTCTCCATTCAGGAATGCAGTCTTAACGTCCATTTGGTGCAACTCTAAATCGAAATGTGCTGTGAGCGTCATTATGATTCTAAATGAATCTTTGGTTGAGACAGGCGAAAATGTTTCATTATAATCAATGCCTTCTCTCTGTGTAAGCCCTTTCGCTACAAGTCTCGCCTTAAACCTTTCGACATTCCCTTTGGAGTCGCGTTTTGTTTTGTAGACCCATTTGCAGCCTACTGTTTTGGCTCCATTAGGAATTTCCACTAAATCCCATACACCATTATCGCCCATAGACTTAATTTCATCTTTCATGGCATCTAGCCACTTGGATGAATCCTTACTCTTCATAGCTTCCTTATAAGAGCTAGGATCATCCTCCTTCCTAAGATCATCTTCATTCAAGTAAACCTCATAATCACTTGGGATAGCAGATCTCCTCACTCGTTCTGATCTCCTGACAGGTTCATTAGCATGCTCATTAGGCTGTTCATTAATCATCACAGAGGGCTGTGAAGGCTCATCATTAGGTACTGCACTTGTATTTTCAGAGCTCTCAACAGAAGGAGTAGCCACAGAATTAACTGGAGATGCAACAGGAGTTACAATTACAGGATCAACTGTGGGCACAACCATTTGGGGCATGGGAAAAACAGTCTGTCGAATTAGCGGTGAAGCAATATAAATCCGCTTCTCCTCAAGATCAATTTTCCTAGGCTCCAAGTCACCACTGATGCCATCATTTTCCAAGAACACAGCGTGCCTTGTTTCTACAAACTTTGTGGTACGATCTGGACAATAGAATCGGTACCCTTTAGACCTGTCAGGGTAGCCAATAAAATGGCAACTCACAGTCTTGGGGTCTAATTTCCCAATTTGTGGGTTAAATACTTTAGCTTCAGCCGCACAACCCCACACATGGAGGTTGTTCAAACTTGGTTTTCTCCCATCCATAATTCATAAGGTGTTTTCGGCACTGATTTACTGGGAACCCGATTGAGTATATGTGCAGCAGTCTTTAATGCTTCCATCCATAAATTTTCAGGAAAAGTAGAGTAACTCAACATACTTCGAACCATATCCATAAGTGTGCGGTTTCTTCTTTCCGCTACTCCATTTTGCTAGGGATCACCACGCATTGAGTACTGGGCAACTATACCATTTTCTTGTAGAAACCTGGCAAAAGGATCAGGAATCTGCCCATAAGATGCGTGTCGCCCATAATACTCTCCCCCACGATCCAAGCGCACTACTTTAATTTTTAGATTGTGCTGATTTTCAACTTCAGCCTTAAATATCTTAAATTTATCAAGCGCTTCCGATCTCTCTTTAATGGGATAGATATAGCCATAACGTGAGTAATCATCAGTGAATGTAATGAAAGAATCATAACCATCCACTGATGTCACAGGGAAAGGACCACATATGTCAGTATGAATTAATTCCAAAATCCCTGTGCTTCGAGTAGCACCTTTCTTTATTTGCTTTACATACTTGCCTTTGATACAATCAAGACAATGAGCATTCGAATCATTAAAGTCTAAAGGGTGGAGAATTTCATCTTTAATGAGACGTTCAATTCTCCCCCTCGAAATGTGGCTCAAATGACAGTGCCACAATTTCGACGAAGTCTCATCAATTCGCTTACGTTTTTTATTCACATCACATACATTCATGGATATAAGAGAATCTTGCAGGGATAACACATAAAGCTTGTCGTGTCGGATGTACAACAAACATTATCATTATTAAAATAAATCAGACACTTTCCGTGTCCAAAATTACAAGAATATCCATCATTATCTAATAATGAAATGGAAATTAAGTTTCTTCTCATTGAGGGAACATAAAGAACACCATTAAGTTTCATTACAAAACCATTATTCAAAACTAAAGAAACTGATCCAATAGCTTGAATTTCGGCTTCCATCCCATTAGCCACTCTTAGGCTTTTTCCCCCTCTGAGACTTCTCAACATATGGAATCCCTGCAAGGAATTCGTAACATGCACAGAAGCACCAGAATCAATCCACCAAGAATTTATAGGAAAATCAGCATAAAATGCATCATCAACAAAAGTAATTTCATAAGTACCTTTCTTGGCGAGCCATTTCAGCCATCCAGGACAATCATCTTTGAAATGGTCCTTCGACTGACAAAAGTAACACTCACCACTTTTCTTCTGTTCATTTGAGCTCCCAGGACCTGAAGCGTTTTTAGGCGCCTTAGGATGCTGTGGATGTTGTGGCTTCTGATAAGGGGAGTAGGCTTGCTCCTTCTTTCCCTTTCCTTTGTAGTCACCTCTATTTCTAGAGAGACCGACTTTATTTGAGGAGCCGACTTGATTCACAAAATCAGTAGCCCCTTCAGCCTTGAGCCTCTCTTCCTCTTGAGAAACATTAGCGATCAACTCGCTCATGGTCCACTTGTCCTTAATGGTGTTATAGTTCACCTTGAAAGCTTCAAATTGCTTAGGAAGAGACATCATAATGTAATGGACAACAAAACCATCAGAAATTGCCATGTCCATTGTCTTAAGTCTGGCAGCAATATTGATTATGGTCATAATGTGCTCACGGACATTTCCAGTACCATTGTACTTAGTGTTCATGAGCCTGTGCATCAGTGTGGTAGCATAAACTTTAGAGGACCCCTTAAAGTGATTCTCGATGGAGGACAAATAGTCCTTTACCCTTTCTTTTCGAGGATTGCTCCTTATGGCCTCACCGATAGAGTTCTTCATCACAGCAAGTGAAACGCGGTTAGACCGCTCCCACTTCTCAGCATTATTTTTGTAATCCTTCATTTTGTCGTCAAAATTGTCCTCTCCTTCAGTAGGAGCGACAGGCTCATCAAACCTGAACGCATAGTCCAGGTCCAAGAGCTGGAAAGTCGTCATAAGCGTATTACTACCATTAAGTGGCTCAATTGCATTAACTTGAGCGGAAACAGAAGCAGCTGAAAAAAATTTAAAATTTACATTAGGAAAACACATAATTAATTTGCATGAATGTTAACCTTACGTTGGTATGAGTAACAACATGCTCATAAGAATTGTTCGCATCACCGTTGGGCAGAAACGAAAAATTTAACATAATTTATCGCATGCAATTACAATTAACGTTGGTCAAAGAGTAATAGCATGGTAAAAAATAAACATAAAAATAAACATAATTGATTACATGCAATTACAATTAACGTTGGTCAAAAGGTAATAGCATGTAAAATTAAATACAGCCCTCCAATTGAATTTCCCGTTAGTTCCATTCAATTAGGGGCAGAACATTATGCAGGGGAAAAGGACATAATAATTTTCAGCAGCTTAGCAACATTATCCGGTAATATTTTCATGAGAGAGACATCCAAAAATACATCAATCATCAATTATACATGAGATATACATAAAATATATACTGAAAAAAAATACCATGTGCTGCTGGGCCGAAACCCAACAGCCAAAACAAACAGTGCAGCTGGCCCATTAAAACATGCGCGCGACCCAAAACAAAAAATGGCGGTACGGCCCATAAACGCGCGCGCGGGGCAGCCCGAGAAGAGTTGACCGCTGGATCTCATCCGACGGTCCATAATGCGCGGCAACCCATACAAGAGGGTAAAAACCCTAACCCTAACCGCACTTCATCCACTCTCCACGCGGAAAAACCGGAGCATGGGCGGCGGCTGGCGCGCGCCGGCGGGCGCGCGCGCGCGCGCGGAGGAGCGGCGTGGGGGCGTTAGCGGCGGCGTCCCCGGCGGCGCGCGGCGATGGCGGCCGGCGGCGGCGGCATCGGCGCGCGCGCTTGCGATGCGGCGGCGGCGCGCGGAGCCGACGGATCCCGCACGCGGCGCGCACGCGCCCGAAGCTGCTGGCGGCGCGCGCGTGCTCGCGCGGAGGCGCTCCATCGGCGGCAGCAAGCGGAGGCGCAAGGAGCAGCTACACGACGGCAAGAGGCGGCAACGGCGGCGGCACCCACAAGGAGCGACGGCGCCCGTAAGTCCCGATCTGAATTTTTTTTGTTCTTGTTCTTCCCGATCCAAAAGAATTTGGGGAAAACTTCTTTAGGGTTCATCATGATTTGGGTTCGGGTTTCATCAGATTTTGGGGAAAAACTTTAGGGCTTGCATAAAACATTTGATTCCCCTCCTTCTCCCATGCTACCCGAGCCAACATCAAACCCTAATCCGAAACAAGACATGCACTAGGGTTCTAGGAAGACTAGTGAGGCTCTGATACCAATTGTTAGATTCATAATCATCAAGAGCATCACATTATCCACTAGCCAAAAATCCAGAACACCTAGAGTATGGGAGTTAGGGTTTGACTTACGGTCGCCGATGAAAGCCATTAGTGGAAGACCCGTGCCTGCGTGATGCAGGCGTGAGGAAGAGTCGGTGAAGGTCCGGAGAGCTCACGGTTCGGGGTCGCCGGCGTCGTCCTGCAGTGGCGGTCGGCGGCCTTCCCGTTGCTTGATAGCGCGTAATAGATCGGATCTTTAGGGTTTTGTTTGGGGTTTCTGACTCTCACGCGAACGTTGTCAAAAAATGGGAGAGGCCGATACCCATCCTTTATATATACGCTGTTGCAACGGGGGACCGTAACCAATATGGTAAGCTCCCCCGATCAGGGCGCGGAAAAATAGGGATGTGGGTTTCCCCACGTCTCCCTCGTCTCGGCCGTTTGGCCTCAGATCAATATCCAATACTCTCTTCTACTCTGAGCTAGATCTTGATCTCGGTTCTTGGATGCTTCTTTGTGATCTAGATCTTGCTGAATGTGGTAGCAGGGAGATCTAGTGGTAGTAGAGGGGAGATGAATTGAAATTGATGAGGAGTGTGAGGTAAGGGAGGAGTGGGATGGAAAGCGAAGTGGCAATCGTACGTGCCGACGGAGGGAGGGAGGAGTGGTGGTGTCGGTGGCAGCTGCAGTACTTCACCGACACCACCACCCTCTTCATCATCAAGCTAATCCTCATCGACTGGGCCGAGGGCCGCCGGTGGGCGGACATCATCAAGCCCGGCTGCGTCAACACCGACCCCATCTTCCCCAACAACAAGCTCACTGGCACCGACGTCGTGTACATACACACACATTTCTCCATCGATCTCCATGCATGCATCAAGCAAACTTGTTCCAGGTCTCTATCTGATAGGCTAATTGATGTATTTGTGTGCAGAAAATGTAATTAGGTACCCTGGTGGGCTGTGGTTTGATCCGCTCGGTTGGGGCAGCGGCTCGCCGGAGAAGATCAAGGAGCTGCGTACCAAGGAGATCAACAACGGCCGCCTCGCCATGCTCGCCGTCATGGGCGCGTGGTTCCAGGCAGAGTACACCGGCACCGGCCCCATCGACAACCTCTTCGCCCACCTCGCCGACCCCGGCCACGCCAACATCTTCCAGGTATATACAATTAATACACAAGCATCTGAACTAACAATTGATATGATTTGGATACTAATTAATTGGTGATTTTTTTTGTGTGCGCGCTTGTATGTAATTGTACGCCTTCACCCCCAGATGAGGTTTGAAGTCCGAGTTAGCAGTTCGAGGAGTACGTGCTACCATGGGGAAGAAAGATTGTTGGTGATGCAGCTTAACTTTTTTGGGGAGTAGGTTATTGTGAACGATGATATGTAATACTACCCCTATTACGCCCCACGGAAACGCTGCGCGGTCCGCCCCGCCACGTCACCCGCGCGCGCCCCGGCCGGCGCGTGGCGCGGGAATCTTCGTACGGTCGGCCGAGCCACTTTCCCTGTGCTTCCCAGAAATTACGTAGAGGTCCTTTTTCCTCACGAAAAAGTTTTTTTTCCTCGCGAAAAGGTCCATGCCCGTTTTTCTTGCAGCGCCTTTTTCTGGAAAAAACCCTCCAATTTGCAGGATAGCGCCCCGCGGTTATGTAAATTGCGTACGGGTCCTCGATTTTTTACAAAAAAAGTCCTTTAGCTTTTTCGAAAATACGTATGTGCCCTCGGTTTTTTTAAAAAACTCCTCGCGGATCATCGTCTCTTTTACTTCGGTACACACGGTGGCTGGCGCGGCGTGGCGCCACGCCTATGAGGCTAGTTGTACTTGTACTACGGTGTAACCGATCGATGTAAAATAGGTTAATAATCTCTTAGAAGTCAGGTTCCCTTCACTGAACCGAAGTCTTATTTGTGCTAGCCCTGTTCTTTTTAGTTTTTAAAAATTATTTTTAGATTTTTCTACAGGACTTAACTTTTAAGCGAAATATTATTTTAAGATAGAGTCTATAAATTAATTGTAGTACATATTATAATAACTTCATTTATATCGGCCGAAATCGCACATAAATTCCTGTTACTTAGTATCCTTTCTCACAAATAGACTAAAAATTATAAGTTATAGTTAAAAGCCATAAGCTGATACTAAAAAGAACTTACCCGTAACCCGTGATGTTGATGACATCTAGCACGGATACAGACATAGTTTGCGACACCTTGAGGCCGGTTCTTGCTTCTTGCATAACAGAAGCTGAAATTAATCTCACCCCACTTAAAAACTTCACATTGCTAATTCTAATTGAATCCGGATGGGTCGGTGCCGTTTTTAATAAAAAAAACAACGTTTCATGACAATTAGTTTGAACTTTTGAAGAACTCCCAAACAAACACACTTGTCTCACAAAAATCAATCCAAACACCTCATGAAATCGAAAGCTTGGGCCTAATTGGAACGCAGGATATCACAATAAATTCACATAAATTGTGCACAAAATTATATGTTTCCTATTGAAAACCTGCAAAAATCCAGTGTTTCAAAGGGTAAAATGTATAGGCAGATCAAGCCGGCCTTCATATATTTTAATTTCATTCATTGAACTTTACCTAACCTTTTTCACAATACCATCAAAACAAAGCTAAAATAGCACCTCACGAAAAAGAAAAGAACCAAGCCGAATAACAATATAACAAAGGCCCCATCTTTAGAAAAAACAAAGGAGGCCCAAGAAAACCGAGTTCATAATTAGCAATGAGACACAACTGTCTCTATACACAGGGACATGGCTGCATAAGACCTTACGTTATTTGTTCATGATCATCTAACAAACACTCGTCTCTACCTTCCCATTGCGACTTGTGAGAGTACGATTAACCTCTAAAATTGAAATAATTGCTTATTTACAACACATATCATCGAGATCACACGTACTTCAATGCTTCACAATTCACATTGATATATCTGTGTATGAAAAATGGAAGGGAAAACAAGGAAAGGGATCGGGGGAACCTCGTTACAATTCACTTCCATTCCATGGCTCTCCAAGGATCAAAGGGGAAAATAATCATCAACACAGGGTGCCTATGCAATATATTCACATTCTAAAAAAAAAGAAGTATATGGACCTAATTGGAAGTTTGACCACCTAACTAGAGCTGGTCAAATGAGTCATGCTAGTCGAGTCGACCCAAAGCACGGGCACTGTTAGCCTGATACAGGCACGTCATAGCCCACCACCTAAACATGCCATGTTGCCCCGGGCCGATAATCCGTGCAGGTCAAGACCTCATCCCAGCGGTCCGGCTTGACGTGGTACGAATAGCACTAGGCCTGACACAGCATAGCCCAAACATGATCCAACTTGATATGATCCGTTTTATTTTTAATATTTATATAATTTTATTTGTAGTTTTGAATTCTATATAATTCATTTTATAAATATAAATAAATTTTATTTTTATTTTACTATATACTTTTTCTACGATTTTTTTTAAAAATTGCATATCAAATGGCTAACTATGCATAAGCCGATCCGATAGGCTAATGGTGCCGAGCTATGTCGGACCTCACACGAGCTAACATGGCATGTGAGGCTATTAAGCTATACTTGAGTCGGGGTCTTAGGGTCTGTTCTTTAACGGCTTCTAAAAACGGCTTTTGGCTTTTGTTACAGTACCTAACTTTTAAACAGAGTATTTTTCTCAAGACGAGGTCTACAAGTTAATTGTAGTATACGTTAAAAAGCCAACATCTGTATCAACTAAAATCGTAAGCGAATATCTCTCTTTGCAATGTTTACCGTAAACAACTAAAATTTAAAATTTTCAAAAAAAAACTATAAGTCCTAACTATCAAACAGATCCTTAATATGACCGATATAATAACCCATCGAAATAAGAGACCAAATGGTCACGTGTCTAAATAGAGTGTGCCCAGATGCCCGTATGGTGCCACCCGTTTGGCCACCTCTGCGCCCACCTTCCCCTGCACTAGTAACATACCCGTGCTAACGCTACGATAAAATACAAAACAAAATAAAATTTGTAAAAAATAAAACGAACAATCAGATTCATTAAGATTCACGTCTCATATATTGTATAACCAAATATTTTTGTCATATAATGAATTTCACATAAATTTGGCCGTAAGATAAGGAGCTAATCTGCTTTCTTTGGTGCATGTGAGAGCATCAATACGAGCCTACATAGAACAAATTTCAAGCCAGAAGAAAGTACAGGTAAGCAAATTCACAAGATGAAGCAACTATATATTTTTAGCGATTGACTATTAAATCATCGATCCTTGTGATAAAAAAACCAGAATGCTCGCTACAAAACAAGTTGGGAATTTTTGCCTTGTGTTTAATAAAGTGACTCTATTTGCCAAATATTCTAGTCTCATTTCCCAAGGATATACCCTGAAGGAAAAATAAAAGCCATTTTATAGGATGTACTTACAAGCTACAACTAAAACCAAATATATATTAACAAAACAAGATCAAAACCCAGATCTCGGAAAGCACTTGTATTGCATAACCATTTCATAATATTGACAAAGTTGGCGTCCTGCCAACAGCCACTTGCTGAACAAAGGGCATAAGATGTTCCCCAAGGTATCCACTGGGATGAGCCCCAACTGGATTGATGTACCTAAGTAAAATGATCTTCCATTCAAGATCTGTACTGTAGATATCACGGCAAATATCCTCAATGACAAGCTGCAATCCATTTGTAAAATTGCAGTCAGGTCAGAGAACTCATGAACGTTAGCAGATTCACTCGTTGAAAGGAAAATGACAGGCCTCAGACCTTTGGTTATCAATAAGAGCCTACATAGAATAAATTTCAAGCCAGAAGAAAGTACAGGTAAGCAAATTCACAAGATGAAGCAGTTTCGCGGAGTCGCGCGAGGCTTCATGAGTCGAGGAGGCGACGCTGACGCGTCGGTGTGACCCGATCGCGCGCGATGGGTCGAGTCGCGCGGGGGAGGTGGGCGTCGCCTTTGAATTTGGATTTGGATTGTTGGATATGAGTGGGTAAGGAGAGAGAAAGGTGTGAATTGATCCTTGATCGTTGATTTCACTGGTTGGTTTTTCTGAGGACACGAATTGGTATGAACGCAGGAAAACTCATGACTGTTGGGGGCACAATTTGAGGTGGTCGTAAGAAAGAATTGAACTGGTGGATTTTAGGGGTAGAGATTAGTTTCATCAATTCGCTTTAATTTTACCTGGCTTCATGTTAGATTTTCAGGATTTTTTAAATTGTTTAATTTAGCACTAATATCATGCGCTGATGCCCTAAATTTTCTGTTATTGATGTTAAAATCTAATTCCTATTTGGTTTGTCAGATTAAATTTGGCAAAGAATTGATCAATCTCGTGATATAATCTTGCACCAATCACCTAATCCTAGACGTAACAGACCATGATTTCAGCACGAAGTTCCTAATTCATCAAGATTTTCTTTGCAGATTCGTTTTTTTAAAAGCATTTGCAGATTAGATTCGTTCAGGTGCTTGCAGATTTGGTAAGTTCTTAGGCCAAATTAGATTGTCCCCCAATACTTTATGATGATAAAATTGTCAACTGCCTAATCCTAAAAGCAACAGATGAAGATTTCAACATGTAGTATCGATTAAATCGCCAACTGCCTAATCCTAAAAGCAACAGATGAAGATTTCAACACGTAGTATCGGTTAAATCGCCAATTGCCTAATCCTAAAAGCAACAGATGAAGATTCCAACACGTAGTTCCTAGTTGATTAAATCGCCAACTGCCTAATCCTAGAAGTAACAGGTAAAGATTTCAGCACGTAGCCCCTAATGGATCGACATTTCCTTTGCAGATTCGTTTCATCCAGGTGTTTGCGAATTCATTCCATTCCTCGCCAAATTCGATTTTCTCCTATTATAATTTCTGATGATTAATCACAATTTTTCCAGCACAACCCAACAAGAACAATCCCGACTGATTCAAGATGCAACAGCAACGAATGGATATAATCTACCACACGACAAAAACGCAGAAGAATGAGAAGAGACAATCTTGATCGGAAATTTACCTCGCAAGAATCGCCTCGAGTTGCTCGCGGATGCAAGGGCCTTCGGCAACCGATTCCGATCGATCAGCGAGCCCCGCCGATCGACGAAAACCTTCGATCTCGGCCTCCGAATTGCGACGGCGGGAGAACGATGGAGCAGTCGCTGCCAACATGAACTCGCCCACCACCACCACCAACACAGCCCTATGGTGCTGCGCTTATATAGCCCCCCCGGGCGGCCGCACCGACCTGGACTTGCACGCGCCCGAGAGGCGGCGCGTGGTGGGGCCGGGGCGTCACGGCGGACGCGGACGGCGATGACAACGACTCCAGCGGAGGCGACGCACGGGATCGGCAGAGGGAGGAGGCGTCCGGGAGCCTCCTCGGCGGCGCCGGGCGGCGTCGGCTTGGCGGCTGGCAGGGCTAGGGTTTCCGAAACGGCGGCGAGCGGAGAGAAGGCGGATTGGGGATAGGGGGAGAAAGAGGGGCCGGGGAGTCCTGAATTTTTGATCTCCTGAAATAGCGGCCAGTTTCCGTTTCGTTTCTAATCGGGCGCGGTTGGTGGTGCTTGGCTGTGCGTGGCCGTGTTCCGGTTATGGCTCATCGTGGATTTGGATCGTTGGATATGAGTGGGTAAGGAGAGAGAAAGGTGGGAATTGATCCTTGATCGTTAATTTCACTGGTTGGTTTTTCTGGGGACACGAATTGATATGGACGTAGGAAAACTCATGACTGTTGGGGGCACAATTTGAGGTGGTTGTAGGAAAGAATTGAACTGGTGGATTTTAGGGGTAGAGAAGAATGGATCGCGAGACGCCGAGACCCAGGAAAGTTACGAAGTAGACCAAAAACAAAGGAAGGAGTCAAAAAAAAACAAAGGAAGGAAGGAGTCAAAAAAAAAAAACGAAGGAAGGAGGCATCCAAAAGCCAAACAAAATCGAATCGAGAAAAAAAGAGGAGCACGCGCCGCCGCCGTCGCCACCACCGCACCATGGCCACCTCCACCCGCCGCGCGTCGCAGCTGCTGGGGTCCGCCGCCTCCCGCCTCCTCCACGCGCGGGGTTTCGCAGCGGCCGCCGCGGCGGCGCCCTCGCCGGCGGTGTTCGTCGACAAGAGCACCCGCGTGATCTGCCAGGGCATCACCGGCAAGAATGGCACCTTCCACACCGAGCAGGCCATCGAGTACGGCACCAACATGGTACTTCCCCGCGGCCCAACCCAGCCGCCTCCCTGTCTGGTGTCTTCTTCGATCCGCGCATTCCGACCTCTCTAGCGCGCGATTCTAGGGTTTGAGGGGGCTGAAGCTGTGCGATCCCGTCATCCGCGTGGATGTGTGGTTTCCGATCTCCATTTTCTCGGGTTTTACGGTGTTTATGGTTGGATTCGAAACGGGAGAGACGAAATGCGTGAGCCGCATACGCGTAACTAGGGGTGTTGGGAGGTGAAATGTGCTATGATAGTTCCCTACTTATGTGGTTGAGGGCCTAAAATTTTAGGTGAAATGGCTAAAAACTAGGATTCCTTGTCATTTGCTGACATAAATCTAAGTGGTGATGCTGTGTTTTATGTTGCCTAGTAAATTGTGGCACTAGTGGTGTTCTTCACTGTGCAATCTAGTGAGCCAGCACGTCAGTATGTATCATGACTCACTGGAAAAGAAATCCTTGAAGTAACTAGTTTTCATGGATTCCTCGATATTTTGTAAATCTAGGCACTGGTTGATCTAAAAATAGCGTGGAAAACCATCTCCATCATGACGCTTTGAGACTTTTTTAAAGCTGCTCTTGTAAAATCCAACCGAAATAAATGTTATGTATTTAGATGTCACATTCTTCAATAAGTGGGATGGAGACACCGAGTCAGGTTTTGCTTGTGATCTGTTTGTTGTGTAAATCAGGCAGTGTTCTCTGCACAAGAGAAGTACCGGAATATTTGAAGAAGGAACTCAATACGTAGAATCCTGGAATTACCTAAAGCATCCTGACAGCCTTCATGGACCTGATGTGGTGCTTGGCAGGTTGCAAGTTCTAATTTCACTACTATGTTCTTGACTAGCAGTTCACAGGGTTAACGGTGAAATTGGCCCCGATTTGATTATTTTCACATGGTACAATACTAGTTGGATTATGAATGCAACTCCAAAGAGGGCCCTGCTGCACAAACTGTTTCATAAAAAAAATTGGCCTTTTTTTATGGCGGTTTCAGCAATGCTTCACTAAGATACTATAATTTTGACTTATAGAAAAAAAGTTGTTTTAACGGATTAGCTTGTCCGTGTTATGATGTTTATTTTCTTTTTACCCTTTTTAATTGAAGTACTTGCCATTGCAACAGGTAGGTGGAGTTACTCCTAAGAAAGGTGGAACTGAGCACCTAGGCCTTCCAGTGTTCAACTCCGTAGCAGAAGCTAAGGCGGAGACAAAGGCAAATGCATCTGTCATATATGTTCCACCATCATTTGCTGCTGCTGCAATAATGGAGGCAATGGATGCCGAGCTTGACCTTGTTGTCTGTATTACTGAAGGGATACCTCAGCATGACATGGTAATTTTTAACAATTTCAGTACCTCATTAGTCACTTTATTGCTCTGTATTTCTGAGCATGATAATTTTCTCATATGTTTTCTCTTCATCAATAACTCTACACTTAAGCTAGAAAATTTTACCAAAAAAATAGAAAAATACAATGTGTGATCCATGTCATTTATTCAGATGGATATATAGCCATAGAATGGTAGGCATACATGGAGCGGCATGAGGTTATTTTGGTAAATAATATTAATAAATAGGAGTTCCAAACTGTCATGAATTATAGCATGAACCACTGAGCAGTTCACTTGCTGTTATTCCCTTGACTATCTTTTTTCTGTGCGTAGTGTTAATAACTCATGCGGTCATGCCATACCATAATTAGGTATTTGTCTTTCCCACATTTTAGATATTTCCTTTCAGGTTTATTTTGATGTATTTTCTACTTTGTTGAGGGAACTTAATGAGGCTATCATCATACGGTTTCCTTTGCAAATTTCAGGTGAAAGTGAAGGCTGCTCTGAACAGGCAATCAAAAACTCGATTGATTGGACCTAACTGCCCTGGTATCATTAAGCCTGGTGAATGTAAAATTGGAATCATGCCAGGTTATATCCACAAGCCTGGTCGTGTTGGGATAGTATCACGTTCTGGTACCTTGACATATGAAGCGGTATGCCCTTTATTGTAGGGATGCTTTCAATCTGGGAATACGCTTGCCTAAGGTGTATTTCTTTCTTCATTGACAGGTATTTCAAACAACAGCTGTAGGCTTGGGGCAGTCAACTTGTGTAGGCATTGGTGGTGACCCCTTCAACGGCACTAATTTTGTTGATTGTCTTGAAAAGTTTGTTGATGATCCTCAGACAGAAGGTATACTTTGTGACTGAGGCTCCACAATCTTAAGCTTAAGCAAGAACATATATTTTTCTCTTTTCATCTACTTCTGAGATATCCAAATGTCCCTTAATTTGGTATGTTTTGCACTACCACTGGTCTCAATTAGATCGGCATGATTGGTTTTACCTTTTTTCTATAATCGCTTTTAGGTTGCCATGAATTTGTAGGACAGATAAGTTAACCTTGATCCTTACTATAGCTTAAGTTATCTACCCCTGTATGTGCCAACTGGAGGACTTTTCATGAATTGTTTGCTACTTTGCTCCGACTTGGTTGAATCTAACAAGAGAAGAAAATTAATCATGTAGTAAGAATGGAGCTCCCTGCTTTTTACATTTCTCTTTATCTTGTACCCTTCTGTGTGTCGTTAATTCCTTATATTGTTAGTTAAGGCACACAAATACGTTTGCTAAATTCTTCAATACTTCTGTATGCATTTTAGTTATTATTCCCATCAATCAATACTGCACTATCCTTGTAAGTATTGTTCTCATTGATAATTACTGTTCTGTGCCTTTTAGGTATTGTTCTCATTGGAGAAATTGGAGGTACTGCTGAGGAGGATGCTGCAGCCTTCATCCAGGTGAGGGTTTGTTGGCCTGTTGGGATTGGCATTGGTTTGTATAACCTTTTTCTGTATTACATGTCCTATTTCTGTAGTGACTTTGCATGTTGCAACACCCCCTGTCTCATTAACGAGTGGAGTATCATTCAATTTCAGTCATGAACATGGCAGTTAAAATTATGATCTATCAATGAACATGGCAGTTAAAATTATGATCTATCTATTTCTCTAATAGGCTTCATGATTTCTTACATTACTTATTGCAGTTCAAGCATGATGGCAATTAAAAAGCCGCACTCTCTTTGATTTTGAAGTATTTATACCTTATAGGACCCTCAATATTCAATAATATGTCCATGCATCTTTCCCAAAAGATTTATGATATGTCTCAATTGTCAATGAATGCTTCTTTTTTACCTAGGAAGCTGCATTGCTGCAAAGTCATCTAATGTTGTGGTTTTCTTTTTTCTACATACTAAACTAGTTATAGTATCCATGTGTGTGCTGTAGTTCACCATGATTTCACAAAAATAGGCTTAAAATGTTGTTAAATCAACAGATATTTTTTGGCAATCTTCCTGAAAAATACCTTTTTTGGGGCGGGGAAGACACTATGGAGCCAATACATGTTCTAGATATATTGCCTAAAGGCCCTTTTGGTCTAGCTTTTAGATAGACCATTTTTTTATTAAATATAATTTAGCTTATTAGATAAACTACAAATATTGTTTTGAGTAGCTTGTGAACACTTTCAAACTTATAAACCCCATAAGCCACCCTCCCCTGTCTTCAGCTTCTGAGTGGAAAGGGGGCTTAAGTTCATAAGGCCTAAGGGAAACCCAGAAATAGGCTAGTTGTCTGGGCCTAGCTTAAGCTTATGTGACCCACAGTTCTAAGCTTTAAATATTCCACAGTCCCCAAACAAAGCTGTTTTTGATACCCATTTTGGCTAGATAGGTCATGTGACCATGACTCTCTGGCACTATCGAAACATTGTTTTCAAGAATTCAGTTTCAATAAGAGTCCAAGTGGGCCGCCACACAATTGTCATGGTCTCATGGTAGCTGCAGTGAACTCGGTTAGTTTTTCATGTGACATGGAATGTCTTAAGGCTGTACCTGGTCAGGTTGAGGTAAACAAAATATTTTGATGATTTATTAATGTTGTGAGATGACAAATGATCGTCAATCACTGCAAATATGTGATGAAAAGTAACAATTATTATCAACTAATTTAAGTTGACGTGCAAATATTTCAGGAAAGTAAAACACAAAAGCCTGTCGTTGCATTCATAGCTGGACTCACTGCACCCCCAGGCCGTCGCATGGGTCATGCTGGAGGTATCAACTTAATAAGAAGTTTGTTATTTGTTTTTTCTTTGTAATTCATGCTTTACTACATAGTACATATTTTTTTCTCCACTCAGTTGTAGTCTTTGGAAGTATGTAGTTGAAACAATGCTCCTGGCAGTCTTAATGTTGCCAGATTATTGTTCATGAGTTCTGGGCGATTTTCTGTTACTCTGCATGACAATGGTAGTTCGTGAAAAATGTTTCATAGAGATGTAATTAAATTTGCAAATATCTATAGATAAAAAGGTTAATACTTAACAGATTTTAGTAAGGAAGTTTCACCAGGGTGAATGTGGTATTGATTCACTCACTAATAGCTGTTGGGTTTGTATTTCATTCTTCCTATCAATATGGACATTTGCACAATTTAATTGGGTAAGTCGCAAAGCAGTGATGTTGGACCTCATAGTTGCATTGGATCCTATTGGCACCTTTGCCATCTATTGTATCTTGGCCTCATGGGTCAAGGTTTATGATTGACTTTGTTCCTTTACTATAACATGGTAATTATGCATGGGTTTTTTGCGTTCTGCAAGTATTGCTGACAGGTATACGAAATAGAGAGGATTGCTTATATGCCACTGAATAACATTTCATGAAATTCATGGTGACAACATGGTTTGCTTTCTTGAATTTGTTGCTGCATTTGTCATTATAACTATCAGAACAACTGTAGTACCACGCCATTACTTTATAATGGCAAAGCATATGAATCTCAATCTTCCAGGAAAAATGTGCGCTGTTATACATTTATTTGATCGTTTTGAATCAAGTGCTACATGTACTAATCTACTATCATTTTCCTCTTATGTTGCAGCTATTGTGTCAGGGGGGAAGGGCACCGCCCAAGACAAAATCAAGGCACTCAGAGAGGCTGGAGTTACTGTTGTTGAGTCACCAGCGAAGATTGGCTCGACTATGTTCGAAATTTTCAAGCAGCGTGGAATGTTAGATTAGAGAGAAGAAATGGTACAGTACAAAAAACATTGGGAAACTTCTTTTTGGTGCTCGTGGGTTAATAGCGAGCAATTCGTAGAGCCGTGTCGCTGGCCGCGAAATTGAACTACTCAGGCTTCCTTCTCCTTTTCCTCTCTGCCTTCAGTGTGAAGATGGCCTTCTTGAGACACCTTTCCGTGTGCTCGTTTCAATAAGACAAATCCTCGAGTCATGGACATGCTATTTTGCTTGGAATTGATGCAAATACCAAAGATGTTTCAGGTTTTCTTGTTCTTAACGACCAAATTACCAATCCTCGCTATCTGTTTTGAATTTTAATGATCAAATTATTATTCGGAATTACAAAAATATATCTGCGATTTAAACCTTTGTATTTTGACTGTATGTCGTCCAACGGTTAGGTGACTTGAACTAGTCGTCAAACCGTTGGATAACACATAGCCAAGTCACTCAATAGTTTGGCGACTTGGCGTAGTGCAAAAATCGCTCTATGGTCAGGCGACATGGTAAAATCGCCATATGTTAGGTGACTTTGACCATATGCTGCCTAATAGTTGGGCGATTAGCCTAAGTCGCTCAACTGTTGAACGATATGGTCAAAAGTTCAAAAATTTAAATCGCATGTATATTTTTGTAATTTTGAATAATAAATTGATTATTTTTTAAAGAACTTATCTGTTTTTATGTTTCCACTTTGATATAAATATTATGTGTATATTTATGAGACCTAAAAGGTATTATAATAGAGACTATAAAAAATAATACAAAAGAATATACTATATACAAATAAAGAAATCAAGAAAACAAAGAAACCTTATCCTATTCTAACACACTCTACGCTACTGTTTTCCTTGTCGAGCCTGTGTGATAGGTGTATGCGCACCTGTTGGGGTGTGGTGGCAAGAACAGTCTTGCACTATGCGACTGGAATCGGTAGAAGCATGTTAAGGTCCCGTTTTAAACAATTTTTGTTAAGTTTGGTTAATATTATGATACGTATTATAATATCGTATGATTCTACTAGAGATAGATAATATAGATTGTAATATAGATCAGAATCAAATAGTATCGCAAGAGGATCATGATTCAACTCATAGAATTATTAGGATAAGATAGAATCGCGGTGAGATCATGATCGTGATAACAAAATATATTAGTGTATAAAATTTGATATTACATATTGCTAATTTAAGTTGCATTAGTTTAATTTTCTTTATTTTTATTATTTATATGTTGTTCTAAGGTAAAAAGTATTATTTTTGACATATTGCACTTTTAGATTATTAGTTTATTAAAAAATAATTAAATAAGTTTAAAAAATCAATCTTAATTCAATATAATATACATAAGTGTACTCAAATTACAAAATTAAATTCAAAAATTCCATTATAGACTTGTATAATTAGAAATATAATTCAACTTTTATATAAAATATGTACAATTTTAAAAATTTGATAGAATCAATGATTCTACGATGCGCTCTCGTTAGATGAAAAACGATCCTATTTGAGATTACAATTCTGACAACCTTGGTTTCGATTTCTGACTTGTCTAGGAGCCAAAAAAACAGTTTAAAATATGTTGGTTTTTTAATGTGGTTTTCTTTTCTTTTTTCCTTTTTCATATGCGTTGTCAGAGATATAACGGTGTTTTTTAGGGCCGTTCGTTTTGTCTTTTGTTGATGATTTTTAGCTGTGGCTTACTGTGTTTTGGCTGAAAATAAATAGTAGTGGTTAAAAAAGTGGTTTTTAGAAAGAATGGATGAGTGAGAAAGATATATACGCGTGACGAGCGAGAGGAATGAGAGTGTGTGATGTACCTATAACTAGTATTTTATCTCCGGAGCGAGAGGAGTTCGTATTGATTTTTGACTTTTCTAAGTAAAAGACAAACAGAAACCAATACTAACAGATTTTTTCTATTTTTATTTTTCTTTAATTAAATACCTCAAGAAAAAACTAACAACCACTATAATATCATTTCAGCGAAAAACCATCGCAGAAAGCTAAATTGAAAGGGACCTAAATTAACGTTGCCTGCTGTTCATTCTCTCCTGGGTCCTGGTTGCCTAACAGAACTTGCTATGCTACTTTCAGAAAAGCAGCGAAAATTGTTCCGTAGTACTCGCTGCAGCAATGCACATCCAGTTTATCTATTCTCAAGATTCTTCTGTGCAGGTGGAAGATCACATTAGCAGTTTTTGTTATAAAAGGATACAAGACCGAAGGCATAAACAAGTTTTGATCCCCGCATAAAAGTAGGTTCCTGCAGTCGTTGGATCTCCGTGTGAGTGAATTGCATCAAAATACAATACCGGATACCGCAGAATGTGCTTTGCAAGACCTGTAAATCAATACCGTATGATCAATGCATGAAATTAGAAGGATCTTTTTGCTTTTTGCTTTTTTTTTCGTTTCCTTCAAGACAATGTACCTAGATACTACAAGCCCAGATGTTGTACAGCTAATGGTATCTCTTTTGACGCTACATACAACTCATGGTACAATTTGAGTTGATTTGATTCCATCTAACAACAAAACTATCTTCTAGAGAACTTTGACAAGAGATAGACAACGAAGAAGCAAAATAGAGCAAAAAGGACAACATGGACAACATGATTGGAGCCCTGCTGGATGATGCTCTTGTTCATCCGTCGCATGTTATTCTTCACTCCAGCCTGAGCTTTTATAAGGGTCATTTGCTGTCCATGCACAGAAGAAAACAAAATCAGAGCATAACTAGGATAAAGATGGCTAAAAACACAAGAAAATTATTTGATGCATAGTGGTCCTTAAAAAGTAGCTCAGGTATACATAATATCTAGAGAGTTCAAGCAACAAATAATTAACAGTTTACTACTGCTGATCAAAGGGCCTTCAAGGTCATACACAATAAATGACTTCATTGAACATATGAAACTCTTGAAAGATGGTAGGACTTAACAGCATATGAAGAAGGGATAAAATGTTTGTCAACTATCAAGGACAACCATGACCAAACCAAGAGGTTAATAAAAAATATATATAGCAATTGCCAGAGTAAAACATGACATGGAAATAAGAAGGTAACAATACCAATTGGCTGAGAAAATCATTCTGGAACTTGGCTTCAGTGTTTATCTCCTGGGCGACCTGGAAAAGCAATTGAGATCATATAAAAAAAGAAGCTTCTGAAAATGTGAACAAAAACCAGCATCAACAGCTTATAAACAACAAATAACACAAACGAATCATCAAAACTTGAAGTCTTTTCTCATCAAATGGCAAACCCATTACTTGTTGAAGCTAGAAACATCTGATATAAAATGGTACAACCTAGATACAGTATCATTGAAATTTTTGTAAGATTGATTTTACAAGAAGACAAAATAACAATAATGCTGCTAATCAGTCATGACTAATCCATAAGATTGTACAGAGGCATAAAACCAGAAAAGTCAATGGAGTCAATTCCAGATGAAGCTTCAATGGGATCACTCCATGCTCTTAACAGCATATCTGAGGAAGTATAAATCAATGTCTATCTATATGAAGGTTCAACGGGGTCACTGCATGCTCGTAGCAGCATATCTGAGGAAGTATAAATCAACAAGTATCTGTCAAGAAGCTAATCATATATGGTAATAATGGGTCAGGGGAGTGACGAGCAAGCAAAGGAATCTGACAAGAAAGATGGAACTATGGCAGATACGAAGGAAATGCCTCGAGGACCTGAGCGACTATTGAGAAAAAAAATCCAAAGCAGAGCATATGACCTCAATTTACACCATGTTATACATTGCATTTCCATTCACCCCAAATCCATTAACATCACATCAGTTTTGAAAGTTTCGCCACGAATTTGAAGAACAATACAGGGTACCAGTTTGTCACTATATTAAAAAGCACTAGCTACATATGGTGTTGATGTTAGCAACCCAAATCAAACAAGCAGTCTCTTATTTACCTACGAAGATTCTGATTTAAGTGACATCTACTATCAATTCTTCTTAGTTTAAA
Organism: Dendrocalamus sinicus; assembly: GCA_036346575.1. Lineage (NCBI taxonomy): Eukaryota > Viridiplantae > Streptophyta > Magnoliopsida > Poales > Poaceae > Dendrocalamus > Dendrocalamus sinicus. The sequence continues at coordinate 6,868,354 of CM070660.1, read as the reverse complement.
GACAATAAAAACAACTTAAACAAACTTACAAGCTCCCCACCACCAAGAACTAAATCAGCGATCAAATTACCAGTCAAAAACAAATTGAGAACCACGAAATATATATTGGAACATGTTCTCAAAAAATTCTTGGAACGCCACCCATAACATCTACAACGCCTGTTTAATGTACACACAATCCATAGGTTTCTAACTTGCAAATTGAGGCAACAAGACCATGACTGAGCATACATAACAGAAATCAAGAACCAGACAGAAACAAGGAGAGAGGGAAATGGAAATCTTACGCCTTTCAATAGGCGAACCCTTGAGTGCAGCCCATCGATCTCCTCGTCAAGATCTCCGTGCATCGGATCGATCCGCAGCTGGATCTCGTCCGAGCTCGACGCGTTCCTGCAATCCCGTAAGAACCCCCAACAAATTTATCACGGACTCGGATCCAATTTTGGGGGACAAATCGACGGATTCGGGCAGCAGCGAGCAAGAATTGGACCAAAAAAACCTCGAGGCTCGGATGGGGTTTACCTGGATCGAAGCGGCCTGGAGCCGTAAGTCGGGTTCGCCATCACGGGGTACGAGGGCAGATGGCGTTCGGCTCGTCCGCGAGTGACTTGATTCGGACGTTGTTCGAATTGACGAGGGATCTTGGGACGGCGGCACACGGAGAGGCGGGGATGGGGTGGCGCACGCTGCGACGCAGCGCAACGGCAACGGCGGGTGGAGACCGGAGAGGAGGGTGGGAGGGATCACGTGACGTCGCCGGGGAACGGGAGAGGACGGGAAGGGAAGAGGCTAGGAAAGGAAAAGATTGAAAAATGACTCTGACATGCGGCTCCAGTTGTCAGTGACTGTTGTGTTTCCCTGTTGACTTTCGTCGAAGGTTAATAACGTGTGATCTTGAGGAACTTTACTCCTTAAAAAAAGAAGTTCAAGATGATGGTGCATCCTACACTTATTTCCTTTTCACTGACATGTGGGTCCCTCTCACCTCAAAACCCGGTGCGTTGCCTCCCATCGATTCCGTCGCGGTTTTCACCGATTTCTTCGTCACTCTTCCCTCTCTCTCCGCCACCGCGTTGACCTCGCCTCCCTCCTCCTCCTCCCTCACCACCTCCTCCGCCGCCTCGTGCCGCCACTCCTCCGCGCCCGCCCTCCTCGCCGCCCGCGCCCCGCCTCACCTCCTCCGCCGCGCCGCCGCCGCTCCTCCGCCCCCCGCGCGCCGTATCCTCCTCCCGAACCGCCTCCTCCCGGCCGCGCCACCGCCTCCTCCTCCCTGCGCCTCCTCCCTACTCCCCAACCCCGCCGCCGCCTCCCTCTCCGTCCCTGCACCACCGCCTCCTACTCCCACCCCTCGCCGCCGCATCCTCTTCCCCTCCTCCTCCCAAACCGCCGCCTTCTACTCCCCCTACCCCTCGCCGCCACATCCTACTCCCCCTACCCACTCGCCGCCGCATCCTCCTCCCCCCAAACCGCCGCCTCCTACTCCCCCCGCCCCTCGTCGCCGCATCCTCCTGCCCCAACCCCCAATCCGTAGCGGAGGAGAGGAAGGAGGTGACGGCGGCGGCGCGGCGGGGGGCGGAGAGGAGGAGGCGCGAACTCCATCTCACCGTGCGGCGGGGAGAGAAGAAGCGGCGGCGGCGGAGGGGCGGTGGGCGGAGGAGGGAGGCGCGCGACCTCCATCTTACCGGTTGGGGGGGGAGGTAGGAGGAGGCGCGGCTGCGGCGGCGATCGCTCGAGAGGAAGGGGGGAGGAAGGAGGAGGCGCGGCCGCCGCGCCGTCGTGGCTCCACACGGCGGCGGCACTACGCCACCGCCCACGCCCACACCGGCCCTCCGCGGTCACTGCGCCCCGTCTCGCCCTTAGTGGTCACCGTGCCCCGTGCCGGTCTTCGCCGCCGTAGCGGCGTGCCGCCATGCCCCTCGCCGGTCCTCGCCCTCGGGGAAGAAGGATTGGGGGGGAAGCTTGTTGTTGCGTTAGCAGCCTCACTTGCTTCATCTCTCCATCTCTATCATCCGCCCCGTTCCATTCCTCCCCGCGAGAATTCGAGTTAGGGCTTGCGATTTCGCTTCCCGCTACAATGGTGTTAGATAGAGGCGGCGGTGAAAGCATCTAGGCCCCTAAAAATATTGGTTTTGGTAATTAATGAAATTATGTGAATATGGGACTAATGTGTGCATTAAGTGTTTGAAAGGATAAGTTCAAATGGCAAAGAAAGAGGCTCACAAAATATCCCATGAAGATTCAAAGATCTCTAGGGCGACAAGGTAAATAGTTTAGGTATCTATTTTATTTTACCGGTCTTGGAGTTAGGTTGAAAGACCGGATTATAGGATAGACGCCGTACTATTAAGAGGGATCATGGTGATTGCTTGATCATGTTCAAATGTGCCCTTTGGATCAATTTAGGATCATGCATGCACTTAGAAAAAATTAAAATCAAATCAAATCTGTGCATTGTCAGAAAATCCGATAGTTCCGGTGTTAATTGGGCGGAACTACGCAAGTCCGGTAGTATCGGGCGCCCGGGCGGAACGTTTTTTCCAAAGAGCGCCCGGACTCAGACTTAGTCTCTCGGAAAACGGAAGTACCACGGGTTGAACTGCGGAACTACCGGATGGCTGGTAGTACCGGGCACCCGAGCGGAACTTTATTTCCAGAGAGCGCCCAGAGTTTAACTTAGCCTCTCGGAAAACGGAAGTACCACGGATTGACCTGCGGAACTACCGCATGTGCGGAAGTTCCGTATACTCGTGCGGAACTTTATTTCCAGAGAGTGCCGAATAAAACTTAAACTCGCCGAGATCGAATCTGGGTCTTGGGCGGAACTTCCGGACTCCTAAGTACCGCGATTTCAACGGCGTAGTACCGCACTCATTGACCAACGGTTACTTCGACTCATCGACATAGCCGTTCGACCGGTCACGAGAGTCGGAAGTACCGCGGTTTTGCTGCATGTAGTTCGGATTTCTAATTTTCAGAATTGTTTTTGTAACGGCTATTTGAGGTTGGTGAGGTATAAATACATCCCCACCGAACTTGTAGTTGTTGTTGAACCTCCATTGAATACATTTGAGACTAGTGCAACCTCTCACACCTCATTCACTCACTTGTGCATTCAATTGAGGTAGTTGACCCAAAATTCAAGTGCATTGCATTCTAGTTGATCCATTAGGCACTTGAGTGAGATCAAACCGCTGTGATCTTTTCTCTTGGTGCTTGCCGGCACCTAGACGGCTTGGCGGAGGTCCGGTGATCTTCTCAAGAAGATTGTGAGAAGGTCCGGAAGATTGTGAAGGCTCGGAGCTCGCCTACCCGGAGAGGGAAAGGGCTACCAATAGTGATCGAGGTGTTTATGCTCATTCGTGGAGCCGGTCCGATTTGTTGGGCTTACCTCAACGTGGACTAGGGAGACCGCAAGTCTCCGATCACCACGTAAAAGTAATCATGTCAATTGTGGTTTGCTCTCTTGTGATCATTTTCATTCAAGCAACGCTCTTCATTCATATTACTTGATTGCTTGCTTAGTTAGAGTAGCAATTGTTGTTCTCTACTATTTGATATTGCTCTTCGTCGATTACTTGTGCTAGTGATTGTTTGAGCCTCACTAGGTTGATTAGTGGTGTTATTGTTATCCTGCTCTAGTATATCCATCAAGTTTAAAATTGCTAATTAGAATTAGGCGAAAATTTTAAAACCTCCTATTCACCCCCCTCTAGTCGGTCTCCTCGATCTTACAAGTGGTATCAGAGCTAGGGAGAGGGACCGGGCCCTTCTCCTCGGCCGCCGCTCCCCGTCCGATCTTCTTCCTCGCCGACCTGTAAGCATTGTTCCGCCTCTTTTACTCGGGTGATTGGATTGGTTGGGCGCAGGGGTGCGACGACGGGAGGGTGGAGGAGGTGGAGATAATTAATCCTTCAGGTGAATTGTGATCGTTTGTTTCATATCGTGAGTGTTGATCGTTTCGTATTGTTGGATTGATGAACTGAGCCTTTTGGTTTGTTGCTTGTAGACTGCCATGGAACGCTTGGATGATCGCGGAGAAGAAGGAGATTGATGCCAACGAATGGCAATTGTTCCTCAAGATATCTTGCGAGGTTAGTGCTGTAACTGTTATTTTACTACCCACATTATATATTTATATGATTAGAGCTGCTTATTTGCATGATGTTGGGCTCTCTGACTGGTTAAAACTGAAAAGGTGTGAATGGTATTAAGTTTCGCATCGCATGGTCGTGACTCGGTGGTGGCTACAACATGACAAAGACTGGGTGATTTTTCCGTTGTTACCAAGATAGCCAAACGTTGAGTCTTATCTGCGTGATATAGCACAAGGAAGCTTGATCACAAGAGCCAACATGATCCAGATAAAGAAAACCAATAATTCACAAGAATAGGAGAATGTCCAGAAAGAACGATTCCGCAAATGCAACATATATTCTTAACCACTTCACTAGAGTATAGGTAGAGATGGCAATGGGTACCCGATACCCGAATACCCGACGGGTTTTACCCGATAAAGAGACGGGTATGGAAAATTTTATGTACCCATGGGTACGTTGTTGGCGAAATCCTCTACCGCGGGTAGTAAGTGCGCGGTGTGGTATATACTACCCATACCGCCTACCCATGAGTAATGAATACCCGCATTAGACAACTAGACATCCCACTCAAATGTTAATTTTATTATCTACTTGTTGTTGATTGTTTATTTGTTTGTCATATGTTGATATGGTCATGTCAAGTATGTTTATGTGATGTACTAATTTTGATCATTAGACGCTTTTGTGCTTGGCATGTATGATTAATGAATGTCTAAATTGATGATATTCTTATGTGTTGAACCGGGTATGCTTATGGTACGGGTTACCCGTCGGTAGTAATACCCGTGCGGTACGGTATGGGTAAATTTTCCTACCGCGCGCGCATACGGGTAACCCGACGGGTAAATTTACACCTAGCGGGTACGGGTATGGAATGGCAATACCCGATGGGTATTTACCCGTTGCCATCTCTAAGTATAGGCAATTAAGAACCACGTGATAGTTCATTGGTTAAGACCGCTTGCTGTTATGTGAGAGGTTGCAGGATTCATTTCCCCTTTTAGTTCAAACTTCAATGTCCTCACACCAGAAAGAATAAGCACTTATCTTCTGTCCGACAATTTTTGAAATCTCATCCTTAACAAATGCCTAGCAATTTATCCTGTGTTCTATTTCTGGTGGCATACTTTGTTATTAGACTGTGTATTTTAGTGTACAGAGTACAGACTATTCATGAGATTGAGATCAAATTCTCCCTTGTGATGCATGTGTGGTGGTTAAAATCAATAATTCCCACCACCATTGATATTACATATAGTGAGAATCATAGCAAGCAAACTCAACATTTATTACATGCACAACCAAAGCTACTATAAAATCTCACTCAATTGTATCTTGCAAAAACATGCAATTTTAAATATTAACTTTCTATTGAACATTATTCTAATTTAGATGTAGTTTCAACGAACTTGCTCCAAGTACCACAATAGATTGAGGACGTTTCATAAAATCCCATGTATTTTGGCACATATAACATATACAAATACTTTTCTTGAACCACGCGGACTTTCTATAAACATTTCAACTGGAGGGTGGAGGCGTTTTGAATGGTCGCAACAACTGACGGCGATGATTAGAGAGGGATGACTAAGTTAAGGTAGCCGATAGGGATGTATTAACCGGTGACATCATCAAACAGACGACTGAGGAAGATGGTGGTACTGGTAGTGGTTAGTCATCAACATGGTCATTTCGGATGAGGGTAGAGGTTGAAGAGGAAGTAGGGCCTCAATTAAGGATGCCACAAAGCTGCCATGTCATTCATCGGTGGTGATTAAGAGGAGGACGAGGGTTTGCTTGATGGCATGTCTTTGGTTGGGCAGAGGCGATCTTTGGGGTTGTAACAATCACTCACTTTGGGGTGGTGGGAAGACTCGGTGGTGGCGGACTGCATAACAAATGAAGAATGTGGTCAGAGGTCTATTGCCAACAAGGGGTAGCAAGTGGAGTAGATCAACTATAACTTGCTTTAGAGAGGTGCATCCTTTATTATCCTTAGTTGAAGTTGCCATCAATTCGAACTCAGTATAAATCTGCGTCTTATTGAACAGTGAACACCACTACCACACAACTGGGCTTAAGAAAAGCACACGATGGATGGTTTAGCTTGAATTGTGATCCACCGAATTGCACACACTTATATGTATCATTAAGTTACAAGTCAACCTTTTGTTCTATATACTATTTGAATGCGATGCGTTGCTACGGATTTTAAAATTTATCCTACTACATGTTCTAAAATTAACGAGTGGTAAAATTTGTTGGAACGTGCATATAAATATGTTCCAATTTTTTTAAATCCGTAGCAACGCACGGGCATTCAGCTAGTTCTATTATAAGGGGCTGTCTGGATGGATGATTCAGTTGTCAGGGACCGTTGTGTTTTCCTATTGACTTTCGTCGAAGGCTGACAGCGTGTGACCACGAGGATTTCTATCTAAAATTATAAGGAGTTTATGCTTTGACTCTACTCGCCGTCGGAGAATCGAGGAGGAGAAATAGGAGAAATGGAGGGGAGTGGGAGGCGATACAAGTGGGACTCGACCGACGTAAATAAGCGGCGAGGCGGTGGGGCATTGTGCAACAGTAATGTCGAAGTATTTAGTCCCCTAGAAATGATTTTGATAATTAACAATGACCATGTTAAAGAAACTAATATGTTTGTTTAAATAATTGAAAGATTTATTTTTGGATTTGGAGGATATCATAAAGACGAACATAGAAAGTATGCAAACATGAGTATGATTTAACTTTGGCTCAAGACAAATATATAAAATATGCTAAGGACCTATTTCTAGATTTTACCAGCCTTAGCATATATTGATTTAAGACTGAATTGATAGGCTAGATGCTGTACTATTAAGAGGGGTTCACAGCTAGTAGCTTGACGATGATCTCATGCAACATTGCTCAATCTTAGTGCATGTATGCATATGAAATTGCTTTGTTGCCCTCTTTGCTCTGTTTTTTTCCTGAAACTAGTATGACCGCCATTGAAACAACGGTAGTACCGCTGTATCGGCACTACTGTGACTTACATGCCAGTATGTTTTTTAAGAGAGCCGACGGTTTGGAATTCTTGAGGCATGATACTACCGTACTTGTTCTCTAGTAGCACCGCTGTGGTATGATCGCATATCATGTTCAGTACTACTGCACCTATCTTATGGCCACATTTGCATTGGCGGTAGCTATTTTCCAGAGAGATACATTTTGGGATATTTTCTTCCCTATGAAAAATGGTACTACCGCAGCACAAATGCAGTACTACCACTTGGGGCAGTATGACTGGGCATGTGAGTGCGATATGACTGATTTTTGTTTTAGTGTAGTTAATGAGCAGTAAGTAATCGTTGAATAGTGGATGTAGTACTACTGGCCAATACATGGCGGTACTACCGCTCATCTTGATTTTTGGTGATTTTATCCCTGACGGTTACCTTAGTTGGTGAAGGCTAAAAATACTCCCCCACATACATAAGAGCACTTTCTTGGGCCTCTATTGAATACACTCAAGCCCTTACATCCTGCTCTTCAACTTTAAAGTATTTAGTTCACCATTTGAGGTTGTTGAGAGCATTCAAGCGTATTACATCTATTGTTTTAGATTTGTGGCACTTGAAGACTTTCAAGCAAGCATCATCAATTTATTACTCTTGGTGGTTGCCACCACCTAAACAATTTGGAGGAGTTGTATCCAGTGATTGTTTCAAGAAGTTTGTGAAGAGGTCCGGTGTGGTTGTAAAGGTCGAAGGTCACATCTTGGAGCGGGAAATAACTACTTCTACTGAATTGAGGAAAGATTCATTTGCACACGAAGCTAGCTTAATTTGTTCAAGCTCCCTCAATGTGGATTAGGGGAAACCGATAAATCTTTGATACTATGAAAAAATATCTATGTTCTTTGTGTGGTTTACTCTCTTGCTCCTTGCTTAGTGCATTTACATTTCTAATGATTAATTGCTTACTTAAATATTTAGAATTGTATCTTGCTTAGACCTAGCTAGTTGGAGAACATAATGAGATTTTGATTGTTTAGGCCTTGAATTGTACAAAAACAAATTTAGTTCATATTTACTCAAATACCGATTTTTAGCTAAAAGATTTTAAAAACATCCTATTCACCCACTCGAGTTGATTATCCTTGAGCCTATGAGTGGTATCATAGCTTGGCTTCTCTTGTTAAGCTTTACCGCCTAGAGACAAAGGATGGCTAGTGAGGGAAGGAAAGGCACCTCTTTTCAATGGCTGTAATTATGCGTATTGAAAAATTCGTATGACAACTTATTTAAAGGCTATGAGTCCAAGTATATGAAGAGTTGTTAGTGAAGGGTTCGTTACGGCTCTTGATCCTATACATCCCGTGGATCAAGAGGAGCAGAACTCTCACTTCAACGCTCAAGTGATGAATGCTCTCTTTGGAGCTTTGAATGCAAATGAGTTCAATTAGGTGAGCAATTTTGAAGTAGCTCATAAAATTTGGACCACACTCTCAAAACTTCATGAGGGCACATCTGTAGTCAAAGATGCCAAATTGCATAGACTCTGGATTAAATACGAGATGCATTCAAGGTTAAACAACATAATGAATGAACTCAAGAGCTTAGGTTCTACACTACTAGATCTTGATGTTGTTCGAAAAATGCTTAGGCCTTGCCAAATAAATATGAAACATTCCTGACCTTGTTTTCTCAACTCATCCGAGTTGCTAAGAATTATTCCAATTAGTCTCTTAGGCAATCTCATTACAAATGAGTTGTACAAGAAATATAAGGAGTAACTCTTAGAGCAATCATTCTCCAAGAAGAAGATTACCACTTCCAAGGTAAAAACGGAGTCAAGCAATAAAGTAGGTGATGTTGAAGACAACTTCGAAGAGGAGATAGCTCTCCTTGTTAGGAGAATGAGAAGATTCATGAAAAGACGCTCAAACTGAAGTGCCAACTATGACAAGAGCAAAAGGGGGCAATCCTCAAGCAGCAAAGACTAACAACATTTGTTGCTATGAGTATGATAAAAAAGAGCACATTACTTTTCAATGCCCTACTAAGAGGGATGAAAAGATTAAGTCATCCAAGAAAAAGGAATACAATGACAAGAAGAAAACTTTTCAAGAAGCTTCACAAAAATGAATGGGTGAAGCTCTGTCGAGACACGAATTGTAAATACACGCTTCCTTAGGTGTGCGATTAAGTGATCATCACAAGGCATTTACAATGCTCAGTCTTAACCCAATTCTATCCACTAAGCTTTTACCATCGAGTCAGCTAACCACCTAGTCGAAAAGTCCCCTCTTGCACCATGTGAAAATGTCTAACCAACACATATATTCATCTCAATGGCGAAATCAAAGTTGAAACATCATAAATTAATTAGTTAGGTCTATCCCATACTAGGCTTATGATCTACATATTATAAAAACGAAAATTAAACAATCAGATTTCAAACATCAAAGACTAGAAAAATCAAAAATGGAATCTATGTGAAAGAACCACGATAGAAAATCATCGGTCAGATATATCTCTAACCTCTCCTAATGCAATGTGAGATGGGGGCCTGATAATATCATACCTACTCCTATACAGAAGAAAATACTGGCTCAATACTCCAAAAATTAGGCAATTTTCTACAACACATGAAATAATATTTGCATTTTAAACCAGCATTTGTTACATAAAGAAGAAAAAGATTCACATGTATGAACAAGAAGCACTCCGAATCTGAAACATTGACCACACAAGAACTTACATCCATCTTAATGCCAACAGTGTCTCTGCGTCTTGCTCCAACAAAATATATAGAAATAGCATATACACGTTGCTGACCCTCAACATTACCAAACCTAGATCAAAATTAGGCCCACCATTATATCCCAACATCATAAGAGTTCGGATAGCTTATGTACATATTGAATATGTTGTAGTAGAAGCTAGCAAGTAGGTTGCTCAATAGGTAGTATATGTCATACCTCTGTTTGCTACAAGTTCGAGGTCGACTCATTCCAATTCCTAGCAATTCTTCCCTATGTACAAAAAGAAACCAAAAAAGATTATAAGTTACATGTACCAGCGAATTCCTTGGTGGCACTATAGTAGCCAAAGTAGTTGTTCATCACATTTGATTCCCATAGGACTTACCCAACATGCTCCCACCAGTTATTTTCCTTGAGAAAAAAGAACTAATAAACCAAACACAGAGAATTGCATATCATTGCAATTCCCATTCCAATACTAAAATGCACAACACCAACTACATATCAATGCAGTTCCCCTTTCCCTTGGCCAGCTCAACTACTTGATAAAATGTATCAATGTGAGAAAAAAGAATCCATGTAATGTCAGGAACATACTAGAATCAAAGATCAACACCATGCATGAACCAACAACTCCCGTTGTCCCACAATCGCATACCATGAATCGGGGCTTCAGCTCCTGAATGACATGGTCCCCTAGCCACCCAATCCGAGCAGTCGCCTCTAGATCCAGCTAAAATTTTTGCGCGCGTTAGTTGTCGTGTTGCGGTGTGAGTGTAGAGAGGTGGACAAGGGGAAGGGATCCGGGACAGGCGAGTGTTCCTCCGGCGGCAACGTCTAGGAGCAGTAGGAGATGATCGGTGCTGGGTTGAATTGGGAGGGGATGGGGGTAGCTTATGGCGGTGCTGAGTAGAGGTCGGTTTTCCTGAGGGAAAGGCAAGGACAAGGGAAGGTGAATTGACAAGTGGCCAAATCCACCTCAATCCTGCCCAAATTAGTTGTGGAAATCAAAGAGCCGTGGCTTGACTCACCGGAGACGGCGATGGCAGGCCAGCTGCGACCGAAGCATGGCCAAGAGGTAGGAGATGGATGAACCTTGATCCCAGAGGTAGCACGATGAGGACAGAGGAGACGTGGGGGGTGGCTCGAGGCGGGGTGACGATGGAGGAGATGAATGGCCGCACGACGAGGTGGGCACCTAAACCCTAGATTGCTAGAGCCATGACTTGCGAGTGGCTAAGGTTGAGGTGACGAGGTGAGGAGCTGGGTACAGCGGGGGGTGTTCGCAACATTCAATGTGTAGCGCGGGGGTGTTTTGCAAAACGCAGTTAAGCGGCTATTGGCAAACTCGCCTTCATCTCTGTCATTTGAGACAGATTCAATGTCTCATGTTGACGAGAATAGTAGATGGTAGATGAACTATCGCCACCAATTTTCTTAAACTTCTAAGTAGTAGAAAAATGAAGCTGAAACACCACCATGTAGGATCTTTTATCTCGTATGGCTATCAATCTTTGAGCTAGAGAAATTTACATATGAAACCGTTCTCATGGACAACAATACTTTACTGGCGAGTCATTGACAAGCAAGACATAGTGAAATTGTACACTACCTATTCACATGAGCCATTCATTTTTTTTTTCGATTAACATGACCCAGCCCATCGGTAGCTGTTTGGACTAGAAAATCAAAATCGCTCCCAGCTGGCACGGAGTATTAACGCCGTTGTCGTTGCCTCGGTATTTTAGCCATCCCCCACCGCACACGCCACAAGCGAGCTGACGTGCGGCGCCACCAAACCAATTCCGAAGCGCTATCGCACCGTCTAAGCGGGCTCCCCGGCTCCCCCCACCGGCGCATTTCGTCCCCTCATACTATTCGCCGGTCTCCTCCGTGTCTTCTTCTCGCCTCTCCGTTGCGTCTCCGCCTCTCCCACTCCACCTGCCGTCCACGCGACCGTCACCGTCGCCTTCCCCTTCCCTTACCCTCCTCTCCGCTCCTTCCCAAGATAGTTGCCGCGGCGACTTCCTTTCTCGAGCGAATTCTGACTTCCAGACCGCTCGGGCGGCGATCCTCGCCGCGGCTGGAGGTGAGCCCGTGCATTCTCTGTTTGATCTGTTCCAAGATTGTTGCCTGTTGAATTGAAATTTGGATGATGGGTAAAGATTGCCGCAACCTTTGGTTGATCGCCACGGGGTTGGGGCTGTCTTTCATCGAGGGACTGACCCATGTGATCCGTGATGGGCTTTCATGTCTTGACATATAATATTTTTAGTGTGCAGTAGTCTCTGTGCAGTTTGGTTTAGTCTGTAGGGAGTTTCAGTGTACCTGGGGCTCCGTAAAATTTGATCGTTTGGTAAAATTTTAATGCAGTTTAGATACTGTTTGAATGTTAGTTGCAAAAGTTTGGGCAGGGTGTGCGTGTGTGTGAAGGTGCGCATGTGGGAATCTTCGTTTGGAAGAAAATGTAGAGAGGAAAGGGAGGGGGGAGATCAGATGATGGCTCATAAAGTTAGTGGAAATGCGAATATTTCTTTTCATGGGTAGTCCCATTTCATCTTTGGAATTGGAGCACTTACGTAGTTGATGATGCCCGCAGGGCCCTATCAATTTGTCTTCGGTTTGGGTGATTGTTTTGGGAGACGAGTTGGGCTTTATGCAACGGTTGGTTGCCTGAAACCTTTTCACAGAACTGCTGAAATGATACATGAAAGCTCACTGTCAGGCGATGCCATACTTGCAAACAAATGGTAGGCTATGGCTTGTTCTTTTTGGCTGAGACTTATGGCTTTTAACTGTAGTTTGTGGTTTTTGGGCTGTTCGTGCGAGAGATTACAGAGTAACAGAAACACGTACGGTTTTTACCAATATAAATGAAGTCGGTACAGTATGTACTACAATTAACTAGTAGACCCCATTTTGAAAAGGCACTCCGTTTAAAAGCTAATTACTGTAGAAAAGTCAAAAACAAAAGCCAAAAGCTGAAAAAGAACAGGGCAATATTGGCTTTGGGGATTTAATGATTTATACCATAATTCTGTCCACTCTATGAAAGATGATGATTAATTATCAATTTTTATGGAGAGATTTACTTGATGTTGTTACTCCACAACAAAGAAATCAGAAAAAGGAACTCTCAATTTGTCTCATGAGACCTCTTGTATCATTGCATTAGCAGGAAATTTGATGCATCTCATCTATGGTGAGACTAATCAAACATGAACCCTTTTCTGGAGTTTAGCAAATACGGAAGACATCCCAATTGCCATTGTAAGATGGCTGATGTCTTGTATTTATTGCAGAACAACAGTACATTCAAAGTAAAATCAGTTGAACAGTCAGAAATGAAACTTGAATCCCATGATCATTTGATATGGATTGAAGCTTTTCACTAAGTACCTCAGAATCTGTTATTTTGCCTGTCCGGTTAGTTTAGGCATCACATACAAAATTCACAATTAGCTGGTCATATAACTACATCTTTGTCAATATACTTCTGATAGGACTGAAATTTCGGTTGTAAGCTGAGCAGTTTATTTCTCGAGCCTCAAGAATAGCATGCAAACATTTTTCACTTTTCATGAAACTTACAAGTAGCAAGTTTGCAGTACAATTCTGTTTCTTGGAAGCCCGGAGTTATACTGTGTTATTTACATACTGAATTTAACACGTTTACCTTTGTGGTGTAGGTGATACTTTTATAGTCTTGCTAACATCAAATTAATGGTAAATATGATGGATAATGAGCCATCAAGTGATGCACAGCTGGATGAGCCATTAGGGAGAGTGCCAATACTTTCCTATGGTTCTGGGCATATGCTAAATGACATTACATCATCTTGTTGGTTTACCTATTTGCTGGTATTCTTGACAGATATAGGGCTTAGTCCAAGGTATGTGCTTTTGGGGGGCTAGATTTATTTTTTTCCATTCTTACTGTACTATTATGTTCTGTTCTTTTACATATTGCTAAATCATATTGAAAGAAGGCATCCCTGTACTCTTTTTAGCTGTAGTCTAGCTCTTTATCCATTTTACTCAATGAGGACTTTTGCAATTGCATTGGAGATAAGCTCATATTTAACTTCAAGATGTCTTAAATGTGACGCAATAAGTATTTCACTGTAACATACTGCACAATTTTTTTGAACGTAATTATATACCTGGTTATCCATTTTTCATTGGTCATTTTCGTTATTAGTTCTAGTGTGCTGTTTGAAAATTGTCCACCGACAGCTTCACCAAGGTCTAAGATACTAATGAGGCAATAACAGAAATGTTAGTAACTTCGTATCATATTAGGAAAGTTTAATTAATTTTCTGTTCAAAGACATGCCATAGAGTCTGCCTAAAATATTGAATTGTTGGACCATAATATCATTTTTATTCATATTTTGATAAATATCCTGCAAGAGATGTTGAAAGCTTGAAACAATTACTTGTTGCTTCAGGATTCTTTTAGACATTTCACTTTTTTTATTCACCTTTGCAGCGATGCTGCTGTTGTCATGCTTTCTGGTCAATTGGCGGATGGTTTCACAACAATATTTGCTGGAGAATTGGTACAAGCCAAGATAGAACATGATTAATTATTATAGAAGTGCTATAAAATTGTGATATAATATCATTGTAATTGCTTCTCTTCTCTTTAGGCATCAACTGCTAGGTTTATCTGCAGTTACTGTGTGTTCTGAACTAGATACATCAATGTATCATTTTTGTTCCAGATCGATCGTTTTGGGCACTTCAAATTGTGGCATGCAGGAGGATCTATTTTAGTAGCAATTTCCTTCTCATCTGTTTTTGGTAGCTGTTTGCCTTGCAAACTTACCGGGACCATTTCGTCGACTCTGGAGACTATTGGATACAGCACATTTGCTGCTATTTTTAATGTTGGTTGGGCAGTTACTCAAGTCGCTCACATGTAATGCTCCTTTCTTTTGTTACTTATCTTTATGCCTTTTATTTTGATTTCAGCATTTCACTTGCATAATTTTTTTATATGTTTTCCAAGGTCAATGGTGAACTGCATGACATCAAACCCAACAAGTCGGGTTGCACTAGTAAGCTGTCGTAATGCCTTCACAATGGTTAGAACACCTTACTCTGACCTTCATTATACTCTGTCCAGATACCAAAATAACAGCATCTGATGTACTCAATTTTCATGCTTTGCTAGGTCGCAAATCTTAGCCTGTATTGCATTGCTTTGTTGATATTTAGTCTACTGCAGTCAGTAAGCGTCATAGTTCAGGTACTCTACTGTGTTAAGTAATATATTACTATTTACCTGACCTTTTGGATTTTATCTTACATTTTTCAAATCCTTTGGTCAGTATCGGTGGATTGCTTATGTGTCCATTTCCGTTGGATCTTGTTTTGTTGCTGTGTTCTTGATTGGAACAAAAGAACCAGGGTAAGATGAAAACCTTCTTAGCACTTATGGGTCTTATAGTTTTAATGTCATGTTCTTTGGACAGAGTTCTTAACTTTCACTAGGTATTTCCTCTCATTTTTTGGCAGTTTTTGAATAAATTTTAATTCTTCAGGTTGAATCAACATTGTCAGAATAAGAGCCTTTCCAGAATAGCATGGGCCCACTGGTTCAAGAAAGTACTGTACTACCAAGTTGCTCTAGTGTACATGCTCACTAGACTGGTGACCAATGTTTCACAGGTGTCTAGTAATGTTTCACTATTTGATTATGAGACCCAAATCGCCTTTTATTTGATAAATTCTAAAGGCGTTTCTATTTCTTTATTTGTTGCCATATATTATACTTGTTCCATTTTCAGGCCTATGCATATTCTGTGCTGAATGCCATGTTTGGCAAAGGGACATTCTTATTTCTTACTGATTACAAATAATTGTACTCTAGAGTAAATTGTCCTGTCAATTGTATGCCATGGCAGAGTGAAGCTTTGCAAAATGCCTTGCACCTACTTCCAATTTCAGTATTTCACACAATGATTACTAAACAGCAAAATTTGTAGATGTTTTCGGATGAAATTTTGATCAATTTATTCTTACATCTGGTGTTAGATATTACATATATCTCAAATAAATTTTTTGGTTAGTTCTCGGTTGTGCTGTAAATATTTTATGATAACATTTTGTTCAACTTTCGTAAGATAATGATAAAATGCACGAATTTCAGGAGATACTAAAGATAGCAAATTATCATTATATATATTAGTATTACAGCCATGTATAATTGAATCTCAAATATGTCAAATGACAATTTTTGTTTGATCATGTGTGCAGTGTTTGTGTATATTGACTTGCATCAGCATTAATTTTATTTTCACCAGATTTTGACTATAGGCTTTTCCCCTTATGCTTTGTACTTCAACTAGAGAAAGAGCATCTATAATGTTTCTATGTTTGGTCAGGCACTTCTTGCTTTCTACGTGATAAATGATTTGGAAATGCACCAATCCTCCAAAGCACTGGTAAGGTTTTCTTTTCCCTCTTTGCTTTTGAAATAGCATTTTGAGATTTATTTTTGTCTCTTGCATTTAGTTTGTCCCAATGTTGATTACTTGCTTATGTCCTTCGGGAAGTTTAATTCATGTGATGCATATACTATTGTACGAAATTTAAATGCCCAAATAAATAAAATTGATCATCAATGATGTAGGAGGTGCCAAAAGTTTGAATAGCCTAACCCCTAAAATAACTGAAGGTGGCCTTTGCCGGAACTAAGCTAGCTTTGCATGAACTACAGTATACTTGGTGGTCAAACTAGGAACCCCGATGGTTCATAGTCAAGATAATCTGAATGCTGAAAGTGATGCTAGTTCGTGACATTTCCTTCTTGCATTAAGACCCATGGTCCATTTCATACTTCCGATCACTTTACACCCTGGGGGCTCCCAGAAATTTGCTATAGAATCATGGAGTTGAGTTGTTTGGCTTCCATTGGAATTGGAATAACAATTCTGCGGCCAATTCCAAGGCTGTCGAATGCAGCTAGAAACAATTATGTACCCTTCACCGTCAATCGCGTGGAATCGAAGAGGGTACATTCTTTTCTGCTGTGACGTATGGCCTTATCGTGAACGCTTATGTGAACAAACCGAATGTCGATAAGCCAATAAACCGCTTCGAAAAAGCTGTCTTGATAAGACGTTTCGAAAAAGCGATGAAGAAATCGTAACATTTGTTTGTTCAGGAGAAGCCATAAGCTGAAAATAACAGGGCCAACAAAGTGCTTCCCCTTTATGCCCCCACGCTCGACTCCTCGTGCCGCTCCCCCCTCTGCTGCTCAACTCCAGTAACTTGCCACCCCGCTGCCTCCCCTCCCCCACTTCTTTGTCATGTCAGGACCCAGGAATGAACTCCGAATCCCGACTAGAAATTGAAACTAACTTATAGGAATTTGAAGACAAGAACAAGTAATTGTGGTAGATAAATGGGGAAAGTAGCTAGCATAGAAATAACTAGGGTTTTGAGAGATAGTTCCCCATTACATATAGCACCTGCTTATATGAGTACACAGCTGGGCTGCCTGTTCAAAGCTTCGGCGACAAAGCAAGGACATTACAGCCCTGAAATCTACTTAATACTAAACGGTGATTACTACTACTCTTATGGGCCACACAATGCAGATTGAAGAGGTATGAGCTCTCCTCCACCGTTGATCCTTCATAACTAAACTCGTTGCGTTCCCAGCCATCAAATCTTTATAACCGAAAGGGTATCATGACATCTCACCCATACATGTAAGATCAAGCTTCTACTCAAATTCAGATTTGGGAATTCGGATTTTTCAGACCTAACATTGCCTCTCCCTCAAGATCTTTGTCTTTAAGGATGAAAACTTGGAAACACCTTGGAAATGAAATCAGCATCTTCCTAGGTAGCAGATTTTGTAGGAAGGTTCTCCCATTTGACCAACCATTGTACCACAGGCTCGTTGTTCCTGGGTACTACTCTTTGTTCCAACACTGTTTTGGGTTCAATCAGTATATTGCCATCAGGATCAATAAGAGGTAGTCCAGGACTTGGCACTGCTCTCAGGCCAAGATGCCTTTTAAGTTGACTTACATGGAATACAGGATGCATCCTTGAGGTAGCATGTGTTGCTATGTGAAGTTGTATTATTCCCATGGGCCAAGAGCCCAACATATAACATGTACATTTGCACATAAGACCCTAGACTATATACATATGATACCCCCTCAAACTCATGGTAGATCAACAACACTAAGTTTGGAGAGGTGTGTACAAAGTGGCCAGGGTCGTGATCACTGGCAGAGAAACCGGTTGCAGTGACAACAGAGGAGAAGTGGGCGAATAAAGTACGAGGGACTTGTTTCAGCCCATAGAGAGAGTGACGATGGCGACAAACCACATCGTTAAGGACAGAATACTCAAGGGGCGGTGCATGTAGACCTCTTCACTGTAGCCACCTTTTGAGGGTCAATAGCTACACCTTCCTTGTTGATATTGTGTCCCAAATATTCTACCTTCTGTTGTTCAAAGACACACTTGCTCTCTTTAGCAAATAGTTTGTTCTCCCTCAAAATGGTCAGCACACTCTTCAAATGGTCCTTGTGTTCCTCCAGGGAAGTGCTTTAAATGAGTATGTCACCAAAGAAGACCAATACAAATTTCCTCAAATAACCAGCTAAGATCTTGTTCATTAGTGCCTGAAATGTGGCTAGTGCATTTGTGAGGCCAAATGGCATGACCAGGAATTCAAAATGTCCTACATGAGTGCTGAATGCCGTTTTGCTAATGTCTTAACGCTCATCCTTATCTGGTGGTAACCGGACCTTAAGTCAATCTTTGAGAAGTATTTGGCCCCATGTAGCTTATCAAGTAAGTCCTCAATTACTGGTATTGGATACTTATTCTTAACAGTATTTGCATTCAACTGTCGATAATCTATGCACATCCTCCAAGTGTCATCCTTCTTTTTGACAAGTATTGTATGGGATGAGTAGGGGCTCATACTATTCCTGATAGTTTTTGACTTCACCAGTTGATCAATCAGGCCTTCCATAGCATCCTTTTGGTGATGAGGAAGCCTATAAGGTCTGATGTTCACTGGTTTTGCTCCAGAAATTAATGGAATAGTGTGATCTTGTTCTCTTGTTGGTGGCGGTTCTTGAGGTTCCTCAAAGACATCAGGAAACTGATTGAAAATGCCCTGTATCTCATCTGGTGCCTTTTCAGTGTCTGCATTCAGATTTGCTGCTGGTTGGAATACACTACTGCCCCTACCACTCCTTTATCAAGCAGTTTCTGCTGTTTTTGTAGCACTGTCCTTTCTCCTTCCTTGCAAATAGAAAACTTACAAGTCATCAAGTTCAAGCTCACTAGACTGTGCATATATATCCAGTCACTTCCCAAGATAATATCATATCCTTTCAAGCCCAATAATCAGAAATCAAAATTGAAACTTGCTCCTTATACTGTATAAGTACATTTTGGGCTTAATGCTTCACTCAAAGTAACTCCCCCATTATCTACTGCTACTTTTACTGGCTCATGATTCACTATCTTGCATTTGGCCTTGAATGCTAGGGCTGGGGTAATAAAGGTTGTGGTACCCTCACTGTCCACTAGAGCTACAACCATCACATTCCCAATCTTGACATTCAAGGTGAAAGTTGAAGCTTCAGTACTCGTACCTGAGATAGCATGCATTGACACTTGTAATTCTATCTTGTCTTCTTCCTTATGCTCAGGGCTAGAGGGTGGAGTTTTGAATGCAATGTCGTTTTGCTCTTCTTCTTCCTTATCCTCAATAATTATGATGTGCACATTCTTCGTAAAGTTACATACCTTGCCATGCCCAGGAGTCCAAGGTTTTTGGCATTTAAAGCATTTCCCATTGTTCCGTTTATCAGCACCAATTCTAGCACTAGTGGTATTGTCCTCCTTTTTGTTAACTGAAGCATTACTTTTAGCTTGGTTACTACCCTGATATCCTCCTCCTTTTGATTGTGGGGCTTGTGACCAAGTAACTGTCCTCTTATACGGCGGCATATTTTCATAATTTCTAGCATGGGTGTAAGCATCCACCAATGTTCTCAGTTCCAAAGATTTCAATGGAACTTTGATATAATCCTTTAATTCATATACAAAGAAGTCCAAGAAGTATCTTTCCCTCAGGTTTTGGTTGTTTCTCTTCACTAATGACATCACCTCTTCAAACATATCAATGTAAGCATTGACAATCCCAGTTTGTTGTAGCCCTCTGAAGGTATGAGCAATATCATATCTATTTTCTGCTGCAAATCTTTTACAAATCATACTACAAAATTGGGGCCAAGTCATGTTGCTAGTATCAATATTATTGCTGCTCATCTATTGATCTGCCCTTCCAGTGAGGTATACTTCAGCCACTTGTACCTTTTGCTCAACAAGAGACTTGGCCAATTCAAAGTGCTTTTCAGCTTTCCTAATCCAAGCTTCTAGGTTATCTCCACTAAATTTAGGGAATTCCAATTTAGTTTTGCTGAAGGCTTGTTGGTAGGGGTTGCTCTCTCTACTCTGGTTATGCTGCCATGGGGGTTGAATTCCAAACTGCATTTCAAGGGGTCTGGACCAACCCTGTCCCCAACCTGGCTCTGGCCTCATTGCATTGTAGCTGTTAAGGGTATTTAGGTCTTTTCCCATATGTTAGGGTTTGTGTCCTTTGTATTATATATATGCCCCATGGGCTATTGCAATATAGAACATCCATTCCTCCTTGTTAGTCGTTGGACTCTTGCTCTTGGTGATAGCAAGATCCTTACTCTCATGGAGAGGATGACACTAGGAGATGGGGCAAGTTTTCTTGTTTATTTCTCACACAATGCCATACCAACTTTGAGGGTTGGGGATACAAATTTATAGGTGAGAACCAGCCAAGCATATGCTACGATGCTATCCTAGATGCTGTCCTAAAGCGGTCAATATGCTGTCCTAAAGCAGATGCTGTCCTAAAAGAGATCTGTCCTAAAGCGATGTTGTCCTAAAAGCGATCTTGTCCTAAAAGCAGATGCTGTCCTAAAGCAAAAGCAGATGCTGTCCTAAAAGCAGATGCTATCCTAAAGCGGTCAAAAACAAAAACTACCACAGCCCCACAAAGACCACGATGCAGAGACTTATTCATCATTCTCCCTAAGTCTTGTGCGTGCGTCTTGTGGGAGGGTTGAACCATCCCGATCTTGGAGCAGAGCTCAAGGAACTTGATCCTTCCAAGAGGCTTGGTGAGCGGATCCGCAAAGCGATCCGTGGTGTTGATGTAGCTTGCCTTGATGCTTCCTTCATCCAGCGACCTCGGATGAAATGATACTTCACCCGGATGTGCTTGCTCGCTCATGAAAACGGGTTCTTTGCGTGGCTAGAGCGGACTTGTTGTCACCTCGAGCTCCACCGCCTGTCCCCGCCGAGGAGATCACCAAGCGATCGAGCGAGCCGAGGGCTCGAGTCGGCGGTGGAAGCCGCTATGTACTCGGCCTCACACCGACAGGCCACCACCGCCGCTTGATCGATCGCCAACTAACGAGGCACTTGCCGAGGAAGAAGAGAATCCCGCTTGTGCTCTTGCTTGGTGTCGATGTCGCTGCGTGGTCATTGCCGCCGCATTCGGATGAAGTGCGGCGGGACACCTCGGGTAGTGTAAGCCGTAGTCGGAGGTGCCCGCAACGTAGCGAGGATCCTCTTCACGGCCGCCGATGCTCGTCGTCGGCCATTGCATGAACCGACCGACGAGCCGACGGCGAACGCCAAACGGGACGCGTGTGGACGAGGTAGCGAAGGCGCCCACGATGCGCGCAGATTGCGTCGCGCCCACCTCCTCCGCCGTCTTGTCGCGGCTCGGCGACCTTTCCTCCATTGGGTGCGTGGTGGGTTGCGATCGGTGAGCCCGCCCGGCTCGACGGTGCGCTTGGCGTGGCGGTCGGCGAAGGAGATATCGAGCGTCCCGTGGACCTCGATCCCGGTAGAAGGAGAGAGCCCCAAGTCGCTCATCCGGAAGACGGTCTTCATCTCCGCCTTGAACGCCTCGACCTCGGCCTCCTTGGAGCCGGTGATCACCAGTCGTCGCCGACGAGCGCCACCGCCAGGCGTTGCCGCTTTGCCCCGCCGCAGACCGCACCTCGTGTGCGCTCTGCTGGAACCCCATTTGCTTGAGGTGGAGTCCACTTAGCATTCCAGCTCGTGGTGCTCGCCGCAAGCCGTGAGGGCCTTGCGCAGCGGAGAACCTGCCTCCTTGCCGGGATGACGAATCCGCGCACGATGCACGACCTCCTCCTTCAAGTCGCCGTTAAGAAATGCCGACTTGACATCCATGTGATGAACACGCCACCTTCCCGGCGGCTAGCGCAGGAGGAGTCGCGACGGACTCCATCCGTGCGACGGGTGCGGCGTCATCGGTCGACCCCTCTGCGCCGCACGAAGCCTCGTGCCACCAAGCGAGCCTTGTGCTTGACGATGGCGCCGGCCATCCCGCCGGCTTGAATACCCACTTAAGGGTGATCGCGCGGTGGCCGGCGGAAGATCCGCCGGCCCACGCCCGGTTACGCCGGCGGCGTCCATCTCTCGCTTCATCGCGACACGCCACGCCGTCTCCTCCGCCTCGGCGAAGGAGCGGGGCTCGCCGTCGTCGCATGCCAAGTGCAGCTCGCCTCGCGGCCGCCGCGCCGGTCGTGGCAGGCGGCTCGCGAGGATGTTGTCCATGGTACGATAACGCGAGGCTCGTCGTCGTGGTAGGCGTCGACGCGTCCTCGTCGTGGGACAGCGGAGTAGCGAACTCCACCAAGCGCCGCTCATCGTGGACCGCCGCTGTGGGGCCGATTCGGTGGTGTGGCCACCGTGCAGGAGAGTGGTGAGCCGGTGGTGAAGGTGGGGCGTGGCCGTGCCGAAGGTGGTGGAGCACTCGCCGGAGCCGGTGGCGAGCAAGGTGTCGAGTGGACGAGCTCGGTGAAGACAGCCGCTAGCTCCCGCTCTCTCGAAGTGGGCGAGTCGACAACAAAGTCCCGAGTCGAGGCCGAACCGTCATCCACCGCCTTGTCCCACGCCCAACCTCGCCGCCGTCGAACACGGCGTCACGCGAGATGCGGGCCTTGTGTGACAGGTCAGGATGCGAGGCCCGAGCCTCGCGTAGCCGATGAACACTCCGAGTGCTCTCGCCGCCGAGCTTGCCGATGTGGCCAAGCTCCTTGGCGAACGTGAGGGAGCCAAGACCCGCAAGTGGAGACCGCCGGCTTGCGCCCATGCCAGCCTCGTCGACGGCGCCTGCCGCCGAGCGCCTTGGTAGGCGAGCGGTTGAGGATGTAGACGGCGGTACCACCGCCTCTCCCGTAAGACACCGGCATCCTCTCGCGAGGAGGCCCGAGCCATCCCACAACCGTGCGGTTGCGCTGCTCGACGACGCCGTTCGCTGCGGGCATGCGGCGCGGAGTAGTGGCGTGAATGCCCTCATCGGCAGCAAGACGACGCGAATTCAGCCGCCGTGAATTCGCCGCCGTTGTGTGGCGCAAAGACGCGCAGCCTTGTGGCCGCGCTCGCCTCCGCAGCAGCTTGCGTGCGCGATGGCGCCCGCAGCCTCTCCTTGCCGCCGAGGACCATCACCCACATGTAGCGGAGAGGTCGTCGACGAGCGCAGGAAGTAGCGTCGTCTCCCGGTGTGGCGGTGTCACCGGCCACACAAGTCCCGTGCACGAGCTCGAGCCTCTCCTTGGCTCGAAACTACTTCTTTGGGGAAAGGAGTCGCCGCCGCCGTCAACACGCAGACATCGCAGAGCTGCTCCACATGGTCAAGGCACGGTGAGGCCTCGCACCATTTCGTGGCACCGAGCCGCCTGGGCCTCGAGTGAAGGTGCCCAAAGCGCTCGTTATCGCCACGCCGTCGTCGTCCGACGAGCCGCGAGACAGAGGGTTGTGCCACCTGCGCGTGAAGAGTGTAGAGTCGATTTGCGCCTCTCGTTACCTTGGCAAGGAGGCGGCGTCGAAGATCCCAAATCCGCGACACCGTGCTCGATCTCGACACGCGAGCCGTTCTCATCCACCGTCCCAAGGCGATGATGGAGTTCCGCAGATCGGGATGTAGTAGACGCCGGTGGCGGCCGGTGCTCGCCGATCTTGGCGGCGAAGACGACAGAGCCGACGCCTTGATCTCCACGGCGAGGCGTCGCGAACTTGACGGTGCCTCGAACGCTCGAGTCGAGCTCGAGAAGAACTCCGCCGCCGGCCATGTGGTGGGTGGCGGCGGTGTCGAGGCACCACCCGTCGGTCTTGTCATTGCCGGGCGCCGCCGAGGAGGCGTGTGCTTTTGGCTCGTCAAGGTGGAGGAGAGCCATCGCGCCGGTGCGGCTGGAGGTAGTTCGATGCTCGCATGAGCAATGAACAGACCGCCGCTCCTCCTCCTCCGCTGCGCGACGTGGGCTCTGGCGCGTCGTGGTCGCCGACACTCCTTGGCCCAATGACCAAGCTTGCCGCAGATTGTGGCAAGAGTCGCCTCGCGCCGCTTTGCTTGCCGGCATCACCGCTGGCGCTTTGCGCGGCTTGCCACGCTTGCCACTCTTGCGGCGTCGTCGTGGAAGAAGGGCCCTTCTTCTTGTCACCTTGGCGGCGACCACCGCTCCCGAGCGAGGAGGAGCTTCCGCCAATGGTGACGGGTCCCGAGAGGCTCTGTGGCTCATCGATGTCGACGACCTTGAGGCGACCCAACGCCTCCTCGATGGTCATCGAGAAAGGTCTAGCGAGACCCGATCGAGCGAGCCATCCGCTTGTACTTCTCGGGACGCAGCGGAAGAGCTTCTCCACGCTCTCTCTCGCCGTAGGTGTCGCCACCGAATCGCACCAACTTCGCAATGCAGAGTGTTGAGACGAGAGCAAAGTCATCAACGTCTTCACCGCTTGAAGGCCGAGTTCTCCCACTCCGCGCGTAGTGCTGCCGCAGTAGACTTGCGGGCGCGATCGCCGCCGATGCGTCTTTGCGGCGATGGCGTCCCAAGCCTCTTTGGCGATCCGCTTGTTGGTAGCGAATCGCATCTCGGGCGGATCGCAGCGATGAGAGCATCCAGCGCCGTCGATCTGGTCGAGTCGACGCGTCGCCGTCACGGATCGCATCCCACATATGCCGCACCGAGCTTCACCTCATCACCGCGCCCACTCGACATAGTTCGTCTTGGTGAGGTAGGCCACCCGCCGCCGGGCCGACGCCCTCGACGGCGGCTTGGTACTCGTGGTGACCACGCATCGAACCGGGAGAGAGCGCGTTCGTGAGGCCGCGCTCTCCGCCGACCGTCGCCGCCGCCGTGCATGCCTCCTCCAGAGCGCGCACCGTCGCGCCTCGCCTTCAGAGCGCTGCCGCGCGCCGCGCTCGTCTCTGCCGCCGCGCTCGTGGCGTCGCGCGCCGCCCATTGCGCCGCTTCGCTTGCTGCGCCTCCTCTCCAGCGGTGAGGGTCGCGTCGCGCTGTCATCAACAGAGCCGAGCCTTTATTTGCCGCGCAGAGCCTTGACCTCGCTGCTGCCGCGCACGCGCCGCATTGCATCCGCCGCCGCCGCTTCCACCTCGCCGCCGCCGCCGCCGCGCTGCCTTGCTTTGACGCTTTTTCGCGCGCGCGCAGCTGCCGCCGCTCGCTCGCTGCTGCTCTGCCGCGACGAGCTCGGTCGTCACGACGCCGCATGCTCGAGGCGATCGAAGGCCGAGATCGCCTGCGGACATGGCGCGCGGGGTGTTGCGTGGAGAGGGCGCTTCGACGAGCCGCCACTTGTCTCGGAGAGAGTGAGCGGGGGCAATGGGAGCCGCTGCTTTGCTCTCGGGTCGGGCCGCTGCGAGGCGGAGAAGGAGATGAGCAGGAGATGCTCAGCTCACAGGATACTAAGGCTCGATACCACTTGTTAGTCATTGGACTCTTGCTCTTGGTGATAGCAAGATCCTTACTCTCATGGAGAGGATGACACTAGGAGATGGGGCAAGTTTTCTTGTTTATTTCTCACACAATGCCATACCAACTTTGAGGGTTGGGGATACAAATTTATAGGTGAGAACCAGCCAAGCATATGCTACGATGCTATCCTAGATGCTGTCCTAAAGCGGTCAATATGCTGTCCTAAAGCAGATCTTGTCCTAAAAGCAGATGTTGTCCTAAAGCAGATCTTGTCCTAAAAGCGATGCTGTCCTAAAAGCAGATGCTGTCCTAAAGCAAAAGCAGATGCTGTCCTAAAAGCAGATGCTATCCTAAAGCAGTCAAAAAACAAAAACTACCACAGCCCCACAAAGACCACAGTACAGAGACTTATTCATCACTCCTTACATGGTATCAGAGAAAGGTTTTCAAACCTAGCTCCTCCACCGCCGTCCCCGGGAGGAGTGTGCTCCACTCCCGGGGGTGGCCACCTCGTTGGGCTGCGCCGACCGCTGCCTCCTCCTACCACCGCTGCAGCCGCCGCAAGCCGTCCGCCGACCGTTGCCTCCTCCAGCCAGATCCAGCCGGTCTTGCGTCGGATCCGCGTCCGCGTCGGTGCCCTGCGTCCGCGGCAATCTCCCGACCGCGCGCGAAGCGCTGCGCCGCCGCTTCGCCGTCGCCGCGGCCACGCTTCGCCGTGTCATCGCCAGATCCGGCCGCTTATGCTCTCCGCCGCCGGATCCGGCGACCGCACCGTATCCGGCCACTTCCAGATCAGATCCGTGGCGCCGCCGGATCTGGCCGCTCCGCCACCGGATCTGGGATCATGCGCCGATCCGCTCTCCTTGCCCGACGCGCTAAGTCCGGATCCACCGCCTCGGTCGATCCGGCCGTCTTCGCGCCACCGCTGTCGCGCTGATGCTCCTCCTAGCGATTGCCGCCGCGTGGCTCGGCATCTGCGCTGTTGCCGCTGCTGGCTGCCTCCACCTTGCCCCGCCGGATCCCGCCGCCGCCCCTGTGGCCGCTGCTGCCGCCGGATCTCGCCTGGCCCCGGGGAGACGCCTCTCCCGGGAAGCCCGTCGCTTCTTTCTCTCGCGGGCGCGGGAGGGAGTGAGCGTGCGGGCGGGAGTGAGACTGAGCGAGCGAGGGAGTGAAGAGAGTGAGAGATCAGGGAGGGAGTGTCTAAGAAGAGAAAGAGAGAGAGCAGCAAAGGTGGTGATAGTCTTTAATGGCTGCTCGAGTTCCTGTGTCGTCTCGTTCAGTTGTGTCGTCTTGTTGAGTCTTTCTGTTTTAGAGTCTTCCGTTGCGTCCATCCAAATCCATAGTTTCTCCTTCATATCGTCAAAGCTGTGCGAGTCCACAAAATTTCTGTCAGTCAGCCGACTGCTTTGCTAGCCACGGTTCATCCTCTCGGATGGGTGTGGTTCTCTCTTTTCCTTTTGCATAGTCGCAGCCGCTGCTTTTATCTTTGAGCTGCTACAGATCGTAGAAGTCTCTATGATGCCGCCGTTTCTCTTTGAGCCACCGCCCCGAGTTTCTAAAGCCGCTGCGCTTCTTTTTTGCACCGCGCCTCCGTTGTGTGTATTGTGCATTGCGCCGCCGCCATCTCGGGCTTCGATCTGTGCCGCTATGCTTCTATCTTCCTTTTCGGCTTGATTCGACACAATTTCTCAACAGTCGCACGCAACGACGTCTTCAAGACATGGATTTTGGATTTTCCCTATTTTAGTGTCAACCTTCCAAATGCGGCTATTGCATACGCTTTGCATTTGAGGGGGGTGTTAAGGATATTTAGGTCTTTTCCCATATGTTAGGGTTTGTGTCCTGGTGTCCTTTGTATTATATATATGCCCCATGGGCTATTGCAATATAGAACATCCATTCCTCCTTACAGTAGCCTGCAAACCCATATGAGGGTACATGTGTAGTGGTGGTAGCACTATAGTGGGGTGTAAAGGCACGTGTGTAGTGGTAGCAGTGACATATTGAGGGTGCAAATGAACTCCCCAAATAAATGGAACAACCACAAGGCCTAGTGATGTAATGGGTATCATGGGAGTTAGAGGTGGAATTGAACCTGAATGAGGCAGTTGAGGTCCTCCATTCTAATTTGATAGTATACTTGGATAATTGGTTATGTCCACAAGGTAGTATGTTGATTCTCTCCTGGTACTGTCAGTGGCCTATTCATACATACACCATAGTTTATGGGTGCAAAAGAATGCCCACTACTAAGTGTTCCTGCCATTTGTTCAGCCAAGCTGTTCCTGCCATTTGTTTAGCCAAGCTCACAGATTCTTCCACATCCACCCCTATATGACTATCAACTCCTTGTGCAGTGGCGATTGGTTGACCCTCATGCCTAGATTTGGCCATAATCTTTCCCATCAACGTTTCCATTTGCTTCTGCATCTGAGTGGTGTTCTCTTGCATCTGAGTTTGCAACTACTTCATACTCTCCCCCATCAAAACACTCTGTTGGCTCATCTCTACCGTTGTCTTCTTAATTAGCTCTACTTCCCCGGCCAAGTGCGATTCTACTCCTTCATCACCCGCACCAGATCTTCCTGCTCTCGTCATCTTGAAGATTCTTGTGCCTCCTTTAGTAGATCTAGAATTTTACACAGAGAGATCAAGATCCTCTCAAACCCTTTCTACTAGTTCACCATTCCCTTACTCTCACAAATCTACGCTTCATGAGCTGGATCCGGGATTTCACAGAGGAAACTATGCTCCTCCATCCCTTTCCACTCATGAACCACACGGATCTGGGAGATTTTCCAAGGATTCACTCACTTTGATACCAAATTGTCTGAACCCGGGAATGAACTCCGAATCTCGACTGGAAATTGAAACTAAATTGCAGGAATTTGAAAGACAAGAACAAGTAATTGCGGTAGATAAATGAGGAAAGTAGATAGCATAGAAAGAACTAGGGTTTTCAGAGATAGTTCTTCATTACATATGGCTCCTGCTTATATGAGTACGCAGCTGGCTAGCCTGTCTAGAGCTTCAGCGACAAAGCAAGGACATTACAGCCCCGAAATCTACTTAATACTAAATAGTGATTACTACTTCTCTTATGGGCCACACGATGCAGATTGAAGAGGTATGAGCTCTCCTCCATCGTTGATCCTCCATAATTTAACTGGTTGCGTTTCTAGCCCTAAGATCCTCATAACCGAAAGGGTATCATGACATCTCACCCGTCCATGTAAGATCAAGCTTCCACTCAACTTCACAAATAGGAATTCGGAATTTTCAGACCTGACATTTCACCCCTCCCCTCCACCTGTCCCCTCCCTTGCCCACCTTTGCTCTACAAAGTTGGTGGCATCCAACAAAGTGCTTCGCCTTGTTGTCGAGAGATTTCTCCGCCCACGCCGACGGAGAAGACAACGGCTAGTGGCGACGACCCCCATGGAATTAGGTTTGCTGGCAATGGGTCCAAGGGTAGCAGCAGCCGCCTCTTTGACGGCAGTTGGTGTTATAGTCTATAAACGTAGGGCTAAGCCTTAGGCTGATTAGAATAGGTCTAAATACAGTATGATTGCTAGTAGATTGCATCTCATATGCTTGTCAAATAAAGACTCCAAGTAGGAGTCGGTTCCAGAATCCAAATAGGAGTCGGATTCTGTTCTAAGAGTTGGAGTCGGTTTTGAATTGTAATAGCATCTTATATATAGTTTGTAATCTCAGGATTCTGGGATAAGCAAGAAATATCAATAGAGTTTATTACCTTGCCTCCTTATACCTCGTTTCTCCTTTGGCGACGCGGCAAAGAGGGCTCGCCACCGCCGGCAAGCTCACTACCAAAGAAGCCACGCTATGCTTTGAGGTCCCGAGGCCCTAACAACTTGGTATCAGATATGGCCGGTTCCGATTCCAGCGAGGAGGCCAACTCGGTCAGCGCACTGCTCAAAGTGATTCAGGAGCAGATGGCCGGACTCGCGAAGCAGAACGCCGAGATGCAGTCGACGATGGCGGATTTGAAGCGGCAGAGCATCGCCACCAACGTCAAAATCGCAGCGCTGGAATCCGGGGGCGTGGCGGCCGTCTCTGCGCCAGGAAATTTGCCGATTCCGCCTGGAGCCATTCCTTCGGTCTTCAGCGCATCGTTGGCTCCACCGGTGGATTCTTTCACCAGCGGCTACAGACCACCAACAACCGCCGCGCCCAGCCTGGAGGATTCCGCCAACCAACCCATCTTTTCCCAACCACATCCGCTCCCAGCCATGCCGCAATTTCTTCCACAGCTCCCCTTTCCGCACCACGCAGCCTTGCCTCCTCGCTACCATACTACTTCCAGTTCATACTCCAGTGCATCGCGCTATCATAAGCTCGAATTTCCAACTTTTGATGGGGTAGACGATCCCCTGCCCTGGCTAAACCGTTGTGAGCAGTTCTTCCGTGGGCAGCGCACTGAAGAATGAGATAAAGTGTGGCTCGCGTCATACCATCTCACGGGAATTGCTCAACAATGGTACTTTCAGCTTGAAAGAGATGACGGCCAACCGACGTGGGGACAATTCAAAGAACTCTGCCACATGCGGTTTGGTCCACCAATCCGGAGTAACCCATTGGGAGAATTGACGCGCTTACAGCAGACCGGGTCCGTCAATGATTATCAGACTAAGTTCACGGCTCGCTTTGTCGCGCCGATCGGCATCGTCGCTCCAACAAGTTCGGATCTTCACGGTGGTCTCATGGAGCCTCTCGCACGATGTGGAACTGCAACAACCAGGCAACCTGCAGGTGGCAATGAGTTTGGCCCGAGCTTACGAACGGCGCGCACAAACAGTGGCTGCTGAATCCACACCACAAACCCGATTTGGGCGGCAACCACAGCGGCCATCTCTCCCAGTACCTGCATCGGGCCGACCTCAAGAGATTGCGCCACATGCCGCGCCACCCGTGCATCGTTCGACAAAGCCGTTTCGGCGCTTGACACCGACTGAATTGGCGGATCGTCGCGCAAAAGGGTTGTGCTACAATTGTGATGACAAATTTCAGTCGGGACACCGCTGTAAGCAACCTTTTCTCACATATATTGACATGAATGAAGACGGTGAGTCGGGGGATGCTTCGTTGGACCTGCACGCACTCGAGCTTGAGGATTCAGCCCCGGAAATTTCTCTCCATGCAGTCACGGGAGTTTCTACCGGGGACACCATGCAGTTGGCAGTGGCCATTGGCACCCAGCAGTTCATCGCACTGGTTGACTCAGGGTCTACGCATAACTTTTACAGTGCGCGAGTTGTCCAAGCGGCTGCACTACAGTTGCACCCTTGCCAAGGCCTACGAGTCAAGATTGCCAACGGCGATCAGCTGGACTGTGCTGGATTCTGCAATTCTCTACAGCTCATGATTCATCAAACACCGTTCACCATACCAGCATGTGCAATACCCCTGGACGGATTTGATATTGTCCTTGGGGTCCACTGGCTGAAGACGTTAGGCCCTATTCTTTGGAATTTTGATGAATTGACAATGGCATTCTGGTTGAAGGGCAGCCAGGTCCGGTGGCAGGGCCTCTCCAAAAATCAGCCCATCCAAGTATTGGTTCAGACAGGACAGGATTTGCTGCAGCCGTTATTGAGCGAATATAATGATCTCTTCGCCGAACCTACGGGATTGCCTCCAGCCCGTCCTCAGGATCATCAGGTTCGCTTACGACCAGGAGCTTCCCCAGTTTCAGTCCGACCATGCCGGTACCCACACCACCAGAAGGATGAGTTGGAGCGCCAGTGCAGCGACATGCTCAATCGTGGCATAATTCGGCGAAGTCATTCTTGTTTTTCATCGCCTGACGCCTGTCTTACTGGTCAAAAAGCACGACAATACCTGGCGATTCTGTGTCGATTATCGTGCCCTCAATGAACTAATTATTAAAGACAAGTTCCCAATTCCGGTGGTCGAAGAACTATTGGACGAGCTACAGGGTGCTCGGTTTTTCACTAAGCTCGACCTCCGCTCTGGATACCACCAAGTCCGCATGCACCCCGACAATATCTTCAAAACGGCATTCCGCACTCATGAAGGCCTTTTTGAATTCTTGGTTATGCCATTCGGGCTGTCTAACGCCCCAGCCACATTCTAGGCATTGATGCAAGATGTCCTCCGCCCTTATTTGAGACACTTCGTTTTGGTTTTCTTCGATGATATATTAATCTACAGCTCCACTTGGGACGAACACTTACAGCACATCCAACTGGTTTTTCAGCTCCTCCGTCAGCATGAGCTGTTCCTCAAAGAATCTAAGTGTTCTTTCGGCTTAACTTCGGTTTCATATCTGGGCCATGTGATCTCGGCAGGCGGTGTGGCCATGGACCCATCCAAGGTGCAAGCAATTTCTGATTGGTCTCAACCAAAAACACTCAGAGCATTGCGAGGATTCTTGGGTCTTGCAGGCTACTATCGCAAATTCATTCGGGATTTCGGGAAAATAGCAACACCCCTCACCAACATCTTGAAGAAAGAAGCATTTGGGTGGTCCCCCGCCGCTCAACAAGCTTTTGAAGCTCTCAAAGGGGCTTTGACGGTGGCACCAGTATTACACATGCCCGATTTCACACAAAACTTTATTGTGGAATGCGATGCGTCCGGGACGGGAATTGGGGCTGTTCTCCATCAAGGTTCAGGCCCCATTGCATTCTTTAGTCGACCAGTCGTGCCTCGTCATACGAAGCTGCCAGCTTATGAGCGCGAATTGATCGGGCTCGTCCAAGCTGTCCGTCATTGGAGACCTTATTTATGGGGCCGCACTTTTCTTATTCGTACCGACCATTATAGCTTAAAATTCTTGCTGGATCAGCGACTGTCCACGATCCCACAACACCACTGGGTAAGCAAACTATTTGGATATGATTTCACTGTTGAGTTCCGGCCGGGTCGCCTCAATATAGTTGCCGATGCCTTATCTCGCCGCGACTGCTCTCCGACCTGTCTCATGGCTATCTCGTCTCCAGCCTTTGCACTCTTTCCAGAATTGCGCAACGCCGTCTTGACTGACCCAGTTTTGCAACGTCTGCGGTCTGAGATTGACGAGGGCAAACTGGGCGCTCAATGGTCTGCAAAAGATGGCTTGATTTTTCATTCAGGCCGAGTCTATGTGCCTGCAGCATCGCCTTCCATGTAGACCATTCTCACTTCAGCTCATGCAGCCCATGAGGGCATCCAGAAGACTTTGTGCCACCTGCGTCACGATTTCTACATTCCAGGAGCCAAGCGTTTGGTACAGGATTTTGTGCGGAACTGCATGGTGTGTCAACGCAACAAAGTCGAACATTTACATCCAGCCGGCCTTCTGCAATCCCTTGATGTTCCTGCACAGCCATGGTCGGATATTGCAATGGATTTCATAGAAGGACTTCTGCGTGTTCAGGGTAAAACGGTCATCCTCTCCGTCATTGATCGGTTCTCCAAGTACGCCCATTTTATTCCATTGGCTCATCCTTACTCAGCTACAAAAGTTGCCCGAGTTTTCTTTGATGAGATTGTGCGACTCCACGGGATACCCTCCTCCATTGTCAGTGATCGCGACCCTGTTTTTACAAGCAACTTTTGGCAAGACTTGTTCTGTCTAGCGGGGATTCGGCTTCACCTCAGTTCCGCATATCACCCGCAATCTGATGGACAAACTGAGGCTGTTAATAAGGTGATTGCCATGTATTTGCGTTGTTTAACAGGCGATCGGCCCCGTCATTGGTTAGAATGGCTACCTTGGGCCGAGTATTGCTATAACACATCTTTTCACTCCGCGCTTCGTGAAACCCCTTTTAAGGTGGTTTATGGACGGGATCCACCTTCTTTGCGCTCTTATGAAAAGGGGGAAGCCGCCGTCCAAGCAGTGGAAGTTTCTTTATTGGCTCGAGATCAATTTCTGAAAGACATTCGTGACCGCCTTCTTCAAGCCCAAGAGTATGCAAAAAAAGCACTACGATCGCCATCATCGTGACATTTCTTTTGGTGTGGGCGATTTGGTCTGGCTGCGTCTTCTTCATCGGCCAGCAGCTTCGCTCGGACTGTCGAGCGGGAGCAAATTGGGGCCCAAATATTTTGGACCTTATAAGATTCTTGAACGTATTGGGACGGTCGCCTACCGCTTGGAATTGCCACCGGCTGCTAAACTTCACGACGTTTTTCATGTGGGCTTATTGAAAAAATTTCAGGGTGATCCACCTTCCACTCCACCACCTTTACCGCCACTCCATCAGGGCCGTGTCATTCCTACTCCTCTGCGTGTCTTGAAATCAGCCAGACGGCAGGGGCAGCAGCAGGTTCTTGTGCAATGGGAGGGTACTAATGTTGCTGACGCCTCTTGGGTTTCGCTGTCTCAGTTCCAGGAGATTTATCCAAATTTTCAGCTCGAGGACAAGCTGCTTCGCGAGGAGGGGAGAGATGTTATAGTCTATAAACGTAGGGCTAAGCCTTAGGCTGATTAGAATAGGTCTAAATACAGTATGATTGCTAGTAGATTGCATCTCATATGCTTGTCAAATAAAGACTCCAAGTAGGAGTCGGTTCCAGACTCCAAATAGGAGTCGGATTCTGTTCTAAGAGTTGGAGTCGGTTTTGAATTGTAATAGCATCTTATATATAGTTTGTAATCTCAGGATTCTGGGATAAGCAAGAAATATCAATAGAGTTTATTACCTTGCCTCCTTATACCCTGTTCTCCTGCTGGCGACGCCGGGCAAAGAGGGGCCTGGCCACCGCCGGGGCAAGCTCCAGCTACCAGCAAGCCACGGCTATGCCCTGAGGTCCCGAGGCCCTAACAGTTGGTTTGGATCTGTGCCGTCCTTGATTGCTCGATTAGGCTGTGTACAGATCCACGAATGTCCTTGATTGCTCGATTTAGAAGTGTGAAACACAGATTGGAAGTTCATGTGTTTATTTGCTTGATTTAGATGTGTGAATTGAAGATTGGAAATTCTTTTGTTTATTTTTCTTTCTTTGTTCTGGAGAGAAAATTTTCAATTCCAATGGACACCCAAACACAAAAAATAGAATTTCAATCGGCTTGAATCAAATTCAAATTCTATTGGAATTGGATTTGTAATCCAACTGAATGAATCAAATTCAATTTTGTGGAGCCAAACACGGTGTTAGAGAATTCCGTCCTCCATTTTATGGATTTTCCTTGAACTAATTATTGCTCATTCTATTTTTCAGGTACCTGCCATTATCTATGTCTGCAGCTTGATAGTATCTGTCATATTACAGGTCAGACTATGTTCTTAATGTTTAATTTGTCTATTTTCTTACTCAACTTAATGTAATTGTAAATTGTTTATAGGAGACTAGATGGTCAAGTTGGCGTCTAAAAATTTACTTTTCGGCTGGAGCAATGCTTTGGATATTGTCTGGTGTTGGAATTGTTGTTCTGCCAAGCAGAATGCACAACTTCATGTATGCCCTGTCAATCACAATAGGAGCTGCCAATGCACTTATGACAGTAAGTTCTTAGCTTTGGTTCACACTTGTATTTTAAAGAGTTGATTTAGTATAATACTTCTATGCAGCTGTCAATACAGCTGTATGACATGTCTGCATTTGATAAATGCTTTACTGCGAACATTTTATAGCTCTGTTGATTTAAATACTGTGTTATCTTATAGCCTTGTGATCATAGTCTACATTTGCATATGTTATGCATAATGTTGTTATGGCCTGGGAGTCCACTTTCATCATTCTCTTTCTTTTTGGTGTTTCCCTTGTCACAGGTAACAAGTATCAGCATGGAAGGTGTTTTAGTAGGAGAAGATCTAAATGGTTGTGCTTTTGTGTATGGCTCATTAAGTTTTGTTGACAAAGTTTCATGTGGACTAGCTTTGTATATTCTTGAGTCCTATCAAGGTAATGCTTGTTACTAATACCATGGCACTGATGCATCATAATAATAAATTTTGAGGTGGTACTCTCCTAGTACAAAATTTGAGTGTTTGAAATTTTGCATGGCAGGAAGTACCAAGATTAGAGCGAACCAAGGATTGGTATTGGGCTATTCAGTTACAAGACTTGGTTTGGGGTTTGTTCCAGCTGCCTGTTCATTGCTTTCAGCGGTAGTAGCTTATACTATGGATCTTCCTGACACTCGGCGAAGACCTTTAGTGGAGCCTCTTCTTGCATAACTCTGCTGGTAGCACTTCCACTGCAAACCTTTGATCATCAGTTGTACACATGTTCTATGGCCAATGAATCCACTGCTGGAGCTACTAACAACCTTATAGGACACAGGAGAGGAACTCAGAGACCTGGTCAATTCATTTTGGCTTCAAATGGTCTGAATAAGTTATATACGATTGGATGACATACAGAGAAGGTACTCAGCAATGCGTTGAGTATGGATCAAAAGTAGCATAGGTGTAGAATCCTGCTATTGATCATACTGAACTGTGTAATTTAATCTCCAATACTTTGTAATTGTAAATGTAGCCTAGCCACATTGTTCAGAAAAATACATAGCTTGCAAGATTATTCATTCTACATTGTTCAGAA
The DNA here is from genome assembly GCA_036346575.1 of Dendrocalamus sinicus. NCBI lineage: Eukaryota > Viridiplantae > Streptophyta > Magnoliopsida > Poales > Poaceae > Dendrocalamus > Dendrocalamus sinicus. The sequence continues at coordinate 6,832,148 of CM070660.1, read as the reverse complement.
GCATACATAGCTTGTATGTTTATTCATTCTGAAACCTAAATGCAATTGAACAGCCACTATGGCATATTTACTTCCTGGCAGTTTTGGAACTTTTTAATTTCATCGTAAACGGTCTTGGGCTTAGATATGATCACGATTCTAATGAAACATTTTGTATTGGTGTTAACGGCTGCAACAGGCTTGCCTACTATCATGTACTATTCCAGATATTCGGTGGACACATATCTGGACGATTGGTTTCATCTCTGATACGAAGGTAGAAGGCTAACTGAAAACTGCGCGTTTGCATGTGTGATGTCTTCAACTGGTGGATCTCAATACAATCGAGGCAAGTCGAGATTTAAGAAAAGACAAAGGCTAGTGCATGCCGTTTCATTCTGATTTCTGGATAATGGACTGTGAATGTGTGAACGACGCGAAGTTGAAATGGAAAATGGCAGAAATATTCGTTCAACAAGGCATGTAGCAACATGCAGTGGTAGTATTCATTACCGAAAGAAACACTGTTCAACCTATCTAGGATCACCCTGTTGCTTCAGGAGTTTATATTCATGCATCATCCATGCTGCTTTTTGGGGCCTTGTTGGAGTGAATTTTTTTTCTCAAAATTCTTACACTTTTTTTTTGAGGTACCTACTTGTTATAATATGCTAATCCTAGCCTCCCTAGCCAGTCCATACCAAAGTGATACAGTTCCAAAATCTAATTTTGTTTCACAGCCAAGATTGTCCATGCACTTCATTGTTGCTTCCTTCAACAATTCATCCAACTGAGAATCATTCTTGTACTATTCAGAAGGTTGGGCATCCAAAGTGCTTCACGAAAGCTACATTTAGCTTCCATTCGCCCGGCTCCATGTTAAGGCTTTCTATCTCTGATGACAATCTAAACATAGTACTAATGTACTTGCAAGTTACAACGCAACATGGGTTGCAAGTTTTATAATATGTTACTCTTACGTGTAGAATGCAAGATGATTGTCGCATTGCATTTCAGCTTTTGGTATATGCAAATGCACATCTTGTTCAGATCTTACCTGCAATGTAATCGTAGCCTAGTACTTGAAAATCGTGTCCCTGAAGCTATCTAATTATCTTTGCCTAACAATCTTCCTATCAGACTCCTAATCTTACAAGTTCTCACATACGATTCTAGCAATGTCGCAGAAGTTTCCACCACAAATCCAACTATCCTCTTTATTGGCTAGGCCGACCAGGGTGACAATGACATTCGTGTTGTGTGGCTAAACGCTACAGTTCGAGATCCATGAACCAAATGTTACGGGGATTTATTTGCGGATTTTTCAGAATTTGATTACACTGCTTCTTGAATTGCTATGCCAACCAATTACACTTTGCGCAAAAAAAAAGGAGTGTATAGACATCACCCGGATGTTTTCTTCCTAATTATCATCCAAATTTATAATCTTTGGATTAGATATCAAGATGTTTCTTGTTTTTAGGTGGTGATCGGTTCGGCTGAAAAGCTCATAGCTTATGGCTGAAAACACTGTAGCTAGCTGAAAAAAGCACTGTAGTTGACAGAGGCTTATTTAGCATAATTAAATTTAAAAAAATTTAAAAATATAAAAAATATGTTAGCCCATTACTTATAATACAAACAAATATGGGAAAAAAAGAGAAAAGCTCAACAAAAAGCCAAAAGTTCAAAAAAAGACGAAACTTATGAATAGTGAAAAATAAGCCAGAAGCCAGAAGCCGAAGCCGAGTTGATCAGGGCCTTAAAGGGGGGAGATTTTTTTCATGAGGGGGGGGGAGAATTTATGGTCATTGGATCTCTAATCTAGTAGTCCTAAATCTGGATAATAGTTAGAAAGAAAACATCTGGATCCGAATGATATTTAACAAAACCCAAAAAATAATCCAATTACCCTGTATTCAACGTAAATCTTCTGTCCTGGCTAATCGGATGTGCGGTGTGTATATTAGCTAGATTGGGTCCATTTACCAATCTACCATTACCTAACGGCACTACACCATTTTGTTTTTCCCCCGAGAACACGCATGAGATGCATGTCACTGCATTAAGGAGATTAAACAGAAACTTTTCAGGTACAAAACACCAATCTGTCAACACTACTGTAGTGTGACAGGTTGGCTAAACCCGAGCTCGACCTCTATAAAAGCCATTACCACACATGCATCTATAGAAGCCTTCACCACAAGCTCACACAGACATCAACAATGGCGTCCACGATCTCCAGCCCCTTGCACTACTTACTGCTGTTTCTCCTCCTTGCGCAGTTCACGCACGCAGCCATCATTCCAAAGCTCAAGAACCGCATTGAGCACAAGCCTCAGCCTTCGAACACCTACATCGTCCATGTCAACCACCTCTCCAAGCCATCCCAGTTCACCAACCTCGAGAACTGGTACGCTTCCATGGTGGCCACCCACTCCCCCCGTGCCACCAACCCCAGCCGCATCCTTTACACCTACGACACAGTCATGCACGGCTTCGCCGTTCACCTCACCGGCGACGAGGCCCTGCGCATGTCGAGCGCCCCCGGCGTGGTCGGCGTGTACGTCGACAGGCTGTTCTATCCCCAGACCACGAGGTCGCCGGGCTTCCTCGGTCTCGACTCGAGCCTCGGCACCTGGCCAGAAGCGGAGTTCGGCGACGGCATCATCATAGGCTTCCTCGACACCGGCATCTGGCCGGAGAGCGCGAGCTTCAACGACAGCGGGCTCGGCCCCGTCCGGCAGAGCTGGAGGGGCGAGTGCGTCGACAGCGAGGGGTTCAACGCCAGCTTGTGCAACAACAAGCTGGTTGGCGCCAAGTCGTTCATCACCGATGAAAGCAATGGTTCCCGCTCTCCGAGGGACAGCGATGGGCACGGCACTCACGTGGCGTCGACTGCCGCCGGCTCGGAGGTCCCCGAAATCGACCTATTCACGTTCTCGCGGGGGACCGCGAGGGGCTTGGCGCCCAAGGCGAGGATCGCCATGTACAAGGTGTGCAAACCGTTCGGCTGCCCTGACTCGGCCATCGTGGCAGCAGTCGACGCCGCGGTGAAAGACGGCGTGGACATCATTTCCATGTCCCTTGGAGGAATGCCAGAAGCTTTCTACAACGACTCCCTCGCCATCGCCACGTTTGGTGCCGAGCGCAAAGGAGTCTTCGTCGTCCTCGCGGGCGGCAACGACGGCCCGCAAGCATACAGCGTGACCAACGTGGCGCCTTGGATGACCACAGTGGGCGCCGCCACCGTGGACCGGTTGTTCCCGGCGAACCTCACGCTCGGGAACGGGGTAGTGCTCACCGGGCAGTCTCTTTATACCATGAAGGCCAACGGCACCAGCATGATCCGGCTAGTGTACATCTCCTCCTGCGACACAGTATTGCTGGATGGCCTGGAGCCCGACGATATCATGGGCAAGATCGTGGTGTGCACGGGCCTAGCAGGAGCCGAGCATAGCGTTCTGGTCCAGAATGTTGGTGGAGCCGGGCTAGTAGCCGTGGACAGTCGAGAACAGTTCTTGGACGGAGTCTCGGCCGAAGCCTTCACCCTTCCGGCTCTCACCCTCAGTTCCACCGCCGGCGAGAAGCTCAAGGAATACATGGCGTCGGTGCCTTACCCGGTGGCGTCGTTCAGCTTCGCCTGTGAGACGGTCACCGGCGAGAACCGGGCGCCGGTGGTGCCCGGCTTCTCGTCGCGGGGCCCCAACCCGACCGTCCGTGAGATCCTCAAGCCCGACGTCGTCGCGCCGGGAGTGAACATTCTTGCGGCCTGGTCTCGCGATGCCTCTCTGTCCGATCCCGAGCTCGACGCGAGGAGAGCCGACTACAACATCATCTCTGGGACATCCATGGCGTGCCCGCACGTTGCCGGCATCGCCGCGCTGATCAAGAAGAAGCACGGTAACTGGACGTCGGCCATGATACGGTCGGCGCTGATGACGACCGCCGGGACGCTCGATAACCGCGACCGTGACATCCTCGACAACGGTGCCATTCACGGTCACAACGTCACGAGCGCGACGCCACTGGTGATGGGGGCCGGGCTCGTCCGTCCGCAGCTCGTGCTGGACCCGGGCTTGGTGTACGACACCGGTGCTCAGGACTACGTCGACTTCCTGTGCACCCTCAACTACACAGTGGAGCAGCTGCGCAAGTTCGTGCCCGATCTTGTCAAATGCGCGAGGACGCTCCCCGGCGGCCCTGCCGGCCTCAACTACCCGTCGTTCGTCGTGGTTTTCGACAACAGCACTTCCGTCCGCACATTGACCCGGACGGTGACTTGGGTGTCGGTGAAACCCGAGACGTACAACGTGACTGTCGTGGCGCCGGACGGGGTGAAGGTGACCGTCACGCCGACGATCCTGGAGTTCAAGGAGCCGAACGAGAAGAGAAGCTACACGGTCGAGTTCAGGAGCCAAGCGGGAGGAAACGCGAAGGCGGGGTGGGACTTCGGGCGCATCACTTGGGAGAATAGGAAGCATCAAGTCAGGAGCCCCGTGGCCTTCATGTGGAAGAACTGATGCCGTGTAGTAGAATAAGACAGGATCTGAATTACTGAACTGATGCTGTGTAGTAGAATAAGATATGATCTGAATTACTGAACTGATGCCATGTTTGGTGTGTTCGTCTGTCATGGAAGAATAGGCATACATTGTTGTGAGAGTTATCAATGATGACAATTAGATTCTGTTTAACTACAGTGTACATTCTTGGGTGCAAATGACACTGATGTTGCAAAAGGCTTAGGATTTACCCGAAATACTGAACTGCAGGTGCTACTTTCACGATGTCGCCAAAAAGATGCAGTGATAACTGATAAGAATTGCCCCATTGCACAATACAGCACAGTGAGGATGAAGAGCCTACTTGGCTGGACCTAAGCCTTGCACTTGTGTGCCAAGAACATGCACAAATTGCAAGCAGCTAATGCTAAGCAAATTTAACGAAACCTTGGGCTTAAGACAAGTCACAACAACAAACCTCTAATTTGGTTTCTTCAACTTAACATCCTCCGGCCAAGCCTACATGTTGAGTTGTTGACCACCAAGATCCCCAATTTTTCTCAACCTAACAGGATTTCAGTTCTTGATCCTAACATTTAAACTAAGTTTTCGAATCGAAAGCTCTATGAATCATTTGAAAGTTTTCGAACCAAAGTTTTTCTGATCATTTGAAAGTTTTTTTGGAACCATTTTGAACGTGCATCTTGATGAAGATCCAAAGGTAAAAAAAAAAGAGTATTCTCATACCAACAAAACAACCGAGTACTCCTTAACAATTTCCCAAATAAATAGTGAAGTATCTTAAGAATAACAAGGAACGACCACGGTGGATATATAAGTAGAGTGGAAGCAAATTGTCCGCCATTGCAATTAAAAAGGCACAGCCGTGCCTTTCCTCAATCTTGACGGTTCCTTCATTTTGGGTGGTTAGGATTTCCACTTTGTAGTCCGGCTCCGATTTCCAAGCCTTGCAAGCCGACGTTAGCCAGTACCAGGAGACCACGACGACGACTAGGTGGTGCCATGGCGGTCGTGTGCATCGAGGCGTTAGAGCAAGGAACCACTCCCATTGGTGCGCCCAGCTGCCGTCGCCGCCGTGACTCGGTCGGAGATCCTAAATGTCAGATTGGCGGGCATGTCGTTCGCCGGTGCCACCACGTCGCCCCCAGCAACCGTGCACGCTTGGCGCTTCGCGTTTCTCCGCGGCGCTCGTCCGCCGTCATCTTCCAGCTCGCCGTCCACTCATCACTCATGCTCACCGGCTTCCACATAGAGTTGAGAGTCGGGCCAGGCTTATCCATACCAACCCGAGTTCCGGCTGGTCCAGCACGGCCCAAACATGGTACAACATGCCACATGGCGGGCCATGCCGGCATAGTACAAATGGTAGGTTGGGCCAAGCCAGGAAAGCTAGCCTATCGGATGGCATAGCACGGCGGGCTAGGCCGATCTGGCGAGCACAACCGGCACGGGGGGCACAGCCTACTCACCAGCACCAGCTCCCGCCTCAGCCTGGCATTCCGTTACCCTCCTGTCACCATCCCATGGGCACTATCATCTCACGGCCATCCCCACAACACAAGCCATCATAGAGCAAAGAGGGAGAGAGTAGAGGAGAAAGAGTATACTAGAGGTGGCACTGCAGTGATGATGGCATGCCACGGGGACGGTGCCAAGAAGAGGAGCCGTCGGCTGTCGGCCACGGGGGCCGTCACAAGAGGAGCTGTCCGCCTCGTCCTCGTTGCTCCACACCTCCTGCTTCCTCGCCGCCTCGTGGCCTCGGACTCGCTGGCTCCCGCGCTCCTGCCTCAGCCTCGGCCTCGCCGCCTCCCGCGCGGCTGCCCGCTACGGCCTCCCGCGCGACGCGCCGCCTCGGCGCCTTGCCTCCCGTGCCGTGTCCAGGGGAAGGAGGAAGGAGTTGGGGCGGCGGCGGCTTGGGCGCTAGGGGATGAGTTAGGTTTTGGAGTAGAGGTGTGAAGATGTGTGTGTGTGTATGAGATGAGAAGAAAGATGAGGATGGAGGCGGTCGGAGGAGGTCGGGGGAGGAGGGAGGCGGCCAGGGGTCGGGGAGGCACAGCCAAGCCCGTCAGGGTGGCAGGACCGTAGGAGGCAGAGGCATGATTTGAGGTGGGGTAGACGGAGGAGTAGAGCACCAGAGCCTAGTCCCTCACTCCCTCTAGTAGTACTAGTAGTATAGCTGAGCGCCTGAGCTGAGAGATGATTGAGACAACGGTCAAAACACAATGTTCAGACTTCAGAAGAAGCAACATTCTTCCTGATGCCTATAAATTCACTTCGTCCTCTCAGCCTCAGGCGGCTTCCAAGCGAAATTCTGTTTCAGAGCTGAACCACTACTTGAGTATGATTTTGCAAATATTGATCCTGATCTTACTGGTGGAGGCAAGATAGACTTGCTCAAGTGGTGGAAGAACAACAAGCGGATAATTCCTGTGCTATCACATTTCGCACGGAACGTTCTCCAAATATCGATGTCCACCGTCTTTTCAAAAGCAACGTTCAGCACGGTAAAGAGAATAATCGAAGAAAGGAAACCATCCCTCACGCCCAGGATGGTGGAAGCAATCACATACGCCAAAAACTGGGAATTAGCTAAAGAGTAGCAACAGCATCAACTGGAGGATCCTAAAATTTTACAGGCGATGTTATTATAGTTAGTATGTACATATATTGTTACTGTACTCGTTTCCTTACTCGGGGAACCCCACTCTGGGGCGTAAGGTTTTTACCGAGACAGTAATATTGCATTTTTAAAATATCAAGGAAATTTCACTTTTCCTGAAATATTTACGTTATTGCATGCCTATGTTTTTATGCAATTAATTCAATTTTAACTAGTTTTTAACGAGGCAGGTTAATGTACATCAACTAAAGCAACTACAACTCACAATTAATAATCAACAGTTAAGATTCATAAAAGCAAGGCATAACAATGACCGTCCAGTGTTAAAGATTATTAGTGGTTAGCCTTAAATTTGAGCATGCTTATTCGCAACCCTAATTACCATTTAGACATTTATTTACATCCCTATCTGCACATGAATTCCATCACTAACATTATACTAATTACACGCGTTCAATACTAACTAACTCATCATATTTTGAATATACTAAAGCTACAACAATCTACATCAGGCAATCAATATGGTGCAATGACCGGGAATCACACTAAGGCAACAAGTAATCATATGACATAAACGTGCGCAAGAAACAGGTTACGGCCGCGAGATACTTGCCTTGAGCACGCTCGATGGACACACTGCACGATGGATCCGAGAAACGCAACTGCCCAGCTGCTCCCTCAACAGCTGCGTGAGAACCTACAGGATGATATGGAAAACCACCGATCAGATGTGATGAATTTGATATAGGAACGACAGGAAATAATTGGCTGGAAAGGAAACAGACGTTCGACCGAGCAAACGGCCATTCGGCCGCACGAAAACACGTTCAGCCCCTGGTCATCAGCCATTGCCACCAGCCGCCGCCGGCCGCCACTAACAAAACACGCACGTGGCTGATACATGCGTGCGGCTGTGCGTGCAGGCAAGCGCGCCGCCGCCGCTGAGTCCGACCTGCTGCGTGCGCGCGCGCGCGGCGCGAGTGTGTGCGCAGCGGGCGGGCATGGCACCGCCGGGCGTGCCGCCGCGCGTGCGTCGGCCGGCCACCTACCGCCGCCACCAACGCCCCTTCGGGCCGCCGCGGCCGCTGACGCCCATGCTGCCCCATGCGTGAGAGAGAGATTGAGAGAGGGATTGTAGATTGAACCTGATATTTGGAAAAAGAGAACCACGCACGGGAGAGGAGAGGTCCCCTTTTAAGGCCATGTTAGATTAGGGTTTTGTTTTATTTTATTATTATTACTTTTTTTTAGTGCTACAAGATGCCTGAACATTGTGCGTCTATGGTAAAAACAATTTGCTCTGCTGCCAAACGGCCACAATACTCGGTCTAGCACATTTACACTGAACAATAACTTGAAGCCCATGGCATCTCTTTCTAATTATGCTTGTGAAAATTAGAAAATTTTGATTGGAGTAATCAGATGATGGAGCACACTGTCCATATTGGTCCTTGGTGCAGAGATCAAAACAGAATGTTTACACTTTCTTGGAGGCCATCTACGTGTCACCGTGTGCCGGACTTTGCCGCCCTACTGAAGCGAGAATTGGTTAGACAAGAAAGAATGTTCAATGTTGCCTCCACCACTAATCCATCAACTGAGAATAACTCTGTCTCATCACAAGAATGCGCATCCACCTGATCAAAATTTGTATGAAAGCCACATCTGGCAACTACGTGCCTGCTGCATCTTACATGTGGCTTGCTTCTCGCCAAGGACAATCTAAGTTCAGTGTTACATAGCTGTACAAACACAGGGTGTGTTGCAGTGATTTGTTTTCGCACACAAGCCAACCAGCACGGCCTAGCAAAAACGTACCTGCCAAAACCAGCCATTGGTTTTGTGATCGGACGGCCGTAAACGTGTTTAACCACTCACTATTGTAGTGGACTAGTGGTATTACAACCGCAGCACTGGAGCTAGGCCACGTTCATCACCTGACTTACAGAGCTAGCCTTAAGCTGTATAAATACCCATGCATCCCTTGCAAGCATTTCGTCCCAAGCGAAACCTCTCTGCTACATGAACAATGGCGTCCATGATCTCGAGTTCCTTGCATTGCTTAACTTTGGTTCTTGTGCTTGCACAGCTCGCTCACTCGTTCACTGTCCCAACACCCAACAGGGACCTTGAGCACAAGCCTCAGCCTTCGAACGCATACATCGTCTATGCCGACCACCTCTCCATGCCGTCCCACTTCGCCACCCTCAAGCACTGGTACAACTCCATGGTGGCCTCCATCTCACCGCAGGATACCAAGTCGATCCGCATCTTATATACCTACGACACCGTGATGCACGGCTTCGCCGCCGAGCTCACTGACGACGAGGCCCGGCGCTTGTCCAACACACCGGGCGTGGCCGGCGTGTACGAAGACAGGGTGGTGCATCTGCAGACCACGAGGTCCCCGGGATACCTCGGCCTCAACCCGGACTCCGGCATCTGGCCGGACACGGACTTCGGCGACGGTGTCATTATCGGCATCATCGACAGCGGCATATGGCCAGAGAGCGCAAGCTTCAACGAAAGCGGGCTCGGCCCCGTCCGGCCGACCTGGAAGGGCACGTGCGTCGGCGGCGAGCGGTTCAACGCCAGTTTGTGCAACAACAAGTTAGTTGGCGCGAAGGTCTTCACGCTCAGCGCGGAAGCGCGGCAGCAGGACATCGGTCTCCTCTCTCCGAGGGACAACCATGGGCACGGCACGCACGTGGCGTCGACGGCCGCCGGCTCGGCGGTCCCCGACGCCAGCTTCTTCATGTTCTCGCGGGGGACCGCCAGGGGCGTGGCGCCCAAGGCGAAGATGGCTATGTACAAGGCATGCAGCTCGAGGGGCTGCCATACCGTGGACATCGTCGCGGCGGTTGATGCCGCGGTGAAAGACGGCGTCGACATCATATCCATGTCCCTCGGAGGTGCCGAGTTCGACTTCTACGCCAACCCTATTGCAATCGCCTTATTTGGTGCCATGCGCAATGGCATCTTCATCGCCTGCGCAGCAGGCAACGAGGGCCCTGGAGAATCCTCGCTGAGCAACGTCGCCCCGTGGATAACGACGGTCGGCGCTGCCAACGTGGACCGGCTGTTCCCGGTCAGCGTCACGCTGGGTAGTGGCGAGGTCCTCGCCGGGCAGTCCCTCTACGCCATGACGGCCAACCAAACCGGCTTGACCCCGCTAATGCCCAGCGACTGCGTCGACCTAGGGCCGGACGAGATCATGGGCAAGGTCGTCGTGTGCATTAATGCACGGGTATCCGATGGCATGGCTGTACAGAGGGGTGGCGGCTCCGGCCTAGTTTCACTCAACCTTGCGGACTGGCTTCTGGACGGACTCCCACTCTTCCCCTTCACCCTTCCTGCTGTCAGCCTCAGTTACATCGAAGCAGAGAAGCTCATGGCGTACATCCGCTCGGTGCCGTACCCGGTGGTGTCGTTCCGCTTCACCTGCGACACGGTCATCGGCAAGAACCGCGCGCCGATGGTGGTATCATTCTCGTCGCGGGGCCCCAACCGCATCGTCCCTGAGATCCTCAAGCCAGACGTCATCGCGCCGGGCTTGAACATTCTTGCTGCCTGGCCCAACGAGACGGTTCTGGCAGACGCCGACGACGACCCGAGGAGATCAAGCTTCAACATAGTTTCTGGCACCTCCATATCGTGCCCGCACGTCGCCGGCCTAGCGGCTCTTCTCAAGCACAAGCACCACGACTGGACGCCAGCCATGATACGCTCGGCGCTCATGACGACCGCGGGGACGCTCGACAACAGCGGCCGGGCCATCATGGACAATGGCGCCAACGGCACGAGCGCGACGCCACTGGCTGCCGGGGCCGGGCACGTCCAGCCGCAGCTGGCGCTTGACCCGGGCTTGGTCTACGACGCCGTCGAGCAGGACTACGTCGACTTCCTATGCACCCTGAACTACACCGCCGAACAGATTCGAGTGTTCGTGCCGGGTTTTGTCAACTGCACGAGGACGCTCCCCGGCGGGCCCGGCGACCTCAACTACCCGTCGTTCGTGGTGATCTTCAACAGCAACAACGACGTCCGCGTACTGTCGCGGACGGTGACGAACGTGTCGGAGCAGCCCGAGGCGTACAACGTGAAGGTTGTGGCGCCGAACAGGGTGGATGTGACCGTCACGCCGGCGAGCCTGGGATTCAGCAAGCAGGATGAGAAGAAGAGCTACAAGGTCGTGTTCCGAAGCAAACCGGACGGTGGACACGGCACGGCACAGATGGAGTTCGGGCACATCGTGTGGGAGAGCGAGGCGCATCGAGTCAGGAGCCCCGTTGTGTTCATCTGGAAGAACTGATGCCAGATAAGATAGGCTTGAACAAAGATGACTTACCACAGAACTGAGAATTCTTGTTGATGTTCTTTACATGTGTCCGGCGAAGGCACACTCGTACTTGGTATCCATGCACTTTGTGGTGGTAAAATCATCATTATTATAAAATAATGAGTTGATGATCGTAAATTTATTCTCCTCCAATCATCTTATTTATTTGACTTTTCACCACTCTCTACTTCCCAACAGATGATTATTTATGCATCTAATAAATTTTATTGTAACACACAAATACATAACTAGTTAAGGCAATACTTTCAGCATTAGAGTTGAGCACCTCAACAAAGGCCACGCTTTACAATCGAAAAATGATCATGCAGTACGGTCGTACCGGTGTGAATCTCGGACGTAAGTTACATTATGATGTTGCAGTAGCACAATGTACAGAACGAGTGCGAGTAGTATTCGGCATTAAGCCCGTTGCAACGGAGACCGGAGCCCCGGGGACCGCCCCCACGGTGGAACACTCGCGCGCGGCCGTGCCACCGTGCATGAGAAATCGAGTAGTGATAGCAAAACGACCGTGCGCAGCGCAGCGTGTAACCGCGCTACTGCGCTGTGGTGGCCAAGGCGGCAGCCTGCCGCGGTGCCGTCTCGGCCTTCAGAGGGCGTGTTTCTCGCTTCCGGTTGCTTGTGTTGGGCCGCCGGCGTGCTAGGTCGACCGTCCTGAGATGCGGTTGGGACGAACCGTGGGCCGCGCAGCCGCACTGGGCTGTTGGGCCGTTTGGGGGAGCCCAATCCAAATGCGAGATTGCGACCATGCCTGGGCGAGTCAATCCTCGCGGTCTAATCCCAGTTCAACGATAACATTTTGGGATAGACTATTGCACATACGACTGAAATTTTTTTATCTTTCAGTCATCTAAAGTTGCACTTTGAATCACCTGAAGTTGCACATATTTTTTTGGAGGGGGGCTGCAATTTTAGTTGATTGAGAGTGCAATTTCAGGTCACCTGAAGTTGCACTCTGAATCACCTAAAGTTGCAGCTGTTTTTTCGAGGGGGGTTGCAATTTTAGGTGACTGAAACATAAAAAAATTTCAGTCGCCTGTGCAATAGCAAAACTGTAACATTTTTATTCTCCACAGACTAATGCTCTCTGTTCGTATTAATTTCTAATTTTAGATTTTATTTTAAAATTTTAAAAATTAATATAAATATATGGCTTCTCAAAGTGGTTTCTCCATTTCTCTCGCTACCATCTTACTACAGGGATAAGATAGGGATCATAAGTGCTCACGGCATGCGTACACATCTCTTTATTACTTTTTTCACCACTTATTTCTCCTTTTAAAATTCACTTCTTTCTAACATTACTATTTGCTTTAGTAAAAACCATAAACTATAACAAAAAAAAATCTGTCATCTCAAGCCAACACGAACAGCATTCACCGGCAGCAGCCGGTGAAACAACGGAACTTGGCAACGAGACTTGAGAGGTCCGTTGACTACATGCCCTTACCCCCCAGACACCTTTTTCAACTCGTTTAACGAATAATTTTTACGAAACCTTTTTCAAAAATCTCGGCCGTGAACCAATCCAGCATATATAGTTCTGCATTACTGTTGCACGCAAACATGCATTTATAATTTTATACGGCAGTCTTCAAAGAATGAAAGAAAACGGAATCAAGAACAATAATTTTCACCACAAATAGATTAACTTGAACCCAATCAGTTTTCGGTGTGTTCAAGCCAGAGCCACAGCTAGACAGGTGCCCATTTCTGGACAGGGTAGGTAGACAGTTGCGTTCAACAAACCCACAACTTTTCTTGCAATCAGCCAAGAATGATCAAATTCACAAAGTTCTTCCAGAGAAATCCCCAGACAGAAAGAAAGACGAAAAAGCAACGAGCCTGGTCTCGTTTCTTAGCTGAAAATTGCACGACTGCATTTTCCTGCAGTGGATAACGATAGCAACGTTAAACAGACATTTCCATTTGAGGAGCAAGGTCGTTTGCATATTCATGTTTTTTTAAAAAAAAAGATATGCCATGTTCTTGAGAGATACCACAAGGGTGAGCTGTCATATATATGCAGATATATATGCAGGTATGCACCAGTAACAGTAAGGAAAAAAGAAAAGGATCGTTCAAGCAAATATACTTTCTGTAGTGGAGCGCAACTGTGCAAGCTTCAAGTACACAGGTGTCGCCAATAGGTTTCAGGTTTACTAAAACAACAGTATGAGATAGACACCCCAAAAAATATTTTGACACCCCCTAAAACAACAGTAGGAGACGTCAGTGGCTCAGTGCTTACCACAGGTAAGCTTAGGGTGTGTTTGGTTGCTAGGATAAAGTGGAATGAGATGGGATGGGGATGGGATGAGATGGTTCCACAAAAAAAGTGGAACCACATGGTCCAGCATCTAGGAAGAATATTCTCTAAATTTGCACAAGCTCATCCCACTTTGGACCATTCCATCCCACCCCATCCCTCAAACCAAACACATGGATGAGCTTGGTCAAAGGAACCATCCCATTCCATCCCACCTCATCCCAGCAACCAAACACACCTTTAAGGAACGGCTCATTCTTGATGCATGTATCTTTGTACGAATGAATGTTCCAACATCTGTCTATCTCACATGCATGTCACGGCTTCCCCTCTCCTGGCCTGCAAGATACAGAGGGGAAAACGAAAGATGGTAAATCTGAAGAAACAGTTACATTACCTTGTAGTAGTCGCCAACGCATTTCAAGAACGCGCGTAAAGAACCCGAAGAACCATGGAGGCGTATATTCATTCAGGGATTGTGAGTTCAGGCGAGATGACACCTGCTTCAAACGGATCAACGCAGTGCAAGAACTGCGAATCAATCCGTCGATGCCAGTGTCATCTCTCCTGAAAATAGGACCCAAACCCACAAGAACAGCTAGCTCGTCCCTCCTCCCTTGACTGCACATACATTTGCATATCTGCCTATATATTTGGTGCTTCTTGCTCTCTGAAGATACAACTATGTATTCCTCTGCCTCTGCGTCTCTGCACAATGCGCATGTACATGTCTATGTATTGGCTGAGGAAGGGAAATTTAACTATTTATCACTCTTAAGAATACCACCTATTCAAATACCATCTTCTCTATTGTAATCATGTTTTTGCCACTCTTAAGATGTGGTTCACTAATTAATTGCCACTTTTGAGCCCACGAGGCGCCAAATCACTGCCTTGTCAGCATCCTGCTGGACACTTAGACGCGAAATGACGATTTTGCCCCTTACTCGTATGCCTATGTTTTTGTCGGTTTTGCCTGCGGGAGCAAACCCTAAACACATTTCTTTGTGCATCTGGATCTGGTGGTAGCGGTGGTTGGCCCGCCCCGCCGCCCCTCGCACCGGCGTCCCCGCTCCCCCCCCCCCGCTCCAGCGCCTGCGCCTCCGTCCCCGCGCCCACGCCTGCACCTCCGTCCCCGCGCCCGCATGTGTGAGAGTACAGTACTATCCTTCTCCCCGTTCACTCTTTTTTTTGTGGGTATGTGTGACAGTAGCCGTGGATGCCCGCATTGGTTGATTTCTGTGCGGAATCGACTGGATTGGGGATTGGATTTTGATTGTGTATCATGGATTTTGATTGTGTATCATGGTTTTAGGGTTTAGGATTTCCATTACAAACCGATGGCACGCAGATTGTAGAAAGTCACACGAATATTTTTAGAGCTCCAGTAGGGGTTTGTTGATACTCATGTTTCTTGATCCCTAAAAGGTCACACGATTTTGCATTGAAAGGCAGGTGATTCCTGTTAAGATTTGATCAGGGCAAACGCAATTGTTGATTTTTATTCTTTTCGTTAGGATTTATAGGAAGAAGTAGATATTTTGGTCAGTGTATGTATGCAGAAGAAATATTGAATCAACTATCTTATGTTTGTGAATATTGTGCCCTTTATTCATTTAGATGCAGTACGCGATGATGCCCTTTATTCATTTTGATGCAGTAGATATTTCTAAAAGATTCAAGTAACAATGGATTCGGATGATTGCCCTCCTTGGTAAGTTTTGCACCATTGGTTTATTATTTGGAGTTAGATTGAATTCTAACTCCAATTTTTTTTCCATGTTGATGATCATGCCAGGCTTGATCCTGGCGCCGCATTTAGATTAATTGTTAGTGTTGGTAAATATATTGTGAAACTCGACTATGGTTGCTTGGATATGGAGCAACAACAGTTCAAATGGTGGTTGATGCTTCTGGTGGCTACAATCTGGATAAATTTCTGCATGATCTTGCAAGCAGAGTTATTCAGGGGCCTAGCCAAGAAATTTCAGTGTGGGGAGTGGACCAAGATGATAGTGCTGAGTTCAAAGTATCAACTAATGCTGATTTGGAGGAGATGATTAATGGGAGGTTGCACAATCAATGCTTTAACCTATATGTGGAGGTAATTGATAAGGTTGAGGGGAATAGTTCAAAAGATAGCAATATCACAACTTTAAGATGCCAATCTAGTACATGTGGTGGCTCAAATGAAGAGAGTGGTGATAGTAGACAAGAAGAGTACAATGAAATTAATGTGGATTGGAGCTTGTTGAATATCGAAACTGAAGATGGTGATGGGGCTTCTTTGTTGGATGAGGACAAGGTTTATGTGGCAATGGGTCTAAGAGAAGAAGATGAAAGGGCAGAAGCTATAGCTAAAGGTCCACCTGATGTTCCAGTTATTCCTGTTGATGTTCAAAAGGATATTGATGAAGCTTGTATGGTTGTACATGATGATGGCCCACATGAGTCGACTAGGACATGGGATGTGGAAGATCCTGACATGGATGTTGGAACCATATATCCTAGCATGGATGACTTTAGAATGGCAGTGAAACAACATGCTATTGTCAATGAGTTTGAGCTTAGGACAGAGAAGTCCGATAGATGTAGATTTAGGGGGTATTGTTCTGTAGATTGGTGTCCATGGAAAATTTGTGCTAGGACTCAGGTTGATAAGCGTGTCAGGGTACTAACACCTTTCTTTTTTACATTACATGTAAATAATATCGTCCATATTGTGTGCTGCTACTAACTATGCCTATGTTTTCACCTACAGGTACAAATAAACACAAATGACCACCCTTGTGCATCTACTAGTAGAGTTTGTGGAAGGATGGCTTCTCGAGCTTGGGTTGCAGAAAGAGTTGTACCTTCTTTGAAGAAAAAGCCTAGCATTGGTGCTAAGGAACTTCAACAAGAATTGCAAGATAAGTATAAAATCACCATACCATACATGTGAGTGTGGTATGGTGCAAAGAGCCGCATGAAATTATTTGGCATGTGGGATGACAATTTTGATTGGCTCTATAGATTCAAAGCAGAGGTGGAACTTAGATCTCCTGGGAGTGTAGTTGAAATAGACACAATCGTTGTTGGAGATAATATTCATTTTAGTAGATTCTTTTGTGCATTCAACCCATGCATAGATGGATTCTTAGAGGGGTGTAGACCATATATCAGTATTGATTCCACTGCACTCAATGGACAATGGAATGGGCATTTACCTTCTGCAAATGCATTAGATGGTCATAATTAGATGTTTCCTTTAGCATTTGGTCTATTTGATTCAGAGACTAAAGAAAACTGGACATGGTTTATGGAAAAGCTTGGTCAAGCATTTGGACCTATCCCTGCATTAGCTATATGCACAGATGCTTGTAAGGGACTAGAAACCGCAGTGAAAAATGTCTTTCCATGGGCTGAGCAGAGAGAGTGCTTTAGGCACCTCATGGAGAACACGAAGAAAAAGTACCATGGACCTGTGTATGGAAACATGTGGTCTGCAGCTAGAGCTTACAAAGTTGATAGATTTCAGTTTTACCTCAATAAGGTGTTAGAGGCTAGTCCTGATGTGGCTGATTGGCTTAGCAAGTACCACAACTTGCTATGGTCTAGGTGCAAATTTTCATGTGAGATCAAATGTGATTACATCACTAACAACTTAGCGAGTCTTGGAATAAGCTGGATCAAGGACTACAAGGACTTGCTGTGGATGCTCTTCTTGATGCAATAAGGAAAAAACCTTCTTTGTTATTTGAGAAGAGAAGAAGAATAGCACAAAGACTCCCTGGAGTAATACTTCCAGTGGTGGTGCACCAGCTTAATGCAGCATCAAAAGGATTAGGGCACTTAAAAGTAGTAAAGGGAGGGGATGAATCAGCTGAGGTGACAGAACTTTACAAAAATGTGGAGGTCATTAGACATGTTGTTTACCTTGATAGGAAAGAATGCACTTGCTTAGAGTGGCAAATGACCGGGAAGCCATGTGCACATGCTTTAGCAATGATCACAACACAAAGGAAACCACAAATGGAAAAGTATGTTGACATGGCTTATTCTATGCAGAAATTACAAAGAGCATATGCAGGTGTCATCCCTCACATCACAGACAAGAACCAGTGGCCACAAGTTGACAAGGGATTCAAACTACTGCCTCCATTGTGCAAAAAGAGAGGAGTTGGTAGGCAGAGGAAGAATAGAATACCGTCTTGCCTTGAGAAGGGAAAAGGCAAGCTGAAAAGACAGGTCAAATGCAAAAAATGTGGGGCATTAGGACACAGACAAGCAAATGCAAAGTGTAGCTTAAATGGCACTAAAAAGAGGTACAATATTATCCAATAATGCTTTCCATCCTCATTCTTCTATTGCTTTGTATTTATATTGCATTTTCAGGAAAAGAACAAAAAAAATCCAAATCTGATGTGGGAAGGAAGAAGACAAAGAATGATGGAGAGGCTGGACAAAGTACACCATCTAACATGTTATCTACTAGTCCTGGGCCTATCACTAGAAGGTAACCTTTTGAGCCCACAAATTGAACTTGTACATTATTTGAAACATACATTAATTAATTAATGTTGTTGCTATCAGGAGGTTGGCAATGGAGACTTGGTTAGCTTCATCACAGCCTATGCCCTCCAATACTCCTTCCATAGAGCCTGCTTGTTCACAACCACCTTCTACATCATCTTTGCAGCCCACAACCACCAAGTTCACAACTCCCAGGAAGAAAGTTGGAGCTAGGAAGAAGTTGACTCCCAAGAAGAAAACTGACTGAAGCAGAATTTTATGCTTTTGCTATCTAATTTGTGGCCTGACACTCTAATGGTGGTTGCTATCTATTTTGTGGCTTGAGATTTCAAAAAGGGCTTGTATTTGCTATGTATTTTGTAGCCTGAGACTTTTAAAAAGGCTTATATTTGCTATCTATTTTGTGGCCTGAGACTTTAAAATTAGCTGAGTAGATTTGGAGTGTAATTACAGCTTATGTATTTTGTGGCCTGAAACTTTGAATTGGCAGAAAACTGTAATGACGCACTGTTGCATAAGAAGTGTATGTATGCTGATATTATGTGCAAGATTGTTTGTTCTTCTGGATAAAGAATCTGACCTGCTTTGATTGGGGCACTTGTTTTGTGTGCATGTGTCGTGCTTTGATCTGTCCATGGAAGAATATAAGTCAAACAAATATGACTTTACCTTTGCTCTATTTTTGTTTGTTCATGCTCTCTAGTGTTTGTGAAATTTGTTTTGGCTGTTCAAATTGTTATACTTTGTGGTGATTGTAATGGACAGGCAGAACCAAGTCAGACTTATGCAAAAGGCTTGTCAACAGTGGACAAGGTGATGACTCCAATCAATTTGCTGCACCAAAAACATTCTGTCAAGTTGAATCTAGCTCAGTCTTGAAATACAGCCATACACCTCGTCAAATTATTTCAGTATTTCCAGAAAGCTGACTCTGTAATCCAGCTCCAGCTCAGTCTTGAAATATGGGAAAATTAGAGCAAGTGTAAAGTCATTACTGCATCGAAAACCGCAGTGAAATCTAGCCAGGGGTAAAATGGTCATCTCCTTTTTAGATTCCAGGTTGGACGGTGACATGGCTAAAAATGGCAAGCAATTAGGAAACTTTCTCTCCCTAATGGCAAAAACATGATTACAATAGAGAAGATGGCATTTGGATAGGTGGCATTCTTAAGAGTGGCAAATAGTTAAATTTCCCGCTGAGGAATGGGGACTTGGGGAGTGACACTGTGACAGCCATTTCTACCAAGATGGATGACGTGCATTCACACCAGGTGCAAGTGATGTCCAGACTGACCAGACATGATGAGGCATGCAATGATCTGACAAGCTTTGACCCCGAGAACAACTCGTGCATTCACTTGCAATTTTGGACATCCTCGCTGCCACACTCGAAAGGAGTAGGTCAACGGCGTCATTAAGCGAGAACACGATGTACACACAACTGACAGGCAGTAAGTAGACCGTCTACCTAGGGGCACTAGTACCAGTGCCATGTAAGATCAGATTGTGAGTTCAATACCAGCAGTGTGAGATCATATGAAGGTCATCCTATCATTATGATAAGTAATTGATTTTTAGTAAAGAGAGTTTACGGAGTTTGAGTTTGGTTTTTAAGAGTTTGCAATTTTTCAGTTGCTTTGTGTTGCCAGCGGTCTGACTGGTCTAGGGCTGGCAGTCAAACTGGCTGTGGGAGGCGACAGTCAGACCGGCTTTTGATTGGTGATCTGATCAGCTGAGAAGTTGTTTGAATATGCGTTTGTTCGAGCCAAGTTGTCTGAGTACGGGCACAATATGAGGGACATTGCTTGCGTGCATATGGGTTTATTGTTTGGTCTTACGTTTAAGATCAGTAATCTTGTTGTACATTTTGCATGGTGCATTGTATGGATTAATTGTGTCATTGATGAATTGATAACTTTGTGTATTGTGCAGTGCTATGTGACGGTTTGCTTGTTTGTGTTGATTGTAGGACTTCGAAGCTAGGTCATAGTTAGGTGTAGGTG
The DNA here is from genome assembly GCA_036346575.1 of Dendrocalamus sinicus. Classification (NCBI taxonomy): domain Eukaryota; kingdom Viridiplantae; phylum Streptophyta; class Magnoliopsida; order Poales; family Poaceae; genus Dendrocalamus; species Dendrocalamus sinicus. Next base: position 6,811,876 of record CM070660.1, on the reverse strand, counting down.
GACTAGGACTAGGCATAGAGTGGTGCCAAGGTCCAGAACGGTCAGAGAGACGCCGAAAATAACCAAGGCTTACGGGGTGGTTATAAACCGAGACGATGAGGAATCGGAGCAGGAGCTACCGGTGGTGGACATGATAGACAACGACAAGGTGGACGGGGACTAGGCTCAGGGAGGAGCTGAGGTCCTGTGTGGTCAAGGAAGCCAAGTGACGTCATGCTCAATGAGAAGCATGTGGTGAGCTAAGTGACTTGGGTCATGTTTTTATATGTATGAGTAAATTTTTGCCACGCTAGCTTAGTTTGCAAGCTTGAACTAAAATTCACAAGTGATATCAATTATTGCAATCAGATCTTTTAAATTTGCTAAGTTGGATCTTTTGACTAGTTTGCTCTATAGTGATTCTTTTATGATATATGCCATGTCAAAAATGTTGAATCTAAAATCTGAATTGAGTTTTAGATTGAGCTATGCTAGTTCTTTATTGAATTATGCGTTAGTATTAGCTCTTTGTTCTTGAACTAAGTCAAGAAAATATAAAATGATCTCTTTTTGTGTGAAAAAATTGATCTTACCAATTCTTTCTCATGAGATAGTTTGTCATTGCACTAGGCATGAACTTAGTGGGAGTTTTGGATGACCAAGACCACTCTTTAAGCTTCTTGCTTGGGATGGTCGTGGTAAGGTTTGAGATCTAGCACATGGCTAATAAAATAAATTGTGAAAAATGGTTAAAGTTTAGGAGGCAATTGTGGATAGCTCATAGTTCAGGACTTGATTTACTAAAATAAGACCAAAATCTGTTTTTATAAGTGTTAAATGTGATAATTATGCTTAATTCTAAGTGCTTGAACAAAGTGATTCAATGTTGAACTTGTAGCATTCTAATTGATTCATTTTGAGATTCTTGGTTCTGTTTAGCCTTCTTGACATGGCTTATCTCATACTTTGATACCTTTAGATAAATTTATCAATTTTGAAGCCTTGCGTATCTTGAAATTAATTTAAATGCTTTAAATTGTGCTATCTTGGCTAAATTGATTATATATTCGTCATTATGATCTAGATAGATTTGTATTAATTTTATGGCTTCAAGTGGTATTTTTTAACTTGAACCTCACTTTGAATAATTTTCAAAGTTCTTTAGATTTTGCATTTCATACATACATGCATGCTCCCTCTCATGCAAAATAGTGTTATGCATTTGGGGGGGGGGGCTTTAGCCCTTGATGTCTATATTGCCAAAAGGGGGAGAATGATTAAGAAAAAGGCATTAAAGGGTGAAAAATTGCAAAAAGGAGGAGAGTATATATTTTTAGTGATATAAGTGGTATTATTTGCAAAAATTGCTAATTGAAACATTAAAAAAAAAGCCAAAATGAGATATATGAGTGAGGGGAGCTTTATTACATATCATTTGCCCTCTTTTGCATTTTTGGTTATTCCTTTTGTTATGAAAATGGTCATAGTGAGCAATTATTTTTTTTCTTTGGACCATGAGTAAGTTTTAGCTTTTGTGAGGTTTTACATGTGATTTAGAGCATTTGTAGAAAACTTGTTCTTTATTGGTGTTGCTCTATTCCACACTTTGCCAACATGGTTATGATTTCTTCTTTCTCTTTCAAATAGACCATATATGGCTTTTGCAACCTTTTGCTTTTCTCTTAAAACAAACTCAATTTCTTGCTTTTTTAGTGTTTGTCTATATACTCATCAAGGGGGGATTGTGAGACCATGTGGAGGTCACCCCATAGTGGTGATGAGTAATTAACTTTTAATAAATAGAGTCTGCGGAGTTTGAATTTGGTTTTTAAGAGTTTGCAATTTTTCAGTTGCTTTGTGTTTCTAGCGGTTGACTGGCCTAGGGCTAGCGGTCAAACTGGCTGTGGGAGGCAGTGGCCAGACCAGCTTTTAGTTAGCGATCTGATCAGCCGAGAAGTTGTTTGAACGTGTGTTTGTTTGAGCTAAGTTGTCTGAGTATGTGCACGATATGGGTGTCGTTACTTGTGTGCACAAGGGTTTATCGATTGGTCCTAGGTTTAGGATCAATATTTTAGTTGTATACATTTTTGCATGGTGCATTGTATGGATTAATTGTGTGAATTGATGACTTTGTATATTGTGTTGTGTTACGTGATGGTTTGCTTGCTTGTATTGGTTGTAGGACTTCAGGGCTAGGTCATAGTCAGGCGTAGGAGGACCGGGACTAGGCATAGGGTGGTGCTAAGGTCCAGAACGGTCAGGAAGTTGCCAAAGATGATCAAGGCTTGCAGGGCGGTTACAAGCCGGGATGACGAGGAACCGGAGTAGGAGCTACCGGTGGTGGACATGATGGGTAACGACAAGGTGGACCGATACTAGGCTCAGGAAGGAGCTGAGTTTCTGTACGGATAAGGAAGCCAGGTGCTATCATGCACAAGGAAAAGTATGTGCTGCACCAAGTGACTTAGGTCATTTACAAGCGAAGACGATTCGGTGGAATCTGGATATGTGGGAGGCTTGGCGGCAAGTCATTGGGGCCATGTGGAAGATGGCAAAGCATGGCCGATGCTTCGTGGCAAACGAAGTGGGAAGCTTCATGGAAAACGGTAGAGGAGCATTTTGGTAAATTACCAAATATAGGAAAAGAAGCGGTGTGTGTGAAACCGCGGTATTGGCCTAAGTGGTTTGGTTCTTGTATGTGTTGAAAATATGAACAGGATCAAGAGTTGATTCACTAATGGATTAATGGATGTAAGCCGTTTTGAAAAGAGTGTGTGAGAGAGTAAAACCCGGTGTTAGGTGGGATTAATAGGTTATCCCCGGTTTGGCCTAATGGGTGGTCCATTAGGTTTTAGTTTGGGTTGTGAGGCTATATAAGGGGAGGAGAGACAAGAGCTAGGGTTTGAGAATGTTGGCTAAGCCTTTTAGTGGCTAGCTCTTCCTCTCTCTCCCATGTGAGATTAGTGTTCCTTGGGTTGGAGCCTTGCGTGTGTGTGCTTTAAGCTTAGAGCTCTGCTATCCTGAGAGATTGACTGTGCTATCCTGAGAGATTGACTGTAAAACATACCTCTCCAAGCAAGTAATATATCAATCTTCGATAGGCTCCATGGATCCATCATATTTTGATTGATTTGCTATTGATTTGGTTTTTATTTCTTCTCTTCCCTTTTCTTGATCTTGTTGTGCCAACAATCTGTAAGAGATGGAGACAAAATTTAGGAATCTATTTCTACCCATCCAGGCATTTTCATAGCATGTTTATCAAGAAAATCCAGTTTTACTCGATTTGGACTCAAAGTGTGATTTCTTGATCTGAGTATTTTTGACATGATTTATTTCGTGTTCTTGCTTCCTGGAACATATGAAAATATATCTAGATCCATCTTAGTCATTGTGCACCCACGAGCAAGTTGTATTCACCGATTTTGATTTTGGCTCGATTTCGGTGCACCTTTCCTTTAAATTGAAAAGGTCTCAACTTTGGTCATGATTTTCATGATCGTTTCTTGGAATAGGTTCTTGATAACCTAGAGAAGGCCCCTGCAAAATTTCATGTCATTTGGATTTACGGATCAAAAGTTTCATCGACTTTTTGATTTGAAATCGGGCTGAAAATACTATTCATTTCTAAAATTACTGTAGCAGCGGTCTTGTCGGGGTTACTGTAGCTTTGCCTGATTTTACTGTGCATAGTGGTTAAACCGCTAAAACGGAAGTCAGACCGTCAAAGAGAGGTCAGACCGCTACGGGTTGTTAAAATGTGTTTTGCTCGATTTTGATTGGATCTTTTTCTTGTAATTATTTGTCTCTGATTTTTATATATTCTATAACTATTAGAGTAAAGAGTTTTATTCTCACTCAAAGAAAAAGTTTGAAAAACCTTAAAATTAATTTAGACTCTTATTCATCCTGCTCTAGTTGCCGTACTTAGTCCTACGAGCAGACGCTAGTGTTTCATGATGTGTGCGTGTGCCAACAGCACAGCAGAAAGCTGTATGTGTTCCGAAGCAAATCGGACGGTGGACATGCACCGCACAAATGGAGTTCGGGCACATCGTATGGGTGAACGAGTTGCATCGAGTCAGGTGCCCGTTGTGTTCATCTGGAAGAGCTGATGCCATACGAGACATAGGCTCGAATAAAGATGACTTATCACAAAACTAAGAATTGTTCGTTGACGTTCTTTTGTTGACGTTCTTTTACATCTTGGGTCCATCAAAAGGCCATACACTCGTACTAACTAAAGGCCAGTCTCAATGCAAGATTTCACCTCCCAGTTTCCAAGATATAAAACAAAATATGAAACAAGTCTTTTCTCTCAGTGTATAGTTTCATTGCGCGGTTTCATAGGTTATTTTAGCCTTTCGTGGTCCCCTCTTCCTTCTCTTCTCCAATCGAAATGCGCTTCTTGCGGGATGAAACCCAACAAGGCTCTCAGTGGGGATTTCACACGATTACCAACGTTTTGGAAACAACGCTTAAAGGTTTCATGGGGATGAAACGTTTTCCTTCTCTCTCCTCCTAGTTTCATGCAAAAAGCTTCTTTTAGCTGGTGTGGCACCATATTTAATGTGCATGAAACTCTCCATGAAACTCCATTGAGACTGGCCATAGAGTATTTATTCACCTGTCCAAGTTGATCGTGAAGTTAAGTCTTTTGCCTTTTGGGATTGAAAAATGATGCTGCAGTACTGGTATTCATTCACCTGTCCTCAAGTTGAGCGTGAAGTCAAGGCTTTCGGGATTTAAAAATGATGCTGCAGTAGTGGTGCAGAACTGTAAATCGTGGTGATAAGTTAGTACTACATTCTAGTAGTGAAGCTACAGTAGTACAGTTTTTTTTTGAGAGGTATAGTGACTCCTTTTTCATCTTTTGACTTTTCTACGATAACTAACTTTTAAACAGAGTATCCTTTCAAGATGATATCTACTAGTTAATTATAGTATATACTGTACCGACTTCATTTATATTGGTAAAAACTGTACATGAGTTTTAGTTACTCTGTAATCTCTCACACGAACAACAAGCCACAAGCCGTAGCTAAAAATCACTTATTTCAATTATCACTATTTATTTTTAGCTAAAAAATCATCAGTCATAACCACTACGAACACCCTCCAGTTCACCCTAGTCCGAATTGTCTTTGGAGACTCGGCCGTTGCCCCTCGGTGAACGCTCGTGGCTGTGCCACCGTGCACGAGAGGTGAGAGCAAAAGCCCGTGCGTAGCACCGGTGCACCGCTGCGTTGTGGGCTTCGTGGTGCCCGTGCCCGTGCCCGCGCGCGCCGCGGTGCCTCCTGCCCTGGCCGCCTCGGCAGACGGCAAAATTTTCCACTTCCGCTTGCTTGCGATGGGCCTCGGCCGCGCGCGCTCGGCCAGCCGGTCTGAGAGGGCATGGCCTGGGTTGGATCGTGTGGGCTGTTCAGCCGCGCCTGCACGGGGCGGTTTGCGGGCACTCGTTTCCCAAAGAAATGATTCGAATTGACCCGTCTCATCTTTTTTCTTTCGAGGAACATTTGGTTAGGTTCTTATCAAAAAAAAAAAACATTTGGTTAGGTTACCTGTCCATGCCTGGGTCGTGTCAAACTGTACTAGTTCGAGTTCCAAAAAGAGAAAAACCTTGGTACGAGTACATTCTTTCATTCGTGTATCGTGGTCGCGGTCACGTAAAGCTAAGCCTTCGGTTCCTTTGGACGACAATATGGCCCCTACTAAAATACTGTATCTTTTAGCTTTTAGACTTTGATTGATTGTATGAGAGATTAACAACCACTTATATTGAGAAGCTATTTTATTCAAATCGGCTTCTTCAGTGATTTTTATAAAACATTTATGGAAATCACAGTGAGAAATCATTCTATCCAAAAGTTATTTTCTAAAAATCAAAAGACAGAAATTGTTTGAAACATTACCATAATATGATAAGCATATAATACATGTATCTTCAGTCTCCATAAGTGTCTATGGGTGGTTCAGAAAATCTTAATATAACTGAGAGGTTAAGGAATCCCCCCATCTCTGAGAGAGGTTCAGCACCACTGTTGCACGCAACACGCATTTCTACAGCACTTTACACAGAATGGAAGGACCAAAAAGAATAAAACCAACCAGTTCCGGTTGGTACAAGCTAGAAAACCTATTTTAAGACAGGGTGGGTACCCGGTTACATTCAACAAACAAACAACTTTCTTTCGATCAGTAAAAGGGTGATCATATTCAGAAAGCTCTCCCTGCAGAAGAATGCTCGAGACAGAAAGTGATTAGAAAAGCAGCCAGATTGGCGCTGTTTCATAGCTAAGAACTGCATGACTGCTTTTTCAAAAAGATAGCAACATTAAACTGTCACTTCCATCAAAGCAAAGTCGTATGCATGTTCTTGGGAGATGCGAAGTACCATAAGAGCGAGCTAAACCATGAGCAGGTATGCAACAGTAACGGAAAAGAGGAAATGATCGACCAAACAAAAATACATTCTGTAGTGGAGTGTAAATTAAACCCAAGCTTCAAGCACACAGCTGTTGAAATATAGATTTCATTTTTGTTTAGAAACAGTTGGAGATATTTCAGTGTGTACACAGCCATTAAGCCTAAAGGACGACTCATTGTGGAATGGATAAATGGCTAACCTTTGTGTACGAATGATTGCTCCAGCATCCGTCTGTTTCACACGTCATGTCAGAACAATACATCTCCTCACCTGCAAGATAAACATAGAGGAGGACGAAAGGACAAGTGAAGAGGCAATTGCATTACCTTGTTTATTCTTGTAAAGCACGCGCCAACGCGAACCAAGAACAAGAACGTGTGTAGAACAAGAAGACTCGTCGAGGTATCAGGTATGTACTCAATATTAAGGGATAGTGAGTCCTATGTTCAGGCGAGATGACAGCCACTTCAAACGGATGCACATGGTCTAAATCAATCCATTTGATGTCGGTGTCATCTCTCCTGAACACAGGTCCCAAACCCTCAAGAACAGCACGCCCCTAGCTGCAGATCTCATCTATGAACTGCATATCTGCTACTATGTGCTTCTTGCTCTCTGCACATACACTAATTAAGGTATTTATGTGTGTGTGTGTGTCCCGGGACAATGCGCAGACACTATGTCTATATATAGGCCGGGGAGTGACAGCCATGTCCACAGCAATGGATGATGCATTCACACCGGGTAGCAAGTGACGTAGTCCGGCCATGACAGGGCACGCGATGATCTGGCAAGCTTTGACCGGCGAAAGCTCGTGCATTCACTTGGATATTTGGACACCCTCGCTTCCACATTGGAAAGCTGTAGGTCAACGGCGTCATTAGGCGAGTTTACAGATCCGCACCTCAAGCAGGTGCAGGCTGCTCAACTGCACAGGGCTAATTAGGGGCCCCTAAATTTTAAGTGATCATTAATTACTAGTATTAGTGGCCCCTAAATTTTAAGTGATCCTTAATTACTAGTATTAGTCATTAGCCAATCTGGGTGAGAGTGAGTTAGGGAAGTCTCTTATTCTTCCTTCCTGGAAATATGAAGCTTTACTCCAAGTACTGATCGATAGTGATAATGATCCATAAATGAATAGTGAAGCTAAATCTTCAGCGAATAATGAACTTGATGATTTTGAATTTTTTAGTAGCAATAGTCATTTGGTATGAAATACTATCTACAGTAAATTTGGTTAGCAAGAACTTACAATAAAATGATATGCTTATTGATGTTGCTATGGAAAAAGTGCAGGGGCTGCTGATTTCCTTTTTCAATGGGTATAGAGACACTGGTTTTTTTAATGCATTGGAAATAGCAAAAGAGATCACACTTGAGATGAATATTGATCCAACATTTCGTAGAAAGCGTGAAATTTGAGGAAAGAAACATTTCGATGAGAACCCAGATGATGAGTCGATTGCTTCACAATTCGCATAGGAGTCATTTAAGGTTCATTAGTTTATGCCTATTGTTGATCAATCTATCGCTTCATTTACAAGGAGATTTGAGCAATATCGAGGATATCAAAATATTGTTGGTTTCTTGTTCACTTCCTATATATTGCAGTATAAATTCTCAGAGAAAATTATATTACGGTTATAATATTCAATGGATTTTTTCGTAATTGGATTTTTAGGTATAGGGCCTAATTTCTGATCTAGCACAAGGTCCCTAATTTATCGGGTACGGCCCTGAGCGAGAACATGGCGCCCTAATAGCAGTGCCAAGTTAGACCAGATTGCGAGTTCAATAACGTTGTTCAGACTAGTGGTGTTTCATGTTTGTGTGTGCGCCAACAGCACAGCAGAAGCTGTCTCATGGACAATTTTTTTTAGATTCCTCTTTGATTGCTTCTTAGATTGAGTTTGTTGTGAGTTGTGATCGTTCTGTGTCCAGTTCATTGCATAGAGCAAGGCTTCTAGTTATGACAAATCAGAGGTCCATGGTCAACGATGCTGTGCCTCTCAAATCTCAATCAGATGAAAATGCTTTTGTTTCATCTCATAATCTTTGTGTTCCCCAAGAAAACCTGACACGATGGCGTGAACAGGTAAAAGTAAGATGACACCGAAGTACTGTTCTTTAATAGGCATATTAAGTTTGATCAACCTCGTCCTTCACACGGTCAAATGGTGCAGAGACTCAGTGCAGCGCCATTCTAGTGTTCTACGCCTTGGTCTTTCTGGTTGGATCATGCTGCGTTAGGATTAATGAAGAACGAAGAACGAAGAATAATTGTTCTCTTACCATCAAGAATAATGTTGTTCCTCGTGCACCATGACTCGACTGACTTTTCAAGCTCTCCTTTTGCTTTAATTCTTCTTTTATATCTTTTCTTTCTCCTGCTTCTTACTAGCTTTTGCATGCTTGTTCTGTTGGACTATTTTTATAGGATGTCAATAATACCACCTGTAGTTCATGTTCAATGAACTTGACCAACCACAAAGACTGAGTATTTTACTGAAAAATATTGAAGTATGATCTGCTGCAGATCGTTTGTACATGTAATATAGTCAATAGATTGTTTTGAAGGACATAAATGTATGATGCGGTTGTTGGAATATCAGGATTTCACATATATGTATGTGATCTTCACGAAGTATTATATGTGGTCTTCTTTGATTTGGTCTGCCTCATATTCAGTAGTGTTTCCTGACTCATTCAACAATGGATATCAGCTGGACATAGGATGCCCGGATACATTGATACCGACATAGATACACCATACATTGATACCGTCATACATAATTTCTTCAAAAACACCAATACGACGATACGCATGTATATAATAATAATAATGATGATGATGATGATGATGATGATAATATATGAGATATGGTATGTCACACATAAATAGACATAAAAAGAGACACAACACACAAAGAAAATGAAGAAGTAAATACCGGCTTAGGATATCTAGTATCCACAATTATGCACTTCTATTCTTGCTCGTAGCCATATATCTTGCCTCCAAGCCGCTGCTGCCTTCACCAGCTCCTGGCTGCCGCTAACTACCTAGGAGTATACCACACTACCACAGTCGAGAGGGGAGACGAGGACTAGTGGGAGGACTCATTGTGCGTGAAGACCAGGGGCGCCACGTGCCACCGTTTACAGGGGAGAAGACTGTTGGTGTGGGAGCCTGGGAAAGAGAGGAGCAGGGGCGGTGGTGTGGGGGCAAGATGGGAGCGAGAAGGGGCTACGAGATGGGAATAAACGATTCTAGGTTCTTCTTCTGAGTTGATAGAGGTATTATGGTTAAGAGGTATCGAGGAAGTATCATGCAAATATTAGAGAAATATCAGAAATTATTTTCTTTTAAAAAAAGAAATTCATCAATATAAGTAGACTGTATCCGAATCAGAAACAATCCGATATCTCTCCTCCCTCCCCCGTCCCTTCACCTCCCTCCCCCCGGCCGGATTCCTCCTCCTCGCCGTCGCCGGAGCGCGCCACCAGTCTCCGGTGGACGCAAGGAGGGCGACGGCGGGCCTTTCTTCCGTGCTCGGTTCGGTGGCGGGTCGCGCTCGGGCGGGCGGCTTGTTTCGGCGGCGGCGGCGTGGCGATCTTGGGAGGCGGTGCGGGGCGTCGGCCGGCGAGGCAACGCGCCGCGGGTGTGGGCAGCGAGGCGTCGGTGCCGTCTTCTGCTGCCGGTGGCGGCAGCGGTGGCGGGTGCCTGCGGCGCGGCGCGGAGGCGGCCGCCGTCGCGGATGTGCGCCGGATCCGCCGTCCCCGCCGATCCGGCCGCCTCGCGGCGGTCGCCACCTCCCCGCTGGATCCGTGCGGTCTCGCCCGATCTGGCGCGCCGTCCCGCCCGGCGACATTGTGCCCTACTGCGCTGCTGCGGGTGTACTCGAGTGCGGGCGCCGCGGGCGCCTACGGTGTTCGGCGAAATGGCGACACGGGTTGTGGTGGCGTGGAAGCTGCGTGATGCTCTGCGGCGTGCGGTACGGCTACCTTGAGCGCGCTCAGCCAGATTTTGCCGGATGGTGAGGCGGATGGCACCACCGAAAGCACACTCTCATCTGTCTTTGAGTGGGTGTGGACGCCCGGGAATCACCTGCGGGCGTGCTCTCCATGGATGGGTAGTTAAGTTGGAGGAGCTTGATCGACATGCCGCTGCAGAATCGCCGCTCGACATGTACTCGAGTGTGGTGATCTGGACCTTGCATTGTGTGTGTTCGAGAGGATTGTTACACCCGACTTGGTGTCCTCGGGTGTTTTGCATCTGTGTCCTTGGCGGCCGGGCTCGAGGCGCGGCGATCCTTAGCTTGAGCGCGGATGCGGCCGGGTTGCGGCGGTGGAATGGCGCGCGCCAGTGCGAACGTGAAGCTGGCCGTGCAGAATGTTGTCGCGGCGGCGTTGGGATCTGGCGGAGGCACCGGGCTTTGGCGGTATTGATTTCAGTGGCGATGATTTCAGTTTGGTGGTGGGTGTTTTGAGGTCGGCGAAAGCACGGACGGCGACGTTCTGACGCCGCATCCTCCTTGAGGCGTCCTCTCTGTACCTCTTCCCAGCTCCCCACCGGTTGTTGATTGCGGTGAAAACCTTTCCCATGGTGGGTGGCGGTGTCGGCGCTTGGGCGTTGTTTCCTTCTTGAAGACGTCGTTAGGCAATTTCAGCCGTTGGTTGGTGCTTGCCGTTTGGGCTATGTCATTGCTCGGGCTTTGTTTGCATCATTTCAGTTCGCGCGACTCTTGGCACCGTGTCTTCTCTCTTCTTACGACCCGCTATACGGTGTTAGAAGGTCCGAGAAGGTTAGAGGTGTTGGCGAAGAGAGAGCTATTTGGACGAAGAAGGTGAAGATGAAAGCAAGGATGGAGAAGAAGTTCTGAAGCTTAGTCTTTTTAGCATTTTCTTAGTCCTTAAGCAAGCCTTCTTGCTGTTGTGTACTTCTCAGTGTTGAGGCTTTGGGCCTAAGAGCTCGTGTAACTTTTGGCTGTGTATATCCCTTGTGGATATAGAGGCCGGGTTTTATATCCATTATCTAAAAAAAAAGTAGACTGTATCCATATCCGATATGGCATCCGATACTGATACGCCAGTTTTCTGAAGTATCGGTGTAATGTAGGTCTGGACTGGTGGTTGGGCGCATGCACATGTTAGAATTTTGGAGGCACATATAGCTAGATGTATACCAATTATACCAATTCCTCTCAGGGGCAGTGCTCGGTATGCATTGGCACACCTAAACAATTAAAAACATGCAGAAAGTATATAGCCATTAGCGCTAAATTGTTTGTTCCATTAAACCTTGGTGATGATTATTGTATAGACTCTAGACCTGTGTAAAGCATACACCTCCATCGAAAATTTTCTTGCTCCGTCACTGATTTCTCTCGAAAGGAAGAGGAAAGATTGCTAGATGCATGCACATCATTGGTGATGATAAAGATCACCATGTAAATTGGAATATGTGAGTGTTCCCGGAAAAAATAAATTGGAATATGTGATGTCATGAAGCAAATGTCATCATTTAACTTTGACTTGCCTCCTTTGTTAGGTCTACACCATTATCAACAATAATAGAGCCTTGGTTAAATTCTTTAGTGCCCTGGATCAGTTACTTTTAGAGGGTAAAATGCTCTGAAACTGTTACATATTCAGAGAACAAAATATGAATTATGCCACTGTCATATTCTGTATGTTAACATGCTGTAATACGCGGGGTTTTCACATAACTGGAACTCCACATGACGACATCTCGATCAAAAACAATATTTTATAAGAGGAGGATAAAAAGATTGTAAAGTTACCCAAGAAGGGGCCCTTGCATCATTTGCGTATGCATGCACTAAATGATCTAGAAGTTCATGCACCTCAGGCAATTTACCTTGGTGTTGATAAACATCATCCGGATATTTTCTTCCTAACTATTATTCAGATTTATGGCTATTGGATTAGAGATCCAACAGTCATGAATTCTCCCCCCTCCCTCCAAAAAATATCTCCCCCTCCTCTAAAAAAAACTTCCCCCCTCCAGAAAAAAGGGGCCGTTGGATATCTAATCCAACGGTCCTAAATCTGGATGATTGATAGGAAGAAAGCATCCGGATAATGTCTAGACACACCTATTTACCTTTTGTCCGTGTTGCTATCAAAAGAGTAAAAGACTAATGCATACATGCATCCTGATCCTTTGATCCTTTTCACGCTGTGAGAAAACGTGCAAACAAGACTTGGTTTTCAGAATAGCAGAAGACAGATGATCAGCTTGCTCCTTTCTCTAGTTCTTCCATACCATGCATGCTGCATATATACAGTTCACAGAGAACTTCTTTGGAGCTGTTCATCGATAGATGTATCGATTCCCATGCTTTTGTGAAGAATTCCTAGTTTTCCACTCTTTTGACTAGGACTAGGATGAACATTACTGTAAAATCTTTTTCTTGTGGCTCCTTTTTTTCTTTTGACTGGGTTCAGAGACTTTGAATTGTCTTCTTTTTTGAGGCAGCTGTAAACCTTGTTGCCTAGATATCCCTGTCACTGCAATAAAATCCGAACGTGAACATTTTATCCACTACAATGTACTGCTTTTAGACTGGTCAGTTATACAACCATAGAACGGAAAAGTCTACTTTTCAACCTTAAACTCTGTCATTGGATCATTTTTCAACCCTAAATTATAAAATCATTCAAATTGAAACCTCGAACTACCAAAATCATCCACTTTACCCCCTCAACCCAAACCAGACTGGTTTTGTCAGACGTAGCACTGGCGTGTCCATTCTCGACTGACATGGTATCCAAGTAGAGCTGACGTGGCACCCTTCTTCTTCCTCCTCTCTACCTCTCTCTCTCTATCTCTTCCTATACTTTCTTTGTTCAAACCAGATATGCTCCACTTGTTGGCCAACGGTAGTGGGCCTTGAAGGCCACCCTTCTCCTCCTCCACCCCTTGGTCGTGCTTTCGTGTAAAACATCGCCACCACACATAGCTTGAACTTGCGCTCCTCTCATCCATCTCGCTACTGTGTCTCACCGAGAAATTGGGAGCATCTTCACCCCATATAAATGGCACCGTGTTACCCTCTCCACTCTCCCCCACCTCCTTCTTTCTTTGTGCACAAAGAGGGAGATTAAACTTGAGCTCGGCCTTCTTCTTCAATGCCGGGTGCCGCGTTCGCCAAGCTTGCACAGGCGCTCTGATAAGCATCGACCTCAGCACTTGTGCCCATCTTCTTCGCCTTGGATTCCTTTGTCTCCTCGTCAGCTCATCCTTCTTTTCCTCCCACACAGTCGCTGGAACACCATCTTCTTTGTATTTGATGATGCGTCACCCAACACCACTGCATCCCATTTTCTGTGTTCCATCAAACTCAGTAAGATCTCCCAAAACTATTCACGTCACATAGTGTTCTAGGCGCTCCTCTTTGTTCCCCTCAATCAATTTTGTGTTTACTTCATAGGAGCTCGCTACCGCTGCCTTCTTCCCTAATTCCAGCTTAGCCTACCACCACCAATGCCATTCTTCCTCAGATGAACTGCAAGCTAATTCCTTTCTCCTCAACCACCACCTAGCTTTCCCCAAACCTCTAATTTTGGCTCTCCCCTTTCGGGGCAGCGTTGCCACGATGAGTTCCAACCACTGCCGTGGGTCACCATCGCAGGTTGCCTCAGTGCTTCCCTGACCTCAACATCCACACCGACAAGCTCCTATCTCTCCATACATGCCTGTGTGCCTCTCTGTTTTGCCTTTTTGTATCACTGGTCGATGCCTCTCTCCTCCCCGACTCTGTCACCACACATCACCATGTGCCCCCCGGGCGAGCACAAGCCAATGCGCTTCCAACCACACCACCACCTCCCCTAGATTTCCCTCCCTTCTAGCAACCCATTTTTAAGGTTGCCTCCACCCCGGCCGTCGCCCTACTGCCACTACCAAGGCATTAGAATTGTCGCCGCACACCTCCCCTGTCTCGCCTCGGTTATGCCTCCCCCTTCTTTACTTGTGTCTCTGTCTGTGTGTATGACAACTGGGGCCTATTTACATGATATTGCAATTGAGTTAATTAGGTGAAGAAAAGCGCCACATCATCTCTACCTAGATGCCATGTTAATGGAAAATGGGCACGTCAGTGCCATGTCAGACAAAATCGGTCTAGTTTGGGTCAAGGGGGGTAAAATGGACGGTTTTGATAGTTTGAGGTTCTAATTTGGATGGTTTTATAGTTCATGATTGAAAAATGAATCAAAGACAGAGTTCGAAGGTTGCAAAGTGGACTTTTCCCAGCCATAAATTATGTTTTATAGATGCAAAATAGCTTGTCTGAAATGGATTTATAACCTAGAGAAGATCAAGGGACAAGAACAGTGGCACTTGAAGATCTTATCATGATCCGCGCAAATCCTTCCAAAGAGCATTTTAATCAGGAAAGAATCTTGTACAGGTGTAACAAATCCTTGTGTGGATTCGCCAAATCTGTATCAAAAGCGAACTGATCAGTGCACAGTGCACACCTATCATGATGATACTTTCATGTAGCACAAGCAATGCAAGAAAAAATAGAATAGGTTTTGTTGGATATATTCTTTAATTTGTGCGTTGCTTGCAGAGGTCCGGTAATTCTGTGTCTCTCTCATTCGTGTGTCATGCATCTTTCGTCTGAACCCTCATTTAACATCATGAAAAATATTCTTCCTGTCCAGTTTCACATGCTGAACCACTAGCTATCAGTATCAACCTAGTACAGAATTTCTAGATTTATTTTTCAGTGTATTCCTTCTAATCTATTAGCACAAAAAACAGTGCAACTAGTTTCAAGTGTACGTACATACTAAGATACACTTGAAGTATCGTTCTGAATTTCTTATGCAAAGCAATGTGAACCACAGAGTCAATCCAAAGTTTGGCCAAGACTTGTATGCTGATAGTAGTAGGGACACATCAGAAGACTAACATGTGGTCCATGGCACTTGGGAAACATTTTTCATGTGTGGTAAAAGTTTCAGTGGGTTCAAACTTCAGAGTGGTCATATGCTCCATCTACGCCGGACAAGTGGCACCAATCCAATCCCTTCACCCTTCGCTGGGATCTCTTCCAGAAGAACTCGCGCTCAAGTCAATCGAATGGGCCTATCCATGTCCCTCTCATAACTCTTTTCACCTTGTGCTTAACTGGCAAAAATTGGAAGCTTCTGCAGGTCTACTGGTCAAGGGAGTGTTCTGCTGCAGCAACTCAAAGCCTGAAACTGGTCCATTTCAATCTGAGGTAGCAAGGTGACCGTGGACTAACCGGAGTCCAGAATTGCCACATGCCAATGGTATGGATTGAATTGGACTGATTTCTCAACTGAACCAAATCTTGATTGATATTTGGTTGTAGATTTGAGCTCAGAAGGAGAAACGTTAGGGCATCATATTTTCTAGATCAATCGACAGTACAACCTACGTTCATAGCTAAAATAACCTAAAACATTATTTGCAGTTCTTTTTAGGAGAAATTTTGCCGCTGAGCTGAGCATTGTGTGTAGTGCATGGAAGCTCTCTGCCCCATGTCCCAACTCCCAGCCTGCCTAATCTCGAGCAAATGGGCCCGATCCCGGACAGTAGGCCGTCCCGAACCTTCCTGCAGATGAGCAGAAGATCTAACGGGAGTGGGCCTGATCTCGGGCCAACCGGCCCGGCCCGCTCCGCCTCGCTCCCGTGCCCCGTGGCCGTGGAAGGAATCTACAGGGCGGCGGCAGCGGCAGAGATGGCCGCCCGATGAGACACGGCGGCACGAGGTGGGGATGATTAAAAATGCCGTGTCCTCGCTGATGGTGCGCCTCCACCTGCCCTGCGCTGCCCCCGCTCCCACCTACCGCGCCCTCCCCCCTCTCCCTCTCCCGCGGCTGCGAGCCTCCGCGTCGGCCTCGGTCCCCCTCGCCGGCGGCGGTGGCGGCTCCGCCATGTCGACGACGACGGTGCAGACGGTCGCCGACCAGAAGCGCGCGCTGCGCTCCGACGTGCGCAGGGCGCTCAAGGCCCTCTCCCCCGACCAGCGCGCCAGCGAAGGTGAACCCCCCCCCCCCCCCCCCTCGCCCCCGTATTTGGTTCCGGTCCCTGATGTAATCGTTGAGGCGTTGGCCACCAGCTGCTCGTTGATTTGCCGATTAGAACTGCTCTTTGCTTGTGCTGCACTTGGCTAGCTTTTTCGCGGGCAGAATGAACGTGTATTGGTATCGCGTAATAGAAAAGAGTGATGAAATTCTGTGCAGTGCAACTTTACGAGGGATTATCCATAACATTCCAGTTTCTCGAGACTAGTTAATTAGGGCGTGTGCCCTGGGGATGTCCCAACCTGATGAAAAGTGTTAAGATAGGGTTTAACATTGCTGTGATCTTGGTGCTTGGACACTTTGGATTCAGAGGAACAAGTGTGTCTTTGATGGTGCCTCTCCTTCTCTCAGAAATGCTCAACAATATTTTGAGGAAGAGATGAGGATCTGGAGTCTAGCTGGAGCACGAAAGCTACAAGAGTTGGTCGGCCTAAATTAGTTTTTAGGCGTTTTGTGGCATCCTGCCCTTGACTTTCTGTTGGGTTAAGGGGTGGTTGGTATAAACCCTTGACTTCCTCTTGGGTTAAGGGTGGTGTTGTTTGTTTGTTTGGGCTGTTTTTTCTTCTCTCTATATTATATAAAGATGCGCAGTTCTCCTGCGCGTTCGAGAAAAAGATAAGCAAATCAAAGGTTCTGGTTTGCATTGAAGTGCTTAGAAAAACAAGGATTAGTGTACTGCCTTTGCTTCTGTTACCGGAACAAAGTGGATTTTCGTTTTGTTAACTTGTTCTAGCGATCCAGTCTCTAGAGACCTTAAGCAAAATGAGGATGAGTGTAGTCTTTATGCTTCCATTGTTGGAACAAGGATGGTTTTCTTTCTGTTGATTTGTTGAAGTATTTACTTGTAGTTTCGTATTTTTCCAGACCTGGCTATTCAAGGCACTATTTTGAACTCTTCTTGGTTCAAAGCAAGCAAAACATTATGTGCTTATATAAGTTGTGCGCAATTGCGAGAAGTTGATACATCAAAAATATTAGCGGAAGTACTATCTCCCAATTCTGGTGAGTCCTATATGCAGATACGCTCCTTGGTGTTTCTTTTCGCTAACAATTTGGTTATATTTAAGGACATGATGGACAAGCAAAGGTTCTTTATGTTCCTCGAGTGGAAGATAAGAATCGCAATATGAGGATGCTCAAAATCACTACCATGGATGATTTAGTTAAAAATTCAATGAACATTCTGGAACCATCACCATTGGATGCTAACAGGAATGCTCGTGAAGATGGTATGAATTTTATTTCCATGTTACCATGAAACTTTTCCCCATTTTATATATTTAATCTATTGCTTCAATAGGGTAGTTACCTTGGTGTGTATGCATTACCACTGATCCACTTTTGATCCTTACAGTGTTGTCAGCCTCTTCCCCTGTTGATCTTTTTCTGTTGCCTGGTAAGTATTTTCTCCTTCGTTACATTCATGCTTCATCATTAAAGCACTCAATTGGATAATATCTGTTATCCATGCAGGACAAGCTTTTGATAGAACAGGCCGAAGACTAGGTCGTGGTGGAGGGTAGGGACTAAACATTATTCTATCATTTGAGTCAATTCAATAATGGCCTGTATTGATGATTTGATGTTGCCAATGTACTTCGTGTAATTTTTACAAATGGTCAATTATGAAGTGGTTCAATTGCTAACTTCCAGTGCTAGTTAAAAACTGTTTCATGTAGTCCTCTATCAACCCAATAAAATATTGATTTACTGAGTGCCAATAACTGCATTTTATTCCACAGGCACGTCTTCCAAGATGCAGTTCAATGATGTTGAAATTTAGTGCCTTTTGGTTTTTGTTATCGGAGGAACCAGTTGTTAGAACAACAGTTACCACATAGAAAAGTAAATTTATCTTTTAAATGCAGAAACTCCTGGATAGGTCGATCCACAAGCATAAAAGCTCTTGGTCCAGGAAAGAAATCAAAAGCTTGTCATAACAGCTGCAGACCATCTAAGAAATCTAAAAGCTTGTAGCCCAGCCTGTAGATTTAGAACCATGGCGCATCAATGCGAATCTTGTAGAATCTGGACTGAGCTGGATTGGATATATGGTCTTAATTTCTCCCTTTTATTTGAAAGTAAAAGTATATGTGCAAACCTCACTTAGCATCAATTGCTGTTAGTTAAAAAAATAATTGCACATTCTCCATGCAGCTACGAACTTTTCTTTCTTTGTAGATTCTCTAGTCCTGTACAACTCCGTGATGTGTATTTGTTTTCTGTGTTGGGGAGATAGTATCTCTACATATTGGTTTTGAGCTTTGTTTATACCTCCTTTGGTTTGATACGATCTGCTAAATAGTCCACAATTGTGTGAATGCTTGAGTAATTTAAATATGCATAAAAAGAAGCACATGAACCTCAAATATGTACAGTACTATAATGACATGCTATTATGAATAGTTATTTATACTAGTCACTTAGTTTTGTTTGGTTGAAACTTGAAAGATTATTTTCCCTTGATCTATTCTAAACTATACGTTTGCATGCTTGTTCGATTTAAAAGGTACTATGACACATTCTTGATGAAATATCAAGAACTTGCTAAAGAGAAAGGGTGGAGTCGACCTCTTCTAGGTATGATGCGCATATTTTCAAAGTTTAGTTGTTTATATTTGTGTCCATAATTTCTTGTCACACAAAGTTACAGAATGTTATGACATTTTAATTTCTTATATTTGTGTATACTTTGGTCCCTGTGCTTTGCCATTGCCCTCGTTTTGGTCCCTCTACTTCAAAAACAGGACCAATGTGAACTGTTTCAGAGTAGACTTTTTTAAGTAGGTGAACCAAAATGAGCCCATGGATGGAGGTGCCATTACCAAAACTGTCATTTGGCAATTATGTTTTGCTAGTTCCTCTTGGTAACATGCCATTTGTATTTTTCTACATTACAATATGGTTATTTTGTTTGGCCCAAACAGTATTGAACCAAATTTCAAAATTGGATCCCAATATCAATATATCATCTACTGTTAGCTAATTTAGATCCCATCAATGACTTTTAATCATCTACCAAACCTTATTGTTTTATAAGGGGCTTTCCTCATGTACTTAATCTGAATGGCTTTTCGTTGTTCAATTGGTATTGTGGACTGGCAAATCATTTTGTTGATCTGTTGGAGCTCATTTTTGTAGGGTTTACAAATTACAATCAAGGTTCTCTGCTTGAACTATGAGACTTCTTAGATGAAACTCTAGTTCCACTGTAGAATGTAGAATTTAGTAGCCATGTTTCTGGTCTAGAATGGGTTTCTGCCTTTTTTGTCGAAAATTCAAAATGCCCATAGAAATGGTTTATGAAAAACTTATGTATTCAACCTTTTGCTGTAATTAGCTCACCTTAGCTTTACTTCCTCTCTTCCCCCCTCTTTGCCTTCCAAGGCTGCCTCTCTGTTGAACATTTGCTACTTTATAGTAATTCCTAACCTTGTGTAAACTTCTTTAAAGTAATATAAAAAAAAGAAAAAAAAAGAGGCACTGAGGCAGCACAAATCAATGAGATATCAGTGTATCTGCAATGGAGTGAGCGTTACGGGAGCTAATGAGGTGTAGGAAGTTAGAGTGATCTTGCATATGGGATTAGTTATGTTCTCCTGTTAAGAACTGCAATACAATCTATCATGATGTGTCGTGCAGAATATAATGCGCATAAACAGTACTCGCGGCTAGTGTAGCAGCAACGAGGAACCTTCCTTGGCCAGCACAATTAAGGATTATATTAGGTTTTCTTAGCTACCAAGTTATTGTTAGGATATAATCTTATCTATTAGGATGGGTATCCTTATTAATAGAAAAGATTAGATTGAGTTGTTAGGGGCTCAACCTCTATAAAAGAGGAGCTGCATGCTACCATTTGAATCAAGCAATGAAGAAGAATTAATCCAATCTCTCTCCTATGGTTATTCTCCCTTATCTATAGTCTCATCTCTCCTCAAAGAAGTTGTTGCCGCCCGGCCATCCTCCCGGTAGTGTTTACACCGTAATGATCTAAAGATCATTACATGATGCAACCTCATTTTGCTTTCTTGAGCTATTTCAATTCCTATCATTAATAAGAGTGAGATTCTTGATCCAACTCCACAGCATGCTTAGGTCCTGTTTGTTTATGCTTTTCCTTCGGTTTAAAAGCAAAAAAGCCGAAGCCTAAACAAATAGGATGCATTTTTAACCAAGCTTTTGAAAAGCCATAAGCCATTTGACAACTATAAACCAAAAGCCAAGAAAGAGGTGCTTATTTTGGCTTTTGTGGGTTGGGAATAGGCCTTGCCACTCAACTTCGTGGAAATTACCCACGAATGCCATTGTTTATATAGTCCCAATCTTTTTCTTTTTCTCCTTCCACCTAACTAAACTGCACGACTCGCCTCTAGGGCTTGGCCAGCGTTGTCCTCGCGCGTTGATGCCGATGGTACCGTCCTCGAGCCCGACGTCGATGGCCCTGTCCTTCCCACTCCTTAGGCACTTCTCTGTGGCCTTGTCCGTCTCGTCCAGATCTCCACCGCGACCCATTCGAATCTCCACCATCGCCATTGGACCCCCTGTCTCCCTCCATGATCTCCACCTCCGTTCAGCCAGCCACTCCCCCTTCTTCACATCTGACCAACATCTCACTCCATCACCGCCGGCCTCCTCTCCTTCGCCACCCCTGGTGGATATGCTTCCTCCTTTCAGATCTGAAAGAGGGGAGGATGGGCGGTTGCGACAGATCATCTCTAGATTCTGACGGTGAGAATGATGGAGTCCAAACGGCAGCGACAACCTACTAGTGAGGTTGATGGTGGCTCGGTGGCAGTGGAGACACCATGGTGGCTACCGGTGAAGACGTGGATTTTTTACATTTTTCTTTCTTTTTCTGAATTGAAATGTGATTACCAAGTTTATGGTCATGAATTGAATTAACTCTGATTGTTGTGTGTTCTACTAGCTATTATTATGATTCAACTTATTTTTCTTTAAGTGATTCATACTGTTGTTGGTCAAATCTCATGAGGCCATGACGGACTTTAGAATTATTGGATCGTAATGGAATTTATTTCTAACATTAGAATAAGGGTATTTTAGACATTTCAATAATAAGCCATCGCTCAAAAGCCAAAAAAAGCTAAAATGCCAAACAACCTGATTTGGCTTAAAAGGGGACTGATTTTAAGATCTTTAAGCTAAAAAGGTGGCTTTAAGCTATGAGCCAAAAAACCTAAGCCTAAACAAATAGGGTTTTAGTAGAAAGCATCAATTTTCTTGGTCCAACTTCTGGTTTCAAGATTATGCATGCAAATGGGAGCCTTATTGGACATGTAGGGAGGGAGTGATGAAGGGTAGGGACAATTGGATACCAGAGGGTCCTTTCTCAGGGAAGATGTCTATATTGATTTTGTTGCTTGGTGGATTCTTTTATTGTTTCATCCTTGTTGGTGTCAAACAAAAAAGTTTCCCATTTCTCCTTACCCTTTGTTTGATCTACCCATGATGTAATCATTGCTTAGTGCACAACTTTCTGGATTATGTTACTCACTATAATCTATGATGCCTACTCATACACTCTTAGATCATATCTCAAGAGAGATCTAGTCACCACCAATTTTGTTTACATTGATGACTCCTACAGTGGCGGATGCCACCCTACCAACAATGCACTCCCTTCAGGATTGTATCGACCTATACCTGTCACAGCTGTCGCTTGTCAAGCCAAGTACGTAGATTGGATCACAATTTAGAGCAAGATTTGTTGCCAAGAAAGTATGTCCTGCCGTTTCAGGCCAAAAAAATAGCTTGCAGCAAAGAGAATGGCATAACGCCTTTGTCCATATTTGAACCGCAATTTTGGTCACATAGCAAATGGGGAGTCAACAAGTTGACTGGAAGTTGCGTTCTGATTCTAATTGGGCAAAAACTTTTATTACAATTTCATTTACTTCTACATGGCCATGAAATGTGTACCACAATGAAAACACTTCTGTCGTTCTGCATTTCATAGTTATATTTAATGACGAGATCTGATCTGCCATTTTCTTTGCTAAATGATTTACATTAATTGTTTGTTTGCCTATTTTGAAGTTGCACTTTCATACTCGGTTCAAATTATGGAGGAAGGCATCATCCCAGTCAATTCAACAGATGTTCCCATTGATGCTCTGGTCACATCCTCTGGAGTTATTCCAATCAGTCCTGCAGCATTTGAGAGGATGTAATGAAACTGATTGGTTTTCTGTATGTTTTGAACTCTGCTTGCACGGCTGAAACTCACCAAAGTAGGGAATTTGCCTGTTTCTTGTGAATTTATGTTGTATCGTTTCTTTTTACGATCGAGTGAATTCAGAGAGTGCATCCGTATTCTGAATGTGAGCTAATCTTACATTTGTAACGTAACGACGCCTTTGATCAAACAATCAGTAAGTTCAATATAATAAATAATAGTCAGAGACGTTCTGCGAATCTTATAATTGTGTTGTCATTTCAGATATCTTGACATTTTGCATCTTCAGAAGTAGCCTGTCTGAAAAGCTTCATGAACTAGAGCAGTTTGACTGAAGTTTGACTGCATGGATTCAAGGAAGACAAGTAAAAAGTAACGTAGCTAGTATTTACATATTGCGTTCTAATATCCTAACAACATATTATGATCAATTGTTATTTTCCAAATCAGGACAAACTATACTTCCAATAGATGGACTTTGGCTAATTTCTTTTGTTAACATTACCACTGTTTATCATTAAAAACAATGTATTTACCAACAAGATTTCATTATGATTTAATATGTTTAAAGTACCTAAAAAGCCAAAATAATATGTTAGAACTTTCGATTAGAGAAAAAAGAGAGGTATAAAAAGAAACAAAGAAATTTAATAGGAATGCAAAAGCAAAACAGAGGGTTAGGAAAGAAACTAAAATTGCATAAATTACCTTTCGAATGGAATGTGTGGGAAAAAAACATTAAAATTGTGGTACGAGCTTCAGAATCAGGACACTAAATCAGAGAAGACCGACAGCGGAGACAGCCACCAATGCACCGAAGCCGCCGAAGACCGGACATCACGCTCTCCCGGCTGCGAGGGCGCATGGTGGCATGAGCAAGGGCGGCAGCGCGGCGTCACACGGGCGACAACGTGTCGACTCTCAAAGCAGCGCGTGGCGGTCCATGAAGGTCGGCGGCGGCGGCAGTTGGTCGCGAGACTCAAAATTGGAACGTGAGGAGGCAAGGGCGAAATGAAATGGGAAGCAGAGAAGGTATATGGTGGACCCTAAATGTTAGTTTTTCTGTACAAAATAAATAAAGATCATATTCTTTTTAGTTTTGTCTTATGTTTTTTTTTGCTGCGGCTTATTACTTTTAGGCTATTCGTGAAAAAGAATACGTAGTAATAAAAACCCGCAAGTGGTTTTAGCCGATATAAATGAAGTCGGTACAGTATATATTTCAATCAATTTATGTACCTCGCTTTTAAAAAACACTCTATTTGAAAGCTAGTTACATAGAAAAATAATTTTTTTTAGAAACCGAAAAGAAGAGGCCCAAAAGATAGATAAGTTATAAGGAATTTTTAAAATAATTATTTTTAATTCTAAATTACAGTATTATACCTGCTTTATTTTTTTTACAGTTTTGAATATATGTCGCTCCACGGTTAGGCGACTTGGACTAGTTGTCCAACCGTTGGATAACATGTGGCCAAGTCGCATAACCGTTGCGCGATTAAACCCTGTTGCCCAACCGTTGGGTGACAAGATCCCTAGTCGCACAATGGTTAGGTGACTTGACCCCTAGTTGCTCAACGGTTGAACGATTTAAAAAAATAATATAATTATTTTATTAATCCGATAAAAATAATTGTGGGGTAAATGACAATTGTTGTAGGTGATACATTTAGCAAATCTTGTTTGTAAGTTGTTTGTTTTTTGAAATAAAAGGGTATACAATGTCGGTTAATCCGTTTGTGATTTTCGTAGATTGTGAATAGTACAAAATCTGTTAGACTCGTAATAACATTTTGTGATCATCGTATGTTGTTGCAGTGCGATAAATTTTCTAAAAAATTTTGTGAGGATGATTGAGGTAGCAACGATTAGTAAGTAGAAAGGTAAGTAATATTAGGATGCAATAAGGAATTCGTATACGAAGGAAGACAAAGAAAAATACGTACACAACGAAAATTATACACAAATTAGGAGGAAAACCCACAGCTTGCCACCAGTTACACCACCTGCAGCACCTCCTTTGTTGTTGCCACGTATGACCCCCCATCGGTGCCTGCCCGTACGACCTCGCTTGGCCTTCCCCAAAGAGGGGTGTCGACGCCCTGACAGTGTGAGGTGGTCAGGAGCCCTGTTGACCCGTGCTCCCAACGCCTCGGGGGTGGACTGCACCTGTGGCTATGTGGGAACTGGCGCGCTGCTGAGCTGTGACCTAGTAAGGACCTTCGCTGGGTCGTCTGCTAGGTAGTCGCTCGTGTCCACTACGAGATCCTTGGGGGGGTAGCCGAACTCTTGCCCGGTGTGTCGTACCTGTAGGACAGGTATTGTTTATTCGTGTAATATATCGACATGAAAAAACCTTAAGAGATGAAACATACCTTATGCATGGGCTATGGCATGCAGCCAACTGTCGTACCCATCGGGCCAGCCCTGGCTGAACAACGTGTGTTGCCCTGCCGATGGCAAGTAGGGGTCCACGGACAACAACGGTGGTGGTGTGTAGGTATGTGCCCATGCTGACCCTCCGGCCTGGCCCGACGGCAGTAGTGGCGGTGACCGGGGGTAGTCATGTAGCCCTCCAAAGCCTTCTACCTAAGCTGCAGGACGTGGCGGCCTTGGTGTGCGCGTCGACGTGACCACCTTCGGGGGTGTCCTGCATGACAAGAGGGCAAGGGCACGCCTCGCTCTCTTATAGACCTTATGGATAAGGTGCAGCAGCTTGTCACGCGTCACCTCCAAACCGTGGGCAACCCTGTCCATGATCAACTCGGTGTCTTCCACGATCTTGGCGGTGATGTCCGTCTGCAAGAAGTACATAAAGGCGTCAAAATAGTAATTGTTGTAACTGTACTCTGAAATTTTTGGACACAAGAGTACGTACAACGACGGTGAAGTTCCATGCTAAGTGCACGAGGTACGCGTCAGTAAGTGATGGTATATGAGTGAGGGGAGGGTCAACGGCATGCGCTAGCCTGGTGCGTTTCTGTGGAGCGTACTAGTGTAGGTACTCATTGTACGTGTTGGGGTCATACACGGTGCTCTCCTGCATGAAGTCCTGGAGTGCTGCCGCTCACTCCGCCACCCACGGCGCCATCTTCTTGGCCCAACTCATCCCACTACCACCTCTCCTATTATGCATGCGGAATGTACAACTGCAATAAAAAGGCATTGTAACATAACTGAGAAAAATATAGGAGATGTGTTGTGTGTAACTCACGTGTGGGTCGAGTCAGGCACCCGACGCCCTATGGGGATAGGAACAAACTGGCGCATCACCCTGTGCACCAGGTAGTCCTCGATGAACACACCGAAGACAAGTTTTTTTTTGCGTGAGTCAGTACGCCCGATCACGCAAGCACAGTGACGAGAACCCGGTAGGGGCGCGGTTTGCCATCTCCTGACCAGAGTACAGCTCCCAGTGCACGTTGTCAGTGGTGAGGCAGTCGAGGTGCTCGACCAAATTGTTGTACGCATGAGTGACCTGCTAGTGTGCAAACTGTGCCTACGAGCCAGAACAGTGGTTACAAAGGATGACGCATAATACATGTATAGCAAAGATTCAGGAGAGTACGTACACATTTACAGCACCAAAGGGACCCTTCAGTAGGCTGGTCTGAGGAGGAAGCGTTTGAATGACCACAGCAGTAGCAGGAGAGGCAACCTTTGAGGACAGGGGTTGTCCTCATCCTACAGCAAGAGTCGCACTTGCCGTGATACATCAAGGCAAGTAGGGCTGATCCTAGCTGTAGTGCACCTCGTCTCCATCAGCGATGGCCCTTGCATATCGCATAAGGCAGGCATTGACGGAGTCACCGTGGCTGCTGGTAAACAATACCCAGCCGAACAGCTGTAGCAAGTATGTCTCGAGGTGCTGCAACACCTGGTACTCGTTGGCGTCTGGGTCCATCCGCTCGACCTGTGCACAAACGAAAAAAATAGTAAGCTCATCATATGTCAAAGATTTTGCGTCGCTAAACAGAGAAAATAGATAGCATATGTACCCCGAACTGTGAAAGCCAGTGCATGGGGGCCATGCTTTTGTCATGCTCTAAAGATGTAGTACGCTGCTGCGGCCTCAACCTCGGCTGGAAGCACCCCATCAAACCTGTCCAGGAGGTCATCGCGCCAGTTGGCAGACGCATCCGCTAGGGAGACAGAATCTCCCGCGATAGGCAGGTTGAGCAATATCGTGATGTCCTGTACAGTGGGGGCCATCTCCCCAAATGAGAGGTGGAAGGTGTGCATCTCAGGCAGCCACTGGTCCAGTAGAGCTGTCAGTAACAACCGGTCGAACGGGAACTATCGTGACTGCTCCGGGCTAGCCTAGACCTCCCCGACCTCCTCGACTAGATCGCCATCCTTGTCGGTGGCCTCCACCATCCGTGTGAGAGGTAGAAGACCAGCATCGCTTAGCCTGCAAAGCACGAAGAAGTAAGTATATAGCGCAAATATCTAAAAAGACGTGCCATACTTTATACACGAACCTGTCTCTCCAACGTGGGTCTAGTCTCCAAGCCCATCAGGGTGTCCGCATACAGACCACCCTTAATTGAGTCTCCTCGTCCCCACCCTCAGGATGTAGGACACGACAGCTCTGCGGTGTAGCACGTCGATGTGCGGGTCCAACAGGCCGAAAGGCTAGTCCAAACCACCAAGGTCGTGAGCCATATCTGCAAATCAATTTGAAATTAGCAATTACGACACAATGATAGGGGTCATCCTTGTCCTACAACAAGCGTCGCACATGCCGTGGTACTTTGCGGCAAGTATGGCTGACCCCCAGCTATAGTGCACCTCGTCTCCGTCGGCGATGGCCCTTGCATACCACACGAGGTAGGCATCGACAGAGTTACCTTGGCGGCTAGTAAATAGTACCAAATCGAATAGCCACAGTAAGTGCACCTCAAGGTGCTGTGACACCTGGTACTTATTGGCATCTAGGTACATCCGCTCAACCTATGCACAAACAAAAAAATTGTAAGCTCGTCATATGTCAAAGATAGTGTATCATTAAACAGGAAAAATAGATAGCGTATGTACTCAGAATTGTGAAAGCTAGCACATGGGGAGGCCATGCTTCTGTCGCGCTGCAAAGATGTAGTATGCTGTCATAGCCTCGACCGGAAGAACTCCGTCAAACCTGCCCACCAGGTCATCATGCCAGTTGGCAGCACATCCGCCAGGGAGACAGCCTCTCCTGCGATAGGTAGGGCGAGGAGCATCATGACATCCTGCAGAGTGGGGGTCATCTCCTTAAATGGGAGGTGGAAGGTGCGCCTTAGGCTGCCACCGGTCCAACAAAGCTGTCAGCAATGCCCGATCGAACGGGAACCGTCATGACATTTTCGGGCTGGCCTGGACCTCCCCGGCCTCCTCGATTGGAGCATCGTCCTCGTTAGTGGGCTCTACCATCCGAGTGAGAGGTAGAAGGCCTGCAAAGCACGAAGAAGTAAGTACATAGCGTAAATATCGTAAAAAGAGCCACACTTTGTAAACAAAGCTGTCTCTCTAGCGTGGGTCTAATCTCCAAGTCCATCGGGGTGTCCACGTGTAGATCACCCCTAACTAGGTCTCCTCGTCCCCTCCCTCACGATGCAGGACACGGCGGCTCGTGTGGTGCTGCGCATCGACGTGCGGGTCCAGCAGGCTGAAAGGCCAGTCCGAACTACCAAGGTCGCGAGCCATATCTACAAATCAATTTAAAGTTAGCAATTACGACACAATTATTGGTTCAATTATGAATAGCGTAGCTCTGGGAATTCTTCAAATCATACCTAGCCGATTTTATATATGCTATTATGCTAATTTAGTTTCTTGTTGGTGCACACACATTTTTCTACCTATCTAAATAATTTTAGGTCTCAGTGTCATTGGACTAAATTCTTCCCTCTTTCTACCTATTCTTTTTTAGTAATTAGTACACGCGTGATAATTTACTTACAAATATAATAGAAAGTAAATCTTAAATAATAATTAAATTAATTATACTAAGGCGTCCCTCTGTGATGTCTGAATTTTATTTTTGTCATTTGCAGATTTTTATGACTCAAATGCTATTTAAATCGCCACGTACAATTTTAACCGCTAAGCGTAATCTTAAATCGTCGCGTACTATTTTAAATCGACGAGTGCTATTCTAATTGTCACCAATAGTTTTAAATCTTTTGATAGCTATTAATTATTCTAAACATTAAGAAAACTTATTACATGGTTTCTATAATTTATAAGCGACTAAAAAAATTAATTGGGTCTTCAAATGCACAATAGAGCGATCTAAGCGACAATATAATTATTAACAACTAAATTGGCGTTACTTTCTAAACTACAAATTTAACAATTTTGGTTGCTATTCTACCGTGTTTGAAAAATAAATATATAAAAAATACAGAAAACTTACCGTCGTTGATGCACAGATCCCTCCTCCTCTCTCTTCCCCTTCCTCTCCTCTCCTCCTCCTCTCTCTTCCCTCCTCTCCTCCTCCTCTCTCTTCCCTCCTCTCCTCTCTTCTTTTTTTCCTCCTCTCCTTCTCCCCTCCTCTCTTTTCTCTTTTCTCTTCTCCCTTCTCACCTTCCTCTCTCTCTCGGTTGGCCAAAATAGCCAAAATGAGCATAGTGCCAAGCGTCAGCCACGCATTCGAGGGGATATACCCCTAGTCGCTCAACCGTTGGGTGACTAGCGGTCTTGTCACCCAACAGTTGGGAGGCTAGTCCAATCGCCCAATCGTAGAGCGACATATGGTCAAAACTACAAAAAAAGCAGGTATAATACTATGATTCCAAGTTAAAAATTGATTATTAAAAAAATCAGTTTATAAGCACCTCAAAACTATTTTGGTCATTACGCTATAGAATCAATGTCGATTTTATGTGTGGCCAACATGTCCTAAATGTCATATAAGTTATATAAAAAATTACAAACTTAAATTTTATCTTTTAATGCTAATAGTTTAAAAAAGCTAGCCACCACCCTGCTAGCTTATTGATAAAGCAACATGTATCCTTGGAAACAGGGGCGGAGCCACCGGGTGGGCTTCGTCAGGCTTCAGCCCACCCTCTGGCCCACCCCAAACACCCCCTCCCCGAAGCTGGGCCAGCCCAGGTAGGGCACCGCATCACTCTATCTGATGACGCAGAGAGACCATCCATGGACACACACGCACGGGAGAGACGAAAGGGGCTACACACACACCTCAGCAGCTGGCGCCTGGTGCCTGGCAGAGAGCAGATCTGGAAGAGCAATGTTGGCGACTGGTGCCTGGTGGAGAGCAGATCTGGGATCGAGACTCGGGAGGGCGATGGTCGGCGGTCGCATCATGGCTTCGTTAGGGAGTGGGGGAGCCGAACTAAAGGAGGCTCAGCCACTGGGGCGACGGCTTGTTGGAAAATCTTGTTGTTGTGTGTAGTCGGTGTGTTTGAGTTGTGTGTAAAGTACTCGGTAAGTTCAAGTATTGTGTTATCGTTGTTGAGTACTCATGTATTGAGTACTGTGTAATCGTGTCAAGTGCTTGGTGTATTCGAGTACCCAATAGTCATGTGTAAGTACAGTAGTTGAAGACCCGGAGTCAGAGAGCAGTTGGAGACCAGTCGTAGTCATAAATCGAACTGTGCAGTGATCGTAGTCGTGAGTCGATGCAGTCGGTACTCGGAGGAGTACTGTAACAGTCGGTACTAAAAGTACTGTAGCAGTAATCGTAACTACAGTGGTCATAGTACAGTGATCGTAGCACAGTAGTCATAGCTACAATGGTTGTAGCTACAATGTTGCCGTAGAAGTCGTAGTCTTGAGTCGAGTTGCATTATGGTTGATGGTTGGTACTCATATGCTACAGTATCCCGATCGTGCTCGAAGACCGATAGTAACATCTATGTGAGTGGTACTACCGAAGATGCTGGTCGACAAACTGTGGGTGGTGAAACGGTCGATAAAGCCATGGTCGAAGATGTGGTCGACAAGCCATAGTTGGTGAAGCGGTCAAAGGCACCGTAGTCAAAGGCACTATGGTCAAAGCATCCGTGGTCGTGAGGCATGGTCGAGGCACCGTGGTCAACAAGACAAGGTCAAAGAAGGACTCAAGGGAGAACCTGAAGAAGGTCAAGTCTGTGTGTAGTCATAGACCGAACCAAGTAGCAGTTAGTTTGCACGTAATCGGTTATGTTCACTAAGCTGTGTGAGGTGGATGATGGAACGAGTCGTTCGGGTAGTGCGAGTCGTGGAGATCGTGCCAGAAGACTCGAGCAGTTTGTTAGTCTGTGTACATGTAATCTATGAGTATAAATAGAAGAGAAAATGGAAAAGCTGTGAGCGGATTGATGCAGCGAAAACTCTTGTGTGTCTTAAGTTGAGCAGAGGTGTTCGCGTGTGTTTTCGACCACTGTGTATGTACGTCAGGTTTCGTCTCTGGGCCAACACGGCTGAGGCACCAAGGGCCCGAGGCCAAGTAGACCCCGGCCGACCGACGTAGCAAGAGGAGGCTGCTGAGCCATTGAGGCCTGAGGAGGAGCTGACGTGTGCCTACGTGTGTGCATCGTGGCCTCGCTTGGGCGCGCCTTCGCCAACCTGCTGAAGAAAGTGAAGACTAAAGATGGCAATGGGTCTATACCCATTGGGTTTCACCACCCCAAATCCACCTCCATTAAGCAAAAACATCCCCGCTGGAGGACCCAATAACACAGGCGGGTACAACATTTCCCCCAAACTCATACCCGCGTGGGTGAAATAAACCCGGCGGGTGACCCATACCCGAGACATGATATACAAGATTAAGGATCAAATCACCTAAACAACAAGATCACCATTTAAATTAAAGAGTGCATAAGCATACCAATGCATAACCCAATCCAACATAATAGTGCGTAAAGCTTCCTGCAATGGAAACAAGGGTTAAAGGAGGCGAGGAAGCTTCACCGACTGTCGTCGTTCGTCGAGCCGGAGAGTGCCGCCATGGGCGTCGGCGGCTTGGCAGATGGGCAACGGCGGCTTGGCAGATGGGTGACGCTTGGCAGAGTGCGGCCGCGGCGGCTTGGCAGAGGGTGGCGAGGATGGCTTGGAGGGCGGCGGCGTCGAACGGCGAGGGGGGCAGCGGCGCCAAACGGCTTGGAGGGCGCCCGAAGCCCCGAACGGCTTGGAGGCTGTGAAATGGGGAATTGGGGTCTGACGGCCGTCCGGGGAATAGGGTTAGGGTTTTAGTTTACATCTATTGGGCTGGGCCAAATATAATTATTTGTTGTGTGGGCTGGGCTACAAATAGATGGCCCATAAATACTCGGGTATCCATTGGGTAATGGGTATGGGTAGTGTCAAACCATACCCACACCCAGCACTCCATTGGGTCCTATTTTTCTCCATTAGTAGACCCATGGGTAGACATTTTAACCCATATATGTACCCTAATGGGGTAATTACCCATCGGGTTTCGGGTTATGGGTACCCATTGCCATCTTTAGTGAAGACTGAAGAGGGAAGACTGGGTTGTGAGTAGCTGAAGAAAGTGAAGAGTGAAGACGAGAGGAGCTGCTGACATGCTGCTGGGGAGTGTGGTGGGGACTTGGTGGTTGATTGGAGTCGCCGGCTTGCACTAGTGTTGAGTGGTGAGTGCTGAAGGGTTTGCTACTTGGCTTGGCCCTTGGAGACTTGGAGAGGCGAGTTGGAGTTGGTCGACTGACGGGCTGTACCATGTATTTGCAGCTGTATGATCTTCCTGTGGCCAACAGAAGGGGCGAAACTGTTGCTGAGGAAGTGGATTGACGAAGCGAAACTGCTGCTGAGGAAGTGCATTGAGCAGATGAAGGCGCTGCCATGGTCAAAGAAGAGGAAATCAAATGATCAGCCAGCGTTCAACTGGGCTTCGAACAAGACTGCCGGGCAGGTTTGTTCTGCCAGATTTCCTCGCTTAATTTGTGACATTGCGCACCTAAGTAATATATTGGTAACTGTAAATGAAACAACATGCATTAGGTAATTTAAAATAAGCAGGGGGAGGGGTTACTATTGTCTACACTGAACCGGTGCTAGGTTGGGGTCGGGCTGGGTTGACTGATCAACTGGTTAGAGCTAGTTTTAGCATGAGTAGCACCGCCACTGTACTAGGTGTAGCACCCCACATACCGATCGTGAGATATTACTATAGAACGTCATCGCCAAAGTGAAGAATAATAAAAGCAATAATAGAAATCACGAGAAAATTTAAAACTTTAAAGATACTTTATATAAAGAAATAACGGAAGCTGAAATAAATGTTTGAAACATGGGACCGGTCCACTTCTAACCAAATAAAGAATAAATAAAACAACAAATAGTGGCAAGCCATAGTGCTGAAAACTCAAGTGCTCCCACCCATGTATGGTGCTATTACTCCATTGGCCTTTTACCTGAGAATAAAAAGAGCAAGTGTGAGATTTGAAAATCTCAGTAAGTACCCAACAACGATCACAACATGGTGAGTAAAAGACAGGTATTGCAAGCAAGATATGTCAAGGACAAGCAAAGTAAGCAAGCAATTGATACAGATTAAGTGCAATAAAACTAGGTTATCAAAAACACTAATACAAATCAAAGATAGAGATCACAGGAACAATGGCATTAAAGGTAAATGTTATTTAGCAAGTTATGGCAATGGCGCTGGCGATTACTCCCCACATACCCGGTTATACGAGAATAGTCAGGCACAACGTTGTCCTCGACTGTATAACCACAGATAAGGTGTAATATCTTGAGTAACGAGAGTGTACGGTCTCCCGTACGTTACCAGGTGGGTGGAAATCTCCTCTATATGTTGATAATCCCAGACCAGGTAATCGTTATATTATTAACATGTTATATAGTGTGAATTTAAGGAAACCAAGATAAAACTAAGATAATATTAGGAGAGGTGAAAGGATTTGCTAAGGTTGAAAATGGAGAAACATAATTCCCAATATGAGGATGATAGGGGATGATAATATGGTGATAAGGTAACTGATACATCATAGACATATTATATAATATGAAATTAAGGAAACTAAGAGATAGCGAGGATATGACTATGATAAAGTTATGAGAAGTGAAAAAATGTACTAGGGTTGAAAATAAAGAGACATAATTCCTGATATGAGGGCAATGTGGAATAATGAAAAGGTGATAGTGATATAAGAATTATCTTAAAGAGGTGTTATAATATAGCTCACACAAGGTTATCAACCCGTCAAGTTTTATTATGTGACAAGTGATTATTAGTCAGATTAACAGGTTTAACACATACATCCTTCATGGCTCAAATACAACATCATACAATTAATGGAACATAATATTAGGAACTAAAACATGGCAGCCCTAATGTCAAAAGAGTATTAATAATTTAAACCTAAGTTAAGACATGTTCATATGCTACCCCATTAACAATTTGAGCATAGATTATAAAACACTAATTAAAAGCATGAATACCAGAACATTTTAACGGAGCATCCTAGTAAGCATAAAAGCATGTGAAACAAACTAACGTAGAACATCATGGTATGAATACAGTATTAAAAGTCTAAAACCAGGTAGATATGAGCGATATGATAATAACCAGATAAGCATTAGTGATACGATAAGGATCAGATAAGCTTTAGTGATATGATAATAGCCAGGTAACTTTAGTGATATGATATTAGCCAGGTAATTTCAGTGATATAATATCAGGCAGGTGACTTTAATGATATGATATTAGCCAAGTAATTTCAGTGATATAATATCAGACATGTGTCTTTAATGATATGATCTTAGCCAGGTAATTTTAGTGATATGATATTAGACAGATAACTTTAATGATATGATATTAGTCAAGTAGTTTGAGTGATATGATATTAGCCATGCAAGCATGAGCGATATGATAATTATATACAACGATAAGGTGACAAGTAAACTAGAACACATGATATGCGAAACGAAAAAGTCACGGCCGTGAGGTAGTTGCCTTGAGCACGTTTGGCGAACTCACTGCACGAAGGATCCGGGCTGCACATATGGTTACTAGCTCCCATGTCCAAGTACCAAGTATTACTCACATAATTACCAGTTGATCCCAACTATGGCTTCACGTTTTCCTCATTGAGCATGATCACTTCATACTTCTCCTTTTGTGACCTGCATCAGATCACAAGTTTTGCCTATTAACAAGGCTGGCTCATCATCTTCTCTGCTCTTCTTTGCAATATTCAGTTTCTCTTCTTTCTTCTTGGCATGACATTCAGAGGCAAAGTGACTATAGTTCTGGCAGTTGAAGCACTG
Organism: Dendrocalamus sinicus; assembly: GCA_036346575.1. Taxonomy (NCBI): domain Eukaryota; kingdom Viridiplantae; phylum Streptophyta; class Magnoliopsida; order Poales; family Poaceae; genus Dendrocalamus; species Dendrocalamus sinicus. The sequence continues at coordinate 6,776,939 of CM070660.1, read as the reverse complement.
AACCTTGATCTTGTCAAACCTGCGCTCGCGGTTGTTGGAGTCACCACTACATTTGCAATTGCCACAATCGTGCCCATGGCCACAGCCGCGTCCACACCCACGCCCACAGTTCCTGCCGCTTGGAGCCAGAGGAGGAGGATAAGCCCTCTGATTTTGCCTCACTGGCCTTCCATTCTGAATGTGTGACCAACACATGCTCTTCCCTAGTAGTAGCACCACAACGGCGAGTTTCTCCTTGTGAGCTTTGAGCCGTCCAATAGCTTCCTCAATAGACATGGAGTTTAGGTCACTGAATTGTTACAGAGTGGATACACTTGGGACGTACTTCCATGGAACGACTGAAAGCAGCTTCTTGTTAACGATTGTAGTGAAAGTCACTGTAAACTCGTCAACCGTCTCATTCTCCTTCATCTGCAGTTGCTCAACTTCAGAGTTTGAATTTTGGCCTCTTTCACATGATTTGCTCCAAGGTAGATGGTTTTGAGCATATCCCATGCGCGCTTTGTTGTCTCCTTCTTAGCTAGAACCAGGAGAGTTTCCTCGCTGATGCCTTGGTAGATGGCAGCAAGCACCATCTGATCCAGATGCTTGTCGATCTTCTCCTTGGGATCTGCCAGCTCCACGGCTTCCCATACACCTTGTGCACGTATATACGCCTTCATCTTCAAAGCCCAAGCCGAGTAGTTGCTCTTGGTGAGTAGTGGATAATGAAGAGACACACTTCCCTCCTTTGCCGGCGACTTCAACATTTCTCCGCCCCAAAGCTCTGATACTAAATGTTGGCATAGGATCAGGTGAGGATATACACATGCACACACATGAGAGTGGACACACACACTACACAATCGCTTTTAAAAGAACATAGGGCAAAACGTCGAAGGACACAAACTCTGTTTTTGGTGGCACTGAACAGCCAACGCCTTTTCTCTGTATTGCCTTTTTGGAAATGCTACAGTTCAAAATGAAAACACACAAAAGGCTAATATATAGCAACAACACACGCAGAAGATGGGCAACAGTCGATCCGCTTTTCTAACAACTACTCAGCCATATCACGCAGAATACGGATCATGAACTGAGCTACTAATCCATGTTCTGGACGCTTATTCAACTCAAACCGAGACTCTGAAAGGACTGACTGAAGCAACACAAACCACTAACTGCAGAACCTGCTGCAGCGACTCTGAACTTAACTGACTGGAAAGGGAGAACGGAACGAAAACAAGATTAGCTCCAGCAATGACCTCCACGTGGTCTGACACCTTGTCCACAATCTTTAAACATAGACTTCTGTTCTTCGTTGCTCTTCTTAATTCAAGCAGCGTGACATGGTAGCAGTCTTTAGTAGACGTGCTGCAGCTTATTCTGCTCCCTCCCCATCGTCCAACAGACAATCTTGTAGTTCCAGCGCTGCTGCGCGTAAATTGAGAGCGCTAGCACCACTGCCATGAACGGTACCACCACGTCAACAACCTTTGAGTAGAAGTCCATCACATCGTCCTGAAGCCCAGGGTACATGTTAACCACAGGCGGCCGGAGGTAGCCATAAACATGTGGCAGCAGCCACACGCCGGTGATGCCGGCGTAGTACCTCTTCCTGAGGGGCTTGCAGTTGACGCGCCACGCGGCATTGCCGATGACCTGCGGGAGCAGCAACCATTCCTTCACGAGGCCGACGTACCGCTCGACGACGGCGCCCCGCGTGCGCATGCACGACGTTGGCGCACGCACCGCCCCCTGATCTTGCGCGTAGCATAACACCTCCGACGGCAGAGTCGACCTGCCAGATGTGCTCAGCCAGTGCACAGCGAGGACAAACACGAGGCCCATCAGGTGCACACCGAAGGTGTACAAGAGAACCGCACTGTCGCTCGGGACTCGCCCCGGCTCGAGCGGTGACCGCGCCCGCGCCCGGATCCTTGACCGCCACACCTTCTGCGCCAGGCGCAGCGTGAGGAGGAGAGCCGCGAGGGTGAGGGCTTTCACGGAGCAGTCCATGTCCCAGTGCAGGTGGCCAATGTGCATACTGTAGTTGTAGTTCGGCCACGCGGGCAGCATCTTGGCTTCCGTGACCAGCGTCACGCCGTAGCCGAGAGCCTGGACGCCGAGCATGACGAGGGAGATGTACGGCACGACGTCGAGGTGGGACTTCATGTAGCGTAGCTGGCTGATGGAGGCGGCGACGGTGGCCGACAGCATGGTGATGCAGAGGAGGCCCTCGACGGTATTCTCTGTCAGTACGTCTGGCCCGTCTGGCCCCTGGACGTGATAAAAGACGGGTGACGTGTGGAGCTCGGTCCGGTTAAAATACAGCGGGTCGTCGGCGTCCCTCGTGCTGGCGATGGAAACCTTCGCCGTCGGGCTGAACAACCACCGCATCGTCGTCGGCGGGTACTCCACTTTCACCTCGATGGAACAGTCCATTCCGTTTTCCAAGGTCTCTGATCTTGGATATGACTTGCCACGGGCATGGACATTCCAGCAGCCGATCAGGTACATTCGCCCGTCCTCCGGGCTGTACACGCCCTCCAACGACATCACCGGACACCAGCCCAAGATCTTCCATGATACCATGAACTCGGCTGACACATTCAGCAGCTGCTGACTCTCCAGGCCATGGTCTATATCGTTTTGTGCGACCGGCATGCTAGACCCACCCCAGAACGACTGCACGTAACTTCCGACAAGCGGCCCAATCGAGAGTATCTGGAGTTGAAAATACGACTCCTCGATCCATTGATCTGGCACAAACTGCAATTTTGGCACGTAGTGGATGAGGAGATTAAGGTCATCGGAGAGGTGGGAGAGGCTTGTCATGTAATCGGCAGTGCCGGCGCCCCTCTTTGGATAGCTTAGCAGTGACTTTGCAAGGGGGATGTTACCGCGGAAGCTGGACCGTTCGCTCCTACGGAGGAGCTCGCCGGCCTGCTCGACCATCGTGTAGTTGTACGCCATGTGCACCGGCTCGGGGCGGCCGACACGGTTCCAGGGCTGTCTGGGAGGCACGCTCTTTTGGAATGACAGCGGAAAGTGGCTGCCGTCCATGGCGGTAATCTGTCCCAGAATGATGCCGCGGCGCGTGACCGAGAACGTCCTCGAGATGTACAGGGACACGCGGTAGTGGCATGCCTCCTTGCCAGTGCCAAGGCACCCCACCATGCAGAGCTGCCCCGTGGCCGTGGACGCACTCCACACGCCCTCCGCCGACAGCGTCACCCCGCTCAGACCGGTCCGCTTCGCTGCCGTGCGCTGAACTTCCCACGGGAACACGGCTCGGAACACGGCCGACACCTTCACGGCCGCCTTGCCGTCCGGTTCACTCGTCCGCTTGCACAGTAGGTCCTGCATTGCAATGCCAAAGCCAGCTAACGCCCTGTCCGTTGTGTTTGTGGCCCAGCCGCCGGTCTGGAACGGTCCTAGCCGACTGCAAAACTCATCAGTCGAGTTGCACTTCCAGTTTGGGTCGACGACGGCGAGCACGCCATAGTCGCGGGGAGAGAACTCCCAAATCATGTCGCAGAAGGAGAAGCCTCTGTACAGCCCTCCTGCGCAGCTGCCCGTGACGTCGTCATCGTCACAGTAGAAGGGACGTGTGCTGCACCCAGTGACCGCGAGCTCTTCGTCTTCTGGCCGGAACTGGTAGCTGGAGTACCGGCCAAACCGCGACACCAGCCGGACCGTGTCGAAGTAAGCATTGTCGGCGTTGGCGCTCGTGCTCATCATCTCGCCGTGCACCTCTCGGGTTATCAATGTGTGCGCCTTCGGGTAGCGTAGCATGAGCATAATGTTGCTGCTGTTCATGATCGGCGGCTCAAAGTTGCTAACGCCGACATTCTTGGCCCAGTCCCAAGGGTCAGTGCTGTTGCCGCCGCGCATGGGGAGAACAGCATTCCCGACCATACACAACACCCTCTCGCCGCCGCCATCATCGTGGCCCGACGACCTTGTCTCGGTGTACACACCTTCGAACAGTATATTAAGCTTGGCAACCCCCGGCTGGAGCTTGAACTCCGGCGACACATGCCGGTGCGGCGCCATCTCCGAGCAGCAGCAGTTGCGGCTGATGGTCAAGCTGAGGACCCCGCTGACGTTGAGGGCGGTTCTTGTGCGTTGCCGGTGCACTGTGTCGATGTGCGCGAGCAAGAAGGTTGCAAGGGGGATGGCTTCAAGCAACCCAGGACCGGCCACCGGCCCGCCAGCGCGGCTGTCATGAAATGGCATCAATGGTGCATGGCCGGCATCTTGGTGCCAGCTGCCATTCGTAAAGGGTAGCTCGTGCACCAGGGCTTCGGCACGGTCGGCATCTATCTCGGCAGCTGAGGAGAGCACGGACTGGCATTGTCGCGCGACGTCGGCGAAGCGGAGGTAGTCATGAGGGATGAACGGGCCGAAGTCACCAAACGATGTCGGCAACATGCTTCGACGGAACGGATAGGAGGACGTGGCGACGCAGAGACATAGCAAGAACAAGCCAAGAATCTGCATGCTGGAGACCATCTTTGCGGTCTCCATCGCTGCCCAGCCTGCTTTAGGTTATACTACTAGCTGTCAGGAAGGAGAGACAGCAGTTCTTATCAATGGAGCATGTAGAAACGAACAGAGATTTCTGCAGGTATGCATAGGCCAAACTACACGGAAGAAATGATCAGATGGCAGAGAGAAGAGGAGGTTTGGCGGCTAACCTTAAGATTCATATATTTTTCCTGAAGATCACAACTGAGGTGTTGACTTGGACGGGAAGTGACCAATGAGTCAGTGACTATCAGATGAGGGGGAACCACCCGGACTCAAAATTGTAAAACGGCAGAAGCTGTGAAGTCCACTACTGTCGGTGCAGTGCTCAGGTGGAGAGTAGCTAGGTCGCATATCGCTGCCATGCCAAGTGCCAACAGATTGGGAACAGCGTACAGAGGAGTAATGTCCGGCAACCTACGAAGTCACGAGAGCATGTGCTCATGTGCAGGAGTCACGGAGAGCATCCCGCCGGTGCCCATTGTATCTCCCGGATCGAATCAAACTCAAATAAAAAGCGATAGATCAAGACAAGAAGGAAGAAATCCGCGTGCTAAACTAGAATCGAACGATAAAATAAGGAGGGCAAAAGTCTAAAAGATCATGGGAGATAGCAGTTGGTCTAATTAAAGGGTGTTCGTATTGGCTGCGGTTGATGACTTTTATCTGAAAATAAATAGTAATAGCCAAAAAATAGTTTTTAGAAGAAGGAAACAACGGTAGAAAAAGTGAGGGAGAGATGTCGGAGCAAGACGGGACTTAGAGGAGTGGGGTGTGTGATGCTCTCGTAACCTCCTATCTTATCCTCGGAATGAGAGGAGTGAAGAATCTGTTTCAAAAAGCTAGGTGTCTTTATTGGCTTTAGACTTCTCCAAACAGAAACTAGAAGTAGAACCTATTACGAACACCCCCTAAGCAGCAACCTGGATGTTGTGCCGACAATAGCATATGACCTGACAATAGCATCTACTACTAGTTTGCAAGTTGAACTCTTACAATTTTATATGTGTTGTAGTTACAGACCAAACAATAAAATGGACATTTAGGTACCTTCTCACAAGCGGAGGATAAGCACCCCGAAGCTCTTTGGAACGGGAAGCTATCTTAAATGTAAGAGAAAAGGTCTTTTGTCTCCCTCCAAGAAAAATATCCCTTTCCTAGGCTCTAGGAAGGTCTATTTATACTGTTATATCAGGGATACATTATGTTACAACACTACCCCTACAAAAGTCTTAGACCACAGGGACTCTACAGTCTTTGCATCCCTCTTCATGCGGCCTTAGTGTACAGTGGACCACCATGGGTTTCGTCTACCACGCTTACCCCCCTTTTTGGCCCATATGAGGTGATCTCGAGGTGAAGCTTCCCTCGCTAACGTTGAAGTAGCGGGCTTCGCCGTGGGGGTACCCTTTGTGCTAACTTCCTGGATCCCCTTCGCATTGTGAGAAGGAGCTATGTCAACCTTCCTGTACCCTTCAGCCTATGCGAAGGGTCGTACCGATGATCTCGTAACCTTCGCCCTGTGCGAAGGGGTCGTGCTCATACTTGGTGGCTTCGTCAGGTTGGTGCAACTGGTGGGGCTGCCCCTATGATAGGAGCCCCTTGCGGTTGAGGGATTGCTTTGTCTTCGCCTAAACCGTGCCTTACTGCATCAAAGGATGTAGGCCCTTCATCCTCTTCGGCCTAATGAAGCTTCCCTAGGGACCGCTTGGTTCCCGATATTCAAAAACCCATTGTGGTGAGTTTCTCGATTGGTATGCGTTGTGTGGTTACCATGTTCCCACGATTGGCATGATTATTGTGCATTGTCCATTAGTGTGCATCATGGGGAACCGAAAATGTTGCCAGGTTCATGCCGCTAGTGGAGCACATGGCAGTGTCTTTTTGGCCGACGCGGAATTAGGCGCCGTGCCTACCCCGTGCCCCTAGCTTATAAATAGCCCCATGTCGCCTGTCATGTGAGCACCTTCCATTAGTTCCTTATTTTTGTTTTCTTGTTTTGCATCGAGGCCTACCTTGTGCTTGAATCCTTCACTTGACTTGCTCTCCAAGATCTTTGTCTTGCCTACCTTCCAAGATGCCAAAGCATGACAAAGCTGCCAGTGAGGCAGAGTTGACTTACACCAGCGAGCTCGGGCGCTCGTTGGTCATAGATCGCTTCTTGAGAACCCTTGTGCATGAGCGGAAGGTTGCAAGCCTCGATGTTGTGCAGGCTCCTATAGCAGTGTCTACGCCTGAACTATGAGAGGGCGAGGCCATGGTGTTCACTGCTTTTTATTTAATGTGGGATTGGGGATCCTGTAGGCTAGCCTCGTGGTGGTGGTCCTCCAGATGTACCACATTGAGTTGGCACAGTTGACGCCCAACTTGATTATCTGTCTTGGCATCTTTAAGAGCAGGTACAATAAGGCTTAGTCAGCAGGCTATAGCAAATATAATATCAACCAAATCTTACGTGGCAGAGAGAGAAAGGAAGAGAGAGAAGGAAGCTGGCTACTAAATTACAGCTAGCTATCGCACGTAAAAATATGCATTCACTCTCTTACACGTGGGGCCAAATAGTTATTGTAATAGCTACTTTATTGTATGAACTATTTTTTTGAAGGCTATAGATGAAATGGACAAGTGTTATAGCCACTAGTTAGCTATACTATTGTACTTGCTCTAAGCTGTCGCTTCGGTCATCAAGCGTGGAGGGTAGCGTGAAGCTTTTCACATATCTGCATGACACGCGGTGCCAACCCAAGCAGAGGAATGGTACTAACACCGCTATGAACTTTGGTATAATCAACTTCTATGCAAAGGTGGCGCAGTTGAGGTATCTGCCGGCCGTCGCGCCTCGGAGCCAATGGGAGTACTAGTGGACCAGGAAATAGCTCTATCATCGGTCCCCTACATCCAAGGACTTGCAGTCATATGGTAGGCCCATTGATCTCATTCCCTCTCTAGAGGTCCAACTCTCCGGGAGGGATGACACCCATTTATTGTTGCTACAATCGGTGGTGAGGCGGCTATCCATGTGGGACCTCACCAAGGAGTTTTGTATGCTAAGGATTTGGACCCTAACTATGGCTGGGAGGCGCCCCTCGATGGTTTGCACCTGATCGAGGTGGGCAATGGGGAAGGTGAGGTTGTTGCGGTCTCATCATGGGTATTTGCGGTCCCATCGTGGGGATTGGCTGGGTTATTTCTGATGTATGACTCTTCTGGTGATGTAGTTATGTTGATTAATGAAGTGTTGTGAGTGGTGGAGGTGTTCCTAGGGCAGTACACCAAAGACGAGCACTCCTAACGCTTGGCCATTATTCATAGACCACGATTGAACGAGGGGAACAAGAAGGAGCACACTCACCTGGATGACAAGGGTAAGGCCTTAGAGCTCATAGCAGTGGTGCCCATGCGAGTGGTGGCTCCTGGCCCTACCTCTAGATCATCAACCTCATCGGGGTTAGAGGCAAACACTACCTCAGGCATTGGTTTATCGCCTGTGAAGCTCGCTACACTCTCATCCCCTTCACCTTCTTAGGCCGCTACCATGACACATGGGACCCAAGAGTTTGGCTGTCTGGTGGGGGTCAGCACCTTTGGGATTGCCAGGCTTGGCCCTAAAGAATCATCAGCGGAGAGCATGCCCTCACACATGTGCGTGTCAAAGGCTACTGGCACTAGGGCAGCTCCCCTGACTTCAGGGCATGACACTAGTTGTCAGTAGTTTTTTAACTATGTTTCGTGTAGTGTCCGACGGAGTGGCGAGAGGAGGCAAAGGTGGTTTGCCTGCCTAGGTCTCCACTGGTGCTATGCTAGCCATTACAGCCTCACCATTGGTAGCCATAGTAAATGTTGGCTCACTCTGCCTAGTAGATTTCATGGTCTGGCATGAGGCTCGGGAGGTCTTTGGGGAGATGGCCAATTTCACCACCCTGCCCATGGTGGGAGAGCTTTTTTGATATATGTCATTTACGACGTTGTTTAGTTCCCTTGAGGCCAATTGTGTGAAGGTACAGTGACCCTTGCCTTTTTTGAAGAAGCCTTTACACCTCCTCTTTTTTATATATCTTCCTAGTGCATGTGAGAGACCATGTGGTCGTGATCCCATGAGAGTGATGAGTAATTGGCAGGGGTTTAGGTCAGTCGAGTTTGGTTTGAGTGGTCGGACCATGTTGTTGCGTGGTGCAACGGGCTCGGTCGGACTTTTGGTCAAACTTGGTCATTTGGGCTTAGGATGCATATTCTAATGCTTTGACAGGTTTGGACTTCATCTGTGGTAAGTGTGATGGTAATTACGCTTTCATGTGTCGAGCGGTGCTATTTGGCGTGTTTCTTGTGCGTGTGGTGCAGGACGCCGAGTGGAGTCGTGGCGAGACACGGTGGACGGACTAGCGCAGTGGCGCCGAGGTCGAACGGTCGGGATGTGTCGAAGACGACGTGGACTCGAGGTGGTTGCGGCGTGCGAGGCAAGGAAGCGCGAAGCTTCGGAAGGTGCGGAGAGGCGAATCGGAAATTCACGAGGCTGCACAAGCGAAGCGGCGCCGTTGGTTTTAGCAGGCGTAACGGGGCGGAGACCCGTTAGCCAAGGCTATAAAAGGAGAGGAGGGGCTGCATGCCCACTTGAGCACTTGTGAGGGATTTAGGGTTTCCTTTAGTCAAAATAGGCTTTAGTGGTTGTTTTGGCTTTAGACTTTAGTGGTTGAGAGTGGGTGGAAGAGGCAGTGGGTGCTCCCTGCTTGTCCCCCTTCGTAGTTCTTCCAGGGTGTGGTAGAACAGAGTGTGTGTTCTTCTCCTCCAAGCATTCATGGTTGAGGTTTGAGAGGTTGGAGAGGGCTTGAGAGTCATGTAATCATTCATCTTGTTCTAATGTACATGCGTATCGTGACTCCTCATATTTCCTCTTGATGCAATCAATGAAAATCTGAAGTTTCTCCTCTGTTGCATATTTCCTTCGATACCTCTATTTGGAGATTTGTGACTTTTTGTTTTTCGAGTTCTTGCTTGCTGTGGAGGTGCAAAATGGGGTGCTTAGTGATGGGAGAGTGATCTTAGACCATTTGGTCACTAGAATCCAGAGATAAGTTTTTAATCTCGTTTTGCATTTCTAAGTTCCTCTGTTCATCTTTTCCCTTTCTAGGTCTTTGTCCAGATTTTGATCCCTTCAAGGAGATGGCCTAATCTTTGGTCTGAGAACCCCTTGTGCTATTGCTAACATAAGTGCAAAGTCTCATTGCCAAAGATTGAGAGATTGTGGAGTATTCGATCTTTAGTTCTTCATCTCAAGTCTTGCCCAGTTTCTAGGGTTTTGATGTTTTTCTCTTTTCTCCTCTCAAGTTGGCATGATATTTGAGGTTTGGGCTCCTGAGTTGATTGCTAATATATCCTCAAAGTGTCATGTGCAAAGGTTCAAGGGTTTAGGAGAAATTGTGATTTTTGTCAAGTCTCTGTAATTTTCAGGTTGTGGTCTTAAATCTGAAATTCCTGTGGTTTGGTAGCTTTCTTGGTGTAGTTAAGGCTTCTATTATATTTAAAATAGTTCTCAGGTGTTGGGAGCCAAAAAGAATGGAAGCTTTTTCTTCACCTCATTGATTTTTGGCAAGTTCTTGATCCCTCTGTTGCTTGTCTGAATTTAAGCTGCTGCTATAGTGCCTGTTTGAAGCTTTCAAGCTGCTGTTCAGCATATTTAATTTGCATCTTTTTGCTGCTGTTTTTAGCTCCTTCCAGCTGCAGTTTTCAGCTCTAATTGCTGCTGTTTTCAACTTCTATTCTCTGCTGGTTTTAGCTCTTGTGCTCTGCAGTTTCCAGCAGTAAAATTCAGCAATTGGAGTGCAGTTTTCAGCAGTAAAAATCAGCATTTTGAAGTGCAGTTCTTAGCCAATTTGCAGCTCTCTTTTGCTGTGCAGCTTGGCTCATTTTCAGCAGCAAAATAGTCACTATTTAGAGCATTTGTAGTGGCTGTTTTCAGCAGCAAAGGGAGTCCTTTTTGGGCTATTTTCAGCTGCGGTCTTGAACAGCGAAGAGTTCATTTTCAGTCTTCTCTTTGATATTTTCTGGGAGTCTCTTTTGTCCAATTAGCAAACTTCTTCTGGCTTCATAGCTTTTTAGCTATTGGAGAGAAGTTGCAAGTAGATACTTGTGCGGGGATGAATTTTTAGAAGACCGACATTCACCCCCCCTCTGTCGCCATTTCGGTCCTACAATTGGTATCAGAGCCGGTTAGCTCTAATCAATAGATCTTAACCGGTCTCAAGAGCCATGGCGACAGACAAGTACTCGACCAAGCCGCCCATTTTCGATGGCATCGATTACCCCTTCTGGAAAAGCCGAATGGAGACATACATCCAGGCTCAGGGGTACGCTATCTGGCGCAAGGTCAAGGTCCGGTTTGTTGTTCCTGCCGATGAGAACATCAATGCTGGGAATATGCATGATGTTGAGGCAAATGCTAAGGCAAGGAACATCATTATCCAGGGCCTGAGTCGTAGCGAGTTTGATCGCATCTCCCACCTGTCGTCCGCCTACGATATCTGGGTGACCCTCGACGCATACCATGAGGGCACCACACAGATCAAGACGGTTCGACAGGACCAGTTCAAGCGAGAATACAACAAATTCGAGATGCTTTGCGAGTTTCCACAAGATCTTGAGCAACCTCCGAGCGGTCGGTCTCACATACCCTGACTCGGACAACGCTCGTCAGATGCTCGCGGCACTCGATCTGCGTGTTTGGGAGATGAAAGTGACCATCATCAAGGACACGACAGACCTCTCGACCTTGACTCTTGACGCGCTGTACTCGCGCCTCAAGACTCACGAGATTGACGTTGTCTCTCGTAGGTCGAAGTCACAGTCGATGGCTTTGGTCACTGATCCCACGTTGGCTTCTGGTTCCTCTTCTTCTGATTCTCTTTATGGATTCTCCCTTGCTGCTCTCTGTGACATAAGCGATGATCGTTAGAGCGACTGCGGATGAGCACTTGCCCTCCTTGCTCAAGATTCTCCCATGCTTACAAAGGAGGAGGGACAGAAGAGAGGAGGACCCGTGATTTGCTTTGAGTGTGGTGGCCCCAACCACATCCGAGAAAACTGCCCCAAGCTTGGGAAGGGCAAAGGTGACTACGGCGGTTCGGGCAAAAACAACTACACCAACAAGAACCGCAACACGAAGCCCTCAGCACCTGCTCAAGGCAAGAAGAAGTTCCGCAACTTCGGGAAGGCCAAGAAGCTCTTCCACCGCGTCCTCACCGCCTTCGACGACCTCGACCTCAGCGAGGTGGAGGGATGGAGCGACGACGACGGGACGGGTGACCAAGAGCCCAAGGATGGCGGCGACGACTTCTCCGGCATGTGCTTCGTGGCCCTCGAGGGCGAACTGAGCGACAACGAGCTGTACTCCGACTCGGATGAGGTACCCCCTTCTTATGATCAGCTTAATGATGCTTTTCTTAAGCTAGGTGGATTTCATGCTAGAGCTAGGTCTAGGTGTACCGAGTTAGAGAAGGAAGTAGATAGACATCACGGAGATTACTTCACTTAGATCTGCTCCCTCCGTGACGATTGTGATACATCTTTGTGCTTTCTTTGGGTGATTTGGAGAAACTAAGGACCTCGCATGATAGTGTGTCCTCCGAGCTTGATGTTGTTAAGGTGGAGAATGTTAGTCTGCTTGCTGAGTTAGAGTTGAGTAGGATGGCTGTTACCCTACTTACTACTGATGAGACTACTTCTCCCACCTCATGTGAGGTTAAGGACATTGCTGCTAAAGGACCTTATGCCATGCTTCTTGATCTGCCCGAGTCCTGTGAAAATTGCAATAACTTGAAGATGAACTTAAAACGGGCAGATCATAAAATTGCTGAACTACAAGCTTCTTTACTTGAGCCGATTGATTCATGCTTGAACTGTCCTAAGTTAACTGCTGAACTTGAAGCTGTCTCCAAACAGTTTCAAGATATGATTGATCATGATAGGAAGTTAGCTCAGTTTGCGACTAAGGACCCTGTTAGCTCACCATGCATTAGTTGTGACAAACTAAAACTTGAACTCGTTGCTTTGAATGATAAATGTGTGAAGCTAACTAAGGATCTACTAGAGAAGCCATCAATAGATTGTGATGTGATTGCTGAGGGGAGAAGCCCGTGGTAAGGTAGAGACGCCTAGTGACGCGAACCAACCCGCTAGCGAGAGGACTGTCCATTCGAGTCGGTGTGCGTGCACAAGCCATTCGTTCCTCTGCTGTTGGTTCTTCATCTGCTCCCTTACCTCCTGCTATTCCCTCTTCCCCCTGCTCTTCTTGCACCTCTCTCTTTCGGGAGTGTCAGTATCTTATGAACACTCTCGAGAGATTTGTAGGCGGCAAGAAGAAGCTTAATCTTATTCTAGACCAATCTAAAATTTGCAGATTTAATCAAGGTCTAGGATACGATTTTTATGAGGACATGAGGAAGCATCCACCTGCTATTCTCCGACCTATAGTAGGAGGTGTGATCGAGGTCGAGCCCAGATCTGATGAGGTTAAATTCAAATCAGCGGGCTTTGTCCAAGGGATATCGGCGAAGGTGAGTCCACTGCAGCCGGCCTCTCGAAGGCGAAGCCATCTCATGCTACTACGCCTCCCGTAGGGAAGTATCATTGCACCTTCTGTCAGAAGGATGGACATACGATCGATCGTTGCTTCAGGCGCACCAGGATCGCGCGTAGAGACCGTGTTGAGTCTCTTTGGCGTATTCAGGGTCAGCCCCAGACTCTGAGTGCACCTAGGACCAGCACGAGGTCTAGGTTTACTGCTATTGATGGGTTTGGGCAGCATCGAGGACTTGGTTTTTCTGAGTCTTCTGGTTTTTGTCCTCATGCTGCTCTTGGTCATGGCTTCCGCCGTCCTGAGGGTACATCTCGTTTCCCCCGTCGAGACAGTTACCCGCGGCGTGATCAACAGGTTGCCGGTGTCTCGACTCGCTTGCCTATAGCAGTCGGATCCAGCAACAGCTTCGGGTCTGCACACAGACCTTCTGGCGTGTTGAGTGACAGAGAGCGTAGGGTAGCTAGAGGTCAGTCGTGTGTGGCTACTTCTGCTACTCGACGTGTTGTTCAGTATTGGGTGCCAAAATCACTTTTGATTTACCCCAGTACTGAGACTTTACTCTCTGTTTGACTCAGGTTCGTCGGGTAGGGAAGGAGAAGGTTTGGCTTGTAGACTCCGGTTGTTCTCGTCATATGACCGGAGACTCCCGTTAGTTCTCCTCCCTAACCCGCGCTCCAGGTGATGAGACGATCACCTTTGGAGACGCTTCGTCTGGGCGCGTCATCGCCAAAGGTATTGTGCGTGTTAATGCCTCTTTCATTCTTAAGGATGTTGCCTTGGTTAGTAAGCTGCAGTACAATTTGCTTTCAGTTTCTCAGCTTACCGATGATGGTTTCGAGGTGAGCTTCAAGAAAAATAATTGCAAAATTCTTGATTCTTCGGGTAGTCTGGTTTGCGGGATTTCTCGTTTTGGGAGGATCTTTCGTGCTGATTTTTCTGAGTCTTCTGGTGATCCTCTCAGGTGTTTAGTTGCTTCCGAGTCCCGCGACCTCTCTTTCTGGCATAGGAGACTTGGTCATATCGGATTTGACCATTTGACCCGAGTTAGCGGCCACGACCTCATTCGTGGTCTGCCGAAGCTCAAAATGGTCAAAGACCTTGTTTGTGCTCCATGCCGGCACGGCAAGATGGTTGCCGCTTCTCATCCTCCGGTCACAGTGACCATGACCGATGCTGCCGGACATTGCTCCACATGGACACAGTTGGACCAGCTCGAGTGCAGTCAGCAGGAGGGAAGTGGTATGTTCTTGTCGTGGTCGATGACTTCTCGAGGTATTCTTGGGTGTTTTTCTTAGCCTCGAAGGATGAGACACTTTCACATTTCTGAGGTCTTTTCAGTAGGCTTTCTGTTGAGCTCCCGGGTGCCTTACGAGCGATCCGCAGTGACAATGGCACGGAGTTCAAGAATTCCTACTTTGAGAGTTTCTGTGGTGAGACAGGTGTAGAGCACCAGTTCTCCTCTCTGCACGTCCCACAGCAAAATGGCGTTGTGGAGAGAAAGAACCGTACCTTGGTCGAGATGGCCAGGACGATGCTTGATGAGTACTCTACACCGCTGAAGTTTTGGGTGAGGCTATAGCCACCGCGTGCCATGTCTCAAATCGAGTTTTCTTGGGCACACTTGCACCGCACTTCTTATGAGTTGAGATACGGCGAAAGCCCAGCGTCTCTCATTTTCGTGTGTTTGGTTGCAAGTGCTTTATTTCAAGTCCGGGAACCTAGATAAGTTCGAGTCACATTCTTGTGATGGGATCTTTCTAGGTTACTCGCCTTCTTCGCGGGTTTATAGGGTGCGAGGCTGCGAGTCTAGCAAAATGGTAGAGACACGTGAGGTGACCTTTGACGAGGCCACCTGGGACTAGGCCAGATATCTCAGGTTCTTTAGAGCAGTCCGAGACCATCTTTGTGGATGATGAGGACGATGGAGACGGTGGTTGTTTACCTGATCCAGCTCCTCATCCTCCCCTTGAGATGCCTTCCTCCACGGTACCTCAAGGTGATCAGCCCTTACCTACTGCTTCCTCCGGAGCTAGTGGCTCTGTCCCTGCCTCGTCAGCTCACGAGGTAGAGGCCACTTCTTCATCTCATCCTGGACCTCCCCGACATATCCAGAAAAAGCATCCTTCTGAGCAGATGATTGGAGACCTGTTCGAGCATGTTACCCGCTCAAAATCTGGCTTATCTCAATTCTGTCTCCATTCTACTTTCATTGCCTCCTTTGAGCCCAAGGATGTTTCTCATGCTCTTTCCGATGAGTCTTGGGTCAATGCCATGCATGAGGAGCTAGAAAATTTCGAGAGAAACAAGGTCTGGTCGCTTGTCGAGCCCCCGCGAGGTCACAATATTATTGGGACTAAGTGGGTGTTCAAGAACAAGCAGAGCGAGGATGGAGTGGTTATTGAAACAAGGCTAGACCGGTAGCTCAGGATTTTCCCGGGTTGAGGGTCTAGACTTCGAGGAGACCTTTGCCCCGTAGCTCGACTTGAGGCCATTAGAATCTCGCTTGCCTTTGCAGCTTCTAAGGGTTTCAAGCTCTACCAGATGGACGTCAAGAGTGCCTTCCTTAATGGAGTCATTGAGGAAGAAGTTTACGTCAGACAGCCTCCAGGTTTCGAGAACCCCAAATACCCACACCATGTCTTCAAGCTTTTCAAAGCGTTGTATGGACTTAAGCAGGCCCCCAGAGCTTGGTATGAGAGGCTTAAGTCCTACTTGTTGAGTCATGGGTTTGAAATGGGTAAAGTAGACAAGACCTTGTTCATCCGCCGTCATGGCAATGACCTTCTGCTTGTCCAGATCTATGTCGATGACATCATCTTTGGTGGCTCCTCTCATGCTCTCGTTTCCCAGTTCTCGGATGTCATGAGCACCGAGTTTGAGATGAGTATGATGGGCGAGTTGACCTTCTTCCTTGGCTTCCAAATCAAGCAGACTCGGGATGGTACATTTCTTCATCAGGGAAAGTACACTCGTGACCTCTTGAAGCGCTTCGACATGAGTGATGGTAAGCCAGTGTCCACTCCGATGGCTACCTCAGCTACACTCGACCCAGATGAGGATGGCGAGCCAGTTGATCAGAAGGAGTATGATCGGCTCCCTCTTGTACCTCACTGCCTCGAGACCAGACATACACTTCTCCGTGTGTCTTTGTGCTCGGTTTCAGGCTTCTCCTCGCGTATCTCACCGCCAGGCGGTGAAACGCATTCTTCGGTACCTTCGAGCTACCATTGACTATGGTATCTGGTACTCTTCCTCTTCCTGTCTTTCCTTGAGAGCCTTCTCGGATGCAGACTTTGCCGGCTGTAGGATAGATAGGAAGAGCACTTCTGGCACTTGCCAATTCATTGGCACTTCTCTCGTCTCTTGGTCTTCTAGGAAGCGATCGGTGTTGCACATCCACCGCAGAGGCCAAGTATGTTGTTGCGACCATTTGCTGCGATCAGTACTACGGATGGCTTCGACCCTGCGGGACTTTGGGTTAATTATCGACAGTGTTCCACTCTTTTGTGATAACACTTCTGCGATTAACATTGCTAAGAACCCAGTGCAACACTCTCGACCCAAGCACATCGATATCCGTTATCACTTCCTTAGAGACCATGTAGAGAAGGGCGATATAGTGCTCCAGTTTGTGGAGAGTGACCATCAGTTGGCTGATATCTTCACCAAGCCATTGGATAGTTCAAGGTTTTCAACTCTGCGGGGAGAGCTTGGGGTGGTTTGTCCTTATGGACTGTAGTGAGGGGGAGCTTTGGGTTTTACTGCTTTACCATTTTATTTATGCTCTTACTCCTTGCTGTTGCATTGCATTTTGGGTGCATTGGGATTAGTCCTCCTAGCATAGATTAGAGTGCTTCTCTTGTCTAGCTGTTTAGACTTCTGCTCTTATCTTGTGATTCTAGGATGCTGGTTCTTATCTCACTAGGTTGAGCTCACTCACTGCTTGTAGGTTCTAGCGAGGGTTGGGCCACCCTCAGGTAGACAGGGTACGTGTTTGCTCTCTAGTGTGTGTGCTAGACAGTCAGCTGATAGTCCTGGAGTCATATGGGGTAGATGAGAGTCTGTCTGAGCCCTAGTATCCTCTGCATCTTATCTATGCTTTAAGGACTACCCGTTTGGATTTTCTTTCCCAGCTTCTCATTTTTATTGCTTTGGTTCAGGGGGAGTTCATTTGGGAGCTTCTGGAGCGTAATATTGACTTAACTCAACTTAAACCAAAAGTTGCATCTCATGTTGAGGGGGAGCTGGATTTTCTTGCTTTTTAGCATCTCGCATTGTAATATAACTACATTGAGCCTTGATTATTATCCTGTATGACATGCTTATATGCTTTACACCTTGCCATGACTTGTGCTTATTTGCTAGCTTTATCATGACTTCATATGTGTAGACTAGCTTTTGCCATGATAAGTTAATTAAAATTGCTAAACTGAAACTAAAACTTGTCATACTCACATTTGAGTCTAGTCTTTCTTGAGCTATCCTTTTATGATTCATGCCATGTCAAATAGGCTAAGTTGAGCGTTGAATCTCTATTGAGCCTTAGATTGAGCTATTGTAGTCTTTTGATGATGCATAAGTTAGTACTACATGTTAAAATGCAAAAAGATCTCTTTTGTGCGAAAAAACTGATCTCACCAATTCTCTCCTATGAGACGGCTTGCCATTGCACTTGGCATGAACTTAGGGGGAGTTTTGGATGACCTAGACTATCTTCTTAAGCTTATCGTTTGGAGTAGTCGCATAAGGCTTGAGGTCTAGCACATGACAAAACAAAAATCTGGTTGTCAACAACCTTCAGTTTCAAAAGAAAATATGTCATTTGTGCTCAATTTGCTTAAGCTAAAACAAGAATTAAGTACTACTACAAATGTTTCATTCTCGGACTTGTAGCACTCTATTTGGTCTCAATTTGAGCTTCTTAGTTACGCTTAGCTTATTGACATGGCCTGCATCATCCTTGGATGTCTCTAGCTAGACTTTTCTCATTGATGACTTGACTTGCTCACATAATGCACTTCATTTTCAGATTGTCATCTATGTGTTCTAGCTGGCTTATATATATGTTGTCATGATCTAGATAGCGTTTTATTGAGTTATGGCTTGGTGTAGTACTTGTTGGTCATATTGGATAATTCTCATGGCTCTAAATGCTTAGAATAAACAAACTTCAGCCATATTCATCCATTGACATGTCATATTCTCTCTTTTGCATCCTTGATGTGTTTATTGCCAAAAGGGGGAGAATAGAGAAGAAAAAGTCTGTTGGGAACAGTTTTAGAGCTTTGGAGATCAATTGTTCTTTCAGTTGTTGCTCTAGTGTTCCTTCTGTCGACATGGTCATTAGCTTCATCTCATTCTTTGGACCATGTTGGATTCTTCAAACTCAAACTCTTCTTAAAGCTTTTTCTGAGTTTGTCAATATACTCATCAAGGGGGAAATTGAGAGACCATGTGGTCGTGATCCCATGAGAGTGATGAGTAATTGTGAGGGTTTAGGTCGATCGAGTTTGGTTTGAGTGGTCGGACCATGTCGTTGCGTGGTGCAACGGGCTCGGTCGGACTTTTGGTCAAACTTGGTCATTTGGGCTTAGGATGCATATTCTAATGCTTTGACAGTTTGGACTTCATCGTGGTAAGTGTGATGGTAATTACGCTTTCATGTGTCGGCGGTGCTATTTGACGTGTTTCTTGTGCGTGTGGCTGCGGGACGCCGAGTGGAGTCGTGGCGAGACACGGTGGACCGACTAGGCGCAGTGGCGCCGAGGTCGAACGGTCGGGATGTGTCGAAGACGACGTGGACTCGAGGTGGTTGCGGCGTGCGAGGCAAGGAAGCGCGAAGCTTCGGAAGGTGCGGGAGGCGATCGGAAATTCGCGAGGCTGCACAAGCGAAGCGGCGCCGTTGGTTTTAGCAGCGTAGCGGGCGGAGACCCGTTAGCCAAGGCTATAAAAGGAGAGGAGGGCTGCATGCCCACTTGAGCACTTGTGAGGGATTTAGGGTTTCCTTTAGTCAAAATAGGCTTTAGTGGTTGTTTTGGCTTTAGACTTTAGTGGTTGAGAGTGGGTGGAAGAGGCGGTGGGTGCTCCTCGCTTGTCCCCTTCGTAGTTCTTCCAGTGTGGTAGAGCAGTGTGTGTTCTTCTCCTCCAAGCATTCATGGTTGAGGTTTGAGAGGTTGGAGAGGGCTTGAGAGTCATGTAATCATTCATCTTGTTCTAATGTACATGCGTATCGTGACTCCTCATATTTCCTCTTGATGCAATCAATGAAAATCTGAAGTTTCTCCTCTGTTGCATATTTCCTTCGATACCTCTATTTGGAGATTTGTGACTTTTTGTTTTTCGAGTTCTTGCTTGCTGTGGAGGTGCAAAATGGGGTGCTTAGTGATGGGAGAGTGATCTTAGACCATTTGGTCAGCTAGAATCCCAGAGATAAGTTTTTAATCTCGCTTTGCATTTCTAAGTTCCTCTGTTCATCTTTTCCCTTTCTAGGTCTTTGTCCGATTTTGATCCCTTCAAGGAGATGGCCTAATCTTTGGTCCGAGAACCCCTTGTGCTATTGCTAACATAAGTGCAAAGTCTCATTGCCAAAGATTGAGAGATTGTGAGTATTCGATCTTTAGTTCTTCATCCAAGTCTTGCCCGGTTTCTAGGGTTTTGATGTTTTCTCTTTTCTCCTCTCAAGTTGGCATGATATTTGAGGTTTGGGCTCCTGAGTTGATTGCTAATATATCCTCAAAGTGTCATGTGCAAAGGTTCAAGGGTTTAGGAGAAATTGTGATTTTTGTCAAGTCTCTGTAATTTTCAGGTTGTGGTCTTAAATCTGAAATTCCTGTGGTTTGGTAGCTTTCTTGGTGTAGTTAAGGCTTCTATTATATTTAAAATAGTTCTCAGGTGTTGGGAGCCAAAAAGAATGGAAGCTTTTTCTTCACCTCATTGATTTTTGGCAAGTTCTTGATCCCTCTGTTGCTTGTCTGAATTTAAGCTGCTGCTACGATTGCTGTTTGAAGCTTTCAAGCTGCTGTTCAGCATATTTAATTTGCATCTTTTTGCTGCTGTTTTCAGCTCCTTCCAGCTGCAGTTTTCAGCTCTAATTGCTGCTGTTTTCAACTTCTATTCTCTGCTGTTTTTAGCTCTTGTGCTCTGCAGTTTCCAGCAGTAAAATTCAGCAATTGGAGTGCAGTTTTCAGCAGTAAAAATCAGCATTTTGAAGTGTAGTTCTTAGCCAATTTGCAGCTCTCTTTTGCTGTGCAGCTTGGCTCATTTTCAGCAGCAAAATAGTCACTATTTAGAGCATTTGTAGTGGCTGTTTTCAGCAGCAAAGGGAGTCCTTTTTGGGCTATTTTCAGCTGCGGTCTTGAACAGCGAAGAGTTCATTTTCAGTCTTCTCTTTGATATTTTCTGGGAGTCTCTTTTGTCCAATTAGCAAACTTCTTCTGGCTTCATAGCTTTTTAGCTATTGGAGAGAAGTTGCAAGTAGATAATTGTGCGGGGATGAATTTTTAGAAGACCGACATTCACCCCCCCCTCTGTCGCCATTTCGGTCCTACAGCATGTTAGCAGGCCCTCATGTTGTCTTGGGTGATCAAGGATGACCTCCAAAGCGGCTATGCTGAGGTGCAGGGGCAACTCAATGCCAAGGAGATGGAGGTGGACACGCTCACTGAGAGGCAGTCCTCCCTCGAGGCAAAGGTTCACGCACTTTTAGAGGAGCATTCTATCCTGCATGCGAGGATCAAGGGGCTCGAGCCCTCTGAAGTTTGGTTAATCGAGGAGGTCCGAGCTGAGCGTGAGGAGAATTTCCTCATCGCCCAAGCCACCTAGGGGGCCATGCTATCGCTAGAGGGAGCCATGACAGAGCTGGGCGCGGTCCCCCGATGCACCATCATGAGGCTATAGATGTCGACGTGACCCTACAGTGGCTAAGCTATGCTAGGCTAGCCATGTCACAGGTCACCTGAGTGTACAAGAATCATTGTGCGAGGGTTGCCTAGCTGGTGGCCTTTTCTACTATGTACATGGTAGGCTTTGACCACCTCGAGGCGATGGTGTCGGATCCCAGAGCAGTAACTCCAGGATCCTCTGTATTAATCGCACTATCCCAGGAAAAATTAGTGCACATAGGGTCAACAGGGATGCATATCTCACATAACAACCACACTTTATTATATAGCAAGGTATAAGCTTTATGGCCAAAGTTTACAATAACAACATAAAGCCAAAACATAAAGCGGACAACGAAAGATAAATAAGTAGCAGGCTAGCAGCCCATCCAGCCTTCCCACAGGCGAATGACTGTAAGACGTGGCCTACTCATTGCAATCCTCACCGTAGTCGTCGAAGGCTTCCTTTGCAAAGAAGTTAAATTGAACAACGTGAGCACATAAAGTACTCCACAAGTTACACCAGGAGTTTAACAATGCATGCATAAGGAATATCAAAGGAAAACATAATATGGTTAATTGCATAAAAGGCAACATTGGAGTAAATATCATAAAGTATGAACAAAAACTGAATTTGATACAATAATTAGAAACAAGATTTTAATAAAATATTAACGTTAGTGCTGGCTCCAACCAAGCACTAACCTAACCACGGGTATCCTACCCGGACCATCCTTCCAAAAGATATCCAAATTTTCCATAAACCAGATTTTATTAAACCAAAGTCTAATATGTGAAAAACCTTACTCAGCATGTCCTTGATCGTGTACACGGCTATCCAGAATAATTTGTTTCTCTGCAGGGGTGTACAACTTTACCCACAAGACATGTCCTCTTGTTTTGCCACGTGGTTAGTACACTGCCTTAGGTGTGAGGCTGAGAGTTCATGACAAAGCCTTTACAATGTTCAGTTGTCAACTAGATAACGCCGCCAGTAAGATTTCACCACAACATGAATCCACATGTTAGAGCCTCCTCTTGTGCCATGTGAGACTTCTCGCGGCCTGCGCCACACTCACATTCAGTCTATAGCGAGATCAAGTTGGAACTTCACAAATTATTCGGCTATGTCTGTCCCATACCAGACTTATGGTAATGCGGTGTGACTTTGTAAAAATAGCTCACAGACCGGTCCTTAACTTGACTTAGGCCTAACCACTTATCACATGTGCCTGGCAATCAACATTGAGTTAACAATGCATACCAGCAAGCAACCACCACCATACCAATGCCTAAGTCTAAACCAAATTCTATATTTTGTTTGAAAAAAACTCATAGGAAGTCTTTTTCAAAAGATGATGCAAATAAAGATGATTTATGGCATGACAAGCGGTGTTAATAGCTTCCGCTCAAAATTTATTGGAAGTATTATATTCATCAAGCATTGTCCTAACCATTTCAATTAATGTTCGATTTTTCCTTTCTATAACTCCATTTTGCTCCAGAGTGTAGGTTATGGAAAACTCATCCTTACTAATTGCTATCTAAGACTCTAAACAGCGAGTGACATCATTTATTTAATCCACCGAATGTACTCTTTCCAAATTGATTGCTGTCTAGGACTCCAAACATCGAGTGACATCATTTAATTATTCCACCGATCATACACTTTCTATATTGATTGCTGTCTAAAACTCCAAACAGCGAGTGACATCATCTAATTAATCCACCGATCATATACTTTCTATATTGATTGCTGTCTAAAACTCCAAACAGCGAGTAATATCATTTAATTAATCCACCGATCATATACTTTTTATATTGATTGCTGTCTAAAACTCCAAACAGCGGATAACATCAACTATACAATCCACCAATCAATTGTTTTCTAAATCCCCAAACAGCGAGTATCATAATTTATATAATCCACCGCTCAACTGTTGCCTAAAACTCCAAACAGCTAGTGACATCATCTTTCTAATATCATTTGATTAATCCACCGAACACACACTTTCTATATTAAGTGCTGTCTAAAAATCCAAACAGCGAATATCATCAATTATACAATCCACCAATATCTTTTGTATTCCAAAATTTCTATCAACCCATTCCTTTTGCTATTGATCCACAACCACAATTTGCTCTTACAATAATCAACCTTATTTTCCATTATCTATTTCTAACTAATCCACTAGTATACCTTCACCAAGATTCACCAAGAATATCATTGATCAAGTTTATACTCCAATTATCATATCTCCAAACTCCCAACAATTCAATTGACTCATCTAGTAATCGATCAAATCCTATTAATCCAATTATCACCAATATCTCCCAAAAATTGATCCAGCAATTACCTTTGCACTCCTTAATTCTACAAAAATCATTCAAATCATCTATCTAACCTATCTATTCATTTAGACTCCACCAATTTATTTTTCTCAGAATCCACACTATCGTTTCCTTTTTATGATCGACATGAATCCACCAACAACTTTATGTATTTACCACAAACATCCATCTTCTTTTCTTACGACTCTATTTATTCTTCCTGATATTTTATTTTGTGAGAAGTATTATCATTATTTAAAAATATAATACATAGAAATTTCCTGAGACCTAGCAGTTTTGACAAAAAACATAATGGCATCCGCACCATATAGCATCTTTCAGCGTTATAGTCGCTTAACTTACCACTGGGACGACACCCAGGACAATTCAAATCAGGGCGTTCCACTGCCCTCCATTTTTTCATTCCCACCCACAAAGTGTTTTGAAATAGAACTATATCTGGTTAAGTTCCCATGTCCGCCCTTGGCCGTGGGCACGGCTATTCGAATAGTTTTGACCCTGCAGAGTTTGCACACTTTACCCACAAGAGACAGTTCACTCGTTGCCCCACACGATTCCTTAGTCGTGCAGTTGAGCCAACCATCACAGTAACCGTTCAAAGTACCTCACCCCTTCCATCATTTCACCCCTATGAGCTTGTCCCGCTTGCGGCAGGTCTCATAGGTTGTGCGGAATGTTCCCCTCCTATGCGCCTAGCAGCAGGCTACCCACACTGCTAGCACGCCGCAGAAGAACTTCACCCTCAAGCTTGCCACCCAGGCCGCCACTTACGGGTGTCCCATTCAAGCCTGCCACCCAGGCCGCCACTTGCACTACTGCCATGATGATAACTTTCAGGGTCCGGTAAATTTACTAAGCCAAATTGTACTTTACAGAATTGTGGTTGTACTTGTTTTACACAGGAGGTCATGACAAGATTCGGTCCTTAGGGTTATCTGGGCGGTTCTACCACAAACCACACTCTCGTGCACACCTGCACCATACCCCCGAACCATCCGCCCAGACAAATAAGCAATTGGAGATTTTTGGGAGTATAAAATAACCATATCCAACATACACCAGTCATTACCACCATGACTGCCCAACCACATTTTCTCGTGATTAAAGTGATGCTTGGATGTTCTTACTCCCACAAGTATCTAAGCAAAACTAAGCATGGCATATAATTATGGACTTATTTTCAAAAGGTTAATATTATAATTTTGCTAGGGCGACAAGGTTCTCATGTTCAAATATTCCAAAGGAGGGGCAATATTAATCAAGTTAGATAATAGGCATTTAACTAGAATTCTAAATTAAACATGTGTTTGCATATAAAATAACAGCATGCAATTTGATAATTTAAACAAAAGTAATTTGCAGAAAATGTAGGTTCAACATGATCAAAGTATTGACTCACCTTGCGCGGGTTACCGTGGTCTTGAGCTCGCTCAAAGCTCTCTTATGTGATGGGCTTGAGTTTCTGGTCTTCGCCTTTGTCTGGATTTGGGTCTTACTTGATCCAATAAATCTTCAGGACTCCACTTCTAATTACGTGACAAACAACTGAATCCAAATAAATGCAACTAACTCAAAAGGTCCAAATAAATCCAACTGAGCTTGATTTAATTTGTATTATGGTTAAATGGGTGATTTGAGGCAAGGTTGATTAGGTGCGGAGTATTGTCTGAGTCACAGTGGGTGTGTAGGACCGAAATGGCGACAGGGGGGGTGAATGTCGCTCTCTTTAAAATCGCCCCCGAGAAATCGTACACTGATTTTTCACAAAGATGCAGAACAAAGCAACTCACAGAAAATTAATTTTCCTGAAATCTAGAACGCATGCGATATCAGAAAATTCAGCATAAATCAGAGATTAACCAGAAAAAATTTTAGCTAAAAATAACGTCGTTTGGATCGCATGCAGCAAGGAACAAAATCAGCACAAAAGAAAAAGAAAGAGGCACTAAAAGGAGTGTTCATGCTAGCAATATACGCCAACCTGAAAACAGAAAAAAAAAAGATAATAAAAGCTGGCCGAAAAGCACATGAAGAAACAAATGGACTTTGCCAAAAAAACAAAGGTGCTAGAGGACAACCAAAAAGCATGCAGTTTGGCAAAGGAGTCGGCAGACATAGTCTTTAATTAAACTAGTACAGGAGCCAAGCATCCAACTCACAAGACTGCAGCAATACTTCTTGCCGAGAGACAAAGATCAAAAGTCTGCACTAGCAGTCAATTTCAGATGCAAGAAACGAAGAACGGAGAACTGCATCCCTGGCCGAGAAAGCTAAAGGGAGCAAAAATTAAATGGCGCAAAGGAATCAACAGTACTCCTGGCCGAGAGTTTACTTTTTTTTGTTTGATCCAAAAGCAAGTGTCCAGACCTCTCTCTCGGTAGAGAACTTGACAAAAGAAATATTCAAAAAGAAGAGGCAAATAACAGAGTTAAGGAATAATCAAAGTGCAATAAAATAGTAGAAGCATGAAGCGGATGTAGCAAAACAATATGCAGCGAAGGTACACAAAAGTAACAACCACTGCATACACAACAGCATCCACTCGAAAAGACTAGAAACTCGAATCTGCTCCTTGAATCAGTTCGGCCAAAGAGAGCAATACTGCAGGAAACCCGATGCTTTTTGTTAGACGAAAGAAATGCTTGAAGCCGCAAATAGGAATCAGCAAAGATCAATAAAACAGGCAGTCAAAAGGATCTCGAACAAACAAAGAAGAAGCATTGCAGAAAGAGAGATCAACAAACCAAGCTCTGAAATATATTAGCATAGAGATGAATGATTATATATGAGTTGTTCTCAGCTCATCTCACAAACTCACACTAAGTCCCTATACGCCCGGAGAGCATAGAGAGGAGCTCGCACCTCTTCTATTTCTCTCTTTCTCGATTATTCATACATGGAGAGAACCAAATGACACCCTAACACTTACACCCATTCCCTCTCTCAATTGATCTCAAAAACCACGAAGACTACTAGAGAACACCCTCTCTATTTATAGCCTCTACTAATGGGTTCACAACACACTTTACCCATTAGCTCTCAACAACTCATGGTGCTTTACCCACAATCCACTTCCTTTAGTGCAGCTTTGCGTATTCACCAAAACGCCCCTCGCGCACCTTCCAGGAAGCTTCCTCCTTTCTTGCCTTGCAAGCCTCGCAGCCGCCTCGAGCCCTCGCCGTCTTCGACACCTCCCGACCGTTCTGACCTCAGCGCCACCTCCGCCTAGTCCGGTCCACCGTATCTCGCCACGACTCCGCCTCAATGTCCTGCTGCCAACACAGACAAGAAACACATCAAATAGCATTGCTCGATACATGTAATCAAAATTAGCATGATAAAGCCCAAAGTCGAATCAAAGGAATACGCGTCCTAATCCATACGACCAAATTTGACCAAGTCCGACCGAGCCCGATTGCACCATGCAACGTCAAGGTCCGAACCACCCAAACCAAACTCGACTCTCAAAAACCGATGTCAATTACTCATCATACACACATGATGACATCCACATGGTCTCTCAGGGTGGAGTGAAGTGGGAAATGACATGATACGATGACGCTATCTTGTTATTAATAGCTTCTTTTATTATTTTTGTATTTATCAAGGAGGTTCCATGAGTCAAGACAAACATATGGGCAGGTATATGAATTTAGTTGGGTATCGAACATTATTTTATCGGTATTATCTTTTAAGAGTCAGGTCATAAGCTCTACACATAATGTATACATTTTTACTTTTTCGAGTAAATATTAGAGTTCATAATTCTTGTAAATTCAGCATGTAGTATTTTATGGTGTTTTAAGTAACAGTGAGTCAAATTTATTAGTTTGAATGGTCGACCCCATAATTTATTAAAGCATGGGGTTATATATCTAATGATCGCTTTTGTCAACTAGCTTTCACTAGTATTTATCAATGATTCGCGATTCTTGAACTATTCTAGGCTTAATTTAATTTATCCCCTCATCATATTTTATTTGTGTTTTTTTACTTTATATTTCAATTAATTATTTAGGCTTTACCTAACTATTTCCTTAAGCACTTAGTTGTCCATATGCACATAACTCTATATTTGAGGTATAGGTAAGTTTTATTTGGACCTAAATCAATTTTCTTAGCATCCTGGGATTACTTCCTAATTATCTTCTATTGGAAATGGCTAAAGAAAATGAAATAACAAAAGGAAGGAATAAGGGCAGAGGGGGATTCGAACTCGAGACCTCAGGGGAGTGTGCTACGCAACAGGCGTTGGTGACCATCTGGGTGGCCGCCCGCTTGCGATCTGTAGGGGGAGACAAGTGAGAAGAAGTAAGCCAAGGCCTAGGCAAAGCAGAGGAGCTCAGGGCGGCGCACGGGCTGGGTGACGTCGCCGGCGGGGAGCGGCCGGGGAGGCAGCGGCGATGGCCAAAATGGAAGCTCGCCGAGGAGGGGAAGTCCCTGGAGGTGGCGGCTACGGTCATGGAGCACTGTGGTAGGCCGACGGCGAGCACGGGCGGCAGCGCAATGGAGCTAACGTCGCCAGCGGTCTGTAGCGACGGGGAGAGCGGGGCGGCGCTTGGGAGAGCTTCGCGGCGGCTTGGAGATGCTCTTGCTCCGGGGAATCGAGGGGAATCACGCTGAGGAGGGAGCGGCGCTGGCGATTGCACCATGCAACGTCAAGGTCCGAACCACCCAAACCAAACTCGACACTCAAAAACCGATGTCAATTACTCATCATACACACGGGATGACATCCACATAGTCTCTCAATCTCCCCCTTGATGAGTATATTGACAAACCTACAAAAGCGCAAAGTTGAGTTTGAGTTTGAAGAATCCAACATGGTCCAAAGAAGGAAAATGAAGCTAATGACCATGTCGACTAAGGGAACACTAGAGCAACAACTGAAAGAGCAAATTGTTCTCCAAAGCTCTAAAATGATCCCAAATGACTTTTTCTACTCTAATCTCCCCCTTTTGGCAATAGACACATCAAGAATGCAAAGGAGGGAAAGAGATCACAAACATGGATGAAATGACTGAAGTTTGATTATTTCTAAGCATTGTGAGCCATGAGAATTATCCATGATGACCACAAGGAATCACACCAAGCCATAACTCAATAAAAGCATATCTAGATCATGACAATATATGTATAGGCCGCTAGAGCACATAGATGACAATCTGAAATATAGTGTAGTATGTGAGCATGTCAAGTCATCAATAAGTAAAGTCTAGGGAGAGATATCCAAGGATGATACAGGCCATGTCAATAAGCTAAGCAGAAACAAGAAGCTACAATTGAGACCAAATGGAGTGCTATGCTCAAGAATGACACATGGGTTCAAGTACTTAGTTCTTTTTGTAGATTAAGCAAATTGAACACATAAAACATTGTCGTTTGAAAGTATATGGTCGTTTCCAACCCAAGTTTTTGTTATGTGCTAGATCTCAAGCCTTATGCGACTACTCCAAGCAAAAAGCTTAAGAAGATAGTCTAGGTCATCCAAAACTCTCCCTGAGTTCATGCCTAGTGCAATGGCAAGCCGTCTCATGAGAAAGAATTGGTGAGATCAGTTTTTTCGCACAAAAAAGATCTTTTTGCTTTTTAAACATGTTGTACTAACTTATGCATCATCAAGAGACTAAAATAGCTCAATCTAAGGCTCAATCAAAGATTCAACGCTCTACTCAGTCTATTTGACATGGCATGAATCATAAAGGGATAGCTCAAGAAAGACTAAACTCAAATGCTAGCATGACAAGTTTTAATTCAAGTTGAGCAATTTTAATTGACTTATCATGGCAAAAGCTAGTCTACACATACGAAGACATGATCAATCTAGCAACTTAAGCACAAGGCATGGCAAGGTGTAAAGCATTGTAAACATATTATAACAGGATAATAATCAGGGCTCAATGTAGTTATATTACAATGCAAAAATGCAGAAAATGCAGAAAATCCTGCTCCCCCTCAACATAAGATGCAGCTTTTTAGTTCAAGTTGAGTTATGTCAGAATTAAGCTCCAGAAGCTCCCAAATGAACTCCCCTGAACCAAAGCAACAAAATCGAGAAGCTGGCAAAGAAGACCAAACAGGTAGTCCTTAAAGTATAGATAAGATATAGAGGATACTATGGCTCAGACTGACTCTCATCTACCCCATATGATTCGAGGACTATTAGCTGCCCGAGAAAACACACACTAGAGAGCAAACACGTACCCTGTCTACCCGAGGGTGGCCCAACCCTCACTAGAACCGACAAGAAGTGAGTGAGCTCAATCTAGTGAGATAAGAAACAGCTAATATGCAGCACCCTGGAAGCACAAGATAAGAGCCGGAAGTCTAAACATCTCGACAAGATGAGCACTCTAACCTATGCTAGAAGGACTAACCCCAATGCACCCAACATGCAATGCAGCAGACAAGAGTAAGAGCATAATCAATATAATAAAGCAGTAAAGCACAAAACTCCCCCTCATAACAGCCCATACGGACAAACCACCCAAGCTCTCCCCGCAGAGCTGAAAACCTCGAACTATCCAAAGGCTTGGTGAAGATATCAGCCAATTGGTGGTCACTCTCCACAAACTGGAGCACTATATCGCCCTTCTCTACATGGTCTCTAAGGAAGTGAAAACGAATATCAATATGCTTGTCCGGGAGTGCTGCACTGGGTTTTTAGCAATGTTAATCGCAGAAGTGTTATCACAAAAGAGCGGAACACTGTCTATGACCAACCCAAAGTCCCGCAGGGTCGAGGCCATCAAAGCACACAGCTACAAAGAATCGGCTGCGAGAACGTGCTCGGCCTCTGCGGTGGATCAGGTAACACCGATCGCTTCCTCAAGACCAAGAAACAAGAGAAGTGCTAATGAATTGGCAAGTGCCAGAAGTGCTCTTCCTATCTATCCTACAGCCGGCAAAGTCTGCATCCGAGAAGGCTCTCAAGGAAAGACAGGATGAGGATGAGTACCAGATACCATAGTCAATGGTAGCTCAAAGGTACCGAAAGATGCGCTTCACCGCCTGGCGGTGAGATATGCGAGGAGAAGCCTGAAAACGAGCACACAGACACACAGAGAAGTATATGTCTGGTCTCAAGGCAGTGAGGTAAAGAAGGGAGCCAATCATACTTCTGTACTCTTTATGATCAACTGGCTCGCCATCCTCATCTGGGTCAAGGTAGGCTGTAGAAGCCATCGGAGTTGACACCGGCTTACCATCACTCATGTCGAAGCGTCTCAGAAGGTCACGAGTGTACTTTCCTTGATGAAGAAATGTACCCTCCCGAGTCTGCTTGATTTGGAAGCCAAGGAAGAAGGTCAACTCCCCCATCATACTCATCTCAAACTCGGTGCTCATGACATCCGAGAACTGTGAAACCAGAGTATGGGAAGAGCTGCCAAAGATGATATCATCCACACAAATCTGGACGAGCAGGAGATCAGTGTCATGCCGGCGGATGAACAAAGTCTTATCAACTTTACCCATCTCAAAACCATGACTTAATAAGTAGGACTTAAGCCTGTCATATCAAGCTCTAGGGGCTTGCTTAAGTCCATACAAAGCTTTGGAAAGCTTGAAGACATGGTTTGGGTATTTGGGGTTTTTGAAACCAGGAGGTTGTCGGACGTAGACCTCTTCCTCAATAAAACCATTGAGAAAGGCACTCTTGACGTCCATCTGGTAAAGCTTAAAACCCTTAGAAGCTGCAAAGGCAAGCAGGATTCTAATGGCTTCAAGTCTAGCTATAGGGGCAAAGGTCTCCTCGAAATCTAGACCCTCAACCTGGGAGAACCCCTGAGCTACCAGGCTAGCCTTGTTCCGAATAACCACTCCATCCTCGCTCTGCTTGTTCTTGAACACCCACTTAGTCCCAATAATATTGTGACCTCACGGGGGCTCGACAAGCGACCAGACCTTGTTCCTCTCGAAATTTTCTAGCTCCTCATGCATGGCATTGACCCAAGAATCATCAGAAAGGGTGTGACAAACGTCCTCGGGCTCAAAGGAGGCTACAAAGGCAGAATGAAGACAGAATTGAGAAAAGCCAGACTTAGAGCGTGTGACACGCTCGAAGAGGTCTCCAATAGTCTGCTCTGAAAGATGCCTTTTCTGGATATGTCGGGGGGGTCCTGGATGAGGAGAAGAAGTGGCCTCTACCTCGTGTGCAGACGAGGCAGGGACAGAGCCACTAGCTCCAGAGGAAGCAGAAGGCATGGGCTGGTCACCTCGAGGTGCCGTGGAAGAAGGCATCTCAAGGGGAGGATGAGGAGCTGGATCAGGCAAACAACCATCGTCTCCATCGTCCTCATCATCCACAAAGATGGTCTCGGACTGCTCTAAAGAACCTGAGATATCTGGACTAGTCCCCACTCTGGCCTCGGCAAAGGTCACCTTGCAAGTCTCTACCAACTTGCTAGACTCGCAGTTCCAGACCCTATAAGCCTGCGAAGAAGTCGAGTAGCCTAGAAAGATACCGTCACAGGAACGTGACTCAAACTTGTCTAGGTTCCCAGACTTCAGAATAAAGCACTTGCAACCAAACACACGAAAATGAGAGACGCTGGGCTTTCGCCTGTATCTCAGCTCATAAGAAGTGCGGTGCAAGTGTGCCCGAAGAAAAACTCGATTCGAAACATGGCACGCGGTTGCAATGGCTTCAGCCCAAAACTTCATCGGTGTAGAGTACTCATCAAGCATCGTCCTGGCCATCTCGACCAAGGTACGGTTCTTCCTCTCCACAACGCCATTCTGCTGAGGGACGTATGGAGAATAGAACTGGTGCTCTACACTTGTCTCACCACAGAAACTCTCAAAGTAGGAATTCTTGAACTCCGTGCCATTTTCACTGCAGATTGCTCGTAAGACACCTGGAAGTTCAATAGAAAGCCTACTAAAAAGACCTCGGAAATGTGAAAATGTCTCATCTTTCGAGGCTAAGAAAAACACACAAGAATACCTCGAGAAGTCATCGACCACAACAAGAACATACCACTTCCCTCCCGCCGATCGCACTCATTTGGTCCAAGCGTGTCCATGTGGAGCGGTGTCCGGTGCATCGGTCATAATGCTTGTGGACCGGAGGATGAGAAGCGGCAACCATCTTGCCGTGCCGGCATGGAGCGCAAACAAGATCTTTGACCATCTTGAGTTTCGGCAGACCACGAATGAGATCGTGGCCGCTAACTCGGGTCAAATGGTCAAATCCAATATGGCCAAGTCTCCTATGCCAGAAAGTCAAGTCACAAGACTCAAAAGCAACTAAACACCAGAGAGGATAACCAGAAAACTCAGAAAAATCAGCACGAAAGATCCTCCCATAACGAGAAATCCCGCAAACCAAACTACCCGAAGAATCAAGAATTTTGCAAGCATTTTTCTTAAAGCTCACCTCGAAACCGTCATCGGTAAGCTGAGAAACAGAAAGCAAATTATACTGCAGCTTACTAACCAAAGCAACATCTTTCAGAATGAAAGAATCATTAACGCGCATTGTACCTTTGACGATGACGCGCCCAGATGAAGCATCTCCGAAGGTGATCGTCTCATCACCTGGAGCACGGGCAAGGGAAGAAAGCCAACGAGAATCTCCGGTCATGTGTCGTGAACACCCGGAGTCTACGAGCCAAACCTTTCCCTTCCCTACCCGGCGAACCTGAGTCAACGAGAGAGTAAAGTCTCAGTACTGGGATAAATCAAGAGTGATTTTGGCACCCAATACTGAGTAACATGTGGAGCAGATGAAGTAGTCAAACACGACTGACCTGTATCTACCCTACGCTCTCCGTGACTCAAAGAAGCAGAAGGTCTATGAACAGACCTGAAGCTGTTGCGGGGTCCGACTGCTACGGGAGAGCGAGTTGGGACACTAGCAACACGCTGATCACGCCGCGGGTAGCTATCTCGACGGGGAAACCGAGATCTACCCTCAGGACGGCGGAAGACACGACCAGAGGCAGCATGAGGACGAAAAACAGAAGACTCAGAAACACCAAGTCCTCTATGCTGCCCAAACTCTGCAACAGGAGCAAACCTAGACCTCGTATTGGTCTTAGGTGCACTCAAGGTCTGGGGCTGACCCTGAATACGCCTACGAGACTCAAAACGGTCTCTATGCGCGATCTTGGCGCGCCTGAAGCATCGATCGATCAGATGCCCATCCTTCTGACAGAAGGTGCAATGATACTTCACCTTCTGAGAGGTGGAAGTAGCACGAAGTGGCTTCACCTTCTGAGAGGCCGAAGCAGCAGGTGAAATCACCTTGCTGTCAGAAATCCCCTGGACAAAACCCGCTGATTTGAATTTGACCTCATCAGATCTGGGCTCGACCTCGATCACACCTCCTACTATGGGTCGAAGAATAGCAGGTGGATGCTTCCTCATATCCTCATAAAAATTATATCCTAAACCTTGATTAAATCTGCAGATCTTAGATTGGTCTAGAATAAGATTGAGCTTCTTTTTGCCTCCTACAAATCTCTCGAGAGTGTTCATAAGGTACTGACACTCCCGAAAGAGAGAGGTGCAAGAAGAGCAGGGGGAAGAAGAGACATCAGAAGGTAAGGGAGCTGAAGAAGAACCAACAGCAGAGGGAAGAATGGCTTGTGCACGCTGGTAGACTCAAGGGACAGTCCTCATCGCTAGCCAGTTGGTTCACGTCGCTAAGCGTCTCAACCTTACCCTGGGGCTTCTCCCCCTTCTCCACAATCACATTACAAGCACAATGTGGCTTCTCTAGAAGGTCCTTTGTTAACTTCACATATTTCTCATCCAATGCAATCAAGTCAGATTTTAGTTTGTTACAATTAATGCATCATGAGCTAACAGGGTCCTTAGAAGCAAACTGAGCCAACTTCCTATCATGATCAATCATATCTTGAAACTATTTGGAGACAGCTTCAAGTTCAGCAGTTAACTTAGGACAGTTCAAGCATGAATCAATCGGCTCAAGTAAAGAAGCTTGTAATTCAGCAATTTTATGATCTGCCCGTTTTAAGTTCATCTTCAAGTTATTGCAATTTTCACAAGACTCGGGCAGATCAAGAAGCATGGCATAAGGTCCTCTAGCAGCAATGTCCTTAACCTCACATGAGGTGGGAGAAGTAGTCTCATCAGTAGTAAGTAGGGTAACAGCCATCCTACTCAACTCTA
Organism: Dendrocalamus sinicus; assembly: GCA_036346575.1. Lineage (NCBI taxonomy): Eukaryota > Viridiplantae > Streptophyta > Magnoliopsida > Poales > Poaceae > Dendrocalamus > Dendrocalamus sinicus. The sequence continues at coordinate 6,742,487 of CM070660.1, read as the reverse complement.
ACTCAGCAAGCAGACTAACATTCTCCACCTTAACAATATCAAGCTCGGAGGACACACTATCATGCGAGATCTTTAGTTTCTCCATGTCACCCAACAGAGCACAGCATGTATCACAATCATCACGGAAGGGAGCAGATGTAAGTGAAGTAAGCTCCCGTGATAGTCTATCTACCTCCTTCTCTAACTCAGTACACCTAGCCCTAGCTCTAGCATGAAAACCACCTAGCTTAAGAAAAGCATGATTGAGCTGGTCGTAGGTGGGGCATACCTCGTCCGAGTCGGAGCGACTCATTGTCGCTCGATTCGCCCTCGAGGCCATGAAGCACATCTTGGAGAAGTCGCCGCTCTTGGGATCTTGGTCACTGTCCGTCGTCGTCGCTCCATCCCTCCACCTCGCTGAGGTCGAGGTCGTCGAACGCGTGAGGACGCGGTGGAACGACTTCTTGGCCTTCCGGTCGCGAACTTCTTCTTGCCCCGAGGCGCTACTGGAGTCTTCTTGTTGCGGTTCTTATCGGTGTAGTCGTTCTTGCCCGAACCGCCGTAGTCGTTCTTCCCTTCTCGGCTTGGGCGGTTGCCGAATGTGGTTAGGGCCACCACACTCGAAGCAAATCATGGGTCCTCCTCTTCTCGTCCCTCCTCCTCTTGTAAGCATGGGAAAACTTCCGAGCTAGGAGGGCGATTGCTCATCCTCGAGTGCTCTAAGCGATCATCGATTACGTCACATAGAGCGACAAGGAGAAACTGCAGCGAATCGGAAGAAGGACGGAAGAAGAAACGAGATCGGTGACCAAGGCCATCGATCGTGACTTCGACCTCGAGAGACAACGCCAATCTCGTGAGTCTTGAGGCACGAGTACAGCACGTTAAGAGTCAAGGTCGAGAGGTGCGCCGTGTCTTTGATGGTGGTCACTTTCATCTCCCAAACACGCAGATCAAGTGCCGCAAGCATCGACGGCGTTGTCCGAGTCGGGTATGTGAGACCGACCGCTCGGAGGTTGCTCAAGATCTTGTGGAAAGGCGAAGCACTCATCGAGGACTCACGGCAAGCATCTCGAATTTGTTGTATTCTCGCTGAACGGTCTGTCGAACCGTCTTGATCCGGTGGTGCCCTCATGGTATGCGTCGAGGGTCAACCAGATATCGTAGGCGGACGACAGGTGGGAGATGCGATCGAACTCGCTACGACTCAGACCCTGGATAATAATGTTTCTTGCCTTAGCGTTTGCCTCAACATCATGCATATTCCTAGCATTGATGTTCTCATCGGCAGGAACAACAAACCGGACCTTGACCTTGCACCAGATAGCGTACCCCTGAGCCTGGATGTATGTCTCCATTCGGCTCTTCCAGAAAGGGTAATCAATGCAATCGAAAATGGGCGGCTTGGTCGAGTACTTGTCCGTCGCCATGGCTCTTGAGACCAGTTAAGATCTATTGATTAGAGCTAACCGGCTCTGATACTAATTGTAGGACCGAAATGGCGACAGAGCGGGGTAAATGTCGCTCTCTTTAAAATCACCCCTGAGAAATCGTATACTGATTTTTCACAAAGATGCAGAACAAAGCAACTCACAGAAAATTAATTTTGCTGAAATCTAGAACGCATGCGATATCAAAAAATTCAGCATAAATCAGAGATTAACCAGCAAAAATGTTAGCTAAAAATAACGTCGTTTGGATCGCATGCAGCAAGGAACAAAATCAGCACAAAAGAAAAAGAAAGAGGCACTAAAAGGAGTGTTCACGCTAGCAATATACACCAACCTGAAAACAGAAAAAAAAAAGATAATAAAAGCTGGCCGAAAAGCACATGAAGAAACAAATGGACTTTGCCCAAAAACAAAGGTGCTAGAGGACAACCAAAAAGCATCCAGTTTGGCAAAGGAGTCGGCAGACATAGTCTTTAATTAAACTAGTACAGGAGCCAAGCATCCAACTCACAAGACTGCAGCAATACTTCTTGCCGAGAGACAAAGATCAAAAGTCTGCACTAGCAGTCAATTTCAGATGCAAGAAACGAAGAACGGAGAACTTGTCAGACCCAGATTTTTCAATCTGAATCTACTGTGTATACTGCACTATTCCCTGGATCAGTAGCTAGTGCACACAGGTACATTGCTGAATCATTTCATACATCGCATAATCAATCATTATATTACACAAATTGAAATACACCACGTCGGGTGATAGAGTTTACAAAAGGGGGCCGATCAGGCCAAATGTCTTTATTACAAACACGCACAGCGGAATCATAGCATAGCAAACCCAAATCCACAGGCAAGCGACTGGAAGGTACTGTGTGCATTATATGTCACCAGCTAACTAGTAACATACGTGCACACAACGCCATATGTCCACTTGTCCATGTCCAACTAACGAAGCCTACGCCTTAGTTTCCTTTGTTATCCTTCTCCTCCGTAGCGGGAGCTTCCTCCTAAGCATAGTGGTCTTGTGTTCCCGTTTCTGGATTTTTGTCGCAAAAGCGAGTATGAGCACTCCGACCCCGTGCTCAGCGAGCCAACACACAGAATGCAAGATATAACATGTATGGCTAATCAAAGGAAGGCTCGGGTTATTTTATTTTGCGAAGAGTGCTTTTGAATACAGTTATATAAAAATTCCTAAGACCTAGCAATTTGAACACAGGTATATATTGTGAAGGAATGCAATATTAATAGTGATTCAGATTCCATCCACCGTTACATGGCATCTACACCATATAGCAATTCTTCAGCGTTATAGCCGCTTAACTTACCACTGGGACGACACCCAGGACAATTCCAAACCAGGGCAGTCCATCGCCCTTTCACTCTTGCATTCCCAGTTTTTCAATATTTTAAAAGAACTATATCTAGTTAAGTTCCCATGTCCGCCCTTGACCGTGGGCACGGCTATTCGAATAGTTTTGACTCTGCAGAGTTTTGCACACTTTACCCACAAGAGATAAATCCACCCGTTGCCCCACATGATTCCTTAGCCATGCGGTTGAGTAGACTATTACAGGATTGTTACAATGCATAGTCCTCTCGTGGTTACGCCCGCTAAGGTCTATCTTCCGTGAGATACGACCATCCTCGGGAAGGGTCCTCGTGAGCCATCACGGGCAAAGCGGGATGCGACCATCCATCCCTTTGCTCGTGTTCACACCTTCACGTAACCACCTTAGAGCCATACAAATTAGTTAACCCTGCCTACACTTTGCCAGCGTGTGGTTGTGCTTGTTTTACACAGGAGGTCATGACAAGATTCGGTCCTTAGGGTTATCTGGGCGGTTCTACCACAAACCACACTCTCGTGCACACCTGCACCACACCCTCGAACCAATCCGCCCAAATAATTAAGCAAGTTAGGGATTTTTAGGAACATAAAATATCCATAACCAAATATACCAGTCATTTCCACCATGACTGCCCAAACCAACTTCTCATGATTAAAAACGACAATGATGTTTGGGGCGTTTCAGCGCCCCTTAGTATCTATGCAGTACTAAGCATAGCATATAATTAGGGACTTATTTTTGAAATGTTACTATTATAATTTTGCTAGGGCGACAAGGTTCACACATTCAAATATTCCAAAGGAGGGGTAATATTATTCAAGGTAAACAATAGGCACATAACTAGGATATTAAATTAAACATGTAGTTGCATATAAAATAACATCATGCAATTTGATAATTTAAAACAAAGTAATTTGCAGAAAATGTAGATTCAACATGATCAAAGTATTGACTCGCCTTGGTCACAGTGGTCGGGTGCTTGATTATCCGGGGCTTCTAGCGCTGCGGCTTCGAACTCTTCTTCTTGAGCTTCGTAGGCTATTTAACGTGCGCGAAAATTTGGATAAAAAGAAGAAAACATCTAATCAATAAAATATCACCAAAATTCAAATGAACTCCAAAAATTATGATTTCAGTTCCATTGGACAGATCTTGAATTCAGAAAAATTTAGAAATTTGTCTCACTCAATTTGGAGTTAAAATGTAGAAGTTATAAGCATTTGAAGTTCTCAGTTCAATTTATTCCATAAAATATGAAATTTCTGACAGTGGGTCCCACATGTCATTTTCTTTTATTTTAATTCTTTTATTGCCGTGCCACTGACAAGTGGGGCAGTGCATTGTTCATCGGGCCCATCTGCCGCGGGGGCTCGTCTTGACGTGCACGCGACTGCGGGCCCACGGCCACGGCCGCTCGGCTACTGCATCGACAGTGGGCCCACACGTCGTGAGGATTTTAAAGAAATCGCCGACCGCAGCGCAGAGCGGGGCTCAACGCGCCGCGGAGCGAGGAAGAAGAGAGTTGCGCTGGTAACCAAGTGGGAGGGGGAGGCTTTGCCTACCCTATATGGGGAATGAATCCCTTTGAGGTAGGTCACGGAGGCGGTCGGGCAGAGCAGTCGGGGGCGACGGTGGCCGGCGGCGAGGACTGCCGGGAAGGGTCGGGAGTTGCGTGATATATAATCCCCGCGTAACGGGGAGTCTTCTGGTGTAGACGGCCGGGGTGGAGGAGCACGGTGGCGGGCCGGCGGCGTGTGACGGCGGCGGCGTTGGAGGGGCTCTGGTGACGGTGACCTACAAGCAACGAGGAGCTCGGGTGAGGCGGGAGTTGGTTTCGCGGGGAGCCGAGGGTGGTGGGGTTACGAGGAATTGAACCCGAATAGCTTGAATCGCCGGATTGGAGTTCGCCGGAGCTGGGGATGGAGACGATCCCGCCGGCGACTGAGGAGGTTTTAGCCCAATTGTTTGTGATGGGAGGTGGAGGTGAGCGTGATGAAGCGTTCGGGAGTCGCTCCGGGTTTTATAGGCGACGGGGCGGGGCTGGCCGCTGGTGAGGCCGTGCGGCATGCTAGCAATGTCAGGAGGCGGTGGCAGAGCCGGGGATTCCCTTCCTTTTTCTTTTTCTCTTTTTTTTCTTTTTAAGGTATGTATTGGAATATGTACACAAGTATATTTTCAATTCCAGAAACTTTTTATTTGGTGGATCATCTTTTCAGATTCTTATTTCAGATTTTTAATTCTCTCATATTTAAACATGTTTATTTCTCCTCCAACTTTTGGAACCTTCATCAAATTTTTCAAGAAACTCCCATAAACTCCAAATTCAAATAAAATTTATTGCAAAATAATTCCAAAATCTTCACAATTCAATTTACATTTTTCCAGGATGCTACAAATCCACCCCCCTTAAAAAGAATCTCGACCCCGAGATTCAGCCTAACTGGTGAATAGGTCGGGGTAATCTTGACGCAGTTTATCTTCTCGTTCCCAGGTAGCTTCTTTCTTGGAATGGTGACTCCATTGCACTCTACACATGCGAATGATTTGAGTTCTTGTCTTTTTCTCCACAGTATCCAATATTTTGATGGGACGCTCCTTGTAAGTCAGGTCTTCTTCAAGTTCAATGGCTTCAAGTGGAGTTTGATCTTCTGGTACTCGTAGACATTTCTTGAGTTGGGATACGTGGAAGACATTGTGTATATCCGATAGGTTTTGAGGTAATTCTAACTGATAGGCAACTTCTCCTTTCTTGGCCACAATTGGAAATGGTCCCACATAACGAGGGGTAAGCTTGCCTTTGACTTTAAACCTCTTAACTCCTCGTAGAGGTGAAACCTTCAGGTAGACATAATCTCCAACCTCAAATGTCAGTGGTCTTCTTCTTTTGTCTGCATAACTCTTTTGCCTAGACTGGGCTGCCTGTAATCGATCTCTGATTAGACGAACCTTCTCTTCAGCTTGTTTGAGAATGTCAGGTCCAAATATGATGTTTTCCCCTACTTCTGGCCAATATAGTGGGGTTCTGCATTTCCTTCCATATAAAGCTTCAAAAGGTGACATTTGGAGACTGGTCTGATAGCTATTGTTGTAGGCAAACTCAGCATAGGGCAAGCATTTATCCCAGTCTTTAGAGAAATCCAATGCACAAGCTCTGAGCATATCTTCTAGTATCTGGTTCACTCTTTCTGTTTGTCCATCCGTCTGAGGGTGATAAGCGGTGCTGAAATCCAGGTGAGTGCCAAGAGCTTCATGTAGACTAGCCCAGAAATGCGAGGTAAATTGAGAACCTCGATCTGAGACTATCCTTTTTGGCACCCCGTGCAAGCACACGATGCGGGACATATACAGTTCCGCTAACTTGTCTCCCTTGTAAGTTGTCTTAACAGGAACAAAATGGGCGACCTTGGTCAACCTATCAATTATAACCCATACAGAGTCATATCCTGACTTGGTTCGTGGCAATCCAGTGATGAAATCCATTCCGACTTCTTCCCACTTCCATTGGGGTATTTGTAATGGCTGTAGTAGTCCTGCAGGTCTTTGATGCTCTGCCTTCACTCTCTGACACACATCACAGCAAGCTACATGCTCTGCAATGTCTCTTTTCATACGGGGCCGCCAACAAAAGTGTTTCATACCTTGATACATCTTGGTGCTCCCGGGGTGGAGGGAATATGGAGAGCTATGTGCTTCCCTCAATATCAGATTCTTAAGGTCTTTGTGATGCGGGACTACGATACGTGTTCCATATCGTAGAGTACCCTCATGGTCAATTTTCATATTGGGTGCCTTCCCTTCTTCCATTAATTTCTTCCATTTCAAGATGGCTGGGTCCTCTTGTTGTGCTGCCCTAATCATTTCTTCTATACTTGATTGGATTTCCATGGCGGCTAGAGTGTCTGGCCCTACTATTTCCAAATTCAAAGCTTTTAATTCCTTGTAGAGCTCAGGTTAATGTTCTTGTACCATAAGATTATTACAGTAAGCCTTACGGCTCAATGCATCTGCCACCACATTGGCCTTTCCAGGGTGGTAGTGTACACTCAAATCATAATCCTTGATTAATTCTAGCCATCTTCTCTGCCTTAAATTAAGGTGAGGTTGTGTGAAGAAATACTTAAGGCTCTTGTGATCTGTATATACATCACAATGGTTACCAATCAAGTAATGCCGCCAAATCTTCAATGCATGTATCACCGATGCTAACTCCAGATCATGAGTGGGGTAGTTAGCTTCATGGGGACGAAGTTGTCTGGAGGCATATGACACAACCCTGCCTTCTTGCATTAGTACGCATCCAAGCCCTTGATGTGAGGCATCACAGTATACCTCAAAATCTTTGCGTACATCAGGTAAAACTAATACAGGGGTGGTGGTCAATCTTTTCTTCAATTCTTGGAAACTATCTGCACAAGCCTTGGTCCACTCATACTCTTGTTCTTTCTTTAGTAACTGAGTTAATGGCCTGGCAATGCGGGAGAACCCTTCGATAAATCTTCTATAATAGCCAGCCAAACCAAGGAAACTTCTCACTTCCGTGAGGTGAGGTAGGTCGCTTCCATTCTGTGGACGGCTGCAATCTTGGCGGGTCAACGGATACTCCTCCCACTGAAACTATGTGTCCCAAGAAATCGATATCCTTCACCAAAATTCACACTTGCTGAATTTGGCATACGGTGATGTTCTTTAGCTTCTCCAACATTAGGCGCAGATGTTCTGCATGCTCTTCTGAATTCTTGGAGTATATAAGGATGTCGTCGATGAAGACCACGACAAACTTGTCCAATACTCCATGAATACCTTATTCATCAGATTCATAAAATAGGCTGGGGCATTGGTTAATCCAAAAGACATGACCAGAAATTCATCTGATCCATATCGGTGGTAAAGGCTGTTTTGGGTATATCTTCAGCTCTTATCTTCAGCTGGTGATACCCTGACCTCAGATCTATTTTAGAGAATACGGTGGCTCCTCCAAGTTGGTCGAACAAATCATCAATCCTGGGAAGAGGGTACTTGTTCTTGATGGTCATTTCATTTAAATCACGGTAGTCTACACACATCCTGGCTGTGCCATCCTTTTTCTTCACAAATAGTACTGGAGATCCCCATGGCGATGAGCTGGGTCTGATGAATCCCTTCTCTTGTAACTCTTGGAGTTGTTTCTTCAATTCTTCCAATTCTTCCACAGTCATCCTATAGGGTCTTTTGGAGACTGGGGCAGCACCCGGTTTTAGGTTAATTACAAACTCCACATCTCTATCCGGGGGCATGCCAGGTAGCTCATCTGGAAATACTTCAGGGTAATCTTGTACCACTATCATTCCTTCTAAGGGTACATCCTCACAGTAAAATATGGCACGGCTCCATCGGTATGGCCGGTCCACTTTTACAATTATGGTCATACCAGGGCACTTGGTCAATCTCACTGTTCTGGTGGCACATTCTATAACTCCCTGATATCTAGCTAACCAATCCATCCCTAATATAATATCCAAGGTCTGGGAGCTTAATACTATCAGGTCAGCAAAGAAATCACATTTTTCCATGGTAATGGTCACCTCTGGGCATACTAGGGTAGCAGTAATTGGTCCAGCTGGTGAGTTAAGCACTAATGGCTTCTTAAGGGTATAAATAGGTAATCCCAATTTATCAGCATACCCCTTAGATATAAATGAATGTGAAGCTCCTGAATCAAATAATACTTGTGCTGGTATAGTCTTGACAGAAAACGTACCCATAAGAACTCCAGCAGCTTCTTGAGCTTCTTCAACTGTAATATGGTTGACTCTGCCTCGGTTTGGTACTGAGGTGTTCTTGCTAGCTTGAGAGCTTTGCTGTCCTCTGCCAGGAGCTGAAGCTTGACTGCGGACAGGGACATTCTGCTTATGTGGACATCTGTAGGCAAAGTGTCCCTTCTCCCCACAGCTATAGCAATTAAGATTTGCTGCGGGGTTTGTACCACCAAACTGCCCTCCTGGGCGTGATGCTTGGGACATACTTCCACCAGGTCTGAAGGCTGGAGCTAACCCACTGGATTGATTGGACCTTGAGAATGAGGGTTTGAAGAATTTCTGGATAAATCTTCCTTGTGGCTGTTGAGTTGTCATCTTGCGCTTACGGCTGCCTCAAGAATCTTCTTCTCATTTTCCAAGGCCAATGCCTTGTTTACCAACTGATGAAAGCTAGTGAAGTCCTGGGTGATCAGCTGCACTCTCAGTTCATCCTTCAGCCCTTCGAAGAATCTGTCGACCTTTTCTTCCTCTTCTTCTATATCCTTCTGAGCATACCGGGCTAACTGTGTAAATTTTGTCAAATATTCATTGACGGATAAGTTCCCTTGCTTGAGATTGCGGAACTCATTCTTCTTTATCCGCATTACCCCGGCTGGAATGAAGTTGTCCTTGAAAGCCTTCTTGAACTCTGTCCATGGAATAGCTTCGGTGTCACCTCCGGTGGTTGCATCTTTCTGGCCTCTGGCAGCTACATAATTTTCCCACCATGCTGCGGCAGCTCCTTGAAATAGGTGGGTGGCAAATATAACTTTATCCTCCTCTGCGCACTTGATTAAGCGCAATTTCCTTTCAACATCTCGAAGCCAATCTTCTGCTTCAAGTGGTTCTTCCGCTGATGTGAATGTAATTGGTCTTGCCCTCTGGAAATCCCCTAAGTCAGCTCGGTGTCCGCCAGAGCTTCCTTGTTGTCCAGCATAAATGGCTTGTAAAATCTGAGTTTGTTGTGCCATTACTTGGGCCATTGTGGGATTAACTGGAGGGTTTGGGAGATCAGCATCTTGGTCCTGATTTTCTTCAGGGGTTGCGCCACGGTTTGAGTCTATCTCAGCATGCTGAGGGTCAACATGGGCTCGAGACCGTGTAACCCTTTGACTGGTCATCTGCAGACATAGTTCTGCGGTTTAATACTAGTAGTAGGCAAATAAAAGGACAGTATCATTTCATGCGACAAAAACCAATAAGACAAACGATAAAATAGTTCCAACACAAAGCCCGCATTAACCATACAAACATCACATAGCCAGCTTTTATGCTGGACTTACAATTACATCATAATAATTAAAGTTCACAGGTCCGCGACTACAAAATAAAAGGACTGATACAACAACTAAGATACATGAATTTAGTACTTGCATCACATACTGCAAGTACATCACGACCCTATCTACTCCTCCGTGTACCAGGCACCATAGTTGGAGGGACTATAGTGTGGCGAGCGGGAGCGGGACCAACTACCACTAAACTCCGATGGGTCGGAGTCCGATGGAGTACGTGGGGGGCTACGGCTTGGGGGGAGGCCCTGTCCGACGAAACGCAGCTTGTGGCCCCGGAGGTCGCGCGCTCTTGCGTGCGGTGAGTCGAGTGCGGGGGCCTGACCCTGGCGGAGGAGGTACTGGTGCTGCTGCGGGTGCGGGGGCCTGTGGAGGCTGGGCCCTGGCGGCAGCTGCCTCTGCCTTGGCCTCCGCCAAGGCTTGCTCGCCTTGGGCGAGCTGCTGCTGGAGAGACGTCATGGAGACGTGCCTGGTGAGGAGCTGCTGCTGGAGATACGTCATGGAGACGTGCCTGGTGAGGAGCTGCTGGCGGAGGGAGGAGATCTCCTCCAATGCAACGGTGTGGGCCACCCCCATGGCCCTGGTGAGCTCAACCTGATGCGTGAGCATCGGGTCGTCCTCATTCTCCGGCATGGTGACTTCATTGTGCTGTGCTCCGTCTCGGCGCGTGGGGTGGTAGCGATGAGGGGCATGGCGCGGGGTCGGTATATGTCGCATAGCCGCGCGGCGGCTAGGCGAGCAGCGTCTTGGATCGCAGCGGCCCGAGTACTTCTCCGGTGCTCGGATGTGAACACGTGAGAAGGATCGAGCTCACCCCTGGGGTATATGAATACCTCCATAACCCAGGATTCTTCTCCTCCGGTGGTAACCTTCAATCCCCTGTAGATGGGCTGATCTTTGAACTCCAGGTAGTGTAGGAGCTTGCGCAAAATGCTAGCAAACTCCCCCTCATTGACACCGTGGGCTATGTAGTCCCAGTGTCCCTCATCTCCTGCGCCTGCCATCTGGAGATCAGGTTACTAGTGTTAGTATCTTTTAAAATATTTAAAAGATCAATGAAATAGAACAGATCTAAGAAGGGTACGAAAAGAGATAGTATGCTTATATTTTTCGAAACTCTTTTTATAGGTTTTATAAACATTATGGCCCTAGATTCATCCTAATTTCCACTCTATGGCCTTTACCCTGCAGTCGTATGCTCTGATACCAGCGCTGTCAGACCCAGATTTTTCAATCTGAATCTACTGTGTATACTGCACTATTCCCTGGATCAGTAGCTAGTGCACACAGGTACATTGCTGAATCATTTCATACATCGCATAATCAATCATTATATTACACAAATTGAAATACACCACGTCGGGTGATAGAGTTTACAAAAGGGGCCGATCAGGCCAAATGTCTTTATTACAAACACGCACAGCGGAATCATAGCATAGCAAACCCAAATCCACAGGCAAGCGACTGGAAGGTACTGTGTGCATTATATGTCACCAGCTAACTAGTAACATACGTGCACACAACGCCATATGTCCACTTGTCCATGTCCAACTAACGAAGCCTACACCTTAGTTTCCTTTGTTATCCTTCTCCTCCGTAGCGGGAGCTTCCTCGTAAGCATAGTGGTCTTGTGTTCCCATTTCTGGATTTTTGTCGCAAAAGCGAGTATGAGCACTCCGACCCCGTGCTCAGCGAGCCAACACACAGAATGCAAGATATAACATGTATGGCTAATCAAAGGAAGGCTCGGGTTATTTTATTTTGCGAAGAGTGCTTTTGAATACAATTATATAAAAATTCCTAAGACCTAGCAATTTGAACACAGGTATATATTGTGAAGGAATGCAATATTAATAGTGATTCAGATTCCATCCACCGTTACATGGCATCTGCACCATATAGCAATTCTTCAGCGTTATAGCCGCTTAACTTACCACTGGGACGACACCGGGACAATTCCAAACAGGCGGTCCATCGCCCTTTCACTCTTGCATTCCCAGTTTTTCAATATTTTAAAACAGAACTATATCTAGTTAAGTTCCCATGTCCGCCCTTGACCGTGGGCACGGCTATTCGAATAGTTTTGACTCTGCAGAGTTTTGCACACTTTACCCACAAGAGATAAATCCACCCGTTGCCCCACATGATTCCTTAGCCATGCGGTTGAGTAGACTATTACAGGATTGTTACAATGCATAGTCCTACTGTGGTTACGCCCGCTAAGGTCTATCTTCCGTAGGATACGACCATCCCTCGGGAAGGGTCCCTCGTGAGCCATCACGGGCAAAGACGGGGATGCGACCATCCATCCCTTTGCTCGTGTTCACACCTTCACGTAACCACCTTAGAGCCATACAAATTAGTTAACCCTGCCTACACTTTGCCAGCGTGTGGTTGTGCTTGTTTTACACAGGAGGTCAAGATTCGGTCCTTAGGGTTATCTGGGCGGTTCTACCACAAACCACACTCTCGTGCACACCTGCACCACACCCTCGAACCAATCCGCCCAAATAATTAAGCAAGTTGGGGATTTTTAGGAGCATAAAATATCCATAACCAAATATACCAGTCATTTCCACCATGACTGCCCAAACTAACTTCTCCTGATTAAAAACGACAATGATGTTTGGGCGTTTCAATACCACAGTATCTATGCAGATACTAAGCATAGCATATAATTAGGGACTTATTTTTGAAATGTTACTATTATAATTTTGCTAGGGCGACAAGGTTCACACATTCAAATATTCCAAAGGAGGGGTAATATTATTCAAGGTAAACAATAGGCACATAACTAGGATATTAAATTAAACATGTAGTTGCATATAAAATAACAGCATGCAATTTGATAATTTAAAACAAAGTAATTTGTAGAAAATGTAGGTTCAACATGATCAAAGTATTGACTCGCCTTGGTCACAGTGGTCGGGTGCTTGATTATCCGGGGCTTCTAGCGCTGCGGTTTCGAACTCTTCTTCTTGAGCTTCGTAGGCTATTTAACGTGGGCGAAAATTTGGATAAAAAGAAGAAAACATCTAATCAATAAAATATCACCAAAATTCAAATGAACTCCAAAAATTATGATTTCAGTTCCATTGGACAGATCTTGAATTCAGAAAAATTTAGAAATTTGTCTCACTCAATTGGAGTTAAAATGTAGAAGTTATAAGCATTTGAAGTTCTCAGTTCAATTTATTCCATAAAATATGAAATTTCTGACAGTGGGTCCCACATGTCATTTTCTTTTATTTTAATTATTTTATTGCCGTGCCACTGACAAGTGGGGCAGTGCATCGTTTCATCGGGCCCATCCGCCGCGGGGGCTCGATGCGAGCGTGCCAGCGACTGCGGGGCCCAGCGGTCGTGGCCGCCTCAGCTACCTGAGCCGATAGGTGGGGCCCACCTGTCAGCGGGGATTTTAAAAGAAATCGCTCGATCGCAGGCGCGGAGCCGGGGCTCGAACGCGCGCCGCGGGAGCGAGGGGGAGAAGAGAGTTGTGCTGGTAACCAAGCAGGATGGGGAGGCTTTGCCTACCCTATATGGGGAATGAATCCCTTTGAGGTAGGTCGCGAGGAGGCGGGCGAAGCGATCGCTGGCGACGGTGGCGGCGGCGGACCGCCGGAAGGGTCGGGAGTTGCGTGATATATGATCCCCGCGTAACGGGGAGTCTTCTGGTGTAGACGGCCGGGGTGGAGGAGCACGGTGGCGGGCCGGCGGCGTGTGACGGCGGCGGCGTTGGAGGGGCTCTGGTGACGGCGACCTACAAGCAACGAGGAGCTCGGGTGAGGCGGGAGTTGGTTTCGCGGGGAGCCGAGGGTGGTGGGGTTACGAGGAATTGAACCCGAATAGCTTGAATCGCCGGATTGGAGTTCGCCGGAGCTGGGGATGGAGACGATCCCGCCGGCGACTGAGGAGGTTTTAGCCCAATTGTTTGTGATGGGAGGTGGAGGTGAGCGTGATGAAGCGTTCGAGTCGCACCGGTTTTATAAGCGACGGGCGGGCTGGTTGGCTGGTGAGGCCGTGCGGCATCTTGGCAATGTCGAGGCGGTGGCGAGCCGGATTCGCGGGGATTCGGCATAATGCCGCTATCGCGTCGCGCGTCTTTGGCAGCAGAGGGTATAGCGCCGCGCGTGTGGTAATGCCAGGCGTAGTGGGGTGAGAAAACGAGACGGCACAGTGGGGGAGCAGCCCGGCGCAGATCGGGGACGGCGGCCATGTCAGCGGCGGCAGCGGCTACAGGAGCATGGCAGTGAGATTTGGGCGGTGCGCACGCGTCATCCCTGCTCTGCTGCCCAGCTGGATTCTCGCGGCCAAGTTACCCGGCTTTTTGACCGGAGCCGCACGGAGAGGGGGCTGGAGAAGTGGGGGTCCGGGCGCGCTCGGGAAGAGAAGGGAGGAAGAGGAAAGCGCTGACGGCTCGGACCCGCCAGCCAGAGAGAGAGGGCGCCAGGGAGCGGGGCCCGCTCGGCAGAGGGAGAAACGAGGCTGGGCTGCTCGGGTGCGCCTGACTGGGCCGCGGGCGCAAGAGCGCTGAGGCCAAAGGGGAGAGGCGGGGCTGGGCCGGGGTGATGACCGGCCTGGTCTCATCCCCTTCCTTTTTCTTTTTCTCTTTTTTTTGTTTTTTTTCTTTTTAAGGTATGTATTGGAATATGTACACAAGTATATTTTCAATTCCAGAAACTTTTTATTTGGTGGATCATCTTTTCAGATTTGGTGGACAACCAAAAAGCATGCAGTTTGGCAAAGGAGTCGGCAGACATAGTCTTTAATTAAACTAGTACAGGAGCCAAGCATCCAACTCACAAGACTGCAGCAATACTTCTTGCCGAGAGACAAAGATCAAAAGTCTGCACTAGCAGTCAATTTCAGATGCAAGAAACGAAGAACGGAGAACTACATCCCTGGCCAAGAAAGCTAAAGGGAGCAAAAATTAAATGGCGCAAAGGAATCAACAGTACTCCTGGCCGAGAGTTTACTTTTTTTTTTGTTTGATCCAAAAGCAAGTGTCCAGACCTCTCTCTCGGTAGAGAACTTGACAAAAGAAATATTCAAAAAGAAGAGGCAGCCGAACAGAGTTAAGGAATAATCAAAGTGCAATAAAATAGTAGAAGCATGAAGCCGGATGTAGCAAAACAATATGCAGCCGAAGGTACACAAAAAGTAACAACCACTGCATACACAACAGCATCCACTCGAAAAGACTAGAAACTCGAATCTGCTCCTTGAATCAGTTCGGCCAAAGAGAGCAATACTGCAGGAAACCCGATGCTTTTTGTTAGACGAAAGAAATGCTTGAAGCCGCAAATAGGAATCAGCAAAGATCAATAAAACAGGCAGTCAAAAGGATCTCGAACAAACAAAGAAGAAGCATTGCAGAAAGAGAGATCAACAAACCCAGCTCTGAAATATATTAGCATAGAGATGAATGATTATATATGAGTTGTTCTCAGCTCATCTCACAAACTCACACTAAGTCCCTATACGCCCGGAGAGCATAGAGAGGAGCTCGCACCTCTTCTATTTCTCTCTTTCTCGATTATTCATACATGGAGAGAACCAAATGACACCCTAACACTTACACCCATTCCCTCTCTCAATTGATCTCAAAAACCACGAAGACTACTAGAGAACACCCTCTCTATTTATAGCCTCTACTAATGGGTTCACAACACACTTTACCCATTAGCTCTCAACAACTCTTGGTGCTTTACCCACAATCCACTTCCTTTAGTGCAGCTTTGCGTATTCACCAAAACGCCCCTCGCGCACCTTCCAGGAAGCTTCCTCCTTTCTTGCCTTGCAAGCCTCGCAGCCGCCTCGAGCCCTCGCCGTCTTCGACACCTCCCGACCGTTCTGACCTCAGCGCCACCTCCGCCTAGTCCGGTCCACCGTATCTCGCCACGACTCCGCCTCAATGTCCTGCTGCCAACACAGACAAGAAACACATCAAATAGCATTGCTCGATACATGTAATCAAAATTAGCATGATAAAGCCCAAAGTCGAATCAAAGGAATACGCGTCCTAATCCATACGACCAAATTTGACCAAGTCCGACCGAGCCCGATTGCACCATGCAACGTCAAGGTCCGAACCACCCAAACCAAACTCGACTCTCAAAAACCGATGTCAATTACTCATCATACACACATGATGACATCCACATGGTCTCTCAGGGTGGAGTGAAGTGGGAAATGACATGATACGATGACGCTATCTTGTTATTAATAGCTTCTTTTATTATTTTTGTATTTATCAAGGAGGTTCCATGAGTCAAGACAAACATATGGGCAGGTATATGAATTTAGTTGGGTATCGAACATTATTTTATCGGTATTATCTTTTAAGAGTCAGGTCATAAGCTCTACACATAATGTATACATTTTTACTTTTTCGAGTAAATATTAGAGTTCATAATTCTTGTAAATTCAGCATGTAGTATTTTATGGTGTTTTAAGTAACAGTGAGTCAAATTTATTAGTTTGAATGGTCGACCCCATAATTTATTAAAGCATGGGGTTATATATCTAATGATCGCTTTTGTCAACTAGCTTTCACTAGTATTTATCAATGATTCGCGATTCTTGAACTATTCTAGGCTTAATTTAATTTATCCCTCATCATATTTTATTTGTGTTTTTACTTTATATTTCAATTAATTATTTAGGCTTTACCTAACTATTTCCTTAAGCACTTAGTTGTCCATATGCACATAACTCTATATTTGAGGTATAGGTAAGTTTTATTTGGACCTAAATCAATTTTCTTAGCATCCTGGGATTACTTCCTAATTATCTTCTATTGGAAATGGCTAAAGAAAATGAAATAACAAAAGGAAGGAATAAGGGCAGAGGGGGATTCGAACTCGAGACCTCAGGGGAGTGTGCTACGCAACAGGCGCTGGTGACCATCGGGCCGCCGCTTACGATCTGTAGGGGAGACAAGTGAGAAGAAGTAAGCCAAGGCCTAGGAAAAGCAGAGGAGCTCAGGGCGGCGCACGAGCTGGGTGACATCGCCGGCGGGGAGCGGCCGGGGAGGCAGCGGCGATGGCCAAAATGGAAGCTCGCGAGGAGGAAGTCCACGGAGGTGGCGGCTACGGTCATGGAGCATCGTGGCAGCCGACGGCGAGCACGGCGGCGGCGCAATGGAGCTAACGTCGCCCGGCCCAGAGCGACGGGAGAGCGGGGCGGCGCTTGGGAAAGCTTCGCGGCGGCTTGGAGATGCTCTTGCTCCGGGGAATCGAGGGGAATCACGCTGAGGAGGGAGCGGCGCTGGCGGCGACGGCCGGTCATGGGGAGAAGTGCAATTCCGGCGAGCTCGGCCCGGGCTTTTCCGATTGGGACGGAGGGGAAGTAAAGGGAGAGCGGGGCTACGTCGTTGCATGGTTGTTTTCTGGGTTGATCGGCCGGAGCAGCGGGACGGCGTGGAGCCCTGGCGGCGATGGCACTGGTGTCTGCATGAGCCACTCGGAGGAGGAAGAGGGAAATGGGGAGATGGCCGAGTGGAAGCGGTAGCTTGGAGCCATTTATAGCATGAAGGAGGGGCTCTGTTGCAGCGCTGTTGCCGACGACTTGGGAACATGGCTCGGTATGGCGCCGGCGGAGGGTGGCAAGGCCGCGGCAGGGCATGGTGCCTGACGGAGCGATGGCGAGGTGACCCGACGGGCAAGGCATGGGCACACGCTGCGGCTGCAAGGGAGGGGTTGGCGATGCGACGGAGGCGCTGTGCTGATGTGCGGAGGGCGATGGGAGCAGGCGCCGCTGACGCAAGGAGGACGACGGGCGCACACTCGGTTAGAAAAGCAGGGGGCAGGAGAAAAAGAAAGAAGAGAGCGGGCGCAGGAGCCGGGGCCCATTCGGCAGTGGGGGAATGGAAGAAAGAAGGGAGGAGAGAGAGGAAGAGAAAAGTGGGCCCACTAGCAGTGAAGGAAATGAGAGAGGGGACAGGAAAATGCTAGCATTCCAATTTTTTTTAATTATTTGAGCTTGGTGTCCAAATCCCCTTTTGTTAACTTGCAACTCTAATGCTAACACTAGTATTTAGTTGTATAGTTTATGTATGTGTGTGTGTGTGTATTTGAGTTGTATTTTTAATTCAGCTAATCCCCTTTAACTAATTTATAAACCATGTTTGGATCCTGTGATTAAATTTTTGAATTACTTTCTTAGGGTTTGAACTCACCCATTTTATTTATTTTTTTGTGATTGCTATTCTGTGCTCAAGATTGATTTCTAGTTATTACTTGCTCAGGGCAAATCTCAGGAAAACCCAAATAAGATTTCGACAAAAATTTCAAATGCCCGCAAGATGTAGAGAAAAACTTTAAATTCTTAAAAATTTTCAAACATTCAAAATTCAGGATGTTACAGCTCCAACCTTCACACGAACACCGGGTCTTCTCACAAACTCCTTTGAGAAGATCACCGATCAATCTCTACCCAATCGTCCAGGGGCTTCACTTGATTGCAAACAAGTGCCAAGGATCAAACTAATGAATGCAATGCACTTTTTGCTCAACCACCTCAAATGAATTCTCAAAGTGCAAAAGGAGGTGTGGAGTGAATACTCTATACTCAAGAGTGATCAATGTGGACTCTTCCTACTGTTCTTGAGGAGTGGTATGGGTATTTATACCCTTACCAACCAATACTAGCCGTTAGAAGAAATATTTAGAAAAATTCAGCACGAGTGGAACTACCACAAGCCAAACCCCAGTACTACCGCTCGGTTCTGGCGCGACAGTAACGGCTATGTCAGAGCTTTTGAACTAGCCGTTGAAAGTTGGCGCGGAACTACTGCCGTTATAAATCTGGTACTTTCGTTCGAAGCGGTAGTTCCGAAAATTGGTGCGGTACTACCGCTTGAGTTGAAACCGGAAATTGGCGCTCTCTGAAAAAAACGTTCCGCCCGACTCTCCTGAGCTTCCGTGCTCCGGAAGTACCACTTTTGGACAGCGGAACTACCGCTCTAACGGTAGTTCCGACGTTGAAACTCCGGTACTTCCGGATTTCGCAAACTTTAAATTCTCCCAGAGGGTGCTCTCTGGAAAAAGGTTCCGCTCAAATTTCGGAACTTCCGGGCGCTGGAAGTACCGCTCAGAACTGCGGAACTTCCTCTCTGCGGTAGTTCCAAAGTTATAATTCCGGTACTTCCGGATTTTCAGACAAAGCACATATTTAATTTTTAAAACGGATTTTCAAAGAATGCATGATTCTAATTTGATCCAAATGGCACAAGGGTTTTGCTATCAAGCTACTTGCCATGATCCCTCTTTATGGTACGATATTTAACCTATAATCTGGTCTTCCACCTTTTCTCCTAATACCGGTAAAAATAAAAAGAATCCTATTCTAAGTATACATTTGTCTTGAGTCAGTTTGATCGTCAATTTGTTCTTTTACATGCATCTTGTCATCACTTTAGAGACTTAGCCTTTTAAACACTCAATAAACATGTTAGTCCTATATTCACATAAACTCATTAATTACCAAAACCATTTTTTAAGGGCCTAGATGCTTTCAGACTTCGAGTCCAAGATGTAGTAGAGCCTGTTTTCGTGTGTAACTCAAGTTAAAGTTGTGTCCAACTTGAAGTCCGAATACGAATACTAGTAGGACATTATTAGCCTATATATTGAGGAGGTTTGTAGCCAATTTTGTAAGAGAAGGAAAAAAAGGGAGCAAATAAGAGAATAAAGAAATTCAGAAATTCTCCTGTGTTATCTCCATTTATTTGCGATGTGTGCGTTTTCTTCTAGATCAAAGTTATAACACTTCTCCTTGGGATCTGCGGGCTCCACGGCTTCCCATACACCTTGTGCATGCATATACCCCTTCGTCTTCTAAGCCCAAGCAGAGTTGTTGCTTTTGGTGAGTAGTGGATAATGAAGAGACACACTTCCCTCCTTTGCCGTCCACTTCAACATTTCTCCGCCCCAAAGCTCTGAATGTTGGCATAGGATCAGGTGAGGATATACGCATGCACACACACACGAGAGTGGACACACACACTGCACAATCGCTTTTAGGAGAACATAGAGCAAAACGTTGAAGGAACAAACTCTGTTTTTGGTGGGGCATTGAACAGCCAACGCCTTTTCTCTGTATTGCCTTTTTGGAGATGGGCTAATATATAGCACACACAAAAGGCTAATATATAGCAACAACACACGCAGAAGATGGGCAACAGTCGATCCGCTTTTCTAACAACTACTCAGCCATATCACGCGGAATACGGATCATGAACCGAGCTACTAATCCACGTTCTGGACGCTTATTCAACTCAAACCGAGACTCTGAAAGGACTGACAGAAGCAACACAAACCACTAACTGCAGAACCTGCTGCAGCGACTCTGAACTTAACTGACTGGAAAGGGAGAACGGAACGAAAACAAGATTAGCTCCAGCAATGACCTCCACGTGGTCTGACACCTTGTCCACAATCTTTAAACATAGACTTCTGTTCTTCGTTGCTCTTCTTAATTCAAGCAGCGTGGCATGGTAGCAGTCTTTAGTAGACGTGCTGCAGCTTATTCTGCTCCCTCCCCATCGTCCAACAGACAATCTTGTAGTTCCAGCGCTGCTGCGCGCAAATTGAGAGCGCTAGCACCACTGCCATGAACGGTACCACCACGTGAACGACCTTTGAGTAGAAGTCCATGACATCGTCTTGAAGCCCAGGGTACATGTTAACCACAGGCGGCCGGAGGTAGCCATAAACATGTGGCAGCAGCCACACGCCGGTGATGCCGGCGTAGTACCTCTTCCTGAGGGGCTTGCAGTTGACGCGCCACGCGGCATTGCCGATGACCTGCGGGAGCAGCAACCATTCCTTAACGAGGCCGATGTACCGCTCGACGACGGCGCCCCGCGTGCGCATGCACGACGTTGGCGCACGCACCGCCCCCTGCTGTTGCTCGTAGCATAACACCTCCGACCTGCCAGATGTGCTCAGCCAGTGCACGGCGAGGACAAACACGAGGCCCATAAGGTGCACACCGAAGGTGTACAAGAGAACCGCACTGTCGCTCGGGACTCGCCCCGGCTCGAGCGGTGACCGCGCCCGCGCCCGGATCCTTGACCGCCACACCTTCTGCGCGAGGCGCAGCGTGACGAGGAGAGCCGCGAGGGTGAGGGCTTTCACGGAGCAGTCCATGTCCCAGTGCAGGTG
This sequence comes from Dendrocalamus sinicus, assembly GCA_036346575.1. NCBI lineage: Eukaryota > Viridiplantae > Streptophyta > Magnoliopsida > Poales > Poaceae > Dendrocalamus > Dendrocalamus sinicus. Next base: position 6,721,474 of record CM070660.1, on the reverse strand, counting down.
GCCAATGTGCATACTGTAGTTGTAGTTCGGCCACGCGGGCAGCATCTTGGCTTCCGTGACCAGCGTCACGCCGTAGCCGAGAGCCTGGACGCCGAGCATGACGAGGGAGATGTACGGCACGACGTCGGGGTGGGACTTCATGTAGTGCAGCTGGCTGATGGAGGCGGCGACGGTGGCCGACAGCATGGTGATGCAGAGGAGCCCCTCGACTGTCTTCTCTGTCAGTACGTCTGGCCCCTGGCCGCGATAAGAGATGGGTGGCGTGTGGAGCTCGGTCCGGTTAAAATACAGCGGGTCGTCGGTGTGCCTCGTGCTGGCGATGGAAACCTTCGCCGTCGGGCTGAACACCCACCGCATCGTCGTCGGCGGGTACTCCACTTTCACCTCGATGGAACAATCCATTCCGTTTTCCAAGGTCTCTGATCTTTGAGATGACTTGCCACGGGCCTGGACATTCCGGCAGCCGATCAGGTACATTCGCCCGTCCTCCGGGCTGTACACGCCCTCCAACGACATCACCGGACGCCAGCCGAAGACCTTCCTTGATACCGTGAACTCGGCTGACACATTCAGCAGCTGCTGACTCTCCAGGCCATGGTCTATATCATTTTGTGCGACCGGCATGCTAGACCCACCCTGGAACAGGGGCATGTAACTTCCGACAAGCGGCCCAATCGAGAGTATCTGGAGTTGAAAATACGACTCTTTGTTCCATTGATCTGGCATAAACTGTAGATCTGGCATAAACTGCAGTTTTGGCACGTATTGGAAGTGGAGATTAAGGTCATCGGAGAGGTGGGAGAGGCTCGTCATGTAATCGGGAGTGCCGGCGCCCCTCTTTGGATAGCTTAGCAGTGACTTTGCAATGATGTTACCGCGGAAGCCGGACGGTTCGCTCCTACGGAGGAGCTCGCCGGCCTGCTCGACCTTCGTGTAGATGTACGCCATGTGCACCGGCTCTTCAGAGCGGCCGACACGGTTCCAGGGCTGTCTGGGAGGCACGCTCTGTTGGAACGACAGCGGAAAGTGGCTGCCATCCATGGCGGTAATCTGTCCCAGAATGAAGCCGCGTTGCGTGACCGAGAACGTCGTCGAGATGTACAGGGACACGCGGTAGTGGCATGCCTCCTTGCCAATGCCTAGGCACCCCACCATGCAGAGCTGCCCCGTGGACGTACTCCACACGCCCTCCGCCGACAGCGTCACCCCGCTCAGATCGGTCCGCTTCGCTGCCGTGAGCTGATCCTCCCACGGGTACACGGCTCGGAACACGGCCGATACCCTCGCGGCGGCCTTGCCGTCCGGTTCGCTTGTCGGCTCGCACAGTAAGTCCTGCATTGCAATGCCAAAGTCAGCGAACGCCCTGTCCGTTGTGTTTGTGGCCCGGCCGCCGGTCTGGAACGGTCCTAGCCGACTGCAAAACTCATCAGTCGAGTTGCACTTCCAGTTTGGGTGGACGACGGCGAGCACGCCATAGTCGCGGGAAGAGAACTCCGAAATCATGTCGCAGAAGGAGAAGCCTCTGTACTGCCCTCCTGCGCAGCTGCCCGCGACGTCGTCATCGTCACAGTAGAAGGCATGTGTGCTGCACCCAGTGACCGCGAGCTCTTCGTCTTCTGGCCGGAACTGGTAGCTGGAGTACTGGCCAAACCGCGACACCAGCCGGACCGTGTCGAAGTAAGCCTTGTCGGCGTTGGCGCTCGTGCTCATCATCTCGCCGCGCACCGCTCGGGTTGTCAGTGTGTGCGCGTTCGGGTAGCGTAGCATGAGCATAATGTTGCTGCTGTTCATGACCGGCGGCTCAAAGTTGCTAACGCCGACATTCTTGGCCCAGTCCCAAGGGTCAGTGCTGTTGCCGCCGCGCATGGGGAGAACAGCATTCCCGACCATACACAACACCCTCTCGCCGCCGCCATCATCGTGGCCCGATGACCTTGTCTCGGTGTACACACCTTCGAACAGTATATTGAGCTTGGCAACCCCCGGCTGGAGCTTGAACTCCGGCGACACATGCCGGTGCGGCGCCATCACCCAGCTGCAGCAGTTGCGGCTGATGGTCAAGCTGAGGACCCCGCTGACGTTGAGGGCGGTTCTTGTGCGTTGCCGGTGCACTGTGTCGGTGTGCGCCACCAAGAAGGTTGCAAGGGGGATGGCTTCAAGCAACCCAGGACCGGCCACCGGCCCGTCAGCGCGACTGCCATGAAATGGCATCAATGGTGCATGGCCGGCGTCTTGGTGCCATTCGCCATTCGCAAAGGGTAGCTCGTGCACCAGGGCTTCCGCACGGTCGGCATCTATCTCGGCAGCTGAGGAGAGCACGGACTGGCATTGTCGCGCGACGTCGGCGTAGCGGAGGTGGTCATGAGGGATGAACGGGCCGTAGTCGCCAAACGATGTCGGCAACATGCTTCGACGGAACGTATGGGAGGACGTGGTGACGCAGAGACATAGCAAGAACAAGCCAAGAATCTGCAAGCTGGAGACCATCTTGGCGGTCTCCATCGCCGCCCAGCCTGCTTTAGAGTTTAGATTATACTACTAGCTGTCAGGAAGGAGACAGCAGTTCTAATCAATGGAGCATGTAGAAACGAACACAGAGATTTCTGCAGGTATGCATAGGCCAAACTACAGGGAAGAAGCGATCAAATGGCAAAGTTTTGTAGCCAATTCGTTATCCAATTGACACCTAGGCGCAGAGAGGAGAGGAGGTTTGGCGGCTAGCCTTAAGATTCAGATCTTTTTCCCTGAAGGCCAGAACTGAGGTGATGACTTGGAGGGGAATCGACCAGCGAGTCAGTGACTACCACATGAGGGGGAATCACCATGACTCAAAATACCCAATTTTAAAACGGCAGAAGCTGCAAAGTCCACTAATGTCAGTGCAGTGCTGAGGTGGAGAGTAGCTAGGTCGCATATCGCTGCCATGCCAAGTGCCAACAGATTAGGAACAGTGTACGGAGGAGTAATGTTCGGCGACCGCCCGAAGTCACGGAGTTGAGCGGGAAGCCAGCCGGCATGTGCTCATGTGCACGCTGGTGTCACGGAGAGCATCCCGCCGGGCCCATTGTATCTCCCGGATCGAATCAGACTCAAATAAAAAGCGATAGATCAAGACAAGAAGGAAGAAATCCGCGTGCTAAACTAGAATCGAACGATAAAATAAGGAGGGCAAAAGTCTAAAAGATCATGGGAGATAGCAGTGGGTCTAATTAAAGGGTGTTCGTATTAGCTGCGGTTGGTGATTTTTGTCTGAAAATAAATAGTAATAGCCAAAAGATAGTTTTTAGAAGAAGGAAACGACGGTAGAAAAAGTGAGGGAGAGATGTCGGAGAAGACAGGAGTTAGAGGAGTGAGATGTGTGATGCTCTCGTGACCTCCTACCTTATCCTCGGAGTGAGAGGAGTGAAGAATCTGTTTCAAAAACCTAGATGTCTTTATTGGCTTTAGACTTCTCCAAACAGAAACCAGAAGTAGAACCTAATACGAACACCCCCTAAGCAGCAACCTAGATGTTGGGCCAAACGGTAGCGTACAAAAATAAGTCTCTCCATTAGCAAATTCCAAACACTGGCAATCATCTAACAGTTTGGTACAACATATGACCTGACAATAGCATCTACTACTAGTTTGCAAGTTGAACTCTTACAATTTTATATGTGTTGTAGTTACAGACCAAACAATAAAATGGACCTCTAGGTACCTTCTCGCAAGCGGAGGATGAGCACCCCGAAACTCTTTGGAATGGGAAGCTGTCTTAAATGTAAGAGAAAATGTCTTTTGTTTCCCTCCAAGAAAAATATCCCTTTCCTAGGCTCTAGGAAGGTCTATTTATAATGTTATATCAGGGATACATTATGTTACAACACTACCCCTACAAAAGTCTTAGACCACAGGGACTCTATAGTCTTAGCATCCCTCTTCATGTGGCCTTAGTGTACGGTGGACCACCATGGGTTTCGTCCACCATGCTTACCCCCTTTTTGGCCCATACAGGGTGATCTCGAGGTGAAGCTTCCCTTGCTAACGCTGAAGTAGTGGGCTTCGCAGTGGGGGTACCCTTTGTGCCGACTTCCTGGATCCCCTTCGCGCTGTGAGAAGGAGATATGCCAACCTTCCTATACCCTTCACCCTATGCGAAGGGTCGTACTGATGATCTCGTAACCTTCGCCCTGTGCGAAGGGGTCATGCTCACACTTGGTGGCTTCGTCAGGTTGGTGCGGCTAGTGGGGCTGCCCCTACGATAGGAGCCCCATGCGGTTGAGGGATTGCTTTGTCTTGGCCAAAACCGCGCCTTACTGCATCGAAAGATGTAGGCCCTTCATCCTCTTCGACCAAACGAAGCTTCCCCAGGGACCGCTTGGTTCCCAATATTCAAAAACCCATTGTGGCGGGTTTCCCGATTGGTGTGCGTCGTGTGGTTATCATGTTCCCATGATTGGCATGATTATTGTGCATTATCCATTAGTGTGCATCATGGTGAACCGAAAACGTTGCCAGGTTCATGCCGCTAGTGGAGCACATGGCGGTGTCTTTTTGGCCTACGCGGCATCAAGCGCCATGCCTGCCCTGTGCCCCTAGCCTATAAATAGCCCCATGTCACCTGTCATGCGGGCACCTTCCATTAGTTCCTTGTTTTTGTTTTCTTGTTTTGCATCGAGGCCTACCATGCGCTTGAATACATCACTTGACTTGCTCTCCAAGATCTTTGTCATGCCTACCTTCTAAGATGCCAAAGCATGACAAATCTGCCAGTGAGGCAGAGTTGATTTACACCAGCGAGCTCGGGCGCTCGTTGGTCACAGATCGCTTCTTGAGAACCCTTGTGCATGAGGGGAAGGTTGCAATCTCAATTTATATTTTATTCCATGTCAATTTATATTTTATTCCATGTCCAGGTGGTATTGCACTCTGAAGTGAAGGCCACTCTGCATGTAAAGGATGTATGGTTAAGACATTCAAGCCGGATTTGATCACTTAGAGAAGGGAGATGGACAGCCAACTTCAAGTTTGTTCCCTCTGGTTATCACTCCATCTTCCATAGCTGGAATCTTATTTGTTATACGTTTAAGTGGCACACTAGGTAAGTCTTTTCTAAAAAGTTTACTTCTTATCGTTAGCTGGCCCTTGCAATGGACTATTGCTCACTTCTGTTGCTCTTTACTACAACCATATGTCCTACATGACCAACGTTATTGTCTACTGCTGCATTTGTTGTTGTAAACTAGATAAATACGAAAATAAAATTTTCTTAGGGACGAACTGAGTAGTATTAGCATACCATAATGGCCATCTCAAAAAAAAATGTATACCATAATGGATGGCCCTTGCGAGCATGGTTCACCTTATTTCATGCATTTAGATTTGTGAGACTTACATAGACACATGCTGCAATGTCTCACTATTGTGTTAAGCAAGAAGGTCAACAGAACAATGGCATTTTTCTGCACTATTTTGCCCTCTTCCTCTATTGCGCAAATAGGGGCAAAAAAGGACAATGTTATCCATGTCTATAACTCTTAAACATGAATGACCCAACAGCATGTTGAATATTAATCACGGAATATCTGGCGACAGAACAACTGGAGCTGAGCACACTCCAGTTCCTGTTAAACCTGATGATTCCGAAGAGCTTCTACTCAAGATTGCACTCAAATTGAAGCGCCCTGTTCTGGACCATGTCTGGCAGTTGGATTCCTTCCATTTTCTACCGATTGCCTGATTCGAGTACTGCCATTCCCCCTAGAATGAGGTGGTGTGTTCCGTTTTTGCAGAGACATTCCTTTTTGCAGACGAGCGCTTTTGCCGGAAAGAGTTTCTTGTACTTTTTCATGTACCATAATTACGTACAGTGTATATTGACTTGATCGAGAAATGAATCCTCAGAATTTGGTGTAAGATGTTTTCTTTAGATGAGGAAGCATAGGTGATGGATAGATTCTTGCTCTATCATCATTGATTTCAGAATCGAAGTATTTCCTCTGAAACTTTGTCAGAATCGAAGCATCGTCTCAGCAACCAACCAAACTTTGCATCCCACAACTTGACTTGGTAGATTTTTTGGAATATGGCTTATGACTTTTAAATTATAGCTGTTCGTAAGAAAGAGTACGAAGCGAGATAGTCGCATGTGATTTTAGTCAGTATAGCTGAAATCGGTACAGTATTTACTATAATCGACTTGTAGATCCTGTTTTAAAAAGACATATCGTTTAAATTTTAAAACTTGTTACTGTAGCATAAGACATAAGCATAAAGGCAAAAAAAATACCCAACGGCCTAGCCACGCTCTCCCATTGAATTAGGCAGAAGAGTAATCACTTCCACCGAGGTCATTGTTGTATATGTGGTGGTGCTTCAAAGGACTTGTAAGTTTAAGATTGTGGTTTTTTTATACTATAGTGACTGAAAATGTATTATATCTGCTATTAGTTTTTTCTACGTAATTAAATTTAAAATAATAATAAGTTATATCATCCTGAATAATGCAAAGAATAAAAAAGCAAAAAGACCTACCCAAAATTAAAAAAACCAAAAAAGTAAAATTAAAAAACTAGAAGATAAAAACCGAAACCCGTTACAACGGGGCCATCCAGAACGGTGTAACGGCTCCTACCGCTGAAGCACAAGTAAGCAAAGCTATAGCAAACAATCGATTCCCAGTCAGCAAATACGGAGCAGTGGAGAACTGCAGTCCTCTGTTCCAGATAGACAAACGCTGGTTCACATTTATGACCCCTCCAATAATTGAATTTTTTTCTACGTTCCACAGTATACACATGGTCTTTTTTTCTTCCATCACGTTACTAAAACTAATCCATAACACAGAATAGTACGTGATTCAAAGGAAGTAGCAGGCACTGGCCAGTGACCACGACAGCAGAGTGTGGGAAAATATGACAGATTCAAAATGACCACTGCAGCGCAGAAACCTCCAGTTCCACGTGTTGACTTAGGAGGATGTGGTTCTATCCTATTTTTTTAGGATTTAAAAAACATGCTATAAAAAGCTCTAGATAAATTCTAGCAGGATTTCTACTTTCTTTTTTTCTTATTGTGGTTGCTTCAATATCATTATTTTAATTCTCTCTATGAGATTCATTTTCTTCGTTTTTGATACCGTGCACATCCGTGCTATATCCCACAAACTCTGATATAATCCGATGGATGCTGCATATAAGAAGAGATATTAGAGTGTAACAAGTGGTATCAAAGTCAAAACCGGATTAATCCGATTTCTGAGAAGGTAGGTAAAATGTTAGATGGCACAAAATCAAGGTCGAATGTAGACGATGTGGAATCGGGTAGATAAATTTGATTACGGGGAAAATTTTCGTGTGTGGCGATACATGGTGAAGGATGTCCTTGTCCAGCAGGAACTAATCGATGCCCTTGAATGGAACAAACCAAAAAAGACGTCTGTTGAAGACTATAAGGTGATAGAGTAGAAGGCTGTCGTACAATCTGTGTAAAATACTTGATGATTAAGGAGAATTCGCCGAAGAAATTATGGGAAGACTTAGAATAATTGTATATTGCAAAGTCGCTGATAAACCGGTAGGTGTTGAAATGACAACCATATAGGTTGCACATGGATAAAGATACACGGCTCGTTGACCATCTCAATGTCTTCAACAAGCTTATCACACAGCTGACTAGTGTGAATGAAAAAGTTGAGAAGAACGACAAGGTCGTCATATTGGCGCCATCTTTACCACCGTCATGGGAGCAATTGGTGATGAACATTCTCATTGAAAAACTACTCTCAATTTCAATGAGATAGTTGTATATCTATTGGAGGTAGAATCCTTGAAAACCATCGCAATCTTCATCCTTGGGTGATAAAGTATTGGCTGTAGGAGGTATTACAGGCAGAAGAAAAAGTCATAAGAAGACCAAGAGCAAGGGCACATGTGTATGCTACATATATGATGTAGGAGCCCAGATATTAACATCCGGATTCCTCTGTGATTACTGCACTATTCCCTGGATCAGTAGATAGTGCTCACAGTTACAGTAATAAATATCAAAATACACATCATGCGAAAGCGTAAAATTTAATAGTACACTTACTCATGGGCCGATTAGGCCGAAATCATTAAATTGCAGCAGCGGAATAACGAAGCACACAGGTGGGACCTTCAGGACATGCCCACAGCGACCAAGCGGAGGTTCGCGACCTAGCTCTTGACATCTTCATCTTCTCGCCGGCTTGTCCAATCTTGTTGCTGCGGTGCGTTGACTTGATTCTGATTCTGAATTTTGTCGCAAAGCGGCGTGAGCACTCCGACCCCGTGCTCCGCGAGCCAATACACAGAATGCAAATAAATAGTATGCATAGCTTAACAAAGGAGAGGCTCGGGCTATTTTATTTTGCCTAGAGTGCTTTTGAATACAATTAATTAAAAAGCCCTATGACTTAGCAATTTTGGAACAAATCATAATGTACAAGGAAATGCATTATTAATATCGATTCAGATTCCATCCACCGTTACATGGCATCTGCACCATATAGCAATTTCTTCAGCGTTATAGCCGTTTAACTTACCACTGGGACGACACCCAGGACAATTCCAAACCAGGGCCTTTCACTGCCCTCCACTTTTCCATCCCACCCACAAAACATTTTGAAATAGAACTATATCTGGTTAAGTTCCCATGTCCGCCCATGACCGTGGGCACGACTATTCGAATAGTTTTGACTCTGCAGAGTTTGTACACTTTCACCACAAGAGACAATCAACTCGTTGCCCCACACGATTCCTTAGACGTGTGGTTGAGCAGACCATCACAGTGACTTTTCAAAGTATCTAGTCCCTTCGTCATCTCACCTTATGGAAGCGCCCATTTGCGGTGGGTCCCATCTATGCGCTGGATGTTTCCCACGCCACTACGCAGCTCGGGCTTCTACTTCCCGCAACGTAGGACGGTGGAAACTTCACCCCACGGTGTTCCTTCAGCCCCTTGCCATAGCGTAGCCCCTTCACTCCCTACCGGTGAGATGAATCCGGGTTTCGATAAATTTACTTAGCCAAGTTGTACTTTACAGACTTGTGGTTGTACTGTTTTACAGGTTGACATGACAAGATTCAGTCCTTAGTGGTATCTCGAGCGGTTCTACCACTAACCCACTTTGTGCATCCATTGCACCACACATACACACCCTCGACCCAATCCGCCTGGACATTTAAGCAAGTTGGGGATTTTGGGAGTGTAAAATAATCATGTCAAAATATACCGATCATTCCCACCATGATCGCCCAACCAATTTTCTTGATTAAAAGTGATGCTTGGGGCAATTCCTCGCCCCGGGTTCCTAAACAATGCTAAGCATGGCATATAATTAAGGACTTACTTTTGAAAGCTAATCATTATAAAATTTTCCACTAGGCGACAAGGTTCACGTGTGCAATATTCCAAAGAGGGGTGTAATACTATTCAAGGTAAACAATAGGCATATAACTAGAATCTTAAATTATCATGCATTTGCATATAAATTAACAGCATGCAATTTGATAATTTAAATCAAAGTAATTTGCAGAAAACATAGGTTCAACATGATCAAAGTATTGACTCGCCTGGCGCGGTTACCGCGGTCTTGAGCTCACACGATGCTTTTCTCTTGGGCTTCTACTCCTTATCATCACTTCGCTCCAACCATGCTTGATCCGTGGAATCTTCGGGGATCCAGTTTCTAATTACGCGATAAACGACTGAATCCAAATAAAAGCGAATAACTCAAAAAGATCCAAATAAAGCCGAATACACTCAATTTAGTTTTACTACGAGTTAATGGGTGATTTGGGTTATTTGATGTAAGGTCGCTGGTAAACTACGATGGCTTGATCTTTTTATTGACAATTTCTTTTGTTATTTTGATATTTATCAGGGAAGTTCCATGAGTTAGGTTAATCCTATAGATTGATATGTTTTGTCAAGCGTTGATTCTTAGGGCATGTGATATACATATGTAGGTAAGGCCTGCAACTTTTAGCTTATTAAGTTAAGCTTATAGCCTATGTTTTTGACACCAGGTGTTATGATATTTTATGTACCTCCCTGAATTACTAAGCTAAGTTTAATTGGGATTAGGGTTTATCTACACGGGTCCCAGCTTGCTATATACGTATATAACCACACTCCATACGTATATGTACTACCAGCTTGTGTTATAATTTAATTGATGGTTCTATTATTATCTTGTTTATACTTTAGCTGTTATTATGCTTAATTTTTATTTCAAATTTTGGTTTAAACTTAGCTATCTGAGCAATGCTTGATATGTATCATTTTATGTGACCATATTCACTTGTGCTATTGGTTACACATTCGACTAGAGTATTTATATGTCCGTGATTTTGTTTTGACTCTTGATGACCGAGGGCGATTATATTAAAATGTGTCTTTAAGGTTTGTTTAATGGTGGCATGACAAATATTGGGCATATATGTTTACATGCTAATTAAGGGCCATCCTTATGGAATATAGACATTTATCCAAGTCACTTCTCCTTCCTAATGCCCTTAACAACTAATCAGATTTACACTTTAAACATCATGGTCACACTAACTATTTACCAGGACAACTAATCCGAATTTAATTCATACATAACCTCTCCAAAGCCTTATCTAAATTCTATTAGCATACATATTATCCCTAATTTTTCCTTAGTTCATCCCTTTATTTATGATTTAAACTTTTAAAAATAAATGCCCTAGACATACTAATCCTACATATATGGTTATAACCAATCCATGAATAGGCATTTATTAAACTCACATACATTCTATTAAAGTTGTACCTTGTATGGATGCATTATTTTTATTAACTTTTTGACCATACACTAAACCACATTTTATTAATGCCTTTAATTGTTAATTAGTCCTCAAGTGATTATTTAAACTATATTAATTACTTATGTAGCAATTATTCAAGCATCAAGCCTTATATTACATTGTCTTTATTTCTTATCTAATGATTGCTCACATAGGATTTAACATACCTTAGCTATTAACATATAATGATTTACTGATCCAAGATTAAATTTTGTCCAGCTCATCTATAACCGAATTAATTCTTAGCATCTTTATGAATCAAATTACTACTTCTATGTGGTTTCACTGGCCACCGTTTTGCAAAATGGGCCAAAAACTTTTTACTCCTAATACCGCGCGGGGAGGGGAGATCGAACCCAGGCGGCAACATTGACCACACGCTCGGCTAGCCAGCAAAGACCCAAGTGTTACCTGTCGGAAGCGGGGACGGGGTGGCTTTTAACCCGAGCGGCAGCAAGGACCCAAGACAGGGGGAACCCGGTGGCGTTCGGCGGCGGGCTCACCGGAGAAGGAGAGCCGGTGAGTTTCGGGCGTCAGCAAAAATGGGTTCCCCGCACCATGTGGAGTCCACTGGGGTGGTCGGCCGGGGTCGTGGGAGGCCGGGGAGGGGTCGGCGGCGAGCGGCGTCGGTGGCTTGGAGGGAACTTCGACGCCGGTGAGGTACGGTTCACGGGGAGCTTGGGGAAGGCCGGAGATGAGCTCACGGTACTCTGGAGATGGCGCGGGAGGAAGGGATTGTCCTTTGGTGGCGAGATTTGGCGGGGAGCGCGGTGGTCGGGGTTGGGGAAGGAGGGTGGCGCCGGCGAAGGAGAGGGCACTAGAACCCGATTGTTGGGAGGATAAGGGAGTGTGGAGTGCGGGGAAGACGTTGGCGAGCTCGGCGGCCTTTATTGTTGCGCGGATAGGGCTAGCACCGGGAGGCTCGCTCGTGCAGTCACGTCCGTGAGCGGCGGAAGCAGCGGCGGGCGCAGGCGGCAGTGGCAGGGCAACGGAAGTGACCGGGCAGCTGCGGAGGTTCCTGAGGGAGGATTTGGGGCATGACGGCCTGCAGATAGCGTCGCGCTCTGCGTGAGGCGATGGAGCGGAGCGGAGCAGCGGGCGTAAATGGCGACGGGACGGCGGTGGGGCCCTGTAGACGCGCGGGGGAGGGCGCTGGGGACCGCTGGTCCGAGACATGGCGCGGGGAGAGAAGGAAAGAGGGAGACGCGGCGCGAGCTCAGCCATGGAACGGGGAAAAGAAAAAGGAGAGCTAGGCGCAGAGGGAGGGAGAAAGAAAGAGGAAGCTGGCAGGAGCCAACCCAGCGGCGGAGAGAAGGACGTGCGGGTGAGGCGCGGGGCCCGCAGGACCAGGGAGAGGTGCGGAATGGAGGAGGGCCCGCCGCCGCCGTGTAAGGGAAAAGCGGGGAGGCTGGGCGTTCGCCAGCCTTGCTCCAATTCTTTTTTTTAATGTTTAGTTAGTGTATGTATATACATGTTTATGCATACAGGTATATACATATTCATACATTAGTATATATATTCTTATTGACTCCTATATTTGTTTCTGCACATATATATTTATTCTATTTATGTACATAGACATACATGTATTTATCCCTTTTTATTTATGTATTTGCACCTTTATTTTATATACATGTATATATATTTTCTTCATGCTTACTATTATTTATTTATTTTGTTTCTTTTATGTAATTATATTTTATGTCTTGCTTATCTTTCTAAGCCTTCTGTACACATGTTGGAATATTTTTTTTCCCAAGATTTGCATATTCCCTTTTTATGGCATTGTTAATATTAGTTTTATTTTTGAATCTTTTCTAAAATCTTTGAATCCTCCCCCAATTCAGAAAAATGCCATAAAATCCAAATTTCAACAAAACATATTATAAAATAATACAAAAGCTTCATATTTTAAATTTTAAATTTTCCCAGGATGTTACAAATCTACCCCCTTAAATGAATCTCGACCCCGAGATTCCGGTAGAGTAGAAGGGAGCAGGGGAGGTTACATCTGGCTAGCAATAGGCTGTAAAGTTTAGCTTGTCATGACGATCTTGCAATCCTCTTGCTCTGGCGTAACTAAGTCTATTACCAATTATTGTACCTTCAAGGTAGTCATACATCATAGCAGTACTTCCAAAAGTAATTATACACCATAGTAGTCCTTCGACATTCTTGTCTTGCTACCCCCCTTAAATAAAGGACAACTGACATTAGTTATCTTCCTTGGCTTTGGGCATGACAAGCCCTATGGCGGCTTGGAGACTCGTCCGTTGTATCTCAGCTGCTTTGGTCAGCAACAGGTTCATGGAGCAATCCTTGGGGCAGTGGTCTTGTCCTTCACAGAGAAAACAGGTGATCTTTCTTGTTGGACATTCTCCAGGTGGGTGGTCTCCTTCACAGTTGGGACAGCTTGCAGTACACTGACTTTTCTCGTGTCCTTTTTCTCCACAATGCCTACATGCTATTAGGTTCGTGAGGCAGTCGTCCGGGTAGTGATATTTCTTGCAAAATGAACAATAAGGAACTGGGCAATTGTAGCTGTAATGACCGGTTTGCCCACAAGTGAAATAGGTTCCTTGTCCAACTTGTCGTAAAGGAGGGCAGTATTGTGCGACATGTCCTGCTCTGCCACACTCACTGCATATATTATTCAGTGTATCTTCCTGGTCTAGTGACAGAGCTTTTGCGACTTGTTCTTTTTCGTCGGAATTGAGACTGATGGTGACGGCATCCATTATTCGCTTGTTTTTCCTCTTGATGGGGCAATTCCTCAGGTAATGTCCCGGGTCGCCACATCCGAAACACTTGCTTTGCCTCTTCTGAGGGCCTTTACTAGAGCGATGTCCAGTATCCTGGCCATAGGAACAAGTGTCATTCTTTTGGGGTTTACTTGGTGCAGGACTGCTATTATCTTCATAATGATGGCTTCTCTTTGACTTTTCCCGTAGAGCGAAGTCATGTGATGGTTGGTACACATGGTTGGGACTATTGCGAGCATCAATTATTATCCTTCCTCTCTTGCTTCTGACTGTGGCAGTGGCCTTGCTCCTATCCATTGGGCCTGATAGGATTTTCCAGAAAAGATGAGAGGGAACGGCATGAGGTGAGTATTAAATCGTAAAGATAAGATACTCTAAACCCATTCAAATTTTTAAAGCAAGTTGTCCCCGAGTCTGCGAAATAAGATGCCCGAGGGCAAGAAGGCAGTGCACGGGGCCCAACGAAAATCTGGCGACAGTACAACGTCTACTCGGGGAAGCACACATAAGAGGGCACAAGGTTCATCTGCATAGTCCGTTTAAAACGAGACCATCTTATCTTCATAAACATCTTTCGACAATCCTAATCTTGGATTTTTGGAGCAATGGCAAGAGAAGGGAAACAAAAATTTCCTTTTTGAAATCAATGGAAAGCTAGAAAAGTACTCAAATGTAATTTGATTTATATCAGTACTCATTCTTGGATTTTTTTTTTGTTCTGTAATACAAAACCTTATAATACTTTTTTTTTCAAAGCATGCTAATCTCTTCCAATGTTCAAATATACATCAATGAGTTGACTCACTCCCATACGACTTTTATACATAAGGCTTAGAATCCAACGGCCTTAATAGTTTAACCTCCACTTTCACAAAGTGCACTTAGACTATCCTCCTTTTTATTATTATTTAGTCACGGTATTATTGCTGTCTATAACTCCAGTCAGCAAGTGTCATCATTTATTTGTCCCACCGACCATACTCTTTTGCATTGTGTCATCCACCATTTCATTAATCCAGCCATGGTTATCTAATTCTCGCATAACTCTGTACTTCCAACATAAATTTGTGAATCAAATCTCGTATTTCACTATGTATGTATAATCCCAATCTTGGATTCATTATTTGTCACTTCTCATCTTTACAGTCTATTGAAAATCCAATACCCTTACTCTGGACCCACCAATCAAATAATTTTTATTGCATCTCCCAATTGTTTTTGTCCAATCGGGATTACCAAATTCTTATATGAATCTGAATGTCCACCACATCTTTATAAATCCAATCTCAGGTTCGTCAATTGCCAATTTAATCAGCTTTCCAATCCTATGAGGATCTAGTTTTTTTTATTTAGATCCACTGATGACTTTCGTATCGTGACTTCCTAATAATCCAGTCTGGTGTCATTGATCCAAATCCATAGTTGCTTCTCCAATGATCCACGTAAATCTTTATTGTCTATCTACTCTTCAATTCTGAATTCTAATGATTATCCAACATTATTACTTTTAAATTCACCAGTGTCATGTGTATCAGGACTTCCTAATAATCCAAGAATTGTATTCCAAATCATAGTTGCTCCTTTAGTAACCACCTAAATCTTCAGTGTCAACCTCCGAATTAATTCCTTATCATGAACATCTTCCAGGAATAATGTTATTAATCAAGCCTGTACTCTGATAGTTGTTATCATATCTCCAATTGCTCAAAACTCTATTAATTCATCTAGCAATCGATCATATCTTATTATTCCATTGTTGTAAACATCTTCCAGGAATGATACAATCTATCAGTGTTGCAATCCTTTAATTTGTTTCACACTCTCTATTGCTCCAAGAACCACTTAATTCATCTATCTAAGCAATCTATTTATTCAAGCTCCACCATTTCGTTTATCCCAAAATTCGCACTATTGTTTTCTCCAAAGACAGAACAATTTAAGCTCCAAGGGTAAGCATCGTGATTCTTGGCCCAGGGTGTGTTTTCGTACAAAATTTACAAGAGGAGTACAGGATTTTCTTCATTTTGAATTCGAGGTAAGAGAGCTGCAGAAGTAAAATGGCTAGGGCAGCATATAGATGAGAGGGAATTATCTAAGAGAGATGAGAATGAGCAATATGACTTCTATTTGTGAAAATAGATCCTGAGGAAATAATTCTAGTCATAGGCTAACGGCCAGGCTAACTAGATCACGACCTGCAGTCGATATGCTCTGATACCATCGCTGTAGGAGCCCAGATTTTAACATCCGGATTCCTCGTGATTCTCGCACTATTCCTGGATCGAGAGATAGTGCTCACGATTCTGATAATGAATATCAAAATACACATCATGCGAAAGCGTAAAATTTAATAGTAGACTTACTCATGGGCCGATTAGGCCGAAATCATTAAATTGCAGCAGCGGAAGAACGAAGCACAGGTGGGACCTTCAGACATGCCCACAGCACCAACCGGAGGTTCGCGACCTAGCTCTTGACATCTTCATCTTCTCTCGCCAGCTTGTCCAATCTTGTTGCTGCGGTGCGGTGACTTGATTCCGATTCTGAATTTTGTCGCAAAGCGGCGTGAGCACTCACCCCGTGCTCGCGAGCCAATACATGTAATGCAAATAAATAGTATGCATAGCTTAACAAAGGAGAGGCTCGGGCTATTTTATTTTGCGTAGAGTGCTTTTGAATACAATTAATTAAAAGCCCTATGACTTAGCAATTTTGGAACAAATCATAATGTACAAGGAAATGCATTATTAATATCGATTCAGATTCCATCCACCGTTACATGGCATCTGCACCATATAGCAATTTCTTCACGTTATAGCCGTTTAACTTACCATGGGACGACACCGTGACAATTCCAAACCAGGGCCTTTCACTGCCCTCCACTTTTCCATCCCACCCACAAAACATTTTGAAATAGAACTATATCTGGTTAAGTTCCCATGTCCGCCCATGACCGTGGGCACGACTATTCGAATAGTTTTGACTCTGCAGAGTTTGTACACTTTCACCACAAGAGACAATCAACTCGTTGCCCCACACGATTCCTTAGACGTGTGGTTGAGCAGACCATCACAGTGACTTTTCAAAGTATCTAGTCCCTTCTGTCATCTCACCTTATGGGAAACTGCCCATTTGCGGTGGGTCCCATCTATGCGCGGGATGTTTCCCATAGCCACTACGCAGCTCGGGCTTCTACTTCCCGCAACGTAGGACAGCTGGGAAACTTCACCCCCCACTGGTGTCCCTTCAGGCCCCCTTGCCATAGCGTAGCCCCTTCACTCCCCTACCAGTGAGATGAATCCGGGGTTTCGATAAATTTACTTAGCCAAGTTGTACTTTACAGACTTGTGGTTGTACTGTTTTACACGGGTTGACATGACAAGATTCAGTCCTTAGTGGTATCTGAGCGGTTCTACCACTAACCCACTTTGTGCATCCACTGCACCACACATACACACCCTCGACCCAATCCGCCCAGACATTTAAGCAAGTTGGGGATTTTGGGAGTGTAAAATAATCATGTCAAAATATACCAGTCATTCCCACCATGACTGCCCAACCAATTTTTCTTGATTAAAAGTGATGCTTGGGGCAATTCCTGCCTGGGTTCCTAAACAATGCTAAGCATGGCATATAATTAAGGACTTACTTTTGAAAGCTAATCATTATAAAATTTTCCACTAGGCGACAAGGTTCACGTGTGCAATATTCCAAAGAGGGGTGTAATACTATTCAAGGTAAACAATAGGCATATAACTAGAATCTTAAATTATCATGCATTTGCATATAAATTAACAGCATGCAATTTGATAATTTAAATCAAAGTAATTTGCAGAAAACATAGGTTCAACATGATCAAAGTATTGACTCGCCTGGCGCGGTTACCGCGGTCTTGAGCTCACACGATGCTTTTCTCTTGGGCTTCTACTCCTTATCATCACTTCGCTCCAACCATGCTTGATCCGTGGAATCTTCGGGGATCCAGTTTCTAATTACGCGATAAATGACTGAATCCAAATAAAAGCGAATAACTCAAAAAGATCCAAATAAAGCCGAATACACTCAATTTAGTTTTATTACGAGTTAATGGGTTATTTGGGTTATTTGATGTAAGGTCGCTGGTAAACTACGATGGCTTGATCTTTTTATTGACAATTTCTTTTGTTATTTTGATATTTATCAGGGAAGTTCCATGAGTTAGGTTAATCCTATAGATTGATATGTTTTGTCAAGCGTTGATTCTTAGGGCATGTGATATACATATGTAGGTAAGGCCTGCAACTTTTAGCTTATTAAGTTAAGCTTATAGCCTATGTTTTTGACACCGGGTGTTATGATATTTTATGTACCTCCCTGAATTACTAAGCTAAGTTTAATTGGGATTAGGGTTTATCTACACGGGTCCCAGCTTGCTATATACGTATATAACCACACTCCATACGTATATGTACTACCAGCTTGTGTTATAATTTAATTGATGGTTCTATTATTATCTTGTTTATACTTTAGCTGTTATTATGCTTAATTTTTATTTCAAATTTTGGTTTAAACTTAGCTATCTGAGCAATGCTTGATATGTATCATTTTATGTGACCATATTCACTTGTGCTATTGGTTACACATTCGACTAGAGTATTTATATGTCCGTGATTTTGTTTTGACTCTTGATGACCGAGGGCGATTATATTAAAATGTGTCTTTAAGGTTTGTTTAATGGTGGCATGACAAATATTGGGCATATATGTTTACATGCTAATTAAGGGCCATCCTTATGGAATATAGACATTTATCCAAGTCACTTCTCCTTCCTAATGCCCTTAACAACTAATCAGATTTACACTTTAAACATCATGGTCACACTAACTATTTACCAGGACAACTAATCCGAATTTAATTCATACATAACCTCTCCAAAGCCTTATCTAAATTCTATTAGCCATACATATTATCCCTAATTTTTCCTTAGTTCATCCTTTTATTTATGATTTAAACTTTTAAAAATAAATGCCCTAGACATACTAATCCTACATATATGGTTATAACCAATCCATGAATAGGCATTTATTAAACTCACATACATTCTATTAAAGTTGTACCTTGTATGGATGCATTATTTTTATTAACTTTTTGACCATACACTAAACCACATTTTATTAATGCCTTTAATTGTTAATTAGTCCTCAAGTGATTATTTAAACTATATTAATTACTTATGTAGCAATTATTCAAGCATCAAGCCTTATATTACATTGTCTTTATTTCTTATCTAATGATTGCTCACATAGGATTTAACATACCTTAGCTATTAACATATAATGATTTACTGATCCAAGATTAAATTTTGTCCAGCTCATCTATAACCGAATTAATTCTTAGCATCTTTATGAATCAAATTACTACTTCTATGTGGTTTCACTGGCCACCGTTTTGCAAAATGGGCCAAAAACTTTTTACTCCTAATACCGCGGGGAGGGGAGATCGAACCCAGGCGGCAACATTGACCACACGCTCGGCTAGCAGCCAAAAAGACCCAAGTGTTACACCGGAGCGGGACGGGGTGGCTTTTAACCCAAGCGGCAGCAAGGACCCAAGACAGGGGGAACCCGGTGGCGTTCGGCGGCGGGCTCACCGGAGAAGGAGAGCCGGTGAGTTTCGGGCGGCAGCAAAAATGGGTTCCCCGCACCATGTGGAGTCCACTGGGGTGGTCGGCCGGGGTCGTGGGAGGCCGGGGAGGGGTCGGCGGCGAGCGGCGTCGGTGGCTTGGAGGGAACTTCGACGCCGGTGAGGTACGGTTCACGGGGAGCTTGGGGAAGGCCGGAGATGAGCTCACGGTACTCTGGAGATGGCGCGGGAGGAAGGGATTGTCCTTTGGTGGCGAGATTTGGCGGGGAGCGCGGTGGTCGGGGTTGGGGAAGGAGGGTGGCGCCGGCGAAGGAGAGGGCACTAGAACCCGATTGTTGGGAGGATAAGGGAGTGTGGAGTGCGGGGAAGACGTTGGCGAGCTCGGCGGCCTTTATTGTTGCGCGGATAGGGCTAGCACCGGGAGGCTCGCCCGTGCAGTCACGTCCGTGAGCGGCGGAAGCAGCGGCGGGCGCAGGCGGCAGTGGCAGGGCAACGGAAGTGACCGGGCAGCTGCGGAGGATCCTGAGGGAGGATTTGGGGCATGATGGCCTGCAGATAGCGTCGCGCTCTGCGTGAAGCGATGGAGCGGAGCGGAGCAGCGGGCGTAAATGGCGACGGGACGGCGGTGGGGCCCTGTAGACGCGCGGGGGAGGGCGCTGGGGACCGCTGGTCCGAGACATGGCGCGGGGAGAGAAGGAAAGAGGGAGACGCGGCGCGAGCTCAGCCATGGAACGGGGAAAAGAAAAAGGAGAGCTAGGCGTAGAGGGAGGGAGAAAGAAAGAGGAAGCTGGCAGGAGCCAACCCAGCGGCGGAGAGAAGGACGTGCGGGTGAGGCACGGGGCCCGCAGGACCAGGGAGAGGTGCGGAATGGAGGAGGGGCCCGCTGGCCAGCGGTGTAGGCGGGGGAAAAACGGGGGAGCTGGGCCGTTCGGCCAGCCTTGCTCCAATTTTTTTTAATGTTTAGTTAGTGTATGTATATACATGTTTATGCATACAGGTATATACATATTCATACATTAGTATACATATTCTTATTGACTCCTATATTTGTTTCTGCACATATATATTTATTCTATTTATGTACATATACATACATGTATTTATCCCTTTTTATTTATGTATTTGCACCTTTATTTTATATACATGTATATATATTTTCTTCATGCTTACTATTATTTATTTATTTTGTTTCTTTTATATAATTATATTTTATGTCTTGCTTATCTTTCTAAGCCTTCTGTACACATGTTGGAATATTTTTTTTCCCAAGATTTGCATATTCCCTTTTTATGACATTGTTAATATTAGTTTTATTTTTGAATCTTTTCTAAAATCTTTGAATCCTCCCCCAATTCAGAAAAATGCCATAAAATCCAAATTTCAACAAAACATATTATAAAATAATACAAAAGCTTCATATTTTAAATTTTAAATTTTTCTCAGGATGTTACATATGACGAGAAAGGTCATGTGATAAAAGATTGTCCAAGTTTAAAGCACATGAAGGGTTCATGCTCAGCGTGGTAGCAAAGAATGATTTAGTCATTCTATTCATCTGTTAATCAGATACTTCTTATTGATAGATATTAGATTCAGGTTGTTGCTTCCACATATGCTCAGCGAGGGAGATGTTTGATGAATTATCTCTATGTCCAACGCATAGAACTGTTCACTTAGCTGATTGCAAAGAGTATACAATTATTGAGGAGGGAACATTTACATTAGAGATGTATGATAGAGCACATTTTACATTGATAGGAGTTCGGTATGTTCCCAGTTTAAAGAAGAATTTAATATCTATAAGGTCGCTTGAACTCAAAGATTATGAGGTATCATTTCGAGACAGAGACGTGTGAGTTACTTGCAAAAGGCAGGTGATCATGAAAAGTATCTAAAGCAATAGAGGATATCGATTGATGGATACATCTAAAGAAAGGGCAACCAATGGGAGGTTTGATAAAAATCCTAGCCAGGAGAACAAAACCGTATCGACAATGGTAGGTACTCATATCTCATCTGAAGTTATGTGTGAAACTGCAAATATGGTTGTAAAATCTAGCAGCGCAAAGTCGAAAGTGCGAGCTTTTAGAAGAAGGAATGCGTAGTGGGACCAAATACGCGGTACCGACGAGTAGGTGGAGCTTAGAGATGGTACAAAACTATGGCAAGAAAGATTGTAAAAATAGGAGGTGTGGCTAATCAAACTAGACAACAAATAAACTCTCAAGTGGAGGACCTGGGCAGGCTAGCCCGAAAACTGACACACACGTTGTGGTGATGTGCATGAGTTCCTGTGATGGGTGCACTTCCAAAGGTAAAAGGAAAAACAAATAAAAATACAAAAAAAAATATGGTGCCGACTTGGAGCAAGTTCTTGAAAAAGCACAGTAGCTTCAACCGATGAGAGTCAAAGTGAAAAATGTTGAGTTAGGATGTAACTCATATCCTAATATTTTAGAATTCAGAAACATGTGCTATAAAAATTCTAGATGAATCCTAATAGAATTAGTATTTCTATTTTCTTTCAGAGTAGGATTTCTATTCCACTTTAGAGGGGGACTATACAAACCCATATGGGGATTAAATGCTAGATTATTCTTTAACACTGGATTCTTATATATGGCAAGAATCCGAAGGCCCTAAAAAAATTCGAGAGAGTTGTTTGTGAGTAACAATTCTTTGTACTCTCTTGAGCTTGTGTTTAAAAAATTTATGGTTGGATTCACTAAGTCTTTTCTCTCTCGTTATGTTTACTTCAACGTCGTTATTTTGATTCTCTTTACTCGATTTATCTTCTTCATTCTCAATTATATATATACTTGTATCGTGTCTTATAAATTTTAAGTAGAAGCTGCTATGCATAAGGAGGTTCGTGAGCGTGACACCACCACTGAGCGTGAAAATGCGCCAGATGCGTACTATTCAGTGTGAACAATTTGGGTACGACTACTATTCAGTGATTGTACGGGCAACGGAGTTGACCGGAGAGCCAACCTGCATCCACGGACGTGCTGTTGACAGGGAACGCACCCCTCTGCTGCTCCCGTAATCAAACTTTCAAATAAAAAGGTTACGATCGAGAAAAAACAGCAAGAAATCTGAGCACCAAACTGGAATATAAAAACAACCTTTGCATCAAGTGTCATGAACAGTACCTTAATGGTTGTTGCATAAACAGCGATTTCAGCAAGTATTTAACTATGATTCCAAAAATAAATATGAGAATAACAGTATATTTGCAGCAGCATGAATATGACAAGAGTATCAACATAATGTTTATGAAAACAAGAATTCCCCTCAAATCACATACGCAAGAATATATACTGAACATGGTAAAGAAATAGACAATTAGCCTAAAGCTCAAATTGTTTATTTATTTTAAGTTGCTCTCAGATGTCGGCTGCACTTGTGTTAGCACAACACCACCTCGACACAAAGGTCTAAAGTGTCAACTATTAGAGTGACAATTTCTAAACAATCCACTAGATTTTGAGCTCTCCAGAATGTATCAATTATGAACATCACTCCTTGAAAGTAATTATGATTGAACATTATTGACAAATAAGCTATAATAAGCTATTAACAGATCAATGCAAATAGCAATTAATTGATCAAGGCTATATTTATATTGACTTTTACAGGTGGATTTTAGCTTTGGCTAATGAATAGTAACATCTTATAGAGAAGCCGTACGGAGAGAGACACTCGTGTGCTATTTTGGCCGATATAAATAAAGTCACCAAAGTGTCTACTACAATCGACTAGTAGACTTTACCTTGAAAAGACACTCCGTTTGAAAATTAGGTACTATAGAAAAGCCATTTACTATAAAAAAATTAGTTATTAGAATCCAATACAAACAAGGCCTAATGCTTCGGCTAATACCATAATAGCACGGCAAGACAAACTAAGTATTAGGACAGTAAGACAATAAACACTAATAGCCCAAAACTAGAAGATTTATCTCAGATTGTCACAAGAACATTATCTAGACCGACAAATCATCACTAAGCAATCCAACACCCACAATTATCATGCATAGTCACCCAACAATAGCAATTCTCAAGATAAAAATTGATAGTAATCAACAGATACTAGTACGGCACAATGAGATGAATAATTGAACACGGTCAGGTATACTCACATAGCAATGGCACTCAAAGCTACCAAGGAGAACTCTCGAGGAGACATCAGTCGAAGTCGTTCAGAAAGCAGCAGGGCTAAGCGCGTCGAAGATAATGTTGTCCCATAAAACCTATCACTGCCATTTGCATAGCGGTGTGGTTCTCAGATATACAAAGCCATCCACATGAACCGGCTAGCAAAACGATCGTGAGGTCGAGGTCAGAGAACGCCGCATAAGACCAAGAAACTAGCACCAGTCAAGTACTAGACAAGCCAAACACCAAAGAAAGTCTCGACTGAACCTAAAGTCACAACCAAAACAATCAAATCCACCACACTAGAGTGTGCACCACGATGCAGCACAAGCTCTACCACAACCCACCGGTATCATTGCTTGGACACCGCTACTACCTTGACTCGGCACAAGGCCGGAGTCAACAACGCCTAGATGCCAGCCTATTTGGCTCCGCCCTTACCCAAGCACAGCCACACCAACGGCAAGGCCGAGGGAACGATTTCGGGTTTCTATAAAAGGAGGCAGAATCGTCGCCGTCGGGGTCAACTCCCTAGAGATTTCTCTCGGTGGAAGGGGAGGAAGAGGAGAAGGAAGAACTCAATTCAGATCTGTCCCTCAGAAGAGAGCTCCGAACTGGCTTAAGAAAAGAAGGAGGGAGGTGGCGCCACAAACGACCAGCGCACAAATCACCGAGGAAGGGATCGAGTCCACTATCCCCATCTCCCACTCGGCCATGCCTGAATGAGGAGGCTTGCCTCCTTATCTCTTCCCTCTCTCTCTCTCTTGCATGTGTGCCAGCATCTCTCTATCTCTTTTAGATAAATCCAAAATAAATTAGGAAACCCTCAAAATACCCTAAGTTCAACCATGGCTGCGCATGACGTCAGGCAGTAAAAAAAAAAAGCATCGCTACACTTCTGTAACTATAAGCTTCTTTCATTGTTTTGGGGGGGGAAAGAGTTTCTTTCACTGAAGTTCTTTAAATGGGCGCGATTTATGTTTGGCATCAAGGATATACGCATAGCTGTTACAGAAACATTGATTCCCTTTCTTTTACGGAAAGGATCCCATAAAAGAAACATCACTAACATTCTACACGTTCAACATAAAAATCTAGGGACTAGCGCACCTCTTCGGTCAAGAACGCTTACAATAACATGCAAGGTTAAACGGACCTGATATAAGCACATAAAACAAAGTCAATTGTACAAAATTGGTAGTGAAATAGACATAAGCAGAAACTACGGTGATCAATCAAAACATGGCGGTATGAATTCACACAAATTGTCACACGAGAAGTTGATTAGGCCACATGAGAAGTTTTATGCATTCATGTAAGGTCCGTTCCAAATAACTTTCGGCTCCTGTCTTCTAGCCCCGATGGCGTCACCCGATACTGGTGCCACAAGTTTCGCCTCCGTCATGGCTCAGGCGTTCTCCTCCTTCCTCACCAACGTCTTCCTCTGCGCCAGCCTTCTACATTAGATCTAGCAGCTTCCACGTCGAATCCAGCGAGGGCAAGTCCGGATCCATCGTCTCGGCAACCTAGGAGGCCATGGAGAGCACGCACCAGACGGCAATGGTAGCGATATTTGTTGTGATTTTTTTTATTTCTCCATACAACTTGTTGCACATTCTTTAAGATGAAAAACCGAAAATACAACAAAATAAATAAAGTTACGGCATTTTTTCCTTGATTTCCTTCAACATGAAATCCATGTTGCAAATTCTTCAAGATAAAATCCAAAAAATGCAATTTCTTGAATGTAATTTCTGAAATTCTCATTTATTTTCCCACGGAAACGTTGTACTGTAGCCCATGTAGATCTTTTTTTGGTCATTTTCATGGTTTTCTTTTTTCTGATGTAGACTAAGTACTAGTGTGATAATGAAATTAATTAGTTGTATAATCTTGTGATGTGATGATTGTTATTAAGATTTACTAGTATAATTATCGGAATCAAATAAATCATCATTTGCCTTAGGGGTAATTTAGACATTTGCCAAATTTGAGAATTATACTCTCTACACATTGAACCATCCCATTCACCAAAAACAATTGAAACATATGATACATACCATCTTATCTTCATCCACCAACCAAACACTTCCTAATTGAATCAACAGTTCGAATCCTTCTCCGAAAGCCGGAACAAACGGGTGGTTTCTCCAAGCGGCTTCGAGAAGTCACTTCTCCAAATGTCTTCTCGAGTCTAAAATTATATGTGTTGTCTGCGTCAGTGGCTCCACCGCTCATCACCGTCTCAAAAAATACAAATAAAAAACATCAGATATAGCTAAAAGCCATCATCCGCAGTTTAAATGAACGGAGCAAACTTCGTTGTTGTCTTTTTGTTAGTTTCTGATTTGATGTTTCGGTAGTGCTACTTTAGTAGTTTTTCTACATTGCTAGGCCGGCCTTAGTGGTTGGGATCATTACTTGATTAGGTTGGGATCATTAGTTGACTATCAAACATTCCGGTGTTGTATCATAGTACCCTCTCTCTCTCTCTCTCTCTCTCTCTCTCTCTCTCTTCGCGGTTCTATGCAAACATGTTATTGATGTGTGACGATGCTTTCTTGTATCAAGTAATCTTAAGTAGCGAACGTATCAGCTGCTAATGAGGATTTGGGTGTATGAACTATCCCTATATAGTTTCATGTACAACAGACATCGCATGACCAGTGCTTTTTACTACATACCATAGACATTTCCTTCGAATTCCTACGAAACGAAATATACACAATCTTCTGATTTGCCAGCCATCGCCGTCGACTATCAATCTATCATACACGCCCGTGCCCTTCCAAGATTTGGAACTCGAGACGAGACAAAAAAAACCCGCTTGGCCGCGCCCCGCACCGCACCCACCGTGTCTGCCCCACGAAACAGGCTGTTTCCTCCCTCCACCCCGTCGCCGTCCCGTCCGGCTGATAAACTAGTCCGGCCACGGCAGGCGGGAGCGCCAGTCGGTGCCGTGTAATTTCTCCGTCGCCCCAGGACGGCATCGTCAATCGCGGGCATTGACGTCGAGCCTTGAACGCCAGATCGTGCCAATGGCTAAGGTTTTTCGCTCGTGATTAGGACATTGTACATACCGAAAGTGATGTGTCAATAGTAAGTTAGTAACCACTTTTTTTTTTAAGGAATGAGCCATGCAGTCGACATGGATCCCTTGTTCTGCCCACCATCTTGCCTGTGCATGTGACGATGTGAGCTTTGCTTGACGGATGTGCTTGCCAAGTCAAATGAACTGGCCCCATGACACGCGGCATAAGCAGTGCTTAGGGTAGGAGTGGAATCGAGCCAAAATAGACGCTCGGCTCAGCGCGTGGCTCAAGCCAGCTCGTGGGGCTCACGAGCCAAGCTGCCAGAACGTAATTCCTGTATTATTCATAACCTTGCCGAGCCAAGCCTCCATTCTGGCAGCTCTGGCTTTGTGAGTACTATGTAGTCTATTATATCCTTTGGAGACAATGTAATACAAAGCCATTCTCCAGTGTTTATCAAAGAAAATCTAACTGACATCAGTTTCTCTCAAGAGTATATATTGAATAAACAAGTCTAAGCTCCAAAGCCCAGTCAATAAAATAATTAATTGTTTCAGAAACATATACAAACTACCAAATCATCTTGCAGAGATTAATGAAAAAGCACTATGACATCTGCATCACGGACTGAGAAAAGCATCAACCACGAACCCTTCAAGCAAGCAAGAAAAAGCACCAAATGAAATCTTCTCCCTACTAGTACTTTCAAGTCTTTAACTTACTTTGCCCTGACAAAAGCCTAGCCATTTCCCAGTAGTTCTTCTCCATCGGTAGCATCGGCAATGACGAGGGATTTGGCTCACCGGGGCCGGAGCGGGAGTGGTCGTTGGGGAGGTTGAGGAGGATGACGATGAAGCTGCAGGCGGTCGTGATTAGTAGCAGCCACAACCGGGGTTGAGGGAGCACGGGACGGGGAGGACGACGCGCTCTGGCGTGGTGGATAGGTTTGCGCTCAGGAGGACGGGCGGGGGGCCAGCCCAGTGGGGAAGGACGGGATAGGGAGGAGGGGGTGCGACGGCATGGTAGATGGCCGCCGAGCCTATGGTGGCAGCCAAGATGTTGCCGCGAGAGAGAGGAGGAATGGTGATTAGGGATGGGGAATAGATTGGATCAGGATGGGGAAGACGGGAGGCTCACAGTATACGGATGGATGGGGAGGACGGGAGGCATACAGTACAAAGATCGAGATGGGTCTTCATGGCACCACTGGCCTATGGGCCTTTGTAGGTCGAAGCTCAGCTCGTTTTCTTTGCGAGCTGGACACCAATCTTGACTCGACTCAAAAAGTCACAAGCTCGAGCTCGTTATGAGTCGAGTCAGCTTGCAAGCCTCAAGCTATTTTTTTTTCACCCCTACTTAGGGGTCAAAAGGCACAAGGGGAGGAGTGGAGAAGAGTCCATCCCAAGTAGCTTGGGTAAAGTCCTTGTCTTATTGAGCTTTCTTTGAAATTAGCATAGTTTGATTTAATATTATTTTATATATAGTTTGAAAATATTTTTACAAGTAAGCTAACGAGCCGAGCTAGAGCAAACATTTAAATTCATTTAAAATTAACTCATTTCAATGTTTAACCAATTAATGAGTATAATTAAAACAAGAGATGTGTTTCTATACTTTTCTCAATAGTAATTTGTATATAGCAAATTTCAGAAACACCTAGGTTTTGTGGTCCATATGGTAGAAAACCATAAAGTTTTTGGTATGTGATGAAAAACCCTAGGTATTACGATCTTGTAGTTTTACAAAACCTCACCCTCTAGTAATCATCGTCAGTGAAGCCCCCCTACCGTTGCAGTCATCATCGCAATCGCCGGTCATGCCGCTGTTGTTCATGGCCGCACCGCGCCCATGCTCCTGCTCCCACACCCCTGGCCATTGTGTCATGGATGCACAACTGAGTGCATGCCTTGCTAGAACACCACAGCGGCCGTGTTCGGGTTGAGCACGTAGGCGTCGCCACTGGAATATGACATAGGGAAGACTATGGTGGGGTTGATGACAACGGGGGCTCACCGAATTCGACAAATTCAATGAAGGCGATACTGTGGCAATGATGGATTCGATTCCAACGAATGGTTATGAAAAAATTAAATTAAATTAAATTAAATTAGGGTAGTGATGGACAAGACTCAGGAACACGAGGTGACGAGGTTGGAATCCACAGAAAGTCACCAGAAATGGAGATCGAAGTGGCAGAGCGGCAGCTGGAGCTTGAGAAGAAGACGATGGTGCTAGAGGTGGGGTTTTGTGAAACTATAAAACTACAATACCTGGGTTTTTTTGTCATATGCCGAAAACCTTGTGGTTTTCTGTCACATGGACCACAAAACCTAATGGTTTCTAAAATTTGCTCATTTGTATAATTTTTGAAATATGATGAATGATAGATAAATATTACTTACGTGCTTTAAAATTAATAAAAGTATAAAAACACTACTTTTAAAATAATTTTAAATCGACCTAACAAGCTCCACTAGCTTTTTTTTCAGCCCCTGATACCAAGCCGCGAAGACCGGAACGCGTGTGGAAGTTCAATGGTCCGGTGGCCTAACAAGCACTGAAAGGTAACTTGGCGTATCAAAACTCTTTTTGTACTTAGCAAGCCGTGGTGGGCCCACAGGGCCTGGAATTCAATCATAACCAGATTGCTTGCTGTCTGACAAGTACTCGCATACAGGGATTTCGCATACAGAGATTATCTTGTGATAATAATGTTTTGGAATCGTCAGTCCATCGATTGTTTCGATCGGGTGACGAGAGCCTTTCATAGATAAAGTTGTAGAATGCCCTTATCGCAAATCCGCAATTGACGTGCAGGTTTAGTGGCCACCACATCCTCAGAACCTAACGAACTAAGAAGATTCCGATGCTACTTTGGCAAACAGAGCAGCATCTAAGGGCAAGTCCAATAATAAAGTCAAGTATTTGACTATAAGTTAAGTTATAAGAGCCAAGTTATACAATAATTTGTCTATAAAAAGTTTTTTATTATTATGTGGTACCATGTCTCATATTCTCTTTCCTATTCCTCCTCACATACATTTATTATCTAGGCCCACCACTGCATAGGCCTTGCATGAGAGCCAAGCTCTCATCTCTCTCCTCTCTTCTCTCCTCCACATCAGTAAAAATGCTGACTAGCTTGGCTATAAGACTATTATTGTACTTGCTCTAACCAGCACAAGCGTACGTATATTTACACGGAGGTGGTGGATCTCGAGGGAGTGTAGACTAAACTCGAAAACCGATTGTACCCGTCCAGTTTTATATGATTGGCACCCTAACAAGGAAAGTTTCGAGTTCTTGCTTGCCACCGCAGGAAAGGTCATTAAGTGGTGCTGTCCTAGGGTTCTTTCGCATAGTACCTTGTAGGGCTGGCTATCAAACTTAATGAATTATTATTGAGCTTAACGAATTATTATTGGACTTCATTTAAAATTAACATAGTTGATACAAAATTATTTTATTTATTATTTAAGTGGTTATTTTAAATTCGAGCTAACGAGTCACTATTGAGCCAAACCTCATTAACATTTTTTTACTCAGAATTGACTCATTTCAATTTAAAACTAATTAACTACTATAATCGAAGCAATTATAATTCGAATCTTAGGACCCGCTCGGTTGGGCTGAAAATAGTGGCTTATGGCTGAAATTACAATGTAGCTGGTTAAAATTACATTGTAACTGAATGTGGCTTATTTGATGTAATTAAATTTAAAAAATTTTAAAAATAGAAAAAAATATTTTAGCTCATCACGGACAACGCAAACAAATACGGGAAAAAACCAACAAAAAAGCTAAAAAAGCAAACAGTTCAGAAAAAGATAAAATTTATAAATAGTAAAAAATAAACCAGAAACTAGAAACTTAAATCAAAATAAGTGGGACGTTAACAAGCTTTTTTTTGCCAGCCCTATTACTCTGGACGCTTCAGAAATTGTAGTAGTTACTTGGCCTCTCAATATCAACCCCAAGCAGGATTTAGGGGGTGTTTGGTACTGCTCCACTCCACGTTTCAGCTCCGCTCCATGTTTTTTAGCCAAACAGGTTCAGCTCCACGCACTCTGTTCGAGGAAAAAAAGGTGGAGTTGTGAGAGCACCTAAAGGGGTACTCCACAAACTCCAGATTTTTGTGGAGCTGATCTATGGTAGAGTTTGTAAAGCAGAGTTTGTGGAGCAGTTCAAACACCCTAAGTTAAAAGAAACTAGCAGGATAGGCACGTGCCAATCGTCCTTACCATTTATTGCTTTTCGAACGAACACAAACTATGCGCTGACAAATCAAGATTTGACCTTTTGTACCTCGTGATAGAAAAAGAAAGCCTTTTGCCGGCCCTGTGATTTCTAGCCGTTGGTTTCTGATTTTTTTAGCAGCTTTTATTTTTCTAAATAATTAAATTTTAAGAGAATAAAAAATATTATATTATCATAAATAATACAAAGCAAAAAATAAAAATAAACAAAAAAGATATAATTACGAAGGCAGAAGCTGAAGTATTTTTTTGGCGCGGGGACCCACCACCAACGGAAACTGTCGCGGCTCGCGACGCTTTGAATTGAACAAGCAAAGCAGGGCGAAACCCTTGACTGTACAGCAACGCGCAAAAAGAGGGGAAACTGCAAGGAAAAAAGGCCCGGCGCACCGCACCGCGACCGCGCCCAGATCCAGCCGAGGACGCCGCCGCCTGTCGTTGCCCGTCGTCTTAACCCCCTCGCACCTCCCTCAAATCGCAAGTTTTTCACCGCTTTTTCCCCCGCGCCGCTGACGTTTCCGCCACTGGCAGCAGCACAATTCCCTTCCTTGCCTAGGCGGCAACGCCTCCCTCCTTTATAACCGAGCGGCCCCTCCCGCGTGAGGCGCCGAGGGGGGTAGAGCCCAGCCGAGACGAACCGAACGCTTTCTCCTCCGGGTCCGTGCCAGGTCGCGAGAAGGGGAGGAGGAGATGGAGGCGGAGAAGAAGCCGCCGGCGGTGTCCGACGTCGGCGCCTGGGCGATGAACGTCGTCAGCTCCGTCGGCATCATCATGGCCAACAAGCAGCTCATGTCCTCCTCCGGCTACGCCTTCAGCTTCGGTACCGCGCCTCCCTCTCGCGCCTCTCCTTCCTTCCAGATCTGGACCCGCCGCCGTGGGTTATCACAGCGAAACCGCGGATCTGAGGCGGTGTTGTTTTCCTCCTTTGCGAATGCAGCCACCACGCTGACCGGGTTCCACTTCACCGTCACGGCGCTCGTCGGATGGATCTCCAACGCCACCGGCTACTCCGTCTCCAAGCACGTCCCCCTCTGGGAGCTCGTCTGGTTCTCACTCGTCGCCAACACGTCCATCACCGGGATGAACCTCAGCCTCATGCTCAACTCTGTCGGGTTCTATCAGGTATGCGGATGCTGTGTCATGTCTGCGCCGGCCATTGGCCATGGGTGTATGGTCTGGTTCTGTGGCTGAATGTGCGGAAACTCTGCAAATTTGTAGATCTCCAAATTGAGCATGATTCCGGTCGTTTGCTTGATGGAATGGATACTGAACAGCAAGCACTACACCACCAAGGTTATATCGGCGGTGGTTGTCGTGGCGGCTGGTGTTGGGATTTGCACGGTCACGGATGTGGAGGTCAATGCCAAGGGATTCATCTGCGCTTGCGTGGCTGTGTTCTGCACGTCACTTCAACAGATTGTGAGTTTCTTTTCTCTGTCTTAATACTAGGTTTGTGCATTCCACATTCTTGTGTAGCATACTAGGATGTAAAGGATACCAGTTGTGGACACCGTAATCAGCAATGTTTGCTAAAATTTTTGTTATTTCATTATCAATTTGGGTATGGACACTGTTTGGAAGTTGAAACTGCTATGGAGCGTTTCTATTAGCTTCTGCTTGAATATGAATACCTATCTTCTCGAAGCGGGTGTCGCTTCAGGATAAGGCAGGGGTCGCTCCCGTCTCACGCACGCATTTCTCCCTTACTTTCCCCACCACCGCTCATGTCCTCATTCTAAAAGTCACTTCTGTCAGCTGCTACTATTCATTTTTAGCTAAAAGCTACCGGCCCAGGCAATACGGATGCCCCCTATGACCATTGATGGTGAGGTATGGTGTTGAGAGAACAAAATTAGATGTTTTGGTGAAACAATGTCCTATACAAGGCCCTATCTTCATTGGTTATGGATTATATGGTTTCCCGCATTTGATGCCTTCCCTTTCTTTGCCACTTATTTTTCAACCTGTTGAGCTGCTTTGGCCTCTACTGTTGTAGCATTATTGCGAACTGTGATAGCACCCAAGACTGTGGATACCAGAACCTGGCCAATGAGGCCCTGGCTCCCTTGAAATTAAAACTCTACAACAGCAGATCTGAAACACAATGATACAGGCTAGGAATTAAAATCTACGGAAATTTTATTATTGACCTGTAGTATGATTCATGAGTTAATATGTTTGCATCATATGCTAGGCAGTTATCTTGATAGACAACTTATATTTAAGTCTAGTTATCTAGTTATGTGTCCTTTTTAAAGACGTACAACCAATTTGAAGCAAGTTTTGGACTATTTACATTCCTCTTGTTACATCTAGAAATGACAATGTATTTAAGTCTCTTCCTAGGTGATGTTAGGATGTTTGCGGTAGAAAATGTGTGACTTAAGTTTTTGATTTTTTTTTTTACTGAATTCTACTAATGCTTCTAAATTATTAACAAAGAGTTGCTTTTTTTTTCATCCGAATGCTTAAGCAGATCCCTCTTGGCAAATTATTTCCCATAATAATGCCTATAAAATTTAATTAATTCTATCATGTTCTGAGTTCTGACCGTATTTGTTTTTTGGTCTAGACCATTGGCTCCTTTCAGAAGAAGTACAACATTGGGTCATTTGAGCTGCTGAGCAAGACTGCACCAATACAGGCATTGTCTCTTGTTATACTGGGCCCCTTTGTGGATTACTACCTCAATGGGCGATCACTACTAAACTACAATTTTTCAACAGGGGCAACTGTAAGTTATCACTTCTGTCACACCATTTTCAATTCTTGGAAGCATGCTTTCCTGATGAGTGCTACTTTTTCCCATGTTATTTTATCTTTGGCTTTAGATTCGTGCCAGTGTTCTTGAGTATTTAATAGATTTGCTTCTTCTATGATTTGTCCCGTTCTTCTACTGGAATTGACACCATTAGTACCCTAGCTGTAATGAATTTGCAATTTATTTTCCCGATTTAACTGATTCTGTCATGAAACTGTAGCAGCAATTTTCCTCTGTTTTTTCTTATATGTTGTACCTAACGTTCTCCTGAGAAATTCATTTTTTGCTTGATTTCTATTCTATGGTTTGTCTGCTCTGCTGAACAAAATGTTAGCTTGCATTCATCAACGCAGTTCTTCTTGCTGCGTTCGGTTGACCGTTATGAAGTTCATCATGCTGCTTTAATGCTCTGGCTGGAATCTGTTTCAATATGTCCTAACAACTTCCTGTTTTAATCATTTTGCAGTTCTTCATACTGCTTTCATGCTCGTTGGCTGTCTTCTGCAACATGAGCCAATACCTCTGCATCGGCCGGTTCTCTGCGACCACTTTCCAGGTCCTGGGCCACATGAAAACCGTGTGCGTGCTGACCCTCGGCTGGATCCTATTCGACTCGGCTCTCACGGTCAAGAACATACTCGGAATGCTGCTTGCCGTGATGGGCATGGTGGTCTATAGCTGGGCCGTGGAGGCCGAGAAGAAGGCATCCGCCCCGATCCCGCGGGACAAGAGCGACATGCTGGACGGGGAGGACGTGCCGCTGAAGGCCAGAGTGAGCGGCGGCCTTCCCCCGTCTGACCTCGACCTCGAGGAAGGCGAGATGAAGAGCTAGCTGATCATTATTTATTCATTCTTCTTGTTCTTTTGTACGTGTTTAATCCACATTGTTCGTTCGCGAGTTCTTGAAGCTATCGACACTTGTGTTAATTCTGCCACTTGTTAGGGGAAGCTCATAGGTAATGACGACGACCCCGGCCGGCCGGTCTCGACGTGGATGACCATTTAGAGAATTTGTCACGGCCGATATGGGCCGAGCCATGTCAATTCGTGATGGCGTGTTGTTATAGATGAAGAAGACGAGACTATATAATGGAATACAGGCGTTTCTCCGTTGTAGGATCCGGTGGATGTTGCTATTGATTTTGGGGCTTCGCTGTCGGCATTCGCTATGGAAAATGTGGCTTCTGTCACCGTGAGTGCTATGTGCGTCGGTATCGTGCGTTTTGTCGGAGTTGCCTGCCTCACGGTCACATGGGATGATGGGAGGGGAGGTGGTGGGTCTCGCCGGTGGCACGTGGCGGTCGGCTACGAGGATGTGGACGGCAGGCGGCCGCCGACCGCCGGCCTAGCGAGGAAAAGCCGGAAGCAATTACAAGAACACGCTTCCCTGCGAGTATTTTGTACTACTGCTGATTTTAGCTCGTTCTCGTGGAGTTAGTGTTGTTTGTCGAACAACTATGGATGTAGTTGGATACTTGGATGGGTTCTGCTGGACGTTGGTCGCCTCAACGCTGCGGGCGAGAGGGCTCCAACAGTTGATTCAGGCACGGTACCTATTGGTTTTTAAAAACTGCTTTTTATAGTAAATATCTTTTTTACAATATCTAACTTTTAAACGAAATATTTTTTAAGATGAGAATCTACTAGTTGATTGTAGTTCACACTACAATAATTTTATTTATATCGGTCAAAATCGTATGCGAGTCTCTCTCTAAAAGTTTCTCTATAAGCTATTACTATTTATAATCCAAAACTAAAATACAATATGAACACACCCTCATTTGGAGTGTATTTGGTTGGTGGATGAAGATGAGACGGTATGTACCATATGTTTCAATTGTTTTCGGTGAATGTGATGATTCGATATGCAGAGAGTATAATTCTCAAATTGGTATATCACCGTTCTGAATGAGATGATTCAGTTCAAGCGGCCAAACATCGTGGATAACCTTTTTCTCTTGAACCATTCCATTCATGATCGCTTGGTTCAAGCAATCGAACACAAATGTACTTTCTTTTGAAGTTCAGCATGCCTAGTTGATACACTGGTTGAGTTGTGTTTAAGCCTCTTTCTTCAGTTCTTCTTGATCGTGACAGCGTTGGTGGGATGCGGTCTAAGTCTCACTCCAAATGGCTTTAGTTTCTGGTTTCTGCCTTCTTAATTTTATCTTTTTTAGTTTTTTGGACTGTTTGTTTTTTCTTTTTTCTCTTATTCCTTTCTATTATCTGTGATGATATAATTTTTTATTTTTTCAAATTTAATTATTTAGAAAAATCTAACAGCCGCTATCATCTATTTTCAGTCGCTAAAGTGAGCAGGGCTACGTGTGTAATCACACAGTCAAAGTCATGCGATAAAATGCAAATGCACTGCTTGAAAATGCCAAGGTGCGACCAAAAAAGTGCTAGACGCAGGGACTGCGAAGTGTGAACGAATCGCTCATCCTTAAGTTTCTTGTTTAGGGCACTTGCAAGTGGCGTGAATAGGCTGCTTAGGATGGACGTTCGAAGTTAACAAAAATATTGTTCAATCTTAGAAGTTTAGATCAACATTAGTTAAAAAAAGTACATATTATTCATAGCAGGGTTCAAAATCCTGACGGTTACCGGCCAGTAACCATTGGTTACCATTTCTACTGGTGGAGACCGGGTGCTGTGAGATGTTCTCCGACCTAGACATGTCGGTTCGGGGGTCAGTGAGATTTGGTGATGGATCTCGTGTGGAAATCAAAGGCCGTGGCGTGGTGCCGTTCAAGTGCCAAACTAATGAGCACAAAGTCTTATCTGATGTTTATTACATACCTAAGTTAAGGAGTAATATAATCAGTTTGGGGCACCTCGATGAGCATGGCTACCAAATGGTGTTGGATGAAAGAATTCTGAGCATTTATGATCAAAAGAGAAAGCTGCTGGCCAGGGCAAATAAGGCATGGAATCAACTGTACTTGCTTCGCTTGGGCCGCCCCCAGCCGGGTTTTGTCCTGGCAAAATCTGGTGTGAAGGAAGACGAGCTGTGGGGCAAGGTGAAGAGAATGCAGAGTCAGCAGGAGGATGATGCAGATGCACTGCGCTCCAGAATGCAGTTGTTTCAGAATGCAGCTGCACACACAAGTGGTGATGTGTTCACTTTGTTGTACGAGACTACTACTGCAGCACGAGCATCAGAGAAGCAACAAGATTAGGGGGGTGATTGATGAAATTAATCTTGTTATTTTGTTTGTTCCAGTCAGGTCTTGGTGCTTTGTTTGAAGTTCAAATAAGTCGGCTGAGGTGTTTTCAGTCGGGAGACAGTAGGCGCTTAGATTTTCAGTCAGAAGGCAGCAAACTCTCTGAAGTTCAGAACTTTGTTCAGAGTTTCCGAACTTGTAGAGAATTAGCATGTTGGTCAGCTTGGTTCATGATCCGATTTGTTAGGGACGTGGCCGAGTCTTAGGGGTTATCTGCTAGAGTCGGATGGTTTTGTTAGCAATTGTGCATCTGTGTGTGTATCAGACGGAAGACTCTGTTTAGGTTTTCCAGTCTGTACTGTAGCACGTCCGAAACAAATAAAAGCAGAGAGCAGAGAAGGAAACGGTGCATAGTTTGTTCAGCACCAACAGCTGAGTATTTCTCTGTGTGTTCTTCCACCTGTGTTCACGTGTGTTTGATCAATCTCTGTGCCAACAGTATACACTTGAATTGGTGGTTGCAAACTACTCTTAACATAGAATGTGGTTTATAAGTGGTAACATTATTTACTGAAAAATATTTCTCTACTTTTGGTCAGGTTGTTGATCTTGAGATGACAGGTTCAACTGAGACTGTACTTCTTGACCACCTTGAGTATATCCATCTCCACAAGACAGCTGCATTGCTTGAGGCCTCGGTGGTTATTGGGGCAATTATTGGGGGTGGCTCGGATGAGCAGATTGAGCGGTTGCGGAAGTATGCGAGATCAATAGGGTTGCTGTTCCAGGTGGTTGATGACAGTGGCGGATCCAGGTCCAGGGTTGCTGTTCCAGGTGGTTGTCGAGAAACAGAAACGTTTAGATATGACAAGGAGACATGGGATGGGGCGTAGGGGCGAGCGTCGCCGACGTCGCCTTACCCTTGCGCCTCGGCCTCCCTCAGTGGAGGCGGTGCCGGCGAGTGGGGCTGTATCGGCGCTTTTGTCGGGGGCCCGTTGCTCTGAGTTGGAGTGGGGCTCCTCGTCGCCGGTGTCCGGTCGGGGGATTGAGGATGCAGTTTCGGGGAGGGCGCTTTCTTCAGTGTCCTCGAGGAGTTCCTCGGCGCCATCTGCTTCTTCCTCAGGCGGGGAGGTTTGCTCTTCAACGGAAGAGGCCGATGGGCGGCAGGCGCTTGTGGTGGAAATGGGGGATCTCGAAGGTGTTTGACACCGGAGCTACTCTCTTCCTCCGACCCGCTAGCTGGGATTAGGAGGGCTGGGAGTGGTTCCCGTTTTTGGCCGCTTGCTGGTGGCTGGAGTTCCGGCGAAGAAGGCGAAGAGGCCGTTTGCAGCTCCTCTACGTCGGGTGAAGTTTGCGTGAGGGATGCTTTGCGAGTGGGTAGCCCGAGTGTTGCTCGGGTAAGAATTGCTCCTCATCTCTCAAGTTTTTGTTCTTCACCCAGTTTGGAGTCTGTGGTTTGTGGAACAGGTCAGGGTCGCTTCTCCAGAAGGGGATCGCCGGGCTTCAATTCGTGGAAAGGGCCTCTTCCTTTGAAGAGGGTGTCGCCGGATTTGAGGTTGGGCGATGTTCGGGTGAAGGATTTGAGGCCGGGGAGTAAAGCCCAGGGGGTAACCAAGCTGGCGGACCTCGCAGTTGAGTTTGGGGGGACGGCCGTGTCTGTGAAGGCGCCGTCGCCGGAGGCAGAGGTGGAGGCCAGGAGGGGTCGGAAGCGGGACTGAAGTTGTCTATGTTTCAAATTGAGTTGATGAAACGCCAGGTGGGGCCGGAAAGGCGGTGCAGACGTGCAGTATTTTGAGCCCGTTGGGTCGGACTGGGGCTCGTTTGACGCCTCGATTTCCTCACGGCTTGGGCGAGTTAGGATACGTTTGGTTCCCTGCATAGGGTGTAGCCAGGCTCGTTTCCTTGGGTCTGGTTCGATTAGTCTTGTTTGAGATGAGCAAAGCACTTGTGTTTAGTTATATGTATTTGTCTGGACATGCTCTTCATAGAAGTTGTTTGATTACCTGTACGTTCATATGATATTTTGTAACTACCAACAACTACCTTCAAGAGAAGATGTTTGGTTCCTTGTACATGATCATTGCATCAAAAGGTGATGTTACCACAAATTTGCCAGTAAGTACTTCATGCCATTTGTAGTTCTTTGCAACATTCAAGCATTAATATTTTGCTTACTAATAAACTGAATCAACACATATAAATGCATAGAAGAACAAAGACGTGAGATGTCTGAATATTGCATATATGAAGCATAGTGCCATTTAAAATGATAGTTCGATCCGTTCGGAGGGGCATCCACTAACCACCTCACACATTTAGGTGCCACTACAACAAAAGAATAGGTGTTTGTCTACCACCTATGTTAGCCAGGAGGTGTATCCATACCACCTCAATATACATCATGCACAAAAGAATAGGTGTCCATCTATCACATATGTCAAACTAGAGGGGTTCCATACACCACCTCTTATAACTTAAACACATCCACTGAAGGTAGGAGGGAGAAGAGAAGGGAGTAGTCCGTCTTCCATCACCAAAATATACTACCATGACATGTAGAGAGTGAATTCAGTTGTAGTAGTGCTTGGCTAGGAAGGTCCTAAACCACAACACACGATGCTCCTTAGACATTCCCACAAATCCCTTGCTCTGAGCTTTGTTATCAAGCAAGTGGGAGAAGGCTACAATGAGAGCCTCTTCAGTAAACCCAGGGGTGTCCATCACAGCATGGTAGAGCTCAGGATGCACTTCTTCAG
The DNA here is from genome assembly GCA_036346575.1 of Dendrocalamus sinicus. Taxonomy (NCBI): domain Eukaryota; kingdom Viridiplantae; phylum Streptophyta; class Magnoliopsida; order Poales; family Poaceae; genus Dendrocalamus; species Dendrocalamus sinicus. Next base: position 6,682,126 of record CM070660.1, on the reverse strand, counting down.
GAACAGTCTCACGTATAGCTGCTGCAACATTATTGACAGCATCAGTCATGTTAGAAAAAAGAAGGAGATCGTCCTCACAAAAGGCAGCCCTCTTCCTCTTGCCATTGGTACTGTTATTGTCAACATTCTTGGAGGCATGGGGGTCTGCCTTGTCCTCATCAACTACCTCAACCTCCATAGTTTCTGTCTTAATAGACTGGCTATCAGCAAAATCAGAAGGGGTACCAAGAGGCTCATTAGAACCCATAGCAAACCTGCCAATAGCTTGCCCAGCACCAAAGATGGTCATCATCTGAACATAGTTGTCAATTGGCTTGTTGAGGAAGTCAGCATCCTTGGGATGTGCCTAAATAAAACATCAGATTGCTGGCAGTGAGATTGTGAATATATATATGTTTAAGAAACACATGTAAGGACTGATGTTATACCTTGACATGTCCATTGTAGTGCTCCTGCTCAAGACTGATTACAAATAGTTCATCATCCCATAATGCACCACTTATCTCCCTAAGTTTGCATATCCTCATCCACCTCTGACGCCACTTGCGCAAGTGGTTGTATACCTGTGTGCCAGTGACTTGCATGCCAATGAACTCATGCAAAGCTTTTGTGACATTGTTCAAGTGAACCTCCTTGAATCCCTTGTCTGTCTTAACACCAGATGCAATAAGTTCACACATGCGCCTAAGTACAAAGGAAGACATGGCAGAGGTCCACCGCATGGCACCTTTGCCAACTTGACCATCCAACTCAGCCATGTCCTATGAAGTCAAAACATAATAAACATGTCCTATAAATAGTTTTAATAACATAATAACATCATTGCATACTTCCAACAAGTCTCAATGCAGGTTACACCATGCACATCATCATAGTTTGCAAATTTAGTAGCATACACCATGTTCTTGATAATTAATTGAACAACTCATATTTGCATATCTAACTAACACAGGACATACTAAACATGAGAAGTTCCCCTATTCTCCCACATTTCATTTGCCCACATATCCCTCTTCTCACTCCAAGTAGAGTTATCCTCAATAGGGATACCATGGCCGCCTTGCATAGGGTTGTCGTTATTAGCTATCCACTGATCTTCAGAAGGGACAACCTCATCATAGCCATAAGACAATATCCAATTATGCAATATGCAACACGCAAGAACTAACTTCACTTGTGTCTTGTATGGGTGGAAAGGTTTGTTGTCAAGTATACGGAAACGATTCTTCAATGCACCAAAAGCCCTTTCCACTGTAACACGTTTGGAAGAGTGTCTTAGGTTGAAAAGCTCTCTAGCATTGCGAGGATAGTTCCTTCCACCATACTCCTGTAGGTGGTACCGAACACCACGAAATGGAGGAAGGAACCCAGGACGGCATGCATAACCAGCATCAACTAGATAGAACTTGCCTACATAGAAAAGGATAAGTTTGATGCTAAGTATGGGACTCCAAAGTTTTTGCATGGTTAACTATTATATAAATATTTTTGTTACCAAAAATACCGGGAGGTACCCTTAACCCATCATCTCTTTCTAAAGCATCTGCAAGAATAAGTGCATCATGGGCAGACCCTTCCCAACCAGCAAGAACATATGTGAACTTCAAGTCAAAATCCACAGCTGCCAAAACATTCTGGGTTGGGTAGTGCTTCCTACCCCTAAAGGCTGCAACAATTTCTTTTGGGACTCTAGCATGAACATGCGTACCATCGATCGCACCAATGCAATCCTATGGAATAAAACAAAACATTAAAATTCACTTACACATAAATTTTTAAAAATGTGCACGTATTTACTACAAACTACCTTGAAGTATGGGTACCATCTATGGCTGTTTTCAATTGTAGGGTGGGTATCAAGTGAAGGAGGCCTGATCATCTCCCCTCGAAGCTCACCAATAGCAAACAAGACATCCCTAACATAACGGCTTACTGTTTCTATGGATCGTCGATAAGTTTGTTTGATCACCCTAAATCTTTGGTTATGCCCAACCACATGGAGAAACATTGACACTTGCTCCTCTACAGTGGAATTGATGTTATCACCAAGCAAGTTACTCTCTCTCAGTCTGTCACACAAGAGGAAAAAGGGGCCCTTCTCATGCGCAACATATCTATGCATTCCAGATCAGTGCAATTGTATATTTTGTTAAGGTTATTCTGTCGTTCTTGGTCTCTCTCAGACATTGGGCCATAAGTGATTGAGGGTCTGGACATTTGAGACCTCCTAATTCTAACAAGCATGTAAGTATAGAGAACTACTACTAGAGCAGAAGCTTTGGCAAGAAGCAAACGACGTCGAGCTTGCATATCCATCTAAACAATCAGGCAAAAGAGTAAATTAGGAAACATTAAAAATTAAGGACATGGTGTACATTACAGTTTATGCAAACTACTCAATATGGTTATGCCTATGTTGCTGCTTACAACATAAGCTCTGCAACCAGAAAATAGCTAAAGACACATCAAGAAAAAAAACAAGGCATGATAGCAGAGTACTAGCATGAGTTCAAATTTATTTGGCATCATAACAGCATATAGAACCTCATATATTAATTTAAAAAACCCTGATTCATGAGCTTGTAGGCAGGATTAAGGAAACATATAGCAACTATAATACACAACTACATGGATAAATCGAGCATCAAGCATCCTGAATACCAAAGATTGGGTGGAAAAGTAACAGTTACATAGGGGGGAAATCCACATCTAGAACAGATGAAGAGAAAGAGGAGGAAGTGTGGGGGACTGGAGACAGATGGTCTGGTCCATTGCTTGGCGAGCCCTCCCGGCGGAGGCGCGGGTGCCGTTGAGGCTGACGAGCTCCATCTCGGCGTCGTGGAGGTGGCGGTAGGGCAGGCGGATGGCCGTGAGCCCGCCACCGGCGGCGGCGGAGTCCATGGCGAGAGGCAGATCTGGGGGCTTGGAGCGGAGGTGGTGAGATCTGCGTTGGGGATTGCGGTAGGCAGGAGGCACCCACCCACTGTTGGTCAGATGAGGAAATCGCAAGGAGATGGAGGAGCGAGTCCGCCCGGCCCCGGCGTGCGAGGGAAGAGAAGAGGTGAGCAGGCAGAGACTGAACCACTCTAAACTATCAATTTAACAAGATTGAACCATATCAATTTATCACCCACCATCTAGATCTAGAAAAATAAAACAAATCAAAAACAGGAGAGAAAAGGGAAAGCGTCAGAATATGCAAGGTGCAAACAAGAACCCATCCATACCACCTGAAGCAAGGAAAACACCAACGCAGGAGGAGAGATGAGAGAAGTGGTGGGAAGACTGGTTTCAGGCACAAGAGAAAGAGGAGGAAGTGCGGGGGACTGGAGACAGATGGGGGAGTAGGTAACCCTAATAAAGTCCAGGTTCCCGCGCGAAGGATCGAGAGCCCGCGCGGTGCAGTCCACGTGGGCAAATTTTTCGCTCCCGCCACCAGGCGAGGAGAAATGAAAGTCATTTTCGTTTCGCGCAGCCAGGCGTATGCGTCGCAGATGCATCGCTTCTGACCGCTTGCTTTGTAGCCCTGGCAACCAAACATTGGTGCCTTGCATGTACAGAGCCAGGCTGAGGCCTCATGCAGGGTACCAAACGCCTCCTTATTGGCCAGAAAGGGGTGGCCGAAGATCCTTCTAAGTAAGCAGATCTTTTTCGCTTCTTCCCCGGGTCCTGTGTTCTCCTCAGGCGCCTGGACTCGTTCTTTCGCCGAAGTAGTGAAGGGGGCGGAGCCTTCGGAGGCGGGGGCCGGAGGGCGGCAGGGTAGCATGTTGCAGCGAGGTGGTCGCGGGAGTATGGGAGGCCGGGTTGCCAACTCTAATCAGTCTAGTGCGGCTGGGTCCCATGGGCGCATAGGGTCTTTTGGCCATGGTCGTGGGTTGGGTGCAGAGGTTGAAGAAGAGGCTTCCGGGGGTGTTGGTTTCCGTGTGGCTGGACGGGCCGTGCAAGGTGGAAGTCGGGGAATGAGGCCTCCTTTTTGGGGGTGGTGCTCAGCGTGGCAGGGGTTGGCCGAGGCATGGTTATGGCGGAGGAGCTGGGTGGAGGTTGGGGGCCGCGTGGTGGCTTCGGTGGAAGGCAAGGGCGGGGCGTCGTGCGGCGGAGTGGGCATCCGGCGGACCGAGCGGGCCCTAATTGTTGGGGTCTGGCGGAAGGATTGGCTGCATCAAGTAAAGTGGCAGAACCCATCATCGCCAAAGCCAGTGCTGGGAGTTTGCAATTGAATGCGGGTGTAGGGCAGGAGGAGGAGGTTCTGGGAGGCACAGAGGAGGAAGGGGAAGCGGTGTTGGCAGGAGCAAGATGCTCAAGGTGTACCAAGAAGGGGCATTTGGCGGTAGGTTGCTCAGCGGATGTTTACTGCGTCATTTGTGACAGTCATGACCATGTGAATCATAGGTGCCCGATTCTCAAGATGCCAAGGCCTGTTGCTTATGCTGTTGGGTATGCAGTGCATGGGTTGGGATTCTTCCATATCCCGCATCCGCCTTTGCCAAGGGGAAAAAAGAATCGAAGGCAGCGCTGATTACTGTTCAGGTGGTGAACTTTCAGAGGAACAAGTTAGTGCTCAATTGCAAAGGATTGTGCCAGGAAAGTGGAAATGGACGTTGGAGAAGCATGGGGATAATGCGTTTATCGCTCAGTTCCCTTCAAAATCAGAGTTGTAGAGGTCAATTGCTTTTGGGGGGCAGATGTTAAGGAGGAGGGTGTTTCAACAGGCATTAGGTTGAGCTTTGAGGAATGGCATGAGAAAGAAGAAGGTTTCCTGCTTCCTAAAGTATGGGTTAGAGTCTTTGGGATAAGAAAAGCATTGAGAGAGTTTCTGAATCTTTGAGCGGTGGGGTCCATGCTTGGCTCAATGCAGACGGTGGATATGGAGGTGACTAGGAAGAATGAGTATGGTAGGATTTTTGTGGCTGTTCTCAATCCGAAGTTGATTCCTGCACACTTAGATGTGGTCATTGGGGATCATTATTTTGAGTTGGAATTTGAGGTGGAAAAGAGAGGTTTTAATGAAAATGGGGAAGAAGTAGAGGTGGAGTGGAGTGGAGGGGAGAGTGATGGTTTTGGTAACGACGAAAATGGTATGGAGGAGGATGACCTGCTGGGAGAAGAGATGGAGGGTGCCCGAGAGCAAAAGCGCTTGAAGGGGACGGGTGGAGAGAGTAATGGGGCGCCGGCTAAGGAAGGAAAGTCGGGCAGTGATTCCCTGAAAGAAAATGTTTTGAGAATGAGTGAGGAAGAGTTCAAAGCTTTTCTTAAAGAAAAAGTTGAGGAGTTTCTGAATTTGTCGGTTAATAAGGTGTTAGACGAAGTGGCTGACAAGGTTTTAGCTGAAAAGGAGGAGCTTTGGGGCAGTATGGGGTGTGTGGGTGAGGAACTTGAAGGATGCAAGGAGCAGGCCGGTCGGTGGAACGAGCAAGAAGTGGCAGTGGGGGAGCCGTGTGGGGTTCCTGTGGGGGCAAAGGGTGTTCCTGGAGGTTTTGTTGCCTCAGAAGGTGTGGCAGGGAAGGGTTTGGAAGGGATGAGTGTGGACGTCTTTTCTCTGGAGAATACTCGGGAGGAGGGGCGGGGCCTGGCAACGTTTTCGTCCTGGGGCAGTAGTGGGGAAGAGTTAGCCCCGGAAGAAGAGGTGGCGCCTCCAGTGGGCGCAAAGCGGTTGGGCCAGGGTGTGGCTTCGGGCGGTGGGCAGGAAGAGCAGGAGGGGCTGACAGGGGTGGAAGGGGCGGGTCTAGCTGCGGGAGTTCCTAGGGTGGATGGAGTTGTGGAGGCGGCTGCGGCAATCTGTGAAATGGTGGTCTCTCTGTCAAGGGCTAGCCCTCGTTTGGCTGGTGCGTCTGAGGAGCATATTTTGTTGCGGGCTGAGAGGCGGGCGGTGGTGCGCAACCTAGAGCAAATGGAAGGTAACAATGTTATTAATTCTTTTTGTTCTATCCCGGTTTCTTCTGCTGCTAGGATGATTAGTGAGTTGGGAGTAGTTCTGAGTAACGGTAACGAAAGTTTGTCTTCAGCTGTTAATCTTTTGATGGGTTTAGAGAGGTCTAGAGTGTTGGACAGGTTAGATAAGTGTAGTGACAGCTCTCTGAGTAGTGTTAGCAATTCGGAGAGTAAGGAGTTAGGTTTGGAGGCGGTAAGTCAATTGTGTGGAAATTTGGTAGATGATATTTTGGAGGATGATAGCTATCACCTAAGTTGTGATGCAAGGGCTGTTATCAAAATACACAAGTCAAACGCTAAGTCGTTTGGTAAAATGACTTGTGCAAAAAGAAAAGTTAAAGTTTCGAATCGGTGTTCATCATGAAAGGAATTTTCTGGAATAGCAGAGGTCTTAAGGACTTGGCTAAATTAAGATTTCTAGATGAAACCTCTAAAGAGCAGGGGTTAGATTTTATTGCGCTTTGGAAACCGGGAAGAAAGAGTTCTCGCAAGCGAAGCTCATTAAATTATGTGGAGGAAGAAATTTCCTTTGGCACTGGACGGTGCCACATGGGAGATCAGGAGGTATCCTATTGGGTGTTAATCCAAATTTTTTTTGAAATAGGCAGTATTACGGAGGGGCAGTTCTATGTGAAATTCCTTCTCAGAAACAAAATTGATGGCTTTAAGTGGATTTTGGTGGCTGTTTATGGGGCAGCCCAACCAAAATTCAAGGAAATTTTTCTTACCGAGTTGGTCCAAGCCTGTAATAAGGAAACATTGCCATTAATGATTGGTGGGGATTTTAACATTATTCGAAATTCGAGTGAAAAAAATAATGATAAGTTTGATGGAAAATGGCCATTTCTTTTTAATGCAATCATAGACAGTCTAAATCTAAAGGAAGTTGTTATGTCTGGTAGGCATTTCACTTGGGCTAATTCCCGAAAAGTTCCAACCTATGAGAAGCTGGACAGGATCTTAGTAAGCACAGAATGGGAACAAAAGTTCCCTCTCTCAACGGTAAGGGCTTTGGGGAGAGAGTTATCGGATCATACTCCGCTCTTGCTTAACACGGGTGAGAGATCCCATTGTAAAGGTCGACCCATATTCAAATTTGAATTCAGTTGGTTCTTACGTGAGGGTTTCTTTGACTTAGTGTCTAGGGTTTGGAAAGAAGAAAAAAGGGGTACTTCGGCAATACAAAGGTGGCAGAGTAAAATCAGAAGTTTGAGACAATTCTTAAGAGGTTGGGCAAAAAATGAGAATGGGGCTTTTAAGAAAGAAAAACAGGAGTTGGTCAGAATGACGGATAGGCTTGATAAAAAAGCGGAAACGCAACTTTTGAGTCAGCATGAAGTAGAACTCATGCAAGGGGTGAAAGATAGGCTAGCCCAATTGCGTCGGGAGGAGGAGATTAAATGGTTTCAAAGGGCTAAGACCACGGAGCTCTTGCAGGGAGACAACAATACAAAGTATTTCCATTTAGTTGCAAATGGTAAAAGAAGAAAAACTAGAATATGTCGGCTTGAACAAGAAGATGGGGTGATTGAAGGAGATGTTAATCTGGAGAAATACATTATAAAATATTATAAAAATCTCTTTGGGTCGACGGGAAGAAGTAACTTGATTCTTGACGAAACATCCAAAGATGATATCACACAAGTATCCGAAACAGAGAATAGGTTTCTTACGGATGCTTTCTCTGAAAAGGAAGTAAGAGAGGCAATTTTTCAAATGAAACATAATAAAGCACCGGGTCCTGATGGATTTTCGGTCGAGTTTTATCAAGTGTTTTGGAGTCTAATTAAAGATGACCTAATGGCCATGTTTAAATATTTCCACATAAATAAGCTCTCTCTTTTCAGTTTAAACTTTGGGATAATAACTCTCCTTCCTAAACAAAAAGAGGTTAAGCAAATACAACAATATAGACCAATTTGTATGCTTAATGTCAGCTTTAAGATTTTCACAAAAGTGTTAGCTAATAGGATTTCGGGGGTTGCGAGCAAGGTGATTAGACCCTCTCAAACGGCCTTCATTCCGGGAAGAAATATCATGGAAGGGGCAGTTGTTTTGCATGAAACGTTGCATGAGCTAAACAAGAAGAGGTTGGGTGGGGTAATTCTCAAACTAGACTTTGAGAAAGCCTACGATAAGGTGAATTGGTCGTTTTTGCAGCAGGTACTGAGAATAAAAGGTTTTTCAGTGACTTGGTGTAAATGGATCGAAGCGATAGTAAGTGGTGACAGTGTAGGGGTTAAGGTGAATGATAACATAGGCTAGTACTTTCAGACGAGAAAAGATTTAAGACAGGGGGATCCTCTTTCTCCAGTTTTATATAATCTAGTTGCTGATATGTTGGTAATTCTTTTAGACAGGGCCAAGGTTAATGGACATTTTAGAGGCTTAGTTCCTCATCTGGTAGATGACGGTTTGTCGATTCTGCAGTATGCAGATGATACTATTCTTTTTATGGAAAATGATTTCGAGGAGGCAAAAAATCTAAAGTTTGTACTAAGTACTTTTGAGCAGTTGTCGGGCCTCAAAATAAACTTCCATAAAAGTGAGGTTTTTTGTTTCGGGGAAGCTAAGGTCAAAAGCGCTGATTATGTTGAGCTTTTTGGTTGCAAGGAGGGATCCCTACCATTTAGGTACCTGGGTCTCCCTATGCACTACTGAAGAGTTTTGAACAAGGATTGGCGGGAAGTCGAGGAAAGATTTCAGAAGAAGCTTAGTAGTTGGAAAAGCAAGGTGTTATCGGTAGGCGGTAGACTTGTTTTAATCAATTCGGTTCTATCGAGTCTCCCGATGTTTATGACGTCTTTCTTCAAGATTCCTAAAGGAATTCTGAAGAAACTGGATTATTATCGATCTAGGTTCTTTTGGCAAAATGATGGGAATAAAAAGAAATATCGTTTGTCCAGATGGGGTATTCTTAGTCAACCAAAAGGCGTGGGGGGTTTGGGTATTTTAAACCTGGAAATGCAGAACTGTTGTCTGTTAAGTAAGTGGTTGTTTAAATTGTTGAATGAGGATGGCCTCTAGCAGAGCATGATTAAGAGAAAATATTTGAAAGGTAAGATTCTGTCACAAATGGTTAAACAACCAGGGGTTTCTCACTTTTGGAGTGGGCTTATGGAGGTCAAAAATCTCTTTCTAACAAGAAGCAGATTTAGGGTTAACAACAGGCAACAATCAAGGTTTTGGGAAGATGTTTGGATTGGGAAGGAAGAGCTAATGACGAAATTCCCTGACCTGTATAGAATTGTTAGAAAGAAGAATATGACGGTGGCTCAAGTTCTGAGTAATACACCGCTAAAGGTTTCCTTTAGGAGAGCTTTAGTAGGTGAAAAGCGGAAGTTGTGGCTTAAATTGGTGAGCATGATAGTTCAAGTTTCCCTGAATGAGAAAGAAGATGTTTTAGTTTGGAATTTGAATAAGAGTGGCTCTTTTACTGTCAGCTCCTTGTACAGAGATCTCATGGAAAGAGAAGGCATGTCAGAAAAGAACTTATTTTGGAAAATAAAGATACCACTTAAAATCAAAGTGTTTCTTTGGTTCTTGAAATAAGGAGTTATTTTAACAAAGGATAATCTTGCAAAAAGGCAGTGGCAAGGAAGTATCAGGTGTTGCTTTTGTCTCTCTAATGAGAGCATTCAACATCTCTTTTTCGAATGCCATGTGGCTCGGGCTTTTTGGAATGTGGTAGTCATTAGCTTTGGAATTCAACCACCTGCTAGTGTTGAGATGTTATTTGGTTCTTGGCTTAGAATTTTTTTTAAAGCTTAGAAATCAGATTTTAATTGATATAGCAGCTTTTTGCTGGGCCTTATGGTTGAATAGAAATGACGCCGTTTTCAAAAAAGATCACTACTCACTCTATTGTGCAGGTCATTTTCAGGGGGACTTACTGGATCAGGTGTTGGTCGCAGCTGTCTAAAGAGAAAACGAGAAGAGCGCTTTTAGGAGGCTGCACAAGGCTAGAGAGAGTGGTGTTGGAGATCTTCAGCAAGTTTGGATGGAACACTTGTTTTAGATTAGAGGATTAAATCCTTTTGGAGTGAGTTCTTTGCTTAGGAATTGTTGCTTTACTGTTTGGTGAGTTGGGACTGTCTTTTGTTCGATACTGTGTGGCTGTAGTCATTCTTTTGGGATGATCAAGGGCGGAATATTGTTATTCCTTTATCTAAAAAAAAGGTCCAGGGCTGTCTGGGCTTCAACCTTGGGCCTAAGATCAAAACCCTATTGTAAAATTTTAAAAAAATATCTCATATGTAGTGAATGCCACCCATGATACACTGTCCAGTCCAAGGTGTTGCTCCAACTTGTCTCCGCCCCTGGTTGATGATATACTTGATGTGACCAAGTCGTCGTTGGAGCTAGGGAAGACGGCGGGAAAGGACTTGGCAAGTGACAAGACGACATACCCAAAGTTACTGGGGTTGGAGAAATCACGAGAATTTGCAGAAAAGTTGCTTTGTGATGCAAGGGAGCAACTTGCAGAATTTGGCAAAGAGAAGGCAGCACCACTGTTGCACTTTGGCCAATTATATTACCTATCGGCAGAACTGAGGTGACGATTGCTATGTTGTTCATTGTTGATTTGTAACTTTGTAAGATCATTAAGCTCGGGATTTCAAGAATATCTGAATTATCTTGTGATGTATACTATTACTAGCAGTATTTTTGTACCTTGGTGTAATCAATGAGAACATTTAGTTGACAAATATCAAAGTCCCATTGAGATAGTCAAAATAGTACTTTTTGGCCTTTGCTCAATGATAATCAATTGCTTGATCATTTCGTTTGTTCATAGTCAAAATAGTATATTCGGAATCAGCCTTTTTGGCCTTTGCTCAATGATAATCAATTGCTTGATCATTTCGTTTGTTCATAGTCAAAATAGTATATTCGGAATCAGCCTTTTTGGCCTTTGCTCAATGATAATCAATTACTTGATCATTTCGTTTGTTTTCTTTCTTTGACAATTGCTGAATTGTTTGAATCACATAAATGCTATGTTCCTAGCAGGCAACAGTGTTCAGCTACAGAGAACATGTTCACATAACCTTTTTTTTGGGTTCTATTTGAGGTTGATTGAAATTATTACTCCCTAATCCCTATGATAACTAATTTCAAAATCGAAAGTATTCTGCTATGTGGTACATTAACATCCGGAGGGGGCAGGATTTGTTGTGTTTGAACATCTCTGAACGGTTGAATGAAACCAGTTCTGTTCTTTACCACACCAATGCATGTGCTAGATCCTGTTGACTTCCACTTGTAGGGCGCCCTCCAACAGTGTACCATGCTTGGTGACATTAGTGGCCTATTCTTTAACAGTTTCTAAAAATAAATTTTGGTTTTTCCTACAGTACTTAACTTTCAAACGGAGTATTTTTTCAAGACGAGGTCTACAAATTAATTGTAGTACATGTTAAAAGCCCAACATCTGTATCAACAAAAATCGCAAGTGGGTATCTCTCTTCGTTATTTCTATCTTAAATAGTTAAAATTTAAAAATTTTAGCCAAAAATTATAAGCCACAGCCACACCAAATAGACCCTAAGTTTGCCTGCCCTTACTGTACGAAGTTAAAATAACAAATGGGCCAGAACATCTGGGCGTAGTAGCATTGGTGAGGCACGGCAATTCTGATAAGGGAATAACAACGGTGGCAACAGCAAACTAAATGGGCCAAGAGCCCAAAGATAGGCCGAGTAGTACTAGCCCGTTTAATCTGTCATCAGCACAGGTATTCGCATCCTTCTCTCCCTACTCTCGTCTTCGCCTTCATTTCCCCATCCACTCAACGTCTCAACCTGACTGATAAAACCCTAACTCGTTCCCCCCTATCGCCTTAAACCTTGCTACCGCCACCCCCCCCCAACCCCCACAAAACCCGAAAAACCTAAGCGGCGGCGGCGGCGGCGGCGGCGGGTGGTGACCATGGCGGAACTGAAGCGGCTGTCGGAGAGCCGCGACCTCACCCGGATCGAGCGCATCGGCGCGCACTCCCACATCCGGGGGCTGGGCCTGGACAACTCCCTGGAGGCCCGCGACGCGTCGGAGGGCATGGTCGGGCAGCTCCCGGCGCGCCGCGCCGCCGGCCTCATCCTACAGCTCATCCGCCAGGGGAAGATCGCCGGCCGCGCCGTCCTCCTTGCCGGGCAGCCCGGCACAGGGAAGACAGCCCTCGCCATGGGCATCGCCAAGTCGCTCGGTGCCGAGACGCCCTTCGCCTCCGTCGCCGCCTCCGAGCTCTTCTCCCTCGACCTCTCCAAGACCGAGGCGCTCACCCAGGCCTTCCGCCGCGCCATCGGCGTCCGCATTAAGGAGGAGGCGGAGATAATCGAGGGGGAGGTCGTTGAGATCTCGATTGACCGCCCCGTCGCCGCCGCAGGCGCCGGTGGAAGCTCAGCCACGCCTTCCGGTGTTGCCGCGGCCGGGAAGACTGGGCGGCTCACGCTGAAGACGACGGACATGGAGACGGTGTATGAACTTGGTGGCAAGATGATTGAGGCCCTGGGGAAGGAGAAGGTGCAGAGCGGGGATGTGATTGCGCTCGACAAGGCATCTGGGAAGGTCACCAAGCTTGGCCGCTCCATCGGGAGGTCGCGGGACTACGATGCTGTTGGTCCGCACACCAAGTTTGTCAAATGCCCTGAGGGCGAGCTGCAGAAGCGCAAGGAGGTTGTGCACTGCGTCACCTTACATGAGATTGATGTCATCAATAGCCGGTAACATCACATCCCCTTCCTGTGATTTCATTCATAGCTAGAACTGAGTAGACACACATACAATTAAGCAATATTTCCTATCGTTAACAACCGTGACAATTATAATGTAGTAGAGATGTTAAAAGACACTTGGTCTGGCAAATATACTGCAACGTGAAAACACATACAAGTAAAATGACTCCCTAAAGGATTTGAAATTCTAGTAAATTGTATAATTGACAATTTGACATTGGCTTTGAGCTACCCTTGCTATGCTGAGTGTGCGTGTTCGTCACCAGCATGATAGACTAGCCACCAGTCAGCAGTTTTTATAGTATAAGAAAAATCTTTGCAAAGAAACATTTTTAAGGTTTTCAAGAACTTATTTGCTTAATGAAGGATCACCTGTCACTCTAAATTAATGATTGCCTTATAGTTCATTTTTTCCATTCTGAATTGGAAAAATATTTGCTGTAGTATGTCAATCTCTCAAGCTATTGTTGTCCTTGGTCTGACCATGTCAGCCAAGCATCATTATATCTATTTTGATTGATGAGGTCCATGTGGATCCCCCAAACTTATAGTTACTCAAGCTAGTCTTACAGCGAGTTTTCATTTACAACAAATTTAAGCAGCAACTTGTGGTTAATGTTTTGATATTTGTCGGCAAGTGACTTGAGCATGCATGACATAACCAAATTGGTTTCAGAAATTCTAATCTATTTTGGCATTTTCATGTACTACAATGTACTGAATAATACTTACATAAATAGAAGTATAGAGCACTTTGGCATGTTTATCATGTCATTTGATTGAATGTTAACAGATAGATTTCACCGATTATGTCTTGAGGCAATAACGTACCTTGCACCAGAACTGCCGTCAACCAATTGCTAATTGTTGCATCCCACAATTCTAATGTGCTAATTGTTTCAGCAAATTGTTTCTGGGTTCAAATTCCAGGCAATTGATATCCTGGGACCGGTATTTTCTGGCATAGGAAACCCCCAATCCCATTAAACAATTGTGGAATAGAATAGAGTTTTACCTACTAATTTTAACTATCCCATAAGATTAGCCAATACCTAGAATTGGTGGCCCACTTGGACAACATGTCCTAGAATTGGTGGCCCACTTGGACAACATCTCTGATCTTCTGGGCTTGGAGCTGGAATACGCTCCAAAGTACAATTCTAATTGTGCTGCACGAACTGGGATCTGGTCTGCCATTTTGTTCATACAGAAATAAAGAGTGCTTATCCAGCAGGCTCCTTTAACTCTTGTTAAAGAAAGGATTTGCATGATCTTGCTTAAGCCTGGTTCCATGAAAATAAGTTAAGCCTACAGGTACAAGTTAAGGAAATTGACCCTGTGCTTGAAGATGAGCTACATGGATATCTTGCAGCCATATAATCTGCTGATATCTCGAACAATTGATATCTCTAACTGATCTTGATGCTATATTTTAACTAAATGTCTTCTCAACCAAACTATTGACGCTGTTCCATACTTCCATGGTTCTATTAGACGACACTGTTTGTTTGATCATTTTGAACTTTTCTCTTTTTTCCCGTACATTCTTATACAAACAGAGTTGCTTTTTGTGTAATTTTGAATTTAGTTTACTGTGAGAACCAAAGTGTCCCAACCAACACATTTCTATTATCTTGTTATTTGTTGTCCAGGACACAGGGTTTTCTTGCACTTTTCACTGGTGACACTGGTGAAATTCGTGCAGAGGTTCGAGAGCAGATTGATACAAAAGTTGCTGAGTGGAGAGAGGAAGGAAAGGCTGAGATCGTTCCTGGTGTTCTGTTTATTGATGAAGTCCACATGCTAGATATTGAATGCTTCTCCTTCCTAAACCGTGCATTGGAAAATGATATGGCTCCAATCCTAGTTATTGCCACAAACCGTGGGATTACATCCATACGTGGGACAAACTACCGATCGCCACACGGGATACCGCCTGATTTCCTTGATCGCCTGTTAATCATCACAACACAGCCATACACGGAAGATGAGATACGGAAGATCCTAGACATCAGGTGTGACGAAGAAGATGTGGAAATGTCTGCGGATGCCAAGGTTTTGCTCACAAAGATTGGCGTGGAGACATCCCTGAGGTATGCAATCCACCTGATCACTTCCTCTGCCTTAGCTTGCCAGAAGCGCAAGGGTAAGGTGGTGGAGATGGAGGATATAAGCCGGGTCTACCAGCTCTTTCTGGACGTCAAGAGATCGACGCAGTACTTAATGGAGTATCAGAGCCAGTACATGTTCAATGAAGTGCCAGGGGAAGCAGACGGAGATGATGCCATGCAGTCATAGATGAATAGTGTTACAACGCAACTGGGTTGGTTTCTACGGTCCGTGTATCTTACATTCTTCTTGCTCGTTTAGATGACTACTGTTAAAACCATGCTTGGTGGATGCATTAGACAATTCTAGCTACTGTAGTTAGACTTTATAGTTCAATGCATCTTACTCATTTCATCCCTGTTTGGAGCAGTGGTTTGTTTTGCTTAGATATATGTTAACAGTACCGTATGTATACCGGCCGGCCTACTGGCTAAGTGCATGGGAATGTGTGATCAGTACAAACTTCCAAGGTAGGTAATGAGCGTTGTTGTGCTAGAGCGAGGAAGGGTACACCTGTCACGACATTGAACTGCAGTTTGGCTAAGGTTGGCATAAAAACCACACCGACACGACACCGGACGTGCCGCAGATGTCCGTGTATCCGAGTGCAAGTGTTACTTATCTTTTAGCTGTGCTGGGACTGGCTTATAGTTTTTAGATTAAAATTTTAAATTATGATTATTTATGAGAAAGAGTATGTGGAGAGATATTTGTATATGATTTTGGTTGATATAGATGAAATCGGGATAATATCTACTACAATCAATTTATAGATCTCATCTTAAAAGATATTTCGTTTGAAAGTTAGGTACTAGAAAGCCAAATTATAAACAAAAAATAGCCTATGTTTGTCCGGAACAAACAACAGAAATTCTACGGCTGTGATTGCCTTGACCATTGTCTCACATAAATAATTAAAACATACGAGTGTATACTAGGTAGAAAGTATATGCTTATGTTACGTAAGGTTTTGATATTTTCACAAAGTTTAACGTGTATTAGGGACGCGCCCACACGTATGTCCGTGTGGTGGTGTCTGTAGGATGTTCCCTCTGCAAGGGAAAAGAAATTGAAGCAAGCAACCGCCCAAACGGACGAGCTCTCTAGAGAGAAGCGCACATCGGCAATTCCTCCTCTCTCTCTATATATTTTTTTACTAGGCAGTAGTTTTCCTCTCCTGCCACGGTGCCAGCGTGCCACCCCACCGCAGCGCACGCACCACGTTGATCATTGATCCGGTGCGCCCCCCGCGAGGTGGGGTTCCGTGGGCCTCTCGGCCTCTCGGGACTTGGGCGGCACAGACAGAAACCGCCTCCCTCCCCTCTCCCCCATTCCTCATCCTCCCCTCACTCCAAAACTCCAACGACTCGACACCGCCGCCGCCCTCCTCGGTCGATCACTTCGCCGCCGCCATGGAATCCGGCGACTCCAACTCTGCCGCAGGTACGCGCTGCTCCTCCCTGCCCCTCCCGCCTACGTCGTCTGATCGGAGCAGCTCCATCGCCCAATCGGGCGTCCGATTGGGTGCTCTCGGATCAACCTGCTCCCATTTTTGGTTTAACTACTGCGCGTATGGAGCTGCCCTGCCGTTGAACGTTAGTGTTGCTCGGTTTTGTACGGGGCAGTTAGTGGGTGTGTGTGTGTGTGTGTGCGCCTCGTGTCGTCTGTGAGCTCTGGTCGGTGTTGAATTCTATCCGCCTTCGAGTTGAGTTTGCGTTGTGTCGTTGGCCAGGCAATGTGGCGAGTTTGCTCGCCTCTACTCTTTGCATGTAGGAGCCCAATTTTTTGATAGGTTATGGAATTGTCAAGTGAACTTGCATAGGTCCCCAGAGAATTTGGTCTGAACGTACAGTGATGTAAGCTGGGCACTACATGTTTAAGCTCGTGTTGACATTTCTGAGATGGGATTGGGTTGAGCCCATTCCTAATCTAATTCCGAGCTTAAGATTTAAGACAGTGTTCCCGTGCAGTTTATGTAGTGACCGTCTGGTAGCCAAAACCACGTGCACATGATGATGGATCAGATGTGGGAAATTTGGTATAGGCATAAGCTGATACAATTGCAAAATGAGAAACGAATCAAACCAAAAGATTCAGAACTATTAGTGAAGCAGTGACGGATCCCATGCCCCCTCATTTGTGCAATTCAATGGTAAAAGTAGTTGGTTTAGCCGTTTAGGGCCTATTTTTTGGGTTGAAAACACTTCAAAATGGCCATCCCTTGATTATCTACCGTCAACGGTTAGCCTTCCCAGAACTTTGATCCAAGCTCTGCCACTGGTGAAGCAAGGGCATGTTGAGACTGAATGGGTGAGAAGTTCATAAGAATTAACTCTGTGGTCACCCATATCTGACTATTCTCGAACCCTGGAATTTGAAGTTGTTCTACCTGAAAAATCAGTGATTAAGATATATGCCCATATTTATAAGACACATATGAATTAGATTCAAAGGGATATGAGGAGGTGGCATCCAACGACTCACGTAATTGGGTATTTGAGTTTGCACTAGATACTTACCCTGCTTATATAGTAACATCCTACTATATCCCAGTCATAACTCAGCAAACATGTTTTAATTGAACTAAGCATGTGCACATTGACCAGTTGACCACTATGTTCTAAGTGCATCAGTGAACAGGCACACCTTTCACAAGTTGATTTAATTTGTGCGCAGCTTGCACACCTTTCAAAGTCGGATGTTTTCTCAGTTCATTCATGGTCAAGTGCAAGTGTTAAGATTCTCATATAACAACTGTTTGCATGGTTTCATACTTTCATTGCACAGCGTATCATAAATGGAAAAGCCTTTTGCATATTCGAAGTGCTGGTTGATAACTATCAATGTACAGTTTTCTTACCAACATTGATATTTTTTTTATGTATATTTGGGATTTGGACTGACATCTATCAGAGATGTAAAAACCGTGAAGCTTAAAGTCCAGTTACGTAGATTGACTACAAATTTTTTTCTCTCTTATCACAGGAGGTAAGACGCGAAGCAATTTTGAACCACCTGTGGAAGGTGTAGCTGGAGGAGGGACTAGTTATGGCTGGGTAGATGGAGGCTTACAGGGGTCGAGTCTAGGTACTGGTGTGATTGACCCTACGAAGGTACAATCAGCAGATCTTTTGCATGTCTGGTCTATGCCCAGCACAGCAAATGTTAGCCAACAAGAAGCACCTCGACCTCTACAGCATGTAAGTTATATTTAATTATATTAGCACTGCTATAATTACAACTAATCTCTGGCTTTACACTAAAATATGTAGAATGTTTTAGGGCCATGCCATATTTCTTGTGCTTTCTTCTTTTGGCAGTTACTTGAGATATGATGTTATTCACCAATTCTATTGGTTTTTTGTTTAAGATGTGATATTGCACTGTTCTATTACAACCAGATTCACCATGTTTGCATGGTTTTATCTTATTAATATGTGATTGTGTTCCTTCCAAAAAATTGTAAATGTTACTTTCACTTTAGGTTAACCTTTTGGCAGCAAGAAATGAAAGGGAAAGTTTTCAAATTGCCTTACGTCCAAAGGTTTCATGGGCCACTTCAGGTATTGCAGGGTCTGTACAGATTCAGTGCACTGATCTCTGCTCATCCTCTGAGGACAGGTTTGCTTGTTTATTTTACTTCATTCTTTAGGGGATACCATTATTTGTACATTTCTACTTGGGATGATTATGACAGTGCTGTACCAGGTTAGTGGTCGGTCAATCTATAACTTTGCGGCGTGTGGTGCCTATATTAGGTGTACCAGATGCTCTTGTGCCTATTGATCCACTGAACTCACAAATAAACCTACTTCCAGGGTACTATTTCTGTGTTTTAGATAACCATGATTTACACACATCAACACTTTTTTTTTTTGCCTTTTGTAATTGCCAGTTCACTTTTGTTTGTACAGCGAGACAACTGCAATATGGGTCTCACTAAATGTTCCTTGTGGACAACAACCTGGTCTATACGAGGGTGAAATATTTATTACTGCTGTGAGGACAGAAGCAGAGTAAGCTAGCCTTTGCTGCTTTATATTTGGTTCTGTACTCCTGTTAAGTGATTATAATGTGATCAGTATTGCTTGGATATGAATAGAGTCAAATTTTAACTACTGACGCAAGTGTTCACATGGCATACTAGAACAAGAGATGTCAGTACTCATTCTATGCAATAGAGAAAACATAGAAAATATGGGAAACAGTTGGCATAACTGTGTAAATGTCATGTTTTGCATATATGTTCATGTTTGCTGTCAGTGAAAAATGCAACTATGAGGGCTTGAATTAACTTTTTTCAGTTGTGTCTTACAAAAACGGAGACATCATGTTTGTGCCTCAAGTCTTTGAACCTTGTCATAAACTTGCCTTATCATTGTCTCACATGAGGTGGTAAATTTGAAGGCGTGTGTGAGCTCACAGGTGTAATATGCTTATATTCCTTCAATAATGTTTACAAAATTTAGAAGGGGTTCGATCATGAAACAAACATCTTTATTTTAGACAGATAGTTTTAGTTCATCCTGAAATAAGAACTCCAAGCTAGGTTTCAAATGCGGGTATTCAGTATATGTCCACTCTGATGCTTGCAGGTGGTCATAACTCATAACTCATAAGTGTCCAGATGACATTTAGCTTTGATTTGAAGTTATATATACTTCTCTGTACTATTGGTTATTTTGAGTTATTGACTACTATTTTTTCTTCTAATATTGGTGGCAGTTCCAGAGCAGAATCTTTACCAAAATCCGAGAGGTGTCAGCTATACAGAGAATTAAAAAGTTGCCTTGACATCACTGAACCCAGAGACTACTACTCGTCAGAGGAAATGGTATTTTACTCTCATAATATGTTTTCAGGGACTAGCCATATTATACCTTTTCTAATAGTGCTATGACATTTAGGTACAAAGACTAACATCAGCTTCAACCACACTGAGGAGGATGTTACTTCTTCCAGCATTCCAGGACTGTCAAGAGAACAATGGATTAGGAGACATGATGGATGAAGATGTTATGAACAATGTTGCAGTTCGTTTGAAGTTAAGCATCACTGTTTGGGATTTCACTCTCCCACTGACACCTTCTTTACCTGCTGTTTTTGGTGTATCCTGGCAATATTCTTTTTTGCTATGTTATGTTCCGGTATCTTGTGATATAAGGACAATGCTATATTTTCTTGTGGTGTACAACACATAATTACAATTTATGGTTGAATTGTTTATGTTGTTGCTGCTTTGCAGCTACCAGGAATTCACATTTGAATTGTATTTGTATGAATTTGTTCTCCTTTAACTATACATTAGATATCTGAAACTGTGATTGAAGATCGGTATTGTTTGGAGCATGGCACCAAAGGATGGTACGATGCACTTGATCATCACTTCAGGTGGCTCCTCCAATACAGAATTAGTCCATTTTTCTGCAGATGGGGTGATAGCATGCGCATTCTAGCATACACATGCCCTTGGCCTGGTAATGCTTGTACATTTTTTTGGGTAAAAGATGTGCTGCTTTGTGCAAACTTATCCTCTGATGTGATTTTCTTTCCCACTTTGTTTCTATTATTTTAGCTGATCATCCAAAGGCTAATGAATATTACTCTGATCCAAGACTGGCAGCATATGCTGTACCCTACGCGCCTATCCTGTCATGGTATTTGCTTGGATTTCTACTAAATTTTATATCAGCTTGATAATTTTTTAAATTATTTGGCTCCTTTCTTGATGTAGTACTGATGCTGCGAAAAACTCCCTGCGAAGAGAGGTTGAAATCTTGAAATCGGAGCCTCATTGGTCAAGAGCTTACTTTTACTTGTGGGATGAGGTGTGTTATATTACTTTTATGCTATATCCAATGGCATGGTTCTACAACACAAATTGCAAGTGTCACTACGCTTTATAGTGTGCCTTGTGATGCCTATGGGTGAAAACGGATTGAATACGGATCGGATAGTGCTCAAACTATATTCGCTTCTATATTTTTTTCTCGAATTCGAATACAAATTGAACAAACGTTAGATATGAATACGGATTGGACAAATGTTGGATACAAATTCAAATCGAAGGCTACTCAATTCGGTCGGATTCAGATATCCTCATAACTTATATAGTATGAAGACATTAATGATATTTTATCCTCGTACAATCACGTTTAATCATTCTAATTTATTTACTTCACCTAAAGAAACACGAATTCATGTTCAATTTAAAAAACGTGTCCAACTAATTAGTCGTGTTAATAAAATATGCATATTGTTTCGTCGAATATGGATATAGATATGAATAGTCCAGATAAATAATATTTCAGATGGCCAAAGTTTATACCATATTTGCATCTATATTGTTTATGCGAATTCGAATATGAATAGAATAGATCCACTTTTCACCCCTAGTGATGCCATATTGATTACCAGGTCCCATTAGGTCTTGCCAAAGCTCTATGCAGTTGGAACTGCAATGGTTATGACTTTATATTAAAATATATAAATAAAATTATATCAGTTTTTTTTACTTGACGCTAAGATTTCACAGCTAAAGTGCAATGGTTATGCTCTAAGCCTAAAAAACATAAGTAAATTCAATTTGGCGTTGGGAGAAACAAAAAGGAGTGATTCTGAAACTTTAAGTTACAAGAAAAGGATAAAAGTTTATTCACAGCAAACATCTTTCCATTTCTCCTGATTCACAGATTAAACTTGAAATATTAAAGGGTGATGCAATGCTCCATAAACATCTAACATTTTTTTTGGGGGAATTGTTCATGTTGATCTGGTGCTCAAATCAAAATGGTCTGTATGATTGCACCTATCTCATGGTTTGCACTAGATATGCCCATGCCCCCTCGCACCTAGTGCTATGCATTTTCCTAAGTCCTTAAGTGCAAGGCCAATTAGGCCTAAGTTGATGCGTCAAGCCACATCAACTCATGTATATGGTCCACTTTATTCTATTTTGTCTTACAATTGTTCTTAACTTTTCAGCCATTGAATATGGAACAGTATGATGTGATCCGCAGCATCTCTAATGAGTTACGGACATACTCACCTGATGTGCGTATTTTAACAACTTACTATCGCGGTGAGTATAAGACAAAATCTAATGTTAACACTGCCTCTTTAAAAATATGCTTCTATACTTGGATTTGAAATGAATATATATTTAGGATTTTACACCGTGATTTATTAAAATCTATTAGATTGTTGTACCGAACTGAAGATTTTAAGCTAGATTACTTAATCAGAAAGCTTAGCAGACAAGTAAGAAAGCTGTTTGGCTAATAAAGTTACTGCTGTACAATATTTTATATTACTCTATATGATGGGAAAATAAATTTAGGGAAGCAAATTGAAGCAGACAAGTAGGCAACATTTGAACATATGGCAAAACGAATCAACTATGGTAGTAAATAATTGCCAGTTGTTTGTGCCAGCATGAAGATTGCGATGTTCTAACTAGCTTTTATATCTGCTAATGACTTCATGTACCATAAGATAAATAATATTTTTTTATTTCTTAGCCATTTGTTAGGCACTGTGTTTTTTATATTTTTTATGTAATGAACATACGATAACTTTCTTATGAGGCAAAAATCTTCTGTCACCCTGTTTGGTGTTAGGTTTTCTGGAAATTTAGATAACTATACCTATGTAAGCTGGTCACACTTGGCAAGTCAAGTTTCTTTAACATATAAATATATTTTCCTTACAATTTGAATGGCTCATGTAGGTCCAAGTGGTTCTGAACCGGCTCCTTCTACATTTGAGGCTTTTGCAAAAGTCCCAAATGTTCTTCGCCCACATACGCAGATATTTTGCACTAGGTATGCATGGCAGCTGGTGTTTCTTGTATGCATTCTTGATTGCTAAAATTGTGTGGGTATGACATTCATATCCCTAGGTTGCAACAACATGTACATGTTATGTCACACCAGTATAGCATGATATGGGCATGCTTTTCCAAATATTGATATGACAACACACATATTTCAATTTTCCTTGGCATATATTCTAATGCTAAAATGATTAATCTATAGTGTTTGGTTCTATGCACAAAATGTATATGGTTTCAGAATATTAGTGTTTATGTGTTATCTATGCTTGCATTGTTATTCCATACAAATCCAGGCCTAGGTTATGTATCCAATGCAATGCTAATTGTGTTAATGAAAATAAACCAAAATAGATAGAATTATCCATGCCCCATTTGAAATAAATTTTGTGATGACAAGGGACAATTTGATGGAACTGACAGCTCCGATACATATTGGGGATTTGTTGGCACTATGTGGATGTTGGATATGCGACATGGAAGCTAGTAGAAGTATTGGTGGCTTGGTGCAAACTAACAACAATGTCATACATTGTTCAATCTGGGACCAGCAAACCACTTTCATTATTGATTAAGTGCTTACTTATGCAGCGAATGGGTTTTTGGCACAAGAGATGACCTAGTGAAGGATGTTGTTGCTGAACTACGACCTGATCTTGGTGAAGTAAGAACGAATTCTGTTCTTGTAGTTAATGTTGGTTGATGATCTTTTTCATTCCACAGTATTTGTGACTGCATTGAAGTTGTGCTTCAAAATGTAGTTAGCATGTTTCACGCATAACAAGGCTAATATTGATTTCTTATCTAGTGGTATATGATCAATATTTCATCAGATTAAAAAACTATAGTAGTTAGATGAGAGTGCGCCAGGTTTCATATTTTTGTGAAATTTCAATGAACTTTTTTTTGTGAACAGTACTACAATGTGAGCCCAGTGATATTAACACCCATTCCTGTGTCTGCCATCATTTTACTTTTATTTATTTGTTTTTCTTTTTTCTTGTTAATTTGTTGTCCAATGCTCTAGACACTAGGCCTTTAAATTTATTTTAGTGTGTGATTCTGGTGGTATGAGGCCAAAATATTGTTTTTCCTTCATGGCACTAGACGGTTTTCCTGGTTGTACTGCTACAGTTTTAATCTCATTTATTACTTGTGGTTGAAATAGTTCTTCAAATTATGTGAGCGTCCTTGCAATGATGTGGTGAGGAATTTATCATCTATTATCAATGCAGTCAAAACTATTTATACAATCTTAACTATATGTCTATGTACTGTTATTTGAGTGTTTTAGGTTTGTGCAATGCATTGAAACCTAGTGTTTAACTGTAGACCACCTCAACTGTTCTAGTCAATAACATTTATATTGTTTTCTCATACAGCTTGATGTTATAAATAAATTTGTTACTTAGGTATGCATGTGTATGAAGTTCACTTTTTTTTAAAAAAAAAAGTCTTGATGAAGTTATCTCAATTCTATCTAGGAGTGGTGGACATATGTTTGTATGGGGCCTTCTGATCCTCAACCAAATTGGCATCTTGGGATGCGTGGAACCCAGCACCGGGCAGTTATGTGGAGAGTGTGGAAGGAGGGTGGGACAGGATTCCTTTACTGGGGTACCAACTGCTACGAGAAAGCTATGATTCCAAGTGCTGAGGTACGCTGTGGCATTGGAATCCTTATGATACAATGAGCTTAATTTGGTCTGTGAAGGATATGATCTTTTTTCTGAATAGAAGTTATTTATGTCAATGTTTTCTTGGGATATTGATACGCAGCCCATATTGCAAGATGTTCTGGTGTTGCAAATTGTCTTGGGTCATAGTTTCTATGATGAGTAACTAAAATTAGGAAATGTTAAACCTCCAGAGAAAATTACCTGAAACCTATGATGTTTCAATTACATTGTGTAGAAACCCCAAAATTAGTTAGCACTTGGCCTTGGCATTTTGGAAAACGTGACAGCCTTCTTCTAATGCATCAACTTCCATGAAAATTGATGGCAATACAGATGCGGTTTGAGCCCCACCCTGATCTGGAGCTTTCCCAAAATGGAGAAAAGATTCAGTTTCTTTTCCTGTGTTTTCACTTATTACTACCTGCTCCAATTTTCAATATGGAAGGCAACACCTGAAATAGCGACATGGCGATGCAGTAGTGATGGTGGTTCCCTGTTTTGCATGCTAGTATTCTGGTGTTTAACTCATACACTTGGACTTAGTTGTCTTGTCGGAAATTTTTATTAAAGCAATACGGTAATAATACTAGACTACCACACATATTGCTTTTAACAATAAGTCACTTGGTTCAAGCAATGTTACTTGGAAATGGGTTTGGGTGTTGGAAGTCTTAGTGTCATGAACCTTAGTTCACAACGGGGTAAACATCCGTCGGAAGGAGGTCAGGCGGCGACAACTTAAGGTAGAACGACGCTAGATGAAAGAGAGCACTGATTGAGGGAGAAATAGATCTAGAGCAGTCGGTCTAGGGGAGAGACCAGAGTTAGGAATCGGGGATTTGGGAATACTTTATTATTTATTGCTTGATGATAATTGATACATATTGTCCCTTCTATAAAAGATAAGTCAACTTGATCTCTAAGAAATAATCCCTATCTTTAAGGAAACCTATCTCTAATAAATAGAACATATCAATAAAGTAGTAAAACCCATCTAATAAGAAAACCAATTATTCTTATCCCTATCCTAATCAACCTAAGCCCGCCACGCGCATTGCTGCAGTACACGATACTGTTCACGCACATGAACAATATCATGAATAGTAATTCGGCTATGTGAACAGTACCATGAGCAGTAATTTAGCACGTGACAACTCCCCTTTGGCGACAACTCGTCCTCGAGTTGTGGTTGTGGCCATGATTGCAACCCTAGGTAGACATAATTTGGCGAGTAATTGCGATGCCTCACGTGGAAGATGAACATTCTGTTGATGACGATTGATGGTGAAGGCACGAGGACCTTAGCGTTGCTCGATGTCGAGGAAGTTACCAGCAACGAGGGTGGCTAATGTGGAACAGCAGTGGCGCGCTTCATAGTAAACAGAAGTCGTGAGAAAAGATCGACTGCTCTGATACCAATTGTCATGAACCTTAGTTCATAACGGGATAAACATCCGTTGGAGAGGTCAGACGATGTCGACTTGAAATAGAACGGCGCTAAGTGAAGGAGGACACCGATTAGGGGAGAGGAACGGATCTAGAGTAGCTAGTCTAGGGAGAGACTAAAGCTAGAAATCGGGGATTTGGAAATACTTGTTCATTATTCATTACTTGATGATAATAGATACACACTGTCCTTTTTATAGGGATAACTCAATTTAACCTTTAAAAAACAATCTCTATCTCTAATAAATAAAATATATCTATAAATAGTAAACCTATCTAATAAGGAAACTAACTATTCTTATCCCTATTCTAATCAATCTAAGCCTGAAATGCGCGTTGCTACAATACACGGTAATGTATTGTCGCCGCCTCCCCAAATCCGTGTCGCCGCCTCCCCTGGCCGCACATTGCCTTTGGCTAGGAGCTACTCCACCGCCTCCTTCGGTGGTGAGCAGATTTGGTCGGCGACGGAGCTCACGATGGCCGAGGACGGTGGTGGCAGAGCTCACAGCTGGTGGCAGTGCAATAAATCTGACCAGCAACGGTGGTGGTGGAGCTCACGGTGGCCTCACAGCTGGCGGCAGTGCAACAAATCTGACCAGCGACGGTGGTGGTGGAGCTCGCGGTGGCCGAGGATGACATTGGCGGATCTATGCCTGGGGCGCCTCTCTCTTTCTGTGGCCGACCAGTGAGGAAGGAAGAGGAGACCATGGACGACGCCGACAGCTTGGCTCTGATTGGAGCCGGTCGGGGGACGGTCACTGAGAGCTGCACCATCTCTGCGACAGTCACCGGGAGCAGTGGGCAGATTTGGGGGAGGAGGCCAGATGGGAGAGGCGGCCATGGCTTTTGGGAGAGGAGAGGAAGAAGATGAAGATGGGAGGAAGAATGTGGTCTGTGATAATGATATATGGGCCCTATCATTTTTTTAAAATTTATTTGTTCATTCTCGTGATTGGACTTCTTACATGTCAAAACCCAAAACCAAAAGTTAGCTTATGTGTCAAAACCGCTTCCACGTTGGCGCAACGTCAGCTAAAACCGTCTTCATTCGGCCTCAGGGGGTTGTGACTTGTGACATGAGGGTTGTAAAACTCCGGTTTTGTACTTTGGGGTTGAAAATTAAGACTTTCACAAGAGTTTAAGGGGGTATAGTAAACTTATTCCTAAAGAAAAATCAAGTGCATATTTGATCAGACTAGTTAGTGTTGAATAAGAAGTACCATTGTGTGCTAAATGACAAATAGTTTTTTTTACTTCAACATTAACACTGAGACAAGAACTCATAAATCTGCAAGTCGCCAGTAGTTCTTGTTTTAATATATCTGCAGATAAAATTTAATTAGAAGTTTGAATTGATGTGTTGGTTTTGAAATCGTTTTATGAATTTTAGATATTGTTTAGATTGAAATTTCACAACTCTGTGCTGCTTAATAATTTAATATTTGAACATATCATATTCTATTGGTCTAAGAACCCAACATTGTTATTCAGGCTTCAAAGTTTGATTTTACATTTGAAAGTTGGAGCATTTTTTTGTTCAACTTTGTATATGTTCCTCTACAGTACAGCCATTTCGTTGTTCTGATTCTCAAACTCGGTGAGGCTGCAGATCTGTTTCCGACGTGGCCTTCCTCCTGGCGATGGGGTTCTCTTCTATCCTGGTGAAGTGTTTTCTTCGTCACATGAACCAGTTGCATCCACCAGGCTAGAGCGCATCCTCAGTGGCATGCAGGTGAATCTTTTTTGGGAATGTGTGCTTTTGCTATCAAATACTAGTCTATTTTCAGTTAAGAGTTATGACTATTCAGACTTAAAAGTAGTTGCTGAGTACTTATTTCTAAACTAGGCTTCATGATTTATTCATGTAAGCTTTTCCTTTTTAATTCTACTTTGCCTTAGGTTGTATAGTACAACTTTTAGAACCATATTAATATCATGAAGTCAACAACTTTCTACATTTCATAACCAAATGAAGCTTCCAGCCTTCTTCCACATGTTGATTTTCATTGTATGGTTTCTCAGCTGTGGCGAGTGCAAAGCAGAAACTCACCATACGTATGCAATTGCTAGCAGCTGGACTTTGTGCTCACAGTTGTTCCATATCGATATTGAAACGCAGGACATTGAATACTTGAAGCTTTATTCTTCACGGTATGGCAGGGAGGAAGGGTTGGCTCTCCTCGAGAAGACCGGCGTGTATCTTGGCCCGGATCGTTATGCACTTGATCATGGACCAATTGATGTAATGCGTGGTGAGGTATACCGCACCTGCAGGTCTTAGGGCAAAGCCTGCCCAACTACTACTGTTCTTTAATTGCAGCACCTCTGTTGTTGTATATGGCTTTCCATGTGTTAGCCAAGTGGAATTTAGTAAATACTTATGATCAACTCATCAAAGCTGGACTGGGCTCGTGTGTGTCTTTCTACTTTGGATGGGCGAGGTAGAGCCGTAGAGGTCCTGTACATTTGAAAACTAATGGGATCAAGTGAGCATCTATGGATAGAATGGAAGCTTGGACGTCTGGGCCTGTATATATTTGTAATGTGCGATTTTCTCGTCAACGCAGCCGTGATTAATCATTTCTTGTTGCCAATTTTTTTTAAAAAATCGATTACCAGTTCAAGGTCTGGAGGCAAAACCCGGAGCTTGAGAAGTGCTTCGTTAAAACACAGTCCCAGTCCCGACCCAAGAACCAAGCCCGGTTGTATGGACCCGGGTCTGGCCCACAACGCCAGGATGTCCATGGACAGGGAAGGGCTCAGACTCACGGACACCAGCTAGGATCCCGCTAAGGCCTATTTAAAACGCCGGAATTTTTTTCCCTATTTCTATATACTGATTTTTTTGCGAAATCTATGTAAAATTCTCGTGCTCCAAGCCTAAACCTTCTCTCCTCCCCAGTTTATTCCATTGTACCCTTGCTGCCTGCATGCAACTGCCATGCCATATCATGAAGTGCATTTTATGTGGGTCTCCCATTGTCGACTCTTAGGATGTGTTTGTGTTTGGTTGGAGGGATAGGGTGGGATGGAGATAGGATGAGATAGTTCCACAAAAAAATGGAACCACATAGTCCAGCATCTAAGAAGAATATTCTCTAAATTTGCACAGGCTCATCTCACTTTGGACCATTCCATTCCACTCCATCCCTCCAACCAAACACACAGATAGGCTTGGTCAAAAAAACCATCCCACCCCATCGCTCCAACCAAACACATCCTTATTTCAGAAGGGACGCCACGGGCATGATAGGTTGCCTGAGCAACAACAATCCAGGCCCACGGTTTGGTCGCCAACCCTAAACAACGGCTTGCACGCACACGTTTGGTTGCCCGTTCTTTCCTCCGAGCCAGGCTGGCCCGATGCAAGATTCGCTCCAGGGCCTGGCTCCGTGGGAACGCAGAAATCGAGCGTAGCTGAGCCTGGCCCGGCTCCCCGTGCAATTTAGCTTTTTTTAGCGTCTTCAGGCTTTCGACTAATTATACTCTATTAAATTTTTTTAAAAATATTCAATTAAAAAATAAAAAAATAATATTATATCTCAATGGATAATAAAAAGAACAAAAGCAAAAAAAAGGGTATTGCTACTCATCGGACGCCGATCCGGGTGTCCGTTTTCGGGCGCTCGCTGCAACACTTTTTGATCGAACAGCCTCGCGTCCGCACGACCTGATCCACGCACAAGAACTAAGGTGGCCTCAAGGGGCTGCAGCCGTGGAGAAGCCCTGCAACCCCTTTATCTGCTACAGCACTGGTCCTCGTTCTGCATCGTGGTATGGATGGAGGAAGGAGCCGGTCAATCCTTGAAGCATGTTTTCTTTACTGCCTCCTGTTCTCTCTCTCTCTCTCTCTCTCTCTCTCTCTCTCTCTGATAATGGTATGTGTAGAGGGTATCATATGTGCTGTTGCGTATTGTCAATTTGTTCTCCTTTCTTCAATTTGGAGAGAATCGGAATTTAGGATGGAGCCATTTCTGTTTATTCTCCAATTTTGTTGTCTACATTTGGTGGCCATGGCCCAGAGAAGAGTTTGCCCAGCGTTATGTATTTCTTTCTTCAATTTGGCATTGTTCTTATTTCACTTGATAAGTAAGAGCAGTGATGGTGTTGGCGAGAAAGCACTTGCGTGCGATTGCTGCCAGGAGCACAGCATCAATTTTCCTCTATTTTGACTCCGGTTTGTTCTGTGCTTTTGTGAATTTCATCCTTATGGCATCGATCTTATTCGTGACAATGGAGCCGACTTAGTTTGTTCATCAAACTTATTAACTTATCAGAAGCGTCTCAAATCAGTGTCTCTTTTCTCCAACTAGTCATAAACTGTATGTGGGTTATTGCACTCCAGTAGATGCAGGCAACCAAACAACACCACCACTCAACCTACCCAACTTACAACAGGCAACCAAACAACCCTCTGTTGCATCGAATCTAGCATGGCTGGGCTCAGCCTGGTTGCTTCTCTGAGCCAGGCTACGGGCAATCGGATAACCAAACACACCCTATGGTGCACTGCCGTCCCTTTCGAGTCTGTAGCTGCATCACCTGATGTGGATGTCTCCAGAGCCATTTCAGGATCTACCTAATACGTGTTATCCTTAGGGCTTCATCACAAGCTAGGGTCCAAAAATAGGAGGGGTGTCAGTTAGAGGTGCAAACATAGCTGATAATTTTTGTCCGACCAACAGGCTGAAGGCTCGTGGAGTGAATGCAGAAAAAGTAAATGTGTATCTGGTACTATCCGTATCCGACTCCAAGAAAAAAATATAGAATAGGACACGGGATGAGTGATATTTGTCTGTATATATCTGTATGTCAAGTAATATAAGAGTCAGTTGTAATCTCATTTAGGAACAAGATAACATACAGAAGGATTGCCGCATCTAAATAGGCAGGGAATACTAAGTGATTTTCCTTCGACATCTCGGCGATTAGTTTCTTTGTGGTCGCTCTTATTGCACCCTACTGTCTAGTGTCCTATGTAGGGGTGTAAAAGAAGTAGATAATTTTCGTTTGACCGTCCATAAGAAGGCTTATAGTACGAATATAAAATAGAGAAATGGGTATATTTGGTATTATCTATATCCAACTCTGAGAAAAAAATACGGAATAGAATATGGGATTACAAGATGAGTGATATCTATCTATATCTATCTATATCTATTTCAATTGCACCCCTGGTGTCAGCACAAGTGGAAGGTCATTATCATGGATCCATGGTAATCTTGACAGATCTCCGGCACCTCCATTGTCGTTAGCACTTTGCCTTGATCCATACCGCAGAAGTTACAAAAAAGAAAAGCTGGCAAACCAATCCTTCTGTGGCCTTACATCCCTGTACTTGGCCTCTAGTGATCATGTGATGTGGTCGTAACCTGCTGCCCTACTGTAGACTGTGGCCGCAAGATTTTCAGCCGAGACACACTCGCTGCTGTTACCATTGACCGGCTGCATCAGCATACCGGGCAGCCAATGCTATTGGCTGCAGGTAGGCGTTTGCATAATTCAGGTACAGGTGACTGCCCCATCAGCAGTTTACCAGCTAACCAAACACCATCCTCTTTCCGAATTATCAGGGAAAATGTCTTTCCAGTTTCCTTATCATTTGGTACATTTTGAAGGAAAGAATTTGAAGTAAATTAAACTTGTCTTGGAGCACTTGGAAAGGAAGAGATAGACCAACGGCGTGCGCCGCGCCGATCTTGAGCTGATCCTGGAGAACAAGAGTGAGGGCAGGCAGGCGATGGTGGCTGCACGGCCATGCTCTGATAGCCTGATCGAGTTGAGCAACGACCCTCTGATCGGCAGCAGAGTGGGTGTCTAGTCTTTGCAAGCATTTGTAGTGCTGCTGTTCTGATTTGCAGTTTCTGCTGGGAGTTCCAGTCAGAGTCAGTTACCCTTGTACAGTCTTAGAAACTCTTTGTACAGTTTTGTAACTACTGCCTTTCCCTTTCATGCTCAGCTAGCCCGGTCATGATGAATGATCAGATTCTGATGAAGTCGAACCAGAGTTGCTAAGGCAAGGAGCTCTCCTGTAGTCTGTAGGTAAGGTAGACGAAGCACAAATGCACAATGAATTAATTAAGTTGTTCATGAGCAACACTGCAACAGTTAGCTACTTAGCTTTTTCTTCACTGAACTGTACTCCATAGGTGCTAGCAGTCTCTTACCGTGCAGAGTATAGCACGGTCAACAAGTTGCTTATGGTTAAATGATTTCCTTTTCATCAAATGGGCACGATGATCGATTCCACTGAATGATTGAACTTTTGCTTATGCTCCATTTGTCATGAGCTGCTTGGCCGTAGCATTTATTCTTTCCTTTCGTTCCGGATCTGAAAAGCTTTTCAGAGACACCCGGAGTTGAAAGATTACCAGTTAAATTAGAGTGTGTTACGATTTACTCCACTTCGCTAGTCAGTAGTGTGACAAAATGTCCCTATGTACTTCATCCCTTTGCTTGCAATAATGCAGTCACACTCATGTACAATTGTTTTTGGTGGCGATTGATGCTAACTTTACCTCCAATTCCCCATGAATTTTTAACAGTCCAAACATGCAGTTGGAAACTTTTCAGCCAACGATTCCTATTGGCCATTGCTACCTTTTTATCCTCATGGCATGGCGCCACACGACGCGACAAACAGAAAAGACCTTTGTGGTGAGGACGACGAACAAAATGGGTGCGTGTGACAGAGTGAGATTTTTCACCGATGACGTATAACTTATGATTTATATTGCAATAATTAACTTTTAAACGATGTGTTTTTTAAGACGGATTAATAAAAGTATTATAGTAAAAAGTATACTGAATTCAACTGTATCGACTAAAATCGTATGCAACTATTTTCTTTTGCGTACTGCCTTTCGCGATAAATAGAATTCAAAAATTTAAATCATAAACCATAAGTTATAATCCAAAAGAACCCATTCTGACCATCCAACCAAGCAGTGGACTATGGAGCAAAATAGGACAGTAACCTTTTACTGCCGGTTCGTTTTGTTTGTTACAAATGTTTCTCCATTTTTTGTGCTTGCATACTCTATTTGCGAAAACGTATGCAAGGAAATACTTTACGTTAGTGTCGGATTGGACACAAAAAAAAAAAAGGAAAGAGAAGTCAAATTAGTTTAGGAATTTTTGTGATAAGAAAAATCCATTTTTCTACTCTACCATTTTTGGTCCTATACTCCCTGATAACGCAACCTTTGCACCCTTGCAATTCCTACTCACATTGCTGTATTATTTTTTAAAAAAAAGGGAAATCAATTATTTGCAACGTCAAAGATTGCATATGCGTGATTTGCCGCGCCAAAGGTTGCCCTTTATGATTTGCCACATCAATAATTGAAATAGTCAGTTTTTGACCCAAATCATGTATTCTGCCATTATTCCTTTTTTACAAAAAAAAAATCTCAAAGTGAAATGTCTGAACTGCCCTCGATCGACCACGCTCACTCCCAGCCGTCCGATGCCAATCTGAGAACCCACACACCCCTTATCGAGTAAACCCGTCACCCTCCTGACGGCGTATGAATCATACGGAATCGACAGCTTTAAGTTCTTTCCTCCCTTCCCACAGGGGCGGAGCTAGAGAAAAATGAGTGGGGGTGCAGCTGTGCAGCACTTCCTAAAGGGTGTTGGGCTACTGGGCTGCAGGCTTCTAGTGCTGAGCTAGCTATAGAAGGGATTTGTTGGGCCTGGGTGCGTCACTTTAGTTTTGAGGGGTGCAAATAAGGTGAAAAATCATGGTTAATAACTGTGTTACGTTTTTTTTCTGGGTGCGGCCGCACCCACCAGCCACAACGTGGCTTCGCCCCTGCCTTCCCAAATCTTAGGTTGGTCTCGTCTCCCAATTCAGAACCCTTCACCCCACAAAAGTGCAAACAAGATCGATCGAGGCAGGGGGCCTTTTTTTTCGGCTGTGGCTTTTGATTGTTTATAAAAAATAAATATGAAAATATAAATAATTCATGTACAATTTTGATTGATACTGACAAAATCACTATAATATATACTATAATTAATTTATAGATCCTATTTTAAAAAATATTTTGTTTGAAAGTTACTATAGAAAAACCAAAAAACAAGTTAAAAGCGGAAAATAAGAAACTCAAGTTCTTGCTCTAACTTCTTTCGGCGAAAGCGCGTGAGGCGATCAAGTGAAAGAAACTCAGGATGAGTCTTTGCCCCCAAGGTATATCGATCATCTCTAGTTTCCTGATCAATACATATACGTGGCCTTACAAGAGCTATGCGTACTACGTAATAGCTAGCCTTGATTCTTTAATCATATCGGTTAATAGTTTTGTATTGTTGAGGCAATGAAAAATACTACCCAGGCAGCAGCCGTGATCCCTTTGGACATTTGGGGGGCAATTTAGACATTTCACTTTGGGGTTTTGTGGGTTAAAAAATAATAATGACAGAATACATGATTTGGGGGCAAAAGCTAACTATTTCAGTGATTGGCATGGCAAATATGAATGGCAACCTTTGGTGTGGCAAATCATGAAGAGGCAATATTTGATGTGGCAAATAATCGATTTTTCCTTTAAAAAAGTTTTAAAGGCCTATTTCTTGAATCCTTGCTTCTAAAATAGGCATGTTCCTTTTTTTAAAAAAAAACTTTCCCATTAATACTGGCCAATTTTGGTAGAGAAAGTAACTTGGAGGCTAGATGAGTGTTGATGTGGTGAAGAAACGAATGATATATATACACACACACACGGAGACACACTGAAATAGGGCATTATGGTGTCTGGACACCAAGTCTCCCTGCCTTTGGATTACTTTTAAATGCGTGCAAGTGCAATGATATATAATATATCAGGATAGAAAATCTTAATCATGGATAGAAAGTTTCAATCATGGATGGAAAGTCTTAATCATGGATGAAAAATCTCAATCATGGAGCTTGGACACCATGGTGCCCCTGTTATTTATACTACACACATATATATAGCCATGTGTTCATCCGATTTGATGCATCCAATGGTCATCATCCATGATCTCCTCTCCATCTCTTATTTATTTTCTTTTCCGTCTTCCCCTTTCTCAATCTCCACCCTCTCCACACCCCCCTCTCCGCCGCTGTTGTCCAACAATTCCTTAGATCTGGATTCTCCATATGTAGTCAGCGTTGCTATCATCACGCCCTATCTCCTTTGCTACGGCCATCAAACTAGATTTCAACCCTCACTAATCCCCAAAAGCCTCCTCCGCTGTTGCGATCAACTCAATAGATATCCACTATCGTCACTCTCAAACCAAAGCGGTATTAGAGCTGGGAATTGGGCCGTGCCGTGCTGACCATTGTGATCCTTCTGTGCCCCCGTGCCGACCGTGCTCACTGGGTTGGCCCGGCCCGAGCACGGCATGCCACGCGCGGGCCGTGCTGTGCCGGCTATCCAGGTCCAGCCTGGCCCACCATTCGTGGTGGGCCGGCATGGCCCGCCACGTGTCGGGCCGAGCCAGGCTTCGGACTGGTCCGAAAAAGTACGGCCGTCTCCCACCTCTAAGCAGTATTGCTGCATCGAGTTGTCTTGAATGTCGTCACCACAAATGGACTGATGTGCAGTGGCTACCTCGAACTTGGATCTAGGCTCCGCCGCCACCAATTGATGGTTGAATCACCAGGTTTAATTTGTCTCACTAAAAAGCTTGATGTAGTTTTTTTTGTTGAGATTTGTTGAAAACTTCCACTAAAATCAGGATTTGAGAATTTTTTTTTTAAAAAACCTAGTATTGCAACATGAAACATGTGTTTGGTTTCTCTCATTAAAAATGTTTGTTTCATTATATTTTGTGTTGAGGTTTGCTTCAGGAATTGAGATTGGCCGCCTCGAGTTTGATCTAGGCGCCGCCGCCACCAATTGATTGTTAAAACATCACCAAGTTTCATTTATCTCATTAAAAATGTTTGTTTCACTATATTTTCTGTTGATATTTTCTCTAAAATTGGGGATTGAGATTTTTTTTGAAACCTGAAATTCAAACACGAAACTCTTGTTCGAAATTCGAAACTTGAAAAGTGGAACCAGAAATTGCAAATCCGGTCGCAGCAGTATACTAACCGAATTTTTTGTATTTTAGCCTTTTTTTTGAAAAATATTCACATTTAGACCCCTGGTAGTTTTAATTCCGTTTTTGGACCCAGAGCTCGGCGCCGTGGGTCACGGCGCCGAGGTAACACGTCTCGGCGCCGTGGACCACGGCGCCGAGGTGCGAGCCCCGCGCCAGCGTAGCGGCCGTCGTGGCGCCGAGGTGGCAGGCATCTCGGCGCCGTGACTCGTGGCGCCGACCTCGGCGCCGTGACTCGTGGCGCCGAGCATGTGGCTTCAAACAAAGACGAGCACGCGGCTTCGCTCATTCGCATCCTCCTCCCTCTGTCCCCGCCGCTGTTTAGGGTTTGCACCGATCAGCCCTTTTTTTCGCAAAATGAATTATTAGTTGTATTTTTCATTTGGATATTTAATGATAGTAATATTATGTAATATAGTTAGTTATTTATTTATAGAGAGCAAAAATACGACGTATGTTTTGAAAATTCGTTATGTATTGCAGATGATACATGTAGGAAAATTGTAGATTTTTTAAAAACATTATGGTACGTTGGTAATGGTTTTGAAAAATAAAATTATGCAGCCGTGACGAACGAGTTTTGTGTGAAGTTCGGGCCGTGAGATGTCGGGCAAGACAGAGGGAGGCGACATGTGGCATACAAGCAACTCTCCTCTTCCTTTTGTTCGATTGTTACTACACACTTGGGGAAATAATTACTGGATGATTTAGGTCAATCCGTCCCCTCTGTTTGTGGATTGATGAACGAGTTATGTGTGAAGTAACGATTAGTGTATTTGTGATTTTTGTACAATGCTGACCGTGAAAAATATGTTGAACTGGCAATATCATTTTTTGATCATGTTATGTTGTTGTATTGGAAGGATTTTTTTGAATTATTTTGTATGACAACTGTGATAGGAACAATTGGACGAAAGGAGGGGAAGTGATAATAAGACACGTGGGAATCATTGCATGCGAAAAGCCCAGATAATAAGCTTATGAAGTTGGGACGAACATGGCGCGTACAATTTTATTACATGCTAGCATGATATCCGACTAATCTACCCAACTGCTCGTACGACCTCTCGTGTGGACCGAGTCTATTACATCTTGTCTACTGGGTGTAGCGTGGTTGTTTCCCCTTTCGCCGCTACCAAGATGGCTCCGCCGCATCCTTCTTCCTGTCACTCTTGGTCTTGAGAGCCGCCTCACGAGCTTGAAGCTCTTCCTCCTGACGCTTGATGGCTGCTTCACGCAGACTTAACTTCTCCTTCCTCCTTTGCAGCTCATCCTCCTTGCCCTGCAGACGGATTTGGTCCACCTCACGCGGCGCTCTTGCTCAAGCCGCATCCGCTGCTCCACCTCGCGAGCCTGAGTCATCTTGACATAGTATTGTCCTTTGTTTTCCACCTCCACTGCCCGGTTATTTGGCCATGCCGGCGGCACTCGATCCACCCATTCCATGAACCCGCAAGCCTATGTGTGGCATGGTAGATGTCATGGATCAAGTTGAAAAACGATAACGGAAAAGAAATGGTTTAGTTATGGTCGTTACCACGAAGTCGTCATCCAGGTCAGGACACTTGAAGAACCTACGGCCGTATTTGGCTCGTTGTACTCGATCAGTCCAGACTCCCAACATCGTCCTAAAGCCGCAATGGCACTTGGCGCTCATGCCACTCGGCACTCCAAATGGGTCGAACTTCCAGAAGACATTGTTGTGTGGTAGTATTGTGATGTCTTGAGGAGGAGATGTGGTATGGAAGACATATGAGGCCTGCATATAGGCAAAGTTATCGGTGCAGATGGGCATAGTCCATGGAGAGGATCTTTTAGCTCTTCCCGGATTCAAGTGTAGCAATAAATAGTCCTATGTAGGCTTTTCAGAGACTATAGTCTCGTAATAAATTCATAGTTCGTAGCCTTTTCAAAGACTTACACCCTATATGTGTACAGCCTACTGGGCCTACTCTGTAAAGGCTAAAGACCTGCGCCCTATATGTACACAGCCTACAGGCCTACTCCTGTAAAGGCTAAAGACCTACTCCATCCTTTGCAAAGTCGACATATCTTGCCGCTTTGTCATGTCACCGAGCAAAATCTGAACTCTTTTGTCATGTCACCGAGCAAAAGCGCCTCTCGTTGTCATCTCACCGAGCAAAAGCTGACCTCTTGTGTCATGTCCCCGAGCAAAGGCGGGCGTGTTGTCATGTTCCCGAGCAAAGCCTCTTTTTTGGTGGTCATTGCATTAAACCGCCCGCTTTGCTATAAGTAGCACGGTTGGGGTCCTATGACATTGTGAATCGAACAAAGTAGTACCCTCTCTTTCGTGGTGAAACATACCATGTCCGGCCGAGGGCGGTGGGATTTGGGTCACCGAAGGATGACATTCCCTTAGAAACGAGGATATGTTCGGTCCGCAGATCGATTGATACCAAGCCGGCGTGCTCAACCACCGTGGCCGAAATGCAGACACAATGAGTACGCGGTTGTCCAGATCTTGGATTCCCCGAACGATGGCGGGCGACGTTTCTTCCGATGCTCGCGCTCCGGGGTACAAATTAGTAATGTTACATTTTGTATTGCTTATGGACCCTCGAAGTTTACCGTCATTTTTTGTGCAGATGGCCAAATGCGACTTCTCCCACTGGATCGACCCTCCTCACGAACGGTATGTTGATCGTTATGTGGATACGTTATGGGCTCGAATATGGGACTTGGAGTACCGAATGGAGAGTCTCACTGAGGAGAACAACGACCTCCGCGAACGGATGCAACGCGAGAGGCAACGAGGAGGTCGTGAATATAGGAAGCTCTTATGATCCCACATGTTGCTGCGCGAACCCGAAGCTGCATATGTGCATGCCACTACCACGGCGCCACCACGCCCGAGGCGTCCCCTCGGCAATTCTCCATGTGGGTGCCACGAGGCTCGTTTGGCATTTAGGTAACGAGGGTTATGGCATTCAGCAATTCTCCATGTTGATGTGTTGATGATGTGGCAGTACGACTGTTGCATGTGCGTGTCTTCGTTGAACCGGGCAACAAGCTTGTAAAAGGTGAAGGATACGATAGCATTGACGGGCATACCACGTATACCCCTAAGCAAACTATTGAAGGATTCGCCATGTTGCTTGTCGAAACTCGCACCTCCACCACCGTCGTCATGAGCCCTTGTCCATTTGTCGACATCTCTCATCAATCCCGTCAACCATCGTCTACCTTCGCGTTTGTTGCGATTAAGTCGCTCCAACTTCTCCCGGAATAACTTCACCTCAAGCATTCGAGCGACCTCCTCGAACAGAGGAAAGTTATCCTTCGCACCATCCTTACGGAGTAGATTCTCGAAGATGCCGAGTGCACCAACGATGGTGCAAAGTCGCATACCCCGGTATCTCGCTCTGCACGGCGAAAGTATGCCCGGTGCCTATCGAAATGACACCAACCTCCCTACGGGGCCGACCACGTGCCTCCGAACGAGCCGCAAGAACCATCCCTAGTCGTCTTTGTTCTCCTCTCAACCAAAGCAAACGCCAAAGGAACCAACGCGTTATCGCGTCACAGAAATGGCTATCAGAAGTGTGCCCTGGTACTTGCCAAGAAGAAACGTACCGTCAATAGCGAAGACGGGACGACAATGCCGAAAGGCCTCGATGGACTGAGCAAAGCACCAGAAAGCACGGAAGAATATCTGCATCCCATCTTGAGTCCATTCGTTTGGTTTCGGGACGTACTCATAATGCATGCCTGGATTAACCGCTTTGATTGCATTGAAGAGTGCCGCAAGCGCAAGTACCCATCTTCCCAGTCCCCATATATCATCTTCCAGATGCGTTGCTTTGCCCTCCATGCTTTTCCATACCTTATCTCGTATCCAAATTTCTCCTTAACAATCCCAGCAAGTGTCTTCACCTTCATATTGGGTTCTCCCTTTACTATGTGACACAGTGACTTGGCAATAATGGTAGAGGTCAACTGCCGATGCTTCGCTTGAGCTCGCTCGGCACAAGTGTGTGGGCCAACGATTTTGTGATCTTGAACTTTCCCGTGACCTTCTGTTTGCTAGCACAAACCCTCCATTCACATGTCTCCTTCTCGCACACAACTGTGTACCTCCGCTCCACATAAGAATGTCTCACCTTGAATGGCCTTTTACGGATCACTGAATACTCCTGCAGCCACCTTTTCAATGCAGACAAGTCCTCAAACACCATGCCCTTCTCAATTGTCATGCTTGACCCGGCCTCAGGAGCATCTAGCAACTCGTCATCCCTTCCTTCTGCATAAGCCCCATGAGAATGCCTAAGATCGCTGAATTCATGAACTGATGGATCCCGGCCAGGGCAATAACGCCTGATCAGCTCAATATCACTTTCGGTCAGCTCTCCAAAAGGGCGGTCATCATCAGAATCAACGGCCCTTGCGATCTCGTAAGGCTCCAGATCATCCACAATTTGAACATCCACAATTTGATCATCCACACTGTTGGAGTCCCTGCTGGCTTCTTCAACATTGCCACATGGAGCAACGGGAGGAACAACCACATTATCAGGAATGTTTCCTGCATCATAAGCACGACAACGATGGGATTGAGACAAAATAAAGGAATGACGGGAAAAGGCTAAAGTGTTGCTCGACACTTCATCGGGATGATTCTGGTCAATCCCATCTCCGAGGGCCGCCTCGTTCGGGCAAGATAGAGCATCGGGCACCTCGGGCACTTCTTCCACATCCACCGCAAGATCCGTAACGGAGGGTCAAAGGTGCCCGATCACCTAGTTCGTGAATAACCGTGAGGTGGGATCAATGGACACCTTCCGCACAACAACGTCCAAACATTTTAACTCATTCCTCATAACCAATTTGACATATTGGTCCCACTCATCCTCCGAACCAATTAAGATCAACCGCCTTAGAACTAGGTCTTTCGAACCGAAGTGAAGTAACCCTCAACTCGTGATGCTCTCCTCGTTTGCATGACAATGTAGCTTCTCCGGCCCTAGCAACCATCTCACTAAACGACGGCCGATCATGAATATCGAGGCACCTTTGCATTTCAACAAATTGAACATTTCCATAATCATCACTTATCACACCGCCTCCATGATATAGGGTGACTAGGTTGTCCATCTAGTTCATAGAAAATCATACTTAATACATTTAATCGAAATTGGATACTAAATAGTAACTAATAAGTGCCTAGTCACTAACACTCACCCCGAACTAAACAACCCGTGGACAATACACCACCCCAACCATATATAACATGGCATCAATGTTTCTCTATGCACATGGAAGCATCACTTAACAATCTATAAGAGCAAATCCAACCCAATAAAAATGTCCACAAAGAACTAAGTATAGTTACCACAACAACAGTAAGCAGTCTATTATCCATTAAGTGTGAAGCCAAATCCCCATAAAACAATAGCTTCCTATGCTAATCAAGATAGCAAACAAGATAGCAAATATTAGACACAACCTACCATATATTGCCATAATCATGTAAAATTACAGCGTCCAAAGGTCACCGAAAACATATAATGCATACATCAACTCCTCTTCATTATAAGTATTAATCTATTCAAATGAGATTTGTTAGAACAGTTCCTCAACTATTCCGGACTTGCAACAAATCAACAAGCACAACTCCCATACTACTAACATAAACATCTTATTCACATTACATTAAACCATGGATTTCTACATTCATGCTATCTTTTGATTCACCCGTGGAGTTGTTTTACTGCAGGCAATGAGACGCCGGGGGGCGGAGGGAGGCGGCGGGCGTGGATGGGGAGGCGGCGGCGTGCTTGCGACGCGGCGGTCGGCGGCGTGCTTGCAGACGCGCGGCGGCAATGGCGGGAGGCGACGGCAGCGGCACCACCAGGCGGGCGCGGGGAGGCGGAGGTCGGGACGGAGGCGGCGGCACCGGGCGCGACGGACGCGGGCAGCAGCGGGGAGGCGACGGCAGCGGCACCACCGTGGGCGCGCGGGAGGCGGAGGCGGGACGGAGGCGGCGGCACCGGGCGCGACGGAGGCGGCGGCACCAGAGGCGGACGGAGCCGGCCGGAGGCGACGGCACCACGGCCGGGAGGAGGCGGGACGGAGGCGGGCGGCGGAGACGCGTGAGGGGGGCGGGGAGGAGGCGCGCGAGGCGGGCACGAGAGAGGGAGAGGAATGAACGAAAGACCCGCCGTGTCCCAGAAAGGCCGCGTGCTCGGCGCCAAGATCCACGGCGCCGAGGTCGGCGCCACGAGTCACGGCGCCGAGCTCGGCGCCACGAGTCACGGCGCGAGCTCTTGCCACGTCGGCGCCACGCCGCCGCTCTGTTTGGCGCGGGGCTCGCAGCTCGGCGCCGTGGTCCGCGGCGCCGAGACGTGTTACCTCGGCGCCGTGACCCACGGCGCCGAGCTTTGGGTCCAAAAACGGAATTAAAACTACCAGGGGTCTAAATGTGAATATTTTTTAAAAAAAAGGCTAAAATAGAAAAAATACGGGTATACTAACCCCCCAAAAAAAAATCCCTAGTCCTCTAACCAGAAAAAGGCCTGCACAGTGCACTCTCCCATAACTATTTTTCAAAAGAAAAAGGTTACCAAAATCACACCCCATTTCCATGTCGCTCGGCATGTTGCTTTCTTCCTTTTCCTTCCGTACACGGTGATAGATACAACATATACAAGATGTGGGTCTTCGCGACCCCACGGTGCTTTTGCGATAGCACCTATCCACAAGCACGATAGTACTAGCAACGTTCGGCTAATCGTTTTCCAGTAATAATCCATCTTGCAAGAAACACAAGTGAAACAAAGCTCTCGAGCACAAAAATTTCTATTGTATATCAGTGGCGCAATCCATTTTTGTGTAATGTGTGAATGAGATGGTGACACGTCACAAAAATACTATAATAACTATTCTCAAAATATTTTTCGTACAACTGGTACTGTAGCAAGAAGTAAAATATTATTTTTTGTATGGGCTACGGTACTGCTATAATGTTTTTGCCACGTATCATCACTTCATTCACTTGTTACATAAACTTAATTGTGACACCGATATACAGCAGAAATTTTCATAGATCACCGAGTTTCCCACTATACCCGCGTCAACCACCACGCTCCTCCCACGACAAGTCAGCAAAGCTAGCCCTGCTGGAGTAGCAGAACAGAGCACACAATAAGGTACGGTTTCTTTTGATTTTTTTTATGATTTTGGTTTCTATAAAAATCAAAATAAACACAGTAACTTCTTAAAACTGTTTTTTTTCAAATAGCTTTCTAAGATACTGCTTATTTCTGTTTGAACTTTTGGTTTCTGACTTATTTTTTATTATTCCTAAATTTCGTTTTTTTTTTGGCTTTTTTGCCGGTTCTTTTTTGCCATATTCGTTTGTATTATCCGTGATTGACGAACATGTTTTTTCTATTTTAAAATTTTTTAATTTTAATTATGCCAAATAAGTCACCATCAATTACAGTATAATTTTAGCTATAAACTACCATCAATTATAGTATAATTTTTGTTAGTTATAGTATAATTTTAATTATAAGCTATTTTCAGTTTAACTGGACGAGCTGTGAGTCTTAAATTATACTGATGCCTTCGTTATCTGCTGTCACGGCAAATACAATCGCACGTCGCAGCACCGGTATAGCCACGCGCATCTGCCTTCTTTCTCGCGACACGACACCCCCCACCGTCACGTGGATAAACGGCGATCGCCGGCGAGAAGCTACCCCAGCCCGGCCTTTTCCGCCCTCATCACGTCCGCACATCCAACCGCCCGCTGCCGCGTGGTTCACTTATTCCTTCCCGTGCCGTGCGACGAGCAGGCGCGAACAGCAGCGCCTCCTTTCTTTGCTCACTTGACCACTCCCAGGCCTCCGTGTCTCTCCAAGTCCTAGCCAGCTCACGCAATTCTACGTACCTAATTTCTGTACTATCAGTTCGTCCATACGTACGTGAAATTCAGTACACGAAATAAAAAAGGGCGGGTGGGAAAAACAGCACAGCCCTGTTTTTTTTTTTTTGGCTTTTCAACGG
Source organism: Dendrocalamus sinicus (assembly GCA_036346575.1). Classification (NCBI taxonomy): domain Eukaryota; kingdom Viridiplantae; phylum Streptophyta; class Magnoliopsida; order Poales; family Poaceae; genus Dendrocalamus; species Dendrocalamus sinicus. Next base: position 6,638,288 of record CM070660.1, on the reverse strand, counting down.
CCTGTGTTTTTTAACTTTTCTTAGTAATTATTATTTATTATCCTACGAAATCACAACCAAAAATTGATAAATCACAGAGCGAAAGGGCTTAGCAGGAAAAAAAGCGTGTTCCCCTGGCCTAGGGTAGTAAAACCACGGCCGCGGCGGTGGCAGGGGGCGGCCACGTGCGCACGAATCGTGGCGCGGGATCCGACGGCGGCGCGGCGATGCTAACCACCCCGCACCGAAAAGCCAACGTGCCGGAATGGCATCCTATCCTCATATCTCCCGATAGAAAGCCACGAAAACAAGAAAGGGAACAAGCGAAGAAAGCCGAGAGGGGGGAGAGAGAGAGAGAGGGAGAAGGGGGGAGGGGAGGGAAAAAAAAAATCTCCGTCCACCACATGCCGCCGCGCCTCCGGTGCCGTAGGCCGCGGGTGATAAGAAGAAGCTAAAGCCCAGTGAGCGGAGTGGAGCCGAGCAGCCGCGGCGCCGGATCGAGCGGAGATGCCGCCCAATCCGACGGAGCCGGAGCAGGCGGAGGCGGCGACGACGCCGGTGCCGGCGCCGGCGCCGGTCAAGAAGAAGAGGAACCTCCCCGGGACGCCAGGCGAGAGAGCGCGCTTCGGGTTGGGGGCAGAGGGGGGGCGGTGGTTGGTAAAGTTTTGTATGGCCTGTGTTGGTCTGACGGTGGTTTTGTGTGTGCTGCGCCTGTGCAGATCCGGACGCGGAGGTGATCGCGCTGTCGCCGGGGACGCTGCTGGCGACGAACCGGTTCGTGTGCGAGGTGTGCGGGAAGGGGTTCCAGAGGGACCAGAACCTGCAGCTGCACCGCCGGGGGCACAACCTGCCGTGGCGGCTGCGGCAGCGCGGGCCGGGGGCAGCGCCGCCGCGCCGGAGGGTCTACGTCTGCCCGGAGCCCGGCTGCGTGCACCACTCCCCAGCCCGCGCGCTCGGGGACCTCACCGGGATCAAGAAGCACTTCTGCCGCAAGCACGGCGAGAAGCGCTGGGCCTGCCCCCGCTGTGGCAAGCGCTACGCCGTCCAGGCCGACCTCAAGGCCCACGCCAAGACCTGCGGCACCCGCGAGTACCGCTGCGACTGCGGCACCCTCTTCACCAGGTACTACTCCCCCCAATTCCAGTGGCCCCTTAGGGGTAGGAAAAGTTATTCCTGTTCGATTCATCGGCCGGCGCGCTGCCTTGGTTCAGGAGGGACAGCTTCGTGACGCATCGCGCCTTCTGCGGCGCCCTCGTGGAGGAGACCGGCAGGGTGCTCGCGGTGCCGGCGCCTCGGCCGCCTGATTTGGAGGCTGAGGAGAATGTGGACAAGGACAAGGAGAAGAGGGAGGAGGAAGAGGAGGAGAATGAGAATGTGAATTCTGTTGTGCTCGAGGTGGACGAGCCTCAGCGCGGCGAGGCGGTGACGGAGGAGCCACAGCGCCTTCCGTCGCCTCCACCTCCCCTGCCACAGGAGCAGCAGCCACTGGTGGCAGTGGTGCCAAGTATGGATGGTATGCTTCTTTTGCATTTTGGTTGTGTTTTTGTCTTATTGTCCATAGATAGAGTAGATGAGATTTATAGCAAATTCGTGCTCCTTAAGTCGATCTATTAATGTAACAAGAAAGCAATGCATGATTCTTGTTTCTTTCCCAATTCGGCTAGCCCTTTGATCAATTACCCAAACAAAGAGGAGTGACTTGTTCTATCGTTTGCTGGTCCATCTATTGCAGAGACAGAGGTGGTTGCTGAGCCAACTGTGGATGCCAAGCAAGAGGTGGAAGACGATCGACATGCTGAAGCTTGCTTCGAAGAAGCTGATCAATACAAGGATGCTGAACTAGAGGACTCCAACCTGCCAGACAAAGATACTCCGATGCTTCCTTGTTTCCTCCCCTCGCCCTCGGAGGCCATTGGTACGGATGGCAGCAGCACCAGTTGTGGCACAGGCAGCAGTGCTTCCAATTCCATCGCGCCAGCTACCACAACTAGCACATTTGCTGGTCTATTTGCATCAGTCACAACAAGCACCACTCCCCAGAGTAGATCCCTGCGTGATCTTATTGGTGTTGATCCCACCTTCCTTTGCCTTGCGATTGGTGCGCCTTCCTCTCTGTTCCCGCAGACAAACGCAAGCAACCCCTGCACCTTTGCTCCACCTCCAGCACCGCACATGTCCGCGACTGCACTCCTTCAGAAAGCTGCTGAGGTTGGAGCTTCGCAATCAAGCTCGTCTTTCTTGAAAGAGTTTGGGCTTGCAAGTTCCTCCTCGTCATCAAGCCCATCCAAGCCACCCCAAGGAAGGTTCATTGATAATTCACCACCATTCAAGCTACCTCAAGGAAGGTTCAACGATAGCTCACCATCATCCAAGCTACCTCAAGGAAGATTCATCGATAACAGTGCACAACAGTGGCACCACCGGAGTAATCAGCTAATCGATAGGGAGCCTGGGCCGATGCTATCTGGCGATCTTGGCCTTGGCCTCGCCTATGACAGTGGGAATTCAAGGTTGCCGGACTTGATGATGGGGCCATCACCATTGTTCAGTCCCAAGCCTGCTACCTTGGACTTTCTTGGGCTTGGCATCGGAGGGACCATGGGCGGCTCCACAGCTAATGGTGGCCTCCCGGCATTGATGGTTGGAGGAGAGCTGGATATGGGGTCTGCACAGGCGCCGTCTCCATGGGAGGAAGCCAAGAGAAAGACCCATGGCCGCACAATCCTGTGAGGTTTTCTTTTTGTAACCTTAGGGGTTTTGTGCTTTGGATTATCATTCTTTCAGCTGCCGTGTTGCTAGAGCTAGAACTCTGTAAGATGCAGACCTGTATATAGCTCGATGCTTCCATTCCCGCCTCCTGTCTAAATTAAAAGCTATTATTATAGAGAATTTGATCCTTGAAAGATGGGACCTGACCTTGATGACCTGTTCCTGCCAAATGTAATGAGCTAACAAGGGTAATTATACTAATTAGTCGCTTTTATTACTGAAAAGTGAAAACCTGTGGTGCCGAATTGCCAATGCAGGATTGTTTTGGAAAGGATGAGATAGGGACAGGCGAGGTGACATGGGAAAAAGGTGTTTTTAGTTTTACTGTTGTTATCGGTTGGCACGGTCACCATCACCCATTCAATCAGCTTCTTTGCGAGCCTTCGTACTTCTGAGAATCGTCGGAGGATTTCCCTGGTACTACAAATCTACAAAAGCCGTTTTTTCTTACTCTGCGTTCTGTTCATCACCGGCCTTGGACGGACCATTTCATGGTACTGACAATCTCTTTGCGTCCTGTGTTATGCTTTACTGCTCTAGTTATCAATCAGGTGTTTTGCCGCAGCAGCAACAGCCAGAGCCTATTCTTTTCCTCCGAATATGATGGTTTTTAATTTTTATTATAGTACTTAATTTTTAAACGAAGTATTTTCTCAAGATAAAGTCTACAAGTTAAACAATGTACATGTTAAAAGTCCAACATCTATAACAGTTAAAATCGCAAGTAAATATCTCTCCGTAATATAGCACCTAGTGTACAGTTTTGACCCCTCGTGGCACGATTTGGGCTGAAAGTGTGATTGCTAGTGAACAGTTGCAGGGGTACAATTTCTCGCTGCATTCTGATGCGCACGCACGCAAGAGTTTCTGATTCGAAAGCAAAGACATACTGATCTAGGGGCCTGGAGCTACTCCTACAGATGGAACTAAAGGTACTAGGTTGATTAACTGCACTGAATTTTGGCATCCGTGAGTTGTGGCCTTGTACGCTACCCCAACCGAAGAATCAATTCACATCCTCCCTTTCAATGTTGTAAATACCATTCTGTTCCGGTCCAAATGTTCGAAATGTTCTATATCGGCATGCAAAAACGGTACAACTGATCGTCCATTCTGTACCGGTCTTATACTGGCCAATACTGATCAATTCCGGTTAATATAGGTCAATACCGGTCCATTCCGTTTCGGTCATTTCGGTACCGACCGTGATCTTGTATTTGATATTTTGATTTTGTGAATTTGTAGGATTTGTTATTCCATCTATTCCGGTACTAGGTATAATTGAAGTGGCCCATCATTTTTATACTATAGTTATATATTTAAAGTGAGATTTTAAGTTAAATTATATGTGCATATAATTATATGTATACTTATGAATAAATGTATTAAACCCGAAACAATACGTTGGTATAGACCGGTACCGAAATATATCATTCCAAAAACCAAATAGGTATAGCCTCTGAAACAGTATTTCCAAGTATGCTGCATTCTCCTCCCTCAGTCGGACCATCCATCCTTCCCTCCCTTTCGTCGAATATAGACAGTAGAACTACTACCACTCCACTTGTCACTTGAGAGAGAGAGAGAGTAGTATCTCTTAAGGACTTGATCGGACTAAGGGATTTTGACTTCTGATAGCCATTTAGAACACACCAATTTCTTTTTTTTTTTTTTTAGTTTTTTCCTTTTGTTGGATTATGTGGGCCAAGCCCATATAATAAGAATAATTCCTATTAAATCTCAAAGGCCCACTCATGCAAAGGAGGCATGCATGTGACCTTTAGTACCATATTGTTAGTTCTAGGAGAGGAAGACCACCTTAAAAGGGATGGTGCACTCCTAGTCACTTGAGGCATGTGTGGGAGAGAACTAGAGGATAACACGCGCGCGCTCGCCGGCCGGGTTGGTTGGGTGTTTTGGCGCGCGCGCACGGCACTGCGTGAATGGTCCGCCAAAATCCGCTTGCTGACGCGCTTCCTTTTGCGCTTTATCTTTTCTTTGTTTTGTGTGGCGGTGAATCCGGATCGTTACGCGACTAATCCGGTTCGATTCTACGAGTTATGGAGAACGTGCAGCGTCTTGATCACGCGTCCCGGTTTTCTATAAATACGAGTCGCCGCCTCCATACAAAGACACGCGAAAATCAATCTAGGTTTTGCCTCCTCCATCCATTGTGCTGCGCCGCCCCACGTAGTCTACTCCGCCCCGCCCGCCGGCGTGCTGCGTCGTTCGGGAGAGCAGGTCTCGGGAACCGCCGCCAAGTCTGCACCGGAGAGGCGAATAAGGTTTTGGGAAGCGCTCTGCGCGATCGCCGCCGTAGCTCGCTCGTCTTCCTCGTCGCTCGGCCGGCGAATCGTCATCGACTTCGTGTCATCCTCACCGTACTGCGGCGTCTACATCGCAAGCAAGCCGATCGAAACGTAACCATCGATGCATGCGGTCATGTTCTCGTATTAGATCCGTTCATGTACGGTTTCCTGGTTTACATGTCTAGATCTTTTATGCCTGTGATGGTTCTGTTATTTTGCGTGCATGATGTCATGATTTATTTATGGAATAAATTAAACCTACATGTGCTTATATATTCAACACCTTTGTTACTTTGTATTATCCATGAAGATATAATGATGTTTTTTATTTTTAATTAAATGACTTAGAAAAAACTAACAGCCGCTACAGTACAATTTCAACCAAAAGCTAACAGTCATAGCTAGAAACTAAAGTCGGTTATAGCAAGGCCTAAAAACCGTACGTTTCCTCAGACTCCTGTCATTTTCTTTCGTCAGGGACAGGCTAAACGGCGTATATGTTTGTCCAAACTCAGGTCTTTTTCTTTGATTCTTCAACGTTTACTATTTTTTTTTTCTAGAACGGTAAACTGGTTGTGCTATCAGTTTATGTTAGGCTACAGCTTGATCACCGATGAAACCAATCACAAAAGACCTGTTCTTTTCATTAGACATGTCAAGTTCCTCTCAGGAGAAACATAAGAGATTGAACTTGTCGAGATTCTGGACCCAAGTCGTACAAATCTACAGCTTTGCTGGTCTAATGACAAACTTGTGATTGCACTATCTGGGTGTAGAAAAGAGTAGCACAAGATTCGGTCCTTAATCGACTCAGACGAGACAAACCATCAAATTCAGATCTCGCGTGTTACGGCACCAGTCTCCTTAGCACTCGTCCGTGTCTCCACCAATTTTGTCAAACATTTTCTTGTTTTCAATGATAACCCACATTATCATCCTCATTATCATGTCTCAAGTTTCGGTTGACAATATTTGTGTTACATTCCATTTTATCACTAAAACATTTCTAAGCACAACCATAATCTAATAAGATTTAATCAATGGTGGAGTTACTAACTTTATAAGTATTCTAGTGCAACATGGGGAAGATGCTATCAACAATCAAGGAAGATGAGTAATAAGTATCAATTGCATAGTGTAGCTAAGCAATCCATGCTTAACAGAACATTTAATAAAATAACTATGATAAGCATGCACATGTATTTGAAAGTAAAATATTTGCATTTACAAACTAGGTTTAACATAATCAATTATAAGAACTTGCCTTGCTTAATAGTGTATAGCGTTGGTTCTTGATCAGCAACGATGACGTCAAATTCTATAAATGCGCAACATCCACATTCAACACAAATCCAAATAAATTCAAAATAAAATTCAAATGAACTCCAAAAATTATGATTTTAGTGCTGTTGGAAAGATATTAAATTTATATGAACTTAGAAATAAAAATTAAGTCCTTTGGATTTAAAAATGAGGGAGAACAAACTCTCCAAAGTTTGAACTGAGAGGAAATTATATAAATTCTTTAATTTCTTACAGGTGGGGTCGCCTAAGATTTTTTCTTTTTTTGATTATTTTCCTAATGGAAAATGTCCAGCGGCCGACAGCTAGGGTATAGCCGATTTTAATTTCTTTTTAATTTATTTTCTTTAAGGAAACACTAGATAATGATAGGTGGGACCATGGTCTACATGGGCACCGCTGTCGGGAGAGCAGTCTCGGAACCGCCGCTTCAAGTCCCGCACCGAGAGAGGCGAATAAGGTTTTGGGAAGCGCTCTGCGCGATCGCCGCTGTAGCTCGCTCGTCTTCCTCGTCGCTCGGCCGCGAATCGTCATCGACTTCGTGTCATCTCACCGTGCTCGCGGCGTCTACATCGGCAAACCGATCGTAGCGTAACCATCGATGCATGCGGTCATGTTCTCCGATAGATCTGTTCATGTACGCTTCTGGTTTACATGTCTAGATCTTTTATGCCGTGATGGTTCTCGTTATTTTGCGTGCATGATGTCATGATTTATTTATGGAATAAATTAAACCTACATGTGCTTATATATTCAACAATCCAAAACCTTATTGTAGGCATTGTGGTTTTACTATGGCTGGATTTGCCGATGCACCGAGGCGGATAAATTCTCGGTGTGCACTTTAAGAGATGGCGATCGGGTCACTCGTGGCTTCTTGCTATGAATGTATTCGGGTTAGTAATGGCAAGCTGAAGGTGTTCTTGATGCTGAAAAGCGTAAAGAATTCGAGGCGCCACTACTCTCTTTGTTGGATGCATTCTTAGTGTTCTTGCCGACCGTCTGTGCGAGGTGTATATGCACATGACAGATGCTGAAGGAGTTATGGGATGCACTGAATTCCAAATACGGTGCTATCGATGCCAAGAATGACATGTATGTCATGGAGCAATTTCATGACTACAAGATGGTTGATAACCGTTCGTAGTAGATCGAGCTCATGAGATACGTGCCATTGCCAAGGAACTCGAACTCTGAAGTGTGCCCTACCCGACAAGTTTGTGGTGGATGTATTATTGCGAAATTACCTTCTTCATGGAGGAATTTCGAACAAGACTCAAACACAAGAGACAAGAATACTCGTTGAGAATCGATTGGGTCTCTTGAAATTGAGGAGAAAGCTCGGAAAAGGACGCTGTGTCTAAGGGTGATGGAGGGCGATCTAGTGCCAATGTGGTACGAAACCTCAAGCAAGAACAAAGGGAAATTTGTTAAAGCCCAACAGACAACCAACTTCAAGAAGAAGAAGAACAACAACAATCGGGATGATAGAACTTGCTTTGTGTGCGGTGAGCTGGTCACATGGCCAAGAAGTGCCCACAACGCAAAGGAAAGAAGGCACTGCGCAGATGGACTTCTAAGTCCATCAACGTGACCATTGGCAAGGCCGAGATGGGACTGGGTATGGTAATTTACCTCATCGTTTTTTCAGTTAGTCAATCTACCAATTGGTGGATTGATACAGAGCTAATGTACATGTGTGTGCTGATATTTCGTTGTTTTCTTCTTATCAGTCGCCCGAGATTCCTCCGTCCTAATGGGAATGGGTCACATGCTACTGTTCATGGTGTTGGCACGGTAGATCTGAAGTTTACTTGGGAAAGATCGTGCACCAAGAACGTGCAGCATGTCCCTTCTATAGACAAGAATCTCGTTAGTGGCTCCCGTTTATGTAGAGACGGGCTTAAGTTGGTATTTGAGTCTAATAAAGTAGTCGTGTCTAAACATGGACATTTTATTGGTAAAGGCTATGAGTGCGGAGGCTTGTTTCGCTTTTCCTATCGATTTCTGCAATAAGATCAGAAACCATATTTGTGGCGGTGTGGATGATGAGGCTAATGTTTGGCACTCACGTCTATGTCATATTAATTTTGGTTTGATGTCTCGGCTTTCAAAGATGAATTTAATTCCAAACGTTTCCATCACCAAAGGTTCTAAATGCCATAGTGTGTGCAATCAAAGCAACCTCGTAAGCCTCACAAGGTCGCCGAGGAGAGAAACTTGGCACCACTAGAACTCCTACATTCAGATCTTTCGAGATGAATGGCGTGTTGACGAAGGGTGGAAAACGATATTTCATGACATTGATTGATGATGCAACTAGGTTCTGTTATGTGTATTTATTGAAAACGAAAGATGAGGCTTTAGACTATTTTAAAATCTATAAGGCGAAGTTGAAAACCGGTTAAATAGAAAGATAAAAGACTTAGGTCGATCGTGGTGGAGAGTATTTCTCAACGAATTTGACTTATTTTGTGAGGAACATGGCATTGTACATGAGAGGACGCCTCCTTATTCCCGAGTCAAATGGGATTGCCGAAAGGAAAACCGCACGTTGATCGACTTGGTGAATGCCATGTTAGATATCTGCGGGATTACCTAAGGCATGGTGGGGAGGCTTTGCTAACGTCTAATCATGTATTAAATAGAGTTCCTAACGAAATAAGGACAAAACACCATACGAGGTATGGATTGGGAGAAAACCATCACTTTCTTACTTGCGCACTGGGGTGCTTGGCGAAAGTTAATGTGCCAATAACTAAGAAACGCAAGCTTGGACCTAAAGCGTGGACTGCGTTTTTCGGGATATGCTAATCATAGCATTGCCTATAGATTTTTGATAATTAAAACCGAGGTACCGACATGCATGTTGGTACAATTATGGAGTCTCGAGATGCAACATTCTTTGAGAATATTTTTCCTATGAAGGATACACATAACACTACTAGTCAACCTTCTCAAATAATTCCCAGTTCAATCACATCACTGAACCTTTGAACATACACATGAACTTGTCAATGAGGAGGATGATGTGGAGCTCCTAGAAGGAGCAAGAGACAAAGGATATTCAAATCCTTTGGTGATGATTTCACTGTGTACCTTGTGGACGACACTCCCAAGTCTATTTGAGCGTATGCATCCCGATGCACTCATGGAAGGAGGTGTCAGTAGTGAAATGGATTCCATTATCGCTAATGGAACACGGAGCCGACAGATAAACCTTATGGGTGCAAACCCGTAGGGTGCAAGTGGGTGTTCAAAAGAAGCTTAGGCCGATGGTACTATTGAAAATATAAGGCTCGGCTTGTTGCCAAGGGCTATACTCGTAAAGAAGGCGAAGATTTTTGACACTTACTCACTGTTGCTAGATCGACCACAATTCGAGTACTACTTGCTTTGGCTGCCTCACATGGTCTTCTCGCTCATCAAATGGACGTTAAGACAGCCTTTTCTTAACGGAGAGTGGATGAGGAAATTTACATGGAACGACTGATGGATTTGTAGTAGAAGGTCAAAAAGGCAAGGTGTTAAACTGTTGAAATCTTTGTATGGTTCAAACAAGCCCCTAAGCAAAGTGGCATGAGAAGTTCGATAGAACACCGACATCTGCAGCTTTCTGCCAATGAGGCAGATAAATGTGTATACTATCGTTATGGTGGGGTGAGGAGTTATTCTATGTTTGTATGTGGATGACATCTTGATTTTTGGGACAAACATTAGTGTGATAAATGAGGTCAAATCATACTTGTCTCAAAACTTTGATATGAAAGATCCGGGAGTGGTGATGTTATTCTAAACATTAAATTGGTTAGAGGTGAGGATGTGATTACACTTTTGCAATCTCATTATGTGGAAAAGGTCTTGAGCCGTTTTGGCTTTTCCGACAAGCAAGCCTTCTCCAACACCTTATGATCCTAGCGTGTTACTTCGTAAGAATAAGAAAATTGCTAGGAATCAGTGGAATACTCCCGAGATAATTGGCTCACTAATGTACCTAGCTAGTGCAACAAGGCCGACATCTCCTTTGCTGTGAGCAAATTGAGTCGGTTTACATCTAACCCAGAGATGATCATCGGAAGGCGCTTGAGCGAGTGTTGCGCTATCTGAAAGGTACCTCGAACTTTGGACTTCATTATACTGGGTACCGTCGGTCTTTGGAGGGTTATAGTGATTCCAATCGATCTCGATCTTGATGAGATCAAAGCCACTAGTGGATATGTTTTCACTATTGGTGGTGGTGTCGTTTCATGGAGGTCTTGCAAATGCAGACCATTTTGACGAGGTCAACCATGGAAGCAGAGCTTGCGGCACTAGACACCGCTATTGTTGAGGCGTAATGGCTACGAGATCTATTGATGGATCTACCTACGGTGGAAAAGCCGATGCCGCTATCCTTATGAATCGTGATAATCAAACCGTTATCGCTAAAGTGAACAGTTCTAAGGATAATATGAAATCGCCTGCATGTTAAGAGACGATTGAAGTGCTGTCAGAAATTGAGAAACTCCGAGTTATAACCTTGGATTACATCCAAACAGATAAAAACTCGCGATCCTTTACAAAGGGACTATCACGAATGTGATAGATAGTGCATCGAAGGAGATGGGTATGAGACCCATGTGAGTTATCTATGGTAGTAACCCAACCTATGTGATCGGAGATCCCGTGAATTAGGATCAGGAAAAACAAGCCATTAGTTAATCGTAGGAGAGTAATTTCAACCTCTCTATGTGAAGATGCAATACTCTTAAAGCGCAAGGCAAAGTTGACTAAGGTCTTAATGTGTTCCATTGGCTTTTAGAAGCGAAGACGCTATCTGCAGAGCGTTCTTGAAAGAACACACCTATATGAGCCCGATCATAGTCGCAGCCTATGGAGATCTTGGGTAATCTCCTACTAAGCTCATGAAGAGACCAAGGAGTATGACTTATACGCTCCAACCGAGGGGTAGCCTCATGGCGGCCTAGTATCGATTAAGTCTTTAAGTGAAGCTTGCTTGCACCAAACTTGCAATTCAAGGCATAGTCCATTGTTCAAGTTGTGAGTAAGTGTAGCTTGAGTTCTAGGTGGATGTTCAACCTTAATCGGTCTCCATCGAAATACCGATATATAAACAAGACATTGGAATTGAGGCAAATCTGTGGGACTTTGAGATCTGGTGGGGATTGTTGGATTATGTGGGCCAAGCCCATATAATAAGAATAATTCCTATTAAATCTCAAAGGCCCACTCATGCAAAGGAGGCATGCATGTGACCTTTAGTACCATATTGCTAGTTCTAGGAGAGGAAGACCACCTTAAAAGGGATGGTGCACTCCTAGTCACTTGAGGCATGTGTGGGAGAGAACTAGAGGATAACACGCGCGCGCGCCGCTCGCCTCGCCGCCGGCCGGGCCGGGCTGGGCTGGTGGTGGGCGGGCGGCGCGCGCGCACGGCACTGCGTGAATGGTCCGCCAAAATCCGCTCCAGTGCTTGCGCAGACGCGCTTCCTTTGCGCTTTATCTTTTCTTTGTTTGTGTGGCGGTGAATCCGGATCGGTTCTGCGACTAATCCGGTTCGATTACGAGTTATGGAGAACGTGCAGCGTCTTGATCACGCGTCTGGTTTTCTATAAATACGAGTCGCGCCTCCATACAAAGATTACGCGAAAATCAATCTAGGGTTTTGCCTCCTCCATCCATTGTGCTGCGCCGCCCCACGTAGTCTACTCCGCCCCGCCCGCCGGCGTGCACCGTCGTTCGGGAGAGCGGTCTCGGAACCGCCGCCAAGTCCTCGCACCGGGAGAGGCGAATAAGGTTTTGGGAAGCGCTCTGCGTGATCGCTCGCTGTAGCTCGCTCGTCTTCCTCGTCGCTCGCCGCGAATCGTCATCGACTTCGTGTCATCTCACCGTGCTGCGGCGTCTACATCGCAAACCGATCGTAATGTAACTATCGGCACGTAATGCGGTCATGTTCTCCGTATAGATCTGTTCATGTACGATTTCTGGTTTACATGTCTAGATCTTTTATGCCCGTGATGGTTCTCGTTATTTTGCGTGCATGATGTCATGATTTATTTATGGAATAAATTAAACCTACATGTGCTTATATATTCAACACCTTTGTTACTTTGTATTATCCATGAAGATATAATGATGTTTTTATTTTAATTAAATGACTTAGAAAAACTAACACCGCATAAAGACAATTTCAACCAAAAGCTAACAATCATAGCTAGAAACTAAAGTCGGTTATAGCAAGGCCTAAAACCGACGCTTCCTCGCACTCTGTCATTTTCTTTCGTCGTGACAAAGCTAAGCGGCGTATATGTTTGTCCAAACTCGAGTCTTTTCTTTGATTCTTCAACGCTTACTATTTTTTTTCTAGAACAGTAAACGGTTGTGCTATCGGTTTATGTTAGGCTACAGCTTGATCACCGATGAAACCAATCACAAAAGACCTGTTCTTTTCATTAGACATGTCAAGTTCCTCTCAGGAGAAACATAAGAGATTGAACTTGTCGAGATTCTGGACCCAAGTCGTACAAATCTACAGCTTTGCTGGTCTAATGACAAACTTGTGATTGCACTATCTGGGTGTAGAAAAGAGTAGCACAAGATTCGGTCCTTAATCGACTCAGACGAGACAAACCATCAAATTCAGATCTCGCGTGTTACGGCACCAGTCTCCTTAGCACTCGTCCGTGTCTCCACCAATTTTGTCAAACATTTTCTTGTTTTCAATGATAACCCACATTATCATCCTCATTATCATGTCTCAAGTTTCGGTTGACAATATTTGTGTTACATTCCATTTTATCACTAAAACATTTCTAAGCACAACCATAATCTAATAAGATTTAATCAATGGTGGAGTTACTAACTTTATAAGTATTCTAGTGCAACATGGGGAAGATGCTATCAACAATCAAGGAAGATGAGTAATAAGTATCAATTGCATAGTGTAGCTAAGCAATCCATGCTTAACAGAACATTTAATAAAATAACTATGATAAGCATGCACATGTATTTGAAAGTAAAATATTTGCATTTACAAACTAGGTTTAACATAATCAATTATAAGAACTTGCCTTGCTTAATAGTGTATAGCGTTGGTTCTTGATCAGCAACGATGACGTCAAATTCTATAAATGCGCAACATCCACATTCAACACAAATCCAAATAAATTCAAAATAAAATTCAAATGAACTCCAAAAATTATGATTTTAGTGCTGTTGGAAAGATATTAAATTTATATGAACTTAGAAATAAAAATTAAGTCCTTTGGATTTAAAAATGAGGGAGAACAAACTCTCCAAAGTTTGAACTGAGAGGAAATTCTATAAATTCTTTAATTTCTTACAGGTGGGGTCGCCTAAGATTTTTTCTTTTTTTGATTATTTTCCTAATGGAAAATGTCCAGCGGCCGACAGCTAGGGTATAGCCGATTTTAATTTCTTTTTAATTTATTTTCTTTAAGGAAACACTAGATAATGATAGGTGGGACCATGGTCTACATGGGCTAGGTCCACACTGAAGGCAACTACACCTCTAAAAATATTTTGGTAATTAATGATGATATGTGCATATGGAAATAACATGTTTATCAAGGTTTGAAAGGTTTAGTCTCGGAATTTGATTGACGGCTTAGAGATGCATGAAAAGGATTGATAAGAGAACCACAATGGCATGAGACAAAGGTATAAGTAGCCCATAATCTCTTTTAATTTTATTAGTCTTGGAGTTTTGGTGAAAGATCAGATTTTAGGCTAGACACTATACTATTAAGAGGGATCATAACTAGTAGCTTGACAAGCAATTTCTTATGCCATTTGGATCAACTAAGGATCATGTATGCACTTAGAATTTAAAATTTGAAAGTCAAATATACATTCATAGAAAAATCGATAGTACTAGAGTTTACCTTGTGGTGCTACCGCACTACGGTATGACCAGGAGGTAGTGTGGTACTACCGCACCCTGGCATGATCGAAACTTAGTTGGCGATACATAATTTTCAGAAAAGTATATTTTGGCGCATGTTTGCTCCCTGAAAATTTGGTAGTATTGGAGTGTAATTAGCAGTACTACCGCAGAGCGGTATGACCGCAAATAATGAGTGAAATTACCGCATCTCGGTATGACCGAAAGATATATGGTGGTACGTTTTTTCGGAGGGTGGTAGCATTGTTTTGCACAGTAACTCTAGTTCAAACATATTTATTACATACGTTATAGCCGTTGTACACCAGGTGAACCCTAGGTGCGGTAGTACTGGCCTATATACGACGGTACTACCGTATGTACTATTTTTTAGGGTATTACCCTCAAACGGTCGAATTTGTGGGTGAAGGTTATAAATAACCCCCCACCAGCTCTAAGACAACAAGAGAATACTTCATTGAATACTCTTGAGCTTGTAGCATCCTCTCCACACCTCATATACATCAATTGTATTCATTTGAGGTAGTTGGGCCTAATTCAAGTGCATTCATTTCATTAGTTGATCCTTGGCACTTGGATTCTTTCGAGTGACCATCGTTGTTGTGGCTACAGACCAAACAGAGAGAGAGATGGTAGTGGAGAGTGATGAAGATAAGTGTAATGGCCTGGCCCCTCCCCATGGCTTACTCTCATATATATAACACATGAGGAGTGCTTTTACAGTTATACCCTTACATCTGGTTATCCTTCAGGGCGGTTATGTCATTACACATGACCTATTCAGGCCTTATAATTTCCTACCAGCTCGCTGGTTTAGGTGGGGGCCACCCCACGACGTGAGCCTCTCATGGTGAAGGGCTTCACAGGCCGAAGCCATGTCGCCGAGTCCTTGGCCCTCCGTCCCTGCGCGCTCGTGAATTTCTCAAGCTCGCTACCGGGAGCTCAAGTCCAGGATGGTGGTAGCGAGGCTTGCGCCTGAGTTGAAGTAGGCGCGCGCGCCGCCCCTACCCTCGAACGGGTGGCGCTGGCCGGGCGCCTAGTCGGCGACGCGCGCGCCCGCCCCTACACCTCGAACGGGTGGCGGTGGAGCTGGCGCTAATCGGCAGACACGCGCGCTCGCCCCTACCCCTCGAACGGGTGGCGCGCGCTGGCGCTGGTCGGCAGACGCGCGCTCCGCCCCTACCCCTCGAACGGGTGGCGCGGCTGGCGCTGGTCGAAAGACGCGCGCGCTCCGCCCCTACCCTCGAGCAGTGGCGCTGGGCGGCGCCTCGCCGGCAGACACGCCGCTCCGCCCCTACCCTCGAACGGTGGCGGCGGCGGCGGCGCCGGCCGGTAGACGCGCGCTCCGCCCCTACCCCCGAACGGGTGGCGGCGGCCGGCGCCTCGTCGAGACGCGCGCGCGCCGCCCCTACCCGAACGGGTGGCGCGGCGGCGCGCTAGTCGGCGGCGCGCGCGACGCTCGCCCCTACCCCTCGGACGGGTGGCGCCGGCCGGTGCCTAGTCGGTAGGCGCGCGCGCTCCGCCCCTACCGAACGGGTGGCGCGGCCGGCGCCTAATCGGCTATGCGCGCGCACGTTCGCCCCTACCCCTCGAACGGGTGGCGCGGCCGGCGCCTAGTCGGCAGACGCGCGCTCCGTCCTCTACCCCTCGAACGGGTGGTGGCGGCCGCGCGCTAGTCGGCGGACGCGCGCGCCGCCCCTACCCTTCGAACGGTGGCGCAGAGCCGGCGCCAGTCGGGCAGCGCGCCGCTCTGTCCCCTTGTCCTGGGCGGCTCCATACCCAGGATGGCGTCTACTTTGTCGTCGCCTGGATGCCCCGCCCGGATACGAGGAAACCTAGGAGTTTGCCCGCCTGCACCCCGAAGACACATTTGTCGGGGTTGTGCTTGATGCCCGCCTTCCGGCCGTGCAGAGAAAGCTGCCGAGTTTTGACCACCACGTCATCGACATAGGCTTCGACGTTCCTCCCGAGCTGGGCGGCGGGGCAATGGCGACGAGGCGGGTGAAGGTAGCGCCGCGTTCTTGCCGAAGGGCATTCGACAAAGCGTAACGTCCCAAGTGGTGTGATGAAACCGGTCTTCTCCTCGCCGTCTTCGCCATGTATACCGTGGTAGCCGAATAGGCGCCCAGAAACTCATGAGTTCGCACCAGCAGATGGCGTCGACCACCGATCGATGCGCGGCAGGGGTAATTGTCCTTCGCACGCCTTGTTGAGTGCCGTGAAGTCGATGCACATGCGCCGCACTCGCGCCCTTTTGACTAGCACCGGTTAGCGAGCCACTCGGATGGTGGACCTCGCGATGACCCGGTGTGAAGAAGCTTCGCCACCTCGCTTGGGCGCACGCCGATCCATCAACATACGCCGAAGCCTTTACTTGATCGCTCGGCGTCGGGCGACCACCAAGCGATGCTCGACATCGCTCGGTCCACGCCCTTGATGTCCTCCGGGACCATGCGAAGATGTCGACGTTGTTCAAGCACTCGAGCAGATCCCGCTCGACCCGGTGGGAGCCCTCGCCAATGGACACAATCGCCTCCGCCCGAGCGGCACCTTTAACTCCGCCGGGCCGAGGCTTGGGCGCCCACCGGGCGGAGGGCCCATCTCGAGCGCCGGAGAGGGCATGCACCGGCGATGCGAACACGGCTGCCGCCGGCACGCTGGCAGTCTGATCGCCAAGACGGTGATAACACCCTCCGGGCCCGGAGCTTTACACACAAAACGCGTGGTGCGGGATCGCCGAAAGAGTTGATGGCGGGTCGCGGTATGGCGTTGTAGGGTGCGGGATATCTACGACGTCGAAGGTGACCTGCTCGGTCCGGATGTTACCTTTGGTGCCCTCCTGACGGAAAGTGACAGGAAGGGACACGTGCCCCAAGGTCTACAACGGTTGGCCCCCGAAGCCTTGAAGTGGAGTTCCTGGCTGCTCTAGCCAGCTTCGGGGGATCGCCATGCGGTCGAGGGCCTCTGCGAACAAGATATTAGCGGAGCTTCCCCCGTCGACGAGGACGCGCCTGACGTCACAGCGTGCTATGTGGGCTTGGATGACTAGAGGGTCTTGGTGAGGGTACTCCACGCCCCTGGCGTCGTTCAAGCGAAGGTGATGTTGCGGGGCGGCATCCACAGCTGCGGCTGCTCCCCGGGGGCTTTTGAAGAGGAGCCTCCGGTGATGACGCTGACGGTGCGATGCTGCGCGCCCTCGATTGCGGTGGCTCGTATGGGGCTATCCCTTGGGTGTCCCACGTGGGCTCCGGCGGGGGGTCGAGGAGGCCGAGTCCGAGACCCGGCCGTCACCCTCCGCAGCTCCATAACGGCGGTGCATGCCCTTGTGTAATGATCACCGTAGCTGTGTACCTCGCACCACTTGCCATAGTGTAGGAGCTCTTGTTCTGCGTAGGGTTGGTCGCCGCAATCAAGTCCGTCGTCGGTGTCGAGGACATGACGGGCCGTCTGCGACCCGCGCTGGCGGCGCCGAGGTTTAGGCCTGCTCCTTGAAGAGCCTTCTGCACCTCGCCTTGCCGCCTCGGGAGGGCCTCCTCGGGCTCTCGGCTGCGGCCGGCCGAGGAGAGGCCACCCGCCCCACTTCACGCGGGGCTCCTTATGGGCGAGGCCGAGGACGGCATCGCTGCGTCTTCGTGCATCCTCCTCCGCCGCGCGTACTCGCCCATTTTGTCAAGAGCGTGGCGATCGTCTTGATTGGCCTCGCGCGTTGTACTCGCCATCGGGCCCGGCGAAGGCCCCGTATGGCTGCATTAACGACGGTCGTTTCATTAATATCTTTACCCGCCTCGAATCTTGGCGGCGCTTGAAGTAGCCCGAGCGTCTCGAGGGTCTTTGCTTCACAATGAAGAGTTGGTCCGCATCGATTCGCCGACACGGTGTCCTTGGAAGTTGCTGCGGCGGTCGCGGCTGCTCCCACGCGTAGATGGAGCCCGGCTCTATGGTAAAAACCAAGAGAGCGCCCCGTGCGGTGCGAGGGGAGTCCTTCGCCGTGGTGTCGCGTCTCGCGCGGCCTCCATCGTGGTTTCGTACACGCGCACGAACTCGCGAGGATCCGTGTCGTCTCTGTACGGGCCGATGATGCTAGGGAACTTGAAGCCTTCGGGCCACACCGCCTGCTGCAACCCCGCCGAAAGCGGGGATTCTGGATCTACGCACCCCGGCGGGACGCGGCTAGGCGTGGGGCCGCGCGTGTCGCCTTCTCGGCGTGGACTCGGCGCGACATCGCCGCAACTCGCCGCCCGAGCCTCTTGTATATCTCGGATGGCTCCGCGAAGGCCCCCTAGTTCCCGCTGGAACGCGTTGAGGGCTGCTAGTAGGACACTTTCCACCGCTGGTGTCGTTGAGACCGCCGGAACGCCCGGCGGACGGGTCGGTGCAGGGACCATCGCCTCACGATCTGCAGATCCGCCGGATGGTTCGTTGCGGCTACCCCCGGCCGTCTGACCCGCGCTACCGGCGAGGGTGGCGGTAGCGGCGCTGGCGGGGTCGGTCGTTGCCGCGCGAGCGTCGATGCCCGCGACCACGGCGCGCGACGCCGCCGCCAACTCTTCGGCGGCCGATGCCGAAACCCCGTGTTCGTGGCGCGGCCCGACCCACCGTCTTCTTTCCCTTCGCCGCCGCTGGTGAAGCTTTTTTCGGTGTCATCTTTTTCCTTCGATCTTCAGGCTTGTCTTCGTCCTCCCCACGGACGGCGCCAACTGTTGTGGCTACAGACCAAACAGAGAGAGAGATGGTAGTGGAGAGTGATGAAGATAAGTGTAATGGCCTGGCCCCTCCCCATGGCTTACTCTCATATATATATACACATGAGGAGTGCTTTTACGGTTATACCCTTACATCTGGTTATCCCTTCTGGGGGCAGTTATGTCATTACACATGGCCTATTCTGGGCCTTATAATTTCCTACCAAGCCTGCTGGGTTTAGGTGGGGGCCACCCCTACGACAATCGTGATATATTATTCTTGGTGCTTGCCGGAACCTAGACGGCTTGGTGGAGGTTCGTGCAATGATCTCTTCAAGAAAATTGTGAAGAGGCACAACGCCATTTGTGAGTGGCTTAGTGTTTGCCATCTCCAGAGCGGAGGAAGAACAACGACTAGTGGATTCAAGGAGTGAGGCTTAATTCGTGGAGCCAGTCTAAATTCGTTTGGCTTTTTCTCAACATGGACTAGTGAAGGCTAGTAAGTTTTTGATAACATGTTAAAAACATCACGTATCTCCAATTCAGTTATTTCTTTGTATCTACCATTCCACATCTATATTTGTAGCAATTGAGCTTGTTATATCTTATTGAGCTAGAAACATATTTGTAGAGACTTAGATTGTGGTGCCTTACAAATACTGGAATTGTGTAGGTATTGGTTTGTGGTAGAAATCTTGCTTAGTTCTTAAATTATAGAAATTAGTTTTTTAGAAAGCAAAAATTTTTATAACCTCCTATTCACACCCCTCTAGTCAGTTAACCTTAATTCTACAAGTGGTATCACAATTTAGTCTCTCATTGATTTAGACTTAACCATCTAAGAGAGAAAAGGTTGGGTAGCGAGGGTATTTCTATAGTAAAGGCATCTCTATTTGATCACTCAAATTATGCATATTAGAAAATTGTCTGTTTATTTAAAGTCCATGAGTCCGAGTATATGAAAAATTGTAAATAAGGGTTGCGTTATGCTTCTTGATCTACTACACCCCATGGAACTTGAGGAGCGCAATGCTTATTTAGATGCTCAAGTGATGATCACTCTTTTTGGAGCTTTGAACGTGGATGAGTTCAATCAAGTGAGCAATTTGGAAATCACTCACGAGATATGGATCACCCTCTTAAAAATCCATGAGGGAACATCTACGGTCAAAGAGGCCAAATTGCATAGACTCCGGATCAAATATGAGACATTTACAATGTTACCGCATGAGGACATTAATGTAATGTATTCTCCCCTCAATATTATTGTAAATGAGCTCAAAGGCCTAAGCACTTCACTAACTGATATTGATATTGTGAGAAATATGCTTAGAGTATTACCGAGAAGTATAAGACCGTTGCGACACTCTTTCTTAAATCTCCTGTGTTAACAAAGATGGCACCGATACAACTCTTAGGCAATTTCATAACCAATGAGTTATACAAGAAGGACGAGGAGTTTTTAGAGCAATCCTCCTCTAAGAGCAAGATGGTTACCGTCTTCAAAGCCAAAGCGGTATCTAACGATGAGTTTGAAGATGATGAAGGTAATTCTGAGGAGGAAATGACTCTCCTCATGATAAGGATGAATATATTCATGAAAAAGCGTTCAAATCAAAGTGCTATAGCAACATTCGTTGTATATGAGTGTGATGAGAAGGGGGTACATTGCCTCTCATTGCCCTACAAAGAAGAATGACAAGGGCAAGTAATCCAAGAATAAGAACTTCAATAGCAAGAAAAAGCTTTTCGAAAAGCTTCAAAAGGATGGCAAGAATAAACCTCATATTAGAGAATGAAACTTCGATGAGGAGTACACCGACTCTGACTCTAATGAGGATGAGTTACTGAAGAAGAATGGACTTGTCGGCATCGCCATCAAGAAGGTTCCATCGCTCTTCTCGTCTTCTACATACCTAGTGGCAAAATCTCTTGATGATACTGAACCCTCATATAATTGGTTTATGGACATGTTGGAAGATTTGAATGAATATCTTAGAAAAGAAAAGTCAAAATTCAAGATCTTGAAGGGAGAATATCTCTCTCTCAAAGATTCTTATGAGGAGTTAAAGAAAACTCATGACTTGCTTATCCAAGAAAATTCTATCAAGTCTCACACTACCATTGGTATTACTTGTGATATTATGGATGAAATGCATAGTGTGCAAAGTGCTAAAACTAGCTCATCTACTTCATGTAATGATTTACTTGCTATTCCATGTTCTAAAGTAGATTCTAATCACAATAATGGTAAGTCTTGTGATGCAAAGCTTGTTGTTGAAAATAATGAGCTAAAGGAGCAAATAACCAAGCTAAGAAAAAGCTTAGAACGGTGCTTCAAGGTTAGAGCCACCATTGACAAGCTTTTAGGTGGGCAACGGTGCTCATTCAACAAAGGAGTTATGTACCCAAGAAAGGTAAGAAACTGGCTCACAAGCCCGCAAGGTTTATAAAATAAAATGACAAATATTGCCATAAGTGCCAGGAAGTAGGACATTTCCATCAAGCTTGTTCTATTAGTAAGACTCCATTCGTAGGATTATATGATTCGTGCTATATGCTTAAGAAAATTAAAAATGACAATGTTATTGCAAGATTGGTTGGCATTTCAATTTTAGACGTTAAAAAGAATGATACTTGGGTGCCTAAAGCCTTGGTCACTAACCTCCAAGGATTAAAACAAATTTGGGTATCTAAAAGAACTTGATTTTCTTTTGTAGGTGAACTGTAAGACTTGGAATGTATTGGGTGTTTGATAGTGGACGTACTTAACACATGACTGGAGATCGGAAGATGTTCACCACATTTGAAAATGGTAGCAACGAGAAGATCACATTTGAAGACAATAGCAAAGGAAAGGTTCTTGGTTTGTGTAAAATTGCTATCTTAAATAATCTTTCAATTTTAAATATATCTCTAGTAGAAATATTAAATTTTAATTTACTATCCATTACTCAATTTGTGATCTTGGATTAATTTGCTCATTTTCTAAAGATGGAGTTACCATTTCAAAGGAAAAAAGAAAATAAATTAGTTGTCAAAGGTTTTATATTTGAAAATATTTACTTGGTTGATTTCTCTTATAGTGATGTATGCTTAAAAACTTGTTTAATTGCAAAAAACCTCTTTGGGTTGGTTGTGGTATAGAAAGCTAGGTCATGTAGGCATGATTCAACTCAAAATACTTTTCAAACATGATTTAGTGGTTGGCTTGAAGGACGAGAAGTTTGAGAAAAATAAATTATGTAGCGTTTGCCAAGCCAGGAAACAAGTTATAAATTCTCATCCTTCCAAAAGTATCATGTTAACCTCTAGACATTGGAGCTCTTACATATGGATTTATTAGGGCTAACAGCCTATAAGAGCATCAGAGACAATAGCTATTGTTTAGTCATTATAGATAATTACTGTATATATATATGTGTATTCTTTTTACATGACAAGGATGAAGCCTCCGGCATCTTCAAAACTTTTTGCAAAAAGAGCCTAAAATGAATTTGATTTCAAAAATAAAGAAATCCTGTAGTGACAATAGTTCCAAGTTCAAAAAAACTAAAATTGAAGATTTTTGTGATGAATTTGGAATAAAACATGAACTTTCCACCACCTATACTCCGGAACAAAATGTAGTTGTAGAGAGGAATAATCGAATATTAATTGAGATGGTTAGGACAATCCTTAATGAATATAATACTTTCGATCATTTTTGGATGGAAGCAATTAATACCGCTTTTATTATGCCATAAATCGTTTTTATTTGAATCGCCTTTTGAAAAAGACTTTCTATGAGCTTTTCATTGGAAGAAAACCGAACACCTCTTAGTTTCGTATTTTTGGTTGCAAATGTTACATTTTAAGAAAAGATGTTCGGCTCACAAAATTTCAAAATTGTTGTGATGTTGGTTTGTTGGTTAGTTACTCAACAAATAGCGAAGCTTTTCACGTCTTCAACAAAAACTTCAGTTTAGTTGAAGAAATGTGTGATGTTTAATTTGATGAGATTAACGGCTCTTATGTAGAGTATGAGAATTTGGATGATGTAGGTAATGAAAGATTGAGAAAAGCGATGAATAATATGCAAATTAGCAATATCAAGCCAAAAGAAGACACAAGTGAATCACCTTCATCAAAAGATGTTGAATCTCCTACCTTTTCTACAACAAGCAAAATTCAAGCAATAGACGTAGAAGGAAAGGAACAACAACAACAACCATCAACTCTAACTCCGAGGATTCACAATGCAATTGGAAAGTATCACCCAATAGATGAAATATTCAGTGGCATGAGTAAGGGTGTTCAAACTCAATCCTGTATAGCTTCTTTTTGTGAATATTACTTTTTTTGTTTCTTCTCTTGAACCAAAACATATAGATGATGCTTTAAACGATCCGGATTGGGTGAATTTAATGAGTGAAGTGCTAAACAATTTCGCCCGAAGTGATGTTTGGACATTGGTGGAAAGACCGAAGGAGCACAATGTAATGGGCACAAAATGGGTTTTTCACAACAAACAAGATGAAAGTGGAGTTGTAGTAAGAAATAAGACAAGATTAGTCGCTCAAGATTATACTAAAGCCGAAGGTTTAGATTATGATGAAACATTTACTTCCGTAGCTAGACTTAAGTCCATTAGCATATTACTTGCCTCTACATCATGTTTTGATATTAAATTATTTCAAATGGATATTAAAAGTACTTTATTAAATGAAAAAATAACCAAACTTGAATATGTCAAATAACCTCCTGATTTCGAAGATCCAAAAAAAATTCAAATCATGTGTATAAACTCTCCAAAGCGCTATATGGCTTAAAACAAGCTCCTAGAGTATTGTATGAGTGCATTCGAGATTTTTTTACTCTCAAAATGAATCAAAATTGGAAAGATTGACACAACATTGTTTACAAAAATTATT
Source organism: Dendrocalamus sinicus (assembly GCA_036346575.1). Taxonomy (NCBI): domain Eukaryota; kingdom Viridiplantae; phylum Streptophyta; class Magnoliopsida; order Poales; family Poaceae; genus Dendrocalamus; species Dendrocalamus sinicus. Next base: position 6,614,411 of record CM070660.1, on the reverse strand, counting down.
GATGATGATTTTTTTGTATGCCAAATTTGTATTGATGATATCATTTTTGGGTCTACTGACCAAGACTTTTGCAAAGAGTTTTGTGATATGATGTCTAAGGAATTTGAGATGTCCATAATCAGATAGCTTAGCTATTTCCTTGGACTCTAAATCAAGCAACTCAAAGATGAGACGTTCGTGAACCAAACGAAGTACGCAAAGGACTTGTTCAAGAAGTTTGGCATAGAGGACTCCAACCCATTAAGACTCTCATGGCAATAAACAGACATCTTGATCTCAATAAGAGAGGTAAACTGGTAGATTTAAAGCTTTATAGATCTATAATGGATAGTTTGCTCTATTTTACCATATCTAGGCTCGATATCATATTTAGTATTTACATTTGTGCATATTTTCAAGTATCACCAAAAGAGTGACATTTGGTGGCTATAAAAAGAATTATATGATATTTAAAGCATTCTTCTAGTATTGGCTTTTGGTATCCTAAAGTTATTAAATTTGATTTAATTGGATATTTGTTTTTGGATTATGCGGGTTGCAAAGTGTATAGGCAAAGCACCTCAAGAAGTTGTCAATTGTTAGGAAGGTCTTTAGTTTCATGGTCATCCAAGAAATAAAATTTTGTAGCCCTTTACACTGTCGAAGCCAAATATATTTTCGTGTGTAGTTGTTGTGCACAATTGCTATGGATGAGTCAAATATTGATGGATTATAGAATTAAATTTGATAAGATGCCTCTTTTTTGTGATAATGATAGTACCGTGAAAATTGTCAATAACCCGGCTCAACATTCAAGAACCAAACATATAGATATTCGCCACCACTTCTTGTGAGACTATGTGAGCAAAGGTGACATAGCCATTAGGCACATTCAAACCAAAGACCAATCAGCATATATTTTCACCAAACCATTAGATAAAAGCCGCTTTTGCAAGTTGAGAAATGAGTTAAATGTCATATACTATTCAAATATTGCTTGAACTCATGCCTCACATCTTTTGCTTCCATTTGGTGTTATTGGAGCTTTTGAGAAAATTATTTTCAAATATTTCCCAAAAACCTCTATGTTCATAAAAATTATGTTTTTGGATATTATTTGGCATGGTTAAAGCATAATGATCCTGAAAGAAACTTATTTGAGTGCAAAACTAGGGATCACTTATATAATTCCCAAAATCTATCACTAAAATTTTAGGAAAATCGAAACTACCGCTCTTCCTTCAGTGGTACTATCACTTTGTGGTCCTATCGACATTGAACCTATGGTACTATCGCTCCACGGTAATATCGACGTTAAAATTATGGTACTACAGCGTCAATTGGTGGTCGCATTAATTTCTGCACCACCCCTTATCCTCCCTTTCTCTCTCCTTGAGCGGTCACTCCGTATCTCTCAACCGTGCCACATTCTATTTCTCCTCTCTTTCACCTGTCCAAATCTAAAACTTGAGATTTTCAATTTCTTTAAGATTTTTGACATCTAGTTGATTCAAAAGCACCTAAGGGTCTTTCTCCTTCTAGATCAAGGTACAAATCCCTTCTAAATCCTTGCATTGCCTTGCTTTAAAACCCTAAGGTCTCCTAGTTAGGTTTTGGCAAATGTGGATGAACTAGTGCATTTGTCTTGGGCAAAGTGCTCTAAACTAGTGTCAAATGGTATTTCATATCTGATCTATGGATTCAATCCATGGAAAGAATTAGTTAGAATTAAATTATTCATGCCCTAGAAACTATTCAACAAAAACGGTATTACTGCTCAACATATGTGGTACTACCACTAAGTGGTCATACCAGCCAATAAATGGTCGTACTACCACAACATGGTCATATCAGAAGGTACTTGGTGGTACTACCGCACCCTGGTACTACTGCCCTATACACTGTGGTACTACCGATTTTGCTGAAAAATCCAACTACTTCATCTCATTTAGCTCAAAATCTATTCCCATTTGATCTAGTTATCCTCTCATTCCTATTTGAAGATGCCATGGGCAAACATTGCTGTGAGCAAGCACTGTGGCTCTCTGACAACTTGAGCTGGTCCTTCTGCATGAATATCCGCTTCCTCTCTATCGGGACTCATCTAAGCTCCTGCCCAACACTCTGCCAATAATCCAGAGCTAGAATCAGCTCAGAGGGATAGGGAAGAAAGAGCCAAAGGCAAGGCAACAACACCAGAATTAGATTAAAAAACTGAATGTAAAGAGTGCTCCTCCCATGAGGTCAGTGAGCAATTCGATGAGGAAATGGGTGAGCCAAAGGAGCAACCCATAAACCTAAGATCCATCATCAGCGATGATTACACAATTCTTCATCAACCAAATCATTTTCTGTAGCAACGGACATCCACTGATCCCAGATTCCACCCAAGGTTTCAGTAGGAGGTCTTCTTTCAAATGTATGGCAACCACCGACAGTTTACTGAACATAAGTATGTGGACTGGGCACATCTAGAGTCCCTGGATAGACACTTAGGGGCATATAGGCTTTTTCATTCCTCTGACATTTATGACTTAGTCTCACTCAAGTGTGACTACAATGAGGACATCATATGACAGTTTTATGCGATGGTGTATGTCTCTCCAAACTTCACCTATATGACTTGGATGACAAGACAAGAGAGGTTGGAGTCAAACAAGAGGAAATTTGAGCTATCTCTGAGGATTGAGTCAGGAAGGTATGAGAAGATCCATGATAGGCCCACACTCAAGATACATGCTTGGGTTCAATATTATGATACTAATGTGAGGTATGTGCCAGGGAAGCTTGCAGGATTACTTCCTCTTCCTAGCCTCATTAATAAGATTATCAGGCACACCTTCTTTTCAACAAGTGGAAATTTTGATGCTATCAGAGGATATGCTTGGAACATCTTAGATAGCATCATGAATAGGAGAAGATTTGATGTGGTTGACTTGATCATTAGAGAAATTGATGCCTCCAAGAATGACATGGTCAAGAGGATCTATTTTGCACCGTACATCATGACCCTGATCATTAGAAAGACTGGATATCATGAGGGTTTGGGAGCCACCCATAAGCCCTACAACTACAAGCCTCACGAGGGTCCTCCTATTCTCGTAGCTGCACCTCTGCAAGCTCAAGAAGAAGGAGAAGCACAAGCTCAAACTAAGGATATAACCTCTCTTTCCCAAATCTGTTCTGCCATCCTCCAGATTCACAACAGTTAGTCGGAGGCCATTGCAAAGCTTGCCTCTCTCTACCAGGGTGAGCTCCATTAATGACAAAGTGACCTCTCCCTCGATGAGAGAGTTACCTCCATTGAGCACATCCTGGTGACTCCTCCCGTTCGCTACGGCCGTCGTCGCCATCGTGACCCTTCACCGTAGGAGTAGCCCTTTTTGGTACTTTGGCGCCAAAGGGGGAGAAGTGATAAGGAAAAGCTCCACCCGGAAGAAGTGAAGAAGAAGTCTATCCTAGCTTATTATATATGCTATGTTATATTTGGACTTTATTGTTGAACCTCTATGTATGAACTTATTATGTGTGACTTTTAGTCAATTGTGTGATGAACCTGTAATCACTATGGTTATGTTGGTTATGTGTGCATGAATTTATAATTGTCTATTGTATATCTTCATGATTTTATATTGATGCTTCTTATTTATGCTGATAGTGATTCCTCAAGTTCATCATATAGAAGAAACTCCACCAATTTTTTTTAAAATCTATACATATGCTTGCAAATCACCTCATAAATCCACATGCACATGTTTAGGGGAAGTTTCTTTAATTGACTTTGAAGAAACTAATTCTCAAAATCTTTTAAGCTCATTTCAAGAATTATTTGTTTTTCAAAGTAACAATAAGAATATACATCTCATTTTCAACAAGTGGTATATTCATACTCTTTCAAATCACTTGTATCATTTGGGTTGTTATCAATTACCAAAAAGGGGGAGATTGAAAGCATCTAGCCCCCTAAAAAATATTTTGGTAATTAATGATGACATGTGCATATAGGACTAATATGTTTATCAAGTGTTTGAAAGGTTTAGTCTCGAAATTTTCTTGACAACTTGGAAATGCATGATCGGAGTTTACCTGGCGGTATTACCATACTGCGGTATGATCAGGAGGTAGTGCTGCACTACCGCAACTTGGCATGACCCCGAGAAATCGATAGTACTGGAGTGTAATTGGCGGTACTATCGTAGAGCGGTATAACTGTAAATAATGAGTGGAACTACCGCATCCCGGTATGACCAAAAGATACATGGCGGTACATTATTTCTAGATATTGCCATTTGTGAAGCACTTTTTGCTCTCGGAAAAATGGCAGAATTGCTCCCTAGAAATGATACTACCACAGTGCGGTAGTACCGGACATTAGAGGGTGGTAGTATCGCTCTACATAGTAACAACTAGTTTAGATGCATTTATTACGCATGTTATAGCCGTTGCACATCAAGCGCGATAATACCGGCCTATACACAGCGGTACTACCACATTTACTATTTTTAGGGTATTACCTCAAACGGTTGAATTTGTGGGTGAGGGGCAAAAATAACCCCCACTAGCACTAGGACAGCAAGAGAACACTTTATTGAATACTCTTGAGCTTGTAGCATCCTCTTCACATCTCATATACATCAATTGCATTCATTTGAGGTAGTTAAGTCCAAGTCAAGTGCATTCATTTCATTAGTTGATCCTTGGCACTTGGATTGTTTCAAGCGATCACCGTGATCTGTTACTCTTGGTATTTGCCGGCACCTAGACGGCTTGGCGAAGGTTCGCACGGTGATATCTTCAAGAAGATTGTGAAGAGGCCCAACACCATTTGTGAGTGGTTCGGTGTTTGCCATCTTCGGAGCGGAGGAAGAATAACCACTAGTGGATTTGAGGAGTGAGGGTTAATTCATGGAGCTGGTCCAAATTCGTTTGGGCTTTCCTCAACGTGGACTAGTGAATGCCGGTAAGTCTTCGACACCACGTCAAAAATATCGCGTGTCTCCAATTCTGTTATTTCTTTTTCTCTACCATTCCACATCTATATTTCTAGCAATTAAGATTGTTACATCTTGTTGAGCTAGAAACATATTTGTAAAGACTTAGATTATTGTGCCTTACTAATACTAGAATTGTGTAGGTCTTGATTTGTGGTAGAAATCTTGCTTAGTTCTTAAATTATAGAAATTAGTTTTTTTAGAAAGCAAGAATTTTTAGAACCTCCTGTTCACTAATCGGTTATCTTGATCCTGCATACATGGCAGTCTACAGGAAATGAGACCCACATGTCAGGGATTATGGTCCATGGACTGGGTCTACGTAGGGTTGTAAGGGTGTGAGGCCCTCATGTCAATGACTCAAGGTTTAACTCAAAGGCTAATTAGATTTTTTAATCTTTGTGGGACCTACTGTCTGTCGTACATTATCTACTAAGCAAACAGTAAGCATGTGACCAATTGTTTACTATGCGGGTCCACTTGTCATCAAGACAGAGCTCACTAGAGCAGGGAAGATCACAGCGGAGCTCCTTGCCGTGCTTGCCGATTGCGAGGGAGGCACCAAAGGGCTTGATGAAAGGGCAAAATGGGTTGCCAACTTCGTGCTCTAGCTAATGACAGTGGTAGTGGCTCACGAGATGCATTGGAGCGGTGGTGCATTGGCGATGAGTGGCGGAGTGGTGTGGCCGAATGACGGCGATGTCATAGCGGCAAAGTTGGGGTCAAGAGGGTCTTATTCTAGGCATGAAGGGGTGACTAAAAATGCTATAGTGTCAGTTCGGGGACCTAGGGTTGCTGGGGTACGCCGGCGGTGAGGTTCTGTAGTGCCGGTGGCACTAGTGATGGCGAGGCCCAAAAATTCAAATTTAAATCCTCAATTTGATGTCGAATTCATGATATATGCTACAAGGCAATGCTAGGGTGATGCCGACGTGGCCAGAGATGGGATATAGTAGCAACAGTGATCTGGCTGAAGGTGGCAATAGCTAGCCAATGCATATCTCAAGAATTCATGTGTGTCATGAGCATCTACATGGTTAGGGGGGACTCAACAGTGTGGATGGTGGAGGCAGAGGAGGGCCGAGGTGTGCTGATGATAGCAACCCAGAGTAGTATGGTGGGCTCACCGTGGCAGCGACATACTGGAGGAGGACTCAAATTATCACTTGGACAAGGAAGCGAGGGTCGCGGGATGCTTCAAGAGAGGGGATTGGACTAGTGTTCACTGGAGAGGAAATGGCGGTGGCGGTACCAAGTTTCAACCTTGTGTGAGGAAGATGATGGTGTCGGTGAATTGGAGGTGAGGAGACGCCAAGTTAGCAGAGGGAAAATGTAGAGGAGGGCTTGGAACATGATGTGACACGTGCCAAAAGGGGAGGAGCTCATTGGAGTGTCGGGAACAACGTGGGGGAGCTTGGCAGTGTGCGACTAGACTTGGGGAAGACGATGCTGTGTAGTGGCGTTCCAGCCATTTAAGTAAAGGGGAAGTGGGGAGCGAGAGGGGAAAATGAAGAGGAGGAGGAGAAGAAAAGGACGTGCTTTGCTCGGCTTATAAGGCAGTGGAGCTTGGCGTTTTCTCACGGAGAGCTCTGCGCAAGCATGTGCGAGTTCTCACAAGTGTGGTGTGATGCGTGCTTCACAAGGTGAGGGGACCAGGTTACGGCGCTTGATAAGAGGGAGAAAGGCTTGAGGTGCCTCATTCTGCACCTCCTATAAAGAGAGGGAGAAGCGCACGGGAGGGAAAGAGAAATCAGGAGAGAGCAGGGCGACAGGCTGACTTAGGCACAATGATGGGGCTAGGTCACACCAGCACAAGGCTCGAGGTGGTAGCAAGCTGTGTTACTTCTGCTGCACTGCTCACACATGAGAGAAGGAGGGCGAGAGGGCGACGGTGGCGTGGAGAAGAAGGTGGATAGGGGTGGCGCTAATGAGCTAGGCCAAGGTCCGCATGATAGTAAGGAAAGAGGGAGAACAGAGGTGCGATTGGCTAGGCTGAGCGATACTAGGCCGCACGTGGGGAGTGAAGGAAAGGCGAGGCGCTGCATGGGCCGGATGGGCCACAGGGGAAAAAAGAGGGAGATAAGGGAAAGTGGGCCAGTGGGGGGAAAAGAAAAATAGGGTTGGGCCCATGGCTAGGTTTCAACTCAAAGTGAAGGAGGGAAAATAAAATGATTTAACTTTTTTATATGAGATTTAATTTTTGGTTTTGAGTTTGGATTTGAACATCTTAAGGGATTTTGCAAACATGGACTTTATGAAAATATAAAATATTTTTATTTGCACTCAATTGAAAATTTGAATTTTAAAATCCCTGTTTGGTTTGAATTTAAAATTACATTTTGGGAATGGGTTGCAGTGCAAAAAGGATTTAAAATATTTTTGAGTCACACACAATTGATTTTAATATTTTGCAATTTTGATTTTTTTTAGCCAAGGAATTTATTTTAAAATTTAAAACTCAAGCAATGCTTTAGGAAATTTTTTAAAATGCACCAACTTTTTTTAAATCCATGAAAATCATGCATGCTTTTATTTTGAAGCAAATTTGGGTTGTTCCATCGACTGTCGAGCATGCTTACACCAAAGCAGGTCATGCTAAGCATTTCCAAAACTGGAAGCCCAATCATGGCCTGCTTTTGAAAAGGTTTAGCCTTACTATATATTCCGCCTATTATCCTAGGGCGTGTTAGATTGATAACTTTTTTGTTGGTAACTTTTATCTTTCGAAATTGTTCACATTTTTGTTGCTTCATTCATAATTCAGGTCATCAGTCCAAAGCTAAGTGTGGTGTCCTAAGCAAACATGTTGTCTTTGTCAGACATTCTTAGACTAGAACAGTGGTGGACCTAGGAATTTCAAGAGGGCTATTCGAAGTTGCAAAATATTGTTCAATTGAAAACATAAAGGTCCATAGTAGCAAAAAATAAAGTACAATTGTTTATATTAGAGACAACGTCTCAAATAATATAAAGAAATTCTAAATAATAAAAAATTAACATGACGATGTTTCATGCCTTGGAAACGAGATATAATGTCATGCAGACAAACACACAAAAAGGAAGCAACTTCAGCAATGATTGAAAAACAGAACTCAAAGACTAATAGTTTTAACCATGATGATTGGAATTAGAGATGAACTGTTTCTCTAGAACTACTAACCTGAGTCAAAGTTCAAATCAGAATAATTCTACAATAGAGTTGTACAATCACAACGAGATGCTTTAATCAAGTTAAAAGACAATTCTCTTTGTTAGATTTTTGTATTTCCAAGTGGAAGTTCAAAAGTACTTTTATCGTAAACATACTTTGTTAAACGGTTTCTAACTAAGCAACTTAAGTAGTATGCTAAACAAAACATTGATCGGACAGCCAGACATCAAAGGGATCAAATCATCCAAGTTCCCAACACATCAAACTACATGACAAACTTGATAACACTTACATATTTTCTAAATAATTAATACATAAGTCATCATAATATAATCAACTACTATGCAAAAATTTTAGAATCATTATATATACCTCACTTCTTTAAGCAAAATATAACTAACGTCTTTATTTAGACATATAATTTTGCTTCAAATCAGAGATCGCTAAGGGAGAAGGAGACTGAGGGATTATTGGATTAGGGATATGGGGCCATGATGCCATGGGGGTCACTAGGTCGGGGAGGGTGAACCTGTGCGGCTGCACCACATTGGCGAGCAACGATGGCAAGATAACTTGCGACTTGCAAAACAGCCGCTCCATTGCTCCTATAAGACTAGAAGCTCCTGCGCCACCAAACGGAGAGAGACAGAGAGGAGAGACTTGAGTGAGAGAAGGGACTGAGTGATACCTAGAGTTTCTATCGTGTGTCATGTGAATCACGATAGTGGCCTAGTGGGCCTAGGCCAGTGTCTGACGCCGATTTGGGCTTTGGAGAGGGAAATAGGCCAAAAGGATCTAGCGATAATTTAGGTTGACTGGGTATGAACGAGATGAATTTGGCCTAACTACTAATATACATATGTATTATATCTTGTATATAGTAGAATTTTTTGGCAAAAATTTTGGGTATTCAACTGAATACCCTTGAATTATGCTAGGACCGTCCTTGGACTAGAAACCCGATTAATGGCCTGTTCTTTTTGGTTGCAGCTTATGGCTTTTAGCTGAAATTTTTGAATTTTGACTGTTTACGGTACAGATTACGGAGAGATTGATACTCACTTGCGATTTTGGCTAGTACAGATGTTGGGTTTTTAACGTGTACTACGTTTAACTTGTAGACCCCGTCTTGAGAAAATACTCCGTTTAAAAGTTAGGTACTGTAGCGGCTGCAAAAAGCCGGCTGGCTTATTGCTTGCCGAACATGCCCTAATTGTCACATTCTGTCTGAAAGCAGGGGCGGAATTGGGCCCCTGGCAAAGTGGGCTTTAGCCTGGGGCGTGAGAAAATTTGTAGTGTATAGCCCAGGTCAGCCCGAGGTATTATTAGTAATATTCAGCCCAGGTAGCCCATGTACATTTCACAGTTCAGCACAGAGCCACCGGCCCACCACTGTCTCCGACTCTCCGCGCGGCCCAAGCCTGCTCGACTTCATGCGCTACCTGCGGGCTGAGGCGCCGATCGAGAAACCCTAGCCGAACCGCAAAACCGCAGAACACCTCGTGCCCTCGTCTGCCAGACCGCCACAGCGCCACTGAGCAGCAGCACAAGGCAGAACCGCACCGCACCACAAGCTGCCTCGTCGCCTCGGGCCCTCCGCCGTCTCATCGCCTCCGCCGACCGCCGTCTAGATCTGCCTCTTCGCCTCGGGCCCTCCGCCATCTCATCGCCTCCGCCGACCGGCGACCGCCGTCTCAGATCTGCCTCCGCCAATCCACCTCGTCACCTCCGGCCCTCCGCCGCGCCGTCCCGTCTCACTTCTCAGATCTGCGCGAGCGCAACTCCCCCGCTCCCCGCCTCCCGGTGCCGCCCGGCCAGTTGGTGCCGACTGCCGAACTGCCGAAGTGCCTTTATCTGTTTATCAGTTTATGGCTTTATGCTATCTTGGTAAAAATGGTGCTTTACTGATTTATGCTTTTTGAATCTAAGTATATTTCTTGCAATTGCATCAAGGTTACAACTTACAAATCATACAATGGATATGTCATATGTGAATGATAAAAGAGGGATTACTCATTACTGGATGTCTGGATTAGCCGATTAGTATCCATTTACTGATTTACGCTATCAGGCTATCTGTTGGTGCATAATTCTTAGAACTACTAGGTGCATTTTTTTAATGAACTAATGAAGTGAATCTGTTTCTAATCATCTAATGTATAGGTGTTTATAGTTAATAATTTCCAAAGTTTGGATGTTGCTTAACAGTCTGTGAGCAGTGAGCTTGTAGCTAACTTTTTGAAACCATGAGCTTGAAGTTAAGTCACTTTAACAGTATGTGAGCAGTGAGCTTGTAGCTAACTTCTGTGAAACCATGAGCTTGAAGCTAAGTAACTTTGAAGCTAAGTGTATAACAGTTTAGCTATTCATGTTTTTGTTAATCTATTGTATTTCTGTTGTTGACAAGCAGCAGTGTATCTGTTGTTGACCAAGTATTCATGTAAATATTGTATTTTTGTTGTTGACTAGCAGCAATGTATCAGTGTATCATGTTGATCCTAGCTGTTCTTGTATTATAACTCTTGAAAAAATATTAGTGTTTTATGTATGAATGGATGAATCATACTATGGTATGCTATATTAAACGAGACATATTTGCAAATATTAATAAAAAAACTCGACCTGCAGGGGTACAAGACACCCCCCGGCATTAGCTTAAGAAGAAAGATCCTCTCACAGATCGAGAAAATCTCCGAACCCTTGCCCCACCCTCGACACACGGCATCAGCCCATGTGAGAGCGCCTAGGGAGCTTAACGCCGCCCAGATGACTGGGCCCGACCCTAACGACCAGCGATCGGGCGAGCCTTTCGCCTGTGCTTTGGCTTATGGGGCAAGCGAGGATTTTTACCCCACTGAGTCGAACCCAGACTGGGGTGCTACTAGAGCGTTCTACCACTACGATAGAAGCTCGTTCGCATTTGCAAACATTAATGATGATAAGATTTTAGAGAGTTTTCAAGGGATGAGGTCACGTAAGAAACAATTATCCCGTGCTAGTGGTAAGTTAGCTTCTTATAAATATAGACTTCGTGTTGTTCATATTGATTCATACACATGTTTGATTTACTCTTATATGTTGTCTTTACAGGTTCTGGTTCATGTCCAACTTTCAATGAAGAAATGACAGGATAGGATAGAGAGCAAATCATCGTAATTTAGGTACTCAAATTGTATCTCTATTATGTTACATTTTTTGTACTTTGAGATCATGCTATGTTCTTCGTATTATGCTTTATGTTTGCTTGTTTAGTATTGAACTCAAGTTTCATATCAGTAATACAATTAGCCAATTATGATATACTTTTGTTATATCGTGATATGGGTACAAATTGACGTTAGTTTTAGGTGGTTAGAGTTCAACCCGGGGCGTAGCCAAATCCTGGTTCCGCCACTGTCTGAAAGGGTTAGTCTTGTCGTTCCATCTACTGCATGCAGAAAACAACTTAAATTTACCTAATTAAGTTCATCCATCTGAAGTAGATTGCATTCCTGTCGTGTTGAATGATCGTGTTAGAATTTAGCAAATGTCAGACGTGTAGCTCATACTTATGCCCTCACTTGTTGCCAAGGGTGCCTACACTTCTTGAACTGACGAAAGGAAGCCATCATCCCAAATTGCTATAGCAAGGTGAGCCGTTGGATGCCATTGGCAGCTCGTCGAGTTGCTTATGCTCAACTCTCAAGCAGCTAAACCTAGTGCTAACTACTTAGTTCCAAACAATTTGGGGGGTTCAGTTGAAAGATGAAACCCATGCGCCCATTGGAGATCCACCACTGACACTAATCGAGTACGGCTACGGGCCCTATGAAATCCAGGAGCAGGCCAGCCGAAGCAAATTCACCGCAGAACAGTTTTAATTTCTGCATTACTGGAATGCTGGGATGAAGTTGATGCGAAGCAATTCGCCTCCTTATCCAGAAATAAGTGCGCTGGCCCAGGTGGTATTGAGAACGTGCTAGCTGACAACGCATGCAATACAAGCGCAACAAACCAAAGAGCAGAAGTAGTCATCCACGCTTGAACCATCCAAGCGTGATTGTTGATCGCCGCTCCAGATGCTTGCATGTACAGCTGCACAGCTTATCCTGTTATCCCTTTCAATTAGCAGCGACCGCAACAAGAGATAGATGATCTTATCAGCAGCTTAGCTAGCTGCCACCTTTTGCATTTAGATGATCTTATCAGCAGCTTAGCTAGCTGCCACCTTTTGCAATGCTTCCGTCGCAGCTTATCTTGTGGGTTTCTGCTGCTGCTACTGCATGCCGCCGAGGCCTGAAGACTCTGGCTCCACACGACCACACCAGACACCACACCTGTGATTTCTTGCTCACTTGCCTTAGCGGCTCAGCATTATCGGGGGTAGATATGCTGCGGTCTTGCAGAGCCTTTTTTTTTCTTCAGAGAAGAAGAAATGTTGTTGAGTTGGTTCTACGGTTCTGCCGGCCCACGTTGCGTTGGCGTGGGCTAAAATTTCGGCCGCGGAGAAGTTACGGAATTAGCCGTGCAAGGCCCTGAATTTGGCCCAATGCAGCGACCGCACGGTCTAGGAGGGCGGCCTGTCAGCCCAAGTGGCGTTGTCCTCAGGTTTGTAATTTGCTTATCTGCGTTTGCTGTAGTATTGTTGCGGCTCGAGATAGCCACAAGTTTTGCGTGTTATTCGATCCGGTTTGCTCGGTTGGTAGTTTGGTACGAATTAGCAACTTCATGTGGTCCTGCTCGTGCAGATGCCTAGCCTTTAACCTTTTTCTCAATGGAGTGAAATTGTGAACAGCTAGCAAAAAATAGTCAACTAGATTAAAGTCTAAGCAGGGTGTAAGACCACATGGAGCTTATCTTATGTGATGAGTATTTGACTTTATTATACAAAAGTTGTTAAAGTTTAAGTTTAATTTTAAGTGTTTGTTGAAGTTCAAGGTTGGTTGGGTCCGGTTTGATAGGCATGTGTTAACGGTCAGGCCGATATCTTATTATCGGGAGGGTTGATTGCTTGGTCTTTAGATGTGCAGGTGGTTTGAAGAACATTAGCAGTCAATGGTAATTGACCGAGGCTAAGCGAGAGAGCTGAGGTCTATGTGGTTGGGTAAGTTTGAGTGAGGAGGCTACATGTCTCAAGGAGGAAGCACATAAAGATAATGATCGTGAAGAGCACGAGTTGATACATGTGGTATGCCAAGTGAGTTGGATCGGTACAAGTAGAGATGATTCGGGGAGACCAGATGCATGAAGACTTAACGACAAGTTATTGAGCGTCATGAACTATGTGTCAAAGCATATGGAGATGATTTGATGAGTTGGATTGGTTTCAGTGTTGCTTCGAAGAGAAGGAATGGAATCATGAAAGTGGAAGGGCATTTCGGTAAAATGCCCAATACTGGAAAAGAGGCGGTGTGCGAAACTGCAGCGATAGCCTAAGTGTTTAGATCAAGCAAATGGAGGACAAGAGTGTGAATTGGGTTATTGGAGGTTCATGCTGAAGAATGCTTTGAAAACATGCTTAAGTGTTAAGTGTAAAACATGTTATGTTGTTGGGTTATCGGGTTGGCCTATGTCTAAGTGTAGAGGATCCACTAAGTGGTTCAGATCTAGGGTAAGAGTTGACGTGGAGGTATGTCTCCTCTATAAAATAGATGGAGAGGTTATGGAGAGACAAGAGGTCTCTTGAGGAGAGGTTATGAAGAGACGAGGGGTCTCTTGAGTCTTGTGCTCATGAATAGTAGAGGGTGATCTTAGAACTTGTGAAATCATGAGTTGTGTGTGCTCTTGAGTGAGTTCTATTTTTCGGGTGTGGAGTGGCTGTAATCCATAATCTCCAAGTGAAATAGAGATGTCAATTTCGTCCAAGTGATAATGCTCATGTTTCTTATGTTGTGCTTTTGATTTGCATGTTGTTTTCCTTGGTTTTTTCCTCTTTTTTTGATTTTGTTGGTTGCTAAGGATTTGTAAAAGATAAAACAATTTCTTAGAGGCCAGTTCCCATCCATTTATGCACCCTAATAGCAAGTTCTTCTAGGTTGTCTTGTGTTTGCCCGGTTTTGGCTTGAAATGAGTGATTTCTTAAGCTTTTGTTTTAAGTGTTTTGCTTTGGAGTTTTGCTGTGGTTTAGCTTGTTAGGATACATAGAAGTTGATCCAAAATCATCTTAATTATCCTTAGCCCACGAGCAAGCTTTTGACTGCAGATTAGGCTTTGACTTGGTTTTTAAGATGAAAGTAAGATGGGTTGCAGGTGACGTAGGCCAATGCGGCAACCTCTAGGCTGCTACCACCAATTATTGCTACATTGCAATACTAGTTTATACACCCCTACTTATCAAGCACGAGAAGAGCAGTACCATTTGTGCTACGGAGGTGCTTCTATTCTATTCTCAATAGTGATTTGCATAATTTTTAAAGCATAATGAACATCAAGTTGAATTATCAGATTGAAGAATATCTGTAGTGTAAGTCAAGTGTCACTGCCAGTTGTGGTGGCCATGACCTCAGCCGCCTCGCCATTGCACACCACCGTTACTGCGAGGATGGCCACACCGTGCTGGTGGAACAAGTCGACCAGGCATGTCAGCACGCTCGAACGTGTCGCCCACCAGGGGCGGATCTACAGTGATTCAAGGGTATTCAGCTGAATACCCAAAATTTTTGGTAAAATATTAATATATATATATATATAAGGTATAATATATATGTATATTAGGAGATAAATCAAATTCATCGATTTCATACGTAGTCAGCCCACTAGCCCAGGCATCGAATCCTTTTGGTCTTTTGGACCATGTCCCACTCCCATCGATGCCTCGATAGCCTAGGCCCATTGCTTCCAACAATCCAACACGGAGTCACGGAGACACGCTCACAAGTCACAAACACACTCTCAGTCGCCAGTTGGTACTCTCATCTCTTGGCCTAGCGGCGGTAATCTCTGAGCCATAGCAACCGGAGTTCGAGTGGCCGACCGACCGCCGACGGGCGACGGCTACTGCGAGTCTACGGCGGGCTTCTTCCGGGATCCCTGCTTGCCTCCACTACCGCATCTCACTTCCCTCCTGAGCTTCTTCCGTTCTTCAGTCTTCGTCCCCAAACTGATGGTATGGAAATGGAACCCAAATCGCTCAGGTAACTAGATTGTGTAGTTCTATCTGTAATAGATGTTCGTAGATCTACCTGTTGCACATGAAGTCATGAACATTGATATTCACGAGCATTGCTCTATGATAGATGTTGGTAGATCTGTTGTCTCTGGTAGTTCGGCCACTCCCCTTTCATATGTGCTATGAAATCTCTCTCTTTGTTAGATCTGTTAGGAACGTATCAGTATCTCCCCTACATTTTGCTGTGAAATCTCGGTGTTGCTTTTAGTTAGTCGATGTTTTTCGGTTATGCATGTTGTTATTGTCGTACATCATGGAAATTTGTTAGGAAGTTGTGTTCGAGCTGCTCGTTTGGAATGGTGACGAAACTGAGGATGACCTCTTCTTGAGTGTTTGCCAGGGATCTCAGCAGCTGGTGGTTTGCTCCGCACATGCGTGCTTGCTTGATCTGCTTAGACTGAATAATTTTCACGAAGTCTGACGGAGAATTCTCCGATGAAGGGATTGCATTGGCACCGAGAGAAGTGCCTGTCCATTGTGAAAACATGAATTTTTGCGTAAGATAGGCAGCATATCGAGGATACTGGCTCCTGAGCTTATGAGCATATGATATGTGAGTAATTTATGACGAAATGTAGTAGGTAGAGTTCAGTTGATTTAAGTGTACTTAAGTTAGTTCTTTCCTGCTAGTACACTAGTTGAAATTATTGATTCAGTCTGCTTAAGTTAGTTCCTTCCTGCTACTACACTAAATGAAATTTTCTTACAGAATTGCCGACTTTTAGCAATGATTGTATGAATTGGTTAGAAAATGTACTTGCTTGGTTATAGTATTAGAGTTTAGAATCATCTGCTTTTGTCAGGGAAGAGTTAGGAACCCTGACCTAATGGCAGTTTGGATCTTCCCTCCATTTGCCTCTTAATTTTGCAATGGCCATTACATATGTTTCGTCATGAACGCAGAGTCATCAACATGAGATTTCTTTATTTTTGGATCTTCCCTCTATTTGCCTCTTAATTTTGCAATGTCCATGTTGCCTTTTAATTTTTTTTTGTAATTTCTTTATGTTACTTGGGATATTGTTTCTAGTACAAACAATTGTACTTTAATTTTCGCTCTTGTGAATCTTTATGTTTTCTATTAAACCATATTTTCGTAACTTCGAATACACATCCCAAAATTCTTGGATCCGCCACTGTCGCCCACACCTGGACGGTGTAGCATGACATCCATCTGAACATGAACACCTTGGCGCCACCATCGCCATCACTCGCGGCTATGCGGCTCGACCACCTCCTCCACGATCTCCGCCCTTGATGCCTGTGCATTAGTTTTTCGGCCGGTTAGCGTTATGAGCTCAATTGATCTCAAAGAACGAACACTAAAAGGAAAATAAATCATCGATTAAGAATGTGGACACATGAACGAACAAATCCAAGGGGCTAAGGGAAAGGTTGGGGTCTTGGGGAGTAGCGCACCAGGCTTGGCGTAGAGCCTGGACATGATATGCCGGTGGGCGTGCTCGACATCAGTCGTTGCCTACCACTTGGACGTCTCTGCTGCCTCCACTGGTGTCCCTATTAGGTTTAGCCGAATCGGATCAGCCTCTGCATGCGTTGCCATGTGAGTTGAAGCGTCGAAGGGGCTATGCGGGGATAGGGACGGGAATAGGAGGTTGTGGCTTATGTAGGCTAAATTGTGGGCTATGCGGCCAGCCACTTAAGTTCATGTAAGAGAGAAGCTAGCCCATGGGGGGCCACTTACTATATCATGGGGCGGGTTTAGTGGGCTCGTGGACAGGCCACGCCCACTTACACTTGTACTTAGTTTTGGTGTTATCTTTCTTGAAATAGATAAAGGTTGGAACATTAATGATGATCTATGAGATTGTTGATTGGAATATATTACAAAGTTCTTAAGGAAGCTATATTTCAAGTTTCATGATATTTGTAGTTATTGTTTGAAATTTAGCCCCTTTTTAGTTTTAAAATAGTGCTGATTTTCTATCCTGTGTTGAGCGAGAGGTCGCACTACCCATGAGCAGTCACACCAGTCATGCTCATCAAGTCTTGTTCTACTTAGTTTTCTTGGTGGTTTCCTTATGGTTAGGTGCTGATCCATAGCTATTAGAGTGGAAGAACCTTATGTTCTTGAAAGAAGTTGCATTGGTTTTGGTTTTTGGTTTTGGGTCTCTTGGGTTCTTTGTGCTCAAGTGTTAACTTTGTCCTGAGGTGTGGCTAGACTGTCACATACCTCACGGTCAAACCGGAGTGAGCAGTCAAACTAGCCCATATGAGTGCAATCAGACCCACTCTAGGTTTTTGGCTCAGTTGCTTGAGAGCTTTTCCGCTATGCTTATTTAGTCTCTGAACTTACTAGCTTTACATAGCTAGAGGAGAGGAGTAAAGTCCTGGAATACTTTGGAGGGGCGGCCTCTTATTCAACCCCTCTAAAAGCCGGCCGCCGATCCTACACATGGGCTTATACAGGGGTTATAACATATGCAGATCCATCATACTATTGTTTGCAGCACGTCATGCTAAAAGCAAACAACTTTCTTCAGAGAAGAAAGTGATAGCTCGTTTTCCACTGCTACATTTGAATACCTGATCATATCCCTTTTAAATTGATTACTCAAACATTATACTCTCTAAAAAAAATTACAAATGTCAGCGTGCACACCGGTCCTGCAAACGCTTCTCCTACCGAATTGCTTGGAAAGATTCTTCAAGTACAGACCTTCATTTGCTACGTTTCCTATTGGCACCAGATATGCAAGGATCAGTAGTTAATTAGGTGATTGATTCGCTTGCTGATCACTGCCACAACATCAACATGTACGGAGGTAAAAAAATGATTTCTTCATTTCCTTACGGCTGAAATTTTTTTTTGCCAGAAATGGCTACATGGTTGCCACGTTTCGCCGTGCCATCGGCAACGTACTACCTGGCTACTGGCTAATCACCTTTCTTAGCGCGTATGCTATTTCGCTTAGGCATTGAGATGGAGTTTTATTTTAGTGATATGTGGGCCATGTCACATGGTTAGTGGCGTAATTCAAGGAAAGGTGAAAGATTCAGATAAAGTTGAGTACCTTTTAAGGGTAAAGATTAAAGGAAAAGGCTAGTAAACGCTATCCTATTAGATCCTATTTTAACATGATACGTCTCCACCATTGATACGGATGTCATTACTATTCTAGCCCGTTCTCCTAGTCACTCATCAACATCTACCTTATCCAAACACTAAGAATCAGATTCCTCCATCTCTCTCTCTGACAACCAAACTTCACCATCTTTCTCTGAGAACCACACTCATCCATTTCTCTTCCTTTTTCTCCTCACTCGTGTAGGGCGAGCTGAAGTAGTTGGGGAGAAGGTCATGGCGGTGCTCCGTGACCGGCGACAGGGGCCGAGCACACGGCCATTGAGAGCCGCGGTCAGAGAGGGGCGAGCGGTGAGAGGGCCATAGCGGTGCTGCCAGATCACACTAGATTTGGCGCCGTGACCAGAGAGGGGTAGGCAGGAGCGGCAACCAGATAAAGGGTGTGGCCGGAGAGGGGCAAGCGGCGAGGGGGAACACGGCGGTGCAAATGAAGAAGGTCAGGTGGAGCGGCGGCTAGAGAGGGGTGCAATTGGAGGGGAGCGATTATGCGGGCCACATACACCATCTGCAACAGTGACGGGTCACTGCGCACCTCCAACGTCTTTAACTGTCTCCATCACCCTCCTCTCTTCATGTCCCGTCCCCATGCGGTGCTGGCCAAGGCAGGCACAAGCACCGCCTCTGTCGTAGCCACGGCGAGAACATCGAAATTCCTCCCGTGCGGTGGATAAAGAGCATACTTTTTGAAACTTTTTGGTTAAAACTCGTCAAGCTTACTGAAACTTCTTAGAACTTTTGGGTTGAAATTGTTAAAATTTGCTGAAACTTTTTGAAGCTTTTAGATTAAAACTTGACAAAAATATGTTAAAACTTGCTAAAACTTTTTGAAACTCTTTAACTGAAATTTATTGAAACATGAATTTGAAAATCTGAAAGTTGTTGAAATTTAGTCTTGAAACTTTCTTGGAATATTCTAAAATCATGTGAAACTCACTGAAACCTAAAGTATTTTCAAATATTTTAAGAAACTTTCTAAAACTTATGAAACCTATTGCTATATTATTGCAACAATATACCGTTCTCTGGTCATCTCCAAGATTAAAATGGTGCAGGCAAATCTGTGCCTCGTACAAGTAAAGATTAAATCTTAGAATTTTTTTACACAGAGTTTGATCCAATACGCTAGTGCGGTAAATTAATTACTAAATTAGTAACTATCTATACCGAAATGTACTCTTTAATACAACGTGAAAACTTGGAACTTTTTGTGTGCAAATTTACCAAAAGGGTCATCCTGGATGTCTCATCACAGATAGTTCAACACAAACCGTCAGTAGTAAAGTTGTCTAGATGATTTTTTCGAACCGTCTGTGATAAACAAAAACCATCTATGATGCCTGTACTTATCACAGATAGTTTTTATTTCGAACCGACTGTGATATTATCACAAACGGTTAGGATTAAAAACTATCTGTGATGCCAGCATACATCACAGATGGTTTTTTATTTAAACCATTTGTGATACTTCACTCTGTGATAAAAATTGTCTATGATATTGTAGAGACCCGAATATGCCATCCGGACTCTCCTGTGTATTCTGCACTAGTCCAGGATCACGCTAGTGCACACAGTATAAACAAAGATGAAATATCGAACATATCACGATTTACTAAGAAAAGACTCAAATATTATTAATAATCATCAGAGTGCGACCTTATGGCCAAGCTTACAATTAATAGCCTGAAAGGCTTAAAAGAAACTAGCAGCGGAAATCCAAAAGAAAACGCAGCAGCCAATCGACACGCCCACAGGCTATCGAGTGGAGAACGAAGCCTAATCCACGAAGACGTCGAAGTACTCTCCTTCGGAACCTCCTGTGGTGATACTCCTCCTTCTCAATCGAGCAACAGGGCATAAAGCCGTGAGTACATTGGTACTCAAGAAGTCGCTTGTAACAAATGAATGCAATATAATATGCAAGGCTTACCAATGGAAGGCTGAAAGGTTAATTTGCATAAAACGACATTTGAAGATACAATAAATAGATTGGAGGCGCATTTGAAGTAAAACAATAATAAACAATAATCAAAGGAATTGAAGTAACCACTTATGGATCTCCCATCCATAAGCTAAACCAACCACTTATGGAACTCCCAACCAACAGTGAATTAACCATCCACTGTCCGGAACATTTTAGAAATAACTATACCTCGTGTGAAATCACCGAGCATTGTCCATGACCGAGGACACGGCTATTCGAATAGTTTTACACTCTGCAGAGGTTGCACAACTGTACCCACACGATGTGATAATCCTCACGTTAAAGATAATCACAACAAGGCTTTTACAATGATCCATCTCCACCCGATCCCACTCGCTAAGGATTCGCCGTCGAGTAGGGTAACCCCCTAGTCGATGATTGCCCCCTCTTGCGCCACAACAACATCAGTAGTAAAACCAAAGTGGAGACTTCACAAATTATTATGCCAGGTCCATCCCATACTAGACATGTGGTTTGCACGATTAAGCTCAGATCAATGGCGCACAAAGTTAAGTCCTTAAGAGTTACCCAGGCGAAACATCCACATCCCATGTGCCTCTCGCACCCCCTTTACTGCACGATCAATCGCCTAAGTGAAAACCAATTTTGTATAACCAACACCAATGACACTACCCATGCCATGGCAACCAGTTTTATAACCGTGGTTAACCACCACATTCAAGTATATCATTAAGTCAAGATTAATTAACCACATGTGATGATAGATCCCAACGAACTAATAATAAGCATGGCTAAGCAATTAGACGTATTCCCATGTGACAACTATTATAGTGTCTCTAAATAATTTCCCAGTCTATGGTGACAATAGAATCATGGTATTCAAATTATCAAGGAGGAAATAATCAATTAGGTCATTAACTACCAATACAAGGGTTTGATAATAAAATAGCGATGCATGATAATTTAAAACAAAGTAATACATAATAGATTTGAAAACTGGGTTCAATATGATCAAAGAACACGACTTGCCTTGGCCTTGCTCAGCTGAGGTCTCTTGGTCTTCAAATCCAACTTCCGTTCCCTCGAACACGCGATCTAACGAGAGAGAAAACGAAACGAAAAGATCAAATAAATTCAAATAAGATTCAAATGAACTCCAAAAACTTTCAAACCTGAACCAAAAGGTAGAGCTCAATTTTAGATGAATTTAGGAAAAAGAACGGGGTCAATCGGAGCTAGGACGAGGGAGAACGGGCTCTTGGAAAATTGGATCTAAAGAAAATCGGGGAAAATAAGAAATTGCACTGTGCTGTGGACCGGGCGCACGGGAAGCTGGGTCTACGGTGGGCTCGGCTCACGGAACAGTACGGCTGGGCTGCTGGCGCAAGCGGCTAGGGTGACGTGGCAGACACGTGGCGACACGTGTGCACCCGAGGCTGACGTGGCGACTGACCTGGCTGCTGACGAAGCGGGTGACGTGGCATGCTGACATGGCATGACACGTCGGCCTAGGGCTGACGTGGCTTAGCTGACCTGGCGGCTGACTCGGCTTGGTTCACAGGGTACGGCTGACATGCGGGCCCCACCGGCAGAGGCACGGTGCACGCGGTGGGCGCGCGACGGAAGGCGGCGGACGCGCGGCGCGGTGCGGTCCGAGGCGGCGCGGCGGGTCCATGGCGACGAGCAGCAATGGCGCGCGGCGGACTCGGCGGCGGCGGGTGCGGCGGCGGTCCGGCCGACGGGTCCGGACGAGGCGACGGACGGTGGCGGGCTCACCGGCGCAACGACAACGGTGGCGACGGCGGCAAGGACGGCGGTCGGCAGACGGACGGCGGCGAAGGCCGACGGTCTTCGAAGCGAAGACGGCGACCCCGGCGAAGATGACCGGCGCGGCGGAGCTAGCGGCGGCGGAGGCGGCGGCTGCGAGACGAGGAGAACCTCGGGGGTCGGGCCCCCTTTTATACCCGGTCCCCGAGGATGGCCGGCTCGTACACGGCGCGGAGACCGCGGCGGGTAAGGTAAGCGGCGGCAGAAACGGAAGGCGGCGGCGGAGTCCAGAACGGAGACGGGGAAGAGTCCGGTCGGGACGACGTGCTCGACAGTGGGCCCCACTGCCGCTGGCTTGACGGCGGCGGCGGGCCGCGATGCGCCGCGCGAAGCGGCGAGCGGGGATGGGCGACGCGTGGTGCGCATCGAGCGGTCGCGGCGCGAGGCGGATGCGCGACGCGCAGCGGCGGCGGGCGGGCAGTGCGCGGCGGCTGGACCGAGAGCGGCTGGACCGGGCCGGCCGGTTTGGTTTTTTTTCTTTTCTTTTTCTTTTCCAGAAATTCAAATAAATTCTTTTGAGCTCTAGAAAAAGCAAATAAATCCATAAAAATCCAGAAAAATTCCAATAAATTCCCTGAGACACAAGGAAAATACTTTTGGCAAATGTTAATGTTTAACTTAATCATATTAAATCTTTTTAATCAATAAAAATTTCATTTAAGCTTTAATTAATTCCAGAAAAATTCAAATGGTGAATTTTATTTTAAAAGCTTCAAAAAGACTCTGAAAATCAGGATGTTACAGATATGTTTGCCGCCTCGCAGTCCTTTAAAATTTTATAATCTCCCGTCTAAGGCTGAGTAGGATTCCGTTCCGAAATATCTTTAGTAAAACAGGCATAACTTTTGCATATAGTATCCGTTTTCGATATTCTTGTACTTGTTGGAAAGATAACGACGAACCCAATCCAAAAAAATGACCGGCTTGTGCTATCATCCTCTAAGACTCCAAAATTGGTCATCTTTAACCAAAACCGTCTGTGATACACGCACATCACAGACAATTCTATCTACCAACCGTCTGTGATGTGAAAGTATCACAGGCGGTTCGATATACCAACCATCTGTGATATTCGTCCATCACAGACAGTTGGTAGTTAGAACTATCTGTGATGTGTGAATATCACAGACGGTTGGTAGTTAGAACTATCTGTGATGTGTGAATATCACAGACGGTTTTTGGTTCGAGCCGTCTGTGATATTGTTATTTACAGACGGTTCTAGTTACAAACTGTCTGTGTTGTATTTATCACAGAGACTTACAAACCGTTTGTGATAACATCCGATTATCACCGATCCATAAATTTAGACGGTTCAGAAAACCGTCTGTGGTGACAGTTCTGAACCGTCTGTGATGACAGTTTCGAATTGTCTACAATAATTCTTTTTGTAGTAGTGTGCGTTTAACCATGTATCATGAGCTTTTGTTACTACTCCATAGATTAAAGTGTCGTTCTCTCTTCCATGTGTACAAGATGCAACACTCCATTTGCATCTGCATCATGGAACTTCCACAAGCTCTGATTACTGGAATGAAGCCATTTAAAAGCAACCATTTGAGATTAGCAAAATTTTGTCTAAGGATTGACCTTTTTGAGTCTTCTATCGCCATTTAAGATTGTCAACTGCAGGTTTTGGGCAGATCCAAGGAGATTAGCTGGAAGTTGGGAAGCAGGGGCGTGGCTTGTCCGGGAGTAAGGGCGCCTCCATTTGTTTAATCACCTTTTTAGTCAGTGTAATAGGTGCATTATAAAGCAAGTGGAGATCATGGAGCATGTGGGAGAATCAAGCACATGATCATGGGAATTTGAGTTTATCTCCTAACCACCCTGTTGCTCTCTCTCTTGGACAACTGTCCTTAGTTTACTAGTACAAGTACTAATCTTAATTGAAACCAGCCTAGATATGTGTGTAAAGAATCATGATTATTCAACCTTAATACAGCTAAGCTCAGCTAATGAGCATAGGCCGCCCATTTGGGTTTGTTTTTTGGCTTATCGTTTATTTTACACCATAGTTATTGATATTTTTTAATATAATTAAATTTAAAAAATAAAAATAGAAAAGATAAGTTAGCCTATCACGGATAATACAAACGAATACATGAAAAAAAGCAAAAAAAAAGCCCTAAAAAACTAGAAAAAGACGAAATTAAAGAATGACGAACTAAAAACCAAAAACTAGAATCTCAAACTGAAATAAACAAGGAATTAGTCTCCTTATCTCCTGCAGCTAACCATGATGCATGGTTTCTTGTTCATCTATCCACCATATCCAGTGAGTTTTCTTGAGAATGGTTTCTCATGTATATATGGATGTCTATGCACTATCGTACCTATCCAATGGGCCTTGAGATCGATGAAAACTTTCAGAATTTAAAGCATCATCCTATCTTCTAATAATTTTGATTTCTTTGCACAAATTTTAGAACACTTTGGATGGATAGGGTAGTGCATACATACATACATACATACATACATACATACATACATACATACATACATACATACATACATACATACATACATACATACATACATACATACATACATACATACATACATACATACATACATACATACATACATACATACATATGGGTGCCTAGCCACCCACACCAAGAACCGTTCGACACATGTATAATTGATAAGCACATGATATAACACCATGTATATAATGTTTTATACCTGTTGTGGTTACAGACCAAACAGAGAGAGATGTGGTAGTGGAGAGTTGGGAGAGAGTGATGAGTAATGGCCTGGGTCTTCCCCATGGCCTGTATTCCATATATACATACACATAGGGAGTGCTTTTACAATTGCACCCTTACATCCGAGTATCCCCTTTAGGGGCACTTATTTCATTACACATGGCCTATTCTGGGCTTTACATTCCTCTAGCAGGCCGGCTGGGCTTAGGTGGGGGCCACCCCTACAACAGGAGCCTCTCATGGTGAAGGGCTTCACGGGCCGAAGCCATTTTGCCGAGCCCTTTGGCCCCCTCCGTCCCTGCGGCCTGTGAGCTGTTTTGACGTTCGTCGAGGTGTAGTGTTCGCGCTATCGCGAGGCTGTGGCGCTGAGCGACGTGGCGAAGTCCACGCCATCCCCTGAGTCCTGCTGTGGCGGGGTTGGGGTTGCCCGGGCCGAGTCGAGAGTCGAGGCCGATGTCTACGCAGGAGGTGGACTTCAATTTGAAGCCGCCTCCGATTTGACAGGGTCGATGGTTGCCCGGGCCGAGTCGAAGGCGTTCCTCCGGCGTAGGTAGGCGTAGCGGGCCCCTGAGTCGCCGCACACGCGTCGAGCGATAGCGGACGCGCTGCAACGCTCCTTCTTCTGGCCGTCCACGTGGTGAAGTGTGTTCGGCGCGGTGCAGGTCTTGAGGCGTCGCGGCCATTTAATGCGGCGACGGACTTCCGCCGGTTGGACTCCTGCCGATTGAGCTTCCGCCGGTTGGCTCCCCCGCTGATGGGGCATATATATGGCGCTGGTGCGGCGTTATTCCTGCATCGTGCCCTCGGATAGAAGGTGCTCCCCTAAAATGGGCCCCTTCAGTGCATCCACATTCCCTAGTGACGCTACGCGGCTTGAGGGATGTTGATGTACTTCATTTTTTGCCAAGTATGGGAGGTGCCAACGGGCGAGTTCGTGCGGGCGGGTCGGCTCCTCGAAGTCAAGGTCCAGGCTAAAGCCGCGACTGCGGCCAGGCTGGTGCGGCGACCGTAAAGGCGGCCTCCTACGCGCGCGTCGTGTTCTTGTATGAAGATGGCAAGGTTTGACCTGTTCTCATAGACAGATATGCTTGAGTTCATCTGCGTCCACTGACTGTGCCAACTGGCGCTATCATTAGGGAATATTGATGTACTAAAGCTTATTTGCCTATGAGAACCTGTCAAAACCTGCCGCATATCAGCTCCTGCGCTTCCAAAATACAGAAAAGCCAAGCGCCTGGATCCCCGCTGGATTAGGCCATGAGGCTGTTGCGTAGGCTCTGGTGCCAAAGTGGCGGCCTGCGCTGCCCCTCGGAGGCAGAGCTCCTGTTGAGGCTGTCGGCGAGGTTGCTGGCTCGCGGCAGCTTGGTGTTATACTCCGGCGCAGGGCCGAGGCGGGTGGCAGTTTTCTTCGGTAAGGCTGAGACCCGCCCATCTTAAGCTGCCGAAGTCGACGCGGCGGAGCTGGCGCCGAGTCGAGGTAGATGCGCGCGCCCGCCCCTACGCCGAACGGGTGGCCGCGAGTGGCGCCAGCCAGTAGACACGCGCGCTCCGCCCCTACCTTCGAACGGGTGGTAGCGGCCGGGCGTCTAGCCGGGCAGACGCGCGCGCTCTGCTTCCTACCCTTCGAACGGGTGGCGCGAGGTGGCGCCGCCGCCAGTAGACGCGCGCCGCCCCTACCCTTCAAACGGGTGGCGGCGGAGTTGGCGCCGCCGAAGTAGACGCGCGCTCCGCCCCTACCCTTGAACGGGTGGCGTGGAGCCGGCGCCAGCCGAGTAGACGCGGCGCTCCATCCCTACCCTTCGAACGGGTGGCGCGAGCCGGGCGCCAGCCGCAGTAGACGCGCGCGCTCCGTCCCTACCCTTCGAACGGGTGACAGCGAGCTGGCGCCTCGCCTGAAGTAGATGCGCGTGTTCGCCCCTACCCTTGGAACGGGTGGCGCGAGCTGGCGCCAGACGGCAAGACGCGCGCGCTCCGCCCCTACCCTTCGAACGGGTGGCGCGAGCCGGCGCCGCCGAATAGACGCGCGCGCTCCGCCCCTACCCTTCGAACGGTGTGGCGAGCCGGGCGCCAGCCAAAGTAGACGCGCGCTCCGCCCCTACCCTTCGAACGGGTGGCGCGAGCCGGCGCCGCCGCGTAGATGCGCACGCTCCGTCCCTACCCTTGGAACGGTGGCGCGAGCCGGCGCCTAGCCTTTGGCGAGACGCGCGCTCCGCCCCTACCTTCGAACGGGTGGCAGCGGAGCTGGCGCCTCGCCGAAGTAGATGCGCACGCTCCGTCCCCTACCCTTGGAACGGGTGGCAGCGGAGCTGGCGCCTAGCTGAAGTAGACGCGCGCGCTCCGTCCCCTACCCTTCGAATGGGTGGCAGCGGAGCTGGTGCCTCGCCGAAGTAGACGCGCGCGCTCCGTCCCCTACCCTTGGAACGGGTGGCAGCGGAGCTGGCGCTAGGCCTGGGCAAAATACCCGGTACCCGCTACCCGAACCCGAATTACCCGAACCCGAAATACCCGAACCCGAGGTACCCGATCCCAAATTCGGATAGCGATTTTGATTACCCGAAATTAGTTTGGGTAGTTCGGGTAATAACCCCCGGTACCTGAACTACCCAAAGATTGCATATCCGGATATTCCCCAGACCCCAGTCGCCCACTCGCCCAAGTCCCAACAGGCCAAAAACCCGAGATACCCCCCCGCGGCCCGCGATCAGCGACCTCACTCGGTCACTCCCTCAGACTCTCCTCCAAAAACCTAGATCGCCCAGCGACTCAGCGAGTCGAGCCACCGCCTCCACCGAAGGGGCGACGCCGTCGCCCTCTCTCACGGTCTCACCCCGCCGCCGCCGGCCCGCCACCCTCACTCCCTCACCCACCTCTGCGCCAGGCGGCCAGGCCGCCGCACGCCGCCCTCTCTCACCCCGACACCCCGCGTCCCCGCCGGTCCCGAGCGCCGCCCTCACCTGCCAGGCCACCAGCTGCCGCCGCGCGTCGACCTCGGGGGAGGGACAAGGTGCACCGGCGGCTTGAGGATTGAAGGACGGCTGCCACCTCAGAGTCCTCGTGCAATGTATGTATGCCTTTAATACCTAGTTACCTAATACCTACAGTCTTTCATCTCGTACTTGTATTCTTGTAATATTTTGTGAATCTGTGGCTCTGTGCAAATTGCAATGTATGTAGTGTAGTGTAGATCTGTTATTTGATGTGGTCCAGTGCACTATTTAGTTCTTCTATAGTTGGATTCGATTGTTTGGTGATGGACTAATGTAGTCATGTAGATCTACTGATAGTCTGATATGGTGAACTTTGATTATTCCCGCATGACGTCTTCTTTTGGCATCCCCATCCTTCCACATCTTCTGCACATACTATGCACAATATGGTTTGTTGTGGCTGGAGGAAAATATGACAAAGCAACTTAAAAGACAAATAGTGAAAAATTGTCCATATGCTAATGCAAGAATATTAAAATGCTAAATTGAATATTATCTGTTTAGTAGATCTCACTTGTCACCTTGTTTTCTTTCAGTGTTAGCAATCTCTGTCAGTCTTGCAAACTGTGCGATTTCATTTTGTAATTTTGTTCCAATTATTGTAGGAAAGGTGCTCCAACTACTCCATTGATCACTATTGCAATGACTAAAATAGTGGCTAGTGTATTGGAGAAGAACAACTTGCTGTGCTGGAGACTGCAGATGTTAAAGTTGTATTGGATCGCATTGCTGTTGTTTCTTCCCTGTATGCGCATACCCTGTCTGTCATGCTTTAGTGCGCCCTGCCCAGCTGCCCAGGCCTACTAGCACATGCTGCTCATCTACTTTATTTTCTTGTGTGATGTGTAATGTGTATTGTGTTGGCTGTTGCTCTCTGTTTGAACACTTGAACTTATCACTTTTCTTGTGTGATGTGTAATGTGTTGGCTATGCAAATTGCTGCTGAAATTATGTGCAAATTGCTGCTGAAATTCTATGCAAATTGCTGCTGAAATTATGTGCAAATTCATGCGCTTCTGTGGTTTCAAATTCGGTATATCGGGTATACGAACCCAACCCGATTTTGGTGCACCAAATTGCGGGTAGTGTTCTTTGGGGGCTAATATCGGGTAGCAGTTTTCATTACCCGAATTTTGAATTACCCGAACTACCCGACCCGAAAAAATCGGGTAACCCGAACGCCCAGGCCTAGCTGGCGCCTAGCCGAAGTAGACGCGCGCGGTGGTCTGAGTGGAAACTTCGCACCGCGAACAGCGCCATGCCTGCGGTGATTGCGATCTCACGATGCGGTAATGCACTGTAAAGGTTCCTGGAATCGCGCCGGTCCCCGGTTTGCCAGAGCTGTGTTGTCATACCGTGCAACTTGCCTCGGCGCGTGTAGGGCACGCGGCGGCTTGTGACTGGTGCACGACGGGATGGGAGCGGTTGCGCGATCGCAGCTGTTCACCTCTTCCCTAGGGAAGGGGACACGGGGCGGGCGAGGGATGGCGCAGCTTCGAAGCTGTTATGATCCCATGGTCCGTTAGTGCGCTTTTAATGGCGGCTGGAGTCGTGCCGACGCCTGGCCTCGTGTGCTCCAGCTATCTCGTGTGGGGGTTGCCACGCGGTGGGAGGCCACTGGAGCGTCGTGCTCTGACGATCCTTACCGCCGTGGTCGCGCCTCTCCGTCTTCGGTTATGGGGGATCGTGCGGGACGGGCCTTTGTACGACTGCGGTTGCGTCCAGCACGCGGACCGTCGTGACGTTTCGGCATCGGGGCAAGGTGGCTTGAAATAGCCCTCGTAACCGCGCCCCCGCAGTTCTACGCCCCCTTCTCGCTTGCATCGCCTTCTATACTCCCGTAGTATTCTCTCCGCTATACTCCTTTTGCGATAAGCGATGGCGTCCGGTGGCAAGCGTAGGTAGGTGGCTGGTGCCTGCGGCATCCGCCGGCGGTCTTCACCGTTAGAGGTGAAATACTCGCTCAGCGAATGCGAGCCCCCGGCGGCAGACAAGCGGTGGCTAGCGGCGGAGGAAGGCTCATTTTCCGGCGAGTTGGGCCCCTCGCTCGTGACCGAGAAGACGATCCAGGCACTACTGCGCGCGGGGAAGCTATCTGAGCGCCAGGCGGTGCGATTACCCACCGCCGACGAGACGGAACCACGCCCCGAGGAGTCGGAGACGGTCGTATTCGTCGCCTTTTTCGACGTAGGGCTTCGCATCCCGGCGGCGGCGATCGTGGGCGACATGCTGCGGACCGTCGGGCTCGAACTGGCGCAACTGACCCCGAACGCTGTGGCCCGGCGGTGTACAGTTGGGCCTTGCGCTCGGGAGCGTGCTGGCCCAGTGCTTCGGTATTTGCCTACCTGAACGAGGCACGATGCCAGCCCAAGGATCGGAAGGACGGGACGCTGTCGAGCTTCGGCAGCGTCTCCTTCATTCTTCGGTTAACTTGCGGTAAGCTCTTCCCTGCGAACTCCACTCGCGGGAAGTGGGAGTCGCACTGGATGAAACGGTGGTTCTACCACCGTGTGGCGAGCGGGAGCGGCCTCGAGTGTACGGGCCGGCCGATCGCATTCAAGACCTTGCCCGGCCGGACACTCGACGACGAGGATAAGCGAAGGGCCCGACGGCTCGTAGGCGTGGCCGCCCGTTTAGCATGCGCGACCTCGCCGAAGAGTACATGATGTACGGCGTGGGCGCCGCTCGCCCGCGACTGGCGCCTCCCCGCCGAGAAGCGTCAAGACGATAACGTTCTGCCATGGGTTTGCTCGCTGCCGGCGCCCTCCGGTCCTCGTAAGCCTCGACCGTATCTCCCCTTTGTTCACGCAGGGTGCGTTACATTTTGATCTTATCTCGTGCGTTGCTTTAGAGATTCGCTTGGAGGATGCGGAGCAGGCCACGTGCGTATTCCTCGGGCTGTATACCGGTAGGGAGCACGAGTAGCGCGCGTCCGCTACTGCCGAGGCGGGGCTGGGGCAGATAAACCGTGTGTGCGAGGCCCTGGGCCTTGCCGTGTCAGACCGCGCTGATCCAGCCCCGCAACATCAAGACGACGGCGCAACGAGGAGGAAGGCGCCGTCTCGCAAGAGGGGTCGAGGCGGAGCGTCTGCGGCGCTTGGTGTAGCGGCTGCTACTGCTACTGCCAGCGCTCCCGAGGGCGCGGCAGACGCGGAGTCGGATTCGGCGAGGTATGCCGACTCATTCTTGGATGGCGCGGACGCCGGGGGCGAAGGACCTTCGGCGGGTGCCCTGGACGGCGGGCTCGCCACGAGCAGCTGGAAAGGGAAGTCTCGCCACCGCGCGCGATCGTTGAGACAGATCCGCGCGGACCGGCGGTGCTGAGGTGGAGCCCTCGCCGTGGCCGCTATGATGCCGAGCGCCCTCCGTGGGGCCGCACGGAGCTGGGCCTTCACCGACAGCGGCGGCCGGAACCGAGGTGCCCTCCGCGGAGGCTGCCACGGTGGGGTCCTCGTTAGGGGTGGACAATTGGCTTGAAGCTCGCGAGCCGGCTTGGCTCGTAATGAGCTCGAGCGGCTCGGCCGCTCGAGCATTTTTCGCCGAGCCAAGCCGGTTTGTAGCTCGGGAAAAACGAGCCGAGCTCGAGCCGCCGCGAAGCCGCTCGTTGGCTCGTGCGAAGCTAGCCCACGAGTAGGAGCAGCCCGATCCCGATCGCTCGGTGGTCGGCCCGATCGCTACCGAAAGCGATCGATCGATCGATCTCGAGGCGAGTCGCGGTCACTCGGTCGGCCAACCCTAACCCTAACCCGATCGCTCGCGCGGCGGCGTGGCGATCGGCCGATCGCCGTCCTTCCCACGCCGGCCGCCGACACCGTCTTTCCTCCGCGTGCGCCCGCCGTCCTTCCCCCACGCGCGGCCGCCGTCTTTCTCCCGCGAGCAATCGCCGTCCTTCCACCCGCGCGCGCCGCCGTCCGTCTGAATGCTTGTTGTTAGTGCTCGCATCAATGCTCGCTCTCTCGCGGAATTGTCTGTGAATGTGCATCTATTAAGTTCGAGCCAAAATGGCTCGTTCGGTTAACTTCGAGCCATTTTGGCTCGTTTAGTTACCTTCGAGCCATTTTGGCTCGTTCTCTCAGTCTTCAAGCCATTTTGGCTTGCACTCGTTCTTCAAGCTTTTTTGGCTCGTTGGGCTCGCGGGCTGATCTGTCCGGAAACGAGGTGTAGAGCTACGTGCGTTTGTGTTTCAGTGCATATAGTATTATACTAGCAAACCTACGGGCCAAAGTTAGTAAACATCTCGTCTCATTTGGTGATAATACATTAATACTCCTAGTTAACGACCTCCATCATCTACTCATTTGTTTCTTCTTTCTGCAAAAGTGTTTTCATTTAGCCAACAAGTTTTATAAAGCAGATGTTTTCAGAGAAGAGTCAAGGACACGGGGCAAAAAGAACAAAAAGGCGAAACGAAGACCACAAATGGAGTGAACCACGACAAAATCCAGCCTGACCTTTCCACCCATGGAGTGAACCACGACAGCATCCGGCGAGCCAAAATGGCTCGGTCGGGCTCGCGAGCTGGCTCGAGCCGGCAGTCGAGCCGAGCCAAGCCTCCCGCGTAGCTCGTTTCTAAAACGAGCCGAGCCGAGCCGAGCCGCATCTTTGACCGAGCTCGGCCGAGCCTGGCTCGAGCTGGCTCGGCTCGGCTCGTTTCCAGCCCTAGTCCTCGTCCCCGGGTGCTGCAGCCGCAGGGGCCTCTCCGGCAGCGGCTGCTGGAGTGGTGTTGTTGCCACCTGCTCCGGCTAAGCGGCCGTGTCTGCGGCCGGAGCTCCATCGGACGTCGAGGGGATTCGTCGTGGCGACGGGCATCGGGAGTCTGTGGGACTCCGATGTGTATGTCGAAGCCCCCGTGGTGCACGCCCCCTCTGCCCCCCAGGCCGCGCCGTCCGTCGTGCAGGAACGGTCGGCGCCGGCCCCGAACGCGGAGGCTTCTGTTCCTTGCGGGACCACGCCTTCCGCGGGGACTTGCGCCACCGCTACCCCGCCTGGGAACAGGGGCGGGCCCCCGAAGCCCTCCGTCCGCTACTGAAGGTAAGGTGGCTTGGCTTACCTTGCATTCTTCATTGCCCCTCGCGGTGCTCACCTGCGTCCGTCTGCAACGTCGCTTATTCCGGAGGAGGAGCCCATGGCGCAACATGGGGGGCCTTCCGCCGGCGGGACGACTACCGTGCGCCCGAGCCCAGCGGACCTCGTGCCTCCGCCGGAGACGCTAAGGGCGTGGCGCGGGATTGTGGATGACGCGGCTGCCAGCGTCGGTCAGCAAGCGCTGCAGACCTATGAGGCGGGATGTCTCGGGGACGCCTTAGAGGTGTCGGGAGTGAGGGTAAGCATTTTCTTGTATGACAATGCGTGGCTATGCTGAGCGTGCTAAGCCTTCAGACAGTGCACACTTGTCTTTGGGCGAGCCTTGCAAGCGGCCTATGTCTGTGCCCAAAGGGCGCTTGAGGATAGGCTGCGGGTCGCCGAGGAGGAGCTACGCGAAGCCATGGGAGCCCGTTCTGCCCAGGATGCCCGCATCCGCCAGCTGGAAGCAGTGTACGCTGAGGCGAAGGTGCACGCCGAGGGGCTTGCTGCGTTGGCGCCGGAGTCGGCCGCGGAGGCGGCGCAGCGGGAGTTTGCGGCGGAGCGGGACGGCCTTCTGCAACAGGTCGCCTCGCTAGAGAAGGAAAAAGGCGAACTTGCCTTAACTCTAGCGGAGCGTGACCAGACGCTTGGCGAAGCCTCGGTGATTGCATGGGATGCCATGCAAGCGCTGGAGAGCCATCTCCAAGGGCTTGTGGCTAAGGTGCCGGACCGCACCTTTGTCCCGGAGGAGCTGTCTCAGAACCTCCGCTGGATCAGAGATGCCACTGACATCGCGCGCGGTGCCGCGATGACCTTCGGCAACCATTGTGCATACGTATCGTCATGCCTGATGTGCGCGCTCCTGCGGCACCGCGGTTGCACGCACGTCGCCGGGCTGGAGGACCCTCAGCTGGAGATGCCTGGCGTGGCCGGAGTAATGTCCAGCGCCGTCCGCGCCGTCAAGTGCTCCCACGAGCGGATCTGGGATTACGTCGGGAAGGCTGCCGCACGGGTCGAGCTCCGGAAGTCACTTTATGGAGAGGGGAGCCTCAGCCAATTTCTGGACGGGGTCCCACGGCGCGACGCGGGTGGTGCTGAGGCCTCCGAAAGCGCCGGGAACCCGCAGGTGTGACGTCGAGGTGGCTAGGCGTGGGCGTGCATTGTAATGCTCCCTCCTTTTTTGTAAATGAAGTACGCGCTTGCTCTACAAATTCTGACTTTCACCTGTGTCTCGGGCAGCTTCCGTGCTGGGGCCGACTACTTGCGTCCGACCTTGGGTTCAACGCTGGCAAAGGGCCGAAGAGTCACTGAACTTTTGGGCGGGCCGATCTTCTTCTGGTGGAACCCCGGCCTTAGCGCGTGCTAAGGATGAGCCCACCGAATAGCTACTTCGAGCGCCAGAGATGTTGAGGGGCCTCTGTACTTGTAAATTTTTTCCAATATATAAACGTGTTGATTACTCCGTAGAGTTAGCGCGTGCGATGGCGGACCCTGCACCACGACCTGTTTTAAGTTCGAGGTCCGCCGCGCGTGCGATCTGGACTTTAAAACAGTCGTAGTGTGGAGTCGCCGCCGCGCGCGCGATCTGAGACTTTGAGCAGTGCGTAGTGAGGTCGCCGCGCGCGCGCGACTACGGCTTTAAAGTCCGAGATCGGCGCGCTTGGCGCGACTCGCACTACGGCTGCTTTGAAGTCCAGATCGGCGCGCGTCGGCGGACCTCGCACTACGACCTATTTTAAAGTCTCAGTCGGCGCGCGTGCGGCGGACCTCCGCACTCACACTGCTTTAAAGTCCAGATCGCGCGCGCGCGGCGGACCTCACTACGGCTGTTTTAAAGTCCGTCGCGCGCGCGTGCGGCGGACCTCCGCTTACTGCCTATTTTAAAGTCCGTAGACTGGCGCGTGCGAAGGCGGACCTCCGCACTACGGCCTGTTTTAAAGTCCGTAGAATGACGCGTGCGAAGGCGGACCTCCGCACTCCGTCCCCGTATCCCCAGGTGAGGGTGCACGCCCTTGCTGGGGCCAGCCTCTGGTGCGCTACGTCGGTACTTCTTGCGGCTCTCGGAATCGGTTTCCATAGTGCGCCTTGCGTACACTTCCCGTGGTGTGCGAAGACGAGCGTCGACGCTCTGAGGCGGTGCGCGATTGACAGCCACGCAAGGTTCGCGCCGCGCTTGCGTTTTGCCTAGCGCACAAAGACAGCATCCGCGTCTTACTTATACTCCATAGAGTGCGTGGGATCTGCGTCCACGTCTTATTTATACTCCGGGGAGTATGCGCACAGACAACGTCCGTGGCATGCGCGGGATTCGCGTCTTGTTTATACTCCGTAGAGTACGCAGGGAGAACATCTGCGTCTTATTTATACTCCGTAGAGTGCGTGGGATCAATGTCCACGTCTTATTTATACTCCGGGGAGTATGCGCACAGATGACGTCCGTGGCATGCGCGGGATTCGCGTCTTGTTTATACTCCGTAGAGTGCGCAGGGAGAACATCCGCGTCTTATTTATACTCCGTAGAGTGCATGGGATCGGCGTCCACGTCTTATTTATACTCCGGGGAGTATGCGCACAGATGATGTCCGTGGCATGCGCGGGATTCGCGTCTTGTTTATACTCCGTAGAGTGCGCAGGGAGAACATCCGCGTCTTATTTATACTCCGTAGAGTGCGTGCCGAGGCGTCCCCCCGCACGTCTTTGTTTATACTCATGCCCGTGTGTTCGACGGAGAGTGTGCATGCGAACGTGCGTCTTCGGTTTATACTCATACCCGTGTCTTTGACGGAGAGTGCACACGCGAACGTGCGTCTTCGGTTTATACTCATGCCCGTGTCTTTGACGGAGAGTGCACACGCGAACGTGCGTCTTTGGTTTATACTCATACCCGTACCCCTAGCTACGGAGAGTGCACACGCGAACGTGCGTCTTCGGTTTATACTCATACCCGTACCCCTGGCTACAGAGAGTGCACACGCGAACGTGCGTCTTCGGTTTATACTCATACCCGTACCCCTGGCTACAGAGAGTGCACACACGAGCGTGCGCTCGTGGTTTATACTCATACTGCACTCGCCACGGAGAGTGCACACGCGAACGCAGCGTCTTTGGTTTATACTCATACCCGCACCCACGCTACGGAGAGTGCACACGCGAACGCGCGTCTTTGGTTTATACTCATACCCGTGCACAGCTCATCGAGAGTGCACGCGAACGCGTGCGTCTTTGGTTTATACTTATACCCGCATTCTCGCCACGGAGAGTGCACACGCGAACGTGCATCTTTGGTTTATACTCATACCCGTACCCCTGGCTACGGAGAGTGCACACGCGAACGTGCGTCTTTGGTTTATACTCCGGAAGCACGTGCGTAGGCGAAGCCTCCGCGCGCTCTCGCCGCGTATTTTTGCACAATGATAACAGGTTGGCGACAAACGGAATTTTATTACATTCCCGTTTGCGCGAGTAAGCGATTACATATGGCGGAGGTACTAACCACTTCTCTGGTGCGGCCGGAGCCTCTAGTAGTTGCGCCAGCTGTAGGGCTTGTCGAGCCGTCCGCGGATGACGCCGTGGGTCCCCACGCTGTGGTGCCGATTCTAAGTGTGCCGTTGGTCATCGCAACGGGGATATCTAGTGCCGTACTCGATGCGCCAGGCCATATCCTGGTCGCCCCGAACGGTAATGATGGCCCGCGGCCCCGGGAGCTTCATGCATAAATAGCCGTGATGCGGTACCGCCCCGAAGGAGTTCAGGACTGGACGCCCCAATATGGCATTGTAAGGGTATGGGAGATCGATGACGTCTAATATGGCATCTTCGACCCTTTCATTGTCGCCCCTGGCGAAGGAGAGACCAAGGCATATTTGGCCGAGCGCCCAGAGGTTGTCCTCGAAGCCTTGCAACGGACTCCGATGGCCGAGGCGGCCGGGATCCCCATCTGGTCGAAGGCTGCTGCGAACAGAATGTTCGCGGAGCTGCCGCCGTCAACTAGGGCACGTCCCACGTCGCATCCCGCTATTACAACCCGGACGACTGGGGTCTCGTGAGGAAGCTCCACGCCTTGGGCACGGCAGGTGAACGTGACTCGTGCTGTGCCTAGTCCGCGTGTTGCGCGCTGGTATGCCGCCACGTGGTGTAGCCTCCGTACGTAGGCCTTCCGCTGCCGTGCCGAGGCGAACTCCACCGAGGAGCCTCCGGAGATGACATTGATAACCCTGCGGTGGGCGGCCTCCGGAGCCTGGAGCTGCAGGAGGCCCTCCTGAGGCTGCTGCACATGGGCCTGAATCCGCAGAGGACCCTCGTGGGGCTGTGTCCCTTGTGCCTGGATGTGCATGGGGGCTTCGTATGAGTGCTGTACGTGGGCCACCACGGGCAGGAGTGCTTCCAGGTTCCTGTCCTTGGTGACGCTCTTGCGGAGCGCCACGATAAAGGTGCACGCGCGCGTGTCGTGGGTGCCGCGACCGTGGACTTCGCACCACAGCCCATGGTGCTGGTCGTCGTAATCCCCACGGCCTCTATCGTCGCGGCCCCAGCCACGGCCGCGTCCCCGGCGTCGGTGCCCCCGACTGCCCCGACCCGCAGGAGCGCTTTCTTCGGAACCGCTTTCGATGTCGAGGACGTACCAGCCTCGCCGAGACTTCTGCTGGCCGCGCTTGGGCCTATCGGACGGCTCCTTGTGCGGGGCATCCTTGCGCCAGCGCATCCTCGGACGACACTCGCCACGTTTTCCCTTCGAAGGACCGTCCTTCGGCGGATCTTCGGTTTTCGCCGAGGCACCGGCCTAGTTGGTGTCGGAGTCGTCACCTTGTCGTCGCCGTGCGTCCGCTTCCGCCCTGGCGTATTCCTCCATCTTGTCAAAGAGCTTTGTCACTGTCTTGATTGGCTTCCGTGCGTTATACTCGGCCATCGGGCTCGGACGAAGGCCCTGTATAGCTGCATTGACAACGGTGGTTTTGTTAACGTCTTTGACTTGACAACGTATCTTCGCGAAGCGCTTGAAGTAGTCCCGGAGCTTCTCTGAAGGTTTCTGCTTCACGGCGAAGAGCTGGTCCGCGTCGACCCGCTCAACATAATTTCCTTGAAAGTT
Organism: Dendrocalamus sinicus; assembly: GCA_036346575.1. Lineage (NCBI taxonomy): Eukaryota > Viridiplantae > Streptophyta > Magnoliopsida > Poales > Poaceae > Dendrocalamus > Dendrocalamus sinicus. The sequence continues at coordinate 6,576,422 of CM070660.1, read as the reverse complement.
GTTGTGAAGGCGGTCGCGGATCTGCTCCCACGCGTAGATGGAGTTTGGCTCTATGGTAAAAAACCAGGAAAGCACCACTCCTTGCAACACGAGGGGGAGTCCCTTCGCCTTTGTGGTGTCATCTCCGCCCGCGGCCTCGATTGCGGTTTCGTACACGCGCACGAACTCACGGGGGTTCGTGTCGCCTTTATAGGGCTCGATGACACTGGGGAATTTGAAGTCTTCGGGCCACGTCGCCTGCTGTAGTCCTGCCGAAAGCGGGGACTCTGGATCGACGCGTCGCAGCGGCACGCGAATGGATGTGGGGGCGTCGCGGCTGTCCGCCCTTTCCGGCATGGGCTCTGGCGCGACCACTGGCGCGGCCTGCTGGCTCCGAGCCTCTTGTATGTCTCGGACAGCCCCACGAAGATCCCCTAGCTCCTGCTGGAACGCTTTGAGGGCTGCCAACAGGGCGCTTTCCACCACCTGCGTGGGTGGGCCCGCCGGCACGCCCAGCGGACGAGTCGGCACGGGTACGATCGCCTCGCGAGCTCCCGAGCTGCCGGTCGCTCCGTTGTGGCAACCTCCAACCGCCCGGTCCGTGCTATCGGCGAGCGTTGCGGCGAAGGCGGCGAGGTTGGTTGCTGTCGCGCCGGCGGGGTCGGTCGTCGCAGCGCCATTGACGGGTTACCGCCGCAGCGTCGGTGGCGAGGTTGGGTTCTTTGTCGCGCCGCGGGGTCGGTCGTCGCAGATGCCATTGACGAGGTGGTGGTCGCCGCAGCGCGGTGGCGGGTCGATCGCCGCAGCGCCGATGGCGGGTCGGTCATCGCAGCGCCAGTGGCGGGGTTGGCCGTCGCAGCGCGAGCGTCGATGTCGTTGACCGCCGCGCCCGTGCCGTCACTCGCGCCCGCAACAGCCGATGCCGAAGCCCTGGTACCCATGCGACGCTCCGACCCAGCCGCCTTCTTTCCCCTCGTCGCCGTCGTCGAAGCTTTTTTCGGTGCCATCCTCCTTCGGATTTCAGGCTTGCTCCTGTCCTCCCCACGGACGGCGCCAACTGTTGTGGTTACAGACCAAACAGAGAGAGATGTGGTAGTGGAGAGTTGGGAGAGAGTGATGAGTAATGGCCTGGGTCTTCCCCATGGCCTGTATTCCATATATACATACACACGGGGAGTGCTTTTACAATTGCACCCTTACATCCGAGTATCCCCTTTAGGGGGCACTTATGTCATTACACATGGCCTATTCTGGGCTTTACATTCCTCTAGCAGGCCGGCTGGGCTTAGGTGGGGCCACCCCTACAACAATACCCTTAATGTAAGCATATTAGGTATTGATTTAGATGCCTAGCCATCTAGGTGCATCAAACACCTGCTTATTCAGCAAGAACCACCCTCTAGTACTTTTAGTAACATTTTGGAATTACATTGTTAGGAAAATTCTCTAACTAAAAACCCATCTCTAGTAGAACTAGAGGAGTTAAAAAATATGGGCATGTTCTTTTTGGCTGAGGCTTATGGCTTTTGCCTGCGGTTTGTGGTTTTTAGATTGTTCGTGCAAGAGATTACAGAGTAACAGAAACTCACGTGCGGTTTTTGCCGATATAAATGAAGTCAGTACAGTATGTACTATAATTAACTAGTAGATCCTATATTGAAAAGACATTCCGTTTAAAAACTAGTTAATGTAGAAAAATCAAAAGCAGAAATCAAAAGCTGAAAAAGAACGAGGCCTACATAGGTAAGTTGTTTCCTCAACATTTATCGCAAAACTCTTCTAATTAAATTAGCAAGATGTGTTAGTTAAATGTTCTTCCTCAAGTTGAGTTCTCTTGCTTCTATTCGTGACCAAATCACTGCTACAGACAGCCCTATCACAGACGGTTCAGAACCGTCATCACAGACGGTTCCTGAACCATCAGTGTTTAGGTGTCAGTGATAGTTGGTGGTTATCACAGACGGTTCCCGAGCTGTCTGTGATAACTCACATTACAGACGGTCTTTATTACTAACCAAATCGCGATAGGCGAGTATCCTGAGCGGTTGTTTATAAAAACCGTCATGATAGTCTCGTATCACGAGCGGTTTTTGTAAAAACCATCGTGATACGAGACTATCACGCACGGTTTTTTATAAACAACCGTCGTGATACTTGCCTATCACGAGACGGTTAGTAATAAAGACCGTCATGATATATACAATATCACGAGCGGTTTTTATTACTAACCGCTGCGTGATATTGTGTATATCCTGACGGTTAGTAGTAAAGGACGCCTCGTGATATCATTCACACCACGACGGCACTCTTTGAAACTGCTCGTGATATTGTATCATAGACGGTTTTAACAACGAACCGTGCTGTGATACCAAGTGCATCATCTATTTTATTTCTTTGTTTTTGGCTAGCCTCGGGATATGCTAGCCATGCCCTCAAAGCAAGCGATTACGAGATAAATGATAGATATAAGTTAATTGCAACTCATAGAAAATTACAACAAAATTCGATACACAGATGAATGTAACAAACAGCCAGCAGATCACATACATATATAGAATGAAAATCGTTACACAAAATCTGACAAATGAATTCAATTGAAGGAATTGTTTGATTTGTACAATTGAATCCAATGTTTCAACATCTAATTATCACCATTCTTTGGCGTGGAACTCTCCCCTCTTATTTATGACCTCTGCTAGCAAGAATTGGGAGATGATTGCACGAATGTCGATGAGATTGTCAAGATCATATGCACTTTCGTCGAAGTCCACCACCGCCGCTAGGAGCAATGTTAAGTCATTAATTAGCATGTGTGTGTAATATAAATACATATATATAATCAGAAAATAATAATTATTGGAAGGACTCGACAAACCTCTCGGATCATTGATCTTAGTATCCATGATTTCCTTCATATGGCGGCAAACGTAGAATCCACATACGTTGCCTCTGTAGCTCTTGGTGGGCATCGCAAAAATAGAATTACATACATCAGTATTGTCAATTCTAGAGGCATTATAACAAAGTATGATATAGAATTATTGTGTTGTAGCGGGTACCGAAAATCGCGTGTTGTGTCGTAGTGTGTCACTGGATTTGTCGTGTCTTCCTCCTTGGGCAACATAATCGGCAAACGCCCTACGTGATTCAAAAAACTTAGCCTCGGCCGTGGCAAACAAAAGAAATATTACAATAAAGTTATGTATGGAGGAAATGAGTTTACCTGCTAAGTACTTCTTGCACACGACTGAAGTCGTGGTTGCTCCTAAGGAGGGAATCAAGGTATATTACCTTGCTCCACTTTGGTACAATCACAATCTATGTACCATTCTAAAGAGGTACATTACCTGAATGTCATCAATAGATAAGTGGGTGTCGCTATGTTCAGAAATTGGTGTGGACGCGCGATTCTATCGCGACGTTGAGGGGACCGGTACCGCAGAGTAGGAGTGGGTTGCGATTGGTTGCGGACTTGTCTCAGTTCTTCCCGCAATGAATCTATCTCTCCTCGAAGTGAGACAGTCTGCTCTTGAAGTGAGGCAGATAGTTGTTCCTCAAGTTGAGCACGAAGCTCCTGTTTTATTTGTTCGTTGCGGTATGCCTTGGATCTCTTCCTACTCCTATATGCCTCGGAGTAATCTGGAAATCCGTGCCTCCAAGGTACATAAACCCCCATGCCTCGTGTGCGACCTGGGTGCTCCTTATTTCCCAAGGCCTGTGATAGTAATTCTCTCTCCCTATATTCTTCAAAGGAGCCACAAGAAGATTCGGTAGTCAATGATTGCTGCAAGAGGCAATTAATCATTTTATTTTTGAACCCATAAAGTTCAAGAGGTGTTAACAACTATATAGTTGAACATATCTTACCATGCGTTGGGACACTTCCTCATCTGCGGGGTTTTTGAAAGAGACACCCGACGATGTGGTTGATGACCTCGCTCTTAACCAGTTTCGAGCGCGCTCGTTTGCGATCCCGGCAAATGGCGGAGAGGCCTCCAATCGGATTGCGACCTCATCCTGCATCCTCCATTGAGGGATTTTACCCGCGTACCCAGCGGTGCCGAGTCTGTGAGGGTGCGTGTTTTGTGACTGGAGAGCCTTGTGCGCCGCACTTTGTTGTTCAAATTCGGTCGTTGTCTTCATCTGCACAAAGGCCTCCCATATTTCTGGCGACACGAAAGGATACTTCGTGAAGGGCGTGACATCCTTGGCCACGTACTTTGTCACAAGAGTGCTCTTAAAATTCTTCCATGCTTGTCCCATCGCGAGGAACGCCTGCTGTTGCACGAGTCCCTGTACTTCTGCTGGGATCTCGAACGAATTTGTAATTTCCTCCTATAGCTGATTTTTATGATCCTTTGTCAAATCTTTCAAGCTTGCTATGGTGATGGGGACCCGTTGCCTTCCAATTATCCCGCAGGTAGTCCGAAATGATGACGCTGCTTTCATCGGTTCCAGAGGGAGCCCATTCGGAGAGACCACCGTGATGGTCATTCGCCCTCTGGTCTTTTCGATACTCCTCGGCCACGCTTAGTTTTCGCAATCTTGGGAGCGTGAGACCCAGATGACAACGACGAAGACTGTGTGCACGCCATCTCTCTTCTAACCAACCCATGGACCATTGATCATCAATAATGAATTTGGTAACCAACAAAATAATAAACTTTGTTCATATTAACATTTGGTTAAATGACCAACCCTATTCTTTAATTAAGTTATTGATTTAAACACTCAATTAACTAGTAGTCTACAATCCCAGATAATATTGCATCTTGAATTATCATGTTAATTCAACTGATTAAAACTTTATATACAACATATCCGAAATCTCACCTCCTAAAATCACTATGTTTTATCCCTCAGCAAATAATCAAACCTCCCGTGCTCAATAAACCCTATCTCATATCGCCAACCCAATCCTAATAAAAACCTAAGTCTCGGATATCCACTATATCAAGTATATCAAGCATATCAACTATATCAAGTATATCAAGCATATCAACTATATCAAGCATATCAACTATATCAACTATATCAAGTATATCGTAAAGCTAACATATCGGAGGGAGCGACGTCGGGAGGGAGCGGCATCGGAGAGAGCGGCGTCGGGAGGGACCGGCGGTGGGAGCGAGGGGCGTTGGGAGGGAACGGCGGTGGGAGGGACCAAAACCTAGCTAGCAGGGGCGCTGGAGAGTGGAGACAAGAGAGTGCGCGAGGGCGGACTCCGCAGACCTAGCTGCGGGTATTTATAAGGAAGATATTACAGACGATTCCTTAAACAAACCGTCTGTGATAGTTATATCACAGACGGTTCTCTAAATATAACCGTCTGTGATATGCATATTATCACAGACGGTTATATAGATAGAACCGTCTGTGATATTCAATTATCACAGACGATTCTATCTATAGAACCGTCTGTGATGTGTTATCACAGACGGTTTCTTTTGATAAACCGCCTGTGATAGTTCACTAAGCTAGCTAGGTTCCTATATCATTTTACAATTACAATGGAACATAGATACATTTATGAAAAACGCAAGCATAACCATAAATATAACTATTTCTTAGTTCCTTAGTCATTTTACAATTACAATGGAACATAGATACATTTATGAAAAACACAAGCATAACCAATATAACTATTTCATAGTTACATAATTTATTACACATGGCTATATCATTTTAAATAAAGCCCTTCACGATGATCGACACGCATATAGCTTGCTTCATCGCCTTGTTCTTCCTCGAGCCTGATGCCATCTTTGAATGGAGGCAAATCATCAAATTGATTGTACTCTTCCTCGTCCACAACATTCTCAACCCCGACAATCCTTCTTTTTCCCTGAAGAACGACATGGCGCTTCTTATTTGCCGGGTCGGTTACATAAAATACTTGAACAACTTACCTCGCGAGTACGAATGGTTCGTCTTTGTATCCTACACATTCGAGGTCCACGGTAGTGACGCCGTACTTATCAACCTTTACACCCCGTAGGAGTTGGACCCAACGGCACCGAAATAGAGGAATTTTGAAAATTACGTAGTTAAGCTCCCAAATCTCCTCTACAAGCCCGTAGTCTGAGCTTGGGCGTGATCTTGCCGTGCGCATCATAGGCATCTATGCGGACACCGAGTTACGCATCTGTGCTCTTTCTATCTTGATCTATTGTATAAAATGTGTAGCCATTAATGTCGTATCCTTGCTATGTCACAATTGTAAATTTTGGTTCTTTTGCCAACCATTGTAGTGTTTCACTTGACGACCTCCTAGTCAATTGCGCCTTGAACCATTCGTTGAACTGACGGTTGTGTTGTCTCGTGATCCAAACTTACGATCGCCTGCATTCTCCTGACGTAGCATGTCGTTGTGCTCTTCAATATATGAGGTCACTTCAGTCATGTGTTGTAAAACCATGAAATGGGCTTGAGCATACGTATTTTGATCCGGAGTTATTGCTTTCCTCCCGATAGTCCCGATACCCTCTAGCCTCCCCTCGTGACGAGATAGAGGTACACCTATCGGCTCTACCTGAGCCATATAGCCGATGCTGAGAATTCAATGACCTCTTACATTTGTATAACCTTCGATGATGCTACCCTCCGGTCGAGATCGATTGCGTACATAGGACTTCAGAATTCCCATGTACCTCTCGAAAGGGTACATATAACGTAGAAATACGGGACCGCATATTTTTATCTCTTTCACAAGGTGGACAATGAGATGGACCATGATATCAAAAAATAATGGAGGGAAATACATCTCTAGATGACATAGAGTTGTCACCACCTCGGTTTGCAGAGTATCTAGTCCATCCGGATCATTGACCTTCTAAGCAATTGCGTTGAAGAAATAACATAGCCTTATGATTGTCACTCGAACCTTGTTCGGCAAAATACTTCTAATTGCAACAGGTAGCATTTGTGTCATTAGCACATGACAGTCGTGAGATTTCATGCCAATTAATTTCAAATGTTCCATGAAACAAGTTTCTTCATGCATGTGGAGTGACCGGATGGAACTTTCACACCATGTAAGGACTGGCACAGTTCAGTTCTCTCGGACTTAGACAGAGTGTAGCATACTGCGGGAAGGTACGTCCGGCCTTTATCGGTCTCTATCGGTGCTAACTCCGTCCTGATGTTCATAGCGACCAAGTCACGTCTTGCGTTAACACCATCCTTTATTTTATCAGGAATGTTTAGTAAGAGACCAATCAAACTGTCACATACATTCTTCTCTACGTGCATGACATCGATGCAATTGCGAACTTCTAAGTGCTCCCAATAAGGCAAGTCCCAAAATATTGACCTCTTTTTCCACATGTTCTTCCTCAATTTACGTCCCTTTCCAAGCACAACATTTATATCCTTGACCATATCATACACCTCTTTCCCGCTAAAAGGTCTTGGTACTGAGTCATCCTCTTTTTTCCGTCAAATTGTTTCTTCATCTTGCGGTATGGGTGATACTTTGGAAGGAACCTACGGTGATGCATGTAAACAGTTTTTCGCGAGTTGTTCAACCACACACTCTCGGTATAATCTAAGCAGTGCGGACACGCTTTGCCTCCTTTTGTACTCAACCCTAACAGGTTACCAAGGGCAGGAAAATCATTAATGGTGCAGAACAACATGGCGCGTAGAGTGAAGTTCTCTCGTTTGTCCTCATCCCATATTTGTACCCCTTCGTTCCACAGTATTGCAAGATCTTCCACCAATGGTGCTAGGAACACATCAATATCATTGCCAGGTTGCTTCGGCCCTTGGATAAATAGTGACATCAAAATATACTTCCGCTTCATACACAGCCAAGGAGGAAGGTTGTACATGCACAGAGTCACGGGCAGTGCTATGTCATTGCTCATGTTACCAAAAGGATTCATTCCATCTGTACTCAACCTAAACCTTATATTTCTCGGTTCCACACCGAAATCTACAAACATCCCATCGATGTTCCTCCACTGCGCAGAATCAGCAACATGTCTTATCATTCCGTCTTTCTTACGCTGCTCGTAGTGCCAACGCATCAATCTTGCATCCTTGTGGTTTGCAAATAAATACTTCAAACGGGGGATTACAGGAAGATACCACATCACCTTAGCAGGAGGTCCTTGCTTCACCTCGATGCCCTTCCCCATCATCAGAGTCATTTTTATGCTTGTATCAGGATGCTTTGCACACTGGACAAACATGTAAGCTAGCATACTCTTTACGGTACAGGATACAATCATTCGGACATGCATGTATTCTTTCTACTTCCATTCCTAATGGACAAAGAATCTTCTTGGCTTGGTAGGTGGTTCTCGGCAACACATTTCCCGTTGGAAGCATGTCCGCTAGGAGACCTAACAATGTCGTGAAACTCTTGTCGGACCAACCATTGCTTGCCTTCGATTTCAGCAGTTCTAGAACTGATGACAACCTCGTGTATTGCAGCTTGCAGCTCAGGAACAAAGGTTTCTCTGAGTCCTCCATCAAGCCCTCGAATTTACCAAACTCTCTCTCACTATAGTTCCCTTCTGCATCACGTAACATCTGATCTAGATTATCATCCTGCGACCTATCCTCATGATCCAGATTGTCATCCTGCGACCTATCCTCATGATCGAAAGAACAGTCCACAATTGGCATATCGTTATCTCCCTCGACTATGTCATAACTACCTTCTTGTGTACTCTTCTCTTCACCGTGACTGGTCCAACATTTGTACCCTTTTCTGAAACCCCTTCGAATCAAGTGAGCTTCGATCTGCGCTGAGTTGCTAAACATCTTGAGATTATCACAATCAATACATGGGCAATACATATATTTCATCCCCTTCTTCAACATATCCAGCTCGGCCACCCTTCTAAAAGTAGACACGCCAGTAATGTACTCTTCACTCACACAGTTCTCAATATACATCCAGCTTCGGTCCATCTACGCTACACAAGTGACAAATGGGTGTCAAAAATGATTATTACCCCTACTACTAACCTCTGATCAGATCACTAAGAATGTTAAGTAATTGAGTACTAATCTCTGATCAGATCACTAAGAATGTTAAGTAATTGAGTATACTAACCTCTGATCAGATCACTAAGAAGACGGTGATATTTTTTCACCCCCAACTCCCTAAAGCCGGCCGCCTTGTTCCACCGATGCAGCGCAATGAAGACAGATCGGTGTCGACATCCTTCAAGCAAGTACGCCAAGTAATTAATACTACACAGAATATCACAGACGGATCCAACCACAAACGGTCTGAGAAACAAATATATCACAGACGGTTCGTATTAATAACCATCTGTAAATTATCACAGACGATTTTTTATACAAAACCGTCTGTGATACTTGACTATCACAGACGGTTTTTTATACAAACCGTCTGTGATACGTGATTATCACAGACGGTTTTTTTTATAAAAAAACCGTCTGTGATACTAAACAATCACAGATGGTTTATAATAATGACCGTCTGTGATATACACAATATCACAGACGGTTAATAACAACGGCCGTCTGTGATATATCACAGACGGCTCAGTATTTGAAACCGTCTGTGATATATATATCACAGACGGCTTGTAACAATGAAATGTCTGTGATAGAAATTGCAGCAGCCATTTCATTTGCTGTTTTTTGGCTAGATACATGGACCATTTGGGTGGAAAGATGAACTATTTCATCAGGCGCATGACTGCCAATTCGAAGCATAGCATAGCATCCGAGGCACATCCGAAGCCTGCTGCTATGTCTTGAGGAATGCCAAGAGCTGGTCTTCAGATGTGGCATTCCTCAAGACACAGCAGCAGAGCCCTGATGTGCCTCTTGATGCTATACTATGCTTTGAATTGGCGATCATCACTGACTAAACAGTTCATCTTTCCACCCAAATGGTACATGTATCTTTTGCAACAATCGCAAGATTTCTTTATCTGGGAACCCCTTCCAGCCATGTGAGCTGAAATTTGCGGCTTATGTCAGATGCAAAGTCAATAAATAAATAAATTTCCTTTTTTCTGTCTAGTCTCAAGGGATTAAACAATGTTACCCATGACCTTTGAAAACAAGCAAATACAGACGCAAGCACAGCAACACATTCAGATCATCAAATTGATTGTCCTCATCCACAACATTCTCCACTCCGACAATCTTTCTTTTTCCCGCAAAATTCAAGGCAATTTTATTACAAAAGTTCAAAAAAAAAAAGACATTCCCAGATTCTTCGGTGAGCAGCCGACATAGCCGACTTCTTCGCTGAGCGACTATCCATCCGCTTCTTCCCACTTCTTTTCTTCATCTCTCGGTCTCGGATCACGTGCGCGAGAGCGATGATTTAGTTGAAAAGAAGGATTGTCGGAGTGGACATCACATCTCGGCAGTAGTCGGCATCGTCGAGGAACATGCAAATACAGAGGCAAGCATGACAACACATTTAGATCTATTACAGGAGAACAAGCTAGTGAACTCTTCATGGAACGACGGTGCGGGTGAACAAGACACACTTACCACACTTACAGCTATATATATGCTCACAGTGGATGAACTCACGCGTGACTAGTACCGGTGGAAAGGTAGATGGGGCGTTATTTATAAGGGCCGAGCAGAGAGAGGAACTGCTGCCTGCCATTCGATGTGGAGAGAATGGACGGGTGAGATCGAAATCCTGGGTATACGCCAATTATTGGTGACACATAATTATCACACGCCAATTATTGGTGATATGTGATTATCACAGACGGTTATTAACGTGAACCGTGTGTGATAATAAATATCACAGACGGTTCTTAATACGAGTCGTCTGTGATGTTTCAGTTATCATAGACGGTTCATATTACTAACCGTCTGTGAAAGTTCAGAGACGGTTATTAACACTAACCGTGCGTGTTGTTCATTATCACGCAGGCGGTTCGTAGATAAGAACCGTCGCGAAAGTTCCTGACGGTTCTTATACGAACCGTGCGTGATTTCTTAATTATCACAGGCGATTAGTGTTAATAACCGTCAGGAAAATATCCTGACGGTTGCAGTATAAACCGTGCGTGAAAGTTTAATCGCGAGCGGTTTCGTATAAACCGCTCGCATCAAGCTTTATCTCGTAGCGCCGTGTTTCGATCGTCTAATTAACGTCTCTCGATCGTTATACGGCGTCTATATCATTAATGTTTGGGTATACGAACCGCTGCGTGCTAAAGGTTAAATATGCGCGCCTAATCCAGGTCTCTTCTACGTACGTACAATATGGCTTCTACTATTCTTGTGATCATCTCCTTCCTCTCATCTGTTCATCAAGAATTGTTCGGCCGGAACCTTACACAGGCGGTCAGCAATTTGCATCTGGGCAGCTTCTCCGCACACGCCCTGCTCTTCTTCCCCGACTTTCTTGCATCCGTCAGCTCGACCTGATCATCCGCCATCGACGGAGGCATCTCGCTGCCGCTCAAGAAAGGGAAACAGCCCTTACCTTGGTTCTTCTTCACAATGTGCGCAAAGCGGAAGAAGCTCTACACGCATTGGAGAGACTGGTGGATATCCTTGCCGATCAAGCAGAAACGGCAGATTCTGAGGAATATTTTCATGCTATCCTCTACGACATTATGGGCTATGCTACTGATTATTTGCCCAGGCTGGAGGAGGAAGTGCTGAGGACAAGGACAATCTTAACGGCGTTCGAGAAGTCAGTGGCTGATCCTCCAAGTCCCAAAGTCGAAGAAGAAGCGTACAAGCCCAAAAGATTACGATCTGGGAAACTCTTTACCTGTGTGACTTTTGTAATAAATTTGCCTTTAATTTGTGATCTCCTGTCTCAATAGTTTTGTAGTTAAGTTATTAGAAGCAATGTGTACTTATATATTAACCTCTGATCATGAACAGAATATGACAGACAAAGGGACATCACAAACGGTTCTTGTCAAAAACCGTCTGTGAAAATTCACAGATGGTTCTTAAGAAGAACCGTCTGTGATAGTCTACACAACACAGATGATTTTTAAAAAAACCGTCTGTGATCATTCCAGATTATCACAGACGGTTTTTAATAAAAAACCGTCTGTGATACTAAAGTATCACAGACGGTTCATCGGTAAGGACCGTCTGTGATACTCGACCACTAACACAAACGGTGTCCAAATTAAAACCGTCTGTGTTAGTGTCAATCACGGACGGTTTTGTCAAACCGTCTGTGATGTAGTCGTCCAATATAGCCTCTTTTACAGTAGTAAATACAACTGCACTCTACAGTCCACACTGGAAGATCGAGAGCAAGAGACGATCGACAACGCACATGGATAATGTGGATCGATATGACTAGTTGTTACTTGCACCCAACAACAACTACGTACATACGTGTGGACCCAACAGGCCCCTACATTGCCAAGAACATCCATGGCGGCTAATTTCTTCTCACAGTCTTGTGACCTGAGCTACTAAACGGGGAGTAGATAAGTCTTACCGGGAATGCACAAAGCACAGTTCAACATGGGGACACACGATATTGAAAACTTGCCAATGGAAGTATAGATGAGTCGGTTGGAAAGTGCATGCTACTATTCAAAGTTTCCAAGCAGGCTATGTGCATGCATCAGGAGATCGGCTGTCGTGAATGAGTTGGATTCGAACAAAGCCAAGATCCGGTCTACGTTATACTGTAAGTCTGTAAGCTTTACACAGTTCAGAAGAAAAGAATGCGGCATCAGCTGCACCCGTAAATAGATGCCCTGGGCTGATGAGTAGATAAGCAACCAGTTCGGGATGAGTCAGATAAACTTAGAGCTTTGTTCGTGTCGGAAAAAAGGATGCACTGAACATTACCCTGAACATTGTTCAGATCTAAATGCAAATGAAAATATGATCTGCAGGGCCTCAATCACCTGCAGTAGAGGTGCAAATGGAACGGATAATTTTTGTCCAACTAACTAACCGAAGGCTCGTCATTACTACAAAAAGGGTTATCCTAGACGTCTCATTATAGACTTCAACATAAACCGTTTGTGATAAAGTTACCATAGACGGTTTTACAAGATGGACCGTATAAGCTTACCATGATAAAAATAACCATCTGTGATAACCTACTTATTACATACGGTTTTTATTTTGAACCGTCTGTGATGTCTGTACTTATCACAAACGGTTTTTATTTCGAACTGTCTGTGATACGTCGCAGACGGCGTCTGTGATGTGTGTACTTATCACAAACGGTTTTTATTTCAAACTGTCGGAACATACTTATCGGTACTGTACCAGTGCTAGTCGGTATGGCTGGTATATACTATTTCACCTCTTAAACGGTACAAAGCAGTCATACATTTCGTACGTCTTTCATATCGGTCAATACTGCCATATCAGCCCGATATCGGTTAATACCGGCCATACCAGTGAAATTGATATTACCGTTTATTGAACTTATTAAATTATAAGTTATGTTTAATTTTATTACTATGTATTTAGAGTAATATTACAATCAAAATTCGCATATAAGTAACATACATATACTTATAAATATACATTATTATACAAAAATCTAAAACAGTACATCAATATAATCCAATACCAAAATATATCATTTAAAAAATAAATCGATATAGCCAATGGAACCGTATTTGATAATATGCTTTGGAACCCCGAGCAAGAAGAGGGGAGGAGCTAGCCACCCGCGATGGCGCTGCTGCTTGGTGCCAAGTTTTTCCTCGGTCTCATGTGCGCGCGCGGGCGACACGTCCCGGCAGGGGCAGGTGGTCCGTGCATGGGAGCCCCGTGCCGCGCGACGCGTGGCTATCCTTGTTCATTCCGGCCAGTGGCGCCCCGGTGCAGCCCATGTGCCCACGCCCCTTGTCTCCCGGGCTAGCAACCCCACAGTGCCAGTACTGCACTCACCCCTCCCCTGTGCTGCAGATGCCTATGCTTGGTCTCCTTTCCTTCCTTGCCCCTAGTCCAGAGCCGAGCGAGCCTAAACAGCTTATGTACGGGTATTTTAAACTATGGTTAACTTCTAAGTTCTATCTGTATATAGAAGGGAGATTATAAAAAAGAAAACAGTTATATATGATTTTAATTGGTACAGCTAAAGGCAATACAATATCTGCTACAATCAACTTATAGAATCATCTTAAAAAGACATATCGTTTAAAAGTTAGACATTATAACAAAATATAAAAACTAAGGGACTGTTTGGATGGACTAGAACTAGTTGTTAGCTAGAACTAGTTGTTAGCTGACTAGTAGTTAACTGGCTAAAGATTAGCCCAGTCCTGTTTGGATCCAAGGACTAATAAGTACTACTATCTCAGTACAAAGTCTGTCATACCCCTATGCATGGCGGTCTGGGAGGGTTGACGTGGGTATTAGCGTCTTTTTTCCATCCTGCTGGTCCTTTAGCCCTCATTAGCTGGGTTTGGCCAACTAGTTGGCTAACAACTAGTTGGGGCTTTGGCTAAACTTTAGCCCACTTAGCCCTCCTGTTTGGATCTACAAAGACTAAAAATTAGCAACTAGTTGTTAGCCCATGAGATCCAAACAGACCTAAAACCTCCAGTTCCTTTCCCCTCACCTGGAAATCCTAGTTGAAATTATCTCACACTCGATGTCTCGATCTTCCTGCATGTGTGTATCCGCGCTGATTGATCGACCACTTTTATCTTTCATGTAACGCCCCCGTTTCCAGGGGCGCGTACGGACACGACACTCCTTAACTATTCACGCATGAACAGTTATGGACTGTCGCGCAAGAGTATACCATTGCACGCTTACAACAAAAGATCAGCATATATTTGACATACGGATTAACATCCGAGTTTTTACAGTAGGCGAGCAAGCCCAAAGTGTATTACATTACAAAGGCTCAGAACCGCTTCGCGCGCGCGGAGACCTACGACCAAGGGTCCTCGTCGAAGAAAAGATCCTCCAGGACTTCTTCAACGGGGAGCCCTTCTCCTTCGTCTTGATCCTCTAAAGAATAGATTAAGCAAGCCATGAGCCAAACAACCGGCTCAGCAAATCCCAAAGGGGATCCTAACTTACTACATGCACGGAATCATCAAAGGAAGGGAGTATACTTGGTTTATTACATTTGGTGGATGCAATTTTATTTGCAAACATTTTCATAAGACGGACACAAAACTTACTCCTTAAGAACTCAGGGGGTTTTCATCAAGAGTACATTAACCAACTAACCAAGTTAAAACATGTACAAATCTACTTAAGCTTTGCTGCTGGAATCACCCAAGTGACACAGCTCCAATAACCGGGAGCACGGCGTATTCGAATACCATTTATTTGACTCTGCAGAGTTTGCTCAGCTTTACCCACACGATTCCTCAACTCCCGCTAAAGAGTCAAGAAAACCAGGCCGTTTCTCTGCTCAACTCTTTATATAGGCTCTACCCAGTAGAATTCACTCGGGTCTGGCTCACACACCTACACACACACACACACACAAGAGAGGACAGCGTCCGCTTCGAGTGAATTCCACCGTTGTTAGGCTTCCGCAGCACGGCCAGCCTAACCTTACTGCTACCCTCCTGTAGAGTTTCAATCGAGTTGAGCAGCTAATCGACAAGTGTTGACAAGTCAACTCCTGTGGTTGAGCGATCAACGTGACATTTGCTCGGCGTAAGGGTTTGGTCCTTATATTTTCACATGGCCCGCAACCTCGCGGTCCGCGACCCAAACTAAGGTAGCGGTGGGCGTGAGACCGTCCGCGGTTTCCCACTCACCCTTACCCTACTCCAACCCTAGGACAAGAGGTGGGCAAAGACCGTCCCGCGGCTCTCCCCAACCCTTACCCTACCTTGTGCACGCCGGCACTCTCCGCTCTAAGGTACGGTGTCCCATACCACCCTACCTTAGAGTCGGGTTTTCCAATTCTAAAATTGGTCCGCAACCACAACCTTATTAGTGTAACATTTTGCATGGTAATAATAATAGCCTACAATTCTCTAGAATATCGATAATTATTTCTAGGGTTTCAATGGCATGGCTACAAATTAAACATGGCATTTAGCGGTGGTAGGACTAACTATAACACAAGTCATTCTAAACATTTTATTTTTATTTTCAAACTAACATTTCAGAACTAGCTCAATGCAAATAACATATTAACATATTTAAACATTATGGGATACAACATGATCAAAGGATTTGGGACTTGCCGTCTATCAGAATGATTTCCGCTAGCTCGAACGGAGAACCTCCCGGCTCGTGGATCGCACTTGAACTTCGGGGACTCAGACACTAGCGCAAACATACAAAACAAATTAAATCCAGCTTGAGACTAATCAAGCGAGGAAAATAAACTATTTAAAAGGAGTAAAGCATAAATCTCCAAATGAGGAAATTTTAGGAATTTAATTGGAAGGAATCTGTGGAAATGGAGGTCACCAATGGATCTGGAATATTATTTGGAGCAAAGTGGTGAATATTTGGGAATTTTGGGATTTTCGGGATTTTCTAGGATTTATTTGGATTTATTTGATTTCTGGAAAATGGAAAAATCGGAAAAAGATTTGGAGCAGATTCGCCCTGGTCCAATTGCTACTGATGCAGCCGGCTCGGGAACGGCCCGCGCGGCCACGTCCACGCGCGCTGCGAGGACGAGGCGGCCGGGCCGCCCATGCTCGTTCGCGCCCACCTCGCTCGGATGGCCGACGCGTGGCGCTGGCGAGCGGAGGAGATGGCGAGAGGGAGAGCGGCTCGGATCTGCGCGGGTGGCGATCGAGCGGTTGGGATAGAAGGAAAGCGGCGAAACGGTAATGAACGATCGGACGGAGGAGGAGCGACATCTTTATGAAGATCAAGCGGCCACGACATGTTGCCATCAGGCGCCGAGGTTAGACGGCAACGAAGCGGGATGGAGGGCGGGATGGGGCCACGTCCCCCCTTCGTCTTCCTCTCGCCGAGAGCTCGCGACAGAGAGGCAAAGGGGAGGGGCGGTTGTGCTCCGGCGAGGGTAAAGGACTCCGGCGGCAAGGGAGAGCGTCAACGGGTGGGGTTCGACTTGGGGTACCCATTTCGGGGAGTTGGAACTCGAGGGGAGTAAAGGAGAGAGCGGGAGGCAGAAAGGGGAAGAAGGTCCACCGGCGGTGAAGGAGGGTCGCCGCGGCGGTGGGGCCAATCGACCGTGGTTACACCATCTACGGAGAAGGGGGCTCACATTCGCGGCGGCGGCGTGAGCTTGGGAGCCCCGGGGTGAGCTCGCCACGGAGAGCTGTCGAGGTCGGCGGCGAGCTTCGGTGGCGAGGCGCACCGCGATTACCGCCGGGAGTGCACAAAAATGGTCGATCAGGCGAGGAGAAGCTCGGGAGCAAGTAATTGGGGAAATGGGAAGGGGCGGAAGATTGAGCTACGGTGGTCGCGGCGCAGGTGGGCAGCGGCGGCGCTACGAGCGTCGAGGCTTCAACCGAAAGCTCGAGGAGACTCTCCGGGAAGTGGGAGGCGAAGGTGGCGCTTGGGGAGCTCGGGCAGCAAGGAGTGCGAGGAGGCGAGGAGAGGGGTTTATACCGCGGCGGGAAGGAGGATCCGAGGGAGAGAGAAGCGGGGATGGTGCTGGAGTCAAGGGGAAGGACGGGGAGCTGGTGGGGGAGCTTCTCCACGACGTGAGGGTGACGCGGCTCTGCGCGGCCATAATGGTGACGGACGGGAGCGGTGGCGGGCGGCGTGGCGGAGCGCATCCGCGCACGGGAGAGGGAGGGGGCTCGCGTCACTGGCAGGTGGGGCCGCGCGAAGGGGGAGACGACAACGCATCCGCGAGGCAAGGCGGCGCTCGGACCGGCGGTCGGAACGGCGCGCGGCGGTCCGGCGCGCGCGCGGCGCCAGCCAGCGCGCTTGGGGAGGCGTCGGCGCGGAGAAGGCGGGAAGGGCGAGGCGCCGCGCCCGGAGAGGAGAAGAGGCGGGCGCCGGAGGTGGGAAGGCGGAAAGGAGGTGGGCGCCAAGCCGAGAGGGAAGGCGGCATCGCCCAAAAGGAAAGCTGGGAGAGGGGACTTTCCCAAAAGGAAAGTTTTGCAATTACACTCAAAAGTTGCAGGAAAAAAAAAATCCTTTGAAATTTGGGGACTTTTCAACCTACCCCCCTTAAAAGAATCTCGACCCCGAGATTAACTTGGTCCAGGGAGTAAGTTGGGGAAATCTCGCTGCAAGTCTGTCTCTCGTTCCCAAGTGGACTCATCCGCGGTATGATTCCTCCATTGTACTCTGCAAAACCCGACGCGTTCTTGTTTCGAGTTGCCTCTCTGTCGTTTCAAGTATTTGTAGTGGTTCTTCAGCATATGTGCAATCATCTTGCAATTCAATGTCTGACAGTGGCACTTCATCTGTTGGCTGGCGTAGACACTTCCGAAGCTGGGATACGTGGAACACATTGTGAATTCTAGATAAGTTGGGCGGAAGCTGCACTTGATAAGCTACTTCCCCAACTCTTCCAATTATTTGAAACGGTCCTACATATCCTGGTGCTAATTTGCCTTTGACCTGAAATCTCTTAACTATCTTGAATGGGGTGACTTTAATGTAGACATAATCTCCAACTTGAAACTCAAGTCCTTCTGCGGTTATCCGCATAGTTCTTACGTTGGTCTTGTGCCATCTTGATCTGTCTCGACAATTCGACATGTGCTTCGCATCTTGAGCAACTGGGACCAATGAGTTGTCGTTCTCTGTTTCTGTCGATTCGGTGGAGTCTCGCATTTTTCGCCATAAAGTGCTTCAAGCGGTGCCATTTGAATCTTGGCTTGATAGCTGTTATTGTATGAGAACCGAGCAAATGGTAGCGGGTGTTCCATGTTGCTCCATACACTATCGCACAAGCTCTCAACATGTCTTCTAGAATCTGATTGGTTCTCTCTGTTTGTCCATCCATGCATGGATGATATCTTTGAGCTGAAATTCAGATCGGTGCCCATGGCTTCATGCAACTTTTCCCGAACTTGGACGTAAAGCGTGCTCCTCTATCGACACAATCTTCTTGAACTCCGTGCAATGTCACAATTCAGTTAAGTATAACTCGGCAAGTTTATCCTTCCCATAAGTTTGCTTGATCGGAGGAAATGAGCCACCTTGGTCAATCTATCAACAATGACCCAAATAGCATCATATCCCTCACGAGTCTTGGGAAGTCCGTGATGAAGTCCATACCAATGCTATCCCATTTCCATTCAGAATTGGCAAAGGTTGTAACAATCTCGATGGTTTTGGTGGTCTATCTTGATCTGTTGGCGGACATCACACTTAGCTACATATTACGCCACTTCTTTCTTCATTTGGTTCCACCAATATCTTTTCTTCAAATCTTGATACATCTTTGTGCCTCTGGATGAATTGAGAATTGAGAGGAGTGGGCTTCACTAAGATCAACTCTCTCAACTCCTTCTTGTCGGGTATGCAATAGCGACCACGGAAAGTAAGGATTCCATGTTCGTCTATAGCATACTCGATGAATTTTCTCCTTGAATATCCTTTTTCAGTTTTGAATCCCTTCATCTTCATCCCGGTTTGCTTTAACTGATCCGCAATAGTGGTTGAATCTCCAAGGCTGCTCCTTCACCTTGTTACGTGATTACCAAGTTCAGTAGTAATATATCTCTCTGCAACTGGTGGGTATTCGATTGTTGCCTTTGCTTGGGCGAGCCTTGCGGCTAAGGGCATCGACAACTACATTTGCCTTGCCCGGGTGATACGGAGATCAACATCATAATCTTTAATCGGCCCACCATCCTGCTGTCTCATATTCAACTCGGTTGGGTGAATAGGTACTTCAAACTCTTGTGATCGAGAATATCTCACAACGATTTCCTAACAGTAGTGCCGCCAAATTTTGAGGGCATGCACCACATTGCTAGTTCCAAATCATGTGTGGGGTAATTCTCCTCATGCGCTTCAACTGTCTTGATGCATAGGCAACAACTTTTCCGTCTTGCATAAGCACACAACCCAAACCTTGCTTTGAGGCATCGCGATAAATCTGAAACTCCTTCTACGGATTGGGTAAGATCAACACGGTGTTGTTGTCAACAGTCTTCAACATCGAAAACTTTCCTCGCATGTATCCGTCCATGTGAACGGCTTATCCTTCTTCAATAGTTGAGTGAGTGGACGAGATATCCTTGAGAAACCCTCTATGAATCGGCGATAATAACTCGCCAATCCTAGGAAGCTTCTCACTTCAGTCCTTTGTTTTAGGTTGTTCCCATTCCATCATCTGCTGAAATCTTTTTCGGATCGACCTTCACTCCATCTTGAGATATAATATGACCCAAGAAAGCGACTTCTCTCAACCAAAAACTGCATTTATCAAATTTTGCATATAACTTATGCTCTCTCAATCTGGTCAAAACCATATGCGAGATCTTTGTTTGTGCTCTTCTTCACTCTTGGAGTATATCGAATATCATCAATGAAAACAATCACAAATCGATCCAATTGGTCCATATGCACCAGTTCATAAGATTCATGAAATATCTTGGCGCATTGGTCAAACCAAAAGGTACGACTGTGAACTCAAACATCCATATCCGTAATGAAGGTGTCTTCTCTCGATCCTGCTCTCGGATCTTTAGCGATGATAACCCGAGCGCAGATCGATCTTGGAGAACACTTTGGCTCCTTTAAGTTGATCAAGCAGATCATCAATTCTTGGGAGGATACTTGTTCTTAGTGGTGCGACATTCAAACCTCGTAATCTACACACATTCTCAATTCGCCATTCTTCTTTTTCACAAACGAGATCGGGCTGACCATGGTGAAGTACTTGGCGAATGAATTCTTTCTCTTGCAGTTCATCTAAGCGCCTCTTGACTCTTTCAACTCGCTAGTGACATTACAGATTGGTGCTTGGCAATTGGCTTGGTACTGGTACCAATTCTATTGCAAGTTCTACTTGCTCGTCGGGTCTTCTGGTAGTTCTTCCGAAATACATCGGTACTCTTGTACTATTGGCACTTGGTCGTGTGGCTGCTATCATGTTGATCATTCGTTTCTTGGCATCCTTGGCACCTTCGATCTGTCTCTACTACTATTTTTCGACCTTGTGGTTAACCAATGACTTATTTTGATCTCACAATCTACCTTGCCTTTATTCTGGCCAACCAGTTCATGCCCAAGATGGCATCTAATCCGGACATATCTAAGCGTAATAAGTCTGCTCTAAAGTCTACCTTGGATTTTTATGTTAAGTCCCGCACACCCACGGTGGGACTCCATTCTAACCCAGGGTTTCCACCACATAAGGTCTTGGTAATGCAATGAAGGCAATTGATTTCTTGCAGCAAAACTCTTTGAAATAAAAGAATGCGTTGCACCAGGGTCAAATAAAATCAATGCAGGTATGGAATTGATTGGAAACATACCGGCAATGATGTCACTTGCACCAGCGGCATCCTCTGCAGATACATGGTTCACTCTGGCATAGAAAGTGGGTCTGACATTGCTTCTGCCTCTGCCTCTGCCTGTAGCTGAGAAATTTGCAGTGCCTGCAGGTGACTGAGAGCTGGCTGCTTTAATCTGCAAGAATCCTCCTTTGGGGGTACCGGGGGTTGCTTGTGACTTGGCCTCTTGCTGCTGTTGGTTTTGAACTTGTAGCTTGGCTGCATCTGAGGGCAGGTTCTTCCTGGGACACTGGTCTCTGTAGTGCCCTATCTCACCGCAGTGGAAACATGCGTTTGACCTTCGCGGGCAGCTACTAGCCAGGTGATTCCCACCACAAGTGGGACACTTGAGAGCCAATGGTAGAGGGGAAGTATAATGCTGAGTTTGACTGGACTGGTTCTTCGGCATCATCACATACTGCCGGGAAGATGGGGATCGATATGAAGAAGATCCCGATGTCTTGGTTCGTTGGGCAGTGTGTGAAGATGACTGCGATCTGTGTGCTGCCTTGCGTTTTCTATAGTCTTCCATGTCACTTCTAGCTTCTTCGGAGGTGATCAAGCCATCAACCATATCATTCAGATCCTTGAATTTCAAGGCTGAAATGTGAAATCTTAAGGACTGCTGCAAACCTGCACGAAACTTGTTCATTTTCTTGTCTTCGTTGTCAACATCCTCAGGGGCAAATCTGGAGAGGTGGTTGAACTGGTGTAAATACTCCATTACAGTACGGCCACCTTGTTTAAGCGCCAAAAATTCCCGGCGCTTTGCTTCCATAATGCCGTCAGGGATGTGGGCCTTACGGAAGGCCTTGGAGAAATCTTCCCAGCTAATTTCTCTATTCTGCAGTGTGCGCTGATAATTGATCCACCAAGTCGCCTTGCACCAGATGGCGGTGGGATGCATATAACACCTTCTCTCTATCGTCTGCTGTATGCGGTTTGAAGTTTTCTCACATCCGCCAACCAATCTTCAGCAACCATAGGATCGGTTGTGGAGAAAGTGGGTGGGCGTGTCTTTAGAAAGTCATTCCAGGGTGGTAATTGGAGCACCATCCGTGGAATATTGCCTCCACCCTGTACTCTCGGGATGCGTGGCGAGCTGTTCAATCAATCGGATGTTGATCCAACATTCGCGGTATGTTCTCGCTCTCCTTGATATCGATTCCGTTCTAACATTGCAATAACATTGGCGAGTGTGTTCTGGTTCGGTGGCAGGTGCACCCTGCCTGCTGGTCTGACCTGTCTGCTCTGTCGGCTCCATCTGTTGATTGGGAACTTGAGGTTAGCCTTGCAGCGGCTTTGGCAATCAAGAACAGATAAGTAAGACTTTGAATTTTTCAAGGCAAGTATAGGACGAAAAGATAAGAACGAGAGCGAAAGGGACAGGAGAAAGCTTTGAACACAGGGAGAACATACTGATAATTAAGCAAACAAATTAAAAGAGGTAGCAACATAATTTACATTAAGCAAGTGGTGCATGACCACATAAAGGTTCATGTTACACTTGCATTACATACAAAAGTACATCTATCACCAAAAGGTCGAGGCTACCACTAACGGACGGCGTCTACTCCTCGTCGCCCCCAGTGCTTTGGGAGGGCAAGCGGGCTGCGGGCGGAACAGGCACGATCTGCGCCGCAGATCATCCGCGCTGGGCCTAGCGCAGAAGCACAAGAAGAGTGAACGCTGGGCGACTCTGCACTGTCTGAACCCTCAGCTGCCTCCTGGGCCTCAAAGCGGGCGAGGGACTCCCGGAGGCGCTGAACCTCCTCACGAGTGTCCCACAACTGCCTCTGCCAGACTCTGGCCTCCTCGACTGCTCTGTCGTAGCTGGCGACCTGCTGCGCCATAAGGGTGGCGATACCCGCTAGGCGGGGATCGTCATCCTCACCGAACCTAGGGACTATAAAGTCCCCAAAGTGCGGGCGCGGCACCAGGTCGAAGGGCGTCCCTGCTAGCTCCTGGTGGTAGTAGTCCCTGAGATAGAGCGCGGCTTTCAGAGCCACGTCCTGAACAGCATCCTCACTGTCCACCCGTCGGGCGGTGAACCTCCGCTTCCTGTCTGGGCGGGTAGGCAAGGGATCGAGGACCATCCAAGCCTTGTACTCGTAGAGGCGGTCTGGCGGGCTGTCCTCGGCGTAGATCAGCGGGCGTGGTTTCCTCTCGCTCCGAGGTATCGTCGCATTTCCCACAACTTGTGGTGCCATCCATCCCTACGGTCGGGCGGGAGAAAGCGAGGCGCACCATCTGCCGAAACGAGATTTTGAAGTTAGACAAGTAAAGCAAGAAACATTTGCGAAAATTAAAACTTAGCGAAATAAACTAAGACAGAAAGTAGCAACAAGAGAGAAACAAGACAGCAATAATACTTATATTTTTCATAAACTCTTTTATGCCTTAAATTAATTTTTGCGATAAAATCGCTTCCTAGGCGCCTTAGGTCACAACCTACGGTCAAAGAGCTCGCTCGATACCACTTCTTATAACGCCCGTTTCGGGCGCGACGGACACGACACTCCTTAACTATTCACGCATGAACAAGTTATGGTATCGCGCAAGAGTATACCATTGCACGCTTACAACAAAAGATCAGCATATATTTGACATACGGATTAACATCCGAGTTTTTACAAGGCGAGCAAGCCCAAAGTGTATTACATTACAAAGGCTCGAAGCGCTTGAGCGCGGCGGAGACCTACGACCAAGGGTCCTCGTCGAAGAAAAGATCCTCCGGGACTTCTTCAACGGGAGCCCTTCTCCTTCGTCTTGATCCTCTAAAGAATAGATTAAGCAAGCCATGAGCCAAACAACGGCTCAAGAAATCCCAAAGGGATCTAACTTACTACATGCGGAATCATCAAAGGAAGGAGTATACTTGGTTTATTACATTTGGTGGATGCAATTTTATTTGCAAACATTTTCATAAGACGGACACAAAACTTACTCCTTAAGAACTCGGGGTTTTCATCAAGAGTACATTAACCAACTAACCAAGTTAAAACATGTACAAATCTACTTAAGCTTTTTCTGCTGGAATCACCCAAGTGACACAGCTCCAATAAGCGGAGCACGGCGTATTCGAATACCATTTATTTGACTCTGCAGAGTTTGCTCACTTTACCCACACGATTCCTCAACTCCGCTAAAGAGTCAAGAAAACCAGGCCGTTTCTGCTCAACTCTTTATATAGGCTCTACCGAGAGAATTCACTCAGTCAGCTCACACCACACACACACACACACAGAGAGAGGCGTCCGCGCGAGTGAATTCCACCGTTGTTAGGCTTAGCGGACGGCCACCTAACCTCATCGCTACCCTCTGTAGAGTTTCAATCGAGTTGAGCGACTAATCGACAAGTGTTGACAAGTCAACTCCCGTGGTTGGCGATCACCGTGACATTTGCTCGGCGTAAGGGTTTCAGTCCTTATATTTTCACATGGCCCGCAACCTCGCGGTCCGCGACCCAAACTAAGGTAAGCGGTGGGCGTAAGACCGTCCCGCGGTTTCCCACTCACCCTTACCCTACTCCAACCCTAGGACAAGAGGTGGGCAAAGACCGTCCCGCGGCTCTCCCCCAACCCTTACCCTACCTTGTGCACGCCGGCACTCTCCGCTCTAAGGTACGGTGTCCCATACCACCCTACCTTAGAGTCGGGTTTTCCGAATTCTAAAATTGGTCCGCAACCACAACCTTATTAGTGTAACATTTTGCATGGTAATAATAATAGCCTACAATTCTCTAGAATATCAGATAATTATTTCTAGGGTTTCAATGGCATGGCTACAAATTAAACATGGCATTTAGCGGTGGTAGGACTAACTATAACACAAGTCATTCTAAACATTTTATTTTTATTTTCAAACTAACATTTCAGAACTAGCTCAATGCAAATAACATATTAACATATTTAAACATTATGGGATACAACATGATCAAAGGATTTGGGACTTGCCGTCTATCCAGAATGATTTCGCTAGCTCGAGCGGAGAACCTCCGGCTCCTGTGGATCGCACTTGAACTTGGGGACTCAGACACTAGCGCAAACATACAAAACAAATTAAATCCAGCTTGAGACTAATCAAGCGAGGAAAATAAACTATTTAAAAGGAGTAAAGCATAAATCTCCAAATGAGGAAATTTTAGGAATTTAATTGGAAGGAATCTGTGGAAATGGAGGTCACCAATGGATCTGGAATATTATTTGGAGCAAAGTGGTGAATATTTGGGAATTTTGGGATTTTCTGGGATTTTCTAGGATTTATTTGGATTTATTTGATTTCGGAAAATGGAAAAATCGGAAAAAGATTTGGAAGCAGATTCGGCTGGTCCAATTGCTCTGAGGCTGCGGCTCGAGGCGGCCGCGCGCCCAATGTCCACGCTGCACGAGGGACGAGGCGGTAGGGCTTGGCCCATGCTCGTTCGCGCCCACCTCGCTCGGATGGCCGCGCGTGGCGCCGCGAGCGGAGGAGATGGCGAGAGGAGAGCGGCTCGGATCTGCGCGGGTGGCGATCGAGCGGTTGGGATAGAAGGAAAGCGGGCGAAACGGTAATGAACGATCGGACGGAGGAGGAGCGACATCTTTATGAAGATCCGAGCGGCCACGACATGTTGCCATCGGGCGGCCGAGGTTAGCGGCAACGAAGCGGGATGGAGGGCGGGATGGGGCCACGTCCCCCTTCGTCTTCCTCTCGCGAGAGCTCGCGACGAGAGGCAAAGGGAGAGGCGGTTGTGCTCGGCGAGGTAAAGGACTCGGCGGCAAGGAGAGCGTCAACGGGTGGGGTTCGACTTGGGGTACCCATTTCGGGAGTTGGAACTCGAGGAGTAAAGGAGAGGCGGGAGGCGAAAGGGAAGAAGGTCCACCGGCGGTGAAGGAGGGTCGCCGCGGCGGTGGGGCCAATCGGCCGTGGTTACACCATCTACGGAGAAGGGGCTCACATCGCGCGCGGCGTGAGTGGGAGCCCGGGTGAGTGGCCACGAGAGCTGTCGAGGTCGGCGGCGAGCTTCGGTGGCGAGGTCGCACCGGCGGTTACCTGGCCAGGGGAGTGCACAAAAATGGTCAGTGCGCTGAGGAGAAGCTCGGGGAGCAAGTAATTGGGGAAATGGGGAAGGGGGCGGAAGATTGAGCTACGGTGGTCGCGCGCGAGGTGGGCAGCGGCGGCGCTCGGCGTCGAGGCTTCAACCGAAAGCTCGAGAGACTCTCGGGAAGTGGGAGGCGAAGGTGGCGCTTGGGGAGCTCGGGCAGCAAGGAGTGCGAGGAGGCAGGAGAGGGGTTTTATACCGCGGCGGGAAGGAGGATCCGAGGAGAGAGCGGGGATGGTTTGGAGTCAAGGGAAGGACGGGAGCTGGTGGGGAGCTTCTCCACGACGTGAGGGTGACGCGGCTCGCGCGCCATAATGGTGACGGACGGGAGCCGGTGGCCGGGCGGCGTGGCGGGCGCATCCGCGCGCACGGAGAGGAGGGCTCGCGTCAGCGGCGAGTGGGGCGCGCGAAGGGGAGACGACAACGCATCCGCGAGCAAGCGGCGCTTCGGGCCGGCGGTCGGAACAGCGGCGCGGCGTCCGGGCCGCGGCGCGGCGCCAGCCAGCGCGCGAGGAGGCGTCGAGCGCGGAGAAGGCGGAAGGGAGAGGCGCGCCGGGAGAGGAGAAGAGGCGGGCGCCAGAGGGTGGGGAAGGCGGAAAGGAGGTGGGGCGCCAAGCCAGAAGGGAAGGCGGCATCGCCCAAAAGGGAAAGCGGGGGAGAGGGGGACTTTCCCAAAAAGGAAAGTTTTGCAATTACACTCAAAAGTTGCAGGAAAAAAAAATCCTTTGAAATTTGGGGACTTTTCATTTCATGAATGGCATGATCAGATATTCCTTATCTACATTGATCGGGTCGGGTGGATCAGAGCGTGATTTTGAGTCCGCATGTTCTCGTCGAAAGACGAGTTCTCATTTGACACGTTTCCTAGCTTGCCATCTTTTTAATTTACCGAGAGCTTTCGCATTGCTGTGTGAGCTAGGGATCATACATGTCACGCCAAACGCGCAGCCTGTCGACTTGCGGTGCGTGCATGCCAGCATGGGCATAAAATTTGTGGAATGTCTACCGATCACTTGGCTCTTCTTTATCATTGTTTTTAAAAATTTTGGACTATTGGATCTGGATGCCAGGGCCATCCTTCTACCCCTCCCCCATCATTAAAATTCAGATTTAACCCTACCCACCCCTCACCTTACCGGCGCCGGTGAGGGCAACCGGTTTCCTCCACCCACCGCCGCTTCCGCCTCCCAACGTGTTTGCCGATGCCAGCGCTGTCCATTCTCTCACTACTATAAAAAAAAGGTCATCACAGACAGTTTGAAACTGTCATCACAGACGATTTTCTGAACTATCTGAATTTATGGGTCAGTGATAATCGGAGGTTATTACAGACGGTTTATGAACCATTTATGATAAATACAACATAAGCAGTTTGTAACTAGAACCGTCTGTAGAGAATACTATCACAGACGGTTCGAATCAAAAACCGTCTGTGATACTCACACATCACAGACGGTTCTAGTTACCAGCAGTCTGTGATGGACGACTATTGTATATAGAACCGTCTGTGATACTTTCGCATCACAGACGGTTGGTAGATTGAACCGTCTGTGATGTGCGAGTATCACAGACAGTTTTTGGTTCGAGCCATTTGTGATAGTCCTTCATAGACAGTTTATACCATAAAATCGTCTGTGATATTTCATTCTATAGCTAAATTTTTTTCTATTTTTTGACCAGCCTCAAGATATGGTAGCTATACACTTCGAAAATAAGCAAATACAGCAGCAAACATAACAGCATAACGCGGAGTACTTGCATTGGTACCAACCTCAAACACATACCAAGCTCCTACATGTCATTGACCAGCCCATAGCACACGTCGCCGCACCACAGACACGTACCCCGCGTGGGACACTCATATCGCGGTACATTATATCTAATTTTTAAATATTCCCTAATATCAATGTCGCTGAGATGATTGACCGTTTCGTGTTTTTCCAGTAGGCTGATGTTGGTGCTACGATTTGGAGGGAGTCTCACACCATGACGGATAGGATCGCTAGTGGTGCGGAGGTGACACAGGAGGAGTCAGTGAAAATTTGGTGTTGTGTGGAGGCCTAAGGTACATGTGTCATAGCCCTGTTGTCTTGCACAAGGCTACTGGAGGTTCGGACGCCCAGTGCACACACGGTTCGTCTACCGAAGCCGGCTCGACTGGCATGGCACCACACGGGGGGTTCTACTTGGGCACGTCCTACACCACCTCAACCTAACGAGGCTGGGGGTCAGCCTAGGGACGGCCTTGTACACCGCCAGGGCAGCTATTTGCGCATCATCCATACATCTCTGACTTTCCCACACAGGGGCGTACTCTGTGCTGTACATCCCTCCAGGTGTCATGGTGCCAGCTGAGGGTACACTTCACTCTTGTCGGTTTTATCCCATTACTTTATGTGACGAATTAACGATATTTATATTGCAGGTCTTGTCTTCCCCGACCAGGGATGGGGGGTCTCCCCGGGCCAGGACGACATGGACCAGTACTTTTCGGATTAGCCTAGTCAGGCGACGGGCTCTGCACCTCGGGCCACATCACCGGAGGTTCTCTCCGGGAGTGCCCTCACCGATGCACCGGTGGCCACACAAGCAACGGTGCAGTCCACTCTACTAGATTAGGGGCGTGTGCGATGGTCTCCTAATCGTCTTACCTTGTCAGGGCGCCGTCACCCGGCGCTGAGGAAGATAGCCAAGCGGGGCCGTATGGGAGGACGCGGACACGAAGATGGAGGGGGCCAGGGTGGTGACGGAGGAGGGGCTGGGGATGCTGTTGGGGGTGGTTAGTGTTGACTGTACACTTTTGGTTCATGTACTGCTTACGATTCTTGTTTATGTAGTATGTTTACAATACTGTGGCGAATTTAGTTGTACTGCTATTTACCTTGTCGACGCTCGTACCACTGAATTGATGGCAAGACACTGACGACCGCACCAATTGAGTAGTGAACTGCATTGATGGCAACCGCACTAATGTACGAACCATTCAATTACATGCTTAACGACATTGCAAAATATTTTGAACAACAGGTGAGAGTACAATGGTACAACCATACACATTATTGCCTACAGGTGGAAGGGGTCTCGTGATACCCATATGGAGTGTTGTTGAGGGGGGCCACCTCATACATGGCTGATCGTCAATGTAGTGGCAAGCACATATACTAGGGTTCGCACAGCAACATGTTGGGTCGTATGAACTCCCTATGTTGATGCCCTCCTTGTTGCCCCTCTCACGCTCCATCTGTTGACAGAGGTCATCGTTCTGCTCTTCGAGACTTTTAATCTGTGCCTCTAAATCAACGATTCGCTCCCCACAACGTATCCATGTACCTCACAACATACCGTTCATGGGGAGGATCAATCCATCGTACAAAGTCACATGTATCCATCTGCTATAAAGGAACGTTAACATCGAAACTCTATTAGTAGTACTACAAAATATATGAGTGCCTCCTTGTATCTCGGAGTATGGGTATCGAAAGAAATGTCGCCCGCCATTTGTATGGCCTTCTTCTACCTGCACCACCACGTCCTGCATGTGTTTGCATTTCGGCCACACTGGCTGAGCGCGCTTGTTTGGCAACAAGCGGCATGTAACACCGAAGTCCTCCTTCCATTCGAGCGGAAGGTCTCTGTTTGGTGACCCATATTCAACTGGCCCCTCGGCGTCTGTCATGGTGGCTTACTCTATAACAGAGAAGATAGTTGTTCCTACCAGCAATGCCTCGGACATTCATTTTATAGCGTAATTGCGATGTCATAGCGTCATTCATAACACAGGGCAGTTTTGCGCAGTAACAAGACCACACATGCTATCTTTGCGCAGCAACATGACATGACAGGCCCGCTTTAAGCAACGACAAGACTACACATGCCAGCTTTTGCGCAGTGATATGACCACACAGTCTAGCTTTGCTCAGTGACATGACATGACATCCTAGCTTTTCGTAGTGGCATGACATCACGAGCCAGCTTTGAGCAGTGAGAAGACCACACACACCAGCTTTGCGCAGCGACATGACCGCACGCACCAGCTTTGCGCGGTGAGAAGACCAGACGAGACACCTTTGCGCAACGACAAGACCACACGGCCCAACTTTGTGCAGTGACAAGACTAAAGGGTGCAGCTTTTCACAGTCCAAAGACTTGACTGGGCAGTTTCGTGTGCCCATAATACCACACTTGGTAGCTTTGCACAGTGATGCGACCACATGGGCATCTTCATGTAGCGAGAAGGCCACAAGAGGCCTTATAAAAGAAGGTCAAAGAGATTTCTGAGAGAACACTATACAAGCAAACTCCACACTACACCGGCACTTACTTCACCACACCGGGATGGACAAGAGGCAGAAGAAGCAATGGGACAAGATGATGAAGTAATAGGAGTAGACCTGCGACCTAGCATGATCCGCTACCACCTGCGATGAGAAAGCAAGGGCTGCTACAGCCCGGGCAGAACAAGCCCAGCGTGCTACGAGGTCAGCTCCCCTCAATGGCGTGCCCTGTAGCAACAACCCCATCCAAACGTTCCTACTGAGCGTTCGCCGCAACACCCACCAGAGGGGGGAGACACCCCCCTTTGTTGGTATCGAGACCTGTGCAAGTTCTTCAAGTTTACGCACCGCCTCAGTCTAGGTATGCATTACTGGGGTTGCGCAAACTATTTCAGTGACTATCTCGACCACTGTCTTGACACCGTGACCTATTGGCTGCCTATAAGGATCAGGTGCACCGTTTCCCCTACTTTTTCTCCTTCAAAGTACGCACTAACAACCTCTTCATGTATTTACAGTCTCTGGAACCTCTATGTGGCTACCGCAAATGAATCGATTTTAAGATCCAACCAGAGGACCAGTGAGCCCTCGACTTGCAGGAGTGGAACGTCACAAGGTTCTCCGAGATCCGGGAGAAGGAGCGCCACAAGCACGAGCAAACCGAGCGTATACAACGGGAGACGAAAGCTTATCTCGAGGCGTGCATGCGTAGGGAGTGGGAGCGCAAGAAAAAGAGGAAAATGGAGACCAAGGCAAAAAAAAAAAGGCCACCGAGGAGTTCAACGCCGAGCTCGCAAGGAAGAGAAAATGGCCCCAGTCCACACAGTTGGTGTAGCAGTTGGGTTGGTTAGTCGCATATGATGATATGTGTTTTGCATGTAATCAAACCCTATGCGGCATATTACTCCCAACTGTATTATGAAGTCTGTTTTAATTCAGACAAGTTTATTTCCTCATCTTTTTGTATTTTATTATTCCCATAGCAAATCATCCAACAATATTAATAGACCAGTTTTCCTCTATGTACGAATTCCCGGTAACATCATAATATCACTTACCATCATACTTACAGATCGTTGCAAGTTCAATCGTTCTTAAAAAATTCACAAATTTTTTACGCTGCAACAACATACAACGATCATAAACTTTTATTACAAATCCAATAGATTATCTTCCAGTCATAATCTACAAAATTCACAAAATAGAGTAGTATCTTGTTTGCAGTCACCCTGAGGCTGGGTGACTGTAGTTGCTGTCGCCCTGTGGCTGGGCGACAGGTCCCAATAATCCAATTGTCGGGCGGCTGGAACCTGTCGCCCAACAGCTTGTAGACACTTTTGTTCTCGCTTTTTCGTTGGGCGATAGGCTACAGTCGTCTGATGGTTAGGCGACTGGAGCATATTTCTATAAAAAAAATATTAGCGCAGATATATTTCTATTATTTAAAATAAAAAATAGATTATTCGTAAAAAAAATTCTTGAAACACAAAGCTCTAATGGGAGACCGAGCAACTTTATAAAGCTCATGGAGGGGGTAAATAGTCGGCTAGTGCACCATCAAAACAACATGCATGCTACCACTGTAAAGACCCACGAGAGAATCTCCTCTTCCCGATCTTTTCAACGAAAGTGACATCCCTTTCCAGGAGCAATTGTCACCTTGTCAAGCCGCTCTTGTTTACCCTAAAAATTCGTGCATGCATTCCCCCACTAATCCCCAAATTATGCACTGACGACATATATGCATCCGGCCCCTACTTCAACAAAGTAAGAGAGAGAACAAAGGGGATAGCAAAATAACTTTTGGTTGCTGTGGGGAGTAATAATCAAAACCAGATAAAAGTGATCGATGAGTAACGAATTTGGTTTTGCTATTTGTAAGGTAATAAAAAATGTAACATTCTTACGGAAAAACCAGTCACCTTATGCATAACAGACCTAATGAGTTTACTCTTTAGCTCAAAACTTACGTAGCATAGAAAATAAGCAATAAGCAAATGAATCGTGGTGCGTGCGTGAGTGTGCATGGCAGAGTAGTAGAGTGTAGTACTGCTTGATCACAAGCTAACTAAGCTCATGCACATCCATCCATATAGAGTTATAAAAAAGCTCTAGTCTCACGAGTTGATTGAGTTCGACTTACTCTAGATTTGATTTGAGATCGGTCCGAACTCTAAACAAACTGAGCTCGACCTTGATTCCGAGCTCGCGTGCTTCAACGAGCCGAGCTTGAATAACTCGTTAGAGTTCGATTCGAGTTTGAATATTGATGCATATTAACTCTTACCGAGTTTACTCGAGCCGAGCTCAAGCTGGAGGTTTTCTATTGTTGAAAATCAGTGCATGTTGAATTGTTTTTTTTACTGTTATCGAGTTTACTCTAGCTGAGCTCGAGATTTTCTTATTGTTGAAAATTAGTGTATATTAAATTATTTTTAATTGATATCGAGCTTATTTGAGCCGAGCTTGTGCCTAGATACAGGCTCGGACCCTAACTTAGACTCGCTCAACTCAGCCCGTGCTCGAGCTTAGGAGGTCAGACTCGCTCAAGCTTTTGTTCGTTTACAGCCCTACATCTATGGTCCGGCTCAGAAAGCACCTGCCCAGCTGGCTAACCCCACCCGTACTGGTAAATTTAAGATTTTATTATGCCCTAGGCTACGAAAGGTTAAAAAACACTACTACCTTGACTTTGAAAAAAAATATAAGACTTATCTAAACTTTATATGGATAAAAAATTTCACATTCTAAGAGCCTAAACTACTATGAACCTAATCCGCTCCGCCCTGCGTACCTTCGCTGCCTATATATATTACTCCTAGGTCTCCCTCTCGAGACACGCACCCTGTCTTGTGGTCCTCCTCTCGATCCAGTTCCTTCTCGCACAACACAACACACCGTCCCCGGCCTCTCATCCCTCTCTCCTCAGGTCCAAAGCACCTCCCACTTGACAAAGAGAGAGAGAGAGAGAGAGAGAGAGGTGTAGCTCTGATCCGGCTGGGACCGCGAGCGAGCATGGACCAATACGACGAGCAGCAGCAGCAGCTGCTGCTCTTTGCCTCCTACGTGGACGCCTCCCACCTAGTCGTCAATCGTACGTGTGCGCGCCATTTGCGCATCGATCGATCTCTACGTAGTTTCCTTCTTCGATCTCGATAACCAGGACATGCATGTGATGTTCTTTCCATGCGTGCGTATGTATATATGTAGGCGCGGCGCAGGGGGAGAGGCCGAGAGCGCGGCGCAGGAGGCGGAGGCCTGCGAGGTGCGGCGGCGGCGAGGTGGACGAAGGAGGGGACCCCAAAAAGAGGCGGCTCAGCGACGAGCAGCAGGAGATGCTGGAGCTGAGCTTCCGGGAGGAGCGGAAGCTGGAGACCGGCCGGAAGGTGCACCTCGCCTCCGAGCTCGGGCTCGACCCGAAGCAGGTCGCCGTCTGGTTCCAGAACCGACGCGCCCGCCACAAGAGCAAGCTGCTCGAGGAGGAGTTCGCCAAGCTCAGGCAGGTCCACGACGCCTCCATCCTCCACAAATGCCATCTCGAGAATGAGGTACTTGCACACGCATATGACGACTCATGCACGCGTATACCCCCCGCCTCGATCAATTCTTCTTCTGTTCAAGTACATGTGTGTCAAAGTCAACAACTTCATGATCCATTCATGGGTGCATATATGGCAGGTGCTGAGGCTCCAGGATAGGCTGGTGATCGTCGAGGAGGAACTGAGGCGGCTCAGATCCGCGGGGAGCCACGCGGTTTCCGGTGATGGCGGAGACGTCGCGGGCCGAGGCTTCTTCGGCGGGAGCCCGAACTCACCGTTCTCAACGGGTACCTGCCAGCAGCCGGGTGTCGGCGGCGGGGATCACCTGGGGGACGATGACCTGATGTATGTCCCCGAGTATGGCTATGCTAACAGTGTCGTCGAGTGGTTTAGCCTGTATGGACTGATGTGAAAGCTCGGTCGGCAATGTCATGCAGATCCTAGTCAGTCGTAGTGTTAAGTTGTTATGATCTCTAAGCATGCTTGTTTAATTATGTACATAAAGTGATTAATGGCTAAATCCATCTATAGCTATTAGTTCTCCTAAAACTCCTATGTGCTGTCTCATTTGATATTTTGGTTCAGGACTAGTCTTCGTGGGAAGTACACTGTGTATGTGCTAGCTGGCGATCATCTTAGACATGTGGGTTTTTATGGATTATGACCGATAGTTTATATATAACTTTTGAATTTTGACTATTCCTGAGGAATACAAAGAGAGACAGATGTATATAATTTGGCCGATATAGGTAAAGTCAGTACATTATCTACTATAATCGACTTGTAGACTCCGCCTTAAAGAGATGTGCTGTTTGAAAGTTAGTTACTATAGCAAAAGTTAAAAGCAATAAGGGCATCTGTAGTGTATATAACCCAAAGGGTCTTAAGGTGGATCTCATCTAAACCTTAAGACCAAGTCCATAGTGTATATAACCAAGGAGCCTTAAGACGATCCCACTTGGCAGATAAAGAAAAACTGTATTTTAATGCTTATGGCCAGGTCTTTAGCTTGAGGACCAGCCTTAAACTTTTTTTGCTTAGGGTCTGCTTAAGGTCACCCCTGTAATGTATAAGGTTGACCTTAAGGTGGCTTAAAACCTCCTCTTTTCATACACTACAGATGCCCTAAGTCCAAAAGAACTCAGCCGGCTAGGGGGCAGGGAGTTACGTTTCAGACTGAAGTTCCTAATGCATGATCAGGGTGGTGATCAGTTGGGCTTAAAAGCTCATGGCTTATGGCTGAAAACACTGTAGCTGGCTGAAAAAAACACTGTAACTGACAGAGGCTTATTTAGCATAATTAAATTTAAAAAATTAAAAATATAAAAAATATGTTAGCCCAATATGTATAATACAAACGAATACGGGGAAAAAAAGAACCGGCAAAAAAGCTCAACAAAAAGCCAAAAGTTCAGAAAAAGACGAAATTTATGAATAGTGAAAAATAAGTCAGAAGCTCAAGCCGAACCGATCAGGGCCTGATATACAAGTTTGAACTCCAGTCGAAAATGATTTTATATATACTGATTTGGATCAAAAGATCAATGCGCATTCTGAAACATGAAACTTCAGATGATCAATGTGCTTTACGAAGTTTTTTCGTTGCGATCTTGTATACTTGTTTCCCCCTTTTGACTCCCTATTCTTCTTAAGATTGTTCGTGTAAGTATTTGAACTTTATATGGTCAGTACGTACATTCAGTTTGATCATATTAGTTCTCTAGTTAGTGAGCTAGTGATAACAATGAAACAAATTGCATGATACGCTAAAATAAACCTATATATTATTTGACTATTTGTTTTAGCAAAAATCAGTCAAATTCTTAAACCGTCATATATAAATCCAATATCTCAGGTTCACCCATCCAAATCCTATTTAAAACCAACTCTAACCCCACCCCGTCGCTTGTCACCTCCCACCCCACGTTGCTCCTTTCGCACCGTCCCAATCCATGCCGCCCTCCGCGCCACCCTCTCCTCGTCACCGGCGCCCTCTCCTTTCACGCCGTCCCTCCTTTCTTACTAGAGCAGTTCTGCGTGCTTCCCCTGCCAACTCCGTCCCCTCCTCCAACACCCACGGCCGACAGAGCCCCCGCTGCCTCGCCGCGCTGCCCCCATCCCCTCCCCACCTTGTCGCCCCCGCCTAACCTAATAGCTAGTATCTTTTGCCGCTGCCGTCCTCCAGTACCACCCACCAACCTCCTATCCCGCCCGTCGCCCCACTACTGCCCATCGTTGGGCCACTGCCCTCCAGCCTCTCTCTATGTCCGGGGAACGGTGAACTCTAGGTGCAAGGGGCGGAATTCTCCCCTCAAGTTCGCCGGCGAGAAGGAAGAAGAGGTCACCGGAGAGGAGGAAGAAGGGGTCACCGGAGAAGAAGATGGAGGTGACGACATACAAA
The DNA here is from genome assembly GCA_036346575.1 of Dendrocalamus sinicus. Lineage (NCBI taxonomy): Eukaryota > Viridiplantae > Streptophyta > Magnoliopsida > Poales > Poaceae > Dendrocalamus > Dendrocalamus sinicus. The sequence continues at coordinate 6,539,811 of CM070660.1, read as the reverse complement.
TCTTCGCATGTATTCAAAGGTGAGAAATCCGACTGATTTTTTCTCAAAAAATCATAAGAATGTTGTATAGTACTTCCGAATAAACAAAGCAGTATTGTTGGTCCTACTGCAGTAACTGATTTGATCTGAGAAAAGTTCACACTGCATGTGAAAGCGCGAGGAGTACAAATAACCCCTTCTGGCACAAATGAATAATGTTTTCCTTGAATACATGCAAGGTGCTTGCTTCATACTGTTAGGTGCACTGTGTATCGACCTGTTTTAAACAAAGTTTGAATGTTTGATGCTTCGGCAGTTTGGAACAACGTAACCCCTCGCCCTCTCTCTTTCTCTCCCTCCCTGAAAATAATCCTATGAGACGGTTCATGATTGTATCACAAGGCATAAAATTCATGGGAGTGTCCATGATGTTGTTAATGGAATCAAAGTTAAATACCAGATGTCATGCTTTGAGGAGGGTTCAACCTCACATGCATAGAATCCGGGTCTCATAGGATTATTTCCCCTCTCTCTCTCTCTCAATGTACACGAGGCAGTTCTCCATCCCCACTTGCAAAAAAAAAATGATTTTGTAACTTTTCTCATATATATGGTAGTAAAATAAAATGTGCAAAGTAGTATCTTATCAACTTAATTTGATAAGTCAAAGCATCACATGTGTGCATGTGTGTGGTGAGAGGGAGGGGTCATTTTTTTTATTAGAGGTTGTATCGATCTATACATCTATAAATAACTGAAGATATTCAAGATATCTCCTTCACGTTGATGGTCTAGAAAATCTCATAATAATCCTTAAATAAAAAAACAAAATTCCTAAAAATTCTCTTATTAATCGAGAGAAAAAGAGAAAAAAATCTACACTACTTATTCTGGTGGAGTGAGATAATAATAGTGAAGATTAATCATGTATAGACATTATACTTATTATAATTGTATACTATATACAACTATATTTTTGAAAGACAATAGAGTTATAATATGTTATAATACCTAGTTGCACAATTTGCTAGGGAAAATTACGCTAGTTATAATCATTACAGGAGTACAATTACGTTGACTGGGATTTGCTTCACGGCCAGCAGTGGAAGAAGCAAGATATCCGGCCCGGTTATTCTCTACGGGATGTTGAGTTTGTGGATTGCCTGAAATAAGAGACTGCGTGGGGGAGAACGTGTGGAATCCTAATTGTTGTAGGGGTGGCCCCCACCTAAACCCATCCAGCCTGCTAAAGGGTTGGAAAGCCCAAAATGGGATGTGTGTAATGACATAGATACCCCTATGGAGGGCACATGAGTGTAAGGATAGGATTGTAAAATACACTTCATGGAAATATATATATATAGGCCTTAGACATAGGGAAGGGGCAAGCATTGTTCATCCATCATCTCCACTATACTACTCTTCCACTTTACTGTTTGGTCAGTAGCCACAACAGTTGGCACCGTCCGTGGGAACGATAGAGAGCAAGCCTTGAGACTTAAGAAGTGATGGCATCCAAGAAAACTTCATCGGTAACAAGGAAGAAGAGGAGCATGACGGCGGTGCTCACCAATGCCAGAGCCTCTACATCAGCAACTAGCGCGGATGGCAACGCTGGCGCTACGACCACCGACGTTGACAACTGTGGCGTGGCGGCAGACTCCACCATTACCGTGGCGGTCGGCCTTAGTAGTGCTGCCCGGATCGGCGGGAGCCGTGATGCCGGTGCCCGCGCTAGCATGGCCAATGACCTGGCACCTAGTGCGGGTGTGGTCGGGGGCTTCGGCACCGATTTCGTCACCAACCCGGGGGCCCAACGTGCTGACGCGGCTAACAACTTTGGGGCATAGGCCGTAGTCGCTGCCAACCCGGGGGTTCGCGCCGACGCCCAGGCTGGTGCAACCTCCTCGACGGTGGAGAACGCCCTGCTGGCGGCCCTCGGCACGTTGCAACGCGAGTAAAATGCAAGAATTTTTTGTTCCTCGGAATTTGCCTCGGAGTCCCTTATAGTGCAAGTCAAAGAGGAAATCTGTGCTTGGGCACTTGCGTGATGTGTTGATATTTCTGATGGCAAAATAAAAGTTGAGGAGTACTTTCTTGGTTTCTTGAAAGTGGATGACACATCTGGTTCAGGGCTTTTCAATGTATTGCTTGATGCAATCAAGTCTTTTGATTTAAATGTCGATGATATTATGGGTCAAGGTTATGATAATGGCTCTAATATGAAAGGAAAAAAACAAGGGGGTGCAAAGACGGTTGCTTGATATAAATCAAAGAGCTTTGTATATGCCATGTGCTTGTCATAGTCTTAATCTTACCCTTTGTGATATGGCTAAATCTTGTGCTAAAGCTATTTCATTCTTTGGAATTGCGCAAAGGATATATGTATTATTTTCTAGTTCTACTAAAAGATGGAAAGTTTTGCTTGACCATATAGAAGGTTTAACTGTCAAATCATTGAGCAATACTCGTTGGGAGAGTAAAATCAAAAGTGTCAAAGCAATTAGATATCAAGCTCCTCAATTAAGGTCAGCTCTACTTGAGTTAATGGAAGATAGAGATACCGAACCCAAGGATAGAAGTGATGCAAAAAATTTATATGAAGTGCTTGGTAGCTTTGAGTTTATAATTGGTATGGTTATTTGGCATGATATTTTATTTGCTGTAAATATTGTGAGCAAGAAGTTGCAATCACCATCCATGTACATTGAGTCTACCTTGCAACAAATAGAAAGCATGGTTAAATACTTTAATACTTATAGAAATGAAGGGTTTGCTTCGAGTATGATCATTGCCAAAGATATTGCAGCTCAAATGAATGTAGAGCCATCGTTTCCAGTTAAGCGGCGTGTTCTTAGGAAGAAACAATTTGATGAAATTGATTGTGATGAAGTAGTTTTGCAAGCTGAGAAGGAATTTGAAGTTAATTATTTTTTTGTTATGGTTGATATGGCAATCAATTCATTGAGAAGTAGATTTCAAGAACTCCAAACATTCGGAAGTATATTTGGATTTTTAATGAGTTCAACAACATTGAAGTCATTGGATCGAACTGAATTAAAAGAATGTTGTACAAAATTTGCAGAAACTTTCTCTCTAGATGGTTCATCGATGTTGAGTTAAATGATCTAATTTCTGAGTTAAGTGTTATGCAATTGACTTTATCGATAAACCAATGTGCGCTATGGAGATCTTTGAGTTTGTCGGAGAAGCGGATTGTTATCCTAATATTTCTATTGCTTATCGGATTTTATTTACTATGCTGTGATGTGGCATCACTGAAAGAAGCTTTTCAAAGTTGAAATTGTTGAAGAATCATTTAAGGTCAACAATGTCTCAAGAGAGGTTAAACGGTTTGGCAACTTTATGTATTGAAAAGAAATTATTGGATGAGATTGATATCAATACTATCATCAATGACTTCGCATCTAGAAATGTTAGAAGAAATTTTTAAGGTAATATCTATAAACTCTTTGATATGAATTTTTCTTTAATACAGAACGTATTTTAAGTGTTTGTTGGTAAAATTTTATATATATATATATATATATATATATATACTTATATTTAGATATATATATATATATATATATATATATATATATATTTATATTTAGATATTTATACTAAAGTCTCTATTTCTAGTTTCGCTAGGCTCTTAAAATCTCAGGACCGGCCCTAGCAGGCCCCGGTCTACGGCTGCTGCTGCGCTCAGCTACCTGACGCCATCAGGTCTTAGGTGGTGAGCTGAACCGAACCGAGCCTTTTCTCCGGAGCCTTATCCGGACAGTGCGCGCTGTCGACGCCCTGCCGGATGCAAGCCCCACCATGGGAGACTTTAGCCCCCGCCGGCCGAACAGGAGATGCCCCACTGCTCCATGACTTGTCAAACACGCACGGCACCTCCCAAGTGATGCTGCATATTTACGCAGGCGAGCACGCGAGTGACAAGAGTGATCAGTGAGGATCATGAGCTGATGGAGACGTGGAAAGGTAATCAACCTCCGGCTGACAGCAAAGAGGAGGGGCAAGGCAGGCTTGGGCCGCTGCTTTAAGTCAGACTTCAACTGTCAATCTCTTGAGTCTTTAGCCTCCGAGGGACTGAAGCGTATATGCTATGGGGTTGAGAGAAGACGCACGCACAGTTAGCTATTCCAAGCATATGTCCTTTTCTGATAAAAGGCAGGGACAACGCATGATTCGAACTTTTCAGTTAGCTACTCCAAGATCATTCTGCTAACGATGCGATGAAACATCAGAGAGGGGAAGGAGGACCCAATATCTATCTTCTACTTCTGCGGAAACACTGAACTTTCTTGTGAACAGGTTTGAGTCAGACTCTGGTTGATGAATGACCATTCCAATTAGATGCTTCGGACATGCTGATTCTCCAGGAGATTGCCGAAAAGACACGTACGTTTGGACCATCCATTTGCAAAAGCAAATGCGGGCGTAATACACTTTACATGAAAAGCACAATGGGCGAGACTTTTGCCATATGGAAGCACACCCTTTCCTAATCTCAGTGCTGCGCTACTGCTAAGGTGTGACACCCGTTTCTGACGAGAGTTCGAAATGTCGAAACATGGTTTAGTGCACTGCTTGAATCAATGATTGATCACACAGCACAACATGCATGTAAATACACTGCACTATTGCTTTCTCGATTAATTATACGAGGACTCGGACCTTCCAGCGCTGCCATCCCATCTAGTTGACACAAACCACCACAGATTGAGATGGCAGCAAATCTAAAAGATAGGTCGCACGAAGAAGAATATATCGGTTTCACGAAGAACTCTGCTCCAGCACTCCAAGTCTCCAACTAGGCAAAAAGACTAGTCTACTACAAAAAAATTGTTCACGGTTTCGGTGGGATGCCCCTAGGAGTGGAAAATAGATATAAATTATCTGTATTATCCGATTACCATATTAGATAAGATACAAATATAATATAGATTTTTTCATTCGATCAACACGTTCTCTCCTATTCGTTTTCGTATTTGAATTCGCATAACAAATATGGACACGAATATGGTATGGACTTTTACCATCTAAAATGTTATTTTACCCAGACTATTCGTATTCATATTTAACGAAGCAATATGTATATATTATTACAATACGAGTAATTAGTTGGACAAATTTTTTAATTCAATGTTAATTAGTGTTTCTTTAGATGAAGTAAATGAATTACAATGATTAAGTGTGATTGTACTTGGATAAAATATCATTAATATCTTTATACTACATAAGTTACGAGGATATTCAGATCCGGCCGAATTGAGTAGATATTCAATTCAAACTTGTATTCGTTACAATATTCAATTCATATTCGTATTCGAGAATATTCGAATTCATATTTATTTATAAAATACAAATATAATATAATAAAAATACTATTTAATTTATATTCAATCCGTTTCCCCTAGTGCCCCTGGCTCCGGCAGTAGTGCAAGCCCAAAGGCCAAAGCGATACTACACACTTGATCTAAGCCGAAAGACCGATAAAGGTGCCAGCATCGCTCCTTTATATGGGCTGTGAAATGCCAAGCCCGGAGATATTGAATGGGCACACTTTTTCTTTTGAACAATAAGTCGAATAGGCTTGGACTTGTTTCAGCCATCTCGCCCTCTAAGTCCTCAAAGGCCTACTGGGCTCACATGGCTTCGGGTTGGACCATGAATTAGGGTAAGTATAATATAAGATTGTTTATAAGTAAGTACTTACAAAAAAAAGGATATAATCATACCATCAAACACATATGTAAAGTAATTTTTTCTGATGTAAACGTCTCTTCCGATAACGACTAGATGTTATATTATCTATTAATTAGATTAAGCTATACACATAAACATATGTTTATGCATCAGCACCACTTAAGCATTGATACTAAAAAAACGTCTTATCTATCTTACGAGGTAAGATTAGTTTTTTTTTTCACTCAAGCATCGCTCACCTGCTTTGTACATGAGAAAGGTGGACGGACGATCCACGGTCAGGGGCGAAGGCAGAAAAACTAGGCATTGGGATCACTAGGCCACTAGAGTATGAACTAACTATAGTAGTAATAGAGTACAATTCACACCATGTAACGATTGAAAAATCTCACACCAAAAGATTACATAATTCATCATGCCATCAGTAAAAAAGCAAGTGCCAAACCAATTGAAACCTATCTGCATTTTATTTTTTCTAAATTATGCTTACTAGACTGCTTGATAGCATTTGTCTCTACTCTCGTCTCATCATATAATATCAAGTGTAGATGCATGCCTATCTGGATGAGCAGGAATGCAGGATTTAGTCAGGATTTTGTTTAAATGTGTAGAGAAAATAAGAGAGCATGTAGAGAAAACAGGAGAGCAAGCTGCACCTTTAGGACGCAAGCCTGTGCTGTTTATTTTGTCCCATGTTCCTAACTATCCATGCACCCATAATCTCTTAGTCAGTTGCCACAGCAACAATTTAACTTCGAGTAATTAACACATGAGCTCCAATCTAGTCTAGTCTAGTGCCCAATTTGAAGTATTATTCTATCAAAAATCAAAAGCAAGCTATTGACTGCCAAAGAGATTAAGAGAACATAGAACTGGGAAAGATGAAGAACTAGACCTCAGTACCTCCCTCACTCCTTGTCCTTGCTATGCTGGGTGGTGGGATCGGAAGAAATCAGAAGAAGAAGAACGAAGGGGATTGGCTTGCGGCCTGCCGCCTGCTTCTCGTTGTAGCGCCGACTTGCTGCCACCTGCGGCCACCGCGAAGGTGGTCGAGTCGATAGAGCCGTCTCCTTCTCTAAGCCACCAACAACTGAGTGCAGATGAGGCAGTCAAAGTCTCGAGAGCAACGGCGGCATAGCAACTAAAACCTAAAAGGAGCAAGGGAGGAGCTGATGCTTCTACCAGAGGTAGGGCTGGCGCTGGTCAAGTCAGGTGATGAGCTCAATTGATGCGTGCGCTGGGATTGGGTTGGTCTGATGGCTTCATGCCTTGGCTGGCCTAATGCTGATGGCTTGGGCTGGGCTGTTGAGGGCCTGGGGACTGGGTTCACTTGGTTTTTGCCATTGGGTTCACCCACAAAATATACATGGGCTGCTCATTGCACTACTGGGCCACATTAGTGTCACTGGACCCCAATGCCACAATGCTGGCTTCGCCCCTGTCCACGGTGAAACATGCAGGGTACGTACGAAATTGCCGTCTTCTGCTTTTGAGAGGCGCACAATAAGGACGCGGAGAAAGCCAGCGTGCCGTTTCCACCCATCTGGATTCCATCTCTAGTCGGAGTACAAATACACATCTGCGCACTTAGCCTCCGTAAAATATCTAGCGTATGCAGTAGACGCCACACGTACATACTCTCTCTAAAAACAGTCACGACACTGCGAACGCCAATCGAGGTTGAAGCATTATTATTCACTTCTTTAATTGCGGTATTGTCGTGCTGACTGCTGAGATTAGCGAGCGTCTATTTGGGCCATATGCTCATCGTTTTAAGAATCTTGCAAACATTTGAAAAAAAAATGTAAAACCACTTGTCCATGTTGGTACAATATTACAATATATTACTATCTTAGCTATCTACAGTGTTTCAATAATTGTGTAGAGGATATTGCGATAATTAGAAGATAGGATGGTAGTTTAAAATTTAAAAGCTTGCATTAGTTTTAAGGTACATTTTGATGGTAGTGATAGTTCATGCACCACAACAATGTGGTTATTGGTTAACTGCTTCTACCATCAATGCAACACATGGCAGATGGACAGCATCCATTGAAAATTTACACAAAAAATTTGGCAATCTTTGCTTGTAGGCCAGATCAGTTCAGTGTTCTTTAGTATCTTACGTTCAGTGATGTTTTAATTAAAAATGGCGGCTTCCCTATAAAATTATTTTACTAGGACTTTCTGTTGTTCATGATTTAAAAAAAAATTTGAGAAATTTTCTATGTTGCCTTTAGCTAAGTATCATATATACAAGGTGAAAGATATTTCATGCAAGTCTCAATATGTTCATACAAGTTAAAACAAGTTTTAGATTTCTTTTTTCAACCAAGTTTCAAGGCTTCAAGATGTTTTACTGAATTTCTCACACAAGTTTCAAGATGTACCAATTAAGTTTCATGCACCATTGATTTTTTTTAAAATACTATGTAACCCTACACCGTCGCTGTTGATTACAGCAGTACAACATCTCATCAATGGATTCTCATCCTCCCCCTCTCCTCCCATATCCTCCGTCCTCTCCACCTCACCCCTACATCTCTCTCCATTGACCGATGGTAGGGGTCGAGTGGCAGATATCAAGGGGCACGATCAGAGAGGGTAGGGCGGCAGGGGAACATAACAACACGGCTAGATAGCACTGGATCTAGAGGTGGAGTGGCGACCAAAGAGGTCAACTGAATCCAGTCTCGTCCCTACAGCCAGCAGCCATATTCGGTGGCATCCTCACCCATGGCTCGACAGGGCTTGATGCATTGCAGTAAAAACACGAGACTCGTCGAACTTGCTGGTACTTCTTGAAATTTTTGGTTGAAACTTGTCGAACTTCTTGAAATTTTTTAGCTGAAACTTGTTGAAACTCCTCATCTAAAACTTGTTGAAACCTATTGAAACTTGTAGAAACTTCTTTAAACTCTTCATCTGAAACTTGTTGAAACCTATTGAAACTTATTGAAACTCTTGAGCTGAAACTTATTGAAACTTATCAAAACTTCTTAAAACTCTTCAGCTGAAACTTGTCGAAACCTATTGAAACTTGTCGAAACTTCTTGAAACTCTTCGAACGAAACTTGTTGAAACTTGTCGAAACTTCTTAAAACTCTTCAGCTGAAATTTGTTAAAACTTGAGTTCTAAAATCTAAAACTCATTGAAACTTTCTTAGAATCTTCTAGAAACTTCAAGAAACGCATGAAACTTACTGAAACATGTTTAATTGTTTTTATGAAACTTCTTTATGTATTGCTGTCTGGTTGGACTCTTTTTTCTACCAGCTTTCCAAAATGATTTTGTGCAAGTTTGAAGATTTCATACTTGCCTAAGCTTGTCACTCTATTCAAGAGATAGATCATAATATTTTTCCAGGGCCAAAAAGATTTCTCTGCTTTTATTATGATCATCACGTTTTTATTAGCCCAATTTCTCTTGTTTGTCCTTGAAATCTTTCAAGTTGAAGGCGTGAGAGGCACCAGGATCTATATTCATATACTGATATGTATGATCTTTGTTTTCGCGTGTTATCCGATGAAATATAGTTACTGTATCGAATTCGGCCCGTATTCATGACCGATACTATCCACATTTGTATTCGTACCTAGTACTATCCGTGTCCGACTCTGACTCCGAGAAAAAAATATGGTATAGGATACAAGATGACCGATTACCGACCGTATCCGCTCCGAATGCAACCCTAGCTGTAGGTCACAGCTGCTGCAAGTGTCGGAACTCGAAAGCGTTCCGTGACGCCAAGTGGTATCCCTAGGGCAACTTTCTTTACTGTTGGGGGAGTAGCCCCCACTTTGACTCAATCGACCTATCAAGCTAAAGGCTTGTTAGTATGTAATTTGCATGGCAAGTCCTGAAAGACTATCAAGAAAAAGACATTCTTGCCCTTACTTTATATAGCCCTAATAGGGACATTCATGTAAAACAACCTCCGTGTGACTATAAATATGATTCTTAGGACACCATAAAAGACCATAGCTCATTCTTGTAAGAACATACCTAAGTATTAATGATGGTGTGGTGCTTATTTCCTACACTACTTCCTAATGTGTATCTAGCTCCAAGTAGCCTTGCTGTGGCCTTTTTGTAGCTCCCCTGTATCCACTGTTTGATACATAACCAAAACATTTACTTTCCTTTTCTTCCTTTTTTGTTTTTTGCAAACCGAGTTCCTCTGTTATAGTTTTTGAGTGGCAACTCCAACGAAATCGACATCAATCTCTTAAATTATCATTGGGAATTATTGCCGTTAATCCTCCGCAGCAGCACCTGATAAGCGAATATTACCACGTTAAATCATCTCCATGGCACTGGCACAGATGTGGTTTGGTGCTTTCTGCCTAGTCTGTCGCCATTTCCACCGCCTTCTCTTTCGTGGCCGCGCCTTCTGCTTCCGAGGCCGTGTCCGTCATGCCGAACAGCTTGCCCATCTCCTCCAGCGTCCGGCCACGCGTCTCCGGCAGGTAAGTGAAGAAGAACACCCACGCAAGCGCGGCGATGCCGGCGTAGAGGAAGAAGCTGCCGCCGATGGTGATAGCCTTGGACAACGACAGGAAGGTCATGGAGATCACGCCGCTGGTCACGCGGTTGCACGCCACGCCGACCGCGAAGCCCAGGGCGCGCACCTGCAGCGGGAAGATCTCCGAGGTGAACACACCCGTGATGGGCCCGAGGCCGATGGAGAAGAACGCCACGTAGGCTAGGATTGATGAGATGCACAGGCCGACGGCCCACGGGATCTTGGTGTCCGGGTGGTGGCCCACGACTGTGAGGCCCGTCCCGAGACCGACAAGCGACACGATCATGCCACCCGTGCTGCTAAGCAGCAGCGGACGCCGGCCGACGCGGTCGAGCAGGAACGTGGCCACCAGGATGAAGAGCGTCTTGGTGACGCCCACGGCGCATGTGGTGCCGAGGAGTTGGTTGTCGTCGGTGATGCCGGCGCTCTTGAACACGTCCGGGCTGTACAGCACGACGGAGTCGATGCCCGACGCCTGCTGGAAGAAGTGGATGCCAAGCGCCGAAAGCAGTATTCGTCGCATGGCCGGGGTAGGGGACAGGACGAGCTCCTTCCACACCTGCTTCTCCCCGCGGCTTGTTTTCCTGGGCATGGTGACCACGTCGCCGTCTAGATCCTTCGGGATGCCAGCGGCTAGCTTGATGTCGGCTAGGCGTTCCGCGGCCTCATCTGGCGTGTCTGAGGTCTTCTCCAGCACGGCCCTGGCGTCCGCGAGGCGGCCCTTCATGACGAGCCATCGAGGAGACTCCGGCATGCCGAACACCATGAGTGCGAGCAAGACGGACGGCACCGCGCCGATGCCCAACATGAGGCGCCAGCCGAGATGGAGTGGAAGACGCGCAAAGGCATAGTTGGAGACGTAGCCGAGGAGGATGCCGAAGTTGATGAACACCTCCGGGAAGGACGTGAGGAAGCCACGGGCCGACGCAGGTGAGATCTCGGCGGTGTACACGGGCGCGATCATGATTGCGTAGCCCACGCCGACGCCTGCCACGAAGCGGCCGGCCATGAGCATGGTGTAGTTGACCGCGAAGCCCATGAGTAAGGCGCCCGCGAAGAAGATGATGGCCGCGAATACAACTGTGAAGCGGCGGCCGATCCAGTCGGACGTCCGCCCCGCCGCAAAAGACCCGATGAGCGAGTACAAGTTCAGAATGCCCATCAGGATCTCCAACTGCACGTCCGAGATCTTCAGATCCTTCTTGATGTATAGTGATGCTCCGCTCATCACACCAATATCTTCGAAGGCAAAACAGTACACGTGCATACATGAAAGATGAAACCATGCAAAGCAAAAGAATTTGCAGATATAACGCATCACGACAACGTGAAAAATATGTGTACCATAGCCGAGGATGATGGATGCCATGGAGGCGAGGATGGCGCAGGTGAAGGCATACTTGACGTTGCCCTTCTTCTTGAGCTCGACTGCCTCTGGGAGCGCGGCAGATGCCATCGTTAACACTTCCTTCTTTGTTCTCTACTTAGAGAGGCGCAGTCGTATCGTACCACTTCCTTCTTTGTTCTCTACTTAGAGAGGCGCAGTCGTATCGTACCTGCAGAAAACGCCAAGTATTTATGGTGTATCTATTGCTATCAGATTTTGGCTGGTAAAATAATCGGTAAAAATTATTTTTAATGGTTGCTATGATTTTAAAGGAAGATTAGATTTATTAAAAATCAAAATCAAATATTAGCCACGCTAAAAAGCCTCCAAAAGATACCAAATAGATGCAAGAAAGAAAATTGTTTATAGAAGATTGGAAACCAGAATATTTGAAGATGGACTGAGACTTTATCAAAGAAAAGGTTAAGCCGATATGAAGAGAGAAACTTAAAGCATTATTCAAAATTGAATCGACTATACTAACATATAAATACCCTATACCGGTTGACAAAAAAAATATACACACGCTAATCTTCACTATTTCTTACATATAAATTTTTTGTATTTAAGAGTATATCTAGCTAGTAGAATCTTACATCATAATTCGGTTTTAATTAATAATGTTTCATATCGATGTGTTAATCATTTATGAGTTACATATAAACTTTATTTTGATATTTTATTTATGTTGTTATTACTCGTATCTATATTCCATCGAGAATCGATTTCCAATTCAGGTTTCGCTATGATTGACGCTACTAGAGAGCTGTAAGGTACTAAGGTGCTGCTCTCACGAACTTTCGGACAACATCAGAATCGATGGCGTGTCTAGTCTTCCTCCGTTGCATTGGTACCGGTGATGCGGAGACGTGTAGTTAGGGAGTGTTTGGTTCGCCGCCGCATTTCGCCTGCTAAAGCTGCGGCGCATCACAGAGCGAAGGCAGCAGCTGTTTGGTTCAGCTTTAAGGTGAAATAGCTACATTGTTTTATAGTACAAATTTACGTCAAAGTGTGGCGGTCATATTCTCTACCACAAGTCTTAAGCGACGCCACAATCGAGTGGCTGGTGTGGGCTGTGAACCAAACAGCCCCGTATCCCCTATCTCGCCGGAAGATGCGTCTCCTGGCTCCTGCTCGTTTGTCCGCTCCGCTATGGCTAGTCAACTTGGGTGTCCATCGGACCCGTCACTTCGTTGGAGACTTGGACCAATGGTTCACTGCTGCTAACTTTCCTGAGTAGTCAGATCACTTGGATTGTGATTGCCACTTGCGCTTTTAAATTGGTCTCTGGGCACGCTGATTGTGTAGAATTTGATGAAAGCAAAGAGGAAATGTTAAACCGGAGTGTATAGTTATCGCCTTGTCCAAAAATTTGTGACAAAGGAGTGCAAGTTTGTTCGTATTGAAGAGAGGCCTTGGCAAGCAAAAGGGCGAAGAGAACATTAAAAAAAATTAGTATCATATGCGGAAACCAAATTTCACCAAGTGATATGGAGTTTACTGTTTTAGAAGAAAAAAAACTCTGTCAAATGATGGGAGTGGTGGCCGACCAACGTATGGATGTGGTGTCAATGATATACCCTAGAGACGATTATGAAAATAATTATATCACTTCTTTTTATGATTTTTTAAATAATATATTATTTTATCTTTTGAATAAATACATTTCATATTAATCAACAATTGTGTGATTTATTCGTGGACCTTTTTATTCATGTTTTAATATTATTCTAAATTATCTCTTATTCTATATCATTATATAAGACAATTATGATTTATAGATCAATACATGTATTAATTAATGATTAAATTTTACGGATCATAGATATAGAGATATCAAATCAATAACATGAACACATGTTAGATAACATGATGCTAAATTTGGTGAAAGCAAAAAGGAAATGTTAAACGGGAGTGTATAGTTATCGCCTAGTCGAAATATTTGTGACAAATAAGTGCAAAGTTTGTTCGTATTGAAGATAGGCCTTGGCAAGCAAAAGGGAGAAGAGAACATAAAAACAAAAACTACCATATGCATAAACCAAATTTCACCTACCGATATAGAGTTTACGTTTTAGAAGAAAAAACTCTGCCTAATGATTGGAGTGGTGGCTGAGCAACGCATGCATGTGGGACACGTCAGAAGACAAAATTCAGTCTTTCCAATTTGTGGAAAGACTCTGGAACATTAAGCGTGTGTTTGGTTCAGAGTCATGATGAGACAGGACGGATCCAACCCATTTTTTAGGGATAGAACCGACCCTGTTTCGTATTTGGTTGCAAGGGATAGGACGGTCCCTGTTTTCTGTTTGGTTTAGGGACAAAAGGTTTGGGATGACAAATCTGACATGCGGGGTCTACCTGTCAGCCTCTTTTCTGGGATTGCAACAGCTCGTGGGGCCCACTCGACCCACCTCATCCCTCACCATCCCCTCATTTCTGGGGGACAGGAGCATCCCCAATTTGAGAGTATATTCGCAGAATATTCCCTAGAGGGATATCCCCCATCCCACTCGACTCTGAACCAAACAGCTCTGGAACGAGGACCGCCCCATCCCATCACCCATAGTCCCATGAACCAAACACATACTAAGATACCTCTGAAAATTAAGACCCCTCTTTGAGATATTAAAATACCTCTGAAAATTAAGATCTTCCTTTGGTACCTTCAAAAGGGGTTACTCTCACAAAGGATAATCTAGCAAAAAGGAATTAGCAAGGTAGCACCATTTGTTGTTTTTGTAGCTCTATGGAGACGTTACAACATCTTTTCTTTGATTGCCACTTTGCAAGATTTATTTGGAATACCGTTTTTATCACCTTTGGAATTCAGCCCCCTTCTAGCTTTGCGAACATGTTTGATTCTTGGTTGAATGCCATTCGGCCAAAACTTAGAAATCAAATAATTGTAGGAGCTGCTGCTTTATGTTGGGCTATGTGGTTGAATAGAAACGATATGGTATTCAATAATTCTAAATCTAATACATTTCTGCAGGTTATTTTCAGGGCAACATATTGGATTCGACATTGGTCCCTACTACATAAAGAAGAGGCGAGATCAAATCTCAAAAATGGATGCAGATTGTTGGAGACCGTAATCATGGAGGTTTTTGCGAAGTTCGGTTGGAAATTTAGGAATAGAATTGAAGCGTAGCTTCTTTCTTCTCCTTTCTTTTTTTGTAGTTTGATTTCTTGTGGAGTTGGAGCATATGTGCTTGGTTTTGTATTGAACAGCTGTGTACTTTCTCCCCAGAAAGTAGAAGCTGGAACTTTGTTCCATTTTCTAAAAAAATGTCTGGTTCCTTGATTCCGCCAGATTTCCGGACCTCTTTTTAATTATATTTAAGTACTAATGATTAAGAAATATTTGAAAATGGGTTCGTCATCCTATTTGCCAGATCTTGACCGGCTAAACCGTCCACAAAAGTACAAGAGTTATATACTAGACTAGCACTAATCACTTTAGGTCTTCTTTTCAAGAGCCCAGCAATAATTTCGTATGGGCTAGAATATGCAGTTTTTGGTTCACACGAAAACTATAGAATATTATAGTGTACATTACAGATTTTTTTTTCAGAATTCTCGTGATGATTTGTTACCCAAAACCAAACAAGGTGTGTATAAAGAAATGAGATTCTCTGAAGTCGCATACGGCGACTTCAGAGAACAGTCACGAATCTGAGCCGTTGGATCGGAAAACAAACGGCCCAGATCGGTTGCTACAGTAAATTTACTGTAGCTACAGTAAAATTTTACTGTAGCTACATTAAATTTTACTGTAGCAGAACCGATCTGGGCCGTTCTTTTCCGATCCAACGACTCAGATGCGACTGTACTCTGCAGTCGTCGTACGCGACTGTAGAGAATCCGGTTCCGTGTACAAAACCAAACAAGGTGTATCCCCCTTTATGTTGGGGTTTTCAGGTGTACGGTGGTGTCAACTGCGATGCGTATCGCATATAACTTTTGGGGGGAAAATTTATGCCACTGCAACGTTCCTAGTTCCCTTGCATGCCACTACATTTTCACAACCTTACATGTTTTTGATATTACCGTTAACTCCATTAGGTCAAAGTGTGGTTGACTTGTCAAATTTTCCCTGTAACGGCTATATTGCCCTTCCTTGTCTTCACGGGTGGAATTATAACAAAAATAACCAGGATTCACTGCTTCACCGTATATATAAGACGTGTTCTTTTGGTTCTTTATATATAAGACGTATTCTTTTGGTTTTTTGGCTTCTCTAGTGGCTCTTAGCTTCTTCAAAAGTTAAAAAGCCAAATATCGAAACGGAACAACCTCTTAAAGCGGATTCTTCAAACAGATTCTTAAGTACAAAACCGTGTGTGTCATCTATGTTAGCATCTCCATCGTCCATTGTCGTGTCAAAAAAGCACAAACAAAGGCCACCAACCGCAGCCCAAAAGAACACCCCCATAATTACATGTATAATTTTGCCTCTAATTTGCAATGAAGTAGGTGGGTATTTCAATTTCCAAAAACCCAAATTGAAATGCTAATTCTGAACCCTACAATTTGGCAAATCAACAATCATAACATTTAAATCATAACTCATAAATTCAATCCATTTGCTTAAAGAAATTGAAAGAATTGAGAGAAATTTAGCAATGCTCTATGTCGATTCAGGACTTAATCCATGTCGTCAAGTGTTTGGCAAGATGATTGATGGGTGATGACGACTAGGAGATGCGACAGCGGGTGAGCTACAGCCTAGGCCTCCGGGCTCTAGTAACTAGCAGCTAAGAGTCTATGACCAAGCAAGAGGGTGGATTTTGCTTTCACGCAAAGCGTAACAGAGGGTGGGATGGAACGAGACCCTGGTGACTAGGGCAATGCGATGCACGTGTTGTGCGGCCTTTGCCTGCTATCTTTCCTTCATAGATTGGCTTGGCTGGTCGAGCACCTTGTGCCATGCTTGTGTCAGCTGGATTGCACTTGCATATGCTAGGTTATGTGTCATGGGCCTTGATTGGTGTCGTCTTGGGCCCAACTGTTGGAGCGCTGAGTGGAGCAGTGGGAGGCGAGAGGCCGAGAGCTTTAATCTGTGTTAGCCAGGTGTTCTTCAATTTTTTGTTGGGGGTTCACATTTAAATTTGCATAGGCTATACAATAGAAAAATAAAATTAGACCCGATGTCCTATGCACCCCGGTAGCCCTCTTTGCATCCGCCCCTGCTTGTCTTCTTTCTCCTCTATCATACTCTCTCTTCTACCTCCTACTCACCAAAGAAGGACAACCACCAGCCGCCGACGATGTTGCACCACTCGAGCTCTCTCCTAGTCCTTAGCTTTGACGAGGCGACTCAGGTGTGGTGCCGAAGGTGAGCTCATCGATGGATGCACGGAGGAGAGGTGGAGGAGCTGAGAGGAGAGGAGACCCAATAAAGGAGAAGCTATGGGGTAGTGGCCAAGGATGGCTCATCAATAGTGAGCCGAATTTGAAGAAGAAGACCTTGCTAGTCTCATCACTGCCTAGGTCGATCTGCAACCTCCGACCCATCTCCCTTCTTCTTTTGTCCTGTTGCCTTGGAGTGCCACCACCAAGCTCCTCCTTTCCACCATGGCCGCCATCACCACTGGCCTACCTCGTCGCATCTCAGACTAAGTCGTCACCACTAGGAGATTTTCTGAAGTTACATCATGCTCATGCACATGTTAACCATGCCAGACGTCGCCTGATTTCACCACTGTGGATGAAGCGGAGGTGCGGAGGTTGGGAAAGCCATCTTCGATGAAGGAATGGAAGAGAGAAGCCATCGTCGAAAACGAAAATGGCAGCACAAGGATATTGACATATATAGTCTCGTAATTACGAGAGTATGACGATGAATCAGTGTTGTGTTGCGTGTTGAAATATTGCGTATTTGCGTTGAACTCCCATTGGTGTGACTGATGTGTAGACAGCCCCAAATATTCATGTAATCAACTCAAGCCCAAACAGAAGCAGCCAAGAGTCTCGCCCTGCAGCTCGCCGTCTCTCTCGCTGCGGCGGCGTCTTCTGCTTCCATGCCGGTGTCGGTCATCCCGAACAAATTGCCCATCTCCTCAAGCGTCCGGCCGCGCGTCTCCGGGAGGTAGTTGAAAAAGAACACCCACGCGAGCACGGCGATGCCCGCATAGAGGAAGAAGCTGCCGCCGATGGTGATGGCATCGGACAGCGACAGGAAGGTCATGGTGATCACGCCGCTGATCACACGGTTGCACGCCACGCCGACTGCAAAGCCCAGAGCGCGCGCGCGCAGCGGGAAGATCTCCGAGGTGTACACGCCCGCTATGGGCCCAAGACCGATGGAGAAGAACGACACGAAGGCCAGGATGGACGCGATGCACAGGCCGAAGGCCCACGGGATCGTGACGTCCGGATTGCGGCCCACGACGGTGAGGCCCGTTGCAAGGCCGATCAGCGAGATGATCATGCCGCCGGTGCTGGTTAGCAGCAGCGGCCGCCGGCCGACGCGGTCGAGCAGGAATGTAGCGACCAAGATGAAGAGCGTCTTTGTGACGCCCACGGCGCATGTGGTGCCCAGGAGTTGGTTGTCGTCGGTGATGCCCGCGCTCTCGAACACGCGCGGGCTGTAGAGCACGACGGAATCTGCGCCTGACGCCTGCTGGAAGAAGTGGATGCCAAGCGCCGCGAACAATATTCGCCGCATAGCAGGCGTCGGGGACATGATGAGCTCCCTCCACACCTGCTTCTCCGCGCCGACTCTCTTCTTGGGCACGGTGACCACGTCGCCGTCGACGTCGTTTTGGATGCCAGCAACGGCCTTGATGTCAGCCAGGAGCTCCACTACCTCCTCTGGCGTGGTGGCGATCTTCTCCAGTACGACCCTTGCGTCCGCGAGGCGGCCCTTCATGACGAGCCACCGGGGGGACTCAGGCATGGTGAACACCATGAGGGCAAGCAGGACGGACGGCACAGCACCGATGCCGAGCATGACGCGCCAGCCGAGGTGGAGAGGCAGTCGGGCAAAGGCGTAGTTGGAGACATAGCCGAGGAGTATACCGAGGTTGATGAAGACCTCCGGAAAGGTCGTGAGGAAGCCGCGGGCCGACGCCGGAGAGATCTCGGCGGTGTACACTGGCGCGATCATGACCGCGTAGCCCACACCGACGCCGGCCACTAAGCGACCGGCAATGAGCATGGCGTAGTCGCCGGCGAAGCCCATGAGTAAGGCGCCCGCAAAAAAGAAGGCGGCCGCGAAGACGACGGTGAAGCGGCGGCCGATCCAGTCGGACGTCCTGCCCGCGGCGAAGGAGCCGACGAGTGAGCAGATGTTCAGGATGCCCATCAGGATCTCCAACTGCACGTCCGTGATCTTCAGGTCTTTCTTGATGTACAGCGATGCCCCGCTCATCACCCCAATGTCTGCAGACTTAAAACAGTACATACAGCAAACCATGGTACTACAGAGCAATGAGAGGATGTGCATATATGTACCATAGCCGAAGATGATGGAGGCCATCGAGGCGAGGATGGCGCAGGTGAATGCATACTTGACGTTGCTCTTCTTCTTGGGCTCGATTGCCTCTGGGAGCGCAGCAGAAGCCATGGCTGATTCTTCTCCCTTGCTCTCTGCTTGGAGAGGTGTAGTCGTTCAGAATACTACCGATGGTCTAATGAATTGATGTTTTTGTGATTAGTTAAGTGTTGTACTGTAAACGATAGGTTCTGATCAAACAAGTAATTGAAATGGTGGCTGAACGACGCATGTGGTGTGGGACACATTTAGAAGACGAAACGAGTCTTCTTAATTCGTAAGCGTCTGCGTGCAAGCAAGTCCAAAATACCTGGACTTGTTGGACTTCTGGATTTCGCAAGATCTCCGGACCTGTTGTGTCAGGTCTTATCCAGAATGGGCTTGTGTTCCCAATGTTAGATCCCCAATTGATCATATACCCTCCATTTAGATGGAAATTTAGGATTTATCCTCCTGACCCACGTGTCAGTGACTTATGATGACCCCACGTGTCATTGAGATGCGGAGGGTAAATCCTGAATTTCCCAACTAAAGGGAGGATATATGATCCAATCTCCCATGTTAGATTAGATTTTGGTCGTATGTCTATATCTAACTAGGTTTACTCTTCGGCTTCCAGATCCAAACGGGCTGAACACAATTAAATCCACTGACTACCGCATGCAAGACCTAAAGCAACAGCCTTATAAGTGGTATTGGGTCTTCTCTATCCAAAAGACTAGTTCCATGGTTGAGGTCTCTCTCATGCTTATAAGTTGTGATTTTTTCATTCCCACAACCGATATAGGACTATTCTCAGCATTCTTCTCCTCATACATCGGCTATACACTTTCTGCAAGTATGAAGTTCAAGGAGATGTTAGGCGCTTAGGCTCTGATACTAATTGTTAGATCGGATTCTGACCGCGTGCTTAGGTCGAACCAAGTTTACTCCTCGAGCCCCAGGTTCAAGGAGATGTTATGCGCTTAGGTTCAATTATTGGATTTTCAATTGTTGGATTGTAAATTATTTTGGGCTCAAGCTTTTACATGTATTGGAACTTTGGAAGAATCTATACAATTGCTCTCATCTCCCAATGCGATTCAATTGCTCACTCTAGAAAACAACAATAAAATAAGAATTACTCTGCTAATTCAACTAGAATCAAACTGAACAAATTCTTTCTATCCATATTAGGTTGTCAACAAGCAGTAGCACCACTCTCACATGCATAAACTCGATCAGCTCGTTCCTAATCAAAGTCTACTACATCCTACTCTCAAACCCAATCTCGACTATCAAATGGCAAGAAACAATTTGATCAAACACCATTACTCAAATGGCAATTAGCAGTATTATAGAAATCTATTACTCAAATATAGGGTTCATTGCACATCTA
Source organism: Dendrocalamus sinicus (assembly GCA_036346575.1). NCBI lineage: Eukaryota > Viridiplantae > Streptophyta > Magnoliopsida > Poales > Poaceae > Dendrocalamus > Dendrocalamus sinicus. Next base: position 6,519,319 of record CM070660.1, on the reverse strand, counting down.
GGCTATTATTTGTTGTGCTCAGATGAACCTATATACTGTGATAATAGCACCAACTAGCCAAACAGTTCATTGCACATCTAGGCATAAGCACAAGAATTATTAATAGTATGTAGTAAAACAAATCAAAACAAAAGAAATTAATCAAATCAAATCTAGGTATCTATTCATTCTAAATATAGGCAGCAAATCACACCCGCTTTCCATCATCAAAATCTGAATTTCAGAAGAAATGCGATGTATTCAGCAAGATCTACAAGTGTTTTTCTAGATTTGAGAAATACCGGGCGGAATAAGAGATGATGATGGGAGCATACCTGGACGAGAGGACGGTTGAGGTATTCGTAGTCGTCAGTCACCGTATTGGGTGCCACCGTGGATGCTGAGGGCCAAATGGTTGTCGTAGGGTGAGACGAGAGGAGTTGGGCGTAGGGGGAGCGACTAGAGAACAAACTTTCAAAGGACGCCGGGCTCGGAGCTCATTGAACGGTGATGGCAATGGATACAGTACCCCTGATCGGGAAAGGATTGGGGCTAGCCATGAGGGATCCAGGGCGGCGGTGATAGATCCGATGGAGAAGAGAGCGGGGCTGAGATGACGTCGAAGCAGGGTCAAGATCCAGGTAAGGGCAAGAGGAGGTAGTGACAGGGGCGAGCAGAGGTGAAGGCAGGGCCGAGAGGATTGTAGTGGTAGGGGCTAGAGGAGGGCGGCACTGAGAGAAGGCAGAGGTGGGGGCGAGAGGAGGGCGACAGCGAGAGGAGGCGATGCGATAGAGAAGGGCGTGGGGGCGATAGGTTGCGATGGTAGATCAATGACATTTTGTGGGTAATAACTTCAAACTTCAATGGGTACTTTAGTTTTGAGTGTGCTGGCTCCCCACCAGAATCCACCCATGGCTATTTCTCGTTATTAGTTTATTTTTGACTCTGCTCCTCATAAGAATTAGAATCCAGTGGTTTTGGGAAGATAGGTATTTGGTACAGCTATGCGAGATTCGAAGAATAAACTGGGAGCAGGAGCTGTACCAAATACACCCTAAATTACTGTGTAGTGTGCACCGCCCTCGTCGTTGGGTATTTTTACTTCTACGATTCCCTATATATAAACCAAAGCATATTAGGGATTTTTGCTTATTGGTTGTCTTCAATTCTAGTTTTATGAGTTTTTTTCTTCCTTTCATCCAAATACCTCTTCTCGTGTTTTCCCTGTGTTTTCTATTACTATGTCTGGCCATTTCATTATTGTGTCTTTCTTGTGTTTTTACGATTTCTGTGTTCCAAATAGATCCTAATAGATGCCTCACTAAGTTTATTTGTCGCTTCAAGGAAAGAACATGTGATGGGGAGTTGGTACTCAAGTCTTCACTTTTTTTGGAAAAAAATTGTTACTGCCACTGTTCTTTTGTGCAATATCTTTTCTCCATCGGAAATTTTCTTATTTAGTTTTTATCACTCCTTTCATGTTTTTTTGTCAAGTCAATGGGTTTGATTGTTAAGAAATATGCAAAAAAGAGAAAAATATCCAAAAACAGAGAAAAAAATCAAGAAAATAATTTCAAATATATAAAAAAATTAAGGATATTTTAAAAAAATGTTTAGTTTTTTGGAAAAAAAATTACACTAAAATAAATTCTAAAAAATTACATTACAAGAAACATTTTAATCTTCCACAACTTTTATGGAGCACTGCTAAAAGATTTCTGATATAACACTTTTGTGCAATTTTATTTTTTTTTCAAAAGTGACCCCTGATTTTTTTGTATTTTAGTTTTTTTAAGAAAATCTGATATTTTTGTATATTTCTTGACAATGAAACCCTCTTGACTCGATGAAAATTTAGATGGAGTGGGGAAAACGAAGTACGATTGACGGAAGAATGGCAAAATTGATATTTCACAAATGAGTAATGGCAGGAACGGAATTTCCCCTAATTTTTTCCAAATGGGTTCACAAGCTGCCTGTTGTATAAACAAGGACATGTTAAGTTTAGGTTACACTTATACTTAGTCTTTATGATGTACACAAAGAAGCGAAGAACTAGTCCAGACTGCTCCCAATTTCAACATTTTCCATTTTTTTTTCTCCAAAAGACTTGCACGTCATTTTCCATTTTTTTTCTTGATCATCCCCAACTGCTCTCCAGTTTTCTGAACTCTCAGAGGAAATTAATGGCAAAAATGTGTGAAGTCCGACTGACGCGGTTAAGCATCAACAAGGAGATTTCTCAAAGTTGGACGTTCGCATCAATCCTGCATGACATGCAGGAGACACCCCAAGCAGCCCCTAGGTTGCATGGCCTAATATCCTGTATCATCACGTACATGGCACATGTACGGCGAAATCCCTCTACCAAATACTATCCTACATTTAGATGTAAGTGCAATTACTAGAAAAGAAATATTACTTCGATATTATAATATTACATTTAGATGTAAGTTGATGAGGAAAAATGAGTTTCACTTATACTTCGATACTTATTCTCATGTATAACTTCACTCAGACCTAAAACAAGAAATAAAAATATATTATAATTATTTTTTAATTACGTCAATCAACAAAGAGATTTCTCAAAGATGGATATTCGGGAGATGCACAAGACACCCCAAGCAGTCACTAGGTTGATGGCCTAATGTCCTGTATCAGCACATACATGATACAGGTACGGAAAAATTCCTCAACCAAACACTAGTGGCCCGCTCATTTTGGTTTGAACTTCTGACTTCTGATTTATTTTTGTGCTATTCATAAATTTTGTCTTTTTTGTATTTTTGGTTTTTTTGAGCTTTTTTTACGGTTCTTTTTTCTCGTATTTGTTTGTATTATACGTGATGGGCTAACATGTTTTTTCTATTTCTAAAATTTTTTAAATTTAATTATGCTAAATAAACCTCTATCAGCTACAGTATTTTTTCAGTCAGCTACAATTGTTTTCAGCCATAAGCCAATCAAAAAAAGCTCTTTTGAGTTATTGAGTTGTAGGTGTAATTACTAGGCAAAATCATTATTGAGTTGTATGTACCAACCAATTTATTTAAAAAACTTCAGTTAATTCACTCATACTTCAAATTTACCCTCATGTATAGTCTTACTCAGATCTAAGATGGAGAATAGAAATAGACTATTATTTTTTAATTATGTCAGCTGAGTCTTAGATCTAAGACCTCTTACTCTAATATTATATTGAACTGTATATAATTAATTTATCTAAAAAGCTAAGCTAACAATAAAAATAGATTATTCACTCGTACTCCAACAACTATGAACCTGACTGATCACCTCACCTTCGCGCTGAGAAGGCAGACACAAAATAACAACCACAGGAGCACGCCGACCGCGGGGCACAGGAGCAAGTTCCCGTGCACGGCGGTCGCCCCGTAAACCCACGCGAAGCTCGAGAGGATCGCCGCGCTGACTGCCCTGTTCACCGCACCCGCCGCCGTCCGCAGCCACTGCGGGCAGCCGCGGGACGACGCGTCTGCCCACCGCACGGGACCGAGCGCGATCCACACCAGCGCCATAAGCGACAGCAGCATGGTCGCGGACAGCCCCCTCGCCCACTTCAGCTGCTCCTGCCGCCGGGTCATGCCGGTGGCGCCACCGCGATAATACGGGTAAGACGGCGCTCGCCTCAGGCAGCTGCCTGCGAGCGCTCTCACCAGCAGCCAGCCGAGCTCAACCAGAACCAGTGACATGGAGAAGGACATCACCACGACGAACCCGAACGCCGCCAGAGCCCTCGGCATCTGGGCGTCGGACGAGACGCCGACGTCGCGGAACGCGCGCTGCACGTACTGCAACATGGACCCGATGCCGGACGCCTGCTGGAAGACCTTGGCGACCAGCGCGCTGACGACGGCGCGGCGGAGCGGCTCCGTCGGCCTCGCCAGCAGCTCCCGCCATATCCCGCGTTCCTCCCTCCACCGGTTCTGTGTCGCCGGCATTGCAACCGGGTCGTCGGAGCCATGGTGCAGTGCGCCGAACTCTGCTTTTATCTCGAGCGAACGGAGCTCGGCCTCCTCCAGCGTCGTGGACGTCCTGGCGAGCACGCGCCGGGCCTTGGTTACATGGTCCTTGGCCACGAGCCACCGGGGCGACTCGGGCATGAGGAGGACGGCGGAGCTGAGCAACGCCGGAATGGCCGTCCCGGAGGCTATGGTCAGCCGCCACGCAAGGTGCACCGGGAGCTTCAAGAATCCCGTGGAGTAGCAGAGGGAACCGAGGATGCAGCCGAGGTACACGAAGCCGTCGGGGTGCGAGGTGAGGACGCCTCGCAGCGAGGAGGGGCTGAGCTCGGCGGCGTAGGCTGGGACGATCATGAGCGCCAGGCCCATGCCGACGCCGTTGATGAAGATGCCGACCGTGAACGCCACGAAGCTGGCGGCGAGACCCCGAGCGAGCGCGCCCGCGCAGAGCACGGCTGCGGATAGGAGGACGGTGTGGCGGTCGCTGATGATGCATTGTGCACCGACGGCTGTGAGCGCGCCTAGTAGGGACGAGAGCACGACGATGCACGCCAGGAGCTTCAGGTCCGCCTCCGCGAGCACGGCCGTGCTGCTCACCATGGCCAGGTCTGCATCAGGATGTGCATGCAAATCGAACAGGATAAACAAAGCCAGAGGGTCCGGTTCCGTATGCACTTGCATGCGTGGGAGCTAGTACTTACCGTAGCCCAGGAAGAGAGGCGTGGCAGACAAGAGCATGGCAGTGGCGAAGGCATACTTGTTCAGAGGGTGCCTCGACGGCTTCGCCGCCATGTCCGACGAAACGCCGTCTCCGGTGATCCTTTGGCCGGATACTCTGCATATCGGTGAATTCACGCAAGTCAAGAACAAGAGATGAGTGTATGCAGTTTTGTTCTTGAAGGCGCGTGGAAATTGTTGATTGAACGACACATTCGAGCGTTTCCTTCATGTCACCGGAACGCAATGACGGATGTTACTACTTCCAAACTTTCATATTTCAGGACGAACTAGTTCCAATGAAATTAGTAGAGGCAAATGCTGACAGGCATTTCTGCCGAACTGAACAAGAATTTGCAGGTGCAAAAATGAAGGAAAGGAAAAGGGGGGAAGAACACATGAACGATCTCAAGAAGACGGTTCAATCATGAAGAAAGAAACACATACCTGGCTTAAGCACGCAAACAATCTCTACGCTACGATCTGCTCTCCGCTTAATTTCTGCAGGGTGAATCTCTCCACACTAATCCACCACCAGCATCACTCGCCGAATTCCTGGCGTCCTCGGAGACAAAGATGATGAGCTAGGGTTTGGAAGATGGGATTCGAACCTTTTATCATCTCCATGGGGGTAGTTCTCTATCTCTGGATGACGCAGCTGCAGTAACAATGTAACAGACTCCTGAAACTAAGTATCACACGCCCAAGAAATTCTCTCTAGGTGGTTGATTAGTAACAGCTAACCTAATTACTAGGGAGCAAGTAGTTAGGCTTGAGAACGTTGGGTGCAGCGAGAGTAGCTTTGACAATAGTCAGTACATACAAGGTCATTTTGGTGCAGTTGTGCTGTCAGTCTCGCAATTAGGGATGAAAACGGTCGGAAACGGTCGGAAAACTCCTCAACCGTTTTCTACTTCTACATTTGAATACGAAAACGAAAGCGAAAGCGGTAAAGCCGGACACGAAAACGAACGCGAACTTACGGAATATCGAGAATTTCGAAAATGAACCAATTCGAGCGGAATTATGTCGAACACGGTCGGTATACGAAAATTTAATACGGAATACCGACCTGTAGGACCAAGTGCATAACAATTAACAAGTGACCAAGTACATAACAATTACTAAGTGCATGATTAAGTTCAAGTGCATATAATAATAGCCGACACAAATACAAATACAATACAAGTCTAGAACAAGCAATTAACAGCTAGCAGAACATCTACAGTTCATCAGCATCATCCATGAGGTCAGGATCGCTTTCCATATCTTTTGCTTCCTCATTGTCCTCCTCAGAGTCCTCATCCCCCTCCTTGTCCTTTTCCTACAAGTTTGCAAAGTGAATTAAAATTAGATGTAGCAATAGCATATTTCACTTTTCACCCCTATACATACTACAACACACTTACACACCACAATCTGTACTGTATTGTATACAATACATAAGCATGTCCTCTTTACACTAGATGTCAGGAAGCATGCCCCACGCCAAAATCCAAATTTTGTGCCATGAGAAATGGACACTATTTCAAACATTCTACAAAGACATGAGCTAGTGGAAGATATGACATCAACAAGATACTCATGCTCAACTATATTGAAAGGATATTCATGCATGGTTATTGCCAAATTCAATTTCTTCAAGCTAGCTTCTTGGTCATATTTGTAAGGCTGAACATGAGCAATTTCAGTACCAGGGTTATTACCAACATTAAGCTGTTGTTGTCCCTCCACAATACTGTGCTTTGACTTCAAATGGTTCTTGAATGCAGTTGTCCCACAAACGCCCTCAGCTCTGTACCTCTGCTTGCAATTGGGGAAATTGCAATATCCCCACAGCTGCTCAAACTGCTTTCCATTCACCTCTAAAATCTCCAATTTCTTGGTGAAATAATTCCAGACAATCGATGTGCATTTCTTAAACCTCTTGCCAGAAAGGTGAGCCTGCTCTTCATCCTCGTCATCCTCTTGGTCATCATCTTCGATATTAATCTGCGGGGCTGATCTTGGTGGTTGTTCTTTGGTGCGCCATCTCCACCTGCCATCGGTGTCAACATTTGGAGCTTGACTTGCATGAAGAAGCCATCAACGATCTTCTTTGTAGCTGGACTTTCACAAGTTGCACTAGAGCTAACACTTTGAGATGAAGGCCTTTTACTCCTTGATCCTGCCAAGATGACACAAAGGTATTAGTAAACGACCATAAATTTGTTTGAGATAGCTTCACATACAGACAATATGTATTTCAAGAAGCGTCCTATGATTTACGGGCATAAATCGAGTAACAATTACTTCCTATAAGTCATGGTAAACCATGTTTCATTACATATTTCACGATTTACAATCTGGTTGAGAAAAGGACATTGGCGGTGCCCGCTGGAGTAGTTTTTACTTGGCAAAATAATCAAATGTGGGGTGGCTCTGACCTACAAATGCAGACCTCATTCCACTGCACCTAAGGCTTGCAAAACTAGAAAACTACATTCACTCATTACTTGAGCCTTAATGACTACAAATCGGAGATGGCACTAATAGCTACAAATCAGGTCCAAAGCAAGTGTTCCCAAGCAAAGTGGCGAAGTATGGATATTTCAATCCTCACAACAATTCAGTTCATCTCTAATAGAGGCTATAAGCAATTATGTACATAGCGCTTCATCATGGACCATTCAAGCTATTCATATCAATAAAGAAACAAATATGGATTCCATTGTGAACCCATATCGAGAAAAATATGTGTCACTAAAGCGCTAAATTACGACAATGTGAACCCATATCTCTTAAGATGGACTAACTGTTTCATCATAGTGCAGATTGTGTCACTAAAGCGCTAAATTATGTTTATATCACCATTGACTTCTAAAGCAATGCATTACTAACAATGGTGAGGGAAGAAGGAAAATTAGCTGAGGAGAATTAGAGCTTTCTTCTTCTTTACTTCATTCCTGTCTTTTCTTCCCAGATGGTCCAACAATATAACCAAGCAGTTTGAAGTGCCTATGACTGAAAGATATCACAGATTCTGAGATTCACAGGAGCATCCATAGTAACCTCCAGCGATGATTTAATAGATATTCCTCAATGGCCCAATCCTATTGTATCATGATTCATGACCATCATCGAGAAACCCCACTAGAATCAAACTCGATCCAATCTCCATTGCAAGGAGCAGATTTATGCGAGAAGCAAGAAACGAGGCTCTAACCAGAGCAATCTCCAGGAGTACCTGCTGCTGGAGAAGCCGTTGCTGCCGCTGCCGATGCTGCCGGCGGCGCTAGAAGGTGGCGCACGGATTTGCTCTTCGTCTTGCCCTTCCTCATTCTTTGCAGAGCGGGACCGATCCACCTTCTCGATGGGGCGCCATCGATGGCGTCGGCAGCAGCGGTTGCACGCGCGGCCGGCGGTGGGCGGGCGGCGGCGCGCGCGAGGTCCGAGCCGGCGGGCGCGAGGCGGTAGCGGCAGAGGCGTTAGCGAGGTGGCGGGCGGAGGTCCGAGCTGCCGGCGCGAGGGGTTAGCGAGTGGCGGGCGCGGAGCTAGCGGGGCGCGGAGGGTTCGGCCGAGCTGGCGGGCGCGCCGTGTCGCGTCGCGGGCTGCGAAGTGCGGCGCGTGCGCGGAATTAGGGATTTAGGGATGACCGGATGAGACATTGAGACAACCCGGCCCGCCCAGGCCCAGAGGCGAGGAGGCAGCGGGCGTCGCGGCGGAGCGGGCTGCGTGGGCCAAATACGGTTTTAACCGTATTTACAATACGGTATATTCCGAATAAAATGTAGAAAAGTAGAAAACGGTCGGAAAATATCTAAACCGTTTTCGCTCCGTTTTCGAATTTGGTATTCCGTATTTCGAACCGAATTCGAATTTGTCCGAAAATACGAATTCGATCGGATCAAATGTAGAAAACGATGCGGTTCGGTACGGGATATTTCCGTTCCGTTTTCATCCCTACTCGCAATATATGTAAATAATCTTTCAGTGTACGCTGAAGCCATCTACGGCAGAAGTAGATGAAACAAAATGAGTTGCTACTTTGGAGATTTATGCTATCAATATTACCTTGATCAGGAGCATGTAAATCGCACAACAATGTATACACTATGGGGATTGTGCGCTACGCCGCGCCGTTCTGGGTTGGATCGGTGGCAGCAAATGCTCTTACCGTCGTATACGTGTACAGCCAATCGCCGGGCTCTGCTGTGCCCATTGTGGGTTAGTTGTCTGGGTACTAGGTGGGTCTTGGTGTGGAGAATGGGCCGTGCGTCTGTGTGCTATGCGGGTGCTGACTACGTAGATGGGTTCGATGGTCGTGACGAAGCGTTTTTGTTTGGTGTGACTGCTGCGCAGTGCGGGTGTGTTCAAAAGAAATGGCCTTATTAAGGCCTGCTCATTTCAGTTTGAACTTCTAATTTCTAATTTATTTTTTACTATTCAATAATTTCATCTTTTTTAGAATTTTTTTGGTTTTTTTGATCTTTTTTGTCAGTTCTTTTTACTCGTATTCATTTGTATTTGTTTGTACTGTCCGTGACGGGTTAACCTGTTTTTTCTATTTTTAAATTTAATTACGCCAAATAAGCCACTATCAGCTACAGTATTTTTTAAACTAGCTACAGTGTTTTTTAGCCATAAGCCATTCAAAATAAGCCTTTTGAGTAGGGCCAATTGTGGCCGGGGAACGTTGGATAGGGGATCTGGTATGAAGAGACGGCAAGCTCGGCTGTCGGAGGATCTGTGGGGAGCTGCTCGGTGGAAGAAGGAACGAAAGAGAGCGGCAAAAGGGAAGAAGAGACGGCAAAATCATTAGAAGTCTGCGCTGGGTACGAAGAATTGAACATGGCAGTATAGCGCTGCAGCGGAGCCATGGATAATGGCAAATAAAAAATATAACAAACATTTCTTATCACAGAGAGAGATGTGACCATGTATCAAAGAGCCCAAGGTGTAATTTGTTTGATTCAGAACACCACAGAGCCCATCTCCCAAAAAAAATCTTGAAAGCACAACATAAACAATATGCAAGGTCCAATCGATGATGGGCAGAGCATGAACGTCTGGAGCTTTAGTTTGGGTGGGAGCTGGACGAACAACTGAAGCGCTGGGTGTAGAGTTTGGGTGCCACTCAGTGCCAGGAGAGAGACATATAGCTGATGGGGAGATCAACAGATGGATATCACCTGGCATACAGAATTCTTTCTCGCTCAATTATCAAATTAGGCACATCAAGAACAACTAAAAGTAGTATTCAATAATATAGAACTAGCCCGCTAAATGTAAAAATAAATTTTAAAAATACTAATAACAGAAGCAGGGGCGGATCTACAGTGGGTCAAGGGTGTTCAGCTGAATATCCAAAATTTTTGATAACAAATTTTGTATATGTAGTGTATATTACATGTGTGTGTGTGTATCGGATGTTGGTGCCTAGGCACCATGGTGCCTTATGTAATTTTCCTATATAGGACGAGTGTTTCATGCACCAAGGTGCCTAGGCACCAATATCAATACCCGTTGATTTGCTTCGAGATTCGCAACGTTTGATGTGGGTATCTTCATATACCCATAAAAAGTATATTTGAGATGTCAAACTCGAAAAATTTAAATTCAACTTCAGTTTAATTAGTTTGAACTATTTTTATGGTATATACTCTTTGTAGTTGCATTGAACTCAAAAGTAGTTCAAACTAGTTTGAACTGAGTTCAAAACTTACTTACCATAAATATATCAAGGGTATAAAACATTTTCATACCCAAACTCAAAAAATTATCAATCATACACGTGTATCGGATGTTGGTGCCTAGGCACCATGGTGCCTTATGTAATTTTCCTATATATATATATATATATATATATATATATATATATATATATATATATATATATATATATATATATATATATATATATATATATATATATATATATGGACATGTTTAGCTATTTGCTCTCCTATTTGCTGCCCGGCCGTGGCGACGCTTGAGAATCGATTCAGCAGCGCGTCCGGAAAGCACCCCACCCACCCCGGCGAATCCCGCGCGGCGCGCTGCGGCCTGCTCCTGCTCCCCGACCCCCTTCGGCATTTCCCGGCCCCGAACCCGAACGCCCGGTCCCGCCCATTTCCGAACCTAATCGGCTCGCCCTCCGCGCCCGCTTCGCCGCTCCGCCCCTCGGTCTCGCGCTCGCCCCTCGCTCGCTCGCGCTCGCGGCGCGGATTCAGATCGCCGTCCGGCCCTCCACTCCGCCGCCGCCGGCACCTCGGCAGCGGGCCCGACCGCGACACGCCAACGCCGCACGCGTCATCCCCGGCTCTCGGCGTCTCGCTCCGCCGGTGCGGATTCAGATCGGCCGTCGCCCTCGCTCGCCGGCACCTCGACGGCTCTCCGGCCGTCCGGCGTCTCCGCTCCGCCGCTCCAGGCTCCAGCCGACCGGCCTCCTCTCCGCGCGACCGCGCCTCGCCGCCTCCGCCAGTTGCCCAGTCCAGTCGGCCAGTGAGTGCTTGAGCATGATGTATTGCAGTAGCAGTATTGATGTTGATTGTTCACTGTTGAGTTGAATTGTTGCAAATTGAAATGTTGAATTGTTGAGCAATAAGCATGATGATGATTGATGATTTGATGACTGAATCGGTTGAGAAAATAGCAGTTTAGACTGGTGATTGCCTGATTGGTGAATGGTGATGTCTCAATGTTGAATTTTTAGATGAAATGTTCAATGTTGAATTTTTGTTGAATTTCAGCATCAGAAATATTGATTTTAGATGTCTCAATAATGGTTATGTGTTGAAAAATGAAAATGAGAAATTGAGAATGAACAATTGTATGTTAATTATTACTACTGTAGATCTTTATGTTTTGTACTGTAAAATATTTTTACAACTTCGAACACACATTCCAAAATTCTTGCGTCCGCCACTGAACAGAAGGCCAATATTACTAACACAAGGCTATTAGTAACCTATCATTACAATCCAACATCTAAGAGCATAAACACAATATATTATGTCCAACTGAATTTACACCAAATGTATTTACAAATTACAGTGAACCTAATGATGACCTGTGTTATAGGCCTAATGATGACCTGTTTTAAGTCAATACGCGAATGAAGTCAGTAGTTCCAATCTGGTTGGCAATCTTGTTCTATATGCACATGCAAATTTGCACAAGCTAATTATTTGGTGTAGCATTAACTTGCTGAAACCATTAGGATCATAGACTATGGATAATTCCCTTGGTCCAAGAGAAAGAAACTATCGCACTAATCCAGACGAAAATGGAAACATTCCATGCAGCAATCTTAAGGGATCACTTTGGATATACCAGATTAAGCAAGCAACTAAAATAATTAAAGAAACGATAAAATCTATTCTGAAATAATATATGTGAATTGGATAGGTTGAACAGAATCATCTTGTACAAGTCTATTATCCCATATTTCTGCTCGCACTTAGCCTTACACAAGTCTCCCAAGGGAAAAAAAAAAGCTCTATGCACACTTTTGCACATACTATGCCATACAATAAAAACGCATCCATTGAGCCTAGCTAAAAGAAGAATAATGCAACCATTGAGCACATACTTCATCTCTCTTTCATGCAAGAGAAAAGATGCTCAGTTCTTTCACTAGAAAAACAGATATAGTTAGTTCAAACCAACAAAGAAGAATAATTTAGCAAAAGACAAGATTGTACAGAGACACAGACCTCTGATTCCCAATGTCTAAAATGATCTCGACGAACTTTTAGTTATGCATATATCCAAAAAGTTCTCACTGGCAGCACACAAGAAGCACAATGATTCGAATTGTCTTCTTGCAATGCAGCGCATGCTTTGTTGATAAATCACAAAACAAAGATCTAAGAAAAATACATAGGAGCAAAAATTTGCTACCAGCATGTTTCGTTCTTACGTGCCATTGAGATAGTTGATATCAGTAGTCGTCCTAGAGGGCAATTGGCAACTGCACAACACATTGAAAGTTGAAATAAGTGGAGAGCAAATAAGCTAATGATGGGGCTGTCATAAGCCTCCAATCTAAATTTTTGCAAGGGAAATCTGAATTGAGATAATAGATTAGTTAAGAAGCATTACATTGAACACCTATACGGTAAAAGAAACTTCAGTAATCCCATAATTCCTGAGCCATACACACAAAGCCAAATATTTTTGAACCTTGCCACCAACATACCTTGCGCAGCATTTGAAAGACCTCACAAAGGATCTTTCCAATATAAACTAGGGAAAAATGTACAACTATTCACATTTGCTTTAAAGAGATATATCGACAAATTTGTTAAAAAGAGAGCTAAAGTCTAATGAGATATAAAGAAATAGCTTGCTCCCTGACCATAATATAATGTAGAGAAAGAATAAACATAGTAGCCTTTTGTTAACCTATAACAATTTCTCATCTGCTGAGCCCCACCAGTAGTACGATCAGTAGCTGTTGCCATATTCTATTTGCCTTCAATATTTTTCTTTGCGTGACAACTTAGTTTAGAAATATACGTGCAAGGTGCTTTTTAGAAAGATGCAACGCTATGTATTGTGTATTACTTTGGAGAAACATGCCTTCATGTCAACTTTGGAATGCAAAAGAATCACCTGTATTGAACGAGCTGTTGCCTCCACCTCAACACACTGAAGCAGGATGCCAACCAACATAAACAATTTGCAAGGTCCAATCCATGACGGGTAGAGCATGAAAGCCTAGAGCTTTAGCTTGGGTGGGAGCTGGAAGAAGAACTGGAGTGCTGGGTGTAGAGCTTGGGTGCCAAGAGAGACACAAAGAGTAAGATGGGCGAGGGATATTGTTAGCAATCCTGTGCATGTTAGCTAATAATATCTAATTACGCATGCATGTAAAAACTGCTTGGCAGTGCAAGTAACGGCATGCATGTGCTGCTTAATGCATGTAATGGCATTTATTTAGTGCATCTGTTACTAGTAGTTAGAAGGTCATGTTTTGCATTATATAAGGAAGAAACGCTGTAGTTTTCAGAAGTGAGAAGAATGCACAGAAGTATGCACATCTCATCTCCAGCTCTCCATTTTGGTTGTTCATTTGTGATTCTGGAGTTCATCCAACCGAGCGTTCATATGTGTGTTTGAGCAATTGTGAGGGTTTTTTATCCAACATTTGGTATCAGAGCCTGGTGAATACCCAAAATAATGCCGAGAAGTATGGAGATCGTCGACCCGGAGACGTTAGCATCAGCAGGCGCACTGACAAAGGAGAGTTCTGTGGTGGCGCTTCACTATCATGTGCTCACAAGGAGAAACTACGCGACGTGAGCGATAAAGATGAAGGTATTCATGAAAGCCCAAGGCGTATGGGACGCCATCGAGCTCGGCGACGCTGACACACGCAAGGACCAGATGGCATTGGCGGCCATCTACCAAAATATTCCTGAAGACATGCTCTTCCTGTTGGCTGAAAAAGAGACAGCCAAAGCCGCGTGGGAGGCGTTGAAGACCATGCACATGGGAGCCGAACGCGTGAGGGAAGTTAAGGTACAGACTCTCAAATCCAAGTTTGAAGTGCTGCGTATGACGAAGTCGGAGTCAATCGATGACTTCGCCATCCGGTTGACAACAATTGTCAACAAAATCAGAGGGCTCGGTGACAAGATGGAGGAGAGCTACGCGGTAAGAAAATTTCTTCGTGCAGTTCCCGCCAAGTTTCTACCAGTAGTCTCCCCAATCGAGCAGTTTGGTGACCTCAAGACAATGACAATCGAAGAGTTGATCAGCGCTTAAAGGCACATGAAGAACGGTGGGCATCTCATGCTATAGGTGCAGGGGATCAGCACTTGTTATTGACAAGGAGCGAGTGGGAGGCCCAATCCAAGAAGAGTTATGGCTTCGGCAAGAAGAAGAGCGCCTTTGACAAGGCAAAAGTACGTTGCTACAACTTCCAGGACTACGGACATTTTGCATGGGAGTCCCGCGAGCCGAAGAAGGAGGTGGCTCTTCTTGCTCCAGTGGGTGCAGAGGACGAGCCAGCGCTGCTTTAATCCAACAAGAAGTCTTTATTTTTATTTGCTGCAATTTAGTTGAGTTCGTGTACGAGTATTAGTGCACGATTGCATTTTAAGTCTTTTGGCACAGTAGGTGTGTTGCATGTGTCATTTATTTGGTCGTGCACATAGGAAGTGTATTACATACGTGCGCATAGTTGTGTCGTGCTCGTGCACGTAGATGTGTCAGTGCATGATGTAATGTGTGTGTGAATCTTTATAGTTGCGTCCAAGTTCTTATGTGTGTATGCTCTGATGAAAGTCTCCGTCGTCGTCAAGTTGCGTCATCAGCGAAAGACAATTGGAGCTGAAGAAGAAATCAAAGTCGTCGGTAAGGTGTGTCACTGGCGGCATGGTCAACAAGAAGAAGGCAAAACTCCTTAGAGCATCTCCAGCAGGAGCCCTCAAATCAGAGCCCCTACTTTTGATTTGAGGGCTCCCCCTATTTTTGAGGGCTCAAATTTTTTGCATCCACTCCAACAGCAGCCCTCAAATTAGGGCTCTCAAATCTATCCCAACAGACAATGACACATAGGACCCACCCGTCATCCCCTCCTCGCGGGGACAAGAAGAGTTGTGTCGGGCGGGGGAACATCGGCGAGCGGAGAGGAGCCGCCGGGACGTCGTCGGAGGGGAGGAGCTGCGCCGGATCTAACCGGAGGGGGGAGCCGCGCCAGATCTCCCCGCGAGGAGAGGAAGCGTCGGGCCAGGATCTCGCGCAGGGAGGCGTCGGCCACGCCGGGAGCCGGGGAGGAGCCGCGCCGGGACGTCCCCGCGAGGAGCCGCCGCCCGCCGCCTCATCGCGCGAGGGGCAGAGAAAGAAGTCGCGCGCGGGGCAGAGAAGTCGTGCGCGGGAGGCGCTTGCGGGCGTCGCTTGCGGGCGGGGAGGGGAACTAGCGGCGCGCACGGGCGGGGAGGGAGGTGGGCGGGGAGGGGAACGGGCGGCGCGCACGGGCGGGGAAAGACGCGGGCGGGGAAAGAGGCGCGCGAGGAGGGGAACAGGCGGCGCGCGAGGGAGGGGAAAGACGCCGGCGGGGAAAGACGCGCGCGAGGAGGGAACAGGCGGTGCGCAAGGGAGGGGAAAGAGGCAGCGGCAGGATTTGGGGGCTTGGCCTAGAGCCCCCAGGAATGAGGGCTGAGGGGGGATTTAAGGGGCCCCTCAAATTTGAGGGCTCTAGTAGGGGCCCTGCTGGAGCTCTATTTTTGTCTCAAGCCCCTAAATTTGATTTTGGGGGCTCAAGTAGGGGCCCTGCTGGAGATGCTCTTAGAGATGCGTCAGGAGATGAGACTTCATCTTGTGAGGCCAAGTACATTGAGGCGTCTGAAATTAACTGAACAACGAGCTCTGATTGGTGTCAAGGATGTGCATAGGGATTAGGGGGTGATTGTTAGTAATCCTGTGCATGTTAGCTAATAATATCTAATTATGCATGCATGTAAAAACTACTTGGTAGTGCAAGTAACGACATGCATGTGCTGCTTAATGCATGTAATGGCATTTATTTAGTGCATCTGTTACTAGTAGTTAGAAGGTCATGTTTTGCATTATATAAGGAAGAAACGCTGCAGTTTTTAGCAGTGAGAAGAATGCACAGAAGTATGCATGTCTCATCTCCAGCTCTCCATTTTGGTTGTTTATTTGTGATTCTGGAGTTCATCCAACCGAGCGTTCATATGTGTGTTTGAGCAATTGTGAGGGTTTTTGATCCAACAGATATCACCTGGCGCATGAGACGATGGGTACCGAAAGGGACGAAATTTTATCCATTTTGCAAAATTTTGGATGGAATTTGTAACCCTGGTGGTGACAGAGGTGAGGAGGCGGAGGCAACATGGGGAGGAGAAGGCTTGGATCCGATCAGATCGCTGGATCCGTTGCTCCCTGTTCGATGGCGCCGGTGGATGTGAGGACAGTGACGCCAAGAGAGACGACAGCCGGGGATGGCGGTGGGTCTCCAGGAGGCGAACGGGTGGAGTGGGCTACGTGGAGGAGCACGGCGTTGCCAAAGTGAGGGAAGGGGCGAGCGGCTGTAGACCGAGGCGAGCGATGGTGAGAGCGAGAGGAGGCGATGATGTGCGATGTGACGAGGTCGGGAGAGAAGTTACGGCACGGCGCCTACCTTGTGCACATAGACAGCCATATCTATCCGCTGACACGATCGGACAACCGGCAGTCTAGAGGACACGAACGTAATTGTAAGAAATCATGAGGAGTTTCTGTAAAAAACGTCTAAACCCTCGGTCTGGCTTGGCGCAGGTGCCATTTCAGAAAACCTAGAGAGGTTTTCTGCACAACGAAGGACAAAGACACCCTGGGAGGACGAGGATTCTCCAAAGGGGTTTTCTGCAAAACGGAGGACCGGTTTTCTGCAAAACGAGAGACGTGGACTGGGAGGCCAAGATCCTCCTGCCTTTAAAGATATAGGTATTAGATAGATTCTTTTTGAGTTAAAGTTGACTTATATTTATACTGTCTATAATAACTAATTTTTAAATAGTGTGTTTTTAAGATAGAATTAATAAAAAAAATTATAGTAAAAAGTATACTAAATCCAGCTGTACCGATCAAAATCGTATACAGCTATTTCCCTCTACATACTGCCTCTTGTGAACAGCCAGAATTTAAATATTTAAGCTATAATACATAAACTATCAACCTAAAAGAGGCCCTGATCAACCCGGCTTCGGCTTCTAGCTTCTGGCTTATTTTTTACTATTCATAAGTGTCGTAGGGGTGGCCCCCCCACCTAAACCCAGCCGGCCTGGTAGGAGGTTATAAGGCCCAGAATAGGCCATGTGTAATGACATAACTGCCCTCAGAAGGGATAACCAGATGTAAGGGTATAACTGTAAAAGCACTCCTCATGTGTATATATATATGAATACAGGCCATGGGGAAGAGGCAGGCCATTATACTCATCTTCATCACTCTCCACTACCATCTCTCTCTCTGTTTGGCTCGTAGCCACAACAGTTGGCGCCGTCCGTGGGGAGGACAAGGACAAGCCCGAAGACCGAAGAAGAAGGATGGCACCGAAAAAGCTTCATCAGCGGCAGCGAAGGGAAAGAAGGCGGTGGGCGGGCGGCGCGTGAATACGAGCCGGCATCGGCGCCGAAGAAGGCGGCGGCGCGAGTGCCGTGGTTGCGGCGCCGGCGCTCGCGCTACAACAACCGACCGCCGCCGCGCATCGCGACATCAACCCGGCGCTCGCGCTCTGGCCGATCGACCCGCCGCGCCGCTTCGCGACATCAACCCCGGCGCGCGCGGCGACGACCGCCACCCTCACCGCGGCGCGATCGAGCGGCGGGGTAGCCGCACGAAGCATCCGGCGGATCACGGAGATCGTGGCGATGGTCCTGCACCGACCGCCCATTGGGTGTTCGCGGCCCGGCGGCACTGCGGTGGAAAGCGCCATACTAGCACCCTCAACGCATTCCGGCGGGAGCTGGGGACCTCCGCGAGCCGTCAGAGATATGCAAGAGGCTCGGAACCAGCGAGCGCGCCGATGTCGCGCCGAGCCCACGCCAGAGAGGGCGGACAGTCGCGAAGCCCCCACGTCTAGCCGCGTGCCGCTGCGGCGCGTAGATCTGGAGTCTCCGCTTTCGGCGGGGCTGCAGCAAGCGGCATGGTCCGAAGACTTCAAGTTCCCTAGCGCCATCGACCCGTACAAAGGCGACACGGACCCCCGCGAGTTCGTGCGCGTGTACGAAACCGCGATCGAAGCGGAGACGACACCACAAAGGCGAAGGGACTCCCCCTCGCGCTGCAAGGCGTGGCGCTCTCTTGGTTCTTTACCATAGAGTCGGGTTCCATCTACGCGTGGGAGCAGCTCCGCGATCGCCTTCACAACAACTTCCAAGGAAACTATGTCGAGCGAGTCGACGCGGACCAACTCTTCGCTGTGAAGCAAAAACCCTCGGAGAAGCTTCGGGGCTACTTCAAGCGCTTCGCCAAGATTCGATGCCAAGTGAAAGACGTTAATGAAACCACTATCGTTAATGCAGCCATACAGGGCCTTCGTCCGGGCCCGATGGCCGAGTACAATGCGCGAAAGCCAATCAAGACGGTGGCGAAGCTCTTCGACAAAATGGAGGAATACGCCAGGGCGGAAGAAGACGCGCGGCGAAGGCAAGGTGACGACTCCGACACCAACCAGGCCAGAGCCTCGACAAAAGCCGAAGATCCGCCGAAGGACGGTTCTTCGAAGGCAAAAGCGTGGCGAGTCGTCGAGGATGCGCCGACCGCGAGGGCGCCTCGCACAAGGAGTCGTCCGTCGGCCCAAGCGCGGCCACGAAGTGGAGGCGAGGCGATCGTCCTCAACATTGAGGCGGTTCCGCGGCGCTCCCACGGCCGAGGCGGTCGGGGCGCCGTGGCGGGGCGCGACGATAAAAGCGTGGAGATTACAACGACCGGCACGGGGACTGCAGTGCGTAGTCCACGGCGCGGCAACCACGATACCGCGCTGCACCTCCATCGCGGCGCTCGCGATAGCGTCGCTAGGGACAGAACCCGAGACACGTCCGCTGCGGTGGCCCGTCAATTCCGCACGAGGCCCCATGCGGTGCAGCGCAAGGGATGCAACCCCGTGAAGGCCCCTACAGATCAAGCTCACGTCTGGCGGCCTCGGGAGGGCCTCCTGCGCTGCGAGCCGGAGGCAACCCACCGCAGGTCATTGCGTCATATCCGGAGGCTCTGCGCTGGAATTCACCTCGGCCACGGCAGCGAGAAGGCCTATGCGCGAAGACTACATCATGTGGCGGCATACCCAGCGCAAACACCGCCGGTGGCGCAGCGCAGTTACATTCACACCCGGCGCGCCAAGGCGTGGACTTCCCTCATCAGGACCCCACGGTCATCCGGTCACTATCGCGGGATGCGGCGTGGGCGTGCCTTGGTGGGCGGCGGTAGCTCGCGAATGTATTGTTTGCGCGCCTTCGACGGATGGGGATCCTCGGCCGCCTAGGGCCTCGGGAATCATTGCGGGGCTTGGGACGGCCCTGCGGTATTTGGGCCAAATAGGTCTTCAAGTCTCCTTGGCCAAGATGACAATGTGCGGGCGAAGATGCCACCTTCGGCGTGGTCGACCTTCCGTACCCTACAATGCCATATTAGGCGCCCAATCCTCAATTCCTTGGCGCGGTACCACATCACGGCTATCTATGCATGAAGATCCCGGTCCCGGACCATCATCACCGTCGAGGCGACGAGATATGGCGCGCGCATCGAGCGAGCACCAAGTACGCGTCCACGAAGCCCAACAGCGCGCTTAGAGTCTGGCGTCACAACGCTGGGTCGCGGGGCGATCGAGGCGCCTTGGCGGGCCCGCAAATATCGGCGACTAGAGCCGGCGCACCAAGGACAAGCGGTTAGTATATCCCCCAGTAATTGCCTACCGCGCAAGCGGGGATGCGAAGATCGCCGTTTGTCACCAATCTTTCTTCATCACGCACTGAAATGCGGCAGGCGTGCGCGAGCAGCGGTAGCGCGTTCGCGATATAAACAAAGACGACGTTCGCGTATGCACTCGCCGTGAGCAGTGCGGGCCGAGTATCATCGAAATCGCGCGTTCGCGTATGCACTCGCTGTAGCCAAAGGTGGCGGGCACAGTATAAACAAAGACGCGCGTTCGCGTGTGCACTCGCCGTAGCAGTGCGGATCGAGTATAAATCGAAGTCGACGTTCGCGTGTGCACTCGCCGTAGCCAAAGGTGGCGGGCACAGTATAAACAAAGACGCGCGTTCGCGTGTGCACTCGCCGTAGCAGTGCGGGTGAGTATCATCGAAGTCGCGCGTCGCGTGTGCACTCGCCGTAGCCAAAGGTAGCGGGCACGAGTATAAACAAAGGCGCGCGTTCGCGTGTTCACTCGCCGTAGCAGTGCGGGTCGAGTATCATCGAAGTCGCGACGCGTCGCGTGTGCACTCGCGTAGCCAAGGGTGCGGGCACGAGTATAAACAAAAGACGCAAGCGGGGGCCGCCCTCGCGCGCCGATCTCGGACTATAAAGGAAGTCGTAGCGTTGAGGTTCGCCTCCGCGCACGCACGATCCACGGACTCTAAATAAGGCGTGGCGTCGAGTCGCCTCGCACGCGCGAGTCTCGGACTATAAAGAAAGTCGTAGCGTCGAGGTCCACCTTCGCGCGCACGATCCTGGACTCTAAATAAGGCGTAGCGTCGAGTCGCCTCCGCACGCGCCGATCCACGGACTCTAAATAAGGCGTGGCGTCGAGTCGCCTCGCACGCGCGAGTCTCGGACTATAAAGAGAGTCGTGGCGTCGAGTCGCCTCGCGCGCGCTAGTCCACGGATTCTAAATAAGGCGTGGCGTCGAGGTCGCCTCGCGCGCGCGAGTCTCGGACTATAAAGACGATGCGTGGCGTCGAGTCGCCATACGCACTCCACGGAGTCTAAACAAGACGCGAACTCCGCGCATGCCGAGGACCTCGTCCTGTGCATACTCGGCGGCGGCGCTCACCTCGCGTCTTGCGGGAGGTGAGCGCAGCGCGCGTTGCCGAAGACACGCGCGCGCGAGGCTACCCCGCCATGAGGAGCAAGAGGAACGAACGCGTCGCGCGCACTTCCGCCCCGCACCCGCCGATCTACGGACTATAAAAAGCGAAATGCCGAGTCGCCTCCGCACACGTCGATCTACGGACTATAAAAAGCGGCGTCGAGTCGCCTCCGCACACGCCCGTCTGCGGACGATAAAAGGTGGCGCCAGGGGCGCCTCGCATAGCGCGCTCTAAGGAACCCTTGCGCGACTACCGCCAGCGGCGCGCGTCGAGCGGAGATCCCGTCCCGCGCAGCGGTGGCGTCTGCGGTGAACCAGTGGCATCAACGCCTGCGCATATCTTAAGATGACGAAAATCTGCATATCGGAAAAATCACACAAGTATAAAGATCCGCGACATCCTTGCCGTTCTAAGCCGCTATCCGCGGGCTCGTCCTTAACACGCGCTAAAGTGGGGCCTCGCTCGAAGAAGGTCGGCTGCCCAAAAGTTCAACAACTCCTCGACCCTTTGCGGCGTCGAAAGCGCGCGGTCGCAAGGCGAGCGGCGATCGCGCCGAAGGAAGCTGCCGGGATGAAGGCAAGTGATCGATTCATGAAGCAAACACGCACTTTATTCATTCAATTAAAGGCGACGTTACAACGCACGCCACACCTAGCCACATTGGCGCAAGACTGTGAGCCCGGCATCTTGGAGGCCTTAGCGCCACCTCGTCGCGCGCGGACCTCAACGCCACCCTCGTCGCGCGCGGACCCGTCGAAAGTGGCGAGGCTCCCCACCACGAAGGACTTGGCTCGACCTCCATGGCGGCTATCCGGTGTAGTCCCGAGATCCGCTCGTAGAAGAATTTGGCGGGGCGCGAGCAGCACGGACTTCACCGGACATCACTCCGGCCGCCGCATCATCTCGGTGAGGTTCTCGGCTCGGCGATGTGCGTGCAACCACGGTGCCGCGAGAGGCGCACACGAGCACGACGCCACATAGGCGATGGTCGCCAAAGTTCGTCGCAGCCCGCGCGCAACGTCGGCGGCATCATGAATCGGCGAAGGGCCCGCGGCAACTCCTCCGGGCGGCGTGGTCGGCACTCGGCCACAAGTCTCGGAGGTGGACTTCCAGCATTTGCGGGCGCCCCACGCAACCACCGGCGTCGCCAAGCGTGCCGTTGCGCTCCGCTAGAGTCGAGGCAAGCTCGCTTTTTCCTTCTCTAGCAAGGCGACTGTTCGAGAGCTCGTCCCGCTCCGCCGCAAACTTGTTGAGAAGCTTCGCGGCCGACTCGCGCCAGCGCAACAAGTCCCTCGGCGTGTGCTCGCCGGCGCATTCCGCTTCGGTGGCGGATGCGGGCGTCTGGCGAGCGGGCTCGAGGCTTTGCGTAGCTCCTCCTCGGCGGCGCGCGACTATCCTCGAGCGCCTTCGGCCACGAGTATAGGCCGTTGCGTGGCCTGCCCGGCTGACAAGTGTTTGCGAAGGAAAGACTTAGCAAGCTCAGCCAGCCCAGCGTTGTCGCATGAGTACCACCTCACCCCGGACACCTCGGCGTCTTGGGCGCCCGCCCGTAGGCCTACAAAGACTTGCGGGTCGATCTTGGTGGCGCGTCATTCACAATCCGCGCCACGCCCTCGGCGTCTCGGGGCGATGAAGTCGCGGGGCTGCGTGCGCGGAGGTCCGTGTTCGCCAAGTGCTCCCCTCGGAATGAGTAAGCGCAAGCAGGCTGCGGTGAGCACCGCAAGGCATGAAAGAATACACGAGTTAGCTAAGTCACCCTACCTTCGGTAGCGAAGGAGGGTCTCGAGGACTCGCCCCTCATCCCGGCGGGCGGCGGTGGCGTAAGCCCCGCGAAGAATGGTCCCGCGCGGCGAAACCTCGCGTTCGGGGCGGCGGCGGCTGTCCCTGCGCGGTGGCGGCGTGGCGAGGCGGAAAGCGCATATGCGCGCAGGTCTCGGCACTTGCTGGACTCCCACAAGCCGGCGCGCGTGCCACGCGAATCCCGCGGTGTCGGTGGAGCTCGGCGCACACACGGCCATTTAGCCGGGCGGCCGGCAGCGATACCGCCCGCAGCGCGGATGGGGAAGCCCGCGATTGCAGCGCCCGGGGGCGAAGGTTCCGCGGTGGCAATTGTTGCAGGGGGCACCTCGGTCTCTGCCGCTGTCGGTAAAGGCAGCATGACTCCGTCCACCTCAACATCGCCGGTCCGCACGGGTTCCACCTCGGCGACGGCGGCGGCGAGGCGTCCCCCTCCATTGCTCGTGGCAAACCCGCCGTCCGGTGCTCGCGAAGATACCTCGCGCCGGTATCTGCGCCACCCAAGCCTGAATCGGCATACCTCGCCGAGTCCGACTCCGCGTCCGCCAAGCCCTCGGGAGCACTAGCAGCAGCGGCGGCAGCTGCCGCGCCAAACGCGGCGGGCGCCTCGCTGCAGCCCCTCTTCCGAGACGACGTCTTCTTCTTCTTCTTCTTCTTCTTCTTCTTCTTCGCGCGCCGTAAATGCGAGCGACGCGGTCCGACGCGGCAAGGCCGAGGGC
This sequence comes from Dendrocalamus sinicus, assembly GCA_036346575.1. Classification (NCBI taxonomy): domain Eukaryota; kingdom Viridiplantae; phylum Streptophyta; class Magnoliopsida; order Poales; family Poaceae; genus Dendrocalamus; species Dendrocalamus sinicus. The sequence goes on along the minus strand of CM070660.1, from coordinate 6,495,607 downwards.
CTCGCACACGCGGTTTATTCGCCCGACCCGCCTCGGCGATAGCGAGCAGCGTCTTGCTCGTGTCCCTGCCGGTACGGCCCTAGGAATACGCGCGCGCTTGCTCGCCTCCTCCAAGAAATCCCTGAGGCAAAGGATATAGCATCAGCATATAACGCATTTCGCGTGAACAAAGGAGAGACGCGGTCGAGGCTTACGAAGACTGGAGGGCACCGGCAGCAAGCAGATCGATGGCGAAACATTATCGTCTCGGCGCTTCGGCGGCAAGGCGCCCGATCGCGAACAGCGGTGCCACGCCGTACATCACGTACTCTTGGCGAGGTCGCGCATGTTGAGCGGCGGCCACGCCACGAGCCGCCTGGGCCTCCTTTGTCCTCGTCATCGGCGTCCCGCGGCGAGGGTTTGAACGCGTTGATCGGCTGTGCACTCAAGGCGCTCCGCTCTCCACACGGTGGTAGAACCACCGCTTCATCGATAAGACTCCACTTCCGCGAGTTGAGTTCACGAGGAAGAGCTTCTTGCACGACGGACGAAGAATAAAGGTGGCGCTACCGGCTCGGCGGCGTCCGCCCTTCCGATCCTTGGGCTGGCACCGTGCCTTGTGAAGGTAGGCGAACAACGAGGCGCTGGGCCAACACGCCCCCGAGCGCAAGGCCGAGCTATACACCGCAAGCCGGGTCACGGCGTTGGTCGGTGCGCCCGACTCGGCCGTCCGCAGCACGTCGCCCATGATAGCCGCCGCTGGGATGCGGAGCCCCGCGTCGAAAAAGGCAACGAACACGACCGCCTCCGACCTCTCGGGATGCGGTTCCGTCTCATCGGCGACAGGCAATCGTACCTCCTAGCGCTCGGACAACTTCCCCGCGCGCAGAAGCCCTTGGATCGTCTTCTCGGTCACGAGCGAGGGGCCTAGCTCCCCGGAGAACGTGCCTTCCTCCTCCGCCACCAAGCGCTCCTTGTCGCGCCGCCGGGTCGCGCTCTTGGCGCGTATTTCACCTCAACGGCGAACCGCGGCGAATGCGAGCCACCAACCGCCTGGCCGCGCTTGCCACCGGAGGCCATCGCTTCCCACGGAGAGATTGAAGCGGTGAAAATATCGCTGAAGTGTAGAGGGCGGAGCAGACAGGAAAGAGGGCGTAAAGGTGCGGGGACGCTGTTACTGGGGGCCTATTTCAAGCCACCTCGCCCAAACCGCCGCTACCGAAGCGTCGCAACGATCCGCGGGCCGGATACAACCGCAGCGGTGTAAAAGTCCGCCCCGCACGATTCCCCGTAACTGAAGACGGGGCGTCGTGGCGATACACGCGACCGCAGGACCAAGGACCATCAACGCAAGCGGTCACGGCCACGCAATCCACGACCCACCGCGGCGCTCGATTACAAGCGCGCGTGCCTCACCACGTGAGCGGACATTGCGACGCGCGGCAACCCGCCTTTTGGCGAGCTGGCGTCGATGCGATCCCGGCCGCCATTAAAGGCGCTCACCGGACCGGCGAGGGCAACCTCCAATTCGCCTCGGCTCTAGCAAGCGCGCGTCTGCCGAGCTACGCGTCGACCTCGCGCCACCCGTTGAAGGGTAGGGGCGGGCGCGCGCGCGCCTCGCCGAGCTGGCGCCGGCCTCGCGCCACCCGTTCGAAGGGTAGGGGCGGGCGCGCACATCTGCCGGCTGGCGCCCGGCTCGCGCCACCGTTCGAGTGAAAGGGCGGGCGCGCGTCTACCGGCTGGCGCCGGCTCGCGCCACCCGTTCGAAGGGTAGGGGCGGGCGCGCGTACTACCGGCTGGCGCCGGCTCTGCGCCACCCGTTCGAAGGGTAGGGGATGGGCGCGCGCGTCTACGGTGGCGCCCGGCTCGCGCCACCCGTCCGAAGGTGGGGATGGAGCGCGTGCGCCTACTGGCGAGGCGCCGCAAAGGCGGGTCTTGTGTCAAAGTCGCCTCATTTTCCTTAATAGGCCACCTACGATTGCATCAACATAAAGGTAATGCCGCGGGCTCCATCAGAACACCGATCGTAGGTAGGCTGTTAAGAAAACAGGCAGACCTTGCCGCGCGCTATGGAAGCGGTGCGAGGCGGAAGCGGTGGCCGCCGATAACCGCACGACTAAGCTCCCAAGAAAAGGACCTCCTTTTGTGCATCAACATTCCCCAAGCCGCTCGTCACGCAGAATGTTGATGCAGCGGCCCATTTAGGGAGCGACACATCACGGTATGCACAGGAACAACGCGCGCAGCGCCATATGTATACCCCATCACGTGGCGACCAACCGCGGAAGGCCAATCGGCGAAGTCAACCGCCGGAGTCGCCGTCATATAAATGGTCACGGCGCCTCAAGGCGCGCCGCGCCAAGCACGCTTCACCACGTGGGCGGCCGGAAGAAGCGGCGTCGCGGACGCCTTATCACTTAAGGCTCACGCGGCGGCTCGGGGCCGCTACGCTTCTGTGCCGGTCACGGCGCCCCGCGCGCGTCTGCCGGCTAGGGCCAACGCGCGCCGTTCGAAGGTGAGGGACGGAGCGCGTGTCGCCGGCACACTGGACGGACCGGATCAAGTTTGGAAAAGCTCACGGGCGCGGGGACGGAGGGGACCAAGGACTCGGCAACATGGCCCGGCCCGTGAAGCCCTTTACCATGAGAGGCTCTGTCGTGAGGTAGCCCCACCTAAACCAGTGGCTTTGGTAGGAGGTTATAAGGCTCGAGAATAGGCCATGTGTAATGACATAAGCGCCTCGAAGGATAACTTGGATGTAAGGGTATAAGCAGAAAAGCACTCCTCATGTGTATATATATATATATATGAATACAGGCCATGGGGAAGAGACAGGCCATTATACTCATCTTCATCACTCTCCACTACCATCTCTCTGTTTGGCCCGTAGCCACAACAATAAGTTTCGTCTTTTTCTGAACTTTTGGCTTTTTGTTGAGCTTTTTTGCCGGTTCTTTTTTTCCCCGTATTTGTTTGTATTATACGTAATGGGCTAACATATTTTTTATATTTTAATTTTTTTTTTAAATTTAATTATGCTAAATAAGCCTCTGTCAGCTACAGTGCTTTTTTCAGCTAGCTACAGTGTTTTCAGCCATAAGCCATGAGCTTTTTAGCCGAACCGATCACCACCAGAATCCACCTGTTTTCGACGCTACTATTCTAGAATATGTAAAAGCAAAAGAATCTACCTGTTTTCGACGCTACTCTTCTAGAATATGTAAAAGCAACACTGGTAGTAGAGGCTAGTTTGGCAAAACCGAAGGCTACAACAGCTTCAGGCTCTCAACCTGTATCCTCTACTTAGACGAACTGGGCAAAATCGAAATGATTGTTACAAGAGGGCAGCGCCCTACGGTCCATGGTGAATTATGAGTCAAAATGTTGCAGAAGATCAGAACCCGCCATGAATTAAAACTAAATTAGAGCATCCAAATCTAACACAAACAATAACCGGATATAAGATGGAACCTTTCTGATGGCCTGAGAGACACAGATTGCAGTATATTAGATACGATCTCTGTATAACTTAAATTCCCCACAGTACAATGGTAAACGATAACATCACCGAGTACCAGCTATTCCATACACCTCTCTTTTTAAAGTGACAAACAACTGCATATGCCAACCCACAGATCTGAAGTTAACGAAACTCTATAAGCAGACGACCTTCTCCTCAGAAAACACCGGCGCTTGAGGCTGTCCTGATGATCTGAAAGAGAGCTGCATAGAGAAAAGAGTCGAGAACACAATGACTTAGTAAAAAGTTCATAAAGTTACGACCAAACAATTGGAAATTACTGTCAAAGTTCATAAAGTTACTACCAAACAATTGGAAATTACTGTCAACGCTATGATGAAGACTGAAATAGCTGCAAGGTTTTCATTCTCACAGAGTTCGATATTATCAAGATAAGGATTGTTTCTATCCATTCAGAATGTATAAGTGTATAACTTGGGTGACAACTGACAACAACCCGTAGACCTTACATTTTTTTTTATTTTCTGAAGTCTTAATGTGAATTGGATGTAATAGATTTTCTTCAGAAGTGTAAGCCCATAAGAAATTATTCCCTAGCATCAGCTTAGAGTAGCTAATGCCCATGGGTGGCAGCATTAACTGTGAACAATCCATCTGGAGTAAACCATGAGACCATTTTTGGAATCAATTAGTGCAGGGGTCCAGTTTCTGAAATTTTTGAAAAGAAATTGACTAATAAAAATGAATACAGAACAGGAAAGTGCCTAAGTACTTCGCCAACAGCATTTTTAAAACAAAGAAATGGTGTAAATTGCAACTACCCAACACCCCACCACTAACTGTACTGCTTTAAGATTAGCAGTTTAGCACAATTTAGTTTTGGAGAAAGCGTACAAGCACCACTCTTCAAAACCATACGCATGTTATTGTGATATGAATATGAAAAAACCAAAGGGGAACTGTGTTTGACCTAATCAAGATAAGAATAAAATGTTCAGAGCTATTTTGGTTGGTAAACAAACATAGTGAATTACTACCAAAGAGTATGCGAGAAGATCAGCAACTCGACCATAAAAACATCATAAATGTAGAAACTTACATGACCCAACAACAACGAAGACAAAAAATCCAAGCACAATAGGTCCAACAGGGTAATCGTTTCCTTTCTTGACTGTCTCCGGAACAGAACCCCTCTTAGTGATATTCTTCTCAAATCGTGCTATTTTCCTATCAGCGAGACGCCTCGAGGTAGTCTGTTCAGAATCACCAAAAATGCAACAAAACAACACATTCAAACAAAAGTAACAAAGAAGCATTAGATTTGGATAGTGCACTAAGAAAATAATACTTGCAATGATATTACATAGTATCGCGAACGGGCCTCTAACGTAGTGGTTAGAGCGCTCTAGTAGCACCCCTCAGGTCCTGGGTTCGACTCCCAGTGGGAGCGAATTTTCAGGTGAGGAAAAAAATCCTCGCTTGCCCCATAAGCCACAAAGACACGGTCTAAGGCTCGCCTGTGTCGTTGGTCGCGCGGTCGTTGGTCTAGGGATCACCACGATTGTTCTCACATGGGCTGATGCCGCTGTGTCAGGGTGGGGCAAGGGTTCGGGGATTTTCTCGATCTGCGTGAGAAGATCTTCTTCTTAATGAAATGCCCGGGGGCTGTCTTACCCCCCGCAGGTCGAGTTTTTTTTATATTACATAGTATCAAGGCACTGAGCTACAACAATATTAATAATGGTATTGTTGTAGTAGAGTGACCCAACCCTCCGTGATTGGGCCTTGCAGCTAGCCTAATATGCAATAGGCCCAATAATACAGAGGAATATACCAATATACCAATTTCACATCCTACCCCACTCATATATATAAACCTCCAAGAAGGGTACGAAGAGACCAAATCCACTCATTCTTACTCACCAGCTCTCTCTCTAGCTCTCTTAGTGCTATGTCTCCCATGAGAAAGGATATCCTGTACCCACTGTTATAGCTATGGATAGCTACAACAGTTGGCGGCGTTCGTGGGACCACGCAAAAAGCTGTGCAAAGGAAAGCGCTAGAGAAGGTTACCACCAAAGTGCTCGTGCCGCGAGCACCCAAGAGGCTGCCATATTCCGGGCCACTTCTGGTGGCTACCCATAGCACCTGCAGGGGTAGAGCGGCGTTTCTCATCGCCAGACACTAGGGGATCGCCCTCCGTGCGTGATGTAGACCGGCTCCGAGCTGCAGAGGTGGAGCGGCGTTTCTCGTCGCCAGACAACAAGGAGTCGGCCTCTGCACACGACAAAGACAGGCTATGTCCTCCACGCGTGATCTCCGTATACATGAGTACGTGGTCAGAGACTTTGTCCGACCACTCCGTAGTCGTAGACGCTTAAGGCTTCATCTACGACCACATCGTGGTCAACTCTTCGCCAACAGCTACGACCTTCTCGCGGTCGAGACTTCGTCGACACCGGTCCGAAGCGTGGAGATGGAGCGCCCGCTCCGGAACCTTCATCCCGCCGCCGACTTTGTCAACACCCATCGCACCTTCGGCTATGTCGTCCGACCCCTCGGGATCGAAGCTTTGTCGACGCTCGTCTAACCACCTCGTGGTCGTGACTTCATCAATGCTTGTCCGATTCATGACTTTGTTGGCCCTCGATCGACTCCTCGTGGTCGCATCCTCATCGACGCCCGCCTCCATTGAACTTCACACAGTCTTCGGCGGACTTCGCTGAACCTCCGCCGAACCCCGCACAGACGTCGCCTCCGCCAAACCTCACGTGGCCTCCGACTTCATCAGCCTCGACTCCGCTGGACTTCGTGTGGCCTCCATCAGACCTCGCGTTGCCTCCGCCGGACATTGCATGGCCTCCGCCAGCCTTCGCACCCTTCGGTTTCCATCGGCCTAGGCTCCGCGCCTTCGACTTCATAGCCTCGACCCCGCTAGGTATTCTACGACCACTTCCTCGTCGTGACTTCGTCATCGACGACCACCTGACCACTTGGTGGTCGCGGCATCATAGACCCTTCCTTCGACCATGATGTGGTCGTGAGCCTTGCCATGACCACCGCATGATCGTACGCCTTTCTACGAACACGATAAGGTCGTGTGCCTTGTCATGACCACCGCATGATCGTACGCCTTTCTACGAACACGATAAGGTCGGGGGCCTTGCCCTGACCACATCGTAATCGTAGACTCTTTCTTCGGCCATGATATGGTCAAGCGCCTTGCCATAGCCACTGCATGATCATAGGCCCTTTGTATGAACATGATCTGGTCTTGGGCCTCGCCACGACCACTTCATGACCGTAGCGCATCTCTCCACCATTTCTAGCTCGTCTGAGTCCAACATCGAGATCCTCCCGTGACCCGGACAACTCTACAGAATATTAAAAAAAATCGCACGGTGGCCTCGTACCCCGACATACTCTGCGAAGTATAAAGCGCCGGGAACTTAACTGTCCCGGGCAACTCTACGGAGTATTAAAAAAATCGCATGGTGGCCTCGTGCCCCGACGTACTCTATGGAGTATAAATGCCGCCGTCCCAGGCAACTCTTCGGAGTATAAAAAAAATCGCATAGTAGCCTTGTGTCCCGGCGTACTCTGAGTATAAAGTGGCATGAACTTAGCCATCCCGGGCAACTATACGGAGTATCAAAAAATCGCACGGTCGCCTCACACCCCGGCGTACTCTGGGGAGTATAAAGCGTCGGGAACTTAGCCATCCCGGACAACTCTACGGAGTATAAAAAAATCGCACGGTGACCTCGCGCCCAGGCGTACTTTGCAGAGTATAAAGCGCCGTGAACTTAACCGTCCCGAGCAACTCTACGGAGTATAAAAAATCACACGATGGCCTCACGCCCCAGCGTACTCTGCGGAGTATCAAGCGCCAGAAACTTAGCCATCCCGGGCAACTCTACGGAGTATAAAAATCGCATGGTGACCTCACACCCTGGCGTAATCTACAGAGTATAAAGCGCCGAGAACTTAGCCGTCCTGGGCAACTCTACGGAGTATATAAAAAAAATAGCACAGTGGCCTTGCGCCCCGGCGTACTCTGCAGAGATAAAGCGCCGGGAACTTAGCCATCCAAGGAAACTCTATCGAGTATAAACGGACGCACGGAGTCCAAGGCATCCATGCGAATTCTACCGAGTATAGATGGTAGCGCGGAACTGCATGCGCGGACCATAACCCCGATGAGCCTCGCACGTTTCACGCAACTCACCAGGAAGTTCGCCACGTTGCTTCGTCCGACCACCTTGTGGTCATAGACGTTTCATCCGATGGCCTTACAGTCGTAGACGCTTCGTCCAACCACCCTGTGGTCGTAGATGTTTCGTCCGACCGCCCGCGGCCCGCGGTCATGCTTCGTCCGACCGCCCCGTGGTCGTAACTTCGTCCAACCAACTCGTGGTCGTAGACGTTTCGTCCGACCGTCTTACGATCGTAGATGCTTTATCTAACCGCCCCGTGGTCATAGACGTTTCGCCCGATCGCCCCACGGTCGTCGACGTTTCGTCCGACCACCTCATGGCCGTGACTTCGGCCGACCGTCGTGCGGTCGTAGACGTTTCGTCCGACAACCTCGTGGTCGTAACTTCATCCGACCGCCCCCGTGATCGAAAATGCTTCGTCCAACCACCCCGTGGTCGGAGACATTTCGTTCGACCACCTCATGGTCGTGACCTCATCCGACCACCCCTTGTCGACCGCAAGTCCGAAGGGCGGGGGACGGACAGCGAGCGTCAGAGCTTTGTCTCGCCGCCGCCTTCGTCGACCGCGAATCCGAAGGGTAGGGGACAGGCCACGCGCGTCACGGTTTCATCTCGGCCTCGCCTTCGTCGACGCCAAGTCTGAAAGGTAGGGGACGGGTCGTGCACGTCAAGAGCTTCGTCCCACCGCCGACTTCGTCCGACAACCTTGTGGTGGTAGACATTTCGTCCGACCGCCTTACGGTCATAGACGCTTCGTCCGACCGCCCCGTGGTCGTAGACGTTACGTCCGACCGCCCCGTGGTCGTAGATGTTTCGTCCAACCACCTTGTGGTCGCAGACGCTTCGTCCGATAGCCTATGCAGTCGTCGCTTCGTCCAACGGCCTCCGCGGTCGTCGCTTCGTTCGACGGCTCCGCGGTCGTGACTTCGTCCGACGGCCCCATGGTCGTAGACGTTTCGTCCGACCGCCTCGTCGTCGTAGACACTTCATTCGACCACGGCGTGGTCGGAGACGTTTCGTGGTCGTTGACCTCGTCCAACCGCCCTCATCGACCACGAGTCCGAAGGGTGGGAGACGAACCCCACACATTAGAGCTTCATCTCGCCGCCGCCTTCGTCGACCGTGAGTCCACAGGGTTAGGGATGGGCCGCGCGCCACTGGTTCATCTCGCCACCGCCTTTGTCGACCGTGAATGTAAAGGGTGGGGGGCAGACCGCGTGCTTCAGAGCTTCGTCTCGCCACCACCTTCGTCGACCGCGAGTCTGAAGGGTAGGGGACGGACCGCGCGCGCCACAGGTTCGTCTTGCCGCCGCCTTCGTTGACCATGAGTCCGAACGGTGACGGACGGGCCGTGCACGTCAGAGCTTCGTCTCACTGCCGCCTTCATCGACCGCGAGTTCAAAGGGTGGGGGATGGACCGTGCGCGTCAGAACTTTGTCTCGCCTCCGCCTTCGTCGACACCAAGTTCAAAGGGTGGAGGATAGGCAGCGCGTGTCAGAGCTTGGTCTCGCCACCGCCTTCGTCGACGCCGAGTCCGAAGGCTGGAGGACAGACCGCGCGGGCGTCAGAGCGTCGATGCCAAGTCCAAAGGGCAGGGGACGAACCGCGCACATCAGAGCTTCATCTTGTCGCCGCCTTCATCGACCGTGAGTCTAAAGGGTAGGGACAGGCCGCACGCGTCAGAGTTTCGTCTAGCTGTCGCCTTCGTCAACCGCGAGTCCGAAGGGTAGAGGACAGGCCACGCGCGTCAAAGCTTCGTCTCACCACCGCCTTCGTCAACACCAAGACCGAAGGGTGGGGAGCGGGCCGCGCGCGTCAGAGTTTCATCTCGCCCCCACCTTCGTCGGCGCCAAGTTTGAAGGGTGGTTGACGGGCCGCGCGCGTCAAGAGCTTCATCCCGCCGCCAACTTCGTGACTTCGTCCAACCACCACGTGGTCGTAGACGTTTCGTCCAACCACCTCATTGTCGTGACTTCGTCCAACCGCCCTGCGATCGGTACTTTGTCCTATCACCTTGTGGTCGTAGACGCTTCGTCCGACCGCCCCGTGGTCGTAGACGTTTCGTCCGGCCACCCCATGGTCGTGACTTCATTCGACAGTCTCGTGGTCGTAGACGCTTAGCCCGACCGCCTCGCGGTCATTATTTCGTCCAACCGTCTCGCGGTCGTGACTTCGTTCGACCGCCTCGCGGTCGGGACCGTGGTCGTAGACACTTCTCCAACCACCCCATGGTCATAGACATTTCATCCGATCACCTTGTGGTCATAGACGCTTCGTCCGACCGCCTCACGGTCGTGACTTAATCCGACCGTCTCACAGTCATGACTTCTTCCGACCAGAGGCAGTCGGAACTTCGTCCGACGCCTCGCGGTCGTGACTTCGTCCGACCAATTTGTGGCCGAGACTCCGACGACTCCGCTTCGAAAGCCACACCTCGACAGGGCACATTCGACTGCATCACGGGACTACACCGCCCTCCTCATAGGCATTGCCTCGAAGGGACGGCTCGACCCAAGGCTTTGCCACCCTCGTAGGCATCACCTCGGAGGGGCGGCCCGACGCAGGACTCCGCCTCAAAAGCCACACCTCAATCGGGCGACTTCGTATGCATCGCGGGACTTCGCCGCCCTCCTCGTAAGCATCGCCTTGGAGGGGCGGCCCAACCCACGACTCCGCCTTTATGTGCCGCCCACATCGGAATAGGAACTCGACGACACGGCCGCAGCCTCGGCGTCGGAGGGGCTGGAGCTACCAATTGCATCAGCTCGCTCATCGGGACCTTCATGCTTGCTAGCGGAGGACGGGGGCTGGGATAGTTGGTCACGTCAACTCGCCCATCAGGATCTCGCGCTTGTTGTGGAGAGAATGCTATTGTAGCAGGGGTGGCCCAACCCCCTGTGGCTGGACCTTGCAGCTAGCCCGATATGTAATATGCCCAATAGTATAGAGGAATGTACCAATGTACCTCATATTTTGTAATTATTAAGGGGTAGGATGGGAAATATCCTACCCCAATTATTTATATAAACCGTAAGAGAGGTATGAAGAGGTCAGATCCACTCATTCTTACTTACCAGCTTTCTCTCTAGTTCTCTTAGTGTTATGCCTCGCATGGAGAAGAATACCTTGTACCCATTGTTGTAGCATAGCTACAACAGGTATGGTGAACAATAAATAACACCAAGCTGTTAAACATACTCTATTTCTATATTCAGTTACAGTAATTTTATAAATTGAAATTTTCAGCTGTTCAGCCAAGGTTAATAAAGCCCTATGGTGCCATCATTAGCCACCTAATTTGCTGATGGCTCGAGTCGTTTTCTGAATCAGTTTTTCATTTGGGTTGGCAATTTGTCCTATGAATTATGACACTTTGTGCCTTTATTCTATCTATAAAAGCTCACATGAAAGGGATATATGCTAGATTCACGTAAAGAGAATAACATCTTGCCCTCGATTTGGTAGACCCTAATTGAGACTAATCCATCACCGTTAGATCTTATCTGCAACATATATAGAAGTTGTCAAAGATTAAATGCGCACGTAGTATACTAGACCACAGATGCAAATTGCATGGGACAATTAATACTCTCTATCGACATGTCAAAAGCGTTCTACAGTGATAAGCATCAAAATCTTCCTAAATAATAAAATTGCTCGATACTATTGGCCAATAAATATGGCTAGCCCACGCAAATGCACAGCTCGATTTTCTAGTTCTTTGAAAAAACAATGTGGAATCATGTGTTTACATGCAACTATGCAAATATAATGCAAAGCTCGTCCAGAATTGGCACAGATCATTCTTAACTCGGAAAATAGATCATTCTTAACTCGGAAAATCGGCTCACTGCTATTCTAAACCTGGCATTTTTTTTTTAGAAACAAAAGGTGTTTCCATCCCAGCTCCATTTTATTCTAAACCTGGTATTTTGCTAGCCGGTAATGAAAAGCATGATACCATAAATCTTCTAAACCTTGCATTGGGGGAACGCATAACATAAAGATCCAGAATTTTAAAACTACACGAGGCCAGGAACATCATAGAACAGTAACTACATATCTACATGTACATTCAAGAAACATGGACCTTCAAGCAAGACTTGTAAACGGATTTTCATGCAACATTTCCACAAGAATCGTAACCAGGATTCCTTTGATGGATATTCATGAAATCTACGCTAGGGCTACAAACACAAACAAGACAAAAAAATGTAGAATTCACTAGAAAAACTGCAAAAGCAGAGCCTTTCAAAAAGCTAGATTCTTCTAGAAAGAATGTTCTTCCATTAAAAAAATGACGCTAGAGAATCTACATATACATTACAACGTATCAGGTACTGCCCACGAAAGGCCAGAGATAAACCCTCTCTATGCGAGGAATCAGAAAGAGAACACGCGGATTTGGCGTTCCGGAAAGGGGTTCAGGTCCAAACCGCACACGGATCTGCAAGAACTCTACACGGAGTGACTCGAATAACGCGGATCCCTCTGACCTAAGCGAATAACCGACGCTGGAGGATGGGAGGGGGGACTGACCATGGTGGCGCTGATCCTGATCGGATCGTCGGCGGGTCGCCGCAACCGGGACGCGGCGGAGGACGGGAGGAGCGAGATGGAGTGTGGGCTCCCACGGAGGAATTCGGGAGGAGACGGGTGCGAGCGAGGTGGTGAAATGTGAGGTGCCCGAAACCGGTCGAGCTTTATTTGCGTTCGAGCCGACCTCCCTGGTGTTTTCCGTGGGCGATCTGCACCAACTCGTGAGTCGTGACGCGTTAGGTTGATGAGATAGTGATCCACAGCTAGGGTCGTGACTCACGGATGCTGCTAGCTTTTCTATCCCAGCTACTCCGTCCGAACTTCGTAGGCCCAGGACAATTTTGAGTTTTGGAATGTCTTCATCTTTTTTTAGGATGGAATGTGTTGATAAGTTGAATCACGTTTTATACCTGTCGTTTGTTTCGATTTCCAGTCATTGGAATTCCGTCGCTAAAAAATTCGTGGTGGTGAATATGTAAATGTAAGTTTTTTTATGCATGGTTTATAATCCACAATACATCTTCCGCGCGCGCCAGCGAGGAGCATGCCACCCGCCACGTCTGCATGAGCACACCAAATAAGGCACGAGGAACAAATAGCTTCCTATTAGGAGGCATCGATTCGGCTTTCAGAAGTCGAATCTAACGTCTGGTTTCAAAACGTCGCTTTCAAAAGCCTCCTTCTATCTCCTCTTACCGCATCCACCTTCACCTCTGCTTGCTACTGCCCCTTCTCCCTTAGCTCTGTCGACGCCGCCCCCGCCCTGACCCCCTTGACTATGCTGCCTTCGCCTCTGGCCGCCTCCCACCGCTTCTTCTTTTTTAATCTATTTTTTCATTTTTCTTTTTTGGATATAGACTAATTACTAATGCAACAATAGATCATAGTACGCGTCGAGTGTTGCAATTCACACACTCAGGGCCATTCATATATTTGCTCAGCCAAAAGGCAAAAGTTCTAGCCGAATCAAACACTTCTCACTTTCTGCCCCTTCTACTTCCAACCGCTACTATTCCAACCAAAAGCTCTAGCCGTTTCAAGCCTAGGTTGTGCTAGCTGGTACTAAATGTTTCATATGTAGCATAGCTCGACCGGGACATTCCTTTGTGATTCTGCAAAAGAAAGGCCAACACCAACCTCGCTTAACACATGCTTCCTCTCGTGATGTGCAACTACCAGGCGGGGCTAACGTTGCTGTGTGGCATGTATGGGTGGATTCTTTTAGGTTGTGGTTTATGGCTTTGGAATTCTGGTTGTTCACAAGAGAGTACGGAAATAGAGATAGTCATATGTGATTTTGGTCAATATAACTGAAGTCGATACAGTGCCTACTACAATCGAGTTGTAGATCCCGCCTTAAAAAGATACATTATTTGAAAAATAGTTTTATAGCAAAACTAGAAACCATAAACATAAAGCCCAACAGAACCTAGCCATTGTAGCGAAACACAAATCTTGGACGCTTTTTTTGTTAGATTCACAAATTTTGGACATTGGAAAGACTGGGTAACCATTGCAAAACACCAATCTAAAAAAAAACATTGCGAACAAGGAAGTAGTAGAGCCCAGCCCACCCCATCCCAACGGCCCAGCCCAGTTCCCTTAAACCCCTCTCCTCCCTTGCCCGATTCTGCTGCCTCCACGTTGGCCAAAAATATTCTTTCCACGTCGTCATCGAAAACACAGTCAAACCGATCCCCCACCTCCGCAGATAAAAATCCAAAAAATCGAAGGCCGCCGTACGCGCCCTCGCCTACCTACCCACATGGTGCTATTGTCACCGTCGCTCGTCGTGCTTTGCCCTTTCCCTCTCCCATCTGTATTCTCCCCCGCCATTGTAACCGCCCGCCGCACCCGCACTGTGTCAAGACTCAGCAAAATGGAGCTCTATCAGTGTGTTTTCTCAAATCTCTGAAGCTAAGGAAGCCGGTGTCCAAGAAAATGTTTCAACGACTTCCCTTACAGAAATCAGCGGCATGGATGAAGACCGTGACTTGTAAAGGAACATCGGGTGACCAAGTTTAATTTTAGTATTTACTGTTTTGTATTGTAGAAATCCTGGCAGTTCTGGCTGAGAGCCACTTGGCCCTGCTAAGAGCCAATACTATCTTGCCCAGTTTTTGCCCTGTATACACCTCTGCAACTAGAGTTAATTCACATATTGGTTTTGAAACAAACCATTGTATTGGTGATGTTGGTCCTCAATTGTGTAATCCAATCCAGAATCCTATGGAAGTGAGTACAATTGGCCAAGGTTATGTAATACCTCCATTTAGTCAATATGCTTGGAATGGGGCCGGTCAAGTACCCTCCACCTCTATGTATGTGCATCCAACTCTGAACCCAAACTTGAACCAAGGTACTTACACTAACTATGGAGGATCTGCTCAAACAACTCATTTCCCTGGGGCATAATGGAATGATTCAGTAAGAACTCAGCATTGGACCTATAACAATGGGACTCATTATTATGCCAAAGCTACCATTAAGGGTCCCAAGCTAGAGCTGCCCTTATTCACTGGTGAGGAACCTCTGGTATGGATGGAACAATGTCAGAAATTCTTTGAGATGGCTGGCACTCAAAAAGACCAATGGGTGAACATTGCTACTGGCCATTTGTGTGGCAGGGCAAGTATATGGTTAAGGGTATTAGTATTCCTTAACAAGTGCTGAATTAGCAACAGTTATGCGCCCTCATCCATGATAGATTCTCAGAAGCTAGTGCCCATGAAGTTGTTGAAAAGTTGCAGACTATCAAACACATTGGCACTGTTAGTAAGTACATTGACTATTTTGAGAAATGTGTGGAATTAGTGAGAAGGGATCATTCATATCTTCAAGAATCATATTTACTGAGTTGCTTTTTGGGGCCTCAAAGAGGAGATTAAGCATGTTGTGTGCAGCCACCAACCAAAGGGATTGTTAGAAACTTATTGGTATGCAAAATTGGAAGAGAAGTCTATTTGGGCAAGGAAAGGTAGACATTCAGGAGGTCCTAGTAAACCTAAACTAATCCTTAATAACAATAGAAACACTGGACAGAAGGGAACAATCATTGAGAACATACAAACAGTACATAAAAACCAAGCAGAAGGTAACAAGAAAACATGTTGGCATTGTAAGGAATCCTGGATTCCTGGGCATCACTTGACATGTAAAGTACAGAAAGCTTTACATACTATGCTCATGCAAGGGGATGAAGAGACTGAATTGTCAGAAGAGCCTGAAGTTATTGTGGAGCCGAGCTATGTTACTGCTCCTGGTAGCCCTATTGGTGTTGACAACGCTAAGAAAAATGAATACCTGATGCAAATCTCTAGTCATGCAGTGAAGGGCACTACCGGACCGACCACATTCTTACTTATTACTATTATTGGGGGAAAGAAAGCAATAGTTTTGGTTGATAGTGGTAGCACTAACTCATTTATGGATTATGAGTTTGCTATTAAGTGTGACTGCAGGCTGAAGTATACACCAAGTAAGAAAGTAGTGGTAGCCGGTGGGGGTGAACTGCACACCGAAGCTTTTTTTTTTCTCGAACAACGCAGGAGAGCTGCGTGTCATTTCATTAAGGTAGGAAAAAAACACAAGTACAAAGAGTTAGGCAAAAAGCCGAACCCGAACACAAACGCACACCCACAACCAACCAACCCCCAGAGGAAAAAAGACTCGCCACACAAAAAAAGAAAAGGCCTGACCAAGGACTACCCAGAAAAAAAGGGGAGCTAAGAAGCTGGTGACCCAGAGAGGAGGGTCTCGAGCTTGGAAGCACCTGCCCAGCACCACATGGTGCTCTCAACAGCCACTGTTTGCAGGAGAGCCTGAAGGTTTGGCTGCAATCCTTCAAACACACATGAGTTTCGATGCTTCCAAATCTCCCAAGCCACAAGAATGATAAGGGAGTTTAGCCCTTTCCGTGTCTCCTTCGGCACCCCTCTGATCACACCCCTCCACCAGCTAGTGAAACTTGCTGTCCCTAACACAGGTGCTACAGCAGCCAGATTTAGCCGCTGTAAACAGAAAAACCAAACCTGCCGAGAGAAAACACATGAGACTAGCAAATGCTGGATTGTTTCCTCAGCTTGGTCACAGAACGGGCAGGCAGTCGGATGAGGCAATCCCCGCTTGGCTAGCCGGTCCGCAGTCCAACATCTGTTGTTGAAAGCCAACCACAAGAAGAATTTGCAGCGCAAAGGGGCCCAACTCTTCCAGATCCTCCTCCAAGGGATGAACTTGAAGGTTCCAACGAAGAAAGCAGCGTAAGCTGATTTGCTGCTGTAGACCCCGGATTGGGTTAGCTTCCAACGGTGCTGATCAGGGACCCTGGTTGTAGAATTAGGCCATCCACCAAGTCCCAAACCAGCAGGTACTCCACCAATACCTGAACTGTTAGGGCCCCTATGATATCACGCACCCAATTCCTATTTTGGAGTGCCTGAGCAACAGTCCGGGCTTTGACTGCCCTTCTTGGGATTACCTTAAATAAATTGGGAGCTAATTCCGCAATGGTCCTGCCATTCAACCACCGATCCGACCAAAAAAGAATGGATTCACCATTTCCCACAATTGTTTCCGTGGCCATATTAAAAAGTGCTCGGGCATTCTTTGGCACTTGGATTGGGAAACCAGCCCATGGCCTAGCAGGGTCAGTTTTTTCAGCCCAAAGCCAACGGATGCGCAAAGCCCAACCAAGGATTTCCAGGTTATGAATGCCTAAGCCACCATACTCTAAAGGCTGCTGAACTCTTGCCCAGGACACCAGACAGTTACCTCCATTTGCCTGTTCTTGACCTTTCCACAGGAAGCCTCTACGTTTTTTGTCAATGGCCTTGATTGCCCACTTTGGAAGATCCAAAACAATCATATGATAAATGGGAGAAGCTGTCAACACTGCTCTAACCAGAACCAGACGCCCAGCTCTATTCATCAGGAAGGCTTTCCAACCTGGGAGGTAATCTGCAATCCTATCAATCAGAGGCAAAAACACATCCTTGGTTGGCCTGCGGATAGTGAGGGGAAGGCCAAGGTAGATGCAGGGAAAAACCTTGATTGCACAAGTCAAGATTTCTGAGGTAAGCAGCTTATCCTCATCTGAGCAGTGAATAGGAGTTGCAGAGCTTTTTGCCAGATTAGTTTGAAGCCCAGAGGCATGCCCAAACAGGTCAAGCAGGAGCTTAATGACTTGGAGGTCACTCGAAGAAGGCCTCAAAAAAATCACAGCATCATCCGCATAGAAGGAAACCCGATGTCTTGCATGTTGGATGGCAATCGGTTGCAACAAATGTTCTCTGGTTGCAAAGTTGACCAGAGAGTTCAGGACGTCCATCACAAGAATGAAAAGCATTGGAGAGAGAGGATCACCCTGCCTGAGACCACGATGGTGGATAATTGTGTCGCCTGGCTCCCCATTCAATAAACACTGAGTAGAAGAAGTGGACAGGATGAGGCATAGAAGGTCCTGCCACCGCTGTCCAAAACCCAAATGTTGTAAAACTTCCAGCAAGAAAGGCCAGGACACAGAGTCGAAAGCTTTGGAAATATCCAACTTGAGAAGAATATGTGCCTCTTTCTTCTTATAAAGGGATCTTACCATCTGCTGGACAAAAAGGAAATTGTCATGGATATTTCTTCCCCTGACAAAGGCACTTTGATTGGTAGAAACCAGACTAGGCAGCAAAGGAGCAAGACGATTGGCCATGATTTTTGTCACCAATTTTGCAAAACTGTGAATAAGGCTTATAGGCCGAAAGTCCTTCACTAGAAGAGCATCCAATTTCTTAGGAAGGAGAGTGATGAAAGCCGTATTGAGGAGTCTAAACCGAGACACATGGCCACGCTGTATAGCCTCAAGAGCCAACAGGACATCTCCCTTGAGGATGTTCCAACAAGATTTGTAGAAACGGCCGGTGAAACCGTCTGGCCCCGGTGATTTATCCAGTGGTAAGTCCTTGATGGTTGCCCAAACCTCCTCCTCTGTGAAGGGACTGTCCAGGGAAGAAAGATCATGTTGTTGAACCCCGAGCGCAGCAAGGTCAATGGTGTGATCCCTCTCCCCAGGGGAACCAAGGAGGTTCACAAAGAAGTCCGAGACAGCAGCATGTTTCTCCTCTTGAGAAGAAACTAATTGATTATCAACCAGCAGCTTAGCAATGAAATTTTTCTTTTTCCTGAACCTGGCCTGCTGGTGAAAAAAGGATGTATTGGCATCTCCCTCCCTTAGAAAAAGGATCCTGGAACGCAGCCGAGCTATGGTGCGCTCAAGAGATGCCAAACCAAGACAGTGCAGCTTAAGCCTTTTCCGCAGCCCTTCCTCACCCACAGAGAGGTCACGAGAATCTCTAGCAATTTCCAAACGGTGGAGGATCTCCTTAGCCATATCAAGCTGGAGCTTAATGTTGCCAACTTTTCGCTGGCCCCATCTCTGAAGCCCCTTACTGAGCCGCTGCAATTTGAGAAAAAGGCGCTCAACCGCGCAAGAAGTAGACACGGGAGCATCCCAATTCTCCTTAACAGAGTCCGCAAAACCCGGGATCTTTGTCCAAAAACTTTCAAAATGGAAACGTCGCTTGCCACGAGTACTGACCTTCAGCCCAAGAATAAGGGGGCAATGATCTGAAACTGTTGACGCAGCACTTTGCAAAACTGAGTCAGGGAAGATTTCCTCCCAATCCAGGCAGCAAAAAGCTCTGTCCAACCTGACAAGAGTGGGGGGGGGGATCTCTCGTTCGACCAGGTATACTTACGTCCCAACAGTGGTATCTCCTTTACTTCCATATCACCCAGAAATCGCCTAAACCTTCCCATCATTGCTCTGTCCAGATTTGTATTATTTTTATCAACAGCTTGGTAAATCAGGTTGAAGTCCCCTGTAATCAGCCAAGGTCCGCTACACAAAGACCGCACATCTCGGAGCTCTTGCAAGAACAGAACCTTCTCATCATCTTCTTGCGGTCCATACACTCCAGAAAACCACCAATTACGCCCCTCTTGTTCAGAGAAAAGAACAGAGACTGAAAAGGTGTCGACCCGTGTGGCAATTGCTTGACAAACATTACTTTTCCAAGCGATCAGAACCCCTCCTCGAGTGCCATTGGCCGGCAGTGACACAAATTTGTCATAAGTTGAACCAAAAACAGACAGGAATAAATGTTGGTTTATGTCCGCGACCTTTGTTTCTTGAAGACAAACAATCTCAGCATTAGCAGAAAGAATAACATCGCGGACGGCATTTCGCCGGTCCCTTTTGTTGAGCCCTCTCGCATTCCAGACTAAAATGGAGGACGGATTCATCAATAGATGTTGAGGGAAGGACGACCCTACAGATACAGGTTTAGAACCCAGCCAGTGCGTCAGCCGAGCGCAGCTGCCCCCCTTCCTCCACTGTCCACCCAAAGATGGCAGCAAGAGCTGCAAGATGAGCCTCCGAGAGTTGTCTCCCAAAGAGCTTGCTGAAGTTGTCTTGCGTGTTGCGATCAATCTTCTCGCCCTCACTGAACCCAAGGCACCGCATCACCTTCCTCTGGGCATTACTGGTCACTGGGCCCGGGGAGCAAGGACCAGCACCGGCAACCCGCCTGCTCCTGCGAGGGGGAGCACCCGATGGAGGGGCCTTGCTTCGTTTCTTATGTACCACGGGTTGGTGCAGCAATTTGTCCACCGGCTTGCAGACCTTCTCGAGTCGGCGTTGCGGAGATGTTGAGGGCGGAGTAGTTGTCATATAAGGTGCAATGGTGTTAGTTTAATAACTCATTCCAGCTTTTGAAACTTTTTTTCGAAAACGCAGGAGAGCTGCGTATCTTTGTATTATAGAGAGGAAAAAGCGGCTTGTAAACATTACCAACTCATGCCAAGACCAAACATGAGAAGGTTGGAAACACTTTACAACACGAATACTCGAAAAAAACTTATAACGACCAAACAACAAGGCAAAGACTCATCCAAAAGCTCCCACCCTATCCAGTCCGAGAGCAAGAAGTTTCTTAGCTCCGGCTAGGCACCAAAGCTTATACTCATCTCTAAAGCGTCGCAAAAGCTCACTAATGAAGGAGTCTCCATCAAAAACACAGGCATTACGGTGCTTCCAAAGCAACCACGCAATCAAAATGATGAGAGAATTTGCTCCATTCTGTGTTCCTTCATGAACATGCGGATTATCTTAGCCCACCAAACAACAAAACAAAGATCATTATGTCCAGAGCTTCGCTTCCCAAATCCAAAGCGACAAAATCTGAACCAAACTTGTCGAGCAAACACACAACCGATGAAGCGGATGTTGAATCGTCTCCTCCTCTTGATCACAAAAAGGACACCTCTCCGGTGTGACAATCCTCGGCGAGCAAGGCGGTCTGCTGTCCAACAACGATTGCGAACAGCAAGCGGATGAAAAACTTACACTTTCACGGGGCCCAAGATTTCCATATTCGACGCCAAGGTTCAAAAGTCATCGAACCAATGAAATAAGCTCTATAAGCTGATTTAGTGAGTAAACTCTGAAGCATCAAATTTCCAAACATGTTGGTCCTCCTCCTCGAACGACCCAACCTCACGAAGACAATCAAAAGCACGAAGAACTCCATGAAGCCAACCATAGTTAGGCGCTACGGATATCCATCATCCGTATTATTCTCCAAGGCTTGGGCTACAGTGCGCTTGTTTTTAAGACGGGGCTGCACAGTTGCTACAACTATAGGTGCTAATTCAGCAATAGAACACCCATGAAGCCAACGATCTGTCCAAAACAAAGTATTGTTCCCATTACCCACTTGAGATATCGTGGCGATAGAAAATAAAGCGCAGATGTTAGCATGGCACGGCAGCTCTAACTCTACCCATGGACGATCGCCCGAGTTTTTCGAACCATCGCCATCTCAACTGAAGAGCCCGACCCATGATCTCAAGATTATGAATACCAAGCCCTCCAAGCTCAATCGGGCGTTGCACCTTCTCCCAAGCTACCAAGCAATGACCCCATTAGCATTTTCCCCGCCTTCCATAAGAATCCTCTTCGATTTTATCTACTAATTTGAAAAACCACTTTGGAACATTAATAGCGATTAGGAGATAGACCGGGATAGCCGAGAGCACAAACCGTACCAAAGTAGCACGACCACCCTATTCATGAGGCGGCCTTCCAACTGAAGCTTATCGCTATCTTCTCAATCCAAGGCATTAAGTTTGCCCTGCGAAGCTTTTTGATGGACATAGGAAGACCCAAATATGAGCAAGGAAATTCTGCAGTTGGACATGGTAAAATGTTTGTAATCTCCACCATAGTCTCATCACTACACTGGATTGGGATAATGCAGCTTTTACCAAGATTGGTTTGCAGCCCCGAGGCATGCCCAAAGATGTCTAGAATCACCCTAGTAATATGTAGCTCCTCTTCCAAGGGCTTGATAAATAGGGCAACATCATCTGCATAAAGCGAAAGTCTTTGCCCAGCAGTCCGGTTGGAAAGAGGCTGCAGCAGCCCCACTTCGCTTGCTTTGACGAATAGGCTATTCAAAACATCCATCACAATAATAAACAGCATCGGAGAAAGAGGGTCTCCTTGACGGAGACCGCGCTGATGCTTGATAATCTCCCCAGGTTCTCCATTAAGCAAAATTCTCGTGGTAGAGGTGGAGAGGAGATTGGAAATAAGATTGCGCGATAACACCAAAACCCAAGTGCGACAAAACTTCCAATAAGAAAGCCCAAGAAAGCTGAATCGAAAGCCTTTGAAATATCTAGTTTAAGGAACAGGCTTGGCACCTTTTGCCGATGTAGCAATTTAGCGGTCTGCTGCACCAATAAGAAGTTATCATGGATACACCTCCCACGAACAAAAGCACTTTGATTAGCAGAGACCAATGAATTCAAACTTTTGGCAAGACGGTTTGCTAAAATTTTTGACAGCAGCTTCGCAAAGCTATGCACCAAGCTTATGGGTCGAAAGTCCGAAGCGAGTACAGCCTCTGCCTTTTTGGGGATCAAGGTGAGGTAGGCCGAGTTTAGTAACTCAAGCTTCCAGGCGTCTCCCAGCTGCAAGGTAATGATCGCCGCCATGAAGTCAACTTTTAATATCTGCCAACAAGCTTTATAAAACCTGCCCGTGTAACCGTCCGGACCCGGCGCTCTATCGGCCGGGAGAGACTTTATAGTGGCCCAGACTTCATCCTCAGATATAGGACTGTCCAAATCTGAGAAATCCAAACCGGCCCTATGAAATTGATGTAGATCAAGAGTTGAGAGTCGTGGCTGGACAGTCCCTAATAAACCCTCAAAAAAAATTCAACATGACCTGCTGTTTATCCTCTTGCGACGTTGCTATATGGTCTCCGTCCAGTAATTTCGAGACAAAGTTTTTCTTCTTGCGATAGACAGCTTGCTTGTGAAAGAACGAAGTGTTTGCATCACCCTCCTTAAGATAGCGGACCCGCGATCTCAGTCTTGCAATTGTTCTTTCCAGAGAGGCAAGCACCAGACAATGCCGTTTCAACTCTCTCTTCAGCCAAAACTCTGAATCAGTTAGCATGCGAAGATCTTGTGCCATTTCTAGACGGTGCAGCACCTCACGCGCCAGGGCCAGCTGCGACTTAACATGACCAACATGTTTAGCGCTCCAAGATTGTAAAGCTCGTGCCAAACGCTTCAACTTAATAGAAATTCGCTCAATGGGGCATGAGGCGGCAACCGGCTCATTCCAAGAGCAATCCACTACGAGAAAACCAGGAAGATTTGTCCAAAAGCTCTCAAAATGGAAACGCTTCTGCTGTACACTCCATCTTTCAACCCCGGATGAGGCGGTGATCCGACATATCCAAGCGTGGCTCAGAACACACAATCTGGATAGCTATCCTCCCAATCCGAGGTACACAAAACACGATCCAGTTTAACAAGCGTGGGATCCTCCCGTTCATTGGACCAAGTGTAACGCCTGCCCAATAGAGGTAATTCTTTAAGCTCCATCTCATTCACAAACCGTCGGAAGCGACCCATTAAAGCCCTGTTGATGTTCTCGTTGTTCTTATCCTCTGAACAATATATCATATTAAAATCGCCGGCAATCATCCATGGCCCAGGACAAAGACTTCGGACTTCCCTTAGCTCCTCCAAAAAAGCTGGTTTCTCAGCATCAAGATGAGGTCCATATACCCCAGTGAACCACCAAGGCTGTTCACCACCAGCATAGAATTGGACCGAAACTGAATGCCGATGGACCCGGTGCATATCCGAATGAAAACCTCCATCTCTCCAAGCCACCAAAATCCCTCCTCTTGTTTCCTGGGCAGGAAGGAAAACAAAAGAACTAAAATCCTGACCCAAAACAGCAAGAATATCTCTTTCTGAGCATACTGCCAGCTTTGTTTCTTGGATACAAACGATGGTGGGACGGCAAGCATCCACCAACGAACGAACAACATTCCTTTGCGCTCTGTCATTTAGACCGCGCGCATTCCAAATCAAAATGTTTGACGAGGCCATTGCACACAGGAGAAAGAAAAGACGACCAAGCAAACCAATCACCCAATGGAAATGCCCTCCACCGAGCGCACCTGATCCTCAGGTGGGACATCCCACCTAAACAAAGAAGCCAGAGCCATTACATGTTCCCTACAGAGCGGCTGATCGAAGACCCGAGCATATCGCTCCAAAGAAACTTCGAAATGAACTTCTCGGGCCCGAATCAAGGCGACGACAAACCGTGGAAGCGGATTTGTTGTACGTCTCAAAGCGGTAGCTTGGCAATGCGGCGACTGCGACGAGGGGCAGTACTAACATTCAAGCTCTTCTTCCGATTTTTCTGGACAGAAGGTGGCTTCAACACAGCCCTCACCGGCTTGGACATTTTGGTGATGAAGGAAGTTCTTGGGGACGCCGGCGTGCCAATCGCCACCGGGGTAGTCAGCTGAGGAGGAGCCTCGGATGTCGACGGGATACCAGCAGGGACTACCACGCCAAGAGCCGGGGAACTAGGAACTCTCGCCGCAAGAGCTGAAGAGGTAGATACTGCGGCAAACGATGCTGCAGTCGACGAAGCCGGAGCCAGCATGTCCACTGCTGCCATGAGAATAGAAGAGGGAGGAAGCTCAGTCATCGGCGGAGTCACTGAAGTAACTACCACGCCTACCGCTGGAGTGTGCACATTAGAGGGTGCACCAAGATCCTCTACGCCAATATCCGGGGGTGGACCCATCATGTCCGCATCAGCCGCATTCTTTGCTGATAGAGAAGCCCCAGCTGCCAGCGGAGTAACGGCCGTGACTACCACGCCTACAGCCGGAGTGAGCACCTGTGAGGGTTCAGCAGAATCCTCAACATCACAGGCCAGGGACGGAGCGGAAGCTACGACATCCTCGGCCAAAAGTGGATGGAGAGATCGTCGTTGACGCGTGTAGACTTTGAGTTGCGAATAAGAGGCTGGCCAAAACTGAAAAGTTATGATCTTATTCTAGGTGCGGATTGGATCTATAAGCATAGCCCCATTGGCTTAGATCTAAAAAAGAGAACATTATCAATTAACAAGGATGGACAAACCATGATGTTTAGATATTACACCGCACCAAGCAAACATTGTATAATCAATGCTGCTAAATTTAATAAGATGATATCTAAAGGTGTAAGAGGGTGTATCATTCAGGTGAATCTCATTCAAGATCCTGACTGCAAAGTAAAACCAGAGTTGCCTTCTGAAATTGAAGAAGTATTGCAGTAATATGCAGAAGTATTTGGAGAATCATCAGGACTACCACCAAAAAGAAAGTGTGATCATACTATTCCCTTTACGAGTGATGCAGTATCTCCTAATATCAGACCTTATAGAATTCCTCATCATCAGAAGGATGCCATGGAGGAGATCATTCAACAGTTGTTGAAATCAGAACAAGTGTTAGCCCACATTCATCTCCTGCTATTATGGTCAGAAAAAAGATGGGTCTTGGAGAATGTGTGTGGATTATCGACAGCTAAACTCTATGATAATCAAAAACAAATTTCCAATGCCAATAATATAATATCTATTAGATGAATTACATGGGGCAAAATTATTTTTAAGCTTGATTTGCGATCTGGATATCACCAAATCCGTATGGCAGAGGAATACATTCATAAAACTGCATTTAGAATCCATTTGGATCACTATGAATATTTAGTCATGCCTTTTGGGCTAAAAAACGCCCTACTACATTTTAGGGAAATTTTACCATCCTTGAGGGGGAAGAGGTACCAAATTTGAGCCGTTGATCACACTGATCGAACGGCTGAGATTTGGCAGTACCTAGTGGTACCGGACGCGAGGTACCAAGAGGTACAAGGTACCAAGAGGTACTAAATTTTGAGCCGTTGATTACACTGATTGAACGGCTGGATCTAATTTGGTACCTCTTGGTACCTTGTACCTCTTGGTACCTCCTCAAGGATAGGAAAACTGCTCTACATTTTAAGCCTGCGAATTTCAGGCTGAGGGAAAAAAACCCCTCGCCTGCCCCACAAGCCAAAGCACAGGTTAAGGTCCGGCCCTGGTCGTGGTCGTTCTCACACGGGCTACGGTGCCCCTGTGTCAGGGTGTGGGCAGGGGTTCGGGGGTTTTCTCGATCTACGTGAGAAGATCTTCTTCTTCTTTGAGAGATAATGCCCGGGGTGGCTTATCCCCTCGTAGGTCAAGTTTTTTTTGATGAATGAGATATTTTGGCCCTTATTTGAGAAAGTTCTTGCTTGTGTTCTTTGATGATATCTTAGTCTATAGTAAGACTATGGAGGAACATGTCAAACATTTGAAGATTGTGTTATCACTCTTGAAACAAAATCAGCTTACAGCAAAGAGGAGCAAGTGATGTTTTGCTATGCCCGAAGTAGAATATTTGGGGCATATTATCAGTGACTCAGGGGTATCGACCGATCTCAAAAATATTTAAGATATAGTGAACTGGCCTATCCCAACGAATACCCCTAAACTTAGGAGATTTCTTGGTCTCACATGCTATTACCGAAGATTTGTTAAGGGATATGGCAAAATCTGCAAACCATTGTTCGATAGCTTAAAGAAGGATGCATTCACATGGGGACCAGCATAGGCCAAGGCATTTGAACAACTTAAAAGGGTAATGACAAATTGTCCAGTACTAGCTTTGCCTGATTTTTTGAAACCCTTTATTATAGAAATGGATGCTTGTGGTACTGGTTTGCGTGTAGTTTGGTGCAAGAAGGTCGACCTCTTGCTTATAATAGCAAAACTCTTGGAGTAAGGGTAGCAGCTCAATTGATATATGATAAAGAGGCTATGGCCATACTTGAGGCTTTGAAGAGGTGGAGGCATTATTTGATTGGGAGCAAATTGGTTATTATGACAGATAAGAGAAGCCTCAAATACATCACGACCCAGAGATTAGCAGAAGGTATTCAACACAAATTGCTACTCAAACTATTGGAGTTTGATTATTGTGTGGAGTACAAAAAGGGAAAACAAAACCTAGCTACAGATGCACTATCCAGAATGAATGATACTTCTCGGGAGAAAGGAGAAGAATGTCATGTGGTGGTCACTATTATACTTGAATGGATAGAAGATGTGAAGGGAAGCTATATCAATGACTCACAATGTGAGAAACTGCTTAATGACCTGCAGGGTAATGTTGATTTTTTAGATAAAGGATATAAAATCCGGCCTCTATATCCACGTGGGATATACATAGCCAAAGGTTACACGAGCTCTTAGGCTCAAAGCCTCAAAACTGAGGAGCAAAAAACAACAAAGAAGAGAGCTTAAGGATTATGAAAAAAAGCTAGCAAGACTAAGTTTCAGAACTTCTTCTCTATCCTTGCTCTCAATCAAGTCTCTATCCCCATCCGATTGTGCCATCCAAACTTCGGTCTACTTTGCGTGAATAAGGACCTCCGAGGCGACGCCTCCAAGGAGGCGACTAGGGTCGCTGATGCCTAGTCGCAGATGCAGGGTAATGTTGATGTGAATAATGTTTACAAGAGTGAGGCAGGACTTCTCAAGTACAAGAGGAAAATTCATGTGGGAATTGGCAATAATCTCAGGCGTAAGATCCTAGAAACATCCCACTCTTTTGCATTAGGAGGACATTCAGGAATGAGGGTGACTTATCACAAGGTGAAGAAACCTTACTATTGGCCTAGACTTAAACATGATGTGGAAATGTTGGTAGTTGAGTGCCCAGTTTTTCAAATCACCAAATCGGAGCATATGCATATTCCTGGACTTTTGAATCCCTTAGAAATCCCTGACATGTCCTGGACACATATAACCATGGATTTCATTAAGGGATTGCCAAGATCACAGGGAAAGGAAGTTATCTTGGTGGTGGTTGATCGGTTTACTAAATATGCTCACTTTTTAGCATTGTCACATCCATATTCAATTCAGCAAGTGGTTCAAATCTTCATGGATATCATATTCAAACTACATGGGATGCCAATTGCTGCTGTTATTGACAGTCTCTTAAGGTTTCACTTCGGTTCAGCAATGCACATCATCCACAAACACTTGGCTAGACGAAAAGGGTAAATAAGTGTCTAGAAGCATACTTGAGAAACATGACATTCCAGATTTCCAGGCACCCAAAGAGTGGATGACTTGGTTGACTATGGTCGAATGGTGGTATAATACTTCATATCATACTTCACTGAAGCTCTCTCCTTTTCAGGCACTATGGCTACCCACCACCTCAAATAGGGGAGTTATCTATTCCTTGTAATGTATCTGAGGAAGCTAAAGTAACAGCGTAATAAAAGGGGCAGATGCTAGAGCAACTTAAGCATTACCTATAGTAGGCACAGGAAAGGATGAAGAAATTCACAGACCGGCTTAGAACTGAAAGACAATTAAAGGTTGGAGATATGGTGTATCTTAAGATGCAGCCATATAAGATGAATGCTTTCGGACTGAGAGGATCCCTTAAGCTGAGATCAAAATATTATGGGCCTTATAGAGTTACAAGTAAAGTGGGATAGGTAGCCTATAGACTTCAATTACCTGAAGATGCAGCTATACATCCAGTCTTTCATGTGAGTCAGCTCAAGAAACATATTGGGCCTCGGGCTATTTCGATACCTAGGTTACCTTTGGTTGGACCTAATGGGAAGATCAAAACTGAATATGTTGCTGTCTTGGAGAGGAGGGTTATTCCTAGAAGAAATGAACCAGTGGTCCAGTTGGTGATTCAATGGCTTAATCTCAGTCCAGAGGATGTGACTTGGGAAGACGCTTCATTTATCCAAAATACTTTTCCAAATTTTAAACATTGAGGACAAGATACTTAAGGGAGGGGGTAGCAAAAATAGAGCTTTGTCAGTGTGTTTTCTCAAATCTCTGAGGCCAAGGAAGCCGGTATCCAAGAAAACGTTTCAGCGACTTCCCTTACAGAAATCAGCGGCATGGATAAAGACCGTGAATTGTAAACGAGCATCAGACGGCTAAGCTTAATTTCAGTATTTACTATCTTGTATTGTAGCTATCTTGGCATGAATTTTTTGTACAGATAATCCATTTTTTATTCAAAATTACAGAAATATACCCGCGGGAAAATTTTTCACAAGAATAGGCTCCAGTCACCTAATGGTTGGGCGACTGGAGCCTTTCGCCCAACCATTGGGCGACTTCATGAAAGTCGCTCTACCCTCGAGCGACTGCATCCAGTCGCCCAACCATTGGGCGACTTTCATGCAGTCGTCCAATAGTTGGGCGACTGCACTCAGGACCCCGTAAATGTTTTAAATTTTTTTTTCAATTTTGTAGTTTTAAACTGGTAAAAAATCTGCTGGAGTTGTAATAAAAGTTTATATTCATTGTATGTTGTAGGTGTGTAAAACATTTTGGAAATTTTTTTTTAGGAACGATTGACTGTAGAACGATCGGTACATACGATGGTAAATGATATTTTGATGTTATTAAGAATTCGTCTCTGGGCTAGGATTGGGTTGAGAAGGATCGACAGGCTCAGCGGTTAGATTATCACAGACGGTTCTACATACAAACCGTCTATAATACTCTCTATCACAAGTTTTATATACCGATGCAATATAAACAACTAGTCTGAAAAATAAAATAGCAAAGTTGTATATGGCTTATATATACTCATTTAAAAGGTTTCGACGAGATCTACAACTTTTCAGTTGAAGAAAAATCCAAATTCCGAAAGGAAGACCAAGAAAAAGGGCAAAAACAGAAACCAAAAACTTACGACGCAGGTTTAGGTCCAAAGATGGCCAATTTTCGGGGTCTTGGAGGGCGACGGGCACAAGCCAGTCATTTTTATTGGATCGGGCTCGTCGTTAGCTTTCCAACGAGTACAAGAACGTCGAAAACGGACACCGTATGCAAAAGTTATGCCCGTTTTACTGAAGGTGTGTCGGAAACAGACTGAAACTGCTATAACTTTTGATCCCGTGGCCGCAATTGCTCAAAATTTTTTCTAGAGGCTGTTGGATGTATGAAGAACAGCTCCACCAATTTTTACTATTTTTGGCGAAGGTTTGATGCACTTTCCAAATTCTCAGTAACATCAAAATATCACTTACCATCGTATGTACCAATTGTTCTATGGTCATTTGTTTCTAAAAAAGTTTCCCAAAAATTTTTACACCTACAACATACAATGAACATAAACTTTTATTACAACTTCAGCAGATTTTTTACCAGTTTAAAACTATAAAATTGATAAAATTTAAAACATTCACGGGTCCTGAGTGCAGTCGCCCAACTATTGGGCGACTGCATGAAAGTCGCCCAATGGTTGGGCGACTGGATGCAGTCGCTCGAGGGTAGAGCGACTTTCATGAAGTCGCCCAATGGTTATGAAGGCTCGATCGCCCAACCATTAGGCGACTGGAGCCTATTCTTGTAAAAAATTTTCTCGCAGGTATATTTCTGTAATTTTGAATAAAAAATGGATTATCCGTACGAAAAATTCATCTTGGCATTTCCTTTCTCTGAACTTTCTGGACTTGTATTCAGTGCCGGCTAAGAGCCACTTGGCCCTACTGGCGTCATTGCAAAACTCTAGGGTTCCTAATCACCTGCTCGTGCGTTGCAACGAAATTCATTTGGTATAGAAAAGGACTATTATCATCAGTTGAAAAGTGGAGAGTGATGAGAAGTTGAAGGAATGAGGCGGTTGAAAGAGAAAAGACATATAGCCACTAATTGTTCTTTTATAATAGCAGTGAGTACTTTTATAATAGCAGTGATATCCCAAGGGAAGAAAATGAGAAGGCAGGAAGGAAAAGTAAATTGCCCTGTTCATTTCAGCTTCAGCTTCTGGTTTATTTTTCACTATTCATAAATTTCGTCTTTTTTGAACTTTTGGCTTTTTTAGATTTTTTTGTCAGTTCTTTTTCCCATATTTGTTTGCATTGTCCGTGATGAGCTAACATATTTTTTTTCTATTTTTAAATTTTTTAAATTTAATTACGCTAAATAAGTCACCTTCAGCTACAGTGAAATTTCAATCGCTACAGTGCACTTTCAATCATAAGTCACAGCTTTTCAGTCCAACCGAGGGGACCTTAGTCTCTAAGGTGGTGATCAAAAGAGCTTCAGCTTCTGGCTTCCTGCTTATTTTTCAGCTACAGTACTTTTTCAGTCAGTTATAGTGCTTTTTAGACATAAGCCACCAAAAAAGCTCAAATAATCACCCCTTAAGTCTGTAGTTAGTTAGGACCCTAAACTACTTCCCCACCTTCCTCACCAGTCACCAGTACTCGATTTTGGGCCTGTTCTTTTCCTCCGAAGCCGGCGGTTTTTGGCTTTTGCTACAGTATCTAACTTTCAAATGGAGTATTTTCTCAAGACAGGATCTACAGGTTAAACGATCTACACGTTAAAAGCCCAACATCTATACTAGCCAAAATCGTAAGTAAGTATCTGTCTCTCCGTAATCTGTACCGTAAACAGTCAAAATTCAAAAATTTCAATCACAAGCCATAAATCGCAGTCGAAAAGAACAGACTCTTTGCTTTCCCCACCTTCCTCACCAATACTCGATTCCGATCATCTCGAAATAGCCCCCAAATTCATGATTAAATCCATTTCGGTCGGATTTATCAGTCGGGATCTGACACACTGCCGTCGCCTTCTCGCTCCAGACCAACGTGCGCCTCCTCAAACCCAACCGCCGGTCCAGGCGCTCCCGCTACCCCTACTACGACCTCGGCGAGGAGGATGGGGAAGAGTTCGAGGAAGAGGAGGACGACCAGGGCTACGAGACCGATGTGAGATCCCTCGTTTCCAGTAATCATTCCTAAGTTGTTATCGTCTAAGTAGCGTTGCTTGACTCCTCGAAATGAATCATGTCATGGGAGAAATGCGAAACTGTGCTCTCACATGGTATGAACGCCGCTCATGGTAGAATTGAAGCTATGTTATTCTCGGATCGTATTAAGTTACACGACCTCCTCTACGATCAGCGCTTCAAAAATTGTACTAAGCTTGGGCTCATCTGGTTGTTTGACGGACTTATAGCTGGATAGATAAACACATTAAGGGTATACCTCCGTGTAGACATACTGGGGTAATTGATCTTTTGCCACACCTTTGGTTGCATTTGATGATTTGCCCCATGTTGTCTCACTGACATGTGGGTCCAGGGGCCACATGTCAATGAGAGAAATGGGGCAAATCATCAAATTCCAAGTTTACGCATGGGGCAAATCCTCCAATCTCCCGGCATACACAAGACAAGGGAATGTACCTACTGGCCTTGTGCCTCTTCCAGAATTTTCCTTTTAATATGTAGTTCTGGTGTGTAATTTTCATTCTGGTATGATCCTTATGTGCTTGTGTGTTCCATTTTGATTCTAGGTCCTGCACTTCAACGAATTATAAGCACTGTACAATGTGACACAGTTGATCTATGTTAGTTTAACATCTGGTTGATGGTCCTAAAAGTCAACATCAGCCGATTGTTGCCATCAAGACATGAGGAATTGGGCATCTGGCAGGTACTTCGGCGTTTGGATGTGTGTCTTTGAGTGTTGTTCCAACTTCCAAGTTCGAACGTTGACCATGACAAAAAAAAAGGTCTGAGATTTGCTTGGAGAGCTAGAAAAGGTTGGCCAAAACCATGGTTGTCAACTCCTCTAGTTCTTCCTAGTTTCTGTCACATCAGGTGCTTCTGTGCTTATCAGTTCCTTTGAAGAGCCGATGCTCTCCTTAACTCGCGTTGTAGAGCCGATGCTCTCCTTAACTCGCGTTGTAGACTGGAGATGCTTCAAAAGGACACTGAAATATAAAGTGATCAAATCTCCTGTGATCCCATCCTTAACTAATATTATACTTGACACCATAATGGTCAGAGTTTTAGCTAACGATTTCTGAGTGGATTAGTAGGTTAATAATGAATAACGGTCCATCAAAATCCATAGTATACATATTGTGAATGATGTACTTCAGCAGTATGTTCCAGAACCCATATTACCTGGGAAAGTGTTGTAATATGTTTTGTTGAGTTACCAGTAATCTTATATCACTGGATGTTGAGTTTGAATTATACTACATAATATTGAACTTAGAAAATAGAGTGGTCCTGCATTAACTTTCATTTATTTGATCATAAAACAAAATATTAGGAACTCACCGTTGCGGTGTACCTGCATTTCCTACCTTATTTTATATTGCTTTACTCTTTTCAGGATGATCTATCGGGTTTGGACTATCCAGGTGTACTTTATTCCAACAATCCTCGTGCTCCAAGCAAGAGAGCAGTTATCTTAAAGCTATGTACTAAAATTTTATTCTCCAGGACGGAGAACAACACCGCTAAAAGAAAACCGGGAAGGAAGACGGCCTAAAACTCATGGCAGATATGGTAGTCCAGAAAAATCTAATTCCCTGCACCCCAGGATTAAAGTAGGCAGATCATCAATAGGCATGGACAGCGAAGTAGAGGTAGATTGCTAAGGTTGATTCAGCATGTCCATTTTCGCTGTCCATATTCAATACTTAAGGTACGCTGGCTAACAAAGAGTTATTGTTGCAGTTGAAAAATGAAAGTATATCTCGGAGTTTGTTTCAGAAACTGCAAGAAGAATATGACTTCGATGATAAATGGTTACCACTTATTGACTACTTGTGCACATTTGGACTGAAGGAATCCCATTTTACTTACATCTATGAGAGACACATGGCCTGCTTTCAAATCAGCTGGGCTTCTGCAGAAGAAAGGTTGGAGTTCCTGCTAGGCGCTGGTGTTAAAAGCAAGGATATGAAGAGGATGCTGGTCAGGCAACCACAAATTTTGGAATACACTCTCAGCAATCTGAAGTCTCACGTTGCTTTTCTGGTGGGCATTGGTGTTCCAAATGCACAGATAGTGCAAATTATTTCTGCTGCTCCATTGTTCTCTTACAATGTTGAGCAGTCTCTGAAGCCAACTATAAGGTATCTGATTGAGGAAGTGGGCATTGAGGAGAGCGATCTGGGCAAAGTAGTGCAGCTAAGCCCACAGATTCTGGTCCAGCGAATTGATAGTGCATGGAAATCTCGATATCTTTTTCTGTGAAAAGAACTAGGGGCTCCCAAAGATAGCATTGTTAAGATGGTCACAAAGCACCCACAAGTGCTTCATTACAGCATTAAGGAGGAAATCTTGCCCCGAATCAATTTCCTTAGAAGTATTGGCATGAGAAACTCTAATATTCTCAAAATATCGACAAGTCTTTCTCAGGTATTACCTCAGTCATGTAATAATCCCCCATACTTTATCTTTGTTGTTCGATTTAGGCGTCTCTCATGGTAAATGTACCTTACTAGTTGCAGTGTTTCTTTTCAGGTTTTATCTTTGTCGTTGGAGCAAAATCTCAAACCAAAGTATCTTTACTTGGTACCTCGCTCGGTTGGGCTTTTTGCTGAAAGTTTATAGCTTATTTTACTGTAGCAGCTGAAAAAAAATACTATAGCGGCTGAAAGAAGTATTGTAGCAGCTGAAATGAGGTAACTACTGTTCCAATAAGCTGAGACCTCCGGAGCAAACACTGCGCACGTAGTAACAACGTTCCAAACGAAAACTATGACATTACTTTGGCCGAAACGCTGTACACATGAATTTAGTGACACGCGACAAACTATCGAACATGTGCAGGGAACATACAAGGGACACATGTAGCTCAAAGCCACTAATGACGTTGCTATGTAGTCACGTGTCATGTTCATCAACTCAGCGTCCGTGCATTGCGTCAGCCCGGACGGGGGTATGCGGGCGGTGCGGAAGGTCCTGCAGCTTGCGCTGGCATGTTGCCGGCTGCCTCCGCAGCCAACTCGTTGTTGATGATAAAGTTGTGCAACGCCATGCAAGCTGTAATGATAGTGCATTACCTGCGACCCTTGTGCTTCGGAATCTTGTCGAGAATGCGTCATTTGCCCTTGCACATGCCGAACGCACACTCGACAGCGTTGCACTGTTGCGAGTGATGCTAGTTGAATACCTCCTGCATCCCCTCTGGCATGCTTCCATTGTCGAACGCAGACAAATGGTACCGCGTGTTGCGGTATGGAACTAGGTAATCCAACCGGTTCGGATACTCGGAGTCAACAAGGTAGAACTTGTCTACAACTAAAAATATCGGTTAGTACAAGAGTCACAATGCATGGAGTAATCCGATTTAAATCCGCCATACGACCTTAGGGGGATGTGGGAAGCGGTCACCGTACTTCGCCATGGTTTCTTGTAGGATCCGAGCATCGTGCACCGAGTTTGGCCACCCGGCACACACAAATGCGAAGCGATAGTCGAAGTCGCAAATGGCGAGGACGTTCTGGCTAGTGAAGCCATGCCTGTTGTAGTGGCGCGCCCTGTCGTCACGAGAAACAAGGACTTCGACGTGAGTGTCATCAATAGCTCATATGTAATTGTTGAAGTGGGGATAGAATTTATGCTGAAGGAGTCTCGGGTGCATCGCCTGGTACGTCGGATCTGAAGGTGCGATTATGTCAGCAACTAAGGCCACGACACTTGTAAGGACATCGTGTAACCTCTTGCAGATGGTTCCCGCAGAGTGCTCGAAGCGGTTCATTCCTTGACGTTGCGATGTGTCTTTGAGTGTTGCCCTAATCGCAACGCCAAGGAATGAACCGCTTCGATCACTCTGCGGGAACCATCTGCAAGAGGTTACACGATGTCCTTACAAGATTGTGGCGTTAGCTGCTGACATAATCGCACCTTCAGATCTGACATACCAGACGTTGCATCCGAGGCTCCTTCAGCATAGATTCTATCCCCACTTCAACAATTGCATAGGAGTTATTGATGGCACTCACGTCGAAGTCGTTGTTTCTCATGACGACAAGGCGCGCTGTAAGATCGTGGAGGCCGACTAGAGGGGGGTGAATAGGCGGTCTAAAAATTCTCTTCTAATTAATATTAGCAATTAAAGACCTTTTCTATTTGCCTAAATCAAGTATACAATGCGGAAGCTAGATTCAAGTTGGTTTAGCTCAAATAACGCCTAGAACAAATAAATTCGCCTAAGTGCACCAACACTTCTATCCTAGGTCAAGGTTTGCAATCCTAGATTGACAAGCAATCAATTTAATTCTATGAATGTAAATTACTTAAATGTAAAAAGAGCACAAGAAAGCAAACCACAAATGACACGTTCTCTTTTTACCGTGGTGTTCGGAGACTTACCGGTCTCCCCTAATCCACGTTGAGGTAAGCCCGAACAAATCGGACCGGCTCCATGAATTAAGCCGAAACACCTCGTATCCACTAGTGGTAGCTCTTTCCCGCTCCGGGTAGGTGAGCTCCGACCTTCACAAATTCGCCGGGTCTTCTCACAACCTTCTTGAGAAGATCACCGCGCACGACGCCTCCAACGCCGTCTAGGAGTCGGCAAACTCCAAGAGTAACAAGCCAAGTCCCTCACTTGACTCTCACCACGTGCAACGAATGCACAAGCTCAATTGGAACTAAGTCTACCTCTAGATGCAACACATGCACTCTAGAACCTCTCTCGCTTCTCACAAAGTGCAACACATGCACAATTGAGTGGAGAGCCTCACTCTAGCTCAAGAACACAGAAATGAATGAAGCAACAACATCTCCAACCGGCCACAAGGGGGTATTTATACCCCACACAAGAAAACTAGCCGTTGGAGCCAAATCCCTGAAAAAAACAGGAAAAACGGAACTACCGCAGTACAAATCGCGGTACTTCCGCTTTCCTCGCCAACGGTCAGAAAACTAGCCGTTTCTCAGCAAAACCGGTACTACCGGAGTACAAATCGCGGAACTACCGTTTTTCCCGAGGCTAAGTCATTCAAAAAATCGCTCTCTGGAAAAAACATTCCGCTCGGAATCCAGAACTTCCGGAATCGCGGAACTACCGGAAAAATCGGAACTACCGCAGTACAAATCGCGGAACTTCCGCAAAATCCGGAACTACCGCAGTACAAATCGCGGTACTTCCGTTTTCCGGTTTTCAGCACGACGACACTCGGAAAACGGTCATAACTTTTGACTCGATGTCGGAATTGAGTGATCTTGGACTCTATGGAAAGCTTATTCAGAGGGCTACACAACCCACCTATTTGCATGATCCCAAACACATTAGATCAATGCAGAAATCACAAGACATCCAAAGAGTCACTATCACAGTCTAATATCAAAGGAAATAGCGACAAATAATTTTAGACCATGCCAAGGGATAATGCATGATCTCCAACTTTGCAAAACACATTTGCAAACTTAGATCATGCTACAAGGATTAGGTACATGGACTTCTCACATTTGCAAAACACATTCGCAAACCTAAGTCACATGCCACAAGGATTATATATGAGCTTCAACCATTTGCAAAACACATTTGCAAATATAAGTCTCATATCACAAAGAATGAAAACATGGACTTCAAGCACTTGCAAAACACATTCGCAATGCATAGTCTCATGTTGCAAAGATTTCAACACATGAGCTAGACGTGGTGAGGTTTGAGCTATCAACACATGATGAGACTCAAACTACTAGACATGACCCCTCTTAATAGTACGGCAACCTATACTAGCAATCCGGTCTTCCAACCAAACACCAAGACCGGTAAAAGACTAGAAACACATCCTTAGCCCTAGCTAGTCATACATTTGCCTTGGGTCATCGTCTCGATATGCATCAACTCATGATGCTTTCTTTTCATCAACACCATCAACTCATGATGGTCTTCACTTGATCAACACATGATCAATCTTTGACATGCTTCAACACATGAAGCATCTTCTTCTCGATGGCCTTTAACACGTGAAGCCTTCGTCTTGATAGCCTTCAACACATGAAGCTACCTCTTCTTCATCAACTTTGACTTGATGACCTTCAACTAGTGAAGTCATCACAAATCATCTTTATTTGTGGAACCTAACCTATTCATCCAACTCAAGACAAATGTTAGTCCACAAAACAATTGTCATCGATTACCAAACTTCACCATTTTGGTAATTCATGACAATCTCAACAAATAATGAGATATGAAATTGATTTGCGAGTATACACCTTGTACACAACAATTGTATACTCTAAGATAAGCTTTAAAGAAAGCTTACTTATCCGGTTGTCATTAATCATTCAACCATTAACACATAATGGAGAGGTTAAATGACAACCCGATTGCACATGAGTATATATATACTACACAAGCTATATATAAAGTATGTATTTCAAAGTAAAGATCCTAAATATGCATATTGAGAGAAGCATGGATCATTACTTATGAAACTCCAAACTATAGAGAGAGCTCCCCCTAAATGTGTGCATACAAGTGTATATAGCGAAGACATATGCACATATTCATTTTAGACTAATTGAGGAGTTCAATCTATATTTTGGATCTAAGAAATGCATTTGTAAATGAGAAAGCGATTTCGAATGCATACCTCTTTGATTTCACCTTTTCATCCAAATGAGACTAACTAAAGATAAACTCAAATAAACATGTTAGTCTCATAAATTCATTTATCATTTTCACCAAAACATTATAAAAGTATGTGTCATTAATATCATAATGTCATAATGGTATTTGTCATTAACACCAAAACCAACTTAAATGGAGCTTGATCTTTCAATCTCCCCTTTTTGGTGATTGATGACAAATCTATTTATGATAATAGCATGAGGGTGAAAATGACTAAATGATAAACAATTAATCATATGAGGGAAGGTGAAAGCATTATCAACAATTAGATTAAAGAAATTTTAATTTCTCCTCATTTAACATTATTCAATTAATATCACATTTCTCTCCCATTAGCAATAGCATTTCTAATTTTCTCATATGCAAAGCTATTGTTTCTCCCCCATTTGGCATTATCACAAGTTTAATTTCTCTACTCTATTATCGATTTGCTATTATCACAAATTTCTCCCCCATTTGGCATTAAGCACCAAAAAGAGACAATTAACACTTAAATAGCATAGATTAGCATTAAAACTAGGGAAGAAGACAAGTTAAGCCATTAAAGGAGATGTTTTATCAAGAGGAGCTTGATACCAATATAATTCAATTTCATATGGTCATAAAAAGTATGAAACTAAATGCAAGAGACCAATTGATATCACTTAAATCAACTAAAGATATTTGAAACATATTCAAATAATCTTACTCATGAGAGCTTCTTGAAGACTTGATGCCACTTGATATGCTACCACTTGTATATAAAGCCATTTGTATATGAAACACTTGTAGCATTTGAATCATTTCAGTTTTTGAGTTCCAAATGGCCTTCAAAAGCTTCCTGAAAAACTGACTTACAAATGTCCAATAAATCTGAGAAAATTTGTCAGTATAGATAAAAGTCTGAGGATCAAAAGTCATAATTATAGCTTCCTCAGATTATGAGCCTAATTAAAGATACAAAAATCATAAATCAGCTCAACACATGAAATTTCAGAAAAACTGAAAGTCTGAAATTCAGACTTTTGCATTCCACTTAAGCTTCTAGAGAGAGATGAAACATTGATCAAATGCCCTTTATAAATTCTGAGAAACTTTTACATTGAAGACCAACTATAGAGGATCAATTTTCATTATTATGACTTCCTCTAAATCTGAACCCATTTAGATATAAAAAATGACAAATTGGCTCAGAATCATGGAAGTTCTGAAATTTTCAGCATTTTGACTAAGAGAGAAAAAGTCACAACTTTTTCAAATTAACTTGAAATATTTTCAAAATTTGCAGATTTGAACTTGATGCTATTTGTGACCTTTTCCAACAGGAATTTTTGAAAAAGACTTCTCCAATCAAAAGATATGCTAAAATGCGCATTGAGAGCAAAAGAGTGAGTTGATTTTGCATCTTAAGCTTAAAATCCAAACGAATTGGATTTTCATGGAGTAATTTGCTTTCTTAGCTTCATATGAGTTATAAATACTATTTCAAGCCAAGATACACAAAGAAATCTTGCTCAAATAGCTAAACTCATTATATGCAAGAATAGGTCATTTGGGTCAATTGAAGTTTTTGGATGAGATTCAAATACATATAACTTTTCAACGGTTGGTCTTTTGCAAAAGCTTTGAACTTGAGAAACGTTTGAAATTACCAAACCTTTGAATTTTGTATTGACCACCTTTTCAAATTCTCAAAAGATTTTGATATAGAGAAATATGTCATTTAAATCAAAAATAAGATCTTTCAAGATCCATTTTGGGCCAAATCTTTCTTTTGATTTCCAAAATAGAAATTTTTATTCAAAAGGCTTTGAAATCATTTGAAATACATAGTTGAGTACTTTTATTTAGTTTTTCACAACTTTTAGCCTTTTAAAACAAGATTTTTGATTTTTGACCAAAGAGGCTCTTTTGAAAAAGTAATCTTGCATATCATTTGATTATTACTCCATGAATTGCAAAAGAAGCAAATGAGAATGAAACACATTCATTCCCAAGAACCATAAACCATTTTTGGGCAACTAAGTAAAATAATTTTCCCAATAGTAATATTTTACCCTTTTTGCTTTAGTAAGCACAAAAGTATAATATATATTTTTCACAAAGTAAAACTCTCTTCTACACAAAGGTCTCTTCTTGGCAACCCTTTCTTCTCCTTTGACACACAAAGGATTCTCCTCCTTTTCTTGTTTTTTTTCTTATCTCTTCCTCCTTTGATTGACCATTAGATACCACTTGTGGGAATATACCACTTGTAGATAGAAATGTCGTTTGAAATAGCACTTGGAGGAGGATGATATCATTAGAGGATAAACCACTTGTAAAGGTGGATACCACTTGGAAGAAGATGATATCATAGGTGAGAGAGCTTGGTTAAGAGAAGATATATTGCTTGGCAAGAAGAAAGAATAGATACCACTTTTGAAGAAATGATATCACTTTGAAAGATGCTACTTGAAAGAACAATGATACCACTCATTTTCTAAGTGAAGGAGATACCAATTTAAAAGAGTAGATACCACTTGAAAGATAGCATTATTTGGAACTCAATGATATCATTTAGGTGAGGAGCTTTGGTAAAGAAATATTTGCTTGCCAAGACGAAAAAGATATCAATCCAAAAGAATAAGGATATCACTTAAGTTTCACAACTAAAGGACACCACTTGAAGGAAATGATTGATATCACTTGAGAAGATAGGAATGAAATTCATGCCGATGTCAAGTTAATCGAAAGTCTACCACTCTTTTAGAGATTGCCATTTTAATGAAAAGAATCAAATTTAGAGCAAAATGGCATATGAGGTCAAGAAATACTTGAGGGTAGCTTAGCAAGGATTAACAAGGATCAACTTGACTGAGAGGAGCAGCGAAAATGGCTGAGAAAATTTGAAATCAAATTTTGAATCAAAATAGCCATCTTCCAGAAATATCGGAAGTACCGCACTTTCAATGCCGGTAGTTCCGAAATCCCGGTAGTACCGCAGTATGACTGTCGGTAGTTCCGGACAACGGAAGTACCGCAGAATGACTGCTGGTAGTACCGATTTTTCTGGGAGCACGCCAAGAATTTTGATTTTCAAGGAGAGGTTTGATATAATGTTGTATATTGCTCCAAAGTTTTTCACAAAGGAACATAAACCACTTGTGGAGCATTTCCAACTACAAGCCAAGATTAAAAACTCTTTTAACATAGCTTTTAGCAAATTAATCTTTCAATTTTCAAAAACAAACTCATTTTCAATAAATCCTTCAAGATTGCACAAATGAGCATTTGGGGTATATTAAGCATTCAATTGTATGTATGAGTTGTTAATACCCTTGTAAGCCAATATATGTCAATAGTTTTAGCTCAAATGGTAAAACTCACTTAAGTGCTAGATTGTGACCGCATAGGTCAACTTAAGTTTTTGGGCGAGTTTCAAAACCAAATAACTTTTGATTGGTTGGCCTTTTGGAAAAATTTTGAATGCCAATAATGTTTGAAATAGCCAACTCTAGGTTTTTGGTATTGAACATATTTTCAAATTCCTTTTAGAATTGATTTTGGGGAATTTTTGAGTTTAAAGCAAAAACAAGATACTAAATTGATAGTTTTTGAGTTAGAAACTCATTTTTACTTGAAATATGTTTTTCTAAAGCCAAAACCTTTCTAAAACCTTTGAAATGAATTTGTATATATTTTTCAACTAGTTTTTCAAAGATATACTAATAATTTCGAAATTTTTGACTTTTGGCTAAATGGCTCAATTTTGAAAAACAATTCTAGTACTTAATTAATATGGGCACACTTAGGGATGTGATATACATGAATATGATTTAGCACTCCCCCTTAATGTGCCACTCGTATCTTGCTCATGATTACAATAATGAAATTTTAGAACAAGAGCAAGAGAACCCCTTTTTAAATGATTTTCATGCAATGCAACCTACACAAGGCTAGGGGCTATATAAATTCAAATGTAGATACTTGTTACCGAGATGGCATTGGTTCATGATGTGGGAAGATTATCTTCAAGCTTGACTTCCATTTCGCCCAAGGTGGAAATCACCTCTCCATGAATATGCCAAGCCTCCAATGCCTCTCCAAGTACCTATTAAGCTTTTAAGCACATTTTGGTACCCAAAACTTGGTTGGGTCCATTAATGTTAGTCACAATAGATTTGGGCACCCAAATGGCCCTAGGAGTGGTTTTATGTAAACTAACATTCCTAGCAAACACATTGCCATTTTTATCCTTCCTAAGCAAATAATGTTCATTAACAAGAGATGGCTTAGGAATGGTACCTTTGGGACAATCCTTACTCAAATGTCCCTTTTCCCGGCAATTATAGCAAGTTTGGCAATTATTACCTCTTCTAATCTTCTTGCCTTGCTCATTACCGGTTTGCCTCTTCATGGATGGATGTTTCTTATTTTCCACCTTGTTGGGGCACTTAGAGGCGAAGTGACCCGTTTCATTGCATCCATGGCACTTGACATTCTTCGTATATCTTGCATTGTGCCTTGTTTTGCTATTCTCCTTCTTCTTGGAGATGAAACCAATACCTCTCTTGTCATTAGATTTTCTTTGACTACCCAATATCTTGTCAAGAGAGGCCTTCCCTTTATAACTTTTCTCCAAGTCATTTCTTAAAGTTGTGACTTGGGCCTTGAGCTCATTATTCTCCTCTACAAGGTTAGTCTTGCAATACATAGAGAAGATGGAAGCAT
Organism: Dendrocalamus sinicus; assembly: GCA_036346575.1. Taxonomy (NCBI): domain Eukaryota; kingdom Viridiplantae; phylum Streptophyta; class Magnoliopsida; order Poales; family Poaceae; genus Dendrocalamus; species Dendrocalamus sinicus. The sequence goes on along the minus strand of CM070660.1, from coordinate 6,452,800 downwards.
CTATATTTGAGCAACAAGGAATATCTAACAAATCATCACAAGATGTGGAAACACTAGTTTTAGATGAATTGCTAGAATTAGAAGCTACACATGGCATATCATCTATTAAATCCTCACATGAGGTGGAAGCATTGATTTTAGATGAAATGCTTGAGCTAAGAATTACACATGGTATATCATCTAACAAATTGCAAGTAATTCCTATATTCATGCTAGTTTTAGAATATTCCTTGAAAAGAAGAGACTCATGTTCTTCTTTTAGCACATCATAATTATTTTGAAGAGAGACATATTCTTTCTTCAAAACCTTAAATTTAGCTTTCTCCTTTCCAAGAAATTCATTTAATTCTTCTAACATGTCTATCAACTCATCATAAGAAGGTGCATCATCATTATCATCTAATTTTACCTTCTTTGTACCTTTTGCCATTAAGCATCGAGTTGATGTGGAGGGAATGGTGGACTCTTCATCGTCGGAGCTAGAAGTTGAGCATTCTTCTCCCGACATCCACTCTTGTATGCAATCTTCATCACTTGATGTGGACATCTCATATTTGTCTTCAATTTTAGTCCACATGTCATGAGCGCTATTGAGATTGCATATTTCATTGAACCCCTCTACACTCAAAACACTAAATAAAGCGTTAATTGCTTGAGCGTCGAGATGTAGGCATTTCTCTTCCTCAATAGTTGGAGCTAGAGGATCCAATGGAGGAGAAAAGCCAACATCTACAATCCGCCATATTTTTGGGCTCATGGCCTTAAAATAGCATGTCATGCGGATTTTCCAATTATCATAATTTAGGCCATTAAATTGAGGTGGTTCATCTAGGTGCACAAAACCACTAGTCGCCATCCTTTAACTCTCTAGGTGGTTAAACCTAATGTATGAGAGACCAAGCTCTGATACCACTTGTAAGATCGTGGAGGCCGACTAGAGGGGGGTGAATAGGCGGTCTAAAAATTCTCTTCTAATTAATATTAGCAATTAAAGACCTTTTCTATTTGCCTAAACCAAGTATACAATGCGGAAGCTAGATTCAAGTTGGTTTAGCTCAAATAACGCCTAGAACAAATAAATTCGCCTAAGTGCACCAACACTTCTATCCTAGGTCAAGGTTTGCAATCCTAGGTTGACAAGCAATCAATTTAATTCTATGAATGTAAATTGCTTAAATGTAAAAAGAGCATAAGAAAGCAAACCACAAATGACACGTTCTCTTTTTACCGTGGTGTTCGGAGACTTGCCGGTCTCCCCTAATCCACGTTGAGGTAAGCCCGAACAAATCGGACCGGCTCCATGAATTAAGCCGAAACACCTCGTATCCACTAGTGGTAGCTCTTTCCCGCTCCGGGTAGGTGAGCTCCGACCTTCACAAATTCGCCGGGTCTTCTCACAACCTTCTTGAGAAGATCACCGCGCACGACGCCTCCAACGCCGTCTAGGAGTCGGCAAACTCCAAGAGTAACAAGCCAAGTCCCTCACTTGACTCTCACCACGTGCAACGAATGCACAAGCTCAATTGGAACTAAGTCTACCTCTAGATGCAACACATGCACTCTAGAACCTCTCTCGCTTCTCACAAAGTGCAACACATGCACAATTGAGTGGAGAGCCTCACTCTAGCTCAAGAACACAGAAATGAATGAAGCAACAACATCTCCAACCGGCCACAAGGGGGTATTTATACCCCACACAAGAAAACTAGCCGTTGGAGCCAAATCCCTGAAAAAACAGGAAAAACGGAACTACCGCAGTACAAATCGCGGTACTTCCGCTTTCTCGCCAACGGTCGAAAACTAGCCGTTTCTCAAAAAACCGGTACTACCGAGTACAAATCGCGGAACTACCGTTTTCCCGAGGCTAAGTCATTCAAAAATCTCTCTGGAAAAAACATTCCGCTCGAATCTGAACTTCGAATCGCGGAACTACCGGAAAATCGGAACTACCGCAGTACAAATCGCGGAACTTCCGCAAAATCCGGAACTACCGCAGTACAAATCGCGGTACTTCCGTTTTCCGGTTTTTCAGCACGACGACACTCGGAAAACGGTCATAACTTTTGACTCGATGTCGGAATTGAGTGATCTTGGACTCTATGGAAAGCTTATTCAGAGGGCTACACAACCCACCTATTTGCATGATCCCAAACACATTAGATCAATGCAGAAATCACAAGACATCCAAAGAGTCACTATCACAGTCTAATATCAAAGGAAATAGCGACAAATAATTTTAGACCATGCCAAGGGATAATGCATGATCTCCAACTTTTGCAAAACACATTTGCAAACTTAGATCATGCTACAAGGATTAGGTACATGGACTTCTCACATTTGCAAAACACATTCGCAAACCTAAGTCACATGCCACAAGGATTATATATGAGCTTCAACCATTTGCAAAACACATTTGCAAATATAAGTCTCATATCACAAAGAATGAAAACATGGACTTCAAGCACTTGCAAAACACATTCGCAATGCATAGTCTCATGTTGCAAAGATTTCAACACATGAGCTAGACGTGGTGAGGTTTGAGCTATCAACACATGATGAGACTCAAACTACTAGACATGACCCTCTTAATAGTACGGCAACCTATACTAGCAATCCGGTCTTCCAACCAAACACCAAGACCGGTAAAAGACTAGAAACACATCCTTAGCCCTAGCTAGTCATACATTTGCCTTGGGTCATCGTCTCGATATGCATCAACTCATGATGCTTTCTTTTCATCAACACCATCAACTCATGATGGTCTTCACTTGATCAACACATGATCAATCTTTGACATGCTTCAACACATGAAGCATCTTCTTCTCGATGGCCTTTAACACGTGAAGCCTTCGTCTTGATAGCCTTCAACACATGAAGCTACCTCTTCTTCATCAACTTTGACTTGATGACCTTCAACTAGTGAAGTCATCACAAATCATCTTTATTTGTGGAACCTAACCTATTCATCCAACTCAAGACAAATGTTAGTCCACAAAACAATTGTCATCGATTACCAAACTTCACCATTTTGGTAATTCATGACAATCTCAACAAATAATGAGATATGAAATTGATTTGCAGTATACACCTTGTACACAACAATTGTATACTCTAAGATAAGCTTTAAAGAAAGCTTACTTATCCGGTTGTCATTAATCATTCAACCATTAACACATAATGGAGAGGTTAAATGACAACCCGATTGCACATGAGTATATATATACTACACAAGCTATATATAAAGTATGTATTTCAAAGTAAAGATCCTAAATATGCATATTGAGAGAAGCATGGATCATTACTTATGAAACTCCAAACTATAGAGAGCTCCCTAAATGTGTGCATACAAGTGTATATAGCGAAGACATATGCACATATTCATTTTAGACTAATTGAGGAGTTCAATCTATATTTTGGATCTAAGAAATGCATTTGTAAATGAGAAAGCGATTTCGAATGCATACCTCTTTGATTTCACCTTTTCATCCAAATGAGACTAACTAAAGATAAACTCAAATAAACATGTTAGTCTCATAAATTCATTTATCATTTTCACCAAAACATTATAAAAGTATGTGTCATTAATATCATAATGTCATAATGGTATTTGTCATTAACACCAAAACCAACTTAAATGGAGCTTGATCTTTCACGCGCCACTACAACAGGCATGGCTTCACTAGCCAGAACGTCCTCGCCATTTGCGACTTCGACTGTCGCTTCACATTTGTGTGTGCTGGGTGACCGAGCTCGATGCACAACTCTCGGATTCTACAATAAACCATGGCGAAGTACGGTGACCGCTTCCCACATCCCCCAAGGTTTTATGTCGGATTTAAATCGGATTACTCCATGCATTGTGACTCTTGTACTAACCGATATTTTTTGTTGCAGGCAAGTTCTATCTTGTCGACTCCGGGTATCCGAACTGATTGGGTTACTTAGCTCCATACCGTAACATGCGGTACCATTTGTCCGCGTTTGACAATGGGAGCATGCAAGATGTATTCAACTACCGTCAAGCGCGCGTTCGGCATGTGCAAGGGCAAATGGCGCATTCTCGACAAGATTCTGAAGTACAATGGTCGCAGGCAATGCGCCATCATCACAGCTTGCATGGCGTTGCACAACTTTATCATCAACTACGAGTTGGTCGCAGGGGCAGCCGGCAACATGCTAGCGTAGGCTGCAGGACCTTCCGCACCACCCGCATACCCCTCGTCTGGGCTGTCGCAAGGCACGGACGCTGAGTTGATGAACATGATATGTGACTACATAGCAACGTCATTGGTGGCTTGGAGCTACATGTGTCCCTTGTATGTTCCCTGCATATGTTCGGCCATTTGTTGCGTGTCACCAAATTCATGTGTACGGCATTTCGGCCAAAGTAATGTGGTAGTTTTCGTTTGGAACGTCATTACTACTTGCGCAGTGTTTGCTCCGGAGGTCTCAGCTTATTGGAACAGTAGTTACCTTATTTCAGCTGCTATAGTATTTTCTTCAGCTGCTACAGTAAAATAAGCCATAAGCTTTCAGCAAAAAGCCTAACCGAGCGGGGTCTAAGTATACTGGAACTCATGACTGACATCTATATCATTCTGGAAATTGGTTGGGTACATTTCGACCGAGACTTTCCAATGTCACTGCGGATGAGCTAGTTTTTGTACACAGGTTTTGTTTCACCTGTGGTAATCAAAGGTAAATAGCAAATGGTTTCTGATTCTGTGCTGCCTCCAAGCTATTGAGCATGTTCTTTTTGGCTGCGGCTTATAGCTTTTAACTGAAATTTTTGAATTTTGGCTGTTTACAGTACAGATTACGGAGAAACAAATACTCACTTGCGATTTTGGCTGGTACAGATGTTGAGTTTTTAACATGTAGATTGTTTAACTTGTAGGTCCCGTCTTGAGAGAATACTCCGTTGGAAAGTTATGTACTGTAGCAGAAGCCAAAAACCGATTTCAAAAGCCCAAAAAAACAGGTCTAATATTGTTGTCCAGTCCAAAGCTGACCTTCCCGAGAAAAAAAAAGAGAGGAAAGAACTGTCTCAAAAACAAACTAACAAGTTTGACTTGGCCAACAATAAAAAGAAATTAGAACTGGCCAAGCAGAAACGGGTTGTTGAGGTGAAGAGAGTGATCAAACAACGTGCTTTCGAATGGAGGAGCGAAATGGATGTGACAATGGCCACATCTTTTGGCCTGGATGATGGTGATCCCGGCGAGCAAAATTGGACACCTCACAGGTTAGGATGACGTCTAACGAGTAAGCACGCTCCCCTAGAAAGCTACATAACCAACCGATCGCATCAAGACGAGGAAAACCACCGAGACCCTGGCTACATGATTGATTCCTATGATCCTATCCACTGAGACCCAGTTGTGCTCATTTGAGCTTAAACTTCAAGATTTTAGCATTTAACTTCTAATTCTTTATTTTTGTTTCTAGCGTTTTGGGTTATTTTTGGACTTTTTTTTATCTTTTTTTCTTTTCTTATTTATTTGCATTATCTGTAATGATATAGCCATTTTTTCTTTTTAATTTTTTAAATCTAATTACACTGAAAAACCTACTAGCAGCTACAGTGAAAAAACTGCTACGATACCCAAAAAAAGCTAAAAGCTTTAGTTTTATAAACCCAAATGAGCACCCTCCGCTGCAATTTCACAAAGTTCTTATAACCTGTAGGAATTACATTGTTTCTTGGAAAAATTATTGCGTTCTAGACAGTCCCTAAGAGATGCAGATCACCGCGTTCATTGCCGAACACATGCAACCATGAAACCGTAAAGCCAATGACGTCTGAGACAAGAGTTTGTGTTCGTCGAGGAATGAACAAGTCCCAGTAATGGATGGATTAGCAGCATCAAGTTGGTCCAACGTTGTGTTCAATCCTACAATTAGTGATGCCACCAAAGAAATCATCAGTAGCATCACAAAGGTTGTTCTCCAGTGTATTCTCCAGTACTCAACAATCTATCTTCCAGCCATACATGTGTCGAAGGGACATCGCAATGGTGGACATACATGTTCACTTCACACGCACGGTTTGGGAGAGAAAGGCAAGTAGGCAATTTGATTTAGGTTCTGCTCATTTTAGTTTGAGCTTTTAGCTTCTGTATATTTTTTTATTATTCCTAAATTTTGTCTTTTTTTTAGCTTTTTGGGGTTTTTTTAGTTTTTTTACCGGTTCTTTTTTCCCGTATTCAAGCATTATCCGTGATGGGATAATCTGTTTTTTCATTTTTAAATTTTTTTTATATTTAGTTATGCTAAATAAGCTGTCATCAGTTACAATATAATTTCAGCCATAAGCCAACTTATTCCAACCCCACCGAGCGGCACCTTAGATACTGTCAAAGGACGCTTTCTAGCGCTCAAGTGCTGCACCCATCCGTACTGCAATTTCAAATCTTTACCCCATTTATTTCGGCTTGAATTTCTAACTTTTGACTTGTTTTTCACTATTTATAAATTTCGTCTTTTTCTGGTTTTTGGCTGTTTTGAGCTTTTTTTTACCAGTTTTTTTGTATTCGTTTGTATTATACATGATGAGCTAACCTATTTTTTTCTATTTTTAAATTTTTTAAATTTAATTATGTCAAATAAGACACATTCAGCTACAATATAATTTCAACTAGTTATAGTACAATTTTAAACATAAGCTACTATTTTTCAGCCCAAATAAACGACACCTAATATCTATACCATTAAAAGTTTAGGCGCCTCTACTCAACCAATACAATGCTAATGTGAAACAAGAGGTTTAACCACTTCTGTCAGTTGCTAGAGCAACTCTACACTCAATGTGTAACATAACAAAACAAATGAACAGTTGAAATATAACTCATTCTTTCCTCAGAAAGAGACATACATGTATGATTATATCTATGCTAGATTGATGGCTATAGTGTATACTCCCATACACACAAAGGTATTTCTGCTTTAACGGCAAAATAACATCTTCTATAGTAGCATACTTCAACTATGTTTTGATGTATCCGTAAGTCATAACAGCTTTTGTGTGACGCCAAAATCAATCACGGAAAATGCTTCCGGTCCACTGTACATGAACTTCCTTTTGTTGACTGCACTGGGCGTATCTAATCTACACTTCTGCAGTATAAAGTCACTGATCAGACAGTGCATAGTGCTTGGTAATGTTGCTTGTAGTACAGTCCCAGAGATGCTTCTTCTCAGTAAAGACCGAGGCTATCTGGAAGACTGATCTCATCACTGCAAATAGTTCACATGGTTCAGATGTTACAACCAGATCAATTAACTGGTGAAAAGACAACAAAAAAAAGAGAAATTATGTAGCACAGGAATAACGATGGTTTTTGCTACTCTGCATTACGATGTAAATAGTGCAGCAGAATCTCAAGTGCTCAAATTCCAAATAATTTGATACCTCGCAAGAATAATAAGATGAAACTCCTAATTGCATTGGCTTCAATGCTTCTATGCCGCATGAAGACTAAAGTGCCCACAACTCAATAAAGCATCCTCGAAGTCAATAGAAGATAGCTGAATCTACTAACATAAACAGGAAACCTCACCTATTTTGATCTGCTGAAGCTTCATTCAAACCATCTGATACGTGTGACAATTTTGTCTCATTGTCACCTAGAAGATTTACATAATCAAGTAAGCTTAATAGAAAGATCTGGGAAGGTCCGATTCAAAAAAAGAACTTGGAAGGTGCAGTACAAGAACAAACATGGACTAGGAAAATTCCATATCAATAATATTTTTTCTCCTATGAGAGATGAGACGAGAAATGACTTAATGCAAAATATATTATCACAATTCTAGTTATGAGATCCACTCCAGTGTAACACAATACAAAGCCCAATATGTATTTATTTACTCACCAGTGTGATGCTCATGAATGACATTGACATCTGACATCCTGTGTGCACCATAGTTGAAATGGGCATTTTTCTCAGCAAACTTCCTGTATAGGGAAACATGAATATAGAGTTCGCAAATGTGAAATAGAATGCTGTTATTCCTGAACTTGTGAATATAGAGAACAAAACGGGAATTGCACAAGGTATAACCTAAAAAAATTAATGCACCAAAAAACAAACAAATTCCATGCATAAAATTAATAAACGGCCATCTTGCAGGGACTTAAAAATGGAACAACAAAAATAAGCTAGTTTCCATGCATAAAATCAGTAATTGACTATCTTGCAGGGACTTATTAAAAAAATACCCAGAATTACTGAAACAAACCAAACCAAGAAAACCTTACTGATACACAAAATTCAATCTGCAACTTATGGATAGCTAGAAAGGCTAGTGAATTTAACAAAATACGGTATATAAATTCAAATCAGTAGCCTAATATGCAGTGCTGTCAATAGGAAGCATACATGATAACAGCAGAGCATGAAAATCAAGCCCTGGAACTGGCATTCTAGATCGATACTGATTTCGGACAAGCAAATTTGTACCCATTGTCATGCAGAAGGGGGCCTTGGTCTTCACCATACTTTTAAGTAATCACAATTTCCAACAATTCTCAAATTAACTTCCAGAAATAGCCTTCAGCCAATAACTAGATCCAAAATCTTGAAGAAAGACAGATATAAGAGCATCGGTGCATGCAACAGTGCCACCACAGTTAATAGTAAACAAATTCTAGGCGTGAATATGCTAAACCATACATGAGATATCATTTGAACGAAAATGATAGAATTAGGTTTACAGTGTATGGTAGTACAAGATGCAAGAAGCAAGCAATAGAAAACAACAAGTATTTGATACTTACATTAGTTCGCGTTTTTCCTTGTAGTGCTTGACGAGAACTCGTGATCCACAGATGAAGTGAGAGGTCACTTTTGATAAGAGCAGTCTTACTGTCTCAGGGTACAGGAAGCTCACAAAACCAAACATGCGCTTCTCCTCCTGATAGGGAATTCGCACATTGGTGACAGGCCCATACTGCCTGGAAGAAATATCATGGTAATATTATTCACAGAAACATGATAACATAACACTTAGAGATCTGTTTTACACTTAATAGCTTCATGTCAAAGTCAACTTAGTACTAAAGTTAGAAGACAATACTTGAAGTAGTTCTGAACATCTTCTTCAGTGAATCTGCTTTCAGCAGGGAAGGTAAGATAAATCTGGTTAGAACCACTGCCAACATCCATCAAACTGCAATTATCAGCCAAGTAACCCACGTACTTATGAGCATCTTCCACCAGGACTATATCATGCTGTCCATGTTGTCTGAAGTTGAATTAGCAATAGTCATAATCAGTATGTTCAGAAAAAACAAACAATTGTGTCACTACTAGTTCATGATAGAGACATAATGCAAATTGAAATGCATAAGATCAGAAGAGACCTCTCAATCACTCTGGTGGTGTTAAGCCGCAGGAGAATACTTGTGAGGCTGCAACCAGCCTTCCCATGGCGCTGGCTCTCCGTGAGGTATCCCTCGGCATACAGAGGCTTCCCATACTTCTCAAAGTATATCATTGGCAAATGCGCTATTGGGACTGGTGATGGCCTCATCGTAATCAGGAGCTCCCTGATCTCCTTCTCCAGCTTGCCCAATGACCCAGGGTGGTGAACTTGCCTCTCATTGTGCATATCGGGGACATCAGACCCGTGGAAGAACCGACAGTTCACACCTTTCTTGCAGTAACCCCTGGAGAAGTAACGACAAGGCCTAGCCTGTGACACGGAGCTATTGAGAGGATATCTGATGACATTTGGACGAGCATTGCGATAATTCCTTGCCATGCCATCACCTGGAATACTCAAAGGCTGGAAATGTTCCTCCAAGCCAATAGATTCAGGAAGTGGGCTCTGGAAAGCTCCTTGACCAAGTGGGGCAAATGGAGCCTGAATTCCATGAAAACTTCCGTTCTGCTGAAACTGAGGCTTCCAATAGGGCAATGGGAAGTCAAGCCCCGGTAAAGGTGGCTGCAGTGAGGGTAACTGTGGGAACAGTTGTGCGTTGGATTTCATGAACGACTTCGCCTCAAGAATCAGGGAGCGTATTTGCTCATCTGGGCCAAATGCATACTGCCCGGTCTGCTGATATGAATTTCTTGAGAGGATGTAGCTAACGATCCCATCTGCATCCCATGGCTCAACCTGCCGGACTCTATTCAGCAACACCTTCTCACATTCATTTATACCCATTTCTTGATTCCTGCAACACAGAGAACAAGACATTGGAACTCATTGCAAAGCAAGATTTCGCGTTAGCAAGAGTAAACGATCTTTTGTGGGAGTTACAAGAGCATAAGAAGTAAACCACTCAACAATGCAAAACAGTAGTTCAAGCAAAAACAATAGTTTGCGCCACTCTCTGCTTCCACCCACCAAAATTCAACTGGCATTTACCCGAATTCGTGTTTTCCCAGTTCCAAATTTAAAGAACAAAATGCGGAGTTGGTCTTTGCTAGAAGAGCAGGAACTCTATCTCCACCAAACCCACCAAAATCTCCAACATCCAAGAACGAACCCATGATCAAGAACTGTCCTTTCCAAGAACCCATCTCCAGAATCCAACCAAAGCCCACTGCAACCTACTCCTCCTATCGTACCAGATAGAGCACGAGCCTCCGCAAGAACCCCTCAAAACAAAGACAAGATAAACTAACAAATCCGCGATCAAGAACCGTTCTTGCCAAGAACCCGTCCCAAGAATTCAACCAAAACCACTCCTATTGTACCAGATACTCCACAAACCGCCGCAAGAATTAACCAAGCGAAGAAAAGATAGATTAAAGTATTTCTTTGTGGTCCTAATGTACAAACCTCATCTTCCCCCGGGAAGCACAGCACCATGCAACACCAAGCGCCGGGCGGCGGGGGGTGAAGAGAGAAGAAGAGGCGGGGGGCTATATAGTGGTGCCGTGCGAGCACTAATGCCGTACGTCGCACGCAGACTTGGTACGGAATGGGGATTTCGCGGATGGTGTTTTCCTAACTTCTTGGGGGCGAGGGTTTATATAGCCATGCGCAAGGAGAGCGGTTTGAGGAACCGACTCGAGAGCAAGCCGGGTAGTACGTCCTTCGAGCTGCGGTTGATTTGAAGGTGCGAAGTGAGAACACGGAGGAGGTTTTGTTTGGGAAAATTCACTTCGGATTGTTGAGTTGATAAAGCATATCATTTTTTCGATGCAAAACAGCAAAAGCATGTCAATTTTTATTTTTCAGTTGAAAGTTATCCTTCCGTTACAGGCCCGTACATTAGCAGGAACAGAGTGGGCAACTGTTTAGGGCCCCCAAAATTACAGGGCCTCCAAATTTACACTAAGTAGTAATTAGCAATAGTTAATCCTTGAATAGAAAAACTAAGATGCGGCCAGACCTGCAATCACTGGTTTGTTAATTGGAGCATTGGCCCAATGTAAGGCCCATGGCCATCCGACATGCCCACCAACCTGCTTGGGTCCTTGATTCCTTGGCTTCCCATGCGTACACAGAATTGGCCGGCGACGTTTCGTTTTCCCCGTGCCGCAAAGCAGATTCTCGCGCTGCTGCTAGGACTGCGCTACGCTTCTACGGCACGCCGACGCCGGCAGTCCGACACCGCGCCACCGCCTACCATCGCCAAGACACTGAGAGCCTGAGAGGCTAATAATCTACGATCGCATCTGGGCAACGTACGCATACAACTTTCATCCCCAATTGTTTATTGTTGTATCTTGGATAGCAGATTAGTCGATTAGATATTCTGAAAATTCGCGTTATAATCAGGGAATCGGAGAGGAGATTTGTTTATTTCATTGATCTTCATCATGTCTTCTAGAAATAGGAGGTATGATTCTGGTCATGAAAAGCGTAAGAAGAAACAAAGATTAGAAGCTGCAGCTCAAACTCAAAGGGGTGCTCTTGATAGATATGTTGTGAAAGAATCTCAGTTTACTTCTCAAAATCAAACCCCCGATGCTAATGTTGGCGAGGGTCATGCCGAAGATGCTAGAAACACAATAGAAGTTGGGGCTCATACTGCAGAAATTAACAATGAAGGTACCGGACATGTTGACGAAGCCCATGCTAGTTTGGATGGATCACCAAGTATTGAAAGTAACAACGAAAACAATAATTCTTTCCAGCCTAATATATATGATCCAAGATATTGGGATTCACTTGATTCTAAAATGATTGATATATTGGTGCTAAAGGGTCCTAAAAGAGATTTATCTATTCTTAAAGGTCCTAAAGATAGATTTTTTAGAAGATTTTCTGCAAAATTTTACACTAGAGTTCTCGCAAATGGCGAAACTTGTGACAGAGAATGGCTTGTATATTGCAAACCTCTAGATAGAGTATTTTGCTTTTGTTGCAAATTATTGAGAAAGGGGCATGCAAAAGGACAATTAGCAAACGATGGATTTAGTGATTGGAATCATTTTGGCATTAGACTTAAAGAGCATGAAACTAGTTCAGAGCATGTTTTGAATATGGCTTCTTGGTATGAGTTGCGCCTCAGGTTGCAGAATGATCAAACAATTGACAACGTTGCTCAAAAAGAAATCCAAAAAGAAAGGGAGCTAAGTTGGTATGAGTTTACTTCAGCTAAGTTGTGCTCCTTGGATGATAAAAGTTTGCTTTCTTCTTGTGTCAATCTAGAAGTTGCACTTAAGAGTGGAGAACATTCAGATATTGATGGAAGAGAATTATATGTGGAGTTAAAGTTCATCCAAGATCATATTGGCAAATCTATGGGCCCTCTTGATATTCTAAAGTATTTGAAACAGCATGGTTCTTTCCCAAACGCCATTATTGCATATAGAATTTTGTTAACCATTCTTGTTACTGTTGCATTTGCGGAAAGGAGCTTTTCTAAACCCAAGTTATTGAAGTCCTACTTGCGATGTACAATGACACAAGAAAGACTCAATGGGTTGGCGACAATAGCACTTGAAAATGGTATCTTGGAGATGATCAAGTATGAAGATATAATTGAAGATTTCATTCCAAAGAATACTAAAACAATGATGCTTTTTAGTAGAACATAAGGTCAGTTTGTTGCTTGAGTACTACTTTTATTGTTTTAGCATTAAGATTTAATATGTTCTTACTTCTTAGTAGTGTAAGAAAAACGTATATTTTGAAGTTTTATAATTAAATAAAAGTATGCTTTCGTTATATTATTTTCTCGAATTTTAGGGCCACATCACGCATTTCGTTTAGGGTCCTCCAAATCGTAGGTACGGCCCTATTCTGTTAATGTGTAAATGTGGTGTGGGGGTTTCGATCGAGAAAAAGAAAAGGAAAAGAGTTTGAAAGATGTACTGTTTCAATGAAAAGATTATGCTACTTTTTATGCTAGAACAGATAAAAAATTGCATATGGAACTAGTAAGTTTGTCAATGTTATAGATCTAATGGTTTCATATGTTGTTGGATGAGAAAGATTTAGCTAGAATTTAGTTTAAAATTTGACTAGACAGGCATATGACATGAGACAGCTCCTGGCCCTTGTATAAAGAAGTTTAAATTTAAACTAAATCAAGACCAAATCTCTTTCTTGTAAACAGGCAAGGAGTTTCTTGTCCTATATAAAAGTATTTTATATAATGAAAAGGCGGATGGCAGTATTGGACTGCTATAGGGCCTGTTCTTTTTGGCTGCGGCTTATGACTTTTGGCTGAATTTTTGAATTTTGGCTGTTTACGGTACAGATTACGGAGAGATCGATACTCATTTGCGATTTTGGCTGGTACAGATGTTGGGCTTTTAACGTGTACTACGTTTAACTTGTAGACCCCGTCTTGAGAAAATACTCCGTTTAAAAGTTAGGTACTGTAGTGGCTGCGAAAAGCCGGCCGGCTTGTTGCCTGCCGAACAGGCCCATAATGCCCTGAGTCTGACCAGCGTACCCATAAAATATTTCATCTTCAATCCGATGGGTACAAAAAAACATTACAAAGGACCATACAAAAAAGGTTCACAATCATTTATGATGAATAATTGTTAATGTGTGTTAAGTTAAATTTTGGATTTTGCAACAAAAGTTCAGCTCCTCTATCAGGCAACCAGTACCACCAGCTTGACCGTTTAGACTATTTTGTAGGGGCCATCAGATCGGTCACTGAGATGGCGGTCTGATTGGTTGATTGGTCGTTTGGTGACAGTTAGAACAACTAAATTTTAAGTTTTGGTTGAGAGTTCTGGATTTTGGAAATTTAATTATGGATTGAATCTAATTGTCCTAGGTCAGTACATTCACGTTGCTTCAAGAATGTTTGAACTAACATAGGTCAAATTGTGATGAACTTGCGTCTAAAAATGATTTCTTGGTTTTTAAACATACAAGGAAACTTAGAGTCAACTATGATCAATAGCGAGGACTGGGACTATACTCATGAAGAAGCCGAGGTCTAGAGCGGTCAAGAATGTTGAGTAAGATAGTTGAACTCAAGCATGGCACAACGAAGGCAAGGAATGTTGAAGGAGATATTCGAGCAATAGGTTGTTCTTACCCCACAAGCAAGTTGTTTCTCAAGTTTTTAATATTTACCCAGTTTTGGTTCAATCTTGTATGTTTTGAGCAAATATTAGAACTTTAGCCAAGATCCATATGATCATTAGATGGAATAGGTTCATAAGACCCACAGCAAGGTGTGTGCAAAGTTTCACATCTTTGATCTTGGATTTTAATGTTTGCACCAAAATTAGTTTTGGTCCGGGCTAATTTCTATTCTAGGAATAGAGGAGAGGTCAGACCACTCCTAGGCCTGGCCAAACTTGCCGCTGGTCAAATCGGCGATCGTGGCCAGTCAGACCGGACCTCTAGTGGCATTCAGACCAATTAGGTGCTAAATTTGTGAGTCTTTGCTGCTTTGGATTGTTGTTTGCATTTAGGTTATCAAATATGATCTTCTTAACTCTTTAACTTTGGAGTAAAAGATTTTTGGATGCTTAAGAGAAGATTTTAAGAAGGCATCATTCACCCTCTCTATTGTCATTGCTTGTCCTGCACACTATGACACCGTGCAATAATAGAACCAATGCAATAGATGGGCTATCTTTTTCAAAAGGAAAACAACATGATTTAGATTACGATAGTAAGCATTACAAAGTCCCTAACTAGCCTGGTCGAGAGAAGGCATGGGGAGTGGAGGCGATGCGGTGGTGATGCGTTGACAAGGGAGACGAGGAGGCAAGGAGGCGGTACCATCAGCAGGGCGGAGGCATGGGAGCAGTGGCTCCCAGCAGCGGCGACACACGGGCAAGGGAGGCGAGGGGAGATGATGGAGGGGAGGAGGCAACGTCGAGTGGCAGTGGAGGGGCCGGATGCGTTTTTTATTTACATATAGGGCAACCTCTTCCCTCAGCCGATCCTAGTCACTAGATCTAAATCCAATGGCCATGAAAAAAACTATGACATTGCCAACCCCTTTGGTCCCTTAACCTAGCCCCTCGGTGCCTTCGCTACTCCTTCCTATGCACTGTCATGTTGCTGCTACACTAGGACTGCGAAGAAAAGGAGAAAGGCAAAGCGATACTCGATGGCAAAGAAGAGAAGCACAACGGTGTGGAAGAAGAGGAGCACACCGGTGCGGACGATAAGGCATTAGTGTACACCACCGAGGACTATGATGGTATAGAAATGTACACCACCAAAGTTGATAATTAGGACATGGAGTACATCGACATGGATGATGAACAGGGAGATGGAGTACACCGACTCGGACAATGTGTAGTTGTGTACACTATTGGAAGTGAGGAAGAACTGTGAAGCCATCCGGGATGAGGGAGGCATATATGGGGCGACGATCTCAGCAACGGTGGATTCGACCACACCAACCTCACTCTTGATAATAAGATGAATCCCTCTTTTTAATGTTTATTGTATAATTTAGGTCATACTTAATGATGGCTAGTTCTTTTAAGCTTGTTGCTTATGACTTTTGGTTTATAATACAACAATTACCTTTCAAATGGTGTCTTTTTAAGGCAGAGTTGACAAATCAATTGTAATCGACACTGTACCAAATTCATCTATATCGACCAAAATCACATGTGAATGTCTCTCTCTCCGTACTCTCTCTTGCGAACAGGCAGAATTCAAAAATTTAAGTTAAAAGCCATAAACCACAACTTAAAAGAACTCACCTGATATCTATAACCTTCTTTTAAAAACCCCATTGCAACGCACGAGCATCTTACTAGTTACATATGAGGTGAGAGTGACTTGGACACTGTGCCAGTAGGGACGAATCCAAGCCTAGGGTCGTAGGCACCGGCGGATCTACTATGGGTCAAGAGTATTCAGCTGAACACCTAAATTTTTTTATAAAATACTATGTATATAATAGGCATATTAGATATATATACTATTAGTTGTGTTAAAACTATATTTTTATGCCTGCAAATAAATTCAGCCCGCACTCCCTGTATCTCGCGCGCAGCCAATGTAATACATTAGACCCATTTTTCTTTCCACCTCAGCCCTCCTCACACCCAAAGATGTAAAGATATAAACAAAATCCTAACATTTGTTCTATTTCTCATCTTGTGGTTGTGTGTGTGGGAGGCGGCTTCGGCCTTCGAGTGGCGAGCAGACGGAGGTGCAGGCTAGAGGTGAGTGACGACCGGCGGACGCGGACGTGGTGCCACGATGTGATGACAATCATGCGTGAGGTGGCGTGTGGTGCAAGGTGAGCGTGTGGCAGCGCAAGCGAGCAGAGAAGTGTCGCGGGCAAGCCGACAATGGCACAACGAACACGGAGGAAGGGAGTGGGCGACAGGAAGGGAGTAGCGTGGTAGCCGGGAGAGAGCATGGCATTGAAAAGTGAGTAACATCTCCAACTTATTGTCATCGTTCTCTCTTCAGATCTAGGTGTGCTCCACCCCTCCATTTATTTTCTTTCTTGGTCTATTTTGCTCCATAGAAGGAACATACAATTTACTCTTAGATGGACAGTTCTTGCTGATGGAGAAATAGCAAAAAAAAAGACAAGATCAACAAGATATACGACTCTCATTTATCTCTATAATTTGTTGTTTAATTCATATAATTATTGTTGCCTTATGTCGCCCATTTTCTCATAAGAAATCATTAATTTCTGTATTTTATGTATTTTTATTATATCTACATACATGTATCGTTGTATCGGTATTTTGGGGAGGGTGCGCTACGATATCAACGTATTCGAGCAATTTAACTCCGAAATTCGAACACTCATCCTAAAAATCTTGGGTCCGCCGCTGGCCATAGGCCTAGGATATAAAAACCATGAAGACCCCTTTAGAAAAATTTCCAAAAAAATCGAGGGATAGAGGGCTTAACCCAAGATGAGCTGGTCTAAGCTTAGGGCATGGCCTATCACTGCTTTTGTCCTTGGGTGCTAAGGGTAAACAACATTCACCGTCGCCATGGCCAGGTCATGTACAACGTTGGACAAGGAACACTCGTAAGAAAACCAAAAGAGAAGTAAACTAAACTACTCATACTACTGCCCACAAAGACCTGGTGGTGGTCCCCTCCCTTCCCACCGCCGATGAAGGTGCTGGGCGCCGAAGGTAGGAGAGGGGGCTAGATCTGAAATAGCCACGAAGAGGAGAGAGAAGGGGAGGGGGTCGGGAACGATAAGGGAAAAAAAGGAAAAATGATCTTACCATAGGTACAAGTAGATGCTCCCGTTTTCACCTCTACTTGTTGCGGGTCATACGACGCATTTGCCATGTTGTTGACATGGGCAGCGCGTCCTCGCTCGTTCATGCGCGGACCTCCTCGTAGGCTTTGCGCCGTCTTGGTATCGACGTTGTTGCATGCCGCCATTTCTCTCGAATAGCCACTTCACTGTCTCTGTTCCGACTTCCGCGACGGCACGATCCACACTAGCGCACGTGGTCGCAACTCGGCCGATGCTGTGGTTCTCAAATGGAAAAAGGGTGGTGACATATAAAGGGGGCAGAGGCGATGTAAAGAATTGATTGCGAAGATTTAGCTGTGCAATGGATTGCGAAGATTTAGACGCGCAATCAACGGCTAGCAATCCATGAGTGAAACATGTAAGCGTTTCGGGCGCGGCCTAAAGCCCGAGTTTACGATCAGGCCGTGCTTAAGAAATGTAGACTAAGATCGGCCGGGGCCCATTGCGGCAAAAGGAAATCTGCCAGTGGCCCAACGCCGAGCCTAGCCTACTGATCCAATGGGCAAGTATAGAAACGTTCCTCTTATCCCGTTTTCTCCGACTGGCCTGTAGAAGGGTATTCTGCCTGTTTAGGCCCGCGCGGACGGGTTGTGGTGCGGCCATGCCGGCCGCGGGAGACGGGATGACGAGCCGAAAGGGGGAGCACGCGCGCAGCCGATGGGCTACGGCCTGCGGAGTGTGAGGCGTTTGCGGGCCTAAACAGGCCCGCGCGGACGGTCTGCGTGGAGGAGAGGCGCTGTTCGGCCGCACGGCGTGGCGATTTGATGGTATTTTGGTGGGCTGCCGAACGGGAGGCAGTCGCGGCACGGTGGGAGCGCGGGCGGCCTGTCACCCTGTCAGATGCACGGGGCGGAGGCGGAGTGTCTTGGGGTTTGTTCTTTTTTTTTTTTTTTTTGCTGAAATTTATGGTTTTTAGCTGGGATTTGTAACTTTTGAGTTATTTGTGTGAGAGATTACAGAGTAACAGAAAGTCACGTGTAGTTTTTGCCGATATAAATGAAGTCGATACAGTATATACTATGATTAACCAGTAGATCTCATTTTAAAAAAGACATTTCATTTAAAAGATAGTTACTGTAGAAAAGTTAAAAGGTGAAAAAGACAGCCTTGAACATTGGAACCGGGCTGGTTGGCAGCTAGGGCGAGGCGCGGTGTCCGACCGCGCGTCGGAGGCGTTCTGCGGGGCCTCCGCCACTTTGCAGGGCCGTGTGCGAGGCCGCGCGGCCAGCGGTTGTTTGTCATTCCGGGCGTCGCTGCTTAGACCGTCGACACAGCTCTCTCCTGCGTTGTTTCGCTCGGCCAGTGCGAGATCGTCGAGCGAAGCTATATCAGAATCGTCGAAGCAGACCTAAAGGCCAAGCTAGGCCCCCTAAGGTGCTGAAAAAGTTAAGCAAGCACAGGACATGTTCTTTTGGGCTTTTGAAATCGGCTTTTGGCTTCTGATACAATACTTAACTTTCAAACGGAGTATTTTCTCAAGACGGGGTCTACAAGTTAAACGATCTGCACGTTAAAAGCTCAACATCTGTACCAATCAAAATCACAAGTAAATATCTGTCTCTCCGTAATCTGCACCGTAAACAGCTAAAATTCAAAAATTTTAACCAAAAATTATAAACCGCAGCCGAAAAGAACAGAGCCACAGCGCACGGTCCGCGCAGCACAAGCAGCAGAAGCAGCCGCCGCCTCGTACCACCTGTGGCCGTGGCGGACTTCCGTTTTCCCGAACCAAAACTGCGTGCGGCACGCATGGATTCAAGCGTCAACAGCACAGCACCACCACTAGCAGGTGTAGGTCCCTAGTCTCAACACGAGCCTCCGGCGTGGTCGCATGCAGACCGGTGAACACGTGTGAACCTCCGGGCGCTGGCTGCCGATACCACTGCCCGACGCAGCGTGGAATCTCCAGCGGCCACGCAAGCGAAACAAGCCCGAAACCGCGTAGATGCGATGCGATGCGACCGTAGGTTTTGGGTAATCGCGACAGCACCGCACACCATGCCATCCATGGAAAAAAAATTTTCCTTCGTTTCACGCTGCCATGTCGTGTATCGCCTGAGCTCTGGAATCTGGGTAACAACAGCAGTACAGGGCCGAGTCATGCGTGACACGTATGGCAGGCGCTTTTCATCGTAAGATCTCCATTTCTTGTTCTTTGTTTTTTTTAAAAAAAAATTGGACAGGCCGAAAGGTCGTAGATACGGTCGGAGCATTATACAAAACCAACTGGAAGGAACAACCCAACACGCATATTGACACGGAGAATCGAGAAAGATCTAGCTTAACGAAAAAAAAATATTGTTGTGGTCAGCCAAATTCAAAGCAAAGCAACACAGGAAAGCATACATAGAACAAAGCGAAGCACTACTACCATTATAGTACTATGTGCTCGAGCTAACTGCACTATTGATCTTACTTTACGCTTGCATGGATTCCAATTTATATGAACTGGCCAATAGACTGAAGAGCTAGCGTCGCCGTAGACCGAAGAGAGTCGCCGTAGCCTACCTACCATCCCATGGCGTGTTGCTTCTGCTTGGCTGTTTCAGAGTTATTAGCGAAAATAGCTGTAATTGACGTATTATTTATAAAAAATAATATCTTCATAGCTATAATTATAAAAATAGCGAGTAGGAAAGTCGGATTAACATGTTGCGACATACTGCCCAGTAACAATCTCGGTTCGACACATGGCACTTATCGCCCGGTGACTGCCTGACTGGGCATTAACCTCAGGCCAACACGTGATGGCTCACCATGCGCATTAGCCCCCGCCATGTATCGACCCGAGGTTAATGCTGTCTAGTGTTGCCACATGTTAGCCCGAGGTTCCGACCGTCCGATGGTCAGGCAGCAGAAACGTCATTTTTGCAATTATAATTAAGAGGATGTTATTTTTGCAAATAACGTGTCAAATATGACGTTTTAGCATAGTACTCCACTACTATCTCTAGCTTCCTTCAAACAAACAAGTGTGATAACTTTTTTACCGTCATTTTGAAGTAGTTTATAGGGATAATCTTTTCAACATAATTTATCAGTTTATTGATATTTAATTTATTTATACAAATATTTATACTAGAGTAGAAAATTACCAGTTACAGTCATAAACCAATAGACGCAGCTAAAAAGAACGGATTCTCTTATCTCCATCACCTGATAACCTCGACAACTTCTCTCAGCTGCAGGCTCTTCAGCCCCTGGTTTCTGTTTGGTACTGACAGAGCGATGGGTACATTTTCTTAAGACGACTATTTTGGACTACTTTGCATGTCATATTCTCAGCTGTTTCTGCGCTTCCACGCTACGTTTGCGCTACGTAAAGAGATGCGTAATTATTTGGTGAAGTGAAAAAAAATTGGTCCGATGAACTTTGTAGCGAGAAGAATGGCAATGGTGTACCTGCTTCAAATTTCTTCTAAAATTCTATTGGAGGTGTGGATAAATGATAACAACATATTTAGAACGCAGGCGTTTCACATGAAATAATTAACTTAATTTTCTTAGTAATAAGGGAAAATTTATGCTTTTCAAATAGAGCCTAAGTGGATATAGACCGTGAGAGGGGAGAATAACACAGAAGAATGGTTTTTTATTTCATAAGAAATTTTAAGTATGCAAAATGCTTCCTTTCTTCAAATCCTACCTACGTATACAGCGGGGGGAAGATAGTATGATATCTTATTGGGACATAAATTGCTTAAACATGAATTAATTTTTATAAGCAAAATATAACTTCTTATCACGCTTCATATAGTACAACCATACTCCTAGCTTCTCTCCGTACAACTGACATGAATGCATGAAGATTAATTCATTTTTAATCAAAATCGAAAGTTGTTGCATTATTAGCATATATGTTTCACTTCATAAAGTACAAAATGTACTCATACCCTCTCCTTGTACTTAAACATCAATCTTTTCATGTTGGCCTGGCTGCTAGTCATATTATGGCTTATACAAATGCATCAGCCATCAGGTGCCTTAAGTTTGCACCCGCGTAAGTGCAAGCTTCCATCCACCCAGTACGGTGGCTTCACTGGACCCACGGCGCGGGGGTCGGCTGACGTCGACGTCAGGGACGTTAGGTTACTAACGCGTGGACTCGTAGCTCGTGGGGTTCACGCGTTAGTGACCTAACGTCTCTGACGTTGACGTCAGAGGATCCGGTTTCGGACCCACGATGGTATGTGCTTTGTAGCACCCATAATTTTTTTTATTTTGGCGTTTTGATAATATCTTTATTCAATATTTTAAATTAGGATCCCTACAAGAAAAAAAATATTACAAGCACCATCTCATCCCACCGGTCAGCCAAACCTCTTCCTCTTTCCTTCACTATCCCATCTCTCTTGGCTCAACCCTGACCAATCCTCTCCAAACGAAATTAAAAAATTAATGTGTTTTAAACAGTTTTTAGTTTTTAAATATCCAAAGGTAGAAGCTACTATTATTTGGAATAGGGGATAACCCAAAAAGGCTTTATACATCCATCGTACGTATCATTAAGGCAGTCCCAGTGCTCCACGTAGGATAGTGTCTATGGCATTAATTAGATTGCCATGTAGGAGTTTTAGATGATGTGGCGCAAAAAAGGAAGAAACTGGGTCTCATGCAAGACCTAGTTTCTATGAGAAAACCAATGCAATAGACACTACCAAATTTTGCATTGGAGAGATGGTGGTATCTTCATGATAGATGGAGAAAAATTATGATTGCTGGAGAGGAGAGAGAGATTTTGATGCTTAATTAATTGCTTGGGTTATAAATAGACATGGTGCATTAGAGATAATAGTGTCTAAAGTAGTGTCTATATGATATGGCATAGATAGAAACTACTTAAGTGATTTCTGCACTGGGACTACCCTTAAGGCTGATATAATGATGAAACAACAGTAGAACACTGGTGTCTCGTTATGTTGCGGTTTCAAAAGACTACGGACTAGTCATGTCGTTCTCCAACATAATTGCAGTAGTATTATCATTTTATCAGTCGCTAGTTTGTGCCCCATGGGCCCACCATGCGATCAAGAAGTATAAAAGAGAATTATAAAAAGGTTGCTCAATGGCAAAGCCGATAGGAAAAAGAGAGGGATGTGGATGACTTCACGACAGATAAGGTATTCTTTTCAAATTTTAAAAGACATTTTTTATTATAACTAGATTTTAAATAAAATATCTTTTTAAGTTAAGATCTATAAATTAATTATAGTAAACACTACATCAGCTTTATTTATATTATTTAAAATCGCACGTGGGTCTATCTCTTTCTAGACTCTCTCAACTAAAAACCATAAGCTGTAGTTAAAAGATATAAGATAAAGCAAAAAAAACATGCCCAAAAAATTATGCCACTAGAAAGAGAGTTATGGTAAAGATTACAGCATGATTAGGACATCCGTCCCATCTTTTATCTGTGTATACACAAAAATAATCTACTGGTTATGTGCTGGAAAAGCTAAGAGATGCATAATAAATAAATCTTCTAAAACAATAGAGATGCTCTGCATGTGGAAGAGTTGTGACGATCTAGTACTCATAAAGTTTCCAGCAATCCTCAAAACCGTGAGCTTACACTTGGTTTTTAATTCGTAATATTCGAGTACCTGTGCATCAGTGCATGTGTAAAGGGAGAAATCACACGTATCATTCCTCTCGTGGTAGAAGGGCAAAAGGATTGTGACGATCCACATTATTATCATAGGGTAATAACGCTAATCAACGGATTATTATTCGTTTTAGCCGATAAAACATCGCTCTAACGAATAATAAGCCTATCAGAATGTTGCAGCAGAACAATAATTAGAGACAAAATACGATATTACAAGAATGTCGCCACGCAGGGCTAAAATTTATTACAAAGCCTCAAGGGCTTAAATATCTCATACTAACACAACCTTCGCATGGAATGCCCACCTTGCCCTATTGCAACCCGAGTCCATGGTCTTCCGTCCAAGCAATCTCCCACCTGACTTGCTATTCTCTGAACTGACATGCTCCTAAGCAAGGGGAGATTTATAGCAAGGGTGAGTACAGAAGTACTCAGCAAGCGATATTAGCAAAAATGCACAGAATGATTATCCATTTTCACTTTTAGGAATCTCAATTCCTATCCTCAATTTCTTGCCCAACAAAGAAAATAAGGTTTGTTGGTTTTGAAACAATTACAATTTATTAATTCATAAAACTACTGAACATACGCATGAACAGCAAAAAACCCCATAAGTTTCCGTAATTCTCCTTTTCCGGAGACAGGCATGAATTCATGATTTGGATAGCATTGCGCAAGCTAGTATCACTTTACCCAATACCACTCTTGATCCTGGTGGCTCAGGGATTTCCGCAATTCCTTAGATGCGGCGCCCAGATCAGAGTACAGTACGTTTGCATCTATCTCAGTAATTATATCTCCACCCAACATTCTCGGCCAGCGGCCCGAGATGGTTTCTCACCCTCGCTCGGCGCCCACGGACCTCGACATAGTTGTTGGTTGGGGCGGCCCGAGGTGGTTTCTCACCCTCGCTCGGCGCCCACGGGCCTCGCCCTACCCCAACCTCCACCCGCGCTAATATATGCGTCTTGCATCCCCCACCCGGCACCCAAACTCTGGCCCGGATCATGTGGGTTCTTGCGGTGGTGGAGGTCCCCACCCGGCACCCAGTTGCTGGCCCGGATCTTGTGGGTTCCTCCACGGGGTCCCCCATCCGGCACCCAAGTGCTGGCCCGGATCGTGTGGGTTCTCCCAACGGCTTAATAAATACTTACCCATGTGGAGAATATAACACTTTGATAGAGCTACTAATCTGTCCGTAAAAACGGGATGTTGGCTGATACGGTTTGGTACGGTCTGTTCACACGGACGAAGTTGGTAATTCCTTATATTCTATGCTTATGCAGAGGTCCCACACCTTCCCACTCATTACCTGCCCTTGCAACCTCTGCCCACCTTCTTACTTAACTTTAGTGGCCAACTGCTCCATCAGTTGCCATTCATTTCTTTTCTCTTATCTCTTGCCAATTCTCGATTTAAACAATCTTTTATTTATTTCATGCAGGGTGATACTAGATTAATACAAAATACTTATTTTATGAAATATACTCAGAAGCTTTGATCAAAGGAATGCTTGCCTGAACTTTAACCATATACTCGGATTCAATTAGGATCAGGTGAAGTCGTTCCCGTAGCTTGGTTGTTGCCTGCAATTAAATACGTCGACTACGACTTAATTTACGAAAATATAATAACATATGAGGTGTCGATGTGCTTGTGCTCCTAAGGTAAGACTTTGATTAATTTAATCCGATCGTGGTAATCAAGGTTAATTTCGGTACACTACTCGTCACTCGACATCATCACACTAGCGTCCTGAGATATGGTTGATCTAGTAGGCATGCCCAACGTTTTTATTAATTCCTAGTACTATTAATTAAATTATACTAAAGCGTCTTCGCACGATCTCCAAGTTTTATTTTAGCTAGATGCGAATTGCTACGGCTTATGCTATTTAAATTACTATGTACCAGTTTAATCGGCGGCACAACTTCTAAATCATGGCTTACTATTTTAATTTGGTACAGATTATTCTAGTCGTCATGACCAGTTCTAAATCTTCTAACGGCTATTAATTTATTGTAATAATTTAGAATAGTTATTAGTGGATTTCCACAATTTATTTTCGACTAACAAAATTTAGCTAGGCCTTTAAATGCGCAACAGAATGATCTAAATGATATTATGATCATTTGCTTCGCATGCGCGCAATTTCCAGCCTACGGCATCCTTTAGTTTATTTTTAGGATCCAATAATATTTACTAGGAAAGTTCTACAATTTAATACAACCAACCAGGATTTCAACAATATACTAATTTAATCAGTATGAGCTATATTTTAATCTGTTGATGGCAATTCACTCACTCTAATCATTGTAATTGTTGAGTAGTGATCTTCTATTATTTAGATGAGCCTGATTACACTATCTGGTTATTTAAACCTATAACAATTAGTTCCTGCTATAGTATTTTAATTTAATCCGCACGGTTATCAGGTTAATCAACTAGTATCTTTTCAGTTGTCGGACCATCGTTACTTTGTCCTCCTATTCTAGAGTAATCCAAGGTGGATTTCTATAATTATTAGAGGTGAACTTTCTATAATTTAAATATTATTAATCTAGTTATCTAAGTCATTGATTTTACCGCTGAGTAGTCTAAATAACACTACACAGATTTTAATATTTACGCGGACCTGTTCTACTGCATTCACGTTTTTGGTTCATTTATAATGAGATCTTGGATATTTATTATTGAAGTTTCACAAGTTTATACTATCAACATGGTTAAGTAATTATTTAATTAGGATGTCAAATGATTTGAACGGCATTCTACTATTCCATGCGATAAACTCTATATTGTTAATCTATTGACAGACATTTGCCTGAAAATTCTACTAAAAAATAATCTACGACGTCGAAACATACTATTATTTAGGTAATTAAGAGAATCCTAATAAATGTGCTTACTGGTTTCTAATTCCTCGATCAGCTTCTAAATATTTTCTATTACGTCACTACAGTCAATATTCCCAAACAGGTCGTTTAGTAACCATAGCAATTTATTTAACTATAACCGTTCAGGAATACTAAGATTTTTATACTGTATTTTTATAAGCGACTATTACCAATTTTTATCAATTTACTAGAACCTTTTTATTTTCCTCCTATTTTCTCTCATCCTTCTCTTTTCCTTTTTTTCTCTCTTTTTCCGCCCGACCCCTTTCCTCTGGGCCTTCGGCCGATGCTTCTGCCCTCCTCTCTTTCTTTTTCCCACCGCCGCCGCCTTGGCTTCTCCTCCATCTTCTCCCCTTCATCGCCGCCTCCGCTCCTCCCCTTCTTCCTCTGGCTCCCGACGCGCCTCGGTTGCCTCTCTCGCTTCCTCTCCCGGTTCTCCCTCCCCACGGACGCCGCGCCGCCGCTCCTTCTTCACTCCGGCGCCACCTCTCGGCTCCTCCGCCGCCCCCGGGTCTCAGCGCCTCCAGCCCCGGGTCTCCACGCCTCCCCGACGCCCGCCCCCGAGCGCCACCCCTCCAGTGGCGCCGCCATCCTCTCGCGCCTGCTCCCCGACGCTCGCCTTGTCCCCATGCGCCGCCGTCTTGGCCGCGCCCAGCTGTCGGCCGCCCCCACCTTGCTTCTCCGCACCGCCTGGTTTCCACAGCCAGATACGTGGCCTAGGGCCCAGATCTGGCATCTCCTCCCCCAATTCCAACCCGATCTGCATACTTTGATTGCTATTTTGATTTGCTTCTAATGGATTTGCTCCAGAGGTGATAGGCTTGGAGGTATGTTGCCCTTGCGAGTCATGGCCGAGCTAGAGCCGCTCGCACGCCGGGGGAGTGCGCGGTGGCGGCTAGGGTTATGGCTACGCCGATGGTAGCACGCCGCCGCCTGCATCTAGGGTAAGCACTTGCCCCTTTTTCTCTCCTCTACTTCTTCTTCTATCTCCAGTGACTACTCTGTGTGCTGGTGCATGATGGATATGGGTGCTATTCTATTGTTACTGGTGATTTGTCATGTGTGGTAAGCTAGGTTTGGTATTGAGATGAATACTAAGTTCATGTGTGCTTGGGGTTACCTTTGCCGGTGGGTTTTGGTCGCTTTGGCGAGGATGGCGACTCGTGCTCAGCGGTCGCCTTCCCCATTGATGGTGAATCGGCTAGTCTGGGTGGTGGTCTCCTCCTCCTACGGCTTGCTGGCCTGTGGTTTTGCTCCTTGCCACCTTCTTGCTCCTGGTTGACTCGTCCCGATGCTAGTCTGGTGGCCTCCTCCTCTTGCCGTCGCTGTCACCGTCGCCTTGATCCTGATCAGCTCGCCTGGCCTTCGTCTTGCGGTCTGGGTCTACTCGGCTGGTGGGGTTTCTCTGTGGCTTGGAATGGATGGAAGGCTTGGGGAAAATGGGAACGAGAGACGGTGAGAGTTGGCTTGCTTCGCCGTGCTCTGCCTGTTCTCTGCTGGTGGCTGCGTGTGATATTTTGGCTTGGCCGGGTTTATCCGCCGGTGTTATCCGCCGAGTGGTTTTACTCGATGGCATGCTGGCGGTTTCGGCTATTGTGGTCTCGCTGTGCCTCCTGTTACTGTTTTGGCTTGAGAGATATTTTGGCCGGTTGCTATATTAAATCAGGTTTGTTTTATGCCGAATGATAATCCTACGGTTGTGAGAGGTGCCGACTGGCCCCCGGACGGTCAGGTATCTCCGTGAACGGATTACCCCGCCCGAAGTTAAATCCTAGGGCTCTGACGGCTATTCGCTTTTATTTCTTTTGTTTATTTTTATTCGTTCTTTTGTTCGGTCTTTTTCGGTATTAAAACTATTGATTCGCTTACAAGAAATTTCGATGTGGTGGTACTCTAACGACGGACTTCAATGTATGAAATGGTCTAATTGTAATAGGGCTTTCTCTTAATATTGATGTATACAATTTGATGTAATTTCTATTCTTCATTTCCCTATTGTAATAATTAGGTATGAGATGGATCTCTAGTTGTAATTGACACTCTCTATTGTAATTGCTTTATTTTTGAGATAGTTATTTGGTTAAGACACAAAATTGTTTATCTGTTGTAATTCGTATTGTCGCTATTATGTAATACAAATTGTAATTAATTAACTACTGTTGTACTACAGACTGTTATATATGTACTTTAATTGAGTTGCAAGTTTTTTTACCTTTCGTGCAATCGAATTTTGTCTCACTCTAGTCCACTAATTGGTCTTCGTCCTCATCGATGGATTACGGTAATAGCGTATTCGTTTATCGTTCGTTGGTTTCAATTTATACGGCTACGTAGAAAAGTTTAAATTCCCTCGTATTTTTAGATTATCATTTATGTAATTAATTCTACTTAACATCCTAATTCGCTAATTAGGGTTAATTAATGACGTGGGTTGTTACAAGGATATACACATGGTAGATGCATGTTAGTGAGCTACCGGGAGGATGATGGTATTTGAAGGAGTTACAAGATGGATCACAGGTGCTGTAGCATTTTACATGGCTTTTTGCTAACTCAACCGGAGCAAAATATCTTTTAAAAAAAAGGAAAGAAAACATGACTTAGCTGATGCATCCAAGGAAAATGTGACGCTTAAGCCTCAAGTTTTACGTGCCGCTCGATTGGACTGAAATAAGCTAGTTTATAACTAAAATTATGTTGTAGTTAGCTAAAATTACATTGTAGCTGATGATAACTTATTTGGTGTAACTAAATTTAAAAAATTTAAAAATAGAATAAACATGTTATCATATCATAAACAATACAAATGAATACGGAAAAAAAGAACCGGGAAAAAAACTTAAAAAGCTAAAAAGTCATAAAAAAGAAAATATAGGAACCGTAAAAATATAAACTAGAGGTTAGAAGTTTAGACTTTACGCTTCAACTACTTCATAATTTACCTCTGAATGGAATTCGTCAAGGATTTGACGCACGAGTGCGACTCTACACGTGACTGGCTCTTCTTTGACCCCCGTAATTAACCTCACAGCAACAGTTAGTAGTAGTAGAACGTAGGGGTTGTTGCGCAGAGGCGCAGAGCACTCGAGTTTTTTTTATCGCCGGGCGAGCTGCGCCCCACACGGCCACACCCGCGGTTTGAACACAGGCGCGCGGCGGGGCCCGCCGGCGCCCGCGCGTCGCCGTCATGCCTCACGGCGATAATCCGCGGGCAGGGACGCGACGCGGGTAGAAATAGCCGCGCGCACCCAAAAAATACCCAGCCCCGCTTAGCGGAGACATCCCACTCTAGGGCCACCACCTCCTGTCTACCCCCCCTCTCTTCCTCTCTTCTCTCCCCAGCGACCTCCCTCTCCCTCCCTCTGCACAACCCCTGCGTGGGACGGCTTGAGCTGAAGGGTTCGACCTGGGAGCGCGGAGAGGTACGTGCGTCCTTCTTCCCTGCCTTCTTGGTAGCTGGTAGGCCAGGGTTTGCGTGTGGTGTGGTGAGGCGCAAGAAATGGATGCGAAGCTGCTGTCTTTGCTTAAGCCTCGGCTAGCTAGGGGATTCTTGATGTTTGGCTGTGACTAGTGGTTTGTGTGAATCGATGTACAGTTCGTTTTCTTATGAGATACGGAGTTGCACAAGAGAAAAGAAGCTGCTTTGAGGGCTTTTTTTTTTAACAAATTTAATGATCAAATCTCTGCATATTTTGCAAGCTTAGGGGCATGTAGAGTACTCGTAGGACCTCAATACTGGGACATGGCCTTCCTTGTGAATCTATGGAGATTTTTTTTTTGAGACCACGTCAAATTGTTAGGAGCGCCGAGCGCACGAGTGGTGTTTAGTAAAATTCTTGATTTGTGCTAAACCATGACCAAACACGGCAGATCTAGAAGCTTTTCACTACTGACTTTCGTGATTTATTTAAATGGGTGTTAATCTTGCGCCGAGGGTAGTTGAGCCGACGGGTCAAACTGCTTGTGCAGGCGGTTTGGTGTAGGAAATTATTAGACGAGGATACTTTATGACTCGTCTACAGCCCTCTGTTTTGTCTGCGCACTGGTTGGTCATACTTGTCCAGTACGTGTGCTTTGAAGGTTGTACGATGTCAATCATGACGCTGTTCTTCGGTCAGCATTACAACACACTACTTCGTTCGCGTTCTGTCGGTAGGAACAGGATGCCCCACTCTTGGTGGTATTGCCAGGATTTGGTGTGCTAGTTTTTTATATTGTTTCAGGACAATTACATATGTAGTTTCCTGTAATTGGAAGAACGTGTACAAGATTTAGTCCCAAGTTTACTGACCAAGGTTAACAGTTGAGTCCCTTGGCATGCACACTTTCTTCCTTGCCGATCAGTTTCACTGATATGGTGTCTTATGGCTTTGGAATTTACACTGATAAAATGGCTGTATGTTGCCTTCAGTGAAGGGAGCTCGTCTAGCAATAATGAGTATTTTCTTTCATAGGATACAGTATATTATTTCCTGTGTCTGAGATTTGAAATGTTTCATGTATCATTACTATTATAAAAGAACGAGTTGGTGATCGTACGTCCGTTCTTCTCCAATCGTTCTATTTCTTCAACTTCCCATTACTCTTTGTTAGGATTCTCTATAGGATCTCCTAGGTTAGATCTAGCGGGGTTTCTTTACGGGTTCGGGTTCTTGAGGTAATACCGAGAGAGAGAGAGGGGACTAACCGTCCGATGTGGAGGAGGGGTTGGCCATCGCGGGTACGTTCGGTGAAGTCTGCGCACGGGCAGCGACGGTCGGGGAAGAGGTGCGGGGCTCCTTGGTGGCGGCGTGTCCCGGGCCGCGGCGATCTCCCTGGCGGCGGCGATCTGGCGGTGGTGCTTCCCGTCGCTGGAGCGCCCCCTCTTAGATCGGATCTAGAGTTTTGTCGGTGGGGAAGGTGGCGGCACGGTGAACCTCGTCGTGCGTGCCACCCCGGCCCCCACCTCTGTTTATATGGCGCTGGCGACAGGGCCCACCACTATTGGGTGGCGCCCCGATCGAGTGCTTGATCAAGGGTGAGGGCATTTGGCCGTTGGGCCAAATGCCCTGAGATCATTCTAACATTCTCCCCCTTGATCTCAATCTATACTTTATCTTTAATTACTTTTGCCTTTACACATTCCATCACAGATTAGTGCATAGAACATGTCTCATCGTCACGGTCAATCGATAGATTCAATGACTACAATACACTCTCTCTGCTCAAATAGTTACTTTAATCTTTTGAGCCATCTTTTAGTCCAGAGTCATAGGCTTTCCTTAAACCCATGCCGCTATATGTTCTCTCGAACACGTTGGGTGGTAAGCCTTTAGTAAGCGGATCCGCTAACATCTTTGCGGTACTTATATGCTCAAGACTTATAATTTGATCCGAACTTTATCTTTCACAACATAGTACTTTATGTCAATGTGTTTGGCAAACACCACTTGACTTATTGTTGTGGGCATACGTTCTGCGGGTTTATTATCGCGATACAACTTAAGTGGTCTATTGATATCGTCAAGCACTTTTAAACCGGGTATGAACTTCTTTAGCCGATTCACACCGCCTCGTAGCCTCATAACATGCTACAAACTCGGCATACATTGTGGGCGATGTAGTGACGGTTTGCTTTGAGCTTTTCCACGATATAGCTCCTCCGTGAGAGTGAATACATATCCGGATGTAGACTTTCTATCATCTCCGCAAAATCGAATCAGTATACCCACTATATGGAGTGAATCGATCTTACGTATGTCATCATGAGACCTTTTGTTCCTTGCAAATAACGCAAGACTTTCTTTATCAATTTCCAATGTTCTATTCCGCACTGCTCGAATCGCCAAGTAACCGGTAACAAATGCTAAGTCGGGCGTGTGCACACTTGAGCATTGTAAGCTTCCGACAGTGAAGCATATGGAACCGCTTTCATTTGATCGATCTCATATCGGTTCTGGGGCATTGAAAATCCCATATCGTAGTCCTTGACTATAGGTGCGAGCGAAGGACTACATTTATGCATACCAAAATTCTTTAAGACTTTCTCTATGTATGCCTTTGTGACAGTCCCAATGTCCCCTTGTTTCTATCCGGTGAATTTGATCCTACAACGAACGAAGCTTCACCAAGATCTTTCATATCAAAGTTTGAGGACAAAAACTTCTTTGTCTCGATGTGCACTAACATCACTACTAGCTAGCGGATATCATCCACATACGGATTAGGAAGATAAACTTCCCATCTTTAAACTTTGCATAAACACACTTGTCCTCTACATTCTCTTTAAACCCAAATTTTCTTATTGTCTTGTCAAACTTCAAGTACCACTTGTCTTGAAGCTTGTTTTAACCATAAATCGATTTCTTTAGGCGGCATCCCATTCTTTCATTTCCTTCCACGACAAAACCTTTCGGTTGTGCCATGTAAACATTTTCCTCCAAATCCCCATTAAGAAATGTCGTCTTTACATCCATCGATGTAACTCTAAATCATAATGTGCTACTAATGCTATTATGATTACGAAGGAATCTTTAGATGAGACTGGAGAAAAGTCTCATTGTAATCAATCCCTCTCTTTGCGTAAAGCCTTTTGCCACAAGTCGCGCTTTTTATCTTTCTACATTCCTTGGGAGTTAAGCTTTGTCTTGTAGACCCATTTGACCCTCTTTGTTTTGGCTCCTTTAGGAATAGTTTTCAAGTCCTGGACTTTATTAGCCTTCATGGACCTCATTTCCTCTTCCATGGCCTCAAGCCATTTTGAAGAATTTTCGTTTCTCATAGCTTCTTCAAATGAGGTGGGATCATCCTCCATTTGAAATTCCTCTGTATGATAAATCGATAATCATCGAAATAGTGATCTTCTTACTCTTTGAGACCTCCTGGGCCTCCTCATTTGGTACATCTTCATTTGAATTCTTGTTGCTCCCCTCATCTGTGGCAATAGGTTCTATAGTATCTGAAGAACAGTTCCTCATTATCATTCATTGTTGCCACGGGAGGAACAATAATGAGATCTCGGCACCACGTTGTTTTGCACCGTCGGTGCGGCGGCAGTGAGTAGTGTGAAAATGACTCTTGAATCATCGAAGTGGGCGCATACACCCGCTTCTCTTCAAGGTCAATCTCTCGAGCTACCATGCTTCCTCTCATCATTTCATCCTCTAAGAAGACAGCGTGTCTCGTTTGTACAAACTTTGTATATCTATCTGGACAGTAGAAACGAAACTCTTTTGACTTTTCAGGGTAGCCAATGAAATGACAACTTACTGTTTTGGGATCAAGCTTTCCAAGGTTTGGGTTAAATACTTTAGCCTCGCAGACTCCCACACACGTAAGTGGTTTAGTGAGGGAACTCTTCCTGTCCACATCTCGTACGGTGTTTTGGGCACCGACTTATTAGGGACTCTGTTGAGAATATGAATGGCGGTTTTCAACGCCTCCATCCATAAACTCAATGGCAGTGTGGAGTAGTTCATCATGCTTCGCACCATATCCATCAGGGTACGGTTGCGTCTTTCAGCTACTCCATTTTGCTGAGGTTCGTCCAGTGTAGAATACTGGGCCACTATTCCATTTTCCTATAAATACCTTGCAAAAGGTCCAGGAACTTGTCCATATGGGGTATGTCGACCGTAGTACTCCCCCACGATCAGATCGGACTATCTTAATCTTTAAATCGTGTTGGTTTTTAATTTCAGCCTTAAATATCTTGAATTTATCCAAGACTTCATTTCTTTCTTTGATTGGATAAATATATCCATAACGGGAGTAATCATTCGTGAATATTATGAACGAGTCATATCCATCCACACATTTCACAGGAAAAGGACCACAAATATCTGTGTGAATAATTTGTAGAACTCCTGTGCTTCTTTTAGCGTCTGTTTTAATTTTCTTTACATATTTTCTTTAATGCATTCTCTGCATTGTTCTAAGTCTGAGAACTCTAATGGAGGAAGAATATCATTCTTAACTAGTCTTTCTATTCTCCCCCTCGAAATATGGCCTAAACGACAGTGCCATAATTTCGACGATTCATCTAGAGTTCTCTTTCGTTTTCTGTTTACATTCGTAGACGAGGATTCAATCACTTTCTCACACGCGACGTTCCCATTATCGCATACGACATTCACATCATCATATAATGATAACAGATAAAGCTCATTCTGTAAGATGGTAAGATCAACACATTCTTTATTAAACATTATTTCACACTTGCCATTTCTAAAATTACAATCATAACCATCTTTGTCCAAATTTGAAACACTAATCAAATTCCTCTGTAAAGAGGGAACAAAAAGGACATCTCTAAGTAAAAGATTGGAGCCATTGGCTAACTTTAATGAAAGATCGCCAATGGCTTCAACTTCAGCTTGGACTCCATTTGCAACTTTAATGCATCTTTCGTTTCTTTGCGTAGTCCTCGTCGAACGGAATCCTCAGAAGGAATTAGCAACATGAGCAGTTGCTCTGAGTCAATCCACCAAGTGGATTTGAATATTGCACATACAGCATTCATTTATAAAGGTAATAATGTTCTCACCTTTCTTTGTCATTATCATCTTTAAGTAATCGTGATGTTCTTCTTGTAGTGTCCGTCTTCTTGCAGATGAAGACAACGATCTTTGTCTCTGACAAATTTATTTGTTGAGGTGATGGATGAGGCTTTTCCTTGTTCTTTGAGAAGGAGTTCTTGTTGAAGTTCTTTTCTTATTATCCTTCACATAGTTGATAGAACCACCATGTGAGGATTTAATTCTTTCCTCCTCTTGCACACACATAGCTATGCACTTTTCCAAGTCCCATTTCTCGGGCTGCATATTGTAGTTGACAACAAATGTGTCAAACTCTTTGGGTAAGGAAGCAAAAACCAAATGAATAAGGAACTCATCCTTGAGAGCCAAATCCATTGGTTTAAGCTTGGATGCCAAGTTGTTCATCCTTAGTATGTGCTCTCTTATGGCACTGTCATTACCAGAGTATCTTTCTGTCACAAGCTGCTTAATCAGCTGTGTAGCATAAGTCTTTGAAGAGCCAGTGAACTGACTCTTTATTTTATCAAGGTACTTTGTGACAGTGTCACATTCGCAGTGAGCCCACAATTGCAGGCTCAGTGTGTTCTTTATCACAGCCATACATTTCTTGTTGGTGTGGTCCATTTCTTATGATCAAGATCATAAGACATCTGTAAGAGAGCATGATCCTCTGTCTTTTACGCCAAGCAATATCATCCTCATTTTGATCCTCACTGGTGCCATAGGCTCGGTGGGACGTCTTGTAGTGAGGACCAGTCCACCTCGATCAAGATAAACGCTAAGTCTATCTTTTCTTCCACTCTCCATAATTATCTCCTTTAAGAGTGGGGATCTCTCGATACAACTCATCAAGTTGTATCCTGCTGAAAAATATTTCAAATAAAGTGAGAACATAACAGAAAATTATATGCCTTATTTCCAACGTTGGTCAAAAATACAACATACAATTAAATCAATTTTATTTATACATTAAATCTACATCACCGTTAAGCGCGAAATAGAAATAATGCATAAAATCATCAATTAAAAATTATAATCTTGTTATTATCAACGTTGGTGAGAAAATAACAATGTCATAATTATTCAGGATTTATTTCTATTTTTCCAAAATTAAATTCTCCGTTGGTTCGAATTTAATAATGAAAAATCAATCAACATTAACTTTTGCAATGAAAGCGTAATTATTCTAAAAATAATTCATTATTGAAGCATTAAATCGCGTACGTTTAATCTTTGAAAAAATTAACACGTTGGTGCAAAATTTACAGAGATTTTAAATCAAATTTCAATCAAATTCATCAAAAAATACTTCTGAAAAATCATTAAATCCAATTTTCGGGATTTACTGTGCAAACAGCATTCGGCTGTTCGGCCTAGCCCACGCCCACGGCGCTGCTGCGCGCGCCTCGGCGGCCTTCTCACGCGGCCAAAGCGCTCGGCCTCGCTCGCCAGCGCGCGCGCGCTCGCGTCGTTGCCGCGCGCCGGCCGCAACTGGGCACTGGCGGAATTCCTCGCCGCTGGGCCAAAAGAAGCTCGCGCGGCTTGGCGCTATCTCGGCCGTCGTCGCCATCCGACGGCCGAGCGACGTTTGCGCCGATCAAAACCAGCGCGCGGACGCCAGTAACCTAATTCATTTCTCTCTCTCTCTCGCCGCCGCACCGAAGCGAGCGCGCGCGGCGGCGGCGACCGCCCGCGCCGGAGAAGAAGCCGGCGCCGCCGCGAGCCTCGCCGGCGCGCGCGCTCCTCGAGAGGAGCGCGCCGTCGAGTGGCTCCGTGTCGGCGCCTTTGCACGCGGTCGAGCGCGCTCGGATCTGGTCTGCGCGATGGCGGCGGCTCGCACGTGGGCGCCGGCGAGCCCACGGCTCGTCCGGTCTCCCGCACGCCAACGACGACGACGGCCCGTCGACGACGCCCAGGTAAGTTCTTTTCAGATCTAGGATTAGGGTTTGACCCGTTCCCCTTCTCTGTTCTTTTGCCATTTTCTAGGGTTAGGGGGTTTCGTTCTCCTTTTCTCTTTTCCGTCTAGATCTACGCCTAGGGTGCTCTGATACCATTGTTAGGATTCTCTATAGGATCTCCTAGGTTAGATCTAGCGGGGTTTCTTTACGGGTTCGGGTTCTTGAGGTAATACCGAGAGAGAGAGGGGGGACTAACCGTCCGATGTGGAGGAGGAGGGGTTGGCCATCGCGGGTACGCTCGGTGAAGTCTGCGCCTGCGGCGACGGTCGGGGAAGAGTGCGGGGCTCCTTGGCGGCGGCGTGTCGGCGGCGATCTGGCGGTGGTGCTTCCGTCATTGGGCGCCTCTTAGATCGGATCTAGGGTTTTGTCGGTGGGGAAGGTGGCGGCACGGTGAACCTCGTCGTGCGTGCCGCCCCGGGCCCCACCTCTGTTTATATGGCGCCGCGACAGGGCCCTGACCTATTGGGTGGCGCCCCGATCGGCGTGATCCGAGGGTGAGGGGGCATTTGGCCGTTGGGCCAAATGCTCTGAGATCATTCTAACACTCTTCACTTTTTAATTCATCAGAGCAACCCTCTTCCATAGTATGATTCTCTATACATCCAATAAATTTCGTTGCAACGCACGAGTACGTAACTAGTACAATAGAAATTGTGGATTTTCCCAACTAGGAATGGTTAGTAAACTCAGTACGTGCATGTCTTTATGAAGCTAACACACCAAATATATTTCTGTTACTGACAAGGCTATGTTTGTTTCTCATATTTCAAAGTCAAGCTTCAGTACCAGTTTTACTATTCGAGTTGGGAACTCTGTATGTTGTTATTCTTACAGTTTTTCTCTCTTGTTGCAGATTTTGTTTCATCTTGATTTCTGGACTACTACTGAAGGACTAGGAGACATCAGCAAACAAACTACAAAATTTTCCTTCCAGTTGTTCTGTTGATTTGATCCCCTTGTCGTACCAAAAGCACTTGATAGCATGGAGTAATTAGTGCGTCGGGCTTTTTTTAGTGGACCAGGATGGCTGATACTCCAACTTCCCGAATGATGCATCCCTTTGGCAACATACCAAGGCAGAATCCAAAACAATTCCAATATTCAAACAATCCACAGCACCCTTGCCACCCCTATCAGGCACCTTCAGACACCCACGTTATACCGCAACATCATTATAGCCTGAAGTCTCATTCTCCGGATGCTGGTTCTGAAAACCAGGTTACTCCTAAGCGGTACACATTTGACTCCTCTGCGGCTGCTGGTTGCATGAAACATGATTCCCCCTCCAGTCATAGTTTCACTCCCAGGAGTGGCAGTCCTCAATCTCAGGAAGACAGTCACTCCGACTCCACAAACGGATCTCCTGTAAGTGCTTCGTGCGTCACTGAGGATCCTAATGATCTGAAGCAAAAACTGAAGGATCTTGAGGCTGCAATGCTTGGGCCAGACTCCGAGATAGTCGATATCCTTGAGAGCTCCGTGGCAAACCAGCTTTCACTGGAGCCAGAGAAGTTGGTGCGGATGATGGGCATTCCCAGAGGCAGCTTGAAGGAGCTACTGATTGCTTGTGCTAGAGCAGTGGAAGAGAAGAACAGCTTCGCCATCGATCTGATTATTCCGGAGTTGAGAAAAATGGTTTCGGTATCTGGTGAGCCAGTCGAGAGGTTGGGAGCCTACATGGTGGAAGGGCTTGTTGCCAGGCTTGCCTCCTCCGGCAACTCGATCTACAAAGCTTTGAAGTGCAAAGAACCAAGGAGTTCTGACCTCCTGTCCTACATGCATTTCCTGTATGAGGCCTGCCCCTTCTTCAAGTTCGGCTACATGTCGGCAAACGGCGCGATCGTGGAGGCTGTCAAGGGAGAAGACAGGATTCATATCATCGACTTCCATATCTCTCAAGGGACTCAGTGGATCTCTCTCCTCCAGGCCCTTGCAGCCAGGCCTGGTGGACCACCAACTGTGAGGGTCACCGGCATTGATGATTCGGTATCAGCTTACGCGCGAGGCGGCGGGCTAGAGTTGGTTGGGAGGAGGCTGTCACACATCGCTGGCCTGTGCAAGGTGCCTTTTGAATTCCATGCGGTTGCTATCTCTGGCAGCGAGGTGGAAGAGGGACACCTTGGAGTCATCCCTGGGGAAGCTGTCGCGGTGAACTTCACCCTGGAGCTGCACCACATTCCGGATGAGACCGTGAGCACGGCGAACCACCGCGACCGGATCCTGAGGCTGGTGAAGGGCCTGTCGCCGAAGGTGGTCACCCTCGTGGAGCAGGAGTCCAACACGAACACGGCCCCGTTCGTGCAGAGGTTCGCGGAGACGCTCGACTACTACACCGCCGTCTTCGAGTCCATCGACCTGACGCTCCCGAGGGACGACAAGGAGAGGATCAACATGGAGCAGCACTGCCTGGCGAGGGAGATCGTGAACCTCGTCGCCTGCGAGGGCGCGGAGAGGGTGGAGCGGCACGAGCGCTTCGGCAAGTGGAAGGCGCGCCTCACGATGGCCGGCTTCAGCCCGTCCCCGCTCAGCTCCCTGGTGAATGCCACCATCAGGACGCTGCTGCAGAGCTACTCCATGAACTACCAGCTAGCCGAGAGGGACGGGGTGCTCTACCTCGGGTGGAAGAGCAGGCCCCTAGTGGTTTCGTCAGCCTGGCATTAGCGCTGTGATGTGATCTACCGACGACCTTCCTTGTAACTTCGCCGTTTCGTGGCGAACGTAGATGTATGTTTGGTTGGACTGTAGGAGGCTATGGTGATCCGGGTATGGAGAAGGATAGCTTATAACGTGGCGCTGTAATACCAATGGTAGCATGTAGGGCTGAATAAGGCTGATGAGGTGTAGCACAAGTTTGGGGGTATATGTTTCGGTTTCAGACGTCTTATGACAATGTTGTTGCACTCTGCTTAGGTGGTGATCGGTTCGGCTGAAAAGCTCATGGCTTATGGCTGAAAACACTGTAGCTGGCTGAAAAAAGCACTGTAGCTGACAGAAGTTTATTTAGCATAATTAAATTTAAAAAATATAAAAAATATATTAGCCCATTACGTATAATACAAACAAATACGGAAAAAAAAGAACCGGCAAAAAAGCTCAACAAAAAACCAAAAGTTCAGAAAAAGATGAAACTTGTGAATAGTGAAAAATAAGCCAGAAGTCGAAGCCGAGTTGATCAGGGCCTTAATCAGCATTATCACCTACCATTTGACTAAAATCCTTGAATGATGGCTAGTAGGGCTGAAAATGAATAGGATGTACATCCCAGCTCAACCGGTACAAATCCAGCCGACGGAGCAGTTGTAGGTGTGAAATAACAGATCTGATTCCATATGCATGTCTCAGTGTGAGTGGCAATGGCACCATTTATATGCAGGGAAAATACAAAGCTATGCCAGACAGTTCAGGAAACCAAATTATCATAATCTATGTTCTATCCATATTCCAGTAGAGAAGAGAAGACAGTTCACAAAACCAAATTATCATAATCTAATTAATCATAACGGGTTCACTGTACAACGAATGCAGGGCTGCAATGCCACATACAACAAAGCCTTTCCCGCTCCAAAAGACCCATGCGTTGCTGCAGCTCGCAGGTATAGCTTCCCTCCGGTTGAACTGATGTGTGAATGATACACAATTGAGAATCTTGCTGAAGAGATTGTCAATACAAAAGCATTCTTGGTAATATATGATTCTTGGAACTATAAGCATTAGTACTCTCTCATGGACCCAGGACTAAATTGCCAGCACTGCTGTAGCATAAGTTAGCTGAATGGTCCATCTGTGTGGCTTTGAAAGTAAATCCTTCACTACCTTTTCCTTCTCTGGAACCATATACAATGTTTGCTGAATTTCCGGGTACTGTCGGAACTGGCATTGCTGGAAGTCCCATGCTACCGTACACAGAAGCCATGGGTTGCATTTGATGCTGCATCTGATCAGGAACCGAAGACTGCATTTGGTTTGTGGCGTCACTGTGGTTCGGGCTAATTCCAACACCAAGGTCAAGACTGATAGTGTCACTTTCGGCCGCTTGAGAATATTGGTTGGTGAATGTCCTGGCTTCACATGCTCTCATCATGCCACCAAGGCCGGGCATATTGCTGTTAATCGGATGCACAACAGTCCTCAAGGGAGGTGTGGACATCTCATGGCTTGCATTCCTGGCAGCAGGGACTTCATGGTTATGTTTTCCTTCATATGTTGTTATCACTGATTTAGGATCATGTGATGCCCTCTCAACATGCTTCCTGACAGGGCATCCTGTGTTTGTGCACTTGTAGTAACTCCTGCAATCAAGAACAAAATGAATACACGAGTACACTGCCTAACATGTGCCATCCCCAACAATAAATTGAGTTGCTGATCGCCTAAATATGGAACACATCCATCCATTTAGAAAGTGATGAGAAATATGAGATTATCTTGGACCACTAGTTTGTAAGGAAACACTAATTGCCTTAGCAGAAGGCCAAAGTCCAATGATGCCCTTAAAAGCCTTACTCCCTGGCGATATTAAACCGACAAAAACTCATATTAAAAAATGCATGTTCTGGGGCTTCGAACCAAATACCTCTCCCTTTCACTACTGCAAAGAGCTCCAGACCAACTAATTGCCTCCATTTGGTATACATAGGAATAGCATTTTATATGGTAGAATGTAACAGTGCAACATTACTCTCTAACTACAAGTATTGAAAGGCATATATGTTGTAGGCGAGCCCCGGCCCCTAGGACTGTCGGGAGTATCTAGTACACCCTAGCAAAATATGAGCACGTATATAGGCTAGGCATCTGAGTTGTACCTCAAAATGTATCATAATGCCCTCCCTTAGCCATGTGTGTGGAGGGGACATTATAGGGAATTGCCTCCTATTCCCCTCTATATATGGCCTCATGGGCACTTGTAAAGGGATCTGATTCACTCACAATGAGCTATTCTCTCTACTCACTCTCATATACACAGCATGTTTGGCTCCTCTCGGTCCTCAAGACAAAGGGTTAGCCTCGATGATATGACAGTTGGTGCCGGCCCTAGGGACTACCCGAAAAGCTGCGTGAGGAAGAGGTGAAGGAAGACACCTCTATGGGAGCATAGCGTACATGGAAAGCTCCAAGCTTCTCCACATCTGCTTCGGACTTCATCGCGTCCACCTCATCCCGCGCTACGGGCTTCGCCGCATCCACCTCTGGGTCCAGCATCTGGATCCGTACCGTTGCACCGCACTCACGCGCTTGTCGCGAGCGCCACGACCGGCGGCTCAAAGACGCAGCCTCATTGGTCGCCCGGCTACATGGCGTTCACTACTCCACTCCATCGTGTCATTCGGAGCTCTCGTGTTTGGCTTGCGTCAGCTCGCCTCAATAGCATCTGGTTTTGGGCTCCATCTAGGGTAGCTTCATCGACTGGCTCCCTACGTCGTCCACGTTGCTCAGGCCACCGAAGGGCATCGAAGATCATGGCTTCGCACGACCCACCTCGCGTTGGAGGCCCAGACCTTCGCACACAGCCCACCTTGATTGTGGGTCGAGATTCGACCTCGCCAAAGGGGCCCACACCTCACTCGGGCTACAATGGGCATGCGGATCAGGCTTGGTGTGCGGAGTTCCACCTCATGTGAATTGGGCTAAAGGCTTTGATGAGCTCACGGGGGCCCGAAGGCCTCGATAAGAGCACATAGACCTACCTCTCGTGTGCAGGCTCAGAGGCACTAGGAGGCCCAAAGGCTTCAGTAGGCCGTCAAGGCCAATCTATGCCCCTTTGGGTGGCCCACCTCACAAGCGAAGGCCTGGAGCTTCGATAGGCCTGCAAAGGCCCATCTTACTCGCAGTGGCAGGCTTCAACGGGCCCACCACGCTCTGATGGCCTCGCGCGGGCTCCCTTGGTAAGAGCAATGCCCGTTCCTTTAGTTACCTTTTATAGCAAAAATATTTTATATGCCTAGTGGATATGTGATTTAAACTAGCAATCTCTTGCGTGCGGGGCGCTTAACCTCCACTTGGTAGCCACGAGGCCATTTTGGTGGATGTGTCACGGTACAGGAACATTTATATTTATTAATTTTAGAATAGTTGCATGGGCACAGCAGTTAGCATGGTTGCCATTGGTTTGTACGGCCGCTTGTATTAACTATCCTGCGGCATTTTCGGTTGCACACTCACAAATTACCTGGTTCACCTAATCACTCTTCCCAGTTCATAACACATTTCCTCCATGCCTAGGAAACCAAAAAATGTTAATAATATGAGATAATTATGGGTTACACCAATTAATGGGTATGTGTTGAAATGTTGCAGTGTTGCACTAGTGTAGGCAAGATTTTAATGCAACGAGACAAGTTAACTAGCATGTACTAGCTAGATCGCATCCATGTTTTGTTTGGCAATTACTTTTGCTAGCATGGTCTCTAACTCTCTAGTTGCTATGAGTATTCCTTTATGCCATTGCTTTGATTTACTTCCTACTCAAATACAAAACTACACAACATGTGGGCTAAGGAAAAAACCGTCGTGCATGTCTCAAGAGCCACAACGTTCACCTTGATGACCCACACGAGTGCTCAGTGTATAAACCAAAAAACCGCCCCGCATGGCCCAAGAGTCCCCCATACACCCCGACACCCCATGCGAGTGCTAAGTGTAAACTAAAAAACCGCCGCGCATG
Source organism: Dendrocalamus sinicus (assembly GCA_036346575.1). NCBI lineage: Eukaryota > Viridiplantae > Streptophyta > Magnoliopsida > Poales > Poaceae > Dendrocalamus > Dendrocalamus sinicus. Next base: position 6,409,507 of record CM070660.1, on the reverse strand, counting down.
GCCCAAGGGCCTCGGCGTATACCTTCATGCAAGTGCTTGGTGTATAAACAAAAAGACACCACGCGTGGACCACGAGCCATGGCGTACTCCTCGCAAGCTCTGACCGCGGTGTACAAGCCAACTCCAGTGGCATATATAAGCCCACCACTATGGCACGAAAAGCAAGGAATGCCCAAGGGCCCCAGCATCCACTATATCGAACCCCCGCCCTGAAGGCTCCGCCTCGTTAGGAGGACCACCTCCTACACTCCACTGCACAATAGTTTGCGCTCCGTCATGCAACACCCTTTGCCTCGCAGGCTATGCCTTGGCGACTAGGGAGTCCCCACGTCAGAGGCTTTGCCTTGGGACCAGGAACTCACATCTCGCGCTCCAGTGTGCACAACCCTTCACCTCGCAGGCCATGCCTTGGCGATCCACCTCACGCTGCGGCGCGCAAACCCTTCGCCTCACGCCTTGGCGACCAAAGAGTCCTCACCTTGAAGGCTCTGCCTCGGTAGCAGGACCACGCACCTTGCACTCCGGCATGCACAACCCTTCGCCTTGCAGGCCATGCTTCAACGACCAGGAAGTGCCCGCTTCGAAGGCTCTACCTCGGAAGTGGGACCTCGCATCTCGCGCTCTGACACACACAACCCTTTGCCATGCATGCCATGCCTTGGTGACCAGGGAGTCCCTGCCTCGAAGGCTCTACCTTTGCAGCGGGACCTCGCATCTCACGCTCCGACACGCACAACCCTTTGCCATGCATGCCATGCCTTGGTGACCAGGGAGTCCCTGCCTCGAAGGCTCTACCTTTGCAGCGGGACCTCGCATCTCACGCTCCAACACGTGCAACCCTTCGCCTCGCAGGCCATGCCTGGGTGACCAGTGAGTCCTCACCTCGAAGGATCTGCCTCAGCAGCAAGACCACGCATCTTGCGCGTGCACAATCCTTCGCCTCAAGCGCCATGCCTTGGCGACCAGGGAGTCCCCACCACGCCCGACAACCAAGGTCTCTTGCCTCCAAACCTTCGTGTCGGTAGGGAGACCTCGCCCACCGCGCTCTCCACATACGTTGTTTTCAAAGGTGGGAGGACAACGCTCAAACACGCCTCCTCTTACATTGTGCATGCCCTCCTTGGGCTTGCACATCGCGCCCTCCTCGGGCGCTATTTTCTAAGGTAGGGGCAGCGTTCAAACACGCCTCCTCTTACATTGTGCACGCCCTCCTCATACACTATTTCTAAAGGTAGGGGGATAGCGCTCAAACACACCTCTTACATTGTGCACGCTCTCCTCATACACTGTTTCTAAAGGTAGGGGGATAGCGCTCAAAACACACCTCTTACATTGTGCACGCCCTCCTCAGGCTCGCACATCGTGCCCTCCGCGTGCACCGTTTTCAAAGGTAGGGGGACGGCGCTCAAACACACCTCCTCTTACATTGTGCACACCCTCCTCGGGCTTGCACACCGTGCACTCATCATGTGCTATTTTTAAAGGTAGGGGGCAACACTCAAAACACGCCTCCTCTTACATGTGTAAGCGCCCTCGTCGGGCTCACACACCGCACCCTCATCTTGCCCGCGTGCGCTGTTTTCAAAGGTAGGGGGATGGTGCTCAAACACGCCTCATCTTGCACTACGCACGCTCTCGTCGGGCTCACACATCGTACCCTCCTCGTGCATTGTTTTCAAAAGTTGGGGGCAGCGCTCAAACACGCCTCCTCTTACATTGTTCATGCCCACCTCAGGCTCACACACTGTGCCCTCCGCGTGCACTACTTTCAAAGGTAGGGGACGATGCTCAAACACACCTCCCCTTACATTGTGCAAGTGCCCCAACACGGGCGTTATGAAGAAAGGTTGGGGGGACGACACTCAGATTCACGTCCTCGAAAAAGTCAAGCATTGACACGACTTCAACTAGTGAGATTAAAACACAAGGCACAACATGATGAATAAGTCTCTGTACTGTGGTCTTTGTGGGGCTGTGGTAGTTTTTGTTTTTTTGACTGCTTTAGGATAGCATCTGCTTTTAGGACAGCATCTGCTTTTGCTTTAGGACAGACATCGCTTTTAGGACAAGATCGCTTTAGGACAGCATTGCTTTTAGGACGACATCGCTTTAGGACAGCATATTGACCGCTTTAGGACAGCATCTAGGATAGCATCGTAGCATATGCTTGGTGGTTCTCACCTATAAATTTGTATCCCCAACCCTCAAAGTTGGCATGGCATTGTGTGAGAAATAAACAAGAAAACTTGCCCCATCTCCTAGTGTCATCCTCTCCATGAGAGTAAGGATCTTGCTATCACCAAGAGCAAGAGTCCGGCGACTAACAAGTGGTATCGAGCCTTAGTATCCTGAGCTGAGCATCTCCGCTCATCTCCTTCTCCGCCTCGCAGCAGCCCCGACCGATGCGGCGGCTCGGTGTCCCCTCGCCTCCTCTCCGAGACGGCAGGCGGCGTCGGCGGCGACCTCTCTCCACGCAGCGGCCTCGATGAGCGCGCCATGTCCGCAAAGCGATCTCGGCGCTCGGTTGCCTCGAGCATGCGGCGGCGTCGAGACGGCCGAGCTCGTCGCAGCAGAGCAGCGCGAGCGGCGAAGCGGCGAGACCGCTGCCGCGGCGGAAAGAAGCGTCAAAGTGCGGCGGCAGCGGGAGGCGGCGGCGAGGCGGAGAGTGAGGCGGCGGCGCGGCGGCGCAGATGCGCGTCAGGCGGCAGAAGCAGAGGTCAAGGCTCTGCAGCGACAACAGCGGCTCCGGCTCTGTTGATGGCGCACGACGCGGACCCTCAGTGCTGGAGAGGGAGGCGCAAGGCGAAGCAGCGCAATGGCGGCAAGACGCCCACGAGCGCGGCGGCACTCAGATAGCGCGGACGCGCGCGGCGCTCTGGCGAGGCGCGCGGCGGTGGCGCTCTGGAGGAGGCACACGACGGCGGCAAAGATCTGGTCGACGGAGCGCGGCCTCACAGTACAGCGCGCTCTCTCCGGTTCGGCATCGTGGTCACCACGAGTACCGGTATCGTCGAGGGCGTCGGCCCGGCGGCGGTGGCCTACCTCACCAAGACCAACTACGTCGAGCGGTTTGCGGTGATGAGGTGAAGCTCAGCGCGGCATATGTGGGATGATCCGGTAAAGCGGCGTCGACTACGACCGGGATCGGCGGCGCTGGATGCTCTCATCGCCGCTGCCCCGCCCGAGATGCGATTTCGCTACCAACAAGCGGATCGCCAAAGAGGCTTGGGACGCCATCGCTGCAAAGACGCATCGGCGGCGACCGCGCGCGCAAGTCTACACCGCAGCACTACGCACGGAGTGGGAGAACACGGCCTTCAAGCCGGTGAAGACATTGATGACTTTGCTCTCCGTCTCAACATCATTGCGAAGTTCGTGCGATTCGGTGGCGACACCTACGGCGAGGAGAGAGCGTGGAGAAGCTCTTCCGCTGCGCCCCAGAAGTACAAGCGGATGGCTCGCTCGATCGGGTCTCTGCTGGACCTCTCCACGATGACCATCGAGGAGGTGTTGGGTCGCCTCAAGGTCGTCGACATCGATGAGCCCAGCGCCCCCGGGACCCGTCACCATTGGCGGAAGCTCCTCCTCGCTCGGGAGCGGTGGGATGCGGCAAGGTGACAAGAAGAAGGAGCCTTCTTCCACGACAGCGCGCCGCAGAGTGGGCAGCGCGCAAGCGCGCAAAGCGCTAGGCGCGATCTTTGGCAAGCAAAGCCAAGACGAGGCGACTCTTGCCACAAGCTGCGGCAAGCTTGGTCATTGGGCCAAGGAGTGTCGGCGACCACGACGCGGCGGGCCCACGTCGCAAGCGAGAGGAGGAGCGGCCGGTCTGTTCATTGCTCATGCGAGCATCGAACTACCTCCAGCGGCACCGGCGCGATGGCTCTCCTCCACCTTGACGAGCCAAAGCACACGCCTCCGGCGGCGATTCGGCAATGACAAGACCGACGGGTGGTGCCTCGACACCGCGCCACCCACCACATGACCGGCGGCGGGAGTTCTTCTCGAGCTCGACTCAGCGTTCGAGGCACCAAGTTCGGCGACGCCCCGCCGTGGAGATCAAGGCGTCGGCTCTGTCGTCTTCGCCGCTAAGATCGCGAGCACCGGCCGCCACCGCGTCTACTACATCCCGATCTGCGAACTCCATCATCGGCTTGGGATACCGGTGGATGAGAACGGCTCGCGTGTCGAGATCGAGCACGGTGCCGCGATTTGGGATCTTCGACGCCGCCTCCTTGCCAAGGTAACGAGCGCAAATCGACTCTACACTCTTCACGTCGCGGTGGCACAACCCTCTGTCTCGCGGCTCGTCGGGACGACGAGGCGTGGCGATGGCACGCAGCGCTTTGGGCACCTTCAGCCGAGGCCACGGCGGCTCGGTGCCACGAAATGGTGCGAGGCTGCCGTGCCTTGACCATGTGGAGCGGCTCTGCGGCGTCTGCGTGTTGACGGCGCAGGCGACTCCTTTCCCAGCGAGCGAGTTTCCGAGCCAAGGAGAGGCTCGAGCTCGTGCACGGACTTGTGTGGCCGTGACACCGCCACACCGGGAGACGACGCTACTTCCTGCCGCTCGTCGGCGACCTCTCCGCTACATGTGGGTGATGGTCCTCGGCAGCAAGGAGAGGCTGCGACGCCATCAGCGCACGCAGCCGCTGCGAGGCGAGCGCGGCGCAAGGCTGCGCGTCTTGCGCGCGCAGACAACGGCGGCGAATTCACGGCGGTGGTCGCGTCGTCTGCTGCGATGAGGGCATTCAGCGCCACTACTCCGCGCCGTCTGCCGCGCGTAAGCGGCGTCGTCGGCAGCGCAACGCAGGCGGTTGTGGGGATGGCTCGGGCCTCCTCGCAGCGAGAGGATGCGGTGTTTTTACGGGAGAGGCGGTGGACCGCCGTCTACATCCTCAACCGCTCGCCTACCAAGGCGCTCGGCGGCGGGACGCCGTCGAGGCTCTGGCATGGCGCAAGCCGGCGGTCTCCCACTTGCGGGTCTTGGCTCCCTCACGTTCGCCAGGAGCTTGGCCACATCGGCAAGCTCGGCGGCGTGAGCACTCGGGAGTGTTCATCGGCCACGCGAGGGCTCGAAGGCCTACCGCATCCTCGACCTGTCACACGCCAAGGCCCGCATCTCGCGTGACGCGTGTTCGACGGCGGCGGGCGACGTGGGACAAGGCGGTGGGCGATGGTTCGGCCTCGACTCGTGGACTTTGTTGTCGACTACGCCCACTTCGAGAGAGGCGGGAGCTAGCGGCTCGTCTTCACCGAGCTCGCCCACTCGACACCTTGCTCGCCACGGCTCCGCGAGTGCTCCACCACCTTCGCACGGCCACGCCCGCCCTTCACCACCGGCCACCACTTCCCGCACCTGCCGCCACACCACCGGATCGGCCCCAACAGCCGGGCCCACGATGAGGAGCGCATGGTGGAGTTCGCTACTCCGTTGCCCCACGACGAGGACCGCGTCGGCGCCTACCACGACGACGAGCCTCTGCGCTATCGTACCATGGACAACATCCGGCGGCCGCCTGCCGTCGGATCGGCGCAGCGGCGATCGCGAGGCGAGCTGCACTTGGCATGCGATGACGGCGAGCCCCGCCTCGCCGAGGCGGAGGAGCAGCGGCGTGGCGTGTCGCGATGAAGCGAGAGATGGACGCCGTCGAGCGTAGCCGGACGTGGGGTGGCGGATCTTCTGCCGGCCACCGCGCGATCACCCAAGTGGGTGTTCAGGCGAAGCGGGATGGCCGCGCCATCGTCAAGCACAAGGCTCGCTTGGTGGCACGAGGCTTCGTGCGGCGGAGGGGGTCGACCGATGGCGCCGCACGCGTCGCACGGATGGAGTCCGTGCGACTCTTGCGCTAGCCGCCGGGAAGGTGGCGTGTTCATCACATGGATGTCAAGTCGGCATTTCTTAACGGCGACTTGAAGGAGGAGGTCTCACGTGCATCACCGCCGGATTTGCGATCCCGGCAAGGAGGGCAGGTGCTCGCTGCGCAAGGCCCTCATGGCTTGCGACAGCACCGAGGGCGGAACGCTAAGCTGGACTCCACCTCAAGCAAATGGGGTTCCAGCAGAGCACACGCAGGCTGCGATCTCTGGCGCGGGCAAAGCGGCAACGCCCTGGCGGTGGGTGTACGTCGACGACTTGGTGATCATCGGCACCAAGGATGCGGAGGTGGCGGCATTCAAGGAAGAGATGAAGGCCACCTTCGGATGAGTGACACGGGTCTCTCCTTCTACTTAGGATCGAGTGCACGGGATGATTAGGGATCACGCTTCGATTGCATCGCCACGCCAAGCGCGTCGTTGAGTTAGTGGGCTCACCGGCGCAACCCGGCTCTCACTCCAATGGAGGAGAGGTCGGCCGAGCCGCGACAAAGACGACGGAGGAGGTGGGCGCCACGCGAGACGGCGTCTTGCGGGAGCCTTCGCTACCTCGCCCACACACGACCGGACTTGGCATTCTCGTCGGCCACGTTAGTCGGTTCATGCAACGGCCGACGGACGAGCATCGGCGTCGTGAAGAGGATCATCCGCTACGTTGCGGGGACTCTTGACCACGGCCTCCATTACCCGAGGTGTCCGTGCGGCGCGCCGTCGCTGCGGCGGCGACGACCACCACGCGCGACATCGACACCAAAGCAAGAGCACAAGCGGGATTCTCTTCTTTCCGGCAAGTGTCTCGTTCATTGGCGATCGATCAAGCGGCGGTGGTGGCCTGTCGGTGTGAGGCCGAGTACATAGCGGCTTCCACCGCTCGACTCGAGCACTCTGGCTCGCTCGATCGCTTGGTGATCTCCTCGGCGGGGACATCAAGCGATGGAGCTCGGGGTGGGCAACAAGTCCGCTCTAGCCACGCAAAGAACCCCGTTTTCATGAGCGGAACAAGCACATCCGGTGAAGTATCATTTCATCAGAGGTCGCTGGATGAAGGAAGCATCAAGGCAAGCTACATCAACACCACGGATCGCTTGCGGATCGCTCACCAAGCCTCTTGGAAGGATCAAGTTCCTTGAGCTCGCTCCAAGATCGGGATGGTTCAACCCTCCCACAAGACGCACGCACAAGACTTAGGGGAGAATGATGAATAAGTCTCTATATTGTGGTCTTTGTGGAAATTTGTGGTAGTTTTTGTTTTTTGATCGCTTTAGGATAGCATCTCGCTTTTAGGACAGCATCTGCTTTTGCTTTAGGACAAGATTCGCTTTTACAAAGACATCGCTTTAGGACAACAGATTCGCTTAGGACAAACATTCGCTTTAGGACAGCATATTGACCGCTTTAGGACAGCATCTAGGATAGCATCGTAGCATATGCTTGGTGGTTCTCACCTATAAATTTGTATCCCCAACCCTCAAAGTTGGCATGGCATTGTGTGAGAAATAAACAAGAAAACTTGCCCCATCTCCTAGTGTCATCCTCTCCATGAGAGTAAGGATCTTGCTATCACCAAGAGCAAGAGTCCAGCGACTAACACAACACATCACTTAAACACCATAGTGGCAAAGTACATTGTGACATTACAACACACAACAAAGACAAAATACAAAATCGCCTCCGCAAGTTATCTCCACACGTTAACCCTCCGTGCCACATTCGCTAAGATGAACAACGTGCCAACGCTCACCTGCGACAAGCCATGACCTCGAGTCACCACCACGGCTCCACTTCGATGCACCGCCTGCTCAAAGGCCACGCCTCAGCAAGGCAACTCAGCGTCCACAACTAGTCTCTATGACTGCTCCGACACACTGCCTGCCTCAAAGGCCATGCCTCAGTAGGGCGGTCCGGCGTCAACTACGTCGCCACCACGACTCCACTTCAACGTACCACCTGCCTCGAAGGCCACGCCTCGTAGTGTGGCCCCACATCAGCGATTTCACTTCTACACCATCACTACTTGTGGACCTTGGGTATCCCGTCTCCTGAGGGGCCGAGGCAAAAGCCTATTGTGTCTACTTGCCCCTCGAGAACTTGGAGCTTGCAGATAGGGGGGTATTGTTGCTGGGGAATCCCAACCCCTATGCTACGACAGTATATACACGTAAGCACATCAATATAGGTAGGGATGGCAACGGGGCGGGATGGGGGGCAGCTCCGCGCCCCGCCCCCACGAAGCTTGACAGGGGCAATGTGCCCCCGTCACCGTCCCCCGTGGGGATCCTTGCGGGGATTAAAAAAGTATTTTATATATATTTAAAAATGTTAAAGTGGCTTTATTAATTATTTTATATATACTTTTTTTAATAAAAATATAGCTTCAAAACATAAACCATAATGTATAAATGCACATTTTGTCCAAACATATAAAAGAATACATATTCTATATTATATAAATAAAATAATATATTTAGTTTTTGACGAGTCCCCATGGAGCCCCATGGGGGTTCTTTGGCCCCCACCCCTACCCCCCATGGGGATTATCCGTGGGGCCCCGCCCCCATGGGGGAAATTGCCATCCTTAAATATAGGATGTTTGATTGTGCCAAAGTTTGCCCTACTAATGTATCAAAATGTTGGGTTACCAAAATTTGGTCATGCCCATGAAGATTTGGCAAAAAAAAACCCTTGGGTGCCAATGCCAAAATACGGCCAACGGTACCAAATTTTGGCAACCGTCAGCTTTGAACCAAACATTCCTATAATTCATCTTGCCCCTCATGGGAAGCGCACCTTGCCTAGCTAGCATCAATTCCAAGGAAGTATATTTAAGCCCTACTCCCCAGGCATTATTAAACTGGCAAAAATTATAATATAATAATGTGCACCTGCACTGCTTCGAACAAAAGATCGCCCTTTCAGTAACGCAGACACATAACAACCAACCAATTGCCTTCATTTTGTATACTTAGGAACAACATTTTATATGGTATAATGTAACCATGGTTGTCACGTCACTCCAGCAAGTCGCGGCGAGACCAGGGACTAGGCGTCTGCTATGGCGACAGTTAGACGATAGTAATAAATACAAATAATACCTTACATAACCTAAAATTAAATAACCATCTAACATAATAGTACAAATTATCTAAATAACAAGGTCGATAATAGCAAATAGCATTAATATGACATATTTCTATTATTTGTATATACTATAGGGGGTTAATTGCAAATGCACATGTACACAACTACACATATCATATGGCTCAGTCGAAGTTACTCCTCTCTTCCTTATCTCCTCTCTCTTACCTTCCCCTCTCTTTTTCTTGCTCTGCTCGGTCGACAGCTCTGGGCTCCTCGGCTCCGACCCCTCTTCCCGCCTGACACCGCCGCGGCCGCCTCCTCCTGCCACCTCCTCCCACCTCTGGCCGCCTCCTCCTGCTGCCTCCTCCCACCTCTGGCCGCCTCCTCCTGCCACCTCCTCCCGCCGGCTTCGCCCGCCTCCGTTCTCCTCTGCCCACCTCCGTCCTCCTTTGGCCCGCGCCCGTGTTGGCCCTCGTCCGGCTCCAACCAGCCGCCCCGACTAGAAAAGCTGTACGGGAGACCTCATTGTCCAGCTCAGGGCGACTAGAGTAGTTGTCGCCTTGGCGACAACTAGGCGATGTCATAACTATGAATGTAACAACAAAACATTACTTTTCAGTTTCTATTCTCTACGAACTGTAGTCTTGCAGGGCCGAACCATATAGATACACATATACATCAATATAAGCTTACATCACGATACGAATGAAATGTATAACATCTTTTTTTCATTGTATGCTATGTTTCCTAGTATTTTTTTAATTCATCTGTGATTAGGTGTGATATTTAACAAGAGGGGAAATCATTGTAATAATACCAATGGCTGGCATCTGCCAAATAAAAAATAGACCAAATGGTAAAACAATGTGACAGACTAAATGCATGTTAGCTTTGAGGGACCTTCAATGGACACATGGACAGATCGTGTCATGGGTGTAGGAACGCCAATGGTCCCAACCCAACCAAAGAGATTAGTTTCTATTTGAGTTAGAGATTAATTTATATTTGTTAGAGATGTGATATTAGTTTCTATTTGTTAGAGATATAATTAAGATTAGATTCTATCTGTTAGGAGGAGTCCATCTATATAAGGAGACTACCATATGCTATTGGAATTAAAAGAAGTATCAGTTACATTTTCTTCCTCCTCTGCCCATCCCTTGGGCGCACGGGCACACCACCAATGGTGCTAGCCCATAACAGATCGTAATAGGGACTTTTCCATCACCACATTTGATCCACCAATGGTGATAGATGTGAAGTAGCAGATCTTTCATTTCAACCACCATATATCTTTATTAGCTCTGACCACTTAATTTGTTCAAATTCAACCTTGAGCATAGATGTGAAGTAGAGAATTTTCTTGCTCCTTGGCCATTTAATTTCGTTTCTATTATTCCTCCACACAGAATTTATGTTTTTAGATATTACATTCAACCAGCATAATAATCACAGGTTTTCTTGGTGAACGGATAGAATTCGACACGTACATGAATGGTTAAGTATATAAAAATTAGTTATGCCATGGATGTACTGCAAAATATGTAGAATTCAAAGGTTTCTAAGTCTCTGATCAATAGAACATAATCAGAGGATTATTAGATATTTTACATTACTTTAAAAATATGTTCGCATGTGAGACAAGGAGAAAATTTAATCATAGAAGTTAATGAAGAAAATAAGTACTGACCGCGGATTGGGATTTCCTTTGACTACTTTCTGCCCATATTTGCGCCAGCGATACCCATCATCTAAGATGTCAACCTCACTAACAGTTTGTACAACAACACGAGGCTCACGGTTAGGTTTACCCATCAGAGCAGCATCGATACCAGCAGACTCCATTTTCCTGTTTGCATAATTGTAGACAAGAAGATTAGCACTTGACAGCAGCGATTCTTTAGAGTGTACCAAGTCCAAACCATGTGTACCTGCGTTTCGACTCTAAATCATCATCCTCAGTAGCATCATCCCCAGGGTAGGGTCTTCCACCTCCAGCATCAATGTCATCATCACTAACTGAACCTGGAACAGGCTCAACCATACCAGCTGAATGTACTGGATTACCAAGGTTGCTAAGAACATTTGAAGACTTATCTGCAAATTAACAGCAAATTCTGAGAGACCCAACAAAATGATTACAAAAACATTAATAAAGCATCTTCACCACAGGTTTTCCTTTGGTGTATGGACAAACCAATATATTGGTTGTGATGTGTAAGTACAACTCAGAGAACCTCATCAAATTGAGTTTTGTAAAGTTTAAAGCATTCCTTTTTCATGAATTTGTAGAAATTTGAACTACCTACTATCGATTGTTACTACTACAAGACATTGATGAAAAATAATAGCAAGCAACTCTAAAAAAAGCAAGCATAAATGTCAATATAGTTCAATTTCCAAAACCATTATAAACTCCTCACCTTCAGCAGCTGCCACACCATCGTATCTTTCTTCACCCTGGTTGGAAGGAACTGCACCAGCAGCTAACCTCCTATTAGGCTGGGGCTTAGGATGATTGTGACTCCCTTTATAAACAACTTCCGTAATCTGACCATCAAGTGAGCGCTCCAGTAGCTTCTTTACTTCACAATTAGGATGTGTGCACTTGTAATAGCTTCTAGGGTTTTCACTTCCCTTGACATGCTTCTGTCCATATTTGCGCCAGTTATACCCATCTTCTGTGGACTTTTCAGCTACATTTTCAGACTGTGTCTCCTGCACGGCATTCTCAGAGCTAGTCAAACCAACCATTCCAACAGGTTGGTTCGGAGCACTTGAAACATTCACCGTGAGAGTTGACGCACGTGAACAGAGAGGTCTATTTTCAATCACCATATTGCTAGATGATGAGGCAGGATTCAGACTTTGATTTTGCATAGAAGGCTCATGTTTTTTCAGATCATTGTTAGCAGGAGCCTGCAGTACAAAATGTGAGCATTATAGTGGTTATACAATGCAAAAGTGATTTGTACATCACGTCAACAAGAATTAAGAAAGGTGACAAAGCAAGCATAGGTAGATCACACTAAATCCGTACTCAAAATTTTTTTCTTCAAAGGCTTCTGACTTTCTGAGAAGTAATAAATTTGACAGCATATTAATAAGGTCAGTACACACTAAAAAATTTGTTGTTCACAAATTGGCAGCATATTAATATTTGTTGTGGACAATTAATAAAAATTTAACCATTGAAACAAGAAGCTTCTGCTTTACTTGTGAGAGAAGTAATACAGCATATGGAGTAGATCAGTACACTAATTAGATTAACAAGGTAATTCAGGAGGATACAAGATGTTATGAAGTTCTTTTTATGTTAGAAAGAAGTAAGGATGCTTCCCATTATACCAACCTAAAGCCACAGAACTCACCCACAATAATCCTTTTGATTCTTTTCCATGAAATTTAAACATAAAATTGGGATTTGTCTCCTTATATTCTGATGATTTCACAAACTTACTGCATATGCGTAACCGCACTAGCAATCCTTGAGTCTCACCCAGCAAAAAAAGAAGTTTCGTCACTCTATTATAACCTATTCTCATCACGAGGATCGCATTTCACATTTGCCACTAATAGCTTGTTTTCAGGCTGAGAAGCCCTGCTATAACCAAATCATAATAAACTTGGTGTACTTATTCAGAATTAAATTTCTAGACATATCCAACCAATATGGGCATTTAACATGTCAAATCACTGAACCATGGAATAGTAACAATGTGGGCTACACCCAGCAATAGTGGGCACCTTATAAAAACCAACAGAGCGAGTACCAAATTACGACTATTATGATTGTTACTTCGGTGAAATCAAGCATGTCAAAGGGCTGGAAGAGAATAGAATGGAAGAGTTGATTTTGGATTCAAGAACCTAAAGATATTTTGATATCAAGAACTGGAATCCCAGATAGAACCATTAACTAAAATGCAATACAATGGACCCAATTGGCAGCATATTAATAAGGTCAGGTTCAAACGATTCAACAGCTTCAGGTCACAAAAACAAGGTGATGTAAAGTACATTTGAACCTTAACATCCTTTTGCATTTATCCAAGATAAAGTCCAATTTATTTTTGTGAGATCGTATATAAAACAAAGTGCTTAAATTTTCTTTTGCTTGTCTACAAGATAAAGTACAATCAATTTTTGCAGGTCACATACAAACAAAATCTTTAAGCCCTTAATCAAGTACATGCTGCTAAAGAATTACACAAGTGATCATTCAAAGAAAAGTTCCGTACCACTGGTTGAGAAGATGAGTTGAGATGAGGCTTGAATTCAAAATCCCGAGAACCCCCATCTTCATGGGCACCACCAACAGATTTATCCCTAGGCGAAGGCAGTATGTCCAGATGAACACTCTTGTTCATAATTGCAGCCGCGCTCAATGTACCAGTTGTAGGAGAGGGTTCAACCTAAACAGAAAGTTTTATTAAATATTTTTTAAGCAGGGTAACCTCTATAAACTTTTGAACACCCAACAATGTACAATGTCATAGCCTACAGATTGCACATCATCTTGTAGAAATTATTTGTGTAATGTGTAATACAGTATTTAAGCCCTGTGAAATGTCTTTTTTTAGAAACACATGTCAACTGAATGCTACCTTCATAATTCTTCCTTTAATCAGAACCTGTTTGCCAAACATCCTATGCTTGAAAAAGGAAACATCGAGAAGGAGGTTGACAAGAACAAGAAACCCAGACAAAGCAAGTAATAATGATGCTGTAAGCAAGTACCCTATGCTCACCAAGCAAGGCAATTTCAATTTGTGGGTTGTCACCAAGAGAAATCAAGACTACGAATACAACATCTAAAACCAATTTCAGTAACAATGAATGGGTCATCCCTAATCCAAGCCTGCAAAAATGGACTCTTTCCCTCCCGCAACAGCTTGGCACTTTCCTTACGGAAGAGTACCCTTAGCACACCACCAGTACAATACCAGGGGACGTTTCCTTAAAATAGGCCCTCTGAAGCCCCCCCACAACAGAAATGGCAAATGATGATTTGTTCCCGGAGCCACCAAGTGTGCGCAGCACAGAATAATCCCCCCCAAACGCACAAGCAACAGCTCCCACCTCACTCCACAGCAAATCGACGGCGCAGGTACGCCCCAAAAGGAGAAACAGAGAGAAAACAACAATATCCCAGAAGAACCTCACTAAAAGGCAGTTCCAGAAGCCGCATGGCACCACCGGAAATGCGAAAGCGCGCAGCAAAAGCGCATTATTCCGAGGCCACGAGCAAATTCCGCGGTGCAAATGTCTCATAAACTAGAGCATAAAGCTAATGCGCATCGGAGAACCTCTTTTCCCCAACTCAAACTAACCCCAGCGTGACATGGACGCCGTAGAATTCACAGATCCCGCGGTAATAACCAGTGGGGAGAGGTGATAGGTACAACGATGTAGTAATCACCTTGAAGTTGGTGAGGAGGACGGGGGACTCAAGGAGGGCGGAGGGACTGAAGCCGGCGGGGATGGTGAGGCAGGGCTCGCGCGAGATCGGCAGCCGCGCGGGGGACATCGCCTTGTACCTCGCGCCGGCGCCGGCAAGCGCCGCCACGCGCCGATCCGCCGGGAACGGCTTCTCCGGCGAGCTCCCGACGCCGACGGGAGGGTCTCCGGAGCTAGGGTTTGGCGAATCGGCCATTGGTGCGGGGTGTGGAGAGAGGTCTGAGTGAAGAGGAAGGTGGTGGTGGTTTTGGAGGCGATGGTGGGAGGGGCAGTTTGGGGAAAGCGGGACCGTCCGGCAGCGAAGGCAGCGTGGGATGGGAGGCTGCGACTCGTGTTGACTTAATAATTAATTGGGGACACATAAAATGTCCCTTTTGCCCCTGTGAGGTGCGCGAAATTGCCGGGCTGGGTACGCGAGTCTAGGGGAAGGGGTCGCGAAGCAAGCCTGGTGTGAAGTGAGCAACCGCGGCACGAAACCGGTGTGGTGGGATCCGGGGGCAGGGAGTGGCGACAGCGACCCGGCTGGCTGCGGGGTTGGGCCTTTGGGGCACCGGGCAGGGCCTTTCTTTGTGTCTCTGACGGTGGGCCTGGAATTAAGTTGGTCCCACCGTCAGTTAGTGGTTAATTCGTGGGTAGGTATTTTGAGTGAGGCTGGGAATGCGGAGGGTGAGATAAATGTGGGTTTTAAATTCTGCATGGGATGCTTGTCAGAGTACCTCATCACCATCTTGAAATTGAATGCACACTAAGTGGTTAGAGTTGCACGTTGGCGAATGTTTTTATTGTGGTTAAATTGATTCTAGTTACTCCTTCCGTTTCACCGTATTTGTGCACGGCATATCATATGTATATAGGGTTGGACGAAAAACTCGAAGCTCGTTAGCTCGTTCGGCTCGTGGCTGGCTCGGCTCGGCTTGTTAGGATAACGAGCCGAGCCGAGCCAAGATTTTAGCTCGTTAGGTATAACGAGCCAACTCGAGCCAGCTCGCGAGCCGCTCATGAGCCAAACGAGTCATGCTTCCAGGAATTTAGATATGCATATGCTGCTTCTATGGACCTAATTTGTACTCTATTACATGTGTTAATGTGTAAATTTGTACTCTATTGTACCTAAACGAGCCATGTATGTGTTAATTTGTACTCTATTGTACCCAAACGAGCCAAACGAGCTAAACGAGCCAAACGAGCCATACTTCCATGGATGAATATATGATGGAGACATTTTTTTGGCTCTGGCTTACGAGCCAAACGAGCTAGCTCGAGCTTGTCGTCGAGCCGAGCCGAGCTAGCTTTTTAGCTCGTTAGTTATAACGAGCCAGCTCGTTATCCTACCGAGCCAGACCGAGCCGAGCCGAGCCAGCTCGTTATCCAGCCCTATATGTATACTAAGGTCCTGTTTTCTAATTTATTTTTTATTATTTCTAAATTTTATCTTTTTTTTAGTTTTTTTATCTTTTTTGAGCTTTTTTGACAGTTCTTTTTCCTGTATTCGGTTACATTGTTGGTGATGGGCTAACATAATTTTTCTATTTTTAAATTTTTTTAAATTTAGTTATGTCAAATAAGTCACTATCAATTACAGTGTAATGTTAACCAACTACAATACAATTTCAGCCATAAGCCAGCTTATTTCAGTCCAATCGAGCAACACCTAAATATCAGACACTAGGTGTTGAATACCTAAAATTTTCATGTATGTATCATACTAATTATATGATCAATAGCTGGTACACACAATCACAACATTAAAATCATATCCATACACATCGCATATATTTAAGTTATAATAAAAGGGTCGAATACATAAGCGATATACATCAAGTTTATAACAAAAAGACTAACTGACCAAATAAATATAAGTATCAAAAGAGAGCAGCGGAAGACAAGTAAATAAACTAAAAGCATCCAGCGGTATGCCATCTATACCCCACACGCAACTGACAAGGATTAGCCGTAGAATGACCTCGTTGTACCCTCCAGTACTAGGTGTAAAGTATGCATCGTTGAGGACTATTTCTTTATCATTCTCTGAACAACAATTTAAATAAGGTCGAGTACATTGTGCAGTCAGTAAGACTAGTAATATATCGCAATATAATATATAAATGCAAGACTAATAAAGTATGAGGCTCTATGCTACAAGTTATTTTCAACATGAAGCGGTTTTCATTTGCAACATCGATATATAGTAATTTGCAACGAAAATTTAAAGAGCAATTGATATGTAATAAAATAACAATTATATAACTTTAATAAAACTAAATCATAGCCCTCCTTGACTATGAACAATGAATAAATCTCAGCTATAGACATGGCACATACGTCACAACATACCATCCCATCATTTTCAACAAAACCGTTTTGTCAAAAATAAAAACTAGACCCATTGTGGCTACACCAAGCATGCTTGTGACCGCGAGTATAGCTATTAAATAGTTTTATACTCTTAAGAGGTTGTACTAATTTACCCACATGAGATAATTAAATACACTATCAGCCATGACACACTTCCTTAGGTATACGACGAAATGATTATCATATGGCCATTACATCATCTAGACCTAACCTTACACCATCCTAATGAATAACAAACCCTCACTTCAGCGATACCCTCCCTTTAGTGAGGCATTCACTGCTGTACCCCCTCTGTCACGTAATATAAGTCATCAATCTTGGGAAGCGTTATCCCGTAATATAAGTCCGTTGCGTAGATTAAAAGTGTAGTTATTGTAATATTTCCATTGTATACCCCTCCTTTAATGTGGAAAAAATGGATGGGTAATTGTAGTATGTCATTTAATAAGGGTATGCATAGTCCAATGATATTAACTCTTTCTTATATTTAGTGTCTCTTTGGTTTGTGTGTATGGTGTGCTTTGGACTTATATTACGAGACATAGGGAGTATTAGGGCAGTCCCAGTGCTCCACGTAGGATAGTGTCTATGTCATTAATTAGATTGCCATGTAGGAGTTTTAGATGATGTGGCGCTATATTAAATAAGAGAGAGAAGAAAAAGAGGAAGAAACTGGGTCTCATGCAAGACCTATTTTCTATGAGAAAACCAATGCAATAGGCACTACCAAATTTTGCATTGGAGAGATGGTGGTATCTTCATGATAGATGGAGAAAAATTATGATTGGTGGAGAGGAGAGAGAGATTTTGATGCTTAATTAATTGCTTGGGTTATAAATAGACATGGTGCATTGGAGACAATAGTGTCTAAAGTAGTGTCTATATGACATGGCATAGATAGAAACTACTTAAGTGGTTTCTGCACTGGGACTGCCCTTAGCAAGCTTGGTCCCAAGTTCCCAAAACTTTTGTGAAGGGAACCCATATGAGCATCCTACCCTATATGTTAGTCCTAGATAACTTAGTTAGCTAAAGCCAGAGCCCATATATCACATGTGGTTGTACGGTTTAGACTTAGATGTGCGACAAAAAAATTCGGTCCTTAGTTGACCCAAGCAAGAATCTCCCTTATCTACATGTGAGATCACACTATCACATTTTTCAGTTTATATTATAATTCGCCCACATCAAAAAATAGGTTTTTTATTTTATTTTTATACCAAACTAATAGAGGTTCCTCCTCTGCTTCAGCCCTTCAAAATTTCCCATTTCCACGTGCAAGTTTTTTCGAATATTCAAACTTAGTGAAAACTAAATTGTAACTAAGCATCTAGACAATATACATGAATGTAATATCCCCAAAGTGACATTAATCAAATATATGTTCTAAGGGCTACAACAGTAAGAATATCAATATCACTAGGAGGATTAATGCATACACAAGGGAATAACTACCGTGCCCACAATCCAACGATCTTAGTCAAACATACATGCATGCATAATATTCTTTGCAAATAATGTATAATAATTGAAATAATATGATTAACATAGTCAAAGGGGTGTTTGCTTGCTCTGGTTGCTCAAAGAGTTGCTTGGGAATGTTCTTATAGTTTTCCGGTGCAATAGTATCTAATCGGTAAAGCCAAATGAGCACAAATAAGAGCCAAATAAATTCAAGCAAAGACCAAATTCAAATATTTTTTTGCATATTCAGATAGAGCATGATTTTAGAAAAAAAAGAAGATAAAAATCACTAATTTTGGAGTTCATATGCAAAAGTTATGGCCATGTGAATTTGGTTCAGTTTATAAAATCCTAAAAAGGAAAAGGTGATGTCAAAAGCATATTTTGGCTAGAGTATGGTTTCCTATTGAGAAAGTGAACTTTCCCTAAACTAAAAGTGGCTTTTCTCATTTTATTCATTTTTCTGAAATTTCCTACATATGGGCCATGCATGTCAACCTCACATATTTTAAATCATGTTTTATTTATTAAAACCCCGAGTGGATCCCATTTATAAGTGACACATTTTAAACTCAGTTAATTAAAATTACTTAATTAATTTTGGTTACACCAACCTATCATTGACTCATTAGTTTTAAATTGGTTATAGCACCAAGGTGCCAACAATTTTTCTTACATGCACGGTCCACTTGCAAGTGAGAGAGAATGAGACACAGTGAGCCACGTTGGCTCTAGTGAGCTCGCAGGCGGCGTGGGAAGTGACGGTGTGGTCTGGGAATGGGCAAAATGGAAAGGGGATGTAAAGGTGAAGCTATGGGGGTGGACACAGTGCTCGAGGTGCTCCAATGCGGCGGTGGTGCTCGGAGCTACGATGGCTTTGTGGAGGAAGGCTTGCTTTGATGCTAAAACTAGTTGCTATGTGCTCAGGGTGCTATCCCAAGGCTATAGAGGCTAGCGTGGGTCCAATGGTCACCAGAGATGGCGACGATAAGGCTTTCTATGGTGGCGCCATGGTCGGCCATGGCAACGGCCTAGAAAGCTATGGCCATTGCCCAAATTGACCAGTGCGTGAGCACCAAGGGGTCTTTAGGATGCTCACCGAGGGGTCGGCTAGGGCTGAGATGGTCGAAGACGGCTCATCGGTGATGAGCAGCGGTGACAAAGTGGAGGTGCACGACGTCTGGAGGTTTCGGTGATGGAGATGTTGTAAGAAGGTACACGTGAGCTTTGCGCAGTGAGAAGACCGGGCACACTAGCTTTGTGCAGTGAGAGGACCAGCTTTTCGCAGTGACATGACCGCACGGGTCAGCTTTCCTCAGTGATATGCCATGACGACACAGTTTTTCACAGTGACATGATAGCACAGCCCAAGGTTGCGTAGTGAGAAGACCGAATGTGCCAGCTTTCCTCAGTGACATGACATGACGAAGCGGCTTTTCACAGTGACATAACAGCACGGCTCACCTTTCCGCAGTGAGAAGACCGAACGTGCCAGCTTTTCTCAGTGACATGACATGACGACGCAGCTTTTCACAGTGACATGACTGCATGGCCCATCTTTGCGCAGTGATAAGACCGAACAAGCCAACTTTTCGCAGCAACATGACCGCACGTGCCAGCTTTCTGCAGTGACATGACCGCACGTGCCAGCTTTTCGCAGCGATAAGACCTCACAGCCCAGTTTTACCAGCTTCGCACACTATAAAATGAGGTTAACAGGATTTCTTAGAGAATACTATGTAACCAAACCCTACACTACATCATGCTTCCTTCACCACATCGGGATGAACAAAAGGCAGAAGAAGCAATGGGACAAGATGGTGAAGCAATGGGACAAGATGGTGAAGCAATGGGAGGAGACTCGCGACCTAGCATGGTCAGCTGCTGCCCGCGATGAGAAAATAAAGGCTATTGCGGCCCGAGCAAAACAAGCCCGGCGTGCTACGAGGTCAGCTCCTCGCAATAAGGGGCCCCGTAGCAACAACTCTATCTCGAACGTTCTCACCGAGCGTTCACCGTAACTCCCACCCGAGGGAGAGACACCGCCTTTTGTTGGTGCAGGGACAAGTGCAAGTTCTTCAAGTCTAAGCACTGCATCAGCCTAGGTATGCGTTACTGGGGTTGCACAAACTACTTTAGTGACTACCCCAACAACCGTCTAGACACCGCAACCTATCGGCAGCCGGTAAGGACCACGTGCACCATTTTTTCCTACCTTTTCTCCTTCATGGCACGCACTAACAATTTCTCACCTGTATTTACAGTCCCCGAAACCCCTATGTGCCTACCGCAAATGGATCAATCTTGAGATCCACCCTGAGAACCAATGGGCCCTCGACTTTGAGGAGTGGAATGTTGCAAGGTCATCGGAGATGCAGGAGGAACGCCGCAAGAATGAGCAAACCCTGCGTATATAACGCGAGACGAAAGCTCATCTCGAAGCATGCACGTGTAGGGAGCGGGAGGCTCGCGAGAAAAAGAGGGAAATGGCGATGAAGGCAAAAAAGGTCACCGAGAAGTTCAATGCCAAGCGGGCAAGGAAGGGAGAATGACCCCGATCCACACAGGAGGTCGCACGAGCAGTTGGGTGGATTAGTCACACATGATGCTATATGTTATGCATGTAATCAAAAAGTATGCGACATGTTACTTCCAACTGTATTATGAAGTTTATTTAAATTCAGACAAGATTATTATCTCATCTTTTTGCATTCAACGATTCATATAGCAAGTCATCTAACAATATTAACATACCGGTTTTTCTCTGTACACGAATTCTCAGTAACATCAAAATATCACTTACCATCGTATGTACCGATCGTTCTACGGTTAATCGTTCATTAAAAAAATTTCTAAAATTTGCTACGCACCTACAACATACAATGAAAATAAACTTTTATTACAACTCCAGCAGATTATTTTTCAGTTAAAAACTACAAAATTTACAAAATTCATGGAGAACTGAGTGCAGTCGCCCAATGGGTGGGCGACTGCACTTCAAGTCGCCCAATGGGGCGGGCTGCTGGTTGCAGTCACTCGATGGTCGGGCGACTGGACATTTGTCGCCCCTATTAGGCAATTGGTTCCAATCGTCCCCCTATTGAACGACTGGAGCCTATTTATGTAAAAAAATATTGCCGCAGGTATATTTCTGTAATTTTAAATAAAAAATAGATTATTCGAAAAAAAAAATCGCATCCCTATCCCCGGGCCTATAAATTCGGAGCGGAGAAAAAAGGCGAGCAAATCCAACGCCGAGGCGCCGATCGTCGCCTCCGCTTTCCCAACCGCCACTCCCCCACCGAATCCATCGCCCAAATCCAACGCCGAGGCGCCGATCCCCTCCCCAGCATACGGCGATCGGGCCCAGCCGCCGTCTCCCCCGCCTCCCATTCGGGCGATTTGGGATTTGACAAGATTTAGCAGCATCACAGCTCGTGCGGCGCGCCTGCTGATTTGATCTGGGGAATCTCGTGTTGGTGTTGTTGGATTGGATTGGGTGGTTGGCTTGCGAGGCGGATGGGGCTGCTGTTCGTGCAGTCTCTCCCGGGGCCGAAGGTGTTCAAGTGCAAATTCTGCAGGGTGGACTCGGCGTCGCCGGACGCGGGACGCCGTCGTGTCTAAGGAGTTCCGCGGCCACCACGGCCGCGCCTACCTCTTCGAGAGCGAGTGAGCCGGGCTATCTCTCTATTCCCCCATTTGATCCTTGCAGTTTCTCGAATGTGAATTGCGCGATCGTTGCAGTACCGCTGTTCTGGAATGGCTTAGCGTCTTTTAGTTACAGGCATTCCGAGCTAGTGCATCAGAGAGAGAATTCTTTAACTCGTGATGTGCAGACTTTATATGAATTGTTGGTGGCCACATGATTTAAGTTGTCATAGTTGCACGAGGGTTGTTTTCTAGTAGTGTTGTGTCCTCAAGGGGGATTTTTGTTTGTGGTAGAGAGTGAAGGATCATGATGGTTATCTAATCATGCTGAGTGCCAATTCTTGCATACATGTTAATCTGGGTTAAACGTGACATCCAGGCCTCCAGGGTGATGCGAGTCTTGGTCCCAACGAGGATCGCTATCTCTTGACTGGATTGCACGCAGTGAATGATATCTACTGTAGCTGCTGCCAGCGACTCCCTGGCTGGAAATATGTAAGTTGCAATTTTCGTGTTATTTAGTGTAGAATTCATTTGAGAACTGTTAATGTAGGTTAGTTAAAGCAAGCAAGTTGGTCAAACTGTTAAAATTGGATGTTGTATCTTAAATTTTTTTATATCTAAGAGGATAAGCATCGTAACTCAATCCTGTAAAAAATAATGTATACATATGACTTGATGTTCCAGTTGAACAACTTGGTTGGATATCGTAAATGCCTTCTGAAACAATTGGATAAGTAGGTTCCTTTCATAAAGCATGGGAAAATGCCCTCTGCATTTCTATAGGGCCACTTCTTTTAGAATTCTGTTGGACATAGAGTATAGATTGCATAGTTTTAAGAGCATATATTTCGTCTGTGGACTTATTCATGGGCAACAATTGGTTATAGGTCTTTCTATTTCCTAGAGCCTGTTCTTTATGTTAGCCTTTTTTTGAGGTATAAAACACATATACACATCTGCATGCCTTAATTCAGAGTTGTCAAGGGAAAATGGGCAATCAAATGTTGCTGTGCCTTCTGACTTAAGGCATACATGATCTGTTGCTTTTTTAATTCTCATATCGGAACTTCATAACTTGATGCCATCAGTTAAGATGATTATTTTCTTGTATAGGGAGTTCATAACGATGCCTTTAGGTGAGATGATAAATGATGAATCGATGTTGTATAACTTGTATTATTTGTAGAAGGCCAATAAGTTAATCTCTCTCTGTCAATTTATCTAGGTCCTTACACATTTTTTAGGTTTCTCTTGAAATTTGAATCATGTTTGATGAGCTTCAATGCAATGTTCTAGTGTTTACACAAGAATTTTGCTGTGCACAAAATGGGCAGTAGGGCAGTGTTCAGTGTTCAAGCTGTAGCCGAAACTTGGGTTAGTCCTGAGCTTAATTTGTACCGAGATTATTCAAGCAAGTACTACAGTCGAGCTTGACATCCTAAGTACATGAGGTGGCGTACAAACCAGTTATTTCCACCATCATGTAGCCTGGTGATTTGCCCAGGTAGATCAAAAGAAACTTGGAAATACAAAATATGTTTCTATGTTAAGTGGTCAGCAGCTGCTAATTCATAGGAGTGTTTTTTAGCCAAGGAAAATATTATGCCCAACTTGTTCTTCTAATTACTAATATTAGCTGTAGAAGCACAACGAAATCCCATCTGGTTTTCATAGTTTGTCATGATGTCTACTTTTGATGTCCTGGTTTGCCTGCCTTTTGCATGGAATCTTGCAGATTGTTAGCTTATCAGGAGATTTTTATTGTCTGGTTGTGGTTACACGTAGTACCAAGGTTTTCCTCTAGGAGCATGGGTAGCCTGCTCCGTGGTACCTGCCTCTGCCATGTGGCCTGGGTAATACACGATTGAGCATGTGGCCCAATTGGCACCAACGGCGAGCACACAGGAATAAGGGAACAAACAGGAACAAGGGAACAAACAAATGTTCCTTTACCATGTGTTTGATTGCAAGGGCTAGGTGAGACGGAATGGGATAGACCCATTTTTATAGGTGTTTGGATGGGAGACAAGCAGAGTCAAGGACATCCCATTAGGAATATTCCTTATAGATCCGGGACTAGACAATCCTCTTTTTTTCATGGGACGGAGTCATCCCACATGGGATAGAGTCATCCCACCTCTTTGTTTTTTTAAGTACTGTTTTGTTTAATTTTTTTTAAAAAAACTCAAAGGCTTATGTGTAGAAACATATCAACAACAAGCTTCAATTTTTTTTTAAAAAAACTCAAATGCCACACATGTCCCACCCTCATCCTTCCATCCAAACAAAGGATGTGACCATTCCATCCCACTTCCTTCCAACCAAACAAAAAACAGGGATGACTATATCCCCCAACCAAATAAAAAATGGGATCATCCCATCCCAAAATTAGGGACATGACCATCCCATCCCACCTTGTCCCTAAACCAAACACAACCTTAGATGCTCTTTCAATTTTTGCTGTGGATGATTTTTTTTCTTCTCTCCGAACCTTGATTACCATGACGACTTCCCTGTTCATTGAACTATGTGCTGGAAAAAGCTTATAACGAAGACCAGAAGTACAAAGAAGGCAAATACTACCCCTATTATTAGCGGGGGGAACGCCGCGCCCCGCTCGGCCACGTCACCCCGCGCCCACGCTCCGGCCGGCGCGTGGCACGGGATTTCGACGCACGGGAGGGAAATCCTTCGTTTTTGAAAAATACGCATGTGTCCTTTTTCCTCGCAAAGAGGTCCTTTTTCCTCGCGAAAAGGTCCTTGGCGGTTTTTTTACGCTTTTTTTCTGAAAACACCCCTCCAGTTTACAGGATGGCGCCCCGCGGTTTTCTAAATTACGTATGGATCCTCGTTTAGTTACGTACAGGTCCTTGGATTTTTTCGAAAAAACCTCTAGCTTTTTCGAAAATACACATGTGCCCTGGATTTTTTTTAAAAACTCCTCACGAATTATCGCCCATTTTACTTCGGTACACACGGTGGCTGGCGCGGTGTGTCGCCGCGCCTATGAGGCTAGTATATACTAGAGAAGCACGTGATGCTCAAAGAAGGATGGTAGCTGAAAAGGTTGATGGACTATGGGTGTGTTTGGATGCCAGGATGACCCAGGGATGGAATGGTCTCGTTCCAATTTTGAGGTCATCCAGCTGTTTGGATTGTGGTATGGAGGAGAATGGAATGGAAGCAAATGGTCCCTCCCAAAGGAATATTCCTCAAAAATTTGGTATCATGCCATTCCACAAAAAATCCCGGACGACTCCATCCCACAGAAAACTCACGCTCGTTCTGTCACCCTCTCCCATTCTCCCGTGCTCTCACCCCTCTCTCTCCCCCTCCCTACTTCAGATCCAGATCCGGGCGGGGACCCGCGTGAGCGGCGGCGCAGGAGGTCGGGCGGCGGGCGGCGGCCACGGGAGGTCGGGCGCGGAGGCCAGCGGGAGGTTGGGCGCGGCGGCCAGAGAGATCGGCGCGGCCGCGGCGCTGAGACCTTAGACATTCCTCTCTACGTGTGATAGTAGAACGTGCTTTTGGATCACTCAAGAGGCGTTTCAAAATTCTTGATGATACCTGTAGGGACCTAGATATTACCATCCGGATTCCTCTGTGATTCCATCGCACTATTCCCTGGATCAGTAGATAGTGCTCACAGATTACAGTTCTGATTATCAAAGTACATATCATGCGGAAGCGTAATTAAAATAATAGACTTACTCATGGGCCGGATAGGCCGAAATCATAAAATTGCAGCAGCGGAAGAACGAAGCACACAGGTGGGACTTTCAGGAAATGCCCACAGGCAGCCAACTGGAGGTGCGCGACCTAGCCCTTGACATCTTTATCTTCTCTGCCAGCTTGTCCAATCTTGTTGCTGAGGCGAGGTGATTTGATTCCTGATTCTGTATTTTGTTGCAAAAGCGAGCGTGAGCACTCCGACCCCGTGCTCCGTGAGCCAATACACAGAATGCAAATAAATAGTATGCATGGCTTAACAAAGAAGAGGCTCGGGTTATTTTATTTGCCAAAAATCGCTTTTAGTGGCTTTGTTATTATTTAATCATAGTGTTATTATTACTGCCTATACACCACCTAGTGACTACCATAATCGACTTAATCCACGAAAATACACTCTCTTTATTGATTGCTGTCTAAGACTCCAAATAGCGAGTAACATCAATCACTCTTGAATCCACCAATATCTTGTGTGTTCTAAATTCCTAATAATCAAATCTTGAAATTTCTATTCATCAACTCTTCATCTCTAAATTCCAATGATTAACTAACACCATTGATTTTAAATCCACTGAAATCATTCATATTCGATCCTTTTGTTATTGATCCAAAACAATAATTAATTCTTCTAATAATCAATCTCATTTTTCATTATCTATCACTAACTAATTCACTAGTATACCTCCACCAAATACATTAATGATCAAATCTACGACTCACTAGTATACATCCACCGAGAATACACTTATCAAGATTATAATTCACTACTTGTTATGAATCCTCCAATATTATCAGGAATTCAATTCATCTCTCTAGTAATTGATCAACTCCTATTAATTCCCATTACCGCCAATATCTTCCAAGAATTTATATTAATCATTAGTGTAGTAATCCAAAGAATTCACCTTTGCACTCCCGATTCTCCAAAATCGATTCACTATTATATGTCCACCAAAAATATCACTAATTAAGAATTATACTCCAATACTCGTATTATTTCTCCAAATTCCCGAAAATTCAATTAGATCATTTATCTAGCCTATCTATTCAACTGGACCCCACTAATTCATTTCTCCCAGAACCATACTAACTTTATCCCTATTATGATCACATGAATCCACCAACTTCTTCATGCAATTACCATAAATGGCCATCTTCTTTTCTTACGACTTCATTTATTCCTCCCATATTTTATTTTATAAGAATAGAAATGCCACTAATTGAAATACAATACATAAAATTTCCTGAGACCTAGCAGCTTTGGAACAAAACATAATGTTCAAGGAATATTAATATGAATTTTCATACGTATGGCATCACATCATATGTCTAACATCACCATAATTTCTCCATACATACGGCATCACACCGTATAACATTTTTCAGCGTTATAGCCGCTTAACTTACCACTGGGACGACACCCAGGACAACTCAAATCAAGGCTTTCCGCTGCCCTTCCACTTTTCCATTCCTATTTTCCAAACATTTTTAAATAGAACTATATCTAGTTAAGTTCTCATGTCCGCCCTTGACCGTGGGCACGGCTATTTGAATAGTTTTGACTCTGCAGAGTTTGTACACTTTCACCACAAGAGACAATCAACTCGTTGGCCCACATGATTCCTTAGAAGTGTGGTTGAGCAGACCGTCACAGTGACTTTTCAAAGTATCTAGTCCCTTTTGTCATCTCACCTTATGGGAAACTGCCCACTTGCGGTGGGTCCCATCTATGCGCGGGATATTTCCCACAGCCACTACGCAGCTCGGGCTTCTCTCTTCCCGCAACGTAGGACAGCTGGAAAACTTCACCCCTCACTGGTGTCCCTTCAGGCCCCCTTGCCATAGCGTAACCCCTTCAATCCCCTACCAGTGAGATGAGTCCGGGGGTGTCGATAAATTTACTTAGCCAAGTTGCACTTTGCAGACTTGTGGTTGCACTGTTTTACACAGGAGATCATGGTAAGATTCGGTCCTTAGTGGTATTTGGGCGGTCTACCACTACCCCACTTTGTGCTTCCCGCACCACACCCTCGAACCAATCCGCCCAGATAATTAAGCAAGTTAAGAGTTTTGGAGCATAAAATAGCCAAGTCAAAATATACCAGTCATTCCCACCATGACTGCCCAACCAATTTTCTCAAGATTAAAAAGTGATGCTTGGGCGCTCTCGCGCCCATGAGTATCTACGCAATACTAAGCATGACATATAATTAGGGACTTAATTTCAAAAGGTTAATATTATAATTTTGCTAGGGCGACAAGGTTCACACATTCAAATATTCCAAAGAAAGTGTATTATTATTCAAGGTAAACAATAGGCACGTAACTAGAATCTTAAATTAACATGTATTTGCATATAACATAACAGCATGCAATTTGATAATTTAAACCAAAATAATTTGCAGAAATGTAGGTTCAACATGATCAAAGTATTGACTCGCCTGGCGCGGTTTACCACGGTCTTGAGCTCACACGATGCTTTCACTTGAGCTTCTATTCTTTATCTTCTCTTGACTTCGCTTGATCCGTGGAGTCTTCAGGACTCCAGTATCTAATTACGCGATAAACGACTGAATCCAAATAAAAGCAAATAACTCAAAGATCCAGTTAAATCCGAATAAACTCAATTTAGTTTTATTATGAGTTAATGGTTGCTTCGGGTGATTTGAGATAAGGCTGGTGGTAGAATTACGGTGACCCGATCTTTTTATTAATGATGTCTTTTACTATTTTTGGTATTTATCAAGGGAATTCCATGAGTTAGGATAGACCTTTGAATTAGGGTACAAATCTAGCTGGGTATTATTTCGTCGAGTGTTAATATCCAAGGACTATGTGAGGTATACAGTTTTTAGTTTTACCAAATTGATACTAGAGCCCGAGTTCTTAGCATTTTATGGTGTGATATTTTATGTACACTTAGTTGTTACTAGGCATAACTTATTTTGAATTAGGACCCATTGGTTCGGGTCCTAGCTTGCTACATTTACTCATACCCAGCATTATCGTTTACTAAATTAAATGTTAAGATTTAATTACTGGCGCCATTGTTATTTGCCTACACCTTTGTTATTGTTACGCTTAGCATTGCTACTATTATCATTATTTTATTGTTAGTATATATATATATTAAATTTACCTATCACGGATTAGCATACGAGTTCTATCTATTTTACCTATATATATGTATATATATACATCTACTCAATTTAAACCTACTAGGGAGATTTTGTTTAACGGCGGTACGCTAAATGCTAGGGCATAGGGTTATCATCCTATGTTTGGCTATGCGGTGGTTAGTTCTATCTATTTTACCATAATACATGGGTGTATGATTTGCTCCTTAGAATATTTCCATTTGCTGAATCATTATCCCATGAGAGCACCACCTAAGCATATTTTCCTAGTATGCCCTTGATTAATAGTTAAACTTTAAAAACAAATACGAGGAGCACATTAGTTATTAGCATAGGTTGTTTGATCTAGGATTAGACATTCACTAAACTCACCTCTATCTTGACAAGCTTTAGTATTATTCACGGATTAGTCCCATATTGTTAATATTTGTGGCTTAACAGAATCTATCTCCAAGATTTAACGAATGACAGCATGCTAGACATTGAAAATATGCTTTTAATTATGACTAAGGGTAGTTTTACTAAATTTGGAATATTTATCCAAAGCCACTTTTCTTTAGAAATTTCAGATAATTAACCAAAGTCATCTTTTATTAATACCTTTAGATAAAACTTAGTCTTTTGTTAAATGTTCCCATTACCTATGTTACTTATGTATATATTTAATCTATTATTAAATCTCAAATGATCTTATTTTATATCCTAATTAAATTTGTTAGCTTCCACTGATTATTTCCTAATTTTTCCCAAATTTTATTAACTAAAATGGATTAAGAAAATCAAGATAAAAATGCAAAATGGTGCAGCAGACAGGGATCGATCTCAGAACCTAGAGCTTACGGGTGTTAACTTGCGCTGAGCTAGCCAAGTGGGCTCTCGGTATTTCGTGAGTTAGGGGTTTAATACTGATGAAGCGAGTGGTCAGCTGGGATTAAACCAAAGGAGCTGGCAGCCGGAAACAGAGGTTGGGGCGGTGCGCGGCAAGCGGCGGCGGTGCCGACGAGGGGCGGCCGGGGAGGTGCCGTCGAGCACGAAAATGGAAAGCTTGTGGGTTGTGGGAGCCGGTGGAGGCCGCGTCTCCGGCCGGAAAGCACCGTCGGCGGCCGGCATCGGTGTGCGGCGGCCGGAGCAGGGGTGGAAGGAGGCGGCGCCGCTGTCGTGGGAGAGAAAGGGTTTGGAGAGGAGCATGAGCAGGAGTGGGTCACGGGGGTGCTCACCGATGATCTGGCAGGGTCGGAGGGAGACGGAGGATGGCTGGCGGCGTGAGCCTACGGTGGCGCGGAGGAGCCCATGTCGCCGGCGGCCTACAATGGAGGGAAGAACGGGGTGATGCTCGGGGAGGCTCCGCGGGGACCTGGGGATGCTCCCGGCGAAGGTAATTGAGTCGGGAGCCACCGAGGAGGGAGCGGCGCGGGCGGCGGCGATTTCAGCCGGTGATGGGGACGAAGGGCGGCGCCGGCGGTGGAGGAGGCTAAACCTCGAATACTTGGAGTGAGAGGAAGTGCGAAGCGTGGGGAAGACGTTGGCGAGCTCGACGGTACTTAAGGGCAAGCGGGAGAGGCTGGCCTTGGGACCTTGCCCGTGCGGTCGCATCGACGAGCAGTGGAGCTGGTGGCGGAGCAGGATGGAGATCCTGCGCAAAGGATTGGGCATGATGACCCTGAGCGGCGTGGTGATTGGTGAAAGGGGCTGGCGCCGCGCGTGCGTGATGCGACCGAGCAGGGAGGGGGCGAGAAAAAGAGGGCGGGGCAGGGCTCGCGCAAGAAAAAGAGGCGGCGGCAGAGATCCTTGGTCAGGAGCGGACAGGAGGGCGGCAGAGCTGGGGTGGCGCCCGCTGGTCCGAGCCGTGCGCTCGCTGGTCCGAGTGCGGGCGAGGGAGGACGTGGAGAGCTTGCAGCCATGGAAGAAGGGGAAGGAAGGAGAAAAGAAATGGGGAGGAGAAACCAGCTCGGGCAGAGGAAAAAGGAGCGAAGAGAGAGGGGGAAAAGGTCCTGCGCGGACGGGGCCCGCTGGCCAGAAGAAACGGGCGGAAGTGGGAGCCAGGCGCGTGGCCACGCAGCCGCAGGGAAAGAGAGGGGGCGGGCCCGCGCGGCAGTGAGCGACAGAGGGGAAAGGGTGGGCTGGCGCACGGGAAATGAACGGAGAGAGAGAGGGTTGGGCCGGGTCTTCGGCCGGCATGACTTGCCCCTTTTTCTTGAATTATGTATATACATTTATACAATTATATATATATATATATATATATAGTGTGTAGGTTTGCATATATAGTATCCTTGCCTCTATTTCTCATTATTATTATTATTGTCAGATGTCTTATTTGTATTTGAGATTTATTTCCAGTTATTACTTGCCCAGGCACAAAATTCAAGAAAACCCAAATAAGACTTTGCACAAAAACTCAGATGCTAGTAAGATGCAAATAAAAGTTTTTAAATTAATTACAATTTCAAACTTCAAAAATTTAGGATGTTACAATACCACACCATTTTTTCCTTTTCCTGTACAAGTTGATATTGTTATAGCTTGTTGCATCCTGCACAATTGTGTTCTATCACAAGGGATTGATCGATTTATTGTGCCAGAAGTTCAGTGGAGTAGTAACCCGGTATCCTCCACAGCTAGCTCGTCCACACAAGCAACCAATGATCATAGGCAAATGGTTGAATTTAGGCAAAACTTGGCTAACACCATGTGGGCAGATCGTCAAGCTTACCTTGAGAATTAATTATGTAGCCCTTTGTTGTATTAGAATTGTTTGAACTCTTGCAATTTGTCTCCTGTATGAATAATTATGGCTACAATGTCCTGTTTGTACTATTTCTAATTGTCCTGTATGCACTCTTTCAAATAATTATGAATTGTTTGTGATGTACTGCATGATTATATGTCCTATACCTTGGTTGTAACATATTGCTTTGAAATGTTAGGAAATGGACAGTGAACAGCATGGGGAAACAATTGGGGTAAACCATGGGGGCAGTGGTTCAATGGTTTGGATAGGTGCTATGTCAACATATATGCCTACTTTCCTGTCAAACCTAGTGGCTGCTGGCACTAGGACATCATCTGGTTTTAAAAAAGTGCACCTAAATAATTGTGGTAAAGCATTGAGTGAGCATTTCAAGATTCATGTCACTGGCGAGCAAGTTAGAAATCACCTAAAGAAATGGAGGATAGTATGGGCAAAGGTTCTGAGGTTGAAAGAAATTAGTGGGGCTCTTTGGGATGAAGATTCTTCTTCTATTTTGCTATGTGAAGAGCATTACAACAATTACATTCAGCATCCGGTAAGCTTTCTGCAATTTTGGAAACAATCTATGTTCTATTTTACATTCAACAATTACTATATATGTTGCAAACAATCTGATTTCTATTTTCTATGTTTGCTAGAAAAACAAAAGTGATGCTGACATGCTAAACAAACCTATTGAGCACTATCATGCCATGTCTACAATATTTGGGAATTGTTTGGCTACGGAAAGTATGCCAAAGGCACAAGTGATCCACTTGCCACTGAGTTTCTGAGACATTGTAGATGACCCAATTGATGTTGACGGTGGGGCATCTCCAATCAAGTTAACATTGGGAACAATGGGGCGCAGATGCAAGTGTTGGTGAGTCCTCGGTACCAAACCACCCCGTAAAGGGCTAGAGTGTCACTCAAAGATCTCATTGATGATGATATGTTGCTACCAACAATTACTTTGGGTCTTGAGAGGATAGCTAGTGCTATAGAGAAGGTGTTCACCTCTTCTGAGTCAACTATCCCAGCTGGTCTTTGGGACAGTCTTGCATCTGTACCTGGTTTTGATGAGGCACATCTCTCTCATTATTATGCTTATTTGTGTGAGAATGTTGGGCTTGCTAAGACATTCATGGATCAAAGCTTGACAGGAAAGTTCGTTTGGGTTACTAGGTATGTTACCAAGCATTTTCCTTGAAGTTGGGATTAGAAGCATTTCACCTTGAAGACTTTTGTGTATTGAAAGCATTTTACCTTGAAGACTTTTGTATACTGGAACAATTATCCTACTATGTAGTATTTTGTGTTGTTAAGGACCTTTTGTGTACTGTTAAGGGGTTAATTAGGACTGCTAAGTGTTGTAATGTATGAATTGATTAATGTGATGCAAACTCTATGGGTTGTTATCTATGAAATGGACCTATTTATATGCACTTTATTTCAGTTCTAAATGTGCTATCACGTGCTAGTTGAACAAAATTATGTCAAGAGGAAAAAAGTTCTAATAAATGTGCATATCCTACTTTAGAACCTCACCAAGTATGTCAAAGGGGTAACCTCACCAAGCAGGTTAGCATATCCTACTTTTCATCCCCACCCCACCAACCAAACAAGAGACGTAACGGTTCCATTCTTCTCCATCCCACTAACCAAACAAAAAATAGAACCATCCTATACTATGAACCAAACACATGGACGGAACCATCCCGTTCCATCCCAACCCAAAAAAACTGGAATCATCCCATCCTATTCCTCCCCATTCCACCAACCAAACACATCCTATGATGAGTTCTTTTGGACTAACTTATGTTTTTTGGTTTAAAATTTTGAATTCTGACTTTTTATGAGAGAGAGTATAGAGAGAGACACTTATGTGAGATTTTAATCAATATAGATAAAAGTCAGTACATTAGCCGATATAGATAAAGTTAGTGTAATGTCCACTATAATCAACTTATAGATTATATCTTAAAAAGATATTATTTAAAATCTAGTTACTGTTAACAAGCTAAAAGCCTATAAATCTGAAAGAAAAAGAGGCATCGTGTCTGCAAATGCAGACATTTGCAACTGTGTAAAAGTGATGCTTAACACTGGCTGTCAATAATTCTGAACATCGAATATGCTGCCGCGGACCATCACCATGAAAATGCCCCTGCGAAATACATTGTCTAACACTTGATGTTCTTGTTCGGTTCACCTCCGAAAACTGTTGATATCGGCCCTTCTTAGACTGAAGCTGATGGTTTTTGGTTGCAACTGATAGTTTTTGTCCATATTTTTTGAGATAGCAGTGGATGACGAAGATATTACATAGACAATATATACAAATTTAAGCTGGAAAAACTGTTTGAAAAACAGTGGGGCTATCAGGTTGCTTGGTTCACGGGTAAAAGTACGGAAATGTCAGCCTTGCGCAGCTAGGACGGCATAACATTTCCGGTGAGCTAGCCTTAGGCCCCGCTCGGTTGGGCTGAAAAGATGTGGCTTATGGCTGAAATTGCACTGTAGCGCCTGAAATTTTACTGTAGCTAAAGGTGGCTTATTTGGCGTAATTAAATTTAAAAAATTAAAAAATAGAAAAATATGCTAGCTCATCACGGACAACGCAAACGAATATGGGAAAAAAGAACCGGTAAAAAAGCTCAAAAAAGCCAAAAGTTCAGAAAAGACGAAATTTATAAATAGTGAAAAATAAGCCAGAAGCTGAAGCTGAAACGAGCGGAGCCATTCAAACCTCTTTTTGTAGGATGAATGATCATCTAAAACCCAAGCCAATAACCACCTCTATCCTACGCTATAGTCCCTATTCTTTCAGGATATAGTTAATAACTTTTAGTTATAGTTGATAATTTTTATTTGTGTTTTTTAATATGGAAACGTAGGGGTGGAACTGTGCAGTGGGTCCCGGTGTCACAGGACATCAGGTCTAAAAAAATATTTAGCAAGGATTAGCATTTTTACATTTGTATGAACCCCTAGGCTAAACTTAGTGCACCAGGTTCTTTCCTGAAAACCCAATGAAGAAAGCACTAACAACCCAAATTCCCAGTGGCTAGTAGCCATCCAAGATAAGTCTCTGCTTCTCTCAGTTCATGAGGCAACTACAGCAGGCCGAACCAGCCCTTGAACCAGCGTAAGGGGGGACCGCAAAAGGCTATAGTGTCTATTTGATGATCCTAAAACATGTCACCTCACAGTAGCCCTCGACGCTTGTTCGTCTCGCATGGTTGATCAGGAGATGTGTATCGCGTCTGTTGCACAGCCGCACCCAGCTAGGCAGCGATCGGTTACCGGAGAATTAGCGAAATCGGCGCCATCGGCTGCCCTCGCCGACCATCTCGCTGTGGCGTCGCCTGGTACCTATTGCCTCATGCCTTTACCGGTCGAAGAAAGTTTAAGTCCACCTGATCAATATGTACTTTGCTCTAAATTTCTCTAAATTATTCTAATTTGTGAGTTAGGGTTTCAATGTGATGATTGTTGATTGATTTTTGTCAAATTATAGGGTTAAGACTCATGATTTCAATTTTGATTTTTGGAATATTAGCCTAGCGCGTTTCAAATCAAAGGCACAATTGTAGTATTTAACCGTAATGTCAAGTAACTAAGCTATTGGAAATATTTTTCTATACAAATATCAACTAACTTTTCAATTAATTGGTGATAATTTCATGAATGATATACTCATTTACTATGTGGAGAAATAAGAATTAATGAAAATTACTAATGATGCTATTGTTCGTTGCTTTATGAATTTGAAAGGACGAAAATACTAAAAGATAATACATTAACTTACATTTATTTATTCTACTATTTTTTAGTCAAAAAATTTAAGTAATTTTGTTCTCTTTTAACAGACCATTGAGGTCAAATTATATATTTTACTACTGCCAACTAACTTTTGTCTGTGGTTTCACTTTAGTTCCTTTAGTTTGTTGTAACTAACCAACGTTACTATCAGATTTTTTATTTTGGTAAGCATTTTGTTAACTACTTCTTTATCATCATACGTTGTCGTCGGTTATATTGAAATATTGATGCTAAAAATTATCAAAAACATTACTATTTAGGATATTATTGTTTGAAAACTATATATGTTATATATATATATGATGAAGTGGTGAATCCTAGTCATTTTTGTTCTAATTCTGTCCCTGTGGAAGCGAATGATAGAGACGTCGATACGAACAACGTACGTAATTTTAAGCTTAGGACCTTGTTTGAAGAAACAAAAAACTAAAAGCTAGAAATCCAAAATAACAGGACCATCCTCGACCAAAATACACCTATCTCACCAAGGCCTTCCTAGCTTACTGGCTGGCCCACCTGTGAAACAGATCAACGGACGCCTACATGAACCGCGTGCAAACTGGCAATCCGTTTACCACGGCAAAGCGGCAGACAAATCTTGAGAGGATTCACAAACTACGAACCACATACGGGTGCAGCGGCACACGCAACGACTTCGATCAATCGAACCAACCAAACCACCCAACCGATGCGGCGCCGTTCGATCTCAAGGCGCGCGCGCGCGCGCCGCGGCCCAACCCAACAGCGAGGCGTCCCCCGGAAGCTCGGTCAAATCTCCAATACGTGCGTAGGGTATCGGTTGATCGGTTTCGCCTGGTGCAGGCGCGTGCTACGCATCCACCCATCCGCTCCGCGCCGCACCGTCCCCGCTATAAATAGCCGCCGTCCCGATTGGCCGCTGCATTCCTTTCCTCGCCTCGCGTTCGCACCGCGTCGCATGTCCCCCAACCCGACGCCACCTCGCCGCGCGCAGGGCCGCACCAGCGGCAGCAGATATGAGGGGGCCATGGCGGCGTTGGACGAGGAGGAGTTCGAGGAGGTGGACCCGACGGGGCGGTTCGGGCGGTACGCGGACGTGCTCGGCCTCGGCTCGGTGAAGAAGGTGTACCGCGGATTCGACCAGGAGGAAGGGATCGAGGTGGAGTGGAACCGCGTGCGGCTGCGCGCCCTGGCGGACCGCGACCCCGGCATGGTCGACGGCCTCAACGCCCAGGTGCGCCTCCTCCTGTCCCTCCACCACGAGCACATCATCGGGTTCCACAAGGTCTGGCTGGACCGCGACGCCGGCGTGCTCAACTTCATCACCGAGGTCTGCACCTCCGGCAGCCTCCGCGAGTACCGCGATCGCCACCGCCACGTCTCCGTCAAGGCGCTCAAGAAGTGGGCGCGCCAGATCCTCGAGGGCCTCGACCACCTCCACACCCGCGACCCCTGCATCATCCACCGCTACCTCAATTGCAGCAACGTCTTCATCAATGGCAACACCGGCCAGGTACCCGTGCCAATCTCGCCTAATTGCCTCCACACAATTCCTTGCTTAACTTGATTCCTTCAATTCCTTACAAATTCCCAAAATTTAGAATTAGAATCGTCGCAGTTGTTAAACTCCCTACATGCCAGCATTGTCGCAGCAGACACATGAAAAGCCCCAAAATTTCAAAATCCAAAAATTTGTGAATTTTTGCCGGTTTTGGGTGAATTTTGGAAACTTTCCTTTTCGGGAAAGTCTCCCTTTTTCCGCTTTCCCTTTTCGGCTGGGCGTTTCCTTTTCTCTCCGGCGCCCCCGCTCTTTTCCGCCTTCTCCGTTCCCCGGCCTCCTCCCGCGCGGACGCCTCCTTCTCCCTCCGCTGGCGCCCGCTCCCTCCCCGCTTTCCCCGCGCACGCGCATCGCGCCTGCGCCGCTCCCGCACGCTTCCTCGCGCAGCGTGCGCAGCGCCGCCCCCGGACCCCCTCCTCGCGCCGCGCGCCCGACCGCCACGGTCCAAAACCGTGGCGCTCCGCGCCGCGCGTCGCGCTCTCTGCGCGCGCCGCATGGCGGCGCCGCCTCCCCTCTCCGTGCGCGACGCCCCTCGCTTGGCTCCCGCTCCTACCCCGCCGCGCTGTCCCGACCGCCGCAGAACCTCCGCGCCACACGGCGCCACTTCTCTGCGCCCGTCCCCACCTGGCAGCCCCGCCTTCCTTTCTCCCGCGCGCGGACGCCTCCCTCCCCATGCCGCAACTCCACCTGCTCCTGTGCTGTCCCGTCGCCATAATCGCCGCGCAGCGCCCGGTCACCGCCCGTCTCGCGGAGGAGACGCTCCCCCCGACCTGCTCCCATCATTCCCTGTTGACCCCAGAGCTCACCGTTGCCTTCACCCCGAAGGAGCCCCTCCCTCCGCCCGGGTACAAATACCCCACCTCGGCTCCCCCTCACTCCTTTGCTTCCCGAGCACCTCAGCACCCCCCATTCGCCTCCTGCCACTCCCAGCCCCCTCCCAGAGCCGCCGATTGGAGCCCCGTTGCCCGAGGCTCCGCCGTCGTCCTCCCCTGCGCCGGTGGCCCCCGGGAGCCGAACTCCCTCTCCCCGCCTCCATTCTTCGATTTCTCCCGCCGAGAGCACCTCCTCCCCTCACTGATCGTCTTGGTGACTTTCTTTTGGCAGGTGAACGCCCGAAGAGCTCCAGCCTCGTTGCTCACCGCCGGCCAAGACCACCCTCCCGTGGCCAGACCTCCTCGCCGCCTTCCAGCTCCTGCCGCCACTCCCAATGTGAGCCTCCTGATCCCCTTCCCGTGTAGCCGCGGCCGATTGGGCTATTTCGCCGCCGGCGACCTCCCTCGCCTCCGAGCTCCCGAACCACCCCTTCTCGTTCCCGCCTCTCGTTGCTCCTCGCCTCCCCAGTGCCCCAGATGGATTCCCCGTGTCCAGGAGCACCCAGTGGAGCCCTCCCCGGTCCTCGGAAGTCTCCGCAGTCGCCGGAGCGCCGCAGCTCCACCGCCACCGTCTCTCGGTCGCTCCCGCCCGGCTGGAGGTAGACGACGATGGCGTGGCGCTATCCTCGCCGTCCCTCCTCTCTGGCGCCGTTCAACCGCAGCCCTCCGATCCTCCATACCGCTTCGCCGTTGCCCCGTTCCCTCCGCCGTCCGATCTGCATAACCCCGCCTCCCCTCAACCGCCCGATCCAGCTCCCCCGCTCCGCCCGCCTTCCTCACCCCGCCACCGTCCGATCCCGCCGCTCGTCAGAGCCATCAGACGCCCGCATCCCCGCCCCGCCGCCCACGCGTCGGCCATCGCCACCAGTGGACGCGTATTCGCTGGCCGAGCTCGCGGCCGCTCTTGCTCGCCGCGCTCGCGCACAAGGCATCAGCGTTTAAATCATGGGCCGGGCCGCATCAGAGCAAAGCGGCGGCCGCACTGTTCATAACCATTTTCCAGTGATTTATTGATTTCTAAAATCCCAGAAAATCCAAATAAATCCTAGAAAATCACAGAAAATCCCAAAAATTCCCAAACTTCACCACTTTACTCCAAATATTATTCCAGACCCTTTGGTGAACTCCATTTCCACAGATTCTCCCCAAATAAATTCCTAAAAATCCATTTGGGGTGTTTATGCAATTTACTCCTTTTTAAATAGTTTATTTTCCCTCGCTTGATTAGTCTCAAGCTGGATTTAATTCTGTTTTGTATGTTTGCGCTAGTGTCGGAGTCTCCGGAAGTTCAGTTGCAGACCCAGGAGCCAGGAGGTTCTTCGTTCGAGCTAGCGAAAATCATTCGGATTGACGGCAAGTCCCAGATCCTTTGATCATATTGAAACCCATCTTTGTTTATTTATGTTAATATGCTATTTGCATTAAGCTAGTTCGAAATGTTAGTTTGAAAATAAAATAAAATGTTTAGAATGACTTATTATGTAGTTAATCCTACCACCGTCAAATGCCATGTTTAATTTGTTGCCATGCCTTTGTAACCCTAGAATTAATTACTTGATAATCTAGATAATTGTAGGATATTATTATCATCATGCAAAGTCTTACATCGATAAGGTTGTGGTGTGGGCCAATAGAATTTGTAAACCCGACTCTAAGGTAGGGTGGTATGGGACACCGTATCTTAGAGCGAGAGTGTTGGCGTGCACAAGGTAGGGTAAGGAGTGGGAGGCGCGAGGCGGCCTTCGCCCATCTTTACCCTAGGGTTTGGAGTAGGGTAAGGGTGAGTGGGAAATCGCGAGACGGTCTACGCCCACCACTTACCTTAGGTTGGGTCGCGGGCCTGGCGAGGTCGTGGACCATGTGAAAATATAAGGACTGAAACCCTTATACTGAGCAAATGTCATAGAACCCGCTCAAACCACAGGAGTTGACTTGTCAACACTTGTCTAGTAGCTGCTCAACTCGATTGAAACTCTACAGGAGGTTTAGCGGTGAGGTTAGGCAAGCCGTGTTTGGGTGCCTAACAACGGTAGAGTTCACTCGAAGCGGACACCGTCTTTTCTTGTGTGTGTGTGTATGTGAGAGCCAGACCCGAGTGAATTCTACCGGGTAGAGCCTATATAAAGAGTTGAGCAGTGAAACGACTTGGCTGTCTTAACTCTTTAGCGGGAGTTAAGAGATCGTGTGGGTAAAGCTGAGCAAACTCTGCAGAGTCAAATAAATGGTATTCGAATACGCCGTGCTCCCGGTTATTGGAGCTGTGTCACTTGGGTGATTCCAGCAGCAAAGCTTAAGTAGTTTTGTAAACGTGTAACTTGTTTAGGTTGGTTAATGAACTCTTGTGGAAAACCCTAAGATCTTAAGAAGTAAGTTTTGAGTCCGTCTTATTAAAATGATTGCAAATAAAACTGCATCCACTCAAAGATAATAAACCAAATATATTCCCTTCCTTGAAGTTAGTGCATGTAGTAAGTTAAGATCCCTTTGGGTTTCTTTGAGCCGGTTGGTTGGCTCACGACTTGCTAAATCTAATCTTTAGAGGATCAAGGCGAAGGAGAAGGTCTCCCGTTGAAGAAGTCCGGAGGACCTTTTCTTCGACGAGGACCCTTGGTGTAGGTCTCGGCGCTCGAGCGGATTCGGAAGACTTTTGTAATGTAAATATGCTTTGGGCTTGCACGCCCATTGTAAAACACGGATGTTAATCCTTATGTCAAATATATCTTTGGACTTTGGTTGTAAGCATGCAATGGTATACTCTTGCGCGACACTCCTTAACTGTTCATGCTTGAATAGTTACGAATGCCGTGTCCGTCTGCGCCCTTGGAAGCGGGGCGTTACAAGAAGTGGTATCGAGGCGGGCACTTGACCGTAGGTTGAGACCTAAGGCAAACTAGGAAGCGATTTTATCGTAAAACTTAATTTAAGCCATAAAAACGGTTTACGAAAAATATAAGGTTTATTGCTGTCTTTTTCCTCTCTTGTTGCTACCTTATCTGTCTTAAATTTATTTCTGCTTAAGATTTACATTTGCAAAAGTTATCGCCTCGCTTGTCTAACTTCAAAATTTCGTTTCCGGCAGATGGTGCACCACATCTTCTCCCGCCCTGACCGTATGGATGGTTGGGCACGGAAGCTGTGGGAGATGAGGAGGTACCTTGGTTCGAGGGAGCACTGCAGCCCAGTGTTCCATGCAGTGAGCCGCACCCGTGGAGAGCAGCCCTACGAGTGGAAGGCCTGGGTGGTTCTTACACCCTTGCCTGTCCGCCCCGACCAGGAGCGCAAGTTCATCGCCAGAAGGATGGACAAAGACGACACGGTTCAGGACGCGGCCCAGAAGGCTGCGTTCTACTTGCGGGACTACTACGCCCTCGAGCTCTCCTACACTCCCTTCGACCTGGTGCCGCGGCAGCGCCGCGAGGGCTCGGCGTGCCTCGGTTCGGTGAGGATGGCGATCCCGCCTCGCGGCATCGCGCGTCCTTTGGGCACAGCAGTCGTTCGTTACGGCGGCGACGGTCGAGGAGTCCGGGAGGCTTCAGCGACAACTCTGGAGGGCTCGTGGCGAGTTGGCGGCTCAGAGCCTCTCTCCGTCGTTTTGAGGAGGTCGAGGCCTTGGATCACGTTGAGGAGCGGCGTCGGTCCTCGTGCTCCACGGTGCGATCTAGGCGCGGCGCGGTGATGACCACGGTGAAATACCGTGCCGGTTCGCCCGGCGGCCCGCTTGCCCCCAAAGCACTGAGGGACGGCGAGAGTAGGCGTATGCGCTAGTGGTAGCCCGACCTTTGTAGTAGCTGTACTTTTGTATGTAATGCAAGTGTAACATGAACCTTTATGTGGTCTGTGCACCACTTGCTTAATGTAAATTATGTTGCTACCTCTTTTAATTTGTTTGCTTAAATTATCAGTATGTTCTCTCTGTGTTCAAAGCTTTCTCCTGTCCCTGTCGCTCTTGTTCTTACCTTATTCGCCCTATACTTACCTTGAAAAATTCAAAGTCTTACTTACCTGCTCTTAATTGTCAAAACCGCTGCAAATCTAACCTCAAGTTCCCAATAAGCAGATGGAGCAGCGAGGGCAGGTCGAACCAGTAGGTGGTGCACACCGCCACACAGAACACACTTGCAAAGGTTATTGAAATGTTAGAAAAGAATCGATATCAAGGAGAGCGAGAATATCTTGAAAGTGTTAGATCGCAAGCTCGGCTTCTCGAGCAGATGGCAACCCGATCCTCCGGTGTTCCTAGTGGGAGTAATGC
Organism: Dendrocalamus sinicus; assembly: GCA_036346575.1. Lineage (NCBI taxonomy): Eukaryota > Viridiplantae > Streptophyta > Magnoliopsida > Poales > Poaceae > Dendrocalamus > Dendrocalamus sinicus. The sequence continues at coordinate 6,367,542 of CM070660.1, read as the reverse complement.
TCCTCGGGATGGTTCTCAAATTTCCACCCGATGGGCGATTTTTAAAACACGCCCACGGTCTTCTCCACCTCCGCCGACCCTACGGTGGTGAGGATTGGCTTGTGGGCGTGGAGAAAACTTCAAACGGCTCGATGCGATGACCAAGAGAAGGTGTTGTACGCATCCCATCAATTGCGGTCTTTGCGACTCGTGGTGGATCAACTACCAACGCACCCTACGAGCAGAGAAATTAGTTGGGAGGACTTTTCAAAGGCCTTCCGCAAGGCACACATACCGAGATAGCGTCATGGAGGCTAAGCGTCGGGAGTTTCTTGCGCTTAAGCAAGGAGGACGACCGTTATGGAGTACTTACATCAGTTCAACCATTTGTCGAGTTTGCCCGAGAAGATGTTGTGGCGAAGACAAGAAGATGAATAGATTGGTGTATGGATTACAGCGATCTCGAAATTTCATATTTCAGCTCTTAAGTTTCAGGATTTACATGACATGGTGAGCGGCTTAATCAACTCGGAAGAAGCTAGAGGAGAAATGGAGGACTACGAAGCGTAAGGCGGTACACAAATCTCAATCGCTTCACATAATGCTCAACGAATCGGGACATCGGGATCGCCCTCATATCGATCCCAATCCTCCCGCCAATTTGTGAGGCTACCGAGGACTCGGTCGACCGATCCACGACAATACAACTCTCCTTTGCCTCTAGCGCTCAAATGCCCCACCTGTGGTGGGAATCATCTTGCTAGTAACTGCCCAAAGAGATCCAATGCTTGTTTTCACTGTGGAGAAATTGGACACTACAGAGATCAATGTCCCCGGAAAAGCTTACCATCAGATGCAGCCAAGCTACAAGTCCTAAACCAACAACAGCAAGAGAGAAAGACACAGTCAAGTCCTAGTACTCCCAAGGGAGGCTACTTGCAGATTAAGGCAGCCAGCCCCCAATCTCCAGCCGGCACCGCCAATTTCACGTCAGTCGGCCGAGGCAGAGGCCGTACCAAACCCACCTTCTATGCGAGGGTGAACCACGTGTCGGCAGAGGACGCAGCAGGAGCTAGCGACATCATTGCTGGTATGTTTCCAATCAACTCCATACCTGCATTGATTTTGTTTGATCCTGGTGCAACACATTCATTTGTTTCGAAGAGTTTTGCTTCAAGAAATCAATTGCCTTCTGTTGCTTACCAAGACCCTATGTGGTTGAGACCCCTGGGGTTAGAATGGAGTCCCACAATGGGTGTGCGGGACTCAGTATAAAAATCCAAGGGGTAGACTTTAAAGCGGACTTATTGCAGTTAGATATGACAGGATTAGATGCCATTTTGGGCATGAACTGGTTGGCCAAGAACAAAGGCAAGGTAGACTGTGAGATCAAGACAGTGTCATTGGTCAATTCTGAAGGTCAGAAAGTGATAGTAGAGACAGATCGAGAAGTATTAAAAGATGCCAAGAAGCGTATGATCAACATGATAGCAGCCACACCTAATCAAGTACCAGTGGTACAAGAGTATCAGATGTCTTTCGGAAGAATTACCAGAAGACCTCTGACAGAACAAGTGGAACTTGCTATTGAATTGGTACACAGTACCAAGCCAATGGCCAAACATCGATATAGAATGTCACTAGTGAATTGAAAGAGTTGAAGAAGCGATTGGATGAACTATTGGAAAAAGAATTCATTCGACCAAGTGTCTCACCTTGGTCATTGATCTTATTTGTGAAAAGAAGAATGGAGAATTAAGGATGTGTGTTGATTACAGAGGCTTGAATCTTGTCACCATCAAGAACAAGTATCCTCTTCCCGAATTGATGACTGTTTGATCAACTCAAGGGTGCCAAAGTGTTTTCAAGATCGATCTGCGCTCGGGTTATCATCGACTTAAAATCGAGAGCAAGATCGAGAGAAGACGGCTTTCATCACGGATATGGATTATTTGAATTCACGGTCGTGCCATTTGGTCTAACCAATGCGTGACATATTTCATGAATCTTATGAACTCGGTGCATATGGACCAATTGGATCGATTTGTGATTGTCTTCATTGATGATATCTGATATATTCCAAGAGTGAAGAAGAGCACTGCAGACAACATTTGCACATGGTATTGTCAAGGCGAGGAACATCGACTATATGCAAAGTTTGACAAGTGCAGTTTTGGCTAAAAGAAGTGGCTTTCTTGGGTCACATTATATCGAAGATGGAGTGAAGGTCGACCTAAAAGATATCTGCGGTTATGGAATGGAAACAACCCAAGACCGTGGTCAAGTAAGGAGTTTCCTTGGATTGGCGGGCTATTATCGCGATTCATTGAAGGCTTCTCGAAAATTTCTCGACCACTCACTCGGCTATTGAAGAAGGACAAGCCATTCACATGGGCGGATGCATGTGAAGAGGGTTTTCGGATGTTAAAGACCAAATTGACAACCACGCCCGTCTTGATTTTGCCTAATCCGTAAAAAGAATTCCAAGTTTATTGTGATGCTTCAAAGCAAGGTTTGGGATGTGTACTCATGCAAGACGGAAGGTTGTCGCTTATGCCTCAAGACAATTGAAGCCGCATGAGGAGAATTATCCACACACGATTTAGAACTAGCGGTGTAGTGCATGCACTAAAAATTTGGCGGCACTACTGCTGGGAATCGATGTGAGATATTTTTCGATCACAAGAGCCTAAAGTACCTATTTACGGCCGAATTAAACATGAGGCAGCGCGGATGGTGGGCGATAAAGGATTATGATGTTGATCTTGATATCACGGGCAAGGCCAATGTAGTTGGCGCCCTTAGCGCAAGGCTCGTCCAAGCAAAACTAGCAAATCGAGTATCCGCGAATTGCAAAGGGACATATCGATGAACTTGGTGATCACGAGCGGGGTGAAGAAAGCGGCATTAGAAATTCAACCATTCTTGTGATCAGTTAAAGTAGCACAAGATGAAGATGAAGAGATTCAAAAACTGAAAAAGGATATTGAAGAAAGAGACTCCTCAGAGTATACGATAGACGAGCATGGAATCCTTACCTTCCGTGGTCGCTATTGCATACCCGACAAGAAAGAGTTAAGGGAATTAATATTGTCCAAGCCCATTCGTCCCAATTCTCAATTCACCCGGAGGTACTAAGATGTACCAAGATCGAAGAAGAAGTATTGGTGGAACGGATGAAGAAGGAAGTGGCGAGTATGTAGCCAAATGTGATGTCTGCCAACAGATCAAGATAGACCACCAGAAACCATCGGGATTGTTGCAACCTTTGCCAATACCCGAATGGAAATAGGACAGTATCGGCATGGATTTTATTACTGGACTTCCCAAGACTCGTGAGGGATATGATGCTATTTGGGTCATTGTCGATAGATTGACCAAAGTGGCTCATTTCCTCCCGATCAAGCAAACGTATGGGAAAGATAAACTTGCTGAGTTATACTTGATAAGAATTGTGACTCTACATGGAGTTCCAAAGAAAATTGTGTCGGATAGAGGAGCACAATTTACATCTAAGTTCGGGAGAAATTACATGAAGCAATGGGCACCGATTTGAATTTGATTCACCTATCACCCCAGACGGATGGACAGACAGAAAGAACAAATCAGATTTTGGAAGATATGTTGAGAGCTTGTGCTATTGTGTATGGTGCAGCCTGGAATACTTGCTTACCATTCGCTCAATTCTCATACAACAATAGCTACCAAGCTAGCATCCAAATGGCCCCGTTTGAAGCACTTTATGGCAGAAAATGCAGAACCCCTCTAAATTGGACAGAAACAGGAGAGCGACAACTTATTGGTCCTCAGATTGTTCAAGACACAGAAGAACATGTTAGAATTGTCAGAGATAGACTCAAAATGGCACAAGACCGACAGAAGAGCTATGCAGATAACCGCAGAAAGGATTTGAGCTTTGAAGTTGGAGACTTTGTCTATATCAAGGTTACCCCATTCAAGATCGTCAAAAGGTTTCAAGTCAAGGGCAAATTGGCACCAAGATATGTGGGACCATTCCAGATTATTGGAAGAATTGGAGAGGTTGCTTATCAAGTGCAGCTTCCGCCCAATTTGTCAAGAATACACAATGTGTTCCACGTATCTCACCGAAAGTGTTTGCGACGTAAACAGATGAAGTCTTTGTTGTCGATATTGAACTACAAGATGATGCACATATCTTTGAAGAACCACTACAAATACTTGAAACATCGAGAGGCACTCGAAACAAGAATATCAGATTTTGCAGAGTGCGGTGGAAGAATCATACAATGGATGAGTCCACTTGGGAGCGAATCGGACTTGCGGTGGATTTCCCCAACTTACTCCTGGACCAAGTTAATCTCGGGTCGAGATTCTTTTAAGGGGGTAGGTTGAAAAGCCCCAAAATTTCAAAATCAAAAATTTGTGAATTTTGCGGTTTTAGGTGAATTTTGAAACTTTCCTTTCGGAAAGTCTCCTTTTCCGCTTTCCCTTTTAATTTGGCGTTTCCTTTTCTCTCGCGCCCCGCTCTTTTCCGCCTTCTCCGTTCCCGGCCTCCTCCGCGCGGACGCCTCCTTCTCCCTCGTGGCGCCGCTCCTCTCGCTTTCCCGCGCCGCGCGCGTCGCGCCTGCGCCCGCTCCTGCCGCTTCCTCGCGCGTGACAGCGCCGCCTCGGACCCCTCTCGCGCCGCGCGCCCGACCGCCACGGTCCAAAACCGTGGCGCTCGCGCCACGCGTCGCCGCTCCTCTGCGCTGGCCCGCATGGCGCCGCCTCCCCTCTCCCGCGCGGGCGCCCTCGCCCGGCTCCCGCTCCTACCCGCCCTTGGCTGTCCCGGCCGCCGCAGAACCTCCGCGCCACGCGGCGCCACTTCTCTGCGCCCGTCCCCACTGCAGCCCGCCTTCCTTTCTCCGCGCGCGACGCCTCCCTCCCATGCCGCAGCTCCACTGCTCTGTGCTGTCCGTCGCCATGTCGCGCGCAGCCGCCAGGCCACCGCCGTCTCGCGGAGGAGACGCTCCCCGACCTGCTCCCATCATTCCTGTTGACCCGGAGCTCACCGTTGCCTTCACCCGAAGGAGCCCCTCCTCCGCCCGGTACAAATACCCCACCTCGGCTCCCCCTCACTCCTTTGCTTCCCGAGCACCTCGGCACCCCATTCGCCTCCTGCCACTCCCGGCCCCTCCCAGAGCCGCCGATTGGAGCCCCGTTGCCGAGGCTCCGCTGCGTCGTCCTCCCTGCGCCGGTGGCCCCGGAGCCGAACTCCCTCTCCCGCCTCCATTCTTGATTTCTCCCGCCGAGCACCTCCTCCCCTCACCGATCGTCTTGGTGACTTTCTTTTGGCGGTGAGCGCTGAAGAGCTCCGGCCTCGTTGCTCACGCGCCGGCCAAGACCACCCTCCGTGGCGGACCTCCTCGCGCCTTCCGGCTCCTGCCGCCACTCCCAATGTGAGCCTCGATCCCCTTCCGTGTAGCGCGGCCGATTGGGCTATTTCGCGCGGCGACCTCCTCGCCTCGAGCTCCCGAACCACCCCTCATTCCCGCCCTCTCCGTTGCTCCTCGCCTCCCGGTGCCCCGGATGGATTCCCGTGTCCAGAGCACCCGGTGGAGCCCTCCCGGTCCTCGGAAGTCTCGCGATCGCCGGAGCGCGCGCTCCACCGCCACCGTCTCTCGGTCGCTCCCGCCCTGGCTGGAGGTAGAGCGGCGATGGCGTGGCGCTATCTCGCCGTCCCTCCTCTCTCGCGCCGTTCAACCGCAGCCCTCGATCCTCCATACCGCCGCGGTTGCCGTTCCCTCCGCCGTCCGATCGCATAACCCCGCCTCCTCAACCGCGCGATCCGGCTCCCGCTCGCCCGCCTTCTCACCCGCCACCGTCCGATCCCTTTGCTCGTCGAGCCATCGCACGCCCGCATCCGCCGCCCCGCCGTCCACGCGTCGGCCATCGCCACCAGGTGGGCGCGCGCGCTGCTGGGCCGAGCCCGCGGCCTGCTCCGCCGCTCCGCGCTCGCGCGTTTAAATCGCGGGCCGGGCCGCACTGTAGCAAAGCGGCCGGGCCGCACTGTTCATAACCATTTTCCAGTGATTTATTGATTTCTAAAATCCCAGAAAATCCAAATAAATCCTAGAAAATCACAGAAAATCCCAAAAATTCCCAAACTTCACCACTTTACTCCAAATATTATTCCAGACCCTTTGGTGAACTCCATTTCCACAGATTCTCCCCAAATAAATTCCTAAAAATCCATTTGGGGTGTTTATGCAATTTACTCCTTTTTAAATAGTTTATTTTCCCTCGCTTGATTAGTCTCAAGCTGGATTTAATTCTGTTTTGTATGTTTGCGCTAGTGTCGGAGTCTCCGGAAGTTCAGTTGCAGACCCAGGAGCCAGGAGGTTCTTCGTTCGAGCTAGCGAAAATCATTCGGATTGACGGCAAGTCCCAGATCCTTTGATCATATTGAAACCCATGCTGTTTATTTATGTTAATATGCTATTTGCATTAAGCTAGTTCTGAAATGTTAGTTTGAAAATAAAATAAAATGTTTAGAATGACTTATTATGTAGTTAATCCTACCACCGTCAAATGCCATGTTTAATTTGTTGCCATGCCTTTGTAACCCTAGAATTAATTACTTGATAATCTAGATAATTGTAGGATATTATTATCATCATGCAAAGTCTTACACTGATAAGGTTGTGGCTGTGGGCCAATAGAATTTGTAAAACCCGACTCTAAGGTAGGGTGGTATGGGACACCGTATCTTAGAGCGGAGAGTGCCGGCGTGCACAAGGTAGGGTAAGGAGTGGGGAGCCGCGAGGCGGCCTTCGCCCATCTTTACCCTAGGGTTTGGAGTAGGGTAAGGGTGAGTGGGAAATCGCGAGACGGTCTACGCCCACCACTTACCTTAGGTTGGGTCGCGGGCCTGGCGAGGTCGTGGACCATGTGAAAATATAAGGACTGAAACCCTTATCTCGAGCAAATGTCATAGAACCCGCTCAAACCACAGGAGTTGACTTGTCAACACTTGTCTAATAGCTGCTCAACTCGATTGAAACTCTACGGGAGGTTTAGCGGTGAGGTTAGGCAAGCCGTGTTTGGGTGCCTAACAACGGTAGAGTTCACTCGAAGCGGACACCGTCTTTTCTTGTGTGTGTGTATGTGAGAGCCAGACCCGAGTGAATTCTACCGGGTAGAGCCTATATAAAGAGTTGAGCAGTGAAACGACTTGGCTGTCTTAACTCTTTAGCGGGAGTTAAGAGATCGTGTGGGTAAAGCTGAGCAAACTCTGCAGAGTCAAATAAATGGTATTCGAATACGCCGTGCTCCCGGTTATTGGAGCTGTGTCACTTGGGTGATTCCAGCAGCAAAGCTTAAGTAGTTTTGTAAACGTGTAACTTGTTTAGGTTGGTTAATGAACTCTTGTGGAAAACCCTAAGATCTTAAGAAGTAAGTTTTGAGTCCGTCTTATTAAAATGATTGCAAATAAAACTGCATCCACTCAAAGATAATAAACCAAATATATTCCCTTCCTTGAAGTTCCGTGCATGTAGTAAGTTAAGATCCCTTTGGGTTTTGCTGAGCCGGTTGGTTGGCTCACGGCTTGCTAAATCTAATCTTTAGAGGATCAAGACGAAGGAGAAGGTCTCCCCGTTGAAGAAGTCCCGGAGGACCTTTTCTTCGACGAGGACCCTTGGTTTGTAGGTCTCGGCGCTCGCCAAAGCGGATCTGGAAGACTTTTTGTAATGTAAATATGCTTTGGGCTTGCACGCCCATTGTAAAACACGGATGTTAATCCTTATGTCAAATATATGCTGGACTTTGGTTGTAAGCATGCAATGGTATACTCTTGCGCGACACTCCTTAACTGTTCATGCTTGAATAGTTACGGAATGCCGTGTCCGTACGCGCCCTTGGAAACGGGGGCGTTACAACACACATTCCAACGACCATAAAATCGTTTACGGCCACACTTCGTAGCAGTAAGTTAATAGACTGTTACGACTTACGACCACGAGTACTCGTTATGACTACGAGTACTTGTTTACGACTTTCGACTTTCGACTTCTGACTCTTGGCTTCCGATTTACGACTTCTGACCACGAGTACTCAAACACTTAGGGATACGCACGCGACTCTAAGGGGAAACACGAGGATTTTGTGCTGCTCGACCTGTCAGCTTTTCTGAGGACTCTATTTACGAATTTAAGTAACGAGTAAAGATTATGGCCAGTATGGCCCCCTATGCGCATGCCACAACCTACACGATACGTGCCGTCTCACGACCAGCTATGACGTATGACTACTAACTGAACCGACAAAAAAGAAGTAACCGTTTCCATGTGAACTCAGCACACGTGGAATTATTGAACTCGGCAACTCGATCAAACATCCTAACATGCACAATACTGTTCTGTTCAATTAGGGAGCAATAGGCTGAGAATTTAGCCATTTCAATTGGCATAGGTATTTGGATTGGATTTTACATTTGGAATCTGGGTAGGGGAGATAGTTTATTGGCTGTGAATATGTACACTTACCCGAGCATTAGGGCATTATAGTTTATTGGCTGTGGGTATGTACACTTACCCGAGCATTAGGGCATTATAGTTTATTGGCTGTTGGTATGTACACTTACCCGAGCATTAGGGCATTATAGTTTATTGGCTGTTGGTATGTACACTTACCCGAGCATTAGGGCATTAGGGGATTAGCGGCGGGTGATTTTGCCTTTTCCGCTTCTTTTCTGCCGCGACCTGTAGCTCTCAGTGTGTGTGTGAGAGAGATCTAAAAGCATCTCAAGAATTGGAACCTAGATATATATGCCTGTGACAGTGTGAGCTGCACCTTTCGAATAAAGAAGAGAGACAAGTGTTGCTTTCGTGCTCCTGTTCGAATTGAGTTTGGATTTGATTTGATTGCGTTGCATGTGGCTAACGGCGTGAGGGGATTGCTTGCTGCACGTGCGCGCAGGTCAAGATCGGCGACCTCGGGCTGGCGGCGATCGTGGACAAGACCCACGTGGCGCACACGATCCTGGGCACGCCGGAGTTCATGGCGCCGGAGCTGTACACGGAGACGTACACGGAGTCGGTGGACATCTATTATTACGGCATGTGCGTGCTGGAGATGGTGTCGCGGGAGATGCCCTACGCCGAGTGCGAGAGCGTCGTGCAGATCTACCACAGCGTTACCCGCGGCGTGCCCCCCGCCGCGCTCAGGCGGCTCAAGGACCCCGAGATGCGCGCCTTCATCGAGCGCTGCATCGGCCAGCCCCGGAACCGGCCCACGGCGGCCGAGCTACTGCAGGACCCCTTCTTCAGCGGCATCGACGACGACAGCACCGGCACGCTCGGCTAGCGCCGACGACCTCCCCATGCCCGGGATGGATAGATCGAGTAACGGCATGCATTTCTCCGTGTCAACTACTAGCAGTAGAAGCGCGGTGTAGATTCCACACAATAATGCTTTAATTTAAGCTCGAGCGAGCAACCAACCGTGTATAGATTCATGTCTCGGTGGTGCTTGAGTACTAGTTTGGTATGTGACTAATTGTTGGGCTTTAATTTACTCGAGATGAGACGATGTATTTGGCTTTTGAGTGTTATAATTCTTTCAAAGAAGGGTTGCAAACTAAAGATTTCTCTGAGCTGGATGCTAGTTAAACAAGATTGAATGTAGAACGTGAGACCCAACCAATATCTCTGGATCTCGTGGTGCGTGGCAGCACTAGCCTTACAAGCACCGGGTCCTCTTTTGGGTTTCTTTCTCCTCGAAGCGTCGGGAACATGATGGGGCAGCTTCGATGGCAAACAGGCCGTCCAACAAACCCAACACAGAAAGAGGCCGGCTGTCATGGCTGTCATTTCTGAACCTTACACCCAAATGGAGAAACGGTACCATGCGCACGTAGGGGTGGTTGTCGCCGGTGCGCCATCTCCGCCTCCGCTGCCGAGAGGCCGAAACCAAGGGCAGAGCCACTGGGGCCTTCATAGGCTCTAGCCACATTCGGTGGCTGGAGCCCCTTGGTCTCATCGGCGACGAGCAATGGCATACAGAGCGTCCCGCCGTGTCGGCATACCACCATGGAGCGAGTTTCCCAGGCAAGTGTCGCAAAGCCAGCGAGCTTGGGCCATTACATGGACCAATCGTACGAGACATCTTGCGACCCGTGGCCCATCATGCGGTTTGCGGCACCCTTCATCCCACCTGAAGTAATCAACCCTCAATTGACCAATTCCCTGTTCCCATTCGGCCATTCTTCCTCAATCTCAATTCTTGGTCACAGGCTCAGGTAGCGCGCGGCCGGCGGCACCTACGTCCAATTCAGTTCACCCCACCGCTCGAGCAGAGCTTGTCCTCGCACCCCCATCTCCCGATTCGTCGCTGCGTACGTGATGTACAACGCGTGTCCGCGCCAAATTAATCGAGGCAGCGCGGAGGAAACGTCCGCCGGCCTGCGTGGCCGCATAGCCACAGCGTGTGCGCCGGCCAGTCGACGCCGCGTACGTTCGTGCGCCGGTAGTTGCGCGCGGCTGTTTGTACAACGCCGGCCCGCCAGCCCGAGGGCACAAACGTGCCTGTGTTTGCGCGATGCCGGTGCATGCGGGCTCGGCTGGCTAGCACAGTACCGTCGCCACTCGCCTCGCCGGTGGTGCGTGTAGAAAGGGGTGCGCGGTGTTAACATCAGTTACAAACTGCCCAATGTTGTACAGGTGTCTGTTCCATACAGACACCTTTTCATCTCTTATAAATATTTGTACAAACCTTCAGAATGAATAGAAGAGAATCATTTTAGTTCCATTGCAAACATTTGTCTCAAATATTAACACGTTATCAGCACTGAGTTCTGCCATTCACTGAGTTCTGCCATTCACACGCTCTGCCATCCATCCGCGCACACACACAAACAGCATACAACAGAGACAACAGGAAAGAGGTAATGGCACTTTGTGCAAGCCACAGACAACTTTTTCTGGAAATCTTGGCAATAGTGGACTCCCTGCATGATTCGATGCACACACTCCTTGCTCCTCTCCATGCGCAACAGCCACCACCACCACCACCGGCGACCACCTCCGTCATCGCCACCGGCCATGGTTCTGTGCCGCGTCGTCGTCGTCCATGGGAGGCACACGGCGTCTTCCCTCCGGCGAAGACTCCACGCTATGGACCGCTCCGGCGACCGGCGCACGCCTCCGTAGCGGCTAACGCCGTCCGGCCTCGGATCGTACCCCACCGGCCTCTCTGCGAGGGCGCCTTCTCTCCACTTAACTCGAGAAAAGGGAGGGCGGCGTGGTGCACGGCGATCGGCGGCGCCGCGCCGAAGCCAACGGCGCGGCGCCGCGCCGAGCCCATGGCGGCAGAGCCGCGACAGCGCGCCGCACGACCGGTTGAGACGGCGGCGGCGGCACCACGATGCGGCCGGCGCGCGCGGCGTCGCCGAGGCGCACGGCCGGCGGCACCGCGCGTCGCGGCGCTGTGGCGGCGGCACTCGCGCCCGGCACGAGGCGGCCGCGCGGCATGGCGGCGTGAGGCGGCGCCGCGGCCGGCACCCGAGGCGGCGCCAAGACCAGGCCGGCGGCGGCGCCTAAAGCCCGGCGACGCCAGCGGCAGCGGCGCTTCGGCTGCGGCCGCCACGCCGCAGCGGCAGCGGCGTCTCAGTGGCGGCGCCTGGCGGCGGCCCGGCGGCGGGCGGCGCGGCGGCGGCCGGCGGCGCTCTGTGGCGGCGGCGGCTCAAATGGGGCTAGGGTTTGGGAGTTAGGAAAACCTAACTCCCCTCCATTTTATATGATCGCCTAGAATGGGCTTGGCCCAAAATATCCCACCTCCCTCATGGGCCGAAAGGTGGCCAGGCTGCAGCCAGTTGCGGACATTTGCAATTTCCCCCCTCTGTTTTCATGTAATTGCAGCATTTTATGTTAAATAAATTTCCATTGTATATATTTGCAATAAAGACCCCTAATGTAACATTGTATTGTTCTTATATGTTTTCATGCAATGTATTATACATTAATTATTGCAATCTATCTTATGCAATTTTAATATTTCGTTTACTAGCTTACCATACAAGCATTTAATATTAATTGTTTTTAATGCAAATGCCTTAGGTTGATTTTCTCTCATTTGGGAATAACACAAATTTTTTTTAAACTTTGATATTGACCACACACAAGGTAGTACCATAGTACTCTGCATGGATTTATTCCTCAATGTGCGTACCTAATATCAAGTTTTGCAACAATTTGGTCTACACTTTTGGGTGACTACCTTTATTTATTTTCAAATTGGCCATACACAAGGTAGTACCATCGTACTACTGTGGGATTTCATCCTCAACGTGCGTACCCAATTTGATTATAAATTATACAAGGTCTACACCTAAGTGATTACCATGATTCTTTTTCACATTGGCCATACACAAGGTAGTATCAATATACTACTGTGGGATTATCATCCTCAAAGTGCGCACTCAATGTTGAAAAATGAATTAAATAATGTTAATACCATTAGTGATTAACTATGTTGTTCCACAATAGGAGAATGTCCCTTTATGTATTTCAAGTTTACCTTGATTACTTGCATTTCGCATTGCTTATTTTAACATTGCCAAAGATTTTAACAAATCGTGGCCCTACATATGTAGGCACAATGGCTACTAAAGAGTTTGAGGCTCTCGCTCTTGATGGCCACAACTTCCCACATGGGCGATGGATCTCAAAGTGAGTCTATCGTTGCGCGGAATGTACCGAGCAATTGCGGCTCCCAAGAGGGTGTAGCTCCTTTGGTGAGACTCTCAAGTACAATACCTTATTTATCATAAGGAACCACATCCATCCCGATCTCAAGGTGAGTATCGATGGAAGAAGACCACGCGCTCTGTGGCTTGCTCTTCAAACACGGTATGAACAATGACGAGTCATCCTACGGAGGTGTCAATGAGTGGAACCACCTCCGCATACAAGATTTTAAATCGTGGGAGAGTTCAACCATCTTTGTTCATAAAATCGGTTCTAAGCTGCGATTTTGAGAAAGAACCATCGATGCGGAGAAAATTGAGAAGACATTGTCTACCATGCTCCCGCACAAATGATCCTTCAGCAACAATACCGTGAAAGAGGTTTCACCGTTTATTCCGAGTTAATTAAAACATTACTTCAGTGAGAAAGGCATAGTGAGCTCCTCCTTTGGAACTCTAATCTGCCCTTTGGGCACTAAACCTTTGCCAGTACATGCCAACACTCATAACAAACCCAAAGGGAATGCTACTAACTCTAGCAATCACGGGAACTTCAAAGGCAAGAACAAGCGCAAGAGACAGCGTCGATCTAATGGTGCTAACAAGGAAAGGATGTTTTAAGTCGAAAAGAACAAGTCTAACACTTGTGTCAAGTGTGGTCATTACAACCACCGACCGAGAAATGTCGCACTCCCAAGCACTTGGTGGCGTTGTACTTGAATTCGTGGGACGAGCACGCTCCAATCAAGGACGCCCAATAAAGGTGGACAATTTGAAGCACACTTCAACTCCCAATCTGATGTCAACATGGAAGAATTCCTCCAAACGACATTACTAAGAAAGATGCCCCAGGTGCTCCTACTCGCTCCTACATTTGCGGAACCAAGCAACACCAAGGCACTACCTCCACTTGATGGAAACGTTGGCGATATGGAGAACATGATCGTGGAGTTCACTTCTAACGATCCGTTTGGAGACTTTAATTAGGCTCCTACACTTTGAGATACCTTATTTCATTATCCCTTGAATGTGGATATCGTTTAATTGTGAATGTTGTCATAAGCTAGTTGTTGTCCGTACTTCATTTACGCACAATGGGTATTGTAATTTGTATTAAGCACAATTGATACCTATATATATATTGTATGTATTCTATATATATTTGTTGAGAATGACATATTCAAATTCTCCATTTTGTATAGATTGTAATGAGTCGATCGATGGATGAGGAAATGTGCCTAGTGGATAGCGGTACTACTAACTCTATACTCGGGGAGATAAAATATTTCCAAACTCTCACAAAGAACAAAGGAAATGTTTTAACAATCGCTGGACGCGATCTTTGTAATAGTTGGCACCGGTCGGGCCACTATTCGCTCCCTATGGGTACATCAATAACGATTGAGGATGCACTCTTGTATCCCGATTCAACTCGTACCCTATTGAGTTATAGAGATATCCGTAAGAATGGGTTTCATGTTGAAACTCATGAGGACAACAATGAGGAGTTCCTTCTCATAACAAAAGATCACGGATATGGCAAAGAGACACTTGAAAAGTTTCCCTCACTCCGTCTGGATTGTACTACACATACATCAACCCCGTACCACATGTTGCTTACAAAGTAATTTTCCAGAATGTTAACGCATTCCAAACTTGGCATGATCGCCTTGGCCATCCAGGAATAGGGATGATGAGGAAAATTATAAGCAATTCTGTTGGTCACACTTTAAGTGATGCAAAATTTCCCCAATCCTCCGATTTTATGTGCACCGCATGTGCCACTGGGAAATTAATTTTGAGGCCCTCTTACCTCAAAATTCATGCCGAACCTCTAAAGTTCCTTGAACGCATTCAAGGTGACATATGTGGTCCCATTCAACCATTGTCTGGGCCATTCAGGTATTTCATGGTTCTAATAGACGCATCTACACGATGGTCTCATGTGTGTCTACTTTCCACACGGAACCATGCATTTGCTAAAATTGTTGCACAAGTTATCAAACTTAAAGCACAATATCACGAACATCAAATTCGATCAATCCGAATGGATAATGCTGCTGAATTTTCCTCACGTGCCTTCGATGATTATTGCATGGCTTTAGGAATTCAAGTTCAGCACTCGGTCCCATATGTTCATACTCAAAATGGGTTGGCGAATCTCTCATTAAGAGAGTGAAACTTATTGCAAGACCTTTACTACTGAATTGCCATCTACCAACATCATGTTGGGGTCACGCGATCTTACACGCTTGACTTGATTCAATTGCGTCCCAATCGCATACCATGCAACCTCCCGTTGCAACTAGTGCGTGGAAATACACCAAATATTTCCCATCTGCGGAAGTTCGGTTGCGCTACATATGTACCGATCTCTCCACCGCAGCGTACATCTATGGGCCCACACAGAAATTGGGGATCTATGTGGGATATCAATCTCGTCGATCATTAAATACGGAACCCCTTACAGGATCTATTCATTGCGTGCGCTGATTGTATCTTCAATGAAGATCATTTCCGGCATTAGGGAGGAATTGAAAACCACAATAAATGCCAGAAATCAATTGGGATGCCATAGACATCTCCAACTCGATCCACGTATTCAAACCGAACTTCAAGTTCGAAGATCATTAATTTGCAACACATTGCAAATAACATGCGAATGCATTTACGATTATAAGGGTGTTACAAAATCCTATAATCCTGCGAGAAATGTAGGAAAGAGTAGAGGTACCAAATAAAACTACTCAACTCCCAGTAAGAGGGGAGAAATGCGGCTATTTCCACGAGATGCGACTTCTAGCAAGCAAAGGAAAGGAAGAACAAATCTTCTAACGCGATAAATGTAACTCAACCTTACGTTGAGAAACACCTGTGGAGGTTCAACCTTCACATCCCACATCAACAGTGCACTCAATTGCGATGTTGGGACATCGGGCATACGATGCAATCATTTTGGGAAATAATGATACATCACAAGGGTGCTTGAAATTTCCATCAACTATATTGAATCGGAGAATCATATGACGAAAGTCTACAATTGTCGACATCTATTTCTCTCAAGCAATTGCGAAATCATCCAAAATGATCCAGATCCTAAGACCATGGCGAGTGCGTAAGCGCTGGGTGGAATCAATGGAAAGATGCAATTCAAGCGGAGATAACCTCGCTCACTAAAAGAGAGGTATTCACTCATGCAATACCTACACCTCGAGGAATCTTTCTGTGGGATTCAAATGGGTTTTCGTCAGGAAGCGGAATGAGAACAATGAGGTGGTGAGACATAAAGCGAGGCTTGTAGCACAAGGGTTCACGCAGAGACCGGCATTGATTTCAATGAAACATATTCTCCGATTATGAGTGGAATAATATTCCGATACCTTATATCTCGGTTGTTCAAAATCGTCTATCTATGCGGTTGATGGACGTAGTATTTACATATCTATATGGGTCACTTGATTCGGACATATATATGAAGGTCCCGATGGAATCTCTATACGGATCCAAACGCAAATCGCAACATGTATTGTGTAAAGCTTCAAAAGTCACTCTATGGCTTAAAGCGATCGGGAAGAATGTGGTATAACCGACTTAGTGAGTTCCTTTGCGAAGGGATACACTAACAATGATGATTGTCCATGTGTTTTCATCAAAAAGTCCCAACGGGATTTTGCATCATATCGATATATGTTGATGATTTAAATATCATCGGCAACCCACAAGATATTGATGAAGCACGCAATCATCTAAAGACGGAGTTTGAAATGAAGGATTTGGGTCAAACCAAATTTTGCTTAGGTTTACAACTTGAGCATCTTCCCACTGGAATTTTAGTGCATCAATCAACATATATCCAGAAAATATTGGAGAAATTCAATATGGACAAATCACATCCATCCAAAACTCCTATGGTTGTTCGATCTCTAGAAATGGAAACTGATCAATTCAGACCACAGGATGATGGAGAAGAGATTTTGGGACCTCATTATCCTTATCTCGGTGTCATTGGGCGCTTATGTATCTTGCAAATTGCACAGGCCTGATATTGCATTTGCAGTGAACTTGCTAGCTCGACATAGCGCTGCTCCTACCAAACGGCATTGGACGGGAGTAAAACATATCCTCAGATATGTTAATGGTACAAGAGATCTTGGATTATTTTTCCAAAGGAACCCAGATCCTAATCGATTGGATATACGATGCCTGGCTATTTATCCGATCCCCATAATGGCCGATCCTGACGGGTTTTGTGTTCTTACGGAGGAACATCCATTTCATGGAAGTCTACAAAACAGACTCTGGTGGCTACCTCAACAAATCACTCTGAAATAATTGCACTATATGAGGCCTCACGCGAATGTGTTTGGCTTCGCAGAGTGATTAACCACATACAACAATCGTGTGGCATTGGTGCCATCGATTCACCAACTATTATCTATGAAGATAATTCGCTTGTGTTACAGATGGAGACAGAGCTACATCAAGAGCAACATAACCAAACATATTTCTCCTAAGTTGTTTTACCCCCATGAGTTAAAACAAATGGGTGAAATAAAAATCTTGCAAACCAAATCATGTGATAACCTCGCTGATTTGTTTACTAAGTCCTTACCAGCTTCCTCGTTCCAGAAATGTGTTCAAGGAATTGGTATGCGACGACTTCGAGATTTGCAAGATTCAGGGGGAGAAATCTCCTAAATGTTACTCTGTCCAAAGCATCATATTGCACTCTTTTCTTTGTATGAGTTTTACTCACAAGGTTTCTCATATAAAGTTTTTAATGAGACAATATTAGCATAAGCATATGTCGTATTTCCTATTTTTCCCATCGAGTTTTTTTTAGGAGATATCAATGACATATATTGTACTCTAAACTATCTATGAGTTTTCTCCTGCAAAGGTTTTTCTCATATGAGTTTACAATGAGACAATACTCATTATATGTTGTATCAATTTCTCCTTATTTTCCCATCGGGTTTAAAGGAGTTTTTAACAACGTATCTATCAAATATATCTCCTCATATTTTTCCTCTGAGGGTTTTGGAGGAGTTTTATTTCAAGATGATGAATCAAGATGATCATGTGAAGATACATTGGTCAAGGGGAGTGTTAACATCGATTACAAAGCGCCCAATGTTGTCACAGTGTCTGCATTCCATACAGACACCTTTTCATCTCTTATAAATATTTGTACAAACCTTCAGAATGAATAGAAGAGAATCATTTTAGTTCCATTGCAAACATTTGTCTCAAATATTAACACGCGGCACGGGTGGGCGAGGCCATCGTGCGTGTAGGTTAGATTAAGGGGCGTCGTCCACGAAGACCACCGTGCGTGTAAGGTAGTGCTTTAAAAGGCTTAAGCCTGATCAATTCGGCTTCGATTTCTGGCTTCTGATTTATTTTTCACTATTCATAAGTTTCGTCTTTTTCTGAACTTTTGGCTTTTCGTTGAGCTTTTTTGCCGGTTCTTTTTTCTCGTATTTGTTTGTATTATACGTAATGGGCTAACATATTTTTTTATTTTTTATTTTTTTAAATTTAATTATGCTAAATAAGTATCACATACATTCTGAGTCTTTTTTCACCCGACTCTGATGTTTTCAGCCATAAACCACGAGCTTTTCAACCGAACCGATCACCACCTTATAAATTTAGATTTCTAATTTTTTTATACTGTAGTGGTTGAAGAAATATAGTAGTTGTTGTTAGCTTTTTCAGTATAATTAAATTAAAAAATAAAGTTATGTCATCACAAATAATACAGAAGAATAAAAAACAAAAAACATATAAAATTAATAAAATATAAAATAAAGAAGCCAAAAGCCCGAAACAAAAGGTTGTTGGAGCGGGACCTTAGGTGGCGTCGTCCGCGAAGGCAAATTTCGTGACGAAAGTTTGACACGTTGTGTGGTACCGTACAGTATACTGTATGACGCTGCCTGGGAATATAGACATGTACCTACGTGAAGAGCTGAGCTAGCGTCACTGCAGAAGAACCCATCGAAGACGCTGTACCGTATGATGCTGCTGACCACCGATTGGAACTATTAACCCATGAATCAGTTCAGAGCGAAAAAGAAAGAAATCTTAAAAAGAATCCTGCCGAGCTCTCGCACAGGAGCGTTTCCGGCGTGGCGTGGACAAGCCGGTGCCGACACGTGGCAGGGTGGGGTTGGTGCGCCTCTAAGTAGGGATGGCAACGGGACATGTTCCCAGCAATCCTTAGGAATTCTCGACTAAAGTATGTACAATAGAGTGATATAAGATATTTATAAAAGATATTATATTGAAATTTTACTAAGATGGATGAAAGAAGAAGATCGAATGTAATTCTATATTATATAGAAACACAGTGATTCGCATGTGAAAATTTTTTCTCCAGTAGCAACGGAACTTCGCAAGAGACCGTTTGCTATGCAACCAACAAACAAATTAACTTTGTCATGAAAGAGATAGACATAAACTCCAAGGTGGCAATTCTCTAGATGAAAGGTGGTACATAGTTTGCATTGGAGCAAATAGACGCTTAAACAAACTCTTAAGCTTATTGAATTATATAAGCATATGTAAAATAGTTGCTTGCATTAGAGATTGTGACTTTTGTATAGATATTTTATGATGTGGTATTATTTCTCTCTCTTTAAGCATCTATACAAGCGTGGTTGCATTAGACATGACCTCAAAGAATGGGTATGAGATGTTATTCCTAATGCCTTATGCAAGGATAGGGACGGAAATGTCTCCTCCATTTCTGCTCCCCATTAGAACCCCGATATACACTTATATACATGTAAATTGATACATCTACATATTTAAAACATATGTATTTTATTTTTGGACGAATATTGTTTTGATAATATAGTATTATTCTAGTATGTCATGCATTAATATATTTATGTATTTCTACGTAACTTTATGAAAATATCTCAAAACCATTCGGATTTAGTTTCTTATTAGAGCTCGTCCCCGCCAATTTTCCAGTGGGAATAAGGACAGGAGGAAAATCACCCCAATAATTAAACAGGGAATGGTGCTGGGAGGGTATTCCCATGGAGAATAACCCTGTTGCCACCCCTATTCCTGCCTCATCCGCACTAGGCAATGTGTGCTCGATATATAAGGATTTTAGTAAACCTTTGCAATCGACATGGCCGTGGGATAATGATGCATTCAAAGGACTAAAGATTATGAAAAGAACTTACAAATCTTGCCAAGGTCCATGTTACTGTAGCTCGCCCGAAATATAAGAACACACCAGTAACTGTACTCATATACTGTAAGTTATCCGAAAAAGAAAAGAAAGAAAAGGCAAAGCCTTTCGCCAATCAATCTAGACTCTGGAACAAGCTTTTTATCTCCCTGACTTGATACGCATCGGACGTGCATCGGAGTGTTGGTTCCTTTCTTTCTTTGTTTCTCGGGTACTATCTCGCTGACTGATTCACATTTAGATCCGCTCTAATTGACTTATGATTTAAGGTTCTGACTATAATTATTAGGTTATAGCTAAAATTACACTGTAACAACCGTTAATTTTTTTTAGAAAAATAAGAAAAAAAATAAAAACTCGTTATATCGTCACGAACAATGTAAAGAAATAAGGGGAAAAAAAGAAAAGACAATAAAACAAAAAATCTACAATGAAAACTCAATATTCAAATAGTTTCTAATTTAAATAAATTAAAAATCAAAATAAAAAAGTTAAAACCCGTTTAGATCATAACCCAAATGTGAATCACCGGGAAATCTGGACATATTTGGACCCCTAAACACCCAAAAATTCCGTTTTTGGACCCTAAACCAAAAATTCCGTTCGGACCCTTCCAGGCGCGTGTTTCGCGAGATGGCGCCACGTGTCCCGGCCGGCGCGCGACCGCCGCTCCCGCGCGCGACCGCGCGCCGCGCCGCCGCCGCGCGCGCGCGCGTCGCGCGCGCGCCGCGGCGCGACCGCGTGCCCGCCGTAGCGTCCGCGCGCCGCCCGCGCGATCGCGCGCCCGCCGCGCGCGCCGCCGCAGCGTCGCGCGCTTCGCCGCCCGCGAGCGCGCGCCGCGCCACGCATCGTCGCCGCCGCCCGCGCGACCACGCCGCCGACCGCGCGCCCGCCCGCGCCGTAGCGGCCGCGCCCGCCCGCCGCAGCGTGCGGGACACGTGGCACCAGCTCGTGAACGCGCGGTGGGGAGGGGTCCAGAAACGGAATTTTTTTGATTTGGGGGCCAAAAGTGGAATTTCGGGTGTTTAAGGGTCCAAATATGTCCAGATTTCTCACCGGCGTCGCAGAGCCTTGCAGGGCCCGGCGTCGCATTCTCCACGGAGCTGAACCCCAGGCCGAGTAAAAAAGAAATTCTCAGCCAATCTCGATACGTCACGAGCCAACAAAAAGCTTGAGAGTAGTAGCATCGATTTCAATGGGTGGGTGACCGGGTGCCGCATCGGGGAGGAGAAGCACGCGAATTTGGCTTCCCGATGCCCCCAAATTCCACAAAGAAATACTACTTCACGCCCTTAAATTCCCCAACTCCGTGCCACCGCCTGCAGCGTCCGATGCACGTCAACGATTTGATTAACACCGATATCCTCCTTTCTCAATGGCCGCAGAGGCACAGCGCGCTGACCATGCCAGCGGTGAGATCAGATAGAACTAGTAGCTATACTAAATAAACTAGTATACTTCTAGCACAAAAAAATAACTAAATAAGTATCCCTACGGGTATTAGCACTGGTGACAAACACACCAGTATTTTGGCATTTGGCTTCTCATTTGGGTTTTGTTAAACGTCATCCGGATATTTTTGTCATTCGGGTATTTTCTTCCTAACTATCATCTAGATTTAGGACATTGGCTATGAATTCTTCCTCCCTTTGAATTCTACCCCTCCTCGTTGAAAAAAAAATCTTCCCCTTTAAAACAAGGGCCTCTTGATATCTAATCTAAATGTCATAAATTTAGATGATAATTAAGAAGAAAATATCTGGGTGATGCCTATACACTTCCTCTCATTTTTCTTAACTAATAAAGCAACCGAATGACGAAGGCTGGCACTGGGCCATGGCAATGCCATTTCCCAGGAGAGGCAAGGTGCAGCGGCCATGCTGCTCCGCTAGCTAGGTTCTCTCTTGCGGTAGAGCTTAAAGAAAAAGTTTTAAAGTTACAAATCCGAACAAGAGTTTCTTGCGTGCGTGCTTGGTGAATGATGAAATACCCGTTGAATGAGTGATAGAGACTTGATTTCTGTTAGTATGATATTTAGATCGCTACCAGTTGTCAATGTGCGCACTTATCTTTATTAAAAAAAAGTAGTATGGAAGCGCATCTGTCCAACTTATGCTATCGCATGCTGCAATTTGGTCTTTAAGTTTGTGTGAAAGTCCATCCGGAGAGCAGAATAGTCTAATAATAGGAGATGCTAAGTCTTGTGTCAGTTTGTAAAGTGAGATTGTTCCCTCCAAGCAACTCCTTAGTCCTAATGCTTTGCCAACAGCTATAGCTTGTTTGGTTTGGACTTTTAGGCCATGTATGTACTGCGCAACGAAGACCATCTTGTCCCCAGTTCAGAATGCCTTGGTGTGGCCACGCTGGCGTATATATGGTTGAGAATATTGAACACTCGAACATACCTCAATTAATTGTACAGTGGAAACAACCTACTGATAAAATTAAATTAAGAATTGCCAAGTGTCCAAAACAGGGCGCAAATCAACATTTCCCATTACCATTTGATAGGCTCCGCTCCAAACGGCTTCAGCTTCAGCTTGGAACACACCAATTTTTAATTTCGGTTTTTTTGTCTTTTCTTTTTTCTCTTATTTCTTTGTATTGTCCGTAATGATATAACGATTTTTTTCAAACTTTTCTATTTTTTCTTAGAAGAAGCTCACAGCTAATACAGTGTAATTTTAACAAAAAAAAAATCAAAAGCTATAGCTATAAGCTTAAACCTAAGCTAGTTGGAGCACCACCCATATTGTGTTTCTCCAGGAAGAGTATCATTACACATTTTATCACTAACATCTTGAGTTCGATCTCAGGCATCCAAGGCATGGCTTGTTAGTAAAACCTACTGCTAAAACGATGCGTTCATGGCCGGGTGGCTTGAGCAGCTTAAACTAGTGTTGACCCCCTCGGATCCTTACAAGCCTGCTCCCGTTGGGGCAAGCAAAGGCGCGAGATGGCGAGAGGCGGCAAATCTACCAAGAAAACCCCGCTGCGATGCTACTACCTCACCCTGCTGCCGCACGCGCATCCAGAAAGAGAATAAGGAAACTTGCACGAGGGGTCGATCCGATTTCCCAGCCTTAAAACTGGGGTTCAACCCCCCATTCGTGCGCCCTCAGCCATTGTTGGATTTTGCACGCCTTCCTGTGTTACTTCCGCACTCAACATGCAATAGCACGCTGTATAATACTGCTGCTACTGTGCTACATACGCTGGTTGTACTTATATGTGCTAGGACTAGGACTGCCTAACCTGCGAGAGTTTGCAGCTAGCTTGCCTGCTAGAGATATGCTCGTGGAGATGATTGGGATGGAGGCGGAGACGGAGGTGGAGCTGTCGCCGGTTGCGAAGGCCATGTTTAGCCCTTACTCGAGTCCGAGCACGGCCTTGTTGCTGCAGAGAAGAGTTGTTGCGTGGTATGGGAGTTTGAACTTTAGCTTCACCCGTGGATCGATAGGCATAGCAACTTCTTTCCTTGTTACAACTTCTGGTTGCTCTGAAATTGCAGGGCCAAAGAGACTGGGGCGGCGGCGACGGTGAGCGTCCGCGTCGGCGGAAGGAGCTTCAGTCTTCACAAGGTCAGAGCTTGCAACAAACTAATGGTGCGATCTTGGTTGGAATGAGGGAGGAATAGGTTGGTGATGATAACTTGTCGTTGCAGGATCCTCTGGTGTCCAGATGCAGGTACTTCAGCCAGGCGCTGCTCCTGTCTGGCGAGGTCGAGCTGCCGGCCAGCTTCCCCGGAGGCTCCGAGGCGTTCGAGGTGATCGGGCTGTTCTGCTACGGCGACGCCGTGGCTCTCGACCCGTTCAACGTCGCGGCGGTGCGGTGCGGGGCGGAATTCTTGGACGTGGGCGGCCTGGGCGCGCGCTGCGACCTGTACATAAACCAGGTGGTGCTGCAGAGCTGGGACGACGCCCTCATCGTCCTGCAGCGATGCCAGCCCCTGCTCCCCGTCGCCGAGGAGCTCCTGATCGTCAGCCGCTGCGTCGAGTCGCTAGCGTTCATGGCGTGCATGGAGATCCTCGACCCCGAGCAGCGGCGTGACCAGCCCGGCGTCGCTGCCGCGTGCAGCCTGGTCGGCCGCCGGTGGGACGCCGAGCTCGTCAAGGAGCTCGCCGGGCGCGACCTCTGGATCAAGGATCTGATCGCCCTCCCGTTCGAGTTATTCAAGCGGATCGTGCAGGCGCTGAGGCGGCAGGGCATGAAGGAGAAGTACGTGAGCCCCGTGGTGCTCTTCTACGCGAACAAGTGGGTGCTCTCCAAGAAGACCCACAAGTTCTGGGCCAGCAGGGACGAGGCCGGCGACGGCGAGACCGACGCGAACAGGAGGGCCACGGCGATCCTGCAGGGCGTGATCGAGCTGCTCCCGGTGGAGGCGGCGACGGCGAGCGGTGCGATCCCGGTGTCGTTCTACTTCGCTCTGCTGTCACGGTCGATCCCCCTGGAGCTGAGCGGGGAGAGCCGGACGAGGCTGCGAGACCTGGTCGCGTCCAACCTGCAATTTGCCCGCGTGGATGATCTGCCGCTGCCGGAGCAAGAAGCCGACTGGTCCATTGCCCATAGCCCGGAGGTGATGGCAATGGAGAGCATCGTCTCAAACCATGTCTCCATGCAAAGAAGAGGCGCGGAGGCCGTCGCAGAGTTGTGGGATCGGTACCTCGTGCAGATCGTAGGTGATCCGAAGCTCCGGCCGGAGAGGCTAGCAGAACTGATCGATGTCATCCCGGCCGGGGACCGGAAGACCCACGACCATCTATACGAAGCAATAAACACGTACTTAGTGGTAAGACAAGTACTAGACCATAAACATCATTATCACTAGCTAGTTGTTGCAGGTTTTAAACTGTCGCTAACAATGAGTGGCTGCTAATTCTGTCATGCCAGGAGCATCCGGGTTTGCCCGGGGAGGAGAAGGGGTCGCTGTGCGGCCACCTCGACTGCCGGAAGCTGTCGCACGAGGCGTGCATCCAGGCGGTGCAGAACGAGCGGATGCCGCTCCGGTTCGTCGTGCAGGCGCTGTTCGTGCAGCAGCTGCACACGCACCGGGCCTTCACCGAGTGCTCCGACTCGTTCCGGTGCGTGCACTCGGGGGAGCTGGTCCCGGGCGGCGCCGGCGCGTACACGCCGAGCCCCGGGTGCCCCGTCCCCACCAGCCAGCCTCTCAGCACCAGCAGCCCGTACACGGATTCCCACACCCACAGCCACGTCGCGCGGGACGGGAAGCTCCGCGCCCGCGTCGACGCGTCGGACTATGAGTCGACCAGCTTCAGGATCCAGGCGCTGGAGCACGAGATCCTCTCGCTGAAGCAGACGCTGCAGCGGCACAACACCGTGAAGGGCTCGGTCCGCAAGGACGATAAAGACCCGAGCTTTAGGGTGGTCGCAGCGGACACGGCCGCGCCGGTGGCGGTTAGGCGGCGAGCCCCCGTGTCCGGCAGCTGCATTGGCTCCATGCGGTGGGGCTCGCAGCGGCGGTGCGCCAGTAGGATTCTGCGCGTCTTTGCGAGGCTGGCCGTGTTCGGGAGGGGCAGGTCAAGGGGGAAGCAGAGCAAGTGCAGGGCAGCGGCAGAGCAGCTCAGTTGCTTGTAGAAGCACAGGTCACAAGGAGAGAAAAAAAATTGGGCTTTTTTACATGTTGAATAGAAAATTGCAGATCTTACGGTAAACATGGTAACTATGGATATAAGCACTGTTTTGTGTACATATTACTAGCAATGTTGAATACTTAGGGGCTGTTTGGTTGCTAGCCACATTTTGCCAACAAAAATTGCCATACTTGCTTAAGTTGAGGTGCTCAAATTTTTTGTCACACCTTAGCAAGCCTAAGGGAATCTTGTCACACTTTTTTGAGTCATTGACGCGTGAGACCTAAGGGAATTTTGCCATAACTGTGGCTGCAACCAAACAGCTCCTAAAGTTGATCAAACTTGCCTAACTTTAAGCGTGGTAAACAGTGACTAGCAACTAAACACCCCTTTAGTTACTGTCGGGTGGTCATTCAGAAGAGACAGTCCAAGTGAAGGTACTTTTGAGAGGTTAACAACTCTTGAATATCTGCGTAGTTTTATCGGTGCTTTTGTTAGGTGATGTTGGAATAGTCTTGGAAATGAGCTTTACGGTAGACTCCTACCGCTAAAACCAATATGGGATGTTGGGGATAGCTCCACCTCAATCCAGTCAGCTTACTGTACCAAAAAATCAACAAAAAGTCTCAGTAATCATATGACTACGTGTTTAACCTAAGAAGGCCATCATAAGAGAAATAATGTGATTATTCCTACAATAATAGACTCAGATAAGAGTGAAAGTGTGTGCCTTAAGACGCCATAAAAGGGGAGGCCCCGTTTTATGTAATACAAACTTCTATGCCCCGTTTTATGTAATACAAACTTCTATCTCACATCTTCACGGTTTCTAAGACTCCAGACATTCCTTTTATAGCCTTCTCATAGTCCATTGGTCACTATTTAGTCTGTAACCACAACATTAGAAAATATGGATTCTCAAAAACTCTATAAAAATATTATTTCATTAAGAGAGAAGAACACTGTCCAAATGGGAAAATGCCAATATTTCTAAAAAAAACTTATAATTGTTCCTCATAGAACTTAGACAAGAGCTACACAAGACATCTACCGTATATTAAAGTTGGGGGACTTCCCGGTCGGGGAGCTGTGCCACATCATTTTTTTGCGAGAAAGCCCCTGTATTTTGCAAAACCGCGTAGAGGTCCTCCGTTCTCGCCAATAGGTCCCTGCTTCTCGCAAACAGGGCCCTGCCAGGTTTTTTTCCGGAAAGCACCCTCCACTTCACCGATAGCAACCCGCGGTTTCCAAAATTATGTATAGATCCTTGTTTAGTTACGTACAGGTCCTTGCAGGTCCTTGGTTTTTTGCGAAAAAACCCTTTGATTTTTTCGAAATTACGCATACGTCCTCGAATTTTTTTTAAGAAAGTCTCACAAATTATCGTCTCTTTTTACGTAGCTAGTATACTACAATACTACAAGCCAAACTTTGTCCTGACAAATCAACATGCTGCAATTAAGACATCTGTATGGTCAAATTTTACATCCAGATGATAGGAGTGCCAATCTATTTGAATATGGGCCCCAAAAAGTGGGTTACATAATTGAGATATTTAGAGCAACTCCAAGAGAAGAGCTAAATCATTTTCTAAAGGTAAATTTGGCTATTATTGGAGAAAAAACGTCTCCAATAGACTCTGTAAATGACTCTCCAAATTTAGTAGCTCTCCATCCCTCCTCCTTTGCTCTCTATTTTTGGATAGCCTACCTCGCTCACCATCCAGCCTCTTGGTGTGGTCGGCGTTTCCTTCCCGCACGCTGCGCCCCATTCCCGCGCGTACGCGACCCACCGCGCGCCCTCTAGTTTAGATAGCCTGTTGGAGTAGTCTTGTTTTTTTGGGTGAGATTCATTTTAGAGAATAGCTAAATCACTAAATTTAGATACTTCTTTTGGCTAATCTCTTGGAGTTGCTCTTAGCCCGTATTCTCACACGTTGAAGGGGCGGGTGCATCCAGATGGCAAGTGCCATCCCTTTTTTTTGCCCCTCTCAGGGGCCCTTGCTCTTGTACGCTTGGTGCGGAAAATTCGGAAGTACTATTTGTATAACTGATCAATACTCCACATTTCATATGTTTGAACCTCTAAATCCTCGTTTAAAATAAGTGGTTCTTATATGAATTTCATAAGGATCACATCTAACGAGATTAGATGTTCCATTTCCTCCAAGCTTTTAAAGTCTTGCTGTCAAGTAAAAGGATCTCACACAGCTTACCAATTGGGGAATTCATCGCAAATTTATAAGTTATGTGGTCTCTTCTAATGCTTATTTGGTTATGATGGCAACTCAGATGTTTCTGCTGTACTAATTCCAGTATACTGCGCATTTTTGCTACCGGTTTGTGAGACTGCCATTGTCTACAACTAAAACTGCAATGGGTGCTGTCCCTCCCAAGGAAAAAAAGGCCTTGCACAGAATTATGCAGACATGGCCGAATACATGAATTTTGGACGTTTTTGGCATGGTTGCTACCTGAAATTCCGGAAATAGCCTCTTCGGAAACGAAATTCCAACTCTAGCCCCCACCTGACCGCACCATTTAACCGCGTCGCGACACGTGTCCAATGGTGCGGCCGGGGAGCGCACCACACCTGAATGGTGCGCTCCCGACCGCACCACTCGCCCGCTCGAATATTTATTTATTTGGCCGACGAGTGGTGCGGTCGGGGACCGCACCACTCGGTGTGGTGCGCTCCCCGACCGCACCATTGGACACGTGTCGCGCCGCGGTTAAATGGTGCGGTCAGGTGGGGCTAGAGGTGGAATTTCGTTTCGGAAGAGGCTATTTCTGGAATTTTCGGGTAGCAACAGTACCAAAACCGTCCAAAATTCCGAATACATCGTCCCAATCCGAAGAAACTGATGGGTTCAATGCGGACGTGGAATTCCGGGAACCAATTGTTGTTGCCGCCCATCCACAAAACCTGCGTAATACTACTAGTGGCATACACCGTCAATTCATCGGTCCTCTGTAGGTAAGGTGAAAATGAATTAGATAGTTTTCGACCAATTCGAATAATTAGGAATATGAAATATTTTGGCTTGAATTTTTGTTAGATAATCTCGGATCGAAAACAAATGCGGATTGCTTTTGTAAGAAACAAATACAAATACGGTAGCTCACCATTCATCGAATACGAATACGGACTCACACTATCTGATGATTACGAAGTCCGAATATCCGATCTACTGGCCAAAAGCCCATAGTCGCTAGTCACCACTGCCCACTGGCCCACATCGCCACTGATCTAAATGTCTAATGTGGTGACGAAGAGCACGTAGGCGAGAGGGAGCACGGACGCACCGTGGCTGAAGACAGCGACCTAGGCCAGGTCCCTGGTTGAGCACAGTGTTGGCGATCAAACAATTGCGCAGCAGGAAGGTGAGCACCGAGTACTTCGCCATACGAATGGCGTTGCCCGTGAACGCTGCCAAGGGGTCCCCCACGACGACGGTGCGAGGCTTGTCCCCTCATGGAGCTCCCCCCATTGTGACACAGATAGGTCAAGATGGTGGTGGTCACGGTGGGAGGGGTGGAAGGGGTCGGGAACCTCAAAGGAGAATGCGAGGCGATCAGCGTGGCGGGCAGCTATAGCTACAATGGCAGGAGCAGCGATGCCGTCGCCGCCGAGTGCAGGGAGGCGGTATACGCGGTGGTGGTGAGGAGCGGGCGCTCGGATGCCATGGGGGAGGCGACAGTTACTAGTGGGTAGTCGGAGGCATGGGCACGCGGCGGA
Organism: Dendrocalamus sinicus; assembly: GCA_036346575.1. Lineage (NCBI taxonomy): Eukaryota > Viridiplantae > Streptophyta > Magnoliopsida > Poales > Poaceae > Dendrocalamus > Dendrocalamus sinicus. The sequence continues at coordinate 6,338,315 of CM070660.1, read as the reverse complement.
TTTGGGTGGACACTGGCGAGGTCAAAGGAGGCGGTGGGGAGCTTGGAGAAGACGACTTTTCAGTGTCGAGTATTTTTAGTTTGGCGTAGGAGAGGAACAAGGTGGAGAGCCACCGCACCAGTCACAGCCTCATGGGCACGACACGACCTGTATCAAATCTAAATGCTACTAGAGTTTCTATGAACTTTTGTAAAACTTCTTCCTTTGTCAAGCTGCTTACTGTTGTGTGTTGGGTAGATAGCTGAGAATATTTGCTAACAAGTTATCCACCATTATGGTGGACTGAAGCTCCCTTGTGCTACTATGTGATATCTCGTGCTATCTAGTTGCCCTTTGTAATATCGCACGGATATCATGAATCCTGAAGTTTCTCATGCCGTGGAGACTGTTTATCCTTTCAAGATGAATCGTCATCTGTTTATCTTTGAACTATGAGAGGCTGAGAGCTAACTTAACCACCTCTCGTTCACATGTCTATCTTAACTGTACTATTCATAAGTGAGAACGAACCGTTTGTAGTATGTACTGATCAAATTTCTTAAATGGTTTGCCAAGGTAAACTATTTATGTATTTTTATTGATTTTGGATGTACAATTTAAGGGGTCTTATGTTTCGATAAATATTTATGACCGTATTCGTTTTGATTCGTATTCGCTTCATATTTGTATTCGTATCCACATACAAGAAAAATATAAAAAATATGGTAGAAATATTATCCGTCCGTATTTGATCTATTTTCACCCCTATCCGTATGGATGGATATTGAGCCAGGTTCTCATTTTATCGAGTTTGTCTTGAAATTGACATAATTTAATTTAATATTATTTTATTGATAGTTTAGAAGTATTTTTAAAATCGAGCTAATAAGCCGAGCCAAAGTAAATTTAATTTCACCTAAAATTGACTCATTCGATGTTTAACTAATTAATAAGCATAATTGAAGTAATTTTGAACTAAGTCAGTGAGCCCTACTAACAGACTTTTTTCACCCACTCTTCGATTAAGTGTTGCACCGGACAAATATTGTAGAAATACTGCAACAGTACTATTTAGACCGAAAAAAAACTTTTACCTTAGAAACGTGCAGCTCGTCTTCTCCCGCAACAAGCCTGTACAAGCCTACATGCCTCCACGCCGTCGCACCCTTGTAAGTTTGCACATGCCTTAGAACCCTTGTAAGGTTGTCTCAGTTAGCATCATGAACTCATATTTTACTTGACTGCCCCCATAAATTTATCTCGGTTTGCGCTATGTAGGATGCTGAGATGGGCGTAACAGAGCACGTGTCGTGCATTGCACGTGACCACAGGACGCGAGTGAAACGGTGGGAAGAAACACTAGCCACTTACCAGCAGCAAAGCACAAGCACCAATTTCACGTGCGCACACTGGCGGAGGAACACCAAGACACCAAGTAATCAAGACCTAGATACCACTATACATTAATAGAGTTCAACGGAGTTGCTCACTGCCGAGCCCGGGAAGCCTCCGGGGTCGTCGGGCAGTGGCTCCGCTCCTGTGTGCGTACATTCCCAACTCCCAAGCATCAATTACAGTTTTCTAAACATATCTGATATGGTGAGCGACTCTTTGAATCTCAAGAATTCGTACACCACCGTCGCCCTCGTGCCCTCCGCCTCTGCGGCCATTGCCTTCTTTATCTCGACGAGCTTGACCTCAACGACCGCAATCTGCTCCTTCGTCTCGGCGAGCTTGGCCTCCGCGACCACAATCTGATGCTCTGTCTCAACGAGCCTCCGTGGCCGCAAACCTGTTCCTCTGTCTGGTGAGCTTGGCCTTTAGAAGCTCCTCAAGGATTGAGAGTTGGGAACTTTGGATACCAATAGGAGCTTACTTTGGCCAAGTCAACCACATGGAGCACCATACGGGTAGAAAAGGGTGTTTAACAGGGAAAATGACTCAACAAATGTGCTCCAGAGAAAATGAACATCCTTGAAACACCTGCTCGCGGCCTGTGGCACCCCGTACGTCTGCCCACCGGCACCGCGACGGGCCGCAGCGCCACGCGAACCCAACCCAACCCAACCCGCGCTCGCCTCGCACCCGCGGCTCGTTTAAAAGTCCACCGCGACCCGCGAGCGAGCACGCACGCACGCATCAGCTCAGCTCAGCTCTTCCTCCTCCAACGCGCCGCGGAAGCGCAACCACACAGGCAGGAAGGCAGGCCACCTCAGCTCACGTCGGTCCAGCGCGGCAGGGCAGGGCGATTACACCATTTCCGCGGCCCCCCACCCTCCGCTTTCCCGATCGAGCCGAGCACCGCGATCGCGGGGCACCGGAAAGGCGGAAACCGGTTAAAAAGGGCAACCCCTCGCAAAAGTAAAAACACAAAACAACCGCCGCATCGCAGCGCCGGGCGAGCGGAGGGAGCAAAAGCCGATAAAAAGGAGAGGAGGAGACGAAGCGTCCGAGCCCAAGCAACTTCCCCCACCTCCCTCCTCCTCTCCCATGCCCGCATCGAGATCTTAGCAGCGCCGGCGATCGAAGAGGAGCGGCGACGCCCCCGATCCCTCCTCCTCGCCGCCGACGACGACCACCGATCGGTAAGTGATCCGATCCGCCTCGTGTGCATCGGCGCCGGATCTGGTACGGATCTCGCGGGGGCGCGCGTGCTTACGCAGCCCTGTGAGGGGAGTTCCGATCGCGGCGTTGCCTTCAGCTCGGATCTAGCTGATGTGCGTCCTGTGCGCGCGCGGGCATGCGTTTTTGTGGTGGTGTTGTGGATAAGTCGGGGTTTTGTCCGCATTTGGCATGGCTGGCTGGTATGAATGTGGCCTGCGTTGTGGATTGCAGGGGGAGGAGGGAAGGGGAGGACGCGATGGGGGCGGACTCCGGGAAGCTCTTCGTCGGCGGCATCTCATGGGAGACGGACGAGGAACGCCTCCGCGAGTACTTCGGCCGGTTCGGGGAGGTCACCGAGGCCGTCATCATGCGGGACCGCAACACCGGCCGCGCCCGTGGGTTTGGGTTCGTCGTCTTCGCCGACTCAGGCGTCGCCGAGCGAGTCACCATGGACAAGCACATGATCAATGGGCGCATGGTAATTATGTGACGCCCTCCTTGTTCTGTCCTCTGCTTATGAAGTAATGCACATTTCGGTGGGAATTCTGTTGTAATGCTGTTGTTTACTTGTTGAGCTGAATTGCCATTTCTGATTCAGGTGGAAGCCAAGAAAGCTGTTCCCAGGGACGACCAGAGCATCGCAAGCAAGAATAATGGCAGCAGCATAGGGTCTCCAGGACCAGGCCGGACTAAAAAGATCTTTGTTGGAGGTCTGGCCTCCAATGTTACCGAGGTTGAGTTCAGAAGGTATTTTGAGCAATTTGGTGTGATAACAGATGTGGTTGTGATGTACGACCACAACACGCAGAGGCCTAGGGGCTTTGGCTTCATCACCTATGATTCAGAAGACGCGGTGGATAAGGCGCTGCATAAGAACTTCCATGAGCTGAATGGTAAGATGGTTGAGGTCAAGAGGGCTGTTCCAAAGGAGCAGTCACCTGGGCCTGTTGCGCGTTCACCTGCGGGAGGGCAGAACTATGGTATGAGCAGGGTTCATAGCTTCTTGAATGGCTTCAACCAGGGTTATAATCCGAACCCAATAGGAGGTTATGGCATGAGGGTGGATGGAAGGTTTGGTCTGCTTACAGGCGCCCGAAATGGGTTATCTTCATTTGGCCCTGGTTATGGAATGGGCATGAATGTTGAAGCTGGGGCGAGTGCGAATTTTGGTGCAAACTCTAGTTTCGTCAATAATTCCAATGGGCGGCAGATAGGTTCGTACTACAATGGTAGTTCAAACAGATTAGGTAGTCCTATCAGATATGTTGGTCTTAATGATGATTCAGGATCAATATTGAGTTCAATGGCAAGGAATGTTTGGGGTAGTGGTAATCTCAACTACCCGAGCAACCCTACAAACATGAGTTCTTTTGCACAATCTGGAAGTATTACTGGTGACAGTATAAATTGGGGAGGTCCTACTTCTGCCCATGGGATGGGCAGCATTTTAAGCCTCGGGTCCGAGAACATTGTCCGTGGAACTGGAGATAACTTTGGTTTGCCTTCTGGCGTCTATGGAAGGACCAATGCAACTGGTACCATTGGTGAACCTTTTTCTGCATTGGCCAATGCATATGAAATGAACAGCACAGATACATATGGCAGCAGCTCTATTTATGGCAACACAACCTGGAGGTTCACATCATCTGAGATCGACATGCCTCCTTTGGACAATGATCTTGGAAATGTTGATCCGGATATGGAATCAGCAAGTTACATGGGCAACTATACTGTTAATAATAATCAGACAAGCAGAGGTCAGTATGCATTTCAACATTTTGCTATGAGTTGTCCCCTTTTTTCAGAAAAAGAAAGATGCTGCATAACTCAGTTAGCTATTCAAGAAGCAGAACAAATAAGTGACAAGTGCAATTGATCTTCCTTTCCTCAGTTCAGGAAAACTGCATATCTATTCATTCAAAAAAGAAAAAAATGTTGTTACTTGCATGGCATATGCTTAAACAGGTTGATGCTAATGCAACTAATATTATCCCTATGATCTGTTATGAATTGACAATGGGTAAGATTTTGTGGACTTGTATTTGGTATGAGCATTAAAGGTTAAGTGGTTCACAACCCATCTTCAAAGCTAGGATGCTACTTAGTAATTAGTATGTCCTATAGGGTTAGTAGATTTTTAGATAGTCATAATATTGTACTTCCATTATTTTGGAGCATTCACCTGGTAGATCAGTTGAGTTACATATAGATAATTGATAGGATCCTATTGTAATCAAACTATGGCAATTTACATATCACATTAACCTCATATTCGTCATTGAATTGGGAGCTGTTTGTGCTTTGGCTGTGCTGGAAGCACTGTCAACTTGTGGAAACTTCTAGAGCTATGAACGATAACGAATACATCAAATAGTGAACGCTGTGGCTTTACCCATTCCATTGACCTGGGATGTGCTCCTATGTAGTGCCTGACAAACATAATGGACGGTGACCAATGTTGTGTCTTGCAATTCAGTTGTGCTAAGTAAATCAATGAAGTAATTTGATGCATGATGTATTCAATAACTTCATCTGAATTCCAGATCTATTCGATGATCTTTGACATAATGTAGGAGATTTTTTGTGACCCACTCATTCCTACTAAAGTTGTGCTTTGCTGCAACTTAGTTTTGTAGTACCATCCTGAAGTTAAGTGTACAGGATAGTGTTGGAGATGCGTAATGCGTCTGCCTGAGCAATAAAAATGGAAAAAAGAGAGGGGAAGCAATATTTTATAATATCATGGGGAAAGAGGGATGAGCCATTAACAATTCTAAGAAGTATTGCGTATACTTGTGGCTGTTGGCATTGGTTAAGCAAATTACTTGTCTAAATATGTTTAATCCTAGTGTTGCAGCATCAGTTAACCAGTAGCAGTTTGTAGCATGGATGGAAAGAAGTATGCAGAGTGCTTTCAGACACGTTGGTGGAGGATGGACATGTTGGTTTACTAGCTGAATGCCCATGCATTGCAACATATCTCAAATAATTGACACCACAAATAAGTCCAAAAGAAATTTAACATGTCGCGTTTTATTGCAATCTATAGCGTATCTAGTAATCCCCGTTCCTTGCAATCCTACCACCGTAAACAGAAAAGAGAGAAAAGAACAATGATAAATCATTCAGTGAACCCATAATCATTCAGCTATAGTATTCTGGTCGTGCTCGAAGACCGGTAGTACCGTCTGTGTGAGCGGTACTACCGGAGATACGGTCGACAAGTCGTGGTCGGTGAAGCGGTTAATGAAGCCGTGGTCGGTGAAGCGGTTGAAGGACCGTAGTGGAATAGGCGTAGTCGAGGGACTCGAAACAGGACTCGAAGAAGAACCCGAGGAAGGTCAGGTCTGTATGCGGTCGTAGACTTGGTCCGGTAGCAGTTTGTCTGTACGAACCATTCGTGTCTACTAAGCTGTGTGAGTTGGTTAGTAGAGCGAGTCGTTCAGGTAGTGCGAGTTGTGGGGATCGTGTCAGAAGACTCGGGCAGTTTTGCTAGACTGTGTACTTGTATTATGAGAGTATAAATAGAAGGAGAAAATTGAAAAGCTGCTACAGATTGACGCAACGAAAAACTCTTGTATGTCTTGAGTTGATCATAAATGTTCATGTGTGTTTTCGACCACCGTGTGAGTACGTTCTGTTCCGTTCCTGGGCCAACAGGATTGTGGGCCTAGTACAATTGTAATAGTTTGATGCACTGAGACTTGTCATCTTGCTTAACTAATGCTGTATAGTTGTAAGATTTGGATTTTAATTGGGATAGCTGTGCTCACTGGTATTTCATCTTCTTGTTTAGATCGTTGAGTCAGTCTGAAAATCAAAATTTCAATGTGGCGTTAATGCTCCTTGTCTCGAGCACACAAGCCATCCCGCTGATGAACAGTAACTTTTGTTGTCTAATCAGTAGTACTGGTGCACCTGTTGTGTTAAAACTTTATGAATATGCTCTGAAATGAATTGAATGGAATACACAAGTTCTTTGTTGATAATGTTATATTTTACCTGTTAACCCTTGATATGAGAAACTGAGATATATACATGCGGTAATTGAGGCTGTTTGATATCAGATGTCAGTACCCTCTTTATTATTGAAACCTATGTTGAGACTTGAGAAGAACTATACAATCTTTGTTTCTGACTATGATTTGTTGGATCCTTTCACAGGTATCACTTCCTAGGGGAGAGTATTATTATGGTCATATCTGACTTGGGATAGGTGAAACACCCATATATCAGGTATTCAGGTGCATGACTGTGAATTGGTGATATCAGATTAATATACAGGTTAGTTAATTGTTTCTAGCTAACCAGAGGTGTGGTTTATGGACACCAACATGCTAGGGGAGCATATACAAACATTTTGTGAATGTTTCAGATTTTAGTTTAATTTTTACGTGTATTAGGTCTTTTGGTTTTTGAATGAGATGTGCAGTGGTGATTGCGGCACATACTTAGAAGTGTTCCAACATAAGCTGGAATTCTGTCATACGGACAAACTTGTATACCAAAGGAATGCTGTACTATCTTGCCCATTTATGGCTACATTAGCTCGCTTGTCTTCTCTCTTTTTTAACCATTCCATTTGTATACTAGAGATTTGGTTGACTTACTAGTGAAACTATTCGGGGGTGCCAATGCCATCTTGGTCCCCGTTAATAATGCCACCAAAAGTACATACCTATACTGGTTCTTCCCCCCCCCCCCCCCCCCCCTTTTTTTTCCTTATATGTATGTTTTTGTCTGTTTTTTAATAGAACTTTGGATCTGATTGTGCATATTTGCTCATTTTGCTTCATTGTTGTAAAGCTTATACAATTGGCAGTTAGTTAAATGCAAGCTTTTCATAGCTTAGGAAAGCATGTGGTCGTGTCTTTCCGTTTTCTCATCTTTTCGAAAGTAGCTTTGGGTCTCATGTGGATGGAGCTTCCTTTTAGGTAGTTAAAGGAGAACAAGCTATATGCACTTGCTCTAGAAAATAGTTAATAATTTCTGCGTCCATAGATCTTGTTTTGCTTCCTGATCACGACCTTCACCTTAACTTTTAGGTTACATCATGACTTTCTGTCATCTATTAGTTACATGTAAAGCGATTCACTTAACTTTTTTTCTAACAAGCTATATGCACTTGCTCTAGAAAATAGTTAATAATTTCTGCGTCCATAGATCATGTTTTGCTTCCTGATCACGACCTTCACCTTAACTTTTAGGTTACATCATGACTTTCTGTCATCTATTAGTTGCATGTAAAGCGATTCACCAAACTTTTTTTCTTGTCTGTTGTTGCTAATGCTTTTGGGCCACCTTTGGAATGCAAGGTTTTAATAGGAATATTGGAGGAATTATACCGTTTTCTGCAAAATTCTTTCTTGTGTCCGAAACATTTCAAAAATTCAGGAAATTATGCTGTCATAATACATTTGGGAATTAAAGGTGGAGTTTTTTGGGAATAAAAGGTGAAGTTTTTACTTCTTTCAATTGATTTATAAAAGCAGCCGTGAGGATGTTTGTGTTTCCGGGCTGAAATCAAATTTTGGCACTTCTCCCCCTCCACTGGAGAGACTATCTGCTCCCATCTTTTCCAGGGGGGAAATAAAGGGAATTTCTTGTTCCTTCTAAAAATCCAAAGGCACTCTTCCAACTTCCAAGTTGTGTGAACATTCAAGCTATCGAGTGGATTCTTTTTATGAGAAAATTTCTTCCATGACAATGAAAGCTTTTCAGATCCGAGATATATCACTGAAAAAAATGTGTTTTCTTCTATAGTATTGAGTTCCAATTTTGTGCCTTTTTGTGTCACTCCTCCGCCCCCATTAGGGCAGTCCCAGTGCTCCACGTAGGATAGTGTCTACGACATTAATTAGATTGCCATGTAGGAGTTTTAGATGATGTGGCGCTATATTAAATAAGAGAGAAGAAAAAGAGGAAGAAACTGGGTCTCATGCAAGACCTAGTTTCTATGAGAAAATCAATGCAATAGACACTACCAAATTTTGCATTGAAGAGATGGTGATATCTTCATGATATATAGAGAAAAATTATGATTGGTGGAGAGGAGAGAGAGATTTTGATGCTTAATTAATTTCTTGGGTTATAAATAGACATGGTGCATTGGAGACAATAGTGTCTAAAGTAGTGTCTATATGACATAGCATAGATAGAAACTACTTAAGTGGTTTCTGCACTGGGACTGCCCTTAGGGCGACTCACGGTCAACGTCACCAAGCCTGTCGGATTTTTTTTTGGAAAAATGCCCATCCTGCCCCCTCTATTTGTCTTCTCTCGCATGCCTCTTTCGGGCGTTGAAGCTTTAACCGCCTCCACGCCTAATCTCCGAATTTTTTTTGTACAAATAACCTATTTTTTAGTCAAAATTATAGAAAAATACTAGCGAGAATTTTTTTTTACAAAAATAGGCTCCAGTGGCCCCCCATTGGGCGACTAGAGCCTTTCGTCCAACCAGCGGCCGACAGAGTTCCTGTTGCCTTACCCTCGGGCGACTGCAGCCAGTCTCCCGCCCATTCAGTGACTCTCATGCAGTCGCCCCCCATTGGGCGACTGCACTCAGTTCTCCGTGAATGTTTTAAATTTTGTAGATTTAAACTTGTAAAAAATGTGCTAGAGTTGTAATAAAAGTTTATGTTCATGTATGTTGTAGGTGCGTAAAAAATTTTAGAAATTTTTTTTACGAACGATTGACCATAGAACGATCGGTACATACGCTGATAATTCATGTGCGCAGAAAACTGGTATGTTAATATTTGTTAGATGACTTGATATGTGAATGATTGAATGCGAAAAGACGAGATAATATGCTTGTTTGAATTTAAATAAACTTCATAATACAGTTAGGAGTAACATGCCACGTACTTTTAATTACATGCATAACATATAGCATCAGCACCACCCCTCAATCGCCACCCTAGCCTGCCCCGTCACCGCGCCTGTGTCCTCCCGTACGGCCCCGTTTGGCCGTCCTCCGATGCAACGGGTGATGACGCTCTGACAACGTCAGACGATCAGATGACCGTCGCACCCACCCCTGAGCTGGTGGAGTCAGCTGCAGCGCTGCCTGTGTGCCCTGCGGTGCACCAGTGAGGGCACTCCCAGAGAGAACCTCTGACCTCTGGTGGTGTGCCCCGAAAAGCTACGTCGAAGGACTGCCCGGGCCAGTCCGAAAAAACTTGTCTACATCGTCTTAGGCCGGGGAGACGCCATGTGCGTGCTGGAGGAGGTGAAGACCTGCAATAGTAATATCGTTAGTTCGTTACATATCGCCTTGGGATAAAAGCGAGATCCGACGATGTGTACGCACAATTGGCGCCATCGTGCTAGGATGAGGGGCGTACGGCTCAGAGTGCACCCCCTGCGTGTGGAAGCCGGGGATATGCGGAGAAGATGTGAAGAGCTGCTGAGGTGGTGTAGGAGGCCGTCCCCAGGCAGAGCCCCCTGGCTGCACCGGGTGAGGTGGTGTAGGACATGTCCACGTACTACCTTTGGAGTAGTGCCACGCTGGTCGGGGTGGCACTGGTGGACGACCCGTCTGTGCGCTGGGCGTGGGTGTGGAGACCGCTGGTAGCCTCGTGTAGGACAGCAGGCCTACGATATGTCTACACCCGACCTCCACCCGACGCAAAAAGCTGACGCTCTCCTCGTGGGTCAACTCCGCACTTGTGGCGATCCTGTCCAGTATAGTGACAGCCTCGGTCCACAGCGAAGAACCGACGTCAGCCCGGAGAAAAAGACATAAAATGGTCCATTATCGAAATGACATTGCCATTTGGGAATCTTTGAAATTACATGTAACGTACCGCGAGGTGCGCGTCCCGCGCGAGGTGCGTGGGGTACGTGTCTATCGGAGCGGCAACGTGTGTGGTGGGCGGGTCTACGACATGTATGAACCTGGTACGTGTTCGCACCTAGTACCAGCGCAGGTACTCCGCGTAGTCCCTGCTGTCGTGTGGGCAGTCCTCCACGTGGTCGTCGAGCGCATCCTCCCACTGCGTAATCCAGGTCTGCATTTTCGTCGTCCAGTCTGTGCCTCGTTTAACTCCCTTTCTGGAGTGCCTGCTTATATGACCATTACGTAAGTACTTGCGAACACAGTAGTAAGTACGTACATATTTATGAGAAGTGATCACTCACGCATGCACGTTCCGCGGGAGCGGTGGTCCGACTGGTACATGAAGCGCCTGACGTAGACCAAACTGCCGCATGACTCGCTGGGGTGCGTAGTCCTCCACGAAGATATCGTACATGAGCTTCCGGCACGTGAGCCAGAAAGCCCGGTCACGCTAGCACAGTGTGGACAGCCCGTCAGGAGCACGGTCCTGCAGTGCCGTATGTGCGTAAGGCTCCCAGTGCACGTCGTCGTCTGTGAGGCGGTCGAACTGCTCCACAAAGGGCAGGTACGCCCGCGTGACCTGCACGTGCGCGAACTGACCTACAAGAAAGACAAGTTGTTAAATATGACCATCGTTAATAGGAAGGAAATAGTTGACTGTGATAATACTTACCCGTCGACGACACTAAAGAGAACCCATCATCGGCCAGTCGACGTCTCCCCCCGGATACATCTTGGGCCCGTACGGACCCATGTCGTCTAGCAAAGGTCGTCCGAGGCTGAAGCGTTCGAATGACCACAACTGCAGCAGTAGTGGATAGCCCGCGAGGACCGAGTTCGCCTTGGTCCTCGAGCACGCATCGCACAAAGCCGCAGACGTCGCGGCAAGCGCGCCGATCCTAGCCGACACAGGGGCCTCGCCGTCCGCGATCGCCCTCGCATGAGCGATGAGGCGCGCATCCACGGTGTTGCCGTGGCTGGTGGTGAAGAGCACCCACCAAACAGCCACATCACGTAGGCCTCCAAGTGGTGTGAGACGTGGTAATCGTCCGCCTCTGGATCCATGCGCTCCACCTGAATGCAAACAAGATGTTATTAGTATGTAATAGCACAAATAAGAGCTTCAAAGACACGATCAATTGTAAAGACCACGTACCCGGTACTGTGCGAGCCATCTCAGCGATGGCCCGTGGGTCTGACTCGCCAGGAAGATGTGGTGGTCATCGGCGGAACCCGGTGGAAGGACCCCCTCGAATCTGCCGAGCAGGTCAGCGCGCCACTCGGCCGGGGCCTCTGGTAGGAAAGCAGCGCCTTCTGCGATCGGAAGGCCAAGAAGCAGGGACACATCCTGCAAGGTCGGAGTCATCTCCCCAAATTTAAGGTGGAAAGTGTGCGTCTCGGATCGCCAACGATCCGCCAAAGCCGTCAGCAGGGAACGGTCGAACGGGAAGCGTCATGATCGCTCCACGGCCTCGTCCTCGCCCGTGGCCAAGGCAGGTCCATCCACATCTGTGGCCTGCACCATCCGGGCAAGAGGGAGTAGCCCAGCATCTCGCAGCCTGCAAACAAAGTGAAGGTCAGCATGGAACGTTCTTACGGCAGTACTAAACGGCGGCGAGTGCAAACTCGATCGCCCAACGGGGTTGAGTCTCGTGCCACGCGAGGTGTGCGTGTCCAGACCACTCCCAGCTCAGCCGGCTCGTCCGTGCTCCCGGGTGGCAGCACACGACGGGAAGCGCGGTGCACACGGTCCACGTGCTCGTCCAACAGCGTGTACCACCAGTCGGCGTCCCGACCATCACGAGTCATACCTGCAAAAAGAGTTCAAGTTAGCACTTATAAGGAACCAAAATAAACGCGTCGTAACCCACTACAATAAACGCGCATGATTAATTTGTACCCTCTATATTTACTGATTTTTCTAATACGTATAAATTTCACCGCACGATTAATTTGTACATTACGGTCACTGAAATGTCTATACTAAAATGTCTATACTAAATTTTTCCATACTAAATGTCTATACTAAATTTTTCCATACTAAAATGTCTATACTAAATTTTCTACACTAAAATGTCCATACTAAATTTTTTATACTAAAATATCTATACTAAATTTTTCTACACTAAAATGTCTATACTAAATTTTTCTACACTAAAATGTTTATACTAAATTTTTCTATACTAAAATGTCTATACTAAAATTTTCCATACTAAAAATGTCTATGCTAAATTTTCTACACTAAAATGTCTATACTAAAATTTTCCATACTAAAATGTCTATACTAAATTTTTCTATACTAAAATGTCTATACTAAATTTTTTCATACAAAATGTCTATACTGAATTTTCTATACTAAAATGTCTATACTACATTTTCTATACTAAAATGTCTATACTAAATCTTTCTATACTAAAATGTCTATACTAAATTTTCTATACTAAATTGGTCTATACTAAATTTTTCTATACTAAAATGTCTATACTAAATTGTTCTCCGCTAAAATGTCTATACTAAATTTTTCTGTAGTAAAATGTTTATACTAAATTTTTCTATACTAAAATGTGTATACTAAATTTTCTATACTAAAATGTCTATACTAAAATTTTCTATACTAAAATGTCTATACTAAATTTTCTACATCTAAAATTTTTACTAACACTAACAAAAATAATATACCAAAAAAATTACCTGGATCTGAATCTCCCTCTCCTCTTCTCCCCCTCCTCTTCTTCCCCTTCTCCTCGCTTTTCTCTTCTCTTTTTCTCTCGCGCTCGCTCGATCGGCTGGGAAATGAAAATAGTGTTCGACGGCGGCCGAGTGCGCCGCGCCTTTAACCCACCACCAGTCGCCACACGGTTAGGCGACTGGAGTCAAGTTGCCCAATAGTGAGGCGACTGCAATAATCGCCTAATCGTTGGCAGATTCACTAGGTGTCGCCGCTGGGTTGGGCGAAAGGCTCTAGTCGTCCAATGGGGAGGCGACTGGAGCCTATTTTTGTAAAAAAAAAATTCCATGGATATTTTTCTGTAATTTTGATTAAAAAATATGTTATTCGTACAAAAAATTGCACGATTCCTTCCACCGGCGGCGTCGAATTTGTGTGAACTCAAGAACAATGGAAAAAAAAACCGAAGAGCACCTCATCTCCTAAGTCAAATTCCAGATCAACAAAAAGCTCGTACGTCCATTTCAAGAGCAGCAAAAAAATCAGCATGAGGTAGTGTTGTATTGCAAATAATGCATAGAAAAATAGAAATGAAAGACACGAATTTTACGTGAAAAATCATTACAAGAAAAATCACGGACGCACGAAGACAAAATCATTATATGAGGAGATGTTTATAATGAAGTTCTTGCTTTTCCTAGAGACTACATAGATACATATATAGGACAACAGAGAAGAGTCATAAATGGAAAAGAAAACCGAATCATAGTTGTTTCTGACGGGTTAACACCATGTCTGATATAGTCCGCGTCTGGCCCTAGCACCAGTATACCATGTCTGGCATGAGACAATATTGTGTCCTACACGAAATGAATTTGGATCAGACTTCAATAATCTCCACCTTAAAATGAATTCCCTCCAGTAGAAGAAGAACACAAAGAACTCTAATTAAATTAGGATGAACACTTTGTACGTCGAAAGTCCAAAGGGCTAGTGAGTAATACCAATTAAATCTAAACAAAGCTCAGACTTAACGGCGGGAACTGGCTTTATCAACATATCAACCGGGTTATCATTAATACTTATCTTGATTACTTTAATATCACTTTGAGCAATGATACATCAAATGTAGTGACATCTAATATAAATATGTTTTGTTCTCTCATGGAATATTTAATCCTTTGTAAGACAAATAACACTCTAACTATCATAAAATATTGTAATACAAGATATACTTACACAAAGCTCAGTAAACAAACTTCTTAGCCAAACGACTTCTTTGCAAGTATCAGAAATAACCATATACTCGGCTTCTGTAGTGGACAAGGCAACGGTAGTTTGCAGACTTGTTTTTCAACTAACGATACATCCTCCCACAATAAATCATAACCGGTAAGATATCTTTTCTTATCCAGATCTTTAGCAAAATCTGAATCTACCTAACCAACAAGTCTATCTCTAGTCTTCTCAAACTGTAAACAAGTATCAGAAGTACCCCACAAATATATGAAAATTCATTGAACTGCATTCCAATGTTCTTTAACAGGATTAGCCATATATCTACTAACAACACTTAATGATTGTGATAAATTAGAGCGAGAACATACCATGCCATGTATAAGTGAACAAACTATACTGGTATATGGAACTCTAGACATATACTCAGCTTCATCATCTGAATGTGCACATGACGTTGAAGAAATTCTGAAATGTGCAGCTAATGGAGTACTCACTGGTTTGACCTATGCATGTTGAAACGACGAATGACTTTATCAATATACTATTTCTAACTTAGGTATAGTTTGTCAAACCGTTTGTCTCGGATGATTTTTATACCAAGAATTTTCTTTGTTGCAATTCACTGCTCAATAGTGCATTCAATTTTAAAATTTCTGCCTTGTTTTTTTATGGCAATTAATATATCATCAACATATAGGAGCAAGTAAATAGCTGAACTATTAACGGTCTTCAAATAAACACACCTATCATAATCAGATCTTTTAAAATCCTCAGAAATCGTGAAGGAGTCAAATCTCTTGTACCACTGTCTGGGTGATTGCTTCAAATCATAAAGAGTCTCTCCAACTTGCAAGCAAAGTTGTCCTTTTTTAGAACGACAAAACCTTCTGACTGCTCTATATAAATCTCTTCTTCCAACTCCCTATGCACGAACACGGTTTTCACATTCAATTGCTCAAGCTCATAATCATGTATAGCCATAATGTTGAGTAAAGTGTGAATATAACTATACTATACAACTAGGAAAAAGATATTTGTGAAATCAATACATGCCTAAAACTTGTTTGTATCCTTTAGCAACTAGCATTGCTTTGTATATAACTTCTTCGGTTAGTGAAACTCCTTCCGTCTTAAATATCCCCATTTGCAGCAAACATATTTCTTCTCAATTGGCAACTTGACCAGCTCCCAAGTGATATTCTTATCAAGAGATCCCATCTCATCATATATGACAGTTATATATCTTTTTGAATCATAGAAGAGATAGCCTTATAATAGGTTGAAGGTTCTGCAGTACCTTCAATTTCTTCTGCCACATTCAAACAATAAGCCACAACATTGGCGTATTCAATCAATTTCTTAAGATGTTAAATATTCTTTTTAGGTCTATTAGTTATAATGAAACGTTGTGTCGGCGATGCAACAATAGAAGCTTTCCGTATGTTTTTCTTATTAGATTCTGGTGAGAATCTTGAATCAACAACATGCTCCACCTACACACTTGACTTCTGCTACTTCTCAACGGGAATATTAATAGATGGTTTATCATGCAATATAGTAAACTTATCAAAAGTAACACTTCTGCTAATAACTACCTTTCCAGTTTCAGGATTCCATAATTTATATTCTTTCACACTGAATTTATAACCAAGATAAATACACTTAATGACTCTAGGCTCCAATTTACCATTGTTAATATGAGCATAAGAGAGATAGCAAAATATTTTTAAGTTTGAATAATTTGCTGAAGAATCAGATCATACCTCAATTAGAGTCTTCTTCTCAATAGCCATATTGGGTGACCGATTAATTAAATAACAAGCAGTGGAAACGGCTTCAGCCCAATAACTCCTTGATAAGTCAGAAGTAGACAACATGCAACGTATCTTCTCTATGATGGTTCTATTCATGCATTCGGCCACACCATTTTGTTGAGTATTAGGGACTGTGTAATGTCTCACAATGCCCTCTGATTTGCATAAATCTTCAAATTCTCCAGAACAGAACTCTTAAGTCATTATCGGTACGCAGATTCTTGACATGTTTATTGGTTTATCTTTCAATCATAATCCCTCACTCCTTGAATGTCTTAAATACATCCTATCTGTGCTTGATGAAATACGTCCAAACTCTTCTTGAGTTATCATCAATTATGGTTCATATGTACCTTGTACCTCCAAGGGATAGAATGCGAAGATTGGGCCTAATTCCTGGTTGCCTGGTTGGACTTGCGGCGAAACAATTTTGGCCTGCTAACAGACCTTGTATCTTTGTACTTGTGGGCTAACACATGTCGTCCATCAGGGGTCCGTTTGGACCTAGTGGCTGGTTACAAGCATACAGCCTCCCAGGCCGGAAAAGAAAATGGCCTGCAGGTTTTTTCCCCTCTAAAATTAGGTGCTTGCTTTTTTTTTCTCTCTCTTTCGGGAGAACGAAGGTGCTTGCTGATGACTTTTCTGCTGGAGTGGTTTAGCTAAACATGCTTGTACAATTGGAGAGGGCTGGCATAGTTGGCTAAACCAACCCCCGTCTTTATCATATACTCTCTGCAGAAAAATGTAAGACATAGTTTGACTCGATGTGGTCTCCAAATTTTATGCTTTCACTATAATCTCTTTCGCAATACTTTATTTATAGCTATAAAATCGTAATAATAAAAAGTGCTTTTAAATACAAATCGTATCACTTTATGTCATAGAATATATTTATTATTGGACTAGTTGTTGAGCAAAATTTATAAACTTTGAATGTTGAAATACGTAGTCGCCCTGTATATTTCCACGGAGGGAGTACTAATCTGTTTTGAGCAAGCTAATTAATACAGCCTCACGCCTTCTCTTTTGAAAAAAAAAAAACCACTACAGAAAGCTTGTTTCGAAGTAAAGCGTCTTAGCAAGCAAATATTTGCTTGAGGAGAAGGGCTAGCTAGTACACAAGCAAGGTTGCGGGATTATTCGAGATCGACAGCCTGTAAATGTCTGATACTCCGTCCTGTTAGTGGATTAATGCATATTTGTGTTGGAAAAGCTAATGAAGTCTGGTTTAACACGGTGATCAAACGGTAGCTTGAAAGCTTACCAATGGAGGCCGCCGGTTTGCCTAAGGCAAAAATGAAGCCTCACTAACATCATTTTGTGTTTCGTGCGTGCTAAAAAAGAAAAAGGCATCGTCTTGTGTGGTTTAACAAAAGAACCACCACCGCCACACTAGTCCCACCGACACTCATCGTGGCTACGTCTGCCCCGCCCTTGATAACTTTGGGTCATTTTCTTCGGCTTCCATCGCTCCCCGCACAGTCGCACACCACGCGCGCACCTGAACGTCTCGACGCGCGGCCGCCCCGTGATGATTCCTTTTGATCACCCGTGGCGTGGCGTGCAAGCGTCCACCTCTCCCGTCTTCCACCCGAGCGCCGAGCTGCAAAAAATCTGCCAAGTGTTGCCGCATGGCATGGAGCCCGCGGCTAAGTTCCGCTCATTTCAGCTTCACCTTTTAACTTATTTTTTACTATTTATAAATTTTATTTTTTCTGAACTTTTAACTTTTTTAAAGTTTTTTTTCTGGTTTTTTTTGTATTCGTTTACGTTGTCTATGATGAGCTAGCATATTTTTCTATTTTTAAATTTAATTACGTCAAATAAGACACATTCAGGTACAGTAAAATTTCAGCCGTTATAGTACACTTTGAGGTATAAACACAGCTTTTCAGCCCAATCGAACGGGTTTAAAGAAAGGGGAGCCGCACCACGGCGTGGATCGCTCCACGTACGCCTCCTTCCGTCGCGTGCCCATCCGTCCCAACCGTCGCCGCCCCCCCGCCAAACCCAGCCCACTCCGCTCCGGAATCGGATCCTCTGACGTTGGGAAGGGAATGACAGAGTGACATGGGTGAATCTGAGCCGTCTGATGGAAAAACAACGGTCCAGATCGATCATTGTAGTGTTACAGTATTTTTTGTACAGTAAGCTACAGTAATTTTACTGTAGCTTACTGAAAAATACTGTAGCTATAGTGATCAATCTGAGCTGTTATTTTTTCATCCGATGACTCAGATTTTCCAATGTCATTCTGTCTTCCCCTTGCCAACGTAAGAGGATCCAAAATCCTCCGCTCCCCCGCCGTGCGGAACTCGAAACGAACCGTCCGCCGTCCCACGCCCCACGAAGCAGTGGCAGGGTCATTAGCTGGCACGGGCAGGAGCAGACACACGAATGTGATTCCTTGCTTCCGCAGCTGGTGGTGGCGCACTGGGCCTTCCCGCAGCTGAATTGTCCACGTTTCTTCGCTCCAACCAATGACAGCTCCGCGCAGAGAATGCGTGGGCACACTTGTCATTGACGTAGAGTCACATGTGAGTGGTGCGATAGGCATCTAGCAGAGCAGGTATAGCAGCACAGACACCTGTCTGTCGTCAATCCGGATCATATTCTCCTCACACACACACACACCCGCTACAGGGCAAAAGGTACAAAGATCCACACCGCACTCCCATCTCATTCCGTTCGGTTGCGGAGTGTGTCAGTGTGTATCGTACACGGGCGGATGCTGGGCGTGGTTATCGGATGGGTTTTGTAAGGCTTCAGCGTATTCTCAACTCATGCCGAAACAATCCTAAACACACACACACACACATAGATGGACCGGCCAGAGATTGTTGAGATGCGCCCCCCTCGTCAGGGTCCGTCGCGTCGGCTGTGGCGGCAGGGTGGGAGCATGAGCTCCCCCTCTTCCCTCGTGCAGCACGATCGAGCTCATCATATAGATCTAAGAAGCGGTATCTCGTGCCTTTTCCCCCCCCTGAAGTTAGAATCTTTACGGGGTCAGTTCTTGATTTTGAGTGAGAATCTTGGCTCTTGCAAGGGTTTTGCTCGTAGAGAGGAGAGAGATGAGCCACAGGTGGTCGCCGGAGCTACTGGATTTCTTCTGTTAGAAATTGGCCTGTTTGAGTATAGCCCAGGCCTGTTCTTTTCGGCTGCAGTTTTTGATTTTTGGCTGAAATTTTTGAATTTTAACTGTTTACGGTACAGATTACGGAGAGACTGATACTCACTTGCGATTTTAGCTGGTACAGATGTTAGGTTTTTAACGTGTAGATCGTTCAACTTGTAAACCCCGTCTTGAGAAAATACTCCGTTTGAAAGTTAGGTACTGTAGCAAAAGCCAAAAGCCGCCGGCTTGTGAGGTAAAGAACATGCCCCATTTCCTTAATTCTAAAGCATGAATGATTTAGTACCTATTACTAAGGCAATGTGAGGAATACCGACTTATAAGGTGGAGTCCTCACCACTCTTTGAATATGGATAGAGATGGTATGCGGAGAATTTTGGCTAGTCACACGCGTACGCGCGCGCGTATTCACGTATTTTCGCGTGAAAATCGTGTGACTTGTGATGTGGCGCGCCACTTGGCAGACAAAGTCTATCTTTATTTTTGCTAAACTTTACACCACTCTCTCTATGTTTGAATGAGATTCAAACATTTGAATTTGAGGCTTTATTGGGGTTTTGATGACAGACAGTTACCAGTGGATAAATGACTGGTTGAATATGTCAGTTATCAGTCTATCTATTTATATGCCTGGAGACGTCCAGAGTATGTGTGAGAATCTCACTGCCTCTATTTTCTTCTTCTCTGCGATTTTGTGCTTTTGTACTGTGCTGTTTGAACTTCGCCAACCTTTCTTCCCGATGTGCACCTGGAAGGAGGGAGATCGGCTATCTCTGAACCATTGTCGCAGAGAGTACCTGCACAGGGCGCAATAAGGTTTCTAGGCAGCGCACATCTGCGTGACCGCTCATTGCACTGCGTCATCTACGTTCTGCACTGCATCCAGCAAATGGCCTTGCACATATTGTCACTAAAACTAAGAGGAAACATGAGCTAAAGTATGGTGCTATACTGCTATTTCATAAATTGTTTTTGTCTCATACGGTTTATGAATGATAAATTTTTGGAAGTTCTCATCTTTCTGACTTCTTGTACCAAAATTTCGGTATGTCTATGTTTGGCATGCAATTACTAGATACTGGGGTGGAGTGAGGCCAGGTGATGATGGGATGGAGCACTACGATTAAAGGATGCAATATCCTGTGTCACCACTCGGAGTTCAGAAGAACGAACCTTGTGAGGCCATGAGCAACATAACTACTAATGGCCTTGGCCTTGTGAACCCTAAGAACGTATTCAGTTTGAAAGACAATTTTATATATATATATATATATATATATATATATATATATATATATATATATATATATATATATATATATATATATATATATATATATATATATATATATATATATATATATATATATATATATATATATATATGTGGAGGGTTTTCAAATGAGCAGGCATAGGCAATTGTTCCAAGGTACGAAATCTTTCGAGTCCACCCTCTATTTTCGGAAGGAAATCGAGTGCAGAGCAGGATTGAAGAGTAGAGAGAACAAATCATGATTGGAGGGTGTCTCCACTTGTTTGCGCTTGAGAGAGCTGAGGCGGCGGAGAACGTATTGCTCACATTCATCAACTTTGGATGCGTTCTTTTTAACTGTGATTTATAGTTTTTAGTCCTGTTGTGAATGTTTATGTAAACAATCTGAATACCAATAAACTGTTTTAAAAAAATTATTCCAATAAATTGTTCTGAATAATAATAGAGATAGTGAGAAACCATCCTTTTTATTTATACATGGGAGCCCAGCCCAACCACCCACCACCTTCCCGTCATCCTCACTCGGTCCCCGCCCACCTCCGCCGCCATGGTCTCACTCGCCGGCTCCCAGATCCCGTCGCCCGGGCAGGGCCCCTGCGCGTCGGCGACGCGGCCGCAACGCCGCCCGGGTCACTCCATGCGCACTGTCCGCTTGGCGCTCCTGCACTCGGACTCCTCTCCAGGGTCTTCCCCGCCGCCCGCCGCGGACGGGGCGGACTCGGACATCGAGAACCTGACCGACTCAGTCATCGACTTCCACCTCAGCGAGCTGGCGGCCACCGCGGGGCCCGCGCACCCCGCGGCAGTGGCCAAGTCGTCCTCCGCCAACGCGGCCGCCACGGAGCTGCTCGAGTTGTCGCGGGACTTTTCGGACTATTCGAGCTTTAACTCGGATATATCCGGGGAACTCGAGCGTCTGGCGGCGGCGGCGGCGGCGGCGCCAAGATCCGACGCGCCGGAGCTGGGCGCCGTGGATCTGAATGAGCTGGAGTCGATGGATCTGTCCGTGGACGCCGCGCCGCTGGAGCGCGTGGAGCCGTTCGTGCTGGCGTGCGTGCAGGCGCTGGGGCCGGAGGCCGCGCCGGACGCGCGGCGCACGGCGGCGGCGAGGGTAAGGCTGCTGGCGAAGCACCGGTCGGATATCCGCGAGCTGATAGGCCTGTCCGGCGCCATCCCCTCGCTGGTGCCGCTGCTGCGGAGCACCGACCCGGTGACGCAGGAGAGCGCGGTGACGGCGCTGCTGAACCTGTCGCTTGAGGATCGGAACCGGTCGGCCATCACGGCGGCAGGGGCCATCAAGCCGCTCGTCTACGCGCTGCGGACCGGCACCGCGGCGGCCAAGCAGAACGCTGCCTGCGCGCTGCTTAGCCTCTCGGGAATTGAGGAGAACCGCGCCACCATCGGCGCGTGCGGTGCCATCCCGCAGCTCGTCGCGTTGCTCTCCGCGGGCTCCACCCGCGGCAAGAAGGACGCGCTCACCACGCTCTACCGGCTCTGCTCGGCACGCCGCAACAAGGAGCGCGCGGTGAGCGCTGGCGCCGTCGTGCCGCTCGTGCACCTCATCGGCGAGCGCGGCAGTGGGACGTCGGAGAAGGCAATGGTGGTTCTTTGCAGCCTTGCGGGCATCGCGGAAGGCCGTGACGCTGTCGTGGAGGCTGGCGGGATACCCGCACTGGTTGAGACCATAGAGGACGGGCCTGCGAGGGAGAAGGAGTTCGCCGTGGTGGCGCTGCTGCAGCTTTGCTCTGAGTGCCCCCGCAACCGTGCGCTTCTTGTCCGGGAGGGTGCCATCCCGCCGCTTGTCGCGCTCTCGCAGTCCGGCTCTGCCCGTGCCAAGCACAAGGTATGAAACAACAAGTTACTATTTTTTGTATACTTTTAATATACATTGCTCTCGTTAATGTGTTGTTGGAACTGGATGTGATTTGCTAAATTTTGTTTTGAGTGATAACAATTGGTGATGTTGAAATCATCTTGCCTGTCGGTTTATCACTGATTGTACTGAATAGTGTCCCAACGAATTCATCAGTTAGAGTTTGATTGAACATTGTGGTGATACGCACCTGTTTAATTAAACATTTGTTAAGTACAGTCCAAGATCTGCTAAACCTTCAAAGTACAGGAGGATGCATGTTCTCTGTTCTGCAAGTCAAACTGCAGTAGTTTTGCTCCTAGTTTGGTCCTTCGACCAGAAAACAATGCTTTGTGTCACTAGAAAACGAGAATACTTAAAAATTCTTGTCAAAACATATGCATCTGAGATTCCCTATTGAATTGCGTGCTTCTCAATTGTGCCACTGCAGTTTGCCATGGCTTATCTGGTTTCTCTTGGAACTGGCTTGGGATAAAATTCCCCCTTTTATGTCTGCCTGACTACGCATGTGCTATTCAATTTTACTGAATCTGAAAACTGATCCCACAATGTGGGGTCACTTACATATTGCTGTATGATTTTCAGGCTGAGTCTTTGCTCGGTTACCTGCGTGAGCAGCGGCAAGGGGGCGGAGGCTGCAGAGTTGGACCAGTGGCAGCCACGAGCTTGGCTAGGTAATGCAGTACTGATGTGATGACAGGCTGAAAGTATGCTTCGTTTGTCTTTGCCCTCGTCTGCTCCGTTCTTGGTCGGAGTCTTGAGAATGGAGCAGCTGTGTAAGCAGGGGGCGAGATGATCTTCTGTAAATACCAGCTGGCTTTGGTTTGGTTATGCGAATGCATATGTGGTTTGCGAGTGACGGATGAAGAGAACGGTTGGTTGGTTACTAACATCTGTTGAGGAGGATTCAGGGGATTCTAGCAGAGGATTCGTGTTGTTGGTAAGGTATGTGATGTTGAATCGTAGCTGTGTACAGGATGCTAGGGTGGTATGCTTGCTTGGCTTGGTCAGGTTATAGGAGAATGTTGGATCGTCAACCATGTCTTTTTTACTTAAGGTTTGGAGTCCAAATTCCCCTGTTCCCTTTTATCCAGTGTGACTTGGTTTGCAAACATTTCTTCATTCCTTCTGCTCCAATTGGTTTATTTTCAATTGAATCCGAGGCGTTTCTGACAGAGAGGTGAACATACCCAGCAAAGAGTACTTTGAAAAGCTCATGGCAACTGGCAAGCATGTAACAATCATGAGTGATCTACCTTTTTTTGTAACTCAGATACATGGACCTTTTAGGCCTTCTCTGTCTGATGTGTTATCTCTCGGAGCTACTGATCCCAGCATATGGGTCATTCACAGCTGCATATATTCTTGAAAGTTTGGTATGGTCAAGATAGCACTAGCATCTTATACACGGCTACCATGAACTTATGTTTGGCTATGCGTCTGCTATGGTAGAAACATACCGAAGGGAATTATGATGTGACGAAGATTGAGTTAGCACTTGTAAACGTATCTCGTGAAGCAATGAACTGATGTCTGACGCTGTGTTGAGAGAACACGGACGTTAACATTGCCGGGATATGAATACCACTAATAAAAGATCCAGGAAGTTTTCAAGAACATAGCCGACTATTTGACTTGCAAGTTGTCGTGAATAGTGACTCCTTTTCTGCGACTGATCTACATGTGCTGTCAAGGTTATTGATTCCTAGCAATAAGACTTGCAACACATATAAATGAGTAAATCCTAGTTTAATGAACATTAACAACAATGGTTAGTGTTCTGCTGGAGATGGCTGTGAACTTTGCGCGGCAAGAGAGGCATCAGCTCCAGTGCATTGCACAGTGCAAAATCTCAGGTCATTGTCTTGGCTAGCTGGGCGAGTTACGGGTCAGGACCCATGTCCCGGTGCCCTGTTCCTTGCTAAATGATTGCTGCTGTTTTGGAGAGAGATTTGCTCCATGAGCTCATTGATTTTAGCATCAGAATATGATCTGTCTAACGAAATAAGATAGCAAAATTCCGAGGCTAATCTATTGTTAAGTTCTTTTGAGCTTATGACTTGGTTTTCTATGATAACTAGCTTTTAAATAAAGTGTTTTTTACGACAGGATCTACAAATTGATTGCAGTAGACACTATCCTGACTTCATCTATATCAGCTAAAATCGTACGTAAATATATCTGTTTATACTCTCTTTTGTGAATAATCAGAATTAAAAAATTTAAGTCAAACACGACAATTCAAGCGAACCCACTCATGATGCAATCCAGTTGGGACACTGTTGGGCTGCGTCCTCCAGCCTCCAGAGCTGACTCGCTCTGGCTAGATATTCCTGTTGTTTAGTAACTGCTAGTGCATGCCAGGATGTGACAGTGACGTCGATTCGATCTGTTTGCTCGTTCACTTTCGATGCAAATGTGTAAAGATTTGACCAACCTGATTGAAATGGTAATAGGCCACCAGTGGCGTAGCTAGAATTTGTAGTTATGGTGGTCCATTGTCTAAAATTTATTTAACCGCTATAAATTTAACATATCGGTACACAAGTATATGAATTACGAAATGCAATTAAGGTAAAAAGGACATACGAACTTCATAAAATAGATGAATATAGCTTTCTTAACATAGAATTGAAATATTACATGCCTATAGTAGTTGAAGAACAATATGACACTACTTCTTTTTCTTGTCAGGCCTGCGCCAGCTTCAATGACCTTGCTTGTACCTTCTCAAGAACAACTGTGGGTGTTTGCACTAGATTACTAGTAGGAAGAACAGCAAAGCATCTATGCTCACTGCTACCTCTCTAGCTCATTTTTCTTTTCTTTTGACTTTGTGCAACCCTTCATGCCACCTGCATACACAAATACATCATAACTGCATCACAACTAATCTCCAGAAAATCAGTAAATTTCTAGAAAAGAAGAGCAAGTGTAAATATATAACAAAATTGTGTTACCCAGTCTATGCTAAATTCAACTAAATTGCTTCAGACAAATTGATCAATGAACTCTAGTATTAGTAATATATGTCTGTAATCAAACACAAAGAAGAATACCTATGCTTTGAAAATGAGAACCAGCGTGATGATCTTTTACTACTAAGCAACAAGAAGAGGAGGCAGCGAAGGAGGAATACCTATGATACGAATTCTGAATTTTGCTGCATATCTGTCCCTTGGTCGCACAAATTCAGAATATTCAGAATAACAACAATAGCTGAATGTCCTAAGATATGAACACATTTAAATTAACAACTAAATACTAGTTTTACGATCAAAGAGCAAACTAAGATGGGCAGTTGGTGATTCACCATGGCATTGCTGATAAAACCGACACTAGAAGTAGATGGGCAGGCAGCCGAGACTCCGAGTACCTGCTGGCTGCTGGGCGTTGCGTTTGCCGTCGACGTCGTGGTCCTCAATTTCTCATGGAGTCACGGCGCCGCACGCCCGCACCGATGCTCGATGGCCGCACGGAGAAAAATGAAGAATACGAACGGGCGTCGGGCGCAGTCTCAGTCTGACGCGATTACGCGAATACGCGGCCACGGCGGCACGGCCCACGCGAACTCTCTGTCTCACGCGTACGCGAACTAAAGTGCGGAACTGCGGACTGAGGAATCTGGGCTTTGGTTGGACTGAGCGCAGGGTGGTCCGCCGCCCACAGGGACCACCCTGTAGCTCCGCCCCTGTAGGCCACGCCATTAACTTAACAGGCAAGCCAAATTTGCCTCTGATTTGGCTTTGGCCTTGTCTCTCTTTCTTGAGTTGGGTCTACAAATGTGCATCAATATCTTAAGATGTGTGGTATAGTCTATGTTAGATCATGTTTAGACCATATGGTTAGATCTAAAATATTTTGGTGATGAATAATTGATAATAATTAATTTGTGATGATGAATAATTGGTAATTTTGTTTAGCGTTGTTATACGAGTTGTATCGCGTGTGTGCGGATTGATGTTGGTCAAGTTGAAGAGAACTTGTGCCGGAAGAATGTTCTTTGGTCTTTGTATGTGCAGGTTGGGCGTGAAGACGGTCATGGTCGGTGACGAGGCAGACCGGGACTAGGAGGGGGAAATCTGAGGTCCAGACGGTCGAGGATGTCATGAGGTGGTTGGGCTCACGCTGGAGCACATGGAGATCAAATGTGGATGGTACGTGGAGAAGATATAGGAGGTGCGATCCAGGAGGCTTCAACACGTGATGAGTTGGAGAAGTTGTAGTTGGAATTTTGGAAAATCTGTGTTAGAAAGAGTTTCGAGTCCCTTATTTGTTGGAATTGAATTAGAACTCGTTGGTTTAGGATAAGCCCAGGTTTTGGGCCCTAGACTATAAATAGAGGTGAGGTTGGAGGCTAACCCCGTGACTTTTGGAGAGACTAATTTCGTGCTAGGGTTTAGGGGTGTCAGGATGACACTTTGTAGCCACCATGATTCAGAAATAAAGTTTAGATAAGAAGACTGGCCGTGCATTTGCTTAGCATGTTCTCGTTTTGTTGTCTCGGTCTACGTGCGGAGGCGAAAAAGCAGCACGTCCCCAGGGAGGCGCGTAGTCTTCTCGTGTATCTCGCGTGTCTTCGTTCCTTGCAGAGACAAGGCAGCAGCACGTCTTGTTGTTTTCATCCGAGAGTTTAATCGTTGCATATAGGAATCAAAAGGAAGGATTGAGCGGCTACATGCATTGCTGATGGATAGATAAAGTGAACAGTTTCTGCATTTTTCTAATAAAAGTTTGTGAGTTTTTTAATTCGCGTATATTATCCTTTTTCCTGGTTTTTTGATTCCTATAGATTCTCTATGCATTGATCTATGTCTAGATATTTTTCTTACTTACCTACATTAATCAGTTTTAATTAAAAATCGATTAGAAGATTGAATGAAAACGTGCACTTTTAGCAACTCGTTATCTAGTCACTACAGTAACTGCTACGCTACATTATTCAATACAGTATTTTGCTACAGTAGTTGGTACGGTACTGCTACAGTACTTACTATAGCACAATTACAGTACTGCTACAGTAAAATCAGAAAAAAAATATTTTCGTTATTTCTGTTTTTATTGCAGATTAAACAATAAAAGGCAGAAAAATTTAGAAAAAGCTTCTACTGGATGTTGCAATCATTCACCTTTCTTTAATTGCCAGTGGCGGAGCCAGGATTTCAACATTGGGTATTCCCACTCCCACAAATCACAAAAAGCATGATGAAATTGTCAAATTGAAGGCTGCAGACAGGGGACTGGGGACAGCTCACAGCTCACGGAGGCGAGTGGCGAGAGAGTTCACGGCCTCAGTGCCTCACGGGTCACGGCGTCCTCCGGTCCTCGGTCTGTCGGTCATCGGCTCCTCGCGCAGTCGCGCTTGCGCTCAGGCGCTGGTTGGTAGGGGTGGACTGGAGGCGTGGCCGGCATCAGCAGTGACCAAGGCACCAAGCTGGCGAGCCGCCAGCGCCAACGCCGCAGCGCGCCGCGCGCGCCCGCAGAATGAGGAATCGAACGCCGGCCGGCCGCCGCCGCCGCCGCCACGAACGAACGCCACGCCGCAGCTACAGCTAGGGTTTGCGATTGGGATTCAGGAATCAGGAATCGGGAGTTGGTTGCGACGCCGTGAGGCATTGAGGCTAATCGGGAGTGGATGGATGGGAGCCAGGCGCCCAGGCTGAGGCTAATCGGGAGTTTTTTTGGGCCGCTGTGGCCTGTGGGCCGGTGTGACGAAAATAAATACATCATTTAATCATTATACATGTATATATATAAGTATACATACATATATACTAAATATTACATGAAAATAGTTGGGTATTCCTGGGAATACCCAGGAATACCATTAAATCCGCCGCTGTTAATTGCCATCGACGATCCTACAGTCTACCACTTGTGCTGGAGTCAAAACAAGAAGTATGAGCAAGCTCTGTCGGAAACGCGCATCGTTCCATTTCAAGCTTACCACTCCAAAAACCCAAATTGGATGGTCAGCACATAGAAAAACTTCCGCAATTCCAACTGGAGACCTGACCTGCCGCCGACGGCCAACAAAGGTCGTACTTCACACGGCCGACCGCCTGCCATAAAATACGTAGCTGATGTTACCCGGCCTATAAATTATTGACCCATCTGTAAGTAGATCACCGCTGTTCTTTCCTACTGAACTCATGCGGCCTGTCTGTTCACTAGCTTCTGTCCTCAATCATCACGTGACACTGTATAACACTTGGCCACTGACTGCTGCGACGATAATGTAATGCCAGAGCGCAACAGGAAACCTGAAGAAGAGAAGGAAGAAATATCGGTCCGTTGCACTGCGGTTCGGTTACTGAACCGAGAAATCTCGCGAACATCCCCGTCGAGGATGCAGGTTGCATGCAGGGACTCGCCCGCCGACGTGTGGTGAGGACGTTGACGTCGAGGAGAACGCGGCCTGCGTCCCGGCACGCAGATGCCCATGCTGGCTCGAAACGGCATGGCCATGTGCGTCGCGAGGAAATGCGGTTGTGCTGTACCATCACGGTACTGTTTTGCAGCAGCTTATCTCTTCTTGGGAGCGAGCTGAGCTTTTTAGAGGGACCATGCGTCGTCCAGGACGATAGTCTTCCAGCCATTGAATGTCACAAATCGAGCTCCGGTTATATACGTGGTTAACCACCGAATCCTCACGCTAGGATGGTCCCCACGTAGGTTTTTCTTTTCTCTATTTTTCGCTTTCCTCTCGCGGTACTAGAGTTGATAATTTACCTGCTATTCTTGGCGAAAGTTTCTTCGAATTTTAGAGGTTTTATTGTTCATTTTGTAACCACTGAGGTCGATCGACATTTGGGCCTCACCTTTCACTCATGCAGCCGATCATGCTCTGATCACTGAGCTCTACAAAAGGCAGACGGCAAGTGTTGTATGGGTGGTCTAACCCACCGTGTCTGGCCCTTACAACTGACCTAATATGTAATAGACTTAGTAATATAGAAGAATATACAAATGTATTCTCACCTTTTATAATTATTAAGGGGTAGGATGGGAATTCCTATCCTGCCCTATTCATGTATATAAACCTCCAAGCGGGGCCTCGTCCGATCGCCAAGTGGTCGTGACTTCGTTCGACTACCTCGTGGTCATCGACACGTGCGTCACAGATTCGTCTCGCCGTCGACTTCATTAATCTCGATTCCGAAGGGTGGTGGACGAACCGCACGCATCAAAACTTTGTCTCACCTCAGCCTTCGTCTACCCGAGTCTGAAGATTGTGGGATGGACCGCATGTGTCAGAGATTTGTCTCGCTGTCGACTTCATCGATGCCAAGTCCGAAGGGTGGGGGACGGATTGCGCACGTCGGACCTTCATCTTGCCACCGCCTTCGTTGACCCTGAGTCCTAACGGTGGGAGACGGACCGTGCGTGTCACATCTTTGTCTCGCTGTCACCTTTGTTGACGCCCAATCTGAAGGGTGGGGTACGGACCGTGCGCATCAAAACTTCGTCCCACCCCCGCCTTCGTCAACCCCGAGTTTGAAGGTGCAGGACGGACCATACGTGTTGGACCTTCGTCTCGCTGCTGTCGAGACCTCGTCTGATCGCCTAGCGGTCATAACTTTGTCCGATCGCCTAGCGGTCATGACTTCGTCTGACTACCTTGTGGTCGTCGACGCGTTCGTCACAGATTCGTCTCACCGCCAACTTTGTCGACACCGAGTCTGAAGGGTGGGGAACGGACGGCGCACGTTGAAACTTTGTCTCGCCGCTGCCTTCATCGACCCTGAGTCCAAAGGGTGCGGGACGGACCGCGTGTCAGAACTTCATCTCGCCACCGCCTTCGATGACCCTGAATTTGAAGGGGACAGGACGGACCACATGCTAGAGATTCGTCTCGTCATCGCCTTCGTCGACCCCGAGTCTGAAGGGGGTTGAACGGACCACACGCATCAGAGATCATCTCGTCGTCGACTTCGTCGATGCTAAGTCCGAAGGGTGGGGGCAGACTGTGCTTATCGGACCTTCATCTCGCCGCTGCCTGTATCGACCTCGAGTCCAATGGGTGCGGGACACGCCGCATGCATCATAGCTTAATCTCGCTAACCGACTTCGTTGACCTCAAGTCTGAATTGGACGGGATGGACTGTGTGCCAGAGATTCATCTTGTCGCTGCCTTCGTCGACCCCGTGTCCGAAGGGGGTGGGACAGACCACGCACATCAGTATTTTGTCTCACCGCCGACTTCATTGACCTCGAGTCCGAAGGAGGCGGGACATATCACGCACACCAGAGATTCGTCTCGCCACTGACTTTGTCGACCCCGAGTCCGAAGGGTAGGGGATGGACTACGCGCGTCGGAGATTCGTCTCACTGCTGACTTCGTTGACACCTCATCGGTGTCCGACTACCTCATGGTCGTACACTTCGTCCGACCACGTCGCGGTCGTAGGCTCCATCAGACCCCCTCATGGTTGTAGATGTAGTCGTGAGGACTTCGTCTGACCGCTCGTGGTCGGGAATTTGTTGACCTATGTCTGACCGTTTTGGGGTAGAGACTTTGTTGACACCTACGCCCATCTCGTGGTCGCACCTTCAGCGACCACGTCATGAACAAGTGGTCGTCAGGCCTTCGACCGCTTCGGGGCCGTGACTTTGTCGACACCTACAACCACCTCATGGTCACACCTTCGGCGACCACGTCACAAGCGACGTAGTCGTCAGGCCTTGTTCGACAACTGTTGTCCACATCCGCGCCCCAACTGCGTCAGAGGCACCAATCTGATGGGGCACCCGAGTCTTCGGTGTGGGACTTTGTCGTGCGTGTCTATGAGCCGCCCGAGGCTGAGGCACGACCTACGCGCGCTGGCTTAGCCTCTGCTGGGAGATTCTATAACCACGTCATGATCGGTCAAACAACCCTGCTCCGGGAGGTTTGCAAGTACACACCATGGGACTGGGAGCTATTAGCTGCATCAGCTTGCCCAATAGCACTTGTGTGCTTGCTGTCGGAGGACGGGGGGCAGCTAGGGCCAATTGTTCACATCAACCGCCCATCGAGATCTTTGCACTTGTTGTCGAGGGAGTATTGTTGTAGGGGTGGCCCAACCCCCATGACTGACTTTGTAACTGGCACAATATGTAATAGACCTAATAGTATAGATAAATGTACAAATATACCATCACCTTTTGTAATTATCAATAAGTAGGTGGGAATGATATAAACCCCAAGAGGGGTATGAGAAGTGGGGATCCGCTCAATTTATACACGAGCTCTCTTTCTTATCTCTAGCTCTCTCTAGCCTCGCCTCCTATAAAGAAAGAGATATTCCGGCTATAGCAAGGCTACAAGAGCAAGAGAAGTAAAGAACCAAGAAAAGAAAAGCCAGCGAGCGTTCCATTTTCGTGAAGCACAAACCGAACCAGGCTAAGACTAACGAGGCTACAAGCCAAACTGTCCCTGCAGCATGCATTATCAGCATTTGTTGTCGCTCGGCTAGCCATGTCAATCACGACGGCTCAAACGGTTGGACATGGATAGCGTACGCATTCAACTAACCGGAAAAGCGGCCACCGTTTCTTTCCAGGACCAACTTGGAAGAAATCTCGCGGGACCGCCGCCCAGGCATCACCACGTACGCAACCATCCAGCACCGGCACCGTACCTCAGTTGCTTACCGGCCGTTACAACGCTGAAGTATACGTCGTCGATCTCGAATTATACAGCACCACGTCCAGATGATCAGATATTCAGATGTCCTACACGACGATAAGGGGTAGCCTATGTCGCCTTCACCCTACCATGAGTCCTTGACTACCAGAAGTCACTAGCGGCAGCTGGTGGTGTAATGCCTAGCTAATGGCGATAATCCACCGAGGAAGAGTAAACGAAAGCTATACACGCGCCTCTCGTTTACCCTTCTTTGAGCCGAATGTTGGAAGACTACGTTTTACTGAACGTTCACGCTAACGACCACGTAGTCCTTTTTAATTTGGGATAATTTATAATATAGCCTTCGAAAGATTGATGTAGCCCCAAATGACGCTTTGACTTTCATCACGTACTACTTGAAAGATGTTTAGATTCTATATATATATATATATATATATATATATATATATATATATATATATATATATATATATATATATATATATATATATATATATATATATATATATATATATATATATATATATATATATGAGTGTTTTATGCACCATGGTGCCTAGGCACCAATATCAATACCGTTGATTTGCTTGAGATTATAACGTTTGATGTGGGTATCTTCATATACCCATAAAAAAGTATATTTGAGATGTCAAACTCTGAAAAAAATTTAAATTCAACTTCAGTTTAATTAGTTTGAACTATTTTTATGGTATATACTCACTGTAGTTGCATTGAACTCAAAAGTAGTTCAAACTAATTTGAACTGAGTTTAAAACTTACTTACCATAAATATATCAAGAGTATAAAACATTTTCATACCCAAACTCAAAAAAATTATCAATCATACACGTGTATCGGATGTTGGTGCCTAGGCACCATGATGCCTTATGTAATTTTCCTATATATATATATTGTTTTCTTGATTTTATTACTTATTAAAACTTTCACTACTATAAAAAAGGTTATACTTGACGTCTTATCACAAACGATTCCGTGAATCCGTTGGTATTGTAATTATCATAGACAATTTTACATGCGTGATTATCTATGTTAGTAACGATGGATAAAATCATCTGTGAATTATCACAGACGGTTCGAATAAAAGAACCGTAAATGAAGTCTCATTATCACAGATGGTTCTATTATGAAATCGTCTGTAATAGTTCCTTCTATAAATAGGGCACTGCTAGGATTTGCGCCCTTACTCACTCACTCGGCCACATCCTCTTGCAGAGAACAATGCCGCCGCCTCTCCTCCCTTTCCAATCCAAGTAATGGCTCACTAATCCCCTCTTAGATATCTCTTTCCGTTGTTATTCCATCTCCTTAGTGTAATGTTTCGATGGTCTCTGGACGGCTGAATTGCCATGCTCTTCGTAAAAGATGGTTCTGTTTGTTTAGCTTTGGTGGATCTATTGTAATACTTGAGGATAATAGTGGAATCTTAGGGTTTGGAAGTTTCATGTCGTGCTAGTGCTATCTCTATTTATTCATGTCTGAAATTCCAAAACGCTACTCCTGAGGAACTTTTGCATGATAGTATGTGAGCTGTGTGATTGCTCAGTGATGAAATTGATCATAGCTATATTTGTGTGTCAATTTGAGGTTATAAGTAATGCAGTGAACTCATGTCTTATTATCTATTCAAGACAGATTGTTTATCTTTGACTTCACTTTGTCCCTATAGTTCAATATTTAGGAGACACACTTGTTCTTAGCTTGTTCCTATACTCCGTAGGATTTTATTACTTTGTTTCCATTGTTCATTGAAAACGAGGCCAACGTTTTATAAAGTACATTAAAAACAGAGGCAATTTTTATTTAAAATGTTGCACACTATTTCAATTAAATCTGGGTATTTCCCTTCACATGTATAGTATATTCTAGTTAGTACTTCAGTAAAAGATAAGTACTGAAATGCAATTTTAATGTCTCAAAAAATGTTAGCTATGCCCACTAAAAACAAGCAAGCAGAATATAAGAGGAATGATGCTCACATATTTCATAGTAACACTAACATATTACGTCTTGTACACTCCACAATTTAAATGAGTTAGAGATAAAATTAGATCCTATATCATACTTGACAGCTAAAACTATGTCAGTCGAAATAGTAGTTATTCTAAAACACTATTTTAATGAGATCTTGTAGCAATAATATATACCAAGATAAGAAAAAAGAGAACCAATTATCCACAAATTTTTCTAAAAAGTAGTTAGACTATTCATGTTGGGATTTTTCCTAGCTAATATGAGATCAACGAATTTAGGTGTTCTTTCAGATATATGACTTCCAATTCCAAATCAATGTAACATAATTGATAAAGAGACTAAAAAGTGCAACTCTCCATACATCCTCTTTTGATATTAGAACCAATTTCCTGCACTCTTCAGCACTAAAACATGGTTCAAAACATCACCTCAGCATACATCATCATCTATTTTTAATTTGACTAGTTGAATATTCATACGCTACTACGGATTTAAAAAATTTAGAACATATTTATATGCATGTTCTAAAAATTTTTACCACTTGTTAGTTTCAGAACATGTAGTATGATAAAATTTTAAAATCCGTAGCAATGCACGAACATTCAGCTAGTAAATCCAAAGTTTTGGAACAACAAAACATGCCCTCGTTTAGATGACCATAACATAGTATAAAAATTTACCGCTATCAGGTGATCATACAATCTAGCAGTATAATAATACATCCTCCCTCCAACTACACCTCTCTGTGGGAGTATCCTAACTAAAAAAAAAGCATGTAGAAACACCGACATTTTTACACCAATGGCCTAAAGAAT
This sequence comes from Dendrocalamus sinicus, assembly GCA_036346575.1. Taxonomy (NCBI): domain Eukaryota; kingdom Viridiplantae; phylum Streptophyta; class Magnoliopsida; order Poales; family Poaceae; genus Dendrocalamus; species Dendrocalamus sinicus. The sequence continues at coordinate 6,303,454 of CM070660.1, read as the reverse complement.
GGAAAATTAGCACTTCAAGTGTAATGTATGTGTTTTAACAAAGGCATGATACTGATATGAGAAAAGCATGGTGAAACACCGGTATCTTTATACCAATGACCTGAAGAATGAAAAATTAGCATTTCAAGTGTAATGTATGTGCTTTAACAAAGGCATGATACTGATTTGATGACAACTAGTTTTTTCTTTACACAAAGAACCATCCATTAGCAAATAACAGCAAAAATATGGCACACATATCATAACATGCACAACTATTTTTCACATGAAAGAATCTATGCAAGCATAGCTTAGCATTCATATATGCAACTTCTCACCTTATCAAAAATAGCTTTGCTTTGCACAACGCATGGATGACATGCAAGAAAGCACAAAGGCCGGAAAAATGCAGTTATTGCTCAAAGTAGACCATATCGATCACGGGCTTCTCAAAATAAATCTAGCTAAATAGCAAGCATCACTAAATTAGCTTTTCATCTATAGCTGCAGCTTGATTAGAGAATGTACCATCTATTGTTCATCGTGCAGTTGTCCCCCTCCCAATATTTCCCTAATAAAAAAATACAAAAGACTATGGATTATTTAGATGGTTTGTGATGTAGGTCTGTACAATTGTTTTAGTTCCTGTTAGTTTGATTGCAACAGCATGCTGTATGCTGCGACACTCTTTCTTGATAGCTGAATTATGAAATATAAACTCTGTAAAGAAAAAGACAATCAAGACTAAACAGCATGCTTCTTTAGATGAGTAACTGTAGCTACGACCACTGGCTACGACTACGCCTTGTTGAGCACAGCACATCGACTGCATCTCCGACCACATAGGTCTTCCAGCACTAACTGTTGAATGTAGCTACGACCATCGACCACTGTAGCTATGACAATCGACCATCGACCATTATAGCTACAACTATCGACATCGACCGCTGTAGTTATGACTATCATCCATTGACTATTGTAGCTATGACCATCGACCACTGTAGCTATGACAACTGACCATCGACCACTATAGCTATGACTATCAACATCAACTGCTATAGCTACAACTATCGTTCATCGACCATTGTAGCTACGACTATCGACATCGACCAACGACCATTGTAGCTACGACTATTGACCATCGACTACTGTAGCTACAACTATCGACCATCGACCACAACACAGTTTGACTAACGACTGTGATAGTACTCCTCTAAGTACCCATTGAGTCACTGTGGCTTCGACCACTCCTTTGACCATGGCATCGACCACGGTTCGACCACGGCTTCAACCATGCCTTCAACCATGGCATCGACAATGGCAGTCGACCACACCTTCGACCGGTCCGGAGTCTCCGACCGCTCTCCGACTCTAGGTCTTCAACTCCTACAATACTCTGACACACTGACTATGTAGTACTCGAATACACCGAGTACTCAACTACGACTACATAGTACTCGAACACACCGAGCACTCGACTACGAAACGCAGTACTCGAACACACTGAGTACTCGACTATGACCACGTAGTACTTGAACACACTGAGTACTCGACTATGACCATGTAGTACTCAAACACACTAAGGACTCGTACTACAACCACGCTCTATATCCAACACTATCGAGCAATTGGCAGGCTATCCAGTCACATAAATATGAAATAACAGATTTAAAAGCTCCACCTCGAATTGACCTATGCATTTGATGGCCCAAAAATTCTTGAAGAAATCTGTACCAAGCAAAAACAAAGACAAGAATAGAGGGGAGGCATGGAAATACAACAGGGTGTAAAGACAGAGAGGGATGTGTAGAGGAAAGGGAAGGGAGAATGAGGAGTACACCAAGAGGATCAGTGACCTCGCTGCAGCTGACTGCCGATGATTGCCACCTCATCGAACCACTGCCTCCTGCCGAGATCGCCGCACCACGCCAAATGCCGAGCAGTCTCGATCTATTGCTCCACCTCAAAACTCCCCAATGGCAATGCATACTGATAAATCCCAGATGGATGACAAGGTCATGAGATGGGAAACATGAAAAGTACACATGCAAAGACAAATTTCACAATTTGATGGGTTGGTTTAGGCAAGGAAGAGGAAGAACTCACCCTGCTCTAGTACCTCTCCATCCCAAAACTTTCCAAATGGCCATGCATGTCAACAAAATCTAGATGGGTTGCAAGATTATGAGATAGGGATTCTGAAAAGCATACATGCAAGCATAGATTTTAACTTTTAAGGGGTTGATTTGGGAAACAGGAACACACCCTATACATTCATAGAGGGGCAACAGACTACCAGAGAGCAGAAGGTGATAGTATAGGAGCACGGTCAAGAGAGTCGTCGTGGATGGGGAATGAGATAAGGACATTGGCTTATAGGATGGGTGTCTACACAAGAGCTTGTCAGAGTACCATCACGGTAAGCGGAGCGGCGATGGAATTAGCAGTGGCCTGGGAGAGAGGAGAGAGAGAGAACGAGAGGAGTGAGCCGATTGAAGGGGAGGAGACAGAGGCACAGGCGAGGAGGAACAAAGCAAGCAATGCATGAACAGTTCCACCGGTTGGACTCATAGCGGAGAACACATGTGACAAAAGTAGGTAGAATAGTCGAGGCAAGCGTTTTGCACGTGCAGCCACCACGAGCTCCGTCTTCGCCATAGCTCCGCTCCACATTGACGCTCCCATTAGAAATAGAGGAGGGAAGTGAAGGCCATGATGCCCTCACATGGAGCTAGGGCACCAGCGGAGAAGGCGAGGATGGCGACCCGATCCAACTAGGCCCGACCAGATTCAGCCGCCAGCGGGTTGGGTTTGGTGGGGGTAGATGGTGATGAACTCAAAGGCAGTGATAGTGGAGGAAGGGAAGGTCTAGGGGTGGCGCGGCGCTAGGTGGAGGTGGCGGGGCTAGCCGGGAACGACCGGAGGTCGAGGGAGACCAGGGAGAGCCAGCGAGGCCTCCAGCGGCGAGGGCGACAGGGTTAACCGGGATTGACTGGAGGTCGAGGGAGACCAAGAGAGTCAGGGAGGCCGCCAGTGCGAGGAGGTTGCTGGTGCAGTAGATCGAGGTAGTGGTGCCTCCTTCCCCCTAGAGGAGGCCTTGGCGCTCGAGTGAAGAGGAGCAGGAGCGAGGGAAACGGGAGTAAGGGAGGGGCGAGTGAGGGAAGCGATGGCGATGAGTAGGCTAAAAGCGGAAGGGAGAAGGGCATCGCGTGAAAGTGAGAGGGGGAAGGGGTTCACCTGAGAGGGGGAGTTGAGACATGCCTAAGAGAGGGGAGGTTTTCTGGTCATCAGGAGCGGTTGTGGAGGAGACTGCGCGAGTGGGAGGGGATCGTGAGATCGAACGACTATGAAGAGTCGAAGGTGAATGGGTAGCTGAGAGACAAAGGAGAATGGATAGCCCGCCACCAACTCCTCTTTATATAACAGTAGAGATGAACTATGGAGGAATGAAGACGAGAGTAGCAGCACATGCCCAGTGTATGTGTAGCACCACACTGTAGCCATGGAGCCCAAACTCTTGCCGTCACCGCCACTTGACACCCCCCCACAGCAGGGCCACCTCTTGATGCCACCCACCGCAGGGATGCTGCTGCCAAGGCCAAGCGCGGGTGGCTACTGCAGCCGCGTCCTCCTCCTCGCCATCCCCTCCATGGGCCTTTGCGGTTCAGCTCGATGGGGAGGGCGAGCTGCCGTGTGAGCAAGAGGTGGTGAAGCTACCATCGATGGGTTTCTCTTCTCTCAAGTCCTGCGACACTCGTTGTTGGGCTAGGTTCGATCGCGCGGGAGGAACGAATCTGACAAGCGGAAATGGGTGTGAAGGCAAGAGTTAGGGGAGCCATTGGATTGCAATTGATGGTTGATTTAAGGACAACTACGCATCGTGACATAGCTTCACTAAGTCAGGTGATGCGTGTTCAGATGGGGACCACATATCCTACTAGCCTACTATAGGACAGCACAAACACAACTGACGTGACTTAGCCTCACCAAGTCAGATGATCTAGACGGTGACCACATATCCTACTAGCCTGTTATAGGACAGCTCCGATAAACGATGCACACACACAGCTGACGCTCAGCTATGTATACTCGTAATATCTTACCCCCTGTTGATGGCACCATGCATCCTGAAACAAACTAGATTTTAAAAATAATCTAAATTTCTTTAGAATTCGTTTTCATTTGATTCCTTGCCTAATTCAATACCTTTCTCCATCGTTCAAGCCCCCAATCTCTAGCCGCAGCATCCTCTCAATCCATTTGTTTGCAGCATGGTGGGACGACACTATTGACGGTCTTAAAATATCGCCTCCCACCTGGCCGCTGTTCATATGCCACTGCCATGACTTCGCCCACCACTGCCACACCTCTTCTACCTTGTCAATAGCCGTACCCTCATTCCTCGAGCCCTTGACACCCCATTCAACCCAACCTTGACCTTGAGCTAGAGCTCCCAGCCCAGACTTGGCCGCCTCCCACCCCTGTCTCAGCCAACCTTCCCCAAATCATAATTCTTGACTCTCATAGCCTATCACCTGAGATATTGCCAAGCCCGAGGTGCCATGTCTCGTGTTGACATCCTTGCTGCCTCTACCGAACCTCGCTGAGCCTTCTCGCGCCCTTCCCTTAGCCACGTGCCAATCAGTTGAATGGCAAGGCCACTGCTCTGAACCACCATAGCCTGTCTATAAAATGTTCGAGCCCTCCATTGAGTTGCAACGATGACCAGGTAGCCCTAGGTACACTCCAATCCCCTTGTCGGCCGTCGCATTCGCCATCAATGCTGGAGACACTCGAAGTAAGCCCAAATCATGATTCTTTCTATTTGGTCTATTTCAGTTTAATTGCTTTTGCCTGTAGCTTCTTCATGCTCCTAGTAGCACCCTTGAAGCATTGCCATAGAACCCCGAGCCCTCCAGTTCACTGGCGGCTAGCACCGCCGCTCAGCCATGAAGCCCCACCGTGGACAGCCCAACCTATTGATCCCCGACCCAAGCCGTCACTTCTTTAAGCCTTCCCTACTCCCAGTGATGCCCAAATGCTAATGCTATTGTCCTAATAGCCTAGCTATACCCCCTATGCCATTCAAACATCCCGAGAAGAAACCTCCTCGCCGCCGGCCAGCCGTAGCCCACCGACCGCTACCAAGCCCTAAAATGGAACCCCCTCATCTCCAGGAGTCCATTTATATCCTTGGTATCCTTTGCAAAGCACCACAGCTCGAGAAATTGCTTGCTCCTCTTTTCCCCTATTTTCGGCTCATTGTAGTACCACGGGAAGAAGATGAACAGTGTCGGGCTAGGCTGAACACAGTTCATCACTATTCATTTTGGTTTTCACTGTAGCAACCCTACCCGCCATGAACAGTGGCAGACCCGGCATGAGCAGTAAAAATCCACGTTGAATAGTAGGTATCCGTTATTGTTCATCCATTCCCAAAATACAAAAATATATCTATTTCATCCATTTTGAGCCCGTATATCCTTTTCTCAGCTCTGTTTTCCTATATCAGATAACGATAAATTCTAGCCCACCTAAACACCATATTGAATCCTAAATTCAATATGATCCAAAGCCTCCATTGTTCACCAAAACAAATATGCTCGCCATGGCCATTTTGAGCCATAAAGTCCATTCTCAAACTCTATTTAGCCTGAATACACTCCGATGAAACCCTAGCCAACACAGATATTATTTCAAACCCAAGCCCAATACTATCCAGATATTCACCGAAAACCTAAATGCATATAAATAGCTGTTCCGACCATCTTGGACCCATCTAATCTAATTATAACTCAGATCAACCAAATCGTACACCACCTAAGCCCTGATTGCCCAAACTATTTCATTTCTGTCTTTTTGATTATTTATTTGTCTTTTGTACCCAGCTTGAATTCTGCAAAGCAGGAACTTATTTGTATTCGTCTTCCGCGCTAGTATACGGACCCAACGAGTCGATCATCGGAAGATCTATAAGAGAAATTAAAGAAGTTAGTGTCCTATGGACAAGGAGGCAAGTCACATGTTTTTTATTGTATTGAACCTACAATCATTTAATTATTTATTTATTAGTATTTTTATTATCTTATTTATGCATTGTTATTTTTTGTATAATAAATGTTTAGAATGACATGATATTTAGTTATGTCATACCACCTGAGAAAGCCCTATTTAATTTGACGGCTATATTCACCTTAACAAGCCCTAGTAATGATAAATTATTGTAAAATATACTATGGTTGTCGTAGGGGTGGCCCAATCCTCTGTGACTGGATCTTTCAACTGGTCCAATATGTAATAGACCCAATAGTATAAAGGCATATACCAATGTGCTCCTACCTTATGTAATTATTAAGGGGTACGATGGGAATTTTCCATCCTACCACGCCCATGTATATAAACCCTCAAGAGGGGTGTGAGGGAGAGAGATCCACTCATTTACCCACACACCATCTCTCTCTATTGGCTCTCCTTCTCTTCTAGCCTCCCTCTGGACTGTTTGGTATGTAGCCACAACAGTTGGCGCTGTCCGTAGGGACGTGCAAGAAGCTGCATAAGAGAAGGTGCTAGAAAGTGACGACAACTAAGCGAAAGAGAGGTACGACGGTAATGACCGCCAAGGCCAGCACATGGCACCGGTGGTACCCCATGGCAACGATCATGCCACGTGGGTACGACCGTCAACCGCAGCGCCTGCGCTGGTATGACCAGTGATCACAATGCCCGTGCTGGTATGACCATAGACTACGATGTCCACACTGGTACGACTGTCGACCATGACGCCCACGCCGTCATCTCGACAGTAGGGAGCCAACCTCCAAACAACACCAGCGAATGCCAAGTCTCTCCTGCGGGGATTCTGCACAGAGCGCACATGCTCCAAAGCCTTCGCCCCGCCGCCAGCTGCGTTGACACCCACGACCACACCGCAGTCGTGACTTCAGTGACATCTCCGACCATGCCATGATTAAGTCTTTGCCGACAGACATGACCACCCTGTGGTCAACATTTGGGGACGGAGCATCCACCTCTGACTTCTCCGCCGAAGACTTCGCATGGGCTCTACCGAGGTCTTTGCACGATCTCCACGAAGACTGTGCATGACCTTCGCAGGACTTCGCACAGCCTCTGTCGAGCTCCGCACAGTCTTCACTGCTCAGGGTCGGGCTCAGCCGCTCGGAGTCTAGATGGTTCCGATTAAAAAAAAGCAGCCTGCCGATCTAAAGGCTGGCATCCCCACATCATGTGGCCCCACGGCGCCGCAGGTGGCCACACGCCATTGGTAGGGCAACGCGGAATCCCTTGACTTTTCGGGCTATTAAAACGGGGGAAAACAGCTCAAAGTGCCCCTCGACTGTAGTGCTCCAAGCAGTTGAAAGCTATATTTTTGACTTCTGCTATAGATTTTTTTATTATAATTGTACTTAACAGCTGTTAGTATTTTGTTACAAAATAGAAAAACTAAAAATTAAGAAATATTGTAATATCTTTTTGTGATAATGCAAAGAATAAGGGTAAAACAGAAAAATAATTTAAAATTAAAAACTGACACGTCTGAGGTGGTGATCGGTTAATTTGAAAAGCTCATGGTTAAAACATCAGAGTCGGGTGAAAAAAGCCTGATATGATGTGAGGCTTATTTAGCATAATTAAATTTAAAAATATAAAAAATATGTTAGCCCATTACGTATAGTACAAACAAATACAGGAAAAAAGAACCGGCAAAAAAGCTCAACAAAAAGCTAAAAGTTTAAAAAAAATAAAATTTATGAATAATAAAAAATAAATCAGAAGTCAGAAGTCAAAATCGAATTGATCGGAACCTGAAATAACTTTTAAAACCAGAAACTGAAAAGCGAAGCCGCACTGCCCCGGACTTTGCGACCCTTTCCTGACCTTTCTTCGCTCCCATCTTTTCCATCCGTATGTGCGTCTGCTTCTTCTTTTCGTCATTAAGCTACGTACGTAATTTTCTATTCTCTGCAACAGGCATACGGTAGACTGGTTGCTAATTGTGCGGTCGCGATACGATTGAGGGAGCGCTTTTGAAGAATGTTATGTAGTGTACTCCTGCGACTAGGCTGCTGTGGCTGGCTGCTAAGGCCAAACAAGGCAATAAAAGCAAGCTTGGTTGGGTAAGGGAGTAGAAAAAGGCAAAGTCCGAAAAAACGGCTACTGCTACCCTAATCCGTTATGGTGTTGTGCTGTTTATATTAGTTTTTATTGGTGATTTTTTTACTACGGTTAGTAGCTTATTTTTTTATTTATGGTTTGTGATTTATAATTTGTGTTATAGTAACTAACTTTTAAACGGTGTATTTTTTATGACAGAGTCAATAAGAAAATTATAGTAAAAAGTGTACTGAATTAAGTTGTACCGACCAAAATTATAGTTACTATTTTCCTTTGCGTACTATCTCTCACGAGCAGCTAAAATTTAAAAATTTAAGTTATAAGTCATGAGACACAACCTAAAAGAACCCACTCAATGAATAATAGTGGCCGATAAATAGTAGTTATGATAAAAGTGGCTGATAAAAGCGGCTAATGAATAGTAATATATTATGTAAGAAAGATAGTGCAACAAAAGACACTATAGTATTCAGACCGTTATGCAACTTATAAAATTATGATATAATAAAATATAAAATATATTATAATATGTAAAAATAAAATATTGTGACTGATAAATAATATTTACTGATAAAAATGATTTATAGAAGTTACGACATTCTGGTTTATAAAAGAAACCAATATGAGCTGAATATAACCTCGAGCCACCCCCAGCCCGCTGTTCTCCGCCTGATTTCCAGTGGTGCTGCTTTCTTCTCGAGTACGCGCAAGGTACGCAGCATAAACGAATCCCTTCGACCTGCTCTGAGATTTCCTTTTTCTTGCTTTTCTTCCCTGGGATTTGGGCTCTCAGTTGCGCTTTCCCTTCCCTTTATTGGGATGGAAACCTATGCATCGATCAACTCTTCTCTAGTAGTATACTAGTGTAGCGGCTGGTGAAGGGCTCTCTGGTTGGAGCTCTAGCTCTACCAAGGAAGAGCTCGTCTCTCTGGTTGGAGCTCTAGCTCTACCAAGGAAGAGCTCGTTATCTCCTGTTCTTTGAGTAGTTGCATCAAGTGGGAGAAATCCTAATCCAGCAACGCACTGTTCGAGAACCTTGAGAGGAGCTGGTGTGCAGTGCAGACCCGGTTGGGCTCACTGTAGTAAGCATCTGCCGACAGTTCATCCTCTCCACCTTGCCCACCTACCCTCGGATTTTTTTTTATTATGCAACTGCTCTCCCACCTGTTCCGATTTCTTTAGGAGGGAATTGGCGGAGTCTCGCGTGGATTTCGTTTGATTCGTTGTTATCTCTTGGTTGCAGTTGCAGGGTAGCAGCAGAAGTGTTTTCTTCTTCATGGAGTCGCAGCAGCAGGCGGTTCCCGCGCCGGCGGCCGCCGCGAACGGGGGCGGGGAACTGATCGGGTACGTCGACGTGCACGTGCAGAGCGCGCGGGACATCCAGAACATCTGCATCTACCACAAGCAGGACGTGTACGCGCGGCTGTCTCTGCCGGGGGAGGGCGCGCCGGCGGCGTCGACGCCGGTCGTCAACGGCGGCGGCCGCAGCCCGGTTTTTGACCAGTCGCTGCGCCTCGGCGTGCGCGCGGGGGACGTCGACGCCGCGCTCCGGTGCGAGGTGTGGATGCTGAGCCGGGTCAAGAACTACCTGCAGGACCAGCTGCTCGGGTTCGCGCTCGTGCCGCTCCCGGACGTCGTCGCCGCCGAGGGCGGAACTCTCGCCCGCGAGTTCCCGCTCTCCACCAACGACCTCTTCCACTCCCCGGCGGGGTTCTTGCAGCTCGAGCTCTCCTACATCGGGGTCGTGCCCGAGGTCGTGCCCATCTCGCCGGCTCTGGCCCACCCCGAGGAGCCCGAGAACGCCGGCGCTGGCGCCGGGAAGGACTACGAGAAGATCGAGTTCCCCGACCTGAATCTTTTCGAGGAGAACCAGATTATGGTCTCGGAATACATTGGCCTGCCGTGCACAGCCTTGGAACCGCAGAGCTCCGAGAGCCTCCTGACCTCAGAGGACGGAGACGGCGCCACCACCGAGACCCACCACGCCGGCGTGCGCGTCGTGGAGAGCTTCTCGACGGACAACAGCACCGCTGACTCGGTCGGCGCCTTCCGGAGCGACACGCCCGTCAGCAGCGTGTCCACCACGGAGTCCCCTGCCGCGGCGGTCCCGGCTACCCCGCAGTCCAACTCGGAGCCGTCAGGGAATGCCGTTTCGTCAGCAGGGCAGCAGGAGAAGTCAGCCTCCGATGCCGCGGATGCGGAGGTCGATTCGTCCCGCACCGTTCAGGAGAGCCCGGCGGTGAACTCGCCCAGCACCGTGTCGGAGAACGCGGTGGACAAGCCGGTGATCAGTGTCAACATCGAGCAGGAGGTGAAGGTCGACCAGAAGGAGATCATGGACATGTACATGAAGAGCATGCAGCAGTTCACGGAGTCGCTGGCCAAGATGAAGCTCCCGTTGGACATGGACAATGGCAGCGAGAAGAGCGGCCGAGGCGCCGCCGCCTCCTCCGCGGACTCCAGCGGCGCCGACTCGGGCGCGGTGAAGAAACCGACGGCCGGGGGGCCGCAGGAGAAATCTCCCAAGGTGTTCTACGGAAGCCGGGCTTTCTTCTGAAACTAGCCCGGGCTAGAAGAAAAAAGGAAACAAAATTCAGGAGATGGCGTTTGCAGTCATCGATCTTCTCAGCTGAAACTTGGTAGTGCAGAGGAATAACACTTTCTCATGCTGCTGTTCTAGGCTTGTCAGATCGCAAGACACGCGGAAATTAGCTGCTCTGCCTCGAATCTTAATGTATCAGTACTCTGATGGAAAAGAAAATGGTTTAGTTTCTTTTGTTTCAGCATCGAGTTCTATCATCTTCATGACGTTCTTTGCTTAGCTATGTGTGTTGAGCGGTGATGTGTCTATACCAGATTGTATATATCAACAGGCCGGTGTGATAGCAACAGAGTGGTGGGATACTGATCTTGTCGATTTTGCTCATGGGTTAAGAGCACTGCTTACAATCAGTAAGGATACTGAAATTGTCGGATCCATGTGTGTGTGTATACTGATGGTTGTGGATGTGGGAAGGAGAAGCACATCAGGAACCTATGTAGCAACATGTCTGATCTCTCCCCTTCTCCATCCACACACGTTCTCTTTCCAGGGCCCTTGTTTCTGATTTGTAGTCCCCAAAGGAGATCCTCAGATACCTAAGCCAACAATTGTAAGGCCCCGTTTGGAAGCCGGAATTTTGGGAGAGAAGCATGCATCCCAATCATGCCCTAAACCTTGCCTATATTTTAAATAATTTTTGACTTTTAATTTTTAGAAGCTGATTTTTGAACAAAGTGGCTTTTCAAGATAGTTTCTATAAGTCGTTTATAAGAGTCACTGTAGAAGCTGCTTTGAACAGAGTGACTTCTAGTGTCCCTTACTGCCCTTAATTTCTCACGTAATTAGCTAAAAGACAAAGCCACAATACTTTTAAACATAGCCTTTGATCTGTTGTGCTAGACTGCTAGTGCTCTTCAAGATTTGGCTATGCGTAATTGCGAGATGTACTCCCTCTGTTCATTTTTATGTGGCGTGGTTTGATTTTGTATAACCTTCAAAGTTAAACTTTGACTGTTAATTTGTTTTTATAATATTTTGTTCATAGCTACGAAAATCGTAACCACGAGAAAGTACTTTCAAATACGAATTGGACGGTATCATTTTTGTGCCACACAAATCTATATATTGTTGAATTTCGAATTCTGAAATGTGTTGACGCCTTGTAAAAAAAATCAAGAGAGGTTAACTCCGCTCAACATTTAGCTAGGATATATACAACTGTTTGATTTGTAGAAGTCCATAGACAGCAACTCTCTCCGTCCTCTTTTTTCTTAACTCCCACTGAGAGTGAACTCAGAAGTGGAATATGAAATATTTCGATCTGAGAATCATTTGTACCATGTCCTTTTTGTTTCCTGTTTTATTTCTTAGCCCCACTGTTTTCATAGTCCACGCTTGTCCTACTCCCACATCTCTAGATGCATGCCCGAAATCAATGCAAGCTTAGCCCACAGCCTGGACCGCCCTTCTTGCACGACATGAACGTCCTTTGATCAACTGTTTCATCACTCTCTTCTGATCAAGACTGACAAACAACATGAGTTAAGCAACTTCTTAACAGTTAAGGCTATTTATATATGATGAATTGATGATTTACTCTATCTTTCATAGAAATGGTAAGTGATGTCTCACTGTAAGATATCACTTGCCATTTCTATGAAAGATAGCAAATCATCAAAACAAAGAAAGAAAGAAAAAACAAAGAAAGAAAGCAAAGCATCAAAACAAAGAAAGAAAGCAAATCATCATCACTTTCTTCACTGTAAGACATCACTTACCATTTCTATTTCTATGAAAGAGCATTTTATCAAGTGACAAAGAAAGAAAAAACAAATCATCAAATCTTCCATTTATATATTGGTGCAGAAGTGGTCATATGTTCAGCTCACCTTTCGCCCAAATCACCGAGGGCTGGCATGGTCAACTCAAGCCTACGTTAGCACATCTATTCTGTCATCAAGCTCCATGATGACCGACGCACATACTTCAGCCTTTTTTTTCTTTTTTCTTTTCCGAGTGTTTAGCAGTTAGCACTACACATCTAGGAAGGTTTGTCTCCAATCTATCGTCAAGTCCAAAATCCAAAAGAAACCAGAGTACAAAATCTTAATCTGATCCACTTTTAGTCCTAACTCCTAAGTACTCTGATTCACTTTGCCATTTGACGTTTCAAAGCACCCACTGTATTGGGAGCCACGGGATATCCTATCCTCTGTGGATATTCTTTTGCATCTCCGGTGACCACCACTGTAGTGGACGATGGGACTCATCAAATTCCGTGAGGACAGACGCTCGGATAACCCGTGCAAGGAGGGGGAAACCAGCTGTAGGGGTTACATACATATTTTCCTTATTATTTTATTGAGGAATTATCGCTGATGAGTCTAGACCGATTAATTTCTCTGCTATGTAAAAGATAGATCAATCATAGAGCAATACAAATAGTAGATTAAAACACAAAGATAAGGGGAAGAACTCTTGATCTTTCTTTATTGCTTTCTCTTTCACGTGTGTACAAAGTAGCCAATGAGACTCCCTATTTATAGCTTAGTGGTGAGGTACCCACTATGAGTCAAGACTTCAAACCTAGGCCTAGATTTCCCACACTCCCCTTGGGCACTCATCCGACACGTTTATGTCTTATCAAAACTCCATAAAAATCCAGTGGAAAAAATTTGGAGAAAGAGTACATGATACATGTTATGCTACGTTGCACGGATTATCTCATTAAAAATCTTGGTCGAGAAACTTCAGAAAAACTCGTCAAGGAAAAAGAGTACAATCCACCCTATTTGATTTAATCTTCAGGATTTAATCCTACATGTCTGTTGGATGTGACGAATCATTCGTCGAAGCCAAGCATATTCTCGTGGTTTCGAGTGGTTTGCTTAGACGATTTTTATGAAATTGCGGTTCCACCACACAGGAATACATAGCCTATTTGTGACTTTGTGGTATGCGGGTCTGACAGGTACCCAGCATCTACATAGCTAGTTATATTCAAATCTTGGTTCTTTCTGTAGAATAACCCAAGATCCTCTTCCTTGGAGGTATTGGAAGATGTCCTTTATTCCCTGCTAATACCTTTTGGTAGGGTTTTGCACTATGCCTGCTAATAGGTTTACAACAAATACAATGTCCAGTCTAATGCAGTTTCCTAGATACATAAGTGTTCCTAATGCACTTAGGTATGGGACTTCCAGTCCCAAGGCTTTCTCTCCATTTTCCCTAGGTCGGTACGGATCCTTATCTTACTGTAAAGATCTCCTGATCATCGGTACTTTCGATGGGTATGCCTTTTCAAAGCCGAACCTTTCTAACACCTTCTGAGCATAGGTTGACTGATGTACTAATATTCCTTTAGGGACATGTTTGAGCTGCAGGTCTAAGCAATATTTGATTTTACCCAAATATTTCATTTCAAATTCTGACTCCAAGAACTTTATTCTTTTATGTCTTCTATGGTCCCAATGATATTCAGATCATCTACATATACTGAGATATACAAAATCCATTCTATGATCGTCGTATAAATACACAGTGATAATCTTCATTGTTCGTGTAGCCTTTCTTGCATAGAAAGTCGCTTAAGTGATTATGCCATATCCTATTTGATTGCTTGAGTCCGTACAGTGATTTTCTAAGTTTTACACTGTACAGATTTTTGTTTGCTCTATCTTGGTTTGGGACAGAGATACCTTCAGGTACCTTCATATAAATTTTTGAATCCAAGTTTCCATAAAGGTATGCAATTACCACATCTATCAATTTCATTTCTAAGTTCAGGTTTACTGCTATTGAGATTAAGTATCTAAAGGTGATTCCACTCATGACTGGGGAATATGTTTCTTCATAATCAACTCCTAGACGTTGAGTGAAACCTTGTGCAACAAGCCTTGCTTTATATTTTACAACTTCATTTCTCTTTCGAACAAATACCCACTTATACCCTACAGGGTGCACATGGGGAGGCATGCAACTTACAGGTCCAACACATCTCTTTTGTTCGGAGATAATAATTCGGTTTCTATTGCTTTTTTTCAATCTTCCCAATCTGATCTTTTTTTACACTCAGTGAGCGATGTGGGCTCTAGATCAAGATTGATGATTGTGGCAATTTTCTTTGCAAAGTAAATATCAACATTGGTTGTTGTCCTACTCATGGATTCTCCCGTGTGCACATAGTTTATAGCTATTTTATCATGAGTTGAATCTTGTGCTTCTACTTGCTCACCGCTCCTCCCAATTGCGGCGGCAAGTCCCTTTAGTTTTAAGTTCCGATGTATACACACATCCATGCTGATTTCTCCCTCCATGGGAATGTTTAGATCTGGTATGCTCTTTTCTGAAGGTGTCATACTAGTGCCAGGTCTCAACTGGCCCCCCTTCTGGTTTTGGGCAATTTCAGTGATTGGCTGTGTCAAGTCCTTCGTATCCTTTTTCACCGGACGTCCCCGATTACTTAGGGTTCGAGGAGTCGAAGTTCTTGTCCTTTTATTCTGATGCCTCTGGACGGGATTAGAGATACCTTCAACTTTCTTTGGTATTTCAACCCTCTCTGATGCATTGCGTGTATGCACATGCGACTTGGTCACGCTTTTTAAATCACTAAAGTGGTCAGGCAGTTGGTAATGCTTGCAAGTCAATGATCTTCTAGACTTCTCTATTTGTTTCACTAGTGCGCGGGTCATGTGCATGGATTCCCGTGGTTTGCCACGTAATTTCCCAATATTTTTCATCAAGGGATTGATTTCCTCCCCCTAATATGGGGAAACTATCCTCATCAAATATGCAATCAGCAAATAGGCAATATGCAAATATCTTGTCATGGGTTCTAAATACCTGATTATGGATGCTGTCTTATAACCAATGTATATCCTAGTCTTTCGGAGAGAACCTATTGCAGTACGCTGTGGAGGGCGTATAGGTACATAAACCTTGCATCCAAACCTCCGGAGATGAGAAATTTTTGGTGCTGACCCTTGCACTAGTTGCATAGGTGAATGGATGTTGTAGGCCGATGGTCTAAAGTTGATGAGAGTTGCTGCATGCAGGACTGCGTGTCCCCAACATGTAACTAGTAAATTACAATTATGCAAAAGTGGTCAGGCGATAAATTTAATTATCTGGATTAATGCCTCTTCTAGTCCATTCTAGGTGTGGACATGCGGTACAGAATGCTCAACTGTAATTCCCATTGCCACGCAATAATCATCAAATGCCTTTGGAGTAAATTCTCTGGCGTTGTCCATTCTGATGGATTTTATGTGATGATCAGGGAAAATATTTCTAGTGCGGATTATCTGCGAGATCAGCTTTGCGAAAGCATGGTTTCTCGTAGACAATAAACATACGTGCGATTATTTCGAGGAAGTATCGATGAGGATTATAAAATATTTAAATGGCCCTGATAGTGGCTGTATGGGACCGTAAATTTCTCCTTGGATACGTTCCATGAATGCAGGGACTTCATCATTCACTTTCAGAGTAGAATGTCTAGTAATTAATTTCCCTGTGGCACATACGGGGCACACAAAATCTTCATGATTTAGAAAATTCTTTACATTAATATTATGTCTGTGTGAATTGTTAATTATATTTCTCATCATCTTGAGACCTGGGTGGCCTAATCTGTCATGCCAGAGACAGAAAAGTTCAGAGGTGCAGGTGTCTTGATATTAGAGCAACTCCATCCCATTAGTCATTTCTCCATCTCTATTTCCTAGGATGAAGAGGCTAGCTATTATTTTCAGCTCTCTATTTGAGTTAGCATTCCAATGGCCTAGCTATTTGAGAAGCGAGTGAGGAGGCGCTCGCCAAATCTAGCTAGCGGCCGGGAGAAAATAGCGACTCGATAAAAATGAAGAGGATAAAGAACCGGTTGGAGTCCATTTCTTGAGTCATATTAGGTAAATATACAATGAAGAGCAGGATAAAGAACCGGTTGGAGTTACTCTTAGTGTAGTATAGCCTAGTTTCTAATGAAGGAAGTTTTTTCTAATACCCTTTTTCATTTGCTTTACGCTTCGTAATGAGCAGGTATTCCTTACCATACTCTTCTTCAGTCTCAACATGAAAACCGTTGGCGCGAATATCCTTAAAATATAGGAGAGTTCTAGTCGATTCTGGGCACAATAAGGCTTCTTGAATGACTAAGTTGTGCCAATTGGGAGTATAATTGTGACTCTTCTTGAACCTATTATACAAACATCGCTACTGGCAATTTTTGTAATGTTGTCAGCATGCTTACTAATCGACTGAAATTATTTTGTCTCTCTCAAGATGGTATCGTTGTGCTACTATCAGCTAAGCACACTTCCTCCATAGGGCACCACATGTGTTCTAATATAAAGTATTTTGTTAATATGTAGTAGAAGGCAATCAACACATAAATAAAATACTTCAATATCAGAATATATCATGCCATTATAAACTGAATGAATGAATTATTCAATATCATCCAACCATCTCGAGAAAATAAAATTGTTTGAGCACCATCCATGCAAAAATCCAACTTATTCCTTCCACACATAAAGTAAATGACAATTAAAGTCTAAATGCATTCTTTGCATTAGACTGAATCTACTATAAAGTCAGAGACTTTGGCTGCTATCTTCTCTGGGGTGATATGCTCTTCCAGAGAAATCATGGAGGCGGGAGCTGCAATGTCAAAAGGGGGTGCTGCTGCTGGAATGGTTTCAACCTTCATCGACGTAGGCAGCTGCTTAGAACTCTCCCCCTTAATAGAAGTAAAGTGGGTTTCATACTGCCCTTTGCCATTCTTCTTCTTCTGAAATTGGAAGGTATTGATGACATATTGCGGCTCTTTACAGATCCATGATCAGTGCCCCCACTTGCCACACTTGTAGCAGGATTGGTCTTATTGACCATAGGGCCTGCCGTCCCGCTTTGGCTTGCTTGCCTTGTTCTCACGTGGAGTATCTGACTTGCCTTTCTGGGCTTCGGCCTTACCCTTCCTTCCCCTTTTCTTTATTGTGGGCTTTCGCATCTTGTAGCTCCCGGTGTTGGTTTTATGGCCAGTGGAGCTCTCAGGTGGCTGTGTGACATAGTTCTTGCGGAGAACTTCATCCTGAGTCTCTGCAACCTACATCATATCGATCAATTTAGTATACTCCTTGTAGCCGTCTTGACGATAATTGCGTGCAGACTGCACTGCATTAGAGTGGAAGGTGGAAAGAGTCTTCTCAATCTTCAGCTTATCTGTGATCTGCTTGCCACAAAGTTGAAGATTAGTATAAATTCTGTGCAGAGCAGAATTGTACTCCTCGACCATTTTCAAATCAGTAAATCTGAGTCAGATCCATTCCTGCTCTGCCTGAGGAAGAATGATGTACTTTAGCTTTTCGAACCGCTTCTTGAGTGTAGTCCAAAAAGCTATCATGCTCTTCTTTGCCATGTACTCATTCTTGAGAGTGAGACAGAGGTGATGCTTGAGGAAATGAAGTGCCTAATCATTTTCCTCAGGGGTGGATTTGGCATCTTGTGGTGTACCAATCTCAATGGAAGCGCAGAGCTTCTTAGCTCCAAGTACTATCTCGACATCGGAAGCCCAAGTCAAGTAGTTTTGGCCATGCTGGCCAGCTCCTCGAACCCCCGATTCGTGATGCCTATCATCTACATGTGCATGAATGGAATAAATAAGTTTATTATAGGTAAACATGCATGAAATAAATTTACTGTAGGTATATAAATTAGATAATGGTACAAAAGATTCTCGTAATGTTCCAGAATTTTTTATACATTTTCTATAAATTTTACTCTTAATTTCGGTGATAAAAAGCAATTTAAATAATTATGATTAATCAAAACAGTAAATAAATACAGAAAACATAGAAAATAATAATGACAGTGCTAAACATGCTTCAAATGTTAAAAATAATTTAAAATTTGAATTCCTGATGCCCTTTTATGATGGAATATGAATTTTTGGTGAATTCTGCAATTTTTGAGGGCCTATACGCAAAATTTCCAATTCAGAGAAAATTTTCGCGTAATTTTCTGATTCTTCGAGAGCCTTTTTGCAAAATTTAGGACCGTCTGAAAGTTTTAGGTGGTGTTTGGTTTAGGGGATATCCCAGGATGGGAGGGGGCCAACCCTTTTTTTGTAGTGTTTGGTTGTAGGATTTGATGGAGTGGGTTGGACCTAAAAGAAAAGATTCCTCAGAAAAGTGGGTTGAAACCATCCGCCGAAATCGAGCGAACGGCTGCAACCCACTTTTTTCGCGCGCGCTCTGCCTAATCCTCACCCCGCCCCTGCACCTTTTCTCGACCCCCGCAGCCTTTTCCCCATCTCCCGCCGCCCCGCCCTTCCCGCATCTCCCGCGCCGCTCGCTTTTCTCCCGCCGCGCGCGCCGCTCGCGCCCTTCCCCATCTCGCCCGCCGCCACGCCGCCCGCCCTTCCCGCATCTCTCGCGCCGCTCGCGCTTCTCTCTCCACGCGCGGCACCTCCGGCCGGCCGGTGTGCGCGCCTCCCTGCCGCTCCTCACGCTATCGGTGCTCCGGTCGCCCCGCCGTCCTCTCCACTGCCGGCCGGATCTCCGCCCCGGTGCGTCCTCCCCGCCGTCCTTCGCGCTGCCCGCCTCCTCTCCTCCCCACGTCCACCGAGTGCGCGTCCTCCTCTCCGCTGTCGTCGGTCTCCTCTCCACTGCCGGCCGAGTGCTCTAGCGCCGGCGCGTCCTCCCCGCCGTTGGCCTCCACTGCCGGCCTCCTCTGCTGTGATTTGTCCCTAGGTATTGCCGGCCTCCTCTCCACTGCCGCCAGTATTTAGCATGTTTGATTTGTTTAACCTGTGTTGATTTGTTGACAGTAAAAACTTGTGATGTGTGATTTAGCATGTATTGATATATTGTGATGTGTTGATATATTGTTGATCTGTAGATGGAAAAGAGGACCAAGATTTTGATTTTTGCGGCCGCTGCGCAAATTTTGTTGTCAATGATGGCCATGATTATTGAGTCTAGAAAAAGAAAAAGATGTGTAAGGAGAGAAGGTATTAGTTATGGACCACTAGATGAAAGGGATAGGACAAGAATTGAGTACCTCAACAAAAAATTTGGAAGGATGATACAACATGTATCAACATGCTTAGACTTACTAGAGCAAGTTTTTTCCGGTTTTGTAACATTTTTAGGGACCGTGGATTGCTTCAAGATACCATCCATGTGTGTGTGGAACAACAAGCGGCTATGTTTCTAAATACTGTTGGACATAATCTTAGGAATAGGTTAGTTGGAACTAATTTTGATAGATCAGGAGAAACAGTGAGCCGATATTTCAATATAGTACTACGTGCTGTTGGTGAGCTATGAGATGAACTAATTAGGCGACCTTCATTGGACACCCCAACCAAAATAGCAGGGAATCATCGATGGGATCCTTACTTTAAGGTGTGAGGTTCTTCCTATTATTTTCAGATATGTTTGTATGTGACATGTATGTTGCCTATTCTGTCATCCATGTTGTTGAATATAAAATAGGATTGTATCGGTGCTATCGATGGTACACATGTAAGAGCCTCCGTTCCTAAGAATATGGAGCATGCCTTTCGTGGTAGAAAGTCATATTCCACTCAAAATGTAATGGCGGCTGTAGATTTTGACCTAAGGTTTACCTATGTGTTGGCTGGTTGGGAGGGGACAGCACATGATGCTCTAGTCTTACGAGATGCATTAGAGCGTGAAAATGGCCTTCGTGTTCCACAAGGTAATAGATTAATTTAGCTATCCATTTTCTGCATGCCAATTGTTAATATGCCAAAAAGTGACATACTTGTCATTTGTGCATCATATGTTAGGAAAATTCTATCTAGTTGATGCTGGATATGGAGCCAAACCATGATTTTTGCCTCCTTTTCGTGCTGTCCGGTACCACTTGAACGAATGGGGAAATAATCCGGTGGAAAATGAGAAGGAGTTGTTCAACCTTAGGCACTCCTCTCTTCGTATCACAGTAGAGCGTGCATTTGGGTCACTAAAGAGGAGGTTTAAAATTCTTGATGATGCCACTCCATTTTTTCCTTTTCGGACTCAAGTAGATATTGTTGTAGCGTGCTGCATTATTCATAATTGGGTCATACAAGATGGTATTGATGAACTAATTGTACTGAGTCCGATTGCCCAACTCAAAACTATTCAACAACATCAAGTGGGCAAGCAACTGAGCATGCTTTTATGGTTAATTTGAGGCAAGAAATTGCTAATGCGATGTGGGCAGACCGACAAAACAACCATGTAAACTAGTATGTATTTGAGTTGTATGAACAATTATGTATTTGAGTTGTATGGGCTACTCTATGTATTGTAATGTTGCTGAAAATTTATTTTTATGGACAAATCTATGTATTACTAGCTTGCTGAAATTTCATTTGCAAGGACAAGTTCTTCGCTGAAATGTATGTGTTAAGATTTATCTTGGCGAAATTTATTTGTATAATTTTTTTTGCCTAGGTACACCATGGATTTGGGGAAACAAATTGAGGGACTTGGTGCAACAAGTGGGCATGCCTCATGGACATCAGCTATGTCTTCATTTATGCTATCTCACCTAGCCAATTTGGTGGCTAGTGGCACTAGGACATCATCTGGATTCAAGAAGGTCCATCTTTCTGCATGTGCTAGAGCTGTGAATGAGAAGTTCAATACTAGGCTAACTGCTGAGCAGATCAAAAATCATTCAAAAACTTGGCAAAAAAAGGTATTAAAAAAATACTTAGACTTAAAAGATTGAGTGCTTCTGGTTGGGATGAAGAAAATTTCATTATTACTCTTGATGCTGAACACTACAATAGCTATATTCAGGTATTCATGTCACAAGTGTTCAATTTTGATAATTGCTCTTCTATTGTGAAAATGCATATGTTCATTTTGCCTTTACACTTGTGTACTATTGTAGGATCATAAAGTCGATCTTTGAGTTTTTAACAAACCCCTTGAACACCATGATGAGATGGTTACCATCTATGGAAATAGTATGGCTACCGGAAACTTTGCTAAGGACTCAAGTTCAGCTCTAGGGACAGAAGATGTTGACAATGAAACACAAGATGGCAATGAAAATAGTGCAAACAATGGTCATGATGCTGTTGGAAATGATAATGGGGCATCATCATCTGCAAGTAAGCCCAAGAAAGCTAGGACAAGTGCAAGTGATGAAGATGGGGGACTCATTGCTGCATTCACCTCTGGTTGTGATAAGCTTGCCAATGCTATTGTCAAGGCCGGTGCTTCAAATAGTAATGATGTGCCAGAAGATTTGTTGGATAACTTGAATAACCGTCCTGGTTTTGAAGAGGCTCATGTTTCCTTCTACTATGCTTATTTGGTGGCTAACCCACACATTGCTAAAGCTTTCAACAAATTGCCATTCAACCATAAGATCAACTGGTTTGCAATGTTTGTTAGTGAGAAGTTTCCTGCACCATAAGCTTCAGTTGTATTAGTGGTTATGTCTTTTGCTTGTACCACATGGAACTATCAATTGTGGTCTAATTACTACTAGTTAACATGTATGGGCTGTGTAGGACTTTTGTCTGTACCACATATATAAGGAATTGTGGTCTAATTATGTACAGGCTGAGCATTACTTTTGTGTGTACCACTAGACAATGAATTGTGGTCTAATTATGTATGGGTTGAAGAGTACTGTTGTGTGTACCACTAGACAATGAATTGTGGTTTAGCCATATGTAAGGTTTAATATTGCAATTACTATTGAAAATTGCAAATGAGCATATTTAAATCTGTCTTATACTTGTGCATATGAAAATTAAGTTGGTAAGGAGGTAATCCTACCAAATTCATGGGAAGGTGAGTATATGCAACTATCCCACTCCATTCCTCCATCCAAACAAGAGGTGGGATCACTAGATCCCATTCTATCCCTCCATCCAAACAAAAAACAGAGACTAACCTATCCTTGCAACCAAACAAAAAGTGGGATTATCCCATCCCACATATCTGGGATGGAGCTATCCCATCCCACCAAGTCCCCAATCCAAACACCACCTTAGGGTGTGTTTGGTTGCCTGAATCTCCTTCGTCCTGGCTGGGTGGATCCGTATAATCTGAGAAAGAGCCTGTTTGGTTGCCTGTATGAGTGGATGCAGGCTGCATGAGCGGATGCAAAAATACGCCCTCATCCTGGATGGGTGGATACGCTCAAAATGAGCTTCACTGGCCATCCTGGATGGGTTGATGTAGTGTATCTTATGCGGTCCCACGTGTCAGCCTCTCAGGTTTGGTAGACTGCATCCGCTCATACATGCAACCAAACAGCATCTCAGTTTTTTTTGCATCCGCTCATGCAACCTCACCAAACATCTTCTTTTTCTGAAATACGATTCCACTCAGCCTGCATCCACTCAGTCAGGATATACGATACAACCTCCATCCGCGAACCAAACACACCCTTATAGTGTGTTTGGTTCGGAGTCATGGTGGGACGGGATGGATCCAATCCATTTTTTAGGGACAGGACGGGACGATCCCTGTTTTCTGTTTGGTTTAGGGACAAAAGGTTTAGGATAACAATCTAACATGCGGGGTCTACCTGTCAGCCACTCGTCCCACTTCATCCTTCACCATCCCCTCATTTTTGGGGATAGGAGCATCCCCAATTTGAGAGCATATCCACAGAATATTCTCAGAGGATATCCCCATCCCACCGACTCAACCAAACAATTTCTGAACGAGGACCGCCCCATCCCATCCCCCATGGTCCTATGAACCAAACACATACTTAAGGACCCTTCTCAGCCCATCTGACCCATTGCTGGTCGGGTCAGGAGAGGGAAGGGTAGGGTTTCCCCTACCCCTGTTCACCTCTTGCGGTGGCAACCCGAGCGGCGGTTCGGGCGGGGCGCGAGGCAAGGGCGGCTGGCCTCGGCAGCAAGCGTCTCCGGCGCTCGGGGCGCATCCGGCCGACGGCTCATGCGGGAGCAGCAACAGCTGGGAGCGGCGGTGGCCAGGAGCTCGCCGTATGGCCAAGGCTTGTGTGGGAGCGGCGGCGGCCGAGCGCAGCGACGGGGCTCGGGAGCGGCGGCATGCGGACCGGCGGCGCTTCGTGCAGGAGGCGCAGGTGACCGGCGGCCGAACGTAGCGGCGGGGTAGCAAATAGAAAGGGGATAGTTTCTGGAACTCTAGGAGATACGTTTTTGGTATATGCACATAATTAGGTTACTTAATTATGATAATTTGGTGCAAATATGAGAATTTGGTGCATGATCAACTGGCGACTTGCCATCATAACTCGCTGTAGGGTTCTCCAGTGATCCAGTGACCATAAACAAGGGATTGAGCAACAGTATGAACCCGTGGTACTAGGATATCACAAATTAAGTAATAATGACAAACTTGTAATTGCCCTTAACTATGTATGGACAGCTTTATGCTTGGCATTACGTTCTGCTACATGTGGCCTGCAAAGTTGGTAATGGTAACTAAACATAGAAACCTTCAAGTTGGGCAGTTAGTGTCTTCCTGGAGTAAGCTTATTGATGGTCTTTTAAACTCCAAAGAAGACATTATTCGCAATGTGCACTGGCATATGACCGTTCAAATGATTGCTTCAATGTTATGCATTATATGAACTTTTGCGCATTTTGTTCTGAAAACAATACATATCAACTTGAAAGATATATTCCTATACACCACCTAAAGCTAAGACTATGTTTACACAGCTGGCAGAACTAAGAAAAATATCAGGGAATTGAAGTCTATTCTTTATGGCAACGGTGAACAAGAGCCTGTCACTGAAGCTTGCGTGCAATTGACCTAAGAATTCTTCAGAGAGAACACTTTACGACTATTGGTTATCTGTCTTCCAAAACTAAACTTGGAGTTGCGTAACTTGATTTTGTTTTCGGTAGGTTGTGAGGATACAACAAGAATCTTTTATTCCATAGATACTTTTCTTATTGATGTTATTTAGATGGCTAATTACTTCATGAATAAATCTCTGATTTGGATTGTTGCAGACCAGGAAAGATGCTACTCAAGTTGTTGCAAACTTGCAAAGACAGCAAGTGTCCTCAAGGATAGTTGCGTCTGAGTACCTAGAGTCAAATAAAGATCTTTTGGATATCTTAATTTCTGGGTGAGTCTACTGTCCAAGTAAAAAACTACAGATCATTAGTTTTTTTTTAAAAAAAAGTTGGAAACAACAGATCTTTGTTCTTTGTGCTTGGTGGCACTGCTCAGGCGCTTACTTTGACATCAATGTGACTGATTGGCCATGTGCTCCATATTTCCCCACCTGACTCTTAACTAGGGTGCTAGTTTTAATGCTAAAGTAAAACCAGTTTCCCAAATGAAGATACCAAAATGTATTTTTTCATCTTTAAATTATGCAACTGGATGCACGTGTTACTTCTGGTGTTTTGATGCGATATTTATTAGTTTATATAATAGACAGAATGTTTTAAAATCATGTGTAAAGTAAGCAACTAAACTGTATACCATGGCGGTACATCGAATGTGGTTAGTTTTGTAAACTTGCAGTAGCCATGTGCTTATTGCATCTGAGTATTGCTTGCATTTGTTTAATAACTTTGGATTATCTTTGTTCGTTTCGCTCATTATTTGCACTTCCCAATTTATTTCTTCACCTCCCAGGTATGAGAATATGGGCATTGCTTTACATTATGGTGCTATGTTGAGGGAATGTATTCGCCACCAAAGTATTGCAAGGTGACATTACTGAATTGAAATGCTGATATTTAGTTTTTTCCTATATTTTTTGTTACAATTAGTTGATGAATCAAACATCAAAAGACATCATGCATGTCACAATAAAAACTACCACACCTATCAAATGCCCATGCAAGAACCAAAGGATGAAGGTCAAGCATTCACTGTGACCTTGTAACATGTTCATCAACAAGTAAAAACATGTGGAAAATTATTACCCATAAATGGAAAATTGAAAAGATATTTGTGAAAACCTGTACAAAATACATGTGGTTGCGAATTTCAAAGACTGTTTTTGCGTTGGTATTTCATGTACTACTAGTTACGTGCCTATGCGTTGCAACATAATTCATTAAATGTATAGAGAATTATACTATGGAAGGAGATTACCCTAATCGGTTGGAAAGTGGAGAGTGATGAGAAGTTAAAGAAATAGAGCGGTTGGAGGAGAACGGGCGTACGACCACCAACTCATTCTTTTATAATAGTAATGATATCCAAATTTTGCTTAAGATTTTTTTCTCCTTCAGTTCATAGATGTCAATTCACCCGTTCGAATGTAGGTGTGCATAATTGACACTGAAGTTCTATGATATCTCATGTGAATGGTTCTTGTATGCACGTAACAGTACAATAACTGATCTGGTCATCTGGGAAACTTTTGTATTGTGATTTGGCTGATATTGGGACTGTTTTCTTCTCTTTTCTTTTAGTAGTACATGGTGGCAAAACAGATAGTACCATTAATAGATGATATCTAAGCCCAAGCTACAAATCCATCTACCCTACTCTATAATACACCAAAATTTTCTTTACTAAATCTACCCTCCTCAATCATCCTACAGTCATGCCTAATCTAAGTCCACCCAGATTTGTGTACCAAAGTAATCCAACTTCATACAAATGAATGACCTGGATCTCTCCTCAAACCTTCTTCTCTTACTCATTGAAGATCCTAAGGCCAAAATCATCCGGATCATGCACATCGTTGAACCATGCCTCACCAAACCGTACGCTGCCTACCCCGCCCCCCGCGCGAATCCCGCGTTCCCCATGTTCTCTCCCGTTCTCCCCCGTCTCCCCTGTTAGTCGCTGGACTCTTGCTCTTGGTGATAGCAAGATCCTTACTCTCATGGAGAGGATGACACTAGGAGATGGGGCAATTTTCTTGTTTATTTCTCACACAATGCCATGCCAACTTCGAGGGTTGGGGATACAAATTTATAGGTGAGAACCAGCCAAGCATATGCTACGATGCTATCCTAGATGCTGTCCTAAAGCGGTCAATATGCTGTCCTAAAGCGATCTGTCCTAAAAGCAGATGCTGTCCTAAAGCGATGCTGTCCTAAAAGCAGATGTCTTGTCCTAAAAGCGAATCTTTGTCCTAAAGCGATGCTGTCCTAAAAGCGATGCTGTCCTAAAGCAGAAAAAAACAAAAACTACCACACGGCCCACAAAGACCACAAGATGAGACTTATTCATCATTCTCCCCTAAGTCTTGTGCGTCGTCTTGTGGGAGGGTTGAACCATCCCGATCTTGGAGCAGAGCTCAAGGAACTTGATCCTTCCAAGAGGCTTGGTAGCGGATCCGCAAGCGATCCGTGGTGTTGATGTAGCTTGCCTTGATGCTTCCTTCATCCAAGCGACCTCGGATGAAATGGTACTTCACCCGGATGTGCTTGCTCGCTCATGAAAACGGGTTCTTTGCCGTGGCTAGAGCGGACTTGTTGTCCACCCCGAGCTCCACCGCTTGCTTGATGTCCCCGCCGAGGAGATCACCAGCGATCGAGCGAGCCGAGTGCTCGAGTCGGCGGTGGAAGCCGCTATGTACTCGGCCTCACACCGACAGGCCACCACCGCCGCTTGATCGATCGCCGATGAACGAGACACTTGCCGAGGAAGAAGAGAATCCCGCTTGTGCTCTTGCTGGTGTCAATGTCGCCGCGTGGTCGCGTCGCTGCATTCGAAGTGTGCGCGCCAGACACTCGGGTAATGGAGGCCGTGGTCAAGGGTCCCCGCAACGTAGCGGATGATCCTCTTCACGCCTGCCGATGCTCGTCGTCGGCCGTTGCATGAACCGACTAACGAGCCGACGGAGAATGCCAAGTCCGGCCGTGTGGGCGAGGTAGCGAAGGCTCCCACAAGACGCCAGATCTGCGAAGCGCCCACCTCCTCCGCCGTCGTCTTCGTCGCGGCTCGCCTTCGCCTCTCCTCCATTGGGAGCGAGTCGGGTTGCGATCGGTGAGCCCGGCTAGCTCAACGACGCGCTTGGCGTGGCGATGCGTCGGCGTGATCCGGAATCATCCTGGTGCACCTCGATCCCTAAGTAGAAGGAGAGACCCCGTGTCACTCATCCGGAAGGTGGCCTTCATCTCTTCCTTGAATGCCGCCACCTCCGCATCCTTGGTGCCGTGATCACCAAGTCGCCGACGAGACACCACCGCCAGGCGTTGCCGCTTTGCCCCGCCGCAGATCGCACCTGCGTGCGCTCGCTGGAACCCCATTTGCTTGAGGTGGAGTCCACCTTAGCGCCCACGCCCTCGGTGCTCGCCGCAAGCCATGAGGGCCTTGCGCAGCGAGCACCTTGCCCTCCTTGCCGGGATCGCAAATCCCGCGCACGATGCACGAGACCTCCTCCTTCAAGTCGCCGTTAAGAAATGCCGACTTGACATCCATGTGATGAACACGCCGACCTTCTGGGCAGCTAGCGCAGGAGGAGTCGCACGGACTCCATCGTGCGACGCGTGCGGCGCCATCGGTCGACTTCTCCCGCCGCAGACGGCCTCGTGCCACCAAGCGAGCCTTGTGCTTGACGATGGCGCCGGCTTCATCCCGCTCGCCTTGAACACCCACTTAAGGGTGATCGCGCGGTGACCGGCAGAAGATCCGCCGCCCCACGTCCGGCTTCGCTCGACGGCGTCCATCTCTCGCTTCATCGCGACACGCCACGCCGCTGTCTCCTCCGCCTCGGCGAAGGAGCGGGGCTCGCCGCCGCCGCATGCCAAGCGCAGCTCCGCCGCTCGCGATGCGCCGCGCCAATCGAGGACGGTAGCTCGCCGAGGATGTTGTCCATGGTACGATAGCGCGAGGCTCGTCGTCGTGGTAGGCGTCGACGCGTCCTCGTCGTGGGGCGCGGAGTAGCGAACTCCACCATGCGCTCCTCATCGTGGACCGGCCGCTGTTGGGCCGATTGCGGTGGTGTGGCGCGCGGCAGAGAG
Source organism: Dendrocalamus sinicus (assembly GCA_036346575.1). Taxonomy (NCBI): domain Eukaryota; kingdom Viridiplantae; phylum Streptophyta; class Magnoliopsida; order Poales; family Poaceae; genus Dendrocalamus; species Dendrocalamus sinicus. The sequence continues at coordinate 6,274,877 of CM070660.1, read as the reverse complement.
AGTGGTGGAGCGGTGGTGAAGGGTGGGGCGTGGCGGTGCCGGTGGTGGAGCACTCGCCGGAGCCGTGGCGAGCAAGGTGTCGAGGTGGACGAGCTCGGTGAAGACGAGCCGCTAGCTCCCCCGCTTCTCGGTGGACGTGAGTCGACAACAAAGTCCCCGAGTCGAGGCGAACCATCGCCCACCGCCTTGTCCCACGCCGGCCGCCGCCGTCGAACACGGCGTCACGCGAGATGCGACGCATTGTGTGACAGGTCGAGGATGCGTAGGCCTTCGAGCCCTCCGCGTAGCCGGCGAACACTCGAGTGCTCTCGCCGCCGAGCTTGCCGATGTGGCCAAGCTCTGGCGAACGTGAGGGAGCCAAGACCCGCAAGTGGAGACCGCCGGCTTGCGCCATGCCGAGCCTCGTGACGGCGTCCGCCGTCGAGCGCCTTGGTAGGCGAGCGGTTGAGGATGTAGACGGCGATCACCACCGCCTCTCCCGTAAGACACGGCATCCCCCTCGCTGAGGAGGGCCCGAGCCATCCCCACAACCGCAGTTGTTGCGCTCGCCGACGACGCCGCTTCACGCGGGCAGACGGCGCGGAGTAGTGGCGTCAATGCCCTCATCGCAAAGACGACGCGACCAGCCGCCGTGAATTCGCGCCGTTGTTGTGGCGCAAAGCGCAGCGCCTGCGCCGCGCTCGCCTCGCGCAGCGACTGCGTGGCGCTGATGGCGCCCGCAGCCTCTCCTTGCCGCCGAGGACCATCACCCACATGTAGCGGGAGAGGTCGCCGACGAGCGGCAGGAAGTAGCGTCGTTCTCCCGGTGTGGCGGTGTCACCGCCACACAAGTCCCGTGCACGAGCTCGAGCCTCTCCTTGGCTCTAAACTCGCCTTTGGGAAGGAGTCGCCCCGCGCCGCCAACACGCAGACGCCGCAGAGCTGCTCCACATGGTCAAGGCACGGCAGCCTCGCACCATTTCCGTGGCACCGAGCCGCCTGTGGCCTCGGGTGAAGGTGCCCAAGCGCTCGTGCCATCGCCACGCCTCGTCGTCCCGACGAGCCGCGAGACGAGAGGGTTGTGCCACCGCGACGTGAAGAGTGTAGAGTCGATTTGCGCCTCCGTTACCTTGGCAAGGAGGCGGCGTCGAAGATCCCAAATCCGCAGACACCGTGCTCGATCTCGACGCGCGAGCCGTTCTCATCCACCGTCCCAAGCCGATGATGGAGTTCCGCAGATCGGGATGTAGTAGACGCCGGTGAGCGGCCGGTGCTCGCCGGCCTTGGCGACGAAGACGACAGAGCCGACGCCTTGATCTCCACGGCGAGGCGTCGCCGAACTTGACGGTGCCTCGAACGCTCGAAGTCGAGCTCGGAGAAGAACTCCCGCCGCCGGCCATGTGGTGGGTGGCGCGGTGTCGAGGCACCACCCGTCGGTCTTGTCATTGCCGAATCGCCGCGAGGAGGCGTGTGCTTTGGCTCGTTAAGGAGGAGAGCCACGCGCGGCGGTGCGGCCGAGGTAGTTCGATGCTCGCATGAGCAATGAACAGACCGGTGCTCCTCCTCTCGCTTGCGCGGCGTGGCCTCGCCGCGTCGTGGTCGCCGACACTCCTTGGCCCAATGACCAAGCTTGCCGCAGCTTGTGGCAAGAGTCGTTTCGTCGCCGCTTTGCTTGCCAAGATCGCCGCCTGGCGCTTTGCGCGCTTGCGCGCTGCCACTCTTGCGTCTTTGTCGTGGAAGAAGGCTCCCTTCTTCTTGTCACCTGGCCGCAGCCCACCGCTCCGAGCGAGGAGGAGCTTCCGCCAATGGTGACGGTCCCGAGAGGCTCGTGGCTCATCGATGTCAACGACCTTGAGGCGACCCAACGCCTCCTCGATGGTCATCGTGGAAAGGTCCAGCAGAGACCCGATCGAGCGAGCCATCCGCTTGTACTTCTCGGGACGCGGCGGAAGAGCTTCTCCACGCTCTCTCCTCGCCGTAGGTGTCGCCACCGAACCGCACTAACTTCGCAACAGAGTGTTGAGACGAGAGCAAAGTCATCAACGCCTTCACCGCTTGAAGGCCGTGTTCTCCCACTCGCGCGTAGTGCCCGCGGTGTAGACTTGCGCGCGCCGCCGGCGATGCGTGTCTGCGGCGATGGCGCCCAAGCCTCTTTGGCGATCCGCTTGTTGGTAGCGAAGCGCATCTCGGCGGATCTGCGGCGATGAGAGCATCCAGCGCCGCCGATCCTGGTCGTAGTCGACGCCGCCGACCGGATCGCATCCCACATATGCCGCACTGAGCTTCACCTCATCACCGCAGCCCACTCGACGTAGTTGGTCTTGGTGAGGGTAGGCCACCGCCGCCGGGGCCGACGCCCTCGACGACACCGGTACTCGTGGTGACCACGGCATCGAACCGGGAGAGAGCGCGTTACTCGTGAGGCGCGCGCTCCGTCGACCCGACGCCGCCGCCGTGCATGCCTCTCCAGAGCGCCACCGCCGCGCGCGCTCTTCAGAGCGCCGCCGCGCGTCCGCGCGCAACCTGGCCGCCGCCTCGTGGCGCGGCGCGGCCGCCCATTGCGCTGCTTCGCCCTTGCGCGCCTCCTCTCCGGCACTGAGGGTCTCGTCGCGCTGCTATCATCAGAGCCGGGCCGCTGTTGCGCTGCGCAGAGCCTTGACCTCTCGCCGCCGCGACGCTGCATCGCCGCCGCGCCGCTTCCACTCTCCGCTCGCCGCGCTACCGGCCGCCGCCGGCCTTGACGCTTTTTTCCGCCGCGCGTCTCTCGCCGCCGCTGCTCGCGGCTGCTGCTGCGCGACGAGCTCGCCGTCACGACGCCGCATGCTCGAGGCGATCGAAGGCCGAGATCGCCCGCGGACATGGCGCGCTATCGGGGGCATTTGCGGAGAGAGGCCGCCGACGAGCCGCCTGCCTCTCGGAGAGGAGTGAGCGGGATGCCGAGCCGCTGCCGCATCGGCCGGGCTGCTGCGAGGCGGAGAAGGAGATGAGCAGGAGATGCTCAAAGCTACAGGATACTAAGGCTCGATACCACTTGTTAGTCATTTGGACTCTTGCTCTTGGTGATAGCAAGATCCTTACTCTCATGGAGAGGATGACACTAGGAGATGGGGCAATTTTCTTGTTTATTTCTCACACAATGCCATGCCAACTGAGGGGTTGGGGATACAAATTTATAGGTGAGAACCAGCCAAGCATATGCTACGATGCTATCCTAGATGCTGTCCTAAAGCGGTCAATATGCTGTCCTAAAGCGAATCTTGTCCTAAAAGCAGATGTCTGTCCTAAAGCAGATGTTTGTCCTAAAAGCGAAGATGTTGTCCTAAAAGCGATGCTGTCCTAAAGCAAAAGCGATGCTGCCCTAAAGCGCGATGCTGTCCTAAAGCGATCAAAAACAAAACTACCACGCCCCACAAAGACCACGAAGATGAGGACTTATTCATCATCCTCCGCGCTCGCCTCGGTTCTCGCGCGCCTCCTCCTCCATCCTCCGCCTCGCCTCCTCCTCCTCATCCGTCGCTCCGCTCTCGCCTACTCCTCCCCCCGCGCGCCGCCGCCGCCTCCTCCTCCCACCCTCCGCATCCGCAGAGATCCAAACCCTAGCTCGGCGGAGTTGGCGCAGGCGGCGGAGGCGGGGAGGCGCCGCCGCAGGACGCGTGGTGCAGATCCTCGCGCGACGCCGACGCCACCGACTTCGTCATCGAGCGAGGACGAGGCGCGGCGCCACCACATCCGCGGAGGAGAGGGAAGGGATGGCGGGCGTGAAGCGCCGTGTGATGGAGGCGGGAGGAGGAGTGCAAGAGGCGGCCTTGCGGTTCCGGCGTACGACGCGAGCCGTGGGCGGTGGGCGCAGAGATCCGCGATCCGCGCCTCCGCCGCCGCATGCGCGGACGCGGCGGCCGCGCCGAGAAGGAGGAGGTACGCGAGCTCCCTTGCGGCCTTGCCTCCCCGCCCGCGCCGCCTCCTTCCTCCCCACCCGCCGCCGCCTCCTTCCCTCCCTACCCCGCATCTCCTTCTCCCCATCCCGCACCGCCTCCTCTTCCGCCACCCCACCCCACGCCGCCGCCTCCTCCTCCCCACCCTCCGCTCGCGCGCCTCCTCCTCCCCACCCTCCGCTCCGCCGCCTCTCCTCTCCGCTCCGCCGCTCGCCTCGCTAAGTCGCCGCACCGCCGCACGCTCTCGGTCGCCTTCCGCCGATCGGCGTGGATAAAGTGCGACTAGGGTTTGCCTCGCCCGCCGATGGACGCGGCGGCGCTTGACAACGCTATCCGGTGGGCTCGACGTCATCCGGTGGCGCTTGACGACGCCCATGCTCACCGGAGGCTGCGATCGTTGAGGTGCGCCGACGCATACGCGGACGCAGTGGAGTGTGCGGCGAGGAGCCGGCGGCGGCGATCTTGGGCGGCGGCGCCGCCACGCCAGAGGAAAGCAACCTGGCGACCATCTCCAAGGGCCATAAGAACTACGAGCTCATGCCGCACCGCAATTGGGCATCGGTGATTGCTTTGTTTAGTTATTGTCGAGTGAAATGCCGCAATGCGCGTGGGTTTTAGCGAGGTTGTGGATTTGGGGGTTTATGGTGGGCATCTTGCGGGCATTTGGTGGGAAGTCTGCGGCGGTGTCGATGCGAGCTTGCACCTACGGACTTTGTCCCAAGTGAGAAGTTCGACGCAGCTTCCCACCGAGGGTCAAAGGTCACACCACCACATTCATCGCCGATTTTAGGTGGAAGGACTATCGCCCCATGGCGTTCGTGTGCTTGCTTGCCGATGCATCTAATCAATGTCTGCTGTGGTTTAGTTTTCCTGTTTGTGTCTTCTTGTACTATTATTTGGGATGTTGGATTTTGCAGCATTTGAGGAAGTTGTTATTTGTTGATCCGATGGATTACATGCTTGCGGGGAATGATGCTCTGAGGGAGCTGTCTTCGCCTGGGAAAAGTGGGAGTTTCTTTTACCTCACCCAAGATGATCACTTCATGATTAAGACGGTGAAGAAATCGGAAGTCAAGGTAAATTTTTGCTCATGCCATTGATGCAAACTTGTTGAGAGTCAAAATGAAATGGATAATCTTTTTTAGAATTGGAGATGCTGTCGCATGTGAAACGGTTTGCACTGTTATTTGAATTGCATTGTGGAAATGCTATTGAATTCGGAAAACCTTTTTTCTCACATAGAGTTCAAAGCCTTGCAAATATGTGCCTTTGTTTTGGTATTTATCTACTTAGTTGTGTCTCGGTACATGTAAAACAAATTGTGCTGCTAAGTACAATTAGTTGCAGAGAAGAAGCTTTTTTGGTTCTTGTGTGCTGAGGTATCTCATCACCTTGCTATTTTGCCTGTGCAGTTGCTGATTCGGATGTTGCCTAGCTACTACCAACATGTTAGTCGATATGAGGACTCTCTAATCACAAGGTTCTATGGTGTGCACTGTGTAAAGCCTCTTAATGGACAGAAGGTGTGTGATACTTGCAACAACCTTGCTGCAAAAAATGTTCACAATGTTAATTATTCATTACAAATTGACAACTTCTCACAATGTTAATGATTCATGACAAGTTGACAACTTCCTTCTCCAGGTCCGCTTTATTGTCATGGGCAATTTGTTCTGCTCGGAATACCGGACTCATCTATATATTAGTGGATATTGTGTTCACAGTCTGATGTGTATGTAGCTTATCCTCTATCCAGTGAATGGCCAGTGAAAATTGTAAAGCGTGCTGGTTCATATTTCTTATATCCAGTGATGATCTTGTGATGAATAGCGTACCTTTTTACTCAGGAACGGTGCACAAAAGTTGCTTGGTATCCTGATTGCTATTGGGGAAGCTGTGGCTTATGTTCTGTCTGGAATGTATGGTAGTGTGAGCCAACTTGGAACTGGAAATGCTATTCTCATTATACTTCAGCTTTTTTTGGGGGATTTTTTTGGGGATAATAGACAGAAAATGCTAAGCACGTTTTTTTAGAATATCGACAAAAGGGGATGTTGTAGCCCAATATTACCATCTTAATGTGAAATGATTAATTACTAAACATCCTATTCAACAGGAAATTGAATATGTCAAAACATAAATTAGGTCAGTGCAGGACATGCTTTTGGTTTTGTTGCTCATTTTTTTCTCAATTTTTTTATGTGTTGATTTCTAATATCTCTTATCTGTTCTTACATACAGAACTATTATGGTTTTGCCATTGTAAATGACTTGTTAGGAAACGTTGTAAGGTTCTCCATGTAGTGTAACCCTTAAGGATATGGTACAAGGTAAGGTCCATATCACTTGTTAAAACTTAGATTTCGTTGTTATAAGATGTTTGTTTGTTCTCTGAATGGTAGACTTCAAAAGTATGTCATTTTTTGTCTTGCATGAGATAAATATGCTATCCAGAGCTTCTTGCAGTCATGCTGAATTGTTTGAATTGTATCGTGTTTGTAGGTGCAAAATCTAATGGGTTCTACACCACTGGACGTTGGAAGATCTAATCTGGCAAAGAGTGGACAGATAAGTAGGAACGCTCTCTGCCCATGTGGTTCTAAGAAACGATATAAAAGGTTTGATGCTTCCAGGCCGGATTCTGTTCTTAATCTGTTAAACGTTGTAGTGCTGCCACTCTTTGACTGGTTACCTTTCCTTTGGAGAAAATCAGATAGCTGCGATTTATATGTGCAATAACATCTTTTAGATGGAAACCTGTAGATGCTTTAATATGCAGTGAATATAGTTCTAGAAAATGAGTATGCATAATATATCTTAGCAAAAGGTTGATATAGACTTTCCTGTATGTACAAATTGTGGACCAGGCAAGTATGGCCAATTGGCAATTTTTTGAGTAGAAGGATATCTGATTCAATGCTTCACGAATGAAAAATGAAGATGCTAGGCAGCTGATATTACTTGGCAATCCATGGGTATGTGGCATCTTGGTTGTATGTCTGGATGATCTGATTGTACAATTATTCATGCATCTCGGTGACATGGCATGGAGTGGTCGAAGTGGTCGAATTGGGGGGAGGGGGGGCTGGTTTTTGGAGTTTTCCCACCGTATTCTCCGTTATCTGGACTGTAGAACAAGAACATTACTCTGGCAAATTTAAAGTCATCGCTTTCCTTTTCTTGTGTTGCAGTCACTACTTCCAGATTACCAGAGGCTCTTGAGTTCTACACCTTCTCGTAGACTGAATCCTTCAAAACTTATTGACAACAGTGGTAAGTTCAATATTTTTTCCTTGTCATTTCAGGCACTTTTGCTTTATTTGTTGTGACATTTCTTGTATTAATGCCAATCTTCTTCAGTGTTTGCTCTTAATGCTGAAATTCTGAGTTTCATGTCTTGCACTACTTTCAAGAAGCTTCAACGACGATTTTGGCTCTTCTTTTTCAGAATTTTTCCAGAATAAGTTGGTAGAGACCATCCAGTTCATGGAAATTCTTAATTTAAAGGACAGTGTTGAGAAACATAGCTTTTTCCGGAAACTCCCAAATATAGCTGAACAACTTCCTCGTGAGATAGTCCTGAAAAAGGTGCTGTGGAAGTCTCCAGTAGTACTCATAATTTCCTGTTTATGATTATGCTTTGAATGTTGGTTGATTTTTTTGTTCAACCAACTGGAATGCCTTGTTTATATGCTTATATCTTGGCTACTTTGTCAATAGTTGCTCCCTGTTTTGGCGTCTGCTCTTGAATTTGGTTCAGCTGCTGCACCAGCCTTGACTGTGTTGTTAAAGATGGGTTCCTGGCTTCCGGCTGACCAATTTAGTACCAAGGTTTGTCTTCATTTCTTTTGTTTTCACTCAATATATGTTAGTTTTTGGCCATCCCAGTAAACACTGTTTCTGGCATTGTCATGCAAGTTGAGCACGCTGGCCTTTTTCAGGTTTTGCCAACTATTGTGAAGCTTTTTGCCTCTAACGACCGAGCTATCCGAGTTAGTCTTTTGCAGCACATAGATCAGTTTGGGGAGTCATTGGCAGCTCAAACAGTTGATGAACAAGTATGTGATCTGTTTCTGTATGGACATCTGCATATGTGTTTCTGGAATGTTGACACTTGACAGGATAAATATCTCTAATGTATTTGCAGGTATTTCCTCATGTTGCCACTGGGTTCTCTGATACTTCTGCTTTTATTCGTGAACTGACTTTGAAGTCGATGCTTGTATTGGCACCAAAAGTGAGTTGCATGAACCTTCACATTGGGCTTAAGTTTGGTGTGATCATGTCTAGGTGACTAGGTCTATCATCTGACATGTACTTGGTAAACTGAGAGTTCCATTGAATACAAATTAAAGCGAAGAAGTTCCATTGAATCTTAATGAATCTGATTGTTCGTTTTATTTTTTACAAATTTTACCTTGTTTTGTATTTTACCGTAGCATTAGTACGGGCACACTACTAGTTTAATGTAAGCCATCAAAATCAAATGCTGTAGAAATTGGAGGTTCCTACAGAAAAGTGCTTGTTTATCTTAGTATTTGTTCACTGACAGGTACGTTTTGGAGTCTGATCACATGAAGTTCTTTGACTATATACAATTTCCAAATTTTGACATAGCATCAGATGCTTCTGCAACCTTTAAGGTAGGTTCCTATTTCTTTCTCACGCTTGCCTAAAATACTGAATTAAACGATACTTGTTTTCTGTTCAAATGTTGAACTGCCTATCAGCATCAGTGCATCCAACATTTTTTTAGTTCATTTTGCTACTCAATAGTAGTGGAGATTTTCAATATCAATCAATTATTACCACCATAACTTTGACATGCATGCAGAAAGTATATAAATTATTACTGTTGCTTGTTTGATGTGGCTTGATTGACAGCTATTGTTGTTTCCTTACGCCTGCCTTGTGGAAAGATCATTGCGCTTTCTTGCTTTTTTCCTAATTTATGTACTTAAGCCCTACTAACAATCATACATAGGTTCTGCATAGTATGTCCACTGTATCACCATGTTTCTGGCCAAAAGTTATGTTGATGATAAAAAGACGGTACCATCCTTTTTTTCCACGCAGTTCCTGCCATAATATAAGCATGACTTAATTGCTTCAAGGAAAATGCTCGATGACTTTGATGTCAGTGAAATCTGGGAATATACATGCTTGCTTGGTTAACGTTTTGCACTTTTTTCAAGCCCATTCCAATTCCTTTCATAACTACTATTGTGTGATCATATTGTTCTACTCTAAACAGGAACTTATGACAAGGCATAAAGCAACTGTGGCTGAATTTCTTTCCAAGAACTATGACTGGGTCAGTATTTTTTGTTGGTGCTGTCATTGTTAAACTATGTTATTTACAAACGATGTTGTATCCTACTGTCTGCTGTATGCCTTAAATCATCTTAAGATGCCAAGATTTGTTAAGTAGTAGTGAATCATTTAATAGCTGTGGTTAAAAGAACATAACTCACAGCCTCAATTCATGCTCTAGTTGATTTTCATCTTGTGTCTTGCGTTAGGGGGAACCTGATCGTCTTGGTCAGATGGGCAAATTGTTGATGAGGCTAATTCAGTGCATTTGCCCTTAATGCATAACCATGAGCCCATGAACCATAAGCGTTTTTTATGCTCGGTTCACTTGACGGCCGTTCTTTTCGGATTGTATGCAATTGAATTGTCATTTCATATAGATACATAGATGATGCTCTGATTAATTCAACCCCTAACTTGGCTGGCATCATAACTTATTTCTGTTGCCATGATATGTTTCTGTTATGGATATTTAATAAACATTATCATATGGCTAATTGTTTTTGTTATGCATATGTAGTAAACGTCATATGGCCCAAAAAAACTGGTACCATTATTTTGCGTGTCATTTTACACTATTTCTAGCCTTAAATCCTTTTTTCCTTCCTTTTTCCTCAGTTCTTTGCAGAATTCAACTCTAGGTTGCTATCATCAACCAACTACATAACGAAAAGGCAAAGCTATTAAGGTACTACTGTTCTGTAACATTTGGTTTTGTCTCTCTCTGTATGGGATATGTGTGTATGGAGTGGCTATTCTGTTTTCCATCAAATATATGATTCTCGGCAGATACGGTATATGTATTAGTTTCCATTGATATGAAAAATACTCTCTAGCTCATCATGTCTGACCATGTGTCAGTAGAATTTGATAAAATAACTCTCCGTAGCTTCCATACTTCAAAGTTCGAATCATCAAGTGAAGTTAAGAAGTAGCTTGGCTTTGAACTTTCCTTGGCATTTTTTCTGTTCTGATTGATTGGAGTAAACACCTAACACGGTTTTTTGACAACTAACACCTATTCATTGTGTGTGCCTTGGATCGTTTTTTTCTTGTATCAGTTGTAGTTTCTTTTGAGTTTCTTGTAGCAGTGATAGTATATTAGTAAAATCTTTTGATCTTTTTTTTGTATCGGTCAAGTTTCTCATGTTAATGTATATTTTCCCCTTCCAGCTGTTGGGAGACATGCTGCTTGATAGATCAAATTCTGCAGTCATGATGCGATATGTTAGTTCAAAAGATAATCTTATGATTCTGATGAATCTCTTAAGGGTAAGTTTACTTCGTTTGACCTGTGATAATTTCAGGTTGCAATTTATAATGTTATCCATCAAGGAGATTGCAGTTCAATTGATTCACTGGTTTTTCAAATCAAAAACCGCATTGAGCTTGATCTTGAACTGGCTAGTCTCCTGTGAACTGTCCAAAATCACCAAGTTATGGACATTTCTTTTGTTCAAATGAGTCGGTAACTTCTCTTGGAATCATGACTCCAAAATTAGCTGGAATCGGCAAGAATTGGGGTTAGAAGTTGGTAACTCAATCCCAGTGGAATTTCTGCATCAATTAGGCAACAAATGGTTCTTGTTGGCTCTTGGGAGATCTGGGAGCTGTAGTCTCCAAGATCCACCATAGATCCTTTTGTTACGTTCCTGCTGGTTCCAGATTGCTCTATGATTCCGTCATGATGATTTAACTTTAAAGAATAAAATTAGATATCTTTTTTGTTACTTCACATGAACAAAATGTCATCTTATACCATTGAAGTAGTCTTGATTCTTTGGTCATATAAAACTATATTTTGAAAAATCAGCGTTTCCACCACTATTCAAATTACCAGGTTAACCGTCTGACTACTGGTCAATGGTTGCGTAAACTTCTTTCAGATGGTCATAGTTGAAATGCAGAGCATGTCACCTCTCTTTTGATGTACGATTTCTGCCAATGTTATTCTGTCCTGCCAATATTCTTAGTAATTTTCTTAATTTTTCAGGATTCAAGCAAAAATATTCAAATTGAAGCATTTCATGTGTTCAAGGTGAGTACAAATGCCCTAGCAGATTTGTTCACTGTAAAGACATGTTGTTTGTTTAAACTCATTTTGATTAATGTGTTGCTACATATTTCAGCTATTTGCTGCAAATAAAAACAAACCAAGTGAGGTTGTAAACATACTAGTCACAAATAGAAGCAAGCTTCTTCGATTTTTTGCCGGATTCAAGATTGACAAAGGTACTTATGCTTACTTTGACCACCGTGTGTACTTACATTTGCACTTGTTTGCCATTTGTCTCACAAGACCTCGCATGTAGTGCAGTTATATTTTCAGCTCATTGGTGGTAATTATAAATACGTCACTTGAGCTTTCCCACTGTAGTTGTTTATTATTAGGATTTAATTTTTCACTGTCACAATACGACATGAACTGATGGTGTTAATTATGGTTTTATCAGAGGATGAGCAGTTTGAGGCAGACAAGGAGCAGGTCATAAAGGAGATATCAGCACTTCAGTGACTCTGATGTAGCGTGCGGAAGATAAATTAGCCAATGCATGAGTGGTCTCTCGTGGAATATTGCATGGATCCGCCGCCAGGACATTTGTTGGGTGATGATGTTTAGTAATGAAGCTGCTTGTGTAATAATAGACTTCTGCATATTATTATGTTGGGTTCAAGAACGGTATGAATCGCATGGTTGGATGCTGCTATGAAGATGTGATATTTATATAGTTTGGCTACCCTGATTGGCACCAAAGTTGGGATTATGGGGTTCTCCCTTCACCTTTTCTTTTTTGTACCCTGAATACAATTTTAAGACAGTTGAATTCTTTCATAGTATGCTCATGAAAGTCCAACCGTAGTGTGTCCAGGCAGAGCTCTTACAAAACAAGGGCATGTACGCTATGTCCTGTGACTGTCCAATCCATGTTGCCATGTACCTAGCTAGCTCTTGTGTTTTTAGGAAGAACCTAGCTAGCTCTATGCTCTGGCTTGCATGGATTGTCGACTTTAAACGTGTAAAGAAGTACATTTCATCAACAAGCACAGTTCCAGTCTCCCGATAAGTTCAGAAAAGGTATAAATTAAAGCACATTACAGGCCAATTGTTTGGTCGAGCATTGTTCAACTTGCGAATACCTCCGTTCAAATTTTAAAAAATAATCCGAATCCGTCCGTTCAAATTTTAAAAAATAATCCGAATCCGTCTTTGTTAAACCTGAGAGGCCAAACCATGGTCCATTCCTTTCGGTCGGTAAACTTGTTAAGGATTGTTTTTCCAAAAAAAAAAAACCCCTTCTGAAAACGCTGCCTTATGATTCTATGAATACAACCACGAATTTGGAAGTAATTTTCAGAATAAGCGTGCAATCAGCGTTAAATACTGATTCACACCGATCATAAAAAAGAAAATCCAGAGGTAAACATCCAATAAATCTAACAATAAAGGCTGAACTTTATTAAGCATCTAATACTCCACTGACGATTACATCATGCAACGGAAATCTTACATGACGGTACTTATAACTAACATTACTACATCTGACTTCCTAAACACCTAAAAAAATGGATGTATGTTATCTTTGATACCATCTTAACGAAATCATCCATCCTCTTGCTACTACGGTGATAACTCTGAAAAACAAAATCAACAGGGGGTATTAGAGGACAATCATAGCATAGATTTTAACCTGTTGTTCAAAGAGAGTATTCCAAAAGATTACCTGAAGATGGCGACACTGGAGGACTAGCAGGCGCCGGAGAGCCAGGAGGCATTAGCGGTGGCACTGGTTGCGCTGTCAGATACATCACCAAGTTAATCTCCTTGCAGGCATAAACTCCACAAAAACAATGCAACTATGCAAGATATCGATATGGTACAATTTGCAACTTACTGGAGCACATGAAAAACGTTTGTATTGGTGGCATGGTGCCGCATGTGACCGGAGGAACATCATACGGAGCTGAAGGATGGGCTTGGGGAGGAGGGTGTTCATGCCGCCGCTCATGCCGTGGCAAAGGCAGATGGGCACGCTGTTGATGAGCGATCAGAGCCGCCGCAGCACGTGCTCGAGGCGCGGCGACGCTGGTGTTGGTAAGGTAGTCCATGCATGGCATCATGCCCGTCAATGGTGTTAGGCACTCCTTCGGTTGTGGTGGCGAGTGCGCTACCCGTAAGCCGGGAAACCAAGGTGAGGTGGGGCACTGGTAGTGGCAGCCGGCAATGGTGGGAATAAGCCGAGGAAACTCGGCGTTGGTGAGATGGTGGAGCGCTCGCAAGCCGGGGAGGCGAGATAGGTTGAGACGGTGGAGCGCTGGCGTGCTAGGGAGCGGCATGGGCAGCCCGGCAATGGTGGAAAAGGAAAGCCAGGATCGATGGCATGAATGGCGGGCGAACGGTGGAAAGCCCGGAAGCCGGCGGCGTCGATGGTCTGCCGCGCTTCCGACCACACGGCAGCTTTGGACGATGGCTCGGGCACTTCTTGGTTCCCGCCAATGGCTGTTTCTGATGCTTCTTGATTTGCGGCTGCAGGCTTGAGTCCTGGGACCCTCGCTTCGGACGGCTGCATCGTCGCCGCCACGACGAAGAAGGCGAAGAACAGGACGAAGAACTTGGACGGCGCCATCTTTTGCGTTGGAACTGGGGGGTTCTATGGTGTGGCGCTTTGGCTGATTTGTGTGGAGGACGGCGTGGGCTGGTGCTCAATTTATAGTACGCTCCTCGCGTAGATATAGAGAACTGAAACCTTCGTGTGGCAATATTGGACTTTTTATCCTTGACGGGTTCTGTCGATCTTTAAGCAACGTAAAATTCGTCCTCTGGGACTCTAAGAGTCCTGAACCGCCAGTTTTCCATGTAGGTTCTACTTGCAAGTTTAGTCGAGTTTGAACATTGTTGAGACTTGTGACGTTCCTCATCTGGTGCATGCCTGCATGGATTGATCAAAACCTGGCGCTCAATTTAAACCTTGATGTAATGAGACGGGACTCTCTCTCTCTCTCTCACTCACTGACTCACTCACTTTTACTTATCCTGGACTCATGGTTTTGACTTGTACAGAGCAGATTGGTGATTTCTAACACATCTTCAAGAATTTTGACATAATGAGAAGCATACGGATCCTATCTTAACACGTGCGATCTATCCTCTTTCCGGACATCACGGGGCAACTTCAAAAATCAAAAGTACTTATCGTTATGTTTCATTTTTTAAAAAACAGGGCAAGAGGTTATGGTACATTAACATACATGGCTAAGTCTGTAGCGAATTCTCTGTAATGTTCAGGAATATGGTTATGCGATATGGGACTCCGGATCATAAACAACCAAATTTAATTGTAGCCACGCATGTTCTACTCATACCATGTTAAGTTTGAATATGGTTTTAAGAATCCAGCGTTTCCTCATTGACGTGTCTTGCTATAAGATTCTTAAGCTTTTCAGTTTGAATACGCGAGGTAGATGTTTTAGCAAATATCTAGCAGCGTGGGGCATCTTTATGAGCTGTGAATGTTTCCTTGTATATTTAGCAAGCATAAGTATATTTCATAGAGAACTAGTTTACATGATAGGTACTTAAAAGAACCCGTTAGTAACATGCGTTCTCCTCTCGCCTCCCACCATACCTAATAAATTCGTGTGTTGTGTAGTAGAAAAATATGAAGCATCTTGTGACCAAACACCACATTCTATGACAAGTGGGGCTCATGAATAGAGGGCCTGCACGCAAGTGAGATGTAATACCACAAATATGCAAATGGGGAACAACAGAGATGGAGGGGAGATTTGCCGTCAAACCCATCGGCTCTTAGAGTGCCGAATAAGTAACGCCCGCAGAGGTTCCCAGACCATCCATGGACGGTCGGCACCGTCTAGAAAGCCAAGTAGCGCTCTCAGAGGTTCCCAGACCGCCCAGGGATAGTCGGCACCGTCTCGCGTTATGTGTTTTCGTCATCCGGCGAGAAATTCTAATCTTACCTTTTTACCAACTTACCTGCTGTGGTAGAAAAACCCCTAAAGGTCAGTGTAAAGTCCTTTAGACCAAAATACCCAAGGGTAGTCAGCCCTAAGAGAAAAGAATGAGGGTAAGGGGGCAGCCTGGTCATTGCTCAAGGCTAAGAGAGCCTCACGACCATGCCCCATAAGTTAGCCCCACAAGCCTCATTTCCATTTCTCTTCTCTAAAAGCAAACCATGCCTCTTAAGCCTTCCCATTTCTCATCCCTTCTCTTCCTCAACCGAGAGCAGCCTCAGAGAGTGAGCCCCAAAGCCAAGCACGACCATACCAACTAGAGTAACACAAAGAGGAAGTGAGGGAGAGAGAAGCGGAGGAGAGGAGCTCTGGAAGTTGGGGAAGCCCGACATCGTAAGGACGGCGTCCACGGCGACCGCAAGCCGCCTAGGACCGCCGAAAACACGTTGCGCCCGACCGGAGCAAGGAGGCGAGACGAGCCAACGGAAGCGCGTGGAGAGCGCTGTCGCCACCACAGCCATTGCCTTCTCACCGCCATCCAACCCGAGCCAAGTGAGGTTTGCCTTCCCCAACCATGCGTATTGTAGAGTAATAGGAAACAAAAATAGAAGAAAATATCGAAAACCGTAGAGTAAGGAGGAAGAATAGCAAACCGTCCCCGTTGTAGGAGAGTGGCCGGCCGGCGAAGAGCCGTGGCCGGCGAGTTCGAATCCACTGGGGGGCGAGGCCGAGCACTGACCTACGCTCGCGTAGGGGTCGGTGGCCTGGGGCCGGTGAGCCGCAGGAGTTGGTACTGTAGGGGAGCGGCGGAGGAGGCGGCCGGCGGCGCCCAGCGCCCCACCGCTGCGCGCGCAAGGGGATGGCGGATCTGGTCCTGGCCAGCCATATCCAAGGCGAGGAAGAAGGGGGCGAGCATGGGGAGGCCGGCGGCGGTGAGCCCAAGGCCGGCAAGCCGAGCCGCCCGTGCATCATCGCACCGCCGGAGGAGCGCTCACGCAAGAGAGGGGGAGAGGAGAAGGCGGAGGCGAGGATGGTGGTGGAGCCACCGGCGGTGGGCTACGGGCCGGCGACGCCGAGCCTGGCCACACGCCACCGCGCCGCCGGAGGTGCACCCGAGCGCAGCACATGCGAGAGAGAGAGAGAGAGAGTGAGTGAGGGGTGGGAGAGGAGAAGGCAAGGGGGCGGCGGGAGAGCCGCCGGCAACGCAGCGCCTGGCCACGCGTTGCGCGCGCCGCCTCGGGCGGAGTATATGAGGAGGAGCAGGCCATTCGGCCGATTGGAATAGGGAGAGAGAGAGAGAGAGGAAGAGCCTGGGGAGGAGATGGTGGCCGTTCGGCCGGACCAAATAAAGGAAAAAAAGACTAGTTATCATGAGTTGTATTATCGAACCCCCAAGCTTAAACTTTTACTTGTCCTCAAGTAAATGGCGTGATATTATCGAACCCGGACAAGTTATCATGAGTTAAAAGACTAGTTAAATGCATGCAATAAGTCAAGAGACATACATAATGTAAAATGAAATCATCTGACTTGAGTTTTGAGGACTATCCAAGATGAGAATGCAATATGCAAACAAAGATCTCAAGTGATAACTATAGCATTTGACCAAATCAAATTACACACAAGTGTCGAAATACACTCAAGTGATCACATGAATCCAACCAAAATTGTAAAGCATCGGAACTAGGTATAACATCAAGAATGAGCATAGCAAAGAGTCATGCTAAGGCATATGTTATTTGAGACAAAGAGACTAATACTTGCATGAAATTTATGAAAAAGCCCACACTTGAGCCCTAATTTTTGTTGATTTTTAGTAAATTTAAAACATACATTGGGCACAAGTGCCACTTATTCCAATCCTTGGGCAAGCTTGCCACTTATTCACACATTCAAACTTCAATTGGGCAAAAATGCCACTTATTCAGACGTTTGCAAACCAATGTGACAAAGTCACTTATTCAACTCACTCACTCCTTGCAAAACATTTTTTTTCTCTTTTTTTTTAAGATTAAGCATCTTTAACCGGTTTTAATTAATGCTAAGTAACACGTGTCTCAATACATGGATACCTAGATAATTCAACCAAGTTATTGGCTCAAGATAGGACTACCCCTTTCACAAATTTTACATTCAAGCAAAGTATCAATATCTAAAATAACATATGCCAAAACATGAAACTAAGATATAACCATTCAAGAGGCGATGACTAGAACCAATTCAATCCGCAAATGGTCAAAACACATGCGTAACTCGCAATGAATCAAATGCTATAGGATCACAATGTTTCTAAGCACATCAAGGATAATAACCAAAGCTTAAGCTCTATAAAATGATGCCAAGCGACTTAAGACATACAAGGAATTAGTGACGATATAGCTCAATTAAGAAAATTTCGACATGACCTTTCTTGATTAATCATGGCATGGGCTCACATGACAAAGATATAGAATCAAGCATAACATGAGAGCAATAGTAAAGGCCATATATCATCAACATAAGCATAATATGAAGCAAAGCATAAGAATGACCATATATCATCAACTACACGACAATAAGCTCAAATGCTCACAAAATATAATACAAACATGCTAGAACATCATCCATACACATACAAGTCCTCCCCCAAGCTTAGATTGAGCAATGAATCAAGAATGCGCATAAAGGGGTAAGAAACAGCTCACCGGGTATATATGATGTAGTGGAAGTAGACTAATCATCCCATGACTTCTCGCACGTACAAGGATGAAGATCTAGCACGGGACCTGAAATAAAAAGAAAGAAAAGAAAAGAGGAGAAACTAACAAACAAAATGGAAATAAAAGGAAAAAAGAGAAGCTCATTTGGATGTAGCGGGAGGAGGGCCAAGGATGGGACATGGAAAAGGCACATGTCCGCCCTCCTCATGAAACAGCATGCCTCGAAATCCACCTGGATCCCAAGGGATGTCGACTCGAACCATGTCGGCTCGTAGTCGATGGTACACAAGCGTAACCCTGCAAGTAAACTCAAAGACATGGCAAGTATGTGTGATAGGGTCGACGCCCTCCAAGTCATCAATAGAATATTCAATCATGTAGGTATATCGATAAAGTACATCATGAGGACTATAAGTGAGATAAGTACAATTAGTAATAGCATATGTCTCGTCTGAGCCAAGGAAATCAAACCTGAGGTGGTCGGGGAAGAGTTTCCATACTACCTGAAGTGTAGGCGAAAGAGAATATATGGTAGTAGAAACCTCCAGAGGGGCGATGTCGACGAAAGAAGTAGCCGGTGGTGGATCAATAGAAATGTGCTCCTCCTCGACATCGGAAGCTGCCCCCTCATCAAGATGTGGAACCTCAGAACTCAAAAGCATATCCATAATGAACTCGTCATCATCTAGCACAATAATCTCTCTCTCAGAGTCAATAGGCGAAGGATCTGACTGAGGTGCCTCTAAGTGTATATGTAGTGTCTCCAACAACAGGCCCTCGCTAGCAAGATCAGGTGTAAGACTAGTAGGCTGACACTCATCTATATCCAGAACTATCTCTGTGGTGCTAATGGAAGGCTGTGAAACGGTAAAATTATCCACACAAGTAGAACTGGTGCTCATAATCATCTCAATCTCGTCCTGAATCGCCATCGCACGATCACCACCAGGAGGCACAGTCATCAGTTCCTTGCATAATGCATCAAGTCCGCACTGATCTACATGTGAAGGAGGTGGCTCATGAGATCGCTCTAACTCGAGCATAGGAACTACAAAGCTGCTCGGTGAAGGCATAGGTAAACTACAGGCAGGAGGTGTCAGATCCAATGCGAAGCAACTACTCATTCTACTCTCATGATCTCCTATAATCCTAGAGATCCTCTCCTCAAATCTAGACAACTCATCGAACTTTGGAGTAGGAGTCTGATGCTGAGGTACAGGATAGTGGTGGTGTGACAAATGAGAAATATCCTGATCTCCATATCTAAAACCCTGCAATGGTGTACTAGAAGAAAATGATGAAATATCGTGGTTGTTGTTTCCATATGACGACTCGAGTGCTCGTGCCATCCAGGGAATAAGTGTCGGTATGGCCCACTACGGTGAGCAAAGCTCATCCCGTAACACTCTGGAGTGGACAAATAACCACGCTGGCACTCAGCGGGTGAATGGCCCAGAAAACCACAAGTCTGGCATATAGAAACAACTGGAGAGTAGGCGCCTGATAAAGAACTATACTGACCATGCCCGCTCTCTAACACAACTCCTCGCTCTAAAGCATAGCATTCTAACTGACGAGACAATAGATTTACCTGCTCTTGAAGAATATCATAAGTAGGGGTGCTCATAAAACCAAGAGAATCAGAATAATAAGCCATAGCCTCAATAAGTACCAATATCAATCAACCTGCGAGAATGGATACGAAAATCGCGAAAGAGAGAAGTAACTAGAGAAAGGGTTAGAGATTAGTAATATATCACAAATATGACAATGACAATATGAAAGAGGTCAGCACAAACACAAAACAAGCAAAAGAAAACAAAAAAAATAACCTAGTCTATAGCCTAACACTGTCGCTCTAAGCTAATCCCCGGCAACGGCGCCAAAATACTTGATCGTGCAAAAATAGCACACCCGCAAGTGCACGGGTTGCCACTGAAATAGCGGCGAGTGTCGTGTTCTCCACAGGGACTAGACTGAGACTACCGGTGCTCAGCTAAAGCTAGGTCAAACAAAACGGGGGAGAAAACTAAACTACCGAACGAACTCTAACTCATACAGTCGAAACGACGAACACACTAAACAAACGAACGAACTAAACAACGACGGGACGAACGACCGTACGAATGGACGTCGTACAACCGAACGAACGACATGACAAAAGACAAAATGAACGACGCACAAATGACGACACGAATGACACGACGACTAAACGGACAAACACGACTACCGAATGACGATCTAACTAACTACCGACCGTGAGACTGAAAGAGAAAGAGAGTCGAGAAGCACTAGGGGAGTCGAGAGAGAACAAGGTAGAAGACGGACGATAGCTGAATAGACGACGACGGTAGGACAAAACAACTAACAACTATGACTACGACGAACGCACGCACGATTTAACTAACTAACGACCGCTAAAAGAAGCATAGAGGGAGGTCGAGAAGCACAAGGTGGGAGTCTAGACAGCAATGGGAAGGGGGACGGACACTGAATAGCTAAATCGCGCAACTTGACAACACAACACTATTGCACAAAACGATTTACCTAACAAGACACAAGACAACTGACAGATTGATACTACTAACAGCTAACACAACACAATAGAAATCGCAAACATTAGGCAAGCTCATTGACCAACACAGATCACAACTAGCATTAATAAAAATACTACTCACAGAACACAAAATGCACAGATATCACAGAGCATATATCACACCAACCAAACAAAGCACAATAACATAGTCACTGATCTCATACATCACAAATCACAGATGATAATCCACAATTCATCAACACATTGCAAATGATAATTGTCAGTTAACAGTGTGAACAGTAATTAATAGAAAATGAAGAAATAAAGGGGGAGGAAATTAGACCACCGAGGAGGGAGGAAGAAATCGGGGCTCGGTGAAGAAGTTGCGGCCGTCGGTGTCGATGAAGCCGAGGCGGAGGAGTACACGTCAGAGAAGAGGAGTCGGGGCGGCGGTCTCGGTGGCGCCGGGTGGAGGAAGAAACGAAGATGGCGCAGAGGGAGAAGGTGGTGAGGCGGCCGATGGTGAAGGCGGAGAAGTGCAGCGCTTCGGTAGTGAAACGGAGGCGGCGGTGGATCCGAGGATGGAGGCGACGTGGTAGAGCAAGGTGGCGAGAGGAGAGTAAAGGGGGAGAGCGCCGAGGGAGAGGAAGGCGCGGTAGATCCGGAGAAGGGGGCACGATGGGAGAGGGAGAGCTGGCGCGCGGGCGGCGCTGATGTGGTGGCGCGAGAGGATGCGGCGGCGGAGGAAGCGCACGGGCGGGGTGATGGTGAAGGAAGAGGAGGGCGCACCGGAGGTGTGGCGGCGCGCGGCCGAGAGGGGTGGTAGATGCGGAGAGAGGCGGCGCCGTCGGTGGAGAAGAAAAGAGGCGGCCGGAGAAGTGGTGAGCGGTGGCACGGTGGGAAGGTGGCGCGAGAGCTGGAGCGGCGGAGATGGCGGCGGTGAAAAAGGTAGGTGACCGGAGGGAGTGGAGAAGGTGAGGAGATGGCGCGGTAGAGGTAGACAGGGAGAGGTGGCACGCCGGCGAGTCGGCCCGGTGCTCGCCGGCGGCCGGGTGTGGAGAAGGATCGGGGAGGAGAAGAAGGCGCTGGGGAGTAGAGAAGAACCGGGCTCTGGTTTGGATCTGCGCGGCGGCTAGGGTTTAGTGGCCGGTGTGGGGATTTGGCTATTTGTGGTTTGGCCCTCGCAGTTTCTGGTATTTGCAATACAGTCCTTCTCCATTTCATTTCTTCGCTCGCCCATGGAAACTCGATTTCATTGCGAACAGATCCTACGCATTCGTGTCGATGCGCACATCTGTACGGAGCAGTCCAAATTTGTCGTTTATGCGCCTAGATCGCGCCGGCCTGTGGAAAAGCACAAAAAAGTGTAAAACAGTCCATTTCAAGCAATTAAATATATAAAAGCGTGTAAATGATGATAAATGGTCCCAAAATGCGAACAATAAGAGGGTAAAATGGCATGTAAATATATGCAAATATGACGCATGTTAGTGGGTAAGAAAGAAAGAAAAAAGAAAGAAAAGAAAAAGGAAAAAGAGGAGAGAGAGAAAGGAGAAGAAGAAAAGAAGAGGAAAGAAAAAAGAGAAAGAAAACAAAAGAGGAGAAAAAGAAAAGAAAGAAATGGGGTGGTACCTGCATGATGGGACCTTGACCCCATGCATTATATGCCCGAGTCGGGTCAGGTGCGTAGAATCGTCGTTGTTCGCTTAAGGCTTGGTTTTGATTCAATGCATTGAGTCGGGTTGACGTTTGTACAGGTGGAGGTCCCGGGTCGGAGCCGTCCATGCAACGTCCCCGAGGCTAACCAGGCAAGTGCATGGTAAAGCGATAAATTCGGGTAGTGTTTGCTGTTAAATGGGTGATGGTGCATTGCTTACCATGGTGTGGTAAGTTAATTATTTTTGGATGCATAATGAGAAATGAAGAATGATGAATGTTGAGACATGGCATGTTGATATCCATAGATGGAGTACTTGCATTGCATGCATGTCATGAAAAGAGATACTGTCAGTCCACTTTGTGTGGACGCTCCACGGGAGTGGAGAATTGGGGTCCCCGTATGAGAATGACGAGCTACTGTGGTCCCCGTATGAAAAAGGATGGGCTTGTGATCCCCGCATGGAAACAGGCGGGCCTGGGTGAGCATCGATGGGTGCTTGCTCTGCTATACCGGTATAGGCTAAAGAGATAAGAGAGAAGTGCATGTGCATATGCATGATGAATGGTTCATTAGAACTTAAAGTGATTAAATGGAAAAGTGGTTAAAGAAACTGTGTTGACCATGGTCTGATTCGTGAACCAGTTATTTGCTGTTTTGCTTTATACTTGCTGAGTCTTTTGACTCACCCTTGCTTTGTTATTGTTTTTAGGTGACCGCTGAGGACGTCATGCACGGGCGGGAGTAGCACATGAATAATTGGCACGAACCAGCAGCACTCTTTGTATCACCTTTTGTCAGTGTATTTTAGCTTTTACTAAGCTAGAATAATCGCCAAAAACGCTATGATGTATCTGAACGCAGCATTATCAATAAATTAGTGTTGACTTAATTTCTTCTAGTGATGATGAAATGGTAAGAGAATGCAGTTGTGGTAACATTCCAGCCCAGAGGGTGGGCGGGGTGTCACAGTTGGTATCAGAGCGGGCGTTAGGTCCGTGGTAAAATTAGGTAACTTAGCTTAACTATTCAATTAAAATTTGACTTAGGCCTAATAATTAATTAAAATTTGACACACTAGTGCACCATAGGATGGGGAATGGGTCTTGTATTACGACTTCGCTAGCTCTGATGTTAAATTGTGCTATTGAAATGGATGTTTGTGGGCTAGTTATGTGATTGGCTATCTGTCATGAATAGATATGCCGAGAGGTAGAGGACGTGGACGTAACCGTGGAGGCCAGGGCCGTGGCCGTGGCCATGCCCAAGCGGAGCCACCGCTTGAGGTTCAGCAGGAGGCACCTGGCGCAGAGGTTGCTTCCGCTGAACATTCCGTAGCTAGAGAACCGGCAAGGTCTTCAGCCTTGCTGCAGGAGTTCATAGAGGAGGTCCGTGCGCTTCGTCGACAAGCGCCTGCAGCCGCTACTGCGGCTGTACCCGCTGCTGCCCCTGTTGCCATTCCGGTCGTACCAGAGGCAAGAATGGGCCTTCGTGAGTGGTTGGCCTTGCGCCTAGACACCTTTGATGGTTCGGGTACACCAGTCCAAGCTGCGGATTGGTTGCGCTACATGGAGAGGCAGTTCGAAGCCCTAGAGATGAGCTCTCAGTTGAAAGCTCGCTATGTGGCCTTCCAGTTGAAGGGTCAGGCGGACATCTGGTGGGAAGGGGTTCTTCACCAGACCCCGCCTGTGGTCCCGCCACCGGGAAATCTTTGCCAAGTAGTTCAAGGCGAAGTATTACCCGGATTCTTTTGTGGAGAGTATGGAGGTTGCCTTGTCGACCTTCGTACAGGAAAAGATGACCGTAGCTGAGTACGAGGCGGGATTCAACAACCTGATCTGCTTTGTGCCATCGGTCGCGAATAACGACCTTGAGAAGGCCAAAAGGTTCCGCCGAGGGCTCAACTTTGAGTTCCAGCATGTCATGGGAGCTACTGCACCACGTGACTTTAGGTCCGTGGTAGAGCAGGCCAGGGGATGGAGTTGGAGATGCAGCTCACTAAAGGGCTGCAACCCTCTGGTGGTCTGAGCGTGAGGCTTCATTGAAGGGGGTGGGTCATCGCAGCGGCCCGCTCCTAAGAAGTCCAAGTGGGGCCAGCGTCCCCCACAATCATCCAAGTCCAAGACTTCAAGGTCGTCTTCTTCGACGCCTCGTTCTTCATCGGTGACCCCAGCCTTGCGTCCTGTCCCAGGGCAAGGCATGATCTGTTTCAAGTGTGGTGAGGAACACCTTGCTGCTGAGTGTTCTTGGATGGGGAATTGTCGGCATTGTGGCCAAACGGGCCACAAAATGTTGGTTTGTCGTCGGAATCCTGTTAGTATCATCAAGTGGGAGCCAGTATATTCATCTTCATCAAATACTACACCTCGGGGGTCAGTCCAGATGATGGCGGCTGCCCCTGTGCTGCAGCCTCCTCTATCCTGGGCTCCACCTGCCAGGTATTATTGGCATCCTGGACCAACTCCTCCATTCCAGCATGCTACACCGCCTCCAGTCCCGTTGCTGCCACAGCAGAGCGTCGGGGCTCTCGCCGCCCCGACACCACCCGGAGTCTACTCACTGCCTGCTGTTGAGTCCACGGGTCGACTTGATGTCGTGATAGGTACCCTGTTAGTGGACTCATGTGAAGCCCTTGTTCTTTTTGACTCTGGTGCTACCTATTCTTTTGTATCCCAGGAGTTTGTTGGGAAGGCCAAGTTGAGTGTCCAACAAATTTCCCAATCGGTTGTGGTTAGTACCCTGAGGGGTATCATTACTAGCTCCACAGTATGCCTTGGCTGTGTGGTTGCAATAGATGGTGAGGAATTTGTTGCCAACCTCATAGTTATTCAGTTAGAGCCATTTGATGTTATCCTTGGCATGGATTGGTTGCATGCTACCAAGCCGTGATTTCCTGTTTCTGGAGGACAGTCACCTTGCAAGCTCCTTCGGAGAAGGAGGTAATCTTTCAAGGGAATGCACCCACGTGTTCCCTCCTTGTGTTGGCCAGCCTGTTCCCTGGCCGACGTACAATGAAGTCTGGGTTACTTCTAGCCCTTACCGAAAAGCCAAGTGCGTCGTTGCACATTGAGGATATTCCTGTGGTGCGTAAGTATCCCGATGTGTTTCCTGAAGAGCTTCCGGGTATGCCGCCCAAGCGAGATGTGGAATTCAGAATTGATCTTATTCCTGGCACAAGACCTATCTCCATGTCCCCCTACCGTTTGGCACGACCCTTGCAAGAGGAGCTAAAAAAACAGTTGGATGAGTTGTCCAAAGGCTTAATTCGTCGTAGTGTGTCACCTTGGGGAGCCCCTGTCCTATTCACTGAGAAAAAAGATGGGAGTTGGCGCATGTGTATAGACTACCATGCTCTCAATCAGGTGACCATCAAGAATAAATACCCATTGCCTTGTATCGAGGACTTGTTTGATCAATTGAAAGGGGGCCAAGGTGTTCTCCAAAATTGATCTGCAGTCTGGGTATAATCAAATTCGAGTGCAGGAGTAAGACATTGAGAAGACAGCTTTCTCCACAAGATATGGGCACTATGAGTTTACAGTTATGTCCTTTGGACTGACGAATGCCCCTGCTATCTTCATGGAGACAATGAATAGTATGCTACATAAGTATCTGGATGACTTTGTAGTGGTGTTCATCGACGATATTTTGATTTATTCCAAGACAGAGGAAGAGCATGAGCAGCATCTGAGGCTCATGCTTGAGACTCTGAGGAAGAATCAATTCTTTGCCAAATTGAAGAAGTGCGAGTTCTGGATTCCTAAAGTGAGCTTCCTGGGTCATGTAATTAACCAGGAAGGCATTTCAGTGGATCCAAGCAAGATTTCCACCATCGTGGATTGGAAGAGGCCATCTAGTGTTAAGGAAGTGAGAAGCTTTCTTGGCCTAGCTGGTTATTACTGGCGCTTCGTGAAAGACTTCTCCCTCATTGCCAAGCCAATGTCTCAACTCACACGGAAGGGTGTGAAATTCCAGTGGACCGATGAATGTGAGCGCAGTTTTAATACTCTGAAGGAGAAGTTGGTAACTGCTCCTGTTCTTACACTTCCTGAGCCAGGGAAGCATTTCACGGTCTACTCGGATGTGTCTCGAGTGGGTCTGGGTTGTGTGCTCATGCAAGATAATAAAATAATCGCGTATGCCTCACGACAGTTGAAGAAGCATGAGCAGAATTACCCTACCCATGATTTAGAGCTTGCCGCGGTGGTTTTTGCTCTAAAAATTTGGAGGCATTACTTGTATGGAGAGACTTGTGATATTTTCACCGACCACAAAAGCCTCAATACATTTTCACTCAGAAGGAGCTGAATTTGAGGCAGCGTAGGTGGTTGGAGCTGATTAAAGACTACGATCTTACTCTTCAGTACCATCTGGGCAAGGTAAATGTGGTTGCCGATGCCCTTAGTCGCAAGATGACACCCTCCACTCTAGGTTGTCTCCTTGCTGACTTTGAACGGGTGGGAATTTCCTATTGTTTCGTTGGTACCACATAGGCTGAGATGCAGCTATTGCTAGAATCAGCAATCCCAGAGCGAGTAGAAGAGGCACAACAGCATGATCGGTTGCTTCAACAAGTGAGGAAGTAGCTTGATGAAGGAAAAACGGGGGATTTCAGCCTTGATGAATCAAGCGCATTGCAGTTTAAAGGCCGCCTTTGCGTGCCGCAAAAGGCTCAGGTCAAGGATGACATTTTGAGAGAAGCTCATCATACCCCATACACGGTGCATCCTGGTGAGACAAACATGTATCATGATCTTAAGAGGAGCTTCTGGTGGAAGGGGATGAAAGTGGATATCGCCAAGTATGTGGCATCTTGCGAGGTTTGCCAGCAAGTGAAAGCTGAGCACAAGCGCCCCGCTGGGCTATTGCAGCCCTTGGAAGTTCCTCAGTGGCCATGGGATGATATCACCATGGATTTTGTACTCGGCTTACCTCGTACCCAGCGAGGTAAGGATGCGATTTGGGTAGTGGTGGACCGATTCAGTAAGTCCGCGCACTTCATCCCCATTTGCACCACGAACTCAGCGAGTGAGTTGGCACCCATCTATGTGCGAGAAATAATAAGGTTGCATGGGTGCCTAAGACCATAGTTTCGAACAGAGACGCCAAGATTGCCTCCAAGTTGTGGGAGAGCTTGCAGGGCTATCTGGGCAAGAAACTCCAGTTCAGTACTGCCTTCCACCCGCAGATGGATGGACAGTCCGAACGCACCATTCAGACACTAGAGGACATGTTGATGTCCTGTGTTCTGTCTTGGAAGGGTAGCTGGGAGGATCATTTGGCACTCGTAGAGTTTGCCTATAACAATAGCTACCACTCTAGTGTTCGAGCAGCTCCATTCGAGGTTCTATATGGGCGAAAATGTAGATCACCACTGTGTTGGGATGCAGTGGGCGAGAAGGCTGTTTTGGGACCAGATTGGGTCCTACAAAAGGTTGAGCGAGTGGCGGAAATTAGACACAATATGCTAGTTGCCCAGAGTAGGCAGAAGAGCTACGCAGATGTCAGAAGGCGAGAACTAGAGTTCAAAGTGGGGGATCAGGTGCTCCTAAGAGTATCTCCCACTAAAGGCATAGTGCGATTTGGCACCAAAGGGAAGCTTAGCCTGAGGTACATTGGGCCATTCCCAATTCTAGCACGGATTGGAAAGTTGGCATATCGCTTGGATCTCCCTGAGTCAATGCGAGGAGTGCATAATGTGTTTCATGTGTCGATGTTGAGAAAGTATTTGCGAGATCCAGAGCATGAGATTATGTTAGAACCCGTGTCCATAAAGCAAGACCTCACATTCGAGTCCCATCCAGTTCGAGCAAAATAGATATGCCACTAGCCACCTGCAAAAGACTTCAAATTTATATGGGCTAGCCTGAGCGCGGCATGCGCGTGGTTGGCTCGAACTCGACCGTATGACCGTGTGGGGGCGAACGACCCCGACCACGCGACGCACGCGTCCATGCATGCAAACCGGTTGTTGACCATGCCTTCACCAATGATCCTCCACTATTATCCCAGACAAATACTAATGGTCACTCCTAACAGGAAAATTCGTTTGGGACCATACTACATATCGAACATGCGTTTGTTGATTGCTCCACGCGCACACTTAGAAAAGCTAAATGACAAAATAATAGGATGATGCACCACTCTACCAAGGCCTACCAACTCAGTAAGCATTAAACACACTGACATCACTCTGAATTTCTCCTTAGGTCAGCAAATAAAACCAAATTAGTATAGTTGCGAAGCAAGCTTGTATAACTTTCAAAGTAGCAAGTTGGTATAAATTCAAAAGCAAGCTGGGATAAATATGAAAGCAAAATGGGTATAATTTGCAAGTAAAATAAACAACAAAACCAACTTAGTATAGGTGTGAAGTAAGTCGACATAAATTCAAAAGCAGGTTGAAATAAATATAAAAGCAAAATAAGTATAATTTGTAAACAAGATAAATTAGTAAGTAACCTGAGGATAACTTAAAAACAGTTCCGTACAAAATTCAAACCAGATTTGTATAGATTTGAAGAAAATCATGATAAATTTGAAAATAAATTATCAAACTATGAAAGTAAATCAGGATAAATTGGAGTGCAAATTCAATATAAATTTAGTGGCAAGTCTGGATACTATCCACAGTAAATCTAAAACTAGTTGGACACAAATATATACAAATGTGAAATGAAATTGAAAATTTGAAAAGAAATCCATTCACATCAGGCTTGCTCGCCCCATGTGGTCACATTGGAGGAGATGCGAAGGAAGGGAAGAGTCTAGGCAGGCTGGTCCGGGAAGGATGGTTACCGTTTGTTTCCATTTTGGTTCCCGCTGCCCACCCATCTTTATGATGTTGATATTTTTCTTTTGGTATATTTTGAAAGGGGTCCTTGTTCATATCCATAGTTGTAGCTTCAATGGAGTCTCTCTCTTCATGCATCCATAGCCTTGGGAGTTGGGACACTGTGCGGAGCATACAACAAACAATGCATGCACGAAAATAGGAGTTTCCAATTTGTTTGATACTTAGCATATGTCATGTCACTTTTTTAGTGAAGTGGAAGAGAAAGAGGAAAGTGAGAAAAGCTTAATACTGTCTCTATTTATTGGATATATAGAGAATCATGCTATGGAAGAGGATTACTTTGATCGGTTGGAAAGTAGAGAGAGATGAGAAGTTGAAGAAGTAAAGCGGTTAGAGGACAAAGGACGTACAACTACTAACTCGTTCTTTTATAATAGTAATGATATACCACTACGTACAGCGTTGAAGCCATGGTTGCTTGTGAGTTTTGATATTGTAACATGACACTTTTGTAAATGTTTGATGTGCATCAGAAATTACCCCGTCGGATATTTAAAAACCAAAAGAACTTGTATATAGTTATTGGTCTTGCTCCTGTAATTTTTATTAACTCTAAATCAATATTTTTGGCCGTTGGATTAGATTTGAGTTGTATATATTTTGACTCCAGATAACTAGATTGATCTAAGGTTCAAATATGTGACTTCAGAAAACATAAGTCATCTTAGAAATAGACATTCCACACTAGTCATACTAGTAGGATGTTTTCTTTTTCTCTTAAACAATGAGAAAATTTATGTTATTTTTTATTCTTATAATTTACCTTTTAAACAGTGAGAAAATTTCTATGTTTTTAAATTCTTATAATTTACCGTCAAAGCTATGGAAGCACTCTAATATCACCAGTTGCTTTTAAATATAGAGCACCTCCAGTCGAAAATAGAGGCGTTCCAACAAGTTTGATCCGGTGGGCTAGCAAATAATATTAGGACGAGTACAGTTATGATCATGCTGAACAATAAAAAAAAAATCCAGAAACAAATATGAAACGGAGGTATCATTAAGGCAGAACTTCATAAGAATCTTTCTCCATTGACGATTACATCATGCAACTGAATTTCTCTTACATGACTCTACCTATTAAGTAGCACGATCTCCTAAACACCTAAAAAATGCATATACGTTATCCCTGATACTTAAGCTAATTAAGAACTGGTTATAAAACAACCAATTAAAGAGACAGTAACAGCTAATCTTGACGAAACCATCCATCATCTTGCTTCTACGGTGATACCTCTGAAAAACAAAATCGAAAGGGTGTGTTAAAAGTACTACCATATAGCATAGATTTTAACCTGTTGTTCAAAGAGAGTATTCCAAAAGATTACCTGAAGATGGCGACACTGGAGGACTAGCAGGCGCCGGAGAGCCAGGAGGCATTAGCGGTGGCACTGGTTGCGCTGTCAGATACATCACCAAGTTAATCTCCTTGCAGGCATAAACTCCACAAAAACAATGCAACTATGCAAGATATCGATATGGTACAATTTGCAACTTACTGGAGCACATGAAAAACGTTTGTATTGGTGGCATGGTGCCGCATGTGACCGGGAGGAACATCATACGGAGCTGAAGGATGGGCTTGGTGAGGAGGGTGTTCATGCCGCCGTTCATGCCGTGGCAAAGGCAGATGGGCACGCTGTTGATGAGCGATCTGTAGCCGTCGCAGCACGTGCTCGAGGCGCCGCGACGCTGGTGTTGGTAAGGTAGTCCATGCATGGCATCATGCCCGTCAATGGTGTTAGGCACTCCTTCGGTTGTGGTGTCGAAGGTGCGCTACCCGGTAAGCCTGGGAAACCAAGGTGAGGTGGGGCACCTGGTAGTGGCAGCCCGGCAATGGTGGGAATAAGCCGTGGAAACTGGCGTTGGCTGAGATTGTGCAGCGCCGCAAGCCGGGAGGCGAGAGATAGGTTGAGACAATGGAGCGCTGGCGTGCTAGGGAGCGGCATGGGCAGCCGGGCAATGGTGGAAAAGGAAAGCCGAGGATCGATGGCATGAATGGCGGCCGCAACGGTGGAAAAGAAAAGCCAGGGAGCAATGGCATGAATGGCAGGCCGGGCAACGGTGGAACGCCCGGGAAGCCGGGCAGCGTCGATGGCTGCGCTGCTTCTCCGACCGCAGCGGCAGCTTTGGACGATGGCTCGGGCACTTCTTGGTTCCCGCCAATGGCCGTTTCTGATGCTTCTTGATTGGCGGCTGCAGGCTTGAGTCCTGGGACCCTCGCTTCGGACGGCTGCAGCGTCGCCGCCACGACGAAGAAGGCGAAGAACAAGACGAAGAACTTGGACGGCGCCATCTTTTGCGTTGGAACTGGGGGGTTTCTATGGTGTGGCGTTTTGGCTGATTTGTGTGGAGGACGGCGTGGGCTGGTGCTCAATTTATAGTACGCTCCTCGCGTAGATATAGAGAACTGAAACGTTCGCGTGGCAAGATTGGACTTTTTATCCTTGGCGAGTCAAGGAGTTTGAGGTTCTGTCTAGACTCCCGAGCATCTTTTGCCTCTGCGAAATACAGTCATGTCGATCTTTAAGCAATGTAAAATTCGTCCTCTGGGACTCTAGAGTCCTGAACCGCCAGTTTTGCAAGTAGGTTCTACTTGCAAGTTTAGTCTAGTTTGAACATTGTTGAGACTTATGACGTTCCTCATCTGGTGCATGCCTGCATGGATTGATCAAAGCCTGTCGCTCAATTTAAACCTTGGTGTAATGAGACGGGACTCTCTCTCTCTCTCACTTTGACTTATTCTGGACTCAAGGTTTTGACTTGTACACAGCAGATTGGTGATTTCTAACACATCTTCTAGAATTTTGACATAATGAGAAGCATGCGGATCCTATCTTAACACGTGAGATCTATCCTCTTTCCGGACATCACGGGGCAACTTCAAAAATCAAAAGTACTTATCGTTATGTTTCATTTTTAAAAAAACAGGGCATGAGGTTATGGTACATTAACATACATGGCTAAGTCTGTAGCGAATTCTCTGTAATGTTCAGGAATATGGTTATGCGATATGGGACTCCGGAATCATAAACAACCAAATTTAATTGTAGCCACGCATGTTCTACTCATACCATGTTAAGTTTGAATATGGTTATAAGAATCCATCGTTTTCTCATTGACGTGTCCTGCTATAAGATTCTTAAGCTTTTCAGTTTGAATACGCGAGGTAGCATGTTTTAGCAAATATCTAGCAGCGCGGGGCATCTTTATGAGCTGTGAGTGTTTCCTTATATACTTAGCAAGCATAAGTACATTTCATAGAGAACTAGTTTACATGATAGGTACTTAAACGAACCAGTTAGTAACATGCGTTCATGCTCTAGTTGATTTTCGTCTTGTCTTGAGTTAGGGGGGACCTGATCATCTTGGTCAAATGGGCAATATGCAAATCTTTTGATAAGGGTCCGATCAAAGGCTTCTCTAATATGACGAGAAGGCACCCCGACTTGGTCATCCAGCGATGATCGAAATGGGAGACTAAGCATAGGAGATTGAGGCATCGCTTTTGCCATGATAAATGATCTCCCTATAACCCTAAGGGGGAATATCCTTGCGGCTAAAGCAACAGATAATAACAGGATGAAGAGACAACTAATCCCTACTCACAACAGGTCAAAAGTTAGATAGGCGCCACAACTACGTCAATACTGAAATTTGTGGCCTTCGATTCCAGGACAACATTGAGACAAGTAAAAATTGCCAGCAAAGATCCATTAATAGCGGTCGGCGCCATGAGATACACCAAGATACTAATGGGTACAGAGTGCTATTGAGAGAAGCGAGATGCCAAAAAGGAGAAACTAGCTCCCGAGTTACACAATGCAAGAGCAAGGTGTCAATCCAAGATAACAATACCCTAAAGGTCAAGGGAAAAAGGAAAGGTACGTGATAATGAAATCAGAATTTAAGGAAGCGTAGGTTGGGAAGAATGTCACAGGATAGCAATGAAATAAAGGAGACGGTAATTAGATATGAATTCATGGTAATTTGCCAGTGACTGGATATGCATGCATGAATGAATTAACCCGAAGCCCCGTGTACGTGCAAAATATTTTTTTTTTCCAGAAACTACAGCCTGAGCTCTGATACCAACTGTAACACCCCACGTAACCATATGGGATATTATTATGGAACGTCATCGCCAAAGTGAAGAATAAATAAGTACAATAAAAGAAATCACAAAGAGTTTAAAACTTTATTAACACTTTAATGGAAAACCAACGGAAGCTGAAATAAATATTTAAAACATGGGACCGGTCCACTTCTAACCAAATAAAGAACGAATGAAACAACAAAACAATGGCAAACCACGGTGCTGAAAACTCGAGTGCTCCCACCCATGCATGATGCTATCACTCCACTGGCCTTTTACCTGGGACTGAAAAGAGCAAGCGTGAGATTTGGAAATCTCAGCAAGTACCCAACAACGGTCGCAACACAAGAGTAAAGACAAGCGATGCAACCATATGAAATAAAAGCAAGCATGACAAGTAAGCAATGGACCAAAGGCAACCAACGAGCAACTGATATCGGAGATACTGTCATGATTAGGAGACGGATATTATGAGAATTGTGTATTAAAGATATTTGTTATGTGACAAGTTATAGCAAGTTATAGCAAGGGTGCCGGCGACCTCATCCCACATACCCAGTTATACGAGAATAGCCAGGCACAACCTTGTCCTCGACTGTATAACCGCAGACGGGGTGTAATATCCTGTGTAACGAGAATGTACGGCCCCCCGTACGTTACCAGGTTGGGTGGAAATGACCCCTATATGTGGGTAGCCCCGGCATGATAACCCTCAGTTCATTATTTAGCGAATTATTCATGATATAATTAGAGAGTTGTGATTGAATTAAGGTAAAGTTATGAGAGTAAAGATTTAATCCAATGAGACTGAACAGACATGATTAGTGATACTAGGTGATAAGGTAACCGATACATCATGGATAGATTAAATAGTATCAACTTAAGGAACAAAGAGATGGCAAGGATAAAGCTATAATGAAATTATGAGAAGCGAGAAGATGTGCTAGAATCGAAAATGGAAAGACAGTTTCTGATATGAGGACGATGTGGGATAATGATAAGGTGATAGTGACATATAGGGATTAACCCAAAGAAGTATTGTAATATAGCTCACACAAGGTTATCAACCAATCAAGTTTTATTATGTGATAAGTGATTATTAGTCAGATTGACAGGTTTAATACATACATCCTTCATAAGTCAAACACAACATCATACGATTATTGAAACATACTATTGGAAACTAAAACATAGCAGCCCTAACATCGAAAGAGCATCAATAATTTAAACCTGAGTTAAACATATTCGTATGCTACCCCCATTAACGATTTAAGCATAGATTCTAAAACACTCATTTAAGGTATGAATTCTAGAACATTATTAATCGAGCATTCTAATAAACCTAAAAGCATATGAACAAGTTAGCCTATCGCATTGTTGCAAGAATACAATATTAAGATTCTAAAACTAAGCAAGTATGGACGATATGATAATAACTAGATAAGCATTAGTGATATGTTAAGGACCAGGTAACTTTAGTGATATGAAGCTAGTCAGATACTTTGGTGATATGATAATGGCCAGGTAACTTTAGCAATTAGCCAGATGACTTAGCGATATGACAGTTATTAGGTAACTTTGGTGATACGATAATGGCAATCAATGGCAAGGTGACAGGTATCATGGAAACACGTGATATGCGAAACGTAAAGGTTACGGCCGCGAGGTACTTGCCTCAAGCACGCTCGACGGACACGCTGCACGATGGGTTTGAGATGCGCAACTGCCCGGCTGCTCCCTCGACAGCTGCGTGAGAACCTACAGAGTGATACGGAGGATAACTGATCAGATATGACAGTTTTTGATTAGGAAACGACAAGGAATAACGATAAAAAGGAAAACAGCAGTACGACCGCATGAATACGCGTTCGGCCGCGCAAACAGCAACGCTTCCGCTGCAGTCGCTGGCCGCCATCGGCCGCCTCCGACTGCCGCTGCCACGCCGCCACCGAGCCGCCGCCACACCACCGCCGCCGCCGCCACGCGCGCCGGCCGTCACCGCGCCGCCGAGCAAACCACACCGCCGCCGCCGCTTAGCGCGGCGCGCTGCGGGCGTGAGGGCGCATGCGAGTGAGCGTGCGCATACCACCGCCGCCCTACTACGCGCCGGCTCACGGCCGGCCGCCGCCGCCCACCGCCGCCGCCCACGCTATGCGCGCGCGTGCGGCGCATGCACGCGCAAGACAGACAAGCGCGCGGCGGCGGTGCTGCGCGGCGCCGCCGCCGCCGCCGACCGCCACCGCGCCGCCGCCGGCTGCCACCGCTTGCACACGGCCGCATGCGCGCGCGCGAGCAGCGAGTGCGCGTTGCGGGCGGCGCGCGCGCGCGCGCGCTGCCGCGCGGCGCGCCGCCGCTCGCCGGACATCGCCGTGTTGCCGCCGCCGAGCTGGCCGCCGCCGCGCGCCGCCACCATAGAGCTAGCCGCCGGCCGCGCGCGCTCGGCGTGCATGCGCCGTCTTTGCCGCCGCGACAAAGCCGCTGCCGCTGCCGGCGGCCGCCGCCGCCACCGCCGCCAAGCTAACGCGACCACCGAGCCTCCATGGTCGAGCTACACGCAAAACAGGCGCACGCATGGGCCGCCACCGCGGCCGCCGCCGCCGCCACCATCGCCGGCGTCGCCGCCACCATCTTTGGCGTCGCCGCCACCGTGGCCGCCTCCGCCGGCGCCCATGCGGCCCCATGCAAGCCAACGCGAGAGAGAGATAGATGGAGAGAGAGAGATTAGTAGAGAGGAGAGAGAGAGAGGTAAAAGGAGGTTGGATGGAAGAAGTGGTAAACGGGAGAGATGTAGTTTGTTAGATTAGAGATAGGAGAGAGAGTTAATTAGTTATATGGAAAGAGACTTAGGCCTTGTTTGGATCCCTTGACTAATTTTTAGTCACCTAAAGTTTAGGTCTAGTCCATCCAAACAGGTGAACTAATACCTAGACTAATTTTTAGTTCATCCCCAACTAGCTATTAGTTCATTAGTTGGCAAATGTGGACTAATTGTGGACTAAAAGGTGGTACCAAACAGCAAAAGATGAAAATACCCCCGCTACCCTTTCTCCACTACTCCACATGCAACACACTAACAAATATAGGGGTATAAATGTCTTTGCCCATGAAAGTCACCACCTTTTAGTCCATGTATCCAAACAGTACTTGACTAATTTTTAGTCACCTAAAGTTTAGTCACCTAATTTTTAGTCCATCAACTAGTGAACTAATAATTAGTTCTAGGCGATCCAAACAGGCCTTTAGATTAGGGAGAGAAATTAGGAAGGATAGGAGAGAGGTAACGGGAGAGAGATAGTTGCTTAGGATTCTTATTGTTTTTGTTCCTGCTGGTTCCAGGTTGTTCTATGATTCCGTCATGATGATTTAACTTTAAAGAATGAAATTAGATATCTTTTTTGTTACTTCACATGAACAAAATGTCATCTTATACCATTGAAGTAGTCTTGATTCTTTGGTCATATAAAACTATATTATGAAAAATCAGCGTTTCCACCACTATTCAAATTACCAGGTTAACCGTCTGATTACTGGTCAATAGTTGCGTAAACTTTTTTCAGATGATCATAGTTGAAATGCAGAGCATGTCACCTCTCTTTTGATGTACGATTTCTGCCAATGTTATTCTGTCCTGCCAATTTTCTTAGTAATTTTCTTAATTTTTCAGGATTCAAGCAAAAATATTCAAATTGAAGCATTTCATGTGTTCAAGGTGAGTACAAATGCCCTAGCAGATTTGTTCACTGTAAAGACATGTTGTTTGTTTAAGCTCATTTTGATTAATGTGTTGCTACACATTTCA
Source organism: Dendrocalamus sinicus (assembly GCA_036346575.1). Taxonomy (NCBI): domain Eukaryota; kingdom Viridiplantae; phylum Streptophyta; class Magnoliopsida; order Poales; family Poaceae; genus Dendrocalamus; species Dendrocalamus sinicus. The sequence continues at coordinate 6,238,040 of CM070660.1, read as the reverse complement.
GCTATTTGCTGCAAATAAAAACAAACCAAGTGAGGTTGTAAACATACTAGTCACAAATAGAAGCAAGCTTCTTCGATTTTTTTGCCGGATTCAAGATTGACAAAGGTACTTATGCTTACTTTGACCACCGTATGTACTTACATTTGCACTTATTTGCCATTTTTCTCACAGGACCTCGCATGTAGTTCAGTTATATTTTCAGCTCATTGGTGGTAATTATAAATACGTCACTTGAGCTTTCCCACTGTAGTTGTTTATTATTAGGATTTAATTTTTCACTGTCACAATACGACATGAACTGATAGTGTTAATTATGGTTTTATCAGAGGATGAGCAGTTTGAGGCAGACAAGGAGCAGGTCATAAAGGAGATATCAGCACTTCAGTGACTCTGATGTAGCGTGCGGAAGATAAATTAGCCAATGCATAAGTGGTCTCTCGTGGAATATTGTATTTACCCCACCGCGAGAGGCTCTTGCATGGATCCGCCGCCAGGACATTTGTTGAGTGATGATGTTTAGTAATGAAGCTGCTTGTGTAATAATAGACTTCTGCATATTATTATGTTGGGTTCAAGAACGGTATGAATCGCATGGTTGGATGCTGCTATGAAGGTGTGATATTTATATAGTTTGGCTACCCTGATTGGCACCAAAGTTGGGATTATGGGGTTCTCCCTTCACCTTTTCTTTTTTGTACCCTGAATACAATTTTAAGACAGTTGAATTCTTTTAAGACAGTTGAGCTCTTACAAAACAAGGGCATGTACGCTATGTCCTGTGACTGTCCAATCCCTGTTGCCATGTACCTAGCTAGCTCTTATGTTTTTAGGAAGAACCTAGCTAGCTCTATGCTCTGGCATGCATGGATTGTCGACTTGCAAACGTATAAAGAAGTACATTTCATCAACAAGCACAGTTCCAGTCTCCCGATAAATTCAGAAAAGGTATAAATTAAAGCACATTACAGGCCAATTGTTTCGTCTAGCATTGTTGAACTTGCGAATACCTCCGTTCAAAATTTAAAAAATAATCCGAATCTGTCCGTTCAAATTTTAAAAAATAATCCGAATCCGTCTTTGTTAAACCTGAGAGTCCAAACCAGGGTCCATTCCTTTCGGTCGGTAAACTTGTTAAGGATAGTTTTTCCAAAAAAAAAAAAACCTTCTGAAAACGCTGCCTTATGATTCTATGAATACAAGCACGAATTTGGAAGTAATTTAATTTTCAGAATAAGCGTGCAATCAGCGTTAAATACTGATTCACACCGATCATAAAAAAGAAAATCCAGAGGTAGACATCAAATAAATCTATCAATAAAGGCTGAACTTTATTAAGCATCTAATACTCCACTGACGATTACATCATGCAACGGAAATCTTACATGACGGTACTTATAACTAACATTACTACATCTGACTTCCTAAACACCTAAAAAATGCATGCGTGTTATCTTTGATACCATCTTAACACTAAGAAGACGGCTAATCTTGACGAAACCATCCATCATCTTGCTACTACGGTGATACCTCTGAAAAACAAAATTGAAAGGGTGTGTTAAGAGTACTACCATATAGCACTAATTTTAACCTGTTGCTCAAAGAGAGTATTCCAAAAGATTACCTGAAGATGGCGACACTGGAGGACTAGCAGGCGCCGGAGAGCCAGGAGGCATTAGCGTTGGCACTGGTTGCGCTGTCAAATACATCGCCAAGTTAATCTCCTTGCCGGCATAAACTCCACAAAAACAATGCAACTATGCAAGATATCGATATGGTAAAATTTGCAACTCACTGGAGCACATGAAAAACGTTTGTATTGGTGGCATGGTGCCGCATGTCAGCATGTGACCGGGAGGAACATCATACGGAGCTGAAGGATGGGCTTGGGGAGGAGGGTGTTCATGCCGCCGTTCATGCCGTGGCAAAGGCAGATGGGCACGCTGTTGATGAGCGATCTGTAGCCGTCGCAGCACGTGATCGGAGGCGTCAGCACGCTGGTGTTGGTAAGGTAGTCCATGCATGGCATCATGCCCATCAATGGTGTTAGGCACTCCTTCGGTTGTGGAGGCGAAGGTGCGCTACCCGGTAAGCCTGGGAAACCAAGGTGAGGTGGTGCACCTGGTAGTGGTAGGCCTGGCAATGGTGGGAATAAGCCAGGGAAACCTGGCGTTGGCTGAGATGGTGGAGCGCCTGGCAAGCCGGGGGAGGCAGAGATAGGTTGAGACGGTGGAGCGCCTGGCGTGCTAGGGAGCGGCATGGGCAGCCCGGGCAATGGTATTGGTGGAAAAGGAAAGCCAGGGATCAGTGGCATGAATGGCAGGCCAGGCAATTGTGGAAAAGAAAAGCCAGGGAGCAGTGGCATGAATGGCAGGCCGGGCAACGGTGGAAAGCCCGGGAAGCCGGGCAGCGTCGATGGCTGCGCTGCATCTCCGACCGCAGCGGCAGCTTTGGACGATGGCTCGGGCACTTCTTGGTTCCCGCCAATGGCCGTTTCTGATGCTTCTTGATTTGCAGCTTCAGGCTTGAGTCCTGGGACCCTCGCTTCGGACGGCTGCAGCGTCGCCGCCACGACGAAGAAGGCGAAGAACAGGACGAAGAACTTGGACGGCGCCATCTTTTGCGTTGGAACTGGGGGTTTCTATGGTGTGGCGCTTTGGCTGATTTGTGTGGAGGACGGCGTGGGCTGGTGCTCAATTTATAGTACGCTCCTCGCGTAGATATAGAGAACTGAAACGTTCGCGTGGCAAGATTGGACTTTTTATCCATGACGAGTCAAGGAGTTTGAGGTTCTGTCTAGACTCCCGAGCATCTTTTGCCTCTGTGACATACAGTCATGTCGATCTTTAAGCAACGTAAAATTCGTCCTCTGGGACTCTAGAGTCCTGAACCGCCAGATTTATTTTTGCAAGTAGGTTCTACTTGCAAGTTTAGTCGAGTTTGGACATTGTTGAGACTTGTGACGTTCCTTATCTGGTGCATGCCTGCATGGATTGATCAAAGCCTGGCGCTCAATTTAAACCTTGATGTAATGAGACGGGACTCTCTCTCTCTTACTTTGACAATCACGTGATTCCTTATCTGGTGCATGCCTGCATGGACTCAAGGTTTTCAATTGTACAGAGCAGATTGGTGATTTCTAACACATCTTCAAGAATTTTGACATAATGAGAAGCATGCGGATCCTATCTTAACACGTGAGATCTATCCTCTTTCCGGACATCACGGGGCAACTTCAAAAATCAAAAGTACTTATCGTTATGTTTTATTTTTAAAAAAACAGGGCAGGAGAAGTACTTATCGCCACCTCCACCTTAGCCGCTTGTTGCCTGTCCGCAGACATACGGCGAAGTTTCTGCTTGACGGGCTTGGCGTCAGGGCGAATCGCGAGGTTATGTTTGATGAGGGCCCGATCCACTCCTTTGATATCCTCCGGGGACCATGCGAAGACGTCTATGTTGTCCTGGAGGACTCGGAGCAAGTCTTGCTCTACTTCCGCAGGGAGGTCTTCGCCTATGGATACGAACTGCCCTTCTGATTGAAGTGGCACCATCTTCACTCCGCCCTCCGGGTGGGGCTTAGGTGTCCAACCCGGAGCGGATGGCGTGTCTGCCCGGTATTTGTTGAAGGCGTGCACCTTGCGGTGCAAGCGTCCAGCAGTTTCGATGCTCCGAGCCATATCCTGATCGCCGAAGATGGTGATAACGCCCCGCCGCCCTGGAAGCTTCATGCATAGGAATGCAAAGTGTGGGACGGCTTCGAAGGAGTTGATGGCGGGCCGACCCAGTATGGCGTTGTACGGATATGAGACGTCCACGACGTCGAAGACGACCTCTTCGGTCCTGGCGTTGTCGGCCTGGCACAAGGAGACTTGGAGGCAGACCTGACCCAGAGCCTTCAGAGGTTGCCCTCCGAGGCCTTGAAGGGGGGCTTCCGAAGCTTTTAATAGACTCCGAGGTATTCCCATACGATCAAGGGCCTCCGCGAACAAAATGTTGGTGGAGCTCCCTCTGTCAACGAGAATACGCCTAACGTCGCATCCCGCAATGTCGGCCTGGATGACCAAGGGATCTTGATGGGGGAATTCTACACCCTGGGCATCGGTTGACGTGAAGGTGATGCTGCAAGGGGACGCCCGCCGAGGTAGTTGTGCCGAAGAAGCGCTTGACGAAGAGCCTCCCTCGATGACATTAATGCCGTGGTATTGGGTCTCTCCGGGGGACCCAGCACGGGAGGGACCGCCTTGCCTATGCTGTACTTGGGCTGTTACGGGGGTCAATGTCTTCGAAGTCTGTATATGGGCCGCCGCCTGTCGTACTGCCGCGACTTCGGTGCATGCCCGCGTGAAATGGCCCCCGTAGCCGTGCACCTCGCACCGTCTACCGTATTCTAGGATTTCCTACTCCGCGCGCGGCTTGGCGTCGCCGCCTCCTTCGCGTCCTCCTGCGACGCACGAGGTTGATACGGCCCCCCGGGGAATGCCCTACGCAGCCAAGATGTGGCGGGCCTTTTGGGGTCTCCGCTGGTTGCGCCGGGGCTTACGCCTGTCGCCTGGTGAGGTTTGATGCTCCCTGTCATCGACGGGCTTGCGCCTCCGTACGTCCTCTTCGGCTCGAGCGTACGCTTCCACTTTGTCGAAGAGCTCTGCCTCCGACTTGAGCGGCTTCCGCGCGTTATATTCAGCGAGTGGTCCCGGGCGGAGACCTTGTGTGGCTGCGTTGATGATGGTCGTTTCGTTGATGTCCTTGACCTGGCAGCGCACCTTCGCGAAGCGCTTGAAGTATTCCCAGAGCCTTTCGTCAGGTTTTTGCTTGACTGCGAAGAGTTGGTCCGCGTAGACACGCTCGACGTAGTTTCCCTGGAAGTTGCTGTAGAGTTGACCGCGGATCTGTTCCCACGTGTAGATGGACTGTGGTGCGATGGGAAAGAACCAGGACAGCGCCACGCCTTGTAACGCGAGGGGGAGCCCTCTTGCTTTCGTGGTATCGTCTCCGCCAGCGGCTTCGATAGCAGTCTCGTACACGCGCACGAAGCCTCGCGGGTCAGAGTCGCCCTTGTAGGCCTCGATGACGTTTGGGAACTTGAAGCCTGCGGGCCAAGCCGCCTGCTGCAGGCTCGCGGAGAGCGGGGACTTCGGATCTATTCGTCGTGATGGGACGCGACTAGGCGTAGGGGGTTCGGACGCCACCGCCGGGGAGGGGGTTGGCTCCGAGCCTCTTGCATGTCCCGCACCGCTCCGCGGAGGTCTGTTAACTCCCGCTGAAACGCGCTAAGGGCCGCCAGCAGGGCGGCCTCCACCGCGGGCGTGGCTGGGGCCATCGGCGCGCTTGGCGGCAATACTGGTACGGCGGTGGTCACGACCTGCGCGCCCAGGTTGCCCGCCGTGTTATCGCGGAGGGCCCTGGAGCCGGCGATGAGGTTCGCGTGCCACTGGGGCCGTTCACCGCTTCTGCGCTGGGTGGAGAAACGGATGCGCCTGCGTTGCCATCGCCGGGGTTGGTCGTCGGGGTGGTGCTGGTGGGGTCGGTCGTCACGTCGGTGGCGGGGTTGGTCGTCGCGCCTACACCGCTGCTCGTACCTACGGCTGCTAAAGCCGAAGCCCTTGTGCTGACGCGAGACTTCGCCGCCTCCACCTTCTTCTTCTTCGCCGCCGACGGTGAAGCTTTCTTTGGTGCCATCCTCCTTCAGATCTGGAGGCTTGCTCTTGTCCTCCCCACGGACGGCGCCAACTGTTGTGGTTACAGACCAAACAGAGAGAGAGTGTAGTAGTGGAGAGTTGAGTAAAATGAATGGCTTCTGCCTTCCCCTGTGGCCTATGCCACATATATATATATTCACATGGGGAGTGCTTGTACAGTTGTACCATTACACAAGAGTATTCCCCTCGGGGGCTCTTATGTAATTACACATGTCCTATTTCGGACCTAACAGGCCTACTGGGCTTAGGTGGGGGCCACCCCTACAACAGAAATCAAATTGAAAATTTGAAAAGAAATCAATTCACATCAGGCTCGCTCGCCCCATGTGGTCACATTGGAGGAGATGCGAAGGAAGGGAAGAGTCTAGGCAGGCTGGTCGGGGAAGGATGGTTAGTATGTTTCCATTTTGGTTCCCGCTGCCCACCCATCTTTATGATGTTGATATTTTTCTTTTGGTAGATTTTGAAAGGGGTCCTTGTTCCTAATACTAGTTACGCGATATATCCGTGCGTTGCAACGAAATTTATTGAATATATAGAGAATCATGCTATGGAAGAGGGTTGCTCTGATCGGTTGGAAAATAGAGAGAGATGAGAAGTTGAAGAAATAGAGCGGTTAGAGGACAATGGACGTACGACTACCAACTCGTTTTTTTTATAATAGTAGTGATATACCACTACGTACAGCGTTGAAGCCATGGTTACTTTTGAGTTTTGATAATGTAACATGACACTTTTGTAAATGTTTGATGTGCATCAGAAATTACCCCGTCGGATATTTAAAAATCAAAAGAACTTGTATATAGTTATTGGGTCTTGCTTTCTATGAGTTGCCTGTAATTTTTATTAACTCTCAATCAATATTTTTGGCCGTTGGATTAGATTTGAGATGTATATATTTTGACTCCAGATAACTAGATTGATCTAAGGGTTCAAAATATGTGACTTCAGAAAACATAAGTCATCTTAGAAATAGACATTCCACACTAGTCATACTAGTCGGATGTTTTCTTTTTCTCGTAAACAATGAGAAAATTTATGTTATTTTTTATTCTTATAATTTACCTTTTAAACAATGAGAAAATTTCTATGTTTTTCAATTCTTATATTTTACCGTCAAAGCTATGGAAGTACTCTAATAACCAGTTGCTTTTAAATATAGAACACCACCAGTCGAAAATAGACGCGTTCCAACAAGTTTGGTCCGGTGGGCTAGCAAATAATATTAGGACGAGTACAGTTATGATCATGCTGAACATCAAAAAAATATATCCAGAAACAAATATGAAACGGAGGTATCATTAAGGCAGAACTTCATAAGAATCTAACATTCTCCATTGACGATTACATCATGCAACTGAAGTTCTCTTACATGACTGTACCTATTAAGTAGCACTGCGTACTACATGACCTCCTAAACACCTAAAAAATGCATATACGTTATCCCTGATACTTAAGCTAATTAAGAACTGGTTATAAAACAACCAATTAAAGAGACAGTAACAGCTAATCTTGACGAAACCATCCATCATCTTGCTACTACGGTGATACCTCTGAAAAACAAAATTGAAAGGGTGTGTTAAGAGTACTACCATATAGCACTAATTTTAACCTGTTGTTCAAAGAGAGTATTATTCCAAAAGATTACCTGAAGATGGCGACACTGGAGGACTAGCAGGCGCCGGAGAGCCAGGAGGCATTAGCGGTGGCACTGGTTGCGCTGTCAAATACATCACCAAGTTAATCTCCTTGCCGGCATAAACTCCACAAAAACAATGCAACTATGCAAGATATCGATATGGTAAAATTTGCAACTTACTGGAGCACATGAAAAACGTTTGTATTGGTGGCATGGTGCCGCATGTGACCGGGAGGAACATCATACGGAGCTGAAGGATGGGCTTGGGGAGGAGGGTGTTCATGCCGCCGCTCATGCCGTGGCAAAGCGGATGGGCGCTGTTGATGAGCGACCTGTAGCCGCCGCAGCACGTGCTCGAGGCGTCGGCACGCTGGTGTTGGTAAGGTAGTCCATGCATGGCATCATGCCCATCAATGGTGTTAGGCACTCCTTCGGTTGTGGTGGCGAAGGTGCGCTACCCGTAAGCCCGGGAAACCAAGGTGAGGTGGTGCACCGTAGTGGTAGGCCCGGCAATGGTGGGAATAAGCCGGAAACCGGCGTTGGTGAGATGGTGGAGCGCCGGCAAGCCGGGAGGCGAGAGATAGGTTGAGACGGTGGAGCGCTGGCGTGCTAGGGAGCGGCATGGGCAGCCCGGCAATGGTGGAAAAGGAAAGCCGTGGATCGATGGCATGAATGGCAGGCGGGCAATGGTGGGAAAGATAAGCCGAGGAGCAATGGCATGAATGGCGGGCGAACAACGGTGGAAAGCCGGGAAGCCGGGGCGGCGTCGATGGCTCGCTTGCTTCTCCGACCGCAGCGGCAGCTTTGGACGATGGCTCGGGCACTTCTTGGTTCCCGCCAATGGCCGTTTCGATGCTTCTTGATTTGCGGCTGCGAGCTTGAGTCCGGGACCCTCGCCGACGGACTGCTGCGCCGCCGCCACGACGAAGAAGGCGAAGAACAGGACGAAGAACTCGGATGGCGCCATCTTTTGCGTTGGAACTGGGGGTTTCTATGGTGTGGCGCTTTGGCTGATTTGTGTGGAGGACGGCGTGGGCTGGTGCTCAATTTATAGTACGCTCCTCGCGTAGATATAGAGAACTGAAACGTTCGGGTGGCAAGATTGGACTTTTTATCCTTGACGAGTCAAGGAGTTTGAGGTTCTGTCTAGACTCCCGAGCATCTTTTGCCTCTGCGAAATACAATCATGTCGATCTTTAAGCAACGGAAAATTCGTTCTCTGGGACTCTAGAGTCCTGAACCGCCAGATTTATTTTTGCAAGTAGGTTCTACTTGCAAGTTTAGTCGAGTTTGAACATTGTTGAGACTTGTGACGTTCCTCATCTGGTGCATGCCTGCATAGATTGATCAAAGCCTGGCGCTCAATTTGAACCTTGATGTAATCAGACGGGACTCTCTCTCTCTCTCTCTCTCTCTCTCTCTCTCTCTCACTTTGACCTATCCTGGACGACTCAAGGTTTTGACTTGTACAGAGCAGATTGGTGATTTCTAACACATCTTCAAGAATTCTGACATAATGAGAAGCCTGCGGATCCTATCTTAACACGTGAGATTTATCCTCTTTCCGGACATCATGGGGCAACTTCAAAAATCAAAAGTACTTATCGTTATGTTTCATTTTTTTAAAAACAGGGCAGGAGGTTATGGTACATTAACATACATGGCTTCCCAGCAAGATGTTCTTTCAGGCGTATCACACCTCCACCTGACTTCGTAAGCTTACAATATCTGCACTTTCAACCGGCACCTCCTAGTCTCTCTCCATGGTCCCAAACATTGATACTTTTACCAGCCATCACTGCAATATCATGCAGCAACAAAAACATGTATCAGTTAGGCACAAATCTAAAATTGCTAGAGGCTAAAACAACATCTGCTGGACTCAATACCATTAGTTAGTATGTTATACAATCTATACAAGGTCATCATGCTCTGAATTTCAAGTACTAAGTAATGCTGATTCACAGGTGAGCCGATCCAACATTGAAGGACTAAAAGGGGCCTCTTCCACAATGGAACCAGAGGCTTGCAAAATGGTTTGAGATCTACTGACTCTAATGAAGGAAGGCTATACATGCTAGAAAAACAGAAAATGAAATCAGAGGTTTGCAAAATGGTCTGAGATCTACTGACGAGAATTCTCTAAGAGAAAAGAGACTGAGGGAAGAGCTGCTGCTGCTTGCCTGCTCCTCGCTGCTGCTCACTGCCTGCTGCTCGCTGCTGCTGTCTTCTGCTGCTCCCTGCTGCTTTCTTGCTGCTCTAGAGACAAAATAATGCAATGCACATGCAGCCAGCTACCTTTTCTCCCCCCCAACATGCAGAGAACAAAAGACTTCACATGCAAATGACAAAAAGAGTACTTCACCATGTTTGAATGGGCTCCACATGTTCCTAACTGGTTGCTAGAGCATCCAATGCCCCCTGGAACTGTTTTCAGCAGCTACAATTTCAATTTTTTTCAAATTTTAATTCCGGCTGGCATTTTTCTTCCCGATCTCAGCCGGTATTTCCAGTTACCGGCAGTTACCGGCCGGTAACCGCTGGTAATCCGAACCATGTTTTGGACAGTTCACAGGATACTAGCCAGTTCAAGATCAAGCTCAATGCGGTTTTTGATTTGAAAAACCAGTGAATCAATTGAACTGCAATCTCCTTGATGGATAACATTGTAAATTGCAACCTGAAATTATCACAGGTTAAGCGAAGTAAACTTACCCTTAAGAGATTCATCAGAATCATAAGATTATCTTTTGAACTAACATATCGCATCATGACTGCAGAATTTGATCTATCAAGCAGCATGTCTCCCAACAGCTGGAAGGGGAAAATATACATTAACATGAGAAACTTGACCGATACCAAAAAAAAAAAAAGATCAAAAGATTTTACTAATATACTATCACTGCTACAAGAAACTCAAAAGAAACTACAACTGATACAAGAAAAAAAAGATCAAGGCACACACAATGAATAGGTGTTAGTTGTCAAAAAACCGTGTTAGGTGTTTACTCCAATCAATCAGAACAAAAAAGAATGCCGAGGAAAGTTCAAAGCCAAGCTACTTCTTAACTTCACTTGATTCAAACTTTGAAGTATGGAAGCTACGGAGAGTTATTTTATCAAATTCTACTGACACATGGTCAGGCACGATGAGCTACAGAGTATTTTTCAAATCAATGGAAAATAATACATATACCGTATCTGCCGAGAATCATATATTTGACGGAAAACAGAATAGCCACTCCACACACACATATCACATACAGAGAGAGACAAAACCAAATGTAACAGAACAGTAATACCTTAATAGCTTGCCTTTTCGTTATGTAGTTGGTTGATGATAGCAACCTAGAGTTGAATTCTGCAAAGAACTGAGGAAAAAGGAAGGTAAAAAAAAGGATTAAAGGCTAGAAATAGCGTAAAATGACACGCAAAATAATGGTGCCATTTTTTGGCCATATGACGTTTGCTACATATGCATAACAAAAACAATTTAGCCATATGATAACGTTTATTAAATATCCATAACAGAAACATATCATGACAACAGAAATAAGTTATGATGCCAGCCAAGTTAGGGGTTGAATTAATCAGAGCATCATCTATGTATCTATATGATATGACAATTCAATTGCATACAATCCGAGAAGAACGGCCGTCAAGAGAACAGAGCATAAAAAGACGCTTATGGTTCATGGGCTCATGGCTATGCATTAAGGGCAAATGCACTGAATTAGCCTCATCAACAATTTGCCCATCTGACCAAGACGATCAGGTTCCCCCTAACTCAAGACAAGATGAAAATCAACTAGAGCATGAACGCATGTTACTAACTGGTTCTTTTAAGTACCTATCATGTAAACTAGTTCTCTATGAAATATACTTATGCTTGCTAAATATACAAGGAAACACTCACAGCTCATAAAGATGCCCCGCGCTGCTAGATATTTGCTAAAACATGCTACCTCGCGTGTTCAAACTGAAAAGCTTAAGAATCTTATAGCAGGACACGTCAATGAGAAAACGATGGATTCTTATAACCATATTCAAACTTAACATGGTATGAGTAGAACATGCGTGGCTACAATTAAATTTGGTTGTTTATGATTCCGGAGTCCCATATCGCATAACCATATTCCTGAACATTACAGAGAATTCGCTACAGATTTAGCCATGTATGTTAATGTACTATAACCTCCTGCCCTGTTTTTTAAAAAATGAAACATAACGATAAGTACTTTTGATTTTTGAAGTTGCCCCGTGATGTCCGGAAAGAGGATAGATCTCACGTGTTAAGATAGGATCCGCATGCTTCTCATTATGTCAAAATTCTTGAAGATGTGTTAGAAATCACCAATCTGCTCTGTACAAGTCAAAACCTTGAGTCCAGGATAAGTCAAAGTGAGAGAGAGAGAGAGAGAGAGAGAGAGAGAGAGTCCCGTCTCATTACATCAAGGTTTAAATTGAGCACCAGGCTTTGATCAATCCATGCAGGCATGCACTAGATGAGGAACATCACAAGTCTCAACAATGTTCAAACTCGACCAAACTTGCAAGTAGAACCTGTGAAAATCAGAGGGCGGAAGCCTAGATGGAACGCCTTGCGGTGAGGCAGCTTCGTGTTTGATCTATTCAGCCGTAACTAGGAAAAGATACAAAGAGATATATATAGATGAGGTTTGCATGATCGGTTTCCCTAATACACAAGGAAACGGATTCAAATATTCTATCTATAACTGATCATGCATGTCTCAATCCATATCTGTTACAAGGTTACATCTAGATAACTAACTCTCCCTCTTAATCTGATCTTACAAGATTTAGATTGTTCTTAAACATCTCGAAAGGTCTTACAGCAAGAGCTTTAGTGAAACCATCTGCAACTTGATCTTTGGTGGAAATATATTCAATCTCAAGGAGTTTTCTTGCAACCCGTTCTCTCACGAAATGATAGTCAACTTCTATGTGTTTAGTACGTGCATGAAAAACTGGATTAGCTGACATATACTTAGCTCCAATATTGTTGCACTAGATTTTTGCAGCTTGAGGCACTTGAATTCCAAGCTCTTGTAACAACGTCTGAATCCACATGATCTCTGTTGTTGCATTTGCCAGAGCTTTGTATTCAGCTTCTATACTTGAGCGTGACACCGTTACTTGTTTCTTTGCACTCCACGATACAAGGTTGGAACCTAAGAAAATAGCAAACCCTCCTGTGGACCGACGATCATCAAGATTACATGCCCAATCTGCATCTGAAAAACCACTCACAAGCAAAGATGAAGACTTACAAATTTTAAGTCCTAACTTAACAGTGTGCTTGAGATATCTTAAAATTCTCTTAACTGCTGCCCAGTGAACAGTGGTTGGAGCATGTAGAAACTGACATACCTTATTTACTGGGAAAGAAATATCTGGTCTTGTCAAGGTCAAATACTGCAAAGCTCCAACAACACTTCTAAACTATGTGGCATCATTTGATCCAAGCAAAGTACCCTCACTAACAGACAATTTCTCAGATGTAGACAGAGAAGTGGTAGCTGGTTTGCAGTCACTCATTCCTACTCTTCTCAACACATCTGAAGTATATTTTTCTTGACTTAACAGTATTCCATTAGGTACTTTGTTTACCTCAATGCCAAGGAAATAATGCAGATCACCAAGGTCCTTCAGAGCAAACCTTTTCCAAGGTCCTGCAGTAAGGCTTCAGTTGCACTAGACACAGAACTAGCTACAATGATGTCATCAACATATATCAGCACAAAGATAACTACACCTCCTTTACTATAGAAAAATAGAGATGTATCTGCCTCTGAAGCCTTAAAACCCAATTTTTGTAGCTTAGTGCTCAGTCTTGAATACCACACTCTAGGAGCCTATTTTAATCCATATAAAGCCTTATCTAACTTACAAACATAGTTAGGTAAATCAGATTTCTCATACCCTGGGGGTTGTCTCATGTATACCTCTTCTTCCAAAACTCCATGTAGGAATGCATTTTGTACGTCCAGCTATCGCAAACTCCATCCTCTGGACACAGCAATAGACAAAACCATTCTAATAGTAACAGCTTTAACAACTGGACTAAAAGTGTCCTCATAATATATGCCATACCTTTGCTTGAATCCTTTTTGCCACAGGCTGTGCCTTGTACCTGTCTAGAGTTCCATCTGCTTTTCTTTTGATCTTATAGACCCATTTACAGTCAACGACATTTCTCCCTTTCTGAGGTGGAACCAAATGCCAGGTCTTATTCTTCATCAATGCCATATATTCTGCATCCATTGCTTCTCTCCAATGTTTACTACTCAATGCTTCATCTACAGTTTGAGGCTCACCAGACGATGTAAAACAAGTGTATCTAACTGTGCCATCAGTGTATACCTTTTCTTTGCGTATCCCACTTCTCAGGCGAGTATGCGGTCTGGTTGGCGCAGAAAATCCCGGAGATTCAAGTCCCAGGGTGTATGTTTCTCCCCCTGGTTCGGCATCGGAGGAGTCTGCACCGACAGCATCATTGTCTGCCTGCCGCTGATGGCGAGAGCTGTCCTGCTGTTTCTGCTTCAGACAGTGAATGATAACGTGTAGCGTCTGTACCTCCGTCCTCTGGTGCAGACGTCCCCGCCAAAGCCGACGTGTTGTCTTTTGGTTGCACGGGAGCAGTCGAGTGAGAGGGAGCCGGACAAGCAGACACACGTGTGTCACTTGCGAACTGGTTTGAAGTTGTAGTTGCGTCAACTCGGTGCGCATTATCCAGAGAAGACAACGTCGCAGTGCATCTCCGATCCTGAGGCGAATTGTGCCCAAAATTGGATTCTTCTACTGCATTATCTTGATCACCTGAATGATTATTTCCTGCACTCTGATCACCTGCATTTTCTTCATAAGAATTGTTAGTGGCATTTGGAGAGTTAGACATATGTCATTCTGATATTCTCCCCCTTGATCATAGCCATGAGGAATAAGAGCAGGTGGAAGAAGTAGGGTTTCAGAGCGCAAACGAGCACCGACATTGGAATGCATGTGAGCAAAGGGAAACACGTTCTCATCAAACGTAACATCCCGAGAGATATAAACATGACCTGAAGACGGATCAAGGCATTTGAAGCCTTTGTGATTTGTACTGCAGCCTAGGAAAACACATTACTTTGATCTATCTAAATTGAAGTTTGTGGGTATTGTAAGGATGGAGATTAGGCCAACATGCACACCCGAATACTCGAAGTTTGAAAACCGATAACTTTGCTAGGAATGCAGTTGATAATATATGTGGTGGCAAGGAAGGCTTCGTCCCAGAATTTGAGTGGCATCGAAGCATGCGCAAGCAAAGCTAGACCTACTTCCACTATGTGACGGTGCTTTCTCTCGGCTGACCCATTTTGTTGATGAGCATAGGGACAGGATACATGGTGAGATATACCAATTTTACTAAAAGAGAAGTTGAGTTTCTAATACTCTCCTCCCCAGTCGGTTTGAACAGTTATGATTTTGCGATCAAAAAATCTCTCTACCATCTTCTGAAATTCATGAAACTTATCAAACACCTCAGACTTGTTTTTAAGGAGATAAATCCAGGTGAACTTACTGTAATCATCGATGAAACTAACATAATATTTCTTTCCACTAGCAGAACTGGGGGCAGCACCCCAAACATCAGAAAAAATGAGTTCCAAGGGATGGTAAGACACACTTGAAGACCTAGAATAAGGTAGATGATGTCTTTTAGCCTTTTGACAAGCATCACAAACCGACTCTTTAGTGGACTCAGAAAGACATGGTAAATTATTTGTGCTAAGAATTCTTGCAACAACTGGAGTAGATGGATGACCCAAGCGGCTATGCCACTTCGAGAAGGATGGTTTGACTAAGAACACTTGCTTTGCTGGTGAAGAAGAAAGGGAGTAAAGACCTCGTCGACATCTCCCTTTAAGAATCGTATTCCTCGTGGCTGGATCCTTAATCAAAAAATATTCAAGGTAAACTTCAAGGAATGTAGAATTATCCATAGCAAGCCGACGAGCAGAAATAAGGTTCTTTTTAACTTTAGGCACATGAAGTATATTCTTGATATGCAAATTACGACTGGGGATAGTAATAACAGAATGACCAATGTGTTTAATCTCCATACCTTGACCATTTGCCGCATGAATTTGATCCTTCCCCTTGTATTTTTCTCGGATAGAAAGCTTATCCAGTTCTCCAGTCAAATGATCGGTGGCACTTGTATCTAGATACCAGTTGGTGTCCACTTCATATGAGCGGGTAGCAGCAGCAACATGTCGCTCATCTAGCACGTAGTTCTGGTCGAACCGATGCCAGCAATCTGACGCCATATGGCCTCTTTTGTAGCAGACTTGACAAACCAGTCGGCTGTCCATCCGCTGCTGATTGCTACCACCCCTGCCGCGTCCATCATGGCCACGGCCGCAAGATGCGCTGCGTCCACGCCCAGCACCGCCGCGACTGGACAGCCCTCCGCGTCCGCGAGTCACTGCTTTCACCGAAGAGCCAGCGCTGCGAAGCGCCTGTCTAATCTCAAAATTCAAAAGCTAAGAGTATAAGTCTGTCATGGTAATGGGTTCCACTCTTGCTACCAGTGCGGAAACAACCGGCTCAAAGTCATCATCTAATCCATTTAATATGTAAGCCACCAGCTCTTCCTCATCTAATTGCTTGCCGGATGCAGCAATCTCATCTCCAAACAACTTCATCTTGCCAAAGTATTCGGAGATGGTCATGTTACCTTTGCGTGTCATCGTGAGGGACAGTCAGACATTAAGAGAACGCACACGCGTGTCTGAGACGTGAAGATACCTTCTATGGGGCGCCAGGCTTCGCCCGCCGTCTTGGATGCTGCAACCTGGGTGAGCACCTTGTGCGACAACGAAGAAAAGAGAAAGCCAAGAACCTGTTGATTTCTGGCAAACCACTCCTGGTATGCTGGATTTGGGATCTTTGTCACCTTATCATCTTCCTTCCGCTCAATCTCCGCTAGCAGAATCGCAATCATGCCATCGATGTGGCCATCTAGCCTTGTGCCGTGTATAGCAGCAAGAACCTGCGCACTCCATAGCACATGGTTTTGTTTTCCCAGTTTCTCAGAAATCTGGAAACCGATCAGAGGATTGGAGATGCGGCGGCGGAGGAACTGGCCATGTCAACGACGAAGCTTGATCTTCTGAGAAGCTTTGATACCATGTGAAAATCAGAGGGCGGAAGCCTAGATGGAACGCTTTGCGGTGAGGCGGCTTCGTGTTTGATCTATTCAGCCGTAACTAGGCAAAGATACAAAGAGATATATATAAATGAGGTTTGCATGATCGGTTTCCCTAATACACAAGGAAACGGATTCAAATATTCTATCTATAGCCGATCATGCATGTCTCAATCCATATCTGTTACAAGGTTACATCTAGATAACTAACAGAACCTACTTGCAAAAATAAATCTGGCGGTTCAGGACTCTAGAGTCCCAGAGGACGAATTTTACGTGCTTAAAGATCTACATGATTGTATTTCGAAGAGGCAAAAGATGCTCGGGAGTCTAGACAGAACCTCAAACTCCTTGACTCGTCAAGGATAAAAAGTCCAATCTTGCCACGCGAACGTTTCAGTTCTCTATATCTACGCGAGGAGCGTACTATAAATTGAGCACCAGCCGTCCTCCACACAAATCAGCCAAAGCGCCACACCATAGAAACCCCCGCCAACGCAAAGATGGCGCCGTCCGAGTTCTTCGCCCCGTTCTTCGCCTTCTTCGTCGTGGCGGCGACGCTGCAGCCGTCCGGCGAGGGTCCCAGACTCAAGCTGCAGCCGCAAATCAAGAAGCATCAGAAACGGCCATTGGCGGGAACCAAGAAGTGCCCGAGCCATCGTCCAAAGCTGCCGCTGCGGTCGGAGAAGCAGCGCAGCCATCGACGCTGCCCGGCTTCCCGGGCTTTCCACCGTTGCCCGGCCTGCCATTCATGCCATTGCTCCCTGGCTTATCTTTCCCACCATTGCCCGGCCTGCCATTCATGCCACTGATCCCTGACTTTCCTTTTCCACCATTGCCCGGCGCTCCACCATCTCAGGCAACGCCAGGTTTCCCTGGCTTATTCCCACCATTGCCAGGCCTACCACTACCAGGTGCACCACCTCACCTTGGTTTCCCAGGCTTACCGGGTAGCGCACCTTCGCCACCACAACCGAAGGAGTGCCTAACACCATTGATGGGCATGATGCCATGCATGGACTACCTTACCAACACCAGCGTGCTGACGCCTCCGAGCACGTGCTGCGACGGCTACAGGTCGCTCACCAACAGCGCGCCCATCTGCCTTTGCCACGGCATGAACACCCTCCTCCCCAAGCCCATCCTTCAGCTCCGTATGATGTTCCTCCCGGTCACATGCGGCACCATGCCACCAATACAAACGTTTTTCATGTGCTCCAGTAAGTTGCAAATTTCACCATATCGATATCTTGCATAGTTGCATTGTTTTTGTGGAGTTTATGCCTGAAAGGAGATTAACTTGGTGATGTATGTCACAGCGCAACCAGTGCCACCGCTAATGCCTCCTGGCTCTGCGGCGCCTGCTAGTCCTCCAGTGTCGCCATCTTCAGGTAATCTTTTGGAATACTCTCTTTGAACAACAGGTTAAAATCTATGCTATGATTGTCCTCTAATACACCCTTTCAATTTTGTTTTTCAGAGGTATCACCGTAGTAGCAAGATGATGGATGGTTTCGTCAAGATTAGCTGTTGATTATAGCCAACTGTCTCTTTAATTGGTTGTTTTATAACCAGTTCTTAATTAGCTTAAGTATCAGGGATAACGTATATGCATTTTTTAGGTGTTTAGGAGGTCATGTAGTACATAGTTCTACTTAATAGGTACAATCATGTAAGAGAAATTCAGTTGCATGATGTAATCGTCAATGGAGAATGTTAGATTCTTATGAAGTTCTGCCTTAATGATACCTCCGTTTCATATTTGTTTCTGAATTTTTTTGTTTTGATGTTCAGCATGATCATAACTGTACTCGTCCTAATATTATTTGCTAGCCCACCGGACCAAACTTGTTGGAACGCGTCTATTTTCGACTGCAGGTGCTCTGATCTATGTTTAAAAGCAACTGGTGATATTAGAGTACTTCCATAGCTTTGACGGCAAATTATAAGAATTTAAAAACATAGAAATTTTCTCATTGTTTAAAAGGTAAATTAAAAGAATAAAAAATAACATAAATTGTCTCATTGTTTACGAGAAAAAGAAAACATCCTACTAGTATGACAAGTGTGGAATGTCTATTTCTAAGATGACTTATGTTTTCTGAAGTCACATATTTGAACCCTTAGGTCAATCTAGTTATCTGGAGTCAAAATATATACATCTCAAATCTAATCCAGCGGCCAAAAATATTGATTAAGAGTTAATAAAAATTACAGGCAACTCATAGAAAGCAAGACAAATAACTATATACAACTTCTTTTGGTTTTTAAATATCTGACGGGGTAATTTCTGATGCACATCAAACATTTACAAAAGTGTCATGGTACAATATCAAAACTCAAAAGTAATTATGGCTTCAACGCTGTACGTAGTGGTATATATTAGGGACAAGGGACTAGAGATAATCAAGGACGACTTTTTTTTTTATTATCTACGCTATTCTATAATACACTAAAATTTTCTTTACTAAATCCACCCCCGTCAACCACCCCACAGTCATGCCTAATCTAAGTCCACCCAGATTTGTGTACCCAAGTAATCTAACTTCATACAAATGAATGACCTGGATCTCTCCTCAAACCTTCTTCTCTTACTCATTGAATATCCCAAGGCCAAAATCATTCGGATCATGCACATCATTGAACCCAGAGAGCCACTTCCGCTCCCCACCCCCTCCCGCACCCTCTCCTCCCTCAAAAATTCGTGAGCACCTGTTACACCTCCTCCTCCCCCACCTTGCGCCGCCGCCGCCTCCTCCTCCTCCCCACCCCGCGTCGCCGCCTCCTCCCCCGTGCCTCCACTCCCGCCGCTCCCCCCGTCCTCCACCGCGCCGCCACTCCCTCCGCTCCCCCCCGTCCTCCACCGCGTCGCCGCTCCCCCATCTCCACCTCTCCCCCGCGCCTCCACTCCCTCCTCTCCGCCCGTCCTCCCCCGCGCCGCCGCTCCCCTCACCTCCTCCCCACCCCACCCCGCGCCGCCGCCGCCCAAAATATTTTGTATATTTGGTTATACAATATATGCTCGCCGCGCCACCGTCTCCACCCCCAAAAACCCTAGGCGCAGCCCTCCTCCTCCGCCGCCCGTCGCCTTCCGCGGCCATGGATCTCCTGCGCTCGCACCTCCACAAGGTCCGCATCCCGGAGCCCACCAACCGCATCCACAAGGACGAGTGCTGCGTCTCCTTCGACACCCTGTAACTACGCCCCCCCTCCTCCTCGGTCCTCACTTCGATTTGCTAGGGTTAGGGTTTGATGCGAATTTTTGTCTCCGTGCATTGCGCAGAGGTCGGAGGGGGGCCTGTACGTGGACATGAGCTCGTTCTTGGGGCTCGGGAGGGTGCACGTGGAGTGGAACTACGAGAAGACGGGAACCCGTGTACCTCCACATCGTGCAGCGCTGAAGCCGGAACCGACGAGGCGGATCGCCGCCTGAAGAAGCCGACCCTCCTCGCTATTGGTATGACGCGCGTATCCTCCGATCACATCGTATTTGCTTGTCTTTGTTAAGTTGTACCGCACGCCGTCGCCAACTATGTGAATTGCATGCTTGTGTTTGGGTGATGTGATTGTTTCCATCAACTGTGTTATTGTGGAGCAGTTTTATCGTCTAGCGTAGGAATTTGGTGCGAAATCTACATGATATGATATGTTTTGTAGCTTATGATTACCATTACTGTTTTATGGCTATGTTAGCTTTGGCTTGTTTCGTGTGATTGAGACCTATTCCTATGCGATGTGACTTTTGGATTTGCAAGATAGCTGTGCTTAATAATATCAAAATTGTCGACATGGTATATTTTCTGCTTTTGTTAGTTGGGTCGAACTCCCATGTTGCAGCAAATTTGTGTTATTTGATTTTTGGCTATTATCCGAAACGGAGATGATGTCATTGCATAGAACATTAGAAACTTAGGATGTAAGGTGGTTGTGTTGGTTTATTACTGGTTTTGTGATATTCTTTATGCTAAGTATGTGTAGTATAATACCGATCTTGTGACAAGACTTGTCTATATATTTGGATTATCGAATAGAGCTATATGCGAATCGAATTGCAGTGTATTTCTGTGTTCCCATGCTTACAAATAGAAATAGATGAATGTGGGTCTAATAAGTTCTGGTCATTTTATATATTTGAAGCAATTACCATATTCACTAATGAGTTTTCTACAATTGATAGGAGTGGAGGGAGGTTTCTTGATCAAGAACACGAATATGATGAGACTTTTGAAATTGTTATCTTGCCTGAATTTATCTCTCTCCGTTTCCATCGGTCGACTTGCTAGAGAAGGTAAATTTCGTGTTTTATGTAAAAGATTGAAGCTTTCATATGCATAGTTATTTATCAGTACTATAAACCTGCAGGTTAGGCTCAGATTGATAAAGTTATACTTGCTGAAAGTCTTTGTGAGAAAACAACAATCGCTTCTTGGGTTGTTGACAAGAAGAAAATCGTGCATATGCTATGGACTGCAGCAACTAGAGAATGGTGTTATTGTGCCTCCTACTGGATGGAAGTGTAGCAAATGTGATAAAACGAGAATCTCTGGTTAAATCTAATCGATGGTATGATTCTCTATGGGAGGCGGCTTTGGGATGGAAGTGGTGGGAATAATCATGCTGTTGAACACTACCAACAAACTAAATATCCTCTTGCCGTGAAGCTTGGAACAATTATCTGCTAATTTGGAAGCAGCAGTAATGCTACTCTTGAACTTTTGCATTTTGGACTTCATTATTTTATATTTACTACTACCTCCGGGGCGATACCTTGTCACTGTGAAACATGCTGATCAAACCTTTTGATCTCTCACTAATAGTAGCCTTTTGAATATTTTAATTGGTCATGTGAAAATGGTAAGAGTAGATTCAGCATAAAGGTACTTGTGGAATATTGTACTTTAATAACTTTGAAATATATTGTGATAAAAAATAACGGTCAAAGTTGCATTCAGAGGCACAAAAACTCAGAAAGTTGAAAATGTAAACAAATGAGACTGGAGGGTGTATTTTGCAACCATTATTGAAGATATGATTTTTTATTAAGTGTCCGAAGGTGTCTGATTTGTTCTTTTAAACTTCTAGAGTTATTTTCTTTACATATGCAGTTCATACCACATAGCTTGTGTGTCTTCATATAAAAGTAATTTGCTGGTATTTTTTTTACCTTTTCATGTAAAGGTCTTGCCTGCATACCCTTTTAAGTTTACCAAAGAGTATTCTTGATGCAACCTTTCCTATCAAGGAGCATGGGTGGCAGAGTTTGCTTTAGTCATTTCTTCATTATTTGTTAAAATACCTATTCATACCAGCTTTTCTGTGACAGCTCAGACGTGCACTCATACCCGGAAGATGATAGTGTTGAAGATCCATTGTTAGCTCTGTGTAATATGTTTTTTTAAAAGTGGTAAAATTAGATGGAATTTTTCTCATGGCAAATATATGCTCTAACACCTCATTGTACACTTACTGCATAATTGCATTAAACACCAAGCATAAATCCATATTGGAGTTAGATATTGATATTGCTGGATACCGCAATAATTCAACATTCGATCTTGGATATCGGACTCTTGCATGATTATATTTTTGTAAAAAGTCTCAAGAGGATACAGTATGATTTTTAACTATGAATAGAAAAGGTGCTCTTAAGAATTATTGTAAATAGCCGAGTAAGAGATCGATGGCTGCGATATTTTTATAGAAATTAAACAAAAATATGTTACAACGGTATTGCACCAATGTGCAGTTTTTGTTCCCCTTCCTTTATATGCTTGGCTACATGGTTTATTGTTTAGGTGCTATGCTTATTTGAACCGGCTTTTTCTTTGTTCTTGGCTTCTTGCAGACTGAGATGACTACCGCTGAAAGAGAACTAGATCACAACACAAATTTTGATTGGAATAGAATACAAGAAAGTGGCAAAGATGCCGAATTTCTATATGGACCTGGTTATACTGGCCTTGTAAACCTTGGAAATAGGTAGCATGGATTGACTACATGAGATTATTTTCTCTTTTAATAATTTCTCTTAAGTAATACATATCTTTCCCCCTTTACAGTTGCTATATGGCTTCAATAATGCAAGTTATGTTTTCAACTCATCCTTTTATATCACGGTTGGTTCTACTTTCTCATATGATACTTCACTTGTGTAGTGTTGCATTTTCCCCCTTTTCACCTTTAGTAGTACCTGCTCTACCATTTATTCATTGAATCATTTCAGATACTTCGAGAAGCAGAGCTTGAAAGCTGCATTTGCAATTTCCCTAGTTGATCCAACATTAGACCTGAACATGCAAATGTAAGTGTGCACCAGCTGATCTATGTGTTTTGGTGTTTATATGTATTGATGTGTCACTATTCGAGGTAGTTGATTTTGGATGCAATTTTCTTAGCTTTTGATGCTAAATGTAATTTTAATCTATAAAGGATATGTTTGGGCATTTATTCCTTATCTGAAAGCATTATATTCTGTCTACAAATTTATTTACAAGTCTCTTGGAGCACCATCACAAACATCATGACTACTCCTAGCATCCGATTTCGTGAGCCCACACTTTTTGTCTTCTGCTGCACTGGGTGGTCACTGGGAAACTCACCCGGCCGCTTGGTGGGGTGTTAGTTGATGACTTGGTACCAAGTGTAAGTCTTATAACAGAGAGTTAAAATCAAGCATGCATCACGCTGCCCAAAGAAAATCGTGACCGTGGTTCTCGCTTAGTAATATGTTGCGAACTCAATACTACTGTGGTATAATCTAAGAAATTATCGTTACCATGCTTTCTATTTTCTGTCCAACTAAGCAGGCAAGGATTCATGTTGCCGTGCAAGAATTTTAACCAATATATTTATGTCCTTATGCTTGTTTACTTTCATTTTTAGGACAAAATTGGCACATGGTTTGCTCTCTGGTAAATATTCTATGCCAAATCAGGAGGTAAGAATTGTGTATATCTTGATGTGTTGTTGTGGCTCTATGTTGTTGGTAGTTGCCCTTTGCAATTCTATTGTTCAAATCGGTGATGGTTCAGTCTGGAGTAGGCTGTTTTTTTTTTTTGCTTCTTTTAAGATTCATAACCAAATATTGTATAACCAAATATTTTTGTCACATAATGAATGTCACATAACGACTAATCCTTTGAGGAGGCGACAACATCATTGGACTCACCCACCGACGACTTTCTCCATCCCCACATTGTTTAAACTTGTCTCCATATGTGATTATGTTATTTGATACATCTCCAAATACGCGTCCGCCTCCTTTTGTCCGGTCCATTAGGACAAGTTATTGAGTTGTAGTATCGGCAATGTTCACTTATTCTTCTTCTTCTTCTGTCTATAACACAAACAGTACATATACTGTGGGTAAGTGAAAAAGCAAAAGTAGGCTAGACAGTGTAGCTCATCCGGCAATAGGGTGCTCAAATGATTTGCAGTAATCCACATTGCAGTACAGGTCAATGGAAGCACAAACCAAATTTGCAGTACAGTAGGCAATTTATTTGCATGACACTGTGATGAGATTTTTCTTAAGACGGCAAATTAGTAGGAACTGAAAAGAGGAGGTGTCCTGCTGCTCATCGTCGGGCAGTATGGTCGACATACCTAGGTGAAGTAGGCGGAACAGGTTCTGTTGGACGAACTGGTTCCTAATCTAATGATCTCATTAGTCTCCTTAAAACACAAAAATAAATCACTCATAAATAACTAAATAAGAGTATTTAAGTACAAAAGTTTTTTAGAAATAGAAGAAGATTAATCTTAAACCTGGAAGCAAACTATCCGTCGGTCGCTAGCGCCTAGCGGCCAGTTGCCCTTGCCTGCCTCGGCGTGGACAAGAAAGCATAAACATTAAGCTAATATGGCCATACGGGAGGAGGACAAGAGGTATCAGTCATGGAGAAACAGAGTCTCGCACCTTTCACCATGTGCAGCTCTGGACTATATTGTCTAACAGTGAATGGTAACTTCCGAAAATACACAGCAATACAACAAGGAATGAATTAGCTACAGAATGGAAAGGATCTTGCAGGATCAGACAAGCAATTGGCTTGCTATACATATACCAATCAGTCTTAACATTCTATATTTAACATGCCTCCTCAATCACAACCTGCCAAGGTTGAGATTGGCCTTGAACCTCTATGTCCCCCGTCAAGGCACCACGTGAACCATATGCTAGATATCCGATAATCCATGTACAACTAATTCTCAGGTTTAGTATTGTTAAACCAACCATCAATCAATTATCAAATAACCATCACAGATAATCTATACTAATGAACAGTAGGTAACATACCCTTAATAACTTAAATTATAGGCTATTGGGACTAATCAGCAAGTGACCATGCAAGTGTAGAAAAATTAATTGTTAAGAGATAGTACCTGAAGGGTTGCCACGAGGTACTTGCCTGCCAAGCGTTCAGCAGACCGACTGAACGAATGATCGAAAAAAGCCGTCCAAAGTTCACTTCTATCGATCCCCACTTGCTAATCTACCCGCAAGGCAAAATGATTAGAGATGGAGTTAAATGGGATGAGTAAATTAGGACCAAGAACACAAGGCATCCATGCAGCCGTTGGTCGATATATAGCAGGATGGCTGTGTAAATTAGTGAAAGCCTATGAAATTGATAAAGTAAATATTACCAGTTGGTCGATATATAGCAGGATGGCTGTGTAAATTAGTGAAAACAAAGCAGTTGTTGGTTCCCTGCAACATTGAATACACATCATAATCAGTAGATGACAAAAATGATATTATTAGAATGTGTAGGCGGAACCTAATACTTCTTTGCACTGGTTGGCTGCAATGGAGACTCAACTAAACCACCAAAAACTGCACCTTTTTGATCCCCAACTACCTGTTAGAGAACACAACAATAAATGAATAATAGCAAATTAGCAATTAACAACTAATAGCACAAAATATGTATTCACATGAGAAGATATTATGGAGACCCATAAGAAATCCATATTGTCAAGAACATAGTATTTTATTGGAGTAAACTAAGCACTATCACTTAAGTAAGAAACTCTTTGGAACTATGTAGTATTGGTTGGTACAACTGACTGCTGTCTTTCAAGTTTCAAGTACCGATGAAAATATAGCAAAACGGATAGCATCAAGCTACTTAGGATACATACCAAAAGCGAGTAACCAGGGCAAAGCATGCTCCTTCCATATAAAGTAGATAAAGATATTCCATGCCTCCATGTGCTGCACAGTTGTGAACATAAACATTAGACAGTAGTCGATACACAGTCGGAACATATTAGAATGGAGACATGTGTTAAACCTGTATAACAAGACCCAGTTCCTTCCTTGGGCAAGAACAGGAAGAGAGGCATAAAGTATGGATCGCATCGTTTCTGACAAAAGAACAGATGGTTCCGACATAGCTGGCAAAATATTGAAGGAAGCAACTTCCTTCGATTCTTCAAGCTGCAATACAGGTGCAACCGATTCAGCATGATTTACCATCTCTCTGTCAATTTTAGGCTCTGGATTTTGTTTGAAGACACCAATCCTAGCCGCTTTGTTAATAATTTTTCCAAGGGACTGATTCCCTCTACTTAGCAGGCCTGTCCTTCCCTTGTTTGCCTTCCCCACTGGTGTTAAAGTTGGGTATCCCATTTCCCCGTTGTCCATCATCCCTCCTTCTATACAAAGGATATGAATCACTACCTTGTTGTGTTGCTGCACAAAATTCTCGAGGATAGCGAAAGCGACACTCTCCATCTACCATACAAGCACACTTTGGATTCAAGACTCCACATGGTCCATGAGAATGTAACTTTGCAACCTCTCCAAAATATTTTTTCTTGATCAATAAATCTTTCATTGAACGTAACTTGGCTCTGTAAACCCTTGAAACAAGGTCTGGCCTATCTTGTGGTTTTTGCCCAGGTTCAAGATGCTCTGCAATCTCTTCACAGGTTCGAGCATTGCGTATTGGGTGGTTCCGACCGGTCACGTATTTATGTGACATTCATTATGTGACAAAAAAATTGGTTATACAATATATGAGACGTGAATCTTAATGAATCTGATTATTCGTTTTATTTTTTACAAATTTTATGTTGTTTTGTATTTTACCGTAGCGTTAGCACGGGCACACTACTAGTGTTTGGTAGTTCGTGATATTCTAACTCGTTTTCTCGTCCTATAATTTAGTGAGCTTCCTATGTGTATTAGGGACTTGGGACTAGAGATAATCAACGACTTTTTATTATGTTTAGTAGTTCGTGATAGATATTCTAACTCGTTTTCTCGTCCTATAATTTAGTGAGCTTCCTATGTGTATTAAGCTATTCCCAATTGCTTGATTCTATAGCTTTGTAGTAGAGAAGAGAGGATAGTTGGATGAGATTTTAGATACAACCACTCTAATAGCTTGATCTATAGCTTTGTAGTAGAGAAGAGAGGATAGTTGAATGAAAATTTAGATACAACTATTCCAATAGCTTGCTACTAAAGTTTGCATTTAAATGAAAGAGATTGACTAGTTTTGAGAGGGATGGTCCACTAATTTTTTTAGTTTCCTAAAATAACTTATAATTGCATGAGTATTAAGCTTTTCTCACTTTCCTCTTTCTCTTCCACTTCACTAAAAAAGTGACATGACATATGCTAAGTATCAAACAAATCGGAAACTCCTGTTTTCGTGCGTGCGCTGTTTGTTGTATTCTCCGCACAGTGTCCTAAGGCTATGGATGCATGAAGCCCGTGGGAGATTCCCCAAAGAGAGAGACTCCATTAAAGCTACAATTATGGATATGTACAAGGACCACTTTCAAAATATACCAAAAGAAAGATTTCAACATCATAAAGATGGGTGGGCAGCAGGAAGCAAAACGGAAACAAACGGTAACCATCCTTCCCCGACCAGCCTGCCTAGACTCTTTCCTTCCTTCGCATCTCCTCCGATGTGACCATATGGGGCGAGCGAGCCTGATGTGAATTGATTTCGTTTCAAATTTTCAATTTGATTTCACGTTTGTATAAATTGTTGTCCAACTAATTTTAAATTTACTGTGGATAGTATCATGACTTGCCACTAAATTTATATTGATTTTGCACTCGAATTTATCCTGATTTGCTTTCAAAGTTTGATAATTTATTTTCAAATTTATCATGATTTGCTTCACATCTGTATAAATCTGGTTTGAATTTTGTACGGAACTATTTTTAAGTTATCCTCATGTTACTTACTAATTTATCTTGCTTGCAAATTATACTTATTTTGCTTTTATGTTTATCTTAACTTGCTTTTGAATTTATGTCGACTTACTTCACACATATACTAAGTTGGTTTTATTTGTTATTTTACTTGCAAATTATACCCATTTGCTTTTGGGTTTTTCTACCGCAGCAGGTAAGTTGGTAAAAAGGTAAGATTAGAATTTCTCACCAGATGACGAAACCCATAACGCGAGACGGTGCCGACTATCCCTGGGCGGTTTGGGAACCTCTGAGAGCGCTACTCGGCTTTCTAGACGGTGCCGACCGTCCTTGGATGGTCTGGGAACCTCTGCGAGCATTACTTATTCGGCATTCTAAGAGCCGATGGGTTTGACGGCAAATCTCCCCTCCTTCATCTCTGTTGTTCCCCATTTGCATATTTGTGGTATTACATCTCACTTCCGTGCAGGCCCTCTATTCATGAGCCCCACCTGTCATAGAATGTGGTGTTTGGTCACAAGATGCTTCATATTTTACTACTACACAACACACGAATTTATTAGGTATGATGGGAGGCGAGAGAAGAACGCATGTTATTAACTGGTTCTTTTAAGTATCTATCATATAAACTAGTTCTCTACGAAATATACTTATGCTTGCTAAATATACAAGGAAACACTCACAGCTCATAAAGATGCCCCGCGCTACTAGATATTTGCCAAAACATGCTACCTCGCGTATTCAAACTGAAAAACTTAAGAATCTTATAGCAGGACACGTCAATGAGAAAACGCTGGATTCTTATAACCATATTCAAACTTAACATGGTATGAGTAGAACATGCGTGGCTACAATTAAATTTGGTTGTTTATGATTCCGGAGTCCCATATCGCATAACCATATTCCTGAACATTACAAAGAATTCGCTACAGACTTAGCCATGTATATTAATGTACCATAACCTCCTACCCTGTTTTTTAAAAAATGAAACATAACAATAAGTACTTTTGATTTTTGAAGTTGCCCCGTGATGTCCGGAAAGAGGATAGATCTCACGTGTTAAGATAGGATTCGCATGCTTCTCATTATGTCAAAATTCTTGAAGATGCGTTAGAAATCACCAATCTGCTCTGTACAAGTCAAAACCTTGAGTCCAGGATAAGTCAAAGTAAGAGAGGGAGAGAGAGAGAGAGAGAGAGTCCCGTCTGATTACATCAAGGTTTAAATTGAGCGTCAGACTTTGATCAATCCATGCAGGCATGCACTAGATGAGGAACGTCACAAGTCTCAACAATGTTCAAACTCGACTAAATTTGCAAGTAGAACCTACTTGCAAAAATAAATCTGGCGGTTCAGGACTCTAGAGTCCCAGAGGACGAATTTTACGTGCTTAAAGATCGACATGATTGTATTCCGCAGAGGCAAAAGATGCTCGGCAAGGATAAAATTGAGTACCAGCCCACGCCGTCCTCCAGAGGAGCGTACTATAAATTGAGCACCAGCCCACGCCGTCCTCCACACAAATCAGCCAAAGCGCCACACCATAGAAACCCCCAGTTCCAACGCAAAAGATGGCGCCGTCCAAGTTCTTCGTCCTGTTCTTCGCCTTCTTCGTCGTGGCGGCGACGCTGCAGCCGTCCGAAGCGAGGGTCCCAGGACTCAAGCCTGCAGCCGCAAATCAAGAAGCATCAGAAACGGCCATTGGCGGGAACCAAGAAGTGCCCCAGCCATCGTCCAAAGCTGCCGCCGCGGACGGAGAAGCAGCACAGCCATCGACGCGGCCCGGCTTCCCGGGCTTTCCACCGTTGCCCGGCCTGCCATTCATGCCATTGCTCCCTGGCTTTCCTTTTCCACCATTGCCAGGCCTGCCATTCATGCCACTGATCCCTGGCTTTCCTTTTCCATCATTGCCCGGCCTGTCCCTGCCGCCATCGCCACCGCTCCCTAGCACGCCAGGCGCTCCACCATCTCAGCCATTGCCAGGTTTCCCTGGCTTATTTCCACCGTTGCCAGGCCTACCACTACCAGGTGCACCACCTCACCTTGGTTTCCCAGGCTTACCGGGTAGCGCACCTTCGCCACCACAACCGAAGGAGTGCCTAACACCATTGATGGGCATGATGCCATGCATGGACTACCTTACCAACACCAGCGTGCTGACGCCTCCGAGCACGTGCTGCGATGGCTACAGGTCGCTCATCAACAGCGCGCCCATCTGCCTTTGCCACGGCATGAACGGCGGCATGAACACCCTCCTCCCCAAGCCCATCCTTCAGCTCCGTATGATGTTCCTCCCGGTCACATGCGGCACCATGCCACCAATACAAACGTTTTTCATGTGCTCCAGTAAGTTGCAAATTTTACCATATCGATATCTTGCGTAGTTGCATTGTTTTTGTGGAGTTTATGCCGGCAAGGAGATTAACTTGGCGATGTATTTGACAGCGCAACCAGTGCCACCGCTAATGCCTCCTGGCTCTCCGGCGCCTGCTAGTCCTCCAGTGTCGCCATCTTCAGGTAATCTTTTGGAATACTCTCTTTGAGCAACAGGTTAAAATTAGTGCTATATGGTAGTACTCTTAACACACCCTTTCAATTTTGTTTTTCAGAGGTATCACCGTAGTAGCAAGATGATGGATGGTTTCGTCAAGATTAGCTGTTGATTATAGCCAACTGCCTCTTTAATTGGTTGTTTTATAACCAGTTCTTAATTAGCTTAAGTATCAGGGATAACGTATTATGCATTTTTTTAGGTGTTTAGGAGGTCATGTAGAACATAGTGCTACTTAATAGGTACAGTCATGTAAGAGAAATTCAGTTGCATGATGTAATCGTCAATGGAGAATGTTAGATTCTTATGAAGTTCCGCCTTAATGATACCTCCGTTTCATATTTGTTTCTGGATTTTTTTTTTATGTTCAGCATGATCATAACTGTACTCGTCCTAATATTATTTGCTAGCCCACCGGACCAAACTTGTTGGAACGCGTCTATTTTCGACTGGTGGTGCTCTATATTTAAAAGCAACTGGTGATATTAGAGTACTTCCATAGCTTTGACGGTAAATTATAAGAATTTAAAAACATAGAAATTTTATCATTGTTTAAAAGGTAAATTATAAGAATAAAAAATAACATAAATTTTCTCATTGTTTACGAGAAAAAGAAAACATCCTACTAGTATGACTAGTGTGGAATGTCTATTTCTAAGATGACTTATGTTTTCTGAAGTCACATATTTGAACCCTTAGATCAATCTAGTTATCTGGAGTCAAAATATATACATCTCAAATCTAATCCAACGGCCAAAAATATTGATTTAGAGTTAATAAAAATTACAGGCAACTCATAGAAAGCAAGACCAATAACTATATACAAGTTCTTTTGGTTTTTAAATATCCGACGGGGTAATTTCTGATGCACATCAAACATTTACAAAAGTGTCATGTTACAATATCAAAACTCAAAAGTAACCATGGCTTCAACGCTGTACGTAGTGGTGTATCATTACTATTATTAGTATAGTGCCCGTGCTAACGCCACGGCGACATTTCGGGGATGCACATGAAAACAACTAAATGATGATTTTTTTTTCATAGTTTAAGTTTCACGCAATTGTATATCACCATGTATATAATCTGGAAAACACTCATGTATATCACCAGCAAGTTCAGGTCATGAAATTACAAGCCTAGACCAATTATAATGCATAACATTGTTGTAAGCCTAACTGCCGAGCATGTCACAAAGGCTTAAATCCCAATAGAAAGAGCTATTCTCAGATTAAACGAACAATCAGATTCATTAAGAAAATATTTTTTATTTTCCAAAGAAAGTAGAAAAAAGATATAAAAAAATGTGCAGAGGACATAAATTTTCATGGCGCTACGGTAAAATACAAAACAAGATTCATTAAGATTCACGTCTCATATATTGTATAACCAAATATTTTTGTCACCAAGACACAAGCTATGACCATCGCTAGCTTGCCACGACCACATACAACTCGCTATGACTTTACCGCTCAAAGTCTACGACCTCATCCCAAGTCGTTCCGACCGATCGAAATGATGAACCAACAAATGCACGAGGTCTACGACTTCACCACGAAGCCATACGACCGATTTCAAGATGTCTACGACCATGTTCAAGCCTCTCGAGCACAACCGACCGCCACGAGTACTTCCGACCGAGTCCAATGCCATCCGACCGCATACGACCGCCTTCAACCGTGTCTGTGGCTTGTCCGACCACAACTGATCGCTTCTGACCACTTCCGAGCGCATCCGATCACATCCGATCGTGTCCGTCTGCGATCCGACCACGTTCGACCGCCTCACAACGTGGTAGAAGTCCGCCGACTTTCCACGTGGTCGTAGTCGAGGTCCGCGATTATCGACCACGAAAATAAACAACATTAATCATGTCATGACGATGATAAAATGACAAATTTCATATATTACTATATTAGGCTATTACGAGATTGCTTCTCAACAATTGCAAGTCAAAATTTTAATGCCAAAGGATAACCACATAAAAATAGGGAAATAATGATTTCCTACTTAAAATAGCAGGTCAAAACATTGGCGGCAGGACATGTGTCAAACTGGAAAGTATAAAAAATAAAACAGTAGACATTCCAGAAGCCCCATCAACCTAAAAGGCTAAACACATCAAACCAACAAAATAATTGCTATCTTAATAAAAATCAAAATTTAGCAACAATAGTTGCTAAATCCTAAGTACACAATCAAGATCAGATACGAGATTAGCAAGACTGCTTCCTAGTACATAAATGTGAGCAAATTGCTATAGAATTCCACTGGAAAACATCTCATTCGATGAAACATATTCTAGACACTTAAACACCCAATGTCCACAAAAATGTGCTTGGATACTCATCAATAATACATTTATTAAAACTCCAGTGATCAATTCATGCATCCAAGAATTCTTTTGATAGAAGTCTGGAACCGACACAATTATGTGAGAATTAGCATGTTCAAATATTGAACCAAGTGCTACCAATCTCATGACTGCAAAAGAATTGAACATGCAGATCAGTTCACAAAAATATTACAGAGTTGATATGAGTTAAATGCAGTACCATGCAAGACATGGTTGGCCAGCAGGTTTAGATACATGCATAAAATCGTCGAGATGAGCGGCCTTCTCATTCCACGCCTGCCTCTCGGCGTCACTCAGCTCCTTCCACTTCACCGAGATGAGCGCATTCATCGTCGAGTTGTTGACACCGGGGATTTGTGAATGGACTCCCCATACCAAATGTAGTATTTGTGAGATTTCCCAACATGAACAAGGTTACAGATAACTCTGCAGCCAACAGGACTGATAAATCCCAACAAATACAAATAGTAGCAAGGAGATATCCTGCACATGCAGATGGATGGAGTGAGCAGTACGGCCAACGGAGCAACTGGACAAGTTGGAAATTTCATAACTTAGGAACTGCACAGCCTTTATTTTCCTTTAAACCACAACAGGTATAGGGAAGGAGATGATGAAATGAAATGCTGCTATGTATGTACCATCTAGTACTCTGCACTGCCTACATATTTCTGGATACCGGTAATTATCACACATGGGCATAAAGAGGGAGCGGTTAAATGAATAAATGGTATACTGCCCTTGCCTTGAAACATCAGCACCTCCTGCCTGCCTGCATCAAACGTCCACCGCAATAAATCTGGTCTGGGACAGCCTGTTGGCGTATGTGGTTACGAGCTGCAGCTGTGCGCTGTCCAGCCTCTCCAAATACGGCAAGAACGCTGGCCCGAGCTTGAGGTATGTATCCACCAAGCAAAGCACAACAGCCTGCAATGCAGCACAGAATAAGCAGATTGTAGCTAATTTATGGGGATTTCTCGACAAAAATATTATTTGGAAAGTACATGCTGCAGGAGTTTTTAAGGTCTCTGCCTATTTCATGCTAGTCTCTTCTTCTTGTTTTCTTGGTGAATTCATCCATGTATGTGCTAAGTAGCAGTGTAGCACAGATATAGAAAAGGCACAATCAGTATTCAGGATGCACACATGGCACAACCAAGGTCTTTCAATCCAAGGCTCAATGAAATGCACAGGGCAGAAAAGTTTGATGTCGACTTAGATCCCAATAAAGGTACGTATGAACTGAGCTGTGATCAGTTAAGACTTCCGAGGAGTATGGCCCAGATAACTGAAGGGGTATGACCCAGATAACTGAAGGGGACAGCCCAAATTTACATCAACGAAATGCTACTGAATTTCTGAACAAATTGAGTTGTGCTACTGGGAGTCTTGGAAACACTCACCGCCTCAACATTGTAGCTATAGTTATTACGCAAATGTTAGCCAGTATAGCTCAACAAGGGCCTTACCCATTGACCTTTCCTTGAACAGATGAGGTTTGAAAAAAATACTGAGCACAACTTTCAGATATTGTGGTACATGCATGTAAGGCCTGGACACTTGCTAATTTTTTTGAAGGACTTCTAACTATTCCCATGACCTTTTGCTATCAGGAACTTTGGGGAGATGAAAAATAAGAACAAAATTTCTAAGAAAATAGCGGCTGATCTTAAACACAATCTATAAAAGGAAGTGGGAATGAATGAACCTTGCGAACATATGGACTATGGTTTTCGAAAGCATCCAACAGTGCAGGAAGAAATGTTGACAAATGAGTCATCAGGTCGTCCTGTGACAATCGAATCACAAGCTGCAAAAAAAACAAAAAATGGGGCCTCACCAAGCTAATACCACAGGTCAAAGAAAACCAAGTGGTTATAAATAATAAATGTGCAGGTAGTGAAATGGACAAGATCAAACATGGGCGCATTCACAACATAATCTGACGGATTAGCCCGGTACAACTATTGATGTTAACACTGAGCACAGGCCATTGACCGCACACAATATCGACCCACATCAACTGTAAAACTTAGGGATGATGATTACCTTGCTCAAACTATTGATGCTGGTAATAAGAATTTTCTCATCATGGCAGGCCAACTGAGAAGCAATTGCCTGTATATTTAAATGAGAAACATAAGATGCCAACAACTGCGAAAAAGGAAAAACAAAAGGAACAGAAACAATTTGTCCATGGCATCTATCAATTCCAGTCCAAAGATGGATTATGTCAATTCACCGAGATGTTGTCTGCCTTCTCCTTCTTCTTGAGCAGCTGCAGAGCCTCCTGCTTCATGATTTTCTTCTGCTCCTCCTCTTCCTTCTCCAAGCTCGCAGCTTCCTGATACATTCAAACAGCTTCACATTAGATGCCTATCTTTTGTTGTCGCATTAGAATCGAGGAACCATGGACTGTGCACAATCGTCACACCTCGAGCTTTTTCTGCTTGTACACCTCCATCTGCTTGCTATACTCTTCCTTCTGCTTCCTCGCAACCTCCTCGTAGGGTGCCTTCTGAGCTTCTGTCATGCTCTTCCACTCCTCCCCAGTGATCTTACCAATCTGCAAGCACACAAGAATAGTAATTAAACCGTTCATTGCCAACCTGTCTTTCCTCAAAAACTTCACAAGAACCAAGAACCTTTTCAACAAAAAGAACCACCATAAATTAAGTCAGCTTACATATATTGCCATGCAACTAATGTTTAACCATGTACGCACAATTCAATCCAGATACATCTACAGACCAAAACCAAGAATATAAGCATCAACAATTGGTGGTATTGCAGAGGGTCCGACAATCTAGAGAAATGAGAGTACCAGTATAATACATATCTTCGTGAGGTTTACAAAGAAGAATGGATAAACATGAAATTAACGATTAACTAACTCGACTAATGGCTAATCTGCTGTGTGCATTTATTGAAATGCAATCCCGCTTACACGATTCAAAATGATTAAGCCACCTCTGCAAATCGAAGCAAATATGACCTTGTGAGTACATTAAAAATTATATCATAATAACATCGAATTGGATATCGAAATTACATACAAGTATGAATGCTTCAACAAGAAATGGCGATTCTAGTTTGAGGAGCCTAAGCTAATATGTATCCATACTTACATTCATTATATTGGGATTTGCACAAAAGCAATAGGTATGCGATATGTTGACAAACATGTGACACTTCTGTAATGATCACCAGAGATGGCATAATATCTCGGTCCCGAAGCTAATTTTCAATTCAATGTAACTTCACAAGAACAACATCATACGGGGTGATCCAGATATAGTAAAGCGCACGCAAGTTGGAACAATAGAACAGTGAAAGTTAAAATGCCATACCTCACCGTGATCTACCCCATGGTTGCGCATACGCTTTCAAGACCTCATCAAGATTTCATCCTCCGAGTACTTCACTCCATACTTTTCACCGATTGTCTGACACCTAAACACACATTTAGAACAAGCCACATCACAAAACATACATATCCCATCATCACTAAAAGGGACCTTTTCTTCAGTAACTCATCTTGCATGGAACAAATCCACCCAAAGCCAAACTCGATGAGCACAAAATAAATCTCTCCATGTCCACGCAACCCAAATCTATGTATATACTCGAACAAAACAACTACAGATCAGATCGACCCCAATCACGCATTGTCTCATTGTGCACACCACATACAAAGACATGGAAACACGCAGCCTCGGCCATTGGCATCTCATGGAGCAGATGAGAACCTCCGCATCAAACAAAGCGACACAAATATACGAATCGGCGATGGGAGAGGGGGTGTGAGCCGACCTGGGCCATGGGCTCGGTGGGGGCGAGGAGGGTGCCGGCGGCGTCGACGAGGATGGCCTTGTGTGTGATGTCGCCGTAGATGGCCCTCCGGAGTCGTAGTACTCCCGCGCCTCATCGCTCCCACCTCGCGACCCGGCCTCGCGACCTCTGCCGTGGCGGGGTGGTGGTGACGCCGCGAACAGGCGGGTCGACGATGTGGGAGGTGAAGGGCACGGAGGTCTCGATGGTGAGCGCGGCCGTGGAGTCGGAGATCGGTTGCGCGGCAGCGCAAGGTGGGGGGAGGAGGCGGCCGCAGAGCGGAGGGATGGGGAGGAGGAGGCGATGCGGGGGGGGAGGAAGGAGGCGGCGGCGGTGCGGGATGGTAGGGCAGGGGAGGAGGCGAGGCGGGGTGGGGAGGGAAGGAGAAGGAGGCGGCGCGGTGTGGGAGGAGGAGGCGGCGCGGGGTGGGGAGGAGGAGGAGGCGGCGGCGGCGTGGGGTGGGAGGAGGGAGGAGGCGGCGCGCGCGGGGGGAGGAGGAGGAGGCGGCTGCGGCGCGGGGTGGGAGGCGGAGGAGGCGGCGCGGGAGAGGGAAGGAGGCGGCGTTCCCGAGGGCGGAGGAGGCGCGCCGGCGTGAGAGGAGGGGGAGAGGGGAAGGAGGCGGGCGGCGCGCGAGAGGGAAGGGAGAGGGGCGGCGCGGCGACGGCGGCGTTCTGAGGTGGAGGAGGCGCACGGGCGTGAGAGGGGAAGGCGGCGGGCGCGAGAGGGGAAGGGCAGAGGAGAGGAGGAGATGGGGGCGTGGGAGATGGGGGCGTCGGGGGGAAGTCGCGCCTCGCGCGGGGTGAGGGCGTCGGGGGGAGTCGCGCCTCGCACGGGGTGCGTGACGAGGTATGATCCAAACAATTTGGGCCATTGGATTTGAGTGAGTAAGAGAAAGGAGAGGCTACAGTGGATATCGTCCCTTCGTTTGAAAGGTTCGCTGGTTCTGGGAACATTAGGTTTGGTGCATCTAGGAGAGGTCTTGACTGCGGGGGACATTTGTTGGGTAGCTATAGAAAAGTTTACAACTGGTGGTTTTATAGTGGTAGAGATAAAAGAACAAGTTGGTAGTTGTACGTCCTTTGTTCTCTAACCGCTTTATTTCTTCAACTTTTCATCTCTCTCTACTTTCCAACCGATCAAAGTAATCCTCTTCCATAGCATGATTCTCTATATATCCAATAAATTTCGTTGCAACACACGGATATGTAACTAATTAGGGACTAGAGATAATCAACGACTTTTTTATTATGTTTGGTAGTTCGTGATATTCTAACTTGTTTTCTCGTCCTATAATTTAGTGAGCTTCCTGTGTGTATTAGGGAATTGGGACTAGAGATAATCAACGACTTTTTATTATGTTTAGTAGTTCGTGATAGATATTCTAACTCGTTCTCTCGTCCTATAATTTAGTGAGCTTCCTATGTGTATTAAGCTTTTCCCAATTGCTTGATTCTATAGCTTTGTAGTAGAGAAGAGAGGATAGTTGGATGAGATTTTAGATACAGCCACTCTAATAGCTTGATCTATAGCTTTGTAGTAGAGAAGAGAGGATAGCTAAATGAAATTTTAGATACAACTATTCCAATAGCTTGTTACTAAAGTTTGCATCTAAATGAAAGAGATTGACTAGTTTTGAGAGGGACGGTCCACTAATGTTTTAGTTTTCTAAAATAACTTATACTTGCATGAGTATTAAGCTTTTCTCACTTTCCTCTTTCTCTTCCACTTCACTAAAAAAGTGACATGACATATGCCAAGTATCAAACAAATTGGAAACTCCTATTTTCGTGCGTGCGCTGTTTCTTGTATTCTCCGCACAGTGTCCTAAGGCTATGGATGCATGAAGCCCGTGGGAGATTCCCCAAAGAGAGAGACTCCATTAAAGCTACAATTATGGATATGTACAAGGACCACTTTCAAAATATACCAAAAGAAAGATTTCAACATCATAAAGATGGGTGGGCAGCAGGAAGCAAAACAGAAACAAACGGTAACCATCCTTCCCCGACCAGCCTGCCTAGACTCTTTCCTTCCTTCGCATCTCCTCCGATGTGACCATATGGGGCGAGCGAGCCTGATGTGAATTGATTTCGTTTCAAATTTTCAATTTGATTTCACATTTGTATAAATTGTTGTCCAACTAATTTTAAATTTACTGTGGATAGTATCATGACTTGCCACTAAATTTATATTGATTTTGCACTCGAATTTATCCTGATTTGCTTTCAAAGTTTGGTAATTTCTTTTCAAATTTATCATGATTTGCTTCACATCTGTATAAATCTGGTTTGAATTTTGTACGGAACTATTTTTAAGTTATCCTTAGGTTACTTACTAATTTATCTTGCTTACAAATTATACTTATTTTGCTTTTATGTTTATCTTAACTTGCTTTTGAATTTATGTCGACTTACTTCACACCTATACTAAGTTGGTTTTATTTTTTATTTTACTTGCAAATTATACCCATTTTGCTTTCATATTTATCCCATCTTGCTTTTGAATTTATATCAACTTGCTACTTTGAAATTTATACTTGCTTGCTTCACAACTATACTAATTTGGTTTTATTTGCTAACCTAAGGAGAAATACAGAGTGATGTCAGTATGTTTAATGCTTACTGATCGTAGGCTTTGGTGGAGTGGTGCAGCATCCTTTTATTTTGTCATTTAGCTTTTCTAAGTGTGCGCGTGGAGCAATCAACGGACGCACGTCCGGTCTGTAGTAGGGTCCCAAACAAATTTTCTTGTTAGGAGTGACCATTAGTATTTTCCCAGGCTAACAATGAAGGACCATTGGTGAAGGCGTGGTCAACAACCAGTTTGCATGCATGGACGCGTGCGTCGCGCGGTCGGGGTCGTTCGCCCCCACGTGGTCGTACGGTCAAGTTCGAGCCAACCGCACGCATGCCGTGCTCAGGCTAGCCCATATATAGTTGAAGTCTTTTGCAGGTGGCTAGTGGCATATCTGTTTTGCTCTAGGGCCTGTTTATATTAGGTTTTACTTCTACCTTCTGCCTTCAGAAATAAAAACCAATACAAATGTCTTACATTCTATAAACCATTTTTATAAGCCACTATTATTCATCAACTATTACTTTTTGTTTTCAGATATTGTAACGTACTTTATATTTTATTCTATCACAATTCTATAAGTCGCATGGCGGTCCGAATATTGTAGTGCCTTTCGTTGCACTGTCTTTCTTACATGATGTACTACTATTCATCAGCCGCTTCAATCAACCACTAATATTCACCATTCACAGCTAAAAATCATCAGCAAAAGACAATATGAACAGGCCTTAGCACTAGAGAAGCATCTCCTAAAATATATTGAGTATTGATTCCTAAAAAACATACTCACTCCGTCCAAGTCTTATAATATATTGAGTATTGATTCCCAAAAAACATACCTACTCCATCCAAGTTTATAATAGTAATTTTTGAATGATCTTGTCCATAAATATAAGCCATATTTTATGTTCCAATGCAAAATTAGTGTGATATTCTCTTTATATCCCTAATAAATATACAGCTTTATTTGCTAATATATATATATATATATATATATATATATATATATATATATATATATATATATATATATATATATATATATATATATATATATATATATATATATATATATATATAGGAAAAATACTTTTTACTCCTGGGTGTAATTACACCCACCTCTAATATACCACCTAAATAAATTTGAAATACTCCTTTATCACTTTAGGTATACTCATATACTAATTATAAGATACTTCAATGTAAACCATACGAAAAAAATGCAAGGAAGTCCATAGTTTTTAGCGTATTTTATAAATACCTTCATATACGCATATAAAAAGGAGTATGTTAAAAAAATGTACATACCACCTCTGAAAAATTGTTCATACCACCTATATGGTCTTAAATACTCGTATACTACATGTACATACCCTCCGTTACACGAGATACTCCCTACATTGTGAGATACGACATAAGGTGTAATTACACCGGGAGTAGAAAAGAGGCTTATATATATATATATATATATATATATATATATATATATATATATATATATATATATATATATATATATATATATATATATATATATATATGGTACTTAGAGATAATAATTAAGGGTGATATAGCCATTTCACTCTCTCCTTGGTTTATGTGATAAGAGAAAATACATTTTATAAACTTAGATGGAGGGAGTATTAAGCATGATGATTACAACATGCAACCAAGATCTTACATGGTAAGTACTTCTGTTTTTTAGTAGCACTATACACATGAGGGCATCCTCAGTGGTAGACATTGTACAATAATGTATATAACCTCCGTGTTACATATACTATAATTTCAATATATAGTTTTCACTAGTGGACCCAAACAATAAATCCATCCCTTGGCCTGTCCATCGTCCGTCCCTCTCGGTCTCCTCCCTCCCACATGCCTCCTCTCTCTGTCCCCCTCCCCTTCGGTGGCCATTCGCCTCCTTCCTCCGTTGACCCTCCCTCAACCATGACAGCGTCAGAACCGACGTCACCCTCCCCTCCAGCGGCTGCATATGGTGCCCCCTCCCCTCCGGCGACCGGATCTAGCGGCCCCTTCCCTCCAGTGGTCGGATCCAACATCCCCTCCCCTCTGGTAGCCTTCTCGGGCTCTGCCGCCACCGTCCCCAACCTCACCACCCATCATCCCACTTGTCGCCACCGTCCACGACACGTGGTGAGTGGCTTGACGACGAGGAGTGCATTTGGTCTCCCCTTCTGCCACTTCTCCCCTCCTCTACTCACCTCCACTCGAATCCTGTTGGCGCAAATGATCCTGTCAACATAGATGATCCATGTGGGTACCAGAAAATGCATTGTATCGACACCCATTTCGCCCCAATTGGATGCACATCGATGTCTACATGCCTTGGTCCTCTCAAACACGTGATATCCTGTATGGGACATTGCTTTTATCTCTCTCCTTAAATAATTTTCCACATCAGATTTTGGCTTACATAGCAGGCTAATTAAAGCTATAAACAGATGATATAGGACCATTGTGAGTGTCCTGACTCTCTAAACAAGGCATATAGATTATCTCTAGTCCCTAATATATACCACTATGTACACTAAACATAACTAGTAGTGTGTCCATGCTAACGCTACGATAAAATGCAAAACAAGATAAATTTGTAAAAAATAAAACGAACAATCAGATTCATTAAGATTCACATCTCATATATTGTATAACCAAATATTTTTGTCACATAATGAATGTCACATAACGACTGATCCTTTGAAGAGGCGACAACATCATTGGACTCACCCACCGACGACTTTCTCCATCCCCACATTGTTTAAACCTTTGTATTTCATGCACATAGCAATGTACACAAGTACCCTTTTACAACCTTTTTTGCAACCAATATAGAATCAACACATAAAATTCAAATAATATACAGGTTTTATGCAATGAACACAAGGTCTGAAATTTCAAGTCAGTGCTTTAACAAACAAAATTCGTACTATT
Organism: Dendrocalamus sinicus; assembly: GCA_036346575.1. NCBI lineage: Eukaryota > Viridiplantae > Streptophyta > Magnoliopsida > Poales > Poaceae > Dendrocalamus > Dendrocalamus sinicus. The sequence continues at coordinate 6,196,043 of CM070660.1, read as the reverse complement.
GTTTTCCATTTCTCCCACTGGCTGCCAAAAGCATATATGGCCATGAGTACGATAATTTTCAGCGCAAAGGAAATGAACCATAGATAGCTGTAAAAGAATGAAAGAAGGGATTATGGCTAGATGATGTACCTCAGCAGCCAGAATCGTGCCATGTAAAAGATATCCGGTGCCAATCCAAGTTCTTGCCCACAAAGACTATGTTAGGTAGGCTTCGTTTTCTACATAATTGAAAAAAGAAATGACCATTTGCAAGAAAAGAACAGAATTGATGTTCTCAACAGTGCGCCACAATACGAAATGAATCTGCGAGTAATCACTAAGCTAATCACCCATCTGCTTCTGCCGTTGATCAAACTGCAGTATGAAGAAAAATTAGCTCACCAGATAGTATCAGCATCGCATGACCCAAAATTTTTCATTCACACAGTTTATGCATCAGGTTTTGCATATCTTACCATCATCTTCTCCACAGTTTTGCCTAGTCTCAGGATCCAAATCAGAGAGTTTGCTGTTCTCCGGTTCCACCTTTTGGGTATCAACTTCAGGATCACCTTTGATCACAGATTTCCACCATTCCATTTGATTCTATTTTGTCAGCAATATAGACAACAACTTTCCATCCTCTGATGATATTATCACAGGGAAATGATACTCTCTGTCAGTAAGGGGCTTAGGATGGAATGGATATTATAAGTGGGCACTATAACATAAAGCAAAGGAATTGTAACATCTACCTATACTCCAGAAGCAGTCATCAACTTTGATTGGTTTGTAAAGCTCACCCTGGTAACATGTGAAGTTCCAATTAGAAGACCATACTAAAAATACCAAATCATGGACACAGAGCTACTACTACATAATTTCTACAAGAAAAATGCTTTCATGCAAAAGGTGGTAATGAATCGCTTTACAGTTGTTGCTACTTACATCAATGATGGGAGGCTGCCCCTTCAATCCAACCTTCAGACGGTCCTTCTTAGGGTGTGTTTGGTTGAGCTGTGGCTTGAAAAAAAGTCTTTGAGTGTGGGTGTGGAAAAGTCTTTGAGGTTGTGGGTGTGGAAAACTGTAAGCTGTTTGGTTCAAACAAGTATAAAACTTACCTCCTATCTCTATTTTCCTTGAAACAAGCTGTGAAATGACTCTCTATTTTCACCATTTCAAAAGCGAAAGCCAAAAGCCAAAAGCAGGGTCCAAGATGCTTTCAAAACTGTACTACCCAAAAGTAGTTGCTTCTGAAAAAGCAGCTTCTGGTTTCCACCCCTTTGGTTGGCTTTTGGCTTTTTGGAAGCAAAAGCAGCTCCCAAAAGCTCAACCAAAGGCACCCTTAATCTCGCAGACAACAAACCTTGATTTTGTTCCCTGAGGAACAAGAACAGTGATGGTAACCTCTAGCAACTGCTGTGTCCAGGAATACTTCTCCAAATCAAGACTGTTACTAGCATTTGGTTCTGTTTAATAAATCAGAAATAAAATGAGAATCCCTTAGCTGACCTTCAGCAAGTACAATGAATTGAAATATAAATGACAACCGGAGCTATGTCTTTTTACAGAGGCGAATTAAGGATAATTTTACAAGACCACCAGATAAGCAAATTAAGCACAATAGATTTACTGGATATAAATAACATGGCATGAACCCAGGTGTCAGCATAATCACAATATAGTGTTTCCAGACAGCAATTGAATATAGAAATCTGAATGTAAATAAATCCTGAAACACACTGGCTTTGTTTTGGTCCGATTTCACATGTAACAGTGAAAGCGTAATTTACTGCCCGTCCATCTGGAAGCAAATAAGTGATGAACCAATGTGATTTTATCCTAAATAAGCTGACTTTAAGAAAGGTATGTACTACATTGTTCGGCATATAGACTGTTAGGAGGATAACTCTGCGCTACCACTTAAATTATCAAACTCCACAAAAGGGATCCAAACACTCAAGATGAAACTAAGTAACTCCGAAACCTAGTAAACTAATTGCACATTTGAATTAGGAATGTGGACACTAAAAAACTACTTCCTTCAGAGTACCCAAATCCACAGAAAGGAATTGATCCAGCTTGAAAACTATCCTGGCCTAATTAAGATTCGATCATTCGAGTCATCAATTGGAACAGGGAGCTTCTCCACATTTGGGATCCCAGCTCCATTGCAACGAACAGATCCAATAAGTAGAGCATATTGATCAGAGAATTAAACCAAATCTATCCTATCCTAAACAAGCGGTCCTTATCTGATGATCCATGGAAACCAAGCAATCAACCAGAGAAGCAATCATCAAATGAGGCTTTAGATTACTCGACTGAAGATCTAAAATTTCTCTTCTAGATTGACTGATTGAGTTAGCATCGCAGAAACAAGGTCCCAAACCTCTGAACAAGCAAGGTCGGCCTTACTAATAAAAACCACATTTAGCATCAAAACCCTAAAACCCAGCAGCAATAAAAAATTAAGGGATTATGGCAAGAGTACTCACTTCTCACTTTGCCATCCTCCAGCTCCACCTCCACCTCCTTGCTATCCCTCTCCACCGAGCTCTCCAGCCCCCCGCTCCTCCGTCACCACCGAGCTCTCCGGCCTCTCCTACGCCGGCGCCTTCGCCGCCCTCTCCGTCTCGGCAGCCTTCCTCCTGGCCTCCCTTGCCATCTTCTCCTTCGCCTCCACCTGCGCCCTGGCTGCCGACGCCATCGTGGTGACCTTGCTCACCGCAGAGGGGTCGCGGAAGAGGTCGGTCGCGCCGCCGGCGACGTCGATGGCCGCTGGAGGAACGGGACCGCGCCACCCTTACGCCGAGCACCGCCGCGAGGGCCTCCTCATCGCCGTCAATCGCAACCGCCGCGCGGTGGGCGCGGTGCCTCGCCCTCCTGGAAGTCGGATATGATCGCCATAGGCCGCCGCGCCGCTCTCCTCTAGGGTTTCGCACGCAGCGCCTTCTTAGCCTACGCGCGTGTCGAGATCTCAGATTCGCGAGGGCTTTGGATGGCGAGGATGCCTGGAGGGGGAGGTGGCTTTGGCTTCTTAGTCCGGGGCGGCGGATCTGCGGGCAGAGGAGGAGGTCTCCATGGGGGCGGCGGAGGCGCGCATGGTGGGCGGCGAGCTAGGGTGCGGGAGGCATGGGACAGTTAGGGTTTGCGAGAGAGGGAGAAGCGGCTTGGCTTTGGCGAGTCGAGTCGGGTGGGGAAATTTTTTCCTTCTTTTTTTTGGGTTTAATGATGTACATGATCCGGATGATTTTGACCTTAGGATCTTCAATGAGTAAGAGAAGAAGGCTTGAGGAGAGATCCAGACCATTCATTTGTATGAAGTTGGATTACTTTGGTACACAAATCTGGGTGGACTTAGATTAGGCATGACTGTGGGGGTGGTTGAGGGGGTGGATTTAGTAAAGAAAATTTTGGTGTATTATAGAGTAGGGTAGATATAACTAGTGCCCAAGACTATGTATCAAATCGACTGTTAATCTTGAAACCTTCTGTCTGCTCTTAAGGCGATCCTTCTGCAAAAGGAAATCAAATATTCAATGACGATTTAGAAGACAAGAATCGTAACTAATTTGCACATAGAAGCTTTCTCCGAATGCGTTACCCGAAGACAGCGGCACTTCAGAACTATGAGGCATCGTCGGCAGCGCTGGAGAACTATGATGCATTATCGGTGGCACTGGTTGCTCTGCGAAATCCACCACCAAATCATTTTTCTCATAAACATAAAATCCATGAAGATAATGTAGCATAGAACACACATTGTAGAATAGTAGTGCAGAAGTTTTGGCTTACTGTAGCACACGAAAATTAACGGTGGCGGTAGCATGGTGCTGCATGTGGCCGGAAGGAACATTATGCGGATTGGATCAATGGGCTTGGAGATGATGTTGTTTATGTCGCCATTTATGCCGTGGCAGAGGTAGATGATCGTGTTGCTGACGCGAGCGACCTGAAGCCGTCGCAGTATGTGCTCGTAGGCGCCGGTACGCTGTTGTTGGTGAGGTAGCTCATGCATGGCATCAGCTCGATCAGCGACGCAGGCACGCCGTCGGCTGTGGCGGTGGAGGTGGAGCACTTGGTATCCCCGGGTTGCCAGCAGTAGGGGTGTTAACGAATCAAATAGGAATCCAATATAAGTCTTTCCATATTTGTGTTTGTATTTTTTTAAACAAATACGAATATAAATTCGAATATGCTCAAATACAAATACAAATATTATAATAAATACAAATACAAATCGAATACCTACTTAATTCAGTCGGATTCGAATATCTTACAACATAATAAAATTTAATGAGTTGACTCTGGTTTTATAGTAATATTCATACCCCTTTTTCTCATGTTTATAAATAATTATTGATCATTGGTGCTATTTTTCCACTAACTCTTACAAATTTTAGAGATATTGCAAATACATCGGTTATATACATGTTGAATTTGGCTGAAAGAGCATACAAAAAAGCTTCATTAGGGGATGTGAAAAAAAAATTAAAAACATCAAATGCCAAATTAGAGTTCACCATGACGACGGCCTCATCGAGATGATCGAAATGCATATACAATATGCCAAATTTGAGGATCAAATGCAAAAGATACATAATAGCTAGTTGTTGTAATTACACACGTCGAATCCAGATATTATCCGTATCCGTATTCGATTCAACACATATTTTGTATACTATATTTGTATTCGACAAAAAAATCAAGATACTATCTGGATTTTTATTCGTTTTGCAATATGAATACACTTTTGCTTATCACATTCACTACCATCCAAATACGTATGCTGGATAAAAATAGATAATTCGGATCCGTTTGACACCCCTAGCTAGCAGGGACTCAAATTTCAGCTAAAATTTCACGATTTTCACCAAAATTTGGTTTTCTTGGCCCACCCCTAAAAAGCCCAATTGGGTCAAAAATTTCAGCCCAATTTGAAATATTTCAAGCCATGTGACTGACTAAAGTATGTGTTCGTTCCTTGCTGACTTCTCTCGTTTGGTCATGACTCGTGAAACCAATCCCCATCCCTAGTTTTGACCACATGGAAGGAGGTGGTGCCTGCACAGGAACACGCGGAGCTAGCTCCAGCAAGGGAGTGGGGGACTCAGCGTCGGTGGCAAGGGAGCAGGGGGACTCGGTGCCGACGACAATAGAGGAGGGGGAGGCGCTGCCTGCAGCAAGGGGGAGGTGGAGGCGGCGCTTGTGGAAAAGGAGTAGGGGAGGCATTGCTTGTGGCAAGGAAGGATGTGAAGGAGGTGCCAATGGCAAGCGAGGAGGGGGAGGTGCCACCTGCGGCGAGGGGGAGGTGCTGCCTGTGGCAAGGGAGGAGGTGGAGACGTCGTTACGGCTCCAGCCGGAGGTATTCAAATACTATGTAAACTTGATTTATTCGATTACTATGAAAGGATACTAGGAGTGCCTATCAATTAATTTCTTCGATTGCTATTCATTTGAGCAATTGTAGCCTGCTGTATTGATGCAAGGAATGTAATGTAGCTACAATGTTTTGCTCATACAAAACAAGGGCATGTACGCTATGTCCTGTGACTGTCCAATCCATGTTGCCATGTACCTAGCTAGCTCTTATGTTTTTAGGAAGAACCTAGCTAGCTCTATGCTCTGGCATGCATGGATTGTCGACTTGCAAACGTGTAAAGAAGTACATTTCATCAACAAGCCCAGTTCCAGTCTCCCGATAAGTTCAGAAAAGGTACAAATTAAAGCACATTACAGGCCAATTGTTTGGTCTAGCATTGTTCAACTTGCGAATACCTCCGTTCAAATTTTAAAAAATAATCCGAATCCGTCTTTGTTAAACCTGAGAGGCCAAACCATGGTCCATTCCTTTCGGTCGGTAAACTTGTTAAGGATTGTTTTTCCAAAAAAAACCTTCTGAAAACGCTGCCTTATGATTCTATGAATACAAGCACGAATTTGGAAGTAATTTTCAGAATAAGCGTGCAATCATCGTTAAATACTGATTCACACCGAACATAAAAAAGAAAATCCAGAAGTAAACATCAAATAAATCTATCAATAAAGGCTGAACTTTATTAAGCATCTAATACTCCACTGACGATTACATCATGCAACGGAAATCTTACATGACCGTATTTATAACTAACATTACTACATCTGACTTCCTAAACACCTAAAAAATGCATGTATGTTATCTTTGATACCATCTTAACACTAAGAAGACGGCTAATCTTGACGAAATCATCCATCCTCTTGCAACTACGGTGATAACTCTGAAAAACAAAAACAACAGGGGGTATTAGAGGACAATCATAGCATAGATTTTAACCTGTTGTTCAAAGAGAGTATTCCAAAAGATTACCTGAAGATGGCGACACTGGAGGACTAGCAGGCACCGGAGAGCCAGGAGGCATTAGCGGTGGCACTGGTTGCGCTGTCACATACATCACCAAGTTAATCTCCACAAAAACAATGCAACTATGCAAGATATCGATATGGTAAACTTTGCAACTTACTGGAGCACATGAAAAACGTTTGTATTGGTGGCATGGTGCCGCATGTGACCGGGAGGAACATCATACGGAGCTGAAGGATGGGCTTGGGGAGGAGGGTGTTCATGCCGCCGTTCATGCCGTGGCAAAGGCAGATGGGCACGCTGTTGATGAGCGATCTGTAGCCGTCGCAGCACGTGCTCGGAGGCGTCAGCACGCTGGTGTTGGTAAGGTAGTCCATGCATGGCATCATGCCCATCAATGGTGTTAGGCACTCCTTCGGTTGTGGTGGCGAAGGTGCGCTACCCGGTAAGCCTGGGAAACCAAGGTGAGGTGGGGCACCTGGTAGTGGCAGGCCTGGCAATGGTGGGAATAAGCCAGGGAAACCTGGCGTTGGCTGAGATGGTGGAGCGCCTGGCAAGCCGGGGGAGGCAGAGATAGGTTGAGACGGTGGAGCGCTTGACGTGCTAGGGAGCGGCATGGGCAGCCCGGGCAATGGTGGAAAAGGAAAGCCAGGGATCAGTGGCATGAATGGCAGGCCGGGCAATGGTGGAAAAGAAAAGCCAGGGAGCAATGGCATGAATGGCAGGCCGGGCAACGGTGGAAAGCCCGGGAAGCCGGGCAGCGTCGATGGCTGCGCTGCTTCTCCGACCGCAGCGGCAGCTTTGGACGATGGCTCGGGCACTTCTTGGTTCCCGCCAATGGCCGTTTCTGATGCTTCTTGATTTGCGGCTGCAGGCTTGAGTCCTGGGACCCTCGCTTCGGACGGCTGCAGCGTCGCCGCCACGACGAAGAAGGCGAAGAACAGGACGAAGAACTCGGACGGCGCCATCTTTTGCGTTGGAACTGGGGGGTTTCTATGGTGTGGCGCTTTGGCTGATTTGTGTGGAGGACGGCGTGGGCTGGTGCTCAATTTATAGTACGCTCCTCGCGTAGATATAGAGAACTGAAACATCCGCGTGGCAAGATTGGACTTTCTATCCATGACGAGTCAAGGAGTTTGAGGTTCTGTCTAGACTCCCGAGCATCTTTTGCCTCTGCGAAATACAATCATGTCGATCTTTAAGCAACGTAAAATTCGTCCTCTGGGACTCTAGAGTCCTGAACCGCCATATTTATTTTTGCAAGTAGGTTCTACTTGCAAGTTTAGTCGAGTTTGAACATTGTTGAGACTTGTGGCGTTCCTCATCTGGTGCATGCCTGCATAGATTGATCAAAGCCTGGCGCTCAATTTAAACATTGATGTAATGAGACGGGACTCTTTTCTCTCTCTTACTTTGACTTATCCTTGCGTAGTTCTGCTGCGGATTCGAGAAAAAATGTTTTGACCTGTACAGAGCAGATTGGTGATTTCTAACACATCTTCAAGAATTTTGACATAATGAGAAGCATGCGGATCCTATCTTAACACGTGAGATCTATCCTCTTTCCGGACATCACGGGGCAACTTCAAAAATCAAAAGTACTTATCGTTTTGTTTCATTTTAAAAAAAAAACAGGGCAGGAGGTTATGGTACATTAATATACATGGCTAAGTCTGTAGCGAATTCTCTGTAATGTTCAGGAATATGGTTATGCGATATGGGACTCCGGAATCATAAACAACCAAATTTAATTGTAGCCACGCATGTTCTACTCATACCATGTTAAGTTTGAATATGGTTATAAGAATCCATCGTTTTCTCATTGACGTGTCCTGCTATAAGATTCTTAAGCTTTTCAGTTTGAATACGCGAGGTAGCATGTTTTAGCAAATATCTAGCAGCGCGGGGCATCTTTATGAGCTGTGAGTATTTCCTTGTATATTTAGCAAGCATAAGTATATTTCATACTTAAAAGAACTAGTTTACATGATAGGTACTTAAAAGAACCAGTTAGTAACATGCATTCTCCTCTCTCCTCCCACCATACCTAATAAATTCGTGTGTTGTGTAGTAGAAAAATATGAAGCATCTTGTGACCAAACACCACATTCTATGACAGGTGGGGCTCATGAATAGAGGGCCTGCACGCAGGTGAGATGGAACGGCTAACGATGCATGTTAGAGAAAGCATTGCACCTGTGGGTCTGCCACGTTCTCTCCCTCAAAATCCTCTCCCACTCACATCTCTCTTGATCTCTCTAGTTCATTTCTCTTCCTCTCTGTCCACTCTCTCTCCCTCTTCCTCTCTTCAAGTGGAGGAGTCGTACCATCGGCTGCCCCCCGACACTGCGTCACTGCCTCGCTCCACCGCGTCGGATCCGACCACGCCAGACGCCGCGCTCTGGCCGCCACCTATGCCCCCAACTCCATGGGGCCAGCGGGTGAAGAGGAGGAGGAGGAAGCCCTGGCCCCTATCGTCGCTGGCGCTGGAGACAGAGGCAATGTGAGCACAACGGAGTAGGGGCACTGGGGCACCTCTTCTCCTCTTCCGGCCATGGTGGCCATAGTCATCCTCGAGCTGCTCAAGATGGAGGGCGTGGCTACTGAGAAGATGCGGTTTGGCGGTGTCAGATCCAAACTAAAGGTACATGCCTTTTTCTCTAATTTCCTATCAAATATAGATGTTCTTGTTGCTTCTATGCTTCTAAAAGTTACAGAACACTGCAAGGATTGAATAGATAGGCATGTGAGAATTCATGGCGCATGGCGGGGGGTTGCGGAGGTGAGGGGCAACGAAGGTGAGAAGAGATGACAGCAACCATGCAGTCCTCTTCTCCCTCGGTGGTGCAGCTTTGTTGTCCTCACCTCTTCCCTCATCTTCCACCAATTTGACCATCCGCCCAGCAACTAGGGTTCCAATGAATGGTTGATCTTGCAGGTCACCACTGCCGCTAGCAGCCGCCATCTCCGCGTCCGCCCACACGCCTTCCCCATCTTTCATTGAATGGCTGATCTGCAGGCCGCCATAGATCCCCATCTTTCATTCAAAAGTTAATTATGTTTATCAAAAGATGACTGGATTGAGATGTCCTGCCATAGATCGTCTTAAGCTTTTCAGCCTTTTGTTTTGCGAGGTAGCATGTTTTAGTAAGTCTAGACTGTAGTAACCTAGTAGGGCTGGGTGTCATGCGAGCTATGAGCGCGAGTATCTAGAGAAATAGTACACGGAAGGTTCTCCAAAAAAGTCCACAGAATAGTGGAAGTTTAGCACACATAAAGTACATGTATTTGTTCTTGATTTATCTAATGCGGCCCCATGACAATCATTTTCTATTATACTCCCACCGTCGGGCACCCCCGTAGAAAGAAGGCCGACAACATCGTGAATCTTGGATATGATAGGATCCAGTTGACACTGATGAATGAAAGTATCTCTCGGTGCGAGCTAAGACTTGAGAGCAAACATACAATTTCAGGTATTTCCTTCTCCACTCTATAAATAGAACCTCTTATAAATAGGAAGGGGGAGGCCACCCTTGTGTGTGATTCTTGTTCAGTCTTCTCCTTGCATTTTTGGCGGTCGAGGTATCCGACCAACAGTGCCTACAAGTTTACTATTTGATCTCGTATCGACGACAATTATGAAAATACTTTTTTAGACAAATGTATATATATAATTTTTATATAGCCAAGCTAAATATTTAAAAATATATGCCGATTGTCAAAGTTTTAAAAGTTTGACTGTATATATTCCAAAATGACATATATTTGTGGCTAGAATTGGATCATTCGACTTGGAGAAACAAAGTAAGAGGAAAACAGTAGTGACTTTCGGTGATTCTTAGCCGTCCGATTAAAAAGGACATCTAGATAGGCTGCTACGGTAGCTTCGCTAAATAAAAACCCGTGCCATCGCTACAACGCGGTTTTCACAGCCTTGCTACAGTGATTCCCGCGCACTGTAGCTACAGTGAATTGCTGTTCCTCCCTGATATTGGGCACTGTTCGCTCCTCTCATCTAACTCCATGTTAGGAGCTAGTTTTGGGCGCTCACAGTTAGGGTTTTTAAGTGTATTATGGCTTTTTTCACTGTAATTAGTTTATTTTGTACTATAACTATTGGTAGTCTTTTTTAACGTAATTAAATTTTAAAAAATTTAAAAATAGAATTAACATATTAGTCTATCACGAACAATGCAAAGAAATACGGGAAAAAAGACAAAAAAAAAGTCCAAAAGAGCTAAAAAGCCAAAAAAAGATGAAAAAAGAAATTAGAAGTCAGAAACCAAAAGTTAAAGCCAAACAAGAGATACCTTAGATGGAAGGAAGTAGTATATTAATAATATATAATAAAATTATAATGTTATGAAATTTTTTATGATAAATGAAATTTTTTTGTGATAGATAAGTCATATAGTCTACGTATAGCCGGTGGAAATATTCATTTAGGTACCGTTGGCCAAAGTTAAAATAGCTTGACGGTATATGTTGTGAATGTCACTCATTTTTTAGATTATATGTCACTCATTTTCTAGATTATTTATTATGCAGATGGATCTTCACTGTAATGTGCCACATGATATACCGGCTCCACGCATGGCCAACAGCTAATATTGATGTGCATATTACAATAGCGACAGTTCAAGCTATATAATTTGGCTACAGACAAAGATCATCCGCGACCGACCAAGCGTTGCGGTAGGGCGTGGCGCGGCAGACGACAACCGCACGCTCAATTTGCACGCATGTGGGCGTGTGCCTCCTCTAAAAAAATATAAAAATTACTAAAGAGTACTCATGTGTTTTTTAAGTTAAGAGCACTTAAATTTCTCAAACACTTTCTAGACTAATGAAGTGCTTGTGCATTGCAATGAAAAAACATATTTAGTACCAAATAATTCATGTATTATGTGGGGTGCGACTATAGCGCTCTTGGGCGTGCTAGAGTCTTATAGTGCGACCCCCACACTCTCTTCGTGTTGCACGCATAACCCATATCTGAATAATTTGTGCAGCCCATGATTTAAGTCTACCTCTGCTTTTATCCATTTACAATCCTAGAAAGCACTCAACCCAAAAGAAAATCAGAAAAGCACGCAGCCCAAAAGAAAATTGGACACTGCACATTTTTCTAGTCTCCTTTCCTCGCTGCAAGTTGGGGGATGCAACATGGTGGGACCCACCTTTGCCTACATGAGGCATCTATGCTTTCTACACATCCCAATCTCCTTAACTCGTTTGGATGATGCTAGGAACATGTGCCCTTGCCCTATCTGCCTCGTGGCACAAATATATAGCCCTATCGTAAAGCATTATCGATATGATAATTATTAAACTGTAGTGTGGTAATTAGTTAAAATGATGGTAATAAAAGATTCAACTGATGATAAGTTTTGAATTTTTTCTGAATTCATACATGGGTGATATTTTTTCAAGTTAAGGTGGTAACTAGTCACAATGATATCTAGTAACTCATAGAACATTAAGTGGTGGTTTTTGTTAAATTACCACCTCGAGTTTTCAAAATTATCATCTTCAGTTTTGTGAATTTGAAAATTTTACCATTAGTTGCACCGTAAATTACCATTGTCAGGGTTAACAAATTATCACCCTATTTTTAAAATTTTACTATCATTTTTGTGAGTGTAAAATAGCTCAAATTTTACCATCTTTTACACCTTATCATTATCAGCTTTAATAAATTACCGAATTAATTGTAGAATTTACCATTATTTTGTAAGTCTGTGTTAAAAAAAGTTCATTTACCATCATTAGTGACATAAATTATAAAATACAATTAAAGGATGCAACTAGGGCGCAACTGTGTGCACGTTAGGCTTAACGCACACTAAATCCCCCCGCATGGCCCACCGAGCACCTGCACGCCGAATGGCCCATCGAGCGCTTGCCCACATAGCTTGACTCGTTTTGCCCCTCTCTCAGGGATAATATTCTCCCTCGAACCCCTTTTTTGTCTCTTTTTTCTCAGGCCGAGTGTGTGACCCATCTATACTTTATAGGCTGTAAAAATTTATCATCTTGCGGATGACTTAGTTTGTGGCACCACCATTTTTTAGAAAAAATCAAACAAAAAACTTACTACCAGTTGAAACCTAAGTTATCACATGTAGTTTTTAAAAGTTACCATCCTAAATTCAAAAATTATCATTAATTTTTAATTTAAAAGAATATAAAAAATCACCATGAGTTGCGCTCTAAATTGCCATCTACATTTTTTTTTACAATTTACCAACCTAAAAATAATTTCTCGACTTCAGAGTCGTGATGTATTTTTTAAGAAGGAAAAAATGCAATTCACTTATTTATGTCCATACTTTTATGAGAATATATATTCAATAACATAGCAATCCCTTCATGGCACAGTAACAAAAGTCCGTACAAGCGCTCATGATATGACTAAAAGCCATCAACCGTAACTATAAGTAACCACAGACAAAATGAACCCACCAAAAAACCAGATGGGAGAAAAAGGAGAAGGGCCTACCTGGTAAACCAGATGGGAGAAAAAGGAGAAGGGCCTACCTGGTTTTAGGATGTTGGATTGGTTTCTAATGGCTAAGATGCTACGCTTATATTGCAGACACAATAACAACTGCATGTGATCCAAGTCCCTCTTGAACTGGCAAGGCATGGTTGCCCAGAACTTTGTTAAGTGTTGGCATTCCGATACCTTGGTCATTGCTGACCCTAGTGAAAGTAACCCTAGTCCCTGTAAGCTGGGTCCAAAAAAAACCCTACCTCACCTATCGTGTAGAATCCGTTTCCAATAGTGCGCGCCATTTTAATTTGTCCACTGACACACCGTGCTACCCCTGTCGGTCGATCTCGCACACTGCCTGCCGCGTCGCTTGATCGAACGGATAAAAATCTATGTGTTGTAAGACTACCGCGAGACTAGGTGTGCGATAGACTTCGTGTATTGTGTGAAGCATACAAAGCTAAAGCTTTGTAAATGGGCAAGTCTTGAAGCTCTTATGATATTAGGGCAAGTGTACATTGAAGCTTTCTAAATGAGCAAGAATATAAAGTGCCCATGCGATGCTATTGAATCAAAAAAATGCAAATCCATATACGTTTCTTAAGAGTAATTTATAACTACCAAAATAGTTTGTTATTATTGCAGCTGGCATATGGGATGCATACACAATTATCCTTTTGTTCATTTGAAAGCTAAAAAGCTAGTGATCATAATTCTAGATCAAGCCAAATGCTCTTGACTTAAAAGTTATTTTTCAGTGTGTAGAACAATAACATGGAAGAAACAAATGTTAACTTTGTTTCATTATTTTATTTATCTAAAAGCAATATCTTACACGGTTCAATTCAACTCAACTAAAATGATTATAAGGTTCAACTCAACTAAATTGTCAAACCCTGGACATCATAATGTGCAAAGGTATGTCTCAGAAACATGTGTCACGCGTATCTCTCAGACTGCAAGTAGGGTTTGGGCTTGAATGACCAATGATAGTAAAGACACTGGTAGGCTCGTCCTTACCGATCTAACAATGCTAAGACCAATCTTGCCTATGAGGTATAGGTGCTCCATACATTCATGTGTAATCCTTAATTTGTGCATAAAAGCATGGCATGCAACCGAAAGAAGAAGCACCATTAGATTTTTGCCTGTGATATTTCTAATAATTCGATTAGTCTTTAGGCACACATCAGGAATGTAGGATAGGAAAAGAGTAATCTATAATAATAAGCAAATGTAAGCGTTGCAGATCCTAGCTCCACACTATATAGATCCACAAGTTATTAAGGCATGTCAAAATCCCTTCCATATCAAATAGAAACAGGGCATGAATGGAAAAGGAAAGGAAAGACATGTTGAGATCCCTTCATTCTCAAATAGAAACAGGATACGATGGAAAAGAAAGGGAAAAACTTGCAAGCTCTCATTAAGTGGGACAACTCTAAAGAAATAGTAATTGAGTGTGAAATGCCACTTCCATTATGTCACCTCATTGCATTGGTTCAAATGGATGCCATGGTGTTGCCTTAACATAGTAGATGTGCAAAATAATTTGATCCCTATCATGAAAGAACCGGTTTCTAGTTACAATTTGGCGATCAGAACAAAATACAACTTCCACCCTTAAGAAACACATGATCTTTTGGACCATATGGCCAAAGAAGAAATAGAAGGAATATATACCTCCTAGTTTTAGTTTTTCAAATTAGTTCTACAATTCAGGCTAGAAGAGCAAATGCAAACATAAATTGCATATATGAAGCTGGACCAAGGCCTCATTAGGGGTTAAAGTTCTGTCTGCATACAATCTAAATATATAAGACAATACCTCCGGATAATGTATAGTACTGTGCATTTCATCTCAGCGTTCTCCAAGCTGGGTACTACCTTTCACTTTATCGGGGGATCACATTGGACTACAAAAGATTAAGAAAAGAACTTGATAAATTAGTTGGGTCAGTGCTACCATGCATGCCAGATAAGATTACTTTTATCATGAATGGGGGGATGAACTTTTTTTTAAAAGACTTAGTGGAAAAAGCCCACCTAAACATTGTGTGCCTTGAGGGAGAGATGTACTTAAAATAAAAATAAGTATATGAAATTACAGATGCACGTAGGAGTGATTTAAAGGTGAGATTGAATGAACTTACAAGGTAAATCACGATGAAAACAAACATCAAAGGAAGCCAGAGCCGATAAATCTGTAATAAAATAATGTACGTATGTGTAGGATCGTCGATGGCAATCAAAGGGGGGTGAATGATTGCAGTGCCAGCGGAAACTTTTTCTCAATCTCACTATTTTCTATTCATCCAAACGCAACAATCAACTTTCTCCAGCACACAGCCCGAAGCAAGAGATGAAGACACCGTGCGCCTGGCCAGGAATTCCAAAAACCGAGATCCTCTCTATTTTATTAATCTCAAGTCTCGGCAAAAACCAACAGCCTCTCGCCGTTCGCACCCCAATCTCCCTGAGGCCTGATCCCTTTTTATACGACCGGCACGCTCCGTTTCCTTTTCCAAAAGCCACGCTCTGTTTCCTTTTCCAAAACCGTCTTCTAATCCTATTCCATGCCTAGACGCTGCTACCTCTAATACAAACTTATTTCCTCTTTTCAATCTACTAGAAACCCTAATACCACTCATCTAATTGGGTCTAGGCTTTTTTTTAACTCAACCAGACTTTTAGTCCACTAATTTTCAAGGGACCCGAAACCCTTCCTAACACGGGTTTTTCACACTCACAACTTTTCAACTCATCGCGTGTCGAAGCCTCCAGGATCGCACCTCTCACTACTAGGGATGTGAACAGTAATGACGAACCAGTGTCGTCACTGAAGATGCCACATTCGTCATAGATTATAATTTGTGACGAATTTGTGACGAAATTCATTTCGTCATGGAACGCGCGTCACATTTGTCGTACCGCGACGAAATTATATTTTTCGTCATAGAACTGCTTTTGTTCAATGACGAAAGGGTCCCCGCCATAAAACACACTCGTTTTATGACGATCGGTTTTGTCATGGATAGGGCTGTTTTTGTCATAAACAACCGGCTCTTGTAGGCGGCGTGGCGGCCGACGTGGATCAGTCCACGTGGCGGCTGACGTGGCTTGTCCACGTGGCGGCTGACGTGGCTTGTCCACGTGGCGGATGGCGTGGCTGGTCCACGTGGTAGCTAACGTGGCTGTTACCGTGGCAGCTGACGTGGCTGGACCACGTGGCGCGGTTTTATTGGACTGCTTGGCGCGATTTGGTTCTCCCACGTGCCTCCTTTTTATTGGACCACGTGGCTTAAGTTCGTCACTTGCAAATTCGTCACAGAAAGCACTTGCAAATTCGTCACAGAGACCCATATGGTTATTTCATCACAGACATCATAATTTTCAAATATTCAAATGACCCACAATTCCATAACTAAATAGATCCAGTATTCCAGTGACCATACAACTCAATGAACAATACTCAACTCAGTCATCATCACATTCCAACTAGTTCACAGAAACAACTCAGTTCCACAGACTTGAACCAACTCAGTTCACGAGAACAAATTCACAAAGACAGAATAAACTTAAGTTCTCGACCACAAAACAACCACCAAAGAAGGACCAAAGAACCACCACTAGCTCACATGCCTAAGAAGAGTTACCATTGTTCAAGGCCAAGATACGGCGAAGGAGCGCATTGTTCTCCTCCATTGCTCGGTTATTTTTCTCTGTTAGCTTCTTGTACTCCTCCAACTCCTTTTGGGTCCTCGCCACTTTTCCTCGCCTTCTTCGCTTTTCTTCTTGAGGTCCTCGAGTTCTCCTTGTAGAGCAAGAAGCTTGTTTTTCATTGCTAGTTCTTCCCAAGCTCACTTTCATTTGATGAAGATGATTTTGAGGGGCGGCCGCTTTGATTCCAACATTCTTCAAGAAAGTGTTGTTGTTTCTTTGCTCGGGAGAGCACCTTGGAGACCACACTGCACTGGTAATCGGTGTCTCACCTTCAACAGCAGGTTCTGCCCTCAAAGCTTCCATATCAGACTGAAAATGTCCCAGGAACAATCATTAGTTGGACAGACATGAGAAATAGCAAACAGATGTAACAAACAGATGAATCACTGTCAAGAAGTCTAGATATGAGCTTACTGAAAGACAAACAGATGTATGGTTTTGATTATGGTGTCAGGGGTTTAATGATTTGGTTCAGATTATGAGCTTACTGAAAGATGTATAAGTCTAGATATGAGCTTCTTGAAAGACAAACAGTTGTAACTGTGTTCAGATATTTTGCTTTGGTTCAGATTCTACCTCGAATTTTCCAGTTCAAAAGCTTAACAACCTTACAAAGATTATTCTTGGCATGCTAAACAAAATTAAATCCTAGACCAGCTCATATCTAGACTTATACATCTGATTATGGTCTGAACCCGGTTACAACAGATGTATGGTTTTGATTATGGTGTCAAGGGTTTAATGATTTGGTCAGGGGTTTAAAGACAAACAGATGTTCAGATGAATAACAAACAGATGTAGAATCTGAACCCGGTTACAACAACACACACACACACACCCGTCACACACATGTGATCTGCAGTAAGAAGGAAAGGTTGCATGTGTTACTATCATTGCTTGAGAGGGATGCACCAAAATCGGGGATTATATTTGTCGCTGAACAGGTACTGGTATACATGAATTCCTTTTATTCCATGCCATGTTGATTGTAATATCTCTAGGATCATGAGATATTGTTTCACCTATTTTCGGAGGTGCTAACTTAGGAACTTAGAGGCCGGTGGCCAAGTGATCTTATGATGGGCAAAGAATACAAAATACAAATGATATAGAATAATTTACATTTTTGGTATGATCAAAGGGATTAAAAATCTGATATTCTGTTTCTCAAGGAAGCACCATCAAGTCCGTTAGTTATATAAATGCATGCTGCAGATTATGCATAATGGTGCCATGCACAAGTAGGTAACTTGCGTCTAGAACATACATGTGATGAGTCAATTTCAAGAGGACAAGCGTGTTTTAGCGAACTTCTTTCTTAATTTTTTCTCTTACAAATGACTGCAATGATCCATTTTAAATTAAATCCAGTAGATTGTTGCAAAACCAAGATCCCAACTATCGATGTAAACCACACACACAAAAAACATAAGAGAAAATCGGGTCGTTGATGACCTATTGGCATTATTTGGGGTGGGTCCACCGAATTCGATGGCACCCATGATTTCATGTTGGAAACAAAGACAAGCATCTTAAAGGCACAAGGAAAGCAGATGTAGGGACTTACAACCGCTTCTCTTGCCGATTCACTCAGACCATGTTTGGAGCTGGTATGGCAGTCTTGAAGGCCTCCACCGCATCAAGTTCTTCAATTTGTTGTGTGCTCGGTTCTGCATTGTTCCTCTTCTCCTTCATTAGGAAGGTAATCATTCTGACAAAGTTTCATCAGACAAATACAAAAGAATTTTTGGATGAAATAAATAGGTATAGTACAAGGTAATCTTTACTTACATATGCATGTAAGTGTGCGACATAGCTGCGAGAACCCGTAGCTTGATGATACTTGACATTATCTGCGATTCTCGCTTGTTCTTTTCACATGATTGCTACAAGAGAAGGAACTTGTTAGATAAGATCATATGTTTACAATGAGAAGAGCCTCTGCAAACTGAATATGAAAGAAGAATCTATGATAAGATACCCATACCATGTTCTTTGGATCGGACCACTTTGCAACAAGTGCCTCCACTGCTCATCAGTCATACTAGCAACAGGAGAAGTAGTCCTAATCTCATTTGCAGGTACACCATTGAAGTATTTCTGCTTCAGCCGATAACGCATTTGTCGCACCCCCGACCGCAATACATCGGTGCATGCTTCCTCTGTTGGCTTGTGTTTTATGTTAATGGCCAATCGCCCCTAGTGATATGAAATTTGCATCGTTAGTGAGTCAATTCAGGTCATGTGATATCATAGTGTAGCATAGAAAGAGTAATGCACTTACAGATAGCTTTCCCACAAAGTCTTTGTAATATTGTTCCTCTTTCTTGTATTCTTTCCAATGAGTTAGGACAAGAACCTTATCTCGAATGATGACACCAACCTCTGATGCGAACTTGGTAGCTTGAACAGGTTCTTGTGGCCTTTTTTTGCCTTCAGCAACAGCTATGGGCATTCTCCTTCCCATAGATCTTGTCATCCTTTCCAGCAGTATTCCCTTGGTTGGTGACCTAGGTCTCCTTGGGGGTCGCTGTGCGGGAGCTACAGAATAGAATTTTTATTTAGATGGTTAAGTTTCATGCAAAACAGCAAAAGTGATGTCATATTTGAATGTCAAAGAAACTATAACTTGCCTTTAGTGGATTGGGTTTGATCCCCAGTCTGGTCTTCACCACCAGCTACATTGTCTTCACTAGCAGCTACATTGTCTTCACCACCAGCTACATTGTCTTCACCAGCAGCTACATTGTCTTCACCACCAGGTACATTGTCTTCACCAACAGCTACATTGTCTTCACCACCAGGTACATTGTCTTCAACACTAGCATCATTGTCTTCAACACCAGCATCACCATCTTGAGGCAACTCTTCATCTTGCACATGTCTATGTGAAGTTAGTTGCCTTTTGTATGCTCTTGTTGAGACCCCAGGAGTTATCTCCTCTGCTCGTTGAACTGCCCTCACTCTCTTTGGTTGCCTGACTCCTGACGCCATGTTGGGATTTTTCTTCTTCCTCTTAGTACAGAGGGTTTTCCGTCTAGTTCCTTGAGGAAACTGATAAAAAAACAACTTGTTAGTGAGCTGCATCTATAAGCAAGAGCATATATTAAAGAACAGATATGCAGGAAACAACATAAAAATGCAAGGCAAATATCCTCCCTCCCCACACAAGATAGAAGAAGCACCTCAATTGCGAGGGGTTGTGGCTGCTCAAAAGATTCAGTGTCATCATCATCACTATCTCCTTGAACATCATCTTCAAGGAGATACTCCGATGAGTCAGAATATTCAGAATTTGATTTCTTGTTTGCTGATTTTTTTCCCCTTCGTTCTTGCAGGTTGTGTACACGATTTATTAAAAGAGGAAGCTAGATCATTGATCCCAAGTTCTTGCAACTTCCTTAAATTCTTCAACACTTGTTTATCCCGGCTTCTTTCGTATTCAGTTTGCGGAGGTTCTTACAGAATGTACCAAATTGTAACTATTAGAAAAATAGGAGTGAACTAAGAGCTAAGAGCTACTACTACTTGCAAGCTAGGTAAGAGGTAAGAGCTACTACTACTTGCAAGCTAGGTATGACTACTTCCACAGATAATATTAAATGTTGCATCTGCCTGCTAAGATATGTTCATTTTTCTATTTCAGAGCAACAAAAAGGTACAACAGACTAATACACATGAAAATGCAACAATGTAACAGTTGCATGCACAACTACTACTTGAACAAACAACATACTACATGCACAGAGAAAATAGAGAAGAGTTTTGCTTACCTTGTGACGGCGGTTGTCCAGATCGTTTCCTACCTTGTCCCCTTGTTGCCACCATCGCGGTTGTGGCTACGCTGCGGTACTCGTCGGCGGCGGTGGTCGTAGATGGGGAAGTAGAACCGGTGGTCATCGTCGGTGGTCGTGGAAGGGGAAGCAGGCCCGGTGCGGTGAACGACGTCGAAGGGGAACCAGATCCGTGCAACGACGGTCGGCGGTGGGGAAGTAGACTCAATGCAGCGGCAGACGTCGGCGTAGACCCGAATCTGGCGCAGCGGCTAGGGTTTCATGGGGGCGAGAGAGAGGGGTACGGGGCGACGAGAGAGGGAGGGTGGCGGCGAATGTCGTCAGCGAGGAAGCAGTTCCTGCGCCGGCGGTGGTGCCCCGGCGGCGGCGGCTAGGGTTCGGTGGGGGCGAGAGAGAGGTGGATGGGGCCAAAGAGAGGTGGAGGGGCAACGAGAGAGGGGTGGCGGCGAATGTCGTCAGCGAGGAAGCAGCTCCTGCGCCGGCGGTGGTGCCCCGGCGGCGGCGGCTAGGGTTCGGTGGGGGCGAGAGAGAGATGGATGGGGCCAGAGAGAGAGGTGGAGGGGCGACGAGAGAGGGGGAGGTGGATAAATGGGTTGGAATTTTTTTTTTGGCGCCCGAATATAGACCGCGCTCGGGAAAATGGCGCCCCTGAAATTTTTTTAGCGCCCTTGAATACAGAGGGGCGGGGGCAATTTTTAGATTTTTAATTAGGGAGTTGTACAATTGAAATCACTTTCCGGATTTTTTTCAAAATGTCCAATTTAAATTTTATATTATATGGCCCTGCAATTTAACCCACTTTTTCAAAATATCCAAATTAAATTTTGGATTTTTTGGCCCTGCAAATTAAACCACTTTCTAAAAATCAACAATTTTAACCAGTACATGGGATTTAAACGAGCTTCTCTAAATCTGCATTTTAGAAGTGATAGTAAGATATTCAAAATTGTAGGATACTTATTTCAAATAAATGCCACTTTCGTTCTTACATGTTATAGTTGGTAAAGTACTCAATCTAATTCAAAGCAAAGCAGTAGTGGTAGTGGTAGTGGTGGTAGTAGTAGTAGTAGTAGTAGTAGTAGTAGTAGTAGTAGTAGTAGTAGTAGTAGTAGTAGTAGTAGTAGTAGTAGTAGTAGTAGTAGTAGTAGTAAGTGTCATCTTGAACCAAGTATTAAGTAGTAGTATAGTAGTAGTACTTACTACTCGCACTACTACACCGAACAATGTAGTAGGAGAGTTGTAAGTACACAAACTACTTATAAATTGCCACCATCGCAGATTTCCAGCAGAGGTAGTGCACACAGAACATTTTGAATCATTTACATACATCGCATAAGTCCATTAAATGACAAACCATAATTGTCTTACATCCCAAAACAGTTCTTTCAGTTCAAGACAGAGTAGTTGGAGTATCGATGATACCCCAAGCATCTAATATTTCTAAGCAGAGCATATCAATAGGGACTTAATTTGTAAAGTCTTAATGTTATAGTTTCACTAGGGTGACAAGGCTCACATAACCAATGTAGGGCAAGAAGAATAGTGTATGCAGATTTATATAGCAAGGTATAACTAACATTCTGAATTTGAACATAGCATATCACGTGAAATAATAGCATGCATGTTGGTAATTTGAAAGAAAGTAATTTTGCAATACTGGGTTCAATATGATCAAAGTGTCGACTCGCCTGGATCGCTGGTGTCCTGGTCTTGGTCGTCCGGGTTGGCGTTGGCTTCTGCGTCCTCTTCTTGGTCCTCGTAAGCTATATTACGTTGCGCGAAAGTTTGGACAAGAAGTTATCAAACAACACAAATCATCTCCAAAAATTCACATGAACTCAAAAAATTATGGTTTCGGTCCCGTTAGACAGATCTTGAATTTAGATGAATTTACAAATTTGTTTCATTCAATTTGGAGCTAAAATGTAGAAGTTATGATTGGTCAAAGTTTTCTGTTTCAGTGGGGCCCAGCGGTCAGCGTCGCTCTGGTTACAGAGGCTGACAGGTGGGGCCC
Source organism: Dendrocalamus sinicus (assembly GCA_036346575.1). Taxonomy (NCBI): domain Eukaryota; kingdom Viridiplantae; phylum Streptophyta; class Magnoliopsida; order Poales; family Poaceae; genus Dendrocalamus; species Dendrocalamus sinicus. The sequence goes on along the minus strand of CM070660.1, from coordinate 6,173,691 downwards.
ACCTGTCAGGTAGAAATAAAAGAAATGTTCGACCTCGACGCGCATGAGCCGGGGCTCGAGCAGCGCGCCGAGGAACGGGAGGAGGAGAGTTAGCGCTGATAGCCAAGTGAGCGGGGAGGCTTTGCCTACCACTATAGGGCGATTTATTCTCTTGAGGTGGCTTCGCAGCGCGTCCACCGGCATTCTCTCGGCATTTATTTTTCTTTTATCTCCTCCGTCATCGACATGTGGGTCCAGCCATCGCTCATGGGGTCCACATGTCAGTATGGGTTCGGTGGAAGAGTTCCACTGACCAGTGGGGCCCAGCGGTTAGCGTCGCTCTGGTTACAGAGGCTGACAGGTGGGGCCCACCTGTCAGGTAGAAATAAAAGAAATATTCGACCTCGGCGCGCTACGGAGCCGGGGGCTCGAACGCGCGCGGCCGAGGGAACGGGGGAGGGAGGAGAGTTAGCGCTGATAGCCAAGTGAGTGGGGAGGCTTTGCCTACCACTATAGGGCAATTTATTCTCTTAAGGTGGCTCTGCAGCGCGGTCCACTGGCAGGGCGCGCAGGCGCGAGAAAGAACGGGAGCTGGCGGCGGCAATATTTTCAGACCGAGAACAGTAACTACATGATCTCCTCCGTTCAAGGCAACAATGGCAAGGATCAAAGGATGATTTGCGCTGAGATTTGTGCGGAATAGGCTGAGGAAGCAAGAAACCAAATCCAAAACGGAAATTTCAACTCAATTTTGATTTTTTGATTTCGGTTTTGTTTCAAAATTCCTTTTAGAATCTCATGAGATATGTATACAATGCAGCTGGTATGTCAATTCAATTCAATTCAATTGATAAGCACCGATAACAAATAAGTAGCCGAATGCAGCTGGTATGTCACAAACAAGAATTAACAGTAGAAACTGAGAGCATGCTTTAGGATAGAATCTGATGAGATATGTATACAATGCTTTTGGCGAAGTTGCTGAGTTTCAGTCAATTTGTCCTGAACAGGGAGCCTCTATTGAGTACAGGTATAGAGTAGGATGCAAGGCAAATGTAACAACTGCAACCTCTGTAATGCTGAGCACAAATTTTTATTAAACAGCAGCAGCAGCCTGTGCGCTAACTGACATGTTGTATTGCAGCAGCAGCTTGAGCACAAATTTATAGTGCGCTAACTGACATGTTGTATAGTGCGCTAACAGCAGCAGCCTGTGCATCCAATGCTGGCACATTCAAGAGGTCAACTAGCCTCTTGTATATCTGTATCAAGTACAGCAATGTAAGTAGGAGTGTAGGGCAATTGCACCGTCCAAAATGGAGCATATGTGGATTAACCTGTGCATCCAATGCTGGCACACTCAAGAGGTCAACTAGCTTCAGTTTTCGGGTGAAGCCATGTGGATTAACCTGCAGCTCAAATGGAGCATATGTAAGTAACATTTGGCAATAATATAAATGACAACACACAAATATTATTGGCAGAAAACCAACTAAAGAGGAATAAGTATGTACCTTGCGTATCCTAGAAATCATCATCTTCATCGCCGCGCGTCTAGGCACATGTCATCATTGTTCTCATTTCCACCATCACTACAAGATTGCAAGATGCAGTTTCATCTTCATCCTCATCCTCACTATCTTCGGAATTGTAGCTTGCTTCTTGCTTCTTATGAGGTCTACTAAATTAGCTTCAAGTATAGTGGCTTCTCCACCACGAAGATTGCGCGTAACCTCATGAACATCACCTTCTTGCACTTCATGCTCGATGATCGAACAATGATCATCCCGATGCACATCATGGTAGGTTCATCTTTTCAGCCACATCATAAATATTCCTATGTTCAAATTTTTGCACAACTCGCCATTCTTTGCCTAAAGATGTGTCTTGCAAGTAAAATATCTTTCTCGATTGAGTTGCCAAGATGAAAGGGTCAGTCTTGTACCATAATGACTGCACATTGATGGATTTGAAATGCCCGTCATCTCGAATGCCTCTTGTCTTGCCACCTTGGTTGTACCAATCGCATCGAAATAGAACCACAGACCGACGTGCTTCAAAATTGGAGTTATATTGCAACTCAATTATCTCCTTAAGGACACCATAAAAAATCAATGTTTTCCCCATCATGTGTACCTTCCATCATTACACCACTATTTTGTGTCTGTAGGTACTTCTCACGGTCCATAGTGCTATACCGCACTCCATTAACAATGCAAGCTACACAGGTCTTGACTCGGAGATCTGGGCCACATGAAAGTGCATACAATCCTTCACTAACCTCTTTCGCTTCTCCGCCCATAGCTTCACAACTGGGTGCAATAAAAGTACTCGAGATCACCAATTATATATGGCTCCTAAACCATTTATGAAAGCTGAAAACACAAGGTCTAGTGACTTACATGTCTCCTAAACCATTTTGGAAATCCTTGTTCAAGCCTTTTATCAACATCATGTGCACCTTCCTTTAGTAGCTCTTCCCTGTAGATGCTGCAAGACAAACTTTATTCATAAGAAATAATTTGATAAATTTGTAATAAAACACGCAATAATTCCAAAAAAAGTAAATGATACTTACTCCAAATATGGCTCAACTTCTTCACAGTTATTTAGCACATACCAAACTAACTTGTCCATGACACCATCATCAATGTATTGTACCCTATTAGATCCAACAAGAGTAACACCATGCATAAAAACAGAGGTGTCATCAAACAATGGACCATCACCTCCACTACCATCATCCTGGTTAAATCTAGTGTCAGCATCCTCCATGTACCTTGAACAAAAAGTCGGCGTGTCACTTGCAACATAAGCCTCAGCAATTGATCCTTCCGGCCTAGCCCTGTTCCTAACAAAATTCTTCAAAGTGCCTAGTCGCCTTTCTATTGGGTACATCCATCCATCTTGAACAGACCTCTAAGCGGTGCCTCATCAGGAAGATGGACAGCCAAGTGCACCATGACATCAAAGAAGGCCGGAGGAAAAATTTTCTCAAGCTTGCTTAGGATCAATGGGATTTCTGCTTTCAGCCGCTTCACAACATCTATCCTTAGATTTCTACTGCACAATTCCCTGAAGAACTTCCCGAGCTCTGACACTGCTTCATATACATCCTTGCTGATAAGTCCTCTTAGGCCTGCAGGTATGATTCTTTGCAGGAGTATATGGCAAAAATGTGTTTTCAGCTTCCCCTGCACCTTGGAAGAATCTGCACTTATGAATCTTGCTAGGTTCGCTGCATATCCATCAGGAAACTTGATACCTTTGAGGAACTTGCAAAACTCGATTCTCTGGTCCTTCTTCACGACATACCAAGCATGTGGAACAGTGACTGAGTTGCCATCCTGCTGTAAGTGCAATTCAGGTCTTATGCCCATATCATGTAAATCTAGCCTAGCATTGGTTGTGTCCTTGGTCTTGCCGTCGACATTGAGTAATGTGCCAAGAAGGTTTTCACATATGTTTTCTCTATGTGCATCACATCAAGATTATGTGGAAGCTTCAAATATTTCCAATATGGCAATCTCCACAACCCAACTTTGCGGCTAAAAATCACCTGGACCTTCGTTACGCTTCCTTTTCTTAGTTGCGGATGCTTCCTCGCCTAACATCTTTCACCTTCTCTAGCTCCTCTTGGACCTCCTCTATAGTGAACTTACCTGGCTCAACTTTGTTTTCGCGCTGTCCGTCAAAAGCCAAGCTTCTCCGCCAAGCATGTGTCCTTGGAAGGTATCGACGATGTCCAATGTAACATAACTTATTCCTTATTGCCCGAGACAACGGATTCTTGTCACAATGAATACATGCATAATAGCCTTTTGTTGTTCGCCCTGATAAGGTGCTCAACGCTGGATAATCATGTATACACCACAACACGGCAGCACGAAGCTTGAACTTGTTACCAGTACATGCATCATAGGTATCGACACCCTGCCAGAGATCGAGCAGTTCTTCTATTAGGGGCTCAAGGAACAAATCAAAATCCTTTCCTGGAGATGATGGACCTGGGATGAGTAAAGACATAAAGCGCTTTTTGGATTCACGCATTCCCATGGTGGGAGATTTAAAGGTGTCGAGCACAGCCACATGCTATATTGGGTACTCATGTTGCCAAATGGATTGAATCCATCTGTAGCTAAGGCAAGCCTCAAGTTCCTCGGATCAGCTGCAAAATTTGGATACCTGCTGTCAAAGTCCTTCCATGCCTCCCCATCAGCTGGATGGCTCATTACATTGTCGACTGGCGTCCTCACTTTCTTGTGCCATTGTGTTTCCTCAGATGTTCGTTTTGAAGCAAAAATCCTCTTCAACCTTGGTATAAGTGGAAAATGCCTCAAAACCTTATGTGCAACCCGCTTGCTCCCATTAACATCTTGCCATCTAGATTCCTTGCATACTGGGCACACATCCACCTTGGCATAATCCTTCCGAAACAACACACAATTGTTCTTGCACACATGGATGTTATCGTATCCAAGGCCCAATTCACGAAGATATTTCTTGGCATCATCATATGATCTTGGAAATTCACACTGAGGGAATGCTGAGGACAACAACTTCATCATTACGGAAAAAGCTGTATTGCTGATTCGATAACGAGACTTGATATACAGTAACCTCACCAGAAAAGAGAATTTTGAATGGCTAGATCCCGGGCCAAGTGACCACTTCGAATCTTCAAGGACTCTTGCAAACCTTGGCTGTTCTCCATCTGCCTCTACCGCTGCGTACAAATCTCCTATCATCTCTGGTACTCTTTTATCCTCATCATAATCATCATCCGCCACATCCACATGTATCCCTTCATCATGATCAAATCCATCCACCTCCTGCTCTAAATACTCAACTACTTCATCATCTGCCGACTCTCCATGATGAATCCACCTGGTGTATGCAGCTGACATTCCATAAATGTGTATGTGGTCATCCACCTCTTGCTGAGGCCGTAAAGTTTGATTAAGACATTTGCGGCACGGACAAAGTATATGGCTGTCTTCGGGGTATCTTTCACTAACAAATTGCATGAATTGTTGAACTCCAGTGATATATGCAGGTGTGAACTGTCTCCCATGAATCCAACTTCTATCCATCTTAATGGTGTATCTACACAGCTGTCTATAGCTACTTTTAATGCTTGAATGTACATCTAAATGACAATGTGGCTGTAGGAAAGGAAGCTCATTACATGTATGTTTCTCACTACAAAGGAAGCTTACAAAAACACATTTGCTAAACTATAGAACATCAGTATCCAGGAAAACATAAAAACAAAATACTCACATTAGTATCAATGAGATCAAATGCCTTCCCTAGTATACTTTTCCTTATAGAGTCCACCTGAACAAGTTGCTTTGCTAGCTGGACAGAACCTCAGGCGCAACATAAGCTAGAATTTTGATTTCTGCACTTCATCTCCTGAGTAGTGCAAGACCATATATAGGGCTTTACTTACAGAGACAATTCTATGAATGTGTATTAGTAGAATCTGAATTTCGTCTGATACATTAGACACATCCCAGGTTTCAGACTAACAAAAGAGTCACTGTAGCATAACAGAAGGTAACATTGCAGAATTGCTAAAATCCATTGAAACCTTACAAAACATAAGCAGCTGTTTTCAAGAACCAATGCCCCTGAATCCATACTGACAACTCCAACTCATAGACTACACAATTCCATATTTCCATTGACATTGCACCAGTTTCTAATTCATCAAAATGGCTATATTCAAAACATAAAACCATTTGCTATGCTCAAGAACACTATGTTTGCCCTTAAACTTGCCACAATAGGTACTTGCAGGAGGATGCCCAAAAAAATAACATACATTTAAGAATCATGTTGTCCATTGGTGTAGGTTCTCAACTTCCAAATTGCATGCAAATAACGAAAATTAGCTCCAGAGCTACCAACGAAAAACTCAATAGCAATTATCAACTGGCACCAGGCTTCAATTCTCTTAACATACCTAACATAAATGATAGAAGATTATCATAAGTTGCTTTGCTAGCTGGATCACAAAAATCATGCATGTTAGCGTTCTACTTACTATTAGGCATAATCAAAATTCAGAAGAGGAGAATATAGAAATGACCAAGAGAGTTAGGGCAAAAGTAAGGAATCTACCTGCTCCTTAAGGCTACCGGCGGCGGGGGAGAGGAGGGGCACCGGGGGGGACGAGGGGCAGCGGCGGGGGGCGAGGGGACGGGGGACGGGAGAGGGGGGAGGCGAGGAGGGGAACGGGGGAGAGGAGGGGCGCCGACGGGGAGGAGGAGGGGCGGCGGCGGGGAGGCGAGGAGGGGAACGGGGGCAGAAGAGGGGCGCCGGCGGGGGGAGGAGGGGCGGCGGGGGGGAGGCGAGGAGGGGAACGGGGGGAGAGGAGGGGCGCCGACGGGGGGAGGAGGGCTGAGGCCTGATCCCTTTTTATACGGCTGGCACGCTCCGTTTCCTTTTCCAAAACCGTCTTCTAATCCTATTCCATGCCTAGACGCTGCTACCTCTAATACAAACTTATTTCTTCTTTTCAATCTACTAGAAACCCTAATACCACTCATCTAATTGGGTCTAGGCTTTTTTTTAACTCAACCAGACTTTTAGTCCACTAATTTTCAAGGGACCCGAAACCCTTCCTAACACGGGTTTTTCACACTCACAACTTTTCAACTCATCGCGTGTTGAAGACTCCAGGATCGCACCTCTTGTATCTTCTCCACGCATCATCCACCTTTGATCTCTATGTGCTCCAGCGTGAGCCCGACCACCTCATGACATCCTCGACCGCCTGGACCTCAGATTTCCCCCTCCTAGTCCCGGTCTTCCTCGTCACCGACCATGACCGTCTCCACGCCCAACCTGCACATGCAACGACCAAAGAACGTTTTTCCCAGCACAAGTTCTCACCAACTTGACCGACATTAGTCCACGCACACACGCACACGCCTCAAATAACAATACTAAATAATGTTGTCAATTATTCATCATCACAAAAATCCTAAACCTAACCACATGGTCTAACAGTATAGAAATCGAACAGGAGCAGACTAATCACGAATACTCTAAGCAGTGGCACGATCAATAGGATCAATATTAGAGACTGGACGCAGAGATGGTAGTTGCTGGTGGCGGCGGCCTGCAGATCAGCCATTCAATGAAAGATGGGGAAGGCATATGGGCGGACGCGGAGATTGTAGCTACTGGTGGCAGTGGTGACCTACAAGATCAACCATTCATTGGAACTGTAATACCCCCATTTCGGGGAGGCTTGGGGAGCTAAGAGGCGCTACTGGAGAAAGGGATCGGAGAATGGAGGAGTGGAGGGCTGACATTGCACTAGGGTTCAAGTTGGGGGTTTTCGAAATTACCAGAGTTGGGGAAGGAGACAGGGGCTTTAGGGGCGTCGGTTAGCTTCAGGGGGATGTGAGGTTCACCTCAAGGGACTTGGCTCGCTTAAATAGGTGTGGGAAGGCGGTTCGCATCGGAGAGGGGAGGGAGAAACCACGGCAGCGGCGGTTTCGGGAAGGCCGAGATGGCTCGAGGTTTTCCGTGTGGACGCAGCTAGCTTGGACAGTGCAGAGCGGCGGTCAAGGGTGGCAGAGGGGGCGGTCGTCGGCTATGAGGGGAAGGCGCGCGAAAGGGTAGAAGCAGGGGCGCGCGGGTGGTCGGCGGTGTTGCCACGTTTGTCGGCTGTGCTAGAGGCTGCCACATGCCTATCTATTCAATCCTTGCAGTGTTCTATAACTTTTAGGAGCATAGAAGCTACATGCACATCTAAATTTGATAGGGAATTAGAGAAAAAGGCATGTACCTTTAGCTTGGATCTAACACCGCCAAACCGCATCTTCTCACTAGCCACGCCCTCCATCTGGAGCAGCTCAAGGATGACTATGGCCACCATGGCCGGAAAAGGAGAAGAGGTACCCCAGTGCCCGTACTCCTTTGTGCTCACATTGCCTCTGTCTCCAGCGCCAGTGACGATAGGGGCCAGGGCTTCCTCCTCCTCTTCACCCGCTGGCTCCATGGAGTCGAGGGCATAGGTGGCGGCCAGAGCGCGGCGTCTGGCGTGGTCGCATCCGACGCGGTGGAGCGGGACAGTGTCGGGGGCGGCCGATGGTACGACTCCGCTTGAAGAGAGGAAGAGGGAGAGAGAGTGGATAGAGAGGAAGAGAGAAATGAACCAGAGAGATCAAGAGAGATGTGAGTGGGAGAGGATTTCGAGGGAGAGAACGTGGCAGGCCCATAGGTGCAATGCTTTCTCTAACATGCATCTTTAGCCGTTCCATCTCACTTGCGTGCAGGCCCTCTATTCATGAGCCCCACCTGTCATAGAATGTGGTGTTTGGTCACAAGATGCTTCATATTTTTCTACCACACAACACACAAATTTATTAGGTATGGTGGGAGGAGAGAGGAGAACGCATATTACTAACTGGTTCTTTTAAGTACCTATCATGTAAACTAGTTCTCTATGAAAAGTACTTATGCTTGCTAAATATACAAGGAAACACTCACAACTCATAAAGATGCCCCGCGCTGCTAGATATTTTCTAAAACATGCTACCTCTCGTATTCAAACTGAAAAGCTTAAGAATCTTATAGCAGGACACGTCAATGAGAAAACGCTGGATTCTTATAACCATATTCAAACTTAACATGGTATGAGTAGAACATGCGTGGCTACAATTAAATTTGGTTGTTTATGATTCCGGAGTCCCATATCCAGGGGCGGATTTGGGCCTCCGGCAAGGTGGGCTTCAGCCCAGGACGTGAGAAAATTTGTAGTGTATAGCCTAGGTCAGCCCGAGATGTTATTATTAGTATTCAGCCCAGGTAGCCCATATATATTTCACAATTCTGCACAAAACCAGCGGCCCACCGGTCTCTCCGTCTTCGCGCGGCCCACGTCCTTCACGCGCGCTGCCCACGGTCTTCATGCAATCACGCAGCCCCGCAACTGATCCAACGTGATTGCGCCAACTCCGCCCCGCCGTCCAGCGTGATTTGAGACCTCAGAGGAAACCCTAGCTCGTCCAGCCCCGCAACCGATCCAGCGCCGCCCCCGTCCTCCGCCTCGTCGCCTCCGGCCCTCCGCCTCGTTGCCCGCCTCCCGGCCCGCCCCCGCTCCCGACGCCGCCGCCTCACCTCCCGGCCCGCCCGCCTCCGACGCGCGCCTCACCCCGGCCGCCCGCCTCCGGCACCGCTCGCTCGAACCCTAGCCCAACGCTGCACCGCACCGCTTGTCGCTAGCGCCGCCTCGTCGCCTCGCCTCGTCTCGATCCCAGCCCGCCCGCCTCCGGCCGCCCGTCTCCCGACCCACCCCCGGCGCGACGGCGCCTCCTCGGCTTCTCGCGCGCGCCCACCTCCCGACCAGCGGCCAGCGCCGCGTCGCCCTCCCACTCGGCTCGCTTGCGGCTGCTTCTGCGGTCTCACGGCGCGTCGGCGGTCGGCGCTCGCCTCCCGGCTCGGCCTGCCCCCTCCCGGCGCCGCCCAGCCTCCCGCCAGCGCCGCGCGGCTCGCCTCGACCAGCGCCGCCCAAAGTGGCGCCTCCTCTCGGCTTGCGCGGCTGCGCCGCCCACCTCCTTGGCGATTTGAAGGATGTGTCCAGGTAATTGGTAATTTGGTATGTATCTTACCATGTGAAAGATGTGAACTAATATTTTTACAAAAAATAACTACATGGAGATTTGTATGTATCAGCTGGCTGGTGAAGTGAACTGTTAGAATGGGTTAGCCTGGGCAAATGCGTAGAGAATATTTCACAGAGATGATTATTCAGCTCACTGGCGTATACCAACCTGTTCATTCTGTTATCGCATATTTCTCCAAGTATGTATATCTTACCATGTGAAGGATGTGTCCAGGTAATTGGTAAAGGATGTGAAATATTGAAATGTGGTGATTGATTGATTCTCTTCTTGGTGCCAAACATATAAATTGCTCATATCAGATGTAATCAACATTGTAATCCATTATCCATTCCTAGCTGTTCTAATTTATATATTGGGCTACTGGCAGTCATAAATATAACATCAATGAATAAGAAGCCATTCTCTAATGTTATGATTAATATACTCCTGTCATAATCCATTTCTTTATATATGGATGAACTTTAGTAGTTTCACCTTTTACCTCTTCTTTGTCAACACTCTCTAATGTTGCCAAGTGTAAGAAAACAAAATTAACCATGTAATCATGATCCTAGTACTACTATTAATCATATTGCTCTCTTCTAGCCTAGCTACTTGAAATTATGCACTTTGACATATGTAAATAACAAGTGTCTGTTCTTGTAAATAATGTATCTCTATTATGTTATATTTTTTATATTTTGATATCATGCCATGTTTTCTTATTATGCTTTATATTTACTTGTTTAGTATTGAACTCAAGTTTCATATCAGTAATACAATTAGGCAATTATGATATACTTTTGTTATATCGTGGTATGGGTACAAATTGGCGTTAGTTTTAGGTTATTAGAGTTCAGCCCGGGGTGTAGCCAAATCCTGGTTCCGCCACTGCCCATATCGCATAACCATATTGCTGAACATTACAGAGAATTCGCTATAGACTTAGCCATGTATGTTAATGTACCATAACCTCCTGCCTTGTTTTTTTTAAAATGAAACATAACGATAAGTACTTTTGATTTTTGAAGTTACCCCGTGATGTCCGGAAAGAGGATAGATCTCACGTGTTAAGATAGGATCCGCATGCTTCTCATTATGTCAAAATTCTTGAAGATGTGTTAGAAATCACCAATCTGCTCTGTACAAGTCAAAACTTTGATCAATCCATGCAGGCATGCACCAGATGAGGAACGTCACAAGTCTCAACAATGTTCAAACTCGACTAAACTTGCAAGTAGAACCTACTTGCAAAAATAAATCTGGCGGTTCAGGACTCTAGAGTCCCAGAGGACGAATTTTACGTGCTTAAAGATCGACATGATTGTATTCCGCAGAGGAGTCTAGACAGAACCTCAAACTCCATGACTCGTCAGGGATAAAAAGTCCAATCTTGCCACGCGAACGTTTCAGTTCTCTATATCTACGCCAGGAGCGTACTATAAATTGAGCACCAGCCCACGCCGTCCTCCACACAAATCAGCCAAAGCGCCACACCATAGAAACCCCCCAGTTCCAACGCAAAAGATGGCGCCGTCCAAGTTCTTCGTCCTGTTCTTCGCCTTCTTCGTCGTGGCGGCGACGATGCAGCCGTCCGAAGCGAGGGTCCCAGGACTCAAGCCTGCAGCCGCCAATCAAGAAGCATCAGAAACGGCCATTGGCGGGAACCAAGAAGTGCCCGAGCCATCGTCCAAAGCTGCCGCTGCGGTCGGAGAAGCAGCGCAGCCATCGACGCTGCCCGGCTTCCCGGGCTTTCCACCGTTGCCCGGCCTGCCATTCATGCCATTGCTCCCTGGCTTTTCTTTTCCACCATTGCCCGGCCTGCCATTCATGCCACTGATCCCTGGCTTTCCTTTTCCACCATTGCCCGGGCTGCCCATGCCGCTCCCTAGCACGCCAGGCGCTCCACCGTCTCAACCTATCTCTGCCTCCCCCGGCTTGCCAGGCGCTCCACCATCTCAGCCAACGCCAGGTTTCCCTGGCTTATTCCCACCATTGCCAGGCCTGCCACTACCAGGTGCCCCACCTCACCTTGGTTTCCCAGGCTTACCGGGTAGCGCACCTTCGCCACCACAACCGAAGGAGTGCCTAACACCATTGATGGGCATGATGCCATGCATGGACTACCTTACCAACACCAGCGTGCTGACGCCTCCGAGCACGTGCTGCAACGGCTACAGGTCGCTCATCAACAGCGCGCCCATCTGCCTTTGCCACGGCATGAACGGCGGCATGAACACCCTCCTCCCCAAGCCCATCCTTCAGCTACGTATGATGTTCCTCCCGGTCACATGCGGCACCATGCCACCAATACAAACGTTTTTCATGTGCTCCAGTAAGTTGCAAATTTTACCATATCGATATCTTGCATAGTTGCATTGTTTTTGTGGAGTTTATGCCTGCAAGGAGATTAACTTGGTGATGTATGTCACAGCGCAACCAGTGCCACCGCTAATGCCTCCTGGCTCTCCGGCGCCTGCTAGTCCTCCAGTGTCGCCATCTTCAGGTAATCTTTTGGAATACTCTCTTTCAACAACAGGTTAAAATCTATGCTATGATTGTCCTCTAATACCCCCTGTTGATTTTGTTTTTCAGAGTTATCACCGTAGTAGCAAGAGGATGGATGATTTCGTCAAGATTAGCCGTCATCTTAGTGTTAAGATGGTATCAAAGATAACATACATGCATTTTTTAGGTGTTTAGGAAGTCAGATGTAGTAATGTTAGTTATAAGTACGGTCATGTAAGATTTCCGTTGCATGATGTAATCGTCAGTGGAGTATTAGATGCTTAATAAAGTTAAGCCTTTATTGATAGATTTATTTGATGTTTACCTCTGGATTTTCTTTTTTATGATCGGTGTGAATCAGTATTTAACGCTGATTGCACGCTTATTCTGAAAATTACTTCCAAATTCGTGCTTGTATTCATAGAATCATAAGGCAGCGTTTTCAGAAGTGTTTTTTTTTTGGAAAAATAATCCTTACCAAGTTTACCGACCGAAAGGAATGGACCATGGTTTGGCCTCTCAGGTTTAACAAAGACGGATTCGGATTATTTTTTAAAATTTGAACGGACGGATTCGGATTATTTTTTAAAATTTGAATGGAGGTATTCGCAAGTTGAACAATGCTAGACCAAACAATTGGCCTGTAATGTGCTTTAATTTATACCTTTTCTGAACTTATCGGGAGACTGGAACTGTGCTTGTTGATGAAATGTACTTCTTTACACGTTTAAAGTCGACAATCCATGCAAGCCAGAGCATAGAGCTAGCTAGGTTCTTCCTAAAAACATAAGAGCTAGCTAGGTACATGGCAACATGGATTGGACAGTCACAGGACATAGCGTACATGCCCTTGTTTTGTAAGAGCTCAACTGTCTTAAAAGACTTCAACTGTCTTAAAATTGTATTCAGGGTACAAAAAAGAAAAGGTGAAGGGAGAACCCCATAATCCCAACTTTGGTGCCAATCAGGGTAGCCAAACTATATAAATATCACATCTTCATAGCAGCATCCAACCATGCGATTCATACCGTTCTTGAACCCAACATAATAATATGCAGAAGTCTATTATTACACAAGCAGCTTCATTACTAAACATCATCACCCAACAAATGTCCTGGCGGCGGATCCATGCAATATTCCACGAGAGACCACTCATGCATTGTCTAATTTATCTTCCGCACGCTACATCAGAGTCACTGAAGTGCTGATATCTCCTTTATGACCTGCTCCTTGTCTGCCTCAAACCGCTCATCCTCTGATAAAACCATAATTAACACTGTCAGTTCATGTCGTATTGTGACAGTGAAAAATTAAATCCTAATAATAAACAACTACAGTGGGAAAGCTCAAGTGACGTATTTATAATTACCACCAATGAGCTGAAAATATAACTGAACTACATGCGAGGTCTTGTGAGAAAAATGGCAAACAAGTGCAAATGTAAGTACATACGGTGGTCAAAGTAAGCATAAGTACCTTTGTCAATCTTGAATCCGGCAAAAAATCGAAGAAGCTTGCTTCTATTTGTGACTAGTATGTTTACAACCTCACTTGGTTTGTTTTTATTTGCAGCAAATAGCTGAAATATGTAGCAACACATTAATCAAAATGAGCTTAAACAAACAACATGTCTTTACAGTGAACAAATCTGCTAGGGCATTTGTACTCACCTTGAACACATGAAATGCTTCAATTTGAATATTTTTGCTTGAATCCTGAAAAATTAAGAAAATTACTAAGAAAATTGGCAGGACCAAGAATCAAAAAACCGGTACCGGAGCAAATCCCGGCCGCCGGGCGGTACCGGTAACCGGCCGGTTACCGGAAATCCCGGAAAAAACCGGTCAAATTTTGTCAAATGATTTTTTTGGGCGGGGCGGGAGGAGACCGGTAACCGGACCGGTAACCGGCCGGTTACCGGAAAAACCGGTGGAAGAAGAGCTTTGCTTAATTCTAAGTTCATATATCAATCAAAAGCTGCTCAAAACATCACATTTCTTCCCCTTATATAGATAGGGAAGGGGATTACACTTGATTACTAAGACTCTTAGGAATCCTGAGCAATCTTCATTCAAATGACCATGAACCCTCCTTGAAAGTCCAAATGGCACATATTACTGAATTTGATGCTGGCATAGCCGCATAATGTAAAAGTTGGTGTTAAACAATATAAATATCATTAGGAAAACTAACTTTTACATTGAAAATTTGAAAATTCCTAGTACATTCATGGAAAAAAGTTTGAAATCAAGCACGGAAAGTGCATGCATCTTCCTAATACATTTTCTTAGTGCTAAATAATGAAAATATCATTAGATAAACTAATTTTTACATTCAAAAGTTTAAATTTGAATTAAATAAAAAACCGATGGTTTTTTCCCTCCCGGTCGGCACCGGTAAAACCGGTTACCGGCGGTAACCGGCCGGTTACCGCCGGTATTTGGAACACTGGGCAGGACAGAATAACATTGGCAGAAATCGTACATCAAAAGAGAGGTGACATGCCCTGCATTTCAACTATGACCATCTGAAAGAAGTTTACGCAACTATTGACCAGTAGTCAGACGGTTAACCTGGTAATTTGAATAGTGGTGGAAACGCTGGTTTTTCAAAATATAGTTTTCTATGACCAAAGAATCAAGACTACTTCAATGGTATAAGATGACATTTTGCTCATGTGAAGTAACAAAAAAGATATCTAATTTTATTCTTTAAAGTTAAATCATCATGACGGAATCATAGAGCAACCTGGAACCAGCAGGAACGTAACAAAAGGATCTATGGTGGATCTTGGAGACTACACCTCCCAGATCTCCCAAGAGCCATAAGAACCATTTGTTGCCTAATTGATGCAGAAATTCCACTGGGATTGAGTTAGCAACTTCTAACCCCAATTCTTGCCGATTCCATCTAATTTTGGAGTCATGATTCCAAGAGAAGTTACTGACTTATTTGAACAAAAGAAATGTCCATAACTTGGTGATTTTGGACAGTTCACAGGAGACTAGCCAGTTCAAGATCAAGCTCAATGCGGTTTTTTATTTGAAAAACCAGTGAATCAATTGAACTGCAATCTCCTTGATGGATAACATTGTAAATTGCAACCTGAAATTATCACAGGTTAAGCGAAGTAAACTTACCCTTAAGAGATTCATCAGAATCATAAGATTATCTTTTGAACTAACATATCGCATCATGACTGCAGAATTTGATCTATCAAGCAGCATGTCTCCCAACAGCTGGAAGGGGGAAACATACATTAACATGAGAAACTTGACCGATACAAAAAAAAAAAAAGATCAAAAGATTTTACCAATATACTATCACTGCTACAAGAAACTCAAAAGAAACTACAACTGATACAAGAAAAAAAAAGATCAAGGCGCACACAATGAATAGGTGTTAGTTGTCAAAAAACCGTGTTAGGTGTTTACTCCAATCAATCAGAACAAAAAAGAATGCCGAGGAAAGTTCAAAGCCAAGCTACTTCTTAACTTCACTTGATTCAAACTTTGAAGTATGGAAGCTACGGAGAGTTATTTTATCAAATTCTACTGACACATGGTCAGGCACGATGAGCTACAGAGTATTTTTCATATCAATGGAAAATAATACATATACCGTATCTGCCGAGAATCATATATTTGACGGAAAACAGAATAGCCACTCCACACACACATATCACATACAGAGAGAGACAAAACCAAATGTAACAGAACAGTAATGCCTTAATAGCTTGCCTTTTCGTTATGTAGTTGGTTGATGATAGCAACCTAGAGTTGAATTCTGCAAAGAACCGAGGAAAAAGGACGGTAAAAAAAGGATTTAAGGCTAGAAATAGCGTAAAATGACACGCAAAATAATGGTGCCATTTTTTTTTGGCCATATGACGTTTGCTACATATGCATAACAAAAACAATTTAGCCATATGATAACGTTTATTAAATATCCATAACAGGAACATATCATGACAACAGAAATAAGTTATGATGCCAGCCAAGTTAGGGGTTGAATTAATCAGAGCATCATCTATGTATCTATATGAAATGACAATTCAATTGCATACAATCCGAGAAGAACGGCCGTCAAGTGAACAGAGCATAAAAAGACGCTTATGGTTCATGGGCTCATGGCTATGCATTAAGGGCAAATGCACTGAATTAGCCTCATCAACAATTTACCCCTAACTCAAGACAAGATGAAAATCAACTAGAGCATGAACGCATGTTACTAACTGGTTCTTTTAAGTACCTATCATGTAAACTAGTTCTCTATGAAATGTACTTATGCTTGCTAAATACACAAGGAAACACTCACAGCTCACAAAGATGATATTTGCTAAAACATGCTACCTCGCGTATTCAAACTGAAAAGCTTAAGAATCTTATAGCAGGACATGTCAATGAGAAAACGATGGATTCTTATAACCATATTCAAACTTAACATGGTATGAGTAGAACATGCGTGGCTACAATTAAATTTGGTTGTTTATGATTCCGGAGTCCCATATCGCATAACCATATTCCTGAACATTACAGAGAATTCGCTACAGACTTGGCCATGTATGTTAATTTACCATAACCTCCTGCCCTGTTTTTTTTCTAAAATGAAACATAACGATAAGTACTTTTGATTTTTGAAGTTGCCCCGTGATGTCCGAAAAGAGGATAGATCTCACGTGTTAAAGATAGGATCCGCATGCTTCTCATTATGTCAAAATTCTTGAAGATGTGTTAGAAATCACCAATCTGCTCTGTACAAGTCAACCTTGAGTCCAGGATAAGTCAAAGTGAGAGAGAGAGAGAGAGAGAGAGAGTCCCGTCTCATTACACCAAGGTTTAAATTGAGTGCCAGGCTTTGATCAATCCATGCAGGCATGCACCAGATAAGAAACGTCACAAGTCTCAACAATGTTCAAACTTGACTAAACTTGCAAGTAGAACCTACTTGCAAAAATAAATCTGGCGGTTCAGGACTCTAGAGTCCCAGAGGACGAATTTTACGTGCTTAAAGATCGACATGATTGTATTTCGCAGAGGCAAAAGATGCTCGGGAGTCTAGACAGAACCTCAAACTCCTTGACTCGTCAAGGATAAAAAGTCCAATCTTGCCACGCGAACGTTTCAGTTCTCTATATCTACGCGAGGAGCGTTCTATAAATTGAGCACCAGCCCACGCCGTCCTCCACACAAATCAGCCAAACCGCCACACCATAGAAACCCCCAGTTCCAACGCAAAAGATGGCGCCGTCCAAGTTCTTCGTCCTGTTCTTCGCCTTCTTCGTCGTCGTGGCGGCGACGCTGCGGCCGTCCGAAGCGAGGGTCCCAGGACTCAAGCCTGCAGCCGCAAATCAAGAAGCATCAGAAACGGCCATTGGCGGGAACCAAGAAGTGCCCGAGCCATCGTCCAAAGCTGCCGCTGCGGTCGGAGAAGCAGCGCAGCCATCGACGCAGCCCGGCTTCCCGGGCTTTCCACCGTTGCCCGGCCTGCCATTCATGCCATTGCTCCCTGGCTTTTCTTTTCCACCATTGCCCGGCCTGCCATTCATGCCACTGATACCTGGCTTTCCTTTTCCACCATTGCCCGGGCTGCCCATGCCGCTCCCTAGCACGCCAGGCGCTCCACCGTCTCAACCTATCTCTGCCTCCCCCGGCTTGCCAGGCGCTCCACCGTCTCAGCCAACGCCAGGTTTCCCTGGCTTATTCCCACCATTGCCAGGCCTACCACTACCAGGTGCACCACCTCACCTTGGTTTCCCAGGCTTACCGGGTAGCGCACCTTCGCCACCACAACCGAAGGAGTGCCTAACACCATTGATGGGCATGATGCCATGCATGGACTACCTTACCAACACCAGCGTGCTGACGCCTCCGAGCACGTGCTGCGACGGCTACAGCTCGCTCATCAACAGCGCGCCCATCTGCCTTTGCCACGGCATGAACGGCGGCATGAACACCCTCCTCCCCAAGCCCATCCTTCAGCTACGTATGATGTTCCTCCCGGTCACATGCGGCACCATGCCACCAATACAAACGTTTTTCATGTGCTCCAGTAAGTTGCAAATTTTACCATATCGATATCTTGCATAGTTGCATTGTTTTTGTGGAGTTTATGCCTGCAAGGAGATTAACTTGGTGATGCATGTCACAGCGCAACCAGTGCCACCGCTAATGCCTCCTGGCTCTCCGGCGCCTGCTAGTCCTCCAGTGTCGCCATCTTCAGGTAATCTTTTGGAATACTCTCTTTGAACAACATGTTAAAATTTATGCTATGATTGTCCTCTAATACACCCTTTCAATTTTGTTTTTCAGAGGTATCACCGTAGTAGCAAGATGATGGATGGTTTCGTCAAGATTAGACGTCTTCTTAGTGTTAAGATGGTATCAAAGATAACGTGCAAGCATTTTTTTAGGTGTTTAGGAAGTCGGATGTAGTAATGTTAGTTATAAATGCGGTCATGTAAGATTTCCGTTGCATGATGTAATCGTCAGTGGAGTATTAGATGCTTAATAAAGTTCAGCCTTTATTGATAGACTTATTTGATGTTTACCTCTGGATTTTCTTTCTTATGTTCGGTGTGAATCAGTATTTAACGCTGATTGCACGCTTATTCTGAAATTTACTTCCAAATTCGTGCTTGTATTCGTAGAATCATAAGGCAGCGTTTTCAGAAGGTTTTTTTTTTTTTTTGGAAAAACAATCCTTAACAAGTTTACCGACCGAAAGGAATGGACCATGGTTTGGCCTCTCAGGTTTAACAAAGACGGATTCGGATTATTTTTTAAAATTTGAACGGACGGATTCGGATTATTTTTTTAAATTTGAATTGGTCTGCAATGTGCTTTAATTTATACGTTTTCTGAACATATCGGGAGACTGGAATTGTGCTTGTTGATGAAATGTACTCCTTTACACGTTTAAAGTCGACAATCCATGCAAGCCAGAGCATAGAGCTAGCTAGGTTCTTCCTAAAAACATAAGAGCTAGCTAGGTACATGGCAACATGGATTGGACAGTCACAGGACATAGCGTACATGCCCTTGTTTTGTAAGAGCTCTGTCTGGACACACTACGGTTGTACTTTCATGAGTATACTACGAAAGAATTCGACTGTCTTAAAATTGTATTCAGGGTACAAAAAAGAAAAGGTGAAGGGAGAACCCCATAATCCCAACCTTGGTGCCAATCAGGGTAGCCAAACTATATACAGTTTTACTATTGCACAGGCGACTGAAATTTTTTTATGTTTCAGACATCTCACCTTGGTTTCCTAGGCTTACCGGGTAGCGCACCTTCGACACTACAACCGAAGGAGTGCCTAACACCATTGATGGGCATGATGCCATGCATGTACTACCTTACCAACACCAGCGTGCTGACGCCTCCGAGCACGTGCTGCGACGGCTACAGATCGCTCATCAACAGCGCGCCCATCTGCCTTTGCCACGGCATGGACGGCGGCATGAACACCCTCCTCCCCAAGCCCATCCTTCAGCTCCGTATGATGTTCCTCCCGGTCACATGCGGCACCATGCCACCAATACAAACGTTTTTCATGTGCTCCAGTAAGTTGCAAATTTTACCATATCGATATCTTGCGTAGTTGCATTGTTTTTGTGGAGTTTATGCCTGCAAGGAGATTAACTTGGTGATGTATTTGACAGCGCAACCAGTGCCACCGCTAATGCCTCCTGGCTCTCCGGTGCCTGCTAGTCCTCCAGTGTCGCCATCTTCAGGTAATCTTTTGGAATACTCTTTGAGCAAACGGTTAAAATTAGTGCTATATGGTAGTGCTCTTAACACACCCTTTCAATTTTGTTTTTCAGAGGTATCACCGTAGTGGCAAGATGATGGATGGTTTCGTCAAGATTAGCTGTTACTGTCTCTTTAATTGGTTGTTTTATAACCTGTTCTTAATTAGCTTAAGTATCAGGGATAACGTATATGCATTTTTTAGGTGTTTAGGAGGTCGTGCTACTTAATAGGTACAGTCATGTAAGAGAAATTCAGTTGCATGATGTAATCGTCAATGGAGAACGTTAGTTTCTTATGAAGTTCTGCCTTAATGATACCTCCGTTTCATATTTGTTTCTGGATTTTTTTTTTATGTTCAGCATGATCATAACTGTACTCGTCCTAATATTATTTGCTAGCCCACCGGACCAAACTTGTTGGAACGCGTCTATTTTCGACTGGTGGTGCTCTATATTTAAAAGCAACTAGTGATATTAGAGTACTTCCATAGCTTTGACGGTAAATTATAAGAATTTAAAAACATAGAAATTTTCTCATTGTTTAAAAGGTAAATTATAAGAATAAAAAATAACATAAATTTTCTCATTGTTTACGAGAAAAAAGAAAACATCCTACTAGTATGACTAGTGTGGAATGTCTATTTCTAAGATGACTTATGTTTTCTGAAGTCACATATTTGAACCCTTACATCAATCTAGTTATCTGGAGTCAAAATATATACATCTCAAATCTAATCCAACGGCCTAAATTATTGATTTAGAGTTAATAAAAATTACAGGCAACTCATAGAAAGCAAGACCAATAACTATATACAAGTTCTTTTGGTTTTGAAATATCCGACGGGGTAATTTCTGATGCACATCAAACATTTACAAAAGTGTCATGTTACAATATCAAAACTCAAAAGTAACCATGGCTTCAACGCTGTATGTAGTGGTATATCATTACTATTATAAAAGAACGAGTTGGTAGTCGTACGTCCATTGTCCTCTAACCGCTCTATTTCTTCAATTTCTCATCTCTCTCTACTTTCCAACCGATCAGAGTAACCATCTTCCATAATATGATTCTTTATATATCCAATAAATTTCGTTGCAACGCACGGATATGTAGCTAGTATTAGGAACTAGGGACTAGAGATAATCAACGACTTTTTTTTATTATGTTTGGTAGTTCGTGATATTCTAACTTGTTTTCTCGTCCTATAATTTAGTGAGCTTCCTATGTGTATTAGGGAATTGGGACTAGAGATAATCAACGACTTTTTATTATGTTTAGTAGTTCGTGATAGATATTCCAACTCGTTTTCTCGTCCTATAATTTAGTGAGCTTCCTATGTGTATTAAGCCATTCCCAATAGCTTGATTCTATAGCTTTGTAGTAGAGAAGAGAGGATAGTTGGATGAGATTTTAGATACAACCACTCTAATAGCTTGATCTATAACTTTGTAGTAGAGAAGAGAGGATAGTTGAATGAAATTTTAGATACAACTATTCCAATAGCTTGTTACTAAAGTTTGCATTTAAATGAAAGATATTGACTAGTTTTGAGTGGGACGGTAAACTAATTTTTTAGTTTCCTAAAATAACTTATACTTGCATGTGTATTAAGCTTTTCTCACTTTCCTCTTTCTCTTCCACTTCACTAAAAAAGTGACATGACATATGCTAAGTATCAAACAAATCGGAAACTCCTGTTTTCGTGCGTGCACTGTTTGTTGTATGCTCCGCACAGTGTCCTAAGGCTATGGATGCATGAAGCCCGTGGGAGATTCCCCAAAGAGAGAGACTCCATTGAAGCTACAATTATAGATATGAACAAGGACCCCTTTCAAAATATACCAAAAGAAAGATATCAACACCATAAAGATGGGTGGGCAGCAGGAAGCAAAATGGAAACAAACGATAACCATCCTTCCCCGACCAGCTTGCCTAGACTCTTCCCTTCCTTCGCATCTCCTCCGATGTGACCATATGGGGCGAGCGAGCCTGATGTGAATTGATTTCGTTTCAAATTTTCAATTTGATTTCACGTTTGTATAAATTTTTGTCCAACTAATTTTAAATTTACTGTGGATAGTATCATGACTTGCCACTAAATTTATATTGATTTTGCACTCGAATTTATCCTGATTTGCTTTCAAAGTTTGATAATTTATTTTCAAATTTATCATGATTTGCTTCACATCTGTATAAATCTGATTTGAATTTTGTACGAAACTATTTTTAAGTTATCCTCAGGTTACTTACTAATTTATCTTGTTTACAAATTATACTTATTTTGCTTTGATGTTATCTTAACTTGCTTTTGAATTTATGTCAACTTACTTCACACCTATACTAAGTTGGTTTTATTTTTTATTTTACTTGTAAATTATACCCATTTTGCTTTCATATTTATCCCATCTTGATTTTGAATTTATATCAACTTGCTACTTTGAAATTTATACTTGCTTGCTTTACAACTATACTAATTTGGTTTTGTTTGCTAACCTAAGGAGAAATTCAGAGTGATGTCAGTATGTTTAATGCTTACTGAGTTAGTAGGTCTTGGTGGAAACATCCTTTTATTTTGTCATGTAGCTTTTCTAAGTGTGCGTGTGGAGCAATCAATAGACGCACGTCCGATCTGTAGTAGGGTCCCAAACAAATTTTCTTGTTAGGAGTGACCATTAGTATTTTCCCGGGCTAACAGTGGAGGACCATTGGTGAAGGCATGGTCAACAACTGGTTTGCCTGCATGGACGCGTGCGTCGCGCGGTCGGGGTCGTTCGCCCCCACGTGGTCGTACGGTCAAGTTCGAGCCAACCGCATGCATGTTGTGCTCAGGCTAGCCCATATATAGTTGAAGTCTTTTGCAGGTGGCTAGTGACATATCTGTTTTGCTCTAGGGCCTGTTTATATTAGGTTTTACTTCTACCTTCTGCTTTTAGAAATAAAAACCAATACGAATGTCTTAGATTCTATAAACCATTTTTATAAGCCATTATTATTCATCAGCTATTACTTTTTTGTTTTCACATATTGTAACGTACTTTGTATTTTATTCTATCACAATTCTATAAGTCGCATGGCGGTCTGAATATTGTAGTGCCTTTTGTTGCGCTGTCTTTCTTATATAATGCACTACTATTCATCAGCCACTTCTATCAACCACTAATATTCACCATTCACAGCTAAAAATCATCAGCAAAAGACAATATGAACAGGCCTTAGCACTAGAGAAGCATCTCCTAAAATATATTGAGTATTGATTCCTAAAAAACATACCCACTCCATCCACGTTTATAATTTTTTAATGATCTTGTCCATAAATATAAGCCATATTTCATGTTCCAATGCAAAATTAGTGTGATATTCTCTTTATATCCCTAATAAATATACAGCTTTATTTGCTACTCTCTATATATATGCATTGAATATAGTACTTAGAGATAATAATTAAGAGTAATATAGCCATTTTCACTCTCTCCTTGGTTTATGTGATAAGAAAAAATATGTTTTATAAACTTAGACGGAAAGAGTATTAAGCATGATGATTACAACATGCAACCAAGATCTTACACGGTCAGTACTTCTGTTTTTTAGTAGCACTATACACATGAGGGCATCCTCAGTGGTAGACATTGTACAACAATGTATATAACCTCCACGTTACATATACTATAATTTCAATATATAGTTTTCACTGGTGGACCCAGACAATAAATCCATCCCTCGGCCTGTCCATCGTCCATCCCTCTCGGTCTCCTCCCTCCCACATGCCTCCTCTCTCTGTCCCCCTCCCCTTCGGTGGCCATTCGCCTCCTTCCTCCGTTGACCCTCTCAACCATGATAGCGTCAGAACCGATGTCACCCTCCCCTCCAGCGGCTGCATATGGTGCCCCCTCCCCTCCGGCGACCGGATCTAGCGGCCCCTTCCCTCCAGTGGTCGGATCCAACATCCCGTCCCCTCTGGTAGCCTTCTCGGGCTCTGCCGCCACTGTCCCCAACCTCACCACCCGTCAGCCCACTTGTTGCCACCATCCACGACACGTGGTGAGTGGCTTGACGACGAGGAGTGCATTTGGTCTCCCCTTTTGCCGCTTCTCCCCCTCCTCTACTCACCTCCACTCGAATCCTGTTGGCGCAAATGATCCTGTCAACATAGATGATCCATGTGGGTACCAGAAAACGCATTGTATCGACACCCATTTCTCCCCAATTGGATGCACATCGATGCCTACATGCCTTGGTCCTCTCGAACTGGTGATATCTTGCATGAGACATTGCTTTTATCTCTCTCCTTAAATAATTTTTCACATCAGATTTTGGCTTACATAGCAGGCTAATTAAAGCTATAAACATATGATATAGGACCATTGTGAGTGTCCTGACTCTCTAAACAAGGCATATAGATTATCTCTAGTCCGTAATATATACCACTACGTACACTAAACATAATATAACTAGTGCCCAAGACTATGTACCAAATCGACTGTTAATCTTGAACCTTCTGTCTGCTCTTAAGGCGATCCTTCTGCAAAAGGAAATCAAATATTCAATGTCGATTTAGAAGACAAGAATCGTAACTAATTTGCACATAGAAGCTTTCTCCGAATGCGTTACCCGAAGACAGCGGCACTAAAGAACTATCGAGGCATCGTCGGCAGCGCTGGAGAACTATGATGCATTATCGGTGGCACTGGTTGCACTGCGAAATCCACCACCAAGTCATTTTTCTCATAAA
The DNA here is from genome assembly GCA_036346575.1 of Dendrocalamus sinicus. NCBI lineage: Eukaryota > Viridiplantae > Streptophyta > Magnoliopsida > Poales > Poaceae > Dendrocalamus > Dendrocalamus sinicus. The sequence continues at coordinate 6,149,094 of CM070660.1, read as the reverse complement.
CATAAAGTCCGTGAAAATAATGTAGCATAGAACACATATTGTAAAACAGTAGTGCAGAAGTTTTGGCTTACTGTAGCACACGAAAAATAACGGTGGCCGTAGCATGGTGCTGCATGTGGCCGGAAGGAACATTATGCGGATTGGATCAATGGGCTTGGAGATGACGCTGTTTATGTCGCCATTTATGCCGTGGCAGAGGTAGATGATCGCGTTGCTGACGAGCGACCTGAAGCCATCGCAGCATGTGCTCGGTGGCGCCGGTACGCTGTTGTTGGTGAGGTAGCTCATGCATGGCATCAGCCCGATCAGCGACGCCAGGCACGTCGTCGATTGCGGCGGTGGAGGGGGAGCACTTGGTATCCCCGGCGTGCCAGCAGTAGAGGTGTGAACGAATCAAATAGGAATCCAATAGAAGTCTTTCCATATTTGTATTCGTATTTTTTTGAACAAATACAAATTTAAATTTAAATATGCTCAAATACAAATACGAATATTATAATAAATACTAATACAAATCGAATACCTACTCGATTCAGTCGATCCGAATATCTTACTACATAATGAAATTTAACGAGTTGACTCTGGTTTTATAGTAATATTTATACCCCATTTTCTCATGTTTATCAAATAATCATTGATCATTGGTGCTATTTTCCACTAACCCTAACCAATTTTAGAGATATTGCAAATACATCGGTTATATACATGTTGAATTTGGCCAAAAGAGCATGGAAAAAGCTTCATTAGGATATGTGAAAAAAAAATAAAAAACATCAAATGCCAAATTAGAGTTCACCATGGTGACGACCTCGTCGAGATGATCGAAATGCATATACAATATGCCAAATTTGAGGATCAAATGCAAAAGATACATAATAGCAAGTTGTTGTAATTACACGGATCGAATCCGGATATTATCCGTATTCGTATTCGATTCGACACATATTTTGTATACTATATTCGTATTCGACAAAAAAATCAGGATACTATCTGGATTTGTATTCGTTTTGCAATATGAATACACTTTTGCTTATCACATTCGCTACCATCCAAATACGTATGCCGGATAAAATAGATCATTCAGATCCATTTGACACCCCTAGCTAGCAGGGACTCAAATTTCAACTGAAATTTCATGATTTTCACTGAAATTTGGTTTTCTTGGCCCACCCAGAAAAGCCCAATTGGGTGAAAATTTCAGCCCAATTTGAAATATTTCAAGCCATGCGACCGACTAAAGTATGTGTTCTTTCCTTGCTGACTTCTCTCATTTGGTCGTGACTCGTGAAACCAATCCCCATCCCTAGTTTTGACCACATGGAAGGAGGTGGTGCCTGCACGGGAACGAGTGGAGCTGGCTCCAGCAAGGGAGTGGGGAGGCTCAGCGTCAGTGGCAAGGGAGGAGTGGGACTCGTTGCCGGCGGCAATAGAGGAGGGGGAGATGCCGCCTGCAGCAAGTGGGAGGTGGAGGAAGCGCCGGTGGAAAAGGAGTAGGGGAGGCACCACTTGTGGCAAGAAAGGAGGTGGAGGAGGTGCCAGTGGCAAGGGAGGAGGGGAGGTGCTGCCTACGGCAAGGGAGGAGGTGGAGACGCTGTTACGGCGCTAGCCGGAGGTATTCAACTGCTATGTAAACTTGATTTCCTCAATTACTATGAAAATTATTTTCTTCAATTGCTATTCATTTGAGAAATTGTAGCCTACTGTATTGATGCAAGGAATGTAATGTAGCTGCAATGTTTTGCTCATACTTGTGTGCTGCAATGCAGGGAATGTAATATACTAGCGATGCCAGGATGAAATCTTGTGTGATATTGTTTGTGTGTTTATTTGTGCATGTTGGTTTCTTGATTTTGTAGGCTACGCTCATATTACCGAGATTTTGCCAAAAAATTTTGAGAATTTTTTAATACATTTGAATTTCTTGGATTTGAATTGTCCATTTGATTTTTTTGACTGAAATTGTTGAAATCTTCGAATTTCAATTTTCTCGCTGGGTACTGAAATTTTTTTCCAACTGAATTTGAATCTCTGGGTGTTGGGGAGTGGCCGCAATGGTGGCAGTGGCAGTGGCGGTAAGTCGGGCAAGCCAATGAGTTGTGGCAATGGTGGCAAGCTGGGAAGACCGAGCAATGGCAGAAAGCCAGGGAAAGTAGGCAATGGTAAAACTGGTGTGGCGGTGGTCACTTCATTGATTGCTGCTTCCTGCACTTCTTGGTCGTCTCGGGCAAGACCTGACTTTAATGGTGAAGGACCATGTGAGAGGGTCCTGAAGTTCATTGTGATGAACCATTGCAATTAATTGTTAGTTATGCCTTGTGTGTATTAGTAATGGGCTAAAAGCATGTGCTTGATTTATGCCATGTAAGTGTTGTTATGCTTGTAGTCGTGGTATGAAAGCCATGCGTGCACGAATTCAAAGAGAAAATCATGCATGCACTGATGACATGCATGTCTGTTGAGTCAATTCATTTATTGGTCATGCATGCAGTTGATGTCATCTGATCGGCCATGCGTGTTTTTGAGTTGCTTTGCTAAGGTAAGTGATAGTCAGCATGTGCGGGATGTCTTCCAACGGTTCAACCAGGAATCATTTTTGGTCCAACCAAAAATTGGCAATTGTCTAACAGCTGAGGCCATGAGGTTAGATCGCCCTGGTTGTGTTGCTCTCTGGTAGATTTTTTGTGGTTTTGGAGTCATGGAATGAATTTTGGTGATTTAGGTCAAGGCTTATATGTTGAATGAGACATGCTACTGCTAACATGGGTCAAGTTGTGAAGTGCATGTGCCTAAAATTGATTTCTTTGTCTTTGGATGTGCAACACTTAGTGTTAACCACGGTCAACAATGAGGATCGGGGTTATACTCATGGAGGAGCTGAGACCTAGAATGATCGATGATGTTGGGTGAGGTGGTGTGCTCAAGCATGGCACAAAAAAGGTGAAAATGTGGAAGGGAAGTTCAAACGGCGAGATTGCACCATGTAGCTTAGTTGGTCCAAGTGAGGCGTGGTCCAGTGAAACCGAAATGGGAGATACTTGCCAATGCATGGCAAGCTTGTGGTCCATCAATACGTGGTGAGCATGGCGATTGTTTGCAATGAAAGCAGATGACCGAATCAAGAAAGGGTATTTTAGTAGTTTGACCAAAATACCAGAAACTACCATGAAACAAAATCGCGATGCTTGGGAGAGCGGTATAGGTCAAGGAAAAGCTAAAAAATCAAGATGGATCAAAACTAAGGACTTGGCATATTTGGGTTTATGCACTTTGAAAAACGTGCATAAGTTAATTGTGTGAGTTAAAACCTGTGTGTAGGGTTATCGGATTTTTCCCATATGTGTTAAATGGATAGTATCCACTAGGGTTAGATGTGGCTGGCTAACCCATCTATTTAATGGGTTAGGATGAAAACTTGTTATCCATCTAACCTTTCTCTCTTGAGATTGAGTGTTCACAAGTGTTAGGGTTAGGGTTTGAGAGGGTGTGCTCTCTGTCCTCCAAGGCGGACAGTGGTTGTAAAACTTTCCTCCTTAAGTAGCAATACATCAATATTTATCTATCTTCATGACTATCTCTTGTGTTGATTGATTTGCACTTGGCTTGGTTGGTTTTTCTTTTTCTGTTTCATCTTCTTGATCTTCTTGTGTCAAGGACGTATAAGAGATGAAGATAACCTTTGAAAATTAATCTCTACGCAGCCAGACACTTTGGTAGCAAGCTTATGAAAAACCCAATTTTGCTTGATTCTAACCTCACCAAGTGATTTCATGATCTAAGGGTTTTTAGCTTAATTTCTTCGATGTTCTTGCTTGCTGTGATATGTGAGAAAGTCACTGTTTATTTGCCTGATTTTACTATTCACAGTGGTCAAACCACCAAAGATCCAGTTAGATCAACCTATTTTAGAGGTCAGATCTCTAGGGTTTGTGGATTTTTCATATTTTGATTCCTGGGTTGAATTTATTTGGCATTTTGGCTATGGATTCTATCATCAATAACTTTGTAGTTATTTGAGAAGAGGATCAAAAATACTTGGGGAAAAATTTTATATGACACCATTTATTCCCTTTGTTGCCATACCAGTCCTACCAATGGTTCTTGATTTGCGGCCGTGGGTTGATCAACTAGACCCTCACTTTTGATGGCTGTAGTGTCGCCGCAACCAAAGCGAAGATGAGGAGTAAGGCGATGAACTTGCATGGCGCCGTGTTTTGCACCGAGTGTTAACTATACTTTGTGTGGACTATGGAGGACGATAACGTGGGCTGGTGCTGTAATGCCCCTATTTTTTAGAATAGAGCCAAAATGTTTTCCGCAATAACCCAAGATTTTAGTTGCGAACAGAAAAAGTATTATGCCTACATGCCTACTTATTAATATTTAAAAAGGATTAGCTTGATTAAAATATGGCCTAACGGCCAAAACACAACACTTTATGGGGGTCCAAGCCCGAACTTTAACTTACATTTAGAGAATTCAAAAAAATTCCACAGGAACACTTGAGTGTGGTCGTAACTCTAACACGATATTTGAAGTAACCTTCATTTTTCTATTCTCTGTTCTAACGAAAATAAGCAAGATTTGAGTACACTAGGTACTCAACAAGTAGCATGGGAATACTATGTAACTAATATGCAAGGAGTTCAAATGGATAGTCTCAGGTTGTAATATGATAATAATATATGCAAGTTTGCTAGTAAAGAACTTTACATTTAAATAGTAAAATAATACTTAATTAACAAAAGAGGGTTTCTTAGCCACAATTTTCATATCAAAATCATCCAAATTCTACTTATGCCTTGTTACTGGAATCGCCCACGAAACACAACTCCATTAAATGAGGAGTATAGTGTATTTGAATATCATTTGTTATACTCTACATAGTTGTCCAATTTTACCCACAAGATATTTTAGACTCATAATGTCAAGCTATAGACACACAACTTATTAGCGTGCGACTGAGTTGAGATAATTATGTCTTTCACTACTCTCCTCTTTTTAGCTTCTACTCGGTAGGCTCGGGGACACCCCATTGTTAGTAATCCACTGGCCAAAGCATAAACCGCAAACCAACTCTAAGTGTACTTACCATTGTTAAGTATGGAAGATACTGTTTCCATACCACCCCATTGTATGTGAGCCGTTTCTACCCCTGGAACAACAAACACTCCTATAGATTTTCAATCAAATCGAGTAGTTAGTAGACCAGATCTAACAAGTTAACACTTGTAGTTGAACGATTTCTATGTTTTTTACTTATATAAGGCTCTAGTTTTTTACTTTTCACAAATGAGGCAACCAACCATAAACCAACAAACATAGTGTGTTGCAGCACTGCCACCAAACCATACCAAGGCCACATCCTAGGGTAAGGTCATGGACTCCAACCATCTAGTAGCTTTTCACGAGTCATCCTTAACCCTAGTACGATTTTATAAATCTATTGGCAAAATGCCAAAGTCACTTAGTAGTATAAATCATTTGATTGACTAGTCTACTGATGAGTAATTATCAGTGAGTTATTATTATTTAAGTTGTCAATGTGAATATGGCATATAAGTAAAAACATGGCTTTTTCAGTGGTAGGACTTAGCTAACTATCATGTTATTCTAAATTATTATTTTAAATAAATAATAGTGTGCAAATAGTAATGAGGAAAGTACCGATAATTAAATAATTTCGTAGGAACAACATGATCAAAGACATGTGGCTTACCTCTTCATCCAGAGTTTTTGACTATTTCTCTATAGGATTCAGATTCACACCATCCATCTTAATTGCTTAGTAGTTTTTCTGTTGGCCACCTAGTCGAATCTGGATACTAGAATAAAAAAAGAATACAACTAAGTTTCTACTTTATAGAATGCAAGTTGGAAATAAAATAAAATAAAATACCTAAAAGAGACATAAAAGGAAATGGGTTTGGTCAAATAGGGTTTAAGCGGTGCTTGGTTAAGTTGAACGAAGTTAAAAATGGGTTAGATGGGGCTCAAGACGGCCGAAATAGTTATAAGCTTGCCTAACGAGTTTTGGATGAACAGTGAAGGGCTAGATGAATAGTGACAGGTTGACACTATTTATGACGGTTCGGGTCCAGGCATAGTAAGGGTCTGGGTTAAATAGTATTGGACTCGGGTTTGGAATAGTATTGGGCTTGGGTTGAACAATATCGGACTGGCTTGAACAGTACTGAGCCTATGAATAGTGTTGGATTGGATCTTAAATGGCAACGAGTTGGATTCAAATAGTATTGGGTTTTGGTTTCTGGGCTCAATCTACTTTCTTCTGGTTTTTGGGCCGACCGACTTGGCCCATGCGTGTGCCTGCTGGCCTGCTTTGGCTTCCTCTATTCGGCTTGGTTCCATGGTGCCAAATAGAGCAAGCAACGACGGCATAAAGGAGCTCCAGTGAAGCTTCTTGACAATGAGCGACAATGTGCGAAGGGCTATCGGATCCTAGGGTTTCCATTTTTGGACTTGGCAAGACTTAGGGAGCTATGGTGAGGGCTACCGACGGTGGAGGCTTGCCAGGTGACTTCCATGGCACAACGGTAACCCAACTGGGTTCCAATGAAGGTTAAGGGTGCCTAAGCATCTAGGAGGGATGGGAAGGCTAACAATGGTGTTAGTTTTGGCTCTCTTGGCTTGTGGTGAGCTGTCCACGTCGGCATGGTTTGAGCAGTGGTTGTGCTCATCGTCGATGACCTAGGGACTAGAAGCAGCTAAGGCGAGGCCAGGGTTGGGTTCGTGGGGCCTTAGTGGTGCTAGGGGAAGGGAATTGGAATTTGATGGAGGCTTTTATGGAATTGAGAATTAGGGCTCATCGAAGATTTCACGGTGGCGACGGCAATGTCTCAGTTGGAGGTGGAAGAGAATGGGTTGGGTGTGTGATTAGGCATCAACGGAAGTGAATGGTGAGGTAGGCATGGCTTTATAGTTCTCAGGAGGTGGTGGGAGCAGGGCTTCACTCTTGGCAATGGTGGCGCGTGTACATGCGAAAGTGGCAAACAGGATGCTTCAATGGCATGGTCAGTGTTCACGACGACGTCTTGATCTCAGCGGACTTGGCACCGGTGGCTGTGGCGCGTGGCCGAGGCTAGGTGATTGTCAGAACCCGGAGCAACGACTCCTGAATCCTCTGTGTAAATCGCACTAGTCCAGGATCAGCTAGTGCACACAGTGAACAACAAAGATAAATACCAAGCATAATGATATTTATTTAATTTAAACAGTACGGCCTTATGGCCAACGTTTACATCATCGCACATTGGCAAAAATAACTGCAAAAGAAACTGCGAAAGCGAAGCTGAAAAGGCGAAGCCAAAGCCTGCCCACAGGCAAACAACTGCAAGACGTGGCCTACTCGTTCTGATCTTCTCCGTAGTCGACGTCGTCTTCCTCTGTGTGGAGATAGCAACGTGAGTACAAACTTGTACTCCGCAAGTCACACGGAGAAAATGCATCATAATGATAAAGGCTTCAATGGAAGGCTTATAGGGTTAGTTTGCATAAGACAGCATTTAAGAAATACAATAGATAGATTGAAATTGCTGAAATTGATACAATAAGTAAAAACAATACTTGTAATTGAAAATATTACCGTCAGTGCAGGCTCCGACCAAACACCAACCTATTCACGGGCATCCCACCCGGACCATCTTTTCCAAAAACTCACGTATGGATTCCATCCATCCACACGCTTCCACTGCACCACTCTGATGAATTCCATCCATTCACCATATTTCAATCTCTTACGGATTCCATCCATCCGCAAGGTTTTCAAAAATATTTTGAAAAACAAAGTCTAATCCATGAAAAACTTTTACTCAGCATGCCCATGACCGTGGGCACGGCTATCCAGGATAGGTTATACACTCTGCAGAGGTTGTACAGCTTTACCCACAAGACACGATCATCCCATATTGCCACTGGTTTACACACTTCCTTTGGTGTGCGGCGAGGAGTCGTGACAAGGCCTTTACAATGCAAAGCCTTCAACCTGGCCAAGCCACCTCTAAGGTTTCACCCCAGTAAGGAATCCACCAGACCGGGACCCCCTCTTGAGCAGAGTGAGACTTCTCATGGCCTACGCCACGCTCACTTTCAACCTACGAAATGGCTCAGACTGGGACCCGCAAATTATTCAGCCAGGGCTGTCCCATACCAGCCTTGTGGTAGTACGCTAGGGCTTTTGCAACAGTAGCTCACAGACCGGTCCTTAATTTGACTTAGGCTCAACCACGCATACCCTCGTGCCCGACAATCAACCACTGCGGCTCTGACCAACAGGGCATGCCTGCACTCACCAAACTAACCAATTGACTAAGTCTAAACCAAGTTTTATATTTTATTTTGAAAATGTTTTATAATCCTTCTTGACTCACCGAAGTCAAGAATACAGTTCAAAGGCTTATCATTTTATGTGAAAAGGTACCCCAAAACAAGATTATGTCTAAGCAGGTCTAAGCATTTGATATAAAACTCTCTAGCCAATACTAGTGTACTAACTAGAGTTTGATTCTTGGGTGACAAGGTATAAGGATTTGCAATATCAAGGGAGGTAATAACAAACAGGTATTAACTAAATTTAAAACTGAACTGAAATATGTTGAATAAAAGTATGCATGCAATATAATTTAAATCAACATAATTTTATTTGCAATCTGGGATCAACATGGTCAAGGAGTGTGACTTGCCTTGCTCTTCAACTTGGTTTGAATCTTCGTCGAAGAAATTTCCCGAATTGTCAAAGTCTACACGTGAAAATAACCCACCAAATTCAAATAAATTCAAATAAAATTCAAATTGACTTCAAATATTCGAATTGAGGCCAGAAATGGATAGAGGGGAATTTTTGATGAATTTAGAAATTTGAATGGGCTCAATCGGAGTTAGGATGAAGAAGAACGGGCTCCGGGAAGTTTAAAAAGAGAGAAAATGGAAAATCAAAATTTTTAGAATTATTTTCCTAAAGGAAAATCTGAATTATTGCGTCAGCAGGGAATTTCATTTCGGCCGAATTATTTTTGAACTGAAAATTGGGTTTATTGCGCCAGGCTAACGTCAGCATGGGGTAAACTCTACTGACAGGTGGGGCCGGGTCCATGGACCGAGCCCACGGAGGAGACGAAGGGGTGAGGTGGCACGGGTGGCGGGGTCTTGCGCACGTGGCGCTGACGGGACGGAATGCCCTTAGGTGGCGGGGAACGTGGCGCCACGTGGTCTGCCACGTGGCGCCAGCAGCCGGCCGAGGCGCACGGCGGCGGCGGTGGCGGTGCTCGGCGGCGCGGCGGCGGCGGCGAGCGGCGCAGAGGAGAGGAAGCCGCGGGAATTTGGGGTAGGCTCGGGCCACGGAGGCGGCGGAAGATGCCGGCGGCGAGGAGGGCGGCGCGGCGGCGCGCGCGCAGCGATGGAGCGGCCGGGAGGGGAAGGGAGGAGCGGAGGGAGGTGGGGCGGAGTGAGGGGAGGCCGGGGAAGGGTTTTTATAGGGGTCGGGGAGGGCGGAGGCGGGCGGATTTCTCGCCGGAGATGGCGCGGGGCGGCGGCGAAAATGGCGGGATTAGGGGGGACAGCGGCGCGGTGATAGGGGAATTTGGGCGCGGGATGGCGGAGGGAGTCCGTGCGCGACTTGCGGAAGGGGAAGGGAGGTGGGCGGCGAACGCGGGAGAGGCCGGGAGGAGCGGCGCCGGAGGTTGCGGGCGGCGGGCGCGGCGTGCGGAGGAAGGAGATGACCGGGAGGAAGAAGGGGGCGAGGTGGCTGACCTGCAGGCCCGGGGTGGCAGCGAGAGAAGGAGGGAGAGAGAGGTGGCGCCGACAAGTGGGCCAGGCGGCCAGAGAGAGGGGGGGCGCGAGAGGCTGCCGGGTGGGGCCCGGTCTGCAGAGAAATGGGGGAGAGGAGAGAGAGGAGCGGCTCGGGCGCGGGCGGATGAAGATCCGACGGCCAAAAGGGGAGGGCGGGTGGACAGGCGGATGGGCCGATTGGCGGGGTGGCGTGGCGCGGATCCGAGCCGGCCAGGTGGCGGGCGCAGAAGAGGGGAGGGCGGGATCCGGCGGGCGACGTGGCCGGCAATCTAGCCGTCCACGTGGCGGCCAGAGGGGAGGGGTTGGAATTTATTTTTTTTTGGAAATTGATTTAGGATTTTCAGAAAAGCCCAGAAGATTCAATTGGCCTCAAAAAGATACCAAATAACTTCCAAAAATTCCAGGAAAATTCACAGAAGCTCCTGGTGACATTTTGGACTTAGTAAAAATACTTCCAACTAATTTTGGTATTTAATTTTCATACTTAAAATGCTTTTTAATTTCAAAAATACATTTTTAAACTCCAGAAAATCCAGGAACCCAAATAAAAGCCAAATAACTCCAAATAATTATTTTGAACTAGGACTTTCATATAAAATCAAAATATCATTTTATTTAATAATAATTTTAGGTTTTTCTGAAAATGCTTTTCAAATCCAGCTTTTTCAAAAACAGAAATTCAAGGCAAATCCAAATTTAAACTTTAGGCAACCAAAAACACTTATTTTAGATTAAATTTTAATTTTTATTTATTGTTATTTATTTATTTCTTTATTTTATTTTATTAAAAACCTGGGCTGTTACAGTGATGGGCTTTTAATTGCGATGTCAAAGGCATGGCAGTGTGTCTATGGCTATTGACCAAATTGGTAGCGACGAGCATGTCAGTGAACAGGGGCAATCTGAGTGGCACTGTTGAACAGGGCAAAAGGAAGCCAAATAAGGAAGGCACAATTGGTTGAGAAGATTCCAAATTGGGCAAGTTTTCAAATTTGGCCAAAATTCAAGAAAACCAAAATTTTGAAAATTTTGTATCTGTTTCAGGTGCTAAGTGTTGTTGTTGTTTAGATAGAGAATTAGCATTGGTATAATGAGACGTACATTCTCTCTGTGTGTCTCTTTTGATCTTAACTTGGTACTGTCCTGCACTCCTAGTTCTGTCTTCTCACGAACAACAAATTAGTCAGACAAAAATAGTTTGATCGATCGACTTCGTGTAGTTTCAAGGTTTGTTTCTAGTGCTTCCTTTTGTCTGCAATGCAATCCTCTCTTAACATTGTTCTTACCATCGAGCTCATGCTCTTGGCCTCTTGCTTGATCTGAACTGAATTATCTTAAGATATTTTCTTTTGTTGCCAACAAAATTTCCTTGATGTTGCTGACAGAATTTCCTTGGACATCGTTGGCAGCTTCACGGTTTGGATTGGTCTCTTATGATTGCATCATGTAGGACCAGATGGCAACAGAGGAGATGAATGGTGCCTCACAAAATTTTTCACTAGTATTCTCAAACTCTTCACTCCAATAGTTATAAAACTATGAAGATCAAAGTAGAAAGCCAAACACAAAGTAATGACCTCAAGAACCGTAGAGAGAGCTTCAGCATTGGAGCGGTATGACCGACTACCAGTAGCGGTCTGACCAGTGGCTACATAGCGGTCGGACTGGAGGTGCTCTAGCGATCTGATAGGCTGAGCGGTATGACCAGGCCAAGAAGCGGTATAATAGCTTCCCTGTTCCTAGAACAAAAAAAATCAGCCTGAATCCATATCACTTTTGGTGCGACTCTAAAAATCCATAGTCAAATGGGATGAAACTTTGCACACATCTTGATTAGCGTCTTAGGAATTTGTTTCATCCAAGGATCACTTGAATTCTTATTAAAGTCTAGACCTTTCTCAAGAAAAATCAAAGTTGCACCAAAACCGAGCAAAAACCAAAAACTCAAAATATGACTTGCTTGTGAATAGATGATAGCCAAGATAGTTCTAAATGTATTTTCACATATCATAGCAAGCAAGAATTCCCAAAAATTCAAAGCAAAAAACCTTGATATCAAGAAACTTCAAATGATAACAAAATCTAGCAAAATGAGCAGCTTGAAATCCTTCAAGACCTAGTATCTAGATGGATAGAATATGATCTCCACGAGTTATCTCCCTCACTTATACATCTTTGACACACAACAAGATTAAGAAAGGAAGAGAAAAGATCAAAACCAGCAAGAACAAGAGCAAATCAACAAAAATAAGGAGACATCATGAGAAATGAACAAAGTTGATGTATTGCTACTTGAGAATAAATATTTTACAGCCACTCAATTGGAGGACAAGAGAGCATACCACACCGCATCACTCACTTTTCTAACCCTAACCCTAGAATACAAGGTTGGAATGAGAAAATGGTTGGATAGGTTTCCTTGCGACTCTCCATCCCAACCCACTAAATACATAAGGTAGCAACCCATATTTAACCCTAATGAATACTATCCATTAGCATATTTTGGGGAACCTGTGAACCCCGCACAATACGGAATTTACTCACACACTTAACTCATGTATGCTTTTTAAAACATATATACTTGAATCCGTTAAGTGCTTAACTTTTAATCCACTTGATTTTCTCAGCATCTTCTTGACCTAAACCGCTTTCTCAAATGCCGCGGTTTTGAATCAACGCAGTTTTTGGTATTTGGCAAATTTTCAAAATGCCATCGTTTTGACTCTGTCTTCATCTTCAATTGCAAGTTTCAAATCACCTCATGACCAAATTCCCAAAACCATTCTCAGACAGTGAAAACACTCCGCTTTGAAAAATTACAACCAGCAACTAAATAGCAGTACTATCGGCCGGTAGTCTGACCGCTGCGATCATACCGCCCAAAGTGGTCTGACAGGCATAACACCGACAGTACCGGCGTTAAGCCAACGTCAGACCAATAGACTAACAACAAAACCGACAAAAATATAAATTTTGTAAAATTCAAATTTTCACTCCACCAATCTAGCCATGGTTCATTACATTATTATTCTAGACCTTTTTACATGGTCGTTCACATCACTTATCTAATCATCCTTATATGCCCTTTTCATTGTATTATCCTTTCGTTGTTACGTTAAAGCTTTTCATTGTATTATCCTTTCGTTGTTACGTTAAAGATAGCTCTGGGGTTAATACTCCTGCTTCAGTTTGTATTAATCAGTACCTGTGTAAAGCTAGCCTTGTGACCCCAGTTCCCTGAAGCCACACCGGATTGGACGTCCTGCAAATTGCAATAATCCAAGTTGTAGGTATATATAAACCGAATCTTATATATATTTTAATGCACGGACGGCTTGATCAGGATAAACACGTTATTTACTTTGCAACATAACCATGTGTTTGTTCTTTTTTTTTAGAGATACAATATAAATGTACATAATCCACACACTTACTTCCACCATACACATAGATAAGCGTGCGTGTTTCCTGCACACGTTAGGATATAAATGGGGACTCAACATCTGAGAGCTTGGATACGTGTTGTCCTACTGAACAAGTATATGTACGTACCTCCTCTAGATAATACTGTTTAATAAACAGTACCCAATAATTATAGGCGAGCGGCGCTCGAACACAGACGGGCGCTCCCAGCCATCTGAGCTAGGCTCAGACGCCCAGTCCTCGTGTGTTTGTTCCGCTTGTACCCTGCTCTTGGGCGATGTTTTAGCGAGCTCAAGACCCCGTATCACGTTCGCGGTTAGTGATCCACAAGCCCTGAGCGTGCAAACGTCCAAGCGGCCCAGCCCATGTACTATGCTTTACGCGGTTGAAGAATCTCAATAATCAGCCCACGCCGCCCGGCCCTCAAAAGCCGACGAGAGCACGTGTTTCGAGCCTTTTCGGCGCACCACCCGCGCGGCACGCGGGCGGGCCGGCTAACTCGAGTGTCTCGGCCCGTCTGCCGCGAGGCCCGGTGCTGCGATGCCGCAGCACCACACCAAGCACCAACCAGTGCGCGCGCCACGGCACGGCGGACGACAACGCGCGCGTGCGGGTATGCGCGCTACGAACAACTTCACGCTTGTTTCAGCTTCCATACCTGGCTTCTAACTTATTTTTCACTACTAGCTGAATGCCCGTGCGTTGCTACGGATTTAAAAAAATTTAGAACATATTTGTATGCATATTTTAAAAATTTTTACCACCCGTGAGTTTCAAAACAGTTACACCAACCACACCAAGATGGCAAGGCCATACAGAGACAATCCGTTTAATACTGCATGGTATGATTTCACATCAACGGAATTACAGAAATTTCATTTTAATGACTATTAAATTCAACATCACTAAGTTAATCACAGCTCGAATAGAAGATAAATGGCATAAAAGCAGGATCACATCAGCATCTAGCATCACTGAGTTGATCTCAGCATGAATGAACGATAAAAAGCACAGAGCAAGATCACATCAATCTAGTAGCATTGAGTTAATCACAACAAGAATTGACTACAAAAAACAGAGAGCAGGACCACATCACCTAGCTCATAGGTTGTTTAATCATTTCTTTTGCAGCTTCTATCTGCTTCTTATTCCCAGTAACATGTACAGTTCTTTCAGTCAAATGTTAAAGGTAAGAGAAGAGGACCTTGCTGGATATGCCTCACCGCAACAACTTTCCAAGCACTTCACCACTAAATCAGGGTTTGGATCAATAAAGAAAGCCACCTAATGCATTCAAAAACTTGTGTAAAACATATATACAATGCCTCATTTTTTTCATTTTACAGTAACATTAAGCATGCCATATATTAGCTGAAGTGTTCCTCCTAGATCACTGGGGAGTGGTTTCTCCCATGAAAAAGAGGGATATGCTGGCTTCTTATAGGGTGAAAGGTTGTAAACAGAACTCAATTGGTGCCGACTATTGAAACCCCTAAAGTAGGAAATTTTGAATTCAGTAGTTAGTATACTCACAGAATATCGCTCTTTACCAACAGTAACAACAAGATGCAGTGTAGATATACAAGTTACAGAAAAAAATACATAAGAATAAAAATTCATATACAAGGTTTTATTTTAGAACAGAAGTGCATGAGGCATCACCAAAAGAACCCCAAAAGAACCTTGTCAATAGAATCTAAATAACTATACCACCAGAAGGGTGAACATGTTCTCAACTGCCGATAGGTGTAAAGGGTGAACGTATTCTCAACTGCCGATAACACATGTACTATCATTCCAATTTCCACGGGCAACATAATTTAATGCATTGAATCGAGGATAGGTGTAAAGAGTTAAGTCATGAGACCTTTTTCCCTTTTGAGCAGCTAAAAAAATTCTTTTGCGCTTTCAAGAGATAAGAGCAAAGTAGATCTAGTATCAATGAAATGCACTTGCAATAGGCAGCCCATTATGGAAAATTGGAAATAACATATTATTTCCATCTAATAAAAGAACATGATGGGCCTGATACACTACTAAATTTACTTCCCTAGCATGTTGCTGTTAAGTAATAAAAGCAAAGATAACATAGCATTGCCAATTTTTCATGGCTACATCATGAAGACGAAGCTAGGTAAGTAAGGAAACATAACACAATCACCAAACGATAGGTAAGTGCTTACGGCTACCCTGCCTGAATTGAACTATGAGTAGTAACATACCTTGAGCAACACATCAACAGCAACTACAGCTCCAGAGATAACAAAGGTATGTGCCAAAGACTCAAAACCACTTGCTTCATTTCCTTGAAGCAGAAATGCTATGAGACTAACTTCCAAGAATAACATCCCTGATTTGGTAAACAACGAAAGCACATTCCATGAGAACGCCTTATCAGGCATACATTGCCACACCTGCCATTTGAAGGTGAAAAATAACTGTTATACAAGACTCAGAGAAACAAACAATAGACAATATAACATATGGGCAACATTACTAAAGTTGAAACAGGTCAAAGCTTCAGATGTGTATGGGCAATAGTTATGCCTTTCGTGCATCACTCTATGTCAATTCTAAAGAAGAATAGATCTGCGTACATTAGTAACATTGCTAAACACATACACTGAAATCTGAATCGATAACTGTGCCAATGTGCACTCAAGTTGTTTGTAGTTTTGAACATCAACACCTGGCCACCAGAGTGGCTTGCTACTGGTTCATCATTACCAATTTACCATCCCTAACCAGCTCACAAACTACCCATCCCACTCGTCTGCTTCGATCACAATTCACAACCCATCCTCCACTCATTCGATTGCTAAGTTGAAAAGGCAAAAGGCAAAAGGTATGTGCACCAAAAGAACTTGTCTGATGAAACACCCACCAAACTTGTACCCATTTATTCTACTCCCCGATCATACACCAACAAGCATGCAAACATTGCAATCGTTCATCAAAACTAAGAACACAATTCACAAGGTTCATAATCGCAGATTCAGTAGTCAGTAACCTTCTCTCGATCGATTCTACCCCACGAGCCCATGTCTTGTTAAAATCATTTACCCTACCTCGCTAGTCTCTAGCAGAAGTCTAAAAAACCACACACGAACCAGATCATTTATGCATCAACAATAACAACTCGCTAATCAACGCCCGAGTTAAGTAGGTGGTTAGATTGACCCACCAATCTGAGAAGTAGAGATAAGAAATGGAGGCATGCGAGCCGGACCTGTAGGAAGCGCCAGAGGAGGTTGAGGATGGCGACGGCCAAGAGGAGCGTGTAGTAGACGATGACGACAATGTGGGAGCGAACGTAGCCTAGCCGGCCGCCGGAAGCTCCATCGGGCCTGCCACGCCAGGAAGCCCACGAACGCCAGCGACGGCAGCATCACCACCAGGCTGTACCATGCCCCATGGCACTCCGACACCCACCACATCGGCCCCGACACCCCCGATGGCGGCGACCCGGTGGCCGACGTGTTAACCTCCGGCGCCACCGATAGTGCCATGGTGCCCTCCACAAGCCATCTCTGCATCGGCGGCGCAGACCGGGCGAGCTGAGGTAGCTAGGGTTTGGGGGTGGGGGATCAGATCACGCAGAGTGGAGATTGCCGGCGAGAATGGAGCGGAGGCAAAGTTTGCGCTATCGGTTGGTGTCGGGGCGGTGGCGGCCGAGTCGAGGAGGCGGCGCAGAGAGAGAGGACGAGGAGGCGGTGGAGAGGACGCAGAGAGGAGTCGGGGTGGGGGCTAGGGCTAGGGTTTGGAGGGGGCGGAGGGCTCGGACGTAGCGGTGCATGGCGGCGGAGGAGGCGGCCGACCGGCAGTGGGGGCGGAGGGTTTAAGGGGAGGTTGGGAGGAGGCGAGATGGAGGATGGGGGGAGGCGGAGGGAGGGGAGGCGTAGGGAAGGTTGGGGAGAGGCGGTGGGAGGGGAGGCGCGGGGAGGAGATGGGGGGAGGCGCAGGGGAGGTGAGAAAAGCATGTGGGTGTTTTTGAAGTGGAGCCCGCGTGAGCACAGCCAAAAAGTGGCTCCACATGTCAGTGAAAATAGAAGGAGTGTAGGATGCACCATCACCTTGAACTCCTCCTTTTAAGGAGTAGAGATTTATAAATTTCGTATTTTTCTGTTTTTTTCGTTTTTTTGCCGGTTCTTTTTTCCGTATTCGTTTGCGTTGTTCGAGATGAGTTAACATATTTTTTTCTATTTTTAATTTTTTAAAATTTAATTACACCAAATAAGTTATCTTCAATTATAATAAAATTTTAACTAGCTACAGTATATATTTATATATAAACTATAGTTTTTCAGCCCAACCGAGTAGAGCATAAATGAGCCGAAGGGTGCTATGCTAACCAGATAGAGGCGTGACTCGTCGCGCGTTGGCCATGCATCGCTTTTTAACCATGGCCTCAAGAGCAGTTGAGCCCTTCACCGTACGTTAGCCAGCCAAGTACTAGTACTGACGAAGTAAAATTGACCGCATAATTAATGTAGCGTCAGCGTCAAATTAGGCGAGCTCGTTTCAGCTTTCTTTCATGGAGTAGTCCTCAATGTGTGGCGCTATGGCGATGCCCTTGCACGCGTAGGCATACGCATTCATAGCTGCTACGGCTGGTAGTTGACGGAAGAAATCGAAGGCGCAGGCAAAGAAATAGAAAATTGGCAAAATGGCCTACCGGGGTCTGGCTGAACTCAACTGACGCAGGCGCTTACTGGCTAGCTAGGGTCCAGGTAGAGCTGCTCCAGCTGAGAACTTTAGCATATCTTAGAGGAAAACTTATACGTCAACGTGTTTCTGATTGATTGATAGATAGAGATATTCTTTGCGAATAATTAACCATCTCCTTATTTTGAACTGGTTTGAATCGTTCTTGCATTTCTATTCTACTCAGAACGGCCATAATTAAGGTTCGCTCAATCCGGCTTAAACTTCTCATTTCTGACTTATTTTTTATTATTTATAATTTATAATTTTTGGTTTTTTTCTGATTCTTTTTTCCGTATTCGTTTGCATTGCCTACGATAGGTTAATATGTTTTTCTATTTTTATTTTTTAATTTAGTTATGCTAAATAAAATATCATCAACTACAGTGTAATTTTAACTATAAATCAACTTATTTCAATCTAACCGACGACACCTAACGTCAGCAAGCCAAGCCAAATATCGTCACGATAACATGGATCACACTAGATAGTACATCTCTGAATGCTCCTTTTGTTCCGCCAAGTCACTTACCCTGAAATTCTTGGGAATTTCACACCAAATCCTTACTCAATTCGATGTGTTTTGAGTCGTATTCGTGTAGGTGTAACTAAGGTTCACAGAAATGAAAAATTGTCTGGCTCTTGAACCATTTCGATTTACTATTAATCACGTGGGAATCAGCCCCAATTTGATCAAAAGGTCTGACTAAAATCAAGTTGGTTGGAACCAGCTCGGCTCAATCGTCATTCAAAACATAATAATGAAATAAAAGACCGGTAAGGACTCGGTCCTTGTTCATTTTGGTTTTTAGAGTAGCTTTTGAACGGCTAACATTTTTTTATTTTTAAATTTTTTAAATTTAATTACATCAAATAAATTATATTTAATTACAATATAATTTCAGTCATAAATTATTATTTTTCAGGTGTGCTAAATTCTGGCAAGCTGAAGCCCCCCTGGGCCCACCGCCCACCCACTCAGGCCACGTTCCCGACGCGGTTGGGAAAAGAAGAGGAAATTGCCCAGGCTCCTCTCCATCTATAAAACCACCCGACCCACCTCGCCCAGACCGGCAACGCAAGTCCCCTCCTCTCCTCCTATTCCGATTGATCGCGAGAAACCGTCGAAGAAGATGAGCTACTACGGCCAGCAGCAGCCTCCCGTCGGCGTCCCGCCGCAGCAAGGTGTGCTTCCCGCTTCCCTTCTCCATCCATCCGTCCTCTCTTTCCGTTTCTTTGCGTGCTGAACTGAATCTTGGTGTGTTGGTCTTTCCTCAGGCTACCCGGGAAAGGACGGCTACCCGCCGCCGGCGCAGGGCTACCCTCCGGCCGGCTACCCCCCGCCGGGGCAGGGCTACCCGCCGGCCGGATACCCCCAGCAGGGCTACCCGCCGCAGTACGCGCAGCCGCCGCCCCAGCAGCCGCAGCGCACTGGGCCTTCCTTCATGGAAGGATGGTACGTACGCCCCACTTTCCTCCTTCCCCCTGTCCTTTATCTTGTACAGGCATGTGTTGCTAGATTAGATCAAAAAGTTGTTTAGCTCTTGCTTAGAGGGTCAGGAGGTTATCACTTGGGTCAGATCTGTCCGGCGCCGGCGCCGCCGGCGAGTGTTTCTTGCCGGTTCTGGTAGGCGCCGGCGGTGGCCGTCGTGCGCACGCTTGCTGCGGTGGGGCCGTGACTTCGACGCGTGAGCTAACGGGCCTAACCTTGGAAAAGGTTGCCAGCCGCGTGGCCTGGACGACGTGTCGGCCGCACCACGCAAAGCGCGCACGTATCCCGCGCCACGAGTGGTTGTCTTCTCCCTCGTGCTGGCGTGAACCGTCTGATCGCAGGTGGACGGCTGGGATACAAAGCAAATATCAGAAAGTCTCTTGTTCTCGAGTCTCAGCAGTCACATTTTTTCTGGGAGCGTTTCACGTGCGTTTGGTGTTGTTTTGGACTGGCTGATTAGAGAAAAGACCAAAGTGTTGGGTGGTATAAAAATTTGGTGCCTTTCACAAGCGACTTGAGAAACCGTTTTTACAGGTTGAGGGGTTTAAGGCTATGCCCATTCTGTTTTTTAAGTTCAACTTTATAGTTTTTTCTACACCATAGCAGTTTTTTTAATATTAACTGTTGCTAATTTTTTCAGTGTAATTAAATTTAAAAATAATTATATCATCATAGATAATATAAAGGAATAGATGTCGCTCAAAAGAAGCTGAAAGCCAGCACCACCTAAATGCAATCGATTTTCGGCTTCTCTGAGCACAAGCCGCAAGTGGAAGCCAATTTGAACAGCGCTAATTAGTGCAGGTAGATGCCCGGCACCATTGGCCATTGTCGTTTCCTAGCAACCACTCGCACGGTGGGCCCACACGAGACGTGACGCGTCCCGACCAGGCGCTCGTTCGAACGCGTACGCGTTACATAGTATTTTTCGTGTTATACGGAAACAGTTGGAAATGGCAAATGTCAATGGACGGCTGGGCATTTTAAAGAAGCGTATCTTAGCTATTAAGATAATCATATACTAATAATCTAAAAAAGAGATAAGCATATGCTTCTTTGTAAATGCCAATATTCTAGTGGTACCTTGCTTCCTTTCAATTTTCTGTGCCATAATTCTCTTGTGATATTTGTGGTGGTGTAACAGCTTGGCCGCCCTTTGCTGCTGCTGTCTCCTGGACGCCTGCTTCTGAGAAGGATGACGATGGACACAACGAGTCTAGGGGAAATACTTATGGAGCTGGAGCCGAACTGCCCCTGGTTAGGGAAAATGCTACTAGCTAGCTTACTTGCTGGGCATTATCACCTTTTTTTACTGCTTTATTTGAGAACCTTTGCAATGGATTTATTCGGTCGGTATTGATGGGATGAGTAGTAATCTTCTGTGTGTATTGTGTGGATTTCTGTGTTTCTGGTGGAATTCAACCCGTTCGTGCAGTGCAGATTGATGTTTTCTACCTGCCATTCTGCTTCTTTCCTTTTACTCTGTGGAATGTACTTTGATTTAGTTTGCTTTGAAACTTCTGCTCATTAGGCGCCGGGTCTCGTTCGCCTACGACTCCCGAGTTCTGACCGGAGCGTACTTTATTCGAATCTTCTTGTTAGGCCTGACACTGCAGCTGCCATCAAACGCTAATGAATTCTTTTTTTATTCAAATCAAATTAACGCGAAAGTTCAGAATGGTGACGCACAGGATGACTTCTGAAGTTCTGTAGTACGTCTTACCTGCATTGTTTGCATCGACGGCTTGCTGTAAACGCAACCTGGGTCTTAGCTTTTCCCATTGTCCACACATCCTGCGAGACTAGCTTTTAACAGTCGATTGTTGCTTTCCGATGGTCTGGGGAATAGACCACGACCTGTTTTTAGAAGTGATCACTCGCAACTCACGTTATACACGCCCTATTGTGCATGTGCTGTCGATATCAGCATAAGTTTCGAAACTTGACGCAAAATTTTCCCCTTTGATTTGTTCTCTGTACCGGCAAAGATAGAAACGGCTTCTGCCTCTGAATCCGGCAAAAAGAATATCACGATGGGAATCAGCAGTTTCACTTCGCAAGCTTTTACATTGAAATCTTGGTGGAAGTACAAAAAAACTGCCAATCTAGCTGGCAGGCACCCTATCTTTTCCTGGAGCACAATTGAGTGACCTGCCACCAACAGATCATACTTTCCAACATTTTCTTTACGAGAGTTAGGCCCCGGTTGGGCTAAAAAATAGTAGTTTACAGATAAAATTACACTGTAGCTGAATAAAATTACACTATAGTTGAAGGTGATTTATTTGATATAATTAAATTTTAAAATTTTAAAATAGAAAAATATGTTAGCTCACCACGGACAAAAGAACTGGCAAAAAAGCTCAAAAAAACCAAAAGTTTAGAAAAAGACGAAATTTATAAATAGTGAAAAATAAACAAAAAGCTCAAGCCGAAATAAGCAGGATGTAAGATCGATGTGTAGAACTTATTTCAAAACCAGTTTTTCATACTACCGACGTAAGAGTCAATCACGGTAGCATGCACCCCTCCATTTGGCATTGTTACATTGCTTGGTATATAGAACTTCCTCAGCTATTTGTTTTCTGTTTTGATTCTGTTGTAGCATGAAGCTCCTTTTACATTCTTGTAAAGAAAAACAATTATCGTTCAAAACCACTATCACAACAAGCCGTTGTTGTATTTCTAACTGAAATTATAACTTACGACAAAAAAAAACTTGAAAATTTTCATGTAACCACTAACCAGAGCTGATATCTAGTTGAGTTGCACCAAGTTCCTTAAAGTCTTTTCATCTACCAACAAAATTGTTGGCTGTACTAATACCAGCATGCTTTGGCTGGAGCTGCTTTATATAATACTTTGATCCACGTGACAGATTGATACGTTTTCTCCTCTGCTCAGGAATAGATTCAATCGAGCACTCTGAGAAGCCACGCCGCACAAACCTGCATCATTTCAACATTAAGCACCGGCAACATACCAAAAGCCGAACCAACGTCTTCTCCGGTGTGATTATTGTACTTCAATAGCCCCCCAATGAAGCCATGTGAAAGCAACACATCAAATCATCAACTAGATTTGAGAAACATAATCTAGACCCAACACAGGCCAACTTAAAGATGACACTTAGCGCAAACTATAACCATCGTCCTCTACGAAATTCGGAATTTAACAAAGCCAAATACTAACTGAATATCTCCAGCACACAATGATATTCGAAATAGAGCAAAACGATAATTCAGTGTCTACACTAAGGTAATAGAGAAGTGAACCATTTAGTCATGAATCATGGCATATTAAACCCTCCACATAATGAACCAAGCCAAGAAAAGGATACAGGTACATACCAATCGGCTGTCCGTGTAGTAAGCAAGAATAGTTTCTCAAGACCAAGGGATAATGCCTCCTTCTCAACGTATTCTGAAGCATAAGCATAACAAGAAGTAAAAAAAGATGAATAATAGCCTTTCTTGTAGACTAATACCAGCATATGAAAGCGCTTTTAATATGAAAGGGAACATTTGTTAACTGGAAAGTATTGAGGAGCAAAAAAAAAAGATGCAAGGTTAACATTCTGATTTCTGGTTCAGTTACCATCAGATGGTTAGTAATACATTAGTAGTTATCAAGAAAAGAGCAGAAACTCCCTTTTTACCATCATTTCCCTGGTCAGTGGTTTCTTCTCTATTTGATTTTGAGTTTTTTCGAGTTTGTGTGTGCATGTGAGAAAGCGGGCAACCAGGCATAGGGACATGTGTTGGGGGATTTAAGATTCATCTTAAATACAGTGTGCGTGTGTGGATCGATGAAAATATGATCACAAAATACGCAGTGGAGATAAAAATAAAGTATTATCAATCAAGGAACAAAGTTGTCAACCTTGTATTTTTTAGCTATGACAGCTCAACACAACCAGATGTGAAGTGATTTGGGTGTATCTTAAGTGTATATGTTATGTGATGAACATGTTTATGTTGTACTAAAATATTGGCTTTGAAGTTTCAATGGGCAAGAGAACTTGATGGCTACTTTCAGAACACCAAACAGCAGTGCCATGTAGCAATGAGCATACCAAGCAACTTGTCCCCCTGACCTCTTCCTCGGCATTCTTCAGATACAGCAATTGCAGCAACTTCTCCAGATTTGTCCTCAGGAAATAAAAACAGAGCAGCACATGCAATGATCGAACCATCTCTTTCAACGACATAAAATGAATCCAACGCTTCAAGAAGCTGAAGAGTAGTGGGAAAATATTAGTGGTACTAAGCATGAAGAGAACTAAAATAAAGCATAAGACCACTTGGCTTGATGCTTTAATCATTCAATATAAAAGAACATTATATCAGATTTTATTTATTTATTTTAGCACACCTCTTTATCTGTTCTTCGCAGTAAAACACCAGATTCCTCCAGTCGCCAAATAATTTTTCTTATGCCAGGAAGATCTTCCTCTGTAGCCATCCTTGTTCCTTCATAAACATCCCTGAAAACATGTGGTAGAGCATATATCATGATTTCCATGACAGCTTGTAGAAGCTAGATTCCAAGAGGCATTTATTTCTACACAACAACACCATGGGGAAAATATTTGTTGCAGAAGCACGAGTTTCAGCCAATAGAATCAGCCAAGGATATATCTTCAGCCTTCACATATATTAAATTAAAAACAATTGTTGAACATTTGATTTCTCACATGTAAATGCTTCTTGTAGGAATTAAGGATAATAAACATCAAGACATTATATGTTTAGGAGATGCATCTAAGTTGACAGAAGGACTAGCAGCCATTGGAGCAATGGCTGTGCAATGTGAATTGAAGCTACAACTTTTTATATATAAAAACTGATAAGAAAAGACCTTCAGAATACCTAGCTATCATTGTTCCCGCACCATCTCTGGTAAACAATTCTAATAGCAGTGATCCATCAACCGTTCCATCTATGATATGAACTCTTTGGACACCACCCTGGCATATAGAAGAAACAAATGTATAACCAAGCCTAAGAAATAGAGTCTGCCATGAAACTTGCAAGCTTACACTTCATACAGAACATGGTTTGAGTGTTTGACTGTTTGAAGGAATATTATTCACTTTGTTGAAAGAGCAAATGCAAGTATCACAGGACATGTCACCACCTGCTTAAACTACAGTCAAGCTCAACTCTCTAACTCAACTTCAGATAGCTACATACTAATGCTGTAGTCCTCATCAAGGTATATATATCTACCCAAGGCTCCTTATGTGGCCCAACATACCACCTTTCTTAGACGTCAGAACACTTCAGATAATATGAGAATTGCATGATCAGGACAGCTGCCAACACTTCAAACACATGCGGATCCAATATGACATAGCACATGAGCATGACACTCAACAACTATATTAAACAAGAACTCTAATGTAAACTGGCAATTTCAGCAAACAGTTTTGCTTCTTCGTAGAGGACATCATTTCCAAAAGAAAGAAATATGCATGTCATGTCCTGTAACTAACAATCTTGAACCAAAACCACAGAATTAACAGAATGATGCATGTCATGTGAAAGGTGAAACACTTACATGGCATACATATGCTGCTGCAGCCAACTCAGAAAGATAGCCATTTGACCTGCTTAATCGCTCTTCACCACCAATAGCAAACCCTTGCTCACCAGAATAAATACCATTTCCATTGTTAAAACCCAAACCATTTTGAAAAGAAGCGGCATACCCATTAAGATGATCCATTCCGTTCAAAGATGGTTCATGGTCCTCCTTGTGCAGAGAATTGTTACCCTCCTCATCCACAACCTTGACATAATTTGCAGCAATATCACTTTGCTTAGCACGCTTTCTGATCAACATATCAGCTTCCTCAAGAGACATGAAATGAATGACTCGCCCATGCTCATCAAATATCTGACCGTCTATAAAGCAGATAAGTTTATTCGCCTCAATGGCTAGAGCACATGCGGTAGCAACTTCGTAAGTGCTGAATGTTTCCAAACAAGGCAAAGTAATTTGTTTAGTAGGCTAGCCGCAATATATACAAACAAGCAGAGGGTGTTTTAGTTCTTTAGCAACTTCGACATTTGCACATATTTTTCATATCATATTTGTGCATACATTAGTGATAAGAATAACAATGTGCACATATAATCATAAAAAACATCAAAATGAATAAGGGATAGAGAAAATAACATACTTGCAATTTAACACTTGTCCTGAGCTCGAGTATCCCATATTGCTCACAACAACTATGCTATCACTATCAAGCCTTTCTTTTATCCGTGAAACATCTATTTTCTTAACTTCGCCGGTGAATCCATAATCAATACCATTAACTACCCCTCTTCTCTGCCAAAGAAAAATAGTTACATAAATTAAGAATTGCAGGACATCCAGCCAACTGAAGTTCAGTGGAGGTTATAAAGGACAAAAGAAAGTGAACAAATAAACAAAAATAACATGCGAGCACACACATGCATGTGCACACACGGGCGTGCGCGCACACACACAGGGGGAGAGGGAGGGAGTGTGCATAGACATATAGCATTCCTAGTATTACAACTGTCTCCAATAGACATATAGGGCAACTCTGGTGACAATAAGTTCTCTACAAAGGCAATGCCTTACAAGTTGCAAGTGACACAGTGACTTGAACATGGTATTACTGTCAGCGAGGAACAGCATTTAGTGCAAGAAAAGGGGAGTTTACTATTTTGGACACTTGAAATTTCAACCAAAACTCCCCAGTGCTAAAATGTCCAGGGTACCAGATTATGCATCCAGAATCTTAAGAGCAAAACATGAAGCAAAATAATTTGAAAAAAAGGTGAAATGAGTCCTTTTTAAATATGGCCAAAATAAAAATGAAAATATAAAAGTCTGTTTCTTTTAAAATAAAAAAGGAAATTTGTGTCCTCGTGAAGTACATATAGTGATACATAACATTTATTGAAATAGTCCGAGTTAATCACTAGTAAATTATTGTGAAAGTTCACAATTTGATAAACTTTAATTAATATATCCTAACGAAAGTCTCTGTACTGTTATTTAGAGTGAGTTCTTTTCAACTTTCAACCGACTTATATTTATACTGTCTACAGTAACTAGTTTTGAAACGATGCGTTTTTTTAAAGCGAGGTCAACAGAAAGATTGTAGTAAAAAATGTACTGAGTTTAGTTGTATCGGCCGAAATCACATGCGACTATTTTCCTGTGCGTACTACCTCTCGCGAACAGCCAAAATTCGAATATTTAAACCATAAGCCATCAGCCCAAAAGAACCCACCCTTAATAAATTTTCAGTTTGGATTACATATCTATCTGAAGTTCCAAACTTAAAAAAATTCAAGTGAACAGGAACTGATTAAGTGATTATCACCAATTAAACCATAGCTCAAAGGAGTTCGCCATCTCCTGTTGCAAGGCTTCTATAGTATCTTTCACAATCCTACCACAAGGACTGCTCCAGAGTAACCAAGAAGCCTCTCATTATATATCACCAATTGTAGTACTTAAATAAAAACTCCACAATACATCTCTGCTCTGAGGTGACAAAGTGGAAGAAAATAAAAATGTGGTTCTCTCTTGTGGAGCTATTTACATGTATAAAAGCTGCACAGAGCATATGCTACACAATATTTGCATAATAATCAGATGAAGAGTATATATTTTGGAAGAAGTTTGGTTAGATATAAATGTTCACCTTAGCACCAAGGAAGTTGCCACTTGCAACGTTATCCACAAGACCATGCCAACGCCCAATAACACCGTGTCTACGGAGATTCAGCATTGGAGGACCAGGAGAAAGCTTTGCCTCTATTGTTAACCGTATTCTGCCAGCTGCCTCCATAGCAGCCTCTAATGAATCAGAATCAGTAACTCGGTATTGACCAACATACTTAGCCTTCCTTCCTACAGGAAACTTCATAAGCTGAGCACATGAGCTACCGGGAAAATACTAGAAACATAATTGCAAAAAAAAGCCTACCGAAGTTAGCAAAAGAGAAGGACAAATAATAGTGCAGAAAAGAATCATTCTCCACATCATCATCACTGACCAAAGGACTAATAAAGTTTCACCTTTCAACTAATGTGCTTCATCATAATCTACATATGAACTGACGATTATGCTCAAGCTAGTCTCAGTTTCGAAATCACTATGCGAATCACATGGGATAATTAACTGGAAGCTTTGTGAGGGAAGTGGAGCAGACAATGATGAAATAAATGTTCAGATCTGGCACTTCCTAAAGAGGTGAAATATGAGTTCTGCTGAATTTCTAGTCATCCAACACAGTCATGTGCTGCAGCTACTAAATTATCCTTTAGTTTTTTTTGGCAGTTTTTGTGTATATGCTGAAGATCCCTCCTATGTTGTGTTGTAAACTCAGATAAATATAGAAATCCACACATAAGAATTAAAATCCAATCTTTTTCAATGGCATAGCCATTTTTATTAGCATACGTATATGTCCAAATAAGAGTAACAGATCAAGAATGAACGGTGAAGATACCCAAAAGGGTGGTGTACAGAACTGACCTCTTTCTGACAAGAGCTTATCAATCTGGACATGTGTTCCCGGAACAAGAATAAATTTAATCCCCAGACCATGAAGAAGTGAAATATCCTGTGAATCATAGAAAATGTAATGTAGTTGATAACTAGGAATCCATAACGCTGTAAAATTTGATGACAACGACAGAAGATAAATAGTGGCATAACCATAACGACATAAGCCTCGGTGACATGAACACAATATTTGTTCCAGATTCCTAACATGAAAATCGATGCTTTCTGCTCTTTTTTCCTAGTAACGTTGATGCCATTTAGAGTCTTGAATCCACATTCATAGGAAACCCTCAACCCTCCTACCAACCAAACTAACAAAGTTGTTTTGCATTCTGTTCCCTCAATTCTCAATTCTCATCCACGTTAATCAAGTCGAGTGAACCATATGGTCCAGCCTGCTCAATAAATGTCTTATAATCTCTTGCTAGCCAATAGCTATTATGGCTTAATTACTTTGGTTGGATCATTTGTGATAAAAGTTATGTTGGACAATTAGTATAGCGCAACTAAAACAAATTCACCATTCGAACCCCTAGGACAAAAGAAGTCGCATGTCATTTAATCTAAACAAATCATCAGACGAATCCAAAAGCACTCAAAACCTGAAACTCAAGCAATCATCCCATTCCCAATACCTGCAGAATGCCGTCGAAGTGCGGCCCCGACACGATCTCGCTGGAGATGACGACCAGGAAGGTGCTCCCGCGGTGGCCCCGGATGTACGGCCACGCCTCTCGGAAGAACCCCACGAACTTCTCCCGCGCAGCCAAAACTCCCCCAGCGGGATTCCCAACCCCGCAGCACCGGATGCCGCGCCTCTGCCGGCGCGGCGTGGGGAGCCGCAGGCTCCCGTACGGGAGGGCCCGGTCGGCGGCGGCATACCTAGCCGCCGGCCGCGACACCCCGCCGGCGAGGCCCGCGGCGGCGACCGACGAGGCCATGCAGATTGAAGGGCTACGAACCCTAGGGATTGGAGAGAAAACGGAGGCGGTGCGGTTTGCGGCGAGTAGGCCGTTGTTTTGGGGAGCGGATTGGCGCGTAGTTGCAGACCTGCGGCTTGGGCTTTGCGCTTTCCAGGAAGAAGAAATTGCTGCGGTGGTTGAGGGGAGTAACTGGGCCTGCCACGACTGATACATCGGGCCCAATGCTCGGGCCAGCCTGATTTTTTTCTAGGCCGACATTTTTCTTTTCTGTATGCAATTACTGGACGATGTTAATGCACATGGGCCTTATTGGCCCAATTGTTCCTCTCTTTTTTTTCCTTTTTCTTCTCAGCCGCAACAAATTGTCAAGCAGCAAACTGCAAACAGCTCTCACTTCTCAGACGATTTTCTTCTTCTCCCAACAAAAGCTACGTGCAAAAGAAAATCTTGTGTATAGGACTATAGGAGGGCAAAAGAAAGAAAAAGCCTATACAAATCTCGCAAAATCCTGGAGATTTAGTAGTTATCACTTGCGCAAACG
This sequence comes from Dendrocalamus sinicus, assembly GCA_036346575.1. Classification (NCBI taxonomy): domain Eukaryota; kingdom Viridiplantae; phylum Streptophyta; class Magnoliopsida; order Poales; family Poaceae; genus Dendrocalamus; species Dendrocalamus sinicus. The sequence continues at coordinate 6,119,650 of CM070660.1, read as the reverse complement.
AGGGCATGCAAGCATGTTCATCTGTGGTGTCAAATGGGTTCGGATTATCTGTTTTATTCGATATCTGTATTTGGATGGTAGTGAATGTGGTAAATAAAAAATGTATTCGTATTTCAGCCGCGTTCACGGTCGCGTCGTCACTCGCAGTCAGCCGCACCAGCTGTACCGCAGCGCGCAGGCAGCACCGAACCATGCTGGCTCATGCATGCCGCATCGCAGCGTCGCAGCCGCGCCTCGCGACGCGCGCTCGCGCGCGCTCATCTCCCTCTTCCCTGACCGGCCACTCGCCGGGCGCGAGCGCCTGCATGCGAGCGGCCTGCGCGAGCTGCCGTGCCCCAGCCCGCGCGCGCCCGCCAATCGCAGCGCCGCCACTCGTCGCGCCACCTTCCTGTCCGCTCGCCACGGCACGCAGCACATGCCGTGCATGCAAAAAGGGAGGTTATAAAATCGTCACCAGTAGCGTCCAAAAGTTTGTTTCTCGGGCGGCGAGAAGCGCGCCCCGGCCGGCCCGTCCCGTGCGGCTAGCCCGTTGATGGGTTACAGTAGGACGCGTGCATGTTCCACGTGTAATGCTCTGGTCTGTTGTTTCGTGTGCAATGAGTATGTATAGATAGTAATGTAGGGTAGGGGTACGTGATACCAGTTGTATTTACCGCTTCACCGCGCGCCAAAATATAAACACTGTAACAGTTACTCCTACCGCTTGGTACTCCGTAACCCAAATCTATATAGTCCATCCGTTTCGCCATATTTATCCATAGTTTACTATACACACAAACTAATAAAATACTAAATTTTAAAAATAGTTAATGAGAAATATTAAATGACATAACACAATTGCCTGACCTTTTCTTAAGGCATTTAAGTAGAGATAGCGAGTAAAAAATTGCAATAACTATACTCTGGATTTTGTAGTTGACAAATATATTGAAAATTCTGGAGACTATAGACAAATATACCGGAACGGATGAATTAGATGGGCTTGTGTGAATGTCAACTTGAGCTTGCCTGGGAAATGGAGATGCATCCGACGTATGCGAGCGTTATAATCCTGTCTCGTTGCGCGCCAAGTGCTCAAGTATTCGTCACCAACTTTTAATGAGTAGAACGATAGCATCGGTCGTTCTAGTTAGATCATCGGGTTACTCTCGAAATTTGTATGTACATGTAAAGTCTATGCCCTATGATCAACAGCACGTGCAGATATATCAACGTTAGGCGGCTCGTGTTGGTTGTGGTGGCCAGGATTACCACACAGGAGTACGTAGATACGGTGAAAACTATTACTAAACTCTGAAGGAAAAGTTAGCACAAAGCCTATTTTTGGTCCACAGTTTCGTAAAAATTTCTCGAAAGGCAATTTTAGCTCAAATCTCATCACAAAAAGGAAAAAGAAGAGGAAGCGTAAAGCGCTTACACTACAAATAACCTACTTAGCTGGTTGGTGGCCAATGTCACAGTATCTGCCAATGGGACCTAACGACGCCCACGCGCCAGCGCGCGCCAGCCAGTAACCGCGGTCGGCGGGAGGCGCCACGGGGGACGAGGCGGCGGAGGGCATGGGCGCATGGCAACGCGAGGGGCGAGCCGAAGCGGCCAAGCGACCCGCATGAAGGGCAGGGCCGCACGCCTCGCCTCGCCCCGTCGCCACGGCTCCCACTGGACGCCACTGGAATCCCAACCAGCTCCAAAGCGCGCGCCCCGCGACTCGCCTCCGCCTACGTGTCGTCCGCGTCCCCGCCCGCTCGCCCACGTACCCCGCCCCGCCCTCCCACGTGCCCCTCCCTCTGCGCGCATCCGATTGGCCGCCCCCGCCTTCTTAAGCCGCCCGGCCCCGGCCCCCAACGCCGTGCTCTCTCTTCACGGACTTGACTGACCCCAGCCCACCGCCGTTACTCCAGCCTCGTGCCATGGCCATGGTGCAGCAGGTGGACATGGCCGTCAAGGCCAACGAGATCATGGCCAGGTTCAGGCCCATCGCGCCAAAGCCGGCACTGCCGACGTCGCCGGCGGGGCTGGCGGGTGAGGGTGGCGCCGGGTTGGCCACGAACCGCGTGCTGTGCCAGCTGCAGAGCAGGCCGTGCCGGGCGCGGAAGCGCGGGCGCCCGAGCGTCGTGCCTGTGTCCCCGCCAACTGGTGCCAAGAGGAAGAAGGCGCCGGCGTACCCGGCGCCGCTCCGGTGCGCGGCGGCCACGGAAACGAGGGCGCATGTGTCCTTGGCCATCCCGGGCAGTGCATGCCTTTCTGTGGCGCCGTTCTCGCCGGGGAGCGCTAGTGCCGGGGACCTGGCGAGGCTGCCGTCCAAGGTGGCGGCGGCGGAGGACGAGGAGAGGGACGTCCCCGTGGAGCGCGACCTGCTGCGGAAGCTGCTGGAGCCCAAGGTCATCTCGCCGCGGACGGTGCGTCCCGTGGGCTCCACCATCCACGTCGAGTCCATCGTCGATGGCGCCGTCGACGTGGGCCACACCACCGCCTCGAAGACGGCGCAGGAGGTCGAGGCGGAGCTGGAGTCGGACGCGCTCCCGGCAGTCGTCTCGGACTCGAGCAACCGAGTCCGGCTGGTGAACGACGCGTACAAGCAGATGGTGGGGCAGCCCGAGTGCCCGTGGCTCGACGCCGTGGCCGCCGCCGCGTCGAGGAGGATCAGCGGCGAGGTGGCGCTGGTGGTGGCCGAGTCGGCGACGCTGCCGGAGTCCGGCAAGGGGTTCTCGTGCACGGCGAAGATCGAGTGGGAGCGCGACGGCAAGCGGGCTTCCATCCGTGCACCGTGCGACGTGAGCCGGCTGCAGTGCGAGTCCAGAGACTACTTCTTCACCTGGAGGTTACGCACCGCCGGCGATGCATCCGTCGACCACCGCACCGGCGATGCATGAGACACTGAAACCTCAGAGCAGTTTATACATCCTGTCACACTAGCGCGTGCGAAAGCAAGTGCATCGGTTAAGGTGCATGTCAGCAGAGATCAGCTGCTTCCTCTCTTGCGAGATCTTTATAGAATGCATGCCTAAAGTTCTTAAGTACACATGATGTTGACTGGAGAATGCAACGGAGATTGTAACTAGTGCTTTGGTGAAATTGCGCGCCAGTTGGTTTGTTCTTATGCTCCATTTGATAACGACTGGTGATTGCATCTACAATTCAGAATGCATGTACATCGCAGGTACACAAAAGCGTAGTCACGTTAGAACTGAAATGCATAACAGCAACGTTGGATATGTTTTCACTAGTTTAGCAGAAAGATCTTAACGTGAACGGAAGCTTTATGAAATGAGAGAAGTTTACAAGTAAGCTCACCAATGAACAAACATATGCGAAGAAAAGTACTCTGTTTGATTGCAATGCATGCTTATTACATGTTTGATCAAGACATGTTCTAGCTCATATCGCACGATGGATATGGATCAAAGCAAAAACAGGGGATGATCGAGTCCACACACAGGCAAGACAACAGCTCAGGCTTGCTCCGTCTTGGGGGGACCCCTCCACTTGAAGTTCTCTGCGTAGGATTTGGGCTGCAAGATTGAAAATCAACGGTTAATTGCAGGCAACGGAATAACGTCAATACGCACCGATCTGGACGGCACGTGTTAAAACGGGTAAAAAAAATTGTGCAAGCAAAATTAGTTCTCATGAGCACCACTAGCTAGTAACAAAAGGTATGCAATGAAGAGAAACCACTGATAAATCAAGGGAGAAGAGAAACCATTGATAAATCAAGGGACATCCATCTAATAAAGGAATATAATAATTTTAAGAAAAAAAATATCGAGCAATAACAAGCTAAGTCTTCTCTATTACATAAGCAACTCAAATGGATACGACGACTCACAAAGGAGGTATGGTCGAAAGTCAAACGTGTTTAATTCCGCCTATGCAGATCTGTTTCTAAAATTACGAATATGCAACGTAGTAGTTTAAATAGCCAAAATTCAGCTCACTCCCCATACACTACCAAAAGTCCAGTCATGTACAAGACGGTTATGCGCAGTTACATCACCTGATTGGACCTGCATCAGTACGGCAACTGTTCTCTACGCACAATGGCATGCACGTCTCATCAAATTACTGGATTAGCCAAAGTACGGCCAATAGCAAGATGGTTTTTAGTCAAAGAGCAAGCTACAAAGAGAATTTGCAAGCAGCAGCGTCTTCCACCAAAGAATTGAGCTACTTCCATGAAAATCCGGTCTTCTTTGCCATCCATGCCATTTAGACCAGCGCAGAAGAGCTAGAAATAAGATTTCAACTATACTAAGGTCCTCACGTCAAGCTATCAAGAAATATGTGGAGTTTAGAAACATGCAAATATTGCTGTAGTCTGTAGAGTTGTACGTCCAGATGCTCTTTAATCTTGTATCCGATATATCTATCTTTTGTTTATAGCAATTCACTCACTGCATGTAATTCTAGGTAATTGTATAACAGGTGACTAACATTCACCTCAAATCCTTAGCAAAATTCTACCATTAGTTCGGATAACAAGTCAGATTGTTAGCACGATATATGCAAGAATGCATGCAACGTGAAATGGCTGCCAAAACTGTGGTCGCCTTGCATCACTAGGCACACAAATTCAACCTGCATGCCAGCCATTGGTGACTAGCTTGTCCTCATCGAACTGCTACTATCAAAACATAGGAGTCAATGAGGATCAGAACTCTGGCCTCGATCACATTCGATGTGCTAGCAAAGTTTATGCCAAATTTGGCTTTTTCTACCAACCTCTGACTTCTAAGTACTGACAAGTGTTAAAGGACTCGAACCAAAAGGCTAACTACTTTTCTTGAAAGAGAGCAGCACCCCTCATTCAGTCAAAAGTACCGGAGACATGAAAATTTTGAAGGTCAACAATTGGTCAAGTCCTACCATCAGCAGCAGGCTACCTGTTCAATGTGCGCTTCCCATCCTCCCCACTTCCAATTGTTCCTTCGTGTTCCCTTCATCTCCTCAAGTTGGTCCTTACCATTACTCGTCAATCCCTTCCCTCTCCCCCAAGCTGAAGCAGCCCCTACAGTTCGTCCCACATTTCCACCTCCGCCCTTCCAGCCGGCACAATTGTCCTACACTCCCAAGGTGGCACTATCCAACTCTCCTCCTAGGTAGGACACCACCCTCTCCTCCACCTCCTCCTTCCAAGTATGGCATAATTATTTTCGTCCTCTCTCTCTCTCTACATTAAGGACACATTGTAATGCATTTGACATGCGTTATCATGCCTCACATGTATCATATTGCATCTGGCATGTGCTGACACGCTGCATGCCAACACCCAAGCAATGGTATTTGTCACAAAACATAAAATTGCTGAGAAAATAAGCACATGTACTACTTTGCATGAAAGTTACCAACAATGTTTCATTAACAGGCTTTCTTTCATTGGAAGGTGTTTTTCTCTTCACCAGCAGATTTTACTTAACTGTTCTTACTTGCAACTCAATGTTAGGTACTTCAAATGACTATGTCGTATCCGCTAAAACAATTCAAAAAAAGTGCAAACACCCGTTGAAGATTAAATATTCTACAATCAGAACATGATATTTTTTAGCACAGACAAAAGTTAAAAGACATAGTTGTAACTTGTAAGGATTGGTACTTAAACCACAAAGGCAAAAAAATGTATACACTGTTAACAAAATTAGAGATGCAAGATAACCAACTTTGTAAAAACAAGAAGATGCAATGATGCATTAACCAAGTCAAAATGAAAGATATGTAGGGAGACATACAGACCTTCAAAACAGGTGTGTGGCGTTTCCTAACCTGCAGAAAAATACATGACGTAAGTATAGAATTCTCATTTTCAAAGAAACTTGGGAATCAGATTGCAACAAATTTAAAGGCATTACAAATTATCAAATATATTTCACCATAGCCCAAAACAGATCCAAATCAAGAATACATTTACTCTAGAAATATGGATTTACAAATTGTCTATAAGGGCTTCAGTTTAGTTCAGAAATAAAACCAAAGTCCATATGCACTCATCACCAAAGCTACTTTATACCACTAAATTTGAAAACGATAAAGTTAACTTTTTTTTAGTAATACCATTCTCTCACCCTGACAAGGCAACAATAACTCAATACAATTAAGGTTTGACTTTTCACAGACATAATTTCTCATCATATCTCTATACCATATGAAGGATTTAGATATTCTTTTCAGAGCTTTTAATATTGACAACTTAATCAAAAGACAGAACTTTAAGGCCAGTGACATAACTCGCAAGGCAAAATGGATGCAAGGTAATTTGCAAAGAAAAGAATTTCAGTCAAGCCTTAATTGAGCAAAAGTTTCTGTGATAGGATGTGTTTTCAACAACATGCAGCCTCCCAGTCTCAGACTAGGTATTGTAATCAACCTTACACTTTTCAACAATTGACCAACATAAGGATGCTATCCGGCAAACTGTACTAGAAGTCTAGGAGGCATTAACAGGTAACAGCAGAGCAGTTCCTATTATTTCTTAATTGATCTATCAACAAACAAATTCACTATTACTGGATATTTATACTACATAGACCAGTGTGAAGTCTATCTCCACTTATACATGGACCAAATCAAGCTTGGACACTTAAGCAGACCATTTGTCCATTCCCAATATAAACTTTTAAATAAATTAGAAAGAATCAAGAATCAAATGATCCTACATGTTCAAACAAGTGTGCAATTAAATCCTGCTTCGATCTTTCCCTATATTCCTGAAGTAGTAGTCCTGACTCCTGAATAGAATATCTGATTCGCTAACTCGATATTATCTATCAGAGGGGGGAAAAAGACCCACCACATATTCCCATCCATGTTTTTCAGCAAATGCCTTTGCTGACTCTGCACTGTCGAATGTAAGTCCTGCTTCACCAACATTAGCGTATGGATCCCCAGTAGATGTCCATCCCATTAATGGGTTCTCCCACCTATCATGCATTCAAATGTTAGAACCAGTTTCTCAAAAGAAAAGAAAAAATGAATTTCAAGATGTATCAAGAACAATGTGAGTGAAAGACTGAAAGTAAGGTGACTGCAAAATAATCAATAAATAGCCCATAACTGTTAACCTATACTTGTAAATTGTAATAGCTATAAAGTACAAAGATTTTTAAGTTAAAAGGAAAAATTGCCAGCTAATCCTTTTTTTTTCTCTTCGCTGTCTACTCTGGCCACAAAAATACTAAATGACGTGGCCTGATTTTTTTTTATCTTTTCTTAATAACAAGGCCCAAAAAAAATTCCATATGGGTCATAGCCCCTTTACCTCTACAACTATTTAAGTGGGAGTCTGAATGTAAATCAATGTTAAATTTATGCGAGGTAATTTGTTTTCATTTTATATCCTCTTGAAGTAGCTCATCCAACAGCAACACAAGATTTTTGATAAATGAGTCATGAGAAATGAGAACCAGCAAAGCAAAACAAAAAACATACTTTTGGGTTGACACAAAGTTGATTTTCCACCTCCCAACTTTGCCTGAGCCTTGCTGAGATGCAGTTCTAGCTGGTGAATAGATTACAACCTGCTAATTCACAAGGATAAGGTGACCATTTGTGAGACAAAAAAAGTTCCCATGTAGCTAGTTAAAATGCATATAAAAGACACCATATATCCACATAGTTTACATATCCTGTAACCCTTTTGCTTAAAACTGTACTCTAATTATCCTGGTCCCTAGAGGCCTAGATTGTGTGCCAACAATACCGGTCTCACTCTCTATAATAAAACTGCAAAACATATTGAAGTTTAGATGTTTTTTCCGCAGTTCACCACAGGACATGCCATCTCCATAGGATACATCACAAGTTGGGCAATACCATGACTGTCGTGAAGGGAGAAGCTATTTTCCCCTAAAATGTGAAGAACTCTACAGGAAGCGCTGAAAACGAATTGCATGGTCACAACGCACAACCCGATCAAACCATATCATAAAGTATGAGAAAGCAAAAAAACTATCCTGAATTTGTTTACCCTCTACAATGAAGAAAAGAGAGTGAGATAAAACATCAAGGGAAGAACCAATAATCAAAGAAATATCCATAAGCACACAGTAATATCTTTTTGGCCAAATACAACCTTTATGATGTACCTTATTCCACGAGGCTGTCTTGGTTGACCTCAATTTGAAATGACAGCCAACAATTAAAAATAAACTAACAGCGGCTCACTATGTGGATTGTGGGAGGTAAATACAATAACAATAAGACCTATGAAGAAGAGTTATGAAAAAGACACTGTTTCTTATTCCAACAAGAGCTGCTTTAAATTCAAAACTAAGCATCATCATTAGTTTCATCTTTTTTTACACGTAGTTAATTTTATCAAATGTGTTTTATTGAACTTCATGATAAACCAATGTTATCAATACTGATATGTCAATCAAATATGATTATTATTTTTTTACTCAGGAGTAAGGACCTTCAAGTGTTATTGCAACTGAACTTCATTAGCGAATCACCCCAAAGAGAACTATGGTTAGTACTTATCTAGATGTCTAGAGTATACTGGTTAGTTTATTATGGCACTGTTTGGCCAACCATAGCATAACATATATTCAGCAAAGAAAAAAAAAACTTCCTATAATCCAACCACTGGATCTGATATTTTATCTCAAACTTGATTTCACAAGTTTCAAATTTTCATTTTGTTGTATATTAACATAGCCAACACAGGCATTTAGCACCTATCCTCCTGGAAATTGGACAATTAGCATAAATCCAATATTCCGATGTCCAAAAACACAGCTTTCTAACCCAAAACTGTGACTTTCATTAGAAACATTTCGCGAAGCAACTATATACGCTTATACATTCACATTGCCAAAGCAAACTATTCCAAGTCCATGGGCAATACAAACCAAACCAGGAAAATTTAACCAAAGTTGCAGTGAGCAAGAGGTTATACTGCCCTCTACCTCTCTCTACCCGAATGCCCTGTCCAAACAAAGATGGCCTAACCTAGTTACTCACATCGTCATTGGTTTGACATAATGTATGCGGGGGAACCCCTCCCACACACCCCTCTTCACCGCAGTTCAAACCAAAAACCAAAAGATCGTATAGTATCAGTGTATCACCACTAAATTAGTTTCTATCCAATCCAAAGTCCAACCACAGCCAACGCATGGACCCAACGCCTCAACCCCCCCCCCCCCCCCAACACACACACAGAGAAACATCTCTGGAGGTGCCCAGACGGATCCACGATAGCTAGCAGTAGCACTGTACTGCGACGAAATGAATCGAGGAAAGGCTGGGGGAACGGTTACCCTGCGATGGAGATGCTCCTCGGGGATGCCGGAGACCATGCCGATCTCGCCGGGCTTGATCTCGACGAGGGCGTCAGAGGCCTCCGCGGAGAGCATCCGCGCCGGCGCCGGCGAGAGGAGCGCGCGGCCGAGGGAGGGGAGGCCCCGCCGGAGCGGGGCAGCGGCCATCGGGTCGGAGACGTACGCCGGAGAGGTGGTGGGGAAAGGAGACGGGAGGGGAGAAGAGCAGGTGGCCTGCGCCTGTGCGATCCGGCTGGACCGAGAATATGACGTCGGGGATCAGATCCGTGGACGTGGGCTGGACCAGTAGCCCCAAGAGATGAGTTTTTGTTGCAGCCGAGGTGGGCTTCTGCGCGGTCGGCAAAAAGGCAGCCTATTTTAGTCGGTCCTATTAGGCGAGATGGCTCCGGTCGGGCCGATGGGGTTTGGGCTAAAATTGGTTGGGTTAGGTGTGGGCTGCTTTAGGCCGTTCCAAACAGCTTGTAGTCGTTGACTTCAGAAGCTAAAAGTTATTTAAAATATATTAATTTTTTAATATATTTTTTATTTTTCTTTTTTCTTCTTTCTTTCTTGGTATTATTCATAGAGATATCATAGTATTTTTGTTTTTATTTATTTTTTAATTGAATATCTCAAAAAATAACAGCCGCCAAAAACTACTATACTTTTAAAAGGAGCCTTAAGAATCAGCGATAATCTTCATTTTATTATCTCTGCAGTGAAATGAGTCCGGTAAAGTAGCGTATCGTAGCCGTCGAGTTAGACCCCTTTAAATCATGATATGTGTCAACACAAATCTTGAAGCAACCATCTCACTAATTTCTCAATTAAACTAGGAATTACATTAATCCTCACCTCATTCCCGATTCTATAGGCAATCAGAAGATACCATCATCTTCATCTATTACTATTATTACTATTATAAAAGAAGGAGTTGGTGGTTGGTCCGTTCTCCTCCAATAACTCTATTCACTCAACTTCTCACCATTCTCCGCTTTCTAACTGATCAAAGCAACTCTCTTCTATAGAATAATTCTTTATATATTGAATAAGTTCCGTTGCAATGCACGGATACATAACTAGTACATCCATATGTCTGGCTTCCAATATAGGGAGATGAGGATATGTCAAACCGGTTTTGATCATATGTATAGATTTAATCAGATTTACTCCTAAGACCATATGTCTAAACGAGCTGAACATAACTAAAATCACAGGCTACTATATGCAAACCCTAAAACAACGGCCTTATAAGTAGTATTGGACCTTCTCCCTTAAAAGAGTCTTCTCCTAAAAGACTGGTTCAATAGATAAGATCCCCTCACATTTATATGTTGTACTTTTTCTTCCCACAACCAATATAAAATTATTCCCAACATTCTCCCATTCACACATCGGCTATGTATTTCTGTAACCATGAAGTCCAATGAGATGTTAGACGCATGCGCTCTGATACCAATTGTTATATTGGATTCTGGCCATATGTCTAGGTCAAACCGAATTTACTCTCTGGGCCTCAGATCCAAATAGGTCCAATCGGGTTTACTGCCCGGGCTTTAGGTCCAAATGAGCTGAATATAACTAAGCCCACGGATAACAGTTTTATAAATGGTATTGGGCCTTCTCCGCTAAAAGACTAATCTAATGGTGAGATCTTTCTCATACTTTATGAGGTGTGCTTTTTTTCATAACTCATGTAGGACTATTCTGAATAAAATCTACATGTCAATTATGGATGGTGCTGCAGGGCTTGGTATGGCAGAACGGCGACGCATCAGTGACGATTGCTTAAGTATTTGACCGGAGCTTCCCCAAGGACCGGGGCATAGTGGCGCATAACGGCTGGCACACAACCTTGCGGAAAAGCGGCTGGCACCACTACCTCGTGGCACGGTGGTAGGGGTGAAAACGGGTCGGGTTAATCCCGACCGATCTGGCGTCGAATCCGATTGGTACCGAATCCGACTAGTATCGAATCCGGAGAAAAAAATATGGGTTAGGATATGGTAACAGCAATATCCGTCCGAATCCGAATATCCGTCCGAATCCGATACATCTTCAAGTTTGATTTCAGGTTAGTGCTATTATTTGACGTTTCATTTTCTTTTGCAATGGTAAAATAAAATCTTCCACATCAGCTATTAAATAGTAACATCAAGTCAGTGTGTCATACTCCATTTACTGCACTGTATGCATTCCTTAGAGCAACTCCAAGAGAAGAGCTAAATCATTTTCTAAAGGTAAATTTGGCTATTATTGGAGAAAAAACGTCTCCAATAGACTCTGTAAATGACTCTCCAAATTTAGTAGCTCTCCATCCCTCCTCCTTCGCTCTCTATTTTTGGATAACCTACCTCGCTCACCATCCAGCCTCCTGGCGCGGTCGGCGTTTCCTTCCCGCACGCTGCGCCCCATTCCCGCGCGTACGCGACCCACCGCGCGCCCTCTAGTTTAGATAACCTGTTGGACTAGTCTTGTTTTTTTGGGTGAGATTCATTTTAGAGAATAACTAAATCACTAAATTTAGATACTTCTTTTGGCTAATCTCTTGGAGTTGCTCTTACAAACAAGTAGGGGTGCAAACGAAATGGGTTAATCCCGACCGATCCGACACCGAATCCGATTGGTACCGAATCCGGAGAAAAAATATGGGTTAGGATATGGTAACAGCAATATCCGTCCGAATCCGACCCGTTTTCACCCCTACACGGTGGTAGCCAACTGGCAAACCGCTATATCGTTAGGCCTTGGCATGATCAAATCGAACAAACACTCGTCGATCATAGCTCATTTTCCTTTTTGAAGATCTATGTACATTGTACGTTGTGCAAATTGTTGTTATCTTATTTTAGTAAACACTGCTTAGATATTGTTAAAAAAGATCGCTCTGAGTTTGTGTGTACTCTCACAAATCTGAAATCAAGTATGTGCTCCTAGAAACAACGTACGAGATTTTGTAAGAACGAATGGCATGAGCACCAGCAAGCTTCTCTCCTGGACATGAGCAGGGAAACAAATTTATCTCCGAACCAAGAAAAATTTCGAGTATCTTTGTTCTCCTTTTGTTGGAATACAGATATGCTGGACTAGCGCAAATTAAAATTTTATATTTATGTTAACATTTAACTATTCTATAATGAAATTTTTAGGGGTGATAAGATCATAGTAACATTATGGGGATAATTAGCACATTGTTTAAGTTAAGATGTAATTGGCAATCAAACAATTGTGGTTGTTACATCAACATTAGTAGAAGAATTCAACGGTAAGTCCAATGATATTACAAGTTATTGTGGTCTTTCCAACTGCGTTGATCTAATGGATACATGTGGATTAAAAAGTCTTCATCTAAAATCAACCAGTGCCAGCCACAAGAATATATAAAGATCTTGATATACCCGAGACCTGAAAGCTTATTGACAGGCATGGAACATGTTCTTTCTTATTTACCAAAAACAAACTACAACTCCTTTTTATTCAGAATGTCAAATACTTATTATATATTTGTCTTGACTCTATATAATTTAGGTACTCAACTGAAGAAACTGTACCAGAATTGATGAAGGTAAATAAAAGTACTCAAGGAACACCAGAAGAACAAATGTTTTAAGATAGGAGAACATTAAGTGACATTAATGAAGTAAGCCACGACAACCGAAGACTTCTTCTCAGATATAATATCATCACCTTTATAGACATAACATTTGATTTTTTAGATTATTTGTCAAGTAAAATAATCCTCCAAAACCTACAAATCAATCCAACATCTTTATATGATTAATCTTATATTCTTTAAGTGCTAACATCCATATTTTTGGTAAAACTATAGGATTTTATGTTCACATCAAAAGCAAGGATCGATCGAATACAAGAAGATGTTAAATAGTGGTACATGTCATGCAAATGTTGCAACAAAAAAAGTTAAGAAAAAACAGACAAGTTTAATTGCAACAAATGCCATAAATATCCAGAAAGCACAATACCTCTGTAAGCATACTCTACAGATTTGAGCAATGTTGTTTCTATCCTATTTACTTTGCACTAACAACAATGCTATGTTATGTGTCAAATTCAATTCCAAATAAGTGATCACACATGACGACAAGCAACACTTTATTTGATGATGAGGCAAAAAGAATGCTCAATACATCTGCATCGAGCTTGCTCGATTAATTGGATGGAAAATCCAGAGATGTTCCCAAGATTATACAACAACTGTGAGGAAGAACACTTATCTTTTGATTCAATCTCAACCGCTAAATTTTTATTAAAGACACGCCAAGCTATGTAGTAAAGAAAATATTTGTGACTGATGATAAACTTAGGATTTAGTACTTGAAAGATAAGGATAATTATGTAAAATTGCATTGATTCAATTGTAAAATCAAATAGTGATTTTCTGCACACAAACTCAAAAAATTACTAAATTCTTTATGTATTATGCTCAACAGGATTTAATGTACGATGAAGCGGACATCGTATTAAAACAAGGCACAAGTAAATTGAAGGAGCCAATTAAAAAGGTGCTTAAACATATACCCATATGTACTTACTTACTTTTAAAGATGTGACTAAATTTTCTCAAACTGTTTCTAAATATTTACATGCCCATATTTTTATGCAATTACTTAAATTTCAATATTTTCCTTCTTTTTCCTCCTTTTGCCCCTTTCCCTTTTTCTCTCTTTTTCTTTCCCCCACTTCTCTCCTCTCCTTTTTTTTCCTGTTTCAGTGCATCCTTTCCTTTTCTTTCCTTGTAACCTTGACTTCCTCCTCCATAGTTGATGGCCTGACGCTCACCTGTCGGTGTCGTTGCCTTTTGGATCCAATTGCGCCGGTCCAAATCCCGACGCCGTTCATTGCCCGCCGCTCATCCTCAATGCCACCTTTGGCTTCGTGTTGTCAGCTATAGATCCAAGACGGGCAAGCGACGGCGACAACCGAGGTGACGCGTGCGGAAGGATGGGAGTCCATAGGCTGCCCCTCACCTTCGTCCACTGCTAGAGTCGCGCCTCCTTGGCTCCCCATCCTCGTCCTCTACCGCCTACTGTTCGTCCTCAATGCGTTCTATGGCTCTGCGCCACCGGCTACGGATCTGAGGCAGGCAAATGGTGACGGCAGCAGCCGAGGTGGGCAGGAGCAGCAGGCAAGTGCCATGTGTTGCGCTCGTGCTGACACGGCCCGACTGCGGCTGCCCAACCCCCAGCACTAGACACGTAATTATTTACGTGACACGTTAAGGTTCAGAGATTCAGAGACCAAGGCTTGCCCAGCAATCAAATCTCACCGCGGGTCAGCAGCTCGCGAAGCACTGCAAACGCGACGTGCTAATCCTAAGCAGAAAATTAGCCAAATCAGCACCGAAATCATGAGAGTGACGTTCAAGTCTCGTGCCGCCCGTGGAATTGAATCAATGTAGCGAACCAGTGGCGGCTCAGGTCTAGATCAAATCTAGCAAGCTGAGAGTCAATTTATCTAGACAACCTAACAAACAAACCACTAAACCAGTGCTTCTCCCTGGTCTATTGCAAGCGCGCCAGATCAGAATAAAAAAAAAAAATCAGATAACTGGTTCGGCGTAGAGCATCAGATTTAATGGAAACTGTAGGGCATAGCTACAGGAGACGATACTCCTGTTAATTAAACGCTGAGCTCGACGGGTAACCAACAAGATTGACGGCAAGCTTAGAATCCAGAAACACACACGCACGTCATCGATAACCTGATACAGAATCACTATAAAATACGTGCGGGCCGAGTTGAAATTCTTGCATATTCTTATGCAGGAACAAATTTACCGGGTCAAACGCGGCAAACAAGCCATGAAATTGATTAGTATTTCGCACCTCCATACTTGACCAAGCACGCGCCACCCTGCAGCCTTCATACGATCGAGTCGTCCCAGACCCCGAAGCTAGAGCAGCTCAACGTCTAGCGAGACAGGAAGAAGTTACAAGCAGCATGATCGAGCTTGTAGTGTATATATATGATATATCCTCTTTAAAAGCCTTTCCTTCTCCTTGACAGAGTCATGAACGGTATGCAAGAAATGTTCTGCGGCACGGCCAGCTTCAAGGGCGTCGACAAGGACGCGAGCGACGCCGGCGCCGGTGCCGTCAAGACGCCGGCCGCCAAGGCGAAGAAGAAGCCTGGCAAGAAGGAGAACCCGTACGCGTCGCGCGGCCTCGACAAGTTCTCCACCGTGGTCTCGGAGCTCGAGTCCCGGCGGGAGAAGATCCTGCGCCGCGTCGGCCCGGTCGACGGTGACCACGTCATGGTCCGGTTCGTGCAGTCCGAGGCCAAAGGCTGGGTACCCGTCGTCGTCAAGCTTCCGCCGGAACAGCAGCAGCAGCAGGCAGACGCCAAGGGCGATGTCAAGAAGTGCAAGCCGGCTGCGCCGACGTCAAAGCCGTCGACGCCACCGACGGAGCCTGCCAGCCCCAGAGAAGACATTAATCCTGCCGCTGCGGCGAAGGCGAGGGAACTCGCTGCGGCGCCGGGGAAGAAGAAGGCCGCCGGCGAGAGGTGGCCGTGGGGGAAGAAGGTGAGGCCGTGCCACTACTTGCCGTTCGTCGCGGTGCTGCTGCTGGTGAGCCTGGTGGTGTTCGGGAGGGTGTTCGCCATCTGCTGCACCTCCATTTGGTGGTACCTCGTGCCGATCTTGAGCGGCTCTAATGGCGGCGATGAAGGGCAGGGCTTGAGGAGACCCATGGAGAAGGTCGGCAAGGATCCTGGCAGCAAGAAGGCGAGTGACAAGAAGATCAGTGAGAAACTTGTGGCGCCATTGCCTCCTGCACATGGCAAGAAGAGCAGCTCTGGTGCCCATGAGGTGATCTCACCGAGAAGCCATGCACATGTGAAGAAAGGGTAAATCGCATCGATTTTTACCACACTGAGAAGAACAGGTCGTGTTGTAAATTCTTGTATAGTAGGGTGGCCAGAAAGATCAAGTTTTCCAGGTTCTTTCCTCCCGTTTTTCAGTTTGATTTATTCTTTTTACCAAAAGAACTGATTGTAATTGTAGCGTTCATGTACATCGCATCAGCCCCTTAATGTGTGGCTACCCAAAAAGTGTTCATACAGCTTAGCAAATTCGGACAATTAACTTTTATTTATGGTGTAGGTTAAACACAACTACACAAGTTCATTGTTTATTTTGAACTCGTCCTCTTCATCATGAATCCTGGTTAATTTCGGAGAGTAACATTCCGTCTGTGACGTCTGTACATTGTGGAAGTATGTTTTCTGTACGACCGTACCCATCCACCTCGATTTTAGCTATATAAATCCGTCCATAAAGAACTTCTAGATTCAGGCATGTGAATCAGCATCACAGAGAACCAAAGTCAGCATGTGTACTTCTAGATGCTTGAAAACATCCTGCTCAAAAGAGTTTATTTTAAGTGATTTATGACTGAAAAATACTGTAGCTGACTAAAAAAATATAGCTGACGGTGGCTTATTTGACATAATTAAATTTTAAAAAAATTAAAAATAGAAAAAATATGTTAGCCCGTCACGGATAGTACAAACAAATATGAAAAAAGAACCGATAAAAAAGCTAAAAAAAGCAAAAAAAAAATGAAATTATTGAATAATGAAAAATAAACCAGAAACTAGAAACTCAAACCGAAATAAGCATGACCTTAAACATGTGACAATCTAGGAGAAGATGCATTGCAAAATGACTTACGCACCTGCCCCGGCATCACAGAGAACCAAAGTCAGCATGTGTACTTCTAGGTGCTTGGAAATACTTAAACGTGTGACAATCTAGGAGAAGATGTATTGCAAAATGACTTACGCACCTGCCCCGACACCGTCCTCTCACAAAATCTGACTAACACCGGTAACCAGTTATGCTTGGCATGTGCGGGCTTATACATCCCTGTTCTCTCATTTAGGATAATTAAATAGTTTGGCCACAATACAATGAAACGTAACTGCAGATTTTGGACGCGACATAACATTGTGAATTTGTGATTGACCAGATGAGCATAAGTCGAGGTGCCAATGGTGAAATTCTTTCATAAGCAAGACTAGTTTTGCTATGCTCTCTGGGTATCAACCGGGACACCAACTAGTAGTAATAACTACAAATCGGTTACTAAACCAGAATGAATTTTCTGTTAGACTAATGATAACTAAAAGGAGAAAGAAAAGTTGAAAAGGAAACACCACGATGGTACAACAATACAGCCATTTTCCCCACTCCTTATAAAATGTATCACGGTCATATCATGCCCTTGTGCCATCAATCCTGAATCACAATGGAAAGAATAAATGTTAGAAAAGGTTAAGAACATAGTAAGACACAAAAGAAATACATCATACAAGGTCAGAGGAACAAATAAATACAATTGACAAGATAAGCCCCGGGAAATGTCCACTACCCATTATACTAACCAAGAATTAATTATGGACAATTAATAAAATGGACCAAAATAGCAACATTTTACAACATCCCATTATACTGAAAAGTTAATTTGATGCAGGGGTCGCAGTTTTACTCGAAGCCATGATTAACTCCAAAGGTTTCTTCTAATAGGGGTGGGGACAGAGGCAAATTATCCCGATACATAAATGGGGATGTGGTAGATATTGCACCCCATGCCCCTGCTCTGTTAAATTCCCATCAAGATACATGTATGCATGTAAATGGAAGTATATTGCTTAAAAAATACATGTATATTCCATACGTATCTACATGTATGCAATTTGAAGCCCACCCATGCAGAGGATTCAAAAAACACTTTCTGAAGGTAGATTTGGCAGGTATCATTCATGAATGTTTCACTGAAGCATGAAGCTGTACGCACACCACATCACAGAGTTAAAACTTTTGGTATAACACTTTGACATAGCAACCTACCCTAAATCTCTTCCTATGATCTGATTCAATTCGTGAGGTGTAATGTTTCTTCCTTCCATGTTCATGAACCGATGTATCTCTTTCTTCTAAATTGCTCCGAGCAGGCACGTATTGTGCATTACGAAAGAAGCCTTCACGGTCCCAAGTCACTTCATAGTCTACTTTCAGCCGTGATCCTTCCTTTGAAAACAAAATAAATGAGTCAGCTGCCATTATGTTATCTAAATATAAATACAAACAATTATTATACATTAATGGAATTCACTCTGGAACGGAAGGTATTACACATGTGTGTCTATCCATGTGTAAACAAATTTCTGCAGTTGTCACTACAATACGAGGTGGTTCTGGGAGAAGGCTGCCTCAGTTACCACTTAACAGAGCTGTTATGGTGTGCAAGGAAACGAGCAAATCGTACCAACGGTCGTGGTCCCGAATCCTCATAGAAGTTATGTGCTTCTAACAAATTGTTATAAACATACATGTATTTTATGCTTTAGTAACGTTGTTGTCCTCAAGGCTAGCTAATTTGGTAATGTGGCTCAATTGGTTCTCAGTTCTAGCCAGACGAGATATTGACCAGATAACCATAAATATGTAACAAAGTAATACATGTAGATAATATCTAGCACTCTTAGACATGAAGATGTCACACATGAGAAGGGCACATGAAGGATGCCTGCTATACAATATCCATACATGATCATTGCCAGTAGGCAATACCTAAAGTCTAAAACATAAGCTGCACGGTTGTAAATATAGTGAAGTAAACATTTTATGTTACTGCGTTATGTGTACTAATAGGAGTGGAGGACTAAGAAACGACAGGTAAATGAATATGCAAATCTTACCTTCTCTATGGAACGTCCACATAATGCCTTCATTGCATTGTAGAAGTCATCATAACTCTCAAATTGCACCCACACCTTGCAATTGAGTCCAGATATGAGCCCCTTATTAGTCCCATCTTCTTTTGCTCCTACTTCATCATCACTAGAAATATTTAGGTTCCTGTCAATTGGATGAAAGAATGTCAAACAAAAGGATTGTGTAAAATAAAATTCCACAGAAAAAGGGCAGTGCAGAATCAAGCATCAACACGGCACAAATATCCATATTACGTTACAGACTAGTAAGGAATATCTGAAGCAATATGGATGCCAAATAAAAGACAGAATGGAAGAATCTGTGGACCATAACTTCAGCAAAGCCAATTCACAGGGTATCAATTAAAAATCCTGAACATGGCCTAAGGCAAATTAGCAGCGAAGAATTTAATGAAGCCCAGGAATTTCTTGAAAAGTAATTTTGAAAGTATTATCTATGCTGCTATATAATGTACTGATTTTGAATCTGGATTTGAAATCTTTTTATCACCCAAACAATGAAGAAATAATATCAATTGTTGATTTCTCTTCATATTGTGATATCCACCATGCATCAACACCCAGCCCACAAGATTCACAGGCTGGGATTGTTCGGATTTGCTCGCCACAGTAAGCCGAAGCCACAGACTCTCAACCCTTCAGATGCAGACTTTAGGAAAAAATAATATAAAAGGCATCCCATCTCATCTCCTTGCACTGCAGTTGTCCACTTCCCAAAAACTGTAAGTCTGTAACTGTTCCTCATGAAACATAAAAAAAAAAGCTTTTTGTGCCTTTTGTGTGCCACGTGCACAATAACTAGTACTAATAAAGAGAGTTTCTTAAGATCTATTTATCTCATATTAATTCCCAAGCTTCTTTATTAGTATTTGAAGGCTTCTTTATTATGAATTCAGAATACCAAGAATATAGTCACCTCGGTTACCACAAGTCACTAACATAAGAAACCAGACGAACTGGTTACTGCTTTCATATACAAAGATTAATTGATAGCTTGCAGACTGGACCATACATTTATAATCAAATAGAAAGCACGACGACAGAAAAGGAGCTTATACGTGGAGGAAATCATATTGGAAATCACATACTGAGGAACATTCCAGTGATACTGATTTCTTTCTATGTACATATTAAGTTCAATAGCTACATGTGCATTTCAGGAGCAGGAAAGGTGCGTGAGAGCAATTATGATTCTACAAACAAATCAGAAACCACTGAGATGAAACAAAGTTGAATCAAATGTTCTGGATTTCTATTAAAGCTCTACGGTAGCTCATGTCTGGTTAGTTTAGGTGTCTTTAGGCTTTAGCAGATTCCAGTTTTGGTGGCATTAATTCTTTGGGCTTGTAGAGTTGCAGCACATTGGCGCAAAAGCATGTACTAGATAATGAACCAAACAAACGTCAAGAACACCAGAATGCACCTTATTTTACCAAGCGCTGAGAAGATAGTGTGCGTGACCAGCGTGGACGCCTTCGACGATATCCTTGTCTCCGCAAACCACCTGGACGGCACACCCCGGACAACAATTGTATCAGGCCTTTTCGCTATCTTCCTCACCGGATTCCCTGAAACCAGCAAACATCAATCCAAACTCCACTCAGCAGCGAATCCAACCAAGAACAGCCAATACAAGAACCAGTCCATACTAGTACTAAGGAGCTCGGAGGCGTAGAAATCCTCCCATGACTTCTTCATCGCCCTGAAATCATCGGAGGGCGGGATCTCGACGCTCATCCGGAACTTAACCCCCTCGAGGTTGAGCTCGATCCCGGCGAGCTTCTCGACCAGGGAGCTCCGCCACTGGAAGTACTTCTCCTCCTCCTGCTCTGGGGTCATCTCCTCGGCCTCCTCATCGCCCTTGCTGCGGGGGCGGAGGAAGGAGAGATCGCGGACGTGGAGGATGCCGGAAGCCACGGGTTCGCCGCGGCGGCGCTTCTGCAGGTCCGGGAGGCGGGATACGGAGAGGTCGGAGTCGGGGAGGAGGGTGAGGGAGAGGGGCGGGTCGCTGAGGAAGGCGAGGAGCGCGGATTTGAGCTGCCACTCGTCGACGGGGCGGACGGCGAGGTCGGCGCGGAAGAAGGTGAGGAGCAGCTTGAGGCGCGACGCTAGGGAGAGGCCGCTCGGGAGGGGGAACGGCTCGGTTGGCCGGAGGACGGCGGCGACGGACATGGTGGTGAGAGGGTGGGGAGACTGGAGACGGCGCCGGGGAACAGGGGCAGACACGACTCACGAGGGGAAGCGGGCTGCGTGGAGGCGCACTGGAGATAGGAGAACCCGATGCACGGGACAAGCATCTTCACGCGTTGAGGGTCATCAGATGGAAAATCAACGCCTGGGATTACGATGGAATCATAACCATCCGATGTTAGGTATCTAAGCTTAGAGGATAAGAAATAATCCTAGAAATAACTGATCCAATTCAAATACGGCCCTAATAGAATAAAACCACTTCGAATTGCTAAATTGAAAATTAGTATTTTGAAAATAAAACCTGGAACTTAAAACTACAGATATTGGAACACATATAATTCGTACTTTATATTTAAATAAAAGGATAAGAAAGAATCTTGATGTAACTTCAAAATTAAAATTAATATTTTTTTATCATTTTTGGTATTTAAAATTGCATATATTGGAGCATATAACTTTGAACTGCAGCTACAGTTGAACATCAATAACCTTTAATTGTTACTAGCTGAATGGCTACAGATAAAATATATTATTACCTCCGAATGTCGAGTCGATATCGTCGGAATCGACCACGCCCTTTGCTCTGCCTCCGTATTCGGTCAAGCTCCGGCCAAGTTGATGTCGCACCTCCACAGGTGCGCTTGTCCTACATTGTGTCCTCGGTTCTGCCGTTGTGCCCAGTTGAGTTTTTGTTGTGACCTACCACCCACATCGCAATTTGTATTGAAGTTAATTTATTTGTTGAGAGATGGTTTTTTTTCCTTCTTTAGAGTTTTGTTAGGGAGGTGGAATGTTTATGAGAAAGGTGTTTTTGTTTTGTTAAGAGAATTTTTAGGGAGGTGAAAAGGGAGATGGGAGGGGACGACGGACCATCACTCCTCACCACTAACTCCTTTTATGGTATGGAATCTTTTAAACTCATAAGAAAGATACCTTAGATATATAAATGATTCTCACTACAATACAATCTTAAGGCAATTTTGAGTTTTGAAAAGATTTTGGACAATATTTTATTGTTTTTGCTAATTTTCGGCCACCTGAAATTTGTCATTTTTCGGTCAACTACCATTGCATACTATTTTTTTCCTAGGTTAGAATAATTAGATGTTTTAGTCTTTGTCCTTTGTAACAAAATCAAGACAACATTTCATGCATGCATCATAGTTGCATTCTGTTGAAGCTGAAGTATATTGTCTATATTTTCTCATTAGCTTAAGTATTTTAGGTGAACTGATTGGTACATACAACTTAATATGGTATGAGAGCCAAGTGGTTTTGGGTTTAAGACCCGATTGACACACTTTTAAAAAATAATTGCAGCTCATTTTTATTCCACGTATTAGGCCTAAGGGAGACTACATGTAATAGGGAGTGTTGAATTTGAAGTATATTGTTCATGTTCCCTCATCAACTAAGCTTTTAGATTAACAGATTGGTGCATGCAACTCAATACATTCCACATATTTGCAAATAGATTATTACTCCGCACCTACTTTGATAACTATAAACTTCACTAGGAAAAAGAAAAGGTAGAAGATTAACAATATATTCATCAATCGAAAAGAAAAACAAAAGTAGAAGATTAGCAGTATATTCATACATCGAAAACGCCCTGTAGATAGTCAAATAGCAAAAAGAAACTAATGATTACTCCAAACTCCTAAGGTAGCTTCACACTCTTCACATTGTGTTGATTTCCAATGTGGATGCAAATTCTGGAGTATCTACCGCCTTTCGCTCATCTCCAAGATCAAACTGCTCGTGTCTGTGCTCTGGTTGTCAGTCAAAGTACCTGGAGAGTTGGAGGAGCATGCTCTGAGGATCGGTAGGAGTAAGACCATCTCTCTGTGCTGAACTCCTGGCTCGCTTGACCCAACCAATTCCAGTGAACAGTCATCACCATTTACGATCTCTGAGAAACCTCTGTCATCGTTGGCCTATCATACCATTTGTCACTCACGCACTGCATGGCTAGCTCCGCGACTTTCATCAGTGCCTCTATCCCCTCACCTTGCGTGACCTCATCGTAACCAACCACTCACACAAACGCCATACGCTAGTCGTTACGACCACATACAATATGGTTGAAACCAACCACTCATACTTGTGCCATGATGCTGGTCGTTACGACCAAACACAATGTGGTCGTAACTGACCACTCACACCCGCGCCACGACGCTAGTCGTTATGACCACACACAATGTGGTCGTAATCAACCACTCACATCTGAGTCACGACGCTGGTCATTATGACTACACACAACGTGGTCATAACCGACCACTCACGCCCAAGCCGCGACGCTGGTCGTTACGACCACACACAACGTGGACATAACCGACCGCTCACAAGAGCCATAACCACGACCACTGTCCGACCACGGCCACTCCGACTATGGTGACTTCAACCACGGCCACTCCGACCACAGTCACTCTGCCCACGTTCACTTCAACCACGGCCACTCCGACCACAGTGGTCGTCCAAGCAGCGCCCGCGGTACTGACAAGCATCAAGATTAATTCCAACATTCTCCCCCTTCATCTTGTTGCTTTGGCTCACAGGTCGAGGAGTCTTGCCTTCTGCCGGTGTCACAACTTACCAGCTTTCTTCACATCTTCACTGCCGGCAACACACCTTGCTGATGACTTCGATCACAACTCAAGCTCCAATTGTTTTTCACCGGCGACACGGCTTGACGGCGACGGAGACTCTCATCAGAGCTTACACACTCCTGATTACTTAGGTTTTCCTGTAGACAGAGCTAACACAAGAACACACACGAGTACTCTGGACACAACTACATAGGCACTCACACTCACATGCATCATGCACTGACTCACCTACATGCATGACCACTTGCCAGCTTCACACGCCATCGACCATACAGCGGCTTCGCACCGCTATTGGCATTTGTCGGTCTCACACCGACTTCACCCTTGCAGCGGCATCACACCGCAACTGCTCGGCTTCACACCGATGCGTGGTCGTCGGCTTCATGCCGACTTCCGTTGTCGGCTTCATACCAACTTCATCTTGTAGCGGCATCGCACCGCTATTGCTCGACATCACACCGAGTCACGGTCGTCAGCTTCACACCGACTTCATCTTGTAGCAGCATCGCACCGCTACTGCTCGGCATCACACCGAGGCACGGTCGTCGGCTTCACACCAACTTCCGTTGTCGTCTTTACATCGACTTCATCTTGCAATGGCGGCTTCGACCATGGCACCGTCTAGGCCTTCGCCGCCCTGCTCCTGAGCGCACAATGCTGCAGCCAAGTTGTGGCCAGCACCTGTGCACCTCTGCCTGATGCGCGCTGCTGCGCACCAACGCCAGCCTCGGGCGAGGCCATCATCTCTCGGCCTAACACAGTCACCGGCCCCGCGCCACGCCACCCCGAGTCGTTCGCCAACTTGTCCTTTGCCTCTACAACCACTCTGATCGCTAGATCGATGGTCTCCCAGATCCCCTGGGCATCTGTCAACGCATGGAAGGGCACGTCGTCACTCTCCTTCGCCGCCTGCTGCGAGCTAGTCGCCATCACTCCAGTCATATGTGTTTTGGGCATACACCGTACTCTGATACTAGATGATGGCTCTGATACCAGATGTTGGGAAATGCCTCATAGGATCTGCACGCCCAAACTCAATACGACTGTTCCAGTCGTTCCTACGACTACGTGATGAAAATATAGCAGTCTTGGGTTTGTTCGACCACACCGGTCGATACTCTATTGTCGGATGGCGAATAGTGCAAACATGAGTTACCCGTGGACGCACACTACACGGAGAAGTCAAACGAATAGGTACGAAGGAAATTTTTCGATGCGAACACAACTTGCGCCACTCATTCGACTTACTTAGCTCTTATAGATTACATGGTATATATACAATCGGGCCTCCCTGCAGAGCACTCAACTGCTCCACCGCTCGCCCATGCTGCTTCGCTCAACCGCCCACTACTGCTACAGTGACCAGTCGCTTGCCTATACCGCTTCGCTCAGCCACCACGATTGCTATAGTGACAAGCCGCCTATCCATGCTTGGGTAGTTCACCGACCAATGTATGGTCTGCGTCATCCACGACCACCCGTGCTGACGCCTGCTATAGTGATCGCTCCACGACCACGACCATTGCTTCATTCTCAGCTTGTCTTCAACTGCGGCACTAGAGCTTCGACCACGCACTCACTGCGCTACGAACATAGTTACATAGGAGCTTCGACCATAGCTCCTATGGCCATGTTGCTTACGACCATGGCTAGGGGCTCGTCCACGGCCTGTCTTCGAGCGCTTGTTTTCGACAGTGGTACTGCAGCTACGACTACTGCAGACACAGGCGTCATGACCCCAGCGCTTACAACTACCTCACTGGTCGCTACGACCACACAACCTGGTCGTAACCGACCACGCACACCGTGGTCGTCTACGACTTTATACAGACTGGTCATCCACGACCATACTGGTCGTAACCGACCACTCACACAAGCGTCACGTGCTGGTCGTTACGACTACACACAACGTGGTCGTAACCGACCACTCATACCCGCGCCACGACGCTGGTCGTTACGACCACACACAACGTGATCGTAACCGACCACTCACACAGGTGCCAAGGCGCTGGTCGTTACGACCACACACAACGTGGTCGTAACCGACCACTTACACCCGCGCCATAACGCTAGTCGTTACGATTACATACAATGTGGTCGTAACCGACCACTCACAAGAGCCATGACCACAGCCACTGTCTGACCACGGCCACTCTGACCATAGTGACTTTGTTCACGGTCACTCCGACCACGACCGCTTTGACTACGATCACTCCAACCACGGTGATGGTCCGAGCAGTGCCCGTATTCCAACATTCTCCACCTTCATGCTGTAGCTGCAGGGGGAGTAGTTGCAGACCGTATTCTGTTTCAGAATCTGCATGTCCTCGTACGAGAAGAGGCGCTCGGGGATTGATGACTCGCAGCAGCCCATGTTCGAGCACTCCTCGCCGTCCGTCATGGTGGTGTTGACGCTGTCGCACACCGACAAGCAAGGGGCGCCGACGCCGTGGTCGTCGCGCTGGCCAAGCATGAACGCCAGGGTGAAGCACCCGACGCCCATGTACTTGTTGCGCTGGTTGGAGAAGAGGAAGGCGCTCGGGAGCTGGACGGAACTGTTGACCCGCGTGTACGTGTCGTTGGACGTGAAGCAGGTGTAGGCGGCAGGGCTGTAGGCGAGGAGCTCCCCGCTCCCCAGCGTGATGTTGATCAGCTCGACGCCGCGGCCGGTAGCGAAGAACGCGCCAGGGGGGGGGGTGTGGAAGGTGTCGTCGCAGGTGACGTTGCCGGGTTCGGCCCCATGCCGAACGGGTAAGGGACGGCGATGTCGCCGCATTTGTGCCGGCAGCCTGGCAGGGACATCGGCCGCGAGGTGGAGCCGTCTGCGGCCACTGCTAAGAATCCCAAGCATAGGCGTGGGAGCAGCAGCACTACTGCCGCGTGTACGATGCGACAGTGCGCACCAAGGTATTCTTTGAGCCGCGTGCAGCAGGCGGAGGTCGTCGAATTAGAGGGGGGCGAGACGCCAGATGTACGAGCATATATGGTTTTGAAACGAAGAATGATCGCATCATTTTTCCCGAAATCAACCTGGCACATCACGCTGACATTTCGTTGCCAGAAGCAGCGTATGGCCGGGCTTCGCTGTTGGGTGTTGACTAGTCTGGTATTGGTTACCAACTGATATGTCAAATCGAAATATCACTGTAATCCACACGCGGTTTTTTGAAAACCAGGATGGCAATGACATAGGCCTTGTACTCCAAGGAAACACCGGAAATTCATCGTATGCGTTGACAAATACAGTGGCTTAGCACGGTTATTTACCGGGAGATGGTTTCGTAGCTTTCTTCTCTTTTTACGTTGACCTGTGATCTGAGTTCTGATGACGCGGATGGAAGAATAGTTTGTGAGAGCATAAAACTGGTGGTTTGTGTGTCCTTAGTATACTTCATGAATCCATTTACTTTTCTGACTTAAGAGTCATTTTATACCTTTATATACTCTCTATGGTCATATGGGATTACTTGACGCTTATTGTAAAATTCTGTGCTCGTAACTCTTTTTATAATTTTTTTTAAAAAAAATCCTCTTCATATAGCTGATCATGGTCTTTGTGTGCACTTTTTGTTTGAATTGGTTTTTCATGTTAAATCCATATCTAATATTAGAAATAGAAGAGCTTTAGTCTCATAGCGAATTAACACCAGTGGGCTTTGTATATATAAACCGCATGTTTCTAGGGACTAACGTCTAAGAAATTTTTGGCTTATTTCTAAAAAATTATGCACGTAGCAAAAACTATTAACACTAACCGCGTGTCAGCCAATGGTAAGGCATGCATAGTTGATGGTTGCATACGCATGGAAAGATGTCACCCAGCTTCGCCCGTTCGTTCCACGTTCCTTCGTACAGGATTTACTCTCCCATTTCTTCTTCCTCTCACGTGCATAAAGAAGCTGCCAAACGGCTTTGAAGCTATAGCATCTGGCTGACTATTGATTTTTGATTAAAAATGTATTATAGTGGTTATTATTTTTTTCTAGATCATTTCATTAAAAAATTTAAAAAGAAAAAAAACCCTTATCTGAAGCCTTAGCACTGGCGGCAGATTGCAATCTGAGGAGAATTTGTGTGGCGTCAGACTGCCAGCAAGTGATCAAGGACCTAGAGGTGATGCCTCGCTGCCCTTATATGATGATTCTTCATGAAATCAAGGAGCTTTGCATTTCTTTTGAGCGTGCTGTGTTTAGGTACGAAGGCAGGACTTGTAACGAGGAGGCACATAAACTAGCTAAATTTGCTTGTTCTTTAGGGGATGGCAGACATGTTTGGCTTGAAAACCCCCCTGTACTGCTGGATGTTTTCGGTAGTCAACTATGAATAAAAGTCCTTCTTTCCTCTGAAAATGTAAGGTTGTCAAAATCTTAATTTTAGTTGTACATTTTTACGATCCAGATTGAATGGACTAATCATATCCTAAGGTAGTCTCTTAGTACGGTATAATCTTAATATTATTATAATTCTTATAAAAAAACTTTGTAGAATCATGATTAAAATTTTCATACGATCATACTTGATTCTAATATTTTATTATAATTAATTATTTGTGCATGCCCTTTTAATTGCAAAATTTTATTTGTATCTCTTCATACCCATTATAATTTGCATAAATAAAAAATAATCTTTTATTTGTGCTACATTTTTTTAAACAAAAGTTCCAAATGTATAATTCTAAAATGTAGCAGTGTTGAAATACATAATAGATTTTAAAAATATTTATTTGGTAGAATTAGATAGAATCTAAAATTCTATATTTATCTTATGATTTACAATCCTACCGGAGAACTTCTGATTCGATTCAGATTCGTGATTCTGACAATCACTAGGTCTAGATGGTAATATCAACTTTCGCGGTACTATGTACTCTTTGGTAATCTGCTGGATAGGATAAATTGTAAGAAATGTCTATACAATATTCGACTATTTTTTAGAACAAAATCAGTCAGATTGATTTGAAGCGTTAGATGGAGATCCAACGGATACACCCATACAAGCCCCCCTTCAAAAAAATGATACCCCCTCCAAAAAAAATGATCTGGGACATTGGATCTCCATCTAACGGCTCAAAATTAGACTATTTTTGTTCTCAAAAATAGTTGAATGTTGTATAGACACTCCCTAAATTGTATTCGGCGTTTCGTGTGTCCTTAGTTGTGAACACAGAATCATGGCGACTAGCACAGTGTAGCCTGCATGATTAATTTTTTCCCCTTTGGAGGAGCCCCGATTAGTTGCTACGATCATGTTCATATTAGTTGCTAAAAACTATTTTTTCTACAGTACCGAACTTTTAAACAGAGTATGTTTTTAAGGTGAGATCTACTGATCAATTGTAGTACACACTGTAGTGACTTCATTTATACCGTCTGCGTGATCAGGCCATTCAACCGCGTCTGTCACCACGGTAGACCAACCAAACCGTCCACCCTCGTCACCTTGAACAAAAAAATGAAATCCCACCATGAACGCGAGAGCAATGAGCCAATAACTCAATAATCCAAGGGTGAACCAAGAACATGACCGCGGATGATTCCTCCCCTACACCGTATAGTGAATTCACCACTGGATACAGCCTCCCTTGGCGACCACGAAGGGGAATAAGAAGTGGGGAAGAGCGGCGATCAGGAGGGGAAGGAGTTGAGGGGGTGGTTCAATGGAGTGGAGGGTGAGCCCGTTGTGGCTACGGGGGCGGGGAGATGGGAGGCGACATGGAGGAGAGGGGCAGAAGTTTGTGGAGATGAGATTAAAGATTTTGCTAAGTTTGATCAAGGTTATGTTAGATAGCAAAATAACGATCTCACCTTTCAAGTGTTAGTGCCTCCACCCTTTCCGTAGCGACGGACGAGGCAATACCAGTATACCACTAGGTGCAACGCGTTTTCATCCGTTAGATCCCAGTAGATTGGATGGCTGTGATACTCCAGTAAAAAAACTCATTTCCGTTATTCTCTTATAAGAGCACAAAATTGCACCCCACTGCTCTAAGATCATGCTCTGTCCGTCTACATATGTACTTACAAATCAAGCAACAGTGGCTAGCTGCATAGCTTATTAAAATATGCAATGAACACTGAACGATAAACTCATCGCCCCTTGCCCTGGCAGGCCTGCATCAGAGGCAGGGGCGGGTCCGAGAGCGCGCCGCCGACGATCTGGTCGAACACGAACTTGTTCGCCGCCTCGGTGAAGTGCACGCCGTCCCAGCTCACGCTCCTGGACGGGTCGTCGCACGACTTCCCCGCCAGCACCTTGTCGCCGCACCGGATGTCCCGGTCGAAGTTGTACTCGCCGCCGCCGTACCCGCAGCACACGAGCAGAGGGTTCCCAAAACCTGCAAATCCAACACGCACCATTCAGCTCCAAACTTTCTTCGGTCCTATTTGTGTCTTGATTTGATCAGAGTAGCAGCTTTACGTACCGAGCTTGCTGGCTTGGCTTATGAGCTTGTACTTGGCGGAGTACACGTCGACGTAGGTTAAGGCGGCGTCGGGGAGAGCCGTCCTGAGGCGAGCCACGGTCTCGTTCAGCCTCGCGTTGAAGAACTGAGCGCCCTTGTTGAAGGCGACGGAGCAGCCGGCTTCGTCCTTGGGCGCGGCTATGTCGGGGCGGAGCACCAGAGCGTACGGCAGGCAGCCGAGCGGGCCTGTGTTGTGCACCCAGAAGTACCTTCCTCCGAGCTTGTACACGGTCTGCATCAACGTAGCAATGCCCATTACAGTTAGAGCTCTCTCTCTCTCTCTCTCTCTCTCTCTCTCTCTCTCGTTGGTAGTGTAACTTGCTTGTGAAAAGATAAATGTTCAGCATGAACTGCACCTGGATTGCTGCAGTGAACCTCTCCATTAGATCAGGGATGTAGGCCTCGACTTGCTCGGTAGTCATGTTAGCGAAGTACCCCTTGCCAAGGTCGTTTTGGCCAATGTCGAACGTGTAAAGCGCCTTGGAGAAGTACTCGGATTTTGGCAGGATCTCCCTGTAGATTCCTCCTGCGTTTAAAAAAACAGAGCAACCGGAAATGAAACTTGAATTTTGAGTTCTGCATGACACACTAAGAGCAAGTACAATAATGGTCTTATAGTCAAGCTAGTCAGCATTTTTGCTGATATAGAGAAGAGAAAAGAGGAGAGAGATGAGAGCTTGTCTCTCATGCAAGCAACAAGCTGAGCACGGGAACCTATGCAGTGGTGGACCTAGATAATAAATGTATGTGAGGAGAAATAGGAAAGAGAATGTGAGACATAGTATCATATAATAATAAAAAAACTTTTTGTAGATAAATTATTGTATAACTTGGCTCTTATAAATTGACTTATAGCCAAACATTTAATTTTATTATTGGACTTGCTCTAACAGATAAGAACAGAACTCGACTTTGCTTTACGCCTCACCTATGATGTTATAGACGAGCTGGCTCCTGTTGATGAACAGTTCGAATTCCGAGGTCTGCACGTCCAAGGAAATAGGGCTGATGCCAGAGACGAATATGCTGCCGTTGTCTCGTCTGATTGATGCAGCAGCCGTTGCGAAATTGGCTCCATGTGTGAAGTTACTCCCTACTGAATCGAGATATGCACTGAGGTAAGGTAGCCCCAGGCTTTGAGCTGCGGTGTCAAGAAACAAGAAGTGTGTTCAGAACACATTTCACTTTGCAGTGCAGCGTAGCAAGAAACAGAGGCATCACTAATTCGCTACGGTTGTACTCTCGTACGTACCCATGAAGTCGATGGTGAGTCGGCCGTCGCTGAACCGGCCGACGGGCATGCCGAAGAAGGTCCGGCCGAAGGGCGGCTGCACCGCGGCCGTGGAGAAGAGGGCCGAAAGCCCGCCGGTGTCCGAGTTGGAGTCGCCGAAGTTGAAGATCGCCGGGAAGTCGCACGAAGAATCGGACCGCGCCCCCACACAGAGTTGCAGTATTAGCACAAATGATATCAACACAAATCCGGTGGTCACGGTGGTGGTGCAGCGGTGAGCTGAAGCCATTTCGCACTTCCCAGTGTTGGTGAGGCAGGGAGGATGTGGAGAGGATTATATAGGTGAATCCGGCCACAGATTAGAAGAGGCTGCCAGTGCCGTCTTTGACTGGAGCTCTGATGGACAGATACGTGCAAGGTTTTTTCTTCCAGAAGATTTTCTTTGACAAAGAACAGAATCGGGAAACTGACAGAACGACTTGGGCCTGTTTGGCGCGGCTCTCTTGACTTTTGACTGAAATTTTCAATTTTAGCTATTTACGATAGAGATTATAAAAAGAGATACTCACTTGCGATTTGATTGATATAGATGTTGGACTTTTAATATGTACTACAATTAACTTGTAGACCCCGTCTTAAAAAAATACCCTGTTTGAAAGTTAGGTACTGTAGCAAAAGCCAAAAGCCGCTAGTTTCGGTCGAAAAGAACAGGCCCTTCAGCAGCTGATATTTAGGAAACTGTAACGCCCTCGTTTCCAGGGGCGCGTACGGACACGGCATTCCGTAACTATTCAAGCATGAACAGTTAAGGAGTGTCGCGCAAGAGTATACCATTGCATGCTTACAACAAAAGTCCAGCATATATTTGACATAAGGATTAACATCCAGTTTTTACAGCGGGGCGTGTAAGCCCAAAGTATAATTACATTACAAAAGACTTCCAGAATCTGCTTCGAGCGCGGCGGAGACCTACAGCCAAGGGTCCTCGTCGAAGAAAAGATCTTCCGGGATTTCCTCAACGGGGAGATCTTCACCTTCGTCTTGATTCTCTAAAGAGTGGATTAAGCAAGCCGTGAGCCAAACAACCGGCTCAGCAAATCCCAAAAGGGATCCTAACTTACTACATGCACGGAAAATCAAAGGAAGGGAGTATACTTGGTTTATTACGTTTGGTGGATGCAGTTTTATTTGCAAACATTTTATAAAACTGGCCCAAAACTACTTCTTAAGATCTCAGGGGTTTTTCACGAAGAGTTCATTAACCAACTAACCAAGTTAAAACATGTACAAAACTACTTAAGCTTCGCTGCTGGAATCACCCAAGTGACACAACTCCAATAACCGGGAGCACGGCGTATTTGAATACCATTTATTTGACTCTGCAGAGTTTGCTCAGCTTTACCCACACGATCCCTTAACTCCCGCTAAAGAGTTAAGAAAGCCAGGTCATTTCACTGCCCAACGCTTTATATAGGCTCTACCCGGTAGAATTCACTCGGGTCTGGCTCACACCCACACACACGCACACACAAGAGAGGACAACGTCTGCTTCGAGTGAATTCCACTGTTGTTAGGCACCCGCAGCACGGCCTGCCTAACCTCACTGCTACCCTCCTGTAGAGTTTCAATCGAGTTGAGCAGCTACTAGACAAGTGTTGACAAGTCAACTCCTGTGGTTGAGCGATCACTGTGATATTTGCTCAGCGTAAGGGTTTCAGTCCTTATATTTTCACCTGGTCCGCAACCTCACCAGGCCCGCGACCCAAACTAAGGTAAGCGGTGGGCGTAGACCGTCTCGCGGTTTCCCACTCACCCTTACCCTACCCCAGCCCTAGGGTAAGAGATGGGCAAAGACCGTCTCGCGGCTCTCCCCCAACCCTTACCCTACCTTGTGCACGCCGGCACTCTCCGCTCTAAGATACGGTGTCCCATACCACCCTACCTTAGAGTCGGGTTTTCCAAATTCTATTGGCCCACAGCCACAACCTTATTAGTGTAACACTTTGCATGATAATAATAGCCTACAATTATCTAGATTATCAGATAATTATTTCTAGGGTTACAAAGGTATGGCTACAAGTACAACAGGGCATTTATCGGTGGTAGGTTTATCTACATAACATGTCATTCTAAACATTTTATTTTATTTTCGAACTAATATTTCAGAACTAGCTCAATGCAAATAACATATTAACATAATTAAACATCATGGGATACAACATGATCAAAGGATTTGGGACTTGCCGTCAATCCGGATGATCTCTGCTAGCTCGAACGAAGAACCACCGGCTCCGAGATCGCACTGACTTCCGAACCTCCGACACTAGCGCAAACATACAAAATAAATTAAATTCCAGCTTGAGACTAATCAAGCGAGGGAAAAATAAACTAATTAAAAAGGAGTAAAATGCATAAATCCTTCAAATGGAATTTTAGGAATTTATCTGGGATGATTTTGGTGGAAAGGAGATCACAAATGGGTCCAGAATATTATTTGGAGCAAAATGGTGAAATTTGGGAATTTTTGGGATTTTCTGTGATTTTCTAGGATTTATTTAGATTTTCTGGGATTTTGGAAATTGATAAATTACTGGAAATTGAGTGAAACGAGATCGTGCCGCCCAAAACACGTGCGGCTCGGCATCAGGCGCACGCGGCCAAGGCAGCCGGGCGTGGCGCAGCGCTGCAGGCCGGCGACGGAGCAGCCGCTTCGGCCCATTTCGCGCGCCACGGGGCTTGGATGCGCGACGCGCGGCCCGGGTGAACGTCCTGGATCGGGCGGGGCGAACGGACGAGATGGGGGAGCGGGGAGATCAGACGGTGGGGATATAACGGAGGGGGCGAAGTGGTACGGGGTGGATCGGACGGCTGAGGTTAGAAGGTGGCAATGGGATCGGTCGGCGGAGGGGAGGCCACGTCGCGGGGGAGGAGTCGTCTTCCTCCTCCAGCCGCTACAGTAACCTCGCGGCGAGGTCACGGTGGCGACGGCGGTCTGGGCGCTAGGGAGCTCGTCTGCGACCACCGAGGGCACCGGCGGGTGCGGCTTCGAGAGAGGAACCCTTTTTTAGCGGTTGGAAGGAGCGGGAACCAACGGAGAGGACGGGAGGTAGAAGGGGGTGGTTCAGGTGTTTGGAGGCGAGGGAGGTCATCGGCGACAAGGGAGCTCCAACGGCCGCGGTCACGCGGAAAGGAGGCCAGGGGGCTCACATTGGTGACGGCGGAGGGTGTTAGGGAGCTCCGGAGCGGTCTGGCCACGGGGAGGTGGTTGCGGCCGGCGGTGAGCAACGGGGCTGGAGTTCCTCGGGCAGGCACCTGTCCAAACAAGCCCACCAACGTGATCAGTACACCGAGGAGGTGCTTTGGCCGAATGCAATCGAAGGAAGGAGGGGAGGGGGAGATTTGCTCCCCAAGGCCACCGGCGCAGGGGACGGCGAAGGCGGAGCTACGGGCGGCGGGGCTCCAATCGGCGGCTCCGGGAGAGGCTCTGGAGTGGTGGGAGGCAAGAGGGAGGGGTGGAGAAGCTGGGGAACCAAGAGAGTGAACGGGAGAGGGGGCTTTTATACCCGAGCGGAGGGGGGAAAATCCTTCGGGGAGAAGCCACCGGCGGGGCTCCGGGCCGACAGGGATGGACGGGGCTGTCAAGGGCGTTTAAACCCGCACAGTGGAAGGGGCGGGATGACGCACGGCGCTGTGCAAAGGAGTGGCGACGCGACGGGGCGATTGAGTCGCGGCCGGCGAGATGCGCTCGCGCGAGAGAGGGGGAGACGGCGATCGCCAAAGCGGGGCCGAGCCGAGCGGCGACGTGGCGCGCCGCGCCCACTCACTCTGACAGGGCTGCCGGACGGCGAGGCGGTCCGAGACCGGGCGCGCGCGGGACGGGCGCGGCGCAGGCGTGGCACGGGCGCAGCGCAGAGCGCACACGCGTGCGCGGGGAGGAGGCGGGGAGGGGCTGGGCGCCTGCGGTCGAGGGGGAGCGGAGGGAGGCGCTGGGCGAGGGGAAAGGCCAACGCGGGAGGAGAGCGGGAGGCGCCAGGAGAAGGGGAAAGCGGAAAACAGCGGGGCGCCAAACGAAGGGAGAAAGCGGAACGGCCCAAAAAGGAAAGCGCATTCCGGGAAAACTTTCCCAAAGAGGAAAGTTTTCGAATTTCACTCAAAAATGCAGCAAAAATTTGGAAATTTTTATTTTGAATTTTTGCAGGGCTTTTCAGAAACTTGGCGAATCTTCCGCTCATGGCTACGGGGCTGATTATGATTTCATAAGTAATTGTATTAAACTAGCAACGTGGTCCACGTACTTGCGTAGATAGCATCTTTAAAACACATTTAAATAATTTGATAATACATATATAATTTTAATTTTTAAAAAATAATTGTTGTTCATTTGTGATATTTTAATATTATATTATAAGAGAAAATACTCATTTTGTTTCCTAATACTTATCACATGTGATCAAAACTTTTTTCGCAGATACTTTTTGACGGAAATACTTCTTAGCAAACAGACATATAACATTACATTACATTTTTCTATTTATATCATCATCTTTTTTCATTATTGCAATGTTTGTTTGTACCATATGCTCATAACGTACATTATATAGCTTACATCAGTATAGCCAAGTAAACACTCGTTAATAATCTCACTCTCCATCTCTCCATCCTGTGGAGGTCCACTAAACAAATTGTCATATTGTTTTTATTTTTGTTAGAACTTTTAGTGCTTTTCTTTTTTCTTAGCGATTGTAAATTACCTATCATTAATTTTTATTATATAATGTGTTTTGATTCCTAATACACACACATAAACCAAATTGGTTAAACCTAATTTATTATCTTATTTTATTTTTCCTATATTAGAATATTTTTGTAATTTTAATTATGAATAAAACCAATTTTTCTATTTTTCACCTAGTCTGGAATTTAAAAAACAAACATTAATTATCTTTGACTTTTATTCTAAATTTGCATATTTTTGGATTGCACTTTTTATAGACATTCTTTTTTTAGTTTTATATTAGAATTTATTTATAAATCTAGGTGCTAATTTTTATTTCAAATTTAGGTTATTTATTATAGTATTTGATATGGACTCTTCGTTTAATTTGAAATTTATTTTTATTTAATTTGGAATTTTAGATTTAGGTTAGATATTAATCCAACTGCTAATTTTCATCTAATTTCTATTCTAAATTTTAGCTACGTAGTGGTTTTTATTTGGAGTTCATATTAAAATAAAATTGTTACTTTACTTTTTTTCATTCCAAAATTATGTTATTTTTATTTAATTTCAATTTTTAGTTTTGGATTAGAATTCGGATACAATCCAACTACTAATTTTTATTCCGAATTTTAGCTATGTATGGATTTTAATTTGGAGTTCATATTCAAATAAAATTGTTACTTTCCTTTTATTTTTCATTCCAACCAACGTGTATATATAATTAGCCCATCATCGTTGTGTGAGGCAAAGCAATTCTATGGTTGACATTGGGCTTATCTCCTTTCATCAGAAAAATCCCAAGTCGACCTCAAAATAGTGGCTGGATTGCAAACCACTTTCCTAAAATAACACGTATATCTATAAAAAAAATGTTAGCCATCGAGCCAATTAACACGACGTGCGAACGGATGGCGTGGAGTTGATTTCTTTTTTTCTTGTCTGTGAAGAAATTATTGGTGGGCCATCTAGTTTAAGACTATAAGAATAACATCTGACGACTGCTATAGTTTTGCTTAATTAGGATCCACTTGATTAAGAGCTGAATGTTTTGATTTTTCTGAGAATTTCTAGTTTTTTTCTCTTTTTTCTTAGCGACTCTAAAACGTCTGTCATCGATTTTTAGTAATAAATAAATACCATTGTCAAGAGATTTGGTTGTAGGGATATAAGTGTGGGGATATAAAGAAAAAGTATGTGTAAGACCGATGGCGGTAATGAAAGGGTATGGATGATTCCTAAAATATTTTCCCATTAACGGTATTCAAAATCTTCACTCAAGTGGTTATGAGAGTCACCAAGTTCAGATTACACCACTATGCTTAACAAAACAAAACTAGAGAATGAAACTAACAAATTCAGCAACCTTCAGTACAAGGCCGGTCAGACCGTAGGTCCACAGCCGATCTTACCAATCCCCTGTTCCCAGACTTAAAAACCTCTTAGGTTAAAATTCAAATCTTAAAAACTTGCACAAATCCCATCCACACACTTTTAAATTTTGTATGAGATTTGTACAAGGTATTAGGAATCTAAAGAAATCAAGAATCACAAGTTCTTAAACTCGGATTCAATAAATTGAAGAAACTCAAATATAGATATCAAGAACACCTAAAACCCAAATTACTTCTTACTCGTAGGGATCTATGACATATGATCTTTCATATCTACTCCCTCATGTCCTAACAATGTATGCAAGGCAAAGGTTCGGACAAAAACCACCAAAATCATGATTTCGAAATTCTTGCTCAAGAACATGAAAAAACAAGAAAATAACAAGTGAAATATCAAGAATAGATCAAATAGTTGATCTATTACCAATAGAGTAGATGATTCATGAGTACATGGATAGTTACATGGCACTCCCAAAGCACCACCCTTACTCAATTAAGTTATCTCACATAGGAGGGAGAAGAAACTACTTAAGATCTAGACAATCTCTGTGTCTCACCCCTAGCTCTCCCCTCTCAAACGTCGTATAACTAGCACCACTTAGCAGGTCTAACCCGCTAAGCAATTGGAGAAACTCGTCAACCCCACTAAAATGGATTTTACACACTCACACATATTTTTCAGTGTTCACAAGACTCAACCCAGTAAATTCTTAGTGATTGATCCACTTAGCCAAACCAGCTCACCTTGACATAAATCACTTCCCTTTGCACCTCCTTGCACCACGGTTTTGCCCGAGGCACAAACCCAATATTTTGGTAAACTACCAAAATACCTACAACAAAGGTTCTAGGCACTTTTCGTTGACTCCGTCACCTTCCATATGGCCTCAATGACTTTCCATCAAGCCTCTTGCATGTCCGGATCCCACCCGCCCTCGCTTGCAAACGGACCCAAGTCTCTTGGCGTGTCACATACTTCACCTTACACCATGACTACACCCATCTTCCCTAACCGTATTGGACCTCAACTCCTAAACTTAGTCCCAATCCACCTTGACATTGCCCACCATGACTTAACATCAAAATATCTCCGCATGCTTTGACACGTAGCTCATAGTGTTCAATGACTAACTGTCACGTCTTCACACATTCGGACTCTCCCAAAACGTCTCTTCGTGCATCAACCTCGTCACTTAGCACATCAATGCACCAACTCGCATCTTCACGATCCATGTCTCTTATGTGCTTCCCTCTTGAGACACATAGCCTCACCTGAACATACCCAACCACATAGACCTCAGCTCTTCCGCCTAGTCCCGGTCCCTTGCCGTCAACTGCTAACCTTCTCCAAGCAATCTGCACATCCAAGATTAAGCAACCATCTTGAGTACAAGTTCCATACACTTGACTCACATTAGCCAAAGCAATACATCATGCAACACGATACAACCAACGGCACCCATGCCGTATCCACTCAAAAACACCTCTCACTGTTCTTTGGTCGCAACCACCGATCTAACTATTCTCCTTATGGCGGTCAGACCACACCGATCAGACTAACAACCAACGACTAGTCTGGTCGGCCCATCTTTGTGGCCGTATCTTCAATGTTGGTCACACCGCCCAACTTGAGTCTAGTTCGACTGCCAAGCCACGGCCGGTCTAACCGCACGAGCCCAACTCCAAAACACGTTCTCTGGAAAAAGTAACCGCCAACTAGAATTCGGTCACACTGCACCAGCGGTTAAAACACCAACTAAAGTTTGGTCACACTGGATCGGCGGTCAGACCGCCAGCTACCGGCTGGTCATACTGCCCTTAACATAGCAAAAACTAAAATTTGCAAACTTTTGCAAAATCAAAATCCTAATCCATAAATATGCCAATTGTTCATCACTAATAATGCATGGACTTTCTCACATGGTCTATGTCAGACCCAGATTTTTCAATCCGGAATCTACTATGGTTCACTGCACTAATCTTTGGATCAGTAGTTAGTGCACACAGGTACATTGCTGAATCATGACATACATCGCATAATAATATTACAGAGTCTGAAATACACCACATCGGGTGAACGTTTACAAAAGGGCCACTTTGGCCAAATGTCTTCATTACATAAAAGCAACGGAAATAGTAGCAAAAGTAGATCCAAAATCCACAGGCAAGCGACTAGTAGGGTAATGTGTACAGTATATGTCACCAGGGACCCGGTAACATATATGCACACAAAGCCGAGAGTCCACTTGCCTATGTCTAACCATCGTGGCCTACGCCTTAATTATCGTCTTTGCTTCCGCCAACGTTGGTAGGGGCCTTCTCATAGGCGTAATGTCCTTGAGTTCGTGTTTCTGAATTTTGTCGCAAAAGCGAGTGTGAGCACTCCAACCCCGTGCTCCGCGAGCCAACACATAGAATGCAATATATAACATGTATGGCTAGTCAAAGGATGGCTCGAGTTTATTTTATTTTTGCGAAGAGTGCTTTTGAATACAATTTCTTAAAAATTCTTAAGACCTAGCAATTTTAAACTCAAGACTTGTATTGGTAAAGTAAGTTGATCTTATAATTGACACAGAATCTATCCACCGTTACATGGCATCTGTATCATATACATATTTCAGCGTTATAACCGCTTAACTTACCACTGGGACGACACCCAGGACAATTCCAAACCAGGACCATCAGCGGTCTTACACATTTCCATTATCACCCACCAAGATTTTCGAAATAGAACTATATCTAGTTAAGTTCCCATGTCCGCCCTTGACCGTGGGCCCGGCTATTCGAATAGTTTTGACTCTGCAGAGTTTGTACACTTTCACCACAAGAGACAATCAACTCGTTGCCCCACACGATTCCTTAGTCATATGGTTGAGCAAACCATCACAGTGACTTTTTAAAGTACCTCGCCCCTTCCATCATTTCACCCTATGGGTCGCTCCCACTTGCGGTGGGTCCCATACGTTGTGCGGGATGTTCTCCTTCGAACGCCTAGCGGTGGCCACGCCCCTCGCTAGCCCGCCACACAGAACTTCACCCTCGCGAGTGTCCCATTCAAGCCGCCACACGCATCGCCGCTGCACTACCCCACACCTCCTCCTGGAAGGATGACTTTCAGGGTCCGGTAAATCTACTAAGCCAAGTTGTATTTTACAGACATGTGGTTGTACTGTTTTACACGGGTTGACATGACAAGATTCAGTCCTTAGTGGTATATGGGCGGTTCTACCACAAAACCACACTCTCGTGCACACCTGCACCATACCCCCGAACCATCCGCCCAGATATTTAAGCAAGTTGGGGTTTTTGGAAACATAAAATAATCATATCCAACATATATCAGTCATTACCACCATGATTATCTAAACAATACTAAGCATGGCATATAAACTACGGACTTATTTTTGAAAGGTTAATATCGTAATTTTGCTAGGGCAACAAAGTTCACATAATCAAGCATTTCAACGGATCATTATTAGAAGGCATTATATTAGGTGTATAACTACCATTTCTGGAAATGAACATATTTTACCTCATAAAATAACAACATGCATGTTGATAATTTAAAAGAAATTAACTTTGCAAAATCATAGGTTCAAAATGATCAAAGTGTTAACTCGTCTGGTTCACGGGGATCTTGGTCTTGGTCTTCTGAAGCTTCTAAGCTGGCTGCCTCAACCTCTTCTTCTTGAGCCTCGTGTGCTATTTAATCGTGCGGAATACCCAAAATAAAAGAAAAGTAACCAATCACTCAAAATATCACCAGAAATTCAAATGAACTCCAAATATCATGATTCTGGTTTCATTGGATAGATCTTGAATTTAGACAAATTTAGAAATTTGTTTCACTTAATTTAGAGTTAAAATGAATAAGTTATGCCCATTTGAAAATCTTAGTTCTGTGAAATGCCAGAAAATGTAAAATTCTGACACGTGGGTCCCACTGGAGTTTTTAATTCATTTTCTTTTTATTTTATTTCCTTAGGTACTGTGTCTCTGACAAGTGGGCCGGCTACTGTTGTGGGGTCCGTATGTCAAGACGGTTTCAGTAAATGTTCCATCGACCGGTGGGGCCCGGTGGTCGCTGGTCGCTCGCAGCATAGCGGCCGACAGTGGGGCCCACTGTCACCGGAGAGAAATAAAAAAAACTCAACCCGACGCTGCGGAGCTGGAGGCTCGAACGCGCGCGGCCGAGGAGTCTGGGGAGAGAAGGAGTGAGCAGTGCTAGCCAGGTGAGTCGGGGAGTTTATCTTACCTCTATAGGGCAATAAATTCCTTTGAGGTGGGTCGGCAGCCGGGTCGGGCAGAGGAGTCGGGGGCGACGGTGGCTGGCGACGAGGGGCTGTCGGGGAGGTCCGGCGGAGAGGTGAAACGCGTTCCTCGAGCTACAGTGAAGACAATGACGCAGTCGCCAGGGGCCGAGGAGGACCGGAGATGGGTCGGCTCGTGCGGCGGTGGCGGTTCGGGGAAGCTCTCGGTGACGACGGAGTACGGGCGTCGGGAGGGTCGGGCGAGGCCGGGGGTGGCTTCGCGGCACTCCGGAGGTCATCCTGGTGCGGGGAATCGGTGGCTAACGGTGGGGATTAACGGGGGAGTCCGTCGCCGGAGTTGGGGAAGGAGGCGGTTCACTGGTGGCTATGGGGCACGGGGGCTCAATTACCTGCCGGAGGACGACGAGGGAGGCGTGGGGAGCTCAACGGAGGGTCGATGCCTTTTATAGGCGGCCGGGTGAAGCTGGCAACGGGCAGCGGCCGTGTAGTCATGTCGAGCGGCGAGCAGCAGGCGGCGTGATTCCGGGCGCGCGTGGATCGCCGGCAGTCTCGCACCGTGCACGCCGAATGACCGGTTGGCGGCAGCAGCAGGTGAAGGGCGCATGAGCGCCACGGGGAGGGACAGCTCTGCACGCGGCAGAGGGAGAAGGAAGAAGAGCCTGACGGCTTGGGCCCACCGACCAACGGGAGAGGAGAGGGGGAGGTGCGGACGGTGCAGATAAGTCGGCGCGCAGGGAGGGGAAATCCGGGCCGGCCAAGTGGCGGCCCGAGAGGAGGGGAAGGCGGGATGGGAGGGGGTGACGTGGGCGGCATCTGGCCGTCCACGTGGCG
The DNA here is from genome assembly GCA_036346575.1 of Dendrocalamus sinicus. Taxonomy (NCBI): domain Eukaryota; kingdom Viridiplantae; phylum Streptophyta; class Magnoliopsida; order Poales; family Poaceae; genus Dendrocalamus; species Dendrocalamus sinicus. Next base: position 6,076,925 of record CM070660.1, on the reverse strand, counting down.
GCCGCAGGGTGGGTTGAAGTTTTAATATTTCTGATTTTTAATTTCAGCTTTTTAGAAATTGCCAGAAAATCCCAATAAGCTCAGAAAAATATGAAAATACTTCCAAAAATTCCAGAAAAATTCACAGAAGTTCCTGATGACATTTTGGACTTAATAAAAATATTTTCAACTAATTTTAGTAATTTAATCTACCTGCTTCCATTGTTTTTCATGCCATTATTTTCAAAAATAATATTTTATGTTCTAAATCAAATTTCTTTCTTACTTTTATGGATCATATTTTCAGATTCTTATTTAAATTTTAAACTTTCTATTATTTAAACATGCTTGTTTCCTCTTGGTCCTTTTAACTGTTTGGAACCTTCTCCGCATTTTTCAGTTAAATCCCATAAACTCCAAATTCAAATAAACAACATGTGCAAAAGAAATTCAAAAACTTTATATTTTCAAATTCAAATTTTCAGGATGTTACAGTCTATTAGTATGATTGCAATTGTGAAGTTACTGGGGAGAATAATATATCTATATTCATCATTTAGTTGACAGACACGAAAATTTTCTTTCAAACACGATTTATGCAAGTGGCAGAGCAAGGATTTATGCCGTGTGAATTATTTGTACGTTAGCAAAACCTTTAGGACTAATCTTACATGATATATATAAGATTATAACTTTGTCTCCTCGACAGTTTTCTTAATCAATCACAGAAACTAGGTCCACGCATAGCCCTCATACTGACTCTTGCTATGAGAAAAAAAGAGAAGTTGAATCTGGTGTGAATTTGTTTTCTCTCTTGCACAAACCTATTCTACTTTGTCTTAGCGACTGGTCGCTAGACAAAATGTTCTACTTTGTTTAAATTCTGTCAATCCTAACATACTTTAGGAGTTTATGTAAACAAGAGAGGGGTAAAATATGTATTTGATCTTTGCATCTTAATTCGGTCCTCTTTTCTCGTCTAGACTCTAGATGACTCTCGATTGTTACATGCATTCAGTCATCAGTATTTAAATTGTATGTATCTTGCCTATCTCACTTTTTGCAGGACTAACAAAACATGATTACTAAAGTGATCTTCATGAATTGAAGAGAGAAGGAAAATACAAACCAAAGCAAAAGTTGAGTGAGGTACATCTGTAGAACCAAATGGCAGCAGAGTGTAGTGAATGGTGTTATCCAAAATTTTGCTTAAGTATTCTAGATCATCTTCTCAAATAACTACAGAGTTACTGAGAATTGAATCAACAACCAAAATCTAAAATTAAATCAACCAAGAATTCAACATCAGAGAATAACAGAGCCTAGAGGTCTAACCTGAAATTAGGGGGCAGTTTGACCGTCGTGAACAGAAAAATCAATCAATGCTATAGTAATTTCAGCGCTATTGTGAAACTTAAAATCCACATAACCTTTGATTCGATGATCCAAAAGTTGTGAAACTTTGTACAGACCTTGCTCAGGATCTCAGAAACGTATTCTATCTATAGATCGTAAAAACCTACGTCAAAGTTCAAAACTTTTTGAGATTTAAGTAAGGTTACACAAAAAAATGAGCAAAATACAAAAACGTTGAATATAACTTGCTCGTGGGTAGAGATCAATTCTGAGATGTCCTAGCAAGCAAGAACACTGAAGAAAACACGCCAAAACCCCCAGATCGTGAAATCACTTGAAGAGGTCAAACATGCAAAATTGACTTTTTTATGAACTTGTTATCAAAGTGTCTAGATGGGTGAAGATAAATTCCCAGAGATTATCTTCATCTCTTATACATCCTTAGCACAGCAAGATCAAAAGGGGTGAGAGGAGAGGAAAAATCAATCAAATCAAGAGCAAATCAATTAACACAAGAGTTAGTCATGGAGATGAACAAAGATTGATGTATTGCTACTTAAGGAGCAAAGTTTTACAACCACTCCACTTTAGATGACAGACTCTAACCCTAACACATGAACACTTGAGAGAAAGGTTGGATGGTTAACTACAAGTCTTTATCCCAATCCTTTAAATAGATGAGCTAGCAAGCTGTTTCTAACCCTTAGTGGATACTATCCACTTAGTATAATGGAAAAAATAGACAACTTCACACATACGAGTTTTACTTACACATATTTACTTATACACGTTTTTCAAAGCATATAAGCCCGAAAACCACTAGGCCCTAAGTTTTGATCCTTCTTGATCATACCAGCTTCTCTATGACATAAACTACCTTTCCAAGTGCCACTCATGTGCCACAGTTTTCTTATAAAGCCGTTTTCGATATTTTGGTCAAACTAATAAAATATATTTTCTTGACCCGGTCATCTCCTTCCATTGCAAGCAACCGTCATGCTTACTAAGTATAGGTGCACCACTAGTTTGTCATACGTCGACAAGTCTCTCCCATTCCGACTCCACCAGACCACGCCTCACTTGGACTAACCAAGTCACATGGTGCAATCTTACCGTTCAAATTTACCTCCAATATTTTTCATCTTTTTCTAGTGTCATGCTTGAGCTCACCACCTCACCCCGGCATCTTTGATTATTCTGGACCTCGGTTCCTCCATGAGCGTAGCTCTAATCTTCGCTGTTGATCATAGTTGACTCTAAATAACCCTACACATCCAAAGATAAAGAAATCATTTTTGGGTGTAAGTTCTTTACAACTTGACCCATGTTAGCAATAACATGTCTTATGCAACCTATATCCACTTACCTTGATCACCAAAACCCATTCCGTGATTCAAAATCAAAGAAATTAAAATCTAACCAAAAATTAACGCAACAACCGGTCTAACCATTTACCTTCAGCGGTCCGATCATTGATACCAAATGGTTGGACCGCTACACCGAGTAGCTTGATCCACACAACAGCACCGGTCAAATCGAGAAGTCTTGTCGCTTCAACCGTTGCTCGTTAACACGTGCAATTATGGCCAAACAGATGGCAGTCAGTGAAGCCACCAAACATCTCCATATAGCCACTCCCAATGGTAGACATTGCTGTGCTATTTTCATACTTTTCACATCATCAAGAAATTGCTATAGATATCACCAAGTTAAGTGGGTGGTGTCCATTAGTGAGCTCGGATAATAAATTTCACCAAGCTCTCTCTACCTCTCTCCCCCTTTGTGTTAGATTTTGTGCTTAAGCAGTGTCTTGCATAAGACACTTTCACTCTCTCCATTCTTTAATTTCCTCTCCATCTCAATGTAAATTCTATTTAGCATACTAATTAATGCTATAGACACTATTTACATATGGCCATTAGAGCAAGTACAATAATGGTCTTATAGCCAAGCTAGTCAGCATTTTTACTGATGTGGAGGAGAGAAGAGAGGAGAGAGATGACAGCTTGGCTCTCATGCAAGCAACAAGCTGGGCACGGAAGCTTATGCAGTGGTGGGCCAAGATAATAAATGTATGTGAGGAGGAATAGGAAAGAGAATGTGAGACATGGTACCACATAATAATAAAAAACCTTTTGTAGATAAATAGAAGACAAATTATTGTATAACTTGACTTATAGTCAAACACTTAGCTCTATTATTGGACTTGCTCTTAGGACTACCCTACTAACCTCAGTAACTCAGAAACAGGCAAAGCATCAATTAATGCTTTGACTAAAACCAAGCTCTGAACCGCATGCAAGGTTTTCAACTCTCAGCAAGCCTGCATGCCAAATCAGTACAGTAAAACAATTACTGCCCTGTGACTCGACCTCAACAGAGCAACCGTGAGAACATGCATACAAGATATCTATAAGAGTACAGCCGGCATGTTGACCGTTCGATAAAATACAAATCTAAATTCTTAACTCTTCTAAATTACAATAATTTATCATAATACAATTCGAAACCCTCTCTCCCGTGGTACTTTTAACATCCAAATGCACCACATGCTTATGCATGCAGTGGAGATCGCCAGCGCAAACCAGTCGCGTCCGGGGAAGAAGCGTCCATGCGCGATACGTGGCGACTGCACACTTCTTGCCTGCCCCTAAGGCCCTCTCGCCGCTCGTGTACCGCGCATAATTCCGACGTCCTCGCCGATGGCGTGTCCTGTCTTTCCATGCCCTTGCGCCCTCCCCCTCCTTCCTTTGTTACGGTTGGGTTTTTCTATGATGGCGTATACGTTGGCCTGCGAAAGGCTGCGACTTCTAAAGCTGTTGAGGCAACTGCCGTGGAATAAAGCAGTTTTCATCTTGCGGTTACTGTGATCGGAAGAGAGAGAATCTGATCGGAATATCTAATGGCTGGAATTTTACGTGAGAGCAATCAAATGGTCTACAAAATATTGATGGTGTGGCTCAACAAGGAATCCTGCTTTGTAGTTAATAATACGGGAGTGTCTAGGCATCAGCCTGATGTTTTCTTCCTAATTACCATCTAAATTTGTGATATTTGGATTAGAGATCAAGGGGTTCTTGTTTTTGAAAAGGAGAGATTTTTTTCAAGATGAAGGGGATAGAATTCAAGGGGGAGGGGAGAGAATTCATAGCTATTGTGTTACACTTTTTGAACCATGTCCGCATGCCTAGATCCAACTAAGTGCCACAGGTTTAAATGGGCTGAACACAACTAAGCCCACGGAGCAACGGAGCAACAACCTTATAAGTGGTATTGGGCCTCTCCCCCCAAAAGACTAGTCTAATGGGTGGGGGCTCCCTCACACTTATAAGTTGTGCTTGCTCATCTCCCACAATCCATGTGGGACTATTTCTAACAATCTCCCCCTCACACATGATTGGACACTTCTGCAACCATGAGGTCCAAGGAGATGTTAGGCACCTGAGCTCTGATACCAATTGTTACACTTTTTTGGACCCTGGCCGCATGCCTAGATCCAACTGAGTGCCACAGGTTTAAATGGGCTGAACACAACTAAGCCCACGGAGCAACGGAACAACAACCTTATAAGTGGTACTGGGCCTTCTCCCCCCATAAGACTAGTTGTTCCGTTGCTCCGTGGGCTTAGTTGTGTTCACCCATTTAAACTCGTGGCACTCGGCTGACCTAGGCATGCTCGTGGTCCAAAAAGTGTAACAATTGGTATCGAGCTGTGTGTCTAACATCTCCTTGAACCTCATGGTTACGTATGTCCAATCCATGTGTGAGGGGAGATTGTTAGAATAGTCCCACATGGATTGTGGAGAGAGCAAGCACAACTTATAGTGTGAGGAGCCTCACCCATTGGACTAGTCTTTTGGGGGGAGAAGGCCCAGTACCACTTATAAGGTTGTTGCTCCGTTGCTCGTGGGCTTAGTTGTGTTTAGCCCATTTAAACCTGTGGCCCAGAAATTTAAATTCTCCCCCAAAAGACTAGTCCAATGGGTGGGGGCTCCCTCACACTTATAAGTTGTGCTTGCTCATCTCCCACAATCCATGTGGGACTATTTCTAACATATTGGATATCTAATCCAATGGTTTTAAATCTGAATGATAGTTAGGAAAAAAATATCCGGATGATATTTAACAAAACCCAAAATTAAATCCTTCATGATGCATTCTAATCTTCCAGATCCTCTAAATACAGATTGCATTGCTTTGCATGTGATTTCCATTTCCCTTATTACAAAAGGAAGCAGTACATATACCACAAGCACGCTCCTCCAATGTACACTTCTAAGCAAGAAGCAGGAGCAGTAGCAGCACAGCCAACCTGACGAATGGTACACCCGTAGTTCATTGCCCTTTGCTCTGGCAAGCCTGCCTCAGAGTCACGGGCGGGTCCGAGAGCGCGCCGCCCGCGATCTGATCGAACACAAACTTGTTCGCGGCCTCGGTGAAGTGGACGCCATCCCAGCTCACCCTCTTGGACGGGTCGTCGCACGATTTCCCCACCACCACCCACGTCCCGTTCACCTGAACCTTCCCGCCGCAGCCGATCTTCTGGTCGAAGTTGTACCGGCCGCCGTGCCCGCAGCAGGTGAGCAGAGGGTCGTCTAAGCCTGCAGACAAACGCCAACTTTAGGGTGATTGTTCAGCAGCCATGGCACAGTGGAGTTCATCGGTCAGGACGATTGCAATTTACCGAGCTTCTTGGCTTCGCTTATTAGCTTGTACTTGGCGGTGTAGACGTCGACGTAGGTGAACGCAGCGTCAGGATGAGTTTTCCGGAGACGAGCCACGGTTTCTTTCAGCCTTAGGTTGAAGAGCTGCGCGACCTTGTTGTAGGTGATAGAGCAGCCAGCGTTGTCCTTGCGAGCGGCGATGTCAGGGCGGTGAACCAGAGCGTAAGGCAGGCAGCCGATCGGCCCTGTGTTGTGAATCCAGAAGTACCTTCCTCCGAGCTTGTGCACGCTCTGCAGATTTCCAATCAGTTAGGAATCCTCGATGTAAGAATGTCTGCCTCCTCTGTGGAAGAGTAATTAATCTGGTGCTATTTTATTTTGTGATGAAAGCTGTACATGGATTATTGATGCGAGCCTCTCCATTAGATCTGGGATTGATGCAATGACTTCTTCAGTAGTCATGTTGGCGAAGTAGCCTGTAGTAATGTCATTTTGGCCAATATCGAAGGTGTAAAGCGCCTGGGAGAAGTATTCAGCCTTTGGTAGGATCTCCCTGTAGATTCCACCTTCATGTAAAAAAAAACAGAAAGGATAAAATATGAATCTTTAGTTCTACATAGAGCAAAGATTAATGGTTTTTGGTTTAGTTATCACCTTTGTTGTTATAAACGAACTGGCTTCTGTTGATGAATTGTTCAAATTCCCAGGACTGAACGTCCAAGGAGATGGGGCTGAAACCAGAGACGAATAGAGATGTATTCTGTCGTCTGATTGACGAACCGGCTGTTGCAAAATTGGCTCCTTGTGAGAAGTTACTTCCTATTGAGTTGAGATATGCGCTGAGATAAGGTATTCCCAGGCTTTCGGCTGCAGTATCAGGGGAAATAGAGAAGAGTATATTACACAGTAGCACTTTGCATTTGATTGTTCAAACAGCAACTGTTGTAGTTAAAGGCAAAATGGCTGAGAGCCCAAAGCGTTATAACATGGGAAATTTTACCATCCTTGAGGGGGAAGAGGTACCAAATTTGAGCCGTTGATCACACTGATCGAACGGTTGAGATTTGGCAGTACCTAGTGGTACCGGACGCGAGGTACCAAGAGGTACAAGGTACCAAGAGGTACCAAATTTTGAGCCGTTGATCACACTGATTGAACGGCTGAATCTAATTTGGTACCTCTTGGTACCTTGTACCTCTTGGTACCTCCTCAAGGATAGGAAAACTGCTCTTATAACATATAGTTGCCAGTCCAGTAACAAAAGCTATAGCGCAGAAGAGATGATATTGCCACTCAATACAGGTTAGGGTAGACTCAAACAATGCGAGATAACAGTATGAGACGAGAGACATAGATCATAGATGTACATGCAGGTAAATGGTATATATATATATATATATATATATATATATATATATATATATATATATATATATATATATATATATATATATATATATATATATATATATATATATATATATATATAGCCATGTGCGGTGTTGCCATGAAGAAAGGCAGGAATCTTAGGCTGCAGCGAATAACAAGAGTCACCCAGATCATCATGCAGCTAATAATAATCAAACTAGCCTGTCTACAATGGAAGCTTTGGAACATATCAAAGGCTGTCTTAATCTTCCTTTTGCTATGGTGATTATTATTCTTGCATGCTGGAGTCTCTGGATAACAAGGAACAGCAAAGTGTTTGAGAACATCAATACATTGCAAGAGAATTAGAAGCAAAAATTGAAGATCGAATTTGCCATGGTTATCCATAGGGCAAAGAAAATTTTATCCGCCAAATCCACGAGTGGTTTGATAGTTTCTTTTCATTCTTCCTTCTGTATATTCCTCTTCTTTTTCTCTTGTAAATGAACCTATTCCCTTACATAATTAGTATATTAATCAGTCGGACCAACTTGGTCCTACTATTCCTATCAAAAAAGGAAGATCATCATACATCATCGTTGTCAAAGTTGAGCTCCAAGAAGACACCATCTGTGCTTGCTGTGACATATGTAGCAATTGAAACTACAGGTCGACGTAGTGAGGGAAACTGAAACTGGGTAGCTGCACACAGTTTTAGGGCCTGTTTGGTTCATGCCTAACCTTGCCACGCCTAACCTTAGTCGAGTGTGGCGTGCCACACTTTTTGTGGCGTCCAAATTCCACACCACACCTTAGGCAAAGTTAGGCAAAAGACTGAGTCTATGACGCATGGGCCATATGGCTAACAAAGTGTGGCAAGCCACAACTGTAGCAATGAACCAAAGACCCACCTAAGAAATTGTGGCGCGGCTAAGGTTATGCATGAAAATTTTGGCTGCCAACCAAACAGGCCCTTACTATCTCAACTTCCTCTTAAAATCCCACTTAGCGCAAGCTAATGCGGCAATTGACCGTGACAAAATTATATTTCTATTTCTTCCTATTCACTGTGCATTTCGTGCTTAATTAGCTTCCTACAATGTGCTAATGCTCTCTTCTTTTTCCTAACTAACTAGTAGAGTCCAGAACTACTTTAAGCTAGCGTCACCCTTTATCCTTCAACCCCAATCAAATTATTTAAAGCAAAACACCCACATACTGGCACTGCAACCCAAGTATCCTCCGCGATTATTGCTTGGCATGTATGATATGATCAGCCTGCTCATGTTTGTTTGTCTCCCAATTTTTTTAGACGACAACTACCAAGCTTTTTTAGAGAGTGGAAGCCCGCCAAACTACCACCTTAAGCTAATGTTTGTTTATGTCCCTCACCTCGAATCAGCATCCCAAAGCTAAAAGAGTATCTGATGTTCTCCAGCTGCAGCCCAACACATGGTCTCTACTGTTCTCCCGGTGACGATCGCATGGCAATGGCGTAGGGTCGTGTCCAAAGATGCTTCTGGGCAAGTTACTAACCTTTTTGTCAGATTACAGTAAAAAGATAAATCGCGTGCCGGATGGACGCATGGGCATCGGCATCATTGCCTCGGAGGCACGGCCGCTGGAACGGAGCCAGTCCAGCCATGCTCTCGTCCGGCCGGCACGTGGTTCGAGGCACGCGTTGCGGGTCATGGCAGAGACTCGTGGGTTGGCTGGCTCTAGCAGTCAAGCTACCCAAGCCGGCCGGACCACCGCAGGACGTGAAATGGCCTCTCAGACAATCTGAAGCAATAAGCCTGTTTTTTTATGCTGCTTTACGTCTTTGGCTACGATTTAGAATACTTATTTAAGCTTCTGCCGCTTCTGATTTCTCTCCTCTTAATTTCGTCCTTTTTTTTACTTTTTAGTTTTTTTTGACTTTCTAGTTTTTCTTATTCTTTTGCATTGTTCATAATATAACCTTTTATATTATATTTCTAAATTTAGTTACGATAAAATATTACTAACCGTTACAATGTATTTTCAGCTGTTAAAGTATAAAAAAAAGTCATAAACCTAAACTTTTAAGTCCAAATAGTATCAACTTATTAGTTTAGGTAAAATACGTGGAAGCCAAAAAAAAAAAAAGGCCAACCAAAAAGCGGTAAAAAAAAGCGACAGATGTCGTTTGCTTTTCTTACTTCGTCGTGCTCGTTGTTCCAACAGAGAGCGACAGAGTAAAACAGACGGCATCGTATGCGAAATACTAGTGCTACTGAGAGCCGTGCGTTCGAATCCTCGGATCCATCCGAGCACTCACTCCCCTCTCTAGCGACTACTTCATCTTCTTTCAAAACTCCAAACACTACTGGAGTACTAGCGCTTGCTTCGCGACTGCACCTAAACACGGAATGAATTAAGGCTACATTTATTGGCGCAAGTGAAGGCGGTAGGTATCGGCTCTATCAACCCATGGGCCCTACGTGCAGTCGTGAAGAGACGAAGAGGACGGTGAAAAAGAAAAATGGAAAACACAGTAAACAGAGACTAGTGTGATTGGCAGTAGTTGTAGTGACTGATGCGCGTACATACCGATGAAGTCGATGACGAGGCGGCCATCGCAGTAGCGGCCGACGGGCATGCCGAAGAAGGTCCTGCCGTTGGGCGGCGGCGCGGCGCCGAAAGTGGCCGACAGCCCGCCCGTGTCCGAGTTGGAGTCGCCGAAGTTGAACACGGCAGGGAAGTAGCAGTCGGCGCCCACGCCCGCGGAAATCTGCAGCACCAGCACGACCGAGAGCAGCGCGGTTCTCGCCGCGGCGGCGCAGCCAAAGCCACAAGGTGCCATTTCCCCCCACGGTGTCGTAGGTGTGGGTGATGGCACTCAGAGAGAGAGAGAGAGAGAGAGAGAGAGAGAGAGAGAGAGAGAGAGATGAGCGAGTGAGGCGCGCGGGGTCAGGGAGGATGGAGCGCTGGTTGCAGTGGCCGTGGACTCTGGTGGTGGGGTTTTGAGGCGGACTCACGGACGGACGGGCGGATCGGGACTGTTCAATCAATTAGCATTGTAGCCTATTTTTTAAAAAAATAAATTAATCCTTGACAATTATTTTTATAAAAATAGTTTCGTATCCAAGCATGGTAGGTTGGCTCGGCCACAACAGGAGATAGCTCGGCATTGAAGACAGGGGTGATACGTGACGCCGACAGCCCCGCAGGGCTACCGAGCACCCTAGACTCGGTAACTCCTACCGAGCTCCCCCGGCTCGGCAGGAGCCCTGCCAAGGTGCCTTGGCTCGACGGGTGCTTAGGTGGCTGACTAGTCAGACGTGACACGATGCACTCAGCAATGATTTCCGTTACTTTTGGCTGGACTTAGCACTACGCCCTCTCGCGTCCGCGTGCGCCTATGTGGGCATGTCGATTGCTAACACCTCCCCACACGTATAAAATAGCCCGCATCCCTCTCCGTATCGAGGAGGATGATGCTGACACAGTCAATAGTCGATGCGAGGCTGGTGGGGACGGTGCATTCGACGGCATTATGTGCATTGAGTACGTCTCCTTAAGATTGGATATTGTTGTGTTGGCATTCCTAGTTCTATTATCCGAAGATAGGTCAGAATGGTCTTTAATGAAGACACTCTCGTTAAAGGGCAACGTTTCCCCAACAAGGGTGCCACGCAACATGCCATTGCAAAGATATATCGTCCACATAAGCCGGACATATCGGGTGCACAGGTCGAACCTCGATATGTATATGGTAAAATATGTGAATGGTTCTTGTCTCGGAAAGGTCCGTGCACAGAGATTTAGAGACGGTGCAACGGACTTCCAGATAATGGTGGTGAAGGACCACATCTATGAGTTTGTGAAGCCATTGCACATGCACCACGATGTGATTTCATCACTCGTCATCAGCTTGATCAACCACCTCGTGGTTGAGGACATCATAGTTTCACCAAAACTATTGATGATCAATGTCATAAACCTGGTTGGTTTTCCATGTGAGGTATGGGATTATAACGACTAACATGTCCGAGGTGTCCAAACGGTGTGCTGAAGGATATGCGCTCCCTCCTGATCACTGCAGTTGTGGAAAAAGAGTTGGAACCGCACCATCGGTTACTTCGTTAATAAAGGCATAATTGTGAACAAACACATGAATAAAGGGAGGCAGCTCTCAAAAATCATGCAAGCGTATGTGGACCAGAAAATGGTGAAAGCTCGTGCATACACCACTTGGACCATGGACAGGGTGAGAAAAAAAGTTTGAAATCCATTTGAGGGAGAAGTACATCATGGGCCACACCAGAAGTGATCGTAAGCATGCATGCACTATCGGCAAAGTTGCAACCTGCACGTGCAACAAGTTGATGCTCCTTCAGAAGCCTTACTCCTATGTCTACGCCGTGTGTGTTGCGTGGCGGCAGTCCTTCACATAGTACATTTTGGAGTACTATGACATCCATCATTTGTATAAGATTGGAGCATTGAGTTCAGCTCATACGGAGTGAATATGCATTACATGCACCTTTCACCAAGGAAGTGAAGTGGGTGTCGAATGACGCACTGAAGCGCTAGGCACATAAGACATCAGTCCGACCGCATCCGCAATGACATTGATGAAGTCAACACGGCCAACAGGCGATACCACGAAAGTGCAAGCTATGCAAGACTATGGGTCACTCCATGAGGAACTGTCCAAATAGGCCTACTTCGTCGATCATCTCATAGACCTGACGATTTGTAGTACTTGCACTTGTGTGTCGTTCATTCTTTGTATGGCCAGCATTTCCTCCAATGCAATTCCTAATGAAGTAATGTTCTGTAATGTAAATTTTGTGCATTTTAAATTAAGTTCAGTCCTAATATTGCCATGTTTTTAATGCACATTTCTTACAGACACTCAAACATCCTTTTCTGTATTGTAGGAAATCGCACTATGGTAACCAAAGCATGACGGACAGGGCTGGAAGCTCAAGATGTGGAAGGGGACTACATGTATAGGCTGGGTTTCAAGACCATGACCTTTACCTCGAAGACACAAGCATCTACGGTCTCCTAGACCCCGATCCCCCAAGCCATGATCTACCGCTCAAAACCAGGGAATTGTACGCCCCTAGAATTCCCCTCCGTGACTACCCATACATTCCCGAGCCTTGGCCACAATGCAAGCACAACCTTTGTGCGATGGTGCAAGTTTGTGGCGACAACATACACCTAGTATGTCGATTCTTTCATTGTCCTATGTTCATGATAAGTAATTCGTTACCTATATATACTTGCACGTATGGAATGTTTGTAGTCACCTCGTCTGTAACATCCTGAAAATTTGAATTTGAAAATGTGAAGCTTTTTGAATTATTTCTGCAATATGTTTTATTTGAATTTGGAGTCTATTATGTTTTTCTGAGAAATTTGGTGTGAAGGTTCCAAAAGTTAAAAGGGTCAAGAGGAAACAAACATATTAATTAATAGAAAATTTAAATTTATAATACGAATCTGAAAAGGTGATCCAGTATAAGGAGGGAGAAACCTGAGTTAAAAATATAAAATCTTATTTTGAAAATAAAGGCATAAAATAGCAATAAAAGCAAATGAGCAGTATACAAACACACACACACACACACACACATATATATATATATGTGTGTGTGTGTGTGTGTGTGTGTGTGTGTGTGTATGTACAAATTGTGCAAGAAAGAGACTAACAGTATAGGAAATAAAATATGCAAAATTAAATAAAGCCAGAATTTTATATTTGGATACATAAGCATACGCACCCAAATACATACCCAAATGCAAAACTAAAAAAAAGATTTGGATGGAGTTAGGCTGCCCGAAACTAGCCCAACCCCATCCCTCCTTCGGCCATGCGGCCCAATTCCCCCGCCGGCCCAGCCTCGCGCGCAGCGCACGCCCCACTGCCAGCGGGCCCACTCCCCACGACCTCCCACCGCTGCCAGCGGGCCTGGTTTCGCTCCCGCTCCTCCCTTTGGCTGGTGGCCCCGCACCGCGCCCGTTCTTCCCTCTCCCTTTCTTCTCCCTCCCTTCTCTTCCTTCTCGCTGCGCGTGCCCTGCCTCGCTCAGCACCTTTTCTCCCCGTGGCGCCCATGCATCCGGCTTCGCTGCTGCCCCGCTGCCCTGGCGCTGTCCGCTCGCGTGCGCGGCGTAAAGTCTGAGCTATCACGAGCGCCAGCCCGGATTCCCGCTACAGCCCGCCGCCTGCCATGGCCGCTCGACAAGACTGCACGGGCAAGCCCCGATGCCGGCCCCTCTCACGCCCCCTATAAGAACCCCGAGGGCATCCACGGCATCCCTACCTCGCCTTCTCCCTCCCGTAGAAAGCAATTCCAGTTAGAGCCCCCAAATCGCCGCCGACGCCTTCGTCTTCCCCACGGTCGGCCGGCGAGCTCCCCGGAAGATTGCAACAAATTAGCCCAATTCCTCCCGCCGAAACCATCCTCAGAACACCCCAAAGCCACTCCCGGTCTTCCCCGAGCCTCCGTCGACCGTGCCACGGCACGAGAACCCTCCCGAACCGCTGCCACCGCTCGTCGCCAGCTCGCCACCGAGCCTCTTGGACCTCACCGGCACCTCCCTCGGAATCACCGCAAGTCGGGCAACCCCTTTTGGGACTCATCCGCACACCTTCGATCGCCCCTCGTCGCCAACGCCGTCGCCCCCCGACCTCCTCTGCCGGCTCCCTCCGCAAGGTAGTTCAAAGGGAATTGTTCCCCTCATAGGGTAGGCAACGCCTCCCCCCGCTCGCTTGGCTAGCAGCTCTCGTTCTTTTCCCCCCAACTCCCCGGTCGCGCGTTCGAGCCTCCGGCTCCGCAGGCCGGGTTGAGTTTTCTTTATTTTCTCTCGGCTGACAGGTGGGCCCCACTTGCCGCCATCAGAGCTGAGCACCCATCGACCACTGGGCCCCACCGGTCGATGGGACATGTACATAGAACCGCATCGACATGTGGACCCCATGAGCAAAGAGTTGGACCCACATGTCAGAGACACAGCAAGTAGGAAATTAAAATAAAAAGAAAAGGAATTAAAAACTCCAGTGGACCCACACGTCAAAATTTTCCATTTTCTGGCATTTTTCACAACTGAGATTTTCAAATGGGCATAACTTATTCATTTTAACTCCAATTAAGTGAAACAAATTTCTAAATTTATCTAAATTCAAGATCTATACAATGGAACCAGAACCATGATTTTTGGAGTTCATTTGAATTTTTGGTGATATTTTGAATGATTGATTGCTTTTCTTTTATTTGGGTATTTCGCACGATTAAATAGCATACGAGGCTCAAGAAGAGGAGGTTGAGGCAGCCAGCTTAGAAGCTTCAGAAGACCAAGACCAAGAATCCCGTGAACTAGGCGAGTTAACACTTTGACCATTTTGAACCTATGATTTTGCAAAGTTAATTTCTTTTAAATTATCAACATGCATGCTGTTATTTTATGAGGTAAAGTATGTTCATTTCCAGAAATGGTAGTTATACGCCTAATATAATGCTTGCTAATAATGATCCGTTGAAATGCTTGATTATGTGGACTTTGTCGCCCTAGTAAAATTTTGATATAAACCTTTCGAAAATAAGTCCGTAATTTATATGCCGTGCTTAGTACTGTTTAGGTAATCATGGGCGCTAGAACGCCCAAACATCACTTTAATCATGAGAAATTTTGGTTGGACAGTCATGGTGGTAATGACTGATACATGTCGGATATGATTATTTTATGTTTCCAAAAACCCCAACTTGCTTAAATATCTGGGCGGATGGTTCGGGGGTATGGTGCAGTGGTGCACGAGAGTGTGGTTTGTGGTAGAACCGCCCAGATATCACTAAGGACTGAATCTTGTCATGTCAACCCGTGTAAAACAGTACAACCACAAGTCTGTAAAATACAACTTGGCTTAGTAGATTTACCTGGGACCGAAAGTCATCCTTCCGGAGGAGGTGTGGGTTAGTGCAAGCGGCGATGCATGCGATGGCTTGAATGGGACACTCGCAGGGGTGAAGTTCTGCGTGGCGGGCTAGCAGGACGAGCCACCGCTAGATGTTCGAAGGAGAACATCCCGCACAACGTATGGGACCCACCGCAAGTGGGAGCGACCCATAGGGTGAAATGATGGAAGGGGCGAGGTACTTTGAAAAGTCACTGTGATGGTCTGCTCAACCACATGTCTAAGGCATCATGTGGGGCAACAAGTTGACTGTCTCTTGTGGTGGAAGTGTACAAACTCTGCAGAGTCAAAACTATTCGAATAGCCGTGCCCACGGTTAAGGGCAGACATGGGAACTTAACTAGATATAGTTCTATTTCAAAAATCTTGGTGGGTGATAATGGAAATGTGTAGGACTGCTGATGGTCCTAGTTTGGAATTGTCCTGGGTGTCGTCCCAGTGGTAAGTTAAGCGGTTATAACGCTGAAATATGTATAGGATACAGATGCCATGTAATGGTGGATGGTATCTGTGTCAACTATAAGATCAACATACTTTACAAATAAGTCTTGAGTTTAAAATTGCTAGGTCTTAGGATTTTTATATAATTGTATTCAAAAGCACTCTTCGCAAAATAAAATAAACCCGAGCCATCTTTTGACAAGCCATACATGTTAAATATTGCATTCTGTGTGTTGGCTCGCGAGCACGGGGTTAGAGTGCTCACACTCGCTTTTGCGACAAAAATTCAGAAACAGGAACTCAAGGACATTACGCCTATGAGGAGGCCCCTACCAACGTTGGCGGAAGCAAAGGCGATAACTAAGGCGTAGGCCACGATGGTTAGACTTAGACAAGTGGACTCCTGGCTTGTGTACATATATGTTACCAGTTCTCCGGTGGCATATACTGTACACATTACCCTACTGGTCACTTGCCTGTGGATTTGGATTTACTTTTGCTACTATTTCCGCTGCATGTATGTAATGTAAACATTTGGCCCGACGGCCCCTTTTGTAAACTCTCGCCCGATGTGGTGTATTTTATTCAGTCTTATTATTAAAGTTTATGCGATGTATGAAATGATTCAGCAATGTACCTGTGTGCACTATCTACTGATCCAGCGAATAGTGCAGTAAACACAGTAGATTCTGGATTGAAAAATCCGGGTCTGACATCGTCTTACTTGCAGACAGTGGATTGCAAGTTCACCGAGTGGGTAGATTCATTGCATTCAATACCTGCACATGTGTTACAACCACAAATTGAACATACATCTAGAAGAGTTGTACGAGAAGCTCCAGATCGAGAGGACCAATAACGACGAGCTCCGCAGGGAGAGGAACAACAAGGAGATGGTGCACCTCGGCAGTGACTACCGCTTGTATAATTGCTGTTCTAACTCGAGCTGCAATTGTGCTTGCCACTACCGTGATAACCAACTACGTCCACATCGCCCAGATGACCACAACACCATGTGGGTTTGTATGGTTCCATATTTTCGACCTAGGGTTGTTGTAATTCGCAGCTTCATTGCAAAGTGGTATGTTAGGCTACACATGATCTATTGCTATATTTTTTGCAATAGTGTATATACACTACTTAAAGATGAAGTTCGTGATGTTGATTCATATGCCCATTCAAACCTCTCGTTGCGTCTCTCTAGAAAAATTGTAATGAAACCATATATTTTCCGTTCATAGCATTAGTTATTACAAAAGAAAACGTTTAACGGGCAAGCGGTGAACAACTATCGAGCGCCATGCATTGCAGCCAAGGCAGCAGAAGCTGCCGACCTGGGGCAGCTTGGCAGTTCCTGTCGAGCCAAGGGTGCTCGGTAGATTTGCGGGTCCCACAGGCGCCACGCCGAGCTATCTCCTGTCACGGTCATGCCCCCTATCACAATTGACTTGCCAAGCTTGGGTGGTGAATAGGGTTATTTTTTGTTTGCAAAAACAGACGTTTGACATCAAATTTTAAAAATAAAAATGATACGGCACTATACATGTGAACAGTTCGTGCATAGGCGGATAGAGATGGCGAGTGAATCCAATGCGGGCGGTCGTGGCGCGCGCGGTGCCGTGGCCGATGGCGATAGGCGGGCGCGATGGGATGGCTGATGAGACGACGGTGCGCTACCCTTGGAACGTTGCGGCGTGCGCACGGGCGGGGTCCAGCCGCGCGCTCGCGCTATGTTCAGTCGGTGGAGTACACGGTGTGCGCGCCGCGAGCGCTAGCTCAAGGGCAGTCGGGCACGGTCTCGATCGCGCGGTGCGCCAGCGCGGGTCGTGCTCGTGCGGCGCGGGATGCGAGGTGGGTTTGTTGCCGCCTTGCTGCGCACCACCCGAGCAGCAGAACGGAAATTTCGCGAGTCACGCTGCGCTTCAGAGCTGGGCTGCTGCGCCTGCACATCTGGAATTTTTTGGAGCGCAAGAGAAAGTTCAATAACAGGGTCAAGTGTTTAACTATAAATCAAGTTATAAAAGTTAAATTATACAATAATTTATCTTCTATTTGTCTACAAAAGGTTTTTTATTATTATGTGATATCATATCTCACATTCTCTTTCCTATTCCTCCTCACATATATTTATTATCTAGGCCCACCACTGCATAGGCTCCCGTGCCCAGCTTGTTGCTTGCATGAGAGCCAAGCTCTCATCTCTTTCCTCTCTTCTCTCCTCCACATCAGCAAAAATGCTGACTAGCTTGGCTATAAGACCATTATTGCACTTGCTCAGCATCTCCAATAGTGACTTATGAGCTAGCTCTAAACATATTATTTCATATTTTAATAGAAGAGAGAGAAAAGCTATCTCTTGATCAAGAGTTAGTCTCATACACACATTCCAAGATTATGTGAGAGTGTCATGTGAGGCTATTTATGTTATAAGCTATGTGCTAAAAGTTAGTACTATTGGAGAAATTGTCTTAGAGTTAGTAACTAGCTCATATTGTTGGAGATGCTTAGAGCAAGTACAATAGTATAGCCAACTAGTGGCTATAACACTTGTCCATTTCATCTATAGCCTTCAAAAAAATAGTTCATACAATAAGGTAGCTATTACAATAACTATTTAGCCCCACGTGTAAGAGAGTGAAATGCATATTTTTACGTGCTATAGCTAGCTGTAATTTAGTAGCCAACTTTCTTCTCTCTCTTCCTTTCTCTCTCTGCCATGTAAGATTTAGTTGATATTATATTTACTATAGCCTGCTGATTAAGGTTTATTGTACTGTTCTAAGAGCAAGTTTAATAGTACAGATAGCTGCTACCTCCAATACATTTCCATATCATCAAAAGATAATGATGCAGTCAACTCATACAATAAGCTGGCTGGCATCTCCAATGGGTCTATAGCAGCTATCTACAAGAGAGTCCATGTCATCAACTGTCATACGTGGAAGATATTAAATGAAGAAAGAGAACACAACTCTCTACAGCTCTAGAGATAGTCTATAGCGCCAAACGAGGCAGCCTCCATAAATTCTGTGTGTGCATATAAGCATCAAATAGCTATCCTTATAGATAGTTCTTTAGAATGCTAACTTTAGTGTGTACTATATAGATGATGTGGAAGTCTTATAGTTAGTTGCTAGCTATAACCATTGGAGATGCCCTAAGTTGTCTCCACAAGAACTCTCAATCATTTAATACATACATGAGTATTGATAATTTAATACATGCATGGGTATAGCAATTAGTTCTATAGGTACATGCATGGATAATGCCTCTTTTCTTATGCTATAGTCTGACTCTTGCATGGGAGTCGGCTTGGCTCTCTCTCTCCTTTTCTCTCCCTTCTATATAGGATTATGCTGATATAGATTCCATTGTAGCTAACACAGTCACCCTTATTAAACTTCTCTAACGACTGTGGAGTCTGGAGCTGAGCTACTAGCACGCGAGGCGAGGTACAAGGAACCTAGGGTCCAGAAAAGGAGGCGGCAAAAAAATGCTAGTTGTGATTTGACAGAAAGAGAAAACAAAAATGGGAGTGCCCCCTAGCTGTTGCCACCGTGTGTGGCATCAATGATGTTTGTGGAATAGAAAACGGGGAACATGGTCGCACGTGGAGTCTATAGACGGGAATTTTCGTGAAGTGGATCACATCATTGGGCTTGAATCAGCAGTACTATGACGCATGGTTCTCATCTCTTGGATTTGGTTTTGGTTAACCTTCTGACTTTTAGTTTAATATTTTTTGATTTTATTTTTTATTTTTTATTTTTCTGTATTCGTTTACATTATCTGTAATAGACTAAGATATTTTTTTTATTTTTTAAATTTAATTACATCAAATAAATTATTATCAGCTAAAATATAAAATAAATCAGATACAATATAAAATAAGCTATAAATCAACTTATTTCAACCGATCTGAGCAACGAGCGGCCGATGGTATCAAGTGTAGGATTCTCACGTAAATTTAGAAGAAAACCTTAGGGTCAAGACCTAAGGAGCGGGTTAGAAATCTAACAAGAAAATCACCAGTGTAGTAGGAGTTAGGTTGATTTGGTCAAACTATATTAACCATATCTTAACCCACAAGTAAAGTAATGCCTTGCTTCACACGACTTTGATGGTGATCAGTTGGACTTAAAAGCTCATGGTTTATGGCTGAAAAAATACTGTAGCTGACAGAGGCTTATTTAGCATAATTAAATTTAAAAAATTTAAAAATATGTTAGCCTAATATGTATAATGCAAACGAATACGGGAAAAAAGAACCGGCAAAAAAGCTCAACAAAAGCCAAAAGTTCATAAAAAGACGAAATTTATGAATAGTGAAAAATAAACCAGAAGCTCAAGCTGAACCGATCAGGGCATTGTCTTTTGATCATTTGGAATACGTGAGCTTTTAAATTTCTTTTTTTAGATTTTGATCTTTTTTCTTTTCTTTTTTGCTTGTTTCTTTGTATTATTCCAAAATATATAGCGGTGCTTTTTAATATTTCTTTTTTTAATCTTTAAAAGCTAACAATCGTTACCATGCATTTGCAGCTAGAAGCTAGGGTTTTAAACCGGTCCGAGCAGCCTCTAAACTAACCCATTATATAAAGGTGGAATAAAGCTGACCAACCATAATTAACGCCGAGTTCCTTTTTCTACCATTAACCCAACAATCTAATCCAGTCAAAACAGTGTTTTAGATTAACTAAGTTTTTGCCAAATACAAATAATAAGTTAGGTTAACCTTGCTAAATTAAGGTTAACTAACATAATTATTTTAGTCCCCAACCGTGCGTAGCCTTGTTGTTTGGGGCCTTTTGGCCTATTTTAAGCTTAAGAAGAGAGATGATGGTTTGTTCGATTTACGCTGCAGTACACCCAAACTCAGCTAAGCTTGCCACTTAAACTCCGGAGACTCGTCGACCACTCGTACTTGTATTGAGCGTTTAAAACTACAATTTAGTTTCTTTTTTCAGAACAATTTAGGTTCTCCAAATACCACATTTGCGCCTCCGGAGTTGCACCGTTGTAGTTTCTCCATAGCGGAGAAGAGAATCCTGCAGCCCGCGGCGTCGGGGCGGAGGGCCACGGAGACGGCGTGGTTTACACGGTGTTGTAGGATTGTCAGAGAGAGAGAATGATTGTGATCCACAACGGAAACTTTTTCTTAAATTTTTTATCTTTTAATCGTTAAATCTAATAAAAAGAACAAAAACAAAACACAAAATAGAAAAAAAAAATCCGATCGCACTGAGTGGTTACTGTAGCGATTACTGTTTGGCAATGTAGTAAAGTACTGTAGCACAGTTACTATAGCATTGTACTGTAGCACCGAGAAAAAAACGCTGAAGACTGATGCATCAGAAGCGGCATGATTTTTACACAATCTTGCAATTGATTTTTAATTAAATTTAATTCATATATATAAGCAAAAAAACATAGATAGAGATCAATGCATAAAGAAACCCTAAAAATCAAGAAAAAAGGATAATATATGCGAATTAAAAAACTCACAAACTTTTATTCAAAAATCGCGAGCACTGTTCATCCATCCATCCATCAGCCATCATGTATCCATGCATGCAGCCGCCGCTCAATATTCTTTTTTCCACTTCGTCTCGGCGAGGGCACCTTTTTCCAACTCGGTCACGGCTCGCCGCCCATAACCAGCCGCCACGAAAACAAAATGTAATGATCCACCACTCGAAACTCTAATACAACTCGTCTAACTGGGCCTAGGCCTTTTATCTCAATCAGGTTTTTAGCCCACTATTATTCAAGGGACCCAAAACCCTTTCTAACACGGATTTTCTAAAATTCCAACTCATCACGTGTCGAAACCTACAGGACCGTACCTCCCGTAGCTTCTCCACGCATCATCCACCTATGATCTTCATGTGCTCCAGCGTGAGCCCGACCACCTCGTGACATCCTCGACCGCCTGTAGGGCTGTAAAAAAAAGCTCGAAGCTTGTGAGCTACTCGAGTTCAGCTCGTTCTAGGCTCGGTTCGAACTTTAAACGAGCCGAACTCGAGCTTGATCTCGAGCTCGCGAGCTTCACCGAGCCGAGCTCGAATAGTTCGCGAGCCCCAATTCGAGCTCAAATAGTAATACATATTAATTCTTACCGAGCTTACTCGAGCCGAACTCGAGCTCGAGCTTTTCTTATTGTTGAAAATTAGTGTATATTTGAATTATTTTGACTGTTATCGAGCTTACTAGAGCCGAGCTCGAGCTTAAAATTTTCTTATTATTGAAAAATAGTGCATAATAAATTGTTTTAATTGTTATTGAGCTTCAACGAGCCGAGCTCGAGCCTACTCAAGCTTAGGCCGAGCCGAGCTCGAGCCCCGATCCAAGCTCGGACCCCAACTCGAGCTCGGCTTGAGCTTTTACCGAGCTCGAGCCTGGAAGGCCAAGCTCGCTCGAGCTCGGTTCGTTTACAGCCCTAACCGCCTGGACCTCAGATTTCCCCCTTCTAATCTCAGTCTTCCTTGTCATCGACCATGACCGTCTCCACGTCCAACCTGCACATGCAAAGACCAAAAAATATTTTTCCAACACAAGTTCTCTCCAACTTGACCGATATTAGTCCACACACACGCCATACACCTCAAATAACAATATAAGCAATGCTATCAATTACTCATCATCATAAAAATTCTAGACCTAACCACATGGTCTAATAGATGCAATGATGGCGTGCCTCTTGTGGTCTGCTTAAGCTTAGGGGCTATTCTTTGAGTTACGATTTATGGTTTTTAGTTCTAGTGTAAATATGAACGAACTAAAATTCGATAAACTATTTCGAAAAGACAGAGAAAATTTATTTTGTTTGTTTATTCGAAAGCCATAGACCATGAGTTAAAAAGAATATACCCTTTCTCACTACTACAGAAAGCCTAATAGTAGACGGCCAATCACAGACGGTTTGACAAAATCGTCTGTGACTAACACTAACACAGACGGTTTTAATTAGAACACCGTCTGTGTTGGCGGCGTCGGAGAAAACGAGTATCACAGACGGTTCTTAACTATGAACCGCTCGTTATAATTTAGTATCACGAGCGAGTGCGTATTAAAAACCGTCGTGATGATCCCATATTATCGCAGACGGTTTTCATTAAGAACCGTCTGTGATAATGTTGCGCTGCTCAGACCGCATCTGTCTTCATTTCGATCCTAGACGGTTTTTAAACATAAACCGTCTAGGATACTCCTTTTTCCGCCACAAACACCACAGACGGCCTCCAAATTAAAAGTCCGACAAACAGAGATTCCTGATTTTAATTCAAGACAGATTTAATTCATTACAAAAGTTCGACAAACAGAGATTCCCAGATTTTAATTAAAGGCAAATTTAATTTATTACAAATCTAAGAGAAAAGAGATTCCCTGATTTTAATCTTCGGGCTTCATATGCTTCTTCTTCAACTGGAGTTGGAGGATCACCACTGAGTTCTCGAATGTCGTGAAGATTATCCTTGCCCTCTCCGCTTCCTCCTCTAGCTGGGCAAATCATTAGCATGGCCCATAATCTCAAAGAGGATGGCATGATAAACTTCAACAGAATCGGCCGAGTCCGCTTGATCGAAAGGTTATCTAGCACACTCGCGCTTCGCAAGAGCTTCCTCCGCTTTGTGGACATTGTAGAGAAGAACAAGGCCGAGGGCGGTTTCTTTTCGTGAGCAAAGAACGAGACACCTCCGTCGACGGCGGATGATGAGGTCCAGATTGACGGACGATATTGGAAGCGAGTCGAGGAAGGAGAGCAGGCGTGAGCGGAGGAGATGCTCAGACGTAAATTGTTGGCCGCTGTGTAAGGTTGCGGCGAACAACTCATGATGGATGGATGAGAGGAAGGAGATGAACAAAATTTTAGATGTCATTGTTGAGAAATGTGGTGATGATCAAGAAGATGATGGAGAGGACGAGACGCTTAGATCAAGAAATGGAATAGTGCGTGCAAATATAAGCATTATCACAAACGGTTCGTATACCCAAACATTAATGATATAGACGCTTCAGTATAACGATCGACGACGTTAATGGAAACACGCGCAAACACGGCGCTCGCAATTGAAACACGGCGTTACGCAATGGATCGAAATTTTGAAGCTTATGGCGATGGTTTTTATAAAAACCGTGCGTGATAATTGTTATCACGCACGGTTTTAGTTAAAACCGCTCGTGATAATGACTACGTGAAAGGCTAATAGTAGGCGCAAATCACGCAGCGGTTAATAATTAAAACCGTGCGTGATATTCGCAGACGGTTTTTATTAAAAACCGCTCGTGATAATGTCGAGAGGCATTTATTGCGCCGCTCGCATCGCATCTGTCTTCATTTCGATCCGATCTAGCCATCGCTGCGCACTTTTTCACTCGGGAGGAAGCTAGGCGATTTGTGCCGATTAATTTGGTGGGAAGAGGGAGAGATTGAGCTTTGAAGATTCATACTTTGCTGGTTGCTCTAGATATGGTTAGTAATGCAATTAATTTTTTCTTTAATTGCATTACAATCTAGTTCTAAGTAATCCATGAGTGGTTATTGAAGATGGTTAATTTGCAAAATTGTTGGTTATATAATAGCTGTTGTGTTTGTAATATGAATCTAGCAAATAAAGTCTCAATATAATAAATGTGGCCGGTATATATGTAGTTATAATGAGTTAATCTAGATTTTAATACCCATTTGAGAGGTTCATGGGAATTCCCAAGTCCTACGTACGGAATCGTTCTCGGCCGGAGGGCAGCATCGTCGAAGGTTATGCAAGCGAAGAGGTGATTGAGTTTTGTGTCGATTATATCGCTCGATTCAACCGATAGGTGTCCTCAATCTCGCCATGAAGGGAGGTCAAGGGTCTCGGAACTATCGGAAGGAAAGCAATCACTCCGGATATGGACACGTATACTCAAGTCCATTTCACGGTATTGCAACACATGACTGAAGTGGCGCCTTATGTGGACCAAAGACAAGGATGTGCTTCGCAATGTAATCCAGAGCGCCGGATGTTTGGATCATGAGGCAACACAACCGTTGGTTCAACCAATGGTTGAAGGAGCAAATCGCTAGGAGCTCGCCGAGTGAGACGCCGAGATGGTTGGCAAAAGGGCCGACATTTACAGATTGTGACATGGCAAGGATATGACATAAATGGGTACACATTCTATACGCATCTCGGGATGTCAAGAGCACTAACGAGCAATGGAGTCCGCATAGGTGCATTCAAGACCGATGGGTCGAGAAACTCGTACTATGGCTTCATAGAAGAGATTTGGGAGCTCAACTATGTGGTTTTCAAGATCCCCTTATTTCACGCCGTTGGGTGCATCTCCCACAGTGAAGGTTGACAAGCACGGTGTCACGACCGTGGACCTCCAACGTGTCGGGCACAAAGACGAACCATTCGTACTCGCCAATCAAGTTGTTCAAGTTTTCTATGTAACCGACCCGGCAAATAAGAAACGCCATGTAGTTCTTCATGGAAAAAGGAGAATTGTCGAAGTGGAGAATGCAGTGGACGAGGAGGAATACAATCAATTTGACGAGTTACCTCCTTTTGGAAATGGCATAAGGGTCGACGATGTACAACGTGACGAATCTAGTTACGTACGCATTGATCATGATGAAGGGCTAATTTTTAAAGGAAATAAGCAAGTACAATAAGAATGTATATATGAAAATGTGTGACAATTAATTTTGAGATGTACATGTGAAAATGTGTGATGTAGTCAATTTTGAGATGTATATGTGAAAATATGTGACAAAATGTATATGTGACAATGTGTGACAAAATGTATATGTGAAAATGTGTGACAAAATGTATATGTGAAAATGTGTGACAAAATGTATATGTGAAAATGTGTGACAAAATGTACATATGTGAAAATGTGTGACAAAATGTACATATGTGAAAATGTGTGACAAAATGTATATGTGATGTATTTGAGAATGACAAAATGTATGAAGAAATACGTGTGTTAATGCGGTGGTTGGTGTTGTTTATGAATGCATTTGTTTGGTGGTTGATATGAATGCTTTGTGTAGTTATTGGTGTTGTCGTAATAAGAACAAATGAAGGGCTTATCACGCAGCGGTTCTAAACTTAGAACCGCTCGTGAAAGTAATTATCACGCACGGTTCTAAACTTAGAATCGCTCGTGAAAGTAAATATCGCGCACGGTTCAACACTTAGAACCGTCTGTGATATGATATCACAGACGGTTCAACACTTAGAACCGTCTGTGATATGATATCACAGACGGTTCTAAACTTAGAACCGTCTGTGATAATCTCCCTACATATACCCTCTCGCTAGGGTACTTTCTTGTGCGCTTGCGGTTATTCGATTAGATCTAAATCCCGAGTCCGTCGTCGTCGCCTCCTCCCCGAGCCCTCGCCGGCCGCCTCCCGACGAAGACGCCGCCCAGCCTCCTCCTCCTCGTTGCCGCCTCCTCGAGCCTCGCCGCCTCCTCCTCCTCCGCCGCCTCCTCCTCCTCGCCGCCGCCTCCCGAGCCCGCCGCCTCCTCCTCCTCCGCGTCGCCGCCGCCGCCTCCTCCTCCGCCGCCGCCTCCCGAGCTCGCCGCCTCCTCCTCCTCCGCCGCCGCCTCCGAGCCCGCCGCCTCCTCCTCCTCCGTCGCCGCCTCCCGAGCCCATCGCCTCCTCCTCCTCGCCGCCGCCTCCTCCTCTCGTCGCCGCCGCCGCCTCCTCCTTCGTCGCCGCCTCCTCCTCCTCCGTCGCCGCCGCCGCCTCCTCCCGCCGCCTCCTCCTCCTCCGTCCCGCCTCCTCCTCCGTCACCAAAACCCTAAGGTCATCAAATCCTCCCGAGCTTCATGCTTACTGTTAGGGTTTAGGTTGATGCTTGATGCTTCATACTTAGGGTTATGGTTGATGCTTGATGCTTCTTGTTATGGTATATGTTTCATTGTATATTCATGTTTGTTATGCTTCTTGTTAGGGTTTAGGTTGATGTTTCATGCTTCATACTTAGGGTTATGGTTGATGCTTGATGCTTATCGTTATGCTTGATGCTTATCAGATATTCAAGTTTGTTATGCTTATCGTTAGGGTTTAGGATTGATGCTTGATCGACAATTGTGTCAGCTCATGATCGACAATTTGAAGCATAGCATAGCATCCGAGGCACATCCAAGGCTGCTGCTTTGTGTCTTGAGGAATGCCAAGAGTGGTCTTCGATGTGGCATCCAAATGCCACATCCAAGACCAGCTCTTGGCATTCCTCAAGACACAAAGAAGAGCCTTGATGTGCCTCTGATGCTATGCTATGCTTCAATTGGCATCATGCGCTGATTTAAACAGCTTGATCTTTCCACCCAAATGCTCCATGTATCTAGACATCACCCTACAATTTGAGAGAACACATTAAGCAATCAAGGACCACTCTAGTGTTTGCTTCATAGAACTTTGTTTAGAGACCTTATAGTAATAATATATGCCACATAGACATTCAAAGGGCATGAAGCAAGTGGGACACTCCAGTGTATCCGGTTCAACGAACTTGATACATCGGTTTGTTCCATTTGCCGTAGAACTTTGTTTAGGACTTTGCTATTTGGTTTATAGTATTAGCAACTAAAGTAGGTGCTAAGATAGGCACATCACCCCTCTCTATGTCCATATCACCCCTCCCTTCTCCCCTCCTCTACTCCTCTCTTGTCTTCCAATTCAATATGATCACTTTCTCATCTTATCTTAATAGACCCACAAAATGAGCAACACGTCACCCGCGCATTCTTCAACATCATCGCGGAGGTGTCCGCTCCAACATCAAGACGCCAAGGAAGAGGGCTATCGAAGAAGGCCGAGGCCGACTGCACCATCACGCGGTGGATGCATCCGGGTCCTCTCCTTCCTAAGAAAGCGAAGAAGCGCTTTCCAACCATGGTCGGAATAGTTGCACGAGAACAATTGAGATCACATACAATTCGTAGAAGAACGTGCCTGCCACTCGGAAACGTGAGCTGTGGACCGAAATTTTGGCATCGTTCGAGTTCCCAGAAGAACACCTACAAGCTGTGCAACGACAAACCTACCTAGCGGCGTGCAAAGCATGGAAGAACTTCAAAAGCACGCTTGTCAGGAAATACGTGGAGACGGACGAAACGCCTTTTCATAAATACCCATTCCTGGAACCACAATGGGAAGAGTTCAAGGCGATGAAGATGTCCGAGGAGTTCAAAAGTACAAGTACGACGCACAAGGCCCTCCAGGCCAAAAACACACACCCCCACGGACTTGGCACATCCGGGTATGCGGGAAAATACGCAATGGAGGCGGGAGGATGACTCGGCAACCGACAGACATCGCCCGCCATTTTCCAATATCCCGGATGACCGCCTCGAAATTGGATTAGAGCAAGGTCATCTACAACGACATCGGGGACATCACCTTCGAAACCCCGCACAGCAAGTGTCCCAAATACCGTAAGATATCGATACAACTACGTAGCTTGTAATTACTCCACAACTCGCATTTAATTGAAATGACATGTCGTCTTTATTGCGGGAAGAGTGAGTTTTGAATCTACCCAGGATCATTCCAGGAACAAGGGAGAATGATATGCTCTCCGTGGCCCCGGGAAACAAGGAGCACCCGGTCGCACGAGAGGCCTTGCTTTACGTTCCTTGGAAACATGGTTTCCAAGATGACTCCGAATGTATCGGCGTAGGAAGAGAAACAAAGCCGAGCGTGAGGAGCAACTACGAGAAGAGATCAAGGAATCTCTTCGAGAGGAGCTATTTGCTCGGATGGGTGAAGTAATCAGAGAAGAGGTGCGGAAAGCAGACAGAAAGTCGCGAGCCGCCACCGCCATTGCTATGCTAGGTAGCCCGCACAACCGTCCGAGTAGCTGCGCGCCCAATCCGACGATACCAGTTCAAATTTCTGTGGGACGACATCCTCGTAATAATTATTACCTCTCGAATGCTTGCTCCATTGGTAGGCCTATTCGAGTAGCTAATTTTGTATCGTTATGTAGGAGCCTACGAACCGCAGCTCCAAGTGAGATATGGCTCCATTCCTTTGTACGCTAGGGCCGGGCATATTCGCTGCAGTATCGGTCACGTTGCACGGTCAAGCTTTAGCGGCAGGCTTCGCAAAAGTTAATGTGGATGGTGTGTATGCCAATTTTGAGGTGGTCCCGCTACCGAAGCCCCCGACCGACGAGATCATGACTCTAGGACAGGCCATTGGAACATTCATCCAGTGGCCCAAAAGCGACATCTCCTCGAGGCTTCTTCATCGGTGGCGGGACTGAAGTGCGGTGCGAACCACAAAGAACTTGCACCGTGCCGTCTCCACACGGCGAAGGCGAACCACGGCTACCGTGATCGGTGCTATCTCCACGGGAGCTATTCTCGCGAGAGCAACTTGCACCGTCTATACCATTACAGTCGACTAGCATAAAGTCGAGCGACAATCGAGGCAGTGGCCGGGGCAAATCAAAGATGAAGGACGATGACGATATCCCGTACATGCCATTGGCCCGCAAATTCGTGCTAGGCGACCCGATGGTATTCAAGGAAGAGCTCCTAGAACTAGGACTTGGTTGCCAAAGATTCCACGCTTGGTATATGGAACAGTCCAATAAGCCAGAGGGAGAACGGCGCTCGGTATCATCACAAATTCAAGCCGAACATTTCATTCACGGTTCGTGAATGTGTCTTCGCGGTGACCTTCGACGATATATTTGAACTTTTCACGCTCAACGCCTCGACGCCTCACTCGCTCGATCTTCGACGCCGTAAGTCCGTACAATCACGATCTCTATTCACGTAATACCGATATATGTCACAATTTGTTGCTTTTACGTGTTATATATAGATTCATGCCGACCGAAGCTAGATCATCGAAATCACCAATTGGTTTCCTGGACCCACGCTTGGTCGCCATTGATACCATCATCGAGGATGCATCCTTCGTTGAGGACTATATTGTAAAAGCACTGCTGGCTCACCAAGATAAGGAATTTGTTCTTATGCCATACAATGAGGAATTCCATTGGATTTTAATTGTAATTATACCAAAATAGAACAAGGCTATATACCTTGATTCTCTAAGTAAGAACAAATCCAAGTACACACTATCGCTCGAATACTCGATAGGTACGTACATTGTACATTGTACTCTTTCTTTCCTTCCGAATGACTAATCTAACTTTTTCGAATAACGAAGGTCGTTCGCCACATACGTTAAACAAACACGTGACTCGACGACAGGGGCCAAGCCCTTGAAACATGATCGCAAGTTTCCGGTATTCGCTAGCTACATATTAATTAATCATATACAACACATAGTAGTAATGCCACTTGATTTAACACATTCTATTTTTGCGGTGCCACCAATAAAAATGAGCAACACGTGTGGATACTACGTGTGCCACCATATGAGACTACTCTCGATTCCACCAAGATTACTAATTCTAAGGTTTGTCAATCTTCCCACAATTATTTCATACATGTCGTGTTATATGTGCGCTGATATTCCTATCTACAAAGTTGCGCCCATCTCTAAATCTGCATTGGAACAATGGACTTAGCAAAAATTCGAGGAGAGTTGCTTTGGTTTTGTGGGCTAAAGTCATCAAATCGGATGGAGAGTTCCACTGCTGCAGATTGATTTTTATTGCTCTTTTCACTCTGAACTCTGAATTTGTAAATGGATATTTTATTTCATTTCAATTAATTCATTTGCGAAATGGATGCCTTATGTCCGTGGAATGAAATGTGATGTGAATTGGATGTTTGTCAAATGAATTGAGATGTGAATTGTATGTATACTTGTTTATCCGCTTGTTTGAGAGGGCATGGCTAGCATTTCCGAGGTTAGCCAATAAATGTAAATAGATTACATTGGGGGAGGAATATCACGAGCGGTTTTCATTAAAACCGTCGTGATTATCGATATCACGCAGCGGTTTAAAATTACAAACCGTATGTGATTATCCGATATCACAGACGGTTTTTTATTAAAAACCGTCTGTGATATCGGATAATCACAGACGGTTTGTAATGAAAAACCGTCTGTGATATCCGATAATCACGCAGCGGTTCAAAACCGTCGTGATAACTGATTATCATCGACCCATAATTTCAGCGGTTGTAAAACCGCTCGTGATGACGTTTTCAACCGCTCTGTATCATTTTTCGTAGTAGTGTCTCTCCGCACCATCCACAACACACACTCTTTTGAGAGTCTTCCAGCTTGTTTAATAATAACAGAAAATTAAAGGATATAGGTACCTAACTTTTATAATGAAGAATCTAGATAAATAACATATTACCATTAAATCCTTAAGTCAATAAACATGTTAAAATCCTTTATCTTTCATGATGTAAACTCTGAATCTTATAGCGGCAATATAATTGCCTACCATTCTAAGTTCTTCCTAGAATTCGTGAATGTTGGGCCTAGATGAGGATGGGAGGTAGCTCATAGCTCATACAAAAAGCAAGCTATTGGATCCTTTTTGGCCCAGACCACTCTATCCCTTTATGTCGGCCCATGGCAGATCGATTCCAATTCTGAGTGGTAAATCTCCGTTGCCCGCCTGTCATGGCGTTACAACATTTTGTGACCGAAGTGTTCACTTCATAGTTCATACAATCATACACGCCAAATCGTCCTAGAGTTCAACACTTCAACACCTACATATGCTTGAGCTGAAAGCTGCTACGTTTTTTAATGCACGATTGCGAAACCATCAGCAATTGTAAAGCGTGAACAGCTCTTCAAATTGAGGAGATTCGTAAAAACATTCTCTCTGCAAAAGTTCCGTTCCAAGGTATCCCAAATAAAACGCTATTGTCTCATTTGGTACGCGGAAATTTTCTCGTTTTATGTGAGAATTAAACTGTTACCTGTAAAGATTCTGTGTTACGAACGAGCCTAATCGTGTAGACATCAGCTCCGACATCTGTTAAACGATGATTACGCCCAGCGGCCGTTCTCTTTCCTTTCCGCGTTTATCGCATGCATGCGCCAATCTCGGACCATCATTCCATGTATAACACATTTGATGTTTCCTTGTATTAGCTGATTGCTAGCTGCCTTAGTTAAGACCGGTTTTATCCAATTGTTGTACAAGGCATAGCAGCCTATTTATCGTTGGCATTTGCCATAATGAAAAGCTATCTCGTGAGTTTCAATCACGTTTTCATGGTATCAGACTAACCACCGATCCACTATTCTCTCCCATCTTCCTCTGCCACACACCAATGGGAGACCAGCACGGCCAGGCTGTTCCAGTCGCACAGCACTCGATGTTCACCATCAGCGCCGCCAACGTTGTCTCCTACGTCCCCAAGCTGGAGATCCACGGCAACTACTCCTTTTGGCGTGAGCTTTTTCTTGTTGCACTCGGCAAATACAACTTGAGGAAGCACGTCAATGGCACCCCCAGATCCCGCCGACACCTCCTGGATGCAGAATGACTGTTCTGTCCTCACGTGGCTCTATGGCACTGTCTCCAACAACATCCTCACCATCATCCTTGCCCCTGGTGCCTCCGCCAACACGGTGTGGAAGAACATCAAAAACCTCTTCCGGGACAACAAGGAGAGCCGAGCGATCCGGCTCGAGGCTCAGTTTCCACAACCTTGCGCAAGGCTCGATGTCCATCACCAACTATTGCAACAAACACAAGAGCCTCGGCGATGCCCTCGGCGACATTGATGAGAAAATCTCCAACGACACACTCGTCCTCACCACTCTTCACGGCCTCAACGAGAATTTCTCTGTTTACAAGTTAATCATCCCTCTTCAAACGCCTTATCGAGTTTGCTTCAAACTCGATCTATCCTTCTTCTCCATGAGCAGGGCTCCTCTCCCCTGCACGATAGCCTCGCCCCTACCACGACGCTAGTTGCTGCTACCCCGGAAGCCGCGCGCGGCAACTCTCAGCCCCGCACCAACACTGGCAACAAGAATCAGCGCAACAAAAACAAGGGTAGCAGTTCCAGCTCCGGTGGACACGGAAGATCCAGCGGGTGATCAAGCAACGGCCGCACGCCTTGGCTGTCCATCTACAACCCATGGACTGGGTTTGTCCAACTCTGGCCAAGATAGCCCGGATTTGGGATTCTCAGCCCTTGACCCGGCAGCATGCCTCAGCACAACACAACATCGGCCCAGGCGTATGTGGCCTTCCCACATGGCGCACCTACCGCGTTGCCGGCTTGGGACTAGACACCTCTGGCCAACGCGATGAGTACCATGGCGCTCCAACAGCCATCTGTGTCTGAGTGGTTCATGGATTTCGGTGCGTCTGCCCACCTCACGTCCGATTCCGGTAACTTGACCATTACCTCAAACTCTTCTGCACTGCCTCCACATATCGTTGTTGGCAACGGAAACCTAATGCCCGTTTTATCCACTGGTGCTAAATATATTCACACTCCATCCCGCAAACTCCACCAACAAAACGTTCTTGTTTCACCTCACGTTGTTAAAGACCTAGTTTTGGTTCATAAACCTCGATTGCGTTTGACCCATTTGGTTTTTCTATGAAGGATCTCCATAACGGGACAGTGATTCTTCGGTGCAGAGCCCCGATGATCTATACCCCCTCTATCCGGCCACCACAACAACCACCCACGCCATGGTCGCCTCCACCTCTCCCGAGCTTTGGCACCGTCGGCTGGGCCACATCGGAAGACAATCCCTATCTCGTTTAGTTCAATACAATGCTTTTCGTTGTAATAATCCAACCAGCGGAATGCCTCCTTGCAAAGCGTGTCAGCTTGGTAAACATGTTCGACTGTCATTCTCAGCATCGTCTTCTCGCACTAATAAAGCATTTGAGCTCATACATTGCGATCTATGGACACTCCTTTATCTAGCATTTCCGGTTACAAATACTACTTGGTTTGTTTGGAGGATTTCATTCACTACCTTTGGACTTTCCCTTTGCACATTAAATCCGAGACTTTTTACACACTCAAGCATTTTTTCCTTCGTCTCCACACACTTCCATACCACCATCCAAAATATCCAATGTGATAATGGCAGTGAATTCGACAACCGTACTTCCTTGCATTTCTTCCTTAGTCACGGCACACATCTCCGCATGTCTTGCCCCTACATGTCTCAGCAAAATGACAAATATGAAAGAATCATCTGAACCACCAACAACATCATTCGGTCCCTCCTATTCGAAGTCGGCCTGCCAAGAAGCTTATGGGTAAAGGCACTGAAAACGATAACCCATCTCCTCAACCAGCATCCCACAAAGTCCTTGCCTTCCTCCACCCCGCACCAAGCACTGTTCGGCACCACACCA
Source organism: Dendrocalamus sinicus (assembly GCA_036346575.1). Classification (NCBI taxonomy): domain Eukaryota; kingdom Viridiplantae; phylum Streptophyta; class Magnoliopsida; order Poales; family Poaceae; genus Dendrocalamus; species Dendrocalamus sinicus. Next base: position 6,042,876 of record CM070660.1, on the reverse strand, counting down.
AGCTACTCACATCTTTGCGTCTTCGGCTGCTGTTGCTATCCTAACCTATCTTCCATCGCCGCACACAAACCAGTCGGTGGAATGCATCTTCTTAGGGTATTCGGAACACCACAATGGCTACCGCTACCTCAACCTCTCCGCCAACAAAGTTATTATTTCTCAACATGTGGTTTTGATGAGGTAGAGTTCCCCTACTTGGAGCACCAACAACGTCCTGCAGCACACTCCTACGACTTCCTTGATGTGCCTTCGACCGCAACTGTCGGGTCTACTGTAACGCCTGTCGTGGCGCCTACCGCAACAACCGACCCAATGGTGCCTATCGTGGTACCTCTGGTTCTGCCCCGCCTACTGTGGCACCTGTCGCGGCAACTATGGCTACTACCACCCCTGCCGACACACCTGTCGTAGCACCAATGGCCACTACCATGCCTACCGTGGAGCCTACTGCGCCAGTCATGGTGCCTGCCCTGTCTGCTAAGGCACCTACCGTGGCAACCATGGCTACTACCACCCCTGCCAAGGTGTCTGCTGTGGCACCCGTGGCCACTACCACCTCTGTTGAGGTGTCTGCCACGATACCCGTGGCCACTATCGTGCTTGCTGTGGTGCTTGCCATGGAACTCGTCATTATTGCCGCACCAGTCATGACGCTTGTCGTGGCACACCTACCATGGCACCCGCAGCATCTGCAGTTCCTGCCAACGTCGTCCAGATCGCACCGACTATCAACGCACACGCCATGCGCACGTGTGGAAGGACAAGATTTGGCTGCATCACATACCCTTCGATCTCATCGCGACGGCCATCTCGCCAATCCCGAAAACATATTGCAGCACCCTCAACAACCCCCACTGGCGCGCCATGATGGAAGATGAGTACAATGCGCTGATGAGCAACAGCACATGGGACCACGTCGATCCCCCGTGCAACGTCAACATTATGACTGGTAAATGGATTTTTCTTGGCTCATTGGATAGATACAAGGCAAGATGGGTGCTTCGTGGCTTTTCTCAAAAGCCCGACATCGATTTCGACCAGACCTTCAGCCCCATCATCAAGCCGGTAACCATTCTCACAGTGCTCACTCTAGCTATGTCCAATGATTGGCCACTACACCAACTCGATGTCAAGAATGCCTTCCTTCACGACACCCTTGATGAGATGGTGTACATTCAGCAACTGTCCGGCTTCATTGCCCCCGACAAGCTGAACCACGTTTGCCGACTTAACAAATCACTTTATGGACTCAAGCAAGCTCCCTGTGCGTGGTTCTGCAGCTTCGCCACATTCATTGTGTCCCTTGGATTTGTGGGATCCAAAGTCGACACATCACCGTTCGTCTACCGCGGCGACAATGGCCTCGCCTACCTTCTACACTACATCGACGACATCATACTCACCGCCTCCTCTTCGGCTCTCCTTGCCCGCATCATGTAGTCTTTGCGGCAAGAGTTTGCCATGAAGGACCTCGGTGACCTTGACTCCTTTCTTGGCATGAAGGTGACAAAGACATCTCAGGGAATTTTTCTCTCTCAACAACGATATGCTGCAGAGATCATACAATGCGTGGGCATTCAATCTTGCAACCCGAGCTCAACACCGATTGACACCAGCTCGAAGTTATCGACTACCGTGGGTGCATTAGTGTCCAACCCAACCTCCAACCACAATCTCGTCGGCGCACTGCAGTACCTCACCTTCACCCAACCGGACATCACCCACGTTGTCCAATAGATCTGCCTTCAAATGCACGACCCGCGGGAGCCACACCAAACCATCCTCCCGCATCGTCTACTTTGACACCGATTGGGCTGGGTGCCCTAACACACGGCGATCCACGTTTGGATATTATGTCTTCCTCGGTGACAACATCATCTCTGGGTCCTCCAAGCGCCAGAACACCGTCTCCCGGTCCAGCGCCGAGGCAGAGTACCATGCCGTCGCCAACGCCATCGCCAAAGCTTGCTGGTTGCGTCAACTACTCAGCGAGCTCCATCATCCCCTTCCAAAGGCTACACTTGTGTACTACGACAGCATCATCGCGGTCTACCTCGCCTCCAACCCCATTCAACATCAGCGAACCAAATATATTGAGATCGACCTCAATTTTGTTCATGAACGGGTCTCTCTCGGTGACGTACAAGTGTTGCATGTCCCAACAACATCTCAGTACACCGACAGCTTCACAAAAGACCTCCCTACAGCTCTATTCGGCGACTTCCGCGACAATCTCAACCTTCGCCGAAGCTCCGAGTTGATACTGTGGGGCTGTCAAACGATGATTACGCCTAACGGCCGTTCTCTTTCCTTTCCGCGTTCATCGCATGCGCCAATCCCGGACCCAATCATTCCATGTATATCACATTTAATCGTTTCCTTGTATTAACTGATTGTTAGCTGCCTTAGTTATGATCGGTTTTATCCGATTGTTGTATAAGGCTTAGGGTCTGTTTGGATGAGTTAGGATTAGTTGTTAGCTGACTAGTAGTTAGTTGGCTAAAGATTAGCCCAGTTCTGTTTGGATCCAAGGACTAATAAGTACTATTATCTCAGTACAAAGTCTGTTATACCCCTATGCATGGCGGTCTGGGAGGGTTGGCGTGGGTATCAGCGTCTTTTTTCCATCCTGCTGATCCTTTAGCCCTCATTAGCTGGGTTTGGCCAACTAGTTGGCTAACAACTAGTTGAGGTTTTGACTAAACTTTAGCCCACTCATTAGCCCTCCTGTTTGGATCCACAAGGACTAAAAATTAGCAACTAGTTGTTAGCTCATGGGATCCAAACAGGCCCTTAGCAGCCTATTTATAGTTGGCATTTGCCGCAATGGAAAGCTATCTCGTGAGTTCCAATCACGTTTTCAACATCGATTGCTGGATCTCTGCGGAATTTCCATGCTCCATAGAGAATCTAGCGTCAGGTTCTAACGATCTACACTGTTTCACTTACTCTTGGAGTCCGATTACACAATGATGCCCATAATTATGCGCCGTCCTGAAGAGAGCAGTCGCAGTTTCGGATCTATGCAAAACAACTCAACTTTGTGTCTTGTCCATGTAGCCTCGCATCAAATCCCTAATCATGCTCCCGGCCATTGAGATCGGTGTTCGAACCAATCAACCTTTGTGGGTGCAACTAGGCGAATATGGGGGGTCCAGTTACAGCATAAAAGCAAAGAGAACATCTAAAAGCTCGCGTTTCAGATAGTGTTAAGAAACCTCAAATCCACGTCAACAACCGGGCATATCTTGTAGCAGAAGCGACATAATAATTTAGATACTCTTACGGAGCTCACGCTCACCAATCATTAAGGGAGGAGGAATATGATTCTTCACGTTAACCTAAGTATGTTGGTCGCACTGCATCTTTTTACTTCACAGACCGAGAAGGACCGAAGAGGAAATGTTCAGAGTTCGGAGTTCATGTGTGCGCAACAGTGCAATGCAGGGTGTGGTGTCACGGGGCAACAGTAGCTTCAATTTTTTTTATGTGCTCTGATTACCCAAAAGAATTTTACATCACATAATTCAGCTGACATGATCATTGACTTTTTTTCGAGAACATGCAGAAGATTTGCGTGTATTTCATTAAATGTATGAGGAGTTTGACGGTGAGCCGAGCTCACCAGACACGACCACTAAACACTTAGGCGGATATTACAGAAGAAATTGTTCGATCCAAGCACCTACTGCCACTTAAGCAAGTAACAATACACCAGGAGATGAACGGCGGCAACAGGCGCGCCCCTGCTGAGCACCGCGAGTTTGACGCGGGCGTTCCGCTCTTTCCACGGCTGCCAGGTGCCCAAGATGACCAGCGTATGATCTTTGATTTCCCTGACTAACCTCAAAAGGACAGGACCGGACAGGTCCAACGAAGTCCAGCTGTTAAAGCTGCTTAGCCAAGCTAGCCAGGTCCCTTTTTATGCTACAGTTGATGATTTTTAATTGTAACTGTTGACTTTTGGTTGTATATTTTTAAGTGGTAGTGGACGTGAAGATACCAGTACGAATGATGTATACAGTTTTAGGATTTGAAAACCATTTGAAAAATCTACTTAAAAAATCGTATTGTTTATTTTGACAGTGAAGCTAAAAGCCAAAAACACAAAAGAATAGGGCCCGAATCTAGCCTATAAATACGCTTCCAGTACTGCAGGCTTGCACCTGAACACAAGAAATCTAGCCTTTCAGAATTCAGACACATTGCCGGGTTAATTGTTCATTCATGGCTACTGCATTCAGCAACCGCCGCTCTCGTCACTCCATGCTCTTATTATTCCTGGTACTGCTGGCGGCAGCCACAGTAGCTGCCGCTCAGCTGTCGCCGACTTTCTACGGCTCGTCGTGCCCAGTCGCGCTTCTCACCATCAGGACGGCCGTGACGGCGGCCGTGGCGCTGGACCGCCGCATGGGCGCCTCGTTGCTCCGGCTTCACTTCCACGACTGCTTCGTGCAAGCAAGTCACCACTTGGCTTCACCTCTCATGCAGCGTGCACTGCATGCATACCACAGTGTTCCTGCAGCTAGCGTTTAGTACACTACGTGGCATGACGTCTGGAATGCAGAAATTTTGGTGTAAAAGTTGTAACGAGTTTGTGTACATGTGCGTCAGGGATGCGACGCGTCTGTTCTGCTCGACGACACGGCCAACTTCACCGGCGAGAAGGGCGCCGGCCCGAACGCGGGGTCGCTGAGGGGGTTCGGCGTGATCGACACCGTCAAGACTCTGCTGGAGGTGCTGTGCCCGCAGACCGTGTCGTGCGCCGACATCCTCGCCGTCGCAGCCCGTGACTCTGTCGTCGCGGTACGTACGTACGGCCACCGAATCATCCCAACACTTCAGTAAATCAGCAACTCCAACGCATCAAGAACGGGAGTAATGAGTAATCTTCACCGTTGCCTTGCTGGAACTTTTCGTGCGCATGTGTGCAGCTGGGAGGTCCATCGTGGACGGTGCAGCTCGGCAGGAGGGACTCCACCACGGCGAGCTTCTCCACGGCGAACACCGACCTCCCCTCGCCGGCGTCCAGCCTGAGCACCCTGCTCGCTGCCTTCTCCAGGAAAGGCCTGAGCAGCGTCGACATGGTTGCTCTGTCAGGTGCGTCGCTTTCCAACGCTAGCTGATCGATCCATCACCAGTTCGACGCATGTGCATGGCACTGTCTTGGCATGGTCACTGAGGTGGCCATGGAGCTAACAGTACCCTGTGCCTCCAAAAGCGACGGCACCCGTACGTACTGACACACACGAGCAAGCTCATCGACTGATCACAGCTGGTTGTTGATTGATACGTGTGCCAGGAGCCCACACGGTAGGCCAGGCGCAGTGCCAGAACTTCCGGGCCAGGATCTACAACGATAACAACATCAACGCGGCATTCGCGGCGTCGCGGAGGGCCGGCTGCCCGGCATCCGGCGGCGGCGGCACGCTCGCGCCCCTAGATGTGTCCACACCGAACGGGTTCGACAACGCGTACTACAGCGACCTGGTGGCGCAGCGGGGACTGCTGCACTCCGACCAGGAGTTGTTCAACGGCGGCTCAACGGACGGCCAGGTCAGCAACTACGCGGCCAACCCGGCGCAGTTCAGGAGCGACTTCGCGGCGGCGATGGTGAGGATGGGCAGCATCGGCGTCCTGACGGGAAGCAGCGGGCAGGTCCGGCGCAACTGCCGGAGAGTGAACTAGCTGTCTGCACCAAGCAGAACGTTTGCAGAAAACTGCATGCTAGTAGCTGTAATTGCAGAATTTGAGCTGTTGATTTGTGCCATGGGATGAGTGTCAGTGTGTGTCATGCATGGTGAAATAGATTCAGGGATGCAAATTGGACGGAGACGATCACGTGCTTCTTTTCAGAGCATCCCCTCCATGAGAAGTGGTGGAACCAGAACGCCCCAAATGCGGGAATTTTTCATTATTTCCTATGGAACTAAATTGTTTCTTATAAAATTTCTTTTCCAAATGGAGACTTAGCTAAAGACGACGTGATAGCTAGATATATATTACCAAGGGGTTAAGTTCTTTTTTTTTTCTTTATGTTACCTGACAGCAAAAAAACTGTATAAGAATAAACGCGCACCCAACGTTACTGGAGTCAAGCTTGCCGTTTGGTACTGTTGATATGCAAAATGCAAGTTCCCATTCATCTGAACGAACTTCTTTTCAGTCTCATCTAGACCTATCTGGCTGAGGTGTAAAAGATTAGCGCAAAATCATCACGGCTGTTTGGTTAGAAGACATTCGTGGCCACTATTTTTTTTTTGGTGGTAGAGTTTGATGAGTATTTTTATCATCCTTGAAATGCACTAGTAGTGTGCCCGTGCTAACGCTACGATAAAATACAAAATAAGATAAAATTTGTAAAAAATAAAACGAACAATCAGATTCATTAAGATTCACGTCTCATATATTGTATAACCAAATATTTTTGTCACATAATGAATGTCACATAACGACTGATCCTTTGAGGAGGCGACAACATCATCAGAGGCACCTCATATGACTTTTGCCTTTCTAACCTGGAAATAAGTAATTTCTATGACGATATCCCTTGTACGAATCTTGAGGCACATTTGAAGGTTAAGATAGTGTATGTATATGTGGCTTTGCATTTTTGTTGAATGAATCAAAAAGAAAAATCAAATCAGAAATTCTTCTTTCTGTTCATGTTCCTGCCCTTGCCATGTGGTACCCGCACCACGGCTCCTCCGCTGCGCCGCAGGTGTCCAGGGCCGCGTCCAGAGACCTCGCATACCCTCTTCGCTCAGAACCTCCCACAAATCATCCTGCCCATGACATTATGGACCTTATTTTTTCTTTTATGAACTTCAAAGGAAACCCTTGATGTTCCTTCTGATCAATTCTAACATGAAGAAAACTAAAGCCGTATGAATATTCATCTCTCAGTCCACTTGTCAAGCTCTTAGATAGCTTAATGTGCTTAGAGGATTTCATACATTTTATTTAGGAGTAATCGATACCAAGTTGTTAAAACCAATAATTTAGAAGTCATTCCTATTAATTAATGCCTAATAAAGAAAACCGAATTATATGATACATGATTTTTTTACCTGAAACTTAGCATGTTGCACTCAAAATCTTGAACCATTTTCCACCTGTCTTTGCAAAGACAATCCATCTTGCACTCGAACCCAATTTGAAAGAGACAATATTGTGTTTGGAAACCAATGAAGAGACGATGTATACTATAAATTTGCACGCATGCGATGTGTCTCCAAAGTTTCCTTAATAAACTATAATTTGGTACAGATACACAATACTTATCAACAAGTCCACAATATCTCTTGGTCTTCTACAAATCCCATAAGCAAGCATACATGTATTTCCTTCCTTATCTTCCTCTAATCACTTGCTCTGAATGTCCACACTTCATGTACAATTGTAGAAACAAAGCTACTATGTTCCAAATCCTGAAACTAAAGGTCATAACGCATTGAGAGCATTGTGAGATAGATATTCACTTTATTCCAATAGAATAAAAAAGGGAAATTAATTACCACAGCAAAACACTACTGAATCACAATGTTAAAAGTTTGTGTAGCTTCCTTGACAATGCTGCAAGATACATTGAGCCAAATAACCATTGCTCAGACCAAAAAATCAAGCTAATATATAGATACGCTCAGACCTTATGAGCTGAATCTGTTTTGAATTATAATTAATCTGATAACTTAAGCATTGCTACGTACATACTTTTGAAAGTGGAAATTTGATCACAAAACCATTGCTGTAGTGTGTGAAAAAGCATGTTGTTCGCCCTTTATGATTAATAAAGAAAAAGAGGAAGCCAAAGGCTGAATCCGCATCACAAAAGGTAAAATAAATTGGCAAACCTATATTTCAAAAGTGATGTTTATATATTACAAATATGGTACAGAGCTATATGTTATATTCACCTTGCAAATTTTGACCAAAGAATGAGGGAAGGAAGAAGCAAATTGCAATGAGTTGCGGTAGACTTCAGGAAAATTAGCGACAAATTTATGTCATATGGCACAAAAATCATCTGACCTGATCATCTCTTCAGATTACAGATTAATCCCAAACTCCGGAGCAACATAAAATTGGCGAGATTGCAGATTAATCCCAAACTCTGGAGCAACATAAAATTGATGCAGATTGGAGATTAATCCCAAACCCTGGAGCAACATAAAATTCAAAATTGGCATCACCCAAGCTGTACCAAACTGGAGACACAAGATAGTAGTGAAGATACATAGTCATGGAGACCCCATACTATCTGAGGACTTACTGAAGGGTAAACTCCCTGTCGGAATACCCAATGCCCAAAGAAAATCATGGCACACCTCTGTTTCATGTCACTCTCATCCAGCATGTGCACTTGCCCTACAGGCCTACACAAGGTGCCGACCAGATACCGGCATGCCAGAGCTAGCACAGATTCATCATAACCATAGTGACCTTCGGGAAAATAACACAGCTGCATCCCTTTTTTTTCCCAGTAAATACCACATTAATACCACCTTTTAGTTAAATACAAAACCTCTTAAAATAACTCCACCAAAACATTTGAAGATCCTTTAATTGGATCCACCAAAAATAGCTGGAGTTAGCCATCTATGGGAAGGAACGCTGACACCAAGAGGACGGGGATGGGCTCCTCACCGGCCACTGCTTCTGAATAAGAGGAAATTCCCTGCTGATAGAAATTTGATCAATTCATAAAATGAGCGCGCAATAATAAGAGGAAAAAGATAGAATATGGTATACAATGTTAATACCAGTTTCGGGGATACAAATGAGAAAATTCAGCATCGGCATTACTTCTTGAACCAAATTTACAGCAACTGCAATCCATAGGACTCGCAGCGGGTCCCGGAGCGGTTGTCGCGGGCGCCGATCCCGCACTCGCCCGCGCCAGAAGGAGGAGGAGGAGGAGGCGGCCTCGACGGGGAGCGGGAAGGGGAGGACATGGAGGAGGAGGGTTTTGGGTTTGAAGCGCCGGAGATTAGGAAGGCTGCAGAATAATTTCAATAAATAAACAATTAACATTATCCTTACTATAATTTACCCAGCTCATTATACGGTCAAGCTACGATAGCTGCAGTGAAGTTATCCAGGTTTCACTTCTTATCTTGATCATGGTTAGGGCACTGACTAATTAACTACCTAATTATTCATGAAATGCAGAACGAACTCCACAACCAAATAAATAGTAAAGGATGGCATCCCCTATCTTGGACTGTTGAAGACTACTAGAAGCTTGTTTTTACATTTTCAACAACAACAACAAAGCATTTTGTCCTAAACAAGTTGGGGTAGATTAGAAATAAAACATTCTCAAGATCAAAGAAACGAGAGCCTTGTAATAAAATCAACAAGGCAAAACCTAAGCTTGCTTCTACATTTTCACTATACACAATAGTGTATAGTCACTCGGATCAAGAAATGAACAAGAACTGAATGTTAAGGTGCCACTTTGCGGAGATCATTGTGCCTCTAGCAATCCTAGTAGGGCAAGGAAAACATGTTGACTAACTCACCAATGAAAGCAATAGATGGAAAATGTGAACTGGGTCAAAAATGCTTGAGAACAATTTGGCACCTAGAAGTTCAGACGTCCATTTAGTTTCCATGTTATCTCTGCAAGTTTGGACAAAGGTCATAAATTATAAAGGTGCCTATTGTCTGAATAAGTTTCTGTGATGAACTATTATATCTCCTGCTTACATTTTCAGGGAAATGAGTGGAGCATCCAAAAGGTGTAAGAGAACGCTGAATAGCATGTCATCCTGAAATATGAAGGATCATATTACCAAAATTATTCATAAATCATAATTACTCAATTAAGGAACATGTTAACACTAAATAAATTAACAAAGTATAGCAGATAATCGTCTTCAGCATTTAGGCCCCGTTTGGCAGAGCTCTAGCTCTAGAAAATCTGTAGATTTCCTAGAGCTAGTCATCTGTAGCTCTAGGAAATCCTGAATCTAGAGTTGCAGGCATATTAAGTGCATTTACATGACTCATTTCATTTATATTATATATTAAATAAAAATATTTAAATCACTTTAATTTAGTCAACAAACTACAAATCCAGCATAAATCTCAGAGCTAGAGCTGTGCCAAACGGGGCCTTAGCCTGGACTAAAATGGAGTAGAGAGTAAAGGATACAACGTGAAGAAAAGTATTAGCAACTGTCTGGCATAATGGGCATGGCATCTCAGTGAGGCTTAAGATACACCCGACACAAAAGGCAACTCTCTAGCAATGTGCAGTAATATGATCCAAGTATCCTACTGCAAAGAAACAAACTACCCACATATAGGTCAAACAACCCACTTGTGAAAACAAATTGAAGCAGAAATGCACATGTAAATCTGAGTTTTCTACAAAACCTAAATAAAATAAACCAACTGAAAAGACACTTTGTTTTGCCCCTGAACAATGAACAACGTTACTTAGACATCAAGCATTTTGAACAAATGCATACCTCTTCCATATATAACTGCAGAAAGCATAGGGCAATATCTGTTGATGATTTTGAGTCAAAAATCTTGTCTAAGCAACATCTCTGAAACCAATCTGAAATTTCGATAAGTGAAACAGATTGCAATGATCATCGCAGCCATGCACTTTGTGACCAAACATACGATCATCTCTCTTACATGAACATTGCGATCTCATGTCATTTCCATTGTAATTCAAACATATGCAACAACTAAGGAACAAATACATAGCTTTGCCTTTGTAAATGCTGAGTGGATTTATCCGAATCTCGCCCAAACCTACAATGCTCGACAAAAAGGGATCCTTCTAAACTATTCTCGGTTTAGCAATATGTTCCAACGAAGGTTCGTTAAGAAGATCTGAAAGTGTCGTCGAAGTAATTTCAGCCAATAAACAACATGTGAGCAATCACGCTACATGTAAGGCTTAAGCGCATCATTACCATCTGCATTCAAAAGAAATGTGATGATGAGTGTGACTACTGATTTTTAATTTCATGAAGAAAACCTTGATATGCACACTGGTCAACAAAGAAGCGTGCTTAGTTCATTATTATTGTATAGATGCAATCAAAAAGTTCATGCGGCAAAAATAGAAGAGCTCAAGTCTGAAATTACTGAATTTTGTGCTTTGAATATTGAGAGAGAGACTTTTTGGGACATCATGTTGCTCTTGTAAGAAAGCCGCTAATGTAGGAATTACATCTACAAGCTTCACATACATATGTCGTCCATCTGTGTCTTCCGGTCACTTTGCTCAACTAAAGAGCACAACGGTGAAGGAGACCGCTCGATGAATTCCTAATCGAGTGAATCATTACTTAAGCTAAATCGCCATCCTTGACAAGGCTTACAAGTTCTCTAGCATTGAGTTGATAATAAGAATCCCAACGAATCTTCCGAATATGATGAATGGATAGACAAATAAAGTCGCATTTCAATTCACGATCCAACGTGTTTAAGAAACTTTAAAATAGCGTGTAATACTCAAACAGTGGCCATCGTCGCCCACTAATATTGAGACACCGTAGCTGAAATCGCCATGAAGCTTGTGATCTGGTGCTTGAAATAGTAATGTTGTGCCTTACGCTTTCCACAACAGAGGAACAACAAATTGACCCTTCTCCAAAACAAGCTGCTGAGTCAATTGTAGAATGTAAAGCATTATGAACACATGTTGATATGTATGTATAGCTGCCCATATCACTCAACAAACCGAATCCAAACAGTTTCCTAAGAATACGACAACAAGAATGGAATAATAATTAATTAATTTGTGAGAAGTGCATGCACCAAAAAAAGGAACAAAAGCATGAGAAGCGTACAAACTTCATTAGAGGATTAGATATGGCAATCGGGATATTCCCGGTGAGTGTTTAACATAATCATCTCATGAAGCCAAGGAAACCAACACGAAAAGAACGAGGTATCTGAATTTGCATGATCGGAACCAAAATTTTGATGGAAACCGCAAACCCTAGAAACCAAATTCTAGCATGGATTACCCGGATGATGCTTGGTAATCCCGAATGAAATCGCGCGGATGGAACCGAATGTAGACGAAATCGGGAACCCTAGAAAGCGGATTGAATTGAGGCACGTGAGAAGTTGGAGGTCGGATTGTAGCAATTGGAGAGCATAGAAGCGAGTTGGGGAGGAGAAATACTCATACTGCGTGCCGTCGCGTGAGGGGTCGGAGAATGAGAGGATGGACGAGGCGGGGCCTCGGATCCGGCGGTGGTGGGGAGGAGGAATATAGGCGCTGGTGGGATCGCTCCAGCGAGAACCTAGTCGGCGTCACGGCCGGCTCCACCCCGCCCACGCCGGCCGCCATGGCCGCCGCCGCCACCACCGCCGCGGAGGCGAGCCGAGGCTGCCGCCGGCGAGCGGTGCTGCATGGGGACGGCTGGATCAGGGCCGCAAGGGCATGGAGAGCGCGCGCGAAGTGGAAGCAGGGGAGGAGAGGAGGTGACTGGTACGACAGAAGTTTGGGGATCGAGGCGGCGGAGCGGAGAAGTGGGGGGAGGAGGAGGAGGTGGCGGCAACGCGGGGTTGTGAGGAGGAGGCGGCGGCGACGCGGCGGATGAGGGAGGGGAGGGAGGCGAGGGCGGCGGAGCGGAGGAGGCGCACAGATTCGGAGGTGGGAGGCAGGAGGCGGAGGAGGAGGAGGGAGGGGAGGAGGCGGCGGAGAAATCAGAGGGGAGGAGCCGAGGAGCGCACGGTGCGTCGGGGTGGTTCCAGGTTCAATGATATGCATGATCCAAATAATTTTGTCCTTAGGATTTTCAATGAGTAAGAGAAGAAGGTTTAAGGAGAGATCCAAGTCATTCATTTGTATGAAGTTAGAACCCTTTGGTACACAAATCTGGGTGGACTTAGATTAGGCATGACTGTGGGGGTGGTTGAAGAGGTGGATTTAGTAAAGAAAATTTTGGTGTATTATAGAGTATAGGGTAGATGCATGATCCAAATAATTTTGGCCTTAGGATTTTCAATGAGTAAGAGAAGAAGGTTTAAGGAGAGATCCAAGTCATTCATTTGTATGAAGTTAGAACCCTTTGGTACACAAATCTGGGTGGACTTAGATTAGGCATGACTGTGGGGGTGGTTGAAGGGGTGGATTTAGTAAAGAAAATTTTGGTGTATTATAGAGTAGGGTAGATCAGCCGTCCATTGCACTGATATCTAATGGCTGAGAACATCAGATACCTTGTGGTACTGCCCCATGCTCACCAGGCAGAGATGTGGAGGTACCAATTCTTGAAGGGTATAATGATAAATCGATATATAGCCGATTAGACCGAACTCGATAGCCTCGATGTCTTGGCCACATTCGCATGTCCCTGGGTTCAAGGTTCAGTTCCATGTAGAGGAGGGATCAAACCTGGTGTACCTGGTGGTGCTGATGGAGTACGAGGACGAAGTGGTGCAGATGGACCTGATCTAGTCGAGGGCGGGGGCTCGGTGGCTAATTCGGACAGCATAAAATTCCCAAAAAATTACATAATAACTATTACTGCATCGGGAGGCTTCACATAAAATTTTGTAATTTCTGGAACTCGTTTGCTATATGTAAAAACTCGTAAATATATCAAAATTGTATGAATTGCTAAGCAACATTCGCCATGGATAAAATTCCCCAAAAATTACACTGCAAGGAACTTTGTGTCAGGAGACTGTACATAAATTTTTGTAGTTTTTTAAGCTCATTTGATATATTTAAAAATTCAAACAAATACTAAACAGAAAAAATAGACAGGTAATTAAGCCGGCCTAATTACCTACCGCCTGCTCCCTAGGCGGTAGGCTGCCTGCCGTCCAATGAGGGGGCGGCAGCGCCACGAGTCGCCTCACGAGCGCTGCCGTCCGACCCCCGACAGCAAAAACGTCATTTTTGTCAATACAGTCGGCATACCACTATTTTTATAAATACAATACGAAACAGTGTCAAAAGTAGCTTTGCTTCCAAGAACCACCTGACCAGGTAGTGACTTGGTCACACCACCACCAAAGCAGCTAGGGAGGAGAAGAGGAGCCAACGAGAGGGAAGTGCACTGAGCAAGAGGTTGAGCAAGAGGTGGAGAAGAGAATGTTACCTAGAGCTGACCAAGGGAGCAGAGCCAGCGAAGAGCACGCCAGCACAAGCACGAGCATGTAACGTCGGCCGAACCATCGCCAACAACGAGCACGCGACCGCGACCAACAGCAAGGTGCTTCCACATCTCCATCTCAACCAAAGTCCATGCACACACATAAATTATATGCCACACATTGTCACCAACAATACCCCCAAATTGCTAAGCTAGAAGTAAACATCAAGTAATTAAACAGAGGAAGAATAACAAGATAGTAACAGAAACAAGGATTTGAAGCATGTAAAAATGCATTCGTAGCACTGTTACTAGTAGATAGCCTCAAGATTAAATAGAGGACTTAAATCATGTAAACATGGCAAGATTTGGAAACTAGGAAGCATAGTCATTTCAAACCTTAAAGCAATATCAGAGCAAGTATTATAAGAGGCTGTAAGCTGGCTGTATGCTGAGGTGGAGGAGAGAGAAGAGAGGTGGGCTGTAAGCTTACAGCCAGCTGAAGCACAAGAACCAAGAAACTTTGTGAGAGGAAGGGTAGATCATACACCTTTTGGTGTCTGTAACTACTATATGAGTAGAGAGGTGATAAGTGGGTGTGAAGTATCCATACTGACCGGTGAAGGTCAGTATTATAAGACTTGCTCTTAAAATGCTAGATGATTCTTTCAGACAGAGCATGCTCAGAGTGTTCTGCCATTAATCTTGATGTAATGTGAATTAGGAACAAATTAGTTTGCTTGCTAAAACGAAGATTTAGGCAGCGAGATTAAATATGCTAAACGGTAAAGGTTGTTCTAGTAATGCTGGCGCCACAATAAACAGGACATATAAATGTTTAGGCCTAAAGCAAGTAGGAGAGCAAGATTAAAACACTTGACAACTGAACACATGTTAAATTTATTCATTATATTAAATCAGTAGAAATCAAACTACAGAAATAATTGCATCGGTAAATTATCTTGGACTGCCAACTAAGGAGTAGTCTCAGTAGTATTGGGAGCAAGAGATTAGGGCAAGTAGAGTAGAGAGACAGAGAGAGGGGGGAGCTGGCCTGCGGCGTGGCACCGCCGGCCGTTGACGCCGCCATGGTGTCGGGCGAAGGTGGTGGGATGAGTTGACGCCCGAGTTGGGGAAGGCCGAATCCGCAAGCAGGGAGGCCGGAGAGGAAGTGGATGCGCCAGGGAACTCGTCAGTGGCGAGCATTCCGGCGAGGCCGAGCTAGGGTATGGAATTTAGGAACATGAGAAGGCAAAATCGAGAGTAATAAATGGGGTGCGCATTAGGGAAGAGCATGGAGTTGCATAGTGGTGGCCGGAGTCAAAATCCGCCGCCGTCGATGTCCATCCAGGCGGTGGCGATGTAGTCGAAGTGGGAGCAGAGGGATGGCAAGATAGGGAAAGCAGAATAATAGACTAGTAGTAGCAGGTCTGCAGGGAATTTTTAGTGGATTTTGGTTCTATTGGACATAGTATTTATAAAAATAATAATATACGTATCATATTTGTAGAAATATTACTTTTATTATCCGGTGAGCGGGCGGCGCGCACAAAGAAAGCGGCGCGTGGGTCGAGGCGGCGGCGCTGCCGCCTCGCCAAACAAACAACGATGACCTACCACCCAGTGAGGAGATGACAGGTGATTAAGCCAGCTGATAAACCAGTTTAATCACCTATCCTAATTTTTCGTTTAGTGTTTGTTTAAATTTTTAAATATATCAAATAAGCTCAAAAATTATGAAATTTTATGTACAGCTTCGCGACACAATGTACTTGACAGTGTAATTTTTGAGTTATTTTTATCCGTTGTGAATGTTGCTTAAAAATTCAATAAATTTTGATATTTATATAAGTTTTTACATATAACAAACGAGCTCCAAAAATTACAGAATTTTATGTGAAACCTCTTGACACAGTCATAGTTATTGTGTAATTTTTTGGGAATTTCATGTGGTCCAAATTTATTACGTTTATTTAGGTTCATTTAATCATGAATTTAACGATGTTCAGGCATCTTTCAAGTGGCTGGCCTATGTGCTTCGAGCATGTGTCGGCCAGATCGTGCTATATTTTTCTTCCTGTTGTGCCCTTTGCACAATTGCCACTCTATGTGTGTCGTGCCTCCTTGTGCGCTCCCTCGTCCGCACTAATGTCGTTATGTCCATGTCGTCCCCTCTCGCCCGCTTCCTCATTTGCACATTTATCAGTGTTACCATGTCGTCTCCCCTCACCCGAAGTGCTGCTCGTGACAATGGGTCCTCAATTTACAGGGTGAGTGTATCGGGTTCACTTTTCGCTCCCCTATAAATACGAACCTCTCGCAGTTCGTCATTGCTCACCTCAGACTCTCAGTTGCTCATTGCGGAAGCTTATTCTCGCGGTCGTCGCTCAAAATTAGGAGTGCGTAGCTAGTTATTTTGAGAAGCCAGTGCATAACTCATTAAGGACGCGACAGTGCTGATTGCTTCTTCCGAAAGACAGGTAATTTTTTATGGCATGCTTTCAACATTATTCCTGTAGTCCTAGTCATAATTACTATTATTTAGTTAGTCATAATTAATACAGTTTATACTATGAAGTAAGTTTTACTATCATTATTAATTTTCGCACTAATATTTGGTCTATCCTATGTATTGGAAGGTATGGTTTTACTGGAGCTTTTCGAACAGTTGTACGATGAGAAACACCGTTGCTACTCATGGCGATGAGTGACGCGGCTGGCCCTTCGCCCTTCAAGCTGCCGGGGGGTCCGTGGGCGTTGGACGAGCACTACATCCCAACCCTGCAGGCCACGGGCTTATTGCCCTTTGCGAGGCTAGTCTCCACCAGACACGAGTTCACCATTGACGATAGCCTACTCGCGGCATTGGTGGACAAGTGGAGGTCCGAGACGCACACATTCCACTTTCAGTGGGGTGAGATGATGGTCACTCTGCAGGATGTAACGTTCTTGACCGGTCTCCCTCTTGGGGGTGACGCACTTGTTCCAGCCCCTGCACCAGCTGACTGGAAGGAGAGGTTGGCAGACCGGTTTTGGCCGGCCTATCCTGGAGAGTGCATGTGGTGTCTCCCACACTTGGCTGAACAATTTTAGTGTGTGCCCGCAGGATACACCATCGGAGGTCGTTAGGAGGCACCTCGTCGCATTTCTTATTCAACTCTTTGGTTGGAGCATGTTTTCGGCCACACACGGTGATATTTGTAACGCTAAGTTCATCGACCTCGCCGAGTTTTTGGTTGATGCAGAGTTTGGGGTGATGCCTGGGTACATCTAGGGATTAGCGGTCTTGTGCGCTTTGTATCGGGGGTTATGTAATGCTTGCTAGTGCGCAACTGCTGGTACCCTCAATCTGGCTATCTACTACGTGCTCGTGCAGCTATGGAGTTGGGAGCACTTCCCTGTCGGACGTCCGACCATCGTGATGCCAGTACACCTATTCGACAAGTTCACCGACCTTACATACGGGCCCACTATGGGCATCCGATGGACTGCTGCCCGTCTGCACTAGGCGAAGGGCAAACCGTCGAGGTGCTACTTGCTATGGCACAATGAGTTCGAGTCGTTGCACGACAGCGACGTCATGTGGGGTCTGTGAACTGTAGATTTTATGGATCGTGTATCGCCGCACGAGCTGTCCCTGCAATGCTTAGAGGACGCGGAACTATGAGCGATGACACACCATCTGGTGTTCTCATACATGGTGGAGGCTTACGCGCCACAGCACATGATGCGACAGTTCGGTTTGCACCAGGCCGTGCCCCCTTTGGATGGTAGGTTCCTACCGTAAGCCGTACAACGTTGAGTCAAGCCCCATCCGACTAATGTGTACATTTTATATGTCTTGCTATGTAACGTCCATGATTCTGGAAATGCAGACAATCAAGGGTTAGTCGGCATGGTACGAACTGGCGGATACTGCAATAACAGTGGTGGACAGCATGGATGGATAGGGCGCACCTTGATTTCGTCATGGAGCAACGTCCGTACGACGAGTACCTGGAGTGGTATGTACCCCGGTCACACAACAGACTCACCATTCCTCTACCAGATCGCCCCGAGTAAATCACGCACAAGGAAAGTCTGCAACGCTCGATCGATCTCCACAGCGCTTCTTGGCAGCATGATAGCGTAAGACAGTTCTAATTTCTTATCGTTTCTATTGTAGGGGTGGCCCCCACCTAAGTCTAGCCGGCCTGATTAGAAGGTTGTAAAGCTTGAAATGGGACATGTATAATGACAGAAGTGCCCTTGAGAGGGATACTTGGGTGTAAGGACACAATTGTAAAATACTCCCCATGTGAATATATATATATATATATATATATATATATATATATATATAAGGCCATCCAAGCCATGGGGAGGAACCCAAGCATTGCTCACTAACTCTCCACTACCACACCTCTCTCTCTCTGTTTGGTCTGTAACCACAACAGTTTCATTTAAGAAATTCGTACTGGTCATTATTGAAACTGTTTCATATGCCACTTCAGCTGAAGCGGGCGCAGCGCATCGCAAGGGCGTCCAAGCCACCATCACCAGCCCGGAACACCATAGGCTCTGCAGAATACTTTGAAGTACATCCTAAAGCAGGCCAAAAATAGTACACAACCTAAGCTGCAGCCATTCCATAGATCACACTGTGCACATAAGCCACCCAGTGGGGGTACTATGATCACTCGCTAGGTCATCGCAACTTAGCGAGTTTGGTCGGCCATCACAATATACCGAGTCTGTCTGGCATCGTAGTACTAGCCGCCGATCATCCGTGCGCCGTATCAACGGGGAGGTAACTTATGAACAAACCTATATTTTGTCTTCCTATTAGGCCTTGCGTTTCACTAACATCATGGTGTTCTCCCACCGCAGGTCTGTCGTCGAGATGTATCACTTTTTACGTCCACACTACCTACACAGACTACCGCTACCCATTCTTCATCTTCGTTGCACATTTGGGAGGTATGAGATTCACATTATACATCCGGAATATTTATTGTGACTAATATCGTTTCATCTTGCAGCCTCCAATTCAATATGGGGGTGACGATGAGTCCACCGATGATGATACGGGCCTCCCAGATGCTTCCAGAGAGCACTACACAGCGCCAGGGTTTGCAGCGTACGCAGGGTAGAGCTCAGCATTCACAGCATACCCAGAGTTTGAACACTTTGGTAGGGAGAGCTCCTCCGGCTTCGCTGCCAAGTGATACAGTCAAGGCAAGAGCTCCTTCGCACAACGAGAGGGATTTCTATAGTCCTTCGTTTACGATATTATTACGGACGGCTTGCAATTCAGTATGTCTCAGTTGGAGGACATCGACCTTTACCGAACCCAGCCTACTGTACCTGAGCCTACTGGACCACCACCGACCACTGAGCAAACAGAACGGTCTTCATACCTCCTCTGACTTGAGACGCAACCTTCGGACCGACTGACGTAGGATGGATACTCACGGGAGTCTTGATGAATCGTAATGATCCTCCAATGCCAATGCAAGGGACGAACACTCTTTAATCCGCCAAAACACACTCGTGTTGATTTCGTCGACCACCAAGCGAAGATCTATCGTGCACCCAATTCCCAGCGGAAAGGCTGAATGATCTTGATTGAAGAAGATACTCCTAATTCCATAAGGAATTTCAGCAACAATGCTAAACTCGAAAACTTTAGTAGATTGATTTTTCTCAAACGTGATCTGAGCCCTAAAGGCTGCCAATACAAGGCTTATATAGCCCCTGGGATGTCCATATGGTCCCCAAACCAAGTACAACTCAACCCTATATGGTTTTAGATACAAACTCTCACAAAAAGAAAACTATATTTTACACCTGTCATATTGTTTTGGTCATAACTTTTTATCCGTGGAGAATTTGAAGGTGGGACCAAATCCAGCCCTTGAAATTATCTTTCCAACGAGTACAAGAACATCTGAATCGGACTCCGTTTGTGAAAGTTATGGCCTTTTAGTAATCTGTCAGCTGTCCCGAACAAATCCGAATTGAATCTGAGTTGAATCCGAGTTGAAATTGGATTGAGCACGTGGGAAGTCCGAATTTGGCTTGAAAATCTTATCCAAATCTTGTAGTTTAAGTCCTTGGGCTCCTCCTTTTGCTCTCCCCTTTGCATGGGCTTCTTTCCTCCTTGATGAGCTACATGGGCTGCTTGGTTTCCTCCTTTCCATTCCCATAGGCTTTGAGCTTTTCGCTTTTGGTAGCAAATATGATCACCCTCCTTGTGCTTTTCCATTGCTTTGGCCCCGGAATCATCATAATATTCAAACCTAATAATAAACAAGAATTTGACATAAGGCAGTATATTGTTCCTACGAATAGAAGGAAATTCATTAAGAAACAAAATCACCTGACAATATTTAATGCAGCTCAATACTTCTTTCCAATGAAATAATGTATTTGATTGAAAAGTGCTAATCATGTGCGTATCTGCATCATCCTCCCCTTCTTCAAGAAAAGCCGTCCTTGGCTTTTGATAGCCTAAAATTGTACTAAACAAAGAATACAATGTGTATGCATGGTATATGTATTGGTCAGTTACACCCCTTCCGTCTTTCACATTATTATTTCCTGGAGGTGTAGTAAGCAAAAAAGAACAACACATATGCGTGGTATATGTATGAATCAATTATTGTGTCATTCTCATTCTCACTGTTTTGCACAAACCAATTGATACTACAACAGCTATCAAATGCATACTTTGCAATGTTGTCTTTCATATCATTCTCCCTCCCATGAGAAAAAGTCGTCCTCGACTTTGCTAAGCACATGGACAAGTCATTAATGGGCCAAACTAAATTAAGTTGTTCAAATATGGGGGAGAAAATTTTTAGTTCCTTCCATGCTTCAACTGCGCTACTCTGATTATTTGTACATGATTGTACATTAAAGTATGAATATGTAGGCTTAAGAAAACTTTTAAAACATGAAGCACTATTGTTGAAACTCATCTCATTGTGATCATGATATGGCATAAAAGTTTGTTTATCCAAAATATACAATTTCAATTCAGCAAGCTTATCACATGTAATGCATATTCGGTAAACATAAAACTTATCATCTATACCATAATTTCAATCAAATTGAACTTATATGTATATACATAGGTACTAACTAGTGATTTTAAACATGAAATTTCAGCAACATTCTCAATCACACTAGATAGCTCTCTAGGATCATCAAACATGATATAGCACAAAGAATCACTAGGAGATATTCGAGTAAGAACTTCCTTATGAGTAATCAATTCCACATTATGTAAATTGAGCAAAGAAATTTCAGAACATGGAATTTTCATTCATATGAGTTCTCACAAGTACTCACCGTTTCACAATTAATTCCAGCGCTAATATTGTTACCTTTATTGTTCTCCTCAGTTGATATAAGTGTTGTAGGTATTAAATCATCATGATGTAACAACGGAACAGCAAGTACTTCATCTTCAACCGTTCTTATCTCCTCATCTTTGACTTCCAATGATGCCGGTTGTTGAATGTTTAATTCCTCATCTTCAATTTCAATCTGCACAATGTGAGAAACAACACTAGAAGTAGACATTAATGTGTTAGTTTCAAAATCAACCTCATTTTGTCTATCTTCTACTTCTCTCTTTTCTTTTGGTGTATCTCTCATACTCTCAATTTGGATGCTCTCAAACTCACATATGGTGGGATCATACAACTTGCTCTTTTTAACACTCTCACTCAATTTGGCTATGTGGTTTTCATTCTCACATGGGTTTTGATGCATCTCAATTGTTGTATGTGTCATTGGGGTAGCACAAGTTGTCTCCTTTACCCAAGGGAAAGTCCCATGCTCGGTCATCTTCTCACATGACACACCAGTGGAACCATAAGAACTGAAGTGTGGACTTGGATGAAACCGTGATGTACGCATATCTATAAGTCTCTTTTCCTGCTCAATAGTGCAATTCACAAGGTCATGCATGCTACTAAAATATTTACCTTGAAGTGCAGTGGCGATTTCAGAATTTAAGCCTTCTTTGAAATATGTCTTCTCCCTTAATGCACTTGTGACACCGGCACGACGCAATGCATGCTTCAACTTATAATAGTAATCTTGAACAATGTTACTCCCTTGTGTGATACTCTCTAGATGGCGAAGTAATTTTCGTGCATAATATGATGGCACAAACTCACTCCTCATAAACGCCTTCAAGTCTGACTAAGATTGAATGAGTTGTTTCCCAAATAGTTGTCGCCACCAACTATAAGCATAGTCTTGAAACTCTCTAGTGGCACGCATCACCTCTTGGGATTTGGGGAGCTTCTGAAATCTAATCACTTTCTCCATTCGCCATTCCCATTTAAGATACTCCTCTGGGTCATTACTGCCATAGAAAGGAACAAATGTATCTTCTTCTTGTTGTGGTCGAAGTGCCCGCACAATGTCATTCACGATGTTTGTTTGTAACACCTTCATTTGTTGATTGAGCTCAATACGGAGATCCTGCATGTCCGCCTTCAGTTGTCCCTCCATTACAGTTTCTTGTGTAATGTCTCGAGCAATGACGTTGGAAATGGTATCATAGTTTTCTCCTCCTCTTGTCATGGTTAGATTGTGCAAAGAAAACACAAAACCACAATATATGGGTAATATGTGGAGTCACTCAATCTCACTTTTCCTTTCCCAAGTAAAGTTCTTACCTTTCCGAAGTGAATTAAGACAAAAAGAAACTTACACTTGGTGGTGGTTACAATAATAAGTGATGATCAAGCGGATTTAAAAGTGACTCACAATTGCACGGCAAAGGATATTTTGTGGAGCTTGGTTAGGAAGTATTTATCCTACATAATCTGAATTTCTCGATGTTTGTAAAATTAAGTAATAATCCAAGTTAGAAAATATTACCTATGTGCTGATCCAATAGATATAAGTGATGTGTATGAATGCACACGCAATGATCAATGTGACTCAATGCAACAAAGGAATGAGCTAAATAGAAACAATTAGGAACAATAGCTCGTTTGCATCAAGTACTAAGAGAGACGCTAGCCAATTGCAATAACAAGAATAGAGGGCACAGGATTGCTCAAGAATTTTAGTCACTCAAACTGAAAATAGGAACTAGAACCACTCACCCAATCAGCCTTCTCTCTTTTTTCTCTCTCTTTTTTTTGCTCACCTATTTTTTTCTTTTTCTTTTTGCTACCTTGCCAATCACCTAAATATGTTCAACTCACTGTTCTGAGTCTATTAAGGTATATGGGTCACAAACTTTTGTGGAAGGTAGGGATCTCTCTCTCTCTAAACTTTGAATTTTTTTTGATCGGCCGGAGTGGTGATTCACAAGCCCAATATTCAGCTATAAATATTCAGGAGCAGCCCTCAATGCAATATCAATGACTAGTCTCAAGTATTCAAAGGATATAAGTGAAGCTCGTATGTGTGGTGTTCAGCCGTATGGTGTTCAAGGAAGCCAACGCGAACACTAACACCTCCCTAGAGTTGGTTTCGGATGACAACTTCCACACGGATTCGGAAGTGGACAGCTACCCAAAACCGACTTGGATTCTAGAGTTGTACTCGGATTGATCTAGGAGGAGTTATGGACACGGACTCAACTTCAAGAGTAAATTGAATCTACCTTTTTTTGTTTTATGGGGACACAAGATCAAGTTACGCGAAGGAACACAAAGATCAGCACGTAAACAAAATTTCTAATGGATCAAGACTTAATAAAACTCATGAAAATAACATATGCGAAACTAGGGTTTGGATTTTTTTGTGTTTTCGGTTTATGGACTATAGGACAGTAAGTAATAAACTGAAATTTAAAAAGATAAGATCCTATCGAGTAAACCGCGCTCTGATACCAAGATGATACGGGGTCGCCCGATCTTCTCGACGTAGGATGGATACTCACGGGAGTCTTGATGAATCGTAATGATCCTCCAATGCCAATGCAAGGGACGAACACTCTTTAATCCGCCAAAACACACTTGTGTTGATTTCACGACCACCAGCGAAGATCTATCGTGCACCCAATTCCAGTGGAAAGGTGAACAATCTTGATTGAAGAAGATACTCCTAATTCCATAAGGAATTTCAGCAACAATGCTAAACTCGAAAACTTTAGTAGATTGATTTTTCTCAAACGTGGTCTGAGCCCTAAAGGCTGCCAATACAAGGCTTATATAGCCCCTGGGATGTCCATATGGTCCCCAAACCAAGTACAACTCAACCCTATATGGTTTTAGATACAAACTCTCACAAAAAGAAAACTATATTTTACACCCGTCATATTGTTTTGGTCATAACTTTTTATCCGTGGAGAATTTGAAGGTGGGACCAGATCCATTGCGTAGCCCTTGAAATTATCTTTCCAACGAGTATAAGAACACCTGAATCGGACTCCGTTTGTGAAAGTTATGGCCTTTTTAGTAACTGCCTGTCAGGCTGTCCCGAACCAAATTCGAATTGAATCCTGAGTTGAATCCGAGTTGAAATTGGATTGAGCACGTGGGAAGTCCGAATTTGGCTTGAAAATCTTATCCAAATCTTGTAGTTTAAGTCCTTGGGCTCCTCCCTTTTGCTCTCTCACTGCATGAGATTCTTTCCTCCTTGATGAGCTACATGGGCTGCTTGGTTTCCTCATTTTCATTCCCATAGGCTTTGAGCTTTTCATTTTTGGTAGCAAATATGATCACCCTCCTTGTGCTTTTCCATTGCTTTGGCCCCGGAATCATCATAATATTCAAACCTAATAATAAACAAGAATTTGACATAAGGCAGTATATTGTTCCCACGAATAGAAGAAAATTCATTAAGAAACAAATTCACCTGACAATATTTAATGCGGCTCAATACTTCTTTCTAGTGAAATAATGTATTTGATTGAAAAGTGCTAATCATGTGCGTATCCGCATCACATGAGTAACTAGTAGCTTTCTAAAATAAACTTGTCTTTTCCGATTAAATCTTATTTTAAAAATCTTGAGAATTAAGATGAGACTTATTGATTCTATAGCGGACTTATGCATGTCATTTCTTTTGTAATTTATGGCTGCTGAGTATATACTCATTCTTTCTATTAATCCCTTTGTCTTAGAAATGACAAATGAAGATCGGAGGACTCCATACCACTTCAACTTTTCACACCATATGTACCTGATAATATCCTTATGTATTTGACTTTCTGAGGATGCCAATGCATATCTGATGTCCATGCCTCCATGGCAAGACCTAGCACATGTTATCATGCCTATCACTTTTTTAACAACATATATCGCTACAGTTTTACATATTTTACTTTATGTAAATCACCTATAGATTAACGATACAAGAAGACATGCATACACTTTTACGACGTCACATCTACTGCACATGGATCACTCAACTTGGGTTTTTAAATAGTCTCTAGGTATGTATTTTGAAGTTTTCTTTTGGGCCAAAAAACCTAAAATAGATAAAAGCCGTTGACACGCAAAACGGGTTAGGGCAAAAAAAAAACAGCCCAGTGAGAAAAAACCTGACATGTTAACATGGAACGGGGAGAAGGAAACCGATATTTATTTACAATCGCACGGCTCAAGATTGGAGTATCCCAAATACAAAGGTACGCAAAAGTTGCCTAGACACTCCAAAAAAAAAAATCAATTTGCATAGAACCGGTTCCGACGACCAATCAACTTGTGGCTTGAGGTGAAAAGCCCAAAAGGGTCGAAACTCGAAACAGTCACCCCTTCGCCCAAAACCACACAGCCCCAAGCGGGCCCCACCTCCCATAGACCGAAAGCCCGAAGCACATCCAATCCGACCGTCTCCATTAGAGATGGCAACGGGTAAATACCCGTCGGGTATAGCCAAACCATACCCGTACCCGATACCCGCACCCGCACCGCCTAATACGCATACGCTTTGCGGGTATAGAAACTTACCCATACCGTACCGCGCGGTATTTATACCGACAGGTAACCCATACCCGAATTGATAAGGGTATATACGAGAACACGGTATATACGAGTGTGAGTATTTCCATCGGCCGTTTGAATATATATATACGCCACGGTATATATACTGTTGCTATATCTAATATACACCCGGTCGGGTATATTTTACCCGCGGGTATGCGGGTACGGGTAGTATACACCCGCACCCGCACCCGCATACCCGATGGGTAGAGATTTTTGCCCATTAGCATACCCGCGGGTGAAGATATCTTTCCATACCCGCCTCCTTATCGGGTAAAACCCATCGGGTACTCGGGTTTCGGGTACCCATTGCCATCTCCATCGTCCTCCGCCAACAGCAAGGCTGCGTCCGGTGGGCGTCCGATCCCCAAGAAGAGAGAGAAGAAGAGAGAGGAGGCTCGCAGCCGCGCCGCGCAAGCGCAACCGACGAGCAACCCCTCAATTTCCACGACGCGAAGGCGACCCGCCCTGCCCATCATCGAAGCCCCCCGTCTCCTCTCTCCCCAGATCGCCCTCCCCCAAATTCCCATCGTCCTTTTCCCCACCAACCTCAAAACCCTCGCCGCCGCCTCCCCTCCCCGCAACCCCGTGTTCCCATGGCCTCCGCCGCCGCCTCGGAGGAGGCCGTCAAGGTGAGCCGTCTCTAGCCCTTCCCCCTCCCCCTTCGCCGGGGTTCTGGACTTCTGGGGATCTCCCCGGCCCGTGGTTTTTTTACCCCGTCGAATTTCGGTGCGCCTGGGGGCTGATGCGGCTGGTTTTGTTCGTGGTGCGCGCAGGCGGCGAAGGTGCTGATGGTCGGGGCAGGAGGCATCGGTTGCGAGCTGCTCAAGACGCTCGCGCTCTCCGGCTTCAGCGACATCCACATCGTGAGTCTGCTAGCTACATGCTTCCTCGCTCCTAGTTAACACTGCTCCTAGGTTTACAGCCGTGTTTCTCGAATCGAGCTTGTGCATTAGCTGGGTAGATAGTGGCGCGACGGATGGCTGGTGCGCTTCTGAGTTAGTAGTGGGATCTGCGATAGGGATAGCGTTGACCACAAAGCTGAAAAGTGGATAAGTAAACCCTGTAGAGCATGAGGGGACTATCCGCTGCTCTTTTGAGTGTTTTCCTGTAGGCTGCTCTTACTTGCAACTATACTTGGTAAGGGTTGTATTTATCTTTAGGACGCAGGTCGCTCTTTGTTAGCATTGTGCATAGGGTCTTACTCTTGGCCGGTAGGTGATCTGCTGTGCTGCTACTCACGTTTGTTTTGCTGTTGGTGCGAAGGCTGCCGCTGTACGGTAATTCCTTAAGGTTGGTCTACCTTGTACTCAAAGCGGTTTGTGAATGGACACGATGTAGTCTTTGTTCAGGTAACCAAAGCTACACAAATCAATGTGCTTGAGACGGCTGCGACGCACTTGGTTGTTATTCATGGGCCACTTGCTAGGTTATTATTCACGTCTTTATCTCGCTTTCTCTTGGTTGGACTAAATTGGTAGTATGGTTGTCACGACATCACCTAGGCGACACCAAGTCGTCCTGGTGGCCGGAGGGGGACGCCATGGCTCGTCGCCTAGGGTTGAGGAGTTAGGCGGCCACCTCTAGGCCAAATCCAGCCGCCTCTGGCTCTCACACAGATATGGCCACTGCCTTCTCAAATCTGGAAGCGGCCGCCTCTTCCCGCGCTGTCGCTGCCTCATCCAGCGCTCTTCCCGAGCCGCACCCCCGTGTTGGGCTCCATCTCTGCCATCCTCGAGACTTGCCACCACCGGATTTGGGCTACACTGCTCGGATCTGGCAAAGGAGGTAAGCGACGTTGGCGGGAAGAAGCGGTGGGTAGGAGGAGGTGACAGCGGATAGGAGGGAGGAGGCAAGGCGGCGGAGAGGAGGAGGCTGTGGGGAGAGGAGGGCGGAGGTGAGACGGCGGGAGGGGAGGCATCGGATAGGAGGGCAGAGGTGAGGCGGCGGAGAGGAGGCGACACGCACAGGTTTGGGGAAGAGATGTCGGGCTCGGGCCGGAAATGGCCGGCGGTTAAATGGATCGAGATTTTTTTGGTCTTTTTGTGATTTAGTCCTCGTAGTAAATTAATTCTGTATCGAGGGGAAAATTGTTTGCTTTCAAGAAAACAAAGAGCAGCAACGACAAGTGACGAAATCCTCACACGCGCGCAAAAGGAAGTCTCTAGAGAGCAATTTACTGATCTTTTTCAGAGTTTGAGAGTAATTCAGTTACTCCAGATTAAATCAATTTATGTGTACTGTGCTATCACAGTACTGGAGGCATCTGTTCCTGTCAAATGTCAATATTGACATCATTTTCACCGCTGTTGTCGCTGCCGACTGGCACTGCCGAAATCACCACGTCCTTTCCAATATCCCTGAAGCTACTTTCCCAGCGATCTGCTGTGTTTTCAGGTTGGATTAAGGGCTACAGGCAAGAGAAATCAGCAGCACGATCCATGATTCCCGTCAGTGTAAATGAAGAGCTGATATGATAAACCAAGGCTCCGCAGGTCAGCAGAGTAGATTGCGCTTTGATTCGCTTGTCGTGCTCGTGATTAAGCTCGTGCGCACTGCATATATGCACGAGCGGTGGACCTCGGTAAATCAGTCAGTGCTGCATGCGGGGCGCGAGCACGAGCAGCACGACGACGAGCCAGCCTCGCCTCATCGATCGATCGATAGGCATCTGTGCACTACAGTTGCCAGCTTGCAGCCTACTTGAATTGCTGCGAGTATTCCCTGGGACCCTGGTTCTCTGGTGGATCCAAATCGAATAGATTCAATTCCTACGGCACGCACGTTGTATGGACCTAGCTTGGGGTCACCACCCCATGATTTAGTCCTCGTAGTTCCTGAAAATTACGAGTAGACCCCTCGCTCAATAGATTTTTTCTGATTTAGACCTCATAAGACATGGTTATTTAGATAATTTATGCTATTATGTCGTCTAACTACTATCATCTAACTGTCACCATCGCGCACACCTAGTTGACTAGGCGTCCAGGCGCCCCGGTCTCGCTGCGACTTGCCGGAGCGCCGTGACAACCTTGATTGGTAGTTCTATTTACAAAGAAAAAAGTATGCATGGGAAACAAAACCTTTATCTTACCTCATTTTGGCATGACACAGGGAGATAAAATGATTCCTCATTCATTCTTTTTGCATTTGTTTGTTCCATTTCTTTTCCTTCTTTCATCTGCTTTATCATTTAATCTGATTTGCTTCATGCTTGTAACATATTAGTTCATGTGCCATTGCCAAGGGTCATTTTACCCTTAGCGCTGATGGAACTTATGAAAAAATATGTCAATTTCCTGTCAAATGGTGTACCCAAGGAATTTGATCTTTTTCTCTGCAGATTGACTTGGACACAATTGAGGTCAGCAATCTGAATAGACAGTTTTTATTTCGCAAGAGTCACGTTGGACAGTCAAAAGCCCATGTAAGTACAATTTCTATCGTATTGATCTGGGGGGCTTTCTATTATGTATTTCTTGTTTTCACTTGATTATGGCTGTTCCTTATGCTGTTTGTATAATTGATCTTGCCAGGTTGCTCGAGATGCTGTTCTGAAATTTAGGCCAAATATTAAGATAACATCATATCATGCAAATGTGAAGGAATCACAGTTCAATGTTGAATTCTTCAAGCAATTTAATGTAGCTCTGAATGGCCTTGATAACTTGGATGCTAGACGGCACGTTAATCGCCTCTGCCTTGCAGCTGAAGTTCCTTTGGTTGAAAGTGGAACGACTGGGTTTTTGGGACAGGTGAGGTGATCAAATACCACATTTGTTGTCTCAGCAACTCTTGTGCTGCTATGCATGGAGCTATAATTCCTAGTGGCTTATCATCATGCTGCTAATTTGTACTGTTAGTTTATAGCTTTTCCGCTCTCTGTATGTGTCATAATGCAAGGTATATAGTATCTACCGATGGTTGTGAGTACTGGTATGTCAGCCTTTCTTATTTCGCTGGTAGTATTCCTGTTACAGGTGATTCCCTGTTATTAAATTGTCGGCCAGTATGCAGAACCATGTACTATCTCTGAAGGAAACCCTTGGTCGTTTATTTTCTTTTTGGTAGTGACAGCAATAATATTTACCATAGGCATACATCCATTTGGTTGAGTATTTGTTTTGCGACTGGCCATTGTGCACCTCATGGCTGAATCTTTGGCTTGAACCATTGGATAATTACGTGATGGGGGTCCATAGAGGGAAATGTGTGGTCGTTTCTTAACTGTGCCTTTTGAGTGCAGATAAGCTAATGTGGATCAGAGAAAGTAGGCATTTCCCCCTTCCACCAAATCTGCATGTGCATCTTTTATATATTAACGGTGTATCTAGAAATGGAAATTGTGCAGAATTTAATTTCAAATATTCTCCCTATACAACACACAAACATCTACTGGTGGTAGCTACGCTAAAATTTGTGTACATTCCACATGGGCTACATTACATACAAGTGCATATATTCCTTTTCGTAGTGTGTAGACTATAAAGTGCCCAAGAAATTCCATAATTTAGCTACTTGGACATTGCACAATTTTGCAGTGAGCATGAAATATATGGGTTGTTGGCATGCGATGCATGGACACTGGTTATCAAAACTCAAGAATTCTTATATGTGCCTTGATTTTATTTAATGGTTGGATCTTAGTATACTTACAAATGAGTTTTTGCGTTGTGGACTGGCAACAGTGTTGTTGTTGAAACTTGAAACTATCCTTGTTTATTTTAATAGCATAGCATATCTGTCAAGTGTACTAAAAGATAAGCCACCAATGTTGACTAAACTAATCAATGAGTCCCTGCTTTAAATAGTTCAATACTTTGCTAAAAATACTTGTCATTCCATATGTTGCAGGTTACTGTTCATGTCAAGGGTAAAACTGAGTGCTATGAGTGTCAACCAAAGCCTGTCCCAAAATCATATCCTGTCTGCACAATTACAAGCACTCCATCGAAGGTTCCTTTTGCCACTCTTGTTGCCCCACTTTCGTTTTGCCTTTTCCTTCTTTCAGTTTTTTTTTGTAAGCTGCATTTCTTATCATAATTGTGTTTCTGTTCTTGTATTTCTGCCAAGACTAATTTTGTACTCTTGCAGTCTTTTGTTGGTTTGGACTATTTGTGTGATGCAAATTTTTTGTTAAATATGGGAAGGGGCATTTATTATGTAGTTACTTAGTAATATTTGTGTATTCATGGCCTGATGCCCCTGTTTATATATATATGAAAATATGCTTGTTTACTCGATCTTTGGTTACTTGAATAATTTCGATGGAACCTGGCAACTGATGCTATTGCCTATCGGACTTAGTTATAAGGACACTTATGTTACGGAATCATCTATGTATGTTGAATATCTTGGAATCCACAAAATGTGAGTTGCATGCACAAAAGGTGTATTCTTCTAACAAACATTCATCCCCTTGTTTTGGGAAATTCTGTTGTTAGCTTGCTAGTTTTGGTAATACTTTTGTGAACTCACAATCTTGTTAACTATAGTACCTGATCAGTTTTTAATGCTAGCATTAATGGCTGATTTTGTCTCTTTGCAGTTTGTTCACTGCATTGTTTGGGCAAGGGAACTGCTTTTTGCGAAGCTGTTTGGTGATAAAAACCAGGATAATGATCTTAATGTGCATTCAAAGGATGGTACCAGTTCAAAATCAGATGTATTTGAAAGGAATGTAGGTGAAGATCTTGAAAAATATGCTCAGAGGATCTATGATCATGTATTTGGTTACAACATTGAAGTTGCTTTGGAGAATGAAGAAACTTGGAAGAATCGAAAAAGGCCAAATCCAATATACATCAGAGACGCATTACCTGTAGAAGCTATTCAGCAAAATGGTTGCCCACGTGACTGCAATGATGAGGAGCAGGAAGAACCATCTGCTATGGTGTCTCTAGGTCTTAGAAATCCACAAGAGATATGGACTCTCGCTGACAATTCAAGAGTGTTCTTGGAGGCTTTAAAATTATTTTTTGAAAAAAGAGAGAAGGTTTGTATGAAATTTGTTCTGAGTTCTATAACCTTTAAAATTTACTTTCCTTTATATAATTGAGATTTTCTGGTTTTCAGGACATTGGGAACTTGGTTTTTGACAAGGATGACCAATTGGCTGTGGAGTTTGTTACTGCTGCAGCTAATATCAGAGCTTCCTCTTTTGGAATACCACTGCATAGCCTTTTTGAAGCTAAAGGTGTTGCTGGGAACATAGTACATGCTGTGGCAACAACAAATGCTATAATTGCTGGTCTAATTGTTATTGAAGCAATCAAAGTGCTCCAGGGTGATTATCAGAAATATAGGTGACTACATTTTTAATTTGTTACTTGACATTGTTTTGCCAATGTTTTCTACGTAAGATATCACAGTTCAGTCTAATTACCTGCTTTCTGGATATGTTAGTTTCCAAAGAGTCCTGCTGATGCCAATTTTCTAGACTTTAATGTTACTTTTTTTTAATATGCTATGGTATCTTATTCACATGTGTTGCTTTGGATTTTCCATTGGTAGTATAAAAGCATTGTAACTTCATTTATTTACATATTTACAGAATGACATATTGTCTTGAACATCCTTCAAGGAAGACACTCTTGATGCCTGTAGAGCCTTTTGAACCTAATAAATCATGCTATGTCTGCTCTGAGGTATTTTGCACTGTTCTAGGATATATGATGTTCTTTTTTTTGCTCTCTTTTGGTTCTGATCTGAAACTAAAACTGAATGCATCAGACCCCTCTACTTCTGGAGGTTAACACTAAGACAACAAAGCTTAGGGAGGTCATCGACAAGATTATAAAAAGCAAACTTGGAATGAACCTCCCTTTGGTAATGATTGGCTCGACGCTTGTTTTTGAGGATGGTGATGGCTTAGAGGAAGACGAGGCTGCAAACTATGCTTTAAACCTTGAAAAGGTACTACATCAGTGTTCCCTGTTCAAGCCCGGGAAATGATACGCTCCATAGCATTTATTTCTTTTTTAGCCCATGGTCCTTTTAGTTGAAAATTGTTATTGCCAGCTTAGTGTTGATCGATTATTACAGGTCTTGGCTGAACTTCCAGCTCCAGTTATTAATGGTACAAAGCTTACTGTCGAGGATTTTCAACAGGAATTATCATGCAGCATTAACATCAAGCACAGGTTCATAGCTGTCTTTTCTATACAACTTATGCTTTTTAAAAAACTTTGCATGTTGGCCTCTGTGTGTGTCAGACATGACGTTTAAAATGGTACCGTAGCTGTATGCTTGTATATAACACGTAATTTTCTGGTTCCCTGTGCCTTCCAAAAATCTCTTCAAAAGGTTGGAATCTTGCCCGAGGTATGATTGCTCTGGTACAATTAAGTCCTAGGTGGACGTGGATGATAGTTAGCTACTAGTGTATGATATACATAGATCGCTTATATTTCACATATTTTCACTAGATAAATTTAGCAAATGATGGTCACAAAGTAGTATGGTACCAAAACTGCCGTTGTTTTATACAATGCTGTAACATACAAATTGGCTCTAACAAATACATGTATATAAATTGCTTCTCATTCTATGCCAGATATGAATGGAAGCTGCCTGCTATAATTCTGTAGTAGTGCACGCATACGATTCATTACTCTTTCAAGGGGTAGACATTCATTTATTCAGGGATCAATGCAGGGAAGAGTTCAATGAGGAAAAAGAACCTGATGGAATTGTTCTGTCTGGATGGTCTGCTCCAGTGGAGAAGCGAGTCACCAGTAATGGGGAGAACAAATCGGTTGCTTCATCCAGTGCACATGACGCTGATGATGATGTTGAGGATATATCCGCTAAACCTGGAACGAAGCGCAAGCTGGATGAAATATTAAAAACAAAGGAAAATTGTGATGCATCCAGTAGCGCTCAAGTTGTTGAAGACGACGACGATATTGTTATGCTTGATGAGGACCCAAACCTAGTCAAGAAACAGAGATTGCAGTAGCAGCCATTTCGTCTCACACTCTCACTGTACCAGAGATAACAGCTGTTGACTATCTTTGTCATGGCTAACACATTGTTCCAACGAGACATCTTTTGTAACTTATGTGGTGGTGTTAGGCTGATGACGTTGAGCTATCAGTAACTGTACCTAGGGGACATTTTTTGGCTTTAGGAATGTAATTTGTAGTTTTTAGGCGCAGGAGCGCTAATGCGCTGCTGACAGTCAGCTGTAAGGTTGCATTTGTGTTCCTCAAGATTTGGGCAATGGTGATGATTTTTTGTTCACTTCTGAGTGTACCATTATCCTTTTATGCCTTTTAGAATCCACCTGTACTCGCCGGGTTGCTGCTAGTGGCTTAGGGCGAGAACCTAATGGTAATGCCATGACTGAGTTCATAAACATCTGACTTGGTTTTTGATGATGCTTTGGAAGAGCCGGGCAGGCAGACCGGTGCACCTGAGACCTGACGCACCAAATGCTTAGGTCTGGGAGACTCGGCAGCAGAATCATTCGTATGCTATCCACGGAAAGATATGTATGATATGAAAGCAAGACGTGACAAGACCAATTTTCAAGCACCAACAGATACATTGCAATTTTCCAGCTCTTGTCCAAGAACAAGTTTACAATCTCGAGTAGTTCAATCAGCAAAAAAATCACCTCAAGAACAAGAGGAAAACAAGAACCGCAACAAGTAGAAGCCAAGAACAATACGATCAAATCGTCTGAACAATTCACAATCTCACGTCCATACAGAACAGTTATCGCATAAGGAAACGTAAAACTTCCACCCCAACTCCCGTCCGACGCAATGCACCTCACGAAGCAGAGCAGAGAAGAAATCAGTCAGTGCAGCAAAATCCGCACTAATTTCCGGCCACCGCCCGTCTTCCCGAGGCCTTCCAAGAACGCCACGCCCCTCAAGTGGCAGACGAGCGCGCAGAACGCGATCCCGAGCAGGAACGCCGCGATCCTCCGGAGCCCGCTTGTCCTCCTCCTTCCTTTCCTCCACACCGCCGCCCAAATGCCGAGAGCCTGGCCCAGGCCCGACGCGTTCCAAGAACCCGCCAGGCCGGCGAGCTTGTCGCCGAACGCCAGGGAGAGAAGCAGCGCCGCGGCCTCCTCGGCAGGCACATTCCTCCTTCCCCGCCCGAACCATCCGCCGCCGAGGGGGCACGGGCGTGGGAGGAGTCGGCGGAGGGAGGAGGAGACCAGGCGGCGGAGCGGCGGAGGGGGGAATGCGATGGGCTTGGGCTTCGGCCGGCGGCGGCGGCGGCGGCTAGCGGCGGCGCTGCTGCAGCCGATGGCGGTGGAGGTGGTGCGGGTGAGGGCGAGGAGGGAGAGGTGTGCGGGTTTGGGGGGTTGGGGCGGGAGCATCTTGCCGTGCGACCGATGCGTAGAGCGGAGGGGAAGGTGTTCGTTCCTGTTCGCGAGTCGGTGGAGCGGAGAGGGTATCTAGCTCGGATGCGGTACGTATGGAGGCGCAACTGCACAAGGACGACGTCTAAATCGCAGGATAACGTTGTGGTTGTATCAACGTGCAAACACGTGTTCTCATGTTGTTCTGTTTTCCGTAAAATTTATTTACGGTAAATAGGGTAGAACCACATCTATTCGAGAGGATGAATCATGGCTAGCAAAGTAGTCGGCTGACTGACAGAAATTTTGTGGATTCACACAACTTTGACGATATGAAGGAGAAAAGCTACGGACTTGGATGGACGCAATGAAAGACTCAAAAGAAAAAAATAACTGATGACTGACTAAAACGCGACTCACTCAACCCGCACGACCGGATCTTCACCTCCCTCACCACTCTCTCAGTCTCTTCACTCCCTCACTCACTCCCTCACTCGCCCGCGAGAGAAAAAGGAGTGGTAGGCTCCTCGGGAGAAGGCGGCTCCCTGGGGCCAGGCGACGGCGACCACAAGAGTGGCGGCAGGATCCGGCGGCGGCTGGATCTAGGAGAGGTGGCCGAATCCGGAAGAGCGCCTAGCAGGCGCGGCTGGATCCAGGCGGCGGTCGGATATGAAGTGGTCCGGGCGGTGGCGGCGGCCGGGAGGAGGCATCAGCGCGACGACGGCCGGATCCGGTGTCAGACCCAGATTTTACAATCCAGAATCTTTTGTGATTCTACCGCACTATTCACGGATCGATGAGATAGTGCTCACGATTCGATTACGAATATCAAAGTACATATCATGCGGAAGCATAAATACAATAGTGAACTTACTCATGGGCCGATTAGGCCGAATTCATTAAATTGCAGCAGCGGAAGAACGAAGCACACAGATGAGACCTTCAGGACATGCCCATAGGCAGCCAACTGGAGGTTCGCGACCTAGCCCTTGTCATCTTCATTTTCTCTGCCAGCTTGTCCAATCTTATTGCTGAGGCGAGGTGATTTGAATCCTGATTCTGAATTTGGTCGCAAAAGTGAGTGTGATCACTCCAACCCCGTGCTCCGCGAGCTAATACACAGAATGCAAATAAATAGTATGCATGGCTTTACAAAGGAGAGGCTCGGGTTATTTTATTTGTCAAAAATCGCTTTTAGTAGCATTACTACTATTATTTAATCAAAGTGTTATTATTGCTACCTAGCTCCACACTACCATTGCCAAAATTAACTTAATCCACCGAAAATGCACTTTCTTTATTGACTGCTGTATAAAACTCCAAACAGCAAGTGTCATCATTTATTTCATCCACCGATCATACTTTGTATTTTGAATTACTAATAATCCAATCCTGTCATTACTATTCATCAGCTCTTCACCTCTGAATTCTAATGATTCTCTAACATAATTACTTTCAAATCCACCGATATCATTCGTATTCAATCCTTTTCGTCATTGATTCAAAACCATAATCCAATAATCAATCTTATTTTCCATTATCTATCACTAGCTAATCCACAATTATTCCTCCACCGAAAATTCAATTTACCAAGATTATAACCCACTAATTGTTATGAATCCTCCAATCTTCTCAGGAATTCAATTCATCCCTCTAGTAATTGATCAACTCCTATTAATTCCCATTATCGCCAATATTTTCCAAGAATTTATATTAATCATTAGTGTAGTAATCTAGCAATTTACCTTTGCACTCCCTAATTCTCCAAAATCGATTCACTATTATATATCCACCAAGATTATCACTAATCAAGCATTATACTCCAATACTTGTACTATTTCTCCAACTTCCTGAAAATTCAATTAGATCATTTATCTAGCCTATCTATTCAGCTGGACCCCACTAATTCATTTCTCCTAGAACCCACACTAGCATTTCCTTTTTCATGATCGACTTGAATCCACCAATACCTTTATGTGCATACTATAAACATCCATCTCCTTTACTCACAACCCTGTTTATTCCACCCATATTTTAGTTTGTAAGATTAGTAATGCCACTATTTGAAATACAATACATAAAATTTCCTGAGACCTAGTAGCTTTGGAACAAATCATAATGTTCAAGGAATACTAACATGATTTTCCATACATATGGCATCACACCATATGCCTAATATCACCATAATTTTTCCATACATATGGCATCACACCATATACCTAATATCATCATAATTTTTTTTCATACTTATGGCATCGCACCATACAATACTTACGGCATCACACCATACAATACTTATGGTATCACACCATATATTACTTTCTCATCACTGGGACAACACCCAGGGAAAACCAAACTAGGGCCATCCACGCCCTCCATTTTCCATTCCCACCCATAAAGTGTTTTGAAACAGAATTATATCTAGCAAAGTTCCCATGTTCGCCCTTGACCGTGGGCACGGCTATTCGAATAGTTTTGACTCTGCGGAGTTTGTACACTTTCACCACAAGAGACAATCAACTCGTTGCCCCACACGATTCCTTAGCCATGTGGTTGAGCAGACCATCACAGTGACTTTTCAAAATATCTAGTTCCTTCTCTCATCTCACCTTATGGGTAGCCGCCCACTTGCGGTGGGTCCCATCTATGCGCGGGATGTTTTCCACAGCCACTAACGCAGCTCGGACTTCTACTTCCCGCAACATTAGGACAGCTGGGAAACTTCACCCACCACTGGTGTCCCTTCAGGCCCCCTTGCCATAGCGTAGCCCCATCAATCCACTACCAGTGAGATGAGTCCGGAGTTCGATAAGTTTACTTAGCCAAGTTGTACTTTACAGACTTGTGGTTGTACTGTTTTACATAGGAGGTCATGACAAGATTCAGTCCTTAGTGGTATCTGGGCAGTTCTACCACAAACCACACTCTCGTGCACCCCTGCACCATACCCCCGAACCAATCCGCCCAGATATTTAAGCAAGTTGGGGATTTTGGGAGTATTAAATAATCATATCAAATGTAGTCATTCCCACCATGACTGCCCAAATCAGTTTCTCATGATTTAAATGACAATGATGTATGGGGCATTTCAGCGCCCCAAGTATATATGCAATACTAAGCATAGCATATCATTAGGAACTTATTTTCGAAATATTACTATTATATTTGTGCTAGGGCGACAAGGTTCACACATTCAATTATTCCAAAGGAGGGGTAATATTATTCAAGGTAAACAATGGGCATGTAACTAGAATATTAAACTAAACATGTATTTGCATATAAAATAACAGCATGCAATTTGATAATTTAAAACAAAGTAATTTGCAGAAAATGTAGGTTCAACATGATCAAAGTATTGACTCGCCTGGCGCGGTGTACCGTGATCTTGAGCTCGCTCATAGCTTTCTCTTGGGCTTCTGGTCTTTATCTTCGCTTCGCTCTTGATCACGCCTGATCCTTTGATTCTTCAGGACTCCACTATCTAGCTACACGCTAAATGACTGAATACAAATAAAGGCAAATAACTCAAAAGATCCAAATAAATCCGAATAATTCAAATGGCCGATTTAATTTAATTTATACATTTATTACAATTTGAGAATAGAAGGATGATTCGGTTTAGTGTTTTGCAAACACAGAGGTAGCTGAATTTGAGTGAGAGAACGAGTTATCTGAATAGCTTTACCGTGAGGGAAAATTCTAGGATAATATGAGATCAAAAGGGAGGAAGTATCTACAGGAGTTATTTACTTTGGAAAAGAAGTGGCCCAACGTAGTCGATTGGAGAAAGGCGAGGTTCGATCTTTTTATTACTAACCTCTTTTATTATTTTTGTATTTATCAAGGAAGTTCCAGGAGTCGGGTTAGACCTATGTATCGAAGTACGAGTCTGACTGGGTATGTATTCCTTGCAACTTAGGTTATGGTACTTAGGTTATGGTAAAGGCAAACTGGACTGATGGATGAGATCTGTACTTATTCTATAAATCTTTAATAATCCCATTATCATATTTTATGTATCCTCTTTTGCATTAGGATTCATTTGTAGGGGCCCTAGCTTGTTACTTCATGCTCAACATTATTATTTATTAAGTCAATATCAAGATTTAATTAATGGCGCCAACATTATTTTATCTACATTTTAGTTATTGTTAGGCTCAGCTTCATTTT
Organism: Dendrocalamus sinicus; assembly: GCA_036346575.1. Lineage (NCBI taxonomy): Eukaryota > Viridiplantae > Streptophyta > Magnoliopsida > Poales > Poaceae > Dendrocalamus > Dendrocalamus sinicus. The sequence goes on along the minus strand of CM070660.1, from coordinate 6,003,358 downwards.
AGTTTAAACTTAGCTATCTGAGCAAAACTTGAGATGTATCATTTTATGTGGAATGTTAATCTAAATACCAGTTGTCATTATTAACTAAACCTATCATTTGAGATTTATTTATCGGCGATGTACTAAGGATGGGGATTATATTATAAATCATGGCCTTCTACTTAAGTATATATTGCCTTTTAAATGGTTACGGCATATCATTTGATAAATTTCATGAAGCTGCTGGATTTGCCATTTAATTGAATCTACCATTAAGATTTATTTTATTGCTGCCTGACAATGTCATGGATTTAATTACAATTAAGGGCAACTTTCCATTTAGAACCTTACCGCTATAGCTAAACATGATATCTAAATTCTTTATGAAATGCTAAATAATTAACGGAAGTCATCTTTTGTTAATGCTCCTTTATTAATAATTAATCTTTTAGGTAGTTATCCAAACCATATTAATTATCCATATATGATAACTAAACCAAATTTTAAATATTAAATAATCTTGTTTTATATCCTAATAAATTTTATTAGCTTCCCTTGATTTATCTCTGATTTTTATTAATTAAAAGAGCTACCAAAAATCAAACAAAAAGGGTGGGAAGAACCCGCGGTCGACTGGGATCGAACTCGGGCAAGCTGACTGAGAGCGCGTGTGGCCAACCAACCGAGCAAGTAATGTTACTTGATGGTCTACGGCAGGAAATGCAAATAAGCTGAGTGGCGGGGAGGGGCAGAACAGAGGAAAACCGCACCGGTGTAGGGCAGTCTCGCCGGCGGCGTGAGGCAGCCGGAGGTGTGGGGGTGATGACCAAAATGGATTGCGCGGGCGACGGGGAGACTAGGGGCGGTGGCACACCGGCCGGAGCGGCGGCGAGGTGGGTGGGCGACAACGTGGGGCGGTCGGCGGTGGAGCGGGAAGTAGGCGCCGACGGTCGGGGAGGGGAGAGGAGGGGGCGGCACGCGCGTGAGGGGGGAGAGTCACGGAGGGAAGCTTACCTTGCTTCCAATTGGGTCAGGGAGGGTTTGAGGCCGGCCGGCGGCGGGGGCCGGGGGCGGCGCGGGCATACGCGCGGTGCCGACGAGCTGGGATGAGGTAGATCCGCATTCGACGCTTGGTGCAGCTTCGTGGTCCCTTGGTGGTGCTCCGGCCGGAGGCAATCGGGTGGGGGAGCCTCGGACGAGTAATGGCGGCCGTGGAGGCGGCGAAGGCCGGCGGTGATGAAAAGGGGGCAAGCACGAGCTCCAGCGCGCCGGGGCCCAAATAACTTGGTGGGTAGAGGGGTGGTCGGAGAGACGGGGCGCCGCCGGAGGGCCGGGAACGGCGTGGAGGAGCCGGCTGGCATGCTCGGGCGAGTAGGGAAAGAAGGAGGAAGCGCCGGTGTACTTGTGGTCACGGGAGGAGACTGCGAAGACGGTGGACGGCTTGGGCAAAAACCGGGGGCGGCGAGGAGAAATCGGTGGGTGGCGCGGTGGCATGGAGGCCACGGGGCGGAGGAGACCTGCGCGGAGCAGAGCACACGCGAGCTCACGGCGATGAGCGCGGCGGCGCGAGCGCAGCGGCGGCGACGCGATAGGTCCGGGTGGAGGGGACGTGACGGTGGCGAAGCAGGCGCGGCGCATGGTCGCCACGCGGCGGCGGCGGGCGCAGAGGAAGAAAGTGTGGCAGGCGCTGCTGGGAAGAAAAGAAGAAAGAGAGGAGGAGGCGCGGGGCTGCGGGTGGGGCGCGCGGCGGGAGACCGTGGGAGCGGGCCGTGAGCGGTGGGGAAGCGGAGAGTTGGGCCGGGCCGGGGTGTTGGCCGGCCGGCTTCAATTTTTTTTGAATATCCAATCTTTGGTTTTGTATGCTAATTAAATTATGAAAAAGAATATTCTTTCTGATTTCATTTTATTAATTTAAAATGGGGATTCAAGACTTTGGTAATTTGAATTCACGACCTATAATGCCATTTTCTGTTTTCTTTATTATTTACATCATCACTGTTTGTATTTCATTCATTCACTTTTTATTGCTATTTATGTCATTATTTTCAAAATGAGATTTTCTATTTTTAACTTAGATTTCTCTCTTCTTATACTGGATCATCTTTTCAGATTCGTATTTAAAATTTTGAATTTCCATTATTTGTATATTTCCGTTTACTCCAAATTTTGGAATTTCAACCAAAATTTAAGAACATACCATAAAGATCCAAAATCCAAGTAGAATATATTGCAAAAACAATTCAAAAGCTCCACATTTTCAAATTTCGAATTTTCGGGATGTTACATTCGACGCAAAGGCTGCCGGATCCAAGCGAGGCGAGGCCGGCCGGATCTGGCCCGGAGGCGGCCGGATCCGGACTTGGCTGGCGGCGACCGGATCTGGGCATGGGCGGGCCAGATTCGAGCTCGGACGCGACGAAGACGGCCGGATCTGGAGCGAGGAGCCTCCGGCGACTGCCCGAAGAGGCGCAGCGGTGGCGGCGCCCGGCCTGGCGAGGAGGCGACCTGATCCAGCCAGTAGAGCCTGGATCTGGCGGCAGGCATGGGCTAGGGTGATGGCGCGCGCGAGCGCAGGGAAGGACCAAGAGGAACGGAGGCGAGTGGTGGCCGCCCCCGGGATTAACTCCTCCTGGGGGCAGCAGCGGAAGACTTGAGCTGGAGGTGAGCTAGGTTTGAAACCTAGGCTCTGATACCACATTAAGTTTCATGCACCAGCCAATTCACCAAAAAACTTAAGCTAATGAGGAAAGATAGGCAATTCACTTATACTTCAACACCCCCCTCACGTGTAAGCTCTCTTAGGCCTAATACGTGGAATAGAAGTTGACTGCAATTAATTTTTTTAATTGCGTCAAGTAGGTCTTGAATTCGGGACCTCTTGGCTCTAATACCATGTTACAAAGGAAGAAGTATGTATTGCAAAGAGACCCATAAGGCATATATAGTACATGAGACACAAGGGTTACCCTAGATAATGGGATCTGCAACCTTTTTTGAAGCACACACATCAAATGTGGCATGAAATTCAAGTACAACCTTACTTGAAGGCCCATTACATGAAGAATGCACAATGTTCAGGGTGAGAGAGGCTCTTCACAGATCCATTCTTTAGTTCTATAAAAACCCATCAAATACAATTACATTTTTTCCCTCTACTGTCCTGCTGTTTTGTTTTACAATCAACATGAATAACGAATCAACACTTCAAAAAATACAGTTGTTTTGAAACTTCTAACTGAATTGCTACTAGTACAACATGCAACTGGATTAAGAAAAGAATCCTCTTTATTCAATCGATGGTGGAGGAGCGCAGCACGCTCTTTGACCTTTATGCAATGAACATCTCTTCCTTCCTGCAATTGGCTGATTCTTGCAAGGTGAACCATCGGATGCTCGGGCACCACAGATGGAAGGCCATCCCGAGCTTCCGGAAAATGGTACAAATGAAGCACCAGCGACCTTTATTCCTTTATGCTCCTCGCATCTTTTTGTTCCTGCCATTGGTACCGTTTTGCAATATCCATTATCCGTCACTACGCAGATATTTGCTACGTCATCTGTTACTCTAGTCAAACATCCTGGGCCTCTTGATGACAGTGCGCTGGCCGACTTCTGTGCTTTGAGCAGCTCAAACCACATTCTTCCAGAAGGCTGATCCTCCTGGGACTGAGATTCAGCATGAGATGTCTTCTCTCCACAGAGTTGGTCGCCTGCCTTGCTGTGTAGCTTATCATCATTCTGGAGCAAATCAATGAGTCCAGATGAAACAAATTGAACTTCTTTCAAGCCATCATGCAGCTGACACCTTTTGCTTCCTAACATTACTTTGTCATTGCAAACAGAACTGTCACTCATTTTTGCTCCACAAGTAACAGCATCACAAGAGGTTTCATATGTTCCATCTTCTGCAGGAGCTTCTCTGGTTTTCACCTCCTTTGCTTCAAAGCTATTCCTTTGCCTTGACGATTCCTTCACAGTCGTAGGCAAATTTTTGGACAGGTGTCCACTGATTTGCTTTACTTGATGTGACCTGATTGCGTTTTCATTTAGTTGAGGTATGGATTCAACAATTGGAATCTTAACGTGGCAAGTGTAGCTAGAAGAGGAAACTTTAGGATTGCCTGTGATTCTTCTACCTTTGTGTAACTCACACCTCTTCCTTCCTTGCACTGGCGGCTCCAAACAAGAAGAACCATCTTCCAGAATTACTCCGCAAATAGAGTTAGAATCTTGTATCGGCACAGTTCTTCGTTTTATAACATCGATCTTTTTGACTTTGTATCCTTCGGACCTTCTTCTATATGCTTGTTTTTTACCACAATTATTACCCCGGTATGTGTTTTTCCGGTGAATGTCAATTGCCTCGTCTACATTGTCACCAGAGTTAACTAACTGAGGTCTGAAGCCAACAAATGTACAAACTCTTGGAAGCATATTGTTCATAATGCCGGATGAAACGTCAACAGTCCCACTTCTACTTATCTTTATACCTGCTTTCTCTCCAAACATTTTCTGCTTTAAGTGCCATACTCTGCTAAGCAGAGATGATCTATGACTGAGTAGTCCCTGTTCTAACTTGAGCAGTACTTCTTCACGGCGGCAAGCACCATTCTGAAGCTTGTTCCATGCATAATCAAATACTCTCAGCAGCTGAGCCTCAGTCTTCTCAGCTTCTTGTTTGTTGCCCATCTGTTTGTTTCCAAGTAGCAAAGACACATTAGAATGGAATGACAAGTATATTCAATAGAATAACATAATTACGGTGCTATTTGCTAAGGATGAATATGACACCATAAGGTTCATAATTGACGCATTTCGTTTCCGTAAAAGCTACTAAAGAAAAATCCAAGGATCTCCCTTCATCCATCACGAGTGATGGAAGAGGTAACACCTTGACCTTAAACCACTAGTTCTGAAATACGGCAAAATAAATCTTTACGCCCAAACATTTTTCATGAACAATTAAATTAGGTGGCCATTCATGGACAACCACATAATATGATAGTTCCAACTACAGTTTCAATGTGGTGCTGATACTTCAGGAAACAGTGAAAGGTAAGAGTAGAAATTACTAGGAGGAAGTGTAATTATCCTTTAACACTTAAATCATGGACTAAATACACGAACTATGATAGTATACATGTCAACTGAATAACTAGAAAGATTAGTAAAAACTCAAGGAAAGCGCATAATCAGTTAGAAACACTCTACGATGAAGTGACCACACGTAACCTTTGTCACTGTAGAACATGTAAATGTTCACAGCATGAGCAAAAGCATCTGCAGAACATAACACTAGCTACTTTATAGGAGGCTATGCAACTGTTCTTGACATCTAAAGCGTAGGCGTACTTGCAGTTCTGCAGACTTCAGACTTGGTTGGCATTCTCTAACAACTCTACTATAGGCCATGGCTTCCCTCGAGAAGATTTATGTGTCTACTGAACCTACTTCTTCTTTTATTTCACTCTACAACTTCTTGTGTAGTTGTATGGAGTATAATTCAGATATGAGACATCTACGATTATAATTCAGATATGAGACACCTACGACCTCAACCGAACACTACCTAGTGTACACTTGTACAGTGCAACAACCCCTTTCTGAAGAAAGGAAAACGAACATGAAAAACACCTACCAGCGCACATCGAAACACCACGGAGTAACCTCTGGAGAACACTTCTCTGAACAATCTAGGCCCCGCTGGGAGCGTGTTCGTCTCAGCTTTATCAGCAGATGCCAATGAATTCCCAGTGTCCAAGTGCGACCCTGTCCGGCCGTACTGCTGGAGCCTCGCCCTGACATTGTCAGCCTGCCCGAGGTACACCACGACGACGCCACCCGATCCATGTCTCCGCGCCCTGACACCTTCATCAGAAGATCTTGCAACGCCCAGCTCGTAGAGACCAGGGAAATTCTCCGGGAGGTTGAGTATCCGATATCTCTGGACTCCCTCCTTGCCGGTGGAGTGGTCCTCCCAATCTGACGCCCCGACAAGAACCTGCCAATTGGAGAGCTCAGGAGCAGATCAGGCTTAACTTCAAAAGAGGAGCAGATCAGGCTGGAATCAAGAATCCAAGATTTACCAATTCGATCCCGGAATTCGAGGCACAAGGTGGCAATCGGGACAGTCCGATTGAACGCCACGAGCCAGATCTCGTAAATTATGGTCCAATTAAGCAATCTCGTGATGGCGCCAGTAGCAGATGGCAAGGAGCAGATGGGAAGTGAGGAGAGCAAGTACCTTCCATGGGGAGAAGAGGGAGTCGTGCTTGGTGCGGGGGCAGTCCTCCCGCTTCAGCCTTGCGGTGGCGGGGGCGGAGGCCGCAGGCATCGCTCGGCTGCCTCTGTCCGATGCACTCCCGCAGTGGCAGGCAGGTAGGGCAGGCTCAGCGCCGCCACCGCGCCGGCCGCATCGCCGCCGGGAGCTTGTCGTGTTTTGAAAACTGGGTGGGCCGTGCGCTCACGGTTCGACCCGACCCGACCCGACCTTTAATGCCCGGTCCGGTCGGTCCAGCCGCCCAGGGTCCAGACGCACCGCGGTCCGCGTACACCGAATTTGGCGTTGCCGCGTGTGCATGCCGTTGCTGTTGGATAGATGATTCATGGTCTGGATCAAACAGTGGGGAAATAGCCAAGCAGGGGTGGTTGCTACGGTGCACAACGCATGCAGTAGTATTTGTTAAGAAACCTAGGCCTGGACCATTATCGGTAGGCTATAAATAGAAAGCTGTACCGGTAGATTTTGTACTCATATAATCAAAGCAATAAAGAAAGACCAGGAGTTCTATCTATTTCTCTCCGTATTTTCAGGTGGTGATCGGTTCGGCTGAAAAGCTCATGGCTTATGGATGAAAACACTGTAGCTGGCTGAAAAAAGCACTGTAGATGACAGAGGCTTATTTAGCATAATTAAATTTTAAAAAATTTAAAAAAATATATGTTAGCCCATTACGTATAATACAAACAAATACGGGGAAAAAAGAACCGGCAAAAAAGCTCAACAAAAAGTCAAAAGTTCAGAAAAAGACAAAACTTATGAATAGTGAAAAATAAGCCAGAAGCCAGAAGCCGAAGCCGAGTTGATCAGGGCCTTCAATCTGTTATTTTGTCTTCTGTGATTGATCTTGTTTCGTGTTAAGCAAAGAAATCGATCGGACTGGTCGCCAGCGACGGTTCCTCAGCACGAGTTCGATCTGAAAAGCCCCTAAAATTTCAAACCCAAAAAAATCTTTGCTTTTGCTGGCCTTTTGGGTGTTTTTGTGAACTTTCCCTTTTTGGAAAGTTTCTCCTGAAGCCGCTTTCCCCTTTTGGCGCTTCTGCCTTCCTCTTCTCTTTGGCGCCCCGCCCCTTTTCCTGCTTTCCTTCTCCCTCGGCGCCTCCCCTCCTCTTTTCCCCGCTGGCCCCTTCCTTTCTCCCCGCTTTCTCCCTCGCGCACGCGCTGCGCGCTTGCGCCCGCACCGCGCCCCTGGTTTCGCCCCTGCTCGCGTCACCCCGACGTCACCTGGTCCGAAACCACCGGCGCCTTCCATCGCCATGCGTCGCTCCACCCTTGCCTTGGACCCACTTGCCAGTCGCCGCCCGTCTCCTCCTCCGCGCGGGGGAGCTCGCTCCGTTGTGCGGTTTGGCCACTTGCTCCCGTGCCCGTTCCTCCGCCATTACTCCTGTGCAGAGCCCCCATCCCCGCCTCCCTTCCACTGCAAGGCAACGCCCCGTCCTTCTGTTGACCCCGGCGCCGCGCCCATGCCTTGCCCCCTTGGATCCTCTCCCCTCCGCCGAGGTTTAAAAACCTCCCCTTGCCTCCCTTGCTCTCTCTTGCACTCCAAGCTTCCCTAACCCCTCCATTCCCTCCCTACCACTCCCAAGGTCCCCCAAGAGCAGCCGATTGGAGTTTCATCGCCTCCCTCGCCGTCGCTGCACTCCCCTGTGCCGGTGACCCCCACGAGCTCACTTTCTTCTCCCTCCCTCCATTCTTCAATTCTTTTCGCCCAGAGCACCTTCACCCTTCCCTAAACACTTTGGTACACTCTTCTTGCTAGGTGGAACCCTGTGAAGCGCCATCGTCGAAGCTCTTCTCCAGCGAGATCACATCACCGTGGCCAGCTTCCCAGAGGGTCTCCCAGTCTAACCCGCCGCCGTCATTGTGAGCTCTAAGCTCCCGCAACCGTGAATTTGCCCTCCATTTGGGCAAATCGCCACCGGCGAGCTCTAGCGCCGCCAAGAACCCGAGATCATCCCCTTCTGTCTCCGACCCCCACTGTTGATCCCCTCGCCTCCCAAGCCTCAAAAACGAGTCCTTCATGTCGAACCCTACCTGGAGGGATCCTCCCTAGTCACCGGAGCCCTTGCCGTCGCCGGAGTGCCTCAGCTCTGCCCCTCTGCCTCGCGGCGAAGCGCACACGGCGAGAGGTAGAAGAAGGCGAGCGTGGCCCTATCCCCTCCGTCCACTCCCTCCCGTTGCCGTTTAACTTCAACCGTCGGATGGTTGCATCTCCACCGTCGTCCGGTCCCCTTAAACACCCTCCTCCGCAGCCACCCGATTCAACCGTCTCCGCCACCGTCGGATCCACTTCACCTCGCAGCATCCCGACCACCTGGCCTCCTCTCATTCCCGCCGTCCATCCAAGCGCGTGTCGACCATCCACGAGCCAAAGCGCGTGGCTGGCCTTCGGCCGCATGTGAGTGGGCCGAGGCGCGTGGCCGCTTCGGCCGTGCAGCGCCACGCCTGATGCCCGCATTTGTAGCACCCGGGGCGGCCCAACACTGTTCACCGATTTTCCAGAGATTTAATCTTTTCCAAAAATCCAAAAAATCCAAATAAATCCTAGAAAATCACAGAAAATCCCAAAAATTCCCAAATTTCACCACTTTGCTCCATTTAATGTCATGAACCCATTTTTGACCTCCATTTCCCCCCAAATTCATCCCAGAAAATTCTAAAAATTCCAATTTGAGGATTTTTGCATTTTAATCGTTTTTCATAGATTATTTTTCCTCGCTTGATTAGGCTCAAGCCAGACTTATGTTATTTTATGTGTTTACATTAGTTTCGGAGATTCCGGAAGCTTCGGTGCAGACCCAGGATCCGGGAGTTTCTACGTTCGAGATCGCCGAGATTGTCCAGATTCACGGCAAGTCGCAAAACCTTGATCATATTGTATCCCATGTTATTTAATTATGTTATTATGCTATTTGCATTCTGCTAGTTGTGAAATGCTAGTTTGAAGTAAAATAAAATGTTTAGAATGACTTGTTATGTAGTTATCACCTACCACCGATAAATGCCCTGTTAGACTTGTAGCCCCGCCATTGTAACCCTAGAATTACCTTAAGTGTAGTATAATCACATGTAGGTTATCTATATCACACAAAGTCTTTACACTACTAAGGTTGTGGCCGTGGGCCGGTAGATTTCAAAACTCGGAGTCGGGGTAAGGTGGTATGGGACACCGAATCCTAGGGTTGCAGTGCAGGCATGCACAAGTTAGGGTAAGGACGTTGTGGGAAACTGCGAGACAGTCTTCGCCCACCGCTTTACCCTAGGGTGGAGGTTGCGAACCTCAAGAAAATATAATGACTAGACCCTTGTGCCGAGCAAATGACATAGTAACCGCTCAACCACAGGTGTTGACTTGTCAACCCTGGTTTAGTATCTGCTCAACCTAAGTGAAGCCCTGCATTGGGAGTCAGTGCGGATTGCGAATCCGGACTAAGACAACGATAGGTCCCCTCAACTCGGGCCCGGCATTCCGTGGTGGCCAACGGATACCCGAGGTTGTGTGGATTCCGCACCTATCGGGTAGAGTGTATACCAAGGGTTGAGCAGCGAAAAGACCCGGTTCCTTAACTCAGTCATGAGGGTTAAGGGTGCATCTGGGTAAAGTTGAGCAACTCTGCAGAGTCAAATAAATGGTATTCGAATACGCCGTGCTCCCGGTTAATGGAGCTGTGTCACTTGGGTGATTCCAACTGCGAAGCTTAAGTAGTTTTCACAAATGTTTAACTGGATTAGTTGGTTAATTATCTTTTTATGAAAATCCCTTAATCTTAAGGAGTAGTTATAACTCTTTTGAGTTTTTGAAAACGTTTGCAAGTAAAACTGCATCCACTCAAAGATAGTAAACCAAGTATACTCCATTCCTTTGTTGATCCGTGCAAGTAGTAAGATAGGGTTTCCTTTGTGACTTGCTGAGCTGGATAGCTCACGCTTGCTAAACCTCTCCTTCAGAAGATCAAGACGTTGGTGAAGGTCTCCCCGTTGAGAAAGCCCCTGAGGAACTTTTCTTCGACGAGGACCCGTGGCTTTAGGTCTCCGCCGCGCTTGAGCTTTTCTTGGAGTTTTTGTAATGTAAATACTTTGGGCTTGCACACCCCGCTGCAGTGAAAACTGGGTTGCTAAACCTTATCTTGTAATAAAGTTGGACTTTTGTTGTAAGCATGTGATGGTTCACTCTTGCGTGACATTCCATAAATGTTCATGCATGAATAGTTGCGGGATGCCATGTCCGCAAAGCGCCCCTGGAAACGGGGGTGTTACACGCTCCGGTGAATCGAAGGTAATCATCGAAACTCTAATAGATTGAATTATCTAGTTCGCTCTAAATTCGCAGTTTTCATGTTCTAGATTGATTTTCTACGGTACAAATCTGCTCTAATCTACCGCGAGCAGACCTGAAGTCGCCGGCACAATGTCGATCGGTAGATTGCATACAACGTAAATGTTGATTACACTATAGATCGAAAAAAAGAAAAATTGTGTTTGGCTGGTCCTGTACGACCGCCATACATCAGCCCGCCGCCGGCTAGCGCGCTGTCGCCGCCGCCGCAGCTCTCTCCGGCGTGGCGTCGGCCGTAGCCGCCAGTCGCCGTCCGCGCGCCGCATGCTGCCGCCGCCGCCACTCGGCCGCCGCTCGGAAGCGTGCTCGGCCGCGCGATAGCGCCTCGGCCTCGCCGCTCGACCTTGGTTGTCGGCTCGTCGCCGATCGTTGGCCTATCGCTGGCCGCTCTGTCGCCGCCGTAGTCCGCCGCCGCCGAGGAAGCGCGCCGGCCGCCGAGCCGGTCCGCCCGTCTGGCACGCCGGCCGGCGCTGCGCCGCCGCCCAAATGCGCCCGCCCCGCATGGCGCCACCTCGGGGCGCCTCGGCCGCGCGCATGCGGCGCCGCCGCTCGAGCCCGAGCCCGGCCGCGCTCGGTCCGCGCGCACGCGCGCGCTTGAGACGGCGCCTCGGCATCTCCGCTCGGCGCGCGTGCGGCACGCCGCCCGGTCGCTCCGGCCCGAGCGGGCCGCCACGACCGCGTCGCGTCGCCTCCTCACTGCAGCGCGCGCCGCCCATAACCGCGCCGCCTCGCCTCCGCGTGCGCGTGCCGCCTCGGCCGTCTGCGCAGCCACCGCCGGTCATTGCCGACCACCGCGTAGCCTCATCCGCCCGAGCTGATGCCAGGGTCGCCGCCACCACAAAGAAAGTGGGCAGGGGAAACCCTACTGCCCGTGGGGTTAGGTCGGCCGAGGGGGCCGTCTGGCCGATGGGCCGTGTCGGCTGAGAGAAGAACAGGCCGTATGGGCCGAGGTGTGATGGGCCAGAGGAGGAAAAGCCTAGCTGGTGGGCAGGCCGGCAACTTTGCAAAAGAGCCCCTAAAACTCTGTAAATTACCGATCAACCCTTAGATTTTGCATATGGGTCCCGATTTTTGCAGAAAGGCCTTTGTAATTCCGAAAATTATGAATACGTCCTTAGATTTACGAATGGGTTCCGAATTTTACAGAAAACCGCTCGGAAAATCAGGAAATTATGCCAAATTTTTCTCTGAACTAAAAATCAAAGCAAAGTTGTCAATTTGCGCCTCCAACTCTAATATTGGGTCCCACAATATATCCATGTACATCACAACATGGCGTTCATGAGGAGAATCGATCTAATGGACAAAGTTATATTTCGCCATCTGCTGGAAAGGAGGGTTAACATGGAAGCTCTATTAGCAGTAAAAGAAAATAAAGAACTGTCTAATTGTACCCCAGAGTGTGGGCATCAGAAGAAATACCGTCTACTGTCGAACTAGCCATCTGCGACTTGCACGATCGCATCCACTCTGTGTGTGCATTTTGGTCATACCAGTTGAGCACTCTTGTTTGACATCAAGCGGTAGTTAGGGTTGAAATCCTCCCTCGTTTCAAGGGAAAAGTCTTGCCTAGGCGACCCTAGTTGGATTGGCCCCTCGGCATAAGCTATGGTATGTTACTATATAACGGAGAAGGTTCTTCTTTCTACGATTGGGAGGGTCAAGTGCTCCTACTTTAGGAGTATGGGGTGTGCATTTTATAGCCCGTGGGGCAACCTTATGCAGTGAGTACACCAAATGGGACAGTTTTGCGAAGTGAATAGACCAGATGGGCCAGCTTTACATAGTGATAAGACCAAACATGACAACTTTTGAGCGGTGATAAGACCAGACGGGCTAGCCTTATGAAATGACAAGATCAAAGGGGGCAACTTTATGCAGTGACAAGACCAAAAAAGGCAGCTTTATGCAGTGAAAAGACCAAAGTGGTAGCTTCGTGTCGTGATAAGACCAAAGGGGGCAGTTTTGTGCAGTGACAAGACAAAATGGGGTAGCTTTACGCAGTGACAAGACCGAAGGGTTAGCTTCGTGAAGTGACATGATAGTACATTGGTCCACGAATCGCCCGGCGTGCGGCTGCCTTGTGGACGCTAATTTACCCAAATCAAATTGGACTTGCAAAGTGTATGTCACTTCAGCTAAGCCTACAAGTGACGCCCCTTCTGCATTGTGTTTCCTACACCACGGCTGCAACACCACATCCCTACCATGGAGAAGCAATAGGAGGAGATCACCCAACACGCAAGGGCTGCAGCAGTCCACGACGAACAAGCGGAGCGTGCCAGGAGGGCACTTCCCCAAAACGAAGCCCCCGTACTTCCAACCCCAACCCATACCTAAACGTTCTCACCGAGCGTTCGCCGTAAGGCCCCCTGTGGGGGGAGATGCCCCTCTCTGCTGGTGCAGGGACGCATACAAGTTCTTTAAGTTTAAGAAGCTGTTGAGTTTGGGCATGCGTTACTGGGGTTGCCGTAACTATGCCTAGGAGGTTGGGACTATGCCGACCAGCATTGGGACACGAACTGCTATCGGCAATCGGCAAGGATGGGTTACAGTATATTGCTTTACCAGTTCTCTTCTATGGCACTCAGTAACAAGCTTTCCCCCTCATCCTGTAGTCTCCGGATCCGCTATGCACGTACCGTAAATGGATTGACTGTGAGACCCACCCGCACAACTAATGGGAGCTGGATTGCAAGGAGTGGGACGCATGGATGGCATGTGAGAGCATGAGAGAAAACATGAACTGACAACTAAGGCCATGGTGGCCGGTGAGGACTACAATGTTGACCTCAGGAGGAAGGGCAAATAGCCACGGTCAACACAATAGTTCTACTCTTTTCGTCCATTTGTTCCATGTATTTCTAATTCTGTAAAGGTATATGTGTATCATCATTGGTTCGTTAGCCTACATGCTATGTAACCCCCTTATCGGATCAACTGTCGTGTTGTTATCATTACGCCATTTATCCAAAGTTTTCCGTGTATGAATTCCCTATTACATCACAATATCACTTATCTTCGTATTTACGAATCATTGTCACCTCAATCATCCTAAGAAAATTCTTCAGGAATTTATCGCACTACAATAACATACAACGATCATAAAATATTATCACGAGTCTAGTAGATTTTGTATCCTTCAAAATCTATGAAAATCATAAACGAACCAACCTATCTTGTTTGCCCTTTGATTTTCAAACAAACAATAAAACATACAAATAAGATTTCATACATGTATTACATACAAAAATTGCTCTTTATTCCCCGTAATTATTTCCATTGGATCAATCCAAAAATATTGCTATTATTTTTTTAAATCAGTGAACCGATGCGCGATTTGTCGACGTGTCGCCCACCTGTTGAACGAAGTTATATTGCTGTAATTTCGAACGAAAATACATTATTTCAAAAAAAAAGTGCTGCGGCGCTTCACGAAATCAATTTTATTTTTGCAGCTCATTTTCTATACCTAACAATTTGTACAATTTTTTTTAAAATTTTTATTCCTGCAAAATCAGTATAGTTCTTTTTCTTTAAAAAAATATGTACAATTTTTTTAATATTTCTATTTCTGCAAAATTAGTATAAAATTTTTCTTTAAAAAAAATTCTGGGGGCCTCGTACGTCGGGCGGCCACGCCAGAGAGCTCGCGTGCCGGGTGGCCGCGCTAGGAGAGCAGGCACGATGGGGGCGCCAGGGGTGGGGTGGCACGGTGGAGGGCGCTCGGGGGCCGAATTTGGAATTCCGTGCGCACGGTGGCTATTCTTGGTATTTCCGATCGCGGGGCAAATACGGCTCTGCTTTGTAATTGTCTTATTAGCGTTCACGCGTCAAGAGGCACTCAGATTTTGAGATTTCTAGTACATACAAATACTACTGCAATGAAAAATGCAACCTAATTCTAGAACGCAACATAGCGGTTATAACTATATAAGATGTACAACGTAACAACTGACAAGATAACTATGTTACATCAGCATTTCGTCAACCAGGCAGCAGCAACATAGCGCGGTGAAACTGCATCACATAAGAAAAATGTCATCAGAATAAAGTCCCTATTTCGTCGCAAAAAAAAGACTCGAAATGAGTTATGCTGTATCTTACAATCCTGCTACGAAACCGCATCTGGGCATTGGAGGAGCAGGAGGCTCGTATGGCGACGGAGGCGACATCGGCTCAGGAGGTTCTGAAATGCAAAAATGCGACAAGATGAAGGGAACGAAAGGTGACTATTAACATCGGAAATGTTGCTTAAGACTTGAGAGTTAAGAGTCCGTTCAGAAAACATATTGCTTGGAAAACATGTTCAGCATTTGTCCCTAACGTGCACAAGCAAAGAAAAAACTACATTTGTCCCAAGACCGTTTTCTTTGTCAAAATCGATGAAGTTTGCAAAGAAAACCCAAGCAAAAGATGCTGCTTTTGTCAATGGGAAAAGAGACGGGAAAACAAATCTGAAATTGTTACCTTGTGCCCCATCGTGATGAAAACTGTTCCGATGCTGCATCTTGAGAAGCCGTTAGTTTTGCAATGGAACTATGCACGAATGGTATCAACAAATGAGAGAGAGAGAGAGAGAGAGAGAGAGAGAGAGAGAGAGAGAGAGGCACAGAACACAGGGAAATCTCAAAGCCAGAAACGTTTCTAGACGAAGAGATCTATTTATTCGACCACGGCTGGTAACGGTTGGTAAGTTTCACCTGGCGGTTACAACATTCTTTTTTACTGTTATGAGCCGTTGGCACTTTTGGTGTAGCACCTGTTCAATCTAACTTTTGTTTACGGTTACATTTTTCATGTGCTCAACCTAATTTTGGCACAGCACTTTGTCCCCCCTCCCTGTAACGTACGTACGGTACAGGCGAGATGCTGCACCCAACATAGGTAGTCCTCATTGTGTGGATGCTGTCCTGATTTGCGATTTCACTGTGAAGTGCGCGTGTCGCCTGCGTGCGCCTTCGTGGTTGCCAGCACCGGCCACGCGGTTCTCTTCACCGGTTGCTTCGCCATGCTTTCTCCGTACGTTCCCCCATTGTCAAATGCGAAAAGCCACTCTTTCTTCCTTTTCTCTCCGTGTGTGCGTTGCATGTGAGCCGTGCGAGAGCACAACTTGGTGGCGAAGTAGAGTTTCTTCTTGTTTTTTTTAGCCAGTGTAATGCCCACCGATGGAATCAGGTCTGGTAGAGACGTTATCTTGGCTGAATACTCGTATTGACGTGTTAAGAGTTTCATGACCTGTTTCATGTTTTTGTGTAGTAGTACTAGTTTATACAAAGGAGAGAAATTGGGCAAATTAATCCATGCACAATAGTAGCTGCCTTAATTTTTACAATTAACAGTGCCAAGCGATTAACATGTACAAAGCAAGCATGAAGGCAATCTATTCTAAGCCGTGCACCCTCATGTCAGATGCTTATTTGTTTCCTTGAATTGAATTTTACAAGCTGAAAGATAGATATACGTATCGCGTAGGTACAGTTATGTTCAGCGCTTCAAGAAAGTCATCGTCGATCAGCTTCGGTCTCTCACAACCTCCTGCTGCTCTCGAGCCTCGTGTAGCCGAGTATGCAGTTGGCGTAGGCCACGTTCTTGAGCGCCTTGCCGTGCCACCGGCCGACGGCGGCGACGCCGGAGCGGAACGTCTTGAGCAGGCAGTCGGCCGTCCTCACGACTCTCCGGACGCCCGTGGGCAGCGAGAGGTAGGGCGCGTTGAAGAGGTGGAACTCGAGCGACGCCTGCTGCTGCTGCCGCGGCGCCGCCGTGAGCATCCTGGCGACCTGCCGCGCGAAGCCAGCGCCCAGGGAGTGCCCGCAGAGGCAGACGTTCTCGGAGCCGAACCGGTCGATGGTCGTCCTCAGCGCCTGCAGCGCGCCGGCGAGCCGCGCCGAGCCGCGGAGGCTGTTCCGCGCGAGCAGGCGGAGCTCGTCCTCCACGTCGCGCCGGATGGTCGGCGCGCGCAGCAGTGTGCCCCTGAACGCGATCACCGCGCTCGGCGCGCCGCTCGGCCTGTCCCCGCCGTCGCCGTCGAGCAGGTGGTGGTCCCACTCGAAGATCGCCCCAAACACGGAGCCGTCCCTCTCGTCCACCAGCTCGTGCGCCAGCCGGTAGCTGAACGGCTTCCACCACCGCTGCGCCACCTCCGCCGCGTCCCGCCGCTCCTGCCTCTCCAGCTCCAGCAGGTACACCGCCTCGATCAGGCACGCCATCACCATCCTCCTGTAATCATCGTCCCTCCTGCAAACAACAAAGCCACATGCGTACATCAGACACGCGCGCATTTAATTCTTGGCGCAAGAAACAATCCAAATCAAATTATCAAGGAACAAGAAGCTAGCACTTACCAGCTAGTGTGTGTGAGCTCTCTCCAAGTAGACGAGCAGGACAAGTTGGCATGCGACGCCATTGCCATGGCTAGCTAATCACTCGCTCACTACCTCCCTCCCCTAACGCTGTGCAATGCAGCTGTGGTCGATGGGGTAGGGAAGGTGTGTCAGGGGAGGCGGCAAATATATACGCGGAGCCCTGTGGGTGGTGCAGAATTAAGCCGAATTTGCTACCAGTGGAGCAGGGCTCTTCTTTAAGCTTTCTTTAATGGCCGGGAATAAAGCTAGCAAGCTAGTTCCCACCTCCGCAGTTTCCACGACTTGACTCGATCGGAGGCTCGGATGAGAGCACAGAGATCGATCCAGATCTGAGGTGGATGGCAACGTGCTGCCCGTTGAAGCGAACGGTTGCGTCCAGCCTGAAAGGCGAGGGCTCGGACGGACTACGTCGATTGCAAGCTTTAGGGTTAGCATATATTCCCCTCGCCTAAACCAGTGGACCATGCAGCAGCTTGGATGGCTCGTCCCAGACACATTATTAAGGATCGAATCTCACAATCTTCCCTCCCTTTCACATGTCTCTGTGTCTCCGTCGTTGGTGCGGGAACAGCTAGAGGGCAGTGGGATATCTGAGCGGTCGCCTTTTCTGCTTTTGTCAGGAGGAAGGGTGGCGATTGATTAGGGGCGAAGTTTAGCGGGTCATTTGGGCACGTTTTGCACTAATCGCGGGAATTTGTTCCCTCCCGGCCTCGTAAACCCGGTCGTGCTCCGCGTCTTGATTCGTTCACACCGATGCCGCGTGTGCGTTCCTGCTCGCGGTAGGCATGAGCAAAACCCGAGCCAAGTCACGCCATGCCCGGGGTTGCTGGAATAAAGGGCTGATCTTTTCCTCCGAATCTGGTAACTTTTGATTTTTACTATAGTATCTAACTTTCAAACGGAGTATTTTCTCAAGATGGAGTCTACAAGTTAAATGATGTACACGTTAAAAGCCTAACATCTGTACCAGCCAAAATCGCAAGTGAGTATCTCTCTCCGTAATATGTACCGTAAACAACCAAAATTCAAAAATTTCAGTCAAAAATCATAAACCGCAGCCAAACAGACCCAAAGCCTCCATCCTTTTGGTTTTGGGCCAAGCCTAAACTGGGAGGAGTTGGGCTGGATGTTATGTAGCTTAAGCGGACGGGGTAGATCCGGCCGGGCATGGCACGGCGCGTACGCGAGACGCGCTAGGCTTAGGAACCGGGTGTTGGCCGGTTGTTGGAGACGCGAGAGTTCCACCGGGAGTCTATAACTACCAAAATGTCTACTTTTATGCATGGACGAGTGTGTTTTGGGTGAAACTACACGCTCTGGTTCTGTGAGATCACGGATCTATTCGTGGCCTTTGCAATTACAAGCACGTGCTAGTGAGTGTGCACCGTGGGCATGCACGTATTCATAGTTATAAGAAAGTCCTGAGCATCTGATAGCCCCGGTTGGTTTGCTGTGAAGCAGTGGTGGATCTAAGTTTTTATCATGCTCAACTTAAATTCTAATAGGCCAGAATTCTAGAGCTAACGTTAGTTTATTAACATGACACTTTAGCTCGATACTTGAACATAAAACATAATAAGAAAAATATGATAAAATATAAATAATATAGCATAGTAGAGATACAATTTGACTACCTAAACAACAGAGATTTTCTCTCTATCACAGCCCACAATTTCTACATCAAGTGTAGGACAAGAACCAAAACCTAAGATGATATCAACTGTTTCTTGATGAAATTGGTTAGACTAATAAGATGGCAATGCCTTGGTACTCCTTATTTTGTATCCATTCCTAAATAGAAAATGCAAAATACATGGCGTTCATTTCATTTTGACATTTAGATTTTAAATCAAAGATTCAAAAGCTGAGGGAGGAGTAGGGAGTAAGTATTGTATCTGAGCGTGCTTGCAGGTTGCGGCCCTACCCTCACGCGGCTATGCCCCTATGGTCGCCGTGCTTGGCGTGGTGGCGGCGAGGGGAGGCTGGAAGGTAGTAGCGCCGAGCCGCCAATTGTCGGGTCTTCGGTCTTTCCTCTTCACTCTTCAGGCGATCGATTTGGAGCGAGGCGCTGGAGGCGAGTGCCAACTCCCGAGTAGGGTTTGGGCCATGTGCGCTGTTGTTGCCTCGTGTTGTTTGTTTGAGGTTGAGCCGCTAGGGGCTAATCACTGATGGAGTTGGACCACTAGGGACTGATCATGAATAGGCTACGGGCTGCCTGTAGTTTTTTTTTTTTTTTGAGAAAGGCTGCCTGTAGTTAGTTGGGCTAAAACTAAAATGGATGGGAGGAAGAGTAGGGAGGATGGAGCCTGCTAGACTTAAGCCTCGGATTGGGCCACGAGTCTCGGACTAGGCCATTGATCCATGCATTTTACTAGGTCTATGCAAGAGAGGGTATTAATAAAATTTTCAGATCTTGGCAGATGTGTGGTTAAAAAGATTATGAGCAGATGCAATGGCAGCCAAGTTTGGTAGAAACGAGAAGGATCTGGTAATTGTGTAAGCTAGGACTAATCAGGAGCAGAATCATCTAGTTTAGGTAGCTGAGCTACAAAGTGCTGGAAAGATAGAGAGTAAAGTGAGATCAGTG
Organism: Dendrocalamus sinicus; assembly: GCA_036346575.1. Classification (NCBI taxonomy): domain Eukaryota; kingdom Viridiplantae; phylum Streptophyta; class Magnoliopsida; order Poales; family Poaceae; genus Dendrocalamus; species Dendrocalamus sinicus. Next base: position 5,983,811 of record CM070660.1, on the reverse strand, counting down.
TAAAAGTAGCAATTGTTCCTGTTTATCTTCAGGTGTAGGGAAAATATTTATCTTTGCGAGGAATGTGTAAGGGGTATACTGACGATGCTTGATCGAGGATGCGATGGCTTTGCTGTTGCTTCAGTTCAATCGAGGAGACCTGGCTCCTGACTCGATGGGAGTCTCGGAACCCAATCCTAAGTGCACCATCGGCATCATGACCATGTAGGAACACCTACAGCGTTGCTTGTTTGCAAGAATCAAATTTATTTAGACGGCTGCCTTACGTGACAGTCATCTTTCTTATAAAGATAGTAGTCTTATTTATATAATAGTGATCTTACTTATAAAGATAGTTTTATTTATAAAGCTAATAAAAATAAGAAAACCGTAAAAAATTATAAAGGTACATTGAAACCATAAAATTTGTAAAGGTGCATCGACTATGATAAAAGATAGAATAACTGCTGTAAATATTTACATATTGTTAGGAAGAATTATTGTAGGTGGAATTAATTCAGTTGAGTCACACGATGATATAGCAAAACTTTGGCATATGTAGCTGAGTCATCTTAGTGTTTGTGTGATGGTAAAATTGCATAAGAGAAATTTATTGGTAGAAATTAAAAGTTGTGAATTAGGTTTCTGTAAATTTTGTGTTCTTGAAAAACAGTTCAAGGTTAGCTTCTCAAGTGGCAAGCATGAAACAAAAGGTATTCTTGGTTATATACACTCTGTTGTGTGAGGGTCTATTAGAAAATTGTTAATGGGTGGAGCTAAGTATTTTGTTACTTTTATTGATAATTCCCCCACAAGGTTTGGGTGTATTTCATGAAACAGAGATTAGAAGTGTTTGCCAAGTTCAAAGTATGCAAAGCTGGGGTGTAAAATCAAACAGGCAGAAAGGTAAACATTCACAGTTTCAGAAATATTGTAAGTAGCAGGAGATTCAGCGGTATTACAAAGTGCACAAGACACCGTAGCAAAATGGTGTGACTGAAAAGGTGAACAGGATTATCTGTGAAAGGTCAAGACGCTTGAGGCTGAATGCAGGGCTATCTAAATACTTCTCGGCAGAGGCTGTGAACGTGCCATGCTATCTCATAAACAAATCACCATAGACATCTCTAGGTGGTAAGGTTGCAGAGGAGGTATGGACTGGTAATCTAGTCGATTATACTAATCTAAGAATTTTTTTATTGTCCAGCCTATATGCATACTAGGTGATGATGCAAAGTCAAAGAAGTGTATTTTCTAGACTACAAGAAATGTATTAACGGGTACAATATTTGGAATTCGACATCAAAGAAGGTGGTGATGAGTAGGAATGTTATCTTTGATGAGAAATCAATGTTACAGTAGAAAAAAGAGGTGGCATAGGATAGTTCAGGTTCATATATAGTGTAGGTGGAGTTGGAACATTGTTGAAAGACTCAGGATCCGCACACACTACCTGCAAATTCCAATTCAAGGAGTTCTACTACAGGAAGTTTTACTTCAGATGATTTCCAGAATTTTCAATTGGTAAGAGATAGACAGAGACGCACAAATATGAATGCTCCAGAGAGATTTTCCTCATTCGCTGCTTCACGGGCTTCACATTTGAGTGTACGGTTAGCTTGTGCTCAATGGTGAAACGATCCACTCCGGTTATGTTGGTAGGTGACCATGCGAAGATGTAGGTGTTCTTGCGGAGGACATCCAACAAGCTCCGTTCGACCTCCGGGGTTAGGCCACCCTCAATCAATACCTGCTTCAACGGGTCTTCATTGTTAAACGACACCCTCTTTATGTCACCATTTGATCTCAGCTTCGGCGCCCACCCTAGCACCGAGGGAAGGGGTGCTGATGAAGGAAGGGCGGGGCCCTCGCTTACCGCATGTACCTTGCAAAGTGGCCTCTTTGTTCCCACCTTGATTTGTCAGGTGAGGTCCTGGTCGCTGAACACTGTGATGACCCCCTTAGGGCCTGGGAGCTTCATATACAAGTAATTATGGTGTGGGACTACGCCGAACGCGTTGAGGGTAGCCCTCCCCAAGATGGCATTATACGGGTACAGAAGATCCACAATGTCAAAGTTGATGACCTCCGTTCTGCTTTGTTGCCTTAACTGAAGGCCACTTTGAGCTCTACCTATTCCAGCACGTTGACCGGGCGCCCTCCGAAGCCTTGCAAAGGGACCCCCAGCGGTTGGAGCCTACTTCGGGGAATGCCCATTTGGTCGAAGGCACTGACTAAAAGGAAGTTCACAGAGCTGCCTCTGTCTACTAAGACTCACCTCACATCGCACCTCACGATGACCAATGGGTCTTGGTGTGGGAAGTCCATGCCTGAGGCGTCCTCTATGATGAAGGTGATATCAGCACGAGCCCATGCCGGGAGTACTTGAGCTGGGTATACAATGACGTGGTATATTCGGTGCACGTAGACTTTTTGTTGTCGCTCGGAGGGGAATTCGAGGGACGATCCTACCATGATGGCGTTGATCACTTGGCGGGGTCTAATGTCGGGGGCTTGTATCTACAACATGTTGATCGAGGGTTGAATGAGATGTACCTCTAGGGGTTGTTGTATGTGTGCCACAACCAGCACCCTTGCATCTTGGATGTGTTCCCTAGTCAGGCTTTCATAGAACGCCGCATTGGTGGGGCAATCGCGCGTGATGTACTCCCCCTAGTTGTGCACTTCACACCATGCCCCTTGCTGGTGCACATCTTCTCGACCTTGTCCCTGTCCACGGCCATGATCATTTCCTCTACCGTGGTGATAGCCTCCAGAGTTAGTTACCTCCTCGTCGCCCCTTTCGATGCCAAACACATACCTACCCTGAGGCCTTTTCCACTGCTTATGGTTTGAACTCTCCTTAGGTGCCACGTGAATACGCTTTGTCCAGGGGTGGGTTCCGCGATGTCCACCTCACCTCACGCTGCACCATGTCCTCTGCTCTCACGTGCTCCTCTATTTTGTTGAAGAGCCTGGCCACCATTCTTGTGGGCTTCTGGGCATTGTACTCCATGAGGGGCCCTTTTTGGAGATTGCGGATGGCAACGTCGATGATCGTCATCTAGTTGATGTCCTTTACTTGGCAGCAAACCTTTGTGAAGCACCTGAAGTACTCATGTAGCTTCTCCCCTGGGGCCTACCTTACTGTGAAGATCTGGTTGATGTTGACGCGCTTCACATAGATACCTTAAAAATTATTGTACATAAGGTCCTAAACCTTCTCCCACACATAAATAGAGCCAGACACACTTGCAGGGCAAGAGGTAGTTCCTTTGCCTTCATCAAATCACCCCCTATGGCTTCGATAGCTATCTCATAGACGCATAGGAATTTGTGAGGGTCTATGTCGCCCTTGTAAGGCTCTACCATACAAGGAAGGAGAAGATACATATCCTAACACTCCCCCGTAGTCCAAATGGTAGCATCGTGAATGTTTAGCCTAGCGTGAAAATCGTTGAAGATGGAAGAAGGCAGTCCCATAGTGAAAATATTAGTGAATTACGATGAAGATGAGACATGCAAAACCTGGATGTGCCCCAAGGCAACGTGCTCACGAACAAAATGAAGATCAATCTCAATATGTTTAGTCTGTTGATGTTGCACTGGGTTACTGGTCATGTAGACAGCACTCACATTGTCAGAAAATATTACAGTGGCTTGCGGAAGAGTCGGCGCAATTCATGTAGTAGTTGTCGAACCCAACAAGCTTCGACGATAACGTTGGCAACCACCCGGTATTCAGTTTCGGCACTAGAGCGAGGGATGGTATGTTGGCATTTAGATGACCAAGACACAAGGTTCTCACCAAGGAAAAGGCAATAGCCAGAAGTGGAGTGACATGTGTTCAGGCACTTGGCCCAATCCGCATTGGTATAAACTGAAAGTTTGGTGGGGAAGAGCGAAATAGCTATAGACCATCATGCAAGGTGCCCTCTAGATACCGAAGAATATGTTTGATGGGTAAAAGATGACCATCACGAGGACCATGCATGTGTAAGCAAACTTGTTGCACGACATAAGCGATATTAGGCCGAGTAAATGTGAGGTATTGGAGGGCACCAGCAAGACTCCAATAGGATGTGGGATCTGCCACAGGAGAACCGGTAGTGGCAAAGATTTTGGCAGAGGTGTCAATGGGTGTGGGTGAAGGGCGACAATCAGTCATGCCGACCCTATCCAAAATATTAGCTATGTATTTTGCCTGGGACAAAGGAGTCTAGAAGAATTGTGATTAATAGAGATACCCAAGAAATAGTAAAGATTTCCCATGTCAGTCATAGAGAACTCAGTGTGAAGAGTGTCAATGAGACGTGTGAGCAACCGAGAGGAAGAGGCAGTAAGAATGATATCATCCACATACAAAATAAGGTAGGCCATGTGGACTCCATTGTGATACAGCAAAAGAGAAGTATCAGTTTTGGAGCAAGAAAAACCAAGAGAGATAATATGTGTGGAGAACCGATGATACCAAGCTCGGGAAGCCTGTTTTAGACCATAAAGAGAGCGATGAGATAACAAACATGATCGGGATGAGAGGAGTCCACAAATCTAGTAGGTTGTTGACAAAAAAAGTTTCGGAGAGGGTGCCATTCAAGAAAGCACTCTTGATGTCAAGTTGGTGAATTGGCCAAATTTTAAGAAAGAGCAAAGGAGAGGGCAGTCCAAATAGTGGCCAGTTTTACAACATGGCTAAAAGTTTCATCGAAATCAACATCTGGTTGTTGAGAAAAACCATAAAGAGCCCATTGTACTTTATATCGCTCAAGGGATCCATTGGGCTTAAGTTTGTGATGAAAAATCCACTTGCTAGTGACAATATTAGTATTGGATGAAGGAGGAACCAACTACCAAGTATTGTTAGACAAGAGAGCTTATAATTCTTCTATCATGGCAGCATGTTAGTTGGAATCCTTGAGAGCACCATGGACCGACTTTGGAAGAGGAGAAATTGGGTTGGCCGATGCTAGGAGATTGAGTCATACAAGTGGAATGATTGGAATGCCTAGACGTGTGCGAGTCATATAAGAATGAGTGGGGGCAGTGGCAGGAATCGGTGGTAAGGAAGAAACGCTAGTAGTAGAGGAAGATGCGACAGCAAGAGGCATGTGAGTAGATGGTGCTGCTACAAGTGCAAGGTCATCATTTGTGAGAGCAGGAAGTGCTGTCACAGGTGGAGAGCTCACAGCTAAGCAAGGAGGAGGTGCTGCCATGGGATAGGAAACCACTGGTGGAGAGTCATGCACCAGTAGTGATTGTTTTGACAGTGTGAAGGAAAATGGAAATGTGGACTCATAAAGAATGACATGCCGAGAAATAATGATGTGTCAAGTATCGAGATCCATGCACTGATAACCTTTAGGTTGGAGGAATACCCCCCAAAAAATGCATCGAACAGAACGGGGTGCAAGTTTATGAGGCATGGAAGTGGTGATGTTTGGATAACAAAGACACCCGAAACCTGGAGATGAGAATAGGAGGGTAAAGTCTGAAACAGGTAGTTATGTGGAGTGGATAGTTTGAGGGTTTTTGTGGGAAGCCGGTTAAGAAGATATGTGGCGGTATGGAGTGCTTCAGCCCAAAAACTAGAAGGCATGCTAGCTTGAAACAAAAGAGAGCGCACAATGTCATTGACAGTGCAAATTATACGCTTAGCTTTGCCATTTTGTTGGGAGGTGTAAGGGCAAGTCAAATGAAGGTGAATGCCATGCAAAGTAGCTAGGGCGCGAAATGAATTGTTATCAAATTCTTGGCCGTTGTCACATTATATGGCCATAATGTTGGTGGAGAATTGAGTGGCAACATAACTGCGAAAAGAAGAAAGGGTAGAGAAAGTGTCAGATTTGTGGTGTAAAGGAAAAGTCCACAAATAGTGAGTAAAATCATCGAGGATGACAAGAAAGTACTGAAACCCAGAGATGCTACTAACAAGGGATGTCCACAAATCACAGTGAATTAATTCAAAAGGACGAGTAGTGTGACTCATCGACACGGAGAAAGGAAGGCGAACATGGTGTCCTAATTGACAAGCATGACACAAGGTGTTGTCATTTATTTTGTGATTACATGGAATAGTAGATGAACTAGCAAGATGATGAAGAGCATGATGACCAAGTCGATGATGGCAAAGGGAGGTACTGTTAATGGAGGTGATGAGCGCGTGATGTAGTTGAAAGGGTGCAAAATAGAGGGGGTAAAGATCCCCATACTATTGCACCTGAGAATCTCGCTCTTGGTTGAAGATCGTCAAATTCAACAGTATAATTATTGTCATGAGTGAATTGTCTAATAGAGACAAGATTTTTAACGAGGAGTGACAAGAACATTGCTTAGAAATAATGGACGATCAGCTTGACAAGAAGAAAGAGTCGTGTGACCAACAGCAGTGATAGGTAAGGAGGACCCATCACCAACAATGACACAAGGAATAAATGAGGAGGAGGAGAGGGAAGATAAGTTATCAGCATCGGCAGACATGTGGGCGGTAGCAATGGTGTCCATGACCCAATTAGTGGAGGAGGGTGGCTGTAGGGTCATGGTGCTGAAAGCATGAACCAAACCCGACAAGTCCCAAGAAGGAGCACTGGTGTGGGCAATCGGAGGGGAACCATAGCTGCAAGACATCACCATAGAGTGTGCAATGCTATGGTTTGGTAGCATCTGTGTGCCTGCTTGGAAATACTGTGGTGCCGTGGCAGAAAAAAGACCATGTGGCATGGTGGTTGGGCGCGGCGTGGTAGACAGTCGTGGCCCGAGAACTCCGGCTAAAGCTAACGATGGATTCTAGCCAGAAGTCGGCCAGAGCTGAATTGTGCCAATCCAACGGTTACAAATAGTGGGCCACGGCACGGAAGAGGAGCCACCATCCTCGCCCTTACCCTTATTACATCTGTTCTTGCCGCCATGCCCACCGTGAGCACCGAAAGCTTAGTTGCCACTACCATTGCCGGTGCTACGAAGGTTGGTAGGGTGTGGTAGCAGACACCCCACAGGTGGAGGACTACTGATCCTGGCAGGGTCTACGATCAACGCAGTGGCATGGGCACTGCTCTTGGGAAGTTTGAGCTGCTTGAGAAGGAGAGACCTTGTTTGCAGAAAGCTTGGAAGGGGTGTCAGTAGTGGCACTAAAGTTTACATGTGACTGTACGTAGGATTCAACCCTTTAATGGTGGTGAGGACAAGGGCTTCATCGCTAATAGTCCATGACAATAGTCCATGACAAACAAATCACCTTGCACCATGTTGCTGAATTCGGCCTCAAGATAGAGGGCTCGAGCCTTTTTGTTATCTTTGAATAGGTTCTCAATGCTCGTCTAGACCTCGATGGCAGTGGCGCTGGCCTTCATGATGAGCTTGAGGATCTCGTTGGAGATAGAGCCATAGATCCACGAAAGCACGGTACAATCCATGCGCCTCCATTCAGTGTTGTCCTTTTTGCTATTGGCCTGAACATGATCCGCAAGGGCAAACTTTCCAAGGGCGACAGAGAAGAGGCTGTGCCACATGGAATAGTTGGAACCCTGAAGATCAATAGTGATCGGCACAAGAGATTTGATGGAGGCAACTATGTGGCTTGTGCCCAGAGATGGGCAAAAGGATTGGAAGATATTGGGAGGAACCCGGATCAACACGCCCAAATCAAATGGAAGATACACTGCCTTCAAATGATGAACAACTGAATACAAAGAGCACGAAGGAATAGAGTTGCATAGTTCAAGTAGAGAGAGTGTTTGGGGCAACTTTTTCATTGTATTTTTCTTCAACTTACACATCGACTTTTGTACAGACTCTAGACTCACTGAGACCCAGCTTCTTTTGCCTCAACTACCCCGCCAACTGCCCACACCATGTAGTACACTGACGACTACTATAGAGCTTTTGAAGGACCATGTAAGATGGTCCAGGTTAATATTGTGATGAACCATTGCAATGTTTGTGGAGTGGTTAATTGGCTTTGCAAAGACTGCACTCTATCATGATTAGTTTGGGCAGAATTTGAGGATCTGAGTCATGGATTTACTTAGGTTGACCTAAGTCATTGGATTAAGGTTGTATGATGCATGTCTTGGCTAATATAGGTCAAGTTGTAAAGAACTTGTGCCTGGAAACGAATTCTTTGTCTTTGGATGTGTAGGGTCACTTGGAGTCAACTGTGGTTAACGACAGTGACTGGGGCTAGGCTCATGGAGGAGTCGAGGCCCAGAACGATCAAGAATGATGGGTGAGACGGTGAGCTCAAGCATGGCACGAGAAAGGCGGGAATGTTGGAGGCAAGTTCAAACGGCGGGATGATGTCAGGTGGCTTGCACAGGCCAAGTGAGCCGTGGTTCGATGGAACTAGGATAGGAGAGACTTGGCGGTACGTGGTAAGCTAGTGGTGTACCTACACGTGAGTAATACATCAATCTTTGCATATTTCTATAGATCCATCTTGATTTGATTTTTTGCTCTTGATTTGGCCTCTGTTGTAGGGGTGGCCCCCACCTAAACCCAGTAGGCCTGGTAGAAGGTTATAAGGTCCAGAATAGGCCATGTGTAATGACATAAGTGCCCCTGAAGGGGATACTCAGATGTAAGGGTATAATTGTAAAAGCACTCCCCATGTGTATATATATATGGAAGGCAGGCCATGGGGGGACCCGAGCCATTACTGTCACTTCTCCCAACTCTCCACTACCATCTCTCTCTCTCTGTTTGGTCTGTAACCACAACAGCCTCAAAGTGTGATTTCTTGATCAATGGTTTTCGAGTCAATTTCGTTGGTGTTCTAACTTACTGTGACATGTGGCAATACATCTAGACTCATCTTGGTCATCATCCACCCATGAGCTAGTTATATTCACCGATTTTGATTTTGACTCAGTTTTGATGTAACCTTCCAACAATCTGAAAAATCTCTCATCTTTGACAGTGATTTTTATGATTGTTTATTGGAATAGGTTCACAATACCCTAGAGAGGATTCTACAAAGTTTCACATCATTTAGATTTACGGATCAAAAGTTCCAACTATTTTCGTTTTTGAATCTGAACATCGATCGGTTTTATGATCACATTGGTTTCGACCACGATCAAATTCCAGACTGCATCGCACTGGTTTTGACCATGTTCACTCTCCTGACTGCTTTGCTTTTTCCTACCACATGGGATTTTCGATCGCTCACGGATCCTCGTTTTCACTGGTTGGTCTTTGATCTGATTCGACCATGTCGGTCGCAGATCACTCGTTGACCTCCAACCTTGTTGGTTGTTCGACCACTCATCATTTCTCTAAAGAAAAATCTGAATTATTGCGTCAGCAGAGATTTATTTTCGGTCGGAATTATTTTTCAACTGAAAAATCGGATTAATGCGCCATGCTGGCGTCAGCACTAGGGTGGCCGACACTGACATGCAGGCCCTGGTCCATGGACCGAGCCCACGGGTGAGGGGAGGTGGTGAGGTGGCACGGATGGCTGGCTGGCGCTGACGGGGCACGGAGGGGATGAGGTGGCGCTCGCGTGGCGCCATGTCGGCAGCCACGCAAGCACGGGCGCTGACGTGGCCGGCCGGTCGGGGTGGCGCGACGAGCAGCGGGCCTCGCCGGCGCGGTGGCGAGTGGCGGCCGTCGGCGGCGGAAACGAGGGGCGCGGCGGTACCAGCCACGGTGCCACGGCAGCACGCGGCGGCGGCGGCGACGAAGGGGGCGGCGAGGCGGCTCGGTCCTCCGGTGAAGGTGGCTTTCCGGCGGCGCTTGGGCTCGGCGGAGGGGCGGACGGTGTTCGCCGTGGCACGGGGAAGCGGAGGGTGGTGGCGGCGGGGCTTGAGGCGGGCCGAGGCGATGGCAATTTGTCGCCGGAGTTGCAGGCGGTGGCGGAGGGAATGGTGCACGGTGCGGGGGCGAGGAGGAGTCGGGGAGGAGAGCGGAGGTGGGGGCGAGGTAGTGCGGAAGGAGGCGGAGCTGCGGGCAGTATTTATAGAGGGCGGAGAGGGGTAGGCCGGCGGCGATTGCTTGCCGGAAAGAGCGGAGTCGTGGCGGCGGTTGCGGGTAAGTGGGGGAAATGGGGGCGCGAGGAGAGGGAAAGTGGGCACGCGGTTCTTGTGGGAGTGGGAGCGTGGCCGGAGAAGGAGGGGAGGTGGCCGGGAGATGCGGGGGTGGTGCAACGGTCGGCGGCGGCGGGAGGAAGTAGAAGGCGGCCGGGGAAGACGGGCCTGACGCGTGGGGCTCGCGGCGCAGCGAGAGGTGGAAGGGAGGAGGCGCTGGCGGGTGGGGCCGAGGAGAGAAGAGAGAGGGGGAGAGCAGCGCCGACAGGTGGGGTCGGGCGGCAGTGAGAGAGGGGAAAGCGGGGACGCGGGTGGCGTAGATGGGCCGAGGAGGCGGGGCGGTGAATCCGGGCCGTACGCGTGTCGGCCCGGGAGGAGGGGTAGGCGGGGCTGAGGGGGTGACGTGGGCGGCATTTGGCCGTCCACGTGGCGGCCGGAGGGAGGAGGAGGGGTTTTAATTTAATTTTTTTGATTTTGGATTTTCAGAAAGGCCCAGAAAATTGAATAAGCCTCAGAAAAATATGAAATAAACTCCCAAAATTCCAGAAAAATTTATAGATCCTTCTGGAGACATTTTGGACTTAATAAAAATATTTTCAACTAATGTTGGTATTTAATTTTTCATACTTAAAATACTTTTTAATTTTCAAAATAGATTTTAAAACTCTAGAGAGCTAGAAAATCCAAGTTAAATCCAAATAACACCAAATAATTATTTTGACATAGAATTTTTATATAAAATCAAATATCATATTATTTAATATTATTTTTAGGTTTTTCTTAAAATGCTTTTCAAATCCAGCTTTTTCAAAAACAGAAATTCAAGGCAAATTCAAATTTAAACTTTAGGCACAAAAGTACTTATTTTACTTTAAATTTTATTTTAATTAATTAATTATTTATTTATTTTTTATTTTCATAAAAATCTGGGCTGTTACATTGGCTTACAACCACGTTGGTTGTGACCACGTTTACCATTTCGGTTGCCAACTGGTTCCGACCATGTTGGTTGTTCAACCACTCATTGACTTACAACCACGTTGGTTACGACCACGTTGATCATTTTGGTTCCCGACTGGTTCCAACCATACTAGTTGTTCGACCACTCGTTGGCGTCTAAGTGTCTAACCATGTTGTTTATGACCACGTTGGTTTCAACTACATCCATTTTTAATCACGTTGGTTTTTGTCTCGATGGTTATCAACTACACTGGTTTTCGACTACTCCCTGGTCGTCGATTGGGAGAGACAATTTCCGACCACGTTGGATTTCTGACTGGTAGTCGAATTTACGACCACATAGTCAGCCTTCGACCACGTTGTCGTATTTCAACCATGTTATCATCATTTTGACCATGCTATGTTTCTTCGACCACGTTGTTGGCATTTCGATCATGATGTGTTTCTTGCCATCTAGTTGTGTTAGTCACTATTTCTTTGGTTTTTCAGTGGGTTTTCAACCCTACTCACCATAGCTTTGTGATATCAGAGAAAAGGAATAAGTGAGTACTTTGGGGGAAAAAAAATTAAAGGCACCATTCACCCCCTCTATTGCCTATCCAGTCGTACAGCTTTCCTACCACGACTACTGCCCATACCGCGTAGTCCACCATGTGACTGGAACAGTGACCATCGTATGCTATAGTGACCATCGACTGTTACAAAAGCTGGTCGTACCCGACCACACTGGTCATCCACGACCACACACTGATCATACCAACCACTCATAGACTGGTTGTAACCAACCACACACAAGCTGGTCGTAATGACCACACACAACATGGTCGTAACCGACCGTGCATAATCTAGTCGTAACGACCACGCACAATATGGTCGTAACCGGCCATGCACAAACTGGCCATAACGACCATGCACAACATGGTCATAACGACCACACACAACATGGTCATAACCGACCACGCACAAACTAGTCGTACACGACCACACACAAACTGGTCGTCCATGACCACACACTGATCATACCGACCACTCACAGACTAGTCATAACCAACCACACACAAGCTGGTCGTAATGACCACACACAACATGGTCATAACCAAGCACAAACAACATGGCCGTAACCGACCATGCACAATTTGGTCATAACGACCACACACAGCATGGTCTTAACGACCACACACAACATGGTTGTAACCGATCACACACAACCTAGTCATAATGATCACGCACAACCTGTGGCTAGTCAGGTTTATTTGACCACATTCACCCCTAAACCTAACTCAGGTTGTGAGGCCTTTGACTCCGATCAGTTCCCGCATTTCACTGAACTTGATTCTGGGAAGTGCCTTCGTAAGGATGTCGGCTCGCTGCTCCTCTGTGCTAATGTGCTTCACATTTATTTGTCCTCATTCCACACATTCTCTAATGAAATAAAAATGTATGTCAATGTGCTTGCTTCTTCCATGAAACATCGGGTTCTTCATGAGTGCAAATGTCGACTTGTTGTCCACGTACATGATCACTGGTTCGGGCTTCCTCCCGGTGATCTTGCTCAGCAAATTTCTGAGCTAGATCACCTGACAAGCTACGCCTGTTGCCACCATGAACTCGGCCTCACACGAGGAGAGGGCAACTGTCCTCTGTTTTAGTGATCTCCATGCGATCAGGCTTCCAGAGTGGTAAAAGGCAAAACCACTCGTGCTCTTCCTGTCTTCTACATCCCCAGCGAGATCATTGTCACTGTAGCCTTTCAGGTGTCCTTCATCTCATCTCGTATACTCCAAACTAGAATTGATGGTGCCCTTTGCATACCTCAGGACTTGCTTGACTACCTGGAGGTGCGACTCCTTGGGTGTTGGAATAAACCTGCTCAACATTCCCACTAAGTAAGCCAAATCCAGCTGTGTGTGTGAGATACCTCAGAATTCCAATTATGCGGTGGTAGTCAGTGGTATCTACTAATACTGCCTCCTCATCTTTGCTCAAATACAATTTTGGTTCCATAGGGACCTTCGCCGGATTGCACTACCACATACCGGCCACTTGCAGCACCTTCTTGGCATACACTGATTGCTTCAGGATAATATGTCCTATCTTCCATTCTATCTCTACTCCTAGGTAGTTTGAGAGGAGTCTAAGATCATTCATCTCATATTCATTCATCATTTGTTGCTTGAACGACTGAATCTGGTCTTTGCTTGTGCTGGTAACAATCAGATCATCCACATATACTCCCACCACCAACAGCTCAGAGCCAATGTTTCTTTTGTAGAGAGCCTGGTCTTGGGGGCATTTCTAAAAGCCAAGTTCCTTTAGAGTACTATCCAATTGGATGTTCCATGCCCTTGGAGTTGTCGCAAACCATATATTGCCTTGGACAATCCATACACATGGTGCTCTTGATTCTCAATGGAGAAGCCCTCGGGTTGCTTCACATAAACCTCCTCTTGGAGTCTGCCATTTAGAAATGCTGAATTAACATCAAGGTGGTGAACCTCCTAACTCTCTTGAGCTACCAGTGCCAACAGTGACCTCACTGTTTCCATCCTCGCCATCGGTGCAAACACCTCTTCATAATCTATTCCTTATCTCTGCACGTACCCCTTTGTGACAAGACATGCTTTGTGCTTGACAAGGTTTCCATCTAAGTCTTTCTTCAATTTGAATACCCACTTAAGACCAATTGCTTTGTTACCAGCCGACAACTCAGCGAGCGACCATGTCTTGTTCTTCTCTATTGCCTCTATCTCCTTCTTCATGGCATCCTGCAACTCAGGTGAATTCGCAGCCTCTTGATAGCATTGTGGTTCTTCAATTGCTAGTAACAGTAACTCTGCATCGAGTTCGACCAGCTGTGTTTCTGCGTAAACCTCAAAGAGTGCTCGGTACCTTCTGAATCCTTCCTCTGTTGCTGTAGAGGAAGGGCTTGAGAGGCCTGAATCTGCTGCTGAGGTTGACCGACCTTCTGACGTTGTCGGTGAGATGGATACCCAGTCCTCTGGCCTAGGTATTGATGAGTCTACCGCTGCTGAGACTTACTGAGGCGGTTGCCCATCAGTTTCTGTTGTAGGTTCCGTTACAGTGAAGTCAACAGCCTCACTGATGTTACTGTTGCCTGGAATTTCCCAATTCCACTTCTTGTCCTCTTCAAATACCACATCCTAGCTCAAAACAATCTTCTTGCTTTGAGGATCAAAGAGACGGTACGCCTTGCTTCCTTTTTCAACACCAAGATGAACCAAGGCCTTGCTTCTGTCATCCAGTTTCTTTAAGTGGACGACTGGTATTTTTGCATGTGTAGTACACCTAAAGATCCTCACATGTGCCAGGTTTGGTTTCCTCCCTATCCAGGCTTCATGTGGAGTGACCTCGACCAGGGCCTTGGTCGAAATCTGGTTTAGCAGGTAGATGGCATGGCGTGCTGCTTCTCCACACATTATGCTTGACACTCCCATGGTCTTCAAGAGACTTCTGGTTGTTGCCAGCACGATTTGGTTCTGTCACTCCACCACCCCCATTCTGCTGTGGTGAGTAGGGTGCAGTGAGGTGCTGGCGGACTCCTGCTTCATCACACAGCTAGGTAAACTGGTTTGACACGAACTCACCCCCGGTCAGTTCTGAGAGTTTCATATCATATCCAGACTCCTTTTCGACCAGCACCTTAAACTTCCTAAAGGCTTCGACTGCTTCACCCTTCGACTTTAGTGTGTACAATCACACCATTCAACTGAAGTCGTCAATGAGAAGTAAGAAGTACTTGCTCCCGGCCTGTGTCTGAGGTGTGATTGGGCCACATAAATCTTCATGTGCGAGTTCTAGTGACTGCGCTGCTCGGTGCATGACTTGTCTTGGAAACGGCAATCAGCTTTGCTTGGCTAGCAAACAACCCTCATAAATTTGTGTAGAATGTTCAAGCCTGGGTACTCCCTGCACCATATCCTTGTTGACCATCAGCTTCATTGCTTGGAAATTGAGATGCCCCAACCGGGCATGCCATAACCACTCTGGTTTGGCCATACACATCACAAGACAGGCTGGTACACAAGTGTGCAGTAACGCCTTGTACAGTCTGTTTGCTGAGCGTTCCACCTTCATCATGAGTTTTCCAGTCCGGTCATACATTCGAAGCAGGTTGTCTAGGAGCACAATCTTGGTGCCATCCTCTATCAATTGTCCTAAACTTATGATATTATTACAGAGGCTAGGAATGTAGTATACCTCTGTCAACTCACTCTCCCTATGATGCTTTCATCAAGCTCAGTGAAGAACGAGCATTGTCCAGTCATGCGGTTACTAGCCCCATTGTCCAGATACCACAATTCGGACGTTTGCCATTCCTGAGTTACGACTTGCTGGTTGCCTTCTTCACACAAGTTTGGTAGGACATGCTGCTCATTCAGGAGTACCAGAATGCGCGGCTCCTCCGCACATAGTGTCAACATCAAGGCTGATTCTTCCTCTTTGCCTTGCATTAGGTTGACCTCTTCTCGGCACTTACTACGACATTTAGAGACGTAGTGCCTCTTGTTGTCGTAGTTGAAGCACCGGATGTGGCTTTTGACCCTGCCACCTCCAGTGCCATCCTTTTGCATCCTGTTAGGACTGGCAGAACGTTCTCTGTTGTGCCCGCGGCCACGTCCTTGGCCACGACCTCTGTTCCGGTCGTGTCCATCTGAGTTTCCAATGCCTCGCCCTTTGTTGGTTGCTGACGACTCCCCACCGCTGCTCTTTTGCCGCACCAACCACTCAGTGTGAGTGAGGAGGAGCTGTCCATCGGTGCTGGCATTTCCAGCGTGATGTCAGATTCTTTCCTCATAGGCCTTCAGGCGCCTTATGGCCTCCTCAAATGACATTGACTCCAAGTCAGAGTACTACTCGATTGAGGCGACCATCGGGAAGAATTTGTCAGGTGCTGAGTCAAGGAGCTTCTTCACGAGCACTGGATCCTCCAAGGTTGAGCCAAGCGCACTATACTTGCTCGCCATCCCGCTCAGCTTTCCGGCAAAATCATTGATGGACTCTCCCTCCTTCATGCGCAGTATCACAAACTCATTCTACAATGTTTGCAGACACGACTTTTGCACCCGATCAGCCCCGAGATATCTGGTTTCAGAGAATCCCATACCTCCTTGGCTGTTTTCTTCTTGGCCACCTACAGAAGAATGTCTCTAGGTATGGCTTAGAAGATAAAGCCCGTGCCGACTAGTCCTTCTTTGCCTCCACGACCACTCCGGTCGCTGGTTTGATGGCCTCCCAGATCCCCTGGGCATCCATCAGTGCCTCCATCGTGATCTCCCACACAGTGTACTTAGAGGATGCCAACATCTGGTTGCTATCGACTAAGCCGTATGTATTTGGGCATGCACCGTGTTTTGATACTAAGTGTTGGGAGGAACCTAGATTAACATGCCCGAATCAAACAGAAGATACAGTGTCGTCGAACAATGAATAGCTGAATATAGAGAGCAAGAAGGAACAGAGTTGCATAGCTCGAGTGGAGAGAGTGTTTGGGGCAATTTTTTCGTTGTATTTTTCTTCAACTTACGCATTGACTTTTGTACAGACTCTAGACTCATTGAGACCCGGCTTCTCCGGCCTCAACTACCCCACCGACTGCCCACACTACATAGTACACTGACGACTGCTACAGAGCTTTCCTACCATGACTGCTACCCATACCGCGCAATCCGCCACGCAACTGGAACAGTGACCACCGACTGTTACAAAAGCTTGTCATACCCGACCACACATAAACTAGTCGTCCACGACCACACACTGATCATACCGACCACTCACAGACTGATCGTAACTGACCACACACAAACTGGTCGGAACGATCATACACAACATGGTTATAACCGACTACGCACAACCTGGTATTAACGACCACGCACAACCTGCGGCTAGTTAGGTTTATTCGACCACAGAAGATGCTCCTTCAACCATGGCAACAAGTTGAGGAACCGGCGACCGAGAGAGAAGGTGGACAATCAGTAGGGGAACTATGATCGGGAGAGAAGGAAGTGATCAATAGAAAAACATCGGTCGGCATAGGAAGAGTAGGGCGTTACAGGAGGACCGGAACGCTATCTGATACCATGAAAGTGTTTGGAATAGAGGCCACACCTCAAAGCCTTTCGTCATATGGTATATATTCGTGTACTCGGTTCATAACCAACCGAATTACATGAGATACGGATACAACCGTATCTATGCTTAACAAAATAAGAAGAGTATAGGCGTGCATGCGTACAGGGACTGCTGTACAAGATATGTTATATAAGGAAGGAGAAGATACATATCCTAACAATGTTTATCTATGCTTAACAAAATAAGAAGAGTATATGCGTGCATGCGTACAGGGACTACTGTACAAGATATGTTATATAAGGAAGGAGAAGATACATATCCTAACAATGTTAACCCTGCAGGTCTTTTGCCCGCATGACTGCGGGTCTACGGCCGGTGGTAGGAAAGGGGATGGATGATGTCGTTGAACATCGAAGAACGGGAAGAGGACAAAACAGAGAAAAAGACACCGGGCAACAGCGGTTTTATATAGGTATGCGTGATTGCTTTTGAGTCCTGAGACAAATGCGTGATGATGCTGTCGCCGTACTTTGGCTTCCTTTGGTTGATTCAGAGGAGGAAAAGAAAGAGAGAGATTCCGGCATGGCAGCCAAAGCGAGTGCATCGCATTCGCATCGGGCATCGGCTACCGGATGAATCCACTTCAGAGATTCTCGTCATGATTGGGATGCAAAGCTGGTTCAATTTTCTCCAAGGAAGATAGATGCATTAGATTCCAAGATGTTAACATGCCATCGTCTGAACTTTGCTTGGCAATTAATTGGCTTTGTAATCCTTCAGGTGGAGCACAGGACTAATAAGAGGGAGAATCACAATGGAGTTGTCAATTTGTTAGTACCAAATCGGAGAAAACAGAGGATTTAGATAAGAACAGTTGCAACTCTGGAATAATGGATTTTTTCTGTCGTTTTTCAATCCTATTTGTTGGTTTGTATGATTTCTCTGGCAATCCAAACTGGACATGGAAGCTAGCCGGGCTCACTGATCATTGGACTGAAAATTCTATTTGTTGGATGTACAGTTATAACATACTGGTATACATGCCACGTGCGGCTGGAGTACGCCATACCGGGTGCAAAATGAAACCAGGCAAAATCCATTCACATGGCGTCCATGCATGCTAAGCATCCTTCTACAGAAGCGTACATACAGGGCCGGTCCTGGGATTTTAACGAAACTAGAAATAAAGGACTTAGTATAAATATCTAAATATAAATCTACATACACACATATATATGTATCTAATTTTACCAACAAACATTTAAAATGCATTATGTATTAAAGAAAAATTCATATCAAAGAGTTTATAGATATTACCTTAAAAATTTCTTCTAACATTTCTAGATGCAAAGTCATTGATGATGGTATTGATATCAATATTATCCAATAATTTCTTCTCAATACATAAAGTTGCCAAACCGTTTAACCTCTCTTGAGACATTGTTGACCTTAAATGATTCTTCAACAATTTCAACTTTGAAAAGCTTCTTTCAGCTGATGCAAAAGTCACATGCATAGTAAATAAAATCCGATAAGCAATAGAAATATTAGGATAACAATTCGCTTCTCTGACAAACTCAAAGATCTCCATAGCAGACATTGGTTTATCTGATAAAGTCAATTGCATAACACTTAACTCAGAAATTAGATCATTTAACTCAACATCAGATGAACCATCCAGAGAGAAAGTTTCTGCAAATTTTATACAACATTCTTTTAATTCAGTTCGATCCAATGACTTCAATGTTGTTGAACTCATTAAAAATCCAAATATACTTCCGAATGTTTGGAGTTCTTGAAATCTACTTTTCAATGAATTGATTGTCATATCAACCATAACAAAAAATATATATATACTATGTATATGGGGGATTGGGGGCCCCTGAATTTTGGGGGCCCGGTGCGGCCGCCCCGCTCGCCCCCCCTCAGGGCCGGGCCTGCGTACATAGTATGAGATTTTTGTCACTTTTCATCTCCATCTACGACGGCAACCCCATGTCGACTCCATGATCGAATCAAAGCCAGTTTTAGCACTGTTTTATATGGTATTTACAAAATAGCAGTATGTGATACGTATTGACAAAAATATCATTTTTGCCGTCCGCGGGCCGGGCGACAGCACCCGCGAGGTGACGCGTGACGCTGCCACCAGCGGCAAGAGCCTGCCGCCCGGGGGCTAGACGGCAGGCTTGCCTGCTGCCCAGGGAGGAGGCGGCAGGCAAGTAGGCCGGCTAATTAGTCGGCATAATTACCTGCCTTATTTTTTCGTTTAGTGTTTGTTTGAATTTTTAAATATATCAAATGAGTTCTAAAAATTACTAAAATTTATGTACAACCTCACGACACAACGTACCTTGCAGTATAATTTTTGGGTAATTTTATCCATTGCGAATGTTGCTCAAAAATTCGTACAATTTTGATAATTTTATGAGTTTTTACATATAGCAAACAAGTTCCAAAAATTATGGAATTTTATGTAAAACCTCCCGATATAGTAATAGTTATTGCATAATTGTTTTGAAATTTTATGTGCTCTAAATTTGCCATGTTTATTCATGATAATTTTATCGTAATTATCGGCCCGTTGGTGCTATTGTTTCATGTTAATTCAGTCCTCCTTTGAAGTATGTGACCTCTGTCCTTCGCACATATGTTGGCTCGTTGTTGCTATCTTTTTTTTGCACTACGTGCTTCGCACAAATGTCACTCTGCCCGTGTCGTTCCGCCTCGCACACTGCCTAATCCGCATTGATGTCGTTATGTCCGTGCCGTCCACCCTCGTCTGCTCCCTCGTCTCCACATTTGTTACTGTTTCCATGCCGTCCCCCTCGCCAAAAGTGCTGCGCATTAACAAGGAGTCCTTAATGTGTGGGTTGAGTACACCGGATTTGCTTTGCGCTCAGCTATAAATACGAACATGTCGTAGTTGGTCATCGGTCATCTTAGTCGCTCATCGCTCGCAGAAAGACTAGTAGTTTTTCAGATTGGTAGTCAAATTGTCAGTAATTAATGAACTATTCATATGTAGTTATACGTATGTAATTATGTTTGTTGTAATGCTTATTGCAGATCTGGTTGTTGTGGCTTCAGATAGTCGCAGACATGGAACACTTGGTAATGTTCTACGACGATGGTCTCGTACAGGCTGGACCCAATGAGTTGAACCTATCAATATGACTGAGAGAGAGAGACTCGGCATCATGAATATTCATAAGCTACGAAGTTGCATTCGAAGAGAGTTCGCTATGGAGGCAATGGCGATGAAACTTGCCATCGAGGGGATCACCTGCACCAATGGCGTGTGGAAGCTCGTGAAGGTCAATAGCACTACAGCATAGAGGTAGTACATGCAAATTGCCTTCTAGCCTGAGGCGGCCATTTACGGGAGGCCGATGGTGTATCTAAGTTTCACACACCAGGAGTCTGGAAACGTTGATGAGTCTGGCCCCTTGACACCCGGGGAACCACAAGTAGAGCTTCAAGATGATACCACTCAATGTGTTGTATCGGAGGGTACAATCGCCCCTGATTTCGTAAGGAATAAGGGGTCGGGCATCTGGTGGTCGGCTCAATTCGACTGCCACGAGTATCTACCAAAGTAGCCGCTTGGGTTGGAGTCCGACGAGGACACTAACCCAGGCTCTGATGATAGTGAGGATGACGGACAGCAGACGGCAGTCAACCCAGGGGAATTGTATCATCGGAGGTGCCCTATGTGTCCTCTAGGCACGATGATGTTGTGGTACGTTTCCTCATATTGCCGCATAAAGAAGGGTCCCAGTGGGGGTTTCAAGCTGACACCCTCCTAATTGGGCAGCACTCCCTAGCAAGGCAGTTGTGCAACAAGCTATAGCACAGTACGCCTTGTCTATCAACCGTGTGTATCGAGTGCATCGGTTGAACCTAGCCAATTACGCTGTGAAGTGCGCAGTGGAAGGCTACTCCACAAAGGTTAGCGCTCAACGAGCCAAGTTTTTTGGCTTGGCCTTCTCGATCAAGACGATGATCGACCACACATTAGCCGCCTAGTTGTGGCGGACGTTTCTGTCTCCCCAAAGATGCTCATGTCAGAAGTCGCCAATATGGTTGGCTATCCAGTCAGCTATAGTAAGGTCCGACGAGCCAAGCACAAGGTCATTGAGTCCATGTATGGGACGTACGAAGAGACGTACAACCTTGCGCCAAGATTGCTTCACCAGATAGCCAAGTCAAACACTGGCACATACATAAACAACCTTGAGCGTCTAGATGCTGACGGAGGGCCCAACTGCTTCATACTGGACTGGCTATTCTGGGCTTTCACCCAGGCCATTGAGGGCTTCAAGTTTTGTCGTCCTGTGCTCATGATGGATGGCACTTTTCTCACAGGGAGTTATAAGGGAACCATTCTCACCATGGTGGTGGCCGACGTGAATGACCAGATTCTCCTAGTGGTATTTGTCATTATGGAAAGCGAGAACACGTCCAGTTGACTCTGGTTCCTAGCGAACGTGAAGCAAGCAGTGGTTGGCGATCAACCCAACATTTGCATCATCACGGATCGCAATGCTAGATTGATGGCTGCGCTGAACACCATGCAGCAGGGGACCAAACCCCTCACCAGTGGAACAATATGTGAACCCGATGGTGCATGAGACATCTTGCATCTAACTTGTTCACACGGTTTCGTGCCCAGGAAGTTGTGAAGATGTTCAAGGCATTGTGTCCGCAAACCAAAGGTGGAAGTTCGAATCCATCTGGACAAAGCTAGAAAGGTGAACTACGGAGGGAGAGCAATCCCGCAATGCCACAAATTTCTTCGGGTGGATTCATCGGCACGCTCCTGAATTATAGAGATGGTCCCTTCTCTATGACATGGATAGTGCGAGGTATGGATTATAACGACCAACATGTCCGAGGTGTACAACAGCATCCTGAAAGGCATGCTGTGCCTCCCTATCACCTCGATCATGGATGAAACATGGACTTGCACTGTTGGTTATTTCATTAATAGAGCCGCCGCAGCCAAGCGTCAAATAGACGAAGGCAACAAATGGTCTGCGAACATGCAGAGACATATGGAACTGAAGATGGAGAAAGCCCAAATGCACAACATCCGGGTAATCGATAGCCTCCGGAGGAAGTACGAGATAAGGCTTCGGCAAAAATATGTGAATAGTCATGCCAGGGGTGAAATAAAATAGGCATGCATCTTGGGTGATGTGGCAACATGCACCTATAACAAGCCGACGCTTCTGCACAAACCATACTCACATGTGTACAAGGCATGTGCGCAAATGAGGCAGATGTCCGAGCCATATACCTCAGAGTAATATGACATGCAATACCTTTTTAGTACATATAATGCAGAGTTTTACTTGTACGGCTTGGACATGAACTACAGAGATCTTTGGCAGGACATACTACAATGGGCCCCCAATAAGGAGTTGAAAATAACTAAGAAGGGACATCGGTAGACACGACGCTTCCAGAACGATATGGATGTGAGCCAACGTACCAGCATTTCCCGCACAGTGAAATGCCAAATATGTAAGACCTTCGGACACTCATTGAAGGATTGCTCCAACAGATCGAGCTCATATGGTCACCACTCAGTGTCATAATCTCATATATCTTTTACTGTATCGCATTAATTCATATTTGTACCCATTTGAGATGTATTTCATAATGTTTGTTCAATGCATATCGACCCCTCTAGCTTAATGCACATGACACAACATTTTAACAATCCACTCAAAAACATCAACCGCAATGACGTGTACACCTTTCACTTACATGCCTTACAACATTGAACATAATCACGAGCTACATGCTATAACCTTCTCTAGTGCATGTCTATTGGTAGAAGGTGTCTCATGGTACCCACATGGAGTGTTGCTGTGGGGGGCGCCTCGGACGTGGCTGGCCATCGTTGTAGTGGCACACACATATGCAGCTAGAGTTCGTGCAACAACATGTGGGATCATATGAACTTCCTATATTGACGACCTCCTCGTTGCCCCTTTCGCGCTGCATCTGTTGCCGGAGGTCATCGTTCTCCTCATTGAGACAGTCAGGCTGTGCCTCCATCTTTAAGATTCGCTCCCACAGTGTATCCACGTACCTCATAACATAATGTTCATGGGGAGGATCGATCCAGCGGACAAAGTTGCATTTCGCCATCTACACGAAAGGAGGGTTAACATGAAAGCGCTATTACCAGTAAGACAAAATAAACTATTGGTTAATTGTACCCCAGAGTGTGGCCATTGGAAGAAAATGTCGCCCGCCATCGAAATGGCCATCGAGGACCTGCACTACTGCGTCCTTCCTGTGTCGCATTTCGACCATACCAGTTGAGCCCCCCTGTTTGGCCTCAAGCGGTAGTTACGGCTGAAGTCCTCCCTCCTTTCTAGCGAAAGATCTTCCTTTGGCGACCCCGCTCCGACTGGCCCCTCGGCCTCTGCCATGCTATGTTATTGTATGACGCAGAAGGTTCTTCTTCCTACAAAAAGCGAAACGAAGTTTACATGAGCGATGAGCGATTGCAAGAGCTCCGTATTCGAAGCGAGTGAAAAGAGAATCCGGTGTGTTCCCACTGGAAATTACGGACGTGTTGTCGATGTGCACCAACACTAGCGACAACGGATACCACGGTAAAAGTGATATATGTGCGCACGACGGAGCGGGTGAGACGGGGCGACATGGTTACACTAATATTTATGCCGATGAGGGAGCGGGTGAGGGGGACCTTTATGTCAAGCCAACACTTGTCCGAATGACATTAGTAACATGACAATTGTGCAAACCAAATAGCATATGGCACTTTAAAACATGTGTGAGGATCGTTAAATTCATGATTAAGTTAATCCAAATAAACGTGACAAATTTGGAGCACATAAAATTCTTAAAAAATTATGCAATAACTATTACTATATCAGGAGGTTTCACATAAAATTTTGTAATTTTTGGAGCTTGTTTTCTATATGTAAAAACTCATAAAATTATCAAAATTGTATGAATTTTTTAGCAATATTTGCAATGGGTAAAATTACCCAAAAATTACATTGCAAGGCACGTTGTGTCGGGAGGCTATACATAAATTTTCACAATTTTTAGAGCTCATTTGATATATTTAAAAATTCAAACAAACATTAAACAAAAAAAGTAGGCCTGCCATCTGGCCTAATTACCTGCCTCCTCCTCCCAACGGCAGCGCCACGCGTCGTCTCGTCGGCGCTGCCGTCTGGCTTATGGACGGCAAACGATATTTTTATCAATACGTCTCGTATATTGCTATTTTTATAAATACGATATGAAATAGTGCTATAACTGACTTTGATTCCTCCATGATCTGATTGTATGGAAACAGATACAGTTCCATTACGAGTACAATTTGCTATTGCTTTTGTTTTTGTAACTTGTACTCAACTGAAGGCCACTTGCTATGAAACTTTTGTGCAACCAGCAGATCCTGCAATGAACTTTTTCTGTTAGTCTTACCTATGTTTGCACTTCGTTACACAAGCCAAACCAGTGGCTAGCTAGCCCAATCGATATAGTAAAGATCACAGGTCTAGTCCCACAGACAATAAGTTAGGTGTGCTTATTCGGGGATTTTTCGGGTTTTGATATTGGACTTTCATTTGCTTAATATTGTTGTGTTATAACCAACTGCTCATCCTAGCTCATGATCGACCCGGAATCTACAGGATCTCATCAGGGTATAGTAGACGATGGACATGAATTGCTTATTGCTGGTAGTATGCAAGTCTCGAACTGTTTGTGCAGCAGTACCTTACAAATTGTCGTATGCCAGTGAAGCCGTGACCCACGAGTGCTGTAATAACAGTTCTTCAATAATAACAGTTCTTCAATGTTGTGACTGACAGGACAAGCTGGAACCATTAAACAAATACGCAAGACCCATGGATACGAGGGAGAGAGAGTGCGTGTTTTGGAGTTATTTTATGCAAGGAAGTGACTGTAGAACCAATATTAGCAATCAGATAGTAAATGATTTTCAAAAATTTTTTAACGTTATTTAAAATCTTCATTCAAATAACTATAATAATTATAAAGTTTATATCACACTAACTAGGCTAAGCAAAACACGGCTAAAGACCTAAGATAACAAAATCAGACACCAACAACACAAGACCAATCAGACCGTCATGGATTGGCCGGTGTGACCACAAGTGCAACGACAGTCTGACTGTAGGTCCAAAACCAATATGATCGATCCCTTGTTTTCAGACCTAAAAGCCTCTTAGGACAAAACTCAAATCTCAACAACTTACTCAATTTTCATCCAAACACTTTTAAGTTTTGCATAAAACTTGTTTAAAACAATAGAAACCTAAAATCACAAGGTTCTTGGGTTCGAGTTCACTAAATTTGAGAGAATCAAATATAGGGCACAAGAACACCAAAAATTGTAAAATACTTCTTGCTTGTAAGAATCTAAGGTATGATGTCTTTAAGATTTATCCTCATATGTCTTAGCAAGATAAATTAATCAAGAGTTCGAGCTAGAACACCCACGAACACATGTCTTAGCAAGATAATTTAAGCAAGACAAGTTACATTCATTTGGCTCACATTAATCAAAATCGTGCATCATGCAACACAACACAACCAACTAACAGCACTTGCGCCATGCACACACTCATCCAACTCAAAATCTATTTTCACTACCCTCTGGTCGCACCCACCGATCTGGCCGTACTTCCCATACTAGTTAGACCGCCGGTCACTGGCTGGTCTAGTCGCTTAATAACACTAAAATACCCTCTCTGGAATTTCAGTTAAATTCTATCTAGTTTTAACTCTTGTTTCTAATTCTAGTGGCACATAGTGCAAACTCATCTCCAAACAAGCCTACAAGTGTTTGGTGTTCATTTTTACCAAAAGTCTATAGCCGATCTGACCGCACGCCCCTTGGTGGTTACCACCAGCTATTAGCCGGTCTGACAGCTTGAACCCTGACAGCACAATTTGAAATATAAAATTTTTAAAACTTTTATAAAATTCAACTCAACTAAAGTGGCAATTGTTCATTACAAACATATACTAGATCTCTACATGGTCTCTTAGTGCCAAATGGATGGGGTCAGATTATTCTCTGAAAAGTTTATCCCATCAAAGTTTTTTCATGACACACCATGCCTCCTCCAGTTCAGTGATTGAAAGTCTAAAACTAACCAACATGATCAATCAACGGACCCTCTCCCTCTTCCTACATTTCAAAACCATCACCAACCAAACCATCAAGGTGCATGGTCACTAGACAACGCAATGGTCAAATACTCAATCTCAAGCTCTGTAGTATCGGTATGACAAGTCAAAGAGGGTGAATAACTATTTCAAAATCTTTCCCAAGGATTATCAACAACACACAACGAAAGCACAAACTCACAATCTCACCAAAGCCAAGTGCCAATGATCACAAAGATCATCCGAGACTTCTATATCAACCAGTCTAACCGCCATCCTAGAAGTGGTCTGACCGTGCCGGTTTGACTGATTGGTTCCTTGAGGTCTGACCGCTTGGCCAAAGAAAAGAGCTAACTTTCAAACCACCGATCCAAACATAGTGAAAATCTGGTACAACCTTTCTAGGATATCAGGAACCTATTTCAATCATGGATTGTAAAGACCAATGTCTAAATTTTGACATTTATTCAAAACAAGTAGAGTTGCACTAAAATCAGGCAAAAGAGAGAAATCTTGATTCACTCTTACTAGTGAGTCCTAGATGATCTAGATGCCCTTGGATGGATTCACATATATCATAGTAAGATAGATCACAATGCAAACTAAAGCCAAATCACTCACAAGAGCAAAACACAAAAATCACCTCTCTCTTGAGGAAAATCGGCAAACTCAAGAACTCTTTCTAGAAGGTGCCTAGAGGGATGTGATCTAATCTCCAAGAGGTATCTCCACCTCTTACATGTCTTTGGTACCAGAAAAGATCAAGAAGAGATAAATCTAAATAAGAAAGTCAAGCAAATAAAAAACACAAGGAATGATCTATGACACAACCCACTTGGACAAACTTTAGATGTTCATTTTACTTGAAGAGAAATATTTTACAACCATTCTCTTAAGATGATAGAGCTCTAAGCCTAAAGCGCACACACAAAAAGCTCCACAAAAAAAACCCTAAACCTATCTCTCAAGTATTTCTTACTCTCTTCACACACAAGAGCTTATATATTAGAGGCTCTCACCTCACATCAAACTCTAACACTAGCAACAGTTAGTGGATATAACCACTTACAAATAGAAAAACCCGGTAACCTACACACATAAATAGATTTTACATTTCATACACTTGCATGCTTTTCAATGCGGACTTCTACATAGCTCCAATAGCCCGATACAACACTTTATTCTCAAAGGCGTGATCTAAACCACTTAGACCAATGTCGTAGTTTTACAAACCGCCAATCCATCCAGTATTGGATAATTTCCTCAATTACCATCTACAGGTCTTCACGAAGATGTGATGCCCAATGACTCATCGCAATGATCATACGCCTGCTTCGAGACCGTCACCACTTGAAAGGCCTGAGGCCTATGGCATGCCATATCACACTATAGTTCGTGATACTCAATTACTTGCCGCTAAGATTGTACGTCTGTTCTGAGAACTGTCATCACTTGAAACACACAAGTCCAATTGGCACACCACATTCATTCACTCGCCTTCTCACTATCACTGCCTTTCTCTCGTGCTTCTCTGTTTGAAATGATGCTCCATCCAACCTTACGTGACACGTCATGGCCTTAGGACCATTTTCATAGCCACAGTTTTGTTGCTAACCATAACAATCATCAAATACCTGCACATCAAAGAACAAACAAGCAACCGATTCGAGTACAAATAACATGCACTTGCCTTTCATTACCAAAACATATACATGAACACACTATGACTCATACTTGCATGGATACCCTATGAGGTTATGACTAACACTTGCATGGACGCCACCATGATTCACAACCAAAACCAACTCAACTTAGCACAGGGCCTGATCTGATTGCGGTAACCATGCTGGTCAAACCGCCCAACACATACCAATTAGACCGCCATGACAAGACCAATCAAACTGCAAGACTCTGGTCATACCGCAACTCCAAAGCCGGTATTATCGCACCAAGTCACAACCCAAAACCTTCAAGATACATTCTCTAGAAAATAGCTATAGCTAACTACGGCCCAGTGCTACCATACACTGGTTAGACTGCCACCACGGTCGGTTAGACCGCCACTTAGGAATCGGTCAGACTGTTGGTAACGGAAAGCAATAGGTAAAAATGTAAATACTCAAAATAAATCTTAAACAATAATAATAATGCACAAACAAAATCAAATACTCATCACAAATATAAATAGCCTCTATATGATCTTACAAACTCAACACATAGCAAACACCAACTTCTCAATCAGTACTTGGCCTACCTCAAACCTGCATTTCCATGACCCCATCACTGCGCTTCACAAAATATTAGGCCAAGAGAGAGACAAGGGGCAGCTAGCACTAGCAACAGCTGCAGCTGCAGCCTGCAATGCATGCAGCTGTGGGCAACACAGCACAAACGAGACACACCAAACATATCTTTTAGGAGCCGATCGAGAGGCTAAGCGAGCAACCTAAGCTTGTCTACAGTGCCGGCCGGCATCGCGCATCGTTTTGTGCTAAACGATGCACACTAGACAAGCCGGTCTTTTTGATCTTCCAAAGGGAGCGAAACTGGCGATCAATTTGCGATGAAATCCAAAAGAATTGCCATGTATCTAGGTCCTTTCTCTAATATCTAGGAGGAGACATAAACGAATGTGTTTATACGGCTGGCCGGCCAGCCTCGATGATGGTGGTGGCGGCCACCGCACGCTGTGCTCCAGCTTCTGCTTCTTTCTTTATTCATTTTCCAGCCATGCATCTACTTTTTTTTATGAGCCTTTTGTTGTGGAGTGGCCACCACCATAGCCCAAACGGCTCACGGCACCAGCAGGACAAATCAGCAGTTTCATGAAAATCCACAAGATCAATGAAATGGTATATATGCTCCTAGAAAAATAGACTTAAATAGGAATGTTTATGTAACTTCAGATAAGAAAAATGATATGCATACCCCTATAAAGATAGATATAGGTAGGGATATCTGTGTGACTAAGCTTCTATGGCTATAAATACATGCTTAAGTGCGCCATAGGAAAGGCCAGAGCACTCTTATTTAGCAAAGGGTCGGATATCTCCAACTTCCAAGATACTAGCACAAACTTCTATTGTCATCTCCAGTATGTATAAGGTAACGGGTAGCCTTTTCATGGTCTTCCCATCAGTGACAGAGTCAGGATTTTGACGATGGGGATGCGAACTTAAAACATATCGGTAATTATAAACAAAGGGAAGTAACTATAAGCATAACAAAGTTTCTTCAACCTAACAAAGCATGAACATAAAGTAATACAAGAACTACTATTAGTCCTAGAAAGACTCACATGAGGATGTGAAGCTACCTACATAACACTGAAGTACTGAACTAAAACAAGAAGCAACTATGGTATCACTAGATTCCCCTGTGGTTAGCCTTCAGGAACCTCAAATGACAAATGTTTGCTCTGTTCTCTATCAAGAACAGCAATCAGGTACTAATGTACCACAGATACACTGGTATTCTGGTAATCAGGCACCTATACATGATTTATATAGTAAATAGTAAAGGCAACCTATGTCCTTCAAAAAGGAGTTAGCACCTGATAAATCACCTTCACTCTTGTGCCTTCCTAGCTATGAGCAGCATTGTACCAAATACAAGATAATTAGATACAACAAATGCTAACTTCTAAGCTCCACTAACTTAGTAACCCTAGTTGAGATCTCATTTAGTACACTGAGTCATTGTGTCACTGATAGCCTCATCTCTTGTATTTCATATTTGACTCATTTGAGAATAGAGCTATAATACACAGAGCTACATTTGAGAATAAACATGAGTCATGCCGATGCTATTGCTTGTTGGGCCTAATGGAGTAATGGGCTGCCAGGTGTATATATAGTGTATATGAGTATATGTAGTATATACTGGATTTTGTGGTAAAAATTTTGAAGCTGCAATGTATCCCTATACATATACTCTCCCTCCACTACTGCTTTTCGTAATCCTCTTTCTTTACTATTTAGTGTGTAACCATAGCACCTTTATCTTATGTTTTATGCATGTGTGTACTGCATGATTCAGTGGCGGATCCAGGAAAATTTTTTGGAGGGGCTGAAGTACCTTCAGCTCGACCTCAGCCCCTTCTACATTATACATCCATGGCTAAAAATTTAGGGGGGGCTCCAAGGGTCCGGTAGCGGTAGGGGGGCTCGAGCCCCCCACCGCTGGATCCGCCCCTGGCATGATTAGTAGTAGTACTGCTTCTGCGTAGAGGATGAGCTGGAGAATATTATAATTCCAAATTCACATTTAGTGTGTAACCATAGTACCTTTCTCTCATGTTTTGTGCATGTGTGTAATGCATGATTAGCAGTAGTACTGCTTCTTCTGCGTAGAGGATGAGCTGGAGAAGATTATAATTCCAAATTCACATCCCGAAGGCAAGGCATGCAAGATAGGGAATATATAATTTTCCATGCCTCAGCAGTGGATGCCTGACAAATCCCTCCAAGGTTGCTGTCATTCCGGCCCGAACGGTCATTTCAGACGCGCACTAGTCTTGCTGCAATGCAATTCGTCCCAGGATTGTTGGGGCCAGCATCTGTACGATACATTACATACCTTCGGTTCTTATCCTGAACTTGAAACGGCCAAATTAATGTGTAGTGAGGTTGATTTTGAGATATTGGATATAACTTGAAACGGTCAAAATGCCAAATCAATACATTATATGTACGTATATATGGCATAAATAAAAAGAGCGCACATGAGTCGCTTATTTCTGCTTGAACTTCTAGTTTTTAATTTACTATTTCTTTATTTCATCTTTTTCTTGTTTTTCTTGGTTTTTTTGGCCTTTTGATTTTTCTTTTTCCTGTATTTCTTCACATCGTCCGTGATGGGCTAATTAATTACGCCAAATAAACCACCATTAGTTACAGTAAAAAATAAATCAGTTACAATAAAAAAAGCTATAAGCCATCGCCAAACTAAGCACCACCTAAGACCCGTTTGAACATGTGATTTCTGAAGTTTGAAGGATTTAAACTATTCGTGAAAAAGTCTTTGTGAAATTTTCTCTGTTTCAGACAAGCCTTAAATCGTGAATATAAATTTACTCTATTTCAGACAAATCTTAAACCGTGAATCTTGAGATTAAGGTTCTTACGGCATCTTAAAATAAATATAAGTCATATAATATTTACCATCTAATAATTCAAATTAGTTAAGATTTAGTTATAATACCATTCACACTACTAACTAGGGGTGGATATCGAGCCAACTCCACGTCTTATCGAGCCTTTTCTAAAAATGATATAGTTTGAATTAATATCATTTTACATATAATTTAAAAGTATTTCCACGGCCACGCATTCGACTTGTCAGGGGCACAGCCGAATCGCGTTTCGCACGGTGGTTGCAAGTTCGCACTGCGGTCTGTGGTTCGAATGACTGAACGACGATTCACTCAGCCGAACAGCAAATTCACACGACAGAAGGGCTAGCGAACCCGTTTCTTTCAACCGAGCGAATCCTTGTCATCTCTCATCAATTCCAGCTGGGCCGTACCTGATTTACTTCTGTCCCACCTTGTAGGTTCGCATGTGGCCTTTGAGAGGAAACGTTTGGACAGTTGTGCATCTCGGATCCTTTGTGCAGCAAGTCCGCCAAACGTGCTCAAGGCAAGTACCTCGCAGTCATAACCTCTCCGTTTCACATTCCACATCTTACATGACTATTTGTTACCATTGCTATTGTGTACAATTATCATATCACTAACGTTTACCTGGTTATTATCATATCACTAAAACTTATCTAGCTATTATCATATCAATGAAGCTTGTCTGGTTATTAACATATCACTAAAACTTACATGGCTATTAATGTATCGCTCATACTTGCCTGGTTATTAACATATCACTAAAGCTTATCTGGCTATTATCATATCATTCATGCTTACCTGGTTATTAACATATCACTGAAGCTTACCTAGCTATTATCGTATCACTCATGCTTGCTTGATTATTATCATATTACTAATACTTACCTGGTTATTATTGTATCACCCATACTTGTCTGGTTATAGACTTCTAATATTGTATTCAAACCATGATGCTCTAGGTTATCTTGTTTCATGTGCTTTTATGTTTATTAGGATACTTAGTTATTAATATTTAGAAATTATGCTTAAATCATTAATAGGGGCAGTGGATGATTATGTTGTAGACTTAGGTTTAAACCGCTAACAATATTTTAATAGCAAAGCTTCTATGTTTTATCTTTCCGATATCATGATGTATGACTAATAATTACTTATCACGTAATAAAACTTAGTTAGTTGTCAACCTTAATGTGAGTTATGTTATAATATCTCCTTTAGAATAATTCCTAGACCGTTATCATAATGTTAGCATTCCACATCACCATCTATCGGGATCTAATGCTTCTCCATTCCAAATCTTTAGTGAATCCTTCTACTTATCATAACCTTGTCTTAGTCTTCTCTTAGTTCCTTAAAATTCATACCATATAACCTGTTAACAATATCAAAGTTACCTGGCTAGGGGTTACTCACATATAGGAGATATTTTCACCCATGTGGTAACGTATGGAGGGTCGTACACTTTCATTACTCAGGATATTACATCCCGTCTACTGTTATATAATCGAGGGCAATGTTATATCTGACTACTCTCGTATAATTGGGTATGTGGGAAGTGACCGCTGGTGCCATTGCCACAATTTGTTAAATAACAATTGATTTAATTTCACTATTTATGTTATTTCTATCCCCGATCTTTACAAGTGGTTCCAATAACCTAGTTTCATTATATTTAACCTATGTCAATTGCTTGTTAGAATTACTTGACCTTTACTCATCTTGTTGTGGCCGTTGTTGGATACTTACTGAGATTTTCAAATTTTACGCTTGCTTTTTCCATTCTCAGGTAAAAGGCCAGTGGAGTGATTGTAACATGCATGGGTGGGAGCACTCGAGTTTTCAACACCGTGGCTTGCCACTATTTATGTTTTCTTATTTATACTATATTTGATTAGAAGTTGACCGGTTTCATGTTTCAAATATTATTTACGTCTTCCGCTAGTTTTCTAATAAAGTGCTAATAAAGTTTTAATTTCTAATGATTTCTATTGTTACTTTTACTTATTCTTTATTTTGGCTATTACGTTCAATAGTAGTATCTCATATTATTATGTGAGGTGCTACACCTTGGCGCTCATGTCCCCGCTGCTCGAGCTCGCAATGCCCCGCATTAGGCCTCTGCATTGATCCCATCCAGGCAACGCGGAGAGGCCCTCGTTGCCCCGGCGTTGTAGAACCCGTGCTTGGTGTGTCGGATGCCGATGTGGATCTCGCCGAAAAAAGAAAGTTAAAAAATAAAAGTCTGTAATACCTCATAAATCAATGATAAAATTTTATTTCTACTATCACCTTTCGCTATTAGTCTAATGTACTATAAAAAAATCCTAAAATTAAACTATGCGAAACGATAACTACAATTTTTATTCAGTTGGTACCTGATTATGATGGGTTATACAAGTACATAACCAGCTGGTTTAGCATCAGGTTAATTAATCGCAAGCCCCGGCCATTAACCATACATATGATTTGTGGTACAGGAAGCATATATGTATCTTCTCTCATCAACAAAAGGTAGAGAACGGAACAATACTGGCAGAGTAACAGTTGGCCAATCCCTGCACTAACAAACGTAACAATCTTGAGTTCGTTCGTTAGCCAAAGCCAACAAAAAACCTAAAAGCAGGGCAAGCTCGGTTGTAAGATCGAGATGGAGAAAGCGAAGGCAAGCAAAACACACACACCCACTGAACCACGCACACCGCTGCCTGCCTGCTGCAGTGCTGCCCCAGTAGATTTAGTGTCTGTTCTTTTTGTTATGACTGTGGCATATGATTTTTGTTAAAATTTTAAATTTTTGGGCTATTCGCCACCGAGATTACGAAAAAAGATGTTCGCTTACGATTTTTGTTGGTATAGATATTGAGCTTTTAATGTGTACTATAATTAACTTATAACTAACTTATAGTCCCATCTTAAGAAAATAATCCGTTTGAAAGTTAAGTACTATAGAAAAAAAACTAAAAATTACTCTTAAAAACCACAAAAAACATGCCCTTAAAGAAGCTCTCCAATTATAAGAAGACATCATCTCATCCCTGCCCTTTCCCCTCCCTCCCCTCATCGATCCGGCCAAAAGCACGGCAAACATTATCGATCTCACCAAAAGAGAAGTGCAACTGGTGGAGAGGAGGCAGAAAGAGAGAAAGCGAGCGCATCACGCAGTAGAGCTTTTCCCACTCAAAAGAATACACGCTTAGATTACTCGCAGCTTACATAGGTTGGCCTCCTAGATACTAGATAAATCGATAGCTAGCTAGCTACTACGCAACGCGCACTGCTCAGCTCGCCATCAAAATCCCTTGATACCACCCTGACCCTTGTAACAACGACGGGCGCAGAGGCCTGTGGTCGCAGTAGTACGGCTCCTTATGCTGCCTCCTCGCCGTAGCTTACATGGATACGTTGTTTAGGTTGGTTAGCCTCCAAGCCTCCGAGCAGCAGCAGCAGCAGTCGGCTTCCTACAACTCCAGGAGCACCACCTCGTGCAGCTCAAGGTCGTCTTCCCACCAGACCAACGCCTCCTACAACTACTACTACCACAGCAACAGCGGCGTCGGCGGGCAGTATTACTATAGCCAGCACCAGCACCATCAGCAGCCGTACTACCTGGAGCCGTACCAAGAGGAATGCGGCAACGCCCACAACCACCCTTACATGGATGAAGACTTCTCCTCCTCCTCCTCGTCGAGGCACTTCCACTGGCACGGCGCGCCGGTGCAGCCGCCGACGTCGTCCACGCCGGCTCCGAAGGCGCCGACGCCCTCACTGTCCACGTCGTCCACGGCGGCTGGGGCGGGGCACGCGCTGTTCGAGGCGGCGGACCTGTCGTTCCCGCCGGACCTCAACCTCGATTTCTCGTCCCCGGCGTCGTCGTCCGGCGGTGGGACAGCGTCGTCGGCGGCGGTTGGGGGCGGGGAAGGGAGCAGGTGGGCCAGCCAGCTGCTGCTGGAGTGCGCGCGCGCGGTGGCGGCGCGCGACAGCCAGCGCGTGCAGCAGCTGATGTGGATGCTCAACGAGCTGGCGTCGCCGTACGGCGACGTGGAGCAGAAGCTGGCATCCTACTTCCTGCAGGGCCTCTTCGCGCGGCTCACGGCGTCCGGGCCGCGGACGCTGCGCACGCTGGCGGCGGCGTCCGACCGGAACACGTCGTTCGACTCAACGCGGCGTACGGCGCTGCGGTTCCAGGAGCTCAGCCCCTGGTCGTCCTTCGGGCACGTGGCCGCCAATGGGGCCATCCTGGAGTCCTTCTTGGAGGCCGCGGTGGCGTCGTCGGAGCCGCAGAGGTTTCACATCCTCGACCTGAGCAACACGTTCTGCACGCAGTGGCCGACGCTCCTCGAGGCGCTGGCCACGCGGTCCGCCGACGACACGCCGCACCTGTCTATCACCACCGTGGTGTCAGCCGCGCCGTCCGCGCCGACTGCGGCCGTGCAGCGAGTGATGCGGGAGATCGGGCAGCGCATGGTGAAGTTCGCGCGGCTGATGGGCGTGCCCTTCTGCTTCCGCGCCGTGCATCACGCGGGGGACCTCGCGGAGCTCGACCTCGACGCGCTCGACCTGCGCGAGGGCGGTGCCACCACCGCGCTCGCCGTCAATTGCGTCAACTCGCTGCGCGGCGTGATGCCTGGTGGTGCCCGCCGGCGCGACGCGTTCTCCGCAAACCTCCGCCGGCTCGACCCGCTGGTCGTCACCGTCGTAGAGGAGGAGGCCGACCTGGTGGCGTCCGACCCCGACGCATCCGACGAAGGCGGCGACACAGAGGCAGCATTCTTGAAGGTGTTCGGCGAGGGCTTACGGTTCTTCTCGGCGTACATGGACTCGCTAGAGGAGAGCTTCCCGAAGACTAGCAACGAGAGGATGGCATTGGAGAGGGGAGCAGGGCGTGCCATTGTCGACCTAGTCTCGTGCCCGGCGTCAGAGTCCATGGAGCGGCGGGAGACGGCGGCGGCATGGGCGCGGTGCATGCGGTCGGCCGGGTTCTCCCCGGTGGCATTCAGCGAGGACGTAGCCGACGACGTGCGGTCACTGCTCCGTCGGTACCGGGAGGGCTGGTCGATGCGCGAGGTCGGCCCGGACGACTCGGCAGCCGGAGCAGGCATGTTTCTTGCGTGGAAGGAGCAGCCTCTCGTGTGGGCAAGCGCGTGGAGGCCATGACCGATCGAGGTCGAACTCACAAATGCAAATGCAACCTCGGTGAGTGGAACAGCAGGAGAATGGATGCATCCATGCATTGGGACGTCGCACGCACGTACGTACGTACGTGCGTATGTCTAGCTATTGTGTGTCTTGAAATCAATGACTCACACACAATGTAGGGTTTGGAAGCAGCGTAAGCGAAGGAGGCTACAGGAATGGCTCACGTACACATTGGTTGCAGCGAGGTGATCGAGGAGGAGGTGATCATAGTTCGTTTAGTTTTTAGACTTGCATCGATTTTTAATCATCGATCGTCACAAGTTCTTGGCGTGATGATTTTGATTTGCTTGTTTTTCCATTTTCCCCCTTTCGTCTGTTTTCTTCTTGTAAGGTTAACATTTTTTTTCTTCCTTTTGGAGAAATTTACGTGCATGGTTTTGTCATACGGCCGGCATCTCCTAGCTACAGCAAGCTTCTTGCATCGATGCTAGCTTTGCACGGTTGTTGAGATGTTACTTCTTGTCTTCTTGATGGAAGTTTAGGACAGACACTTGCACGGCCTACTACTACTAGTCATCAAACATCAAGCACTAAAGCTTGCTACACCACATGAGCCATTACTTCATATTTCTTTCTATGAAAGATGGTTAAGTAGCGCTCTTTTTTTGTGTGTCATTGTAGTTTCCCCTTTCGCATTAGCAACATGAAAGAAAAGCATATTGGACAGCTAGCCTCAATATACGTTTGGTCAAAGAAGATTATGTAATTTACTTTACCTGATCCACAAGGGTATGATTAGGTCGATATTTACATGATCTTTGAGGGATCGGATTGATGCTAAAATACGAGTAGTATAAATTAATTTCTAGCCAGATGCCCCTCATCTTCCAGCTATGACTTATGCCAGCTTAAGTTTTCGGAGAAAAAAGACCGATTTAATTTGAGATTGAGAGTGACAAATGGCCTTATGTTGGTTTGGCAGACAATAATCTAAGGGACCATTTGGATTTTAGAATATCTAGTGAAAAGGTACACACATCTGCTAATAATTTGGTGTCCGTATTTTTGGTCCAAGAAGCCGGATCAAATTTGTTGTGTCTATTGCAAGCTCTAAGACCTTTGAAATCTTTTTGAAAACTGACCCGGCCTGTCGTTGACAGATTAGCTTCTTCGCTTTACTTAATCTGTTAATTTAACTTAAGTTTGATTCTAGTACAAGACAAGATCAAGAATTGTTACGAGTTTGCAACAAAGTGGGCAGTGACAACAATCATTGGCATTATCAAAACAGAATATTCCATCCGTTCCTCTTTTTACTTGATATTTTTAATTTTTTTAAGGTCTGCGAGATGCGATTTTGATGTGACTTTTAAACATTACTTTTTATAACTTTACATCAAGATATACTAATAAAATTATAATATTATAGTAATATTTTTAATATAAATTTAATAACATAATTTTTGTATAATCAACTAGATAATTTTAAATTTACCGATAGTCAAATTTTAAAAAATTTGTCAGTATAGATTCTAGAAAATAAGTAAAAAAAAAAAGAACCGGAAGGAGGTCGAGGAATAGGATAAAAAGAGAACCATGAGGAATGCCAATCTCTCAGAGGTTTAGGTGATGGGGGTGATATCATGATCAGCTCAGCCATTTCTAGAAAAATCATAGTTTGCACACTTCCCTTGCCCTCTTGTTGCAGAAGCAAAACTAGCTGTCCCATTGTCACATTTCAATCTTGACACACACACACACACATCTCCCCTCCTTTTACGTTGGCCTTAACATTTTTTTATGTAATCAGTTTCACGAATAAGTTACGGCCAGATAACTAAAGCACGCAACTCGTGGCAAAGACACAAATCAAATCACACTGACCGCAACGGCAACTCGGTGAGATTCCATGCGTGGCGTATGTGTTTCATTCATGCATATGTAGGTACGCACACTAGGTAGTTGCAAGTGTTGAGAACCGTCGATGGCGACTAGTCCGATCGATTCGTCTATTTAGAACAAATCGAATCAATTATAGAAGACAAAATAATAGATTGAACACACAGAGAGAGGTAGATAGAACTCCTGATCTTTCTTTATTACTTTTAATTGCATCGGTACAAATATATCGATACGACTGCCTATTTATAGTCTCCGGTGAGGTGTCTATCATGAGTCAGATCTGCTGGTCTAGGTCCAGGTTTCCTAACAACAAACACCGGCCGGTGATGGAGAGGCATTGGTATATATATGCCTACGGCCTTTCCGACGAGGTGATCGTTCGCAAAGCTACAAAAAGGCCAGCGCGAGCGAGGAATGGGAAGGTGACGGGGGATCTGGCCGTGCGAGCGAGCGAGCGCGCCGGGTCGTGATCGCGTGGGCGACCGAGCCGCGCGACTACGCGCGGAGAGAGGGGGGGCGGACGAGCGGAGCGTGACCGTGCGAGGTGTGGAGCGCGGACGGGCGGAGTGGGGAAGCGAATCTTAGGACGGGCGCTGCTGGAATCTAACAAAAGAAGGTGGCCTCGGACTGGCCGGCCGGCCGGCCGGCTAGCTAGTGGCCTGCCTGCCTGCCTTGCCTGCCTGCGCGTACGTACATACCGGCCCCCCACGATCTTTACCTTTCTCCCTTTTCTCCCGCGAAATTATTACGCCGACCAGCTCGAGCTCGCACGTCCCGGCTCATCCGTCGACAGCGTCGCTGTCTACCGCCAGACCGGCGCCTCTCCCCTCTGGCGAATCAACACTTGCGCTACGTACTTACGTACACCGACTCATCTGCCCATGATCCACTGGCCGATCGAGATCCAAACGAATCCGCCTACTGTATTTGTGTATATACAAGTGGATTACAACAAGGCGAAGCACTGTAACGCACCTATCCGTAGTCCCACGCTGTCGGTTAGCTTAGATGTTAGCGCCTCCGGGTCAATCATATTGTTTTGGACCAAACGCAAGTGAGATGTTATGCGAGTGTTTTTTTATGGGTAGACGCGCACACAACCCACATATATCATTCACATGCACACCTCACGCACACGTATGCGTGTCACTTACACACACTAGGAGATTAAGCGGAGGTCTTTAGGCCTCCGGAACACAGAAACGTGTTGTCCTACTTAACGTGTGTCTATATATATATATATATATATATATATATATATATATATATATATATATGGTAAACGTGCATGCCGAGAGGATTCAAACGGGCTAGGAGTCGACGCCATACTCCTGCCAACTAAGCTATGCTCAGTTCTCTATGCGTGTGTGTTATGGTAGGCATATGTCCAGGCCCAGCTCTGGGGGTAGGCCGTGGGGGCGCCGGCCTAGGGCCCCGGGCTAGGGAGGGCCCACCCCCACCCCCCGCGCGCGCAAGCCGCAACGGCCCAACGCCCCACGCCAGAAGGCAGAAAGCGCGACGCTTCGACTACTATCGGCCGAACGTGAACTCCGTCCGCGGCACGGCTTCGACGTGAATACGTGATCGACCGACGACCGCATCAAGGGCTCAAGGCTGCCGTCAACGTCGCGTGCGGGGGGCGGGGGCAACGTCGTCTACTCGTCTCCTGCGCCGACATCGTGGGCTTGTGGCCGTCCGCCGTGGCGCCATCGCAGCCCGATCACTCGCCGTTCTGCCGCCGAGGTGCCGACTCGCCGTTCTGCTCTGCTGCCTTGCGCCCGATCACTTGGCTGTCTCTCGATTCCATCTGCATCCGCCGCTGCGCCGCATCGCCGAGGTGAGGCAAGTAGGCAACAATTTACATCTAGTGATCTACTCATCTACTTCAAAAATTAGGTTAGGATTTTATGTTCTTGTTGTTTACTTTACTTTGTAAATTACAGGGTTTAGAATGTTGACATTCATTTCGATGTTATTATTAATGATTTTGCATCAAGAAGTGCTAGAAGAAGTTCCTTTTTATGAAAGACATTGGATATTTGTCGCTCCTATTTGAGGTAAATTAATTCTTACTAGTTACATTTGGTTTATAAACTAGTTAGTACCTAATTAGTTTATCATGTTAGAACTATTGATTTGTGTCACTTTAGATAATATAAAGTTTAAACTGCATATTTTATAAGTAGAAAAAAATTTATAGTAAAGGACCCATAGAGCCGAATTCGCCCTAGGGCCCTTGAAAACGTTGAGCCGGCCCTGCATATGTCCCCAGTGTGGATTGGATTTCATGCGGATTTTGGACCTAGCTATGGTGTTACAGGTAACTAGTGCTTTACTACAATTTTTTAACAAAAAAACTAGTGCGTTACTAGTATGCATGTAAGTATTATCATGCAAACTCACACGTGGAGCGCTGGATGAAATTTGGATGTATAAGATGTGTTATCATGTGGAGGTTATTCTATGGTATTGTAATGAGTATTTAATTTTGTTATGGAAAAGTTATCAACATTTGAGTTTAATTTTAAGTGTTTATAGTTTTTAGTATTGTTGTCAAGTGGTAAGCGGTCTAACCGGCTATGGGTTGGCGATCAGACCGGCTTTGCCTTTTGGTTTATGTTGTCTCAGGTGTGAACAATTTGACTAGCACGTGGGATGCAGTCAGAATGGTGGTTGCAGTATGGTCGAGCTATGGTAGCCTGTTGCTTTTTTAGCAGATAGCGTGTTTTGGAGTTGGGCTTGTGCGGTCAGACCGGTCGTTGGTTGGCGGTCGGATCGGAGTTGAGTTGAGTTTCGCAACGTGATTAGCATTGAATATACGGTCATATCGGTGTCCTGATACAAAGGAAGGTTTTAGGTCAGTTTGGGTGAATTGGATGGCTGTTAGACCGGCCATGGGTCGGTGGTCTAATCGGTGACCAACATATAAAATATGGTCAGATTGGCGGTGAGTTTTCAAGATGTAGTGAGCTGAAATTTGAGAGTTGGTCCTAGAAGGTTGGGACTAGTGCATATAGATTGCAATATGCATGTTTGAACTAATGTCGGTTAAGTTGTGAAGAACTCGTGGCCGAAAATGATTATTTGGCTTGTTGTTGTGCAAGTGGCTTAGAGTTAACTATGATCAATGGCATAGAGGATCAGGACTTGGTTAGGAGAACCAAGATCCAGAACGGTCATAGATGTCATATGAGATGGTTAAACTCAAGCAAGGTTCAAGATTAATAAGAACCTTGGAAGGCAAAGTTTTAACAAAGATCTTTTGAGGTAAAGTGGTGCTTCCGAGAGCGAAGCATGGAGGTATGTGTTCTTGGTTAATCAATTGTGTCAATTGATGATATTGTGTATTGTGTTGTGCTACGCGATGGGTTTGCATGTTTGTGATGGATAGGACTTCGAAGCTATGTTCATGGTGAGACGGAGGGGACTAGAACTTAACTAGTTCTGCCGGAAGATGACCGAGGCTTTCAAAGTGGTGGACATGGCAGGCAATGGCAAGGTGAACTGGGACTAAGCTTGGAGAGGAGCTGAGGTCCAGAACAGTCGGGGAAGCTAGGTTAGGTCATGGTGCAAGGTGAGGCATATGACGCGCCAAGTGATTTGGGTCCATTTGCAAACGAGTACGATTCGATGGGTCCATACGCATGAAAGGCTTGGCAGGAAGTCATTGTGGCCACCTGAAAGGTATCGGAGCATAGACGATAATAAAGGATTTGGGAAATGTTGATGAAAGGGCATTTTGGACATTTACCTAATGAGATGGAGGCGGTTTCCAAAACCACGATGAGGCGTAAGTTGTTTATGTCATGAAAAGGAGGGATAAGACAAGGTTAATCGGGCAATTGGAGACAAGTAGAAGCGACACTTTGAGAAACTTGCGTGTGTATGTGAAAACCTGTTATGTGTTGGGTTATTGGGTTTGCCTATGTGTTGGTGGATGAAATCTACTTTGTATTTAGATCTAGGATTTTGATATGAAATGGTAGGTTAGCCTCCGCCATAAAAAGAAGGAGAGAAGATGGCTTAGAGGTTAAGCCAATTGGAGAAGAGTTAGAGTTTTTGAAGAGAATTTTTAAAGATGGGGTGAGGCTCTTGTGCTTGAGGTTCTTATCATCCTTAGGCTCTATAAGTGGTAAGGGAGTGATCGTAAATATTCATCTCTAAGTACTAATAGATATCCAAAATTCGTCCAATCCTTCTCCTCTTTGCTCAAGTATTGAACTCTTAATTTGGTTTAGTTTTTGGTGTTTCTTTCTCCTCTCTTGATATTTCTTTGTGTCAAGAACATATAAGTGATAAAGATATCTCTTGAAGACCAGATTCCATCCATCTAGGCATCTTTCTTTGCAAGTTTTTGCATTTGCCTGATTTTGATTTAAGAAAGGGTGATTTAGGGGGTTTTGATCTTGGGATTAGTTCTTGCTATGATTTGAGGATGCTAAGACGTGTGGGAAGCCATCCTTAGCCATCTTGGCTCGATTCTTTCTACAAGCTTCTCTCAATCATCGTTTCACAGTTTTGCTTAATTTTGGTGCTTCTCGTGCTCAAGTGAGAAAAGATCACAACTTTTGCAAGCACTTGGAGAAACTCCTGTTTGAATAGCTTCCTGAGATCTTTATCTTAGCATGTGCCAAGTTTCATTTCGTTTGAAGGCCTAGTTTAAAAGTTTGGTCGTTTTGTGGTTTGAAATTCATTTTGGTGCAGCAGAGCTTTAAGAGCCAAAAGGTTCTAACTTTGTTTTTTTCTTGCAAGATATCTTTGTGTTTTAGGTTCCTAAGGTTGTCATCTAGCTTTGAATCAAGTTTCAAGTCATTTGGATCCTTCGTGTGAAAGTTGTACCCTTTGAAGTATTTAAAATCATGTTGATTTTAAATTTTGTCATGAAGGAGGGATTAGACCATCCCTAATAGGTAAGACCGGTTACTAGTTGGAAGCTAGACTGGCCGGGGCTTATCAAGACTTATTTTGCTCAATTTTTCTTAAGATTTCTCTATAGGTGTCTAAACTCTGGTATTCACATCTTGACATAGCTTTTAAACATTATTAAAGTAAAGAGTCTACAATTCTCCTTGAAAAAAGATTTTGCAAAGAACTGTATTTGTGTAGGCTCCTATTCATTCTCCTTAGTCATCGTTCTCAGTCTTACAAGATGTATTGACTTTTGAGGTGGTGGCATACCCTCGTATATGAATTTTCAATCCATCAAGGGTTA
Source organism: Dendrocalamus sinicus (assembly GCA_036346575.1). NCBI lineage: Eukaryota > Viridiplantae > Streptophyta > Magnoliopsida > Poales > Poaceae > Dendrocalamus > Dendrocalamus sinicus. The sequence continues at coordinate 5,940,196 of CM070660.1, read as the reverse complement.
TTTGCAAAATGTTCAAGCCTAACTAAATCTAATCTGATCAAATACGATGCAAAGTTACATACTGTGAGTCTTCCTAGTAGCACCCAGGGTTATCGAAACCGGTTTTAAATTTTACGGGGAGAGTTCGATAGGATCAGCAGCTCCGATTTTGGAAAAATTTCGGTAGTTTCTAGGCCAAAATTTTCAAATAAAAAATCGGCCAAAATAATTCTAAATTAGTGTACATTGGAGAAACATTGGAGTAAATCGGATGAAATTGGAGTAACTCAAAGTAAAACAAAATATTTGAAACCGATTTGTATTCTAAGTGGTGTGGCAATAGGACCGATTCACCGACTTTTTGGTGATTTTCGGTTGATTTTTATAACCCCGATAGCACCTCGATTGATATAAGTTAATTTGCGCTAATTAATTTATTGAAGTCTTGTTGGATTAATTGGGATTGGCCCATTTTAATTTAGCAATTAATCAAATGAAATTCCTAGGCCCACAACTAATGCTAGGTAGAAAATTGTTTAGTCCCATATGGAGAATTGAATGGGAGTTACACCACTTTAAAAGGTGGAACGTGGTAACCCCTTGTGGAATTGAGAGAGCCAATACACGCGCGCTCGCTCGCCGCTCGCCGCGCCACGCCGCGCCGCGCGCGCGCCGCCGTGCCGCGCCGCGCGTGCGTGCGTGCGCGCGTCGCGCGCAGCGTGTCGAGTGCGGCGCGTTTTCTTTATCTATTCGAAAATCGAAACGACTCGCGATAACTAGCATTAACGAGTGGTGGCGATGCGGTGCGATTACGGTGGATTATGACTGCGTTACTTCCGAGGTAATGGCTGCGATTACTCGCCTCTTCGTTTTTGTTGTTACAAAAGACTCTCTACTCTATACGGGAAAGGAAAGGGAGAACAGTATTCGTGTGGTTCTGTTTTTTGTTGCTGCTCTCTGTCATCTCCGACCCGAACCTTGCGCGCACAAGTTTCGGACGAGTAGGCCTCAAGCTCCGTCCGTTTGTGTACCGCGGGTAGGCGGACGATCAAGTTTTGGGGGCGCATCGGCGCGACTACTCAATCTGCGACGTCTACTTCCTGGTGGTGGATCGTTCGCTGAACTGCACTGCGAACATCTTCCTGCATCAAGCTTCGTCCTGCATCACGCCTCGATCGACTACATCGAATAGGCCATCATGTCGACTGATGGTAACGGCGCCTCGGTGTCTCCGATACCGCCCGCCGAGGTATATACTGAAAACTTTTCTGATGTATTTGATTCTGTGCGCTTTGAACATGTTAATATGTGCTTTTGTTAGCTTGTTCGTTAGCGAATATGAATACATCGTTCATAGATCACTCATGCATGTTTATGTCATGTTTTATATGCTGAATTTCTGGATTAAAACATGCCGAAAATTGACTAGATGTTCAACAATCCAAAAACTTGATAGGTCTTTTTCGGTAGTTGGCTTTGCTGCGTCGCTTAAGCCACACCCTCCGTTTGATGGTTCAAATTTTAAGAGATGGCGTGCACGCGCGATCCTGTGGTTTACTGTCATGGAATGTTTTCATGTTGCACAAGGAAAGCCCGCTGAGCCTCTGTCTGATGAGGATGAACGCAAGTTCAATGTAGCGGATAACTTTTTTCGAGGTGCACTTGTCAACATCTTGGCGGATAACATTGTGGATGTGTACATGCATTTGCCTACGGGCAAAGATATGTGGAATGCACTTGAGGCCAAGTTCGGAGTTTCCGATCTTTGGCGATGAGTTGTATGTCATGGAGCGTTCTATGACTACAAGATGGTCGATGACCGTTTCGTAGTAGAGCAAGCTCATGAGATTCAGCGCCGCAAAGGAGCTTGAGAACAATAAGTGCGAGTTCTGGACAAGTTTGTGGTGGCGGTATTATCGCCAAGTTACCACCCTCTTGGTCGGATTTCGCTACTTCTCTAAAGCACAAGAGGCGGGAGTTCGATGTTCCGATCTCATTGGCACTCTTGGTGTTGAAGAGAAGGCGAGGCAAAAGATACTCGTGGCAAGAAAGTTGCTGCTGAGGGAGGTTCTAGCGCCAATTTGGTGCAGAAGAAGAATCCTCAGGCTTTCCACAACAAAAAGAAAAATAAACCTTTTGTCAAGCCCAAGGCTACTACTGAGTTTAAGAAGAAAGGCAAAGGAAAGGGCGGCTGCTTTGTGTGCGGTGATTCTGGTCATTGGGCTAAGGATTGTCCAGACCGCAAGGATAAGCAGAAGAAGTCTGCCAACATGGTTATTAGTGACGCTGGAGGAACATCGAGTCAGATAATTATTTACCTACGCTTCTTTCTATTTGTCAATCACCGAGTGGTGGGTTGACACTAGTGCTAATATTCATGTTTGTGCTGATATTTCATTGTTTTCATCTTATCAGGTCGGTCGAGGTTGCTCCTTGTTGATGGGGAACGGTTCGCATGCAGCTGTTCATGGTGTTGGTACGGTCGATCTGAAGTTTACCGGGAAAGACCGTGCGGTTGAAGAACGTGCAGCATGTCCCTCCATAAAGAAGAATCTCGTTAGCGGATCTCTACTATGTAGAGATGGTTTTAGGCTTGCTTTTGAGTCCAATAAATGTGTCGTGTCTAAGTATGGAACATTTGTTGGTAAAGGCTATGAGAGCGGAGGTTTGTTCCGTTTTTCTTTGATGGATTCCTGTAATAAAATTGTGAACCATGTGTGTAATGATGATGATGAGTCTAATGTTTGGCATTCACGACTTTGTCATGTTAATTTTGGGTGTATGACGCGCTTAGCTAATATGAGTTTAATCCTAAAATTCACTTTGGTCAAAGGTTCTAAGTGCCATGCGTGTGTTCAATCGAAACAACCTCGCAAGCCTCACAAGGCAGCAAAAGAGGCGAGGAATTTGGCACCGTTAGAACTCATTCATTCTGATTTATGCGAGATGAATGGCGTGTTGACTAAAGGTGGAAAGAAATACTTCATGACGCTTATAGATGATTGCACTAGATTTTGCTACGTGTACTTATTAAAAATAAAAAAATAAAGCGTTGGATTACTTTAAGATCTATAAAGCTGAGGTAGAAAACCAACTTGAGAGGAAAATCAAGCGGGTAAGGTCTGATCGTGGGGGAGAGTATTTTTCAAATGAGTTTACTTTATTCTGCGAGGAACATGGAATTATTCATGAGAGGACGCCTCCCTATTCTCCCGAGTCAAACGGGGTTGCCGAAAGAAAGAATCGCACTCTAACTGATTTGGTTAACGCCATGTTAGACACTGCGGGACTTTCTAAGGAATGGTGGGGTGAGGCTATATTGACCGCGTGTCATGTCCTGAATAGAGTTCCTACAAAGAATAAAGAAGTAACACCATTCGAGGAATGGGAAAAGAAGAAGTTGACTCTCTCATACTTGCGCACCTGGGGATGTTTGGCCAAAGTTAACGTGCCAATTGTCAAGAAGCGCAAGCTTGGACCAAAAACCATAGATTGTGTATTTCTTGGTTATGCTATGCACAGCGTGGGTTATAGGTTCTTAATTATAAAAATTGGAGTACCTGACATGCGTGTTGGTACAATCATAGAGTCCAGAGACGCCACATTTTTTGAGAATGAATTTCCTATGAAATGTGATGTACCTAGCTCATCTAGTCAAGAACCTATAATTTCCCTTGATTCCTTTGTGCCGATAGAACATGTTGAGGAAACGCCTATGGAAAACCCTGAAGAGGATAACAATGAAGTTACTCGAAAGAGTAAGAGACAGAGGATTGCAAAGTCTTTTGGTGATGATTTCATTGTATATCTCGTGGATGACACTCCAAGAACCATGGAAGAGGCATATTCTTCTCCGACGTGACTATTGGAAGGAAGCGATGCGGAGTGAGATGGACTCTATTATGTCTAATGGAACTTGGGAGGTCGTTGACCGTCCTTATGGGTGTAAACTCTGTAGGATGTAAATGGATTTTCAAGAAAAAGCTTAGGCTGATGGTACAATTGAAAAGTATAAGGCAAGCCTTGTGGCCAAGGGTTATACCCAGAAAGAAGGCGAGGACTTCTTTGATACTTATTCACTGTTGCCGTGACCACAATTCAAGTACTACTTGCCCTGGCTGCCTCTCATGGTCTTCTCGTTCATCAAATGGACGTTAAGACAGCTTTCCTAAATGGAGAGTTGGAGGAGGAGATCTATATGGATCACCAGACGGGTTTGTGGTACAAGGTCAAGAAGGAAAGGTGTGCAAGTTGTTAAAGTCTTTGTATGGCCTAAAGCAAGCACCTAAGCAATGGCATGAGAAGTTCGACAAAACTTTGACATCTGCTGGCTTTGTTGTGAATGAAGTGACAAATGTGTGTACTATCGCTATGGTGGGGAGAAGGAGTGATCTTGTGCTTGTATGTTGATGACATATCGATTTTTGGGACCAACCTCAATGTGATTGAGGAGGTCAAGGACTTTCTGTCCAAGAATTTTGAGATGAAAGATTTGGGAGTGGTGATGTGATTCTTAACATTAAGCTACCGAGAGAAGGTGATGGTGGGGTTACACTCGTGCAATCCCACTATGTGGATAAGGTCTTGAGTCGCTTTGGTTATAGTGATGCAAACCGCTTCTACTCCTTATGATCCTAGTGTGTTATTGAGGAAAACCGAAGAATAACAAGGGATCAATTGAGATACTCCCGGATCATTGGCTCATTGATGTATTTAGCTAGTGCTACGAGGCCCGACATCTCGTTTCTTTGTGAGCAAGCTAAGCCGGTTTGTTTCAAATCCGGAGATGATCATTGGCGTGCTCTTGAGAGAGTGATGCGCTATCTAAAGGCAAGCGTGAGCTATGACATTCACTATCTTTGGGTACCCAAAGGTGCTGGAGGGATATAGTGATTCAAACTGGATCTCGATCTTTGATGAGATAAAAGCCACGAGTGGATATGTGTTCACACTTGGAGGTGGTGCTGTTTCCTGGAAGTCTTGCAAGCAGACCATCTTAACGAGGTCAACAATGGAAGCAGAACTCATAGCGTTAGATACCGCCATCGTTGAGGCCGAGTGGCTTCGTGAACTCCTTATGGATCTGCCGGTGGTTGAAAAATCGATACCGGCTATCCTGATGAACTGTGATAATCAGACTGTAATTATCAAGGTGAACAGTTCTAAGGACAACATGAAGTTATCTAGGCATGTTAAGAGGCGGTTGAAGTCTGTCAGAAAGCTGAAAAACTCCGGAGTTATAGCACTGGACTATGTCCAGACAGCTAAGAATCTAGCAGACCAATTTACAAAGGGTTTATCACGTAATGTGATAGATAGTGCATCGAGTGAGATGGGCCTGAGACCCACATGAGTCATACCACAGTGGTAACCTGTTCTATGTGATCGGAGATCCCGTGAAGTAGGATGGTGAAACAAGCTGTTGGTTGACTGGGAGGAGAGACCTTTACAGGGCTCATTTCTTCAGTGATGCGCTTCTCTCCTATTCTGTATGGCAGGTTGGTTTTTACCTTAATGTGATCCAAGTGGCTTTTTAAAGCAGAGATGTCGGCCTACAGGACATCTAAAAAAGAACACACCTATATGAGTTCGACTGCTGGTCACAGTCTATGAGATTTGGGTGATCTCTAGATACTCATGAATAGGCTTGGAGTATGACTTATACGCTCCAACCAGAGGGGATGCTTTAGGCAGCCTAGTACTAGTAAAGGAATTGGGTAAAGCTTGTTCGCACAAAACTGTCAATTCAAGGCATAGTCCATTGTTCAGTTGTGGATGAGTGTAACTCCTTTCCTAGGTGGATGTTCAACTTAACAGTCTCCATCGAAACACTGGTATATCAAACAACAGCAGAACTGAGAGCATTTCTCGTGTGTCTTGAAATTTGGTGGGGATTGTTGGATTAATTGGGATTGACCCATTTTAATTTAGCAATTAATCAAATGAAATTCCTAGGCCCACAACTAATGCTAGGTAGAAAATTGTTTAGTCCCATATGGAGAATTGAATGGGAGTTACACCACTTTAAAAGGTGGAACGTGGTAACCCCCTTGTGGAATTGGAGAGAGCCAATACACGCGCGCGCTCGCTCGCTCGCCACGCCACGCCACGCCGCGCCGCGCCGTGCGGTGCGGTGCGGTGCGGTGCGGTGCGTGCGTGTGCGTACGCGCGCAGGCGTGTCGGGTGCGGGCGCGTTTTTCTTTATCTATTCGAAAATCGAAACGACTCGCAGTAACTAGCATTAACGAGTGGCTGGCAGTAACGGTGCAGTTACCAGTGGATTATGACTGCGGTTACTTCCGAGGTAATGGCTGCAGTTACTCTGGCCTCTTCGTTTTTGCTGTTACAAAAGACTCTCTACTCTATACGGGAAAGGAAAGGGAGAACAGTATTCGTGTGGTTCTGTTTTTTGTTGCTGCTCTCTGTCATCTCCAGTCCAGAACCTTGCGCGCACAAGTTTCTGGACGAGTAGGCCTCCGAAGCTCCGTCCGTTTGTGTACCTGCACGGGTAGGCGGGCGATCAAGTTTTTGGGGAGCGCATCGGCGCGACTACTCAATCTGCGACGTCTACTTCCTGGTGGTGGATCGTTCATTTGAAGCGCATCGCGAACATCTTCTGCATCAAGCTTCGTCGCATCACGCCTCGATCGACTACATCGAATAGGCCATCATGTCGACTGATGGTAACGGCGCCTCCGGTGTCTCCGATACCGGCCCCGCCCGAGGGTATATACTGAAAACTTTTCTAATGTATTTGATTCTGTGCGCTTTGAACATGTTAATATGTGCTTTTGTTAGCTTGTTCGTTAGCGAATATGAATACATCGTTCATAGATCACTCATGCATGTTTATGTCATGTTTTATATGCTGAATTTCTGGATTAAAACATGCCGAAAATTGACTAGATGTTCAACAAGTCTTGCGCTAATTAATTTATTGAAGTCTTTTCTAATAATCAGGTTGCAAGTTTTTTAATTGAGAAGGATGGAGGGCGTGATGGGAACGTCCTTGATATATACTAAGAAGTGCGTGGAGTACCATCAGCTCGACACATAATCTGAGGGCCTGTTCTTTTCGGCTGCGGCTTATGGCTTTTGGCTGAAATTTTTGAATTTTAGTTGTTTACGGTACAGATTACGGAGAGACAAAAACTCACTTGCAATTTTGGTTGGTACAGATGTTGGGTTTTTAACGTGTAGATCGTTTAACTTGTAGACCCCGTCTTGAGAAAATACTCCGTTTGAAAGTTAGGTACTGTAGCAAAAGTCAAAAGCCACCAGCTTCGGAGGAAAAGAACATGGGACTGCATGCTTTTGGTTTTATCCAAGAAGAACAAAAGGGTAAGCTTTCTCTGAAGTCCAGTTGAGTAGATTTCTCTTCTTTTGGGTCATATATATAGTACTACAAGAAAACTTATATCCTATACTGACCTGGTTCGTTGAGAACTTGCTCATAAGGTCTTTCACAACCTACGATTGTTGAGCCGTACAATTGCCGTCATAAAATGTGCAATTGATAGTTAATCAGCAAGCAACTTGTCCAGCCCCTTCGTTAAGTGAAGGAACCTCAACAGGAATTCAAGCAGATTCGATGAGCAAGACGAGTTTATGAAGATACTGAAGGTGATAATCTTCATATGATGCTTACATTAGTGAGATCAGATAAATGAACTGAAGCGACGCGATACCTCTATACAGAAGACTTTATCTGAACATCTCTGCACTATATGTACATGGGCGTGCATGGCTGATGACTGCTGATGACTGCTAGCTCTTATACAAGAGAGTTCAGCAAGCACAAATGCAGGAGACGGTTGCACAAGTTAGGAGAGCAGTTTTCCAAGCTAAAGTGTCAGCATGTGATACTACGATTAATTCTCTCTTGATCCATGGTGGATGGCTCTTTGCCAAAACTTCCATTCCATTAACTTCACTAGGCTGTAGTGCTGTACTTAGAATATGCATGTAAAGTAACATGTCAGTAGATGACACTTGTGATGTTGCATTTTATGCAAGCAACAAGAGAGATTAGGGGGTTGTTTTTCTGAGGCTTGATAAAGGGCTCTATCCCCACTAGCAGTCTAGCTAGCAACAGAAGGAGAGGCTAGCTGCTGGCTCCTTGGTATTGAGCCAAGGTGGAATGGCCGGACAAGCACAAGCTAGGTCTTGGACCAAAATAGGAGCGAGGAACAGATAGTGGGAGCTCCTTTTGAGGGGGTGGGGTGAAGGTGTGGGCATGGAGAGACATGACCCCTCTTTTTCCGCCCCAACAAGCACTTTGCACAGGCCTTCTTGTAGGGCACGGGGTTAATACTAGCTTCTTCTTGCTTGTACATGCTGGTGTGCAGGTTGGACATGCACATTCTGCTATGTTTGTCCAACTAACTTCACAGCTAGATCAATTAACAAGAGTCAATCTCTCTCCCGGTCAATTTCTTTTTCTCGAAGGTAGTGTTCCATGAAGCGCGAGAGGAAGACAATCATTCACCTCTGCATGCTCGCTAGGTTGCTTAGAGCGATGTATAGTATACATATTGCTGCTTATATGCTACATTCCCTTTCTCTAGCCAGCGACAAGCACCGTGCATGTACTTCCATACCTACGTCTAAACGACGGATTCGAGACAGTGCAGCTAGTGCTTCTTGAGCTTGCCAATGGTCTGCATTCTCCTGTGACCATGCATGAGCACATATAGTATTCAGTACTCAGCATGCAGATCCATGTCAAACCTTTGTTCCGTAATGATACAATTGCGTCCATGCATGCATCGCTAGCAGCGCGGAAAAGACTGCTTTATTAGGTCGATGAACGAGGCGATTAGCTTGTGTGTTTAAGAAAGCGAACTTTTTGTACGCTCGATGATGGCCATGGCATGGCCCATGGCCCAGTTAAGTGAACGCCTGCAAAAGCTGAGTGCGTGTGTGGTGCATGCATGCATGCGAGGCCTTTTTGTCAGGCAACTCAAACTGATCTCAGAAAAACCGACAACCATCCAGCACGAAAATACATGCAGCGCAGTGGATTCTTTTAAACTGTAGACTATGGCTTTTGCCTTTAAATTTTAAGAGAGTATAAAGGTAGACGGTTACGTATAATTTTAACAGATATAACTGAAATTGATATAGTATTTACTACAACCGATTTGTAGACCTCACTTTTAAAAACCATGTTATTTAAAAAAAATACTTACTATAGCACAAACAAAAAGCCACAAGCGATAAGCCCAGAATACCCAGCACAAGTCCCCGGCACTGCACATTATGCATCCATTCCATCGCCAATGGGGCTATATCATCGCCAATGCGTGCATACTAGCTTATTACTAGTAGGATATGCTTTCCTGTACTTACATGCATCGATCGTTCATTCACCCTTACTGTTCAACGAATCCACTGTGGCATGTGGAAAGGGAGGGGGGATCACATCCCCAAAGGAAAAGGGGGAAATAGTACTCGTGATGGAATCATGCAGGGCAGGAAGAAAGCAGGCATGGAGGGAGGGCACTGTGCAAAAGTAGCGCACGCACATTGCCGCGCGGGGCCCCCGCGGCCTGCCGAATGATTCCATGCAAGAGACGCTAACTACTTGCACCATCGACATGTCGTGCGTGCCCGGGCCCTTTTCAAATTTCAATCGAGTAACTTCCAACTGTTAAGTACACGGAGGACGTCACGTCTGAAGTTGATATCTCAGGGCTATATGCGTGCAGTGTTGATACCCCCGTGCAGCGCACATGGATGGCACTTCGGTCATGAGTTGTGATTGAGTGAACCCAGGGGCGGAGCGCTGCCCAGGCTTGCCAGCAACGGGCCATGGACCTCCAGTTTATTCTGCTGTCGGCGGACGTTATGAGAGCAAGCTAACCTAGACAGCAGCCGTTGCGGTGGGCTTTTAGAGAGCTGTGCATTGCGTCTTAGGAGCAGACGGCAAGAAGAGGCACGCCATGCGCAGTGATGGAATCAGAATTTGGTTACATCTCGAACTCACTTTAAATTATCTAGATTAGATCATAAAAATATTACCTAAGTTGAACTGAATTTACTCAGACTATACACTAAATATTTTTCATATCTTAAACTGAAACTTACCTTATATAGGAGGTGGTTCCGCCCCCTGGCCATGCGCAGGCGCTGGGCCGCAGGTGCGCACCACTGTGGTGTGTCCGGGATCCAAAAACATTTCGACACTGTTACCTAGTGAATCCACGGTGATTTTCAACCGTACAATGAGGAATAATGGCGATGGCGATGTGGCGTCGAAATGGACGGTTTCCGTTTTTTCAGATTAATTCTTTGGTTTCCGATGGAAATGACGGCACTGTGAGGCAGTTTGTCGTGCCTTGTTTGAACGTTGTGGCTACTGGCGAATGACCACAAGGCATGTCCAACAAGGCAGACACTGACCCTTGCTCACAACGCACGTGCCGGTGCTGCACATGCAGATCGACACTTTAGCTCGCAGACGATCTTTATCATCAGGGGAAAAGAAATTGCAATTCCTTCCATGATAATTATTGTAGCATGCATATGCATGGATGCAACAGGTTAGATGGCATACGAAGGGTAGGATAAGTCAAGCGAAGCACGCACCGGTGTGGCGCCTGGCGCATTGTATACGTTAAGTAACCGTCGCTAACGAGTTCAGTCTAATCGATTCTTTCTATATAAAAGAGGTGGATCAAATGTAGAATAATTATAGAATAATGCAACAATTAAATACAGAGAGACGAGGGGCTCCTTTATTGCTTTTCTTTCTCAAAAGATACAAATGATGACAACAGAGACCCCCTATTTATAGACTATGTAGAGGGTGCCCACCAATAGGCTTGGCTTACAGGCCCAGTCTAGGTTTCCCAACACCCCCTTGTGCAGTCATCCGACACGATCATGTCTCATCAAAACTCCATAAAAACTCAGTGGGAAAAATTTGGAGAAAGAATATATGATATACGTAATATTGTGCTGCATGAATTGCCTCATTAAAAATCTTAGCTGAGAAACTTTAGAAAAACACGTCAAGGAAAAAAGAGTACAATCCACCCAATTTTATTTAATCTACATGATTTATTCTTTAGGTACTCGATATTCATGATCAAGTTTAATAGTGAACTCATGAAGAGTCTCTCCCTGAATTCTGCACTTCTTTAAGTCTCATTATTCCAATTCTACGTACACATCTTTCAAAATTAGATGTTGAAAGTGACTTAGTGAATAAATCTGCAAGATTTTCATATGACTTAGTATGCAATATCTTAATTTCGTCCATCTTTTGCAATTCATGAGCATTGAAGAACTTCGGGTTAATGTGCTTTGTAAGATAACTCTTCACGTACCCCGTCTGCACTTGTGCAACACAAGCTGCATTATCTTCATGGATAATTGTGGGAGCTTGTATGATGTTTAATCCACATGACTGCTGGATGTGATGAACCATTCGTCGAATCCAAGCACATTCTCGTGCGGTCTCGTACAGCGCTATGATTTCCGAGTGGTTCGTCGAAGTCGATACAAGACTTTACTTAGACGATTTTTATGAAATTGCAGTTCTACCACACAGGAATACATAGCATGTCTGTGACCTAGCTGTATGTGGGTCTAATAGGTACTCGGCATTTGTATAGCGAGTCATATTCAAGTCTTGGTTCTTTCTGTAGAATAGTCCAAGATTTTTGCTTCCTTGGAGGTATCAGAAGATGTCATTTATTCCCTACCAATGCCTTTTGGTAGGTTTTGCACTGTACCTTGCTAATAGGTTTATGGCAAATGCAATATCCGATTTAGTGTAGTTTGCTAAATACATAAGTGCTCATACTGCACTTAAGTACAGGAATTCTGGTCCCAGGACTTCCTCCCCCTCTTCCCTAGGTCTATACGGATCCTTGTCTTGCTGCAAAGATCTCCCGACCATCGGTACCTTCGAAGGGTATGCCTTTTCAAAGCCAAACATTTCTAACACCTTTTGAGTGTATGTGAATTGATGTACTAATATTCTTTCCGAGACGTGCTCAAGCTGCAAACCTAAGCAATATTTAGTTTTAGTCAAATCTTTTATTTCAAATTCTGACTCCAAGTAAAAACTCACCTCCTTTATATATTCCAAGGTTCTAATGATATTCAAATCATCTAAATATACTGAGATTATACAAAATTCATTCTGGGATCGTTGTATAAATACAGAGGGACAATCCTCATTGTTCGCATAGCCTTTCTTGCATAGAAAGTTGCTTAAGCGATTATACCACATCCTGCCTGATTGTTTAAGTCCATACAGTGATTTTCTGATTTTCACACTGTACATGCCTCTATTTGCTCTGTCTTAGTTCGGGACAGGGATACCTTCAAGTACCTTCATATAAATGTCCGAATCCAAGTCTTCGTAAAGATATGCAGTTATCACATCCATCAATTTCATTTCTAAATTCAGGTTTACTACCATTGAGATTAAATATCTAGAGGTAATACCACCCATGACCGGGGAATAGGTTTTTTCATAATCAACTCTTGATTGTTCAGTGAAATCTTGTGCAACAAGCCATGTTTTATATTTTACAACTTTATTTCTTTCATTTTTCTCTTGAACAAATACCTATTTATGTCCTATGGGGGTGAACATGGGGAGGCATGTGGCTAACAAGCCCAAACACTTCTCTTTCATTCAGAGATAATAATTTAGTTTCTATTGCCTTTTTCCAATTCTCCCAATCTGATTCTCCCGTGTGCACATAGTTTACAGTTATTTCATCATGAGTTGGTTCTTCTAGTGCTTCTACTTACTCACCACTCCTAGTTGTGGGGGCAAGTCCCTTTGGGTTTTTAGCTCTGATGTGTCCACACATATCCATGTTGATTTCTCCCTCCATGGGAATGTTCAGATCTGGTATGCCTTTTTTTGAAGGTGTCATACTAGTGTCAGGTCTCAACTGGCTCCCCTTCTAGTTCTGGAGAATTTCGATGATTGGTTGTGTTAAGTCCTTCTTATCCTTTTTCACCTGACATCCCTGGTTACTTGAGATTCAAGGGCCGGAGTTCTCGTCCTTTTATCCTGAGGCCTCTGGACGGGATTAGGGATACCTTCAGCTTTCTTCGGTATTTCAACCCTCTTCGGTGCATTGCGTGTAGGCACATGCGACTTAGTTATGCTTTTTAAATCACTAAAATGGTCCGGCAGTTGGTTTCCTAATGCTTGCAAGTCAATTATCTTCTGGACTTCTCTATTTGCTTCACTAGTGTGCGGGTCATGTGCATGGATTCTTGTGGCTTGCCACGTAATTTTCTTATATTTTTCATCAAGGGGTTGATTTCCTCCCCCTAATGTTGGGAAACTATCCTCATCAAATATATTATCGGTGAAACGAGCGATATGCAAATCTCCTGTCATGGGATCTAAATACCTGACTATGGATGTTGTCTCATAACCACGTATATCCTAGACTTTCAGAGAGGGTCCATTGTTATACACTGTGGAGGGGGTATAGGTATATAAACCTTGCACCCAAACCTCTAGAGATGAGAAATTTTTTGTGCTGACCCTTGCGCTGGTTGGATTGGTGGGTGGATGGATGTTATATGCCGATGGACTAAAGTTGATGAGAGTTGCTGCATGCAGGACTGTGTATCCCTAGAATGTAGATGGTAAATTACAATTCTGTAAAAGTAGTCGGGCAATAAATTTAATTCTCTTATTTAATGCCTCTGCTAGTCCATTCTGAGTGTGGACATGCGGTACAGAATGCTCAATTTTAATTCTTATTGCCATGCAATAATCATCTAATGTCTTTGAAGTAAATTTTCTAGCATTGTCCATTCTGATAGATTTTGTGTGATGATCAGGGAAATTATTCTTAATTTGAATTATCTGCAAAATCAGCTTTGCAAAAGCATGGTTTCTCATAGATAATAAACATATGTGCGATCATTTCGAGAAAGCATCAATTATCACCATAAAATATTTAAATGGCCCTGACAGGGGTTGTATAGGACCGCAAATGTCTCCTAGGATGCGTTCCAGAAATGCAGAGACTTCATACTTCACATTCAGAGCAGAAGGTCTAGTAATTAATTTTTTACATTGATATTCTTAATTCAGAGCAGAAGGCTCAGGAACATGCGGGGCACATAAAATCTTCTTAATTCGAAAAATTCTTTACATTGATATTTTGTCCCTATGAATTTGTTAATTATATTTCTCATCATCCTGAGACCTGGGTGACCTAATCTATCATGTCAGAGACAGAAGAGTTCAGAGTTTCTAAATATTGTTTTTAGGGAGTATAAACTGTGGGTGCCTTAATATTAGTGTAGTATAGCCAGTCTCAAATGAAGGAAGTCTTTCTAATACCCTTTTCCCATTTACCTCATGCTTCGTAATGTGCAAGTATTTCTTACCACACACTTCTTCAGTCTCAACATAAAAACCGTTAGTACAAATATCCTTGAAACTTAGGAGAGTTCTAGTCCATTCTGGGTACAATAAGGCTTCTTAAATGACCAAAATTATGATTGTGGCTCTTTCTGAGCCTATTATACAAGCATCGCTACCAGCGATTGTTGTAAAGTTGCCGGCATTCTTGCTAATCAACTAAAAGAATTGTCTCTCTCAAGATGATATTCGTTGTGCCGCTATCAGCTAAGCACACTTCCTTCATAGGATGACACATGTATTTTAATATAAAGTACTTCATTAATATGTAGTAGAAGACAATCAATCACATGAATAAAATATTTCAATATCAGTACATATTATGCCATTATTTTTTGAATAAATGAATGAATTATTCAATATCATCCAACCATCACGAGAAAATAAATTGTTTGAGTACCATCAATGCAAAGTCTAACATATTCCTTCCACACATGACAATTAAAGTCTAAATACACTCTGTGTATTAGACTGAGTCTGCTAAAAAGCCAGAAACTTTGGCTACGATCTTCTCAGGGGTGAGATGCTCTTCTTGGGAAATTATGGTGGCGGTAGCTGCAATGTCAACAGGGGGTGTTGCTACAGGATTGGAGTCAATCTCCCCCTCAATAAAGGTAAAGTGGGTTTCATACTGCCCTTTGCTGCCCTTTTTCTTCTTTATCGACTAACGCACCCAACGGGATATGCTTGTTCGCGATGGAAGACAAGACCACGTACAGGAAGGCAGACGCGGCGAGAAGATAGCAGTGGCTCAGATAAGTGAGCCATATCGTATCCAGTGTGATGTATTTTTTGTACTACTATAATTACTTTAAATTGTACAAATTCCCAATGTATAAAATTGTAAAAAAACATGAAATATTCATAAATTTATGTTTACGTTAACCCGAATAAACGTGGTAAATTTGGCTCACATAAAATTCCCAAAAAATACACAATAACTATAACTATGTTGGGAGGCTTCACATAAAATTTTGTAATTTTTGGAGCTCGTTTGTTATATGTAAAGCTCATACAAGTATCAAAATGATATGAATTTTTTAGCAACATTTGCAATGGATAAAATTACCCACATATTACACTGCAAGGTAAGTTGTGTTACGAGGCTATAGATAAATTTTCGTAATTTTCTGAGCTCATTTGATATATTTAAAAATCCAAACAAACACTAAATGAAAAAACATTATGCAGGTAACTAAGCCAGCTTATTCACCTACTGTCCCCTCACCAGACAGCAGGCAAGCCTGTTACATGCCCACCGGACAGCAGAAGTGATATTTTTGTCAATACAGTGTACATACAGCTATTTTTGTAAATACGGTGCAAAACAGTGCCAAATATGGCTTTAACCACTACTACAAAAAGGGTCATTATAGATGGTTCGGAACCATCATCACAGACGGTTCGGAACCATTATCACAGATGGTTTTCTGAACCGTCTGAATTTATGGGTCAGTGATAATCGGAGGTTATCACAGACGGTTTTTGAGCCGTCTATGATAATCACAACTCAGATGGTTTGTAACTAGAACCATCTGTGAAGAACACTATCACAGACGGCTCAAATCAAAAACTGTATGTGATACTCACACATCACAAACGATTCTAGCTACTATATCACAGACGATTGGTATGTAGAACCTTCTGTGATATTTTTTTCATCACAAACGGTTGGTAGATAGAACCATCTGTGATGTGCTAGTATCACAAATGGTTTTTGGTTTGAGCCGTCTGTGATAATCCTTCATAGACGGTTTATATCAAAAAAATCTTCCGTGATAGTTCATTCTATACCTAATTTTTTTCTCTTTTTTTTGGCTAGCCTCAGGAAATGTTAACTATGCCATCTGAAGAAAAGCAAATAAAGTAACAAACATAGTACACATTCTATTTTTATTAAGATTAGAGCCTACCATTACAATATCCCAAAACGACGAGCAGGTTACCCATCTAGCTAACACAACAAGAACAGAGAAAAAGCAAAGATCATCTATGCCTAGGCCTTCTCGCCCCTTATGCAGCGCACGAGCTGGATGCCTTTGATGCCCACCATCGTCACCGTTGATTAAGCGTCGCCTTGGTAGCTAGTTACTTCTGCGGTATCTTGCCTCTCGTAGACTTGTGCGTCATTTGCTTCGTGCGGGCTATTATGGTAAGGGTCAAGGAGGAGGAGAACGGCAAGCAGGCTGAATTTGGGTGATTATTTATAGGGGAGGGAGAGGCAGGAGTGCAAAAAATTTTGGTGCAGGGACGGAGAGGTGGAGCTACGATCCGTGGGGTGAGGGTTGGTGGATTTCTATTGGCTAGGATTGGATTGGGGAGGATCGACAAGCCTAGCGGTCAGATTATCAAAGACAGTTCTACTCTCTATCACAGACGGTTGGTTGCTAGAACCGTCTATGATGAATGAATATCACAGATGGTTCTATATACCAACCGTCTGTGAATTAGAGCACAAAGTTTTATATACCCGTGCAATATAAACAACTAGTCTCAAAAGATAAAATAGCAAAGTTTTATATGACTTATATATACTTATTTGAAAGGTTTCAATGAGATCTACAACTTTTCAGTTGAAGCAAAATCCAAATTTCAAAAGGAAGACCAAGAAAAAGGGCAAAAATAGAAACCAAAAACTTGTAATGCAAATTTGGGGCTAAAGATGGACGATTTTGAGGGTCTTAGAAGGCAACCGACATAAGCCGGTTATTTTTTTGGATCGGGCTCGTCGTTAGCTTTCCAACGAGTACAAAAACGTCGAAAACAGACACCGTATGCAAAAGTTATGCCCGTTTTACTAAAGATGTCTCGGAACGGAATCCTACTCGGACTCAGGCGGGAGATCATAAAATTTTGGAGGATTGTGAGGCGGGAAACATATGACAAATAGTTTTTAATACAAGCCGTCTATGATAACTTCATTATCACAAACGGTTTTTAATACAACCGCCTGTGAAGTATCATAGACGATTCTTGATAAGAACCGTCTGTGATGTCTGCTATTATCACAGATGGTTCTTATCTAGAATCGTCTGTGATACTTCGCAGATCGTTTGTATTAAAAACTGTATGTTATAACTTCATTATCACATACGGTTTGTATTAAAAACCTGTGAAAATACCACAGATAGTTATTCATATGAACCATCTGTGATACTTGTAGCACGATGGTTCCTAGGAACCATCTGTGATGTAAGCGTCTAGTTTAGCCTCTTTTGTAGTAGTGAACTCATCGCACATCTAGTGGTCGAGTATGTACGTTCATCTGAGTCGGTTGCCCAATGAACAGGTGTCTTATCAATTCCTTACACCCGATCAAGTAATCGATTGCTATCAATGAGAGAAGGCTGATAATAACTGTCGATTGGTATTGTCAATGGGAGAGTTATAGAGATAACCGCAAGGCAGTTGTTATCAAAGGCACATGGCCAGACGTGGTGCGATTGGAGGGGATAGAAGCGCACATTCTCTGTTCCTCCATCATACGAAGGGTTGCCCAAAAGTAAGCCCACATATCGGATCATAGAGCCTCTAAATAGTAGCTAGTCAGACAAATAAATAGTAACCATATGAATATGGGGTACTCGGGTCATGTCATCATATAAACTACGTCAACATTGGTCTGGAGCCTTAATTATGTAATAAAGCTATATTTGATGGATTCTTCAATCCTCGCCAGCTAGCTTCCAAACTTTAAATGAATTTATGACTTAGTATCCTTTGATTGGAATACAATTTAGGATGCAAATTCCAGTTGGGAGATCTTTTTGACAATAGTCAAGAAAGATAAAGAACTCCTTTCATTTGAAGTTCAAAAGCCAACCTAGGGGATAGTACAACCAAAAGGTTTATATTCATTAGACATAGTTCCCGTAACCACTAACTTGGTTGTGGGGAAAGCCATCAAACTGATATCTATTTAGTCTTACGCTTTCCAGAAAATCTTTTGAATTGTTGAGATTTCCTCTATTTTTCTCCACCCTAATGATCTCAACCTTGGTTCTTTTCTTTCCCCAGATTTCCTTAATTCTCACTACATCTAAGCCCAAAATCAACGAAGATGTTTGGATTCATCTCTGAATGGCCTAGATCCAAATTATGATCAAAGAGATTGAAGGCTTTGGAGGTTGTGGGATTGATTCCTGACCAAGTGTTGATCCCATGGAAGTTAGCGATGGGCAAAAATTTTCCAAACAGCGGAGATGGTGAGATACCCGTATTCTGGGAATACATGGAATGCAGGTTCGGGCTTATGGCTTACTACTTCCTATTGAGGGTGCTTGAGTTTTATAGGATCAAATTGGTGAACTTGGCACCCAATTCGACTGCCATACTCAGCATCTTCATATATCTATGCGAGGAGTATTTAGGAAATTCGGCGAATTTGGAGCTCTTTAGGTACTACTACTAGATGATTAGAAGAGCCAAGAAAGCAGAAGCATCGCCCGGGAGCTACTCGGTACACCTTCATGATGGGAGGGCGAAATAATACATTCCGATGTATCCAAAGTCCTCCTGGTCATCATGGAAGAAGATACGGTTCTACATGACGATGAGCAAGGAAGACAGACTGGCATATGTGGGAAGGATCGCCATGGAAAGTGTGGAATGGAAGACCTCTCCTAAAAAGGAGTGAAGGATACGACAACAGGTCGATGCCAGCGTGTATCTTAAGGATAAGAGATTGATGTTGTGGCACATGGTGAGAGATTTCACCATGCATAGAATTAGTCTCTTAAATTTGCATGATCATATCATGCTATGGACTTCTGAATGTAGCTAGTAAGGATACTTGTCCGATCGATTTGGCTGAAGACCCCGAAATTATGCCATGGAAAACATATTTTACGAGTTTTGTTTTAGACTTGGGAATTTGCATTTCCTCAATAGGTCCTGAAAATAAATATTAAGGGAACTACCCCCATTAACTAGAATTCGATTAACCATACAATTATTAATAGTAGGTTCTATTGTGATAGGGAACCTACCTGGTCGAGTCGAATGGATGGGGCAGTCCTCTTTGCCAGAGGAGATGTTGTTTTCGACCAACTAGAAGGCTTGATGGTGATCAGAGCATCAGTAAGATTCACCACATGTTCTACTGTCTTCATCGGTTTTCTAGACTCGTGGAAGGTTGATCCACCAAAGATAACATTGGTTGTGTGCTCTGGCTCTTGAAACTCTATTTCTTTATCTCCATCTTTGTCCTTTTTTGTGCTTGGCTCTTCGACCTCCTGGATAGAAGGAAAAGATCATTTACCTCAGTAATAGTCCTCGAGCTTCTTCTGCTAGGCCCAACAATTGCAGAGATCATGCCTTGCCATTTGGTAGAGTGGACACTATCTCTTGCTTTTTTTTAGAGTCTATTGGACACTACCTGCAATAAATTGAGAAAAAAATCCTACAAGAACTAACTGGAGGAGCATGCGCATCGTCGATAGTGACAAGACGAGCTCAAAGCAGCAGCAGTGATAGGAGGTCGGTCCGATGCTTCGTCGGCTAGCCCAGATCTAGCGAGATTGAGCCTACCTGATGCCTCATCGCTGGCTATGCTACTAGCCCTTGGCTCCCTTCCCCACGGTCCTTCACTCAATGTCTAGCATGTCATCTTGACCTCACCAGCGTGAATAGGAAGGGGGAGAGAGGGAGCTTAGAGGACATGGCGATGAGGATAACAAGAAGTCTCTGAGGAGTGCATGCAAGATTAGAGGATTGGGGGAAAAGTAGTGGAAGGAAGGTGTGAGATGGGAGAAGCTCTTATCGCTGTGAGGGCAAGTTTTTACAGAAACAAATTTAAGATGGAGCTAATTGAAGAAAGAAAATAAGAAGCAACTTAAAGTGGATGGAGGCACAGAACCAAGCGGCGTTAGTATCTGATTTTTATTAATCCAATTAGGGCTGGAAAAATGGCTTGAGGCTTGCGAGTCGGCTCGGTTCGTAACGAGCTCGAGCTGGCTCGGCTCGGGCTCGCGACGTTTCAAGGCAAGGCGAGCGCAGTGTCTAGCTCGTGAGAAAAACGAGCCAAGCTCGAGCCGCTCGTGAGCCGCTCGTTGGCTCGTGCAAGCTTGGTGCGAGACGGCCTAGATGCCTAGTGACACCGCAGTAAGGCAAGCCGAGCGCAGTGTCTAGCTCGTGAGAAAAACGAGCCAGGCTCGAGCCGCTCGCGAGCCGCTCGTTGGCTCGTGCAAGCTTGGTGCGAGACGGCCTAGACGCCCACCGAAGCAAGCATCGCTGCTGGACCCTAGCCCCCCCTCCTCGAAGAAGCTACAAAAATGCCTAGAGGATGCGAAGAGGCCATTTCGACTTGATTTTTCTACTACGCCGTCGGGGAGGGAGCCATGGCGATGACGACGACTCTCCCCTTCTCCTCCTCCTCCTCCGCCGCCGCCGTACGAACCCTAGCCCACACCCTCTCGCGCGTCGCGGCCACCTCCATCACCACCCCCTCGCCTCTGCCGCCTCCCGGGGCCTCCTCCACCTGCTCCCGCCACCCCTCCGCCGTCCGCTCTCCGTCTCCGCCGATTCCGGGGACAACAAGGCCCCCGGTGCAGCTGCAGGCGATGGGGGAGGGAGCCATGGCGACGACGACGACTCTCCCCTTCTCCTCCTCCTCCTCCGCTGCCGCCGTACGAACCCTAGCCCACACCCTCTCCGCACGCCGCGGCCGCCTCCATCACCACCCCCTCGTCTCTGCCGCCTCCCAGGGCCTCCACCACCTCCTCCCGCCATCCCTCCGCCGTCCGCTCTCCGTCTCCGCCGATTCCGGGGACAACGGGGCCCCCGGTGCAGCTGCGGGCGATGGGGGGAGGAGGTACGACTACGACCTCTTCACCATCGGCGCGGGGAGCGACGGCATGCGGGCCTCGCGCGCCGCCTCCTCCCTCTACGGCGGCCGCGCCGCCATTTGCGAGATGTCATTCGCCACAGTCGTGACCGATGACCTCGGTGGCGTCGGCGGCACGTAAGCGACCTCCCCCTCCACCCCCATGTTTACTCTCTGTCTGTGAATCTGTTATCTGCTGCTCTGTTATCTGCGAGCCGTTTTGGCTTGTTCGGGCTCGCGAGCCGGCTCGAGCCTCATTTCGAGCCGAGCCCTCGCGTAGCTCGTTTCGGAAACGAGCCGAGCTGAGCCTACTTTTCACCCGAGCCAGACCGAGCTTGGCTCGAGCTGGCTCGGCTCGTTTCCACCCCTAAATCCAATCGTGAGACATCTGATGCATTCAGCCCATCCAGATGGAAGCATTACCCGAAATTCTACGTGGCAAGGGCAAAACAGATCATCATATATATCTTTGCATTAAATGGTAAATAGTTGTAGAAACAGCATGTGCACCTAGCATGACTTGACTGCGTGCTTCTATATGTATTCATAATTGCGGTTACTATATATGCCGGAGGTTACAATATGTAGAATTCACACGACGTCCTTGGATTACAGGGCTTTCTACACAAAGATATTACTAATTCTAATTGTGTACAGTGGCGCACATAGAACTAAAATGTAGCCAGCACGTACTAGTGTGACAAGGCTAATATGATTGGTTAATTGTGCAAGGCCTCCTCCAATGCTGACATTGGGGAGGGTCCTAGGGGGCACCCCTGTTGGATCCGCTCCATATGCTAGCTACGTAGCTCGAAATTCTAATGTAGTACAGGGAAGAAACATGTAACACGTATACACTACCATTGACTCATGCATGATTACGGTTTGCGCCACTATGAGATCGATCGAGGGAGCTAGCGGAGGCAGTGATATGGCCATGACATGCATGCATGCATGGTCGTTGTCAACTACGGTTGACTAGATTTGATGTAAGTACCTGTCGAGAGGTCCCGCTGGCGCATGTGCCGTGCAGGGAGGAGGAGAGACCGGTTTAACGCCGGCAAGGAAGCGGGCATAGTGCAAAGCCAGCCGTAGAACATTGCACCAATAAATGCAAAATACAGACTATATCAAACAACAATAAAGTTTCTTACGCTGTAACATCATGAGGTATGAGAGTACATGATGCTACAGTGCAAATCGTGCACTCATGCGGTCTCCGACCGTAAGATTTGGGAGCGCTGCATATGTGCCGTACTTGTGAAATCTCACGTTCGAGAAAGGGGTTGAAAATAAAATTACGATAATTCGGAAGCTAAATTTAATATTCACATGACAAACGGTACTAAAATCGACCAAACTTAAATTTTAGTTGTTGGCACGCATGCTACGGCAGAAAAGGACGATCACATGCATGGATGGAATGCATGCATGCATGGAGGAGATCTAGGCCAAGTGATGAAGTCTTGCGCCGTACAAAAACTCGACCGGTGTCCACCAATAATAACTACGGCAATTTTTGGCGAGACCAATGGCAAAACGTTGAGATCGACGTTGATTCAGTAGAGAAGTAATATGTACGGGCGACTAGTTGGACCTTTTGGACAGGTCAGAAGTAATATGTACGGGCGACTAAGAGCAAGTACAATAGTATAGCCAATTAGTGGCTATAACACTTGTCCATTTCATCTATAGTCTTCAAAAAAAAATAGTTCATACAATAAGGTAGCTATTACAATAACTATTTGGCCCCACGTGTAAGATAGTGAAATGCATATTTTTACGTGCTATAGCTAGCTGTAATTTAGTAGTCAGCTTCCTTCTCTCTCTTCCTTTCTCTCTCTGCCACGTAAGATTTGGTTGATATTATATTTGCTATAGTCTGCTGACTAAGCTTTATTGTACCTGCTCTAATTGGACCTTTTGGACAGGTCACACCACACTTGCTCCGTTTAGCCGGGTGCTTGCTCCAGCAAGATTTTAATCTAATCTCACATGACGCGAGATGAATCGGGAATGTTTACAGTCGTGTTGATCGCCGACGCCGGAAGCGGTGCGCCGTAGGCTGCAGTGGAACAGGTCCCACGGGTAACGGTATAAATGGAGCGAATACTTTTTGTCCGATCGAAGTAAATAGATATCCGGTATTATTCGTGTTCGACTCTAACTCCGAGGAAAAATATGAAATAGAATACGAAATGAGTGATATCTGTCCGTATATATCTGTATGTCAAGTGATATGAGAAAAATCTGTTATGACTTCACTTAGGAATAAGATAATATACAGATGGATTACACCTCTAAACATGCGGAAAATATTGAATACTCTTCCTTTGACATCTATTAATCTCTCTATGTTCACTCAATTGCACCCTCCTGTCCAATATACTTTGTATGGGTGCAAAAGAAGCAGATTATTTTCATTCAACCGAACGTCTGAAGGCTTATGAAACGAGTATGAAATAGAGAAATAAGTATCTAATATTATCTATGTCCAACTTTAAAAAATATAAAATAAAATACAAAATAACTAAAATCCAGTGATATCCACTTTGATTGCATGGCTACCCACCGGCCACGAATGCACGCCGGAAGGTGAATTGAAAGTACTTTTTTTTTGCTCCCACGAGAGATCGTTGTTTGCCCATGCTGTTCTCGTGAGACTGACGGCGCTCCGAGAAAATTTTAGCCCATCCACGCACGGCCAAGCCCGATCATCGAGCCCATCTCAAGCGGCTGCTCCCAAATTTGCCCAACTATCTTGAGGCTTGGCGGCCACTAGGCCCACTATGTAAGGCCTGTGTTGTACAAGCCCCGGACCGTTAGGCCTAGATCGTTGTTGTCCTTAGGCCGAAAACACGGCACTTCACGTCTAAAACGCGCTCCAACCCAGTCTCGGCACGTACTGAGTCTTCTCTTTTTTTTGGAAGAAGTCAACTTAACCTCTGAACTTTGGCATTATAGCTACTTAACCCCTGAACTACAGAAATAGATATCATACATCCTGAATTACTAAAAGAGTATTGCTAGCGCCTGAACGTACGATTGAAAACTTCCTATCTTACGTTCCGGTATAACACCTTTATATAATATATGCAATAATTTTAATCATTGTATGTAACAAAATATTTGATAAAAAATCTTGATGTTACACTAGTTATTGCTGATTATTGCATATATAAAATTAAAATATTGCACACATAAAATTGATAGCCAGATTCGCACGAAGCTCCACCCAAATTACCAAAGCCCAAAATAAGCACACAACTCAACAGGCTCGACCAAGAAAGGGATCTACTAGTTTAAGTGTAGCTCTGTACGATCGGACACAACATTTTCTACAATATATGCAACAAAATTTAACCATAGCTACAACAAAAAAATGTACCCCCTCAAAAAATTCATAGCACAATACAACAAACGGTTGCTACCTATGCAATAAAATATCATTCTGACTGCAATATCCCATTGTAGCAATTAAATGATGTAATAGCATTGCAAGCAAAAAATCATACACATAGGCTATGAGGTTGCAACATTTTGATTGAACTCATCAACAAATTAAGTAAACGTTTGTAACAAATCCAGCAAACGCTTGCGAAGGAGGCTAATATCGGAGAATACCTATTGCAACAATATAAAACACTTGATACAACAAAATTAGAAGTAATATCCATAATAAACTCAAAAAATATCTGCAACAAAAACTATTAGAGGAAGAAGGTAGTGCCACGGTAAGGAACTCAACTCGAAGTACGAGGAGGAACGGCTGGCCAGTCCTCACTGTCTAGAACATCACCAACAAGCCTTGTTTCGAGGTGGAACATGGCGGAGAAGCATGGGTCTCCAATTGCTCTACTTGCTTTTCGTTCTCCCAATTCAAAACTCCTCGCATGCACATAAATGTCTACATTGAGTGGATACTTAGGTAGATTAAAAGATGGGGAGTCCAAAAACCATACATGCAAGAATCAATTTTGGTATTTGATTTGTATATTAGGGAAGAATAGGGTTGGAGCGAAGAGTTTGGGGAAAGAAATAATAAGAGACAGAGAGAGAAAGAACTGCAGGTATAGGATGAAGAGCTTGGGGAAAGAAGTGAAGAGCTGGGGAAAAGATGAGGGTGTGCAGTTATTAGGGTGGGTGGGGCTGGTTGAAAACAATTAAAAAGAAGTCACATTGAGTGGTGAAGCATACGGCTGGAACAGTTATAGCGTACGTATACATAGTAGTGATTTCGTTACTAAAATCGAATCCCCATAAGATGGTTTTCAATATGGTTTTGCCAATGTGGACGTCGACGTGGAGATGACATGTCGATTACTAAAAAGCATGATAAAAACTCCTTAAAACTCTTTGGCCCGCATGTAAGGGAGTGCTACCTGTTTTCTTCCCCTTTCCTCTTTCCCCTCTCTCTAACTATTCTCTCTCTATAGGACCTCAACCTCGTCGTCGCTAGCTGCCCCTAGCCATCAAACACTGCCAATAAGTGGCATCGCTAATCGCACCTCACTGTAGCTTCAGACGGCGGAGCAAAATCACGTGTCCCAACAATTAGGATGACTGTTAGTAATCTAATTTGGGGGACGATGGGACAGAATTGCAGTGACACACAGTAAAGAATGTATACACACAGTTTTGGGTCGAGCCGGAAAGTCGCGAACTCGGAGCAACCTTCAACAAGCTGAAGGCCCTCGTTTTGACTGGATTTTTTCGTGAATGTGACCTCTAGTGGACAATGTTCCTTGAAGCAGCACCTTCCTTCGAGGAATTTATGCTCGACATTAGAATATCGTCTTAAAAAAAAGCACAAATTTTCTCTGAAGATATAGGAATTTTTCTCTGATACATATAAACACTGTAGGTGAACGAACATGAAGCGGGTGTGGCACCGAGTGAGATGTACGGGGAAATGCCGAAGAGGAACGACGTGCCATGGGACGTGTGACTGATTTCCAGCATCACCATCTGAAGCATCTCGAGTTGAGTGGCTTCCGGGAAGAAGACATGCATTGGGATTTCGTAGAATTTGTCAAGGAAAGAGCTGTGAACCTGAAGAGCATTGCATTGGATGCTGTATACGAAGGCAGCGATGCTGTGGCCAAAATGTATGCTGTATAAACGGAGCAAATAATTTTTGTCCAATCAAAGATTTACGGAGCGAATATGAAAGAAATAAATGAATTTCCGGTACTATTCATATCCAACTCTAGCTCCAAGAAAAAATATAGAATAAAATATGGAATAAGTGATATCTGTCCGTATATATCCGTATGTCAAGTGATATGAGGAAATCTGTTATGACTTCATTTAGGAACAAGATAATATATAGACGGATTACACATCTAAACATTGAAAAATATTGAGTGCTCTTTCTTTGAATTCTCGGCGATTAATCTCTTCGTGTTCACTCGATTGCATCCTACTATCCAATATTCTATATATGGGTGCAAAAGAAATAGATAATTTTCATCCAACGGATCGTCTGAAGGCTTATGAAACGAAAACGGAATAGAGAAATAAGTATCTAATATTATCCGTATCTAACTTCAAAAGAAAATATAGGATAAAATACAAGATAACTAATATCCATTGGCATCTTCTCTGATTGCACGGCTACCCATAGGCCACGAATGCACGTCGAAAGACGAATCGAAAGTACATTTTTTTGACTCCCACAAGAGATCGTTGCTTGCACGTGCTATTCTCGTGAGACTTTGACAGCGCTCCGAGGAAATTTTAGCCTATCCACACACGGCCAAGCCCGATCATCGAGCCCATCTGAAGCGGTTGCTCCCAAATCTATCTTGATTCTTGAGGCTTGGCAGCCACTAGGCCCACTATGTAAGGCCAGTGTTGTATAAGCCCCCGACCATTAGGCCCAGATCGTCATTGTCCTTAGGCCGAAAACACGGCACTTCACATCTAAAGCGTGCTCCAGCCCGGTCTCGGCACGTACCGAGTCTTCTCTTTTTTTTTTTTGTGAAGAAAACATCCCATCGTACACTCCGGTGCAACACCTTTATATAATATATGCAATAATTTTAATCATTATATGTAACAAAATATTTGATAAAAAAATATCGATGTTACACTGGTAATTGCTGATTATTGCACATATAAAATTAAAATATTGCACACATAAAATCGATAGCCAGATTCGCACGAAGCTCCACCCAAATTACCAAACAAATAAGCACACAACTGAGTAGGCTCGACCGAGAAAGGGATCTACTAGTTTAAGTCTAGTTCTGTACGATCGGACACAACATTTTCTACAATGTATGCAACAAATTTTAATCATAGCTACAACAAAAAATCTACCCCCACAAAAAATTCATAGCACAATGCAACAAATGGTTGCTACCTATGCAACAAAATCTCACTCTGATTGCAATATCCCGTTGTAGCAATTAAATGATGCAATAGCATTGCAAGCAAAAAAATCAAACACATAGGCTATGAGGTTGCAACATTTTAATTGCACTCATGCAACAAATTAAGTAAACGTTCGCAACAAATCCAACAAACGCTTGCGAAGGAGGTCAATATTGAAGAATACCTATTGCAATAATATAAAACACTTGATACAACAAATTAGAAGAAATATCCACCATAAATTCAAAAAATATCTGCAACAAAAACCATTAGAGGAAGAAGGTATTGCCGCAGTAAGGAACTCAACTCGGAGTACGAGGAGGAGCGGCTGGCCAGTCCTCGCTGTCCAGAACATCACCAACAAGCCTTGCTTCGAGGTGGAACATGGCAGAGAAGCATGGGTCTCCAGCTGCTCTACTTGCTCTTCTTTCTCCTAATTCAAAACTCCTCGTATGCACATGAATGTCTACATTGAGTGGATACTTAGGTAGATTAAAAAATGGAGAGTCCAAAAACCATACATGTAAGAATTGATTTTGGTATTTGATTTGTGTATTTGAGGAGAATAGGGTTGAAGTGAAGAGCTTGGGGAAAGAAATAATAATAGAAAAAGAGAGAGAGAACTGCAGGTATAAGATGAAGAGCTTGGGGAAAGAAGTGAAGAGCTGGGGAAAAGATGAGGGTGTGCAGCTATTAGAGCAACTTCAGCAGTAGCCCTCAAAATAGGGCCCCTACTTTTTATTTGAGGGCTCTCCCTACTTTTGAGAGCTCTGTTTTTTGGGCTACACTCCAGCAGGAGCCCTCAAAACAGGACCCTCAAATTCATTATTAGAGGGGATGACACATAGGACCCACCCTCATCCTCATCCTACTTTTGAGGGCCGAGGGGCAAAAAAACTCACTCCAGCAGGGCCCCTACTTGAGCCCTCAAAAGTAGGGGCTCCCTCCAGACCCCCTAGGAATGAGGGCTCGAGGGGGAGATTTGAGGGCCTCCTACTTTTGAGGGCTCAAGTAGGGGCCCTGCTGGAGTGAGTTTTTTGCCCCTCGGCCCTCAAAAGTAGGATGAGGGCTCAAGTAGGGGCCCTGCTGGAGTTGCTCTTAGGGTGGGTGGGGCTGATTGAAATCAATAAAAAGAAAGTCACATTGAGTGGTGGAGCGTCCGGCTAGAATAGTTGTAGCGTAATTATGTATAGTAGTGATTCCGTTATTAAAATTGGATCCCCATAAGATGGTTTTTAACGTGGTTTTGCCAACGTGGGCGTCGACGTGGAGATGACATGGCGATTACTCAAAAAAAATGATAAAAACTCCTTAAGCTCTTTGGCCTGCATGTAAGGGGGTGCTACTTGTTATCTTCCTCCACTCCTCTTCCTCCTTTCTCCAAATCTTCCTCCATTCCTCTTCCTCCTTTCTCTAACCCTCCTCTCTCTCTCTCTCTCTCTACACGACCTCGAGCTCGTCGTCGCTAGCTGCCCCTAGCCATCAAACACTGCCAACAAGTGGCATCGCTAATCGCACCGCCTCACTGTAGCTTCAGACGGTGGAGCAAAATCACGTGTCCCAACAATTAGGATGACTGTTAGTAATCTAATTTGGGGGACGATGGGACTGAATTGCAGTGACACACGGTAAAGAATGTATATACGCAGTTTTTGGTCGAGCCGGCAAGTCGCAAACTTGGAGCAACCTTCAACAAGCTGAAGGCACTCGTTTTGACTGGAATTTTTCGTGAATGTGACCTCTAGTGGACAATGTTCCTTGAAGCGGCACCTTCCTTGGAGGAATTTATACTCGAGGTACATGTTGTCAAATACTCAAATCTCATTATAATATCGTCTTAAAAAAAGCACAAATTTTCTCTGAAGATATAGGATTTTTTTTCTCTCATACATATAAACACTGTAGGTGAACGAACATGAAGCGGGTGTGGCACCGAGTGAGATGTACGGGGAAATGCCGAAGAGGAACGACGTGCCATGGGACGTGTGACTGATTTCCAGCATCACCATCTGAAGCATCTCGAGTTGAGTGGCTTCCGGGAAGAAGACATGCATTGGGATTTCGTAGAATTTGTCAAGGAAAGAGCTGTGAACCTGAAGAGCATTGCTTTGGATGCTGGATACGAGGGCAGCGATGCTGTGGCCAAAATGTATGCTCTCTCTGGAGGGATCAAAAACAAGAAGCCCGTGTTGTTATCTGTGTCACGGAAGAGCGAATCTCCTATCCTCAGCCTTGTATAGAGGGCGTACCCGGTGCGTCCGAAGGTGCTCGTATACAATTATACTCATTACTGCAAAACCATGTCAATGGTTATGAAAATATGAGTGCATAAATAAAACGATCAACACGCCAAAAAAATTTGAAATCCAAATTGAATCAGCAGGAAACAAAAAAATGAGATAAATTCTACTGGAAGGTAATTCCAATAAAAGAAAAGGATAAAATTAAGTTGCTATTCGCTGACATTTATCATTTTTATTTCTCCTATTGTACAGTGTGATCACCGTTTCTCCTGTTTCCCTTCCCGTTCTCTTGATACCTTGTGTTAGTAGACCAGCATCTATCAAGATTCAAGATACTGCATCTAGATAATAATGCGAGACAACTGCATATATCGAAAAGCAATTCCGTATTATTGTCAACTACAATATTAAAATGTCTAGTCAAATAAAGTACACAAGGTATGAAGACTGATATTTGCGTCATACATTTTGACTACAGAACTATTCAGGTTAGATGCTCAGTGAAAGCCTATATCTCAAGCACAATGGATCCAAAATGACAATTTATTCTTTATAGAAATCACTATCTGTGCTTTCATTTAGAATTCCAAGAACACCAAGTACAAAGAATGGCCATTTGCTGTGCTAGAAAAGCTGCAGTTTATTATTCTGATCCATCAGGGAAACGTTCAAGTGCATTTTGTTTTCCATTAACATAAAATTCAATAACTGCTTTCATGCGATCCAACTTGTCTGGATGGTAGTTTAAATGCACAATCACTGGCTTCAACTTCCGCAGTTGAGCATCTTTCCTCACAGTCTTGAAGAGAACTTTGCTGTTCATAAAGAGGTAAATGTCCATGGTTCTTTTGGATGCATGAAGACCTTCATAACCAGGATGCGAGGGGGAAAACAGTTCCTCATTAAAAACTGCTTGGTCCCATGATTTGGGTTCACGAGAAAGGCGACCTGCTACCCTATCCAAAAGCTCAATTGAAGGAATTGTTGGTCTTATGAAGAAAAATCCAGAATTATAAACCCATATGCGCATCGTGTGTGCATATCTTGCCCAGCCCATTGAAGGCTCATCAAACACATCATTGAAGCCATAAGCTGTCATGTTGTTGTGGCCATCGCTCATGGACTCTACATCAGAATCTCTGTAAAGATAGTCAAAGGGATTTTGGAAGAAAATAATATCGATATCAGAGAGGAGAACACTGTATCCAAGCTGCAAGAATTCCCTCAATACGCAAAACTTCAGTGCAGAAACAGCATGGTTTCCACCTGTCTTTCCAATGCTGTCAACATCTTCATCAGGATCCCACCGGTAAACTGGGACATTTTTGGACTTGCAGAAGTTCTCTATGTTTTCATCTAATGCAACGACTAAATAATTTGAAATCCCAACTCGTTTGATGTTAGTAAACCAAATCTCAAGCATCTCTTTCACATTAGAGTTTGCCAATGCGACAATAAGTTCTTTCTTTACAGCAACCTGTTGCAATATCTTGGCCAATCTGGGATTGATGGATTCATCAGGAATAACTGTTGGATTTGTTCTAAGAGCCTTCACAGTACCAAAAGGACCAGCCCTATACAGAACCTCGCTTTTTCCTTGTCCAGCCATTTGAAGCTTCATCGATAGTTCATTGATCTGCTTCCTAAATTCAGCATTTTTTCTCTCCAATGATGCCAACTGTGAATTTAGGTTGGCAACTCCCTCAGATGTCTCACAAGCAACTGAGTCAGCCTAAAGAACAAAGAAAAAATAGTTGTAAAAACATTATGCGATAACAAAGAAAACATTCTTCAGCAAGATACATCTAATATTCTAATAAAATTATTAAACGATCAACAAGGGACATGTAAATGTATAAGCTATGAAGGCAGATTATAAATATTTGATTTTCTACATAGATGTGCATGATACTGAACAACATGACTCTGGCGTATCCTGCAACACTGCATACAAACCAAGAGCAGACAAATATATTATTGCACCTTATAAGTCTTTGGCAATTAAATGATTATACAATTATCTCATTGCAAGAAGTTTCAAGATTCATCGGTAACCTTCGTGGCATTCACTTGAAGTGGCTTCCCCCATTGCCAAATGTGTGCTCATTACTCAATGGTTTGTACTTCAACTGTTCAACAACATTTTACATTTACGTTACTATGTACTATGTTCAATGCTAATAAGATCTTAAATAATACATGTTTATAAGTGAAATGATAGGCTGTATACTTTTGAAATACGAAGCAATAAGTTACAAACAATATACATTCAAAAATAGTTGTTAAATAAAATGTAGATCGTAGAAGTCCAAAATGCTCCAAAGCGCAGCCTGCTGTAATTATCTTCTTTTTTTACTTAAGAATAAAGCTACCACCACCACCATTCTTGTTCCCAACAAAAAGAACACTCTCGAAAAGAACACAGTGCATATAAAAATTAAAAAACTGCTAATGAAAAACCCACAAGTCAATGCCTTCAGAACCTAATATTTTGTTTTTTAAAAAGTTGCCACCAAATTAAAGTCCATAACAAGACTAACAGAGGGGTGTTTTGTTTCTTTTAGACCCCTGATGAAATTACAAGAATGACAAAGATCACTATTAAGACCCATGGTATTTTAGAATCTGATAAATGCAAAAGCCAAAGAAAGATAATCTTAAAGTTTTATGCTATATATCTCAATCAGTGAAGGTGAGAATTTAGACTATGTGGGCATGGTCATGTCGAGTATGAGCAGTGGCGGACTCAGAAATAAAATTTAGGTCGGACGATATGTACCCATAGTATTATCTAATAGTAAAGCAAGATATACATAATTCATACTGTAATCACACTAATACGAGCATATAGCACTAAATGTAATCCAACAGAACAATTTACATGTAAACATGCAAGAATGAAGGTACGCTTTATCTGTATCTGCATATGAACAAAACCATCCAGGTCCCAGTCTTGGTGCCTTGCTTGTTCCCCACCCGCCTTGCTGATGCCGGTTGACGCCTTGCCATGATGCCTACGTAGATGTGCCCCGTGGCCCAGCGCCCGCAACAGCCTCTCCACCAGCTCGCAGCCACGCTGCGCCTTTCTCGCTTCTCGCCAGCTCGACACTGCCATGTCGCGCGCCCCCATAACCCCACCTCTAGAGTCCAAAACGATAAGACGAGCTAGGGTAAAACAGTGTTTTTGTATGGTAAATATTTAATTGCTGCATGATTCCTATATGTCGCGCAGGCGGTAGGGAGCCAAGTGCCTCCCACTCTACAGCCCATGGCCCACTCTCACTCTTTGAAACACAAAAAATAACAAAAAGTAAGACACATGGGTAGCACCAGGACCACTCAGCCACCTGGACGGTAGGGGCGCTACGCACAGCCTAGGCGGCATATAGGAGCTCCCCTAATTGATGTGCCTTGCATGGTTATTAAGCCGTCGCTATATCGGTGATATATCGTCGCCATATCACCGTGGCGGCTCGGCGGCGATATGTAGTAAGGCGTCGTCGGCGGACGCCATAGAAGGGGTGGGGGTTTGGGAAGCCGAGGAGAGGTCTCCGCCACCGCCAGAAAAAGTGAGGAGAGAGTCGTCACCGCCGCCAGATCTACCGTCGCCTCTGCCGGATCTGCCATCGCCATTGTCGGATCCACTGTCTCCGCTAGATCGGGTCTCTTCCACAGCTCTACCAGCTCTGGTCTCCGCTATAGCACCGCCTCCGGTCTCCGCTAGAGCGCCGTCTCCACTCTTCTAGTCTGCCATTGCCTCCTGCTTCGCTGGCCGGCAAAATCTCTTTGGATGTACTACGGCAAAATCACTTGCTTTCTCTGAGCATGTCCTTATCCAGTGTAAGGTTATATGATCCTAGCATTTGATTAACTATGTTTTCTGCTTTAATCTAGGCAATTACCTCCATATCACTGCACTGCATCCTTTTAAGCGTTCTTCACAGTTAGCTCTTAATTGTTCTGGACCAGGAAAATGCACACCATCCTCGGTTCTCACGCATAACTCTGGTTAACTTAGAATTCTATGTTCATTCATTCGCCCATCGTTACTGTTGCATTCGTCCAAAAGGAATCGTACACGAACAAAAATGGATTTCGCGTTAAGTAGATCAACATTGGAAAATTTTACAGCCAAAGAGAGATCCCAAAATCGGTAATCACTGACTCAACTCAAACCCCAAGAATCCCCGACTCGTCCACGCAGACCCCCACGTAACGAGAAAGCAACAGAGGGAACGGGGCACGAGCGTACCCGGCGAGGCCAACGGAGGGCGGAGTCGGAGGAGCGAGAGAGGAGGCCGTCAGGGTAGAGGAACGCGCAGACGCAGCCGAGCGCGACGCCGACGGCCACCGCCGCCGCGATGCGGGACCCCCGCGACAGCTGCTGCCCGACGCCGCCCCCGGGGCCGCGCATCAGTGGGCCCTCTCGCCGGCCGGCCATCTACCTCAGCGATGCCGCCGCCACCGAGATCGGAAGGGAGAGTGGATTCCTTTCTTTTCTTCTTCCTCTCCGGATTTCCCGAACTACTCGTTACTGTGCTCCTCTGGCTTACTAGTTTCTCTCAGTCAGAGCGGCTGGCTCCTCTCCGGATGTGGAGCAGTCCAGTTCGGCCGAGACGTGACGCCGCTCGGTTTGCTTTCTTTAAGAGCAAGTATAATAAGAGGCTGTTAGTAGGCTGTATGCCGAGGTGCAAGAGAGAGAGGAGGAGAGAAAAGAGAGGTGAGCTGTAAGTTTACAGCCAACTAAAGCACAAGAACCAAGAAACTTTGTGAGAGAAAGGAGTGGGTCATCACACTTTTGGTGGTGTAAACTACTATATGAATGGGTGATAAGTGGGTGTAAGTTTACACCAACTAAAGCACAAGAACCAAGAAATTTTATAAGAGAAAGGGGTGGGTCATACACCTTTGGTGGTGTAAACTACTATATGAATGGGTGTAAGTGTCTATCTGACCGGTGAAGGCTATATTATTAGCCTTGCTCTAAGCCCATTTGAGTGCATGAATCTTGGATCTGTGGCGATTTGCAGCTGATCTTGGTGGGTCAACTGTGTACACGTCGGATTCGGATTTACCGATCCGGAATTCTCAAAGAAACACTCCATTATTCTCTGAATTAGCACATAGTACTTACAGACATATAACTAAATTATTTTATACATAACATAAATTATATCATATATTAATATTACATATTAGAGTTTAAATAGACTACATCAGATCGAGTTTACAATAGAACCGATTAGGCTAAATGGATACATTACATAAAACCGAAGCGTACATAAGACGGAACAGTTCGCAAAAGGAGAGAGCACATCTTGCCATAGGCAAGAGACTGCTGGGGTAAGAGCTTAGACCGCTGAGACTATTCTAATCTTCTCTATCTTCTCCGCCATTAGCTCCTAAGGCGTCGTAGTACGCTTAGTGACTTTGATCCATAGGCTCTGAGAGATTTAGTGAGCGACGGTGAGTATAAACAACCATGCTCTATAAGCCAATACATAGAATACAATATTTATACATACAAGATTCAAAAAAGATAGGCTCATATTCTTTCAACAAAGATAGGCTTATGTTCAACAAAGGTGGGATCCACGGATTTTAAATTTATTTCATTTATTTTCTAAAAGGAAAAAGGCTTAGGGCTGACAGGTTGGGCCATTTACTGTGGGCACAGTAAAACGGGCCCACTTGTCAGTAGCTCTTAAACAAACGACCAGTTTAAACAGAGTTTTAAAGCGAATGGAGTCCACATGTCATAGAGTCAACTGCTAACTTAATGAAATGGGGCCACACGCTAGTGAGGATTGACGATGCTAAGCACGGTCATTAACACTAAACTATTATGCATTTAAATTTAACGACCGGTGAACAGTAGCTTCATCTTCTCGCTGAGAAAAGCAAAACTCATCGCCAATGAGAAGAACCACGGCGGTGGGTGGGGAGGGTAAAAATGAAATCCTTGCGCTAAACCACACCTAATGGTGAGGATGGCACAGGCTGATTTAGTGGTCGTGCTAACCTATATAAGTGGATGAAACTTAACTAGAGGTATTGGTTATGGTTTCCCTTATAAGTCTCCATATATAAAGATGGAAAGATGTGGCTAGGGTTGAACTTTTGGGGAGAGTTTAGATCTAGCCTTGGAGAAGAGTTAGGGTTCTTATAGAGAACCTTGTATGGAGATGTGAGAGACTCTTATGGCTGAGCTTTTTGTTATCCTTAGACTTTGCGTATGTGTTAGACCATATGGATAGATCCAAAATATAGTGATGATAAATAATTAACATTTGGGTTACATTGAAATTTGCGTGTTAAAAGTTTCGGTTGACCACCATCGGTAGTCAGAGGCATCGACCATGATCAGTAGCTGGTGGTCCAATCGGTCTTATGTTGGGCGGTCCGATCAGCCTTATGTTGGGCGGTCCGATCGGTAGATCGACCATGGAAAAATGACCACGGCATGTTAACGATGGTAGATCAACTATGACAGGTCGAGCACGGCAGAATGACCATGACTGAATGACCACGATACAGTGAATCAGTCGTGAGCTACAATAAACCGGTAGGAGATCAGAAGCTACGGTAATCGGTTGGAGTTCGTAGCTCGAGTACCTGGTCGATGGTCATAGTTACAGTACCTGGTTGGTAGTCAGTATTGCAGTGACTGATCAATGGTCGATTGTCGTAGGCTTCGAGGGCTACAATTCTAGTGATCTTCGAGTACCCCAAGTACTCATAATTTTTCAGTACTCATGAGTGTGGTCCAACAATCTAACCGGCCTGTGCATGGCGGTCAGATCGGTCTTATCGAGTGATCTAAGGTTGATTGTTGAAAAACATGGATATTGAGGTTGTGGATGATTTGGTTTGTGTTTATGGATGGATAAGGGCATGTTATGTGTGTGTGGACTAATGTTGGTCAAGTTGAGAAGAATTTATGCGGAAAAACGTTCTTTGGTCTTTGCATGTGTAGGTTAGGCGTGAAGACGGTCATGGTCGATGATGAGGAGAACCGGGACTAGGATGGGAAATTCCAAGATTCAAGCGGTCGAGGATGTCACGAGGTGGTCAGGTTCACACTGGAGCATACGGAGATCAAAGGTGGTGTAGGATCAAGGATACTGACTAGAGGGGGGTGAATAGGAGGTTTTAAAATTTTCTTGTTCACTTGATTAATTCATCACAATTTAAATAGCAAGAATGTAAAAGCAAGCAAATGATCACAATAAAGTAAATAAACAAGAGCTAAGAAAGAGATGAACACAACCGATGTTTTACCGTGGTGTTCGGAAATTTACCGATTTTCCCTAGTCCACGTTGAGGTTAGCCCGAACGAATCGGACCGACTCCATGAATTAAGCCGAAGCACCTCGATCACTAGTGGTAGCTCTTCCCCGCTCCAGGTAGGTGAGCTCTGACTTTCACAAATCACCGGGTCTTCTCACAAGCTCCTTGAGAAGATCACCGATCGAACCTCCGCCCAATCGCCAAGTGCCGGCAAGCACTAAGAGTAATAAATTCGGGCTTCACTTGAATGCAAACTAGTGCCATGGATCAACTAATGAATTCTAGCACTATTTACTCAACTACCTCAAATTGAATGCACAAAGTGAGAATGAGGGTGGAATGAATGCTCTAGGGCTCAAAGGATGTTCAATGGGTCTCTAACATCTGTCCTTGAGCAGTGGTGGGGGTATTTATAACCTCCACCAACCAAACTAGCTGTTTGGTATAAATTTCTGAAAATTTCAGGATGAGCGGTACTACGGCCCTTATGGGGCCGATACTACCGCTACCAAATCTTCACGGCAGAACGGCTATGTCAAAGCTCTGCTGTGACTGTTGGATTTGGCGGCGCGGTACTACCGCCGTTGTAATTTGCGGTACTACCGCTCATCGGTAGTTCCGCAAAGTCGGCGCGGTACTACCGATTTAACCGAAATCCAACAGTCCCGATTCTGGTGCTCTCTGGAAAAAAAGGCTCCGCTCTGAAATCGGAGCTTTCAGACTCCGGAAGTACCGCTCTGGATAGCGGAACTACCGCACCTAGCGGCAGTTCCAGTGTTCAAATCGCCGGTACTTCCGTTCCGCGAATTTCCAAATTTCATCCGGAGGAGCTCTTTGGAAAAAAACGTTCTGCTCATCCTCCGGATCTTCTGGGTGCCGGAAGTACCGCTCAATAATGCGG
The DNA here is from genome assembly GCA_036346575.1 of Dendrocalamus sinicus. Lineage (NCBI taxonomy): Eukaryota > Viridiplantae > Streptophyta > Magnoliopsida > Poales > Poaceae > Dendrocalamus > Dendrocalamus sinicus. Next base: position 5,902,163 of record CM070660.1, on the reverse strand, counting down.
AACTACCGCAACCTGCGGTAGTTCCGGCGTTGAAATCGCCAGTACTTCCGTTCCCGCAAGAACTCAGATGCATCCGGGGGTGCACTCTGGAAAAAAGGCTCCGCTCGAATTTCGGAGCTTCCGGCCGCCGGTAGTGCCGTTTATGGGCGCGGAACTACCGCTCTCCGGTAGTTCCGACGTTCAAAACAGCGGTACTACCGCTCATCCAGACAGAGCACAGATTTGATTTTAAAACCAATTTTTGATGAATGCATGCTTCTAAATTGATCCAAATGGTACATAAAATTTGCTATCAAGCTACTTGTCATGATCCCTCTTTTTGGTACAATTTTCTACCCTATAATCCGATCTTCCACCATTCTCCTAAGACTGGTAAAAACAAAAGGGATCATATTCTAAGTATATCTTTGTCTTTAGCCAGTCTTGGGTCTTCTCATACAGCCTTTGGCTTGCATCTTGTTGTTCTCAAATGGACTAAACCTTCGCATGCTCATTAAAACATGTTAGTCCCATATTCACATAAATTCATTAATTACCAAAACCAATTTTAGGGGCCTAGATACTTTCAGGTGGATAATGCATGGAGAAGCTACGAGATGTGCGGTCCTAGAGGCTTTGACATGTGATGAATTGGAAGAAGGTATAGATGGTGTCCATAACTGGAAGATTTACATATTTTAAAAAACCTGTATTAGGAAGGGTTTTTGGTCCCTTGATTTTTAGAATCGGATAGGATTTCATGTCCGTGTTGATGAGGACACGGTTTAGGGCTCTAGTATCTAAAAGGAACAGAGAGATTTTGTGTTTAAGGAGCACTTTTAAGGAGACAACTTTGAGAGTTTGTGCTAGGGTTTGAGGAATGTCATGAGGGCACTTTATAGCCACAGAATATGATTCAGAAATAAAAGAATAGATCTATTTCTGAAAAGTTAGTCAACGTCGTCAGCGTGTTTTCTGAGCATCGTTTTCGGTTTGTTATCATTATGAGCAGTGCGTGGCGAATTAGCGTTCCTCCATCGACTTCACTTTCCTCGATCATACGTAGAGTTATCTACTCAATCGTCACCAACAGTATCATGTTGAAGCATTCAAGCGGAATAAGATTACGACTACGTGTAAAGGGGTCGAGTGAGCGGTCGAAACCTTCATCAAGCGCTAAAAGATTTCCAAAAGTGGATACAAGCATTCACCCCTTTTGATTGCCATCGATGATCCCGCAGTATGGCTTGAGAGTGGTTGTAAATATTCATATCAAAATATTAATGTATCTACCAAATTGATCCAAGTATTTCACTCTTGTGCCTAAGTGATGAAATCTTGATTTAGCTTGTTTTTTTTGTTTCTCCTCCCCCTCTTGATCTTGCCGTGTCAAGGACATGTAAGTGATGAATATGTCTCTTGGAAGTCAGATCTCATCCATCTAAGCACTAGTATTTGCAAGTACTTATGTTTGCCCGAGTTTAGCTCAAGAGAGTGATTTTGGGGTTTTAACCTTGATGGCATTTTAGCTTTAGTTCGTGATGGATCTAACTTGCTATGATATGTAAGAACCCATATAAGTTTATCTAGATCATCAAGAACTCATGAGCAAGAGCAGATTGAGATATCCCTCTTTTACCAGTTTTGATGCAATCTTCCTTCAGTTAAAAAGTCACAACTTTGATAACGATTCTCTCGGTCATAGTTGGAATAGGTTCGTGACATTCTAAAGAAGGTACATGCCAAGTTTCAAGTCATTTGTGTCTACGAATCAAAAGTTATATGCATTCTTGGTTTTGAAATAGTGTTTTTTCACTGAGCTGATTTACTATAGCAGTTCCATCGATTTTACTGCAGCGATGCTATCAGTTTTACTATTCATCGATATGACCAGATTTTGCTAGAGGTATGACAGGTAGGGTTTTGAATTTCTTAGATTTTTAGATTCTTGTTTTGATGTCTTTTGTATTGCCTTTTTATCCTAAATCTTCATAACTTTGTACTTATTGAAGTGAAGAGATTTGTTTGCTCTTTTTGGAAAAGATTTGGAAAAGCTTTTAATCGTGTTGGCTTCTATTCACCTCCCATCTAGTCATTGTTCTTGGTCCTACATCAATGTACAACCCGGTATATATCACGGTCTCTAGATAAGTTTCCCTAATGAGAGCATCTACACTACGCTATACCAGCGAGAGTTCCCCTGATGGTATAGCCTTCTCCCGCCACCCCCTCTCTCTTTTCTGACGTTGACAGCAGCTTTGCACCTCTCCTCCACCTCCCTCATCTCCTTCCTCCACCACCGGTGGCCAGTGGCAACCTTGCCACCATCTCCCCCTCTCCCACCGTCCCTGCTTCGCCCAACCTAATATTTAGTGCGTTGCCTCGCCGTGCCTCCCTCCGCCGCCGCTCATTATCGGACCACCGCCTCCCAGCCTCCATCTACATTCAAGAGGTGCGGTGGACCCGTCGACAGCGGTGGTGCCCCCTGTTGGCCATCGCACGAGAGTGAGCAAGGGAGAGAGCGGCGGACTAAAGAGAGAGCGTACGAGAGAGAGGGAAAGATGGCCAAGAGTGAGGAGCAAGAGAGAGTGGGAGACCAATGGAAGGATGAAGAGAATGCAAAACGGTATACTGTTTTGTATTTTTTTTCCTCTTCCCCAATTGGTATATGATGGTGGTGTCGTGTGGAACTGTGGATGCATAGAGGAGAGGACCTGATCTTCTTTTTCGAGGGTACGTACACACACAACAACGCAACACAAGCACCAGTGGCGGATCTAGGCCCAGTGCTGCCTGGGCTTCAGCCTTGGGTCTAAGATCAAAAGCCCATTGTAAAATTTAAAAAGGTACCTCGTGCATAGTAAATGCCATCCATGATGCACTGTCCTGCTAGTTTTGACCCGCCCCAATTCATTCTACCGAGTTTTTTGTACTGGCGATGCGTTATCCAGTAGACCAGTACAGACTTTTCCTTACGCTCAGGTGTCGATTTTGTTCAGACTTCAGAGGATTCAGTGACCACAGAACATGGCTTCGGCACGACTGTGTAGCAAATCCCTAATTAGGCTAATTCTGTGTAACAAATGGTAATGATACATCCAATCAGGATTAAACACTGCGAAGCTACAAATGTACAGTGGAACTGCAGAGCACATAACATTCAACCAGCTGGCGGCACAGAAAAAGAGTAATCACGCAGTAAGACGGGCAAAATAGCATAATATTATCTTCATTGCAAAAACTGCAAGAAGTAGCAGATTGCAAGCACAATACTTATGAGTCGCATTCACCACGCTGAATATCCAAAGAGACACTGGAATTCAGAACTTGGAAAAACAGTAACAAACCGACAATAGACAACGACTGAATAGAAGCACAAGGCAACAGTTAAGCTATAACGAGCTTTAGCCGTTACGTACTGTAACTTCTTAGACACGTTACTACGATGATGGCATTTGGTATCAAACTCCTCCAGCATAGGATGAGGCTGGCCCCCGCCCATCAATCTCTGGATCTGAAACAAAGAACAGTCAAAACAAAACATTATGACGTAAAACAACAACCAAAATTATAAGTTATTTTTGCCAAGGCAAGAAATAATCTGCATACAGCTGCTTTTGAAGTGTTACTGCGTAAGCAGAGCAAAACCGAGCTGTTGCAGCTGTGGCGTCCTTCCATGGGCCAGCACAGTCATGTGATTGGCTGATTGCAAATCGGAGTCTTCATACAAACCCTCATCGTCAGAAAGCTCATCAAAAGACCTGATATCTAGCTGGTAGCGCAACATACCACCAATGCCACCAAAGCCTCTACAGAACTGCGATCCCTCTTGAGATTTGTTAGTGACAAACTCGAGCGAGCAACCAAACTTCTTGTACTCATTAGCAAACCATTCCAAGAGAGAAATTTTTTCCCGAACTTCCAACTCAGCATTAGTTGCTGGATCACGGAAATGGCTCTGATCAGTTTCCTGCTCTTTGTTCAAATGTTTTATAACAGTTTCCCCAGAGGCTCTGTTCTTGAGCACATATCTGTTGACATCCAGATTCTCCCACACTATCAGAGTCTCAACAGCACCCATTTCTAGAGCCTTAAGAGTTTCATCAACACCAAAGACATATTTCCCAGTATCTTGACTGATCTCTTCGAAATACTTGCCAATTAGCTTCTTCTCCTGTATGAACTTCACGTTTGCTAGAATCTCAGCTGACAACTCAATAGCTTGGTTGAAACCATTCTCACCACCATAAGAAACATCAACCACATTAAGTATCTTGGCTTGCAGTCGCTGATCAAACATGTCAGATTGGATCAGCTCTGTCTTAAAATCAGCAGAACCAGCAAGAATTAGTCCTGCAACATTAGGCTGACTGGTAGCTGGATTAATGAAAAACTGAGTGGCAAGCTCAGCTGTTTTCCGGACATAGTTATGGCGTTTTTCCATCCGAAGCCGAGCAAAACGTAGAGCAGACTGCCCTCCTCTACCATGCTTCTTTGGCAGATCAACAGTGAATTTGTGAAGCACTTCACGGGTATTGCCACTTAGTGTGCCAAAAAGAGTACCGTTACCATCCATAACAATGAACCCAAACTTGTCATCAGATTCCAAGAGCTCATTTAAAGCCTCAGTGTGGAACTTGTTGTCACAAAGGTACAATGATACATTAATAGGCTTGAAGGGCTCAAAATCAATAGAAACTTTCTTTTCCTTTCCATCTTCAGTAACAATGGTTCCTGTGTAGAGAACCAATCCATTGGGAGGAACTTTGTTATACAGCTTAAGCCTGTGCTGAGCTGAGGTGATGGCAGCCAAAACAGATTGGCGATTAACTCTACTCTTGATGTTTGAAGCAGTACCATATTCATCACCTAACATCTTAGCCACTCGAGCAATCTGGTCACGTGGAGGCATAATAAGAGAGATCATGCTCGTGCCATTGCCTCTAACTGACTCCAGTGCCTTGATTAGCTTCTTAATCTTCCAGATCTCAATGTTCCTATCAGTTTCATGGCTGTCAGACATCTTGACAGAGCCTGGTATGAGCAGTTCACCTGTAGACTGCCAAATACAAACACCAACAGAAATATTAGGGACTTGAAAAAAAAATTAGGTACCCAGTTCCCCCATAGGAGAGCTTGTAAATAAACTTAGTGAAAATGGAAAATTCATCAAAACAATTCGCTGTGTTATGAGTTAAAAATAAGAAACAATACTCATGAGCACATACAATTAAAACAATAAAGATTAACTAAGTAATTTGTTCAAACCAACACACTTAAACATAACATGGAGTGAAAGAACAAGCAAACAACCTAAATTTTCATCAACATGTCTTTGTAGACCAAAGTTCATCGCACAAAACATTCCAACAACAAAATGGATACATGCAAGATTTCTGCAGCAATCAACTATAAGAGTATCAGACCACCACAATTCCCTTCAAACATAGTTGATATTGTTTCTGAGTGTCAATAGTGAACTACACCAGGCTAGGAAAAAAAGCTAAGTACAATATGCATGTGAATAGAGAGTTCCATTTGCAGGTAACTCAAATGATTTTGCAGCCAAGATAGAACAATCAAGCATATACACTTATACAGACAAGGTTATCTGTAGGTTGCACAGTGTGCAGCAAGCATTGCATAAGGAAATGTCTTTTTGATTTGGACAAAAAAAAAGTTGAAGCAACCAGATAACCCGCAAGGTAACAGTAGTACATAACCATGCTTAGTTTAGATCTGAAAACTCCTCCAGTAAAACAATACTAAAAGGTTAGAACGTACAGTCACAAAACAAATGAAGAGCAGTCCTACGAGGCTAGGCCTAGCTAGCAAAATTGGCTTCACAAAACCATCAAATATAAAATATAAACAGTCAATAAAAGTAGCAAACATGTATTTGTCAACATGGTAAACAAAACTTACTTCGTAAGAAACTCAAAAGAATAAAGGAACTGCTTCATCTTTGGAAACTACTAGAACAAAGCTTTGGCCAGCTCATCATAGAAGATTCCTTTTAACTGATATAAATTACCGTATTCACAGAGTGGACAACTGACCTTGACAATCGTTCTAGCTCATGTCCTACTAGCAGTGGCGAATCCAGGATAAAAATAGAGGGGGAGCTCTACTGTTGAGACTATAGCACAATATAAATATACCAAAGTTACATCTACTAGTCTTTTGCCATCGGAATATCAAATTCATACATAAATAGGAAGAGAACAGATTGAGAATGTACGATACAAAAAATTTAGTACCTTACTAATGGATAATGTGCCCCTAAATGTTCATAAATATATGAGTACCGATCTATAGATAAAAATAATATGTGAGAAATATTTGTACAAAGTTCGCTTCTCCATTTTTACAAATCTAAAACTAATTAAACAATAACTAGTTAATAACTGATTAAATAATTTGGCTAATCGGTAAAACAATAACAAAATGGGATTCACAAATCATATTCACTCACACAGATCAAATGATTCACCGTCGCCGGTCAGTCACGCCGTGACAGCCAAACGGAGTCACTGCCGTCTGCCGACACTGGAGTGGTGGAGCCCACGACGCCAGTCACGCCACTGAGTAAATCGCCATTTGCCAGCGCCTCTCACTCCATGTCTGATGTCTCCATACGAAATATCTCAAATCTCACTTCTCACCTACTCGCCTCGTCCTCTCCGAGTCTCCGTCTTTGTTCGATGCGGCGATGCCGGCGATGCGTCTGCCGCTCGGCCTCGTCCGCGCCCGGCCGGCCGCCACCGAGTAGCCGACCGCCTCCCCTGGCCCCTCGGCCCCCTCCGCCCCGCCGTGTCGAGCCGCCCTCCGTGCCTGGCCGGCGGGCCGCCGAGGCGCCGACCGCCTCCGGCCTCCCCCTCCGCGGCTTCGCGCCGAGTCGCCGACCACCTTCCCCTCCCCGGCTCCGGGCTCCCCCTCCGCCGCGTCGGCCGCCTGACGCCTGTTGTACTGTTGAGGTGTTCCTGTTCTGCTGTGTGCTGTGGTTGGAGTTTTGGGCCAGGGGACGCCGACTGGGCCTTGCCTCATATTTCCTTCAAGCTTCAACCGATGATTTGCAGACGCTGGACGTGACGGCGCCTAAGCTGTGCAGTGCATCCTCAGCCAGTCCGGGCGACTGCCGACCGGCCCGGCCGGCGGGCCGGGTCTTCTTCCACGGTGGGAGGAGGGGGTGCTCGAGCACCTACAAGCACCCACGGTGGATTCGCCCCTGCCTACTAGCACATACACCCTCAGCTTCCTATCAACTTCCCATTCCCAAGGTAAAAATGTACAACTATTGCAATCGCTAACTATGAAGTTTTAGAATTTTTAATAATTATAAAAGTTCAGAAATAAGAGGCAGATGAAACATCAGTATATTTCCCGTTGCACATAGTATGACTGTTTGTATTAGTCTAGTGAAACTACACGATGGCATCACAAATGAAAAGGAAATAGTCAGGACAAGAAAACATCAAACAAATGAAATGCACGTAACAAGGAAGAAAGCACAAAGAAGTAAAATGCACGTAACAAGAAAGAAAACATAAATAACTTGAAAGTACTCCTAAAGCTAGACGAACTGCTTATACTCATTGCCTAGGTAACACCGTGGGCACTCTTACGGGAAGGCTCAGCTAATATGACCTTAACTTTAAGCACCACGGAATCACAACAACCACAATTCATATAATCGAAGAAAAGGAAAGGAAACATCATCCCAGGACACATGTATTTAGGCCTCTACCCAATCCCCCAACTCTTCTTTCACATATCCGACAAATCAAGCCAAGTCCCCAACAACCAATCTCAACAGAGCATGAATCGATTGATACCCACCTAAAAGCTCGCAGCCTAACTTGGGAAATCACACAAATCAGCCGACCAGCGCACTGACTCAACTCAAACCCCAAGAATCCCCGACTCGTCCACGCAGACCCCCACGTAACGAGAAAGCAACAGAGGGAACGGGGCACGAGCGTACCCGGCGAGGCCAACGGAGGGCGGAGTCGGAGGAGAGGGAGAGGAGGCCATCGGGGTAGAGGAACGCGCAGACGCAGCCGAGCGCGACGACGACGGCCACCGCCGCCGCGATGCGGGACCCGCGCGACAGCGGCTGCCCGCCGCCGCCCCAGCGGCCGCGCATCAGTGGGCCCTCTCGGCGGCCGGCCATCTACCTCGGCGATGCCGCCGCCACCGAGATCGGAAGGGAGAGTGGATTCCTTTCTTTTCTTCTTCCTCTCCGGATTTCCCGAACTACTCGTTACTGTGCTCCTCTGGCTACTAGTTTCTCTGAGCCAGAGCGGCTGGCTCCTCTCCGGATGTGGAGTAGTTCGGTTCGGCCGAGACGTGACGCCGCTCGATTTGCTTTGTTTAAGCCCATTTGGGCTGCGAACTGTGCGGATGCCGCCGGCGATTTGCAGCTGATCTCAGTGGGTCAACTGTGTACGCGTCGGATCCGGATTACCGATCCGGAATTCTCGGTGGGTCAACTGTGTACGCGTCGGATCTCTACTATTATATAAAGAGGAGTTGATAGTCGTCGGTACATTCTCCTCTCCCCTCTCTACAGTCATCCGGTTTAATCTGGACTATTCGTCTCTCTCCTCTCTCTCTCAGAATACAACTGTCCACCCCCTCCACTTTCCTATCTCCTCGTGCATTCTAGTCACCCTTCTCTTTCTGCCGCTTGCTCTTTAATATTTGATATGTGAAGTTGACCAGGCAGTAAATTTTGTCAAACTATTTTTATGATTCCGTTGCAACGTACGGGTCTCTAACTAGTTATTCTCTGAATTAGCACATAGTACTCAGTTATATGACTAAATTATTTTATACATAACATAAATCATACCATACATTAATATTACATATTAGAGTTTAAATAGACCACATCAGGTCAAGTTTACAATAGAACCAATTATGCCAAATTGATACATTACATAAAACCGAAGCGTACATAAGACGGAACCGTTAGCAAAAGAAGAGAGCACATCTTGCCATAGGCAAGAGACTGCTGGGGTAAGAGCTTAGACTGCTGAGACTATCCTAATCTTCTCTATCTTCTTCACCATTAGCTCCTAAGACGTCGTAGTACGCTTAGTGACTTTGATCCATAGGCTCTGAGAGATTTAGTGAGCGATGGTGAGTATAAACAACCATGCTCCATGAGCCAACACATAGAATACAATATTTATACATACAAGTTTCAATAAAGATAGGCTCATATTCTTTCAACAAAGATAGGTTTATGTTCAACAAAGGTGGGATCCACGGATTTTAAATTTATTTTGATTTATTTTCTAAAAGGAAAAAGCTTAGGGCTGACAGGTTGGGCCATTTACTGTGGACACAGTAAAACGGGCTCACTTGTCAGTAGCTCTTAAACAAATGACCAGTTTAAACAGGGTTTTAAAGTGAATGGAGTCCACATGTCATAGAGTCAACTGCTAACTTAATGAAATGGGGCCGCACGCTAGTGAGGATTGACGATGCTAAGCACGGTCATTAACACTAAACTATTACGCATTTAAACTTAACAACCGGTGAACAGTAGCTTCATCTTCTCGCTGAGAAAAGCGAAACTCATCGCCAATGAGAAGAACCACGGCGGTGGGTGGGGAGGGTAAAAATGAAATCCTTGCGCTAAACCACACCTAGTGGTGAGGATGGCACAGGCTGATTTAGTGGTTGTGCTAACCTATATAAGTGGATGAAACTCAACTAGAGGTATTGGTTATGGTTTCCCTTATAAGTCTCCATATATAAAGATGGAAAGATGTGGCTAGGGTTGAACTTTTGGGTAGAGTTTAGATCTAGCCTTGGAGAAGAGTTAGGGTTCTTATAGAGAACCTTGTATGGAGATATGAAAGACTCTTATGGCTGAGCTTTTTGTTATCCTTAGACTTTGCGTATGTGTTAGACCATATGGATAGATCCAAAATATAGTGATGATAAATAATTAATATTTGGGTTACATTGAAATTTGCGTGTTAAAAGTTTCGGTTGACCACCATTGGTAGTCAGAGGCATCGACCATGATCGGTAGCCGGTGGTCCAATCGATCTTATGTTGGATGGTCCGATCAGCCTTATGTTGGGCAGTCCGATCGGCAGATCGACCATGGCAAAATGACCACGGCAGGTCAACAATGGTAGATCAACTATGACAGGTCGAGCACGGCAGAACGACTATGACTGAATGACCACGATAAAACAACCACAGGTAGTCGACCATGCCTAGTCGATGATCTAAGCTACAGTGGATCAGTTGTGAGCTACAATAAACCGGTAGGAGATCAGAAGCTACATTAACCGGTTGGAGGTCGTAGCTCGAGTACCAGGTTGATGGTCATAGTTACAGTACTTGGTCGGTAGTCGTTACTGCAGCGACTGATCAATGGTCGATTGTCGTAGGTTTTGAGGGCTACAATTCTAGTGATCTTCGAGTACCCCAAGTACTCATAATTTTTTAGTACTCATGAGTGTGGTCCAACGATCTAACCGGCCTATGCATGGCGGTCAAATCGGTCTTACCGAGTGGTCTGAGGTTGATTGTTGAAAAACCTGGATATTGAGGTTGTGGATGATTTGGTTTGTGTTTATGGATGGATAAGGTCATGTTATGTGTGTGTGGACTAATATTGGTCAAGTTGAGAAGAATTTATGCGGAAAAACGTTCTTTGGTCTTTGCATGTGTAGGTTAGGCGTGGAGACGGCCATGGTCGATGACGAGCAGAATCGGGACTAGGATGGGAAATTCCAAGGTTCAAGCGGTCGAGGATGTGACGAGGTGGTCAGGCTCACACTGGAGCATATGGAGATCAAAGGTGGATAATGCATAGAGAAGCTACGAGATGTGCGGTCCTGGAAGCTTTGACATGTGATGAATTGGAAGAAGGTATAGAAGGTGTCCATAATTGGAAGATTTAGATATTTTGAAAAACCTATATTAGGAAGGGTTTTTGGTCCCTTGATTTTTAGAATCAGATAGGATTTCGTGTCCGTTGGTGAGGACACGGTTTAGGGCTCTAGTATCTAAAAGGAACAGAGAGATTACGTGTTTAAGGAGCGCTTTTGAGGAGACAACTTTGAGAGTTTGTGCTAGGGTTTGAGGAATGTCATGAGGGCACTTTATAGCCATAGAATATGATTCAGAAATAAAAGAATAAATCTATTTCTAAAAAGTTAGTCAACGCCGGCAGCGTGTTTTCTGAGCATCGTTTTCGGTTTGTTATCATTATGAGCAGTGCGTGGCGAATTAGCGTTCCTCTATCGACTTCACTTTCCTCGATCATACGTAGAGTTATCTACTCAATCGTCACCAACAGTATCATGTTGAAGCATTCAAGCGGAGTAAGATTGTGACTACGTGCAAAGGGGTCGAGTGAGCGGTCGAAACCTTCATCAAGCGCTAAAAGATTTCAAAAGGCGGATACAAGCATTCACTCCTTTTGATTGCAATCGATGATCCCGCAGTATGGCTTGGGAGTGGTTGTAAATATTTATCTCAAAATATTAATATATCTACCAGATTCATCCAAGTATTTCACTCTTGTGCCTAAGTGATGAAATTTTGATTTAGCCTTTTTTGTGTTTCTCCTCCCCCTCTTGATCTTGCCGTGTCAAGGACATGTAAGTGATGAATATGTCTCTTGGAAGTTAGATCTCATCCATCTAAGCACTAGTATTTGCAAGTTCTTATGTTTGCCCGATTTTAACTCAAGAGAGTGATTTTGGGGTTTTAACCTTGATGGCATTTTAGCTTTAGTCCGTGATGTGATCTAACTTACTATGATATGTAAGAACCCATACAAGTTTATCTAGATCATCAAGAACTCATGAGCAAGAGCAGATTGAGATATCCCTCTTTTACCAGTTTTGATGCAATCTTCCTTCAGTTAAAAAAGTCACAACTTTGATAACGTTTCTCTCGGTCATGGTTGGAATAGGTTTGTGACATCCTAAAGAAAATACATGCCAAGTTTCAAGTCATTTGTGTCTACGAATCAAAAGTTATATGCATTCTTGGTTTTAAAATAGTGTTTTTTCACTAAGCTGATTTACTATAGCAGTTCCATCTATTTTACTGTAGCGATGCTATCAGTTTTACTATTCATCGATATGACCAGATTTTGCTAGAGGTATGATAGGTAGGGTTTTGAAATTTCTTGGATTTTTAGATTCTTGTTTTGATGTCTTTTGTATTGCCTTTTTATCCTAAATCTTCATAACTTTGTACTTATCGAAGTGAAGAGATTTGTTTTCTCCTTTTGGAAAAGTTTTTAATCGTGTTGGCTTCTATTCACCTCCCCTTTAGTCATTGTTGTTGGTCCTACATCAATGTAGAACCCGGTATATATCACTGTCTCTAGGTAAGTTTCCCTAATGAGAGCATCTACACTACGCTATACCGGCGAGAGTTCCCCCGATGGTATAGCCTTCTCCCGCCACCCCCCTCTCTCTCTTTTCTAATGTTGATTGCAGCTTTGCACTTCTCCTCCGCCTCCCTCATCCCCTTCCTCCACCACCGGTGGCCGATGGCAACCTTGCCGCCATCTCCCCCTCTCCCACCATCCCTACTTTGCCCAACCTAATATTTAGTGTGTTGCATCGCCGTGCCTCCCTCCGCCACCGCTCATTATCGGACCACCGCCTCCCAGCCTCCATCTACATTCGAGAGGCGCGGTTGACCCGTCGATAGTGGTGGTGCCCCCTGTTGGCCATCGCACGAGAGTGAGAGTGAGCAAGGGAGAGAGCGGCGGACTAAAGAGAGAGCGTACAAGAGAGAGGGAACGATGGCCAAGAGTGAGGAGCAAGAGAGAGTGGGAGACCAATGGAAGGATGAAGAGAATGCAAAACGGTATACTGTTTTGTATTTTTTTCCTCTTCCCCAATTGGTATATGAGGGTGGTGTCGTGTGGAACTGTGGATGCATAGAGGAGACGGCCGGATCTTCTTTTTCGGGGTACGTACACACACAACAACGCAACACAAGCACCAGTGGCGGATCTAGGCCCAGGGCTGCCTGGGCTTCAGCCTTGGGCCTAAGATCAAAAGCCCATTGTAAAATTTAAAAATGTACCTCATGCATAGTAAATACCATCCATGATGCACTGTCCAGCTCAGGATGTTGCTCCAATCTAGCTCCCCCGTGACAAGCACCATTGTTTTGACCTTGACATATCCGCATTAGCCTCATGTGGTAGCGGCATTTGGCTATCTTCAACCGATGTAAGCTTCTGTTGGTACCAAAAGGCAAGAATGGGAATAGGCTATGTCATCAAAGTAATCGTAGTAGTTCATCTGACTAAGAATGAATCATGGCCACGAGCCACTGTTTTGACGCATGGCCTCACCTTGCATTGTCTCTATATTAACCTCATCTTAAGTACATGGATTTGTCTATCTTGGACCGGTGTAAACTTCTCTCTATTCTCTGTTGAAATCGAATGCAACTGTTCTGCATTCTTGAAGGAAAAAACCTAGTACCGTTTGGTGCGAAGATATATTACATGAAACAAGTATAATCACACATGATTCCTGTAATATTCCTGGACTCATGTGAAATCCATGCATTCCAAACAGACCAGTAAGTAGTAGTAGTGAACACGATATCAGTACAACATGTTAATCACGTGCTCTAATGTGCGCGTTACTTGAGTTGGGACCGCAATTATGATTTAAGCGGATGCAGTTGGCGCTATCATTCTTTTTCAAGACTGAAGCTAGCACCATTATCAGCATGACACAGCAATGCTCAACGCGCCTTAAATATCCTACAGCCCACTCAGTTAGATGGGGAAAAAGTGGTTTATAGCTAAAATTACACTATAGTTAGTTAAAATTGTACTATAACTGATAGTGACTTATTTGATGTAATTAAATTTAAAAAAAGTAAAAATAGAAAAATAAGTTAGCTCATCACAATTAATACAAATGAATACAGAAAAAACCAGTAAAAAAATAAAAACAGAAAAAAAAACAAAATTTAAAAATAATAAATAACAAACTAAAAGTTCAAGTCGGAATGAACGGCCCTAATCTTCTCAGAGGTGAGATTCATGGGTCACGTGATAGATAGAATTGATCGTCTGCTTTCCTGCATGTCAATCCAATCAGACCACGTAACCACGCACCCGATTGTAAAAGAGATCATTCTACCAACGAGCGGCCAGGCCGGCAGGTGACGGGGCGGCAACCTAGTTGCTTTGCGAGAAAATACATCGTGCACGGAAATCACGCGGGCTGTGACCCGGATGACGTGAGATAAGTCCGTGGCTGTGACGTGGAAGCCATCTTTAGCCTGCTAGTTTTGACCCGCCCCAATTCAGGTGGAGATGAGTTGAGCTTAAAAGTTTATGATTTATGACTGAAAATACTGTAGCTGGCTGAAAAAAACATTGTAGCTGATAAGGGCTTATTTAGCATAATTAAATTTAAAATTTTAAAAATTTAAAAAATATGTTAGCCCAATATGTATAATACAAACGAATACGGGAAAAAAAGAACTGGCAAAAAAGCTAAACAAAAAGTCAAAAGTTCAGAAAAAGATAAAATTTATGAATAGTGAAAAATAAGTCAGAAGCCAAAAGGTCAAGCCGAACCGATAAGGGCTCTACCGAGTTTTTTTGTACTGGCGATGCGTTATCCAGTAGACCAGTACAGACTTTTCCTTACGCTCAGGTGTCGATTTTGTTCAGACTTCAGTGGATTCAGTGACCACAGAACATGGCTTCGGCACGACTGTGTAGCAAATCCCTAATTAGGCTAATTCTGTGTAACAAATGGTAATGATACATCCAATCAGGATTAAACACTGTGAAGCTACAAATGTACAGTGGAACTGCAGGGCACATAACATTCAACCAGCTGGCGGCACAGAAGAAGAGTAATCACGCAGTAAGACGGGCAAAATAGCATAATATTATCTTCATTGCAAAAACTGCAAGAAGTAGCAGATTGCAAGCACAATACTTATGAGTTGCATTCACCACGCTGAATATCCAAACAGACACTAGAATTCAGAACTTGGGAAAACAGTAACAAACCGACAATAGACAACGACTGAATAGAAGCACAAGGCAACAGTTAGCTATAACGAGCTTTAGCCGTTACGTACGGTACTTCTTAGACACGTTACTACGATGATGGTGACTCATAATCATTTGGTATCAAACTCCCCCAGCATAGGATGAGGCTGGCCCACGCCCATCAATCTCTAGATCTGAAACAAAGGGGAGGAACAGTCAAAACAGAACATTATGACGTAAAACAACAACCAAAATTATAAGTTACTTTGCCAAGGCAAGAAATAATCTGCATACAGCTGCTTTTGAAGTGTTACTGCGTAAGCAGAGCAAAACCGAGCTGTTGCAGCTGTGGCGTCCTTCCACGGGCCAGCACAGTCATGTGATTGGCTGATTGCTAATCGGAGTCTTCATACAAACCCTCATCGTCAGAAAGCTCATCAAAAGACCTGATATCTAGCTGGTAGCGCAACATACCACCAATGCCACCAAAGCCTCTACAGAACTGTGATCCCTCTTGAGATTTGTTAGTGACAAACTCGAGTGAGCAACCAAACTTCTTGTACTCATTAGCAAACCATTCCAAGAGAGACATTTTTTCCTGAACTTCCAACTCAGCATTAGTTGCTGGATCGCGGAAATGGCTCTGATCAGTTTCCTGCTCTTTGTTCAAATGTTTTATAACAGTTTCCCCAGAGGCACTGTTCTTGAGCACATATCTGTTGACATCCAGATTCTCCCACACTATCAGAGTCTCAACAGCACCCATTTCAAGAGCCTTAAGAGTGTCATCAACACCAAAGACATATTTCCCGGTATCTTGACTGATCTCTTCGAAATACTTGCCAATTAGCTTCTTCTCCTGTATGAACTTCACGTTTGCTAGAATCTCAGCTGACAACTCAATAGCTTGGTTGAAACCATTCTCACCACCATAAGAAACATCAACCACATTAAGTATCTTGGCTTGCAGTCGCTGATCAAACATGTCAGATTGGCTCAGCTCTGTCTTAAAATCAGCAGAACCAGCAAGAATTAGTCCTGCAACATTAGGCTGACTGGTAGCTGGATTAATGAAAAACTGAGTAGCAAGCTCAGCTGTTTTCCGGACATAGTTATGACGTTTTTCCATCCGAAGCCGAGCAAAACGTAGAGCAGACTGCCCTCCTCTACCATGCTTCTTTGGCAGATCAACAGTGAATTTGTGAAGCACTTCACGGGTATTGCCACTTAGTGTGCCAAAAAGAGTACCATTACCATCCATAACAATGAACCCAAACTTGTCATCAGATTCCAAGAGCTCATTTAAAGCCTCAGTGTGGAACTTGTTGTCACAAAGGTACAATGATACATTAATAGGCTTGAAGGGCTCAAAATCAATAGTAACTTTCTTTTCCTTTCCATCTTCAGTAACAATGGTTCCTGTGTAGAGAACCAATCCATTGGGAGGAACTTTGTTATACAGCTTCAGCCTCTGCTGAGCTGAGGTGATGGCAGCCAAAACAGATTGGCGATTAACTCTACTCTTGATGTTTGAAGCAGTACCATATTCATCACCTAACATCTTAGCCACTCGAGCAATCTGGTCACGTGGAGGCATAATAAGAGAGATCATGCTCGTGCCATTGCCTCTAGCTGACTCCAGTGCCTTGATTAGCTTCTTAATCTTCCAGATCTCAATGTTCCTATCAGTTTCATGGCTGTCAGACATCTTGACAGAGCCTGGTATGAGCAGTTCACCTGTAGACTGCCAAATACAAACACCAACAGAAATATTAGGGACTTGAAAAAAAAATAGGTACCCAGTTCCCCCATAGGAAAGCTTGTAAATAAACTTAATGAAAATGGAAAATTCATCAAAACAATTCGCTGTGTTATGAGTTAAAAATAAGAAACAATACTCATGAGCACATACAATTAAAACAATAAAGATTAGCTAAGTAATTTGTTAGAACCAACACACTTAAACATAACATGGAGTGAAAGAACAAGCAAGACAACCTAAATTTTCATCAACACGTCTTTGTAGACCAAAGTTCATCACACAAAACATTCCAACAACAAAATGCATATATGCAAGATTTCTGCAGCAATCAACTATAAGAGTATCAGACCACCACAATTCCCTTCAAACATAGTTGATATTGTTTCTGAGTGGCAATAGTGAACTACACCAGGCTAGGAAAAAAGCTAAGTACAATATGCATGTGAATAGAGAGTTCCATTTGCAGGTAACTCAAATGATTTTGCAACCAAGATGGAACAATCAAGCATATACACTTATACAGACAAGGTTATCTGTAGGTTGCACAGTGTGCAGCAAGCATTGCATAAGGAAATGTCTTTTTGATTTGGACAAAAAAAAAGTTGAAGCAGACAGATAACCCCCAAGGTAACAGTAGTACATAACCATGCTTCGTTTAGATCTGAAAACTCCTCCAATAAAACAACACTAAAAGGTTAGAATGTACAGTCACAAAACAAATGAAGAGCAGTCCTACGAGGCTAGGACTAGCTAGCAAAATTGGCTTCACAAAATCATAGAATATAAAATATAAACAGTCAATAAAAGTAGCAAACATGTATTTGTAAACATGGTAAACAAAACTTACTTCGTAAGAAACTCAAAAGAATAAAGGAACTGCTTCATCTTTGGAAACTACTAGAACAAAGCTTTGGCCAGCTCATCATAGAAGATTCCTTTTAACTGATAAAAGTGACCGTATTCACAGAGTGGACAACTGACCTTAACAATCGTTCTAGCTCATGTCCTACTAGCACATACACCCTCAGCTTCCTATCAACCTCCCATTCCCAAGGTGGAAATGTACAACTATTGCAATCGCTAACTATGAAGTTTTAGAATTTTTAATAATTATAAAAGTTCAGAAACAAGAGACAGATGAAACATCAGTATATTTCCAGTTGCAGACAGTATGACTGTTTGTATTAGTCTAGTGAAACTACACGATGGCATCACAAATGAAAAGGAAATAGTCAGGACAAGAAAACATCAAACAAGTGAAATGCACGTAACAAGGAAGAAAGCACAAAGAAGTAAAATGCACGTAACAAGAAAGAAAACACAAATAACCTGAAAGTACTCCTAAAGCTAGACGAACTGCTTATACTCGTTGCCTAGGTAACACCGTGGGCACTCTTACGGGAAAGGCTCAGCTAATATGACCTTAACTTTAAGCACCACGGAATCAAAACAACCACAATTCATATAATCGAAGAAAAGAAAAGGAAACATCATCCCAGGACACATGTATTTAGGCCTCTACCCAATCCCCCAACTCTTCTTTCACATATTCCACAAATCAAGCCAAGTCCCCAACAACCAATCTCAACAGAGCATGGATCGATTGATATCCACCTAAAAGCTCGCGGCCTAACTTGGGAAATCGCACAATCAGCCGAACAGCGCACTCCCCTCGCACAGATCCAGAAATCACAGGGAAACATCCTCACCGCGTGAGCTAGAAATCTCGGACAACCCCCCCCCCCCCCCCCCCAAACACCCAAATCAAGTCAGAACTAGACACAATCAGACCAAAATCATATCGCGCTACGATTACTAGGGTTCCAACCTCTAATCGCAACCAAATCTAATGAGCACATAAACAAACGAACGAACAAAGCAAGCAAACGGCACGATTAGATCGGATCCGAGCGGCCTCC
Organism: Dendrocalamus sinicus; assembly: GCA_036346575.1. NCBI lineage: Eukaryota > Viridiplantae > Streptophyta > Magnoliopsida > Poales > Poaceae > Dendrocalamus > Dendrocalamus sinicus. The sequence continues at coordinate 5,883,472 of CM070660.1, read as the reverse complement.
GATCCGCAGGCTATACAGCCCCAAAGGATCGAGAAAAATAGTAGCACTACGGCGAGATCCAATCGGATCGAGGAAGCGTGGATCGGACTAGGGTTCCTTACCGAGGAGGGGGGCGGGGGAAGCGCCGACCTCTCGCGGGTGGGGAATGCTCGCCTGGCTGTCGGCTGTTTTGGAGCGAAAGGAGTTTAAGGACTGCCCGGCGCGTCGGCGCGGAGTATACTGACCGTCCGATCGCAAAGAGGTGGGCGTGGATGGCGTGGATCAACTGTCATCCGACCTAGAAACATTAGCGGACGTTGGATCGGGGCGAGGATGAGGCGGACGGCAAGATATAGACGAGGTTTATTTCGATAGGGCATGAAGGTTCTGTTTGGAAGAGCCATTGCTTCCCTGAAAAGCCGTTTTTGGCTTTCTGAGCTGAAAAACAGCTATGGATGAATGTGTTGCAGCTATGGATGAATGATGACATGCCTGAAATACTCTTAGGGTTCTCAAGCCTAGTTTTGTGCTAATTTAGTGTAAATATTGATGTTTTTAATTCTTTTTGTGAAAATATTGGTTAAACAACTAAATTTAATTAAGTTATGAATAATTGAGCAACATTTTGCAAAATTACATTTAGAAGGTGAAATGCACATTTATGCAAACCAATACTAGCACAAAAGGTGCAACATCCACTATCACAACCAAATGCCAAACACTGCAAACAAATGGTCGTATAGCAAAACACGTTCCTACTCAATATTAGCCATCAACGAGTCAACTACGAAATATCCCGAAGGGAAGGTTGTTTGCGTGCTGATTTTAGTGTAAGCATGGTTTTTTTTGTGTAAAACTTGGGAGATCATATAAAGATCATTCTATAGGGTGTGATGAGTATTTAACTTTGTTGTGCAAGTGTTGCCAAAGTTTGAATTTAGTTTTTGAAAATTACATTTTTGGAGTTACTATCCGCCTCAAACTGGCTTGCAAAGGTGGTTTGACCAACTTGTGGTTGGTGGTCAGACCGGCCGTGAAGGTTTAAAGCGTGAGTTGGTTTGAGCTGAGCTTGGTTGAGTGTCCACAGTATGGGTGTCGTTGCTTGGATGCATTCATAGTTTTGATTAATATGAGTTGACTACATGAAACTTGTACTCGACATGGTTGCTTCGTTTACATGTGGCTTGGAGGACATAACAGTCGGTGAAAATGGACCGGGACTAAGTGAGGGATCTAAGATCCAGAGTGGTCATGTAAGTCCGAATGAGACTACGTTGCTCAAGCAGGAGTACAGAGAAGGCAATGATTGTAGAGAGGTGAGTTGGTATATGTGGTGCGTCAAGTGACAAGGCCGATACACATAGAAATGGTTCGAGGGAGTCCGAATGTTTCAAAAAAGAAATGGCTAGTCATTGGGCACTACAAGCTGCGTGTTAAAGCATGTGGTAATGCTTTAAGGTGAATGTAAGGATTCTTGGCTCATTAATTGTGTCAATTGCTAATTTTGTGTCGTACGGTGTTATGTGATTGTTTACTTGTTGTTGTTGATTGTAGAACTCTGGAGCTAGGTCATAATGAGGTGGAAGGGATCGGGACTAAGCATGATCAAAGTACCACCAGAAGATGACTAAGGTTAGCGGAGTAGTTACAAGTTAGGAAGACAAGAAACCAGAAGGGAGCTACCGGTGGTGGATGAAAAGGCATGTGGCGCGCTAAGTGACTTGAACCTGTTTGCAAGCGAGGACAATTCGATGGAATCTGGATGTATGAGAGGTTGGAGTCAAATCATTAGGGCCACATGAAATTAAGGACGAAGTATGGGGTTGCTTCAAGGCAAAGGAAGTGCGAAGTTTCGTGGAAAACGGAAGAGGGGTATTTTGGTAAATTGCCTAATACCAGAAAAAGTGACGGTGTGCGAAACGCAATAGTGGCCTAAGTGATTTAGGTCATGGATATACTAAAATTGTTTAGTGAATCAAGTGTTAATTAACTAATACATTAATGGTTGTATGTGTTTTGAGAAGCACACATGTGGAAGTGTAAAGCTTCAACCGAATTACGCTCCAACCGCGTCCGCTGATGCGCATCAGTATTTAAGTACTACCTCAACGGGGGTACTCCTACATCATGACTACAACAATACCTCGCTCAAATGGAGAACTAGTGGGATGAGATCTGTAGGCTCACAAGGGCTGCTATAGCCCACAACGAACAAAGGGAGTGTGCCAGAAGGCCACCTCCCTGCAACAACGCCCCCTGTACCAGCAACTCCTACCTCAATATTCCAACCTAGCACTCACTACAAAAACCGCTAGATGGGGAGACGCCACCCCTATGTTGGTGCAAAATGCAAGTTCTTCAAGTCCAAGCAGCGGCTCAACCTCGGCATACGCTAATGGGGTAGCGTAAGCTATACATTGAAGTATCCCAATCATCGTTAGGACACGAGCCACTACTGGCAGCCGGTAAGGATCTGCTACAACTTATTTCCGTAATATTTCTCTCCGCAAGTGCACACTAACATCCTCTCCCGTCTACCCGTAGACTTTGGATCCGCTATGTACCTACCGCAGTTGGATCGATCGAGAGATCCACTCACACGACCAGTGACGTCTTGACTGTGAGGAGTGGGAGGCCAACACTGACCACGAGACAATGGAGGAGCGCCTCTGCGACCATATCTGGTAGGAGACGTAGCCTCATCTCGACACATGCAGGCATAGGGAGCATGAGGCTCGCATGGAGGAGCATGAGAAAAAGCACGAACTAGCGGCCAAGGCGAGGGCGGCAGGCGAGGAGTACAACACCAAGCTCGCAAGGAAAGGTAAATGACCATGATCCATGTAGTAGTTCAAGGCATTCCGTACCAACCCCCTGCCGGCCATGTTGTTCCTTTATGAACATATATGTATTCTTGCATGAGTCAGATGCTTCCATCACAATGTACCATAGTAGTATTGATATTTACTTAAGTAATTACCGGAAACAATATGCCATGTAACCACATCATATGCGTGTCGGTTTAGGGGCTCCAATATATTACATATTCCTTATCTCCCAACTTAACTTTGGTCAGAATATTTCATCACTCTTTCACCTTCGGGTGTATTCACACTGTACAACAGGATTTGTATGCATTATATTTGTTTTCATCTAAGAATTCTGAACCATGACAACGAAATTGGTACTCAAACTCTACTATATTTATTTACAAATTAAGACCTTAAACACTAACTTTTTTGACATATGACATACAACTGACTACCTAAAATATTTTGCACTGCTTTATAGTTTAACTACACCATCGACGGACATTGTTTGATCTCACATCTGAATAAAAAATAGGAATGTTTTAAATAATTCTTTTTATTCAGAAATACAAAACTATACCCGTGCTTTTATTTTTTACGAAAGTAACCCCCTAGAGTTGCCGTAGCGTTGGGCGACAGGAGGTGCTGTTGCCGAATGCTTGGGCAACTGCATCCCTATCGCCCAACGATATAGCTACTGCATGCGTGTCGCTCGGTCATTAGGCGACAGGGTTCAATCGCCCGGCTACAAGGAGTTACTTTTGTAAAAAAAATAAAAGCACTAGTATAATTTTATTCTTTTTGAATAAAAAAGGATTATTTAAAAAATTCCTTAGAATTAGGCTCTCATACTACTACTATTTATGTCACTAGTCATCTGCTCGTACGTTGCAACAAAATTTATGGGATATATAGATAATTATGCTATGGAATAGGGCTAATCTGATCAGTTGAAAAGTGAAGAGTGATGAGAAGTTGAATATGAGACAGTTGGAGGAGATGAGATCTACGACCACCAATCGTTCTTTTATAATAGTAATGAAAAGTAGGATGGACATAGGCAAAGTTGCGGTTGTATGCAACAGCAGCAACACCCTATGTTTCTAAAACGTTGCGGTTGTAATTTGTAAAGTTGTGCTTGGTTTGGTGTCAAAATATTTTGGATTCTTTACCTGACCCTATGATTAGAAGGCGTTTTTTTTCCGTCTCAGAAAATTCTACTCGAACATAGTACTCAAATAGAATCAATTGGACTTATCCAACACTGAAATCAAAGTAGTTGGAACTTGATATCCCACCTAAGTTTCTAGTACCAGTAACCGTGCTTTCTTGATCGAACTGAATGGATAAATGGTCCAGCTCCGAGACCATCTACCAGATGTCTACCTGGTTCGACAAACTTCTAGCGAAGTTTACCATGCTTGTTGCAATAGGTACTAGTGTAGTACCACTCAGGGGCGGATCCAGGACAAAATCTGAGAGGGGGCACAATAATACACATAGTATGTTGAATTGTTCTCATTCATAATTTTAGCATGAGTGAGGGCCTTTTAGTTGGGCTGAGTGGGGGCATTAGCATTAAATCTTGAAATTTATATCGCGGGTTCTGCGAATTGGTGGCGGCGCAGGCCTCACTCCCGTCTCTTTGGATCCGCCCCTGGTACCACTAGCACTTTATTGCTCCATATTTTCAGAGGGTTCAGTTGTCAAACTGAATCGTTGTCGAAGTTGCCGTTTGTCAGCAAGAAAAAAGGTTAACACGGAAATCAGGTCGGTTAACACGGAAACCAGGTCGTAATTAACCAAGGACCTGGCCTCCAGTGAATCGTCATGACCGGCTTTTTTCGTCCGTCCTGAAAATCGTTATCGTCACCGACTCCATGACCAATTATCGAATCATCTACGAGCGTGCTAGGACTTATTATTCACTGATACAAATTGCTTGTGCGGTGTTTGATTGTGTGCCCTATCAGCATCACGGGAGCTGTATTGAGAGTAATTTCCGATTACTGCACATAGACTCACAGAGATGCTTGGTGATACATGAAGATGAACTGATTCGTAGCTGCTGATCACATCACATGACAAACAACTCTCGCAATCCACGCTTCTTCGCCCAATTGACCGGTCAATCGTGCTAAATGTTACGAATGAAGTGAGTACGTGCTGTAACTCCTTTCCAAATGATGTAAACCGTCCATGGATCACTTTCGGCACTTTCGTAGGGATTGCCGCGGACGTTCAGACGTCCCGTTCCGGATTCCACATCGGACAGGATGTTTCTCTTCTTCGAATAGGGCAATGTTTACTCTGCTTTACAATGTGAAAAAAGAAGCCAGACGGGGGCTAAGATGACTCATGTGATTCATGCAGTGAGTCAAACGAGTTGATTTACATGGGAAGAAAAGACTGACGAATGCTGCTAATTGTGAGACGTTAACTCCTCTTCATGGTGGGAAAAAAAAGACTTGACTACTGCTGCGAATTTGTGAAACATTGACTCCCCTTGGTCTTTTTCTTGCAAATTCGGAATTGGAGAACATGATCTAGGGATACGTGACATTTTTGTATGTAATTTTATGTACTCAGGTGAGTCTTCTGGGTAGTTTTATACTTCGTGAGTGGCATGCTTCTTTATACTGACTGGATTGAACCAAACAGATAGATGCTTGTTTATCCTGACTGGACCGAACGAAATGGCCCGGTTATGTAAGGCCAAGCTAGGTCTGATATGCCATTAAGCTTAAAAACCATATATTGGTCTGACTTAAAACATATAAGATTACATGCAGTCATTTGCTTACTTACGGTCCGGTTGGCTGCGACGACTGCGATCTGACCATCTGAGCATGCAAAATTGTCATGGCCTATGTGAGCAGTCAAAGGCTATCAGAGCTACAGTTTTTCTGAGATGAGGACAACAAGGATTTACTCATGTTTGTACGTACACACATGACACCATACCTACTCATAATTAGATATAAGTATGTCCAATGCACACGTTTATGATATAAGATAGAGATCCTTAAGTCTTATGAAGCGAGGACATACGTTTTGACTTCTGAAAACATTTATATATGCAAGTGAACTAAGGCACTGTCCAGTTGCTCGGGTTCGAACCGAGGTGGGCTGGCTGTGCGACGGTAAGCCGAGCCAACTCTCCTCAGATCTGCGGATTTTTGCCTCCAATTGCTGCCGTCGCCCCCATTTTCACACACCAGCTATCCAAACCCATCAAATCAGGTGAACGGGGAACCTCCCCAACGCCCCAACCCAGTCCTCCACCCCACCCGCGTGCACCCAGTCCACCGCGCGCCTGCCCGACCGCCCGTCGCTGCACCGCGGGCCCCCCGCGGCGTCAAGTCTAGTCCACCACGCGAGACAAGCCCAGCGTGGTGGGCGCCCCGCCCCGCGTCCTGCCGCCCTCACGTGCGCGACCCGTACGCTCGCGCTGGGGCCCCGTCGCACGTGTCGCGCTGAACTCGTCTCGACCCGACCGCGTTACCGGTTCGCCGCTAACGAGACGCGGCCCGTGTGCTCCCGTCGGATACCTATCGGGCGGCTGACGTTCACGCCCTCTGTCCGTCGCTCGGCACGCTTCGAGACGGCGGGCGTTAGGGAGACCGTCGGATTAGATCCAACGGTGGTGGCTGACTGGCTGCGCTTGCGCGGACGGTGAAAAAAGATACCCGGCCCCTTCCCCTATTTCATTCGCTCGTCGCGTCGCCTCCGCTCCAAACGCAAGGCACCGATTCGCCTCCTCCCAGGCCGAGCCGCCTTCTCCTCCCTTCGCCTCTCCCGGCATTTGCTTTCCCGAGTACAGCCGTGCGATACGAACTCGACGGCCGGGATGGAGTCGGACGCGTCCACCTCCCCGCGGCGGCGAAGCAGCAGCTGCTACAGCGACAGCGGCGACTCCTCCTGCTCCGAGCCCTTCAGCGAGTGCGGCAGCGACGACCTCTCGTTCACGCCCGCCGCCGCCGCGGGCATCCACCGGCTGCTGCTGTCGTGCGCGGCGGAGGCGTCGGACGATGCGATTTCGTCGCTCGTGGCGGAGCTGCAGTCGCCGTCGTCGTCGCTGGACTCGCTCCGGCGCGCGGCGATGGAGCTCCGGCTGCTGGCGAAGCACAACCCAGACAATCGGATTCGCATCGCGGCGGCCGGGGCGGTCCGGCCTCTCGTCGCGCTGCTGTCGCACGCGGACCCGCTGCTGCAGGAGCACGGGGTCACGGCGCTGCTTAACCTTTCGATCTGCGACGAGAACAAAGCGATCATCCGCGAGGCCGGCGCGATACGGCCGCTCGTGCACGCGCTCAAGTCGGCCGCATCGCCGGCCGCTCGGGAGAACGCCGCTTGCGCGCTGCTCCGCCTGTCCCAGCTCGACGGCGCCGCCGCCGCGGCCATCGGCCGCGCGGGAGCCATCCCGCTGCTGGTCTCCCTCCTCGAGACCGGCGGCGCGCGCGGGAAGAAGGACGCCGCCACGGCCCTCTACGCGCTCTGCAGCGGCGCGCGCGATAACCGCCTACGCGCCGTGGAAGCCGGCGCCGTGCGCCCCCTGCTCGACCTCATGGCCGACCCGGAGTCCGGCATGGTGGACAAGGCCGCCTACGTCCTCCACTCCTTGGTGGGCGCCTCCGAGGGTCGCTCCGCCGCCATCAAGGACGGCGGCGTCCCCGTCCTTGTCGAGATGGTCGAGGTCGGCACCCCGCGGCAGAAGGAGATCGCCACCCTCTCCCTCCTCCAGATCTGTGAGGACAACGCCGTCTACCGCACCATGGTCGCCCGCGAGGGCGCCATCCCTCCCCTCGTCGCCCTCTCCCAGTCCTCCACCGCCCGCCCCAAGCTCAAAACCAAGGTACCAATCACATTTCCTCATCAAAAACACATTCTTTTCGCCCATTGCAATTACCAATAGAGTTCGCAAATTCCGATATACTAATCGGTTTGGGATTCCGCAGGCGGAGGCGCTGATAGAGATGCTACGGCAGCCGCGGAGCGCGAGCCTGCGCGCGAGGCCAGCGGCGGAGTGATCCCATTCATTCCAATTCCACCTTGGCCGTGCCTACTGCCAAGCGGCGTCCTCCCGGCACCACCTGCGGCGAGACGAGCCGGCGGCCCGGCCGGCCTGCGCGCGCGTGTAAATAGCAAGCAGCGTGTTTGCGTCCGCACATTTTCCTCAAGCGAGATGACGATGGTGGAGAAGAGAAGTCTCCCTGTAAAATTTCTTTCTCCCACCAATCTTTTTTTTCTTTTCCTTTATTTTCTTCTCTAGCCTGGTGCTTTCCTCAAGCGAGGGAAAGGGTGTGAAAAAAGGCTACAAAATCCGTGTGTGCGCGTGTGGGGTGAAGTGAAACGGTGAACTGTTCGATGTGAGTACGTGTGTGCTACGTCAGGAATCTACTTGGCTTATCCTGGATACGAGAAAAGATAGGGCACTCTGGTCTCTGAAAGCGCCGGTTTGGTTGGAATTGCAATCGGATAGCGTTGCAGTCGGTTGTTACTAACGTTTTTGCAACGTTCTTACGTGCTCCCGTGACGACGAGTGGTTGCGGTTAAACACCGTTCAGCTCCGGCTCCGTGATAGGAACGGCGAGTTCATTGGCCGTGAGTGACTTGGTAAATCGGCAGCCTTTACCGGTTCAAAACGAATGAGATAGCTCGAAAATTTTCTAGTGGTCTCCTTGGCATCTACTCACCTCTCTGTGTCTGGGTGGAGCCCCTAGCGGTAAGAAAGCTGAGATCTTGGCCAGTAGTTTCGATTATTCGGCCCCTGCAGCTGAAAACGACGTTGTTCCCTCGCTGAATCTAGCCTCTGCTGGTAGTTTTCGGCTCCGGAGCTCTCGTTTTCCAAGGCGTGGAGCGCCTACCTCCATCGGCTAAGGATGAAAAACGTTAAAGGTAATTAATTTTATCTGATATTTATATTTTTAAAAAATATAAATATAATAAGTAAAATTCGTATTCGAGAATATTTGTATTCATATTTGAGAATATTTATATTTGTATTTAAGAATGTTCGTATTCATATTCGAGACTATTCGATTCGTATTCGATTTATTGTCATCCTTGGTGAGTGGTGACCTCCTCGAGATGATTGTAGGAAGTAATTTTCTGTTGAACCAAAATTCACAAGCAAAAGGTGAAAATTATTTTGCATAATTACCAACTCTATAGGATAAGTGATTTTTATATTGATAAAACATAATGGAGAAACACCACAGATGAAAAATCCCATTCCGAACATCAGCAAAGGCCATAACACCAACCAACTCTTACATGCTCAAAACAACCCTACAGTCAAGAGAAGGGCAATACTGCCTCACCTAACACACTAGAGCTTTGAACTGGTTATCAGAGGATCACCATTGCTCGAAGTTTTAGACATAAGAATAGAAGCAGGGTAAGGTGAATCACAGCCCCGACGCAACTAAAGAACCACAGTAAACACCACACAGATAGGATAATCAGCAAGCAACTTCTAATGAAGTAGACGAGGAAGCGGCTCTTTCGCTCGCTCGACAACGACATCGGACGGCACAAGAGAAGACAAAAAGCTTCGATTCCTCTTCCTCCTCCCCGCGACTCATCGACAGTGGTCTCTGTAACACCCCCGTTTCCAGGAGTATTATGAAATTCTCGCAGCTGCCCAGGACTGTTCAACTGCGAGTACATCCATTGAGTGAATAACATTACCAACACAAGCTTAAGGGTAAAAGTTAACTTTATTACATTATAAGGGCTAAAAGCCAAGTATCACAGCAAGACCAACGACCTTTAGTTACATTACAGCAAAAGAAGCCACAGGCATACCTGAGCGGAGAACGACCCTAATTCCACGCTTCAACAACCTCGTACAGAATCATCTCTTCGTCTTCTCTCGCATCCTCAGAATTTATTGTTTCTGTTTATGTTTTTAGCAAGCATGAGTACTACCACTTGTACTCAACAAGTCACACAGAGCTTAATAATAATTTCATGCACAGTATATCAAGAAAAAGGAGAATAAGGTCTATTATTTTATGTGGATGCAGTTTTAGTTGGAAACCAGTTTTAAACTGAAAAAGGTATTTCATTAAGTAAATGGGGTTTTCAAACTTGATTATCAATATTCAACAATTTCAAATCATTACCAAATCTACTTATGCCTCATTACTGGATTCGCCCATTAAACACAGCTTCGTTAACCGGAAACACGGCGTATTCGAATACCATTTGTCATGACTTTGCAAAGCTGCCCTGCTTTACCCACAAGATTCCTTAACTCCGCGCTAAAAAGTTAAGAAAACAAGGTTGTTCACTGCTCAATTCTTTGTGTAGACTCCGCCCAGTAGGTGTTTAATCTCGACAAGCTCGGATGACCCCACGGATCTCGTCCGACTAATCGCGATCTGATTGTATGGTTAACCACCTCCCATACGGACTCACCCTCTGTCTCCCCCTTTCCAGTTGCATAGGTTCAATTGAAGTTGAGCAGCTATTAATCCAGGTTTGACGAAGTCAAGTTTGACTAAGTCAACGCTTGTGGTTGGGCGATTACTGTGTCCTTTACTCAGCACAAGGGTCTAGTCCTTACATTTTAACTGAGGCATCAACCACGCACAAACCCAAATTCAGTACACCCTGTACTGCCACCAATCCACAACCAGCCTCCACCCTAGGATAAGGTCTTCGGATCCGTCTCTGCAATCCTCGTTTATCCTATTTCCAACTTTCCAAAACTCTAGACCAATACCAAACCTTAACAGTATAAAGATTCAATGTGATCCTAAACTACCATGTTATTAATAATCTTATATTTTGTATTACTAGGTCTTGTCAAGGTGAATGTGGCCATCAAGTTAAACTGGGCTTTTCGGGTGGTAGGACATAACTAGTATCATGTCACTCTAAGCATTGATTGTACATAAAATAGCAGTGCGCAAATAACATAATGAAAATACAGTAAATAAATAACTTAGGGAATGTAGGATCAACATGTTCAAAAATATGTGTGACTTGCCTTGCGGATTTTCGATTTCGATTATTTCGTATTCTTCAGCGGGCCAGGTCTGGACTTGAGCTTTTCCCTCCTGTTCTTGCGAAATCTCGACTTCGTAAACTAACGCAAAACAAATAAAATAAAGTTAATTCCATGCCCGAAGGATTGAGCTAGGAATAAAGAAAATAAAAAAAAATAAAGAAAATCCGAAAAACTCCATTAAATTGAGGATATTGGGTTATAGGAGGGCTATATGGGAAAATGGGCCTTGGATTTGGGTTGGCGGGCTCGAAACGAATCCGGGGAGTATAAATATGCATTTTTGGGTTCGGACCAGTCACTGTTCATTGGGCTCGGTCGGACTATTCATCGGGCTCGGGCGAGAGGGCTCGGTCTGACCGCGTCGCCAGTGCGATCGGTGGAGCGAACGCGCAGCACGCATGGCCGGTCGACCGCGTCGGTGCGGCTCGGGTCGGGTCGCGTCGCGCGGGCCGGGGCGGCAGTGCGGCCGCGTCGGCGGGTTGGTTGGCGCGCGCGGGTGGCGCGATCGGGTGCGCCGAAGTGCGGCGGGCGGTGGCTCGGCCGCGTCGGGTGGCGGTCGGATGAGCAGTGCCCGGGGCGCTGTTCATCTTCTCCACCGTGTTCCGCGCGCGGGCGGGAGATGGGCGGCGAGTGGCGGTGGGGCTCCTGAGTTTTGCGACGCAAACCGAGGGCATGGGCGGGTTCATGGGAGTGAGGGGGTCTCATTTTAGGTGGTTGGAGGGCCGGTGGAGGCGGCAATCGCCGGCGGCGAGCTTCTCCCCTATTGCGGCCATTTCTGGGAACTAGGGCAACCGGAGGTTTCTTAGGGCAATTGGGCGGGTCCTTGGGCATCCTGGGGATGTGGAGGAGGTCGGAGAGGAGTTGGCCGAAGCTCGGGAGGCTTGGGTTGGGTCGGCCACGGTGGCCGTTTTTGGAGGTGGGGCGGCTCACGGTGCCGAGGAAGAGAGGTGGATGGGAGGTGATGGCGGCGGTTGTGGGTGGTTTCTAGGGCTACGGTGAAGGTGTAGGCGAGCGGAATTGGAAAGTTAAGGGGTGGAGGTGTGACATTGAGTTAGGGCTCCGCGTTTGGGGAATTCGGCCATTACCGGAGTTGGGAGGGGAGAGAGAGCTCGGGGTCGCTTGGGGAGTTGTGGCAAGGTTGATGGAGTCCGCTGGAGAATTTGGGATGGTTTAAATAGAGGGGAAAGGCGGTTGGCGCCAGAGAGGGGGAGGAGATATTTGGCGGCGGCGGCGGATTGGCGCCTAAGGCGACCCAGGCTGGCTTGGGCGTGACTCCATGGCAGTCAAGGGTGTCAGGGAGAGCTGCAGGTCGGCACAGAGAGGAAGGCGCACAAACGGGGTAGAAACAACGGCGGGGAGTGGCAAAGCAGGGCACGGGAGCAGCGAGGGCGGCTGGTGGCGTCTGACACCGGGGCAGGCGCATTTATGGAGGGCGTACGACGGCTGACAGGCGGCCTGGAGCTGGCAGGGGCGCGGAGACGCGAGAAGCTGCGAGGAGGCGCGAAGAAGTCGGCAACGGCGACAAAAATCGGGAGCGGCGGCGGCTGTTTCAGGCGGTGAACAGTAACCGCGCGGGAAAATCCCGTTTCCGCCGTTATCACACCGTGCTGACAGGGATTAGGGACTGGGCTGCTTTGAGATTGGTGCAAATTAGGGCTGTGGAGGAGATTGGCAAAAGGGAATTGGAAATTCAAGTCAAATTTTGATTTTGACAAAATTTTTGGTTTGTTCCAGTCTCCTGCTCTCGAGTCCGGACCAGCTGCAATACGCGAGATCTCCGTGACGGCCGTCCAGCGCCTCAGGACGACGACTCAAACGCCGATCGCCCGACTTCTTCTGGCCTCTTCAACGACCGCCCTGACACGGGAATGGATATCACGTGACTTGCCGTTTGTCAATTGGCGCTTGACGTTACCCATCCCTTGGATGTACGGGCTTGGCTGGACTCTACTTCCTTTTGATCGGTTAAAAATAGCTAGCCACTGAAAACATTCTGATGTAATCGCAGGGTTTTTGATCGAAACCAGCTACTAAGTGCCTGTCTTAATCGATCTTCGCTAGTGCCACTTACTAGTGTGGTAAATGTAGTGTATACCGTGTGACCCATCTATTCTTCAAGACTCTTTCCAAACGTAAGTTTGACCCGTGAGTCGCTTGTTGACTATTCCCAGCCTTAGGAATTTAGGATCTTTTAACGTAGTGAAAAAACCAAGGTTCCCCAGCACAAGTATATAGCAAAACAGAAGCATTGGTTACGAGCAATTCTACGAGATTCCAACATTACAAATCAGGACCGAAACTAACCACTGCACAAAGAACCCTACATTACTGCACCGCGATCCAACCAACCACATCAAAATACAGTTTGAAGATTTCATAGAAAACACCACCCAAATACACTTTGGATGGATGAGTTTTGGTTCAGTTCATACGGAGGTGCTAACACCTCCACCACATCTGACCGTTCATTTAGTAGGGGCAGAATTGTATTTTTAGTTTTCCACGTTTAACTGAACGGTTACTGTAAAAAAAAATGGACGTGCATCTCTCTGTGTAACATTACGTTATGCGATCCTAGATTTATCTCCTTACTACCGATTAATACAGAAAAAATGGAAAAGAAAAGAAGGTACTACACATTAACCACAACTTACCATATAAACCATCACTTGTAGTACATGCAGGGACAGATCCAAATACCCACAACCTTACTACTACCAATTTACCATTCGCAGAAGGCCAGGACAGCATTAAATACAGTGAGATGAGAGTCCCAAGAACTGGACCTGCAGGGAGGCGAGCTGCTGCTTGAGCGACTCAAGCGCGTCGTTGATGCCGAGCAGGCTCTCCACTTCCTCCTCCTCCTCGCCGACATCTTCCTCCTTCCCGGCGCCCAGCCGCTTCACCGCCGCCTGGGCAACGCTATGCGGCGGCGGCCGGGCTCCTGCCGCGGCGAGGCAGGCGAAAATCTTGGAGCGGATGTCGAAGGCGTGGGCGGAAATCTTGTAACTTCTTGATGGAAGTTTCATCAGTCGACGGCGAAGTCATTGAGGAGAACGCCTAGCCTCACGCGAAATTACTCTTTTACCCATTTCGCTAACACCATCCCTGTGCACCACTCACAAACATCGGAGGTGTCAAAACCATCATAACCATTGGATGAGCTACATTGAACGGTTGAGAACCAACAAAGTGTATTAAACCGGAACTCTTGGGTGGATTCCTTTTAGTTTATAGCTAATGATTTATAGTCTATGGTTTCTTTTGGACAAATAAATAGAATGATTTATCTTTTTGAAATGACTTATCGAAATAAATTTTTAGTAGTAATTTATCGATATTTGATTTATTCATATAAATATTTATGTTAGAATTAAAAATTATTAGTCGTAGTAGGAAGGAAACCAGCCTTTGTATCGATAGCTTCGCATGATTGCGTTTCATTCAGTTACCCTTCACTTCTTTAACGTTTTTAAAAACAGAAGGAACAGGCCACCCAGCAGCACTCGTCGATCAACAGTGGTTGCCACCTCCGCTGACGCTGAGCACCCACACATGCGCTGCCGGCTGCCGCACAAACGGACATGTGAGCGAGCTCGCCAATCGGATCGAAGCGAGATCCGCGGAGAAAGTTCGGCCCCGTCCCGGCGCCGGATCGGGCATGCCTGCGCGCGCCACGTGTTGGGTACTGAGAAGCCGTAAATAAATATTGATTTTTTTAGCTTCTAAAAGGTATTTTTGATTTTTATATAATAACTAACTTTTTAAAAAAAAGTGTCTTTTTAAGTAAAGGTCTATAAGTTAATTATAGTAGAAACTATAACGACTTCATTTATATCAACCAAAACCGCCCACAAGTTTATATTACTCCGTACCCTCTCTCACAAATAACCTAAAACCTATAAGCCATAACCATAAATTGAAGCAAAAAAGGTCCATTATGCCCCTGTTCTATTGGCTTCTAAAAGCCATTTTCTACTATAAATGATTTTCTTAAATACCTAACTTAAAAAAGAGTCTTTTTTTTTTCAAAACGAGGTCTACTAGTCGATTGTAGTAGACACTATAGTGACTTCATTTATACCGGCTAAAACTGCACACAGCATCTCTCTATAAACTTCTTTATAAGCTATTACTATTCATCAATCAAATAAAAAATTATCGATAAAAGCTAATATAAACGCCCTGTTCCCTCCCCTCCCCCGCCCAGATTCGTCCGAGCGAGTGCATAGCGTGCTTGCCTTTTCGCCACTACAGCTGAACATGTTGCTGTTAAGAGCGGCCACGAGGCGAAGTGGCGACGATGGGACCAGGCATCATGGCGCCCACACCGTCCGCCAGAGCTGCCACACATGCGAATGGCACAAAACGCTAATCATGTGATGGCACATTACTGTTTTTCGTTGTGTTTTGAAGGGGTTCGGACCCAAGAATGTTGTTTGCCTACATGTGTATGTACGTGCTTTGCATAGTAGAGAATTTGCTTGGTTGTCATTCGGTAGGAAACGCATCCGCATGTGTATATACACATCTTTACTTTTTTATGCTCAACATGACATTATGGGGTATCTGTGTAGATGTTACCATGTGTGGTTTGCAGTAGCCAATAAGAGCATCTCCAAGAGAGGCTCAATATTTTATCCTCTAAAACCTCATATTGGGAGTCTTCCTAAAAAAATTATCCTCTAAAGAGCATCTCCAACCATGTCCTCTAAATCTCATCCCCTAAATCACTTTTTAGAGGACACAATCTAGAATATAGAAAACTAAAAATATGTAACCTCCAACAAGTCCTCTAAATATGGTTCCCTAAATTAAAATCTGGGTCCACAAAAACTACCAACTAAAGAATTTAGGGGATCGGACTGCTTGAGGCGTTGGGACCGATTTAGGGGATGGTGTCGTCCTCCATATATGGGGACGAAAAATCGAGATGGAGTCCTCTATATTTTTGGGTACCACTTAGGGGATCTGTTGGAGCCCTTTTTTTACCTTTTCTTCTAAAATATAGGGGATATGAGCACTTTAGAAGATTTGTTGGAGATGCTCTAAATCTTTCCCCTCCTTCAGCAGCTCCTCTAAACTTAGATCCCTAAAATTACCATCTAGCCATTGTATATTTGATGGTGATCCACGTCAATTTTGGAGTACCAAAATTATTGGGCGTGTTTTTGAGTATCTGTTGGAGGTTTGTTTTTAACTTTTATACCCAATATTTGAAGATAGGGGGTGAGAAAGAGCATCTCTTGGAGATGCTCTAATGTTCACTAGGAATGGCGGAATAAGGGCATGGCTGACTATGATCAAGAGAAGATAGTTGTGTATTTATCTGCATTGACTTGCCATCTCCACTACTATACTCTATTATTCCTCCCGATGTATTACATATACTTGGTTTTTCATACCACGAAGGTGTGCTTGTGACGCAAGTAGTACGGATAGGAACATGTGAGGGGGGGGGGGGGGACAGGGAGCATAATTAGGGTGATCAGGTCAGGGATCAGGAAGCATGGCGCTGTAAGGTGGGGCCTTGCAAGGGTCGCTTCTAGAGTGGGGTTCTGACATGGGATAATTTAACTTTTTGCCACCCTTATAAGGTGAGTGGCATCATATTTGCCACTCTGACCCATCGTCAGTGACTCAGGCGGCCTCACATGTAAGTGACAGGGGTAATTGACCAATCTTAAGAGTGGCAAAAACATGAATCTCCCGACATGGGATAATTGGTGGTCAGAAGTGGCCCATGATGGATTAGGCTATGTTCAAAACAGCTTTTGCCGTTGGTTTTTGATTTCATCGGTTGGTTTTTAACTAAAATGATTATCATAGTGGTTGTTAGTTTTTAATTGAGACATTAAATTAAAAAAATCATTATATCTCTACGGATAATATATAAAAAAGAAAAAAAGTGTTAGCATGCCAATACATTCAAAATGGCCAGAAATCAAAAAATATTTTCAACGGCCGAAGACGCACCGCACCGCACCACGTGCATACACCACCACCAGCTAGCTAGCTGACCAACAAGCTAGCAAATCAAGGCGCGCGCATCTCGGCCACGAGCTAGCTAGCATGGGCACGGCTAGCAACGGGTGCGCGAACTGGCAAATGGAGACAGGGCCACACGAGTCACAACGGGTCTGTTTGGTTGCCTACATCAGGGTAGCTTGCATCCGCTCATGCAGGGAGATGGTGTTTGGTTGGCTGCATCGGGGTGAGCTCGCTGCAGTGAATGCAAAAAGTAATGGAGCAGTGAGCTCGTCTGTGGTGAGAGCTTCCTCTCGGCTGCACGCGCATCTGAGTGCATGGTGATGCGAGCAA
Organism: Dendrocalamus sinicus; assembly: GCA_036346575.1. NCBI lineage: Eukaryota > Viridiplantae > Streptophyta > Magnoliopsida > Poales > Poaceae > Dendrocalamus > Dendrocalamus sinicus. The sequence continues at coordinate 5,866,342 of CM070660.1, read as the reverse complement.
CCAAGCAGCCCAACGTAACCTGCAAAAGCTAGACCAGCGCCGATCGGGCGGGTGGGGTTGCGCGCGCGCACGTGCAGGCAAGAGGAGGCAACGCATAAGCACGGCGAGGTGAGACGGACGCGACACATGTACCGACCATGGCAAAAAAAGAGTCGCCGAGGTCGGCTCTGTGCGGCAAGCCACACCACACTACTACGTGACACAAACGTACAACGTGACACAAACGTACAGGTGGACGTGCTCGGTAGGGCAGATCGGTCTCGTGCCTTCGTGCGTGCATGCATCGGCATGCCCATCGGATATCGTCGGTCACACGCGTGGCGGCAAGGAGACGTGCGTACGCGTGACCTAGGGGTAAAAGCCACTTTTGGCTAGTTTTGACATGTTATTTATAAAATAGCATCTTCTTTACGTTAATTACAAAAATGACACTACCTATCGCCCGATCATCAGTGGCACCTGCCGCCTAGGCGGCAGGCTTCTCGGAGTGACATGGCGTACTTGCCACCCAGTGACCGGACGGGGGGTGCCTCAGGCCAACAAGTGGTGGCTCACCGTGCATATTAGCCCCGCCACATGTCGGTCCGAGGCACCGGGCGGTAGGTGCGCCACGTGTCACCTCGAGAAATCTGTCATTTGATCGGACGGCAAGTGCCATGTGTCATTCCAAGAAGCACAGGTGGCAGGTAGTTTTATTTTTATAATCGATATAAGAATGATGCTTTTTTTTAATAAATAACGTGTTTAAGCCGACCATTTCTGCTAATGATTCGTGCCCCGTGCGCGCATACGAGTAAGTACGTGCGTGGTTTTCGGCCGTGCAAACACGGGGTGTACAAAATTACAATAAGGGGGGGGGGCGCCAAAAACACCGCCCGCCGCGGCCGGGCAGGTCCGGCACAGACCGACGGACCGGTGGTCCGTTTTGTTACTGTGGTACAGTTTGATCAAATTCTAGATGCTTCGTGGCCAAGATCGATCAAGACATGCAAAGATAAATATCACGCCTGTCGCATGGGCTCGATCGATCGGAAGCGTTGATGATAGACGTAACGACACAGATAATCGACGTCACCGTCACCAAATGATGCGTGCCAATCTCCAAATTAATCCTGGTCTAATCATGCCGTTCGCTTTCCAGAGTCGAAAGTCCGGACACCAGTTAAGCGCTGCCCTTTTTAAAAACTCGATAAACTTACGTACATGTACGCGCGCGTGTCCTTCTTTTCTTCCTCGAGTTAAGTAGTTAGGCGCACTACCGGAAACCCGTACTTTGCCGAGTACCTTCAAGTTTGCCGAGTGCAATCTATCGGGCACTCGGCAAACAATAACTTTGCCGAGTGCCCGGTATATTGCACTCGGCAAAATAAAGCACTCGGCAAAGTAAGATCTTTGCCGAGTGTTGTCTATTAGACACTCGGCAAAGTAAGTTCTTTGCCGAGTGTTGACGGGAAAACACTCGGCAAAAATAAAACACTCGTCACCAACCGCCGTCCATTGGAGGTCAGCCGCCGCCGTTAGAACTTTGCCGAGAGTCTGGAGCTGACACTCGGCAAAGATCTCTTTGCCGAGTGTTTTTTTTGCGGCACTCGGCAAATAAATAAAACATTTTCCTTTCCTACCCTTCAAACTTTTTTACTCTCCACATACAACATATGGTACTCCATGTTAAAATTTGGTATATTTTTGTATATGTTTGCTATATTTAATCAATTAATTGTATTTTAAGCAATTTTTCTATCAAGTCAAATTTGAAGCGCAAGTGATTCAAATAATAGGAAAAAATGAGTAGAAAAATGATATTCATGTTATTCAGCCGGTTTGATGCCTTACAGTGAAATGAAAAGGAATTTCAAACATCTTGTTCAGGAAACACGAACACGAACGTGTGGCCGAATGATTTTAAAATTTTAAAAAAAAGCAAACGAAGTTTGAAAATCATGAGATTTGTCAAGATGTCATGATATCATACGCGGAGGCTGTGGTAAAAAATTGAAAAGATTTCGCATAAGTTGTCACGTACGATGCTTACAAACCGAAGCTTTTCTGAAGAAGAAGCGTAGAGTTGAGAAGGATCCGGTAAGATTTGGAGTCAAAGTGACGGTTGAATTGTGGTTTGACTACAAAACTTTTTGTATAGGCAATAGACAACAGAGATTATTTCATGTGAATTTTTGGTAATTCATGTGAAATTTTTTGATAATTTTAATTTTTAAACTGCAATTATAGAATTTTAATTGATATAAATTGAATTTGAGCTATAACTGCATGAAATAATGGTCTAATATTCGTAGAAGCATCGAATATGCATTGTTGAGTGAATTTGACATGGCATTTTCAAAATACATTTGAAAAAATTTGTAAAACATGTTATGGAAAAGAGGGAGACAAAATTTTAAAAAATTTTTGCCGAGTGCCTTGTGGCGACACTCGGCAAAGAAAGCTTTGCCGAGTGCGGATCAAGGGCACTCGGCAAAGAGAAAAGTTTGCCGAGTGCGGATCGGGGCACTCGGCAAACAAGAGAAAAACAAAACTTCCCGCCCCGCGGCCACGCTCACACACGCAAGAAATTAAGTTTTTCCCGCCGCGCTGCCGCGCCCCGCGCGCGCGCGCCGCCGCCGCCCGCCCGCGCGCGCTCCGACGCGCCCGCGCGCGCAAGCCCGCCGGTCGGTCGCCGCCGCGCCGCGCGCGCCGCGCCGCCCGCCGCGCGCGCGCCGCCGCCGCGCCGCCGCCGCCCGCGCTCCGCTCCTCGACCACTCCACGGTGACATCGGCGCTCTCTTCGATCGATTAGGTATGGACAATGCTATATGTTTCCTGAATCCTGATACTGTATATATGTACGTAGGTTTTGGGTACTTTTGATTCTCTTCTTGTTATGCTAGCTGTGCTATGTAGATACCAAGTCATATAGAGATCTACCTTGCAAGCTGCTTCCATGCATTTGTCTTACACTGAAGTACAATCTGTTTCAGAAATATCTAGTTGAATTACAATGCATTCCCCTCTTTTTTTGTTTGCCAGTCTTGTCATAGCCTTATAAGCTGAGAGCGTGCATGTGCCTACTTAATTAGGTATTCAATTTTTCATTGTGAAGTAGCGAGTAGTATGGATATATACTGCATGCATGCTTGCTAGATCAATGTGTGAGTCTATACATGGATCGCAAGTATATATTGAATTTTGACGCCGTTAGGTGGTTGAAACAAACATAATTTGTTTGCATCCATTCACTTCACATTTGCTATTAGTTTTTGACTGAAATTATATTGTTAATTTTTTTAAGTTATTGAATAGTGCCATGCAAATCTTATTATTTGTAAATGCCATTGATGTGGATGGGATCATCAAGCTGGTAGACTGATGAATGCCATTGATGTGGTTGTTGGCCATCGTGCCGTATATGTGGTTGTCGGCCATCGTGCCGTTCGTTTGTTGCAGGTTTTGGAAACCTCACCGTGCAGGGGAGGTGCTGCGAAATTTTCAAGCGACACTATTATGTTTGTTTTTTTGCGGAGAGGCTATTGCATCGCATCCACCGCCGCCGCCACCGCCGTCGCCTTGGCGAGGCGGTTCTGAAACTCCATTGCGCGGTGTACCTCTTTCCTTGCTCGGTTTCTGATTCGGTATTTATTCATGTTCATAGATTACGTAACCTAGTTAGGTGAGGGTGATATGTTAGAGGATGGATGACCGTGAGTGGATGTACGGGCCGCTCAAGTCGGGGTTCATTGTCAGATGAATGGATTGAGAAGACCGATGCTTTCTTGGAACTAGCATTTGCCAAGGTTAAAGGAGCGCGTGCCACTTGGTGTCCTGCGGCGGATGTGCAAACACGCGTCGACAAACAAAGGAGGTCATGGGTAAACATCTTTGCAAGTTTGGATTTACTGGCAGACTATACCCGGTGGATCTACCACGGTGAATCCGATCGTATGAGAGAGGAGGTCGTGAGACCACGCGTCGAGGATTATGATGCGATGGCGGGGTAGGAGACATGTTAAATGACTATCATGAAGCACACTTGTTGAAGGGCGTGCGGAGGAGGAGCGAGGCAACCGCAAAGCGTATACGACATGTTGTCGCGGCACGAAACCCCTTCACGGCGGGCGAAGGTTTCTCAACCGGATGGCATTGGGCGCGTAATGGCCTTGAAGTCCCGGTTTAGCTTGAGTCGAGACGCCGATGCTATGTTGTTTTGGCGGCATGCTTAGGAGGGTCACATTCGCCGAAGAGCATGTGCGAGGCAAAGAAACTCCTTCGTGCACTTAAGATGCCATATGAGCGGATACATGCTTGTCAGAAAGGTGCATCCTATTTAGGAAAGAACACGCGGAAGCAAAGTGCTTGTGCAAAGTGTGGATCCTCTAGGTTCGGAGGTAGACTCGTGATGGTCGGAAGAGGCGACTTGCGATCCGTGAAAATCCTACGGTACCTTCCGTTCATACCGAGGATCCAACGGCTATACATGACCAGGAAACCGCGAAGCAGATGACATGGCACAAAAATGGGCGTCGATACAATCACGAGAAGTGGTACATCCATCCGATGGTGAAGCATGGACCCACTTTGATGTGATTCATCGTGAGAAAGTCATGAGGCTCGTAATGTACGTGTTGCGGCAGCAGATGGGTTCAATCCTTATGGAATGATGGCGCCCCATACACTTGTTGGCCCGTGTTCGTTATCCCCTCAATCTCCCCGGCGTCCTCTTCCAGCAGCAGAACATATTCTTGTCGTTGATAATTCCTAAACACCCGGGAATAATATGGGTGTGTTCATGGAGCACGTGATTGATGAATTGGTCCGTGCTTGGGAGGAAGGGGTATGGACATACGACCAGAGCTACAAAGAGAAACTTCAAAATGCATGTTTGGTACCACTACTCCTGCATGACTTCCGGCGTATGGGATATTCTCGGTGGTGTGTTCACGGAAGTTCCCATGCCCGATATGCAAGGCGACTCGAAGTTCATTTGGTTCTTTGAAGGGTGGCAAGTATTCTTCGTTCGACAAACATCGACAATTCCTCCTCTTGACCATGCATTCAGACGAGACATCAAGAACTTTACGAAAGGTGTCGTAGTTATAGACCCTGCACCGCAGATGATGACCAGTGCCGCGGTTCGTGCTCAGATAGATGCTCTCGAGGTCAATCAAGAATGTCGCGGTTTTGTGGGATATGGTGAGCAACATGCATGGACTCATAAGTCGGGCTTGTTGAGGCTCCCCTATTTTGATGACCTTCTTCTTCCACATAACATTGATGTAATGCACACCGAAAGAATGTCGCGAGGCACTTTGGGCAACAATCATGGACATTCTGATAAGACAAAGGACAACATTAAGGCTAGAGTGGATCCGCAGCGTTATGCGATAGACCAAAGCAAGAAATGAAGCCTCCTAGAGGCGGCGGGACATGGAGAAAGCCTAAGGCCGAATTCGTCTTGACCAGGCCCCAAAGGAGGGAAGTACTAAGTACGCTTAATTTGATCTTCTTATATGTTATATACTTTATGACGTGTAGGTGCCTCCGTGGTGGTGCGCCCGGCATCTCGATCTTTGAGAGCAGATGGTGGACAAGTGGTGCGCCCGAGTGGGAGGAGACGCGCTGCGCTTGCCGGAGCGGCGTTTGATGATGCAGTGCACCACACCATCAAGGCAACCGTAGCCTCGGCAATTCGCAGCTACATGGGTATGCGAATTCATTTCTTTATTATAACGCTCAATTCGCATAATTTCTAATCATCTTGCTTTTTTTCGCGATCGTCGTCACATGGTGGCCGGCCTTGCTCCCGATTCAAGGCATGGGCTTTGGCCCACAAGGGCAAGCGACGTCCGACGTCGACTACAACCGGAGGACCCGCCCTCGGTGTACAGCAATGCGGCCGTCCACACCGCCTCGGTGAGTACACATCGATGGCAAGGGCGGTCCATGGGCGAGTACGATCCGAGCACCCGGGACCTTGATGGAGAAGTCGTCATGAGGGTGGGAGGAGGCAAGAAGCATGGGCGATCTTGGATTGGCGACAAAGACACTCGACACGGCCACTACTCCCACTCTCACCCAGTTCGAGTAAGGAGCACGAGCTCAAGCCCGACCATACGCCCACGCACGGACACTGCACACTCCCGGATGGAGGCACTCCAGTTATTTACATTTTATTAAATGCGTTCATTAATTTTTACATACCTTTGCTTTCCATTGTAACATTGGGGTGAAATATTGTAGGCCCAGCTGGAAGAAGAGAAGAGGCTACGGGAGGAGATGGCGGCGAGGATGGAGGCCGATCGGCAGAGGAATGAGGCCGAGCGGCAGAGGATGACGCAGATGTTTCAGTGGATGCAAAGTCTTGGCGAGAGGATGGGTCAACCTCTGCCACCGGAGCTATTCCCTCCACCTCCTCCTGCAACTACTCCTGTGAGTTTCTAGTGGAGTATGAATGTTTAAGTTTGTATGTTCATACCTTAAATCTTGTCTCACACATGCAATCTCTTCTCCTTTGTGCAGAATCAATCGGCGGCTTCGAATAACTTGCCTCATGACCCACCACATCAGTCGGGGTGACGTGCTTTGTGGATGATACTTGTGGTTGATGTTTATGTGAATATTGTGATTGATACTTGGTTTATGTTTATGTGATACTTTGTGACTTGTTTGATATACTTGTGGATGATATATTGTGGTTCTACTTGGTGAATGATTGTGAATGACTATATGTGATATATTGTTGATATACTGTGGTATATTGTGACTTGTTTGAGTGGGGTGCAATAAACAATTAAAATTCTGGGCATTCTGGGCTACTTTGCCGAGTGTAACACTCGGCAAAGGGATGCTTTGCCGAGTGTCATGGTAAAAACACTCGGCAAAGTAACGTTTCGGGCATTCGGGCGTACTATGCCGAGTGTTGTTAGTTTGCGAGTGTCATGGTAAAACACTCGGCAAAGTAACGTTCGAGGCATTCAGGAGCGTGCTATGCGAGTGTATTTACCATGACACTCGGCACAGATTAAATCTTTGCCGAGTGTCTTCACCATGACACTCGGCAAAGGTTAAATCTGTGCCGAGTGTCTTCACCATGACACTCGGCAAAGGTTAAAGCTTTGCCGAGTGCCATTCCGTCCTGGCACTCGGCAAACGACGCCGTCACCGTGTTCTCGCCGTCCACTCTCCTTTGTTTGCCGAGAGTCGTTTAGGCACTCGGCAAAGACTTTGCCGAGTGCTCGAAAAAAAGCTCTCGGCAAAGATTTTTTTGCCGTCAGAAACTATGGCGTGTGAGATATGCCGTGGGTGGCACTCGGCAAAGACTTTGCCGAGTGTTTCTCGTGCTTTGCCGAGTGCCACCGGCACTCGGCAAAGCTGCTGAACCCGGTAGTGGCGTACGACCACTAATAAACTGGACTCGCAACAGATCATCATTTGCCCGTGGAAAAGCGTGAGATCAGAGCTAATTATGTGCGCTCGCAAGCAGGAGCAGCGAAACCTACGTACGCGCGGCTGCTTGCTTCATCTTTCGGGAGAGAGCTGAATAAGTTATCGCATTGTCTGCATCGGCACCGTCAGTTCCATACTTCTATATGTGCATGAGTGCATCGTAACGTCAGTACGGTATTACTTGTATCGTTTGGCAACGGAAGTTTATTTCATTTGTGAACATTGTTTTGAAAATACTTCTGCTTATAAATTCATAATAATATCTAATGAGCTAGATGGAAACTACTGTGTTTCGGCCTTGCTTCACCAATGCTAATGAGTAGAGCAAATTGATTTTTTTTCTTTCTTGTTTAATGGACTTCTCTCTCTCTTTTTTGGGCCGAAAACTAAGAAAAGTTCCACTTGTTTTTGTAGAAGGCAAAGGTGTCAACGATGCACGAACATTCTAAAATTCAATTGTATGCAGCAATGACGATTGACCAATGACCACATGCATCAGGACGTAGACTTCGGAATTATTGCAAGAAGACAACTTCTCTTTCGTGTATTTCGTTGAACTTTGATTACGTCCATATGAATTTATCTAGGTGACGAAACGTAGAAGATTACTAATATATAATAGGCAACTTGCATTTATAAATATTGACCTGTTCATGCACCGCTTCTATTTTTTGAGAAAAAAGGGCACGCGCCGTTCTTGATCTTTTTTTTTCTTCTCTTTTGTGTACTATATGATGCAAACGCGTCCTAAAAGAACGGGCTTATGCCAAAGCAATTTTTATTTTTCCAAACAAAATATAGTTTCATCAGGCACAAACTTTCATAAAAATGGATATTCAAGTGCCAGATGTTTTACATTTAATATGAACAGGATCAAAAGCATACAACTACTCTATATCTGATACTGTAGAGTGAATAGTACAGTTTCTGAATTGTATTCAGAAATCACGAGTCGGAACTGCTCGTGTTTAGTGTAAGAATACAGAATACTGTACTGTTCTAAACGTTTGCCAGGTATGAAGAGCCAGACTGCATTCTGACATGTCGCCCGGCAATCTGAATCTAGTTACTCCAACTTACAGCTCAAAATTCGTTCTTCAGTTCAATTTTTTATCTTCCCCAGTTGCGACATTTTGTTGGCATGTAAGAAAAGTTGTACCATTGTTGTATTTTGTATGAGGACACTTCTAGGGAATTGCATTGCATATAAAGAGAATCGAATCCAAGAAGATTCTGACTGTTTCATACTACTATTCTTCCTATTTTCCTTGTTTCTTCTAGCTAATATTTCTGAGCTGTCATTGATGTACATGTCCCTCAGTAGAACTACAAATGGAGCTGTCATGTCAGCTTAAGAAACTAGCAAGAGAAAAGATATTTGGACCGAATCATATGGTGTGCATATCATTTGGCCTTTGGCCCCAACACGGTGCTGTTAAATTATTGCATGAGTCCACAACATCTCAATTGTCTGTATTCAGGAGTCCAAGCTAGCAGTCATTACTGAGTATGTAAACCTTTCAATGCTAGGATCAAACTTCAGATCTTTCGCGTATTTGCCAGCGTCCGCTACACGGGGAGAAATTTTGATTGCTTGTCGTTCACTAGAGCTCTCCATCTCGGAGGTCACCATGGCCAATTACTCGGTCACACTCAAGATCTCACCTGCTAGAGATCTTCCGTGCTGGTGGCTCACCTCGGTCTATGAACCTCAAGACGTAGTTGAGAAGGCTGTCTTTCTTCACGAACTGCAGACCATCCGTGCGAGCTGTAACGGCCCTTGGTGCGTGGTTGGAGACTTCAACATGATTCTCCATGCCAACGACAAAACCAACCATAACACCGACCATCGTGTCTTGGGTCATTTCCGGCGTTTCGTTAATGACCTTGTCCTTAGGGACCTTCACCTACATGGTCGACGATTCACGGGAAGTAGTGTAATACCTTAGGTCTAAATCGGTTCAGATCTAACTATATTCTAGATAGGCTACGCATATGTAGCAACTCGCTTGCACTTTCGTACTCGTTTCGTGCAAAACGGTTAACTGGGGTGCTACCATTGAAACTCCTAGGCTTATATGTAAATGCTTCTCAAGATAAGCTAGTAAGGTGGGACTAACCCAAAAATTCATGTGTACACACACATGGGCCAACATGGGCCGAGATTTCACAAGTAACGAGTGGGAAAACCCCAAGGGCCTGTTTGGCGGAGCTGTAGATTCTGAGTAGCTAGCTGGAGATTCTGAGTAGCAGCTGGTCTGAGTAGCTAGCCTGTTTAGCATCCTGGATTCTAATTGTGCAGCTGGTATCCTGATAGATGTATTGACTCAAATGCCCCTAGGTGAGTTGATGTCCTGATTATGCATTGATAGAAGAGATATCCATGCTGTAAATTTGTAGTACTTAGTTCAAACATTGAAAAACTAATATTAAAATTTTATGACAATAAATTTGACTTCAAATCATAATTTTAAATATTAATATGGATAACTACCATGTCTCCATACAAATGGAACGTAAAAAAGATGTTCATAGACATATAAGGCGCACATATCACCATCAAAAGGAACTTCTATGATTCTATCTAAATTCTTGAAGCCATCAAACCGTTAGCTATGGAATCACGAAAGACACACATATCACCATCATCTTGTGCCGTGCCAATGTAACCACCTCTTGTGTTTGAATCAACATGTGGCATGTACTCTTCATCATCATCACACCTCTCAAGGAGATGGTCACTCAAAGCACTGTCTCGAATAAAATTATGAAGCGCCATACAAGCAATGATGATCTTCTTTTGCCTCTCAACCTTATAGCTTGGCATATGCAATAGAATTCGCCACTTCATCTTTAGCACGCCAAACGCACGTTTAATCACATTACGAAGAGAGGAGTGAGCATGATTGAAGACCTCCTTCTGGCCACTTGGGCGGCCTCCCCGTTGAAACTCCGGCAAGTGATACTTTTGCCCTTTGTACGGAGCGAGGTATCCCTTTCTATTAGGATAACCGGCATCAACTAGATAAAATTTCCCTACAAGAATCAAATCGGATTAATGACAATGTATAAAATGAGAGATAGAAATAGATAATTGTGTTACCATCTTCAGGGTGTGGGAAATATTTCGAGTACTGAGATAGAGTGTCATTAAATATATGAGAGTCATGGGCAGATCCAGACCATCCAACAACAACAAAAATGAACCTCATATCAAAGTCGCAAATCACCATAACATTTTAAGTAGGATACCCATGACGACCAATGTGTGCAATTAAATCCTTGGCTAGCACTACAACTGGGATATGTGTGCCATCTATTGCTCCAATGTAATTGTTGAAATAGGGTGAGAACCGAGAATCTTGAAGCTTTGGGTGCACAGTAGATTGCGACTCCTTTGGTTTTATGTTGTGCTTGGCTAGCTCATTAACACACTTAAGGACTTCTCTGAATTTTGTACTAATTGTTTTAGTTGACCGTTTAAATTGGTTCTCAGCTTGGCTAAATGATTGAGGTCCACCACACATCCACAAGAACATACAAGAGCTTTAATGGAATTACAATCTCTAGTTGATTTCAGGCCATAACTTTCTACTAGTGTGTCATGCAACTTGTAAAAAACTACAGGAGTCATCCGAAACATACGGTAACAATCTTTTGTTACCCTAAGTTGATCCATAACCCACTGATTCCCAGATTGCTGTGGAGTAACTCTTTTCCTTTTTTGGAGATAAGTTTCAACATGGTGCATACCTATGAAAGCAACTGTTGCAGCAGCTTATAGAATTAATTTATGACGCTTAACCTCAACTGATGTTCCATCACTGTCATTTGAGTCATCACTCTCACTGGATGTGCTCATTTACAGTTCATGAGAAAATTGATAACATGAGAAATGTACATCAACATAACAAAAATTGGTCTGAAACTATACAGAAACATCCAGTGAAACACATAAAAATGGATAACAATTAATCTCATACATAGGTCTGAAACACATAAAACACATAGGTATAAATAGAGTATCAAACACAACAAGATTACATAAAAAGCATAGTCTGAAACAAGCCGACAGATACTCTTAAACAAGATTACAAACAGGTTCTACTTCTTCCTATCTTCATACATCCTCTTAAGCCATGCAACTCTCCCTTCATCGGTTTCAAATGAACGAAACACTGCACGATACTCTTGTTTAATAAAAAGTTTGGATGCAATGTAGTGTTCATCACTTCCTTCTTTGGCTCCACATTGCTCTCTGCAATCCATTTTGCGCGCTTAGACCATGCTCCGCTACTCCTTAACTCAAACATCTCCTTTCGTCCTAGAGGTCGCTTCATCTTTGAAAATCATTGGATTAATCAACTGGACTTTGACTTGGACATTGTTCTGAACTCCATTCAGCAGGAATGCCATGTTTGGGATTTGGCAGGAAATGTCGCTTTAGATTCCTTATTATCTATTTGGGCTTTTTTTGGTGGCTTATGGCTGAAAAGCACGGTAGCTGGCTGAAAAAACACTGTAGCTGACAGAGGCTTATTTAGCATAATTAAATTTAAAAAAGTAAAAAATATGTTAGCCCATTACGTATAATACAAACAAATACGGGGAAAAAAGAACCGGCAAAAAAGCTCAACAAAAAGCCAAAAGTTTAGAAACAGACGAAATTTATGAATAGTGAAAAATAAACTGGAAGTCAGAAGTTGAAACCGAAACGAGCCAAGCCTAGTCGGCCGACGGTGACCTGCCCTAGAGCTTTCCCCTCCCCTCTATTTTGTACTTCCTGCTTTCTTCTTCTTTTCGTTAGCTGCCCTCTGGGCTTGCTAATCGTGTCTACTCTTCTATGCCCTATATTTTTCTTTTCTTAATTGAATGAAACGCTTCTTACGTTTTCGAGACAAATTATTGCATGAGACGTCTTTCTAGCTTTCTGAGAAGCTGCTGCATGAGAATGCTGAGATATTTGTGCATTTTGAACTGAACCCATTTGGTTGCATCGGTTAAGCCTTTGCAGTAGTTGGGATGACAAGATATCTCTCAAGATAGTGATTTATTTTTAAAATACGATGTGCCATTTTTCTTGAGGGGCTCGTGTACCGAATTAACCCGTACAATTCCGTTTTCATTAGTACCAAGATCGTTTCAATTATTTGTCAAGCTTTGCTTTTGTCTGTGTAAGACACCTTGCAATGATGTTACTTTCAGGACCAAATACCTGTAGAATTATTGTACATAGGAGATAAAGCGATATAAGGTAAACTATTACGCCGCTCGGTTGGGCTGAAAAATAGTAGTTTATAGCTGAAATTACACTGTAATTGAAGATGACTTATTTAGCGTAATTAAATTTAAAAAGATAAAAATAGAAAAAAAATATGTTAGCTCATCACGGACAACACAAATGAATATGGTAAAAAAAAGAACCGGTAAAAAAGCTCAAAAAAGTCAAAAGTTAAGAAAAAGATGAAATTTATGAATAATAAAAACAAGTCAGAAGCTCAGGTCGAAATGAACCGGGCGTATATATAGACCAGGGAGATAAAGCGATAAGAAAAACTATGAGAAAAGGTCGGATTCTCTTTTGTGTGAACAGAAACAAGCCTTTAACGTGATGAAATTCACGCACCAATCCAAGTGAACCTTAGTGCTACTACTCAATGGTCGATATTCCAAAGCCAAAATACCTCTCTCTCTCTCTCTCTCTCTCTCTCTCTCTCTCTCTCTCTCTTTTTGGCTAAAATAACATATACACAAATAGCACATGTATTATGCTATTCCTAAACTACTACACACCGGACACTTTTCTCGGAAAAAAATACACCGGATACTTCGGGAAGTTGACCAGCGCATTACAACATAGTAACATATTTTGCATCATTTCCATGTTAATTAATTAATCTCCAAGACGCGGAATCATTCACAGACCATGAACAGTGCGTGTGATAGGATACGAATGTGTACATTAGCTCTAAAGACAGAAAAGGCGAGCTGATACAAGCGTCTCGTGTGACGTACTCACGCTTTAGTTGTTGGGGAAGCAACGTCTCTGCTTCCCTCGCAGTTGTTGGGCTGTAGGTGATGCCTGTGTCATGAACAAGACACTTCAAACAAATCCTGGGAGAGAGAGGTGATTAGCTTGGAATTTTTGTACTAGACTACTAGTGGAAAGCTCCCCTGCAACTGAAGCGACAGGTCTCTCTCTGCAGCCTGCATGCACTTTGACTGCATGGCTGCTCTTTCTTCCAGTCAGTCTCTCGGATCTTTCCATTTGAGCAGAAGTTGCATGGGAAATGTTAAGATTTCTTAGTGCTAAGCTTGTGGTGATGGTGGTAGCCTCCATCCACCTTTGTAGGATCGCAAATTCTGAACCAATTATGTTGTGTGAGGTGAGACATGGATGCTTTTGTGTTTTGTCTTGACACAAAAAGATGCCTATGCTGGTAGTATTATCAGGAGTAGCTGCTGTTCAGCCTGTGTGCCTCGTCTTCGTCGTCGTTTGGTTCCCTCTTTCAAAATTTGTCAGGTCGTGTATCACTTTCTGCATGCAGCCCTGCCGACTTCCCTTTTCACCTTCACGAAATTTTCAGGCGCATAGCATAGGAGTATGGGCCTGTTCTTTTTCTCCAAAATTAGCGATTTTTGACTTTTACTACAGTACCTAACTTTCAAACGGAGTATTTTCTCAAGACGTGGTTTACAAATTAAACAATCTACATGTTAAAAACCCAACATCTGTACCAGCCAAAATCACAAGTGAGTATCTGTCTCTCTATAACTTGTACCGTAAACAGCCAAAATTCAAAAATTTCAATCAAAAGCCATAAACTGCAGCCGTTGCCAAACAGGCCCATGTGGTCTGTGGGTGCATACAATATGTTGGGCTATTTTATAATTTACCTTATCTTTGGGAAAGAAAAAAAATGTCCATGAGGCCCACTTGTAAGAAAGGGAGAGAAAAGGATATAGGGGAGATGACCTGATTGGACAGACGTTCGAATGACCCAATCGGACGAACCGTTTGGATGGATCTAGCTCTGATCGTGCTCTCTCTTATCTCCTCTTCTTCGGCAGAAACTTCAACCTCTCAGTTAGTGGGCACCACCGATTTCTCACCCGTAAGTCCACCTCTTTGATCCTATATCTAGATGGGAGGGTTGGGGAGGAGACGAGCTCATCACCGAATCAAATTTTCGCTGGATTTTTGGTCTTTGGGGATTTGGTGAGAGAGCTCGGTGGTGCAGTGCTTGCTTGGTCGCGGGGCGGTGGTGCTCTTACTCCTTGCTCACAGAACTCACTCTCTGGCCGGGTGCTTGTGCGCGGTGTTTCTCTGATTTCTCGGCTCGGCTATGGCTGTGTACCATGTGAAGCAATCTCTCCTTCTTGTTAGCTTTGTGCTACATCAACTTGTACCTTAGCTCCATGAATTGGTGAGTATTGATCTGTGGAGTAGGGCTTTGTATCTCCGATTGCCTCTACGGTGATTTTTTTTGGTATTTGTCGGTGATTGATTTTTTGGGACATCGTCTCCGACGAGCCTAGCCCCTTTCAACCGTCACGGTGGCTTGGAGTGCCGCCGCTCTATGAGCTTGCTCTCTACTCCTCTTACTTATATTGTGCATTTGTCATCTGTGCTAGTTCATATCTGTTGATATCTGAAATTTGTGAGAAGTTCTAGCACTGGGAGGACTTATGCATAATAATATGTGAGTTTTTATGGATGCTCGATGAGGATAGCTTGTCAAATTGAAATCATTGTACTATTAAGGAAGTATCTGCTAGCTTAGTTTTATCAAGACTAGTTTTATATCTCGGTTCTATGTAGTTTACTACTGTTTAGTATTGAATCTTGTTTATTTTAGTCTATTTTGTAGAAGCACTTAGCTGTTATATTTCCCTGCTATTGCCGCATCCCTATTGTTCATATTCCAGTAGCAGTTTATGGTTGACGCTTGTGCTTTGAAACTGAGAATTGATTTTGTTACATTCAGAGGTAATTTTAGAATCAAATTAGCAGAATACTAAGAGAATAGTCTATTTGATTTGTGAACTGTTGATAAGAGTTGAGAATGCTAAGTTTTTCATAATTTGTGCATTATGCAGATTTTATATGCTCATATGTGTGTTTTGTTAAGCATATTATAGCATATTAATGATATGAATTATTTATCTGCTTTGGGAGATAATATATATGATCATGTCATTTTCATACTGTTATTGCTATGCTTTCTTGTGTTTAATCATATAGAATTAAAATAAAAATATTACTAAATCTGCTTAATTTCCAACCCAATACAAATCCTATTGTCGGCCGGATGCTTCTCAAATGCCCCATCTTGGATTGCAAGCAAGATGCGCGTACTGTATTAAACTCTATTGTTCTGTCTATTTATGAACTAAGTCATCCGGAAGTCACATCTTATCAATTATCACTACGGAAAAGTACCACACTGGAGTATCACTTGGATTCCAAGCAAGACGGCGGCAGCTTGTGTGACTATCATACAGCAACTCCGAACTGACCAAATGCTTCTGTTCCTTTGGATGGCTCGAGCCAAAGGAGTAGCAAGTATAGTGTAGCATACTCTAAAGTTTTTAACCAGGATAGCAAACAGTACGACTAATGATTTCACAGAGATTTTTGATACGGTAGGTCTCGCAGAGGTGTAATAACATTTGTTGAAAGCCTGAAACTACAAGACATCTTGCAAAAACGTTAAAATACGGATTGGAGACATGATGATATAAGTGATTTACTCATCTTTTCTCATCAGTTTAAACTTTTAGATGAACTGGTTGATGCATATAATTCAAGATGGTACCAGAGTCAAGAGGTTTTGAGTTCAAGAACTAGTTAGTGCAATCAACCCAGTTCTATTTCACGTCTTAGATCTGAGCGAACCTACATGTGAAGGAAAGTATTGAAATATAAGTAAATTACCTGTCTTTTCTCATCACCTTAAACTTTTAGGTGAACTGATTGATACATGCAACACAATAGATAGACCTTGCTTTCGAGCATGACTGCCGACTAGTTTCCTTGCACCCATATTCTCGTTCGCCCATGGTCACAGACTCACAATACGGACCACCTCGAACGTCTTGGCCATGCCACATCCAGCTTTGTAATGAAGCAGGGAATTGAGAGTACAACTGGGAGTTGGGCCAAGCTTATCCGTGCCAGCCCGAGGCCCGGCTAACCCGGCACGGGCACGAATGGTGGGCCGAGCCGGGCCTAAAAAGCTGGCCTGTCAGGCAGCACGACACATCATATCGTGCCGTGCTTGGGGCGGCCTGGCCTGGCAAGCACGGCTAGCACAGGGACACGACCGGCATGGGGGCACTACCGGCACATCTGTGGCCGTCTTGGCCTCACCCTCTCGTCGCCATCCCATCATCCCATGGATTCCCACCCCACAAGTTGTCACAGAGCAGAGAGAGGGAGTAGAGGGGAAGGAGAATACTAAATCTTGTCGTCATGCTTGGATTGTTGGACATGAGCGGAGTAAGCTCCTCGAAGCCCTAGTCGTAGGTGTTGACGTTGGTGCGGGTGGTGTCGAGCATGGTGCCTGTGGTGTCCTTCCTGCCTCCTCATCCTCCTGTGTGCCGTGTAAGCTTAGTCCAGGAAAGCCCGGGCACCCGTCGGCCCCAGCGTCCCTGCCCTGGTGTCGTCAAAGCCGAAGTAGACGCTCATGCCCACGCCGCCAAAGCCGATGAAAGCCCGGAGGGAGGCTATGCGCGCCAAGGCGGCTGAGGCAAAGAAGGCGACTAGAGGGAGGTGGCCAAGGGAGGAGGAGGCGTCGGGGGGTCAGGGGAGGAGGGAGGTAAGGGTCGCCGGGGGGTGTGGGAGGAGGGAGGCAACTGGGGGAGGAGTCGAGGAGGGGTTGCCGGGGGTGGAGGGAGGCAACTGGGGAGGAGCCGTGGGGCGGTCCAGCAGTGGGGAGTAGTAGTCCCTTTGGATTCTAGCTCTTGTGGTAGACTGGTAGTAGTAGTAGACTAGTCATGTCGAATCCCAGAGCAACAACTCCGACACCCTCTGTATAAATCGCATTAGTCCAGGGACAGTTAGTGTACACAGTAGAGCAAAGATACATATCAAGCACAAATGACCAACTATATTAAATAAAAGAGTACGGCCTTATGGCTAGTGTTTACATCAATGCTCATTGGCAACAATAATAAAGGTAAATAACTGTGGAAGCAAACCGATAAAAGCGAAACCCAAGCCTGCCCACAGGCAAATGACAGTAAGATGCGGCCTACTCTTCCAGGTCTTCACCGTAGTCGAAGTCATCATCCTCTGGGTGGAGATAGAAAGGTGAATACAAACTTGTACTCCGCAAATCACACGGAGAAATGCAACATAATGATAAAGGCAATAGCAAGGTGAGTACAAAATTGTACTCCGCAAATCACACGGAGAAATGCAATATAATGATAAAGGCAACAAAGGATGGCATATAGGGTTATTTGAGCATAAAATAGCATTTAAAGAAATATTGTAAATAGATTGAAAATGCTCAATTTAATACAGTAAGTAAAAACAGTAATTGTAAATAAAATTAATACCGTTAGTGCAGGCTCCGACCAAACAATAACCTAATCACGGGCATCCCATCTGGACCATCTTTTTTCAAAAGATCTCGTATGGATTCAATTCATCCACACGCTTCCAAACACTCATGGATTCCATCCATCCACAAGCTCTCAATCTCTCAGGGATTCCATCAATCTATAAAGTTTTCATAAACCATTTTGAAAAACAAAATCTAATCCGTGAAAAACTTTCACTCAACTTGCCCATGACCGTGAGCACGGCTATCTAGGATAGATTATACACCCTGTAGAGGTTATATAACTTTACCCACAAGACATGATCATCTCATATTGCCACGCGATTAACACACTTCCTTAGGTGTGCGGTGGAGAGATCATGACAAGGCCTTTATAGTGCAAAGCCTTCAACCTGGCTAAGTCAACTCTAAGGTTTTACCCTAGTAAGGAATCCACTAGACCGGGACCCCCTCTTGAGCCGAGTGAGATTTCTCATGGCCTACGCCACGCTCACTTTCAACCTACGATGAGACACAAGTTAGGACCCACAAATTAATCAGTCAGGACTATCCCATACCAGCCTTGTGGTAGTAGATAGGGCTTTGCAACAGTACCTTACAGACCGGTCCTTAATTGACTTAGGCCCAGACCACAAACCCCTCGTGCTCGACAATCAACACTGTGTCTCCGAACAACAGTGCATGCCTACACCCACCACCTAACCTTTAGCCTAAGTTTAAACCAAATTTTATTTTTTATTTTGAAATATTCCATAATCCTTCTTGACTCATCGAAGTCAAGAATACATTTAAAAGCTCATCATTTCATGTGAAAATGTTATCCCATCCTAAAGTTATTTTTATGCATGTCTAAGCATTTGCTACAAAAATTCTCTAGCCATACTAGTGTACTAACTAGAGTTTTATTCTAGGATGACAAGGTATCAAGGGATTCAAGGTCAACGGAGGAATTAACAAGTAGGTAATAACTAAATTTAAAACTAAATTGAAATACGTTGAATAAAATTAAGCATGCAATATAATTTAAATCAACATAATTTTATTTGCAAACTGGGTTCAACATGATCAAGGAGTGTGACTTGCCTTGCTCCAAGGTTTGGTGTGAATCGGCGTCGTAGAATTCTCCCGAATTGTCACAGTCTACACGTGAAAATAACCCACCAAACTCAAATAAACTCCAAAATTTAATCTGAGGGTAGAAATGGATAGATTAGAATCTTTGATTAATTTAGAAATTTGAATGGGCTCAATCAGAGTTAGGATGAAGGAGAACGGGCTCTCGGAAGTTTAAAATCAGAGAAAAAGAAAAGGCAGATTTTTTGGAATTATTTTTCTAAAGGAAAATGGATTTATGACGTCAGCAGGGGATTTTAATTTTTGGCTGAATTATTTTTCTACTGAAAAATCAGGTATATGACATCACATGACGTCAGCCCTGATTTAATTTTTCGGACCAGAGGCTGACATGTGAGCCCGGTTCATGTGGATTAGATCCATGGATTCGAGGGGAGACTAAGGATGTGTTTGGTTTGAGGGATGAAGTGGGATGGAATGGGATGGTTCCTTTGACCAAGCCTATCCATGTGTTTGGTTTGAGGGATGGGGTGGGATGGTCCAAAGTGGGATGAGCCTGTGCAAATTTAGGGTGTGTTTGGTTGCTGGGATAGAGTGGGATGGGATGGGGATGGGATGAGATGGTTCCACAAAAAAGTGGAACCACATGGTCCAGCATCTAAGAAGAATATTCTCTAAATTTGCACAGGCTCATCCCACTTTGGACCATTCCATTCCATCCCACCCCATTCCTCAAACCAAACACATGGATAGGCTTGGTCAAAGGAACCATCCCATTCCATCCCACCCCATCCCAGCAACCAAACACACCCTTAGAGAATATTCTTCTTAGATGCTGGACCATGTGGTTCCACCTTTTTTGTGGAACCATCTCATCCTATTGCATCCCATCCCATTCCACTTTCATCACTCCAACCAAACACATCCTAAGGTGGCGGGGAGGATGATGTGGCAGTGACATGGCATATGACTGGGCTATTTTGCAGATGTGGCAGCCAGGTGGCGTTGACGTGTCTGCCTCGTGGCTCGGGAGGGCTTGGGTGCTGATGTGTCAGTATACGTGGCTACCACTTGGACTTGAGCGCTGAGGTGGCAGGACACGTGGCTGCCATGTGTGCCAAAAATGCTGACTTGGCTCAGGGCTCATGAGGTGGCTACTGACGGTGCTGACCAGGCAGAGGTGGCGCTGACGGGAACGCCACGGGGCGCCACACAGCAGCCACGTCGCCTCCTGTGCTTGTGGCTGGCAAGGAGCGCAACAGAGAGAGGAGAGTGAGGGGAGTGCAATGATGTGTGCATAATTTACCGAAGACGGCCGGAGAGTGGTCGGCGACGAGGAAGGCGGCGGCACAGCTCGAGTGCTCCGGTGCAGCGGCGATCCGGCGGCGTCCGAGTGTAGAGGAGGGGCACACGGGCTTCGTGGAGAGGCAAGGAGGCCGAGGAGGGTGACGGCGAGGCTCGAATGTGGTCGAGGCAGCGGCTATCGCTCGCCAGAGTTCGGGGCTGCGGCAGAGGCGAAGGTGCACGGTGCGGGGTGGTGTAGAGCTCGAGAGAGGTGAACGAGGGCGGAGGGAGGTGGTGCGGGCAGAGGGGATGCCGAGGGGCTCCTTTTATAGGGCCGAGGTGGGGAGGCGGGCGGGATTCCTCGCCGGAGATCATGGGAAGGTGGCGACGGTTGCGGGTGGTAGGCGCGGGAATGGGGGAGGTGTGCACGGGGAGTGCGGCACACGAAGGAGCGAGGTGGGGCGGCGCTTGCATGGAAACAAAGCGTGGCCGGGAAGGGCGGAGCGGCGCAATGGCCGTGGCGACGGCGAGGCTGGGAATAAGGAGGCGGGCACGGGAAAGAAGACGGCTTGACAGGTGAGCCCTGGTGGCAGAGAGAGAAGGGAGAGGGTAGGACACGAGTGGCTGGATGAGGATCGGATAACCGGAAGGCACGGAGGAGAGAGGGAAGGCCGGACGGGGAAGATGGGCTAGGGCGCGTGCGTGGCCGATCTGGGCCGTCCACGCATCGGTCCGAGGGGAAGGCAGGGCGGGAGCGCGACGACAACGTGGATGGATCCTGGCCATCCACACGTCACTCGAAGGAAAAGTGCTGGAGACTAATTTTTGATTTTGGATTTTCAGAAAAGCCCGAGAAAATTCAAAAAGGCCCAGAAAAAAACCAAATAAATTCCAAAAAACCAGAAAAATTCACTGAAGTTCCTGGAGATATTTTGGACTTAGATAAAATATTACTAACTTAATTTGGTATTATATTTTTAACTTAAAATATTTTTAATTTCAACATAGATTTTAAAACTCCAGGAAAAACAGAAAACCAAATAAAAGCCAACTGAATCCAAATAATTAATTTTAAATGGGATTTTTACAGAAAATCAAAATATCATCCTATTTAATAATATTTTTAGGTTTTTACTTAAAATACTTTTCAATTCCAGCCTTTTTAAAAAACAGAAAATCTGGGCAAAACAAAATTTAAAATTTTAGGCAACCAAAACACTTATTTCTATTTTAAACCAAATTAATTTAATTTAAATTTTTTCACTCAAAAATTGAAATAAACAGCTAAGCTGTTACAAGACACTAGTAGCCTTAGTAGGAGTCAAGGAGGGCAGAGAGCTGAGTGCCTGATTCCCTAAGTCGAGAGATGATTGAGAGAGGCAATGGTCGACACAACGTTCACTTCAGAAGAAACATTTGGGAGAATCAACATTCGAAAACTGCAACATTTGAGACTTGAGAGCAATGGCTCCTTCCTGGTGCATATAAATTCACAAGCTTAGACTTCTCATTTCATCCTGCAACGTTCAGACTTCTTATTTCTTCACAAGCTAATCAATCTCTCATTGCTTCAACATCTCTCTATACTCCCAATTTCTTTAATATCCCTCTACACTGCCAATTTATTCAACATCCCTCTACACTCCCAAGTCCCTATTTATTCACTAATCACAATCCATCCACTATGCTACCAAGGAATCGGAGTACCAAGGAGCTCCCAATCGGTATGCAGAGGAGTCAAAGCACAAAAAGAATAGCAGGGCAACTTAGTGTAAGCTCCCGCCACTGCTCCCCAAGTCCTCCTCCGACTCTAACTCCCGTTGATGCTTGTCAGCTCTCAACAAGTATGGGTGACTATGGCATAGATGACCATCATATGGATGGTACAGAGAGCTACGAAGAGTATCAGGACAATCTGGAGCCAATGGGGACTCTAGAGTTTCCTCGCCCGCCCACGGATGACAACATTGGCGGGTCTAGACGGAAGGCAAATTGTTGGAAACACATGATCTAGAGCCAGGAAATTCGAGACGGCAAATTGGTAGAGATCGCAACTTGTAATTATTGCAATGCTAAATTAACTACTCGTATAGTTGTAGGGACAGGGCACTTGAACCGATACTACAAAGTATGCTTACGTAAGATGGCGGCAAGGGCCAAGAGGAGGAGGAGTATAAATACAACTAAACTTCATGGCCGATGGTTTTGTAAGTACTTGTGTATACGACACGCTTTCTGCCCGTGAGGAAATTGCTAGATATATTGTTTCAGAAGATCAACTGATTAGGATGGGTGAAAGTTGCACGTTCGAAAGAATGATCTAATGTAGCTTTTGCCCATACTACCAACATGTTAGTAGGAGAACTACTACATATAATACTTTACGGATGTATCAAAAGGAACTACCAGAGTTGAAAGAACTATTCAAACAAGTTCAGTTTTCTTTTGCTATAACCTTAGATATTTGAACATCGTCACACCAGAAAAGTGCCTACCTTAGTGTTGTAGCCTATATTTTGACGATAATTATAAGTTAAACAAAGAGTCATATGATTTAAAGTAATTAATGAATCACATACGGGAGAGGCCATTGCGAAGCGTATATTACAAGTACTTGATGATTTTAAGATGGATAATAAAATTGTTTCTATCACTCTTGATAACGCATCGGCATACACAACGGCTATGAACATCCTCACCTCAAAGTTGTAGACATATGTTGGTGGTTATGTCCTACATCAAATATGTGTATGCCTCATCTTGAACCTTGTTATTCAAGACGGTATGCAAGAAATTAGTGTATATTTGAACAGTATCTATGATGTCATTCGATACCTTACAAGTTCCCCACAAGTGTAGCCAGGCTTGCGGAGTACTGCGCAGCTAATAGGAAAGAGTCAAGAAAATTTGATCTTGACATGAAGGTGAGGTGAAACTCTCAACATACATCATATTAAAAAGTTACAAGGGTATGAACATGTCATATTCATTTTTATCAATGCTAACTCTCAAAATAATAAAGTGATATTTACCAATTCAGATTGACAGATTGCTAGTCATTTTCGAGAGTTTTAACATCTTTTTATAAAGCAACAAAGATTCTATCAGGTGTTTATTATCCTACATCTTGCTTAGTTATAGAATTTATTTGGTTAATTGCAGATAAGATTGCCAAATTTAGGGAGAATCCCTTTTAAGCCATGCGTGGTAGCAATGGAGGAAAAGAATTATTAAATATCTTAGTTCCATTTCATACTTGTATTGCTTTGCTATTATTTTTGATCATACGAAAAAATTGGCAGGTTTGCAAATTGGTATGGAAGGAATAGGTGAATGACTTGGTCTTGATTATTCGGAATCTTTCGCACATGTCAAAGAGGAGCTTTTTCGTGTTTTCCGTATGTATCATGACAAGTTTGGTAGCAGCGCGAGATCGAAGGCCTCACAACAGACACAATAAGGAAATACAAGCTTGATATCACACTTATGGAAGAAACTAAAGGGCAAGTCTACTTCATCCTCTCAGCCTCAGGTGGTCTCCAAGTGAAATTCTATCTCAGAGCTAAACCACTACTTAGAGCATGATTTTGCAAATATTGATTCTGATCTTACTGGCGGAGGCAAGATAGACTTGCTCGAGTGGTGAAAGAACAGCAAGTAGTTATTTCCTGTGCTATCACATTTTACACGGGATATTCTCCTGGTGCCGGTGTCCACCGTCTCTTCAAAAGCGACGTTCAGTACGGTAGGAAGAATAATTGAAGAAAGGAGATCACCCCTCATGCCTAGGATGGTGGAGGCAATCACATGCGCCAAAGACCAGGAATTAGCTAAAGAGCGGCAATAGCGTCAACTGAAGGATACTGAAATCGTGCAGGTATACGCTGACCTCGAACGCATGAATGACCTGGACATTGATGAGTAGATACTATGTACACATGTTGTTATAGTTAGTATATACATATATTGTTACTGTACTCTTTTCCTTACTCGAGGAACCCCATTCTAAGGCGTAAGATTTTTAACGAGACGGTAACATTCTATTTTTAAAATATCAAAAAAATTCACCTATTTCTGAAATATTTACGTCATTGTGTGCCCATATTTTTATGCAACTAATTCAATTTTAACTAGTTTTTAACAAGACATGTATGAGAGAAAGGAAGATAGCAGCTACCGCCACTATCGTCGCCTCCGCTTTGGTTGTGTATAGTTACTTCGGGCTGGACTTAGACGACACGGCACGAACGTCGGTACGACAGGCTTTGGGCTGTGTTTGGATCTAGCCAGAGGCAAGGTGGGCCGGCACGGCGAGTTAACTGAGCCAAGTTGACACGGCACAAAACGACCCAAAACACAATAAATCTGAGCCGTGCTAACGCGGCACGGTCTAATGTCCACCTCTAGTTGAGAGGAACAGCCGAGCAGAACAGGTTGGGCAATCCCAGTCTTGGCTATCCGCTACAGTATCAGAGATGCTATGCGCACCAAGAAACACGCACAAACTCCCTCGACGAGTCGCTGACATGCAGTCCACCAAAACGCCTAAAAACAGTCGGGCCTGCCTGTCAGCGACTCAACGCGATCATTTTTTATACACTTAATACATGTTTGATGTTTCGTTCAAAAACATGACAGGCAGCTCTCAGCTAGTATTCATCATACGTAACAGATCCAGGATTCTTCGGTCCAAATTTCAGGATTCAGATATACTACATGGCGACAACCTAACAAAATTCATTATTGTGGTTAAGTAGCAACTCGAAAGGTGCATCAACGGTGTGTTCACCAAGTCACTAACTACACATTTACATAAGAAAAAAGATATGTTTTTTTATTATGATTTATGACTTTTGAATTCTAGCTGTTCACTAGACATAATATGAAGAGAGATAATTACGTATGATTTTTACCAATATAGTTAAAATCGATATAATATCTACTATAATTGACTAGTAGACTCTGTCTCAAAAAATACTTCATATAAAAACTAATTACTATAACATAAACCATATGTCTAACCGAAAAGAATAAGTCGAAAGTACCAAAATATTTGGCTTAGGATGCATTCTTATAAGCAGTGGCAGTACTGCTAGCAACCACGTTGTCATCATCTGAGGAGACTGTCACCGGTATAGCATCAGCTTCCACCAGATCCCTTGATTTCACGAGCTCTTTTACGGACCCCCTAATATTTCTTAACCGTCCAATCATTTTAGTCCAACGAATTAGATTAGTTGGGATTTTTATATTACCTGGTTAAATACTTAAAGTATAATTTTTTAAAGGATAAAATAGTAACTCTCCAAAGGATCAAAACCAGCACCAAGCCATTTTTCCTTGCGAGGAGCCACCATGGCCTTCTGCTCAAGTAGGTCCAATTTCCAGGTTCCGGCCGGACTGTGACCATAATAGCTGCCATGACCGCCTAATCACTTAAGTAAGCCTAACTCCAAAGCAACCCTAGATTGTGCAATAACCGATGCCGCATGCGTACCTGAATCGGTTTGATAGTTAGGCGCACGATGCTTTTAATAATTTTGAAATCAATCAGATGTGGGGATCATGTTCTTCGCCATGGCGGCGTGGCAAAAGAATTGTCTACCGATGTCTTGTAGGAGTTAGAGTCAGTTTAGTTAGAGATAATTTAGGGGTGAAAGAAAAGGTACTACCACTGAAATTGGTGAAACAAAAAGTACCACCACTGAAATTGCCATCACAGATAGTTAAGAATAGTCATCATAGATGGTTTCTTGAACCATTTGACTTCATGGGTTAGTGATAATAGGAGTTATTCACGGACGGTTCAAAAACCGTCTGTGAAAACCGTATCACAGATGGTTCGAAATTAGAATCATTTGTGATCGTCTGTTATCACAGATAGTTCGAACTAGAACCGTCTATAATAGTTTATTATCACAGACGACGGTTCTTGGTAAAAATTGTCTGTGATATGCAAGTATTACAGACAGTTGGTATATAGAATCGTATATGGTACTTTCCCATTATAAACGGTTCGTAAATAGAATCGTCTGTGATGTGCGAGTATCACAGACGGTTTTTGGTTCGAGATGTTTGTGATTCTCCTTCACAGACGGTTTATACCACAAAACAGAATGTGATAGTTCATTCTATACCTAAATTTTTTTCTGTTTTCCAGCTAGCCTCTGGAAATGTTAGCTATGCCCTTTGAAAACAAGCAAATGTAGCAGTAAACACAGCAGCACATTCCATTTTCATTAAGATTAGAATTCACCATTACGACATTATAAGATAACAAGCAGGTTACCCATCAGACACAGCAAGAATATGACAAGAACACATCTATGCCTAGGCCCTCTTGCGATGCAGCGTGCAGACAATAGAAGATGCAGCGCGTGAGCTGGATGTCCTTAACGCCCACTGTCGCCGAGTGCTGTCTTGGTAACCAGCTGCTTCCGTGGCGCCTTGCCGCCCGTAGACTTACGTGTTGTCTACTTCGTAAGGGCCATCGGGGTCGGGGTCGAGGAGGACGACAGTGAGAAGCCTGGAAAGATTTTGAGCGATGGTAGGTAGAGGATGGGTTTGGGTGAGTATTTATAGAGGGAGAGGCGAGAGTGGGAAATTTTTTGATGGAATGGGCACGAGGACGGAGTGGTGGAACTATAATCCGTGGGGTGGGGGTTGGTGGATTTCTATTGGTTAGGATTTGGTTGGGGAGGATCGACAGGTACAGCGGTCAGAGACATAATTATCGTAGACGGTTCTATATACCAACCGTCTGTGATACTCGTCCATCACAGACGGTTGGTAGCTAGAATCTTCTGTGATATGTGAGTATCATAGACGGTTCTATATACCAACCATCTGTAAATTATAATATAGAGAACAAAGAGAATATATATGTGTGTGTGCGCGCGCAATTTAAACATCTAGTTTCAAAAGATAAAATAGCAAAATTTTATATAGCTTATATATACTCATTTGAAAGGTTTCAATGAGATCTACAACTTTGCAATTGAGGTAACCCCAAATTCCGATGAGAAGATCAAAAATTTCAGCAAAAACAGAAACTGAAAACTTGCAACACAAATTTGGGGCTAAAGATGGCTGATTTTAGAGGTCTTAAAGGGCGACTGGCATAAGCAAGTCATTTTTTTTAGATCGGACTCATCGTTAGCTTTCCCAATGAATACAAAAACATTGAAAATGGACATTGTATGTAAAAGTTATGCCCGTTTTACTAAAAGTATCTTGTAACAGAATCCTACTTGGACTCTAATTCGTCATGGATTCAAATTGAAACTGTTATATCTTTCAATTTTATGGGCCAATATTGCTGAATTTTTTTTATGAAAGTTTGTGGTTATATGTAGAAAGACTCCACCAATTTTCATCGCATTCGACATAAATTTAGCACGCTTTTCGATTTTCAGGGAGGTAGACACTTTTTGGGAAGTTCTACATAGAGAAATTAGAAAACAGCCACACCAAATTTGGATTTTAGGAGAGCCAACAACTCAAGTGTAACATCCTGATTTTCAGAGCCTTTTCGAAGCTTTTAAAATAAAATTCACCATTTGAATTTTTCTGGAATTAATTAAAGCTTAATTGGAATTTTCATTAATCAAAAAGGCTTTAATATGATTAAGATAAACATTAACATTTGCCAAAGATATTTTATTTGAGTTCCTTGTGTCTCAAGGGCTTTTCTGGGATTTTTCTGGATTTATTTGCTATTTTCTAGAGCTCAAAAGGAATTAAATGAATTTCTGGAAATAGAAAATCCCCAAAAATCAAACCGCCGGTGGGCGCAGCCCACCCACCCAGCCGCCCGCCAGCTCGCCTCGCCCGCCTACCCCGCTTCGCCGCCGCGCGCGCGTGCATCCGCGCCCGGCCGCGCCGCGCTTCTCCGCCGCCGATGGTCGACGCGTGTCGCCATCTCGCCGCCGCTTCGCGCCGCGACGCCATCCCATCCGCCGCCGCGCGCGCTCTGTGGACGCCGCGAGTGGGGCCCACTGCCGTGTCGTCTCCGCCGACTCGTCCTCGCTCCGAAGCGGACTCGCCGCCGCCTTCCGTTTTCGCCGCCGTCGCCGACTCGTCGCCCACGCCGCTGGGACTCTTCGTCTCCGGGTATAAAGGGCCCGACCCCTCGACTTCCGCTCGAAGCCGCGCCCGCCGCCGCGACGCTCGGCGCCACTGCTCGCCGACGTACCCGTGAGCGCAGCCGTTGCCGCCGCCGCTCGCCGCCGTGCTCCGCCGTCGCCGCCGGTTCGACGCGGTGAGTCGCCAACGCCGTCGCCGCCCGCCATGATCTCGCCGGCGATCCGCGCCGGACACTCGCGCCGCGCTCGCGCGCCAATGAATCGCGCCGTGGACGCTCGGTCCGCGCGCGCAGCTTCACGACGCCCCGCCCGCCGCCGCTTTCTTCCGTGCCGAGTCCACCGTGCACCGTGCCTCTCGCCGGTGGGGCCCGCATGTCGGCCGTACCGTGGACCAAGCCGAGTCAACCGCCCGACCACCGCCATGTCACCGCCACGTTAGCTCGGCGTACACGTGTCCGCCACGTGGTCGCCACGCCACCAGCCCGCTTGCGCAGCAGCGCACCGATCCACCAAGATCGTTCCGTGCACGCGCCCACCGTGGACCCAGCTCTCCATGCGCCGGTCCACGTAGCGCTGCAATTTTCTATTTTCCCGATTTTCTTTAGATCCAATTTTCCAAGAGCTCGTTCTCCCTCGTCCTAGCTCCGATTGACCCGATTCTTTTTCCTAAATTCATCTAAAATTGAGCTCTACCTTTTGGTTCAGGTTTGAAAGTTTTTGAAGTTCATTTGAATTTTATTTGATTTTATTTTGTCTTTTCGATGCGTTTTCTCTCTCGTTAGATCACGTGTTCGAGGGAACGGAAGTTGGATTTGAAGACCAAGAGACCTCAGCTGAGCAAGGCCAAGGCAAGTCGTGTCCTTTGATCATGTTGAACCCAGTTTTTAAATCTATTATGTATTATGTTGCTTTAAATTATCATGCATTGCTATTTTATTATAAAACCCTTGTATTGGTAGTTAATGACCTAATTGATTATTTCCTCCTTGATAATTTGAATACCATGATTCTATTGTCACCATAGGATGGGAAATTACTTAGTGATGCAATATTAGTTGTCACATAGGTTATGCGTTTAATTGCTTAGCCATGCTTATCATTAGTACGTTGGGTTTATCATCACATGTGGTTAAGTTAATCTTGACTTAATGATATACTTGAATGTGGTGGTTAACCACGGTTATAAAACTTGCTGCCATGGCATGGATAGTGTCATTGGTGTTGGTTATACAAAATTGGTTTTCACTTGGGCGATTGATCGTGCAGTAAAGGGGGTGCGAGAGGCACATGGGATGTGGATGTTTCGCCTGGGTAATTCTTAAGGACTTAACTTTGTGTGCCATTGATCTGAGCTTAATCGTGCAAACCACATGTCTAGTATGAGATAGACCTGGCATAATAATTTGTGAAGTCTCCACTTTGGTTTTACTACCGATGTTGTTGTGGTGCAAGAGGGGGCAATTATCGACTAGGGGGTTACCCTACTCGACGGCGAAACCTTAGCGAGTGGGATCAGGTGGAGATGGATCATTGTAAAAGCCTTGTTATGATTATCTTTAACGTGAGGATTATCACATCGTGTGGGTACAGTTGTGCAACCTCTACAGAGTGTAAAACTATTCGAATAGCCGTGTCCTCGGTCATGGACAATGCTCGGTGATTTCACACGAGGGGTAGAGTTTTCCTAAAAACCTGGTTGGGTTAAGTTGGAAAGTGAATGGTTAGTTCACGGGTGTTCATTACATGGATCTTGGTTCATGGTGGATTTCTTGGGTGAATGGTCAGTTCACTTGTGGTTGGTCTCAATTCCTTTGGTTACTTATTTATTATCATTTACAAAGCTTGCTTTTCAATCTATTTATTGTATTTACTTTAAATTGTTGCTTTCTGCAAAATTAACCTTTCAGCCATCCATTGGTAAGCCTTGCATACTATATTGCATCTTTGTTACAAACGACTTGCTGAGTACTCTATGTACTCACGCTTTATGCCCTCGTTGCTCGGTTGAGGAGGAGGAGAATCACCAGCAGGAGGTTCCGAAGGAGAGTACTTGACGTCTTCGCGGATTAGGCTTCGTTCTCCACTCGATAGCCCGTGGGCGTGTCGATTGGTCGCGCTTTCTTTTGGATTTCATTGCTAGTTTTTGTTAAGCCCTTGGGCTAATAATTGTAAGCTTGGCCATAAGGTCGTACTCTGATAATTATCAATATAATTTGGATTTTCCTTAGAATATCGTGATGTAGATGATATTTATCTTTGTACATACTGTGTGCACTAGCGTGATCCTGGACTAGTGCAAAATACACAGGAGAGTCCGGATTTGTATATTCGGGTCTCTACATCAAGTAAGGTAAGAGGGTTTGGATTTTCAAATGGTTTTCAATTACAGCATCAAAGATGGTTTTTAATCCGAACTGTCTGTGATAATTGGAGACATCACAAACGGTTCTTATTAGGAACCGTCAATGAAACATCACAGACGGTTCTTATTTAAAACCAAATATGATAATTACAGATATTATAGATGATTTTTAATCCGAACCATCTGTGAAGTATCACTGACAGTTTTTATAAAAAACTGTCTATAATAATTGCGGATATCACAAACAGTTTTCAATCTGAACCGTCTGTGATAATTCATAGATGGTTCTTAACTTGATTCTTATTCAGAATTGTCTATGATAATTCATAGATGGTTCCCACCAGATTCCTTGATATGGATGGTGAGCTCGTACTCCTGGTCGCAGCCCATATAGGAATCTGACACCAGGTGAATCAAGTATATCCTTCTCCCTGCTTCTGTAGGAGCCTTAAACTCGAGCTTGACCCTAGCCATCTTCTGAAGCGCAACCCACTTGCTCGGCAGCAACTGGTTGCTGGAGCTATCACCGATCACCAGCCACCATCCTTCCTCCTTAGTCTTTGGGCACCTGGGAGCATGAACCGGCCCAACCTCGGACTGCAGATTCGTCGCGTCACGTTCCAACGTCACCTGCAGAGTCACAAACATCATAAGCCATGTCAATGCTGGGGAACTGTCTGAGGAATTCAATGATGCCCTGAAGCTTAGAGCTTGGTAACTGCACAATTCTCGCATGTCATCAGTATTCATCACGGCCAAGTCGAAGATGCTCTCTACAGCCATCTTTTCGTTCTCTTGGCACCGATATGCTAACTCCTTGGTGAAGTGAGGAAGCTGTGTTAGATTGATCTCAGCCGATTAGCCCAACGGCTAATCGGGCCTTGATCCGCGCCCTGATCAGGGGCGCCTAGTCCATCCTTTGGCTGGTGGGCCCCCGTCGCGCTGTGCAATAAATAGAGGGTGGGGGCCGGCGGCTCGACTTACGAGGTTGGCCTGAGCCGTACATCCCCACCGACACACAAACCCTAAACCGATCTAGAGGGGGCGCAGTCAGCGGCGGGATGCTCCATCGTCGTCCCCGTCACCGGATCTACACCGCCGCCGACGCCATCGTCCTCTTCTCCGACCGTCGCTGCCCGTGCGCAGACTTCACCGCCGAACCTGCGATGGCTAGCTCCTCCTCCACGCAATCAGACGGTCGGTACCCCCTCTCTCTCTCCCTTCACTCTCAGATCTAGTTTCCCCAAGCGCACAGAAAAAGTTCAACAATGGTATCAGAGCCTTACCGGTTGCGCCGCCGCCGCCGCTGCGCGCGCGCGCCAAGGCTTCCGCCGCCGCCGCTGCGCCTCCCCATGGGGCCGCCGCTTGCGCCAGTAGCGCCGCTTCACCCGAGGCCGCGCGACGCCCACGTGCCGCTGCTGCCGCTCGCGACGCCGCCGCCGCCCTTCAATGGGGCCGCCGCCACGCCTCGCGCTGAGCCACCGCCGCACGCGCTGGCCGCCCGCCGCAGACGCCGCGCGCTCCGCTGGGCTGGCTGGGCCGCGCGCGCCGCCGCAGCGCCGCCGCTCGCGCCGCCGACGCCCGGCGCCGGCGCCGCCATTCCTCCCCGTTCCCTTTTTCGGACTGGCCGCCAATGGCATTAGGGTTAGGGTTTTGTGGGGGTGCGGTTTTTTGTTCCTGCGGAAATCACTCCGCACCATCCAATTGGATGGACGGCTGAGATCAGGCGTGAGGGGGCTCTATTGGGGCCGGCCTGTTTTGGGCTCCGCGGGAGCGAACTGGGCTGCGGCCATGGTGCTGATGGCGGGCGCGCGCGCGATGGCCAATTGGGCCGGCGTGTTTTTTGGGCCGCGGCTGCAAAGGAATGGGCCAAATGGCCATTGTGCACAGTAATTCCATTAAATGAATTTATTGATTTTCAGAAGCATTTATGAGTGAATTTGATTGAAATTTGATCCAAAATCTCTGTAAATTTTTGCACCAACATGTTAATTTTTTCAGAGATTAAATGTGTACAGTATAATGCTTCTGTATAATGAATTATTTTTAGAATAATTACAGTTTCCGCTGCAAAAGTTAATGTTGATTAATTTTCATTATTAAATTCGAACCAACGGGAGAATTTAATTTTGGAAAAATAGATATAATTTCCAGAGATTTATGATATTGTTATTTTCTGACCAACGTTGATAATAACAGTATTATAATTTTTAATTGATGATTTTATGCATTATTTCTATTTCTGCCCAACAGTGATGTAGATTTAATGTATAGATAAAATTGATTTAATTGTATGTTGTATTTTTGACCAACGTTGGAAATAAGGCATATAATTTTTGCTGTTATGTTCTCACTTTATTTAAACTATTTTTCAAGAGGATACAACTTGATGAGTTGTATCAGAGAGATCCCTACTCTTAAAGGAGATAATTATGGAGAGTAGAAGAAAAAGATAGACTTAGCGTTTATCTTGGCTGAGGTGGACTGGGTCCTCACTACAACACGTCCCACTGAGCCTATGGCACCGGTGAGGGATCAAAATGAGGATGATACTGCTTGGCCAGAAAAGACAGAGGGATCATGCTCCTTACGATGTCTTATGACCTTGAGCATAAGAATGGACCACACCAACAAGAAATGTATGGGTGTGATAAAGAACACGATTGAGCTCGCTATTGTGGGCTCAATCGCAGAGTGTGACATCACACAGAGTACCTTGAGAGAATAAAGAGTCGGCCATCGCTCTTCAAAGACTTATGCTACACACGGTGATTAAACACTTGTGTGAGAAAGGTACTCTGGTGGTGGCAGTGGCATAAGAGAGCACATACTGAGGATGAGCAACTTGGCATCCAAGCTTAAACCAATGGATTTGGCTCTCAAGGATGAGTTCCTTATTCATTTAGTTTTTGCTTCCTTGCCTAAAGAGTTTGACACTTTTGTTGTCAACTATAACATGCAGCCCGAGAAATGGGACTTGGAAAAGTGTATAGCTATGTGTGTGCAAGAGGAGGAAAGAATTAAATCCTCACATGGTGGATCCATCAACTATGTGAAGGATAATAAGAAAAAGAACAAGGGAAAAGCCTCTGTCCATCAGCCTCAACAGAATAAATTTGTTGTAGACAAAGATCAGTGTCTTCACTGCAAGAAGACGAGACACTACAAGAAGAACTGTCCTGATTACTTAAAGATGATAATGGCAAAGAAAGGTGAGAACATTATTACCTTTATAAATGAATGCATGTATGTGCAATATTCGAAATCCACTTAGTGGATTGACTCAGAAGCAACTGTTCGTGTTGCTAATTCCTTACAGGGATTCCGTTCGACGAGGACTATGCAAAGAAACGAAAGATGCATTAAAGTTGCAAATGGAGTCCAACCTGAAGTTGAAGTCGTTGGTGATCTTTCATTAGAGTTAGCTAATGGCTCCAATCTTTTACTTAGAGATGTCCTTTTTGTTCACTCTTTACAGAGGAATTTGATTAGTGTTTCAAATTTGGACAAAGATGGTTATGATTGTAATTTTGGAAATGGCAATTGCGAAATAATGTTTAATAAAGAATGTGTTGGTCTTGC
The DNA here is from genome assembly GCA_036346575.1 of Dendrocalamus sinicus. NCBI lineage: Eukaryota > Viridiplantae > Streptophyta > Magnoliopsida > Poales > Poaceae > Dendrocalamus > Dendrocalamus sinicus. The sequence goes on along the minus strand of CM070660.1, from coordinate 5,831,949 downwards.
CATCTTACAAAATGAGCTTTATTTGTTATCATTATGTGATGATGTGAATGTCGTATGCGATAATGGGAACGTCGCGTGCGAGAAAGTGATTGAATCCTCGTCTACGAATGCGAACAGAAAACGAAAGAGAACTCATAATGAATCGTCGAAATTATGGCACTGTCGTTTAGGCCATATTTCGAGGGGGAGAATAGAAAGACTAGTTAAGAATGAAATTCTTCCTCTATTAGAGTTCTCAGACTTAGAACAATGCAGAGAATGCATTAAAGGAAAATATGTAAAGAAGATTAAGAAAGACGCCAAAAGAAGCACAGGAGTTCTACAAATTATTCACACAGACATTTGTGATCCTTTTTCTGTGAAAAGTGTGGATGGATATGACTCGTTCATAACATTCATGGATGATTACTCCCGTTATGGATACATTTATCCAATCAAAGAAAGAAATGAAGCTTTGGATAAATTCAAGATATTTAAGGCTGAAGTTGAAAACCAACACGATTTAAAGATTAAGATAGTCCAATCTGACCGTGGGGGGAGTACTACGGTCGACATACCCCATATGGACAAGTTCCTGGACCTTTGCAAGGTTTTACAGAAAATGGCATAGTGGCCCAAGATTCTACACAGGCGAACCTCAGCAAAATGGAGTAGTGAAAGACGAACTGCACTCGATGGATATGGTGTGAAGCATGATGAGCTATTCCACACCGCCATTGAGTTTATGGATGGAGGCATTGAAAACCGCCATTCATATTCTCAACAGAGTGCCTAGTAAGTCGGTGCCCAAAACACCGCATTTGTTGTGGACAGGAAGAGTTCCTCACTAAACCACTTACGTGTGTGGGGAGTCTGCTGAGGCTAAAGTATTTAACCCAAACCTTGGAAGCTTGATCCCAAAATGATGAAGTTGCCATTTCATTGGCTACCCCGAAAAGTCAAAAGGTTTTCATTTCTACCGCCCGCATGGATATACAAAGTTTGTAGAAACGAGACACGCTGTCTTCTTAGAGGATGAAATGATGAGGGGAGCATGGTAGCTCGAGAGATTGACCTTGAAGAGAAGCGGTGTATGCGCCCACTCCGATGATTCAAGAGCCATTCTTCACACTACTGCTCTCGCTGCACCGACGGGCAAGATATGTGGTGCCAAGACTGTTATTGTTCCTCCCGTGGCAACAATGAATGATAATGAGGAACTCGTCCTTCAGATCCTATAGAACCTATTGCCACAGATGAGGGGAGCAACAAAGACCACAAATGTAAGATGTAACAAATGAGGAGGCCCTGAGGAGGTCTCAAAGAGTAAGAAGATCAGCTATTTCGATGATTATCGATTTATCATACAGAGAATTTCAAATGGAGGATGATCCCACCTCATTTGAAGAAGCCATGAGAAGCTTAAAATTCTCAAAATGGCTTGAGGCCATGGAAGAGGAAATGAGGTCCATGAAGACTAATAAAGTCCGGGACTTGGAAATTATTCCTAAAGGAGCCAAAACAGAGGGTAAATGGGTCTACAAGACAAAGCTTGACTCCCAAGGGAATGTAGAAAGATACAAAGCGCGACTTGTGGCAAAAGGCTTCACGCAAAGAGAAGGGATTGATTACAATGAGACCTTTTCTCCAGTCTCATGTAAAGATTCTTTCATAATCATAATGGCATTAGTAGCACATTATGATTTAGAGTTACATCAGATGGATGTAAAGACGACATTTCTTAATGGGGATTTGGAGGAAAATGTTTACATGGCACAACCGAAAGGTTTTGTCGTGGAAGGAAATGAAAGAATGGGATGCCGCCTAAAGAAATCGATTTATGGGTTAAAGTAAGCTTCAAGACAGTGGTACTTGAAGTTTGACAGTACAATAAGAAAAATTTGGGTTTAAAGAGAATGTAGAGAACAACTGTGTTTATGCAAAGTTTAAATATGGGAAGTTTATCTTCCTAATCCTGTATGTGGATGATATCCTACTGGCTAGTAGTGATGTCAGTCTGCTACTAGAGACAAAGAAGTTTTTGTCCTCAAACTTTGATATGAAAGATCTTGGTGAAGCTTCGTTCGCTCTAGGATCAAATTCACCGGATAGAAACAAAGGGTACTGGACTGTCACAAAAGGCATATATAGAGAAAGTCTTAAAGAAATTTGGTATGCATAAATGTAGTCCTTCACCTGCACCTATAGTCAAGGGGCGGATATGGGGATTTTCAATGCCCCAGAACCAATCTGAGCTCGAACAAATGAAATCGGTTCCATATGCTTCAGCTGTCGGAAGCTTACAGTATGCTCAAGTATGCACACGCCATGACTTAGCGTTTGTTACCGGGTTACTTGGTAGATTCCAGAGCAATCCTGGAATAGAACATTGGAAATTGGTAAAAAAAGTCTTGCGTTATTTGCAAGAAACAAAAGGCCTCATGATGACATACAGAAGATCATATTCACTCCATATAGTGGGGTATACAGATTCTGATTATGCGGGAGATGATAGAAAGTCGACATCCGGATATGTGTTCACTCTCGCTGGAGGAGCTATATCGTGGAAAAGCTCGTCCACAATGTATGCCGAGTTTGTAGCATGTTATGAGGCTACGGGGCAGGTGAACTGGCTAAAGAAGTTCATACCCGGTTTAAAAGTGGTTGACGACATCAATAGACCACTTAAGTTGTCTCGCGATAATGAACCCGCAGTAATGTATGCCCACAACAATAAGTCAAGTGGTGCTGCCAAACACATTGACATAAAGTACTATGTTGTGAAAGATAAAGTTCGGGATCAAATTATAAGTCTTGAGTATATAAGTACCGCAAAGATGTTAGCGGATCCGCTTACTAAAGGCTTACCACCCAACGTGTTCAGAGAACATGTAGCCAGCATGGATTTAAGAGAAAGCCTATGATTCCTGGACTAAAAGATGGCCCAAAAGATTAAAGTAACTATTTCAGAACAGAGAGGTGTATTGTAGCTGTTAAATCTATCGGCGATTGACCGTGACGATGAGACATGTTCTGTGCACTAATCTGTGATGGAATGAGTAAAGTCAAAAGTAATTAAAGTTAAAGCATAGATTGAGATCAAGGGGGAGAATGTTAGATTGATCTCACCGATTAGCCCAACGCTAATCGGCCTTGATCCGCGCCGATCGGGGCGCCCGGTCCATCCTTTGGTGGTGGGCTCGTCGTCACGCAAGCAATAAATAGAGGGTGGGGCGCGGCTCGACTTACGAGGTTGGGTGAGCCGTACATCCCCACCGACACACAAACCCTAAACCGATCTAGAGGCGCGATCGTGGCGGAAGCTCCATCGCCGCCCCCGCCACCGGATCTACGCCGCCGCCGACGCCATCGTCCTCTTCTCCGACCGTCGCTGCCCGTGCGCAGACTTTACCGCCGAACCTGCGATGGCTAGCTCCTCCTCCACGCAATCAAACGGTCGGTACCCCCTCTCTCTCTCTCCCTTCACTCTCAGATCTAGTTTCCCCAAGCGCACAGAAAAGTTCAACAAGCTGTACCAGCGCAGAGTCACGATCTCACTCACCCTGTGTCACCATTTGACTCAATTCTATTGCATTGAGAGCGAGACTAAGCCATCCGTTGCTTGAAATAACATCAACCATTGCCTGGTCAGTAGCCAGGTTCCCGACCACAGTGTGCCTTGCAAAGTGGGCTTGGAGCAGCACGTTGGCCTTGACATGAGGATCACCATATTTAGGGGGTGTTTGGGACTGCTCCACAAACTCTGCTCCACAAACTCCACCGTGGAGCAGCTCCACAAAAAACTGGAGTTTGTGAAGTACCTCTTTAGGTGCTCTCACAACTCCACCTTTTTTTCTCGAACAGCGTGCGTGGAGCTGAAACCGTTTGGCTAAAAAACGTGGAGCGGAGCTGAAAAACGTGGAGCGGAGCAGTCCCAAACACCCCCTTAGGCTTGTTGATACAGAAACTCTGGTACCGGGCAATTATCTCGATCAATTCTTCCTCACCACGACGACTTGGAAAGTCTGCATATTCGAACGCAGATGATAGAATCACCAGGAGGCCCTTCAAACTTAGGGCTTGTTCTTTTTAGCTACGGCTTATAGATTTTGGTTGAAATTTTTAAATTTTAGCTGTTTGCGACAGAGATTATAGAGAGAGATACTCACTTACGATTTTGGTTGATACAGATGTTAGACTTTTAACATATACTATAATTAACTTGTAGACCCCATCTTAATACTCCATTTAAAAGTTAGGTACTGTATGTAACATCCTGATTTTCAGAGCCTTTTTGAAGCTTTTAAAATAAAATTCACCATTTGGATTTTTCTGGAATTAATTAAAGCTTAATTGGAATTTTCATTAATCAAAAAGATTTAATATGATTAAATTAAATATTAATATTTGCCAAAAATATTTTATTTGTGTTCCTTGTGTCACAAGGAATTTTTCTGCATTTTCTGGAATTTTTTGGAGTTTGTTTGAGCTCAATTTGAAATTTCCAAAAAAAAAGAAAGAGGAGAGAGAATGAACAGTACCCCGAGAGGGTACTGTTCACGCGTCGTCTCCAGCGCGAGCCCGATCGATCTGTTCGCCATGTACAGATTTTTTTTCCGATTTTCTCTCTCTTCATAACTTTCAATCCGGACCTTATCTTAATGTCTTCCCAAAAGGAAAGTTGTGCCAAATCACGCAAAGAATCTGTTGAGGAACCGTCGCTGGCGACCAGTCCGAGCGATTCCTCTGTATAGAACAAGAACGAATCAATCACAGAATCACAGAAGAATAGATTGAACACACAGAGAGGTAGAGAGAACTCCTGGTCTTTCACTTTATTGCTTTCATTCATGTGTACATAATGAGGGGGGTCTAGGTCCCTATTTATAGTCTACGGTAGGGTGCCCAAATATGCCAGGACTCTTGGCCATGGGCCCAGTTTCCTAACACTCCCCCTTGGGCACTCACCCAACATGCTCATGCCTCGTCAAAACTCCATAAAAACCCAGTGGGAAAAATTTGGAGAAAGAGTACATGATACATGTGATGCTGCGATGCACGAATTGCCTCATTAAAAACCTTGGTCGAGAAACTTCATGGAAAACTCGTCAAGGGAAAAAGAGTACAATTCACCCAACTTCATTGATCTTGAGGACTTTGCTCATTTGGGTACTTAACCTTCAGGATTAAGATTTAATAATGGGCTTGAGAGAATTCTCCCCCTGAATTCTGCACTTCTCTAAGTCTCATCATTCCAATCCCTCACACGCACCTTTCAAAATTAGATGCGGGGAGTGACTTCGTGAACAAATCAACATGACTTAGTGTGCAGTACTTTAATCTTGTCCATCTTTGCAATTCATGAGCATAGAGGAACTTGGGGTTGATATGCTTACATAGCCCGTCTGCACTAGTGCAACGCAAGCTGCATTATCTTCATGGATAATTATGGGGGTTTGCACAATATTCATTCCACATAACTGCTGGATGTGGTGATCCGTTCAGCGGAACCAAGCGCACTCTCGTGCGGCTTCATACAGTGCTATAATTTCTGAGTGGTTCGTCGAAGTAGCTACCAGGCTTTGCTTAGACGATTTTCATGAAATTGCAATTCTACCACACAGAAATACATAGCCTGTTTGTGACTTAGCGGTATGCGGGTCTGACAGATACCCAGCATCTGCATAGCCAATCAAGTTCAGATCTTGATTCTTTCTGTAAGACAATCCAATGTCTTTGCTTCCTTAGAGGTATCGGAAGATGTCCTTTATGCCCTGCCAATGCCTTTGGTGGGCTCTGCACTGTACCTTGCTAACAGGTTCACGGCAAATGCAATGTCCGATCTAGTGCAGTTTGCTAAGTACATAAGTGCTACCACTGCACTCAAGTGTGGGAATTCTGGTCCCAGGACTTCCTCCCCCTCTTCCCTAGGTCGGAAAGGATCTTTTTCTTGCTGTAAAGACCTCCCGATCATCGATACTTTCGATGGGTATGCCTTCTCGAAGCCAAACCTTTCAAGCACCTTCTGGGTGTAGGTAGACTGATGTACCAAGATTCCTTCAGAGACATGCTCAAGCTACGGGCCTAAGCAGAACTTGGTCTTGTCCAAAACTTTCATTTCAAATTCTGACTCCAAGTAGGAGCTTACTTCTTTAATATCTTCTGCTGTCCTGATGATGTTCAGATCATCTACATACACAAAGATTATACAGAATCCATTCTGGGATCGCCGTATAAATACACAAGGACAGTTTTCATTATTCGTGTAGCCTTTCTTGCAGAGAAAGTCGCTTAAGCGATTATACCACTTTCTTCCAGATTATTTCATTCCATACAGTGACTTTCTGAGTTTCACACTGTACAGATTTCTATTTGCTCTATCTTGGTTCGGGAGAGGTATTCCTTCAGGGACTCTCGTATAGATTTCCGAATCCAAGTTACCGTATAGGTATACAGTCACAACATCCATCAATTTCATTTCTATGTTCAAGTTCACTGCCATTGAGATCAAATATCTAAAGGTAATTCCACTCATGACTGGAGAGTAGGTTTCTTCATAATCAACTCCAGGACGTTGAGTGAAACCTTGTGCTACTAGCCTTGCTTTGTATCTCACTACTTCATTTCTTTCATTTCTCTTTCGAACAAATACCCACTTGTGCCCTACGGGGTGCACATGGGGAGGCGTGCGGCATACGGGCCCAAACACCTCTCTTTTGTTCAGAGATAGCAATTCAGTTGCTATTGCCTTTTTCCAATCTTCCCAATCTGATCTTTTCTTACATTCAGCGAGCAATGCAGGCTCGGGATCAAGATCGATGATGGAGGCAATTTTCTTTGCGAAGTAGATATCGATATTAGCTGTTGTCCTATTCAGGGACTCTCCCGTGTGCACATAATTTATAGCTATTTCTTCATGAGTTGCTACTTCTGGAGCGATTGCTTCTTCTGGAGCTTCACCTTGCGCATCGCTTTTTTCAATTGCGGTGGCAAGTCCCTTTAGTTTTTCAGCTCCGATGTGTGCGCACACATCCATTCCGATGGGGATATTCAGATCCGGTATGCCCTTTTCTGAAGGTGTCATACTTGTGCCAGGTCTCAACTGGCTCCCCTTCTCATTCTGGGGGACTTCAGCGATCGGCTGTGATAAATCCCTTTTATCCTTTTTCGCCAGGCGTCCCCGGTTACTAAGGATTAGAGGAACCGGAGTTCTCGTCCTCTTTATTATTTTTCTGAGGCCTCTGGACGAGATTAGGGATACCTTCTGTTCTTTGGTATTTCAACCCTCTCCGGTGCAGTGCGTGCAGGCACATGCGACTTAGTCACGCTCTTCAAATCACTAAAGTGATCAGGCAGTTGATTTGCTAGTTCTTGCAAATCGATTGTCTTCTGGACTTCTCTTGTCTTCTAGACTTCTCTAATTGTTTCACTAATGCGCGGGTCATCTGCATAAATTCCTGTGGCTTGCCATGTAATGTCTTCTGGATTTCTCTAGTGTGTGGGTCATCTGCATGGATTCCCCAGGCTTGCCACGTAATTTCCCGACATTCTTCATCAAGGGGTTGATTTCCTCCCCCTAATGTTGGGAAATTTTCGGTGGTGACCTTTGCGCTAGTTGCATAGGTGAATGGATGTTGTAGGTCAAGGTCTAAGGTTGATGAGATTCACGCATGTAGGATCGGGTCCCCGACATGTAACTGGCAAATTACAATTATGCAAGAGGGGTCGGGCAATAAATTTAATTCTCTTAATTAAAGCCTCTGCCAAACCATTCTGGGTATGGACATGCGGTACCGAATGCTCAACTTGCAATTCCCATCGCCATGCAATAATCATCAAATGCCTTCGAAGTAAATTCTCCGGCGTTGTCCATTCCGGTGGACTTGATCAAAAACACATTTCTGATACAAATGATCTGCGAGATCAATTTTGCAAAGGCGTGGTTTCTTGTGGACAACAAAACCCACATATGACAACTTCGAGGAAGCATCAATGAGCACCATAAAATACTTAAATGGCCCTGAGATGGGCTTAATGGGACCGCAAATGTCTCCCTGGATGCGTTCCAGGAATGCAGGGACTTCATCCTTCACTTTCAGAGTGGAGGGTCTAGTTATCTGTTTCCCGGTGGCACATGCAGGGCACACAAAATCTTCATGATTCGGGAAATTCTTTATATTAATATTATGCCCATGCGAGTTATTTATTATGTTTCTCATCATCCTAAGACCTGGGTGGCCTAATCTGTCATGCCAGAGACAGAATAGTTCTGAGCTTCTAAACACCGTCTTGAGCGATTATGCAGCTGCGCAGCGCTTTAATGTTGGTATAATATAGCCCAGGAAGATTTTCTAATACCTTTTTCTATTCGCTTCGCGCTTCATAATGAGCAGGTATTCCTTACCGTACTCTTCTTTAGTCTCAACGCGGAAACCATTTGCGCGGATATTCTTAAAACTTAGGAGAGTTCTAGTCGATTCTGGGTACAATGAGGCTTCTTCAATGACCAAAGTTGTGCCCATGTGGCTCTTCCGGAACCAATTATACATGCATCGCTTCCGGCGATTGTCGTAAGGCTGCCAGTGCTCTTACGTATCGACTGACAATGCTTCGTCTCTCTTAAGATGGTATTTATTATGCCGCTTCTGGCTAAGCACACTTCCTTCATAGGGCGCTACACACGTTCTAATATAGGGTATTTAATATGCATGAGAAGGCAATCAGCACATAAAATAAAATACACCAATATCAGAACATATCATGCCATCATAAACTGAATAAATGAATGAATTATTCCAAAAATCATCCAACCATCACGAGAAAATAACAAATCTTAAGTACCATCCATGCAAATTCTAATATATTCTTCCACACAAAATAAATGACAATTAAAGTCTAAATGCATTCTGTGCACTAGACTTCTTCTGCTATTCTCTCAGGGGTGACATTCTCTTCAAGAGAAATCATGGCGTTGACTGCTTCTAGGTCGAGAGAGGTGCTGCTGTTGTAATGGTCTCAAACACCATCAGCGCGGGTAGCTGCTCAGAGCGCTCCCCCTCAACCGATGCAGAGTGGGCTTCATGGTGCCCTTTGCCATCCCATTTGGCTTGCTAGCCTTATTCTCACGTGGAGTATCTGATTTGCCTTTCTGGGCTGCGGCCTTACCCTTCCTTCCCCTTCTTTTCATTAAGAGCTTTTCGCACCTTGTAGCTCCCGACGTTGGCTTCACGGCCAGCAGAGCTCCCAGGTGGCTGAGTGACGTAGTTCTTACGGAGAACTTCGTCATTAGCTTCCACAACTTACATCATATCAATCAATTCGGCATATTCCTCATAGCCATATTGACGATAGTTGCGTGCGAATTGCGCTACATTGGGGTGGAAGGATTTTCTCAATTTTCTGTATTGGGGTACAAATCCTGTGCAAGGCAGAATTGTATTCCCTGACCGTCTTAAAGTCGGCAAACCTCAGTCTGATCCACTCTCGCTCTGCTTGAGGAAGAATGGTGTACTTTAACCTCTCAAACCGCTTCTTGAGTGCGATTCAGAGTGCTAGCGCGCTTTTCTCCGCAATATACTCATTCTTGAGAGTGAGGCAGAAGTGGTGCCTGAGAAAATGAAGTGCTTGATCATTCTCTTTAGGCGTGGGTTGGGCAGCATTCGGGCCACCAATCCAAATAGCCGCGCGGAGCTTCCTGGCTCTAAGCACAATCTCGACATCGGATGCCTACGTCAGATAGTTTTGGCCATGCTGGGCCAGCTCCTCGAACTTCTAGTTCGTGATGCTAGTCATCTAAATGTGTATAAGTCTACTGCTGGTAGGCATGCACGGAATAATTCACTGCGGGTAAATAAAATGGTACAAAAAGTTCTCGTAATGTTCCAGAATTTTCTATGCATTTTCTATAATTTTACTGCTAATTTCAGTGATTAAAAGCAATTTTCAGCAATTACAATTAATCAAAACAGTAAATAAATACAGAAAATACAGAGAATAATAATGGCATAAATAAATAAGCTTCAAATGCTAAAAATAATTCAAAATTCGGATTCCCGAGGCCCTTTTATGCAAGAATATAAAATTTCAAATGATCGCAATTCAGAGGGTTTCTACGCAAATTTCCAGTTCAGAGAAAATTTACGCAATTTCCTGATTTACTGAGGGGTTTTCTGCAAAATTCTGGACCCGCTCGTAAATTTGAGGGCTTACACGTAATTTTCGGAACTACGAGACCTTTTATGCAAAGTTCAGGACCCATATTAAAGGTTTCAAGGGCCAATCGGTAAATTCAACATTCTATGGGGATTTTTCTGCAAAACCCACCATCCCCGGTCGGGCTCCCCTTTTTTTCAGTTCCCCGCCCGGCCCGTTTTTTTTTCTTCCGGCCTGCTCTTGGCCCACCGCGCATTGGCCCATCAGGCCCACCCAGCCGGCATCACATGGGGTTCTAGGGTTTCCCCTTGATTCACTTTACTCATGGCGGCGGCAGTGCCGACCGGGCCAATCGGGCGGTACATGGGAGACGGCCGGCGCAGGACGGCGCCATACAGGGCGGCATGCGACCGGCGAGCTAGGTGGCGGCCGCGTGCAGGCGGCGTTCGAGTGAGCGGCGGCCGCAACCAAGCCCGACACGCGCGGATGCGCGCAAGCAGGGCGCAACCGGCGAGCATGGGAGCGAGGTGGCGCCGCGCGGGCGAGGGCTGCCGGCGCCTTGCGGCGCGAGCGGCCACCGGTTGGCGCGCGGCGGGCGGGCGGCTACTCGCGGCGGCTACTCGCCGGCTTCAAGCGCGGAGCGGAGTGCCGTCTGGCGCGGCAATCCGATGGCAGCGGAGAGTATTAGCATCGGCCGCTAGCCCGGCGGCGCTAGTGCAGCGGCGTGGCAGCGCAAGCGGCGAGAACCAGCGCAGCAGCGCGCGCGAAGTCCGGTGGGAGGAACCGCTGACGGCGGCGGTGCGCGGCGCTGCGCGCGCGCGCGCGAGTGGGGGCAGGTGCGGGCGCGGTGTGGCGACGGTGCTTGAGGCGGCGGCGCCGCGGCGGGCACCAGTGCGCGGAGCCCAAGGCGCGGCGGTCGGTTCGGCCGGGCCGTCCTTGCACGGGGACCGAGGCGCGCTGTCTGCGGGTGGCTGCCGTGCGACTTTGGCGCGCGCAGCAGCGCGGCGCGACAACGGCGGCGGCCTCGACACCTGGACAGAGGTGGTGCCCATACGGGCGGCAACCCGGCGAAGCGGCGGCGTCCGTTCGGGCAGCGGCGCAGCGGCGCCTAGGATGGGCCGCGACCGTGGCGGCGGCAGACGGCGGCGCCACCGCTAGCCGATCGCACCTTGGGCTATTTATCCGGCTGCTGGCCGGCGGCGTTGTCTGGTTGCCGGCTGCAGGCCGGCGGCCGACGCCCCCTTTTTTTCTCTTTCTTTCCCGTGCAAAGGCCAAACAGAGAAGCGATGCCAAATTCTTTCGTACAGTGATTATGCAGAATCAAATAAAACCATACAAAAATTTTCGTTTCCAGTCTACGATGCAATCAACATCTATCCCGTTTCGCAATCTACCGATCGGCATTGTGCCGGCGACTTCAAGTCTGCTCGCGGTAGATTAGGGACGGATTTGCATCGTTTCTAATCTACAGCGCAATCAACATCTACCCCGTTTCACAATCTACCGATCGGCATTGTGCCGGCGACTTCAAGTCTGCTCGCGGTAGATTAGGGCGGATTTGCACCGTAGAAATTCAATCTAGAACGCGAAAGAAAATACAGATTCAAAAGCGATCTAGAAATTCAATCTGTGCTTCGATGATTACCTCGTTCACCAGAGCGAAGTCGTGCTGATAACGTGTTGAGGAACCGTCGCTGGCGACCAGTCCGAGCGATTCCTCTGTATAGAACAAGAACGAATCAATCACAGAATCACAGAAGAATAGATTGAACACACAGAGAGGTAGAGAGAACTCCTGGTCTTTCACTTTATTGCTTTCATTCATGTGTACATAATGAGGGGGGTCTAGGTCCCTATTTATAGTCTACGGTAGGGTGCCCAAATATGCCAGGACTCTTGGCCATGGGCCCAGTTTCCTAACAGAATCCATCCCAACTGGTCTCTTTCCGTTTCGTTCATCCGTTTGCCTTTTATCTCCAATTTTCTGAAACGGACTCTAAACCGAAATCCGCGGATTGGAGTCGATTTCTACCTCTTCCAAGCCTATAAATACGACCCCTTGGCTCCTCTAAACCCATCCCAAGCCGTGCCAAGTCCTCAAAGCCCGGGACGCCGTCGGCATCGACGCCTCCGGTCCCGAATTTGCTCGTCGTGTCTCGAGCTATTCGGTGAGTTTCTTCGTGATCCTTCGCGCCACATTGTGCCATCATGTCCCATCTACCTTCTTGCCAAGTTAATTTGGTTTTGGTGCAGCCAATCTCCCGAATCGAGTTTTCCTCAATCTAGGTCAAGAGCGCTTCCCGACGTCGATTCGTCGCCTCCGGTAAGCTTTAGCCCTTGCCGTAATTTTTCTTAGATTTGCCTCGTCGCGTTCTACGCCGTGCTCACTTCCGTTTCCCCGAAAAGCCTCCACAAATTTTCGGCTCCGAACCTCGCCATGTCCGCCGATGGCATCCCGTGTCCCCATCTACCCGGTGATGTTTTCACCAATCCGTTCGCGTCACTTTGTGCCAAACCATCCCAGGTAGCTACCCTCCAAGTGGTTTTAGATTTCGTTCACCGAGCACCAAGATATTAAGTTTCTCCTTTTTCCTTCCCGACGTCGTTCAATCGTCGATTGCGCCGCCTCCGATAGGTTTCTGGCCAAGCCGACAATTTTTCCTAGCTTCGCCAAGCCGCGTTCTAGCCCGTGCTCACCCTACTTCTCCATGTCCTATGCCCGGATTTTATTCCTCTCTCCTACCCATGTCGTTGTAGCCGCCCGTGCCGTCAACGGTCTCCGTTTGGCGTGCCGTCAGTTCCTATGTGTGCCTTAGATCCCTAACAACCCATGTTGCTAGTTAGATTCATCTCCCATGTCTCCTCTCGCCAACGCTAGCCTCCTTTCCAAAAATTGCTCTCGGGTGAACAGTAGCATCTGTGAATTTCCAGCATTTTCTCGCCCGGCAAACTTTAGATCGCTCGTTCTCCTTCGTCCGAACTCCGATCGACCCGATTCTTCTTCCTAAATTCGTCTAAAATTGAGCTATGTCTTTTAGTTCTGGTTTTGTAGTTTTTGGAGTTTATTTGAATTTTATTTCTTCTGTTCGTCTCGTTCTCTCTCCCGTTAGATCGCGCGTTCGAAGGAGTTGAAGCAAGATTTGAAGATCAAGAATTCCTAACTGAGCAAGGCCAAGGCAAGTCGTGTCCTTTGATCATGTTGAACCCAGTTTGCAATCTATTATTTAATTATTTTGTTTTAAATTATCTTGCATTGCTATTTTTATTCAAACCCTTGTATTGGTAGTTATCGTCCCAATTGGTTATTTCCCTCCTTGATATTTTGGAATACCTTGATGCCGTTGTCACCTTAGGTTGGGAATTTAATTAGTGATGTTATGTTATTTGTCACATTGGGTTGGTACGATTAGAATGCTTAGCCTTGCTTATTTTGCGAAAGGTTTCATCATCATATGTGATTAATTAATTTGACCTAATGAGATATTGAATCGTGGTTGGTGCCACTGTTATAAAATTTGTCCCGTGACGTTGGTGCGTCATTGGCGGTGGTTATACAAAATTGGTTTTCACTCGGGCGAATGATCGTGCAGTAAAGGGGGAAGTGTTGGAGCACTTCGAGGGATGTGGTAGTCTCGCTGAGAACACTTAAGGACTTAACTTTATGCGCCATTGATCCGAGTCTTACTGTGCAAACCACATGTCCGGTATGGGACGACACTGGTGATTAATTTGTGATGTTTCAATCGTTCCGCCATTGGGATGTCGGTGGGTGTCGTATACATTCCACGGGCGCAAGGGGTGTGATGCGAACCCTAGCGGGCGGGATTGGGTTGGAATTGAACATTGTAAAGACCTTGTTGTGATTACCTTGCCGAGGCTAATCACATCGTGTGGGTACTGATTGTGTAACCTCTGCAGAGTGTAAAACTATTCGAATAGCCGCGTCCTCGGTCATGGACAATGCTCGGTGATTTCACACGAGGTATAGTTATTTCTAAAAGTTTTGGACGGTGGATGGTTAATTCACTTTGTTGGTTTAACTTGTGGACGGAGATCTATAAGTGGTTACTTCAATTCCTTTGATTATTATTTATTATTGTTTTACTTCAAATGCGCCTTCAATCTATTTATTGTATTTTCAAATGCCGTTTTATGCAAATTAACCTTTCACCTTCCATTGGTAAGCCTTGCATATTATATTGCATTCATTTGTTACAAGCGGCTTCTCGAGTACCAATGTACTCACGGCTTTATGCCCTGTTGCTCGATTGAGGAGGAGGAGTATCACCAGCAGGAGGTTCCGAAGGAGAGTACTTGACGTCTTCGCGGATTAGGCCGTTCTCCACTCGATAGCTTTGTGGGCATGTCGATTGGTGCTGCGCTTTCTTTTGGATTTCATTGCTAGTTTTGTTAAGCTCTTCGGCTAGTCTATTGTAAGCTTGACCATAAGGTCGTACTCTGATGATTATTAATAATATTTGAGTTTTTTCTTAGTAAATCGTGATATGTTCGATATTTCATCTTTGTTTATGCTGTGTGCACTAGCGTGATCCTGGACTAGTGCAGAATACACAGGAGAGCCCGGATTTGCATATTCGGGTCTCTACACTGTAGCAAAAGCCAAAAACCACTTTTAGAAGCCGTAAAGAAGAGGGCCTTAGTTTCTTGAGTCAGCATCAAATTGAAACGTTCAACTGTTGTGTAGCTAATGTAGTAGTACGAAGCAATGAGGCCGAGGTTGCTGGTCTTGAGATACATATCCTCAATATCCACGGACTTACTCAAGGTCATTCAACAGTCTCAACCAACTCAGAAAGATGATCTGAAAGATGCCAGCTGTGACTAACGCCCTGCAGATTGTAGTGGTTTGGCTTCTTGGTCAGCTGCCTGTACATGAAAGTCCACGTGAGGTAATCCACAGCATCTTGCTTATTTTCTATAACTCCGCCAACAACCTCGGCATTCATGTGATCATGCAAGAAATGTTGAAGACGACTCTCAACAGGGACGGCCTCAAAAAGAAATTTCTTGTAGTACTCCGTACGACGTGCATCGCACAGGATAACACATTTTCCAGAGTTCTGCTGGCATGGCCCATCATCTGCAATATATCCGCGATTGGATAATCATTACGAGCATTCTCCCGACCATCATAATATTGGGTTCCCATGACAACCACCAGATGGGCAGGCAATGATCTTGCCCAACACACTGTGCTGCTTGCAGCACACATTTGTGTTGTCCCGTCACCAAACAGCCGAGTCACAGGTTCCTGATCAAGGTCACTCATACCCTCGTGCAGGTAGCCCACACCTGGCAATACGAGGCGAGTATTTGTGGGAATAGCCTGTAATCATCCGTAATGGCGTATATTAAAACAATCTCAGTTGGCGGTGGCGCATTTCAAAGAGCCAACTGACGAGTGGCATATATCTAAAACCGGCACTAAGGAGTGTCCTTAATTTTCCTTGCTAGATCACCTCCACCCTCCTGAGCTGCCTAATTACCCTCCTCCTTCTCCTTGACCTCGACCTCCTCATAGCAGTACCCCTTGGTGTGGTACTGATCGAGGATGTACACTTCCTCGTCGCGCAACTTCTTCGCATGGGTAGCAGTACTGGCCATAACACTGCGGGCGCACTCCTGGAGCTCGGCGTTGCCCACCTTGTTGAGGATCTCGTCGGGGACGACAGGGAAGGGCTTGCAGATTCCCCGTGCCAGCAAGAGGTCGATGTACTCCTGGTGCACCAGGACCATCTTCATCTTCTTCCCAGCCTTGGCCTTGTTGCCAGCTCCTCCGGCCTTTGCCTTCTCGCCATTGCTCGCCATCATCGCGGCTGGCCTCCGCCTTGGGGGGGGGGGGGGGGGGGGGGCTTGGGCTGGCCTTTATCTCCCTCTGGAAATAGCGAGAAACCGGCGCCCCCACGAGGTGATCATCCACCATGGTCTCATAGGATTAAACTCAATGTTTCTCATTCTTAGGGGCACTGTTGAGTAAATAGTATCCTCTAGAGGGCATATACATGTATGTGTTCATTGGAACAACGAGTTCCCGCGCTTTGGAGGTTGTTTAGCCTCTGTATAGTTCCTTGCATGTGTAGGAAACATGTATACATGTGTATGCATGTGGTATGAATAGGTGTGCATAGATTATATAAAAGAAGAGAAACCTATCCAACCGAGCTTACTCTCGATCTCAATCTAGATGGGAGCCTTGGTGGAGAGAGCTCAGGGCGGACCATCCCATGAATTGGATCACGTCTCCCTCGTGGGCTCTGACCTTCGTCATGCTCGATCTTTCTTTAGGGTGTGTTCTTTTGGATTGTGACTTTTGTTTTTGGCTTATGGTTTTTGAATTCTAGCTATTTGTGAGAGACAGTACGTAGAGGGAAACAATGGCATACAATTTTGGTTGATATAATTGAGCCTAGTATAGTATCTATTATAATCTAACTAAAAATTTATCTTAAAAATATATGGTTTAAAAGTTAGTTGCTATAGTAGGAGCGAGCTAGACCGACTCGATGGATGATGGGCCACGCGCCAATGGGGCCCAACCCTAGCGGCAACGCAACACGGGACAATTCGGGCATGTGGGCCAGGCTTAGCCATGGGCCTCTCCGCGTTGTGATGCCAACGCGCAAGCCTGCGCGAGCTGCTGCTCTCCTCCTGCACCACCACCCGCCCGGCGGCCACCCTCTCCGCCTCATCCTTCCCATGGCCGCCTCCCGGCGCCGGCCCTTATCGCCTCCCCCGTTCGGCACCGACCCCGAGGTAAATGGCCAACAACCCGTCACCTCCGTTGGAACACAGTTTCTGCCCTAAATGCTTCTGCTTCTGCGATAGGGTCCCCCGAGAGGTGGTTGGGAGATGGAGGACGCTAGAATCGCAGCAGTTCCTTTCATTGCTTGTGTCGCCAACATAGTACGAAAATATTCCCTGTGTTACGCACCGGCAATTTTGAACTCTTGAGTTTTTTTTCCAATACTTGGATGATTCAACACAAGGGCTTGTTGGACTATATCCTGATCCATTTGCATCAACATGTACCTCTTTTTTTTTGTGTTAACATATAAATCATGATGCTGTGAGGATGAATACAAAATGTAGGTCTGGTTCGGTGTGTTTGGATGTCATTAACCATACATGGAGCCCAATGTTTGGTAAATTTTATCTTTCTGTTTTCCCTGTTTGTATAGATGACCCTGCTTGTTATCTCTGTTAGAGTGTCTGCATAAATAGAATTCCACTCATTGTATGCAACAATTAAACAGTCCCTAAAGCTCCTCTGAAGTTTGAATGCCATGTAAGGAAGTGTACTTTCATGTTAATCTGCAGCAGGACTAAATTTTCCCCATGCATCGACATTGTAGATTTCTGCTTTCAATGTGTGCTTTAAGATCCGTGCAATTCTTAACAGAAGCAAATTCCCAAATAATTAGATGACCAATATATGTAGGCGTGTAGGAAGATGCTTGTTTTGATGATGAAGGTATAGATATTTCAAGTTCAGTGTCTAGCTAGTGCATGTTCTTAGGCCCTGCTTGACTGATGCTGAAATCTACATGCATGACTTGATCAAATTTGAATTCTCTTTTCTTGTTTGGTGATTTGTGCTTTAGAATGTCACTGTTTCATGAATGGCAATCTAGTCTACATCATAAGCTGGTACTGGACTGGTAAGTACAAGAAGTTAATTTGACAGAATACACACAAAAAGGTGAACTTGACAGTTTCATATGCAAATCATCATAGTTTCCAACTTCCCATGCAAATATAAGAATGGGAGCAGTGTATTGAGGGGGGGGGGGGGAATGCTGATACATATATATGGATACAATACAATACGACAATACGTATCAGGTATCAGTATCACTAGGAATAAGTCATTCGTATCTTATGGTATAGTCGTATATAGTTAGTTGCAGTTGTCTAGCCATTCTCTCAAATATGTGCAACATCAAAAGATCGTGCAGTATTGTCTGCCATACTGTATATTTCTCTCGGTTGGTCCCAGCTGAAACATGTGAGTTTAGTCCCCATAACCTATATATTTGTTTTAAATCGTTTCCTTTGCATAGTTTGTGTGAATTATTTAGCATTCTGAGTAGGATAGACTGTCATGATTTTTAAGGCTGTACGTGTTCCTCGGATGACACTGGTAAACTTCGCAAAGGAAAGGTTTTTCCTCTTAACACCGGTAGTTATGTGCATGGTTATATGGAAAAAGGCAAATTTCATGACAGCTTATGTCTCGTACTTCTTTTTTTGTGTTGCTGCGTAGAGATGACTTTACTCTTTCACGAACATACGTTGGAACAACAACATAATCAATCTTGTGCGAAAGCAACTGTTATGAGTTGTCGGCTCAAAGCAACAGCCAACAGGTGCAATTCCTTAACGCAATTGCTTGTTTAACCAGTCCTCCCTCAGGTGAGGTGGTGTTAATGCAGAGAAATCGCAACGTGGGCTCACATCCGTCGTGTTCTTCGTTTTCAATTCTCTCTTCATGGTTTGTTTGCTGACTCTTCTGAGTCATTTACCAATACTAGTAATCGTGTACGTGTAATGTACGTTTTTTTTTAATATATCTTGCTCCAAAATAATATTTGCAATAATCAATCCGAACTCTTGAGAACCACGAGGTAGAGGCTATGCTTGTCTCGTTTCTATTTCCAATTTCCCTTCAAAATGATAGTGAAAAAATAGCACCTGTCACTTCTGTTTTCCATTCAAAATGATAGTGACAGAATAAATCTTACAAGACATGGCACAAACATTGGAGAAAAAAAAATCTTGAAGAAATAAGTACTTCAGAATTATGGTTCTGGACACAACCAGAATTATGGTTGCTAGCAACAAATAGACACATACTACATGAAGATCAAATTCAAGACATTGATGAGGAAGCATATTGGCGTGCTCTTATTTCAGTCAACCTAGAAAAGCATATTCCCTCTCAGGAGATAATAGAATGTTAATTACCTTATCCCTTGGAGGAGGTATGATTAGTAGCCGGCTTCTTCCCCTTGTTCCTGAGGTACTCCGGTTCACAAAAGCAAGTTATTTTGAACATCGATATGGACCTTAAAGTACAACTTTCATCACTAGTTACTATTATAATACATTTGTAAAATCAAATAATATTATAAAAGTATTTTTTAAGACGAATTTATCCATATAATTTATTGTATCTAATCTAAATATTTTAAAAATATCGATAATTAAAATTTCTAAAGTTTGACTACATGTTTCAAAACGGGTTGTTTTTGTGAACCGGAGTATCTAATAACCTTGAACCTATTGCTGTGTCATTATGGAGTGCTGGACTTGATTCTGTGTCAACGTGTAAGAAAATGAACACAAGTCGGATATGGGCATATGTAACGACTAATATTACATTTTGGGTTCAATTGAAGTATATTTTACTTGTGCAACGGCTATAATGTTTCCATCATCATACACACGAGTAGTACATAGTTGATAATTTGGCAGTAGGTAATCGAAACGTTGCTTTATAACTGGATCTGGCATTGCCACATTGGCACAAATATAATCGAACAAAATTTTGCTCAACCTCCTAAACAGTAAGAAGAATCTATTGGATCAGCTGAGTGAACATTGGCAGTACTAATAGCTGCCTGCCTTTCGTTTGTACTCACGCTCCGTTGCAAATAGCCTCTTTTTTACCCTGACTCATAGACTCATAGTAAAGTACCGTTTCCTATCACGCATCGGTATTTTTCTCGGCTGCCATATTTGCCACCTGCTTGAACAGTTAGCTACACACAATGGTCTTTTCAGGCGCCACTGCTTAGAGCCGGCGTGTATGCTTTGCACATACAGAAAGAAAGGATTCGGAAGGGAAGGCTGAAGCAGACGAAAGGGTGTGTGTCAAAAGCTGAATGAATAAACCTGGAAAGTTTCTGGCTAGGCAAGCAGGTTGTTCGTGGAACATGTGAACCATGAACGGTTTGGCCATATGGATTACTCCATCAGATCGATGGACAATAATATGCTGCAGCTCTGTTCTCCGTTTGATACGCTGGATTGTACTGAAGTCACACGCCAGGGTAGAAAATTGTTCGTCCGTTTCTGGATCGATCAGGTTTCGGTCAAATTTCAACATGGACGCGCCTATATATGGAAGTTCGACATCGAATCAGCCCATGCCCAACCTTTCTATGGCCCAAGGTCCAACTCAAAGCCTCCTTACGCTGCCTTCGCCCTCGCGCATCTCTTGCTACGCCCTCGCGCAAGAACGAGGCCGCCGCCGCCGCCGCCGCCGCCGTGGTGCTGCTATCCTTTTCTGGCTGCTGTCCCGAGCCCCCCTTCTTCTTTCCTGTGCTCCTGCCCCTTTCCTTCCTCCTCTCCGGTGAGCTCCGTGTAGCTCCACCATAGCTAGAGGTGATCCAATCTTATGGTAGGCTAAGCTTCAGTTTAAGACGTGAGATTTTTATCCGTACAAAGTCCAAATAAGTCTAGAGATATAACCTTCCTCCTAGTCTAAGTAGTAGTGGTCTCTAGCCCAGAACAAGTCAAAATTCTAGATCTGTCACTGACTATAGCCCCTGTCCCCTCACCACCCACGGCATCCTCACCCACCTAGCCACGCCATCACCACTTCCCCCACCAAGGCTCGTCACCGCTGCCCCCAACTCTGCCTACCGTCAGCTGGCAAACCCATGGCCGGTGGCACCCTCGCTGGGAAGAGGGAGGGTTGAACCCCATTCTAATTGGGGGAACCCTAACTTTGGCCACCACTGTTGCTCGTCGTCGCCAGAACCCAAACTCAGGTTTATCATTTTGTTGTCCGAATTAGGTTGTTATCTGAATTTCGTTCCATAACCGTGAAACTCCTATTCCATCTATATCAATTGCCTTTCGACATTATGGTGTCTTAAAAAGTCGTCTTTTTTCTGGACGTTTCACTGGAGGAGACTTATTATCCTATCTATATTTCCGGCACGGTGCACTGCTACTTGCGCGTGAGTACATGCATGCCACCTGTGCTTTCACTCTGTGTTTTTCAGCCATGTCAAGCTTGTAAGCTAGACTGCTAAAGTAGGGGATCGATGCCAAACAGAAGCATAAGGCCTCCTTTTTCAGCTTATAACTTTACAGCTTATAACTTTATCTGAGTAAACAAATAAGATAATTTCTTCATCATTTTTAAACCAGTTTATTAGGAAAATTTTTTTGAAATGACTTATCAGTGTTTAGTTCATTGGCATAAAACATTTATATTAGGACAAAAACCATCAACCGTAGTCATAAGTCATCGGTTGTAACTAAAAAGAACCGACCTAACTTTTAAAAACACGGCTTTTAGGGGTATTTCTGTGGCCACTAAAGGGCCTATTCTTTAAGTCAAAAGCTGACGGCTTTTGGTTTTTGTTACAATACCTAACTTTTAAACGGAGTATTTTCTCAAGACAGGGTCTACATGTTAAACGATCTACACGTTAAAAGATGTTGCCCAATATCTGTACCAGCTAAAATCGCAAGTGAGTATCTGTCTCTCCGTAATCTGTACCGTAAACAATCAAAATTAAAAAATTTCAGCCAAAAATCATAAGTCGCAGTCGAAAAGAACATGCCCAAAACCATGTAGACGGATGTAACCTGTCCAGCCACCTGTAGTTATGATGGTTGCAGTGTATCAAAAGGCAGCGCATCCAAAGGCTCCATCCAAGGCAGAGCGCAGAGCTAGCACAGCATGGATGATGAAGGCGTACAAGTCCAAAGCTTGAAGAATATCCCTCTGATGCTCCGAGTTCTGCTACTGTCGGCGCGGCAACGACGACGCACTTGGTGCACAGCCAAACTCGTGCGCGTCTGCAGCAGTTTACTGCTTAAGGCGAGCACGCAGCCGTCCTCTCGGCGACCGCATGGTCCTGCATGGACCAAAAATGTCGCCCTCCACTCCCCACAGGGTTTTCTACACGCAGAAGCTAACAAAAGCCAGGTCAGCGTGTGGCCTACTTTCTTTGTCCATGTGTTACCATAGATTCCGTATGATAAGTTTTTTAAACTTTAAGTATTAATATATGTTAAAATATATAATTTAACTACATAAAAATAATATCATTGAATTTATCTTATAAATTTCTTTTGTAATATATTATTATTGCTAGTATATTATGATAATAAATTATAGTCAAAGTCTTATATTGAAGACTAAAAAATCAAAAAATAATCTATATTTGTGAATGGAAGGAGTACATGAACTTACTACTAACTAGTAGTGTGCCCGTGCTAACGCTACGGTAAAATACAAAACAAGATAAAATTTGTAAAAAAATAAAACGAACAATCAAATTCATTAAGATTCACGTCTCATATATTAACGCTTAACGAGTAGTAACACAATTGTTTGCCACCTCACAATCGATGATCGTAATCACAGATCCTCCCGACGTTAAGCAATTTTCTTTCACGGCCTCGGTATGCGGACATCATATATTCTCGATTCACTCGGCTTGTTTGACGGACACACAACAATCACTAATCTTTCGTTCAAGTGTCACTTTTGGATCACATATAATACAAGTCACGCATGCCTGTATTAGTCATTGGGTCACCCAGAAACCCTGTTCAGATCATACCAAGTTATTGCATCCGAAACTATTCATTGAGTGCGGGTTCTTGAGATTGTCTGAAGTGGAGGTTGTTTTCCGCCAAAGGTTATCCATTAGTAACAATGGCTCGGATAAAAGCGGACAAAAATTGTATTTACTTGCATAAAGTAAACTTACATCTTTGTCCGAACCTGAATTGATTGTGTCCTTCCCGCTTTTATTGATCCTGGCATCCTTAACATTGCCTATTTAGCCATGTTAAGCACACCTATCCCAAACCTTGTCACAATACTATGGTGTTTGATTGGCCTTCAAAATGGTAAAGATGCTAATGTAATCGATCCTTTAAAATTATAGGTTTAATGTAATGTTTATGTAATTGTAAAAGCAGATATGAGATTCTGTCCTCTCAAAAGGAGATATGAGATTCGAACCCACCGGATCTCTAGAACAGAACCTCTGTAATTCAGATTACGAGCATCCCAAACTTGTACATATGTTCTTTGGGAAATGGCGCCGCTTATTATGTCGAGAAATTAGTGATCTTTAGTCCTTTACACCATTGCCAAAACGATCGAAGTGCCCAGTGGAGCATCAAAAGAACGGGAAACTTGATTTACAAGCAGGCGGTTGCTCAATGAAAAGGCAACTCTTGTTTACATGGATTACATGCAGATGGCGCTCTAGACACGCTCGTCGAACTCAGCAGAAATAAAATAAATCACGAAAATTTGGTTAGATAGGAAAGTGGGTGTGGGAGAAGACATGTTACACGATATGTGTGAAGTTGGTCAGATTAATTACAAGCTAACAATTCTCGACAGGACTGTATGCATCTTCAAGCTCCCCGGCCAAACCCTCATTTGTTTCCTGCACGTCACAACAGATATTAGAGGAAGCGATGCAAGTTGCAGGTTACATCTTCCATTTCAATGTATAGTATTCACCTAGAAGGCTATAACATATGACCCCGCAACAAACCAAATATGAAAATAATTGGGAATTAACTGCTTTTGTACTGTTGAATAATAAGGTAATTATTCGGTGTTACTGTAATTTGTCAGGCATCAAGCACCATACCAGTGAATTCTTCATGTTAGTTCTTGTTATGTGTTGGTCCACGCACCGTCTCCCCGAAGAATTTTCGCCCCACATCCTGGCCTGTCAATAGAACCAATTGCCTCCTCATCCACCACAACAGCGTCTACTCGGTCGTTTCCGGTTTTCTCATCTGGGATCTGCTGAAAAGGAGCGTCAGAATGTACAGCTCAACTTTGCATCATAATTACAGAACAATGCAAGAGGCCTCGATCCAAGTGACCATGGAGTCAGCTAGCTTGTTGAAGTAGCCATCCACCTTGCTGAGCTTTGCCCTCACTTGCTTGGCGACTCAAGGTAACATACGGGCAGTGGTGGCCTCCTTTGGGAGGCCCTGAGGTGGAAGAAGGGGATCACTACCAACCTCTAGGCGGCCAATTAGCCGGATCGACGTTGTACTTTTCAGCAAAGATGTGACAACCGTCAAGTTGAAACAACTTTCGTTCTTGAGCATTCACATACCAAATAGAGCATTGCATGAAAAACAATTACGTCTTCATGATAATAGCTTCCTAAATTCTACCCATTAGGACGTGTAATTCCAATGAAAGAAGGAAGTTAAAAGGGTACTTGTTCGAGATGGTTACAAGGGATATACCTCATAGATATGACATCTTCCACCTCATTGCAAAAAGCCATGCAATCTTGCCCAAGACCAATTGTGTACTTGCCCTTGCCGGCTCCATCATGAGCCTCCAACGCTTCTGCGACCATTTGCTCAATGCATCAACATCCAACTCCAAGTCTAACGACCCTTTATTTTAAAAGAGCAATTAGTGAAACAATCTTGAACCAATCTGACACATTATCTCTGCATTCTGATAGACACAACCCATCCAATGCCACATCAAACGTCATCCTCTATTCGCTCTCGGGAGGACGAAATATCAGACACATGCAACATCTCACATTATATTGGAGCTGAACCGATTGAAATATTCTAGAAAAAGAATTCACCGCTAATGATCCACAAATCTACACAGCGATAGCACCACCAATCAAGGTATGAATTTTTGCATGATTACACTCATGGCGATCTCAACTACCTCCTAAACCCAAAATTTCACCCATCTAGCATAAACACCGCGGTAGTTCCCCAAAAAACTAACCCAAAGGTAAAACTTCGATTAAAAAGAAACAAATCATCCAGTGATCTCCACGCTAGGACGCCAGAGCCTCGGATCGGTAGCGTTTGCAGCAACCGCAACACACAGGATGGCATCATAGCAGAAAAAACAACAACAACAAATCGAAGATGGGGAAAACAACGGCTCGGGCGAGAACTTGACTGCTGGACGCAGTGGGAGGAAGTAGATGTCCATGGCGAGGATCCCGACATCCTTGCGCTCCATCTCGCGATCCCGCTTCGCCTTCAAGCTTGACCTCTCGGCGCTTCGCGGGCTCCCGATGGCTCACACGGAACGGACGCGCCTTGGCCCTAGGTGGTGTGATGCGAGAGAGTTCGTGTGCTTTTGAGAGTTTGACACCGCCGTGGACGCGAGCACGTCGGGTGTGGCTTTTGCCTCGTGCTCTAGCTCTTGGCGAGTTCCTACGAAGCAATTCACGATTCGAACCATCTCTTTGGGATAGAAGACGAGATCCGTGGGAACCTATACCTTGGCCTTGGAGAGCACGAGCACGGCATGCCGCTCTGCCGGCCGGTGAGGTCGCCGTGGCGCCTCCACGGAGGCTCCTACGTGCGAACAATACAAAGACCGTCGAGGATCGGCCGGATAGTAGAATCGAGAGGAGGGAGGGAGTGGATTACCTTGGAGCTGGAGGGGAGGGGCGCCGGCCTCCTCTTCCGTCCGCAGGATCGTCGTCAGTAGGCCATGCGCTCGGCCATCTTGTTCCCAAAGATGAAGAGGGCGGCGATCCATCCGCCGGTCTTGGAGAGGTCGGCCGCCCCTGATGTTCACGGGCGTCATCCCGACCGCAGAGGCCGGCTCGTAGTCCCCGCCGACGGCGGTAGTGGAGAAGCTGCGGGAGGAGGAGGCGGCGGCGGCGGGTGGCGGCTCCCGACCGAGGAGTCGGATCCGCCCGGCGCTTGCCCTCGTCTTGCCCCCTTGCCCATTGGTCGCGACACGAGGTTCGAACGGAGGAGGTGGCCCTAGGGTTTCCGCGCCGCGGCGCGAGATCGCATGAAACCGGAACCTAGATGGGTATAAGAGTGCGAGTAGGAGACACAACGCGGGCTTCTTGGCGCGGCGAGCCTCGGCGCAGGCGTTGCGGCGCGAGAGAGGTGGGGTGGGGCGGTCGCCGGGCGCGGAGGGAGGCGCGCGGCGGGAGGAGGAGGAGGAGGAGAGGAGGAGGTGGCGGAGAATCGGCGCAGGCGTTGGCGCGAGAGAGGTGGGGGTGGGGCGGTGGCGTGGAGTGCGGAGGCGGCGCGCGGGCGGGAGGAGGAGGGAGGAGGAGGCGGCGGAGAATCGGAGGATCCGAATCGTCGGGCGTGATCGCGGGGCGGGGTAGAGGTAGCGGTTCAATGATGTGCATGATCCAAATGATTTTGACCTTAGGATTTTTAATGAGTAAGAGAAAAAGACTTGAGAAGAAATCCAGACCATTCATTTGTATGAAGTTGGATTACTTTGGTACACAAATCTGGGTGGACTTAGATTAGGCATGACTGTGGGGGTGGTTGAGCGGGGTGGATTTAGTAAAGAAAATTTTGGTGTATTATAGAGTAGGTAGATAGATCAATCCAGCAACCTTCCCACGAGCGCGAGACTAAACAAAAGGATCGCAATCCACCCGTGCTGCCCTTCTACTCCCACCAACCGCCTCGCGCACACGCACTTGGCGTCATCGGCGACACACTTGCTGCGTGGAGGGTCTAGCTAGTTTGTGCGTGCGCCAGGGGCGGATCCAGGAAAAACGATCGCCGGGGTCACTATAAACATACATCACTAATTGATGGAGGCTAATAGCTAGTAATAAACTAGTACTATAGTTCCATGCATGCATAATACACTGAATAAATTAACAGCAGTACATGATAAGTTGATAACAAGAAATATCATTGTAAGAAATTAACAATAGTTACCTCTCAAATCTTCTCTTTGCGAGTTCCCATCTTTTGAAAAAAAGAGCTATCACATCCTCATTTGGGGTGCCCAAAGAACTGACATCCAAGAAAACCATCATCAATATTTGATACCCACTAAGAATGTCGGTGAGAAAACAAAGAACGGTGATAAGGCACACGGACAAGATGCTTGAAAATGTGCAAGAGCTGCTGCACCTCGTAATCTCGGGAAAAGCGCTTGGTGGTGACCAACTCGGCTGAAATTTACAAGTACATCAGCATATGTATGCAATTAAGGTGTGAATTTCAAGCAATGTTCATTTACACTAGTGAAGAATCGAGTTCATCATACCAAATATGCAGCCCACCGACCACATGTCAACCAGCGTGGAGTAGTGCGTGGCACCAAGAAGAACCTCGGAGCCCTGTACCACAGCGTCGGGATCGCAAAACAATTCAGACTCAATTACATGCAGATCCAAGAATAGTAATCATGCAGAACCAACCATCAAGCGGGAGCTAAGGCGCTGCTAGGAACTAAGAACCGGACCTCGTGGGTGTACTTCTTGAGAGGAGCGGTGAATGCGCGGCCGAGCCCGAGGTCGGCGATCTTGAGCGCCATGGTGTTGCGGTCCATGAGCGGGTTGTGCGGCTTGAGGTCTCGGTGTAGCACGCCGCGCGGCGTGAAGGCCACGCCTTGCGTAGCTGGTACATCGGGATCTGCACGCGCACAAGGCATCACCATCCATTGAATCAAATACGGTTGACGCATTGAAACAAACACCTCGCGTGCGGTGCGGGAGCGTGAAAAAGAACACAAGATCTGCGTTTGTATGGATGGATTGGATACCTTGACGGTGTGGGCGGGGATCTTCTCGTGGTTCGGCGGTGGCGCGGATGAACTTCTTGAGGTCGGTGTCCATGTACTCGAAGACGAGGTAGAGGATGGTCTAGCCCTCCTTGTTCTCGCCCCGCTTGAGGTCGAGCGGGCGCACGACGTGCGGGTCTCGCGCGAGCATCCACAGCAGCGACACCTCCCGCGTCGTCGGCGCACGCCTCGTCGTCCTCGGGGAGCCGGCTCGCTGAGTAGCTGTGCAAGAAGGGAGAAGACCAAGCGTCGCTGAGTGTGGGCTGCACGCCTGGGCCGCTGGGGTCACTGTGATTTTTCATGAGGGTCACTAGCTAAAACATATGGTGGGGTATGTGAGTTGGGTCAGAGGTCGTCGGTGTCACTTGACCCCGGCCCAACACTGTACATCCGCCCCTGGCGTGCGCCGCACATATACAAGAGGATAAAAGCAACCAATTAAGCTACGAGCAATGCTTCTATGTATTACCCTTTCAATACAAGTTACATAAATCTTGAAACAAAAAGAGATAAATAATCACCATCCATCCTTTATTTATTCCTTAATGTTTGTGTAATTTCAAATAGCGACACATAAACATCGCCTTAAAGGGCAAAGCTATCCATCACCGTATGGCGCCGTTTCAGTGTCTCGTAATTTGGTCATTGATGTACCATGAGCCGATCGGTTGAGGGCTTGAGGCATCTTGTTTGGCTTAGGTTTCTGGCTTTCGGCTTATTTTTCGTTATTTCTAAATTTGTCTTTTTTTTAATTTTTTGGATTTTTGAGCTTTTTGTCGGTTCTTTTTTTCATATTCGTTTGCATTATACGTGCTGAGCTAACCTTTTATCATTTTTTTTTAATTTAATTATATAAAATAAGTCACTATCAGCTATAATATAACACAAAATTTCAGCCCAACTGAGCACAATATGAGGCATGACTGACAGTGTAACTTCCTAGTCCCAACATACATTCCATTCTGGAGTAGGATTCACACACATGGCAATGCACACGCACCAAACGGAAGCTATTGAAGCCTGATCGCACAGCTAGCTGCGCGCCTAAAAGGCTAAAACACAGTGGTCTTTTGATTTTTCAGGCGCCAGTATGCTTCCTGTAACGCCTTCATTTTTGGGAACAGGGACGTCTTACCAACCGCAACTAGGGCCGTGCCGTGAAATTTGGAGGCCCTGTACAAAAGTTTAAGTGAGGCCTAAATCAAAGTACCAAACATAGCAAAAATAATGTATGTATTGCAAACAGTTCTAAACTTTTATACGAAGGATTTAATTAGTACAATACAATTAGAATTGAAAAAAAAACGAATACATGCACTGGAGTACTGGAACTGGATGACGACGAATCACAAATGCATTGGATGAGCCGGGCAGCCGGTGCTCGGCGGAGACGAGACAAACACGAACTGACGAAGTCACGAAGACACGAATACAAGAGAATACGAAACGTCGTGGTGGTGGGGCCTCGGGGCTCGGAGACGAGAATCTGGCGCCACCGCCACGCACGCCAAGTCGCCGCGGATACCATGAGTCATGAGGCGGAAATAACTCACGCAATAATTCTTCTCTTCCATTGGCCATACAGCAAATATAGAGTTATGTGACAACCGAAGGAAACAGAATAAGAGATTAAGACTTTGAGAGAGAATCCTATTGAATCCTAGTTCGGTTGTTGTCG
The DNA here is from genome assembly GCA_036346575.1 of Dendrocalamus sinicus. Taxonomy (NCBI): domain Eukaryota; kingdom Viridiplantae; phylum Streptophyta; class Magnoliopsida; order Poales; family Poaceae; genus Dendrocalamus; species Dendrocalamus sinicus. The sequence goes on along the minus strand of CM070660.1, from coordinate 5,802,568 downwards.
TATGAAGGAAGACGTGAATCCGTTGTTGGAGTCCGTTGCCATGCATATGAGCATATCCACGGACGTAGCCATATACAGCTACAATGCCATGCATATGTACGTATACATGTGCGATCCTATGCACGTATCGGCAAGCAGCGTGGCGCAGAGCTAGGCTCTCGCGCTCCGGCCTCACACGAATACATGGACCTTCTTTTACTGGGTTGATTTTTTGAGGCCCTGGAAATTTGGGGGCCCTGTACGGCCGCACGGCCCGCACACCCATGGGCACGGCCCTGACCGCAACAACCTAGGAGTTCAGTTGCGGATCAAAAGTGTATCATGTCTGCTCATGAACAATTAAAAGAAGTTAATTTGATTAAAATAAGACCTAATGGCTAACTTTACAACAGTACGGGCATCCAAGCCCAAAACTTAACTTACATACAGAAAAGCCGAAGAAAGCTTCACAGGAACGCTTGAATGTGGTCGTAACCCTAGCACGAAAACTTGCTGCATCCTCTTTTTTTCTGATATCTGTTATGGTGGGGATACTGCAAGGCTGAGTACCAACCACTGTACTCAGCAAATCACATGGGAAAATACTATATATCTACTTGCCAAGATTCTCAAGAGAAGGGAATATAGTTATTATGAGGTGGATGCAATTTTATTTGCAAACAAATAAACTTAAAACATTTCTCCTTAAGATCAGGGGTTTTCTGTTATCAAGTAAAGTTCATCATTACTCAGGTTAACAACATCAGAAACTCTACTTATGCCGCGTTGTTGGAATCACCCAATTAACACAGTTTCATTAACCGGAAGCACAACGTATTCAAATACCATTAGTTTCACTCTGCAGAGTTGCCCAACTTTACCCACACGATTTCTTAACTCTCATGACTGAGTTAAGAAAGCCAGGTCGTTTCATTGCTCAATTCTTTATATAGGCTCTACCCGGTAGCATCACTCGTTTAGGCACACATTAAACTTGAGATCCCCTTGCCGTGTGAGTGACCTCTACCGTTGTTAAGTACCCGCAGCATACCTAACTCCCCGGCATCCTACCGTCTCATCCTGTAGAGTTTCAATTGAATCGAGCAGCCACTAAACCAGTGTTGACAAGTCAACTCCTGTGGTTTTGAGCGATCACAATGTCTTTTACTTGGCACAAGGTTCTTGTCCTTACATTTTTCACTTGAGGCACCAACCACAACCTTCCACTGTGCTCAACAGCACTAATTTCCATTGTGCTCAATAACACTAAATTCCACTGTGCTCAACAGCACTAATCAACACCATTCCAAACCAACCTCCATCCTAGGGTGAGGTCGTGGACGTAGATCACATCGTGATTTCCCACAGCATACCCTCACCCAGTTTTCCCTAAGGCAAAGTCGTGGGCGAAGATCACGTCGTGATTTCCCACATACAAACTTCTACCTTAGTATCAGTTTTTCAAACCCTACCGGCCAACGGCCAAATCACTTAGTAGTACAAAATGTTGAGTGAGATGATCTATGTATATTTATACAATATTTTAATAATTACTAATGCTGTCAAGGTGAATGTGGCCATCAAAGTAAACATGGCTTTTATCAGTGGTAGGATTTATCTAGTTAGCATGTCATTCTAAACATTTATTTTAAGTAATTATCAGTTCGCAACTATCAATAATGAAAATACATTAAGTAAATAATATAAATTTCATGGGATTCAATATGATCAAAAACATGTGACTTGCCTTTTTTTTCTGTTGCTCTTGATCTTCTTGACCAGCTTCAAACTTACCTCATCTGCCTTTGTTGTCCTTCAGGTGACCAACTCGCTTGGTCCATTCACTAGCATAGAAAACGAGATCAAATAGGTTCTTGCTTTGCGAGATGTAAGCTGGGAACAAAATGCAATTAAAAACAAGAAAGAACCTAAAAAGAAATAGGTTGGGTTGGGTTGGGTAGTTGGAGTTCAACGGTGCTTAGGTGGCCGACAGGGCTAAAATTGAATTAGATAGGTTTAGGACGATCGAATAGGTAATATATATGTGTTAGACCAATTTTTGGAAATAGAAGATAGACATTTAGAAATGGATGGTTGATCTTTGAATTAGATGAATTTGGGTTTTATCAGATTTAATTTGACAAAACGGAGGTCAAAAATGGATTCCCAGAGTCGAAACGGTCGAAACAGGGGTATTTTTGCAATTTCGGGCTTAGATGAACATTAATGGATTAAGTTACTATCCATTGCGGGTTTTCATTGTTCATCGCGGATCAGGTAGCTACAGTGTAGGGCTCAACCAGTAGCGGATCGGGTTTCGGAGTGAACAGTACTCTACAGTACTGGGTTCGGCCCGAAAACGCACAGGCATTTCGGCCCAACCGATGCGCGCGCTCGGACCGTTGATGGCGACGCGGACGGATTGAATCAAGCCACGCCATCTTCTTCTTCCTTCCCCCTTCCACCTCCGGGTGCTACAGGCCGACAGAGCAGGGTATTGATGATAGTGGCCAATTGAGCATCGGCAAAGGTCGCCGACAGCAACCAAGAGCATCTACGGGTTCATCAGGGTTTTGGGGTCCCATTTTCGAGGTTGGCCGGACTTGAAGAGCAGAGATTTTGGCCTATAGCGAGAGAAGGCGGCGCGGGTCAAGGCATGGCATAGGGCAACTCCGGTGGACTTCCAGCGAGTTGTTAGGGCTTTTAACCGACTACGGGACATGGCGAACTCAGTGGTAAAAGCGGCTTAGGCTAGGATAGCTCCGGTTGAGCTGTCCACGACGAGGTCCCTTCCGCCGGCAAGGGCTCACGCCGCCGGAGCTCTAGAGCTACGCTCGTGCTAAGGCGGGCTCGGTAGGGAGTTCCACATGCTTTGGGGATGCTAAGGACGGAGGCAATTGACTTTCTATCAAGAATTGAAGGAGATTACAAAGAGGGCTTACCGGCGCAGGGAGACAACGGCGTCGGCGATGGCGAGATGGGAAGAGCAATTGGTTGCTCGGGAGGGTTAGGTGGGGTGTGCTTGAGCTTCAGAGCGACGTCAAGAGGCTTCTAGGGTGACCGAAAGGCGGTGGCTACAGGAAGGCAGTTTCGGGGTTGTCTCTTGCGTGCGACTGAGGCGAGGAGGGAGCTTTGCAGCTGCTCAGGGCGTAAGAGAGGGAGGTGGCGCTGTTCTACTGCAGAGATTTGACAGGAGTTTGACTCCCGGCCGAGGCTCATGCCGTAAGCGAGCAGCGGCGAAGCAACGAGAGAGTGAGCGTGTGAGCGACGGCACGCCAAGTGAAGAGAGGGCAAAGACCGACTGGTGGGGCCACTTGCGCAGGAGGGATGAGGACGAGCTGGGCGTAGCGCCGCAATTTGAAGCGAGGACACGGCGACGCGTGCGACGGCGTCTGAGCAGAGCGGGGAGAGGCGTCGCGCGCGCGAGCAGCGCCAGGGAGGAGAAGGCGGAAAAGACCCAAAGGGAAAGCGGAATTTCGCTGGGATTTGCCAAAAAGGAAAGAAATCCGAATTCAAAAGAAATTCAAGAAATTTCAAAATTTTGAAAATTTCCGGGTTGTTTCACTTCCTTAAGAGGGCGTGTATGCTTTGCACATACAGAACGGATTTGGAAGGAAAGGCTGAAGCAGACAGAAGGATGTGTGTCAAAAGCTGAATGAATAAACCTGGAAAGTTTCAGCTAGGCAAGCAGGTTGTCCGTGGTACATGTGAATATCATCAACGGTTTGCCCATATGCCACATGGATTACTCCATCAGATCGATGGACAATAGCTGCAGTTTTGCTCTCCGTCTGATACGCTGGATCCTGGATTGTACAGAAGTCACGCTCCAGGGCAGAAAATTGCTCGTCCGTTTCTCGATCGATCAGGTTTCGGTCAAATTTCTCCATTAAGCATGGTGTCTTAAAGGTCGTCGTCTTCTTCTGTACGTTTCACTGTGAAGATTCCGCCTATATTTCCGGCACGGGGTTTTCGTCATGCCAGTCTGACAATTTCATTTCATTTTTTCTGTAAGGGATAGACAGTTTTGTTTCGCATATGATATGTCCCCATGTTTGCTGTGCATTCGGTGGTTATATTGGAAGCTGAACTTCTCAAAAAAATATATATATATTGGAAGCTGAAGCGGTGATGCGAATCTCGGAACGGAGATTGTAATGATCATTGGTTACCACCTGTGTGACCTCTAGCCCATTTCTACACCTTTCCTGCACTGCTTTCCTAGAGATTGTTGTGTATCAAAGCATTTTCAATAATATTATTTTAGCTATCTCTTATCTATATTAAATGAGCAATATCTTACATAGAGAAGAGAGAAGGTGAAAAAGATAATGTATTATCTCTTATATAAGATGCGATTTTAGCCTGTAAATAAACATAAATAGTGTGAATGTGTGAGGTAGAAAGTTACGATAAAAATAATATGAAATAGCTAGAGAAATAATTTATTATTGAAGAGATTATCTCTAATACTGTCTTTAACTAAAGTAAACGCTTTATAAACAATTTTCAAACTATTATACATACACTTACTCCTCTACTATTTGTTCAGATGTGTGATACTTGTAATACAGTACGAACCTCTACTCTAGCACAGCGCAGATTTGCTCAGCTCCTAATGGTTCATGGAATGAAACAACCACCATGAATTCTGTACTGTTCACTCGTACCGCATGAATAATTCAGCGAATTTGCCACGTCATCGCCGCCGCACGAACGGTGCATCCACCGCAGACGACAAGGCCGTGCGCAGGAGGGGAAAGAGGACAAGAAATGTCCACATCTCACGTCATGTCATCCCTCGACCTATCCAGTAAGCTCACCGCCATGTGGGCCCGGTCTACCGTGGCCCGGCCCGGCATTGAGACGTCAAACCATTGAGCTGGGACGACGCACGCGAGTAGGAAAAGGAAACGCACCGGCAGCTGCAAGATTTGCACTGGGTTCCACTGGGCCTCCACGTTTGGTTCCTTCTGGACTGCTCACTCGCCACGCCGGCGACCGCGACGTATGGCCGCCCAGATGCTGACGTGCCTGGCCCACACTCCTGGGACCCACGCGTCATTGGCTCCGCATTTATTGCCCGTGGGGCACCTGGGCCCTTTCGCTTGACCGCCCCGATTCAACACCGGATGAAGAGCAGTTTCCTGTTTTCACTAGTTACATATCCGTATGTTACAACATAATTTATTAGATATATAGAGAATTATGCTATAGAAGATAGTTGTTTTGATCGGTTAGAAAGTGAAGAGTGATAAGAAGTTAAAGAAATAAAATAGTTAAAAGAGAATGAACGTACGATCACCAACTTGTTCTTTTAGGGTATGTTTGGTTCGTGGATGGAGGTTATATCGTATATTCTGACTGAGTGGATGCAGGCTGAGTGGAATCGTATTTCAGAAAAAAGAAGATGTTTGGTGAGGTTGCATGAGCGGATGCAAAAAGCGAGATCTTTGTTTGGTTGCTGTATGAGCGGATCGCATCTACCAAACACGAGTCGACACATGGGACCGCATAAGATACACTGCATCAACCCATTCAGGATGGCCAGTGAAGCTCATTTTGAGTGTATCCACCCATCCAGAATGAGGGTATATTTTTGCATCCGCTCATACAAGCTGCATCCACTTATACAGGCAACCAAACATGCTCTTTCTCATATTAGGAAGTTCAGGCAACCAAACACACCTTGTTGACTCGCTAATCCAACCCTCGTGCGGGTACTTAGCTGACTGGTGGGTCATGTTTGATGATTGAGCCCACATGTCAGTGTGACGATCTCTGGAAGAAAGGAGGCCTCTCGTGCAGAGCAGAGCACGCTCTCATTCGCCACACTCGTCTCGGCGACGCAGCCTCTTCACCATCTAACAAAAACCACGCCACGAAAAGAAACTGAAGCAACGACACGAGGTTTTTCAAAATTTCGAAAGGAACTTAGAATTTTTTTTGGAGGAGTTCGATTTTCTCCAGGGCTGCGCCATGAGAACACGAGTTGTTGTAAGCACACTGCTCGCTCTGGTGCTGGCTGAGCTGCTGCTGTTGTCGGCGGCAGCGGAGGACGCCGCCGACGGCGGTCTCCGGCGGCGGTCGCTCCACCAGCCGTTCATCCCCATCGAGGGGTCGCCTCCGCCGGGGGTATCTGGCAGTTTTTCCGTGCCGCCGCCTCCGGCGGCCGCAGCCACGAGCGGCGGCGGGCGGTCCGCGCCCAGCGTCATCAACACCGTCGCCATCGCGCTCTCCGCGGGCCTCGTCGCTCTCGCGGTGGCGTCCTACTCCTGCTTCCTCCTGTGGCGCCGCCGCTCTGATGGCGGAGACGATGACCAGGCCACGGCGAAACCGGTGCGGGCACTGGCCGCGAGAGACCCAAACGATGTTGGGAGCTTCTCCCAGAACCACAGGTCGCCGCCGCCGAGCTCGACGGCGTCGGACGCGATAAACCTCGACCCGCTCACGACGGTGGTGGACCTGCACCAGCACCGGCAGAGCCCTGACCTCCGCCCGCTCCCGCTGCTGAAGCAGCCGAGCCCAGACCTCCGCCCGCTGCCGCCGCTGAATCGGCCGGCCCCACAGCCCCCGCCGGCAGCCACTCCGCCGATGACCACGACGGGGGGTTCCTCCGACGAGGAGGACCAGGCCACGTACTACACCGCTCCAAAGACCGCCAAGTCCTCATTTAGCCGGAGCACGAGCCAGCGCAGCACCCTGGAGCAAACAGTGCCGCAGCCCGCTGCCGCGCCCGCGCCGCCGCAAGCGAATCCCTTACGACCTCCTAGCCCCCCGCCGCCCCCGCCGTTGCCGAGGCAGAGGCTGCTGCGGCCGCTGCCCTCTGAGTTGCCTCCCCCCGCCGCCCTGGCCAATTTAGCGCTAACCAGTTCCCCTGAACCCTCTGTTCAAGACAGGGGAGGCGAGAATTCCGACGGCCTAGGCGGTAGCACGCGGCCGCCGAAGCCACCGGACCTGAAGCCGCTGCACTGGGACAAGCTCCGGGCCATCTCCGGCCGCACCACCGTCTGGGACCAGGTCAAGAACTCCGACTCATTCCGGTGCGCCCCCTCTCCCCTTCTTGTTTGCACATTACCTCATCTCGTTGTTTCTACCGAGCTGTTGTCAATCGTGTGGTGATGGTTGCAGCGTGGATGAGGTGGCAATGGAGAGCTTGTTCCTGAACAACGGCAGCGTGGGGAATTCCGATCAGGCAGCGAAGAGGGGAGGCCCTGGGAAGCAGGAGAGCCGGTTGCTCGACCCGAAGCGGCTGCAGAACGTCGCGATCATGCTCAAGGCGCTCAATGTGACCGCGGACGGTGTGATTGGAGCACTCGTACACGGTGAGCTTGTACTCCTGGTTTCTTACTTCTCGTATGGTCCCCTACCCCACTATATCTTGGTGGATTTTGCCGATTATGTGATCTGTTCTTGTGCAATTCCGGTGGCCACATGTCATCACAGTACAATCTAGTTACTTCTCTTACTGTTAAACCAAGTACACTCAATAACTTGACAAGTGATTGGCGTACTGTTGTTTGGTCCCTTAAGATTCCTGAAGAGAAGGCCCATATCACTGTCAGATAAGAAGGGAGGGTAATTAACCGGACAAATCCCACTTTGAGAATCATGCTTAAATTGGTAAGTGTTAAGTTAACCGGAATATGCTCTGTGCGACTGTTAAACTGGTACAGTTTTGTTGATCAGAAAACTATTGTAAAAACCGGCGCGACTGTGAGCCAACTTTGTGCTCATGGGTTATTATGTTCAGCATCATGCCAACGCCGTCACACGTTTCACGCATCTCATCAATCCTCTATTCGGCTTTCTAGTCATCTGGTTCACACATTAATTATGTGCTCATCTCTGTAATTGGTAGTTTGGGGTAATTAAACACGTCACTCTGTTTTCCAAATATGCACAGATTATACCTGAAAGGCCTATGAAATTCTCAGGCATGGGCAATTGCCGTATTGCTTGCTCCGTCCGAAGGTGGGGGGCGGAGGGCGTGCTTCAAGGACTTCGTCCAGCCGCCGGCTTTGTCGATACGAGTCCGAAGGGTGGAGGGATGGAGCGTACGCTTCAAGACTTTATCCCACCGCTGACTTCGTCGTCGCCAGTCTAAAGGGTGGGGGATGGAGCACGCGCTTCATGGACATCGTCCGACTACCTCGTGGTCATGTTTTTGTCCAACTGACTCACGGTTGTGACGTCGTCCGACCACGTCCTAGCCGTGACTTTGTCCGACTACCTCGTGGTCGTGACTTGGCCCGGCCACATTGTGGTCATGCCTTCGTCTGACCATCTCATGGTCATAGATATTTCGTTCGACCGACTCGTGGTCGAGACTTCACTACCCGTCTTGGAAGCATCACCTCGGCGGGGCGGCATGACTTCGCTGTTCCGCCTCGTAGGCATCACCTCGACGGGATGGCATGCCTTCGCCAGGAGACTTCGTCGCTCGGCTTGGAGGCATCGCTTCGACGGGGCGGCACGACTTCGCTGCCAGCCTTGTCGGCATTGCCTCGACGGGATGGCCTAGCTTCGACGTAGGACTTCGCTGCCCGCCTTGGAGGCATCGCCTCGGCAGGGTAGCATGACTTCACCGACCGCCTCGTACGCATCGCCTCGGTGGGATGGACTAGCTTTGGCGTGGGGCTTCGCCGACCTCCTTGTAGGCGTCGTTTCGGAGGGACGGCACCACCACTGCTCCGCTTCCATGTTTAGTTGATGGACTTTGCAGTTACATTATGATCAGTGAAAGAGGACCCCTTTTCCAGGGGCTAAAAGCTACCAGTTGCATCGGCTCACTAGTCGGCACCCTCACGCTTGCTGTCGAGGGACGAAGGGCTAAGGATAGTTTGTCACGTCAGCTCGCCTATCGGGACCTTCGTGATTGCTATCGAGGGAGTCTATGTAGGGGTGGCCAAACCCCTGAGACTGAACTTTGCAACTGGCCCAATATGTAATAGGTCCAATAATATAGAGGAATATACCAATGTATCTCTACTTTTTGTAATTATTAAGAGGTAGGATGAGAATTTCTCATCCTACCTACTCATGTATATAAACCCTTAAGAGAGACATGAGGAGGAGGGACCGACTCATTTTCCACATACCGTCTATCTCTGTTGGCTCTCTTTTTCTAGTCTCTACTGTTTGGTCTGTAGCCATAACAGTTTTCAAGAATACCATTTACGGTACTACTGAATATATATAGTTCATGTGTTACATAAACCGCACAATCAAATCTTCAGCACTATTTGCGTGATATAGTACAACATTATGATATCTTAATGTTTTGTTAAAGATGCGCCTTTTCATTAGAAGGGAAAAAATTGTGGTTACCAAACAGATAAAGCGCAGTAATGTTCAGACTTCAGAGCGCATTCATAATTTTAGGGAATGCAGCAGGTTTGAACATAGCAATGTAGTCTTCCTGTCTCAGCTTGACATACATTGACAATTTGTTGTTCCCTATGACACGGTTTTTTTATCAGGAGTCGAGGTCAATCTAAAATTGATTTCTATGATATGTCTTGTAGATTCTTAGGTGTCTACTTTACATTTTGGAGTTTGTATAACGCACCTTTTGGCTACTTTAGTTATGGCAGTTTGAATATATGATTCAACAGGAAACCCAGAAGGTTTGGGGCCTGAGTTCTATGAAACACTAGCTAAGATGGCACCGACCAAACAAGAGGAGCTGAAACTAAAAGATTATAGTGGTGATTTATCAAAAATTGATCCAGCAGAGCGCTTTCTGAAAGGTGTACTTGATGTTCCTTTTGCCTTCAAGAGAGTGGATGCAATGCTGTACAGAGCAAACTTTGACACTGAAGTGAATTATTTAAGGAAATCTTTTGGAACTTTGGAGGTAAATAGCTATGATGATTCAATCTTTTCATTTGCATTTTATAATACTTTGTAGGACCAATGGCGGAGATCAAATGGAGTGAATGATCTTTACCTTTTTTCAACTTCAATAAAATTAACCCCTTTAGGTTTTTCACTGAATTGGCTATGAGAAACTAATAAGATCATATATGCAGTGGAAATGGGGATAAATGGAAGTCAACAAGCCAAAAGAACAAAAGAAGTAACGAGTGGGCCAAAACATTACTGGGTCAATCTGACTATTGGCTTAAGACTGATCTGACTAGGTTGGGTGGTCTGACCGCTAGTCTAGGACTGGTCTAACCAGTCACCAATCATACCTGTTTTCATCTACAACCCTAGATATGTCTTGGGTACCGTAGACATGCCTGGCCTCTCCAAAATCTCTTGACACCTCAGACATGTCTAGGGTACCCCCAGACATGTCTGGCCTCTCGAGAAGCCGGTCAGACCGCTCGTCCCAAGATGGTCAAACTGCCAACCACCGGTTGGTCAGACCGTCGGACACAAGACCTGATGAACAAGTCAAAGTTAGTCTAACCGCCATTCCAAATCTAGTCAGACCACCTAAAACTTGACGATAACTCTGAATATTGCAAACTCTCAAAACCACGCTAACTTCGACAATATTTGCACAACAAAATCAAATACTCATCATACACTATTGAGTGATATCCACATAGTCTCACGTACTTCCTATATTATAAACTACTAATTGACTTTATCAACTATTTAGACACCATCCCTTTTTGTAAAGTAAAATTAAGATAAGTGCTTCCATGCTTCACAGAATAAATCTGTCAATATTCTAAGTTTCTAACGCATGTCCTGTTAGTGATTTTTTCAAAGTACATCGTTTATTAATTTCTCATTTATTTACTATTTAGGGCATTCCCAATGGTAGATATCTCAAGCTATATCTATACCCCTCCATATCACCAAGAAACTATTGAAACATTACTACTTCAATAGGCGATGTCTATATATGGGTCCAAGCAATAAATCGTATCATTCTCTATTCTCCCCTCTCTCTCGCTCCCACTCTCTCAAAAGTTAGACATATACACTGCAGTTTCTGTCTAATGCAAGTTTTTGGTGGCTTTTTGCTATTTGGATTTTATGCACATACAATGTCTTGCATGAGGCATTGTTTCCCTTTATTTCTTCATTAATTTCCCCTCCACCCCATTCTACGTCTTATGTGGCACTCTATAGATATTCCTGAGATCAGTCTATTGGAAGTGACCTTGTACAGTTTATGTGTAGAAGCGCTTTACCGTGCCAGTTCCTTTGTAAATTCCATCCACTTGTGAAACAGACATTACGAACATTCATGCCAATTATCAAAATATAATATTCCTCCAGAACTTTTTCAGGCAGCTTGCGCAGATTTAAGAAGCAGCAAGCTATTCTTGAAGTTGCTAGATGCAGTTCTCAAGACGGGGAACCGCATGAATGATGGAACTAATCGAGGTGAGGCAAGGGCCTACAAACTCGATACTCTTCTAAAGCTTGCAGACGTCAAGTCAACAGATGGTAAAACAACGTTGCTCCACTTCGTGGTTCAAGAGATCGTCCGATCAGAAGGCTTCGATTCCGATCAAACAGCAAGGGATCCTGGCAGTGCCAGCAAAGAACAATTCCAGAAGGATGTCCTGAAAGTGCTTGCAGGGCTCAGCAGCGAGCTCTCAAATGTGAAGAGGGCAGCCACATTGGAGATGGACACGTTGAGCTGTAACGTCTTAAGGCTCGAAACCGACCTCGAGAAGGTTAAGCTGGTCTTGCAACTTAAGATGACATGTGCCGATCAAGGCTCAAGCGAGAATTTCTTCAACGCAATGGATATGTTTCTCAGAAGGGCACAAACAGAGATTGAGAGCATGAAAATGGCAGAGAGGAGCGCATTGCAGCGCGTAAAGGAGACCACGGAGTACTTCCACGGTGACGCCACCAAAGAGGAAGCTCACCCTTTGAGGATATTTATGGTGGTGAGTGACTTCCTCTTGATTCTGGACCGCGTGTGCAGGGACGTCGGCAGGACACCGGAGAGGGTGACGATGGGGTCCGGTAAGTCGTTCCGCGTCGCTGCAGGCACCTCATCGCCACCTAGCCGGTATGAGCCGCGAAGGGAGCTTAGCTCCTCGGATGAGGACAGCTCGTCATCTTAGATCAATTAGGAACCTCTTTTTTTGATGCATAGGATAGTTACTACCCGAGGGCAGTGGTTCTTGCAGAGTTGAGCATGTGTAATAATCGTCCGAACTCGGAAGGGACCATGACTGTGATACTAGATGTTTACTACAAAGGTTAAAAGGATAGTTGTACAAAGACAAGTTTTCCTTGATTCTGTATTACGATATATTCATTGTTCTCCTGTAATTCTCACTAGCCTGCATAGATGCCATCTGCTTGAGAGCAACGTGTCATGTAGCTGTGTTTCCTTGCAAAACATTCATTCTTCAGCCCATGATTGTGTTGCTGAATCTGCTTATTAAGGTTACTTCTAAAATAAACCTGCGCTGTCCTTGCAGGCCACGGCGAGGATCATCAGCTTCTCCAGGACTCCCATGCCATCCGTGGCACCCATGGCGGCCGGATTTCAGAGGGGAGATCGGTAGGGAAGAAGCAAGGTGACAGGCAGGGAAGGAGATGGGGGAAGTAGCCTTCATTCGCAGTGCGAGAGACGTTGCTCAAAGAACTCACGCTGACAGGCGGGCCCTGCGGCCCATGCACCTGAGCTACTCGACCCCACTGCTGAGCACAGAGCAAGCTCACACACACGCCACTCCCTGACGGGTTGTCCGGGTTGGTGGAGGAAGAGAACAACAAGGTGGGTTGCCACTCCAGGGGAAGAGTTGGGGGAGTGTGCCGACCCGGACCTGGCCCATCATGGCCACGGAGGCCCGCCTTTTGCTACCTGCAGCCTGCATCATCACTGGGCTTGCTGCACAATGGAGAGGCAGATAATAAGAGAGAGAGAAGGGAAAACAAGCAGACAAGCCCTGAAGACCAAACCGCTGCCAACATGGAGTATGTAAGAAAAAAACAAGAGGGGGAAGCGACGCTAAAGTGATTCCTGTTCAGTATTTCTGTGCGTATAATAAGAGAGAGAGAGAGAGAGGGAGGGAGCAAAAACAACCTGGTGAACCTTGCTGCTATACATGTACCATGTTGCAACCATTATGACCCCCCGAAAGCAAGCAACGATTTACTTTTGAGACCATATGGATGTCTTTCTAATGCTGTGATGAGTATATGATACTATTTAGAGCATGTACAATGCAGGTGCTTAGCAATGAAAAACTGTTTTTTCTTGCCACATAAGATAGATAAGGTGCTTATTTTGAAGCATCGATGCTTAAATAAGCACCAGTGCTTAGTAGATGCTTATATATATAACTGATTCTATTAATAGAAAATATAGCATCTAAGCACCCATGGAAGAGATGCTTGCATTGGAGGGAATAAATTTTGTATGGGTGCTTGATGATGTGGCTATATTCTCTCTCTTTAAACATTCATATATAAGCATCTTGCATTGTACATGCTCTTAGGCAGTTCAAAAGAAGTTTGAGATACCAAAAGACAAGTTTAGAAAGTGAGATTTGGGTTCAGTCTTAACCGGTCGGACGCTAATAGGGTATGTGTGTATGCTGTCAAACTAGCCTTTTGGTTGCAGTCAGACCGCCCAAGTGAACGAGTATAAAAAGCTAAAAATAGGTTATTCCCTAACGTATTGTGAGTATTTTGGTACAAGTTCCACGGCAATTTAAGCATCTAGCAGAAAGTAGGTAGATTTTGAATCAAAACTACAGGAGTGTTTTTACGGTTGTTTCGATTCACGGGACCGGTCTGGCTGGAAGTTACATGGCGGTTAGACTGTGGTGGTCTGACCAGCTTGGAACATGCAATCAAACCAGCCCCAGAAAAGGTGGAAAATGGGCAAAATTCATGTGAATCTATAGGGTTAAGGTTTCAGTTGTGGTAGTTTTCAATGAGTTTGGAAACTAGACCAAGACTATATAGAATTGCATGTTTCCATAACCACTACATTTTGAGGTTCTCAAATTGGAGTTTTGGCAGCCTAAACGACATGGTACAAGCGGTCAGACAGACCTTGACAGTTTGACCGATCTCTCAATGGCGGTTAGACGACTTTGATGATTTTGGTGCTGGAAGTCAAGAGCTGTTATATAAATAGGCTTAGAGTTGTGTTAAGGTTGTATATATGTTGCATGATACATTTTATGGATTGACTTAGGTAAAGTTGAAAGGAACTTATGCTTAAAAATGGTTTGCTTGGTCTATTGTTATATAAGTGGTTTGGAGTCAATTATAGTCAACAGTGAGGAGCACCGGGACTTGGATAGGAGAATCAAGGTACAATCCAGTCATGGAAGCTGGGTGAAATAGTCGGACTCAACCAAGGTGCAAGATGGACAAGGACCATGGAACACACAAGTGGTTAAAGTCGAGCGGGTCATGTGGCGCATCAAGTAACTTAGGTCCGTTTGTAAGTGTAGATGGTTTGATGGTTTGAACATGTGAGAGGCATGGTGGGAAGTCATTGGGGCCATATGAAAGATGACTAAGCATGTGCAATGCTTCAAGACGAAGGAATTGGAATAAAGTGGTCATTTGCCCAAAATCGAAAAACTGAGTGGTTTATAAAACCATGGCGGATGCCTAAGCGGATTAGGTCAATGAGACTTCACGGAGGACAAGACAATGGATTCAGGCTATTGGAGCCAAGGTTAAAGACACCGCTTTAAGAAGTGTGTGCATGAGAAAGAAACCCATTATATGTTGGATTATCGGATTACCCATGAGTTAGTGGATGAAATCCACTTTATATCCAGATTTTAGGGTTTCATATGAGCCTCCAGCCCTCCACTATGCAAGGGAGCATTGGAGAGGGAGAGATTAAGATTTGCACTTGAGCCTCCAAGAGAGAAATTTGGATGAGTGAGTGCTGCCCTTATGGTTTTGGTTTTGTTTGTTTTTATTTTTTATTTATTTTTTGTGACGAAGCATACAGGAATTTGATCAAAGTATGGCTTTCTGGAGTTTTCTTAATTAGTGACTAACATTTAGCTTGTTAGCTCTTTCATGATATGATTTTCCAGTGGTAGAGCTTCAGCAAAAGTTTGTCATAATATTGAGTGATTCACAACACAACCTGAACTTCGAATATATTCTCAGACTCTTAAAATATTTTGCGAACATCATGCTTCATCGATATGTGAAAACACGGTATATATCACAGAGGGAAAAAATGTATATAGTAGCTGTCATCTACTAGGAATGTGGTATTTGTAACTGATCTCGAATTAATTTCTTAACTGTTCTAGTGCTCCAGTGCTGAACATCATGTTTAGTTTTTTTTTTCATCTGTTAATGGTGGATATCCTTGATGTGATAATCCACATCCGTCATCCATGGGTTCTTCCGTACTATATGGCATTTGAACATGGTTTTCAGTTTCTCACCATCTCATACGGTCATACCTGATTTCCAACTTTCATTGGCAGGATAATGGTAATAATTATAATTAGTAATTCTACATAAATGGATTTTTTTTATATTAGTCTAGGACTCTGGCCTTGTATAAATTTGTTTTGCACATAAAAATGTTTCCCATGGGTGGTCTTGAAGGCACAATATGACTGAAGCAATCAATATTTTATTTGTATTTTAAATATTCATTTGCAAAACTATATGTAAGGATCACTATCTTGAACTCTAGTTGCATCTATCTTTTTTTTTAGCTTGTTTTAATCCAGCAAAGTGTCATTGAGTTTCAGAATTCTGCTTTTTACTAGTGTACTATGGAGTTCTTCGATCAATCTGAGTCAACTCTATGTAAGAAGTATGTATCCAAGCTGCAAAAGAAAAAGCTGCTTCCCTGAATAGCCATTTTGCTTAAGCTAACAGTTTTGGCACTGCTGTGTGGTTGGCTTCCTAACCTGCGTATGTTCAGTTGTGTCCCATTTTCGCACGTAGTTACAGGCTTTTTCATTACCTGTTTGTTCAATTCAGGTATGCTTTCAAGTGCAGTGCCATCGATTAACTGAGGATGGAAGGGAGATTGTCTATCCTGTCAATTGAATTTCATTCCACTCAATGTAAATTTCCTGTTATATCTGAAGGACTATGTGGGAAGATTCAGGATAATATTGTAATGAACCATTGTAAATTTTCTAGAGTGGTTATTCGATTTTACAAAGATTGCATTTTGTTTAGATCATTTTCTAAATTTTTCAGGGGTACCGATCATACATGGATATATCAGATGTCATACTACAGAGCGGTAGTACCACGGCTGTCATACCATAGAGCGGTAGCACCGTGGTTTACTTGGTGATAGCTAATTTTTAGAGATGCCTAGTTGTGAGATGCGTGAGTACGGTAGTACTGGCCTATGGTGAGCGGTAGTACCAGCCCAAAGGAAAATTCTTGGATTTTAAGAAATTGAGTCATGAATTGAGTTAGGTTAACCTAGGTCAGTGCATTAATGATACATAAAGTATGTTTAACTAACGGGGTCAAATTGTGAAAAACTTGTGCTTGAAAATGATTACTTTATATTTAGATAAACAAGGTTACTTGGAATCAACCATGGTCAACAGTGAGACTCAGGACTACGCTCATAGAGCAGTCGAGCCCTAGAATGATCGAGAATGTTAAATGAGGTGGTAAGCTCAAGCATCGAACGAGAAAAATGAGAAATATTGAATGAAAGTTCGAATGGCAGGTTGCACTTTGTGACCTCGTCGGTCCAATGAGACATTATCCGGTGGAACCCGAAGGGAGAGACTTGCTAATACATGACAAGCTAGTGATACACTTACACGTGTCAAGCATAGTGATTACTTGCAATAGAAGGAGAAGACCGGGTCAAAAAAGGGTATTTTGGTAGTTTGACCAAAATACCAAAAATTACCGATTTAGGTCAAGCAGAAACTAAGAAGATCAAGAGAGATCAAAATTAAAGATTTAGTAGATTCGGACTTATATACTTTAAATACGTGCATAAATATAGTGTGTGGGTTAAAACCTATGTGTGTGGGGTTATCGAATTTTTCCTATTATACTAAGTGGATATTATCTACTAAAAGTTAGATGTGGTTAGCTAGCTCATCTATTTAATAGGTTAGAATGGAGACTTGTAGAAAACTATCCAACCATCCTCTCATTTAAGACTAAATGTTCGTGAGTTCTAGAGTTAGGGTTTGAGAGAAGATTGTTGTGGTGTGCTCTCTATCCTTTAAGGTGGAGCGGCTGTAAGCTTTCTTTCTCAAGTAGTAATACATTAATCTTTATTTATCTCTAAAAATATCTCTTGTATTGATTGATTTGTGTAACAACCCACATCATTAATTAACCTTAAGCAACGAATTACCACATTAAGCATGATTAATTATGTAATTAAGAACCTAAAAATACGAGGGAATTTAAAATTTTCTACCTAGTCGTATAAATTGAAATCAACGAGCGATAAGATAATACGTTGTTGTTCCCATTTCATCGACGAGGGTGAAGATTAAACTGTATAGACTAAAGTGAGAAAGAAAATTCAATTGCGCGGCAAGTAAAAGTTTCCAACCCAATTAAAATATATATAACAGTCCGTAATACAATTGTGTAATTATTACAATTCTTGTACAACCAATCAAGCCACATTCCTTGAGCTACAACTAAAACTGGCTTAAATTAAATAAAGATATTACAACTCTTTTTACATTAATAACCACAATACAAATTACTGTAAGTTTACAAGTCTCGGTCTTAATCAAATGACTACCTCGCAAACTTAGATAATTGCGACACAATTACAACATTAGAAACTACATTCGAGTAACCTACAATATTCTGTATACAACAATATTAAGAGAGAGCCAAATTACATTCAGATCATCTCATACATTAGAGACTATCGTCGAACGACCACCACACCGTTATTTCATTTGTGAGCGAACTAGTAACTGTAATACCGAAAAAGACCAAACAAAAGAAAATAATTAAAAGAAGAAATTGCCGTCAGAGTCCTAGAGGTTAGTTTCGGGTAGGGTAATCCGTTCACGGAGATACCTGATTGTCCCGGCCCGGTCGGCACCTCTTTCACGGAGATACCTGACTGTTCCAGGGACAATCGGCACCTCTCACAACTGTAGGCTCATCACACGGCGTATACAAACCTGAGTGATTTAGGGATTAATCAATGCAAAGCAAAATCTCCTAATCCCATTTGTCAAGCCAAACCGCAACCAGCATGACCGCATACCATCATATTCACCGAAGCAACGCACAGCCAAACAGGTTATACCGAGATAGCAAGCCAGCCCAAAATATCTCACGGCCAGCACATCAGCACAACCAACCGAGAAAAGAGAGCACAGCCAGCCAAGTAAAAGCAAAGAGAGAACCGAGCACAGCATTCACTGGTATTCACTTGCACTTTCCCATCTTTTTCTAGCCAACCAGAGAGACGTAGGCGACGGGAGAGGGACGCAAGCGACGAAGGCCAGGCGGGCCGACCAGGCGTACGGTGAGGGCGATCGCGACGGCAGAAGGCCAAACCGCAAGCCGCCGGGAGCCATCAACCGTAGGAGGCCACCATCAAGCCACAGCTCCATCACCGAGAAGACAACACCCACCAGTAAACCCTCACCCTTTCCACCATAAATCAGCAGGCAACTGGTGAAGGTAAGCCATAGAATACTTCCACCCTAATACCCATTTTGTAGTAACAAGCATTGCATAGCTAAAGCTAAGAAGACACCATTAGTTGCCACAATCACCTCTAGTGCATCAAAGAACCATCACCGAGGGTAGTCACCAGATGATGAAGAAGAACACCTCTCCATGCCTAACAACATACCAGTGCATCCCTGTGAACCAAAGCAAGATAACCATCAGACCAACAGCAGATCAAGTGAGATGGAGGAGCAAGCACCAGATCCGGGCCCTCGGCCTCAGATCTGGTTGTGGCTCGCCGTAAGGAGCAGGGCGGCCAGGCGGGGGCGGTTGGACCGCAGGGCGCGGCGCCGCCGGGGCATCGGCGTTTGGGGGCGGAGGCGGCGATACACGGGCGAGGCGGCGAGACCCGGCGTCGGAGGCGCCGAGAGCCGAGGCGAGACGCCACGAGCCGGGGCGAGGCGCCGAGAGCCGGAGGCGGAGGCACCACGAGCCGGGGGCGGAGGCGCCGAGAGCTGGGGGTGGGCGGAGGCGCCGAGACCTGGGGGCAGAGGCGCTGGAACCCGGGGCGGAGGAGTAGAGGCGCGGCAATGGGGGTGAAGGAAATCGGCAGGGGAGGGAGAACCGAGAAAAGGGGATCCGGGGAAGGAGATGAAGCGGCTCGGCCGCAGCAGCAAGAAAGGGAGGGGCCGGGTAGAAGAAAGAAATAGGAAAGGAAAAAAATAGAAAGGGGAATAAGAAAAATTAAAATGTGAAAGGCCAGGATTATTTAGCAACATGCATTGTAATAAACTGTCCATAGCAGGTTTCTATAAGTAGGTAATGAAATGCAGAGATTAAAAACCTTGTAAAGGAATTCTAGCTGCATCAATATAATAGATATCAGTAAAATCAGGTAGAGAATTAATAGGAACTTTGGGGTAGTATAATACCTTAGATTATTATGCATTTAGGTCTATTTGGGCAGAATGTAAGCAGATTGAGAAATTACAAAACCGCAATGCGCTTAGCCGGAACCATATAAGTAATAGAAACCTAGATTATTTCATTTCTCAAGTTCTTATAATAAATGTAATACTGTCGATAGATTAAAACTGGTACGCAGGTGTGTTAAAAATTTGTGTATCGTCGTTTAAACCATTCTAAGGCATAGTTAACTATTCAGACAAATTGATTAATAGCATTTAAATTATAGAAATCCACCCTGGGTTACTTAAGGTCATTAGAACAAGTTAATTGGGTCCGATGATTTAAAAGAAGCGAGTCGATTAAGCTCATATGCGTACGGATTTAATTAGAATACTATAGTCTAAGACCATTTTGGTTGCAGATTTGAATACCTAGATAAATTGATTAGGTCCATCTAAATAGTAGAAGACCACTAATTAGTATTTACAATGATTAGAATAAGTGTATTGCCATCTATAAAATAAAGTCGTAGCACGTACCAATTTAATTGATGCATTGTTAATTAAATCATTCAAGGTTATAGCTAAATACTTAATTAGCTTGGATAGTGTGAAATCATAGAATTTTCCTAGTAAACATTATGGGATCCTAAAAATAAACTAAATGATGCCGTAGGCTGGAAATTGCACGCATGCAGAGCAAATGATCATAATATCATTTAGATCATTCCATTACGCATTTAAATGCCCAGCTAAATTTTGTTAGTCGAATATAAACAGTAGAAATCCACTAATAACTATTCTGTATTATTAGAATAAATTAGTAGCCGTTAGAGGATTTAGAACTGGTCATGACGACTAGAATAACCTATACCGAATTAAAATAGTAAGCCATGATTTAAAATTTGTGGCCGCCGATTAAACTGGTGCATAGTAATTTAAATAGCATAAGCCGTAACAATTCGCAGCTAACTAAAATAAAATATGGAAGTCATACGGAGACGCTTTAGTATAATTTAATTAATATTAACTTAGGAGTTAATTTTATTGGTGTAGATAATTAATCACACGCGTATTAGTTACAAGAAGGACCGGTACCAACGAAAAAGAATTTATTTAAATAAACATAAGACCTAAAATAAATTAGAAAGGTGAATATATACATACGCACAAATAAGGAATCAAAGTGGTATAATTGCACACGCGAAGCTTGATTAGGATTAATAATGGCAGTTATCATCGTACAGAATTAAAATGAGCCGTTATACTTATTCACGCCTCTAGTAAATCCCGTATAATCGGAAAAATTGTTAGGAATTAATAAAATGCTAGGCATACCTAATAAATCAACCTTATCTCATGATGTTAGTGCGAAAATGTCGAACGACGGGTAGTATACCGAAATTAACCTCGATTACCTCAATTGAGTTAAATGGAATAACCTTAAGAGCACACACACATCGACACCTCGTACATCATTGCATTTCCATAAATTAAGTCATAGCCAACGTACTTTAATTGCAGACGATGATCCAGATTACGGGAGTGGTTTCACTTGGTCCTACCTGAACCCGATTCTATGGTTGACATCCAGGCAAGCATTCCTTTGATCAAAGCTTCTGAGTATATTTTGTAAAATAAGTATTTTGGTATTAATCTAATATCACCCTGCATGAAAGAATTAAAAGATATTTAAATCAGACAATTGAGCTAAGAGACATGAGGAAATGAAATAGATGGCAACTGATGGAGCAGTTGGCCCTATTATGTAAGAGGGTGGGCAGAGGTTGCCAGGGCAGGCGTGAGTGGGAGGTGTGGAACCTCTGCATAAGAATAGAATATAAGGAATTACAAACTTCATCTGTGTGAACAGACCGTACCAACTCGTATCAACCAACGTTCCGTTTTCACGGGCAGTCGGTACTCTAGTGAGGTGTTATATTCTCCACAAGAGTGATTTTTATTTATGGGATAGGCCCAAAGGAACCGGTATAAGACCGGAGCGTAAGAACCCACAGGCGGGTTACGCATTGGCGTTATATGACGCTGGCAGGGGGCTGGGGAAAGGTCGGAGCACCCTACCAGCCAACGGTTATGCCGTTTTCAGTGGGTCTGTGTGAGGGTTTTACACCGCTCCAGGCTGCTGATTGTGTATAACCAGGTGGAGATGTAATTACTGAGCTAGAGATAATTGTACTGTACTCTGTTCTGGGCGTCGCTTCAAAGGAATTGCGGATAAACCCAAGAGCCAACACGAGCAGAGTGATGATGGGTAAAGTGATACAAGCTTGCGCAATGCTATCCAAATCATGAATTCATGCCCATCTCCGGGAAAGGAGAATTACGGAAACTTATGGGGGTTTTTGCTGTTCATGCGTATGTTCAGTAGTTTTCTAAATTAATAAATTGGATCCTTTCAAAACCAACAAACCTTATCTTCTATAAGTCATGGAAAGGAAATTGATGAGGAAAAGAGTGTTAAGAATGAGCCTGAGATTAAAGAGAGGAATTGATATTCCTACAGGCATATCTGATAAGCATTCTATGCATTTTGCTAATAACGCTTGCTGAGTACTTCTGTACTCACCCTTGCTATTATCTCCCCCTTTGCTTAGGAGTATGACAATTCAGGGAATGGCTACGATCAGGAGGAAGCTACCTGCATGGAATACCGTAGACTCGGATTACAGTGGGTACAAGGTGGACACTCCGTGTGGAGACGTTTTGGATAGGAAGTAGTTAGAGAATAAATTGTCTAAAAATTGAAATATTTAAGCCCTTGAGGCTTTGTAATAAATTTTAGCCCTGCGTGGCGATATTCTTGTAATATCATATTGTATATCTAATTATTGTTCTGCTGCAACACTCTGATAGGCTTATTATTCGTTAGAGCGATGTTTTATCAGCTAAAACGAATAATAATCCGTTGACTGACGTTATTACCCTATGGTAATAATGCGGGTCGTCACAATTTGCTTTTGATTTAGTTAGTTTTTCCCTCTTTTCTTGATCTTGTTGTACCAAAGATATATAAGAGATGGAGATAACCTTTGAAATTTAATCCCCTTCTATATAATCACTTTGATAGCAAGTTCATGAAGAAACTCGATTTTGATTGACTTTGGCCTTAACGAGTGATTTCGTGATTCTAGAGTTTTTGGCTTGATTTCTTTGATGTTCTAGCTTGCTATAACATATGAAAATATATCTAGATACATCTTGGCCATATCCACTCACAAGCAAGTTATATTCACCGTTTTTAGCTTTTGCCTGGTTTTTGTGTACTCTTGAAACGTTAAAAGATCAGAAGTTTGGCAACGATTCTCTTGATTATTAATTGGAATAGGTTCCTAACATATTAGAGAAAGTGCATACCAAGTTTCAAATGATTTAGATTCACGGATCAAAATTTACACGGATTTTTGGTTTTAAAATAACGTTGGTTTACTGTTCATCGAGGTGAATCCACTATAGCAGAATTAATGGCATTGTAGCACGGTATTATTAGTACTATAGCGGTATTACCATAGTATTGTAGAAGAACAAACGCAATTACTGTTTATACTCGGTTTTTGGCTTCTTGATTTGCTGGTTTTGTGTTGGTTCGCTATTCTTAATCTTTATAGTATGTAGCTATTAGAGTAAAGAATTAGTAAGGGCCTGTTTGTATCCCATGGGCTAACAACTAGTTGCTAATTTTTAGTCCTTATGGATCCAAACAGGAGGGCTAATGAGTGGGCTAAAGTTTAGCCAACCAACTAGTTGGCCAAACCCAGCTAATGAGGGCTAAAGGACCAGCAGGATGGAAAAAAGACGCTGATACCCACGCCAACCCTCCCAGACCGCTATGCATAGGGGTATAACAGATTTTGTACTGAGATAGTAGTACTTATTAGTCCTTGGATCCAAACAGGACTGGACTAATCTTTAGCCAGCTAACAACTAGTTCTAGCTAACAACTAGTCCTAGTCCATCCAAACAGGCCCTAAATACTTAAAGAAATTTTAAGACATTATACACCTCCTCTATTACCATATTGATCTATAATCTCTCTCGCAGTGTCTATTAAGTGAAGTAATTTTTCAGTTTCTTTAACGGCCTCATCTGACATACGCAGGATATGGCACATTTGCTACCGGTGGATGTGATAGATTTGTGAACCTTTGGGATGGCGCTAACAAAAGAAGATTGTTTCAAATAACCGCCCCCGCGATATATTTGTCTAATATCTAATTCTACTCTGTCAGGAATTCCCGAATTCAGGGTATCGAAACTGTGGGTGGGTTCTTTTGGGCTATGATTTATGACTTAAATTTTTGAATTCTGACTGTTTGCGAGGCAATATGCAGAGGAAAATAGTCATATATGATTTTGGCCGGTACAGCTGAACTCAATACATATTTTAGTATAATTTTTCTGTTGATTTTGCTTTAAAAAATGTATCATTTAAAAATTAGTTAGTGTAACACATATGCTAAAGTCTAAGCTAAGCACAATCAACCTAGCCACATGTGTCTTTTGATTGTACTACCCCAGGTAGGCAGGTACTCATGTAGCATAGCCGCTCTATCTTTCCTGAGGAATGGCAGTCTGCTTGCGGTCGCATCCGGTTATACTTAAGAAGAGGGAGACATACCGTAAGATCGAAATTTCGATAACCCAAGAACACCTTCCTTTCTGTGAAGGTAGAAGTTAGAACCACCGAGTTGTCAACTTAACCATAGCTTTTGCACTTTGCAGGCATGAGTCCGATGCGATCTTCATCCGCAGTGTCAACGGAGTGGAAGTAAAGCCGACCAGCCGAGGCCCAAGACATTTCCTGCACCGCCACAGTAGTAGCGTCCCCATCAGTTTGAGATGAAGCACTGTTTCTTCACCAGGTTACTTTCTCCCGCTTTAGTTCTGACGCTCGCTGAAGTGTGATCACTGATCACATAGCTCAAAATTGCCCATTCTATTACTTGATAGAAACCTAGACACCTCAATAGCTCAAGGAATACTAGCAATCTATCTGTACAGTCAATACGCATTACAGAATATTTTAGTTTGGCATTAATTACTATATCACCGTAATTACCAAAGGTACAAGCTTGGAATCTCTCAGCGAATATGTGAACTTGAATGGGTTCACCCTGGCATGTTTTGAATCCAATTATCTCTAGATTCATCTTAATAAGTGGCAAAGAAATCAGCTCATTTATGACAGATCCCACTGTATCGAGCAATGTGACCTGCCGCTTGCTACATACAACTGGTGCATTATTATTCCACCAACATAGGTAGAGCGACTAGTGTGGATTGCTCTCTTCGGAGACGGTTAGGAGAGCACCGTGTGGTTATGCTCCCCTATCAAACGCACTTAGGCGTTTCTAATTGAGTGTGTGGGAAGCTTAGAGCAACTCCAGCAGTAGCTCTCAAATCTAAGCTCCTACTTTTCATTTGAGGGCTCCCCCTACTTTTGAGGGCCCAATTTTTTTACTTCTACTCCAACAGCACCCCTCAAATCTAAGCCCTCAAATCTATTTCACTACACACTGACACATGGGACCCACTCCTAACAAATCCATTCGGGCAAGGAGACAGGGGATTTTGGCGGCGACAGCGACGGCGACGGGCGGAGGCGTCGGCGACAAAGCAGGCGGCAGCGATGGCGAGGCGTCGGTGAGGAGGCGGCGGGCGGGAAGCGGAGGCGGGCAAAGGGGGAAGCGGAGGAGGCGCGCGGAGGAGGAGGAGGCGGGGAGGAGGCGGCGGGAAAGAGGCGCGAGGTGAGCGAAGCGCGGTGAGGAGGCGCGCGAGGAGGCGGCGAGGCGGGGTGAGCGGAAGCGGATTTTGGCGCGACAGCGCGGGCGAGGAGGCGGGCGGGCGAAGCGGAGAGGGGGCGGGGAGGAGGCGGGAAAGAGGCGGGGGGAGAGGCGGGGAAAGAGGCAGGCGGGGAGGGAGGCGGTGGGGAAAGAGGCGGCGGGGAAAGAGGCGCTCGGGAGGGGAAAGAGGCGCGACTCCAACAGAAATTTGAGGGCTTGGCCTAGAGCCCCCAAGAATGAGGGCTGAAGGGGGGATTTGAGGGGCTCCTCAAATTTGAGGGCTCTAGTAAGGGCTCTGCTGTACCTATATTTTTGCCTCAAGCCCTCAAATATGAGGTTTGAGGGCTCAAGTAGGGGCCCTGCTGGAGTTGCTCTTATGCCCGCTCAAAACGACTTAGTTTCTGATTTATTTTTCACTATTCAATAATTTTCGTCTTTTTTTGGTTTTTTTGCTTTTTTTTGAGCTTTTTGGTCGGTTCTTCTTTCCTCGTATTCGTGTGTACTATCCGTGATGGAATAATCTGTTTTTTCTATTTTATTTTTTTAAATTTAATTACGCCAAATAAGCTACCATCGGCTATAAAACAATTTCAGTCAGTTACAGTGCTTTTCAATCATAAGCCACTCAAAAAAAGTCATTTTGAGCAAAGCTAATTAAGGCACATTAGGTGGTGATCGGTTCGGCTGAAAAGCTCATGGCTTATGGCTGAAAACACTGTAGCTGGCTGAAAAAAGCACGGTAGCTGACAGAGGCTTATTTAGCATAATTAAATTTAAAAAAATTTAAAATATAAAAAATATGTTATCCCATTATGTATAATACAAACAAATACGGAGAAAAAGGAACCGGCAAAAAAACTTAACAAAAAGCCAAAAATTCAGAAAAAGACGAAACTTATAAATAGTGAAAAATAAGCCAGAAGCTAGAAACCAAAACCGAGTTGATCAGGACCGAGCTTCCCATCGAAAAAGCCAGTGCATATCATGTATATATTATAGTATATGATCCTGTATTCCTGTCTTTAGTAATTCCACATCCCCACGACGTCGAGAGAGTGGCATAGCTGCAGCTGCCTGCGTCGATCTGCTTGTGTGGTGTATATACTGGTGCGGTGTATATTAATGCGCGGAGTGATCAGCAATACTGCAGCGCAACTAAGCGAGCTAATAATTGGGCCTTGTCATTACCGTTGCTGCGTTCTGTTCTTTCTATTCTATAAACGAGCACGCCACTGCACGGCCAAGCTAGGCACGAACCTTCTGTTTGTTCACACGTTGCTTCACGTTTCTTCTCAGGTTAATCAGGGCACTTCCAGTGCCTCAGGTCAGCTGTATCTAAAGGATATGCCACGTAGGATAAAGAATGATATGGAGGGGTAAGTTAATGAAGGGGTAGAGGAAAGCTGTATCTTGCATGAGATGAAACTTGGGGGCACGAAATCTAAATCAAATATATGGCTAAGAAATGCATTGCGGGATGAAGTTGTATCTTATCAAATGAGATCTTTAAATACAATGGATTGGAGAGGTACGTTGGAATAGTCCTATATTGGTTGTAGAAGGATGAAGGATCTAACTTAAAAGTGGGGGAGTCTCTCACTTTATTGACTAGCTTTTGAGATGAGAAGACATTTACAATCCAACAAGTGGTATCAATTCTAATATCTCTGGTCTAATAAATATTAGTATGTGAACATTTTATAGACTGTGATTCTAAGAGATCCTCGGTGTCATAGTTCGATCGACATCGCATGAGTATATATAAAGCGGTTGGTGGGTTGCGGCCAACACTTTCGCGAGTTTCTTGAGGATGATTGCAAAAAGTTGATATCGCACTAGCGCATCATTTTAGGAGGTTTATTTACGATGGGTTAGACGGCTGCGTTCGTGTGCATCGCGTGGGCCCCGCGCCACTTACCGCTTACCGCCAGGTCCGCCACCCACCCGGAAAGCGCAAGCGCTGCTGCTTACTTCGCTCGCCCCGCTACTATATATATATAGCGACCCAGCCCACGCCTCCCTCTCGATCGCTCTCCCACACACACGGACACACCCACCGCTCTCCAACTTGTCCACCGCCACCTCCTCTGGTCAACTCCGCATCGAGATCGATCTGCCATGGCGCTCAACGTGTCCAGGAAGCCGCCGGTGTCCCCGCCGCCGATGGACTTGTGGGCCAGCGGGGGGCGCCGTTCCAGGCGCCGAGGCGGAGGTGGCGGCGGCGGTTTTCGCGACGGTGCCGAGACCGAGGAGGAGTACCTGGCCCTCTGCCTCATGATGCTCGCGCGCGGTGTCCGGGGCGAGGCCGAGGACGGCGGCAAGGGCGTGGCAGCGGCGAAGGCGAACCAGCAGCAGTGGTTCGAGTGCTCGGTGTGCGGCAAGGTGTACGGGTCCTACCAGGCGCTCGGCGGGCACAAGACGAGCCACCGGAAGCCGCCGACGCCGCCTCCTGCGGCGGCGGCGGCCGGCGACAAGACGTCCGGGCCCGGCGGCAGAGGGGGCGGGGAAGGGAAGGTGCACCGGTGCTCTGTCTGCCTCCGCACGTTCCCGTCGGGGCAGGCGCTGGGCGGGCACAAGCGCCTGCACTACGAGGGAGGCGCTGCGGCGGAGGGGACCAAGGACATGGAAGCCGAGAAGGCGAAGTCCGCCGCGGCGGCGGCCACAACGGTGCTGAGGGACTTCGACCTCAACCTGCCTGCGGCGGCTGCGGCGGCGGCGACGATGGTGGACGAGGCCGAGAGCGCGCCGCCGGAGGCGAAGAGGGCGCGGACGGTGCTACTGGTGGTCTGATCCGCGGCGGCGGCGGCGGCTAGTAGGTTTAGGTTTCGATGGTTTTAGGAATATTTCTTCTTCTCTAGGTTTCAACTGTTATTTGGTTGCTTGATTGCTCGATTTCTTTCGGTTGCCTTCGGTTGTGTGATGCTGTGTGTTGATATGGCGTGGTTCTGTGGTATACTGCTTGTCCTAGGGAGCTAAATTTTCTTTTATCCATTTATTCTGCGACTCCGGCCGTTGGATTAAGAACCGACGGCCACCTGGGATTGGACATACCTGTAAACCTTGGTAGGGGTGAAAACGGATCGGATTCGGACGGATATTGCTGTTACCATATCCTAACCCATATTTTTTTCTCCGGATTCGGTATCAATCGGATTCGGTACCAATCGGATTCGGTGTCGGATCGGTCGGGATTAACCCAATCCGTTTGTACCCCTACTTGTTTGTAAGGAATGCATACAGTGCAGTAAATGGAGTAAGACGCACTGACTTGATGTTACTATTTAATAGCTGATGTGGAAGGTTTTATTTTACCATTACAAAAGAAAATGAAACGTTAAATAGTAGCACTAACCTGAAATCATACTTGAAGACGTATCGGATTCGGACGGATATTCGGATTCGAACGGATATTGCTGTTACCATATCCTAACCCATATTTTTTTCTCCGGATTCGGTACTAGTCGGATTCGGTGCCGGATCGGTCGGGATTAACCCGACCCGTTTTCACCCCTAAACCTTGGTCAAAACTATATAGAGAAACTTTTCTTTTCCTTTTCAACTTCGTATCGTATCGTAGTCTTAACTAGCCTCATAGGCGCGGCGCCACGCCGCGCCAGCCACCGTGTGTACCGAAGTGAAAGAGGCAATAATTTGTGAGAAGTTTTTTTAAAAAAAATTTAAAAAAATCGAGGGCACATGTGTATTTTCAAAAAAGTTAAAGGTCTTTTTCATAAAAAACCGAGGGCCTGTACGTAATAAACGAGGACCCGTACGTAATTTAGAAACCGCGGGGCGCTATCCTGCAAAGTGGAGGGACTTGAAAAAAACTGGTAGGGACCTTTTCGCGAGAACCAAGGACCTTTACATAATTTTGAAAAAACACAGGGACTTTTTCGCAAAACAGCTCACCAGACCGTACCGAAATTCCTCTGGCCACGCGGCGGGCGGAGCGTGCGCAGGGGCGACGTGGCTGCTCTCGCCGGCCACGAAACCTTCCGGCTTTGTATAGGGTGGGATTTGGGTGTGCAAGTAAATCACTGAAACTGTCAAACATCAAACATCTACAGTTAAGCTAGCTTATGCTAGCTATAGGAGATTATGGTAATATTTAATGTGATTATGGTAGTAAATCAAGAAAGAGATTTAATGTGATCATGTCATCTTTGCACTGTTCCCCCTGCGGCCGTACGTGCAGTGTCCAACATACAGCGGAAGCTGCAAACTACATATTGCCCTTTTCTTTTTTTTCCAAAAGTTTATAGCTTTTAAACTGTTCGTAAAAGAGAGTACAAAATAACAAAAAAATTATATGTAGTTTTAACCAATATAATTAAAGTTGCTATAGTGTATACTACAATCAACTTGTAGATGCTATCTTGAAAAGACACTCACCGAAAATAGTTTTTTAAAACTGAAAAGAAAATGCCTATGTCTACTAAAGGGCCCGCTCCAAACGGTTGAAGCTTATAGTTTCTAACTGTAATTGTTGATTTTTAGATGAAATTATACTGTAGTGACTGTTAACTTTTTCTAAATCCCTTCGATTATAAGAAAATGAAGAAAGTATAAAGAAAAAGAGAAAAAAAACAAAAGAAAAAAAACCCAACAAAACCAAAAAAAAGCGACGTGTTCCACGTGGAGTCGGGACTTAAAAAGGCTAAACGGCAGAAGCCAAAATCGTTTAAAACGGGGCTAATATTCCCATACGTGTTACTTACATGGGGAGAGACACGGACGCCGCTTTGAACTTAGGAAATAGGAATGTTCTCCAGCGTAATTAAACGTGCTGCGACACATCAATTATCTCGAATTCTCGATGACTAACCACCATCAAGACTCGATTACACTTACAGTTTTCCGAATAAAAAAGAAAATTGGGGTTCAATACACCTTCAACAGTGCTTGGAAAACCTGACGGCTTCGTGAAAGCTACTCCTAATTGGTCTCCATGAGGTTCAGATACTAACTAGGCAGAATCATACGCTACGCCGCGTCAGGCACATGACAGCCTATATGCAGTGGAATCGTGCATAAAATCAAGAGACTCCACTATTTTTACACAGGATACGACCATGCTATCTTGGATTATATGGCTGAGTCTGGGGCAATGAACACACATAATACATGTAGAAAGTTTAGACAACATTTACAGGAAGCTCAACAAAAGAAGCAAAGCATACATACTGGTGGTATCTGAACGATAATCTCTACTTATTATGTACAACTGCACACGGTAAGTATACAGAGATTGAGCCTACAAGGCATAGAAATTTCATGGTATCTTACAGCAGCAGATGAGAATATGGGATATACTTTGTAGCGTCGTCTAGAATCTCCCCTGTGAGGAATCTGTATGTAACATCGAAGAGTGGATTATCAGGCAAATAATAAACATATTTCAAGTATGAGAGGACTCCGGCTATGACATAGATAACATGCCTTGATTTAATCAGTGCTAGGTAAGATGTGGACATTTCCGACGCAATTAGTCCCTACACCCAACAAAAAAATAAGGCAATAATATCTAATAGTCCAAATTTGCATGTTTTAGACATAAATCAGCAATAGTTCACATCATATTTTTCTAGATCAAACCATCGAATGCAAAAACCACGTTCGGTCTTAACTTTTATATGGGATGCCTATTAAAATGCAATGATTACGAACATAATTGATTGCCTTATGGTACATTGTGTGATACAAAAAAAATTCGCTGATTTCTTGGCGTGGTAATACGGCCACTGTAACATCAATGACATTAATTATGCAAAAGTGCATTGCCTTCAACAAATGATGTATTGATGCATTTTTAACCATATTACATCACTATGCTAAACTAAGATAAAGAGTCAATAGAATAGACTAAATTGTCAAGAACTCAATATAAATGGGTTGCCACGGATCAAAATTTCCAAAATATAAAATGACATGTTTGCTTTCAATTGAAGGATCAATGGATCATTACCTGAATTAACAGGTAGCATTATCAGTTGTCTGTGAAGCAACACAGAAGAATCCTCTAGCATGTCAAAGTATAAGCATAGGGCAAGAGGTAATATTACATAGGATTAAAAGAATATCAGGATCATTACCTATGCCCTATTCATACCTGACCTATGATTGAAAATAGAAGCCGTAACATCAAATGTGCTCTAGGCAAAGACTTACTATTAACCTAGTAATCTAAGTCTAGCATCAGAAATAGTCAGGGGAGCAGAAATATACCTACAACTGAAAAAGTGTAGAAGAAATTAGCTGGCAAAATACAACTATAGGATCTTTTCATGAACTTTCATATGACCTGTTTCAAAACCAGAAAGGGGTTGATTATAAAGTCTACTGTATATATCTTTAGCATGGCACAACATGTATCAACAATGATGTGTCCTGCTTTAGTTGCATATAAGCTAAGCAGACTTTGGTTCGGCCTTTTCTACCACTCCAAAAGGCGAGATTTGGTTTATGACATCTATTCTTATTGCACGGATAGAGCACATTTTTGTCTAAGGTTTTGCAACACAACCTAAATCATAGCATTATTCAATAAATCTGTTTTTTTTTTTGGTAAAGCAGAACCGGCTGATGGCTTGGGATAGCAACCAAACTTAGTGGTAAGCCTAAAGGTGAATTATTATTTAAGTAAGCTTCCTTCTCCAAGATATACATGAGCATACGATTCCAGTTGCAAGATCTGCAAAAAAAAATTTCTTATACAATATTCTTTAAGATGCTTAAGCTTCCTATTGTTGAACATCTAACCATAGGAATTCCAAGTAAAATAGACCAAATGATGTTTATATGATGTTGCATTTTCCCTATTTACCATGTGACGTTGCTATATAATATGACACATCAAGTAAGTAGACACCTCTTGGTGGAAACTCTGAATGAATTAGTAAGATCTTTCAAGACATTCTATGAAATAGAAAATGTGCAAAATTACGCCTAAGAGAATGAAAGTGAACACAGCAAATTCTTATGTACATCAGTAACATCATACTTGATGAATATGGCAGATGTAATACCTGCATTAATATCAACATATTCGATGAATATGCAGATGGAAGATCTCCGTGAAACCTTTTGAACTAAAGAAGAAACATCTCTTTCATTTTCATCATACAAATCGACAACAGTCACAAGCATCTGATGTTTGGCCCCTATTGAAGCAATTGAACACCTAGTAAAGTGAGAACAACAAAGTACAGCTTTAGCCATAAAGTAACCAATGTAATACAATGCTTGTTTTGAAATAAAGCTAAGACACACATTACAGTCAAATTAGCAGCTACATGGTAGTTGTCAACAACAGATTTCATTGTTTATCATACTATTAGCAAATATACAGCACAAAACGGGGATGATCACAAAGATGAGTATAATTTGTGGGGTGAGTAATAATCATATGAAAGAGTTAGAGCTTGAGTCTGAATTTACTATAACAAAACGTAAAATCGGAGGTGAAGTAGCGAAATCCTAGTCAAATGTAAACTGACCCTAAGACAATTCAAATACGGTAAGACCGGATACAAATATGGGGTCGGATTCGGACGGATATTGCTCATACCATATCCTAACCCATATTTTTTCTCAAATTCGGAATCAGATAGGGTAAGACCGGATACAAATACGGATTTGGAGTTTCATCAGGATGGATATGTAACGGTTTCGGATCGAAAATGGATAATATAGACAGATAGCACGAACATACAAAAGGGAACAAACATACACAACAATGTCAGAGACTAAGCACACAAGTACATAACATACAAAAAGGGAACAAACATACACAACAATGTCGGAGACTAAACACTTAACAATTAACATCATGCATTACTTAATAACTGTTGTATCACTGTTGTGCTCTCCTGTACAAGGCCTTCACATTGCAAGACTCAATTTCTAGAACTTGAAATGAGGAAATGATTTAGCTTGCAACAAAATTCAACAAAAGCATAACGTCAAACTCATGTTCTGCATACCTTTGAATATAAGTTGATTGCTTGGCAAAAATCCTTCAGTTCAAGACAGCATGCTGCATGGTTTAACCAGCAGGAGACTCTCAAGAGTTTTAAGTAATGCGTCAATTGCGTCTTCAAACTGTACATCCTCGTTAACATAATTAAGTGCCTGAGAGTAAAGAAATCAGTGATCCACCGTTTCTAAATCAGAGGTTCGAGATCAGAAAACGTTATAAACTACCTTACTGTACTTTTTTGCAGCACGTTGAAACCTGCCTATCTTGAACAAATCATTGCCTGCAACTTTCCATATTTCTGCAGCCTCCAATTTTTCATTTTAACTCATCTCCCATGATTATTTTTCCTGTCACATTGGAACCAGGACTGTACAGTAAGTAGAAGGAAACACCAGACAGATGGAGGAGATAAACAGATTACCTGTATACTAAGGTGTTAAACTGAACTATTGTACCATCTTGATGACAGGTTTAGAATAGTGTTTACATTTTACAGTCAGTAGGAAGTTCTCAACAATTTATAATAACATGGCATTCACAATTATCATATGGTGAAAAAAAAAATTATATCCATGGAAAGGTACCAGCTTAAGATTCCTAAGATGCAGAATGTTAAATGTTTTGCTTTTACATATTTCCATATTTACCTCTTGAACCTCCACCAAGCAATCCACACATATGATCCAAAGCTTCTTTCTCCCTGCGGCTCTTCTCTTCCTTGGGCACACCAACTATAGCTGGGGATGCATAAAAAATGGTTGGAGTGAGTACAAATGTTTGATCCTGTTTGTACCAACGCCATCACAGGCTGACGCCTGATTGCTCTCACATTCATAATCCCAGTTTGATGCAATCAGCATCAAAATCCAACAAAAACTAACAAAACAAAGACTCGTTGTGGAGTACCTTCGGCTATGTCGTGCACATTCGCCATCTTCACAACTTAAAACACATCAAGCAAAGGATGATACTAGAAGAACGAAATCCCACCTCACAAGAGGGGGAGGAAACGGCCGGGTTTCACACACCTGTCGCGGTCGACGCCGGGGAGATCTGCGGCGACGAGCGCCAGGACGCCCATGCGGTGCATGTGGTCAGCCACCGACTCGGGCCCCTGCACCCCGCGCCTCACCCACCCCACCCTCTTGATCGTCTACATCACGAATTCACGACATAAACTTCGTATCATGAACGGAAGCAGCAACCAGAGATTGGTGGGGCACAGGAGCAATCAGCACTCACCTTGAGGCGGTAGTAGAGCGTAAGAAGTCGATGGCGGAGGACAACGCGGGGGCCGGGGCCGCGGAGTCACCACCTGCGGCGGCGGGAGCTGGGGCGGGCGGCGAGGACGACATGGCGGCGGTGGCGAGGCGGAGCGGGAGGGGGCTGTCGCGGTGGGAGAAGAGGGGGGATTTGGTCGACGCGGCTGCGGTGGCGAGGGTGGCGGCGCAGAGGGAGGAGAGGGAATTGCCGAATGAATGGCCGTGGCCCGCCCGTGGGTGTGCTGCTCGGCGGGCCCCTAGTGCTGGCCTTCGCCTCGACGCCAGCTCTCGCTCTGCCGTGGTGGGTTAACTGGGCTGGGCGCTGCGCCGCGTGCGAGGTGCTGCTGGGCGGCTGGGCAGTGGGCCGGCTCGCACGCACACACGGCTCGGATATCAGCGCGGATAATACCCGAATTACAAAATACAAAGCAATTAGTCTAAGGCCCACTCGTTTCAGCTTCAACTTCTGAATTTTAACTTATTTTTCACTATTTATAAATTTCGTTTTTTCTAAACTTTTAGCTTTTTTTGAGATTTTTTACTGGTTCTTTTTTCCCGTATTCATTTATGTTGTCCATAATGCGCTAGCATATTTTTCTATTTTTAATTTCTTAAATTTACTTACACCAAATAAGCCACCTTCTACAGTGTAATTTCAGCTATGGGTCTGTTCTTTAACTCACAAGCTGACGGATTTTAGCTTTTGCTATAGTACCTAACTTTCAAACGGGGTATTTTCTCAAGACGGAGTCTACAAGTTAAACGATCTACACGTTAAAAGTCCAACATCTGTAACAGCCAAAATCGCAGGTGTATATCTGTCTCTCCATAATCGGTACCGTAAACAACCAAAATTCAAAATTTTCAGCCAAAAGCCGCAGCCAAAAAGAACAGGCCCCATAAGCCACAGCTTTTCAGCCCAACCAAGTGGAGCCTAATAATAGCCATCCTAAATTCGCTATCAAATTTGTCTATAAATATCTAGATACCATATTAAATCTAACTAAATATCGAACCGACTCCTCAAATTCGATATCAGATCGATCAAAAAAATACCTAATCTGTTTACACTCCTGCAGAGGTCATGTCGTTAATGCCAGGTGTCCTGCCTCAAATGGTACGTGACTGGATGTCATCGTCGAGATGGACCCATCAGCCATGGATGCATACTATATACCTCGGCTCTAGAAGGCAGGCCAACGCGGCACCGGACGCGTGGCCTTCGGTTGTCCAGTGCAAGTGTTGCATGCACCGGTGAACGCTAGCGAGGAGTAGTACGTGTTGTTGGGCCGCTCTTTATCTTTACTATATAAAAGGAGTTGGTGGTTGGTACGGCCTCTTCCACCCCTCCCACCTCTTCTGATAAAAAAATGTATGTTGACTGACTTGTAGGCCCACCCCATCTCGCCCTTGCGCCCCCCTCCCTCCCTGGAACCCCCCCCCCCCCCCCGCCTCCCCCCACCCCCTACCTCTCCCGAACCCGTGCGCTCCTCCCCTTGGGTTTCGTCGCCGCCTACCTCCCCCCACAGCACCTCCTTCCCACCCTCCTCCGCCGCCTCCTACCCTACCCCTCCTCCGCCGCCTCCTCCTCCCCCACCCCTCCTCCCCTCCCTCCTCCGCCGCCGCCGGCCTCCCCCACCGAACCCGTGCGCCTCCTCCCCTCTGATTTCTCCGCCGCCTCCTCCCCCGCTCCTCCGCCGTCGTCGCCTCCTCCTCCGCCGCCTCCTCCCCTACCCCTCCGCTCCGCCGCCGCCTCCTCCTCCCCCACCCCTCCGCTCCGCCGCCGCCTCCTCCTCCCCCCACCCCTCCTTTCTGCCGCCACCTCCTCCTTCCCCCACCCCGCACCGTTGCCGCCTCTCTTTGGCGATCAACTGCCCCTCTCCTCCACTTCTAGCAACTGCCCCTCTCTGTGGCCAATGTTAACTGGTTAGAGAATTTTGTTTATGTCGGATAACTTTCCTCCTAATGCGATAATATTTTTTAGGGAATTATAAGTAATCAGTAGCATTTTCTGCAGTTCTGGTGTACCTCATACTACCAATGCCCCACCTATTTTTCTTGGGCTCCAATTCTCCTTCGATGATGTCTAATGAGGGAGATGGGTAAGTGACCATGCTTCCTAATTGGCGCACCACCGTGCTTCATTCTTGATCACAATTGTCATAATTTTTTCAGCGCATTTGTTTTACCCCCAAAGATATGGCTTACCTTACTGGCACTCATGGAACTTGTAACAGTTCCCCTGGTGCGTGTGGATTGTACACACTAGAAGAGAGAAACCTATGCTTTTTGATCCATGTGTATGGCTTGCTATCAGTTTGTGGCATCGGCTGACCTGATTTGTTTGGCAGGACATGACCCAGTCGCCTCCCACACAGGAGCTCGTGGCAAAGGATCTGCATGGCATGGTGCTTCCACCACATATTTTGCGGTAACTTTGTGCTCCTTTCTGCGATACATATCAATTTTACATAGCCATGTATGTCGTGTGATTTGAGGTCGATCGATTTACCAAACCATTAGTTGTAGTTGAATATATCGTTGTTATACTTCATTGGGTGTTCAATTGCATATCTTCCTTGTCCATCATTTAGTGGTATCGGTATGTATTTGCCATGTCCTTGATGAAATTTTGGAGGGTGGTAGTTTAGATGTGAGTTGCGATTGTTCTCTTTGGTTATGGCCTTCCCCATTCATTACCTATCTAATTAAGTAATTATTGCCTTTGAAATGATATTGATCGAAAATTTTTCTCTTCATTAGCTCTCTAAGTCATTGCAAGAGGAGTGGCCATATATCTACCAAAAGAGAATTGCACGACGACTAGACAACATGATGTCTTGTCGCCCTTCCAGTGAATCCTATTTTTGGTGAAAATTTTAAATCCATTTAATGCTATTTAGGCAAAAAAACCTAGCTCGTTTCTTCATTTAGTCCTATAAAATTTGATTTGGCAATACTATATGAAGGAGCATCGAATCCAACTGCAACCTATAGATTTCATAGTGGGCTTTAAAGAATCGTAGGTGACATCAAATGCTTATTTTTGCGCCAAGATAAAAACTTTGCTGCAGGTGTTCTAACTTTCTAGAGTTCTTAATGTAGATTCAGTTGACAAATAGGGTTAGTAATTATTATTGATCATTTGAAATCTAGATATGTGTGCCGATTGGTGCCAAGCTCCTATTAGTTCACACCATGCACAGATCTGAGTGTTCTTCATGCTCCCACTATGTTTTAAAGGATATTAATCTTGTGGAGCAAATTTTCTTTGTTTGGTTGGATGGGGAGAAAAGAGATTATTGAGTTATGTTAAAGAATAATTTTTGTCTGTAATGCTACTCTTACTAAAAATTCAGAGAAATATGTTTATCTAGGAGCACTATATTGAACACTACATTGAGCTTTCTCTTCCTTTTCTGCTTTGGAGACAGGAAAAAAGATAAATGCATTCGACTGCACACATCATGGCTTATCGGATTGGCAGATATTGAGAAGGGATTGTAGTGGTTATATGCTTGATTATTGTATGGAATCTAATGCTTGCTTATGGTGGCACTACTAGGTATTGTCTTTTTAATTTACAGAATTATGTTGTTATGTCCTTTTCATGCCCAATGAATGGTTAGTGCATTTTTGTTGCAATTTATGCATGACACCAAATCTCTTCAGATTAATTTCAGGTGTTACGTTTCCATACTGTTCTTTCATTCAATTGGTGTTCTTTTTGTGTAGCTATCAACATTCCTGTTTTTAATGGTTCAAAGAAAGTAATTCAAAGCTTCATTTTTGTTCCACAATAAGTGTTCGTAGCTAGCACAAGCAGGCAAGAATTCTAGATAATGCTCATTTATGTAAAGCCTTTGCTTCTGCTCTCACTTAGATATGTAATTTTTCGAAAAAAAAACACAACCAACTGGCTTGAGGTATGAAATTCGTGTGGGCTGTTTCTACGTTTTTAGAGGTTCCTATTGGTATTCATGCATGGATTAAGTTCAGTTTCTCAAATTGCTTCCATTTAATGTACACGATGCGCCGTTGTGATGAACAAATGATTTATAAACGAAGTGTTCTAGGTGCACCCATGAACAAATAATTAATTCAAACCAAGCTTTCTTAAATAAAGGATTATGTGTCAAAATTAGCTTAACTCTGCTCCTGCTTGTGACAATCTTAATGTATTGCCATTTGCCTATTGAATCGTCTATGGCCCAATGAAGGCATGCCAGAAGCTAACGATAGGTGGTTGGAAGTAGTGTGGTTAAATAATTATTTAAGCACATACACTCCTGCATTTTTAAACAAATTTTTAATTGGGGGTTAGTCTATCATGCTTAAGCATATATAAATGTGTTAACAGTAGCAAATTACTAGCAAATAACAAGAACAATTGTGGTCTGTGGAACCCCGAGAGGAAAATCTATGCTAATATTATTTGTCCGGTTGTCTCAATTTTATCCTATCTCTGGTAGCTACCTTTCAAGCAATCATTGCATGGTCATTTGTTGTTGAGCTGATCTAGCTTTAGCTAATGAACAGTGAGATAATTGATTCATTTGAACCTTGATTGCTACAGAGAAAGAAATAGAAAGGAATAGAATATGGGTTAATTCTGGCAACTAACGCCGCCACAGGATCCAGATTTTCCATCCACGTGGGTGCCATATATGGGTTAATTCTAGCAACTAATGCAGCCACATTAATTAGTACATACTATAGTATGCTCTGCTTAGCATACCCTAAGACCATATCCTGATTGTACTGCTCATCATGTTGCATTTAATTTTTGTGTTGCCTACTTTTCCTTAGATTATGGACATTACAATGAGCTATTTGTATTGTATTTGTTTTTCCGTTGTAACGTA
The DNA here is from genome assembly GCA_036346575.1 of Dendrocalamus sinicus. Lineage (NCBI taxonomy): Eukaryota > Viridiplantae > Streptophyta > Magnoliopsida > Poales > Poaceae > Dendrocalamus > Dendrocalamus sinicus. Next base: position 5,763,199 of record CM070660.1, on the reverse strand, counting down.
CGGGCACATGACTAGTTTAATTGATTGGCAAATCACTCCAGCTAGCGGAGTTTCTTTTCCCCAGCAGGGATTCATGCAGGTAATCCATTGTCGTCTCAGTCCTTTAGGGTGTTTGGATGACCATTTCTTAGGAATTGTGGGGTTTTAATTCGAGTTTGGGAGGGTGTTTGGATGAACATTTCTTAGGAATTTTGGGGGTTTAGTTCGAGTCTGGGACGAATTACTTTGTGTCATATAAAGATCATTTGAGTTCGAAAATACCATCGATGTATTATTGACATATGGTCATGATGCCTACTTATCAGTCTTATGGTATTTTTCAATTATACATCTTTGCGATAGTATCAAAACCATTTTTTTCTTGAGTTTTTTAGCATTACTAGAAGGATAACAGGGAAAAGTGGTGGAGAGAACGTTAATCGAACCAAGAGAGGATCTCTGCATGAACTGAGCAGACTAGTTTTTACAGCCCCTTTTTTCTTTGCAAAAAAAAATTATACTAGCCCTTTTCTAAGAAATTTTGTCAATCAAACACCATTCTTTTGGGTTAGTGTCTGACAGGTCTTTCTTTTAGCAAAATAGTATCATAATTTACGTATGCTCTTTTTCTGACGACGATGAAGGATGACTGAAGAGAGTCCCGCTCGGTTGGGCTGAAAAGCTGTGACTTATGGCTAAAATTGCACTATAATAGCTGAAATTTTACTGTAACTGAAGGTGACTTATTTGATGTAATTAAATTTAAAAAAATAGAAAAATATGCTAGCTCATCACGGACAACGCAAATGAATACGAGGAAAAATAACCTGCAAAAAAGCTCAAAAAAGGCTAAAAGTTTTTTAAAAAGGACAAAATTTATAAATAGTAAAAAATAAGTCAGAAGCTAGAAGGTAGAAGCTGAAGCCGAAACAAGCAAGGGCGAATTAAGTTGGTTAGCGAAGCATGAAAGCGGAGAGGCAGATGAGGATGAGACTTACTCGCTTGTTGTGTACTTATCACTACTGTGCTCGACAGAAGTCCTCCACAATTGTCACCACATGTCGTTGGGTTGAGCATCCACAATAGTTGTAATCGCGTTTGGTTGTTCATCTTGGCACCACTTGCCTCAGGCCAACCAATACCATGTCTCATACATGTTGGACTGTGCTAATATTGTCGTCAATCTCTTCATAGATATCCTTTCGTCACTACAATGACGATGTTACGAGCAGGTTATGAAGAATTAATTGATATTTGACTAGCCGCATTCGCCATGACTGGGTTGTACTTTGTCTCGATGCATATTGCAGATCCAGCAATATTGCTATTCGCTTATTTAGACCGATATTTCTCAACCATAGGTATCTTGACACTTGTAACATGTTGAAAAAACCACGTGTTGAGCTTCTTTAGGTCATGTTCAAAAGCATCACAACTTTTAGCTGATTGCGAGAGAAATTGAGAAATAACTCCATTTAAAATGGTTTTTACAGTAATTTCTACAAAGATTGAAAGAAACTTGTTTAAAAACCACTCTGTTTAAAAACTGATTTTAAAAGTTAAAAGCTGTTTGAACGACAGCCTGGCCCTCTCAATAAAATTGGCTACCGGCCTAACATTAAGGAATTTTGCGGATCCACTTGTGAAACTAGTAGTGTGCCCGTGCTAACGCTACAGTAAAATATAAAACAAGATAAAATTTGTAAAAAATAAAACGAACAATCAGATTCATTAAGATTCACGTCTCATATATGAAGCTACTCATCCATAACAATGCATCAATGATCCATAGTCGTGAGAGTGTGCCGTGCTAACGCTACGATAAAATACAAAACAAGATAAAATTTGTAAAAAATAAAACTCAAATGAGGATGCCCAAGAATCGAAATTGGAATCAATTGTCACCAATACATCCAGAGTAAGAAAAGGAAACTACTAAAACGAAAACTACTCCGCACGATTTCACTCGTAGGAGCCGCCCATATTGCGTCGCGTCTTCTATTCCATTGCATCTTCTTTGTCTCCATCTTCTATCATCAGGAGGTTTCTTGCCACTTCTTGATCTCCACTCGTCTGGACGTCGTCAAATCTGCATGAATTCTCAAAGCCTCTTCTTGCAGTACATGCTCAAGCTATCGACTCTTTTTTCCACACCTTTGTTGCAACCTTGCCCATAAATTTAGGCATGTGCACATATAGCAAATTATCTCAGGAGGAGATCTAATCAATTTTTTCTCAAAATTTGCCCTGTTTCTTAACTTCCACATGGCCCAACACAATGCTGACAACCCGACAATATGAAATCTAGTTTTGCCTGCGATATATTGCCTTGCCCACAAGTATTGCTCAAACAAATTTGGTCTTCGAGTAGCACCAAACACTGAGCAAATCACACCCCACACATATTTAGCCGCAGCACAATCAAAGAAAATGGGTTTAATAGTCTCATTTTCATAACAGAAACTGCACTGAGGATCTCCTTTCCATTTTTTTCTTTAAAAGCACATCCCTAGTTAATATAGCATTATTCCAAATGAACCGCATAAAGATATTAATTTTGAGAGGCACTTTGGCTTTCCGTAACAACTTAAGATCATAATCTGGTAATTGATTAGTAAGATAGTTATACACAGATTACACTGAAAATACACCCGAAGTGTTCCATTTCTGTTTAGGAGTGTCATTTTCACTACACAAGTTAACATGCAGGCACCTTCTAAAGGATAAAAGTCATCCTCTAGAGGCTGTCATTCACATTGCAACCAACATCATTACTACTTGCATAAAGATTCTTGAATTGTACACAGAGGTTTGGATCCACACCAACTATCTTCCCAGAGATCAGTGTTTTTCCCATCACCTATCGGTAAACATCTCCCTTTGAGATTAGTCTCTTTTTGACTTTAAGAAGATCAAACCAACACGGAGAATCAATTTGTTTATGCTTAATTTGCCTAACAGCTTTACCTTCCATATATTTTGCTCTTACAATTTCTTGCCTCATACCATTTTGTTTTTCCAATTTCCACCACCATTCACCAATTCGACAATTAAATATATCAAACTTGGCCATACATCAGAAGGCCAGGGCCATACAATGCACAATTAAATATAGGTGCACGCTATACAGCTGAACATGAGGAAGCCACAATGAGGTAGAAGCTAACCATACTTGAAATTGATGAAGCCAAATCGGAAGGAATTGATCCCGATCGATCGATGTTATATGTGGCAATGTGAGCACACCAATATTTGTGATTCGTAGGTCACCATCTGCGCACTGAAATAAACATTAAGAAATGAGGCTATACATATCTAAATGTTCTGAAATAGGAAATTGCACTGCAGGCAAAAAAATTTGCACGAAGAACTAACAGAGCTTGAATCATTATGGGCCAACTTCATGGGCAGAAAGTTAGTGATATACTCCTATGTCTCAACTCACTGGATGCAGCTTTGAATCATCACTTAATTTTTCCATCAATACTACATCTAAATTACTTTTTGATGTGTTCAGACTGAGCCACAACAACATATAGATGGAACAAGGACAGGTGAAAAAGTAAATAGAATCAAGCCAACAAACAAGATGTGGAGTAAAACCAAAGGGAGGGGAGGGGGATATTGGAACTGACATAGTTGAACAGCTTACACTGTTCATGGAAAATTTTCATTTTTGTATTTTTGTGCATATTCGATAGATGAATTGATCTCAAGTGCGCTTCTATCCCATAGAATTCACAATTGACTTCGTGGAAATCAACACATCCTTATTTAACATAAGATTCTTTCATCCATCACATCAATTAATAATTCACAGGAAATCCCAATCATCCCAAATATCCTCTGCAAAATCAAGAACCCCTACATCCAAATTCTCATGGACTGCCTCAATATTTGCATATTGTAGGAACTACAAAAATAGGACAACCATATCAGTATGGAACGCCGAATGCATGGCATAGCATTCTGAACGTACATGATAAATACAAAACAACAATTCCTTACCTGATTGATCAGAAGTGATCTCTCAGAAACATTTGTCACACGTATTTGTCAGTCTTCAAGAAGGATCTATTTAACAAAACAAATAATCAGACACCATCGACTATATCAACTTTGTACACATCGAAGACAGTCAGTCCATGAATAATATACAACAATATATGATTATGTGTAGTGAAAGAAACAGCCCGAACTGGTAGCAGGCAGTGAAACTACATTGGCCTAAACATCAAGAATGCTTACCCTTCCAAAATTCCTTATAAGCTTCTTAGTCGAGCCATTCTACCAAGAAATTGGTAGACGATCCAATAACCTACATATTGAACAATAGATTAGTAGATCCAAGTCTCAATTTCCTGAGTGTTTCTCATTGCGGGAAAGACAAGACTAAGCTCATTTTACCACTCCATCTAACACAGTATAAGCATTATAATATTTAATATCTTTGGGCTATCTAGAACACTACAGAGCCCAAAATACAATTACGTATAAAGACAGGCATTGCTGATTTTTTTCTGTATGGAAAGTCGTGTGCTTTTACATTGCTTTTACACGAAAATCGCACGCTATACACTGAACATGAGGAAGCCACAATGAGGTAGAAGCTAACCATACTTGAAATTCTGATGAAGCCAAATCCGGAAGGAATTGATCCCCTGATCGTACTGATGTTATATGTGGCAATGTGATCATTAAGCATCAAAGGATCATTAACTATTGCTCGCAACAAAGCGCCAAATATTAGCTTGATTAACAAAGCAAACTTAAGTCGGCAATGATCGTTATAACAATTTGTAAAACACGGAACTCGCTTTGGCTTTTCCGATTCTCTCTCTATCCAATGAATCAACCACATAGATCGCAAATCGAACATTCACATATTAATATAAAATGCTAATAAAATTTATATAGCTTAGTCGGATATGTTCATGAATACATCCAAAGTCCAAAGTTTAACACAGATCACTCAAGGAGGAGAGACAACAAAAATGTAGAATAAGGTTTTACTGGAAGAGCTTCATCTAGCTGTCCGTAAGAGTATGATTAACTATATTCACATTCTAGACAATAAGAATTGACTAATTAACAACTTCCATTGGGGTTAAATGACACAAAATAATTCAAACATAATTGGCAACTGAGCTTATATTCGAAAGGATGAGCTTTGTACAGTTTGTGATAAATAAGAAATTAAAGGCTAGTTCCAGATTATAAGCAAATCTGCTACTAATCATGTATTTTGTTGAGAAGTGAGAACATGTAATAACAAGCAATCTTGGTCCATAAGAATGGTAGTTGTAACTTAAGAAATCGAACCAATATAAGATGTAATTTAGCAGCTGAAGAGTAATGCCTTAGGTGTCTTCTTAGCAAAAAGTTTACCTATAAACTCACAAGGCAGTATCTGAAAAACTGGACAACATTCTCCAGTTTGAACAAAAAGTAGGGAATTATACTATGAACTGACGAATTAAATATGTTTGTCTACTAATACATGATGATAATAAATAGGATGACTGATAGGCACCAATTTTACTCAAAATCCATAAAATTTGATGTTAATCAAAAGAGAAGAGGGAACATATATACAACTTATTTGGTAAACCAATATTATAATAATTTAGATAGCTGAGTTCTAGAACTTAACAACAAATTCATCACTACATAAAAACCTAATATAACTTCCAACTCCCGCCGCAGCGTTGCTTAAACAGTTCTCTTTCTTGTGCAGTCATAGGCTTAAATATTGCCCGTTTCTGACACATGTCCAACGCCGCAAGCTCGACATTGATAATTGGAAGTGCGGAGGAAAATTGGCGAGCTTCTGAAAAATGTGCATGTTGCCTATCACAAGCACAAAGATCATCGCCAATATCATTTCTACATTGGAGAAAAACAATAAAACACTACTTGCCTCCAAGTGAGCGAGGTCCTCAGGTTCTAGATTGCATGATGTGAGGACATGGAGGACAATTGACGGGTTTGCAGCCAGGGGGAATTCCCCAGGAGCAGAGTCGCCAAAGCAATGACGCTGTGACCGTTGAAATGATTGCTGCAAGGGTGAAACAAGGGCAAGCGTCGGTAAGGCCTTAATATAACTTCAATTTTAGCACTACATCAACAACAAAATCAGATGATATAGAATAATCGATAGCCTACCAATCGTAGGAACAAGGGACAGGACCTCCCGATGTGCGACTTGTAGAGGATGGTGGTCTCATATATCCGCTGCATTCTTGTACTCATATTTTCAGCATTTGATACACACCTCAAGTGGAAGAAGGCCTGTACTGCCTAGATCTAGAGTCCATATGTCATGTTTAAAGTTGTATGTACATATCTGAATCAAAATCTAGCTAATATATAGATAATATCCTGTATGTTAAAACATGTGATGGAGACCTATACAAAGTTCTACAAGCACACCGACAACACCGCAAAAAATATGCATCCAGTCTTGTGCATGCAATGGGCTGAGAAGCGAGTTTGGCCACCACCACTGGTTCAGATATATCTAATATAGCAACTATACTATTTAACACAAAACAGACACCTTCAACACAAAACATAGTAAGAAAATGCTAAATTACTATAAAGGTAAAAAAATAGCATCTAAAAGGTCCAATCTTCACCACAAAACGCTGAAGAACACAAGAAGCTATAAATGACCACCCAAAGACAAAGAAGTGGTGCAAGAAAATCAATTAGTTCACTGGAAAACATATTTATAAGTTAAATAGCTCGATTATTATTTTTAAGACCAACGACCACACAGCCTCCAATTCAATTTTCATTAAAAACAAAACTGACTAAATAACCACAACTTGATTTACTCCCACAAATGCTCGTGTATAGCCTAGAAATACAAGCAAGATGAGCTCCTATTCCCACCAAATAATTGGAAATTACCACAAAGAAATCTATTAGTACTAATTCATCACAAAACACATAATAAGCTACAAAAATCCAACCTTTAACCTTCCCACGCTAACCCAAAGACCAATCAAGCATTTCACATCACCTCAAACAAAGCGCCAAGAAACCAAGAATGGTAATTGTTTCTTCCTCGCAAAAAGAAGGTAATCATTTCACCACAAAGAACAAGAAACCACAATTCCTCGCCTCCCAAAAGAAGATGTCGCAGAGACCCCACCACCGATGAGGTAGCTCCCCTCCGGGTCAGTGATGAACGTGCGGATCGGCTCGGCAGGGAAGCTCTTGACGCCACCTAGGGCTGCAGTTTGGAACCAAGAAAACAAGCTCAAGGTTAGGGTTCGGGCTTCAAGGACGTGGTTTGGGGTTTGCGGAGGGCGCTTACCTTGTCCCAGTAGTAGAAGTGAATGGGGGCGAAGTTGCCGGCGAGGGCGGGAGGCACATGGGCGGTGGCGGATGGCCTCTGAGCCCGTGCGGAGGTCCCACGCGACCACGCCAGCGTCAGCGGAGGAGGCCGCGAACACCAGCTGCGGCGGCCGCGGCGCCATAGGGTGGAGAGAGGGGGTTAGGGTTTAGGATTTTGACAATTGGGGTTACATGTCCGGGAAGCGGCGGATCGGAGGGGATTGAGGGGTTTGGGGTGGGATCGGCCGGGGGATTTGGGGTTCGGGTGCGGGGTGGGAAGGAGGAGTCGTCGGCGGAGCGAGAGGAGGGGGGCGGCGCGCGGGAGGTGGGGGGGAGGAGGCGAGGGCGGAGGATGGAGGATGGAGGGGAGGCGGCGCGGAGAATCGAGGGCAGACGCGGAGGGGGAGACGGGGGAGAGCGTGGGGAGACGAGGGCGGAGCCTGCGAGGAAACGTGGGGCCGAGCGCTGTGCGTGGGCGCGGGGTGGGTACCGGTTCAGTGATGTGCATGATCCAAATGATTTTAGCCTTAGGATCTTCAATGAGTAAGAGAATAAGACTTGAGGAGAGATCCAGGCCATTCATTTGTATGGAGTTGGATTACTTTGGTACACAAATCTAGGTGGACTTAGATTAGGCATGACTGTGGGGGGTGGTTGAGGGGGTGGATGTAGTAAAGATAATTTTGGTGTATTATAGAGTACTAGTAGTGTGCCCGTGCTAACACTACGGTAAAATACAAAAGAAGATAAAATTTATAAAAAATAAAACAAACAATCAGATTCATTAAGAAACCTTGCCATGACAAGTGAGTGTGCCCGTATTCATCTAAACAACCGTTGAATTGGGGGGTGTGATCCCTTGTGACAAGTAATATGCCTTCTCGGCATCAGCCAACCTTGTTTGAAATATTCCCCATTCTTTCCTACAGCGTGCTCTTACCATGCACACACCAAGCAAAACAAGAAGAGCAGATCCATATGGCGATGCATCGACTAATGGACGATAACGAAGTATGCAAAGACAGATTCATGCGTTTGAGAAAAACACACTATGAAAAGTCCAGTTACATAAGATCGTAAGTCTTGGCTTACCCTTCCCATGGTGCTCTTCCATTCGCTGACTTGCCCTGCAAGGTATAAATATTACAGGATCAGGCAACGTATATTGTACAAAATGAGGTGCGATGAATAGTTGGCTAGCGGCTAGACTTGGTTTCCAAGTGATGGAATAGCTTGATGAACAATCCATTGAGCATCAACAACTCCAATCTTCTCATGAGCAGGCTATTTAATTTAAGGTCAAGTAAAAGAATTCCAAATCAATAAAACATAAATGATTTAGAATAACATATGAAGTGCAAATGGTATGAAATTGGCACTCGGTATAATTGCTAATCGCTAGCTTTGCTAAAAGGAGGTGGGGTTAATCTGTGGAATAGCCAAAGAATAGGGTGTTGTGAAGCTCTCTACATGCTATTTGGGATCCATGAACCATAGTTTCCACTACCTACAAATAGGGCGGACCCGCAGGGTGAACCAAGTCATCGCCAACAAGCTGCGGTGGTGTATTCCTATGTGCATTGGCTAACAGAGACGTTTTGCTATTTTGGTATTTGAGTGCTAGAATGATTTGAGATATGGTTTGCAGATGCACAAATGCTTCGTTCCTTCGGTACTTTTACTTCATCATTAGCATGGTTTGACATTGTTATGTATATTACATGTTTAGGCTTCTTTTGGAACGCATGAATTTCATAGTAAACAATTCGGATTCCAGCAAAAATATGGCAAAATTCCCACATTCCACACAGGACCTTAATTAGTTGGAACTGGAGCTTTATGGAATATTTCAAATATATTCATTATATTTTAGCTATGGTGTCATCATGTACTAATTTTAGTTCAGCGTATGTTAAATGTCCGTTCCCCCTGTAATCGTATCGGGCAACGACATCAGGATGCAAAAATCATTTTGCATACCACCTTAGGTAAACAAGTACCTTATTAATATTTTCTAGTCAAACATTCAAGAGACCAAGATATTGTAAAAAAACACAGAAGAAAATAACAATAACCTACCATTTAGTCTGCTTTCTGGCACTCACATGGATGGCTCTTTTAGACCACTCAAATTCATCCCATTCAATAGTCCGACCATCATAATGGAACAACATAATAGTGAACTTATCTGAAAACTATATAAATCTGTTGAAGGCCATGTATAGAAGCAGTGGCGGACCCAGGAATAAATCGAAGCTAAAAGCCAGCTCATGAAATGGTAAAGCGCAGGCATAACTTTTTCCAGAATATTTTGATGGGAAGCATGTGATGTAATATAATTTACATCATCATTTCAGCAATAGCAGCAACTATCTAGTATCTTGTGCACTCAAATATCACCGTAAGAAGACCGGAGAGCGCACGATGGCGGAAAGCATGATAATACCCCAGCTTACGCACAGTCAACATTAGCAGCTATCAGATGCATGTTATTCACGATTGAACTCGCAGCAAGATGCTAACAAAAAAGGTAGCCTCAAAATAAATTCTGCTAGGCAAGCAAATAACTATCCATACATAAATATTTTGTTTCCTTTCTGGCAGCAACTCCCCAAGTGATAATGGAAAACAAAAAACAAAGCAATACCTCCTCATTTTTCAGTACATCACAAAAACTGGGTCGAGCATGCACAACTTTGACATTGGCAACGTGCTTTTAACCGCAATATCTTCGAATGGCCTTTTCCCATCACCCCCACATTCAAACAATGTAAGCGCTTTCTGAGATGATTACCGCCGTCGCCTTCTCCTTGTAACTTCTTGTGGGAACTTGAGGGGGGCTGGAAGTGTCATTATGGTGGGTTTAAAAGCACATGCTGACACAGACTTGCAACTGATCATGATATGGTTTAATCATCTTGCGGGTCATTTTCAAGTCCGTACATATATCCGTAGGATCGGATCTCAAGTCATCGACAAAAATGTGAGTACCAAGATGTAATTGATCGAAGCTCATGTTTCTCTGTCGACAAGGCACTCGACCACAGTTACGTAAACATCAGCAGACTTACGATATACGACTGTGGGATCATCGGTCCATGGCTAGCCTGGTTTTCCTTTATGTGCTTCTTGGACATGGAGCTGTTCCGTGCCAACAAAGACAGGAGATGTGTAATGTAGCATAGTACCCAAGCAAGCCTCTCCTTATCTTCACCCTAAAACAAAATAAGAGAAAACCTACAGCTTTTAGATCACATGGAATAAAAAAAAACTCGACCTGCGGGGGGGAAGAATCCCCCCGGGCATTGCTTAAGAAGAAGGTCTTCTCACGCAGACCGAGAAAACCCCCGAACCCCTGCTCCACCCTTACACAGCGGCACCATCGCCCGACCTTGTGAGACTACCGGCGGATCCTTTGGATCAACGTCTTGGCGGGCCTTAGACACGTGCTTTGGTGTGGTAGCAAAGTAGGATTTTTTCCCAAGCACGGAATTCGCTCCCACTGGGAGTCGAACCCAGGACCTGGGGGGTGCTACTCAAGCCTCTAACCATTGGGCTAGAGACGGAATAAATGATACAACTCTATGTATGCACCTTCTTAACTGAATTTAGCATGAGGCAAACAATTGGTTGCCATTATTTTGGCAGCCATACTCTCTGTAAGTGTCTAAAGGGGGGAAAAACATGGAAGCCAGTGGCATACTACATGGTACCATCTAGTAGTGTATACTACCCAAATATCACAACAGCAAGAATATTAGCTCACTTTGCATCATAAACTGCCTAAGGATACATTATAAACAGTTCCACTACAAGAAAAAAAAAGTCGTTCTTTAAATGACTACAAGATCAGATCATCAGAATCAATTAATAGCATCCAACTGTATATGACAACATAAATTATCTGATTTGCCTTTCATCTTTCCGGTTTAGTCTAGAATAAAATTTCCTTGTTGCAACAAGCTGGATACTATTATGAGCATGTGGTAACTGAAAACCAAATGGAAGCTAGCAGACAACAAGAAAAACCATATAGAAAATTATCCGTATTTACCTGAAGCTCATGTAACTTGTTCACACGATTTGAAACAAAACTCCCATAGCCTTTTGAAGGAAATTCTCCCGATTCTAAATGTCCCACAATATCTAAAAGGTGTGGCCGTATATTCTTTGGAATGATCTCGTCAAAAAGATATGCCTTGTCCGGTGTATCTGCAGCAGGATCATAAGGTGGAATGTTCCGAACAATTATTGATACCTGATTGTCAGTGGCATCCACATTGGTCTTGGACTTTCCAAGGTCAAGGTTCAAATAAGCAGAAGGATCATTCCTTTGTTCATGTAATGACCTCCACTTATTATCCTGCAAGGAATAAGTAGCTTCAATCAAACCAAACCATAGTCAGTATCCAAAAGCGTAAGCACTATGCACACGAGCATCACTTTGTTATGCCCTTAAGATGGGAGAAAAGAGAAGAAATTGTAGCCTTGTAAGCATCTCTACCTATGTAAAAGGAAAAAATATGGTTCATGCATTGATAATTCTGCAGAATCAGATTTTAACTTTAAACCACGGGTATATGTATCCAACAAATCTTTTCTTGTTATGCGAATAAAAGGGAAAAGCCAAGTTTATCCAATCATGCATAATACTAAAGAAAATCATGCTAGCTTCATGGAAGTTCATCTCAAACCTCTTTTCGTTGATTACAAAGAAAAAAGGAGCATAGAGAGGCATCAGTGCATCACTTCATTCACGCACCTTTTGTTCTACGAGCTTTACCAACTTAAAGTTCAAGCTCATACCATGAAATGTAAATTCGAATACGAAATGTGAAGTTGGTAAACCTATAAGGCTATAACACAAACAAAGAAGTCGGTAAACCTAAACGAGATTAATTGTATGACATAAATACAGAAAAGTAGCGAAAGAGTGAAAAAACAAGTACCTTGAGAATTAAGATGATATTTCCTCTAAAGTTCTTCACAAAAAAATGCTAGTATCGGTAGAACATATCCAGTCGCCGCGCCAAGCATCCCTTGGCTACCGCATGCGCGTCCCGGAGCGCCATCATGCTTAATTTGTCCAGAATCACAAATCTTTAACCCAAATAGATTATATACGTGATTTAGCACCATCTAATCTGTGAAAACTAAGGGCACCGCAAAATTGCATCGAACCAATCGACAAAAGGAAGGAATAACTGTCCATGTTAATTATCTTGTGCAAGAAAAGAACCAAAAGGTCGACAATTTGCTCACACTAAACGAGTATATTAATTCCAACAAAGACAACTATGCCAAAGGAAAAGCTATCTCTTAGTGATTCGATCACCCCATCAATAATTGCTCCAGGAGCGGGTATACCCATGAGAAAACGGTATCATTGCGGTGAATAGCGTAGGTGATATCTTGCTAGTTTCCACTAAAAATTAAAATACATTTACTTCTAACACTTATCCGATATATCAACTCGGACATTAGGTGAAACACGCAATGGAACCTCAATGGCATTTGTAATTTACCAAAAGCATGTAGAACAAAAGCTGCAGAAAAGAGAGTCCAATCTGCATGTTCTCCAATCTCCGATGATTATATTACCGAATTTCTTGCTTTCAAAAAAACTTGCCTTACCTAAACAATCCAAATTCCCAATCTCCCGCAAAAGAAGTAAATCATTGAATGCCAAAGGGAAAGAAATGAATATAGGAAAACACAATGCAATCTAGGTGGGAAGTGGAGGCAAAAAAAGAACCACGGAACTGTGCAAATCTTGGCGAAATAGCACACCGCAGTCTTGTGAGAGAGCAAAGCAATGCGGCGCATGACTTCTGCATCCTAGCGCGGTGCTCAACGACACAGTGACCTCCGTTCAATTGGCGGACGGCGGTCAGCGAGGCTACCTACAGAGATAGACAAACATGGCCGAAGTGAGACAAGGGGCAGCGTCGAGGCGGCCATTAGATTAGAACACACCGAGGTAGCCACGGGGTGGGGAGGAGGAGGCGGGCGGAGTGGAGGAGTGGGGGACGACGAGGCGGCGCGCGGCGGGAGGAGGAGGAGGCGGCGCGGACGCGAGCAGGTGAGGCGCGCGTGAGGAGGAGGAGGGGGGGGGCGAGGAGGCGGCGGGGGGGGAGGAGGAGGAGGCGAGGCGGACGGCAGACGCGCAGGTGAGGCGGCGTGTGAGGAGGAGGAGGTGGGACCAACTCGACCGGCTCGCGCGCGCCGCCTTCTCGGAGCCCGAACGGAGCTTCTAGGCGTCGCGCCGGCGACTCGGCCGCTTCAACCCGATGGCGCGGTTGGATGGCGAGAGAGGAGGTCGGACGCCGCCGCCGAGTCGAAGTCACGCGGCGGCGTTGGCGGAGTTAGCGAGAGGCGGAGCGCGCCATTGTCGCCAAGAGGATGGAGGCGCGGTCGACGTGAGGACGAGGCGGCGTGGTCGTGGGAGGCGGTGGCGACGGGATGGAGAGTTTGGGGCGGATGGCGAGAGAGATGGGCGATCGCGGCGGCGGATGCGGTTGGGCGTGGCGAGCGGGGAATGGAGGCGGCGGCGGCGGCGGGGCGGGCAATCGAGGTGCGGAGGAATCGGCGGGAATGAGCGCGGTTCGGGATGGAGGACGCTCATCCGGGATGGAGGAGCAGCGGCGCCGATTGGATTGGAACGATCGAGCGAGTGTGCGTGGGCGCTGGGTGCATGATCCGGATGATTTTAGCCTTAGGATCTTCAATGAGTAAGAGAAGAAAGTTTGAGGAGCCATCTAGGCCATTCATTTGTATGAAGTTGGATTACTTTGGGACACAAATCTGGGTGGACTTAGATTAGACGTGACTGTGGGGGTGGTTGAGGTGGTGGATTTAGTAAAGAAAATTTTGGTGTATTATAGAGGGGTAGAGAAGGGTAGATTCTGAACGCGAACGGGGTTAACTCGGTCATTTCCGCAGGCGGCGGTTGGGTCAAACCCAGAGGGACCACGCCACCACAGGTCCACAGCCAGTCGTTGGGCTGCGCAGCGCAAAATCCTCGTGCTCTGCCAGGCGGGATAGTCTCCGAGGCGCTTGGATGCGCCCACCGAAGCAACAGGCAACCAACCCAAAACCCCTCTCGAAAACGCTAAAACCACACGCGCCGTCCTCACGGCCCTCACCACCACCACTCGCCTTTCACGGGTTCCACCCCCACCCCTAATCCTTGCGACTCGCCATTGCGCGGACCGAACCCGCTCGCAGTTTATCCTAATCGCCTCTCGCCATGGAGGCCGTGCGCGCGTCGGCGGCGTGGGTGGCCAGCCGCTCCTCCCACGTCAAGGTCGACCTGTTAGGTATTTGTTTGCTTTTGCCTTTTCCTTTTGTTACTTGTGGATGTTTCCGGGATGGTACTAGGATTTTAGGATTAGGCAGTGTCGTCCTTGTGTAGATTGCTCTGCTATTCTTCATGTTGGCTGGTTGTCTTTCTATCCTGTAACGCATAGCGTATGAGTATCTGATTAAACCTGCAAGAAACCCTGGGGTGATTTTCTTTTTCTTAGACTGGATTTCTTCTCTTTTTTTTTTACGAAATCTTGGACTGGATTTCAATTCTCAGTTTTTAAAATTCCTCTTTAGTTTTTTGTATTATTTATTTATTGCTTGTTTGTTGGTTTGGTCAGCCTTCAGCAATTTCTTCTTTCTCCTGAGGACATCATCTTTGTGCTTTGCTTATATGTGTTTATATGGATGTTCATCTTTCCTTTGTTTCGCAAGAAATTTGCAAGTGAAGTCCTCAGGTATTGTGGTGTTCCTTTCCCCTTGTTGGTTTGTTTTTACAGAGATAGAGAAGGTGGTGGACAAAATCCAGGGAAATGTTCCAAAAGTTGAGTGGGATTTCGAAGGAATTCATTACTATGACAATGGGCCGCTCACTGTCCAGTACCTCTTCGTCTTGGATGCACTAAACTTCTGCTTCTGGCCAGGTATGAGTTCAACCAAGAAAGCAGTTGGTGTTCTGAACATGTAGAAATTAGAGTACTGTACATCTAAAAAATAAATTAGAGTTCTGTATGATTCCTTTGAGTGGCGCTTTACTTAAGCACTCCTGTGCTTGTAAATCGTATGGTCCATCCATCAGTTGTAATCCGATGGTCTAGAATCAAATGTACTTAGAGAAAGGTATTTAAGTTGTGAGACAGGTACTAACTTAAAAGTAGGATAAGAGGCTAGACACGTAATTTGACACATCCATCTAAATAGGAAAATCGGGTTAAATAGGAAAGAGAGAAGAAGATTCCTAAAAAACAGGAAACAGAAAGATAATTTGTCCAATACCTATCTTCCTGTTGTTCCAAACTTGCAGCAGCGAAAGTTGATCATTGACAGGAAGGCTCAGGGATCGATCAGAATTTTGCACCGACAATGAATGAGCATCGTCCATTGGGCTAAATTTTCAACTGCATTTACATGAAGTGCACTAAATTAAGTAATTTAACATGAACTGGACTAAGTAATTGATTATTAGACTAAGTAACCTAACATGGATTACATAGTTCTCTCACAACTTACTACTGATTATCAGGTCGAAATTGCCACATGAATCGGGTTGAGTAACTGACTAGCAGACTAAGTAACTCAACATATGGTGCCTTCGGTAGGACTTTGAGCCGGCTTTACTTGTACGCGTTACAGTAACTAGCTTTAAAACAGTATGTTTTTTTAAGACAGGGTCAACAGGAAGATTGTAGTAAAAAGTGTACTGAGTTCGGCTGTATCAGCCAAAATCGCATGCGACTGTTTTCCTCTACGTACTATCTCTCGTGAACCGTCAGAATTCATAAATTTAAGCCATAAGCCACAGTCTAAAAGAATAGGTTACATAGTTCTCCCAATGACTTACTGATTATCATAGAGGTAGATCAAAATTTCAAAGAGAGGTAAAACGAAATTACCATGACGGCTCTTCGTAGATCTGATCTAAATGAGGTTAACTCAAAGAACAATAACTAAATTACCTATTTATACAAAAATTCATCTCCCTAAGTTACCCCTTGCAAATCAACAGTTGATCTTTTTCTGAGGTAAGGTACCTGAGGTACCTTCCAAGCACTGGAGAAAGTCTCATAAAAAAAAATAGCACCAACAAATATCAATTATTATATTGCCACTCTGTTTGCAATTCTTTTGCTCCTGTACAAATTACGGCCTTGCTACAGTTGCTGTTTAGGGGGAAATATTAGGACATTTAATAGCCCAGGACTTTGTACTGATAATTAAGTAGACTGCTAAGATTGTCAGAGCGCACAAATCAACTTTGTATTGTCTTGAAGCGATTGACTGTAGTGTGTAGACCATAAGAAACATAAGGCTGTTTCTACCTGTAGTACTTTCTGTAGCTATACATGACTTTCTTCTGTTAAGAACCTTTTGAGTTGGTTGTGACGTTGCCAAGAATTGGCTAGTGGGTTTGTATGATTTCTGTCTCTTTGATGACAACTAGGGCTATTTCAGAAATTGCATTTGCAGCTTTCACATTTGATGTAAAGCATTTTTATGATAATTTCTAATAATTACTTTTATTTATTATGCATCTTGTTATGATTCAGATTATTTCCTTGCACTTGTAGCCTGAAATGTAGTGTGTGTACTTTTTATTGTTTGTGTAATCACCTTCATTTACAGGTACCTCAGCTTCTAATTTTCCCTGATATTACTTTCTCTGACTACTGGGCATAGTTTAATTTAGTTGCAGTTGACTTTTCAGGATCACTCTTCCGTCTTTTTATATATTTCTCTCCTTTAGTTTTATAATGGTTTTGATAATAATATTCCTCAATTGAACAGACAAGGACTTGAGCTATGACAATTTGGCTTCTGGACTTAAGTTAGCCTTAGAGAAAGATAAGACAGCACTTGATGCAGATCGTCTTCAGAATTACACTGGTATAGTTTCAGCTCTTCTATGTTCTCTTTTTTCTTGTTCAGTTGTTCTACATACTTCTGTCTGTAAAAGAAGTTGTTACTTCTAGTAAATATCTGCTAACTTGCAAGGAAATGCAACTTTTGCAAAATTTAGGGCCCCAACTTCGCCAGCTGCTTAACTGGCCACGCCCATTGCCAATTGAGGAGGAAAGAGTTCGCCTTCTTCATGAGGTACTATTCTGTATTGTGTATATGTTATATTGAAGTATTAAACTTTAAAACTCATCCACTGTGTTCTTCTCATGTTCTTTGATCACTTTATCAATTATCAACTTCCACACTCCCACCCAACCTCTTCGATATAAATTAGGCAATAGTTATCCACTTTATTTTGAGATCATCTTTAGCTTGTTGATATGCGCTCTAGTTCTGTGCCGCTATAACTGTCATGTTAATCGTGGTATTTATCAAGTTCTAAATAATTGCCTTGCCAGCAATTTTTTTTTCTAAATCATTTTACTATTCTGGCGTTTGCATTAAGGTTGGTCTGGAACTTGAAAGAAGCTTTGGAGGCGAGGCTGCTAATCTAGTGAAGTCTGCTGGAAACTCTGCTGCATCTCTAATTGAACTTATTACCCGTCATTTTCCTGGTAAATGTACCATTGCACTTATCTTCTACTTGATAGCATCATTTTCATCTCTTTGATTTTAATTAAACCAAAGTCTCAATCTGTACTTCTCCAGCTATATTGCATAGAAGAAGTTCAACAGTGCACAATCTTTTCTTTGGCCCCTGTCTAGTCTATGATGTTGTCAGCTTGTAGCTGCCCCTGCAGATATCATTTCACTTATTTGGAGAGATCTGTTCGTAAGAGGGCTATAAAGTATTGCTCGTCGGAACTGTCTGGGTCATTTATCAAATGGGTCAATAAGTGTGCGCACCTACTAACAATGGGAATAAAACAAAAAATGGCTTAGGACCATGCATAATGGTCTGGCTAGTGAACTCGGGTTGCAGCATTCCAGGCATGTAAGCTTGGTTTGGGCTGGGCCATCCTCATTTACATAGGCTGTGAATGAAGAAGCATGTGATCTGATTATTATATCCATAAGATTGTTTTCCTTTTTTCCCCGCAAACACTTGCTCGAACAAATTTTTCTACATGGCTACGCCTTAAGTTAACATGCAATCTAGATGGTTTTACTTCATGTGGATATCTGTTGATTGAGAATATTGAACATAAAATTGATCCTAGCCAGTGGCTGTAATTTATTTGATGAATATGCCCAAACATGAATTAACCTTCTGTTCAGCCACTCGTTGACTCTTGGCTCATTTCGCTTGGTGCACAAGCTTGAGTGGAACTGTAGATTCACCCATTCAACAGGGCAAATGCACGTGATTGGGTTCTTTTGGTTTACTTGAAAATAAGTACTGCATTGAATTGTGCGGCTCCACTCCTCACCAAATAACCAAACACGATATGGTTCATCCATGTCTCTGCTGAATAGACAATTCTTCGCTAGAGATAGGCAGGCTTACCATGTACAGGTGCCCATCGTTCAACAACCAGTTACCATCTGTAATCATGGTGGTAGCTATTGGTTGTCTAAGCGCTGACTGCTGATTCAACTTTGGAATATTTTGACATTTTACATTCTTTTCTCGTATACATTTGAATGTAAACTGTACTATCTTACATAAAATTTCAGCTGGTCTTGACAAGTTGAGTACAGCCTGGTTGTAACATTAAACATTTTGCATTCTCTTCTTAGAACTCGTATGATTTAGGGATGAAACATTTCTCTCTTGTGTCAAATGCATTCATGCTAGTTAATTTAGCTGTGCTATTTTGTTGATCATACATCTCTCAGGTAACACGTTTCTTCACATGAACTGTCGTAATTCAATTTGGACAGGCTTTCGGGATCATTCACTTTACAAAGGACACCAGGTTTTCTTGTACAAGAGAGCTCAGATATTTGTTGCTGATTTATGGGGCGCTTTTAAGGGACAAAACTATGGCGAGTTCTATGACATCAACTCCATCACCATATTTGCCGACTATATTGTTCCTGCTGTTCTGAGGGAGCTTGGCATACTGAAATATGGTTCGAACCTATCTTGCTCAATTGATTCGAATAGTGAGATAGTGCCTGGAAGTGAAGAGGAAGTGGAGATACGTGCTTGTTCTGTTCATGCCGTGGAAAAAATGAGGGAGCTCATCAACAAAAAGTTTGGAAAGCAGGTGGGCACATCTGAATCTTTTTTAACGAGCACATTTGAATTAGTTTCACCTGAGACTTTCGTGCCATTTATTTTTGTTACTGCACCCTGGTAGGTAAAAAAGTCGTGCTACTACTGTAGTACACAAATTAACAATTGCAAGTAGATGTTTATTACTCTGTCACTGAGAGAACAAATCAAATTATTAGGTATTGTTCCACGGCGAAAAGTTGTTAGAAAATGTAGGTACATAGGAATTTTCTCTTGTGCTGACCCATCCTTGAAGCATAAAGCAGTTAATTTGGTTACTCAACTTGGAATTTACGTTGCTCTTTGTTAACTTTATTCCAGGAGAAAACACATACATTGCAAATAAACTGAGAGAACACAGAAGAATTTCTGAATTTCTGTATTCTCTTATTTGCTCTCTCCTCTTTCTTGCTTTTCTTTTGCTTTTTCTTATAAAACTGGCTACAAGCCTCTCAATTTATAGACTAATAATCTCCTACTAGTATATGTATTCAGACTTCAAACTGGACACAACTTCAACTTAAGTTACATACGAAGATGGACTCTACTATGATTTAAATTCTCAGTCAAGATTATTTCTAACACTCTTCTTGCTCTTGTATTTTTTTTCTTGGCAGCTTCTGAGCATTGACATTGATCTTTGGCTCTGGTCATGTGGCGTTCAGAACATGGCGTTGTCACATCACCGCACCCTCTCAATATACTACTGAGGCCAGCAGCAGCTGCTCCCCCTCTGACCAAAGATTGGCCGTGTCTTGCCCCTGTAGCTGCTGCTACAGGTACTGCAGTTTTGTCCCTCTGCGAAGCGCACAAAGGTGCATGCTATTGTAGTGCCATCAAGATTCATAGGCATGGTGTCGCAACATCTTGAGACTGGAACTTTCAGACGAAATGTAGGGAGTGCATGTTTCTTTACCAAACATTGACCCAATCGCAGATGCATCTTAATGAGGAAAACCTTTTGTTATGTATTTCAATGACCGTTCCAACTCCCCCCAGTCAGAAATTCAGCAACTACAAAATTCTGCTGGAAGTTCGCTGAAAAGAGGTAATCCAGGTTAGAAGAACTCTGTAGGCCTACGGATGCTCATCGCAAATTAGGATGTGATCGACAAGAGAACTCTGTAATGCTGCCACTACCGCTTGAGATCCGATCGACGAGAGAAGAAACATCGGAGAAGTCGTGTCGAATGAACAGACGCTGCGTTTCATTTCGGCCCCCCCCCCCCCTGTTTCGGTCCTGCGTCGCCGTTCCGTCCCATCAGGGAATCGCTTCCTTTTTTTTTTCTGTGTTTCCTCATATATGGTAACAGTTTATAAGGAATGAGTGTTGTTGTAGATCTTATAAAAAGTAAAGTAAAATAAATAAGCTGCTAATATATGTGAGGGAAGAGACGGAAACAGGGAAGGAACGCTGCATTCCTATCAGGAGGATCCAGGCAGGAGCTTCTGCGGTTTGAAAAGTGGACGCGTGCCTTCACCGAAGTCCCAGCGCGTCAGAGCTCTGAAACATGTTCATCTGTATCAGTGCACGCGCGCCGCCGGTGTTCGGTCCGTACTCGCGTAGCGCTGCGCCGTTGCGCGCTAGTTTATTGGGCTTCGCTCGAGGTGTCGGGGGTGTCGCGCCCTCGGACGCAGCGCTCGCGCCGGGTCGGCGGGACTGGGCAGCAGACTCGCCGACGGCTGCACTGCTGCAGCATGCAGGGCGTGGCCTGCCATCTGCACGGAGGCGTCGCCGTTGTGAGCATAACTGTATACGCCGTGCTAAACGTCAAGCCATCAGCCCCGCCCCGTGCCACGAGCACACTTCTGAGTCTTTTGACTGCTGAGCTCGCATATGTCACAGCTCACAAACAAGCGAACAAGGATTCTCCTTTTTTAAAAAAAATAAATTTCATAAAACTATTCGAATACAGAACCGCACTTTGGGCCTGTTTGGCAACGGCTGTGACTTATGATTTTTGGCTGAAATTTTTGAATTTTGGCTGTTTACGGTACAGATTACGGAGAGACAGATACTCACTTGCGATTTTGGCTGGTGCAGATGTTGGGCTTTTAACGTGTAGATCGTTTAACTTGTAGACCCCGTCTTGAGAAAATACTCCGTTTGAAAGTTAGGTATTATAGCAAAAGCCAAAAGCCGCTAGCATTTAAGGTAAAGAACAGGCCCTTTAGCTCCAAACGGCGTGGCTTTTTAGCTTTTCAATGTGTGTTTTGGTTGTAAATATACTGATAGTTTTTTATGAGTTAAAAAATAAAATAAAATAATAGTAAAAAATCAGAAAATTTGAAAAACACCGCTAAATCTTTTAGAACAATATAAAGGAATAAGAGAAAACAAAAAAAACAAATTTTAGAAGCCAAAAAGCTAAAAACATTTAGAGCAAGGCTTTAAGAAACCATTTTCAAGGAATCACAGCTTTTTCCCTAACATTGCAAAAAAAAAAACTACACAACCGTCACATGCACTATCTGTTGAACCATGATTTTTTTAGTTATGATTCTGATGGCATGTTTTTTTTCGACTGCGACTAATAGTTTATGGTTGTGCTTGATAGTTTTGATCCTAGTGTGAGCGTTTGTTTGAACGAATCAAATATGGATAAGCCACTTTAACAAGATTTTCCTGATGAGCCATTTCAAAAAAGATAGCGAAAAAACCATCCTGTTTGTTTTGTTCGAAGGAAGTGATAAACTTCAAAGAACGAGCTTGAGTCTACGATCGGACCACATAGTTCCATTATGTCAACACATACTATCTGGTGGGGGTTGTTAGAAATAGATCCTTATGAATGAGGCTTATTTTCTATAATTCTAAAGCATGTATATTTTAATACTACATTTCTAAGCCAATGTGGGGGGACCAATTTATAAGGTGGCATGCTTGTTATTTCCTAAAAGCTTAAGACACATGGTATGAGAGGGTTTTAGCTAAACACACAAGTGCATGTATTCACGTATTTTCGTGTGAAAATCGTATGATTTGTGACTTACGACGCACAATCATGCTATAACATGGCGTGCCACTTTGCAGATCAAGTTCACCTTATTTTTGCTAAAACCGTGCATCATCTCTCTCTCTCTCTCCTTTTAACTAGTCATGATACTGCTTTAATTATATCATTATTTGGTTTAAATAGTAACAATTACCATTGAACAATTTAGCAATTACCAGTGGATTATTCTAGTTTAATGACTTCAATTACTAGAGAGTAATTTACATGTCTATAAAAGACCTAAAGACGTTCAGGCTTAGTAGGTTGAACTCATCTATTTCTTTCTCATATTATCTTCTTTATCTATGGTGAATTTGTACTGGGTGTTGAGAGATCGAACCTCGTCGGCCTTTTTTCTTAGCGTGCAACGGGAAGGAATGAGAGTGGCTATCTCCAAGTATTTTCGTAGAGAGTACCTGCACGTGGCGATAATAAGGTTTCTAGACAGCGCAACACACGTGACCGCTTCTACTCTGGTTCATCTATGTTCTGCACTGTATCGAGTCTGCGCTGCTTCATATTCTTCATCAAGCCCAGTAGTAAATCGTTCGCGCAAGCAATCGACTTTATTATAAAAATTTTATTGTGTATTTTCTGAAATACAATGAGTAGCCTGCTATTAGATTCGTTTATTGTATCATTAGTCTTTTACTGTATTTGTCTCCTGTTAAAATTTGAAATTCAAATATTATCCTCGTTTCTGACACTATCATGAATGAGTTATGATCGTGGCAACCTTGGTCTAATATATATAACTTAAATCAATCATTTTGAACGAGTTCAGCGTAATAATCCAATAGTTTTACGTTGACCATAAATACTCTGCAGCCGCATTGTGAAATCTCACCACAAGGTATAGTAATTTTTCCTCTCTTTTTTGAGGAAAGAGATAGCTTTATTGATTGAATTGAAACAGAATTACTATCCTGGAGGAGCAGCTGCGTAACACAAATCGGTGCTTGTGCGGTTGTGCCTTCCAAAGTGCACAATGCACGTTACGTGTCGCTAACTGAGCTAACTCATGCGCTACCCTATTACACTCTCCCTTGATCTTGCGCAATTGCACATCTGGGAGAAGATTCATCAGCACTCTTGACTCTAGAGATCAAGCACCATCTTGATCTGTTCTCCACTTCTGATCCCAGAGCCGAAACGAGGGTTTTTTTTTTGTGTTCTATTTACAAGCAAAGGAGCTCACACATCAGGCTCGGGCAAAATTTAAGAGCTGAGGATAATTTATCGCAAGCATGTTTGCTCCTGCAGGGGCCAAGCTCTCGCTTCCTCCTTGACCTTCATTGGCAATGTTCGGTCAGTGGCGGATCCAGGATCAAAATTTAGGGGGAGAGCTAATAGGACTTACTGACCAGTTTGCTGAATACCATGTTGCCGGCCTACGATAGACTTATAGATACTAGAGGGAGAGAGGCTCCACGCCAAGAGCCAAGATGTCGCTGTGGCTTGTAGTTACCACTACAGATATAATTTTCTTCATCATACAAAGGCTTTTTAAATTGATAAGGTTATTCATATGGCTAACGTGAAGTTATAGGGGATGAGAGAGGTACACACGACCGGTCAACGGTAGGGGGAGCTGGCGCCCCACCTGACCCACCACTAGATCCACCCCTGTGTCCGGCGTTGTCCCCTTGTTTTGAACGGTTCTAACATCAATTGTGCTCTTTTTAAAACTCCCTATGCTACCAAGATGACGATAGTTGCTACTCCCACTAGTAAAAAAAGGTCGTTTTGGGTTATAATATAAACTAGGCTATCAGTATCCACCATTCCTCCACCGTTGAGCATGGTCTGTAGTAATCGGGAAAACGGCGCGCATGTTCTCTGAACGCAGGCACACCAGATGAATACGGAATATGACATCGCCCTAGGGTCCGTCCGTCCTGCCTTCAGATCTGATTGCCTGCCAATCGAATTCAGACAACGCCAAAGCTCGCCCACCTGGCTTCTTTCAGCAAATCAACCGCGGAATGATGAACTCGCTCCTCGATCCAATTCGGAAACGCCACAGATGACCAACACCCCAAGATAAGATTTTTCAGAAGCTGCTAAACGCCAACGCCATCGGCTAGAGAACCAGAAGATTGCGATCGCGTCTCGCAGCCGGTGGACGGCGACGTGCCGAGACAAGGGGAAACGCCAGAGGCTTTGGAGCATTTGCGCGGGGGCGACACGGCCAAGTGCGGCCGAAACAGAAAGCCGAGATGCCTTTGCAACTTGCGCCACCGCATGCTCTCAAATAAGATAGTACTATATTCTCCAAAAGGCCAAAAGTGACAGGCCGCGGTGCTCGCAGAATTTTAATGATCTTACCGACGGGTTCCCTGCACCGAATGAATATGTCATAGAAAGCAAGACTACGTAGTACTGCTACAGTAGTGTTGCTCCTACATAATTTGTATTTTTTTAGACAACGGATCCTACATAATTTGTATAGTTGATTATGATGAAGTGAAGGGGGAAAAAAGTGCAGAGTTGAAAAAAGTTGGGGATCCGTTTGAACGTAGGAATTTTATAGTAATGTTGTAGGAATTTCACAAGAATCAGTTTATTTTTACAAGAACAAGAGATTTTTTCTACGTTTATAGTCCAGGAGATTGCGATGACATCAGACGAGATGACAAACATTAAGTATGGTCAGTTTCTAGTACTTTCTACTAGAATTTTTTTGTTTTATAAAAGCCAAAGTCAACTCTCATTATAAACCACTTCAATGGTGTAAAGCACCATGTATAGGTTCAGTTTTCTCGAGTTTCATAATCTTCGAATCTACCTCAGCAGTCATATTAACACAAAAATGCTTTGCACCAACACCAAAAATATATGTTGGACCGACCAAACAAAAATGCTTTGCGCCAACACCAAAAATATACGTTGGACCTACCAGAAATGCTTTATGCTAACACCAAAAATAAATGTTGGACCTACCAGCGTAATCGAGACCTCATGAAACGCGGAAATCTTCCCATGTTCTTGCTGGAACTCCCGAAAAATCGACGTGAAATTCAAGTGTCGCAGCTGGCCAAGTCCCAGACATAGTCCTCAAGGGACAGCGAATCTACAGGTTTCTCGAGCGCTCGCAAAAGCGAACCGCCTGGCAGCCACCACAGAAGCCCACAAGGCTCCAAGCGGAGGACGTCCGGGACGTACGTGGGCGTGCCCACCCTGCCTAATGTGCGGATCCACGCATCCCGCAAAGCGCCGAAAAAAGAGCGGCGTAAAACACTCCAAAGCGAAGCCAGGACGGACGGGGCGAACGCGAGGCGCGCCGCCCGAGGGGCGCGCGCGCGCGCAGCCCCCACCGCCCGTCCAGCCCCGATCCGACGGCCCGCGTGCGCCCCGACCGGCCGCGGAGACACGGAGCCGCCCCCCGCACCCCAGGACCCTGGAGCTTCCTCCTCTTTACCACCGGGTGCCTCCGGTAACCTCACCGAGCTAACGCACCCGACCCCGGCCCTTGGTTGCTTCTTCCTCGGTTGGGTGCTGTGCTTATATACCCCACTCCTCCGTGGGCGAGCTCGAGCTCTTGATCGAGAGGTGGTGGTTGTATGAGAGGTGGGTGGGTTGCGGGGGTGGGGATGAGCTGCAACGGGTGCCGCGTGCTGCGGAAGGGGTGCAGCGAGGCGTGCGTGCTGCGGCCGTGCCTGCAGTGGATCGAGGGCGCCGGGGCGCAGGGCCACGCCACCGTGTTCGTCGCCAAGTTCTTCGGCCGCGCCGGCCTCATGTCCTTCGTCACCTCCGTCCCCGAGCAGCAGCGCCCAGGTAGGAGGGTGTTGCTACTTGCTGTTATGATTGTATACGCGTTAAGGTATAGCGCTCGACCGGTGCACGAGTTCTTGGCTGATGTTTGCATGCGCGTGGTGGAGTTGTGGATGCAGCGGTGTTCCAGTCGCTGCTGTACGAGGCGGCGGGGAGGACGATCAACCCGGTGAGCGGCGCGGTGGGGCTGCTCTGGGCCGGGAGCTGGCACCTCTGCCAGGCGGCGGTCGAGACCGTGCTGCGCGGCGGCGGCATCGGCCCGCTGCCGGAGGTCGAGGGCGGCGTCACTGCGGACGGCTCCGGCGGTGGCCGGGACCTGTTTGCTTCCCCGGTGAGGCACGCCGCGGCGAAGCGGGTGACCACGAGGAAGCCCGGGGTGCCGGAGGCCGCGTCCCAGGGCCAGGAGCCGTCGTGCGATCTCGGGCTGTGGTTCAGCCCCGGATCCCCGCCGGCGGCGGGGGATCGGCGGGCGAGGCGTGCTGGCACGCCGTCGATGAACTCGGAGGAGTCCGTGACGACGAGCGGCAGCGAGAGGGAGCCCGAGCTGCTGAATCTTTTTGTCTAAGCTCATCTGTACGCGCTAATTAAACGTTTAATCCTCATGCGCGCGCTGGTCTCCTGGATCCCGGCGAACTGTTTGCTAGCCTCTCGCCGACGAGGTGTCCTTAGTCTTTTTCTGGGCGTGTGCAGAAAAACCGCCGGCCCGGACGCCGTCCCGTTTGGTGGGCGACCGAGATGAGGGCGCCGCGCCGCGCCGGTGCCGCACACTGCCGCCTCCCTTAACTATTTCTTTTGTTTCTTCTCTACTCTGTTGGTAGTACAACAACGATCGTTAAATAAAGTAAGCTAAAGCTCTCGATCTGATCTTATCTTCAGCTTACCCAAAGCGTGATTTGTGATGACCAGCCACTGCATGCTTTAGCGCAAGAACTGTACTCCTTGGTTGTTAACTGGTCATATGATTGATCGGTTAATTTTTCATGTTACAAAAGTCCCAAGTGGGCGTATTGAGCTAGGAAAGAGGCTAGGAAAATGCGGATACGCGTTTCGGGGTGAGCGCGCGACGACTTGACGCGACCGCCCGCCCCCGCGGCGCGGCAGAAAAGAGAAGGCCGCGCCGGTGTCGCGGTCTTGGGAGCCGAACCCGTCGGCAGGCAGGGCTGCCACGCTCCCGCCCGGTCGCGCGCAACGGGCAGCGAACCTAGCTGTACGTACGTACGGTACCTTCCAATTTGTTGTGCCGTGACCGTGGCCCCGTGATACACCGCCACGTAACGTTGCATACGTACACGCTTTGTCGTTGAAGTAGACGTCAGAAGCGGGTAAAAGTGTTGGTTTTTAGGCTTGGGTTTTATGGAGTTTCAGTGTTGGTTTTTAGGCTTGGGTTTTATGGAGTTTTATGAGTATTAAATACGTTGATATGGTACTGTATTGATGAAGAGAGAGATGATAAAAATTTTATGGGAGTAGAGAGTTTCATAGGGATGAAATTCTTCTGCACTGTTTCCAAAATATGGGTGTATTGGAAACTGAGATATGAAACCTCCACTGAGACTGGCCTTATGTGTAGGATATGAGATAATACTGCATAGGTTATTAGGTTATATGTATCTGTCTTGTACCACTAAAAAACAGCTTAGGCTCTGTTTGGATCAGTTTCAGATTCTTAAAAACCAGCTATTACTTCTAGTTTTTAAAAGCTGGTTTCTAAGCAAAAACTGATGGGGTGTTTGGATCCCCTAATTTTTAAAAGCTGGTTTCATTTATGATTGGTGCTAATAGACTATTATACCCTTACATTTATGATTGGAAACGTCTGCGCGTGGTCTTTAATGAGGGTAAATGGGTATTTATGCCCAAAAAACTGGCAAAAGCTGGGTATCAACAGCTTCTTGGTTTTTAAGAATCTGGGTAGGTAGATTTTAAAAACTGCCTCAAAAATTGGTCTGTTTGGATCCTACCCAGTTTCCAAAAGCCAGATTCTTAAAATCTGAGAGGATCCAAACATGCCCCTAGTATAGTCATGAACCATCGTCACTGCAATCTTAAGGGCATGTTCGGATGTTACAACATTTATATATCCCAATATCTAAAAATTACAGTTTTTTATGCATCACCTATGAAATCCTACAATTTTCACATACAGTATTTCATAGTTTTAACAAAAACTACATAGTGTTTGGGAATTTACGGTATTTGATACAGCATTTTGTTCCAAAAAGTAGCTATCAAGACAAGTGGTCATTATTAAGGAAAAATGTAGTACGTACCACTTTACATGTGAGCTCGCTAGCCTATGGTAATCTAGCCCAAACCAGCCTCTACAAGTAAACTAGCTTATGTACTTGTACGTGAAATTTTTTATCTCAACAAAATTTTTAGTCAGCGTCAATGCTTTGGCCAATAGATTTGAACTCTCTCCATGAAAGATTAGAACCCTATTTGGACACTTTTAAATCAACAAATCCAATCAATCCATCTCATGGAGTGGTTCATATTAGAAATGCAGATGTGACCTGCTGGTTTGATTTCAACAAACTGCTAAACGATGATGATATAACTGTGGTCACCACTACTACAAAAAAAGTTATCACAGATGCCATTTGAAAACAAGCAAATACAATAGCAAGCATAGCAGCACATTTCATTTCCATTAAGATTAGAATCTACCATTACAACATCACAAGATAACAAACATATTATCCATCTAACACAGCAAGAACATGGTAAGAACACATCTCCTAATCCTACGAACCCATGACAAAAATATAGAAAAAAACAAAGATCCTAGCAGCACGCGTAGACTTACGTGCCATCTACTTTGTGTCGGGGTCGAGGAGGACAGTGAGGGGATAGGATGGCGGATATCACCAACAAAGAAGGAGAGGCGACGGTAGCATCGTCTTTGTGTCACGATGGTGACACTGCACAAAACACTCTTACGACACTTACGACAAATAGTGTCTTATGCAGTGAACCATGGTGTCACAACTGGAGGCAGAGGAGCTAGCTCATGGCGGTAGTCGGCGTCGTTGAGGGGAGGAAGCAGGAATAAGCTAGGAGTGGATAAACTCGAGCGGAGGAGCAGCTGGTGGAACTCACACATCTTGAAGTGAAATTGGGGAAAAGGAATAGGGGAGTAATTAATAAGGGACGAGAGATGGGAGGAACTGGTGCCTACTGTTCGATGTGGAGAGAATGGATGGATGAGATCAAAATCCTAGGGGACATGCCACGGATCGGTGTCATGGCATTATCATAGACGGTTTGTTAAACGAACTATGTGTGATAATACACATATCAGAGACGGATTGGTATATGAATCGTCTTTGATAATGCTTAAAAATACGCGCTCTACTCACGCCTGTTAATATTTCGATGCATGCGACCTTAAAACTGTCCTCTTTCTTATCTTCTTCACCAGATTTCTTAATTATGGCATCTATTATTCTTTTGATCTCCTTCCTCTCATCTATCCATCATGAGTTGTTTGGCCACAACTCTATACAGGCGGTCAACAACTTACGTTTGGAGCAGCTCCTCCGTTCACGCCTTTTCCTCGAGTTACTTCCATCTGTTAGTTGGACCTCATCATCCGTCATCGACAGAGGTGTCTCTTTGCCGCTCAAGAAAGGGAAACCGCCCCAGTCTTGTTCTTCTCTTCAATGTACGCAAAGCGGAAGAAGCTTTTGGGGCAATGAAGAGACACATGGATAACCTTGCCGATCAAGCAGAAGTTGCAAATTCTGAGGAAACTTATCATAGCATCCTTTTTTAGATTATGGGTCATGCTAATAATTTGACCAAGCTAAAGGAGGAAGTGGAGAGGGTAAGGACAATCTTCGCAGCATTCGAGAACTCAGCCGCTCATCCTCCAACTCCAAAAGTAGAAGAGAAAGTATATGAAGCCCAGAAGACCAAGATATGAGAATCTCTTTTTTGGACTTTTGTAATAAATTTGACTTGAATTTGTCTTTTGTAAAAGTGACTGGTCACACTGGTCACGGTTATCTGTTCCAGCTGATCAGTAGTTTCTGTAGTTCATATGACAAAAGACAAAACACATACGGTTGTAAATAAAAACCGTCTAGGATAGTTTCATAAACGGTTTTAACTAAAAACCGTCTGTGATAATTTACATATGGTTTTTTAATACGAACCGTCTGTAACATTAGCGCTGGTAGCAACACAGACGTTTTCTAAACTAAAACTATCCATAATTATATTTAATACATTCAGTTTTGTGAAACCATCTATGATATAATATTTAATATTAAACTTTTTATAGTAGTGTAAGTGTAGTCCAGAGCAGCCATGAGCAAGATGGCCAGTGCGCCCGTATCCCGGGCGTACGCATTCAGTGGCCACGAGAATCAATGGCGTCAAGATGCATTCGCTCATAGCAATAGAGAAGCACTGTTAGCTAGAGATGCAGCACGCCAGACTGAACTCGGTTTTAGAAAATGGAGTTGATTTTTTTTAAAACTCCAAAAAATACCATAGTGTTTTGAGAATCCATGGTTTTAAAACTGAAGCAAGGATTGTATCCAAACACCTCGTTGTATTTAATACTACGGTTATTTTAGAAACCATTGAATTTTCTAAAAACTCCAAAAAAAATACTTTGTATACAAACAACTCCTAAGTTGTCGCGCCTGATAAGCGAGAACTCTTACCTGTGATTGTATATTACTACGTGTAAGATTCTTTTAAGTTGTCGCTGACAACAAACGCATACACGTTTAAAGGAACGACTTCGTTGCCATGGTCCATGTATTACAGAGTACTATAAGATTATGGCGACCAAAATGTTCCGAGTGATTGGAGCCAGTGTATTGAGTATTTGTCTATTTTGTCCTAGGGCCTGCTTGTAACATAATCTTTTTCTTTTTCTGTAGAAATTAAACTGTTTTCTAAGATATTCCTGAAAAATCCATGTGAGATCCCTACGTTCCAAACGGCCCTTAATCGAATGGACGGCTGGCTGCATGTTCTGTTGCTTCGTTGTCGATCAAGTCTCGTTTTTTATTCCGAAGAAATTGCAGCTAGTATAGCCTTTTGCTCCGTTGTCGATCAAGTCTCGTTTTTTATTCCGAGTAAAACTACTATCGACTGATTCCCATGGGCACATTGCACATCAATCGCATCGGAACCTCCAAATGATACGGTACTGATTCTTCGTGTTCTCCGAGCGTGTAGTAGGAATGTAGGATCATCTACGTTCTCGTTCGTTCTCGAACGAGGAAAAGAATTCGACTTTAAGATTTTACGAGATCGATTCATTTTATGCTGTCCAGTCGAACATGCTAGTGGTCAAATTGGACAGAGCCAATTCCCCACCGGGCACATGATACACATGCATTTATCGGTTCATCCAAGAGTGATCTTTTGTGCACCAGCGACTCACCAAGGCAGCAGGGACATGTAGAGGTGGGAATTGCCGTGCTTCGGGCTGCTTCGTGCCGTGCCGGTTCGGCCCAGTCATCCCGTCGTGCCGTGCCGTGCCGGCCCACCTCGTCTTCGGCCAGGCCCAAGCACGGCCCAAAGCCCACCGTGCCGGCGTTCGTGCCGTGCCAGCCCAAGCCCAGCCCAAAGTAACTATACACGACAAAATCGATAGCGACAATGGTAGCGGTGGCCACTATCTTCCTTTCTCTTGTATCCGCCTTATTAAAAACCTACTTAAAATTCGATTCTATTGTCTCATGTCATTTCACCTTCGAACTTGGTCATCTAGTCCAATGGAATGCATATCTTAGTGCAAATTAGACTATGGCGTATGTGGACATCACCCGACAATCTAGCATAGGCCTACCCAACTAGTCAAATAGAAAAGCTCAAGGAGAGTCATGAGTACAATTTACTATAGTTAAGAAATCAATTTTAAATAGTTTCGCCAACCGTGCTCTTCGTCGTGTCGCGCCGCCCGAGCACGCCCGACGATCCGTGATCCGCCGCGCGTCGCGTCTTGCGTGCCGGCCGCCCAAAAACCCGGCCCAAGTCCCACCTCTAGGGACATGTATGCATCGGCATGGGCAGCAAATGATGCTAGTGCTAACTCCTGGCTCAACCGCTCTCTTCTTTTCGATTTCTAAATACTATTTTTATATTAACTAGCTTTTTTTACAGTAACTAATTTTTAAATAAAATATCTTTTAAGACGGAGTCTATAAGTCGATTGTAGTAATGCTATAGTAACTTTATTTATACCAGCTAAAATCGCACGCGAGTCTCATTCTTTATACTTTCTCTCATGAACAGTCAAAAGTCATAAGCTATAACTAAAAATCATAAGTCACATATAAAAAAACAGGCCCGTTGTGCTTAAATAAAGCAGATGCAGATGGGTATGGCTTCTTCTCCTGCAGGAGGCTGCAGTAGACAGTAGCTGGTGACCATCATCTTTTCTTGTACTCCAGTCAACTGTGCGGTGAGTGTGGAGTCGGCGGCCGGTTGGTGCGAACTGGCGCGCAGGTACGGTTCCCTCGTGTTGCATGAGTGAGGCGGACTGGGAAAATCGAATCCAGAATTACAGAGCGTGGTGAAATTTACACCAGCGGAGCGGCACACTGTTGCTGTAAACCACTGGTTGATTTCTGCATTTATAAAGAACAAAACTCTTATCTTCGGCGGTAAATAAACAAGATAACTAAGCTCTACGAGTTGTAGAAAGTTACTACTACTAAGCTGTTCCTTGGAAGCTAGGCGACAAAATCGGGTGTGGGTTAGACGACAAAAGCACTGGCGTTAAGGGTGTCCGTAATGGTAATAGCTAGTACTAGCTATATAGTCAGCTGACGTGGAGATGAGAAACAAAAGTAAAGACTATTTTATACTGTTGGACCTACATGCTCCTCTCTCATGTTCTTGGACTACGTGAAATAGATCAGCTATTTGCTCATCGCTAGTGACTACTCTCTCTCCTACTTTTTTCTTACCACATCAGATCTAGCTAACTAAATAGCCAGCTGTTGAAGACGTCTTAATAAGCATGGAGGCGTCTGGAAGGAGACTACCTCGGAGCGCAGGGAGCGGGGAGGGAGACTGCAAATTGACGGTCCAGATTCCCGATGGGACCACGACAGGTGAAGGAATCGCACGGCCGGGCCGAGCGGGACCCAGCTGTAGGCCCTAGCGGACGAGGAATTATTCGGCTCGCCCGCCCGATTCCACCTGAATACGACTGCATGGAAATCATGTCTTCTGTTCCATGTAGCACTCAATTGCTAAGCAACCTGGAAAACAAACCCAAGTGTGTGTGTGTGTTTTTTTTCCTGAGCGAGCACATGCCTTGCTTGAAAACTAGAAAGGTGATCTGCACACTTTTAAATGATTTAGTAATATATGTGTGAATTTGCTTTTTAAAAAATAATTGTTGTAGAACTCTATTTATAATATTTTAATATTATATACTATAAAAAAAATATTTGCTCTGTTTTTAATACTTATCATCTGTGACCAAAATTTTCTTCTCTAAATACTTACATAACAAAAATAGTAAACATAGTATAATATAATATTTTTCATTTGTATTAACATCATCTCTTCATTTTATCATTGCAATGCTTGTCTGTACTATAAACTCATAATGCACATCACATAATTTACACCAGTATAGCTGAGAGAACATCCATCAATATATCACCCTCTCAATCCCTCCATTCTGTAGATGTCCACCAAAGAAGAGGTAAGAATATTTTCTTTTCTGTGAGTATTTCTAGCATACTATTTTTTTTCTCCATACATACATACGTATGTACGTACTCCTTATCTTATTTTTTCTTGAATGCTAACATTTTCTAGAATTTAAATTCTCAATAAAACCAAAAATTTAATTTTCCACTTAGTTTAGAATTAGAAAAACAATCGCCAGTTTACTTTGTTTTTAATTAATATGCACATTTTTAAATTGTACTTCTTATAGACTTTCTTTGCCAATTTTAGGTTGGAATTCGTACATAAATCTAGCTATTAATTTTTATCTTGAATTTATGTTATTTTTTATTGTACTTGACATACACTCTTTCTTTTAATCAAAATTTTTTAATTTAATTTTTGAGTTTTAGTTTTGCTTTTGTGCGAGAGTTTCTAATATATTTCTATTTTTTTCTTAGCAGCTCTAAAATATATGTCATGAGCTTTTAATATATAATATATTATGCAACATGAGAGCAAAATTTTGTGTGTTTATTCTCGGCTTCGCAAAAGTGCACAATTGGCTACCCCATTGTTGTCTAGCGAGTGGGTAGAGAACGCATTGTGCGGTACATATCAGTTATCACCCTCAACATGAATGGTACCACATCGCGCAGGTGATTGGTATAAGGTGGATCCATCATAAACTACGTGTTAACTAGTTCTGATGCAGAATTTACGAGACTGTACGTATGCAGACTATTCTTCAAAAGGAATACATGTTCGTGCAACGCAAAACTGCTGGTGGCTTCTCCTGTCCGTGTTAGAAATTGCCGGAACGCTAGTTGGTTCCTTCCAAAAGAATGGCGCCTCTGTCGGAGCTAGAGATGGTAACGGGCATAAACCCGTTAGGTTCTGCTATTCTAAATTCGTGTCTATGAAAGTTGGATGTACCCGCTAAAAAACTCATGCCTGTGACGGGTGCAGATTTTTGCCCAGACCCATGCCCACTAGGTTAACGGGTACCCATGGGTCGCCCGTCGGGTCAGTAATGCGAGCTGCAACAATGGTTAATGGAGATGAGAAAGAAGTTCACCGGCCATCTTCGTTGGAGCCGGAGGGCAGCGCCATGGCCAAGGGTCTACTACTGTGATGCGCGTTGGCTGCGGCGTGGGGGCGGCGGGCTGAACTGGAAGGCGAGGCGACGGTGAGGGCGTGCGGGAGGACGAGCGTGCGGCGAGAGTGGCGGGAGCAGGAGCGGGAGCTATGGGACAGGAGGGCGAGCGTGAAGACTGCCGGAGACCGAGCGCGGAGTGCCAGATGCGCCGCCGCTGCGGTGGCTGTTGAATCGGGGTGGGGACTGGGAGGAGTGAGTAGTGACTGTGGCGAGTGCTAGCTAGGGTTAGCCGTATGGGTAATGGGACATTGCCGCATTGGATTTGGGGGTTTGGGGCTAAATGGCTAATGGGCTATGGGCTGGGCTGGTTTGCCTGGGAGGTTGGGAGCCTGGGTTTATAACTCCTATGAATCGGGTTTATATTACCTATGGGTTTACGTGTTTGGGTACTATCGGAACGTACCCGAACCCGGCAGACCCGATGGGTTGGGTTTTTTTCCCATTAAGAGACCCATAGGTTAGAAAATTGACTCAGATCTATGCCATAATAGAATAAAAACGAGAAAATTGGATTTTTGCCATCCCAAACATTGGGCTTCGCAGTTTTGCCATCCCAAACATTGATTTCGCAAATATGCCATCCAAAACATGTGCTTCTTGATTTTTTTGCCATTTTCTCTATTTCTCTCCTTTTTCTCTTTTTCTCCTGCACTCAGCCACTGGAAAAGACAGTATTGCCCCTAAGTAATTGCATGCGTACGTGCATGCTCTCTGGCCGCTGGGAGCATGCCCCTAGGATCCTTGCCGCTGGGAGCTTGCCATCTGGGAGCATGCCCCTAGGATCCTTGCCGCTGGCAGCTTGCTCTAGCAGCCAATGGATTAAACGGCAGAGCAGGTTCAGGCTTGACATCAATGCTCTCGTTGCAGTTCTCATCAGGCACATATGACATTCCTGAAACTGAGGTTCAGGAATTGATCTACAATGGGGTTGGGTGGTCGGCGATCCTCCGGGCGGCGGGGGCAAGCGACGGGAGTCGAGCGTCTCGACGAAGGCGCAGGAGATCGGTTCCAGTACGTGAATGGTACGTGAATCGGTTCCAATATTGCTTAGGGGCAATACTGTCTTTTCCGGTGGCTGAGCGCAGGAAAAAAAGAGAAAAAGGAGAGAAATAGAGACAATGGCAAAGAAATCAAGAAGCACATATTTTGGGTGGCATATTTGCGAAACCAATGTTTGGGATGGCAAAACTGCGAAGCCCAATATTTGGGATGGCAAAAATCTAATTTTCTCGAATAAAAACCCACTGGATATCGGGTTTCAAATACTCATTGCCATCTCTATTGGAGCTTCCAACACCTGTGAGCAGGTTCAATCCAGCACAGTGGCGAGTATGGTCGGGCCGATAATACGATCCCAGCCCGGTGCCGGTATGGACGACTGCACGGCCGCCACACGAGGTGCAGACCAGACCAGTCCTCCCACGCTTCCCCAGAATCCAACCGCGGCGCCGGCGCGTGGAGGCCGGAGACAGCGCCGAGTCGGGGCCAGACCAGGGGCGCGGCTGCGGAAGCGGAAGCGGAGGCAAGGGGAAAAGGAGGCGTCCCATCAGGCCATCACCAGTCACCGCGAATAGGCGGCATGCGTGCGTGCCAGGCTCTTCGGCTCTCAGGCGGTCAGGCCGGAGCGCGCCGACTAGCGCGCCAGCGGTGGGACCCGAATGAGCCAGCGCCCTGGCCCACCACCCCTCGGCTCGGCGAATGTCATCGTCCCTCGATTTCTGGGGCCGACGAGGACCGCCCGCCCGCCCAGCCGTTGGTACGGCCACGCCACAGAACACACGCACACGCATCGACGCACGCGCCTGACTACCGGGACCCATGTGCCAGTGGCAGTTAACCACGTGCGGGAGTGTGATGCGCGGTGCTGCCGAGAGTTTAATGGCCACTTTTCTGTTTTTCTAGCTTTTGACTTATTTAATGTAGAAATAAGTTGGTATTTAATTCTGACTTTTGTTTAGTATTTTTACTTTTTTATTTATTTGTATTGTATGTGATAATATAATGGTTTTTTCCTCAAATTTTCTAATATCCACCTATTTTTCTTAGAAAAAGATAATGGCTGCTATAATAAAATT
Source organism: Dendrocalamus sinicus (assembly GCA_036346575.1). Taxonomy (NCBI): domain Eukaryota; kingdom Viridiplantae; phylum Streptophyta; class Magnoliopsida; order Poales; family Poaceae; genus Dendrocalamus; species Dendrocalamus sinicus. The sequence continues at coordinate 5,726,074 of CM070660.1, read as the reverse complement.
TTAGCCAAAAAACAAAAAAACACAATTAAAAATTTAAACTAAAAGCTAGTTGGAGCAGACCCCTTAGAGGTCCGTCCTGCTCTCTAGGGCCCGATTACCTCCCATCCATGCACGTTGGATCTCACTAGCTAGGCACTAGCGCACAGCTTGCTACTGGCATGCTGGGTCACTGCTGTCACTTGGCTTTTCAGCGCTCTAAGCCTAAGACAAGCAGCCGGTAAACTTTAGCCTGTTCAAAATGGCTAATGTTTTTGCTTTTTAAAGCCAAAAGTAGATTAGAACATCTTGACTTCTAGACGTGCCTTTTCTAAGCTTTGAAAAGCTAGAATTCATATAGGACTAGTATGGCATGAGAGGAGAGATGAATTGTGCCTTTAAATTTTCTTCTAAGTATCGACTGATCCCTCTCTTTGATAATAACAGAGCCATAAAGATTTTAGTATAGAAAGTCAACAGAAAATCCAGCAAATCACGAAGTTAAAATCCCATAAATGAACAGTAAAAATGGGTAGCATTGCTACAATAAATCGGTATTGCCACTACAATAAAACCAGCTCGAGAACAAAGAAACATCACTGTTTAAAACCAATAATCCATGTAACTATTAATCTGCAGATCCAAATGATTTGAAACCTAGTATGCACTTTCTCTAAAATGTCATGATCCTTTTTCAATCAACGATTAAGAAAATCATTGTCAAAATTTAAACATTTTTCATTTGTATGAATGTTGCACCAAAATCGGGTAAAAACAAAAAATGGTGAATATGACTTGTTCGTAAGTGAATGATGGCTAAAATGATTCTAGATGTATTTTCACATGTTACAACAGGCTAGAACACCGAAGAAATCGAGGTAAAAATAACTGGATCAATAAATCACTATGAGAGACCAAATCCAAGCAAAACCAATCAACTTTAAGAATTTGCCAAACTTGATATTTAGATAGATGAAGATTGATTTTCGTGGGATATCTCTATTACTTACACGTTTTTAACATCCAACAAGATCAAGAGGGGGAGAGAGAAAATCAAATCCAACCAATTTGTATGACTGGTGGAATTATACCAATTTGTTTGACAATTTTGAAATTAATCCTAACAAAATACAATCTTTATAAAATCAAAGCAAAATTTATAATAGTCTATCACAACATTATTCCCCATCTTCTCACCCTCTCACATGGTTCTTTGATCCAGAAAGCAAAAGTAGTCGCCCTCCACCTCCGCCGTGTGCACGTCCTCTTCTTCCGGCCACTTCTAATCTATTTCAGCCAGACGCCAAAAGTTCCAGCAGGTAAAACACGCCTTGTACGGGTTTTACCGGAGGAAGCTTCGCCGCGTTTCGTGAATGGGCCCCTCCACTAGCGGAGAGGCGGCATGGTGCGCCGAGACCCGATCGGCAAATTTGTGGTGAAGCATGCGCTTTGGGCCTTTCAGCCTATGCAATATGTGGGCCAAATCGAGAAGTCCAAAATCGAGAAGTCCAGGGATGAGACTTGAGTCACGAGGATCAGGCCCGACCTTGAAATCACAGGTTTCCACGTCGCGAGGACATTTCTCTGTACTGCGTTATGCTTTCATAGTAAAGCTGGGCCATGGCCCATGGAAGCTTAATTGATCGACTCTGCTGGACTTGTCTGGGTTGTAATCTGTCCCATGGTATTCCGGCCCAATCTTAGATAGTACAACTATTCACTGTTGCTTCTGCTTACTTGTAGGATAGAAACCGAGTGTGTTCTGACAGAATCAACAGATCGATTCATTCTGAATTAGGTCCCGTAGATTCTTCGGGTCATTAATTCCTTGTCTCAACATAGTATTCCTTACACGCTTGTGCAGTCATAGTGCGATACTTTACTACTCGAGTCACTCTACGTACATATCGCCAGTACATTTATACATTGCAGGGTTCATCACGATTCACAACAGGGGCTTTTGCTCGGAGCTACTTATTTTCAAGAGGGATTACAACCCGGAATAGAACGAGGATAATGTATCGGCAACAATGCTATATTTGAGATTAAGAATAATTCTTTACAGAGTCTGGCATACGTGCACCAGTCAACGGTGGCGTGTAGTCATTGCCTAGTGCCTATTTCATTGTCAGCCTAGCTGTCGTCGCACACTCCCTCCCTGGTTCTCAGGTGACAACCGTCGCCCATTTGCTCCTTGCGGAGATATCGTCACCTGTCGTGGCCATACTCCTTGCCACCGAGACCAGGACAGAGTTGCTCTCAGTCCCTTGCCAAGTCGCTCAGTGGCCGATTGCCTCTCGATCTCATACGCCGGTACTACCAGATTTAGCGATTTTGGTTTGAATCAGCGGAGTCTGAGAGAGACGAAGGTTTGAGGGGTCTACGGATGGGTTAATGGGCCAGTCTGATGAGGAAGCAGATGTGTTGTTAGGCTGCGCTACTTTAGGTGAATGGGAGATGTGAGGTATAAGAGTAGACTGAAATCAATTGGTAGTAAAAAAATATGAAATCTTTTGTCTAATTATTAGTATATGTAATATATGAGCTATAAACTAGGTATTAGATGAAAAAAATCGAATGTTCAACTAAACACCCTTGAACAACGTTGGGTCTGCTCATGGCCTCTGGTGTTTGGTTCCAGAATAAAATGCATTGTACTTGCATTATATTTGTCGACAGAGTATCACCAATACAGTAGTTTCAATTGGCAAGTGACGAGAGTAAAAAACCATGCTCCGGCATTTGTTTAGCACATGCACGCATATAGTAGCTTAACTATTTCCGATCCCAATTTGCTGTTACAGAAATACAATAGGACTCCAAGGATAACAAAACAATAAATACCAGCAGTGTAACGAATTCGGAATCTATATGCCCTCTCTCTCCCGAGCACGACAGCTACTAAGCTCATGCACAAGACGCATGGATTTGAGTGACATATAACCTAAACAATGATTGGCTTGCAGCCAGTACAAGTACTTCAAACTACCACGCATGCATCCAGACAGGAATAACAGAACAGTAGTGGCTGGGAGTGAGAGCCATCAAATGGAATCAGCACACACATTGCCGACTGAACAAACGCCTGTCTGCAACTCCTTTTGCATAAGCTCAGAATCCCAAGCATTTGTCCTCACCCTTTTGGACTCGTCATGTCTAGGGCATATCCACAGATAGGAAAGTGTCTCTCCGTCCTTGAGCACATGCAAACTCTTCTTACATCGCTTTCACAGCACTCGCACATCTTGTTGCTTGTGGTGTCTGCATGGAAAAATCCATGGGGATTCAGTAGCTAGAGAGAATTTCGCTACAAAAGTTCAAATGCCTTAGCCTAGTTGCTTGTCCTCATGCTCTTTTATCTTCTAGTTGCACTAAAACAATGCACTAATCCTTTGCCGCCAAATATAAAAGACAGTGCCTTCAGTCTTCTGTAGCAGAATGACAAAGGGAATTGCCCCTTGAGAAAAAGCTGTGATGGCTTAGCCTAGCTACTTGTCATCTTGCCCTTGTACCCTTGATAAAGAATCATGTTTAGTTAGTGCCTGATCATCATTGGGACTAATATAATGGCACTTGCTTAACCCTATCTTCTTCGCCCCATGTGCTTTCCATGAGATTCTTCTACTGACAAAGTTGGTGGCCTTCCCATGCATGCAAATTAGGATGTTGAATCACCTTCTCTGGGAGTAGTAGGCATGCAACCTGGAGACCAGGATTTAACAATCTGATTTTGCTATGTATTTCATGCTAGTCCCTGAATTAGTAACTAACTCACACAATACCATCGGTAGATATCACATTTATATATACGAATAAATAAAAAGGTACTTCATATTACATGGCCAATCGTAAATAGGTCTTATGACCAATTTTACGCAACGACTGATCGGTCAAATAGCATTGTTCAGAGTAAAGTAGTGAAATAGTATGTAAACCAAAAGTGCTCCATATCTTGCTATAGATAATCAACTGGGGCAAAACCTAGTCCTAGCCTTCATCTTCCATGTCAAAGCCGGAGGCATGGGTGAACCCATACACCATATCATCACTCCCGTCATCTAAAATCACATAATAAACAACAATGAGTACAAAGGTTCTCAACAAGTCTCTATAGCAGAATACAACAATGTTTAACTATATGCAAGGCTTATCTGGTGAAGGTCCTATGTCTCTTTTTGCATAAAGCCAATTTGCTAAATATACTAATTTAGCTAGATTCCAAATTAATGACTTAGCCATTTTGATATTAAAATCAATGTTTAATTTTGAGTCAAATTTTATCATGAGAGTGAAAATACTTCGCTTTCATTCCCATTAATAGTGTCGGTGTTTTAATACAGATCTTACATACGATTTGTTTGGATTTGAAAATTCTCTTAGAAGACTGAGCTATAGTCTTGCAGAATAGAGACACGGGAATCTTTATCCAGGTTTGGGCCTTCTCCTAGTAGAATAATAATGCTATGTCCTGTGTGATTACTAATAAAAGGAAATGATTACAAGAGTGTAATGCGGAAAAGAGTCAGCACTATCTCTAATCTGGCCTGGCCTGCCCTTTTCCCTCTCTGGTGCTAACCATTAATCACTTGATGAAATGACGGCTGTTATCCAGTTCTAGAAGGTGCCTCAATGCTTCGTGCAATAACCGTCCGACGAAGATTATTGTCAGAAAAACATGATAGTCGTTCATCGTGCAGCGGTTGTTGTTAGAGAGAGATCATGTGCTGTTATTAGATAAATGCACATTCTAACTGCCTCATCAAACGTTCCCACGATGTAGTAAGTCATCGCTTGGAAAGTCAATTGGGGATATAGAAACCGCAGAATAGTCTACAATCACAAGGTGATCGTAGGACTGCTTACGACTATGTGGTCGTAGAAGAATCTACAACCATGGAGTAGACGTAGAAGGACTTACAACTATGTGATCGTAGAAGAGCCTACGACCATAGAATAGTCGTAGAAAGACTTCATGATCATAGAAGAGTTTACGACCATAGAGTAGTCGTAGAAGAATTTACGACTTCATGACCATAGAATAGCCTACAACCATAGAGTAGTCGTAGAAGGACTTACAACTTCACGGTCATAGAATAGCCTACGACTATAGAGTAGTCGTAGGACTTACGACTTCACAGTCGTAGAATAGCCTACGACCGTAGAGTAGTCGTAGAAGGACTTACGACTTCATAGTCATAGAAGAGCTTACGATCATGGAGTAGTTGAAGGAGAACTTACGATTACCTCGTGAATCTTCTCCCTTATCAATTGGGGTATATCCGAAGGATATAGTGACATAATAATTTGAGTATTATTCTATTCTTGTCATCTAGCCCCCCAACTTCAAGTGAAAGTAACTTACTTGAGAAAGAAAGAGTAGTCGTAGATGAAAAATGATCGAAAGAAAAACCTTTTCGATTCTTATCGACCAGAAAAAAGCTTAGGAAATAAGGTAATTTCGCTTGAGTTGTAAAGATAGATGGACTTCAAAACAAGAGAAAACCCAATTGTTTTTCGCTGTTGTGTCCATCGAATCGGTTCTCGAGATAACCTTTCAGTTCCTGAGGCGAGTAACTGGCTCACATGGTTATAAAAACTTACTGCGAGGTAATTCTTGGTCTCCTCTTTTCCCCATCTGCTCCAACTCACTCGAGCTCTCTACTACCAGCGAAATCGTATCCTTCGCATGATCTCGCCTAAATTCTAGCCAACCAGCCCAAAGAAATGGCAAGGTCATTACCTACTTGGGTAGTGTCGGAGATGGATGATGCAAAATTGAAGGCTTTGGAAGATGCTGAGAAGATTCCTCTGTGGCGATTCATCAAGTGGATTGAAGTCGCTGCACAAAACTAGCTATCGGGCAAAATAGGAGAGATTCTAGTATTTCAGGCTTATTGTGAGTGTGGCCTTCACCTCCCTGCTCATCCCTTCCTCACAGCAGTGCTCGAATACTTTGGGGTTGAATTGGTGAACTTCCCCCATTCAATCATAATGTGTTAGCGTATTTGTATATCTTTGTGAGGCATACTTGGGAATTTCGTCGGACCTCGAGCTCCACCGGTACTATTACGAGACGAGCCGACAAACCGGAGTTGCAGGAAGCTGCACTTTAAGGCCCTGCTCTATTGGGCTGAAAAGCTGTGGCTTATGGCTGAAATTATATTGCAGCGACTGAAATTTTATTGTAACTGAAGGTGGTTTATTTAGCGTAATTAAATTTAAAAAAAAATTAAAAATAGAAACAAATATGTTAGCTCATTACGGACAACGCGAATGAATACGAGAAAAAAGAATAGGCAAAAAAGCTAAAAAAACCAAAAGTTCAGAAAAAGACGAAATTTATGAATAATGAAAAATAAGCCAGAAGCCAAAAGCTGAAGCTGAAATGAGCGGGGCCACGATGGGAATACAGAGCTGTATATCCCAATGTACACTCAGTCCTTGTGGCCGAACTGGATGAAAAGATGTTCTATTGGGAGATGACCAGTGACGACAGCTTGTCTTTCGTGGGAAAGGTTGCAGAGAAGAACAATATTTGGAACTCAGCTCCCAAAGATCTTACCTAGATATCCCTCTACATCTCGGCCATCAAAGAGCTGATGGACAAGGCCTCACCGGTAGGCACGTGGTAAAGGATTTCATCACGCGCCGCATCAGTCCTCTAAAGTGATGAGCGCACCCCATGTGGATGTACTCGGGTGCTTCAAATTCAAATAGGGACTACGAGAATGGTAAGTAACATTTGTACTCATAATTGTAATTGTGTTTACTTCTTTTGAGTTCTGTGTATAGATCATTTTGTTTGAATAGATCTCAATTTGGGGGAAATTAACTCTCAGGTCAAGGCCGTCTGCGAGAAGGCTCCACCACTAGATATGGAGGCTCCTTGAATCTTGGTAGATGTATCTACTGAAGATAGAGAGGAATGCCTAAAGGTAGTCAAAGAATTGACTTCATCTTTAAAACTACAAAGTTGTAAGGAACGACTAAATAGTGTTCTCTCTTTCTCACCGAGCGTGGCCATGAAACACCATCAGGATGACCAAGGGATAGAATTGATAGTCATCGGAGGAGAGACGAAAAAAAATCAAAGCTCCTCCGGCAAAGAGACGTCGACTTGTTAAGACAGTCGATAAAGACAAGGGGAACACAAGTGTAGCCGTTCCTCTTGCCGCTCTTCCTCTTGCTGCTCCGAGTGGCCCCATTGAGAAGTTCATTACAGATGTGACTACTGCAAGTGGAATAGGGGTAGCTATATTAGAGAAGTCGACTCCTAAAATCAAGTTACCCTTCTATTATGACCTTGAAACTATTCAGTTTGCTCTTCTTAAGGTTTTATCAATTGACTTGAAAAGGAAAACAGGAAGAGTTGTATGTCTTTTGTGAAGGAGACTGCTGCGACAGTAGAACCTGTGATTGAAAAGAAGGTTGCTCTCGAGGTGATCGAAACTAAGATTGACCACCAGAGAAAGGAGGAAGAAGAAGTAGCAACTCTTGCACCAAACCTTCGATTAGACGTGATCGAAGGAGTTGAGACTCTCGACCAAGCATGGTCAAAGAGGTTCTCATTTCCCCGCGACCAGACGTGGTTGCAGAGAAGAAGTCAAAGAAACCGCTCTCTGAGAGTGTTCCTTCTAAATTCACACTGAAGGCAATGACACCAAGGTATAAAAATACAAGTAGAAATACTGCATTTTACCTTTATGTCTTCTCACATGCTAATTCATTTTTTTGCAGTTCTAGCTCAGCCTCTCTACTATTCAAGGATGCTTCTGTCGAAAAGCCCCTGCAGATCTGCCCATGACTGAAAAGATGGTGGTCCAAAAGTTGACCATTGTAGTAATTGGGGCTGTAGGCTGCTGCCAAAGCTGATAAAGGGTTACTGTCGAAGAAGAAGAAGAGGAAAACAACCTAACTTCTTCTCTTCATTTTTTAACCCTCCCTTTGTAACATGATCTTCTTCTGATCGAACTCAAGTGCTACACCCCAAAGACCTTCCGAATAAAGGGTACATCTTTGACGATGAACATCTTGAGAAGATGTGGTGGAACAAGGTCGAAGAGCTCGACCGACTCAAAGCTTCTGGGCGGGTGCTCAGAAGTTTTGCTCGTAGGAGTATGAATATAGGTATTGAGAACTTGAACATTCATACCTGGTCTTTTCTTGTTTCTCATTGTCCTTTATCTAGAGAGCGGTGGAAGACATGGCAATTGTGCCTGAGTACCACAAACAGCTCGTGCTCCTACGACAAGAGAATGTTGAGCTCTCTAAGAAAGTAGTGGCATTGTAAGTTACTTATTCATGTAGTCAAATTCTATTTTTCTCATATTCCTTGAAACTCTTTTCTTTTAACAGAAAAAGAGGTTGAGTTGAGAAAGTCTCGCACTAAGGTTGAAGAGAAAATCAAAGTAATTGGAGAACTTATTCATATTAATAAAGAAAAACTTGAGAGAATAAAGTTCCTCGATACTCAACTATCCGGTAAGAAAACTTTACCTTCGACCAGTTCCTTTAACTAATCTCTTGATAAGTATCACCTTGACCATTTTCGACCTATTTGTAGAGGCTGTGGTCAAAATAAAGCACCTTGCTGAGGCAATGACTCGTAGCCAAGAATAAACAAAGTTGATGAATGCAAGGCTTCAAGACTGCGGTATTCTTCTAACAATCTACTTGGTGAATTTGGTATGGAAAAGATGAGTTCTTGTGAGGACACCATACCAGCTCACATGAGTATCATTGCACTACAAGCCGAAGCTTTAGAAAAGCATTTAAGCACTCTGATGACTGATCAGGCAGAGTCGATCAGGGATGTAGTCAGGGGTGCTATAAACTATGCCTTGGCAAAACTTAAGGTATGAGATCAGAACCTCAACTTGCATCCAATCGAGCATGACTTTACCTGCTCTTTGGAAGAAGCATCTTGCCTGATCAACGAAGTAGAGCCAATCGGACGTAAGGTGTCTAAAGAAATGCAACTTGTCTCTCCTTCTTCTTTAGAGTAGTTTGTAAATAAAAAACTTTGTAAAGACTTACCTTTGGTGATGAATGAACTTCTTCCTTTTTCTGTAATCATCTTGTTGAGAAATTAGTACTCATAAGACAAAAAAGAAAAGAAAGAGTACTAATTTATGACTAACAAATAAAGTTATGTTGATAATTCTATCCTAACCCTCGACTATTTACTTTGTTTATGAGAATAAACAAAGCAAATAGTATAGAGTGAAGTACGCAGAGATTAGAGAGCTGAGCAGTTCATCTGATCATTGTTGTTGAATTCGATTATCAGGTACTGGTAGCAAAAGTTAGGAACGAAGAGATGCTAGGAAGTTCCTTCTAGTGGGCATGACCACGTGCAGAGAGGAAATACTTTGACTAGGTGTTGTTACCTTTCTTCGACCAGATTAATGATATCGAAGATATAAATCATGGGAGGATAAACACTAAGAGTTTCTTCTCATACATCTGTTCAACGTTTTCATAGATAATGTAATTGTTGTATGCTGATAGCAAGAGTCAGAAATGTTTTGTCACTAGGGTGCTCCTTCTAGTGGGTAGGACCACATGCAGAGAGAAGAGGATCAGACTGGTGGTGTTTCCTTATCCGATCAGTTAAACAAATTGGATGTACTAAAAGTGTTCGAATAAACATAAAAGAAGATCTACTGAACATACAATAATAAAGATTTGAACAAACTGAAATCTTTATTCAAAAGAGTAGAAAAGTTACACATAAAACTTGTGTAATGGATCGATATTCCAAGAGATTGAGAGAATCTGGCCATCCTCCATAGTAAGTCGTACCGAGCCTGGGCGAGTGACTTTGACCATAGTGTAAGGACTTTCCCACTTGGGGGAAAACTTGTTCCGATTAGATTACGATTGAAATTTTCTTAATACCAAGTTACCTATAGTAAGGCTGCAAGGTTGGATCTTATGATTGTAATACTTACGCATGGCTTGCTGATAGACTACTGATTAGATTAATGCTTGATTTCTCTTCTCTTCGAGTAGGTTGATGACATACGCTCAAAGTCGTTCTTGATTGGAGTCGCTGAAGTTTTTGACCCTTCTCAACTGGATCTATAGTTCTGGGGGAGGCACAGCTCAGCCCCAAAAACTAGAAAAAATGGAGTTTCTCCGGTTGCTCGACTAGGAGTCATATGAATTGCCTATAATACAGAAGGTAATTCTTGGACCCAAGCCCCCAAATGCTTCACAAGCTGGTCAAAGATTCGAGTCTTGATTCCTTTCATCATTTGGCCATTCGCATGATCGACTGTTCCATTACTCTGAGGATGAGCGACCGAAGCATAGCAAAGTTTGGTACCTAATTCGTCGCAAAATTCTTAGAATTTTGTGCTAAAAAATTGCTTACCATTGTCTGTAATTATCTGACTTGGGACGCCAAATCGAGTAATTACGCTTCTTATCATGAACCTTTTCATGAATTCTGTTGTCATCCTAGTTACTGGTTCGGCTTCGATCCATTTCGTGAACGTATCAATAGCCACGAAGAGGATCTCAAAGCCCCCGGTGCTCTTAAGAACGGCCCCAAGATATCGAGACCCTAGGTCGCAAAAGGCCAAGATAGTAGAATTATCTAAAGAGTCTGAGCTAGTTGATGTATTTGTCGGCTATGAAACTGACATTGTACACATTTCTAAACCAGATCCTTGGTGTCCCTTGAGGGCTATCGGCCAGTAGAAATCTTGTCAAAATGCTTTTCTGACCATCATTCTGTAAGAAGCATATGCTCTACAGATACCCCCATGAATGTTATTAAGGAGCTGTAACCCATCTTTCTGCAATATACACTCTATTTATAGAGTACTCCATCGACAAGGTATACATCTTGGCACTGCGGCCAAGACGATATGCTTCCAGATCATCATCGGGTATTGAACCCTTCTGAAGGTAGTCATAGATGGTAGCCATCCATGTCTCTTCGTAATCTAGAGAGACTGTCTTATTAGGAGATGTCTTTGGTACTTTGACCAGAGACAGCTTTTGGAGTTGCTCCAAGAAGACTCCTGATGGTATTTATGATCAGGAGGAAGCTATTCGAGTCAATTGGTCTACGAGAAATTTATCATTCCAAGGGATATACTGTAACTCGAAACCAAAGAAATGCTTTTCAAGCTTCCATACTTCCAACAAGTATTGAGGCATGGTTGTACTTGAGCATCGATACTCTTTTTCGACCTAATTCATGACTAGTTGAGAGTCTCCTATCATGAGTAGTCGGCGAATCCCGAGCGCTTTAGTGGCTCGTATGCCAGTAAATAAACCTTCATACTCAGCCATATTGTTGGTGGCTGGAAAGAGCAATTGGATAACATACTTTAAGCTCTCTTCTGCGGGAGATTTTAGGACCACCCTAGCCCCCGAGCCACTCAGTGCAAATGACCCATCGAAGTACATCGTCAATTGGTTGTGGGAATCATACTGTTGGGATCCTAAACAGATTTAGAATTTGTCCATTCGACAACAAAGTCTACCAAGATCTAGGATTTAATGGACGTTCGAGATATGAAATAGAGGTCGAACTCCCCATGTTCTACCGCCCATTTAACCATGCACCCTATTTTTTTCCTTATTTTGGAGGATCTCTCCTTAAGGAAACCCAGACGACACAATTATCTTGTGCGCTTGAAAAGTATAAGAGCTTTTGGACCTGAGGGTAGCACTTCTTAGGTCTATGTAAAACCTTGCTTACATAATATACTGGTCGTTGAATGCCTTCATGTTGTGCAACCAGTACAACACTTATGCCTGTGGCGTGGCGAATAGATATATGCAGAGTGTCTTGCCTAGTTTTAGAGAAACCAGAATCGGAGCACTCATGAGATATCTCTTGACATCCTTGAAAGCATCATTAGCCTCTTTAGGCCACTCAAAACCCTCGTGTTTCCTTAGAAGTTTGAAGAAAGGAAGTCCTTTCTCTCTCAAGCGTGCGATGAAACGACTTAGAGCTACCATACCTCGGTGAGTTTTTAAACTTCTTTCTTTGTAGTCAAAGGGCGCATCTGCTCGATGGCCTTGATTTTTTTTTTCAGGATTTGCTTCGATACCTCTTGCCGAAATAAGGAATTCGAGCAATTTCCCGGAAGAAACCCTAAACACACACTTCTCGGGATTAAGTTTTAAGCAGTGCTTTCTAAGATTGTCGAAAGTCTCCTACAAGTCTGAAATATGATTAAGTTATTTGATGCTCTTTACGACCAGATCATCAACATAGGCTTCCAAATTTTGGCCCATTTGATGTATATAGGTTAATTGCATCAAACGTTGAAAAGTTGGACTTGCATTTTTCAGACCAAATGGCATTTTGACATAAAAAAATACTCTAAATGGAGTGATAAATGTAGTTTTCTCTTTATCTTCTGAACACATACTAATCTGGTGATAATCAGAGTATACATCTAGAAAACTTAACGTTTTACAACCAGCAGTAGAATCAACTAATTAATCAATACTTGGAAGTGGAAAATCATCTTTCGGATAAGCTTTATTTAAATCAGTATAGTCTATATACATGTGCCACTTACCGTTAGACTTCCTAACCATTACAGGGTTAGCCAACCACTCTGAGTGATCGACTTCTCTTATAAACCCTACCTTTAATAGCTTGCCCAATTTCGACTTGATAGCTTCCCGCTGATCTAGTGCAAGAAGTCTGTAATTTCTATTTTATGGGCTTCTTGTCAGGCTGAAGGGCTAACCTGTGCTCGATCACCTCATGGGGGCTTTGGGTGTGTTGGATGGTTGCCAAGTGAACATATCTGCATTTTCCAAGAGGAAAACGATGAGGGCGTCTTCCTATGCGGGGTCGAAAGTAACCCTGATGCAAACTGTCTTTGAAGGCTACGCTGGGTCCAGAGGAACTTCTTTGACGTCTTCGTTTGGCTTGGGTGCGGCTTTAGGCTTCAAGTGCTTTCTCGAAGGTTGCGCCTTAGAAACTTCTTGAGTAAGTAGCTGTTCGATCAACTCAAGGGATTTGCGGTTGCACGCTAGTGCCATGTTTTATCACAGTGGATTATGATGACTCCTTTGGATCTAGCATCTTAAGACATTGATATGCATAATGAGCGACAATCAAAAAACGAGCTAGGGTTGGTCGTCTGAGTATGGCGTTGTATGCAGTGTCGAAGTAGACCACATCAAAAGAAATTCTCTCTGTCGTGAAATTATCCGAAGTCCCGAACGTGATAGGAAGAGAGACTTGGCCAATAGGCTTGGTCAAAGATCCTGGTACGATTCCATGAAATGATTATCATACAGGCTTTATTCTGGTACGAGGGACTTACATCTCGTCTAGAGCACTAACAAATAAAATATTCAAAGAATTGCCACCATCGATCAACACGATTGTAAACCGACTGGGTCGAGTCGAAGGAATCAGACATTCACTCTTCTCAAAAAAAATAGTGACTTCCGACCACTTAGGAAGATAATTGACAAGGGGAGGGTCAATAGAATTTACCTCTCGCTCGACAACCTTATACTGTCGCTTGGACTCGTACGCTGAGGATCCACTGTAGATATGCTTGATGGTGTGCTACGGATCCTGGAAAGGCATGCTGTCATCCTCATCTGAGTTCTTTTTACCACTTGACTGTCCCGCCTCTAGGAGCGTGGGAAGTGGTCCCCTGCCAGAATAGTAATTCTCGAGTTTCCATTAGAAAACTTAGCAATTGCGAAGATCGTGCCCCTCTTTTTTGTGAAGATGGCACCATCTAGGCTTGTTGTCCTTTCGCGTGGGTGCTTTGCTTTTGCTCCAGTTGAAGTATTACTTGGAGTTGCGTGGCTCTTTATCACCCATGGCTAAGACTTCTTTGGAACTTCCAGGCAAAGGTTTCTACCCTTTGGCCTTGTTCTTGGACTTCTTAGGCTTCTCCTTCCTCCTATTGCCCTCATCTTGCCCTTTGGACTTGGATTGATTTGATCGATGGTCCTAGTCCACTCGACAGCTTCAGCGGCAGTCACATAATGGTCTGGCATCTCAAAGAGCTCAGCGACAGTAGTTGGAGGATTCAAGGTGATGTTCTCTATGAACCTCTTGTTGCGTATGCCTTGCCTAAATGCCCTAATGATAGAAGTGTCAGAGACCTCTAGAATAGAGTTACAACCCTAACTAAAGCGTCGGATGAACTGCCATAAGGTCTCGCCACTGCCTTGGCGCATTTGATGCAGGTCGTCCTCCTTCCTAGGGCAGTTGTACGTACCTTGGAAGATGGCCATCAGAAAGTCACAGAGATGTTGCCACGAGTAGATCGATTTGAATGGCTGGTTGAGCAATCAAGACTGAGCAGATCCTTTGAGCACAGTCAGTACATAGTTTGCCATGACCTGCTCGCCTCCTCCTGTTGCCCGAACCGTAGTCATGTAAATCTTGAGGAACTCGATGGGATTCTGGGACCCATCAAATTTCTCTATATCCATAGCTAGCGCACTGCTCAGAGTTCGGGCATGAATGCTTGGCATCTGATGATGATTTCTTGTCGTCTCCTTTGCGAGAAAGGGTAGTTGACATTACCAGGCGATCGTACTAGATGATGCTCAACAGTCGATGGACCCGACCGATAGTAGGTCTGGGCCGTATGAGGGTAGTACTTCTCGTACTCCATCTACTGGTGCAAATTTCTTGCTTGAAGCTGGGACCGAGCATCAACTTGCCATTCCGGAGTTGTTCGAGGTACTCTCCTCCGACTTGTATTGCGATCGGGAGTCTGACATGCCCTGTCATCATGCCAAACCCAACTAGGTGAGTTTCATGATCGACTAGATGTGGTCATACCTTGCCGATCCTTGGTGTCACGTTGCCGAGGGTGCTCAAGTCTAGCCATCAGATGCATTGTCTTTGTGCAATTCCTTCAGCAAAATGGTCGTAGCCCGGTGTCCGAGCATGCTCTTGAGTCGGGTTCTCAAGTAAGTCATTGATCCGTTGAAGCTCTTGAACCTCTTTGGACTGGTACTGGATACGCCCAGGCAAAGACCTCTAGGCAGCTAGTCGCCTTCTTTGAGCGGTCTCAGGATCCTCGATCCCTGATGCTGGATGGGGCTGCCTCACAGGAGAGCGATTATTTCTAGGATTTCTCCCACACTCATTAGAGTACTGATCGGGCTCATCACTAGAGGTCTCCTCACCATCCTCACAAGAGTGTGATCGGCGGGGAGTATCCTCATGCCTTCCTCTAAGAGGGTGATGAGGATCTACGGGCAAGGCAAAGACCACATGTCTAAAATCTCCACTTCTGGGGGAGGCCCCCCACATTAGAAGAATTGTCGAGCGATATTGCCTCATGGCCTGGAGTAAACCCTGCCAGGAAGAGGAATTTTGAGTTATAATTATCCCGGCTGGATCTGTTCCCTACGAAAATATAGGCAAGCAAGTAGATCGAATAAAGATGGAATGAGTGGTTGGTGAGGCAGCCGGTGCTACTCGAGCCAACGGACGCACGAGGCGAAGCAATATCCAATTTAAAATCATCGCATGGTTTCCCTAATCTAAGAACTTGGCTAAACTAATTGCCAAGCGCTGCGCGCAGTGCAGCTAGCCTAGCTGTAGGAAGTTACTAATGTATGCAGGCACAGTACTATTCCGTGGTCCAATTCGTGGATGCTTGATCGGCCAATCAAACGCTGTTTACCGCGCATATGCAAATATGCAATGCCCCACAAACGCATCGGCTTCAGCCAGGGGAATAAAGCTCGCGCGCGGCAGCTAGCTCTCGGCTGTTACGGAGGATAACCTGGCATGTGGTCCCCGCATGCAGCTTTCTGAGAGGAATTAGTAACCAACATTATCGCAACGGCATTTAGCCATTTACACTGTCACTCATCGATCGATCCCGTGCACATGCGCATGCATGCAGTGGCGTCACGGGAAACTGTGGGTGGGTGGTTGGTTACTACGGCTCACGCAGATGCAGGCACATACCCTGCAGGTTAATATGCACGCATTATATTGATTCATCCATCGAAGTATTGAACACTTCCGTGCAGTGCGCGTGGGCCGATCGATCGACGCGCGCGGGGCCGTATATACGTACTGGGATCGATCTACGTACAACTGCAAGCTAGGGACCACTGAGTTGAGTGCATCGCATTGCAGTTTCGCAACCAACCAAGTGTCAGTGTGGAACTGTGGATGTGGTTCGCACGTACGAGCCGTCCTTTACCGCGCTGATGCAAGTGAACAAACTACCAAGTGCGCCCGGTGTACACGTACGTGTCACCCGGGCACGAAAAACTGAAAACCGAGTACCGAATCGAATTTACCGAGAACCGAACCGAAAGTACCGAAACCGAAAATTTCGGTTCGAGTTGATTCGAGTTCTCGAGAACCGAATTTCTGAGAAATTCGGTTCGGTGCCTCATTTCATGAAATACCGAACTACAAGGAATAACATGTTGTATTTGAGTAGTGAGTACTAAGTAATATGTAATATTATTGATGGGTCTATTGTGGATGACTATATTATGTATTTGTGACTTTTCTCTGTATGATTTGGCACTTATTCTATATGAAATCATGTTACATTTCATCAAAATTGGCTATTGAACTTGATGTTACATCTTTGTTGTACCTGTTCGGTAATTTCGGTAAATACCGGAACCGAACCGAAAGAACCGATCATCGAATTTCTTGATGCATCGAGTCTTTTCGAGAACCGAACGGTACCGAGATTCTCAGGAACCGAATTTGTATGGGTACCGAGGATCCGAACCGATCGGTTCGGTAGTACCGAACGCCCAGGGTTACGTACGTGCGGGTGGTCCACGAGATCGTACATGACGCCGCCCGGCCGATCACGTAAACTCGATCCGCGCATTTACGGCATGTAACGGTCGGTTCTTTGGATTTATAGTTTAAATATTTAAATTTTAATAATTTGTGAGAGGCAGTACGTAAAGAGAAATACTCGTATATGATTTTGGTCGGTACAACTGAATTCAGTATATTTTTACTACAATTTTCGTATTGATCCTGACTTGAAAAAACACACCATTTAAAAGCTAGTTATTGTAGACAGTACAAGTATAAATCAATTTTAAACACAAAAGAACCCAGCCTAAATCTCCGGGCCTCTTTCATTCACAGGATTTTAAAAACGAAGTTATATAAAAATGCAAAAATATAATAAGAATATATGCGCAAAATAGAGAATTGAAAAAATATGATAATCTTGTAGAATTGGGTGTTTGATTCACGGAAAAAGAAGGAACACAAAAATTTGGAGTGAATAATAATCTTATATGCTTTTGGTATAAATATAAGAGATTATACACTAATTCAACTAAACAACGCATAATAAATCATATTTGGCCACTTGCAGGTGGCCCCTACAACCATATTCTTGTGCCCACCCGACCCTATCATCTCTCTCCCACATCATTCTTATTCAGACCCTATTGAAAATATGGGCAATATTTTAATTCTAAATTTTACTAGAAGATAAATACAATAAAAGATTAGTGATGCAAAACTCATCACTAATAGTATGCTACTTATTGTACTTCAGAAAATACGCAAGAGAAAAAAATCAAAATCGATTGAACGCACGAACGACTTACAGTTGGGTGTGAGGAAAAACAGGAAACCGCGTAGAACGTAGATGTCGCAGTGAAGCAAGCGGTCGCGCAGATGTGCGCTACCCATAAACCTTATTGCCGCACTTGTGCAGGTCTTCATGGTAGCAACGGCTTGGAGATACCGCTCCCTTTTTTCATGGTGCACACCGGGAAGAAGAATCGACGATGTTCAGATGGTGCAGAAAAACAGGACAGGTTTGTAGGAGGAAAAAATAGAGGCAATGATTCTTAGCTATATACTCTGGACGTCTCTAGGCATATATATAGACAGATTGTGAACTGACATGATTAAACAACCATTTACCCCATTTACCCACTAGTAACTGAAACATTTAATTAGTCATTTACCCACTGGTAACTGCTTGCCATCAAACTCAATAAAGCCTCAAATTTAAACATTTAAATCTCATTGAAACAGAAAGAGAGTAGTCCACGGTTTAAAAAAATAAGGTAGATTTGGTCTGCCAAGTGGCACGTTACGCCACGTCAAAGGAGTGGCAAATACATGTGCGTATGTGTGTGATTAGCCAAGATCCTATTTATGTCATCTCTATCTATATTCAAGGAGTGGCAAGAACTTCATCTTATAAATTAATCTTCTTCACCTTGCCTTAGCAATATACTACTAAACTATACATATTTTGGAATTATAGAAAATGAGCTTCACTCCTATGGGCCTATTTCTAGTAGACCCAACCCCAAGCAAGTGGTGACAAAGGGGTAAAGGGCAAAAGCGATGACGGTAGGAGCAAGGGCGAAGGCCGGCGACGATGGGAGCAACAGGCGGTGGGATCAAGGACGAAAGCTGACGGCGCCAGCTCGAGCGGCAACATATTCCTCAACTCTGATGTGGCTGTTGAGGAACCGACGCTGGAGACCAGTCTGAGCGATTCCTCTGCTTAGAACAAGAACGAATCAATCACAGAATCACAGAATAATAGATTGAACACAGAGAGGTAGAGAGAACTCCTGGTCTTTCTTTATTGCTTTAGATTGCATCAGGGGTACATCATGAGGGGGGGGTCTAGGTCCCTATTTATAGTCTACGGTGGGGTGCCCAATTAGATCGGGACTGGATAGAGTCCGGGTTTCCTAACACTCCCCTTGGGCACTCACCCAACATGCTCATGCCTCGTCAAAACTCCATAAAAACCAGTGGGAAAAATTTGGAGAAAGAGTACATGATACATGTGATCTTTGCGATGCACGAATTGCCTCGTTAAAAACCTTGGTCGAGAAACTTCATGGAAAACTCGTCAAGGGAAAAAGAGTACAATTCACCCAAATTCATTTGGTCTGCAAGACTTTATTTTTGGGTACTTAATCTTCATGATCAAGATTTATTAGCGGGCTTGTGAGAATTCTCCCCCTGAATTCTGCACTTCTCTAAGTCTCATCATTCCAATTCCACGCACGTACCTTTCAAAGCTAGATGCGGGGAGTGACTTAGTGAATAAATCTGCGAGATTTTCACATGACTTAGTATGCAGTACTTTAATCTCGTCCATCGTTTGCAATTCATGTGCATAGAAGAACTTGGGGTTGATATGCTTTGTGAGATGACTCTTCACATAGCCCGTTTGCACTTGTGCAACGCAAGCGGCATTATCTTCATAGATAATTGTGGGGGTTTGCACAATGTTCATCCCACATGACTGCTGGATGTGGTGAACCATTCGGCGGAGCCAAGCGCACTCTCGTGCGGCTTCATACAGTGCTATAATTTCTGAGTGGTTCGTCGAAGTAGCTACCAGGCTTTGCTTAGACGATTTCCATGAAATTGCGGTTCCACCACACAGGAATACATAGCCTGTTTGTGACTTAGCGGTATGCGGGTCTGACAGATACTCAGCATCTGCATAGCCAATCAAGTTCAGATCTTGATTCTTTCTGTAAAACAATCCGAGGTCTTTGCTACCTTGGAGGTATCGGAAAATATCCTTTATGCCCTGCCAATGCCTTTTGGTGGGCTCTGCACTATACCTTGCTAAGAGGTTCACGGCAAATGCAATGTCCGGTCTAGTGCAATACATGAGTGCTCCCACTGCACTCAAGTATGGGAATTCGGTCCCGGACTTCCTCCCCTCTTCCCTTGGTCGGAAAGGATCTTTTTCTTGTCAGAAGACCTCACCGATCATCGGTACTTTCGAGAAATGCCTTCTCAAAGCCAAACCTTTCAAGCACCTTCAGGTGTAGGTCGACTGATGTACCAAGACTCCTTGAGGACATGCTCAAGCTGAGCCTAAGCAAAACTTGGTCTTGCCCAAATCTTTCATTTCAAATTCGACTCCAAGTAGGAGGTTACTTCTTTTATGTCTTGGCTGTCCCGATGATATTCAGATCATCTACATACACAGAGATTATCTGAGAATCCATTCAGGATCGCCGTATAAATACACAAGGGCAGTCTTCATTGTTCGTGTAGCCTTTCTTGCAGAGAAAGTCGCTCAGCGATTATACCACATTCTTTCAGATTGTTTGATCCATACGGTGACTTTACGAGTTTCACATCTATCTGATTTCTATTTGCTCTGTCTTGGTTTGGGAGAGGAATTCCTTGAGGACTTTCATGTAAATCTCGAATCCAAGTTACAGTAAGGTATGCTGATCACAACATCCATCAATTTCATTTCCAAGTTCAAGTTCACCGCCATTGAGATCAAGTATCTAAAGGTAATTCCACTCATGACTGGGAGTAGGTTTCTTCATAATCAACTCGGGGCGTTGAGTGAAACCTTGGGCTACCGACCTTGCTTTGTATCTCACTACTTCATTTCTTTCATTTCTCTTTCGAACAAATACCCACTTGTGCCCAACGGGTGTATGTGGGGAGGTGTGCGACATACGGCCCAAACACCTCTCTTTTATTCAGAGATAGCAATTCGGTTGCTATTGCCTTCTTCAATCTTCCCAATCTGATCTTTTCTTACATTCAATGAGCGATGCAGGCTCGGGATCAAGATCGATGATGGTGGTAATTTTCTTTGCGAAGTAGATATCGATATTAGT
Source organism: Dendrocalamus sinicus (assembly GCA_036346575.1). Taxonomy (NCBI): domain Eukaryota; kingdom Viridiplantae; phylum Streptophyta; class Magnoliopsida; order Poales; family Poaceae; genus Dendrocalamus; species Dendrocalamus sinicus. The sequence goes on along the minus strand of CM070660.1, from coordinate 5,705,491 downwards.
TGTTGTCCTATTCAGGGACTCTCCCGTGTGCACATAATTTATAGCTATTTCTTCATGAGTTGCTTCTTCTGGAGTTTCACCTTGCGCATCGCTTCTTTCAATTGCGGTGGCAAGTCCCTTTAGTTTTTCGGCTCCGATGTGTGCGCACACATCCATGCCGATGGGGATATTCAGATCCGGTATGCCCTTTTCTGAAGGTGTCATACTTGTGCCAGTCTCAACGGCTCCCCTTCTCGATGCGGGGACTTCAATGATCGGTTGTGATAAATCCCTTTTATCCTTTTGGCAAGGCGTCCCGGTTACTTTGGACTCGAGGAACCGGAGTTCTCGTCCTTTATTACGAGGCCTGCGGGCGGGATTAGGGATACCTTCAATTTTCTTTGGTATTTCAACCCTCTCCGGTGCATTGCGTGCAGGCACATGTGACTTAATCACGCTCTTCAGATCACTAAAGTGATCGGGCAGTTGATTTGCTAATGTTTGCAAGTCGATGATCTTCTGGACCTCTTTTTCAGTTTCACTAGTGCGCGGGTCATGTGCATGAATTCCCGTGGCTTCCCACGTAATTTCCCGACATTTTTCATCAACGGGTTGATTTCCTCCCCCTAATGACGGAAAATTATCCTCATCAAAAATGCAATCAGCGAAGCGGGTAGTATGCAAATCTCCTAACATGGGTTCCAAATACCTGATTATGGATGCAGTCTCATAACCAACGTATATCCCAGTCTTGCGGAGTGGGCCCATTGCAGTTCGCTGCGGAGGTGGTATCGGTACATAAACCTTGCATCCAAACCTCCTAAGATGGGAAACTTTCGGTGGTGACCCTTGCGCTAGTTGCATAGGTGAATGGATATTGTAGGCCGAGGGTCTAAGGTTGATGAGATTTGCTGCATGAAGAACTGCATGTCCCCAACATGTAGCTGGCAAATTACTTTTATGCAAGAGGGGTCGGGCAATAAATTTAATTCTTTTAATTAAAGCCTCTGCCAAACCATTACGAGTATGGACATGCGGTACCGAGTGCTCAAGCGCAATTCCCATCGCCATGCAATAATCATCAAATGCCTTGAAGTAAATTCTCGGCGTTGTCCATTCGAATGGATTTGATATGATGATCCGAAACACGTTTACGATGCGAATGATCTGCGAGATCAATTTTGCAAAGGCGTGGTTTCTTGTGGACAACAAACCCACATATGACCACTTCAAGAAGCGTCAATGAGCACCATGAAGTACTTGAACGGCCCCGAGGCGGGCTGAATGGGACCGCAAATGTCTCCTGGATGCGTTCCAGAATGCAGGACTTCATCCTTCACTTTGAGTGGAGGTCTAGTAATTAATTTCGGTGGCACATGCGGGGCACACAAAATCTTCATGATTCGGGAAATTTTTCACATTAATATTATGCCCATGCGAGTTATTTATTATGTTTCTCATCATCCTAAGACTTGGGTGGCCTAATCTATCATGCGAGACAGAAAAGTTCGAGCTTCTAAACACATTTTGAGCGATTATGCAGCTGCAGCGCTTTAATTGTGGTATAATATAGCCCGATTTCAAGTGAAGGAAGCTTTTCTAATATTCTTTTGCCATTCTCTTCGCGCTTTGTGATGGCGGTATTCCTTCATTGTACTCTTCGTCGGTCTCAACGTGGAAACCATTGGCGCGAATATCCTTAAAACTTAGGAGAGTTCTAGTCGATTCTGGTACAATAAGGCTTCTTCAATGACCAACATTGTGCCCATGGGAAGTATAATTGTGGCTCTTCGAACCGATTATACATGCATCGCTTCCGCGATTGTCGTAAGGTCGCCATTGCTCTTACGGATCGTTGAAAATACTTAGTCTCTCTTAAGATGGTATTCGTTGTGCCGCTATCGACAAGGCATACTTCCTCCATATGGCGCCACACGTGTTCTAATATAACGTATTTAATTAACATGTATCAGAAGGCATTCAACACATAAATAAAATACGCAAATATCAGAACATAATATGCCATCATAAACTGAATAAATGAATGCTTTATTCCAAAATCATCCAACCATTACGGGAAAGCAAAATCCTAAAGCACCAACCATGCAAGTTCTAAACTTGTCCATTTAACACAAAATAAATGACAATTAACGTCTCATGCATTCTGTGCATCAGACGGAATCAACTAGAAAATCATCGACTTCTTTGGCTATTTTCTCAGCAGTGACATTCTCTTCAAGAGAGATCATAGCAGTGGCTGCCTCTAAGTCATAAGGAGGTGCTGCTGCCGGGATGGACTCAATCTCCATCATCTCCGGCAGCTGCTCAGGCTGCTCCCCCTCAATGGCTGCAAAGTGGGCTTCAGGTTGCCCTTTGCCATTCTTCTTTTGGGCTTGGTGGGCATCAATGACATGTTGCGGTTCTTTGCATATCCGCGACCAATGTCCCCACTTGCCACACTTGTAGCAACCACGGTTCTGCGGCCATAGTTCTTGCCACTCTTCTTAGCCTTCTTGTCATTTGGAGCATCGACTTGCCTTTCTGGGCAACGATCTTACCCTTCTTCCCCCTTTTCTTCATCAAGGGCTTCCGCACCTTGAGGCTGCTAGCGTTGGCTTCATGGCCGGTGGAGCTGCCTTGTGGCTGCGAGACGTAATTCTTGCGGAGAAGTTTGTCACGAGCCTCGGCTACCGCATCATATCAATCAATTGGCGTACTCCTTGTAGCCGTTTTGACGATAGTTGCGCAACCTGCATAAAGACTTTGGGGTGGAAAGTGGGCGAGGTCTTTTCGATCTTTCGGTCCTCTGTGATCTCCTTGCCACGAGTTTAAGGTTTGTACAAATCTGTGCAAGCGGTGTACTCCCGACCGTTTTAAAGTCGGCAAACCTCGATCGATCCACTCGCTCGCTTGAGGAAGAATGGTGTACTTGAGCCTCTCAAACCGCTTCTTGAGTGCGGTCCAGTGTGTTAGCGCATTTCTCTCGCCATATACTCATTCTTGAGAGTTGGCGAGAGATGGTGCTGAAAATGAAGTGCCGATCATTCTCCTCGGTGTGGGTGTAGCGTCTTTTCGTCAGCTTATCCCAATAGTCTGCGCTGAGCTTAGGCCCCAAGCACAATCTCGACATCGGATGCCCATGTCGATAGTTTCGGCCATCTTTGGGCGACTCCTCGAACTCCGGTTCGAAATTCCAGTCATCTACATGTGTATGAACGAAATAAAATAAGTTTACTACAGGTAAACATGCATGGAAAATTTACTACAGGTAAATAAAGTGGTGCAATAGTTTCCCATAATGTTTCATAATTTTCTGTGCATTTTCTATAGTTTTACTGCTAATTTCAGTGATTAAAAGCAATTAAAACAATTACAATTAACCAAAAACAGTAAATAAATACAGAAAATACAGAAAGTAATAATGGCAGAAAAAATATGCTTCAAATGCTGAAAAATAATGCAAAATTCGGATTCCCGAGGCCCTTTTATGCTAAAATATGAAATTTCAGCAAATTCTGCAATTCCAGGGGGTTTTTACGCAAAATTTCAGTTCAGAGAAAAATTCGCTAAATATTCTGATTCACCGAGGGGTTTTCTGCAAAATTCTGGACCCACTGGTAAATTTGAGGGCTTATTCGCAATTTTTGGAATCACGAGGCCTATACTGCAAAATTTAGGACTCACATTAAATTATTAAGGGCCAATTGGTAATATTCAATACTTCGGGTCCTCCTTTTTTTTCAGCCCTCCTCCCCTGAACCAACCCTCCTCGGCCCATGTGGCTTCGCCCGGCCCATCCCCATCCGTCCCCCTCGCCCATGCCGCCCATGCCGTCCGCCCACGTCGGCCCGCAGGCTCGCCCGCATTATTGGGGGGAGGGGTATGCTTAGGGTTTCCCCTCCCCTAAATCTGCCGGCGGCGGCAGGACCCGAAAACCGGCTCGGGCGGAGAAGGCAAGGCCCCGAGCTCGCTGCTCTCGGCGGCGGCGGCGGGGCGGCAGACGGAGGTGGGTGGGTGGCCAACACGGGCGCTCGGCGCGCGCGCGGCGCGAAGCGGCGGGCGAGCCGAGGTCGCGCGGGCGGCGGCTCAAGGGAGACCGCCGGCGAGCGCGGTGGTGCGATAGCGCAAGGTGGCGGTGGTCGGGAGGAAGCCGGCGACTACAGGCGCGATGAAGGTTGGCAGGTGCGGCTGTGGGCCGGCAAATCTAGGCCGGCGGCGTCGGGCGACCTCGGCGCATCGCGGCGCGTCGGAAACCGAACAAAGACGGCCGGCCGGCGGCCGGCGGTGCTTGCGCACGCGGGGAGACGGAGCATCAGTCGGTTTGCGGCGGGGAGGCGGTGAAGTCGAGGTAGCGCGCATGCGGGCGCGGCTTCATTGGCCCGTGCCGGGGGCGGATCCGGTGAGGCACAGCGGCGGCCCTTGGAGGTGCAGCGCCGACCCATGCGGGGCGACGGTGCGGCGGCCTACCGTGGCTTCAGTCCAGGGCAAAGGCGTGGAGTTGAGGGGCCAGCCACATGCGGGCGGCGGGCGCCGACCGGTGGTGGAGCCGGCAGCTCCCCGGCGGCTTCAGGCCGACTATGGCTTTTCTGTATTTTTTTCGTGCAATGCAGAGTCTGAACAAGAGATTAATGCCAATCTTTCGTACAGAGAAATAAAATAATGCGAATTTTCTTGTGTTGTAATCATGCAGGATCAGACAACACTGCAAAATTTCAGTTTCTAATCTTCAGCGCAATCAACATCTACCCCGTTTTCGCAATCTACCGATCGACATTGTGCCGGCGACTTCAAGTCTGCTCGCGGTAGATTAGGGCGGATTTGCACCGTAGAAATTCAATCTAGAACGCGAAAGTAAATGCGAATTCAAAAGCGATTTAGAAATTCAATCTGTGCTTCGATGATTACCTCGTTCAGCGGAGCGAAGTCGTGTTGATAACGTGTTGAGGAACCGACGCTGGAGACCAGTCCGAGCGATTCCTCTGCTTAGAACAAGAACGAATCAATCACAGAATCACAGAATAATAGATTGAACACAGAGAGGTAGAGAGAACTCCTGGTCTTTCTTTATTGCTTTAGATTGCATCAGGGGTACATCATGAGGGGGGTCTAGGTCCCTATTTATAGTCTACGGTAGGGTGCCCAATTAGATCAGGACTCTGGATAGAGTCCAGGTTTCCTAACAGTGGCGATGGCTCTAACAAAGATAGCGGAAGGTGAGTCCCTTGCACATGTGCTTTTTCTCGCGATGGTGATTTGCCTCGATCTTACGCGATAGGAAGAAAAAAAATGGGGGTTGGAGTAGATGCAAATTTTTCTGTGAAAGTCCTTTGAAACCTTAGGGTATAAACAGTATTCCTTTGAAATTCCTTTGCTTCAATCCTAAGAATCAAATGGATGTACAATGTCTATTCCACAGGAATCCAAAATCCTATATGCGCCTTTTTTGGGGGGCTGCAGCTTATGATTTTTTGGCTGTTCGTGAAAGAGGGTACGGAGTAAAAGAAACTCGTGTACGGTTTTAGCTGATATAAATATAGTCACTATAATATGTTTTACAATCAACTTGTAGATCTTGTCTTGAAAAGATATTCTGTTTGAAAACTAATTACTGTAGAAAAGTAAAAAAACAGTTTTTAAAAGAAAAAACAGTTTTTAAAAGTTGAAAAAAAGCCTTATTTTTTTTTCTGTGAAAACCCTTTGAATCAAACGGGCCCTTACAGTAAGATGTGCCTCATCTACGTGATGCAGTTCACTACTCATATATACTGCATCTGAAACGGCACACATACATGCATGCAGAAAACGGTTCACATGTACATAGACGGCCACCCATACTAGCGTCGCCATCAAATGTGCCTGTCCAATGCATGCCCTCGCCATGAAACATTAGGCACTGCACCGGCTCGTGTGTGTGACGCATTTAACGTACCGGCCGTGCGGGCCTTCCCATGATCAACGGGGCCGGAAATAAATGCGTCGCTAGCTCATACAGTCAGGAAACAAATTTAGGAACGGGACTTGGAACGCAGTCGCTAGGAGCCTAGGACCCTTGTCGATTGGTCCGTCCTCCCTGTCTCAAAACTTAGCACTTTTATATAACTGTCGGTAGTTAGAACTATAATACCAGTCGGTAGTCAAAGCATCAGTAACTAATGGATAGTCGAAAGACCTATGTGGTCGAAAATTAGTAATATCGGTTTTGTGTGAGTGATACTATCGGAGATATAGTCAAAGAGCTGTGATTGAAACGCTGTGGTCGAGACACTATGGTTAAAGTACTAGCACATTGAATAGCAGCCATGATCAAGATATTGTGGTTAAAATACCGTGATCCAGACATCGTGATCAAGACAAAAAAAAATAGAATAGAAGGGTTGAGAGAATTTCCGGGTGCGTTCGAAGGCCCGTTCCATTGAATTTGTTTCGTCATGCTGGAGCGCTAACGTGCGAAATTGGTTTCTATTTTATAATAGGGTGTAATATGCGTTACAGGGTTTTGCTACCATTGCTACAGTAACCAGACCTATCCAGATGCTCGCTTTTCGATCAAATGGCCAGGAAGTTATGGTAGGGGATATGTTTAAACCCGTGCATGTGGGCCATACGGGGGAGTGATCGGCTGCGGATGCCGTCCAATTGGACACGGAAAGAATTGTTTGATCCACGATTACAGGACTCGGATCAAGGTTCAATTTGATGATTACTAGTTTACTACATGTTCTATGTGTGTGTATATATATATATTATAAATAATATGGGTATTATGGTGTCCAGACTTTATGATCGAGACTTTCCATCCATGATTAAGACGTTCTATCCATAATTGATTTAGCATGCTAAATCAATGTCTTCCTTTCCAAATTGACACATTTTTGAATTAATGAATGTTAACGGATTTGCCTAATATATTACACTTGCACGTATCTAAAAGCAATCCAAAAGCAGAGAGGCTTGGTACCCAGACACCATGTGCCCCATTTCAACGTTATAGGACGCTGAAATGGGGCAACATGGTGTCTGGGCACCAAGCCTCCTTGTCTTTTGATTGCTTTTAGATGCGTGCAAGTGCAATAATAAGACAAACCTATTAACATTCATTAATTCGAAAAGGCATCGATTATGGAAAGGAAGCATTACCTCTCAGGATTGGCACTCATGGACTGGTAGGACGTCCCACAGACCTTTCACTGTATCTACTGCCGGCAAAGAGTTTCGATAAAATTTTCTCCGCCCCAAATTTCTCCTTTTTCTTCACACGCCGCCTTCTATCCAACTGAGCGTTTCCCCTTTAAATCGAGGTGGAAACAAAATTAAATGACTAAAGAAATGGAAAAATAAAGGGATTTTTAAAAACCAGGGTCCAAGGAAGAGCATGAGACATCTCCACGTCACCTCTCAAGATTGCCTTTCATGGACAGGCAGGACGTACCGCGGGTCTTTCGCTGCATCTACTGCCGTAGAGAGTTCACGATGTCAGCAAAATCAGCAAATTGAAGACAATGGCGGAGGAAGGGGATGCTGGTGGGGGCCATGGCGCCCTCATGATATCAAAGTTGGCATTTTAGCTTTTCGATTTCAACTAGTACTAGTTTGAAGAATGTTTAGTGCAAGTCATCTTTTAGGTGTAACAATAGAAATATCTCGGTTCGATGAATAAATCAACCTCAGAATTTTCCTGTAGTCTAAATAGCAGAAATTTCGTGTTCAAATGTGTCCCATGTTAAGTGGGAAAACAGGATAGATTTCTTGCGAAAAGTTTTTTTTCTTCTGTTTTCATTAGAATTTGCCTAGAAACTTACCATTTTAGTTTTCTCAACATAACTCATGTGTTATAATAATGGTTACTCCATCTATTATCTTTTACTTGTCTTTTTAGAATGTGTGTAGTCAACTTTTTAAAACTTTGATCATAAATATGCATAAAAGTATTAGATTTGTCATATGAAAATTATATATACCATTAGATTTATCATCCAGACGCTCCACCTGCATCACACACGGTGGCTTGTCTGTGTCCGACGGTCGCATCTGCATACAGTTTCCCACTCGGACGACCTTTTGTTGATGCCCTTGTTGATGGTGAAGGAATCGACGTCCTTCTTCTCCTGCTTGGTCTTGTCCATGGAGGTGGGGTTGGATCAGGAGAAAAACCTATGAGGAAGGGAGGGGAGTGGTCACGGTCTCCGTTTCGACAAGCGAGGAGACTGGGGAGGGAGGGGATTATCATCTCTTTTAAATTAAGAAGAAATATATCTTTAAGCAATAACATATGACGGCTGCTATAGTTTTATTTAATTAGGACCCACTTAATTAAGAGCAAGATGTTTTATATTTTTGTGAAAATTTCTAGCTTTTTCTCTTTTTTTATTAACGACTCTAAGGGCCTGTTTGGGACTGCTCTACTCCAATTTTTTTAGCTCTGCTCCACCAACTCCACCATGGAGCAGCTCCACTGTGGAGTTCCTGGAGCAGGTGGTCCTGTTTGGTACGCAGCTAGCTCCAGCTCCAGGAATGTGAGGTTTCCCTGAGAAAGGTTTAATGTGCCCCTGAATGATGTTTGGTGTATGTTTTGATGTCTGCGGAGCATATGTAACTGAATTTTTTTTGTTGCCAATTGAAATATGATGTAAAATATTATAATCGCAATTAATTTATTCGAGAAAACAAAAAAAACAAATATTTTGGTCAAATATTTTGGCCTTCTTGGGGAGGAGCAGGTTGTGGATGTTGGCCCATGCCATATTCACAACCATCGAACAACGAAATTAACCAGCCAAGAACGGAAAAATTGCTCCCCTGCCCTAAGTTTAATGGCGTTTGCTCATTTGCCCCATGATGTCTCACTGACATGCGGGTCCAGGGCCCACATGTCAGTGAGACATCATGGGGCAAATAAGCAAACGCCATTAAACTTTGGGGCACATGAGCAAATCCCCCGCCAAGAACTAGCATTCTCCTACTACTTAACGCAACAGCCAAGAAATCCAGACGAACAGCTAGACCATTCCTACGAAACCAGCAGCAACTCCTTGCGATACGGTGGGATCGATCCAGGCGGAAGCGGCGAGGGAGGACGAGGGGGGCCTCAGTTGTTGTCGTCGTCGACGCCGGAGGCCTTGGAGGAGGCCTTCTTGGGGAGGATGTGCTGGCGGATGTTGGGCATCACGCTGCCGCTCGCGATGGTGGCGCGCCGAGCAGCTTGGTCAGTTCCTCGTCGTTTCGAACCGCGAGCTGGATGTGGCGCGGTACGATGCGGGACTTCTTGTTGTCTCTCGCCGCGTTCCCAGCAAGCTCCAGAACCTGGTGAAAAGGGGGAGGAGAGGAATTGTGTAATAGCAGTACTAGGTAATTTTTCACCAACTCCACGAGAAGTTTGGAAACCTTTATTTGTGGAGTACCCCTTGAGGAGCTCCATAAAAAATGTGGAGTTGGCCTCTAACTCCACCTTTTTCTTGGAGTAGAGTTTTTGGAGTTAGACTTGTTTGGTTAGCGAAGTTAGAAGCGGAGCTGAAAAACTTGGAGCGGAGCAGTCCCAAACAGGCCCTAAAATGCCATAATCAATGACACTACAGTAACCACCAGAGAACAAAAAATATTTCCATTACTATTTACGTTTCCATCTAATTCTAAATGCCACATGCCTAAGAGCAAGTTTAATACGGCTGACTGTGCTAGCTATAAGAGAATCCATGTCAGCATAGTCCTATGTGGAGGGGAGAGAAAAGGAGAGAGAGAGCCAAGCCGGCTCCCATGCAAGAGTCAGGCTATAGCACAGGAAAAGAGACGTTATCCATGCATGTACCAATAGAACTAACTGCTATACCCATGCATGTATTAAATGACCAATACCTATGTATGTATTAAATGATTGAGAGCTCTTGTAGAGACAACTTATAGCCAGCTTATTGTATGAGTTGGCTGCATTATTATCTTTTGATGACATGAAAATGTATTGGAGGTAGCAGCTATCTATACTATTAAACTTGCTCTAATACGTTTCCACAGCATGCCATGAACAAAAAGGAGACTTGACCAACATTAATGTATGTCTGATCGATCAAACTCTGGAGGAGATAGGACACTGAGCTCGGGGCCGCCATTGCTGCTGATGTTGTCCGGGTTCATCATGTAAAACGCTTCCGAGCTGCGGGAGCCCACCGCCCGACTCAGACCGTGTACATGACTTTGCCCTCACCGCCGCCGCAACTGGTGGCGGGGATTGGACCTCAAAAACAAACAAAAAAAGGCCCCTGCAAATCTGAAGGACGCACATTGATTCACACAAGCTATGCCTATTATACCCTTCTGATCCCAACACGCAGTGATAAAATCCAGTGCAATTGTTTTCCGGCATCATTAGTGCAGGAAAAAAATGAGATGATGGCTAGGAGATCAATCCAAATGTTTGAGCTCGATCGCAACTGCCTCTCGATCCCATGAACCGATCGAGCTCGACACGTCAGTCGTCACCATTAGCACTCTTCCAAGCCGATCGCACGACGGAATGCGCCTCGCACCAATATTGCCGGAGCCCGCAATTACGAGCGATCAGATCACGGCATCAGCGGATGACATGATATCCCCTACTAATCCTCCCCTGATTCATCCGATCCTACAGTGGAAAGGCGCCTAAAGGCTAAAGCTTCATTCATTTCGGCTTGAATTTCTGTTTTTTGTCTTATTTTCATTATTCCTAAAATTCGTTTTTTAGTTTTTTAAGTTTTTTGCTGATTCTTTTTACCCGTATTCATTTGCATTATCCATGATGGACTAACATGTTTTATTATTTTTAAAATTTTTAAATTTAGTTACATCAAATAAGTTACCATCAGCTACAGTATAATTTCAACCAGCACAATGCAATTTCAACTATAAGCCAGCTTATTTCAGCAAACAAAGTAGCATATAAAGCTGATTAGGAGATCAACGGAAGCCACTCCGCGTGGCTCCAGCGCGCGCAACACGCGCCACTCCGCGGCGCCACACCGCGTACTACGCTCGCCACACCATCTCCTTGAGAAGCTTTTTGGGAGGACGCTGAGGAAAGAGAGAGGAGATTATTGTCTCTTTTAAATTAAAAAGAAATATATCTTTAAATAATAACATTTGATGGTTGATATAGTTTTACTTAATTAAGATCCATTGGTTAAGGGTCAGATATTTTACTTTTTACGAGAATTTCTAGTTTTTTTCTTAGCGACTCTAAAATACCTGACATCAATTTTTAGTAATATATAAACGCCCTCGTATTCTTGCAAAAAACAAATGGAACAATTATCGAAGTGAAACTTACTATTCAGACACAAGTGCATCTATCAATGCGGTTGAGTCTACAGAGTAGCATATCTGGTCTATAATATTCTTCTGTCGAATAGTTTCCAATGCTTGGACGTGTAAGTTTAAATCCAAACAAAAGTGTCGTTTTCCGCTTGCAACAAAGATGATTTAAAATAGAATGGACCCTCTAATTACTAAACTAGCTCTAGCTTGTCCCACGTAGGACCCGACCCGAACTGACCAAATCATGTCACCATGATATGGCCCGTGATCTCTCTCTCTCTCTCTCTCTCTCTCTCTCTCTCTCTCTCTCTCTCCGCGCGCGCGCGTTTTGTGTTGTATAAAATTTCATACGCGAAATTAGTTTTTTTAAAAAAGAGAGATTCAGAGCAGTGCTCTTTGCATGTTATCGTTCATTGTCGGGCTCCAAAACTTCTATATGTGCATTTTAAATCGCGATAAATTCATGATATATTTACAGTTCACTCAATTTTTAAACTCAATGTTCCTCCAGTCAGAATTATTACAATCGTGATGACTCACCTTTCCCTTGACAACTACAGATATCCAAGTGTTGAAATTTGGAGAACATATATGGATCAAAATGAACGATTTTATGGTCTTATTGTCAAACGCAGGCGTTGTGGTACTGACAACAATAATGGTACTTGGTACCGGATGTAGACTTGCTAGAGTTAGGGACCATCATATATGTGTGAGAAAGCTGGTAAGTAGAAAAGATGTGAATTTAGTCTCTCATACTCCCTTGGAGGGTCTATATATATAAATTGTGTAAGAGAAGAATTTTTATCATACCTCTCAATAATTACAAATAGTATGGTTATAATGGTATATTTTTTAGACATACGATACTAAATTATTGGACTTACTCTAAGACCCATTAGCTAATCCTAACAGACTAAGCGGTTGGAATCTACCAAAATTTTGTAAGAAGCAGTGCAAACAAGGACATCATCCAATCTGAATGGGGTACTAGGTGCTGTCGCATTTTTACCCTTTTTGAGTTGGTAATTGGCCATTTTACATTATATTAATATGTCATTTTACATGATATTTACCAAGTGAAGTATACTAATTGTATAATTTTGTTGTTCATATTGTGACATGCTGTTGTCCTAATAGTTACTAGTACTTAATTACTAATTACTACAGACAAATGTGCAGCTGTCCATCCAGAACAATCCAACAAAGCACTACAAAATTCCACCTATAATTAGCGACCTTGTGCCTTGTAACCTTCTTCCCTCCCCTCCCCTTAGCTCCCCCTTCCTCTTCCTCTCTCGCTTTCCCAATTGCTCCTCTAGTCCATCGACTTCCCTAAAGCTCTTCTTGTAGACAAGCACAAATTAATTCGTTAGGTTTACTCTTGAATTCAAGCTAGCTAATTGGAAGCATGCATCTACATGTGCTAATCATCTTGATTCCTTCTAGTTACATGTGCTAGTCATCTTGATTCCTTCTAGCGCTCTCAGATCTCTATCCTTGTTGACGGTACATAGAAGTCGTCTTCATTTCTTGCCCTTTCTTCACCTCCGGCCAAATCCTTCCCGGCTAAATACAAACCAGCTACAGTTCCATCTGCTCCTTCACTGAAATATTCCTTGTACTTGATCGCCTTCTCCATTCTCCCTTGGTTTCCCCCTTTGAATTGATTCACGTTCCCATAGTTCTAGTGGAATAGCTAGGAAACCACGTACGTGTACGTGTTGCTCCAAGCAACAAGTGCACACCCCTCTATATATGCTTTGTACAAGCACCAAATCCGCGCCTCAAACGGCTCAACGTGTACTCGCTCTGACTCCTTGCTCTTTTCTAACCATCGCTGCGCCGCGGAATTTGTATCCTTGTACCTCCTGCCACCTGCGCCGCGCCCCTACATGATGCAGTTCACCCATACTGCACCACCTCCACCGCCTTTCCACCCGAATGGCCATGGACTAGGGTTAGGGTTGTTACTTGACGTCGGCGCGCCGAGGGCAAGGCCGTGGCCGGCGAGCTTCGAGACGCCGTCGTCCAAGATCTCGCTCGGCAACCTCAGCAGCACGAGCTGCATGGAGCAGTTGCTGGTGCACTGCGCCAACGCCATCGAGGCTAACGACGCCACGCTGACGCAGCAGATCCTGTGGGTGCTCAACAACATCGCGCCGGCGGATGGGGATTCGAACCAGCGGCTCACGGCGGCGTTCCTCTGCGCGCTCGTCGCGCGCGCATCCAGGACGGGCGCGTGCAAGGCGGTGACCGCGGCCGTCGCGGCCGCGGTCGAGTCGGCGGCGCTCCATGTGCACCGCTTCACGGCCGTCGAGCTCGCCAGCTTCGTCGACCTCACGCCGTGGCACCGGTTCGGGTACGCGGCTGCCAACGCCGCCATCCTTGACGCCGTGGAGGGCTTCCACGTCGTGCACATCGTCGACCTCAGCACGACGCACTGCATGCAGATCCCAACGCTCATCGACATGCTCGCCAGCCGCGCCGAGGGGCCCCCGATCCTCCGGCTCACCGTCGCCGACGTCGGGTCCTGCGCGCCGCCGCCAGCCCTCGACATGTCCTACGAGGAGCTCGGCGCGAAGCTGGTCAACTTCGCTCGATCCCGCAATATGTCCATGGACTTTCGGGTAGTGCCTACCTCGCCTGCCGACGCGTTCACTTCCCTCGTCGACCAGCTCCGGGTGCAGCAGCTGGTTTCGGACGGCAGCGAGGCGCTCGTTGTGAACTGCCACACGCTGCTGCACACCGTCCCGGACGAGACGGCCGGATCTGTGAGCCTGGCGCAGCCGGTCTCGCTCCGGACCATGCTCCTCAAGTCCCTCCGAGCCCTCGACCCGAGCCTGGTCGTTGTGGTGGAAGAGGACGCCGACTTCACGGCGGGCGACGTGGTGGGGAGGCTGCGGGCGGCGTTCAACTTCCTGTGGATCCCGTACGACGCGGTGGACACGTTCCTGCCCAAGGGGAGTGAGCAGCGGCGGTGGTACGAGGCGGAGGTGGGATGGAAGGTGGAGAACGTGCTGGCGCAGGAGGGGGTGGACAGGGTGGAGCGGCAGGAGGACAGGGCGAGGTGGGGGCAAAGGATGCGCAGCGCGGGGTTCCGAGCGGTGGCGTTCGGTGAGGAGGCTGCCGGGGAGGTGAAGGCGATGCTGAACGAGCACGCGGCCGGCTGGGGGATGAAGCGGGAGGACGACGACCTCATGCTCACATGGAAGGGGCACAACGTCGTGTTCGCGTCGGCGTGGGCGCCGTCGTGAGTTGTGCGACGCACCGGTGACATTAAGGTGAATGGTGTATGGGTGTGTGCCTGCTTGCATGGATGTGGGACTTAGGGTTTGCCTGTGTATGTTCACGATATGCAATATGATCTTGCTAAATTGGGTTTAATTACTAGCTGATTCACTACTGATTTTTTTTTTGCGAATGATTCACTACCGAGTTGATTGATCAGTTTGATCATTGTAATGATCTAGAATCTCTCTCACTTTCTGTCTCTCATGCCCAAGAAGAAGGGACAAAACATGCAATCATACTCTATAAAAATGGAGGAAAACACTCCAGAAAAATGAAGATGAAATGATTCTGATTGTAAGTTTACGTACTTGGAAGATAAGCTTTGGATAATCTACAACTCTGTTTTTTATTAAAAAAACGATAAGTCACAAAACCCCTAGTGCAATGCTCAAAATGTTTGCTAAGCTCTCGTTGTTGATGGATTTTAAATTTGGACGTAATCTTATTGCAAGAGGTGCTTCTATATACACTCTTACAAAAACCAGAAGAGTTATGACTAATCGTAACAACATGTCAACCGTTGGATAAACAGAGGCTTCACCTGTTTTAACTAGCCCATTTGTCAAATCAGCAAGAGATAGCAAGCATTGTAGGTCTGGATGGCTGCATGTATCAAGTTGGAAGTGTGGTAATTGACACTCCAGTTGAGCTCTTTCTTGACTAGAAAAATCTATAGGATAGAATTTTTTCACTAAAGTGCATATATATCTTTGACATGTCGAAGGAATCAAGTCTTGGATCCAAGGATGCATAGAGGGTTAGAAGCTTTGCTGCTTGAGAACTGAAACATCATTTAACTCAATCAATTGTTGATATATGGCAACAATGAATACATCGACATCGTAATTGTGAAGTGATGCGGTGTTATCATGCTTGTTCCA
Source organism: Dendrocalamus sinicus (assembly GCA_036346575.1). Lineage (NCBI taxonomy): Eukaryota > Viridiplantae > Streptophyta > Magnoliopsida > Poales > Poaceae > Dendrocalamus > Dendrocalamus sinicus. Next base: position 5,690,057 of record CM070660.1, on the reverse strand, counting down.
AGATTTGGTCTCATCAACATACCTATGAATTACAATATATATAAAAGAAATGAGTTTCCTTGTTTAGATAAAAATAACTATGATATCCTTCCAATTTAAGGATTTAGGGAAAATGACATACTTGCAATTCATATCCAAATCTCAATCTCATGCTTCACACAAAAAGATTTGACCTTCTCTAGAAGAGGTTACTTGCCATTATTTCTTAAGTCAGGTAACATCTTTGTGTCAGAAAAAGAATCCAATGCATTTAAAATATCCAAAGAATTCTTTTGGAGTGTTTGACACAGTACATTAGTAATCTTCATAATTTTTTTTCCATAAGGTGTAGAATGAACACAAAGTCAAATGAGATAAGGGCACCTCCAACATCTCCTCGAGAATATTTTGAAATTGAACAATTATTTGCTATAGTTTGTAAGACTGAAACTGTAGCAGCAAACATCTTGACGAGGATTGAATAATCCTTTAATCATAGCAATAAAGATCATCTCTTTCTCTTGTTGAATGCTTCCAAGAAATCTAGTCTTCTTTCTTATATTATTCGTAAGATTGGCGACTCCATAGTCGACACATCTTTTTTAGGCTTTGGATTGACTTGTAGTGAGAATTCCATCTAATGTCTCTAGGTCTTTGTAAAGAGCCTATTTGATTTGCCCCTCTTCCTGTATCAAGCTCTCTCAATTCAATCGCACATGCAATTTTAGCAGCCTGATTAGCTAGTAACTCATCAATACATTTTAGAGAAGGATTAACTATAGGATCGTCGATGGCAATCAAAGGGGGTGAATGATTGTAATCCCCAGCGAAAGCTTTTTCTCTTTTTTTCCTGTCTTCTAATCGTTTAATCTGAAAAACAGAAATAAAAAAATTCATGATTGCACTGTAGCAGTTACTGTATCAAAGCACTGTAGCGCCAAAAAATTCTGATCGATAGCAGAAATAATGTTTTCCACTCAATCTAGTAATCGATTTTTAATTAAAACTAATTAATGAATGTAAGAAAAAAATATATATAGATAGAGATCAATGCATGGAGAATCACTAGGGATAAAAAAACCAGGAAAAAGGATAATATATGCGAATTACAAAACTCACAAACTTTTATTGAAATCTGCAGGAACTGTTCATCACTTTTTTTTCTTTGCGTCACGCCATCTCTCACAAGCCGTCGCAATTTTTTTTCTGTCCCTCAAAAACTGCCGCCACATGTTCCACATTTTATTCCTTTTTATACCTTACTTTTTCTTCCTACTAAAAACCCTAATACACAACAATGAGTAAATATGATAGCGATAGCTCTATTTAAATAACTCATTTAATTTCAATGGTTTGGACTTATTGATTTATTTGACAAGTATAATAAACAAAACTTCCTAAATTTTTAAACAACAAGCTTCCCCTCAGAATAATCCCATAAAATGTAACACACCCAACTCATTTCGCACATGAGCAAAACGAGAAGTGTCAAGCGACTTAGAGGGAATGTCAGCCATCTGAAAATCAGACTTAACAAGGTGTAAGACTACATCACCTTTTCCACATGGTCTCTCAAAAAGTGAAATCTCTTGGAAGCCATCAAAGAGAGTAAATAACCATCAAGTGTTTCAATCAAGCAACAATGTAAAAGACTGAAAGCATCTAGGCCCCTAAAAATAATTTTGGTAATTAATGAATTTATGTGGATATGAGACTAACGTGTTTGACGAGTGTTTAAAAGGTTAAGTCTCTAAGTTCATGACACGACGCATGCTAAAGATCAACGTGAAGATCAAAGTGGCTCAAGGCAAAGGTATACTTAGACTAGGACCCTCTTTTTATTTTTACTGGTCTTAGGAGAAAGGGTGGAAGACCGAATTATAGACTAAATGTCGTACCATAAAGAGAGATCATGGCAAGTAGCGTGATACAATAATTCTTGTGCCATTTGGATTAATTTAGGATCATGCATTCTTTGAAAATCAAATTGAAAAGATAAATATGTGCTCTTTCTAGAAAAATGGAAGTACCGGAGTTTTAACGGCAGAACTACCGAGAGCTAAAGTTCCGAAAAATCAGGCAAAACCTTTTTCCAGATAGCACCCCCGGATGTGCTCGGTGCTCTGTCCAGGCAACCGAAAGTACCGACATGTAAATCACGATACTTCCACTTGCCGGAAGCTCCGGCTATTCAAGCGGATTCTTTTTTCCAGAGAGCACCCTCAGGGTGATTTTTGAGTTCAAGGAAACCGGAAGTACCGGATTTTCATCATCGGAACTACCGTGCGAGCGGTAGTTCCGCAGCATAAAGCAGTACTTCTAGAGCACGGAAGCTCCGGTAGGAAGGGCGGAACCTTTTTCCAAAGAGCGCCAACTTTTGGTTTCGGCCTAAGCGGAAGTACCGTGTCGACTTCCCGGAACTATCGGACAACGGAACTATCAGATTTATAACGGCGATAGTTCCGCGCCGACTTTCAACGGCTAGTTCAGAAGCTCTAATATAGCTGTTACTGTCGCGTCAAAGTCGAAGCGGAAGTACCGGCCTTTGGCCTACGATACTTCCGCTCGCCCTGAATTTTTCTAGATTTTCCCTCTAACGGTTATTTTTGGTTGGTAAGGGTATAAATGCACGTAGCACTACTCAAGGACAGTAAGAAGAGACCCCATTGAACATCTTTGAGCACTGAGCATTCACTCCACACCTTATTTACTCCTTGTGCATTCATTTGAGGTGGTTGAGCCAAAAAGTGCATTGCATCCAATAGTTTGATCCTTTGGCATTTAATTGTGGTCAGGTGAAGCTTGAGATCTATTACTCTTGGTATTTTCCGGCACCTGGACGACTTGGTGGAGATTGCCCAGTGATCTTCTCAAGAAGCTTGTGAGTAGAACCAGCGTGTGTGAAGGTTGGAGCTCACCTACCCAGAGCGAGGAAGAGCTACCATTAGTGATTTGAGGTGGAAGGATTAATTTGTGGAGTCAGTCCAATTCGTTTGGGCTAACTCAACGTGGACTAGGGGAAACCGACATGTTTCCGAACACCACGGTAAAACATCGTGTGTACTTGCTTCTCTCTTGTCTCCTTTTAGCACTTGCTTCTCAATTTGAATTATGAATGCAGACGCTAGAATGCTCAATAACTTAGTGCACATGTATCTATTCTTGTTTCGTAATAGTATCGTATGTATCGCTATTTAGTTGTTGCCTTCATGCCTACAAAAATGTTTCCTTTTGCATCCAGTTCTTGCTGCATTCTGGCTTCAAAAAAATAAGATTCAGTTCTTGCCATTATCGCCAATGAGTTTGGTCACTGGTGACTGGCCAACTGTCCTCTGCCATTGGTCACTGACTCTGTCCCTATGGGGATCCCCATGGGGGTTAGGGCCAGGGGGTATCTTCCCCGTCAGCTCTAGCGAGGCCGAGGCTAGGCTTCGCTAGAGGGGGGCAGGGTGTGGGGAGAGGGGGGTGGGACAGCCCTTCGTCGCCCTTGCCCAGTTGCCATACCCTTGGCTCGTGGGTTGGGGTGAGAGAAGAGAATAAGAGACGAGAAGCCGTTTTGAGTTGCGGATGTTAAGATTTTTTTAAAAAAAATATTATACGGTGATCCCACTTTTGAGTGGAGAGAAGCTAAACACTGGAGCAAATATATGAAAATTCAACCCATGTTTATGTGGCGGTGAGTTGAAAATTTTAGCTCACCTACATTGTTCGTGCCCTACCTTATCGGTAATAGTGCATTGGTGCTCCTCTTGTTCAGCTGGCGTTGACCGGCTTGCATGCATGTTAACGATAATCGGCAAGATGGAGATTGGTTGCTAATATTAATTTTTATTATGTATGTTTCAATGTAAATCGTACGTAATACATAGTGTTGAACAAATAATAATGCCTTGTGGTCGACAGTTGGCACTAGGGAAATTAACTGCTGGTTCTGGTGGTGCAAGTATTATCATACCGGTTAGAGCGATATATATGAACTGGTATTAGGATTTGTATTTTGTATTTGCAATGTGTTAAATGCAAATATGCAATGTAAGCACAGGCTGATTTAGGGGGAAGCGGGTAGTGCAGCTGCCCGCCACTTAGCCTTGCCTTTCTTATAGGTTTTCTGGGGCTATATCAGAGCTGGCAAAGGTGAACAGTACCGCAGGTCAAGGGTGTTGATAAACATCACACGGATGTTTTCTTCCTAACTATCATCCAAATTTGTGACCATCAGATTAGAGATCCAATGGCCAAGAATTCTCCCCCACCCCCTCCAAAAAAAATCTCCCCTCCTCCAAAAAAGAGGCCGTTGGATCTCTAATCCAATAATCTCAAATTTGGATGGTTGTTAGGAAAAAAACATCCAAGTGATGGCTAGACACACCCGCAGGTCAATCGGTGCATAGCGTGATGGCAACTTCTCATGTGTACGCAGCATGTTGACCTCATTGCTGGTCAATCGTATGCAGCATATTGAGTACTATTAAGTATGATCGACGTCGCGCTATCTTTGGATCAATCCTGCGTTCACCACAGTATCTATAGCGGAAACTAGTGATGCGCTAAGGTTGGGCAAACATAGAAAGACTTGAGAAAACATTGGGTAAACAAGAGAGATGAAAGCAACCGTAAACACCAGAGTCTCGGTTTCGACTCTGCGGGGAGCATAGCCCCAGGAACACCGAGAGTCCTCAACCAATCGAGCCATGTCGAGATCAAATGATGAAGACCGGTGGCCGGCCGTCCGGTGCGTCGCGTGAACCAAAGCAGGCCGGCGGCATTGTGCGGCACGCCGGCCGCACGCGCGCGCGCGCCGCAACCGCGCACCAATTCGCAGTTTCGCATGCGCGCTGTGGCCCGTGGGCTACTCGGGGTGGGGGAGGAATTAGCCCAGGCCGGCCGCTAGGTAGAGTCCGCGGCCCGTGCGTACCTGACGCTCGGGCAATGGCTGACCTGGGTTGGCGTCTGGATGGCCGAGGGCCCCAGGCTCGGGGATAGGCGGGCCGCGCGGCAGTAGGAGGCCGAGCGACGCGCGCGGGCGGCCAGATCCGTGTCAGGCGCGTGTCAACCCTGCTAGGCCGCAGATGCCGATGCCTCCGGCGCCATGGTGCGGGCTCGTGTGGGCTGTGTTTCTTCGGCAGATTAAGCCCCGCTCATTTAGATTTGGACTTTCGGTTTTTAGCTAATTTTTTAGTATGTTTAAATTTTATCTTTTTTAATTTTTGGATTTTTTTGAGCATTTTTGTCAATTCTTTTTTTCCCCGTATTTGTTTGTATTATACATGCTGGGCTAACTCGTTTTTCTATTTTTAAATTTTAATTATATCAAATAAGTTATCATCAACTACAGTGTAATTTTAGTTAGCTATAGTAAAAAAAATAAACCTAATTGAGCACACTGTAATTTTCTCCTGTGTTTTTCTTAAGGGCTGCAGCAATGTTGCCCGACGTTTGGGCCGAAGGAACCCGAACCGTACCCCGTGCTTTCTTGTGGTAGATTTGGCATAATACCGTGCTTACAGCGTAGGAAGTTTGATTGGATCCCCGGCCGGGCTGCCACGAAAATGCTCTGAACTCCAAGACGACTCGCCCGCGGATTCACAATCTGGTCTCCCTTGCTCATTGATCCAGCCCCCCCACGTAAGTACAATGTGATGGTTTTTCAGTACACGTGTTTGTAGCCTCGGTCCTGATGTACAAACAGTCCAGGAGTAGTACTTTTTAGCTGCCACTCTTCGCATGTCACAGAACCCCGGCTGAATTTGCTCTCAATACTGCTAGCCAAAAGACGGACACGTTGTACCGCGCATCCACAGCGGATTGGTGAACCCGCAAAACTTCCATTTGCCTCCTGTCAGTGCGCTGCTGTACACCCTGTGGCAGGGAATGCTGTTTCAGAAGGTTGCTAGCAGCCTTGTTCTGGCGTGTTAAAATATAAGTAAATTGTTTATCTTTTCTTATCAATTTAAGTTTTTGGATGAACTAACTGATGCATGAAACTCAATACGGCGTTTCGCGCTTCACACAGTACTAGCTACTCCAAAGGACCAGTACGAGCTGATCAGTGCTCGTTGGCTGTTGCAGCTTGAGAGAATCTTTGGACTGCCAAGAACGAAAAAATAAAAACTGTTTTGGGTCGCGCATGGATGTGCTTGTTCCGAGAGCCAGGGGTACTGAACTGCTGATAGTGCTTTGAGGATCCGGTTGGCTCCGGGGATGACGAGATCCGAACATTTCGTGAGGGTACATTTCAATGACAATGGACATTGAGCCCGGGAACTTGCGTAGCATGCCGGTCTACTGTTGCATATGTAGTAGTGCTGTAGAGAATAATGGATTAGGCTGGCTTGGATTAGGCCGCCTCGGAAATTGGAACCTGCGGCTGCAAACAACACAGTGCAGCCTTTCTCGTGTAGGCGCCATGATTAAGCTCTTCGTTTATGCTCCAGTGTGCAGTGCACATCATAGGCTCCCAGGGACATGCACGCCAGTTTTTGTAACTTTGTCATTCTGCCTTTTACGAGCTAGTATCGCCCTTTCACCCGTATATATATTCTGGCCTCGCTCACGCTCTCGTGAGAGCTCTGTTCGTTTCACTCGATTACCCTACGCCTTTTTGTATAGTCGGCAAACCAAAGGCCTTAGGTGAGAAACGATGTGCGCATTTGAGCGGCTTTCTTCTTGCTGAAGTCTGAATCTAGCAAAGCAGGACTACCCTACGTCAGTTTCAGCCACTGAAAAGCACCGACCACCTCTTCCGTCCGTTGCGATGTGTTAAAAAAGCAAAGCAAAGCAAGACTAGGTGAGGTTGGACAAGGCAGCTTCCGAACCGTTCCAAGAATCAGTCAGGGCTCCTCACCCAATCTCCTCAGAAAGAAACAAACCACAAGGATTTTTAGCCCATCTGAAAGAAACAAACCACAAGGATTTAGACCATATGAAGATATTTAAGCTCCTGTTTCTAGCTTCTAACTTTTAAATTTTTTCTTTCTTTTTTTTGGCTTTTTGACTTTTTTAGGTTTTTTAGTTTTTCTCCATTATTTCTTTGTATTATTTATGATGACATAACTTTTTTATTTTTTAAATTTAATTATGCTAAAAACTAACAATAACTACAATACTTTTAGCTATTACAATAAAAAAGCTATAAAATCGGGCTTTTAAACCCAAATGAGAATCACCAAAGAATAACCGGCAAACATGCCTTGCACATGAGTTTTTAGCGCCGGCTCGGCGTTTCGAGTGCCAGCCTCGCCTGCTCCGACCACGCACCGCGCGCGATATTTTTCTCGTTCGAGTTCCCGGCGAGACAGGGATGGACGTCGCCGTCAGGAACGGATTATGAGACCCGCACTGCACCGGCCGGGCGCGGTCGCCACAGCGCGCACGCCGTTTCGGGCGATCGATGGGAATCGATTACGCGTCGCTGCTACTTGGTAGCAACACCACCACGTACGAGCTACGACTCCTCTCTCCACGTCGCTGTCTCGGTATCCACTCGGGATACGAAGCGGACAAGCGGCCGACGTCGATCGACCAGGCGGGGCCGTCTCGAGGTGCCTCGCAGCGTATCGACAGGCGGCAAGAAGGTTCAGACAGCGAGTGATTAGGCGGCGGCGGTGGTGGTGCGAGCTCCACCACGGCAAGTCGGCAATTGGATTGGAGCACTCGCGACTGCAAACCGCTCGCCGGGCGCCTGCTAGCTCACGCCTGTCGCGTTGGAAAGGGATCCTGGCATCTTCGCCACCAGCACCGCACCTAGCTTTCCCCCAAACTCCATGTTGCCCGTGAACATCATGGCGCCGCAAGGGGGGTTTAATCGGATATGATAAACCATGGTTGTCCGAGGCAATCGGAAGGAACTCGTTAATAATGAATTGAGCATTTGTATATGTACGAATAAGTCGTTTTACTAACATTGGCTGACAGCCTGACAGCTGAGTTTGGGTGCAAGTACATGAAAAGTGAATTCTAGGTAGTTTGTTTATTGGTGAGTGTATTGTAAGATTCTAGCAGCAAGTACCAATGACAAAAATGAAAACAATTACTGAAGGTCACATATGGTGTCCCCTAAAAACGAAAAAAAATGTACTGTGTAATGAAATACTAGTATCATGCAAGTAGAATTTGCGAGAATTGCAAACTTAAGGAACAGAGAAGATAAGTTATGATGAACTTGATAATCTGTACAAGCTAAGGTTTTTTTTTTTTGCATTAAGGTTTTCCCGTCAATCAAACAAGAAAAATCTAGTGATCAAAGTTAGATGTTTCCTTGATCATACACAACTCAGAGAAAGACACGATCTTCGCACAAGATTACTTCTTCTCTTTGGTGATGGAAAGCTCTTCGAGCCAGTCCAGGATCCTACTACGGCGAACTCTCTGGCCTCTTTTCACGCCTCCCTTAGCCCTGCTCCTCTTCGCTGCCTCCGGCAAGCTGACGGGCTCCACGACGTCGGGCGAGCGCTTGCATCCGAGGCCGTCGCCGAAAAGCCCCACAGCATGCTTCCTGTCCATGGCGCTGCCCGCCTGCTCGAATCTTGCACTCCTGCCACTACCGCCTCTCGCTGCGGCGCCGTTCTTGGCCTCGGCGGGGCGCGGAGGGTAGACTTCCGGAGCACCGACGACGCCGAGGCGTATGATGCCCCACGCGGCGGCCGGCGGCGCCGACCCATTGCTCCGGCCCCGCCGGGAGCGCAGCTGCGGCGACGGGCTCGGATGCGCGTAGAACAGGCTGCTCGACAGCGACCGCCGCGGTGGCGCGGTACCGTGGTCGGATGAGGCGCTTTTCAACGAATGGCTGCGGCTGACGCAGCCACTGCTGCTGCCGCTGGAGCTCGCACTGCGGCTGTCGTACCGGGAGCCGAAGCCCGCGGTGGACGCGACCGACTCCGACCGCGGCAGCAGGACAAGGCTGGGGGCATCGGCGGCGGTGGCCGAGGAAGGGCGGAGCGGGAGGAGCTTGCCGTTGGAGAAGAGCTCGTCGGCCACGCACATGTCGGCGACCGCGCCCAACCCCGCCGGGACGAGGCCGCCGGACGACAGGATGTGGAACTCGAAGTCATCGGCCATGTCCGAGGTGGGGTCGCCGGCGCCGGTGCGGGGCTCGGGCCCGGTGTCCGCCATGGCTCGATTCTTTCCTTGGTCCAAGGAGAAGGGGGAAAGAAATGGCCTGGTCTCGTGTTGGGGTTTTCTTTTTGGCTTGTTCGGTTTTAACCTGAAAGAAAGGAAGGTTATGGGGGGTGCTGACTGCTGAGGTGGGCTATGAGGTGGTCTACGGTGGTTACGTTGTTAAAGTCTTGTTCTTTTTTTTTTTAAGCTTATGGCTTTTGATTACAACTTATAACTTTTAAATTGTTCATGCGAGAGATTACAGAGTAATAGAAACTCACGTACGGTTTTTATTAATATAAATTTAGTCAGTACAGTATGTACTATAATTAACTAGTAGACTCTATCTTGAAAAGATACTTCGTTTAAAAGTTAGTTACTGTAGAAAAGCCGAAAAACAGATTTCAGAAGCTGAAAAGAACAGGGAATAATATATCTCAGTGCTCAGTAGTCAATTGTCCATTGGTCAATGATCAAACCTCGTTTGTTTGAGAAATTTGCTATAATGGGACTCCAAACAATGTGTTTCGCTGTAATAGGACTTCTAACGTTGACATCGCTAAAATGACACCCGAAACATTAGCTTCTCGTAATACATGACATTTGGCTAATGTTTCGAAATACCCGAACATTGGAATTAAAAGAGCCAAATGTCATGTATTACGAGAAGCCAATGTTTCGGGTGTCATTTTAGCGATGTCAACATTAGAAGTCCCATTATAGCGAAACACGTTGTTTGGAGTCCCATTATAGCAATTTTCTCCGTTTGCTTAGGGAATGTATAGCGATGCAGACAACTACCATCTATAACTAGCATGGTGCCTCATATACCTGTGCTAGTATCATTTTTACAGTATATTTTAATTGATTTAGTGGTGCATATATAATGATAATAAAGAAGCTATATATGAAAAATAAATGGTTGCAGATCATATGAAATAATTCAAACATTAGAATTTTAGAATGTTATCGATTCGATTTAATTTATATATCTGTATAATTGGATTTATTTGTGATATTAATGTATAGTAGTATATGTTAAAATAAAGAATATAAATTATTTCTTTGGGAGGAAATACATGTTCCTTATAATTTTTAATCGACATCTCCAATAATAGAGACAATAGTTGTATCCATATTAATACAATTAAAATAATACAAATTATAATTGATATTGTAGGCAAGTTCATGTCTATGCCTGGATCGCTTGAGTTCAATTCTATCTCTAGTATCTCATGTCTTATTCTCATATAAGAGATCCCCAACTATACGTGCATGCATATTATAGTGCAAATCAACTTCATGCGCACTTGTATAGATCAAGAAAAATTGTTCGTTATGATTTGTTAATTATAAGAAGTGTCCACCTAATTGAAAGCTAGATGTTTTCTTTTTTAATAATTCATAGCAATTATTCTCATTTATCATGTAGCACCTATCGGTTATAGATTGCTAAACATAATTAGGGTCCATCAAATAAAGATGCAAATGTTTCTTTTTATTTTTGGGAGAATGTCTATAATATTTCTCCTTTTTCTCAACTGATGTAATTAATCATCATAAGCTTTCATTGTATGATATAAATATCCAACAGTTGATATAGTTCAACTTTAATTATAATCCACCACATTGATGGAAATTCTAGAATTTTTTTAAAGGTTGAAAAAACATACATTGTTGGGAGTGTGCAAGTAGAATATATCTTTTTTTCATTTATCCTTTTTCTTGTCGAGTGCCACTTTTTCTTCTTCTTTTTTTCTCATGCATGGCTTTCACTCATTTATTTTGCACCTCTATATCCTTCTTTTCCTCTCGTACATAGATTTTAGTGCAGGCTATCTAGGATTGTTTTTATTTATTGAGTACATCTAAAATTTATAATGTGCAGCCTTGTCTTATAAGATTTATTTTATCTAAGATATCCATTGGAGATTGTTTACTGACCATAATAAGGGTTCACTAAATCGAGAGATGGATGTTTTTCTTTTTTCTGAGAATTTCTAGTTAATTTTCCTTTTCCATCATAGTAAAACTCGTGTGATCGACTTTTAGTATATAATAGATATATTTTTTTGGGGATTTACTTTAGAATTTGTATACAAATCAAATTGCTAATTTTTATTTTCTTCCTCAAATTTTAGGTTTTTTATTGTACTTAACATGGAATCTTTTTCTTAATTTGTTAATTTTCATTGAATTATTATTCCAAATTTTAGTTAACTATGCGTGTTACTTTAGATATTAATTGGAAATCAAACTGCTAATTTTCTTTAATTTTTATTCTACATTTTAGTTAATTTGCATTGTACTTGACATGTGATTCTTACTTTTAATCTGAGCTATTCTAACTTGGGTCCGCAAGATAGATAGCTAAATCTTTCTGGTTAATTCGAAAACTTCCTTGGAGTGTCTAATTTGTATAAGTTTATGAATGTTAATATTTTTGGAATTTAGATTTCAATTTTGTTTACAAATCAAATATCTAACAGTCCTTTAATTTTATTCCTAGTTTGCATGTTTTTGGATCGTACTTGCCATAGATTTCTTTTTAGTTTTAGACTGGAATTCATATAAAAACTAATTTATATTTTTTAAGTATTGTTCCAAATTTATTTTTAGGGGTTTACTTTGATATTCATCTGAAAATCAAATTTGCAATTTTATTTTGTTTTTTGTTCTGAATTTTGGTTAATTTGGATTTTACTTGATGGGAACTCTTCCTCTTATTTTGCTAATTTTCATTTAATTATTATTGTGGTTTGTTGTTATTTGTGGATGTTATTTTGGAAGTCGTATGTAAATCAAATTGTTAATTTTATTTATTTTTAATTCTGAATTTCTCTTACTTTACATTGTATTTGACATGAACTCTTTCTTTTAATCTAAGCTGTTGTATCTCGCATCCACCAAATTAAGGGATAGATGTTTTACCTTGTTGTGAGAACTTTCAGTATGTTTCTTTCTTTTTTCTTAACAACTCTAAAAGATATGTCGTTGACTTTTAGTATATGCTTACCGAGTTCTAACTAATACAAAGAAGCAAAGAGGAGATTGGTTGGAGGAGCGAGCTACTGTGTCAAACAACCGAGCTGTAGAAAAGGATTGGAAGTTTATTCAGCGTTTTGATCTGGTGGGAGAGGAGGGGAAAGCACTCCATGAGGGAGAATTTCACAGCCCTTTCTCTACTCACTGTTTTATTCAGCGTTTCATGGCTGATTTGGAGTTGGCTGGATAGTTTGCTGCTGGAAAGAAGCAGGGAGTGAAGCCAAAGGCGAGTGTCAGCAGACGGATCATGTGAGCTTTGCACCTTCCGTAGGACTTACGAGTCTTGCTTTGCTTTACACAAATCGGTCTGCTTTTAATCGTATTTATTTATACTCTGTTTGAACCGTAATGATTCTCCAGCTTCTTATTCCTTTCGGAATATTTGCATGCATGCCGAACAATATCTGGTGCCATGCCCAAAGCATGGACGTATTCATGTCGGGCACCAACTACACGAGATACCACCCTATGCATACGCCATATATACGACATCTAATCTCTGCCTGAGATTACATTAATCTAAAAATCTTAACGGCTTAGGTGTTTTTCTTTTTTTTTTTCAATTAATGTGGTTTATATGTATTTGATATGGACTATTTCTTTTAATATGAGTTGTTATAACTTGACCCCACTAAATTAAGTGATAGATGTTTTATTTTTTGTGAGAATTTTTAACATATTTCTCTTTTTTCTTAGTAACTCTAAAAGACATATCATCGATTTTTAATAATAAATAGATGTTGTCATATTATCTATAGATGATATTAAAGAAAACTTTTACAATAGATTACCTTTTTACACGTCTCTATGGACAACTCCTTCATGGCACAATATGTATTGTTTTTTGTATTATAGTCTGCATAAGAGATAGTCCAATTCTCTATGCTCTCTCTCTCTCTCCTCCACATCATCTCACATTCTATGTATAAATAATTGGCGTCACACTATTATACATATTCTTATGTTTTTCTGAACGCGATAATTATACTGCAATTTTAGAGGGCATCCTTGAAGAGCAATACAATGCTTTCGTCGGTATACTTCACACTATTTGCATTACGCTTAGGGGTGGCAACGAGCCGAGCCAGGCTTGGCTCGGCTCGGCTCGTGAAAGCTTAGTGAAATGGAGGCTCGGTTCGGCTCGGCTTGGTTAGGATATCAAGCTTTTTTGTGGACTCGGTTTGGCTCGTGGTGCGGCTCGAGCCAGCCCGCGAGGGCTCGCGAGCCAACAATGGGTACGCCCACGAGGGGCTCAGGGAGATCATCGGCCTGAGCAGACTTTGCCGGTGGGCCGGCGAGCCTAGGCTGAAGCACGCGGCGGTGACCAACGCGCCTAGGGGCAACGCCGAGCTCATGATCTCCACCCTCGGTCTCTCCGACTTCTTCCAGCTCATCGTCACCGCTGACGACTGCCGAACCTCCATCAAGAAGAAGTGGGAGTGAAGAACAACAAGAGAACACCTCCATCAATCGGCTGTGACTACCGGGGTGGCACACCTCCAAACCTCACATCAAGAAGAACAACCATTAGAAATCAAAGAAAATAGCAACCAATCCGTAACAAATCGGGAAGGCTTGAGGAAGAGAACACCAGATCCAGGCTCTAGGCCGCAGACCCGGCGGCAATATCCCAGGCGCAGCCAAGCGGCGAGGAGAGGACAGTCTGGGCGACAAAGCTCGGCAAGGGGAGGCGGCGCATAGGAGAGAGAGGGAGCCGGTAGCGGTAGGGTAGCGCAGAGGCCGGGTCGAGGCAGGCGTGTCGGTGGAGCGACGCCTGGAGGCCGGAGACGCGGCACAGGGGCGGAGCCAAACCCGAATGGTGCGGTGATACGGCGCGGGAGGCCGGGGCGGCGCCGGTGTGAGGGGAACCGGAAGAAGAGGGTGGAGCCGAGGCGGCGCGGCATAGGAGAAAGAGAGAGAGCCGCGACCGCGAGGGAGAGGAAGCAGAGGGGGAGGCGTTGAGGCGTCGGTGGAAAAAGGGGAGGAGAGGAAGAGGCGCTGGCGGTGGAAGGCACAAGAAAAGACAGAAAGAAAAGAAGAAAGTGGAAGGAACGAGGGGAGTCGCCGAGTCGGGAGAGTTGGGCTGAGCCAACCAAGCCGCTCGCGAGCTGGCTCGGGCTCGGCTCGTTTAGACCCTGAGCTTTTTTGCTGGCTCAGTTCGGCTCGTTTCATCCACAAGCCAAGCCAAGCCTTCACGAGCCCGAGCCGAGCCCGAGCTGACTCACGAGCCCGAGCTTTTTTGCCAGCCCTAATTACGCTCTAGTGAAAACGCACATGGCAAAACTATTAGATGGCTCGATTACAACAGCACTCTGCTCCTTCTGCCGCCCAACAGATTCGATTTAAATTCACCCACTGGTCGTATTAGAGCAAGTATTATAAGAGGCTGTAAGCTGGCTGTATGCTGAGGTGGAGGAGAGAGAGGAGGAGAGAGAAGAGAGGTGGGTGTAAGTTTCTGACCACCAAGCACAAGAACCAAGAAACTTTGTGAGAGGAAGGGGTAGATCATACAGCCTTCAGTTGGCTGTAACTACTATATGAGTAGACTGATAAGTGGACTGTAAGTATCCATACAACCAGCTGAAAGCTGTATTATAAGACTTGCTCTTAAACAGATCTAGCTAATTAAAGACCATATCAATTTGTCCTGCTTCCTTTTGATCATTCCAACTGGCCACAACCCGGAATTCCTGAATGCCATCTTTGTTTCCTCCGAATTCAGATACGCTATGATGCATCTCTTGCTCTGTTTTTTTTTTAGATTTGAGCTTTGGCTTCATCAGAAGCAGAAATAAACAAAGTGATTTCTTTAAGCTACTTCTTCAAAACGACTTTTCGAGTCTAAATCGTATGTATTATTTATAACGGTATTTCTCCGTCACGGTCTCAAAGAAAATGCTGACAAAAGATACCTCACAACTAAAGGCATTAGCCGCAGAAAAAAAAAAGCCAGTTCTTGGCGCAGCGTACGTCCATTGTCGCAGCGTACGTCCAAGCCCAGGCGCCCATGAGTCCATGACTGGTCAACGTACCGCGACTAGCCACCGCTTCCTCTCGCGTGATTTACTGGGCGACGAGCGATGATTAGTCGTGACATAAATAAGATTACATAAGTCGAATCTCACACATCAATATCGTGTAATGCATTTATGCAGTTTATAGCCTTGAAAGGTAAGGCTCCCCTGTTTACCATCGTTTGAACGGCACTTTAATGGCTGATCGCAATTGGAAGGGGAAAGGAGGGGCTAATCAAGATAACTTACAACTTTCCACATCATCTAATTATGCCACGAAGAGACCTCACGGAAAGGGGATTAGTAATTACATTCTATATAGCTAGCTGATGGCGAAGGGGACGATGAAGTGACATTCCCTGATCGGTGTGGATTAATTGTTCATAGCAAATTAAGCATCGGGAGTATATAGCAGCAGCGCCATGCCGCCATGCGCTATCAGGAAAAAGAAAAGCTTTAGCTGCCATCAAGTGCAGCGTTTCGATCGATTGATCGCGTTTGCATGTGTTTTCCGCCGAGTCGAGACCTTTGCGCGCGCCTCATTAACGCCCAATTATTATCCATCGGTCGGTCGCGTCTCTTGACACATGCATCTCAAGCTCGTATACAGACACGACAGTAGCGGTAGCAGCAGCAGTTAAGACGGGTTTTTTTTTCTACTGCACCTCATGATTTATGTAATTATGATTTTTAGTCTTAGAATAGATGCTTGTTTGAATGAATCAAACACTAATAAGTTAATAAGTCATTTAAAAAACTGTCACGATAAGTTTTTTTTTCAAAACAGTGACGAAAAAGCCATATTTATTTATTTAACAGAAGTCATAAACTGAAAAGAGTCAATCATTGTCATTTGCTACAGGGAAACTCTGTTGGTGGCAAGATCGAGGCAGCCGGGCCGGGAGGACTTTTTTGCTTTATCTTCTGGTATAGTGGCATACTGGCATGGTTTGGAGGAAGCTTGGTCCCATGGCTGAACTGATCTTCTTCAGGTCTTCCTTGGCGGCTGTATTTTGAAACTAGTTTGTGTAGTTGCTGCGAGAGAGCATCAGAGCAGTAACATGGAGTGGCTAGTTGTACAGGTGTGTACTTCCTTGCAGGTGCCTGTACTAGCGAAGGGCTGGCTCAATTTGTTTTGTTGCTAGGCTGGCCCGGTAGTAGTAACAGGCCGGACAGACACTCCGCCTGGTGGTGGGCTACATCCTCGTGCATCCTGGAGGCCCTATAAACCACATGCCTTGCGAATGTAATACAGTTCACAATGAGGGCCACGTTAAACCTTTAGGTGCTCCTCCAGGCTTCAATTTGACCCAAGCCTCTCTCTCTATATATATATCAGCCCAGCTAAAGGCCTAGCCATGCCTCTAAAACAATCAATCGATTTCACTGGTACGGTTCATGTGGGTGCGGAAAATCAAAACCACATGTACAAGGATGTACATGTACAATCCTAACCACACATTTTGCTTTGAGATTAGTGCATATGAGAGGGGTTACAATCAAAAAATTGGTGATGGGTGAAATAGTATCTCTCCCTCACCTTTGGCGGAGGAGGGGCTGTGAAACCGGTAAGTCGAGGTAGAGAGGGTCCAAATCCAAACTTGGGCAAACTAGTTCCACCATGGCGGCGACGAAGATGGTGGAGAGGAACCAGATCCGACTAGTTTTGGGCTAGCTGGAGCTCGACAAAAAGACAACAAGGTGGACAGACTTCCTTGGATCTAGTCAACACTACCAACAGCTTCATCGGATCCAATCATCGCTGTCACAAATAAAGAGGAGAGAGAGAGAGAGAGAGGAAGGAGAGCTACCGCCTTACTCAGATTTGATAGGATCCACAGAGAGGAGAGAGTGGGGGGGGGAGTGAGCGAAATTGAGAGATCTGACATGGGTAGGGAGAGATACATATACGTAATGGTGTACGATGTATACCGGCACACAATATATTCCCACCCACTTCCTCATCACGACCCAAAGAAAAACAATAGTGTAGAACGTGAATGGATAGCCATGTATATTTGGTAAAACCGCACTTGGGCTAAAGTCGATTTTGTTATTAAACCCATTAGGGCACTCCTAGTGTTCCATATTGTACAATGTCCATAGCTAATAATTAGCTATTCACATAGGATGAGAGATGATGTGGTAAAGACTTAAAGAAGAGAAAGTGTTCCATGTTGTACAATGTCCATAGCTAATAATTAGCTATTCACATAGGATGAGAGATGATGTGGTAAAGAGTTAAAGAAAAGAAAAAGGAAAGCAATATCTTGCATGGGACATTACTTGAGCACAAAAGCAACAAGAAAGACATAACTAAAATATGCATTAGGGAGGATGGTTGCGTCTACCCCATTAAATCTGTGGCATGGGTGACGAAGGAGAGAAGAGAGAGAGATGAGAGAATGTTGGGGTATAATCGGATCGGATTCGGACATATATTGCTTATATCGTATTTTAACCCATATTTTTTTCTCGAATTCGAAGTTAGATACGGTAAGGCAGGATACAAGTACGAATTTGAGTATTTGAAGTCTCGAATATGGTATCATCAGGACAGATACATAACAGTTTCAGGTCAAAAACAGATAATATAGGCAGATATA
Source organism: Dendrocalamus sinicus (assembly GCA_036346575.1). Classification (NCBI taxonomy): domain Eukaryota; kingdom Viridiplantae; phylum Streptophyta; class Magnoliopsida; order Poales; family Poaceae; genus Dendrocalamus; species Dendrocalamus sinicus. Next base: position 5,672,317 of record CM070660.1, on the reverse strand, counting down.
AGGTTGTCAGAATCATAATCCTAAATCAGATCGGAGGTTTTTTGGTAGGATTATAAATCGTAATACCAATGTAGAATCTAAGATCTTACCTGATTCTACCAAAGAAACATTTAAAAAAATCTATAGTGTATTATTATAACACTAATGCATTTTTAAAATTATGTCTTTTGAAGTTCAGGTAGAATCATAAGAATATTAAGATTCTACCATAGAATCGGATCAGTCTAGTCAATCTTGAATCATAAAATCTTAGGATCATGTGACAGAATTGAGATTCTAACAACCTTGGGCGAATAGTTCGACAACCGATAGATTCAACATGCGATAAATTTATACACAAGTTCAACAAGTTTACTTCTACTTATCCTTTTACTTAACCCTCTGAATACCATCTACACGCTGATGATGACATGGTGTGCATGGGATCTAAGTGCAAGTTTTTTTTGTAGGAAAGCGTCATTCTTGAGCAACTTGAGAACCTCATCCTAATTATCGAGCTTGGCGACCTCAATAGGGGTTTTCCCATCCAGATTTTAGAGTGTGCTATGAATCATTTTATCAAGTCAAATACAAACTAGGGATTGATAATTACTAAAGTTAAGAGAAAATGATTGAATTAACTAACACAATAGCATCATGCTTTAACAGAAGATCCACACGTTCCTTCCGGCCATATCTAGCAGCATAGTGCAACAGAGTGTTCTTGTTCTTATCCAATGTGTCCACTGCAGCACCTACCCCTAGAAGGATTTCTGTGCATTTCAACTGAACATGCAGAAGTTCACCAAATTAATTGCCACAAATTAGCATATATATGAGATGCAAATAAACAAGGAGGAAATGCAGCTCTCCAACTATTATGGGCCAAAAGATCTAAATCTATTGATGATACAACACCAATAGTGGCATCTAATTCAAGATATTATATATTTTAAAATTTTGCAGTAGATAGAAATGCTGCAACTAAGGATCAATAAATGCAAAGACATTGCTTGCGAACACAAACATTTTACACAACACAAAGTACTAACTCAAACTGGCTACAACAAGAGACCATGAATACATGACTAGAAAAAAGACAACCAACCTAGGGCCTATTGATGAACTCCTGGAATGTCAACCTACCATGATGTATAGAAGGACAAGATACCACAAAACATGGAAGTCTAGCAGTATATGAAGGAACATTCATGTTTATTTAGGGTTGCATCATTCATTTCAGCTTTAAAAAGTCCAGCAGATTCACATACCTCACCATAGCCACATGCAAAATGTAAGGCCCTTCTTCCCTTTGCATCTTCTTCATCCTTGTCTACTCCACCATCTAGAGCTTTCTTCAGACCCTGTTGTGTTATTCAACTTGTAAATGCAGCACTTAATGGTAAATAAGTACAATGATTTAATAGAGATTTCCTCAAACACAAATAAAATATGGATGGTGCAACCATATGTAATTCAAAGCTCCCCATGTATAATGAAAATAGTGACACTAGTGGCCAAACAAGAAATGTGCTCACAGTTCAACACCAGATTCATCTACTGCAAAGAACAACATCTATCCGATGATGGAAGCATTTGCGGGATCTATTCCATACCAATTGAAGGCTAATTTGAAAGCTGCCTTACTCTTTACCCAAATAGTTTAGATGACCCATTTCATAAGCATATGGCTCATAAGCTATAAGACAAGAAGCCTAAGTCGTCATCATGAGCAAACAATTAGAAGTCAAGTCTTATAGCCAATATTTAAATCCATTAACTTTGCATCACCAACGTTGGCAGTGTGATGGACAATGGACTCATCATCATAGTCACCTTCTGTTGGCCCAACCTCTCTTAAACGCACGCTTTCACGGTGGACTGACGCACACAAATACGGTCATGGTTGATTTGCTGGAGTTGGGAACGAGATGACTGTCGGAACCCGGAGCAACGACTCCTGGATCCTCTGTGTAAATCGCACTAGTCCAGGATCAACTAGTGCACACAGCGTACAACAAAGATAAATATCAACTATAATGACATTTATTAACTGAATATGGGCATGAATGCCAAAGTTTACATCAACGGCGCATAAGCCAAAATTAAATAATAAGCGCGGAAGAAAACCGGCGGAAGAAGCCCACCGAGCTCGCCCACGTGCAAACGGCGAAGAAGACGCGCCTACTCGTCCAGATCTTCACCGTAGTTGATGTCTTCCTTCTCTGTGTGGAAAAAAACAACGTGAGTACAAACTTGTACTCCGTAAGTCACCCGGGAAAATGCAACATAATGATAAAGGCTTCAATGGAAGGCTTATAGGGTTAGTTTGCATAAAACAGCATTTAAGAAATATAATAATAGATTGAAATTGCTGAATTTAATACAGTATGTAAAAACATTACTTGTAATAGAAAATAATACCGTCAGTGCAGGCTCCGACCAAACACCAACCTATCCACGGGCATCCCACCCGGACCATCTTTTCCAAAAGACCACGTATGGATTCCATCCATCCACACGCTTTCACTGCGCAACTCTGATGAATTCCATCCATTCACCAGATTTCAATCTCTCACGGATTCCATCCATCCGCAAGGTTTTCATCTCTCGTGGATTCCATCCATCCACAAGGTTTTCAAAAACATTTTTGAAAAACAAAGTCTAATCCATGAAAAACTTTTACTCAGCATGCCCGTGATCGTGGGCACGACTATCCAGGATAGATTATACACTCTGCAGAGGTTGTACAACTTTACCCACAAGACACGATCATCCCATATTGCCACCGGGTTACATACTTCCTTAGGTGTGCGGCGATGAGTCGTGACAAGGCCTTTACAATGCAAAACCTTCAACCTGGTCGAGCCAACTCTAAGATTTCACCCAGTAAGGAATCCACCAGACCGGGACCCCCTCTTGAGCCTAGACGAGACTTCTCATGGCTTAACCACGCTCGCCCAAGTGAGACTTCACATGGCACCAACCACGCCACTTTCAACCTACAACTTGACTCGAGTTGGGACTTCACAAATTATTCACCAGTATGTCCCATACCAGCCATGTGGTAGTACGATTAGGGCTTTGCAACAGTAGCTCACAGACCGGTCCTTAATTGACTCAGGCCCAACCACATACCCCCGTGCACGACAATCAACCACTGCAGCTCCAACCAACAGGGCATGCCTGCACCCACCACTCTAACCAATTGCCTAAGTCTAAACCAGTTTCATATTTGTTTTCAAAATAATTTTATAAACCTCCTTGACACACCAAAGTCAAGAGTATATCACATTTTATGTAAAAAGGATCATCATTTTATGTGAAAGATATCCCAGAACAAATAATATAACTTCGCAGGGCTAAGCATTTGATATAAATTCCTCTAGCCAACACTAATGTATTAACTAGAGTTTGAATCTAAGGTGGCAAGGTATTGAGGAATTCAAATTCAATGAAGGAATTAACAAGTAGGCATTAACTATATTTGAAACAGAATTGAAATACGTTGAATAAAAATATGCATGCAATATAATTTAAATCAACATAATTTTATTTTGAAAACTGGGATCAACATGATCAAGGAGGGTGACTTGCCTTGCTCTTCAAATTGGTTTGAATCTTCGTCGAAGAAATCTCCCGAATCGTCGAAGTCTACACGTGAAAATAACCCACCAAATTCAAATAAAATCAAATTAAATTCAAATTGAACTCAAATATTTGAATTGAGGCCAGGAATGGATAGAGGAGAATTTTTGATGAATTTAGAAATTTGAATGGGCCAAATCGGAGTTAAGACGAAGGAGAACGGGCTCCGGGAAGTTTGAAAAGAGAGAAAAAGGAAAAACTGGATTTTTGGAATTATTTTTCTAAAGGAAAATCTGGGATTATGACGTCAGCGAGGAATTTCGTTTCGGCCGAATTATTTTTCAATGGGAAAAGGGACTTATGACGTCAGCATGACGTCAGCCCGAGGGGGAGTCAAGCTGACGTGTGGGCCCCTGGTCCATGGACCGAGTCCACGAGAGGGGAAGGGGTGGTGAGGTGGCACGGGTGGCGGGGCCGGGCTGGCGTGGCGCTGACTGGGCAGACGCGGCCGAGGTGGCGCTGGCGTGGTGCCGAAGTCATCGCCCACGCCGCGCACGCACGCCGGCGGGCGGTGGCGACGGGTGGCGGCGGCGGCGGCGCCGGCGGCGGCGTACGGCGGCGAGCGCGGGAATGGAGAGAGGGGACGGAGGGGAAGTCGGGGGTAGGGGCGGCGGTTACCGAGGACGGCCGGGAGGTGGTCGGCGACGAGGGAAGGCGGCGGCGGCTCGGGGGCTCCGGCGGCGGGGAGGTGCGGACGAGGGGCGGAGGAGCTTCGCGACGAGGTGAGGAAGCTGAGGAAGGAGACGGTGAGGCGCGAGGAGGGGCGACGCGGTGGCAACTGCTCACCAACGTTGGCGACGGCGGCGGGGCAAATGCGCATGGCGCGGGGGCGAAGGAGAGCTCGGGGAGGGGAAGGAGAGGCGGAGCGAGGTGGAGTGAGGGACGAGGAACCTCGGGGCGGGTTTTATAGGGGGCGGGGAGGCGTAGGCCGGCGGGAATTTCTCGCCAGTGGTTGGCGGGGCAGCAGCGGTTGCGGAGGGGTGAGACCGAGCGGGCGCGGGTCGTGGGGAGGGAGGTGGGCGCGGCTTGCGGAAGGGGGCGGTGCACGAGCGGGAGTGGGGGCGTGGCCGAGGAAGAGGCGAGGTGGCCGGGAGAAGCGGGCGGCGGGTGCAACGGCCAGCGGCACGGGGAGGAAGAAGGGGTGCAGGGGAGATGAAGCTGACACGCGGGCCCAGGGTGACAGAGAGAGGAAGGGGAAACCACCGACGGCGGGACCGCGGGCGAGAGGGGAGGAGACGCGAGTGGCCGACGGGTGGGGTCGGGGTGAGGAGAGAGAGGAGCGGGGGCGCGGGTGGCGCGGATGGCGCCGCGTGGACGAGAGCGGATCGAGCGGCCGAGGGTGCAGCGCAGGGCAGACGGGGCGGATGGAAGCGAGGGTGGTGACGTGGCGGCCATCTGGAGGGGAAAGGCGGGATGGAGCGGATGGCCGAGGGGGCGGCGTGGCGAGATCCAGCCCATCCACGTGGCGGCCGGAGGGGGAGGGAAGGGGATTATTTTATTTTCTGATTTTTGGGTTTTTCAGAAAAGCACAGAAATTCCGATAAGCCTAAAAAAAATACAAAAATAACTCCAAAAATTCCAGAAAAATTCAGAGAACCTCCTGGACACATTTTGGACTTAATAAAATTATTTCCAACTAATGTTGGTATTTACTTTTTATACTTTAAATACTTTTTAATTTTCAAAAATACATTTTTAAACTCCAGAAAAACCAGGAAACCAAATAAAGGCCAAATAACTCCAGATAATTAATTTGACATAGAATTTTTATGTAAAATCAAAATATCATATTATTTAATATTATTTTTGGGTTTTTCTGAAATTGTTTTTTTCAAATCCAGCTTTTTCAAAAATAGAAATTCAGGGCAAATCCAAATTTAAAATCTAGGCACAAAAATACTTATTTTAATTTTAATTTTTGTTTTACCTAAATTTTATTTATTTATTTTTATTTTAGCAAAAATTTGGGATGTTACAATGACGGAGCTAATAACAAGATTGAACACAAAAGAACTAAGGTACGAGATTACGATGCTAACTGCTCGCACCTTTTCTATGTTTTTCTCTATTATTCTCTGGCTCTGTAATTGCTCAATAGATTGCAAGGCTTAAATAGATACAACCGAGCCGCACATGCAGGCCACTCACCCACTACACCCACACGACTTGGACTCAGACAATAACTACCTGTGATCCAGTTTTACCGGCCTCATCTTCCCACGACTCCTGCGCACGTCGCGCATTGACGTTCGACCACAACGCACGACCACGCACTTCGACTCCACGCACAGGCGCCACGACCACAACGCTACGACCACACATAGTCTTCGAGTCCTCCGAGTATGGCACTTCGACCATGCAGGTCTTTTGAGCACTGACCGCTTAGTAGTCCTCCGACTGTTACAGTACTCTTACGAGTATGATGTACGACCAACGACTTCCGACTACGACTACACAGTACTCGATACACACGAGTAAAAATGCACACGCAACAAGATTAACCCAACACCTTCCTTCTCAGTTTCTTCAGGTCCAGAAAGTATAGTGGGGGTAGCAGCATTTCTTGGAAAGTTAATTAACATAGCCTGGCCAATCTTTTGAAGAACCTCAGGGTCCTTCTAGTACCTAGATTAAGTAAACCAAATATCTCAGCAACTTTAAAGCCGTAACTGGACCTCAATACTAGTATATAATACAAAAGAGGGATAAGGTAAACTTCTAGTTACACACTCAAAACCAAACCATTAGGCGATACATAAGTTCAACATAACTCATACATAAGTGATAAATTCATACAAGCCACAATAGGAACATATAGATTCATTTCATTTGACCATACATAAGTTCCGCTTGCCATAATAGGAATACAAAATAACATAAGTAATGTCTCAACCTGAACCAGTCCATCCTCAAAGGACCTTCACTTCACACCAATAGCTTACTATAATTTTCTATAGCTCATCATCACTAGACATTTCTTCTTCCTACAATTTGCAAATAAATGTCCCAAACTAAATTAGAAGCAAGTTTTTAACACAAAAAGATCAACAACCTTTACAAAAAGAGGAGTGTGATACCTGAAGCATCATATTAGCAACAAACGTCTCAACAACCTCCAGATAATTGATAATAGATGTAATCTTATTCTTAGAATCTAAAAATTGTAATGAAAGCTACATTAATAAAAAAATGCCCATATATTTGTCAAGTCATTTGGTTCATCTTGACCAGTCCCATCTTGAGTGTCATATAAGAAATTATGAAGTTCATTATTTTCATTGTTCATAAAGTGATTTACTTCTGGTTCATCACTAGGAGCAGGTGTAGTAGTACCATTTGGGACAGTAGATGCAACAAAAGCATATATTTCATACATTTGCTTCACAACATTGACGAATTCTTCAAGTTAAACTTTATACAATAGCTCACCATAAAACTTCTTCATGTAAAAATGTACCTGTTGTAGGGGTGGCCCAACCCCCCGTGACTGGGCTGTGCAACTAGTCCAACATGTAATACGCCCAATAGTGTAGAGGAATATACCAGTATAAATATACCAATGTACCCTCATCCTTTGTAAGTACTAAGGGGTAGAATGGTGATTTCCCATTCTACCCCACTCATGTATATAAACCCCCAGGAGGGGCAGGACGAGAGACATCCTCTCATTCTCACCAACTCTCTCACAGATCTAGCTCTCCTCTTCTCCTTCTACAAGTCCCCTTCTTTACTGTTTGGCCTGTAGCCACGACAGTACCATTCTTTTCTTTAACTTAGGATCAAGAAAGTTTGCCACAACAATAGCAATGTTAGACTTCTTCTAGTACTTTTCAAACTTAGCATTTATAAATTGTGCCATCTCTCTAATAGCGGTATCAATGCTAGCACACCACTCAGATATCAAAACCTTAATATCATAAAAACTTTAGTAAAACAAATCTGTAGTTGGATATAAAAAAACAGACAATAACTCGGTAACATCATAGAATTTCTTCAAGCATTTGCAAAGTGTTAGAGCTTTAACCCATTTAGAATTTGAAGGAGCAATTTTCTCATACCTGCAGCGTTCCAAGCACAAAAACCTCTCAAAAGCATTTCTATAATATAGGACATCCCCCAACATGGTATAGGTAGAATTCCACATTGTAACAACATCCAATGAGTGACCCATCATTGTTTTTAACTCACATTCAGTTGCACACTTCTGGAATTCCTTCCACTGCAATGGAGAGCCCTTTACAGTTGCCACAAATAATCTAATATTCTAAACTATAGATGCAATTTTTTGAAAACCATCTCTAGCAACAAGATTCAATATATGATTGGCACATCTCACAAGAAAAAACAAACTATCACACACTAGTGGACTTTTCTTTCTAAGCTCAGCAATGACATCCTTAACACATGCTTCATTTGCAGATGCATTATCTAAAGATAAAGAAAATATTTTCTTTTTAATATACCATCTCATGAAATAATTAGTAAATGCTTCAGTCAATTTAGCATTGGTATGTCATCTTTCTACATGCATGAATTTACCAATTATCATTGATCCAATGCACAGTGATATACACATATATCCTTTGTTCTGATTTGATGTCCATATGTCTATAGTCATGCTAAACCGACACTCAATAGTTTTAAAATACTCATACAACTTCTTCTTTTCTTCTAAAAAGAGATCCACTACATCTTTCCTAATAGTGGCGCAGTTCTTGATCAGAAAGCTAGGGCATAGGGGTTTGATGAAGTCAATAAAATATTTATGCTCAACAATATTGAAAAGGTACTCATACATGATTATCATCAAATAAATTTTTCTAAAACTAGCTTCTTGATTATACCTATACGTTTCAATGACAATGATGTTGTCTTTACGATTCTTTTCTACTTTGAACTACTACTGGCCTAGATGGAGATTATGCTTTTTCTTCAAATGGATCCAAAAGCATGTTGTGCCATTGGCGGTCTCATATCTGGCATTGTACTTGCAATGGTTGCATTGTGCCCAACATTGAATAACCTTTTGCCTATCCTCTACAACCATCTATGTACTCTTAGTGTACTCATCCCAAACAGCTGATGTGCTCTTCTTCTGCCTCTTTGCACCAAGCTCACCATCCTATAATGCACCCTCTTGCGTGCCACTTTTAATGGAGAATACCCCTTTAATTGGCACTGCTCCCCCCTCAATTGAAGGTGTAGGTGTTGCATAAGATGCAACCACACCCACACTGTCACTTACACTTGTACTTTCAGATACCATCACAATGAACTACATATGTTCTGCAAATCACAATAAAAAAATCAATAACCTAAGCTAACAAAATAAAAACAATTGTATTAGATCATTGAAAAATGCTTGCATGTTCAACTACAAATAAAATGAGTTCAGAAAGGGAAATTCTGTGACATCACTATCAACTTAAGACAAACAACCCTGTTAAATAGTTTTCACATTTGATCACAGTTAATTGTGTAAAGTACATCCTATAGGCGGGGAACCATCTAAAACACTTATAACGCTTGACTACAGAAGCAACAAATAGCCTCGGTATTATCACAGACTAACACCAATTATTTTGTTGAAGTGGAAAGTGACACAAATTACATATTACAAAAGTAAAAAAAATGGACAAATTATCCTTACTACGATGGATTGCTAGGAAACGATACTAACCATGTCAAGTTGTTGCAAAGAAACCATAGTGTATTATAGCAATCTACTGGTTTGCATCTAACTTTTGTACCAATAAATGGAAATATACCAATCCACTAGTTTGCTCATTTACATGTGAGGATGTTATTAATTTGGACTCTCCAAGTAGAAATATAGCAAACTACTAACCTCGACTTCCTTATTTTCACATGAAGACTTGTTAAAAATTGAATCCATCATGAAACATTATCAAAACTTGCATAGTCTTACCACTCAATATCTGAAAGCAATGTCTAAGGAAACACTGAATGCATACCTAATCCACCATTAAAGATAGCATGATATGGTGGTGGGGCCAAAGGATCCCGACGGTGTGGTGGGGAACTAGGGATGAGATTGGAGTTAGGACTGTGGAGTGTGGACACAAGGGCGCGATGTGGTGTGGTGGTCGGTCGGTGGATCAATGGGTTGGGCACTGCATGCCAGGGATTGGGACAATCGGCTAACTGCTCTGCTGTGTTTGAGTCTATTGACTGGTGATTACGGAATAGACCACTAGATATCTATTTGGATAGTATCCGAATTACCGAATACAGGTGTTATTCGATTGGATAAAAGACATCTCGAATTGCTACCAAATCCCATTTGAAATATCCAGCACCAAAACCAAATCTGACCAGATATCGAACTCCATTCCCGAATTCGGTACCAGGTCAGTTGGGAAATGTCTGACCTATTTGCACCCCGAGGAGAATGTGTAAATTTGTTGATTGGGCCTACTGGTAGAAAATATGCATTGGGGGGAGTTATATCTACAATTGTTTCTAAGTGATGTAGAGGGCATAGACAATAATATCTTACATTAGGAATACCCTTAGTAGTACAAGGATGGGAAATGGTAAGTGCTGAATGATATTCAACCTAATTGCACTTCTACTTCATGTGGCTATTTGGTGAAGGTGCAACTGTACAACTATGGAGGGATGGATCATCATTGTGCTAGAATGCTTACCCTAATTAGCCTTCCATTTCAAAAGGATTTTAGTTTAAGTTAAGTTCATACCTTTCTTAAGCCCCCGTTCAAAAGTAATGTGACTTTTTTTTGTTGAAATGACACTGCAGTAATTGTTAACTTTTTCTGAGGTATTCAATCAGAGGAAAATGAACAAAAATTGAAAAAAAAATAAAAAAACAACTTTATATCTCTATGGATAATGCAAAAAAAGGGGAAAAATACACTACTACAAAAAGGCTAATACTAGAAGGCCATCACAGATGGTTTATCGAAACCGTCAGTATTAAATACAATCATAGACAGATTAGGTTTAGAGACCATCTATATTGCTGCCAGCAATAAAAACCATCTGTGAAGAGGTAATATCATAGACATTTCATGGTACGGCAGGCACCGGTCTTTCTCACCTCTCGCACCTTATTAATCCCTCGAGATGCAGACCTCGCCATTCTCCTCTTCTCCCTTTCCCACCTCGCACAACGTCGACGGCCTCAAGATGCAGGCCAACGATAGGAGCTGGCTCACTATGCCCCTTGAGTCAGACATCCTCACTGTTAAGACCAACAATCTACTCACAGTACGTACAAGCCCCATCCATCCTTCATTCCCTTCTCTCTAATGGTTATCAAGAAGACGAGGCTATGACTATAGCCTGTGAATGTGATTGTAGGCCGTGACGAATGGGAGGGCGTGCCATCCTGCGTGCACCGTGCCAGGACGCTGAGCAAGTGCAAGCGTTACTCGATTCTATTCAGGTCCATGCCCAAGGGAGGCGGCGTGCTCTGCACTTTTGATGACCCTCTGTTGTTTAGCCTCGATGAGTACATGAAGTTCTAGTTCACGGTGTTTCTACTGTGGTCGATTTGCAGTGATCGTTCTACCGTGCTCGATCTTTGATGGTCTTTCTACCGTGGTCGATTTGCTGTGGTCGTTCTGCTATGGTCGTTCTGCGGTGATCATTCCACCATGGTCGTTCTGCGGTGATAGTTCTTCATTGGTTATTCTACCATGGTCGATCTACCATAGTCGATCGGTCGCGGTGAAGTTCTGGTTCATGGAGCAAGGCACAAGTGTAATGATCCATTGAAGGTATTCTGTGAAGTAGAGAAAAAGACACGAAAACGAAAAGATAAAAAATCATCAGTACAAATATCACAGACGGTTTTTTATCCGAACCGTATGTGATGACCGACATATCGTAGACTATTTCTACTACAAACCGTTTGTGATAGTCAACTATCACATTGGTGATGACTGACATATCACAGACAATTTCTACTACAAACCGTTTGTGATAGTTAACTATTACATTGGTGATGACCTTATATCATTACTGATCTATAAACTTAGACAGCTGACCAAATCGTCTGTACTGATATTTTTGAACTATCTGTAATGATCTTTTCTGTAGTAGTGAGAGAAAAAGAGAGAAAAGACCACGTTGAGAGGTTAATATGTTCTAAATGGTTTTTGGCTTGTGAATCCAAAAAAATGTTTAGAACGAGGGCTTAAGTGACATCAATCCATTTTTGTTCAGGCATGCATTTTTTTTTGTGAGGGATGCAATTGGTTATTATAACCATCCTTTAAACTCAACAACCATGAGATCATATGAGCATACCCCCGAAAAATCCGTAAATAAACTCACTTACCACGAGTGATTTGAACGGTGACCACTAACCAGGAGATAAGTATCATACCAGTTGTACTGCCCATCGTTTGGTAGAACAATCAGTATGCAAATTAAATTGCCGTTAGAAAGCATGCAAGTTGAGATCGAGTTGGGACCGATAAGACGACCACACGCCACGCACGAGCATGTGGTCTGTACATGCATATGCCATGCATAAGATCAATTCCAAGTTTGTAACTTTCTTTTCACGTTCCTCCCTCGTGCTACTTTGACGCGCGCAACTCATCACGTCACGTTTACATGTATAAATAACCATACAGACACAATCACATCACATGCAACGTGATGGGTCAAGACGACGAGTACCTCTCCCTGCGCCTCATGGCGATTGCCGCCGCAAGCCAAGTCGGCGCCGCCTCAACGCACGGGCAACACAACGTGCCGTCGCCGTCGGCACCGGCCGAGCTCCACTTCCGGTGCCCCCTCTGCGGCAAGGCGTTCGCGTCGTACCAAGCGCTCGGCGGCCACAAGGCAAGCCACCGCAAGCCAGCGACGGCCGCGCCGGCGCACGAAGACGCGGGAACCGCGGGGTCATCGGCGCCGTCCGGCGGCTCTGGGCGACACATCTGCTCGGTGTGCCTCCGGGGCTTCGCCACGGGGCAGGCGCTCGGCGGGCACAAGCGGTTCCACTACTTGCACGGACCGTCGGTGTCTCGTGCGGGGTCAAGCGTGGGTGGTTTTGACCTGAACTTGGTGCCGACGGCGCCGGAGATACGACTGGGTGAGGAGGAAGAGGTGCAGCGCCCGGTACGGGCCAAGAAGCCACGCCCGTCAAATTCTACGTGAACTCTGAAGAACGGTCAGCCCAGACGCCGAGACGCGCGCTATGTGTGCATCATAATTCATAAACCAATGGGTGAATCAGGGTGTAATGTGGTCGCTAGATCTTGATTAGGGTGTGAACTTTGGACATGTTTGGTTTGATGGCAGATTTGTCCATCATGCCTCACCAAAATTTGGCATGCCAAAATTTTGGTCATTAAATTGGCAAGCATTGGCAAGAAAAAATGAACTATATATGAAGAAGGGGGAAGGGAGTCTGACCAAATCTGGCCCAACGCTACCAAACTTTGGTAAAGCAACCAGGGTAAAGCCACACCTCGAGCAGGGTAGATTTTAGCCTAGAGTATTGAAAAATATCTAGTGTATAGCCCAGATAAATTTAATTTAATCTGGATAATATTTTTATGATCCAATTTAGATAGTTTTATATCATTTTATCACTGAGCTTAGGACGTAAATGAATCTAGCTCCGCCATCGGCAAAGTTTGGCATCAAGCCAAGAACGTGTGCCATATGTTCCTTTCGGTCTTTCGGTACAAGGAGAACTAAAACAGCATTACCAATCGTGTAGGTCTTGCAGGTTGCGTTGATCGTAGTTACCGTATCAGCGTAGCTAGCTAGGATTGTTGAATGCGTCTGTGTTCAACACTTAGGCCACGGAATAGTACACCGTATGTTATTCCGTACACCGTATGTGACTAACCGACTATGTGAGACTGTTGAAGAATCAGTATACCTTGGGTAGGACCCTAACGTTAGTGCGTTACTTACTTTCCCGGGGGGGCGGGGGGGTAAAAATAGGTAACTCAAGCACATGTGTCTGTTGGATTTACCGATTGTTGAGTTTGGTAATAGACCTCAGCGGGATCTTACTTTCGGCCCAAAATACTACTTGAGCCCAATCTACGCAGAGCAACCTGTCCCATCCAAAACGATCCCACCCCAACGCAGCCCACTAGAACACCTCCATTTCGGCCCGGGCCCTGACCGGCCGAGGGCCGACTGCGCCTCCACCCGCCGTCCGCACCGTCAGCCTCCCTCCCCAGCTCTCCCATATCCATTCCTCTTCTCCACGAGCGGCCGCGCCGGCGCCGGCGCCACCACACTGGCCGTAACCCCTAAACCCCGCCATGGCCGAAACGCTCGCCTTCCCGCTCCCCCTCCGCGCGCCCGCGCTGCCGCCTCCCACCTCCAAGCCCATCCACCGCCAACCCCCCACGCACTCCCCTCCCCGCCTCTTCTCCTCCACCTCCCTCCTCTCCTCCTCCCACCCCACCCCCACCTCCTCCTCCCGCAAGCCGCGCCTCGGCCGCCCCCTCGACCCCACCCGGCGCGGCGGCGGTGGGAAACCCTGGCACCTGCCGCCCTCCCTCTCCCTCCCCGCGCGACGCGCGCTCCTCGCCCTCCTCTCCGACCCCGACCGTGCCTCCCCGCGCGACCTCCTATCCGCGCTCCCCGCCTCCGACCTCGCCGCCGTGCTGAACGCTCTCGCCTCCCGCGGCCGTCCCGGCGCCGCGCTCGCCGCCCTCCACGCCGCGCGGGACCTCCACGGCGAGCGCACCCTCCACCACCCCCGCATGCTCCCCACGGCCGTCCGCGTCCTCGCGCGCGCCGGCCGCCTCGCCGACGCCTCCGCTCTCCTCGACGCTGCGCCGGACCCTGACGCCAGCGCCTACACGGCCCTCGTCTCCGCGTTCTCCCGCGCCGGCCGGTTCCGGGACGCGGTCGCAGTGTTCCGCCGCATGGTGGGTAACGGCGTTCAGCCCGCCCTCGTCACCTACAATGTCGTGCTCCATGTGTACTCCAAGATGGCTGTCCCGTGGAAGGAGGTGATGGAGCTCGTGGACTCCATGAAGAAGGACGGCATTGCGCTGGACAGGTATACATATAACACGCTCATTAGTTGCTGCCGTCGTAGGGCGCTCTATAAGGAGGCAGCACAGGTGTTTGATGAGATGAAGGCTGCTGGGTTCGAACCTGACAAGGTCACATTCAATTCGCTGCTCCATGTGTATGGTAAGGCACGGAAGCATGATGAGGCAATTGAGGTGCTCAAGGAGATGGAGCATGAGGGCTGTCCACCCAGCGTGGTGACTTACAACTCGCTCATTTCGTCGTATGTGAAGGATGGGTTGTTGGAAGAGGCGGTAGAGCTCAAAGAGGAGATGGAGGTGAAGGGTGTTGAGCCGGATGTGGTTACATACACAACATTGATCTCCGGCCTTGATAGGGCCGGCAAAATTGATGCAGCAATAGAGATATATGATGAAATGGTGAGGAACGGATGTAAGCCGAATTTGTGCACGTACAATGCATTGATCAAGCTGCATGGGGTGAGGGGGAAGTTCCCAGAGATGATGGTTGTATTTGATGAGCTCAGGTCTGCTGGTTTTGTGCCAGATGTTGTGACCTGGAACACGCTTTTGGCTGTGTTTGGGCAGAATGGTTTGGACTCTGAGGTGTCTGGGGTGTTCAAGGAGATGAAGAAAGCTGGTTATGTTCCTGAGAGGGACACATATGTTTCACTTATTAGTTCGTATAGTCGATGTGGCTTGTTTGACCAAGCAATGGAGATATACAAGAGGATGATGGAAGCTGGTATATGTCCTGACATTTCGACCTATAATGCTGTTCTATCTGCACTGGCTCGCGGTGGGCATTGGGAACAGGCAGAAAAATTGTTTGCTGAGATGGAGAATCTGGATTGTAGACCAGATGAGCTTAGTTATTCATCATTGCTTCATGCATATGCAAATGCAAAGAAGTTGGACAAAATGAAAGCTTTGTCAGAAGATATATATGCAGAGAGGATAGAGCCACACAACTGGCTAGTGAAAACGTTGGTCTTGGTCAACAGCAAAGTTAATAATTTATCTGGGACAGAAAAGGCATTCCTGGAACTGAGGAGGAGACGGTGCTCCCTTGACATTAATGTTCTAAACGCCATGGTTTCCATATATGGGAAAAATAGGATGGTCAAGAAGGTGGAGGAGGTTCTTTCACTCATGAAGGAAAGTGCTATCAACCTCAGCGCCGCAACCTACAATAGCTTGATGCATATGTATTCTCGTTTAGGTGATTGTGAGAAGTGTGAAAATATCCTTACTGAGATCAAGTCAAATGGTGTGCGTCCTGATCGATACTCTTATAACACTGTGATCTATGCATATGGAAGAAAAGGGTGGATAAAAGAAGCCTCAAGATTGTTCTCTGAGATGAAATGTTCAGGCCTGAAACCAGATATTGTAACATACAATATTTTCGTCAAGAGTTATGTGGCCAACTCAATGTTTGAAGAAGCTATTGATTTAGTACGCTATATGGTTACTCAAGATTGCAAGCCCAATGAGAGAACCTACAATTCAATACTTCAGGGCTATTGTAGGCATGGTAGGATAGTAGATGCCAAATCATTCCTTAACAATCTTCCCGAGCTTCATCCTGGAATATCTAAACAAGAACAACAAAAACTATTAGAACTGTTGGCCAGGCACAGTTCATAAGATAGTTGTTGAATAACAAACCTTGTTTGTATTCTTGAGCATGGCAAGTAGATAGAATTATTTTCGCTGTTGTCCTTAGCAGCCTGTACTTCGTAGTGGAAATGTACAGATTACATGTTTTCTGAAGAGGAATCAAAAGAAGCTACTAAAATGCATTTAGTTTCTCTGCTTAGTTTGATGAGAAACTCATGTTTGTAGAACCTCCAACACAGATGAGCCACTGTGTTCTAGTTATGGTGTGTGTGTGGCCTGTTGGAAGTTTTTCCTGTAAGGTGTGTGTTACATGTATATATTTGTTGTGTCTTACTCCCTCCATCCAAGTTTGCTGACTGCACCACCACCGGGACGCTGGAGAGGACAACAACCTATACCGACTCCTTCTGCTGCTGCCCCTAACTTCATCTTCACCCGATCTGCGACTACTTCTTCCACTACATCAGCAAGACTGGCTTCCACTACTACTGCTGCTGCTCTCCTGCTTCCTCTACATCAACTCCTAGCAACTGTTCTGCTTCATTCTGCACTGCATCCCCTACTGATCATCTTCAACACTACCTTTTGTTCATTTCCTGGGTTTAATCTTTCTAGACTCTGCCTTATTTCTGCAGCTAGTTTCTTGTGCTAGTGCTGTGAGTAATTTCTGAATGTCTGAAACTTTATTGTGGAACTTGTGATCTGGTTGGATGATTGCATGGATTTTGTAGTGGTAATGCTATGGTCTGAAATATCTGATTAGATCCTATTGTTAGAATATTAATTTTGTAGTTTGTAGATCGATTCAGTAGATTTTTGTAGCATTGAGTTGTTCTTTTTCATGTTCTTATGGTCAGTTTATTAGATTTCGTCGAATTGAAGGCAGCGATGGCGCCATGCTCAGCACTCGCGCTCCGCTCCCTGCTCCTCCCCGACCCGTCCACCCCCTGAACCTCTGCGCCGTCGCGTCTGCCCCGGCGGTTGCGCGGTCTCCTCCTCCTCGTCTCCGCCTTTGCTGCTGCTCCTGCTCCATCTCCAACGGAGGAGCCGGCGGGGACCGTGACCAGCCGCCACAGGAGGCCGTGCTAGAGGACATCTCAAATGAGGAGCTCACCCCAAGCCTTCTCCCATTTCATTCCTTACTATCTTGTGCTTTATTAATGGTTTCTTGGCTTCTGGTTCTTGTCTCAGTGCTTGCGGGCTGCAGCTCCGTGGAGGTGGAGAGCCGGGATATGAGTTGGTTGATTTGCTATGGTTGGATTTTTAGGGCTTATGGAAATAGACGACGATTGGGTGCTGTTCTTGATGGAATTAGAGGAAAATAGTATTCGCGTTAGTGACTTTGTTTGATATGCTATACAGAACTTGCTCACCAGCATACAAAGAATTCGACATGTCTCCTAGAACGTCTTTATACTTGATAAAATTATTTCTTGGCTTACACTGTGGTCATATAAATGTGGTGTATATACAGAAGAATCATGTTGCAACACCGTGTGTTTCTCTTGTCTATGCTTGTTCATTGTTCCTCTTACATATTCTTGTGATTGTTTTCATTCTGGACACATTGGATTCTAATCCTAGGCAACAGGAATTCATTATTTTGTTGGCCATGTCATACCTCCTGTTTTTGAAGAGAATAGCTCCATGACTATACTTCATTGCTGCGATATGCTACTTTCCACCCAAAAATGTCCTTCACATAAAATTTACAAATACTATTCCTATTTTTTTACATACTCCATACTTTGTCGTAATTCTCCGTTACATTAAAACGACTTCATCATTGCATACAACAAACTACATTTCAGGGACGTACTCCTTTTCAATCATCAACATATTCCCTAGTTCATACTCTTTTGAAAAAACAACCCGCCAACAAGTTCTACGTACTCATTTTCTACATACTGGATACTAGTTATCATATCTTTCACTCCACACTAATTTTATTGACAAACTTCTGTACTTCAATTCTGTGATATGCTCCTTTCCAGCAGTAAATATACTCCCTACAATTTTAAAGTTAAATTCTAATCTTTAACATACTCCATTCTCATTTATTACATTTCATTGACATACTCCTTTTCCATTAAACAAACGGGTGTGTATAGGTATCACCCGGATGTTTTCTTCTCAACAATCATCCAAATTTCAGACCGTTGGATTAAAGATCCAACGGTCTCTTTTTTTGGAGGGGGGAGAATTTTTTTTGGAGGGGGGTGAATTTTTTTTAGAGGGGGTGGGGAGAATTTGTGGCCCTTGGATCTCTAATCCAACGGCCACAAATCTGGATGATAGTTAGAAAGAAAACATCTGGATGATATTTATCAATACCCTAAACATTATACTACATAGTAATTTTTACGTTCTAAGCTGACTTATCACATACTTCAATCTTGTTTTCGAACCATCATTATACTTCATATTAGCCAGCACGAATACGTAGATACGAACGGCTGGAATGCGTATATGCAAACAGCAGGAATATGAAGCGATCATACCTCGTGACCATGCTCCCTATTTTTTGAGCCGGCCAGTGCGCTCTGCATGTAGACTTTCCAACTAAACACATTCAAACGCCTGTTTTGTATGCATGAAGGAAGGGAGTATATACGCCTGTACGTATGCATGCAGGTTCACTTTTCACGGAAGTGGGGCTGCATGCATGCAACCGCTCAAAACACTTCCCACGGAACATGAAGTGTTAAGCCATAACAGATATTTCCAATTAGCAATGCCTACTTATTTAGCACCTATCACAAAGATTATCGACGGTAACGAGGTATAGGAGTATATACTCATAGGAGTACAAAACAGGCTTATATATAGAGCGCGCGCGCGCGCGCTCACACAGGTGGCTAGTCATGCGTTACCTTACTGTGATAAGTCATGAAGACGTCTCGTGCTTCTTTCTTTCATCTGATGTGCTTGTTTCCTTGCACGTTTGAGCTCCAAGAAAAACGGTTTTACTTCGAGGTAAATTTAACTTTACTTTTCTTTCATCTGATGTGCTTGTTTCCTTGCACGTTTGAGCTCCAAGAAAAAGGGTTTTACTTCGAGGTAAATTTAACTTTACGGTAGAGTCTGCTTGCTTAGTCATGTAACTTTGTTTAGACTTACAGTGACTATAATACAACGTGAGGAAGACAGAGTTGTTTTAACTTTTTTTTTTTTGCGAGACAAAGATGTTTTAACTACCAGCCGTTGTTTGAACTTGCATTCATGTGGTACAAGGAATCTGGATTCACTGTACAAATTGAGCCCAACGCAAGGCGTACGATTGTAGCGTGTAGTTTAGAAAGTGAGTTGTTCCATTGCTCTCTCCCTCTCTCTCTCCTGATGTGCTCTTTGTAGTGAATATCAATCAACTTAATCATGCCTCTTCCATGAAATTTGTTATGGATGTTCTAACGCTGCCGCTTTGTTTTTTTTTTAAGCTTCGCCTATAGAATTGACATCCCTGAAGATTGATGCTTCGAGTTGCCTCCCCATGCGATATGTGCAACAACCAATAGCTGGCTCTTGGCTTCAGGCCCTGATGTGGAGTTCAAAAGGTAGCCCCGTTTACTGCTGCTAGTAGGTTGTCAAGACTCAAGAGGGCATCTTGGCAGCTGCAGTTAACGGGAGATGCGATGAGGCGTGCTGCGATGTGCTCGAATTTCATGATGGTGTTGGGCATCTTACTCTAAAAATGATGAGATCTATGTTGCCAGAAAGCAACTTTTACACACGCTTTTAGAAGACCAAACCAAAGAAAGGAGAGATGGATTTACCCTCAAACCCTTACTCAAACTTCCTTTTCGGAGTAAGATTTTGGCTAAGTTGTTGAAGCTGTTGGCTTCATACTACGGGTAGCGTTGCATATAAAGGTGTTTCGGCAAATATTTCGAGTTAACTCCAAATATAATCATAAACAGAAAGATATAATACTAGCTGCGTATATATGACAATAAAAGAAATGTTTAATAAAACATGAATTCTCCTCAAGTCATATAATATGAATATTACATTAAACATGGTAGTAAGAAGGAAGTAAACAATCAGCATAATACTCATATGTATTAACAAGATTTCTGCTCTCAGATGTCAGTTGCTCTTGTTTTTAACACATCACCTTCACGCCACTAGTGGTCTAATTTAATTCAATAATTAGAGTGCCAATTACTTATCAATCTAATTTAATTCAATAATTAGAGTGCCAATTACTTATCAGTTCTGTTATATTATGAGCTCTTCAGCTTACCATAACAATAAATTCCAGTTCAACAATAATTAAATTATCCGAAGTGCAGTGACAGCAGAGGTGCAAATGGAGCGGATAATTTACATTCGACCGACCAACCGAAGACTCATGGAATGAATACGTAAGGAGTAAATGGGTATCTGACACCATCCATATCGGGCTTTGACTCTGAAGGAAAAAATGAAATACGATACGGGATAAGTGATATTTGTCCATATATCTGTATATCAAGTGATATGAGTATGTCTGTTGTGACTTCACTTAGGAGCAAGATAATAGATAGATGGACCATCACATCTAAATAGTCAGGGAATACTGAGTGTTCTTTCTTTGACATCTTGATGATTAGTCTTTTCGTGTTTGCTCTAATTGTACCTTTACTGTTCAATATCCTATGTAGGGGTAAAAATGAAGCGAATAATTTTCGTTCAACTGATCGTTCAAAAGCTTGTGGAGCGAATACAAAATGGAGAAATAGGTATCTAGCATTATCCGTATCCGCCTCTACCTCCAAGAAAAAAAATGGAATAAGATACATGATTACTGATATCTGTCCGTATCCGCTCCGATTGCACTCATAAGTGATAGTATATGTTGATGCTAAACAATACTTCGACTAAGAATAGTACAGTAGGTAATCAATGGCAAATAACAGGATAGCAAGTATGTGAAGACTTGATAGCTCACAATTCTAGCAAAAAAAAGCTTCATATTGTCACAACTAATCTCATCTAGACCAATAATCCTCGTTGAGTAATTGTTTACCACAATTTATTATGCCAAATCACCCTTAGCTAGTGTTTATCATAATGTGATAAAACAATAAGATAAAAGCACTAGCTTGGCACACTTAGCACAACGTTATCACTAAGAACGGAGAATACTCACTGCTACGATGGCACTTAGGGCCTGTTTGGTTCATGACCAGAAGTTATCTAGCCACAAATTAAGCGTGTCACATTTTTTAGGTAGCTGTTTGGTTCACTGACGTAACTGTGGTATACCACACTTTCTTAGCACTCGGCCCCACATGTCATAGACTCAGTTTCTTGCCAAACTTTGCCACAAGTGTGGCTTCGATTTTGTTAGTCACACTTTCTGTGCCAGCCACATATTGCCTAAACTTAGACATGGCAAGCTTAGGCACCAACCAAACAGGCCCTTAAAGCCATAGTTTCACAACGTGGTCTTTGGAGATGCAAAGCCATCTTCTTGTACTGAGGGCATAGAATAAGAAGTCGAGGTACTCAAGAATGTCGCACAACACACAAGCCAAAAACCAAGCACCAACCAAGTGCTCAAAGGAGCAAAATCCCTACAAACTCTCAGTCAAACCGAGGCCAACTCCACTAGCACAACACCACCACCACGGCGCCCTCACATACGGAGGAAGCCTCAAGATCTAGCCCACACCGATATTGCCCAATAATCGGTACCGCTCTGTCCTCCATGAAGTCAATCAACATCACCGACCAAACAGCAAGTTGAAGGACTCCAAGTTGTAGGAGATGACCAAACCAATGCCTCCTTTGCTGTTGCCATCACCGTAGGTCGGGAGGCGAGTTGATTGGATCAAATTGGTGAAGAGAAGCTCTCGGTAAAGAAGAAAATGGGAGGAGAGGAGAAAGAAAAGGATTCGGGTTCCCAAGAGAAGTTGGGGTTAAGAAGGAAAGAGGAGGTGACGGTGCAGTTCTTAACTACCGTCGAAACCACCAGGGAGACGAGAGTGATGATAGAATAGATTCCCATCTCCACACACACGCCCGCACAGGAGACGCCGCGCAAAAAGATAAGCTCCATCTCCTCTCTATCTTACCCCCTTATCCCTTCATCCTACTTCTTTTTTCAAATTAGGAAATTCCAAAAATGTTGTCGCTCCAACAGGTAGTAGATGTGGATCTGCATCTAATTCCGACAAAAATATTCTCGTTCCGACACCAGAACGGGGGTCCAAACACCGCAAGCTCCTTTGCCGGCTACCAGACGCATGCTGCTGCTACAAATCTTCTTTTTTTTTTCCTTTGAAACTTCGCTGCTACAAATCTTATTCTCCCGCGGGCAATAAGGGCGTCTCCAACAGCTGGCTATTTAGTTAGCTAGATCTGATGTGGTAAGGAAAAAGTAGGAGAGAGAGTAGTCACTAGCGACGAGCAAATAGCTGATCTATTTCACGTAGTCCAAGAACATGAGAGAGGAGCATGTGGGTCCAACAGTATAAAATAGTCTTTGCTTTTGTCTCTCACCTCCACGTCAGCTGACTATATAGCTAGTACTAGCTATTACCATTGCGGACGCCCTAATACTCCTAGTTCGACTATTTGTTAATGTGGCACCGACACGGGACATGCTTATCTGCCATTTATGTGTTCCTCCCGTGAAAAAAGGCTCATGAATGATGGAGGAATCGCCCAACGGGAAACAGCAACGTCACTTGCCAGAACGTACCGGTACACGCGCGAGTTGAAGAAGCCAGCCTGGAACAATCAATTTCGCATCCTTCTGGGCTGGACTGGGCTGGACTACTGGGACAGCAGCAACTGTGCGCCCCTGCCCGGTGCTGGGAATCGCGCGCACGTTCGTGCTACGGTCACGGGCTATTGGTTGGGAGTAACTCCGATTAACTCCATCATCATCGGTATCACCCTCTCTCGGATCTATCGGGGCCTGTTCTTCCTGTCTTTTTATTAGCGGTAGGTGTTTTTGGCGGTAATTTATAGTTTATGAGTTAAAATTTTAAATTCTGACCGTTCGTGTGAAGTAGTATAAAGAAAAAATAATCGTATATAATTTTGACCGGTACAGCTAAACTCAGTATATTTTTTACTATAATCTTCCTGTTAACCCTATCTTAAAAAAACGTACTATTTAAAAGTTAGTTACTGCAGCATAAGTCATAAGCCACAAACCATGAGTGAAAAAGAAGGAAGCCCTAGTTTTGGGCTTTGGTTTATCCAAAAATCAAAATAAGCAAAATAATTTATTCAAGAGATTTCTCAAAATCACTTATTTCTTCTCAAGTTTGTCGACTCTTATATCATTCATGCTAGCGTAATTATTGTCCGCTAACATCTTAGAAAACATAATAAAAAAACTATCAGACATAATTAAAAAATATCAATTATAGATCATAAGAACATGACCATATATAAGATGACCGAAACGGAACCATATCAAATACACCACACAGCCACATAGCTGGATGTCAAATACGCTTGCCAGTTGATGTCGCTAACCACAACGGCGCAAATGCGGTACACCCGCGCGCGCGCGCCTCCATCGCCGTAGAACCGGTTGCTCTCGGTTGGATGCGCTTAGTAGGTGAAATGGAAAACTCGTTGCTGTACACAACTGATTATGTTGGCCTATTCTTTTTAATTTATTTTAATTTATGATTTATGACTTCTATCGAACAAGTAAATGAAATAATTTTTTTCGTCGTTGTTTTAAAATAACTCATCAAAATAGATTTTTATAAGCGATTTACCGACTATTTATTTATTTACACAAACACTTTTATTATTAAAATTAAAAGCTATAAATCATAATCATAAACCACATTAACATACCCGTAAACACGCGCCGTCGCTGAGCACCGACACAGCCGATCGATCAATCCAAGCGTTCGTTCGTAGTTGTATGATTGGTAGTGCACGCGAAGACTTGGAATCTACGGCTGTTGCCGCCTTTTGCACCAGCTTTTCGAGATTTTTTATGTCATCCCAACCGTTATCATATATGTCGTTAACGGAAGCATGGACTCACCGACTCACTCGTAGTAGAAAGAAATAATAATATATCAGAAGGAATCGAAAGTGTTCATCCATCCTACGAGTAAGCAATAAGCGTTCACTACTACCCAGATCACTGATGGCACTATTTCAATGATGAAGTATTAGCATGTGGGAAATGTTAACGAGATAAGAGATTAAGAGGTCCATCAAGAGTACAAGACGCACCATAGATTTAAGTCAGTTGGATTCACGGGTAAACAAATGAGCACGGCAGGCATGAACAGTAGTGAAATGTCAGAACCAGGTTGGCATCTGCACATGTAAAAACAGTAACATAACCTAGGATGGTAAAACTGCAAGTTCTAAACCATATGAGATGGTCCAGATTAATGTTATAATGAACTATTATAACGTTTGTGAAGTGGCCAATTGGTTTATAAATATCACACTTTGTCTAGACTGATTTTTGATAGAATTTGAGGACTTTGGAATTTAAGTTATGGATTTAGTTAGATTGACATAAGTCATTAGATTAAGGCTGCACGATGCATGTCTTGGCTAAATGTCGGTTAAGTTATGAATAACTTATACCTAAAAATTATTTTTTTAATCTTTGGATGTGTAGGATTGTTTGAAGTGAACTATGGTCAACGACAATGATCGGGGCTAGATTCATGGAGGAGCTGAGGCCCAGAATGATCGAGAATAACATGTGAGATGGTGAGCTCAAGTATGGCACGAGAAAAGCAGGAACGTATAAGATATGGAGACTACCTCTGAGAATCTATCTGCACCTATCTAGTCACTTTGATAGCAAATTTACCAAAAAAAACTCGGTTTTGCTTGATTTGGGCTAAAATTGTGATTTCTTGATCCAAGAGTATTTGAGTTGATTTCTTTGGTGTTCTGACTTGCTATGATATATGAGAATATATCTAGACCCATCTTGGTCATCATTCACCCACGAGCAAGTTGTATTCACCGATTTTGATTTTGACTCAGTTTTGGTGGAATCTTCCAATAAACTGAAAAATGTCTCAACTTTGGCCATAATTTTTATGATTGGTTGTTGGAATAGATTCACAATACCATAGAGAAAATCTCTACAAAGTTTCATATCATTTGGATCTATGGATATGAAGTTCCATCCATTCTCGTTTTGAAACCGTGCTGGCAGACAGTTTGTTCTTCTCTACTCGCTGAGTTTTCGACCACGTCGATCCCATACCACATTGGGTGTTTGATCTCTCACTGTTCGTTGATCACATTGGTTGTATTTCGACCTGATTTGACCACGTTGATTTTAGATCACTCGTTGGTCTTCAATCACGTTGGTTCCGACCACGTTCATTTTCGACCACGTGGTCAAAGTGGTTTTGACCACGTTGATTTTTAGTAACGTTAGTTTTCGACCACTCTGAATCGAATTTCGACCACATTGGTTTTGACCATATTGGTTTTCGACTATGTTTGTTTTCAACTGCTCTTTAGTCGTCAAACGCTAGAGTCGATTTCTGATCACGTTGGTATCCGACTGGTAATCGACTTTCGACCACGTTGATTTTCGTCTGATAGTCGAACTTTGACCACGTTGGCTTCCGACATGTGGTCGTAACCAGATCATGTTGATTTCCGACTGATAGTCGCAATCCGACCGCGTAGTAATCTAAACAGGTCGTGCACAGTTCTATGGGTTTGTGGTTTTCAAGTGGATTTGCTATCTTAATCTTAATAGTTTTATAGCTATCGGAGTAAAGGTTAAACATATACATAAAGAAAAATTTTAAGTCACCATTAACCCTCTTTGTTGCCTATTGTCTTCTACAAGATGCAAATCATAGTTCACTGAATGTGAATATCACGACAAATTTCGTCCAGAAAAGCAAACGCCAAACGCATATCCTACCAAACAGATCTGGCAAGCAGGACACATTCAACAGAAGACAAGCGCATGAAAAAAGACAGATTTGATTAAACATGGATGGAATATTGCAATGATAAAAATATAAATAAATCTCAATGGTACCGTACAAAAGGGGGAGCGGAGAGGAGAAGAGAAGGACGAGAGAATCCGACGTGACCATCAATCATCAAACGTGAGTAGTGGAGCTACACAGGAGGCCAGCCTGGCCGCCGGGGACGGAGAGGCCCGGCCTGTTAAAAATAGACAAGAATACAGCACAAAAAGGGATGGCACGCACGCAACCCGACGCACGGCCAGCGAACCAGCTCGTCCGAAAGCCACTGTGCAGCGGCTGCATAATTGTGTCGTGGCACGTCTCGACGGCAGGGCTGGCTCCGCTCGCACGCGAGCGCGCCGGCCGGTGGCGCCTATGCGAGCAGGGCGGCGAGGCCCAGCGCCACCGCGCACGCCGACATGATGCTCCCTGCCATTGTCTGCACGGTCCTTCCTGCCGAGCTCTGCAAGTCACCACAAAAGAGGCATTGCTTAACCAGCAACGTAGCGAGGTAATAAATAAATAAATAAATTACTCCTGCAGTGCTACTACAAAGTCACATGATTTGTCCTAGCATGGTCCTCAGCAATTTGTAAATGTTTCCTGAGCACATGGGTCCTACAATCAAGTGTTGGTTGCTGATTGTTGTTAGCTACAGTGATTAGTAGCAGTGCGATGGAGGCTTCGAGAGTGCGCAGTTGTTTATGGGCGCAGTGCAGGTTATAATACTCCTACTACTTGATGAACTGCTTAAGTGCCGTCTAATAGATCTGCTTTTTCTATTTATAGCTATAGCCTTTAATTTATGGTTAAAATTTTTGAATTTTTGTTTATATACGAGAGAGATTACGGAGAAATAATCGTTTTCGATTTTCGATAGTACATATATTGAACTTTTAACGTGTACTATAATTAACTTATAGATCATATCTTAAAAAATAATTCGTTTAAAAGTTAGGTACTATAACAAAAATTAAAATCTATTTTTTAAAAACAGTAAAAAAAACAGGCCCAGCATTAGTAGCACCATGGACGGAACTTTCTAATGTTGCATTAACTACTGTATGTCCGTGTAACGGCAGGAGGCACATGCATTCCTGGCCAACATGTCGGGGGCAAATGGATCTACTCTACTCTATTCGCACTCACCTTCACAGGTTAGGTGGTGCTCCGAGAAAAATATGGTCCAATTAATGAGCACGCACTAAGAGCATTGTTAATTGTTTTACTCTCGGTGCAGTGGTGGTAACAACAACGGTAATGCTTGCTTAACGTGAAGGCTTAAGAGTTTATCACCGCGTCCAACTAGCAGTTGTGCTGTCGGTTTGTGAGACAGTAGAGCGGTTGTGAAATTTAGACGGCCATTGTTGGTTTAGATGACGTGTAGAAGTACAGAGAGGAAAGTACCGCGGTGTCGGCGGCGGCGGAGTCGCCGGCGGGTCCGGGGGCGTCGGCGTCGGCGTCGGCGGATGCGGCGGGGGCCTTGGCCTTGGTCTTGGAGGACTTGGGGGTCTCGGCGACGGGCGCGGGAGCCGGGGCCTTGGAGCCCTTCTTCTTTTTCTTGGAGGACGTGGCGGGCTTCTTCTTCTTCTTGGCTGGCGCGGGCGCCGGGGCCTCGGTGGGTTTGGTGGGGGCGGCTGCGGGTGTCTCCGGGACGGGAGCAGGGGGCGCGGCTACAGGTGCCTCGGCCGGGGGAGGGGAGGCGGGAGGCGGGGTGGCCTTGGCCTTGGCCTTGGGCGCCGGCGCGGGGGCCTTGGTGGACTTGGGCGGCGCGGCGGCGGGAGCCTTGGCCGGTGGCGGGGTGGCGGTGGGCGCGGCGGCGGGGGCCGGGGTGGCGGGTGTGGTGGACGGCGCCGCGGCGGGAGGGGTTGTGTCAGAGGGCGGGGCCGGGGTGGCGGTCGGCGTGGCGGCGGGGGCGGGCGTCTTCTTGGAGGAGGCCGGCGGCGTGGTGGCCGGCGCGGCAGCCGGAGCCGAGGACTTCTGCGCGACGGCGGAGTGCGCCACGAGGAGGCAGAGCAGCGCGAGGCAGAGAGCGCCGGCGCGCGCCATTGCTGTTGTCTGGTGTGGTGTGCGCGCGCGAGGCCGAATGCTCTGCTCTGTGGTTACGGTGGGAGTGGCAGGGGAGGGCGTGGAGAGGGAGGGATAAATAGCGCAGGGAGGGGGACGCCGCGCCCGCGCCAATTGGTGGGATGGGAGGGACGCGTTCACGTGGCTAGCTGGGCCGCAGTGCTGTGTTGTGCAGGGCAGGACGGTGGGTAGCCGTTGGGGCATTAGCCAGTAGGTGCAGATGTACGCGCGCGTCAGGACGCGACGGCCCAGAGGAAGAGAGAGAGGCGAAGGGATTGGGCGAAAAATGGGCTGTCTCCAGATCGTTTCCAGGCCATGCGTCCATGGCTGGCCGTCCTTCAAGTCTTCCGCGTTTTGGAAGGCCCTATTTTGACGCTGTTTGGTTCTGAACTCCCCACATGCAAAAAATCCATATCTTGAAGCAAATCGTCGACATCGTCGTGAAATTTAGCCTGGTACTGGCTTGGTCTGAGAATTGATCCTATGGGCCGTACGGCGGAAGTGAACATTGGCAAACTAGAGATTGCCCATTACACGTATCTAAGCTATTCGGCAAAATCACTAATTCCAACGATATAGTTGAAATCAAGTACTTAAATTTAACAAACATAGGAAGAAAAACTATGGCATATAGCCGAACTAAACTGTACCAAGGAAAAAGGGTGAAAAGCAAGCCGATGATACAACAAAAATTGTCTACTTGTTTAGAACGCAGGAATAAAGTAATCAGTTCATTTTTTGCAGAAACAAAAAAAAATTCTCGCGTTCCAAACTGGCCGTAGAGGCGATACGAACACTTGCAGTTGCAGGAATGACAGCATCACAGGGCATGCTAAAGCGAAATGCAATACCCAAAGACTGAAGGGTATTGTACATTTTTTTCAGCCTTGGGCTTATGAACCTATGCGGCTATGCCGAAAAATATACCGTGGGTTCTATGAGATTGACATCAAAAGCTGACAGACGGTGTTATTAGAGTCGTAGTTCTTCGCAAAAGTGGAACAAATTTGAACATGTCCTGAAATTTTAGCATTGGCACCCATGCATGCCTGTTTTCATTAGCATTCATTAGCAGACATCCTACCTGAAGATGCTTTATCAGAAAGGCTAAAGCCAAGCACTAAAACTTGTGTGCCTTGTACTAAAGCAGCTTTAGATCAAGATATGCCCGTCCTCAAATCCGGCTTTGTTCTAATCAAATCAAAGATGTAACAACCTAAAAGAACAGAAAAGATGAATGGGTTGTTTCTGATCAAGTGAAGCTTCCGCTGCTTTTTATGTTTCAAAGATGGCATGCCTCCAGCAGAACAGACATTGGCCAACTTGCGAAGCAAAGTCTTCAGATCTACGAGGTTAAAGGTGGAGATGCAGCATAGCTGGTCATTAGCCTGTGATTATACATAGGATAATACCGCACATGAGGATAAATTCACACTACACTAGTATCAAACTTTCTGTTTCATGAATACATGTATCACTTCTGCAAAACTATGAATCCAACAGAGGAAGAAGATCAAAAGATGCAACAGGAGCAGCATAAGTTCGGTCTAGTACTCTACTTGCTGTTAATAAAACTAGTAGCCGCAGAAACAAGGGAACAGCTAACATGTCCAGAAGCAGTAGGGCCAAATGATTTTGGACCATAGCGCCTTTGATGCTTATAGAAAGCTGACACAAAACATTTAGATTCCAACCATCAGGTTACCTTGGTGCAAGTGAAGCAAATTGATGCAAACATTGCTTTCACAGGCAGAAATGTGTGAGCTCTTGCTCCTTGGCATGTTATGTCGGATTCCCTAATGCATGTAATCCACAGTGTTTGGAGGCAACTCAGACCCACCCAGCCACTACTCTAACCTCGTTATTTTTCTCCGTGATGTGTAGCCTCCAAGGCAGGCCCCGCAACAAACTAATTTATTCTCTCAGCCTCGACCCAATCTTCTCCTCGCCTGAGCTGCTCACCACCTCACCTCGCGTCGCACCCATCGAGTCCGCCGCCACATCAGCAACAGCAGACACAACCATTGAGTAGCAGAGGTCGTTCCGCATCGCGCTCCACTGCTCCGCCCAACCTCAAAGACGGTGACCAGATTTGCCTTCCCCAAGTGCGGCGCGACTGGATCTAGCAGCGGGCGGCCAGGACGCCGCGGCATGTGCAAGCTCGGCGACGACGTCAACCAATGGAATAGATATGTACTCCTCCTTTGTTCATTTAGGAGCTCGGTTGAATGGTTTCAATCGATGTGGGCTGTGTGGATTGATCCTTCTTTCTTCTTTATTTCTTTTATTTTTCTATCTGCTTCGGATAAATTTAGTGTTTTCTCTTATGTCATTTCTATTAGTATTGTTTATCCTTTAGTTATATTAAATAAGCAAAATATGTTGTCTTATATACAGGAGACGGTTTAAATTCATAAATTAATATAAATAGTAAAAAAATTGTGATGGAAAATTACGATAAAAATAATATAAAATTGTTAACAAATAATTTACTGTTAGATAATTTATCTGTAATGCTAATTTTAAATGAGACAGAAGACTTAAAAGGTCATTTTAAAAAGAGACTATCGTACATGTTAAATTGCAACGGCAACACTTAAAAATTAATATTTTAAGGCTTGGCCTGGAGGTGCTTCTTATTGAAAAGGCTCGGAGAGGAACGCAGTGCCAGGAGATTCATTTAAGAGGCCAAAAAAAAAATCAACACAACGTGGATGCTCTAAACAAGGCAGGCATCATGCATGGCATCAAATGCATAGTAGCGGGGCCGCATGTATCAGAGTTTAATAGACATCTGGTGATGGCACTGCCAGCAACATTGCAAGATGGCCAAATATATCCTGTGAATCCTGCAGGTACGCTCTAGCATTCCCAGAGGCTGCTCAATATCTGACGATGAACACTGCACAAATTAAGGTGCCGCTTGTTGAACTAAAATAAACTGGTTTATAGCTGAAATTACATTGTAATTGACTGAAATTACACTTTAACTTATGGGACTTATTTAGCGTAGCTAAATTAAAAAAATTAAAAATAGGAAAAACAGTTTAGCCCATCACGGACAATATAAATGAATAAAAAAAGAACCGGTAAAAAAATCTCAAAAAAGCAAAAAAAAATCAGAAAATGACGAAATTTAAAAATAGTAAAAAAATAGTCAGAAGCTAAATGTTCAAATCGAAATAATCAGGATCTAAAGCATGGTCGCAATAAACACGACAGCAGATAGGGGGAATTCATTGCGAAAAGCAGGGGTTTTTTTTGGGGCTACTAAAATCGAAGCTCAAATGGGATTATGGGTACTTAAGCTGATCAATTCGGCTTAAGTTTCTGGCTTCCGGCTTATTTTTCACTATTCATAAATTTCGTCTTTTTCCGAATTTTTAGCTTTTTTGTGCTTTTTTGCCGGTTCTTTTTTTCTCGTATTTGTTTGTATTATACGTAATAGGCTAGCATATTTTTTTATATATTTTTTAATTTTTTTAAAATTAATTATGCTAAATAAGCCTCTGTCAGCTACAGTGTTTTTTTTCAGCTAGCTACAGTACTTTCAGCCATAAGCCACTAAAAGAAGCCCAACTCATCACCACCAACTAGCCATCGTGATCAAAATGGAGACGATAAGGCAACACGACTCGTATGAATGCATTAAACAGGATTAGCATGCGTCGGAAGGTAATAATACTAGCAGTGTGTCGTGTGCATCTTCTTCTTCTTCTTCTTTCTAGGATATCTCCCCACACTACAAGATGTTGTGGGAAATGCTGTAGTGCCATCGATTGGAATCAACACACGAGGGAGTTGACAGGAGAATGCAATCGAATACAAGAGACAAAAGTTGGAGCTAAGTTTGCACTAGAATTTATCTCTATATATATGTCAGGATTTTTGTTATGCCATGAGTCACTTTTCAGTAGAACACAAACCAGTGGAGTCATGTACGCATAAAACCATAATTATCAGATCCGGACCGGTTCAGCGGTTGAACAAAAAACCCGGACCCAGAAAATACACTAGGCACGTTCACGGACCATCGATGCAGTTGACCCGAAAAACCGATCGACCCGACCAGGTTTTAGGTGACCCGGCTGACCCAGCCGGTTTTGATCTGGCTCCCTGCATGCCCGTAGGAATTGATGAAGCCTAGTAGTATCGCTATGTTCTGACTTTCCGCAACAGCACCATTTCCAGAGAACAAAGGTGGAATGGCTTCAGAAATCCTAAGCTTCTTCAGAAGAGGAGGTTATCTAGCAAGTTGGACTTGCCAAGCATTAACATGTATGTTTTTCGTTGAAGACGATGACATGGAGTCATCTCAGTCATCTGCAGATACATCAAGAAGTAATTTTATAAAGTCAGATAAGAATAGCCAATGCAATGGTAAACCGAACAGAGCAACTGCATCTTCACTCGAATGGAGAGTTGGAGACTCAAAGGATCTTGGGACCCTAGTGATAACATAAAGAACTAGAAAACATATAAGATCAATTGGTCTAGGTACTGTTCAAAAATCAAGGAACTGATGAAAGCAACAACATAAAACGCTAGAGGGTATTAGCTTCTTTTCGTAGATTTGTCAAATATTTAGTTATTTGGATGTGAAAGAACACAACTCCAACTAACTTGGACTTCCATGACTATAAAGAACCAATCACACATGCTTTGCTTTACTTCAGTAAGTTCCATATTTTTCACGATTTTAGTTAAAACATACTAAATACAATATAGCACATGGAAAAACCGACATGACTTGGTGTATTAACACAACTGGTAAAAGTGCATTCGTAATTCCAGATCAAATTCATCTAACCGCCACAGGGAAATTTTAATTTAAAAAATTGTGGTCCGATCGATGACCCACCAGTCTGACCACCAGGACAATGACCTGAGACCTCTGCCGGGTCGATGGTCTGTCCGAGTTTGATAACATTGCATAAAACAAGTAGTACTGTGGTTTTTAGGCTCACTCCCATTCCCATAATTCATAGAGTATACGGTACTTAGCAACTCCTAGGAAGTACCCCATGTTACTGATATGCCCTACAGGCGATCATGGAGATGATTATATTATTTCTATGTTTATAATCTTTTGAGCAATATATTATTTTATCCATTGAATAAATTTCTTTCATATTGATCATCAAGTTTGTGATTTGGTTGCGGAACTCTTTATTCATATTTTAATGTTATTCTAAACTATTCTCAATCTTATATCATAAGGTGGGATAATTACGATTTATAGATCAACATGTGTATTAATCGATCATTATGTTTCATGGATCATGGATATACAGATATCAATGCTTGTTCTTTTGGAATGTGGTTGATGGCTTTTGGCTGTGACTGAAGACTTTTGGCTGTGCCTTTTGAGATGATAGCAGAGACGCTGACGTGAATGGTGCACCGACGGCGGGCTCGGGAACTGTTTGAAGAAGCCGCTTGGAAAAGCCGCCCCATTTCGGAGAAGCCGAAGTCAAAAGTCACCCAAAAGTCTAAAAGAACAGGACCCAAATTAACAATATGAACACATGTTAGAGAATATGGTGTTGGATTGATGTACCATGAGATAATACGGGAATTGTTATATTCTTAAGTGTCATCAGTTGGTCTCATGTATAGTATCCTTAGACATGAGATTGTCATAATTTTCTACATGTGTATTAGTTTAATTAAAGATTACCAAAACCGTAACTAGGTTGTTATAAAAGTAGTTTTTGGGTTTACTATAAAACATACGGAGTAATGTGAGCGATTAAGATGGAATTTGTCCCACCTAGCCCCTCAATGTGGTTGAGTTAAGGAAGTGCATAGTCATACTAAATATGGTTGAGAAATTAATCACAGCTGAATAATCCACTACAGATTTAAATGAAGGATCGAGATATCATAGCATGGCACGTTTCTCGCCTTGAGTTCGATCTGGTATCGTGAATCAAAGGGATCGGTACATGAGCGCTATATAGGTTTATCTAATATGATCTTTATATATATTTGGGAGTTGATATATCCTGCTAAGTACCACTACTGACTTGTGGACCGGAAAGGAGTTTTGGACCACGACCGAGTGTACATGATTCTATAGGATCATACACTTATTGGGCTAGAACACATTAGATCCGTTATTAATGGGTCAAGTCAGCTTCGCACCTTATTGGGCCCTAATGTAGGATTCCTCTGAGGGGCTATATTAAGAGAGGCGCGGAGTTGAAGGATGCATATGTTCACACCCACCGAAACCCTAGCCGCCATGTCTCACAGGTCTTGCCATGCACGTTGGTGTAGCACACCGGTGCACGACGTTTTTATCTCTGGACGTGTGAATTTAGGTAGGGTGCTGTTGCGACTGCGGCGCTGATCGAGATGATCATAAGGAGGAAACGGTTGGTTAGAGAACGATCAACTACTTTCACTATACAGACGTACGTTATGTTGAACTATCTGCTTTAACTCTATTTTCATTGTACCACATATCTAGTGATAACGATCCATTATTCCTTACTCATATGGTTTTCTGATTTACACGATAAAAAATTATAATCTGCAATAACCTATCCAAAACACCCCACGAGTAAACGGCAACAACTTAATAAACATGTGACGTTCCGTAGTCAAACCTTTCTCGCATATTAGCAAGTCCACTTTAGCACCAAAAGGAGCGAGTTTGACAAAGGTTTCCACTTGACCCACTAGCCACACATTTGCTTCAGCACAACATGTGAGGACCTCAACAACCAGTCTACAAGCTCAAAAGAAACTAGTCACTTTCCAAAAAAAAAAAACTAGTAACCAATCTAGATACCGAGTGCAATTTGTAGAAGTATATAGTTTTTTTTACTACGCATGCTTGAAAAGATACTGAAATATAGGAAAGCACTAAAGCGGCCAATATGACATTATTCATGTGCTGCGCTCCAGTCAGCTGTCGTGAACATTGACATCGTGCAAAGTTGTCGCGCAAATTAGGAGAAAACAACTTGCACTTTAGCTTTGTGGTCTCACGCTTCCGACAACTTATATTCACAAATACGTCAAAGAAAACTAATGGCGTACCTCGCTTCACAAAGAAATTAAAAAAATGTGGGATTGCGGTTGAATTCAACATAAATTCTGCAAGGAAACACTTCGCAGAATATAGAGCAATTCCTTTAAAATTGCTGCAAAATATCCCTGCTCTGGGGTCGGATTCATGCATGAACATAATCAGTGTTTGTAGTTCTGATTCATTAGTCCTTACTGATAATTAGCCCCGCTCGTAGGTTTCGTCTGCTGACTTCTGACTTATTTTTTATTATTTTTAAAATTTATTTTTTCTGACTTTTTAGATTTTTTAAAGCTTTTTACCGTTCTTTTTTCGTATTCATTTGTGTTATATGTACTGAGCTAATCCTTTATTATTTTTAATTTTTTAAAAATTTAATTATACTAAATAAGTTATCATCAGTTACAGTATAATTTTAATCAGTTATATTATAAATTCAGCCATATGACATAAAAAAAATAAGCCTAGCTAACCATACCGTTAATTTGTTTAGGTGACTAATGTGGCTTGTGGCACGCCAAAAGCGAGAAGAAAATTGGCGAGAAATTCACCGATCCAGGCAAAGCTCGTGAGTAGAGATGGCAACGGGTAAATACCCGTCGGGTATAGCCAAACCATACCCGTACCCGATACCCGCACCCGCTACAATACCCGTACCCGCACACGGGTATAGAAACTTACCCATACCCGCACCGCGCGGTATTTATACCGACGGGTAACCCATACCCGAATTGATAAGGGTATATACGGCACGTGTATATACGAGCGGGTATTTCCATCGCCGTTTGAATATATATATATACGCCACGGTATATGTACTGTTGCTATATCTAATATACACCGATCAGGGTATATTTTACATGGGTATGCGGTACGGGTAGTATACACCCGCACCCGCACCCGCATACCCGATGGGTAGAGATTTTTGCCCATTAGCATACCCGCGGGTGAAGATATCTTTCCATACCCGCCTCCTTATCGGGTAAAACCCATCGGGTACTCGGGTTTCGGGTACCCATTGCCATCTCTACTCGTGAGACAAGGCAGCATCATCATACTAGTCACCAATCGGACTGCGTGCTCGACTCCCGAGGCCACAACAATTTGCCTGCGCAAACGAGCAGCAGCTGACTTCCTGTAGGCTGTAGCATCATTTCAGCGGCTGCTCCCCGGTTTCTTCCTCCTCGCCTCACATATTCGCTCCCATCCTTGCTCGGTTTCGGTTTGGTCGCACAAACTATCACACTTATAAGTCATTAGTCATGTAAAAAAAAACTCACCATTGTTTCCAACGGCAAATACTACTACTACTACATTTTTCTCTGTCACACAGTCCCAGGAGGAGGGGAAATAAAAAATGGAAGCTTAGCTACGAGCGAGCTGCAGGTCTGCAATGATGGATACAAAAACCACATGCCCCGAGACGCTGCAGGCTCCATTGCATTGCCTTGCCTGTCAGGTCCTTGGTCAATAAAGGTGAAAAAAATACTACTAAAGCCTTGCATGGTAGATACCACCAGCAGCAGGTAGGCCCTGTGTTACTAGTCCATGAGGTCTTTGATGGACCAACAAGAAATGGAGGAAGAGCCCAAGTGCCCTGCTGGTGAACGGTGGTGATGTGCTACTGATCTCAGCATCCGATGCCAGGTGCACCGCAAGACCACAACCAAAAGTGCCAAGATACTTGGTTAACTTCTAAGCAAGATATGTACTGTAGCAACTTGTCCTTGCAGCTTTTCTGATGGAATGTGACGTGCTAATACACACTGATCTGACAACAATACAGCATGAAGACAAAACAAAGCAGTGGAGCTCTCAGCTAGTCAGCTGCTCTCCCAATCTTTTGCAAGCAGTAGCAGCAAGAAGCACCAAAACACAAATTGAGCATTAGTGCTAGGTATGAAGTATCACATGGCACAAGTGCCACTACCAAGAAATGGCAGTGGTAACATGTAAGGTCAAGAGACCCCAATTAGTACAGCTCTGAAGGCCTATAAAGTGTAGGGGATGCAGGAAAAAAGTAACACTAAAACTTCTGCATTCAGAGGATAAAGATTCATCCAGGCCAGAAAACATGAGTGGCCTGAGAACATTTATGCTCCTATTTACAGAGAAGATGAGGAAAAACAGCAGTTGAGGCAACAGGTTAGTGTTGATCAGTTGGGCAGAGGAAAATTAAACTGAACAAATTGGACTGGTTTAATTCTCTCTAGCACTGCAGCTAATTCTCTCCCCTCCTCACACTTCCACTCTCCACATGATCTTCTCGCCGCGGCCGTTGACGCCAGCATTGTGGGCGTGGGCGCGCTCCACGGCGGCGACGCGCGCCGGGTGCGCGGGGCCAGCCTTGGGGCGCTCCCCGTGCGGCGGCAGCTCGCAGGCCTCGCCAACGGAGCCGGACCGGATGTCGGCGGGCGGGATGAAGCAGTCCACGGACAGCCCCGGGACGTTGAAGGCCACCTCCTCGATGCTCCAGGCCTCCTCCATCCGCGTCTTGGTGTGGCTCATGGCCGCCTCACCGAACCGGAACAGGGTCACGGCCGAGCGACCGGCGTGCGCGATCATGATGCCCTCCACGGGGCGGTAATCCTCCAGGGAGGAGCTGATGGTGGTCTCCCAGTAGACGGCGTCCCCGCCGGAGTGCGGCTGGATGCGGGTGAGGTGCGAGTCCTCGATGTGCACGATCAGGCCGGTGCGCTGGCTGAAGTAGCCGAACAGCACGTGCCGGATGATCTCCGCCGGCCCCTCGCTGCGCAGCTTCAGCGTCTGCGGGTCGGCCGACAGCTTAAGGATGAAGCAGTCCTCGCCGTTCACCTTCTTCTCGCCCACGCACCGCGCCTCGGCGAACAACCCGGCCGTGGTGAGCGGATCAAGACCCTGCATCGGAAGATGGCGAGAGGATGGTGAGGTGGTCGGTTCGGGTAAAAGGAGGTGGTGGAGGCGGCAAAGAGCTTAGTGCTGCTAATGTCGGACCTGGAGGACGCGGCGGAGTGGGCGGACAGGGCCCTTGGCGGCGTGGGCGCCGAGCCAGGGGGTGTGGCGCCAGACGAGGCGGCCGTTCGAGCCAGCGTGGACCTTGCTGCCGCCGACGGCGAGCTCGACGTACCACATGTCGGGGGCCATTTGCCACAGCACGAAGCCGCCCTGCTCGACGGCGGCGGCGCCCCGGCCGCTGGGTCCACGGTTCTTGACGACGCGCGTCGCCGTCTCGAACTCGGACGCCACCATCCGCACCTTGCCCATGGCGTACGCGTTCCGCACCGACTGCAGCAGCTTGTAGCCGCCCGACGCCGCCATGTACTGCTGCAGGATGTACTGCGCAGACGACGACTCCTGCAATTTTCAGAGCAGTAGTAAGTACCAGATGCACGGCCATGAATCGCATCTCTTCGAAGCGAAGCAACGGGAGATCGGTGATCAAGAAGTGGACGTACAATGGGGGTCCCCTTGATGGAGAGGAGAGGCAGCGGCTCGGCTGGCTTGGAAGAGATGGGAGCGAGCGGCGCGCCCATGACGCCCAGGAGGAGGCGGAGGTCGGAGCGCCGGAACGAGTCGCTTGAACCGCCAGAGCCGGCAGCGGCGGAGGCCATAGATGGTGTGCGCGTCAGGTGGCTGCGGACCCAGTGCCCGAACCCCTCCCGCCGGCTGGAATCCTCGCCGCCGAGGTCACCGGCGGCGAGGCGGTCGGGGTCGGGCCCCTCAATGAGCGGCGCGAGGATCTCGCCGCCGGGGCGCAGGCTGCCGGAGCGCGCGATTATCTGTTCCGGGAGGTACTGCTGCAGCAGCTTCTCCGGCGGCGGTGGCGCCTTGCGGCGGCGCGGGATCAGCATTCTGGAGGGCGACGCGCTCCGCGCCGGGGACTTCCCCCGGGACCTCGCCGGCGACAGCCCCCGCACCACCTCCTCCATCAGGGCGGGGAAGAACCCCTGCTTCCTCTCCTTCTCCATCGCGCAATGCCGCCGCGAGCAAGAAGCAGCCTCCGGCCAACGATTAGTAATATAGGCACAAGGATTGGCTTGCTTCAGGAGGAGGGCATGGAGAGTGCGGCGAGGAGTGGAGTAGAAGGAGGGGAGCGGGAAGTGAGGTGCCCGCTCTTTGTGTTGGAGTGGAAGGGAGTGTGCGAGAGGAAGAAGGCGATGGGCGGAAATGGAAAAGAAGGCAGAAAAGAACAAAAGATAAAGAGGTGAGGGGGGGAAACCGTTTGACGTGAGAGCGCAGGAGGGACGGGAAAGAGGCGAGGTGGGATGTCGGGAAGAGAGAGAAAATATATATGCCTGTGCTTTCTCTTGCTTTCTTGATATGTTTCAACAGGTTCGTAGAATGAGGACCATATGTAGAACAGAGATATACGCCGTTTGTGAGAAAAATAGGTCAAGGATGTGCTCCGTCCTATCTTCTACCTATCAGCTATATTATTAAAATAAAAATAAAAAGTCACAACGTCTCACTTAAAGGTTAAAAATTCTCACGTTAATCAAAGGAAAAAAAAGAAAAGATATAGACATCTATCTAACAGACTTAAGTTATAATAAATTAGATTAAAAGAAAGGGAATATATCAAATACAATAAATAAAATAAGTGAAATACGGAATGAAAATTAGTAGTGGGATTTGTATGTGAATTCCAATCAAAAATCGCAAATTAGAATAAAAATAGAATAAAATAAGTAATTTTAGTTAGTTAAAAGAAACAGTACATGTCAAGTATAATAAAAAAACTAAAATTTAAAATAAAAATAAAATAAAATTAGCAATTTGATTTCCATTAAAACTTGAAAGTAAACTTGGAATTTGGACTAAAATTAAATGAGAATTAGTAATTGGATTCGTGTACAAATTCCAATCTAAATTAAAATTCTGAATAAAAAATATAACAAAATTAAAATTTTGATTTAGATTAATAGAAAGAGTCCATGTCATGCTAAATAATGAAAAATAAAAGAAAATTAGCAGTTTGATTTCCATACGAACTTGAAGTAAAACTGAAATTCGGAATAAAATCAAATAAAAATTAGTGGTAAGATCTGTATACAAATTCATAGCTAAAAAA
Source organism: Dendrocalamus sinicus (assembly GCA_036346575.1). Classification (NCBI taxonomy): domain Eukaryota; kingdom Viridiplantae; phylum Streptophyta; class Magnoliopsida; order Poales; family Poaceae; genus Dendrocalamus; species Dendrocalamus sinicus. The sequence goes on along the minus strand of CM070660.1, from coordinate 5,631,976 downwards.
GAAATTTAGAAGAAAAAATAAAAAAAGAAGCAATTTGACTTACATTAAATGAAAGAGTCCATGTCAAGTAAAATAAAAATAAGTGAAATTTACAATAAAAATAAAATACAATTAGCAATTATATTTCCATATGAACTTCAAAGTAAAATTGAAATTCAGAATAAAAATTAAATAGATTTAATAGTCAGATTTGTATATGAATTATAACCTAAAACTAAAATTCAAAATATACAATCCAACAATATGCAAATTTGGAATAAACTTCAAAGGAAAATTAGCTATTTGATTTTTATATGAATTCCAAATTAAAATCCCTAAATATCTAAGATTTAGAAAAAATGAATTGAAGATTACCAATTGTATTGGTATACAAATTTGAACCTAAAACTGAAAAAAAAAGCTCCATGTCATATAAAATCCAAAAAATATGCATGTCCAAAAAAAGCCACCACGTCTACTTTTAAGGGATAGAAATTACCATGTAAATCTATAAAAAAAGAGAAAGTTCTACACTGTAGATTTTTTAATAATTCAAATTATTAACGGTGTAGATCTAATAGGTATGGTTAAATAGATATTACAATTGTAGAAGTAATTAGTCTACTCTGCAAATAGGAGCAACCCCTCCTAAAAAAAGAGAACCCACGTTACCCACCTACATCTCCTGGCGACCACGGCCCCAAAAAAAAACGCGGCAACATGGAAGAAAAAAGGTAAAAAAAAAAACTCCGTCGTCTCTCGGACGTAAGAAAAAGGAGAGAGAAGCTGGCCATCGGAGCTGCACCGGCTTGCATATATGATACGTGATCACAAGCATTTTTTTTTAAAAAAAAGTTCCATGCATGGTTGGCATTATTTGATACTTATCCAACTGGATGAATCCTCGCGTTGTTTACGGAGCTAGATGCGTCCGAAACAGAGCTAAACTTGCATGTCGATACAAAAGGCTCTCTCATGTCAATGAATACAGACATCCAAGTAGAGTTATTACAGCACACAAGCTTAATTGTTGATGCAAAAACGCAAAGTAGTTGTTGTGATCTGCCTTTTGCTGCTAGTTTCTTGCAAAGTTGTTTCTCATTTGTGATCTGCTTTTCGCCATCGATTTCTCTCTCCATACAATCTGTTCGTCAAACAATTGTTGTTTGCTGAAAAGCATTTCTTTGGTGAGCTTTTTATACATCTCTTCCTCACGTACTTATATTAGATATCATGCGTTTAAATCTATTTCTAGATAAAAAGAACTGTAAACCATCGTGTTGACACCCAAATTTAGCATTTTGAGGATGAGAAGTGGGACCTTGGGACAAGGGCAATAGTGAACTAGACCGGTTAAAATTGACATACGTGACATGCGATAGAAGTTGCTGAGTTGGAGATCTTAAAACATATGCAATGCAGCAATGAGAAGACGACGAGAGAGTAGTCAACATCAAGGTGATGCGCACACGGCTGCTTGCGATAAGTTCTGCCAAACCTGTCATGCCCGTTCCATCTGAACAACAAGGCGGAGTCATAAAGTCACATACTTAATTAGGGCAAGGGCATAATTGGGTATGTATTAGTTTCAAGAGCATGAATAGAAAAAAAAATCAAGTGAAAAATCAAACATCTTCTTAGTCCAAATAGAAGAGACTGCACGCTTAACCAATATGTGCACAACAAGAAATGGTTGATTCCTAGCTGTGCATAGATCATGTCAAGAGCTATTGGATGTGTGGTTGTGTTGAGCGCCTCAAGCAAGCTACGCAGAGCGTTAAGAGGGCATAATACCATTGCCATGTATAATTTATCGAGACAAATCACGTATAATTTTATGATGAAATAAGAATATCGAGATGGTCAATATAAAACTAATGGTGATGTCCTTTTGAGGGCATGGTGCTCATGTATGTTAGCTAGATGGGGTGCTGTGCCAATGCCCAGGACAATGGAAAGAAGCGAACTTTAATAATTTCTTTTTCATAGTGCCTTTGAGATAAATAGACTATTAGTTGGACGAACGCTAATAATTAATTAAAAATAATAGCTAGCCGTATAATTGTGCAGACCAATGAGCTAGTTATTCTTACTGAATAGAGGGGAAACGTTTGAAAAAAAAAAGCACGTTGGATTTCCAGCTTCAATTGGTGATGCCCCCCCTGCGATCACAATGAATATACTGCCAAGATTACGTACTTGGGGTTTCGTGTAGTACGTGCATATACTGACAAGATGCGAGGGAGTTGGTAAATGGTTCGGATTTCCTTTTGCTTTCAGTTCCTGATGGTACTAGCACTAGGTAAGTGTCGACTTAGCTCTATTTATTTTTGATTTGAGATTCTAGTTCTGATTTATTTTTTATTATTTATAGATTTCTTTTTTTGTTTTTTTTGTTTTTTTAGCTTTTTTTGTTGATTTTCCCCATATTCGTTTGTATTATTCGTGATGGGCTAACATGTTTTTTATTTTTATTTTTTTAAATTTGGTTGTGCCAAATAAATCACTACAGCTACAATATAATTTCAGTTAGCTACCATGTAATTTCAGCCATAAGCTAGCTTATTTCAGCTCAACAGAGCGACACCTTAGTCAGCAATCTCTTTGATGTCTAGAGCTAAACTAAGATATTTTTGTAGCATTGAAAATTTTGACATCATTGGCTTTTTAGTGTTTGTAAGAACTCTTCTTCTACCACATCTACATGCTTTCGCTTGTCCAAGCCAATATAAACAATCGGTTTTTTAAAGCGATTTTCTACTCTTCTCACTTTCATTTCTCTCTAGGGATAAGATAAATGGTCAAAAGTGCATCACGCGTCCTATTCCTCTTGCTCCCATCTCGCATGCATACCTCCCTTTACTTTCCCCACCGTTTGTCCACTCTTTCTAAAAGCCACTTCTTCCAGTCACAACTATTTATTTTCAATTAAAAGACATTAGCCGCAACCAAAAGTCATCAAACGCAGCCAATATAAGCATGCCCTTTATTTGCTTCCCTAGACGACCATGATGCACTGGTACATGGCTCAACACATTATAACACAAGCAATCATCCGATGTTCTTGATATAGGTAGTTTTTTTGGCTTTGACGGATGGATTTTGATCCTAACGAGAGTGCTTATGAGAAAGAATCGAATGCTGATAAACTGTTTTGAAAAGACTGTTCAGATAAGCTGATTCAAAAAGACAGAGAAAAAAATCTTATTTATTTGTTTAAAAGAAATCATAATCTATAAGCTAGAAAATAAAGGCGGTGTTTAGGGAGCACTCGAGTGTTTTTTGAGGTTGTGAGCACTCAGATTAGATAAAACCGCTCTAGATTTGGAGCATTCATATTTTTTTGGAGGAGGTGGTATGGGTGATCCGTTGGATGAATCCAACGTTCCAAAATCTGAGTGTTCTTAAAATTCAAAAAACACTTAAGTGCTCTTAACACTTCCCAAAAGTAAAAGAGCTATATCATCCTATAAACGGCTTTTCCATCGCTTTTCTTCTTAAATCATGGTTGATCGCCAGCCAGCCTGCCCCAGCAAAAACGGAGCCGCGGCCCCTCCCCCGCCTGCTCCAACGTGCAGCTATCGCTTTCCGGTCCCATGGCCACCCTCTCGCTCCAACATGGCGCCGAATCCCGTAACGGGCGCCAGGCACACGGCCGCGCGCCCACGTGCTGCGGCCGAGGGAGGCGGCAGCGAGCGACGGCCGTTTTCGGAGCGCGGGCAGCGCGGCGCCAGCGCTTGCCTGACCCGCCGTTAGGCTGTCGCCGCGCGGCACGTGCGGCAGCGTCGCCGCAGCGAGCGATGGCCGGCTCGGCGCGGAAGGGGTGGTGTTGAGCAAGTGTGAGTGTGACTTTGGCCTGCCGTTAGGCTGTCGCGCGACGTTCGCTGTCCTGCTGCGCCCTTGACCACCGGGCCGACGAAAGCGCCGCGCGGGGCACGGCACGTGAGCGCCATCTCTCTTGCCCGTCGATCACGGGAGGTGATGGCTGTTTATTAATTGCTAACGGGCTAGAGTCCCGTAAAACTAAGTTTTAACTCGTTCGCGATTAACTTTCGCATGGGAAGTGTGTTTGTGTGTGTGTGTGTGTGTGACGACGAGAAGCAGCGCGACTCGTTTGCTTTTTTTTTTTTTTACTTTAGTTAGCACGAGCAGGGAAGCAGCGTACGTAAACGTAAGCCCATTTCTGTTTTCTTGTGTTTCACATGGGATGTGTGATAGTGTGAGCCACGGATGTTACGTTCGCTCTAGTTTTTTTTTTATCAGTGTAGGAGACGTAGGTCGCATAGACACATCGAAATCTTCTCTTTCAGAGAGAGAAGTACATAGAAATATCAGTGTCTGCCATCTATCAACCAGTTATACAGTATACACTCACTGTAAGGCTACATTTGGGCCACGATTTTTTTTCTCTCTAGATTTCCAAGGAAACTGAGAAACAAGCCGAGAGCGTGGCATTCTGCCAGGCTAGCAACCCAACTAACTTTACGGCCCAGCCTAGACTTGGCCACGGCCCTATGAGCAGCCCGTTTGTCCTGGTACGGAGATAACTGCTACCTGTTTTCAGCTTATGCATTCCTTCAATAAATAAATAAATAGAACGATTTCTTTATCGTATTTTTGAAACAGTTTATTGGTATAATTTTTTTAAAATAATTTATCAATGTTTTTTAAATAACTTATCGATATGTGACTCGTTCGTATAAACACTCATACTAAACTAAAAATCATCCGTAACCATAAATCATTAGCCACCGAACAGAAGCACCTCGGTTTAGGTAGCAATTACTAGCAGTAGAGCTAGCCGATTGGCCGCCGCTTCGGCCTAAGCCCTAGATCACATCAAGACCTGAAGCTCGTGTGTCACTGGTCGATAATTGTACGTTGGTTGGGCTGCCACAGCTGTGATTACGCACCAATACATTCCGCTGGTCCACTGAGCTCGACACGGCGCCTTCGTTCATCGCAGGCGACACGCGCCAGGCGTTGCTGCACTGCGCGCGGCGGACGTTGGTGGTTGGAGGACGGCGGAGCACGAGGGTCGGGCTCGCGGCAGCACGGCCAATGATTATTATTTATTAACATGGAAGGTCCTTGGCATCCATATGATTGTTGACTATCGATCGGTTTAGAGTCTGATCCAAAACTTGAATATTGGTAAGCTCCTTGATTTTGGCACACTAGTCATTGCCATATTAGAGATGGGGAGTTCTTGACCTCTGTCTTATGCCACGTCAGTGTTTTTACAAAAAAAGACATCTGGATTTACAACGTAGTGCAAAAGTTATCGGTTTTTGTTACAAAAAAGATCCCTACCACAACATCAGTTTTTATGAAAAAGCCCTCTACATTCTAGAAATTACGTACGAACCCTTAGATTTTTCAGGTGAGCCCTCTTTTGCTTGATAGCGCCCTGCGATTTTCCCAAAATTACGTACGAGTCATTGGTTTTTAGCAGAAAAGACCTTGGATATTCTGGAATTATGTACGGATCCTTACTTTTTGTAGAAAATACTCTCTACGAATTGTGGGCTCTTTTACTTTGATCTACACGATAGCTAGCGCGACGTGACGCCATGCTACTGCTGCTAGACTACCACGTGATTCAATAGCCACGTGGATGATAATCTTGGATCGGCTTAAAGCCAAAACCAATTAAAGCTTGCACACTAGTGGCTTGATTGATGCTGAGAGCCGATGTAATGATGGTAATTAAATACTCCATCCGTTCTACTGTATAAATCTTTATTCTAAAAAGTATTATTTTATAATATAAATCACCTTATTCTAAAAAGTATTGTCTTATAATATAAGTCCCTTACAGAGATCAAATGTATAATTACTATAATATTTTTATTGTGTATCTTTATTTTAATGTTAAAAAAATGAGCAATTAGTTGCAGTATACCATTAATAAGGGTATGTATGATTCAATGATATTAACTTTTTTTTAAATTTAGTGTTTTTTAGTCTATACGTACGATAAGTTCTCGGCTTATATCACGAGACGAATGGAGTATATAACTAGCTCCTTGATTCCCGTAGCACAAGTGCTGAGCACTAATCGGCTCAAAGCCATGATCAGTGAGTGCCCGTACACAAATTACTTGCTTCCTGTTGAAACCTTGATAGCATTGAAGCATCACACATATTACTACATGCTTGTGCCGATTGAATCATAGTTAAAGGTGCATGTCGAGTTAAGTCCTTATTATATCGAGCTTTTTTTTTCTAAAATAATATAGTTTGATATAATATTATTTTATTGATAGCTAGAAAGTATTTTTAGAATTAAGTTAATGAGTCGAGTCAAAGCAAAATTTAATTTCATCTGAATTTGACTCATTCAATATTTAACCAATTAGTAAGTGTAATTAAAACAATTTTGAACCAAGCATGCCGATCCCATCGGTACGTCAACTTGGGGCAATCAACGGGTATGCCGATTGCATTGGCACTATAATTTGCGACTGCGGCGGATGAATCGTAGGCACCGGCAAGCATGCCGGTTCCGCCGGTACATCAATTTGGGCAATCGGTGGGTATGTCGATTGTACACTGATTTGTGTGCATGACGTATCAATAGGCTCATATATAGATGGATATTTTTTTCTCTAAGAACAGATTCAAGACAAGCTACTAAATTATGATTTGGATTGGCCATGGACTCGCTAACTCGCACTTGAATATCATGATATAAATATGTAGATGAATACTCAAGTCGAGATGAAGTTGCCTTTGAAGCGCCTTATCCATAGTCGTAGTTGTAGATGATCGTTATGGGTCAATGAAAATCATGTCCCATTAAACGTGCCAAGAGTGCTATGCCGTTTAGAGATTTTCGGACAATAGCATCGTATTCTTATGAAAAACCAGTGCGTGTTGTCAATCCACTGAGTAAAGTTGGTGCATGTTGTCAATCCACTGAGCAAAGCTGAGGTGGCATAGCATGGTATGGTCAATTCTATCATGAACATGGCATGTTACAGTAAATTTAGTTAAAAATATGAAATAACAATGGTATACTATAGTAAATGATGTGTTTTAGGCACACAATCAGGCCATGAAGCATCGATATATAGTAACCTAGTAAAATGTAAGCCTGAACAGTTCTCAGAGATAATTCATGAAGGAAATATGGAGTTACATGGTGTGTAGGTTCGTTAGAGTGCATATTTTGCTGGCTACGGTTGCGGTACAAAGGCAAGACACACGACCCAACCAACCATACTACAACTAAGACACATGTGCACCTTTTGAAATGTAAACGACATGGTGGTTGTAGCGTTAATCGGCCTTATGGGCGAACGCCCCTAAGGTCAAAATGAAATACTGTAGGGCACCCACATGAAGTGGCAGTCATTAGGCTAGCGTGGACGTGGTCGGTTTCATGGTAGTGGTAGGTGTAATTACAGCTCGGGTTAGCACAATAGCACTACGGGTAGTAGTTGCTACCAAGGTGGATCACCTCCTTGTTGTTCCTCTCCCTAATCCTCCGCCTGCAGAGCTCATCGTTGTTGATCATCTCAGTCTGGAACTCCTCCTGCAATTCTTCTAGGTGGGTTGCCTCTTCTAGTGTTACCGCCTAAGGCGTTAGCCACTGTCGGGTCACCCCCATGTGCATTTTCCTTCTTCTGACGCTTTGGACAACACATCTTCTTATGGCCTTCTAGGTGGCACTCTGAATAACGGTTAGGAGTCCCATCAGCCAAGAAGTGGTCGGCACCTCTCCTTCGCCTATGAGAGTCCCATCAGCTAAGAAGTGGTCGGCACCTCTCCTCCGCTATGAGTGGTTTAGGCTCAGTCCATATTGTTCTTGAACTGTTTGGACTTGTGCCTACCCCTACCCCTTGTCTTCATATGTAGAGAGCTATCTGTGACATACCCGGCTCCATTATAATCTGACCATTATTGTGGATCAAGATATGGCTCAAACCTCCCAGCCCATGTGTTCAACACCATCTGCAATGAGATTTCCTGACCGACAAGTGCCTCTACCTCTAACTTCCAGAGAAGGCATGCCATGGTCATGTGTAAATTGTACACTACTATGGTTGTGACTGGTAATGACCAGATCTTGTTTAGAACTTTGTTGAATACCTCCGCCATGTTCCTAGTCATGAGACATACCTATGGCTATCCAGATCAAATGCACATGCCCATAGGGACTTGTCACGTGGACTATTCTCTAACCACTCCTGTGCTTGATGGCATGGCAACTTCTTCAAGTCCTCATACTTCTGCTCAAATATCCTTGGTTCTTTCACCATGCACAAACCCCTAAGGTCCTCCCTCTCTTTCTTGGTACCACAGGTCGAGAAGAAATTTGCAGCAAAGTGACGCATGCACCAACATGATGCAACCAGCTGTACCCTGGGATTTCTTACTCCATTGCATTCTTGATTCCAATGTGTTGGTCCGAGATGACACAAATCTCCTAGTCTGGTCCTATGACCTTAACCTTCATAAGATGCATGAACCACAAGATGCACGAGTTGGTCCTCAGCATCAACCCCAATGGCGACCAAAATGGTGCCCTTGTAATTGCTGGTTAGGAAAGTGCCATCCACACTTAGAACCGGTCTACAATACTAGAACGCCTACACACAAGGCCCAAATGTCCAAAATGTATGGGCAAATACCCTTCTCATCACACCTCCTATGATTTCAACCTTCCACTCATGGGGATCTACGTTGTACACCATTGTTGGGTTGGTGGACTTCATGGCATGCATCAATGTTGGCAAGTGAGCATAGGACTTAGCCCAATCGCCATGCAACATATTCACAGCGGCTTGCTTAGCCCTCCAAGCCTTCCCATACTTAACCTAATACCGAAAAATCTCTAATATGAACTCCACAAGAGCTGCAAGTCAAATGGTTGGTTGCTGCTTCACGACATTGTAAAGACGGTTGGCGATGAAGTTTGACGTAGGTTGTCGATGCTCACCTAAGAGCTATGCTTCATTGCATGTGTGTTGTTTGACCGCACTCATCACCTTCCACTGATCACAAGGTGTTCTTTGAGCACCGGCCTTTCAAGGAGAAATTCCTATCCACGCATCTCAACATATAGTGCTTCCACAAGCTTGAGTACACCACACGGTATGGTCGATGGTGTTGGACCGAGTACTCATTGAGCCATATCTTCATAAATAACATGTTGGAAAACAACATGCCCTTTTGGATCTGCTCTGCGGATGTGGACGGTACATGCTCAACATTCTCACTGCCATCAAGAACAACCCCACTTGCTAGACTCATATCCCTAAATTCCGAGATATGGGGATCACACCAATCACCTTTTGGAACACATCGGCATCCTCCCCATCAACACCATATCAGGCGATCCTTGTCCGAGTTGGATGCAAACTGCTCCTCGCAAGGCTCGTCACCAACAGACCTCTCACTAAAGACTCGATCACCCAACTCATCGGAGGCTCTTGCCCCATCAAAATGGGCAACGGGTGGTGCTGTCACTTGCTCAGGACTCTGCTGTACCATCGATGGAGCTGTCGCTGCCTCAGGACTCCATTGTGCCAAAGGCTCTAGTGGGTTGCCACACACAGTATCCACATACGGAAGGTCATGACTATCATCATGCACAACATCTAGTGATAGATACCCTACCTTGATGTAGTCCTCATCACCTCGCGGAGGTCAATTCGGATCGGTGGCGACCTCACGCGGTTCACTTTCTGCAACCTTCACCGCCACCAGCCAACCGCGTCGAGAGACTTGAGTTGGGAACCAGCAACCAGCTCCGAGTATGTGTCCCAATGGAGGTCACATGACATTGGCAACATCAATAGCAACTGCGCCCCAACACCAACATCATACCTTCCCTTCAACTGAACACCCACCCCGTGTTTTATCCACCCTAACTTCCCTTTTACGCTTGCCACCAACTCAGCGAATGAGGGCCGCACAGCGTACACCAACACGCTCGCCATGCCCACAAACTCTACACCATTGTCGTTATACACCACCGTACCACCATGATGCACACACACGACTCTATCCATCTAAATGACGACAAGCAATAACAGGAAATAAACCATACATCAATCCTTTGCCAAGAGAATAACAGAATATGTAAATTCAACCCACATGTACCGATTAATTTGTATGAAACCTTCGATCAATATGCAAATCATTTAACATTCGTTGTCGCATGGACCAATCCAACGAATAACAAAATGCAGCATCATAGTCAAAGAATATTATACTGCCATCATCACATCCTACAACGGTATTCCATCTAAACCCACCTCAATATAACCAACAAACCATGCTAGCCCATGGACACCTATACAATAATCATAACCTACATCACCAGGAACTAGCCCGGGACCAAATAATAACAATTTCTCCTAGTTCATCCATACGTGTTCCATGCAAACCAACTAACAATATACAACAACTAATTAAAATATAGGCAATAATCATACCACTAACCATTGCTAACCTTCCCACAATGCCAAATCCAAGCCAAAATCAAGTTCTCATGCACTCCAAATTAAGATTTTGGAGGTCACCTCTAAACAAGGGTTTGCTCAAAATTTGACTAAATCAAACAAATCTAATTGGTAAAATCATGAGGGAATGAGGGAGATTACCTTCTCTTGCGATTCCCACACGAAACCCCGTACAAAAAACGAAGGAATTCGAGTAGATTTGGAGGGTGAAGAGGGAGGCGGCGTAGGCACCTGTCGGGCTCGCCTTCGGGTCCTGGCGCGGCTGAGGCTGCGAGTAGGAATGGCCCACTCGTAGCCTAGTTCGCGTCATAATACACGGGGCCTCTACGCCATCGACGCTGGTGTGGGGCAATGATACCATAGCGTCGTTAGTGCTAGCGCTTAGGAACACTTGCATCCACTCCAGAGAATTCGACACCAACATAGCCAAAAAAAAATGCCAAAGTTGTTGGTGCCAAAAGTGCCTAAGTCCCGATTCAACACATCCGCAGCGTTGATCTGTGACACGTCAGCTTTCGCGTTGCCAGCAAAGATGGGTTCTCAACATCATGGCCACTAGTGCGGAGATGTTTAACCTCCGCGACATTCACAATGGCACCAAGAAAAGGAGTCATTTTAGTATTAGTTTATGGGCTATTTTTGGGAAAAAGATTAAAAAAAGGAAACTCACGTCACGTACATACAGAGCACGGGCACCGCACCGCACCGCACAGGACCCGAGTCGGAGAGTGCGCCGACCGCGGGGCGGTAGGATCAGCCGCACAGGATGGGAGACGCGCGTTTGGGCACGGGGTGAGCACGGCGTGTTTCTGTGGTGGCTCGTGGGTTTGACTTAGGTGGGCCTAGTGGTACGGACGTATGGCCTGAGCGATGGAACTGTGCTTCGTTCAAGGGTGCTATGTTCTTTTTAATTTGCTCTAGAACTAGAATTTTGGATGGGTTGGCTCCGGATTCCACAGGAAAAACTTTAAAGTACTAAACGCGTTTATGTTTCTGTAAGGAAACCTTACACGCAAGCGCTACTTTGACGATCGTGCAGAATTAGTCAGTCTATTAGGGACCAACCATTCAGCAGATCACCTCCACATATGTGATCTTGCGTCACGATTTATGAAACAAAATCAGCAGCAGTGAACAGGGAGCTCATAGTAGAATCTGTTCAGTTGCTCTCTTCTTTCTCCTGCAGTGATGCAGTCCTTCTGGTGTCGTGGAGCAGAGGTCTCTTCTTTCTCCTACAGTCCTACTGGTGTCGTGGAGCATGTAAATGTGAACAGTTGATATATTGCAAAGAGGGCCATAGGGCATATATAGTACAAGGACACAAACCCTAGATACACATGGGAAAAGACCTAAATACCCTTAACAGAGCAGACGCTGCTGCTCCTGCTCGTATCGTAACCCTCTCCTGTTTCTTTCTCGCTAACGCAAGTAGGTATGTACGTAGTAATTTAACCTCGGTCCCGTGTCAAAATGAAACTCGAACAGAGTGATCGTTGTGGAGACGCTGCCAATCCGCGACCCAGGCCACTGGTTGAAATGTTGGAACACAAGCAGTCCATGGGTTGGACTAAGGGGAGCAGGTACGTGTCACCGTCGCTGCCATCTGATCCAGCAAAATAATGCACATGCGTCGCCGCACGCTAAGCTGACAGTGATGTGGACAGCCTCAACAAGTCGGCAATTTTATTATGGAAAGCTTGTCAGGCAGATATTGCTGTTTATTAGGGGCTGACACTGTCAATGATGCAAACGTGCGGAGATCTATATCCTGCCTTCATCTCCTTACTGAGTCACAAGACTCACAGCTCAGCTTTGCTCAAGAAGAAGCTCGCAAACCACAACACCATCTGTTAAAGAATGCTTAGAGCAATGCATCTGGTTTTCAGGTTTCGCTTTTGGCATTTTCTATCGTGTTCAGCTTTCAGAGCAATTAGTTTTTGCTGTAAACACGTCTGGTTTCTGCTTGTGATCTGCGTGCTTCTACTTTAGTTTTGTGCATGCGTTGTTGCGAATGCAGGAGGGAGAGGAGTAGAGCAGCAGGAACCTTATGTGGCTTGGCCAGTCACTACTCGACGGCGTCAAACTGCCAGAGGTTAACCGGCAAGGTCGCTGTCATCACCGGCGCGGCCAGCGGCATCGGCAAGGCGACGGCCGTTGAGTTCATCCGGAACGGCGCAAAGGTCATCCTCGCTGACGTACAAGACGATCTCGGCCGCTCCGTCGCGGCCGAGCTCGGCCCGGACGCGGCCTACACCCGCTGCGACGTGTCGGACGAGGCGCAGATCGCCGCGGCTGTAGACCTCGCCGTAGAGCGCCACGGCCGCCTGGACATTTTGTACAGCAACGCTGGCATCTCCGGGTCCTCGGCGCCTGCGCCCCTCTCCTCGCTCGACCTCGCCGACTTCGACCGCGTCATGGCGACCAACGCTCGCTCCACGGTCGCGGGCGTCAAGCACGCCGCGCGCGTCATGGTGCCCCAGCGCAGCGGGTGCATCCTCTGCACGGGGAGCACCACGGGCATGCTCGGCGGGCTGGCAGCCCTCCCGTACAGCCTCTCGAAGGCGACGGTCGTCGGCGTGGTGCGGCTGGTGGCGGGAGAACTGGCGCGCGCCGGTGTGCGCGTGAACGCCATCTCGCCGCACGCCATCGCGACGCCGCTGCTGGTTCGCTCGCTGGCGAGGATGCACCCCGGCGTCAGCGACGAGGAGCTGAAGCGGATGGTGGAGAGGGGCATGAGCGAGATCAAAGGGGCGGTGCTGGAGCCCGAGGACGTGGCGAGGGCGGCCGTCTACCTGGCGTCCGACGAGGCCAAGTACGTCACCGGGCATAACCTCGTGGTGGACGGCGGGTTCACCGTCTGGAAGCGGCTCAACATGCCGGCGGTGAGCTGACGAGCTACAGACGTGGCTTCGCATGGTCTCCCGGAAATAACTGGCTGATGGAACGTGCCTCTTAGCAAAATGCACATGTACCTCTCAAATCTCAATGGTGGCAAAATTTCTCTATGCATGGAATGTAAGATCAAACACGATGCAACTCACAGCATGTACACCCGACAAAACGTACAGCTAGTCAGCGAGCCGCCACCGAACAAATAGTGCAATCGTGAATTCTGTCTCAAGTGAAAAACAGGCCATGGTCTCCCTCGTCCAATCAGCCCTACCCTCCAAATATGAAAAGCTACCAGCAGCAATTAGACGGTGATCTAATGCGGCATGCCATACACAAGTAATGTCAGAAAGAAAACAAAGAAACATGGGAACGTCTATCCTACACGCCCGAGCGATCCTGGTTTCTATAGGCAGCAGCGAAAGAAAAAGTTGTCCCGAAACCCTAGAAAGATGACCAAGAATATCTTCAACCGGAGCACCACCACGCCTTACAAGCGAACCCTGAACATTGAAACAAAATGTGCGACAGCAACACACCAAGTTAACTGAAGAAAAGGTGAACATTCCGTCCACGGTGTGCCTCGTGTCTGCTCTATTCTATTTAATCTACATCACATGAACAAAACCTTCTTCTACTGTAAGCCACACGGGGAAGCTCTTGATCTGAATCGCTACATAGTTTATGAACAAAGGCTCTAAGTTTTGAATCGGGAAGTTATGTAATCTTGCGCTTCTTCTGTAAGCTTGTGTTACATACAAAGAAAAAGGGCTACTTCAATAGCAGATGCGCACCACTGCAATTCGGTAGCCCGCACAGGGGTATCTCTACCAAAGAATCACCTATATGTTGCTCAGTCGAACAGCCCCAAATTACAGCGGTTGGAGTTCTTGCTCAGGAACCACTGAATCCACAGGTCTATATGCACCATGACCCCTAAATTTCTTTCTCCAGACATATAATATTAAAAAGGCCGATAAAGTCAGCAAAATAACTAGTAAAATTCCAAGTAGTATAGAGACTACATGTTCTTGAAACCATGACCTGTACCAAAAGTAAATGAAAGTCAAATGTAAGTTCTCTAGCACTATCAAAACACCCAGATGGATAGATTGCTAATGCAGAAGAAAGTAAAATTCAGGATGGATTGCAAATGCAGAAGAAAACCACAGTTCAACAACACAGAAAAGTCATAACTGGATACATTACTAACTGGAAACCTTCAACTCTTAAATCCTTGTCACATACTAAATTTATGCCGTCTTGGTTATTCCTTACATAAATAGGCGATAAGGATTTCTGTTAGATGCATAATTCCTGCTAAACAACTTCATCTGGTATTCAGGTTTTCCATGTTAGCATGCTCATAACAGAACTATGCACTAGAGTTACTGTCCAAGAAGAGAGAAACAATAGGAAAAAGACAATTAAGGTACTGATCAGTGTGAGAATAGATACAATGTAGTATTAAAATATGATGCTGATGTATACATAATCATGAAGTTAGTAGCCAACTTTCCATTATGCGCTTGAAGCACATAAATATAACAAAAGCAGCGAAACAAAAGAGAATATTTTGTGTTTCCTTCTGAGTTTTTAAACCTTTGCAAGTAGATGTTGAACGGGATCGTACCCTGATAATTTTAGATCAGGGTGAAACTAGTTTTTTTCTTTTAAAATAACTAAAATCCTTCTGGAGGAGGAGATGCCCAAATGAGACAATGAGAATGAATTAATACATGATATGAACAGTATAAGTTTTAACTTATAATAAGCATTTCCTCACCTTCTGAATAAAGGTTGCACATTCCACTCGAGTAACTTATAACTGCCAAGATTTTCAGGCAACTGAACGTGATGTTGAGTTAACCGATAAATGATATCCTATAATATGTCAATGTAATAAATTAATCATTGCGAAAAAACAGATATTGAAATAGTCCTCATCGGTGCAAGAGTGGATGCTACCATTGCAGTTGCATTAGACATAGAGTTAGCAGATCCAGCTGGGAAAATACCCCATCTGATTAGGGTAGAGTTTCCTTGGCTTGTAACGTTCATAACTTGAACCTGTAAAACTCAGAGCAACTTCAGCCAAATCATCATAAAATATGCTCTTAAAGAGCTATTAAGAGCTGTGCAAAATGAATTAAATGATAGCAAGAACAGCTGTTCTCACTCCCGACTGAAAAGGCATCAATCTTCAAACATCTAGATCAATCATAACAGTCACATGGTATGCCCCATCCTTACCCGATTGGAGTCAATCTCCAGCTCTTTAGCTATCAGCTCAGCCAGCTCATGCAGGTGAGGTTTCAGGTTTGGATAGGTAACATTTATGGACATATCAACAGTGATAAGACCAACATCAAATTCTGAAAGCAGAAGACCAATTATGACAAATCATGTCTATCAGCACATTAAATCAACATAGAAATAGTATGAACTATGAACTAACTAAAAATGAACAGAGACATATTAAGTAGGCACGACCTGGCAAACCACTAGGAGCAGGAGCTGGTGACATGTCTCCTTCTGAACCTGGATTACTTGAAGGTGATGGTGAAGGAGCTCCACTAATATGGAGCCTCTCCCACAACTCTGAACAGTTAGTTTTCCAAAAGCCAATCTTGTCATTGTGACGGTCGTAGGTTACAAGAGTATTACGAACAATAATTCCTGCCAGTAAGATCACTCTACTTTAGCCACTCACGAGGGAAAGATTTCCAAATAGGCAAATACAAAGAACCATGAAAACTATGCTAGCATGTTCATATTGACTAAATACCATCAAGCTAAAAAAATCATGATACGAAAAAATAGAAATATCTATAAATATTGCTTTACTTTGACTTTGGATCCTTATCATTTCTGACAAAGTTCTCAGTCCAATACTTGTGTTAGTTTACAACCAGCAACTACCATTACAGAGAAAGCTTCATCTGTAAGCTCATCTTTTGCCTGATTATTACTCCATAAACGCATGGCTCTAAATTGGCCGAAATCTGAAACAAGACTCTTCTGGTTGCCTGTTTTTGGTTTCTTTATGAACAACTAATAACTTAAGACAAATAATGACCTGTTTGTTTTCTTTGTCAAAACTGGGATTTATGTGTTCTTATTCATAAAAGGAGGGTAAGGTTGTGCATCAATGGTCATCAGGTTTTATGCTACAAATTTCGAGCTTGCACAAGTTGACTATTGAATTGACCAAGTGAGGTAGATGAAAAAATAAGCTATACTCACAGTGAAAGTCAGCTCAAAGTTCAGACTGCAATTAATCAACCATCTCAAAAGTTTGAAATTAGAACACATGTAACTGAAAAAATAAGGACACAATACGCTAAACATTTCTTCCAAGTCATTCAGTTTTCTAATCAAATTTCCAGCAAATGCAAGTGCATAAGATGGTTAGAATATAGGTGCATACCCTTTCTATCATACAGCATATACTAGTAATATTTTATACTCCCTTTGTTTTTTAATAACTGACACTGTTGATTTTACTGTTAAAACTTTGATAAATAATATTTTTTTCCCAAATATTTAGTTAGAGAAAATGAAAAATATTTTAATAATATTGTATATTTGTAAATATTTACATATTCATCATTAAGAAAATAACGGTTAAAGTTTAAATAGTTAAGTCAACATGTCAGTCATTAAAACATTAAAAAACACAGAGCGTATGTAAAGGAAGTAAAAATTTAGTAATGCTACCGCACAAATCTAGTAAGCTTGTGCAATTTATAAGCCAATACACCTAAGAGAAGTTCAGCATATACCATCCAACACGACATGGAATGTAGTAGAGACTAGAAACAAAATGATGCATAGACTACTTAGGATATTTTGTCAGCACAGATACAACAGCACAGCAAATTGTAAGCCATATAGTGCAAATGATATAAATAAGAAATGTTGAGGGAGTGTAATGCAAATAGTCTTGAAGTTCCTCCTGAAGTTGAGTGTCTTACCCCCTAATAGTGTCGTTGGATCTTTCACATTTTGGAACACACCCAGGCAATACGCCCCTTCAACTTTGGAGTGCTTTATTTCAAAAATTGGAGGGCAGACATAACATCAGCAGACAGCACACAGCAGCAACAAGCAAAGTAAACAAATGTTATCTCAGTTCATTCAAAAAGGTCTAATTTCGTAATTTCTCGTACCCGGAATAAATAATTTTCAGGTGAAAGTGAGAGCTTCTGTCCATTTCCAAATACCATGTCAACATCTGGAAATACCTCTGATAGTTGGGAGACATTCCTGGAAATAAAGTGATAAATATTAAAGTTCCATATGAATGTTACAGAGAACATTAGAAGAATGTTGAGAATGAAAAAGGAATTTGTTATTATCACATGAAAATCACCTTCCAGCACCAGCAAAGCAGATATCCTTGTAATTTGGGTCAGGGCCACGGATTTTCTTGAGAGAGTGTACTTTGCTTGTCACCTATTGATTGAGAACATAATCATTACAGAAAACTCTTCCAGCAGCAGAACCACCAGTAGTTCATTTCCAAAAAAGTAGATGTAAGAGCAACATAAAAACATTTAGCTTCCATGACATACAGGAACCAAATGAAAAGACGGTGCACAAGTGTTCCTTGTAAGCCAGAAATAAATTTGCAAAGCAACAACAAAGAGAATGGATGGAGAAAAGTTGACAAACAGATTGGCTAGTAGGCATACAAAAGCAGATGGTGCCAAATTAAGAGTAACACTCTTTATCCAAAACAATAGACACTCACTTAGTAGTCATCAAGATGGTTAACTTCCTTTATGCAATGCTTAAAAATTAAAAAATGGCAGGTGTGGCATTTAATTCCTCATTAGTCATTAGCATCTGAAGCTAGACAGAGCCCATATTTTTGACATGGTAAAGCATGAATCCAAGCAAATATACTATATATAAAGGGAACATAACTATAACAGAACAAAGATCCTACCAAATGGAAAAGGCAATCCAAAAATTTAACGGAGGTGGGGGTTAAATCATTTCATAACTTACAGCATCTTTAAAAGACACAAAAGCTTCTTCTGGCAGGTACGCATATGTGGTTCCACTATCCAAGACAGTCCCATGTTTTCTGTCAAAGATCCTAGGGTCCAACCGCAATGCCTTTCCAGCAACATGTATCTCCTTCAAATCAATGTTGTAATATGGGCTGTTGCCATTCCAAAGTTAATCAATAAGGAGGTGCATCAATAGTACAATAGAAGCCCCCAACCCATTCTGAACAAAAATCCCCTGTTGGTGTGCATAACTACTAACAATACCTGCGAACAGGGTCTGAACGTGAGAAAACCATGTCAGGAGGAGCAGGCATCCCACCAAGTACCATAGTACCACCACCAATATCCATTCCACCATAGCACAGAGAGAATGAATCACTTATGACATGCTTATCAACAAGCTGATCCATTATGCTAAGTTGACCATGGCCCAGCCCCATTATGCCATCAGCGTGCTGGCTGAACAAATCTCCAGTTTCAGAATTTTCACAGCCAAAAACAGCACGTTGTGGCTTAAGTTCACTATCTCTGCCAAATGACACAATGTCCTCACCAAGCACCCCACTGCTGGAGCTCATTTCAGCATATTGCCTCTCGTAAGTGCATTGATTCTTGTCATTATCACAAGTACAATCAACATTGCATTTTACTGGTGAATATGTACTGGAGAGATCAGGTTGAAATCTTGGATCCTACACCAAGCCATATTTCATGTTCAGCACATATTACAGGAAGTTAATTTCTAGGCAACCAAAAAAATTACAAGTAGGAATGACAGCTTAGACCAATACAACGCTATTCCTTCCTCCATGACATGATGTCTATGGTAGCATGCCCATCTTTATTAAAAGAAATAAAATAATCTTAACACTAGTAATTACATGTGTCCTCAAGGATGCTAGGTGATTCACCCAGCAACACAAGATTAAATAAGTCAAGGTGATGATACAACAATGATGACATTTGGATAAATCACAAGCCATCATTAGATTGATCAGTGATATCCTAGGCAGCCGCCTTGGCCCCCTAGGCATTAGGCGCACGCCAGCCGCCCCGACTCGAGCAAAATCACCCCCTGGGCACTTGGCCTGCCTAAGTGGTCAACGCCGGTCCCAGGCAGAGCTAGGCGGGCAAAGCACGACGGCGCTGGGCGGTCTGGAGCGGCTTTGGGCGGCCTACATGGTCGCGGAAGCGGGCTAGGCGCGTCGAGTTGATTCTGAGAGACCACGGGGAAGAGGGGAGGGGTAGGGGGACAAGCAGCGGCACCACCATGGATTACCTGGAGGTGAGGAGGACGGTGGAGGATGAGGAAGATGAGTCCTTTTAGATGGGGCTTGGGCTGGCTTGGTGAATGGCAAGTGGCAACTAAATGCGCACACAGGTTTGCTTTGGCCCACTAAACCCACCTTCAGTCCTTCAAGTAGTTACCTCCCCAAGCCCTAGAGTTACCGATTCAGTTTACACTCCAATCTTCGTGTGGGCGGCGGCCGAGCGAGACAGTGGCGAGTTTCGTGTGGTGCCCTGGCCGGATCCACCTCGCCGCCGCCTTCCCCTCCATCACATCGCCACTGTATGCTTGCTACTTCTTGCTGTATAATCTTTCAAGGGCTGCTGCTTCTTGCTCCAGACTCTAGTATGCATGTTGTTCCTGCTGCTTCTAGGAGTGGTATGCTTGTGGTGATTGCAGCTTCTTGCACAAGCCATTTTCTTCCTGTAGTATGCTTGTTGTGACTGCCACTTCTCGCTGCCTAACTGCATTCAGTTCAATTGAAACTATACTATTTACCAACAGTACTCACAAAGGCCAAGTCTGTTTGTCTTTAGTGTTTCTTCACATAAGATGCTGACTGACATCCATACAACTAGCGACAAGACTTCAAAGGCCAAGCATCTGTCATACTCAGTGTTTATTCACATTTCACTTACGCCACTATGCGTTGGCTGACATCACATTACCAACGGAAGATTTCCAACCTACTCGGGCTATACAAGGCAACAGTCTTATGGCCAGCCATGCAAACAGTGGAACAAAAGGAATATGAGCATGTACTAGAGACATGAAAAGGATGGAATCATTTTTTTTCTCTGTGTAGAGATGTATTTTATATGTGAATTTTAAGCTTCTACATTCAGATAATCATAGCATGTATTAAACTCAAAATGGCAGAGCAATACTATATGTGGAACTGAGGATGGGTTTGGTTAGTGTCCAAACAGGTACCAAGCCAACCTGCCAATTATTGGCAAGAGACATGGGACTCACTTTACATAGGGAGAAAAATTAGGAGAGTTGGCTAAAAATTGTTGATGACCAAAACCAAGGCCAATGGTTTGGAATCTAATGGAGCAAATTTTGGCTAAAACGATGCCTGCCAAACTAATGCCAAATTTTGTTGGTTGTGACCAAGGTAGGCATGGTATTCATTCAACAGTGTTGACCAATGACCATGGACTATTAAATTAGGGTCTTTCGCTATTTAGAAAAATCATGTAAACTATGGCACCTCCGTTTTAATATTCCCTGCTGATTGAAAAAATGCCCTCAGACCACCTTACACTTTATCTGCATCACATGACTAAACTGGAACTCCCTAATCAATCTGAAAATGGAAATGTGGATTTTATGATAATTAGACTCCCTACATAAGTACATATCGATTCATGCCAAGTAGCACCAAAAACCCGTTTCAGCCGCATAACCACAGAGTCAATTAGCTAAATTGAATGGTCCGGCTACAGATAACCAGAGTCAATTAGCTAAATTGAATGGTTCGGCTACAGATTCACCTGTGGGCATCACATATCTATGCGTGCGACCATCCTAATTAATCTAATCATCACACAGGATTTCAAACTGGTAGCTGAACAGAGAAGCACAGGAATCAAACCCCACCTGGTGGTTGCCGCACTGGTCGCAGGTGGCGCAGGGCACGTAGGTGACGGTGCTCCCAGAGTCCACGATCAGCGCGAACTCCTGCGGCGGCGTCCCGATGTACAGCCTCGTCGTGTAATACCTAACCAACACGACAACAAGCATAAACCTCCCAGCCTCAGATCCCATAGAGCATCCAAAAAAAGTTTGGGGACGAGGGGGCGGCGTCCTGCTGTACCGACCCGTTGGTGAGGAGATCGTCGTGGAGGCGCATGCGGGCGTTAGGGAGGGCGGTGTCACCGAGCCCGCGCCGGGCCGAGGCGAGCCGGCTGACGTTGGGGTAGGAGAGCGTGAGCGGGAGCACCAGCGGCGGCCGCGCGGGGGCGGGTCGATCGGTGAATTCAGCGGCCGCTGCGGCGGCGAGGAGGAAGACGACGGCGGTGAGGGCCAGGAGCGCGCCGAGCCGACGACTCCAGCGGCGACTCGCCATGGTCGCGCCGCGCGGGGAATGGGAGGGTGGAGGCCGTCGTGCCGAGGCGACGACTTGCTAGAGGAAGGGCGACGGCCGAGGTGTAGTATCGTAATTTACGGGGTCCTCGCCGTCGCGGGACCGTTCCCGTAGGTCTTGGTTACCCGGTGGGGATAGCCTCGTAGATCCCGCATGGCAGTGGGTGGGAGTTGCTACGTGCATCTAGCTGACAGGTGGGGTATGGCAACCTTGGGCCCAGCCGTCGGTGGCTTAGGCGTGCGATTCGATTGGGTGCGTAACTGCATTTTTCTAGCGAAAGATTGGAGTGTGGAAGGGGGAGGAGGCGTTGACGAGCTGACCCGGAGAGCAGCTGAACCGGGGAAAAAGGAGGGGCGCGCGTGTGGGCGGGCCCACATGGAGGCCACCAAACTCTGACGTGCTAGTAGCCCAGTCCACCACGGTGTTCACCACAGCGGCAAGAGGGCACATGAGCTGGGCGCTCCACCCTACTACCTTAACATTTCTCTGTAATTTGCATCCCCTCCTTCCTTCTGTGTGTTTTCTCAACTAATTGTTTGTAGGTATACCACTTGCTATTCTTGGTGCAGCTATTTTTGTAAAGTGTGCTACTAGCTCTAGACTAGTCACGGATAAAGAATTTTATCAATGGATGTTTGAAATAAAAGATTATAATATCTTTTGAATCATAATTTGATACTCCTTTTGCTCATTTTAAGTGATATTTAAGAATCTATGTAATCTAACTTTCTAAATTTGACAATTAGTATGTTTACAATGATTTATATTGGCATATGATAACTATATCACTTTTTTGTTAAAAGTATTTTTATAAAATTATATTATTTATTTATACTAATATAGAATTGCAATAAATTAGCATGAAAAGTGTTGGACCCCAGAGCAATGACTCTGGATTCTCTATGTAAATTGTACTAGTTCAGGACCAGCTAGTGCATACAGTGGTAATAGGGATACATATCGGGAACAATGACAAACTTTTATTAAACAAAGAGTCGACATATGGGGCACAATGTCAGCCCTGATTTTTGAATTTTTTGGCCAGAGGCCGACATATGGGCTCGGTCTTTGTGGACTGAGTCCACGGACCAAAGGTCAGCTGAGGTGGTGAGGGTGGGTGTGTGACAGCTGCGATGCTGATGTGGCGACCATGTTGGCCCGCGTGGCGGCCACCTGGTTGCCACGTCGGCCCACACGCTGACGTGGCTCGTCGGTTGTCGGTGGCGTTAGGGGGCATGGCGGCTAGCGCCGAGTCATGGAAAAGGGAGAGGGGGATGCGGTGATCATGATTCTACCTTGCGTGAGGGTTGTAGGCGAATGGAGGCGGCCGGTGGCAGAGAGGGGCGGTGGTAGGGCTCAGTCGTCGACGAAGCCGACGTTCTGGTGGCAGGGATGTGCGGTCGTGGGGTGGACGAAGCTCACAGCGGCGTGGTGAACCTGAGGGCGACAACGGTGTGGCACGAAGACATCCAATGCACTTGGCATGCGGAGACGGTGCTGGGGTAGCTTGGGGTTCGGAGGGAGAATTGAGAGCGGGGGGAGGTGGAGTGAGGAGAGGGGGGTGCCGAGGGGGTTATAGTGGGGGCGGTGCAATGGCGAGCTAGATGCTCATCAAAATTTTTGGCAAATGGCGGATGGTGCAGGGGAGGTAGGCGCAAGATGGGTGGAGTCGGTGCGGGGCAAGAAGAGGGAGAGAGCGACCGGCACACAGGGGAGAGAGAGAGGTGGTGAAAGAAGCGACCGGTCAAATAGCCATGGTGATGATGGCAGTGTGCGGAGAAAGAAAGAAGGGGTGTTGCACGAGCGGAGGGGTTTGGGAGATTTAAAATTCTTTTTGATTTTCAAAAACTCCTAAAAACTAAATAAAAGCTTATAAAATAGTATAAAAATTCTAAAAATTCTAGAAAAATTATGAAAAATTCTAGATTTCACAAGGAACTTAACAAAAATAAAATCAACTTAATTTGATCTCAAATAAATACAAGTTTCCACAGATATTTTTCTAGGATAAAATAAAAGGTATAAAATCAAGAAAAAAATATAATAAAATCCAATTAAATTAGATTAAATTTTTGGGATATCACAAAATGTCCATACCACTATTTAAAATAGAATTTAGAGGGAGTAACACGCTAAGTGTTTAGACGGTCAACTAACTTACATATGGTTTAAGAAACAATACACTTTATTTGAGAACAACTCTATTACAACTCACTTTTTATAAAAATAGATATCTAGTTCTCACACTTTTCTCATTTCTTATACTCTATCTTAGCATATCCGCACACGATAAGTGCGATATTTTGCTTGTATATATAGATCATCATAACCATTAGATTCATGACAGTAGACATAATCTAAATCGTTCAAAGAAAGTATTTGAAGAACTTTGATATTTTTAAGAAAACACCTACATTGTACAAATATTTCTAAATTTTAAATTGGATAATATAGAGGCTTATCATGAAAATATCTCTCTTTCGATCCTTGAGAAACTAGATGGGTGCATACATATTGCGGGGAATATCATTAAGGTAGTATGTCATTAAGGTGGTATGGTACATGCTCATTAAGGTGGTATGGTACATGATATCATTTTACTTAATAAAACAAATGATAAAAAATAAGAATACACTAATTTATTGTTTAAAAGAAATTGTATAATGAAGTGAATTAGACACAGATAGAGCTAAGAAGAGAAATTAGCACACACTATGTACGGAACAATTTGAGAAATATTGTTTATCTTACTCAATGGCTAAAACCTCATATCTACAATTTTGGAAACAAGGCCTAGAAAAGATATATAAAATGTGTATTCCTTTCTCAAACTCTTCTTGCAATGGTACAATTTCGATATTGCTATATCCAAATGTGTTCTTACATGTGTTTCCATAAACTTATGTGCTAGACCTTGATATGTAGTAAAACAAGATTAGAAACCTAATTATCCGACTAAATTAACTATGCAATGTTTGCTTCATCTCTATAGAGTATAGAGTAGCAATGAGAAATATTCTATCTTAGTTTGAAGATACATTGGGCAAAGAAATATATCAACAGATGGAATTGTAGGTTGAAATGTTACTCTATTTGATAAAAAAGATGACACTCTATAATTTAAGTTGAATTGTGAAATAAAATTTAACATTTGAGGAAACCAGTCGAATTTCTCATCGTTGGATTTGCACCATGATTTGTGCTTCGACTAACGAGAACTTCAACTTCGCCGGCGGTGGTGACAGGGTTAGGGTGTAGGTTCTCCTGATTTAGGGTTTGGGTTCACTGAAATCCTCAACTATAGAGGGAGGAGGGATGGGACGGACCAACATTGGGTAGCGAGGCAGCGACAATGCCACTAGTCATGGCATGATGGAGGACGACGGACAACAGACGGTGTCGACAGGAGGAGGAGGATCGTAAGTGGCGAGTTAAGTCTCGGGGAGGTGGCAGGAGGTGGGAGGTGATGAATCCGGCAACAGCGAGTGGCTGAGAGGTGGAGAAGGAGGAGAGAAGCAACCTCGATAGCGGCAGCGAAGGTTCACGATGCGTGGGGTAGGGTAGTTGTGGTGGTGGTTTATTAGTACTAATAGTAGTTTATTTTCAAAAAAATAGGGGTTCAAGTGAACCCCCATACCCATGCTAAGTCCGCCCCTACTTGACTCTAGAGGTAGAAAATGTCGAGTCCACCACTTCTACCTCTCTTTTGAGGTCTGACTATTGGAGACAACCCACACCAAAAATAAATACCTCTCCAATCCCTCTAGTTTCCCACCAACCTACATGCCATGGTCTCTTCAATCTATCTTGTTCACCTCTAACCTCCACGCCTTGGTGAATTGACTGGCGTCCCTCCTAGCCATTCATTGCCTGCTCCTACCCGGACCACCCCATCCCTCCACCCTTTGATTTGCTTCCCTACCTCCTGCTCCCTCTCTATGACGTACCTCTACTCTGGATCTAGAGATGGTGGTGGCCATGGCATTGGGTTGCTACAGCACGGCGGCCCCTCCTCCCCTCCGAACGGTGATGGCTGCTGATGTCTTAGGCTGTGGTGGTAGAGGAAGGTACATTGATACATCTTTTGGACGGTTTTGGTTTGAAAGGCACTACAAACTTTTGTCTTGAGTGTCTAATTCCCCTTTATGTAGGAGGCACTCCAACTTTTGCCTCACTTTCAACACGGACGAAGTAGGCAACAATATTGAAGGTTTGGAAAAGAGAATCCAAGAAATGATTGAACTCCTATTCCACCTCCCCTCCCTCTCACAGTCCCAGCCTTTCTCCCTCCCTCCCTCTATCTCATTTTTGTACGTATCTGCCATGACCAACCTGGGATCAGGATTTTGGTTACCGTCTAGTTTCCTAACTGGAATTCTTGGTGGTGGGGAGTTATCAAACATAACGGCCAAAAAATTCTGGGTGTATTTGAATTCCTAATTAAAAATTTAATGGTTAAAAGGTAGCATAACCTTAATTTCAAGATGAGTTTGGTTGGTGTGGTGGCAATTGTCCACCCTTACGTATAGAATGTAGTGATGATCTAATGAGGCACAGACCTCTTCAAATTTAACCATTGTATATTAATTACACATACAGTAATATAAAGCTAAAATATATGTTGTTCATAATTATTTGCAAAAATAAATTACCCTACCACCAAATGAAACGGCGATAGTAGTGCCACATCAATCAATCGCCGAAGGAAGTGGTGACTGGTGAACAGGAGCCTATCACCAATTTATTTGGTGGCATGATCCAATTGTCATGTACTAATCCCACTCTGGTCCATCCAAAATAAATCACTTTCCATCTATAGCTCCTATTGATAATCAGATTGAACTATTGGATTCTTTATGTCCATCAAGTAAATTGATACCCTTAAGTTTACATAATCCCTCCAAATGTATCGTCATTAAATATGCTGCATCAAGTAGTAATAGCAAATGCCCATGCAAGGTACAGGGTGTTGATCTATTCACATGGATGCAAGGGATCCAATAGTTCAATCGGATTATCCATTGGAGCTACATATGAAAATTATTAATTCAAAAAGATAAGAGAGGTATTAGTTCAGTAGAGGAATTAGCACAACAAAGGCATGTACAACAAGGCCCTTGTCACCAAGGCATTTGGCAAATGCATCAACCATATGGTGACAAGCTACCCTACCATCGCAATTTCATTTGGCGACTCGGTGGTGACAGGGTAATATTTTTGAAAATAATTGCAGCATGTATATATTTTGCAAAATGAATTTTTGTGTATAGTAGTTAGGCGACATCTATAGTTGTAAATTACAACAAACCAGCTCGAGCGAGCCTAGGTAGGTTGGTGCTAGCTATATACAAGCTTGAGCCCTGAATGTTTTGCATGTTTAGTCTCCTATAAGCAGGGGTGGTCTCACCATAATTTAAGGGTATTCAATTGAATACCCACAATTTTTTGGCAAAAATCCACTATATACAAAGTATTATATATATGTATATTAATAATTGGTCCAAATTCATCCTATTCATACCCAGTCAGCTTAAATTGGCATCGAATCCTTTTGGCCCATTTCCCTCTCCCAGGCCCAAATTGGCGTTGGACACTAACCCACTATTATGATTCACACGACACATGGTAAAAACTCTAGGTCTCACTCAGTGTTTCCTCTCACTCAAGTCTCTACTCTCTAACTCTCTCTGTCTGGTGGCACAGGAGGCTTGTAATCTTCTGGACTCTGGACTTCTAGAAGCAGGACTCAGGAGGCTGCGTACGAGCGACAGTCTCGCAAGTCATCTTGTCGTTATCACTCGCTGACGGGCGCAACCGCGTAGGTTCATCCTCCCCAACCTGGTGACCCCCATGGCAACATTGGCTCCATATCCCCAATTCGGTAATCCCTCTATCTCCTTCTCCTCCCCTGGTGATCTCCAATTTGAAGCAAAATTATGTGTCTAAATAAAGATGTGAGTTATATTTTGCTTAAAAAAAGTGAGGCATCTATAATTATTCTAAAGTTTTTGCATGGTAGTTGATTACATTCTGATGACTGATGTATCAATTATTGAGAAACTATGCAAGTGTTGTCAAGTCTTTCTTTTAGCTTGATGTGTCGGACACTTGGATGATTTGATCCTCTTTGGTGTTTGGCTATCCGATCTATGTTTTGTTTAGCAATTTAGGTAACACTGCTTAAGTTGCTTAGTTAGAAACTATTTAACAAGGTATGTTCATGATAAAAGAACTTTTGAACTTCTGCTTGCTGAACACAAAGATCTGATAAAGAGAATTATCTTTCCACTTGATTAAAGTTTCTTGTTGTAATTATACAATTCTATTGTAGAATTATTCAGATTTGACCTTTGACTCACATTAGTAGTTCCAGGGAAATAGTTCATCTCTAATTCCAACCATTATGGTTAAAACTATTAGACTTTGACATCTGTTCTTCATTCATTACTGAAGTTGCTTCCTTTTGTATGCTTGTCTTTATGATAGTTCAAGTCATGTTCGTATAGTAGTTTTAAAGGTTTAGTTCCCTATGTGAAATTGGCTACAATTCAATACATATTGCTTAAAATCTTATGTTGCATTAATTGTTTAATTATTTATATTATTTAAAATATTATCTCTAGTATGAACAATTATACTTTAATTTTCACTATTGTGAACATTTATGTTTTCAACTGAATAATATTTTTGTAACTTTAAATACTCATCCTGAAATTTCTGATCCGTCACTACTATAAGTCTGTAACTAACAACTCAATTGTCACCGGTTGCGCTTTCGAGTTGCATGCGTTTACCTTTCTTCAACGAGGAAACTTTCACACCGGATTTCCACGGAATTTTCAACTTTTGTTGCATTTTCGCTAGATATGCCCCTTCTTAACTCGCTTGGTGTGCAAACTGCAGAACTTTAGCAGCGATAGGCGCCTTCAGTGCAAAGCTTTCAAAAACACTTTGCAGAGATCATAATCTTCCATGAAAAAAGAACTCTCGATTTGGAGCAGGCATTGCCTTACGCATTTCGGCGTAATCTAATGCAAGATGACGGGCTAGATGTGGGTGGAACGCACATGAAACGGTTTCTTCAAACTGTTCACACAAAATGGTACTTTAACTATTTTTTGAAAAATTTTGGTTCTCGGACATCTATTTATGCAAATATAGCCTCGAGCTATGGGAGATTGGCAAGACGCCGGTGAGCCATAAATGTTAATTAGTACTAATTATATTTAATTAGTGATAATCACATTTAATTAGTGCTAACTCTAATCAGCGCTAATCACTTGCCGCTTTTGGGGGTCATAGCAGCGCTACAAAGCAATTGTGGTTCGGCAGGTGCAACCGAGTTTCTATAACGTGATAGATAATATGTGTTATTTGTCGTAGTTGTTAAGTTCGGAGAGAGAGAGTCAGATTTTTAAAAACGTATGAATACCAAATTTTTTAAAAAAGATACAGTGTCATTTGCGTGAACGTGGGCTGTGGCTCTTGGCGACCATGTCGAAACGGAGGAATCTGCAAAGAGAGGGATACAGCAGCAATAATGAAAGACTAGTGTGCGCTACTACTTGGTGCACTTAAGGCACTCCATGGGTCTATTTATAGGCCTCAAGGGGGTCTATGGACCGCAATTGTAACCTGTGTTTGCATGGTGCTGCTACTTGTTCTAGCTAGTCTCAGAAGGATAGTTTGATTGAGTTCACCAGCTTATGAATTATGAGTGAGTCTGTTAATGGTAGTCCATGGTGCTCAACTAATTTTATGCTGTCTGATTATATGATTTTCCTACCTCCTCTTCACAAATATTGGTTGCTAGTAAAAATGGTTGAGTAAGGCAGACGAGCTTGGTCCTTTAGCCCGCTCTTTGCCATTCTGACACTGTGACAACTCGAA
Source organism: Dendrocalamus sinicus (assembly GCA_036346575.1). NCBI lineage: Eukaryota > Viridiplantae > Streptophyta > Magnoliopsida > Poales > Poaceae > Dendrocalamus > Dendrocalamus sinicus. The sequence continues at coordinate 5,602,342 of CM070660.1, read as the reverse complement.
CAACGCGACTGGCCAAATGCAAAACATTAGTGCCATTCCCTTTTTTAGAACTATGTCATTCTTTAGTTACAAACACACAAAAAATACTACAAACTGATTACAGACCAACATCAACTCGTCTAAGGTCCCATTTGGCACGGCTCCACTTCACAAGTGGAGCTGTTTTTTTTGGCTTCAGCTCCACGAACAGCTTCACCGGTGGAACTGGAGCTGTTTTGGTAGACTGTTTGGCAAAACAGCTCCACCTGTTTTATCATGCATGGTTGAGAGATGTCAATTGTCCAATATACCCCTGTCTATTTGGCTTGTAGTAACATCAAGAGTTGTATGTTTCTACATGATTTTTCATCCGAGTAAATTTGAATTCAAAAAAAATTAAAATTTAAAATAACACAAAGTATTAGCAACCAATATTTAATGGCGGCGGCGCTCCCTTCACGGTCGAAGACGAGAAGACCGAACAGAGGAACGGGAACGGGAGAATAGAAGAGCCGGTGGCAGATCGCGTAAATTCACGAAAGTATAAGGGCAGTGGCATGCGGGCCTGCGGATGGAGCCGGGTGGAGCTACTTTTTTCAGCTCCATCTCGTACATATCTTTTGTTTCAGCATGTTTTAAGGGACTCCTTGGGTGGAGCTATTTTGTTTTACCCTGTTTGGCACAAAACGGCTCCAAACAACTTCAGGAGCCGGTGGTGGAGCTGTGCCAAACGGGGCCTAAAGTAACACCATAACATCATTTCAACATCAACTCATCAAGAACATTTGAGCTAAAAAACTGATGATAATGAGTAACAGTACATGCCCAAATATTACAAACTGACTACAGGTGTACAGACCAACAATGATCAAATGAAATTGAAGCAAATAACACTAGCCCACACAAGAAGATTACTTAACACAACCACCTAATCGCTAGTTCCAGATGTTCTTGATTCACTAACAGAACCTTCCGTCCATGCAACATCTTGTTGTGCACAAAGCAGACGAATTGTTGACGAAATTCCTGCAAGTATCATACCATGAAGCACCATTAGGATAAAAAAATCAAAGAGTTGTGCATCAGAAAATAGGTGAAAATTAGGTTATACCACTTGGCTGCGTTTGTTTCATAGAATTGAATATTATACGGATAATATAGGATTACCTTGTTTGGTAGAGTTTGTTCCTTTGCTAGAGGATTACAAGGAATATTAGATTGCTGCATTTGGGTGGACCATGCATGAACGTACCACTGGTGCAATCAACGAGAAACGGATCGTGAGGAAATTGCACCAGGCAAAGAGTATCGCTGCTTCCATTGGATTCCTTAGCTAGATGATTACGAGGAATATTAGATTGCTGCGTTTGGGTGGAACATGCATGGAATGTAACACTAGTTCAATCCACGTGCGCAGAAGAGTTGCTTCCATTGGATTCGTTTTGTCCAGTAATGCAAGATAGCTACTTATTTCGAAGTTAGTCATAATACCACAAACTACCGGAATCTAGTTACATCCGTAATAGAACTGAAGTGGTTGTGTCAAACAGGGTAATTGTATTATATTACCCCATGATTACCGGGAATCTTAGCAAGATTATTGCTACCAAACACACCCAGCCTAATCTTGTATGGTCGTATTATTTGATAATAAAAAGTTGTTGAAGAAGGCATACGAGCCTATCCTTAATTTTTTAAAACTGTGCCTTTCGTTTCCTTAGTCAGGATCATCGAAAAAATATTAATAGTAGATACTTGGATACTGAACATTCAAACAAGTTACGTTTCACAAACAAGAAGTAATGTAGATACTTCGATACATGTAGCCCGACAATAATCCCTTCATAATTTGACTGTTGTCTCACACACAGCGTTGAAACTATACCAGTTAGAGATACAAAATCCACTAGAGGATGAGCAGAAAATATCTAAAGTTACAACTGGGTTTAAGGTGAAAGACTGGTAGCCAGATTATGCATTAGTGTAACCGGCGTAGAAGTTCAAGTTACATCTATGGTTGTTGGGAAGGGCGATGATAACCAGATCCTGCATAACTCGCATAGTTGCTCGAAGCAGGCTGCCCTGTTGCTCCGGTGTAAGCTGCATAGCCGCCTGCAGTTGGCTGGGCACCAGGACCGCCATACGCGACTTTATATTCAGTTGAATTGTATGATGCAGAAACTATTGATCCTGGGTGGTACTGGTATGGTTTTGGGGCACTGTATTGTTCACTGTAAGAAGCATATAGAGCTGCATCATATGTTGTGGCAGGTGCGGTGTAATGGAATCGGTCGGCGGCAACTCCATATCTATCAGGATAGGAGGGCATTGGTGGAGGAGCACGCTGCCAGGTACCAACCGAAACTGCAGGTCTGCGAGGAGCTGAACCAACAGAACTGGTAGGCCTGCGAGGAGATGAACCAACAGAACTGGTAGGTCTGCGAGGAGCTGAAAAGCCAGCAGCTCGAGGCTTCTTTGCATTAGCGCGCCCAGCATCAACTGATGGCCTTTTCTCACCCTTCGATTTTAGCTCAGCGACACGCTTTTGGAGAGGTCCAAGTGGACAGTCCTTCTGAAGTTTATACTCTTCTATGCACTTTATTACAGCCCTCAATGCAAGTAACTCCCGAGTCTTCAAGTCATCCTGAAAATGGATTTAAGGAGTTATAACAAAATTAGCGTGTTAACTTACAAACATAAGTGTAAAACCAGCAAAGATTATTGAAAAACCAAACATGAACTATTCAAGTATGGAAAGCAATATACAACAATCCACCATGTTCAGTACTATGGAATGCCATGAGGCAGTTGAGTGCTACAGCCTAAAAATTCATGTTATGTATCGTTCACAGACAGCAGCACCAAGCAGCAGATTTTGAAAGCAATTTTCCATCTGCCACAGACAGCAGCACCAAGCAGCAGATTTTGAAAGTAATTTTCCATCTGCCTTGAAAGACTACAGGCTCTCAATGTGACAAACTTCTCAATAATGGCTTCTCAATTTAAATGCGTGCAACATTACTCATATATAGCTAATGCATAATAAGTATAACACTGCAACATGATACATCAACGTGAACAATCCTTAAAGCAAGCAAGAAAGAAGAGTATCCTTACAGTGAATCAATAAACTCCCAAAGCAACAAGTGTACGTTGATGAATTGTGACCTACTAACAAGCATTAGGCAATCACCATCATCTCAAAAGATGGTAGAAAGAGCAGACCTTTAAAGAAGTTGCATTGGCATCCCCATTATTGTCAAGTAAGTCTTTTAGATCATCTACATATGCCTTCAACAGAGGTGCAGGAGGAAAGCTCTCAGAAAGCCCAAAAGCTTGTATGAATTGGACTGCATCAATTTGCCTGTGTCTCTTAACCAACTCCTCAATAATACCTGCAGAAGCAAAACGTCAACACTGGGATCATAAAATATCACTTTATACAGAACTCCAATGTTTTTCACAAATCAGTAAATAAGGTTTTCATTTCCTAGAATGTTGTGAGGCTAGGCAACAAAACATGAACAGTGCCAGCCTGGCATATTAAGGGATGAGAACGCCTTGTGGCATTCAGAGTGGATACTAACCTGGTATTCTCTCATTCAGACCAAGAGAGCAACAAAGCTCAGCAGTCTGCTTGCGACGAGAGACGGCAACTACGATCTTGCATAGTTCATCTTTGTCAAGCACCGAATCAATATTAAAAGTTGTAAGAAGCTGCAGGAATGCCTGTGCTTCCAAGGAGTAGCCATTAGAAGCATCTAGGTCAACCTCAGCTAACTTACTCTTCCATTCTTCGGCAATTGCCTTGGCTTGCTCCTTAATTTCAGAGCTCCAAGGGTGGTTGCCACCCGGCTCCTTAATTCCTAGTGAGTGTGCTATAGCTTCCATCAAAACAATACAGCTTCTACGCTGGCCCTGAAGGGTGTTATGTTTATTCCCAGGTGAATTAGTTTGGTCTGATGGGAAAAAACCCTCCAAGGAATCAAGCACGAAGCAGGCAGGGTCAGTTGCACATCTTAGTGCAATAGAAAGTTCATCACGAAGGCTAGCAAGCTTTTTCCAATTTTCTGAAAGAAATTTCAGAAGGCCTTTTGTGTCCATCTGCTCACATAGTTTCTTCAATACAGGACGCGGCTTAACTTCAACAGGTGAAGCTTCAGATGGCTCGCCCAACTCATTAGCAGGGGTATTCTCCTCTGAAGAATGAGATGCATTGGTGTCATTGATTGAGGTTCTTACCTTTTTGTCTTTGCTTCCATAGGCAAGTATCTCAGCAAGCTCCACCTTATATTTTTGGCGCACCTCTGCTAGGGCAGAAACAGCAGTATCCCTTAGCTCCTGAAGCTGGTTCACAGAAGCACGCTCTTTTGCGCAAACACTAGACTCTTTCTCTGCAATCAGCCTACGATCTTCATCTTTCTTTTCTTCTAATGCCTTCTGATTCTCTTCCAGTTCATCAAACTTGCTTCTGTTCAACTTTTCAAGGTTCAGGAAATGTGCTTTGATATCTTCCCACTGCATGCCACTTTGCAATTGTAGGGATGCTTCTGTGTGGGCTTTTAGCTTGCCAAATACTTCAGCAAGCTGTTCTAGCAACGGCATTGTTGTTGACTCAGAACCACCAGAAATGTGGGAAGTAGCTTTCGCCGCCATTTTGCAACCAAAACAATGGCAACCTGTAAGAGATACAGGGTTAGATCCAAACATCTAAAATGCACCAAGTTTTATGAGTTATGACAAAGGTATTAATCATGCATAAGTAATATGATGCATGCAGAATGTATTGTCGATTCGAAATAGAAAGCGGTAACAAATAAAGAAGTCACAAATACCACACTAAAAAGTACAAACAAAAGGTCAAGTGAAGACAAAAAAAGGGATAAGTTAAGAACAAATATGCTACCCAAAAGAAAACACTTAGACCCTGTTTGGGTTCTCCGAGATGTACACCTACTGAGTATCCATTGGAAAAATCACTTGACAAATCCTAAGCGATGGTAATCACAATAATAAAAGGTGACAATCACAACGACTCCCCTTATTCGAACTGATATATTTCCACTCTTCATAATTTCTAGTTTGGCAGTGGAGGAAAATAACATATCCCGCCCCCCCCCCCCCCCCCTACTGAATTGTGGTGGCATTTTATTAATTCGGCATCTGCCGCTAAGAACAAAGAGGAAGAGGTTGATGCTCCAAAAAGTTTGCAAAATTACGTATTTTTCATCCAGGCACAGTACGAGTGCAGGGAACAAATTAGGTATCCAAATTTCTTCCGTCGCGGGCAAGCCGATTGTTCTAAACCCCAGCAAGATCCCCCCTCATCCAGAGACAATCGGTTAAATCGTACAGACGGCACCTCTGTGGATCCCAAAATTAATCCTATACTGATATACCCACGAAGATAAAATCTCATTCGATTCAAACAACCATACCATACGCTGCCTGCGAATCTGTGATGCCATCCTTCTATCTTTATACACAAAACCTCAAATTCTCAACCACTCAAGGGCACGAAATCGCACTAAATAAAAACGGCTCCAACTTTATTCAAACTAACCCTCTAAAACTACGAGGACGCACTCTCAACATACCACGAGTTAATCCAGAACGTAATAGAAGGAACAGCAGCGAATCCGGATAGAATGCTAATTGCTAAAGGCGGTTGAGTGGGTAGCGCACAAGAGGTTACCGTGTAGAGGGTAGGGCGGAGAGAAATTCTCGCCGGCGGGAGGCGGCGACCGGGGCGCGTCGAGGCAAGGCGGTGGGAGCGGAGAGATCAGAGAGGTGGGGGATTAGGGCAGGGACAGGCTCCGGATGGACTCTAATCCTCGTGGCAGCCCCGTCCTTTTCATGTTACATCTTATATTTCCTCAAATAAATAAATAAAGATAATTCTTTCACTACTTTTTTAAAGAAACAACTTATTAATTTTTGATTTGTTAATATAAGCATTTGTATTAGAGCTATATAAGCTATAACTATAAACCGCAACTAAAAAGGAGGATCGTCACTGTTGGATCGTCATCAAACGGTCACATAAGGAGAGTATCGTGTGGTAACGGTGAGACTGATGGGTGATAGTGGCAGGGTTGCTCCGGCCTAACCTAACGTGGATAATTTGAGCCTTGTAAGATGGCCCAAGACATGTACTCAGGTCAAGCCTATTGCAGTGAAGTTGGGCCTATGCGCTTGAAGAAATAGAAAGTGCATATTATGATCTGTGGGCTGATGGGACATTTGCCCTACAGAATCAGCCCATGCAAGAGTTTGTGATTGTGATTTCGATGTAGTCATCAGTCCTGCCTCATGACCGGTAGCCCAACTACATAAAAAAACTATTTAGATTGTCACTACAAAATACTACCTTCAAAATATATGATCTGTTCTTTTTTAGCTTATATATATGACTGATGACTTTTGATTGAAAACTTTGAATTTTAGGCTGTTCGTAACAGAGATTACAGAGAGAGATACTCGTTTGCGATTTTGACTAGTACAGATGTTGGGTTTTTAACGTGTACTACAATTAAATTATAAAATATATTATTTAAAATATGTTTTTGCCGAGCACAAATTCTTTAAAATATATCATTACAAATATTTTAAGACTATGATAGCCCTTTTCTTCCTCCTCCCACCTCCCCTTCTTCAACTCTCTCCACCACCTACGATCATAGTTTTAAAAAGCCGACCAGAAATTGAACCGCCTAGGCAACCGGTCCACCAGCCCGCCAGTCTAACTGGTGGTTCATCACTGAACCACCGATTTTCCTAAAATATTAATATTTTATTAGTTGTGCATCGCTTTTCAGCCTTTGAACCTCTAAATCCTTGAAGAAATTATGTAGATGTAGAAAGAAGAGTGATTAAACGCTTTCCCTCCCCATTGTAGCTTATACCCATTTTGATGCATTTAAGGGATAAGTAGCTAGAATCAACCTTTGAATGTGTATCTGTTGTGGCTACAACCAAACAGAGAGAGAGTATGGTGGTGGAGAGTTAGGTGAGCAAGTGCTTAGGGTTTCCCATGATGGTATGATATATATATATATATATATATATATATATATATATATATATATATATATATATATATATATATATATATATATATATATATATATATATATATATATATATATATATATATATATATATATGTATATGTGTGTGTGTGTGTGTGTGTCCACATGGGAGTATTTTACAGAATACCCTTACATTTGAGTATCCCTCTCAGAGACACTTATGTCATTACACATATCCCATTTTGGGCCTTACAACTCTCTTAGCAGGCCGGCTAGGCTTAGGAGGGGGACACCCTTACAACAGTATCAACATTAGTGCAATTCACTATACACTTGTGCATTGAAGCATCTCCCATGTAGAAATAATGCGCTCTACCTTAGATGCAGAAATCATGCGCTCTACCTAACCGACCAAGAAATAAGGAAATAATCAAGAAAATGGTCACCAAAAGGGCGTTAAGGAGGAAGGAGACAAGAAATCCATTAGCAATAACACAAATTGCTGCACACCAAACTACCAAGGTACCTAATCCTTGATGTAAGACCCATTCTAAAGCGCGATGATTTCTGACTTCTAAAAGCTAAAAGTCGTTTAGAATGTATTAGCTTTTTAACGTATTTTTCTCGTTTTTCATTTACATTATCTGTTAAGACGTAATGGTTTTTTTGTTTTTCCTTTATTTTTTAAATAGAATATCTTGAAAAACAGTCACTACATTACTAATTTTAGCCAAAAGCCATAGCACTTTAGATGCTCTAGCTGTTGCCGAACCACAAGCATGCACAGTGGGATTGCCATTTCATCTCATGCCACTTCGAGCTTAGTAGGAAGGTCAAGCAGACACTCTTCTAGTCGATTCGTAGCTAGCGGTTGCCGCCAGGAAGTCGGAAGCTCGGAACTCAGAAAATTCAGCTGCTTATCACTCGGTTTTGGATGCGTCAAAGTTGAGTTGTCGGCGGCGGCCTACTGACTAGGCTTGGATCTGATGAGAAGACTTTGGGAAGTTGAGACAGGCAAGGGAAAATGGAAGAAGGTAGCGGCGGCGATGGCACTCTGGGGATATTAGCCTAGGGTTCCCTCTTCATGCGAACCAATTGGGCTAACTGGGCCTGTGATCCAGCCCAATGTCCTGCCCCACGCCCTGTATTTTCCACAGCCGCTCGGTTATATAAAACCACTCTGGTTTAACGGTTTTCACAAAAACCACCCCGTTTAGCTGTTTCTTGGTCCAATTGCATTACATAGACGGTCTTTGAAACGCACCGAGCCACCAAGGTCCCGATTCTGGTTTTTCCTAGTTTTCCACTGGCGGTCGGCTTTTTAAGCTATGTCTACCAATACCATAGCCCTCTTCATAGATAACTCCAGCGTTGTCGACGGTGGGATTGCACTCGGGAAGGCAACTCGAGCGAGGGCGGTCCAAGGACGGCGACCCGAGTGTCGGAGGGAGTCGAGGAAGGCAACGGTGAGAAGGTTGGCTAGACCTGAGGCAAGGAAATCTACATCAGCAATAGCTAATTTTTAAACGGAGTATTTTTTAAGACGAGATCTATTAGTCGATTATAGTACATGCTATAAGTTCATTTATATCAACTAAACTTGTATGCAAGTGTGTCTCTCTCTATAAACTTCTCTACAAATTATTACTATTTATAAATCAAAACATAAAGCCAATATAAACAGTGCCGATCCAATGCGTGATCTGCAATTTGCAGGCCGGGCGGGTGGGTTGATCTGGACGTGTATGTTAGGATGATCTCCTCCCAGGTTTGGCCCAACGGCCACCTGGGCCTTGAGCTCGCGCCCTGATCGGGGGCGCCCAACCCTAATGGTTGGTGGGCCCCGTCTGCTCGCGCCATAAATACAGTGGGGGGCGGCTCGGACTACGAGGTTCGCTGAGCCGCACGACTCCACCGACAAAACCCTAACCCGATCTCGAGGGGGAGCGCAGCCAGTGACGGGAAGCGCCACTGCCACGCCGCCCCTGGACGGCGCCGCCACCGGTCTTCACCGCCGACGTCTCCCGTCTCCACCGACTCCATGGCGGACGCCTCTGCACCAGCCACCAAGACCACGGATGGTCGGTAACCCTAAACCCCTCTCTTTACTCTCTGTTCCCTTTTAGATCTAAACGCATTACCCTTAGCCCTCATGGAATAGCAAGTATCCCGCTCTAGATCTACTTCTAGTGATCCTAAGTTTGACACCAACAATGGTATCAGAGCACCTAGACGTAGAACTGAGATAGGGAGAAAGAATAGAAAGGAAGAAGAACCCTAAACCTACCCGAACCCTAACCCTAGAAAGAAACCGGGTACTTACCGGAGCCGCCGTCGTCGTCGCTGGCGTGGGGGAGTTCGGGCGAGCCTTGGGCTCGCCGGCGCTCCACGTTCAAGCCACCGTCGGCGCGGCGCCGATCCGAACGTGCGCGCTCGGAAGGCACCGACATCTGGCCGCCACGGCGTGCGCGTTTTGATCGGCGAAGCGGTTCAGCAGCGAGGCCGCGCGAGAGGAGCTGGCCGATCGAGCCGCGCGAGCGGCAGGCAGCGCGCGGCGTGAGGCCGTGATGCCGCGAGCCGGAGCCGCCGAGCCGCGCGTGCGCCGTGGGCATGCGCTGTGGCCGGCCAAATGGCGAATGCACAAGAAAATTTTTTTTTCAGAAGTATTCATTTGATGTTTTTGTTAAGTTTGAGATCAAATTTCATTGCAATTTTGATCCAAAATCAGAATTTTTTTCCACATGAGCTAAAGTTTATTATCTTCTCATTAAATTCGAACCAACGGAGAATTTAATTTTGAAGAGCAGAAATTTTAAGTTTTCTCTAATTTTAATTGGAACCAACGGGAAAATTAAAATTAGAGGAATAGTTACATTTATTTACAGTTCATGTTTATAATTTTGCTATTTTCTGACCAAAGTTGATGATAGCAATATTATAAATTGATTTATTTATGAATGTATGCATTAATTCTATCTTACGCCTAACGGTGATGTAGAATTAGTGTACAAGAATTTTGCATGTTTTATTTTTGACCAACGTTAAATCAAGGCATGCAATTATTATATTATTATGTTTCCTCATTTTCTGATACTGTTTCAGGACTCAACCCAATGGCATACATCTCGCACATCCCGGCACTTGATGGGAACAATTATCGTGCAGCGAGAAAAGTATGATTTGGCACTTGCAATCGTCCGAGAATGACTTAGCCTCACCTCTCCGTGTCCCATCGAGCGGTGGACCGGTGAGGAAGAAAATGAGATCGATGCTGATTTCACCGCCCAAAGCGTGATCATGCAGAAGTCAGAATGAAATATGATCTTGAGAAAAAGAAATGGGACATCTCGAACCGCAAGTGCTTGATGGTGGCTAAGGCCACTATTGCAGATCCAATAAGGGGATCTATCCCAGACTGTGACACTGCCACAGAGTATCTACAGAAAGTGAAGAATCAGTTTACTGGCTCTTCAAAGGCTACAGCAAGCACGCTGATTAAGAAACTAGTGAATGAGAGATACTCTAGTGGTGGAATAAGAGAACACATATTAAAGATGAGCACAACGGCAGCTAAGCTAAATTCAATGGATATGGGGCTCAAGGATGAGTTTCTAATTCATTTGATTTTTGCTTCTCTGCCAAAAGAATTTGACACTTTTGTTGTTAATTACAACATGCAGCCCGACAAATGGGACATAGAAAAGCTCATTGCAATGTGTGTGCAAGAAGAGGAGAGGCTTAAAACCTCACAGGGTGACTTTGCAAACCTTGTGAAGAACAACAAAAGAAAGAACTTTAATGCCAAACCACAAGGGAAACCTCAGTGGGAAAGTAGCTCCTCTTCTAAGTCACAGGGAAAGGCTCCCCAGTTTAATAAGCCCAACAATTTTACAGTAGACAAAGACACCTGTAAATTTTGTAAGAAAAAGGCGGGGCACTATCAGAGGGATTGCCCAGAGTTCCTGAAGCATCTGTTGAAGAATGGTAAGGATGTCATTACATTTATAGATGAATCCTTGTATTTAAGTTATGAAAAATCTACTTGGTGGATTGACTCAGGTGCAACTGTTCACGTTGCCAATTCATTACAGGGATTCCATACGAGGAGGACCCTACAAAGAGGAGAAAGAACAATTAAAGTTGCGAATGGAATTGAAGCCGAAGTCGAGGCCATTGGAGATCTCTCTTTAGAATTTCATGATGGTTTTGTACTTAGGCTTTCAGACGTTCTTTATGTACCCTCTTTGCTTGAAACTTAATAAGTGTGTCGAAATTAGATGATGATGGTTATGATTGCCATTTTGGTGATGGCAAATGCAGACTTATGTTTAATAATAAATGTGTTGGTCTTGCCTTCCGACAAGACAAGCTTTATTTATTATCACTTTCTGAGAATGTGAATCATGTAACCATTGAGAATGAGAATACCTCTTCGTCTATGAATGAAAGAAAAAAGCGGAAGATAAATCATGATGCATCATCGAAATTATGGCATTGTCGTTTAGGCCATATTTCGAGGGGGAGAATAGAACGATTGATTAAGAAAACACTTCTTCCGCCATTAGAATTTTCAGATTTAGAACAATGTATTGATTGCATAAAAGGAAAATATGTTAAGAAAATAAAGAAAGACGCCAAACGAAGCGCAGGAATTTTAGAAATAATTCACACAGATATCTGTGGTCCATTTCCTGTGATAAGTGTGGATGGTTATGATTCATTTATAACATTCACAGATGACTATTCGCGTTATGGCTACATTTATCCAATTAAAGAAAGATCAGAAGCATTGGATAAATTTAAGATATTTAAGGCTGAAGTAGAAAATCAGCACAATTTAAAGATTAAGATAGTAAGATCCGACCGTGGGGGGGAGTACTACGGTCGGCACACCGTATGGCCAAGTTCTGGACCTTTGCAAGGTTCTTACAGAAAATGGCATAGTTGCCCAAGATTTACACCAGGCGAACCTCACAGAATGGAGTGGCTGAAAGACGCAACCGCACCTTAATGGATATGGTGAGAAGTATGATAAGTTACTCCACGCTACCGATAAGTTTATGGATGGAGGCGTTAAAAACCGCCATTCATATTCTTAATCGAGTACCAAGCAAGTCGGTACCCAAAACACCGTATGAGTTGTGGACGGGAAGAGAACCCTCACTCAACTATTTACGTGTGTGGGGTTGTCTCTTGAGGCTAAAGTTTTTAACCCAAACATAGGGAAGCTAGATCCCAAGACATCATTGCCATTTTATTGGCTATCCGTAAAAATCGAAGGGTTATCGCTTCTATTGTCCTGACAGACATACGAAGTTTGTAGAAACAAGACATGCTGTCTTCTTGGAGGATGAGATGATCAGGGGGAGCAGAGTAGCACGAGAAATTAACCTAGAGGAAAAGCGGGTACATGTGCCCATTCCAATGGTTCAGGAACCATTTTTCACGCTACCTGTTGTTGCTACACCAACAGTGCCAGACACTGTAGTGACAGCACCTGTTGTCAGTTCTCCTGTGGGAACGATGAGTGAACATGAGGAACCCGCCTTCAGATCCCATAGAACCCATTGTCACCCAAGAGGAAGAACAACAATGACCTCACACAGTAACAAGCGTCAAGCGGCGAGGGACTCGAGAAGGTCTCAAAGAGCCGAAGATCAGCTATCCTAATGATTACGAAGTCTATGAAACTGAGGAATTTGAAATGGAGGGTGATCCCACCTCTTTTGAAGAAGCTATGAGAAGCGCTCATTCATCCAAATGGCTTGAAGCTATGCAGGATGAAATGAAGTCAATGAACACCAACGGTGTTTGGGACTTAGAAACTATTCCTAAAGGAGCCAAAACAGTAGGCTGTAAATGGGTCTACAAAACAAAACATGACTCTAGAGGGAATATAGAAAGATTTAAAGCGCGACTTGTGGCAAAGGGCTTTACGCAAAGAGAAGGCATAGATTACAATGAGACATTTTCTCCAGTCTCGTGTAAAGATTCTTTTAGAATAATAATGGCGCTTGTAGCTCATTATGATTTAGAATTGCATCACATGGATGTAAAGACGGCGTTCCTAAATGGGGATTTGGAGGAAAATGTTTACATGGCACAACCGAAAGGTTTTGTTGTGGAAGGAAAAGAACGTATGGGATGCCGGCTGAAGAAATCCATTTACGGATTAAAACAAGCATCAAGGCAGTGGTACTTGAAGTTTGATAGTACAATAAGAAGTTTTGGGTTCAAGGAGAATGTAGAGGACAATTGCATTTATGCAAAGTTTAAGAATGGAAAATACATTTTCCTAATCCTGTATGTGGATGACATCTTACTTGCTAGTAGTGATGTTAACCTATTACAAGAGACCAAGAAGTTCTTGTCCTCGAATTTTGATATGAAGGATCTTGGTGAAGCTTCATCTGCTCGGGAATAGAGATTCACCGAGATAGAACTAAGGGGGTTTTAGGTTTATCTCAAAAAGCATACTTAGAAAAGGTTCTAAAGAAATATAGTATGCAAAATTGTAAGCCTTCACCTGCTCCTATAGTCAAGGGCGACAGATATGGGGAATTTCAATGCCCCAGGAACCAATATGAGATCGATCAAATGAAAGCGGTTCCATATGCTTCAGCTGTCGGAAGCTTACAGTATGCTCAAGTGTGTACGCGCTACGACTTAGCGTTTGTCACCGGTTACTTGGCGATTCGAGCAATCCGGAATAGAACATTGAAATTAGTAAAGAAAGTCTTGCGTTATTTGCAAGGAACAAAAGGCCTCATGATGACATACAGAAGATCAGATTCACTCCATATAGTGGGGTATACAGATTCTGATTATGCGGGAGATGATAGAAAGTCGACATCCGGATATGTATTCACTCTCGCAGAAGGAGCTATATCGTGGAAAAGCTCAAAACAAACCGTCACTACATCATCCACAATGTATGCCGAGTTTGTAGCATGTTATGAGGCCACGGGCGGTGAATTGGCTAAAGAAATTCATACCGGGTTGAAAGTGGTAGATGACATACATAAGCCACTAAAGTTATCTGCGATAATGAACCAAAGAAGATGTTATGCTCACAACAATAAGTCAAGTGGTGCTGCCAAACACATTGACATAAAGTATTATGTTGTGAAAGATAAAGTCCGGATCATATAATCGGTCTTGAGCATATAAGGACAGAAAAGATGCTCGGATCCGCTCACAAAGGCTTACGCCCAATGTGTTCAGAGAACACTTAGCCGGCATGGGTTTACTGGAAAGCCTATGATTCTGGACAATAAGGGCCCAGTTGAGAGTTCATTTCAAAACAGAAAGTGCATTGTGGTGTTGAATCTAATGGCATAAGACCGTGACGATGAGGCACGCTCTATGCATCGATCGTGATGGAATGAGAAAAGCAATGAGTGACAAGTATAGAGTTTAAGTATAAGTTGAGATCAAGGGGAGAATGTTAGGATGATCTCCTCCCGTGTTTGGCCCAACGCCACAGGGCCTTGAGCTCGCGCTCGATCGGGGCGCCAACCCTAATGGTTGGTGGGCCCCGTCACACTGCGCCATAAATACGGTGGGGGGGCGGCTCGGACTACGAGGTTCGCCTGAGCCGTACGACTCCACCGACAAAACCCTAACCCGATCTCGAGGGGGAGCGCAGCCAGTGACGGGAAGCGCCACTGCCACGCCGCCCCTGGACGGCGCCGCCACCGGTCTTCACCGCCGACGTCTCCCGTCTCCACCGACTCCATGGCGGACGCCTCTGCACCAGCCACCAAGACCACGGATGGTCGGTAACCCTAAACCCCTCTCTTTACTCTCTGTTCCCTTTTAGATCTAAACGCATTACCCTTAGCCCTCATGGAATAGCAAGTATCCCGCTCTAGATCTACTTCTAGTGATCCTAAGTTTGACACCAACAGTGTAAAGCCAGGTGCATAGCAAAGAGCCGAAGACCATTCCAAAGCAAGAAAAGGGATTTGGTTCATCTATACCATGGCCTTCTCCCATTGCCGTCGTTCCCTTCGTCACGATCAAAAAGGTGTCCTGATGCGGCCCAAGCTACATCAAGTGCACCACTTCATATCCCAGAGCTGTCCGAGGAGGTTATCAACCAATCTCGTGTGCATCTATTTTAGATAAGAGTAGTTGATTGCCTATACGTTGCTACGGAAAAGAAAATTTGCAATAAAATGTTACGATAAAAATCAAAGCAGTGTAACAAATTTGGCTAGGAGAACCAGGATCAACTTCATGGATACCTAAATGATGATCAAGGAATAAAACATAAAAGGTGAAATATTATACGAATTTACATTCTTATTTTTTTAACTGGGATGTATCCCATTTTCCATTAAGCAACGGAAACATACAGTATTACAGAATAAAGTTTTCAGAGTTTTTGCAACAGACAGATTGACAGCAGGAAAGAGACATAAAAAGTTCTAAAGCATCAAAACTTATTACAGATTCAGGACGTGAGATATAATGAATTAAGAGAAATTCTTCAAAGATAGGAACTGAAGCCATCTTCAGTCTTCTTCACTCTGCTCGTTGTCTGCCCGAATCCTCAGAACGCCTTGTGCATGGGATTCACGTGCCAGCTGCAGCGTCGTCATCAGCAATTTTTCTGCTCCAGCTTCCAGCACCGCCTTGAAATCACCTTTGCTCAAACCTGCGCAAGAACGAAGATCTGTGCATACACCAAAGATTATCTCCAAGGCGGATTTGATTACTCTCTTATCAAAGCAAGTCTTCCATATCGCCCAACAAAATGCAGCAAGGACAATCACATAAACGTCTTGTGAGGGAGTAAAGAATGCATCCAGCAAAATAATTGCCAGACGGTAGATGGTCGAGATTGAGCACCCGCACATTTTCCTGCCACTCCCCACACCACTTTTGCAATCTCACAGTTAAAGTGTGAGGAGCATTCTGGTTGCTGACAAAAATAGCAGCAGGGGTCTCCCTGCCATTCTCTCTTGATCATATTGTCCTTTGTCGGACTAGCATTTTGAAACAGTAAGCCGAGGAAGATCTTAATTTTGAGAGCAATCTTTGCTTTCCAGATCTGGGAAAGATTAGGGCCAAACTCACCATTACACATAATTTTGTACAAAGTTATAGTAGAGTATCAACCAGCTTTTTCAAGATGCCATTACACTTTGTCATCATCTTGAGATAATTGAACTGTCCTCAGTTCAACTATGAGTGAACATGTTGTGGTACGGATCCGAGGACCGAGAGTAGAACACTCGTCCTTGATTGGCCGGTCATGCCGCCGTCAAGACTCTAAGGCGTATTGAAGAAGAGAGGAAGACTAGATAATTTAATTTATTTTTTTCTTCATAATAATAGGTATAACACTGTCTCTTTTATAGGGATAATAAAACTTGACATCTAAGAAACATATCTTTATATTAAGGAAACTAATCTCTAATATATAGAAATAATTTAAAAGAAAATAAGCCAAAATAATAAGAAAACTAATTATTATATTCATAATCCACGATATACTGATGAACCACCCAAATTTGTATGCGCTACAATACCAGCGGGTACTGTTCATGCGTTGCTACAGTACCTATGCGGTATTGTTTACGGTTGCTACAGTGCTCACGGAACTGTTTGCTCGCCTGCTATGTGTATGCCGAGATACTAGGCCATAGCAGAACACCATTCATTTTGCAAGTCAACCTAAAGCCATATTCTAAATGTGATATCAAAGTCTTTAGAGAAGCAGTAATCAACAGAAATTACCTTTTAATCACATAAATCATAAAGCAAAGGATGTGATAACATCAGAGGAATATTTCCATACCAAGCATCCTACCAAAACATCGTATTTTTCCCAGAGCCAATTTTCACATTTCTCCCCTTCAAGTAGTATTTTCTAATTTTCAGGAGATCTCTCCAGCAGGGAGAGTCATCCTGCTTGTGTTTCACAAGCATAGGATGATCAGTTTGCAATTACTTTTTTTCTATAATTTCCTGCCAAATATGATTTTCATGTTTCAACTTCCACCACCATTTACATTGAAAGCGGGGGTAGCACCAATTGAAGAGAAACTTGTCCAACATCGTTTGAGATGGTTTGGACATCTCCAACGGAGGCCTCCTGAGGCACCAGTCCGTAGTGGAATTTTAAGATGTACTGAAAACGTAAGAAGAGGCAGAGGTCGACCAAGATTAACGTGAGAGAAAGTAGTTAAAAGAGAATTAAGGGATTAGAATGTTTCTAAAGATTTATCTTTAGATAGGAGCGCATAAGAAAATTTAAGGCTAGTGTTTTAGGCTCTCGGTTTAAATGGCAAGATGTACGGTTTAGGGTTTTTGCATTGCAGGTTTTCAAGTCTCTCGTTTCTTTGACCTTAGGAATGTTTCATTCCTAACCTTCCCTAACTTGTTGGGACAAAAGACTTTGTTGTTATTGCTGCTACTACTGCTTATATTCATTATTCTCAAGTCTTTAATTCCTACCCCCCCTCCGTCTTCTTAGGTTTGCAAACTCTTTTCCATTTATCTATGTGGTATTTCTTTTTTGCCTGGGACCCCAAATATCTGTGTGATAGGAAGATGACCAATTTGGCATTGAATAAATCAGAATAACAATGTGCCAAACTGTCACCCCCCCCCCCAAAAAAAACCCATTATCACTTAACTTTTCATGAAGTTTATTTTCAAACCAGACATCATTTCATACGCATATAGTTTCATATTTTTAGCCCCTTCCATATCATCTTCCATACAAATAATAGTGTCATCAGCATACTGTAACACAACAACACCCTTATCAACCAAATGAGAAACTAAATCAGAGCAAATATTATTTTGTTGAGCTCTATAAAGCATTTTTGCAAGACAATCTGCAGCAATGTTAAACAGAAAAAGGTGATAAGGAATCTCCCTGTCTCACCCCCTTATGATTTTGAAAATAAGAACCCATACAATTATTCAATTTCACATTCAAGGTTCCTTCTTTAAGAATTTTATCAATCCACACACACCAAGTATCATTGAACCCTCTAATTTTCACTTTTCAGACAATCAAGAAGAAATTCCCAATTGACCTTGTCGTAGGTCTTTTCAAAATCAAGCTTTAGAATAACACCAGTTTACTTCTTTCTTTTAGTTTCATGCAAAACCATAACCCCATCCATAATGTATCTGTTTTTAATAAAAGCATTCTGAGAGTTGCCAGTCACTTTTTCATGAATAGTTCCAATCTTAAAGAGAGAGCCTTTGTTAGCCATTTATAAATACAATTCAGAAGACAAATAGGGCCTAAATTGGGTCATTTTTTCAGCATAAGCCAGTTTAGGAAGGAGAGTTATGATGCCATAATTCATCCTTCTAACATCTAGGGTTCCATTGTGAAAATCATGAAATAGTCTCATCACATCTTCTTTGACAATATCCCAACAAGTTCGAAAAAACTCAATTAGGATACCATCTGGCCCAGGGGCCTTGTTTTTCTCCATTTGAAATAGAACATGTTTAATCTCTTCTTCTGTAAAAGGTTGGGTTAAAATTTCATTTTCTTCTTTAGAGATCTTCTCATTTTGACCTCACAAATCGTTCTGCATAGCAAACATATTTCCAGGGGCTGCTCCAAATAGAGATTTATAGTAGTTGGTAACCAAATTAAGGAGGTTGTCATTTCATTGAATGGTGTCCTCACTCTCGAACAAAGAAAAAAATAGTGTTATTTCTTTTCCTCCCATTTGCTACCCTGTGAAAGTATTCTGTGTTATTATCGCCTTGGAGGAGCCACTTTTCATTTGATCTGTTGAACCAGTGAATCTCCTCCACAGCATAAATATTTTGAAGTTCTAATTGAATGTCAATTCTCCTCCTACACAGATCAGGAGCAAGCAAGTTTTCTTCCTCAGCATTTTCAATTTTCAACAATTCATCTTGAAGTTCTTTTTTCTTCTTTTTCATGTGCCCAATGACATTAACACCCCAGCCTTGAAATACTTTTTGAATTTTTTCAATTTACATCGAATGATATTAAAAGAATTTTCACACTTAGCAGGTTCATTCCAAAGTTTCCTAATTGTAGGAAGGAAACCCTTGTGTTTTAGCCAATGAAGCTCAAACCTAAACACTTTTTTTTCTTGTGAACAGCAGGTTCAGTAGATAACAAAATAGGATTATGATCAGACAAACATCTAGAAATCTTTTGAACAGTAAATAAAGGGAACAGGGCCTCCCATGCCGTATTCATTAAAACTCTATCCAATTTCTCAAGAGTAGGTTTTCCTGGTTATTTGTCCAAGTAAATTAGCCACCAGCCATTAAAATCTCTCTAAGCTCGTTAATTTGAATAATAGAATTAAACAAATTGTGAAGAGTTTTGTTCTTCTCAGAACTGAATCTCATTAAATTGACCCCCCCCCCCAAAAGTTCTTTGCAATTATTACAAAAATGAGCCAATTCAGAAATAAAATCTTCTTTTGTTTCTTCTTGAGCTGAACCATACACAACAAACAGGTTCCACTTAAGTCTCCTTACCTTGTCCCACATATTTAATTGCAAAATAAATTTCCCTTCCTTAAAAGAGCCAACTTCCAGAGTATCAATTGTAAGTTTAGTATGAAGTCCGAATATATTGCAATAGCCCAAAGGGCAATATATAGGAATACATGGACTCAAACCCTAAAATAGGAAAAGACATTAATACCCTTAACACCTCCCTCAAATGCAAGACATATGTAATAGCATTACATTTGGAAGGGTTGACACTAATATAGGAAAAATTCAAAATCCGTATCTTGAAGACGTTATCATAACGTGCAGCTCTTGGAAAATTGTATCGGAAAGATCGCCCCTGATCCGAAATCGTACAGTAGCCCATAAAGCACAAAGTGTAGGGGCCGAGAAGATAGAGGTAAGTGGGAGCAAAATCGACCGCGGTAACACGACGAAAAGGATGTGAAAGGTGACACAAATAGCGAGAGCTGTCAAATTAAGCCGAAGATGGAGATAGAAGCATAGCGGCACAGATCAATAGCCCGAGACGCGGTTCAGAATAAGCGTGACGGCCTTAGAACCTCGGTGCGGTTGCTCAAAGAAAAATGACGACATCATAAAGACTTCTACGATTTGTAGCGGCTAAAGGAAAAGAGTGACGGCTGCAGCTATGCAAAACGAAGGAGATGACCACACTCATCCGAGAGGACGGACCATGGCTAGCAAAACAATCGGCTGATTGACAAGGAATTTGTGGACTCACATGGCTTTGACGAACTGAAAGAGAGATGTCCACGGATTTAAATGGATGCAATGAAAGAAACGACATGAAGAAAGAAAAGACTTCAATAGACCCATACACTACCCAACAGCAATTTGCACCACCCCGGTCCCACCTACTTCACGTGATCCAGACAAGAAATTGAGTCCTTGCACCTCCCCAGTCCCACTCCCTTCCCAAATGCTTGTAACACCATGGTGGCATCCACTAGCGACGGCGGTCCGCTCTTGGCCCAGGCAACGGCGGCGCTCGGGGAGGGCATCGGGCTAGTGTTCGGCCAGTGGATGGCGTTGCAGATGGCGGTGGACAACCAATTGGGCGGCCACAACTTCTGCACCAAGGCCGACCAGCTCGCTACCCCATGGGAGGAGGCCGAGGGCCGGCGGTCAGGCGCAGGCAAGCTGGCGGCCAGATCTGAGGCGACGGCGACCCAAGGGTTGAGGCGGCCGGATCAGAGGTGGCGGCGACGGCCCAGGAAGGGCGACGACAAGCCAGATCCGACACGGAGGAGGTTGGATCCAGACGGGGCAACGAGGTGACGGCGGGATCCGGCCTAGTGAGGCCGGATTCGGGCTGAGGTGGCGCCCTTGTCGTTGACAGCAGTGATGATGGCGCAAATGGCCCTGATGCGAGCGCGGCGACGGCCAGGAGGCAGCGGATTTGGCGTGGAGGGAGCCGGATCTGGCGGAGGCTGGCACGGCGAGTCTTCGGCGGGCGGTGGTGGTGAGGATCCGGAGCGGAGATGGCCCGGCGTAGGCATGTTGGCGCGAGCGCGTCCGGGCGGCGGCGCAGTGGAGTCGAGCGGTGGCCGAAAGAGGTGGCCGCCCCCGGGAGTGGAATACACTCCTCCCAGGGGCGGTGGCAGCCGACGACGACTGAAGTGGAGGCTAGGTTCAAAATCTGGACTCTGATACCATGTAAGTTTAGTATGAAGTCTGAATATATTGCAATAGCCCAAGGGGCAATATATAGGAATACATGAACTCAAACCCTAAAATAGGAAAAGACACTAATACCCTTAACATCAATAAGAATACCACACAAAATACCTCCTGATCTTCCTTTAGCAGGAAGCCATTTCCAAAGAAAATTTGTACCAGCATCAATATTTCTAAAGAAACTATATCTTTAAAATCTTTCGTAAAAGTTTCCTGAAAACAAATAAAATCCAAATTATGCTCATATATCAGACCTCTAATATATTTATGGCTCGAATGGCTCAAGCTGAAGCTATGTTGAACTGTGATATTTGGCACGATCATGAATAATTGTCAGATTTTGGATTGGTAATAAAAAGCATGCTTATCCTGTTACCCGGTTTCTCTTGCAAAGTAATTGGCTCAAACGTCTGTTGTTAGTGAATGAAATGTACCCTGTTGCTGATACTGTTCACAACTAAATCTTTGTGATATGCTGATACTATTAAATTGGTGATTCGATATTTGTGACAAGCTGATACCATTCAATTGGCATTCATCAGGTTATCAAAGAAAAAAAATATCCGTGTGCTT
This sequence comes from Dendrocalamus sinicus, assembly GCA_036346575.1. Classification (NCBI taxonomy): domain Eukaryota; kingdom Viridiplantae; phylum Streptophyta; class Magnoliopsida; order Poales; family Poaceae; genus Dendrocalamus; species Dendrocalamus sinicus. The sequence goes on along the minus strand of CM070660.1, from coordinate 5,580,578 downwards.
GTGGTCATCAGTCCTTGTACTGTTCTGAAGTATCGGTCTTCATCAGAATTTCATGAACATGATACCATTCATCAGAGTTTTCACTAGTTATTTATCCCTGTCTCCCTAATACTATTCTCAGGTATTCACTTACAATTTCAGTAAATAAGTCATCCACATGCACTGCTATGAAATATTACAATTTCAGAAACACATAATAATAAATTAACAACAAACATTGGACGTGGATGGGGAGCACCCGCCTGTGATCTGGGCAAGAATGGATCGGTTGGGCATGGATGAGTTTGTGCATATGTTCACAGATATAGCCTTGTGGACCAGATGTATTGCTCCCTTCATAGTAGTAGAGGGAGTTATCGATTAGCTCATGTCCATACTCCACAGTCCAATCTCACAAGACAGATAAGGAGCTGACCAAATGACGGTTAACAACGGAAACAAGCTAACCAAATGCTTGAAAAATAAACACCGGAAACAAGCTAACAAAAAACACATAATAATAAATTAACAACAATCGATAGACCCATCAGCTAAAGAACCCACCCAATATATTTGAGAGATCGTAACCCTGCTGGATGTTGCAGATCAGATAATCGTCAAGTTCCCAGTGGCAGGCACAGGGAAAGACCTCCCATCTCCATCCGGGAAGAGCTCTCTTGCGGGTGTAGTCCTCCTATCCTCGAAATGGTAGGTGCCAAAATGAAAAGTGCGCTGGAGAAGATAGTTGAGCTACACCGTATTGGCAGCAATCTTGGTGAATTTCTCTGTGGAGACCAAGAGACTGCAAGTGTCACCGACGAACACCGTGCGGTTGCCAATGCCGCCCTGCGGGATCAGCCGCCTCCCGGCGAGGTCCACCTCGAACAGCTCCATTCGGGAGAGCACCGTGCGCTATAAATATGTCTGCTGGTTCATAGTCTCCATCAAGGTTCCAAATCCCGCTACCTGGGTAAATCCCGCCGGAGGGCCGATATTGGTTACCGGTCGGTAACCGGGAAAAAAACGGTCGAATTTCACGTATCAAAATTTGAATTTGAAATAGGTAATCAGAAAAACCGGCCGGTAATCGTCCAAAAAACTGGAGAAAAACTGCTAAAAACCGAAAAACCGCTAAAACCCGATTTTTCAAATTTGAAATTGGAAATTCCTAACACATTCATGGCAAAAAGTATGAAATCAAGCACAAGAGATGCATAGATCTTTCTAATACATTATATTAGTGTTAAATAATGTAAATATCATTAGGAAACTAATTTTTACATTCAAAAGTTTAAATTTGAATTAAATAAAAGTCGGCGGTTTTTTTTCTCCAGGTCAACACCGGTAAAACCGGTTACCCAGTTACCGCTGTATTTGGAACCTTGGCCAAAACACAAAAACCAACACGTACTCTTTACCTGCAAAGATTCTTCGCCGCACCACAGCTGACACACCCCTGCAAGACAGTCTAATCCCCCAATCTCCATGGTGAGGACACCTGCTGCAATAAGGTTCTATATAAGCTATAGAATATACCCGACCCTTTCACAGCTATATGAACAACAAAAAAGTCTGGGATATAAAAAAATTTACTTGGTATTTGTTGTCCCTTTACTGAAGTTTCAATCATATCAAAATATCGGTAATTGAGCAGAATACAACAATATTCATTGTCGGACAACCGTCTCATTGAGACAAATGGAGGGCCCCCTTTGTAAGATCTGAGAAACCAAACCAGAGTCTCACAGATAAAATTCTGATAAAAAAACTATCACACAATAGAGAAATACCTTTAATATAATGATGCTCCCACCCAAGAAACCACTCAGACTCATCCTTCGACCCATCAGTGTTTCCATAATCCTCTGACCCAATCGACCACTCAGCAACAATGTTTTGAAAATCATTGTTAGCATCACTGTTATCCAGATCTGAGAAAGGAATAGAGCAATAAGCCTCACAAACATGAACATGCAAGTCATCAATACTATATAAAGAGATGATCTATGTTTTTGTTGTTGCTGAGTTCTAATTCAAGAATTATAAAACATGGTACAATGCTTTGATTGTCAACACAATTTTTACCACGACTTGCTCCAGGTTCACTGCGGTTAGCTTCCTTGTTGGTAGGTGGTGCAGGTTCAGTTTGATATGGATCTGCAAACACGTCGACACAAATTATCTAAACTAAATATATAAAAGGGAGTTGCTTTCTTTTGTTGCTGAGTTCTGATTCCAGAATCAAAAAACATGGTACAACACACTCTTATTGTCAACACCATTTTTATTACCACCAGTTTCAGGTTCAATTTGGTTAGCTTCCGTGTTTGTAGGAGGTGCAGCCTCTGTTTGATTAGCATCTGCAAACACATGTCGGAGCAAATTATCTATATGGAGTTGCATTCTTTGCTACACCTACCTAATCTTTTGCACAAAATTACTTAGATCTGTCACATGAAAGTGATGTTAGTGGATTTGCCAACAAAAGTACTTTGATATCATTATTGTTGTGGTTACAGGCCAAACAGAGATATGGTAGTATGGTAGTGGAGATGTTAGGTGAGTAATGCCTCTGCCTTCCCCCATGGCCTGAATGGCTCTATATATGTTCACATGGGGAGTATTTTACAATTATGTCCTTACACCCAAGTATCCCTCTCAAGGTCATTTATGTCATTATACATTTCCCATTTTTGGGCTTTACAACCTTCTAATAGGCCGGCTGGGCTTAGGTGGGGCCACCCCTACAACAAGAGCCTCTCATGGTGAAAGACTTTACGGGCCGAAGCCATGTTGTCGAGCCATTTGGCCCCCTCCGTCCCTGCGACCTGTGACCTTCTGTGATCTTGGGCAGAAATGCATTTGCCAACATGGCCCAGCTTCGCACCAAGGATACGGAGTCAAACTGGTTGCCGAAGCCGTCTTCGGCCGCGAAGTCCTTCAGTCGCGGAATCGAGGGTGCCCGCGGAGGTGCCTCCGCCCCAGTCCCCCACCCGGCCAGATCCAACTCCGCCCCTCGCTCCATCCGCCGCCTCCACCCCAGTCCCCCACCCGGCTAGATCCGGCTCCACCCCTCGCTTCATCCGTCGCCTCCGCCCCCAGCCCCCCACCCGGCCGCCAGCCTCCTCCTCCGCTCCCCCCGGCCGTGGGCCTCCTCATCCAGCCCCAAATCCGCCTCCTCCTCCAAACCCTAACACTCCGCTAACACCCCCAATCCCACTCACTCGCGAGGATGAAGATGAGGGAGATCCTGCACATCCAGGGCGGCCAGTGCGGCAACCAGATCGTCGCCAAGTTCTGGGAGGTGATCTGCGCCGAACACGGCATCGATGCTACTGGCCGCTACGACGGCGACTCCGACCTCTAGCTCGAGCGTGTCAACGTCTACTACAACGAGGCCTCATGCGGCCGCTTCGTCCCGCGTGCCGTCCTCATGGACCTCGAGCCCGACACCATGGACTCGCTGCGCTCCGGCCCCTACAGCCACATCTTCCGCCCCGACAACTTCGTCTTCGGCCAATCCGGCGCCGGCAAACAACCGGGCCAAGGGGCACTACACCAAGGGTGCCGAGCTCATCGACTCCGTCCTCGACATCGTCGTAAGGAGGCCAAGAACTGCGATTGCCTCCAAGGTCAGTGTGCCTATACTTTCTTCATCTTCCCCTCGATGGATCTGGATCTGGAATTGTTGGTGCCAATGCCTTTGCTCATGAAAGTGGAATTCATCAGGTAACTAGATTTGCAGTCTCTCTTATAACCGTGGAAGTTCCTAAGGGGATTTGTGGTGGTAGTGCATTCATGGTTCTCATTTTCATAGCATAGTTCCATTTTGCTTCTGGACGTCAGTACATCTGTACATGTGAGGAACAGGAAAACATTTTGTTTACGTTAGTGAATTAATCATCTGTGGGAAATTATTTTATTTTTATGAATGTTGTGAACTTAGCAAACCATTTTTTCATTTATGATGAATCAATCATGGATTCATTTTCATATAAACATTACCTTGCATGTTCACCCTGAGATGTGTTAATTTTGATTCACTGATGATATCCTCATAATGATACATCGAAGCATTATTGTCTGATGAGGCCACTGCCAAAACAAAACAAAACAAAACAAAACCGTTATTTATTGTCATCATGTGATGCAATTAGTTCGCGGGTAAACGGGTATGCCCACGGGCGACGGGTATAAGCGAGGTTTTTTACCCGTTGTCCTTCGCGGGTATGCCCGTGGGCGTAAATCGGGGTCACGGGTACGGGTATGGGCGAGCACTACCCGTACCCGCCGCGCCCGATTGCCATCCCTAGTTGGAGCCGAGGGCAGGCTCATCCCGCGGAGATGAGTCCCAAGCGGACGCGTCGCCAGAGTGATTTCTGAAGTTGTCCTGTAGATGCAAAGTCGACGCACGGCCCCATGGCTCGCAGCCTGAAGACGATGTCTTAATGGCGTCGAGGATCGTGCCAACTCTGAGGTGTTAGGCGGTCGCACGGCCATGGTCGTGCGTTCCTTCTGGGGGGAGGATGCCTGGCATAACACGATTGGCGAGTCGTGGGCTGTCAGGCGGTGCGCGTGCGCACGCAACCTGGTGGTTTGGGCTTTCGCGGATGCGCACTCCTGATGGTAATCGAGCTTCGGAGTTGGAGTCGAGGTCGTATCCATTTCGCGGAGGCGGAGTCGATGTCGAAGCTGAAGCGACAGGCTATTTGCCTACCACAATGCATTAATGGCCTCGAGAATCGCGTCGACCCTTGTGCGCGATGGAAGGTGGACCATGTCATGTGGCCACACGACTGCGGTCATGCGCTCGTTCCTGAGGGAGCGGACGCGTGGCAGGGCATGATTGGTGTGTCGCGAGGTGTAAGGCATCGTGTGCACATTCCACCGCGATGCTTCACCTCCCACTGGTTGAACTTCCGCTGGTTGGCGTTGCCGCCGGTTGCACTTCCCGGCCGGGAGGGAGGTGGGTATACATACGCTGCTACCACCGCAACGTCTTCCTCCCGCACTCTTGGCTATCTGCTTTTGTCGCTTGATGATCTTGTTCTCAAAAATAGGACTGCCTCGGTTCATCTGCATTCTCTGAAAGCACCGTTTTATAACGGGGTTAGCGCCAATCGACACGATCATAGAACGCTGATGAACTGAAGGAGGTCTATTTTTGGGTTCGGTCAAAACTTATCGCAGAGCAATCAGTCGTGCTTCCCGATCGTGGGGAAAGCGGATGGTTGGATTTCCGCCGGTTGGCACTTCCCGACCGCGGGAGGCGAGGGGACTTTATAGACCCCTTTGGCATCGCGCCGGCGTGCTCCTTCACTCACCCCCTGTCGGAGGCGATCTATCAAGACAAAGCCGAGTCTGCATCCGACCTCACTCCGCGGACATGCAGGCGAAGCGGGATACGGAGCTGCCCCTCGTATACGAGGCCGAGTCGGAGGGCCGACTCAACTCTGCGGACATGGAGTCGGAGTAGGCTCCGGAGTCGTCTCGCAGGCTTGAAGTCGAGGTGGGCTCCGAATTCGTCGTACAGACTCGACGTCGAGGCGCAGCCGGGTGGCTCGATGACGGTGCTTTATTACACCCAGAGTGCGACGGTAATTGCAGGACGTTGCGGTACGCGACCGGCGCGTCTTGCGGTGTTAGCGGCCACCCAGCCGCAACCACGCGCTTTCTCCCGATGGGGTAGGGCGCGTGATTGCACACGACGGGCGTTCCGCCGCGGAGTCGAAGTTGCTGGCGGAGCCGCTTAGTGGAGTCGAAGTCTGAGTCGCTCCACGGGGGCGAAGTCGAAGTCAAAGTCAGAGTGACTGGTTAGTGGCCTGCTGACACTGCATTGATGGATCCGAGAATCGCGCCGACCGCTGATGCGCGATGGAAGGTGGGCCACGTCGTGCGGCCGCACGACTTCGGTCGTGCATTTGTTCCCGAGGGAGCTGACGCGTGGCAGGATATGATTGACGCGTCGTGCGCTGTCAGACTGCCGCATGACCGTGGTAACATTAACAACATTGCATGCTAAATCTTATCGCATTGTGCCTTTCTCCTAATGATGCAATCATCAAGCCGACGGTCGTGTCGATGCTTTGCAAGCGAGTGATTTTGCTGTTTTTACATGTGCGTGCGAAGAATCATTCCAGGCAGCTATGCACTTTGTGCACTGCTTCTCTTGTGAGGTTCAGGTACATAAGATTTTCACAGAGTGCAGCCTTAAATATTCCTCAGGCAAGCTAAAAGCACTTGTAAGTACTAAGAAGCTGAAGGTGTGTCCATAAACTTCTCTGAGACAATTTCTTGGGGAAAAAAGGCTACCACACATGACCAAGACACTTCTTGGTCCAAACTCCACGGTAGAGATGGCAACATAGGGATATAATGGGTGGATTCTTTTGGGCTGTAGTTTATGACTTTTGCTTTTTGAATTCTGGCTGTTTGCAAGATAGATTATGAAGAGGGAGGCAATTGTTTGCGATTTTAGCCTTTACAGTTGAAGTCAGTACATTGTATACTATAATTGACTAATAGACCAGGCATAAAAAACTTATCATTTAAATGCTAGTTACTGTAGCGCCGTACGTTAGTCATAAGCCATAAGTAAAAAAGAACCCAACCAATATATAATGCATGCAAGTTCTGCTTTTTTCTTTCTGAGTTGACTAGTTTGTTTACATGATCCCAGTCTCTTGTGCTATGTGGAGTTTCCCTCCTCTTTCTGTGTAAGAGCCAGCAGGGCAGACCCACCATGACTCATAGGTTTTCAACCGAATACCTAATTTTTTGTTAAAGAATTCACTGTATATAAGATATCTTTACTATTATAAAAGTGTGAGTTGGTGGTTGGTCCATTCTCCTTCCTCTCTTCTCAGCCATCCAATTTGATCTGGACCATTCATCTCTCTCCTCTCTCTCATGATACAACTGTCCACCCCCTCCACTTTTCCCATCTCCTCGCGCATTTTGGCCACCCTTCTATCTCTGTCGCTTGCTCTCTAATGTTTGATGAGTGAAGTTGGCCAGACGGTAAATTTCAACTTACCATTTTTATAAATTCGTTGTAACGTATGGATATCTAACCAGTTGTGTAAAAACGTGTCCCATAGGTAATATCTAAACCAGAAAAGTCCCTGACGCATGCTATGGAAATTGCTGCTGAAAACACTGCTGCTAAAAACACTGAGATTCCGTTTTTTGCAATTAACACAGCTGGTATATCCGCATAAGGTATTCTACCTTGTGTTTGGTGCTATTTGGAATGCAAAATTTTTCACCATTTTATGCTACTCCTAATTGTAATGTAAGTATGTAACGATACAATGATTTTATTGAAAATGGTGGCTATGGTAACATCTTTACCATCCATCTACTGGTAAGCAGCTTATCACACGCTGGTGTTAATGTTATTTGCTATGTGCTTATAACAATACTAATTCTATATTTAATATGTTGTAACTTATTATCAGTGTTTAATATGTTTATTCTAAAGTTTTCAATGTAGCGCAGTCAATTTTTTAAATGTTAATAGGCAATGCTGTAAACCATGATGATTAAGGGACTTCCCAATCTGGTGAGTGTAACTTATTATCAGTGTTTAATATGTTTATTCTATAGTCTTCAATACAGCGCAGTGAATTTTTTAAATGTTAATAGGCAATGCTGTTTGAAAGTGTTACGTCTTGCGATTCCGGAAACCGGTAAACCATGATGATTCAAAATCCCGGCGGTTACCGGCCGGTAGCCACTGGTTACCGTTTCTATCAGTGGAGACCAATAACCGAAAAACCGGCCGGCCGGCGCCCGGTAACCGTCGGTTACCGTTTCTATCAGTGGAGACCAATAACCGAAGAACCGGCCGGTATCAATTTTTTATTTTTGAATTTTGGCCGTTTTTTCTGGTTTTTCCGGTTACTGGCCAGTTTTTCCGGTTACCGGTTTCGAAACATCCCAAAATTCAAGTTTTGATTTTCAAATTGTGACTGGTTTTTTGCCGGTTTTCCCGGTAACCGGCCGGTTATCGTTACCAGCCGCCAGCTGGGATTTCTTCCGATTCTGGTTTTTGAAACCTTGATTATTGGAAACATTTGCTAGTCCTAATTGTAACATAGCAATGCAATATTCACGGAAAATGGTGTTTATGGAGTAGGATGTGTACAAGAAAGTGTCTGGGAAGATTTTCACTGAAATGGTTATGGTGCAGCTCAGAGGCAGCGAAAAATGAAGAAGCAGGCAAGACCATATACTTATACTAATGCTAATCATCGGGGTAAGGGTTCTACTACCATGTTAATGTGCAGCTGAAACATTCATCTTGGTATAATATATGCCATACAAAATAATAATACTTTATTCTTTTCTTGTTCTTTTGGACATTGACACGGTCTTCAATAAACATGTTTGATGACAAATTATAAAAGATATAATGATATCAAAGTACTTTTGTTTGCAAATCTAGTAACATCACTTTCATGTGACAAATCTAAGTAATTTTGTGTACAAAGACTGGGTAGGTGTAGCAAAGAATGCAAGTCCATATAGATAAGTTGCTCCGACATGTGTTTACAGATGTAAATCAAACCGAGGCTACACCTCCTACAAACATGGGGCTGACCATACTAAACTAAAAACTGGTGGTAATAAAAATGGTGTTGACAATCAGAGTGCATTGTACCATGTTTTTTGATTTTTGAATCAGAACTCAGCAACAAAAGAAAGCAACTCCCTTTTTATATTTAGTTTACATAATTTGTGCCGACGTGTTTACAGATCTATATCAAACTGAACCTGCACCACCTACCAACAAGAAAGCTAACCGTTGTGAACCTGGAGCAAGTCGTGATAAAAAATGGTGTTGACAATCAGAGTAAGTATTATACCATGTTTTATGATTCTTGAATTAGAACTCAGCAATAATAAAAACATAGATCATCGCTTTATATAGTAATGATGACTTGCATGATCATATCTATGAGGCTTATTGCTCTATTCCTTTCTTAAATCTGGATAACAGTGATGCTAACACTGATTTTTAAAAACATTGGTGCCGAGTAGTCGATTGGGTCAGAGGATTTTGGAAACACTGATGGGTCGGAGGATGAGTCTGAGTGGTTTCTTGCGTGGGAGCATCATCATATTAAAAATACTTCTCTATTGCGTGATAGTTTTTTATCAGAATTTTATTTATGAGACTCTGTCTTGGTTTCTTAGATTTTACAAAGGGACCCTCCGCTTTGTCTCAATGAGGAGATGGTTGTCCAACAATGAATATTGATGTATTCTGCTCAATTACCGAGATTTTGATATGATTGAGCCTTCAGTAAAAGGAAAGCAAATACCAAGTAATTTTTTTATATCCTAGACTTTACTGTTGTCCATATAGCCATGGAAGGGTTGGATATGTTCTATTGCTTACACAAAACCTTGTTGCTGCGGGTGTCCTCACTATAGAGATTGGGGGATTAGACTGTGTCTTGTAGGGGTGTATCAGCTGTGGTGCTAGCGAAGAATCTCTGTAGGTAAAACTTTTGGCCCTCAGTTTTTTATTCCCTAATACAAAATAGTCTTTTCAGGTTGGCCCCATTAATATCAAACACATGAAATATCATGTATATGATGGGTCTAAAATGAGAATTTACATATATGTAAGTCATGTTTTAATACATAAAAGGATGTTCAATGCTTTTGATGTCAAATCAAGCTTATTTGAAGATTTGGTTGAAGACCTTACTGCCATCAAGGACACAGTTCATTCAGTTTTTGGATGGATTTTGGACAATAGCTGAGAATCGTTATACACCTGTTTAAAGGTTTGTATGACTCTGTACATAACTTCAATTGTCGCTTGGTTATCGCATCACCTTTTTTTTTATAAAGTTGGTTATTTTGCATCTCTGTAATTTTGTTAACAGTGCATACATTTTTTTGCCTTTACGGTTTAAGTACCTATCATTACAACTATGTCTTTTATCTTTTGTCTGTACTAGAAAGTATCAAGTTTTGATTGTAGAATATTTAATCCTTAATGTGTTTTTGCGCATGTCTTGAATTGTTTTAGCGGATAAAATGTAGTCATGCAAAGTACCTAACATTAAGGTGCAATAAGGATATTAAGAGGGGGAGTGCCGGCTGGAATAGCAGAGGTGGAAATGTGGGATGAAATGTAGGGGATGTTTGGTTTTGGGGAGAGGGAAGGGATTGAATGGTTCTTTTAAGGACCAACTTGAGGGGGGAGATGAAGGGAACACGAAGGACCAATTGGAACGGAGAGGGGAACCCCACATTGAACCGGTAGTCTGTTATTGTTGGTAGCTGATGCGGGGAGAAGGGGTGGCCCGATCTTCACGTCGTAGGATTATGGATAACTAGCCCGTGCAACCTAGTAATTGATGCGGCCAACCACTGTCTCTATACAGCAACCTGCAGCACTCAAATTACTCAACCACACGCTACGGCCTTCGTCTACTCGCTATCGTGGAGCAGACACGTTCAAGCAATCCCAAGGAATCGCAAGAACAACGGAGTAGCAACTCGGAAATAACACCCAATCCCAATTGGTGGTGGAAATGGCTCACACACAAAAGGAACAAGTGTTAACTATTTTCCAAGCATACATTGTGTTACAAAAGAGTGCACCCCTCCTTATATAGACATTGGAGGTCGGTGCTACAGTATGCCGGTTGCTACAGTACACAAATAAAAAGTTACTACTTGGTTTGCTAGTCAAACAAGGAAGCAAAAATCAAAATCCAAATTGGGTTTGGTTTGCTTAAGCAATAAGTCACTAGATATTTTCTCCTCATGGATGTTTGCTTAAGACATAAGTCACTTGGATATTTTCTCCTCATGGATGTTTGCTTAAGCGATAAGTCACTTGGATATTTTCTCCTCATGGATGTTTGCTTAAGCCATAAGCAACTTAGATATTTGCAAATATGATTTGTCCTCTTGCAAGAAGAGAAATGCAAATTGGTTTTCTCCTTATGGATGTATGGATGTCTTCATCTTGCGTTGATCTTCTGTGTCTACACGATCTTATGTGGTTGCGTGATCTTTTGTAGTTACGATGATATGCATGCTTGCATTATATTCATCACGACCTTCTGTGGCTTCACGATCTTCTATATTTGGCATGTGTCAGCTCTTTCAAAGGTAAAACGTATTTTGTTTTCCATGACCGTGCTCTCATATTCTTCCTGTTGGATCAAGCTCTCCTTGGCCTTAAATGCTTCTTCCTCTTTAAATCTAATAATACATAGAGCATATGCATTAGGTAGCAGCCAATTCTCATGTAAATTAATCCTTAACTCAGTTAGGAGAGGATTCACCTGTTGATTTGGTATTTTAGCTCTATCTCTTGTGATTGATCCAATGGAAGATTTCATATTTGGAACAATTGTTGCTTGCATGCTTCGCTTTATACTTAATGAAGGAGAAAATGGGTTATTGCTGAGGTTATCCGCATCAGTAGCACTTAACCAATTGTTGATCTTTAGAATTTTCGTAATGTTTTATCCGCTAAAACAATTTAAGATATGCGCAAAAACACATTGAGGATTAAATATTCTACAATCAGAACTTGATACTTACTAGTACAGACTAAAGCTAAAAGACATAGTTATAAGGATTCTTACTTAAACCGCAAAGGTAAAAAAAAATGTATGCATTGTTAACAAACTTACAGAGATGCAAGATAATCAATTTTGTAAAAACAAAATAATACGATAACTAAGTCACTTAAAGTTATGTAGGGAGTCATACAAACCTTTAAACATGTATATGACGATTCTTAGCTATTGTCCAAAATCCATTCAAAAACTGAATGAACTTTGTCCTTGATTGCAGTAAAGCCTTCAACCAAATCTTCAAACAGGGTTGACTCGACATCAAAAGCATTGAACATCTTTGTATGTATTAAAATACGATCTCCATATATGTAAATTCTCCTTTAAGATACATTATATACATGATATTTTATGTGTTTGATTTTAATAGAGCCAATCTGAAAAAACTATTTTGTATTAGGAAATAAAAAACTTAGTGCCAAAACATAAAACCAACACATACTCTTTACCTCCAGAAATTCTTCGTTGGCACCACAGCTAACACACCCCTGCAAGACACAGTCTAATCCCCAATCTTCATGGTGAGGACACTAACTGCAACAAAGTTTATGTAAGCTATAGAACATACCCGACCCTTCCACAGCTATATGAATAACAATAAAATCTGGGATATAAAAAAATTACTTGGTATTTGCTGTCCCTTTACTAAAGGTTCAATCATGTCAAAATCTCAGTAATTGACCAGAATATAACAAGATTCGTTGTCGGACAACCATCTCATTGAGACAAAGTGGAGGTCCCCCTTTGTAAGATCTGAGAAACCAAACCAGAATCTCACAGATAAAATTAAAAAAAAACTATCACACAATAGAGAAGTACCTTCTTTGATATGATGATGCTCCCACCCAATAAACCTCTCGGCCTCATTGTTTCCAACATCCTTCGACCCATCAGCGTTTCTAGAATCTTTTGACCCAATCGACCACTCAGCACCAATGTTTTTGAAAATTATTGTTGGTATCACTGTTATCCAAATTTAAGAAAGGAATAGAGCAATAAGACTCATAGACATGAACATGCAAACCATCATTACTATATAAAGAGATGATCTATGTTTTTGTTGTTGCTAAGTTCTAACTCAAGAATCATAATACATGGTACAATACTTACTCTAATTGTCAACAACATTTTTATCACGACTTGCTCCAAGTTCACTGCGTTTAGCTTCCTTGTTGGCAGGTGGTGCAGGTTCAGTTTGATATGGATCTGTAAACACGTCGGCACAAATTATGTAAACTAAATATAAAAAGGGAGATGCTTTCTTTTGTTGCTGAGTTCTGATTCAAGAATAAAAAAACATGGTACAATGCATTCTGATTGTCAACACCATTTTTATTACTGCCGGTTTCTAGTTCAGTCTAGTTAGCTCTGTGTTTGTAGGAGGTGTAGCCTTGGTTTGATTTGCATTTGCAAACACATGTCGGAGCAAATTATCTATATGGAGTTGCATTCTTTGTTACACCTACCCAATCTTTGTGCACAAAATTATTTAGATTTGTCACATGAAAGTGATGTTAGTAGATTTGCCAACAAAAGTACTTTGATATCATTATATCTTCTATAATTTGTCATCAAACACACTTATTGAAGACCGTGTCAATGTCCAAAATGACAAATAAGAAAAGAACAAAGGAAGTATTATCATTTTGTTTGGCATATATTATATCAGGATGAATGTTTCAGCTATACATTAACTTGGTAGTAAAACCCTTACTCTGACGGTTACCATTGGTATTGGTAGGTGGTCTTGCCTGCTTCACTTTTCGCTGTCTTCGAGCTGCACCATAACCATTTCAATGAAAATAGAATCATTACGTTACATTTAATGACTAGCATAAAATGGTAAGAGTGGGAAAAACGCTATTCCGGGCACAGAAAAACAAAGAACTACAGATATATTCAAATTAATTTTAACTACGATCATCTGATTTCAGAAAAGAGAATAAAAAACAATATTTTTTCATCAAATATAGCACTCACCAGAATGTGAAACACCTCCACCCCGATAGTCTTGCCTCTCCTATGATCGAAGGTCGTAGAGCTTTGTGGCAGCTTTGCCTGTTAATTTGCATTTAAAATTATTTAAATGCATTGTATTTAAAACTGGTATAGAATATTTAAACACAACATAATTCATTACAACGTACTAAATATAGAATGAAATAGAATTGTTATAGCCAGTATAGATAAGTAGTAGTACTCATGGATTAGCTAATAACATTAACATCAGTAACATCAGCGTGCAATAAGCTGCTCGCCAGAAGTATTTTCAGGAATTATATTCCGAATGTTAACACTTTCCAGATAAACTCTTTGTTGTACACATTCTGCTCCATAAACACCATTCTCTGTGAATATTGCATTGCTATGTTACAATTAGGACTAGCAAATGTTTTTCATAACTATACCACTCACCAGATTGGGAAGCCCCTTGATCATCATGGTTTATCGGCTTCTAGAATCGCAAGATGTGTAACGCTTTCCTACAGCATTGCCTATTAACATTTAAAAAATTGACTGCACTGCATTGAAGACTCTAGAATGAACATATTAAACACCGATAACTCATTACAACATTTTGAATATAGAATTAGTATTGTTACAATCACATAGAAATAACATTAGCAATAGCGTGTGATAAACTGCTTACCAGAAGTGTTTTCAGAAATTCCATTCCGAGAGTCAATACCAAGATTCTTCTTCCGTCTTCGTGGTAGACGACTTGAATTACGACCACTATTTTCAGCTCTCTCAATGTTATCATTGGTATCGTCATTAGCATCATCTGCACAAGTATCATCTTTAAATTAGAATATTTAGTGCATTGAAGAAACGATGGTGCTAGAAATACATTATTTTTAGGTATAGTATGCTGCACTGTTGTGGCCATGATTATTAATACTTCTTAAGAGTATGAACATTCGGTGTGGATTGAGCTACTGAGTCAGATTGGATGGATGGTCAAGATGTTACCATAGCCACCATTTTTAGTGAAATCATTGTATCGTTATGTACTTACATTACAATTAGGAGTAGCACAAAATGGTGAAAAAAATTTGCATTCCAAATAGCATCGAATGATAGAGTTAGTCTTGTTATCCTCAGGTCTGGTCGAACCTACGACCACAGCAGTCTATGACGTCATTCTACGACCATGGCAGCCCACGACCACGTTCGAGTACAGTACTAGTCGTAGTCGTAAAAGCACTTTAGAAGTCGTAGTCGTAAAGGGGTCAGGAGTCTGTGTCCGCTTAAGATTCAGAGTGGTTGTAAAAAGGAAAGTCGGGATGCTTCCATGTCGGACTGTCAGCGTGGTATGCCGCGTTGGTTTCAGAGTCTTGTATGTTGCTTCTGTTTATAAGAAAACGAAAAGACGCAGACGCTGTGTATCGCATAGTAGCGCATCAGAAAAAGAAAAGAATGTGTTTACTCGTGTGCGATCTCGAAGTCTAAGTTCATCGATTCGTCTAGACCCCCCGGGCAATATTTTCCAACATTTAGTATCAGAGCTTAATGGGACGAAGCGATGGCCGAAAAAGAAGTTGATCTGTTGAACTCAGGAGCGCTCGTCAAGCACACGGGCAACGAGCTTCCTCCATCGAAGTCGGGGGCGTTCGTCAAGCTGACGGCAAGAAGCGCTTCGATCCCGATTCAATACCCGATGTTGAGCGAAACGAATTACGACATATGGGCTGTCAAGATGAAGTTAATCTTGCGTACGCTAGGGATATAGTCGGCGGCCGAAGATGGAGACGACGACGACGACAAGGATCAAGGCGTGATGGTGGCAATCTCGCAAGCGGTACTTAGACGACGTGATGATGTCAATCGCCGAGAAGGAAACGGCGAAAGAAGCCTGGATCACACTCAGGGAAATCCGGTGAGAAATCTTGCCACGCCTCCCCGCCTCGGCCCTATATAAAGAGCCCCTGCCCCCTCGGCACTACCTCCTCTCACCCTACACTACCCCGCCCCCTCTCTTCTCCACAGCGCCCAAGGCCTTCCCGTGCTGTGGCCTTCCTTTCTCGAGCATCGGCAGCACCACGACGAGAAATTCCGACCGTCCTGAGCCCCAAGGCCCTCGGTCATCGACTAAGCGAGCTCCACCGTGCCTCGATGTGCCCTGTCGGCCCCTCTATCACTCTTGCTCGTCATCGGAATGCCATCCCCGCTGGAGCTAAGCACTACCACTGCCTCCTGCTCGTCGCTGACCATTCTCCGACCCTCCTCGGTAGCTCCCATGTGCACCTGTGCATTCACCATGTACTCCTCTCCCAAATGCATGCCTCGCCGCTCGCAACCGGTCACCTGAGCGCTGGCGACCGCTGGTTGAATAGTGATGGACTGGAGGCTAGAAATGATTATTTTGGCCTAATTAAATATATATATATATATATATATATATATATATATATATATATATATATATTATACCTTATATATATTAGAATTTTTGTCAAAAAATTTGGGTGTTTAGCTGAACACCCATGAACAACATTAGATCCGCCAGTGCTGATGCCCTACCCGAGTGCCGCCGTTGCCTGGGCCTAGAGCGGACCGCCGTCGCTAGTGGATGCCGCCATGGTGTTGCCAGCATTTGGGAAGGGAATGGGACTGGGGAGTTGCAAGGACTCAATGCCTTGTCTGGATCATGTGAAGTAGGAGGTGGGACCAGGGAGGTGCAAATTGCTGTTGGGTAGTGCATGGGTCTACCGGAGTCTTTTCTTTCTTCGTGTCGTTTCTTTCGTTGCGTCCATTTAAATCTGTGGACATCTCTCTTTCAATTTGTCAAAGCCATGCGAGTGCATAAATTCCTTGTAAATCAGCCGATTGTTTCGCATAGCTACAACCGTTGCTCTTCTCCTTGAGTCGCTGCAAATCGTAGAAGTTTTTATGATGTCGCCGCTTTTCTTTGAGTTGCCGCACCGAGCTTCTAAGGCCGCCGCGCTTCTTGTGCACTGCTCTCCGTTGCGCTTCTTGTGCACTGTGTTATTACCGTCTCGAGTTCCGATCTGTGTCACTATGCTTCTATCTCCATTTTCGGCTTGATTTGATAGTTTTCTCTACTTGTGTCACCTTTCACATCCTTTTCGGCGTGTTACCGCGGTCGATTTTGCTCCCACTTACCCCTACCTTCTCGGCCCCTACACTTTGTGCTTTATGGGTTGCTGCACGATTTCGGATCGGAGGCGATCTTTCCGACATAATTTTCCAAGGGCTGCACGCTATGATGACGTCTTCAAGATACAGATTTTGGATTTTTCCTATGTTAGTGTCAACCCTTCCAAATGCAATGCTACTGCAGATGTCTTGCATTTGAGGGAGGTGTTAAGGGTATTCATGTCTTTTCCTATTTTAGGGTTTGAGTCTATGTATTTCTATATTTTGCCTCTTGGGCTATTGCAATATATTCAGACTTCATACTAAACTTACAATTGATACTCTGGAAATTGGCTCTTTTGAGGAAGGGGAATTTATTTTGCAATTAAATATGTGGGACAAGGTAAGGAGACTTAAGTGGAACCTGTTAGGGAGGCACTGTTCCCTTTATTTACTGTTCAAAAGATTTCTAGATGTTTGTCTGAACATAATACTATTTTGTTATCTACTGAACCTGCTGTTCACAAGAAAAAAAGTGTTTAGGTTTGAGCTTCATTGGCTAAAACACAAGGGTTTCCTTCCTACAATTAGGAAACTTTGGAATGAACCTGCCAAGTGTGAAAATTCTTTTAATGTCATTCGATGTAAATTGAAAAATTCAAAAAGTATTTTCAATGCCGGGGTGTTAATGTCATTGGGCACATGAAAAAGAACAAAAAAGAACTTACAGATGAATTGTTGAAAATTGAAAATGCTGAGGAAGAAAACTTTCTTTCTCCTGATCTGTGTAGGAGGGGAATTGACATTCAATTAGAACTTCAAGAGATTTATGCTGTGGAGGAGATTCATTGGTTCAACAGATCAAATGAAAAGTGGCTCCTCCAAGGCGATAATAACACAGAATACTTTCACAGGGTAGCAAATGGGAGGAAAAGAAATAACACTATTTTTTCTTTGTTCGAGAGTGAGGACACCATTCAATGAAATGACAACCTCCTTACTCTGGTTACCAACTATTATAAATCTCTATTTGGACCAGCCCTTGGAAATATGTTTGCTTTGCAGAACTATTTGTGAGGTCAAAATGAGAAGATCTCTAAAGAAGAAAATGAAATTTTAACCCAACCTTTACAGAAGAAGAGATTAAACATGTTCTATTTCAAATGGAGAAAAACAAGGCTCTTGGGCCAGATGGTATCCCAATTGAGTTTTTTCAAACTTGTTGGGATATTGTCAAAGAAGACGCGATGAGACTATTTCATGATTTTCACAATGGAACCCTGGATGTTAGAAGGATGAATTATGGCATCATAACTCTCCTTCCTAAACTGGCTTATGCTAAAAAAATGCCCCAATTTAGGCCCTATTTGTCTTCTAAATTGTATTTATAAGTGGCTAACAAAGGCTCTCTCTTTAAGATTGGAACCATTCATGAAAAAGTGACTGGCTTTTATTAAAGACAGATACATTATGGATGGGGTTATGGTTTTGCATGAAACTAAGAGAAATAAGCAAAATGGAGTTATTCTAAACCTTGATTCTGAAAAGACCTATGACAAGGTCAATTGGGAATTTCTTCTTGATTGTCTGACCTTGTTGAGGTGTACAACTGGGTTCTTAGGGTCATTTGTTCTCAGCCTCTTGTAGCCATCGTGGAAAGTGTTCTGCACAGCACAATCGACTATTTCAGGGAGACATGCAAATGCCGCACTTCATGCAGCCAATCTACAAACATCGTACTGCTCAAAGATGATGGTGACATGCAGGCGAAGACAAAGAAGGGCTAGTTGCACAAGGTCTACGTGAGGGGCAATACGGGGCATTGTTGCGACATGCTCCTACAGGATAGAGCCGGATTTGGGACGGCTCGGTTCTTTTGTCAGCTACAAGGTATGCCTTAGAGATCATATAAACAAATCTAGCTGCACGTGCAACAAATCAAAACTGTTACACAAGCCATGCTCTCATATCTTCGTCACATGTGGGAATGTGCACACGGTTTACATTTGATTTTTTTGTTCTGCGTACTAACTTGAAGTCATTTTGCAGGTACGGCTCCTGACCTTTGTAGATCGAACTGGCCTTTCGGCCTCCTAGATGAGCGCGTCAACCGGCTACATCGCGCGTCACGTCGTGTCCGTATCCTAGGGCATGGACGACGCGACTGATTTGGGGGTGATCCGCATGCGCACACCTCAAGTGGCCTGGAGGCTAGACCCAGGCTAGACAGACAGGTTTGCACTTCAGCGGCACTGTCTTTTCACCATATGTAGGTTGCGTATTGACCTTTTTTTGCTTCGTAGGCTCAACGATGCTGAACTACTACCTCTTGCCTGGATGGTGCAGGCCATGGACATGGATGGTCTGGCACCTGCTGCGGTCAGGGACAACGGAGACATGTAGGCCGGCCCGGAGCGGTCGCGATGCTTTCCTTTCGATCACTCCCTATTGACAGCTTTGGTGGACCGGTGGGTTGTTTAAAAAAATTTATTTAAAAAATCGAAAAAAGGGTCGATAAAATGGGCCACTGGGTTGTTGTTTGCCTCCGTCTTGGGCCTAGTCGGTGGGCCTCCAAATTGTGGTGCGGGGGAAGAGGGCAGAGAAGGTCTGTTCAGTGCAACCCACGCCACCCCTACTTAGACGCAAACCCTTACTGTCCCACCCACTTTCCCCAAACCCACCTCCCCCTGACCACAGCGGCCGCCTCCTCCCCTCTACATCCCGCCTCCGCCACCTCCTCCCCTCACCTCCCCTTTGCTGCCTCCTTCCCTCTACATCCCGCCTCCGCCACCTCCTCCCCTCGCCTACCCTTCGCCACCTCCTCCCTGCAGCATCCCGCCTACGCTCCCTTCGCTCCTCCAACAACCAGATCCAGAAAGACTGAAGAATGGCTCGTCAGCCAATTCATGATGAAAAGCTGACAGATTACCAGTTTGCTGAAAGAATGTGGTGGCAATAAGATTGCCTTAAATTTTCAGGAGGTATTTCTTTGCACTTCCATTTTTAGTTTCTCGTCAAATTAAAATATGATTCTAACAACTACTGTGTTGTTTGAACACAGAAAAAAGCGAACTTATGGAATTGAGAGTTGCGTTAGAAGGCACAAACTATCAGGAGACAGCATTTGACGATTGTTTTGTGATAATGGAAGGTCGACGTTTCATATTGTCTTTGACAGGCTTCACAACATGGAAAACTTTCCCCATATGCTATGGCCGAGATCCCTGCAATCATCAACATAATTCGTAGCAATGGTGAGGACTAGCTGCTGAAAATTAAAGGGCAGCTAGCTGATGTACTTTGGAGTGCCTTTCTATTTAAACTGTTAATTGTCGAAAAGGTTCTGAACTCTTTCTCAACGCATGTTCAGGCAATGATAATATTGACGCCATTGAAGGCCGTGCGACATTCTGGAACAAATGCAACTAGTAATTTTGCTACTTTCTGAAACATACTCTTCTGTTTAAACTTTTAACTGTTAAGAGTAATTGTCAAAAAGGTTCTGAACTCGTTTTAATGCATGTGCATATCATGCTATGGAAACTGCTGCTGAAAACATTGAGATTCCTTTTTCTGCAATTAACATAACTGGTATTCTACCTTGTGTTTGGTGCTATTTGGAATGAAATTTTTTCACCATTTTATGCTACTTTTAATTGTAATGTAAGTACATAACGATACAATGACTTCACGGAAAATAGTGGCTATAGTAACATCTTCGCCATCCATCTAATCTGACTCACTATCTCAAATCTACACCCGAATGTTCATCTGTTTAAATTGTTCATTGTCAAAAAGGTTTTGAACTCTTTCATAATGCATTTCAGGTGTTTCTAATACTTCTGCTAATGATACATTTGGAGGCTATCAGACAAATTCTGTAATAAAAATAACCAGTAATCTTTTTACTTTCTGGAATGTACTCTTCTGATTAAACTAGATCATGCTATGGAAACTGCTGTTGAAAACACTGGGAATCCTTTTTTTGCAATTAACACAGCTGGTATTCTACCTTGTGTTCGGTGCTATTTGGAATGCAAATTTTTTCACCATTTTGTACTACTAATTATAACGTAAGTATTAACGATACAATGATTTCACTAAAAATGGTGGCTATGGTAACATCTTGGCCGTCTATCTAATCTGACTCAATGGCTCAATCCACACCCGAATGTTCATACTCTTAAGAAGTATTAATAATCATGGCCACAGCACTGTAGCATACTATACCTAAAAATAATATATTTCTTTCACCATCATTTCTGCAATACACTACATATTTTAATTTAAAGATGATGCCTCTGTAGATCATGCTAATGATGGTACCAATGTTAACATTGAGAGAGCTAAAAATAATAGTCGTAATTCAAGGCGTCTACCATGAAGACGGAAGAAGGATCTTGGTATTAACTCTCGGAATGTAATTTCTGAAAACACTTCTGGTAAGTAGCTTATCACACATTGGTGTTAATTTAATTTGCAATGTGCTTATAACAATACTAATTGTATATGTAATATGCTACAACGAATTATCAATGTTTAATATGCTTATTCTAGATTCTTCAATGGAGCACAATCAATTTTTTAAATGTTTAATATGTTGAATCCGGAAGCCCTTGATCATCATGGTTTACTTCCGGATTCGCAAGGCGTAACGCTTTCCAACAACATTGCCTATTAACATATAAAAAATTGACTGTGCTGCATTGAAGACTCTAGAATAAACATATTAAACACTGATAATTTGTTACAACATATTAAATATAGAATTAGTATTGTAAGCACATAGCAAATAAAATTAACACAAGTGTGTGATAAGCTGCTTATCAGAAGTGTTTTCAGAAATTACATTCCGAGAGTCAATACCAAGATCCTTCTTCCGTTTTCGTGGTAGATGACTTGAATTACGACCACTATTTTCAGCTCTCTTAATGTTATCATTGGTATCATCATTAGCATGATCTGTACATGCATCATCATTAAATTAGAATATTTAGTGCATTGCAGAAATGATGGTGAAAGAAATATATTATTTTTAGGTACAGTATGCTAAAGTGTTGTGGCCATGATTTTTAATACTTAAGAGTATAAACATTTGGGTGTGGATTGATCTATGGAGTCAGATTAGATGGATGACCAAGATATTACCATAGCCACCATTTTCAGTGAAATCATTGTATCGTTACGTACTTACATTACAATTACAAGTAGCACAAAATGGTGATAAAATTTTGCATTCCAAATAGCACCGAACACAAGGTAGAATACCAGCCATGTTAATTGTAGAAAAAGGATTCTCAGTATTTTCAGCAGCAGTTTCCATAGCATAATCTAATTTAATCAGAAGAGTACATTCCAGAAAGTAGAAAAATTACCGGTTGTTTTTGTTCCAGAATTTGTCTGAGAGCCTCCAAAGATGTCATTAGCAGGAGTATTAGAAACACCTGAAATGCATTATGAAAGAGTTCAAAACCTTTTCGACAATTAACAATTTATATAGATGAACATTTTGGTGTGGATTAAGACAGTGAGTCAGATTAGATGGATGGAAAATATGTTACCATAACCACCATTTTCAGTAAAGTCATTGTATCGTTATGTACTTACATTACAATTAGGAGTAGCATAAAATTGTGAAAAAAAATTTGCATTCCAAATAGCACCAAACACAAAGTAGAATACTAGCTGTGTTAATTGCAGAAAAGGGAATATGTGTTTTCAGCAGCAGTTTCCATAGCATGATATGCACATGATTAAAACGAGTTCAGAACCTTCTTGACAATTACTCTTAACAATTAAAAGTTTAAACAGAAGAGTACGTTCCAGAAAGTAGCAAAATTACCAGTTGCATTTGTTCCAGAATTTGTTGCACGGCCTCCAACGGCGTTAGTATTATCATCGCCTGAACATGCGTTGCGAAAGAGTTCAAAACCTTTTCGATAATTAACAGTTTAAACAGAAGGACGCTCATCAAAATACATCAGCTGGCTGCCCTTTAATTTTCAGCAGCTAGTCCTCACCATTGCCACGAATTATGTTGATGATTGCAGGGATCTCGGCCGTAGCATATGGGGAAGGCTTTCCATGTTGTGAAGCCGGCCAAAGACAATCTGAAACGTCTTGACCTTCCATTATCACAAACCAATCGTCAAATACTGTCTCCTAATAGTTTTTGCCTTCTAACGCAGCTCTCAATTCTGTAAGTTTGCTTTTTTTTTCTGCGTTCAAACAACACAATAGTTGTTAGAATTATATTTTAATTTGATGTGAAACTGAAAATGCAAGTACAAAGAAATACCTCCTGAAAATTTAAGGCAATCTTATTGCCACCACATTCTTTCAGCAAACTGGTAATCTGTCAGCTTTTCATCAGGAATTGGCTGACGAGCCATTCTTCGCCTTTTCGATCCGTCGCTAGTGGAGCGAGGCGTGATGATCTTTGCGAGGAGGTGGCGAAGGGGAGGTGGTGGCGGAGGTGGTAGCAAAATTACCAGTTGCATTTGTTCCAGAATTTGTTGCACGGCCTCCAACGGCGTTAGTATTATCATCGCCTGAACATGCGTTGCGAAAGAGTTCAAAACCTTTTCGATAATTAACAGTTTAAACAGAAGGACGCTCATCAAAATACATCAGCTGGCTGCCCTTTAATTTTCAGCAGCTAGTCCTCACCATTGCCACGAATTATGTTGATGATTGCAGGGATCTCGGCCGTAGCATATGGGGAAGGCTTTCCATGTTGTGAAGCCGGCCAAAGACAATCTGAAACGTCTTGACCTTCCATTATCACAAACCAATCGTCAAATACTGTCTCCTAATAGTTTTTTCCTTCTAACGCAGCTCTCAATTCCGTAAGTTTGCTTTTTTTCTGCGTTCAAACAACACAATAGTTGTTAGAATTATATTTTAATTTGATGAGAAACTAAAAATGCAAGTACAAAGAAATACCTCCTGAAAATTTAAGGCAATCTTATTGCCACCACATTCTTTCAGCAAACTGGTAATCTGTCAGCTTTTCATCAGGAATTGGCTGACAAGCCATTCTTCAGTCTTTCTGGATCTGGTCGCTAGAGGAGCGTAGGTAGGATGCTGCAGGGAGGAGGTGGCGAAGGGGAGGTGGTGGCGGAGGCTGGATGTAGAGGGGAGGAGGCGGCCGCTGTGGTCAGGAGGAGGTGGGTTTGCGGAAAGTGGGTGGGACGGTAAGGGTTTGCGTCTAAGTAGGGGTGGAGTGGGTTGCACGGTACCGACCTTCTCTGCCCTCCTCTTCCCTCGCACCTCAATTTGGAGGCCCACCGACTAGGCCCAAGATGGAGGCAACCAACAACCTAGTGACCCATTGGATTGACCCTTTTTATTTGATTTTTAAATAATCTTTTTATTCAAAAATAGAAAAATATACCCATGCATTAATTTTATACAAAAATAGCCTCTAGTTGCCCAACCATTGGGTGACTGGACCCTGTCGCCCAACGACAGAGCGACACATAGGCAATCCATGGACTGTTGGGTGACAGGTTCCAGTCGCCCAACTGTTGGGCGACTGGAATCTGTCTCCCAACGGTCGGGCGATTGGAACCTGTCACCCAATGGTCGGGTGATAGCATCCTGTCGTCCAACCGTTGGGTGACTACCAGACTATCCATTTTGGCGTATTGGCCCCCCGACCGTGGGTGAATTGGTTGGCGACACATGTCATTTCCTCGAAAAAGGTCCAAGGAGACGTGCAGCCTCCGCACGTGGGGGGGGGGGTAAATGGTAATTATTGTAGGTACGTAACACTTATCAAATCTTGTTTGTAAGTTTTTTTAAAATTAAAGTGCAGACAATGTCGGTTGATCTGTTTGTGATTTTTGTAGATTGTAAATGGTATGAAATCTGTTAGATTTGCAATAACATTTTACGATTGTCGTAAGTTATTGTAGTGCGATAAATTTTCTGAAAAAAATTTGTGAAGAGGATTGACGTAGCAACAATTTGCAAGTACGAAGGTAAGTGATATTGCGATACAACCAGGAATTCATACACGGAGGAAAACTTCGGATAAATGACGTATGGAAAAGAACACGACCGTTCATCTGACAAGAGGGCTAACGAACCAAGAATGGTACACGCATACCTTTAGGGAATTAGAAATGCAGGGGACATATGGACGAAGAGCGTCGAACTACTGCGTGGAATGTGACCATTTGCCCTTGCAGCCCAGCTCAGTGTTGTAGTCCTCGTTGTCAGCCATGGCCTTGGCGGCTAGTTCACGCTTTCTCTTGTGTTCCTCCTCATGAGCCTCCCACTCCCTGCGCCTGCACGCTTCCAGGTGAGTTTGCATCTCCCGCCGGATACACTCGCTTCGTTCTTCGCTGCGGTGCCATTCCTCCATCCTCTCGCGTGTTGTCTCGGCGTCTCACTCCTTGCAATCCAGAGTCCACTGGTCGTGCGGGTGGATCTCCCAGTCAATCCATTTGCGGTAGGTACATAGCAGATCTGGAGACTACGTGAAGAGGGGAGAGCTTGTTAGTGCGTGCACGAACTATACCTACAAGAAACATTAGTTGTTAGGTAGGAGGATTCATAATACGAAGAAATTAATCACAAGGGAGAGTACATACCCATCTACGGCACCAAAGCGAGCCCACAGTTGGCCGGTCCACCGTGCCCCCGTGGTACATCTCCACCCTATAGGGAGTGGTGTCGTCCAACATGGGTCGTCCGAGGCTAAAGCACTCGAACGACCACAGCTGCAGTAGGAGCGGACACCCCACGAGGTTTGAGTTTGGCTTCGTCCTGCGGCACTCATCGCACAAGCCGCGATAGGTCACAGCAAGTGCGGTCGAACCCCAGCTAATGTGGGGGACTCTTCGTCGGCGATGGTTGCTGGTGAACAACACCCAATCAAACAGCCATAGCAACTTGGCCTCTAGGTGCCTGTCAGACCCTAGAGCAATGACTCAAGGATTTTCTGTGCAAATCGCACTAGTCCAGAATCAGGTAGTGTATACAGTGGATAACAAAGATTCACATCATGCATATGACATTTATTAAATATAGGCCTCATGGCCAAAGTTTACATCAATGGTTCATAAACTAAAATTAAATATAAGCAGTGAAAGAAGACTGTAGTGTGGAAAGCAGAGCGCAGCAATCTGAACGAGAAGGGCGTCGGCAGGCTTCGACAAAGTCAAGAACCTAGGCTTGAATTGAATCATGTATTGATGATCATCAAGTCATGTGGATGGCGTCATGTGTTGATTCTCAAAGTCAAGAACCTAGGCTTGAATTGAAGTTGTTCATCATCAAACTTCACAAGGATGTGTAAGGCAAATGTATAACTATCATAGGCTAAGGATATGCTTCTTAGTTATTTTGTCAGTCTTGGTATTTGGTGAAAGACCGAGTAGCTAGTGTAGGTTGCCGTACTATTAATAGGAATCTTGACTAGTAGATTGAGTGTGTCATATATTGATAGCTTATTTTGCTTGCTCTAGCTCTTCTAGGCATGAAGCAAGTATTTGCGAATATGTTTTACAAATAGTTGAGCCTCATGCATGATCCTTGTAGCTTGTGACTTTGTTTGCGAATATATTTTGCAAACAGTTCGAATCCATGTTCCTAATCCTTGTGCATGATCGTAAAGTTGGCAAATGTGTTTTGCAACTGTTGTGGATCATGTTTCAACCTTTGTTTATATCATACTACGATTTGTAAACGTATTTTGCAAATTTCTTGAAGTATATGCAATATGGACTTTGCTGATCTTTCTGGGCCAATCTGACTGCCATGTTGTAGGGACCCAGATTTTATAATCCGGAATCTACTGTGTTTAGCTGCACTATTCCCTGGATCAGTAGATAGTGCACACAGTTACAGTAATGGACATCAAATTACATATCATGCGGAAGCATAAATAAATAAAATAGTAGACTTACTCATGGGCCGATTAGGCCGAAATCAATAAATTGCAGCAGCGGAACGAAGTACACATGTGGGACCTTCAGGACATGCCCACAGGCAGCCAACTGGAGGTTCGCGACCTAGTTCTTGACATCTTCATCCTCTTCGCCATCGTGATCCAAAAGTATTGTTGAAGTGTAGTGATCCGATTCATGCTTCTGAATTTGTCGCAAAAGCGAGTGTGAGCACAAACCACCATGCTCGCGAGCCAACACACAGGATGCAGTTAAATAGTATGCATGGCTTATCAAAGGAGAGGCTCGGGTTATTTTGTTTTGCAAGGAGTGCTTTTGAATACAATTAATTAAGAAGCCCTATGACTTAGCAATTTTGGAACAAATCATAATGTACAAGGAAATGCATTATTAATATCGATTCAGATTCCATCCACCGTTACATGGCATCTGCACCATATAGCAAATTCTTTAGCGTTATAGCCGCTTAACTTACCACTGGGACGACGCCCAGGACAATTCCAAACCAGGGCAGTCCTTTGCCCTTCAAGTTTCCATTCCTAGTTTCCAATATTTTGTAAACAGAACTATATCTAGTTAAGTTCCCATGTCCGCCCTTGACCGTGGGCACGGCTATTCGAATAGTTTTGACTCTGCAGAGTTTGTACACTTTCACCACAAGAGACAATCAACTCGTTGCCCCACACGATTCCTTAGTCATGTGGTTGAGCAGACCATCACAGTGACTTTTCAAAGTATCTAGTCCCTTTTCTCATCTCACCTTATGGGCTTCTCCCACTTGCAGTGGGTCCCATCTATGCACGGGATGTTCCTCACGGCTACTAGCGTTATTCGGGCTCCACTCCCCTCAGCGCTAGTACGACTGGGGAACTTCACCCTCCACTCGGTGTCCCTTTAGGCCTTCTCTTGCCCTTGCGTAACCACTTCTATCCACTACCAGTGAGATGAGTCCGGGGGTTTCGATAAATTTACTTAGCCAAGTTATACTTTACAGACTTGTGGTTGTACTGTTTTACACGGGTTGACATGACAAGATTCGGTCCTTAGTGGTATCTGGACGGTTCTACCACACTCCATAATTTGTGCTTCCACTGCACCACATATCAGCCCCCATTCAATCCGCCCAGATATTTAAGCAAGTTGGGGTTTTTGGGAGCATAAAATATTCATAATCAAAGATATCAGTCATTCCCACCATGACTGCCCAAACCAATTTCTCATGAATAAACGTGATGATGATGTTTGGGGGCATTTCAGCGCCCCCGAGTATCTATGCAATTCTAAGCATGGCGTATACTTAGGGACTTATTTTCAAAAGCTATACCATTTTAATTTTGCTAGGGCGACAAGGTTCACACATGCAAATATTCCAAAGGATGGGTAATATTATTCGAGGTAACAATGGGCATAGAACTAGAATCTTAAATTAACATGTATTTGCATATAAATAACCGCATGCAATTTGATAATTTAAATCAAAGTAATTTGCAGAAAGAGTAGGTTTAATATGATCAAAGTATTGACTCGCCTGGCGCGGTTTACTGCGGTCTCGAGCTCACACAAACTTGTTTCATATGATGATCTTTAATTCCTGGTCTTCCTCAATCTCGGTCCCGCTTGATCCGTAGAATCCTTAGAGCTCCAGTTTCTAATTACGCGATAAGCGACTGAATCCAAATAAAAGCAAATAACTCAAAAGATCCAATAAAATCCGATTAAACTCAACTTTTGTATTATTAGGAGTTAACGGGTGATTTGAGTGGCTTAAGGCAAAGCCGGTGGTGGAAAACAATGAATCATTCTTTTATTGATGTTTCTTTTACTATTTTTATATTCATCAAGGAAATTCCATGAGTTAAGATATATATATATATATATATATATATATATATATATATATATATATATACACACACACACACACACACACACACACACACACATGTTTGTATGAATTTAGCCGAACATTATTTTATCAAGGTTAGCATTTACGAATTAAGGTATGTGTTATATCCACTATGCATACATTTGTAGATTTATTAAGTTGGCTTTATAGTCTATATATATATATATATATATATATATATATATATATATATATATATATATGTATGCATATATATAGCAAAGGAAGACATATTATTTTATGCGGCCTAACATTAACTTGTTTACTAAGGTGTAGGTTAACAA
Organism: Dendrocalamus sinicus; assembly: GCA_036346575.1. Classification (NCBI taxonomy): domain Eukaryota; kingdom Viridiplantae; phylum Streptophyta; class Magnoliopsida; order Poales; family Poaceae; genus Dendrocalamus; species Dendrocalamus sinicus. The sequence goes on along the minus strand of CM070660.1, from coordinate 5,551,777 downwards.
GATCATTTTACCAACTAACGACCCATGGGTTTCTTTTATTAGACTTACGAAGTCATACTTTGGGTATGGTACTTAGTTGATGCTCGGAGAACTGAGGGTCACGGGTGCTTCATATACCTACATCCGCATTTATTATTTTTCATGATTTTAGCTTCACTTAGGATCTATTCTTGCGGACCCTACTATACATTCTCACTATCGATCACTCACATCTTCAAATCCATACCTTAGCACCATTTTCTTTCAGATTTGCTTTTTAATGTAAAGCCCTATTAGTTTCTCCCTTTGATGATTTATGCATTTTTAGTTACAATGTTGCGAACCTTGGGTATTTACTCAGCTACCTTTTACAATATTTTCCTTTAGTCTTTCATGTTGCAAAATAACTTTTTATTGATCATTTACCAAACTCTATGAACATACAACTATTCAGGTTTAGGTTTTTCCGACAATTTTATTTTACTAGGCATTACTTGATTTCCACAAATCTACTCCTATTATCGCATGTACACATATTCATCACTAGATTATAGGTTATTGTACTTTTATTTGGTTTTATGACAGCTATTTATATTGGCTATTACTTTAAAAAGGGCTCTCATGATATTTATATTTTAATTACACACACACACACACACACACACATATATATATATATATATATATATATATATATATATATATATATATATATATATATATATATATATATATATATATATATATATATATATATATATATATATATATATATATATATATATATATATATATATATATATATATAAAGTCTACCCTTTTAAGATTTCATGTTTGGAAGTATTTTAATGTTAGTGTATCCATATGTCCATAAGATTATTTTGTTACTTGATGACCTAGGGCCATTATGTTGGAATATGCCACTGAGGTTTGTTTATTGATAGCATGGTAACTGTTGGGCATATATGCTTACATGTTAATTAAGGCCAGCTTATTAAATATATACATTTATTCAAAGGCTGCTTCTCCTAATTAATGACTCAATATATAATTAGATTTACAATGTAAATATTAAAGTTACACTAAACTACATTTTATTAATGCATTTAATTGATAACTAGACCTCATCTATATATCTAAACTATTTTAGTTGTTCATATAGTAAATAATCACATATTAAAATGTTAAGTGCCCTTAGTTTACATACTAATTAATCTTTATTAGCTTCTTTAAACTATTACCAAATTTCTCATGATTCTTACTAATTAAAAAGAGCTACAAAATTTAAAAGTAAAAAGGTGGGGAGAATTTGCAGCCTACCAGGTTCGAACTTGGGACCTTGGGTCATTTGCCGATTGTTAAACGCGCTCGGTCTAGCCAACTAAGCCAGAGCTCCTTCGTGACTACCAGGGAGCAACCCCTTTACAAATTGCAATGCAGCAGCTGAGCTCCCCACAGAGCCTTCGGCCGAAACGGGGAGGTGGGTGCACGGAGGAGATGGCGGCGCCGCCGTCGGGCGGTGCCCGGAGAAAGGATGGTGGTCGGCAAAATGGACTGCGGAGGGGGTGGGTAGGCCCAGGGAGCGGCGGTGTAAACCGGGAAGAAGTGGGGGTGGCTCGGGCGGTTATTTGAGGCGGCCGGCGGTGAGGTGAGGAGAGGGCACCGGCGGCCGGAGAGGGTGGGGGTTGAATTGAGGTGGGCGTGCGCTTACGGGGGCCAGAGGGAACTCACCAAGGAAGAGGAATTGGCCGGGGTGGCACTGAGGTGATCTGGCGGTGTGGACGGGAAGGCGGCGGAGGGGCTTCGCGGCGCCGGCGAGATGAGGTGAGGGAGAGCCACCGCCGAAGCTTGGGGATGACTCGTGACGCCTCGGGGATGCTCCTGAAGAAGGCAATTGAACCGGAGTGGCTTGTGGAGGGAATGGCCCGTGCGGGAGCGCCGGCGGTTCGGAGCTAGCGCTTGAGCCCAGGCTGAGTAGGGGAAGGGGAGGGAGGCATGGGGGGAGAAACGGGGTAGCGGACACTTCGTATATAGCTGCAGATGGCGGGGGAACCGGGCGGAGCGGGGTGAAGGTCCGCCGGGCAACGACCGGCACGGGGCTCGGCGCACAAGTGACGGGACGAGCACAGAGCGCAGGGACGCAACGTCGGTGGAGCAGCGCAGTGCAGAGCAGGGGATCCCGTGGGGATTTGCCATGATAGCATGCGCTGCTCGAGGAACGGCAGAGAGGAGCTGGAGCGCGTGATGCGACGGAGCGGCGCGGGTAAGAAAAAGAGGTGAGCGGCGGATCCAGCGGTCGGAAGCGGCGGCGTCCTCCGGTCTGAAGCTGGCGCCCGCTGGTCCGAGCGCGGGGGAAGAGGACGGGCTGGGCTGCGGGGCAAGCAGGCGAGCTACGGCCCAGGGAGGGAGAGAGAGCGGCGATTTGGCGAAGAAGATGAACAGTGGGGAGGGGGCCGCTCGGGCAGTGGAATTGAGGAAGGGGTTGGGCCACTCGGCGGGGAAGCAACAGGTTGGCTGGCCGGTGGGAAGGCACGGGGGAGGATGGGGGTTGGGCCGGGCCAGTTGGCCGGCCTGACCTCCACTGTTTTTTTATTATTTTCCTTATATATATTTATATATACATTTATCTAGTTTCTTACTTGCTTATTTTATATGCATATATATATATATATATATATATATATATATATATATATATATATATATATATATATATATATATATATATATATATATATATATATATATATATATATATATATATATATATATATATATATATATATATATATATATATATATATCATGTATATCCTTGTATATGCATTTTTATGTTTTGCTCTAAACTCTTGGTATACTTATATGTGTATGTGTATACATGTATTGGTTTGTATTTTACTTATTTTTATTACCCTTTTGTAATACTATCTTTATTATGAAATTTTTATATTTTAATTTTAAATCTCTCCCTCCTTATGATGAGTTACCTTTTTAACTTTAAATTCAAAATTATAAATTTCTTTCACTCCCATATGTTATTTTCATTTTCCAGAAATTTTCTTCAACGTTTTGGAAACTTAACCAAAATTTAGAGAACACCAAGGGAAATTCAAATTTCTCAAGGGAATCCATTGCAAAATAATTTAAAAGCTTCACATTTTCAAATTTCAAATTTCGGGATGTTACACATGTGTTGGCCAGTAAGACCGATGGTATGTCAGATCCCTTGTGGGCTAACTAATAGAGGGGTGTGCTTTTGCCCCCTACCAAGGCTAGTTAGACCGCTATGTGTTGGCTGGTCTGATCGATGGCGTGTTGGTAGTCTAACCAAGTAACTCTCAGAATGTCTGATTTAGTCATTCAGGATATTTTGACAAAACCCTTGGATTTGAGCTCCTACGTGGAGCAATTTGACTGGCCCCTTAGGTAGTCTTATCGATTGTAGCGGTCTGACCGATCCTTGTGTGGACGGTCTGACAAACAACATCTATAACAACTAGTTTTCTAGCAATTACGATGGCAACCGGTCTGACCGACTATATGTTGGTAGTCAAACCGGTATCGATTGTTTTTGTTGAAATGTTGTGCTAACTGCTAGTTTCTTGATGTGGGGTATAAATACCCCTTGTGGCCGGTTGAGCATGGTTGTTGGTGCTCCATTCTTCCTTCTTGAGCTAAGAGCAAGCCCTCTCACCTCTTATGTGCATGTGTTACACTTAGTGAGCTTAAAGAGGCAAATCCTTATGCATATATTGCACTTGGTAGTGGATTTTGTATCCATTGGGTTTCGGCACTTGATTCATTCAAGTGATTGTTTTCGACTTTGTTACTATTAGTGCTTGCAAATACCTAGACGGTTTGGAGGAGTTGTGCCCATGATCTTCTCAAAAATGCTTGTGAGAAGGCCCAGGGCTTGTGAGTGGCTTGGTGCTCACCATCTTCCGAGTGGAGGAAAAACAAACATAGTGGATTCGAGGTGTTGCCTTAATTTGTGGAGCTGATCCCATTTGTTTGGGCTCACCTTAATGTAAATTAGGAAAGACTGGTAAGTCTGCTAACATTACGGTAAAAAGAGATCATGTTATCTTGTGTTGGTTTGCTCTCATGTGCTTCATACTGTGCAATTTATATTCCTAGAATTGAATTGACTGTTTGTCACCTTAGAATTGTAAATCTTGACGTAAACTTAGATCGTTAATGTACTTAGTTGAGACTAGTTGATTTAGGCTTTAATTGTGCAAAACCGTTTTGATTTACACTTCCTCATATAAATCTGGTTTTGGCTAAAGAGAATTTTAAACCACCTATTCACCTCCACTAGTCAATCTCCTCGATCTTACACTAGCCTTTTCTTATTTTGAGTTGATCTAATGAAATTGAAATCTCCTAGCAGCAACCAATGTTTATCATCTGGAATAACCGGATTGTAAAGCCAATCAACAAAATCATCTCAGGGTTGTCCCTCGGAGGGTCCATAAATATCTGTCAATGTCCAAGAATCAGAGCACTGAGAAGTGGTAAATTCAACAGTTAAAGCAACTGTTAACTGATGAATGTCAACTCCAGTGAAAATGGCACTATTCCAAACTATTAAAAGACCACCAGAAGCACCCACAGAAGGAGAGAACAAATTTATCGAATATCTTTGGAGCAATTTTTTCATGTAAGAATGATCAAATGTTTCGTTTTTTGTTTCCTCAATGCAAATTACAGTACAGCCACTTTCATCCACTTTTTCTCTTATGGATCTCCACTTCTCGTCTGAATTAATTACTTTAATGTTCCAATGAAGAATCTTCCATTTTTTGTTATTTCGGGCTGTATTCATCAGGAATTATAGAGAACAACAAAGAAGTTAGCAAGAATATCAAGTCTGGCTGGAATTCAGAAACATTAACCATGGCAAAAAAAAGTTTTCACTGTAGCAACATGAAACATACTTAGACAGACTGAATTTAAGAGTACTAGCCTGGAACAGGACCAGGCTTTAGCAACATCCCACTTATTCCAAAACAAAAAGATGCAAAAGCAACAGAGCCATGCATTGTTGAGCTGCTTCAAGTTGTCTTTGGCCCTTCACTGGTTTCTTCATCTATCTTGCTTGCAAGGAGCTTGGCTGCAGTCAACTCCGAAGGAGAGACATCACAAAGATCTTCACCCCACTCCTGCATCAGATTCATCGGAGTCTCTGGAGGTTGAAGCTTCTTGTCTTGAACACCTGAGGTCACCGGAGCTGCTGCGTCCGCTTGATCCTGAAGAAGCTGTGAAGAAAATTTCTGCTTCTGTTTTTTGCGACCAGTGTCCGCTGTACCTGACGTGGATGAAGATGGAGCACTACTCGGTGGCACTTTGGATCTCTTGCGGCGATGATCACTAAGTTGTTCATGCTGGTATCCCCCAATTGGTACATTAATTCTTGGGCTGCGACGATGATCCTTGTCACATATTGGAGTTTTGACATTCTTCCTTATGCGGCGCTCAGGAATTTTCTTAGGTGGCAAAAGTGGCTTTTCCACGTACATAAACAGATGTTGTTCCTCAGTGGCAAAACGAACAGTGGTTAATTCCTTGCCTTTTTCTGTTCACAGAAGGATCTTCAAACTGCAATCTGCGAGCTGTTTTTTTTCTTTGGTGATTCTAATTGAGAATGCTGAACAGCTGAACTGAATTGCAATTCTCCACAGAGATATCTGGTTGACACTCAAACTGCAGAATGATTGGATCAAACGCCATAGTCCATGTTCTCTTTGGTTTGAAACATTTGAAGTCTGAAGAAACTTGCCTCAAGGAGATAGAGTGTGAACAGGGACTTTGTGAAAAAAACCACCCATTTGCAGAAACAATCAACGTAAAGCTTCCTGAAAGAACACTGTTGTCTGCATGAGCTGACTGTCATGATTATCATGCTGCTCTTGAAGTACCACTTGATTGTTGATAGGGACCAAAGCAAGGGCATTCTACTCTTGAAGTACCACTTGATTGTTGATAGAAACCAAGGCAAGGGCGTTCTCGTCCTGTACTGGGTCTTGAACAATCTCCTGCAAGTTCACTTCCATGATCGGCCCTGGAGCAGGAACATAGTTCATTGAAGAGGCAGCTGAGGCAACCCCTGATGACATCGATACCGAGTACTGTTGCTGAGCTGCAGGGGCAGCATCAGGTGCTCAGTTTTGTTGTTGCTGCTGCTGTGGATTCCAATTCCTCCATAGAAGATCCGGTTGTGCAGGGGGGCAGATCATGAAACACAACCTCATTAGGATCATCACTGGCAACATTCTGATGGGGGGTTTGGTTCAAAGATATTTTGTGGCAAATCCTCATCTCGAGGAATAACACCCCGGAATTCAGTGTTAAGAATGAGCACATGGACCGTCCAAGACTCCCCATTGCCGCCAAAAGTGTTCCCCTTCTTTAAGACTAACTTTCTAAGAATGGAGTCTAGATTGGGAGCCAAGACCTTCACTGGTATCCTGCCCTTAACTCTATCTCTATTGTGGCAGAGCAAAAGTTTTCCAAACTTTGAGACTGCTATTAGCGATATACCCTAGAGACAATCATAGAGATGATTATATCACTTCTATCATCTTTTAAATAAATATTATTACATTCTTTAAATGATTTATCATTTATAAAGATTAGTAAGTACGTAACCTATTGGTGAATCTCTTTATTTGTTATATGATATCATTTTAAAAAGATCTCTCGTCGGATATCACTGGTCGAAACAACAATGACTTATAAACCAACACATGTATTGATTGATAATCATATTTTATCGATCATAAATATAGGGATATCAAATCAATTTATGGACACATGTTAGAAACATGGTGTTTGATTAATCCACCTTAAGACACTGCTGAGACTGTTATATTTTATGTGTTATCAGTGTGTCTCAAGCAATGATACTGTATAATCCTTGTCCTGATATCGGCATAGTTTGCTCCATGTGTAATAGTACACTTATGGGTTGCCAAACGCTATATCGTAACTAGGTAGTTATAAATGTATCTTTCGGATATACTATGAAACATACGGAGGAAAGTGACTGGCTAAATATGGGATTTGCTCCTCCTTCATAACAGGAGAGACAATTCTGAACTCCTCGATATGGTCGGATAAAAAAAGTGCATGGCCATGCCATGAGTGCCTGAAGAGTCGATCATATAAAGTTATCCATCACTAGATTGAGAAAAGATTAAATAATCCATTGATAACATGTTTCTCACTTACAGTTCGATCGGATATCGTGAGGCAAATGAAGAATACATAAATAGGTCGATAGGTCCAACTAGATGCGATATGGTCGTATGGAGATATTAATTGGTCGTGAGCTAGTCGGACATATCACAGACTAGTCTGCGAGCTATTTGTATGGGGATACGAAGTGGTCGTGACCATATATGATCCGGGTGTAAGGAGTTATAAGCTAATCGTGAGTGACTAGGACTTAGTTACAGATCATATTGCATAAGATTCATCTAGATTGATCTTTGTGTATGTTTGGGAGTCGATATGTCCTGCTAGGGATTGTTTTCGACCAGTGATCGGAATAGCGTTTTCAAGTTATAACCAAGTATACATGAATCTACTGGGTCACATACTTAACAGTTGGAACAGTGAGGGTCTGGATAAAAGACTTTGAGTAAGATATGATCTTGACTCGTATTAGATAAGGATCCGATCAAAGACTTTCGAATAAGATATAATCTCTACTCATGTTGGGTATGCATCTAGTCGGAGTCTCTATATAAATGGGTGCATGGGTTGAGGGTTGGGAGCAATTAACGTATCCACCGAAACCCTAGCTGCCATCTCTCACAGACCCTGCTGTGCACGCTAGTGCTAGCACTCGACGCATGGTGTTCTATCCCCAGACGTGTGAGTGCGGTACTACCGATATTTGTATTAACGGCTAATTTCTATGCATTTAATGAACCCTAAGTAGCCATTGAATAATGGGTACGATAGTACTAGTTGATACATGGCGGTAGTACCACTCCACCTGATTTTTAAGGATTTCGTCCCCAACTGTCATTTTGGTGGGTGGAGGCTATAAATACCTCCCTACCAGTAGCAAGCAAGCACCCTTGAACCCTCATTGAATACTATTGAGCTCTTGTACCCCTCTTATCAACTCTTGTGCACTATTTCTCATTTTGAGGTTGTTGAGAATATTCAACTGCATTCGCATCATCTAATTGATAATTGTGGCACTTGAAGACTTTTAAGCAACTATCATTGACTCATTACTCTTGGTGATAACCGACACTTGGACGGCTTAGAGGAGTTAGCGCGTAATCTCTTCAAGAAGATTGTGTAGAGACCCGGCATGATTGTGAATGTCGGAGCTCATCTCCCAGAGCGGGAAAGAGCTACCAATAGTGGATTGAGAAAACACTCAAGTTGCACAAGGAGCCAGCTTGATTAGTTCAAGTTATCTCAATATGGATTAGGGAAGACTGATAAGTTTTCAAGACCACGAGAAAAATTCTCACGTCCTTCATATGGTTTAATTCTCTTGCCCTTTACTTTCCGCACTTATATTTCAAGAAAGTACTTGTTTGACTTGTTTAGCTAGAATGATATCTTGCCTAGACATACATTTGTGGTGCTATAGTAAGACTTAGAGTTTAGGTCCTGAATATGCAAATCAATTTTATTAGTTCATACTTAATCTGAAATTATGTTTAACCAAAAGAATTTAAAAATCTCCTATTCACCCTCTTTCCACCCGCTCCCAGCCTTCTTCGCAAAGACCGAAGTCTTGGCCTGGGACTGGTCCCCACATGGCATCGTGGCGTCCTGCCGTGAGGGCCTCCTCACAATTCGCTATTCTGTAATAAGTATAGTCTCTCTCTGTTATACAGGATGCAATTGAAGGATGCCAAAAGCTCTGTGGTGGACATGGTTACCTGAATGGTAGTGGGCTTCCTGAATTGTTTGCTATCTATGTTCCTGCTTGCACTTATGATGGAGACAACACTGTTTTGCTTTTGCAGTTTAGTATGCTATTCCTTAGTTATATGGATATTAATCGTAATATTACCTGCTTGTGGTTGAGCATGCATGACCTCACAGATTGGATCCTATCTTATCTTTTTTAATATGTTTTTCCTATACCCAATTCTGGTCAATAGTATATTCATAACCTTTGGTGGTCTCTGCGGGTTGCAAGGTTTCTAATGAAGACCGTTTCTCAATTGGCTTCTGGAAAGCAACCTGTCGATACAATAGTTTACATGGGCAAAATACAGTACTTGATGCAATGCAAATGTGCTATAAATACAGGTATGTAGCTAGATGTTCTGGCATGCTCTTTACACTATAGCATTCTTAACTAGATTTGCTGTTTGTCTGGAGCCTACGGGTAAGCTATTGTTGACCGTGTGATGATCATCACACTAATTCATCTTGTCATGATTCTCAACAGCCGAAGAATGGCTTAATCCTACTGCCATACAACAGGTATTTGAAGTTAGGGCTCTCAGGATGGTGGTAAATTGTGCCCAGAACATAAGCAAGGCACCAAGCCAAGAACAAGGTCGGTATTGCACATATTGATCTAGAACCAGTAAAACATGGGTTCTTAGGGCCATGACTACTGTACAAAAAATGCATAATAAAAGGAAAATCATATTGTATTTCCTTCTATTTTGTTTTGGTTTATAGTATTCCTCCTGCTTTACACTTGAAGCTGAGGTTATACATTCTTTTACCCTAGATTAATTGCTAAGATCCCTTTGGAAATTTGGTGTACTCACACACATTGATGATCTCATGCCTTGCAGGTTTTTCTGAGCTCCCACCTAATCTACTTGAGGCTGTTGTGGCTCATATCCAGTAGATTATTGTAACCAAATGAGTAGTCTTCAACCTTGTTGGTGATGTGCCATTTCTTATAGAAAACATGGCCTGGGTTTTTATTGTCTGGAGCAGTTGTAGTTTTAGTATTGATTTGTTGTTTTCGCTATGCTTAGTTCATTGAGAAACTAGAGCAGGATATTCCTGGATATGAAGGATCAACTCCAGAACCTCTGCAACGTTTATGCGCTGTATCTTCTTCACAAGCATCTGGGCGACTTTCTGGCAACTGGGTGCATTACACCAAAGCAGGGGGCACTAGCAAATAAGAAGCTTGGAAAGCTTTACGCTCAGGTAGGTCAGTATCTCTATCTCGCTCTCTTCTGTGTGGCCATATCATACCAGGGAAAACACTTCACTTGATGAAGCCTTTGGTGACTTAAAAAAGAGAACGTACATACAATGTGGTGCAGGTCCGGCTGAATGTAGTTGCATTGGTGGATGCGTTCAACTACACGGACCACTCCCTGGGTTTCGTTCTTTGGCGGTACGACGACAATGCGTACAACGAAAAATTCTATTGGATGACGGTACACAGGATGATTTGTGTATCGAACCAATTAAAAGTTGACACGTGGCATAAAACTGTAGTAAGTATTGTAGCAACACTGTAGCCATGTGTGTATGGTTTTTGGCATATTTTGCTAATACCTTCATATTCGTACATAAAAAAGAGTATGTTCAAAAAACTGTACATACCACCTTAAAAAAAGGTCTACACACCACTTAGATGGTCTTATATACTTGTATAATACACATTCATATCATCCGTTACGTTAGACACTCCCTACTTTGCGAGCTATAGCATAGGGAGTAACTACACTCGAGGGATATATACTCCTTTTTATGTACGAATATGAAGGTATTAGCAAAATATGCCAAAAACCATGTGCTCTTGCAATTTTTTCATGTGACTAGCATTGGAGTATCTTAGAATTAGCATATGAGTATACCTAAGGTGATAAAGGAGTATGTTATATTCGTTTATGCGGTATATTATAGGTGTGAGTAACTACACCTGCGACCATGTGCTCTCTTGCAATTTTTTCACGTGACTAGTATTGGAGTATCTTAGAATTAGCATATGAGTATATCTAAGGTGATAAAGGAGTATGTTATATTCGTTTATGCGGTATATTATAGGTATGAGTAACTATACTGCGAGTAGAATGTATTTTTTTCTATCTATGTATACAGTGCAATTATTTGTGGCTTGAGGAATGATAGAATTGTAAGGAAGCGATATGTATGTGACACATATGTACGTCGGCTTCAGCGCTGCTGGTGTGTGTGTAGTGAAATTATTTGCAGCTTGAGGAATGATAGAATCGTGAGGAAGCGATATGTATGTGACACACATATGTACTACATCGGCTTCAACACTGGTAAGTGGTAACACTTGCACTGCTTACCGCTTACACTGCACAGGGAAGTTGGCTTGTGGCCAGATGACTAGGTGTGTGGGGTGCATCTAGAAAGTTAGGTTTTAGTAGAGAACTTTGGAGACAGTTATTGTATTGACTGGAATAATTGGCTCAGGTGCATGATTTTAATATCTAGCCCCATGGTTGGATCATTGGATGTTTCTATCTCTCCATCAAATCCGTGATGAATGAAACCGGAATGCACATTTTCTCTCTTAGCGAGTATGTGCTTGGTGTGAATAAATGAGTATCCATGATGGACAAGATGATATCAATTTGCCGCAAATTGATTGGATGGAAAATGTGAGTTTTGGTGGCACATTGTGTAAATCAGTGCAGTAGGCCATGTGTGCTGAGTCGAATTTCTGGTGAAGCCTCGTGACGTAATTACTTAAGCAGCAATTATAGGGTACCCTAAGAAGGAAAATGTTCTGAAAAGGATGTGGCATTTCTATGGGGGAAAGAGTCGTTAGACAAAGGGAGGGGATAAAGAAAAAGATGACAGAGGATGGTGCATGGGAGGCAAGGAAAAGAATTATTGGATTGGTTGTGTACAGTAATGAACCAAGCATCAAATTCTTCTAATCTTACGCTTCTTCCTCATCTTCCTTGAGAATTAAAGAGAAGAATAACCAAATAGTCCAATCCGACTCAACCATGATAGCAGTAGCTAGAAGGCATGCCAACGAAACCTTGCTTGAACTAGCGGTCCTTCATTTATTTAATGCACCTTGTGGTTGCCCATGGTATAGTTTTAGATCACGTTTGTTGATATGTATCACTTTCTTTTTGTACTCTGTAGTAACACACAGGCATCTTGCTAGCTATATGTTGAGTATGAGTACACGATTCAAAATTGAACACACTAGTGTAGGGAATCCTATTGTGAATTGAGGATAAAGAGTCATGGTGGGTCCCACATGTATTTTTATTCATCTTGTAATCAATGCATAAAATTGTTCCCTTATTTCCTAAATTTAGCAATAATCATAAATTATTATTGTTTGCATGAATCATGATGCATGTTGTGTGGCTGATAGTAGGAGCACCTACAGGAGGGTGTAGATTGACATCGTCGCCAATTAGGCAGATTTTGGCCTTGCTCCAAACAGCTTAAAGCTCTAGCCTCTGGCTTCCAGAAGTCAAAGGTGGGTTCTTTCGGGCAGTAGCTTATGGCTTTTGAATTTTAGTTGTTCGTCAGAGATAGTATGAAGAGAGAGAGAGAGAGAGAATCGTATACGATTTTGGCCGATATAGCTGAAGTTAGTACAATGTCTACTATAATCGACTTGTAGACCCTGTCTTGAAAAGACATGCTGTTTAAAAACTAGTTACTGTAGCAAAAGTCACAAGTAGCAAGCCCAAAAGAACCTAGCCAAAAGCCACTTGAGACGCGTTGGCTTCTTAATTTCGATATTTTTGCTTTTTTGCTTTTTTTTTTTGCTTTTTGCTTTAATCCTTTGCATTGTCCATGATGATATAATGGTTTTTTTTCTTATTTTTAATTATTTTTTCTCACCTTTTGACTTCGAAAAAGTTAACAACCGCTACAGTGCATTTGCAGCCAAAAGTCAACAGCTGAAGCCAGAAGCCAGGGCTTAAAAGCTGTTTGGAGCAACCCCAAAAAGGAGAGAGGGGTTCCTACCTTGCGGCCACTTGCACACTATGTAGGTCTTAGCCTTCGTCCTCCCTTGACACGTGGCAGCTTGTGCACTGCCTCGTGGTCACCTTCCCCAACCTGAAGAGCTCACCTTCTTCCTCCCTCTCTCCCCTCTCCAATCCAACCCAGATCCTTCCCTCTCGTTACTTTCAAAAATCTGAAACTTTCAGAAAAAATATCGGAGATTTCAAATAGGAAAACTTTTAAATTGAAAGATTTTTAAATAAAAACTTCAAATTAAAAAAAATTGGGGAAATTTCAACTTGAGAAATATCAAATTGGAAAAATTCAAAATGGGAAATTTCAACTTAGGGAATTTTTAAACCAGGAGATTTCCAAATTGAGGGGAGGCGAAGCAGCCACATGGCTCGTGGTTAGGGATGGCAATTTTCCCGCAGGGAATTTCCCCAGGGGGTGGGGGCAATCTCGCAACACGGGGGAACAGGGACAAGGCAATCTCCCAAAATTTGAATCTATATGTTAGAATATATATTTTGAAACTATATTTTTTAAAAAAAAAGTATGCCCAAATAATTATAAATTAATAAATAAAGTCATATTATTATTCTTATAAATATTTTACCTTATTTTTAATCCCCCACGGGGATCCCCATGGGGATCGGGTCCCACATGGGGGCAAATCCCCCTGGTATGGCTTACGGGGTTGCGCTGGCGGGGATCATGTTGATTACAATTTGTAAATAAAATTATGTTGTTTTAAATTATTTTGCATGTATATTTTTATTCAACGTGTTTCAATTCAGTTTTAAACTTAGTTATTGCCTACTTGTTAATTCCTCCTTTGATATTGATTCTTGGATACCTTGTCACCCTAGAATAAAACTCTGGTTAGTACACTAGTATAGACTAGATGATTTTGTATCAAATGGTTAGACCTGATTAGACATAATTTTTGTTTTGGGATAACTTTTCATATAAAATTATAAGCTTTTCAAATGCACTCTTGACTTTGGTGAGTCAAGAAAGGCTATGAATTCTTTCAAAACAAAATATAATATATAATTTAGACTTAGGTAAATGGTTAGGTGGTGGGTGCTTGCTGGCATGTATTGTTGTTCGGGGACACAATTTTGATTGCCAAGCACAAGGGGTATGTGGGAAGTGCCTAAGTCAATTAAGGACCAGTCTGTGAGCTACTGCTACAAAGCCCTAACGTTCTACCACAAGACTGATATGGGACAGTTCTAACTAACTAATTTGCAGGTCCCAACCTCAGTCTCACTGTAGGTTGAAAGTGAGCGGGGCGTAGGCTATGTGAAGTCTCACTTGGCTCAAGAGGGTGTCCTGATCTGGTGGATTTCTTACTGAGTGAAACTTTAGTGTTGGCTTGGCCAGATTGAAGGCTTTGCTTTGTAAAGGTCTCGTTATGATTTTCTCAATCGCACGCCTACGAAAGCGTGTAATAGCCGACATTATGAGATAATCATATCTTGTGGATAAAGCAGTACAATATTTATAGAGTGTATAAACTATCCTGGATAGCCGTGTCCATGGTCATGGGCAAACTGAATAAAGTTTTCACGGATTAGACTTTGTTTTTCAAAAATAGTTTTAAAAGGCTTATAGATGGATGGAATCCATAAGAAATTAAGAAGCATATGGATAAATGGAATCCATATGAGATCTTTTGGAAAAGATGGTCCGGGTGGGATGCCCTGGTTAGGTTAGTATGGGAGATGAACCTGCACTAATGATATTACTTTGCTTAAATTACTGCCTTTACTTACTATATTAAATTCAGTAATTTTCAATCTATTTATTGTATTTCTTATATACTACTTTATGCTCAAACTAATCCTATATGCCTTACTTTGTTGCCCTTATCATTATATTGCATTCTCCCGTGTGACTTACGGAGTACTAGTTTGTACTCACCCTTACTATCTCATCTTAAAGGATGACATTTTTGAATATGGTGAAGACCTAAATGAGTATGCCGTGTCTTACTATCGTTTGCTTATGGGCAGGCTCAGTGGGTTTCTTCCATTTTGGTATTTTTCTTCCACTACTATTTTCTAAATTTGGCATATGGGCTATTGATGTAAACTTTGGCATTCAGGCCCATGTTTTGTTAATAAAACAAATGTCATTATGGTTGATATTTATCTTTATTGTCTACTGTGTGTACTAGCTGATCCTGGACGGGTGTGATTTACAAAGAGGATTCGGGAATCGTTGCTCCGGGGTCCGACATAGACGGTATCAGAGCCATGATGACTCAAGGACATGGCCATGGTAGAACAGAATGGTTGAACCCTAAAGATTTATTTTTAAATAACCAGTAATCTCAAAAAGTTTTGCTTATCCTTATCTCTCAATCTATGCTTACCCTTATCTCTCTATTCTTTCTCATCTTTATGTCACCATTCAAAAACTTATTTCTAGCTTCTCTCTTGTTCAAACAAATATAGATGAACATTTATCAAGATGCACCAAATGATGGATGGAGTATAGGCATTCATCGACTACTTCGTCGTTTAGCTTTCCAATGTCGAGCTATCTACATGTACCAAGAAGACAGTCGTGGAGATCAGATGATGGGACATTGCTTTACTTTACTCATTACCAAGTGAACTGGACAAGGAAGTCTTCATTATTGCTTCAAAGGAAACAGTTACTCATTTGAAAGAGCCAGACAAGAAGCCACTTGTAAAGCAATTCTTCATCTCTACCGCCATTTCAATCTTCGCTTCGAAGGATCGCGCTTCGTACTTCGTGAGCCACGAAGGATCACACCAAGACAACCCTTACCTCTTTAGGTTAAGTTGTTAAGCTAAACAGTAGACGAGGTTATGAGCTATCAGTTTTTCTCTTTTGTTGGCAGTCATAACTATTGCTTATTATTTGTTTAATAAAGGTTTTGCTAAGTTAGTTTTTATTGTGTTGGGTTGTGCAAACCGTTCCCTGTTCCCCCTTTGCCTTGAGTCTCCTCTTTCCTTAATTTTAAAAGCATTGAGCAGACAGTGAACACAACAGACACCAACAATGGTAACAACCACAACAGCAAAATAGAAGGCCACAGAAGTTCACGAAAGGACAGCTAAACTAGATCACAACTCATGCCACACAGAGTAAGATCCAAACCTATTTCCTTGCTAGCCCATCTAAATCTCGGGGATGAGATTCTTTTAAGGGGGTAGATTGTAATACCTAGCTATTTTTTTGAAAAAATTATTAGTAAAAAATTAATTAATTTAAGTTAAAATAAAAATAAGTGTGTTTTGTTTGCCTAGATTTTGAATTTTATCTGCCTTGATTTTCTGCTTTTAAAAAGGCTTTATTTTGAAAAGTACTTTAAGTAAAAATAGAAAATATAATTAAATAAAGGATATTTTGAATTTATGCAAAAATCTTAATTCAAAATAATTATTTGAGCTTATTTAGCTTTTATTTGGATTTTCTATGATTTCTTGGAGTTTAAAATCGAATTTCAAAATTTAAAAGTATTTGAGTATAAAATTTTAATACCAAAATTAAGTTGGAAATATTTTTTCTAAGTCCAAAATGGTTCCAGGAAGTTCTACGAATTTTGCTAGAATTTATTTGGTGTTTTTCTGAGCCTTTTTTATGTTTCTCGGGTTTTCTGAAAATCAAAAACTACTTAATTCCCCTCCCCTTTTTCGGGGTTGCCACGTGGAGAGCCAGATCCCCGTCCTACCCCTCCACGTGTCTCCCATCTGACGACTGCCCGCCCTTCTCTCTTACCACTTGGCCCCACCTGTCGTCTTCCTCTTCTTTTCCTTCTCTCCTTCTCTTTTCTATTTTAGCGTCAGCCACTTGAATCCTCGTCACAACCGCCCTCCCCGGTTTTGGAAACCAAGTCCTGCACGGGATCAAATCCCTTTGATTCCATTCCCTCCCTTCCTTCCACGCCCATTCTTTCCATCCTCTCCTCACTTTCTTCCCATCGGCCGCCAAATACGGCGAGAAATCCCGCCGCGCCTCCCTGCCTCGACCCTATATAAAGAGCCCCTCAGCACTGCCTCCTCTCACCCTACACTACCCCACCCCCTCTCTTCTCCACAACGCCCAAGGCCTTCTCGCGTTGTGGCCTTCCTTTCTCGAGCATCGGTAGCACCACGGCAAGAAATACCAGCCGCCTGAGCCCCAAGGCCCCCAATCATAGACTGAGCGAGCTCCACCGTGCCTCGACATGCCCCGTCGGCCCCCTCTATCACCTCGCTCATCGTCGGAATGACATCCCTGCTGGAGCTAAGCACTGCCACCACCTCCCGCTCGCCGCAGACCATTCTCTGACTCTCCTCGATAACTCCTGTGTGCACCCATGCATTCACCATGTAGTCCTCTCCTAAATGCGTGCCTCGCCGCTCGCTGCTGATCACCTGAGCACCAGCGACCGCCGCTGCCAAGCCACCGTCGACACAAGCTGGGCCACATTGGCGTTGGCACTGACAAGGGTGCCATGTGGCACCACATCCCAGGCCACCTCAGTGCTTGTTGCCCTGTTGGCTCTCCCCACGCCACCTCAGACAAAAGATCGACCATGGCCCCAGTCTATAGACCCAGCCCACGTGTCAAGTTCAGAGCCATCCATAATGTCATAAAACCATTTTTCTTTAGGAAAATGATTCGGCCAAAATTGGAAAATCCCCTGTTGACATCATAATTTCCTTTTTCTTTAGCAAAATAATTCCACAAATTCTAGTTTTTCTTTTTCTTTAGATCTCAAACTTCCAGAAGCACGTTCTCTTTCGTCCTAGCTTCGATTGAGCTCATTCAAATTCCTAAATTTATAAAAAAAAAATTTATTCTATACATTTCTGCCCTAATTTTTAATATTTTAAGTTTATTTAAATTTATTTGGATTTTGTTTTAGTTTGTTTGGTATTTTCACGTGTAGACTACGACGATTCAAAGAAATTCTTCAACGACAATTCACACCAATTCGTGGAGCAAGCCAAGTCACACACCTTGATCATGTTGATCTCAGTTTATAAATAAAATTATGTTGTTTTAAATTATTCTGCATGCATATTTTTAAACTTAGTTATTGCCTACTTGTTCATTTCTTCTTTGATATTGATTCCTCGATACCTTGTTATCCTAGAATAAAACTCTAGTTAGTACACTAGTATAGACTATAGAATTTTGTATCAAATGCTTAGACCTACTTAGGCATAATTTTTATTTTAGGATCTTTTTCGCATAAAATGATAAGCTTTTCAAATGTACTCTTGACTTCGGTGAGTCAAGTAAAGCTATGAAATATTTAAAAATAAAATATAAAATCTGGTTTAAACTTAGATAAATGGTTATGTGGTGGGTGCTTGCTGACATGCATTGTTGTTTGATGACACAACTTTGATTGCTAGGCACAACGGGTATGTGGGAAGTGCCTAAGTCAATTAAGAACCAGTCTGTGAGAAATGTACTGCTACATGGCTGGTATGGGACAATTCTAGCTTACTAATTTGTAGGTCCCAACTTGAGTCTCGCTCTAGGTTGAAAGTGAGCGTAGCATATGCCATATGAAGTCTCACTCGGCTCAAGAGGGGGTCCTAGTCTGGTGAATTCTTTATTAAGGTGAAATTTTAGTGTTGGCTTGGCCAGATTGAAGGCTTTGCTTTGTAAAGGTCTTGTTATGATTTTCTTAGTCACACGCCTACGGAAGCATGTAATGGTCAATATTATGATATAATCATATCTTATAGGTAAAGCTGTACAATCTCTGTAAAGTATATAAACTATCCTTGATAGCCGTATCCGCGGTCATGGGCAAGCTGAGTAATGTTTTTCATGGATTAGACTTTATTTTGCAAAAATAATGTTAAAAGGCTTGTGGATGGATGAAATCCATAAGAGATTAAAAAGTGTATGGGTGGATGGAATCCATATGAGATCTTTTGGAAAAGATGATCCGGGTGGGATGTCCGTGGTTAGATTAGTGTGGGGGATGGACCTGCAGTAGTGATATTATTTTGCTTAAATTACTGTCTTTACTTACTGTATTAAATTCAACAATTTTCAATCTATTTATTGTATTTCTTTAATACTGCTTTATGCTCAAACTAACCCTATATGTCTTCCGTTATCACCCTTATCATTATATTACATTCTCCGGTGTGACTTGTGGAGTACAAGTTTGTACTCACCCTTGCTATCTCATCTCAGAGGAGGACGTCTTCAACTATAATGAAGACCTAAATGAGTAGGCCGTGTCTTACTGTCGTTTGCGTGTGGGCGGGCTCAGTGGGCTTTTTCACTTCAGTGTTTTTCTTCCACTGCTATTATTTAAATTTGGCCTATGAGCTATTGATGTAAACTTTGGCTTTCAGACACACGCTTAGTTGATAAAATAAATGTCATTATGGTTGATATTTATCTTTATTGTCCACTGTGTATACTAGCTGATCCTGGACTACTGCGATTTACATAGAGAATCCGAGAGTCATTGCTCTGGGGTCCGACAATTGCTTCATCATTCTATCATGTGAAAATTGTCCCAAGCTTATTAATGAAATTGAAGTTCTTAGCAAGATACTTGAAGATAAATGTAAAAATGAAAAGCTCTTATCCATGACTGCATATAAGAAATCTATTGATTCTATTGCTTGTGCATTTTGTGCTAAGATTGAAAATGATTTGATGAGATACATGAGTCCTTTAGAGTAAAATTTGAGAAATAGCTAGATAGGATTAAAGATACTTCTTGTGTATTCTATGAGGTGTTGAAAGTAGAGGTAGCCATCCACAAAGAGGGATATGCTAGGGCAACCAAGAATATTGAGTGTACTACATGTGCCAACCTAACCAAAGAAAATGACTACCTCAAGAATACTAATGAAAGATTTTCTAGTAGAAAGAAAAACTTCAACATGATTGTTGACCAATCTAAGGTAGGTGTGAAGAATAGAGGTCTGGGATTTAATTTCTTAGAGCATTCTAGAAACCACACACTAAGGTAGTGAGGGTCGTGGAGAATGGTAAGTTTGAGGCAAACCACATATGCCTTCAAAGATCGTGTTTAAGTTAGTTGGATTTGCCCAAACTCCTTCTAGCAAGTCAGGTGCTTCTACTTCAGTAGGTTAGATCCCCTCAAAAGGTCAAGTACCAATGCACCTTCTGCAAGAAGGATGGCCATCTTATTTAGTTTTGTTTTTATAAGGTCAAGTTGAGAGGAGGAAGTGGATGGATACCTTGAGATCCATTAGAGAAGTTTCTTCACTCAGAGCATTCCTAGAGCCAGGCCTTCAGTCTTGAGTGCTCCTAGAGTTAGGCCTAGGGTCATAGACTACTTGGTTGACTCCTTTGATATAGCTCAACAACGTCGTGGGTCAGGGTTTCGTGAGGATAGATCACAAGTACCTTCTAGACAAGGGAGTATTGATCTTTTGGTAGACTAATTCGGAGAGGTCTAAGTAGCTATTGTGTGCATTCTCATGATTGTCATACTAATTATTCTATTACTAGTGTCGTGTGGCTCAGTACTAGATACCTAAGTCTTTTATTTCTAATCTAGTACTGAGGTACCAATGTCTTCTATTTCTGTCATGTAGGTCCGTCGAGTGAGGAATGAGGACGTGTGGCTTATTGACTCTGGGTGTTCTTGACATATGACCGTATATTCTTGTTTGGTTCTCCTCCCTCACTCGTACATCTGGTCATGATTTGATCATGTTCAGGGATGCTTCTATTGTGACCGTGATAACTAAGGGCTCCATCACATCAACAAAAAGTTTATACTTAAGGGCGTTGCTTTGGTAAGTAGGTTGAGATATAATCTACTATTTGTTTCTCAGTTGTTGGATGAGGGTCTAGAGGTAAGGTTCAAGAGAGATGAGTGCAGAGTTCTAGATTCCTCTAATGAGTTTGTGTTTGGTTGAAGAAGGCCTTTAGTGTTGATTTCATTGTCTCTCATAGCTCTAGTCTTAGGTATCTTGTGGCTTCTAACTCTCATGATCTTGTATTGTGGCATTATAGGCTTAGTCATATAGGCTTCGATCACTTGTCTAGATTCAGTAGCATAGATCTTATTAGAGATTTGCCTAGGTTTAAGAGTTGCAAGGACCTAATTTGCTTACCCTGTTGACATGATAAGATGGTTGCTGTTTCTCATCCACCTCTTACCATGGTGATGATCGATACACCTAAACAGCTCTGGCACTTAGATACTATTGGTCCTTCTAGAGTCCAGTTAACAGGAGAGAAGTGATATGTGCTTGTCATTGTAAATGACTTTTCTAAGTATTCTTCGGTGTATTTTCTTACTTCCAAGAATGAGGTATTTGGTTGCTTTAGGGAGTTGGTTCTTAGATTAGCTGTTGATCTCCTAGTAGTTTTAAGAGTCATTTAGAGTGACAATGGCACTGAATTCAAGAATTCAGCTTTTGCCACTTTCTATACTGATCAAGGTCTAGAGCACCAGTTCTCGTCTCCTAGAGTTTTGCAGCTAAATGGAGTTGTAGAGAGGAAGAATATGACTCTAATGGAGATCACTAGGACTATGTTGGATGAGCATAGCACTCCTAGGAAGTTTTGAGCTAAAGTAATTTCCACCACTCATCTAACAGGGTGTTTTTGATATCATCCATAGATAAGATTTCTTGTGAGTTGAGGTTTAGTCGTAGGCCTAGAGTCTCACTTTAAGATCTTTTGTTGCAAGTGCTTCGTTCTAAAATATGATAACTTAGATAAATTTAAATCAAGATCCTCATATGGTATATTTCTTGGATATCCTGCTCATAGTCGTGGCTATCATGTCTTAAATTTAGATTTAACAAAATTTTAGAGACTTGTAAAGTCACTTGTGATGAGGCTAGTCTTGATACTAGACCCGACAGTGCAGATACATAAGTACATGGTGATCAAAAGAGCATCTTCATCGACAATGACCCTGACCTAGAGGATGAGGATATAATTCCTCTTCTTGTTGCTCCTGAGTTGGATAGAGAGCCTGCTTCTACAACTTCAGCCTTAGTTAAGCAGCCTCCTCCTACCTTCACTGGTGCTTCGAGTGGCTCTACTTTTGCCTCTACAATCCATGAGGTAGAGACCACGTCTGCACCAGGACCACCACTTCATATTCAGTGACGACACCCTCTGAAGTAGATGATTGAGGATCTCTATGAGCGAGTTACTCACTCTAGGTTTATCTCTCCAGATTTCTATGTTCATTTTGCTTTTGTTACATCCTTTGAGCCCTAAGATGTTATCCATGCTTTATTTGATACCTCATAGGTCAATGCTATACACGAAGAGCATGAGAACTTTGAAAGAAATAAGGTCCGGTTCTTAGTTGAACCCCTTCATCATCATAATTTCATATGAACAAAATGGGTATTAAAAAAAATAAGCAAAGTGAATATGGATTAGTGGTTCGCAACAAGGCTAGACTTGTAGTTCAGAGTTTCTCTTAGGTAGAGGGCTTACACTTTGAGGATACATTTGCACATGTTGCTAGATTGGAAGCCATTCGCATTCTGCTAGTGTTTACTACGTCTAAGAGTTTTAAGTTGTTTCAAATGGACGTCAAGAGTGCATTTCTTAATGGTTCACCCTAGTTGGAGAATCGTTGTTCGTCTACCCAACCAGCCACTCCTTTGAAGCTCTATGACTTGACATGTGGCCCTCACCTGTGGCCGATGTTTTGTGCGGTTAAGGAGTAGAACATGTGCGCTCTCACTCCCTCAACCACTCTACGTTCGGTCCTGTGTCTCTGAAAACAACCATCCTGTGGTTGTTTCCTGAGACTCTTCCTCACTGACAATAACTGATTGATAGTTATTGATTAGACTTCTCTTACAATCAACAACTGCTTACACGTGCAGACGAAAAGAATCGACAAGACACCTATTCATGCAAACAACTGACGCCTCTTCGACGCTATTTAAGCCTTACTCGGGAGAATACAATGAAAAGAATGAGACAGCGAATGAACACAGTAAGACAACGAATGGAGACAAGAAAAGGGAGAACAAGAATAGCAAGATCATTCTGCATTAGGGCAAATAGTATTTTGCCTTGTAATTGCTCATTAAGAGCAAGTTGCAATTTCATTATATCGATAAAGATCATCCTATTTCTCATATTCATCCTTCTGTGAGGCTTGGATTTCTCTACTATTCGTAAGATTAACGACTCGATCATCGGTATATCTCCTTTCTTAGCTAAATATATTATTTTAACGACTAGAGTGTGTTTCAACAAAGAACCATTAAAGCTTAGTGTTTTTCAGCAAAGCTACAAAAAGATTATGTCCTAGAGCAAATATCACAAATTTTAGAGTGTCTTGTACCTAATTTTGCCTACTGTCAATTTAGATAGCTCAACACTATTTTGGTATGTACGTACTGTCACCCACAAATACGATAGATATAAGCACGATGCTGCCCCATGCTATACTATTGGAATCGTTTACAACGGTATAAGCAGGTTTCACATGGTTTCAACAAGTTTCATCCACGTTTTGCAGGTTTCATTAGGTTCCAAAAGAGTCTCAAACAGATTTCATTTCAGCACGTTTCAACAAAATTCAATGGATTCATATGAAATTATAAGTTTCGTCCAGTTTCAAATATGAAACTTGATTAAAAACAAGTTTCAGAAGAATGTTAGCTGAATTCCAATAGACACACTTCAAAGTTTTAGAGCAATGTTTTATCAGGTTTCAAAAAAGTTTCATAATGTTTTAACCAATCTCAACTAGTTTCAATGGATTTCAACTCTTAAACTCTAAGTTTCAACAAGTTTCAACTATAAAACTTGATTAAAAATAAGTTTTAAAAGAGTTTTAGGTGATTTTCAAAAGACAAACTTCAATGTTTAATAGCATGTTTCACGGGTTTTATTAGGTTTCAAACACAATTTCAGAAGGGTTTCACAAGGTTTCAGCATGTTAAAATAAATTTCATTGGGTTTCAAATCTAAAACTATAAGTTTCGTCTACTTTCAAATATGAAACTTAATTAAAAAGAAGTTTCAATGAAGGTTCATGGTTGTCAAATTTCATAAATGAAACTTCAGGTTTTATAGTTGCTTTCAAGTTTCAAGCGAGTTTATCAGGAGTTTCAGGTTTTCTTAAAAAATGGAACTTAAAGTTCAGAAGGTGTTGAAACTTCCAAACAAAAAAAAGAAGCTTCAAGTTTCAAGCAAGTTTTGCACGTGTTTCATAGTTTAAAATAGCACGTTTCATGGTGTTTCAGGCTTGGGATCCAAGTTTCATAAAGTATCAACAAAAAATCATCATGTTTTAGATGAGGTTCAAGCTTCATTAAGCCTCACGATTTCAGTCTCAGATGAACCACAACAAGTTTCAAACTAGTTTCACTGCGTTCCAAACAAGTTTCATCATAAGTTCAACAAAATTTCAAAAGTTTCAACAAGTTTCAGATCTCAAAAGCAAGTTTCAAAAACAAATTTGAAGATTCAAAGCAAGTTTCTAGCAAAAAATTCAAAACATGCAAGGAAGGAGAGAGCAAGACATGGTCATAGCCATAGTGACTGCTTGCCCACCGCGAGCCATCACCGCCCCTTTGTGGCCTCACGTACCATCGTTGCACGCTCGTCTATCGCCTCCGTCACTACTACAGAAAAGGTCATCACAGACGGTTCGAAAACGTCATCACAGACGGTTTTGTGAACCGTCTGTATTTATGGGTCAGTGATAATCAAAGGTCATCACAGACGGTTTTCAAACCGTCGTGATTATCGCCTATCACGACGGTTTTGAGTAAAACCGCTCGTGATAGCTGATAATCACAGATGGTTTTTAGTTAAAAACTGTATGTGATACTGATCATCACATACGGTTTTTGAGTAAAAACCGTCTGTAATAGCTGATAATCACAGACGGTTTTTAACTAAAACCCGTCTGTGATTATCAGCTATCACAGACGGTTTTTACTCAAAAACCGTCTGTGATATTCCATTCAACCCCTAAATATATTTCTGTTTTTTGGCTAGCCTTAGGAAATGCTAGCCATACCCTCTAAAACAAGCAGATAATCACAGACATAAAATATATACAATTCACACATCTCATTTCATTTCAGATACATTTCACATCTCAATTCATTTCACAAACATAAAACAACCAAGTGACAACGCACTTCATTTCACAAACATAAAGCATCCATTTCACAAATCAATTAATTGAATTGAAATAAAATATCCATTAACAAATACACAATTACAAAAGATCTACACTGCATTTGCACTTGGAGTTACAATAAAAAATCATTCTGCGCAGTGGAACTCTCCATCTGATCTTATGACTTTAGTCCACAAAAACCAAACTAACTCTCCTCGACTTTTTGCAAAGTCCGGCTGTGTCAATGCAGATGCAGAGATGGGTGCAGCCTGTCGATAGGAATATCAACGCGCGTACATATAAAACCTGACATGTATGAAATAAATGTGGGAAGATTGACAAACCTTAGAATGTGTGATCTTGGTGGAATCGAGGAGTACTCTCATATGGTGGCACACGTAGTATCCGCACGTGTTGCCCGGCTGCTGCTGGTGGCACTGCAAAAAATAAAATGTGTTAAATCAAGTGGCATTACTACTAAGTGTTGTATATGATTAATTAATGTGTAGCTTGCGAATACCCAAAAATTGCGAGTATGTTTCAAGGGCTTGGCCCCTGTCGTCGAGTCACGTGTTTGTTCAACGTATGTGACGAACGACCTTCGTTATTCGAAAAAGTTAGATTAGTCATTCGGAAGGAAAGAAAGAGTACAATGTACTTACCTATCGAGTATTTGGGCGATAGCTGTGTACTTGGATTTGTTCTTACTTAGAGAATCAAGGTATATAGCCTTGTTCTATTTTGGTATAATTACAATTAAAATCCAATGGAAGTGCTCATTGTATGGCATAAGAACAAATTCCTTATCTTGGTGAGCCAGCAGTGCTTGTGTAATATAGTTCTCGACGAAGGATGCATCCTCATTGATGGTATCAATGGCGACCAAGCGTGGGTCCAGGAAACCAATTGGTGATTTCGATGATCCAGCTTCGGTTAGCATGAATCTATATATATACACAGAAAAGTAACAAATTGTGACATATATCGGTATTACATGAGTAAGCGTGATTGTGCGGACTTACGGCGTCCAAAGATCGAACGAGTGAGGCGTCGAGAGCGTAGAGCGAGAAAAGTTCAAATATATCGTCAAACGTCACCGCGAAGACACATTCGTGAGCTTCGTGCATGAAATGTTCTGGCTTGAATTTGACAGTGATACCTGAGCGCCGTTCTGCCTCTGGCCTATTGGACTGTTCCATATACCAAGAGTGGAATCTTTGGCAACCAAGTCCTAGTTTTAAGAGGTGCTCTTCTGGGAATATCATCGGCTCGCCTAGCACGAATTTGCGGGCCAATGGCATGTACGGGATATCGTCATCATCCTTTGTCTTTGATTTGCCCTGGCCACTGCCTCGATTGTCGGTCGACTTCATGGTAGTCGACTGTAATGGTACAGACGGTGCAAGTTGCTTTGGCGAGAATAGCACCCGTGGAGATAGCACCGGTGCAGGTAGCTCTACTTCGCACTGCACATGTGGAGATAGCACCAGCGCATTTAGCTCTGGTTCGCGCTGCACTTGTGGAGATAGCACCAGCGCATTTAGCTCGGTCCGCCACCGTGAAGAAGCCTCCAGGAGATGTCGCATTTGGGCCATCGGATGAATGTTCCAATGGCCCGCCCTAGAGTCACGATCTCGTCGTTGGGGGCTTTGTAGCGGGACGACCTCAAAATTGACATGCACACCATCCACATTAACTTTTGCAAAGCCTGGCGCTAAACCTTGACCGTGCAGCATGGCCCCGATACCAGATGGATATGCCTGGCCCCAAGCAGCGTGCAAGGGAACGGAAGCACATATCTCACTTGAAGCATGCACTTCGTAGGCTCCTACATAACGATACAGAATTAACTAGTCGAATAGGCCTATCAATGGAGCAAGCATTCGAGAGATAATAATTATCACCAGGATGTCGTCCACATAAAATCTGGCATCGGTTTGCGTCGGATTGGATGTGCAACTACTCGGACGGTTGTGCGGGCTAGCTAGTATAGGAGCGGTGGCGGCGGCCTGCTGACTTTCTGTCTGTTTCCGCACCTCATCTCTAACTACATGAGCCAGCTCACCCATTATCTCCTCTCTAAGAGATGCCTTGATCTCTTCTCGTAGCCATGCTCTAATCCAATTTCGAGCGCGGTCATCCGGGATATTGCTAAATGGCGGGGCGATGTCCTGCAGGGCTGCCAGTTCATCCTCATTCGTCCACTGCGGGATTTTACCTGTATACCCAGCTGTGCCAAGTCTGTGGGGGTGTGTGTTTTTTGCCTGGAGGGCCTTGTGCGCCTCACTTGTATTTTTGAATTCTTCGGTCGTCTTCGAAGCCTTGAACTCTTCCCATTGTGGTTGCAGGAATGGGTATTTATGAAAGGGCATTTCGTCTTTTTCCACGTAGTCCTTGACAAGCTTGCTCTTGAAGTTCTTTCATGCTTTGCACGCCCCTAGCAAGGCTTGTCGTCGCACAGCGTCTTGGTGTTCTTCTGGGATCTCGAACTTGGCCAAAATTTCTGTCCACAGCTCTCTTTTCGAAGTCGCAGGCACGTCCTTCCACGAATTGAATGTGATCTCAATTCGTTCTCATGCAACGATTCCAATCATGCTCTTCCATGCGCTTGCTGCTTTGCGAGGAAGGAGAGGGACCCCAGATACATCGACATGTGTGATGGTAAATCGGCCCTCAGGCTTCTTCGATAGCCCTCTTCCTTGGCGTCTTGATTTTGAAGCGGACGCCTCCGGCGATGGTGTTGAAGAATGCGCGGATGATATTTTGCTCAATTTGTGGGTCTATTAGAATAAGATAAGAAAGTGCAATATCTATCTATTTCGCTCAATATAGGCGATTACAATACATATATATGTGTACATACATACATACATATACCTAAACCCTAACCCTAAACAAAATTCTATGAAGCAAATGACACAAATTAGTGTACCCGGTTCATTGAACAGGGAACACTAGAGTGTGTCACTTGCTTCATGCCCCTTAAAGGTCTATGTGGCATATACTATTACTACAAGGTCTCTAAACAAAGTTCTATGAAGCAAATGACACAAACTAGTGTATCCGGTTCATTAAACAGGATACACTAGAGTGTGTCACTTGCTTCATGCCCCTTGAAGGTCTGTGTGGCATATACTATTACTACAAGGTCTCTAAACAAAGTTCTATGAAGCAAATAACACAAACTAGTGTATCCGGTTCATTGAACAAGATACACTAGAATGCGTTACTTGCTTCATGCCCTTTGAAGGTCTATGTGGCATATACTATTACTACAAGGTCTCTAAACAAAGTTCTATGAAGCAAATAACACAAACTAGTGTATCCGGTTCATTGAACAAGATACACTAGAATGTGTTACTTGCTTCATTGAACAAGACTAGCAACAAGCTCAAGTTTTAATTGATTAATTTGTGCTCTCAAATTGTAGGGTTGCACAAGATTAATCTTGGCCGTCCCGCTACTAAATCATATACTCTTCCTTGATTGGTTATGTCAAATAATGAATTCAGTCTTTTGAGCCCTAGATACAGACTCTACAATCTCAAGATCAAGATATATTCAACATGCATATATTCAGACAGCAGTATTCATACAGATAAAGACCATACAAGTTATCTTTACCCAATAATTCAGTCTTTTAACTTGTCAAGATTAAATCCTAACAGATCAATTTAATATCTTTGCCCAATAATTCAGTCTATAACCTGAAAACTGCATGAACCGACAGCTATTAGAGCTCAAAGACCGAATGAACCAATCTCAGTATATGAACGCGGTCGGGGAGGCGGCGACGGGCTCAGGGAGGCGACGGAGGAGCAAGGAGGCGGCAAGATTTAGTAAGTGCAGGATACGCGGAAAACCCTAGACAGGGGGTATATGTAGGAGGTTTATTACAGATGGTTCTAAAGTAAGAACCGTCTGTGATATCCATATCACAGACGGTTCTACATTTAGAACTGTCTGTGATAGTATGACTATCACAGACGGTTCTACTTTTAGAATCATCTGTGATAGTCAAACTATCTCAGATGGTTCTAAATGTAGAACCGTCTGTGATATGGATATCACAGACGGTTCTTACGTTACAACCGTCTGTGATAAGCCTCCCCGGACTGTAGTAATTAAGACAACACCAACCAGCTGTTGCGCATTCATACACACAACACAAATTAACCAGCTGCATTCATATACAACACCAACCAGCATAAATGCAAATTCACATATACACAATGTATTTCTTCACACATTTTCACATATATATAAATGTAAATTCACAAATACATCACACACATGCATTGTTGTATACATAAATATAAATTCACAAATACATCACACACATGTATATTGTTATATACATAAATGTAAATTCAGATGTACATCATACACATGCATATTGTCTCTCTCTCTCTCTCTCTCTCTCTCTCTCTCTATATATATATATATATATATATATATATATATATATATATATATATATATATATATATATATATATATATGTCGTACATTCTCATTCTACTTGCTTATTTCCTTTAAAAATTAGCCCTTCATGATGATCAATGCGTACATAACTAGTTTCGTCATATTGTTCGACGTCGTCGACCCTTATGCCTTTTCCAAAAGGAGGTAACTCGTCAAATTGATTGTATTCTTCCTCGTCCACTACATTCTCTACTTCAACAATTCTCCTTTTTCCATGAAGAACTACATGGTGTTTCTTATTTGCCGGGTCGGTTACATAGAAAACTTGAACAACTTGGTTGGCGAGTACGAATTGTTCGTCTTTGTACCCGACACGTTGGAGGTCCATGGTAGTGACACCGTACTTGTCAACCTTCACCTGTGGGAGATGCACCCAACGGTAGCGAAATAAGGGGATCTTGAAAAGCACGTAGTCGAGCTCCCAAATCTCTTCTATGAACCCATAGTATGAGTTTCTCGACCCATCAGTACTGTACGCATCTATGCAGACACCGCTGTTCTGGTTAGTGCTCTTTACATCCTGAGACTGCGTATAGAATGTGTACTCATTTATGTCATATCCTTACCATGTCACAACTGTAAATGTTGGCATTTTTGCCAACCATGTCAGCATCTCACTTGGCGAGCTCCTAGCGATTTGCTCCTTCAACCATTGGTTGAACCGACTGTTGTGTTGCCTCATGATCCAAACATCCGGTCGCTCCGGATTCTGTTGCCGAAGCACATCCGTGTGCTGGTCGACATAAGGCACCACTTCAGTCATGTGTTGCAACACCGTGAAATGGGCTTGAGTATACGTGTCAATATCTGCAGTGATTGCTTTCCTTCCGATAGTTCCAATACCCTTCAGCCTCCCTTCATGACGAGATTGAGGCACACCTATGACCTATCGGTTGAGTCTGAGCCATATAATCGACACAAAACTCAATGACCTCTTCGCTTGCATAACCTTCGACGATGCTGCCCTCCGGCCGAGATCGATTCCGTACGTAGGACTTGAGAATTCCCATGAACCTCTCAAATGGGTACATGCTACGTAGGAATACGGACCCGCACATTTTTATCTCCCACACAACGTGAACAATGAGATGGACCATGATATCGAAAAACGAATGAGGAAAATACATTTCAAGATGACATAGAGTCATCACCACCTCGTCCTGCAGAGCATGTAGTCCTTCGGGATCGATGACCTTCTAAGCAATTGTGTTAAAGAAATAACATAGCCTCATGATTATCTCTCGGACTTTGATTGGCAAAATATTTCTAATTGCAATAGGGAGCATCTGTGTCATCAGCACATGACAATCATGAGACTTCATGCCATTTAACTTCAAATCTTGCATCGAAACAAGTTTCTTCACGTTGCCGGAGTAACCAGACGGAACTTTGACACCATGCAAGCACTGGCACAGTTCTGTTTTCTCAGCCTTGGACAGAGTGTAATACGCAGGGGGAAGGTGTGTTCGTCCATTATCAGTGCGTGTCGATGCTAACTCAGGCCTAATGTCCATATCAGCCAAGTCAAGCCGTGCGTTGACGCCGTTCTTTGTTTTATCATGAATGTTCAGCAAGAGACCAATCAAGCTGTCGCATACATTCTTTTCTACGTGCATGACGTCGATGCAGTGTCGAACATCTAGGTACTCCCAATAAGGTAAGTCCCAAAATATTGATCTCTTCTTCCAGGTGTTCTTTTCATGAGCCCTCAATTTACGTCTCCTCCCGAGGACAACATCTAAATCCTTAACCATATCATAAACCTCGTGTCCCCTTAAATGCCTTGGAGCTGAACCGTCTTCCTTCTCTCCGTCAAATTATTTCTTCATCTTGCGGTATGGGTGAGCCCTCCGAAGGAACCGACGGTGACGCATGTAGACGGTTTTGCGTGAGTGTCTCAGCCACACACTCTCGGTACCATCTAAACAGTGAGTACAAGCTTTGGCACCTTTTGTACTATGGCCGGATAGGTTACCAAGGGCAGGATAATCATTTATGGTGTAGAACAATAAGGAGCGCAGAGTGAAGTTCTCTCGGTTGTATGCATCCCACACCTGTACCCCTTCGTTCCACAGCACTTTTAGATCTTCCACCAATGTTGCTATGAACACATCGATATCATTCCCAGGTTGTTTTAGCCCTTGGATAAGTATCGACAGTAAAATATACTTTCGCTTCATACACAACCAAGGAGGAAGGTTATAGATGCAGAGAGTCACGGGCCATGTGCTATATCGGCTGCTCATGCTACTGAAAGGATTCATTCCATCTGTACTCAGTCCAAACCTTATATTCCTTGGTTCTGCACCGAAGTCTGCAAAACTCCTATCGATGTTTCTCCACTGCGCGGAATCAGCAAGGTGTCTTAGCATTCCATCCTTCTTGCGCTCCTCTAAGTGCCAACACAACAGTTTTGCCTCCTTTGGATTTGCAAAAAACCTTTTCAAACGGGGAATTATAGGAAAATACCATGCCACCTTAGCAGGAGGTCCTTTCTTCGCCTCTGTTCCCTCGCCATTATCTGATTGATTGTTACGTTTGTATCGGGATGCGTTGCACACCGGACATACATGCATGTTTGCATACTCTTTACGGTAGAGGATACAGTCGTTCGGACATGCATGTATTCTTTCTACTTGCATTCCCAACGGACAAAGAACCTTCTTGGCTTTATACGTGGTTTTAGGCAACTCATTTCCCTCCGGAAGCATGTCCGCTAAAAGACCTAGCAGCGTCGTGAAACTCTTGTTGGACCAACCGTTGCTTGCCTTCAATTTCAAGAGTTCAAGCACGGCCGACAACCTCGTGTACTTGCAGCACGTGTACAAAGGTTTCTCCGAGTCCTCCATCAAGCCTCGGAATTTAACATACTCTCTCTCATCATAGTTCTCTTCTACATCGTGAAGCATCTAATCCAGATTATCATCGTGCAACCTATCCGAATCCGAACCACAATCGACATCAGCCGGTGGCATGTCATTCACTTCACCGGCGATGTCATCCGGCGGCATATCATTCACTTCACCGGCGATGTCATCCGACGGCATTTGATCATTCACTTCGCCATGACTGGTCCAACACGTATAACCCTTTTTGAAACCCCTCCGAATCAAGTGCGCGCTCAATTTGCCTCGGTTCTTAAACATCTTTAAATTCTCACGATCGATGCATGGACAGATACATATATTCCACCCCTTATTCAACATATCCTCCTCGGCAGCTCTTGTAAAAGCAGACACGCTATTAATGTACTCTTCACTCACACAGCTCGCGGCATACATCCAGCTTCGGTCCTACGTTACGTACATACGTAACAACTTAGTATTACAAATTAAATTAACTAATTATTACTACATATATATCGGCCACATGTATTATATTGAGGCTTAATTTGCTAGCTCAATTCATATTATAAAACACATGACTATTATATAACCAACAATTTTGCAAACCATCTTCAATTAATAACACTCACCAATTACTTATATCTAGAGCATGAAATTCATTACTAACCACATCTAGAGTAAATTTGTAATGCATCCAAAGAAAAAATGAAATTCATTACTAACCATATCTAGAGCAACCAGGAAAATATAAGTGGCTTCAAAGCTCAATATCTGCCTCCTCCCAGCAAATTAAGTGGCCTGAAATCGCCAAGCTTGCCTCCAGAGCGAAAGAGTAAAGCAACCAGCTAGATCTGGATCGAAATGAAGACAGATGCGGTCTGAGTAGCGCAATAAATGCCTACTGCCATTATCACAGACGATTCTTAATAAAAACCGTCTGTGAATTATCACAAACAATTTTTAATTAAGAACCGTCTGTGATACTACATTATCACAGACGGTTCATAGTTAAGAACCGTCTGTGATACTCGTTTTCTCCGACGCCGCCAACGCAGACGGTGTCTTAATTAAAACCGTCTGTGTTAGTTTTAGTCACAGACGGTTTTGTCAAACTATCTGTGATTGACCATCTACTATTAGGCTTTCTGTAGTAGTGCGTAGCCATGGCTTATCGGTCGTCGCTGCTCGCTCACCGTTCCTTCCAGCCACCATGTGCTCGTGGCCACTCTCCTCGCCTGTGCGCTGTCCTTATGCTTTCATCGCCACTATTCCTATCCGTCGGCACAACATCGTGTCATCCTCCTCCAAGTGCCTCGCTACATCCATGCGCTTGGCTTTGCTTGCTCGTGTGCATTGCCGAGCTGGCCGCTGCCATAGCTGCTAGCTAAGCTACTAGAATGGCACAACTGCTAGCTGCTGCATTCCTGTGATGGGGAGAGAGAGAGGATGTGGTGGAGATGGTAGCCACTAGCTACGTCTGGATAAAGATTGTTTGGATAAGGATAGAAAATGACGGTTCATTGGGTGACTGCACTAGACGCATTGGACGGTGATTTCGTATCTCGTGACTGCACTAGACGCATTGGACGGTGATTTCATATCTCGTTAGTTAGGCAAAGAACAATATACCGTTATCTAGATTTTTCGTAGATATAATTGTTCCAACAGAAAAAAGAAGCATGCTGGCAATATGGCAAAGCCGCTGTTTCTCCGTGTTGATCGGTTGAACTACTCAACCACAAGGCATGCCTCTTTGTTAAAGAAAAAAAAGGCATGCCCATAATTTATCGCAAGTGTATTGCTCAACGCATCCTTGTCTTCGAGGCAAACGTTGAACCAAGGTACAATTTGAAGGGGTACTCAAAACACACTGCAGAACTTGCAATTAGGGATGGCAACGGGTACGTACCGACAGGTAGTGCCATCCTATACCTATATCTGTTAGGTGTAAATTTACCCGTCGGGTTACCCGTATCCGCATGCGGGTAGGAAAATTTACCCATACCCGTACCCGCGTGGGTATTACTACCCGACGGGTAACCCATACCCGCAAGCATACCCGGTTCAACACATAAGAATATCATCAATTTAGAAATTCATTAATCATACATGCCAAGTACAAAAGCGTCTAATGATCAAAATTAGTAAATCACATAAACATACTTGACATGGCCATATCAACATATGACAAACAAATAAACAATCAACAACAAGTAGATAATAAAATTAACATTTGAGTGGGATGGCTAGTTGTCTAATGCGGGTATTCATTACCCGCGGGTAGGTGGGTATTGGTAGTATATACCCACACCCGTACCCGTCTACCCGACGGGTAGAGGATTTCGCCCAATAACGTACCCATGGGTACATAAAATTGTCCATACCCGCCTCTTTATCGGGTATAACCTGTCGGGTATTCGAGTATCAGGTACCGTTGCCATCTCTACTTGCAATGTGTAGAACAAGAAACGGCCTTTCCTTTTTGCATGCCTTTGGGTAAAGAAAAGGAGAGTGGAAAGCGAGCAAAGGAAACACAAAGGCATTACAGTGCAGACAGAAAAGTATGTTGGTCAGTTTGTAGCCATGACGTGACGATCTAGGCACCTAACAGTATGCGGGATCGTGCTTCGGTCTGGCATGATTTAGATTACACTTTTAAAGTTAGCCTGATTACTCTAATCAAGTGTCGACATCAGTACATCACAGAGCGAAGAATTTCATATACGCACTCCTACTAGACACTTGCATCAACAATTTAAAAGACGGTAAACAAACGCCCTTAAAGAAGTAATAGTTGAGCGATGGCGAGAAGCTGAAAGCACCACATTTCATTCTTGTCCTCGTATGATGAGTAATAATGCGGCGATTTTACCAATCTCGCTCCGATTTCCAACGTAGCATCAACAACAAACTCTGACGAAGCCATTCAATGAATTGGCTCACCTAAAATTGAAAGGCTATTTGCAGGAGAATCAGGCAAAAGCAGCGGTCTCTAGTCTCCAAAGTTGTCCAGCTCGTGACCAATAATTGGAACAAGATCTTGTGCAGAACTCGTAGGGTTTCGGAGACACGTTAAATTAATCACATTCCTGACGCAGACATAGCAGTACTACTAGTGGTAACCTCTTACAACAACAGCTTCTTCCAGTCTCCTCATGCTGCTAATTGACAGCAACCATCGAAAATCCAAAATTTATAAATATTTCGGTGGACTAATTCTACTTCTGCGAGCACGCATGGTCACTCAAGGTGCAGCAATCGCCGGTCTAAGCTGAGCCTTCCTCTGCGGTCTAGTTGGACCGCCGGGACGGGGTCCAGTGCGGCAGGCCGGGGCTGAAGTGGCTCGACACGACGCGCGAGTCGAGCAGCTCGATGATGGGCTGGAAGGTCACGCACCGGGGCACCTTGTACTGGTTGATGGACGCGCCGCGGGAGATGGCGTAGTCCATGAGCTCCTCGAAGGTGCCGGGCCGGACGACCCGGATCTCGAGCGGCCCGATCGAGCCGTCCGCGACCCGGCTCTGCCTGTACACCGTGTTCAGGGCCTCCTCCATCTCGAGGCAGCACATGTCGAGCGTTTCCTTGTCCAGCGCGGCGCCGGCGCCGGCGCCGGGCGCCTTGGTCAGTAGCTCCCAGTAGATGACGTAGTGCCCCGGGATGCGCTTGGTGCACGCGTGGCTAGTGTACTCCACCACGGACGCGCCGTGCGGGCGGAGCAGCGCGGAAGCGCGCTCAACCGCGCGCTGCAGCTCGGCCTCGTCGGTCTTGTCGGACTCGATGGACAGCAGCACGTTCTTGCGGCGCACGAACTGGAACTGCGGCGCGGCGTTGTGGAAACCCGTCACGCGGAGGACGTCGCCGACGCGGTACCGGTTCAGCCCGGCGTAGGTGGTGATCACCAGCTCGTACTCGCGCCCGACCTCCACGCGCGCGAGGTCCACGAGCTGGCTTGCATCGCCGGACGCCGCGCCGATCTCGTCCACGGGGAAGAACTCGAAGTAGCCCATGTTGGGCATGATGGTGTAGGACACCTCGGATGGGTTGCATAGCGGGCGGAGGTTGAGGCCGAAGTAGCACTCGGAGGACGCGTACATGGTGCACGCCATCGGCAGGCCGCCGCTGTAGTACTGGAGGGTCGGGATGTACTGCGCCATCGCGCCGGTGACTATGACGTCCAGGTACTTGGTGTTCGGCCAAATGCGCGTGATGATGCCGGCCCAGTCGCCCTTGGAGCACTCGGCGCGGACGAACCGGGCGAGCTCGGGGTCCGGCCGGAGGATGCCGGCGACCGCCTCGCGCACCGATGGATCGGTGACGCGTGGGGTGAGCTCGCCGGCCTCGATGTCGGCGGCGAGCTGCTCCCAGTTGAGCTGGAGGAAGCGGATGGCCCGGAGGAGGCCGGAGGCGAACACGGCGCCGAGGCGCAGCACGTCGTGGCGCTGGCACAGGCCGCACACCATCTGCGCGTACATGCTCTGGAACGCGTCCGCGCAGAGGATGGCCGCCGTCGGGCTCGTGTAGTTATGGTAGGGGTCGTACGGCCGGTTCTTGAAGTGGTCGCTCTTGTAGTAGCTCGTCAGGACGGGCCGCGCCGTCAGGCCACCTGGCGTCTTCGTCTCCGACTTCACGAAGAGGAAGTAGAGCCCCTTCCCCTTGTCAAGCCCCGGTACATACCTATACAAATCATTGAACGCACCGTGGCCATTAATTACTAACTGTACTTTATGCGTGTGTTGTCGAAATTATCGAGTGCCAATGAGTGGTAGTAAACTTACAGGTTCATGACTGGCATGAGGAGGCTGTAGAGCAGCTGGCGGCGGTCGAGCTCATCCTTGATGGTGGGCATCAGCTTGCGCTCGCCGGCCGACGTGCCGGAGCTGGTGAGGAACTCGGAGACGGGGTGCGCCGATAGGATGGGCGAGCGGTCTCCATTGGCAATGCGCTGGATGTACGGCTGCAGATCGTCGTACGACACCACCGGCACCTTGGCCCGGAAGGTGGCGCGGTCGGTGGCGCCGTCGAGGCCGCAATTCTTAAGGTACTCCGTGCCGGCATTCCGGCCGAGGATCTCAGCCAGGACGCGCTCCTGCACTGAGTCCACGTTGGAGGTCATCTCCTCAATGAACCGGAGTTTCTCGGCGTCCTTCTCTTTCACCGCCGCCGCCGGGAACGAGGCCGGGCTCCGGAGAGCCGAGCCAATGGCTGTTGACACATCAGTCATCACCGCCATTGGTTCAACCCAAGCACTAACAGTGAATGCTAGCTTAGCTAGAGCTAGTAGCTAAAGAAGGCGTGTGAGGGGCAAGAAATGTTTTGTGTTGCTGGTGTCGGAATGGCTTCGAGCAGCGAGGTACTTATAGGGGAGGCGAGCTGGTCACGGGCGAGGAGGGGAAGGTTGAGACGTCAAGGACACGGGGTGACGTCAGCGGCTGTCGGTCCACGGTGCAGCAACGGCGGGGCCCGGTGTCCCGTCAGAGATGGACAACCACCCGGCACTGGAGGAAGCACTTTTCTACCTCAGCCAGGTCAATAGTGGTGATGGGGAGGGGCCTCAGCTAAGGCCTCCCCCAGTGGATTTTCTTCTGGCACTGTGGGGCTGGCGGACGGCCACGTCGGAAAGGACAGGTCAGCACACAAGAGACGTGGCCGCTGCCCGCTGGCGGTAGTTTCTTGACGGATGCGTGGACGGTGCAAATTTTCTATAACTTGGTCATCGAGTTGGTGTAAGACTTAGCCATGTATATATACTCACTTGATTAACAAATTTGTTATGCATTGTTATCAGCAAAGAGATCAGAGAAAAAGGAAGCGAGCACGGCAGAAATGCTAGCTAAATTTGGGGTAGCTTCCCTCCCCTCCGAGCTTCTGAATCGGATGCAAAACCTCTGACGCCTGCCTGTGCTTCTGCTCGAACATGGGCTGTCCGTTCCGCCACCACGGGTTGAGAGAGGGACGAGCCATCCGAACAGACCGAGCCTTATCCTCGACTTTCTTGGCGAAGCCTTTGTCGAGCCGCTTTTAGCACGACATGGAATTCCGTGCTTTACAGGCCAATCGATCGCGCGCGCTCGCGTGCGGCACGGACAGCCAGCCGCGCGTAAGCGGCAGCTAGCCCCATCTGCTCGGCTGGATAGGGAAAGGCGATACCAAACTTCCCCTTGCGCGCGCGCATAGATCGCGACGGCTGAGTCATATCTTAACTCGTTAGCCGTCTATGGCACAGCAAACGGTTATGCGACTGCTAACCTTTTTTTTCCGGCGAGGATATGCGACCTCTAACCTGGCGAGGTGCATTGAATCGTTGTGGTTGGGGAGGTTAGCTAGCGACTGGGACTAGGATTAGACTAAAGTTCCCCTCAGGTTACGGCTGGCGGCCACGTGAGGCCGTCGCAAGTTGTAACGTGAATCGGTCGACGGAATAGCTAGGATGCCTGCCTGGATGGCATGGCAGATATTCTTTGCGTCAATCACTCAACTCAACCGCGCCATGGCACGGACAAAAAGAAAATTCCGAGTTCAGGATCCCGCCGAGATCCTGCTCGCGTTAGAGGAAACTTCAAATCACCGACCTGCCCGCAAATTTTATTTGCAATTAACATGCGGGAGCTCCTCGCGTTTAATTTTTTTATTTATACCGTCGGCTCGGCCGACGGCTCGTACGCGCAGGTCGTTTTGACGCGCACCGCCCATGCGGTCGCCGGCTGCATGATTAGGCGAAGCGGCATTAGCGAGTGGCGACCTCGTTCGTGAATAATACAGGTTGGGGTGGCGAGGCGAGACGCGCGGACGCGTAAGTTGGTTGCGCGGCCGCGTCCGCGTCGGCGTCCCCGCGCGCGCGCGCAACCAAGTACACCGCCACACGGACAGCCAAGGCGAGTAGCTAGGCGACGTGAAAATCCGCACCTGTTTTTGACCGCGCGGCTAAAAAAGGAAGAGCTAGCCGGGCCAGCGCGGCAGCTGGTTGTAAGCGTGCGGGCGGCAGAGCCTGTGCCGGCAAGTACCGCGAAGCTTGCCTTTTGCTCGACAGGAAGACGGGCGCAAAGCTGGGCTTGTGTCACGTGAACCAGAAGAGAACAAACATTTGTGAAGACTTTTTTGTCCACGCGACGCCCGTGCTAGAATTTCTCGGGGGTGAATCTCGTGGCCATGGCACTCATTTTGGTCGTTGCTTACTGCGGGGCTCTGTAAAGTGTGAACCGTGAAGACCATGGCCTGTGTTTTGCATGGTGTTAATTAGCTATTGCTGCTACTATGGAGTTTGGTCTTGTTGTAGAGTTGTTAGTTTTTTTGTTACAAGTGGGATCGGTGTAAAAAAAATGTTATCCACGCATCAGCAACGAAGCCTCGGTTGTGGTCTTGTACTCTTGTGGATACGATCAGAATCAGCTGCTTTCTTGTTGTGCACGTGGAAGATATTTGGAACAAAATCGGAAAAGGATAAAGAGGGAGCAAAGGAATATGGACTACTCTACATCGTCATATTAGCTATCTTTCTAGTAGTTTTACGCTACTTTCAATTTTCCAAGGAATATATTTGCTAGTAGATGTTTGTCATCCAGCATATCTTAGATAAAAGTCCGCACCGAAAGATGTTCTTGGCAATTGGAATGCATGCAAATCGAGTTCCACCACAATATTTCTTCCATGTGTAGATTGTGTCTCATATCTTTTCGCATTTTATGTAATCTTTGGTGACGAATAAAGTAGAAAATTTTTGTCTAGTTTCTTTTTCTTTAGAAAGTCTTCAGAGAAGACACTGATTTCATTCGATCGATCTCAAACGGAATCAGCTAATTGGAATTTCAAAGGGATAAGCTTATCAGTGATTTTTTAACTTGATCGATCCTTTCTGAAGATCGAGCACGTACCTAGCACGCACGGCGTCCATATATGCGGTCAACTGATGCAGCAGTATGCAGATGACAAAATGCTAATGCGGTAGAGGTATTTCATAGCTATCCAATACTCGTACGCTTGCACTTGACTGATCAAAAAGTCTTTAGGTTGGTGGGCAGAGATAGCATATATAACTACCACCGTGATCAGAACCAGGGCCATGCAAAATAGACAAAGACAACCATACGCTCCCTCCACCTAGTTGAATTTGACAATCGACGCCGTCGTTCGACTTAGCTACACACATGCGACATGTGTCGTGCTAGTTAATTTGTGGAACACATCGTTATCAAATAGCGAAAGACTGAAAGAAGTTACCTGGTAACTACATACTACGTACGGTCGAGTTTCGTGGGAGATTGGGATAGCTAGTGTACATGTTGCCAAGGTTAGGTATAGGCATCCGATTCTTGTGAAAAATTGTATTCATTGGTGCAGTGGCAGCTAAGCACGATCTCAAGGATATCATGTTCTAGTGGAAGGTTATTTAGTCGCCAGTAAGCCTTGTGCCGTACTGGATAATCTACTTGCTGTAAAGAAGCGGTTAGGTACGTACCTGGAAACAACGTTAAATAATTAGCTGATCTTAGCCTCGTGATTAGTAACTTTTTACTGTCATATGAACCAACCGAAGTTGAAAGAATGAAAGACCAAAAGAATATTGCAAGTGCTCCTGTAATAATATGCATGCTCCATGCATGAATCACGCATGCATGTACCATGGGCTAAATGTGCAGTTAAATCACCTTACATGTCTCACACCTAAATAGTAAACGCACGCGGCAAAAACCTCCCTGGATGGTTCTGCTTGCCACTGAGTTCGTCGGCACAACCTTTTCTGTGGCATCTGTGCCGGCTGTGCGATCCACGACCGGCCGGCCGGGCAGGATTTGATGGTGACCCCGGCCGGACTTAAATAGATCTCCTTTTTGGATTTGATTAGTTGAATTGGACTCACTGTCTACTCCTTTAGATGATAAACCTCGAGACAGACACAGTAACCATTCCATTATGTAGCAAGCATTTGCACGCAGAAATCAAAAGGTGGATGGAAAGATAAGGTGCCATGCATGGAATGAATTACCAACAGGCAAACAGGTCGACAGTGTGCATGCATGCATAAAGAGATTGGCTCGACAAGGATACCAGACTCGGCACATGCCACAACGCTCTTTCTGCCATGCCCATATTCACTGGTCCGATGTAAAGAGAGTTACCTAGCGAACGACTCATAATGGCGTCTGAGGCTCTGAGCACCGATGTCAAGTTGTCCGCTCAACGGAAGATAGGTGAGGTCAGGTACGTGTGATGAGCAACGACCATGCAACAAGTGCATAGTTATGTGCGCCGGGAATTCCTGTGTCGGTGAGACCTTTCATCATACTCCTAATCCATATAGCCAATGGATTCTCCGTCTAATGCCTGATGTTTCGTTGATGGTTCTACATTTGCAGTTAATTCGAGTCAGCAATCATCAAACCACTTGAAAAGATGTTTGTGAGACTTGTTTAGATCAAGAGGCCAGCAAGGCTAAGCACTTCGATAAGAGAAACTATAGGAACCATGTTGTCGTTCGCGAAAATGTCATACTAGCATGTGGCTACAGCCACTACAACGACAGCCCGTTTTTGCTCCGAGATTCGTGCTAACTTCTCTCTTTACTTCCACTCTTTCCCCCTCTCTCCATCTCTCTTGACTCCGGTGGGCAAGCCGCCGCCGCCGCCACCCCGAAGCCGCGCTACGGTTGATCGCTTCGCCACGGACGGAGGAGGAGGTGGCGCGACGGACGGGGGCATGGACGAACGGCGGCAGCGACGTGGCTCTGGTCGGAGAAGAGAGAGAGAGCCGGAGAAGATAAGAGTGGAGAGAGGAGAG
The DNA here is from genome assembly GCA_036346575.1 of Dendrocalamus sinicus. Classification (NCBI taxonomy): domain Eukaryota; kingdom Viridiplantae; phylum Streptophyta; class Magnoliopsida; order Poales; family Poaceae; genus Dendrocalamus; species Dendrocalamus sinicus. Next base: position 5,509,678 of record CM070660.1, on the reverse strand, counting down.
AGAGGCGCACGAATCGTGGAACATAATGAACGGCTACGATAGTGCTTGTAGCCACGTGTAAGTTGTGGGGAAACCTCACTCCGCGGTTGGTGTACAAACTTGGGGGTTTGGGCCAGCACCCACAAGATTGCAGCAGGGTCGGGAAGGAAACAGCTTTGGGAGGCCGAGAGAGGCAACCCAGTTAAGGCAGCGCACGCCCGAACCCCGGTTAGCAAAGTGGAAGCCGCAGCGGCAACCAGACTTCCGCGCATCCAAAGCCACTTTTCAGTACCGGCCCAGGTGGGACAGTGTGTAAGCCCGTTCGGCACATTGCCCAGGCTTGTTCGGAGAGGCAGGCAGCCTACCACCTAACGCGGCACGGCCCATGCGGCCGAGGGCTCCGTATCGAATTCTACTTATACCAAGTTACCGACAATGTTATGGCAGGAGTATCTCGTTTTCTCGTCCAGAATCAGGCAGTGCAGAAGAGGGATTTCGGCTAAGCCTGGGTGTGGCTGTGTCTCAAAAGTCGAGTTAGAAACTGCAACGGCATATCGTGACGCATGGGACAGGTCAAGAACGAGAACGATCGCCGATGATATCTCCAAATCCGAATGGAACCCTATCTTAGGGAACATATTCTGTGCAATCAGCATATTGTGCGCAATCACGCACTTACCGTCGGATGAAGCAACCAATGGTCCAGATCGAGACAGTGCGACACATCTTGCGAACCCCCCCTCACCCAGCGCACGAGGAACATTTTACACCGAAAACCCAAACCATGTCTTTCCCTTCTAAGAGTGAAAACGGACAATAGTCGAATATGGAGCGGATAATGTTTAAACTATATTTGCATCTATATTTTTTCTCAAATTCGAATACGAATCAAACAAATGTCGAATACGAATACGGGCCGGACAAATATCAAATACGAATTCGAATAGAATATCTACTCAATTTGGTTGGATCCAGATATTCTCATAACTTATGTAGTATGAAGATATTAATGATATTTTATCCTCGTACAATCACGCTTAATAATTCTAATTCATTTACTTCACCTAAGAAACACGAAATCATGTTCAATTAAAAAACTTGTCCAACTAATTAGTCGTATTGTAATAAAATATGCATATTGCTTCATCGAATACGAATATGGATGCAGATAGTCTGGATAAAATAACATTTTAGATGGTAAAAGTTCATACCATATTCGTATCTAGATTTTTATGCGAATTCGAATAGGATACGAATTGCTAATCGAATGAAAAAAATCTATATCATATTTGTGTCCTAACGAATGTATGAATGTCAGTGGATGGGTAGATATTAACTTGAGGTGGGAATCGTGGGATGCTATAACCAATGAAAGACTCATGTTCTTCTTGTCTAACCAATAAAAGACTTATGTTCTTTTTGTCTAGTACACGATACAGCGGGAACCAACTCAGACAGACATGCATCGAAGTTGGACAAACTCGTTGTGAGGAATTCAATACCTTCATCCGAGTCTTTGCCTACTCAGTCACTCAATGGTTGGATCTAATTAAATGTAGCGTACAAGGAAACAAAAGTTCATGATTGTGCTCCATCATTGAAACTATCTTATACTTGTTATCACTATCCTACTTGATATAAATATGACCGTTGCATCCACACCTAGTTTCTTTCACCTCACGACTCTTCTTGCATGCATCGACAATCTCTTTGCCTTTCCTATAACCTTCCCTTGAGCACAAGAAGCCCTTCCACTGAACTAACATTGTTCGCCAACTTCTACTACCCAATACGGACCGAAAATCCGACTTAATGTGCATATGCCTTGTAGAACGCCTCCACAGAGTCAACATCGTCAAATGTCATCCCTACTTTAAGCTTCAATTGTTCAGCACACTCGGATGTATAAGATGCACACTACATATTGAAAAATCAAAGCACTAAGTCATATGATGCATAACTGTACAATGACCAAGCGAAGCTAGTCATACTCACACAGAGGTAGGCTTGGTTTCTTTTTGGGTGTATTGAACCCACAGCACAATGGAACTTCGGGGAGGTAATCTCAGCATCAGATTGGTCATCGGCAAAATCTTGCATTGGCCTGCTAATGACGGATTCTATTGTGCTGCACATAATTTGAGCAATCCTTTCACATGTGAGAAAACCCCACATCCGCAATGTCCACAAGCTTCCAGCAAAAATACAATCGAGTAATTGTTCATACCTAATGTACTGGGGGCTTGCGACGTCGCCGGAGCGTGTTGGGGTGTCGCCGTGGCTGGAACCGGTGAATGCAGCTCGGGGGACTCCACAGAGGCGCGCCGCGAGAGGAGCTGGTCGCGTTCGCCCGGATGCACGCGCGAGAGAGGGAGAAAGGGGCCGGTCACGGGCTGTGGAGAGGCTGAGGCCGGGAACATCACGGATGGCACGGCCATGGATGCGCTCAACGAGGCGGGCGAGGAGGGCTCGGTGCAAAATGTTCCTCGTGCGTGGGGGCCTCTTCGCAAGATGTACCGCTAAGTGGGTTGCTCCACTGCGCACAATATAGGCCATGTTCTTAGCGACTTCCTAAAAACGGATTTTAGTTTTTGTTACAGTATCTAATTTTTAAATAAAGTATTTTTTAAGACAGTGTCTATAAGTTAATTATAGTACACATTAAAAGCATAATATCTGTATCAACCAAAATTACAAGCAAAAATCTCTCTCTTTGTAATATCTGTCGCAAACAGCTAAAATTCAAAAATTTCAGTCAAAAACAATAAGCCGCAGCCATATCAAATAGACTCATAGTGACGAGGCCAACTATGGCACGCTATTCGTCCAAACAGATAGCCACTCTCCTTCCCTTCTTCTCAACACCGCTCCCCTCCCTCCTCTCCCTCCCTCTCAATGCTGCTCCCCAATCTCCCTCCCTGGTTGCCCCCTCCTCCACCACAGGCTGCCGGTGACGACCTTGCCACCTAACTGCGCCGCCATCTCCCCCTCCACCGCCGCTATCACCCCAACTAACCTAATATTCAGTGTGTCACTGTCGCTGTACCTCCCTCCGTCGCCGCGCACCGCCGGACATCGCCTCTTCAGCCTCCCTCTATTGCTGGGGGGCACGTTGAACCCATTGTCGGAGGTGAAGGAGAAGGAGAGAGTGGTGCCGAAGTTGAAGGTGGAGGGGCGACGCCGGAGTTGAATAAGAAGGCTGTGTCGGTGGATCCCGTCTATATGATATGAATGATATACAATTTTGTAGATTTTCTCTATAGTGATTGCACCGAACACGAATCCAAATATTTCATTTCTGTGAGAGAATTTAGTTCTTTTGAAAAGATGACACCCACCAAGATGATGAAGTGGCACGTGACATGAAATCTGCGCCTAGTTGCATGAATCACACTGCAGATCAAGACTGCTGCAGCACTGTACAACAAGATGAGGAAGAGTGAACAGAGACGAAAGCTACGTATAACAGAGCGACTTGACAGTCGTCATCTCACCTGCCTACCTGGGGTTAGAACTTGGAAGAGCGTTCAGCGATGGTAAAACAAAAGCTCTGTTGCTTCATTGCATGCTCCTTCGGATCAGGCTGCCAGAGTACAAGTCACCAATCCACTAGGCGCAATCAGCGTCAATTTTTTTCTCACTAGCCCAAAAGAAAGCAGCGGTCTATTTCTTGTAGGGCTCTCTACAGGAATGTAGCCATCTTTTTTTCGACTTATGGTTTACGGTTTCTTTCAATCAAATAAACATAACAATTTTTTATTATTTTTTTTGAAGTAGTTTATTAGAGCAGTCTTTTCAAAATATCCTCTCCGCTTATCAGCACTAGGATCAAAAGCCATCAGTTGCAACCATATTTATCAACCGTAATTGAAAAGAATCCAGCCGTATAGTTCCAGTTGTCTGGAGCAGCATGTACCAACAGTCAAAAAGGGACTCCATACCACTGCACAAAAAATAAACAAAATCATTGTGCGGTGAGTGCATCATCCACTTGTTCCTGAGCAGAAAGTTTCTGTTTTCTAGCTCAGGAATTGTCCAATGCTCATGGCATGGCTAACAAGAAGTGGCAGCTGCACTCACCTCAAGTCATTTGGAAGCACTTGATGTAGCCTGAGTTAGTAGGCTAAGCTTTATTAGCATTAGAAAATGTGAGGCGTCTACGCCTGAGCCTGAAGAGACAAAAAGAGAGAATGCTTGAGATAAGTTCAAACATGACTAAAAAAGCAACAGTAGGCCATAACAAAAAAGCAACAGTAGGCCATAACACTTTTTAGTGAGCGTGCTATATTGTAAATTAAACAAATCGACTGGAAAGGATTCATGTCAAATAGGATTGATCCACATAAACTACGATATTGATACGAACAAAATCTAAAAGCAAAAGAAGAAAACTTTGCCGTTCCAAGGTAGAGAGGTTTTGAAGTCTTGGTTTCTTCTGGCTAGTAAGAAGACTTCCTTTCCCACATATATTCCTAAACCTATCACGACAAGGACATTACAAATATGAACAGTAACTTCCTGGATGCTAAGAGCGCAAAATAGGAAAATAGCCAATAATGGCACTGTATGAGGTTACTGAACTATACCTGACAGAATTGTGTAACACTGCTATCGAAAGCAGGCGCAGACCTGATCAGGAATGAGCTGAACAAGAAACTGAAGCTTGCTGTAGCCGGAGTGCCGGACAGTATACATGAAAGGCACGCATTATGGAATAACAAGAGCCAACATGCTGGCCACCACTATAGGAAAATTGATAGGTAAGCAACCAAGGAAAACAGATAGGTATGCTGCAAACTAGCATATCCTGGTCCACTTGAAAAACTCCTGACAACTTGCCTTTTCCCTTGAATTATTGCCACTTGCAGACCCCCGCCTCTTTTTATAGCAAAGCATAGGACTACCACCATAGCACAAACCTTGAGCAATCCTCTCTTCTGCTACTTCCAACAAAGAAAAAAAAATGGAGAGAGCATCTGAAGAGGAAGAACATAAGTCAGCAAACCAAGTTGCTGAAGCTGGTCATGCCAATGATAATACCTCAATACCATGGCTGAAGTTGGGCCTTGATGCACGGAGAAGTGAAGAAGCTAAGCCTCCAGAGACCAAACCTGCGGCCACACCACATAGGACTTTCTCCTGCAACTACTGCATGAGGAAGTTCATCAGCTCGCAGGCCCTTGGTGGGCACCAGAATGCACACAAGAGGGAGAGGTGTGCAGCGAGGAAGTCACGCAGCTTTCAGCAATTGATGACAGACCTTCCTCCGACTGCTTCCTTTATCCACCCCATGAGGGTTAGCCCCCACTCCACAATTCTGACAGGGCATGGTGAAAGAGCTGCTGTTGTCGTGGCAAGATTTCATGAAGGCCAAATGAGTAGCTGGATGCCTTTTGCAGTTGAAGAAGCTAGAGGGTTAGTGTGGCCGGGGAGCTTCAAAGCAAGTTCTCAGGAGACCAAGAAGCAACCAGAGCAAAATCTTGATTTGAGCCTGCGTTTGTAAATTTGTAATCCGCAGATAGTTCATTATATATAAACATTATATGAGAAATCTAGTCTTTTCATTATTTTTGTCAGTGGACAATTTAAAAAAACAAAAAAAAAATTCAAACATGGTAATTGGTAAATTCTAAAGACCAAAGAGGAACAAGTTTGAACTAGAGTTAATCTTCAACCTAGTTTGTGAACCATAATTACAACACACCAATCAATATTAAGATATGATCAAAATGATAAAGAAATGCAAACTCTGCCAGCTTGCAGGAAATAATAAGTAGAATGCTCTATAGAACAATTGGTGCTTCTGAATCTGAAAAGGAGGGGAAATAAGGCATTCTTTTGTAGTCTGCACTCTGCACCTTTGTGGTGATTGGCATTACTCTAATAACTCCAAATCACATTTATATGTCTATCATCGATAAACGTTGTTTCATAAGATAAACTACATGCAACACACTTGCCTTTTCACCAATGACTAACATTTATATGAGTCAAAAAATTTGGCAACCATGAATGTTCTAGACTTTGGAGCCTATCATGCAACACCAGTTGTATTGATCATAAAATGGCTGACCACCCTACTCTTGCATATATTTCATAGCGCAACTGTTACATGTAAATGCATGGATTCTAGTAAAAAAATATGATCTAAATTGGTTCATCAGTGTAACGGTACTTATTTAAGAAAAGAAATCAGCCAGAGAATTTTAGCATATAAATGGATCCATGCAAAGTAATGTGAAAGAATCAGAAAAAGAATGAAAATCCGTTGAAATGTCAATGGAAAAGTATACATGGAAAAGAACAAGAATCCATTCTTGTACTGATGAAGGGCAAGTGCATTGCATTAGAATCCCCTGTGAAAGCCTAAGAACAAACAGAGGGACAGGGAATAAGTGAGAAGTGAGATGTCATGAGAAATATTTAGCAGGTCGTATCATGGTTGAACAAAATTTATTTAGCCAAACATAAAAGTTTGCAGATTGCAGTGTTATGGTATTCAGGATTCAATATTCATACATCATAGATAAACCTCAAAAAACTTTGTAATTATCATCAGTGTTTAATTCTGCAGATTTTTGTAAATGCAGAGTTCACCAAATCTGAAACTAACTTCAATATATTAAGCTAAGGGCATCATCTTAAGGGCTCCAATTCTCGCATAATAAACCAAGGTAAGATATAGCTAAACCTGTGGTCTAGGAATTTGCCAATTAGGATCTCCTGATCTATTAGCATCCTTATCTCTAATGTATTATCATGATGCTCACTTGTAGAATTAAGTATGCTTTACTTTGGAATATGTCTTTTCGTGAAGAGGCCTATGGGCAGAATCCTCAAGTTGAAAAATCTGGAATTTCGTAATCATACGTCATTGTGTAATATCGTATCCTCTTTCCCTGTTACTCAAACATCACTACAGAAAAGCATCATAGAGAAAGAACAATATCTTGTCAAAATAAGATGAGAACACAAAACTAACTCAATAATGAAGGACGAACTATTCATCTCAATTTGTTGATCAGTTCACAGGATTCAAGGCATTCACACATCTCCCATCACTCTTGTAAGTAAACCGTTTAATACAACAAAAAAGAAAATGGTAATATCCCAATGCTGCAGATTCTACCATGACTGCATGCACACCCTTTTCCTATATATACACATAAAGTCGATGTGAAAGACCATTGCAGGCGATGGCTTCTCAAAGGCTACATGAAATCACCTAACATTCAATCATATCTTACCAAGATGATAACATAGCACAATTCATTGCACTGAATTTAGAATTTTTGCCGAACAGTATTACTTTGAGTAAGAACAAGAAAAATCAGCCCTTCATAAACTTTATGTGCATCATTAGTGAAGTATTCAAACTGTCAAAGCATAGCAAGCATGTGGGCAAGCTCCTCATCAGTCACCTCCATCTCTTGGTGTTCTCCGACAGCCTCAGCAAGCCGTGCTGCTAACTGGTGCTTACACTGCAAAAACAAAAATGATAACCCAAAATTCAACTAGGATTTCAGCAGCCACGAGCTAACAATTGCAACTGTCACACTGCAATGCTTCTCTTGGTTTCCACTCCAGAGACATCCTTTTCTTGTTTGAGAATTTCACCGTGCCTCATTGAGCAACGTAATCAGACGCAGTAACAGCAAGGGCACTCGCGCAGAGCTGCTCGCCGCGGCCGACGAAGGAGTAGCAGGTGCAGAGGTGCGCCGGGAAGCAGATGTGCTCCTCCTTCCTCTTCGACTCCCCCATCACCTGCAGCGCCAAAACACGCAGGCCGTGGTCAAGTAATCGCTCGCTAGTTCGGTCGCAACACGAACATCTGGGGGGATTGAAAGGTACGGGAGCCGACCAGGAAGAGCGAGCGGCCGCTGGGTGCGCCGGTGACACGGCGGACGCCGCCCTCGTCGAGGATCTTGCAGGCGCGCAGCATGTTTTTCCCGAACAGGGTCTCGAGTCACGCGAGAACCAGTCAGAGACTCGAAAGAGCGAGGCGGGTGGCGCCGTGGTGCGGCGGTTTGGTCTTGCTTACATGGATAGGTGCTCGTCGGAGTCGTGGCCCGCAGACTTGATCTGCACCCAGACGGAGTCGGCGACGGCGACGGCGACGGCGGTGGCGGCGGACATTGGGCGGTGGAGGACTAGGAATCGCGGTAGCGCGCGCAAGGCGTTTGATGTTACTAGAAAAAGGAAGCGCGCCTCGCAGCGCCCTACAACGTTGTTCAAGTGAGATCATAAAATAATAGTACAAAGTGCATATAGAGGAACTGAGAGACCAAAGAAAAATTCATGATCTCGGTTCTATTGGTTAGATTTTGATTTTAGATGAATTTAGAAGTTTGTTTCACTCAATTCAGAGTTAAAATTCATGCCAGTATAATTATCAAGTTACCAAGTTAAACGTGAACTGATTGCTATCCCTAATGCAGGACCTAATTTAATGATATGTGATGTAGAAATTGCACAAAGAAAGCGCAATTGACATAAAGTAAAATGAACAAACCAAAGAAGAAAAATGAATTTAATGGCCAATTCGCAAGCAAGATTGATGAGGAACTAAAGGGGAATGCAAACATATAAGTCAATGATAAAATACATGAGAATTGTATGTCATCAAAGTTAATAGATAGATTATCCATACAGCTACATAATCTATAGCTACAGATAAGTATTTCACCTTGCAAAGCTTCAAGAGCGACAGTAGCTTGGCCAGGATTGTCAAAATCAACAAAACATAAGACATGAGGATCTCCACCAGGCTGCAGGAAGTTGTCAGATTAAGTTACACCATCATTAAAACAGAGAGTTTCTATTAGCACAAAGCATATTTAACATACATGTCTTGACTCCTTGTTGACAAGCCTCACTTCACGAAAACCTACAAAAGGGCGGAATATATCTGCAGAAGGAAAACGTTAAGGAGCAAAAGCATATATAGAGAGTGAAAGATGATATACACTATTGATATTTGAAAACAAACAAGCGACTCATCAAGCATATAAACCAAACGGAATAGAATTAGGTGATCGAGATGAAGGGTGCAAAAAGGTATCACTAAACCAACAGAATGGAATTAGACAATCGAGATGAAGGGTGCAAAAGGAGTATCATAAACCTCTCAATGGAAGTAGAATCTGTTCTCCATTTCCATTTGGTGTTGATTTCAATTGAGCAGATTGAAACAACTCAAAAGGTGCAGATTGTTTGGGCGGATGGGGTGTCACAAAAATTGAAAAAGAATCCTTGTGTAACAATTTAACACAAGTAAACCGACATATCAAATGAGTCACCAAGGGTGGGTATTAGAATGCACAAAGCTAGATAGGCACATTAAGAAATGAAGTTTAGCGATGTGGGTGCGCTACAAACCGGGCTTGTCTTAAGCACAGAGAAACCGAAGTGAAACAACCACATGGTCACTCAATTCATAACATTTAGTCCTAACATTATCTTCTTGAACATTGAAGCAATTTAATTAATGAGATATTAAGAATCTGGACCTATTAAAACAGTTTGACCGTGACACTTATGAAACATCATTTGGTCCCAGTATTAAAGCATATAAATTGGATGCACTAATATGTTCCACATACAAGAGAATGTCTTGTGAGCGGAAGCTATTGCATCGGATGTTTCTCTGCTGCCCATACAGCCACATTTGCAAGGACCTCGCCGATTATGGATTTTGCACCTACAAGGAAAAACGGTGTTATAATTATCGACAATTAACATCGACATAAAGGAGAGATATACATCGGTGAATAAAGTTATTCCGATGAGCGAATGTCATTGATTTTCTATCTGCATGCAGTACAATTGATGGAAATGGCCTAAGCATCAAACTCAAAATGCGCAAGACCGGCTAAGTTTCAACACTATTTTCATGACTATTACAGTGGCTAATACTGGTCCTCATCAAGAATTGAGATAAACTCCCACAGCTCCAACCCTTATCGGTAAAGCAAATTTTAGTGGCACCAATGCCCGGGAAGGGGTCAACAAGCCAAGCACCATATTCAGAGCCCACAGATGTCGCACATAGGTGTAATGGTGTTGTTTTTAGCATCAGTGATCCTCGTAGAGCTTTCCCATCTTAACGCATGACAGTGGTTCTTCAACCTGGCAACACTCGGTGCAACAACCCAACTTATGTGTTCCCCCCATCAAAGTCGCCTAGCGTGCGGCGCAAAAGCTCACCAGAGATCAAAACATGTTGCTACCTAGCGCAGAGTTTGTTTAACACACTCCTCCAAAGAGTCTCACACCATCGCCTACAAAATGCTCGACGGAATGCCCCAATGGGCAGACACGACACATGACTAATAAATCCACTAACCAAACCACAGTCCAACAGGACGAACTCGGAAAATTTTTGCCCCAAAACTCGAACTCCCACACATCCCATACCACACGAAGCACAATATAAGCCCCGATTCCCCTCAAGTGCAACGCTCTCCGCACCGCGCCAATCCACAAGCATCGCAAACGCACTACAATGAGTTTCGTCCCCAAGTTGGAAACTCCTGTCAAGCCGCCACATGAGAGAGAGCAACCACATGCCTGAGACGTTAGACGGAGGGAGGGATACCTCGATGGTCTTGCCGTCGTAGGCGTCGACCCACTTGCCGCCGATGAGGCCGCCCGTCTGGCAGCCCGCCGCCGGATCTTCTCCACCGCCGCGCGCGTCCATGCTCGTCGCCCAAAACCAAACGAAAACCACGACCGAGCACAACACGGTGATACTCCGTCTTGAGGAGGCGGGGATACGAAGGTGCGAGGAGGAGGCGGATGAGGGAGGCGCGACGTGGCGGCGGGGATGACGCGGGAGTAGGGAGAGGAGGCGGTGGCGAGGATGTGGCACGCGCAGCAGTGAAGGGGACGGTGAGGCGGCACGGCGACCTCCGCGAGGAATGGAATGGGAGGAGGTAGGGGATGGATGCTCGCCGGGACGTGGCGCGATTTGGGAACCGGAGGGCCTTCTGCAAAATCGACGGCGTGGATGCCCTGCAATCCTCGTGTCGACTTGTCGTTGCCTCCACGTCGCCCGAAATTCTGTGAGAGCAGCAAAGGGCAGCTCTCTTTAAGTTCTCCGATTACGCAGTGGAGGATGGTTAGGGGACCTGTGTGGCTCCCCGGGGAATGTTTTTGCACGTATAATCTATTTTTTATTTGGAATAATAGAAATATATCTGTGGCAATATTTTTTACAGAAATAGATTTCAGTCGCCTCCTGTTAGGCGACTGGAGCCAATCGCCCAACGACCAGGCGACAACATTCTAATCGCCCGACCACAGGGTGACTGCATGTGGAGTCGTCCATCCATAGGGCGACTGCAAATTGACACCCCCGTAAATTTTGTAGATATTGTAAATTATAACTGAAAGATAATCTGTTGGATTTGTAATAAAAGTTTATGATCGTTGTATGTTGTTGGAGCGTAAAACAATTTTTGAAACTTTTTGTGAAACTTTTTTAAGAACGATTGAATTTAAAATGATCGGTAAGTACAATGGTAAGTGATATTGTGATTTTATCGGAAATTCGTACACGGAGGAAAATTGATATGTCAATATTATTGGATGACTTATTATATGAATAATTGAATGTGAAAAGACGAGAAAATAAGTTTTTCTGAATTTAAATAGACTTCATAATACAGTTAGGAGTAGTATGCCACGTACTTTTTGATTACATGCATAATATATAGCATCATGTGCGACTAACCCACCAAACTGCTCGTACGACCTACTGTGTGGACCGGGGCCATTTTCTCTTCCTTGCCACCTCGGCGTTGAACTCCTCAACAGCCTCTTTTGCCTTGGTCATCATTTCCCTCATTTTCTCGCGCTCCCTCTCGCGAGCCTCCTACTCCCTACGCGTGCACGCCTCAAGATGAGCTTTCGTCTCGCGTTGTATACGCAGGGTTTGCTCGTTCTTGCGGCGCTCCTCCTCCCGGATCTCGGATGACCTTGTGACATTCCACTCCTCGAAGTCGAGGGCCCACTGGTCCTCTGGGTGGATCTCAAGATCGATCCATTTGCGATAGCCACATAGCGGTTCCGGGGACTATGAATATAGGGGAGAGGTTGTTAGTACATACTCTGAAGGAGAAAAGGTAGGAGAAAACGGTGCACCTGGTCCTTACCGGCTACTGATAGGTGCGGTGTCTAGACGGCGGTCGAAGTAGTCACTAGAGTAGTTTGTGTTACCCCAGTAACGCATACCTAGGCTAAGGCGGTGTTTAGACTTGAAGAACTTGCACTGGTCCCGACACCAACAAAGGGGGCGTCTCCCCATCTGGTGGGTGTTATGGCGAACGCTTAGTAGAAACGTTCGGGATGGGGTTGTTGCTATGGGGTGCGTCATTGCGGGGAGCTGACCTTGTAGCACACCGGGCTTGTTCTGCCCAGGCTGCAGCATCCCTTACTTTCTCATCGCGGGCGGCAACTGACTGTGCTAGGTCGCGGGTCTCCTCCCATTGCTTCATCATCTTGTTCCATTGCTTCTTCTGCATTTTGTCCATCTCGGTGTGGCAAAGCAAGAGCCGGTATAGTGTGGGGTTTACTTGTGCAGTGTTCTCTGAGAAATCTCTTCGACCTCCTTTTATAGGGCCCCTTGTTGCCTTGTCGGTACATGAAGGTGCTTGTGTGGCACTGTCATTGCGCAAAGCTACCAAGTGTGGAAAGCTGGTAAAGCTAGGCCATGAGGTCTTGTCGCTGCGGAAAGCTGGACCGTGCGGTCATGTCGCTGCGCAAAGCTGGCGTGTGTAGTCTTGTTGTTGGTGAAAGCTGGTCGTGCTGTCATGTCACTGCGAAAAAACTGGGCCGTCATGTCATGTCGCTGAGCAAAGCTGGCCTGTGCGATCATGTCACTGACCAAAGCTGGCGCATTCGTAAAAAAATTCCCCCAGGAGGGGGGAGGGCCCTCTTCTATTAGGCTATTTCATCCTTTGCACCATTTCTGGTAATCATTTCTTTCAATATTTTTTGGTTTTTACAAAAACAAGTTGTTTTCCAATATGTGTAATCAAATTTTATAAACTTTAGCTATCGGTATCTTTTTAAATATTTAAAATAGATACACGAAAATCATATGTAGATTCGTCTTGAAAGGTACTTTCTAATATTATAATTTTGTTGGGTTTTACAAATATATTACTACCCTGTTCTGCAATATAAGTCTAAAGTGCATACCTAAAAAGCATACTATTTAAGTAATATTTAATAGAATTGGACTACAATTATTCATATTAGATAGATACATAACTACCCTTTCTATTAGAAATAAATATAATCTAATTTTATTTAAATAATGTACCTCTTAGGTATACTTATTGGAGTTGTATTGTGGGACGAAGAGAGTATAATAGTAATTAGTGACTAAAGTTGTATTTTAAAGACCGTATCAATGTTCAAAATGACTTATTATTTTTTGAAATGAAGGGAGTGATAAGCTTTGAACGGTGCTATCAGTGTTTTAATACCGATCTTATGTATGATTTATTTGGATTCGGGGAAAACTCTTATCACTAAGATCTAGTAATGCAGAAGGAAGACACATGAATTTTTATACAGGTTCAGGCATTCTCATGAGAGAATAATAACCCTATGTCCTGTGTTGCTGTTGCTCAAAGAGAAAATTACAAGGTGTGTAATGAGAAATACCTTACACTATCTCTTGCTTGGATCTCCCCCCTCCTCCTTCGACGTAATCCTTTATATAGTTGATCAAATGATGGTAGTTGTCTTGCGCCAAAAGACATCCAAACGGTTTAGATGATAACCATCCATTGGAAGTTATTGTCAGAGAGATATGAGGATAGTTCACCATACAACAGTTGTTGTCAGAGAGAGAGATCGTGTGTGGTTATTAAAGACAAGTGCATGGTCTAACCGACTTGTTAGGCGTGCACTAGATAGGCTATTCGTAGGAAAGTCTACGACAAGGTCGTAGGACACCTGACAAGTACATGGTCGTAGAAAGATTTATGACCAAGGAGTAGTCACAGTAGTACTTACAATTATGTGGTCGTAGACAAGCTTACGACCATCGAGTAGTTGCAGTGCAACTTACAACTATATGGTTATAAATAAACTTACGACCATCAAGTTGTCGTAATAGGACTTACGACTATATGGTTGTTGTGCCGAGTGATCAGAACGGACGTGAGATCGATCCAAGCACTCGTAATCGAGCAGTCGTACGTGAGCGGTCGGAGAGACGTTCGGGACAAGCAATCATAAGCAAGCGATCGTAGTGAGCGGTTGGGCGGCAGAGGCTAACGAGTGGTCGTAACAAGTAGTCGGTGACAGAGATTACGACCACGCATAAGCTGGCAGCTGCAGTTGTTACTTTCATCCAGTAGTTTAGATTACTTTGTATTGTTTCTCTGCGTTGTGATCTGGTTTCAGGTGATAAAAAGTGGAGACAATCATTCATCCCTCTCTGATTGTGCCATATGATCCTACAGAAATGTCTTGCACTATTTCTTGCTTGGATCTCCCCCTCCCCCTTTGACGTAATTCTTTATATAGTTGACCAAATGACGGCAGTTGTCTTGCACCAAAAGATGTCCTAACGGTTCAGATGATAACCGTCCATTGGAAGTTACTGTCAGAGAGAGACCGTGTGTGGTTATTAAGGATAAGCGCACATTCTAACCAACTTGTCAGGCGATTCTAGAGGCACTAGATAGGCTATTTGTAGGAAAGTCTACGACTAGGTTGTAGGACACCTTACAAGTATATGATCGTAAAAAGACTTACGATCAAGGAGTAGTTGTAGTAGGACTTGCGACTATGTGGTCGTAGACAGATTTACGACCATCGAGTAGTCACAGTAAGACTTGCAACTATGTGGTCGTAGACAGATTTACGACCATCAAGTAGTTACAGTAAAACTTACAACTACCCTATAGAATTTGCCCTTGTATCAATAAAAGATATATTCGAATAATATAATGACATAATAATTAAAGGATTATTATATCCTCGTCAGGTGCCAGGTGCCATCTGATTCTGATGGAACAACTTTATCTACCCTACTCTATAATACACCAAAATTCTCTTTACTAAATCCACCCCCTTAACCACCCCCACAGTCATGCCTAATCTAAGTCCACCCAGATTTATGTACCAAAGTAATCCAACTTTATACAAATGAATGGTCTGGATCTCTCCTTAAACCTTCTTCTCTTACTCATTGAAGATCCTAAGGCCAAAATCATCCGGATCATGCACATCATTTAACCTGAAACCCACCCACGCTACCGCCGCCACCTCCCGCTACGTCTCCCTCCGCCTCCCCCGCGCCTCCTCCGCTCCCTCCGCGTCTCCCTCCGCCTCCCCCGTGCCTCTCTTGCTCCGCCTTGGCGACGAGGAACTTGGAGCGCTCGGCCTCCTGCTGCGTGACCTGCTTCTTCGCTACGGCCTGCGAAAACTCGATGCCGTAGGAGAGGTGGGTGATGGCGATGTCGTCGAGGATGATGTTGAACTCGCGGCGCGGCGGATGAGCGCGTCGCGACGAGCGCCGAGACGTGGGGCGCTCGGTGGCGGTGGTCGGCGTTGAATCGGGCGGCAGCGGCCTTGAGCACCTCGTTGCCAATGAAGGGGAGCACCTTGTCGTCGTACTCGAGCCCGGGAGGTGAAGATGGTGGGGAGGTGCACGACGTCGGGGCAGGAGAGGAGGCAGAGGGTGAGGTTAACCATCTGCAGGTCCTTGGTGCTGGAGTTGGAGGAGAAGTTGTGCGGCCGCGTGCAGATGTCAAAGATAAAGGGCTTCTAAAGCCAAGGCACGAGGAAGTGGGTGCCCTCCCGACGGTCTCCGGAGCACGCCCGGAGCGGTCGAAGATGACGCGCGCCGCCGCGTCCACCATGTAAAGCGACGAGAGAGGAGGCCGCGCGCGAGCCCCGCCGCCGCCTTCGCGATGTTGGTCAGGAACGACACCGCTGCGGGACCGCCTGCCATGGCTTTTTTCGGGGGGATTTTAGGACGGCTGCGCGCCGAGTAAAACCCTAGCGTGGTTTTCGTTTGGGGATGGGAACGGGGGCGTGTGGATCTGACAGTGACTTTGTCCAATTTTATTTTTGATTTCTCCTAAAATCAATAAAACAAACATTGAAACAGAACATGCTCTTAAACACAGATTTTTTAGACCCAAAATCATATACATTATCTATATTGGCATATCCAGCGTACAGTGTCTTGTATCCAATGTATCTTTGAATCCAGTCTGGTGATATTTGTGCAGTGGTCTTCAATGCATCTTCATCTGTTGTTTCCTGAATTGTTTTGCCCATTTATGACATTGACACCAGAAGAAACTTATGATGACTTGAGTTATTGCAAATTTGCAATGCAGTTTAATTGAATAGCCTAGGCTAGGGAAGATAGATTTTCTTTTTTTGTTACATAGTCAAAATCTTGGAGGATCACTCTAGAAGACACTGAAAAAAATATAATATGACTCAACCAAACAACATTAGCATATGTTTGAGAGTCCATTTTTAATATTGTCATGGAATTGACATATATAAGTACCTTTTAGCAGTAGCTATTAGATTTAGAAGAATATGCTCATTGCATTTGATGATCTTTCCCTGTATGATTGTTACTGAACCAACCGGAATTTGTCTGATAATTGATGCTGAGTGGGAAGAAGAGTGCGGGATTTGCGTGGAGATGAACAGCAAAGTTGTGTTGCCCAACTGCACCCACGCTATGTGCCTCAGATGCTACCAGGTCTGGTATGCGCAAACTTTCAGTTTCTGCACATGTATTTCGTGTGACTGCATTTTAGTGTTGTGCAACCTTCTCTCACATGGGATGCAGAGAGTTGCATATCGAAGATAAAAGCTATCAGTCTGTATTCTTGTCATGCTACAGGTGCTTCATGTTCTATTTATCATGAGGTTCCCCATGCTTAGAATCCTTGCATTGTGTTAATACCAAACCTTTTTGGGAGTTAAGGCACTGTTCATTTACGTTGTTCATCTGATAGACCTGTAAGATATCACTTGACTACTCTCAATTTTGTAGCCTTTTTCCTTGTATGTGAACCTACCGAAATTATGCCAAAATATGACCTGCATATGTTTTCGATGTTCATGATAAGACTGAAGCTACTCTTGTTTTAGAGGGGAAAACATTCTTCCTGCTGTATTACGTTTTAGTGCCTAGCTAACTACATTTCCGCAAGTACTAAAAGGAATTGATTCCTTTCACTACTAATTGGATGTATGTGTTAATGTAGGAGACTCCAGGGAAATTATTTTGACGGTCCCATTCCTGCAAGTCTTTCCAATCTTGTTAAACTTACAAATTTGTATGTTTACACCAGTTGTTTATTTGTTGTATAGTCAGGTAGTCACACTTGTGGCGTATTAACTATTTGTATGGTGCAGGCAAATAGGTGATTTAGTGAGCGAGAGTTCCTCGTTGGCTTTTGTGGCCAACATGACTTCTTTGTCGGATCTGTACGGTGGCACGGCGCTCGCTTAACAACTTAGGGGGCATTTGGATGAGGGGTTTTCTTTCGAAATATCTGGGAATTAGTTCAAATTTGAATTAAATCCTAAGGATTTGAATTAAAACCCCCCTATCCAAATAGGCCCTTAGTAGTTAGCTGTCTTGGAATATATGGGAGATTTTGAAACTTTTTTCTCTCTTCTTATAGAACTCTGCGGAACTGCAGGATATCTGACAACCTTGGTTCAGTGGAATTCTCAAATTTTGTATGACTCAGATACTTGTAAGAATTTATTTGAGAAGATCTATGATTTTACCATTATCAGATAACTGTTTAAAATCTACATGTTTGGTTGAGAGTGAAGTGTGATGTATTTAACTGTTTTGCTCTTTGTATGTGTCTGCTTGGCACAGGGACTTAAGTTTTAACAGCATCGCAGGCAGAGTTCCTCCAACACTTTTGAACCTGACTTTGCTCAAATTCCTGTAAGGAAATCTGTGTAGGATCTAATGCTTTAATATGTTTTATTTCAAGTAATATTTTCGAATTTCCATGAACTAAAATTTATGGGAGACAGATATCTTGGGAGCAATAACCTATCCGGAAGCCTGCCAGACACAATAAGCCCGTCACTTGCTACTCTGTAAGCTGTCTTCCTCTGCTTCATACTTCAGTCATTTTTTAAAAGCAACTTTATCAGTGTCATACTGACAGTATGTATATCCACCACTGACCACTCCATGGAACATACAGAATTGGTATTTATTTTGTATAGCCCCCTGTTTGGATGAACGGTTTGGGCCCAATCCCCTTGGAAAAATCATTTGAATGTATGAATTTCACAATAAATTCACAGAAAGTAGTACAAATCCTTCAAAATCCTGTCTGCAAAATGAATCGTACTATGTTACTAATCCAACAAGATGGGGTGTTAGTGCCCCTAATGGGAGCTCCGTAATAAACAATCCACGCAACTTCAGCAACACACTTGATACTGCACTATTCCAGACAGCTAGAACGTCACCATCTTCACTGAGATACTACGGCATTGGGCTCAAGAATGGCAATTACAAAGTTGTGCTTCTATTTTCAGAGTTATCATTCCCTGATAATCAGTCATGGACAAGTGTGGGAAGGAGGATTTTCGATATATACATCCAGGTGGATTATTCTTGAATATGCCGCTGAATGATAATTATATATGTAACGTGTCGTACTAAACAAAATTGTGGGAATGGTTTGAATTATGTATTCTTTACTTGGTGCAGGGAGAACTCGTAAAGAAGGATTTTGATATAAAGAACGAAACGAATGGAAAAATCTGATATTATTCTCCAGAAGCAGTATATGGCTAAAGTTACAAGAAATTTCATGGAGATTCATCTCTTTTGGGCTGGAAAGGGCACTCGCTGCATTCCTGCCGCAGGGTTCCACGGGCCATCTATCTCAGCATTAAGTGCATCTTTTTATGGTAATGTTGCTTATCTTACTCATGGGCTAATTATTCCAAGAGATCATCTTATAATAATTCATTTTCTTTTATATTACTCTTACTGTAGTAAGCAACAATGAAGGAGAGGGTCCAAAGAAAGACAAAACAGTTTTGATTGTTGCGGTTGTAGTTGGTGCTGCAGTTGTCGGATTTCTAGCACTTACAGGAACCTTTACTTGGAAACAGAAAAGGAAAAGATTAGAGGTGGAAATGGAAGGTAATGATGTTAGATATTTCAAAGGTAAAGTGTACATTCCTGATAATATCACTGCCATCTTTATGCATTTCGAAAGTACAATTTTATAGACCAACAAAATTATCATTTACCCCTTTACCTGCTGTAACATTTAGTTTGACATGGTTGCTCTGAGCAGTGTTCCCTATCTATTTTGAATGGAGCTTGCCCCTGAAACATCCTTTTGTGTCAATTAGCACCCACTATCTTTTAAATTGCATCAGTCAAGTCGTCAGCAGTTCAAATAAGTAATTTAACTTTTCAAATCAATAGCTTCCTGTTAAAGGTGACAATAATCGCCAGAGTGATCACCCTGGTTACCATCCTTGTCAGGTAACGTGCCATGTAATCCATTTCCATGTATAGTTTTAAGTGAGTTGATGATGTGGAAGGGGCTCATTTGGCACAATAACATGATTGTGGCAGCTGCCGTCTCATATTTAACAAGAAACATGCTGTATTAATAAACATGAAAGTTTCAGAGTGGTTTCTTTATGTTGAAGAGTGATTTTTGTTGTTCTGACACTATCAACTGGGGTATGTCCCAATATTTTCCCATTAATTTTTTAAATATATACATTCATTATGTGACAAAAATATTTGGTTATGCAATATATGAGACGTGAATCTTAATGAATCTGATTGTTCGTTTTATTTTTTTTACAAATTTTATCTTATTTTGTATTTTATCGTAGCGTTAGCACGGGCACACTACTAGTAACTGATTAATCGAACAACTTTATAACTGATTAACTGACATGGTATAACGACAAGATGTGCGCATTCTTGGGAATCAACTCCTCTGACGTGGGTCACTGCGTGTGGGCCTCTCGCTGCGTGGTCCCACGCGTCAGTGACGGGAAGTTACGTCAGAGGATCTCATTTGGCATTCTTGTGGCAGCAGTACGAACGATCGTTCTCAAACAAGAAACCCGAAACCAGGGGCGGATCCAGCGGTGGGGCGGGGGCTCGAGCCCCTACCGCTACCGGACCCTTGGAGCCCCCCCTAAATTTTTAGCTATAGATGTATAATGTAGAAGGGGCTGAGATCGAGCTGAAGGTAATTCAGTCCCTCCAAAAATTTTTCCTGGATCCGCCACTGCCCGAAACCGGATATACAGTCATGCACGGGGAAGTGCTAAAATGTAGCCAACACCAGCCAAGAAAAGGAGATGAAATGTGTATACACGACGTGCAAAATGCCGGTCGGTTTCTGATTACAATCACTCGAAAACGATAAACCAAAACCAGCTATATTTAGTTACTCGTATATGCATTTTCATTCTCTGAACACGGTGTGCCACATTCTGCAGCCATGAACATCAAAACGGACGCAATGCAAGAACACCAAGAAATCGAATGGCAATTGACAAAAAGGTGCTGTGTATAATTTCATCAGCGGTTGTGGAGAGGGTCCGACGAGTTGGGCACCCTCCGCTCGCTGCCTCGGACCAGGCCTTCCGTCGCCGGGAACCGCGACCACTTCCTCGCCCGCACGTCGACATTTGCTCCGTCTGCGCCGGCGGCGGCGACGTCGTCCTCTCCGATGACCGCCGACGCGAGCAACGCCAGGAGGAGGAGAGCGAGGAGGAGCAGGAACCTTTGGCTGGGCATCTCATGCATGGGGTAGACTGTAGAGAAGACTAATAGAGCACAGACGATGGTGGACTGTGTACCCTGTGTATGAGTCTGAGAAGCTTGAGTTTTTCTGAATCTTCTGAGGCAGAGTAGTACTACTACCAAACACCAATGTAACAGCGAGACAAGGAGAGTTTATTACCTGAAGGTTCAAACATATTTGCGAAGCGGTGCTCACGTTTGACGCTAAGGGCGTCTCCAACAGCTGGCTATTTAGTTAGCTAGATCTGATGTGGCAAGGAAAAAGTAGGAGAGAGAGTAGTCACTAGCGACGAGCAAATAGCTGATCTATTTCACGTAGTCCAAGAACACGAGAGAGGAGCATGTGGGTCCAACAGTATAAAATAGTCTTTGTTTTTGTCTCTCACCTCCACGTCAGCTGACTATATAGCTAGTACTAGCTATTACCATTGCGGACGCCCTAATGGCGAGTCGTGCGACAGTCAAAGTTGGAAAGCCCTTTTCTAGTAAGGTAGAGCTAGCACACAATCATTTACCATACATCACTTTTGTGCCACGCGACCACACGACTCAAGACGTCAAAATGCTTATTATACAATGGCTGGGTTACTTTCCACTGTGAGCTTTTTCTTATGTACGATGAACAGTAGCATATTTAAAATCGGTGATTTTTTAAGATAGCGTCTAAAGATAAATTATAGTACACATTGTGCTGACTTCATATGTAGTGATTAAAATCACATACGAGTATCTCTCTCCATAATCTTTCATACATAACCAGAATTTATAAGCTAAAAAATATAAGTTACAGCAACATCCAGAAAGGAAAAAAGGGGAAAATACAACAGCATATGGCTTCCGCTTGTTCTTCTTTCTGTCACATTCTGCAATAACAAAAAAGAGCTCCTCAATATATGAGGAGTAATAACAATACGTTAATCTTCAGAAATTGTGGTATTGAAGTCCCAAACTTGGCACAGCTGGGCCCAACCAAATGGTTCGTCTTTTCTCCATGCTGCTTTTAGGTGAGGACGTTAGAGCATCTCTAATAGTGATTTATGAGCTAGATTTAAGCATATTATTTCATATTTTAATAGAAGAGAGAGAAAAGCTATCTTTTGATCAAGAGCTAGTCTCATACACACATTCCAAGATTATGTAAGAGTGTCATATGAGATTATTTATGTTATGAGCTATGTGCTAAAAGTTAGTAACTATTGAAGAAATTGTCTTTAAGTTAGGCCCTGTTTGGATCAGTTTTAGATTCTTAAAAACCAGTTATTACTTCTAGTTTTTAAAAGCTGGTTTCTAAGCAAAAACTGATGGGGTGTTTGGATCCCCTAATTTTTAAAAGCTGATTTCATTTATGATTGGTGCTAATAGACTATTATACCCTTACATTTATTGCTCTTGAATAGCCTGCGCGTGGTCTTTAATGAGGGTAAATAGGTATTTGTGCAAAAAAAAACTGGCAAAAGCTGGGTATCAACAGCTTCTTGGTTTTTAAGAATCTGGGTAGGTAGATTTTAAAAACTGCCCCAAAAACTGGTCTGTTTGGATCCCACCCAGTTTCCAAAAGCCAGATTCTTAAAATCTGGATGGATCCAAATAGACCCTTAGTAACTAACTCATACTATTGGAGATGCTCAGTGAAGAATGGAGTCTTGCGGCAGATGCTGCGATTAAGGCAGGAGTAATGGGAGCAGGTGAATGGCCCAGGAAACAGGGGACACGGCTTTCCACAAGGCTATGTATCCCAGCTTCTTTTTCTCTCCTTTTGCCGAACCAGAAACCAGCGGGGCAGCAGCAGCAAGAGCGTGCGTCGCCATGGCTGTCCCTCGTGGGCTCAGCTTTCCATTGGCGCTGGACAAAACCGGGGGCTTCTTTTGTTTCTCCGACTGCTACAAGTGTTGATTGTCCAGTGTTGGGCAGGAGACAGGAGCAGAGGAACCTGGGTTGTCTAGCCCAGTGACAAATTTTGCTCTGCTGAATCTGATGGCCCTTTGAGGATTAGAACGATGGTTTATTGCATTTCTCGATACAAGCATGAAAAATTCTTTGCTGTGTAGTTATTGTAAGGTTGTTTTGCCCAAGCTGAATATTCAGGGTACTCTCACACCGGCTTTACGGTGTCATACCCAGCGTGCTGCCTCTGGCTTCAGTTAATTAACCCCAGATTTCTGAAAGTGGGAGACAAATACAATTGGGTATAACACTCATGACTCATCATTGAAATGGAACAACGTAAGGCCCCATCAATTACAAGCAGTTATTCGTCGTCATCATGATTGGTGATTTGCAAATTGCAATTAGTATATCACCAGGTGCGGATCCAGAAAACATGAGCCACTGGGTCACCACGCTCCAGTCTCACTATTGCCATGCATCGCCGGGATCACGTGGCCCAGTGATTACACTATGGATCCGCCCTTAACATCATACAGTAAGCCCATAAACGGCCCAATACAAGCCCATAGACGGGCCAATGTAAGCCCACAAGGTGCGTGTGTGGATGCGTCTTGCCTGAGCGACTGCCCCTGTTCTGGAAACGAACCGACCCGAACAAATCAAAACCAGCATCCCAAGTATCCTCTCCTAGACTTTAGTCCTACCACCTCTCCTCTCCTCCCCTCTCCATCATTCTCTCTCCTCCCACTCCACGCCACAGATCTCTCTCTCCCCAACATGGCGGAGGACGCCCCCAACGCCGGCGCTGAGGGAAGCCAGCCCGCGCCTCCGGAGGGCGACGCCGACGCCCCTCCGGCGTCTGCGGCAAAGGCCGCGGAGGCGCTGCTGCCGTCGCTCAGCATCTGGCCGCCGTCGCAGCGCACGCGCGACGCCGTGGTGCGCCGCCTCGTGCAGACGCTGGCTGCGCCCAGCGTCCTCTCCCAGCGCTACGGCGCCGTCCCGGAGCCAGAGGCCGAGCGCGCCGCCGCCGCCGTCGAGGCCGAGGCCTTCGCCGCCGTCTCTCAGTCCCATGCCGCCGCCTCGGCCTCCGTTGAGGAAGGGATCGAGGTCCTCCAGGCCTACTCCAAGGAGGTCAGCCGCCGCCTGCTCGAACTCGCCAAGTCCCGTGCCGCCGCCGCCGCTGCTCCGGCGGCTCCCGCGGAGGCGAGTGC
Organism: Dendrocalamus sinicus; assembly: GCA_036346575.1. Classification (NCBI taxonomy): domain Eukaryota; kingdom Viridiplantae; phylum Streptophyta; class Magnoliopsida; order Poales; family Poaceae; genus Dendrocalamus; species Dendrocalamus sinicus. The sequence continues at coordinate 5,485,777 of CM070660.1, read as the reverse complement.
GTCGGAGTCAGAGGCCTCGTCGGCGACTGCTCCGGCTCCGGCCGAGGAGTAAGGTGTTGGTCCCGCGCTTAAGATCCACCAAGAATTGCTGCTATTTTGGCACTTCGTTGGAAATTATTTGTGATTTCCTCCGCTGATGATTAGTAGTGCCTATATCACTATTAGAGATGCGTTTGAGATGAGGAATGGATGTTTCTTTTCATGAACCTGGTACCTTGCTACAGTTTTTAAGTTATATCAATGGTGCATCTGTTGCCCTTAAGGTGTGCATGCATGATTGCATCAGGTCATCTGTTCTCGCTATTAGGTTGCAAGGTGATTGTACTGATGAATATTTATAGCATTAGTGCCAGAGTATGCTTGTTCTTTTTGTATCTACTTTGTTATCATGTGGTTGTTGTGTGCTTTGGCCCATTTCAACCTAGTGCATTTGGACTGCGCAAGTGCAGAGCTGATTAAGTAAATACTACTATATATTTTGAGTTAAAAATAGGTCAAAGTTTGTTTTCAAACAGGCACACTTTGTAAGGGCTTTTTGAGTGCTCATCTAGCTAATAAACTACAGGTTTGTTGTATATTACAATAGGTATTTGTGGGATTGTAGTCAAGTATTGGATAACCGAATGGAGTTGATAGCATTGGATCCAAGATAATAACCTAATTGGCATTTCAATGAAAAAAATGGATTGCAATGCTAGGCGTGCACTGTGTAGTTGCATCTGCATAAAATTAGTTTGAATTAAAAAAAATGCAATTCTGGTTGGTCATGTGTTGCTAGATGAAAAGTATGGTTTGCCAAATACTCCTTTTTGAAGAACTTCCCACTATGCTTTATGCTAGCTGTCAGGCTGAAATTTACATCCATCAAAATCAACATGTGCTCTCATTTTGAAATGGCTGAGGATGCATAAAAAAAACAATGTGGAGTTCACGGGAAGGAAGGGCTAGCTGTCCTTAAAAGTTGCATGAACATCATATACTTGAGTTGATTTGATTGAAAATGGTACTAATTTTGCAGACTTTGGTGGATCAATACTTATTTCAGGGACAACGTGCAAAGCTCTCCAATATCTATCCTACGGAGGATATTCATTAAAAAAAAGAAATTCTGATATCCTTTCAAGCAACGAATTGGTTGAAATTTGGAAAGAGCTGTTTGTTGCCATGACATTTAAGCTAGAGCTACGGTCCATCGATATTGATGTTATTTGTTGGCCTGTTGTCATGACATTTAAGCTAGCTATCCTCTGTGGATATTGATATTGCCTGCTTAGTTTTCAATACAGTCCCTTGTTAGTAGATACTAAGTTATTTGAGGCTGGATCTTTTTCTGGTACTTGCCTACCTGGTACTATGCCATATTCACGCATAATGTTTGAATGATAAGAGAGACAGTAGGCAGCTGGAAAGGCTTAAAAGCAAATGGCCCTATGGTCTATGGAGCTTGTTCCAGTTTTTCATTCATGTGCTTGATGGCGCAAATGGATGTAATCTAGGCTGCCTTCTATGTATAGGGTTCTACAGTTGCACTGAGCAGGTTGGTCTTATGCATTTTTATGCTGTTTGAATCGGCACCGCTCATTAGAGCTTTGCTACTTGCTTTTCTTATTTTCGTCTTTTTTTTTTGGCTTTTTGGGGTTTTTTTTGCCTTTTCTTTTTTTCTTTCTTATTCTTTTGTATTATCCGTATTATCCGTGATGATATAACTTTTTATTTTTTATTTTTCAAATTTAATTATGCTAAAAAGTTACCAGTAGTTACAGTGTATTTTTAGCCATTACAGTGTAAAATAAGTCATAAGCCAGAACTTATAAGCCCAAATGAGCGACTTATGCTGAATATCGATTGAATGTTGGGATCCTAACCAATCTCTTCCCATTTATCGTCAAATGTTGTTCCAATCTTCCAAAATAGGACCAGAGCGATAAATGGTACAATCGTGCAATTGTGCGTCTGTATGCTACTATACCGTCGCTCCTCCTCCCCTCCCTCTCCTTTTGAACCAGTGCAATCGCTCCCCTCCCCTCCCCCTCTCTTCTTCGGCGTCGAAGCAACTCCACACCCCTCCTCTGCCTCCCCTACCTCCTTATCCACCAACAATGGTGGGAGGCGACCTCGTTGCCTGGTCGCACTGTCATCTCCTCCTTCCTCTGCTATCATCCTATCTAATCTAATATTTAGTGTTCCGTCGTCGACGTGCCTCCTTTCGTCACCGTCCTCCGCTGCCATCCATCACTGGATCACCGCCTCTCTATGTCCTGGGGCCACAATGAACCCGTTGTTGGCATGTCTGAAGTTGGAGGTGAAGGAGGAGGGGATGGGGTGCCGGAGTTGAAAAAGGAGGTGGAGGAGCGGCGCCGAAGTTGAAGAAGGGGTGTTTCCAGTGCCTAGAGATGATCGAATCCAACGGCAGACAAAACGGTATACTGTTTTTTAGTATCTCTTAATTAATACATGGGTCCTACTGGTGGGAGGAGTTAGTTCTAAATATTCGAAGAAAAGATGGTCCGTTCTTTAGATGCTTAATTTGAATTTACATCGATTCAATACACTAAAAATGTAAACTAAATGGTGTTGTTTCTTGCCCCAGGCACAAGTGATTACAGTACTGCTGATTCATGTGATGCTCATTCAGATTGCCAGCGCTGCTTCCTGTTGCAGAAAATCTATACGGCCAAATTGCATTCTTGATTTCAATTAGCACATGGCCTTCATTTGATTCATTCTCTTGATCAAATAACCGAAATAAGTCAGCAACTCACGAGATCTACAACATGGGCAGTCCAAATGTTCTGTTCCTACCTGAGAATTGGCATTTGAAAACCAAGATTTTGGCTGTGATCGGTTCGGCTTAAAAGCCCATGGCTTATGGCTGAAAACATCAGAGTTGGTCAAAAAAGCATCATGTGGTGACAGAGGCTTATTTAGCATAATTAAATTTAAAAAAATTTAAAAATATAAAAAATATGTTAGCCCAATATGTATAATACAAACGAATACGGGAAAAAAAAGAACCGGCAAAAAAGCTCAACAAAAAGCCAAAAGTTCAGAAAAAGACGAAATTCATAAATAGTGAAAAATAAGCCAGAAGCCAGAAGCTCAAGCCGAACCGATCAGGGCCTTTGTTGTTGGGACACCCGGAATGACTCGACGAGCTCCACGTGTACGAATACAATTGGATGGATGCCCTCATCAGTTCATCACCCTAAACCTCAAGCCCAAGACATGCTTTAACTTCAGGGGCAAGCAAAAGGCAACCACGTAGCCATCCGGGAAGATTCCATCCAGTACAGTAAAGCGCGGCCTTCTTGCGCTGAGCACCACACAAACGCAACGGCTCGTCCGATCGAAGCTTCGGAGTCCCCGCCGACCAAACCGACGGCGCGGACTCGTGATCCCACGATAAGAACACGGGGATCGCAGCGGCAGTTCCCATTCGAATCTCCGAGACCGACTCGTCTCGTCCCCAACCGCGCTCCCCTCCCTCGTGCGCCGCGCGTGCGCGCTCTCGTCGTCCCGCGTCGCTCGCCGGTTGCTCCTCGCCCTCGAGTTCGCCGTTCTCCCGGTTCGGCGATCCTTGGTGCTACGTTAGAGAGGTGCGTGCGTGCGCTCTGATCGCTCGCGAAACCCTTTCTCCTCTCCTCCAGGCTCCTGTTTGTTGTGTGTGTTTTCGTGAGGTTTCCAAAAGATCTGTTTGATTTCCTTGTGTGCGAGGTTTTCCACTCGGGTTGATTGATTTGGTTCGTCGAAATCTGACGCCGCGACTTCTTAATCTTGACGTGGTTCTTTATCTTTGTTTGCTGTTGCAGACGGTGACTGCTCGCCTGCGGTAGCGGATTCGCGGGCCGGCGCGATGGTTTCCTTCGAGATGAATGATCGCAAGAGTACGCGACTCCACAACCACCTGTTTGATCCCTTCCCCTCTCTTTCTCGCGCAATTTGTGAGTCGTTTGGTGCAATATTGGGTCGTGTTTGCTTCCTCCTTTTCGCGCAATTCATCAATCGTTTGGTGGGGATAGGGTCGTGTTTTGCTTTGTACGTGCTCCTCTGCTAATCTGCTGCTGATTGCCGTAGGAGAGATTATTTGTTGTTTCATTTCCACATCATGGATTACTTGCGTTTCATAGTTAATGCCACAGCAAAATTTAAGGTCCAACGGATCCTGTGTCCAATTTACCAGTCTTTGTTTGGTGCGAATAACCTCACTAAATTAACTGATGTTGTGCATTACACTTTGTGTACCTGCATTCGTTTCGCGAGGAGAATTTGCCATTACTATTGACGCAGTAATATTATGTTGCGCTACTGTTAAATGTAGCAAGTTATACGCTCTTAGCGTTTCTTCTCTGCACATTGAAGTTATAATCCTGTACAAAATTAAGTTCGGATTAGTAATTTGAAATCTATTAAGAATGGGAAAGCTTTAGGTGTGCAGGTGTCGATGTTTCAGAATAAGAATTTCAGTCATTTTTATCGATATTTGGTCATCCATTGATGAACAAGCTGTCAGATGTAGTCATCTAAATGCCTCCTGATTTCTGACCAGGAGGGACCCTACAATACCTGAATATGACTGTTGACATAACACAATATGTTCTGTAATTTGGCTGCCATATTTAACTTCGTGACACTTCCTTCCTTGTCTTGTACTTCTGTTGTGATGTACAATGCGTCTTCACCTCTCAACTCTTGCTCCACCGCTCATCACTTTTCTCCAACAGAGATTGGGCTGGGCTTGACTGGATTTGGGGTTTTCTTCTCGTTTCTTGGGATCATCATGCTGTTTGACAAGGGGTTCCTGGCAATGGGAAATGTAAGATTAGTCCTCCTAGTTTACTCATAGTACACTGTAGCTTCATCCTTCTAATAAGTACGTATTTCATGTTGTCAGATTCTCTTCGTGTCTGGTGTCTCGCTAACCATTGGGCTGAAGTCAACTGTGCAATTCTTCACCAAGCCTAAGAATCACATGGTTCTGTACCAATGCAAGCTCAGTCACATATCCCACCTGTTCAGTTCCAATTCAATTATCAGCTAACATGATTCACCTGATTGCGCAGGGTTCGATCTCTTTTGGGATCGGATTTTTTCTGGTCCTTATCAGTTGGCCTGTCTTAGGCATGATGGCGGAGTTGTATGGTTTTGTCGTGCTCTTCAGGTTGGTAAATTCTCTAATGTTCTTTTATATGATCACCTGGTAGTTGATTTGCGACGTGCGTTACGAAATAGAAACATTTGGGAAATGTATCTGACTGCTGAATCTCCTCACAGCGGCTTCTGGCCAACTGCTGCTGTTTACCTGCAAAAAAGCCCCACCTTCGGTTGGATTTTCCAGCACCCTTTTGTGACTTCGGTATGGTTATATTTCTAATTCTTAAGTCATCAGCTGTGCTTTATTCCCCATGCTTTGTTCTTATGGATTTGCTATTTCATGGTCGCCTAAAATTTTCTTTAAGGACCATTGCCCCATAGATTTGTATGGAGATTGATATGCTGTATGACATGTGACATCCCGGCCCCTTGTTCTTATTGCTGTTTCCTATTCTCATTTCGCAGTTGCTCACTCGGTTTAGAGGAAGACGAGTCCCCGTGTAATTGCCTTGATGCTGAATCAGAATCATCCCCGAAGAGTGCCAGATCGCCTGTAAAAAAGTAGATGGACATATGCGTTTTTGTTCGTTTGTAATTCGTTGGTGCTGCCGGTATGTGAATCTTGCTGTGCTGCTACCAGTAGGTTGTCTGAAGATCTCTTGACTACGTCAGTGTTTGTTTGTACAAAGCCTTTCTTGCTTGTCAAGGAGGTAAAGGGATGGATTGGTTTGTACACCAGTATTTTCTTTTGCTATTTTTGTCGATGATTGAGATCCAATGTCGCCTATTAAACCTACAGGTAAATAAAATAAGAGACCATAACCAAACAAATATTTTATTGTCATGGACAAAAGAATGTTACATGAATAAATTTGATGTGTTCTGGGGCACAGGCACGTAGCCCATCAAATTTATGCCTATCTAAGGGGTGGAAATTAATGCCGCTACAAACGCATTTTGTCTTCACGCATGTGCCCAATTAAATCTTGGACTGTCATATTATTTGGCCAACCATTGTAAGTTGCCAGATGCGCCAATAATTGCTCCCATGTTAATCAGGTGGAAAATAGCTATGTTTTTTCAACTAGATAACCTGGTCAGAACTAACAAAACCATATAATTGATTGCCATTGCCCATGGCTAGTCGTCATTAGCTTTCAACTAGTTTATTACTAAAGGGATAAGGTTTCCTTTGAATCATGGTTGTAGACATGAACGTAATGTTAAGTGGAGCCTTATTATGTGGGTTCGCCATTCATAGGGAAATAGTGACCCGATCAAGAATCCTAGTTAGCTAGCTCCCCCATTTAAGAAAATAAGAAATATTTACTTAAGGCTAGGGGTGGGAAATGGATACAAATTATCTGTATTATCTAATTACCATATTCGATAGGATATAAATATCGTATATATTTTTTCATCCGATTAATAATTTCTTCTCTTGCCATACTTATTTGATGATAGCCTCACTAAGCATCCAGAAAACTCATCAATTCACATCCTGTAGTTGAGTCAATCAGTTCGTCAGTACAGGGTAAAGGGAAATCATCCTTAGGATAGGCAATGTTTAATCCGGTAAAATCAACGCACATGTGCCACTTACCATTAGCTTTATTGACAATGACCAGGTTCGTAAGCCACTCTGGATGGTCAACTTCACAAATGAAATCAACATCTAAGAGTTTGTCCAACTCTTGTCGGATGGCTTCTTGTTGATTAGGAGTGAAAACGTTGTAGCTTTTGCATTACTGGTCACTTGTCAAGCCGTATGGCTAGCATGTTCTCAATTACCTCCCTTGGGACGCCAGGCATATCGGATGGTTTCCAAGCAAACACATCTACATTTGCCTGAGGAAATCAATGAGCCTAGTTTCCTAATTCTTTTCCATTCCCGTCCTAAATCAAACTATCTTGGACCGGTCGTCAGGGTTGAGTGGCACTTGCTTCACTTAGCTTTTCAATCTTACTCGGCTTCTCGGCCTTACTCATGTTTGCTGCCTCATTAGAATCATGATAATTATCAGTGATCTCTAGATATTTACTATCACAATTAAGTGCAGTAGACTAATTAAGTTGCATAGAGATGACGCCTTTTGGACCATGAATTTTGATACTCTGGTTGGCGTGATGAGTAGCTACTACAAATTTTATTAGCGATGGTCTGCCCAATATGGCATTATAAGCTAACTCAAAATCCACAATTTCAAAAGTGATTAATTATGCTCTAAAATTGCAAACATATCCAAATATTATAGGCAATACTATTTGACTGATAGGTGTTATGAATGGACTAGGTACTATTTCAAAGAAGGGATTTGTAACTGGTCATATCTTAGAATGAGGTATTTGTATCTCATCTAAAGTACTAATAAAAATTAAATCAAGAGAACTACCACCGTCAACCAATGCTCTATCCACTTTGCAATTACTAATTGTAGAAGAAACGACAAATGGTAATTATCAAGGTGTGGACATACCTTTCGGGTAGTCATCCTTGTTAAAGGACAAAACTATATCCAACCACTTTGAGTCACTTGGCTTTCCTGGTTAAGTGTTGATGTTGTTAACTTCTCACCAAGTTGATTTGAACTGCATCTTTGACGAGTAGGTAGCATACCCTCCAAAGATGATGTTGACATGATTGTTGGCCTTCTGGTATGCCATTTCTTCATCTTCGTTGACGTCTTTGGTGTTGTTGTGACCACCACTTTCGGGCAATGTGGGCATTGGCCCCTTTCCCAAGTAGAAGGCATCCACACATTTCTTCCAAGTGCGGCAGTTACGCAAGTCGTGCCTAGATGCATTATGCAGTGGGCACCAACGGCCATTTCCGCTGGTCATGTTAGAGCCCTTGGATCCTGACTGGTTGTTGGAATGACCAACTTGTTTCTTCCATGGACCCTTGCCCTTGTTGTAGGTCAGACGTTGCTCTACGGCAGCGACCTCCCTTGATGAAGGCTTCATCTTATTCTTGTTTTTGGTTTTACCTTTGTGATCCTCAGATATGGTCGATTTATTCGACTCCTTCTCAGAGCCCTATAAACCTGGTTGTGGTGGTGTATGGCCTTTGACAGCCATATTGTTCCCCTCCACTGCTTCGTGAGTGTCAGAGTAGCAATCGACCATGTCAAATAATTCTGACACGATTCTTGGCAGGTGGGTGTTTAGGTCTTCTGTGAACCTCTTGTAGCGTATTACTTGTTTAAATACTTGAATAACAAAATCATTAGTAATTTTAGGAATGGTATTACATACTTCTACAAACCTATTAACAAATTAACGCAAATTTTCTCCAGAAGTTTGGCAAAGACAATGTAAATCATCCTCGTTTCCTGTCTTAGTGTAACAACTTTTAAAGTTTTTTTAAATAGCATGGTATAAAATTTTCCAACTATAAATATAACTTTTCAATTGGTTAAATAACCATGTTCGAGTAGATGCTTTTAACACAATGGGTAAGTAATTAGCCATTACCTTCTCATTGCTACCCGTAGCCTAGACGACGGTAGTGTAGATTTGAAGAAACTCTAAGGGATTCTGTGTCCGATCAAAACTTCCTAGATGCCATGGCTTCAATTTTTCAGGCCAGGTAACTTCTCTTAGCTCAGGTGAGAAAGCCTTGCACCCTGTGTATGGCCCCAAACATGGTAAGATGTTATGACCTTCATCATAATTATTAGGAGAACGAGGTTAAGTATGACCACAGTTAGAGTGTGCATGTAGGCCTACCCTCTCGAACATGCTTCACTGGGGCGGATCATCTTCTTGATGGTGGTTGTTCTAATGATGGCGATGTCCACAGGTAGAGTGGTCTGGCCTGGAGTCGGTCTAGGATCTTGAGGATTGTGAAAGACTACACTTTTGTAGCAGCCTCTTGTAGGTTGGTAGCCAATGAACAAATGGTCAAGAGGTCATGCTCATTGTTTTCCCACATCTGGTGGTTGAGGATCACATTTGATAGTATGTGAACATGATCAACCGAGGTTTCAATTTGCGAAGGAGATGGTACGGTGTTAAGATCTCTTATCCTTGTCCTGGGGATGACCTGGGGCATGGTTGGTGAATGTCGTTGAGCGAGATATCCGCCTGTGTTAGTGTTGGGCCTACTAAACATCCCTTGTGCATTGGAGTTGTACTGGTGACAAGCCTTCTCCATTGTCTTCTATATGATGGCAAGCAATTGTTTGTTGCATTGTTCCTACGTAAAACATTCGGTCTACTTCTGGGCCTCACGTTGTTCATGTGTGAAGAATCTAGGCCCCTAAAAATGATTTTAATAATTAATGATAACATTGCTTAAAGGGACTAACATGCTTATTAAGATGATCGAAAGGTTTAGTCTCGTATTTTGATGACGTCACGGCAAAAGCATAAAAAGGTGATCAAAGATTTGACATTGATCAAGACATGTCTCAAGGCAAAGGTATATCGTAGTATAATGACCTCTTTGTAGTTTTTACCGGTCTCGATGTTTGGTTGAAAAGACCGAATTTATAGAATAGATGTTGTACTATAAAGATAGGTCATGGCTAGTAGCTTGAAGTTAACTTTGTGCCACTTTGATCAATTGTGGTTCATGCATTCATTTGGAACTTTACTTGTAACCCTCTCTGAAATTTCCTTTGAAACTAGTGTGACCGTAGGCATTTAAATGGTAATACCACTCCTTCGGTATTACCAACAGTTACACGCCGGTAACTTTTTAGAGAGGTGTATTTATGATCTTTTCCAGAAATGGTACTATCGTAGCTTGTTGGCTAGTAGTATCACAAAGTGGTATGATTGCAATTGTTTCGTGGTAGTACCACAGAGCGGTATCATTGCACCATGTGATTGGTACTACTAGAGTACGGTATGACCGCACTTTAGTTAATGGTAACTAATTTTCAGAGATGTGCATTTTTAGAGCATTTTCTTTCCTTTAGAAATCAGTACTACCATAGCTGAGGTGCGGTACTACCATATGATCGGTACTACCAGACCCTGCAAGTGTGGTATTATAGATATTTGAGTTAACAGCTAGTTTATGTGCATTTAATAAATCTTAAGTAGCCGTTGAATAGTAGGTGCGGTAGTACTTGTCACTACATGGCGGTAGTATCGTATCCCCTGATTTTTGAAAGATTTTGACCCCCAACGGTCATCTTGGTGGGTGGGGGCTATAAATACCTCCCTACCAGCAACATGGAGTTCTTCTTAGACCTTATTGAATATACTTGAGCTCTTGCTACTCTCTCTTCAACTCATTTGTTCCATTTTCATATTTTGAGCTTGTTGAGAGTATTTAAGTGCATTGCATCATCTAGTTAATCATTGCTACACTTAAAAACCTTCAAGCAAGCGTCATTGGCTTATTACTCTTAGTGGTTACTTACATCTAGATGGCTTGGAGTAGCTTGTGCGGTGATCTCTTTAAAGAACATTGTGAAGAGACCTGGCACATTTGTCCGTGGTGTGGTGCTCGCCATCTCTGAAGTGGAGGAAGAGCAGCTATAGTGAAATTGAGGTAGTTAAATTTAATTCATGGAGCCAGTCCAATCCATTTGTGATTACCTCAACAGGAATTAGGGAAGACTGGCAAGTCTTTGAGACCACGGGCAAACATCGCGTATCATCGTTGTGGTTTATCTCTCTTATCTTTACTTTCCACATTTACATAGGATTATATTTAGTATAGATTTAGGTTTGTGGTGCCTTAGTGAAACCTAAAGGATTTAGGTCTTGCTTGTGCAAAACAATTTTAATTAGTTCATACTTGCTATAAAATTGTGATTTAGCCGAAAGAATTTAAAAATCCTATTCACCCCTTCTAGTCGGTTATCCTTGATCCTACAACATGACACTCTTTGTTCATCAGTCTCATTGGCGTTGATAATTGCACATGCATGAAAGTCAGAGCAAATGTAGGGTGAAAATGTCCCATCCTCATCAGAGGAGGGGTAGTAGTCGAGATCTCAGAGTAGATGTTCTGGAGATGATTCTACCAAAGCCTTAGCATTGATATCGTCAGTAAGATCATGATTGGGTGCCATGGCATTGACATCGTAGTTACCTATCTCTCCAGTTGAGACAGGAGTGGGAAAGTACTCGCCCTCAGAGTTTCTTGGGGGTGGCAGCGCCTTCTCTGTTGTCTCAGCCCCAATGGATTGGGTTGTGGGCAACACAGTTTCTCCCTCAGAAACATAGTCAAGGTAGAAGTTGCATTTGCATGCCTCCTCGAGAACGTAGTCATCGTCCATGAGGTCGGCATAGTCAGCAAGGTCAAAGGTGTTCTCTAGTTCATGCGCGAGGGCTTGGAAATATCACGATAGCGATATCTGGCTTGATGGCGCCCTCCTAGCGCCAACTATCGGTGATTGAGATCCAGGTTCCCCTATCGAACTTACAAGAAAAGAAAATAAGAGAGGATGACCAAATAGACACTTTATTGCCATGGAGAGAAATAATGTTACAGGAATGAATTCGATGTGTTCTGGGACACGCATGCCACCTTATTTATGCCTATCTAAGGGGTGACAGTTAATGTCACTAGAGGCGTTAGGTCCGTCTTTCATAGGAAAATACTGATCCGGTCGAGAATTCTCGTCAATCTTTTTATGAGACATGAATTTCCCAGTGCTTAAAAAAGACATTCAATTCGCACTCCCCCTGACTTGAGGCTCTGAACCTACAGAATAAGTTGCCACCCTTCAATTTCTAAAGGTTCCTACTCTGACGTCTGATGAGCTTTCTGTAATGTTTTCTTGTACGCTAGCGAGCGTTGGGCTGTCGTGCAGTTGTGTTGCTACATGCATCTGCATGCAAGTTTTGCTATTGGCATGCTGGATCCATGGGAGACTGGTATCAGGGCGTGCAAGGTTTGCTGCTGGCAATCTGCGTGGAAGGCCGACGTGGGAGACTGGTATCAGGGCCAGCCAGCGGGGCCAGCGGGAAAGAGCAACACCGGGGCCATGGGTCAGCGTAGGCACACCATGCACAGGACGAAGTTGCGCTCGCCCCAGTCCCCACATCAGCTCTTGAGTCTTAACGCTGAGCCTACGTGCGGTGTCACCAGCATCAGCATTTTTTCAGTCCCCACTCGCGCCGCACCGGACAACGGCTACGGCCTACCGCATGACAAATGCGCTACACATGCATCATTAGTGTTAGTGATATGCCCTAGAGGTAATTATAGAGATGATTGTATCACTTCTATATTCATGATCTTTTGAATAATATATTATTTTATCCCTTAAATAAATATCTTTCATATTGACTAACAAGTATATGACTTATTCATGGAACTCTTTATTTATGTTTTGATGTTATTCTAAATTATTCCTGATCTTATATCATCATGTGGGATAATTATGATTTACAGATCAGCACATATATTGATTGATGATCATGTTTCACGGATCATGGATATGGAATATCAAATCAATAATATGGACACATGTTAGAGAAATATGATGTTAGATTGACCCACCACGAGACATTGTTAAAATTTTATATTCTTAAGTGTCATCAGTTGGTTTTATACATAGTGTATGTAGAATTCTTAGATCTAAGATCGTCATTGTTTCCTACACGAGTACTAGTTTACTTAGGGGTTACCAAACACTACTCCGTGACTAGATGGCCATAATGTAGCTTTCGGGTTTACTATGAAACATGCGGAAGAATATGAGCACTCAAAATGGAATTTGCCTCTCCTATATAACAGGAGATATCTCTGAACTTCTCGATGTAGTTGGATTAAGGAAGTACATGGCCATACTGAATGTGGTTGAGAAGCCAATTATAACTGAGTAATTCACTACAGATTCGAGTGAAAAAATCGAGCTATCATAAGATGGCACGCTTCTCTCCTTGAGTTCGATCTGGTATCATAAGGTAAAGGGATCAATACATAAGTACTATATAGGTTTGTCTGATATGATTTTTATGTACGTTTGGGAGTCATTATGTCCTGCTAAGGATCGCTACCGACTTATGGACCGAAAAGGAGTTTTTGGCCTATGATCAAATATACATGAACATACATGATCACACACTTAATAGGTTGGAACAATAAGAGTTCGGATGATAGTCTCCGAGTGGGATACAGGCTCAGCTCGTATCAAATAAGGATCTGATTGGAGGCTATATAAAGGGAGGTGCGGGGCTGAGTGAGGGATCCCGAAAACACACTCGTCGAAACCCTAGCTGCCACCTCTCATAACCCCTACTGTGCGCGCTGGTGCTAGCACACCAACACACGGTGTTCCATCTTTGGACGTGTGGACTTCGGTAGAGGTGTTGCTGCGACTGCGGTGCTGATCAGGACGATCGGGAGGAGGAGACGGTTAGCCGGAGGACGATCAACTTCTGCCACTACACCGACGCGCTCTTCGTTGAATCGGCTGCTTCAACTCTACTTTCGTTGTACTGCACGTCTAGTGATAACGATCTATGATCTTTTACTTGCATGGTTTTCTGATTTACGTGATAGAAAATTTATATCTGTGTAAATACAGTCTATCCGTATCCTACCAGTTAGCTCGCACGCCGTCCGCCCTCACGTGCCGAGTGCCAACTAGCCGGGCACGTTGATACCAAAGCGCGGGAATGTGAAACGGGAAGTAGTGGACAGAGATGGGTTTCGGCTGCACGCGGGCACAGATCCACGCCATAGCTCGCCTCGCCCGCCTTAGGCTTCAAGTTCGAGCACGGTCATGCCGAGTTGGCCCGTAGGTCGGTCCAGTGGCGAATCCACCGGGCAGGCTTCATCAGGCTGAAGCCTACCCTCCACCGATTGATCAACCCCCCTCCTGGCTCCTCCGGCGTGACCCTGCGGGCTACAGCTGTGACCTGCCATCATGCCATGGTTGGCGTTGGCGTTGCTGCAACCTACAAGCAGCAAGCCGGCAAAGAAGAAGAGCAAGGCCGAAGAAGCAGCAAAGCCAGGCCCAATTCACGTCCGTGGACCGCCCACCGGCCCACATCCCCACCAGTACTCTATTCCCGTGTCCCAAAATTCCCCAAATCTCCAATCCATTCCCCAAATCCCAAAATCTGGAGGTGCCGAGACAGGGAGCTGGGGAGGTGCTGGCGAGATCTGGAGGCGCCTAGGCAGGGAGGCCAAAGGTGGGATCGCCGTCTCGGGGAGCCAGGGAGGCCGGAGGTGGGGTCGCTGTCACAGGATTGAGAAGAGAAGGGGAGGCGGAGGTGGGGTCGCCGTTGCGGGGAGCCGAGGAAGCCGGAGGCGACGAGGCGGAGCCTGGAGGCTGGATCGCCAGAGCCTGGAGGCTCTGCAAGTCTCGCTGAGGCCTGAGGGCCTGAGGCCTAAGGTGGTGAGTCAGCGACACTGAGTGAGTACTGATCATTTCCAAGTTTTAACGGCGAAACGGCCCAACTGATTGTAGGTTTGCATTTGTAACTCATTTCTTAATTAGTCCGCCAAACTGATTGTATGATATTGTTAGAATATAGTGTGATATTATTATATATACTCAATTAGCATTTAATTCGTAGGTTTATAATAATAGAGAAACGAACTTTGTGTATGGTTATTTTATTTTAAATGTTCATGATCATTTAAGTAATTAAGTACAATTTGCTATTGTATCACTAATTTTTCTAATTTTGATGTACAGGTTGTTACCTACTGGAACCACATTTATATGTTTTGGGGATGCACTTGCCATTAGCGAGGTACCTCCATTGTATTTCTATTTTTTTTTTGCTTTGCTTTTATTCATGTATAAAACTAGGAATTTGATTACACAAAAATACAAAACTATGTTTGTTACAAATTAGTTTAGTCATTCAAGGCGTAGGGCCAATAATTCTGAAAAAAACTTATGAATTAATAGAAGAATACATACTCTTTTAGCCCATCCTTATTTTCTATTCTGGATTCGCCACTGGGTCGGTCTGGTCTTGTAAAGTCTGAACCGGATCCGTTTCTCTTAGCATGCACCGTCTGTGTTCTGTTCTGTACTAGCTCTGTTCCTCACCAGGCAGGCATTGCTTCATTGGTTTTATATATATATAAAAAACAGAAATTTCTTGCTTATGAACAGCTGATTGCATATCTTTGGCTGTTTGCATGAATAGTAGTACGATAAAAAATACGGTTTTGCCTGTTAACACTGCTTTGGGCAGCAGAGCTTATGCATCATCAGTACTCAGTAGCCAGGTTAAGCAACTACCATGGAGCATTAGTGCTTTACATCAGCAAGGGTAACTACACTAACCTACAAGAGTGGAACACGGTAATGCCAAAACACTTTATGTTCACGTGAACTAGCTACTTGCATCCAAAGCCGTGGAGAGATATAGCATTCTAGTGCAATGCCATCAAAATTTGCCTACCACATAACTGCATGAGCAGCATGGAAGCAGATGCGATCCGAGATTACTATGCGCTTAGGCAAACTCGGAAGCAGATTAAGCTGCCTAAGGACTGGATGCGACTGCTACAAGATTAGCATGTACAACATACTTTCCAAGAAGAAACATCTGAGTATAGCGACTACAGGCTTTGCAGAAGGATCAGCATGTCGATAGGCAAGTCCCATATCGGGAAGAGACACAAGCCGCGACTTGTAAGTGTGTCCATTTCTTCGCTTTCCTCCTGCACACATAATTATGAGGCAGTTGGTTCCTATAGTAGCGAAGTGAAATGTTATGAAGTAGGGAGATCAAAGATGTGATTACTTGAAGAGCAGAGGGCAGTAAGGGCCAGAGACATGCAGTAGTGAATGCCTGGTGGTATCATAGAGAAAAAATTTCAAAATTTCAGAAGAGCAACGCATGTAACGAGATGAGGGCCTGTATGCTATGCAATTCTCGTGCAAACATACATGAAAACTTGAAAAGGCAGGAGATGTGCTCCATATCTTTAATTAAGTATCGGAAATCAATTGAAAATTTTGTTATCACAGAGTTGAAACAGGGATACGCAGAAGAAACCTTAAGTTGCTCGTGCTGAATCTGAATGTAGTGCCTTGCTTCCTGTAGAACAGATGCTATGTCTTTCGGGAGCGGCTCTGGTGCAGGCCCCCTGCACATAGCTATGTGCAGGAGTGCCTAGATGAGTAACACGTGGCAGCAGTGTACAGATTCACGACACGTGACAAAAAATCAAAAAAATGCAAAAAAAATAGTTAAAAAATTGTAAAAAGTATTTTTTTAAGTACTTAAAAAATACTTTTTAAGTATAAAAAAATACTTACAATTTTTCAGTATTTTTTTGAATTTTTAAACATTTTTTTGATTTTTTTTAGTATTTTTTTATTTTTGGCCACATGTTGTGAATCTGTACACCTTCTGCTACGTGTCACTCATCTAGGCACCCCGCACATAGCTATGTGCAGGGGCCTGCACCTGAGCCGCTCCCATGTCTTTCTGCCTCAAAAAAGAATAACATTCAGATGCTATTTCTATCAGCAGGCGCACTAAGCATTGCACTTCATTAAGAATTTTTCAATGATTCATGTAAGTGAATTGCCCCCACCGAGGCACTGACATATATGCAATTGGGGTTTCTAGCTGCTTGCATGAGAATAGAACAAAAATGAAAGGACATATACCTTCCCCAAAGGTGAAACCAACTTGTGCAACTCCAATTTCCTATCAGCAAGGTTATCCCTCGAGCTGGTCCAATATGACCACAGAGAGCATGGGTCAAATTCACTATCAGAAAACAAGAACCATACAGTATTTCAGCAGGTCATTTGCAGTATTACTACTGCCCCATAATTGCTCCCCTCCCAAATTCTAAGTTATGTCATCTCATTCTCACCACAAAAACCTGACTACATAATTGATCGGAATCATGTTCTTAAACGGGCATTCACCACTCTTACAGTTACATTCTCATGTAGCCCATTTACCCACAGATGCTAAATTCAGTTTGTCGAGGTACCATACCACGCATGCACTACAAGTCCAGAGCAAGAAATGAGAAGGGAAAAAGGAAAAAATTGAACCTACGTTGACCCTCTTCCAAGAGCGAGATGCTCTCTTCCTGATTTTCTTCGCGGGCGAACCATCATCCACAACCGCCGCAGGGCACCGCTTCCGCTCCCTTCTGTCACCGGCATTTCCCTGTTCTTCCAACAAAAACATAGGTCACGAAATTAGCCAAATGCAACACCCTCGATTCAAACACATCGAGAATCCAATGGAGAAACTGTAAAGGGGAGCAAAGAAACCATCACACCAGCCATACCTCGCAGCTGCTACAAGTCGGGCAAGGTGCAGATGGAAATGGTTGAAACCAGATGAACCCGTGAGATGGCCGTGTAGCACTAGCACCTGCGGCTTCAAGGCCACCGCGGTGATCTTCGCGGCGTGAGAGATCCATTGGGGGGTCACCTCACCTCTTCTTGATTCCTCCGGTGCCTAAAAGCCACCCAAAGTTCATGCTCCGGTCAAGTACTTTTCGGTCAGTCAGGGCCGGAAGGCCATTTACGTTCGGACAGTGGCTTGACAGTTTGGGTGCGCGTTACTGACTCGGTTGCAGTGCCGACTGCTGAGTGTACCGACTGGCATCAGGCATGAGTTGCCACTTGGACTATTCTTGGAAGGAACAGGTGGGCTCGGTGACTGTTGTGTTTTTGCATGCAGCCATCTTTTAACTTGCTTGAAAAGCCCTAAAATTTCAAACCAAATTTTCTGTGAAATTTTGCTTATTTTTGGGGAAATTTTGGAAACTTTCCTTTTTGGGAAAGTTCCCCTCTTGGTCGCTTTCCTCTTCTGGCCGAGGCGCCTCTCCCCTCCTCCGGCGCCCCGCCGTTTTCCGCTTTCCCCGCTCCCCAGCGCCTGCCTCCTCCTTCTCCCGTTGGCGCCGTTTCCCCACCCCGTCTCCCTCCTCTCCCAGCGACTCCCTCGCTCTCCCCTTCGCTCGCGCCTCGCCTCTCCCCGTCTTCCTCCTCGCGCACACGCTGCACGTGCCCGCGACCGCGCCCGGTCTTCGCCCGCGGGATTCATCCCCCACCGCGCTGACGCCACCGTCTCGACGTCAGCGCCGCCGCGCGTCGCCGCTCCCTCGCTCAGCCCCACTCGCCAGCCTCCCCCTCCCCTCTCTCCCCCCCCCTCGCCACCCCATCCTTCCCCCTTGGCGCCCGGTTCTTCCCCCTTGCCCGCCCGTGCCTCCTTCCCCGAAGCTTCTTCCCCTCCGCTCGGGTTTAAAACCCCCATTCCCCGGCTCCTCTCTTCCCCCTTGCTCCCCGATCTCCTCCACCCCTTTCCCATTCCCAAATTGCTCGCGCGGTGCTCCTCCACCTCCTCAACACGCCGACTTCACCTAGCCAGAGAAGCCCGAGGAGCTCCGGCGCCGAAGACCGCGCCGGCCACCGCACCCTCCCGTGGCAAGACGCTCTGCAGCTCCTCGGCCTCCACCTCCGCCTCCAGCGTAAGCCCCTTGAGCCCGATCGTGTGGCCGCCATTTGGGCCGCTTTGTCACCGGCGAGCTTCTCCACCACCTCAAACCCGATTCCTTCCTTCGCCTCCCTTCCTCTCGGTGCCCTTCCTCACTTCCCCGAGCCCCGGTTGAGTTCCACGTGTGGAGCCGCATCCGTGGTACCCTCCCCGCCGCCGGGTCCTCGCCGACGCAGAGAGCGGCCCGCCGCCATCGCTGTCGCTTGCGCGCCCGGCGAGAGGTAGACGAAGGGAGATGTGGCCCCTCCTCCGCCGTCGGATCCTACCCTCACCTTCTAACCTCAGCCGTTGGATCTTCCCGTACCGCTTCGGTCGCCTTCCTTGCTTCGCCGCCGTCCGATCCTCCCGCTCCGCATCTCGTCCGCTCGCTCCGCCCGCATCCGAGCCGCACCGCCAGGACACGCGTCGTCCATCCATCTCGTGCGGGCGCAGCGCAGCTGGGCCACTTCCCCGGCCCACTCGTTCCCGCGTGCGCGCGCACGAGCGTTGGGCTGCTCGGCCAGGCAGGCCGCCTCCTCGCCGCCGCGCCAAATGTCGGGCCGGCCGTTCATCGTTCCAACCGATTTTCCAGTGATTTTCCAATTTCCAAAATCCAGAAAAATCCAAATAAATCCTAGAAAATCACAGAAAATCCCAAGAATTCCCAAATTCCACCTTTTTGCTTCAAATATTATTCTGGACCCATTTTTGGCCTCCATTTACATAAATTCATCCCAGATAATTTTCTAAAATTCCCCATTTATGGATTTATGCATTTTACTCCTTTTTAAATTAGTTTATTTCTCCTCGCTTGATTAGTATCGAGCTGGACTTATTTATTTTACGTGTTTGCGCTAGTGTCGGAGCTTTCGGAAGTTCAAGTGCAAGCTCAGGATTCAGGTGCTTCTTCGTTCGAGCTAGCCGAGATCATCCAAATCAACGGCAAGTCCCAAATCCTTTGACCATGTTGTATCCCATAATGTTTAAATTATATTATTATAATATTTGCATTGAGCTAGTTCTGAAAAGTTAGTTCAAAGTAAAATAAAATGGTTCAGAATGACATGTTATGTAGTTAAACCTACCACCGACAAAAGCCATGTTAAACTTGTAGCCATGCCTTGGTAACCCTAGAAATAATTATCTGTTAATCTAGATAACTGTAAGTTATTATTATCACTCAAAGTCCTTACACTAATAAGGTTGTGGCTGCGGGCCAATAGACTTTGGAAAACCCGACTCTAGGGCAGGGTAGTATGGGATGCCGTGCCCTAGGGCGGAGTATGTCGACGTGTAAGATAGGGTAAGGGGGGCTGTGGTGCGCCGCGAGACGGTTTTCGCCCGCCTTTTACCCTGGGTTGCAGGTCGTGGACCTGGCCGGGGTTGCGGACTCCGGGGGAAAAATATAAGGACTAAACCCTTACGCTGAGCAATTGACATGGTGACCGCTCAACCACAGGAGTTGACTTGTCAACACTGGTTTAGTAGCTGCTCAACTCAATTGAAACTCTACAGGTGGTGAGAAGTAGGTGTTTGAGTAACGTGGTTAGGCGGCCGTGCTTTGGTGCCTAACAACGGAGAATTCACTCAAGTGGACGTTTGTGTGCGTGTGTAGGTGTGTGAGTGTGTGAGCCGGACTGAGTGGAATTCTCTGGGTAGAGCCTATATAAAGAATTGAGCGTTGAAACGACCGCTTTCTTAACTCTTTAGCGGAGTTAAGGGATCGTGTGGGTAAAGTCGAGCAAACTCGCAGAGTCAAATAAATGGTATTCGAATACGCCGTGCTCCTGTTATTGGAGCCGTGTCACTTGGGTGATTCCACCGCAATGCTTAAGTAGTTTTGTACATGTTTTAACTTGTTTAGTGGCTAAATTAACTCTTGATTGAAAACCCCGAGTTCTTGAGAAGTAGTTTTGGGTCCGTTTCGAAAATGTTTGCAAATAAAACCGCATCCACTCAAGTTAATAAACCAAGTATACTCCTTCCATTGTAAATCGGTGCATGTAGTAAAATAGAATCCCTTTGGGATTTCTTTGAGCGGTTGTTTGGCTCACGGCTTGCTTAATCAACTTTTAGAGGATCAAGACGAAGGTGAAGGTCTCCCGCTGAGGAGGTCCTGAAGGTCTCTTCTTCGACGAGGATCCGTGGCTTTAGGTCTTCGCCGCGCTCGAAGCGGATCTTGGAGTTTTGTGATGTAATTATACTTTGGGCTTGCACGCCCCGCTGTCAAAATGGATGTTATTCCTTATATGAAATATATGCTGGACTTTTGTTGTAAGCATGCAATGGTATACTCTTGCGCGACACTCCATAACCGTTCATGCGTGAATAGTTACGGAATGCCGTGTCCGTACGCGCCCCTGGAAACGGGGGTGTTACAAGAAGTGGTATCAGAGCAGGCTCTTTGACCGTAGGATGAGACCTAAGGCAAACTAGGAAGCGATTTTATCGCAAAATTTAATTTAAGCCTTAAAAAGGGTTTATGAAAAATATAAGTATTGTTGCTGTCTTTTCCTCTCTTGTTGCTACCTTATCTATCTTAGTTTACTTCTGCTTAAGTTTTGCTTTCGCAAAATGTTTACTGTTTTGCTTGTCTAACTTCAAAATTCCGTTCCTCAGTAGTTGGAGGAGTAGCGATTGTTCGCTAGATTAGACTGACCCTGAGTGGTAGTGGTATTTCTTTGTAATGTAAAGCAGGTGTATTCATGAACCCTAAGTGGTTTGTGTACCACTTGCATAATATAAATTTATGTTCATTATCCTTGTATATTGTTTGCTTAATTATCAGTAATTCCCCTGTATTCAAAGCTTTCTCCGTCCCTTTCGCTCTTGTTCTTGCCTTTTTCGCCCTATACTTGCCTTGAAATTCAAAGTCTTACTTATCTACTCTTGATTGCCAAAGCCGCTGCAAAGCTGATCTCTAGTTCCCAATTGGCAGATGGACCCAGAGCAGCAGAGTGGTCAGACCAGCGGGCAGGGTGCACCTGCCACAGATCAAGCGACATTGGCTAGTGTATTAGCAATGATGGAACAGAACCGGTATCAAGGAGAACAGAATATTTTGCGAGTACTAGATCAGCATGCCAGACTCCTTGAACAAATATCAGCCAGATCCCCAGGCATACCAGGTGGAAGCAATGTTAATCGGGATGGTGCACCAATTTCCACCCGATGGGCAGACTTTTTGAAGACGCGTCCACCAGTCTTTTCTACCTCAGCTGACCCCATAGTGGCTGAGGACTGGCTTGTGGACGTGGAAAGGAAGCTTGATACTGTACGATGCGATGATAGAGAAAAAGTGTTGTACGATCCCACGATTGCGTGGTGCCGCAAAGAACTCGTGGATCAACTATCGGCGCACCCGCGAGCAGTAGAACTTAGTTGGGAAGAATTCTCAAAGGCCTTCCGCAAGGCACACATACCCGATGGCGTAATGGAAGCCAAACGCCGTGAATTTTTGGCACTCAAACAAGGTGGACGCACAGTTATGGAATACCTGCACCAATTCAACCATCTATCCAGATTTGCCCCAGACGATGTCGATAATGAAGAAAAGAAGATGAGCAAATTCCGAGCAGGACTACAACAGTCTTTGAAGTTTCATATATCAGCTATGAAATTCAAGGACCTACATGATATGGTAGATAGCCTGATCAACTCAGAAGAAGCTAGAGGTGAGATGGAGGATTATAGAAAGCGTAAAGCAAAGACACAAGACTCGTCTTCCTCACACACTGCTCTCATGGAGTAAGACCACGGATCGCCCTCCTTTCGGTCCCAACCTCCCGCCGGTTGTGGTGCTACCCAAGACCCAGCCAGACAACCCCAGAAGATGCCACTCCTCTACCACTTGCTATCAAATGCCCTACTCGCAGTGGCAATCATCTTGCCGACTCCGTCCACGGAGATCAAATGCTTGTTTCCACTGTGGTGAGATTGGGCACTACAGAGATCGTGTCCCCTAAGAACTTGCCATCCGATGCAGCCAAGCTACAAGTCCAAAACCAAAGAAGAAGAAGCGAAGACACAAGTAGGCTTTAGCACTCCCAAGGAGGTCTCTTGCAGATCAAAGCACTGACCCCAATCTCCAGCAGTACAGAAATTTCACATCCAGAGGCCGAGGTAGAGGCCGCACTGCACTCCACCTTCTATGCGAGGGTGAACCATGTGTCGCAGAAGACGCACTGGAGCAAGTGACATCATTCTTTGGTATGTTCCCAATCAACTCCATACTGCATTGATTTTGTTTGACCCTGGTGCAACACATT
Source organism: Dendrocalamus sinicus (assembly GCA_036346575.1). NCBI lineage: Eukaryota > Viridiplantae > Streptophyta > Magnoliopsida > Poales > Poaceae > Dendrocalamus > Dendrocalamus sinicus. The sequence goes on along the minus strand of CM070660.1, from coordinate 5,463,029 downwards.
CGTTTATTTCGAAGAGTTTTGCTTCAAGAAATCAGTTGCCTTCTGTTTCATTGCCAAGACCTTATGTGGTCGAAACCCCTGGGGTTAGAATGGAGTCCCACCGTGGGTGTGCTGGGCTTAATATAAAAATCCAAGGGGTAGATTTCAGAGCAGATTTACTGCAGCTAGATATGTCAGGATTAGATGCCATTTTGGGCATGAACTGGCTAGCCAAGAATAAAGGCAAAGTGGATTGTGAGATCAAAACAGTGTCATTAGTCAATCCTGAAGATCAGAAAGTGGTAGTAAAATGCATCGAGAAGTATCAAGAATGCAAGGAAACGCATGATCAACATGCTAGCAGCCACACCTAACCAAGTGCCAGTAATACAAAAGTATCCAGATGTGTTTCCTAAGAACTACTGTGCAGACTTCGATGCACAAGTAGAACTTGCCATAGAACGGTCCCCAGCACAAAACCAATCGCCAAGCATCAAGTTCCAGAATGTCACCAGTGAACTGAAAGAGCTCAAGAAACAATTGGATGAACTGCAAGAAAAAGAGTTTATTCGACCAAGTATTTCACCTTGGTCGGCACCAGTTTTGTTTGTGAAGAAGAAGAATGGAGAGTTAAGGATGTGTGTTGATTACAGAGGTTTGAATGCTGTCACAATCAAAAACAAGTACCCTTTGCCCGAATTGATGACCGTTTGACCAACTCAAGGGTGCCAAAGTGTTCTCCAAGATCGATTTGCGCTCGGGTTACCATCACTCAAGATCCGAGAGCAAGATCGAGAGAAAACGACCTTCATAACCAGATATGGATTATTTGAGTTCACGGTCGTTCCTTTTGGTTTAACCAATGCGCCAGCCTATTTCATGAATCTTATGAATCTGGTGCATATGGACCAACTGGACCGATTTGTGATAGTCTTCATTGACGATATTCTGATTTACTCCAAAAGCGAAGAAGAGCACAAGAAGCATTTGCATATGGTTTTGACCAGATTGAGGGAGCATCAGTTGTATGCCAAGTTCGACAAATGCAGCTTTTGGTTAAAAGAAGTTGCTTTCTTGGGTCACATTATATCTGAAGATGGAGTCAAGGTTGATCCAGAAAAGATCACCATGATCATGGAATGGGAACAACCCAAGACAATAACGGAAGTGAGAAGCTTTCTTGGATTGGCAGGCTATTATCGCCGATTCATAGAAGGATTCTCCAGGATTTCTCGCCCACTCACTCAACTCCTGAAGAAAGACAAGCCATTCACTTGGACAGATGCTTGTGAAGAGAGTTTTCAGTTATTGAAGACCAAGTTGACAACAACACCAGTACTAATTTTGCCCAACCCAGAAAAGGGGTTTCAAATCTACTGTGATGCTTCAAAACAAGGTTTGGGATGTGTGCTCATGCAAGACGGAAAAGTTGTTGCCTATGCTTCAAGACAGCTGAAGCCGCATGAGGAAAACTACCCAACACACGATTTAGAACTAGCGGCTGTGGTGCATGCCCTCAAAATTTGGCGGCACTACCTGCTAGGAAATCGTTGTGAGATATTCTCAGATCACAAGAGCCTGAAATACTTATTCACGCAGCCAGAGTTGAATATGAGGCAACGAAGATGGTTGGAGTTAATAAAAGACTATGATGTTGAACTTCAGTATCATCCAGGCAAAGCTAATGTGGTTGCCGATGCCCTCAGCCGAAAAGTTCGACAAGGCAAACCCAATACCACAGAGTACCCGTCAGAACTGCAAAGGGATATACTACGATCGAATTTGGTAATCATCGAACAAGGCAAGATGGCAGCATTAGAGCTTCAACCGTTGTTAACAGATCGATTAAGGCAAAGACAAGATGAAGATGAAGAGATTCAAAACTGAAAAGGACATCCAAGAAGGAGATTCATCGAATATGCGATAGACGAACATGGAATACTTATATTCCGTGACCGTTATTGCATACCCAATAAGAAGGAATTAAGAGAATTGATCCTATCCAAGCCCATTCATCCCAATTCTCAATCCATCCAGAGGAACCAAGATGTATCAAGACCAAGAAGAAATATTGGTGGAACCAAATGAAGAAAGAAGTGGCGAGTATGTGGCTAAATGTGATGTCCGCCAGCAGATCAAAATAGACCACCAAAAACCATCAGGATTGTTGCAGCCTTTGCCAATTCCCGAATGGAAATGGGATAGTATCGGCATGGATTTCATTACTGGACTCCCCAAGACTCGTGAAGGGTATGACGCTATCTGGGTCATTGTTGATAGATTGACTAAGGTGGCTCATTTCCTTCCAATCAAGCAAACCTATGGGAAAGACAAGCTTGCTGAGTTATATTTGACAAGAATTGTGACACTACATGGAGTTCCGAAGAAAATTGTGTCAGATAGAGGAGCACAATTCACCTCCAAGTTTTGGGAGAAACTACATGAAGCTATGGGCACCGATCTGAACTTCACCAAAGATATCATCCACGCATGATGGATGCATGACAGAGAGAACCAACCAGATTCTAGAAGACATGTTGAGAGCTTGTGCAATTGTATATGGAGCAGCATGGAACACTTGCTTACCATTTGCCCAGTTCTCATATAATAATAGTTATCAAGCCAAGATCCAAATGGCCCCATTTGAAGCTTTGTATGGTAGAAAATGCAGACACCTCGAATTGGTCAAACGGAGAACGCCAATACATTGGACCTCGATTGCCCAAGATGCAGAGGCTCATGTCGAATTATCGTGATAGACTCAAGATGGCACAAGACCGACGAAGTGCTACGCAGATAACCGCAGAAAGATTTAAGCTTTGAAGTTGGAAATTTCGTCTACATCAAAGTCACCCCATTCAAGATAGTCAAGAGATTTCAAGTCAAAGGCAAACTAGCACCGAGATATGTGGGACCGCTCCAAATAATTGGAAGAGTTGGGAAGTAGCTTATCAAGTGCGCTTCCACCCAACTTGTCAAGAATACATAACGATTCCACGTATCCCGACTCCAAAGTGTCTTCGACAACCCACGATGAAGTGCCATTGTCGATATTGAATTGCAAGATGACTGCACATATGCTGAAGAACCACTACAAATACTTGAGACATCAGAGAGGCAGCTCAGAAACAAGAATGTCAGGTTTTACAGAGTTCAGTGGAAGAATCACACCGCGGATGAGTCCACTTGGGAAAGAGAGTCAGACTTGCAGCGGGATTTTCCCAACTTACTCCCTGGACCAAGTTAATCTCGGGGTCGAGATTCTTTTAAGGGGGGTAGGTTGAAAAGCCCTAAAATTTCAAACCAAATTTTCTGTGAAATTTTGCTTATTTTTGGGGAAATTTTGGAAACTTTCCTTTTTGGGAAAGTTCCCCTCTTGGTCGCTTTCCTCTTCTGGCCGAGGCGCCTCTCCCCTCCTCGCGCCCGCCGTTTCCGCTTCCCGCTCCCCCGCCGCCTCCTCCTTCTCCCGCTGGCGCTGCTTCCCACCCCGTCTCCTCCTCTCCCGGCCGACTCCTCGCTCTCCCTTCGCTCGCGCCTCGCCTCTCCCCGTCTTCCTCCTCGCGCACACGCTGCACGTGCCCGCGACCGCGCCCGGTCTTCGCCCGCGGGATTCATCCCCCCTCCACCGCGCTGACGCCACCGTCTCGACGTCAGCGCCGCGCGCAAGGCCGCTCCTCTCCTCGCTCGGCCCACTCGCCACCTCCCCTCCCCTCTCTCCCCTCGCCACCCCATCCTTCCCCCTTGGCGCCCGGTTCTTCCCCCTTGCCCGCCCGTGCCTCCTTCCCCGAAGCTTCTTCCCCTCCGCCGGGTTTAAAACCCCATTCCCGGCTCCTCTCTTCCCCTTGCTCCCGATCTCCTCCACCCTTTCCCATTCCCAAATTGCTCGCGCCTGCTCCTCCACCCTCCCTCAACACGCCGCCGCCTTCACCTAGCTGAGAAGCCCCGAGGAGCTCGGCGTCGAAGACCGCCGCGGCCACCGCACCTCCCGTGGCAAGCACGCGTCTGCAGCTCCTCGGCCTCCACCCGCCTCCAGCCAGAAGCCCTTGAGCCTCGATCGTGGTGGCCGCCATTTGGGCCGCTTTGTCACCGGCGAGCTTCTCCACCACCTCAAACCCGATTCCTTCCTTACGCCTCCCTTCCTCTCCGGTGCCCTTCCTCACTTCCTCGAGCCCCGCTTGAGTTCCACGTGGAGCCGCATCCGTGGTACCCTCCCGCCGCCGGGTCCTCGCCGACGCCAGAGAGCGGCCCCGCCGCCATCGCGTCGCCTTGCGCGCCGGCGAGAGGTAGACGAGGGAGATGTGGCCCTCCTCCGCCGTCGGATCCTACCCTCACCTTCTAACCTCACCGTTGGATCTTCCCTGCACGCTTGGCCGCCTTCCTTGCTTCGCCGCCGTCCGATCCTCCCGCTCCGCATCTCGCCCGCTCGCTCCGCCCGCATCCGAAGCCGCACCGCCAGACACGCGCCGCCCATCCATCTCGTGGCGGCGCGCAGCGCAATCGGGCACTTCTCGCCCACTCGTTCCAGCGTCTTGCAAGACGAAGCGTTGGTCGCTTTCGCGAGCAGCCGCCTCCTCGCCGGGCGCCAAGATGTCGGGCGGCCGTTATCGCTCCAACCGATTTTCCAGTGATTTTCCAATTTCCAAAATCCAGAAAAATCCAAATAAATCCTAGAAAATCACAGAAAATCCCAAAAATTCCCAAATTCCACCTTTTTGCTTCAAATATTATTCTGGACCCATTTTTGGCCTCCATTTACATAAATTCATCCCAGATAATTTTCTAAAATTCCCCATTTATGGATTTATGCATTTTACTCCTTTTTAATTAGTTTATTTCTCCTCGCTTGATTAGTATCGAGCTGGACTTATTTATTTTACGTGTTTGCGCTAGTGTCGGAGCTTTCGGAAGTTCAAGTGCAAGCTCAGGATTCAGGTGCTTCTTCGTTCGAGCTAGCCGAGATCATCCAAATCAACGGCAAGTCCCAAATCCTTTGACCATGTTGTATCCCATAATGTTTAAATTATATTATTATAATATTTGCATTGAGCTAGTTCTGAAAAGTTAGTTCAAAGTAAAATAAAATGGTTCAGAATGACATGTTATGTAGTTAAACCTACCACCGACAAAAGCCATGTTAAACTTGTAGCCATGCCTTGGTAACCCTAGAAATAATTATCTGTTAATCTAGATAACTGTAAGTTATTATTATCACTCAAAGTCCTTACACTAATAAGGTTGTGGCTGCGGGCCAATAGACTTTGGAAAACCCGACTCTAGGGCAGGGTAGTATGGGATGCCGTGCCCTAGGGCGGAGTATGTCGACGTGTAAGATAGGGTAAGGGGGGCCGTGGTGCGCCGCGAGACGGTTTCGCCCGCCTTTACCTCGGGTTGCGTGTCGTGGACCGGCCGGGGTTGCGGACTCGGGAAAAATATAGGACTAAACCCTTACGCCGAGCAATTGACATGGTGACCGCCAACCACAGGAGTTGACTTGTCAACACCGGTTTAGTAGCCGCTCAACTCAATTGAAACTCTACAGTGGTGAGAAGTAGGTGTTTGAGTAACGTGGTTAGGCAGCCGTCTTTGCGGTGCCTAACAACGGTAGAATTCACTCGGTGGACGTTTGTGTGCGTGTGTAGGGTGTGTGAGTGTGAGCGGACCGAGTGGAATTCTACCGGGTAGAGCCTATATAAAGAATTGAGCGTTGAAACGACCGCTTTCTTAACTCTTTAGCGGAGTTAAGGGATCGTGTGGGTAAAGCCGAGCAAACTCGCAGAGTCAAATAAATGGTATTCGAATACGCCGTGCTCCTGTTATTGGAGCCGTGTCACTTGGGTGATTCCACCGCAATGCTTAAGTAGTTTTGTACATGTTTTAACTTGTTTAGTGGCTAAATTAACTCTTGATTGAAAACCCCGAGTTCTTGAGAAGTAGTTTTGGGTCCGTTTCAAAATGTTTGCAAATAAACTGCATCCACTCAAGTTAATAAACCAAGTATACTCCTTCCATTGTAAATCGGTGCATGTAGTAAAATAGAATCCCTTTGGGATTTCTTGAGCCGGTTGTTTGGCTCACGGCTTGCTTAATCAACTTTTAGAGGATCAAGACGAAGGTGAAGGTCTCCCGCTGAGGAGGTCCTGCAGGTCTCTTCTTCGACGAGGATCCGTGGCTTTAGGTCTTCGCGCGCTCAAGCGGATCTTGGAGTTTTGTGATGTAATTATACTTTGGGCTTGCACGCATTGTCAAAATGGATGTTATTCCTTATATGAAATATATGCTGGACTTTTGTTGTAAGCATGCAATGGTATACTCTTGCGCGACACTCCATAACCGTTCATGCGTGAATAGTTACGGAATGCCGTGTCCGTACGCGCCCCTGGAAACAGGGGTGTTACATTGCTGTATTTAAAACCCTTTCTGTTCATTTAAAAAAATTAGCTAGTCGATTTGTCCACACAATTACACTGCTGCGTGTTGCAGTTCAAACATGCAAATGATTAAATGAAACATCCAGAAAATGGCCTTTACTGAAAGCTAGTCCATCGTTGCGTTGCGCGCGCTCATTTCGGGTTTAATTTCTGATTTTTAGTTTTTAGTTTACTATTTATTAATTTTATTTTTTATTTTTTTCTATATTCTTTTGCATTGTCTGTGATATGATAGTCTATTTTTATTTTTAAATTTTTTAAAATTAATTATGTTAAAAAATTACCAACAACTACAACATAAAATAATCTAATTACAGTAAAAAAACCAACTTAAGCAGGGCAGTAACACTCAGGTCATATTTATGTCGTGAAATGCCTATCATATGTAAGTAGAGATCACGTCTAGTCCAGAATACGATTTGAAGCACTGAGCGTGTAGCTTTTTTCAGTACATAACCTGAATCCTGAGTTTCTATTGTACTCTGCAATTTTCATCAGTTTCGTTTCTGAAAACCTGGGTTCTGAACTTCTGATGGGTGACCCAATCACACGAATCCCTGGCCAGGTCAATTTCTAATAACATCATGTTGTGGACGCTTTTGTGGGCAAGGTTTATACACGCCGCAACAAGAAACCAGCGTCCACAACAGATGGTTGAAAAGATTAGTTAGGACAGCAAGAAAGGTTTGTTAGGACAGCAGAGGGTTGTTGGGATAAGTTGTTAAGCTTGCAGGAAATTAGTTGGAAAGGGGGTGAGAGTATTGGGAGGAGATGAGTGTGCCTAATGGCTATATATACATGTAAACATCTGGAAAAGAGTAAGCAAGAAAGAAAGATAGTTACCCTCTTATAAGTCTCAACTACCATAACATCTTTGGTATCAGAGCCTCTCGTTTCTCGCCACCTTCTTCCCACCCGATCAGTCGCCTCTTTTCTTTCCCCATCCGAAGCGCTCGCACGTCGCCTTCTTCGCCGGATCGGCGGGCGTGTTCCTCCTTCCCCACTCGATCGCTCGCGCTCGTCTACCACTTCTCCTTCAGATCTCCGCCGCGGAAACTCATCTCCAGTCTTCCTGTGCTGCTCATTCATGGGTTCCCCTCTCTCTGCCGCCGACTTCAAGGCAGCCATGGATAAGCTCTTCGGTGAGATCCAATCGGTCAAGGAGGATCTCGCGACACACAAGAACGACCAGAGCCGCCTCTGGGTCGCCGTCAATCGAGTGCAAACCACTCAGCTGGAGCTCGGCGACGCCTCCGACAAGGGCAAGGCGAAGCCCGAGTCCGAGCATCCGTCGTCACCTCCTCTTCCCTACCAATCCTCCCACAAGCTGCGATTTCCGCGTTACGACGGCACCACCGACCCCATCGTTTGGTTACACAAGGCGGAGCAGCTCTTCCGCGCTCATCGCACGCCGGAGGAAGAGAAGGTCTGGCTCGCCTCCTTCTACATGGAGGGCGCGGCCCAGGATTGGTACTACCGCCTGGAGCAGAACCGCGGAGTACCCACCTGGCCTCAGCTCCTCGATAGGGTGCAGCGCCGATTCGGGCCACCCGTTCGGAGCAATGCGCTCGGCGCCCTCATGAAGCTCCGCCGCACGGGCTCCGTTGAGGAATACCAGGAGCGCTTCCTCCCTCTTCTGGCTCGCTGCAGAAATGTCACCGAGCAGCAGCAGATCGACATCTTCACCGCGGGTCTGCGAAATCCTCTCCAGACCGACGTCGAGCTCCAAAGCCCCGAGACTCTCGACGATGCCATGGCTCTGGCACGGGCCTTTGAGCGTCGCCTGGAGCTTGAGTGTAACATCCTGAAATTTCAAGTGTTCAAAAATGTGGAGGTTTTAAAATTTTTCTTACATTTGGCTGGCATTCAAATTTCTTCTGAATATTTATTTTGAAATTTTTGAGTTATGTGGCATGCAAATTAATAACCCAAGAATTTTCCAAGCGCAAATGATGATCCTAAAAATAATAAAGATAGAAAATGAGATTACATATCATTAATTCAAAGTGCTAAAAATATACCGGAGTTCAGTCCAAGTCAAAAGAATGAATCCAAAAGGAATATTAGAATATATCCCTAAATAATTAAACCAAAAATATTTTCCTTCAATTCAATTAGCAAACCAAAGTCTAAGTCCAAATATTCAAAAACTATATATATACACAACTCATAACAAAATAATATAAACATCAAAATCCGAGGGCAAATCAAACAACATAGAGAAGAGGAAAATATTAGGTTTTGGTATCCAAATAAATGAAACAAGATTTGAAATTAAATTGAAATCAATAATGTTAACCAGGAAATAAAAATTAAGTTAATAATCCAAATTTAAAAATTGTGCTTAATCTTTTCCCATCATTTTTCCCCTCATTCTCCATTTTCAGTATTACATGTGTTCCAGCTTTCTTTTCTCTCTCTTTCTCCCAATCTCCCACTGCCGACTGGGCTCGGCCCCTGCGCCACCCTCTTCTTTCTTTTCCTGCTCCCCTCCTTCTTCCTCTGGCTGAGTTAGCTCCACGATGGCTCTTCCTGTGCGTCCGTCCGGCACGGCGTCAGCTGGCCCCACTCGCCTGTGCGCCCGTCAGCTGCGCCTGCCCCGGTCGCCATCGCCGCACGACGCTCCACTGCTCCCACGTCGCGCGCATCACCGGCACACACCCCACGCCACGCGCGCGCTTACGCCTCACGCCGCGCCGCCCGCCACGCCGCTGCCACGCCTGCTCCGCCCCTACCGATGCAGCGTGCTCGCTATAAGAAGCCCCGACACCCCTCTCGTCTCCCGGTGCCTCCCATTTCCTCTTCCTTGCTTTCCGCTTGCCCCGCCTGGTTCGGCTGCACGCCACCACCGCCTCTCGCTGTGTCGCGCCCCGCGAGCCCTCCAAATTTCGAGCGCATTCCTTCGTGCCCCTAAGCCCCAGCCTACTTCCCGAGGTTTAATTGGAAAACCATGCGCCTAGCTCGCCGAATCCACCTCTTCCTCACCACCGGCCGAGTGCGCCCACCGCCGCCGTCCCTCCGCAGACGAGCTCCTCCATTCCTCGCGGTGGGGAGCGACTCGACGCCCGGACCTTCGCCGACCGTCGCTGGAGCTTCTCCCCACCCCGGCTTGCCGGCACCGTGCCCCACCGCCGCCCGACTCGCCTCACGCCGGCTCGCCGTGGTTCCTCCACTCGGCCAACACCATGGTGAGCATCCCCTACCTTACTCTTGCTCCTGCGCCCACCAATTCTCCCTCCCCTCCACCACGGCGCCGACGCCCATTCCCACCTCGTCGCCGTCCGCCTCGGGCTGCCGCCCTCTTCCCTCGTCGTCGCTTCGGCCAGCGCGCCGCCGCCCGTGGCCTCACCATCATCTGTGCGACCCATTTTGTCGGTCCTAGAAACCTCCCGCCACCTCTCGCGCCGGCGAGGCAAGCCCGGCGCCACGCTAGCTCGCTTTGAGCCCTCCCTGTGCTTACTCCTTCTTGTCCAAACCCCTCCCTCAAACACGAAAGCCGTGCTGCCTAGTTGGCCAATAGCACCGTGCGTTTATCACCTGCAAAGTCCCAAGTTCGATTCCACAGCTAGCACTTTTACCATTCCTTTTTATTTTGATTTTTGGTAGTCCATTTTAAATAAGAAAAATTGTGGAAAATCATAGAACAATTTAGAGAAGCTAATAAATTTAATCAAGGTATAAAATAAGGTTATTTAAGAGTTAACATTGGTTATTTATTATGCAAGCAACCAATATAGCTTAATATTTAAAGGAGGTCTAGCTATCAATTAAAGGCACCAATAAAGTATGGTTTAGTGACCAAATTTAAAAAAAAAGATCTCAATTAAAAATACATTCAAAAATTAAGATTAAGGCAATAGATTAACTAGTATACTTACCTACAAAAAGCGCGACTTTAACTTAAGAGAGTACCCGTAGTTATAATTAAATATATACCATAGCATTTGGTAGTCAGCTATAGAATAAACCTTGAGGGTAGGGTCAGTTAAATGATAAGTCAAGCAGCTTTAGGAAATTTATTAAATGATATGTCGTAACCATTTAAAAAGAAATGCCTATTTAAGCTAGAAGGTCATGATTTATAATATAATCCCCATCCTTAGTACATCGCCGATAAATCAATCTCAAAGCGCTATATTTAGTACTAATGACCGTTGGTGTTTAGATTAACGTTCCACATAAAATGACTATGGATGAATATTGAAATAGGCCGGTAGAATGTATGGTAAAAAAAACTATTTGTACAACAAAAGCATTAAATAAATTAGGAGATACAAAAGTTAATCATCTAAAGTATGACTATCATTTCTATATCTTTAAAAGGTCACACTACTATACAGTTACTAAAATATAATAGCCTTAGGACGTCGTACATTGAAATGACCTAACTAATATACAAACATTCCAAAGTAAACACCTAATCAATAACAACGAATAATTAGGGTTGCATAAAATGCCACATATCAAATTCAGTGTTACGAAGATACATAAAACATGATAATGGGATTGTTAAAGTTTTAAATTTTAAATTAATTACCTTATATGAATAAATAATGAGCATTTGCTATTTATCTTAGTCCAGTTAATAAGTAAAGGCATACATAAGAAATTATTCTAAAACTTAATAAAGGTATCCAAGTGTTATAATACTTTTGACTAAAAGATTTATAGAGTAAGTACAGATCTCATCCATCAATCTAGTTTGCCTTTACCATAACCTAAGTTGCAAGGAATACATACCCTAAAAATAAAATTATGCGCTAAACTCCTACACCAGCCTATAGGCCTAATCCGACTCATGGAACTTCCTTGATAAATACAAAAGTAATAAAAGAGATTATTAGTGAAAAGATCGAACCTCGGCTTTCTCCAACCATCTATGTTTGACCACCTTCTTTTCCCAAAAGTAGATAATTCCTGTGGGTACTTCTTCACTTTTGATCTCTTATTATTCTAAAATTTTCCCTCACGGTAAAGCTATTCAGATAACTCGTCTCTCCCCCAAATCACCCATTAACTCATAATAAAGATAAATTGAGCTTACTTGGAGTTATTTGGATCTTTTGAGTTATCTGCATTTATTTGAATTCAGTTGTTTAGTGCGTAATTAGAGATTGGGGTTCTGAAGAATCAAAGGATCAAGCGAAGCCGAGATCAAGGTGAGGATAAGGAACAGAAGTTCAGGACCATCGCATGGACCATCGCATGAGAGAGCTTCGAGTGAGCTCAAGACCAAGGTAAACCGCGCAAGGCGAGTCAATACTTTGATCATGTTGAACCTACATTTTCTGCAAATTACTTTGGTTTAAAGTATCAAATTGCATGCTGTTATTTTATATGCAAATACATGTTTAATTTAAGATTCTAGTTATATGCCCATTGTTGCCTTGAATAATATTACATCTCCTTTGGAATACTTGAATATGTGAACACTTGTCGCCCTAGCAAAAATTATAATAGTAACCTTTTGAAAATAAGTCCATAATTATATGCCATGCTTAGTATTGCTTAGATAATCATGGGCACGAGAGCGCCTAAGCATCACTTTTAATCATGAGAAAAATTGATTGGGCAGTCATGGTGGTAATGACTGGTGTATGTTGGATATGATTATTTTGTATTCCCAAAAAACCTCAAATTGCTTATTTATCTGGGCGGATGGTTTGGGGGTATGGTGCAGGTGTGCACGAGAGTGTGGTTTGTGGTAGAACCGCCCAGATAACCCTAAGGACTGAATCTTGTCATGACCTCCCCTGTAAAACAAGTACAACCACAAGTCTGTAAAGTACAACTTGGCCTAGTAGATGTACCAGACCCTGAAAATCATCGTCATAGGTGGAGGAGGTGAGGTAGTGCAAGTGGCAGTCAGTGTGACGACTTGAACGGGACATCCGCGGAGGGTAAAGTTCTCACTGTGGCGTGCTAGTAGTGTGGGTAGCCACTGCTAGGCGTTCGTAGGAGAACATCCGCACAACTTATGAGACCTGCCGCAAGCGGGACAAGCTCATAGGGTTGAGATGATAGAAGGGACGAGGTACTTTGAACGGTTACTGTGATGGTTTGCTCAACCGCACGGCTAAGGAATCGTGTGGGGCAGCGAGTGAACTGTCTCTTGTGGGTAAAGTGTGCAAACTCTGCAGAGTCAAAACTATTCGAATAGCCATGCCCACGGTCAAGGGCGGACATGGGAACTTAACCAGATATAGTTCTAATTCAAAAACTTTGTGGGTGGGAATGGAAAAGTGGAGGGCAGCGGAAAGCCCTGATTTGAGTTGTCCTGGGTGTCGTCCCAGTGGTAAGTTAAGCGGCTATAACGCTGAAAGATGTCCAATGGTGTGATGCCATATGTATGGAAAAATTATGGTGATATTAGGCATATGGTGTGATGCCATATGTATGAAAAATCATGTTAATATTCCTTGAACATTATGTTTTGTTCCAAAGCTGCTAGGTCTCAGGAAATTTTATGTATTGTATTTCAAATAGTGGCATTTCTATTCCTACAAAATAAAATATGGAAAGAATAAGCAGGGTCGTGAGTAAAGGAAATAGATGTTTGTAGTGTACACATAAAGGTATTGGTGGATTCATGTCGATCATAAATAGGAAATGACAGTGTGGGTTCTAGGAGAAATAAATTGGTGGAGTCCAGTTGAATAGATAAGCTAGATAAATGATCTAATTGAATTTTCAGGAATTTGGAGGAATAATACAAGTATTGGATTATAATTCTTGATTAGTGATATTCTTGGTGGATATAAAATGATGAATTGTAGAGTTGATCAATGATATTCTTGGTGGATATATAATATTGAATCGTAGGCTTGATTGATGATATTCTTGGTGGAGTTGAATCAATAATAAAAAGGTCTGGATTGTTAGAAAATCTTGATGGGAATGTTCGGTGGATTAATTAGATAATGTCACACGCTGTTTGGAGTTCTAGACAGCAATAAATATAGAAGGTGTATAATCGGTGGAATAATTGGATAATGTTACTTGTTGTTTGGAGTCTTAGACAAAGAACCAATACATAAAGAATATGATCGGTGGATTGAATAGAGGATGACACATGTTGTTTGGAGTTTAGAGAGCACTCAATAGAGGAAGTGTAATTTCGGTGGATTAAGTCAATTATGGCAATCGCTGTTGGGAGTCTTAGACAGCAGTTAATAAAGAGCGTGAGTCTTTGGTGGATTAAGTCAATGATGTCATTTGCGGTGAGGAGTCTTTAGGTCACAAAAATAACAATATGATATAATAATAGAAATGCTACTAAGCGCGCTTTATGGCAAATAAAATAACCCGAGCCTCTCCTTTGTTTAGCCATGCATACTATTTATTTGCATTTCTGTATTGGCTCGCGAGCACGGGCCTGAGTGCTCACGCCGCTTTGCGACAAAATACAGAATCAGAATCAAATCACCTCGCCAAAGAACAAGATTGGACAAGTGGCAGAGAAGATGAAGATGTCAAGGGCTAGGTCGCGCACCTCCAGTTGGCTGCCTGTGGGCATGTCCTAAAGGTCCCACCTGTGTGTTTCGTTCTTCCGCTGCTGCAATTTTATGATTTTGGCCTATCCGGCCCATGAGTAAGTCTATTATTTTAATTACGTTTCCGCATGATATGTATTTTGATATTCAGAACTGTAATTCTGTGAGCACTATCTACTGATCCAGAGAATAGTGCAGTGGAATCACAGAGGAATCCGGATATTAATATCTGGGCCCTTACATTGAGGATGAAGAGGATCCGGGTATTACCCGCGTACCTCCGGCTCGGTCTCGACGTCTCGCGCGGCGGTACCGGCGGTCACAGCCTCGCCACGCACGGCCGCCCCAAGAGCGGGCACCACCCGCACCCTCCGCCCGGTTAAAGGCGCACCGCCCACGGTACCGCTGCCGCGTCGACACCCGGGAGATGGCGCAGCGTCGGGCGGATGGACTCTGCTTCAACTGCCCGGAAAAATTCTCAAGGGAACACATCAAGCATTGTTCAATGAAGGGGCTCTATCTGATGGAACTGGACGACAGCGCTCCGGTGGAGAATTCGGTAGATGCAGACGACATTTCGGAGGACGATGTTGAGATCTCCCTCCATGCTCTGACCGGCATCAAGGCAGGGGATACTATGCGTCTCTCTGCTTCTGTGGATAAAACGGAGTTGCACGCCCTCGTCGACTCCGGCTCCACCCACTCGTTCGTAGCCTCCTCCACGGCCTCTCGCCTTGGTCTCGCGTTTGAGCCGCGGCCAGGACTCACGGTGGGTGTTGCAAATGGAGACCGGGTGTCGTCGCCTAGCGTCTGCAAGCAGATCTCGGTGATTATCGACGAGGAGCAGTTCTTCATTGATCTCTATGTCCTGCCATTGGAAGATTATGAGCTAGTGCTCGGATGCCAGTGGCTGAAAACGCTTGGGCCCATCTTGTGGGACTTCGAGCGGCATACCATGTCCTTCTGGCGGCACGATCACCCTGTCAAGTGGCGCGGTCTGGCAGCTCCTGCGTCATCGCAACTCTGTGCCTTGGGACGGATGGACATGATATCCCTCCTGCTGGCTGAATTCGCCGACCTGTTTGAGGCACCTTCCGGTATTCCTCCTCAGCGTCATATGGATCACCGTATCACGCTACTCCCGGACACGCCTCCCATCGTCGTGCGGCCTATCGCTATCCGCAGCTGCTCAAGGATGAAATTGAACGGCAGTGCGCTGACATGTTGCAACAGAGCATCATCCGCCCTAGCACGTCAGCATTCTCGTCGCCGGTGCTCCTGGTTCGCAAGAAGGATGCTAGTTGGCGTTTCTGCGTCGACTATCGGGCCCTCAACGCCAAGACGGTTCGTGATGTCTTTCCCATTCCTGTTGTCGACGAACTGCTGGATGAGCTCAAGGGCGCTTCCTTCTTTACCAAATTGGATCTCCGGAGCGGCTATCATCAGATTCGGATGCACCCAGACGACATCGCCAAGACAGCCTTCCGCACTCATCACGGCCACTTTGAATTCGTGGTGATGTCCTTCGGGCTGACCAACGCACCTTCAACATTCCAGGCCTTGATGAATGAAGTGCTGCGGCCATTCCTTCGACGCTCGGTTCTGGTCTTTTTCGATGATATTCTGATCTATAGCTCGTCATGGTCGGAGCATCTTCAGCACATTCGCGCCGTCTTCTCAGTGCTTTGCGCCCACACCCTCTTCCTGAAGCGCTCCAAATGTTCCTTTGCGGAACACAGTGTGGCGTACCTGGGCCACACCATCTCAGCGGCCGGCGTCGCCATGGACCCATCCAAAGTGGAGGCAGTTCAGCACTGGCCGCAGCCGCACACCCTTCACGCGCTTCGCGGTTTTCTCTGCCTCACCGGCTATTATCGGCGTTTCATCCACAACTACGGCGTCTTGGCTGCCCCTCTGACATCTTTGCTTAAGAAGGACGCATTCCGGTGGTCTCCAGCAGCCACTGACGCGTTTGAAGCACTCAAGGATGCCGTAACCACAGGGCCGGTCCTCCAGTTGCCGGATTTCTCCTCTGCTTTCATCGTGGAATGCGATGCTTCCGGGTCTGGTTTCGGGGCAGTGCTGCATCAGGGATCCGGCCCCATCGCCTTCTTCAGTCGGGCGGTCGCTCCTCAGCACGCCAAGTTAGCGGCATACGAGCGGGAGCTGATCGGACTGGTCAAGGCGGTGCGGCACTGGAGGCCGTATTTATGGGCATGGCCATTCATGGTGTGCACTGATCACTTCGCCTTGAAGTTCCTTCTAGACCAGCGTCTCTCCACCATTCCGCAGCACACCTGGGTCAGTCGTCTCTTTGGCTACGACTTCAAGGTAGAATTCAAGCCAGGCCGGATGAATGCGGCTGCCGATGCCCTTTCGCGCCGCGATGAGGATACGATGGACGCTAAGGCATGCGCCATGTCCCGTCCTGATTTCCAACTCTTCGACGCCTTGCGCTGTGAGACAGATCAACTTCCGGCCCTCATCAACAAACGCGCCGAGGTGGATCAGGGCACGGCGAGTGCCTCCTGGACGGTGGTGGATGGTTTTGTCCTTCACCGCGGCCGCATTTTTGTGCCTGACTCCTCCGCCCTGTGGCTGACCATCCTCGCCACAGTTCATGGTGCCGGGCACGAAGGAGTTCAGAAGACTCTGCACCGCCTCCGCGCCTCCTTCTACAATCCTCACGCCAATCGTCTTGTTCGCGACTTTGTCCAAGGCTGCGTCATGTGTCAGAGGAACAAAACAGAGCATCTCCACCCGGCGGGACTCCTCCAGCCACTTCCAGTGCCTACCTCCGTTTGGTCGGACATTGCCATGGACTTTGTGGAAGGTTTTCCCAAAGTCAGTGGCAAATCAGTGGTGCTTACCGTCGTGGACCACTTCTCCAAGTATAGCCACTTCATTGCACTTGGTCATCCGTACTCGGCGACTACGGTGGCTCGCGTCTTCTTCGACCAGATTGTCCGGCTCCACGGCATCCCCTGCTCCATCGTCAGCGACCGCGACACCGTCTTCACCAGCACATTCTGGACAGAGCTCTTCGCGCTCACTGGGGTGGAGCTACGCCTCAGCTCTGCTTTCCACCCTCAGATAGATGGCCAATCCGAGGTAACCAACCGAGTGCTCGGGGTCTATCTTCGTTGCCTTGCCGGCGACCGCCCACGCAGCTGGCTCCGTTGGCTGCCATGGGCAGAATTCTGCTACAACACCTCCTATCAGACCGCCCTTCAGACCACTCCGTTCCAAGTCGTCTACAGTCACCCGCCACCGATGATGGTGTCATATCAACCGGGTCTGTCCAGGGTTGCGGCCGTCGATAAACAGCTGGAGGACCGTGATATCTTTCTGGCTGAGATACGGGAACGGTTACTCCAGGCACAAGACCATATGAAACAGTCCTATGACCAGCAGCATCGCGATGTCCAATTCAACACCGATGATTGGGTCTGGTTGCGCTTACACCACCGTTCAGCAGCAGGCATCGTCGACAAATCCGGTGGCAAGTTGAGTCCGCGCTATTACGGGCCTTACCAGGTGGTGGAACGCGTCGGACCAGTTGCATATCGCCTCCGCCTTCCTCCTAAGGCCAAGTTGCATGACGTATTCCATGTGGTCTACCTTAAGCCATTCCATGGCGACCCTCCCGCCGCTTTGGTGCCGCTTCCTCCGGTGGCCCACGGCCGTGCTGTTCCAACTCCAGCGAAGGTCATTCGAGCACGCCTCAACCGGGGCACATGGGAGCTTTTGGTGCGTTGGGTTGGTTGTCCAGATGCTAAGGCCACATGGGAGAAACTCGAGGCTTTCAACGAAGCACATCCGTCATTCCAGCTCGAGGACGAGCTGTTTCTCCAGGAGGGCGGAAGTGTTGTGGACGCTTTTGTGGGCAAGATTTATACACGCCGCAACAAGAAACCAGCGTCCACAACAGAGGGTTGAAAAGATTAGTTAGGACAGCAAGAAAGGTTTGTTAGGACAGCAGAGGGTTGTTGGGATAAGTTGTTAAGCTTGCAGGAAATTAGTTGGAAAGGGGGTGAGAGTATTGGGAGGAGATGAGTGTGCCTAATGGCTATATATACATGTAAACATCTGGAAAAGAGTAAGCAAGAAAGAAAGATAGTTACCCTCTTATAAGTCTCAACTATCATAACACATCAACTATAGTTTCGATCAAGAATATCACCAAAAGACTTAAGTTAAATTCAAGAATCAGTGGACCCATCACACTCGAGAATGGAAATTATGTATACAGAGCTGAGTCCAACGTCGATATGAGCAACAATTTCCACATAGTTATAACTGACGAAGTTATCACCCATCTATATACAAATCTTAAGAAGAAAGGGGGATGAAGTGTTGATTCCTTGAGGGTCGCAAGGAGGTCTCGTTCTCCAATTATGCAAACATCAGATCTATGCAAGATCATGCAACTAAACTACAATTAGGCTACTCGAGTTGATCCTGCAGTACTAATTGATACTACATTCTGTAACTACTTAACCAAATTGCTACAACATTACAATCAAACCTTTCCCAAAGTGGAACGATGATTAAGAGTTCCTGATAATTTTAATCGCTTCGCTGCTGCTTTTGATGTCACTTATTATAGAAATTTGATGCAGAAGTTGTCCTCTGCAAAAAGAAAAACAACAATGTAATGAAGAAAAAAATTGAAAAATCACCTGTTCAGTGAATATGCTTCGGTTTCAAGTGCATTTCTAAACCTCCTCACAAGACTAAGCAATAGCAAATTAGGAACCATAGATGAAAGTACATGGTGAAAAACATAGCTTCATACAAAATTGTTGATATCCAACGCAGATTGTCATATATTTAACTACGCAAAGAAAGCAAAAAACCAAATGAAGATCCAGAGCAATAAAAGATAACAGAACCTTTCAGCGCTAATCTATCAACAATTCATGTGTTGGAATATGAGAATAATGTCCAGCTTCCAGCATTTTACATGCAAGCTCATGCACAAAAGAAAACAACTTCAGTAAATTTTAATTTAAGGCTACTTGACAAAGGTACAGCATCAGTCAACAACAAATAGGCTAAGATGGGGTGTGCAACCTATTTGGAACTAATAAAACATTGCAGAAAACTACATAAAACAAGACTACGGGTGTTCAACCCCATCGTGCATTTGCTTCCCTAAACCCAAGCCCAACCTCAGCAACAACAAAACCTTTTATCCCAAACAAGTTAGGGTAGACTAGAAATAAAACATTCTCAAGGTCAATCTAAGACTACCAACTAATAGTCTACGACTACTGACCAGTAAAATCTACGACTATCGAGTATCAATCAATAAA
Organism: Dendrocalamus sinicus; assembly: GCA_036346575.1. Classification (NCBI taxonomy): domain Eukaryota; kingdom Viridiplantae; phylum Streptophyta; class Magnoliopsida; order Poales; family Poaceae; genus Dendrocalamus; species Dendrocalamus sinicus. The sequence continues at coordinate 5,443,811 of CM070660.1, read as the reverse complement.
GTCCACGAGTATCAAGTATTTTTACATTAAAGTCTATGATATCAAGTATTGACCAGTAAAGTCTTCGACTATCGACCGGTTACTGTAGCAATGACCATAGACATGGCATGATCATCGAAAAGTACTGTAGCTACGACTAGTTTGCTGGTCGAGATCGAAACTTATCGATTACCTGGTGTGGTCGTTCTATCATGGTTGAAAAGCTTGTAGTCAAAAGCTACAGTGGTCGAAGTCGAATGTGGTCATAGTCAGACATGGTCGAAGTCCAACGTGGTCGAAGCTAAACGTGGTCAAATTCGGTTGATCGGACAAAGCCATTTGGACCACCCAACATAGGGTTGTGCAAACCAACGATACAAGGCCGTTCGGACCACCAACTACCAAACATAGTTGTTTTGTCACCCTGAAAACTCAAGCACAGAAGCGCGTCGACCAGAACTTTCACAAAAGCAAATTCTGATAAAACCAACTATCAATTATTCATCATCAACAGTATACACTACCATCACATGGTCTCACAGTTTGCAAATATGTTTGAGGTAGGATTGGTTTTCAATTATGTGTTTGGAGACATTGAATCGTCCATATACTGGCCAGAGCCAGAAAATGTAAAATCATATGTAGATGTATTCTCGTAACCCTCCAAGGTGCTTTGAGATTTGTGCAAGAATATTACAATTTTGAATGTTTGCATTAATGAAAAAAATTGTGTCACTGCAAAGTTCTCAAATCTCTTATATACTATTGCAAATATGACTTTACCTTATATGCTATCGTGTTGTATAAACCCTATCTTTTTATGCCACTGCCATCAACTTGTTAGACCATGTTCTTTTCAGGTTATGGCTTATGGCCGAATTATCTTCATCTTCCCCTTCGTTTCTCTTCTCCTTCTTGCTCGCCATGGCCATCAGCCTCACTCCCATTATTCAAACCCACCGTCTGAATTCTCTTTCACCCATCTTGAGGATGTCATGGCCAAGGTCATCTCCCATCTCGCACGCCTGTCAGAGCCAAACTATATGTCCATTCCTCACTATCTCCGGTCGCCGCCACTCCCCTTCTTCACCAGCGCGGCGACCGCCCCTATCCCTTCTCCACCATCGGCACATCCCCTCCCCCTATCCCCTCCTATTCTCTCCTCCTAGTCCTATCTATAATCACAGGGACCACTCCGTAGTTGAATTAGAGGATTTCATACCAGATAGTGACGTGGCCCGAATTGGCGCGTCATATAAGCATGTTTTGCAGTGCTATAGTTTGAACTTCAAAGATCATTCTCATTGACAACAACGTACACTGCTTACTTTAATTTTAAGGTTCCATTACATTGACAGACGACAACATTCGTGGTGCCCTCCGGTTTATTTCAGCCAGCTCTCCAAGCTGACGCCTGCACTTCATAGACTTGCGCGCGCACATGTCACCCGCATGTGCAGGTAGTAGTAGTACTAGTTAGTTACTTAAGTCCGTACAAGTGAGCATGCATGTACCGCGCTGGCTCACATCACCGGGTAGGAGGCATGCATGGCGATGCCGCACAAGCCTTCCTTATCGGCGACACCTCTCGCCATCCGAATGTACCCCTTCTCGCCCCACGCCTCGCCCCACGAGTTCTTGACGATCCAGTACTTTCGGCCCTTGTCGTCGGCGCCGTACCCGACCACCGCCACGGCGTGATCGAGGTTGGTGTTGCAGGGGCCGGAGTACACTCCGCTCTTGTAGTGCTGCACGATGTCCTCGGAGCTGATCCCCACGGCGATCGGCTGCCGTGCCACGGCGCGCTCGAGCGCGGCCTCGCTAGCCTCGACCATCTCGGCGCCGGCGATCTGGACCGCGTGTTTGTCTGCCTTGCTGCGGTTGCACTTCCCCTGCTGGCCCACGTACGGGTAGTCCAATTCGGTTGTGAGACCGCCGTTGCGGGCAAGGGCAACCCACTCCATGGCGCTCTCGGGGAAGCCCCCGTCGCAGCCGTTGTCGTCGTCGTCGCAGTCCAGGAGCTCCTGCTCTGAGAGGGAGACGAGGTGGCCCGTCTTTATCTTATGCAGGCCCTCGATTGACGCCACCGTGGCAAACGCCCAGCAACAACCTGCCATTTTGTCAGACGTTACTACGAAAAGTCTAATCACAAGATCTAACTTAGTTGAAACCCACGGTTGAACTGTGCTAGCTTTAAAATTTGTGCTACCCTCAAGTGGTGAAGCATAGATGCACCTTCCAACTTATTAATTATGAACTTGTGATAGCATATATGCAGCCATGCATATTTTCTTGTAGGTTGGTTCAATTAATTAGCTCCTGAACTTACGTCGTATCTCCTAAACCACTTTTAGACTAACTTACCTAAACATTTGACTACGCAAATTTCTGATTTTCATGTTCATGGACATATTCAGGTCACATGCGCAAGTTTAGAGATTACGGTGCGGTTTACTCATTTTCTCATGCATGATGCATGCTTGTGCACAGACGCTTACCTACAGGCGGCCATAGCTTAGCCTGCGTCCAGCTAATGTTGGGCAAGCCTCTCCGGTACTGCATTCTAGATTATCATCATTTTTTTGAGCCGCTTTATTTTTTTTTATATGTGAAGTCATATTATGTATGGAACTCCGGTAGAATTTTGTTGTGTTCCAAATGGGTCAATTCGAGTCCAAGATATAGATTATCCGTACATAATCCTATATTTGCTTACCACAGTCTTTTTGGTTCTTGACCGGCGTCACTGCACCCTTGGTCCTCCAGTCCACGCTGTCGGGCACCTCGCCGTCGTCCGTGTACCTACGGTTGTGCCCCTCGCCGACCGGCCCGGCGCGCGTGGTGATGAGCTGCCGCAGGCCGGCGCGAGACGCGCGTGCTCGCTTGGCGGGCATGATGTACATGGCCCGGAACTCCTGGCTGGTGAGGTCGGTGAACTGGTTCTCGCCGAGCTCGTACGTGAGGCCGCCGCGCCGGTTCGTGGCCTCGATGTACTCCACGTTGCGGCGGTATATCTCGAACCGACGCAGCCGCTCCTCGGCGGTCGCATACGTCCGGTTGTGCGTGGCCTGCCAGACGCGGAACCGGTCCATCATGAGCATGTCGCCGACGTCCACGCGGCCGCCGGACGCGGCGGCCAGGAAGAAAGCGCATAGGAGAGCGAGGGCTAGAGAACGTGAGATCGCCATGATCGATCAATGTGATAAGTAATAGCTAGCTTTGGCTGTGCTGCTCGGTGATGGTAGTGATCGAACAGCCATGGGTGTGTGTTTATATAGTGGTGCGGCGGCCGATCAAGATGAGCCTCTTCGGAGGAATTGCATCTATTACCATTCATGGTATGGTAACGGTACCATAGCATTGTTTCATCTTTATCCATTTGGTCGAAAAAAAATCAGAGGTCAAGATCAATGGCTACAGCGATTGTTTTAGTGCGCAAAGTTGCTACAATAATTTTGCTATAAGCATAGGTGGATGTTGGGGTAAATGTGGGTGCATATGGCACAGTCACCACAAAAATTCTGAAAAGTTGACTTAAAATTCTCAAAAATAGTCAAATGTTGTATAGACATTTCTTTACTTCTATAGCATATGGTCTTGTTGTATGAATTCTAAAAAGTTGACATGTTACTGGAACTAAAAAGATGACCATTAGCCACAAGACACATGTACTATACTTCGCGACGAGTGTGGCATGCTATTTGTGAATAGCATAAACATTTTTAGGACAAATAACGCACCTAGCTAGCTTGCGCAACCCTGCCGTATAATTTATGGACCACCCGGTGACCCGCCGCTATCTTTGGCTCGGCCAGTCTAAAGCTGTGTCCTTTGCCCCTATGGCCAAGAGAAGTACTATAATCTTGGTATCAGTAATATGATAAGGTTGTCAGAATAACCATACTGAGTTGGATTGGGTTTCTTCGGTAGAATCTCAAATTGTAGAATGAATATAGAATTTAAGATTCTATCTGATTCTACTAAAGAAATATATTAAAAATCCACCATGTATTTCATCGCTGCTATATTTTTAAAATTACTCTATTCGTGGTTTTTTTTATTTTTTAAAGTTTTTAAGATGCGACTTTGATCGCTATTTTTTATAACTTTACATTAAGATATATAATAAAATTATAATATTATAAAAGTATTTTTAATGATAAAATTAATGATATAATTTTCATATAGCCAATCTAGGTAATTTTAAACCTATCAGTGGTCAAATTTTAGAAAGTTTGACAGCACGAACTTTAGAAAGTCAAGTAAAAACACGGAGGAAGTATATATTTAGAACTTTTGTTTATAAAAAATGTAGTGCAAATGAAAGATCATTTGTTATTTATGCAAATTAAATTGATATGAAGAGATAAAAGTAAATTTTGCAATTAAAAGGGTGTCCATAAGTATTTATTTATAATAAAACCCTAAAATCGGTAGAATCGAATAGGATCGTATGAAAATTTTTATCATAATCCTTCAAAATTTTGGTAGAATTATAATAATATTAAAATTTTACCAAATTAAGACTCTATTGTGGATCAGATTGATTTAGTTAATCTAGATCGTAAAATCGTAGAATGTATAATTAGAATTGAGATTCTGATCTTGGATAGAACGCAAATTAATGTCTGGACGGGCCCCTCTACAACTCGATCGGGAGGACGCCATTTCCCCCGCGTGCCGAACGAGCCGAGCCAGTGTGCCACACACACGGTGAGCACGCACGCTGGTTTCTTTCGGAACTGTACGCTAAATAACGTCGACGCAAGCCAGTCAGTGGTCACTGATGCTTTTGGGGCAACATGCGCCAGCGCGCTGGTGGTTGTTCGCTTTCAAATGATGATGGTTTGTGTTAGTGGCTTACATAGTGTTAATGCAACACTTGGTCATGTCAGCGATCGATATCTTTGAGTGCGCTCTTGCACCCAAAAAAAATTATCATTAGATAGTGCATGATCAGAATGCGATCGGTGCCGTCGAGGAGAGATACATCAGTCCCAAAAAGATACACCAACACTTGTCACAAGAGAAGAAATCAACACTGAGGAGTTCTAAATCTCAATACTCTTACCAAAACTCTAATTGTAAGCAGCAACAAAACACCTCCGGCTACAAACTAACGAAACCTAGAACTAGTTATCCATAAGGTAAAACACAAAACTGAAGAACCACAACTCTCATGAGGGCTTGAGAGGCAGCCAAGGATACCAAGATGCTCACCACTGCATCAGTCACACCATGGCTCACTTGGCCATCTACATTTGTAGTATATTTTCTTTTCTCAGTGAAAAGAATATTTACCCTCTCAAGAGCTTTTTTTTGTTTTGACGAAAACCCGCTCGAGGGATAGTCTAACATATGCCTCATTCTACACAGGTTCTGAATTTAGAAATTAAAAATCATTTGGAATATGTTGACTTCTTAACGTATCTTTTTTTCTTTTCCCATCTTTCTTTTTTTCTTTTACTTTATCTATAGAAATATAACGGTGTTTTTCCTTTTTATTTATTTTTTAATTAAATACCTTACAAAAACTAATCGTCACCATTATATTATTTCAGTCAAAAGTCTTTTGAATGGTGCTTTAATCACTTTGGTTTTGCGATGACATGGCTAGTTTGGCAGGTGCTACAGAGTCCGGTAGACGTGGGCAAAACTGGTTCGATGCAATATAAGGCCAAGCCCAAACAAATACAGCCCAGACCGATGAATTAATTATCTAATTTCAAACATAAAAAACAGACGCCCCGGTCGGATAGGCCGTTACCACCTTAGCGGGCCGGCTCAGGCCTGTCAGTTCTCTACTCTCCAGTCCCACCTTTGATCTTGCTTTGAGATTCGTGTCCCCAAACAAGTACTACTACAAGTTTCTTTCCCATGGATCCTTCGTCCTTACCTGCTGCGCCGGAGACCCCCCGCTTTGGCTGTGCTGCTCGGTGATGGTAGCGATCGAGCAGCCATGGGTGTGGGTTCATATAGTGGTGCGGCGGTCGATCAAGATGAGCCTCTATGGAAGATGTTGGATTATGTGGGCCAAGCCCATATAATAAGAATAATTCCTATTAAATCTCAAAGGCCCACTCATGCAAAGGAGGCATGCATGTGACCTTTAGTACCATATTGCTAGTTCTAGGAGAGGAAGATCACCTTAAAAGGGATGGTGCACTCCTAGTCACTTGAGGCATGTGTGGGAGAGAACTAGAGGATAACACGCGCGCTCGCCGCCGCCTCGCCGGGCCGGGCTGGCTGGCTGGCGGGCGCGACGGCACTGCGTGAATGGTCCGCCAAAATCCGCTCCAGTGCTTGCGCAGACGGCTTTGTGCCGCGCTGTCCCACGTAGTCTACTCCGCCCCGTCCGCCGGCGTGCATCGTTCGGGAGAGCGAGTCTCGAATCGCCGCCAAGTCCCGCACCGTGAGGGCGAATAAGGTTTTGGGAAGCGCTCGCGCGATCGCCGCCGTAGCTCGCTCGTCTTCCTCGTCGTTCGGCCGGCGAATCGTCATCGACTTCGTGTCATCCTCACCGTGCTGCGGCGTCTACATCGGCAAACCGATCGAGCAGAACCATCGATGCATGCGGTCATGTTCTCCGTATTAGATCTGTTCATGTACAGTTTCCTGGTTTACATGTTTAGATCTTTTATGCCTGTGATGGTTCTGTTATTGTGCGTGCATGATGTCATGATTAATTTATGGAATAAATTGAACCTACATGTGCTTATATATTCAACAATCCAAAAACCTTATTGTAGGCATTGTGGTTTTACTATGGCTGGATTTGCCGATGCACTGAGGCTGGATAAATTCTCCGGTGTGCACTTTAAGAGATGGCAGATCAAGGTCACTCTGTGGCTTACTGCTATGAATGTATTCGGGTTAGTAATGGCAAGCTGAAGGTGTTCTTGATGCTGAAAAGCAGAAAGAATTCGAGACTGCCACTACTCTCTTTGTTGGATGCATTCTTAGTGTTCTTGCTGACCGTCTGTGCGAGGTGTATATGCACATGACAGACGCGAAGGAGTTATGGGATGCACTGAATTCCAAATACGGTGCTACTGATGCCAGCAATGACATGTATGTCATGGAGCAATTTCATGACTACAAGATGGTTGATAACCGTTCGTAGTAGATCGGGCTCATGAGATACAGGCCATTGCCAAGGAACTCGAACTCTGAAGTGTGCCTTACCCGACAAGTTTGTGGTGGATGTATTATTGCGAAATTACCTTCTTCATGGAGGAATTTGAACAAAGACTCAAACACAAGAGACAAGAATACTCTGTTGAGAATCTGATTGGGTCTCTTGAAATTGAGGAGAAAGCTCGGGAAAAGGACGCTGTGTCTAAGGGTGATGGAGGGCAGTCTAGTGCCAATGTGGTACAGAAACCCTCAAGCAAGAACAAAGGGAAATTTGTTAAAGCCCAACAGACAACCAACTTCAAGAAGAAGAAGAACAACAACAATCAGGATGATAGAACTTGCTTTGTGTGCGGTGAGCCTGGTCACATGGCCAAGAAGTGCCCACAACGCAAAGGAAAGAAGGCACCTGCAGGACAGACTTCTAAGTCTATTGTCAACGTGACCATTGGCAAGACTGGAGATGGGACTGGGTATGGTAATTTACCTACTGTTCTTTCAGTTAGTCAATCTACCAATTGGTGGATTGATACAGGAGCTAATGTACATGTGTGCGCTGATATTTCGTTGTTTTCTTCTTATCAGTCGCCGAGATTCCTCCGTCCTAATGGGAATGGGTCACATGCTACTGTTCATGGTGTTGTACGGTAGATCTGAAGTTTACTTCGGGAAAGATTGTGCAGCTGAAGAACGTGCAGCATGTCCCTTCTATAGACAAGAATCTCGTTAGTGGCTCCCGTTTATGTAGAGACGGACTTAAGTTGGTATTTGAGTCTAATAAAGTAGTCGTGTCTAAACATGGACATTTTATTGGTAAAGGCTATGAGTGCGGAGGCTTGTTCCGCTTTTCCTATCGATTTCTGCAATAAGATCGTAAATCATATTTGTGGCGGTGTGGATGATGAGGCTAATGTTTGGCACTCACGCCTATGTCATATTAATTTTGGTTTGATGTCTCGGCTTTCCAAGATGAATTTAATTCCAAACGTTTCCATCACCAAAGGTTCTAAATGCCATAGCGTGTGTGCAATCAAAGCAACCTCGTAAGCCTCACAAGGTCGCGAGGAGAGAAACTTGGCACCACTAGAACTCCCGCATTCAGATCTTTCGAGATGAATGGCGTGTTGACGAAGGGTGGAAAACGATATTTCATGACATTGATTGATGATGCAATTAGGTTACGTTATGTGTATTTATTGAAAACGAAAGATGAGGCTTTAGACTATTTTAAAATCTATAAAGCGAAGTTGAAAACCGGTTAAATAGAAAGATAAAAGACTTAGGTCGATCGTGGTGGAGAGTATTTCTCAAACGAATTTGACTTATTTTGTGAGGAACATGGCATTATACATGAGAGGACGCCTCCTTATTCCCCGAGTCAAATGGGATTGCCGAAAGGAAAAACCGCACGTTGATGACTTGGTGAATGCCATGTTAGATCTGCGGGATTACCTAAGGCATGGTGGGGAGGCTTTGCTAACGTCTAATCACGTATTAAATAGAGTTCCTAACGAAATAAGGACAAAACACCATACGAGGTATGGATTGGGAGAAAACCATCACTTTCTTACTTGCGCACTGGGGTGCTTGGCGAAAGTTAATGTGCCAATAACTAAGAAACACAAGCTTGGACCTAAAACTGTGGACTGCGTTTTTCTGGGATATGCTAATCATAGTATTGCCTATAGATTTTTGATAGTTAAAACTGAGGTACCTGACATGCATGTTGGTACAATTATGGAGTCTCGAGATGCAACATTCTTTGAGAATATTTTTCCTATGAAGGATACACATAACACTACTAGTCAACCTTCTGAAATAATTCCCAGCTCAATCACATCACCTGAACCTTTTGAACATACACATGAACTTGTCAATGAGGAGGATAACAGTGGAGCTCCTAGAAGGAGCAAGAGACAAAGGATATTCAAATCCTTTGGTGATGATTTCACTGTGTACCTTGTGGACGACACTCCCAAGTCTATTTCGAGCGTATGCATCCCGATGCGGACTCTTGGAAGGAGGTCTGTCAGTAGTGAAATGGATTCCATTATCGCTAATGGAACCCGGGAGCCGACAGATAAACCTTTTGGGTGCAAACTGTAGGGTGCAAGTGAGTGTTCAAAAAGAAGCTTAGGCCGATGGTACTATTGAAAAATATAAGGCTCGGCTTGTTGCCAAGGGCTATACTCAGAAAGAATGCGAAGATTTCTTTGACACTTACTCACTGTTGCTAGGTGACCACAATTCGAGTACTACTTGCTTTGGCTGCCTCACATGGTCTTCTCGTTCATCAAATGGACGTTAAGACGACTTTTCTTAACTGAGAGTGGATGAGGAAATTTACATGGAACGACTTGATAGATTTGTAGTAGAAGGTCAAAAAGGCAAGGTGTTAAAGCTGTTGAAATCTTTGTATGGTCGAAACAAGCCCCTAAGCGATGGCATGAGAAGTTCGATAGAACACCGACATCTGCAGCTTTCTTGTCAATGAGGCGGATAAATGTGTATACTATCGTTATGGTGGGGGTGAGGAGTTATTCTATGTTTGTATGTGGATGACATCTTGATTTTTGGAACAAACATTAGTGTGATAAATGAGGTCAAATCATACTTGTCTCAAAACTTTGATATGAAAGATCCGGGAGTGGTGATGTTATTCTAAACATTAAATTGGTTAGAGGTGAGGATGGGATTACACTTTTGCAATCTCATTATGTGGAAAAGGTCTTGAGCCGCTTTGGTTTTTCCGACGACAAGCCTTCTCCAACACCTTATGATCCTAGCGTGTTACTTCGTAAGAATAAGAAAATTGCTAGGAATCAGTGGAATACTCCCGGATAATTGGCTCACTAATGTACCTAGCTAGTGCAACAAGGCCGGACATCTCCTTTGCTGTGAGCAAATTGAGTCGGTTTACATCTAACCCGGAGATGATCACTGGAAGGCGCTTGAGCGAGTGTTGCGCTATCTCGAAAGGTACCTCGAACTTTGGACTTCACTATCTGGGTACCGTCGGTCTTTGGAGGGTTACTGATGATTCCAAGCGGATCTCGATCTTGATGAGATCAAAGCCACTAGTGGATATGTTTTCACTATTGGTGGTGGTCTTTGTTTCATGGAGGTCTTGCAAATGGACCATTTTGACGAGGTCAACCATGGAAGCGAGCTTGCGGCACTAGACACTGCTATTGTTGAGGCAGAATGGCTACGAGATCTATTGATGGATCTACCTACGGTGGAAAAGCCAGTGCCAGCTATCCTTATGAACTGTGATAATCAAACCGTTATCGCTAAAGTGAATAGTTCTAAGGATAATATGAAATCGTCTAGGCATGTTAAGAGACGATTGAAGTCTGTCAGGAAATTGAGAAACTCCGGAGTTATAACCTTAGATTACATCCAAACAGATAAAAACCTAGCAGATCCCTTTACAAAGGGACTATCACGGAATGTGATAGATAGTGCATCGAAGAAGATGGGTATGAGACCCATGTGAGTTATCTATGGTAGTAACCCAACCTATGTGATCGGAGATCCCGTGAATTAGGATGCAGGAAAAACAAGTCATTAGTTAAGCGGAGGAGAGTAATTTCAACCCTCTCTATGTGAAGATGCAATACTCTCGAAAGCGCAAGGCGAGGTTGACTAAGGTCTTAATGTGTTCCATTGGCTTTTAGAAGCGAAGACGCTATCTGCAGAGCGTTCTTGAAAGAACACACCTATATGAGCCCGATCATAGTCGCAGTCTATGGAGATCTTGGGTAATCTCCTACTAAGCTCATGAAGAGACCAAGGAGTATGACTTATACGCTCCAACCGAGGGGTAGCCTCTTGGCGGCCTAGTATCGATTAAGTCTTTAAGTGAAGCTTGCTTGCACCAAACTTGCAATTCAAGGCATAGTCCATTGTTCAAGTTGTGAGTAAGTGTAGCTTGAGTTCTAGGTGGATGTTCAACCTTAATCGGTCTCCATCGAAATCTTGATATATAAACAAGACATTGGAATTGAGGCAAATCTCTGTGGGACTTTGAGATCTGGTAGGGGATTGTTGGATTATGTGGGCCAAGCCCATATAATAAGAATAATTCTATTAAATCTCAAAGGCCCACTCATGCAAAGGAGGCATGCATGTGACCTTTAGTACCATATTGCTAGTTCTAGGAGAGGAAGACCACCTTAAAAGGGATGGTGCACTCCTAGTCACTTGAGGCATGTGTGGGAGAGAACTAGAGGATAACACGCGCGCGCGCGCCGCTCGCCTCGCCTCGCCGGGCTGGGCTGGCGGCGGCGCGCGCGCACGGCACTGCGTGAATGGTCCGCCAAAATCCGCTCCAGTGCTTGCGCGACGCGGCTTCCTTTTTGCGTTTTATCTTTTGCTGTTTTGTGTGGCGGTGAATCCGGATCGGTTCGCGACTAATCCGGTTGATTACGAGTTATGGAGAACGTGCGACGTCTTGATCACGCGCCCGGTTTTCTATAAATACGAGTCGCCGCCTCCATACAGCATTACGCAAAAATCAATCTAGGTTTTGCCTCCTCCATCCATTGTGCTGCGCCGTCACACGTAGTCTACTCCGCCCCGTCCGGCGCGTGCATCGTTCGGGAGAGCAGTCTCGGAACCGCCGCCTTCAAGTCTGCACCGGGTGAGGCGAATAAGGTTTTTGGAAGCGCTCTGCGCGATCGCCGCTGTAGCTCGCTCGTCTTCCTCGTCGTTCGGCCGCGAATCGTCATCGACCGTGTCATCCTCACCGTACTGCGGCGTCTACATCGGCAAACCGATCGAGCAGAACCATCGACGCATGCAGTCATGTTCTCCGTATTAGATCTGTTCATGTACAGTTTCCTGGTTTACATGTCTAGATCTTTTATGCCTGTGATGGTTCTGTTATTGTGCGTATATGATGTCATGATTAATTTATGGAATAAATTGAACCTACATGTGCTTATGTATTCAACAGAAGAATGGCATCCATTACCATTCACGGTATACGGTAGAGGTTAACAGTACCATAGCATTGTTTCATCTTTATCCATTTGGTCGGAAAAAAAAATCAGAGGTCAAGATCAATGGCTACAGCGATTGTTTTAGTGCGCAAAGTTGCTACAATAATTTTGCTATAAGCATAGGTAGATATTGGGGTAAATGTGGGTACATACGGCACACCACAAGAATTCTGAAAAGCTGACATGTACCCTTAATTACTTCTATAGCATATGGTCTTGTTACATTTTTTGTATGAACACTAAAAAGTTGACATGTTACTCGGACTCAAAACGTGACCGTTAGCTACAGGACACATGTACTATACTTCCCCATGAGTGTAGCATACTATTGATGAATAGCGTAAACATTTTCATGACAAATAACGCACTGGTGATCAGTTGGGCTTAAAAGCTCATAGCTTATGGTTGAAAACACTATAACTGGCTGAAAAAACACTGTAGCTGGCAGAGACTTATTTAGCATAATTAAATTTAAAAAAAATTAAAAATATAAAAAATATGTTAGCCCAATATGTATAATACAAACGAATACGGGAAAAAAAGAACCGGCAAAAAAGCTCAACAAAAAGCCAAAAGTTCAGAAAAAGACGAATTTTATGAATAGTGAAAAATAAGCCAGAAATCAGAAGCTCAAGCCGAACCGATCAGGGCCGCTTGTGCAACCCCACCATATAATTTATGGGCCCACCACTAGCTTTGCCGGCCAATCCGAAACAGTGTCCTTTGACCTGATGGCCAATAGAAGTATTATTAGAGCAACTCCATCCCATTAGTCATTTCTCCCTCTCTATTTCCTAGGATGAAGGGGCTAGCTATTATTTTCAGCTCTCTATTTGAGTTAGCATTCCAATGGCCTAGCTATTCTCCCTCTTTAAATTGTTTAAACATTTTGGTGGGCTACTTTAATATAGTTTAAATTTGCGGACTGAATTCTTTTGGGCCTTCCTTTGTTTGAATCGGGCCAACCGTGAATACGTCATACGACTCCTACGTGATCAACGTCGCGTGCGGGGGCAGGAGACTGGAGACGTCGTGGCCGTGGCGTGCGGCGTGCCTGCATGCATCTGGGACTCTGCATGCAACTGCGTGCCGTCCGCCACTCCGCCGTCGACCCGTCGTACCACGTACCGCTGGTCCAGAGGGACGCCGGACGCGCGGACGGCAACGTCGGCAAGCCAGGCGGCGGCGATCGGCGAACAACAGGCCAACAGCATCCCTACGCCGAACAACAGCATCGTCTGAACGCATCATCGGTACGTGCAACCAACCAACATATATTACATAGCTGGCTTTGCATGCTTTGTACGCAGGGGTAGCATTCCCTTTCTTTTGCTTTTTCATTTTTGCATGCTTTTTTTGCCGGCCGTTCTGGCTCGATTTTGCTGCTTTTGATATGTTGAGAATATTCATCATTGCCTTCGATAGGCTGAGAACCTTGTGCAACTGCACAAGTTTGTTCCTCAGGGGGGCATATAAATGGGTCACCCCAAACTTCTTCGCTGCCATCAAGATTATCTGCCCTCAGGATGTGCATATAACCTTCCATGGCAAAAGCCTGTAATTAATCAAACATTGTAGCTATTAAAATGTATGAACAAACTTGACAGTTTATTCGCTGCCATCAAGATTATCTGCCCTCAGGATGTTTGTTTTATGTTGCAGCAGGTAGGGTGCTGCACTGATGTCTCTTCCAGGTATTGGCCATATCATCTCTGAATGGCTATCTTGTCATATTTCAAGTTAAGTTACTTCCTTGCAGACGTTTCAACTATTCAATTTTACACTGAATACCTTTTTGTGAATACAGAACAAAGCTGCAAAGGGGCAGCTAGAAACGGCCATACTGTCTAAATTATCTCGCAGGCCAAGTGGCTTAGTTTTCTTTTACCCCGAAGTCTGAACTTTTGAGTGCAATAATTTGCATATGCAAATGGCAAGTTAATGTCATTTTGTACTGTGAAAATGATCTGTACCAAGATAATGCTCTTAAACCACTTGCTTTGAGATTCAAAAGGCGTGGGCATGCCAACTTGATGTACTGGTTGCAGATCTAATTCAGAATTTTTTCTTGCCCTCACGCACATGCCAAATCCTGTCTTGATATAAGAGGCTATGCTAGCACTGAAAATTGAAAATGCCATTTTATTCTGAGATTTCAGTGGCATGCATCAACTTGATATACGTATGTACTGGTCACAAATCTTATAAATTCAGTTTTTTTTCAATGCCCGGACAAGCATTCAAAATCATTCTTGATAAGCTGATATTGCGCGCACACATAAGGTTGGCAAAAAGAATTCCATAACCAAGATATCATATCATGAACTCAACGAAAATGACAAACTGCGTTCTAATCCAGGAACATTGTTTGAGCTCTAATAACAAAGCGAAGTAAAGATGTCATTACCAAACAGAACAGCTGCGGGGGACGAGGGTGGCGCGGCGGACCAGTGGGAGGGCCGGCGCGGCGGACTAGTGGGAGGGGCGGCGGGGAGGGCCGACGAGGCGGTGGTGGCGCGCGGACCGATGGGGGCGGCGGGGAGGCGGCGCTCGCCGGCGAGGGGCGGTGGCGCGCGGTGGACCGATGGGAGGGCGGCGCGGCGCGGCGCTGCGCGTCGCGAGAGGAGGAAGTCGCGGGAGGTGGGAGGGCGCGCGCGAGGCGAAGGGAAGGCGAGGAGGGTGAGAGCGCCGCGCGGGAAGGAGATTCCAGGGCGCGGGAGGGGGAGGGAAGCCGCGCGGGAGGGGGAGATTCGCCCGCGAAATCGCGATGGCGAGCGAGCGGGCGCTCGCCTTTGATAGCCAGCCTCCGGAAGGAAAAAGCCAGCGGGTAAAATTGAAGAGGGGGATAAAAGATGAGTTGGAGTCTATTTTTTAGGTCATACTAGCTAAATATACAATGAAGAGCAGGATAAAGGACCGGATGGAGATGCTCTTAGCTTGGTATCACTGATAGGATAAGGTTAGCAGAATCGTGAAACTAAACCGGAGGTTTTTGGATAGCATCGTAAATAATAGAATTGATGTAGGGCCTAAGATTTTATCTAATTCTACTAAAGAAATATTTTAAAATCTACCATGTATTTCAACGTTGCTACATTTTAAAATTATACATTAGAACTTTTGTTTACAAAAATGTAGTGCAAAAGAAAGACCATTTGTTATTTATGCAAATTATAATGGACATGAAGAGTAAAAGTAACATTTTGCAATTAAAAGGGTGTTCACAAGTAATTATTTATAACAAAATACTAAAATTGGTAGAATCAATTAGGATGGTATGAAATTTTTTATAATTATCCTACAAAATTTTTGGTAAAATGTAATAATATTAAGATTATATTAAATTAAGACTCTAGCCTATGATTGGATTGGTCCGATTAATCTAGAACATAAAATCGTAGGAGGTATGATTAGAATCGATGACAACTTCGGATGGCACGCAAATTAATGTCTAGATGGGCGAGAGCCAAGTCTTGCTTGGGTGGCTAGTGGAGATGATTGTACCTTCAGCCTACCAGGGTTCAAACCCCAGGTTTAGCCCTGCGTGCTCATTTAGGAGAATTTTCTTTCAGTAGAAGGCGACAAACCCATTGCAAACGAGGCGTCGATGGTAACTTCATCATTTCTTCGTCAAGCTCCGCTCGTCCAATCTTTCATAGATGTTGTACGTGTGAGTATGTGTGTATGATGATGTGCATGTATATAGATGTCTATATGTTGTATTGTGTGTTGGCAAAAAAAAATGTCTGGACAGACAATGGACAATCCGATGCCGAACGAGCCGAGTCAGTGCACCACGCACGGTGAGCACGCAGGCTGGTCATTGCTCATTAGCGTGAGCACGCAGGCTGGTCAGTGCTCATTATTAGCGCGCGCGGCCTATTCCCTCGGGCACTAGCTAGATTGATTCTGTGGCCTCCTCCCGCACTGCGCGACGACATCTCTGACGAATTGATCCGGACGCCAATATGGACACGATCAGAGTGGGCTGCGGGCTGCCAGCACGACGTGGTGCAATTGTTCTTTCGCTTTTAGGGCTCGTGCCTGTGCGCTTCCAAATGATGGATGTTTGCGTTAGTGGCTTACATAGTGTTAACGTAACACGTGGTCAGGTCATCATCCCCTCCAAAAATACTGCTATTAAGGTTTCGCTCGTTTCGATTTGAACTTATGGCTTCTGGCTTTTTTTGCACTATTTATAAATTTCGTCATTATCTATACTTTTAACTTTTTTGAGCTTTTTTACCAGTTCTTTTTTTTTCTCTTATTTGTTTGCCTTATACGTGATGGGCTAACATATTTTTTCTATTTTTATTTTTTAAAATTTAATTATGTTAAATAAGTCTTCGTCAGCTACAGTATTTTTCAGTCAGCTACAGTACCTTTCAGCTATAGACCACTTAAAAAAGTTCTTTTGAGCAGGGCTAACAGGCAGGCAGCCAAGCGGAGAGCACTTGGGTCGTGCCGTGTGATTACATCGCACGATCGGGACGGCGGCCCAGTATCTGCACTGATTTGCTCATCGTTGGTGTGAATAATGTGTGATTCCCGTTCCAGCTAGCTACCCTTCTATATTTTTTTTTTCTAAACTAAGGATAGTAGCTTTGCAATTAATTTCTATGCGTCGGTCCAAAAAGGATACACCAACACCGGTCGCAAGGGAGAAGAAACCAACGTCGAGGAGGAGTTCCAGATCTGAAACTTTTACCAAAACACTAATTGCAAGCAATAACAAAACACCTTCATCTACAACCAACGAAGCCTAGAACTAGCTATCTATAAGCCAAAGCATAAAACTGAAGAACTACGACACTCGTAGCGGCTTGAGAGGCAGCCAATGATATCAGGATGCTCACCACGGTAGAAGTCACACAATGGCTCAAGTAGCCATCTAGATTTGTACGTACCTTTTCTTTTCTCAGTGAAAAGTCTATGTATCCTCTCAAGAGTTTTTTTCTTTTGCTTTTGAGGAAAACCCTCTAAAGAGATAGTCTTACTTATGCTCTGTTCTAAATAACTTTTGGCTTTAAAAGTCAAAAATTGTTTAAAACGTGTTGACTTTTTAACATACATTTTTCTTTTTCCCTCTTTCTTCTTTCCTTTTTCCTTTGCAGTATCTATAGAGGTATGATGATGTTTTTTATTTTTTCTATTTTTAATTAAATATCTCAAAAAAAAACTAATTATTACTATAGTATTATATCAGCTAAAAGTCACATCACTTTTGAATGGAACTTCAATTTGCGATGGCATGGCTAGTTTGGCAAGTGCTATACAGTCCTGGAAACGTGGGCAAAACTGGCCATGTTCGATGCAATATATGGCCAAGCCCAAACAAATTCAGCCTGGACCGATGAATTAGTTTACCTAATTTCAAACATAAAAACACACGGCCCGGTCCGATAGACCGTTAACACCTTAGCGGGCTAGCTCAGGCCTGTCAGTTCTCTACTCTCCAGTCCCACCTTAGATCTTGCTTTGAGATTCGTGTCCCCAATTAAGTATTATTACCTTTTCCTTTCCCATCGATCCTTCGTCCTTACCTGCTGCGCCAGAGCTCTAAGCCAATTGCCGATTAACAGTAAGGGTTGGAGACGATTGCGCTTCAGACGTGTCATTCGTTTTGAAAGTTTAGAAGTGCCAATCGTCTTGAAAGTTCAGACGTGCCATTCTTGAATTCATGTAGCATTGTCTGAGTTCATACAGATTTGCTCATACATTAGCCCCTGCATCTCAAGCTTTGAAAGTACCAGAGAATTGATCTGGGAAAAACTTTTTCATACATGCTACTCTAATAGATCATTTGAAATTTAAACTCATCTACGAGAATGATTGCATATAGGATTTCAGTAATTCAAGAACATTGACAGATCCACGTTTTGGTAAACTTTGTACTCATTTAGTTCCAAATGCTGAAATATTCCAAAATTCTGAGAAATCTTTAAGATCGTGATGTTGTTTTACCCTCATATAAGGGATTAATTAGGAGTTTATAACTGTACAATTTTTTCTCCTCCGTGTGATCTGCCCATATATATGGGAAAGCAACTAGTTGCATCTGTTATAACTATATTATGTGATCTAGACTATGCTAGTTGCAGGAATGCAGGACCATTCCTTTCATTGTAGCACATTGCAAATTGGCTGGACTTTCTCCCTAATGTACTTTTCTTTCTGTTGCTACTACTTTTTTTTTTTACTAAAGCATTTCCCACAGGTTCTACGATATATGCCTACAAGACGCGATGTGTACTCACCTCTTCCTACGGAGGATATGGATGGCGGCCCTGTGAAGGAAAAGAATGATGTTGACCTTCGGTTTAATTACATTCCAAAATCCCGCAGGACAATTCCATGGAAGTCAATTGCTCTAGCACTTTTTCTCCGCCTCATAGGGATTTCACTTCTCTCCCTTTCTTATTTTATATTCACAAGTCACATGGAGGGTGATGGTTCTCATGCATATGGTCTCTTATTCCTGGGTGTCCTTGCTTTCCTTCCTGGTATGCAGGGGCGGAGCCACACCCCGGGCAGGGTAGGTTTCAGCTCGGGGTATGAAAAAATATCTAATGGTACAGCCCGGGTAAATTCAGTCCAGTCTAGGTAATATTTTTATGGTCCAGTCCAGATAGGCTGGATCATTCCACCACTGAGCCCGGGGCGTAACCAAATTCTGGCTCCGCCACTGCTGGTATGGTAACATAAACCACTGTAGTTATTCTGTATTTAAAATTTTATGTTGCTATGCAATTGATTCATCTTGAGGAATCGCATTTTCTTTCCATTTTACCCTTTGCGCTAGCAAAAACAGTGGTGGCTTTTGTTGTAAATATTGCGGTATAAGTATTTATTTATATTTAATTTCAGCATAATTAATAAAGACATAAGCATGATATAAAAAGCATATAAATGACTTAATCAACATATAATCATGTGAACTCTTTAAGTTATTGAAATATACGCCCAACAAATATACCATGTAAGAGTCTATAATTAGCATATACAAAGGTAAAAAATTTAAGTCATTGCACCGAAATACTGATCTCAACAAAAGTATAACATGTATGCCCAAATTCAACATGTTACTAAGATTTTGAATGACATATATGCTCTTAGAAGGCCAGTTGCACAAGATTTAGTCTTGGCCATCTTCGCTAGGACAAAATGAAATCTTAATTATATATAACAGTTATAAATTAGATCTTGAACTCAAATTAAATTTTGCTATCAAAAGAGGCTAACAGATCATGAACACAACTTGCTAACCAATATGAATGACCCCAAATCAATCTAACATTTAGCTATCATGAATTTTATTGCTTAAACAGGGTTCAACAATTAGCTAAAGTGACCGAAAACAATCATAGATCACAAAATTAATGTAACACAATAGCAAAAAGTACTGTATAGCAAATTTCAATGATCAGAGCATATAAAACAACAAGCTAGCAGTAAGCCCAAGATCCATCTACCATCAGATTCATATATAATTTCAGCAATATGTCATTTTATCATAGAGCAATCTAACCCACAGAGCTTCTGTACAATTTCTAATCAGGGATTAAACACATATATCTGATATAGATCAAGCAAAGAAAGTAAGCAGTTGGAAAAACTCACAACGCCGGTGATACTCAAAATCACCGAGAAACAGTCGAACAAGGCAAGGCACGCAGGTTGCGCTGTCCTAAAAAAACCAAGTGCCTCGCTATGCCGTGCATGGAGACAATGGCAATCGTAGATACAATGCCACACTCCAACCTCAGGTAAACGAAGTAGAAGTCGAAGGTCTGGATGGACGCCGCACAAGACCAACGAGTGTTTCAGCCACAGAGCAACTGTGAACACCAAAGATCAAGCCTCGATTCTTCCCAGCAAGCCACAAATCCACCTGAACCATCCTTCAATGAGAAATCCCCAAACCTCTTCACTGCCAGATCTCAGACGAGAAGGCGCAAGGAAATCCTTAAGTGCCATCCTCTCATTTGCCACATACTTAAGTGGCTTTGTTATTATGCCACAAACTTGAGTATTTTGTCTTTTGTTTTGCCATTTTCTCCCTTTAATATCTATTTTAATTTTATTTTACATTTTCAGGGACTTGAACTGACCCTTTTGCCCTCGTCAACATTGGCCTGTTGGCCAGTTCTGTTCATGGAAGTTAGGAGGTAAGGACGCCGCATTTTCTAAGCCTTTAAAATGAAATTAAGACATTAATGTAAAATACAAAATGAAATTAAAATAGACATTAAAGGGAGAAAATAGTAAAACAAAGGACAAAATACTCAAGTTTGTGGTATAATAATAAAGCCACTTAAGTATATGATAAATAAGAGAATGACACTTAAGTTTGTGACATGAGAGTAATTTTCAAAAAAAAACCATAGAAAGCGCGCGGGGAAGCTCACTGAACCTTTGGCTTCCCAGGCCCCACATAGCATAATCACAAAAGGAACTAAACCTCCCCTCTGTGGGCCCCACATGTCATCCTCCAACACGCTGTCGGTCGTCTGACCCTCCCCTCGCTCGTGTCCACGCCATCGTCGTCGTCTCCCTTCACAAAAGCCGCCCTCGATCTCTGCTCTAAAGAAACTTCTCCAATCTCAGAAAAGAAACTTCTCCTCCTCCTCCTCCATCTCCTTCTTCACCTCCCACGCCATTCCCGTCCCCCGAGATCCCACATCGCGCCACTCGAAACCCCAACCCGCATCGCGGAAGCGCGCATTGGTGTCGCTCGAATCTTGCATCGGATCTGACCGGCGGCGCGCGGCGACGAAGCCGCGAATCCAAGAAGTGCAAGGGAAGGCGGCGGGGAGGATGGCGCAGACGCGGAGCGGGGGCGCCGGCGGCGGGGTGCGGCTGCCGCCGATGAACGCGCTGGAGATCCTGCGGGAGACGGTGCGCGTGCTGCGCGCGGACCCGCACGCGTTCACGTCCATCCTCTTCCTCCTGCTCTGCCCGGCGTCGGGGTGCCTCCTCCTGTCCGCCGCCGCGCTGGACGGCGCGGTCGTGCTTCCGCTCGCGAGAAAGCTCCTCGTCGCCTCGGCGGCCTCGGGGCTCCCGCTCACGCATTTCGTCAGGCAGCTCGCGCACCACCTCGCCGCCACCCTCGTCGCAGCCGTCGTGTCGTTCCCGGCGATCTTCACACTCCTCCTCGCCGCACGCGCGGCCGCAGCCTACGCCGTCGCCGCCGTCTACGCGAGCAAGCCCCTCGCCGCCGCCGACCTCTCCCTCCTCGCGCGCCGCGCGTGGCCGCGCCTCGCCACCACGTACGCACTCTCGTGCGCCGCCGTCATCGCCTGCCTCGCCGCCTTCCTGGCCCTCCTCGTCACGGCTTGCTCCATGCTCAAATCCATGCTCTACCCGCCCGACATTGTCGTCTGCACCGGCCTCGTCACGGTTCTTGCCTTCTCCGTGGCGTACGCGCACACCATCATAGTGTGCAACCTCGGCGGTGTCATTGCCGTTCTTGAGGACGTGGCCGGGGTCAATGCACTACGCCGGTCGGTGCAGCTGATGCGGGGGCAAACCCATGTCGGCCTGCTCATCTTTCTTGGATCCACCATTGGTCTGGCCTTCGTCGAGGGGCTATTTGAGCACAGGGTGAAGACGTTGAGCTATGGGGATGGCTCGTCGCGGCTCTGGGAGGGGCCATTGCTTGTCCTCATGTACTCTTTTGTGATGCTAATTGATTCTATGATGAGTGCGGTGTTCTACTTCACTTGTCGGTCATCCAGCATGGAAATTTTGGACGAGGAGGGTGGCTCGGTTGAGGAGCTTGAGATGATGGTGGGTGGCACGTCAGATGGGATCAGGTGATGAAGAAGATAGGTTTGTTTCTCAAAGGTGTATCTGTTCATATTCTCATGGGAAATAAGTGAGGTGGGCAATGTCCTGTTTTGCGAAGATTGACCAGTGGTGGTTGTGGCGCCATGACTATACATTTTATGTGTATGATTGATTGGTTGAGGTTCATGGCGAAAGAAGCCTTTTGCGGTCATTTGGGGTCTTCAAACTCATGCAGTGGCAGATGCAAAAGAGAAGACAGAGGGGGATCTATGATGGGGTGCGTTCTTGGTCAGTCCATGGTTTTGACAGCAATTGGAGAACTGGCATTGTGTGTAGCATTCTTTTGAAATGATGTAACTAGCATATCAATTCAATTGTTGTGGAATTTTGTCATCTTAACAACTTTTTGGTTGAATGGAATGGAGAATTTTGTATTACTGTTTAAATACTAATGACTCTAGCACTTGGTTCTTGAAGTGTCAATTAATCCAAATGTATTTTTCAGTGATTTCAAAGTTTGTGTTCTGAGTGATGTTTGTTGGCAATCACATAAGAAAGTGCTGCTAAATGCCTAAAGCTGCCAAATACTGTGCTCAATTTGTCAATGTTTATTTTCTTGTATTCTCTTTACTGCAGAAGTCTGATATGTCTCCATTTCAGATCGCTGCTATGTTCCCCTACCCTCAGAAAAAGAATTCTTACAATGGAGATATTTATATGATGTATGAATAATTCCTTTATTTGCAGTAGATACTGCAGTTCTCCATTGACAAATAATCTATCTATTCTCGTTGATTCCTTGGTATTCTTTTCATTGTTTAGCGTGGCTGGTAAAGGCTTGCTCCACTCTGAAGCTTAGAATTTTGCATATGAAGCATCTTTTGAACTGTTTCTTTTAAGCAGGATGCTTTCTCGAGGCAGGAGGACTGATAACCCATGCTTTTTATATGACAGATTAATTCTTTTGCCCTACCTTAGATCATGAACACAGTACATTGACTTCCATTTAGTACTGGCCATGCATTATCCCCAAGATAGAACTTGTAGTATTCGATGAATCATACAAGTATTAACTTTGTCAAATGTTAGCAGAGAACCAAATGAAGCAAGATTCAGTGTTGCGTGTGCCATCTGTCAGTTGATTCTTGACACCGACAATCACACCACATTTTTTGCTTTCAAAGAGAAAACAACAAAAGAGTAGCTATCCTACATTTTGCTTCAAATTGGCTGTAAAAGATTTGAAAAATCCCTTCTTTTTGTATTGTTTTCATGTGCAAACAAATTAATAAATAGAAACAAATAAAACCCTGATTGTGCTATTTCACTGAACTGAAGAAATCTCTTGCTTGTCCTGTAAACAGGAC
The DNA here is from genome assembly GCA_036346575.1 of Dendrocalamus sinicus. Lineage (NCBI taxonomy): Eukaryota > Viridiplantae > Streptophyta > Magnoliopsida > Poales > Poaceae > Dendrocalamus > Dendrocalamus sinicus. The sequence continues at coordinate 5,420,536 of CM070660.1, read as the reverse complement.
AGATTTCTCACATGGCGCCTGGGCCTGAGCTCCTGACATATAGTGATATGGATTACTTAAACCTTTCCTGTTCTTTTCTTTGAGAATTTGGGTACTGAATCTGACCAATCGCGGCACCGACAATGTGTTAGGTAGTAAGGTGTAGATTTTCACTAACCAAAGCAGAACTGAATCAACTGATTGACTTTTATCGGCCTTGTACATATTGACCTCTAAAAACTACTTTTCTATAATAAATGACGTTTCTACAATATATAACTTTCAAACGGAGTGTCCTTTCAAAACAGATTTTACTGGTCGATTGTAGTACACAATGGAGCGATTTCATTTATATTTATCAAAATCCTCTCTACAAGATGTTGCTATTCATATGCCAAAACTAAAAGATAAAACCAAAAGCCTATATAAATGAGCTCATCATATGCCGTCCTACAGTAGTATATGTTATTTATCCTCATATCTAGTATTTGTGGTCATGCTTGACTTGGTTCTGTACGTAAGGCTTAATCAAAGTACTTAGGACGGCCATAAGATACTTAATAATGCGTTGCTAAATGTGTTTCAGACGACTGGATTCGCACGTCCATAGGATTTCTAGTCAAAGAGGATTACTTTCTAAATGCCTAGTTGCCTAGTGTGGTACACATGCCATTGTTTTCTTCACACAGCACATGGTAGGAGCTGACAGGTCAAGCTCAAGAACAACTAACAACCAAGAAAATCAGGCATTGATCCAAGATATTGAAGATATCAACCTCTGGTAAATCGATTCATTCTCATATGACAGCAAAAATTACAAGCACTTGAGCCTTGCGCGAATGAAACAGCTTCCCTTCCCTACCTACCAATTCAGAAACTACCAAAAATAACGCTTTACGCAGTATCCAACCATCCAACGCTGTGACAAGATTTGAAACTACGGACCAGAAAGCGATGACAAACGAGGTAGGATACTGCAATCTCCACCGATCATTTACAATCTTGATTCATCTGAAGGAAGCTGAACATGGATTTGTTCTCAAGTCAGGATAATATGTTCTTCGGCACAAGGATGCCAGATGAGGACGCACTCTGATCAGAGCTGAGGATGATGCTTGCCCAGTTCGAGGAGCGGTGCACTATCCTTGATGGGATACGGTCACTGTCTTCACCTCCTGATGCTTCATACCCGTCGCTGGTTGATCTTGACATTTGAATCACTTGCTGTGGAGTGCTTCCTGGGGTAGTGAGGACTGTCAGCTGCAAGTCTTCACCTGCAGATGAGGAGACAGCTGAGACTCGATACAGGTGCAGATCAGGTGAGTCCAAACTGCTATCTGGAGATGATCCACCAACGTTAGCAGAGGATGCAGCTTCACTTGGATGAAAAGCACTCCGTGCCTCAAGTTGCAATGGTGCTAAATTGGACAATGCTTCAGGGGCCATGTCACTGCCATTACTATCAATAGTATCTGTAGATATCTTTGCAACAGGTTTAAGAGAGAGATCACTGTGGGGCCTTCCTCTTCTGTTTGTTCTCCTCTTGTAGTCAGGGCCTGGATCAATCCTACTGCTCATGCCGTCGTAGCTACTGTCTGTTTCATGGCCAAGTGAATACTCATATTTTCTGATGGGCACCAAAACTCTGGACTTCTTCCGTGCCTCTGCAGCAACTCTAGAAACTTCTTCTGCATTAAGACGAGCCAGTGCCCATGGACTGATTTTCACAGACCCTGAGCCCTTCTTCCTCCGTACTTCATCTTCTTTTCTCTTGGTAGCAGAATTATGTGACGACCCAGCCTCTGATGGAATAACATCGAACTGGAAGGAGGTTGAGTAGCTTCAGATCAGTTATGAGCTAATGGGCAAATGCTGAATGGGAAAAGGGCATACATATCTATCTTTTATAATCATGTATGCAAAGTCATGATGAGGCCTAAGTATGCATTTGTTGTCATTTAGATGTGCAAAATTATAATGGTTCGGGGAAGTTCAAGAGGTTCAATATATACTAAAAATCAGCATGACTATTTAAATAAGTATTGACTAGCATGACTTAAATTCACATGCGTAACTACTCAGGATTGCAGTTTTAAGATATGATCTACAGACAACTGCCTTCACTTTGCAAGCAACTCATTATTTGTCTCATGATTCATGAAGTTTGACGATGTAGGGTTCTCACCTGATCTTCAAGAAACAGTCTTGGGGGAGTGCACCATGAACCACGACGCAGTGCACCAAAGGAACTAGCACTGCTAAGCCCACCAGTATAGGAGCTTACGCGAGACATCTGCGGACTCTGCTGCCCACCAACCTCTTCTTGCTCTTGCTCTCTCAGGGCAATAATGTAGTCATATGTACTGATTCCCTGCGTGAGGTTGACAAGATAAGAGCTTAGATTTTCAATTTCACATCACCTTCAAAGGCAACAGAGCAACATTCACATACCATCCATGGTATCTATATACATTTACTAATTCAGTCGAAAACCCAGTATTCCATTCGTTTTCACTGTGCCTTTTGCGGTTTCCTTTTTAATGTCTTTTCTAATACAAAAACTCACAATGATATTATAAGACAATTCGTGGTGATAATTATCCAACTGGTGATATAACGGTTGTTTGCCCAATATGTAAATGTATGCTATCAATATTCACAATGCATATCAAGCATAGTGGCACAAGTTTACATTACCAAGAAATATTTCAATGTGGTGGTCTGAGAATTTGAAATACAAGCTACTTGCCAATAACATCAGGCATGGTAATGTAACAGCTAGTATAACAATGGCATTGCATAAATTGGAATAGTGTCAGAACTTGCCTTCTTGATCAGAAGAATGTGGAAAAAAAGAAGTTGGGCAATTGGCAGTGAAGCAACCATGGCTAGGATGGTACAGGATCCCTGTGTGAACAAAGATCAACATTTTGAGCACTAGTTCAAGAAAGATTGACTAAAAGAGTAAACTAATTCAAGAAGGTGTGAAGTAATCAGTATTACAAAGTAGGATGATAGCATGTACCACCACAATGACGAAAGGCACTACAGAGAAGCTGCTTCCTAGCTTTGACACGATTTGCATAGAGAATTCCTTTCGCTCAACAAAGCAGAGCACTAGCACCAATACTCCAATTGCTGATTGTAGGATAAGCTGGCCCAAAGTGCACAAATCATGCAGACCTGTCAATGGTCAACTAGGATGAAAAGGACCAGGAATAAAATGCTCTCTGCAATAATGATGGCCAAATTCAAATGCATAAGAAAGAGTGTTTCTATAATGCAGTTGACGCTGGAAACATGCTTAACACATTAAGATCAGAGTAATCTGCAGCATTTCTATCGATACAATCTATCAGGGCATGATAGGAAACATGAGCTTACCAAGAAAAGGGCAGTCGTCATTAGAATAAAAAACCTCCTATAGTTTCTTTTTCCAATACAATTGTTGAGCCACTGTTGAGATTGAGGAAATCAAGAGAGTTATTATATACTCGCTAATGAAAATAAGAAGAGAATTGTTCAGGAGTATGTTACCCTGCAGTGATGATCAAAACCGTCAACACATTTGTCACAAACTCTGCAATGCTTACTATACTTCAACACCTACAAAAATAATTGCAAACTGTTAAATCATTACCTGCAGAAAAACATACATGTAACACCAACAAATGCAAGAAACATACCTCCACTTCACAAAGGCTGCAGAAAAACATCCCTTCCTCACTGGCTTGCTGCTCGGAGGACCATTCACGTGATTGGCAGCAGGAAAAAACAAAAGAGAGAGGGTAGAATATAAGGAGAAATTCAGAGAAAGTTGCACTGAAGCAAGCTAAGTTCTTGTTCTTGTGTTGAGTCGTTGACTTCTCACTAGCAGCTGCAACTTCATGTTCTTGCTTTTCTCCAGTTCCCTCTAGTTGTAACCCAACATCTGAAACACCTTGTCTGGATTCCTTCAGATGCTTGTGTTTGCCATTTCCATACAATCTTAGGTACTTCTTTGATTTGAAGACCCCTGGGTCTGCTGGGTCCGCTGCAGCACACCAGATGTACAGAAAGAAGACACATGAAACCTAAGAAGCCAAATTACACGCTTTTATCATAAAGGTGTAATAAATTGCCTTATCATAGACTTGTATACAGTTTAGTAAAAATGTGCAGTTAGGATAAAGTGCGCCAAAGAAATTTAACTGTACAATGACCAGTTGCCCACTGTCACAATAAGTCTCCAGTTTTGTGAACTCAATCGTGTGATGTTGTAAAGAAAATCATATTTCAATCAGAAATATCATAATGTGCTGCATTTGTGAATTTTAATGCCATCTATATCTATGGAGTTCACAACTTCACATCTGGGAAAGCAAACCATAATTTCCAGATTCTGACTGTAACTACACGTGGTTAATCATGAAACAGTGAAAAGTCAGCTGCCATGGTGATGCATGCCACTCTGTAATACATGTATAAAAATGCTAAGAAAATATGCCAGAAGACCAAAAAGGCACTCTCCACTACATTACCTACTAATTACAGCATAAACACAACAGTTTTCTTAAAAGCATAGCGAGCTTCCAAAGATGTTAGGTAGGACAATCATGTTGCTGACAGCTACAATGGAAACGCCTTTCTCAACTTGGCATGATTACAACAAGAAGACAGCACCAAAACGATACCATGGTATCAGAAGGATAGGACCAGTATAAAATGACCAATATTAGTGTAATAAATACAACTTATGTCGTGTCACTCTCCAGTAAATAGAGTTACAAAATCCTACCAAACATGTACAAATGCTGTACAACCCAAAGGCACTAGTTCTGAACTGAATTGACTTGAAGGAGCACTAAGAGTCTAGCATGTACAATGCCTTCTTGCCCTGATACTACATTTTTCGCATCGCTGTTACATACACAAAATAGCCGTATGCAGGCTATGCTGTTGTTAACATGGTGGACAAAGCAAAACTCTACCAACCATGAAGGCTGAAGCAAAGCTGTTGAACAAACTAGACAATGACTTGCAGAGTTAGGCGTGTCAAATGATAACACTAGAATTGGCCAGATTAGCCTCAAGCCCTAGTAGCTTGTATCATCCTCCAACAAACAAAAAGTACAGAAATCCTACCACAAACGCAAGAGTGCTAAATAGCCCATTTCAAGATAAGACCTACTTAATTTGGAACCTTCCCAAGTTCCAGCAACCACTCATGGGCCCATCCATCAGGCAGCACGAGGGGCGGTCCCACCATAATTCAAGGATATTCAGTTGAATACCTAAAATTTTTGGCAAAAATCCACTATATACAAGATATAATACATATGTATACTAGTAGTTAGGCCAAATTCATTCTGTTCATACCCAGTCAGCCTAAATTGGTGCTGAGTCCTTTTGGCCTATTTCTTTCTCCCATGCCCAAATTGGCGCTGGACACCGGCTAGCTCATTGGCCCACTGTTGTGATTTCACATGACACACGGTAAAAACTTTAGGTCTCACTCAGTCTCTCGTCTCACTCAAGTCTCTCGTCTCTAGCTCTCTGTTTGGCGGCGCAGGAGGCTTCTGGTCTTCTACACTCTGGACTTCTAGAGGCAGGACTCAAGAGGCGGTGCAGGAGCGCTGGAGTGGTCGTCTTGCAAGTCATCTCACCGCCGTCGCTTGCCGACGTGGCGCAGCCACGCAGGTTCGTCCGCCCCGACTTGGCAACTCCCATGGTTGCATGGCCCCATATCCCTAATCCGGTAATCTCTATCTCCTCCTCCCTTGGCGATCTCCGATTTGAAGCAAAATTATGTGTCTAAATAAAGACGTGAGTTGTATTTTGCCTAAAGAAGTGAGGTATCTATAATGATTCTGAAGTTTTTATATAGTAGTTGATTATATTCTGATGACTGATGTATCAATTATTTAGGAACTATGCAAGTGTTGTAAGTCTTTCTTGTAGTTTGATGTGTTGGACACTTGATGATTTGATCCTTTTTGGTGTTTGGCTGTCCGATCTATGTTTTGTTTAGCAGTTTAGGTAACACTGCTTAAATTGTTTAGCTAGAAACCGTTCAACAAAGTATGTTTATGATAAAAGCACTTTTGAACTTTTGCTTACTGAACACAAAAATCTAACAAAGAGAATTGTCTTTTCAATTAATTAAAGCATCTCGTTGTGATTGCACAACTCTATTGTAGAATTATTCAGATTTAAACTTTGACTTAGGTTAGTAATTTTAGGGAAACGGTTCATCTCTAATTCTAGCCATCATGGTTAAAACTATTAGCCTTTTAAGTTTTGTTCTTCATTCATTGCTGAAACTGCTTCTTTTTGTGTGCTTGTCTGCATGACAGTTTAGGTCATATTCATGCAGTAGTTCTAAAGGTTTGGTTTCCTGTGTGAAATGACCTACAATTCAATATTTGTTGCCTAGAATCTTATGCTGCGTTAACTTTTAATTATTTTATAATTTCTTTATATTATATTATTTGAGATGTTGTCTCTAGTATTAACAATTATACTTTAATTTTCGCTATTGTGGAATTTTATATTTTTTATTAATAATATTTTTGTAACTTCAAATATCTATCCTAAAATTCTTGAGTCCGCCACTACCGTAGCACCATGATGGGGATCCGACGGTGCCAAACCACAAGGCACTCGTTCAGCAGGACAGCAAGGATGGAGGCAAGCAAGAACCTTACCAGAGGAGTGTAGAGCCCCATGGCCACATCCTGGAACACCTTCCTCCCAACAAAGGGCGCAAAGAACACGTAGAACGCAAAAGCCAGCGCCAAGAACACAGACACGGCCACCACCTGCAACAAGCATCAAATTCTTCAGCAACCACAAACAACAAAGAATCCCGGCCAGAAAAGAGAGAGAGAGAGAAAAAAGGAGAAAGGCACGCCATTTCACCACCAAGAACGAACCTGGAGAGGGTGGTAGGGGAGCTGCCATCCTTGCCTCCTCATTGCCACCCCCAAGAATCCACAACAACCCAGAGGAAAGGAAGAAGAAACGCAAAAGGGGGCCCTCTGTCCTTCTCGCATCGAAGGATGCGATCGATCAATGCGAGAAGAACGGACCGGCCCTTCCAAGAATCATCAAGAACTCACGCACAACACGATGGATTTTGATCTTCCTGCGACCGCAACCGCATCTGTGGGCGGCGAGAGGGGAAGGAGAAAAGGGGGTTTGGGAGGGGGAGACCGGCGGAGGGAGGGGCATTAAATGCAGCGCTTTTCCTCAGATTTACGGGTAGGAAGGCAAGCGGCGAGCGAGGAGGAGGGGGCCGGTGCCGGGTTGGGAACGGGAGGTTTCGTTTGGGCTGGCTGGTTTTCGCTTGGTCGCTCACGTGAAGCTCCTTTGCTCTGCTCGCCCTGCTGGACAGGGGAGGACTCTCCGACTGTGGCAGGAGCAGGACTCTGCTGGACAGGGGTGCCTGCCTGCCTGCCCGTCCTTCTCTGCCAGTCTCTGTCCGTCTCTGCCGTTTTTAACCTCTTGCCATCCATGCTCCTATGGATAGACCTCGATTTTTTTTTGTGGATCTTTGTTTTGACATGACCATGTTTCTATGATGGGCAGAACATTCGATACGTAGTCACTATGATTGTTTTCTTGTAAAGATTTCCGCCGTAGATACAGTAGATCACATCTTACAAGTTACAAGATTAAATTTAAAAAAATCACTGAAGAATAATATGGAAATAACGCGCCCAAGGTAAACTGAAATGGACTTTCTAACGGCCACCCGCCGTTGACACAAGGCATTTGCCGTAAAAATGTTTTTTTAAGATATGGTGTTAAATGTGCTTATGTGTGAAAGTGAGGAAACAATTAATTACAATGAGTCATCTAAGAGCATGCATAATGGGTAGTCCTTTATAGGGTTGTCTATGTCAACAAAAGACAACTCGGTAGACATTGCTTATAATAGATTGCCTTTAGTATAGTCTATAGCATCATTTTATAATATATTTCCTTTTAGTTTCATATTAAATCCACCCATCCATCCTTTTCACTCCTCACTCCTCTCTCCCGGTGAATACCTGACACCATCCTCCATTCACTCCCTTATCGTCGGGCTAGGCTCACCCCCTCGTTGCAACGTCGGCCTATCTCCCTCGCCACCGCTCTCGAGCTCCCACTCGCCTCGCTCCTTCCCCACCTCATTCTCTCAACATAGCCAGTCGCCACCTTCTCTTCCCCATCGTCGTCGTCTCTCCATGCCTTCCCTCCCCTTACCTCACAGCTCTAAGCCGTCGCCGATTAGATCTAAGTAGTTGGCATCCACATCTGGCCCGATCTGGAATCCAGTTGCTTAGATCTGAGCTGCTAGCCTCTAGATCCAAAGCTTGCCTTAGTGGTTGGCGGACAGGGAAAGCCGAGCTCGTCATTGCGGTCGATGGATGGGGAAGGTCAAGATCAGCCTGCATCTAGATGTGCTTTCTTCACTGATTGTAGTGGCCGTCATCGTCATCCCGGTGGCCATTGGTGCCATGGTCGCGGTTTCCCAATATCCAAGCCCACAAACCACGTGGGGAGTAGACAAACTCCATACAACAGCATCAAAGATGTCTGTTCGTGCCTAGGTTCGCGTGCTAAAGTCAACTAGTGCATGGTCAACGACCTTCCCTCTCTCTCCTCCAGGTATGCACAAATCTTAGTTGGCATGAGCTATAGGTGACCTACGTAGAACCATTGTACATGCTCTAAGAAAACAGAGATGGCTAGTGTACCAATAACTCCATCAGCATTTTTACAAGAGTTATAGCTCTATCAATGCTACACTATAAGAAGCAAATCTTCAAATCAAGATATGCAAATGTTGATGTTAGCACAAACGAATTGGACTGATGAAAGCATCTAGGACCCTAAAAATGGTTTTGGTAATTAATGAAATTATGTGAATATGGGACTAACGTATTTTATGAGCATGCAAAGGGTTAGTTCACATAAGTGCAACAAGATGCAAGCCAAAGGATATGTGTGAAGATCAAATTGGCTCAAGACAAAGTTATACTTAGCGTAGGATCCTTTTTGATTTTTACCGGTCTTAGGCGAATGGTGGAAGACCGGATTATAGGATAGATGATCGTACCATCAAGAGGGATCTTGGTAAGTAGCTTGAAAACATACGTCTTGTGCTATATGGATCAACATTAGAAACTTGCATCCATCAAAAATCAGTTTTAAAATAAATTCTGTGCTCTGTCTGGAAGTGCGGTAGTACCGCAGTTTTGAACGTCGAAACTACCGGAGAGCGGTAGTTCCGCGCCCAAATGCGGTAGTATCGGCGAGCGGAAGATCCGTTTCTTGAGCGGATCAATTTTTCCAGAGAGCACCCGCGGATGCACTTAAGCTCTTGCGGGAACGGAAGTACCGGCCGCTTAAACGCCGGAACTACCGCACCAAGCGGTAGTACCGCATTATGAAGCGGTACTTCCGGAGCTCGGAAGATCCGGAGGGAGAGCGGATCGATTTTTCCAGAGAGCACCCTCCGGATGAAGTTTGGATTTTCCTGGAGCGGAAGTACCGGCGATTTTAACGCCGGAACTACCGCTATGTGCGGTAGTTCCGCTGTCCAGAGCGGTACTTCCGGAGTCCGGAAGATCCGGCCTCAAAGCAGATCAATTTTTCCAGAGAGCGCCAAAATTGGGACCTTTTGGAGGTTGGCTGGAGCGGTAGTACCGCACCGACTTTGCGGAACTACCGGGGAGCGGTAATACCGCAAATGTCAACGGCGGTAGTACCGCGCCGCCAAATCTAATGGTCACTGCAGAGCTCTGACATAGCCGTTCTGGCGCGAAGATTTAATTGCGGTAGTACCGGCCCCTGGGGGCGGTAGTACCGCTTGACCAGAATTTTTTCTGGAAATTGTGTCAAATGGCTAGTTTTGGTTGGTGGAGGCTATAAATAACCCCACCACTGCACAAGGGCTAAGGTTATAGACTCATTGCATATTCTTTGAGCCCAAGAGCATTCATTCACCCACTTTCACACATTGAGCATTAAATTGAGGTGATTTGGCAATTAGTGCAAGATTTCCATTTGTTGATCCACTTTGGCACTAGAATTGCACTCAAGTGAACACCGGGGTTTATTACTCTTAGTGCTTGCCGGCACTTGGACGATCCGGTGGAGGTTGGCTTGGTGATCTTCTCAAGAAGATTGTGAGAAGACCCGGCAAATTGTGAAGGTTGGAGCTCACCTACCCGGAGCAGGGAAGAGCTACATTAGTGATCGAGGTGTTTGGCTCAAATTCGTGGAGCCGGTCCGATTCGTCCGAGCTTACCTCAACGTGGATTAGGGGAGCTCCAACCCACTAGTAGTAGCTCTTTTTCGCTCCGAGTAGGTGAGCTCCAACCTTCACAACTTTGCCGATTTGTCTCACAACCTTCTTCAAGAAGATCACCGCGCATGACACCTCCAACACCATTTAAGAATTGGCAAACTCCAAGAGTAATAAGTCAAGCCTCTCGCTTGACTCTCACCACATGCAACGGATGCACACAACTCAAATGGATACACAATCCACCTCTAGATATAACACACACAATCTAGAGTCTTTCTCCTTGCTCACAAGCTGTAACACATGCACACTTAAGAAGAGGACCTCACACTAGCTCAAGAGAGTAAAATTGAGTGCAAAAAGTTATTCTCCAATTGGCCATAAGGGGGTACATATACCCCACACCTCGAAACTAGCCATTGGGACAGAAAATCAGGATTTCTAGAAGTACTGCAGGCAAACGACCGGTATTTTTGCTCCTCTCAGCAACGGTCAGAAAACTAGCCATTGTAGGCAAATCCGGTAGTTCCATCATGCAAAGTTTAGTACTACTGATCATCGAAAGTACCATAGCACTTGTGCGGAACTACCGATTTCCTCGGGAACGAAAAGACTCCATATAGGTGTCTCTCTGAAAAAATGTACCGCTACATAAGTCGGACGTTCCGCAAATCAAAAGTACCGCTCGCTGATCGGACCACTCACACAGAGATGATCGAACCACTCACACAGAGCTGGTCGAAAGTATCGATCGTCGACTACATTGGTCCCTGACCATGTTGAATGGTTCGACTACTCAGATCTCTGACCATGTTATTCGGTTTGACCACACAAGTCTCCGTATGTTGAACTCCGACCACGTTGTTTGAATCGACCACACAGGTCTCTGACTACGCTGGTCTCCAACCACGTTGTTGGAATCGACCACACAGGTCTCCGACTACGCTGGTCTTCGACCACATTGGTTTTGACTACTCAGGTCTCGACCAAGCCAACCATGTTTATTTTTTACTATGTCAATCTTTGATCACACAGATATCTGACTACTCTGTCGATCTTTGACCACGTTGTTTTAATCATGTCAATTCAATCACGTCGATTTAGACTACACAGGTCTCAACTACATTAGTTTTGACCACGTCGGTTCGACCACGCTGGTCTTCGATCACACAGATTTCGACCACGTTGGTTTTGACCACTCTGGTTTCAATCACACAGATCTCGACCACGTCGGATCTGACTGCATTGGTTTCGACCACTTCGATCTTTGACCACGTTGGTTCTCGACCAGAATGGTCTTCCGACCACCAACAGGCACGGTAGTTCTGTGATTACAACGCCGGTAATTTTGACTAGCGATAGTACTGCAGAATACACTACGATAGTTTTGATTTCCCTGAGAAGTGCATATATTTCAATAGATTTTGCAAAACACATTTGCAAACTACAGTATCATGCACACAACAATTATTCATAATTTTCAACAAGTTGCAAAACACATTTGCACACTTATAGAATCATTACACAAAGATTATATATATGAGATTCAACCATTTGCAAAACACATTTGTAAATATAAGCCTCATACTACAAAGAATGGAAATATGGACTTCAAACACTTGCAAAATACATTCACAATGTATAGTCCCATATTACAAGGATTCAACACATGAGCTTCAACTATTTGTAAAACATATTCGCAAATACAAGCTTCATGCCAAAGAGAGCTAGAGCAAGTGAGGTTGAGCTATCAACACATGATGATACTCATGCTACTAGACATGATCCCTCTTAATAATACGACAACCTATACTAACAATTCGGTCTTTCAACCAAATACCAAGACCGATAAAAGACTAGAAACACATCCTTAGCTCTAGTTATCCATATCTTTGTCTTGAGTCATAGTCTTGATATGCATTAACTCATAATGCATCCTTTATTTCAACTCCATCAACACATGATAGATCTTTACTTGACTTGATGATCAACATATGATAATCTCCTCTTGGACATGCACGAACTCATGATGCATCTTTTTCTTGACTTGATGATCTTCAAAATATGAAGTCATCCCAAGTCTTCCTTATTTGTGGAACCTAACTTATTCATCCAACTTATGGAAGATGTTAGTCCACAAAACAATTGCCATCAATTGTCAAACTTCACCATTAACATATAATTAAGGGACTAGATTCTACAATTTTTTCTTTTTGGTAATTCATGACAATCTTAATAAATAATGAGATAAAAATTCATTTGCGAGTATACATCATATACACAACACTTGTATAATCTTAAATAAGCTTTTAAAGTAAATCTCACTTATCCAGTTGTCATTAATCATCCAACCATTAATACATAATGGAAGAACTAGTTGATAACCCGATTATGAGTATATATGAACTACACAAACTATATACACTCAAGAGATATGTTTAAAAGTAAAGATTCTTAATATATGAAAATAGAACTTGGACCAATACTAATGAAACACAAAACATAGAGTAAACTCCCCCTAAATGTGTGCTTACAAGAATGTATTATGAAAGCATATGCACATATTCAAGTTTGACTTATTTGGTAATGTTCATTCTATATTTCAGATCCGATGAATGCAATAAGATAAGAATGTGATATTGAATGCATACCTCTTATGTTTATCACCATTTCATCTAAATAAGACTAAAAAATATCATAATAAATAAACATATTAGTCTCACAATTATATTTGTCATTATCACCAAAACCAACTTAATGGAACTTGAACTTACAAACCTCCTCAACACAAATCTCCAAGAAAATGCGGGTTGTCTCCACGCCCTAGCTTGTCAACAACTTGTACATCTTCACCTAGGACCCATGCGGAACAAGGATATGCAAAAAAGAACTGAACATAGCATGCCCTGAACACTTGTTGGGCGATAGATGTGCACTTCACCAAAGGAAGGAAGAACACGGTCGTGCTTCAAGAAATGGAAAACACAAATCAACCAAAACTCATAACCTCCGAGAGAGGACGAACATGAAGCAAATGCAAATTGGGATATCATGTACATACCTTCGTGCTGTAGCCAGAACTAGAGAGGAAGGTGGTGGTCGAACCAGAGACGGTGGCGCAGGTGGATTCGGCGCTGAGGGAGGCAACCGAGTTGGACCACACTACAGAACCACAATAGATAGTCGCGGTGAAGGTGCAAGGAAGATGACGATAGGTGTCGGCCATGGAGGCGGAGAAGACTGGAGATAGGAACAACTTGCCTGAATCCATTAGTATCAGGTCAAACGGAGCTGGAGAGCACGACGCGAGGGCAGCACGAACAGATCTAGAGAAGTGGGGGGAAAGGCTCGAGAGACGATGGCAGGGAGGAAATCAGAGACAGATCCGGACAGGAGAGGGGCCACGGACCATAGGAGGAAAACAAGGAAGCTATGCGAGCACAAAACGCCAACAACTATGGGTGGATCGAAATTGGGGGAGAATGGAAGAGAGTGGGAGAAGGAGGGAGTGAGTGTGGGAGTGAAGGATCGAGACACGGTGTGTGACTTATCCGATCTAGGAGAAGCCGTTACAGTAAAAGTCAAAAAGCGACTTCTAAGAAGGCACTTCAAAAGCCAACACATTCAATTCAGCTTTTGGTTTATGAAAGCCAGAAGCCGAAACTGTTTGGAATGGCCCCTTAATCTCTTTGTAACATGTGAAATGTAGCAAAGAAAGCAAATCTTCAAAACAATGTATGCATTGAAGACATAAACCATTTAATTAATTATCAACATGCAAAATGTAGGAAAGAAAGCAAATCTTCGAAGCAAGATATGAAAGTGAAGACAAACCATTTAGAATTTTCTAATCTACAAGCACCAGCTAAATTCTTATCCAGCGGACGCCTAAATCTACCATCCTTTCCGCATAAGGAGGGACCCTCGTTGTCGGATGAAGAGGGAGGATGAATATGAGTTGTCCACAACTTCATGTTCCATTCTCTTCCGCACATACCGCTCCTCTCCCCAACTTCTCTACCACTCAACAGCACATGGGGAACCCCAAATCACCCGCACCCCCGCCTACGTCGTCGTTGACTCTCGCTCCCAGTCACAGCCCAACTAGATCCAACTTCATTATATTGTAGTCGCAAGTGGCAGCAATTGCCCTTAATCGACGACCCCATGTAGCAAGCACAATTGTAAGCGAAAGTTTTTCAAAATCCTCAAATGAAAGTTCAATTTTCAGTTGAATGTCACTGGATTTTCTAGCTGAATAGTTCAAAATTATGGTTGAAAAGTTTCAGATCTTCTAGTTGCAATTTCAAATTTATTGCTTGAAAGTATCGATTTTCTGGCTGAGTGTTCATAAAATCATGCCAGTTTTCGCTGGTCGATTGCACTGTTGTTGCAATGGCGTTGACACGCAGACGGCGATGGGGAAGGTAGGGTGTCCTCTTTGAGCGTAAGTAGTGGTTAACCGTTGAATAGCAATCCCCACCAATTTACACTTCTGTATCTTACAAAATGTAGTAAAGAGTGACATCGTAAACGAACCAAGTTAAATTAACATTTCCTTCTGTTAGAGATATATGTATAGTTTGTTATTCCCCATTGTTATGAGGGGTTCTTTGCATATTTGCCACCTGTACTTTGTGTATATATACCGGCCCATTGGCCTCATATGAATACAAGCGCTATTCATAACATGGTATCAGAGCCAAAACTAGGGTTTTGGCTTACCTAGGGTTCCGCGCGCCGTCGTCGGCCTCCTCGCGCCGCCGCCGCCTCGCGCCGTCGCCGGCCTCCCGCGCCGCCGCGGTCTCCTGCGTCTCCGCGCCTCCACGTGCGCGGCCTCCCGCGCCTCCTCGCGCGTCGCCGCTCCCCCCGTCGCCGTCGCCGACTCCCCTCCGTTGCCATCGGCCGACTTGGCTGCACCGCTGCGCTGCCCCGAGCCCGCTCGGTCGCGCGCACCGCCGCTCAGCGCGTCGCCCTCCGCCGCCGGCCGCGGCCTCGCCGCGGCCGCGCGTCTCCCGGCCGCCACCCGATCCGGTCGCAGCCGCCGCTCGAGAGCGCCGCCAGAGCGCCGCCGCCGCCACCCGAGCCGCCGCCGTCCGGCCGCCACCGCCGCCCGCCTCGCGCGCCAATCTCGGCCACCACCGCCCGGAGGCTCGCGCCCCTGCTGTGCTTGTGCCGATTGGATTGTTTTCTGAAATAGTAGCTTCTGTGAGAAGCTAATCAAAAAAAAGCAAACAAAAAGAGCAAAAAAACGTCGTTCTAACCGCCGCGCCGTCCAGCGCCGCCTGTTAGACTTCGTTGCCTTGGTCGCCGCGCCGTCCAGCGCCGCCTACCAATGGGCACCGTTTCCTCCTCGCTGCCGGTGATTTTTGATGGTGTTAATTACACCGACTTCGTGTCTCACATGCGCATTCACATGCGTGGTCTTCGTCTCTGGGGCGTCCTCTCTGGCGATGTCATCTGCCCGCCTTGCCCTATTCCTCCGACGGAGCCTACGTCTGTTGCATTGCCTCCGACAGCCGATAAGGCTGTTGCTGATGATGAAGCTGATGATGAAGCTGCCTCTGCCTATCAGGAGGCTCTGGATTCCTACAAGGATCGTCTGACCGTCTACACTCAGTGGTACGATGACGACGCTCGGGCTGCTGCTATCCTCATCGCCAGTGTCCAGCCTCAGTTTTCTTCTGAGGTTGTGGGACTCTCTTCGGCTTTCCAGATGTGGACTCATCTTCGTCAGCGCTACGAGCCCTCTGGTGATGCCCTTTACCTGTCCGTGGTCCGCCAGGAGCACTCTCTTCAGCAGGGTGATGCTACTGTTGATGCTTTTTACACTCAGAGTTCTGCATGCGGCGTCGATTGGACTCACCGCCTTCTTGGCCGCCGCGTACTGTCCGTCTTTGCTCGGATACGCGTCTGACCTGCAGTTTCAGCGGGTTTACGAGTTCCTTACTCGCCTTCGTCCTGAGTTCGAGCAAAGGCGTGCCCAGCTCCTTGCACGCCACCCTCGTGTCACTCTCCTGGAGGCTCTTACCGAGATACGCGCAGAGGAGACTCGTCTGAGTGGTCTTTGGCGATGCCACTCCCCTCTGTGCTCGCCGCTCGTCCGCTGCTACATCGCCTCCCTCCGGCTACCACGGTGGTGGTGGCCGTCCTCGATCTGGAGGTGGCCGTCCTCACTGCTCCCTCTGCGACAAGGATGGCCACACCGAGTCCGGTGCTACAAGAAGAAGCGGCATCTTTCACGCCGTTCTTCATCGGCACTAGTGCTTCTACGACGACGTCGCCTCGACTTCTTCAAGACTTCTCTCACCGGCGAGAGATAGCCGGACTTCGACGCCTACTTGCCGCTTCAGTTCTCCTCGGCGGAGTTCTGCGAGTTCGCTCATCGACTCTTCAGGCACTGAGAGACCACCTCCTACACAGTCAGGTATGTCCCCATGGATTCTTGATTCTGGAGCATCTTTTCACATGACTCCTGATTCTTCCACTCTGTCTTCTATTACACCTCTTGATTCTCCTGTCAGTGTTCTTACTGCGATGGTACATCTCTTTCTGTCTCTAGTCGAGGATCTCTTAGCAACTCATCTTTTCATGTTCCTTCATTTGCTCATGTTCCTCACCTTACCTTGCGACTTCTTTTCTGTGGGCAAATCATCGACCTTGGTTATCGAGTTATTCTCGACTCGACTCTTGTTGTGTTCGGATCGCCACACGGAGCTCGGTTGGTTCGGCCCTCGGCGCGTGACTCACGGCGTCTCGGGAGCTTGATCGCTTCATCTTCCTTCCGCTGCCACCACCGCCGCCGTCTCTCTCGCCACGCCGCCGTACCGGCTCTTTCCAGCGGTGGCATCACCGTCTTGGCCATCTGTGTGGATCTCTTTGCCGTCCTTAGTTCGTCGTGGTCTTTCGGGTGCATCTCGGAGACGTGTCTTTAGATTGTCGGTGTAAGTTAGGTAAACAGATTCAGCTTCCTTATCCTCATAGTGAGACTGTGTCTCAGCGTCCTTTTGATCTTGTTCATTCAGATGTTTGGGGTCCGGCTCCCTTCGTTTCGAAAGGGGGTCATCGTTATTATATTATTTTTATAGATGATTTCTCTCGCCACACTTGGATATATTTCATGTCTTCTCGTAGTGAGGCCTTGCCTATCTATAAACAATTTGCCACTATGATACACACACAGTTCTCCACTCCTATTCGTGTCTTTCGTGCCGATTCTTTGGCGAGTACCTCTCTCACTGCGCGCTTCCTTCCTTGGCGAGGGCACTCTCGCTCGATTTTCTTATCACGGTGCTCATGCTCGAATGGTGTCGTGGCGCAAGCATCGTCACCTCCTTGAGACGGCTCGTGCTCGATGATCGCCGCCTCTATTCCACCTCACTTTGGGCCGAGGTCGTTTCCATCGCCACCTATCTCGTCAATATTCAGCCTCTTTCGCTCTTAAGGGTGCGATCCTGTTGAGCGCTCTCGTGGTCTTCTTCCGACTACTCGCCCTTCATCTGTTTGGCTGCGTTTGCTATGTTCTCTCGCTCCTCGAGAACGTACCAAACCGACCTCGATCTGTTGAGTGTGTCTTTCGGGTCTGATGCCGAGCACAAGGGCTATCGGTCTTTGGGATCTGTTGGTCGTCGGATACGGGTTTCTCGGGATGTGACTTTCGACGAGTCTCGTCCATTCTACCCACGCCCCGCCTCTCCTTGGCTTCCTCTGTGGAGTCTCTGTCTTTCTTGACCTTTCCGGATACTCCTATATCTGTTTTGCCCTCGTCCACTGCCCTCACCGAGTCTCCACATATTCCCCGTGGCCTCTCCGCCGTTGTCGCCGTTTGTGTCGTCTCCTACGACTCCTCAGGCTCCTCCCACTATCGTCTACACTCGTCGACCTCGTTTTGAGGATCTTCCAGATGAGTCATCTTCTTCTGATGTTCCATCTTCTTCTGATGCTCCATCTTCCCCGATGGGTCATCTTCTCCTCGCTACGCCTCCGCGATCGCGATCGATTCGGCCTCTGCCGTTTTGCCTTTCTTGGCGCAGCTACTCGTGAGCCTTGTCTCTCTACCGGATGTTTGTTACTCACCCCGAGTGGCAGCTTGCCATGGCCGAGGAGATTGCTGCCTCGAGCGTCTTGGTACTTGGGATCTTGTTCCTTTTCCATCTCATTCTCATCCCATCACATGTAAGTGGGTCTATAAGATTAAGACTCGCTCGATGGCTCTCTTGAGCACTATAAGGCGCGTCTTGTTGCTCGTGGTTTTCAAGAAGCATGGTGTTGACTACGACGAGACTTTTGCTCTGTGGCCCACATGACCACTGTTCGCACTCTTCTTTCGGTGGCGTCTGCTCGCCACAGTGCATTCTCGGCTTGATGTCAAGAATGCCTTTCTTAATGGCGAGTTGCGTGAGGAGGTCTACATGCATCCGCCACCGGGTATTCTGTTCTGAGGGCATGGTGCTGCCGCCTTCGTCGCTCTCTATGGCCTTAAGCAAGCCCCGTGCTTGGTTTGAGCGCTTCTCCTCTGTGGTTCTTGGTGCTGGATTTTCAGCTAGTGATCATGATCCTGCGCTCTTTGTCCACACTTCGCCTCGTGGTCGGACTCTTCTTCTCTGTATGTTGATGATATGATCATTACGGAGATGATTTAAAGTACATTGCCTTTGTTAAGGCTCGTCTTAGTGAGCGATTCCTTATGTCGGATCTTGGTCCTCTTCGTTATTTCCTTGGGATTGAGGTTACTTCCACTCGGATGGTTTCTTTATGTCCCAAGAGAAATATATTCGAGATCTTCTTGATCGCGCCTCTCTCATCGATCAACAGATCGTTGAGACTCCCATGGAGCTCAATGTACACCTCCGACTCTCGATGGCGAGCCTCTTTACGATCCGACTCGCTATCGTCATCTTGTTGGGAGTCTTGTCTACCTTGTCATTACTCGTCCGGATATCACTTATCCAGTTCATATTTCGAGTCGGTTTGTTTCAGCTCCCACTCGGGTTCACTACTGACCACCTTCTTGAGTTCTGCGATACCTTAGTGGGACTATCTCTCGCCGTCTCTTCTTTCCACGTTCCAGCTCGTTCTGACTCAGGCCTATTCGGATGCTACTTGGGCGACCCTCCGATCGCGGTCTATCTCTCGCTTCTCGTGTTTTTCTTGGTGGTTCTCTCATTGCACGGAAGACGAAGAAACAGATCGCAGATGTCCCGTTCGAGTGCAGAGGTGAGTTGCGAGCTATGGCTCTCTTGTGCAGAGATTACAGCTACGGTGGTTACTTGAGGATTTTGGTGTTTCTGTCACTACACCGCCCCTCTCTTGTCGGACGGTACATGTGCTATCGGTATTGCTCGTGATCCCGTGAAGCATGAGCTCACCAAGCACATTGGAGTTGATGCTTCTTTCATGAGGACTTGTGTGCATGATCGGTGATTGCTCTTCAAGATGTGCCTTGAGCTTGGATAGCGGATTTCTTCACGAAGGCCTGGACTGAGCAGCCATGACTTCTTCCTCTCCAAACTCGGTGTTGTTGATCCACCATGAGTTTGAGGGGGGGTGTTAGAGATATATGTATAGTTTGTTATTCCCCATTGTTATGAGGGGTTGTTTGCATATTTACCACCTGTACTTTGTGTATATATACCGGCCCATTGGCCTCATATGAATACAAGCGCTATTCATAACACCTTCCAATTTCCCAGTTCACATCACTCAATGAAGATCAGCCAAACTACTCTTAGCTACTACGCCGGCAATGTGTAAGCGTGTCGTGGTGGCGAATTTCAAATTAATACAGCGACATCCGTACACCATACTCTGTCAGCAGTTAGCTACCTCGATTAAAAAAACTAAGCTGATATGATCATATTGTTGACGACTCCATCAGCATAGTTTTATACGATCTATATGCCCGTGAGCCTTGACCCTGGAGATCTGATGTCTGTACTAGTAAACTAAACAAGAGCTAATGTTTTCTTGGGCTAGAAATTTAAGGTTAGTTCGTACTGGGTTGGTGTGCTTGTTTGTCCTTTGCTGTTGTTATCCTCCTGACAGCCACTAGCAGCCTCTCTTCCAAGCTCTATGCATGGACCAATCCAAGTGAGGCTTTATCAAAGCGCATGTGTGTATATATATAATCCAAGCTTGGTGGCTTTACACATATATGATGATACGTATGGTGATCCCATCGTTTTCATTCTGGATCCATCCTGCTTTCATGGGCTCTGTAAAGATCTAGAAATATAAGCAAATTGCAAATGAGTGAAGAATGTATACATGTGGTGTCGTTCCAAACAGCTTAAAAGCTTAACTTCTAGCTTCTGACTTTTGACTGCAATTGTATTGTAACGGTTATTATTTTGTAATAAAAAATGAGAAAAAAATAATAATAAATAAGAAAAATTGAACAACACAACTATAAGCAAGAATCCAATGAATTTTAAACCGTTTGGAGCAAAGCCTAGCGCCAAAAAACTCGAGAAATGTGCATGTACCATTACGTGGGTTGTGATAACAAAACATTACCCCAGTTTGTTAGGCTAACCTACCTTATCTACCTTTTTCTTGGTAAAAGAACGGGTCACGGGTGGCGCCAATTTGAGCTTGTGAGGAATGCAAAATGTCGAAGTTATATGATTAAGATCATCATAAGGAAAGGGGCAAAACAACAATCAACTTTGGAAAAGCTGTGGTGGCAATGCATATGGAATTATGGATCGCCTCATACCCATTTTGCCTGCCCTTTAGACAGGATCGAATTGGTCTCATGATGCCATCACAATGAACAGTTGAATCCTTACTTAAGCAAGGAATCACTCAAGCCATGATTGCTCATTCCATGCGATGAAGGAATTCGTCAATTCGTTGTGCTTTGTGAATTCATTCCATGCGATGAGGGAATTCGTCAATTCGTTGTGCTTTGTGAATCGTGCCTCCTCGATCAACGTTGTGCGTACAAGCATTTCATGCATGTGGAGGTGGAGCTGTGGATCATGTACTGCAAGAGCAGGAAACATAAGTACTTACTTTGCATCAACGAATTGGTGTACAGATTTTGCTTGAAGCAATACACCAACCATGCAGAAAATGGTGAAGATCCAAAATAGTATTAGAAAAAAACATAGGAAGCATGGATACTGAGCTCATATTTTCCGGGAAAAAAACTGAGGACGGAGACGGTAATTGTGAAAAAACAAGTGAGCTAATTATCATAGATACTATTGCAAATGGCCCTTGTTTATCAACTGGGAATCTAGTGGCATGTGGCATTTATTAATATCAACCTACTCTTCTCAACCATTCGTGGAGGGAGAAGAAATGTGTAGTGGCAAGTGGCCAAGTGCCTCACATTCTATCCACAAGTACTACTCAATTGAAGCAAAATACTACACTTCTGTGTACAACCATACTCCCATTAGCACTAGGCAGGGCAATGGACTAATCAAAGGAGATGGGTATAGTACCATGGGCACATGTATTAACCTTTTGTGTCTATTCTTTACTGCCCCCTGGTATCTATATGTCTTTACATGTCTTCAGGGGTTGGCATTTGGCAAGATTGTCAGATACCCCTTGTGATCACCTGTGAGACAGTGATTGTGTGCTGTGACCCAAGAGTTTGAAAAAAAAAAGGTGGCTTCCGACCTCTTATGGTGAGCAAGTTCTTGGCTTACTTTACTTTGGATGATTCAGGATTTCGATGGAGTTGAGCATGTGATTTGGACTTTGGTTCGGCATAGCGTAATGCATGGGACAGGGATGGCCTTGGGGTGATGATGCTACGAGACAAGGAGTCACCTGCTTGTTTCACCAAAAGCCATTGTCCTGTTGCGACTTGTCAATGGAGATGAGCAAGCATATAGGGTCATGGACCCGTTCTGACACTGCTGCTCTGTTGATCTCTTGAGGAGGGAACTCTATTATACGTAGAATCACAACCCCAGAATCCTATATGCACATTTAGCCGTGGACACACTATATCCGAAGAAGTCGGACATGCACAAAAACACAGAGAATTTTTTAATAACCCGAACTCAACTTATGTTACTTTTCTTTTTCTCTTTTCTCTCTTGTTCTCTTCAAAACAACTGATTACAAAGTACCCTTTTATAGAGAGCAAGAGACGACAAAGACTCTACGAATTCGGAAGGGATTCCAAACTGCCTAAATACAAAACACACTTTCCCAAAAATCTAATTATGCCATATACACAAAGATATCATGCAAAACAATCTTAATTATTTCTAACAATCTCTCCTTAATCAAGATGGCTTTACAACAGTACCAGTTTGTCATCGGCATCCCCCTAATCTTTGTTGATCTTCTCCTCGGTTAGACATATAGATAGCCGCTAATGCCATCTTGTCCCGTGAGTTTGTTGATGACATGGCATCGCACCACCATCATCTTGTTGCGGCCTTATGTGCCACCGTTGATGAAGTGGCCTCGCACTGTCGGTCGTCGTTGTCAGCATCACACCGACACTTCCTCATAGCTGCATCACACCGTCACCTCCAAGAACATAGCCTCACACCGTGGTTCATGGCCTTCACCATGAGTGTGCCATCACAGCATCCTCTCGCTACCACATCTTCGCCACCGATGATGCAACTTACCAGTGACTCGCCACTTTTCCTCCTCCCGTGACGCAACTTGATGGTGACGGAGGCTCAGGCCTCGACACGCGAGGCATAAACTTGCGCATGGGGTAATGCAGCCACACCACGGAACTCTCCTTCACCGGTGCTCTCGACGTCATGTATCGATGTTCACTCACTGCCTCAGCTACCCCGGTGATCACACACACATCAAGCTTTGATACCAAATATTAGATCAGACCCTGTCTGCACATTTACCTGTGGACGCACACCACACGGGGAAGACGAATAAACACAAAGACACGGAGAGAATTTTTACCATCATGAACTCAACTTTGAGAAAATTGCAAATTTAGGACTCCAAACGATCCGCTTCGCAGATTTGGGACTCCAAACATAGACTTCGTAAAAATAACCCTCCAAACGTTGGCCTCTTGATTTCCTTGACATTATGTGTATTTTCTCTCTTTTCTCATCTTTATACATGTATTTGGGACCTAAAAGGACATCTCTAACCTTTTGTGTTTTGCCTTACATTCGATGACGCACGCACGTGAGATTTCAGGCGCGCGGCTTTGGCGGCGGCGCGCGCGCGGGCAGAGGTGGCGCGGCCAGGCCACACAGCGTCGAGCCTAGGGCAGGGGGCGCCGCGGCCTCCACGGCTTTGGCCGAGGACGCCGGGCCTAAGCGTGGCGCGGCCTCGCGATCATGCCAAGCGCCATCGGATGTAGGGCGCAGGCGGCGCACTTCAGATCCGCGTCGGCGGCGAGTTCTCTTCCATGGCGATGAACCGATAGGAAAGCGGCGGAATACGATGCGACGCAGAAGAAAAAGAAACGTACGTGCGTAGCCAATCGATACACAGAAGGCCAAAAAGAAACGTACGTACGACGCAGAAGAATACGATGGCGATGTACCTCCCTGCAAGCCAATCGATACACAGAACGGCAAAAGAGTCCTTCTAGGTCTCCAAATACTTGTATTTAGTTTAAAAGAAATCTCAAATACTCATAATGTCAAGGAAATCAAGAGGCCAACGTTTGGAGGGTTATTTTTACGAAGTCAATGTTTGGAGTCCCAAATCTGCGAAGCGGATCGTTTGGAGTCCTAAATTTGCAATTTTCTCACTCAACTTTACATTGCTTTTCTCTTTTCCCTTGTTCGCCTTGTTCTCTTAAAAAACTGATTACATGGATGCCCTTTTATAGAGAGCAACCGACGACAAAGACTCTAAGTATTTGAAAGAGATTCTGCCTAAACGGAACACACTTTCCTAAAAAATCTAAATATGCTATACACAAAGCTATCTTGCAAAATAATCTAGATTATTTCTAACATTGTATTTCTCAAATCTTGTTTAAGCAAGTAGGAGTATAATACAATTTAAGACATGAGCAGCTCATTAGCCTTATCGAATCACAATGTTCACAGCATTTTCTTTGCCTTTGAGCGTTTTATCTACCGCGAGGTGCAAGGTCTGGGTGTTGGGGAGTGGAGAGGTGAGGGTGGCCTTACCGGGAAGCGGGTGCGGCGCCGGCGCATGAGATTGCGGCGCATGAGAGGCCGCGGCGGCTCGGTGGACTGGGAGGCCGGTGGAGGGCAAGCGGGAAGCGGCGGATCACAAGGATTGCGGTCCTGACTGCGGCGGACGTCGTACGGACGCCGGCGAGGGGGTTTGGTGTGAGAAGCGGAAGCGAAGCGACCGAGAGGGTGTCGTGAATGATCGGTTGGAATTCCAATCCTACGGGGGGGTTTTATGGAAAAGAGGTAATACAAAACGATCGGAATAATTGGGCGTCTTTCAGCCGTTCGGTCCGAATTTTTTCTATTTAAGCCCTTTTTTTTTGAAAAATATTCACATTTAGACCCCTGGTGGTTTTAATTCCGTTTTTGGACCCAGGGGGTCGGCGCCGTAAAACACGGCGCCGAGGTAACACGTCTCGGCGCCGTGGACCACGGCTCCGAGGTGCCAGGCCCGCGCCAGCGTGCCGGCCTGCGTGGCGCCGACGTGGCAGGACCTCGGCGCCGTGGATCGTGGCTCCGAGGTCGGAGCCGTGGATCGTGGCTCCGAGCTCGGCGCCGTGGATCTTGGCGCTGAGCATGCGGCTTCGAGCAGGGCACCGAGCACGCGGCCGTTCGTTCATTTCACTCTGCCCCGCCTCCCGCGCCTCGCTCCCCTCCCGCCCGTCGCTGCGTCCCGCTGCGGCGCCGCGCGCCTCCCCTCGCCACGGCCGCCGGCTCCCCTCTCGACCGCCTCGGCGCCTGTTCGGCGACCTCCCGCGCGGCGCCGTGCGCCTCCCCCTCCCGCACGCGCGTCCTCCCGCCGCGGCGCCGGCTCCTCGTCGACCGCCTCGGGCGCCGTTCGGCGACCTCCCCGCTGCGGCCGCGCGCGCTTCCCTCCCGCACGCGCATCCTCCCGCCGCGGCGCCGCCACCCTCCTCGACCGCCTCGGCGGCGTTCGGCGTCCTCTCCGCCGGCCGTCCTCCCGCCGCGCGCCGCCTCCCCTCCTCGACCACCTCGGCCGGCCGTCGACGTCCTCCCGCCCGGCCGTCCTCCCGCCTTGTTGACGAAGAGGCCACAGAGCGACCGCTACAAGTGCCTCAAGGTGACGACTTCTCCTCCAAAATGTTCGTTGTAGTTTCGTAATCTTGCGCGGGCTTAGATTTTTTTAGCTAGCTATGAATGTGTGTGTGATGCTTAGGTTGTAGCTTGGGCAATGGTGCCGTAGAATGGAAGGATTGTATGGAGTAGTGGAGTCGGCGATATGGCTCATAGAAATGTGCGTGGGCTCGATGCGCGCGCGGTCGCCACGGCCTAGCATAGCAAAGAGGCGCGTCGCGTGGTTTGCTTCTGGTTTGTTGTATGCCGTGCGGTGCTACGGATCGCTCAAGTGTCATCTCGGTGAAACATGGATGGGCTCAAGCCTCAAGGCTCATGGGTTGGACCGCCTCGCCTACTCACATCTCTAGGCACGATCTCTGTAGGCCCATCCACTTTGTCTAGAAATGTGGCGATATGGCTAGGCCGTGGTGCTATAGAAATGTGTTGTGTTCTTTGTGATGTTCTAGGCTAGGATAGGTTTTATCATTCTTGAACTTTGGGGTTGCAACAGATAATGATGTGGTATTACCTTGTTCCTAGTGTATGATTCAAGGTACTTATTAGTTTGGTTTTTCAGTATGAACTAGATGGACAACCTAGTCACCATATATCATGGAGGCAGTGTGACAAGTGATGATTATGGAAATGTTCGATTTGTTGAAATGCAAAGGGTGCCTCTGATATTCAGTGATCGGCCGTCGTTTAGTGAGTTGGTTGGTAGGGCTCGGGAGGAGCTACATTGTCATGGAAACGAGGAGAGCATCACAGTTGAGGGGCTACTTCACTTCGGTTCGAAAGACATAATTCTCAGGCGGTTGATCTTAATTGGTTGTGAGGATGAGTGGGACAAATATGTCAAATTGGTTATGCGGAATGAGTTAAAATGTTTGGACCTTGTTGTGCGGAAGGTGTCCATTGATCCCACCCCTCACGGTTATTCACGTAACTAGGTGATCGGGCACCTTTGACCCTCCGTTACGGATCTTGCGGTGGATGTGGAAGAAGAGCCTGAGGTGCCCGATGCTTTATCTGCCCCGAACAAGGTTCAGATTTCTCAACCAGTTCGAGTTGAATGTCGGACTGATGATGTTGTGGCGGCCCCTCAGGATCATCCCAGTAAGTGTCGAGCCACACTTTAGACTTTTCCGTCATTGCTGTTTTTGTGTCAATCCCATCGTTTCGTGCTTATGATGCGGGAGACATTCACGTAATGTTGGTATTCCTCCGTTGCTCCATCCGCAGCGTTGAAGAAGTCTGCGCAGGACTCCAACGGTGTGGATGTTCAAATTGTGGATGATCTGCAGCCTTACGAGATCGCAAGGGCCGTTGATTCGGCGATGACCGCCCTTTTGGAGAGCGACCGAAAGTGATATTGAGTCGATCAGCGTTATTGCCTAGCCGGGATCCATCGGTTCATGAATTCAGCGATCTTAGGCATTCTCATGGGGCTTATGCGAAGGAAGGGATGACGAGTCGCTAGATGCTCTGAGGCCGGTTCAAGCATGACAATTGAGAAGGGCATGATGTTTGAGGACTTATCGCATTGAGAAGGTGGTGTAGGAGTATTGGTGATTCGTAAAAGGCCATTCAAGGTGAGGCATTCTTATGTGGAGCGGAGGTACAGATTGTGTATGAGAAGGAAACATGTGAATGGAGGGTTTGTGCTAGGAAACAGAAGGACACGGAAAGTTCAAGATCACAAGAATCATTGGCCCACACACTTGTGCCGAGCGAGCTCAAGCGAAGCATCGGCGATTGACCTCTACCATTATTGCCAAGTCACTGTGTCACATAATAAAGGGAGAACCCAATATGAAGGTGAAGACACTTGCTGAGATTGTTAAGGAGAAATTTGGATACGAGATAAGGTATGAAAAAGCATGGAGGGCAAAGCAACGATCCGGAAGATGATATATGGGGACTGGGAAGATGGGTACTTGCGATTGCGGCACTCTTCAATGCAATCAAAGCGGTTAATCCGGGCATGCATTATGAGTACGTCCCAAAACCAAGCGAATGGACTCAAGATGGGATGCGATATTCTTCCGTGCTTTACGGTGCTTTGCTCGATCCATCGAGGCCTTTCGGCATTGTCGTCCCGTCTTCTCCATTGACGGTACATTTCTTCTTGGCAAGTACCGGGGCACGCCGATAGCCATTTCTGTGGCGCGGACAACGCGTTGGTTCCTTTGGCGTTTGCTTTGGTTGAGAGGAGAACAAAGACAGTGGGGATGGTTCTTGCGGCTCGTTCGGAGGCACGTGGTCGCCCTGGTAGGGAGGTGGGTGTCATATCGATAGACACCGGGGCATACTTGCTGCCGTGACAAGAGCGGATCTGGGGTATCCACATTTGCACCATCGTTGGTGCACTCGGCATCTTCGAGAATCTACTCCGTAAGGATGGTGCGAAGGATAACTTTCCTCTGTTCGAGGAGGTCGCTCGAATGCTTGAGGTCAAGTTCTTCTAGGAGAAGTTGGAGCGACTTAATACCGCAACAAGCGCAGAAGGTAGGCAGTGGTTGTCGGGATTGATGAGAGATGTCGACAAATGGACAAGGGCTCATGACGATGGTGGTGGAGGTACGAGTTTCGGACAAGCAATATGGCGAATCCTTCAATAACTTGCTTAGGGGTATCGTGGTATGCCCGTCAATGCTATAGTATCATTCACCTTTTACAAGCTTGTTGCTGGTTCAACGAAGACACGCACATGCAATGGCGCTCTGAGTAAACAAGAGAGATGGGCGCCAAAACCAAGCGCCACCTTGAAAAGGCAAAGGCGCGGTGAGGCACATGAGGTACATTGTTTTGACAACTCCACGGGCACTTACGAGGTTGTAGAAAGGGTGGTACAACGACCGATGGAGAGCTCCACGACGAGGAGGCATAAGGTTGTCCTTATTGATTTCTCATGCACAAGTGGTAAACCGAGGCGGTACCACTTTCCATGTTCTCATTATGTGGCAGCAGGAAGGCATCGCAACTTTGACTACGAGCAAGATACCTCGGGACTTGGTGTTGACAACCTTGTGCTTACGTGGTCTCCCGTTCGAGCCTTATCGAGATGAGGAGAGTGGCCACCATACACCGGCCCAAATACATTGCGGATCCGGGTAGCCGTTGGAACAAGCGTGGAACCGGGAAGAGGGCGAGACACAAGATGGTTATGGATCAGCTTCCGGGAAGAACGAGGCGAGGAGAGCAACCCCTTTCATCGACCCGAGCGAGAACCAATGTAGCGGATGTGGTAGACTTGGCCACAATTCACGCACATGCCATTGGCCACTTAGTCAAAAAGCGAGTGCTTGTTGTTCGTTCTGTTTCATAGTTCGTCTAGTTGTTTTCCCATATGCAATTTGCTATGTTTTTTGTTTAATTTCTTATTATTTCCATATTTTATGCATGTTAAATATTTTGTTTACTTCTATGTTGGACTGATAAATTCAAATTTTTTTGTAGGATGGCGCAATTCCACCTGCTAGACGCGCACTACGAGGAGAACCACCGAGGACGGCTCACCGCGGAGGGGATGGTACTGGCTTTATCACTTCTTGTACAATTAATTATTTATGTTGATGCATTAACAAAAAAATTGTTCTATTCTATCAGAGCTGCCCATCCTTCGTCCTCGAACCCATGACGGGTTCTGGACATGCGATGACGAGAGGTACACCCTTCTGGAGAGGGTGGCCTAGACGCCATCTCTTACTGTGTTCGCCGTGGGTTGCCCACCTTGAACCCCGGCCATCATCTGCACCGATTGTGGTATTCTCTAAACCATTGCTCCACTTGCATGTTCATTGTTGGTCGGCTATGTGCGCCTCAAATTCTCTGACATGTACTCCTCTTTTTTGTATCGTGTAGGTGGAGGCCGGAGACTCACAGCTTTCACCTCCCTTTCGGTGAGATGACTATTACGCTCCAGGACACTCAGAAGATACTTGGTGTCGCCATTCACGGCCGTCCAGTGATCGGACCGTGCGTGCCTGCTGGTTGGAGAGCCCGAGTAGAGGCCTTCCTCGGGACAGAGCTTCCTGCTGAGGCGATCAATCGCACTCGAATTCGATCACATGGCTCGGCAGATTTTCGCAGAGTGTCACGCACACGCGACGAAAGCGACGATTGCCTACTCTGCGGTAGGGGTGGATATCGAGCCAACTCGTCGTCTAATCGAGCTTTTTGCTAAAATTGACATAGTTTTATTTAATATCATTTTACATGTAATTGCAGGGTATGGATACTGCACTTGTTTGCCTGCGTTCTCTTCCTCGACGGCACGGGGGACAGCGCGTCGTGGATGTACATCCACCGCCTCACCGATCGGGACACGGCGGGCGAAGGTGGGCTTCCGCGTGTTGGCGTTCCTTTACCGCCACCTCTGCGAGGCGTGTCGCCGAGTTCGCGAACTCGGCGGTGAGGTGGTTGCCTCTACCTCCTCCAGCTGTGGATGTGGTGTCGTCTACCAGTTGGTCGTCCCACAGTTTCGCCTCCTCGTCCGTGGTTCGCAGAGGTTCCTCCTCGTCGACGTCCGACACTTGCATATCTTTGGGACCAGGTCTCAGTGCCCTACGCCCGGACGAAGAGGGCCAACCTAGAGTACACGAACGAGCTAGATGCGCCACGACCTCGGTGTAAGTTAATTCCATTTGGTATCGTGATTTTCATTTGTTAGTCCTGTACCTTACAAGTAAATTGTTGCTATGCAGGTTAAGTGGGAGCCGTATGCCGAGCAAGAGGTGGTGGACATTGATTCAGCGCTTTGCATGCAGCATAGACGAGGCCCTCTACGGGATGAGGTGCCCCTTATCTGTTTCTATGTTGTTGAGTATCACCGCCACATCGAGTTGCACGCCGATTTGGTATGAGGCGGTGTGGCGATGGCGTCGTTCTCCACGTCGTGGCCTTGCACAAGTAAGTGCCATGCAATTTCAATTCTAACCTTGGATTCCAATTGCACGGTGTTTCTACTAATGTTAACTTTTGGTTTCGTCATGCGATTTGATCGTCGGCGAGAAGAAGGTCACGACTTCGGCGGCACCACCACGTGTGCGTTGAGGAGGGGACACTCCGGGACCACGTGGGCGACAACAACGAGCCGCACAAAGAACGAGCGGTTCGGCGGTACCAAGTTTGGTACCAGCGTGCGACGCGGTCCAAGCTTAAGGGCCAATGGACTCAAGATGACTACGCCGACATTGCGTCCTCCGACGACGATGACACGCCCTACGACCAGTCGACTCGCCTTGGGACGCAGGTGGAGATAGCACCAGTCCTGGACCGTGTGGTAATGTTCAATCTCATTGCTTATTTTCCAATAGACCTGAATACCCCTACATGCAGCAAATTATCCATTGTTTTGCTTGTTGCAGGGCAAAACCCTGAAGCAGTCGGTACAGGACATAGAGCGTATGTCCAGGACAGTCGGCGACGACGTTAGGATGCGTACCTTCCTAGAGGTAAGCTTCGACAAAGCCACTCACAAAATTAGTACCTAATATCTTCGTGTCTTGTTGGTTAACAAAACGTTGGATGCCAGAGGCTCGCAGGTCGGCTACGTCGTGCGGCTGGTCGTTGTGGTTGCAGCACAGGCGCGGCGAGGGCGTGAGCGTGCCTTCCACACGACTTGCAGACCCGACGCGGCGAGGGTCGTACACGGGACAGAGCTCGTCCCCCACGAGGAGCGACACGTTCCCATCCCAGGGCGGCGAGGACGAGGACGACGACGAGGTGGAGCAGACTTACGATGAGATAGGCCCGTCTCAGCTCGTAGATGCTCCTTCGACTCAGCCTACACAGCCCGTACGACGCAGACGCCGTCGCGAGCCTAGCCGTTACACTCCAGGCACCGACGCCCTTGGTAAGGGTAAGGGTAAGGCTAGGAGGCAGTGATACTTATGTGTAGGCTTGTGGTTGGGCTTAAAAGTCGTTGTATATATTTTGTAATGAGTTAGGAGACACTTGGTAAGTGGTTGGACTGAGATGTGTTTGTAATGAGCTAGTTGTTGTATATATGTGTTTATGTTATATTCATTGTGCTTTTGTAATTTTTGTATATATAAAACATTACCAAAATAGCTTGACGACAACATAGCATAAAACATTATCAAAATAGCTTGACGACAAGATAGCATAAAACATTACCAAAATAGCTTGACGACAACATAGCATAAAACATTACCAAAATAGCTTGACGACAAGATAGCATAAAACATTACCAACACACACGAGCACAACCTCCAGCACTACAACTTGAGGATAACAATAATCACAAGTAGTACACCTAACAATTGGCATTCAACACAACAGTCGTACCGCCACAACATCAACACATCAACATGGAGAATTGCTGAATGCCATAACCCTCGTTACCTAAATACCAAACGAGCCTCGTGGCACCCACATGGAGAATTGCTGAGGGGGCCGCCTCGGACGTGGCTGGCCGTCGTGGTAGTGGCATGCACATATGCAGCTTGGGTTCGCGCAGCTACATGTGGGATCATAAGAGCTTCCTATATTCACGACCTCCTCGTTGCCCCTCTCACGTTGCATCTGTTCGCGGAGGTCGTTGTTCTCCTTAGTGAGATTCTCCATTCGGTACTCCAAGTCCCATATTCGAGCCCATAATGTATCCACATAACGATCAACATACCGTTCATGAGGAGGGTCGATCCAGCGGGAGAAGTCGCATTTGGCCATCTGCACAAAAAAGGATGGTAAACTTCGAGGGTCCATAAGCAATAAAAAATGTAACATTACTAATTTGTACCTCGGAGCGTGAGCATCGGAAGAAACGTCGCCCGCCATCGTTCGGGGAATCCAAGATCTGGACAACCGCGTACTCATTGTGTCTGCATTTCGTCCACGGTGGTTGAGCACGCCGACTTTGTATCAATCGGTACTGCGAACCGAACATATCCCTCGTTTCTAAGGGAATGTCGTCCTTCGGTGACCCAAATCCCACTGGCCCCTCGGCTTCAGACATGGTATGTTTCACCACGAAAGAGAGGGTACTATTTTGTTCGATTCACAATGTTATGGGACCCCAACCGTGCTACTTATAGCAAAACGGGGCAGCTAAATGCGATGACCACCAAAAAGAGGCTTTGCTCGGGGACATGACAACACGCCCACTTTGCTCGGGGACATGACACAAGAGGTCAGCTTTTGCTCGGTGAGATGACAAAAGAGGTAGTTTTGCTCGGTGACATGACAAAAGAGTTCAGATTTTGCTCGGTGACATGACAAAGCAGGCAGCATATGCCGACTTTGCTTGTGATGTGGAGTAGGCCTTTAGCTTTGTACACATATAGGGCGTAGGTCTTTAGCCTTTACAGGAGTAGGCCTGTACACATATAGGGGCGTAGGTCTTTAGCCTTTACAGGAGTAGGCCTGTAGGCCTGTACACATATAGGGGTGTAGGTCTTTGAAAAGGCTACGAACTATAAATTTATTACGAGACTATAGTCTCTGAAAAGCCTACATAGGGTCATTTATTGCTACATTGGAATCTAGGAAAAGCAAAAAGATCCTCTCTATGGACTATGCCCACTGCACCGATAACCTGCCTATATGAAGGCCTCATATGTCTTCCATACCACATCTCCTCCTCAAGACATCACAATACTACCACACAACAATGTCTTCCTGGAAGTCCAACCCATTTGGAGTGCCGGAGTGGCATGAGCGCCCGAAGTGCCATTGCGGCTTTAGGACGATGTTGGGAGTCTGGACGGATCGACTACAACGAGCCAAATACGGCCGTAGGTTCTTCAAGTGTCCAGACTTGGATGACGACTTCGTGGTAACGACAACAACTAAATCATTTGTTTCTCGTTATCGTTTTTCAACTTGATCCATGACATCTACCACGCCACACATAGGCTTGCGGGTTCATAGAATGGGTGGATCGGGTGCCGCCGGCGTGGCTAGATAACCGGGCAGTGGAGGTGGAAAACAAAGGACAATACCTTGTCAAGATGACTCAGGCTCGCGAGGTGGAACGACAGATGCGGCTTGAGCAAGAGCGCCGCGTGAGGGTGGACCAAATCCGTCTGCAGGGCAAGGAGGATGAGCGCAAAGAGGAAGGAGAAGTTAAGTCTGCGTGAAGCGACCATCAAGCGTCGGAGGAAGAGCTTCAAGCTCGTGAGGCGCTCTCAAGACCAAGAGTGACAGGAAGAAGGATGCGGCGGAGCCATCTTGTGGCGCGCGAGAAGGGAAACAACCACGCTACACCCGGTAGACAAGATGTAATAGACCGGTCCACACGAGAGGTCGTGCGGCGGTTAGGTCGGTTAGTCGGATATCATGCTAGCATGTAATAAAATTGTACGCGCCATGTTCGTCCCAACTTCATAAACTTATTATCTCGGCTTTTGCATGCAATGATTCCCACGTGTCTTATTATCACTTCCACTCGTTTCGCCCAATTGTTCCTATCACGGTTGTCATAAAAATAATTCAAAAATTTCTTCCAATAAAACAACATAACATGATCGAAAAATGTTATTGCGGTTCAACATATTTTTCACGGTCAAGATTGTACAAAAATCACAAATACACTAATCGTTACTTCACACATAACTCGTTCGTCAATCCACAAACAGAGGGGATGGGATTGACCAGAATCATCCGAGAATTATTTCCCAAGTGTGTAGTAACAATCGAACAAAAGGAAGAGGAGAGTTGCTTGTATGCCACATGTCGCCTCCCCTCTGCCTTGCCCATGACATCTCATGGCCCGTAGAACTTCACACAAAACTTGTTCGTCACGGCGCAGAATTTTATTTTTCAAAACCATTACCAACGTACCATAATGTTTTTAAAAATCTACACGAATTTTCCTACATGTATTATCGCAATACATAACGAATTTTCAAAACATACGTCGTATTTTTTGCTCTCTATAAATAAATAAATATATTACATAATATTACTATCATTAAATAATCCAAATAAAAAATACAACTAATAATTCATTTTGCGAAAAAAAGGCTGATCGGTGCAAACCCTAAGCAGTAGTGGCGCCACGTGGTAGGCGGCTCGGCGCCACGCCACGGCGCCGACCTCGAGCCACGAGCCACAACGCCGACCTCGGAGCCACGATCCGCGGCGCCGAGGTGCCTGCCACGTCGGCGCCACGCAGGCCGCTACGCTGGTGCGGGCCTGGGACCTCGGAGCCGTGGACCACGGCGCCGAGACGTGTTACCTCGGTGCCGTGGGTCACGGCTCCGAGCTCTGGGTCCAAAAACGGAATTAAAACCACCAGAGGTCTAAATGTGAATATTTTTCAAAAAAAAGGCTTAAATAGAAAAAATTCGGCCGTTCGGTCGAAATTAGGCGGCGTGGTAAATTTTACAGGAAGGCCCCCATGCTATATTGTGATATCTTCATGATCCGCATCGGGTTAGCACCACCGTTGGATAGAACATGGGCGGTTCGGATGGACTAGGGAGAACACGTTACATAGGAAAATTTTTAGGAACACCTTGTCTTATGCAACTCTTCAAAACAACCCCTATTTGGATCGTGCATATTCAGCGCAACCAACCGTCCGATAGAATTGCACGGTCACGATTGACACGGGACGGAACAGGGTAGTGGTAGATACATCTTTGCTTAGAGGTTGGCTAGTCGCTCAAGTTACTTGGTATTATTAGGAGTGAAAACGGATCGAATACGAATCAGATAATTCTTAAATTATATTTATATCTATATTTTTTTCTCAGATTTAAATATAAATTGAATAAACATCAAATGCAAATACAGACCAGACTGCTTCACGTGGTCATTGGCTGCCACTGCTGTACCCCTCGTCGCGGCGTGGGCCTTCCTCGCTGACCTCGCCGCCGGGATCTGAACCGACGCGGTGCGGCATCTCAGAGCCCAGACAGCACCACTGCTTGAGTACACTTGTGTCGTTGTGCTATCTCAAAACCTTTCCCTTCTCTGATTCGAACCAAAAGATGCGGTCTTTATGGGATGCTCGCCCCTGATTCGGACATGGCCACGGTTGGCTGAGTTGAAGCATGATATGGTTCTTCCACTTTTCCGTATCAACAACCGTGTATAATCAGTATGATAATTTGTTCGCAGGATCAACCACATGACACGAAATCCTTGTTTTACGTGGCGAAATCTGAATTCTTCCTCTAGGCCTGTGCAATGCATCAGATATGTTTCTGAGAAGCGACCTACGAAATACACCTGGAATTATCAAACTAACAAGTAATTTTCAACCAACGGAAGGTACCTGCAGGCTGCAGCCGTCCGGAAGAGCGGTAGGTTTCCCGCCACGTCGGCCACTTCATCCGCGGTCCGGGCATTGGAACATCCCAAAGTTTAAAATTTTTGAGTTTGAGCAAATTTCATTTGAATATGTAGTTTTGCTAAATCCGAAAAACCCAACCAAAAATTTGCTTTCCTTTTTCGGCAATAAGTTTTCCACTCTAGGAAATATTTCCTAGTTGGCCGTCTTCTCCCCCTTTGTCGCTCGTCTCGTGTCGCACCACCAATCGCTCGCACCACACCTCCTCGATCCACTGTCACCCTCCCCTAACCTAAGCTACATCAGCACCCATGCCACCTCGCCCACCACCTCACTCTAGCATTAAACATAGCCCGCGCCAGCGCCGCGTCGTCCTCACTGTCAAATTACACCACCACCAAACCCAACCGACAACTACTCGACACACCGCGCCTGCCACTATTATTTGCCATCACCTCGCGCACCTACTTAAGGAGGAACGACGACTCCTACGTTGCCACCGCGTCGTTGTCCCAGCGCTGAAACTGCTAGACCATCCACGCCGCCATCCACACGCTGAGAACACCGCTATACCGCTCTTAGCATCACCACCTTCGCCATTTATAAAGCCTAGCTCAGAAACACCTTCACCACTTTCCGTACCGCCTCACAACCATCACAACCCTTTCCTTCCTCCTCTCCAGCCAAGCCGTGCCTTAACCACCGACGCCTAATTCTTCGCCGATGAGCCCCGAATTCGATTCCTTGCCACTACCTCATCTCTAATCCAATTAACCACACTCTAAGCATCTCCTCGTCACCACAAAGCTAGCCCAAGCTTCCACCTAGCAACGTCGCCACTAGCTCACTGTTGCCGTGAGCCACCACTCCGCTACCCACGGTCACCGTTGCCAGAGCTTCTCAGGCTACACCGAGCTAAGCCATTACTACCACCAAGCTCTCCTCACCCCAATGATGCTCAAACAACTATCAATTTGATCGAAGCGCCGTCGTAGCTCCACCATGACCTTCCCCTGTTCCGGCCATGTGCCACCACCACCAACCCTCTCCAAACCACCACCACCCGCGCATGTGCCCAAAATGGATTGCTTGTGTCCCATAGTTGCTCGCTGCACCAATACTCGTTGTCGTTTGCCATCGTAGTCACTAGATTTGGCACCACCGCCGCCTCCTCTTTCTCAGCCGCCATAAGAGCAAGCTTAGAGCTTGCTCTGGAGTGAACTGGGCATCGAGATACTTGGGCTGGCAAAGTGAAAGCATCTAGACCCCTAAAAATGATTTTGGTAATTAATGATGACAATAATTAAAGGGACTAACTTGTTTATTGAGATGATTAAATGATTTAGTCCCGAAATTTGATGACATCATAAAAAAGGCACGCAAAAGTGATCAAAGATTTACGTGGATCAAGATAAAACTAAAGTCAAATAAAAAATTGTAATCTAAGGACCTCTTTATAGTCTTTTGCCGGTTTCGATGTTTGGATGAAAAGACTCGGTTTATAGAATAGTGTTGTACTATACATAAGGTCATGGCTAGTAGCTTGAATCTTAACCTTCACCACTTTGATAATTTAGTGTTCATGCATACATTTGTTGTTCATTTGGGACCTTCTCTGTTTTCCTTGTAGAAACTGGTATGACCGCTTGTCATTAATGGTAGTATTGCTGATCGGTACTACCGACCTTTATATACCGGTAGGTAATTTTCAAAGAAGTATTCTTTTGGCATTCCTTGAATCAGTAGTACCGCATATGTTGCACGATAGTATCGCATAACGGCATGACCGCATGATTGGTGGTACTACCAAAAATTGGTAGTGTCGAAATTTACATGGTGGTAAGTAATTTCCAGATAGGTATGTTTTAGAGTATTTTCTCTCATTTGGAAATCGATACTACCAGACTTTGTGAGGGTGGTACTACCAATATTTAAAGCAACAGCCAATTTCTGTGCATTTAACGAACCTCAAATAGCCATTGAACAGTAGGTAAAGTAGTACCAGCCACTACATGGTGGTAGTACCACAAATCCTGTTTGAATACCCTTGAGCTCTTTGTGCACTCTCTACTACTCATTTGTTCATATTTTATATTTTGAGGTAGTTGAGAACATTCAAATGCATTGCATCATAAGTTGATCTTTGTGGCACTTGATAATCTTCAAGTAAGTGTTGTGGTTCATTATTCTTGGTGGTTGTCGACACTTAGATGGCTTAGAGAAGTTTTGTGGTGATCTCTTCAAATGAAAATTGTGAAGAGGCCCAGCACCATTTGTGAGTGGTGTGGTGCTCGCCATCTTTGGAATGGAGGAAGAAAAACCTTAGTGGTATCGAGGTCTTGAGGCTTAATTCATAGAGATGGTCCAATTTTTTTGAGCTTATCTCAACGTGGACTAGTGAAGACCGGCAAGTGTTTAATACCATAGGAAAAACATCGCATGTCTCTATTGTAGCTTACATCTTTGTCTTTACTTTTCGCATCTATATTTTTAGCACTTATAATTGATTTGAATTCTGTGGCTAGAAGTGTATTTAGAATTGATATTACTTGTGGTGCCCTAGTGAAACTTAGAACATTTAGTCTTTAGTTGTGCAAAACATTTTACTTAAGTTCATATTTGTTAAAAAAATTGTGTTTTAGCCAAAACATTTTGAAAATCTCCTATTCACCCCCTCTAGTCGGTTATCCTTGATCCTACACAAAGCCAGCCCAAGACAAACTTTCAGCCCAATCAACCAATTAGGCTAAGCCTAGTATTAGGTTGCCCAATAACACCCAGCCCAGACCAACACTATTCATTCAACCTGACCCAAACATTGTTCAACCCTATTCGGTATATGGTAAATGGGTTCAACACTGTTCACTCAAACCCGACCGACTAGTAATAGTGCCAATCCGATATTATTCAACTGACCCGTTACTGCTCACCCAAAACGGTTAAACCTATTTATACTCGTTTCGAGCCCGTTTAACCCATTTTCAACTTCGTTCGACCCAACCAAGCATTTCTTAAACCCTATCAATGAAACCCACTTTCTTTTATGTCTTTTTTCTGGATATTTTATTGTATTTTATTCTCATCTTGCATTCTGCAAAGCAAGAACTTATATGTATCCGTTCTTTTGCCCTAGTATGAGGATTTGACTAGTTGACCAATAGAGAAGCTACTGGAGCAACTAAATTAGAGGATATCGAATCTAAAGCCTACAGAGAAGTGATCGAAGACCTTGAATGAAAAGGCAAATCACATGTCTTTGATCATGTTAATCCCATATTATTTAATTATTATTTTTATTTATGTTATTTGAACACTGTTATTTATATAGAATGATAAGTTAAAATGATATGATGAATAGTTAGAACCAACCACTGAAAAGCCCAATCATACTCTTATAAGTCATATTCAACTTGATAGCCATAGGTATTATTATAACATGAAATCACGCCATTAATAATTAGTAAGTTGGTTGAAAAAATATAAATATTTACAAGTACTACCAAGAATTATCCGGTCCAGTGCTGATAGACTTTGAAACAAAGTTGTGTAATGAGGATTCCTAGTGCGCAATCATGAGATGGTGGAACCCACAAACTCACCTGAACATTGAGGCTTTGGTTTGAATATGGTGGAGTGATGGTTGCACATGGTATATGGATGATAGCCTTGTAAAGATTTGATTCTTGTGCCAAGTAAACAACACAGAACTCACTCAACCACAAGCTTGACTTGCCAACCTTGTCTAGTACACTGCTCTTGATCAAGCATCTGGAAGGTGATAGTTATCCTTCTTTTATCTAGATAGCCCGCAAGAAAGGGGTGATATAGAAGTTAGGCTTGTTGTGTCACTTTCCAATCTTCATAATAGTACATCCACTCGATGTCGGGTCACGATTTCCATACAGGCCAGTGGATTCCCGAAGGCGGTTGAATGGCTTTGAGTCTACTGGGCATAAACTAGAACGAAGTGAGCAGTAAAATGACCTTGTTATCTCAGTTCAATCGCACACTGTCATGTTGCATGTCTATAGCTTGACATTATAAGTCTGAGATATCATGTGAGTAAAATTGGGCAATTTTGTAGGGTATAATAAATGGTATTCGAATACGCCATGTTCCCGATCAATGAAGCTATATTTCTTGGGTGATTCCAATAACAAGATATAAGTAGAATTTAGAGAACTTTAAATGTGGAAATTGCGAATGACAAAACCCCTTATTAATTAAATAATGTTTTATTACTTTAAGGGTAGAGTGTAATACCGGTAGAAAAGAAAAGCGAGAAATGAAACAACCCAAGGGAGAATAAAAGAAATAAAGAAGAGTTTTGCCATCAGACCCATCGGCTTTAGAAATGCCAAACAAATTAGCGCTCATCAAGGTTCCTAGACCGTCCGAAGCCGGTCAGCACCATCTTGCATTTTTGGGTTTTCATCATCCGATGAGAAAATCCATCCTTACCTTTCTATTATTTCACATTACCTTCAAGATGAAACAACAGACAGCCACACATGCATAAAGGTAGGGACATATGAGTCAACATGTAGCCACATGCATAAGACACATCCCATGCCACGGGGCAAGGCCAAGGCCCCCATACAAAGGAAGGGTAAGCCAGCACAAGCTAGCACCTTCTCAAGCCACAGTCCTACTGCACCTCTCCACCAAGAGCAAAAGCCAACACAAGAGGGAGAGAGCCATTGCACCACTACATTTCTTTCTCCCAACCGAGGCCTCAAAGCCAACCAAGTCATCCACAAAGCCCACAGAATCCATTAGATTTTCAAAGAGGAGGTGAGGAAGAGAGAAGCGGAGGAGAGGGGCTTAGGGAGTTAGGGAAGATCGACGCACAAGGACGGTGATCACAAGCCACCTGGGACCACCAGAACTATACTGAACTGGACTAGGACAAGGAGGAGTGAGAAGGGCCAACGAAAATGTGTGGAGAGCGTTGTTGCCGCCACGACCATCATCATCGCCTTCTCATCCCCACCCAGCCTGAGCTAAGTAAGGTTTACTTTCCCCAGCCATGCGTAATGAAGAGTAGAGCAAAACAAAATTATAAGCTAAATCAAAATGTGTTAAGTAAAGAGAGGAGTAGATGGACCGTCCTAGGGGATGGTGACTCTTAGGGCTCAGCCATGGCTGGAAGCCGAGCCAGGGCATCGACAGTCGAGCAGGGGTAGGGCGACGGTGGCCTAGGGGCCGAGCCATAGTCACAGGGGGAAGCCAGTGGCCTGGGGGCGCCATGGCGATGGTCGACGGCGCAGGAAGTGGAACTGGCTCCCATGCTCGCCATGTCGGGGAGGAGGAGGTGTCCGATGGTAGGGCTGACCAGATCCAGCCCTAGTTGGACAGATCTGAGATGGATTCGAAAGGGAAAGAAGGGGGTGACTCTATGGGGGAGGCAGCAGAACGCCGAGGTCGGTGGGCCAGTGGCCGACGGACTGATGGTCATTGACCCAAGGGGCATATGCGCCTCCGATAGGGATAGAGAG
The DNA here is from genome assembly GCA_036346575.1 of Dendrocalamus sinicus. Lineage (NCBI taxonomy): Eukaryota > Viridiplantae > Streptophyta > Magnoliopsida > Poales > Poaceae > Dendrocalamus > Dendrocalamus sinicus. The sequence continues at coordinate 5,379,331 of CM070660.1, read as the reverse complement.
GAGAGGTGCAGCTTTGGGGGAATCCAATGGAGGAGGCACTCAGCTCCAGTGGTCGACGGCGTAGGTACAACCTGTAAGTTCAAGCTTCATTAAGTTGAATTTGGTGATAATGATAAATCTAAATATGAGACTAACTTATTTATTAGTTATGTTATTACTTAGTCTCATTTAGATGAAAAGGTGAAAATCATAAGAGGTATGCATTCGATATCACATTCTTATATCTTAGTGCACTCCTCGGATCCAAAATATAGATTGAACTCCACAAATAGTTAAACATAAATATGTGCATATGCCTTTATTATATACTCTAGTATGCACACATTTAGGGGGAGTTCACATTTATTATATACTCTAGAGTGGTCGAGCCAATATGATCGAAGACCTGTGTGGTCGAAGATCAATGTGGTCAAGAACCAACATGGTCGATAAGCGTAGTCGGAACCGACATGATCAGATATCTATGTGATCGAGACCAGCGTGGTCGAACTGACGTAGTCGAAACCGACATGATCAGAGATCTATGTGATCAAAACTACGCGGTCGAACCGACGTGGTTGAAATAACATGGTCGAGATCTATATGATTGAGACCAACGTGGTCAAACCAACATGGTTGAGACCTGCGTGGTCAAAACCAATGTGGTCAAACTGACGTGGTTGATACAACATAGTCGAAGATCGACGTGGTGGTCAAAGATCTGTGCGATCGAAGATTGACGTGGTCAATGTAATCGAAGACCAGCGTGGATGAAGACCAACGTGGCCGGAGATCAACGTAGTCGGAGACCTGTGTAGTCGATCTGGACAACGTGGTCGGAGACCAGCGTGATCGGAGACTTGTGTGGTCGAACCGAACAACGTGGTCAGAGACCTGAGTGGTTGAATCATCTGATGTGGTCGAGGACTAGGGTAGTTGTCGATCAGAAGTTTCGGCTCTGTGTAAGCATACAACCAGTAAGTGGTACTACTGGCTCTATGTGACTGGTACTTCTGATTTGCAAAATGATCGGCTTGTGTAGCGGTATGTTTTTCCAGAGAGACACCTTTGTGGAGTCTTCTCATCCCCAAAGATATCGGTAATTCTGCTTGTGTGGCACGATACTTCCGGTGATCAATAGTACCGGACTTTAGTCGTTAGAACTACCGGATTCACAGATAACAGCTAGTTTTCTTACTGTTGTTAAGGAGAGTGGAAGTTCCAGAGTTTTACCGTTGGTACTTCCAAAAATCCTATTTTCTCTGGTGTTTTGCTTTCAACGGCTAGTTTTTATGGTGTGGGTATATATACCCCTTGTGGTCGGTTGGAGTAAGACTTTTGGCACTTTATTTCACTCCTTTGAGCTAGTGTGAGGTCATCTTCTCAATTGTGTATGTGTTGCACTTTGTGAGCAAGAAGAAAGACTCTAGATTGCATGTGTTACATCTAGAGGTGAATTTAGTATCCACTCGAGCTTGTGCATTCATTGCATGTGGTGAGAGTCAAGTGATAGGCTTGACTTATTACTCTTAGAGGTTACCGAATCCTAAACGGCGTTGGAGACGTCGTGCACGGTGATCTTCTCAAAGAAGGTTGTGAGAAGACCCGGCGAAATGTGAAGGTTGGAGCTCACCTACCCAGAGCGGGAAAGAGCTACCACTAGCGGACTTGAAGTGATTAGCTTAATTCGTGGAGCTGGTCCAATTCATTTAGGTTTATCTCAATGTAGACTAGAGGAGACCGGTAAGTCTTCGAACACCACGATAAAAAGCAACTGTGTCAATTGTGGTTTATTTTCTTGTGTTTAATTTACATTCAAGTAATTTACATTCATAGAATTAAATTGATTGCTTATCTTCCTAGGATTGCAAACTTTGCCATAGTCTTAATTTATTGGTGAACTTAGGTGACATAATTGTTTTAGGTGTTGTTTGTGCTAAACTGATTTAAGTTAAGCTTCTGCGTTATATACTTGGTTTTAGCCAAATAGAATTTGATAATAATTGGAAGAGATTTTTTTAGACTACCTATTTACCCTCTCTAGTTAGCCTCTTTGATCTTACACAGCCGTGCCATGAGAACTAGAACGGAGAAAGTGTGGAGAGAGGAGAGAAGGGATAAGAAAGGTGAGGCCATTCAGCCTAAATGAGGAGAGAGAGAACTGGATGAGGGGATGGGGTAAGACCCATTCGGCCGAACCAAAAATAAAAGAGAGAGAGAAGAAAAGAGAAGAAAAGAAAGAAAGAGGAGAAATGAAAAGAGAAGAAAAATAAAAATAGGGGTTGGTACCTATGCGTTGGGTTCTTAACCCTAGGCAACACTCTAGGCTCGGAGGATGGGTGGAGTGTTACACAAAGTTCTTTACCAGTAAAACTGCATATATTTCTTATCATATTATAACCTACGACTCAATTCAGTTGAACTCCTTGCATATTAGTTAAGGGTGCCTTTGGTTGAGCTTTTGGGAGCTGCTTTTGCTTCCAAAAAGCCAAAAGCCAACCAAAGGGGTGGAAACGTGTCGCTTTTGAAGCACTACTTTTAGGTAGTACGCTTTGAAAGCATCTTGGACCCCGCTTTTGGCTTTTCGCTTTTGAAATGGTAAAATAGAGAGTCTGTTTCACAGCTTGTTTCAAGGAAAATAGAGATAGGAGGTAAGTTTTATACTTGTTTGAACCAAACACTTACAACTTTTTCACACCCACAACCTACAAGCAGCTTTTCCTGACCACAAAGAACTTTTTGAAGCCACAGCTCAACCAAACACACCCTAAATAGCCTTCCATGTAACATGCTGAGTACGTAATACACTCAATCTTGCTTATTTTCATCAGAACAATATATGAAAAAAGAAGGATGCATCAGCTAACGTATTAGGGTTACGACCGCACTCAAAAGTTATTTCATCGATTCTTCTGAATGTCTGTTAAGTTTTGGGTTTGGACACTTATAAAGTTGTTGTAACTTGACTATTAGGTTGTATTTTAATCAAACTAATTTTTTAAAATATTCGTAAGCAGTTATGGTTGTATTTTAATCAAACTAATTTTTTTAAATATTTGTAAGCAGTTATGATATTTTTCCTGTTGTGGAAACGTCGTAGCCCCATTTTTAAAATAGGATCACTGCAGGTATGCTGCGGGTGGCTACGCGGCGCCCACCTAACCAGCCACGTTGCTCCCCCGGGGGGGGGGGGGGCCGGCCTGGAGTTGCAATTTCAATCGACAGAAAGCTTGATTTTGCTACAACGGATCAAAATCGTGCCAAATCAGTCATTTTCTCCGGCAATCACATGAAAGATCACTAGTGGAACGGAACGGCATGGCGAGGCAGAGTGGCCCTGTAGCCAGAAGTACGTCTCAGGTTCATTTAGCGAGAACAAATGGTTAAGTAACATGGCATATAGATATAGTGTTGCTAAAAGGAAATAATGGTTTAAATATTTGAATTCTGACTGCTCATAAGAGGTAGCATGTATAGAAAAATAATTGTATACGAATTTGGCTGTTACAGCTGAATTTAGTACACTTTTACTATAATCTTTATATTGATCATGTCTTAAAAAACACACCGTTGAAAAGGTAGTTACTGTAGACAGTACGAGCATAAATCAACATAAAGCCATTTCGAACCCACCCTTACAAGTAGGCAGCACCGAGTTCCGGGTCATATTGTGACCAAAACCTAACTACACGCTTTGCAGCTTGTGAAAAGGACAAGTCATGATCAGGTTACCAAGGCCACCTTCGGTGTGTTCTTTTCGTTCACGGTTTATGACTGTGTTTTATGAATTTTAGTCTTAGCGTTAGCATTTGTGTTAACGAACCGAATGACGATAAACCAGTAAGCCGCTTTAAAAGGATTATTCTGATAAACAGCTTCAAAACAATAGTAGAGAAGCCATCTTATTTGTTTGTTTAAAAGAAATCATAAGTTATAAGTCATAAACTAAAAAAGAAAGAGGTCATAGCTCTGTTCTTTTATGCTGCGGCTGATGATTTTTCTATCTTGTTCTTTTGAATTGCGACTGGTAACTTTTGTCTGCATTTTTTTATACGATGGCGGACGGTGAAACCATCGTCGCACATAATTTTGAGCTCAAGAAGCCATTTAAAGAATAGACTTCAAGAAACCACTTAAAAAAATTATTCCATTTGTTTTGATTTTTGGCAAACCCGAAGCCAAAAAAAAATAAAAAGAACAAGAGGCTTTTGACCGTGGCTTATCAGTTTAATAAATAGTGACAGCTAAAAAAGTTGAAGCCAAAAACGGCTGGAAAGCCCAAAAAAAAACAGGCCGTTCATCTCATTGCTTAACTTTCATTCAACTTTCCTCCGTTTCGGAAGAGCCTTCCATCTGGTTATCGCTTTAAGTAAAACCAAGAGGAAACTGTCCCGTTTTTAGCACTTTCCCGGGGAATGATACACACAAAGGAATTAGGGAAGCAAAAGCACCTCCTCCAGCGAGGGTGAGGCTCACAAAGTAACCATACAACCGTCATGGAAAATATGATACATTAACTGCAAAAAATACGACTGCACTAAAAGCGTGATTACATCTCATATTTACCCCAGGCACACATTCTTTGCTCCCACAATGTTTCCCTATCCCTATTTGTACAATTTCCCACCTTCGTACCCGGTTGTACTTCTTTTAAGCCATGGCTGTCCTTGGCCACAGGTGTTAGAAAGAATGGAGAAGTTACATAAAACGGCTAAAAAAGAATGAAGTTAGCTTCACTGTTAGCTCTACACAGCAATCAGAAGATGGCACTGGAGCCCTGCTGGCCGGAGGGAAAAAATAGTCGGCCATTGCCAGTGCAGTGAGACCTGCTAACAAGAAATTAGTCAGCAAGCTACACGAAACAGAGTTCAACACATTGTTTTAGAGGCAAAGATCTGTTGTGTGCAATACCGTAGAGGGAGACCTGTACAGTTGCTTCGATGCAGCCGTGATATTACCACTGACGACTGCATCAGTTAGCACAATGTTTCTTGCCCTCAAAAACACTGCATAGAACTTCGGTCTCTCCGATGAATCGAGCAGGGCGTATATTTGCCCCACAGGCATATCAGAAGCGCAACACCAGAGTTGCTCATCTAATATCATCCAACATCTTTTCCTCTTCTACTTGTAGCCCTTGTTTTCTCTAACGTTTGTTTTGCTTGTCGGCTTGGATTTGATGGTTTAGAGTCCTATGAGCAGATAAAAAAACATAAATATAAGGAACTCATGAGGTTGACTAAAGCTGCAAAACATATAAGATAGAGGATCAAATACATTTTTACTAGCCAACTTTGTGCTTTTAGACTTCTCTGCTTCTGCCTCTTTCTCAGCCTTTTTCTTATCAAGCTCAGCTTGCTTGAGATTCTCCTCGTGTGCTTTTCGAAACATTGTTACAAATGTTAAGAGGGTAGACATAACTGCAAGACGATCCCATAGAGTAAAGGTGAGATATGATAACAAGCAAACACACAGAACATGTTAATGCTTCAAAATGCATGGATCAGATATGCTTCAACCAGCCGCATCCTACAGAAAATAAGTCATATCCTACGCTGTGTTGAGCATGTCCAAGCACTGTATGATGAGTTTAAACATTCCATAAGAGATCTATCTTGACAGATATTTGAAGAAATACAATGAACGCACCTCAGTAAAATATGTCACCTTGCTCATTAAAATTAATCAATAAAACTGATCTGCTTACCTTGTTCAAAAGGGCAACGAACAGGGTCCTCACCAAAATATTTAATCAGTGCATCCGCCTTTTTTCCCTGGCAAAAGAATACAACAAAAATTCAAAGACAGAAGGAATGTAGGACAAATAGCATATATGCCTTTGTAGAACAGAACAACAGAAGCATACCACTTCAGAAAACAATGAAGACAATGACTGCACATCCGCTCCAGCATTGTCAGTGAACTCTCTCAGTTTCTACACAATGCATGTCATACAAGCTTTAGAACAAATGAGATTCACACACCCTTCACAACTGTACATGAACGAAAAGTAACTTTCTGGTATTTAAATCAGGTACCAACGAATTCATCATATAAGATGGATTAAAGGATGGTATATCAGCAATGGAAATGCATGCACACAGATGGTCGGTGAATATAGTAAATATTTAGAGGACCTTCAGGATAACTGGATATCAACACCCTGTTAATATATGAAGGGTGCATATATGACTGGATAATTTATCTAGAATACAGAAACAGAAGTATTTGCAGCAAGTCACCAACAGAAGAGCCTGTACAATTGCATGTTTATCTTTTTCATTCTGATTTGGACTTATCCTGTTAAAATAAATGCAAGGCTATCTGACTGTTCGAGCAGTCCATCTAGAGGGCAGGCATCAAACAAGCAGATGGAACAAAAAAGATAGAAGTTTTATCATATTTTATCCAGAAAGCTATAAACTAGGCCTGGGTTGCACTCTCATAGAATATTCTCCAAAAGATGGTTCTCAATTTAGCCCAAATGCCAGGTTGTATTTACCGCTAAAACTTAGTAGCTAAATCATATGTGAACAATTCAAAAATCAACTGAAACTGAAATGAAACAGTGCTTTGACCTGACGAAAAATTTCTGATACTGGACCATCACTTTCTGAAGCTTTATACTCGATCTGAACCTTTTCCAGCCCTTTACTTACTGCTTGCATTTCTTCTGCCAACATTTTTAGTTGTATCTGTTGAAAAGAAGGAATTAGAAGAAAGCATGTACATCTCGGCCCTCGGGTGTACAAAATACTACATATGCTACATAATTGACAGAATATCACCAGAAAACCCAAACCTTTGATGTAGCTTCTAAACTAACAAGATCCACATAGAAGTTCAAAAGCTGTGGTGATTTTGCAGCAAGTACCTGGTATTAAGAATTTGTTATTAGCATGTATATATGAGATGGATACTAACGTGGCAATGTGCAAATCATTTAACTCAGATTATAGTTAATTAGACTCAGGACTGTAAAGTAACTATGATCAAATACACAAATTGTAGGCTGTTTTAGAACATAGAAATAACATATTTTTTTTCTCGAACACGCAGGAGAGCTGCATATCATTTTATTAAGAAGAAAAAAAAAGGAAAACAAAGGGGAAGGAATCCCCACACACACACACTCACACCAGGACACACACACAACAACCTAAGCAACACCCAACGACCCCTCTAAGACGGCAAGAGCCTTAGAACCCAAAAAAAGAGATCACTGGCCTCCAGCACAAGCCTTAGCAAGCAACTCATGAAGACCTTTTGCACCTGCTGTGCACCACAAAATGCATTCACTAGAGATAGTCTGCAGCAAGGTAGAGATGCTTGGGCTAGTGCCATTAACGATGTAAGAAGTAGTGTAGCGCTGGAATGTGTATGTATTAATGGAACCAGCAGTACAGGGAGAATATATAGCCAAGGGAGTCCAGGGTTAGGTGTAACAAACACTGAGGCCACCTGGAAAGTCCTAACAGACTCCCTGGAACCCTAACAAACCCTAACAGAAACATGCTAAAGGCACAAGGGCCCAAGACCATCTAGGTCCATGAGTAAAACCCATACAGCTGTCTAACACCTCATAGATCGGTGCGCCCGCACTCTGACGCTCGTTGATCGACCGAAACTCGTTGAAGACCGACGAAGGAGACCTTTGGTGAAGATGTCGGCATACCGTGAAGTAGTGGGGACATGCGAGACTCGAACATCGCCAAGGGCCACTTTCGCGGACGGTGAAGGTCAATCTCAATGTGCTTGGTGCGTTGATGCTGGACTGGGTTGGAGGATAAGTAGACTGAACTGAGGTTGTCGCAATACACCAAGGTAGCCTGCTGGAGAGGGGTACGCAATTCCAACAGAAGGTGGCGTAACCAGGATGCCTCGGCAACAGCATTGGCCACACCGCAATACTCAGCCTCTGCGCTGGAGCGTGACACCGTGTTCTGACGCTTGGAAGACCAGGAGACAAGGTTGTCTCCGAGAAACACGGCATAGCCCGAGGTGGACTTGCGCGTGTCCGGCAACCGCCCGATCCAAGATCGAGTAAACCACGAGATCGGATCGCGAGGAGGCTGAATAAGGAGGCCCGGATGGAGAGTGCCACGAACATACCAAGAATCCGCTTGAGAGCGCAAGCGCGGGCTCGCGAGGTCATGCATATGAAGACACACCTGCTGAACTGCATAGGAGATATCCGGCCTGGTGAATGTGAGATACTGCAGGGCCCCGGCTAAGCTGCGGAAATCGCTGGGATCACTGACAGGGTCACCGGCTGAGGTCGACACCTTTGGATTGGTGTCAACAGGGGTGGTGCATGGCTTGCAACCGCCATGCCCGCACGCTCCAGATGTCCAAAGATATACTGTCGTTGTGAGAGAAGTAGACCAGTACGACACTTCTGTACATGCATTCCCAAGAAGTGATGAAGCTCACCAAGGTCCTTCATAGAAAACTCTTGCTGTAATGCAGAGATGATGTGACGGAGGAGCTCGGCAGATGAGGCGGTAAGAACGATGTCATCAACATAAAGAAGCAGGTAGACCATCTCAGTGCCGCGGTGGTACACAAACAGGGAGGTGTCAGACTTGGCCTCAATAAACCCAAGAGATAGGAGATATGAAGCAAACCGACTGTACCAAGCACGAGGAGCTTGCTTGAGGCCATATAGTGATTTGTTCAGGCGGCAGACAAACTCCGATGAGTAGAATCCTCAAATCCGGATGGTCGTGAACAATAAACTGCTCTCGCATAAGGTCCCGTGAAGGAAGGCGTTCTTCACATCAAGGCGATGGATTGGCCACTTCGCGAGAGGCAAGAGCCGGATTGTCCGCACGGTTCTTTGGTTTCACAACGGGACTAAAAGTCTCAATAAATCTACTCCCGACGAGTAAAGCCACGAGCACCCAACGGGCTTTATAGCGCTCGAGGGAACCATCTGCCTTGAGCTTGTGCTTGAAGATCCATTTACCAGAAACGACATTTGCTTTGCTTGGACGAGGAACCAAATCCCAGGTACGGTTTTGCAAGAGGGCCGCATATTCTTCTTCCATAGCAGTCCGCCAATTGGGATCGGCGAGGGTGGCGCGGTAAGTCCGAGGGACAGGTGACAACTGCAGGACGTGGTAGAGAGCGGGTAGCCGAAAGCCGGTCTTGCCTCGTGTCGTCATTGGGTGCTGATTGAGCACGGGAGGCACCGGCACTGCACTCGGAGGAAGGGGCGCCGGGGAGGACGGTACAACTGGGGCAGGATGCGCCGGGGAGTGCACCGAGGCAGAGGGTGGAGGATCCACCTTCGCACGCCGGGTGTAGACATGGCGAATGAAGCTTTCGGCGGGGGCCGCATGTGGCAATGCGGGTGGAGGGGCTGCCGCACGTGGCAGTGCCGGAGAGGGAGGCGCCCTGCTCACGGCATCGACCTCCATCGGTGTGTGCGGCGAGGTTGGCGCGTGCGATGTCGCCGACGGCGCGCGCACGGCAGAGGCGGGTTCGGCATCGCCCGGCCGCGCGTGGCATGCGCTGCGAGACGCCGGCGCGCGTCGGCAGCGCGCGGAGAGTGGCGTGGGAAGACTCGCAGCAAAGAAGTGCGCGACGGTCCAACGGGAGTCGGCAGATGGATTAGTGTAGTCATCCAAAACGCAAAGTCGGCCGTGGAGGTTGGAAGGAAGACCGCGAAGGAAAGGAAGTTTCATCGAAGATGACATGACGGAGAGGTAGACTCGATTGGAGGTCATGTCGAGACACCCAGATCCCTTATGGTGGCGGAGTAGCCAAGGAAGGTGCATAAGGCGAGCGAGGCGAGTTTGTGGGAGGTTGTTGAGGCAAGATTTGGGTAGCAGTGCACCCAAAACGCGAAGATGATCATAGGAGGTGAGGACTCAAAGAGTGCATAGTGAGGTGTGGAGAAGTTCGGTGTCTTGGTGGGAAGGATGTTGAGATGAGTGGCAGTGTTCAAAGCCTCAACCCAAGAGGATGGTGGCATAGAAGCTCAAATAAAGTGAGCGAATGACATTGTTAATGGAACGAATGATACGCTCGGCCTTGCCATTCTCGGGAGGTGTAAGGGCAAGACATGCGGAGGTGGACACCGTGGGTAAGGAAGAACGTCGGGCGCTGGAGTTGTCAAACTCGCGCCGTTGTCGCACCGGATCGCTTTAATGGTGACACCGAATCGAGCGGAAACAAGCGAGAAGAAGTTAGCGAGAGTCAAAAGGTGTCGACTTGAGTCGAAGGGAAAGTCCACATATGATGAGAGTAGTCGTCGAGAATGACCAAGTAATACTTGTAAACGTAAACACTATCAACGGTGATGTCCAAAGGTCACAGCAGTATAAGATCAAACTTTTGGAAGCACGGACGTGGACACATGAAAAGGGAGACGAACATGACGCACCAGTTGACATGCATGACAAATTGGAGAACTCGCGGTTTTATTACATGAGGAATGACAGAGGAACTCGCTAACTTAGACAGACTTCATGACCGGTGACCTGCACGACGATGCCAAAGCGGACCGGAGGAAGCGGCGAGAAGAGACTTACCGCAGGAAGATGTAGGGGTAGAGCGGACCGAGCTATTGCACCGATGATCACGTTCGAGACCGAAGATCCTTCACGAAACGACTGCAGATCAAATTCAATCGAGCAGCTTATTGTCGATGTAAACCGTCGAACGTAAATGAGATTTTTAATAAGTGTGGGAGCAACAAGCACATTATGAAGACGAAGTGAACCATGAAGAAGCTCACCGTGCATGGTGGAGGTAACAGGAGGAGAGAGCCGCATCACCACAATGGAAGAGGAGTGGAGGACCAAAGGGCCGAGGAGTGAGAGAGGATACCGGATCGAGGTCATGTGGGAGGTAGCTCGGTGTCGAAGAACCACTCGGGTTCGTGGGAGGGTGAGTGTCATGGTGGAGAAGGCACCGCAAGGTCGTGCTAGTCCTGTGAAGGAGCGGCGTAGCCTTCAGCGCCGGGCCGACGAGGAAGCCGGAGAGCCTGTCGCGGCGGAGTACCTCCACAATCCAGCGTGGCGGTGGGAGGACCGCCAAGGAGCCTCGCGGCCGCCGGAAGAACCGACCGGTTCGGCGGCCAGCAGAGCATGGGGTTGCGAGACCTCGCCGAGCTCGGGACGCCCTCGCGGAGGAGCAAGGGAGGATGGGAGCCGCCACATCCGGATAGTACCGCCTGTGGGTTGTAGAAGCCGGGCCACCACGGTTTGGGTGCTCCCGAGGCTTGCCTCGCTGCGCCACGTCTTTGGCGGGCAAGACGGCCAAGCGCTGCCGCGCCGACCACGGAGTGGGAGGCCCTCGCTCGCCTCGCCGCCGCGCCGCCTCCGTTGCTTCCGCGGAGCTGGAAGAAGCGAGGAGCGGTTGCGGGAGTCGATGCGACGGGAGCGGTTGGTGGGAGTCGATGCGACGGACGCCGGAGAGAGAGCGAGCGGTGGCGGCGTAGACTTGCGATTTGCGACGTGGAGTTCTTCCGAAGGAGATCGCGACGGGCCTCAAGGAAGGGGAAAGGTCCGCCCGCTGAAGGCGAAGGCCGATGGCGCGAACTTCTATCGAGGCCGCGAATGACATGGAGGACGAGAGTACGGCCGGCGACGAGCTCCCGAGATCGGTGAGGCATCGGCCATGCTCTTGAAACGCGGCAGAATCGCAACAGGAGATCTCCTGGACGAAGCGCGAACTCGGCGCCGAGGTAGAGGACACGCGACTCCGGCTGCCGAGGAATTGAGTTTCGACGGCGAGCGTGGACGCGCGGTGGCGGCGCTCGGCCCAAAGACGGCCTCAACGAGCTCGGTGGAGAGGTGCCGAGGATCCGAGGATTTGACGACGCAGCCCATGCGGATCCAATCGGGAAGAGTCGAGTTGGGAGCATCGCGAGCACATGGTCCTCGAGGAGTATTTCCCAAGAGCGAGGAGAAAGAGCTCGCGCCACCGTGTGTAGTGGCCGAGGTGAGGTCGAGGACGAGAGGAACCAACGGCCGGATAGCCTGACGCCGACGGCCGAGCATGAAGATTGGCGATGGCGCGCGCCACGGGAGAGAAGGCGTCGTGAAGGAGGCGTCGCGGATGGATCCGCGGCCGAGTCGTCGTCCTCGATGGCGGCGGCGCGCCACGGCTGCGCGCGTGCGGCAGCGCGCCCCGTCGGCCGCGCGCGCGCGTGCCTAAGCGGCGATGGCGCCGCGCGGCGGCGGCCGGCCGCGCAAGAGCGGCGCGCGGACCTTGGCGGCGGCAGCAGAAGCGCGCGATCGCGGACGCGGCGTCACCTCCACCCAGCGGCGTCTTGACGGCGGCGGATCGACATCGATGGGGCAACAGGGAAAAGGAGGATGGCGGCGGGTCGCCAAGCATGCCGCTCGGGAATAGCGTGGCTAGGGTTGGGGAGGATGGACGGCCGAGATTGACCGGAGGAAAGGATCGACCCTCGATACCATGTAAGAAGTAGAGTGTGTAGCCTGGAATGTGTATGTATTAATGGAACCAAAGAAGACAGGAGAATATATAGCCAAGGAGTCCGTGGTTAGGTGTAACAAACACCGAGGCCACTGGAAAGTCCTAACAGACTCCGAACCCTAACAAACCCTAACAGAAACATGCTAAAGGCACAAGGGCCCAAGACCATCTAGGTCCATGAGTAAAACCCATACAACTGTCTAACAAACGACACATCATTTGGTGCTTTTGATTTCCCAAGAGACAAGGATGATCGGGCTATTGATCCTCTTCGATGACCTTTTGGTACACCCTTCACGACTTGGCACCACGGCTTGAGAACTTGTTTGAGGTTGGTGAGGAGCAATTGAGGCCAGCCGAGCTTCAAGGATTATATACCAAACTGGCGGGTAAAGACGCAGGAGACTAACAAGTGTTGTGTGACTTCATTTTCTTGGTCACAAAGGGACAAGCAACAGTGTGGGAGACCTCTTTTGGCAAGTCGATCGATCGTCAGCGGTTCTTAATAGCAAGCCGATGAAGAATTTGCGCGAAGGGGCCCAAGACTTCCAAACTCTCTTCCACGGTGCAAACCGAATTGTGCCAAGGAAGAAAGCCTCGTAAGCCGATTTACTAGTATAGGATCCAGATTTGGAGAGCTTCCAATGATGCTGATCAGCCACCTCCGGTTGTAATGGGAAGTCATCTACCAGGTCCCAGATCAGAAGAAACTCATGAAGCACAAAATGACAGAGCACCCTTTATATCCGAAACCCATCGACGACCAGCAATAGCATCTGCAACCGTGCGTTGCTTAATAGCCCTCTTAGTGACTATTTTGAGAAGGTTAGGAGCTAATTCTTCCAAGGTTTTTCCACCCAACCATCTATCAGTCCAGAACATAGTATTTCTGCCATTTCCAACCAAAGACTCCACAGCCACCTTGAAGAGGGCTCGAGCGTTATGTGGCACATGAAGAGGCAAACCGGCCCAAGGGCGAGAAGCAGCAGATTTCTCAAGCCATAGCCAACGAATACAGAGTGACCAACCCAGAAATTCTAAGTTATGAATGCCAAGGCCACCAAACTGCAAGGGCCGGTTTACAAGATCCCAAGATACCAGACAACTTCCGCCATTAGCCTTTTCATGACCGACCATGCATAATTAATTAAGTTGGTGTTTACTATCATGCATAGTTGATTAAAATCAGTAATAAATGCATTCAGAAACCTGAAGGCGTCTAGAGGCTACTATAATCTGTTACTGGTAATGGTTTAGTATTCCAAGGCAGACAGCAGTAGTCAAAGTTGTTCAATTTTTGACACTTTTCAGCTAATAGACGAACCTAAACTGATTACGGACAAAATCACAATTTTTGTGCGCTACAATTCTTGATTAGAAAGTGGAGCTTATCATCAAGTTTTCCATATTTAGCTTTGCTTGTATCTAGGATTCTAATGACCAAGAATCCTTATTTCTCCAATCTGCATATCCAGTCTGAAGCAACAATGTTGCAGAAAGCCAGAAAATACTAAGAACGTGTGCTGGTTGCTGGAGGCACCTGCCATGTGTTATTTTGTTGGGTACAACACAATATGCAAACCTTAGATTCTACCACCAAATCAAATTGGACACTTCATGGGTCCTGACTGAATAATCCGATGCAGACCATGGATTGTAGTTTACAATTACACAAGTAACCTATTGGTGAAAGGGTACTAACAAATATGAGAACTCAACAGTACAGGAAAGGTGAAAGGCATACCTTGCAGAGGTAGTGCATTAATGTCATCTTATTATTTGTTGCCCGGGTATCTGTAAGTTTTAGAAGACTGTCCAACCGGAAGCCAACCGCAGCACCTGTAAGCAAATCAATAGATGTGAACTTGCCCAACAACACTATATTATTACTATATATCCCTAGAAAGTTGAAAGTATGTTCTGCTCTGGTGTCAAATATAGCTAAAAGAATTAACAACAGAAACTACCGAACTATTTGAACATTAACCAAATGGAAAACTATCATTAGTAGCAGAGCTAGGCAATGCCATGTGATTATATAACCTGTGTCAATCTTTGTATGAAAGACAGATCATGTTGTACTGATACAATCTGCTCCATATTCATGCTTACATTAAAGATTTGCCCAAACACTTTATGGAATTCCTTTAAGCGTGAATTGGAATATAATCCACTAGTGAAATACAATGTGCTTAATGAATCTCTGACACAAGAAAGGCTATCATGAACATGGTGCAGACCACCCATAGGTGCTACCATTCTAAACTTTTTGATTTGGATATCAAATCAAGTAAAAAATTTTGTGAAAGTACTAGGTAGTTCTAACTTCTAAATAATATCTGTCAGCTTATAAAATTTCAAGGCAAAACTCAATTCATGATGAGAGAATTTTAAAAAGTGAAATATCTTACAAAACATATATAAAAGGGACTATTCACAGCAAATTACATTTTTGTTTATTTGAGCATTGACTGAGTTTGGTTCACACTGAAGGCAATCTTCACAAAACTGATTCGCTCCCCTAATTAAGAGAGTTGATATAACAGCACTTAGTAGATGATGTAACATGTGGTATGAAAGCTTATACTTCTTTTTATAAATGGTATTTTAGAATCTGTACGATCAATATTTTGAATTTTGACGACCAAAATATGTAAAAGTATCTAGATCAGGCACATAAAAACTATATATTGGATTTGTCACTGAATACAATTGCGTAATATTATAAATTTAATTATAGTTTGGTGCACCGCTATATAGTTATAGAAATTAACGGTCAAAGTGTTGTCTTGGAGATCACAAAAGTCAACAATGTCACTTATGATTTATGAAAGAAAGGAGGTTATGATTTATGAAAGAACGGAGGGATTATCACATTAATATTCATTGGAAGTTTGAAGCACAGGACTGTCAAATAGTAACGCAATGCACCAGATACTGGGATCGGCATATGTTTTTTGGTGCACCACTAGAGACAGAGGGGGTAACAGTATTGTCACTCTGTTCCTCACCAACACATCACAGCAAAGTTGGGGATAGCCCAAATTTGCAATCAACTTCTCACTTCAGGAAAAATCAGTACTGCGGTCTTTTTTAACCATAAAAACAGGCCTGCTCAAGTTTGCTATGTGTTTCACTTTTGATGAAAGCAGTACCATAAAGATTTCTATCCAAAAACCTCACGATAATTTTCCTCCATCACATGCATTTCAATCTCCTATGCATGACTTCAGTAATTGGCAACAAGGCCTTCATGAAACAGATCACTGCTATTTTCACAGGTCCCACATAGAATTTTCTGTCTAATCCATTTCCAATATAAACTGCCCATTTTGGAGTATGTCAACGTAATGATTCTTGATGAAGAACAACCGCGATATAGAAATCAACTTTATGGTTTGGCCTTGCTCTTACTAGCTTGCATACAAAAATATTTCCACGGTGCAACTCTCTTCGTGACATTTTGCCCAACATCCTACACTAAAATATGCTAATTTGTACTCTGAAGGAAGTTAAAAAAAGTATAAGTTAAATAGGATAGAATGTTGTCGAACAAGCTATATAAAATAGGCTTCTAAAAGACTAAATCCTATATCCATTCATACAGAGGAAGGACGGTTCTTGTTACCTCTAGCAGTCCCCTGGTTCAGTGTATTTCCAAGTAGGAGGATTTTCTTCATTATTTCTTTCAACTTGAGAGAACTTCGGATCTGATAAAGTAGATTTTTACTTTGTAGACAACAAGCAAAGATTAATTGCAAATTACTATGCCCAATTCTCAACATACCTCATTACATGAAGAGTCTATGGTTTTTAAACTTTTTCTAAGATCTGCAACTTGTGAACCAAACTGGATCTTGAAGGAGAACACTCGCAGTTTTGACTCCATTCGTGGCACTTTCATCAATTCTAGGAAGAACTGCACCAGAAAAACAACTGTTTAAGTCTTTAATGCATACAGATCTACTCAACCAGGCAGGCATAAATGTCGTGTATAACTCCCAAGACCATTCTATGCAAAATTGGGTCTAATGCTCACATCTAAAAGGCTCACATACACATCGAACCTAGCTATTTTAATGGCCCAATATGATGGTGATCAAACAAATGAATGGATAGGTCATCTTGTGGGTGTTTGAACTTTGACTTCTGTTGTAGTGCTTTGATGTACAAATTATCACAATCACCAATTATGACAAACAAAATACGCTGTTGTTGTGTTTTCACTTTTCAAGAAGTCTGGAGCAATTAAAATTTAGAAAATACAATATAAGTAAACATTCTGATACTGGTATTCTAGTACTACAAAAAGAATATAGAAATAATCATACCTGTTCACATTTTCCCAGATTTTCTTTGTCTCCGGTGTAATTCTGACCCAAAAAAAGATGGCAACACTTTTAAAATGATATCACAAAGGAGGCAAAGCAAAATTGTATGCATGTGCACCTTAAGAAGTTCCATTTCTTCTTTTGTAGGACAGAACTTTATGAGATTCTCCACTTGATCAACATCCAAAGTAGATTGATCCAGTGCCAGAGCTGCACTCTGGAGAAATTTTCAGCCATTAAGACCATATCAAAAATCATAACATGGCATATATACCATTATCTTTTATTGTATTGCTCAAATTCTTACCACCAGTTCTGACAGTGGCATCTTCACTTTTGTCAGCATGATCTCTGTGTTGTTTGCCCTCCTCAACTCAATCTATTCACATAAATTATCAGAATAGATGAAAAATGGCCATCTACAAAGAGATCAAAGAAAGATGGGGGAAAACTAGTACTTTTTCAAAATTCTGAACTATAATATCTGATTATTCTTAAAGGGTTTAAAATTCCGACATACCTAACCAACAGGTAGCAATCATATAAGATCAAAGAAAGGCAAAAGGGGAACAGCTAGTACTTTATTGAAACTTTGCACTGGAATATGTAGTTACCTTAAAGAGTTAAAATTGCAATTTACAAGGCATCTAATTCAATGTCAGCAATAATATCGCATCTTCATTTTGTCTAGTAATATTAACAACAAGCAAATATTGTAACTTGAGTCAGCATTCCAAATCAAGTAGACAGCTCACATGGTTTATGCTACAAGAAATTAAATTTTATGCCACAAGAATGTTCACATAGTTTCGTGTGATGGCAAAGGTCACTCACGAGATGATGGAAAAGCATTTGCCAATTTGACATACTTTTAATATCCTTCAAAAGTTGTGGCTGACCTCAGTCACTGATACAAATTGAAAAGGAAAAATAATGTCAGCATTTACTTACTAGGTGAACTTTTTCCGGCTTTGAACCAAGAGATTTTCTACGATCAGATTTGGAGCTGTCATCTGACTTTGGAACGGCTGCTGGAAAAAGGCTCTCCAGTTCTGACAAATCAAACTCTGAAACGCTGCAGAACCAGAAAACAGCTTCACAGCATTAAGGCTAAAATAATTTAAAAGCATCATTAATGTTTAGGTTATCATCATGGTGTAGTGTTGTACAGATTTTTAACAATTGCTTTGTTCAAAATTTGATGCAACAGTCATGACCTGAACAACATTAAATCTACAAATCCTGGATTCAACGTTACAACAATCACATCATTGAAACTGTCACACACATATCAATAAGAATACTCAAAATAAAGAAGAATTTTAATCAAAAGGACAGAGAAAATTACCTCTGTGAGTCATCATTTCGCTGCAATTCTTCCCAGAGACTACCTTGCAGAGCCCTTGTCACTTTGACCCAATGCAACGGCTTTAATGTTGATTTGCGTGCGGCTGCAGCCCCAAAACCTGATCCTGAAGAACGTACAGCCCCACGCCCTCTACCTAAGGAGTTCGATAATAAACTACTAGGATTGCCTCCTGGTGGTGGTGGCGCGCCTGGTGCTCTAGGAGGAGCTGGTGCACGTCCACCTGGAGGAGGAGGTGGAGGAGGGCCACCAAGCCTTCCTCCAGGGGCAGGTGGTGGTGGAGGTGCTCTCCCACCAACTCCAGGTGGAGGTGGGGGAGGTGGCGCTCCTGGACGGGGACCTGGACGTGCACCTAGAGGGGGTGGGGGAGGTGGAGCACTTGGATGAGCACCTGGAGGAGGCGGGGGAGGTGGGGGACCTGGACGTGCACCTGGAGGGGGTGGGGGAGGTGGAGGGCTAGGCCGTGCACCAGGGGGAGGAGGTGGGGGTGGCGATACTCCTGGATGTGCACCTGGATGAGGGGGTGGGGGAGGTGGTGCTCCTGAACGTGTCATTGGTGGTGGCGGCGGTGGAGGAGCACTAGAACGTGTGGGAGGTGGTGGTGGCGGAGGTGGAGCACCAGAACGTGTCGTTGGAAGCGGGGGCGGTGGTGGTGGAGGAGGAGCAGTAGAACGTGGCATTGGTGGTGGAGGTGGCGGTGGGGGAGCACTTGAACGTGTTATGGAATATGGGGCAGGAGGAGGTGGGGGTGGGGGTGGAGCACTTGAACTTGGTTTCGGTGGTGGAGGCGGAGGAGGAGGTGGAGAGACGGTGCTACCATTTAACCTTGGAGGAGGTGGTGGAGGTGGGGCATTTCCACCAACACCTAACCTTGGGGGTGGAGGTGGGGGAGGAGGGGGAGGGGCAAATGTCCGTATTTGTGCTCCAAAAGACATAGGTGGAGGGGGATGTTGAGGTATGTTTGACAAGCCTATTGAAGCCGTGGAGGGAGGAGGAGGAGGTGGTGGTGGTGGTGGTGGGTGCTTGGTAGCTGATCCCTTGTGCATAGATAGGGAACTTGAAGAATCATAGGATGGAGGCGGTGGTGGTGGAGGTGGTGGTGGAGCTGGAGTAGGAGATGTAGCTTGTATTCTTGACGTAGCTTGTGCACCTGACAAGAAGGGTTGTCGTGGACGGGACAGTGGAGATGTAGCTTCTTGTGGTAAGTGACTGCCATACACTACTCTGGGTGGTACTAGAGATGCATCTTTCACAACATTGACTTTGTTGTCTGTAGACATGGAATGAATAGCTAGTGCAGCTGGAGAACTGTCATATCTGGATGGAGGATGAGATGGCCTATGCACAGAGGTAATTTCAGACTCCTTCTTGGGTGAGATCCATCTTCGTATTGTTTTTGGTCTGGCTGGCTTTGATTGTTCTTCCAGTTGTTCATTATGTCCAAGCTTTGTTTCCAGTAAGACTGGCTCAGGTGCATTACCTACTGGTATCTTCTTTGATACTGAGGACACAGCTTTATCAGGTGTTTGCCTTCGGACATCGCTTGTCCTTGGGCTCTTAGCCCTAGCTTCCATTTTACTTTGAGGGAGAGCTACGCCAAAATCCCGTCTGCCACCAGGCTCTTCTCTCTTGGTTTTCATTTCTGTTGCTATTTCAGTGGCTGGTAACACAACAATACTGCCCTGCAGACTAGTTTTCTTTGTAGGTATGGTATCTCCAAGGCCAGGCTTCAATTTATCTTGCTCCAATCTCCTGTCAGCTGTATCAGAAGGCCTGACCATTTCAATCTTGTCATTATTGTTACCTTGTGAGTTCATATTATCCATAGCAGTTCTATCTATTTTAGAAATAACGCTCTCTTCATTGACAACATTTTTTACTTCCTGCATTAGGTTGCCATTATCAACTATAGTTTTCTCCTCATAGATCAATATCTCATCGTCCATAGTTACTGTGTTTTCAGTAATAATCTTGATGTCACCATTTTGCATTTCCTCATTTGGCATAGTTCTCAAGTTGGAATCCTCATCCCTACCAGAAAATGTTCGAGAAGCACTGAAAGCAGTGTAGTCCAAATCACCATATTTCGATATTTTTGTGGATTCATCTGCCTGGCACTGAACTTCATCACTGCAACTCGGATCTATTGTGGTAACCAGCGTTTGTGCAATTACACCTTTCATGTCCTCCTTCTGACAGATGGATCCAAACTTGTGACCCTCTGAATCTACAGAAGAAGCAACCACCTGTATGTCCTGCACAGCATCGCTCTCTTGGTCACTTCTGTTGCTTAATTTAGACTTCTCAAGAACCTTGCATGCCTGTTGTAAACCTCCTGGATTTTCCAAACTTGGGGCAGGCACATTTGACCCTTTATCATTCATGCTACCTGAATTCTGGGAGATAACAATCTTCACATCCTCATCAGCCCGATGCTTCTCTAGGCTGCTCTTTTCTTCACTTGCCACCCCACCATCCAATTCTGCATTTCCACCATCTAATGAAATTCTACCGTCAATTGACTGAGTTTCTGGATCCCTTCTAGCATCATGCCAATCCTCCTCTGCTTCATAGAACTCCTCTCCCGTATCTATCGAAGCAGCGTCAGTTTCATCCCCATCATCACCTACCACTTCTGCTGCAGCAGCAGGCTTGAAAGAATCAGGGTCCGAAAAGAGTACCTGGTTCAGAAATGTGGCTCTATTTTAGAATTCACTGTGCACAGGAGACAGGCAGAAAAAAAAAAGTAGAAGAATGGTGTAGGGGCAGGTGAATTTACTACCTCCACTCGGAAGTCCCTCGGGAACTGATTATTCACATTCCACGCAGAATCAATATCATCACGATTCAGTCCAAGGATGTTTGATTGAATGAATGCAGTGTTGAACATGACACGGAACATTGTTTCCTCATGCTCTAAGTTATCGCCAATATGGATGCACTCAAGAACCACATCTCCCTGAACACGGCAAAAGGCACTAATTTTTACCGGCCCTTCTGCCTGCAATGCAACCATCTGTCAGAGCAGAATTTGGATAATGGTAATTATCTCCGCAACTTAGGAGTAATCATTACCTGCCCATAGCGCTGGAGATGTTTCTTGGTCTTTGGCATCTCGAAAAGGACCTTTGCACTCTTGTTACCAGGACTTGAGTCTTGCCCATGTACACGCAAATATGGCCTACAACCCCCTTCAGAATCAAACCTAGGAAGAATGTGGATTACTAATGAATCCAATATGAGGGGTTGGCTGATAGGAGGCCATTCTGAACCACTTCCTTGTCTTGTTATATACTGCAGATATCTCATATGTGAAGGCTGAGGATTCAATGGAAAGAATTGCTGTATAAAGTCTCTGCGAGCCTGCTTGTAGACCATCTCTAGTGTCTTCTGCTCACCGGTGTACGTTTTCCGATATAGAAGCAGTCCAGCCAACATGAATGCAAGCACTGGCCATCCCCCTCTTTCACAGTGCATCAAAAGCATGTTGTGCTGCCCTTCCACTGATAGCCAATTTTCACATGATTTCAAGAAATGATGGATCATCTCAAGCTGAAGCAGCGGGCATCCCTCATATTGCTGTGGGTAGTCCATGACTGTCATGTCATATTCAGACAATATATCTGAAATCCGGCTCCTCTTGTCCCCAGACCAGAAATTGGAGACCATGAACGACGCATCCGGAAAGTAGTCCTGCAGCTGCGCAACAATGCCACTCAAGTAATCCCTGTACTCATCCTCACCCATGACATCGGTCGAGAAGCAGCAGTCGAACACTGAAAATGCATGTTCATAGAAATTAGCAAAAACTCAAAACACTTTCTATCGTTGATCTAGTCAAAAAAAACAAAGATGGAGAACGCATCTAGTGCTAGCAGGGTAGCAGCATCCTAATTCCCACACAGCAAATGTACTAAAATTCATATTTCCAGATCAATTTAACTATTTAGTTCACAGGATTTCAATAGATAAGTACGCCATTATAACTAACTAAACTAGAAGCAAGCAACAGTTGACGCTGAGATCATAATGCAGGCAGGAAATGAGAGTTGCCGATTTAAGCCAAATGCAGTTAAATCCGAAGCTTCCTAAAGAGCAACCTTCAACAACAACAACAAATTCACGGAAGGAAACAAATAAAGCCGAATTTAAGTCAAATGCCGCTAAATCTAAGGCTTCTTACACACCTCCAAACCCAGAACGTCAGCAAATGCATGACCCAAAATCCAACTCAAAATTTACCAAATCTAGCTGCTTAAGCTTCCAGATGCGCTGAATTCCAGTTCAAATCAACCCCTAGGAAACAGCACTTTCCCAAAATCCGAACCCCAAACCGCACCAAAGCAAAAAAATCCCCCTCGGTACAAGAGACACCCGCAAATCTCGCACCCCACCGGGCGAACTCCACCTAGAGACGAGGGCATTATACCGTAGACGCGCTCGGAGATCTCGAGCAGCCGATCCGGCGTCTTCTTCAGGAAGAACTTGCGGAAGAGCGCCATCCTTCTCCTCCTCCACCGCCGCGGCCTCCTCCGCCTCTCCGGCGCACGCCGCGGCCGGCGAGCTGCTCTGTCGCCTCACGCGGCCACCGATCGGCTCTGATCGGGACGCCAAAGGCATGGGGGGCGGCCTCCGCCGCCGGCGAGCTGGGGAGGAGGCGCCGCCGCGCGCCCCAGGGATCTCGGGATCGACGCCGACTAGGGTTCCGCGGCGCGCGGCGTGTGGGTGGGAGGCGGTCGAGGCACCGTAGTATAGGGACTTCTCTTCTTCTACCTCTTCTCCTCGCGTTGAACTCTTCTTTAATTTTTTTCCTTTCCTGCTGCTTTTCTTTTCTCTTTCGCTACTGCTTCTCGAGTTTTTACTGCTACGACTTGGGGTTTTCTACTCTTTTTTTCCGCTTTGTTTAATTCGCTTGTTCTTTTCTGGCATTAGTATTTTGGCTGCTGCGGTGAATGTTTCCGGGGAGCCGTGACAGCGGTGAAGGCCACCTGCTCGGCGACGCCGGTCGTTTCTACTTCGTAACACTTCCAGTGGGGCCAACCAAATGTGGGGTCAGCATGTCAGTGACGTTAGTCGGGATCGTTGGAAGGGGTTGGCGTGCGGGTCGAGGAGAAGATTAGGCCTCGGAGGCTGTGTCGGTACGGGCGTCACCGGATTCCTTTTTCTTTTCGTTTTTTTTTTTACTTACGGGCGACGGGATCACATCCGAGAGAGTTTTTTAGTTGATTCTTTACTGCGACTCGGTTACTATTTCTGGGACGATCATGTGGTGTTGGTCAATTTTTTTTACTAGTGCCATTTGTGTTTTTTTTTTGCGATTATAGTACTGCCATTTGTACTGTGAGGGAATTTAAGCTCAGTGCGTGTTGGTCCATGACTCCATGGCTGTAAGGAGGCGAGAGGAATTTGTTAGGGTGTTAACGGTTATATTTTCAGAGTGGGGAAAATGATGGTAGCAGCTGTCTCCAGGGCCAATTTTAGATTTGGTTGTGTCTGTTCTTCATTATTATGCATTTATAAAAAGAACTGGAGTACCATTTTGTTACATAATGACATTTTCTATATTTTTTGCGAGGACAAAATGACATTTGTCTTCAGGTAAGGAATGGCTTTCTCCTTCGACTATTTCAAGATTTATTTGAATTTTTGTGAGCTACATAGTAGGAAAACAAAAATCATAAATTCATGATGAAGAAGAGACGAAACATGCTTCAAGCAAAAAGTAAACGAGAAGAGAATAAACATAAAAAAATAACTTGATCAAATTAGGCACACTGAGGTGCATTTTCATTAACAAAATTAAAATTTGTGATGTTTGAAAAGGCATTGCTTTATAACACTGCTGTGATTGAGATGTGATCACCAACAACCAGCACTGTAGCACCGGAACCAGTGGCCCTAATATTATTGTCGCCTCTCTTGGGAACTCATGTGTACTAACAACTGTTAAAGAACAGTGAAACTGACGTTGTTACCTAATACGCTCATGGAAACAGTACACATGCGTGTTTACTGCAGTCCTCTTTTTAGCTTCTACATTTAGTTGTTGGCTTCTTCGAAGATCGGAAAGCTAAACGTCAAAATTGGAGGTGAAAATGGAACAGATACAAATTAGATAGTGCTCGAACTATATTCACATCTATATTTTTTTCTCGGATTCAAATACAAATCAAGCAAACGTTGGATACGAATATAAACCAAACAAACGTCGAATTCGATTATTTTTCGGATTCCAATAATTATTCGTGGCCTCTCCTATTTAAAACATAGCACTAGATTGTTTTAGTATTTTAAATTGACAAATAACTGACTCAGTAACTCTAACATATAACTGTGCATTAAATATTGACAACAACAAATGAATCATTCATCTCACGTATTTATATAATGCAGCTTTTGAGGACAACTTCATATCCTATAACTCAATGAAGTTTAACATATCAATATTGGTTTTATAGTAATATTTATGACTCTTTTTCTCTAATTTATCACGTAATTATTGATCATTGCTACCATTTTGTCACTAATCCTAACTAATTCTAGATATATTGTAAATAAATCAGTTATAAACATATCAAATTTAGCTAAAAAGAGCATGCAAAAAACTTTATTGAGGAATGTGCCAAAATAAAAAAATATAAAATACCAAATTAAAGCCCACCATGATAACGGGCTTATCAAGATGGTCGAAATGCATATACAATATGCCCAATTTAGAGGTCAAATGAAAATATATGTATTAGTAAGTTATCGCTATTATATCTGCTGAATCCAGATATCCGACTCCAAATCCGGATTTTATTTGGATATTCGGATCCATACCGACCCATACCAGATTCGTATTCAAATCCGGGTATTAGGTAGCCGGATATCCGAGTAATATCCAGATTTATTTTCACCCCTAGTCAAAATAGGATGGCTTTTTGAAGTGGATTCTTCAAACAGCTTCCTGAGTCTAAAATCGTATGCGTTATCCACGTCGACGTCTCTACCATCCACAATCATATTAAAAAGCGCAACAAAAACCATCAGTCGTAACCTAAAAGAACACCCTACTACTTAGTGCCTTACCTTATGGGGTAAGGATTATGTTGGACAGAAGGTTAGCTAGTGAAATGGTAAATTTGCGCTAAACTTTCACAACTGCTCAAAATGCAGTAACCCGTTAGTAATCCATAGCTTGCATGAAGAATTTTCAGACCGAAAGCACAAATTAAAAGGAATGGTTCACCGCTCCCCACATTGCATTTGCAAAATCTACTTTTATTTGCACTTCCCAAGCAAAATGCATCTACAAACAGGGTTAGCAACAATTGAAGGGGCTTTTGGGAGAACTTCACACAAATGTCCCATTCTTTTGACTTTTGGTTTTTGATTTTTGGTTTCTTTGAAAGTCAAAATAAATAGGATGACTTCTCGAAAGCGAATCCTTCAAACGTTTTTCTAAACCTAAAACTATATATACTATTCACATTGATGTCTCAATCATCTTCACCTATCTCAAAAAAAATATAAAAACGATCAGTTGAAGAAAAAAGAAACAAGGGCCAGCCCACAAAGATCTGCCCTACCAAAACTAAACGGCCTGGATCACCCACAACGCCAAAACGGACGGCTCTCCTCTCGTGCCCGCATAGAGGAGGCCATGCGGAGCGCAAAGGGACAAGGGGCAGTGGTGGGCCGGGAGGACACGTGGAGGCTACGGGAAAGCGACCGCACGCCGGACGTGGGCAAATAAAGCGGACGGGACGGGACAACGGGAGGTCAAAACGGAAGAAGAAGAAGAAGAAGAAGAAAAATGCGCGCGGTTAATTTCGCCGGACGGCGGGCGTCGCCTCACCGCGCGGGGACGGGTAGAAGACGGCGACGGCTAAGCTTGGACGGGAGCTTGCGAGACGGCAACGGCCGATCCAAACGTCTTGGACGCGTCCGGGACGGGGACGCGTTTGCAGACAGTAGTGTTCGTGTTTTTGAAGCGGAGATGTGGATAGCGAGGAGGGTGTCGAGTGGGGGTGGGGGTGGGGGTGGGATATTTCTCCTTTTGCGTTTCCCAAATGCTGGGGAAAACGAAATGTGTGACCGCAAAGATGAATTTATCCTTTAAACAAATGAAAAGGGTTTTAGGGGTTGTTTGCATCTCCTGGATTATGAAAAGTAGCTGTTGTACAATCAGTTTTGGTTCGGTACTATATAGGAAAGTAGCTTTCTAAATGCTGGGAAAGAAATTTTTGAGTGCAAGAATGGATTTGAGTTATCCTAAAAAAAGATTGAGACTTTTGTGAGTGCAAGAATGGATCAAGATTATCTAATTACCAATTTTAGTACTTTTTACCTTGTCATTGTTAGTTCTTTTAGTATTAGCAAGTCATGAGAAGCAGTTCAGTGCCTTTAAAATTAGGGCTGGGCATTCGGTCTTTTCGGTCTATTCGGTCTCTGGAAAATTCGGGTTCCAAAAAATGAGGACCAAATTTCTCAGGAAAAAAA
Source organism: Dendrocalamus sinicus (assembly GCA_036346575.1). Taxonomy (NCBI): domain Eukaryota; kingdom Viridiplantae; phylum Streptophyta; class Magnoliopsida; order Poales; family Poaceae; genus Dendrocalamus; species Dendrocalamus sinicus. The sequence goes on along the minus strand of CM070660.1, from coordinate 5,352,718 downwards.
CAAGAACCGAACCCGAATAGACCGAATTTTTTGTTCGGTCTATTCGGTCCACCGAATTGACCGAATTAAAGCTTCCAAATCCGGTGTTGTTCGCTGACGCTAGGATAGCTTCTCTGAGACTGACCGCACAATGGCAGAAGCTGATGATAGCAACCTGGTAGAAATTTTACATCAAAGGATGGACATATGTACCACACTCTTGAACATATCCAGTGTTCATACATACATCACATATTAAGTCCATTAATTCAAGACATACATACATCACATATTAATTCGGGTTATTTGGTCTATTCGGGTTTTGTAGGCCAAAACCGAACCCAACTCAAAACCGAATTAAATGAAATATCGATCGAACCGAACTCGAACCGAATAGACCGACAATTCGGTCTATTCGGGTCCGGTTCGGTTCGGTTCTCGGTTCTCGGGTTTAAAGTGCCCACCCCTATTTAAAATCATGGAAACTAGATGATACATGTACCATTGGAGTGATGAATGACTCTTTATATTAAATTTAATAGTGGATATGGACATACCGTATAAGGTCTATAAGCCTAACTGAAATGAAATACATGGTACGTACTTTGGACCACCCAAATTTGGTAATAGATACATTCACGGAAGCTACGAGGGCGGTGATGACGCACATAAGGACTAAGGAGAATATCACTAAGAGGGATTTATAATTAATTAATAGAAAGAGACATTCACGGAAAAGGAAAATGAAGTAACAAACATTATGGTAGCATGGTTGCATCGTCAGATATGAAAATATCCCTGTGAAGTGTGAACATATATATATATATATATATATATATATATATATATATATATATATATATATATATATATATATATATATATATATATATATATATATATATATATATATATATATTGTGGTTACTCACCAAACAATAAAGTAAGAGTAGTGTAGTGGAGATAATGGATAAACAATACTTGCCTCCTCCCTATGTCAGGGGCAGGCATATATATATTTTCATGAGAAGTATTTTACAATTATGTTCTTACATCCGTGTGTCCCCGTAGGAGGGTATCTATGTCATTACACGCATTCTATTTTGGACTTTACAACCCTTTATTAATAGGTTGGATGGGTTTAGGTGGGGCTACCCCTACAACGATATACTTTGTACTTCAGTTAAGAGTTAAGACTATAGCTTAAAAATATTAAATATTATAAGACAGCCAAATGGACACCTCTTCTAATTCATATACGATAAGTCAAAGTAACCATCCATGACTAACCATAAAGCTAACATCAATGTGAAGATATTACATAATAGCCATTGGGCTTAGATCAAAGCTAGGGTGCGGATTAGCAACTAAAGCAAAGCAGGAACACATAAGTTGCGTCCAAGGGACGGGGTAATTTTTGATGATGTGGTTCATTTCTAGAGAAGATAATTAGCACCAGCTACAATAAGTAGGGAGTATTTGATTAGTATGGTAGGATTGCGATGTTGCAAATGAAGACTACAATCCATTTTTATGCACACATGACTACTACTCCGTGGAACATGATTACAGACGGGAGCTACGAGCACGGTGATGTGTGTAGTGCTTTGTAATTTTTCTTTTAGAAAGCAAACGGAGCCTCAGCACATCTGCTTAGTTAGGCTCAATTTGTATTGATTTTTATTTAAAAAATAAAAAGTTAACACAAATAATTAGCTTTTCAAAACAGTTTTTTATTCATCTCGCTATCATCTCACTCTGGAGATAAAATAGAAACTATGAGTGCATCACTCTGAGGATAAGACAGAAGTTATGGGTGCATCACTCACCGTGTTTCTCTCGCTCTTATCATACGTATTCATCTCTCTCATTTTTACATCACTTGACACATTATTCTAAAAATTAATTCTTTCAACCACTACAACTTATTTTTAATAAAATACTATAAATCGTGGAAAAAAATCAATAGTAAAAAGCAATATAGCGTCTTAGGGCGTCCGCAATGGTAATAGCTAGTACTAGCTATATAGTCAGCTGATGTGGAGGTGAGAGACAAAAGCAAAGACTATTTTATACTGTTGGACCCACATGCTCCTCTCTTATGTTCTTGGACTACGTGAAATAGATCAGCTATTTGCTCGTCGCTAGTGACTACTCTCTCTCCTACTTTTTCCTTGCCACATCAGATCTAGCTAACTAAATAGCCAGCTGTTGAAGATGCCCTTGAAGCAGTACTACTTTTCCCCTGGACACCGAGGATCTCCACGTCGGGGGCGAGCTGCGCCATGTGGCAACACGGCCGCAGCCCATCATGATGACTCGCCAGGGCGATGTCGCCACCCACGTCTCGATAGCAAAAGCATGGAAACATCTGCGGAGGCGGCCCATCTCTTCACATATACAAGTATACAACACATCGTATCCCATCGCATCCCATAAAAGCTGCGGCACGCACGCCATTGTGCCATGAATCCAGCGCCCCAAATCAACCGCGAATTAACCACCAGAAGACGAAATTAATCCGCATGCATTTGTTCAAATTATCAGAAGCACACCACTTCGCGAGACTTTCTGCCCTGAGCTAAATGAGCTTGGTCTCTGTATCCTTATCCTTACTATATAAAAGAAAGAGTTGGTGGTTGATGCGACCTCTCCCACCACCATCCCTTCTGACAACAAAAGATAGTCTGACATGTGGGCCCACCGGCCCCACCAACCGCCCGTGCGCCTCCTCCCCACGAACCCGTGCGCCTCAAACCCTCAACCGCCCGTGCGCCTCCCCCCTCCCCCGAACCGGTGCGCCTCCTCCCCCAGATTTCTCCCCGTCTCCTCTCCCGCCCTCCGCTCCGCCGCCTCCTCCCTCGCCCTCCACTCCGCCGCCACCTCCTCCTCCTTCCCACCCCGCGCCGCCGCCTCCTTCCCACCCCGCGCCGCCTCCTCCTCCTCCTCACCCCGCGCCACCGCCTCCTCCCCTACCTCCCACCCCACGCCGCCGCTGCCTCCTCCTCCTCCCCCACTCCTCCGCTCTGCCGCCACTACCCGCGCTGACGCCATCATCACCGCCTACCGCGACCACTGCACCTACCTCGCTCGCGGCGGGGACATCGTCGCTGTCTTTGCCGAGCTCATGGGCCGCCACTACGGTGGCGCCCTCGCCTGCACCGCCCGCCTCCAGCCGCGCGCCCGCCGCCGCCCCCTCCGCGCCGCCGTCTCCCAGCCCGACCCGGCCTGGCGCCGCTCGACACCCCTCCGGCCGCGCGCCCCAACTCCCTCCCCTCTCCTCTCGGATCTCGGCAGCGCCGCCACTCAGGCCCACCTCATCCCGGGTTTTTGTGGCGAAAGGGTCGATCTTGCTACTAGGGTTTGGATTTTGGGCGGCAACTTAGGTAGGTTGGGTTTCTTTAGGGCTAATTTCTTAACTATGTCTGAATTTGTTGCCTTATGCCTTGATGGTATCCAATATCGAATATGTAAGTTCACTCTTTTGTAAAAATGCCGAATGAATTGTGCCGAATGAAGCCGAGTGTCATACGGATAAACTTGTACACGAGCATCTTTGTATCTACTGTGGGAATAGTTGAAGGCGGTTCTCATTGCCCTTCTGGTAAAATGATGAACTCGCACTATAGCCTACCCGACAATTTTGATTGCTTTCAAATAAGCGATTTTCTATAGTGCTTTATCTCTCGATTAACTCCCAGTAGTTTTTCGGCTACGTGGCACGCTAATGCAAATTGTTTTCTAGATATTCAGTAGCGCTGGTGACTTGAAATGTAATCAAAACAATGACATTAGTTTTGTAAACAAACAAGGAGCCAATGACGAATCACGGCTTGAATGTGAAATGACGAACAATCGAATGGAGATTGTAGCACAGTGATATTACCCATCATGATTCTGGTCCAGAGATTACGCAGGTTAGTAGTAGTACATTGGGGTAGCGAAGGCGAAAGAGATGGAGAGGACGAGTAGATGATCTAGATAATGCTTGTTGGACTTTACTAGATGCAAATAAACATGATATCTTGTCTCCTGCCCTTGACATGGATGAAGATGCTATGATCAAAAACAAGTAAGCTTTATTTTTAATTCATTGTTCCATGCTTGAAACCTATATTGTTGACAAAAGGTTATCGATGATTATATTACCTGCTTTAGGACTTGTTGATAAATTCGCTTATCGATACTAGAAACACGCAAGATCGAAATATGAAGTTATTTTAGAGATGAGGGCCTCACACGCCGTGGATTGGCTTCAAAAGTTGTTGAAGAAATTAACAAGATTGATCCCGATTTCTTTTCGCGAAACCCTATCCTTCTGTTTCAAATTGAAACAGTGAGGCCCTACATTACAATCAACATTAGTCTGCAGGTCTGATAGGTAGGATAGGAAGCACTATCTTTGACATGTTGAATTTGTTACCATTTCAGGTTGAATTGATTTGTTTCTTTGTTGATGTGAGTTAATTTCTCTACTTTTTTCTTTCAGGAGAACAAATATCATGGTGCGGATAATGGACTTTTTAGTCAACTCAGTGTGGGGTTTTGTTCAGCTTTTGTAAATAGCAGTAAATTAATAAGTACTGGTCTGCTACACTGCTTGATATTACTGGATGATCAAAACTACACCAAATTATTTTTCTATGTTGGAAAATTAATTCTAAACTGAGAATTTTAATTTACAGTATAGATGACTGCATTCTTGAGGTGAAATAAGACTTGGAGATTCATCCGGTTGGTGATTTATAGAGGCCTCACCATGAAGTTAAAGAGCAACACGATATCTGTTGAACCCAAATCTCTCTCTGACTCAGAATATACATGCATATCTGTTGTAGAGACATACATGATTGTCATCTTTTGGCATAAAAGAAGAAGTCACTTTCTAGAATCAACATGCTTGAGTCTTGACCAATGTCTTTAATTTTGTTCCTACTTTCTAGAATCTAGATCGTCACATCTTACTTTTTCTTTCTTTGGATAAACACAGTCTTCAACCCGATGCCTGTAATTATTGTTGTCTGCAGTTCTCTCTTTGCATAATTGGCTTCAAGGCGTAATAGCATTTGTTTCCTTTGGTTTAGAAGCTTCATGAGCTATAAGTGTTGTAGGTTTTCTGGCAGGAAAATCATACATTTTTCCATTTTGAACATAAGCACTCCATCAATCTGTCAATGCCTACAAACTGTATCGTGAGAATCTTTAGTCAAAACTATACAAAGGAGAAAGTGTTCGTGCACTAAATTAAGCATTTGCATCTATAGACCAATGTTTAAATCAAAGAAGAATTTGAGTCAAGCACCACCACTGTCTCCTCCTCCCCCGCGCCACCACTGTCTCCTCCTCCCCCCCACTCCTCCGCTTCGCCGCCTCCTCCCCCGCTCCTCCACTTCGCCGCCGCCTCCTCCTCCCCCTATCCCACGTCGGATCTGGGCTGGGGCGGCGTGGTGATGGCGGGATCCGACGTAGGCTGCTCGGATCCGACGAGGCAGCGGCGCCATGGGTGGCGGAAAGGTGTCGGCGGCGACCAGAACCGAGGCGACGGCGGTCGGATCTGGGCGGGAGACAGCGGTAGGATTTGGCGGGGCGGCTAGATCAGCGTCGGGATGGAGTGGCATCGGGCGAGGCGTTACGGTGGCTCGCGCCGATTCAGACTCCCCACCAACTCCCTCCTCGTTATCCGCGCCGCCCGCCCACGCTTCCTCCTCCCGTTATCCGCGCCGCCGCCGACGCCGAGCGCCCACGGCTCCGCACCGCCTGCCACCAAAGGACGAGATCGTCGTCACTCGCGCCCACCACCAGGCACCGGACCATCGACAAGAGGGCGGCGGCTAACAAAAGCAATGCGCCGTAGGCGCGCTGCGGCGGCAAGCCTCCTGCAGTCTGTCAGGTGAGCACATTATAACATTCTTTATGGTTGTGCCCTGTGAGTCTATGTTGCATGTTGTAATGCTCATGTGATCATGTGTTGTCTCAGTTACTTGCTCCGGTTGTTGTCTCTGTTCTTCATGAAGCCATGGCTGTTTCTCCACCACTAGAAACAGATGTTACTACTGGAATGCTTTTAAAGGATGCTGCTTATACAGCAGCTGGGCATGTTTATTATGAACTTTCTAACTACCTCAATTTTAATGAATGGTAAGTTCAAGAGCAACAATACTTCTGTATTTACTTGCAAAAATGTTGGATGTTGCTGGTGTATGTTTAACCAATTTGCAAATGCTCCTAGATAACCATTTGTACGTTCTTATGCACACGTAGTGTTAGCAACTAAGCATTTTTTCTGACTGCACAACTAAGCATTGGTACAAAATCAATGGCTATAATGAATTTTACTCGAGTCTTTCCTTGTTTTTTCATTTCTACAGGTTCCACGGATCTCTATCTATCGAAATTTCAAATGGTCACCCCAACATGCGTATCATCCGTAGAAAAGTTGCATTGCTACTTGGGCAATGGATTTCTGAGGTTCAGTTTTTTAACATTATTTTAGAAAAGTCACATAGACAGTTCGATTGTGCCAAGGCAGACACTAGATGGCAGGAATGCATGCGGTCTTCCTCCTCTGCAAGATGGCAGGATTGATTAACAAGTCACAAGAATCACCAAATTACAATAATGATCTCATGGGGACAAGTAGGCTGCAAAGGGGACTAAGTGGTGGTTTGGATGACATTGTTGTTGACATCTTTAGGCCGGTATGATCCTTTCTCGTGTTCCTTTTTTCAGCAGAATATCTGCTAATGTTAGCATGCTGTTTCATGTTTCCATTACATGCCGTTGGTGCTCAAACAATAGCAACATGTCGAAAATAAATCTTAATCTTTACCTACATAGTATTCTGGACAAACTAAATTCTCATTGGCTCACTTTTACTATGTTGCAATACTCATTTCACTGAAACAGTCCATGCATCTCTTTTTCATGCGTACTCCACAAGCTTGTATGTTCTTTGATGTGTACTGCTTTCGATTGCTTTAGGCTATATCATAGGAAATAACAACATATGTAATGAACTGCTTTTATATTCTGTAGCACCCCACATATAACCAAGGTGGGATACTACTATGGAACGTCATCGCCAAGAATAAGAGTAATAATAAAAGACAATAAAAGAATACGTACACAATTAAAACCTTTAAAGTACTTTATTAAATAATCAACGGAAGCTGGAATAATGTTTGAAATATGGGACCGGTCCACTTCTAATCAAATGACAAATGATGAAAATGGCAAAACTTGTGGCAAGCCACAGTGCTGAAACTCGAGTGCTCCCACCCATACATGCAGCTATCAATCAACTGGCCTTTTACCTGAGAGGAAAGAGCAAGCGTGAGATTTGGAAATCTCAGCAAGTACCCAACTACGGTCGCAACTCAAGAGTAAAACAGGAAATGCAACCATATGAAAATAAAGAGTAAGCATGACAAGTAAACAACGGACATAAGGCAAGCAATGGACGGTGATATCTAAATACTGTCATAAGTGAAAAACGGATATTATGAGAACTGTGTATTGGAGATATTTGTTATGTAGCAAGTTATAGTAAGTTAGAGCACGGGTGCCGGCGACCTCATCCCACATACCCGGTTATACGAGAATAGCCAGGCACAACCTTGTCCTCGACTGTATAACCGCAGACGGGGTGTAATATCCTGTGTAACGAGAATGTACGGCCCCCCGTACGTTACCAGGTTGGGTGGAAATGACCCCTATATGTGGGTAGCCCCGGCGTGATAACCCTTATTTCGTTATTTAGCAATTTATCCATGATATAATTAGAGAGTTGTGATTGAATTAGGATATGGTTATGAGAGTGAAGGTTTGATACGATGAGACTAGAGACAAGGTTGATAATTCATGATGTTGGAAATAAGATCTGTCGATGAGAAGGTTCCTAACCCGTGTCATACAAGGGTTGTCAAACATATCTTTTATTAGGTGATAAATGGGTTATTAGTCAAGTTAATGTGTAGTAACCGAATCAACAACGATCCAGAATAATAATCAACAATTAAGGATTACAACTACAAAGCATATAAATAACCGACCAATGTTAAAGATTACTAGTGATCAACCTTATATTTGAGCATGATTCAAGCAACTCTAATTACCATTTAAACATTGGTTACAATCCTAACCATATAAGAATTCTACGGTTAACTGCAGATTAATTCCAAGCATTTATTACTATCTATCTTGTCATATAAACATCTACTAAACTACAACGACTCACAACAGCAACAACATAATGTAATGATCGAGATCGTGCTAAGGCAACGAGAACTATAAGATATAGAGTGCAAAAGAAAGCAGTTACGCCGCGAGGTACTTGCCTTGAGCACGCTCGACGACACGCCGCACGAAGGATCCGAAACGCAATCGCCCACCGCTTCCTCGGCGACTACGTGAGAACCTACTGTGGTGATATAAGAGACAACCGATCGATATGACAATTTTGATTAGGAAACGACAAGGAATAAACAATCGGATGAAAAACAGCAGATTCGGTCGCGCAAACGACCGATCGCCGCAACGCCGCCGCCGCTGCCCGCCGCTACGCGACGGCCGCATGCGCGTGTGCATGAGCCTTCGGCGCTACCGCACAAGCCGACGCCGGCGGCCATGCGATCGCATGCAAGTGCGGCGGGTGCATGCGCGCGCATGGTCGTGAAGGTCTTGCCGCCGCCATCGACGATAACGCCGCCAAGACGCCAACCGGCCGGCGCTAGCGCCAATGCAGCCCACGGCATCCAAGTAGACGCGGCGCTGCATGCAGTGTGCATGCGTCCGTCGCGGCTCACCGCCGCGCGACGACGACGACGCCGACAGCAAAGCAGCGGCAGCCAAGCATACCCAATGGAGAGAAAGAGATTGATAAGCTCCCATGCAATTTACGTGAGGGAGAGGAAGATTGATATGTTGCCATGCAATTTACGTGAGAGAGAAATTTACGTGAGAGAGAGAGAGATTGAGAAGAAGTGAGATTAGGAGGGAGATAGATTAACCTGGAGAGGAAGAGGCGGCGCAAAAGGGAAAAAGAGATGAGTTCTCTCTATTTAAGGAGATTAGATTAGGGTTTTAGTTATTTAGTTATTTATTTAAAATTATCTATTTCTATTTCTATTTTTATTTTCGGGTGCTACAGCACTCCCCCCCTTAGAAAAGATTCGGCCTCGAATCGACTACTCCGGAGATTAACTTAAGAAATTGAGAGTAACAGATGAAGGGAATAAAGAATCAGACCTGGAGAAAAGAGATCGGGGTACTTTGCGCACATTTGGGACTCCAACTCCCAAGTGGCTTCGCGCTCAGTTTGATTGGACCACAACACTTTGACATAGGTAAGGGTTCGATGCCGAAGCTGACGTTCTGAACGCTCCAAGATCCGGATCGGTCGTGCCACGACGGACAGTTCCTCCGAAACTTCCAAACTGGGCAACTCCAGAATTTGGTCCGGGTCATTCAGGTACTTCCTCAACATGGAGATATGGAAGACATTATGGACACCAGCCAGAGATGCAGGCAACTCAAGACGATAAGCAAGCTTCCCGATTCGCTCGATGATAGGAAACGGTCCGACGTAACGGGGGTTCAACTTTCCTTTTGCCCCAAAACGGACCACTCCCTTGGTCGGGGAGACCCTCAAGAGAACCTGATCGCCCACCTCAAACTCCAACGGCCGACGGGAACGATCGGCATAGCTCTTCTGTCGGCTCTGGGCCGAAAGCAAATTGCTTCTGATGAGATCGATCTGCTCCTTCCAATCTCTGACCTGCTGAGGCCCCAACAACTCCTTCTCTCCAACCTCATCCCAGTGAAGAGGAGAGCGACAAGGTCGGCCATAGAGTGCCTCAAAAGGAGCCATCCCGATACTGGAATGAAAACTGTTATTGTAGGAGAACTCTGCCAGAGGTAAGTGATTCTCCCAACTGCCCTTCCATACCAGTATGCAAGAGCGCAACATGTCCTCCAAGGTACGAATGGTTCTTTCAGATTGACCGTCCGTCTGAGGGTGGAAGGCAGTGCTGAAATTGAGTTTAGTGCCCAGATTCTGATGCAAGCTCTTCCAGAAATGGGAAACAAACTTGGCGTCGCGATCTGAAACAATGGTCTTAGGAACACCATGAAGGCGGACAATCTCCTTGACGAAAATGGTAGCAAGATCACCGCGAATAAGTAGTCTTGACCAGGAAGAAAGTGAGCCGACTTGGAAAGGCGGTCAACAATAACCCAAATAGAATCCATACGCGGGGTGACTTAGGAAGTCCAACCACAAAGTCCATAGCAATGTCCTCCCATTTCCACTGGGAATCTCCAAAGGTCGCAGAAGACCAGCGGGACTACGGTGCTCGCTTTTACTTGTTGGCACACCGCACATTGAGACACAAACTTGGCTATATCTTTCTTCATCCTCGCCACCAAAAGCGACGTTGGAGATCTTTGAACATTTTAGTTTCACCAGATGAATAGAATAAGGAGTTTTATGAGCCTCGCAAAGGATGTCCTCCTCAAGGATGAATCGAAGGCACCCAAATGCGGTTTCAAATCGCAAAAGTCCTCTATCATCCGTGGTAAAGTCCGCCCATGAGGTTTTGCTCGAACCACCTCCCCGCGAACATGTCGGATCTCCGACCGCGGCCCGGGCCTCAAGCACAAGATTAAGCAAAGGAGATGAGCTCACCGACAAGGCTGAAAAGGCCAAGCAAAGTGTGGTCCAAGGTCCTCCAACTCCTTTTGAACTGAAGTAGGAACAGTACGCCATCACTTCGCCGCTAAGAGCATCCGCCACCACATTTGCCTTGCCCGGGTGGTAATGAATAGTGAGGTCATAATCCTTGATCAATTCCAGCCAACAACGACGCCTCAAATTTAATTCTTTCGGGTGAGGAAGTATTTCAAACTCTTATGATCCGTGAAGATGTCACACTTCTCACCATAGAGATAATGACGCCAAATCTTGAGGGCGAAAACCATCGCCCCAACTCCAAATCATGAGTAGGATAATTAAGCTCATGCTTCTTAAGTCGACGGACGCGTAAGCTATCACCTTGTCCTCTTGCATAAGGACGCAGCCCAATCCCAACCGAGAGGCATCACAAGAAATGAGAAACTTCTTCCTCCCTCGGCAGAGCAAGAATAGGAGCGGTGATGAGACGCTCCTTCAAGGCCTCGAAATCGACTCACAATCCTCCGTCCAAAGGAACCGTTCCCTCTTACGAGTTAATTTGGTCAAAGGCTTGGCGATAGAAGAAAACCTCAACAAAGCGCCGGTAATACCCGCCAACCCCGTAAAATCGCGACCGCCACGCATCGGGTCTCGGCCATCCACCACCGCTGCAATCTTGGAAGGGTCTCTGAAAGCCCTTTTCCGCTAATGACATGCCCAAGGAAACCGAGAGGAAAGCCAAAAGCACACTTCTTCAATTTAGCAAATAGCCGATGCTTCCAAGAAGGTCCGAACAATCGAAGGTGGTGTTCATGCTCCTCCATGAAGACGGGAATAGATCAATATGTCATCAATAAAGATAATAACAAACTGATCCAAATACTCATGAAATACCCGGTGCATCAGATCCATGAACACTGCCGGAGCGTTGGTTAAACCAAATGGCATCACCAAAAACTCAAAGAGACCATACCGAGTGCGAAAGGCCGTCTTGGGAATATCAGAAGCCTTGATCCGCACTTGGTGGTAACCAGACTGCAGATCTATCTTGGAAAAGAACTTAGCTCCCTTCAGCTGATCGAAAAGGTCATCAATGCGAGGCAAAGGATACCGGTTCTTGATGGTCACTGCATTCAGAGCGCGGTAATCGATGCACATGCGTAGACTCTTGTCCTTCTTCTCCACAAAAGTGATCGGAGAAGCCCACTCTGAGGTACTACGCCTGATGAAACCCTTACTCTGAAGATCATCCAATTGTCGCTTCAACTCCTCTAGCTCAGTGCGTGACAGACGGTAGGGAGCCTTGGCAATAGGTGTGGTGCCCGTAATAACATCAATAGCACACTCAACCACCCATGCGGAGGAAGGCACGGAAGTTCTACTGAAAGACATCAAGAAATTCCCGAACAATGGGCATATCTTCTGGTAAAGGCCCGGATGCAGGCTTCTCAAGCATGGCAAAAAGACACCCGGACTTGGCCATTTCACGGCGACCAAAGTAAGAGGCCAAGAATAAGAGGCTGAGGTAACGCTCCTTGCCCTGATAAACAATTTCTCCATCATCTTGGAAAAGAATAACCTTGCGGTCAAAACAATGAATAATAGCATGATGACGAGATAACCAATCCATGCCCACAATCAGATCAAAGGGGTGAATTGGCGCAACCACCGCATCAATGCCAAAAACATGACCTTCAATTTCTAAAGCCACATTGAGACAAGCTAAGTTGCTAGAGAGAGGTCCATTAGCGGTAGATACCAACACTGGAAGCTCCAACGAACTAACTGGGATTGAATGCTGCTGAATAAAGTGAGATGCCAGGAAGGAGAAACTAGCCCCAGAATCAAATAATGCAAGAGCAGGATAAGAGTGCAATGTAACTATACCTAACAGAGTAAGGCAAGTGTGAAAACAAGCCAAGGAAATAGGTAAATAACATCCGAAGCAAATGTAAAGGAAATGATAGGTTACCATGCACAACATCGGAACGACGGTGAGACTCCTGAGTCGGTAGTGCGTAGAGACGCGCATCAGTACCGTCAGGTGCAGTAGCGATGGGAGTAGTAGTCGGGGCTAGAACAACTGGAAGTGGACAACAAATGAGACTACACAAGAAGGAAATGCCTGACGAAGACATAAACACATTGACAACTTACCCGCTCTCTGATGATCAGCAGGTGGAAAAACCAGTTGGTTCACCGTACACCGGAGCCTTACGCTTTTGATCAAGCTGGCGGAAGTATGGAATCGTGGTTCGAGAGCACAATAGACTTGTGTCCCCAATCCCACAAATGTGGCACTTGCCGAATAGCCACGATGGATCGCCCTTATGATCTTCGCCACAACGATAACACACCATCTTCTTTCCAAAGGTTCCCCTAGCTCCTGAGTTGCTCCCGCCCTTGGGGCGACGAGAAGGAGAGGGAGACCGCTGGCGCTTTCCATTAGAACGAGCCTTCTTGGAGTCCCACGAACCGGACTCACGCCGTGGCTCAGAAGGATAGGGCCTACAAAAGCAAGTAATTTTAAGGAATTTTGGTCGAACAAGGAATTTAGATAAATGAAAGATTGGATTGAAAGACAAATGAACCTTTTTCTGCCGAGATGGCGCCTTTGGGCCATGGTCCGACGGCCGACCTCCATCTGCCGGGCGCGGTCCACCGCATCCCGGTAGGTGCGTATGTCCATAGCAGCCAGGACATGACGAATCTCCTCTCGAAGACCTCCAATGAACCGCCATGCCTTCTTCTGCTCATTAGCATTCACCTCAGGAAGAAAACGGCAAATCTCCCGAAATGCCCTCTCGTACTGCTCCACCAGTTGACCCTCCTTCTGCCGCAGAGAGTCAAGCTCAAAGTCCTTCGCCCTAGTTAGGGCAAAAGGATAGTACTCTGCGGCAAAAGCGGTAGTGAAGTCCTCCCAGGTAGGTGGCCCTGCACGAGGCCCGCGTGAGCCTCGTACCTCAGCCCACCACAAGTCCGCCTCTCCCATCAGCTGCTGAGAGGCGAACAACACCTTCTCCTGGGTTGTGAGCTCCATGGTGTCGAATTTCTTGTTCATGTAGCGAAGCCAATCATCAGCCTCCACTGGCCCCGAACCACTGAAGGTCCGCAACCCCAAGCGCTGCCACTCCCTCATTGTCATGCGAGGAGCAGGAGGGGGTGGCACCTGAGTAGGTGCAACAGCAGCAGCTGCCACCTGCGACGTCGCGGCCTGATTGGCAAGCATCACAGCAGAGCGGTCGCAACAACGTGACCGTGCTCGCACTGAGCCGAGAGCCGCACTCGCTCGGAAGTACGCTGCGCCAAGAAGAAGGAATTTCGAGGTAGGATCCACCGAGGAGGTAAAGTGGTAGCATCCGGAGCAGAGCGAGCCGGGTGAATTGGTCCGACACGATTATCCGGTTCGCCACAAGCGCCCACGCACCGGCCCACGACTCTCGACGCGCGGCCGGCACGCCGGGCCGAGGCATACTGTTGCATTGAAAGGAGGATTGACACAAGGCAGGAAATGATAATGAGTGAGAGTAACAATGGAATCCTGAATCAAGCAATATGCCAGTGACTAGATATGCATGCATGAGTAAACTAACCCGAAGCCCTGTGCACGTGCCAATTAAAAAAAAGATTTTTTTTTCCAGAAACTACAGCCTGAGCTCTGATACCAACTGTAGCACCCCACATATAACCAAGGTGAGATACTACTATGGAACGTCATCGCCAAGAATAAGAGTAATAATAAAAGACAATAAAAGAATACGTACACAATTAAAACCTTTAAAGTACTTTATTAAATAATCAACGGAAGCTGGAATAATGTTTGAAATATGGGACCGGTCCACTTCTAATCAAATGACAAATGATGAAAATGGCAAAACTTGTGGCAAGCCACAGTGCTGAAACTCGAGTGCTCCCACCCATACATGCAGCTATCAATCAACTGGCCTTTTACCTGAGAGGAAAGAGCAAGCGTGAGATTTGGAAATCTCGGCAAGTACCCAACTACGGTCGCAACTCAAGAGTAAAACAGAAATGCAACCATATGAAAATAAAGAGTAAGCATGACAAGTAAACAACGGACATAAGGCAAGCAATGGACGGTGATATCGAAATCTGTCATAAGTGAAAACGGATATTATGAGAACGTGTATTGAGATATTTGTTATGTAGCAAGTTATAGTAAGTTAGAGCACGGTGCCGCGACCTCATCCCACATACCGGTTATACGAGAATAGCCGTGCACAACCTTGTCCTCGATCAGATAATCGCAGACGGTGTAATATCCTGTAACGAGAATGTACGGCCCCGTGACGTTACAAAGTTGGGTGGAAATGACCCTATATGTGGGTAGCCCGCGTGATAACCCTTATTTCGTTATTTAGCAATTTATCCATGATATAATTAGAGAGTTGTGATTGAATTAGGATATGGTTATGAGAGTGAAGGTTTGATACGATGAGACTAGAGACAAGGTTGATAATTCATGATGTTGGAAATAAGATCTGCGATGAGAAGGTTCCTAACCCGTGTCATACAAGGGTTGTCAAACATATCTTTATTAGGTGATAAATGGGTTATTAGTCAAGTTAATGTGTAGTAACCGAATCAACGATACCCAGAATAATAATCAACAATTAAGGATTACAGCTACAAAGCATATAAATAACCGACCAATGTTAAAGATTACTAGTGATCAACCTTATATTTGAGCATGATTCGGCGCAACTCTAATTACCATTTAAACATTGGTTACAATCCTAACCATATAAGAATTCTACGGTTAACGGCAGATTAATTCCAAGCATTTATTACTATCTATCTTGTCATATAAACATCTACTAAACTACAACGACTCACAACAGGCAACAACATAATGTAATGATCAGAGATCGTGCTAAGGCAACGAGAACTATAAGATATAGAGTGCAAAAGAAACAGGTTACGGCCGCGAGGTACTTGCCTTGAGCACGCTCGACGGACACGCTGCACGAAGGATCCGAGAAACGCAACTGCCCAGCTGCTCCCTCGACAGCTACGTGAGAACCTACTGTGGTGATATAAGAGACAACCGATCGATATGACAATTTTGATTAGGAAACGACAAGGAATAAACAATCGGATGAAAAAGCAGATTCGGTCGCGCAAACGACCGATCGGCGCAACGCCGCCGCCGCTGCCGGCCGCGCCGCTACGCACGGCCGCATGCGCGCGTGTGCATGAGCTTCGGCGCTACCGCACAAGCCGACGCCGTCGGCCATGCGATCGCATGCAAGTGCGGCGGGTGCATGCGCGCGCATGGTCGTGAAGGTCCGCCGCCGCCACCGACGCATAACGCCGCCAAGACGCCAACCGCCGCCGCTAGCAGCCAATGCAGCCCACGGCATCCAAGTAGACGTGCGCTGCATGCAGCTGTGCATGCGTCCGTGCGGCTCACCGGCCGCCGCCGACGACGACGACGCCGACAGGCAGGCCGCCGGCAGCCCAAGCATACCCAATGGAGAGAAAGAGATTGATAAGCTCCCATGCAATTTACGTGAGGGAGAGGAAGATTGATATGTTGCCATGCAATTTACGTGAGAGAGAAATTTACGTGAGAGAGAGAGAGATTGAGAAGAAGTGAGATTAGGAGGGAGATAGATTAACCTGGAGAGGAAGAGGCGGCGCAAAAGGGAAAAAGAGATGAGTTCTCTCTATTTAAGGAGATTAGATTAGGGTTTTAGTTATTTAGTTATTTATTTAAAATTATCTATTTCTATTTCTATTTTTATTTTCGGGTGCTACATATTCTTTGCAATGATATCACTGAATATGTAAATACATTAAACTTACACTTCCATGGTTTACTTAATCTTTATGCGATCTGCCATTTTCGGAACTTCCAATAATGACTTTCTTTCTGAAAACTAGGTTTGAATATCTAACCATGTCAGCTTTCTCGATGCAGGACCGTGAAGATGGTGGTGTTCCTTTCATCGATGGGGGCTGGGAGCTGGTCTAGCAAGTCTCCATTCCCTATATCAGTCCGCGTGTCAGATTTTCTGCATTTGTGGCGGCGGTTGCTGATTGTTCCCTGCTAATTGCCTTCTCAAAGTTGTTTATAGTAGCAAATCTTCATCACAAATGCCTCTTTCATTTGTTTTTTCAGTTTAGCTATCTGTCTCTTGGGTTAGTCAGTCATGCGGAGTTATGCTGAATAATAACTATGTGGTTTGGGATCGTAACTCGTAACTATTGTGGTGAGTTCGACAATGCTGGTGCTATGATGAGCATCGACGACTCTCTAACATGTTCATTCCAGATCCTTGAGTCTTCTGATAAGAAAGGAAAAGCAGGAGCTGCAAACATGTCAAAACCAAGAACACCGCCTAGGAAGATAAAAAATAATATTATTTAGGCAGGTTCTCTCTAATATGAACTGAGATGCTCCTTATGTAGAGTTATGTTTCGCTTTACATGTGTGAACAAAATTTATATTTATTGTAAATTTTAGAATCATACCGATATTATATATCTCCTTTTTTGAGAATCCGTTGCAACGCACGGGCATTGTACTAGTGCTTTAAATAACCCCAACACAACTTAGCTTTGTACGGGCATTCCCAGGAGAGATACAGCGAATCCGTTTCTAACATACTATGTTAGACAGAAACACATATAAGTAAAAGATTATAGATTGTTACTATTAAATACGCAGTATAGCGGAAGTAAAATTAAAGCAATCGGTTCAACGTAGCACTCATCGGTATAGTGAAATTAATGGATCGTTCTTAGCCAACCGTCTCTTCCTCGTAATCGTCTTGATAAGCACTGCAGTCGTATCAGCGTCTCTACTGAAGTTCACATGTTCAGGAATGGGACACCGTGCGTCGGTGTGCTAACACTAGCACACACGGCAGGGGTTTTCAGAGGTGATGGCTAGGGTTCCAATGGGTGTATCTTGAGGATGCCACCCTCAGCCCCACGCCTCTTTTAATATATAGCTTTGAACCGAATGTTTATCCGATACGATTAAGATATTGTATCCAACTCGAAAAGCCTCTAATTGGATCTTATTTAATAAGAGTAGAGATCGTATTATACTCGGAGTCTATCATCCGGACTCTTGTTATTCCAATCTGTTAAGTGTATGACATTGTAGGTTCATGTATATTTAGCTATAGGCCAAAAACTTCTTTTCGATCTATAAGTCGGTAGTGGTTCCTAACAGAACATAATAATTTCTAAATATACATAAAGATCATATTAAACGGATCTATATAGAGCTTATGTACTGATTTATTTGCCTCACGATACCAGATCGAACTTAAGGCAAGAAGTATGTCATCTTATGATAACTCGATTTTTTTACTTGAATCGGTAGTAAATTACTCAATTTATGATTGACCCCTCAACCACATTCAGCGTAGTCATGTACTTTCTTAATCCAACCACATCGAGGGCTTAGAAATATCTCTCATGTTATATAAGAGGGGCAAATTCTATCTTGATCATTTACATTCCTCCGTATGTTTTACAGTAAACCCGAAAGTTATCTTTATGATCACCCAGTTATGGAGTAGTGTTTGGCAATCCTTAAGTAAACTATTACACATGTAGGAAACTATGACGAATTTGGGTGTAAAGATCCTACATACACCGTGTATGAGACCAACTGATAATACTTAAGAATATAATAATTCCTGTAGTGTCTTATGGTAGGTAAATTCAACACCATGTTCTCTAACATGTAGCTATATTATTGATTTAATATCTATATATCTATGATCTGTGAAACATAATCATTAATCAATATATGTGCTAATCTATAAATCATAATTGTCCTACATAATGATATAAGATCAAGCATAATTTAGAATAACATCAAAACATAAATAAAAGGTCCCAAGAGTAAGTCACATACTTATTGATCAACATGAAAAATATTTATTCAAGTAACAAAATAATATATTATTCAAAAAATCATAAACATAAAAGCGATGCAATCATCTCTATGATCGCCTCTAGGGTATATCAACAACAACCTCCTTCATCATCTTCGTCGCGCGGCCACCTCGGTCTCTTCCTCCTAAGCCCGCCTTAGATCCAGCCAAGGTGGACGTGGGCGACACGGTGGAGCGTAGAGACCTTCGTGATAGTGCACAGTGGCCTATGCAAGGGGCTGTAGGCCGATGCGGCACATCAGCAATGGTCTGGCATGATGCTCAGGTGGGCGACGGCAATAGCCTAGCGGAGTGGGAGTCGACTACAATGGCTCGAGTGGCGCAACAGTGGCACCGCCCCGTCTCTTCTCAGATTCGATTAGATCTGTACCAGTAGCACCCAGATCTGATCAAATCTGAGATGTCCATGGGCAAGGGTGGGCGATGACTGTGGGGGCGACGGACCATGTGGTGGCCATGACGATGGGTGACGACGGTGGCAGGCTTGCGATGGCCATGATGGGCAGCGGCTAATGGAGAACGATGGGCTGATGCGACCTTGGCTTGGCCCACACGGTGGCTGCCCGTGCATGGTAGAGGGCTGACGTGTCAGACATAGGCATGGTGGCATGATTAATATGGTGGATTCCATAAATAGCGTAATCAGATACAACTCTCTTCTTCTAATATAAATTTTTATTGTATCTTTGTTGTTGGTCTACGAGCCTAAGTTGTGTGTTGTATGAATACAACTTCCTTTTCTCTCTGTTCCCTCCACCTCAGTCACTGCACTGAGTGCTATACTAGTGTCTAGTACTACTCGACCTGCCATGTTTCAACGGTGCTGTTAATGGTGGCGAGAAAGGGTCAAGTATTGGCTCATTAGCACCTGGGCGTGCAATAATTACGCCATTATCATACAATTAGTACCCTCGTTAATTGCTCGCGACTTGTGAGAAAGGTGAGCAGTGAGCACGTATAATTTAATGCCTGGCCTAAAAACGTTTTTTCCCCATCTGGCCAGCAAGGGTCTTTTGAGTTCTCTATGACTCTATCTAGGAGTGCACAGTGATGTAACACAGGCTGAGCTCAAATGAGTCTGACTTTTCAAGCTCGAGCTGAATTCAAGCGTATCAAAGTTAAGGTTCAAGCTTGGTTCTAACTTGGGTTTGGTTCGATCCAAGCTCGAGTAGGCTCAAGCTTAGCTTAAGAAAGCTTGATAATAATCAAAATAATTTAACATGCATTAATTTTCAGCAGCAAAAAAAGCTTGAGCTCAAGTTCGACTCAAATAAATCAATAACAGTCAAAACAATTTAATATGTAATAATTTTCAACAATAAGAAAAGCTTGGTCTCGGTTCGAGTAAACTCGATAAGAGTTAACATGCATTAATATTTAAACTCGAATCGAGTCCTAACAAGTTATTCGAGCTCAACTTATTGAAGCTCGCAAGCTCAGGATTAAACTCGACTTTGGATTGTTTAAAATTCGAACCAAGTTTGAATTAAATCTAAAGTAAACCGAGCATAAATAGATTATAAGTCTTAAGCTTTTTTTTTATAACCCTACGAGTGTACTCTGTTTAGCCCTGAATGAGTCGCAATGAAGCGTAGTACTACTGCTACATCCGTGTGAGAGAACAGAGTCAATCGAACAATTGGTCAGGGCACCTCTTGAGCCAGCCAGGAGGTTAAGTTTACCGGGTATCGAATCGTAGCATACCATACTGTACTCTGGAACGATACGACCTATGTTGACAAATAAGTCTGACGAAGTAGTACCACATGTGGACACTTGTATCTTGTAAGACGAACATTATTAACAGATGCGGTCCCGTTGGCTTTTCGCTTTTAGATAAAAGATATTTTGAACGTATTAGTTTCTTAATATTTTTTCGTTGTATTATTTTTATAGATATAACAGTTTTTATTTATCTCTTACTTTAATTAAATATCTTAGCTAAAGGCTAAAAGCCGCTAGCCGCAGTAAACGCCGTCATCGAAAACTGTTTTGACTGTATGGTTTGGTCGCTTGGTGGACAAACTGCCGCGACAGCCTGCCTACGAAATAGTGGTTGCGATTGACAAGTTTTTAGCGGATTTGACGCTGTTTGTGATGGTATTAACAAAACTAGTTGTATGTACAGTGTATTTACAGAAATAGTGTTTTTGCTGTCCGGTGGGTGGATGGCAGCGCGGGGGAGACGACACGTGGCACTTGCCACCCCGTGAACCGCCCGCTCACCAGACGGCAGGTGATTAAGCCGGCTTATCACTGTCTAAATTTGTAATTTTATATCATATTTGTTAGAATTTTAAATATAGAAAATGAGGTAAAAAATACAAAGTTTTATGCACAAACTCTTGACACAACGTACTTTATTGTATATTTTTTTACAATTTTATCCTCTCTAAATATTGCTTAAAAATTTATACAGTTTTGATAATTGTAGGAATTGTTACATATAGCAAATGAGCTCCAAAAATTATAAAATTTTATGTGTAGCCTTCCAACACAGTCGACCTAATTTTATATTTTTTTTGAAATTTTATGTTCTCCGAATTTGCCATATAGAGTGCATTTTCAATGTGTATTTACAGAAATAGCCGTATGTGAGCACAAAAATAGCGCTTCTACTGTTCGATCAACGGACGGTAGCGCCCAATAGTTGACACATGGCACCTGCCATCTGCCCACAAAATGGCAGGTTATTAAACTAGCTAATTAGCTAGCTTAATTACCTACCTAAATCCATAATTTTACGTTATAATTTTTTGAATTTGTAAATATAGGAAATGAGTTCAAAACATTATGACATTTTTTATGGAGCTTTTCGAGGCATCATGGTACATTGTGTAATTTTGTTTCACAATTGTTTGAGGTATTTGCTAACTCTAAAAAATTCTTAGAACAACGCATAATTAATTAGACGATTAAGCAGTTATGCGCCATTTCAAGAATTTTTAAAGGTAGCAAATAGTTTTGAAAAATTAAAATTTTTTATGGAGCTTCCTTATCTAGTGTGCTATTTTTTTTTTGTAATTTTTACGTAATTTTTGCACCACTTTGCTACCTCTAAAAATTATTTAAGCAGCGCATAATTAAACATGTGATTAGGAACTAATGGCCGGGGGCTAATGGCCTACCGCCTGGCAACTGTGCGGTAGGTCTGGTGCTGTACAGTGGCCATACGGCAGGCCATTAGCCCCGGCTATTAGTGTTTAATCACCCGTTTAATCACGCGTCACTCAAATAATTTTATAGGTAGTAAAGTGGTGCGAATAATTACATAAACATTATACAACGTAGCACACTACATCAGGACGCTTCACAAAAAATTCATAATTTTCCATGACCATTTGCTACCTCTAAAAATTCTTAGAGCAGCGCATAACTGCTTAATCGATTAGTTAATTATGCATTGTTCTAGGAATTTTTAGAGATAGCAAATAAATTCAAAAAATTGCAAAAAAATTACACAACATACCACAATGCCTCGGGAAGCTCCACCAAAAATGTCATAATTTCTTGAGCTCATTTGCTATATTTACAAATTTAAAAAAGTATAAATTACGTATTTAGGCAGATAATTAAGCTAGCTAATTAGCCGGATTGATCATTGCCGTCCTGTGGGTGGGCGGAAGGCGCCTACCGTCTGCTCACGGGGCGGCAGGTGCCACACGTCCTCTCCCCCGTGCTACCGCCAGTATACTGGACGGCAAAAAACGTCATTTGTACAAATACACTTTGCATATAACTAATTTTATAAATACCATCGCAAACAACAACAAATACACTAAAAACTCGCGATTGACAGGGGAGCCCTACACTGGCCTTCTAGAGCGTCGGAGACAGCGATTACTGCTGTTGGCCCCAGAGTCACTATACATATACTCCTAGCTGCTGCAGCCTTTCCTGCCACGAAATGGATCGATTACGGTCATTTCTTCTCAGATACTCTAGG
This sequence comes from Dendrocalamus sinicus, assembly GCA_036346575.1. Taxonomy (NCBI): domain Eukaryota; kingdom Viridiplantae; phylum Streptophyta; class Magnoliopsida; order Poales; family Poaceae; genus Dendrocalamus; species Dendrocalamus sinicus. The sequence continues at coordinate 5,330,184 of CM070660.1, read as the reverse complement.
AAGTGACGTTAACAAAGTTAAGTTCGTTTAATTTCCACGCAGGACGGAGCAGCAGGCGGTGGCCTGCAGAAAGTAGGTCGCGCCGCACGCGTTCTGAGGCCATCACGTCCACACGACCTCCATTGCAACGGGATACGCACGCCGTCCGTGTCCCGTTGGCGGCTGCGTGGATGCAATGATAAGAGGCGGAGCGTCAGCGTCCAGCTTTTCCGAGCTGCCGCCGCTGCCGCTGCTGGTGGCTGAGGGCGCACGCACGCAGACGCGGCAGGAAAGCCCCAGAACGTCGCGAACCGGGCACATGCCGGTGTCCTCCGCTTTTCCGCGGTGCTAGGCGACAAGTGGAATATTAGCCCACTGTGCTGCTCTCGCTCCGGATCGTGCCGCTGGACCAGCCGCGAACATGCATGGCATGTACTCGCTCAGGATCGGCACCAAGATACCAACGACGCCGGTGGGCGTCCAATTTTTCCTCAGTAGTCACTACGACGCAGGACGTCTTTTTTGTACTGCTTGGGGAGGTGATACCGTATCGGGCTCCTTTGCTGGTACTACCCTTGATTGATTGCTTACTGGTAAAGCATCGGTTTTGTTAGGTTTGTGATCGGGAGGAGCCCATTTCATCTGGGTCTAGTTGCGAGGACAGCAAGTTCGCAGAGAGCAGTTCCCGTCACTCCCATCTAAAATAAAAGCGCCATCCATCCATCCATCCATCCATCCCTTTCTGTTTCTCTACGGCGGGCGGTAGGCACGCATCGTCCGTCCGCTCCTCGAGTCGTACACCAGAGAGCCACGGCCGGCAGAACCGGCACGCCCCCTGGATTTCACGGCTTTGCTAAGGGTGGGTTTTTTTTGAACTGCAACTAATAACTTATAACGTATAAATAGAATATCGATAAATCGTTTCGAAAATGTTATTCTGATAAGCTATTTCAAAAAAAAAAAGTAGAGACATTATCCTATTTATTTATTCGGAAGTAAATTATAGACTTCATTCTTTTTGATTTTTTAATAGTTTTTATTTTTCTCAACAATCACTATTTATTAAACTCATAAACCACAGCGTAAAAGAATGCACTCGTAAACTATAAACAAGCCATGAGTTAGAAAGAAGTGCCCTAATCACCCGTTCACCACCCAGGTACCCCCACCAAGCCGAGTGCGTGCGACCGGGCCTTTGGAAGTTGGAACCTGCCAACCCAGTATGGCCCGTTGGCTACCAGCCTCCCAGGCCTATGCCACACCTCCGGGCCTCCCCGATCCATCCGTCGATCGTCGTCAGCGCTCCCGCCCGGGCCTTGCCATCAGCTGACGGACGACTGCAAACTTGAAATTCAATTTCGACTTGCGCGCCACCAATCCAGGCCACGGTCGCAGAGCGCCCCCCCCCCCCCGGGGTCCTGCGCCGGTGACCGTGGGTGACTCCGAGGGGATGATGACGCGAGCGCGGTGTCGGCGCCTGCGCCTTGCCGATCCGCTGGTGCCTTGTGCGGCATGCCCGAATCCGAGGTACAGGCGACGCGCCGGAGCCTGAGCCTGCGGTTGCGCCGCCCATGTGCCGACGCGCGCCTGTCCGGCCATACAGAAGCGACCGAATGCTGCGCCCTCCTTCCGCTTGATTTTTCTTCTCATAATTTTGGCAGGAGGGACTGGACCAACCTGACGACCGAGCTCATCGAGGACATCGTCAGCCGGCTGCTCTCCTTGGACGTGGCGGAGTATCACCGCTTCCGGTTCGCGTTCAAGCCCTGGCGCGACTGCACGGACGACCCGCTCGCGCGCGGCGGACTGGACCGCCGCTTCGGCCCCCGCGACTGGATCGCGGTCGCCCACTGCGCGTCCGTGTCTCGCCGCCGCCTCCTCAACGTCTCCACCGGCGCCCGCGCCGAAGTCAACCTCCCGGAGCTCTCCACCCACCACCACTTCGGTTTGGCTGACGGCCTCCTCGTCCTGTGCCACAAGGACACCAGCGCGATCCGCCTCCTCAACCCGCTCACCAGCGCCATCACCGATGTGCGGGCTTTGACTTCCCCGCCCAACGCGAACCTCCAAATCATCACGGCCTTCTACAACTCGGAACCAGATGCCCGCGCCGCCATGGACGCACTGAAGATCCACGTCCCCGACCCCTCTGCGATCAACGGCGCCGGCATCGACGACTCGACCTCCCCATCTACCCTCCCGCTCTGCCTGAGAAAGGGGTTGCGGCACATCGTCTGCGCCAAGCCCGGCGATCAGCATGTTGGTTATAATGTTTAGAAGTCGTGTTTGAGTAACCATGTGTTTGAGCACTAATGGTAGTGTGTGTTCAAGTACTCGTATGGCAGTTGTGTATTCGAGTACTCATGCGTAAGTCAAAAGTCAAAAGTCGTAGTCGGAAGTCATAGAAGAGGTTGAATAGCAGTCATAAGGAGTCGAATCAAGGGTACTCTAATAGTCATAAAGAGCAGTCATAAGAAGCAGTCGTAGCCTGAGTTAATAAGTAGTTAGGAAACCAAATCATGTGGATCGTGGAGTAATTTCAGAAGATCAATGCATAAGCGCGAGTAGTAGGTGAGTGGCTTGCATGTGTAGCCCGGTTGTATCTATTTAACCATCTCCATCGAATGGAAGAAATGGGGCATTTGCTATGAGTCATTTATCTCCCGTGAGTGTGTATTTGTTTCTTGAGAGGGATAGAAAATACACGAGAGTAAGTTCGTATTTGTCTCTTGAGAGTGACAGAAAATACAAGAGAGAGAAAGAAAGAGTGAGAAATCTTGAGATATTTCTAACATTTGGTATCAGAGCGTGGTGCGGTCCAGGAAATGCCGAAGATGATGTCGCATGATGATGGCTTGTCAAGTGGCGTCACTGCGAGTGGTGGCTTCGGTGACACGGCGATGGCGAGGCTCTAGTACCCGTAGTTGACAAGGACTAACTATGCGGCATGGGTGACGAGGATGAAGATCCTCATGAGAGCTCATAGTGTGTGGGATGTGATCGATCTCAAGAGCTCGTCCAAGGTTGTTGTTGAGAAGAAGAATCCGATGGCCTTAGTAGTCATCTCCTGGGGCTCAATGATGAAATATTGATGTAAGTTGCAGAGAAGGACACCTCTCTTCAGGTCTAGACAACGCTGCGTTCCATGCACATGGGCGTTGAGCGCATTAGGGAGGCGAGGATCCAAACTCTGTGCTGTGAGTTTGAAAACCTCAGCATATGTGATGCGGATTTAGTGGCCGATCTGCAAAAATCACGTTGCTTGTTGGCCAAATTCATGAGTTTGGAGAGAAGATAGAAGAGAAGTACGTGAAGAAGCTGCTACGAGCGGTGTCCGATAAGTTCATTAATATTGTTTCGTCTATGGAACTATTTGGTGAGATTAATAGCATGATCTTGAAAGAGGCCATTGGGTTCCTAAAGACGTATAGGAGCATCTCAAGGGACGAGAGATACACATGGAAGAACATGTTCTCTTGGCAAGAGAATGTGGCTCGTTGTGAGGGTGAGGGCATGGCTGTGGCTGAGGATGTGGGCAACAAGGGCGTAGAGATAAAAGCAAGGTGTATCGCTTTGATTGTGAAGAGTTTGGGTATTACTCCTACGAGTGTTCTGCAAAAGCAAAGGAGAAGAAAGCATTTCTATGTGAAGTGCTGAGTGAAGACGAACCAGCTCTTCTTCGAAGACTTGTGAAGCGGGACGTATCAAGGTTAAAGGAAAAATTGTTGGTTATAATCTTGACATGTAAATGATTTAGGAGTTGTGTTTGAATACTTGTGGCAGTGTGTGTTCGGATACTTGTGGGGCACTCGTGTATTCGAGTATCATATGTTTGAGTACTCGTGCGGAAGTCAGAAGTCGAAGTTGTAGTCAGAAGTCATAGAAGGTCGAGTCGAGGATACTCTAGTAGTCATAAGGAGCAGTTGCAAGAAGCAGTCGTAGTCGTAGCCTAAGTCAATAAGTAGTTAGAAGAACGAGTCATGTGGATCATGGAGTAATTCCAGGAGATCAGTGCACGATCATGAGTAGTGGGTGAGTAGCCTATATGGAATAAATGAGCTATTTGCTGTGAGTCATTTGTCTCTCATGAGTGTATATTTTTTCTTGATAGGGATAAAAAAATACACGAGAGTGAGTTTGTATTTGTTTTTTAAGAAAGATAGAAAATACAAGAAAAGGAGTGACAAATCTTAAGAAATTTTCAACAAAGCTCTGGGTGTCCGTGCATTTCGGCAAGCAGAGGGTCGCCTCATACAGCTGCTACGGCAAGTCTTGTTCCACTCCATGCTATCCTTCAGAGGGCGCTGCTACGTCACGACGCCGCGGGGCGACATAATGGCGGTGGATCTGAGCCCGAAGATTGGACCGCTTTGCCGGAGGCCGCGGATGCTGTACCTGTTCAATGAGACGGTGCTCAGTGCAAAAAAACGCCTTCTCCTACCTCGTCCGATCCCAACTCCCAAGACCGGATGCTCATGGTGCGCTATTTATTCCACCCGGACCTCACACATGGTGACTATAATCCAACAGAAATATTCACATCGCGTGGTGCTCCCTCCCGGAGAGTTTTTTGCTATTATAGTACTCCCTAAGTATGGTTTCGATAAAACGGTATCCACGTCGTGGGCTTCTCTAAAACGATACCTATTTCGTGTACTCCTCTCTATAATAGTATTCCCAGGGATTTGAACTCAAATTATTTTGATTTTCGAATTTTATCTTCTCTAAATGACTAAACTACCCTTCCTAAATTTGTTTAGACCTAATCATTTTTCTTTTCTTCCCACACGACATAGTACAGGCGCATCACTTTTTCTCTGACGGCGGCGGCGCACGAACTATGCACGCAGGCGACGCACTCGCTCGCGGCGCACGCCCACACGGCAGGCAACGATCTTGCGGCAGACCTCGTGCGGCAGGGTGATCACGCACAGAGGTGATCGAGGTCTGCCGCAAGATCGTTGCGTGCCGTGTGGGCGTGCGCCGCGAGCGCGCGTCGCTGCGTGCGTGAGTTCGTGCGCCGCCGCCAGAGGAAAAGTGATGCGCTGCATCGTGTGTGTGGGAAGAAAAGAAAAGGATTAGGTCTAAACAAATTTAGGAAGAGTAGTTTAGTCATTTAGAGAAGATAAAATTCAAAAATCAAAATAATTTGAGTTCAAATCCCTGGGAATACTATTATAGAGAGGAGTACACGAAATAGGTATCGTTTTAGAGAAGCCCACGACATGGATACCGTTTTGTCGAAGCCATACTTAGAGGAGTACTATAATAGCAAAAAACTCCCTCCCGGATGGAGGTGTTCGAGGTGGACCTCGCGGGGAGGCGGCTGATCCCGCTGCGTGGCATCGGCAACCACGCGGCGTTCGTCGGTGTGACTTAACACTGTCATCGTCTCCGCGTAGAAGTTCCCCAAGATTGCCGCCAATGTGGTGTACCTCAACTGCTTGCACCAGCGATGGCGTCATTTATGTTGGAAATAATCTTGTTGTTGTTAGGTGGTCGTGTCTGTACTGTGTGGTCGTAGCTACTATTCAATATTGGTCTGTGGTCAAAGTACTCGGTGTGTTCGAGTACTATGTGTGGTTGTTATTGTGTCATCGTGTGTTCTATTTAGGTGGTCGTAGCCAACCATACTCGTGTGTCGAGTACTGCTTGAGTGGTCATAGCCAACTATACTCGTGTGTCGAGTACTCTGCTGTGGTCGCAGCCACAGTGGTTGAAGCCAGTAGTCTACAAGCCGTGGTCGAAGGCGCAAACCATGGTCGGTGCCATGGTCGGAGGCGTAGTCGACAAGCCGTGGTCGGTGCCATGGTCGGAGGCGCAGTCGACAAACCGTGGTCGAAGGCGCAATCCGTGGTTGGTGCCATGGTCGAAGGTGCAGTTGACAAGAGGTGGTCGATGCCGCGGATAGAAGAGTGGTCGATGGTCGGCAGTCGAAGCTACCGTAGTCGTAGTTGGTAGTCGAAGCTACCGTGGTCGAGATGACCGTGGTCGAGATGGTCATGGTCGAGATACCCGTGGTCAAGATGGCCGTGGTCGAACGCTCGTGGTCGAAGACGCCCGTGGTCGAAGATGGCCATGGTCGAAAGATTCCCGTGGTCGAGCTGCTGTGCGTGGTCGGTAACAACCATGTTGTAAGTGGTCGTTACGACCATGTTGTGAGCAGCGATTACGACCACATTGAAGCGGGTAGTTACGACAACGCTGAAGCAGGTTGTTTCGACCACGTTGAGGAGCGGTCGGTACGACCGCGCTGAAGGCAGTCGGTTTCGACCACATTGAGAGCGGTCAGAAACGACCACGTTGAGGAGTGGTCGGTACGACTATGTTGAGAACGACCGGTAACGACCACGTTGTGTGTGGTCGGAGATCGGTACGACCACATTGTGTGTGGTCGGAAGCCGATACGACCATGTTGGTTGTGGTCGAAGGTTGCTACGATCATGTTGTGCATGGTCGGAGCTCGTTACGACCACGGTGTGTGTGGTCGTAACAGAGCCTTGTGTGTGGTCAGTTTTGACCACGTTGTAGTCGGTTACGACCATGGTGTGTGTGGTCGTAACAGGGCTTGTGTGAGCGGTCGGTTACGACTAGTGTGGTCGTGGACGACCAGTCTGTTGAAGTCGATCAGTGCAGTCGAAGCTCGAGTGCCGCGGTCGAAGCCAAGCAGTCAAGGAGCAGCTGAAGTGGTCGTAGGCGTCAGCATGGGGAAGCGTGAGTGATACAGACCATTGAAGCGGTTGCGGTTAGCAGTCGTCAGCTTTGCTTTGGTTGGGCAGCAAGTGCGGTGGAGCAGCACAGCTTTGCTCTGGTTGGGCAGCAGGAGCGGTGGAGCACTATAGCTTTGCTCCGGTTTGCCAGCAGTGACGGTGAAGCACAGTAGCGGTAGTGAGTAGTTTGTCAGCTGTAGCAGTCGTGAGTCGACTGATCGGAGCTGCAGTGAGTGGTCTGCGTCGTTGTCAGCGGAACAGTCTTGAGTTGACTGATCGGAGTAGTGCAGCGGAGTCGTAGTGACTATTGTCTATATATACATGTACACGTGTAAAGTCGAGTGGCAGAGAGTTTTTGGGAAAAATCAGAGTGAATACAGAGCAAATCGTAACCGGCATTCGTTGTCGGACGAGAAATAATTTGTCTTCTCTGTTTTCAGCTTGTTCTTCTCCTTGCTCTCTCCCTGTGCTTCTTCCCCCCGAACAGTGCGGTCTGGGCAACAATTTAGGCATCTACTGTTTCGAGGATAGGACTACACCGCCAAGAGAGCTCCACCCAGATGCAGATGGGAGGTTCTTCCCCTGTGCCCGCCATTGGGAGCTTGATGATTATCTAATCTGCGACGTCCAACAGGGTCACAATTCGAAAATTGTCTTAATTTGTGAGTACACGTTCAACGTCGCTTCTAGTTTCTTTTCTTGATTTTGCTGTGAGTTGGAGTCGTAGAGTTTGCGCTAGATCTTTCTACGAATCGACAATGTTATTGTCGACACAAAGCAGCCGATGATCAACATGCTAGCTGCCGGTTTTGACAATCGCACAACAATTTCATTTGCAGATTACCGTTGGTGAGCTCATCCTTGGCTAGGACGAAGTCATAAACGTGAAACAAATAGTATTATCTAAAAACAAAATAATTTATAATCAAACTACGTTACAATCGTACTAATAAGAGTGTGTGCATTTTATGATGCGATTTTACTATAAGGTATTGTCTAAAATACACATCAGAATATTAGATAGTAATATGGCATCCTTGCAACGTGCATCTGAAAACATGTCACAATTTGATAATAATATTCCAGTGAACAATGGACGGAGAAACTTACATTAACATTTTCTGAAACCTGATCCAATTGTTTGCCGACTACCCTGTAGGCATCAGATAAACCATGCTTCGTCACAAACATCATATCAGAAAGTTTCCACCCCTGTAAATCACCTAAGGTAGCATTGATAGAAGTGACAATGGTGAAACTTGAAATGGCACATAGGAATAGGTTTGCCTGAGTTTGCAATTTATGGCCATTGCACTAAAAATCTAAAATTACAAGAAAGAAAGAAAGAAAAACTAGCTGCTTGCGCCAAGTTAAAAAGCAAAGATGTACCTTCCACCATAAGCACCTGGACATGCAAAAGAAACAATTTTGCTAGTGTTGGTACAGAGAACATATAAGTTAGTGTAAAATTACACAATAAATAATTTAGCCACCAAACATTTTGTGAACCTAGGCTTTGATACCAATTACTAGTAAGTTATGTTAAAATAACAAGAGGACAGCATCGAGAAAGTATTATTTGATGTGTGGTTTTCAGATGAAGGCCAGCACATAAAAGACAACACAACAGTAGGTAAAGAAGAAGATATGGTACTAGGTTATGAATATATGATATGAGGAAGTGAGTGACAGGTCAAAAAGGAAGGATTGTGTCACTGTGAAGATTTCCTCCTAAACCAGAAACTGCCAATCCTATAGATTAGCATTTACATCAACCTAAAGTAATGTTATGAGGAAGAAAACAGTTCTATGGTATATAAGTATCAAAATGGATTTCTTCCATATGATCATGCCATCATGTAAAAGAAAGCTTTTTACCCTGAATTAGAATATGGCTGATTCTACAGTTTCCTGTTCAGACCAATATAAAATACTTGGTTGCTTGGGAAAATAATTTCTAATTTATATGGTACTACAAGGTAATCCATTGATATTTACATTTGATTGGCATACTGGAAGAAGGTGCAAAGCTAGTGAGTGCTCTTGTAAGACGAAATCAAATATACAATGGAGCTTTATCTCAGTTGTTACAGAAAACCCCAAAGCTCTTGGTTCCTATTTAGATCAGATTATAGCGGTTAGGTGTTGGTTGAGGAGAGGATGGAGAGGGAGGCCAGGTGGAAGTCGGAGGAGGTGGCCGAGGCGAAGAGGGCGGTCAAGGCGTTGGTGGTAGAGGAGAGGCTGGAGAGCTCAGTGGTGACGGAGGATAGCAAAGTGAGTACTGGTGCTGGACGAGGACAGGTGCTGAGTGAGGAGGGGGCTGCGTGATGAGGACATCCCTACTACTATCATGTAGTTGTCTTCTCCAACTTTTCCAAGTATTTATGAAGTACTAAAAGGTCCAATGACTAAAGTGAGAGATAAATTTTTAAATAAACAGGTGAATTTGTTTCTTAATAAATTTTTTTGTATTGATGAGAATAGTATTCTACCATATACAAGCTCTTTATATATTCTTAAGTTTGAACAACTTGAAGACTTTGGACCGTGACCGAGGCCTAAGCCACAGGAAAGGACTATCGAAGCAGTTGAGGACAAGACGCAAAAACGCAAGGCCCAACTCAATCTACATTCATCGTGAGGACCCAAGTCATGCATGCGTTTTCTAGTAGCCATACATACATGACGTGAATTAGCAGCGCTGCATTAAGTTGGCCATGTAATTTATTGGTTTGTTTAGGAAAGAAGATTAATTAAGAGTTGTAATTTGGTTTGTTTGGCTGACTCGGGAGTTGAAGTCGGACCTGGGCCGAATTGACTTGAAGAAGCCACCAAGCCATGTGTGGACGTATTAGGTATAGCTGCTGTATAAATACATGCGGGACGGAGGGCCAGAACACGACTAGATAAATTGAAAGACTTTTTTTTGCTTGTTTTTGATATTTGGTTAGCCAATTAATTTCAATAGAAAAATTTGAGAGTTCTTGCAAATTGTGATCGTTCAACATTTTCGCTAAGAATTAGGAGCGCGATAAGGCTTTGCTTGATGGTCGTGAAGTACTGTGCATGCGATCTTGCAAATTAAAGAATGTTCATTCTTATATTGGCAACGGAAGATTGCTACAATTCAAGAGGAGAAACTACATGTGAGTTTCTTGATCCTACGTCGAGAAGATCAGACGACCGTATCACCCGCTGCCCTTGCTTGTTACTCATCACTAGTAAAAGTAGTCATGTTTGGGATTACGTGAAACAGCTTGCACAGGTCAAATTGCTCACTACAAAGTAAGCTGCTTCATGTCCTGCACACTGCTTTGGCATTGGTTTGTCCTGGAAAATGCAGGGCACATCAAAGTAAGCTGGTTCAGTGTTCGCAAAAAAGTAAGCTGGTTCATGTTGGCTGAAAATTTTGTGCGGTAAACAGACCCAAGAAGCTAGCCCGGACGTACAGAATGTATTAGACGACCAGTCACCATGGATAAAGTAAGAGATACTATTAGATAAGAGAACAATAAGTCCTCGATTTTACATTTTTACAGAGGCTAGCTTTACGAGAATCATCGCACCATGCTGCGGTGGTTATTAGTTCAACTACACAAATGGCTGCTTGGTCCAACTCAACGATTGCTTGAATTAACCGAACTTGTCAGCTGTTATTCCTAGGCACAATAAGGGTGGAGATCAAGAAAGGATGACATAGGCGCGTCGTCTTCGGGAAATGTACAATACACGCCCAAGTTATGATCGATCTAGTAGAAGCACAGTTTCTTGATTGTGATGTTTCCAGTAGGTTCTTCAAATCAACAGTGTTATCGTCAAAAGCAGTCGAGGCCAACGTGCCAATTCCCGATTCTGACAGTAGACTCGTCAGAAACTGCTACGTCCCCTTCGCTATGTACCTTGCGTGTTGCTTATTCAAAGAGAAAACAGTGATCAAGCTTTTCCTCTCACTTGTCCTGACTTTCTTCCTGTTACCATATAATCAGGCAATTATCATATGTAATTCATACAAGATTATCAAAACAAGAAACAGAAGCAATGGAATATCTTAGTTATGCATCCTAGAACTAGTACCTTTCCTGCACTTTATGCATCTAACTATAATGTTGGGAATTTACATAATACAACTACAAATAGTAGCCATATGAACATAAAAACATACACAAAACTTCACATTTGCATGCATTCCTGTCGTCATCAAATTCTCAAAACTATTTCCCCTCATTTACATAGATAGTGTATTCCATTATTCCATACCAGCCAGCCAGTGATTTGTATGCCAACAAGAATAATAACACCTGAGGTATCTGTTACGATAGCCATTCTGATATTCAATGCTATCTTGCATAGATAAATGACTTTGTATTTGAATAGAGTAGACTCCTATAACTTGTTAGTATAAGTTATTGATATTCCAATAAATGCCAAACCCACAGACTAGATGTCCACAAAGAGCATGATAAAAGAGGAAAGAAATGAATTGAAATGTAGCATATTTTTTCAGGTTGGCCGAAATCATGCATGAAGGCAAAAAAAGTATCTATTGGATTCTAAAAGAAAATTACCTCTCCTGAACCACGATTTTCGAACTACTTGCCGGATGTGGCGCTCATGCTTCTCTAACAGTTCATCAACCTTGTGTGACTGAGACAACAAGGGGCCTGAATATTCAACCCTCCCTCCTTGATCATGGTCACCCTGAAGTTTCAAATAGCACATTAATTACAACTTCGTTAAAAAAAATATGAAAGAAGCAGAAACTATCAAATAAATGAATGCCTCACCTTGGTGCTATTTTTTGATGAGAGAGTATCACCAAGGTATATTGCATTCGAAAAATTCTGAGAGTGGTAAGTATCACAAGAATCAAATGAATCTGGACGCTCTAACTGTGACCACTTCTTCAGAACTGCACACTTTGCTACATCATGAGGCTCTCGGACTTTGGAGTTGATATGTGCAATGTGTACATCTCTGTTAGGTTGTTCCTCCAAGCCAATGTTCTCTTTAGCTTGCAACTTATCGTCCTGATCAACCTCAGCAGTAAATTGGCCTCTTGAACTAGATCTGTTCTGTGATCTAGCAAAAGTGCGATCCTCTTGTTTTTTGGCCCATGCAAAGCCACTAGATGAAGAAACAATCAAGGGCCCAGAGAAAAGGATTTCCTTTGGTGAGTCATTCTTAACATGTCGAGCCCTTTCTTTAACTTGGGCCGCTGACACTGGTTGTGGTTGTATGTCTGCAAATAACCTAGCATCACCATTTACTTTTGTATGATCCTGTATTACACCATCCTTGGTTCCATTTGGTTTAGTTTTGGACTCCTGAAGCAAGATAGGAAAGCAGACGAGATTGTTTATGAAATAATATTATATTATTATCATCAACTTAAAAAATCTTCAAACTGCTTGCCAAATTGGTCTGCTGTTAGCATTTAGTGAAGGCATCCAGTCATAGAAAAAAAATGAATACCTCTGTGTTATCAGTTGGCTTCTGGACTACACTTGGTTCTCTTGCTGCTCTGCTGAGCCTTGATGACTTCCTTGGTACTTCTGGTCCATGCCCTCTGCTATTAGCCTTTCTTCTGAAAAAAAAACAGAAAAAAATAAGGCTGTTATTGACTGTGGCACTGTTCAAACAAAACCGCACTTCCTGTTATCATTTCGGACTGACAACAAAACACATAGTAGTGTTGGGAGCTCCTCTCCAGATATGGTGATTTTTCAACTTGCGAAACACATACCCCTTTAAAAGTAATAACAAATAGCACTTGAATTAAGATATTCTAGTTTTCTAACTTCTTTTTCAGTAAAAATAATGATTCCACATTTAACAGAGCCCACCTGTGTAAATCTTCTCGTAACTTTGCATCCATCTCCTTGTTGGGTGAATATTTAGGCAAGCTTGAAGGTTCACATGCGTAAGGTTTTGTCTTGAAAAACTGTTCCAGTACAAAAAATAAAATAAATTAGGCATTTCTGTAGCAGTTTTCAACGTGCTATTCTTATAAAATTTAAAAACAGGGACAAACAAGATTTATTTTCCAACAGGGATGCTAGAAATGACAATGCTTCATGTGACAAGTTATCTGTAGCCAAGTCACTGAAAATAATAGTCAGCATTGCATCATGAAGATTTGGCATCTGAGATTACAATTAGATTGATCTAATAATCCTGTAATAGCTTGGAAATCTGTTAATACACTTACGCTACTATTTCCTAACTATATGAGTGAAAGGATTATATTTCATGCTGATGCATAGCAAAAGAAAAACGCAGGATAAAATTCTTGTAGTAATTTTAACAAACCAACAACTGCAATTCAAAATTCCATATATAGTAGTTTTTTTTTCAATCCTTCATCATCTAGTAAGTACCAAGGTTATTAAGGCGGTAAGGCGAGGTAAGACGACCCACCCCCCTCACACCTTTTAAGCGGTAAGGCGCGAGGCGAGGCGACGCTTTACATATCCTAAGGCGTTAAAGAGTAGGAAATAAAATGAGTATTTTAGCAGTATATGGGGGTGTTTGGGACTGCTCCACAAATTCTACTTCACAAACTCTACCGTGGAGCAGCTCCACAAAAAACCTGGAGTTTGTGGAGTACCCCTTTAGGTGCTCTCACAACTCCACCTTTTTTTCCTCGAACAGAGTGCGTGGAGCTGAACCTGTTTGGCTAAAAAACGTGGAGCGGAGCTGAAAAACGTGGAGTGGAGCAGTCCCAAACACCCCCTATATATACTTACTGTTACTAATTCTTAAACCTATGTAGCAAATAAAATGATTTAACAACATTATACTAATTTATTTGCTCGCAATTAATGTTTCCTCACTTAATCTCTCTCTCCTCCTTGACTTCCTGTGCAGCCAAACATTCCAGACCACTCGTTTTCCCTCTCTCCACCTAATCTCTCTCTCCTCCTTTACTTCCTGTGCAGCCGAATACTGCAGTCTGCAGGCCACTCATTTTTTCCTTCTCTCCATTCTCCTCTCTCTCTCCTTTTCTTTCTCTCTCCTCTACTTTTCCCATTCGGCTGAGCGTCCAGAGCCACTCACTGGCTCTTCTTCCCTTGCCTTATCCCTTCTTCTTGCTCTCTGGTTCTCTCCTCTCTCTCGTGCATGCTTTCTTCATTTTGCTTCCTTTCTTGCTCACTCCAGCCAGCCGAATAATGGGAGCTTCCAGTGGAGGCGCCTCCAGTTCGGCTCTTCGGCTCAACCCCGGCCCCCTGCTCGCCCGCCTTTCTAAGCCATAGGCCTACTTGGCTCAGTCTCCCGGCGCCGTCTCACTCGGTCTCCTCCAAGGCCAGGAAGGAGGGGGGCGGGGAGGCCGGGTTGCCGTCGGGAGGGGAGACAGAGGCACGAACGTAAGGCGAGGCGACGCCTTGCCACGCATCTACCGCCTTACCGCTTAGGCGACGCTTAAGCGTCGCCTAAGCGACGCCTTAATAACCCTATCTAACACACAATAGGAATACAGGATATTACATGATGCAATCTTACCTCAGATGTAAGAGCACCTGCTGCAGTACCACGCTTGTAGGGCTCCACCGACAGAAGAGTTTCTAGTAAACTCAATGCATTTTCTGGTACCTCTTTAAAAACATCTCGAAGGGTACTTGGATAAGGACAATGCGGTTTGAATATTGTTGCATGAGGCAACTTTGACTTCTTCCAATACTCATCAGCAGGGGAGCCACATAGCTTAAAAATCTTATGTAATTGTTCCACCTGAAAAATGAACGAGATGTTACACCATATTGACATACAGCTTGTAATTTCTTAAGAATTTAGAACTCTCGGCAAAGCTAAAATGGGAAAGCTGAAACATATAATATGTGTGAATAACTAGGTTATAGAGGATTACGTAACAAAACCATAAAACTAGATGTGCTAACAGTGAAACCTCATTGACATAACAACTACAGTTCTTCAGAAAATTTATAGTATAGCATTTAGTACTGTCAGCAGTATGACAGCATCCATATCAATTTCTTCTTATCCTCCCACCATCATTTTGACCAAAATTAGTCAAAAGGAGTTCAATACACAATAGTATGTCGGTATCTCAGTATTTACAATTTAGTACATGACTACATGGCATAACCTGAATACCTGATGCTCAAATAAGGCTTCGTTGCTTCAACAAAGCCCCAAAAGCCAGATCCTGGTAAACTGGTCAATTCATACATAAAAGTATAGGAGAAAATGGAGCCTCAAATCTCAATCTATCCCTACAATATAACATATTTCTTTATACTTTCTAAAAACTCTGGACTGTAGGTCTTTTCAAGTTATATACTAAGGAAGATATAATAAACTCTAGTGGTTAGCGCAACTCAATTAATTACCTCAGTTCTTCCCTGAAGGATAGGTTTCCCACGGAACATCTCAGCAAATACACACCCAACGCTCCACAAATCAACAGCTGCATCATAGTGAGTTGAACCTAGTAGCAGTTCAGGTGGTCGGTACCACAGTGTAACAACACGGCTGGTCAGAGGATGGTTTTTGCTGGGATCAAAGTAATTAGCAAGACCAAAATCAGCTATTTTTAGAACCCCTTCATTATTCACAAGGAGATTAGCGCCCTTGATGTCACGATGAACAACGCGGCGTGAATGGCAATGCTCCAGTCCTGACAGTAACTGGTTCATGTAGCACTTGACCTGCAATAGTTGACAATCAGAGAAAAAGTCAGGTCAACACAACGTAATAACAAAGTTGTACTGAAGGAAATAAATACATTTTAATTGACATGAACATACCTGTGCTTCACTGAACTTGATGTCAGGGGAGGAAGAAAGTCCAGCAAGATCATGCTCCATGTATTCAAATACTAGATAAAGGCTGAATGATGACCGAGAAGTAATCAAACCTTCCAGTTTCATGACATTTGGATGATCGAGCCTTCTTAATATTTGTATCTCCCTTGCCATGAACCTAATACTCTCTGGCTCAAAATTGTCAAATCGCACCTTCTTCAGTGCAACAATCTTTCCTGTATCAAGATCCCGTGCCCTAAATACACTGCTATATGTGCCTTGCCCAACCTACAAATACAGTGCAACAACGAAACACGGTCAGACCCTAAGAGGCATACGGCAAACATACATGTAAAGCAACTGCAAGTGTATAACTGGAGGAAAAAAAGGTGCAGGTTCACAAAGTACGCATCACAAAAGGCACAGCAGAAAATTGAACATGTATTCCATAGCTTCATTGCCCTTGTTGCAGACATAAAACTAGCACAACAGTGATACTGCTTGGTTTCCCAGTTGGACTTACCTCCACGATGATGATCACATAGAAGAAATGGCAGAAAGAAGCCAAATTTCCAACCAGCAAAGCATATCAACAATAGAGACAACTAATACATGTGATGCCTCATAGAAGAAGACACTTAAATCACCCAGGCCTCCTCCCTTTGTTTCCTCCATTCTCATAACAACTGTCTACTAGTTTATTCTTCATGTCATAATCCATCACCCAACAAGGTACCACTAACTAACACATAGCATAAGATTCTAGAAAGATACCAACCAATTCAGACAAATAATAGTTTCAACAACCATCTTCCTTCCAAAGATCCACATGCATGCACAAATTTTGCAATGGAAAATTACCCGTGACCGCGAGCTATCGAATTGAATCACGCAGGAAACCTCAATCGAAAGCTCCACAGTACCTTCTCCAGCTTCTCAAAGGAGTCGGCCTTGAGCGGGATCCACCCCTGGATGGCCTCCCCGGCGACGGCGCTGAGCCACGGCGGCCACCCGGCCGCCACCTGCTCCCCCTCCAGGCTCCTCCGGAGGCTCCGCAGCCGGAAGCTACGGGACGCGGCAGCCACGGCGACGACGGCAGTCATCCCCGGCTCCTCCGCCTCGTCCTTCTTCTCCGACCTCCTGGCCGCCGCCGCGAGGGAGGAGACGGAGACCGCCGCGGCCGCCGCCGCCGGCGCAGGCGCCGGCGCGCGCGGCTGGTTCCTGTCCCGGAGCGCGCCGGACGAGTCGACCGCCGGCGTCACCGAGACGGCGTTCTTGGACGCGACGCAGCCCATCGCGGCGGTGCACTGCACTAGAACCAAGCAACACCAACCATACGCCGAGCTCGCGGGCGGATCAAGAACGCCGACGTCCGCGCCAACGCGTGAATCTTTGCGCGCTCCCTCAAACTCCTCACTCCCGCATTGGACTGAATCCGCCGAAAGGCGTCGTCACGGGCCAAACACGGCACAGGTCAAGCAAGAGCAAGTCGGGATTGACCCGGGGGCTAATAAATGGCGCGATTTAGACGCGAGCCGGCAGAAACGAGAAAAAGATGAGACCTTGACGCCGCCACCACCACTATCGAAAGATCAATACAGGGATATTTCCCGCCGCGCGCGCACGCGGCCGCGGAAACCGTGATCGATCGATCGCGAGAGGGGTTTTGGACGGGCACGAGACAACCGTTACAGCAGGGGAAAAGAAGAAAGCCACGGCCTTTTCACGAAATCTCAGCAAGCGACGGACCGAAAAAAAACCCCGCCAGAACCAGGCGTCTAAACCCCAAATTGCAGGAAGAAACAGCACAAAAAGCCAGAAACCGCGGCTCGCCGGTGCAGATCAAGAAAAGCCACCGAATTTGGCCGGGCAAATGGCAAGAGCACCGGACCAGGGCAGGCGCGGGTGGGGAGCGAGCTCGATCAGGGAGGCAGACGCGGAGGGGTGGGGGCGGATTCGCAGGTGGGAACTGGGCTTCAAATGGTCCACGCGATGTAGTAGCAGTGATGAGATTTTTGCGCACGCTCTGTCCCGCGGCGCGGCCCCCTGCTCTTCTTGTAGCGAGATTAGCGGGGGGGAGTGGGCTACGGGGGACAGCAGCTTTTCATAAATTGCAATCTAAACCTTGTGTTTTTATTCGTTCGGTTCACGCGGCGGCCGTACGCGCCGTCGTAATGCCGTGCGTTGCGTTCGGTGAAGTCGCAGGGCTGACTGGTTCGTTGGAAAAGCACCAAATAATCCGTTTTATCTAATATTTATATTTAAAAAAATAAATATGATAAATAAAATTTGTATTTAAAAATATTTGTATTTATATTTGAGAATATTCGTATATGTATTTGAGAATATTTGTATTCACATTCATATTTGTATTCATATTCAAGACTATTCGATTCGTATTCGATCTGTTTCTAGAACAAAAAAAAACCTATCAAAAACAGGTGAAAAATCGATGAAACCGTTAGAAATTTGTTCTACTGAGATTTATTATAGAAATTGTAGGAGGATATTCGTATTCGATTGAATTAAGTACATATTCAATTTAAATTCGTATCCGTTACGACATTCGATTCGTATTCATATTTAAAATATTTGAATTAGTTTTTATTTTAAAAATATGGATTCATATTCGTATTTGAGACTATTTAATCGTATTCGATCCGTTTCCATCCCTACTGGTTCCTAGTTGCATTACACGTACGCTGGCTTGGGTACTGGTGATGTTCTTCGCGCTCCCAAAAATGCTGATGGATTCTAGAATTTTTTTTAATAATTCAATTTTTATTCAAAATTACAAAAATATATCTGCACAATTTTTTTTACAGGAATGGCCACTAGTCGCCCTACCGTTGGGCGACTGGACCCTATCGGCCAACGGGCAGGTGACACGCAGGCAATCGGTGGGCCATTGGGCAACAGGATCCAGTCGCCGAACGGTCGGGCGACTGGGACCTGTCGCCCAACTGTTGAGTGACTACAGGTCCAGTCGCCTGATCACTCGGCAACTGCCACCTCGGCCCATTTTTTTGCGCAATTGCCCCCCGACCGTGCATGGGGGATAAATGGCAATTGTTGTAGGTAGGTGACATTTACCAAAATTCGTCTGAGTTGTATTTTTTTTTCCAAAAAAAGGCAAACAATGTCGGTTGATCTATTTATGATTTTTATAGATTATGAATGGTACAAAATCTGTTATATTCGTAATAACATTTTGTGATCGTCGTATGTTGTTGTAGTGCAAGAAATTTTCAGATATTTTTTCTAAGGACGATTGAGATAGTAATGATTGGTAAGCACGAATGTAAGTGATATTGTGATGCAACCAGGAATTCATACATAGAGAACTTATTTTTTCATGTTATTGGATGCCTTACTATGCGATGAATTGGACATGAAAAGATGATGAGATGTGATGTTGCAAATTAATATAGACTTCATAATAAGATGGGAATAATACGGTGCATAGGGTTTGTTTATGTGCATAAGAAACGACATCCTGCACGATACAACAAATTGAAGTACTCGTATGATACATATGTGCCTTTTAGAATGGAAATAAATCCAACCTTCAGGGAACGGGTGCGGAATGGCCCGACCTACTGCGTGGACCGGGGTCATTTTTCCTTCCTTGTGAGCTCGACGTTGAACTCCTCAGCGGCCTCTTTGGCCTTGGCCACCATTTCCCTCTTTTTTGCGCACTCCTTCTCACGAGCCTCGTGCTCTCTGCACGTGTATGCCTCGAGATGAGATTTCGTCTCCCGACGTATACGCTTGGTTTGCTCATCGTTGCAGCGCTCCTCCTCCTAGATCTCGCAGGCCCTTTTGACATTCCACTCCTTGTTATCAAGAGTCCATTGGTCATGTGGGTGAATCTCGAGGTCGATCCACTTGCGGTAGCCACATAGCGGTTCCAGGGACTGCGAGTAGATAGGATAGGTTGTTAGTGCGTACTTTAAAAGAGAAATAACAGGGGGGAACACACTGCAACTGCTACTTACTGGCTACCAATAGCTGCTCGTGTTCCAACGTCGGTCGAGATAGTCACATGAGTAGTTTACGCAACCTCAGTAATGCATGCCCAGGCTAAGCTATTGCTTAGACTTGAAGAACTTGCATGGATCCCTACACCAAGGAGGAGGTTGCTGCTACGGGGGGCGTCATTGCAAGGAGGTGCCCTCCTGGCACACTCCACTTGTTCATCGCGGGCCGTCGTAGCCCCTTACTTGTTCGTCGCGGGCTGCGACAGACCTTGCTAGTTCGTGGGACTCCTCCCATTGCTTCATCATTTTGTCCCATTGCTTCTTCTGCCTCTTGTTCATCCTGACATGGTAAACTAAGCTCTGGTGTAGTGTTGGGTTTGCTTGTGTAGAATTCCCTCCCAGATCTCTTCTGCATCATTTTATAAACTAAAGGGTTGGCATGGTGTAGAGAGCATCACTTCGTACTTTGCAGAGTCCTGTTTTTGGTCTAAAAAGCTGAGGAGATGTAGTGTTGTCATGTCGATCTAAAAAGCTGGTGAGGCCGAGCGTTGTCACTACGCAAAGCTGCCCTCTTGGGTCTTATTACTGTGCAAAGTTGCCTCTTTGATCTTGTCACTGCATAAAGCTACTCTATCTGGTCTTGTCACTACGTAAAGCTACACCCTTTGATCTTGTCACTGCGCAAAGCTGACCTCGTCTGGTATTGTCACTATGCAAAGCTGGCCCATCTAGTCTTGTCACTGCGCAAAACTGCACCCTTTGGTCTTTTCACTGTTCAAAGCTGCCCCGTTTGGTATTTTCACTGCGCAAAGCTACCCCGTCTGGACTTGCATTGCGCAAAGCTGCACACCTTTTGTCTTGTCACGTCCTGCTTTGCAGAGTTCTGTCTTTTCAGTCTAAAAAGCTGAGAAGGTATAGTGTTGCCAGTTCTCTCTAGGGCAAAGCTGCACAAAGCTAGCATATGATTCGGTTTGTCATAAAGCACACTGCCTCCCCTCGGGCTATAAAATACACGGCCCACCCCTTTGAGAGTAGGAGCACTCGATGTAGTGAACCGTAGGAAGAACTATCTTGTTCGTCCTAGAGTAACTTACCATGATAGACACCAAGGGGCTAATCGAACATGGGTCACCAAAGATAGATGGTGGACTTTGGCCCTAACTACTGCTTGATGCCAAACAGGTATGCTCAATCGGTGTGGCCGAAATGCAGACACAGGGAGGACACGGTCGTGCAGGTCGCAGAAGGCCATTTCAATGGTGTGCAATGTTTCTTCCGATGCCCACACTTTGGGGTACAAGTAGGCAATCGTTTATTTTGTATTACTGCTAATAGAGTTTCGATGTTAACCTCCTATTCAGCAGATGGCGAAATATAACTTTGTCGGCTGGATCGATCCTCCTCATGAACACTATGTTGTGAGGTACATGGATACATTGTGGGAGCGAATCTTTAAATTGGATGCGTGGATTGAAAGTCTCAAAGAGGAGAACGATGACATCCATTAACAGATGCAGTGCGAGAGGGGCAATGAAGAGGTCATCAACATAGGAAGTTCGTATGATCTAACATGCTACTGCGCGAACCCTAACTGTATATGTGCATGCCACTACAACGACGACCAGACATGTCCGAGGCGCCCCCTTCTGCAATACTTTCTATGGGTAGCGCGAAGCACATTGTACCAATAGGCATGCGCGGACATGGTTGTACTATAGTACTCTTCCCTGTTGTTCGCGGTTATGTTTAATATTCTAAAGCATGTAATCGAATGGTTTACGCGTCGTTGCCGTTACCATTTATTGAGTGGACTGTTCCAGCGGTGTATCGCGTGCATTGAACTGGAAGCGTTGACATGGATTGAATAAACAAACATCCTAAAAAGGAGTACAAACAAGAACGTAACAGTATTGCAAACATCACATAGTTTTGGACATAGCTATAGTTAAACTTTCGAAACTTTGACTATCGATACCTTTTTAGATATTTAAATTAGATATATGAAAATCATACATATAGATTTATCTCAAAAAGTACTTTCATAGTATTATAATTTATTGGGTTTTATAAATATATTATAATAAAAATTAGTAATCAAAATTATGTTTTACAGATCACGTTGATATTCAAAACAACATATATTTTTGATCGAAGGAAGTATATTACTCCCTTTTTTCTATTTGTGAAGGGATATGTTGCTCTTGGTTTACACCCAAGTGTCGCCGGTGTCATCAGGACCTCTTGGAACAGAGGGATTGTTCCGTTTTGCTTCCAAAATTCTTGCCATCCAAACAGAGATTCCAGTGAGTTTTTTTAAAATAATATATTTTTATTCCAAATTACAATATTATACCTATATTTTATTTTTTTAGTTTTGATCATAAGTCGTTCAACCGTTGGCGACATATGGCCAAGTTACTCAACCGTTGGGCGACTAATACATGTCGCCTAATGGTTGAGTGACAAGTCTCTAGTCGCCCAACCTGGTTAAGCGACTAGTCCAAGTCGTCCAACGGTTAGACGACTAGGGGCTGAAATGAGAGCATGGCACGCGGACGGCTGCACGCGCGTGGATGTATAGCCCTCTAGTCACTCAACGCTTAGGTGACTTGGGCTAATCGTCTAACCGTTGGGCGACTCCCTATTGCCCAACGGTTAGACGACTTGGACATATGTCGCCCAACGGTTGGACAACTAGCTCAAGTCATCCAACCGTGGAGCGATAGATGGTTAAAACTATAAAAAATGCAAATATAATAATGTAATTCATAAAAAATAGATTATTTTTAAAAAATTTCGTCCAGGCTCAGTTGTTATCCGCGTTTCTTGAAAAAAGAAAAGAAAAAGAAAAGGCTCAATGTCTCGTCAGATCTAACTCGTAACATCGTGGTCGTGCTCGCGTGTTTAAGGAAGAATAACCTACTTGGTGCAAGAATACACGGGTTTTAGGGTCTTATTTTGTATTATTGCTTCAGTATTATATCGGTGAGTCCTTTCAGCGAATAGTTTTTCTTCAATCAAGAAGTCGTCTTTTCTAAGGAAAAGACATGTCTAAGAACTTGTGTTTGGCCTTAATCATGAAGATCCTGCCATTCACTACTCTGATCGTTCATCCTCTTCCCGTGATCATGCACTGTATGAAGAGACTTTGGAGCCGAATCAATGATTGCATTCATCTCACAGGTATTTATACATGTACAAGCCTTGAACTGACTGAGTAAATAACTAACTAACTTATCTCCTATTCTATCGGATCATTCCCAGAGAAGTGGAGTTCAGTACGCCAACACCCCGCCGCAGTCGAAGCATTGCCATGGCCGATGCAGAGGCTGGTTCTGAACTCATTGAAGGAGGAAGCAGGTAGTCCTTTAGTCATTATATCAGCAAATTGTTGGCTTGTTGGAACATGTAGAACCCGTATTTGCCCAAGCGCCACCTTTTCCCGAACGAAGTGGATATCCAGCTCGATGTGCTTCGTCCGGCGGCGATGATGGACTGGATTAGCGGTCATGTACACTGCCGAAATGTTGTCACAGTAGACCACTGTGGCCTTCGAGATGGGGCACTGTATCTCGTCAAGAAGTTGTCGTACCCAACAACATTCAGCGACGGAGTTCGCCACTGCTCGGTACTCCGCCTCCGCGCTGGAACGCGACACCGTCGGCTGACGCTTGGACGACCAGGAAATCAGGGAGTTCCCAAGAAAAACACAGTAGCCGGATGTAGAACGACGTGTGTCGGGGCAGCCGGCCCAGTCAGCATCAGAGTATGCCGTGATGGAGGTCACCGGAGATGCAGAAATGTGGAGGCCGAGAGAAGTGGTGCCGCGAATGTAGCGAAGTATCCTTTTGAGCAGCGCCATGTGACAGTCGCGGGGATCATGCATGTGGAGGCAAACTTGTTGAACGGCATAGGCAATGTCCGGCCTTGTCATTGTCAGATACTGAAGTGCGCCGGCGAGGCTACGGTAAGTGGAAGCATCCGAGAGTGGCTGGCCATCAGAGGAAGATTGCTTCGGTTTCGTGTCAACGGGTGTAGCGATGGGCTTGCAGTTGGTCATGCCGGCACGGTCCAAGACTTCTTCAGCATATTTGGCCTGGGACAAAAAAAATCCATTCGAGGATCGCTGAACATCAATGCCGAGGAAGAAGTGCAGCGGGCCAATATCTCGGATCGCAAACTCGCCGTGCAGCTGGCCAATGAGGGAGCGAAGTAGATCATCTGAGGACGCGGTGAGGATGATGTCGTCGACGTAGAGCAGCAAAAGGGCCATGTCGGAACCCCGCTGGAGGACGAAGAGGGAAGAATCCGAGCGAGTGGCCGCAAACCCGATGGAGGTGATGAAGCCGCAAGCGTTGATACGTGCACGCGCGCTTGTTTAAGCCCGTATAGTGATTTGGACAGGAGACAGACGGCCGCCGGGTTGTCGACGTCGATGAAGCCTGTAGGTTGTTGACAGTAGACACGCTCCACAAGATCACCATGCAGGAACGCGTTGGAGACGTCGAGTTGATGCACAGGCCAATGGCGTGAAGCAATCAGCGTCAGAATAGTCCGAATGGTCGCCGGCTTGACGACGGGGCTGAATGTGTCGCCGAAGTCGATCCCCGGCCGCTGAGAGAAGCCCCGCACGACCCATCGCGCCTTGTAACGATCGAGTGTCCCATCAGGCTTCAACTTGTGGCGAAACACCCACTTGCCGGTGACGACGTTGGCGCCGCGAGGATGAGGAACAAGACACCATGTGTTGTTGGCACGCAGAGCATCGAACTCAGCTTGCATAGCGGCACGCCAATGCGGATCGCGAAGAGCGGCCCGCACGGAAGACGGCAGTGGCGAAAGTGGCGCGGGCGAAGTCGGTGTAGCGGAGGCGACATGGGCGTAGCGAGGATTGGGCTTGACGATGCCAGCCTTCGCACGGGTGATCATTGGGTGAGTGGGCGCTGGTGGCGGTGCCGAAAGGCGTGTGAGCGGCGAGGTAGCAGTCGCTGGAGGCGATGCAGGATCCGCTGGAGCAGTAGCAGGTGGTGATGACGTGAGGATGACCGGTGGGGACGGCGCTTGGACACGAACGGCAGTGCATGCCGCGGAAGAAGTGATCGGTGCCGCGGGCGTCGTCGTCCGCGTGTTTCGGAAGGCACGGCGAAGGCACGGTTGATGCAGCGCCGAAGGGAAACTGCAGCTCATCAAAGAAAACATGCCGTGAAATGATGACGCGTCCAGACACTCGATCGTAGCAGCGGTACCCGCGGTGGTTGGGGGGATAACCGAGGAAGACGCAGGGCAAAGATCGGGCGGCCAGCTTGTGTGGCATAGTTGCCGATCGATTTGGATAACAGAGACATCCAAACACACGTAGGAGTCGTAGTCGAGCAGCCCCAATGAGCAACTCGAGGAGGATACCGGAGTGGTGGCCGTGCAAGGACGCGGTTTAGAAGAAAGGTGGCGATTGCAAGCGCTCGGCCCGTAACTTTGGTGGCATGAACGCGTGAAAGAGCATAGAGCGGACACCGCCGTTGAGAGTGCGAAGAATACGCCGGCTTTGCCGTTTTGCTGCGAAGTGTAGGGGCATGAGAGGCGCAAAGAAATACCATGCGAGGCGAGAAATTGGCGAAAGTGTTATCAAATTCCTTCCCATTATCGGTTTGAAAACTAAAATGGGCGCTGGAATTGAGTTTGAACATATGCATAGAAGGATAACAGAGTGGGAAGAACTTGATTTTATTGTGATGGAAATGTCCAGACGTAGTGAGTAAAATCATCAAGAAGTACCAAATAATACTGAAACCGAAACACTTACAATCGAGAGGTCCAAACATCGCATGTAGCAATTGAAAGGGAAAATAGCTAACTGAAACAGAGGAGAAAAGGGCAGCCGAACATTTTTGCCCAGCTGACAGGCATGGCAAGTATGAGCGGCTGATTTATGACAAGTAAAATCAAAAGAAGAAAGAGTTGCTGCTAGTGCTCGTCGCCCGGGATGTCCAAGCCGCTGGTGCCAAAGATCAACAGAGGACTGAGCGGCAAGAAGAGTCTGAGGCGCAGGGAGCCGGAGTGGGTAGAGCTCGCCGTTGCTATCACATCGGAGAATCACTGCCTTGCTGCGAAGATCCTTAATAGAGAAGCCAGAGGGGTCAAATTCGACAGAGACGAGATTGTCACGAGTGAGAGCACGGACGGAAATAAGATTCTTAATTAAAGAGGGGGAAATCAAAATGTTGTTCAGACGAAGAGATGCAGAATCAGTGACAAGAGAAGAGCGAGCAGTATGAGTAATAGGCAAAGAGTGGCCGTTGCCGACAATTATTTTTGACGGGATAGGTGATGGCTGGGGACACTGAAAATTACCAGGATTGTAAGCCATGTGGGATGTAGCCCCAGTGTCGAGAAACCAGTCGGTGGAGTGCCCCGCCGTTGACGGAGAGGCCGACTGAAGCGCCGTTAGCAGTGCCGTGTTGTCCCAGGCTGTCGGTGTGGCCGGCGCGGTGACGATGCCAGGTGGTGCAGGCAGAAGCGCGGAGGGCGCGTGGGCTGCAAGAGCTTGTCGCGGAGGAAGGAAGGGCGTGGGCCGAGCACACCGCTCGGGCGCGAACGCGCGGGCCAAGCTCGCACCATGCCGGTCGGGGATATAATCGGGTCCCCAAGTCCCGGCGGCGGGCAGAAGGATGCGGAGTTCGGATCCGGGCGCCGTAGGAGGAACGCAGGAGGCGCCGCTTTCCCTTCTTTTTCTTGTTCTTGTTGCGGTTCCCGTCAGTCGAGGTTGGAGCAGGAGAGGAGGTCGCGTGACCCGCGACCATGGCCTGGGCGGCCTGCATCTTGGCGGCTTGATCCAGCTGAAACTCCTCGAGAAGAAGGTAGGAGCGTGTTTCCAGCAGCGTGGGGAGGGGGACCTTGCTGGTGATGACCGAAATGCAGTGCCGGAAGCGCGGATTCAGACCGCGCAGGAGATTGAGAACCTGATTCTCCTCCCGAACCGGTTGTCCAACGTCTCGGAGATTGCCTGCAAGGGTTTTGAGACGGCTGCAGTACTGGGTGATGGACATCTCACCCTGAGTGAGGCTGCGAAAATCAGCTTCGATGTAGACGGCGCGAGTGAGACGGTTGTCGCGGAAGATCCCTTCGATGGCGCGCCAGACGTCGTAGGCTGAGTCATCGGGGTTGAGAACGATGTCAAGAAGCTCCTTGGAGATGGTGGTGTAGAGCCAATTGACGATGGAGTGGTCGTTCATCGTCCAGTCAGAGTCGGTCGGAGCCTGCGTTGGGGCGGTGTCGATGTGCGCCCGCAGACCAAATTTGCCGAAGACTGTGTCGAAGAAGCGCCTCCACTGGGTGTAGTTGGATTCGGCTAAGTCAAGTGTGACGGGGACGTGAGATCGAATATTGACAAGCTGGATGGAGGAGGAAGGAGCAGTGATGCCCGGGGGATTTGCAGGTGCCCCGTGAGAAGGAGAGCTGGGGCGCGAGACAGAGGCGGAAGATTCTGGGGAAAAAATGGGATTGTTGTCCATGGCAGCGGAAGTTGGAGAGGATCGGTGAGCAGTCGGATGATTGAGGACACCGGTCTGCTCTGATACCATGAAGAGACTTTGGAGCCGAATCAATGATTGCATTCATCTCACAGGTATTTATACATGTACAAGCCTTGAACTGACTGAGTAAATAACTAACTAACTTATCTCCTATTCTATCGGATCATTCCCAGAGAAGTGGAGTTCAGTACGCCAACACTGTAGACTGAGGTAAACACGAATGGAAGTCTTCTCATCTGGCCAGTTATTTCTGCACAAATTAATAATGCGCCACTAGCTAACATCTAGCAGAATATGGCATTTTAACCTACTGCTATTGTGTGTTCCCAACCGCCCCGTCCAAACAATGAATAAATCTGGCGTGGCATCGCATCGCATTTGGCACTGCCCCATTAGTCTCTCTCTACATATATTTGGTCAACACGAGAAGATTTGGGAAACATGCTGATTGGAGTAAGACTTTGTCAACTAATGAAGATTAGGTTGGAGATTCCCACTACTTGACACCCTCAAAAGGCCAAAAATCCTAGTTGCTCTTAGTCAATAGTAGATGCTAGGTTGTGACTTTCCTGCTTCTATTAATTATACAAGGATACATAGCTCTCGTGTATTTTCTCGAATAAAAACATGTTAATTTGGCTCTCTCTCCAGGATGCACATCTGGTTAGAACACCCATTTCTATGCGAGAATGCAAACTTGCAACCGTATATAGCCATTACAAATAATGAGCAATTGAAAAATGCGAGCATTATATTTTGGTGCGACAAAAGTTCATGCATACTTTCGGCAGTTTTAGTTTTCTGCGCTCTTCAGATTTATTCTAATGGGAAGAAAAATACCGGCAGCAACCATAGTTATTGCGTGTACAAGAGTAAAAATGGGAGTGCATCCTTCCGTAGCATCAGGTAACCATACGTGAAGAGAGAATTATGCAGATTTCGCAACTGCACTCAAGAATAATAAAAAAGGCACACAAAGTAGTAAGGAATTAATCCCATTATTAGGAATCCAATTATTAGAAGTCAAATTAGGTCACACATGCAGGCATTTTGCATTCTCCTTTTCCCCCATTTATTATCAGTGTAGCTGTGTACAGTATGTAGAGACCGAGTAGACATTAGGACAGGGGCGGAGCCAGGAATTGGATATAGGGGGGGCAACATGGACAACAAGTAGAGTAGAACCAATGAACCATGCCGGATTTACCGATCCAATAGTCACATATCAGAGTAATATATTTCGCAAATTACAATGCAAAGAAAATTACATCTCTATTAACTTAAACTTAGCTCTACGACTACCAGCAAGATAATAGGCCTTAATAATATCATCATTACTAATCTTTGCGGCAATTCTAAGATTTGAACGCGTTTACTAGGGTCTCTCAAATCTAGTAGCTACAATTGGTTGATGCTCGGCAGCCTCGGCTTCTAATGGTGCAGCAGCAACACTACTCTGATTATTAGGATTTTCCACATCATGTTCATTAGGAGTTCCCCTTCCACGTTAGGAGTTTCCACTTTCACGTTATTCTGGCAGCCTCGGCTTCTAATGGCTTCAATACAATTAGCACTTGAACCAACAGGCTCAATACAATTAGCCCCCCCCCTCTCTCCGCCACTGGATTTGAGTGTAGGGAATCGGGAGGGGCTTGTTTCGATAAATTTGGGTGAAGGTGTTAGGGATTAAGTTCGTGATTCAATTATTGTAATGCCTCTACGAAAGTGTAGATACTGATATTTGAACGACGATCCAATCGTTGGCCTGTGCGCAATTAATTAATTGATGGACAATAACCAAATCAAAATTGCTCCAAACAGTAACGAGGGCTTAGCTTTGGTTTTAGGATTGATGGTAGTGATACAGGATATGAAGATGGTGGATATAGATGCTTAAACAGAAATCCGGTTGTGGGCTTGTGCCCCTCCGATCGATTAGCGGAATTAACTAATTGTTGCTTGCCTAAGCCATTGGCCATTGCCATTGCCTGATTGCCTCATCGCCATGGTTGCTTTGGGACTTACAACTTGTTCGAAATCATCGCCTTGTTTTATCACCAAAGATCATGGGAAGCTATGTGCAGCCACTGTCACCTTGCTATTCTCTGGGCCTCCTTTTGTATTTCACAAGTATTTCCTCCATTTTGTTAACATATAATAGGACCAATTAGTAGAAGATTGGGGGGTGCCAGGCCCCTCCCAGCCCCCCTCTCTCCGCCACTGCATTAGGATGAGCAACCTTGCAGGAATTTTCTGGGGGGCGGGGGAAGGCGGCTGGTCTAGTTGTCTATCTAATTAAGTAGGAGGTGTGGGAATATGATAGGCTGACACAATGTTGATTCGGTGTTGGCAGTAAATCTATTGGATACATGATAAATATGAAGGATCATGTGAGAAGGTCTAGATTAATGTTGTGATGAACCATTGCATGTTTTGTGGAGTGGTTAAGTGATCTTGCAAAGATCACATTTTATTTGGGCTGTTTTCTGGAATTTTCAAGAAAAACGGTAGTACCATAGGTGTTGGTGCTGTCATACCGCAAGGCAGTAGTATCGCAGGTGTTGGTGTGGTTATACCGCAGGTGTTTGTGCGGTCATATTACAATGCGATAGCACCGATTACACGCGGTATGTTATTTCCAAAGAGGACCATTTCAGCATTGTAAGGTGTGGTAGTATCGGTTTGGGGAGTGATAGTACCGCAGTGCAGTAGTACCGGTATGTTGCGTTCAGTACTACCGGATTTCACAGAAAAGTAAGGTTTTGGGAAATTGAATCATGGATTGAGTTAGCTTGACCAAGGTCAATGGATATATGTTACATGAAGTATATTTTGGCTAACGTGGATCAAGTTATGAATCCAGTTATTAGAAGTCAAATTAGGTCACACAGGTAGGCATTTTTCATTCTCTTTTCCCCCAATATGTATAGGTGTAGGAGTTTATTTATTGACAGTGTAGCTGTGTACAATATCTAGAGACCAAGTAGACATTAGGATGAGCAACCTTGCAGGAATTTTCTATGTTGGTGGTGGGTGGGGGGGGAGGGGTTTGGCCAGTCTAACAGTCTATCTAATTAAGTATGAGGTGTGGACATATGATGGACCGACACAACGTTGATTCGGTGTTGACACCGAATAGTTTGGTAACTAAATCTATTGGGTACATGATAAATCTGAAGGACCGTGTGAGAAAGTCCAGAATAATATTGTGATGAACTATTGCAAGTTTCATAGAGTGGTTAAGTAATTTTTGCAAAGATCGCATTTTGTTTGGGCTATTTTTTTTAGAATTTTCAAGAAAAATAGTAGTACCGCAAGTGTTAGTGTAGTCATACTACAAGTGTTTGTGCGGTCATACTGCAATGCGGTAACACCGATTACACAACGGTACATTATTTCCAGATAGGTCCATTTTAGGATTGCAAGGTATGGTAGTAAGGGTTTGGGGAACGGTAGTAGCGTAGTGCGGTAGTACTGTCATGTTGCGTGCGGTACTACCAGATTTCGCACGAGAAAGGTGAGAAATATGGAAGACGGGTTCGAATGGCAGAACGGTACCATGTAGCTTGGACGGGTCAAGTGAGCCATAGTTCAGTGGAACCGGGACGGGAGAGACTTGGCAACGCGTGGTAAGCTAGTGGTGCACTTACACGAGGCAAGCGCGGTGATTGATTGCAATGGATGGTGATGACTAGGTCAACGAAGGGTATTTTGATAGCTTGGCGAAAATACTGAAAACTACCTTGGATCAAAATCGCAGCGCATGAGTGGCACTTGAAAGAGAGGTTTAGGTCAATATGGAACTGGTTTGATTAAGACGGATCAAGGATAACGATTTAGCAGATACAGACTTATACGCTTTGAAAAGCGTGCATATGTGAATATGTGTAACACCCGTGTGTCTGGAGGTACCGAGTTTCCCCCATTGTGCTAAGTGGATATTATCTACTAAGGATTAGAGGTGGTAGGTTAACTTACCTATAAAAGGGGTTGGAATGGAGACATGCGGTTAATTATCCAACCACTCTATCAGGTGCTCTCTTGTTTAGGGTTAGGGTTTGAGAGTGAAATACTTAGTGTGCTCTCTGTCCTCTAAGGTGGAGTTGTTGTGAAACTTACCTTTTCAAGTGGCAATACATCAATCTTTGATCATCTCCATGTCTATCTCTTGTTTTGATTGATTTGCTCTTGTTTTGGTTGGTTTTGATCTCTTCTCTTCCTTCTTCTTGATCTTGCTGTACCAAGGACATGAATGAGATGGTGATTACATCTTGAAATCAATCTCCAATCATCTAGACACTTTGATAATAAATTCATCAAGAAATCCAATTTTGATTGATTTTGGTCTCACCAAGTGATTTCTTATTTCAAGTATTTTTTGGTTGTGTTCTTTAGTGTTCTAACTTGCTGTGATATGTGGTAATACATCTAAAACTATCTTAGCCATCTTCTACCCACGAGCAAGTTGTATTAACCGATTTTGGTTTTTTACTTGGTTTTGATGCAACCTTTCTTCAAACTGAAAAAGGTCTTAATTTTAGCCATAATTTTCATGATCATTTATTGGAATAGATTCATAATATCCTAGAGAAAATCCCTGCAAAGTTTCATATCATTTGGGTCTTGGATAAAATGATCCATTGATTTTGGTTTTTGAACTCAGTATGAAATCACTATTCATTGAAGAAAAAGGTACTACCGCCTTTATAATTGTGGTACTACCGAAAAAAGGTACTACCACAGTTATAACAAAGGTACTACTGATTTTCCTGATTTTTTCAGCTGAGTTATGTGTTGGCTTTCTATTCTAATCTTTATAACTTATAGTCATAGAAGTGAAGGTAGTTGAATATTTAAGAAAATTTTTTAGGCACTATTCACTCTTATTTGTTATCATCTTCGGCCCTATAAAATAAAACCAAATGAATAATCTAGTGTAAAGGTTATAGTCCTTGCAGACTCTATTTATCTTGCCTATCATTAGACATGCCAAAAGGATGACAGGAACACTATGGTTTGATTAAAATTTGGTGGAACCGGCTGGGATCCAGAACACCGCTCCTAATAATTCTCGTTAACAATGGCCCCTTTTTAAATACTCGTAGTTGATATTAGTACTAACGAAACGAGCATAGAATCTCACGATGAATGAGTCGCTGACAAGTCCGTCCCACCAATTCAATATGAACGAAAGAAAATCAATTTGCCAATGACTGACTCCTAGCACTCCGCTTAAACTACACATCATTTTAGGTCAGAGTAGTAGAAGATAAACACCCTTTATTCGCGAATGCGCGTTACTTTTGACCATGACAAGATTACCAGCAATCACCTTTTACATTAAAAAAAAAGTCCACGTTTGAATGGATTCTTGGGGCATGTTTTTCAAAAGGGAAATCTAGGGCGACGTGGGGCGCCCAATATTGTATGGTGGTTTTTAGATTTTTGACGATAGATGAGACTAGAAAGGTTGGTTTATGACTTATTATTTATAATTTCTCTAAATAAATAAATGAAATGTATTCTTTGTCTTCTTTTTAAAACGGTTTATCGGGACAGTTTTTCGAAGAGATTTATCAACTTATCGATATTCAGTTCGTTTGCATAAGTACAAACGTTAGAACAAAAAAAATCAGTTGCAACCGAAAATAACCCATCCAAAAACACAGTAAAGGGTGGCACTGCAGGTTTGAGGCCCTGCTCAAAATTTTTGAGTGGCTTATGGCTGAAAAACACTGTAACTGGCTGAAAAACACTATAACTGATGGAGACTTATTTAACATAATTAAATTTAAAAAAAATTTAAAAATAGAAAAACATGTTAGCCTATCACATATAATGTAAATAAATACGAGAAAAAAGAATCGGCAAAAAAATCTAAAATATAGAAAAGATAAAATTTATAAATAGTAT
Source organism: Dendrocalamus sinicus (assembly GCA_036346575.1). Classification (NCBI taxonomy): domain Eukaryota; kingdom Viridiplantae; phylum Streptophyta; class Magnoliopsida; order Poales; family Poaceae; genus Dendrocalamus; species Dendrocalamus sinicus. The sequence goes on along the minus strand of CM070660.1, from coordinate 5,297,311 downwards.
AAAATAAGTTAGAAATCAAAAGCTTAAATCGAAGTAAGCGGGCCTAAAGCGGATGTCACGGAGTCAGTACTGAGGATGAAGCAGGCCCGTGTTTTCCACGGGGGCTGACTCCGGTGCACGCGCAACGGAAAACACGCGCACACGGCACACACACTTGGGCAGACCGACTCGTCCTCACGCCACGAGCCGCACGTGAATGCTAACCCACTTGTCCTCTGCCGGGCGAATTGCCGTACTCGATCTCTGTTTGGTTCTGCTCAAACAAGAGCATATTTTCACCTTGGTAGTAGCAGAAAAGTTTAAATAAAAATCTGGTAGTAGCAGGAGCTGGACGGATGCTCCCTCCGGTAAAAAAAAACATATCGTTTTGGCAAGCAATATGGTCCCAAAATATCATTTTGAGTACTAATTTCTATTATACTATATTTACAAAATCTAATAAACTTATAATATTAGAAAAGTAGTTCTTCAGTCAAAGATATTGATATAAATATTTTTTTAAAAAATATTGTTATGCAAAGTTTCAAAAATCTACCTATACGTATCTGTAACCGACATGTATTTGTGACTAAATAAGTATATAACAAGGCAGTGGGAACTGTAATCTCGACCACTAGATCGACATCGAACCGTATTCATACTACCATTAGGTGGTGATCAGTTGGGCTTTTTTTTGTTGGCTTATGGCTGAAAGCACTGTAGCTAGTTGAAAAAAAACACTGTAGCTGACAAATGCTTATTTAGCATAATTAAATTTTAAAAAATTAAAAAATATAAAAAATATGTTAGCATATTACGTATAATACAAACAAATACGGGAAAAAAGAACCGGCAAAAAAGCACAAAAAAGCCAAAAATTTAGAAAAAGATGAAATTTATAAATAGTGAAAAATAAGCTGGAAGCCAGAAGCTTAAGCCAAATTGATCAGGGTTAATCCTACCAATATGGCAATATTAATTGCCCGGTGGTACGGCAGGTCAACCGAATTTCGGGTTGGGTACGTACAACCTCCTGTCTGATTACAGCGACGGCGGTACGGCAGGTTAACCTGTTGGTACCATAATTAATTTTGCTGTTAATCCAACACCATGCCATAAGCGACAGCTTCCGTATCAACCAAATGCAGAGCAACAAGATAGCTTAAGGTAGCTAACCAGTCATGCGACGAGACAATCCGTATCATCAGTCACCTCTCCCTCCGTCTCTTAGCTCGGCCTCACTGCAAAATTTGCTTGTAGAACACTCATGTGGGATCCTAATAATCAAGCCGTTCAGAATATTACAAGAAGCTTGCAGAGCCAATGCAATTCACGCAAATGGACTACAACTCTACATAAGACGCGTGAATTTCTTAGGAAGCAATGAACCTGTTTTTTGGTTATGGCGGATGGCTTTTAGCTGTAGTTAAGGATTTTTATCTGTGTTTTTTTGAGATTGCAGCAGGCAATAGAGATACCGATATGAACAACATACACGATTTAAGGCTTAGAAAGTTTTTGAAAGAATTCACCTTAAGAAATATTTCGATTTTCAAAAAAACCAAAAAATAGCCATAAACCCATCGCATAAACTTTGATGGTGGAGTGTCATGGCATAAATTTTGATGTGTCAAAAGTCATAAACCCATCACATAGTCCTCTAGGAACCTAGGTAGAATCAACTTATGGGCCCCGGTGTCACAGAACACCGAGCCTAAATTTTTTTAGCAAGGATTAGCACCTTCAACTCATATGTGAACCCTCCAGCCTAGACTCAATACACCTGGTTTTTTCTTTAAAGCCTAACGAAGGAAGCACTAGCGGCCTAAATTCATGGTAGCTAGTAGTAGTCCACGAGGAGCTTCCGCTTCTTTCAGCCCATGAGGCAACTACAATAGGCCGAGCTAGCCCTTGAGCCAGCCTAAGAGGGAGGACCGCAACAGACCACAACGTTTATTTGATCGATCTCGAAGTGTGTCATCTCGCAGCAGCCATCGACGTCTGTTAGCTAGTTTTGTATGGTCAGCCAGGAGATGTGCACCACATCTGCACCTAGCCAAATAGCGACCGGTCACCGGAGAATAGGAGAAATCGGAGCCACGAGCCGTCCTCGCCTGCCATCTCACCGCGGCGCCGCCTGGTCCCTGTTATCTCACACCCTCACCAGTTGAAGGGAGCTTAGATTCTCCTGATCAGTATGTAGTTTGCTCTAAATTTCTCATAATTTTTCCAATTTATTTCAAGAATAGGGCTAAATTTGTGAGTTAAGGTTTCAATGCGATGATTGTTGATTGATTTTTGTCAAATTGTAGGGTTAAGACTTAGTGTTTCAATTCTAATTTTTGGAATACCGACCTAGCTCGTTGTAAATCGGAGGCAAAATTATAGTATTTGACCATAATATTAAGTCACTAGACGTATTTTTCTATTATATTGTTCTTAAACTATTGAATATACAAATATCTAATTGATTTTAATTAATTAATGATGATTTCATAAATGATATACTAATAAGAATTGACGAAAATTATCCATGATGTTATGGTTCGTCACTTTATAAACTTGAAATAATGTAAACACTAAAAGGTAATGAATTAACTTACATTTGACTGTTCTACTTTTTTATTTGAAAACTTCAAGTAATTTTTTTCTCTTTTAACTAGCTATTGTGGTTGGATGAAGTATTTTACCAATACCGACTAACTTTTGTTTGTGCTTTCACCTTTAGTTCCTTCAGTTTACTGCAACTAACCAATATTATTATCGGGCTTCTTAATTTTGCTAAGTATTTAGACCACTAATTATTTATCATCATACACTATCATCGGTTATGTTGAAGTATAAAATTGACGGTCACGTTACTATTTAGCATAATTGTTGTAGGGGTGGCCCCCACCTACACACGTTCGACCTGCTGAGCCAAGAGGCCCATTAAGGCACGTAAAAAGACACCTACACCCTCAACATAGTAGCCATGTATTGTAATCAGACCTTATGGCCATGTATATATACAGCCCTGAGAAAGGAGAGACACACAACTCATTTTCTACACTTACTTTGTTAGTCTCTCTATTTACTGTTTGGTCCATAGCTACAACAGTTGGTGCCATCCGCGGGGACGACAAGAAAGCTACGAGCTTGGGAGAAGCAATGGTGCCCAAGAAAGCAACGGCGACAGCCAAGCGAAACAGAAACACAATGATAGCAACTGCTGAGGCCGGCACACAAGGGGCGGTGGTCCAAGGCCCTCCACCCATGGCAGCGACACCTTGGCGCTGTGGGTGGCAAGCGGCCAACGCCAACACGAGGAGCTAGCTCCAACACTCATATTGGCATGACCGTCGATGATGCCACCTGCGTCGGCATGACTGTCGACGACGTCACTCGCGCCAGCACGTCTGCCGACCCTAGCGCTCGCGTTGGCATGTCCGCCGACCCCAGAGCACGCACCGACACGTCAAGTGACTTGGACACCCATGCCGGCAGGACCATCAACCCTGAAGCCCATGCCAATATATCAAGAGACCTTGGAGCCTACGTCGACACGTCTGTCAACTTCGACGCTCACGTCGGCCCTATCGTCAGCCGCCATGCTTACCGCACCAACATGCCTAGCCACTCCGACACCAAAGGCGTCATCGCTCACAACCTTGCCGCACATTCCTCCGTGCCTGCAGACTCCGCTGCTCGTGCGACGGAGGGCACTCTGGTGGCAACCCTCAGAACATTGCAACGTGAGCTAGCAGACCTCTGGAGTGTAATGCGGGAGATGCAAGAGGCTCAGAGTCAACAAACACCTATGGCAGCAGTCGCGGAGGTCACCGTCGAAAGGACAGATAGTCGCAAGGCCCCTACCACCACCCGCAATACACTCAAGCATGTGGACCCAAAGTCTCCTCTATTCGCTAAATTGCAGCAATTCGCGTGGCCAGAAGACTTCAAAATGCCCACGATCAAACTGTACAAGGGCGGTACGGACCCTTGAGAGTTCGTATGCGTCTATGAGATGGCCATTGAAGCGGCGGGGGTGACGACTCGGCAAAGGCGAAGACATTGCTGCTCGCTCTTCAAGGGATAGCGCTCTCCTGGTTCTTCACCTCGTGCCAAACTCCATATATGCATGGGAGCAAAACTGGGACCGCACGTACAATAACTTCAAGGGAAATTACGTCGAGCGGGTGGATGCAGACTAGCTTTTGACCATCAAGCAGAAGCCTTCCGAGAAACTCTGGGAATATTTCAAGTGTTTCGCCAAAGTTCGCTGCCAAGTTAAGGATGTAAACGAGACCACCATCATCAATGCGGCAATATGAGGTCTTTGTCTGGGGCCGTGGCCGTGGCCGAGTATAACGTGTGCAAACCCATAAAAATGGTCGCAAAACTCTTTGACAAGATGGAAGAGTATGTAAGGGCAAAAGAAGATGTGCAGCGATGCCAAGGCAATGCTTTTGAGGCAAAGCAAATGCCTGATCCTTCGAAGGATGGCTTCAATGTAAGCAGCGAAAGGGCCAATGGCCCAGGTATGTCCTCAACATCGAGGGTGGCGGAGATGGCAAGAACACTTTAGCCAGCCATGGGCATGGTCATAGAGGCCGCAGTCATGGAAGAGGACGGGCCCACAATGACAGAGGACAGGGCCATGACGACAGATAACAACAGGGGCTCTGGTGCAAGGTACATGGGCACTGCCCCGACCATCACAAAGCTTCGTGAAAGCGTCATTAGGGACAAGGCCATCGAGGCAAGAGCACTGGTGGTGGCACACGTGTAGCAACCCCTGAGGGCCAGCTAGTCCAATTTGCCCCATCGCTTTGCACATACAGACCCCTGACGTTGGATCACACCAAGTCATTAACGTCACCACGGGCAGTTCGTCGTTATAATTCTCATCCAAAAGATAGTGGAAGGCCTGCGCCCGTCGACTAAACTATGTCACCGCTTATCCCACCCAAATGCCCCTGAGTTGGGCACAGGCCAACATTACTTTCTTGATGGCTAATGAGGCAGGTGTGGACTTCCCTCACCAGGATCCCTTGGTGGTGCAGGCAAGTATCCTAGGATGCAATGTCAAACGTGTCATTGTCGATGGAGGCAGCTCGGTAGATATTTTATTCACCAGCACCTTCGACCAGATGGGCATTCCTTGGAGTAGACTCGAGCCTCTGGATATGCCACTTTAGGGCTTCGGGGGATAGCTGCTCCGGGCCTTAGGTGAGGTGCTACTCAAAGCGTCTTTTGAGTAGGGCGACCAAGCAAGAAGAGAGGTGGTAACCTTCAACGTTGTTGATCTTCCCTACCCATAAAACGCTATTCCTAGAAGGGTGATGCTTAACTCTTTTGGAGTAGTCCCACATCATAGTTTCTTGTGCATGAAGCTGCTGGGTCTATAGGGGATCATCACCATGTTTAGAGACCAGGATCTTAATCGCCGTATAGAGCTCGGTGCACAAGGTCCCCTCCGCAATGTGCACACTATCATTGAGACCCTCACCACACCCACATCATCATCGCCATTAGCTCCGGGGTGGACGCCCAAGCCCAAGCTAGACATCGAGGTCAAAAGGGTCCTCCTGCACGACACGATGCCTCTCGGCAAGTCTTTATTGGTGAGGGCCTCACCCCAAAGGCCGAGCAGGGACTTGTCCATGTCCTTTGTAGTAACACAGACGTCTTCGCATGTTGTCAACCGACATCACAGAAGTAGACTGCTCCATCATTGATCACAAACTCGTGGTATGCCCAGACACCAAGTCAATTAAATAGAAGCTAATGCGTATGTCCCTCGAGCGCCAGCAAGCCACCAAGACGGAGGTCACTAAACTACCACAGTCTGGTGCCATCCGTGAAGTGCATCACCCAGAGTGGTTCACCAATCTGGTGCTAGTTAAGAAGGCCAGTGGCGCATGCATTATGTGAGTTGACTTTACGAACCTCAACAAGGAATGCCCAAAGGATAGCTATCCCCTCCCTAAATCGACTAGTTAGTGGACACCACGGCGGGGTGCAAGTTGATGAGCTTCCTCGACACATACTCCAGCTACCACCAAATTCATATGGCCACAGTGGATGAGGCCAAGACAACCTTCATAATTCCGGGAGGCACCTTCTACTTCACCAGAATGCCTTTCGGTCTCAAAAACGTGGGAGCCACATTCACCTGGCTGGTGGCCCTCTCCCTCGCCCTCGCTACCCAGCTTGGAAGGAACGTTGAAGCATACGTTGACGACGTAGTGGTTAAAAGCAGACGAGCCATGTCCCATGGGCAAGACCTCTAATAAACTTTCGATAACATCTAACGCGCTGGCATCAAGCTAAATCTGGACAAATGCGTCTTCGGAGTGCAAGTGGGGATGTTGCTTAGATTTCTGGTGTCAGGACAAGGAATACATGTGAACTCAAAAAAAGTTGATGCAATCCTCTCCATGGAGCCGCCCAAGGAGACAAGGGAGGTCCAGAGGCTGACAGGCCGCTTGCTACTTTGAGTCGCTTCCTGTCTAGAGCAGCTGAGCGAGGTCTCCTATTTTTCAAAATGCTTCGTGGCTGTGATGGATTCCATTGGAACGATGACTGCGTGCTGGCCTTCAATGAGCTAAAAAAACGCGTCACCAAACTCCCAACTCTGGTGTCCCTAGCACTTGAGGCTCCATTGTTGCTCTATTTGGCGGCCGTACTAGCAGCAGTAAGTGCAGTCCTCGTCTTGGAGGAGGGGTCCATCCAACGATCCATCCAGCGCTTCAGGGAGCCAAGACATGATACACCTAGTTGGAGAAGATATCTTGCACACTCCTCATGGCCTCGTGAAAGCTTCGGCACTACTTCCTAGCACACCACATTACCGTGCCCTTGTCCTTCCCCTTGGCTTAGATGCTACAGAACAAAGAATTTATGGGCCACATTGGCAAGTAGGTAGCCGAGCTTGCACCCTTCTCCTTGATGTACACCTCCCGCACAACGATTAAATCGCAAATCCTTGTAGACTTCATCACGAAGTGGACTCCATCGGCCCAACCACAAACTCACCTACCTACTGAGCCAGTGTGGGATGTCCACACCAATGAAGCTTACGACATCTCTGGGGTAGGTGTTGGAGCGGTCATCACAACACCCGATGGGCGTCGCCTGCACTACTTTGCGTGGCTCGATTTCCCCACAACAAACAACATAGCCGAATGCAAGGCCCTACTTTTTGGGCTTGGCAACCTCAAGGCCCTCAGTGCGGAGGGTGTTGGTACATACCGACGCGCGCCTACTCGCGGGGCACATGGACAAATCCTACCAGGCCAAGGATCTTGACCTCGCTAAATATCTGGCCATCATCAGAGTGAGGGAGCGCAATTTCTTGGGCATCACGGTCAAGGCTGTCCCACGGGTTGACAATGAGGAGGTTGATGCCCTCGCTAAGGCCATGAGTCAGCAACTCTAGCCACCCATGGGAGCATTTGTTGAGACCCTCACCGTCGTAGCCATCACACAGGACTAGCGTGACTCCACCTTGGTCCACTAAATTACCAATGAAGGCGACTGGAGGGAGCCTATCCCTGTGTTCCTGCAAGGAACAATTGAACCAGATGACTCGCATGAGCTACGACAGCTACAACAATGTGCGAGGACCTTCAACATGCTTGAGGGTATACTTTACAAGCGCAAGGTGTGCGCCCCGCTCCTGCGATGTCTCTCGCGTCATGAGGGATAACAGTTCCTCGCCGAAATTCACATAGGGCTATGTGGCTCCCATATCTCTCAAAGAGCTCTTGTTAGCAAAGCATTCAGACAAGGCTTCTACTAGCCCACTGCGGCCACTGATGCTTAAGACCTCATCAGGAGGTGTCAAGGATGCCAATGGGTGGAGAGGATGATTTACAAACCTCCCACCCAGCATCAACCTATCCTGTCGGTCTGGCCATTGGCACAATGGGGAGTTGACATCATTAGTCTGCTACCGCACGCCCTGGGGGACCTACGATTCGTTGTGGTCATGTACGAGTACTTTTCCAAGTGGCCCGAGGCGATCGACCTAGCCAAGTGACCTTCACGGTGGTGCAGTGGTTCCTCTCGCAGCATATCATTTGCTGCTTCAGGGTCACAATGCAAATCACTATCGACAATGGCCTACAGTTCAACTCCATGACCTTCAAGGCGTTCTATGAATGAATGGGCATCAAGCTCTACTACGCCTCCATAGAACACCCACAGTCCAATGGAGCAATCGAGCGGGCCAACAGTACCATCTCCGCGAGCGTGAAAAAGCACCTCATGGGTCTCCTGAAGGGTAGATGGCTGCACGAGCTATCAAGCATACTCTGGTCCATCTGCACCACGATGACGCGCCCTATAGGATTCACACTGTTTAAGCTGCTCTTTGGAGATGACACAATGACCTAGAGGAAATCAAGGAGTCCTGGCCCCAGCTCCCACCAAAGCATGAGCAGTGATGCGGCCCATAGGCCAACCACTCAGCAGGCCGAAGGGACAGAGGGGGCCAAAAGGCCTGACGATATGGTTTTGGGCTGTAGGAGATGAAACCCTTTACCATGGGAGGGTACTGTTGTAGGAGTGGCCCCCACCTACACCCATTCGGCCTGCTGGGTCAAGAGGCCCATTAAGGCATGTAAAAAGACACCTACACCCCTGGCATAGTAGGTCACTGTGGGGGTATTATTGTAATCAGGCCTTATGGCCATGTATATATACAACCCTGAGAAAGGAGAGAGAGAGAGAGACACGGCTCATTTTCTACACTTACTCTGTTAGTCCCCTATTTACTGTCTGGTCCGTAGCAACAATAATAATATTATTTAAAAATTATATATGTTGTTATATGTATGATGAAATAGTGAATCCTGGTCATTTTCGTTTTAGTTCTGCCCCTATCTAGGAAGTTATGAAGGAGACTACCACTGTTGCATTATGGCTAAAGTTGGAACATATTTGCATACCAAGGATCTGACCAGCAGGATGCATTTGTAGTAGAAGCTTTTCTCACTCAAGTTGTGAGAAAGTAAATTGGTGCAGGAACATCTAACCACGTTAAAATATGTGGGCACCGACCTTGAAGCCATGGAGGTTAAATGTGATGATAAAGATTTGGATCTTATTCTGTATTGTTCACTGTCTACTCCATTCACTATGTTTAGAGACATAATTCTCTATAGTCAAGATACTCCTACTGTAATGGAGGTTTATGAAGCTCTATATACTAAAGAAAATATGAAAAATATGGTTTTGAGTGAGAGCTTGAGTTCGTATGCAAAAGGTTTGTCTGTTCAAGGCAAACCAATCAAGATGTCTCTGACCAATGATTCCAAAGCCAGAAACTTGAGCAGATACAAAGTTATTTAAAGTCTAAGATCAAGAAGTTGTGCCACTACTACAGGAAGAATGGACGTGATATCTTCGAGTGTTGGAAACTCTATAATAAGGAGAAGAGGAATAATAACTCTAAGAAGGATCAACAAGATAATGAAGCTAAGGGCACCATTATCACAAAAGAAAATTTTGAAGGGGAGATTCTTGTTGCCAGCTACTGGTGATTCCAAAACCAGTGATGAGTTTGATGAGTGGATTCTTGATTCAGCCTACACTTTCCACATGATCCTAAACTATGGCTGGTTAATTATGAGGCTATTCCAAGTGGATCAGTATTAATGGGAGATAATACTCTGTGAAAGATTGCAGGCATCGGTTCCATCCAGATCAAGATATTTGTTGGCATCATTAAAACCCTATCGAAGGTCTGACACATTCCAACTTTAAAAAGGAACCTTATCTCGTTGAGTATTCTTGATGCAAAAGGGTACTAGTTTTTAAGTGGAGGTAGAGTTCTGAAGATCTCTGAAGACTTTCTTGTTGTGATGAAAGGTGATATGAAGTCAACAAATAACTACCATCTTGAAGTCACTACCCTGGTTGGGAAGGTTGCTGTTGTCTTGACCAGATTGTCTAATGGTGATCGGACAAGTCCATGGCATATGTGTCTCGAGAATATGAGTGAAGCCAGCTTAAAGGAGTTGTGCAAAAAAAGTCTGCACGATAGTCAAGGTCTCGACCAGTTAAAGTTTTGTGAACAATGTGCCTTGGGTGAACAAAAGAAGGTGGGTTTCAGCTCTGCAAATCACTTTTCAATAGGTATATTGGACTATGTTCACTCTGATTTGTGGGGTAAATCTCAAATCCTTTCCTTGGAGGTGCCAATTATATGTTGACCATCATCGATGACTACTCTTGAAGAGTTTGGGCATACTTCATCAAACACAAGTTTGATGTGTTCAAGATATTCAAAGAGTGAAAGATTATCAATGAGAAATAGACCGACAAGCATGTTAAGAAACTCCAAACATATAACAACCTAGAACTCTGTTCGGGAGAATTTGAAGCCTTATGCCAATTGGAAGGCATTGTAAGGCATTACACAGTACCAGGCACACCTTAGCAGAATAGTGTGGCCGAACACATACATAGAACCGTCATGGAAAAGGTATGCTGCATGCTGTCAACGTCTGGTTTGTTAAATAGTTTTTGAGCTGAGGCTACTTTCATTGCTTGTCATTAATCGATCATCGAACATTGCCATCGACAAGAAAGCTCCTATCTGTGTGTGGTCTAGTTCCCCCCGTAGACTACTTGAGCATAAGGATTTTTGGTTGCCCTACTTATGCTTATAATAATAAAGGTAAACTTGAGCCAAGATCCGTTAAGTGCATATTCCTCCGCTATAAGCCTGGAGTTAAAGGTTGTAAGTTATGGAATCTTGACACCCAAAAGGTGGTTTTGAGTAGAAGTGTTACTTTCGATGAGTCTGCTCTGCTGAAAGGAATTATGACCAATGATGCTCCGGTTAAGAAGCCACAAAAGACCAGAATGCAAGTGGAGCATGTCATTGATTCAAAATTCTCACCAAAGGCCAATAAGGAGAATACACATGATAGCCCTGTTCAAGCTTTGACCAGTAATCTCCAACAGGAACTAGTTAGAACCAACAATCCATTGCAGTTGGTCGGGAAAGGAGGAAAATCTAGCCACTGAAAAGGTTAATTGAAGAAGCCAACATTGTGGCTTATTGTTCAAACACGGCAGAAGATACTGAAGGCACTGCTCAACCTTCAACTTCTTCAGAGGCCATTTGCTATGGTGAGTCGGATAAGTGGATGGTAGTTATGCATGAAGAAATGGATTCCCACAAGAAGAATTCCACTTGGGAGTTGGTCGAGTTCCCGATTGAAAAGAAACCTATTTGCTGCAAGTGGATTTACAAGAACAAGGAAGGCACATCTCCAATCAATCAGGTTAGGTACAAGACAAGGTTCGTTGTTAAAGGACATAATCAAATTTTAGTTATTGACTTTACAGATATTTTCTCCTCGATCATGAAGCATAGTTCTATTTGGATCTTACTCATCATGTAGCTATACATGATTATGAGCTTAAGCAACTAGATGTTAAGATCATATTATTACTCGGGGAGTTAGAAGAAGACATCTATATAGAGCAGCTAGAAGGTTTTGTCATTCCAGGAAAGGAGAATTTTGGTTGCAAATTAAAGAAGTCTCATTATGGTCTAAAGTAGTCTCCTAGATAGTGGTACAGGAGATTTAACTCCTTTATGATCTAACTATGATAGTTGTGTTTATTTAAAGATTGTTAATGGTTCAGCTATCTACTTGCTCCTATTTATCGATGATATGCTGATTGTGGTAAAAGACAAGTCTGAAATATCAAAGGTAAAGGCACAAGTAAGCAGAGAATTCGACTTGAAGGATCTTGGTGCAACAAAGAATAATCTTGGTATAGAAATCATCAGAGATCATCAGTATGGAAAGTTATACCTGAGTTAGAGAGGGCATATTGAAAAAGTGCTCCATCATTTCAACATGCATAAAGCCAAACCGACCAATACTCCATTAATTGCACATTTCAAACTCTCTTCAGCATCAAGTCCACAAACAATTGAACACATGTCAAGTGTTCCATATGCAAGTGCAGTCAGATCACTTATATACGCCATGATCCGCTCTTGCCCGACTTATCTCATGCTTTGAGTGTTGTTAGCAGATATATGGCCAATCCAAGGTAAGACCATTGGAGAGCAGTTCAGTAGATCTTAAGATATTTGAGGGGCACTTCTAATTCTTATTTACAGTTTGGAAAGACCAGTGATGTACTGGTCAGATATGTAGATTCTGATTTTGCTATAGATTTAGATAAGAGGAGGCCTCTTACTGGTTATATATTCACTATTGGAAGCTGTGCCGTAAGTTGAAAAACTTGTCTGTAAATTGCTGTTGCTCTTTCGACCACTAAAGTCGAGTACATAGTTATTTCAGAAGCCTGTAAAGAAACCGTTTGGCTAAGAGGTTTGTTCACTAGGCTTTGTAAAAGTACATCGTGAACCAACATCCATTGTGATAGTCAGAGTGCTATTTGTCTTGTAAAAGATCAAATGTTCCATGAAAGAACAAAGCACATTGATATCAGATATTGCTTCATCCAAGGAGTTATTTCTCAAGGTGATGTTAAAGTTTGCAAGATCAGTACTCATGATAATCCTGTTGATATGATGGCAAAACCAATTCCTACTGATAAATTTGAGCTCTGCTTAGATTTAGTCAGTATTACTCATTAGTACTTTTTAAACGTTTGACACACAATAAGTGTTTTACAATTATTCAAGAAATTCATTGGTATTTTCTGCTACAGGAGGAATTTGACTCAAGGTAGAAATTGTTGTATTTTATGAGCTGAATCTGGTCGGGTCCGACAAATTAAAGAATTCGATTAGGATTCGCTCAAAACATATATTCTGATTAGTTTGACTAGTCGGTAATACAAACCGATTGAAGGTTATGATTTGGATCATCTTCGTGTTCGTGATGAATTTTGCACTGACTTACACTAGACGTGGTCTCCAAAGGTGTTTGCGCTGATTAGAGCTAGACGTGGCTACTTGAGGCACTTCTGATTATTACTCTTCACCGTTATCTTCTGAGACTCAGTTTCGACTCCGAGCGAGGTGTTGTTTCTCTCTCCGAACAGGTTATTCTTCCAGTTTTTGAGTAGGTCTCTGTTTCCATTACCGATTAGGACTCTGTTCCTTCCTTGCCTGGGACTCTTATTCCCAAGATTATTTATATCCCCTGTACACCTTATGATAGATACCAGTGTGCACAACATAAGTTATCTACACATGTAATACAAGTATTCTGTAATTTCTCCTCTACATAGTAATTTCGCTGATTGTGGGTCTGAGGGTTTTTTTTCCAAAAGAGTTTTTCATATTAAATCTTTTTCTCAAACTCATTATTATTTATTATTTTATATCTGCCTATGTGTTATATAAAGTGGTATGAGAGCATAACAGGGAAAAGAGAGCAGAAGAAATTAGGAAGGGGGAGAGAGAGAGAGAGAGAGAGAGAGAGAGAGAGAGAGAGAGAGAGAGAGAGAGAGAGAGCAAGTGATGCAGAGATTGGTCCATCTGCAGAAACGTTCAGTCATCACATGGTGATCAACTGAAAATTCAGGTAAAGTGAAGATGGTAGCAATCTATTATACAGGAACTGAGCCTGGCTCAGTTGGTGGAGATGTACACCCCACCATCAAAGTTTATGTGATGGGCCGACACAACGTTGATTCGGTGTTGACACCTCACTGCAAATTTTGCTTGCAGAACACTCATGTGCGATCCCAATAATCAAGTTCAGAATACTGCAAGACGTTTGCAGAGCCAATGCAGTTCACACAAAGGGTCTACAACTCTACATAGAACGCCTGAATTTCTTAGGAAACAACGGTCCTGTTTTGTTTTTTAAGTTGTAGTTGATAGTTTTTTTACTGTAATAGATGATTTTTATCTATGAACTGGTTCACTTTAAACTTTGGTCTGTACGAGAATTGGGTGGCGATAGGACCAGGGGTTGGTGGCGATGGGGCCGAGTAGGAGGAGGCTTTTGAGGCGGCATGCAGCTTGAGTGGAGTCAAGCTGGGAAACAGCTAGCTCACTAAACACACTTGCGCCTTGCATGCAATGCTTAATGCTTTAGCTCCAGCTCGATCGCTTGGTCCTGATCGTCTACCTAGTTTGGGCCCTCGATCTCCATCATGAGCCATGGAGCTAGCTAGCAAGCCTTCACTTGCTTTGATTTGGTCCCCTGATTAATTGTTTCATTGGGTAGATTAGTTGTAATGTCACTGATGAATGCACACTACGTGTAATATGGAAGAGATGCCCACACCTTTTATTTTAGGAAACCGTGAGCTTTCATCAATCAATTCTGCCGGAGGTACCCGTGCCTCCGAGAGCCTAGTAATTTCGCTATTTGTTCACACTATACCATTGTACATAAGTAGTGGAAAATTTACTAGTTAATATCCAAAGTGCAACTTTACAAGAAGAAAGTGCTTCAGTATGCCTGTATAAATATATTCCCTCACCTTTCTTTAATAGCTTAAGCTTTGAGCTCCTTTACGGTACATCCAATTCAATGTGGACCGTCTATTCTTTTTTATCCTTCGGTTCATATTATTTAGAATTTACTTATACTACACCTGGTAGTATAAACTATAGAATTTTAAGGAGGATAGAATTGTAATTGCCCTTACGTGGATTGCACGGCACAAGAGCAATACTTTCAACCATAGTTGGGTTAATAATAGAAATACTCTCAGCTTGGGTAATTACAAAAAAAGTCTATTACGTTCTTAACAGATCAATGACCGGATTTGATTTCTACTACTATCTCTTACTAATAGTAGAATGTACCATAAAATTTCTTGCTTTTGGAGGAACTACTTGATACATGCAACTCAATGTATACTTCTACACTTGCCGATAGAAATTAAACTACTCCGTCGTATTTAAGAGCTCCTTCTAATTATACTCCTAGTTACCTGATGGTGTGCCGAATACCGTAAAAGTTCACCCTACTAAAAATATGGGAGTGTTTATATAACATTCGACTATTTTTGAAGACAAAAACAGTCAGATTTTGAGCCGTTAGGTGGAGATCCAACGCCCTAGATCATTTTTTTAGGGGGTCATTTTTTTGGAGGAGGGCTTGTATGAGTGAATCCGTTGGATAGAGATCTAATGTCTCAGATCAATCTGACTATTTTTATCCTAAAAAATAATCAAATGTTGTATAGACATTCCTTAAAAATATTGGGGCAATCACCAACCTTTTACTCGATCTTCGAAGAAACTGTTAGGGCCAGACAGGAAATTCTGCTCACAGTACGTACTTCAAAACGGATCGGACCAGTACTGCATACTATACAGGCAATGATGTCCTCGATCTAGTGTAGCTCACCTGCACTCATCGCTCATCATTGCATGTCGTTACAGCCTCACTCATGACAGCAGCAACCATTATCCCGGTCGTCGACCACCGGCTGATCCTTACTGCAGATTCAGATTGCACCTTCATGCATGTGCATTGCATGCATGCTATTACGTATATACAGACATTCCTATCCTATCCCAGGCCAACAATATAACGAGACGAAAGAATGCTGAAATTAATAGTAAGTACAGGAAAATAGATATTCACTTGCTTATGAGAAAAATCAAGATAATTGAGAAGCTATGTGATACGTAACTCCTGCAAATGTTTACTGATGACACAGGACATGTCCTTGTCTCCTAGGTCCTTAACTGACAGAGTTCAGTGGCGCCAAAAAAGCCTCTCCGATCGAGCAAGGAAAAAGCAAACGTTCCTTCAGCTCATGTGTCATCGAGCTGTAGAATCTCGTACAGAAAGGCTGCATGCCTGTGCCTGAATGCTAGCTACTACGTTTCAAAACTTGACTTTTTTTTCAGAAGCAAAACGACAGAGCAAGGCGCAGAATATGCAGGTGCCTTTCTTCCTGTTCATGTTGGCACGCATCACATCTCTCCAAACGCAAAGTTGCAAGCGCTCGTAGTTTTCCTCTTTCCTTGCCCCTCACCCCCTCTCTCTTTTGTTTGTCTGCAGCGCTCAGAAACTCGATGCTACATGTCTCCAAAAGCACAAGCAGCTGCTGTGCAATTTATATTCTTTCAGTTGTTCCGGGGTGTTTATTTTGTGATACTAATCTTGTTAGATCCGGCCAATTGAAGAATGATCATATTTTACTTAAAAGATATATTCTAATAAATTTTGCTGGTTGGTAATGCGAACTGATCAAAAATTATTATTTAGATTATATTTGTGTTCATAATAGAATTTGCACCGATTTGCATCAGACGTGTTGTCCAAAGGTATTTGTGACAATTAGAGTCAGACGTGGCTACTCGAGGCGCTTTCAACTACAACTCTTTACCGTTATCTTTTGAGACTTTGTTTCGACTCCGAGCGGGGTGTTGTTCCTATCTCCGAGCGGTTACTGTTGTAGTTTTTGAGTAAGTCTATATTTCCATTGCAGACTAAGACTATTCCTTACTCATCTGGGACTCTTGTTTCTAAGACTATTTATATTCTGTGTAAGCCTCATGATAGATAGCAGCGTGCACAACATAAGTGTTGGAATGTGGGCAATATTTAATTCTAAGTTTTACTAAGAGATAAATATAATAAACTAGTGATGCAAAACTCGCAACTCGCAACTAACAATATGCTACACATCATACTTCAGAATATATATAAGGAAAGTATAGTATTAAAGCCGAACAAATGTGCGAACAACTTACAACTGGGCTTTATGAAGAACAGGAAGTAGCACAAGCTTAATGCAGTGCAGATCGTAGATGACACGGTGAAGTGAGAGGTCACGTAGATGTGCGCTGCCCAGAAACCTTATTGCCGCATCCATGCAGGCTTTCATGGCAGCAACGGCTCGGAGATACCGCTCTCCTTCTTCACGGTGCACGCAGGGAAGAAGAGTCAACAAGGTTCAGACGGCGCAGCACAACGGCACATAAATTCGCAGGAGGAAGAGAATGGAGGCAGTCAGATTCTTCACATATACTCTGGACGTCTCCAGACGTATATATAGACAGACTAATAACTGACGTGATTAAACAACCATTTATCCATTGATAACTGACATATTTAACCAGCCATTTACCCACTAGTAATTATATGTCATCAAACCCAATAAAGCCTTATTCAAATGTTTGAATCTCATTCAAACAGAGAAAGAAAGAATGGTACACAGTTTAGCAAAAATGACGGTGGACTTGGTCACAAGTCACACGATTTTCACGCGAATATGCACGTGTGTGTGATTAGCCAAAGTCCTCGTCATACCATCTCTATCTATATTTCAGAAGTGGTGAGGACTCCACCTTATAAATTGGTCTTCCCACCTTACCTTACCAATATGGTACTAAACCATGCATGCTTTGGAATTAAGGAAATGAGCCTTGCTTATATGGGCTAATTTCTAACAATTCCTCACCAATTCCAAAGCAAGAAACAAAAGATGTCAAAGATATTGTGCTAAAGTACTGTTAATATACCGGTTTTTTAGTGTAAGTCACGTACGGGTTGAACTTGCACCTAGAATGACAAAATTTATCTTTTTACAGCTGATGAATGGACTATATCTTGAATTCACAGCTTATTGTGATCATATTTCACTTGAAACCTCAACTGGTACTAGGCTGCCAATGAACCATGTCTAAACGGAATGTTATATGGTAATGCTCCCTTATCTGCTCATGAGTTTTCTAGAGAATGCCATGCTCTCATAAACTATGACCATACAGTTAAGCTCAAGTAGGTGTGTTCTTTCTAAGTATCCTGCAAGCTAATATCTTTTCCTCATTTGGACAACAAAATAAATTAAGGCTTTATGCCAACCTTTCATATAGCTGAAAGTACATTGTTTATTAAGACATGGGTACAATGAATATGTACTCTCTTATTACAACACCAATTTGTTTTTCCTATTGCCTAAGTCACGATATCTCTGATCAAGAAGGTATTGGTTACCATTGTGATGTAACTTAAATGAGCCTCATTCCCATGTCCATAGATGCAAGAAAAATCGCTTTCCGTGCTAACCCCTTTGTAAAAGGGTCTGCCAGATTTTTCTCAGTATGAATATAGTTTACAGCAATCAATCTGGAGTTTCTCAGTTTTCTAATAGATTTAAGCCTATGCTTCACATGTCTGAGGACATCATATTATCCTTTGTACTTGTGACTTTAGTCAACATTGTTTGATTATCACAGTACATTAGGATTGCAGGTTTGGTTTCTCAACCAATGGCTACTAGCTAAACAGTAAATTAGGAGAGTAGTGGAGTGATTGTGATGGATGAACTAAACTTGCCCCCTCTCCATATTCGGGGCGCATGTATATATACCTTCATAAAGCATGATTACAATATTACCCTTACAGTCGTGCATCCCCTAAAGGGGCATACATGTCATTACACATATCACACTAAGCACTTTCCATATCAAGAGATTTGTTAAGAATTACTTCCATTGGATGGGGACACAGTGCGATCATCTTTCCATCGTGAAGACAATGCATCTCGAATCAATCTTTTCTTTCCATCTTTGAGCATAGGTTTCTTGTAAATTAGCCATGCGCCTTGCAATCGGTCAAGAACATGTGGTCGTATGAGGCACAACGCCACAACTGATTGAAACATGGTCGTATGAGGCACGGCGCCACGGTACTCGTGGTCGTAATGAGGTGCTGTGGTCAAAGCATCACGGTTGACACAACGTGGTCATAACGGCCAGTCGACACAAACGTGGTCGACCCAACGTAATCGACACCCCATGTGGTCGAAGACGTGGTCGTAGCAGGTGCTCGAGCAGGCGTGGTCGTAGTATGTGCTCGTCTCAACGTGGTCGTATTAGACCTTGAAAGTTCATACTAAGATGTTTTCAACCTCGTAGCTATATGAGGCGTAGTGCTTTAACTTAAAAATGTTTGTATAAAAACTCACTAAACAGCTATGACAGCCAAAGTACAGGTTGAGATCAGTAAGCTGCAGATGACAAGACTTCTCATGGACATAAAGATGTTGACAGGGCAAGATGGCAAGATGAACCTAGGAGCACGGGCACGGCATATGCCAGTCAGTACGAGTAGACATCACTCTTGGTGCTGACTGAAACCCCAAGTGAAAACGAGCAATTCTTGTCGGAGCCAGACGAGGCGAGGAGGGCCGGCAGCTCAGGTTGACAGCGTTGTCAACCAGTTTTTGCATGCCGGTCATCAACGGCAACAAAGCGAGTTACGGCAGAAAACAGCAACAAGATAGATGGCGATGGCCTGTTAACTTACATCTGACAGTACCCTTACAGGTTTTAATTTTGACGCATTGGCAGTTACAGTTGTGTAAACAAGCCATGATTACTTTCTGCTCTGTAATGGAAACAATGATGTCAGTTTAACAGGTACGATATGTGCGCACCTAAAAGGTTATCATGCTGGTACTCAAAACAGCATCACCCAATGGAAGGTTTAGCTAGCAATGAACCATCATCACGTTCAGCAATTACAACTTCTGCTGCATTTTCTATTGAAATAGCACTTGCAGCAAATAATAAGAGTAAAAATTGGGCGCTTCTAAAAAATATGAGTTCAATTGGAGCATATACACTTGCGGCAAATAGAATGCAACACATCATGTTGCCTAAAATTACCTCCTTGGGGGCTAGAATTGATGAAATATACAGTTTCAGAAGTACTACATTTGAGCAACAATGGGGCACAACAGTGCATGCAGAGGTCTTGGAGGATACAGAGCATGATAACTGGATCCACTCTGACCGAAAACGGCAGCAGAACTGAGGAACCAATCAAATCGCATTTGTTAATCAAATAATCACCAGTGCAGCAGGAAAGCAGGCGCAGACAGGTTAGTCTAGAAAGCAAAATGATTTAGAATGATACACGCTCAAATTTTAAGTTTCTGCATTTTCTTGTTTTAGATCTAGTGCAGAAGCTAGCAGGTGATCGTTCTGTAAGTCTGCTATGTGCAGTAGGGTTGACTATTCGACATTGTGCTCTGCAACGGAGAGGTATTGGCTGTAGCATGCCTTCTGTTCCTAGTAGCAGGCACGTCATGGATATGCTTCCCTTCGTATGTAGTTATCACAGCATTTGGTTCTTCAGAAGATCTCTCAATATGCTTCTTTACATCACAGCCTTGGTAAGTGCATTTGTAATAACTCCTACATGGTGCAGACAGAGTACATAACTCTGGTTCATAAAATTTTCAATTCTCAAACACGTTAAATTTGGATTTGAAGTAAATTGTCCATAGCAGTAGCAGATTTATGAAAAAAAAAGAAGATATACAATTGATAAGCATGCAAATTACTCACGATCTCGTGATGGCAGTAACTATCTATTGCCTAAAGAACTATATGACAAATGTTTTCACTATTGTTCAACGAGATTAGTCAGACAAAATATACGCCGGGTTTTACCTCACCAGAAAACTTTCAGAATTACGGAAGAAACAAGAATATTCGTTTGGCTAACTATTGTGTATAGTCAAACTCATTTGAGCACATCAGAGCAGATATCTATTCTTCTAACATAATATGCCGGATGGCATTATTCATATCAACTGAATATTGTCAGATAAACAAGCCATGCATTGATTGGATTCTTCGTCAAATAGTTACAATACTAATCCACTTACATAGGATAGATATTGGCTGAATCATTAAGAAGCAATATCAGTCTATCATGCCTATTAAGCCTGTTAGGTATATGTTTCTCTTGAATGAAAGGTAAAACCATTTTTTTTTGGTATTACTGCGAGATGAAGTCCCACGTCTGTGCAAGTGTAAGTGAGCTATGTGGAGTTGTGGTTGTGGACGACAATATCAAGCTGATGCCAAGGAACTAAACTAGCTCCGACATTAACTAATTAGAAGTTTTAGGCACTTTGTGGTTGTGGACGACAACATCAAGTTGATGCCAAAGAACTTAACTAGCTCCGAGCCTCCAACATTAACTAATTAGTAGTTTAAGGCACTTTTTACATCTAGAATTGTGCATATGATATGTTTTTCTAAGACAAAATGCTTATGGGGTGGTAAATGATTATTGGGCTACCTTGGGTGAGGATTTCCTTTCACCACTTTCTGTCCATACTTGCGCCACCTGTAGCCATCATCCAAAAGATCAACCTCACTGGTTGTACTCACGATAATCTTTTGACCTGGAGCTGGTGCATTCCTGCATGATAGAAAATAACGAAAGTTAGAAACGTGCTAATAAGGAAGGAAGTTCTGTTTGGTTGCAGGAACTACCTTTCATTTGCATTGGCATCACCAGGAGCTCCATCATCAGTTCTTACTTCATCATCATCCTCTTCCTGGCTATCACATGAACCATACAGTTGCTCATCTCCCTCTTCCCTCCTTGCCATTAAACGACTGGCCATGCTGCCATTTGATGCTACAGGTTTTCCATAACAATCTAGAAAGACTGATTGTGATCTAGTTGAAGCATCCTCCTTGTCATTGAAATAATCTAACTCATTCGATAAACCACCATGATCTCTAATCCTCCTTTTTGAGGGATGTCCATGACTGTGCTGACCTCTGTAAGTTATTTGAATAATTCGTCCATCTGCAGAGTGCTCAACATTTTTCCTGACCAGACAGTTCCTATGGGTGCATTTGTAGTAGCTCCTTGGGTACTCCCCACCCTTCACTGCCTTCTGTCCATACTTGCGCCAATTGTAGCCATCATCAGCAGGTCTGTCCAGAGTGATGGATGAACTCTGGAGTACTTGTAAAACCCCAGTTGATTCAGTGTTGATATTATCGGTATGTGATGGCAAAGTAGGCATTTCCTGCATTGATGCCACGATTACAGAAGAACTGACATGTTGGGATGTCATTGCTGAAGTCGCCAATGAGAAAGAAGATGAGTTATCCGCTTGTTTGAGTATACGGTACTTAGAATGAGCTACTTGTGCTGTTAACTGTTCTAGGTCCTGTTCACGGAACATGTCAAAGTTGTCCTGCAGAATAAAAAAAATATACATATCATTTTTTTCAACTAAATATAGTGCAAGGGATAAGGTTGAGATAATGTCCAACTGATGCCTCGAACTCAGACGCTCAAACTAAATCGATCCCAAACCCACTCCACTATATCAAGAACACTCAACACGGGTTCTCGAAAGGGGAAAATGGACACCAACACAGCATCTGCTGCTGTCGGCAACACAAAAGGCGCATATCGACCTTAATAGCTGCCAATTTACCACGGACCCCGGTTCTTGAACGTGCAACGCAGGCCATTCATGACGGCCGAGCTGGACAAGCCGCTCCACCTTCTGGCCCAGGACCATCCTTCGTTCCAAGGAGCAGGAAACTCCAATTACACGGCGTACATACATCAGCTCAACGACACTTGGGTACAGTATACACAGTAGCACAATCCTACGGGGCTATGACGAGATCATGCATGACCTCGTCTACAATCTACAGTTCTACACTGCCTAGAATAGCAAATGCGGAACGGAGCTGGGAAAGGCCCCCAAAAAAAAACAACTTTCGCATAACCAAGTTACCAAAGCAACAGCGAGCACAAGCGCGCGTGGGGGTTGAGACCTGGGGGTGCCCGAGGAGGGCGGTGGCGGAGAGCGGCGGTGGGGAGGGGAGATGCGTGGGCGAGCCGCCGAAGAAGCTCGGGACCGCCGCCGCCTGCGACAGCTCGTCGGGGAAGAGGCTCCCGGCGAGGAGGCTTTCCAGGGCGGGGCACGGGGGCGGGGTCCAGAGGCCGCCGCCGCCGCCTGGCCCCTGCCTGGCCGCCATGGCGATGGGGAACGGGCGCACGGCAGAGCTGCTGCGAGAGTGCGAATCCTCCCTCCCCTCTCGCGCGAGCCAGTAGTTATGCAGCTCGGAGCGCGAGAGACGACAAAATCGCGTGGACAGAGCAGCCTGTTTCTGAGGTGCACCTTTCTGAGGTGCACCTTATTAGTCTACTAAACAATAATGATTAAGAAAAACTTAAAATTACAGACTACTAAAAACTTAAAAAAAAACAGGCCAAAAGAAAAAGAATAGAATATATCATCTGATTTGCTGCTTATAGTTTTCGTTATATTTTATTACTTTACTAAATAATAATTACTAAAAAAAGCTAAACCCAACTAGCTATATCCGAAAAAAAAAACTGCCAAAAGATTTGCCGCTACGCGAGCAACACGTCTCCTTTGCTCACTCGGTTGTTTTCAGACAGTCGTTGTGCTCGCCTCTTGGCTTTCTGATTCGTCGTCGTAGCCATTTTCTTCTCAAAAGTGGAAGAGGGCGACTTGTCAGAACTTGAGCCATACACACCCTTATTTAGGATCTCAATCATTGAAGGATCGTACCATAAAAAGCCCTCGTAGGTTAGGCAGCCACAGTTTTCGAGGTACAATCATACGATATCGCACCATCATCTCATCATGTCGACGTGCAAATTTCGCCCGAACCAGCCGTTCAAAGGATCGGTCAACTCACATCCATCGCAACTCCTCGGTCCTCACGTGGTATGTGAGAAATTGAATTACGGACGGTGTTTGGCCTCTCAAGCCAAACCAGATGCCACACCGATCGAACTAATCG
This sequence comes from Dendrocalamus sinicus, assembly GCA_036346575.1. Taxonomy (NCBI): domain Eukaryota; kingdom Viridiplantae; phylum Streptophyta; class Magnoliopsida; order Poales; family Poaceae; genus Dendrocalamus; species Dendrocalamus sinicus. Next base: position 5,273,817 of record CM070660.1, on the reverse strand, counting down.
AAGGTTGGCAACGTATCCTTTTTCAAGAGCAGAGAGATATAAATGCGCAGATGCCAACCAAATGGCATGACACCAGAGATAGAACAGTCACGACGACTTCAAATGGAAAAGGAGGTGAAAGCGAAGTTAATCTGCCAGAAATCTGGCAGGTGGGCTGGTAGCTAGCGTACGTGCGCCACCCAGCTTGATATCCTTTTGAGCATGGTGGCGTGCGCGGCGATGCCTGTGGCTGTGGCGGGCAAAACACGGCGCGCGCGGCCGCGATCGATCCGCGTCGTCTTCCCCCGTCTCCATCACGAAAGCGCGCGAACGAGGCCGACCGCTTCGCTACCGTTTTCATGGAACACGACCGACACGACGCTCGCTAGCTCGACAGTAGCGAGGAGCCGACATGGTTTGCTCTCAAGAGCACCGCGAGAGGTTTAATGGCCGGCGGCAGTGGCACGTCGCCGCACCGGTGGATTCTGAAGCAAAAGCTGCCCTCCATTTAAACCCTGTGGTTGACCACTGTCACTGACAGCTCAACGGTTTTAATTATCCTGGTACAAACACACGTTCCCTCGGCTGCAGAATGCAGGGCACGTCGACAGAACATTGCCGAATGAATGCTCTAGCCACAAACAAAGGGGTGGTTAGCCACGAGTGAATGCTGTGCGCTTATGCGTATTTAGACATGAAACTTTGAAGAAAGAGATTTGAAGCAAAGCACGAACCAGAACAGGCTCATAAATTTTGAGTGCACGCCCCATATGATGCAATCAACGTTACGAAAAAAAATGCCGTAAAATTCCCTGAAACAGAGGAAACAGTGAAAAAATTCAGAGGAAACATCCATAGGCATGAAATCCTCAATAATAATGCTCAGCCATGCCCTCCAGTATACAGTTTCCAAATCAAATTTATTGATACTAAACAGAGGGCATAAAACCATAGAAAATACACGATAGGTAGTGGTAATCAGATCTGCTACACCCAGCAATCACTGCACTTGTGTTACTTCGGCAAAAGCCAGCTCAAGCTAGGTGAATTTCTCGGTAGCATTCCTTCTCAATACATGTCTTTTTTAGTTTTACTTCGATATATAATGGATCCCTCCATTTGGCGGCCTTCACTTGGGAAAGTTACTTGGGGCCAATGTCCTTGAGTGCGCAGATCTGCTCCTCCCCCATGGCTGACATGACGGTCACCACAAGGTCCTTCCCTTCCGCAAATCCATCTTTGATCTGAATTACCAAGCAGATGTTATCGAGTAAACATTTTAGACAATCTCATCACACAGAAAGCACGACTGGATGCAGGTATGTGAAGCAGATCAATAATGCACAAATGATGGAGCAAAACTAAACATGACAGCACAATGGATGTGAAAAGAAAACTGTGCCAATGTTTCCGATCAAGAAAATTTTTCAAGTACCCATTTCAAAATTGACATACTGATAAGCATGCAACAAGAAACACAAAACCACAGAACAAACTGAGGCGCCTCGAACGCACAAAAAAAAAAGTAAAACAAAACATTGTGTGCGGCAACCATGTTTTTATGTACCTTTATACAATAAATATGGTAACCATGTTGGATCAGTGTGAAGAATGAATGTAATCCCAAGTTTGGTGCTTCCCACAACAACAAAAAAGAAAGAAAGAAAGGCACACTGATGGCAGCATATAGAACATAAAAAAGGGGTAGAAGAGTAAGTATCTAGTCAACCTCTAGTTTTTAGACCAGTTATTTCAGAAAGCATGCACCACAAGTTCCTAGTACCCATATAAATCAGTCATATAATAGATAAACTGAAATATACAGGGCATTAAGGCAGCAATCATAAAGATGGCTTACTATCATGTAGAAAAATGTACAACTAAAATAGATAATTACAATCACAAACATCACCACCAGTTGCCATACCTGAGGGCATTAAGAACCTAACAGACGGTTAGGAATGCATCAATTCTCTGAACTTCAGAAAATAATCCGCAAGCATATACATGCAAAAAGGAAGCAAAGGTGCTTAAAGATTTGTCAAACAAACCTGGGTCAGGAGGTTATCATCAGTTGGGAGTCTAAGATCATCCTTAGTATTGCCATTCTCAGTAAGAAGGCTCACCTAAAACAAATAACATCATAAATATTGAATTTAACATTTATTCACAAAATTAGGCTTTTTATCACAAGAACATACAAATCCATCCTCTGATATGTCAATCAGCTGGTACTCAGTACGATTCACATGTGGAACCTGAAAAAAATGAATTGGTGAGTTAATTACAAATAGAATTAGTGGAAGGTCAGTCTTAACTAAACAGTCAGAAATCATAACTTACATCACAATTATGGGATGAAGGAACAATATCCTCAAGCTTTTTACCATTGAATATATCTATGGCAACAAAGTGACACTTAGCATGACCATGCTTACCAGTCTTCGAGGTAGAAACCTCCACCACCTGTAGCATAAATTTATTCAGTTCAACCAGATCAGATAAAAAGAATGTGATAGACTTAGGGCAAAGAAACTTCACATAGCTTCAGACTTCAGCCTGATAATTGCATTACTGATAACCACTCAAAGCCATCAGAGCTTAAAAAAAGCAGTGATCTAAAAGGCGGGCTGGGCGGCCGCCTAGACCCCACCTAGGCACTCGGCGGCCACCCGGCGCCTCGCCTAGGGGAGTTGGGCGGGGAAGAAGAGGCCAGGCGGCAAGTCGGCCCAAGGCGGGAGCAAGGCGGGGCCAGGCGGCCTAGGCGCGGCGCAGAGGGAGCGGCGGGGATGGGGGGAAAGCGCTACCGCACATGACGAAGTCGCCGCCGCCGTCGACTCGCCGGATCAGGCCGCCGCCGCCGGATCCGACTCCGCGCCAGATCCCACCGCTCCGTGGACGCCGCGCCGGATCCGGACTCGCGCCGGATCCGCCGCCCGCCCGCCCGTGGCCGCGGAAGATGTCAGTGGTGGGGGCGCGCGGAGGAGGACGCGGAAGGGCAGCGAGGAGGAGCAGGGGATGGGCGGCACGGAGGAGCGGCCGGATGGGCGCGCGAGTCGCGGAGGAGCGGCCGGGAGGGAGCGGCGTAGTGGGAGCGGAGGGAGCGAGGCGTCGGGTTGGGGTTAGGGTTAGGGTTTGCGCTGGGCGACCGGTCGGTTAGATTAGACAGGAACAGTCGGCGGGGTCGGTTTTGATTTTTTTCATTTAGTCCTCCTATTTTTAAAAATTACAAATAGACTTTTTTCTCAATAGATTTCTTTCAATCTAGACCTCCTAACTATATATATTAGACGAATCCTAGTAACACTGATAATTGTTGATCAAGATAACAATTTTCTTCATCTAAACAGCAAATATATATACAAAATTTTTTATTTTTACCTAATATCTTTATTTTTAATTCGGCCGCCTAGACCCCACCTCGCCGCCCGCCTAGCGCCTAGCGCCTTCTTGAACATTGAAAAAAAGCACAAGAAAAGAAAAGGAAATGTGTATATATAAAGTGAACGCTACCTTCACCTTATGATAGTACGCTTCCTCTCTCACATAGTACACAACAAGGTAATTAAACAGGTATAGGTTTGTAAATTTTGGGCTTTTGGGTCAGTTACCCGTTTGGCCATTTCAACTTCTTTCAGCAAAACACAACAAAATGTATAACTAAGGATCCATTCATATAGGTTTTTGGTTTTGACTTATGAATAGTAACAATTTATAGCGAAACTTGTAGAGAGAGACACTCGTGTGCGATTTTGGCTGATATAAATAAAATCGTTGCAGTGTGTACTATAATTAACTAGTAGACCCCGCATTGAAAAAACACTCCGTTTGGAAACTACGTACTATAGAAAATCTATTTATCATAGAAAAACAGCTTTTAGAAGCTAATATGAATAGGGTCTAAGACTTATCTTGAGAAACTTGCATTTCTTTCTTTGGCAATGGCTTTGCCAAACAACTTTGTCTTGTCCAATCCTTTGGTTTATCTACGTACATGTGCTTAACATCCCCATCCCACTCAATCCAAATATGCCCATATAGTGTCTTTTCACTTCAATTACAATCTTGCATTTGCAACAAGGAAACTCACCCCCTGTCCAAACAGAATTTACAGAACCCAAGTGGGTTTTTTGGGTACTAAGCTAATTTCTCCTACTTCAGCAAATCCCTAGGAAAACATTACCTAGAGTTAGCAAAGGAATTTCTACCACTATGCTCAGCTTGACTACAGAAATGATGGAGCTTAGCTGTACAGGGCAAGTCATGTTTCTTATAATACGTGTTATTTGTTTGGATCAATAAAGCTGAATGTTTCTTCCACAATCAAAATGCCTGGCTAAGGGAGAAAGTATCTATTATGTTGTTAAGGACACAACCCTCACAATAATCATACAGGGAAAGTATCTATTCTGTTGTTAAGGACACAACCCTCATAATAATCATACAGGGCAAACATTGAGTCCCGCCTTATTTCTGAAGGAGCCAACTGGTCCCTTGAACATGGTAAAAATAGTTTCCCCCGTCAATAATAAAAAAATCCATCCTTTTGCTCTGGATTCACCTACTAGTTTTGAGCAGGTTCACATCTGTCAAAAGCTAATCCACAACAACACAGAAGTCTAAAAAGCATATCAAGCTTAACCATCTGAAACCGAAAACCAGACTTAATAGAACATAACTCTTGATGACACCTCTCACATTTGCATTACGTCTCTCATTACTCCCACCACCTTCCTCCTCACTAATATGTTAGGAATTTATCACACAGATCCACAAGAACCATCCCCAGACACCGGGCCAACCATTTATAGATAACAAACTAACAATAACAGTATCCGGTCAACCATTCACAGACAACAATTAACAGTATTCCATCATAGTGTGTGTGTGTATGACCAGAAACAACTTCACTCATGCATACCGAAATTGCAAGTTGCACATCACCATCGAACCGAGATCAAGGTATACCTTGCAGGGGCGGTTCTTGATGACGACGTAGCCGTTCTTGCGGATGGTGCCGGCCTGCTGCGGGTAGGTCTTGGACGCCCCCGCGTCAGCCTTCGACTCGAAGTGGTGTTCCTCCGAGTCAGACATGACGATCTTAGCTTCCCTGAAACAAACAAATCGAGCCAACAAAATCAACAAATTGACTTCCCTGAACCAAACAAATCGAACCAACAAAATCAACAAATTGACCATTTGTTCCCTCAGATTTGAGCACCAAGACATTCCAAACCGACAAACCGAGCTACTAGAACAACTGAACTGCAAAATTAGAAACTAAATCTGAGTATAGTCCCCCAAATTTACCTGGTTTGGATAGATCGCGAGGAGGAGGAGAGAGATAGAGGGGGCGGGCGCTGATGATAATTGATAAGTGATGGTAAAGCTCGCGGAGAATCCTAGGGTTTGTGTATATTTATACTGCTAACAACGCGTGCACGTGCGGCCCCTACCCCGAATTTCCCTATCAGAATGACAGCGGGCCCGGGGTGTATCCGGGGCCACACGTCGGCGGGAGCGGATTTGGTAATCCAATTCAGGAGGATCGTAGCCGTCGCTTGGGTCGGCGATCGGGGCACGTGTACGGTTACGGAGGCAGGGCATCTTCCTGGCGTCCGGAGCACGCCTTGGGGCTTGAGCGGCTCAAAATGCATCTTTCTCTCCCTTTTTCTTCGCCTTTTGTTACGTGTTGGCGCTCGGCATCCTTGTGCCTCTTGTTACGTGTTAGCGCCCAGACAGACATCGATGATAGCGCTCACATTACGTTTTAACCGTGTTGGATCTAATCGAAGGGGTCAATCTCGTCCGCGTCTTCGATGTAACAAAAATCCGTAAAATACAATAATTAATTACGGAGCTTGCAGCAAATCCTACATCGTGTGCAACAAACAAAAATATGCAACAACTACAAATTATTGGTGCAACAAATATAAAAACTATTACGACAAAAATAAAACCTTGTTACAACAATTAAAACCCATTGAAACACCTGTAACATTCAGAGATAATTCGTGTAGCAACTCGACTCACCCATTACAACATTTAGGTGCCATACTGAAGTTGGAGGCGGCAACGGGTCCAAACCACCACTTCGTCGTCGGCAAGCTCGGATTTGATGGGGATGAAGCCAATCCATACCACCGCCTCATCGCTCTTGTCGTACTGCTGGCCATATGAGAGTGCAGCATTGTGAGGAGGAGGTTACGGTAGAGGCAATGCGCCGAACGGCTAGGCTGTGGCTGGTGGTGGCATGGCAGAGCTTAGGCATAACGAAGAGGGTCGAGATGGCGTGATGGTGCCAGAGTTGGGGGAGGTGGCGTCTACCGCAGCAATATAAGTGCTGGAGAGGGAGAGGAGAGGTGTGCGACACGATCTAGTTGAAGATGTTGGTGAAGGTGGCAGCGATTTCATAGAGCACTAGTCGAGTGAGCATAAAAATGGTGCCCAGGTAAGTTGGGAAAGGAGGCAGTGAAATGTTGGACACAATCTGTGGGGATTAATGAAGCTTCTAGCCGACGAAGGGAATGATGTTCGAGCGAATGGCTTCTACAGTTGAATGCCCTGCCCACAGCAATCCCCTTTTATTTTTGACCTTCTTTTTTGCTGATCAGTGATAAGAAAACTAATCAATCTCTGATTCCGATCGGATTGGGATTCCCTAGGAGACCTCACAGGCGCACTGTTCTTGGAGGATTATTGTAACACCCCTATTTTTAGGAGCGTTATGAATCCCTCGCAACTGCCCAGGATTGTTCAGTTGCGAGTTACATCATTCGAGTGAATAACATTGCCAACACAAGCTCAAATACAAAGGTCGACTTTATTACAATAGAAGGGCTTAAAGCCAAGTTTAACAGTAGGGCCGACGGCCTTCAGATATATTACACAAAAAGAAACACCATAGGCATACTTGAGCGGAGAACGACCCTAATCCCACGCTTCTTCCATTTCATAGAATACCACCTCTTCGCCTTCGCCTGGCTCCTCGAAGTTAACTGCTTCTGTTTATGTTTTTAAGCAAGTATGAGTACAACCACCGTACTCAGCAAGCCACACCGAGCTTAACATTAACTATATGCATGGTATAACAATTGAAAGGAAACAGGTTTATTATTTTCGTGGATGCAGTTTTAGTTGTGAATCAATTAAAAACTTGAAAAACAACTTCATTAAGGTAAAGGGGGTTTTCAAGCGTAATTATCAACATTCCACATTACCAAACCATTCTCAACACTACTTATGTTTCGCTGCTGGAATCATCCATTAAACACAGCTTCATTTACCGGAAGAACGGCATACTCGAATACAATTATTTTATGACTCTGCAGAGTTGCCCTGCTTTACCCACAAGATCCCTTAACTCTGGTCAAGAGTTAAGAAAACAAGGTGGTTCACTGCTCAATTCTTTATATAGCCTCCACCCAGTAGGTCCTAGATCCCCATAAGCTCGGATGACCCCACGGATCTCCTCCGACTTATAGCAGTCCTACTGTTGTATGGTTAACCCCCTCTCATACGAACTCACCCTCGGACTCCCCCCACCAGTTGCAGAGGTTCAATTGAAGTTGAGCAGCTACTAAACCAGGTTTGATAGAATCAACGCTTGTGGTTAGGCGGGTACTATGTTCTTTACTCAGCATAAGGATCTAGTCCTTATATTTTTCCTTGAGGCATCATCCAAACACAAACTCATATTCAGTACCTTCTTGTACTGACACCATTCCTCAACCAAGCTTCCACCCTAGGATAAGCTCTTCGGATCCATGATCCTCTCTTACCCTAGATCCATCTTTTCAAAACTCTAAACAAATACTGAAGAGCCTTAACAGTGAAAAGATTTTAATGAATTCCTAAACTACCATGTTTGTATTACTATTATATTTAATAATACTATGTTTGTCAACATGAATATGGTCATCAAGTTAAACGGGGCTTTTTCGGGTGGTAGGTCATAACTAATAAGTCATGTCATTATAAACAGTAATTATACACAAAATAATGACTTAAAAATAACATAATGAAAATACTGCAAAATAATTAGATAGAGACATGATAGGTTCAATATGATCGAGGTATGTGCGACTTGCCTTGCGAGTCTATGATTTCAACGAGTTCAAATTCCTCGGTGGGCTGGATCTGGGCTTGAGCTTCTCCCTCCTGGTCCTGTGAATCCTCGACTCCGGAAGCTAGCGCAAATCAAATAAAATAATATCAATTCCATGCCCGAAGGAATGAGCAGGGAATAAAGAAATGAAATAAAGAAATAAAATCCGATAAAATTCAAATAAATTGAGATTTGGGCTTATAGGAGGGTCATATGTGGAAATGGGCCTTGGATTTCACTTGGCGGGCTCGAAACGAATCCGCGGAGTATAAACATGAATTTTAGGGTTTTGGGTCGGGTCACTGTTCATCGGGCTCGGTCGCTACTGTTCCTCGCGCTCGGTCAGGCTCGACGAAGTGGTTTGGCTCAATCAAGTGGAGGCGGCTCGGTTGGTTGGGCTCGGTCGGGTGCAGGTGGTGCGGTCGGGCGCGCGACGCGTCGGCGGCGGCGCGGCGCGGCGCGCGTCGCGCGGCGCGGGCGGCGCGCTCGGCGCAGCGCGGACGGGTGCGGACGGCGCGGCGGCGCGCGTGCGGTGCGGTCGGGTGGCGCGATCGGGCTCGGTCATCTTCAACCTCCATCCGCCCGAGCGCGCGCTGAGAGCAGAGGAGGACGGCGGTGGCTGGCGGCGGAGCTAGAGTGAACGGCGACGTGTTTTGAGGGTATGTACGGGTGCAGGCGGGTGAGGGGATCCCATTTTTGGCGGTGGCCGGCCTGGCGGAGGCGGCGTTCGTCGGCGGTGAGGTGGTGAGCTCGGTACGGATCCTAACGGCCAAAACGGATTTTTAGGGTTTTGAGGGCCGGGTTTTTTGGCGTTTGAGCATTAGAAAGAGTAGGGGAAGCTAGTGGGCAGGTTAGTTTGGGCTGGGGAGGGCCGTGCAAAGCTAGCCGCGGTGAGGTGGATGCGGCAGTGGTGTGCTCACGGTGCCGGGGAAGAGCGGTGGCCGAGAGGCTAAGGCGGCGGTCGGGGCTTGCTTTTGGGGTCATGGTGAAGCTATAGGCAAAGGCAATTGGGGTATGATTGACCGGAAGACCGACATTGATCTAGGGTTCGAGCTTTGGGGAATTTGGAATTACCACCAATGGAGGGGAATGGGGGAAGCGTTGGGGCGTCGGGCGGGTTGTGGGGATGGTTGCGTTTGCCGTGGAGACCTTGTTGGCTTAAATAGACGGAGTAAGGCGGTTCGGCGCCGGATATGCTCCCGGGCGGTGGTGGCACGTGTTGATCGGCGGCGATGCCACGCCTTGTGGTCGGCGCAGAGAGTCAGGATGGCAGAGGGGAGGTGGAAAGAAAGTTTGTCCGCGCGGTGGAGGTGGCGGGATCAAGCGGCGCGGGGGCGCGGTGGCGCGATCAGACGGGTTGGGCGGCGGCAAAGCTGGGGTGGGCGGCGGTAAAGGCTGGTGCACGGCGGGCTGGCATGGAGTGCCACGGGGCCTGGGGCGGGTGAGGTGGCCGTTCCACCAAGCGGGGTTGGCAGGAGATGACGCAAGGCAGCGATCATGCCGAATGCGTGAGCGGCGGCGGAATGAGGTGGCGTTGGAGATTTTCGGACAGGAGCAGTGTAAGCTCTTCTCCTTCTCCCATCCGGTTGTGAAGGCAAAGATTTGGGCAGCTGGACTTTGAGATTTGTGGGAATTAGGTTGAGGAATTAAGAGAGCAAGGCAAAAACGAGAATTCAAATCGATTTCAGATTTTTGAAATTTTTCAGAGCTCGGTTTTGTTTCAACCTACCCCCTTAAAAAGGATCTCGACCTCGAGATCAACTCGGGCCAAGGAGTAGGTTGGGAAATTCTCGCTGTAAGTCTGACTCCTTTTCCCATGTAGCCTCATCTATTGTATGATTTCGCCACTGAGCTTTATGAAATCTAATATTTTTGCTTCTTAACTGCCTCTCTGTAGTTTCCAAGATCTGAATTGGTTCTTCTTCATATGACAAATCAACTTGTAAATCTATATCATCAACTGGTATCTGCTCTGTTGGGTGGCAGAGACATTTGCGTAGCTGAGATGCATGAAATACGTTGTGCACTCTGGCCAAATTTGGTGTTAACTGCAATTTATAGGCTACTTCCCCTATTCTCTTAAGAATCTCAAATGGGCCAATATATCTCGGGGCTAACTTTCCTTTGACTTGAAATCTTTTCACTGACTTGAAGGGTGTGACCTTGAGATATACCCAATCTCCGATTTCAAAGCTTAAGTCTTTTCGACGGTTATCAGCATAACTCTTTTGTCGACTCTGGGCTATCCTCATTTTGTCTCGGACAATCCTGACGAGGGCTTCTGCATCTTGGACGATTTGTGGTCCTAAGAACTGTCGTTCTCCAGTTTCAATCCAATTTAACGGTGTTCTACACTCTCTTCCATATAGGGCTTCAAACGGTGCCATCTTAATGCTGGCCTGGTAACTGTTATTATAAGAGAATTCTGCAAACAGTAAACACATGTCCCAAGCTGCTCCATAGACCAATGCACATGCTCGAAGCATATCTTCTAAGATTTGATTCACTCGCTCTGTTTGTCCTCCGGTTTGTGGGTGGTATGCTGTACTGAACGCTAAATCAGTTCCCATGGCTTCATGTAGTTTCTCCCAAAATGTAGACGTGAACTGTGCTCCTCTATCAGACACTATTCTTTTTGGAACTCCATGTAATACCACTATTTTGTTAAGTATAGCTCTGCCAGTTTATTTTTACCATAGGTTTGCTTGATCGGTATGAAGTGTGCCACTTTGGTTAGTCGGTCTACGGTTACCCAAATAGCATCGTAACCGTCTCGACTTTTTGGGAACCCTGTAATAAAATCCATACCAATGTCGTCCCACTTCCATTCCGGGATTGGTAAAGGGTTTAGCAACCCTGAGGGTTTCTGATGGTCTATTTTTATCTTCTGGCAGGTATCACAACGTGCAATATATTCTGCTATTTCTCTCTTCATCTTACTCCACCAATACCTCTTTTTCAAGTCTTGATACATCTTCGTACCTCCTGGGTGAATAGAGAGTTGAGATGAGTGAGCCTCTCGCAATATTAAATATTTCAAGTCCTTGTCATCAGGTATACAGTAACGATCTCTAAATTTCAAGATTCCCTGATCATCTTTAACAAATTCAGTCGAGTTTGTTTCTTGACTTCTTTTTATGAGTTGTTGTACTTCTTCATCTTTTCCTTGTGCTGATTTGATTCGATCCGTTAAAGTCTGCTGAATTTCCAATGCTGCTATCTGACCTTGTTCAACAACACCTAGGTTCAAATACTGAATTTCTTCTTGTAACGAACTAGAGCATTCCAAAATAGAAGCTATATTGGGGTACTTCTTTCGACTTAGTGCATCTGCGACTACATTTGCCTTCCCGGGATGATACTGGAGATCCAGATCATAGTATTTGATTAACTCCAACCATCTTCGTTGTCGAAGGTTTAAATCTGGCTGAGTAAATATATATTTCAGACTCTTGTGGTCAGAAAAGACCTCACAACGATTTCCCAATAGGTAGTGCCTCCAAATCTTTAACGCATGCACCACTGCTGCCAATTCCAAGTCATGCGTTGGATAGTTTATCTTGTGTGGCCGTAGCTGTCTTGAAGCATATGCCACTACTTTCCCTTCTTGCATTAGTACACAACCTAATCCTTGCTTTGAGGCATCGCAATAGATTTGAAATTCTTTCTCAGGGTTAGGAAGTATAAGCACTGGGGCTGAGGTTAATCTTGTTTTCAACTCCTGAAAACTCTCTTCACATTTATCCGTCCACTTATAGTGGTTATCCTTCTTAAGAAGCTGGGTGAGGGGTCTTGTTATCTTCGAGAATCCTTCGATAAAACGACGATAATATCCGGCCAAACCAAGGAAACTTCGGACTTCTGTTACTGTGGTTGGTTGTTTCCATTCCATTACTGCTTTCACTTTCTCAGGATCTACTTTTACTCCTTCTTCTATGATAATATGTCCGAGGAAGGCTACTTCTTTCATCCAGAACTCACATTTAGAGAACTTAGCATATAACTGATGTTCTCTTAGCTTAGTCAAAGCGATATGCAGATGTTGTCGATGTTCTTCTTCTGTCTTGGAATATATTAATATGTCATCGATGAATACTATCACAAAATGGTCCAACTGCTCCATATATACCATATTCATTAGGTTCATAAAATATGCAGGAGCATTTGTCAAGCCAAATGGTACTACTGTGAACTCATATAATCTATATCTTGTGGTGAATGCAGTCTTCTCACGATCTTGTTCTCGGATCTTAAGCTGGTGATATCCAGATCTTAAATCAATTTTTGAGAACACCTTGGCTCCTTTGAGCTGATCAAATAAGTCATCTATTCTTGGCAGAGGATATTTATTTTTGATAGTCACTGCGTTCAATCCTCGATAATCCACACACATTCTCAGACTACCATCCTTTTTCTTCGCGAACAGTATTGGGGCTGACCAAGGAGATATACTAGGTTGTATAAATTATTTCTCCATTAATTCATCCATTTGCTTCTTAAGTTCCTTTAGCTCTTGGGCTGACATCCGGTACTGACACTTTGTGATAGGTTTAGTCCCTGGTATCAACTCAATAGCAAGTTCTATGGGTCTATCTGGCGGCTTTCCAGGTAGCTCCTTCGGAAAAACATCTGGATATTCCCGAATTATAGGTATTTGGGATACTTCCTCTTCTACCATTATATTCTGAGTACTCGCCTTCATTTTCTCCACTGGCACTGGATCTGTCTTCACTAATATCTTTTGTCCTTCTGGACTTACCAGAGCTACTAGCTTATTTTCACAACTCACATTGGCTCTATACTTAGTTAACCAATCCATTCCTAATATAACATCCAATCCCTTCATCTCCAATAATAGCAAGTCTGTCTTAAATTTGACTCCTTGGATTTCTAAATCTAGGTCTTTGCATCCAAAGCGAGATTCCACTTTATTCCTAGCAGTTTGAAAGGAATAAGACTTTTGCAAAGGAGAAAATGACAATTGATTTTTCACAACAAAAGCCAAGGAGAGGAATGAATGTGTTGCTCCGGGATCAAACAAAACCACAGAAGGCTTTGAGTTAACAAGGTACGTACCAACGATGACGTCGTTGGCTCCCGCTACTTCTTCTGTGGAAATATGGTTTATCCTTCCTTGGATTGGTTTCAGTATCCCTTTTCCTTTGTCTGCTGCTGACATCAGGTTTGTCGTCTGAGTTCCTGCTGGCTTCATTGCAAACTGTCTAGTCTGTCCTCCTTCTTCTTGCTTTGGTACGGCAATGAATTGACGTGGCGAAGATGCCTGTGCCCTAACTTGAGCTTTTGCTACTTCTGAAGGTAATCCTCCTCGTGGGCACTGATTCTTGTAATGGCCCACTTGGCCACAGTGATAACAGACAGTATATAACTGCGGGCATTGTCTCTGTAAATGATTCCCTCCGCAGTTATAGCACTTCAGCATAGAGATCTGCCTGACATTCTGCTGAGATGTCATAGGACTTTGGCTAGTCTTAAGCTGTGATTTAGGCATGTATACAAATTTCTTGCCCTGTTGTCCTCTAAACTGAGGTGCTAGCGTCATTTGCTTCCGAGATCCTTCTGACGATGATGTTCTCTGTATTATCTTCCTTTTCCGAGTGTCCTCTAATTCATTTCTTGCCTCTTCAAACACGATGAGTTTATTTACCATTGTGGGTAGGTCTTTATAGTCCACCATTGAAATATGATATTTCAAGGATTTCTGTAACCCTTCTTTGAATCGCTCCATCTTTTTCTCTTCAGTCTTTGCATCATCGGGGGCATATCTGGCCAATGCATTGAACTGGTGAAGATATTATGTGACAGTTCGCCCTCCTTGTTTTAGTGCAAGAAATTCCCGACGCTTGGCTTCAATGACTCCTGTGGGTACATGAGCTTGGCGGAACGAATCTTCAAATTCTTTCCAAGTGATCTCTCGATCCTCATTCATAGTCTGGTAATTGACCCACCATGCTGCAGCTGGGCCCTGCAGCTGATGAGAGGCATATAATACTTTTTCTTTATCATTGCACTGAATAGTGTTCAACTTCCTTTCTACATCTCGGAACCAATCTTCTGCTACCATCGGGTCAGGTGAAGAAGAAAAGACTGGAGGTCGAGTCTTTTGGAAGTCTGCCCACTTTGACTGCCCAGGCATTCCTTGCTGATTATTCCCTCCGCTTCTTATAGCAATTTGTTCCAATAGTCTAGCATGCTGCTCTATCATGCGAGATTGATTCAGTTCTGCTTGGAATCTATTTTCTTCCATTTTGGCCAAAATGTCTGCGAAGTTGATTTGTGGCACTTCCCTTTGACGAGGACTGTCTTGTCCCTGAGATCCTTCTCCACTTCCTGACATCTTGATTGTTTTGATGAGATTAGGAATTCAGATCTGCAGCGAGTTTTTAGAAAGTCAGATAGATAAGTAAGAATTCAGACTTAGGGTAAGATCAGAATGAAATAGATAAAGATTTCAGAGTGAATTGAGAGAGTTGGAATTTGAAGAGATAGACTAGAGATACCATTAACAAACAAATTATCAGATAGGCAAGATAGTCTTTATTCATTCATTATACAAGCTGGGTACATACCATTCATACAAGGTATATATCTCAACTTATTTTACACAGCCAAGAAAATACTATTACCAATGGGTCCAACTATACTAACGCACACTACACTTTCTTTTTTTTTTCTACTCACATCGCCAATTTGAATTTAGATAAGAGTAAATATAAATAGTCTTAGAAAACAAAACTTAGCTTTAAAATAAGACTGATAGATAAGGTAGACAGGAAAGAGATTATACAGGAGTAATATTGATATTTTATGTAACTCGTTTTTATAGGTAAAGTAGTTTTAACAAATACACTTAATGCACTTAGGGTCATCCTACGGTCAAGCAAGCGTTCTCTGATACCACTCTGTAACACCCCCATTTTTGGGAGCGTTATGAATCCTCGCAATCGCCCAGATTGTTGGCCATGAGTTACATCATTCGAGTGAATAACATTGCCAACGCAAGCTCAAATACAAAGGTCGACTTTATTACAATAGAAGGGCTTAAAGCCAAGTTTAACAGTAGGGCCGACGGCCTTCAGATATATTACACAAAAAGAAACACCACAGGCATACTTGAGCGGAGAACGACCCTAATCCCACGCTTCTTCCATTTCATAGAATACCACCTCTTCGCCTTCGCCTGGCTCCTCGAAGTTAACTGCTTCTGTTTATGTTTTTAAGCAAGTATGAGTACAACCACCGTACTCAGCAAGCCACACCGAGCTTAACATTAACTATATGCATGGTGTAACAATTAAAAGGAAACAGGTTTATTATTTTCGTGGATGCAGTTTTAGTTGTGAATCAATTAAAAACTTGAAAAACAACTTCATTAAGGTAAAGAGGTTTTCAAGCGTAATTATCAACATTCCACATTACCAAACCATTCTCAACACTACTTATGCTTCGCTGCTGGAATCACCCATTAAACACAGCTTCATTTACCGGAAGCACGGCGTGCTCAAATACAATTATTTTATGACTCTGCAGAGTTGCCCTGCTTTACCCACAAGATCCCTTAACTCTGGCCAAGAGTTAAGAAAACAAGGTGGTTCACTGCTCAATTCTTTATATAGCCTCCACCTAGTAGGTCCTAGATCCCCATAAGCTCGGATGACCCCACGGATCTCCTCCGACTTATAGCAGTCCTACTGTTGTATGGTTAACCCCCTCTCATACGAACTCACCCTCGGACTCCCCCCGCCAGTTGCAGAGGTTCAATTGAACTTGAGCAGCTACTAAACCAGGTTTGATAGAATCAACGCTTGTGGTTGGGCGGGTACTATGTTCTTTACTCAGCATAAGGGTCTAGTCCTTATATTTTTCCTTGAGGCATCATCCAAACACAAACCCATATTCAGTACCTTCTTGTACTGCCACCATTCCTCAACCAAGCCTCCACCCTAGGATAAGGTCTTCGGATCCACGATCCTCGCTTACCCTAGATCCATCTTTTCAAAACTCTAAACAAATACTTAAGAGCCTTAACAGTGCAAAGATTTTAATGAATTCCTAAACTACCATGTTTGTATTACTATTATATTTAATAATACTATGTTTGTCAACATGAATATGGTCATCAAGTTAAACGGGGCTTTTTTGGGTGGTAGGTCATAACTAATAAGTCATGTCATTCTAAACAGTAATTATACACAAAATAATGACTTAAAAATAACATAATGAAAATACTGCTAAATAATTAAATAGAGACACGATAGGTTCAATATGATCGAGGTATGTGCGACTTGCCTTGCGAGTCTATGATTTCAATGAGTTCAAATTCCTCGGTGGGCTGGATCTGGGCTTGAGCTTCTCCCTCCTGGTCCTGTGAATCCTCGACTCAGGAAGCTAGCGCAAGTCAAATAAAATAATATCAATTCCATACCCGAAGGAATGAGCTAGGAATAAAGAAATGAAATAAAGAAATAAAATCCGATAAAATTCAAATAAATTGAGATTTGGGCTTATAGGATGGTCATATGTGGAAATGGGCCTTGGATTTGAGTTGGCGGGCTCGAAACGAATCCGGGGAGTATAAACATGAATTTTAGGGTTTTGGGTCGGGTCACTGTTCATCGGGCTCGGTCGCTACTGTTCCTCGGGCTCGGTCGGGCTCGGCGAAGTGGTTTGGCTCAATCAACTGGAGGCGGCTCGATTGGTTGGGCTCGGTCGGTGCGGCGGTGCGATCGGCGCGACGACGGTGGCGGGCGCGGCGGGCGGGCGGTCGGCGCGGCTAGTGCGAGCGGCGCGGGGTGGCACGGTCGGACTCGGGCGCGGGACGGGCGTGGGTGATGCGGTGCGGTGCGGTCGGGTGGCGCGATCGGGCTCGGTCGTCTTCAACCTCCATCTGCCCGAGCGCGCGCTGAGAGCAGAGGAGGACGGCGGTGGCTGGCGGCAGAGCTAGAGTGAACGGCGACGTGTTTTGAGGGTATGTACGGGTGCGGGCGGTGAGGGGATCCCATTTTTGGCGGTGGCCGGCCCGGCAGAGGCGGCGTTCGTCGGCGGCGAGGTGGTGAGCTCGGTACGGATCCTAACGGCCAAAACGGATTTCTAGGGTCTTGAGGGCCGGGTTTTTGGCGTTTGAGCATTAGAAAGAGTAGGGGAAGCTAGTGGGCAGGTTAGTTTGGGCCGGGGAGGGCCGTGCAAAGCTAGCCACAGTGAGGTGGATGCGGCAGTGGTGTGCTCACGGTGCCGGGGAAGAGCGGTGGCCGAGAGGCTAAGGCGGCGGTCGGGGCTTGCTTTTGGGGTCATGGTGAAGCTATAGGCGAAGGCAATTGGGGTATGGTTGACCGGAAGACCGACATTGATCTAGGGTTCGAGCTTTGGGGAATTTGGAATTACCACCAATGGAGGGGAATGGGGGAAGCGTTGGGGCGTCGGGCGGGTTGTGGGGATGGTTGCGTTTGCCGTGGAGACCTTGTTGGCTTAAATAGACGGAGTAAGGCGGTTCGGCGCCAGATATGCTCCCGGGCGGTGGTGGCACGTGTTGATCGGCGGCGATGCCACGCCTTGTGGTTGGCGCAGAGAGTCAGGATGGCAGAGGGGAGGTGGAAAGCAAGTTTGTCCGCGCGGTGGAGGTGGCGGGATCAAGCGGCGCGGGGGCGCGGTGGCGCGATCAGACGGGTTGGGCGGCGGCAAAGCTAGGGTGGGCGGCGGTAAAAGCTGGCGCACGGCGGGCTGGCATGGAGTGCCACGAGGCCTGGGGCGGGTGAGGTGGCCGTTCCACCGAGCGGGGTTGGTGGGAGATGACGCAAGGCAGCGATCATGCCGAATGCGTGAGCGGCGGCGGAATGAGGTGACGTTGGAGATTTTCGAACAGGAGCAGTGTAAGCTCTTCTCCTTCTCCCATCCGGTTGTGAAGGCAAAGATTTGGGCAGCTGGACTTTGAGATTTGTGGGAATTAGGTTGAGGAATTAAGAGAGCAAGGCAAAAACGAGAATTCAAATCGATTTCAGATTTTTGAAATTTTTCAGAGCTCGGTTTTGTTTCAATTATCATGTTGGGTTGCATGTAGAGGAACATGTAACTCCCTCGCAAAAAAAAAAAGAACATGTAACTCACATGGCAAGTAAGGTACAAGGTGAAAATTTTCGTATAAAATTTGCCTTAAAGAATGACTGTGTTGGTGAAGATGAACTGTAAAATTTGAATGTTCCGTTCCATCTAAAAGGAAGCAAGGCTTCGCAAGTCACAGAAAAAAGGCGTGTACAGAAATGAGCAAAATTGTCATACAAGACCTCGCAGGCGCACTGTTCTTGGGAGGATTATCATTTGGTGTTGCATGAGCTAAAGGAGCATGTAACTCACATGTTAATGTTTATGGTGAAAATTTTCATCAAAATTTGCCTCGACGAACGACTGTTGGTGAAGGTGAACGGTAAGATGCTGTACGTGCTAAGGCGTCCTATGTGATGCGTTTTTTTGTCTGGTACCTACGGAAATTGATTTTTTTTCTTACAAAATTAATGTCAAAATCCTACTTTATTTATACTTGTACCTTAGGCCTTTGGGCCATCCGTGTTGTTTTTTTCTTTAACCTTTTGTTGATCCATTATTACTTAACTTTGTTTTAACTCAGAGTAGACAAGTGCTTCCCAAGAGCCCCAACTTGTAGTATGATCATACTCGTGTGAGCAATTATGGTGCCCTCGGAAGGACTCACTTTGTCCGCACCAAACTTACCAAGTAGATTGTTGAGAAGAATGTCGTAGTTGTGAAGGGTTGTCTTCATCAACTTGGTATCCTCATCACTACGAATCGAAGCTTCAGAGAGACGCTTTATTTTGACTACGGCCTTTGCAAATGGGTCAAAAGTGGTTAAGGCGATACTTATCAGGAGACTAGTTAGGAGAACTCATCGAAGGTAAAGTTTTTCTTATCCGCTAGTTGAGTATCGAGTAACTTTATTCTCTCATTTTTCTCTTTATTAATACGAGTAAGTTCTCCGATCACTTTGGTTTTCTCTTCAACCTCGGTTCAAGACTTACTCAACTTAGCCTCTTTCTCTGTTAAAAGAAAAGAGTTAAAGGAATACGAGAAAGATATCTAAATAAATAGTCTTAAGTTAAAAACTTAATGTTTATTTTTTCCCTCCAAAGCTTTGGCTGCGGAAGTGGTCTTCACGAGCTTTATTGATAACTTAGCTTGTTCATGTTTAGCCTTTGTGAATCAGTCTTCTTGTTCTCAAGTACAACAGCCAAGAATTCTGCGTCAAGCTTAGACCTACAAAGATTAAAAGAGGTCATGAAAAGCCAGACAAGTGGTCAAATCTAGGGTTTGACTATGAAGACTAGTAACTTACAATGTTGCTACCCTCTTGGAGAGTTCGGTATTTTCTTGTCAGAGATACATGAGTTATCGGTGGTACTCACCCACGGTAGTCATGTCCTCCAATGCTCTTTAAACAAAAGAGGATAGTGAGGAGCAATATGAAAAAGCCATGAATGTTTAATTACTCTCTACTTACATTCATACTCCTCCGATCAAATGTAGAGAATACTAGTGTGGAGTCTTCAGGGTGGTTGAGGTGGTCGACCCTTTTCACTAGGCCTTTTCGAGATGATCATCATTGAAGATGTCCCCCTTGTCGGGAATGTCTTTGGGGTATAGGACTTGACTCCGTGGTCAAACAGAAGAGGATTCTTCTACAAATGAAGGAACAAAAAATAAAGAGAAGAAGTTGGGTTGATTTTCTTCTTCTCTATTCATACCTTCTTGGAAACGAGGGAGAGCATCTTCAATGTTTTCCTCCTCGGTGCAGTAGTCAGATGGATTTTTGACCACCCCAATAGGTATTTCTACCCTGTCTTCTACCGCTTGTCCATCTTTTGCTATGGCCACTTCTGTGGTCAAAGTTTTTGCAGCTTTGGTTGCAGTCCCTGTTGCCGCAATGGTCGTATCCTCAACCACCATTTCTACAGTATTTTCGACTACAGATTGAACAATAGGGAGCTTCTTGACGTAAGCATCCTTGTGCAATGGAGGAGCCGTGCTGAAATTGCATAAAAGAAAGTCGGTATTCAAGAAGACTTAAAGGTAAAGTATTATATTTGTATTTTCATACCTTGCTGTCATTGCCCTAAGCTTGAATTTAGAAGGAACTCTCCTATAGAGTGGTTTCTTTGATTTCTTCTCTCTAACCACGTCTGGTTATGGAGAAATGGGGACTTCTTCGATCACGTCCGGTCGAGAGCCTTGAGCTTCCTTGACTATGATTGGTCAAGAGTCTTGTACATCTTCGACCATGTTTGATCGAAGATCTGTAGCAAGAGTTGCTTCTCCTTCTCCCTCCTGCTCCTTCAAGTGATCAATATCAATTTTGACCACCTCGAAGTTATCAATTTTGACCACCTCGAAGTTAGCCTTCTTCTCGATCACAGGATCTGCTATCGCAGCCGTCTCCTTTACAAAAGATATGAAATTCTTCCTATTTTTCCTTTTCAATATACTTGATAAAGCCTTGAGAAGTGCTAACTGAGTTAGTTTCAGTATCGTAATATAAGGATACCTTGATCTTAAGAGTCAGTTGTTCTAGCAAGACTGATCCTATCTCACTTGTGGTACTTATATCTATAATAAACTTTTGAATAGGAGCACTTGGGGCAGCCATAGGAAGAGCTGCAAGAGGAACGGCAGCACTTGCATTCCCCTTGTCTTTATCGATTGTTTTAACCGGTGAACAACTCTTTGCCAAAGGAGCTTTGGTTTTCTCCACCTCTCCTCCGATGACTATCAGTTTGACCCCTTGGTTGTCCTGACCGTAGTTCATGCCTACACTCTACAAGAAAGAAAGAACACTATTTAGTCATTTATTATGACTACACAGTCCTAAAGATGAAGTTGTTTTTTTCAATTACCTTTAGGCGTTCTTCCCTTTCTTTGGCAGACACGTCCACCAAGATACAAGGAGCCTCCACTTCAGGTAATGGAGCCTTCTCGCACACAGGCTTGACTCGGGAGTTGATTTCCTCTAAATCAAGATCTATTTATACAGACATGGTAGTCAATAAATAGTACTCAAAAGGAAGTAATCTAATTACAAACAAGTACGAGCAATGCTTATCGTTCTCATAGTCCCTGGTTGGATCCGAGGCTCCCGAGTACATCCACAAGGGATGTGCTCATCGCTTCAGGGGGCTGATGTGGCGGGTGATAAAGTCCTTCACCACATGCCAGCCCATAAGTCCCTTGTCTCTCAACTCTTTGATAGCTGAGATGTAAGAGGCTATTCGTGTAAGGTCTTTGGGGGCCGAATTTTAAAGATTGTTCTTCTCTACAGCCTTCCCTATGAAAGAAAGGTTGTCTTCTCTGACCGTCTCCCAATAGAACCACCTCTTCTTCCATCCTGGCCACGAAGATTTGGTGAACATTAGGATGCAAGCTCTGTCTTACTATCTTGGAGCTTCAGACCGCATCTTCTAGCAATCCCAGTCTACCGGCTCATCTCGTAATTGTACCGGAAGAGCTCAAGATCCGCGCGGGATGCCCATATACGCCTCACACAGGTAAATGAAAACGCTGAGTATCATGATCAAATTGGGAACCAAGTTCACCAATTCGACCCCTGAAGTACTCAATGAGCAGGGAAGTAAAGGCCACACTCACAGTAGGCCTGGAACACCGGAATTTCTCCGACTGGCCTTAACAGCCAATTTTGGCTGGCGGCTTCAATCCACCAGACAAATCACTGCGGAGGAATTTTCTCAGCATCCTCTAAAGCCTTCAATTTTGCGTAATTCATCTCCGACACCTTCAAAGGCATACGTTGGTGGCTGCAGATGTGCAGTCTAAGTTCGTTAGAGCAAATTAGCATAATTCTGAGAGCAAATTCAATATAATTTTGAAAGCAAATTTAGTATAATTTTGAGAGCAAATCTACCTCATCATGGACCCAAGCGGGACGTAGACCGTACAGTGCTCACCTCGTTTGGAACAAAGTATACTTTGGTGGCTGCAGCTGTGTAATCCAAGTCTATTAGAGCAAATTAGCATAATTCTCAAAGCAAATTCAGTATAATTTTGAAAGCAAATTCAATATAATTTTGAGAACAAATCCACCTCATCGTGGACCCAAGCAAGACGTAGACCACGCAGTGCTCACCTCTTTTGGAATAAAGTATACTTTGGTGGCTGCAGCTGTGCAGTCCAAGTCTATTAGAGCAAATCAGCATAATTCTGAGAGCAAATTCAATATAATTTTGAAAAGCAAATTCAGTATAATTTTAAGAGCAAATCCACCTCATCGCGGACCCAAGTGGGACGTAGACTGTGCAGTGCTCACCTCGTTTGGAACAAAGAATACTTTGGTTGTTGCAGATGTGCAATCAAGTCCGTTAACCTCATCAAGGGGATAGGTGGGGGCCATGTCTTATTGCCCCTATAACAACATGCGAGTGACCTCATCCATCTAACTGCTATGCATACCATGCGTTCAATAACACAATTGGACACACACATGAAAAATGGATTTTCCGTAACTTTTATATTCAATTAGAAGGATGATTTCTCTCTACTTGAACATGTTGACTTTCATGGTACATACACACACTGTAAACTGTAATATTGATGGTTGCTGGCTTTGTTAGGCCAGATCCCTAACCCATGTCTCTGTACGACTGTACCTGTTTGGCTATTATGAAATTTCCTATTGCTGTCAGAGTTATCCTAAAATGCTTGTGCTTTCCTGTGATTTTTTTGTTGGAATTTGGATCACATTGTTGGCGTGTGCTACTCTTCCTCAAAATGAAATTAGCTTAGCGTCGAGTTAGAGTAGATCTGTAGACCCCAAGTCCCACGTGTGCCCAATGTTAATCCGCACTGTTAATTAGTAAAAATTGGTGAAGAACAAACTTCTTGTTCTTATGATAAAATGATAAAATCCAGATAATCATCTATCTCTCAGATTATGTGTATTTTCTCCATTGATGTGAATTTTATATCGAAAAGAAAGATTTAGGGGACGTCCATTTATAGGATGACTTGTGTTTTCCCAAGTATGTCACATTTTTTAACTACTGAATTAAAGTCAGAATTAGACAGTAGACACACACACACCTCAAAACTAATCCAAAGGCAGAAAAATCGACTTAGAGTTAATAAAAAAATCAGATAATAAAAATTGACTTAGAGTGTTAGTCAGCGCTGTTAGTTAATAAAACTGGTGAAGATCAAACTTCTAGTTCTATTATAAATTTCAGATAATTATCTCTCAGATTATGTGGATTTTCTTAATTGATGTGAATTCGACACCAAACAGAAAGATTTAGGGGATAACTATTTTTGAACTTTTTGAACCATGGAATTAAAAACAAAATCAAGACACACACGTCTCGAAACTAATCCAAAGGCCAGAAAATCGACTTGGAGTTAACAAAAAAAAATCATGCAACTTAAAGCAACAAAGCTGAAATATTTATGTGTGCTGGTATGGTGTACAAGCACCTTTTTTTAATTGAGGAACAAGGACCTGGGTTCTTTATATATTGACTAAGAATGCGGAACTTTAAAATGTAGATACAGTCATACAGAGGAGAGGGAGTATTTAAATTTTATTTCTGTCATAGATGATATACACCACTGTTGATGCCTGGGCAAACGAGGCATACGGTTCTTGTCGACTAACTCGGTATAGTTATTTCCCCCTTTTATTTTTCTGCAAATAGTTTGCCTACTCCTGACCATCACCTTCATTTCTAGACGTCACGATTTGATGATATAATTCTTTGGTACTGTCGCATATTGTGTGCTAACTGCCTACTCTAACCAGTCAACCACTGTTCAATGAAGCTGATGCATATTGTAAACCAACTGCTAACTACCAAATAATCTTTCAGCTCCTTCAGAAAAGCCTTGGCACTGTCACATGTAAATGATGGCTAACATGCCTTTTGTGTGAATATGGTGTTACTTCATTAAAAATGGGCTATCGTATTTCTCAATGAGTCCTATTGTCCTTATTTTGTGGTAGATGAATAGTCCATATCTTGCCTTTGATGTGCTTTATAATGATTCATGATCTCAAGCTGCTACAATTAATCAAGAAAGCCTTCTTAAATGGTAAACTTATTGGTGAAAACGACTAATTGTTCCAGGTTACTGCAAATTGAACACGCTATAGGGCAGCGAAGGGTTCCTTATTTGAGCTATAGAACAACCTGTTATAAACTTATTTGTGCCTGATGCCAGTAATAACTGTTCTATCTTGTCAGATGCTACTATTCTAGTTGCATCCTTTCAATGTCTGAAACCTACTAGATGTAGCCTCATGACCTTGGCACATTGTCTTCAACTGTATGACAATGTCCCATGCTGTTGTGTTCCATGATCACCCGGCAGTAAATATCATAAAAACTATTGGCTGCAGGTGCTGTTAAGCAAACCCCAACCTAAATATCGAAGGGAGTAAAGGGTATTGATAAATTAACGCCATTATGATGTTACAAATGATTAAGTGTCAAGGTTACAAATGAGATGAATTCTGCAATGCCACAATCTGAATTCTGAATGAAGACCCAGTCGATCTTACAAGAATCCGGATTACTTGACAAACAGAAGGAAAGACAGGAAAGCTATGCCGATCACAATTGTCTGCCAGTTCCACTGCATATGCAACAAAACTCCTTGTCAGTTCTTTATAGAACTCAGCTAGATTGTAATATTGTCTGCAGACTATTTTATGTACAAGATAAGTACCCCATGATGAACTGAACTCCAAACAGAGTCCATAACAGAAAATTAATAAACTATGTCAGTTTCCAAATCATGAATTCCTGAATTCAATGATCTACTGGGTGAATTATTGTGATGGAAATCACATTATTTTTTGGATAAAAATCACATTTGATGCTAACGTTTCTTCAATTATGCAGATTCGGGGCCCACCACCTCCCAAAGGATGGATTGAGCATGACAAGACACTGGCATTGTGGGTTATAAAGTTGCCTTGAGCCCCATAAGCCAAAGCACAGGTCTAAAGCTCGTCCAGGTCGTTGGTCGCGCCAGGTCGTTGGTCTAAGGATCACCCTGGTTGTTCTCACATGGGCTGATGCCACTGTGTCAGGGTGGGGCAAGAGTTCGGGGATTTTCTCGATCTGCGTGAGAAGATCTTCTTCTTAATGAAATGCCCGAGGGCTGTCTTACCCCCGCAGGTCGAGTTTTTTTTTTAATATAAAGTTGCCTTGTTCTGACACAGCGGTTGTGAAGAGAACCCTATCAACAATGACAAAGCATCCTGAGGGCCTTCCTGGGGTGGAAGAAACCTCAGATTATGCCGAGCATAGGAAGAATTTCTGGTCCTCCGTTAAACCTGCGCATCCCGGCATGAACATCGCCTCCCATTCCCTTACGGGCATTTTGCAGTTCGTCTATACTGGAGTATGCATCGGCGTGCTCGGAGCTTTCTCCCTTGGTAGGTTCCTTTTGCTAAAATTCCCTGAATTCTTCTCCCTTGGGTTGTCTAGAAAGGGTGGACCAACAGAGGAAGAGGTCAGCGGTGCTTCGTTCAAGATGTGGTTCGTTGGGCGTGGCTACAGCAATGCAGCCAAGCGTGGAAGCAAGCCTGACAAAGAGGTCATCACAAGAGTTTCAGGACCAGAGATTGGGTATATCTCAACTCCAATCATCCTGCTCCAGTGCGCCCTCGTCTTGCTGAGCTATCTTCTGAAAAATGTGGTCTCGTATGTGCCGTCTTTATGTGAAATAACAGTACACTGCAGGTGAGAGGAAAAAAATGATAAACTTCTTTGTTTCCAGTAGCAGACTGACATCACTACTAGCTAGTAGGATATCATCCATACACAGGATTAGTAAGATAAACTTCCCATCTTTAAACTTTGCATAAACACAGTTGTATTCTACATTCTCTTTAAACCCAAATTTTCTTATTGTACTGTCAACTTCAAGTACCACTGTCTTGAAGCTTGCTTTAACCCATAAATCGATTTCTTTAGGCGGCATCCCATTCTTTCATTTCCTTCCACGACAAAACCTTTCGGTTGTGCCATGTAAACATTTTCCTCCAAATCCCCATTAAGAAATGCCGTCTTTACATCCATCTGATGTAACTCTAAATCATAATGTGCTACTAATGCCATTATGATTCTGAAGGAATCTTTACATGAGACTGGAGAAAATGTCTCATTGTAATCAACCCCTTCTCTTTGCGTAAAGCCTTTTGCCACAAGTCGCGCTTTGTATCTTTCTATATTCCCTTGGGAGTCAAGCTTTGTCTTGTAGACCCATTTACACCTCACTGCTTTGGCTCCTTTAGGAATAATTTCCAAGTCCCGCACTTTATTAGTCTTCATGGACCTCATTTCCTCTTCCATGACCTCAAGCCATTTTGAGGAATTTCCGCTTCTCATGGCATCTTCAAATGAGGTGGGATCATCCTCCATTTGAAATTCCTCTGTATGATAAATCTGATAATCATCATAAATAGCTGATCTTCTTACTCTTTGAGACCTCCTGGGCCTCCTCATTTGGTACATCTACTGTTTGAGGCTGCTGTTGCTCCCCCTCATCTGTGGCAATAGGTTCTATATGATCCTGAAGAACAGGTTCTTCATTCTCATTCATTGTTGCCACGGGACTAACAATGGTATCAGAGCAACGCCTAAGGGTAGATCTATCGGGGAAAGACACCGCCGTCGGTTGACCGCGTGCGGAAAAGAAAGAACGAAGGATCTTCGGATCAAAAGAAAGAACGAAGGATCTTCGGATCGAAAGAAAGAACGAAGAATCCCAACCCTAGAAATGGCAAAAGAAAGAAATGGAAAGGAGGATCGGCTTACCGTGGGCGCCACAGCAGCATGCCGCAGCCGCCGCGCGCCGCCGCCGCGCGCCGCTGCTCGCGCCGCTTCGTTGCCGCCGGCCCGCGGCCGCGACGCCGGTAAGCCGCCCGCCGCCTTCGGTCGCCTTGGTCGCTGTGCGCGCGCGCCGGGCCGCCCGATTGGGTCGCCGCCGCGTGGCGCGCGCGCCGCGCTGGGGCCGCGCCGGCCGGGCAGCTGCCGCTGCGCGCGCGCGCGCCGCCGCCGTGCTCGCTGGGGCCGATGGGCCGCCGCTGCGCTGCAGCGGCAGCGCGCCGCCGTGGGCCGAAGCGCAGGAGCCGCCGCCCGCTTTTTCGCAAGGGGGTGCAAATGAGATAAGGGTTAGGGTTTGGGAGCCAGCGCCCCGCCGGTTTTGCCTCGTGAATTTCACTCGGGCCGCCCGATCGCATGGACGGCCGAGATTGTGCGGCGGGCGCAGGCAGCCGGTGGAGCGGCCGCTATTGGGCCGATGGAGGCCATGGGCGCGCGCATGGGAGCTACTGAGTGGCGGCCTGGCGCCGGAGCGCAAGCGCCGCGCGGGCTGAGCTGGCGGCGGCTGGGCCGCGGCCGAAAGAATGGGCCAAAAGGCCGATTTGAACAGTAAAATCCGATTTTTGGATTTAATTGATTTCAGAAGCATTTTTTTGATGAATTTCAATGAAATTTGAACCAAAATCTCTGTAAATTTTTGCACCAACGTGTTATTTTTTTTCAGAGATTAAATGTGCACAGTATAATGCTTCTGAATAATGAATTATTTTTTAGAATAATTACAGTTTCCGCTGCAAAAGTTAATGTTGATTAATGTTCATTATTAAATTCGAACCAACGGGAGAATTTAATTTTGGAAAAATAGATAGAATTTCCAGATAATTATGATATTGTTATTTTCTGACCAACGTTGATAATAACAGTATTATAATTTTAATTGAAGTTTTTATGCATTATTTCTATTTCTGCCCAACGGTGATGTAGATTTAATGTATAAATAAAATTGTATGTCGATTTTGACCAATGTTGGAAATAAGGCATATAATTTTGTTCATAATGATTATAATTTTAATTGATGATTTTATGCATTATTTCTATTTCTGGCCAACGGTGATGTAGATTTAATGTGTAAAACAACTGTATGTTTTTAATTTTAACCAACGTTGAAACCAAGGCATGCAGTTGTTGTTATTATGTCTAATTGTTCTCACTGTATATGAATTGTGTCTCCACACCGTGTCCCCGTAGCCGTGGCACCGGTGAGGATGAAAATGAGGTCGATGTCGCTAAGCACTGCATGAGGGACTATGCTCCCATAAAAATGTCATATGATCTTGATCATAAAAGTGGGTCACCGCCAACAAGAAATGTTTGATCGTGATAAAGAACACGATTGAGCCCGCAATTGTGGGCCCAATCGCAGAGTTTGACATCACACAGAGTACCTTGAGAAAATAAAGAGTCGCCATCGCTCTTCAAAGACTTATACTACACAACCGACTAAGCAAACTTGTGATGTAAAGGTACTGGTGGTGGCGTGGCATAAGAGAGCACATACTAAGGATGAGCAACTTGGCATCCAAGCTTAAACCAATGGATTTGGCTCTCAAGGATGAGTTCCTTATTCATTTGATTTTTGCTTCCTTGCCGAAAGAGTTTGACACCTTTGTTGTCAACTACAACATTAATAGCCCAAAAATGGGACTTAGAAAATGCATAGTTATGTGTGTGCAAGAGGAGGAAAGAATTAAAACCTCACATGGTGGTTCTATCAACTATGTGAAGGACAACAAGAAAAGAACTTCAACAAGAACTCCTTCTCAAAGAACAAGGGAAAAGCCCTGCCTATCACCTCAATGAATAAGTTTGCAGAGACAAAGATCGGTGTCTTCATCGAAAAGACGGACACTACAAGAAGTACCGTCCCGATTACTTAAAGATGATAATGGCAAAGAAAGGTGAGAACATTGATGTGAATGTCGATGCGATAATGGGAACGTCGCGTGCGAAAGTGAATGAATCCTCGCTCACGAATGTAAACAGAAACGAAAGAGAACTCTAGATGCGTCGTCGAAATTATGGCATCGCTGCTTAGGCCATATTTCGAGGGGAGAATAGAAAGACTAGTTAAGAATGATATTCTTACTCCATTAGAGTTCTCACACTTAGAACAATGCAGAGAATGCATTAAACTAAAATATGTAAAGAAAATTAAGAAAACGCTAAAAGAAGCACAGAGTTCTACAAATTATTCTCAAAGACATTTGTGGTCCTTTTCCGTGAAAAGTGTGGATGGTTATGACTCGCTCATAACATTCACAGATGATTACTCCGCTTTGGATATATTTATCCAATCAAAGAAAGAAATGAAGCCTTGGATAAATTCAAGATATTTAAGGTGAAATTGAAAACCAACACGATTTAAAGATTAAGATAGTCCGATCTGGTCATGGGGGAGTACTACGGTCGACATACCCCATATGGACAAGTTCTGGACCTTTGCAAGGTTTTTACAGAAAATGGAATAGTGGCCCAAGATTCTACACCGGCGAATCTCAAAGAAATGGAGAATGAAAGACGCAACTGCACTCGATGGATATGGTGCGAAGTATGATGAGCTACTCCACACTCCCATTGAGTTTATGGATGGAGGCGTTGAAAACCGCCATTCATATTCTCAACAGAGTGCCTAGTAAGTCGGTGCCCAAAACACCTGCATTTGAGTTGTGGACAAGAAGAGTTCCTCCCTAAACCACTTACGTGTGTTGGGGAGTCCCGCCGAGGCTAAAGTATTTAACCCAAACCTTGGGAAACTTGATCCCAAAACAGTAAGTTGCCATTTCGTTGGCTACCCCGAAAAGTCAAAAGGTTATCGCTTCTACCGCCCGCATGATACACAAAGTTTGTAGAAACGAGACATGCTGTCTTCTTAGAGGATGAAATGATGAGGGGAGCATGGTAGCTCGAGAGATTGACCTTGAAGAGAAGCGGTGTTTGCGCCACTCCGATGATTCAAGAGCCATTCTTCACACTACTGCTGCGCATTGCACCGACGGTGCAAGACAACGTGGTGCCAAAGACTGTTATTGTTCCTCCCGTGGCAACAATGAATGAGAATGAAGAACCTGTTCTTCAGATCATATAGAACCTATTGCCACAGATGAGGGGAGCAAAAGCAATTTCAAACAGAGATGTACCAAATGAGGAGGCCCGAGGAGGTCTCAAAGAGTAAGAAGATCACTATTTCGATGATTATCGATTTATCATACAGAGGAATTTCAAATGGAGGATGATCCCACCTCATTTGAAGATGCCATGAGAAGCGGAAATTCTCAAAATGGCTTGAGGCCATGGAAGAGGAAATGAGGTCCATGAAGACTAATAAAGTCCGAGACTTGGAAATTATTCCTAAAGGAGCCAAAACAAAGAGGGTCAGTAAATGGGTCTACAAGACAAAGCTTGACTCCCAAGGGAATATAGAAAGATACAAAGCGCGACTTGTGGCAAAAGGCTTTACGCAAAGAGAAGGGATTGATTACAATGAGACATTTTCTCCGGCCTCATGTAAAGATTCTTCGTAATCATAATGGCATTAGTAGCACATTATGATTTAGAGTTACATCGATGGATGTAAAGACGGCATTTCTTAATGGGGATTTGGAGGAAAATGTTTACATGGCACAACCAAAAGGTTTTGTCGTGGAAGGAAATGAAAGAATGGGATGCCGCTAAAGAAATCGATTTATGGGTTAAAGCAAGCTTCAAGACAAGTGGTACTTGAAGTTGATGAAGACAATAAGAAAATTTGGGTTTAAAGAGAATGTAGAATACAACCGTGTTTATGCAAAGTTTAAAGATGGGAAGTTTATCTTCCTAATCTCGTATGTGGATGATATCCTACTAGCTAGTAGTGATGTCATCACATCGAAACAAAGAAGTTTTTGTCCTCAAACTTCGATATGAAAGATCTTGGTGAAGCTTCATTCGTTCTTGGGATCAAATTCACCGAGATAGAAACAAGGGGATATTGGGACTCACACAAAAGGCATACACAGAGAAAGTATTAAAGAAATTTGGTATGCATAAAGTAGTCCTTCACCGCACCTATAGTCAAGGGCGACAGATATGGGGTTTTCAATGCCCCAGAACCAATACGAGCTCGATCAAATGAAAGCGGTTCCATATGCTTCAATTGCGGAAGCTTACAAGATGCTCAAGTGTGCACACGCCCGACTTAACATTTGTTACCGGTTATTTGGCGATTCCAGAGCAATCTCGAATAGAACATTGAAATTGATAAAGAAAGTCTTGCGTTATTTGCAAGGAACAAAAGGCCTCATGATGACATACGTAAGATCGATTCACTCCATATAGTGGGGTATACTGATTTCGATTTTGCGGGAGATGATAGAAAGTTTACATCCGGATATGTGTTCACTCGCTAAAGGAGCTATATCGTGGAAAAGCTCAAACAAACCGTCACTACATCGTCCACAATGTATGCCGAGTTTGTAGCATGTTATGAGGCTACGGGCGGTGAACGGCAAAGAAGTTCATACCGGTTTAAAAGTGGTTGACGACATCAATAGACCACTTAAGTTGTATCGCGATAATGAACCCGCATAACGTATGCCCACAACAATAAGTCAAGTGGTGCTGCCAAACACATTGACATAAAGTACTATGTTGTGAAAGATAAAGTTCGGGATCAAATTATAAGTCTTGAGCACATAAGTACCGCAAAGATGTTAGCGGATCCGCTTACTAAAGGCTTACCACCCAACGTGTTGAGAGAACATGTAGCCGTCATGGGTTTAAGGAAAGCCTATAATTCTGGACTAAAAGATGGCCCAAAAGTTTAAAGTAACTATTTCGTAACAGAGAGGTGTATTGTAGTCATTGAATCTATCTACGATTGACCGTGACGATGAGACATGTTCTATGCACTAATCTATGATGGAATGTGTAAAGTCAAAAGTAATTAAAGATAAAGTATAGATTGAGATCAAGGGGAGAATGTTAGAATGATCTCAAGAGGCATTTGGCCCAACGCCAAATACCCTCCTGCTCGCGCTCGATCGGGGCGCCACCAATAGGTGGTGGGCCTCGTCGCCGCCATATAAAGAGAGGTGGGGCGGGCGGCATGTATGACGAGGTTCACCGTCGCCGCTGCACTCCACCAACAAACCCTAATCCGATCTGAGGAGGGGGCGCTGCAACGACGGGAAGCTCCACCACCGCAATCCCCTTCGCCGGATCTGCGCCGCCGCCGCCACCGTCTTCCTCTTCCCCGACCGCCGCTGCCCGTGCGCAGACATCACCGACGAACCAGTGATGGCCGCCTCTTCATCCAACACATCCGGAGGTCGGTTAGTACCCCTCTCTCTCCCTCTCGGTATCACTCAAGAACCCGAACGAAAAGACCCCGCTAGATCTAACCTAGGAGATCCACGGGACTAACAGTGCTCGTATAGTGTGAATCGTATGGGTTCCATAAGTGTGTAATTCCAGACTTAGTGTAAAAGGGTAACGCTATCTACTTGCGTTGCAACTCCCAAATAATAATAATATGGAACCTGTATATCTCGTCCAGTGCTTTTGCATTCATGCATTCCTGTTTCTTCGCACCTATGACATTGTTGAAACTCTGAAACTGGTTTGTCAGGCTGCTTATCCTAAAGAGAGGCTGTGCATCTCATTCTCGGGAGCAATGTACTGTGTCATTTTTCCCCTTTGCTCCCAAAATCTAGTCTTCAATAGGACAGTGTGTGTTAGGAATAGTCCCACATGGATTGTGGGAGAGGAGCAAGCACAACTTATAAGTGTGAGGGAGCCCCCACCCATTGGACTAGTCTTTTGGGGGGAGAAGGCCCAATACCACTTATAAGGTTGTTGCTCTGTTGCTCCGTGAGCTTAGTTGTGTTCAGCCCATTTAGACCTGTGGCCCAGAATGTAACAAGTGGTATCAGAGTCCAGATACCTAATATCTCCTTGGAACCTCAGGGTTGCAGAAGTGTCCAATCCATATGTGAGGGGGAGATTGTTAGCAATAGTCCCACATGGATTGTGAGAGAGGAGCAAGCACAACTTATAAGTGTGAGGGAGCCCCCACCCATTGGACTAGTCTTTTGGGGGGAGAAGGCACAATACCACTTATAAGGTTGTTGCTCCGTTGCTCTGTGGGCTTAGTTGTGTTCAGCCCATTTAGACCTGTGGCCCGGAATGTAACAAGTGGTATCAGAGCCCAGGTGGCTAACATCTCCTTGGACCTCATGGTTGCAGAAGTGTCCAATCCATGTGTGAGGGGGAGATTGTTAGAATAGTTCCACATGGATTGTGGGAGAGGAGCAAGCACAACTTATAAGTGTGAGGGAGCCCCTACCCATTGGACTAGTCTTTTGGGGGGAGAAGGCCCAGTACCACTTATAAGGTTGTTGCTCTGTTACTCCGTGGGCTTAATTGTGTTTAGCCTATTTAGACATGTGGCCCAAAATGTAACAGGGTGATACGTATGCATCCCTAGTCACCTCTTCTTTGCTGTTTGCTTGCTTGTCTGACGGTGAAGCTCGTGTCTGTTTCGGATAAAAAAAGCGAAGTTTCCGTGATATTCCATTTCAAAAAAAGTTGCCGCGATATCCGTGCGAAATTCTCCTCTCTTCTTCTTCTTCTCTCTTCTCTCTCTGCGTCCGATCTCTGACGTAGAAGTTTCTGCGACATTTGAGCCAGACGCGGGCTCACGTGCGCGAAGGCAACTTTCTTTTTCCCGTGTCCCACAGGATGTCCGTCAAAACCACGCCTTTTGCCTATTCTTCCCCGCGGGCCCCGGCGCCATGGACCGGCCGACCGAGCCGGCAGCTTTCGTGGACCAAAGGTTAGGGATGCGAGCGAAACGCATGGCCCCGACGCGTGCGCTGCCACCAAAACGGCATCAAATCTCTGGGTTTTGGACGTCTCCGGAAGGGAACAGCCGGTGCAAGCGAAAGGCAAGTATTCGCACTTTGTTTCCTCCTCTTTCGGCTTGACTTGGATAGATAGACTTGTAGACGCGCCTCGCGTACGGGCCTTCTCGACACGGGGATAAGCATGATGCCTTGTTGGCTCTGTTCTTTTATGTCTTTTCAGCGGTTTTACGTTTTAGCTTCTTTTAGTAGTAACTATTTATTAAATTAATAAATTATAGTTAAAATTATAAGTCATATTTTAAAAGAATAGGCCGTTACCGTGGGGAGCACAGTGAAAATCAAGTGAGACAGGAGGTGGAGGGATTGAAAGCGAGTTGGCCTGTGCTGCTCTGCAAAGACTGAAGACTTTGAGTTTGGCTGGTGTATTTTCCTTTTCCAAGATATCGTGCTCATTTCCTTTTCCTAAAAAAAAGGATGTCATCTGCGTAGCAATAGCGATTAAAACCGTTGAGCACTTGCTGCCTGATCCTTGACCCGTTGACCGTATCCCTTCGAGTGCAGTGCACGATAATATAGCCGTGCTGAGCAGAGGCGTCGTGGTCCAAGAAAGCGAGCGCCGACAGAGGGGGGAACAGAACGAACAATGCCATCACTTCTACATGCCTACGGTCGTACTGTTCCCGACGTTACCACTACCACTACCAGTTGCAAGTCGTAAGATCACAGGGGTTAGGACGTTAGGTTGCTTCGCATTGCAAGATATGGGGAAAAAAAGTAAGAGCTTAGGTTGCTTCGCATTGCAAGACATGGAAAAAAAGTAAAAACTTGTTGGCGTGGCCACATGCCAAACAGGAGATATTGGAGCTACGAAAAGACCGGAAGATGGTACTCATAGCCTAGAGCTCAGAGTGAGGAAGAAGTGTAGAATGTATGGTTAGCACTTGGTCACTACATAAGTCTTTTCTTACAAGAATATTCCCTCTCCTCATGGTACCTCAGGGGTTATATTTATAGCAATAAGAGAAGTTATTTACACAAATATTCTCTTTGAAACTTTATTAGTATGGACAAATATGTTTTTCTTTAGCACATAAATGTGACTGCCATGCAATTACACACATAATAGACTTTTGCCCTGGTGGACCAACTGGGCATAGATGAGGGCCACCCCTCTAACACTTATCATTTGCACGAGTGTAGTGCACAATGATACTGCTTCGCCTGTACAAGAACAAGTGTACTATGGACAACCAAAACTGTCTTTCTTGTCTTCCTCCTACTTGTGCTATTCACGTCAAGAATTAATGGCAAATTAACTAAACTAATTGAGCAACCAAAATTTTGTAAAGAAAGAACCAATCGGTTGTTTGTTTCATAATCCTGAACCTATGTGAGCTTAATTTGTGTTTACTCACCGTCACTGTGCCCTGAGCTACTCTTGCAGTATCTACAGCTTGCGTCGCAGTTCGCGGTGATGTCAAGGAGCACGGAGAGGACGTCCGGCATGTCCGGCCGCTCCTGTGGCGCGTCGGCCGTGCACCACATGCCGAGCATGAGCAACTCCCAGAACACCGTGCGCTGCTCTGTTTGCTGCCTCACCTTCCAGCCCTCCTTGGCCATCCTCCTGCCCCACTCGACCAGGCACTCCTCGCCGCCGTCCACGGCGCGCCGGCCCGTGGCGAGCTCCATCAGGAGAACGCCGTAGCTGTACACGTCGCCCTTGGTCGTCGCCCGCCACGTCTGCCCGTACTCCGGCGCCACGTACCCCACTGTGCCGGCCACCATCGTGCTGACGTGGGTGTCGCCCGGGCACACCACCCTGGCAAGCCCGAAGTCCGTCACCTTGGCCCTGCCGTCGCGGTCGAGGAGCACGTTGCTGGCCTTCACATCGCGGTGCACGACGGCGGGGCGGCACTCATGGTGTAGGAACACGAGTGCCCGCGCCACGTCAATGGCAGTGTCCAGCCGCCGCCCCCACCCGAATGCGACGCTGTCGCCGATGAGCGCCTCCAGGTTGCCGCCCTCGAGGTACTCGTACACCAGTATCTTGGCAGAGCCGAAGAGGCACCACCCGTAAAGCGTGACGAGGTTCTGGTGCGGCCACGTGAACCCCATACGGTCGGCGAGCACCCCCATCTCGGCGCGGAACTCACGCTCACCGCCGTCCCCGCCGTCACGCAGCCTGGCGAGCTTCTTGACCGCCACAGCACGGCCGTCGGGGAGCACGCCGCGGTACACCACGCCGTAGCCGCCCCGCCCGATCACCCGGTTGTCGGAGAAGTTACCGGTGGCTGCTACGATGTCGCTGTAAGTGAACGCCGTCTTGTCAAGCCGGAACACCTTCACCCCATCCGTCGAGGTGGAGCACCCAGTTGCCGATGATGAACCGGAGGGCAGCGACGACGTCGACATTTGGAACGCGCACTTGCTGCCGCCGCTGCACTTCGGGTTCTCACAGGAGAATGACTCAGGGTCCGGGTCCTGGTCCACCGGGAATCGGGCGCGAAGGTTGGCCATGATGAACACGACGGTACCGACGATGAAGGCGATGATGAGAGAGAACGAGAACCATACCGCGATCATTCTTGGAGACATCCCATGTCTTCTAACCGGAGGAACATCTGCAGCTTCCGGTGGTGGCTGTTCACCGACGGCTCCACTCTGATGAAACTTTATGTGCGGGTCGCCGAGGAAGGACTGCTCGTCGAAGGTGCCAAATTGGCCGGTGGTGGGGACATCGCCGGAGAGAAGCGGGTTGTATGACACGTTGAACTTGGAGAGCTCGGTGAGCTGGCTCAGGCTCAGCAGGAACTCGCCGGAGAAGTTGTTGTAGGACAGGTCCATCATCTCGAGGCACAAAATGTGGCCGATCTCCGACGGAATCGGACCCGAAATGTTGTTTCTTGAGACGTTCAGCACGACGAGCGGGAGCTGGCCGATCTCTGGTGGCAGCCGGCCCGTGAGTCGGTTGCCGTCGAGGTGGAGCAAGCTGAGGTTCCGCATTGCGCCAATTTGCGGCGGTATCTCTCCCGACAGCAAGTTCCCGGACAGCTGCACGTACGCGGAGATCGTGTTGGACCGCACAGGCGACGACGAGTTGGTACAAATCGGAACGATTCCGTAGCCCTTGAGGATGCGGTCCCATAAGCTGCGACAGTTCTCGCGAGTCATCACCGAGTAGACGAAGCTGAACGGCGGATAGCTAGCCGGTATCCACCGTTTCATAACCAGGCACTCGCCGGAGCAGGCGAGCACGCTCGAATCGTTCCGGTTCTTGACGAAGGTTGGACCAGGGTTCCTTCCTATCTCTGCCATCTCCGGTGGGATCTTCCCGGTCAACCGGTTGTCGGCCAGGTTCAGCCAGAGCAAGCTGGTGCAGTTGCCGATCTCCGGCGGTATTTCGCCCGAGAGCTGGTTCCCGGCCAGCATCAGCCAGAGGAGCGACGTGAGGTTCCCGATGCTCGCCGGGATCCCGCCTGAGAGCTTGTTATTTGACAGGTCCAGCGCCTGGAGCTCGGCTAGACGGCCGTATGCCGCCGGTATCCTGCCGGAGAAGTTGTTCGCGGCGAGCATCAGGAACTTGAGGCTCTTCATGTTTGTTATCTCTGGAGGGAGCTCGCCGGAGAACTCGTTGAAGCTGAGGTCGAGCCTGGCGAGCTGCGGCAGCCGGAGCACGCCGGAGGCGACGATGCCGCCGGTGTAGTTGTTGTCATGCAGCACAAGATACTTCAAGCTCACAAACTTGCCAAAAATCTGTTGCACATCCCCTCCAAATGCGTTGTTGCTGATTTCCAAGAACTGAAGCCTCATGCAGTTCGTCAGCTCCGGTGGTATCTGCCGGTCGAACCGGTTCTTCCCAAGAATCAGCGTCTCGAGGACGGCAAGCTCCCCGATTCTGGCAGGTATCATCCCGGAGAAATTATTCCCCCACAGCGATAAGTACGTCAAATTCGCACACTTCGCGACTGAATCCGTGAAGTTTCCAAGCAGCTGGTTCGCGGAGAGGTCTAGAGACTGGAGCTTGCAGCCGTCGTCCGGAAACGTGCTCGACGGGACGCTCCCCGTGAGGTTGTTCTCGGCGGCGCTGAACTGCCTGAACCTTGCGACGCCCGGCCATAGCTCGCCGGTGAAGTTGTTCGAGCTAAGGTCGACGTACTCGAGCTTGGAGCAGCCGTCAAACAGGCCGGTGATGCTCCCCGTAAGCTTGTTGGTTGATACGTTGAACACGGCGAGGTCGGCGCATATGGCCGGGAAGTTGGCCGCGACGCCGCCCTCGAACCGGTTCTTCGACACGTCGAGCTTCTGCAGCCTGGTCAGGCCGGGGAGGTCCAGCGACCCGCAGATGAGGTTGTGGGAGAGGTTGAGGTACACGAGGCCGCGGCATTGGTTGAGGTCGCCGGCGGGGAGCTCGCCGGTGATGGAGTTGTCGGAAAGGTCGAGATGGGTGAGAGCCGGGAGCCGCGAGAAGTTGCCGAACGCCGGGCCGGAGATGCTCGAGCTGGACAAGTTCAGCGACGTGACGCGGCCGGCCCCGTCGCACACCACGCCGCGCCACCCGCACGGCGACGGGTCGGACTCCGGCCACGCGTCATAGTCGCCGCCGTTGAACCTGTTGTTCGCCTGCAGGAACCGCTTGAGGTCGATGAGCACCTCCTTGTCGCCGGCACCGCCGCTATGCGCGCCTATCAGCACCACCTCACCTTCAAGACGACAGAATTTCGTCAAACTCCATGCGCAATTCAACTCACATGCCAAAGAAGAGAGCAAATCAAGAACAGACAGAGCAAGAACAAGACACGGACTAGCGAATCCCACCTGCGACGAGGAGTAGACAGAGGAATCCGAGGAGCAGGGGAGACATGGCCTGCCTTCCTGAATCATGGAAGAATCCCAGACGTCAAGGGAAGCTACGACGACGATGACGGGGACGACGGGTTGGGATGCCGCCTCATGTGAGGGCGAGCGAGCTGCGTTTCCGCCTCTGTTTCTTGGCTGCCCTCTCTGCTTGTCTTGCTCTCTTCACCTTCACAGATGAAGTAAGCAAAGAAAGATGAAGGCTTTGATAACAAGACCACAGGTGATCATCGTAATTCAACGACGCATAAAGGGGCCTCATGGGAGGCCCTCCTCCACTGCATTTTCTTCCCATGTGGGCGGCGAATTGAACCGACTAATGGCCGTCACTGTTTTCCGTCCGGTCCTTTGAATTCCTGCGCTTACTAGTATTACTGCTACTAATACTACTACTGTTCGTTACTTAGGGTTTCAAACCTTGTTAATTGCTCGTGCTGACTGCACGGGCGGCAGGGGAGGCTGGCTTACTTGGGTTGCGGTCTTTTGAGTTTTCCTACTTGCTTTTCCATTTAAGGCCTTGTTTTGTCACCATATCGTGCATAAAGAAAACTTCAGAAAAGACTTACGAATCAAATTAGACAATTCTAACACTTGTTAAGTCTCAAGTTGGGGTTATTTAATTGCAAAATTACTGGCTCGCCACTGATGTAACTATCGTGTCTGGCAGAAACTACCATGACATCATACGGAACGTAGGATCTAACCTCGCGGAACGTTTCCTTTTCTACAAAATCCTCGAACTACTTGGATTAGATTTCAGTGACACGTAGTGTGCTCGTGCAAGTCCTTCAATGCGTTCTGAACTTGGTGTGATGTTTTTTTTCCTTGCTTGTTGGGTCGGGGAACGGAGTACCATCGGCTGCAATCTAAAAGAACAGATCAAAAAACGCTTCGCTTTGGTCAGCTAGTCCATCATGTAATATAGAACCATCACGTATAATGCAAACAAATATAAGAAAAAAGAACCGGTAAAAAAGCTCAAAAAAGCTAAAAATATAGAGAGAAAAAATAAATTTATGAATAGTGCAAAATAAACTAGAAGTCAGAAGCTCTAGCCGAAACGAGCGGTACCGTAATCTAAAAGAACAGATCAAAAAACGCTTCGCTTTGGTCAGCCAGTCCGCCGTCGGAGTTAAGGAGAGGGGATAACGGCACGCACGGCTCAGCGTGAGCGTGCGCGTGAGTGCACTCGAGGAGCAGCCGCGCGTGAAGCTTCTACACGCAATAATGCCTGTGAAACTACTAGTGGGGCGCGCTGTGCTCCGACAGAATTGAATGGCGTGCAATGTTGGCTGCAAAAGCGAAAAAGCCCGTGGCCGGCCGGTGAATGGCTCTCAACCCGCTGGTGGCGTTCACTCACCGTCCAAGGACGGATCCAGGAGAAAATATCACCTGGATGGATCACTCTCCTAAACGGATTGAAAACGGATTTGTTATCTTTAAAACGGATTTATACTAGGCTTAGCAAGAAGCCCCACCCCTGTCACTGTCCTGGGACCTGTGCCGGAGAGCTAGCATTCAGGGAAGAATTCTGAATATATTGTGATGCTCTGAATTTCTGGTCGGAAGTCCGAGCCAGTCCCAGTGATGTTGTTTCACAGAAACACCGCATGCGCCCTTCCGAGGAAGTGCTTTCATGCTTTCTCAAAAAGAAACTTGCACAAAATTGTAAAGCAAAATGGGAAGATGGAGACCTATCTACGGGAAACCAACGGGCACGGTGTATGCTTCACACACCCTCCGCTGAACTTTATAAGATGCAGTTTGACTTGGTACGGTTTCTAAAGTTAAACTTTAACCATTAATTTCTTTTATAGTACTCTGTTTGTAACTACGCAATCATGATCATAGGAAAATGCTTTCAAATACGAATCCAACGGTATAGCTTTTGTGTCACATAATCTATAAACTGTTGGATTAATTGTTGGTCAAAATTTATAAACTTTGAATCTCGAAATGCAAATTCCTTATAAAAAATCCACGGAGGGAGTACTACTTTAGGATGTGTGCACTTTTTAGCTTTGATAATTAGTTCGACATGCAATATCTTATACTAGTTAAAAACATAGATGTGTATAAACGGGAGCTTGGTTTACTTTGAAGATGCCTAGCTAGGATATGTGTGCGTCCTTTTTGGTGGGCTCTGCTTCAACATGCACCATGTTTTTTTTTGCATTTTGGAAGTCCTAATCAGCCTACACGATTAGGAGTCAAAGCAAGCGCTAAGACCGACCTCCTTTTGCATGCTTTAGAACTGACCACTGACCGACGATTCCTCATAAAGCTTGAAGAATCGAAGTGAAATGTTAGTACAAAGGCTAGCTTTGTTGGTGACTTCTTTCTTAGAAGATGCTTAGATTATTCGGCTCCTCTGAGATATGCATGCGTGCATGGATGATTCGTAACCCATGACGTTGTGCTATTGGTGATTCGGTGGCGCCAAAGCTACGGCTAATAGCTCCCATGTTTTATGCATGCATGTGTTTTATTTTGGTGATAAAGCATTGTAGTTCAACAAATTTAGTGATGAAGTATTGGATTACTGAACTGTATATCCAGGCTTGTTGTGAACTGATAAAGTCAAAGATAGGGGGTTATGTCACGAGAGAAATCCTAATTCACCCCCTCTCTTGAGTATCCGATCCACTTCAAAGCCCTCGGTGTGCAACAAGTATTTGACCTAATCTAACAAGACATTGCTCATCAAACGCAGGAGGATAGTTAGCTAGTTTTCCTCAACTTGTTGGTTCTTGCTGTATAGTTCCTAGCCGTCCAGTGTCCTATTGTCGCTGTTCTAGCTTTCTAGGCCGTGTGAGGGCATGGTTCGCCTCTCAGGCTGGTTGTTTTAGGTCTAGACTTTGTTTCTTTCTATAAATATAGAATTAGTAGGGTGGCCTGCACATTAACGCGACTAGATTTATTTTAAAGTTTTTAGTATCAAATAATATAATTTAGATGTTTAAGAATATATTTATGTATCTTGTAGGCTATTTAAGATCTTAATACACCATAAACATTGAAAATGATGGTAGAAATTTGAAGAAAAATATAAATTGAGAAATGTAATTGAAGTATGAGTTTGATGGATTGAGGTTTTTAAACAAATAAACACTCTCCATATGTATAAATCATGTAGCTGCACGCCCCTATTCTTTTCTTCATTAGTTGCTCCTGTCCAAAATTTACGTATGCACATGTACCTTTATTTAATCTAAAAACAATACGTTAATTATATGTGCGGTAGTTTTATTAGTTTATATGCTATTAAAGTATATTGCTCACGTATACACCGATGCACCATGGTATGAACTATCTTGAATTTACAATCCCTCACATGCCAGCTGTCTTACCGAACCATGTGTCTTCTATCTCTTCTCATCATTACAATTTTTCTACCTCAACCTCCAACAACACGATCAATTCTTGATCGATCCCTT
The DNA here is from genome assembly GCA_036346575.1 of Dendrocalamus sinicus. Taxonomy (NCBI): domain Eukaryota; kingdom Viridiplantae; phylum Streptophyta; class Magnoliopsida; order Poales; family Poaceae; genus Dendrocalamus; species Dendrocalamus sinicus. Next base: position 5,231,684 of record CM070660.1, on the reverse strand, counting down.
TTTAACCATTCTAATACAATCTCTTAGTTGCTACCTATTCTAATACAATACTCCACCACATAATTATCTTCTACTTCTCTCAATTATTGCTTCATGATGATTGTTACGATATCAAACATGCATACACGTGCATCTGTTATTGATCCCTACGGCGGACACATGTCATGCTTTCTCGGGTGACCCTAAGCATATTCCATATGGCTGCAAGCCCTGCACTATCTGTATTTTGAGCTATTTGTTTCTCTACTTCTATATGTCTATACTTCTATTTGTACAGATGTATACATGTATATACATATGCATGATGTTATACGTGTTCGATGTCTCTCTTTTCCCATGTTGATCGCTCATCTTCTTCAACATTGGTTAGCTTAACTCTATGGCTTCCTCACTAATTGTGGTGATCTTATATTTTCACTGATGTTGGTATGTCTGCTTTAGTCACTGTCTAATGATATAGAGAATCTTCTCACCATCGTAGGTGACGTCGTGTCCCTTACCAGCGATGACACCCTCCTAGCTACATGATAACCTCATATCATTATAGCTCATCTTCAATACAAAGATTCATCTCCTCTCTGTGAAAGGTCAAAGCTTCCCTATTCTCGAGCATAATTAGACACTGACATCTTTAACAATACTAACACTTACCACTTATCATTGTGACCCTTGGCTCCTAGTCTTTCTCTTTAACGACTTTAGTGAGTAGCATAATATTATCCTTGTCGAATGGCTAAGATGAGCAATATGACATTGTCCTCATCTCTCCTACCAATGCATTGGCTCTTCGCTTCCTGGTGGATCAATGTCTTCTTGTTAGATAAATTGACATCATTGTACTCTTTTATGGCCTCTTCCAACATCATTCATGCTATCATTGTTATAACTCATATTTTTATTGAAAATTTCAGTTATTTTTCTTGGAGTTCGTATACAAATCAAATTGCCAATTTTATTTTATTTATATTAAATTTTAGTTATTTAGGGATTTTTACTTTGCAATTATATGGAAATCAAATTGCAAATTTTATTTTGATTTTACTAAAAATTTTAATTATTTTTATTAAAATTTGTATGCAAATCCAATTGCTAATTTTTGTTTAATTTTTATTAGGAATTATAGTTATTTAGGGAATTCACTTTGGAATTCATATTGAAATCAAATTGCTAGTTTTATTATATTTTTATTCCAAATTTCAATTAATTTTTTGTTGGAATTCATGTACAAATCCAATTGCTATTATTTATTTAATTTTTGTTCCAAATTATATTTGTTTAGGGATTTTATTTAGGAATTTATATGGAAACCAAATTGCTAATTTAATTTTAGTTATTTAAGGATTTTATTTTGGAATAGTATGGAAATCAAATTACAAACTTTCTTTTGTTTTGTATTTTGAATTTCAGTTTATTGGTTGGAATTCATATGTAAATCCAATTTCTATTTTTTTGGTTAATTTTTACTGCTATTTACAAATATTTAGAGATTTAATTTATAATTCAGATCGTAATTAAATTGCTATTTTATTTTTATTCTGAATTTTAGTTATTGGAATTTATCTACAAATCCAATTGTTAATTTTTTTAGTTTTTATTCTGAATCATTTTTATTTAATTTTACTTAGGAACTCGTATGGAATTGAAATTGCTAATTTTATTTTATTTTTATTCTGATATTTAGTTATTTTTTGGATTGTATTTGACATGAACTCTTTTTTTAATCTAGACCCATCACGATCAATGGTGTGAATCTTTCTCTTTTTTTCTCCGATTAACATGGGAATTTTTACCCCTTATGAGCGAACTGGTACCTATTTTTGTCTTTGCTTTAATAATATAATAGATAGATAGTAGAGCTCTTACATTTCAAAAAAAATTTTTGTGGCGTGCTTTCTGCTACGGATTGATCATTTCGCCGATCTAGACGTGTGCAAACTGCAAACATTTTCCTTTCACAATTTTGAGTCGTACGGTCGTGCGCCTTAATTTTCTTAGGGGATTTCTCATTTCCATTCGCTTGCAAAATACAAACCATAGGACAACATGTAAACATAGCACTATATTTCCACATCGATTTACATGCAGTTTCGCTGTTTTTCATTTGACTTGTACTGCGCATTTTACATGCGCACTTACTGCTGCCAGTTGCTCTAATCCCCATCCGCCGAAGAAATCCGCATGAAGAAAAGCCGGGGAATCACCTGGAAAATGCTTGTCAAGCGGAAATGCTTGACAATCCGTACAAGGATTACTCGGGTTCAATTCGAACTCGTGCTTTGACTTGCTCACCAGCCAGTCTTCTTTCAGATTAGGTGAGACGACGGATACAAAAATTAAATTAGGCTAAAGGTCGCCATGAACAGCGTGTAATATTCTCCCCCTAGATCAAACGCAGACGAAATTCGGTGAGAAATTACACCCGCGCGGCGGTCAGGAGTGAAAAGCCCTAAAATTTCAACCCAAAATTTTTTGTGATTTTTGCTGATTTTTAGGGGAATTTTAGAAACTTTCCCTTTTTGAAAAGTCTTCGTTTTTCCGTTTTCCCTTTTCGGCCAGGCGCTTCCCTCTTCCTTTGGTGCCCCGCCATTTCCCGCTTTCCCCTTCTCCCGGCACCCTTCTCCTTCCTCGTTCCGTTGGCGCCGCTCCCCCTCTCCGTTTCCTTCCTTCCCTGGCGCTGCCTCGCCCCTCCCCTTCGCTCGCGCCTCAGCCCCTCCCCGCCTTCCTCTTCGCGCACGCGCCGCACGCGCTCGCGACCGCGCCCGGTCTTCGCCCCGGGTTCATTCCCCCCACCGTGCTGACGCCGCCGCCGACGCCAAGACGCCTGCTGTCGCCGTTCCCCGCTCAGCCCCACTTGCAGCCTCTCCCTTCCCTCTTCCCTCGCCGCCCGGTTCTTCCCCCCTTGGCCGCCCGGTTCTTCCCCCTGGCCGCCCGTGCCCCCTTCCCCACGGATTCATCCCCTCCACCCGGGTATAAAAACCCCACCACAGGCTCCTCACTCCCTCGTTACTCCCCGAGCTCCTCCAGCACCCTCCCTCACTTCCCACTGCTCCTCAGAGCCTCCCTGAGCTGCCGATTGTCGCCGCACGCCCGGAGCACCGCCCTTCCCCCTCCCCTGCGCCGGCAACCCCCGTAAGCCCCTTTTCTTCCCCTCCCCTCCATTCCTCAATTGCCTTCGCCCGGAGCTCCTCTACTTCCCCCTGATCACCGTGGCATGCTCCTCTGGCCAGGTGGAGCCCTGTGCTGCGCCGGCGTCGAAGCTTCTCTCCGGTCGTCGCACCTCACCGTGGCCAGACTACTCCGGAGTCTCCGAGCTTCGTCCTCCACCGCCATCGTGAGCACCTTGACCTCCTGACCGTGTAGCCGCCGCCAATTCATCCCCTTCGGCTCCGGTGACTCCCTTCACCGCCGGGGAGCCAAACTCCCCCTCTTTGCCTTCCGTCGTCCCCGCTAATTCCCTCACCTCCCTGAGCCCCAAATTGGGTTCCCCGTGTCGAGCTCCACCTGTTGGCGCCCTCCCCTGCCACTGGAGCCCCTCGCCGTCGCCGGAGAGCGAAGGCTCCCCTACCTCCTCCCCTCTGTGACGCGCGCCCGTCTGGAGGAAGACGACGACGTCATGGCCCCTCCTCCGCCGTCGGATCCTCCCGTTGCCTTCTAATCGCGGCCACCCGATCGATCTCTCCCCATCACCGTTGGATCTTCGTAAACACCGCCCCTCTCCTCCGTCCGATCCACCCCGTACTGCTTCGTCACCTCCCCCGCATCAGCGCCGTCCGTCTCGGCCACGCGCCCTCCATCCGCCTCGGGTGGGCGCGGAGCGCGAATGGGCCGCGGCCTGCCTTGCGCGCGCGCATGCGCACGGACCGCGTGGGCCGACCGGCCATTTCCCACCGAACCACACAGTGCTGGGCCGCACAGTAGCCGGGCCGGCCTCCGCACTGTTCACACCAATTTTCCTGATTTTTCAATTTCCAAAATCCTAGAAAATCCAAATAAATTCTAGAAAATCACAGAAAATCCCAAAAATTCCCAAATTTCACCACTTTGCTCCAAATATTATTCTAGACCCATTTCTGACCTCTACTTTCCCAAATTCATCCCAGATAAATTTCTAAAATTCCCCATTTGCGGATTTATGTATTTTACTCCTTTTTAATTAGTTTATTTTTCCTCACTTGATTAGTCTCAAGCTGGACTTATGTTATTTTATGTGTTTGCGCTAGTTTCGGAGATTCCGGAAGTTCAAGTGCAAGCTCAGGATCCAGGCGTTTCTACGTTCGAGCTAGCCGAGATCGTCCAAGTCAACGGTAAGTCCCAAATCCTTTGATCATATTGTATCCCATGATGTTTAATTATGTTACTATATTATTTGCATTGAGCTAGTCCTGAAAAGTTAGTTCAAAGTAAAATAAAATGTTTAGAATGACATGTTATGTAGTTAAACCTACCACCGACAAATGCCATGTTAAATTTGCAGTCATGCCTTTGTAACCCTAGAAATAATTATCTGTTAATCTAGATGACTGTAAGATATTATTACCATGCAAGTCCTTACACTAATAAGGATGTGGCTGCGGGCCAATAGGCTTTGGAAAACCCGACTCTAGGGCAGGGTAGTATGGGATGCCGTGCCCTAGGGCGGAGTATGTTGATGCGCAGGATAGGGTAAGGGGGGCTGTGGTGCGCCGCAAGATGGTTCTCGCCCGCCTCTTACCCTAGGTTGCAGGTCGCGGACCTGGCTGGGGTTGCAGACTCCGGGCGAAAAATATAAGGACCAGACCCTTACGCTGAGCAAATGACATGGTGACCGCTCAACCACAGGAGTTGACTTGTCAACACTGGTTTAGTAGCTGCTCAACTCGATTGAAACTCTACAGGTGGTAAGAAGTAGGTGTTTGGGTAACAAGGTTAGGCAGGCCGTGCTGCGGATGCCTAACAACGGTAGAATTCACTCGAAGCGGACATTTGTGTGTGTGCGTGAGTGTGTGAGCCAGACCCGAGTGGAATTCTACCGGGTAGAGCCTATATAAAGAATTGAGCAGTGAAACAACCTGGCTTTCTTAACTCTTTAGCGGGAGTTAAGGGATCGTGTGGGTAAAGCTGAGCAAACTCTGCAGAGTTAAATAAATGGTATTCGAATACGCCGTGCTCCCTGTTATTGGAGCTGTGTCACTTGGGTGATTCCAGCCGCAAAGCTTAAGTAGTTTTGTACATGTTTTAACTTGTTTAGTTGGTTAATTATCTTTTGATCGAAAACCCCCTGAGATCTTAAGGAGTAGTTTTGGGTCCGTTTTATCAAAATGTTTACAAATAAAACTGCATCCACTCAAGTTAATAAACCAAGTATACTCCCCTCCATTGTAAATCCGTGCATGTAATATTATAGAATCCCTTTGGGATTTGCTGAGCCGGTTGCTTGGCTCATGGCTTGCTTAATCCACTCTTTAGAGGATCAAGACGAAAGTGAAGGTCTCCCCGTTGAGGAAGTCCCAGAGGATCTCTTCTTCGACGAGGACCCGTGGCTTTAGGTCTTTGCCGCGCTCAAGCGGATCTTGGAGTTTTTGTAATGTAATTATACTTTGGGCTTGCACGCCCCGCTGTAAAAGCTGGATGTTATTCCATATATGAAATATATGCTGGACTTTGGTTGTAAGCATGCAATGGTATACTCTTGCGCGACACTCCATAACTGTTCATGCGTGAATAGTTGCGGAGTGCCGTGTCCGTACGCGCCCTTGGAAACATGGGCGTTACAAGGAGCTAGCGATGTGTGCCATCAGCACGTGCAATCTTTCCTCGTGACTTGGTAGTTTATGCTGGCAGAGTCCTAAAGACGGTATCTTCTATAAACTATATTCATGTTCTACATAATCATACATAGTGTGTGTGTATAAGCAATTGCCTAATGATAGCTAGGGTCTAATTAGGTGGTGATCGGTTCGGCTGAAAAGCTCGTGGCTTATGGCTGAAAACACTGTAGCTGGCTGAAAAAAGCATTGTAGCTGACAGAGGCTTATTTAGCATAATTAAATTTAAAAAAATTTAAAAATAAAAAAATATCACTATACAGAAAAGGTCATCACAGACGGTTCAAAAACGTCATCACGAGGCGGTTTTGTGAACCGTCTCAAATTATGGGTCGATGATAATACGAGGTCATCACGAGCGGTTTTGCCAACCGTCGTGATATATAGTTATCATAGGCGATTTTTAGTTAAAAACCGTCGTGATATTTATAAATCACGAGCGGTTTTAACTAAAAACCGCTCGTGATTATAACTATCCAGAGCGGTTTTTAGTTAAAACCGTCGTGATATTCCTTTCTATTCTTAAACCTATTTCTGTTTATTGGCTAGCCTCAGGAATTGCTAGCCATGTCCTCTGAAACAAGCAGATCAACATGTACATGTATACATCCAATTCACATGTCAATTCATTTCACAAACATAAAACATCAATTTTTATTAAGATTAGAGTATACCATTACAATATCTCAAAACAACGAGCGAGTTACACAACAAGAACAACGAGCGGGTTACACAACAAGAACAACGAGCGGGTTACACAACAAGAACAACGAGCAAGTTATACAACAAGAACAACAAGAACAACGAGCGGGTTACACAACAAGAACAACGAGCGGGTTACACAACAAGCAAAGATCCTCTATGCCTTCTCGCTTCGATGCAACGCATGAGTGAATGTCTTTGATGACCACCATCGTCGGCGTTGATTGAGCGTCGCCCGTTGGGACGAGCTAGATGCTTCAAGGCTGCGCAAGGAGGAGGACAGCAAGGAGGAGGAGAACAACAAGGAAGAGGACAGCAAGGAGGAGGACAGACAAGGAAGAGGAGACCAAAGAAAGAGGCTGGATTTTGGGTATATTTATAGGGGAGGAGAGGGAGGAGAAGCGGGAATTAAATTTTTGGCGCGGAACGGAAAGACGGAGCTACGATTCGTGGGGCTGAGGATCGACGGCCCAATGGTCGATTATCACAGACGGTTCTATATATAGAACCGTCGTGAATTGGAGCACAAATTTTATATACCGATGCAATATAAACAACTACTCTGAAAAGATAAAATAGCAAAGGTTTATATAGTTTATATATACTCATTTTAAAGGTTTCGACGAGATCTACAACTTTGCAGTTGAAGAAAAATCCAAATTCCGAAAATAAAACCAAGAAAAAGGGCAAAAACAGAAACCAAAAACTTGCGATGCAGGTTTAGGTCCAAAGATGGCCGATTTTCAGGGTCTTGGAGGGTGACTGGCACAAGCGGGTCATTTTTTTTGGATCGGGCTCGTCGTTAGCTTTCCAACGAGTACAAGAACGTCGAAAATGGACATCGTATACAAAAGTTATGCCCGTTTTACTGAAGGTGTCTCAAAACTGAACCATACTCGGACTTAAGCGGGAAAATATGAAATTTTGAGGGATTGCAAGGCGGGAAATGTATCACAGACGGTTTTTATTATAAAACCGTGCGTGATACTAGAATATCACGACGGTTTTATAATAAAACCGCTGCGTGATAATCAGATTATCACGAGCGGTTTTATTATAAAACCGTCGCGATATTCTAGTATCACGACGGTTTTATAATAAAAACCGTCGTGATATTCTAGTATCACTGACGGTTCAGCGGTAAGAACCGCAGCGATACTCATTTTTCCCGCCACAAATACCACAGACGGCCTCCAAATTAAAACCGTCTGTAATAGTGTAAATCACAGACGGTTTCACAAAACCGTCTGTGATTTAGCGTCTACTATTAGGCTTTTTGTAGGAGTGTATGTTAGCCCATTACGTATAATACAAACAAATACGGGAAAAAAAGAACCGGCAAAAAAGCTCAACAAAAAACCAAAAGTTCAGAAAAAGACGAAACTTATGAATAGTGAAAAATAAGCCAGAAGCCAGAAGCCGAAGCCGAGTTGATCAGGGCCACATCCGGGAAAGTCGAGATGGAATGTTTGTTGGACCGATTCACGCATGGATGGTTGCAAGCACAGCGCGTAACAAGCAAGCAGAAACCATAGTGTACTAATATTTAAGCCTTCTAAGGAGCAACCAATGATTTTTTTTAACTACATGCAGGAGAACTGCATTTAATTTCACTGAAGAAGAAAATTATAACACCATCTAAGATGGACAAAAACACCACACCACATATGAGAGAAACCTCGGAAGAGTTTCCCCTTCTATTATTCTAAAAAAACACATGGGGAAAACTCCATTTGAACACCAAACACCAAACTAGAACCACTAACACTGAGATTAACAACACCATCTAGCCGAAAACAACTGCGCCCAACTGTCACGCACACTCAAAAACACACCCGGCGACCTGACATGCTGCAAGCCATGCCACCGAACAGACACCACGTGCCACCACACATCGACACATCACGCGCGGCCAAGACGCGTGCACCGCCACTGTATCACCATGACGCACAAATTCCCACTACTGCCGTAATGCGCAGACACCATAGAATGTCAGGAGTGCCAACGTGTGCCACCCGCTGCCACACACCACCGGCAAGCCACTTAGGGCCTTGCTGCCACCACGACGCGCTGCCTAGGGTCCCACCGCCAACCAGAGAACCGCCCCCGCGCATCACCAGCCATGACACATCACCGTGCTACCATGATGCACACCCTCGCCATGCCAACGTCAGGTTTGCCATTGTGACTCATTGCCAAGGAGGCCGCCCAGGCCAGAAGCGTAGCCCACATGAGGCCCAGCACACCACCTCTATGCTGCCCACCAGGACTCGCGCACTCATCAATCACCACCACTGCGATGCCGAGGGGCCCACCTGCGTAGGAGCGCCACCCGCCGGTCCTCCTCAACACCATGAGATCACTCACAACATGCTGCAACCAAAACAGCTGTGAGAGACCATGTGGAGGTCATCCCATGTGTGTGATGAGTAATTGACATCGGTTTAGGAAAGTCGAGTTTGATTTGGATGGTTCGGACCTTGACGATGCGTGGTGCAATCGGGCTCGGTCGGATTTGGTCAAACCTGGTCAAAGTGGTTATGATGCATATTATGTTGGTTTGTCAGGTTTGGGCTATCTCATGCTTAATGTGGTTTCATTAATTCATTTATGCTTATATGTGTCGAGCGGTGTTATTTGATGTGTTTTTTGTCTGTGATGGCTGCAGGACATCGAGGTGGAGTCGTGGCGAGGCACGGAGGACCGGACTGGGCGCAGGTGGTGTCGAGGTCAGAACGGTCGAGGTGTGCCGAAGACAGCGAGGGCTCGAGGTAGCTGCGAGGTTTGAGCGGCAAGAAAGGAGGAAGCTTCCCGGAAGGTGCAGGAGGGGCGTTTTGGGAAATACGCAAAGCTGCACTAAAGGAAGCGGGTTATGGATAAAGCATTTGACTTGTTGGGGCTTAATGGGCAAAGCAATTCTCAAACCCATTAGTAGAAGGCTATAAAAGGAGGGTGTCTCCTGCATGGTCTTCATGGCTTTGGGAAAGGGTTAAGGTTTTTGCTTTGTGGCTTTAGTTGGTATGAGTTGTTGAGAGCAGGAGAGGAGGTTTGGCTCTGTGTGGGTTGTCTCCTGTAGCCTCCTTGTTCTTGGTTGTTCTTGAGAAGCATGTAGTTTATCTCTTTGATTCCAAGCATGTATGGGGTTGTAGGAATGGTATGAGTTGATACTCTGTGTAATCATGTATCTCTCTTCCTCATTATCAATCCAAGATGGCTTTGTTTGAGTTTGATTGAATCCCAGGCTTTTCTGTTGTTTTGGCTTCGATGCTCTCTCTGGTTGATTTATGAGTTTTTCGTTCTTGAGTTGATTCTTGCTGAGAAGACCCAAAATGGGTTGCTCTGTGATGGGAATAGGTCTCAAGATCATTTGATTGGTTTCTCCCTAGAGCAAAGTGAATGAATCAAGGATTTTCAATTTTCAGGTTATCTGTTCTTGTTTTTCATTTCTAGGGTTTGGTGAGATTTCTTGTTTCCCTTCATGAGATGGCATGAAACTTGGCATACTTAGTCCTGAGGCTATTAATTATCTTTCTGCAAAGTTTCATGTTCAAAGAATCAGTGATTAGAGGGGAATTTGAGTTTGAGAGAAGCTCTCTGTATCTTTTCGGTTTTTGGGTCTTCTCCCAAATTCTTGGTTGCTTTATGTTTTCCCTTGATCTCTGAGGTCCCTTTGTTGTTTAGAATAGAGTTGTAGACTTTTGGCAAGAAGGCAACAGCAGTAAACCTTAGTTTTTGCCAAAATCTACATCTTCTGTATTTTCAGCAAAGTTCAGGTTTTTCAGTCGGGTTGTACTGTTGTCTGGACAGAGGAACCGGTCTGACCGGATTTCTTAAGGCGGTTTGACCGGCCAGCCCTTAGCGGTCTGACCGGCCGGCATGAGGCGGTCTGACCGGCCCTCATGGAGCGGTCTGATCGGTGGCAGGTTGGCGGTCTGACCGCGCAGACCATTGCGGTCAGACCGGCCTGGGGTTTTGGCTGCTGATTTTCCCTGGTGTTTGCCATGTCAAGCCTTCGTCTTTTTGAAGTGTTTTCTCCTTCTTTTTCCAGTGAGCTTAAATTGTTCTCTTCATAGCACTCATTGCTATAGGAGAAGAACTCTTTGTTTGGAGTTTTGTGGGGATCAATTTTTTTAAGTAATCGACATTCACCCCCCCTCTGTCGCCATTTCGGTCCAACAAGCCGCTATCCACTGTGTCACCCCGACTGGCGACACCGACAAAATCCAAACCAGGCTTGCTTTGTTTTCGACTATTGAGCTCGACTAGATCTGGCAACGGGGAGGGTAGATCTAAAACCCACCGGCACGGATGTAGCAGAACTCGGCATGATTCAAAGGCAACACCAGGTCCAGGCTATCGGCCCACGCCGCACCAACGCACCACGTCGCGATCCCGACCATCAAGATGTTGTGTGATCCCCTCGTGCACTCACGCACGGTCGCTCTGAACATCTCATGCTATCCGCTACATCGCCCTGATGACACCAATGAAGACCACACTAGGCTTGCTTCAATTATGACCATTGGGCTTGGCTAGATCTAGTAGGGGGAGGGTAGATCTGGTCCCCACCAGCGAGGATGAAGTAGAACCTCCGGAGGTGGTGCCAAGTCCGTGGCGTCGGAACACACCCGCACCGATGCACTACACCGTAACCCGGGCTACCGAGCTATCATGACCCATGCGTGCACCTCATGCGCGGTTGCACCTAACACCTCAACCTGCCCACCGCGCGCTTCCCTGATGACGCTGACCAAGATCACACTGGGCCTGCTTTGACGCCGACCACCAGGCTCGGCCAGATCTGGCAAGAAGGAGCATAGATCTGGCCCGCATTGGCAAGGAGGGAGCAGATCCTGCCCGGATCTATGGAAAATGCTGGCCGTGCCTTCAGTGCATGCCCACACCAACGTATGCCCGTGCTGCACAAACGTTGCTCACCTCCACGCTTTGGCCACTACCACTCAATGACTCACGGATCTTGAGGAGGTCACCCCAGATTTGGAGAACTAGGAGGTAGGAGGGAGAGGGGGAGGAGAGGTTGTAGCTGGAGGCCACGTCGCGCTGGTGGTAGCAGTGACGAGGAGGGGAGCACGGTGACATGAGTTCTACGGCAGAAGGGTTTGGTTGCCTGGGAGCGGCTAGAAGGGCTCAGTTTGTGTTTGACCTATCACCCCCGAGCCACCAATGATTAGTAATGAGCAATTGAGCATACATATATGCAGAGAGACATGCATGGCACTGTTGGGAGTGGATGATCTTGTGCAGTGTAGGTACATGACGACAGAGGGATGCGCGCGCGGCTGCAGTGATCTACCTCCTAGCCTCTCTTTTGTCCCACTCCCCGTCGTCCCAATCAGCGGCACATGCGTATACTACTTCGGTTGAAGCATATGCCTCGGTGTTAAAAACGCAAAAGATGCCATGCATGCACGGCCGGGAGCCCAGGACAGCAAGGCCGGCCGGCGTGCAAGCTGCGCGTACGTGCGTGATCATTGGGCAATACGAGACAAGGTAGAGGTCAAGGGATGGTCAAGAACGGCGCATGCAGCAGCCTCAAGCATGGGGCAAGCTAGATGCCGGGACGGCTAGATCACGGTCGCGTGCGATCTGCTTGCTTGCACGCGTGGCTGGTTGGGAGCTGGAAGAAAATCCAGTGGGGGAAGAGCCTCACTTGAGACTCTTTCTATCCATCATTAATCTGATGTGACATCTATCAAATCAACTGTGGATGAAGAAGAGCCTCACTTGGCCCCGCTCGGTTGGACTGAAAAGCTGTAGTTTACAGCTGAAATTACACTGTAGTTGCTAAAATTTCATTGTAACTGAAGGTGATTTATTTAATGTAATTAAATCTAAAATAATTTAAAAATAGAAAAAATATGCTAGCTCAATACGGACAACACAAACGAATACGGGGAAAAAGAACCGGAAAAAAAGCTCAACAAAAAGCCAAAAGTTCAAAAAAAATAAAATTTATAAATAGTAAAAAATAAGCCAGAAGTCAGAAGCTGAAGCTGAAATGAGCGGGGCAAGATCCTACCCCATAGAAAAGCTGCTTCCCGGGCGCTAGAACGGTTTTGGCCGGGAAGGTGGGTGAGTTTGTTGCTTGCAAGGAACGAACTGGTCGTTCACGGAGGGTTTGGGTTGGGATATAGAGGAGGGAGGCCTCAAGTTTGAACAAAATCTGCCAGTTTAGTTAGCCTGTTACGTGCAGTAGCTAGCTAGTAGAAGTTACGCGGTTTTACCAAATGTTTTAGATTAATTTTAGATTTAATTAAGAACAATACAACATAAATCCAGCAACAATAAAATGATATGAGCATCAAATAAATATCAAAGAATAAAGATATGCACCACAAGTCATTTAAATAGGTAATCATGCTATAAAGACTCTATTCGTATTGGCTTCTACTTAGAAAAGTCAAAAGCCAATATGAACATCCGACTTCTCGAAGCGACTTCTCCAATCTTCTCACTACCATTTTGCTTCGGGGATAAGACCTCTCGCGGGTGTATCACACAGCCCAATAACTCGTATTTTCAAGTAGTAGAGATACTAGAACTTTTGCATGTCAGATTATGCAACGTAGTTGATTCAGTGGGCTCAGCTGCCAAGCCCACCAACCACAATTGGCAGAGATTCAGAGAAGTTGAGGGATTGGGGTGCGGCTACCCTTATGTTTGCCCTTGATGCCCGAGCAGACGAGCTCGGCGCGCACTGTGTCTCTTCTTTTGTGGCTGCAACGCGATGCAGCGGTGCAAGCCCATTGATCTTGTGTGCTCCATGTGTGTGTAACAGTCGTGTTGCACACGCACGACTGGCTGGGCGTGATGCGACGACAAGCAACACTGTGTTGTGCATTCACGGAAGCAACACTGTAGAATCATGCATTATTTTTTTTTGCTGAAATGGGAATTTTGACGTGTAGTTGCATGGAGAGTGTACGAACACTTTCTTATCTTTTTAATTGACAAAATCCACTGAAAATCGAACAGCTTTGTACATTATCCATTTGGCAATTACTTGAGCTAATACATGAAACCAACTTATGGAAATACTGGTACATGAATGTTACAACAAATAATTCATTTCGATCAATTATATGAGGTGGTACATGAGCACAAGTTTTACAACTAGAACTAAAGATGATAGCTTCCTCCCATGCATCATACGATGATTCTTGCTGTACATCTCTTGTCGACATGTGTAGAATTTGCAAAAAATTAAATGCGTATGAGTTCTCAGCAGCCCAAGTGTACAACTTAACAAGTATGAAATCGATCAGTAGGGCAAGATGGAAAAACTACTTAGCAACACTTGCTTGCAGCCAAAAAAAAAGAACTGAACTGAAAGATGAATGCTGCATCAGATTATATCAACTCATCACTGGCCTGACCATAGCAATAAAAAAAATGTTGAACTGGACTGAAAACTAAAGCTTGCATCAGATTATATGAAAATCAGATATTTTCATCTCATCATTGGCCAGACACAGTAAACAGCAATTATGTGTTTGTACGAGATCAAAATCAGCAATTTCATATCTTTGTCAACATATGAACAGGATCAGTAAATTTGGCCCTATAAACTTGAACAGCCAATCAAGTAAATAATTTTGCCAACAACTAGTGACTTCAGATTATATAACATGTTCAGAGCATTAGAAAAGAAAAAATCATGAAGATGCATCAGATCTACTCATACACTGATCTGACAGATTGTTTCATGTTCACAGTAAGTAGCAGAAACAGGACTGGGGGCATAGAGCAGATCCGGAGTCCTGGACATTTCAAGTACCTGCTGCCAGAGCACTCATCTGAAGATTGGTCTTCACAACAATGCTCATTCTCTGATTATTCAGTGGTGCTCGGCTATATCCCCTTCGGAGAACTGTATGGGCCGTGTTCTTCAACATCAGATGAACCACATACAAAAAACAATGATGATAATAGTAAGGTCCAATCGAGAAGGCACACTCAACACTAGATCCAGAAAAGGAAGAAGGCTTTAGTTTGTAAAAACACCACAAGTGATTTGCTGCAGGGAGCTCAATCGCTCAGATGTAGTGGTGGCCAAATAGACAGCATGGCTTGGTACAACACGGGCGACTTAGCCCGTCAGTTAACACGGGTCATATTGTGCTGCCCTGTGGGCCGAGGCGTAGACCTAGGCATGACCCAACGAGCTGACGGGCCATGCCAGTCGGCAAGGGTCCATTTAGCCCGATAGGCCAAGGAGACCTGTCTCGCCCATGTTGGCCCGAAAATTTTGAAAATGTAATAATTCCAAAAAAAATGTATAGAATTCAAAAAAATACAAAATAAATTATATAAATATAATAATAAACTTTATTAATGTTTAAATGGCTGCCTCATTAAAATCATTGCTAAGTAAAAAACTCAACTTAAGAAAACTTTGGCAAAGAAAAAAGTATAACCTATAGCTCTGTAGTACATGTAAAACAACAAGAAAATGTATGATGTACATCATGCTCTAAGTGTCGTCGTCTGGCTAGAGATTGTTAAACATATCTGTCAGCTCCGTATTCTCTATAGAGTGTTGAACTCATAAATCATTTGTTCCCAGTCTTTCACTGTAAGAAGTAATTTACCATCTCACTCGTGAGATTTGTTATTTTCTCCTCTAATATTCTTCCAAAAAGACCAAAAGTAGACTAAAAAAACCCATCGAGACATGAATAGTTAACACATTCCGTGCTAATATGGATAGTATCGGATATGTTAGCTTGTACTCATGCCACCATCCCAAATATTGAAGTCTTTTGCCTGGTGATCCACGGGATCGATGTCTAGAAAGACGGATAGTTTCCCCCTAGTACAAATTACTCCAGCACGTGACACTGTTGAACTTATCTTCTAGAGGAATCTGGCGTACCAAAGATTTTACCCCACATATTTGTCTTTTTACCTGTGGTGGGTGCTGGTGAAGGTCGTTGCAAATGAACTCCCTGAAACTTTTGTTTGTATTTCTGATAAACATCAAACAATTTAGTATTAGTACGAACAACTGAAAAATAGTTAAAATAATCTATCCCAACAACGACACTCAAAAGTAAAAAACATTAGTGAATCCTTCAATTTTAGCTCTTTGATCTAAAATAAATGCAAATGTGTATAAATACATAATCTCTTTCCAATATTTCAAATATTTAGTTTTTATATTATACACAGCCTCTCGTAACATTATGTCAATTTTTATTAGCTTTCAAGTGACTCGCAATCATGAGAATATGATGCACGATTAAAAAAGATGTTACATAATACACTTCGGATAAAACAACAATGCAATCGTAAAAGAGTTCAAAATTGCTAGTAACTTCTCAGGAACATATCGATGTTGCTTAGTCAATAGTGTATTGTCGTCATGACTGTGATAGTGCGTGTGAATAAAAACAGCAAGTGTACTCTTATAGGGTAAAATGTTTTGTAGCATAAGATAAGTTAAGTTCCACCTTACTGGTATGTCCAAACCGAACTTTCTTAGATGTACACCCATCACAATACAGAAGTTCTCATTTATTGCAATTCATTTGTTGTGATGATTTACAAAAGATATTGCATTGCAAAAAGCTTGAATATATGGATCCAATCTCTTTAAACCACATTTAACTATAAGATTAATAATATGACAAGCGCATAGCTGATGTAGCATGAAGAATTCGACATATGTACTAAATAACAGAGTGAGAAAATCTGTTGCCTTAGAGTTTGAGGTAGCGTTGTTCTAAGTAATTGCAAAAATTTTATTTGTAAGATCAAAATATTCTACAACTTTGATAATACATTCTGTAATATTGTCACCCGTCTGTGCTACATCAATTAGTTTAAAGCTATCATTCTCTTTTTCATTACCCAGTCATCGTTAACATAATGTGCAACTACACTAAGATAACCCTTCCTAGCCTGACTACTCTATATGTCCGAGGTCAAGGCTACCAAACATGTACAGATCTCAAAGAGTTTTTTTTAGTTTAGCACAATCATTATTATAGTATTTAATTAAATCTCAAATTATTGTTTGTCTAGAAACTGAAGAAAATCTATGATTATAAGCAGTTTTAATATAGATTTCGAATGCTTGAGACTCACCAAAATTTAAAGATAGATCCTGTATGGCAATTAAACGGCAAAAAGACTCTAGAGCTACCTCAAGATCATAATTCTAGTTACGTACTATACCATCCGAGTTATACTGTAGCTGCGTCTACCCCATGGTTATGCCTTGTTTTTCTTGCATCTTTGGGTGTGTCTGATCAAGTGCCTAGTTCCACCTGTAGACTTTGTAGATAATGCATGATGAAAAATTTTATCTTAGCTAATGTTGATAAGTGTTTTGATTTTTGTTTTTAGTCTGAATGTGAGAGAGATTGAGTAAGGAATATTTATGTATGCTGTTTAAAACGATCTCTGCAGTGACTTTTACAAATAACTTATAAGAACCATCATGTAAAATTAGTTCGTTTAAAGGGCAGCTTCTAAAAACAAAAAACCAGAACTGCTTATGAGAGGGCCTTAGTTGATCTGGTGATCCGGTAGACGAGACTTCAGGCTTGTCGTCGCGTAAATGGAAGACAACTGGAGTTGGAGAATTGGACAAGGAATCTCATGGCCGATATACATACATACATCGAAGTGTCATCAGGTCGGCAGTCGGGATAAGAGTTGATGTTCTCCTAGATTTTTTTTTCCTCCATTCTTTTGACATCTCCATTTTTTGTTAGTGGAAATGAGATGCCTGAATATTTCATGTTTCGGGTGTGTAAACAAATTAGTTGTTACTACATTTATAGGGAACTCCTGTGAATATTTCTAAACTTTTCTTTTTGGTGCTTGACTGTGGCCATGTCTCTCTATTGTTGTGATGCGTGATGATCACGAACCGTACCTTATAGTTGAAGGGCATAGAATATCTGAACAAAACATACAGTGGGCCAGTCTGGTGTAGTGCTGTGTGGATGGGGCATTAACAGCTTTGCACAGGTTTTGTCATGCAATAATGGGTGGCTGATGAGCAGTAGGTCAGTAAAAATGTCACACCCATAGGGTTTGGTTTTGTTTGCCGAGTGAGGTGTGGTGGCACAGGGAAGGAAACCACTACCAAACTCAGCTGAACTAAGCCAATAAACGAACAGCACGGGTTTTCATTTCGTTGGATATAATTCTCTGAGGAACACCTATAAGGAAAGGGTGAAATTCAAGTCTTGTTTTTGCAAAAGAGGCCAGGTGAAGCACTATAAATTTACAAGTGATAGTGCACACACGCTCTGAACATGTGTAGCTAGCTGAGAGCGCTACGTCAACTTCCGGAGACGAGATGGTACGGACCGTGTGTATATATATATATATATATATATATATATATATATATATATATATATATATATATATATATATATATATATATATATATATATATATATATTATATAGGCTTGGTCCATCGATTTCACAGCGTCCATGCACCATCTTGAGCCAGAGAAAGGGACGGAAAAGGATTGCCCGGTGTGCGCGCACGACCGCTCGTGGACAAGCTTCTACCCAGTTGTTTGTCACGTACTCACGTTGCGGGGCGCCACCTCTGCCCATGGGCCGTAGCATCGTGACGCACGAACGAGGCCGCCGCCCTACTCCCTGACCGCTCAGACCCCGTTACGCCTTGTTTAGTATTGACTTCTAAAACCCATTTTTTCTATAGTTAAATTTTTTATAGTATCTAATTTTTATATAGAATATTTTTTTTAAAAAAATAGGTTATACTAATCAATTATATTAGCCACTGTAGTGATTTTATTTATATCGACCAAAGTCATATACGAGTGTCTTATAGCATCGCATATACCAATATGAGATACTACTATAGAACGTCATCGTTAAATTAAAGAATAAAAGCAACAATGCAAATCGCAAGGAATTAAAGCTTTAGGAGTACTTTATTAGAGAACCAACGAAAACTGAAATAAATATTTGAAATATGGGACGGGTCCACTTCTAACCAAATATGAGTAAATAAGAAAATAAAAATAGTGGTAAGGCACGGTGCTGAAAACTCGAGTGCTTCTACCCATGCATGTTGCTATCACGCCATTGACCTTTTACCTGAGAACGGAAACAATAAGCATGAGATTTAGAAATCTCAGCATGTATCCAACAACAGTCGCAACCAAGATGTGTAAAAGACAAACAATGCAAGTAAATAATTGACACGGGTAAAGTGCAATGAAACTAGGTTACCAGAAACACTGATAAGGATCAGAGATTGAGGTAACAGGAATAGTGGTAATAAGGATATTTGTTATATAACAAGTTATGGCAATGGCACTGGCAAGTACTTTCACATACCCAGTTATACGATAGTAGTCAGACATGTCATTGTCGTCGACTGTATAACCGCAGATGGGGTGTAATATCCTAAGTAACGAAAGTGTACGGCTCTCCATACATTACTAGGTAGGTGGCAATCTCCCCTATATATGGGTAACTTCAGGGCAGGTAACTATTATATTATTATCAGATTGTAAGGAGTGAGTTTAAGGAAACTAAGGAAAGACTAAGACAAGATTATGGGAAGTGGAAGGATTTGCCAAGATTGAAAATAAAAAGAGCCTAATACCCGATATGGCGATGTGAAATGATAATATGGTGATAAAGGCAACTATTACATTATAGGCAAATTATATAGCATGAATTTAAGGGAACCAAGGGATGACGAAGATAAGGCAACTATAAGTCGAAGGATTTGATGAGATTGGAAACAGAAAGCATAACTCCCAATAAGAGGGGCGGTATGGAATGAAAATAAGGTGGTAGAGATCTAGGAATTAATCTAAAATGTGTATTATAACATAGCTTACATAAGGGTTGTCAATCATCCAATTGTCAATCATCCAAGTTTTATTATGTGACAAGTGATTATTAGTCAGATTAACAGGCATCATATAAATGTAAATCTGTCATGGCTTACAAACAACATCATACAATTAATATATCATGGTATCAGGAACTAAAATGTAGCAGCCCTAATGTAAAACGAGTGTTAATAATTTTAAACCTAAATTAAACATGTTCATGTGTTACCCCCGTTAATGATTGAAGCATTAATTCAAAATCACTAATCAAAAGCATAAATTCAAGAAACATAATTAACTGAGCATTGTAATAAGCCTAAAAGTATGTAAAACCGGATAACCTAGATCGTCATGGCATAAATACTGTATTAGCAATATATGACCATGCAAGCATTAAAACATGATATTTTTACTCAATGGCAGTGGCCATAGTTAATCATGGAACATGTGATATGTGGAACGGAAAAGTTACGGCCGCGGGGTACTTGTCTTGAGCACATTCGGCGGACTTGCTGCATGAAGGATCCGAGATGCACAACTATTCGAACATTTCCTCAAAGGCCACATGTGAACCTACATGGAGAAGATAGAGGTGAATCAGGTGAGGGTTAAGATAAAATTATGGAAGGACGAAAAGAGATTGTTTGGTCGGAAAAGATCGCGTTTGTTAAGATTTTGTCGTGCAAATCGTTGTTCGCCTGACAGAGCGCCCATTTGATTACGCGAGTAACGCCCCGCTGTAAGGCTAGCAAAACTCTCATGTGAACCCACATTCAGCCGTGTCCCAGCCAGTCGAATCGCATCGGCATACGGCACCGGCCACCTGCTATCGCCGGCTACTGCCGCCACCGGCCATGGCACCTCAACCACACTGCCTCCCGGCCATGCGCCACCACATGACCACACGCCGCCGCCCGGGCGCACGCTACCCTGGCCTACCGTTGTCATAGCACGCCGCGTCGTTACCTGGTCCCACTTTTGCTCGGCCACACCACGCCGCCATGCCGCTCGATCATGCTGCCATAGCCGCGCCGTCACCTACATGCGCCGCAGCCGCTGCCGGCTGACGGGCCCATCGCTAGCGCCACACCACTTGTCCCAGCTGTGCCTACCAACCGCCACGACCGCACGGGAGAGAGAGAGAGATAAAGATTAGAGATAGATTCGTTTAGGGTTTTGCCATTTTTGAAAATATTATGTCCCTTTCCAAATCTTGGGCACTACATGTCTTTCTCTGTACGACTTCTATAAAGCTATTACTATTCTTAAACCAAATCCAAAAATTATAAGTAAAAAACCACTATGAACCGGTCCTACATCTCTTTACCTATTTCCTACTTTCAAAATACATGGAGGATCTATGGGCCAAACATCTAAGGGCATCCACAGCGGAGGTTACCCTTATGTGGTGGTCTCAGGAGAGAGAATTGTGCCACGTCAGCTGAAGCTACCACAAGAAAATTTGTCCTTCTACAATGCATGTAGCTCAAGTGGTGGTTTCAACTATTTGCAGTTCAGATCTTTTTTTCTTAGGGGCATCTATGTTATTGTAATTTACATTGAAAGCCTAAACTTTACATATGAAACCTCATACCAAGAAAAATATGTACACATCAACCCCTAAAATGAAACGTAAGAAAATATGTAATTTCTAGTAGATACACAGACACCCCATTGCCCTCCATTGCTCTCGCCCTCCATTTCCTTCTCCTTCCCGAGCCAACTACAGTGCAAAATAAGCTAGCTACAATGCAAAATAAGCCATAAATCATAAAAAAAAAAAATCAAATGAGCAACCTCATACACCATGTGGCTAGCTGTGCAGTCAAATACGGTGTTTTCCATTAGTATTGACCTTAAGCAGGCATTAGGTAACCTAAAGTTCAACATTGTTTTTATGACGTACTACTTGTGTTGCCATTATAACTTACGGCTCGCTTAGTCAGGGTAAAAAAAAGGTGGTTTATAACCGAAATTGCATTGTAACTAGCTGAAATTGCACTGAAGCTGATAGTGGCTTATTTGATGTAATTAAAATTAAAAAAATTTAAAGATAGAAAAAACAGGTTAGCCCATCATGGACAATACAAACGAATACAGGAAAAAAAGAACCGGTAAAAAAGCTCAAAAAAGCTAAAATTACAGAAAAATACGAAATTTAGGAATATTGAAAAATAAATCAATAGCCAGAAACTCAAGTAAAAATGAGTAGACCTTAATCATTCAATGTAGACTACAACTTCGTTCATCTAAGAATGCCTAGCGCCCCCTAGCACTACATGAGTTATGGTGTGGCTCCCAAGGGTTCTATAATCTAATCCCCTACTCCTTCCTTCGCTCAAGTCGGTCACTAGCACAACTCCCTTCTCTACTCTGCTTCTGTTCCCCTCACTGCTCTCAGCTTTGCCCAAGTTGCTGCCTCCCAATACGCTGCCGGCGACGGCGGACCTTGACGCTGAACATAGGGATTCGAATCCCCTTGCTACCCTGGTGCTATCCATCACCATTTTCCCTTCGATTTGGCCTCATAGTGCTCTCGATTTCTAAGATTTATAGTTTGGGCTTGCAGGTCCATGTGCCCACCTGGCTGCGCCGCCACCTCCCTTGGCCACCTCACCTCTTGGCTGCTCCGTTTTCTTGGTCATCGACACCATTCCGACCTCTGCCCGCCTCCGGCAAGGCCCCCCTGTCGCCGTCGCTACCCATCCGGCTCCTCCACTGGTACTACTTTCCCTCCCTCCTTGAGCTTTCTCTCTCTTCCGAACCACTTGCTCTCTCCTTGGACACCTGCAGCTCTGCCAAGCTCCTCTAACACCACTGCAAGCCACCACCCTCACGCTCTTTCTTCCACCGAAGCTCGCCTCTAACATGGCACCCCGGGGCTACTATCCACCCTGGAGCATTATGGATGGCCTAAAGTACATGCAAAATTTAGCTACTGTCCAAAAGAGCAATGCCGAACCTCGATTTCCTTTGAAATCATGTAGTGCATGCACTGTGGCATTGCTATGATATTCTTCACTACCTCGAGGTTCGAGGTAGCTGAAGCTACACAAATCTTGTTGGTATTACAATCCTTTGCAAGACAGAGAGCTTCACTGCAAGCGAGAGCCTCCAGACTCGTTGCATCGCTGATACCCTCCCAAACGACTGCACTAGCCGCGACATACCTGCCAAATTTATCTCTACAAACAACAACAACAACAACACATCCTTTGTTTCCTGAGTGAGCTACCACATCATCAGTCTTTTCTCTCTCTTATCCCTCAACTCTTCCTCTTCTTTAATGTTATCATTCAAAAACATGTTTGATGTTTCTGACTTCTCTCTCCTTTCAAACAATTGTAGTCGAACACTTTCGATGTTGCACCAAATGATGGATGGAGTAGGGGCCTTCATCGACTGCTTCGTCGTTTGGGTTTCCGACGCCGAGCCTTCTACTTGCATAAAGAAGATCACCATGGACACCGAACGATGGGACATCACCTCACTCTACTCATCACCAAGCGAACTGGACAAGGAAATCTGCGTCTCCGCTTCAAGGGAAATGGATACTCGTTTGAATTAGCCAGACAAGATGCCTCTTGTAAAGCAGTTCTTCGTCTCTGTCACCTTTTCAGTCTTCGCATTGAGGGATCTCGTGTGGTATCTCGAGAGCCACGAAGGATGACACCAAGGCGACCCCTACCCCTTTTAAGATGAGTTGTTAGGCTAGTAATAAAACGTTGTTATGAGCTGTCAGTTTCCTCTTTTGTCGGCAACCGTAACTATTACTTATTAGGTGATTAATAAAAGTTTTAATAACGATGATGTTTTGTTTTGGGTTACGCAAAATATCCCTTATCCCTCCTTTGCCTTGAGTCTCCTCTCTCCTAATTCTTAAAAGCAATGAGCAGATGGTGAACACAACGAACAACATCAACGGCAGCCTCAATGGAGTACAAGGAAGTCAGTCTGTTCCCACTTCTCCTCGAGCAAATAGACCTGATTGGGCTCAGATGATGGCAAACCAGAACCAACTTATTCAACTGCTAATGCAGACCATCAACAGCTCTGCACAACATGCTCCACTGGTACTAGCTCAAGCTCCACAATAAAGGCTATCAGAGTTTATGAGGTTGCGTCCCCCGACCTTCTCTAGTAGCACTGAACCCATGGACGCAGATGATTGGCTCAGGGTCATAGGTAAGAAGCTGGACATTATTCAATGCAGTGATCATGAAAGAGTTTTATTCGCTTCACACCAGCTGCACGGACCAGCATCAGAATGATGGGATACTTACACTGCCGCTCATCCAATGCTCAAGCTATCACTTGGAATGAGTTCGTGCAGAACTTCCGCAAAGCTCATGTTCCCACTGGCACCGTCACTCTCAAGAAAAGGGAATTTCGAGCACTGCACCAAGAAAGCCGCTTTGTGAATGAGTACTTGCAGAAGTTCAACCAGTTGGCATGCTATGCACTTGAGGACGTCGCTACAGATGAAGCCAAACAGGAAAGGTTCCTTGAACGACTCAATGATGACCTTTCAGTTCAACTTCTCTCCAACGACTACGCTGATTTCCACCAGCTTGTTAGCAAGACGATTCACCGGAGTCCAAGCATCAGGAGATGGAGAACCGGAAGAGACGGATGCATACTCAGCATGTGAACACCGGAAGCTTCACCAAGACCAGAAGAGTTCCACCGCAGGCCAACAGATTCCAGTCTTCGTCATCAACAGGAGAGCTAGTCCCCATGGACCCCTCCCCCAACACTAAAGATAACAAGGTTCTGAAGGATCCTAACCCTGCAGCAGGAGTCACTTGCTTCAACTGCCATGAGATGGGACATTATGCCAACAGCTGCCCCAATAAGTAACAAGTGAAGAATGGTACACCGGGACAACCAACTGCCAACCACATTCAGGTCACCAATAAAAGGCCAAAGAAGTTCGTCAAAGGACGCCTGAATCAGATATCATCTCAAGCTATGCAGAGTAAGATCCAAACCCAATTCTTTGCTAGCCAACCCGAATCTCGGGGACGAGATTCTTTTTAAGGGGCAGTTTGTAACAGCCCAGCAGTTTAATTTCAAAATTTTGGAAAAAAACTTAAATTAAATTAATTTGGTTTAAAATAAAAACATATGTTTTGGTGCCTAAATTTTAAATTTGGATTTGCCCTGAATTTTTGTTTTTGAAAAGGCTAGATTTGAAAAGTATTTTAAGTAAAACCTAAAAATATTATTAAATAAAATGATATTTTGATTTTCTATAAAAAATTCTAATTCAAAATAATTAATTGGATTTTATTTTGATTTTCTGAGTTTTTCAGGAGTTTAAAACCTATTTTTGAAAATAAAAAAGTATTTTAGGTTTGAAAATATAATACCAAAATTAGTTGGAAATAATTTTAATAAGTCAAAAACATTTCTATAAACTTCTGTGAATTTTTCTAGAATTTTTGGAAGTAATTTCATATTTTTCTGAGCATTAGTTGATTTTCTGGTGTTTTCTGAAAATCAAAAATTAAAATCAGCAAAATTACAGCCCCAATCCTTCCTCAGCCGATGCGTGGACGGCCCAGATCGAGCCACATCCCACGCGCCCGGCCCATCCCCGCCGTCTGCCCACCCAGCCTACCTCTCTAGTCTCTACCCCGCTCGCCACCTGGCCGGCCCGGATTGCGCCGCGTCGCCCCATTCGGCCCATTCGCCCGTCCCTTCCCACTTGAACTCCTCGGCCACCCGATCCACTCCGCGCCTGCATGGCTTCATCCCCGCCACCCGCGCCTCCCTCCTCTCTTTCTCTCTCTCTGCGCCTGGGCCCCGCTTGTCAGCCGTGCCTTCTTCCTCCCGGTCATCCCCTTCCTCGCGCCACAACCACCCCGGCCACAACCGCCGCCCCGCCCTTCTCGCTCCACCTCCCTCCTCCCGCGCACATCGCCCTCTCCCCTCGTGCGCCACCTCCCCTGCACGCACCGCGCCCACTTCCCCTTTATCCTCGCCCATTCTCCCCACGTCTACCCGCAACCGCTGCCGCCCCCACCAACCTCTGGCGAGAAATTCCCGTCGGCCCGCTCCCGTCCGCCCCCTATAAAAGCCTCCCCCAGCTCTGCCTCACCTCGCTCCATCTCCCCCTCCGCTCCACTTCCCCTCCCGAGCCCCCTATCACCGCCGCACCGGAGCTCGAGGGTCGCCACCTTTGCCTCCTCGCCGCCGGCGCCTCCCGTGCTTGCCGTGCGCCGTGCCAGGTACCCCTGGACTCCCCGCAACTCCCTCTTACTCCTCCGCCCTTCGCTGCTGGCCGCCGACCACCGAAGCGCCAGTGCCGCTGCCAAGCCCGAGCCCCTCCCTGCCGGCGCTCGCCATGTCAACGCCGAGGGCGAGGTGGCAGCCGACGTGGCCGCAACGCGGGTGCCACGCAGGCAGCCGTGCCACCTCGGCCGTCTCCTCCCTCTTTGGGCCCGGTCCATATACCCGGGGCCCACATGTCAGTCAGCCCATCTCAAGGCTGACGCCAGCATTGCGCAGTAAATACATTTTTCCATTGAAAAATAATTCAGCCAAAAATAAATTCTCTGCTGACGTCATAATTCCCATTTTTCTTTAGAAAAATAATTCCAGAAAATCGATTTTTTTTCTTTTTCTCTATTTTTAAACTTCTCGAAGCTCGTTCTCCTTCGTCCTAACTCCGATTGAGCCCATTCAAATTTCTAAATTCATCAAAAATTCCCCTCTATCTATTTATTGCCTCAATTCAAATATTTTAAGTTAATATGAATTTATTTGAATTTAGTGGGTTATTTTCACGTGTAGACTTTGACGATTCAGGAGAATTCAAAGACGAAGATTTGCACCAATTTGGAGAGTAAGGGAAGTCACACTCCTTGATCATGTTGATCCCAAATTTGAAAATAAAACTATGTTATTTTAAATTATTCTGCATGCATATTGTTATTCAACGTATTTCAATTTAGTTTTAAATTTAGTTATTGCCTACTTGTTAGTTCCTTCGTTGATATTGAATTCCTTATACCTTGTCACTCTAGATCAAACTCTAGTTAGTACATTAGTATTGACTAGAGAGATTTTATATCAAATGCTTAGACCTGCTTAGATATAATCTTGGTTTTGGGATACCTTTTCATATAAAATGATGACCCTTTTTCACATAAAATGGTAAGCTTTTCAAAACTACTCTTGACTTTGGTGAGTCAAGGAGGTTTACAAACTATTTCAAAATAAAGTATAAAACCTGGTTTAGACTTAGACAATTGGTTAGTTGGTGGATGCATGCATGCTCTGTAGGTTGTAGCCACAGGGTTGATTGTCGTGCACAGGGGTATGTGGTTGGGCCTAAGTCAATTAAGGACCGGTTTGTGAGCTACTGTTGCAAAGCCCTATCGTACTACCACATGGCTGGTATGGGACAGCCCTGACTGAATAAATTGCGAAGTCCCAAACTGAGTCATGTTGTAGGTTGAAAGTGAGCGTGGTTGGTGTCATGAGAAGTCTCACTTGAGAGCGCGTGGTTAAGCCATGTGAAGTCTCTCTCAGGCTCAAGAGGGGGTTCCGGTCTGGTGGATTCCTTACTGGGGTGAAACCTTAGAGTTGGCTTGGCCAGGTTGGAAAAGATGGTCCGGGTGAAATGCTCGCGAATAGGTTGGTGTTTGGTCGGAGCTGGCATCGAAGGTATTATTTTCAATTACAAGTATTGTTCTACTTACTGTATTAAATTCAGTATTTTCAATCTATCTACTATATTTCATTAAATGCTGATTTATGCAAACTAACCCTATAAGCCTTCCATTGAAGCCTTTATCATTGTATTGCATTTCTCCATGTGATTTACGGAGTACAAGTTTGTACTCAACTTGCAATCTCCATACAGAGGAAGGTGTCGTCGACTACGGTGAAGATCAGGACGAGTAGGCCGTGTCTTACTGTCGTTTGCCTGTGGGCAAGCTTGGGCTTCGCTTCTTATCAGTTTGCTTCTGCAGTTATTTGCTTTATTTATCTTTGCCAATGGGTGTTGATATAAGATTTGGCTATAAGGCCGTACTCTTTTATTTAATATAAGAAGTCATTTATTTTTGGTATTTATCTTTGTTGTCACTGTGTGCGCTAGCTGATCCTGGACTAGTGCGATTTACACAGAGGATCCAGGAGTCGTTACTCCGGTTTCAACATTTTTCACCGCCACAAATTCCTCTATCTTGTCGCCAAGAGAGTTAATCTGATTGTACAACAAAGTCATCTTGCCGGCGAACTCGTTCACCGACTGGTTCTCTCCCATCTTCAGATTCTCGAACTCGCTCCGTAAATTCTAGAGTCGCACCTCCTTCACATGATCAACGCCCTCGTGCATCGTCTGTAGCATCTCCCACGCCTCCCTTGCCGTCTCCTTGCCGATGAGCTAATGCATCATCGCACCTGGCATCGCCTGGTAGATGATGGCCAAAGCCGCCTGATCCACCTTGTCGTCCACCTCCTTGTTCTTCCCCTTCGGATCGACTGCACCCCAGACTCCCTGAGAGCAAACAACATATCTTACCTGAGCTTCGGCCTCATCTTGCTTCATTATCTTGTTGAAATCTTGCCACACCTCTGATATAATGGGTCTGGATCTCTTAGCTCTAGTGCTTGTAGACACAACAACACTCATAGAGCCTGAAGATGGTATAGCTAGGGTCTTCTCTCTTGTTTAAGGTAGGGACAGAGCTAGTAGGGGTGCCTGGTATGCCTTGGCACACCCAAAACTTCTACTAGCTCTCCTCTCCTCCACGAAGCGGTGGCTCCAAGGCAGGAGCTGGGTGTGATGGTGCTTCGGCGGCCGATTTAGTGTGTAGACGGCCAACTAGGGGCTAGGCTAGCGCTACGGTGGGGGTACAAAAGGAAGTGACAGTGATTGTGTGTGGCTGTGACCCCAAACTCCATTCTACTTAGGGTTAGGGTTGGGCAGCCACCACTGATTCCTCCTCTGCCCCACATTGACGGTAGCCGCTACTGGCCAAATCAATGTTGCCGCTGGCTAGATCGACATCGCCGCCTCTTCCCCCGCCTCAATTCCACCTCCATCTCAACGAATTCAACCTCCCCGCCACTGGAAGCATCTTCCCCACCCCCAGATTCAGCCTTGATATTGTCAAAATCGACCTCCGCTGCTCCAGCCTCCAGGTACCTCTTTGTTTTGCCGCCAAAGTTCAGTCTTGCTACTTCAGTGCTTCTAGTCTTCTAGTTTTAGGCTTCTAGCTTCGTAAATTCTATGATTCTATCTATAATTTGTGCTGATCTGTGTCTGATGTGCTACTGGCTGCTAAGCTGCTCTGCTTTGATATGCTATAGACACGTGCCACCACTAATGCTAGACGGGAGGAGCTGGCCGATCCCGGCCAAGGCGCCGAGCATGGGGTGAGGCGTGGGAGTAGCTCTCAGCTAGTGAGCATGATGTGAGAGGCTGGGAACAGCTGGCAGCCATGCTAAGACGAGCAGCCAAGGGAGCGGTACGTCACGGGCGTGGCGCGAGAGGCCGAGTCGCTAGGAGTAATTGGCAGTGGTAGAGCCAAGTGGCCAAGGGGAGAAGCGGCCGGTGGCCGAGCCAATTTGGGAGGGTCCAGTAGTAGGCCATTTGGGGATTTCATAGTGACAATGTAAGAATTTGATTCTGATTTGTGATTTAGGGATTTAGGATTTGTGGAATATTGTGATTAGAAAGTTGAGGGGCATGGCAAGTTGGCGACAGCCCAAGGCAAGCGACGAAGTCAGAGCATGTGCGTAGGTGGAGAGGGCTAGCAGCGGTGTGCCATCGCTACTCCCAGGTAGGGCTGTAAACGAGCTGAGCTTGAGAGACCTTGGCCTTCCAAGCTCGAGCTCCGTAGAAGCTTGAGCCGAGCTTGAGTTGGAGTCCGAGCCTGGACCTAGGCTCAAGCTCGACTCGTTGAATCTTGATAAAAATTAAAATAATTTATTATGCACTAATTTTCAGACCCGGATTTTTCAATCCAAATCCACTGTGATTTACTACACTATTCCCTGGATCAGTAGATAGTGCTCACAGTTTACAGTTCTGAATATCAAAATACATATCATGCGGAAGCGTAAACATAATAGTAAACTTACTCATGGGCCGATTAGGCCGAAATCAATAAATTGCAGCAGCGGAATGAAGCACGCAGGTGGGACCTTTAGGACATGCCCACGGGCAGCCAACTGGAGGTTCGCGACCTAGCCCTTGACATCTTCATCTTGTCGGCCAGCTTGTCCAATCTTGTTGCTGAGGCGAGGTGATTTGATTCCTGATTCTGAATTTTGTCGCAAAAGCGAGAGTGAGCACTCCGACCCCGTGCTCAGCAAGCCAACACACAGAATGCAAATATATAACATGCATGGCTTGTCAATGGAAAGGCATAGGGTTATTTTGTTTTGCCAAAGAGTGCTTTTGAATACAATTACTTAAAATTTCCTATGACCTAGCAGGTTTGAAATCACATTTTTAAACCATTAGTGGTAATAATCTAAGTAATTTTGTCAGCATCACACCAACTAACCTTATGGCATCGCACCATAAGTTGCCTCTTGGCATCGCACCAAGGGCGGCATATGACATCGCACCATATGCTTATTGTTGGCATCGCACCAACAATCCTTATGGCATCGCACCATAAGTTGCCTTTTGGCATCGCACCAAGGGCGGCGTATGACATCGCACCATACGCGTTGGCATCACACCAACTAACCCTATGGCATCGCACCATAGGTTGCCTCTTGGCATCGCACCAAGGGCGGCATATGACATCGCACCATATGCTCATGGTTGGCATGCACCAACCATCCTTATGGCATCTCACCATAAGTTAACCCTCGGCATCGCACCAAGGGTTGCGTATGACATCGCACCATACGCTAAGTGTCGGCATCGCACCAACACTACATATGGCATCGCACCATATGATTTAAAATAGTTTGAGGAGTTTTCCTTGGGGCATTAGTGTCACCCCAAGTAGCTAACATTCCTAAGCATTGCCATTTAAATAGGGACTTAATTTGTGAAATCTTAAGTTAATTAATACTATGGCGACAAGGTTCACATGTCCAAGTTTGGCAAGGAGATTAATATGAACAATAGCAATAACAGGGCATAACTAGCTTGCTGAAATTGAACATAACATTTCTCATGAAATAGTAGCATGCACTTTGTTAATTTAAAAGGAAATAACTTTAAAATGCTGGGTTCAATATGTTCAAAGTGTTGACTCGCCTGGCGCGGTTTACCGCGGTCTTGAGCTCACACAATGCTTTATCTTGATCTTTTGGTCTCTATCTTCACTTTGAGCTTGATCTCGCTCGATCCGTTGAATCTTCACGACTTCCAATTTCTAATTACGCTACGAACGACTGAATCCAAATAAAAGTAAATAACTCAAAAGATCCAAACAAATCCAAATAACTCAATTTAGTTTTACTTTGAGCTGATGGGTGATTCGGGTGATTTGAGGCAAGATCAATGGTATAATACGATAACTTGATCTTTATATTTAATAACTTCTTTTTATTATTTTTATATTTATCAAGGAAGTTCCATGAGTTAGGTAGACCTATGTATCGATGTACGAGTCTGGCTGGGTATGTATTCCTTGCAACTTAGGTTATGGGCAATCTGGACTGATGGATGAGATCTGTACTTATTCTATAAATCTTTTAGTCGAAGGTATTATAACATTTGGATATCTTTATTAAGTTTTGAGTATCTAACCATAGTCATTTTATGTGGAATGTTAATCCAAATGCCGATTCTTATTTTTCTACCATTATTAACTAAATCTACTTTTGAGATTTATTTACCGGCAATGTACTAATGATGGGGTTTATATTATAAATCATGGCTTTCTAAAATAAGTATTTTATTTTAAATGGTTTTGGCACATCGTTTATTTTTTGTGAAACTACTGGAGTTATCATTTAATCGAATCTACTCTTAAGATTTATATTTATGGCTGCATACCAAATGTTATGGCATATATTTAATTATAATTTAAGGGTGCCTTGATATTAAGTTTGGTCATTTAAACAAAGTCATTTAATAGTCAAGAAGAATTCTCCTAACTTTTAGGACATAGAAATAATAGTTATGGTTTAACCCATGTGGTGGCTAATTCTACAATCTTACTAACTTGCAAGGATTTATGATTTATTCCTTAGAGAATTTTCATTGGCTAAACCATCATTCCAGGAGAGCTTAAACCTAAACAACATCTTTTTTTTTAAATTTCTTACTATGCCCTTGATTAATATTTAAGCTTTTAAAATAAACATCAACGGTACATCAGTTACTAGGACATAATGATTAATCCATGATTAAATATTTATTAGGCTCATTTACATCATAATCAATTTTGATACCTTCTATGGATTATTCTCGAATTTTTATGGATTTTCCTCATTGAAATCAGCTAGCAAAAATATTCAAAACCTAATCTACTTAAATGCTGCGGGATGAGGGATCGAAGCTGGGTCGGTGGGCTGAGAGCTCACTCGGCTAACCATCCGGGCAAGGGTGTTTCCTTACTCACCGAAGGAAGGGAATGCAGAAGAGCTGTGAGTCGGCGGCTTGGAACAGAGAAAGCTTGGGGGCGGGTACGGCCGGCGGTGACACCAGCGATGGGCGGTCGGAGAGGAGTGGGCGGCGGCAGGAATCGTTGCTGCACGCCGAGGTGAGGCGGTGGGGGTGTCGGTGGGGACCGGGGAGCTTGGTGGCGGGCCGGCGGCAAGCGACGGCGGCGGCTTTGGGAGGGACCTCGCGCGGCGCAGAGAGGCGGGGAGGAGCTCGACCGAGGACACGAATAGCTTTGCGACGTCCCAAGGAAGCTCCGGCCTAGAGGAATTGGTTCGGGGTGGCTCCAAGCGGCGGATTGCCGAGTGGCCGGAGTTGGGGAAGGAAGGGGTCTCACCGGCGATTGGGGTGCTCGGGGTTCGATTTCTCGCTGTGGGAGAGAGTGTAGGGTGTGGGGAGTCCGTGGAAGCCTCGGTGGTGCTTATAAGCAGATGGGCTGGGCTGGCTACGGGAGGCCACCGTGCGGTCACGACGGGGGCGTGCGGCGGTGATAGGCGGCAGCGACAGGCGGATATGACCGGGCATTGCTGCAGTAGATCCGGTGTGATTTGCTCGTGACGCCTCAGCGCGGTAGCTGCTGCTTTGCGCCGGTCGGCAGAAGCTTTTTGCCGTGTGGCCGAGCGAGGTGACGAGCCGGGGAAGAACCGGGGACGGTGGCGCCACACCGTGGGCACTTAGGCAAAATCCGGGGGCGGTTTTTCCAGCGCGTCGCTCAGGCGATGGGACAACACGGAGGAGCTGGGCAAGCTGCGCGGTTGGTCGACAACGGCGGGCGCGCGGCGCCACGGGCGAAGAAGCCGCGCCGCAGAGAAGATGGCGCGGGCGCACTCGGGAAGAAGGAAGAGAGGGCGTGCGAGCTGGGCCCACTGGCCAGAGAGGAAGCGCGGGGAAGGCGCGGGGCATTGTCGCCGGGAGGCGCAGGTGGAGCGGGTCCACGGCGAGGGGTGAGGCGAATGGGCATCCGGGCGCGCGTGGGAGAGCGGGGCAACCGGAGAGCTGGGCGGCAGATGGGGTTGGTTGGCGGTTTTCGCCGACTGCTGCATTTCTCCCTTTATTTTATGGGTCATCTTTCCAGATTTGAATTTATAATCTTGAGTTTTCATTATTTGCACATTTCCTTTTATAGCATTACTAATATCCGCCTTTGTCTTTTATGAGTTCTTAAATTTTGAAACCTCCACCAAAATCAGGAAAATACCATAAAATCCAAATTCATATAAAATATATTGTAAAATATTTCAAAAGCTACATATTTTTAATTTTTAAATTTTCAGGATGTTACAAACGGCTCCCTCGACAAGCTCCATCATTGCCGCACTTGTCGCAACGCCAATGCATGGTTAGGGTTCTAACTGGGACAAGAAGAGGCGAGATCAAGTAAGAAAAGGGGGAGTAGAAGAACTAAGGTATCACATGTTGTCATTTGGTGGTGAACGATAGCGAGATCCGTCGTCTTCGGCTGCAGATTGAGCAGCGGCATCGAGGGGTGACGAGAGGAGCAGAGAGAGGACTCGAACGAGTAAAGAACAAATGGAGAGAAAGTGAGCGGAAGCAAGTGAGCGCGCATCGCCCAAACGTGTTTTAGGCTTGGCCTCCTAGCGAAGCTCGATTCAGCCATTTCCCTCAGGCTAGGATACGGTGGGATTTTTGCATGTGCACTGGGTCAGGCCAGGACTGTGATGCAAACGACAAAACAGCCTAAGAACACATCCGCAAATGCAATAATGCAGGCAACCAAACACACCGTTTGTGTACCAACTAGAGGACAACCATTTTGAGGATAGCAACAACATTAGCTCGCTGGCATAGGAGCACATGGGTTAAGGCCTAAGGGTGGGACAACTAGGTAGGGTGTGCTAGGGTAAGGAAGGAGGGCCAAAGGGGAGGAGGTAGCCATTTTAATGTTAGCACAAAACACTCACTTGATTAACTATTTGAAATGTGTAGATTTTGTAGAAATTTTATGAAAATTTTATATGAATAAGTACAGATTCCAGAAAACACGCCAAATTCCTCATGTGCAAATGAAAGCCGAGTAACTTTGGGCCAGTTCACATTGGCTTCTATATGCCGCTTCTGCTTCAAGAAGCAAAAGCCAATACGAATGCCTCAGTCACTTCTACCAGCCACTATTATTCATCTTTCACATATTGTAATGTATTTTGTATTTTATTATGTCACAATTCCATAAGTTGCATAGCGGTCCGAATGTTATAATGCCTTTCGTTGCACCGAGCCACTACTTTTCATCAACTGCTTCTATCAGCCACTTCTACCAACCACTACTATTCATCAGCCACAACCAAAAGCCATCATTAGAAGTCAATATGAACACACCCTTTCTTTTGTGAAAATGCATGTGATGTCTAGACAGGAGTTGGAAAAAAAAACAATCAAGATCTAGTACTCCCTCTATTCACCAATAATCGTCTATGTTGGCTAAGATACATTGCCAAGGCAATGACCATTTTTTTTTGTTTTTTAGCTTTTGGCTTTGGCTTCTTCAGAAACAAACAGACACAGTGGCTTCTTCAAGCTCCAAATAGCTTTACGAGCCCAAAGTCGTGTATGTCGTTCGTGTCGGTGCCTCTACCATCTTGAAAAGCAGATAAAAGCCATCAATGACAGCCCAAAAAACATGACCAATAAATTGTTTTATCTAATATGACCAAAATACCCTTAGCAACTAACCTAACTGATCATGGGCCTAGTATACATGTGGTTACTCGTGAGGGAGTGGGAAAGACGAAAAATAGTAAAAGCAAAATAAGAAATTGGGAAATCCTGATTTCGTGTGTGCGCCCGATGGACAAACAGTGCGCACACCTATGGGAGCCGTCCGATAAAAGTAACACGTGGCGACATAGGGAAAGCGACATGCCATCTTTTTTTGTCGGATAATGTTTGTGCATTAACGTGCCTACCTGCCATGGAGCCCAATAGGGCCAGAGCAACTTTTTTATTTTGTGCTACATGCATTGATGTGCCATGCAAGGATAGGAAGTCCATGTGCTAGCTATGTGCTGCGTTCATTGATGTGCCAGACAGGGAGTCAATGTGCTAGTTATGTGGTTCATGCATCGATGTGCCATACAAGGACATATAGTCCATGTGCTAGCTGTGTGACGTGCCATGCAAGGCCATAGAGTCCATGTGCTAGCTAAAGAGCAAGCGAAAGAGAGAAAATAGGGGCGGGGAGAGATGGAGAAAGGGGCAAGGGTAGAGATTGAGGGATATCAGAGGATTTTATCAAGATTAATCCCTCCTCTTCTCATGATTCTACTTTGCGTATGTAAGGCAAAACCATCCCTCTTCTTGTTTTATTTTGCTTGCAAATTATACTCATTTGCTTCTATATTTTATCCTAGTTTGCTTTTGAATTTACATCGACTTGATTTACACCTATACTAAGTTGGTTTTATTTTTTATTTTTGTTTGCAAATTATACTCATTTTGTCTAGACGCTAATCCCAAATTGTTATGGAATTTATGTTGTCTTATTTCACAACTATATTAATCTGGTTTTATTTTATTGATACCTAGGGAGAAATTCAAAGAGGATGCCAATATGTTTAATGCTTACTAAGCTAGTGGGCCTTGATGAGGGCTGCTGCATCCTGATATTTTTTTGTGTTTAGCTTTTTTTTGTGCGCGTAGAGGGATCACCGAACACTTAGCCAGTTTATAGTCGCAGCCATAAAAAATTATGTATTGAAAACCGTAAAATAATAAATATCTATAAACAAATAAAAGGGAAAATATCATGTGCACAAGATCCAATCAATACACATATACATAAACTTACTTAGGACCATCCAATCTAATTTGGACAGACCATCTGCAAGGTAGAAGACCCCTTCCCACCTATGAGTCTTTTATGTTAAACCCCTCGTATAACTGTTTATAGAAACCCCTGGCCCATATGTGAGAAGAGGCTTCCACCTTGGATATAGACCGTTCAGATTCGATTGAATTGTCTTGAATAAGCTTGTGCATATCTATGCGAATTGGATCTTATGCACATCATATCTCCCATGAGGGCCACAGATAAAATGGCGAAAAGCGACGAGTATTCGTAAGCGGAAAGATTTTCTCATTACCTGAGTCCCTGCCAACAATGCAACACGTCGCGCAGGCAAGAAATCAATCCGTACGACCTATCGCGTGATTTAATAATACGAAAAATCCCTTGCCTCTAGCTCGCCCAACCTAGAGTTATTTATTAGTGGCGATGCGCGGCTGGACCTTCCTTGATCTTTCGTAGCTCTAACGCTCTCTCGTAATTAACCTCCCCGAAATACCCTTCCCCGTCTCAAGCCGCCAATTCATCACCCGGTCCGCGTCCGACGGACGCCGACTGGCCGAGGGGCACTCCCGTAAATTCATTCCGCGCCTCTTCCGGTCGCTTCCTCCCGTCGTTCCGCTTCCGCCTCCCCGGCCGCTCCTCTGTTTGCCGTGTCGGCTCGGCAGCTCGATCTCGCCGCCTGGGGCGGGGTGGATTTGGGGGGTTTGGGAGGAGGTAAAGATTCGATCTTGAGCGGCGGGTCCGGTTGCGCGGTTCGAATTTGGTGCGGAAAAGTGGATTATTGGTGGGGATTTTTCTCGGTCTTGTGCGCTGTTCGGACTGGCATTTGTTGGATTAGCTGCGGGTTGGGTTCCTTTTTCTGCATTGGGGAGCTTCGGGGGATAAATTTGGTTATTTTGTTTCCTGCTGTTTTTGGATGGATTCCTTCTTGGGATAGGATCTAGGAAGCATGCCACGCTGTCGATTCGAGCTTATTTCTGGGAGTAATTTTTGTCTCGTGTACTGGTAGAGTACTAGTGTTGGTTTATGACATGTCTGAACAAAAAAAAGCACGAAGTACTTGTACTTGGTACCCGGTTGAAATTTATCGACAGGTTTGTTTATTTTTCGTGGTGATTTAGTTGTGTGCTTTTCCCTGTAAAAATTTACTCATTTTGGCAGCATAATTACAGCGTCGGTCTATTAGAACTGTCGTATGTGAAAACGATTAGTTGTAAGGTCACCGTGTAATTTAGCTCCCAAAGGCTTAATTTGGTGCTTGATGCGATCATTTATACCTGGACTTGGTTTCTTAATGGGGATTGTTCGTTAGGATTTTTTACAGATTAATTCGTGACGT
Source organism: Dendrocalamus sinicus (assembly GCA_036346575.1). Lineage (NCBI taxonomy): Eukaryota > Viridiplantae > Streptophyta > Magnoliopsida > Poales > Poaceae > Dendrocalamus > Dendrocalamus sinicus. The sequence goes on along the minus strand of CM070660.1, from coordinate 5,194,577 downwards.
AAAATTTTATCTGGGGTTGCTTGTTTGGTGCTGATTTGGGAGTGATGGAGAAAACTTTCTGATTCCAATTTCCAAAAGACGGCCAAACAGAAAATTTCAAATTGTAATAGGCTTGAATCAAAATCTACTTGTACTAGAATATGAATTTGAATCCATTTCAATTAATCAAATTTATTTCTTGTGAGCCAAACGGGGTGTTAGTTGATTTGTCATAGTGGCGGTGGTGATCAGTTGCTCTGCATGAGAGCATGGAACTGAACTACTAATGTGAAACAGGATTGAAGGGGGTATGAGGAGGTGGGCATTGTTGCTGGAGTGATTTGATTGCTGGAAAAGTGAAAATGGTGTTGGTGGTGAAGCAGCACCGCTGCATGCACTCCGCGAGCTGCATTTGCGTCAAGGGCCACCTCAGTGAGGATGCACTGTTCCTTGTCTTGCGCCACATGAACTGGAACCCCAGGCTGATCGCTGTCCTCTCCTGCGTGTGCAAATGGTTTGAAGAGATTGCCAAGTGGGTGCTGTGGAAGGAGTTCTGCCATGCCAGGGCGCCGAAGATGATGCTGGATTTGCATTCAGGAGGCAGCCACATTGTTGATGGGAACTGGAAGGCGCTCGGGAAGCTGCTCATCTATTGCAATGGCTGCACAAAAGGGGGCCTGTTCAACAACATCCATGTCCCAGGTCATTTTGTGTTCAGGACACGTTTTTCGAGGACTGCGGGCAAGAGTTTCCTGCCTGTGCAGTGTAGGACGGATGTCTTGTATGTGTCGGATCCATGCGAACATCTTGATCAGGGGGAAGAAGGTGACTTGGGTTTTTTCCGAGGCATCTTTAAGTCGTTCGCCACTTCAAGGGTCAAGAAGTTGTTGATTGAGAAGCAGGTGAAGTTCCATCCTAGGGAGGTGTGCCCCTATTGTAAGTCTAAGCTATGGAGCATGCTGCAGGCAAATATGATCTCGAGGAATGCTTCCGCCAGGCTGGGTGCTTACGATGATTCTGTGGAGTATTTTGTATGCCTGAATGGACATGTTATTGGAGTTGGTACCCTGCTACCTCTCTCGGATTCCGACGAGGCAACGGAGGAGTAATCATCAGGAACTTGAATCAGGTGATCATATGACAGTCTTTGTTGATGTCTTTAGTAAATTGCAAAGTACGGCTTACTGTTATCTTTATTGGATAATTTAATTTTAAAGTTTGATATTCTATTCATTACTTGTGAAGATAAAATAGACAGAATTCTTTAAGATGGCAGCTAGGCATTTCCCATGTTTGTTCATGCTGGCAGATTAGTTCTTCAATCTGTTCGCAAATATCAATTCTCATAGGCAGACATGTCTGAATGTACATACAATGATTGGTGTGCTATCTCAAAAAAAAAAAAAAAAGAATGATTGGTGTGCAATGTCTATTGTGTATGTCATGGTGTTACATGTTTAGTGCTGCTGTATTAGACCTTGCATACATGTGGCTTGGCCAATACGTGGTTTTTACTGCCTGAATCTCCAAAAGAATCACCAAACACTTGTTGGAACAGCATATCGAATTATACTTCTTTCAGATTATTTTCTTGTCTACATTTTGTTCAACCATAATTTAAACTACTTTGGTACTTGTAGTTATCCATCAAGGAGTGGTAACTTTATTCATGTGACCATGTCGGAAATGACAGCACATAAGTTTTTGGAGGAAGGTAGACTGGTAGAGCGCTTGTGAACATCTCCAAATATCAGCATTCCAATTCTTGTTTGTTGTCCTCGAAGATCAGAAGAGAAGCCAAACTATGGGTGATGCAGATCTTTTGAATTTTCTTTGGTCGAATGTGTTGCTATTAATCTGGATCAGCCACAAGACAAGCAAAGTACCTTATCATAAATATAGAGCCATTGATTTATTTTAGAGCAGTCATGTTATCCAGACAGTTTTTCTTCCTACTTATTTGTGAAGATTCTTAGGAAGAACTGCATTGTTGATGTCTTGTTTTATGTGTGACGTGCTAGTTTTCTTGCTCTATCCACTTGCACCATAGTTAATAGAACAAACATGTGGCAACAGAACTCAACAAGGAATTTACTAGTGCGGCGATGCAATGTAGCAATAACCAGAACATGTATCTAGGATGGGTTTCTTTTTTGAGCATGAACAGAGTTGCAAAATGCAATTCCACCATAGTAGCTCTCTTCCCCAAGGACTATAATCGGCCCATCCGGAATGAGAATCTTTCTGAAGTGAAAAAATATGCTCTGAATGTAACCCTTTTTTTTTCTTGACAGGATTGCAAAATTGAAGCCCAGGCCGTATGTTGCTGAATCTTTGGTTGTGGCTCACGGTGAGAAGTCATCGGCACGGCAGAAAAACTGCAAGGCGACAAGAATACGCGACTCGCTTCCCACAGTCGTTCTTCCTGTTGCTTTGCATTGGATCATATGAGAAGACTATTTTAACATGGTCTCTCCCTTATTTATTGATACCTTATTACTTCTCGTCATCGCAATCGAGACACCAAGACTTTATTAAATAATGTAAGAGAGATATTTTACTACTCACAACTATGCATCTTATTAATTATGAGAAGTTATATATACACACAATTAGTTGGGTCTCATGGGCTATATGGGTATGGCCACATGGGCTGAGAGTGTGTTAAACATTAATATATGGGAATTGAAACGGCTCTTACGTCCAACAGAATAAATCAATCAGACGCCTCACTCGATTATTTCACTCAAGCGCACCTTCTTCTCAAACCCCACGGCCGTCTCTCTCCCCATTTCTGCTCGCCTCCTCTTCCACCTCCTGCCTCCCACCCCAATCCCAAATCCCCTAGATCCATCCCCCACGGTCATGCGCCGCTCAATCGCTCCGCGCATATGGATCCGCAAGTGCGCCTCTCGCCTTCTCGGCTTTGTCTACTCCCTCGCGGCGTCGGGGCTCCAATTCGAGCTCTTGCTCCTGTCCCGCCGGCGGCCCCGAATCCTGCGTGGGGGCACCGGCTTCGTGGTCACGACTGCCACCTGGGGAGTCCGGCAAAGTCAATTGCAACATTCGTGAGCTCCGTAGCATCCTGACCTCGACCGCTGATAGCAACCTTGTGAACGCTGCACAAGCTCTGCCGCCTTCTCCTACCGGCGCTGGATCCACGTCGCCTGCCACCGCGCACCCGAGACCTCAACGTTGCCTGCATGGGAGGTAGGTGTTGTTTGTTGTTGCAATACTTTTTATTTCATGCATGTCACATTTTGATTTCATATATGCAATATTGATATTCTTATCAATTTTTTGTTGCATACATGACCGAGAAATATTGCATAGATGGATAAAAATGTTGTGACCGACCGTACGATCACGGCCGCTACGACCACGGTCGCTTCAACCACGGCCGCTACAACGACTGCTACTATGATCACGGCCGCTACGACCACTGCTACTATGACTACGACCATGGTCGAAGTGACCGTGGTTGTAGCGGCAGTAGTTGAAGTCGTAGTGGCCGTGGTTTAGTTCCTACCACTTCCGCAGCCTTGTCGCCAGCCTCACGCTCTACATGCCTACCGTCACCGAAAATGGCTGCGGCCTCGCGCACGACACCATCCTCATACTGGCCTCTCTGGATACCTCCACATGAGCTGATGCCAATAAAAGACGGGGCACATCATCAATTATCCCTTTCTAATTTCATGAATGCAACATTTTGATTTTATGTGTAACATTTAGATTTCATGCATGCAACATTGATATTCTTATCAATTTTTTATTGCATACATAGCCGAGAAATGTTGTATAGATGATAAAAAAATGTTGTGACCGACCATACAGAGCTAGCGCCCGGATTGAACGTTCGGGCGCTAGCAACTCCCTTAATATATACAAAACTCTTAACACCTTGCCTCACTCAAGGTGGGTTAGGAGGATATGATGCATTGAGTTTGAGTAGATGGAGTCGATGTTGTTCTTGAGTCTACGCCTTAGTGAAGAATTCTGCAACTTTAAGCTCTGAAAGCACATACTGGAGATTGATGATTGACTGCTGACAATGAGACCTTGTGAATGATGTATCAACACCAGTATACTTTGTCAACTCATGCTTGGCCGGATCACTAGCAATCTGAATGACACTTGTGCTATCACAAAACAAAGGTACACGATCATCACAAAGAACACCAAGATCAGCCAAAGGTATCGAAGCCATACAATCTCTGAGGTGGTAGCGGCAAGGGCTCGAAGCTTAGCCTCTGCACTAGAGCGTGACACTGCAGTCTGCTTGTTGAACTTCCAGGCAATGAGCGAAGCACCAAGAAAGATGCAATAGCCAGTGATAGATCGGTTGTCAACATGATCACTCGCCCAAGTGGAGCCAGAGTAAGCATGGAGCTAGAGCTAACTTCAATTGGCACAAAACAAAAGTCTGGACACAGTCCCCCTCAAGTATGTCAGTACATGAAGAAGGTGATCATAGTAAAATGAGGTGGGAGCACTGACAAACTAGCTGAGCATATATACGGCATGAACAATGTCCGCCCTGGTCACTATAAGATAAACAAGACTCCCAACAAGCTGACGATAGCGAGAATAATCTGTCAGCGGTAAACCATCGGTAGGATGAAGCTGCAAGTGAAGCTTCATAGGTGTGATAGCATTGCGAGTATCGGTCAGACCAGAATGAGCAAGCAAATCCTGAACATGTCGATGTTGAGAGAGAAAGTAGCCATCACCACCCAAATGAACCTCAATCCCCAGGAATTAGCTAAGTGGTCCCAAATCAGACATCATAAATTATTCACTCAATTTCTTATTGACAAATATCACATAGTCCATATCATCTCCTGTGATCAGCATATCATTCACATACAGTAGAAGCAAAGTATGACCCCGCTAAGAAGTGTTAATGAACATGGTAGGATCATGCCCACTCGAGAAAAACCAGCAGCTTTAATTACAGAATTGAAACACTCAAACTAGGTACGAAGAACTTGCTTGAGACCTTATAGAGCACACTAAAGATGGCAAATGTAGCCTATAGGAGCCTCAATACCTAGGGGTGGTTGCATATAGACCTCATGTAGATCACTATGAAGAAAAGCATTCTTGACCTCCAGCTGGGATATATTCCATGAGCGTACCACTGCAATAGCAACGAGAGTACGGACTGTAGTCATATGAGTAACTAGAGCAAAAATCTCATCATAATATCGACTATAAGATTGCTGAAAATCTCTTGCAACAAGACAAGTCTTGTATCGCTCTACTAAACCATCTAACTTATTATTTACTTTGTACACCCACTTGCAAGTTATAGGAACAACTCCAGATGATAGTGGGATAAGATCCCAAGTGCCTATACGCTCTAGTGTTGTAAGCTCCTCAATCATAGCCAACTACCACTTAGGTATACTGGTTGCCTCCTGATAGGTACCCGGCTCAGATACTGTACCTGCACAATTCAAACACCATCTCTCTGGTGTTTGAATAGAAGAATGATCATGTAGGACATAATGTGATATAGTAGAATGATCATTAAAGTACATGGTATTGGCTGGAGGGTCAAGTGGAGGAACATAGGAATGAGGATTAGATGGACCTCTTTGTCGGTGGCAATAGTGAAAGGGAAAAGTGTTAGAAACTAGTGAACAAGACATAGTGGAAGTGTCAAAAACTAGTAAAGCTGGTGGAAAAGACACTAGACGATGAAACTGGTGCAGAAGATGTATCTAAAGACTGAATAGAAGATGGCAAATCTGGTGAAGAAATGGGTGGTAGACACAAAAAAGAGGTTGAATCTGTGGAAGAAGAAGTGGGACGAGTGGAAGGATGATAAAAGAAGGGTCTATCCTCAAAAAATGTCACATCACGAGAGATATGAATACGATGTGCTGAAGAATCATAGTAACAATAACTCTTATGTTAAAGACTATAACCCAGAAAGACACACTCAACTGACTGAGTGCTTATCTTTGTACGCTCACGAGGTGCTAAAGGAACATAGCAAGTGCAACAAAAAAACACAAAGATGATCATATCGAGGAGGTGCTTCATACAAGATCTCACTAGGACACTTGCCCTGAAGTTTGGAAGAAGATTAAAGATTGTTGAGATGGACTGCCGTTGAGATTGCTTCCCCCCAAAAAATGAGGGGGGAGGGGGACAAAGGATGGAATAAGAAGAGTATGAGCATTCTCAATGATGTGACGATGTTTGCGCTTAGCAACACCATTTGAGTATGGGCTCCAAAACACAAGAGCTAAGAAAGAGTACCCTAAAAAAAAGAAACTAACGAAAGGTTGGTGAAAGATACCCTCCCAGAGTCAGAACAAAAATCACAAACGACAGTGGAGAACTAAGTATGACCCATATAAACAAAAGACTGATAGATGAAAATCAACTATGAACGTTGCTTTATATCCAAGTGTATCGAGTGTGGTCATCAACGAAGATGATACAATAACTGTGACCACCCTTTGAAGCAAAAGGAGAAGGATCCTAAACATCTGAATGGACCAAATCAAAAGGATGATTTGATCTAGAAAAACTAAAAGGATATGGGAGTTGTATTTGCTTTCCAAGCCTACAACCCTTACACTGAAAGCTGGTGTCAACAAAAACAGGACCAAGAACTCCTTGATAAATTAAGGTGGATAGACGTGAGCCACACAAGTGTCGAAGCGATGATGCCATTGAGGAAAAGAGTTGCACACAGAGGTAAATGTAGAAGGACAATAGTAGATGAACCAACTACAGAAGATGAAGGAGCAAGAGCAGTACCATGAGTGGAAGATAAAGGGAGACATTGAGCCCTACGGAACCTCTCTTACGATGTCTCGTAGCAATGATAGCTTTTGTTTGACGATCTTTCACAAAGCAAAGGTTATCATCAAATCCAAAAAAATAGTTCATATCTGCAAGCTGTTCAACAGATATGAGATTCATGGAGAGCATAGGCACAAGTGAGATGTCTGAAACTGCATAGTGACGGGTAGAGAGAATCCCCTGATGAGTAATCATGCAGGGCATGGCATTAGCTGTATGGATCTTGATGATGTGAGTTGAGATGCATCAGATGGCACATGCAATGAGGCCCCTGAATTCATCACCCATGGGAGTGAAGTACCCGACACAGGACGTGATAGTGCAGCAAAAGCAGTAGATCCACCAGAAGAAGGCTGTAACTGACACAACTAGGCTTGAAGATTGCTTACCTGAGCCTGAATCTGACTAATCTGAATTGCACAAGACTCCAGAGCACTTGAACGAACAGAAGCAATAGTAGCATCACCTCGATGGCACAAAAAAATGATGGCCTCAACTCAGGATGCAACTAGAAACATCGATGTGTTGGATGACCATATCTTTTGCAATAGGAACAGATGACCCAGTGCTGAAATGGCCCATGACCAAGAAGACCATCACATGCTGTGGTAGTCCAAGCAAGATATCAACACACAACACCACAGCAACTGACTCCACCAAACTATGAGGCAATAATAAGTAGCAATAGTACTAGAAGCAGCACTCGGGCTAGTAGTAGTACTAGTAGCAACATTATTTACGGACGACGTTTCATCGTGTAAGCGAGATTGGTCTCAACGCAATGATCTATTGATCACGGGAGGTACAAAATATATCTGAAGATACTCAACCGATTTGGAGCAGAATCGGGAGGTTAGAATCAAATAACGAAACGGTGGGCCATGGATGGCTAAATATGACATGTCTAACACGCCCCGCAGATCTCGGCGTGGATGGAGCGAATGTTGAGATGGATGAAACTCCGAGAACACCGAGGTAGGAGACCCTTGGTGAATATGTCGATATCTTGGGGCGTGGTGGGAACATGAAGAACACGGACGGCTCCAAGAGCGACCTTCTCCGGACGAAGTGCAGATCGATCTCAATATGCTTGGTGCGTTGATGTTGGACCGGGTTCGTCGAGAGGTAGACGGCGCTGACATTATCGCAGGAGATAAGGGTGGCCCAAGCGGGTGGAGCATGTAACTCATGCAGAAGCTGACGAAGCCAACACGTCTCGACCACTGCATTGGCGGCGACACTGCACTCGGCCAAGATCGGAGCGGATACGGTGACTTGTCGCTTGGGCGACCAAGAGACCGATTCTCTCCCAAGAACACCGCATACCCGAAGTAGACTTCACGGTGTCGGGACAACACCCGGCCCGATCGGCGGAGTATGGCGATCAAGTCATGAGTGGGCGATCGTTGAATAACCAAACCATGATCCAGGGTGGCGCGGACATACCGGAGAATCCGCTTGAGAGCGGCAAGATGAGGCTCACGAGGATCATGCATGTGAAGACACACCGCCGAATCGCGATAAGCGGCGTCCGCCCGGTGAAGGTGAGGTACTGCAAGGCGCCGGCTAAGCTGCGATAGTCAGTGGGATCCGAGACAGATGCGCCGTCAGTGGAGGAGAGCTTGGCATTGGTGTCGACCGGTGTGCTGCATGGTTCTGATCACTCATGCCAAGACGCCCGAATCTCAAGGCGATCGGCGCTGGCTGAGGAAGAGACCGGAGGACTACCGAGTGACATTGATGCCAAGGAAGTGATGAAGAGTACCCAAATCCTTCATGGAAAATTCTGACTGAAGGGCAGAGATCGTCCAATGAAGCAGTGCGGAGGATGAAGCCGTCAAAACAATGTCATCAACATATAGGAGAAGATAAACACAATCAGCCCCGCGGCGGTAAATGAACAATGAAGTGTCAGACTTAGCCTCATGGAAGCCAATGGATACCAGGAAGGTGGAAAATCGGCTGTACCAAGCGCGCGGAGCTTGTTTGAGACCGTACAGAGACTTGTTGAGGCGGCAGACCATATCAGGGCGAGAGGAATCAACAAATCCAGACGGCTGGATGCAGTAAACTGTCTCATCGAGTGTGCCGTGGAGAAAGGCATTCTTGACATCCATTTGGTGAATGGGCCAATCCTGAGAAACTGCCAGGCTAAGAACTGTACGGACAGTTGTAGGTTTGATAACTGGACTGAAAGTCTCATCAAAATCAATGCCAGGACGCTGAGTGAAACCACGAAGGACCCATCGAGCCTTGTATCTGTCAAGTGTGCCATCAGACTTGAATTTGTGACGGAATATCCATTTCCCAGTGACAAGATTGGCTCCGGGGGGACGCGCAACTAGATCCCATGTGTGATTGGCCTGAAGAGCATTAAACTCTTCTTCCATGGCGGCACGCCAATGAGGGTCTGCCAAAGATGCACGATAAGTTCAAGGCACAGGAGACAAAGTGGAGACGTGTAGACTTTCCTTGTATATCGGTTGCCGACTGCCATCCTTGCTGCGAGTGACCATCGGGTGTGAGTTAGTCACAGCAATAGCTGGGGAAGCGCCAAGGGCGGACGATGGCCGCAGGCCGCCAGGAAGGCGTGCGCTACGTGCACGAGTGAGCACAGCGAGCGGAGGCAGGATGATGCCCACAGGCGACACATCGGCTGCAGCAGGGATCCCGCGTTGTGATCGGGCCAGCGGTGCGATGCCACCCGCCCGAGCAGAGGAGCAGGCCGGTCCATCTGAAGGTGGACCGGGAGCGGCCGCCGCAGTAGAAGGCTCAGTCCGAGCAGATGAGCAGGGCGGCTCATTTGAAGGCGACTGGATAGCAAGTGTCGAAGGAGCTCCAGGAGCCATTGAAGATGCGCCGGCACAGGACGACCCAGGAAGCTCGGCGTGATGGTCTCCAGTGCCGCGCATGGCGCGACTTGTGCTCTTGGTGATCGGCGCCTGAGAAAAATTTGAAAAATCCTCGATAAAGTCGAAGTCAGCAGCACATGTTGTATTAGAGGTTAGCTCAGTAAATGGAAACGAGTGCTCATCAAAAACCACATGGCGTGAGACAATGACCCTGTTGGAGACAGGATCAACACATCGGTACCCTTTGTGCTCAAGTGGATAGCCAAGGAAAACGCACTTGACGGAGCGGGGAGAGAGTTTGTGGGCAGCCGTGGCGGAGAGGTTGGGGTAACATGTGCAGCCAAAACACACGGAGGTGGGCATAAGAAGGGTGGACACCATAAAGAGCAAAATAGGGTGTGTGATGGCGGAGGGTTTTGGTGGGGTGGCGATTAATGAGATGGGTGGCGGTGTGTAAGGCCTCGACCCAGAATGAACCGGGGAGGCTGGCTTGGAAAAGGAGGGATCTCACTATGTTGTTGATGGATCGGAGCATACGTTCTGCTTTGCCGTTTTGAGGAGAAGTGTGCGGGCAAGACATGCGCATAGTGACTCCTTTGGTGAGAAAGAAGGTGCGGGCGGAGGAGTTATCGAACTCACGGCCATTATCGCATTGGACACTACGTATGGTGGTGGAGAATTGAGTCTGAACATAAGCAAAGAAATGAGAGAGAGTGGCAAAGGTGTCAGACTTAAGGCGTAGAGGAAAGGTCCAAACGTAGTGGGAATAATCATCAAGAATGACAAGATAATATTTGTAGCCTGAAATGCTCACAATGGGAGAGGACCATAAGTCACAATGTACCAATTCGAAAGCAACTGTGGTCCTAGTAAAAGAACTAGTAAACGGAAGACGAACATGTCGACCGAGCTGACATGCATGACAAATGGTTTTGGAGACTCCATGGGGAATGATTGATGAGCGAGCAAGGCGGGCTAGGGCGTCATGATCGAGGTGACCAAGTCGACGGTGCCAGAGAGTGTTGGAGGCAGCAGTGAAGGCATGTGCGGGAGGCGATAGACAGAACGGGTAGAGGTCACTGGAGCTATTGCACCTGGCGATCAGGGTTCTGGAATGTAGGTCCTTCATAGAAAAGCCAAGGGGGTCAAATTCAACTGTGCATTTGTTATCAGAAACAAAACGACGGACAGAGATAAGATTCTTGATGATATGAGGGGAGACCAAAATGTGATTAAGAGCAAAGGAGTTGGTATTGCTACGTAGTAGGGTGGAACCAACAGATGTGACTAGCAGAAGAGAACCATTGCCAACAATAATGCTAGAAGGAGTGTTTGCAGGATGTGAAGGGGAAGGGGAGAGGGTACCGGCGTCCGATGCCATGTGGGATGTAGCACTTGTGTCCATGTACCAATCATTTGCTGGCGAAATTGGTTGCGTCAAGGAGACGGTGTTGAAAGCATTGGCCAGGGCATGTTGATCCCATGCTGGCGCCGAGGTGGTGCTAGATGTGCTGCTCCAAGGCGTCGGCGAAGGAGGTTGAAAGTAGGGTGGCGCCGGTGTGGCCGAGTGGCTGTCCAGTCCTGCCAGAGCGGCTCCAGCGAACTGGGGAGGCGCGGGTTGGCCCAGTTGACCGGCTGGACGTGTGCCGAGGAGGCCACGGCTCGAAGGACCGGGCCACATGTGTATCGTTCCAGCCCAGGGGTTGTAAGGGCTGGGCCAGGAAGAATGCTGCTGCTGACCGGAGGAGGCGGCCGAGTTGTTGACGGTGTACCTGCTGCCGTGGCCGGAAGATGTGGCCGAGTTGTTGACGGTGTGCCCGCCGCCATGGCCGCGGCGCTTGCGATTGTTGCGGGAGTTGCGGCCGCCGTTCCCGCCAGATCCAAATCCGGTGACATGAGCGGGATTTGGAGCAGGCACGCCCTCGGACGAAGAGCCACGGCCGACCCCTCCGCCGTTGGAGCCGGTGGCCAGAAAGACAGTTGAGGCGCCCGTAGAGCGCCCGCCCCTTGTTATCTCCTCGAGCAAGAGTTGAGAGCGGGTTTTGACAAAGGTCGGGAAGGGCTTCTGCAACGGGAGAATAGTCTGAAGATGGTGAAATTTTTCATTCAAACCTTTAAGTACGGTGAGGACGAGCGTGCGATCGAGACGGTTCGCTGAGATCGGCAAGACCATCGACCATGGTCTTGAGGCGCGGCGATGTCTGTGACGGAGAGATCGCCTTGGACGAAGCAATGGAATTCCGCCGAGAGGTGGAGGGCACGCTGCTCGCAGCTTCCCAAGAATTGATGTTCGAGGTCGCGCTAGACGATGCGGCAATCGAGGAAGGCGACATCACGATCTCGAAGCTCGGGAGATGGAGCCATAGAGCCATCGCGAGGACCACGCAATCCATCCGAGCCCAGTCCGGCCGGTCCGGATGAAAGGCGTCGGACAAAACATGGTCATCCAATGCGTATTTGCCGAGGATGACCAGGAAGAGACCGCGCCACTTTGTGTAGTTGGAGGCAGCGAGGTTGAGGGTAACGGGGATAAGGGACTTGACGTTGAGGACCGCGACAGCCTAGACGTGGAGAGAGGCCGTGGCGTCGTCACCGAGATCAGCCGGAGGAGCACCGATTGGTTGACCCGCAAGAGGGGGCGCGGGTAGGAGGAGCGCCGCAGGAGCCGAGGCGCGGAAGAAGGCGATGCGTGGGTGGTGAGGAGGTGAGCACCGCACGCACCGCATCGGCGTAGCTTTGGCGATGGCATCGGCGAGGCGGCGTAAACGTCGGGGTGGAGACCGACGGAGGGACCGCGAAGACGCGCGGCGCGCGCCGCCAGCAGCAGCTGCCGTCGTCGCCGCCGCAGCAGCAGCAGCGTCAAGGGTCGGCGCAGAAGAGCCATCGGGCACGGCCATCCGAGCGCTGGTGATGCGAGAGGGCGACGGCTGACGAGGATCTGGGAGAAGTCCCCGGGTTCGTTGCTCGGGGGGAGCCGCGGGAGGAGATGCGGACTCGCCGAAGGGGACGGGGGGCGGACTCGCTGAGGGAGCCGCGAGGGACTTGGAAAAGAGCGGAGCGGAAGCTATGGATCTAAAAAATCTGATACCATGTAAGCGAGATTGGTCTCAACGCAACGATCTATTGATCACGGGAGGTACAAAATATATACAGCACAGCTCAACCGATTTGGAACAGAATCGGGAGGTTAGAATCCGTAACAGAAACGGTGGGCCATGGATGGCTAAATATGACATGTCTAACACATCATCGAAAATAGAAGGGAACAAGATGACATAGCCCACCCACCATCGACAGTGGCTGCTATAGTGATGTTAGTGATGATCGAAGATGATGGTCTCCTCTACGAGATCCTACTTTGCCTTGGCTTCCCTACCTTCCTCATCAGCAAGCGCGGCTCCCCTCAGCGAAGGAGGACGATGGCCTTAGGGACAAGTGGTGGGAAGATCTAGGCGAGGGGAAAGAGGCGGCGATCGGATCAACGACGAAGACGGTGTCGAGGATGTGAGGCAACGAGATCTAGCTGACTCGAGGATGGTGGTGCCGTCGGTGATGGAAAGGGCCAGAATGGAGTGGATCCAGCTCCGTCGGTTATGGAGAGGGTCAGAATTGAATAGATCCGTCCCAATGACGAGGAAGACGAGTAGGCGATGAGGAATAGGGGCTAGCGGTGAGGTGGCATAGTGAGACTAGGGATTGGCTCTGATACCATATTAGATAATCTAAGAGAGATATTTTGCTATTTATAACTGTGTATCTTATCCATTATGATAAGTTATATATATACATGATTAGTTGGGTCTCATGCGTTACATGGGCCGCATGGCCTCTGAGTTCATGTGTTGTTCCTAGTTGCATTGTTTTTGTTTGCTGAATTTTGATGTGTTTTACTGCTCTAGGAATCTGGATACTAAATCAGGGTACGTAGGTGGTTGATGTTGTCTTTTTTTTTGAGATGGAATATGACAGATTCCATTAAACTTGAGGAACCGACGCTGGAGACCAGTCCGAGCGATTCCTCTGCTTAGAACAAGAACGAATCAATCACAAAATCACAGAATAATAGATTGAACACAGAGAGGTAGAGAGAACTCCTGGTCTTTCTTTATTGCTTTAGATTGCATCGGGTACATAATAAGGGGGGTCTAGGTCCCTATTTATAGTCTACGGTGGGGTGCCCAATTAGGTCAGGACTCTGGATAGAGTCCAGGTTTCCTAACACTCCCCCTTGGGCACTCACCCAACATGCTCATGCCTCGTCAAAACTCCATAAAAACCCAGTGGGAAAAATTTGGAGAAAGAGTACATGATACATGTGATGCTGCGATGCACGAATTGCCTCGTTAAAAACCTTGGTCGAGAAACTTCATGGAAAACTCGTCAAGAGAAAAAGAGTACAATTCACCCAAATTCATTTGGTCTGCAAGACTTTATTTTTGGGTACTTAATCTTCATGATCAAGATTTATTAGCGGGCTTGTGAGAATTCTCCCCCTGAATTCTGCACTTCTCTAAGTCTAATCATTCCATTCCACGCACGCACCTTTCAAAGCTAGATGCGGGAGTGACTTAGTGAATAAATCTGCGAGATTTTCACATGACTTAGTATGCGAGACTTTAATCTCGCCCATCTTTTGCAATTCATGTGCATAGAAGAACTTGGGGTTGATATGCTTTGTGAGATGACTCTTCACATAGCCCGCTTGCACTTGTGCAACGCAGTCGCATTATCTTCATAGATAATTGTGGGGTTTGCACAATGTTCATCCCACATGACCGCTGGATGTGGTGAATCATTAGCGGAGCCAAGCGCACTCTCGTGCGGCTTCATCTGATGCTATAATTTCGAGTGGTTCGTCAAGTAGCTACGTGCTTTGCTTAGACGATTTCCATGAAATTGCGCCCACCACACAGAATACATAGCCTGCTTGTGACTTAGCGGTATATGGTCCGACAGATACCAAAGATCTGCATAGCCAATCAAGTTCAGATCTTGATTCTTTTTGTAAAACAATCCGAGGTCCTTGCTACCTTGGAGGTATCGGAAAATGTCCTTTATGCCCCGCCAATGCCTTTTGGTGGGCTCAGACTGCACTTGCTAACAATGAGTTCACGACAAATGCAATGTCCGGTCTAGTGCGGTTTGCTAAATACATGAGTGCTCCCACGCACTCAAGTATGGGAATTCCGGTCCCTGTGACTTCCTCCCCTCTTCCCTTGGTCGGAAAGGATCTTTTTCTTCTGAAAGACCTCACCGATCATCAAGACTTTCGAGGAAATGCCTTCTCAAAGCCAAACCTTTCGAGCACCTTCAGGTGTAGGTCGTGATGTACCAAGACTCCTTGAGGACATGCTCAAGCTGCAAGCCTAAGCAAAACTTGGTCTTGCCCAAATCTTTCATTTCGACTCGACTCCAAGTAGGAGCTTGCTTCTTTTATGTCTTCTACTGTCCCGATGATATTCAGATCATCTACATACACAGAGATTATACGTAATCCATTCGGGATCGTCGTATAAATACACAAGGACAGTCTTCATTGTTCGTGTAGCCTTTCTTGCAGAGAAAGTCGCTCAGCGATTATACCACATTCTTCTAGATTGTTTCACCATACAGTGACTTTCTCGAGTTTCACACTATACTGATTTCTATTTGCTCTGTCTTGGTTGGAGAGGAATTCCTTCAGGACTTTCATGTAAATCTCCAATCCAAGTTACCAGTAAAGGTATGTGTCACAACATCCATCAATTTCATTTCTAAATTCAAGTTCACCGCCATTGAGATCAAGTATCTAAAGGTAATTCCACTCATGACCGGGAGTAGGTTTCTTCATAATCAACTCCGGGACGTTGAGTGAAACCTTGGGCTACCAACCTTGCTTTGTATCTCACTACTTCATTTCTTTCATTTCTCTTTCAACAAATACCCACTTGTGCCCAACGGGTATGTGGGGAGGTGTGCGACATACGGCCCAAACACCTCTCTTTTATTCAGAGATAGCAATTCGGTTGCTATTGCCTTCTTCCAATCTTCCCAATCTGATCTTTTCTTACATTCAATGAGCGATGCGCAGCTCGGGATCAAGATAGATGATGGTGGCAATTTTCTTTGCGAAGTAGATATCGATATTAGCCGTTGTTCTATTCGGGGACTCTTAGTGTGCACATAATTTATAGCTATTTCGTCATGAGTTGCTTCTTCGAGCTTCACCTTGCGATCGCTTCTTTCAATTGCGGTGGCAAGTCCTTTAGTTTCGGCTCCGATGTGTGAGCACACATCCATACCGATGGGGATATTCAGATCCGGTATGCCCTTTTCGGAAGGTGTCATACTTGTGCAGTCTCAAGCGGCTCCCTTCTCATGCGGGGACTTCAATGATCGACTGTAATAAATCCCTTTTATCCTTTTTCGCCGGGCGTCCCCGGTTACTTTGGACTATAGGAACCGGAGTTCTCGTCCTTTTATTCTGAGGCCTCTGGACGGGATTAGGGATACCTTCAATTTTCTTTGGTATTTCAACCCTCTCCGGTGCATTGCGTGCAGGCACATGCGACTTAATCACGCTCTTCAAATCACTAAAGTGATCGGGCAGTTGATTTGCTAATGCTTGCAAGTCGATGATCTTCTGGACCTCTTTTTGAGTTTCACTAGTGCGCGGGTCATGTACATGAATTCCCGTGGCTTTCCACGTAATTTCCCGATATTTTTCATTAACGGGTTGATTTCCTCCCCCTAATGACGGGAAATTATCCTCATCAAAAATGCAATCGTGGCGGCAAGATGCAAATCTCCGACATGGGTTCCAAATACGATTATGGATGCGATCTCATAACCAACGATATCCCGTCTTGCGAGTGGGCCCATTGCGATTCATTGCGGAGGTGGTATCGGTACATAAACCTTACATCCAAACCTCCTAAGATGGGAAACTTTCGGTGGTGACCCTTGCGCTAGTTGCATAGGTGAATGGATGTTGTAGGCGAAGGTCTAAGGTTGATGAGATTCGCCGCATGGAGGATCGCGTGTCCCCAACATGTAGCGGCAAATTACTTTTATGCAAGAGGGGTCGGGCAATAAATTTAATTCTTTTAATTAAAGCCTCTGCCAAACCATTTTGAGTATGGACATGCGGTACCGAGTGCTCAACTGCAATTCCCATCGCCATGCAATAATCATCAAATGCCTTTGAAGTAAATTCTCCGGCGTTGTCCATTCGAATGGACTTGATATGATGATCTGGAAACACATTTCTGATGCGAATGATCTGCGAGATCAATTTTGCAAAGGCGTGGTTTCTTGTGGACAACAAACCCACATATGACCACTTCGAAGAAGCGTCAATAAGCACTATGAAATACTTAAACGGCCCGAGGCGGGCTGAATGGGACCGCAAATGTCTCCTGGATGCGTTCCAGAATGCAGGACTTCATCCTTCACTTTCAGTGGAGGGTCTAGTAATTAGTTTCCGGTGGCACATGCGGGGCACACAAAATCTTCATGATTCGGGAAATTCTTCACATTAATATTATGCCCATGTGAGTTATTTATTATGTTTCTCATCATCCTAAGACTTGGGTGGCCTAATCATCATGCGAGACGTAAGAGTTGAGCTTCTAAACACTGTTTTCATAACGATTACGCTGCAGCGCTTTAATTGTGGTATAATATAGCCTGTTTCAAGTGAAGGAAGCTTTTCTAATATTCTTTTGCCATTCTCTTCGCGCCGTGATGAGCGGTATTCCTTACCGCACTCTTCGTCCGCCTCAACGTGGAAACCATTGGCGCGAATATCCTTAAAACTTAGGAGAGTTCTAGTCGATTCTGGTACAATAAGGCTTCTTCAATGACCAAAGTTGTGCCCATGGGAAGTATAATTGTGGCTCTTCCGAACCGATTATACACGCATCGCTCCGCGATTGTCGTAAGGTCGCCATTGCTCTTACGGATCGATCGAAATACTTAGTCTCTCTTAAGATGGTATTCGTTGTGCGTTGTCGGCAAGGCATACTTCCTCCATAGGGCGCCACACGTGTTCTAATATAACGTATTTAATTAACATGTATTAGAAGGCATTCAACACATAAATAAAATACGCAAATATCGTAACATAACATGCCATCATAAATCGAATAAATGAATGCTTTATTCCAAAATCATCTAACCATTACGAAAGCAAAATCCTAAAGCACCAACCATGCAAGTTCTAAACTTGTCCATTTAACACAAAATAAATGACAATTAATGTCTTATGCATTCGTGCATCGACGGAATCAACTAGAAAATCATTGACTTCTTGGCTATTTCCTCGCAGTGACATTCTCTTCAAGAGAGATCATGGTCGTGGTCGCCTCTAAGTCGTAAGGGAGTCTTCTGTAGGGATGGACTCAACCTCCATCATCTCGGCATTTGCCAGCCGCTCCCCCCCTCAATGGCGCAAAGTGGGTTTCAGTCGCCTTTGCCATTCTTCTTCCGAGCTTGGTGGGCATCAATGACATGTTGCGGTGCTTTGCATATCCGCGACCAAAGTCCCCACTTGCCACATTTGTAACAACCACAGTTCTCACGCCATAGGTCTGTCACTCTTTTAGCCTTTTTGTCGTTTGGAGCATCTGACTTGCCTTTCTGGGCAACGATCTTACCCTTCTTCCCCCTTTTCTTCATCAAGGGCTTTCGCACCTTGAGGCTGCTAGCGTTGGCTTCATGGCCAACGGAGCTGCCTTGTGGTTGCGAGACGTAATTCTTGCGGAGAAGTTCGTCCTGAGCCTCGGCTACCTGCATCATATCAATCAATTCGGCATACTCCTTGTAGCCATTTTGACGATAGTTGCGGGCAACTTTGTCTAAAGACTGGGTGGAAAGTGGGCAGGTCTTCTCGATCTTTCGGTCCTCTGTGATCTCCTTGCCACGAGTTTAAGGTTTGTACAAATCTGTGCAAGGCGTAATTGTACTCCCGACCGCTTTAAAGTCGGCAAACCTCGCCCGATCCACTCGCTCGCTTGAGGAAGAATGGTGTACTTGAGCCTCTCAAACCGCTTCTTGAGTGCGGTCCAGAGTGCTAGCGCATTTCTCTCTGCCATATACTCATTCTTGAGAGTTGAGCAGAGATGGTGCCTTAGAAAATGAAGTGCCTGATCATTCTCCTCAGGTGTGGGTCTAGCGTCTTTCTGTCCGCTTATCCCAATAGCTACGCCGAGCTTCCGGCCCCCAAGCACAATCTCGACATCGGATGCCCATGTCAGATAGTTTCGGCCATGCTGAGCCAGCTCCTCGAACTCCCGGTTCGAAATTCCAGTCATCTACATGTGTATGAACGAAATAAAATAAGTTTACTACAGGTAAACATGCATGGAAAATTTACTACAGGTAAATAAAGTGGTGCAATAGTTTCCCATAATGTTTCATAATTTTCTGTGCATTTTCTATAATTTTACTGCTAATTTCAGTGATTAAAAGTAATTTAAACAATTACAATTAACCAAAAACAGTAAATAAATACAGAAATTACAGAAAGTAATAATGGCAGAAATAAATAAGCTTCAAATGCTAAAAATAATGCAAAATTCAGATTTCCGAGGCCCTTTTATGCTAAAATATGAAATTTCAGCAAATTCTGCAATTCTAGGGGGTTTTATGCAAAAATTTCAGTTCAGAGAAAAATTCGCGCAATTTTCTGATTTACAGAGGGGTTTTCTGCAAAATTCTAGACCCGCTCGTAAATTTGAGGGCTTATACGTAACTTTCAGAATTACGAAGCCTTTTATGCAAAATCAGGACCTAAATGCGATTTTTAGGGCCTTTTCCGTAATACCCAAGAGATGGAGGGCTTTCTTGCAAAAACCGCCCCTTTACCCGGTTCGGGCCTCCCCTTCCTTTTTTTTAATATATTTTCCGGCCCATTCCGTTTGGCCTGGTTCAGCCCACAGCCTAGCCGGCCCATCCGCCTCGACCACCCCTTTAGGTTTCCCTTTCCGTTTTTTCATATGGGCGGCGGAGAGTGCCCCAGCCGCTAGCTCGGGCGGATCGGTGGTGGCCAACGCGTGGCGGGCGGCGACCGGAGCGGGAGCGGTTCGCACGCCGCGCGGCATGCGGCTCGGCGGCTATGGGCCAAGGCGGCGGGAGGTTCGCTGCGGGACCGAGGCCGAGGAAGCGGCGGATGCGGGCGCGCGCGCGGCGCTGGCCGGCAAGCCGAGGCGGAGGCGATGGCGGTTCGGCGACAACCGGCGGCGCGCGGCTGCGCGGCGCAGGAGGCCGCCGCGAGGCCATGCGAGGCCGACGAGGTTGGGCCATCGCGAGAGCCGACGCAAGCGGCGCGTGGCGGCCGGTCGGTGCCCACACGCGGAAGAGACAAGGCGGAGCGGCTACGGCCGTCGGCCGGATGGTGCGGCTGCGGGCGAGCCGCGCACGGCGTGGTCGGTTGCAAGCGAGCAAGCGAGGTGGCCGTGATGCGCTCGGCCACGCAGCGGTGGCGGCCGGCGGTGGCGGATGGCGCGCGCAGATGCGGCGGCGCGCGCGCGGCGCGCGGCGAGAAAGCCGAGGCGTGGCGGCCGGGCGGTGCGGGGTGAGGTGGCGCGCGCAGCAGCAACGGCCGGTGGCGTGCGTGGAGACCAGGCGGGCCGGATGACGCCGGGCGGTTGTCAGTCGCGGGACCGAGGCGCACAAGGCGGCGCCGTCGGCCAATGGCGCGATGCTTCATGCGGAAGCCGCCGGCTCATCGGGGGTTCAATGGCGACGCCAGCCGGCCGGCCGTGCGGCGACAGCGCATGCGGTGTCTTTTTCGTGTGATGCCATGGTCATTTGGACCGAACGTAAAAGGATGCAATTTTTCATGCAATAGCCAAACAGATCAATGCTCAAATTTGTCATGCAATGATCATGCGTAATCAAACAAATCAAGCAAAATTTCGTTTACAATCTACGATGCAATCGACATCTACGGTTTCGCAATCTACCGATCGACATTGTGCGGCGATTTCAGATCCGCCGCGGTAGATTTAGGGCGGATTTGCATCGTTCTCATCTGATGCAATCAACATCTACTGCTTCGCAATCTACCGATCGGCATTGTGCCGCGACTTCAAGTCCGCCGCGGTAGATTAGGCGGATTTGCACCATAGAATTTCAATCTAGAATGCGAAAGAAAATACAATTCAAAAGCGATCTAGAAAATTCAATCGTGCTTCGATGATTACCTCGTTCGGCGGAGCGTAAGTCGTCTTGATAACGTGTTGAGGAACCGACGCCGAGACCACCCGAGCGATTCTCCGCTTAGAACAAGAACGAATCAATCACGTAATCACAGAATAATAGATTGAACACAGAGAGGTAGAGAGAACTCCTGGTCTTTCTTTATTGCTTTAGATTGCATCGGGGTACATAATAAGGGGGGTCTAGGTCCCTATTTATAGTCTACGGTGGGGTGCCCAATTAGGTCAGGACTCTGGATAGAGTCCAGGTTTCCTAACAAAACTCAAGGCGAAGGCAACTCGCTCGCGAGTCGCGACCAGAGAGGTTACACAGGCCGGAATCGAGTCAGGCCACAGCATTCCACCCAAGGGATCCAGATTAGCACTGTATTTAGCTAGTTCATGGGCCACTCTGTTCCCATCGCGTGGGCAGTACATGATTTTAACCTCAGAAAAATTACGAAACAGCAGGGATAGCCTCCCTACTCAAGACACCGATCGGGGAAAGGTCGTAATCAGTGCTCTCCCAGGCAAGCTTCAGATTAAGTGCATCTGTTTCTAACTCGATCGTTCCCATCCCTACATCAACAGCATATCTGAGAGCTTGGACACAGGCTTCAGAGTCAGTTCTGAGAGGATCTATAGCATCTGGGATATTACCGGCTCCAGCACCATGAACTTGTCCGTTGTCATCTCTGACAATAAAGACCCAGTCCCCTGACTTAGTTGATCCAGAGAACGAACCATCAATGTTGACCTTCAACAAATTAGAAGATGCCGGTTTCCACTTGTCCACCGGTTTCCTCTTCTGTGAAGTCTGTATTCTCAAGTGATCGAGGAGATCCTGTGCATGCAATTGAGCTTTGCAGCAAACATCTGTATAGGAACATCAGTTTTCTCCAGCATTGACTGCGTTTCGCTCTGTCCAAAACACACCACGGGAAGGTGACGACTCTGATATGTTGCTCCTCAGGCAAGGAGCAGGATTGCAGACACAAAGTCCTTCACTGTGCCTTTCCTCAGCAGATTCAGCCTAACGCTTTTCCACTGCAGCATCCGCTAGCACTCTTTGACAAACTTGCATTTCAAGAACTGATGGCCACCGTCTTCGTCAAAGCTATGGCATAATGGGCATCTGGTGTCTTGTTCAATGCCACGACGGCCAATGTTCTTGCGCTTGGGCAAGCTATTATGCGCAGCTCTCAACAACATCTTAACTTTATTGGGGATTCTCATAGACCAAATAACATTCCATTTGAACACAGCTCCCATTGTCAGATTTGAAACAGTGCTGCACTGACATCTGTTCAACTCTGTCCAGATTATCAATAAAGACGTCGTAAGCAGACTTGAGAGAGAACAGATCCTTCTGATCAAAGTGCCCATGTCGTGCCGCAATGGAATCGACAGGATGACAGCTGCATCCTCAGCATTGAAAGTCTGCCTGACCAAAAGAGGGTCCCATTGGGATGGATCGATCAGGTTATTTACATACTGAAGCAAGATATGTCCACGATGTGAGCTAGGCTTCCTCGTCAAACACCTCGGGATCCATGGATCTTCCCAGATCTTAGGGCCTGTTTGGGAGAGCTTCATCAGTTTTAGATCCACGAAAAACAGCTCCACTCCACGAAATTTTACCCAAACGCTCCAGCTCCGCGAAATCTGGATCCACCAAAATTCTGGATCTTAGGGCCAGATCCATAAGCTTCTCAAGGGGTGCTCCACTGTGGAGTTGGGTGGTAATTACCCACCAATGCCACTGGTTACACACCCCATCCCACCAAAAGTGGCCATTCCCACCAAAACCTCAATTTCGTGGATCTGGAGCTGCTGTACAAGCCAAACACTCCATGGTGGGATCCCAGATCCACGGTGGAACTGCTGCTCCAGATCCACGTTTTCAGTGGTGGAGTTCTCCCAAACAGACCCTTAATCGAGTGGCCATCTCCCACTCTACATATTAATCCCTTTTTTAACATATCAAGGCCTTTGAGAACACTCCGCCAAGCATAGGACGTACCATCCGTTGCAACACATTACTCCCCAGGAAAGTACCTCGCCTTGAGAATTTTTGCACATAGGGACTTGGACTCCGTATCTTGGTGCAGCTGCCAACCTTGTTTAGCTAACATAGCCATATTAATGTGGCGATCATTTCGGCTTCAGCTTTTAGCTTCCAGCTTATCTTTTACTATTCATAAATTTCGTCTTTTTCTGAATTTTTGGCTTTTTGTTGAGCTTTTTTGCCGGTTCTTTTTTTTCCCGTATTTGTTTGTATTATACGTAATGGGCTAACATATATTTTTATATTTTTTAATTTTTTAAATTTAATTATGCTAAATAAGCCTCTCATCATTCTGATGTTTTTCACCAACTACAGTGCTTTTCAGCCATAAGCCACTCAAAATAAGCCAAAATGATCACACCCACCAAATAGATTCTCACTTTTGATTTTTAGCAGTTAACTTTTTGGCGGAGTGACTTCTCAAGCTGATTTCTATAAGCCGTTTGTAGGAGTTACTGTAGGAGCCGTTTTAAACGGAGAGTCTTCTCAATGCTAGTGTTCCTTACTCTCTTAATCTCTTTCACAATCAGTCAAAAGCCACAACACTTTTGAACAGAACAACATAAAGGTCCCGGTACCCAAACCTCCTTCTTCCTTCAGTCTCATCAATGTTTCACATGTACAGTCTAGTTTTTTTTTGGCTTTTTTTATTGCTTTTGACTTCGGCTTCTCCGAAAATCGAAACAAATGGGTAGCTTCTTCAAGCGACTTCTCAAAATCGCTTCTCTAAACAGGTTTTTGATCCCAAAATTGTGTGCACGGTCCAACTCAGCGTCTTTACCTATGCCACCGTATCAAAAAATAGATAAAAACCATCAGACTAAAAGAATAGGCCTAATCTTTTGGTGTAAACATATATGAATGAGCACGGAGAGCAGGCACGGCCCAACGAATCCACGAAATGGGCATGGCCCAATATATCGCTCCTCTCTGCTCCGGAGCCTCCCGCCCTCAGCCCTCCCCCCAACCGGCCGCACGCGACTCACAGAACCCCGTGCCGGTCCCACAAACCTAGTGTAGGCGAAGCCCATGGAGCTCACGGAGGAGCAGCGCCGCCGCATCGAGGCCAACCGCCTCGCCGCCCTCGAGAAGCGCAAGCGCGCCGCGGAGGCCGCCGCCGACACCGCGTGGAGGCTCGCCAAGTGCCCAAGAATTGCTCCGCCTACGCTTCCTCCTCCACCGCCGCCGCCTCAGGCGAGGCTCGCCAAGTGCTCAATAATTGCTTCTTCCCCGCTGCCGCCTCATGCCCTTCCTCCACCGCCGCCGCCGCCGCCGCATACCCTTCCTCTACCACCGCCGCATACCCTTCCTCCACCACCGCCGCCGCCGCCGTCGGTGGGGTTCCAGGTGGTGCTGGAGGTGTACAGCCCCGACGAGTTCTCGGTGGCGGTGGGGCCCGCGGAGGGCGCGGCCTTCCCTGGGGAGGCCGAGTGTCTCCGCACCGTCCAGGACTGTGTCGCTTCGGTACGGCCATCCATTCTTGATTTCTTGTCCAATATATGCGTCTTTTACCGGTTTGGCTTCTGATTAGGAATTCGGTTCTTTCTTGGTGAGCTGCTCGAGGAATTCGGTGCGTTCTTGGATGTCTTTAAGCGTTTCTTCACAAGGTTTTGGTTTCTTTTCGTGATTCTTGTCAAAAATTTGATATTTGCGAGTGTTTCTTGATAAATATTTGTTCTTTGATTCGATGTGTCTGAACCGGCCCAAGAATTGGCGGTTCTTTGTCCTTTTTTAGTGTCTGATAAATGAACGTTCTTTGATTTGGGTTCTTTGCCGGTTACTAGCTGATATGGATTTAGAGCATTTCCTTGCTAAATTGAGGTGGGATTTAGTCTCCCACACCCAACCAGGCCGTTAAGTGGTTTGTAATGTCTGCAAGAGCTTCACTAGAGTTTTGATCTGAATTTTTGTCAGAAAGTTTGGTGGATGAATCCTAGATGATTAATCGAAGTCCCCTAAACTGTAAATCCTTATGCCATTGCTAAATTAACTCATTCAGACGCCATTGCCAAATTAACTCATTCAGGCTGTCACATGGAGATTTGCCATGAACGACCTTGCTCCTCCACAACCAATGTTCTATCTCTATAGGCAATATACTCCTAAACACAGCATCGGAGGTTGAACCCTGAAAGTCTTCTGCCTTTTTGTCTAACTGCCGAGCATCAAGGAATCTACGTGTTACTGACTTTTAACTTGGCCTTTCAAATATCAGGCTTATGGACAATTGCTGGTGCCTACTGACTACTGAGTATTTATTTTGTATGAAGTGCTGAAACTAATATTTCGCCTATATTTCTATTTAACCTTTTTAATCAATATTCAATAATAATGACCATACCACTAATTTTTGTTCACAATATAAATGGCGATCATGTCACATTCTAGAGTGCTTTGACACACATGACGGCTATAAGCAAAAAAAAGGGGGGAAAACATTATACTGTGGATGATATACAATTTAGACCAACCTTGTTACAGGGATCAAATAATATTTGAATTTTGAAGGTCAAGCATAAAAATAAATCTCTCTCATAATATTTAATTTAACCTGTTTTTAGTCCCATTTCTTAGATGATAAGCCTTTTGGTCTAGAATCAAAACTGATCTTTTTTAAATTAATGTTGGTATTGTTAGGCTGTACCATTCTCTACAACACAAAGTCAAAGCGGTCATCTTTCTTCTGTTTTTAAGCTCGTGGACTATGAGCTGGTGTTAAAATGCTTGAAGAAGTTGCCTGAAACTGTTGTGCAAGATATACCTTATACAACAAGAAATGTTGTTCGGAATCTTGGCAAAAACTGGGCTTCTGATAAAGAAGTTGATGAGCTTCTCATGAAGATGCCGCGGCACTTACGAGATGCACTCCTACCCTTTCAACTTGAAGGTGTGAGATTTGGGCTTCGAAGGTGTGGGCGCTGCCTTATTGCAGATGAGATGGGGCTTGGTAAGACACTCCAGGTGAGCATATTGCATGAGGATTTGGATAATGCAATTGTTGCTGTGCTGTGTATGACTATTGTGGGGATACTTGTGCGCGTGCATAGAGTATTATTGTTTCAAGTGAGGTTTCACAGCCTATAGTATTATAGAATCTGGCATAGTAATATGGAGCACAATGATATTTTGAGCTTGCATCAGTACTATTTGAACAGTAATAAATTGGAACTTTATGAATATTGAACTGAAAGTGCGGTTTTTAGTTCCATGATCAAGTAAGTGTTAATAACACTTCTTTTTTAGATCATAGGAATAAATCAGCATATTTGCTTTTGAATGTCTTTTTTCCTTGTGGAAGCACTATCTTTTGATACATTTAAATGCAGGCAATTGCAATAGCTTGTTGCTTCAAGGACGAGGGCCCTTTATTAATAGTATGTCCAGCTGTTTTGCGTTATACTTGGGCAGAGGAATTGGAACGCTGGGATCCTTCATTTCTGCCAAAAGATATTCATCTTGGTACTAATTCAGATGTTCATTATTCAAGAGTTAATATATCTTTGTTGTTTTTGTTGATGTAAAATCTTGTATTACAATTATTGCATTGTTCTAGTGTATAAATTTCATTTGGCTTTGAGTAATTGTGTTTTAATATATAAATTTCATTTGACTTTGAG
This sequence comes from Dendrocalamus sinicus, assembly GCA_036346575.1. Classification (NCBI taxonomy): domain Eukaryota; kingdom Viridiplantae; phylum Streptophyta; class Magnoliopsida; order Poales; family Poaceae; genus Dendrocalamus; species Dendrocalamus sinicus. The sequence continues at coordinate 5,168,056 of CM070660.1, read as the reverse complement.
TAATTGTGAAAAGCCAATCTTATCTCCGACTACATTTTCTGCATTGTAATCCTTCAGGTTCTTCTTTGGTTGCTCTTGAGCTTTCACACTAGTTGGATTCCAAGAAGTATATGTATTATGCATTTTCCAGTTTTAAATGTAATAGCATATACCTGATTTTTCCTTCAGCCCTGCACTTCTTTATAACTGAATTGCTTATTTATATTTGATCTATCAAAAATTCTGAACATCGGACTTTGAAAGCCCACCCCAGGACATTTGTTGCATTAGTTCAATTTGATATGTTTCAGTAAAAGCACTAGCAGGACAAAATTTCGTTGACGCGTGGCAAAATTCCATGATCTCTACTCCAATATTGTTTTTCTTTAGTTGACTTATTTTGAGCTTTTGTTGAACTTAGAATTTCCTAGGATTAGCTAGTATTTTGATGATGTTGTAACAAAGTTGCACTAGTTCAATTTCAATGTTGCATTAACTGTAGAAAAAAATTATCAAGCGTTAACCAAAATCTGATATGTTTTTGGCTCGAGTTGAACAATGTGACCTTAGCTAACATTAGTCATTATTCATGTTTACCAGGATGCATTGCTTCTTAGGTGTAAATCAAGAGTAGCGCTCAAGGTTATTAAGGCGAGGTAAGGCGACCTACCCCCTCACACCTTTTAAGCGGTAAGGCGTGAGGCGAGGCGACGCCTTATAAACATCATAAGGCGAAGAAAACGGAGTTCTGAGGACTAAATCAGAAGAGATTTAAAGAAATGAAGGACCTAAAAGGATCTAATTGTAATTTTGTAAACCGCTAAGGACTCAAATGTAAACAATCTAACCCTAATATCCTTCACCCAGCCCGCCGCCTCCCTCATTCATACCCCTCACCCCAGCCGCCGCCTCCTCTCTCCTCTCTCGCTCCCGCAGCTCTTGCCGCCTCGCTCCCGCAGCTCTTGCCGCCTCGCTCGCTCCCGCGAATGCGTCGGTCCCTCCTTCTCCCGCCTCCTCGGTCCCTCCCTTCTTCCGCCCGGCAGCAGAGCGGCGGCGACACGGCGAGATCGGAGCCGGCGAGCCGCGAGGCGATGGATCTCGCGCGTGGCGGCGGCGGATCCGGCTGCGGCGATGGCGGAGGCAGTGGATCCGACGACGGCGACGGCGGATCCGGTTGCGGCGACGGCGGATACGGCAAGGCGGGGGCGACGCCTTGCCTCCTGGGAGCGCCTTACCGCTTAGGCGACGCTTAAGCGTCGCCTAAGCGTCGCCTAAGCGACGCCTTGATAAGCTTGGTAGTGCTTCTATGCTCTCCCAAAAACTGAACTTCAAAAATCCTAAAGCAGTATTGTTAGTACTGGACTAATGGGTGGTTACAAATCAGGCTCTCAACTGGCTTTAAAATTCGTGCATTCCTTCAATTTTTTGTCAAGTCATATTTTTGTGTAATTTTTTGGTTTCAAAAAAATATTTTTTTGGTGCAAATTATACTCTCCAGTTACAAATACATGTCGTTTTGGATATAAATATAGTCAAATATTCGAAACATTGACTATCTATATCTTTTTGAATATTTAAATTGGATATATGAAAATCATATGTGTAGATTTGTCTCGAAAAGTACTTTCATAATGTTATAATTTTATTGGGTTTTATAAATATATTACAATAGAAATTAGTGGTCAAATTTGTGTTTTGGAGACTGTATCGATGTCCAAAACATGTATTTGTGACCGCAAGGAGTACTAAATATGGCTAACATCCTATTGTGTGTCCCGAGTATGAATGGTTCTTCAATTCTTGATACTACCCTATTGCCTTTTGGCTAGTTTCATCACATATTTAATTTTCTATAAGGAGCACAATTTTGACTGTTATAATTATATCTGTTGTTATTTTCTGATTTTCAGTGTTTGGTCGGCAAGACAATCTTGAATATTTAGATGCTTGTCCAAAGGTGGTGGTTATTTCATACAAGATGCTAAGTCGCCTTCGGAGAAGTATGGTTAGTAGGAGATGGGCAATGATGATTATTGATGAATCCCACAACATACGCTGCACAAAGAAGAAACAAGAAAAAAATGAGGTGTTGATACTATCAGGCAACAATCTCATGTATCAATACAAGTATTCAGCTCTTGAACTCCCCAACCCATGAGGGAGATTTAGTTCTTTGTGTATTTGGCAGATCATATTTTATTGTTCTAGAAATCATAGCATTGTTAAGGCTTGTTTAGTTGCTTTCTTTTATTAAAAATAATGCTTCCAGTTGATTTATTGATCTTATTGTCTTTTTCATCAATTTTTCCTGCTTTCTTAATTTAAAATATTATAAGAACGCAGAAATTTTGTAGAACAATTTACTTCCAACTACTTCAGCACACCTTATTTAAATTTAAGTTAGCACCTCTGATTCTTATTTATAATTTCTAGTCTTGCTGGTCTGATATATCAACATTCCACTTGCTTCCACTAATGACCACTTATACCGTCGTCTGACTTGTGACAGACAAAAGCTGTACTGGAACTAGCTCCAAATATTAATCACATCGTGTTGCTCTCTGGGACACCCTCTTTGTCAAGGTTGTAACTTGTAAAGATATCCATTGAATTCCTATTAGGGCTCCTTGTGCTGTTGTACTATTTTACTTGTTGATATCTGAATCTCCAAACAGGCAAATAGCTGTTGTGATATATGACATGTTTTGTGTATGTCATTTAAACGATTTGAAATTTCAAGAAATGGGAATCAATCTCGAAGCTATGTTCCCTTGTAATTAAGAATTAGGGGGTAATGAAAGTTCTTTTAACTATCATTTTGTTCCAATATTTTGAAAAACTTTAAAGGGTCTTTAATTTACTCTTTGTAATATCTTCATTCTTCAGTACAAGGGATTTCCTGTTCAAAATATTTTGATGAGGGACCTAAAGGTTAAATTGATTGTTGACTGTTTTCTACTGTATTTTCTTTGCACCATATTAGCAGCAATGTATTGATAAAATAAATTAAACCATTTGTGGGAGACCGTGAGAACAAAGTTAGAGGTAAGCGATGGTCATCAGGAAAAAATTCATGAAAATCTTTCAGAATTCTAGGATATGAGATCTAGTGGTAGTTTACCACAATGTCCCTCATGAAGGATGTATGGGTTCAATGCTTGGAAAAAAAGATGATAGGGCATAAGCTATCGAAGAGGTGCCTTGTTGACTCATCGTTGTGACTATATTAGTGACAGCGGTTGTTGTGCCCTTTGTTACCATCTGTGTTGATCAAGCATAATTGCACTTTGTAATATCTTCATTTTTCCATGTGTAAACTCAGTGTCTGTGCTTACGTGTATTGAGGATTTGAGAATGTTGTAAAGTGCTCAAGTGCACCTTTTCATTCTTATATACTTTCTACTCTATATCATGATTTATCCGATTGCATGGCACTCGTGTGGTTTTATTATGATAGCCTTGGATTCCGGAAATTTAGTTAAATCATTTCCTAGTATGTTGGTTGATTTAGACATTTCTTTGCTTGTCAGATGTAACTTACAGTTTGTTTTCTCCTAGGTGACAATAGACCTTTCGACATCTATCACCAGATAAATATGTTATGGTAAGAAACTAAGGAATGGCATCTTATTCTGTTGGTCTTATCAAGCTTGTCTGATCACCTCCTCCCTTGCTTTTCAGGCCCCATTTGCTTGGCAGTGATAAATTTGACTTTGCAAATAAATATTGTTTACTGCGTGTTGTTCGAGGTTGTCAGGGGAAAATTTATCAGGTATTTGTGTCTTGTGATTGTCTAGTTTGTCAAGGCAGATTGCCAGATTGCTATTACTAAGCTCTATTAGGTTGTTATTTAATGCTGTGCACACACAAATCAATTTCAGTAAATCATGAAATAATGCTTGAAAACCTCAGAAAACTAGTGCTTGCAAATTATTTGTGCAAGTAGTAGTACTGTATATAAATATTTTGATATTTAAGGTTGTCATCATTGTTTTCTGTGCAGGACTTTTCAAAGGGTGCTCGATTGACAGAGTTGAACGTTTTGCTCAGTCAGACTCTCATGGTCTGTTCTTTCTCTTTCAAAGGCTCCTATGCATAGCCTTTTGTGCTAATTTTCTTCATGATATTGTATCTTCTAAGGATACCGAGACTATTCATAGGCTTATTTGTGCTAATTTGCGCTATGTTCTGCTTGATGATATTTGTCCATGGATTTTGCACTGCATGTCACTGTACCCTTCTTTTTACACGTATACAGTTTGTTCATTTGATTTATTTATATATTATGGAATAGCATAATCTGCATGATGAAATTATTTATGTGTATAATGGGAGCACATCAGAAAAGAAACAATCCTTTACTGTCCTTTAATTGGCCGATATTGCTCTAACCAATGAAAATACTTTTCTTTCCATAAGTCTGCTTAAGATAGAGAGTACCCTTCATTGTCTCATGCTCCCTCCATCTCTCTTTTAGATGTCGTTTTAGAATGCGTGCAGTCAAACTTTGAAAAGTTTGACTACTGAATGCACAAAAAAATGGATTTGTCACATGGAAATGTTGTTACTAGATTTTTCAACTTAAGTACTTCCATATGATTCTATCTTTATGATTTTTAGTAACATATAATTTGTAAAACTAATGGTCAAAGGTGTGTATTGAAAACCACGTCGATGTCTGAAACAACAAATAAAAGAGAATGGAGGTAGTAATATGCTTGCTAACATTAAAGACTGTTGTATCATTTTGATTTTGTTGTGACAAGCCATGTAACCATATGATGTTTTAGGCTGATATTTGATTGTTTAGCAATGTCAGATCTAACACCTGGAGTTTGCTTCTGTGTTGTAGATTAGGCGCTTGAAGGAGCATTTGTTGAATGAACTGCCTCCGAAGCGCCGGCAGATTATTAGGTTGAAGTTGAAGTCATCAGATATCAGGACAGCTACATCTCCTTGTATCAAAGGGATGAACACTAGCACATACAGTAATGAAACTCCTATAATCTTGCCTGACAACAGCAATGGTTATGAAGAAGCAAAAGTGGGAGAAGGTAATATTCATGGTGCTAATAGCACGTATGAATTATATATGTCAAATCTTAATAACATGATCACCTTGCATCAATTGTAATATTATGTACCTTTACTGTGTTGCAATTTGTAATGCATAGCTCATTGCATCAGACTGTTGTGATATTGAATGTATAATTTTATTGGGCTAAATTGAGGGGGCTGGCTGTAGATACCAAAATATACTACAAATGCCACAACTTTGAAGTATTATCCAGTAATTTCATTGAAGCATGTTCATGGCATTCGCCATATGTGCAACACCAAACATGCCAGACTTACAGCTGTGCATATGGCTGTTTGTGTCATGTTGCTATTGCACATGGCATGATGCTGATGCTATAGGATAGTATGATACTGCAATTGGTACTATCTGAATTGGGATATATATTACAAAATATTCTTCAAAAAGAGCCCTTCTCCATAAATATCTATAGTTCTATACTAACATAAAACATCAAAACCGACAAGACAAAGATCACCAGCATTTTCCTTGATTTGAACTGCCAAGTTTTGGCATTAGGATAATGTGTACTCCATGTGTACCAAGTAAAAAAAGTTGGTGGAAGTGTGCAACCCTCTGTTCTAATATCAACTACTTTCCAAGTGTAGAACATTACTTGTTTATTTCCAATTATTGTACTTGTTCTAATGTGTTGAACATGAATTGTCATGATCACAACATTATGTCTTTTTTTTATAACCTACCATTTTTGAATCTTATGTATCATGTTCCACATCTCATAAATAATTCTTATAATTACATTGTTAAATGTAAAACAACTGTTAGCTATTGAAATAAAGCATATGTTTTCCATCACTTCAGCATTTAAGACTAGTAAGACCTGTCTGTCTGCTCCGTGTAAACTATTTGTTCTTTTCCTTTATTTTTTTTATTTGCTCAGCTGATGGTTGCAAGAAATCTCCAAGGAATCTCACTCCACAAGAAATTGGTATTGCAAAAATACCTGGGTTTAGTGAGTGGTTCTCAAATCATTTCATCATGAAAGAATCGGCTGCTAATGATAACCTGGACTCCCAGTCTAGTTGCCAGAAAACGATAATTTTTGCCCATCATTTAAAAGTTTTAGATGGAGTGCAGGTAAATTCTTTGATATTTCTTGTAAACCATACAATTTAAACTGTTACCATGATATTCGGAGTTTATTACTGTTACCATGCTCCAGAGTGTCCATATATGAATGCGATTTGCACCCCTATTGTTTTCATAATTGATGATAGCTTCTTGAACTGCAGATAAAGATTTACAATTACAATTACAACTATTATGGTTCTTTATGTAATTTTGAACACGTAAGTGGTATTTCGACCAAACATAGCTCAATATCTTAAAAAAGAATAAGAACCTCAGTAAGCTTCACTACCACATAATGAAATAAAAAGTTCGCATTCTAGAAGTGACTGAAAGAAATCAAATGACATGTGTCCGGAAACCTATGGCCTATGGGGACTCATGTGAGTCGTAAATTGTAACACTTCCTTTTTCTATAAAAATGATCTAGCCATATATGTGCTTGATCTGACAAAATTTTATACAAGCTGATAACAGCATTGTCGTAGGGGTGGCCCCCACCTAAACCCAGCAGGCCTGGTAGAAAATTATAAGGCCCAGAATAGGCCATGTGTAATGACATAACTGCCCCCCCAGAAGGGATAACCAGATGTAAGGGTATAATCAAAAACACTCCTCATGTGTATATATATGAGAGTAAGCCATGGGAGAGGCAGGCCATTACACTTATCTTCATCACTCTCCACTACCATCTCTCTCTGTTTGGTGCTCAGAGCCACAACAGATTGGCGCCGTCCCGGGAGGACGAAGACAAGCTCAAGATCAAAGGAAAAGATGGCAGAAAAAACTCCACCACGGCGCGGCGGAAAGAAGACTACTGGTCTGAGCGCGCGAACACCGTGGTTTCAGATCGCCGCCGAAGGAGTTGGCGGCGCGACGCGCAGTGGTCGCGGCATCGACGCCGCGCGGCAACGATCGACTTCGCCGCCGCCGCTATCGCCACCCTCGCGGTAGCGCGGTCGACGGCCGGGGTAGCCGCAACGAACCATCCGCGGATCTCGCAGATCGTGAGGTGATGGTCCTCGCACCGACCGTCTGCCGGCGTTCGGCGGTCTCAACGACACCGCGGCGGAAAGTGTCCTACTAGCGACCCTCAACGCGCTCCGGCGGAACTAGGGCCTTCGCGAGCCGTCCGAGATATACAAGAGGCTCGGAGCGGCGGGTTGCGGCGATGTCGCGCCCGAGTCCACGCCGAGAAGGCGACACCGCGGCCCCACGCCTAGCCGCGCCCCGCCGGTGCGTAGATCCGAATCCCGCTTTGGCGAAGTGCAGCAGCGCGTGGCGAAGGCTTCAAGTTCCCAAAGATCATCGACCGTGCATGAGGCGACACGGATCCTCGCGAGTTCGTGCGCGTACGAAACCGCGATGGAGGCCGCGCGAGACGACACCACGGCGAAGGACTCCCCTTGCACCGCGCGGGGCGCGCTCTGGTTTTTCACCATAGAGCGGGCCCATCTACGCGTGGGAGCGGCCGCGACCGCCGCAAAGAACTTCCAAGGACACCGTGTCGAGCGAATCGATGCGGACCAACTCTTCGCTATGAAGCAAAGACCCTCGGAGACGCCCGGCTACTTAAGCGCCGCCAAGATGCGAGGCGGTAAAAGATATTAATGAAACCACCGTCGCACGCAGCCATACGGGGTTTTCGCCGCCCGATGGCCGAGTACAACGCGCGAGGCCAATCAAGGCGATCGCCACGCTCTTCGACAAAATGGACGAGTACGCGCGGGCGAAGAGGATGCGCGAAGACGCAGAAGATCGCCTCGGCCCGCCCAGGAGCGCCCCGCGTGAAGTGGGGCGGGTGGCCTCTCTCGGCCGGGCGCGGCGAGAGCCCCGAGGAGGCCTCCCGAGGCGGCAAGGCCGGAGTGCGGAAGGCTCTTCAAGGAGCGAGCCTAAACCTCGCGCCGCCCGGCCGCAGTCGCAGACGGCCCGTCATGTCCTCGACACCGAGGCGCTTCGCCAGGACCCGCCCGCCTCACGGAAGAGACAGGGACCGGACGGCGGACTTGATTGCGGCGACCAACCCCACGCAGAACAAGAGCTCCTACACTATGGCAAGTGGTGCGAGGTACACGGCCACGGTGATCATTACACAAGGGCATGCGCGCCGTTATGGAGCTGCGGAGGCGACGGCCGGTCTCGGACTCGGCCTCCTCGGACCCGCCGAGCCCACGTGGGGCACCCAAGGATAGCCCCATACGAGCCACCGCAATCGAGGGCGCAAGATCGCACCGCCGTCGGCGTCATCACCGAGGCTCCTCTTCAAAGTCCCGGAGCGACGCGGTGTGGATGCCGCCCGCAACATCACCTTCGACTTGAACGACGCGCCGGGCGTGGGTACCTCACCAAGACCTCTAGTCATCCAAGCCCACATAGCACGCCGTGGACGCCAGCGCGTCCTCATCGACGGAAGCTCGCTAATATCTTGTTCGCAGAGGCCCTCGGCCGCATGGCGATCCCCGGCGGCCAGAGCGGCCAGAGCTCCACTTCAAGGCTTCGGGCCAACCGCTGCGTGCCTTGGGGCACGTGTCCCTTCCGTCACTTTCCGTCGAGAGGCAACAAAGGTAACATCCGACCGGCGGTGTCACCTTCGACGTCGTAGATATCCCGCGCCCTACAACGCCATACCGGGCGACCCGCCATCAACTCTTTCGAGGCGATCCCGCACCACGCGTTTTGTGTGTAAAGCTCCGGCCCGAGGTGTTATCACCGTCTTCGCGATCAGACTGCCAGCGTGCCGGCGCGGCCGTGTTCCACATCGCCCGTGCATGCCCTCTCCGGCGCTCGAGGATGGGCCCTCCGCCGGTGGACACCTGCCTCGGCCGGCGGAGTTAGAAGGTGCCGCCCAGCGGAGGGGCGCTTTGTGTCCATTGGCGAGGGCTCTCACCGGGTCGAACGGATCCGCTCGAGTGCTTCGAACAACGCCGACATCTTCGCATGGTCCCGGAGGACATCAAGGCGTGGACCGAGCGATGTCGAGCATCGCTTGGTGGTCCGCCCGACGCCAAAGCGATCAAGCAAAGGCGGCAGATGTCGATGAATCGGCAGCAGCGCCAAAGCCGAGGTGGCGAAGCTTCTTGTGCCGGGTCATCCGCGAGGTCCACCATCCAGAGTGGCTCGCTAACCCGGTGCTAGTCAAAAAGGCCAGCGGGGCTTGGCGCATGTGCATCGACTTCACGGCACTCAACAAGGCGTGCCCGAAGGACAATTACCCCCTGCCGCGCATCGATCACCGGTCGACGCCACCGGGTGCGAACTCATGAGTTTCTGGACGCCTATTCCGGCTACCACCAGGTATACATGGCCGAAGACGACGAGGAGAAAACCAGTTTCATCACACCACTTGGGACGTTCTGCTTTGTCAGAATGCCCTTCGGCTTGAAGAACGCAGGCGCTACCTTCACCCGCCTCGCCGCCATTGCCCCGCCGCCGGCTCGGAAGGGCGCGCGAAGCCTATGTCGATGGCGTTGTGGTCAAAACTTCGGCAGCTTGCTCGCACGGCGGGACCTCGTGAGACCTTCGATAACCTCGGAAGGCGGGCATCAAGCTCAACCCCGACAAATGTGTCTTGAGTGCGGCGGGCAAACTCCTAGGTTTCCTCAGATCCGGCGGGGCATCCAGCGAACCCCGACAAAGTAGACGCCATCACGGTATGGAGCCGCCAGACAACGAGGAGGTCCGGCGGTGGCAGCCGCATGGTAGCATTAAGCCGCTTCCTATCCAGCGGCGGAGCGGGGCTGCCGTTTTCAAGACACTCGCGGTGCGATGGATTTCGTTGGGACGAGATCGCGCAAGGCCTTCAACGAGCTCAAGCAAGGCACTGGCAAGGCTCCCACTCGTCGCCCAGCACCAGAGGCTCCTCCTCGCTCTATCTCGCGTCGGCCACCGCATCGGCGCCTGCCTCGTCTTTGAGGAAGGCGCCATGCAATGCCCATCTACTTTGTCTCCGGCTCTCCAAGGTGCCAAGACAAGATATACGGAGCTTGAGAAGCTCGCGCTGACGCTCGTCATGGCCTCCGTGAAGCCGGCATATTTTCAGCTCACCCGATCACGAGTACCTTCCTCATTTCCCCGGCAGAGATGCTACACAACAAGGAGTCCACAGGCGCATCGGCAAATGGGCCGCCGAGCTCGCTCCCTTCTCCTTGACGTATGCTTCGCGAACGCAATCAAATCCCAAGTCTGGCGGATTTTTCGCCGAGTGGACTCGCCGCCCAACCCGCCCAGACGCACGATGATCCCGCTCGACGCTTACAATCGGCGGAGCTTACGGCGCCGCCGCGCGCGTAGGGCGGTGATCGCCACGCCCGGCGACGGCGCTTTCTTGTACTCGCGCGCTTGCCTTCCCGCCACCAACAACACGGTGAATACGAGGCATCGCTCTTTGGCTTGGCGGCTCAAGGCAATCGGCGCGAGACGGTGTTGGTCCGCACCGACTTCGCTTGGTGGCCGCCATGTGGACAAGTCATATCAAGCCAAGGACCCGAGTTGGCCTGGTACCTCGCGGCGGTGAGGCGAGGAAAGACACTTTTGGGTGTCCTTGTCAAGGCCATCCTCGTGCGGAGAATGAGCAAGCCGACGCCCTCGCTAAGGCGCCGCAACAAGACTGCTTCTCACCAGGGCGTTTCTGAGACGTTAGCAAAGGCGCCATCGCGCAGACAACCGACGCGCACTTGTCCATCGCATTGATCGGCCAGAGATTGGCGAGCCCATCTTCAATTTCTTGCAAGGCATCGCCGAGCCGGAGGACCTGCCGAAGCCGCGACGCTGCAAAGACCGCGCACGGTCCTTCCAGTGTTCGAAGGATACTCTACAAGAGAGGGTTTGCGCACCGCTCTGCGCCGCTCGATCGGAGGAAAGGAGCTCTTGGCGGAGATCCACGCGGCGTATGCGGATCCCACTGGCACCAAGGTCATTAGCTCGGCAGGCGTTGAGCAAGGCTTCATCGCCGATCGCCATCACCGACGCCAGACCTCGTCCGTCGGTGCCTGGTGGTGCCGCCGATGGCGCGCATCATCCGCAGCCCCGACGAGCCTCAACCCCATTCCCGGTGTGGCCACCGGCACGCCGGGGTCTTGATATAGTAGGACCACTTGCCCGAGCCCGTGGGACCTCCGGTTCGTGGTAGTCGCGTTGGAGTATTTCTCCGGATGGCCGAGCGATCGCCCGCCAAAGTAACTTCGCGCCATACAGCGCTTCCTATGGCAAAACATCATATGTCGTTTGGTGTGCCCGAGCTCACGGCCGACAATGGCTCGCATTCGACGCCACCCTCTTCAAAGATTATTGTGACAAGATGGGCATCACCTCCATTCGCCTCGGTAGGGCATCCCGACCCAACGGGCGGTCGAGCCGGCGAATGGCGCCATCTCTGCCGCCATTAAAAGCGCTCGTTGATCGTAGAAGGGCAATGGCCAAGTGAGCTTCACGGCGCTCTTTGGTCGCCGCACAACGGTAACGCGCCCGACGGGATTCACGCCGCTCAAGCTCCTTTTCTGATGAAGCGGTTCTTGCTATCACCAAGAGCAAGAGTCCAACGACTAACAAGTGGTATCGAGCCTTAGTATCCTAGCCGAGCATCTCCCGCCATCTCCTTCGGCCTCGCAGCAGCCTCGGCCGCAGAGCGGCAGCAGCCCGGCCGTCCCCGCCACTCCTCTCCGAGACGGACGGCGGCTCGTCGAAGCGGCCTCTCTCCACGCAATAGCCTCGATGGCAGCGCCATGTCCGCAGGCGATCTCGGCCTTCGGTCGCCTCGAGCATGCGGCGTCGTGACGGCCGAGCTCGCCGCGGCGCAGCAGCGTAGAGAAGAAGCGGCGGCAGAGACAGCGCGGCGGCGAAAGAAGCGTCAAGGCCGGCAACGCGAGCGGGGCAAAGCAGCCGGCGGCGAGGCGGAAGCGGCGGCGGCAGATGCGGCGGCGCGGCGGCAGAAGAGAGGTCAAGGTCTGGCGGCAAAGCAGCAGCAGCCGGCTCTGGTGATGGCGGCGCGCGACGCGACCCTCACCGCTGGAGAGGAGGCGGCGCAAGCGGCGAAGCGGCGAATGGGTAGCCGCAAGACGCCACGCAGCGCGGCGGCAGAACTGCATAGGCGCGGACGCACGGCGCGGCGCTCTGAAGGAGGCGCACGGCGGTGGTGCTCTGGAGGAGGCATGCACGGCGGCGGCAGCGGGTCGACGGAGAGCGCGCCTCACAGTAACGCGCTCTCTCCCGGTTCGCATGCCGTGGTCACCACGAGTACCGGTATCGTCGAGGACGCCGGCTCCGCGGCGGGTGGCCTACCTCACCAAGACCAACTACGCCGAGTGGGCTGCGGTGATGAGGTAAAGCTCCAGTGCGGCATATGTGGGATGCGCCCGTGACGGCGACGTCGACCACGACCGGGATCGACGGCGCTGGATGCTCTCATCGCCGCAGCCCCGCCCGAGATGCGCTTCGCTACCAACAAGCGATCGCCAAAGAGGCTTGGGACGCCATCGTTGCAAAGACGACGGCAGCCGCATCGCGCCCGCAAGTCTACACCGCAGCACTACGCGCGGAAGGGAGCACCGCCTTCAAGCGGTGAGGACATTGATGACTTTGCTCTCCGTCTCAACACTCGTTGCGAAGTTGGTGCGGTTCGGTGGCGACACCTACGGCGAGAGAGAGGCGTGGAGAAGCTCTTCCGCTGCGTCCCGAGAAGTACAAGCGGATGGCTCGCTCGATCGGGTCTCGCTGGACCTTTCCACGATGACCATCGAGGAGGCGTTGGGTCGCCTCAAGGTCGCCGACATCGATGAGCCACGAGTCTCTCGGGACCGTCACCATTGGCGGAAGCTCCTCCTCACTCGGAGCAGCTGTGGTCACGGCCAAGATGACAAGAAGAAGGGAGCCTTCTTCCACGACAAAGCGCCGCAAGAGTGGCAAGCGCGGCAAGCCGCGCAAAGCGCCAGGCGCGCGTGCCGGCAAGCAAAGCGCAAGACGAGGCGACTCTTGCCACAGCTGCGGCAAGCTTGGTCATTGGGCCAAGGAGTGTCGGCGACCACGACGCGCGCCAGCCCACGTCGCGCAAGCGAGGAGGAGGAGGAGCGGCGGTCTGTTCATTGCTCATGCGAGCATCGACCACTACCTCGGCACCGGCCGCGGTGGCTCTCCTCCTTGACGCGAGCCAAAAGCACACGCCTCCCGGCGATTCCGGCAATGACAAGACCGGCGGGTGGTGCCTCGACACGCGCCACCCACCACATGGTAGGCGGCGGGAGTTCTTCTCCGAGCTCGACTCCAGCGCTCGAGGCACCGTCAAGTTCGGCGACGCCCGCCGTGGAGATCAAGGCGTCGGCTCTGTCGTCTTCGCCGCCAAGATCGGCGAGCACTTGGCGACCGGCGTCTACTACATCCCCGTCTGCGAACTCCATCATCGCCTTGGGGCGGTGGATGAGAACGGCTCGCGTGTCGAGATCGAACATGGGGTGCTGCGGATTTGGGATCTTCGACGCCGCCTCCTTGCCAAGGTAACCAGAGGCGCAAATCGTCTCTACACTCTTCACGTGCAGGTGGCACAACCCCTCTGTCTCGCAGCTCGTCGGGACGACGAGGCGTGGCAGTGGCACGAGCGCTTTGGGCACCTTCACTTCGAGGCCCTGAAGCGGCTCAGTGCCACGGAAATGGTGCGAGGCCTGCCGTGCCTTGACCATGTGGAGCAGCTCTGCGACGTCTGCGTGTTGACGGCGCAGGCGACTCCTTTCCCCAAAGAAAGTAGTTTAGAGGCCAGGAGAGGCTCGAGCTCGTGCACGGGACTGTGTGGCGGCGACACCGCCACACCGAGGACGACGCTATTTCTGCCGCCGTCGACGACCTATCCCGCTACATGTGGGTGATGGTCCTCGCGAAGAAGCGGAGAGGCTGCGGACGCCATCGAGCGACGCAGTTGTCGCGAGGCGAGCGCGGCGCAGTCGCGCGTCTTTGCGCGACAGACAACGGCGCGAATTCACGGCGGCTGGTCGCGTCGTCGATCTGCGATGAGGGCATTGACGCCACTACTCCCGCGCCGCTGCACCCGCGCAGAGCGGCGCGTCGGCGAGCGCAACCAGGCGGTTGTGGGGATGGCTCGGGCCCTCCTCAGCGAGGGGATGCCGGTGTCTTACGGGAGAAGCGGTGGTGACGGCCGTCTACATCCTCAACCGCCGCCTACCAAGGCGCTCGACGGCGGGACGCCATACGAGGCTTGGCATGGGCGCAGCGGCGGTCTCCCACTTGCGGGTCTTGGCCCCTCGCGTTCGCCAAGGAGCTTGGCCACATCGGCAAGCTCGACAGCAGAGCACCGAGTGTTCATCGGCCACGCGGAGGGCTCGAAGGCCTACCGCATCCTCGACCACGACACACGCCGCGCCCGCATCTCGCGTGACGCGTGTTCGGCGGCGCGCAGGGCGACGGGACAAGGCGGTGGGCGACGGTTCGGCCTCGACTCGTGGACTTTGTTGTGGACTACGCCCACTTCGAGAGAGCGGTGAGCTAGCACTGCCTTCACCGAGCTCGCCCACCTCGACACCTTGCTCGCCATCGCCCGCGAGTGCTCCACCACTTCGCACCGGCCACGCCCACTCTTCACCACCGGCCACCACTCTCCCGCACCGCGCCACATCACCGAATCGCCCCAACGGCCGGCCCACGATTTAACAGCGCGACGGTGGAGTTCGCTACTCCATCGTCTCACGACGAGGATCGCGTCGACGCCTACCACGACGGCGAGACTCTGCGCTATCGTCACGTGGGCGACCTCCTCCGGCGGCGATCGGTCCTCGGATCGGCGCAGCGCGACTTCGAGGCGGAGTCGCACTTGGCATGCGACGACGGCGAGCCCCGCCCTTCGCCGAGGCGGAGGAGACGCGGCGTGGCGTGTCGCGATGAAGCGAGAGATGGACGCCGCCGAGCGGAACCGACGTGGGAGCCGGCGGATCTTCCTGCCGGCCACCGCGCGATCACCCTTAAGCGGGTGTTCGCCGGCGGGATGAAGCCGCGCCATCGTCAAGCACAAGGCTCGCCAGGCACGAGGCTTCGTGCGGCAGAGGGGTCGACCGATGACGCCGCACCCGCCGCACGGATGGAGTCGCGGCGACTTCTCTCGCACTTGCGGCCCGGGAGGATTGGCGCGCCCATCACATGGACGCCAAGTCCGCCTTCCTCAACGGCGATTTGAAGGAGGAGGTCTACGTCGCCAACCGCCGGATTCGCCATCCCGGCAAGGAGGGCAAGGTTCTCCGCCGCGCAAGGCCCTCACGGCTTGCGGCAGCACCACGAGCCTGGAATGCTGTCGACTCCACCTCAAGCAAATGGGGTTCCAGCAGAGCGCACACGCAGGTCGCGGTTCTGCGGCGGGCAAAGGCGGCAACGCCTGGCGGTGGCGCGTACGCCGACGACTGGTGATCACCGCCCAAGGAGGCCGAGGTCGAGGCGTTCAAGGCGAGATGAAGACCGTCTTCCGGATGAGCGACTTGGGGCTCCTCTCCTTCTACCGGGATCGAGGTCCACCAGACAGCCCAGATCTCCCTTCGCCGACCGCCTCGCCAAGCGCACCGCCGAGTGGCGGGCTCACCGATCGCAACCCACCCACACTCCAATGGAGGAAAGGTCGGCCGAGCCGCGACAAGACGGCGGAGGAGGCGGACGCGACGCAAGACGCGCGATCGTGGGCGCCTTCGCTACCTCGCCCACACGCGCCCAGTTGGCGTCGCCGTCGGCACGTCGGTCGGTTCATGCAACGGACCGACGACGAGCATCGCGGCCGTGAAGAGGATCCTCCGCTACGCTGCGGGCACCTCCGACACGGCTTACACTACCCGAGGTGTCCGCGCGCGCACTTCATCCGCATACGACGGCGACCACGCAGCGACATCGACACCAAGAAGAGCACAAGCGGGATTCTCTTCTTCCTCGGCAAGTGCCTCGTTAGTCGGCGATCGATCAAGCGGTGGTGGTGGCCTGTCACCGTGAGGCCGAGTACATAGCGGCTTCCACCGCCGACTCAGCCCTCGGCTCGCTCGATCGCTTGGTGATCTCTCGGCGGGGACACAGGCGGTGGAGCTCAGTGGACAAAGAAGTCCGCTCTAGCCACGGCAAAGAACCCCGTTTTCATGAACGGAGCAAGCACATCCGGGTGAAGTATCATTTCATCCGAGGTCGCTTGGATGAAGGAAGCATCAAGGCAAGCTACATCAACACCACGGATCGGCTTATGGATCCGCTTCACCAAGCCTCTTGGAAGGATCAAGTTCCTTGAGCTCGCTCCAAGATCGATGGTTCAACCCTCCCACAAGACGACGCACAAGACTTAGGGGAGAATGATGAATAAGTCTCTGCATCGTGGTCTTTGTGGGGCTGTGGTAGTTTTTGTTTTTGACCGCTTTAGGATAGCATCCGCTTTTAGGACAACATGCGCTTGCTTTAGGACAAAGATTCGCTTTTAGGACAGATCTCGCTTAGGACAAAGATCGCTTTAGGACAAGATTCGCTTAGGACAAACATTCGCTTTAGGACAGCATATTGACCGCTTTAGGACAGCATCTAGGATAGCATCGTAGCATATGCTTGGGTGGTTCTCACCTATAAATTTGTATCCCCAACCCTCAAAGTTGGTATGGCATTGTGAGAGAAATAAACAAGAAAATTGCCCCATCTCCTAGTGTCATCCTCTCCATGAGAGTAAGGATCTTGCTATCACCAAGAGCAAGAGTCCAACGACTAACAGCGGTGACGCCCGAGGAAATCAAGGCCGGCTCGCGGAGGGTCCTCGCCCAAGCACCCAAGAGAGCGCCGTGTGTCCTTGGACCTCCTCGACGGACACGAGCGCACGCAGCCCACCATGTCGAAGTACGCGCGCGCACAATGCGCACTCGGGACCGCTCTATATGCCCGCGGGGTTCAAGCACGGGATCTCGCCTCGAGTGGCGCTCAGCGAGACCGTTGGCAAGCCGGAGTCCAAGTGGGAAGGCTCGTACATCGTGACGGAGGCATTGCCGAAGAGGCGATCGCCTCACGACGCTGGAAGGACAAGCCTTCCGCATACATGGAACGCGGACGAGTTGCGGCGGTACTACGCCTAGGAGCGGGGATAAAGAAAGCGAGAGCCACCGACCCTTTGTTATGCGTTGCTCTCGCGCGCAAACGGGAGTTCAATAAAGGTCGCTGTTCCGTGAGCATCCCATGTCCGCTGCTGAGCGTAACAAAGTCCACGGACTTTAAATAAGACGAAGCGCCGAGGTCCGCCTCCGCACGCGAGTCGCGGACTATAAATAAGACGAAGCGCCGAGCCTAGCTCCGCACGCACTCACCCACGGACTTTAAATAAGACGTGGCGCCGAGGTCCGCCTCCGCACGCGAGAGTCTGCGGACTATAAATAAGACGTAGCGTCGAGCCTAGCTCCGCACGCACCAGTCCACGGACTTTAAATAAGACGTAGCGTCGAGGTTCGCCTCCGCACGCGAGAGTCTGCGGACTATAAATAAGACGTAGCGTCGAGCCTAGCTCCGCACGCACTAGTCCACGGACTTTAAATAAGACGTAGCGTCGAGCCTAGCTTCGCACGCACTCTACGGAGTATAAATAAGACGCAATGGGGACGCCTCGCGCACTCTACTGAGTATAAATAAGACGAAGCGCCGAGCCTAGCTCGCACGCGCGAGTCCACGGACTTTAAATAAGACGTAGCGTCGAGGTCCGCCTCCGCACGCGAGAGTCTGCGGACTATAAATAAGACGTAGCGTCGAGCCTAGCTCCGCACGCACCAGTCCACGGACTTTAAATAAGACGTAGTGTCGAGGTCCGCCTACGCATGCGAGAGTCCGCGGACTATAAATAAGACGTAGGCGTCGAGCCTAGCTCGCGCGCGATCCACGGACTTTAAATAAGACGTGCCGAGGTCCGCCTCGCACGCGAGAGTGCGGACTATAAATAAGACGTGGCGCCGAGCCCGCCTCGCACGCGCGCCGATCCACGGACTTTAAATAAGACGAGCGCCGAGGTCCGCCTCGCACGCGAGAGTCCGCGGACTATAAATAAGACGTAGCGTCGAGCCTAGCTCCGCACGCACCAGTCCACGGACTTTAAATAAGACGTAGCGTCGAGGTCCGCCTCCGCACGCGAGAGTCTGCGGACTATAAATAAGACGTAGCGTCGAGCCCAGCTCCGCACGCGCCAGTCCACGGACTTTAAATAAGACGTAGCGTTGAGGTCCGCCTCGCGCGCGAGTCGCGGACTATAAATAAGACGAAGCGCCGAGCCCACTCGCACGCACTAGTCCACGGACTTTAAATAAGACGTAGCGTCGAGCCTAGCTCCGCACGCGCGAGTCTCCGGACTATAAAGGAAGTCGTAGCGGCGAGGTTCGCCTCCGCACGCGCCGCTCCACGGAGCATAAACGAGATGCGCAGACCTGCCCTCCGCGTTCGGCGGCAGGTAACACCAAGCATAAAGTACTACTTGGTTCCATTATAAAAGCAAAGGCGTTACATGGTTACAAGCGTCAGCACCAGTACACCATCCCCCTGCTCCACCCGCCCAACCGCTCAGCCTTGGCGCGGTGCAGACGAGCCCGAGCCGTCGTCGCTGCGCGTGAAGGACCCTTCAAGCCACCGGAGAGGTCCTCTCCCATGCAACGTCTGCCGACGGCGACCCTCGCCGCACCTTCCCGGCCGCCCTGCATCCGTTGATGGAAGTTACGCAGTCGGGCCCGATGGAGCGGATGGCGTTCGACATAACCTCCGGTGGCCGGGGATCGATTGAGGATTCGCTAGCTCATGGGTATGCCTACACCCACGAGTATGAAGCGGGCGGCGAAGCACGCACCAACATAGCTGCGATGCTCGCCAAAGGTTCTCGCGCCACGAAGAGCAACGCCGCCTCCTCGATCAGCCCGGCGTCTCGGCAGGCCTCCGGCTGTGCGTAGTGTCCGGCACTCGGACGCACGATCTCGGAGGGCTGGTTGTGGACTCCATGGCCCGCCATGCCGACAGGACGCATTTTCCAAGACAAGGCGGTTCTCCGCAGCAGACTCCACCGGTGGCGTTCTCCTTCTAGGACGGCGACTGCCGCACGGCGGCGCTGGCCCCAGCCGCGGCGCTCCGAAGCTCCGTAGCCGCGAGTTGTGCGGCCACGGGCGTCCTCCGGCGCAAGGTCTCCATCCAGCGGCGAGCGATGTTTGCTTCGCGGAGGTCGGCTTCGAGCCCTCCGCTCCGAACGCGGCCTCGTCAAAGGACCGGTGAGGCAAGCGTCCGCGTAAACAACAAATCATCATCGGCGCGTCAGCAGTACCTTATAAGTCAAGCGCACATGCTTACTCTCATCTCGGAGGCTGCAGCGCGAAGCGCTAGGAGGTCCTCGCAGACGACAAGACTCTCGGTTGAGGCCGTTGTCGGCACGCTCGCGCGGCGGTGAGGTCGCAAAATATCTCCGGCGAGAGGAAGTCCGAGCGAGCGAGCCCCGCCCTAACGCGCCAGATTTATCGTGGCCACGACCACGCCAAGAAGAATGACACCGCGGGCATCGCACGAGGCTCCCGACCGCAAGATACCTCTCCGCCGCCGATCCTTCGCCACGCACAGAGACGTCGTCTTGCCTGATGTCGGCAGAATGAGCGAGCAGATCGGAGAGAGTCTCGCGAAGTCAGGTGAAGAAAGGGATTCACACCTACCTCCTGCGCCCCTCGTCACGGTAGGAGGTGGCGCCGGTTCGACCACCCAGGGGGAAGCGGGCGCCTCGACGGTCGGGGAGAAGGTCTTCTCGGCCGCGCCAGCCGCCGTAATCCCGCGGCAAGGCCCGCGCGTATCGACCCCTCGTTGGCGGCGGGATCGCGCCCGAGGGCGTTTTACTGCGGTGGCACAGCGATTCTTCCGCGGCAGACCGGCCGTCACCGTCACCCCACGGTTTCCTGCGCAGGGCACGCTCGTCGGCCCCGTGGTTTGCTCGCCAGAACAACGCCACCCGGGTTGTGGGTTCCAACTCAACGAGGGCCGCGAGCGAGCGCGAGCTCGTGGCGTCGGCAGAAGGTGCCGGGGATCGCGCGCCGCGCCTCCGGCAATATGGCTGTGCCCACCGCCGGCCGTGACGCCGTCTCGGTGGGCTAGCCGCGTGGCCGCCGTCGCATACTGGCGGCCGGAACGGGCGGCGTCGTGAAGATAGCACCCCGCAGGGCTATCACCGCCCCGAAGCGCCGAGTTCCCGTGAAGCTCTTCGGCACCACACGCCGGGCACGGCAATGCCCATAGCCTCGCAGTGCGGTTTACCCGCCTGCTCGGCCGCTTGATGCGGCCTCGCGAGCCGGTGCTCTTCGGCGTGACGGGCGAGGAGCGCCGAACCGCGCGCTCGCATCTTCTAGCCGAGCCATCTGCGCAGAGATCACGGCGGCCAAAGCGGAAGTCAAACAGATACAATGGCACGCGTAAAGCGTCTTTGGCGACTTACAGCGGGCGAGGGCGGCAAAGAAGAGACACGGATGGGTCGAACCCGTCCTCACGGGGCCATTCTCGCCCAACATACTTCTCGGGAGGAGAGTGGCGCCGCCCATACATCGTGAACTCCTCGGCGGTCGCGCGACGCTCATTCGACGGCGACACCGGCAAGGCTCAGTAGCTTTTGCGTGTCGTCGATCTCCGCCTTCGACTCGGCGTGTTATTAAACGAGACCGCCCACCTCGCGCATCGCATTCTCGCTCTTGCCGGCCACGGTGTAATAGAACCACCACCGCGCCCACCGGCCGCCCATTGCCCTCGACGAGGCCGGGCGAGGAACAACGTCGCGCATGACGCCGAGCACGAAGTCCACGCTGCGAAGTTGGACACCGCCCGTCAACCTTTCGGGTCGGCGGTGTGCAGCGTGCGCGGTGGCGAATAAGCTCGCACTGGGCGCCACCTCTGTCCGCACGCCACGTGAAGACGAACAGCGAGTATCGCGTGGGCGCCAATCGGGCTAGCTCCACCTTGTAGGCCCGCAGACTTCGCCACGAACAACGTGGAGGGCATTGGCCGCAGCATCGAAGAACGCGACGAAAACAATCGCCTCCATGGCCCCGGGCCGGCTCCGTCTCGCCCCGGCGGGTAGGCGAGCCCCATTGCGATCCACGATCTTCCTCATCCACGAAGTCGCCGCGGCGGCCCTTCAATCATGCGGCTCTTCCCAAAGACACGGAACACGAGCCTCCCGAGTGCTCCATGGCGTTCCACCATTTGTCGGTCGCGCGAGCTCCCCGCGGCACGGCTTGTACTCCTTGGAAGGATGGGTCGCCTGCGCTCGGCTAGGCAAGGAACCGCTGCGAGGTGGTAGGTGGCGTCGTCATGGCTAGCCATTGCTCTCGCGACAAGGGAAGAAGAAGCGTGCAAAGGAGCAAGCGGCGTGACAATTAGCACGGCGCAAGCGGCGGCGGATCAAAAAGCAAAGCAAGAAAGAGTGCCTCGCCTCAACACTAGCACCTTATAAAGGCCGCCGCCGCGCTTGTGGCTCAATGCACAGCGGATCAAATTCCCGGCGATCTACCGTCCGAGATTTGGAAAGAAGAACCGCCGGGACCTGTAGGTCGTGTGGGTAGGTGGCCAGCGGCGCACAACGCCCCACATCTTCAACACGCGTCCAACTTCTCGGGGACGAGGCGACGGCCGCGCCACGCAACCGCCACATCCCACGACGCACCGGCCGTGAGTCGCCACGTGCCCACTGCGGCAAAGATGGCGATCGCGACGACGCGACACCGACCTCTGCCAGCCAGCGCGGCGTGATTCCACCGCCATTAAAAGCGCACTACTGATCGCAAGGTCACTGCGGCCGAGCGCGCGCGTCGCCGATCGGGCGCCGCCACGCCACCCGCTCGAGGGGTAGGGGACGGAGCGCGCGTCTCTACGACCAGGCGCGCCACGCCCGCTCGGGTAGGGGCGAGCGCGCGCCTATTTGCCGACCAGGCGCCGGCCAGCGCCGCCCGCTCGCGGTAGGGGACGAGCGCGCGCGTCTACGCCGACCAGGCGCCCGCCGCCGCCACCCGCTCGAGGGGTAGGGACGGAGCGCGCGCTACTTCGACCAGGCGCTAGCCGCCGCCACCCGCTCGAGGGGACTGAGCGCGCGTCTACTCGACCAGCGCCAGCCCGCCGCCGCCGCTCGAGTGGTGGGACGAGCGCGCGTCTACTCCGACCAGCGCCAGCTCCGCCGCCGCCGCTCGGTAGGGGGACGAGCGCGCGTCACCGACCAGCGCCGGCTCGCCGCCGCCCGCTCGAGGGGTAGGGACTGAGCGCGCGCGTCTACCGACCAGCGCCGGCCCGCCGCCGCCGCTCGAGGGGTAGGGACGGAGCGCGCGCCTACCGACCAGCGCCGGCTCCGCGCCGCCGCTCGAGGGTAGGGACTGAGCGCGCGTCTACCGACCAGCGCCACCCGCCGCGCCGCTCGGGTAGGGGACTGAGCGCGCGCGTCTACCGACAGGCGCCCGGCCGCGCCGCCCGCTCGAGGGGTAGGGACTGAGCGCGCGCGTCTACTTCGATCAGGCGCCAGCTCCGCCGCTACCACCATCCCAGACTTCAGGCTGCCCAGCCGCGAGCTTGGAGAAATTCACAGGCCGCAGGGGACAGAGGGGGCCAAAGGACTCGGCGACATAGCTTCGGCCCTGTGAAGCCCTTCACCATGAAAGGCTCCTGTTGTAGGGGTGACCCCCACCTAAACCCAGCAGGCCTGGTAGGAAATTATAAGGCCCAGAATAGGCCATGTGTAATGACATAACTGCCCCCCAGAAGGGATAACCAGATGTAAGGGTATAACTGTAAAAGCACTCCTCATATGTATATATATATGAGAGTAAGCCATGGGGAGAGGCCAGGCCATTACACTTATCTTCATCACTCTCCACTACCATCTCTCTCTCTGTTTGGTCTGTAGCCACAACAAGCATATTCATCACTTATTGTTACCTAGTATACTTGCTGTGAGTGTGTTAAGGTTCCCATGCTAGCTGATAACAGTTAAGTCTTGTGCTGGTATGGAAATTCTTGATCTGCAACCCACTTCATGCGCATGTGCACACACAACACCACCCCACCAAGAGAGTCCAGTAATCAGTTGAATACTTGGACAAGATCCATGGCTACATCCTTTCGCACCACCAATTGGGATTAATTGGGTGCATACTTTAACTTTATATATGGCATACATCATATTAAACTATATTATCTAATTTTATTACTTCTAGGAAAAAACATATTCATACTTTTGACTGAAGTGTTTTCCTGACATAGGTGTTTGTGTCTGAGTATGGGATCAAGTTTGTTCGCATTGATGGCAGCACGCTTCCTAGGGAAAGGAAAGAAGCTGTTGATTCTTTCCGCTTTAATGCAGAGGTTGTCCTTTTCACTCTTCCTGATTCATACTTGCCTAGTCAATAACTCAATATGATGCTCCCTAAGTTTCTTAACTCCCAAACTGCTTATCCATCATTGACTTGTTTTTACTTTCTGCTAAATAGGTGAAGGTTGCAATAATTGGAATTACTGCTGGTGGTGTTGGTTTAGATTTCTCATCTGCTCAGAATGTTGTTTTCTTGGAGCTCCCAAAATCAGCTTCAGAGTTGCTTCAGGTCCTTAGCTTTTCCACCCTTGCTCATACATTTTCTTCTCAACCTACAGAAAGTAGGGGGAAAATAACGAGGAAGATTTTTTTTGTTATTTTGTTAGCTATGCTGGTAAAAAGAATTAAAATTGACATGTCAAATCAATTCAGGCTGTTGATGTGTTCGTGCATGCGTAATCAAGATTACTGCAAAACCAAACGTTTCAATTTGTGCCCATATGTGTATTCACGCTTTCACATGCTGATTTTTATGTGCACTCTTGAACACATGCACGGTGCACCCTTCTGTTACTATTGTTTGAATGTGTTTTTAGTTTTTGAACTGTATACTGCATTTAATTGTTGCTAATAGGCTGAGGATAGAGCTCATAGACGTGGCCAAACAAATGCAGTCAACATATATATATTCTGTGCAAAGGTTAGCTCCTTTTCTTTTCTCTGTAGTCATGTAGTTTATTACTGTATTTTGTAATTTTGGAAATTATGACCTTAAATTATTCTGGTCTTGCAGAACACATCAGATGAGTCACATTGGCTTAGCTTGAACCACAGTCTGTTCCGTGTCTCAACATTGATGAATGGAAAGAAAGATGCTATAAGAGAGATTGAGGTAGGTGGAGGTCAAAGGTGAAGTAACTTATTTATCACAAAGTTTAGAATTTTCACCATTCATGGATGGTCTATGTTATACTATTTCTTTGGGAGGTTGGGAGGGGCTGTGCTACGTGTAGGCATGTAGCAACTGCATTTTTTGTACCGAGGTGCTTTGGGGGTTTGCAACAGGCTACATCCAATATTGCTAATAAATTACAGAAAAGCGAGCTGTACTGTCTGTAATCTTGAAAAACTGTATGGAATGCACTTATGGGATCATTTGCATCTGCCCCTGATCATTTCAGTTCCATATTTTGTGAGATAACGTTGATATCTTCCTTCTTTGCAAGGTTGATCAAGTTTACCACCTTGAGGAAATAAGTAAAACTGAGGAGAAAATAAAGCATGAGCTACCTCCTTTGGAGAATCATAATGAAGGTAAATCATTTGGAAAATCAGTAACAGAGAATAGATGAACGAGTATCAATAATTATTACTAGCTGATTAATGAAAAGATAGTCTGAGTTATTTGAGCCTCATACAGACTCTGCTCATGGATCAAAAGAGCTTCTAGAAAGTCATGATATGTCCATTGAATGTCGCCCTGGCATCAAAGATATGGAATTTGAGTCAGATTTCACTATTAGGACAATTCCTCTACAATTCGAGGTACAAAAGAGACGCTTCTTTCAAAATTCGACAATTGTTTACTATTCCTACTTATCATTCAGCATTCGCCAACTGATTCTGCTTGTGCACCTTACCCTCTTAGGATGAAAGCCTTCATTCAGGCATGCAAAATAATCCAGCTCCAACAGCTCATGAAAATACAGCTTGTAATATTTTTTGTACTTCACAAAGTGCCACCTTATGCTCTTCAATTTCAAGTTGCAAATCAATAAAGGTAATTAAAAAGTGCTTGCTTGTATTATATGGCATTTTATACAATATATCTTATGCTGCATTGCCTCAAATATAACAGGCTCGTAGGAGGCTTTCTGCAAATTCTGAGACTTTAGGTCTTACAGAAACTATTTCAGATGGCCATATTCAAGTGGAGTTTCTGCGTTTTGAGGTTAAAACACTCTTGTACCTACTAGTTTATGCTCTATTCTTTTACCTTCTATTTATATGCTGTTATTATGACTTTTCTCACCTTCTGAAGTTATTTTCATATTACATTCTTTTTTGTCATCTCATTCCTTAAATTTCTCTAATTTGCCATCCCTTTCCACAGGTTAGCCAGCACACAGGTCGAATCCACTTGTATATTTGTGTTCCAGGATATGATTCAAGACCCAGACCACTTTTTGAAAATTTTCTGCCAGAAGAAGTAGAGTCACCTTTATGTTCTAGTAATGTCAAGAAAGGAAGTAGTCAGTTCTTGAAGAGAAATCCTGCATTTTGTAATATGTTCAAGGCATTTGTAAAAGAATGGTTGGCTCTAAGACCAATTGATCAGAAGAAACTGCTGGGAAAGCCCTTACAACTTCCCTTGAGCCTTGAGTTGTGCTATCTGAAAAATAGCATCAACCACAGCACAAAAGTATGCACCTTTTGACTTCAATAGTTCTTTCTTTTTTCATAAAAAAAACTTTTTTTTCCTTACAGACTCAGCTTGGTTTTAGTTATGAATAGTGCGCAAAATGTGCAAAAATAATGCCTGGTTTCCATTAAATTAAGCCTATCTATCTATATCATACGATTCTTTATGCAAATTCCTCTTATGTCCTAGAAGTTGCTGATGGTAAAGAAATGCTCCACTTCTATCAGAATTTTTAGTCAAGGACATTGCAATGTTTTCAAAACCATCTCAATGTGATCGCCAAAATTCTACTTTCATCTACTAACTTGCTGATGTGAAAGTAAAGAATTCTTAGACAATCAAAATTAGTTGTAAGTTGATTAAAAAAAGAATTAATAGTAAGTTACTAATGGGCAATTTAGTGTTGCAGTGCTGTGCTGTGCTGCAGAATCTGGTTAGTCAATAGAATTCTTTATACTAATGGGCAATGGGCAATTCGACGAGGTTTTCTTTGGAAAGGCCGGAAGGAGGTCAATGGAGGTTGCTGCTTGGTTGCATGGGAAAAAGTGCAAAGGCCATTGGAGCTCGGTGGATTAGGTTTGCGAAACTTGGAGATAATGGGATGGGCTCTTCAAATGAAATGGATTTGGTTGCAGAAAACCACAACTGATAGAGCTTGGCATGGTTTGGACATCCCTACACATCCAAATGTCCAAGCCATGTTTGCCATCTCGGTGATCACAAATGTGGGAAATGGTAGAAGCACTTTATTTTGGACTGACCGATGGCTTTATGGCCGCTCATTAGTGGATATCGCCCCTGCTGTTGCTGCTACAGTGCCGGCAAAAATTCTGAAATCTCGCACAGTGGAGCAGGCATTTGACAATCGTACATGGTTGAAGGACATTCAGGGCGGCTTGACTCTGATTGGTCTGATGGAATTCTTTCAGATTTGGGATTTTCTTGACACCTTTGTCTTAACCACAGATAATGACCAGCATGTTTGGAAACATGAGACCTCAGGCTCCTTCTCCTCTAAGTCGGCATATAAAGCTTTCTTCTATGGTTCCGTCACTTTTGAACCATGGCGTCGGCTTTGGAAACCATGGGCTCCCCCGAAGTGCAAAATGTTCCTCTGGCTTGCCATGAAAGATAAATGTTTGACTGCTGATCAGCTTGCAAAGCGTGGGTTGTCTCATCCGGATAAATGCCTACTTTGTGATCAAGAGGAAGAAACTGTTCAGCACATCCTTACAACCTGCGTCTTTGCAAGACAGTTTTGGTATAGGTTGCTCAATGCACTTAACTTGCAGCAGCTAGTGCCTAGCATTACTGAACATTGTTTCGCTAATTGGTGGCGGAGTCGCGGAGAGCTAGCAAAAGAGTTTGCAAAGCTCAGAAAAAAGGGGTCAACACCCTCATCATTTTGGGTGCCTGGATGTTATGGAAGCAGCGAAATGCGTGTGTTTTTGAGGGAGATTCTCCAAGTGTCCCTAATACACTAAGAAACCTGAAATTAGAAGCTCATCTCTGGTCTCTCGCTGGGGCTTCCAAGCTTCAGGGTCTTGGGCTAAACCGGTTAGATCTCTAGGCTAGCCTTGTGGTTCAGTTGGGTCGTTTCTAAGTTTTTTGTTGTATCCCACCCCCTTACCTTGGTCCTAGTAAGATGGGTGCTTGTTTGGACCTTTTTCCTTTCCCTATAATGCAAAGATACGCAGCTCTCCTGCGTGTTCGAGAAAAAAAAAATAGAATCTTTACCAATACTAGTATTTTTTTGGCTCTAAAATGGAACTTGTTTAGTAGTTAATGTATCCAAAGAAGCAAAATAAAACTGCAGCCTATAAGCCACCACAATGCCAAACTATTCCTGAGAATCTCATGGTAGCTAGGATTTGCTTGCTGCTACCATGCCATTGAGGTGTATAGCTTGCTAGTCTACGCTAGTCTGCTTTGGTGTCTTAGCATACTAGAATAATGTCACGGTTTACTGCAATCACTAGAGATCCTTATGATAGATCATGCCACTTCATTCAATGGAAGGGTCAAATGATACAATTTTTTTATACTCATTAGCATATAGTGTAAAGCAAGATTTATATGGGTGCCATTGTGATTGTAACATTTCAGGTTTCCCAGTACCTGCCAAAATGCATATAAGTATGAATATTTCATTTGTAGTACAGCTTTATCTGGGAAGTTGATACTTATGCCAGACATTGAGTCCTTATTATATGCCAAATTAAGAACTCATGAAATGAATGACAGAATAAGTACTTGGTGTTTGTTGGTTTGATCATGTTTCTTTTTCTGTCTGTTGTGATCTTCTTTCTTAGGGGTTGCTTAAAGGGGGAAGCAGGAGGCGTATAACACCATTGAATGATGTTAGTAATCCTTTGCCAGAAAATGCTGAATGGAGAAAGGTGGTTTTACATAATGGCACAACTAAAGAGAGAGAGTACATTCAAGGCTGGAAAGTTGATGATGAGCCTCTCTGCAAACTATGTCAAGGGCTTTGCAAGTAAGATAATTTACTCCTGTACTTATTTCAAGGAGCCAACCGTGTTTTGTCATAACAATGATGTTTACTCGTGTTCAGTGGAAAGCTTGCAAAGTCACCTGAATATTTTGAAGATCTATTTTGTGGTCTGGCTTGCTTCCAGGAATACAGGTTGAGAACCAGTGGCAGGGCCCTACGGCAGGTGTGAGATTTTTTCCTTCTGCTATTAGCATAGATAAATAAAGTTTGGAGTTTCCCTGCTGTACAAATAAAGCTAATTTGCTAGTTGTACGTACAAACATTGTGAACTATATAATGAAGCTTCTGCTTGTTAAATAATTTCTAGGCCCTGTTTCAAATAGAACGTGGTATATGTTCCCAGTGCAAGCTTGACTGTTTCAAGCTTGTCAAATATATTAAACCCTTACACAAGGAAAAGAGAGAAGAATACATCAGGAATGTTGCTCCAAATATTGCAAGTAGAAAGAAACTGTAAGTGCTGCACTCTGATACCATGCTTTTCCAATGCTTTGTGCTTTTGTTAGCTTCTCTTTTGCATATCTAGGGGGTTGGCAGAGTACTGTGGTTCGAACTTACAAATATTAATGAACATGGGAGTAGTTAGCATTGTTAATTTGTCGGTTTAATGTGGATGGCATTTTCTAATACTGTACTGTACCACAGGCTAGATAAGCTTGTCCATGAACCGACTGAGGGAAATGCTTGGCATGCAGATCATATTATACCTGTATATAAAGGAGGAGGTACAGTATATGCACAAGTTTTTGCATCTTGACTCTTAACTGTTAACAGCATGTCCTAATTTCTCTGATTTCTGGCAGGGGAATGCACACTTGAGAATATGAGGACTCTATGTGTGGCTTGTCATTATGAGGTCACCAGAGCTCAGCACAAGGAGCTAAAAGAACTAAGAATGAAGGCTAAAGAGCATCTGAAAAATGCCATGAATCGGCAGAAGGATGAAGTTAGTAGTTTCTCTGGATTCCAAGTATCTTTGAACCTTTATTGCAAAATAAGAAGGAAATAAAAATTATTTAACCATTTTTTCTGGAAAATCATCTGTCAATTCTTAAATCGTAATATGATTGTCTTATTGAAATGCTAAGAGATAGTGTTTCCCTCTGTGCTTGAACAAGACACAGAACGATATTTTTGTGGATTACACCTTAAGAAGTCAGTCCATTGTGTAGTAAATAGCTTGATTTGGACAGTCATACAATTCTTTTAGCTTTTTCAAACACACCGGTTCTGTTTCACTACTATTCTACAATGCTGACAGATTTGCTTAACTATGTGTTAATTCCCATTATTTTGTTTTCACTGTAGGCAAGTGAAGCAACAGAGGTAGATGACAATTCTTTGCTGGTTACCGTCCCCGGCAGTGCCTACTCCTGAGGATGTGAGGCTCCTGATACGCTCATAGAATAGGTCGTTCAACTACTAGATCATGAACATTGTACAGTCACTCTTCCAACTTCTTCAAAAGGGCGCCTTTTTTTTTGCCTTATTGGACCCCTATATTTTGTGCATATATGTTTTAATTCAACCAGTAACCAATGTCATGTGTTGTACTTCTGTATTGTCTTTCGATTACAATCTGCTACCATCTTCAGTCAGGCTTTGTTGTCAACTGAAGAAGATTGCCAGAATTATGAAAAGATTCTTGAAAAAGGAATGGAAACGACTTCTTTTTTTACCCAAATGCAACCAACTTGTTGTCAATTGTGGCCTTTTGGGGCAATTTGGGTTTATTTGAAAATGCTGGTTGCAATCCTGTTACTATGTTGCATCAGTTAGTTGATACTTGGGTTTTGGGCCAGTTTGGTGCAACATTCTATCCAGTTTGTTGAGATCTTCCACAACTCGAGTCTTGGTAAATGGGGTGCCAGGAGATCTGATTCACCATCAACGGGGGCTGAGGCAAGGAGACCCTCTTTCTCCAATACTTTTCATTATAGTCATGGATGTGCTTAATGCTCTGATCAATAAAGCAAGTGACAGTGGTCTATTGCAGCCCCTACTTTCTCGAGGGTCCAGTCAGCGAGCTTCTCTTTATGCGGACGATGTAATTCTCTTCTTAAGACCTTGCTTGGATGAATTGGCTTTAATCAAGGAGATTCTAAGGGTCTTTGGTGAGGTTTCTGGATTGGTCACCAACATCTCTAAATGCTCGGTGAGCCCGATACAATGCCACGACCATGTTATTGAAGCTGTGCACACCTCCTTTCCTTGCAAGGTGCAAGAGTTCCCTTGCAAGTATTTGGGGCTTCCTTTGTCAATCAAGGCACTTTCTAGGGTTGATTTCCTTGCTATAATTGATAAGATTGCTGCTAAGCTGCCAGGTTGGAAGGCAACCATGATGCACCCGGCTGGGAGGGTCACTCTCGTTCGTGCAGTGCTTACGGCTATGCCCATCTATCAGCTCATAGCACTAGACTTTCCTAAGTGAGTTCTTAAAGCTATTGACAAGATAAGGAGAGCCTTCCTTTGGAAAGGTCGCAAAGATGTGATTGGAGGCCATTGCCTTGTTGCTTGGGATTGGGTCAAGAGGCCAATTCAGCTAGGAGGCTTGGGAATTCTTGACTTAGAAGTGCTTGGATGGGCTCTTCGAATGAGGTGGTGTGGCTTAAAAGACTCAACCCGACCGCCTTGGGCTAGTCTTGATATTCAAGTGCATCCTCATTCACCGGCCTTGTTCTCCGTCTCAATCTCGCTATTGTGGGGATGGCAGCAGAACACTTTTTTGGAAGGACAAATGGCTACAAGGAAATTCCTTGCTTGCCCTTGCACCTGCTCTTTGTTTATATGTGCCAAAAAGAATTGCTAATCGCAGAACAGTTCAGGAGGCACTAAGTGACGGCACTTGGATTCGAGATATTAGAGGTAGCCTGCCTAGTGAGGCACTTTTAGAGTATCTCCACATTTGGGACCTCTTATCCGGTTTTGTGCTCACTCCAGGCACGGAGGATCAGCATGTTTGGACGCCGTCTCCCTCTGGTGAATTCTCAACAAGATCAGCCTACCGTCGTTTTCTAGAGGGATCTGTGGAATTTGAGCCATGGAAGGCAATATGGAAAACCTGGGCCCCTCCTCGTTGCAAATTCTTTGTTTGGTTGGCTTCCTTAAACCGTTGCTGGACAGCGGATCGTTTGGCCCGTCGCGGACTAGATCACCCGGAGCATTGCCCGTTGTGTGATCAAGAGGAAGAGACTATGCAACATTTGCTCACTTCTTGTGTGTTTACAAGGAGTGTGTGGTCTTCAGTGCTATCTCGGATTGGTCTCTGACATTTAGCTCGGAGTTGGATGACTGCATTTTTACAGATTGGTGGCGTCAAGCTTCACAAGGGGTTCCCAAGGTTCTTCGTGAGGGTTTCAACTCCTTGGTCGTGTTGATGGCTTGGTGGATTTGGAAGCATAGGAATAGTTGTGTTTTCGAGGGCGCTTCTCCTAACCATAATGTTATCTTGCGGGACATTAGAGAGGAGGCCAGTGCGTGGTGTATGGCGGGAGCAAAGGGGCTCCGTAGATTATGGCATTGATGCCTCTTTGTTTTTTGTTTTTCCCCTAGGGGGTTTGTCGAGTCGTCTAGACTCGTTTGTATCAACCTTTTCTTCTTCTTAATTCAATGATGCACAGTTCTCCTGCGGGTTCGAGAAAAAAAAAGTTTGCTATGTTGAAAAAGAAGTAAAATGAAAGTCATTGGCCTAATTATTTGTCGCGCTCATGTCATTATGTTACTTACCTATGTTTTTCCTGCGCTTGACGATTATCTCGTTTTAAAAAGCAAGCACGTGGAAATACACTTAGTTTACTATATACCTCTACTCCTTAAAAGTGTAAGTTGGTGGTCATTGGTTTGTTCTCTCTCAACTCTCTGCAGCCATTCGTTCTTCCTCGACTCTTTCTAGCAATCTGATCAACTGTGCATGGCTCCTCTCAAGCTGTCGCTTTCTAACCCACTCCTTGTTACGCCCACTACTTTCCTTCGCTCTCTCTCCTAAGTTTGCACGCCCACACCACTACCGTGTCCCTCACAATCGATCTCGTCTTTCCTCATCTCTTTCTCCCTCTTCTCCTCTCGGGCGCTGCTCCTTTCCTTCTTGCCGCTCCTCTCTGCGGTTTGTCGAGGCCAAGTTGTGCCAGCAGCAGATGCTGTCCAACCCCGCTCGCCTGTAGCGGGCTATGCCCAGGATTGCCTACCTCGTCTCCGGATCTATTGGTGACGATGCTATGCTGCGCCGAACGCTCAGGGTGCTCTAGCGCCTGTCCAACCTATACATGGTGCACCTCAACCTGTAGGCACTGGCCGCCGAGTGCTTCGAGCTCGCCGCTACCGAGTGCATGTCTACTGGGGCCCGACCATGGTGGCCAACACACTGCACGCAGTGGCCATCTTGCTGCGCGAGGGCAGCAACTGGGATTGGTTCATCAACCTCTCCGTCTCCGACTACCCACTCATCACCCAGGATGGTAAGCACAGATGCGATCTGCTCCACCTCAATTCCGCTCTCTTACCGTGCTATCCTCCTCTACATCATCATCGCCTAGCCACTGTCTCGCATGCTCTCTTCTCATTCGCCCCCATCTGCATCGTCACCGCTCGGGCACCGTCCCACTTGCTATCTCCCAGTGCCACCTCACTGAAACCTCCCCCTTCCCCTACGCCTCCAACCGCCATCGCCCCGAGTGAGCCACCTCGTTGTCATTTCTTGAACGGATTTGGTCATCGCCATGCCTCTTCCCTCCATCCCTGAAGTCTCCACCTTGGTTGCTAAGATGGGCGGTTCTTAGTGTAACTGCTACGGCGGCATCCTAGCCCAGGTCACAATGCAGTCCCTGCTGGACAAGTCGCCAGAGCGGAGCGGCGTGGTGGCCGGCGACGCCTTCGCCATCGACGATGGCAACCTCTTCGAGGCGCTCGACGGCATCCCACAGCCCTTCATCGACCTCTCCACTAACTTCTACACTAGGTCTGCTCCTTGGTCTCTCCCGTCCTGTCAGCTCTGATCTAGGATTTCTTCCTTCCTTCCCCAATTTCTTTTTCTGATTCTATGGCAACAGTTCAATTAAATGAAACAGGTTTTATGAGGATGAGGAGGAGTGGTTCTAGGAGATATTCGTGGGGTCAAGGAAGGAGGACACGATCCGAAACTAGTACGAGTTCTTGGTGCAGCGCATGGGCGGCCCCTGCTCTCTTCCTAGAGGAAAGGTAACTTCACTTTGCATATCTCAACTGTAAAACTTTGTGTAATTTAGGATGACTGTGGTAACCTGAGGTGTTTGAACTTCAAAGAGCAAGTTATGATCGCATATTAGATGATCCCAATATGATTTCAATATGATTCCAATATGATGGGTATATGTACATCTAATATAGAACTATACAAAATACTTCTTTATGGAAGCACCAACTCTTTCTAGAAATTTCATCTTCAGTGAGTGGGCTAACCTCTAAGCCTAGCCTCAGTACAAGAATATGTTAATGGAGAAGCTGGCTACTAATGTGGCCGACTAACTTCCCGAGGATATGTCTCTGTAGAAAGCAATGGAGAAGGTTGAGTACATTGCTGAGATTGTGGATATGGACACAAAGAAGGTTGAAGTTGTCGTTTACAAGGTTTGATTTCATATTCTTGTTTTCTTCTTCAAGCTTGATACTAATTTTTTTATTATATTTCACATATGATGGATAATATTATTTGAGAACATTATTTGAGAATCTTGTTGTTGAGTGTGCTCGTGTACCGATTACTCGTGTGTTCGAGTACTGTGTAGTCGGTATCGAGTACTCGGCGAGTTCGAGTACTGCGTGGTCGTAGTCGAGTACTCGGTGTGTTCGAGTACTACGTGGTCGTAGCCAAATGTACTCGATGTGTTTGAGTACTGCGTGGTCGTAGTAGAGTACTTTGTGTGTTCGATTACTGCGTGGTCGTAGTCGAGTACTCGGTGTGTTCGAGTATTGCGAGTATTCGGTGTGTCCGAGTACTGCGTGGTCGTAGCCAAATGTACTCGGTGTGTTCGAGTACTGCGTGGTCATAGTCGAGTACTCAGTGTGTCCGAGTATTGTGTGGTCGTAGTTGAGTACTCGGTGAGTTTGAGTACTATATAGTCATAGTCGAGTACTCAATGTGTTCGAGTAGTGCGTGGTCGTAGCCAAATGTACTCGATATGTTTTTGAGTACTGCGTGGTTGTAGTAGAGTACTCCATGTGTTCGAGTACTGTGTAGTCATAGTCGAGTACTTGGTGTGTTCGAGTATTGTGAGTATTCGGTGTGTTCAAGTACTACGTGGACGTAGCCAAATGTACTCGGTGTGTTCGAGTACTGCGTGGTCATAGTCGAGTACTCAGTGTGTCCTAGTACAGCATGGTCGTAGTCGAGTACTCGGTGTGTCTGAGTACTGCGTGATCGTAGCCAAATGTACTCGGTGTGTTCGAGTACTACATGGTCATAGTCGAGCACTTGGTGTGTCCGAATACTGTGTGGTCGTAGTCAAGTATTCGGTGTGTCCGAGTACTACGTGGTCTTAGTCGACTATTCGGTGTGTCCAAGTATTGTGTAGTCGGTGTGTCCGAGTATGTGTAAGAGTCGAAGACCCAGAGTCGGAGTGTGGTTGGAGACTCCGGACCAGTCGAATATTTGGTCGACAAGCCATGGTCGATGCCGTAGTGACTCAGTCGGTACTCAAAGGAGTACTGTCGTAGTCGTTAATCAAACTGTGCGGTGGTCGATGGTCGTAGCTATAGTGGTAGATGGTTGATGGTCATAGCTACAGTTGTCGATGGTCGTAGCAACAGTGGTCGATTGTCGTAGCTACAACGGTTGATGGTCAATAGTCGTACCTACAGTGGTCGATAGTCGTAGATATAGTGTCGTTTGTCTATAGTCGTAGCTACAGTGGGTCTTTGGTTGTCATAGCTACAACGGTCAATAGTCGTAGCTACAATGGTCAATAGTCATAGCTACAACAGTCGATAGTCGTAGCTACAGTGTCGATGGTTGTAACAACAGTGTTCGATGATCAATAGTCGTAGCTACAGTGGTCGATAGTTGGTAGTTGTAGCTGAAGTGGTCAATGGTCGGTAGTTGTAGCTACAGTGGTCGATGGTCGTAGCTATAGTGGTCGATGGTCATAGCTACAGTCGATAGTCGGTGCTGAAAGACCTGTGTGGTCAGAGATGCAGTTGAGGTGCTGTGGTCAATAAGCCTTGGTCGGAGGAGCAGTCGAAGCCGTGGTCGAAAGAGCGGTGTGCTGTAGCAGACGTGTGCGCTAGTTGTGGTCGAAGGCCTGGTCGATGCTGTGGTCGAAGTCACGGTCGAAGGCATGGTCGATGCGTGGTCGAAGCTACAATCGCAGGTACAATAAGACGGTCGGGGCTTTAATTCTGTTGATACATTTGTTAAAAATATTGTTTATAAAGATGTCTATACATCCTAAATGTCTTCTGTATTTTATTTTTATCATGTTGCACAAGAAACAATATCAACTACTAAACATGAACATCTATGTTTAATTTAATTTATTTATGAGTTTGTACATGTGTGCTTTACTTGATACATGTTTTTCGAAAGATAAAATTGATGTTCAATGTTTAGTTTGGAATCATCGTTTGATAATATAAATCACCCTCATTTAGTACTTCATGTAACACACAAATATCTTACCGGTGTGTGTGTAGTATAAATAACAACAGCACTATGGTGCCCAGACTCCATGATTGAGATTTTTCATCCATGATTAAGACTTTCTATCCTGATATATTATATATCATTGCACTTGCACGCATCTAAAAGCAATCCAAAGGCAGGGAGCCTTGGTGCCCCATTTCAGCAATAACAGGGGCACCATGATGCCTAGGCTCTATGATTGAAATTTTCCATCCATAATTAAGACTTTTCATCTTTGATTAATTCAGTGTGCTAAATATTGCATAGATGACCGAGAAATATTGCATAGATGGATAAAAATGTTGTGACCGACCGTACGACCATGGCCGCTACGACCATTGCTACTACGATCACGGTCGCTACGACCACTGCTACTACGACCACGGCCATGGTCGAAGTGACTGTGGTCGTAGCGGCAGTGGTTGAAGTCGTAGTGGCCGTGGTTGAAGTTCCTAACACTTCCGCGGCCTTGTCGTCGGTCTCACACTCTGCATGCCCACCGTCACCGAAAAGGCAAAATTCATCATATACCCTCTTCATAGTTCAAAATCTAGGATATACCCTCCTACACATCAAAATTCATAATATACCCTCCTCTAATCTATTTACTTTACAAAATACCCTCTTTATACTAATCTGTATAGGTAAAAGTATAAACATGTATTATACCGTATTTTGGGACCTAATGTACCCATTTTACCCCAACACCATTCCCCGTTACCCCATTCCCATCGGTGCTTCGAGGCGGCGGCGCCCGGCGGCGGCGGCTCTGGGCGTGGTGCGCGCATCGAGGCGAGGCGGCCCGTCGGCCGAGGCGGCGCGCGGCGAATTCAAAGCGGTGGCGCGGCGGCCTCAAGGCGGCGCGCGGCAGCTCTGGCCGAGGCGCGGCGGCATCGAGGCGAGGCGGCCCGTCGGCCGAGGCGAGGCGACGCGTGGGCTTGGAGGCGACGGCGCCGCGGCTTCCAGGCGAGGCGGCGCGGCGGATTCAAGCGGCGACAGGTGAGATCATCTACCCCTTCCCCTCCTCTTCCCCCTGGCGCCTCCCTTCCCCTTCTCTTCCCCCTAGCGCCTCCGGCTGACCCCGGAGCCGCACTCCTCGCTGGCTACGTCGACCTCCCCGGCCAGGGAAAATACAATGAAAAGGTATAAAGAGGGTGTTTTGTAAAGCAAATAGATTGGAGGAGGGTATATTATGAATTTTGATGTGTAGGAGGGTATATCCTAGATTTTGAACTATGAAGAGGGTATATGATGAATTTTGCCCACCGAAAATGGCTGCGGCCTTGTGCACGACACCATCCTCATGTTGGCCTCTCTGGATACCTCCACATGATCTGATGCCAATGGGCATATCATCAATTATCCCTTTCTGATTTCATGAATGCAACATTTTGATTTTATGTGTAACATTTAGATTTCATGCATGCAACATTGATATTCTTATCAATTTTTGTTGCATACATGGTCGAGAAATGTTACATAGATGATAAAAAAATGTTGTGACCGACCATACAGAGCTAGCGCCCGGATCGAACGTCCGGGCACTAGCAACTCCCTTAATATATACAAAACTCTTAACACCTTGCCTCACTCAAGGTGGGTTAGGAGGATATGATGCATTGAGTTTGAGTAGATGGAGTTGATGTTGTTCTTGAGTCTACGCCTTAGTGAAGAAGTCTGCAACTTTAAGCTCTAAAAGCACATACTGGTGATTGATGGACCAGTGTGCATATATATTTTTACTACATATTCGTGT
This sequence comes from Dendrocalamus sinicus, assembly GCA_036346575.1. Taxonomy (NCBI): domain Eukaryota; kingdom Viridiplantae; phylum Streptophyta; class Magnoliopsida; order Poales; family Poaceae; genus Dendrocalamus; species Dendrocalamus sinicus. The sequence continues at coordinate 5,130,286 of CM070660.1, read as the reverse complement.
GTGCACACATTTAGAGGGAGTTCACTCTGTGTTTTGTTGTTTCATTAGTATTGATCCATATTTTGTATCCACATATATTGGAGATCTCTACTTTAAAACATACTCTTGAGTATATAAAATTTTTGTAGTTCATAGATACCTATATTGCTTTATATCCAATTATTTGTAATTGTGGTGGTTGTCATCAATTACTAGAAGGGGAAAGATTGAAGAATCTAGACCCGCCATTATGAGTAAATGGTATGTCTTGGTAATATATGATAATCATATTGTAGGACTAACATTTTTTATGAGTTGAATGAATAGATTATGTTCCATGATGATGGAGGCTTTAGATAGTATCATCAGTTGATTGTCATCAAGTCAAGGTTCAATAAGAGGAGATGATCATGAGTTGATTAAGGTCTCGAAGAGCAGATGACATCATGTGTTGATAGATGGCAAGTGAAGTATGCATCATGGGTTGATGCATGTTAAGACAATAATCAGGACTTAAAGTGAAAATGTGTGTCGTCAAACTTTAAGATGATGCTCAAGGCAAATGTATAACTAGCTAGGACTAAGGATTTGTTCTTAGTCTTTTACCTGTCTTGGTATTTGGTTGGAAGACCAGATTGCTATTATAGAGTATCGTACTATTAAGAGGGGTCTTATCTAATAGCTTGAATCTCATCATATGTTGATAGCTCAATCTCGCTTGCTCTCTCTCTCTCTCCCTCTCCGTGGTATGATGCTATTATTTGTAAATATGTTTTGCAAATAGTTGAGGTTCATGCATTTAATCCTTGTAGTATGTGACTATACTTTGCAAATACATTTTGCAAATGGTTGAAGTCTATGTACCTACTCCTTGTGGTATAATTTAAGTTTGCAAATATGTTTTACAAATTATTGGAACTTATGCATTTTTTCTTGGTATAGTCTAAGATTGTTTGTTGCTACTTCTTTGGATTTAGACCATGGTAGTGACTCTTTAGAGTTCTTATGTTTTATGTATTTATCTAATGTATTTGATATCATGCAAATAGGTGGGTTGTGTAGCTCTCTGAATAAGCTTTCTATAAAGTCTAAGATTACTCAATTCCGACATCGGAGTCAAAAGTTACCGTTTTTCGAGTGTTATCTGTGGTGAAATCCAGGGCCAGTAGTACCACCCTTATACATGCGGTATGACTGCCCTTCCGGTACTACCGCCCGATATGACCCGATGATCCGATTGGGTCGTAGGTATGACCAGGCTTCGTATGGTGGTTGCTTTTTCTAGAGAGCATATTTTTGAGCTTTTCTAATCACTTTAGGTCGGTACTATCGCACTTTGTATGGCAATACTATCACACCTTTTGTAACGATTTGTTTTCAGCGTTTAATACTAAAGTTTATAGTTGCTGATATTGTAGCACGGTAGTACCACCATGTAAACTGCCATACTACCGCTCATGTTGATTTTTGCTCCCAATGGATAGTTTCTTTGTGTAGGGTATAAATAGGGATGGCAACAAAGCTCGAGGCTCACGAGCCGGCTCGGCTTGTAGCATAAATGAGTCGAGCCAAACTAGGATTTTAGCTAGGCTGCCTAACAAGCCGAGCCCAAGCCGGCTCGCGAGCCGCTCGTCAGGCTCGGTCGCCCAGTGCATATGCATGTGAGATACAAAGCTAAGGGTGGTAGGTGCTTGGTAAAACTTGTTCTTGAAATTTTACTTGCTATGCTACTTCTTATAGTATTGCAAGATAATGACCACCTTGTTCTTATTTGTAACAAATGCAAAACTAGGTAGTAATGATCAACCAACCAGATTTGTTGTGTTGCTAGATTATTGAATCGGTAATAACAGCCAGGACATAGTAAACATCAATGGGATTCACCAGCTTTTAGTAGCCTTTTCTGTTATGTATGAAATGAAACCATCATTGATTAATCAACTCATTAGTCATTGCCTTTTGCTTGTTAGTTATTGTGTAATTTGGTTTTTCTATTGTTTAATTGAGAGAATTAGTATTCCTAACGAGCCTAACGAGCCAAGCTCGAGTCTTCTATCGAGCCAAGCCGAGCTACCTTTCTAGCTCGCTAGCTTAATGAGCCGAGCCAAGCCAGCTCGATATCCACCCCTAGGTATAAATACCCCTTGTGACCAGTTGGAGAGTAAGTTGCTGCACCCATTTTCACGTTCTTGAGCTAGTGTGAGCCTCTCCTCTTAATTATGCATATGTTACATCTTGTGAGCAAGGAGAGAAATTTCTAGTTGCATCTAGAGGTGGATTTCGTATCCACTTAAGCTTGTTCATTCATTGCACGTGGTGAGAATCAAGCAAGAGATTTGACTTGTTACTCTTGGATGTTGCCGACTACAAAATGATGTTGGAGGTGTCGTGCCTGATGATCTTCTCAAAGAATGTTGTGAGAAGATCTGATGTGTTATAGAGGTTGGAGCTTACCTACCTAGAGGGGGAAAGAGCTACCACTAGTGGAATTGAGGTGTTTAGCTTAATTTGTGGAGCTGGTACAATTCGTTTGGACTTACCTCAATGTGAATTAGGGAAGACCGGCAAGTTTCCGAACACCACGGTAAAACATCGTGTGGTAATTGTGGTTTGTTTTCTTGTGATCAATCTATATTCAAGTAATTTACATTTATAGAATTAAATTGATTGTATATCACTCTTGGATGATAAACTTTTGACATAGACTTGGGATGTTGATGCACTTAGATGAACTTAGTTGATTTAGATTTTATTTGTTCGAAACCAAATTTATTTCCTCTTCTACATATAAACTTGATTTTAGCCAAAGAGAATTTTAAAAGCGTTCATTTACCTCACTCTAGTCGGCCCCCTCGACCTTACAACGGTGTAGGTAGAGTGTCAGTGGAGGCGCAACGCCAACTTGGTCGGAGCTCAAATGAGCACGAAGGCGGAGACAAAGGTTGTGGAGCAAGCTGATCCCGATGATATTGACTTGATGTGCTAGAGTAAAAATGATTTTTTTTATCCATAGCAACACATGTGTATTTAACTAGTTTATTATAAGCGAAATTGTAAAAATCCAAGCCAAAGTATGATCCCCCCAACTTTTTTCGTTGCATTTCCCACCCACTAGCATGCTGCGCGATTTCTGATGACATGGCAAGATTGTCTTCTAGCATAGTGTGGTGAGACGAGATTTCAGCGTGGCGAAGCACAGTGTGGTGAGATGAGCTTTCAGCGTGGCGAAGTGGATGGAACCAAACTCTTTAATACGGTGAATTGATTTGACCCAACTAAATTAGTTCAACCTTCCTCTCTAGCCTGACTAGTACAGCACGAAGAAGCATGGAAGAGATGTGAAGGAGGCTACCGAGGGTTCGACAGTGGCAACCTAGGGAGGTGCAGCTCTCGGTAGATCACCCCGTCACCTTTGTCGTCTCCTGCCACCATATGTCCTTCTAGGTTCGCCACAGAGTACGTCGAGGAGGAAACGGTTTGCCTCCCCTATGCCGTGCCCAATATCTCTTCATGCCAAGCTAAAAGATCACCTCGCCACGCTATGTTGAAAGAACACCTCGCCACATCATCAGAAATCGAACACCTCATCAGAAATCGTTGCGACAGGGAGACCGCGTACTAGTGGGTGGGGAAATGTCAAAATAGTTGAGTAAATTTCGTAAAATCACATTTTATTTGACAAAATTATTATAAAACCACACTTCTAAACATTCATTTTACAGAACTGCACTTATGTGCACGTAATATTTCGTAAAACTGCACTTTTAAGCAATATCGTTGTACATTCAGACCTAACATCCCAAGCCCACTTGTCATACTAACAAGGTCATATGCAATGGCGCAAACCGCACTTCTAATACAACTTGTGGCATGAGTCACATCGAAACTCGATTCGACGTGTTGGTATAATATGGTAATTTTTTTTAACCCTAGCAAAGCCAAAGCACATACACTCAACTGGCTTCTAAAATCCAAGTGGTTCTATGTTGCTTGATAGTTTTGATAATGGTAGTATCGTTTTGTGAAATTTACTTCAAAAGAAAACATCGCGAGTTAAGGAACTGTGTAGTAAACTTTCCCCAAACGATTTCAACAAAAATCTTCCCCAAACAACAGTACACTAACATGAGCACGGTCATGACCTGGTACGCCATGCGCCTTCCATAACGTGTTTCAGTAATACATCTGTATAGAAACATTATTAACTACCTCTTGAGGAATGAACATATCAACTTGCAAGTTGCAACTGACTGGAGTAAATTAACGACAGCTATCTCTTCCCTGTGGTGGCGCTAGATTTTCATATTACAATTGATAGTTTTTTTCTGTACAAATTGTTTGGAGAAGGATCAGGCATTCAGGCTAACTTGAGGCAAACATAACACCGCATCACAACCTTATTCCCTACATGACAACTTTTGATCTAGTCGTATCTCTAGCCCCAGGATTTGACCAAAAAAACAGGCCAAGCAACCTCGAACCAGCCTAGTGAAAATGACCGTTCCCTTTTCCAAATCTATACAGTCAAATCCCAGAATCATCACCTCCCATCCAACTAATGTCTCGTTTGCCTAGTGGTAGTCTGAAGCACCATCCTCGCAAAAACCAGAATCCAGTAGTTTGTTCTAAAGGTCTGGTCAGCTTGTTCTATTCAGTGTTGTATTATGTTCCACTACAGAAGAACTCTTCGGCTCTGTCCAAGAAAGAAGCTGGCATTTTTCTATGCAACATAAAAGTTGATGAAGCTTCTCCAGCCCTTTGCTTCAGAGGCCCATCATCAGCAGTCTTCGTTCCTCTACCATCCCTTTGGACCTTATTTCTGCTTAATTTGATGCCCCCTGAAACACCTTTTCCTAAAACTGGCCATCCACTTTTGCGGCTTGAACTTACTGAGATGTCACCTTGAGAGTTTCTGGTATCCAGTAAGATCTGTGTGCTGTCACTGGAATTGTTAGGTCCAGAACCATCGGCAACAATGGAATCTGAAGCAGTCAGTCCTGACGCTCTAAAAGACTTGAGCAAAGAACAAAGCATATCTGTGCTTATTTCTTGCTGTACTACGCTTCTGTTTTGATCACAACCATAACAAACAGCAATAAGAGCAGCAGCCAAGATGGGCATCAACTCAGGGTTGCTGAAGAAAACAAAAGGCAGGTCGCACACCTGTTTTTCAACCTATCAGATTGGCCCAACAGTCTTTGGAAACTAAGAGAGAAACATGGCTACACAAACAATTAATTACCTTGTGAAGTATGGTGGGACTCTTTCCCCACCGAAGAATTGCTTGATTCCCAGCATGAAACAAAGAAAAGTAGCCCAGAAGTAGCAGAGATTCTAGAAGCAGTAAACCGACCTGAAAAAAAGAGAGTACTCACTTCTATAAGTAGAACTATCCGCAAATGTTTGCCTAATATGTCTGTCTCTGCTGTGGTACACTGGTACCTTCCACTGGGTAGACAGGAGAACAGGACAAAAAAGCAATTTTACAACTAAAACATAAAGGTCCTTTTTAATAAAAGGAGAAAGTCCTAGCTGACTGTCAAGCATAAAAATAGCAGTATAGCACTGTATGCCTGTGCACGAAATTTACTTTGTGCCCATAGCTGTGTTCTAAAATGCCTGGTAGAATGAAAACTGTTCTGGTTGGAAATGACACCATTTCCAACAGTATTTCAAGAAATGTGTGCAAATACCCATTAAGATTGCGGTTCAAGGACAAGAGCTGGTTACCTGCATTAATTATTGACAATGACTAGAGGTATCTACTTTATTATTCTAATGCCTCCAATGAAAAAGAAACCGCAACCTAGTCAGTACAAGTAATAATGAACTCTAAAAATTAAAAAAATAATGAACTCCAGATGCAACTTGCTACTATCAACCAAGGAAGAATTAATTTACACAAAAGAAAAATTAGTTGAAACTTGAAAATAACTAATATGTTACTTAAGGAAATCAATCCACTTGAACAAAAATCAATACTTAAAAACACCATAGATATATCATGTTGAGAACACGCAAACTCATGCTTGTAAATGGAATAGCTCGTACGTTACCTGATCGTGTGGTACTCTCCATTTATTCATGCAATGACTCAGAAGGAAACTGATCAAATGGAAGAATTCCATCCTTAGATCTGATCTAGCCTGAAAAGAATTCATAACACGTAAGAGTACAAACTATTAAGGGTATCAGTGGTATTTCCTATTATACTAGAGTTTAATTTTGTGTCATCTTTGTACCCTATATATATTGCCTATTAGACCTCTTAAATATACACAATATTTATAACATGGTATCAGAGCAAAGGTTAAGATTAGGGTTTACTGTAACCACCGCCGCTACCTTCTAACCTCCATTAGTTTTCCGCTGCCAGCTGCCTCCAGGAGGAACAATCTTCGCTCCCAGAGGCAGCCAGCCTCAGATCGGGACTAGAGATGGAAACGGATTGGATACAATCAAATAGTCTCAAATGCGAATACGGATCTATATTTTTAAAATGAATATGAATACGAATTTGAATATTCTCGAATATAAATATGAATCAAATGTCATAACGGAAACGAATTTAAATCGAATATATACTTAATTTGGTCGAATACAAATATCCTCCAACATCTTCTAGAACAAATCTCGGTAGAACAAATTTCTAGTGGTTTTGTCGATTTTTCACCGGTTACTGAAATGATTACCAGTTTCATCGCCCAAATTCAAATTTCAAATCACAAAATTTGTTTAGGTTTTTCCCGGGTTCCGGAAATGGATTGAATACGAATCAAATAGTCTCAAATACGAATACGAATATTCTCAAATACAGATATGGATATTCTCAAATACGAATACGAACATTTTCGAATATGGATTTTGCTTACCACATTCGCGTTTTCTCGGATACGAAGATCGGATAAAACAGATTATCCGTTACCGTTTCCCACCCCTAATTGGGCCGGCGCCCCGACCTCTTCCAATCCTTCTTCCTCCGGTCGAGATCGAATCTCGATTCGCCGCCGCTGCCGTCTTCTTGGACTGTCGTAGCCACTCTCTCCTAGATCCGGCTGTCACCAGCAGCGGCCACGTCCGGATCCGGCCTTGTCCACGCTGGATCCATCGCCTCTCCCGGATCTAGCGGATCTCACCCAGATCTTCGTCCTCCTGCCCGGATCTCGAGCCGCCGCCGCCGCATCTTTCTTGGATCCAACCGACCACTTCCATCCGCCACTGGATCTAGCTGCCGCCTGTTGCATCTCCACCGGCCAACTTCTTCTCCGCCACCTTCTTCTCAACTTTGGGCACCATCAACCGGATCCGAGCTTTCCGAGGTCGCCGCCACCCTCTCCTGTGGCCGCCGCCCTCGGGTCGCTACTGCTCTACTTTGGCCTCCGCCCGCCTCTTCTCGCGCCGCCGCCGGGAAGGAGCGATGGGAGAGCGCCGAGAGGAAGAAGCCGCCGCTCTTCAACCCCTCCGAATCTCCATCTCCGACCATGGGCCGACGCCGCCTCCTCTCCCCTTCACTGGCCAATGGTGGAGAGAGAGAAAGCAAGAGAGACAGGAGGGATGGTGGAGAGAGTGAATAAGGAGATGCCAGTGAGGGGGAAACGTGGATGATATTCTAAAGTCGATCCGTGTGGTGCCAGACATCATGGAGTCCTTGTGAAGAGCGTCATTATTGCTGTTGCTGCTCTTGAGTTTTTTTTTCTTTTTGAGTCCTTAAGCCATGCTAATCTAAAAATTTATTGTCAATCATAGACGCATAGGGATTTTCTTTTTTGTATGGCAACAGCCGCCGCTCTTCTCTCTGAGCTATATGCAGATCGTAGAAATCATTATGATGCCGCTGCTTCTCTGTGAGCCGCCGCCCCGAGCTTCTAAGGCCGCCGCACTTCTTCTGCATTGTGCTTCTGTTGCGTTTCTTCTGCATTGTGCCGCCGCCGTCTTGTAGTTCGATCTGCGCTGTTATGCATTTATCTATTTCTCTTCGACTCAACATATTTTTCCAAGAGTTGCACGCTACGAAGACATTACCAAGATTCGGACTTCGGATTTTTCCTATTTTAGTGTCAACCATTTTCAAATACAATGCTATTGCATACGCCTTACATATGAGGAGAGGGGTGTTAAGGGTATTGGTGGTATTTCCTATTGTACTAGGATTTAGTTTTGTGTCCCCGTTATACCCTATATATATTGCCTATTGGATCTCTTGAATACACACAATATTCATAACACAAACTTACGTAGGTGAAAAACAGACTATGTGGATCTACAGTATTCCCATATTAGAGTATTGTCTTCTTGCAAGGCAGCAAATTCTACATGAGACCTTTATGGATGACTAATTGTCTAATGACACCACAGGTAGTTTAAGCATTTTTGATGTGCCTTCCTAGGCTAAATTTGTTGCAGTGCTGAAATTCATCAACTCAGAGTCAAATGATACATGCAAAAGAACAGGCAAGCACAGCCTTGGATACAATTGCTTACCAGCATGCACTGCAGAAGGGTGATATCCAAACAAGCCATATTGTTCAGAACTTTCAATACACCAATGGCTACTTCTTCAAAATTTGATGGAAGAATCGCTGATGCCTGAAAATTGAGTTGTCATTTTTCTAGCAAGAAAAAAATCACAGAAATCAATGCAAGAAGCATCTAGAGCATCTAAATTGCCCTGCTAGATGCTTCTTCATGCATGGCAGGAGCCTCTGCTCTAAAGCAGATGCTTCTTCAGCTAAGCACAGAGATAGGAGTGGTGTTTTAGTGTTTTAAGGTGTGAGTTTGGGTTTGGGAGTTTCTCTCCCTTGTTGTAGGAGTAGACTCTTGTCTCTCCGAACTTTTATTTCTTCTTAATGAAATGACACGCAGCTCTCCTGCGTTGTTCGAGTTTTTTTTTTCTAAATTGCCCTGCTGGATACAATAAAAAGATTTCTATGGTGTCAAGTTTTCTCCTTACATGCTACTGAAATCTTAAGAAATAATAGTATGCCAGTGAACAGCAAATTTACATGTGCAATGTCCTTTTGGCATATTTATTGTTTACAAGAACACAAATGCACACTGTTTTGAAACTGAGATATCTTCAATGCTATATATATCCAAGTGAATGTGAATTCTAAAAAGATTTCAACTGCAATCTCGTAAAAGTGACTCTTAAGGTCTAAAGAGTAATTGAGTTTGGAGATAACAAACTTTTTTCAAACAAACAGCAATGTTGCACCTTGATATAACCAGAAAGACAAACCTGTTCTGATGACGACCTGTTGTTTGCCTGGAGCAACACAGCTGTCAAAAGTGAAGGCAGACTAACAAGGCCTGTCTCAGCCATGGCAGAAAGTACAAGCACAACAGGTTCTTTTAGGTTTATTTCATTGCCTTTTCCAGGACTGTCATTCAAAACTGTACATACATTATTCACCTTTCTTCCTTCATGGCAACCATCCATAGTGCTGTTTTCATCTCTCAGACTTGGAATTTCAGAATGCTGCTCTATTGTATCTCCCAAATCAGATGATTGTATTTCTGACATGGACCCTGAGTTATTAAGGCCACCAGAGAGGCCTGGCAAGTCTTTTCTAGCTTCATCAACCGATTTTCTGTCCCCTGGAATGTTCATTTCATGCTGTTCAGAGGACTTATTTTCTTCAACCAGTTCACAAGACCCGCAGTTATCACATTTAGAAAGATCAAACTTGGTAGATGGCAATTTGACGTCTCCAGACTGGTGCGGTGCCATCAAGTGGTTCCCTACTCCTATGTCTTGTGAACTAAGATATTCGTATTCTTGAACTAGATTACCACCTAGAGTTCTGCATTTGCAGGACTCCCAATCAATGGTAGACAAATTTCCAGGTTTAGATGTTAAGACAGCCAAAAGGTTGAGACCAAATAGTATGGATGTTGGGAGTGGGGATCCTTCCACCTGCGGCCTATCATAAAGGGCAAAAAGATCTCGCAGACGATGGATTATTTGATAAGCCACAATCAGTTCTATCAAACCCCCCTGCATTTGGAGTTGTTCGTCATTGAGATATTCGTGACCAACAACCACAGTCACAGTCCATAAAAAGCCATCTAACACTTCACCTACTGACTCCATGTTCTCAGTTGATGTTTTACTTGACAGAAGATTTGAACTTCCAGACTGTGATGCTGCCACCTTAATGTAATTCTCTAGTGATGCAGATAGCATGGGAATAATTGGAGGTAAAAGATTTTGTACTAGAAAATAAGATCGATTAGCTGGAATGGAGAGCAACACTCTCAACAGGTGCAAAAGGTAGACAGTGACTTGACAAGCTCCAGGCCTTGAAGTGTGAGAGGCAGGTAAAGCAGATGCAATGAAATCAAGTAAACCAACTTGTCTAGAAGCATGTAGTTCGAGATCCTTTCCGTCTAAATACTGTGCCAAAATAAAGAATGTACTATTAGTAATCATCTTTGTTACAACAGTACAATATGTAATGAATAAGAAGTACCTTTGTCATGTCACCAACAATCAGACCAATACTCGCAGCACCTTCTTTTCTAGCTTGACGAAGTCTTTGCAGGTCCTGAAGCCATCTACTTAATTTAGCTTTGGCAGTTCCTAGAGCAGCCCTGTGAGCGATACCTGTATTTTCACCTATAAGTGGTTCAACAAATTCATGCTTGAGAGCCATTAATCTCTGGCGAATCTTTTTAATCCTTCGTTTCATCTGTGTGCCATTAGATGATTTAATTATAGATTCTGCAGTGCTGGCATTGCCTATCATTTGTGACTCTTCACCGCTATTAGCTGAAGCAGAACGATTTTGGCTGTCTTTACTTGGAAAGCGTCGCTGAAAAGGTGAAGGTTGATCCCTGAAATCCATTGAAGCTCTCTCCCGTATTTGTTCAAGGTAATACTTCCGACGCTGCTCACTTTCACGGAGCTTTTCAGCTAATTTTTGTGCTAAAAGTTCAGCTTCCTCTTGTTGTGCTTTTGCTCTTATCTCTTTTCTTCGTTGCTGCTCTGCAGCCCTCGCTTCCCGTGCAGCACTAGATGCTTTGCGCTCCTCTTCTCTTCTGACTATAGCTTCTTCTTTCTTACGCTGTATTTCAGCAAGGCGCTGCATCTTCTCAGCTTCAAGCAACTTTCTTCGTTCCAATACGGCCTCTTCCCTTGCAGTGTCCTCCTTCTGCTTTATTTTGATCACCTGTAGCTTTTCAGCTCTCCGCATTTCAGAATAATGAAGTTTCTGCCTCAGCAAGAATTTCTTATTTTCTTCATTCAGTGATGTAATAAAACGAACCTCACTGACCTTAATACTCTCATCACCAGCTCTTTTCGCAACCTGAGCAAGATATGCTTCATGACGAGATTCACCACGTTGATGGCGTGCATTCATTACTTCTCGCAGTTTTGAGCTGCGCACAGCCTGCCATTCATTGACACGGTTTAACTTTTCAGAGGTACGTTGTAGCCTCTGAACTCTCTCACTTTCTAGTTGACTCCTGATTCGCAAAGCTCGTGCATGCTTTTCTTCTGCTTCTCTTTTCATATCCAAAGCACTTCTTCTTTTCTTTTCAGGAGACATTAACTTGTCATGTAGAACACGAGCACGCTCTGTAACTTTTCTGCCAACACCAGGGGAATGAGACACACGAGAACTTCGAACAGGAGATTTCAGTATATCTTCCCAGTTTCTTTTCTCCTTCCAGGCATCCATTGACTTCCACGGTGCTGTACTTTGCTTCACATTTTCAAGATGGGTCGTACTCTTTTTCACTATATCTGTTGACTTGAGCCTATCAAATTTGTTTTCTTGCAACTCCCTATCCTTCTTAAAAGTGTGTTTCTCTATCTCAGAGATTGGTTCTAGGGCCCCTCTTCTACTCTTTGCAGAAGATGAAGGCATGCTTTGTGGAAGTGATCTACCTGACTTGAACGCATCCTTGCTTTGTCTCTCTCCAGTAATCCTTTTCTCACTACTATCAGAAAGTTTCGCCTGACTCTCCACTTTCAAAATGATATTCCCAACAGTTGCTGATGCTGTAGTCAACTTTGAGGAGCCACCTGAAACTTCTCCAGAGGAGCTCGATGCAAAGCTCTCTGCTGTTATACCAGCCTGCTTGCGTGCCAGTTCCAATTGGATTCTCTGGAAAGCCTCTAGAGATGAAGATAATATCTCTTGCCTGTGTGGTGAACTTGTCATCCGTCTGACCTGCAAATATCATATATGATATACCAAACAAGATTTTTTTTTTAGTACTCAAACATAGTTTTGTATTCCAGGAAAAGTGTGTCGCAGAAGGAAGAAAAGGAAAAAAAAGCTTAGCAGCTATTAATTCCTTGAGAGTTCCCAATCCAGTAATTCATCACATGCAGGTGCTTGTTCAATTATTCATGTATATAGGTTGACGCAAGGGGGAGGATACTATGTGCACACAACTAGCTGTTCAATAAATTATAAAATGATGCGGAAGAACTTCGAAAAACAGAAAAGAAATGCTAGGCAGCAATCACATAAGGTTATTTCACAATTTTGCAGATCAAATTAAAAGGTGTAATATGAAAATGAACCACAAGAAGTTATCTGGACAAACTGGCAAGAATACAGACCTCCCAAGACAAGGCATGAGGTCTCCGATGGTCAGCTTTCACAGTCATTGGCACCCCCTCCTTTGGTACACCAGGAGACTTTTTGGTGTTATCAAAATGCTCTGCCCTGGATTTCAGTTCTTGAAAATCTGATATAGCTTCTTCAAGAACAAGTATGGATTCATTAATTTGCTCCATATCACATTCTAATTCACAGAGGAGGTACAGTTCATCCACAGCCCTATTCAGATTCTCAAAAAGAAAACACCAAAGCCTCTGCCTGAATCTTTCTTTGCTCTCAGCAGTTTCACCTCCAAAATCTGCAGAGGCAGGTGCATGGTCATGAAGAACCGTTTGGCTTTCAGCGGAAGCATCAGATGAAGATGTAACTGGAACTTCAAGTTCATTATTTGAGCAGGACAGGGAGACAGAATCAGCTAAGGCAGTTGAACCACTAACATCCAAAGGACCATCTTGTATTTCACATGTATTCAATGGTTTTCTCTTATTTTCACTGGGTGTCTCCGCTCCTTGAATAATAATAGGTGTCTCATCGATTGTTCTACAAGAATTCATCTCAGCTTTATGTTTACTTTCATCTTTTGATTCATTTTTGGATTGTGTTGCGTCATCATCATGCGTGTACTTTCTAGAAGAACTATTATCTCTGTACGCATCTGAGGGTAATGCTAGTCCTGGGAGTTCATCAAAATCTCCAAACTTGACAGAAGTGTTGGACAAAACACCTACTGGCTCTGTCTTCGGAGGGTCTTTGACATGATCAAAAAGATCTGCAGATTTTGCCAGACCACTTGAACAGTTGGAGGATTCATGAGGCCCTGAAGGATCTATGCAATCAATCTTACCAGTTTTGGGAGGTTCACTTGTTTCTTCAGCCAACAACAGTTCTTCAGGTTTTTTTACTACATGCTCTGAGGCTGAAGCACTGAAGCCACTCTTCAGGTTACTAGCATCTACATCAACACATTCATCACATTGAACTTTGGTTGTTTTTGTACCACCTGATTCATCAACACCAAAATTAGCATTTGTGCTCTGAGGTGGGCATTGCGGCCTGTCACACCATCTTGAACTATCACTGCTATAGTTGGTATAAGACCGTGACGACAAGTTTGGAGTTTTATGACTAGGACTTCCTGAAGACCTCTGCAATGTGAATTTTGAGCTGGATCGATGTTTCTGTTAAATAATAAATAGAATTATAGCAAGTTAAGAACAACAGCAGTAAGAGTGGTCCCGGCATAATACAGAACCATACGAAAACATGATTGATCTTAACACACACAACAAAAGAAAATACAAAAGCACAAAATGTTCTAAAGTGTGGTTCTATCTTGATAATCCACAATAAAAAAATACTTTTGGAAGAGCCAATAACCCTAAAACAGCTTAGACCCACTTCCAGGGTTTATCTTGGTTATAGAAGACTATGTACTTGCAAGATAGTACTGGCTAACAAAATTACATGGATAAACATCCAAAACGATAGAATTGACTATGTTGTCATCTACTCATCTTATCCACAATGGAATATGGGGAAAAAATCTGTCAATGGATATGCGTCCTTGTGTTAAGCATATAACACAGAAGATCCACATAAGCACATCTGCTAGATTCAATCTTGGTGTACTTCTCTACTTTAATTGCTAACCAGGCGAAAAAATAATTACTGTCACTCTTGGCCAAGCTTTTGTGTCTGCATTCTGCAAGTCTGGACATGACCACACACGAGGTAGAAAACTAGAAATATTCTATGCTGGAAGGCCTCCAATTGATTTGTCCAGACTCCAGAATTAAAGGCTAGGGTGAGAAGACCACCTAGTTGCATGAATCAAACTTGCGCCACTTAAGACCTTAACCATACATTTATCGATATGGTGATTGTAGGAAGATATAGTGCAGAGAACTTCAATCATTCTATGGAACTAGAATTGAACAGAGCTAGACATGTACGAGAATAGCCTTACTTTTTTCACTTCAAGCCACCCTGATCCCAGATCATCCACACCTACATGATCACTCTCCATAACAGCCAATCAATTCTCAGTGGATCCTTACGGCATTCCTGCTTTTCGGACAAAGATTCCACACTAAATCATATTGTTCCTGCTGCCAAAAAAATGTTCCAGCTAAATTATGTCAAGTGTATTCAAAAAGGGATTACAAAAATAGCAGATTTTTCAAGACAATTGCTTGGTGATTGATCCAAGTGCCTCTGTTGAAAACTACTACTGATACGGAAAAGCCACTCCAAAACCATAACATTTAAATTCACCGTAAAAAATAAATAAACAAAAAAAACAGTCTTTCGACATTGATGATCTCCATACAAAGAGAATTAAACAAAAACATTCCAAAATTTTCACAGAAATTGAACAAAATTAGGAGTAATACATCCAGATTTAGAACAGGATCCCTTCGAAGTTTCTCTTCAAAATTGCAGTTTCAATTTAAATTCCAAAAGAAACTTCTTTTCCTCACTGACATCTACTACCAATCAGTATGGACCGAACAACTAGGCCAAAGGATGGACATTCCGGATACGCATTCCTTTTCCGCTAAAAGCTAGGGGTGGCTGCTCGGTGAGGGATTAAAAAATGAAATTTTCTAGTTGCAGGTATTAGGAACATCGGAAAAACGATCCACATTCCAGAGGAATCACTCCGTTGCCTACACATTTCGCAGCAATCAGGACAATCCGCAGGAATCAAAACACTAGCCTAAACCCATGGGAAAATTTTCTGCATTCCTCTGCACAGAAAGACCCATCACCTGTTAAAGATCGCGCCGTGGGTCGGCGCCATGGAGGTCGCGGCATCAGCGCGCCTGCCTCGAGAAGCCACCGGCGCCCGAGGAGCCCACCGCCGGCGTTGCGGGTGCGGCGTTGCTGGCGCCCTCTCGCCCGCGGGACGAGGTCGAGCCGGCGAATCACCGTCGAGCTCACGGCCCGCCGCCGCGATCCGCCGACGCCCGCGAGAGGGAGAGTAATGCGGGAGCAGCAGGAGGGTGCGAGAGGGAGGACGACGAAAAATAATGCCCCGTCACTGGAAAAGTAAAAGTGCTGCGCATCCCTGAAAACGTTATTTCGGATTACGTCTCTCGATGACGGAAGTGCATTTTTTTTGCAAAGCTTATTTCCGTTCTTCGTTTTTCTTATTACCAATGTCCCTACTTTACTACGGTTAAAAATAATATCATATTATCCTTACCACGTCAAATCAATATCGCTTGTGATCGGCCTGTCTGACCTACGCCCTTAGCTCTGTTTCTATGCTCGGCCACGCCACGCCTCTACACCAAATTGTTTTTCTATTTTTATGAGTAGGACCGAGTGACATACCACCACCGCCGCCACCAATAATTTCTTTTAAGTACTCCTTGAATCACAAATACATGTTGCTTTTGAGTTGCTTGGAGTCAAATTCTCAAAACTTTAACTATTAATATCATTTTAAATATTTAGATTGGATACATAAAAATTATATTATAGATTGATCTCGAAAATTACTTTCATAATATTATAATTTTATCAAAATTTATAAATATATTACAATATAAATCAGTGATTAAAGTTGTATTTTGGAGATTATATCTATGCCAAAAAGAACTAGGATAGTGCGACCCCTTGCAGGGCGAGCAGTAGTCCTTTAGCCTTTGTCGGGTCGTCTCCTCCAGCGGCCTCGATGGCCATCTCATAGGCACGTAGGAATTCATAGGGATCGGTGTTGCCCTCGTAGGGCTCCATCGTGGGTATTTTAATATCCTCCGGCCACATGCACCGCTTCAGGCCTGCACTGAGGGGGACTCGAGGTCCACCCATCGGGGGGCGCTGCGAGTGCCAGTAGTGGCATTCAGACTCTCTGTCCTTTCTGCGGCCACCTATGTCATGGCAACAATGCGAGCCTGCTGGCTCCCCGCCTCATGTATCTCCTGCATGGCCCTCTACAAGTCCACCAGCTCTTGTTGCAGCATTTTGTGGATGGCCTCCAAGCCGCCACTGCTCAGGCCTGACGCAGTGACCATGGCACTCTCTGCTAACTGCATGGTAGAGATGAGGTGTCAGGGCCATCAGAGGTTGTCGCATCAACTACAGGGGCACCGGAACTACCGGAAGCCATCGAAGTAGGGTCCTCCACTTGTGATGTCGCCCGCTCCGTAGCATGTACCACTGCCGGAGAGCTGGGTTCATTACCCTCCACGGTCCCAAGCACTATCACCCTAGTGTGCCACTACCACAGGGATAGGGGGCCTTGACCACGGGCTCCCTCACACTCGCGGTTGTGGTCTTGGCCATGGTGCTTCTCTTTTGTTTGGGAGCATGCGTCAACTTCCTCTTCGGCACCATCTGGCCCAAGTGTTTTTGCTTCAGCTCATAGCCTCTACGTCGCTCCTCATGGATGGTGCCAACTGTTGTGGTTACGCACCAAATAGAGGATACAAGGGCTTCGGGTGGCCCAAGAGAGGCGCCTAGAGCCTAAAACTCAAGAAAGGGCAATGGTGTAGTGTGGCTAGTATTCAATCTCAATTCAAGTCTATTTTGTACACTCAAAATATTCTCTCTTCTATGGTGCCCTAGGGGTCATATTTATAGCCGTAGGTAAGGAGGTTACACAAATGCCCCCCTTTTGGGTCCTAATAGTGGGGGCAGATACGTCATTTCTTTGGCATAGCCTTTATGGGCCTACCTTCTTATTTATGTTTACACTTGGACATGTTCCCGGTGGGCTGATTGGGCCACGGTAGGGGGGCCACTCCCCCAATAGTATTTCTAGGGTGGTGAAGACGAGTGAAATGTAGCTCATGTGAGACTCTAGCCAAAGAAATTACCTACCTCAAAAAAACCCTAGAGCGCTTCTCCAATAGCAAGAAGAATCTCAATATGTTTCTAGACTAGTCCAAGATTAGTGTTAAGAATAGAGGCCTAGGTTTCAATGCCTTAGAGTATGCCCAAAAGAATCCTCCTAAGGTAGTGAGAGCTTCAGAGAATGACCTGTTTGAGTCAGTTACTAAGCCAGAGAAGACTATCTTCAAGTCTGCTAGTTTTGCACAGAGTCCCTCTATGATAGTAGGTGTTTCTCATGCTTCAGGTGAGACTCATCATCGAGTCAAGTACCATTGCACCTGTTGTGAGAGAGATGGGCATTTGTATCAGTTCTACTTTAGGCGACCAAGGAGAAGAGGGATATAGAGAGCCCTTAGAGCTAGTGTGCTCCTGTAACCTAGAGTGTTCATAGATCCTCAACCAGACCTAGGTTTGTAGAGGACTTGTTTGATGGTTCAAGTCAGCCTCTCATCCAGGACTTGGTTACCATGAGAGCAGGATAGGTCCACAAGTGCCTACTAGACAGGATGTGTGCTAGACTTTTGTTAGACCTAAGAGAGAGTCCATGGGGAGTCTAAGTAGAGCTTGTGTGGGGGTGTGTCCTCAGGGTAGTCAAGTTGTGCATCATTCTGTATCTATTTCAGCTTCTAAGACTAGTGTTGTTGTCCTACTTGTCGTTTGTCTCAGTACTGAATTTCTCATGTGCTATTGGTTAGGTGAGCGAGGAAAGAGAACGTGTGGCTAGTAGACTCCAGCTATTCTCGACACATGATCGAAGATTCAAGATGGTTCTCCTCCCTCACTTATGCATCTGACGATGAATTGATCACATTCAAGGATGCTTCTATCAGTGACATCATGGCAAAGGGCACCATTCAAGTCAACGAAAACTTTTTGCTCAAGGATGTGGCCCTGGTAAGTAAGCTCAAGCATAATCTACTCTCAAGCTCGCAATTAATTGATGATGGTCTTGATGTGAGCTTTAAAAGGAATACTTGTAGAGTTCTAGATTAGTCTGAGGATCTAGTCTTTGGAATTTCTTAACAAGGGAGAGTCTTTAATGCTGATTGTGCTGAGTTTTCCACTTCTAATGTTAGGTGTCTCATTGCCTCAGAATCTAGAGATATTGTCTTTTAGCACCATAGGTTGGGACATTTGATCACTTGACATGGGTCACTAGTATGGATCTAGTTAGAGGACTACCTAAACTCAAGGATGAGACAATTTTAGTGTGTTCTCACTGTAGATATAGTAAGATGGTTGCTGCTTCACATCCATCTCTTACTATGGTCATGACAGATGGTCCAGGTCAACTCTTGCACATGAATACTATAGGATATGCTAGAGTTCAGTCAGTACAAGGGAGGTGGTATGTGCTGGTAATTGTCATCGATTACTCCAAATATTCATAGGTACACTTCCTAGCATATAGGATGAGGCTTTTGGCCATTTGAGAGAGTTAGCTCATAAATTGTCAATTGATCTTTCAGGAGCCCTTAGTATCATTAGGAGTGATAATGGGACTGAGTTTAAGAATTCATCATTCTATTATTTCTATACTGAGCATAAACTAAAGCATCAGTTCCCCTCTCCTAGAGTTTCTCAACATAATGGTGTAGTTGAGAGGAAGAACATGACCTTAGTTGAGATGACTAGGACTATATTAGATGAGTTTGCCACTCCTGTGAGGTATTGGGCTAAGGCAATTTCTGCTGCATGTTATATGTCTAACAGTGTATTCTTGATAGCCTCATTATATAAGACTTCTTATGAGTTGAGATTTGGTCATAAGTCTAGTATATCTTATTTTAAGGTATTTGGTTATAAGTGCTTTATTATTAAATCTGGCAACCTTGATAAATTTGAATCTAGTTTTTTAGAAGGGATTTTTCTAGGATATCCTGCTCACTCTAGAGGCTATCGTGTGCTTAATTTAGAGACTAACAAAATTATAGAAGTATCTTAGGTTATTTTTTATGAGGCTAGTCCAGAGACTAGACCAGACATTGCGGTTTCACAGGTTGGGAAAGATTCAGAGAATATCTTCCTTGAGGAGTTTGATGGAGAAGTCGAGGCTGGTGTCTACTTCCACTCTAGCCAGCCGAGGCACCTGCTTCTACCATTGCACCTTCAGCTGGATAGCCTACTCCCATGACTTCTTCAACATAGTGTGGCTCTACTCCTACCACCATAGCCCATGAAGTATAAGCCACTTCTGCTCTAGGACTCCCTCGACATCTTCAATGAGAGCATCCTCCTAATCAGATGATTGGAGATCTTCATGAGCAAGTTACTTGCTCTAGGTTTATCTCTCCTAATTCACATTATCATTCTGCTTTCATTACCTCCTTTGAGCCACATGATGCCATCCATGCATTTACTGATGAGTCTTGGATTAATGCTATGCATGAGGAGTTAGAGAACTTTAAGAGAAACAATGTCTAGACCTTAGTTGAGCCTCCGCATGTCACAATGTTATAGGAACCAAATGGATTTTCAAGAACAAGTAAAGTGAGGATGGGGTAGTGGTTAGAAATAATGCTAGATTTGTAGCTCGGGGCTTTACTCAGGTGGAGGGCTTATATTTTGAAGATACATTTTCTCCAGTTGCAAGATTAGAAGCCATTAGGATACTCTTAGCTTTTGCAACCTATAGAGGCTTTAGACTATACAAATAGATGTTAAGAATATTTTCCTTAATGGTTTCATAGAAGAAGAGCTCTACATTAGGCAACCACCTGAGTTTGAGAATCCTAAATTCCCATACCATGTTTACAAGCTATCTAAATCCCTATATGGCATTAAGCAAGTTCCTAGAGTTTGGCATGATAGGGTTAAGTTATTCTTATTAAAAAAAATGGGTTTGAGATGGGTAAAGTGAATAAGACATTGTTCACCCTTAAGTATATTAGTGATTTTCTCCTACTTCAGATATATGCAGATAATATCATTTTTGGAGGCTTGTCTCATATTCTTATTTTTAAGTTTTCAGATATTATGAGCAAGAAATTTGATATAAGCATGATGGGGGAATTGAAATTCTTTCTGGGATTCCAAATTTAGCAGTTGAAGCAAGGTACTTTCATTTATTAAGCCAAGTACACCAATGTCCTGCTTCGACGCTTTGACATGGGGAGTAGCAAGCTAGTCTCCACACCGATGGCTTCTACTTCTACTTTGTATCCAGATGAGGACAGCGAGCCTGTAGATCAGAAGGAGTATTGCAACATGATCGGCTCTCTCCTCTACCTCATGGTTTCAAGTCCAGACATACAATTCGTCATGTTTCTTTGCACTCAATTTCAGGCTTCTCCTCGTACATCTCACCGCCAAGCAGTGACGTGCATCTTCAGATACCTCCAATCTACCCTTTAGTTTGGACTTTGGTACTCTTGTTCTTTTTTCACCTCTCTTTGAGCCTTTTCATATGCTGATTTTGGAGTTGTAAGATAGATAGGAAGAATACTTCTAGGATTTATCACTTTCTAGACATTTCTCTTGTCTCTTGGTCTTCTAGGAAGCAATCTTTTATTACATAGTCCATTGTTGAGGTTGGGTATGTAGCTGCCTATAGTTGCTCTTAGATTCTTTGAATCTCATCTGCTCTTAAGGACTTTAGGTTAAAGCTAGATAGTGTTCTACTTTTCTGTGATAACACTAGTGCCATCAATATAGCCAAGAACCTAGTGCAACATTTCAGGACCAAACACATACATATCAGGTATCACTTTCTTAGAGACCATATGGAGAAGGGAGATGTTGTTCTTCACTTTATTGAGTCTGAGCTCTAGGTTGCTGATATTTTCACCAAACATTTGGATTTTTCTTGTTTGCTTTCTTACAGGGAGAATTAGGGGTTATTCATCCTATGGGACTAGATTGAGGAGTTTAGCTCTTATGCATTCATATATAATATATTGTATTTTTATTTTTACCTTGTCTTGCATAATAACATATTCTGGAGCTTTGTCTATTATCGTTGTCTATGCTTGTATCCAATCATGCTTTTTTCATTGAGCTTTCTACTTCATACGTCTACATATCTACGTAGCTTAACTTGTGCCATGACTAGTCTTTAAATCTGCTCAACTTGAATTAAAATTGTTAAGACTGAATTATTTGACTAGTTTAGCTCTAATGATCATTTTCTGATTCTTGCCATATCAAACTACTGAGTTGAGTTTTGAATCTGAGTCAAGCCTGGTTAGAGTTATTTAGTTCCAACATTTAATGACTAGTCAGCTCTTACATTAAAAAAACATTGATCTAAAATCTCAAATGTGCTCAAAATTATATTTCAACAATTCTTTCTCATGAGATAGCTTGTCGTTGCACTTGGCATGAACTTAAGTATAGTTTTGTATGACTAAGACCATTATTTTAAGTTTAATACTTAAGATGGTCGACAATGGCTTGAGATGCTGAAAATTGACAAAATTTAATTTGTTAAAGTTCAAAAGGCCTTTGTAGATGGCTTCTAGTCTAGAATATACTTTACTGGGATAGACCATTTAATTAAGTCTAAGAACAGGACACAATTTACCTAGGACACAATTCTTTCAAATTGGATGGAATCAAGTCTAATAATATTGTGTTTCTTGATTTGATTTGGTTCCTAACAACCTTGCTAAGGTCCATACCAATTTTGATAGCATTTTGACAAGATTGGATTTTTGTCCCTAGAAGTTTGTGCCAAGAATAGGACAAGTGGTAGTTCTGGCCTTCGTGGAGCGGTAGTACCCAGTGTGGTCATATCGGCTTGAGGTCAGCCTTAGTATTGCGTCGATCATATTGGAGTGTGGTCGGTGGTACTAATGGTCAGGCAGGCAAAAGCATGGTTGTTGCTTCTTATTGATCCCAAATCTTTATAATTCTCTTATAGGAGGTGTAATCTAAATTTGATTACTCTCATAATCATTTGAGTGAAAAATACTTAGTGGAAAAAGAAGAAGCTTCTGCAATTATTCACCCCTCTGATTGCTGGCATCAGTCCAATAGATTGTGAAGAGACGAGTTGGTGCATATGGTGCACCAAGTGGCGAGAACGATGAAGGTAGAGACAGTTTAGGGGAGACCGAATGCGTGAAGACATGACGACTAGTCATTGGGCCCTAGGGCTATGTGTCAAAGTATGTGGGGATGTTTTGAGGTGGAGGTGAAGACGCTATCAAAGGAAGGTGCCCAAATTCTTCATCGAGTATATTTTGGTAGTTGGCTAAATATTGGGTTGGTGCCTTGATCAAAACTGCGGTGCGGAGAGGCACACAGGAGAAGTGGTTAAGGTCAAAGAGAGCCGAAATTGCTGAGTGGATCAATCGCTAAAGGTTTAGTGAGTTGAGTCTTGTAAATACTTTGGGAAGCATATGTGAGTGCGTAAAACCTGTGTTAGCGGGGTTAGCAGGTTTCCCGTATGTCTTAATGGGTTGGACCCATTAGGGTTTATGGCTGCTATTAAAGGGGACAAGAGGAGGTGTTAAATCTAAGGATTCTTGGGTTGAGGTTTTGTTGTTTCACCTTGCCTCTTTCCATGGTTTGAGAGAGAGTTTGAGAGAAAAGAGTGGTGTTTTGTAAGCTCCTTGTAGTCTCTATAGTGTTTTAATCCCTTTTTTCTTTGTGGTAATGAAGATCAAACTTTGACTCTCAAATTGCTAGTTGTTTATGTCTTGAATTTTACCTGTATCTTGTATTCTTGATGTGATTTCTTGTCTCCTGAGTTTTCTTTGGGTCTTGCTAGAGCCATGATGAATAAGAGGAACTAGAATATCCTAATTGATCAATTGTTGCCCATCTAGATCACTTCCATAACAAAAATCAAGATTATACCTGGTCCGTGAGTATTCTTGAGAGCAAGATTTGTGACTTCGTGATCGAGAGAGTTCTAGCCAGAATTCTTTCTTAAATTACGCTGTTAGGATATGTGAGAATAGATCTTGAAGACTTTCATGTCTTTATCCTCACAAGTAAATAGTAATTTGAGGTCTTAGGTTTTTTTATGTTCTTGTGGTTTAGATTTGATTCTCTTTAATTTAATGAACATGAGCCTAAGAATCTTATGATTTTGATTGGTTTAGAATTCTAATGTATTGAATAAGTCTCATGCAAAATTTGAAAGTATTTTGGATGAGATTTGAGCAAGTTTTTGACATTTGAGTTTACTCTAAAAGGTTTTTGGATTTAGAAACAGGGGACCAGTCAGACTGGCGTGGACCTGTAGTCAAACCGGCCCCAACGGCAGACCACCCTTGTCCTTGTGGTCAGATCGGCAGTGGCGATCAAATCGGCCTATCAGTGGTAGTCTGATAGCAGAAGATTGCTAATTTTATTGATATAGATTTATAGCTTTGTTTTGCTAAGTTTAGTTAGTGTAATCTAAACTTAGTGACTTGTATAGTCATTTGAGTAAATATTTTATATACAGTTAAAAAAGTTCAAAAATACCCTAGAATTACCGGTATCGGTCCTACAGTTACATAGCATCACCTTCCGTCGTTTTATCTCTAAAGGAAAGTTAACAACATCCTACAATAATCATACACAATACTGGTCGCAGATGTATTTTAGCGGTGACAATTAGGCCCCGTTTGGCACAGCTCCACCACCAGCTCCTTGGAGCTGTTTCGAGCTGTTTGGAGCTATTTTGTGCCAAACGGGGTAAAACAAAATAGTTCCACCCAAGGAGTTCCTTAAAACCTGCTGAGACAAAAGTAGCTCCACCCAAGGAGCTGAAAAAAGTAGCTTCACCTGGCTCCACTTGTGAAGTAAAAAAAAAACAGCTCCACTTATGAAGTGGAGCTGTGCTAAACGGGACCTTAATTATCGCTCCTCCACGGCATCCATGATCAAACACCGAACTCCCATGTGATTCTCTCTCCTACCGGTTTTTAACTTCGCTTCCATGCATGGATTTCTCCTCCCCCGAAACCGCACCCATCGCCGGCCCCAACAAAACCTCCGCGCAGAGCAGATCACAACCTCCGCTAGCTTCGCCATCTGCTTAACCACACCACCCTACCTTTCCTCCCCTCTACTCCTTTAGCTCTCTGCTCGCTCGCCTCAAGCTTGCTCTCTCTCCCCTCCCAGATCTCCAATGCTCGCAGCCGCCGCCTCAGATCTTCCTCCCGATCACCTCCCGGTCGGTTTCTTGATCCCTGGATCTTGAATTCCAGCTTCTTGATCATGGATGCCGTGGAGGAGTTTGCTGTTTCGGCGGTGCATAGGTGTAAGGTGTGCGGGAAGGGGTTCCAGTGCGGCCGCTCGCTCGGCGGGCACATGCGGTCGCACATCTCGCTCGGGGAGGCGGTGGCGGCCGAGGTCGACGCCGACGACGAGCTGAAGCGTGTTTCGGTGAACGGTGGGCGGAGCTCCAATGGCGTGGTCGGGTACGGGCTGAGGGAGAACCCCAAGAAGACGCGGCGCCTGTCCGACTTCGCCGACGACGAGGAGGAGGATGGTGGTGATGATGGCGAGCACAAGGCGTGCAGAGAGTGCGGGAAGTTGTTCTCGTCGTGGCGGTCACTCTTCGGGCACATGCGGTGCCATGCATTCGGCGCAAGGGTTCACGATGACGAGGACGTGGACGTGGAAGAGGAGTTCTTCGCCGAGGAGGCGGAGGCAGACGAGGAGGGCTCGGTGGCGCCGATGGAGCCGTCGGCGCCAGCGGCCATGACTGTGATGGCCGCGCCGCCGAGGCGGAGGCGCCGGTCGATGCGCGTGGCGGCGCCGGCCCCCGCTCCACATCCGGTGCTGAGCGGTTTCGAGAAGGAGCAGGAGGACGTCGCGCTCTGCCTCCTCATGCTCTCGCGCGACACCGGCCTGTGGATCTCGCCGGTCAAAGAGGAGCATTTGCAGAAGGAGGACCACAAGAAGACGACGGCGAAGCAGGTGTACCTCCCAGGAGACGGCTATGCTTGCAACTCCGACGACGATTCAGCTCTGCTCCAATACGGCGACGCCAAGATCAAGAACGACCGTGGCATCGACGTCGGCAAGAGCAAGAAGCGAAGGACCAGCTATTACACTCCCAATTCTAGCTCGCCGAAGAAGCAATGCGAGGTCGTGCCGACGAAGCGCACCCGCTACGAGTGCCCCGGGTGCGGCAAGGTGTTCAGCTCCTACCAGGCGCTCGGCGGCCACCGCGTGAGCCACAAGCGGATCAACACCAGCTGCAGCGCCCCCAAGGTAGCCGCCCCCGCGCCGGAACCGAGCGTCGAGGCGTACACCTCGTTCGGAACGCTGTCCCCATCGGCCTCACCTGACTCGGTGGCCACCGGCATTGGTGCCAAGAAGTCAGCGGCGGCGCCGGTGGAGAAGTTCGAGTGCCCGGTCTGCTTCAGGGTGTTCGCGTCGGGGCAGGCACTGGGCGGGCACAAGCGGTCGCACGTGATGACCGCCGCGTGCTCCGACGACGGCGAGCTCTACGGTAGTGCTAGTGGCAAAGCAAAGCAGGAGCAGGAGCACTCAACGGTGGTCACCGGGTTTCTTGATCTCAACTTCCCGCCGGCTCCATCAGAGGAGGCTTGAAGCTTGGTCGAGCTGTACTGAGCCAAGCTTGATCCGCAAATTGAGGTGATCAATGGGGATGTGTACAGATTCAATTCATTTCATTCTTTTCAACCTCCATGCTAAGGGGATAAATCTTCGAGGAAAATGAAGAAGAGTTCAGAGAAGTTTTCTCTCGAGGAAAATGAAGAAGAGTTCAGAGAAGTTTTCTCAGGTTCCATCAGTTTTTTACATTTTCTTTAGATTTTCTCTTCTTTGAAGGGACTAAATTAATAATCCTATGATAATCTGAGCTCATAGAGCTTACAGTACCTGAGCTGATTCAGTTAATGGCTTCTAAGATTAACTCAAAAGCTGTTGTTTTTACTTGGTCACAGTGTTATTTTTAACTTGGCCATCTGCTTGCTGTTAGCTGCTATCCATGTAGTAGTAACTGATCCCCGTGAATTTCTGGGTCAATGCTAACTTTTGCTCTGTTCCTACTTTTGCTGCACTAATCTGAGATCTGCCTTGTGCGAGGCAGGAGCAGCTTAGTTGCAGCCTCAAAGTAACCAATTGCTTCAGTTGCTGCATGCTAGTACAGCAGTACTGTCATGCTATTGGTTGGTGGCTGTGAGCAACGTTGTCAAGAGAGAAAGAAAGCACAGCCAAGAGCATTGGACCCCAACCTCTCTCTCTCTCTCTGACAACACAACAAAGAAATGTGCAATTGTGCATAGAGAATGCATTGTGCAAGCAGGGGTAGATGTATGTGAGCCAACTAAAAGAGGAGAGCAGCAAGCAAGGGGGCGAATAGACTAATGGAAGCTCAGAAGCTGCAATCTAGTGATGAAATGATTGGGTTAGTATAGTGTAACAACCAAATCTTTATGCAGAAATAGGTACTGAAGAAAAAGGATTTAGCATGCATGTGTGTGCGTGTGATGGCATGTGGTATCAATGCAGGGGTTGTTCACTTGTCCACCAGAACACAGGACAAGTCTTCTCACTCACCATTCCGGTGTATTTTTCTCTCTCACCCCCACTCTTTGTTGCTTTAGCAAGCCTGCAGCTAGAGATAGTCTATGTTTTCGTCGCTAAAGATAAATATTAATCATGCCATCTTTCTCTCTCTCCTCTCTTCTCTCTCTCTCTCTCTCCTGAGGGAGAGACAGGCACAGACAACTCACACAAACATTGTGTTGATCTCTCTTTCTTGCCCACCTCTTTGAACTGGTTTGCCTTGAGAGGCACACAGGACACTAAGGTGGTCTCTCTGTGAGGGGGGACTTGCTATAGCTCCTGCAAAATTGTATCCATTACAAAGTAGAGAATTGGCTTCAGCCTGCAGGCCGTCTCATATTGGAGTCTTGATTCTTCTCTTGTTTGAGACGGAGTTGTTATTAGTTGGACACATTTCTATCTTCAGGTCACATCGTGTGCAATAGTATATTCCTTGCTTCGATTCAGTAAACTGCCTTGGAAACAATGTTTTGTAGGTCCATATGGTATGTGTTGGCTATCATGTACTAGCTCTTATCAAAGTTGAGAAGGTTGATTGCCAAAAGGCAAGCAAAAATTGCAACGCTTGATAGTTAAGAATTTTGAGACGGCAAATTAAATAGGCGTGATGGCTGATGGCCATCTCCAAGCACCTCCTTTTATCAATGCCAATCAGATGGGACCACAATCTTGTGCTGGCCTTCTGCTCCATCCTGTTGGGTGGAGCCCTCGATGTTGGTAACCCACAAGTTTCTTGTTTCTGTGGTGCTAAGATTGGATGATGGCCTGAATTGACCACAGTTATCTAGCAGAACCAATCAGTTTGTGCTCTGAGAATAAAGAACCTCAAGTCTGCAGACTAAAGTTGAGATAGTCGATGTGCTTCAAGCCAAGGTTTATAGTACTTGTCATACTGTCTTGTTGCTGCTTATAAGAACTCTGTTTCGGAATATTGTTGGGAAACGGGCATGAGAAGGTATAATTCACCGAGTTACCTATTTAAGATATATGTAAAATGATTAGCTTCCATTTGTTTTACCATTAGACCACAGAGTTACTGGTGTCAGTCATGAGCAAACTTCTTAGTCTGCAAGCTTTCTGAATAGTATGGTCTGTGCAATTTTCCTTTCAGAGAGTATGGGTACAGAGTTACAAACACTCTTTACCTAACTTTCCAATAATTGCCAGCAGCTTTGCCTGTACCAATCCAGTCGCTTTTTTTTCTCGAAAACGCATGAGCGCTGCGTTTCATTCATTAAGCAGAAAAAGTACAAGACAAAGCCTGAAAACCAAGGGAGTTCACGCTAGAAATAGGAGAAGAGGGGATTGGAACCCAATCCAGTTGCTCCGACTTGAACTGAAGGCCCCAAACAATATAGATCTTTTCCGAACCTCCATCCCTTAATGAGTTACTTTGCAGTTCCAATTTCACTCCAAACCAAACAGCATGATCCTTGATCAGCAACAATGTCCCTGGAATAAAGCTAGACTCTTTTTTTTAAGTTCGGAACTAGCAGTCCATCACATCCTTGGAATAGCAGGCACGACAAGCCAAAGTCTAGAAAGAAATGAGCTATCATAAGGTTTTGCATCTAGCCAAAGGCTCAGGTCACACTCCAACCTGTGAGAAAGATATACATGTAAAGAAACAAATGTCTCTGGGAAATAACTTCCTTGCAGAAAAAAATAAAAAATACTCCATGAAACAAGCCATGACCATGAGAGGTCAGGTGTGCAGGCAACTTCTATTTGTGGTTCCCACAAATGTGTGCGGCTTAACCAACCAAAACACCTCTCACCACTTCAGCAGAAGCCATTGCTCTGTTGCCTTCTAACCACTCAACCAACCTATCTTTAGCAGTCAGCACAGATCCAGATCTGCCTGCCTGCTTCAGTGATCAGTACAACGTTGCTAAAGCAGGGGCGGAGCTACAGGGTGGTCCCTGTGGGCCGTGGACCACCCTGCGCTCGGTCCAACCAATCATGCATGCTGTGGACTGCGGTGGTTCTTGTTTTCTGTTGTAGATGCTGTACATGTATTACTGAATGCAGTAGTTCTGTAAATTGAATGGGTTTGGCCCCAATAGCAATGTGCGTAGCGGTAGTTGTTTACTGTAGTCAGTGTACACAACATAGAATTCAGAAGTTAAGCAGTCGTAGACTCGTAGTAATACGACCTAGTATAGTGCTAGATGTTTACTAGTACTGGTACTGTGAATCAGAAGGTTATGTGACTTGATAACTCTTAAATTGTGTTATATAGTCGGTAAATGCAAGCAAACGGTGGACGTACAATTGTTTTTATGTTTCAAAAAATATTAGTGATCGTATTTATTTTGATTCGTATTTGCGCTATATTTGTATTCGATATCATTCACATTCGTATCTGTATTTGGGGTATTCATATTCGTATCCACATCCGGGAAAAATACAAAAACAAATATGGTAGAACCATTATCTGTCCGTATTCGATCCGTTTTCACCCCTATGTGTGCATGCCTGTGCGGAACATGAGGAGGGCATGTACGTGTAACGTGTCTACCTGCCTATGTGTGCATGCCTGCTCAGAACCAAACAAATGAATACTTGCGTATGTGTGCATGTCCTTTCTACCTGCCTATGTGTGCATATCCTTTTTACCTTAATTGCATTTCGTAATTCATATACTTGTGTACCTACATGTTAAATTTATAGTAGTTAAATAAATTTTAAACAATAGACCACCATAGCTATAAATCTTGGCTACGCCACTGTGCTAAAGTTAGACGAGAGAGGGCTCTGAAAGACAGGAGCTCTAAATGTGTATTTGTGACCAGGTAAGTAGGCAACCGCTAACTTGAGCATGCCATAAATTGTAGCTAACCAATTTGACTTTCTAGTGGATTTTTTGTGGCCTAACAGAGGTGTCGAAAGGTGCTAATAACTCGGCACATTATTAGAAGATACTGGACTAGCAGAAGCAAAGGTAGACTCCACCATATGTGAATTCAAGAATGTAATAATTGGAAGGGTTGATTAGTTAGTGAGCAAGATCACACCACCAAGCTTGGGGTATACTCTTCACAGAAAAAGCTGAAGCTTTTACATGCCCTGAAATATGTGACAATCATTCGTAGCTCTATCTCGCTAGCAAATATGACCGTCATTGGGATGGTTAAAGAAATAGAAGTTTTTTTTAACACATAGTAGGGAACATGAAGAAGCTTTGTAAACTAAGAAGATATAGCAGAATGATGCGAACCAAACAAACAAACAAAAAAAGACTGAAAAATTCCAAAACCATGCTCCATTACGATGCTGACATCTACATGGCTCTGACCACCAACACAAGTCTTTAATAATGTAGGCATCATATACTGGCTCCTATACAGGAAGACGAGGGAAACTCCACATAGCACAAAAGACTGGGATCATGTTAACAAACTAGTCAACTCAGAAAGAAAAATAGCAGAACTTGCATGTCAACGTCGGTGCATTATACATTGTATACCTATAGTTGCCATCTCTGCCGTAGAGTTTGAACCAAGAAGTGTCTTGGATCATGTGTGGTAGCCTTTTTTCCCCAGAAATTGTCTCAGAGAAGTTTATGGATGCAGTCTTCAGCTTCTTATTACATACAAGTGCTTTTAGCTTGCCTGAGGAAGCTTTCAGGCTGCACTCCGTGAAAATTTAAGGTACCTGAACCTCACAAGAGAAGCAGTGTGCAAAGTGCATAGCTGCCTGGAATGATTCTTCGCGCGCACATGTGAAAACAGCAAAATCGCTCGCTTGCAAAGCATCGACACGACCGTCGGCTTGATGATTGCATCATTAGGAGAAAATAGATCGAATATATCTCACCACACACCAAAGGCACAATGCGATAAGATTTGGCATGCAATGTTGTTGATGTTACCCCCAACTTACTTCCTCGTATCCGTACTGCAATTATGCAGGTGACAAAGTATAGATCAAATCAAAACCACTTGTCGCTTCGGCCTTCGGGGGAAATGCGTCACCTTTCGACTGCAGAGCGAAAGATTGGTGAAAGAGGATAGCAGGAAAGCTGCCCAGCAAATAGGATTAGTACAACTCCCACAGAAAAGGAAGTGAAGTCTGACATTAGAAGCAAAGGGTTCCCCACTAGCATCTGTCAAGTAAAAAAAGGGTCAAAGTGATCAATCGGCATCAGACATTGTCAATTCTATTTCTATTACCTGCATTTTCTGAACATCCAGGTGGAAGGAAGGATTCCATACAATCGGAAGGATTCCATACAATCACAAACTGATAGTAGCAGTACTGTACAGCACTGCATGGAAATGCACTCTTCTTGGGCATTCAAAACTTTGCTTAATGCCATGACATTATGACAGCGAGTTACGCAGTTCACCCAATCATCCATCTCAATTACCAAAATCTTTAACAATGTCGACGTCCTGCTTCCCATGCATGGGAGAGCTCAGCACTGCAAATTTTCAGGTCGCAATGGCCGTTGAAGGGGGGCCATTTAGTGAGGGTGAGACCTACCTGCACCATCAGCTACATACATCCAGTCCAGGTTCCTGTAGTTGTCTCGGGTATCATCGCGCATCATGCGAGCATGGTTAGCAGGGTGAACCCAGGGGCGGAGCTACAGGGTGGTCCCTGTGGGCCGTGGACCACCCTGCGCTCGGTCCAACCAATCATGCATGCTGTGGACTGCGGTGGTTCTTGTTTTCTGTTGTAGATGCTGTACATGTATTACTGAATGCAGTAGTTCTGTAAATTGAATGGGTTTGGCCCCAATAGCAATGTGCGCAGCGGTAGTTGTTTACTGTAGTCAGTGTACACAACATAGAATTCAGAAGTTAAGCAGTCGTAGACTCGTAGTAATACGACCTAGTATAGTGCTAGATGTTTACTAGTACTGGTACTGTGAATCAGAAGGTTATGTGACTTGATAACTCTTAAATTGTGTTATATAGTCGGTAAATGCAAGCAAACGGTGGACGTACAATTGTTTTTATGTTTCAAAAAATATTAGTGATCGTATTTATTTTGATTCGTATTTGCGCTATATTTGTATTCGATATCATTCACATTCGTATCTGTATTTGGGGTATTCGTATTCGTATCCACATCCGGGAAAAATACAAAAACAAATATGGTAGAACCATTATCTGTCCGTATTCGATCCGTTTTCACCCCTATGTGTGCATGCCTGTGCGGAACATGAGGAGGGCATGTACGTGTAACGTGTCTACCGCCTATGTGTGCATGCCCGCCGTAACCAAACAAATGAATACTTGCGTATGTGTGCATGTCCTTTCTACCTGCCTATGTGTGCATATCCTTTTTACCTTAATTGCATTTCGTAATTCATATACTTGTGTACCTACATGTTAAATTTATAGTAGTTAAATAAATTTTAAACAATAGACCACCATAGCTATAAATCTTGGCTACGCCACTGGGTGAACCCCGTCATTTTGGTCCTCATGATGAGCATGTCCTTGTCATATTTGGATACAAGTCTACCACATAAACTAGGAAGTCATATAAATAAGATGTCATATATCGTTACCATTAAATGCATAGGAAAGTAGAATTGAAGCAACCAGCTCAACGTAGTGCGCGTCACTGTAGTGAAAGCTGTTGATCGTCCTCCAGCCAACCGACTCCTCCTCGCGATCATTCCGATCAGTGCCGCAGTCGCAGCAGTATCTCTACCGAAGTCCATATATCTAGAGATAGAACGTCGTGTATCGGTATGCTAGCATCCGCGTGTACGGCAAGGTTTTAAAAGGTGGCAACTAGGATTTCAATGGATATATCTTGAGATACCTCCTTCGGCCCTATGCCTATCTTAATATATAGTCTCCAATCATATCCTTATCCAATATGATTAGAAATTGTATCTAACTCGAAGAGTGTCTGATCGGATCCTTATCTAATACGAGTAGAGATCGTATCTCACTCGAAGAGACTCTGACTAGATTCTTATCTAATATGAATAGAGATCGTATCCTACTCAGAGTCTATCATCTAGATCCTTATCATTCTAACCCGTTAAACGTGTCACGTTGTATGTTCATGTATATTTGGTCATGGCCCAAAAACTCCTTTCCGGTCCATAAGTCAGTAACGGTTCTTAGCAGAACAGCGACTCCCAAATATGCATAAAAATCATATCGAATAAACATATAGTGCTTATGTACTGATCTTTTTACCTCATGATACCAGATTGAACTCAAGACAAGAAATGTGCCATCATCTGATAGCTCATCCTTCACTCAAACTTGTATTAGATTACTCAATTTGTGATTGACTCATCAACCATATTCAGCATAGCCATGCATTTTCTTAATCCAACTACATCGAGGGGCCCAAAGATATCTCTTCCGTTATATACGAGGGGCAAATTCCATCTTAATCGCTTATATTTCTTCGTATGTTTCATAGTAAATCCGAAAATTACCTTTATGACCATCCAATTACGGAATAGTGTTCGGTAACCTCTAAGTAAACTATTATATATACAAGAATTACGACGATATTAGGTCTAAGGATCTTACATATACTATGAGACCAATTGATAACATTTAAGAATATAATAATTTCCATATCGTCTTATGGTATATGAACCAAATATCATATTCTTTAACATGTGTCCACATTATTGATTTGATATCCCCGTGTCTATTATTCGTGAAATATGATTATCAATCAATACATGTGCTCTATATATCATAATTGTCCCATATAATAATATAAGACTAGAGATAATTTAAAATAACAACAAAAATATGAACAAAGAGTTCCACGAACAAGACA
The DNA here is from genome assembly GCA_036346575.1 of Dendrocalamus sinicus. Lineage (NCBI taxonomy): Eukaryota > Viridiplantae > Streptophyta > Magnoliopsida > Poales > Poaceae > Dendrocalamus > Dendrocalamus sinicus. The sequence continues at coordinate 5,096,633 of CM070660.1, read as the reverse complement.
TATTTGTTAATTAATACGAAAGACATTTATTTAAGGGGTAAAATAATATATTATTGAAAATATCATAAATATAGAAGTGATACAATTATCTCTATAATTATCTCTAAGGCAATTTGTTTGGTCGAAAGTGCCAAATGTTTGACAAAAGTGGAGTATATGGTTTGTTTTGTTTGTTCTTAATATATAGGGGTAGAATAGAAAAAAAATGACTTCTTTTTTATTTGGGCAACAGTAAGTGGGACAACTAGGCTCCGCTCGTTTCGGCTTCAACTTCAGGCTTCCGGCTTATTTTTCACTATTCATAAATTTCGTCTTTTTTTGAACTTTTGATTTTTTGTTGAGTTTTTTTGCCGGTTCTTTTTTCTCGTATTTGTTTGTATTATACGTAATGGGCTAACATATTTTTTTTTATATTTTTTAATTTTTTAAATTTAATTATGCTAAATAAGCCTTTGTCTGCTTACAGTGTTTTTTAGATAGCTACAGTGCTTTTCAGCCATAAGCCACAAAAAAAAGCCCAAATGAGCACCACCTAATAAGGGTCTGTTTGGTGTGCATAAATTTTACAAAAATTTGTAAGAATTACACTAAACAGTTCAATATTTCAAGAACATAAGAAAATTCCCTGCCAAAGGGGCCTAGAATAGGTTAGAGCAACTTCAGCAGTAGCCCTTAAAACATGGCCCCTACTTTTTATTTGAGGGCTCTCCTTACTTTTTAGGGCTCTATTTTTTAGGCTACACTCCAGCAGGAGCCCTCAAAACAGGACCTTCAAATTCATTCTTAGAGGGGATGACACATAGGACCCACCCTCATCCTCATCCTACTTTTGAGGGTCAAGGGGCAAAAAACTCAGTCCAGCAGAGCCCCCTACTTAACCCTCAAAAGTAGGGGCTCCCTCCAGACCTCAGGAATGAGGGCTCGAGGGGGAGATTTGAGGGCCCCCTACTTTTGAGGGCTCAAGTAGGAGCCCTGCTGGAGTGAGTTTTTTGCCCCTCGGCCCTCACAAGTAGGATGAGGGCTCAAATAGGGGTCCTGCTAAAGTTGCTCTTAGCGTCTAAACGGAGAGCAGTAGATGTTGCGTTGACCGTCGGATGTAGATCAGACAGGTGAGACTTTAGTGGAAAAAAATGTTTCTATGCTTATTTAAGCCTTTTTTGGAATCCAAAGAAATTTCATGAGCCGTAAAATTTCTACAAAATTACTGTGAAATTCCGGGCTAAGAAACGGACCTAACCTTCTCACCTACACTTCGACACTCGAGCTTTCCCTTTTCTCGTCTCTCGGCGGCGGCCATGGAGGACGACGACGACTGCCCTCCCCTCGCCGTCGAGCTCCCGCCGCAGACGCCGTCCCCTCTGGTTCCCGCTCCCTCCGCCGCCGCAGCCCCTGCCTCGCCAGTCGGCGTCACCGTCATCACCGGCTACCTCGGCGCCGGCAAGTCCACGGTGAGATTTTCCTCCGTGCCCTAACCGCCCCCCCAATTGCTGCTCCCTCCGCCCACTGGGTTTGGAGAAGTAGGTATGCTAGCTATTCGCTATACAGAGTCGTACTGATAGGACACCTCTAATCTCACAAAAATTGGATCCTAATTTAATCTATCTTGGGCCTACCACGGTTACTAATTATAGCATCATCCCTACAGTCCCTTTTGTCAGCTGTCATTTGCAATTCAGGTTTTGTTGACGTAATTTATATTTTGTAGTGTATCTCACCTTAACATTTCTCCCAGTGGTACTTTTGATGGAGTGTCGTGTAAACATTATCAGACAATTTGTTAGTTTAGATAATTGGAACTCTATGGGTTAACTGTTGCTCTCTGAACTGGCTACTTTCAGTTAGTCAACTACATTTTGAGTGCACAACATGGGAAGAAAATTGCGGTAATCCTAAATGAGTTTGGAGAGGAAATTGGAGTTGAGAGGGCAATGATCAATGAGGGGCAAGGTGGTGCACTTGTTGAGGAATGGGTGGAGCTGGCAAATGGATGTGTTTGTTGCACTGTAAAACACAGCCTGGTTCAAGCACTTGAGCAGCTTGTGCAGAGAAAGGAGAGGTAAATACAGATATTCCTATCTATGTATGGATGCTTTATGTACAATATAGGATCCTATAAGTATGTGCCATACTATTATTACTTATTTGTTCTCTGATTCTCTGTACCTTTTGATGTGTTGATCCTGATAAGTTCTGACTTGATATTGATATTCTGTTTTTAGCTTAGAACTATGTATATCATGCTTATTCATGAACAGGGGACCAATTCTTTTGTTGCTAAGATGGTTGGCTGTTCTAGTTCTACCGGAAATACTAGAATTTTAGTTTAATACTTTGATGCACTGTTGTGTTTATGCTGTGTACTGATTAAAAAAAATGTCTAATGGGTCATCTTCAACGATACTTTTCTTTCCTTTTTTTGGGTCAAGACTTCAACAATACTTTTCATCAGAAGTTGTTTTTTCCCCTGAGAATATTAGAGGTTGGATTTGATAGTAATGCTTTGTGAATTATGATGATGTAAATTTAAGTTAATTGTCCTAATTTGTTGGAGTCATTCTATGTGCTGCAGAATGGACCACATATTACTCGAGACAACAGGATTGGCTGATCCTGCACCACTTGTTTCTATTCTTTGGCTAGACGATCAGTTGGAGTCGTCAATTAGACTAGACTCTATCATTACGGTTAGCTCAACCTTAACTTTTTTGTTGCCACAGTTGTCAATCATCATTTGTCAGAATGAGAAAACACTGTTGCTAATCACATGCATAGCATAGCCTTGTTGTGCACTTTCTCCTTTATCCTTCCCATTCTTACAATATCTTACAATTTTTTTATAATTGTTTGTTTATTTGCTCTTACAGTTTTGAAAAGTGTCTGTCTATTTAGATCACAATTGAAAATACCACATCACATTGGACTATTTTTTACTGCTTGTCCATAGGTTATTGATGCAAAAAACTTCAGGCTGCAAATTGATGAGCACAAAAACTCTTCTTCATTCCCTGAAGCATTTCATCAAATTGCATTCGCGGTAAGTTGTCCTCAATGTTCTCTGATTTCTACCGTTTCACGGTTTCCTTTTTTTGGGTCTTTGATTCAGAATTTGGAATTTCTTGTGTTGATCCTGCTGAGACCAAAATTCGTTATGTTTTGTGAAGTCCAAAATCCAAACAACTATAACAAAGTGTTAAAATGCTGTGTAACAGGATGTTGTGATATTGAACAAAATTGACTTAGTAAAAGACAATCTCGAGGATTTGGAAAGGCAGATTCATGAAGTCAATGCTCTTGTTACAGTGGTGCGGTCTGTCCGGTGTCAGGTTGACTTAAATAAAGTATTTGACCAGCAAGCATATAGTGCCAAGGTCAGTAAGCTAGTTAAGAGCTTACATTCAGCTATTTCTTCTTTGTATTCAGCGGAAAGAAATCTAGAATTGTTGATTGGTAATCAATTGTTTTATTAAGTGTGATTTCAATTCTTGTCATGCTGACACATGGAAACTAATATAGTCATGCCAACATATGGGAACTAAGTTATTTAGATGTATAGTGTTATACCTGATCTCTGGAAACTCAGATAGTTATTCTCAGAAGGTCATTCGAACTCTATAACAATAAGCTTCTCAGCAAAAGATAGATTCATTTATCATACAATAACAACAACAAAGTCTTTTGTCCCAAACAAGTTGGGGTAGGCTAAATTTATGCTAACCAATAAGTCAGTGAACTATGTTTTTTGAGCGTCTATATGCTCATGCTAACTAGCCATTATTCCTGTAAATTGAAATATATAACCTATCCTTCCTAGTACTTCATGTACCCTTTAGGGTGAAAGTATTAAACTACTCATCAACACTGTTCTTATAGGGTCTGAATTGTAAGAATCGAAATGAAAATCAACAGAACATTGAACGATGCTAATTCATTGTCCCTTTTAATGAATTATTCTAGACGTGTACATTGATTTGTGGATCAGTTTTTTTTTTGAAGTGAACCACACTGGTACACTGAGAATCTTGATATAACTGTCAACTTCCTATCCAGGCAACCAACCAAAATTCAAGATAAGAAAGCTTTACTTGCTTACTGCCTTTGGGTACTTCTTTGTAGTCATTGCTGGCTGCGGCACCTTGTGCTCAACAAAATTGAACACCTTAATTCAGGGATTCAATTCTTGATTTTTTTAAAAATGTTTTCCCCCTAGAATTCATCACAACTGCAAGAACTTCTGGAGTACAGTAAATCAGTACCACCTAATCGGCATGATGCTAATTCATTGTCCCTTTTAATGAATTATTCTAGACGTGTACATTGATTTGTGGATCAGTTTTTTTTTTGAAGTGAACAACACTTGTACACTGAGAATCTTGATATAACTGTCAACTTCCTATCCAGGCAACCAACCAAAATTCAAGATAAGAAAGCTTTACTTGCTTGCTGCTTTTGGGTACTTTGCAGTCATTGCTGGCTGCAGCACCTTGTGCTCAACAAAATTGAACACCTTAATTCAGGGATTCAATTCTTGACTTTTTTAAAATGTTTGTCCCCTAGAATTCATCACAACTGCAAGAACTTCTGGAGTACAGTAAATCAGTACCACCTAATCGTCGTCATGATAACAGTATTTCCACCTTGTGCATTTATGAGCAGGATCCGGTTTCCTTGGCTAAGGTACTTTCTCTCCTTAAATAAACCATATAAGCAGAATTTATGTAATGCAGTTGACATTTAGAAAACATTTCTATTGGAAAATTTTAAGAAAGATTGGTTAAGATATTTATTCATTCATCTTAAACATATGGACTTACTATTGAAGATTGGAAAGAGATTTTTTTATTCTAGGATGTCAGGTTGTAGAGCTACATGACTTGGATAATTATAATGTCAGGTTGATCTCTTCTGTACACACTCCATAGGTTTGTTAGAACTTGAAAGTTTGTGTCTACCTGTTTCATTTACTATTCCACAATAAGTGGCAGCCTCATTTCATACTACATAGATTGCTTTTTAAGAAGTTCCATGGAACAAGTAATTGTAAGCTCTGTACTCCAAAGATATTCCAGTTCATGAATTTTGTAACACTCCTTCCTGGTTGATGTTGCAGCAACAATTGGAAACACTACTTGACTCATATTGCTCCTTTTAAGCTCCCATGTGTAGAGATGCATTTTAATTAGTGATTTTGAAGATAATCATTTATTGGGACATGTGAAGATGAGATGCTCCATACTTCCACTGTCTGCTGGACTAAATGATATGCAAAACTCGCGTCTGTATATTAGAAAGGGGTATTTAATAGTCGAGCATCTACGCCCTAATACATGTCCTAGGTTTCTCAGTTCATGAGCTATTGAATGCTCAATCTCCAATTGTCATTTTGCCATATTTGTCTGATGCAATTTGTTTTTACAGGTGGAGGCATGGCTTGAGGATCTTCTTTGGGAAATGAAGTCTGACATGGATATATATCGTTGTAAAGGAATTTTACATATCCACAACTCGGATCAAGTTCATACATTACAGGTCATCACATCACACAATGAGAACTACATGATAAGATAAAGTTATCAAGCAAATTTCTATCCTATCCCCTGTATACAAACCAATCACTAGAGAATGTGTTTTGCAGTTGTAATAAATGTGACTAGCTGTACAGATTGTCACTACTGAATTCTGTTTTTTCCCTTATGCAGGCAGTGAGGGAAGTCTATGAGGTTTTGCCAGCTCGAGAATGGTCTGAGACAGAATCTCGCATGAACAAGATAGTTGTCATAGGTATATTTCAAAACTCAGTAGTTAAGCATCAGCTACCTTTAAACCAGTCATAAATCTTTGTATGTCTATTTTGCCACAGGCCGCAATTTGGATATCAATATTCTTCAAGATTCATTTAGTCGGTGCAAGCACTGATATTGAATGGTTTGCTCCTCTTGCACCTTGTAAGTTACTACTTGCCCTTTGTTTTGGTGATATTGGCTCACATTTTCTGTTTTGGGGGCTTGGTGGGCTGTTGTGTATTTGGTTTTGCTGTATGAGGCTTTTTGCCGCCATCACCATGAGTTGCTAATTGCTGCTCACAAAGAGGCGTGGTTTCTGTTTACATCGTCCCAAGTTCTATCCTATCGGTATTTATCATTTTAACTTCCTTCCCTGTACTCGTAGGCACCTTCGTGTAATCAAATACTGCAAGGGGCCCATATAGGCCCCCTCTCAGATTATGTGGATCTCGTACCGTTCCCCGAAGTTCTATTTTATTGGAAAATCTTCAGTAGACGGGAAGCAATTCTCAGTGCCGAGATTAAGAGAACATTTAACCTGGTTATAATGTAGTAGAGTTCTGCACCACGGAAGCACTTCTCTGATGCACCTTGGTAAAGAAAAAGATTTCTGCTGAGCTTTTGTATGTGCTCAATTGAGAATGTAGCTGTTCAATTCTGCGGAAGAAACATGTATCCAATCATAAGATGTGCTCTGTAGAAGGATTTTAGTTCGAGTAATATGCAAAATGATCAGCAACATATTAAATATATGCTCGCAAAAAAGGCAACATATTGAATATAGTGGCAGCGTCAGTATAGCTAACCTCAAGAATTTTCTTAAGTTTCTCAAGCCAGGGACTGGTTTCCAGCTCCAAACCAAGAGAGTTGTAGATCTTCACCCAGCGATCATAACTGTGCACAGAAGTGCTAGACTGCTAGCCAAAAGACCCGCAATGCTGACAATGGCCAAGGGTATACCCCCCACAATTTCCCAGGATCTTTTTAGAAATCTCCATCAAGGCAGTTGAGCAATTGTCCATGTTACCGAATAATCTCTTGAAAAATAACTCTCTGGACTCACTACCTGTGAGGGGTTCGATTTCATAAGCTGTCATACTCATGGAGGCAACATGCTTGTGCTACAGTTTTAATTCGTGAGGTAACCATTATTCTGCTTCCAGTATGTGAGTTAGGCAGACAAAATCGAATACCTTCCCAAGCAGAGATGGTCCAAATATCATCAAGAACAATAAGATACCTCTTGCTGCCTTAGCATGTTCGCAAGTTGTCCCACGTCCCATTCTTCCATGCCTTTTGAGTGGGGTCCTCTGGGGGTGTTGAACCTTTTTGATACACTGGTTGAATCATTTGTCGAAGGATGTTTCTTATGATAGCCTTGACATCAAATTTCTGGGACACAGTTACAAAAGCTCGACATTGGAAGCGTGCACTTGTTGTTTGATATGACGGCCCTATTCTTTTCGGCTTCTAAAAATCACTTTTCAGCTTTTCTACAGTAACTAACTTTTAAACGGAGTATTTTTAAGATAGGATCTACTAGTTCCCTCAATCTCCTTCCAACTTCCTCAAACTTTACTGACTTCATGTATATCAGCAAAAATCGTACATGAGTTTTTGTTACTCTGTAATCTCTCATACAAACAGCCTAAAAGTCACAAACCACAATCAAAAGTTATAAGCCGCAGCAAAAAAAACAGACCATTATCATAGCAAAAGTTGTCTTGTCCAAACCACCCAAGCAAGATAAAGATATCATCAGTAATTGTTGTACGCTTTCATCCACCAACCACTTAACAAGATTCCTCTGACGTGCTTCAATGCCCACAAGCTAAGTAATCTCTGGGAGGAGTGCGGGAGTACGACCATCCAGAGTGAAATTATTAGCTGGAGCAGGGTGTGCAGCAAATGTACTCCCTTCTGCTCCGGAGATAAGATGATTACCACCGTACCTACGGGAAGAGTTCGGTAGTTATTGCACAGCTTCACAGTTTATGTATATTAACAAAAAAAAAAAAAGTAGATATACAAGACAAAAACACCATGTATGTTTCAAAGAAGCAATGGTAATGGGCAATTATTATTTGCCCAATCAGGTACATGCAGGCGGATGTTATCTACCAAATTCCAACAAATAGTTGCAACTGTGGAATAAACCTCTTCAGTTTTCACCAGAACATAGAATCTAGATTCCCTCCCCCCACATTTATCATCGTTTGATTTTAGGGGAAAAGCATGGGATAAATGCCAAGACGTTCAACACATGGAAATTATAGGATGCTCCCCCCCAGTCATGTGGGCACAATATATCTAACGAAGAGACACCCACCCAAGTACCTTCAATTTCGGTCGCTGATACTTGTAGCACGCGCTTTCAGTTCTTGGATTTGTTTGGCAATCTGGCGCTGCACCTTGGCAGTCCGCAGGAAATGGATGCTCCTGTGGACGAACTCAGCAAGGCCAGAACCACTCCTGCTGCTGCCGAGGTGATGCGTAAACTCATCGATGCAATCTTCAACATCGTGTGCGACCTCTCGCACCTGTTTCATCCAAATCTTGACCTGCTTCCTGCGGTCATCCCCTCAGCGAGGTCCTGGAGAAAGGCTATCATGCTCTCCAGCTCACCTCGGATGCCTCTATGCTTCTTGGACAAGCATTGCGCCCAGCTTACCTAATAGTGTGTTTATGGCACCATCGTCCGCTCTAACAACGGAACGCTCCATTTTCTATCAAATACCAAAAGGAGGACAAAAGTTTCTGCTGTTGTGTGCTGGAATGAGGCTGGGTGATATATGTGGTAGATACAGCACAGGCAATGCCAAAATCCTTCCTACTTATGGGAGGTGAGGAGGTTCTTCTCTGCAGCAAGCATCCTATTTATTTTTGATGATGTTAAGTGTTTGTCCTTCTGGTCCCATGGATTGAAAAGGGGAGAACAGATGAAGTTGACTTTCAGAACAAAGTTGACTTTGCATAGTTGGATGGTGTGTTTAGTGTTCTTAGTTAAACACGTGGCTTTTCATGGTTAATTGTTCATTGTTTATCGTTGTCCTAGTTAGAAACATCATCTCTTACCTCAAAATTGATAAGAACATGACCATTATTTAAAAAATTGCCAGTTTAAAAACATAAATCAAGAACTTAAGTTTGACTCCCAAGTGTCATTCACTGCAACATGATGCATATTGGTAGATGTGACTGTTATGGGCTAGCACCACTGGTGGTGCACCCGTGCGCCCAGGGGATGGACAAAGAAGGAAGAAAAGGAGTAAATGATTCTTTTCTTAATTCCAATAGCACGTGACAGCTCTATTATATAGTAGGCTCCCTCGAATCTAATCTTAATCATAGCCCTTTACAAATAGAAATTAATATCAATCCTTAATCATATCTTTAACAAATAGAAACTAATCTCTAACTTCCTAATAATGAACCGGTTGGGCCCAAGGTCAAGCCCACGCCCATCAAATTACACCCCCTCTCGGACATGTAGCTTACTTGTGTAGGCAAATCTTCGTCGGTCAGTTATTTTAACAATTTATAGGTGATCATTGATCACTAATAATCTTGGTGGAGAAATTAACTTGGAACATTCTTACATCAAGAAAGAGTGAAAGACTGCTCATTCAGTTTTTCTTTTATGAAGAATCACCTGAAATTCTGAATCAAAGAAAATTACAAAGTTTGCTAGATACAAAATTCATATTCATGGATACCCACGCCAACCTTAATAATGAATGATATTTCTTACCGGTGTAATTCTGGTTGATTACTTGGTAATTAAGTGATGGCTTCACCCATAGGCTGTCAAGACTGCACGACATGGACTATACCTCAGCTGGCATGCTCAATCTTGCCCCTTATTTTTGTAGCCAATCTTATCATGATGATAACAGGAGGTCAGTTGTGTCATGGAACAGATGGCCACATGAATATCAGCCATTGCTGCCAACAAAGAAGTGTCTGAGAGAAAAAAAAAAACGATGGATTAGAGGGAAAGAGAAGCATGAAAAGGAAAAGCATAATGCTAACACGTCAGGCATGTACTCATGTTGATCCATCCAGGTTTTCACCTTCCAGGATGATTGCTAATAACTTAGCTCACACTTCTAAAATGTTAAACAAAAACAGCATGAATGATCCCATCTATATGCAGTACCTATAGTTGCGTAGAACAAACTCCTCGAACCATGCCGTTATTAACCCACTAAATCCTCCTAAAGAACTTACAAAACCTCACAAAAAAACTTAAGTACAAAGAAAATCAAAGCAAGACAAATACAAACAAAATGTATTTGTCTGTGACTCCAAACTGCATTATTTACAACCTTTAAAATAATACAAATCACATGCTTCTAGCTTCTGATTCCTGATATGATGATCAGTAACTATAAAAAAAGAAGGGGACTAAAGGGAGAGACACCCCCCTAATTTTCCTTCTAAGTTGGGTGAGGACATAAACCCGGGCTGGCTAGGTACAACCTTTGTGCCCTAGCCAGGCTTCCCGGGAGAGTTCCTCATGATCAGCAACTATGATGTTGAACCTCTGTCAAATGTCCGTTGATCGCTCTCCTCCTCCTATCCCTTGTGGCCATCCTGTCACCGTAGGTCAGAAAGATATCCCCAAGATCAACAAGCCCCACTTCCCTCAATCTCCTTCCAACTTCCTCAAACATTGCCACCCCCTCCTCATTCGAGAAGTAGTGCAAGAACTTGTTATAGTCGAACCTCGGCACATCCACTCCACCCCACATTGCCCTCTCCACGAACTTAGTCGCCTCCAGCGTCTTGCCAGCCTTCACCAATCCGCCAACAAATATGCTCTCAAAATTCACCGATGGATCCCTCCCCTTCCTGCCCCTCTTCCCCAAGTGCCCCTGAAGCAACATGATGTATGTGTGCATGTTCGGCTCGCAGCCCCTGGCAACCATCTCCCTGAACACCTCAGTCGCCTCCCCGGCCCGCTTGATCCTCACTAACCCCTTCATCAACCCATGGTACAACGCAATATCCTTCTCCTTAACACCATGGAAAACCCTGTACCCTTCCCTCACCCTCCTCCTTGCCAGCAGCCCATACACCAAATCTCCCAAGACCTCCCCATCCACCTCTACTCCTCTCTTCACCATTTCGGCAAATACCATGTACGCGCCCCACACCCTCCCTCCCTTGCACAGCCACGACACCACCGCGCGGTAGCACCCTCCGCCACCGCCATCCGAGACACCCCGTTTCCGCATTCCGTCGAACACCTTCATGGCGTCGGCAGAACGGTTGTTCTTGAACAGCGTCACCACGATCTCCTCGTACGCCGCGGCGCCCGGCTGGATCCCGATCTTTCCTATGCCATTCCACACCCTACACGCGTCCTCGAACATCCCGGCGCGGCAGTACGCGACGATCAGCTGCTCGCAGCACCTTCCGGTGCGCGCGACGCCGTGCCGGTGCTCGGCCTGCTTGATCAACTTCTCTGCCACGTCGGGCAGCTTGCAGACGGAGCAAACAACGTCGGTGATGAAGTTGAGCACGCGAGGGCGGTGGACGTCGGGGAAGAGAGCGAGGAGGGCAGAGACCTTGCCGACCTCGCGGGCGGGAGCGAGGCCGCGGACGGCGGCGCGGAGGGCCGCCGCGGAGAGGAGCCTCGGCGGGAGGGAGAGCAGCGTGGAGTGGAGGAGGTCGACGTTGCGGGACTTGGCGAGGACGTCGAGGAGGCGGGCGGCGGTGGCGGGGGAGTGCGCGAATCCGTGGCTGGCGGTGAGGTGCGCGAGGAGGCGGTGCACGGGGCGCCAGGAGAGCGGGAACCGCGCGGAGGCCTGGAGGAAGAGCTCGCGGAGATCGGCGGGGGCGGAGGGGAGCGGAAGCACGGATAGTCGTCTGTGCAGCGCGGCGTCCGGGGCGTGCTGGTGCTGGTAGAGGATCGTGCACAGGCGGAGGAGCAGCGCCGGGTCGGTGGGCCTCGGCGCGGCCGCGGAGGTGGCCTCTGGAGCGGGAGCTGCGGCGGCGACGGTGGAGAGGAGGCGGCGGAAGAGGGGGAGGAGGCGCGGAGGCATGGAGGTGGTCGTGGTCGCGGATTAGCGGTGTTTGCCGACCGACCGAAACGGCGAGGTGGTTGAAGAGGGCGCGGCGCCACGGCCAGTAGCGCGAGCGCTGTACTAGTCGAGAGGATTTTGGAGTTTGGGCCGTCGGATTGTGCAAAATCTCGTCTGTTTTGACCGCGAGTGGTACTTGGGCCATATGGGCTTTATATGGGCCAGTTTCTCTACGTCGGAGCCGAATGTTGACCATGTTTTATTTACTGTGGTGGATATGTTTTCTTTACCGACGGGCGGATGATTAAGACACCAACGTCAATGTTATACATAGTTTTAGGCTTAAGGAAATGTTTGAAAAACTTATCCTCTTCTTTTTAGTTTTTGGAAAAACCAAAACCAAAAGCCATACCAAAACCAAAGAAAAACAGGTTCGTTGTTGCACGTTTATCGCAGTCTAATTTTTCTCTCAAAGATGAGTTTAATTTGTGGCCGTCACTTTGTCACTTGTCAGTTCCTGTTTCTGATACATGTTTCTTTTTTTCTCCTGCTGATAGTACTGCTTCTTTGATTAACTAAGCAATGGCCTGATTTTCTCAAAAGAAAAAGGGAAAAAAAGTTCTTGTTTCTGAAGTGACGTAGCGTCTTTTGGGGTCTACTCTTTTTGGCTGCGGCTTGAGATTTTTGAGCTGTTTGTACGAGAGATTACAGAATAACAGAAACTCACGTGCGATTTTTGCCGATATAAATGAAGTCAGTAAAGTATGTACTACAATTAACTAGTAGATCCTATCTTAAAAAAATATTTCGTTTAAAAGTTAGTTACTATAAAAAAAAATTGAAAAGCGGTTTTTAGAAACTGAAAAGAACAGGACATTATTTAGTCTATGGCTTAGCTGAGAAATATGACATGCACGCATGTAGCGATTTCTAATTTTCTGGTGCACGGTAACTGCTGTTAGGTCACCGGATGATCGATCATGCAGGTATGTCGCGGTCATACACAAGGAAAACGAACTGCTCGTAGAAAAGAAAGTACGTGTACTATGTACTATGCTGACTGAACGGTCAGTAGTTTCGTCGGTGATTCAAATATTCACAGCCTTCTCTTCGTGTTGGTAGAAGTTGTCAGGTACAGTTTTAAGTTAACCGGCAAGTAGTAGTAAATTGCTTGGTCAGTGTCGTGATAATGTACAAATCTCAAGAAGTGACACTATATATGCTTTCACTCAACAAATTACGTGCCATGCATGCATGGTAACCTGTCTTTTAATTATAGAACTGATATCAATCGTTTTCTTTTCGAAGATTACAGAAGCACCGACAGATTTTTGGTAAAGTGCTAAAAAACCAGGCTTTAAAGAGCGTACTCAAAACCAGCCTAAGAATAAAGAAAATTGCACTATACCCCTCTAAACTTATAAAGTTGTACCATTTTACGCATTAAACTTGTATTTTATTTTTTGGGTCTTTAAATTTGCCTCTGCTTATATTGTAGGTCATTTCCTCAGTCGGTAACAGAAAAGACTGAGCTGACGCACGTACTCGCTGAGGTGGAATATGTGGCTGTTTAGGAAGCTACAGTGCAATAACGGTGGATTGCCCTGTGGGCCTGTGGCGCCGGCAACCTAAGCAAGTTTGTACTTGCTTTTGGCCGGGCATTGACGCTTCAACAGCATGGTTGTACCGACTTCTCAAACAAAAAGGGCAAACAAAGAACCCCGTCGAACCAGTCGCCGCCGACGGACGGGGCCTGGCCGCAAGCCCACGAGTACGCGCTCGGCACGCAGCCGTAGGCGCTGTAGTTCCGGAAGTAGGCGACGAACGGCGCCTGCGACCAGTCGGTCTTGATGCGCCCGCCCTCCGTCGCCCAGTCGTCGGCTCGTCGGCGTCCCAGAGGCAGACGTACAGCCTTATCGGCTGGTAGACCGGGAAGGGGACAACGGCGTCCCAGTGGTTGCCGGGTCGGTATGCTGTCAACCAGGATCCTGAAACACACATGTATATAGCTCAATGTTTACAGGATCCTGAAACACACAGTAGTGTGGAATCAGGTGAGGCTTGCCTACAGGATCTCATCTGGGTTCCAGATGATGGAGTAGGTGTGGATAGTGGTATCCAATGGACCGTGCTAGGCCAGCATGGCACGGGTCTAACGACAGCACAGCCTGTTTAGACACGTACGGTCTGTTAAGGCCTGCTAAATAAATAGGCCATGCCGGCCCCCAGGCCGCAGTCCGAGCCCAGGCACAGCCCGCGATCATGCCGTGCCTGCACGGGCACGGTTACAACTTACCGGGTCGTGCCGGCACATTAAGCCAGGAAAAAGAGAACAAATTAAAAAAAATTGTAGAAAATTAAGAAAAAATTCAAAAAATTATAAAAAAAATTGTAGACATTGTTAATCATCAAAATAATTATTTTCAATGACATAATGAGCTTTATTAACTTGTTAAATTACATGGGATGACTGCCTCATTAAAAACTTTACCAAGTAAAAACCCAACTTGAGAAAACCTTAGTAAAAAAAGAGTACAGTCTATAAAGCTCATTAGTGATTACATGTGAAGAAAAATATTGAAAATCCTATTCATTGCTATCTAGATATAAATTCTCAAAAGATTTTTCTAAATCTCTATTTTTAGCAGTATGTTGGAGTCTTGATTTAGCTTGTTCCAGTCTTTGATAGTCAGAAGGATTTTGACCATCTTGTTCAAGAGACTTGTTCGTCGCTCTTTGATTATTCTTCCAGATAGACTGAAGGCTGACTCCGAGGAGATTGTAGAGACATGAACAGTCAACACATTCCATACTAATGTGGATAGCACTGGATATATTACTTTCTGGATTTGCCACTATGAGAGAATGTTTAACTCCTGCTCGAAGCTGACGCTATCACTGTTGAGATAGCTTGATAGGTCTCCAATGCTTTGTCGCCTTCCTCCTCCTGACTGATGTGTACCTGCACCTGCACGAGAATATCTAAACGAAGAACCAAAAATCTTGCCCCATTGCATAGTCCCCTAGAGGTGCTAGGGGCGACCGGGAGTCTTTCCAAACGCACGGACCCAAACTTGTTTTCATATTTCTCATATACCTCATATAATTTATCCTTAACTACTCTATAGTATGTACAATAGTCTAAACCGGTAACATCACTTAAAAGTTGTAATACATTTATAAATTCTTAGAGTTTAGCCATAGGATCCAAAATAAAGGCGAATGCATAAAAAATAGGAATTTCCCTCCAATATTTTAAAAACTTAGCTTTCATAGCAACTATAGTATCCCGTAGTATATGATCATTTTCAAAAGCCTTTAGGTGAGTGGTAATTTCCAAAATATTATGAACAATTAGAGGAGAGGTTGGATAGTTGCTATGAACAGCCACATGTGCCACCTCAGCAAGGATGTGCGCCAGCTCGGTCTTTTGTATTACCAAATGGAGGAAAGAATCTACGGTGCAAATTGAGACAAGTTTAAGGACCGAAAAAAATACAAATTTAGCGAGTAAAATGGTATAATCTCACAAGTTCAGAAATCTACAGTATAATTTCTCTTAAGAATACGTATCCAAATATAGTAGCAATTAGCATCTAACCTCTGGATGCCTTAAGAGTTTATAAATGACATTATCTTTTTTGGGGCTCATGTAACTGAGCAGTATATCAAAGGACAATTTGTTAAGTATATATAGACCTCCTGAAAGCAGCATACAGCCATACATCTGTTGTAAAAAAAAGTAATAAAAAAGAGTACCATTTGCGTATATACTGCTAAACTTAAACATGCGGTTTTGAGACATATATATCCTCTTTGTAATCCATTCTTAAACAACTTTCTGAAACCGAGCATCAATCGTAAACAAATACTATGCACAGCTGACGAGCTCTCTGTTCAAGCATATAATGCAGAATAGAAGTCCTTTATTCATTTGTACATGAATCCAAGTATCGCACATAGGTACATCGAACACCAAAGTGTTAGAGTGATTTCAGGGCTTTGGCCCAACGGCCAAAGCCCAGCCCTTGATGCGCCCTGATCGGGGGCGCCCAGCCCGTTTGGCTGGTGGGCCCCTGTCGCCAGCGCTATAAATACAGAGGTGGGGGCCGGGCGGCACGCATCACGAGGTTGACCGTGCCGCCACCATCCCCACCGACAACCCTAGATCCGATCTTTGAGGGGGCGCTCCAGCGACGGGAACGACCACCGGCGCCTCTACCTCTTCTCCAGATCGCCGACGCCAGGGAGACCGCCGGCCACCCGCAGACGCCGCCTCCAGGCCTTTCCCGACGAACCCGCCATGGCCAACCCTTCCTCCTCTACGTCCGACGGTCAGTCTCCTTCTCTCCCTCTCGGTATCACTTGAACCCGTATAAGAACCCTCTAGATCTAAACCCCAGGAGACCCGTAGATCAACAATGGTATCAGAGCTAGGCCTAAGGGTAGATCTAGATGGGGAAAGAACAGATGACCGCCGTCGGTTGGCCGGCGTGCGGAAAAGAAAAGATCGAAAAATCCCGAACCCTAGCTCCCCTCGGATTGGAAAGAAACATCAAAAAAAAGGGAGGGGAAAGAGGGACTCACGTCGAGCCGCCGGGCCGCCGAATGGCGCGCGCGCCGCCCGCCCGAGTGGCCGCGCTGCGTCGGCTCGAAGCGGCGCTGCGCGCGGCGCCATGCGGATCCCACCGCACGCCACCGTCGCGCTCCGCCTCGCGAGGGCGCCGCCGCCGAGCGTGCGAGAGTCGCCGTCGCCCTGCGCGCACGGGAGCCGCCGCTCCGCGTTTTTCGCAAGGGGGCGGGCGAATTTGGCTAGGGTTAGGGTTTTTTCGGGGATATATTCCCTTCTGGTGCACGCTCGGCCGTCAGATTTCATCCGACGGCGCGCATGAGCCGCGGGCATGGAGCTGGGCCACAGGCGCGTACGCCATTTTGGGCCGCGGGCGTTTGCACTGTTTGGCCCGGTTTCGGCCGGCTAATGGCGCGCGTGGGCGCGTGAGGCCGAGCTCGTGGGCGGTTGCGTCTTTGTTGGGCCGTGGTGCTTGCGCGCTCGGCCGTGGCGGGCGCCGTGGGCGCGGCGCTACTGGAGCAGGCCGAATTGGCATTTTGAACAGTAAACCCGATTTTTGATGTTTATTGTTTTTCAGAAGCTTTTTTGAGTGAATTTCAATGAAATTTGACCCAAAATTTCTGGAAATTTTTGCACCAACGTGTTAAATTTTCAGAGATTAAAAGAGTATAGTTATGATGCTTCTGAATATTGAATTATTTTTAGAATAATTACAGTTTCCGCTGCAAAAAGGTTAATATTGATTGTTTTTCATTATTAAATTCGAACCAACGGGAGAATTTAATTTTGGAAAAATAGATAAAAATTCCCAGAGATTTATGATATTGTTATTTTCTGACCAACGTTGTTAATATCAGTATTATAAATTTTTAATATTATTTTCATGCATTATTTCTATTTCTGCCCAACGGTGATGTAGATTTAATGTATGATAGAATTGTTTTAAATTGTATGTCGTATTTTTGACCAACGTTGGAAATAAGGCATATAATTTTGATGTTACGTTCTCACTGTATTTGAAATATTTTTTTCCGGAGGATACAACTTAATGAGTTGTATTAGAGAAATCCCACTCTCAAAGGTGATAATTATGGAGAGTGGAAGAAAAGTTAGATTTAGCCTTTATCTTGGTGAGGTGGGTGGGTCCTCACTACAAAGACGTCCCATTGAGCCTTTGGCGCGGTGAGGGAACAGAATGAGGATGACACTTGCATGGCGAGAAAAGACAGAGGATCATGCTCCTTACGGATGTCTTATGACCTTGATCATAAGAAATGGACCACACCAACAAGAAATGTATGGTGTGATAAAGAACACAATTGAGCCTGCTATTCGGGCTCAATTGCAGAGTGTGACACATCACATTGAATACCTTGATAAAATAAAGAGTCGGTTCATGGCTCTTCAAAGACTTATGCTACACAGCTGATTAAGCAGCTGGTAACAGAGAGGTATTCTAGCGGTGGCAATGGCATAAGAGAGCACATTCTTAGAATGAGCAACTTGGCATCTAAACTTAAACCGATGGATTTGGCTCTCAAGGATGAGTTCCTTATTCATTTGGTTTTTGCTTCTTTGCCAAAGGAGTTTGACACATTTGTTGTCAATTATAATATGCAGCCCGAGAAATGGGACATGGAAAAGTGCATAGCTATGTGCGTGCAAGAGGAGGAAAGAATCAAATCCTCACATGGTGGTGCTATCAACTTTGTGAGGGAAAACAAGAAAAGAATTACAACAAGAACCCCTTCTCAAAGAACAAGGGCAAAACCTCGTACATCAGCCTCAACAGAATAAATTTGTTTGAGACAAAGACCGGTGCCTTCATCTGCAAGAAGACGGGACACTACAAGAAGGATTGTCCTGATTTTCTAAAGATGATAATGGCAAAGAAAGGTGAGAACATTATTACCTTTGTTAATGAATGCTGTATGTGAAATATTGAAATCCACTTAGTGGATTGACTCAGGAGCAACTGTTCATGTTGCTAATTCATTACAGGGATTCCGTTCGACGAGGAGTACGCAAAGAAACGAAAGATGCATTAAAGTTGCAAATGGAGTCGAAGCTGAAGTTGAAGCCGTTGGCGATCTTTCATTAGAATTAGTTAATGGCTCCACTCTTTTACTTAGAGATGTCCTTTTTGTACCCTCTTTACAGAGGAATTTGATTAGTGTGTCAAATTTGGACAAAGATGGTTATGATTGCAATTTTGGAAATGGCAAGTGCGAAATAATGTTTAATAAAGAATGTGTTGGTCTTGCCATATTACAGAATGAGCTTTATTTGTTATCATTGTGTGATGATGTGAATGTCGTATGCGATAATGAGAACGTTGCGTGCGAGAAAGTGATTGAATCTCGTCTCACGAATGTAAAATGTAAAACGAAAGAGAACTCATAATGAATCGTCGAAATTATGGCATCGCGTTTAGGCCATATTTCGAGGGGAGAATAGAAAGACTTGTTAAGAATGAAATTCTTCCTCTATTAGAGTTCTCAGACTTAGAACAATGCAGAGAATGCATTAAAGGTAAATATGTAAAGAAAATAAAGAAAGACGCTAAAAGAAGCACAGGAGTTCTACAAATTATTCACACAGATATTTGTGGACCTTTTCTGTGAAAAGTGTGGATGGATATGACTCGTTCATAACATTCACAGATGATTACTCCCGTTATGGATATATTTATCCAATCAAAGAAAGAAATGAAGCCTTGGATAAATTCAAGATATTTAAGGCTGAAATTGAAAACCAACACGATTTAAAGATTAAGATAGTCCGATCGATCGTGGGGAGTACTACGGTCGACATACCCCATATGGACAAGTTCTGGACCTTTGCGAGGTTTTTACAGAAAATGGAATAGTGGCCCAATATTCTATGCCGGCGAACCTCAAGCAAAATGGAGTAGTGAAAGACGCAACCGTGCACTCGATGGATATGGTGCAGTATGATGAGCTACTCCACACTCCCATTGAGTTTATGGATGGAGGCGTTGAAAACCGCCATTCATATTCTCAACAGAGTGCCTAGTAAGTCGGTGCCCAAAACACCGTACGAGTTGTGGACAGGAAGAGTTCCCTCACTAAAGCACTTACGTGTGTGGGGGAGTCCTGCTGAGGCTAAAGTATTTAACCCAAACCTTGGGAAACTTGATCCCAAAATAGTAAGTTGCCATTTCATTGGCTACCCTGAAAAGTCAAAAGGTTATCGTTTCTACTGTCCAGACAGATACACAAAGTTTGTAGAAACGAGACATGCTGTCTTCTTAGAAGATGAACTGATGAGGGGGAGCATGGTAGCTCGAGAGATTGACCTTGAAGAGAAGCGGGTGTTTGCGCCCACTCCGATGATTCAAGAGCCATTCTTCACACTACCTGCTGTCGCTGCACCGACGGTGCGAGACACTGTGGTGCTAGCACATGTTATTGTTCCTCCCGTGGCAACAATGAATGAGAATGAAGAACCTGTTCTTCAGGATCATATAGAACCTATTGCCACAGATGAGGGGGAGCAACAGCAGCCTCAAACAGTAGATGTACCAAATGAGGAGGCCCCGAGGAGGTCTCAAAGAGTAAGAAGATCAGCTATTTCTGATGATTATCAGATTTATCATACAGAGGAATTTCAAATGGAGGATGATCCCACCTCATTTGAAGAAGCCATGAGAAGCGAAAATTCCTCAAAATGGCTTGAGGCCATGGAAGAGGAGATGAGGTCCATGAAGACTAATAAAGTCTGGGACTTGGAAATTATTCCTAAAGGAGCCAAAACAGTAGGCTGTAAATGGGTCTACAAGACTAAACATGACTCCCAAGGGAATGTAGAAAGACATAAAGCGCGACTTGTGGCAAAAGGATTTACGCAAAGAGAAGGGATTGATTACAATGAAACATTTTCTCCAGTCTCATGTAAAGATTCCTTCAGAATCATAATGGCATTAGTAGCACATTATGATTTAGAGTTACATCAGATGGATGTAAAGACGGCATTTCTTAATGGGGATTTGGAGGAAAATGTTTACATGGCACAACCGAAAGGTTTTGTTGTGGAAGGAAATGAAAGAATGGGATGCCGCCTAAAGAAATCGATTTATGGGTTAAAGCAAGCTTCAAGACAGTGGTACTTGAAGTTTGACAGTACAATAAGAAAATTTGGGTTTAAAGAGAATGTAGAGGACAACTGTGTTTATGCAAAGTTTAAAGATGAGAAGTTTATCTTCCTAATCCTGTATGTGGATGATATCCTACTGGCTAGTAGTGATGTCAGTCTGCTATTGGAGACAAAGAAGTTTTTGTCCTCAAACTTCGATATGAAAGATCTTGGTGAAGCTTCATTCGTTCTAGGGATCGAAATTCACCGAGATAGAAACAAAGGGGTATTGGGACTGTCACAAAAGGCATACATAGAGAAAGTCTTAAAGAAATTTGGTATGCATAAATGTAGTCCATCACCTGCACCTATAGTCAAGGGCGACAGATATGGGGATTTTCAATGCCCCAGGAACCAGTATGAGATCGATCAAATGAAAGCGGTTCCATATGCTTGGTGTCGGAAGCTTACAGTATGCTCAAGTGTGCACATACCCTGACTTAGCATTTGTTACCGGGTTACTTGGCAGATTCTAGAGCAATCCTGGAATAGAACATTGGAAATTGATAAAGAAAGTCTTGCGTTATTTGCAAGGAACAAAAGGCCTCATGATGACATACAGAAGATCGATTCACTCCATATAGTGGGGTATCTGATTCGATTTTGCGGGAGATGATAGAAAGTCTACATCCGGATATGTATTCACTCATTGGAGGAGCTATATCGTGGAAAAGCTCAAAGCAAACCGTCACTACATCGTCCACAATGTATGCCGAGTTTGTAGCATGTTATGAGGCTACGGGCGGTGAACGGCTAAAGAAGTTCATATCCGGTTTAAAAGTGGTTGACGACATTAATAGACCACTTAAGTTGTATCTGCGATAATGAACCCGCAGAACGTATGCCCACAACAATAAGTCAAGTGGTGCTGCCAAACACATTGACATAAAGTACTATGTTGTGAAAGATAAAGTTCGGGATCAAATTATAAGTCTTGAGCACATAAGTACCGCAAAGATGTTAGCGGATCCGCTTACAAAGGCTTACCACCCAACGTGTTCAGAGAACATGTAGCCGGCATGGGTTTAAGGGAAAGCCTATGATTCCTGGACTAAAAGATGGCCCAAAGATTAAAGTAACTGTTTCAGAACAGAGAGGTGTATTGTAACTGTTGAATCTATCGGCGATTGACCGTGACGATGAGACATGTTCTATGCACTAATCTGTGATGGAATGTGTAAAGTCAAAAGTAATTAAAAGATAAAGTATAGACTGAGATCAAGGGGGAGAATGTTAGAGTGATCTCAGGGCTTTGGCCCAACGGCCAAAGCCCAGCCCTTGATGCGCCCTGATCGGGGGCGCCCAGCCCGTTTGGCTGGTGGGCCCCTGTCGCCAGCGCTATAAATACAGAGGTGGGGGCCGGGCGGCACGCATCACGAGGTTGACCGTGCCGCCACCATCCCCACCGACAACCCTAGATCCGATCTTTGAGGGGGCGCTCCAGCGACGGGAACGACCACCGGCGCCTCTACCTCTTCTCCAGATCGCCGACGCCAGGGAGACCGCCGGCCACCCGCAGACGCCGCCTCCAGGCCTTTCCCGACGAACCCGCCATGGCCAACCCTTCCTCCTCTACGTCCGACGGTCAGTCTCCTTCTCTCCCTCTCGGTATCACTTGAACCCGTATAAGAACCCTCTAGATCTAAACCCCAGGAGACCCGTAGATCAACACAAAGAACAAATTAAGCAGCAGAACATACACCACTGAAACATCACGCTCCTAGCTAATTACAGCTAGCCAGCTCATACCGAACAAGAATATATATAATCGTACATGCACACTGATCACACAACACATCGCGTATTTGGTATAGATCACTCGGATGCACTATACGGATATATATATACGTTACGTACTCATCATGGCTTGGCCTCCGCCTCCGGGTAGTGGACCTCAGGCTTGGGCGGCACCTCGGTTTTCGGCAGAGGCGGCAGCTCGGGCTTAGGTGGCAGCTCGGCTTTCGGTAATGGCGGCAGCTCATGCTTCGGCACCTGCGGCATGGCCGGGTGTGGGAGCTCAGGTTTCGGCACCTCCGGCATGGTATGGTACGGCAGTTCGGGTTTTGGCACCTCCGGCACCGTGGGGTGTGGCACTTCGGACACCTTCGGAACCTCCAGCACAGCCGGGTGCGGCAGTTTGGGCTTTGGCACCTCCGGATGTGGCAATTCAGTCTTCGGCAGCTCTGGCACGGTAGGGTGTGGTGGCAGTTCAGGCTTTGGCAGCTCCAGCACAGTAGGGTGTTGTGGTAGTTCCGGCTTCGGTAGGCGGTAGCTCCGGGACGGCGGGGTGCAGCGGCGCTTTAGGCTTTGTCAGCTCCGGCGCCGCGGGGTGCGGCGGGTACTGCTCCTTGGTGGCGCTGTCTCCTCAAGGTTCCGTGCCGCACTGCTCATACCACTGCACGAGAGCAGCAGTGCCATGAGGAGCAGAAGGGAACACACGGTGTTCTTGGAAGCCATATTGGATGGTCTACACTGCTTGTGATCTGGCTAGCTACGTGTGTCAACTGGAGATCGAGCAAGCTAGTTCTTTTCTGCGATGGCCAGAAGAGAAGACTCGAATTTATAGCACGCAACGTGAAACCTGATGCGTGTTGTTTGGTGCATGGCAGGTCATCTGCATTTCGGTGGTTGTATAATTTGGTCTCCGTGTGATCTCTCCTGATCTGTGTTCGTGTGTAGTTTACTTAGGTGGGAATATTGAGACTTGCAGTGACGTAATTGGTGTACGTCTTTATGCGACGTGTCCATCGTTGTTTGGTCACCGGAAAACACAAATTAGGGCCCCTGTATATGTGTCGAAGAACAGCTGAGAAACAGAGTAAGATGAGCTATACTGCCCATACTGACGAAATGCTTGACGAAATGCCCATACAGCAGTATAGAGTTTACACAATGGCTAGATCTTCAGTAGGATAATCGGGTGCCATACCAGTTACCATCTAGTATATATCCTCTTCGTTTTTTAATTAATTCATTTAAGATTATTTTTTAAAAAATGTAGAAGCACAGTACAGAATTATTTGGTCTGTTATGCCTTTATAACTAGGTACACCAACCAATGTTTAGTATATACGAATTGACACGGTCTATAATACACCCCTCTAATCATTATTGTTCTAATTGTGTTAGAAAACATTAAAAATTTAATGTCATAGAAGTCTTTTTGACGACAAATCTAACTTTCATATAACAAATATAAATATTTTTATGTATATTTGTAGTCAAAGTTTTAAAATGTTAAGTACACATTATAAAATAACAAGTAAAAAAAAGAATAGAATGAGACGTACTAAACAAAACTAGGCTTTAAGTGGTCATCAGATTCGTTAACGGATTTAGTGAAAACAGATTTTTTTCTTAAATTTCATGTGTTACAAATAGTTTTCACTTATTCCGCTATTTCTATTTGTTAGAGCATGTACACTAGTAGAAACGATTGCTATCTATATACTCCTTCATGTCATTTAAAGACAAAATTAAAGACAACTTGTATAATAGATGATACCTTAAAGCTGTTTCTATGGGATCCTATAATCTTTTAATCATGATATGAAAAAAAATATTTGTCATAGACAATGACTTATACAATGGTGTTTAGGGTTGTAACCGAGCCGAGCTCGAGCGAGCCTGACCTCCTCCAGTCGAGCTCAAGTAATCCAAAGCTCTGCTCGGTCCAAGCTCGAGTTCGGCTCGAATAAGCTCGATAACAGTTAAAATAATATAATATACACTATTTTTTCACAATAAGTAAAACTCGAGGTCGGCTCGAGAGAGCTCAATAATAGTAAAAAATAATTTAATATATACTAATTTTCAACAATAGAAAAGCTCGAGAGCTTGGTAAGAGTTAGTATGTATGTGGGCTGTAAAAAAAGCTTAGTATGTATGTGGATTGTAAAAAAAAGCTCGAGACTTGCGAGCTATTTGAGCTCGGCTTGTTGAAGTTCGTTGGCTTGGGATCAAGCTCGAGTTCGTCTCGTTTGGAGCTCAAGTCGAGCTCGAATCAAGCCTACAGTGAGCCGAGCTCGAGCAGCTCAGCTCGCAAGCCTCGAGTTTTTTTATAGCCCTAATGGTGTGTTGTACTATCTATATAGTCATCTCTTCACGAAGAGGCAACTACACTCTCTTTCCTTCTTCTTTCTCCCTAAGTCAGCAAAAATTTTACATGGCAAAGCTTATAGACAGCTGATAATATATTGTTCATGCCCTTACTAATTTACATATGAATATGAATTAATAAACCATGCATGATACATGTATAGATCGTGTGTGTATACATATAAGGCAAGATATACGTACATCATCAAATGACAAAGAAAGCTGCAACATACAGCACTGAAACATCACACTCCTAGCTAACAACAGCTCTGATGCATGACGAACAACACGGTCGCTGGCAAAGATCACAGTTTACAGGCATAAGCATACATACACAGTAACACAGAGAACGTATTTAATGCAGATAACTGGGGCTACACGAGTGGATGTTGTCCGCATCATGGCTTGGCCTCCGGCTCCGGAAAGTGGGACTCGGGCGCCTTCGGTGGCTGCTCGGTCGTGGGCAATGGCGGTAGTTCGTGCTCTGGCACCTCTGGCTTTGGCAGCTTTGGCACGGTAAGATGCGGCGTTTCAGGCTTTGGCAACTCCGGCATGGTGGGGTGCGGCATTTCGGGCACCTTTGGCACCTCCGGCACGACTGGGTGCGGCAGCTCGGGCTTTGGCACCTCCGAAACGGCAGGGTGTGGCACTTCGGGCTCCTTTGGCACCACCGGCACGACCGGGTGCGGCAGTTCAGGCTTTGGGAGCTCTGGCACGGTATGGTCTGGCAATTCAGGCTTTGGCACCTCCGGCACGGTTGGGTGCGGAAGCTTGGTCTTTGGCACCTCTGGCACGATCGGGTGTGGCAGTTCGGGCTTGGGCAGCTCTGGCACAGTGAGGTGCGGCGGCAGTTCAGGCTTCGGATATTCCGGAACGACAGGATGCGGCGGGTACTCCTCCTTGGGAGGCGCCGTTTCCTCTAGGTACCGTGCCTCACTGCTAATGCCGCTGCATGAGAGCAGCAGCGCGGCAAGGAAGAAAAGGGAGGACATGGTGCTCTTGGAGACCTTGTTAAGTGGTCTGCTCTTCTGATCTATGTGTATCAGAGAGAGAGAGCTAGTTCTTTGTGTGATGCCTGGGAGAGAAGACAAGCTATTTATAGTCCCTAATGGAAGATTAAGCTGACGAATGCATTTACAGGAGTCCTCTCATCGTTTGGTAACTGGTAGGTGATCTGCATTTCGGTGGTTGTTTAATTTGGTCTGTGTGTGATCTCTCCTGATCAGTCTTGATCTCTACTTGTGTATGGTTTAATTAGTTGGGAACTGTGAGACCACGGTGAGTTGGTTGGTGGATGAACTAGCGTACTGTCCTGCTTTGTGGGTACTTGTGTGTGCGACCAGGGGTGGAGCCAACCCTGTGGGCAGGTTGGGCACTTTCCCGGGCTTCACTAATCGCACCTCTAGGACACTCTGCCATCAATATTAGAGTTAATCTTGATACTTATTAGTACAAAAGTTGAAAATATAGTCCGTTGTAAATAAGCGGTCGAAGTGACGTGGTTGTGGCGTCGTGATCGAAGCAGCAGTATACTTGTTAGACCATGTAGCTAAGTTTATGATTTTTGGTGATAAATAATTAACAATATAGATGATAAATAATTAGCAACATTGGTTATAATATTACTTATAGTGTGTTGCATGTGAGTGGACTAATATTGGTCAAGTTGGAGAGAACTTGTACCGGGTAAACGTTCTTTGGTTTTTATATGTGCAGATTGGGCATGGAGATGATCATGATCAGTGACGAGGAGAACCGGGATGGGGGAAATCTGAGGTCCAGACGGTCGAGAATGTCACGAGGTGGTCGGACTCACACTGAAGCACGTAGAGATTAAAGGTGAATGATACGTGGAGAAACTATCGGTGTGTACGCTGAGATTAATGTACTAAAAATGTAAAGATCACGTAACTTTTGCTAAGGGCCTGACGCTACAGAATAAAAGCATCCAGTTCATCTCTAAGATATACCTGGATTTCTGGTCAGGTAGGTTCCGTCACTCGTATGTCTGCCGGTCGGTACTCAAGACAAACTCCTCTGTAGCCTTATCTGTACTGTTTGTCTGTATAGCTTAGCTAAGTAGTCTGAAAACCATCACACCAACATGAAAAAGAAATCCATGAAAAGCACGGCAAATGAGATTACTTGCTTGATGGCGAAATGCAGATTTTTCATCAGGAAGAAGAACTGTAAACCCGTAGTCATAAGCCTTGGCTACCCTATTGAGCATAGATTCCAGGCAGATAATCATAATTTGCACAATATGGTCCAGCAAGCCCATCCACCTGTTCTTGGTGCCATCATCATGACCAAGGATGAAACTGATAGGGCTCCTGTGATGCAACAAGAGCTTGATGTAGTTCATAACATACCAAGTCACTTCATGGACGTCTCCACCTGATGGTACACTCCTGGAACCATGGAATTGAATCAAAACTTTTAGCTCGTGAAGCATGTGGTACACGGCTGATCTTAGCCTCTGCAGGGTGTGGTGATACTTGGCCATGCTTAACTCTTCGGGTAGCCATTGCAAGATGATGAAGAAGTCAAGGTTGAGTACCTTGTGCACCCTCAGCACAACAAAGAGCTTGTCAAGGGATAATTTTAGGGTAATTTTACCATCCTTGAGGGGGAAGAGGTACCAAATTTGAGCCGTTGATCACACCGATCGGACGGCTGAGATTTGACAGTACCTGGTGGTACCTCTTCCCCCAAAAGTGTGGTAACTCCTCTCCTATTGCAAGGTGGAAGGGTATTCTGGTAATTTCGCATTAGTCATCCCACTGGGCTCCCCCGTAACCCTACTGTTTGCGAGATAATTGGAAATTTGCCATCGCTAATAGTGGGTTTCGTAAATTTGCCATTTTTATCGTAGACTTCGCAAAATTGCCATTCAGTACATATGTTTCTTGTATTCCCTGCCATTCTATCATTTTTTATGTTTTTCTTTATTCTCTCTCCAAATTAGCCACCTGAAATACCAATTTTGCCCCTGGGCTAATTAACCTGTACGTGACTCATTTTGACGCTGCCTGGCCGCTGGAGTCCAAACGTCGCCTCTGTGTACTACAAAGCCAGTTTCACTTTAGCCTGAAATAAAATTGGTCGTCCAGTTCATAACTCTATAGAATTAAAATGAATGTAAAACTGTAAAATGCTTGCGACATGTTTGGTAAAATCAATTCTTGT
Organism: Dendrocalamus sinicus; assembly: GCA_036346575.1. Lineage (NCBI taxonomy): Eukaryota > Viridiplantae > Streptophyta > Magnoliopsida > Poales > Poaceae > Dendrocalamus > Dendrocalamus sinicus. Next base: position 5,068,812 of record CM070660.1, on the reverse strand, counting down.
TATGGTGTTGTCAGGGTGTCTCTTGTTCTTGATTCATAACTCTCCTGCAATAAATAGATTGGGAAGAAAACTAGTGCTGAAGCAAGATCTCGATCGATGACCAAAATAGACTCAAGCAAGATCTCAGTCTGGAGGTGTTGGCGCGCAGGGCGGCATCGGTGCGTCGGGCAGCAGCGGGCGACGGTCGGCGGCGCTGCGTCGGCATTCTTTGGCGACGATCGACGGCGCAGCGTAGGGCCACAGCAGCGTGTCAGGCGGTGGCGACGCCTCGTCGCCCGCCCAGGGCTCGTCGGCCGAGAGGGCCCGATCCGGGCGCCGGCGATGCGTACAGGGCGACGTTTGGACTCCGGGGGTGTTCGCGTACAGGGCGACGTTTGGACTCCAGTGGCCAGGCAGCGTCAAAATGAGTCACGTACAGGTTAATTAGCCCAGGGGCAAAATTGGTATTTCAGGTGGCTAATTTGGAGAGAGAATAAAGAAAAAGATAAAAAATGATAGAATGGCAGGGAATACAAGAAACACATATACTGAATGGCAATTTTGCGAAGCCTACGATAAAAATGGCAAATTTGCGAAACCCACTGTTAGCGATGGCAAATTTCCAATTATCTCACTGTTTGCCCATTCTTCTCATCTAGCTCCTCTCTCCGGCCTCCCATCCTTGCCGCCGCCGCATTCTCCACAGATCCCATCTCCAGCCGCCGGCGCGCGCTTCGCGTCTCGCCCCGGCGGCGTCGTGAGGAGCGGACTCGCCTCGCCTCCCGTTTTGCGACGCGGCCTCCGCCTCGCCTCCCTGGTCGCCGACGCGCCTCCGAGCCTCGCATCGTCGCCTCGCGTCCCCGGCCGCCGACGCGTCGTCCTCCTCCCATCCCCGGCCGCCGCGTCCTCCTCCTCACATCCCTGGCCGCCAACGCGTCGTCCTCCTCCCATCCGCCGCCGGCGACGCCTCGTCCTCCTTCTCCCATCCCCGGCCACCCCCTCGCCCTCCTCCTCCCATCCGCCTGCACCGACGCCTTGTCCTCCTCCTCCCATCCCCGGCCGGCCGTCTTGTCGTCCTCCTCCCTTCGCCGGCCTGCATCCCCTCCGCCACACATCCCCGGCCACATCCTCGACTGTCTCAGCTCATTTTGAGGTAATTTTCTTTTGATTTACATTCTGTTGTTGATTTACATAGAGTAGAGGTGGTTGTGAAGGCAAAACAATTTAAAGGTAGTCGATTAGAACCACATGAAGAACTGAAATAAATACATAACGATTAATCCTTTGACGTGATTACAAATGGATGTCACAATCCGCTGGAGTGCACATGAAGGTATTTTGTCATTTCTTCTTTGTGCAGTCATAGCTTGCGCATATTTTTTCCTCATCTTCTAGGCGTCTGATATCTTCGTGTACTTCAGTCAGTATATTTAGGGAGCTGTTAATTAGGTTGGTTGCCACTTTGACTCCGAAGTGGCTGATTGATTCCTGCAAACAATAATGAATAATTGTTAGGTATATGAATTACTTGGCAGAGTTTAGTTTGTGTAGTTGAAACGTACCATTGCGTAGTACTCGCTGGGCAAATCAGTTCCATTCCAGTGTTGCATGAACTTCAATGCAAATAACCCATAGGACCAACTGTCATTAGCAAATTGTTTATGTTAGTGCAGAACACCTTGCAAAGTGAGTCTTTTTTAATACAACACCTGCCATTTTGCTGAGGTACTTTCATCGGGCAGAAGGGCCAGTTGGTCACTCTGTTGTTGCTCCAAAGTGAAAGCACGTCATTTTCCTGGTTGGCATACTGAATGTATTTGTCGATTCCTTTGATCTATTGTATGAAAACAGTATTAATGTTTAGCTGGTGTTACAATGGAAGAAGATGGATTGCATAGAACTTACAATGTTAATGAGTTGTTCATTTGCATTGTAGAAGTGTACTCCCATCACCATCGAGTCAAGAACTTGAATTTGTTCTATGTTAGCATTTAAAACAGCAACATACCAGTGTGCTCTGTTTCTATTTATGGGTAGGAAAATCTGTAGGAAAATATACATGTTAATTAAGTTGGAAATAATTTAAGGATTAATTTAATGAACTTACTAGTTTATGCTGTAAATATCTTTTTGCCATAGCAACTCTTGATAGATGATATCTTTTACTGCCTGCTCCTTTAGTTTCACCATTGAGCTTCCATATCTGGCATTCTGCTGCCTTTTCCATTAAAGCAGGACCATTTTTTCTTGGTTTGTCTTGTTGCATGTCACTTATTAGGTCTATGTATGCATCTATGACCTGCAACTCATTGAAAAATGCAATAATGTTGTCGGATTCTTAAAAAAATAGAAGTGGGTTGTAAAATAGTACTTACCCTGCCATCCAACCATTTAGATGATCCTTGTGCTTGATTCATTGGTACCAATGGCATAAGAAGTTCACAAGTTAGGTCAACATCTTCTATACTTGCCAATAACTTCTTTGCATTAGACTGTAGGATGTACTTGATGGTGATCTTTTCCTTTATGGACATATCTTTGTTGTCTGATCCATTTATTGTGTTTTGGAGTTGACTAGTTCTTTTTTTGGTTTGGTTGTAATATATGTAATCACCTTGTGCTTGAAATGTTGGCTTTGATACCCTACCACAAGGTCCTCGTAGCCGTTGACCAATGGTTTTGGTGTTGGCATCATGCCCATTTTGGCCTTTGTCCTACGAGTTAGGAGGTATTCAGAGTCATAAATTCATAATAATTAAGGTAATCTAAGTTTTCAAAATTACATGTGAATATAGAAATACCTTGGTGATATCATTGGATTGTTTGTTGCTATCTATTTCATTGCTGCTGTTTATATTTGGCGATTGCTTATCTACATCAATGATTTCATCATTGCACAAATTTGTGACCTGTAAAAAGCCAAAATGTTAGGTTGTGATTGTTCAAAAGAATATGTGTGTTGAAACTATTTTTACTACCTGATTGTCTATACTCCTTTCATTGTGCTTGGTACTGTATTTTGGATCACCTTTGGCATTGCATGCTTGTTCAGGTTGATATCCAGATGTTGAACCCATGCACAAGGTCTTTTTCATGTCCTGTATATCTTGCCGATTCTTTGTGCAAATCCTTTCTATAGATAGCAGTTTAGCTGTCATTTTGTTCTCATTTAGTTGGATTGTTTGTTGCAGCTCTAGTAGTTGATCGACGACAACATTGAAGTGTCCTGAAATCTGCAGCAAAGAAGAGATTAAGGTTAGCTTATTTATTGATCATCCTGGGATCTGATATAGTAATTGATGTTACCTCTGTGTCATAGGTTGCATGATCAAATTTGGTCGCATGTTTTTGCTGATTATGTCTATACAAATGGATGTTATTATCATGTTCAACTTCTTTGTGATTGGTCTGTTCCTGATGGTGATCTTCTTGGTTGTCTTCAGATGTGCATAAGTCATTGTCGTTGTATTCATTGCCTTGGTTGTCATCTGGGTCACTAATTTCATATACAACCTATACAAGTGTACAGATCACATGCATTTTGGCATAGAAAATTATTAGTACAAAGAAATTTAATTAATGGCAAGTGCAGAAATTTAAGTTTATGTAAAACATACCAATCCCTCTCCTTAACCGTGGTTTTTGTCGAACTTGTTCCTCAATATTACATTTGGCTCATCCCAAAAGGAAATTAAGGGATATACACGCCCATTGTAGTTAATAATGCATGATGGGTCCCCAACAGCGTGCACATGCTCCCAATACCAGCACTGCAGCAAAGATAATTTTTTATAAGTCAGCAGTTAGGTGAAGATAGTATTGTTCTCAGAACATATTGAGTTGAATAAATTACTTGAAGGAATGGTAGATTGCCCTCCAGATTAATCATGCCTTCTTTATATGCCTTCAATGACTTGCACAAGTGATCCCTAGTCAAGGCAGCCCAATTGTACTCTTTAATTTTGTCAATTTCTTTGACGAGAACCAAATAATCAGAGTTAACATAAGCCTTTGTCGTAGGGCATAAAATATATCCGATGGTGAATAGGACCATTCGTCGAATGAAATGCTCTTCCTCCTGATTTTCATCTAAGATTGCTTTCTGCAATGAACTTAGTGAAATATTTTTGCTTTTTTTATCCTTGTAAAGGGCAAAATATTCATAGTGTTGTGCATCCATTTGAGGGTTGGTCAAGACTATTCCTTCAGATGGTAGACCAAATATGCATTTAACATCCCAAATTGTTAGTGGTATATTTTTTCCCTGGATACATATTGACTCGCTTGGAATGTCGTAGTTGTCAGCCAACCAAACGCATAATTTACGTTGAATAGTGACGTCTGGCATATAGAGTAGACCTTGGAAGCCGATTTTTTCCATTGCAGCTCTCTTTGTTTCAGTAAGAAGCCTGACAACCGACACATATTTCCGGATAGAGCTTACTATGGTCATGTCATTGCACTGTTTGAAACAAGTGAAAAAAGTTAGCCTATTTAAAAAGTTCTATACTACATTTAATACTTGTATTACAGAACTAGCATGAGTACTATCGTAGTATATGTGTACCTACCTTCGCTGCTGGGCTTTTGGGTCTTGCAGACAGACCTTTCCAAACTTCTTTCGTTGGATTGATTTCCTGCTTAACATTACAAAATTAGTCATCACTTATATTCTCGATGATTACAGGATTGAATGTTTCATCACATACCTGAGGGGCTATGTCAGCGGTTTCTTTTCCATCCGAAGACTTCATGTTGCACTGCTGGTCATCTAATTTTTGTGAGGAATTCATGTTCTGGCACACTTTGGATTTTCCTATCCATAGGGCATGTGATCATGTATGGTATATATAATAATTTCGTGCTGTGTGAGGCAGATGCATCAATGTGAACACGTTAAAGAGAGTTTTGTGCGTTTTATCTTCCTTCAATGTGAACATGTTAAAGAGAGTTCTGTGCGTTTTATCTTCCTTCACACGATTTTATCTTCCTTCAATGTGAACATGTTAAGTAACGCTTCCATTATCTTCCTAAGAGTATGCCCAGAAATCTAACATTGAGAACCACGCTTGACTCGATAATTCTATAGGCCCAACTATGGAATAAAGCTACAATATTCGTTAGCTTGAAGTTTTACGGTACAATATTCGTTAGCTTGAAGTTTCTCTGTTCTTAAGCTATATCCGCCAAGGTTTACGTATTCTACGGAGGTTGGCTTCGCCGCGGAATACTCGTACGAGTCTGCCGAACCTGGATGGCTTGAAGAAAGCAATTCCGTTGCTCAAGTATTCCATTGCCCTTTTACCGAATTCCGTCCGTATAAACATAATTTCTATTTTCTTGTCAAGTATTTCTTTTATTTTAGAGGAGTATCACATTTGTTTCTGAAGATAACCAATTTGCTACCCAAACTAAGATGTAAGAAACTTCCTAACATAAATAATTAAGGATGGCTACTGAGCTTAGATAAGAAACTACGAAGAACTACAAGCTGGCGGAGGCCGCGTCGACGACCGGGGAGGCGTGGCGGAGGCCGTGTTTTTGACTCACTAGACCAGAACGAATACAACCGAGTTCCTTGCCACGTGCAGATATACCCCAGTGCCTTCATCAACCATTACACAGTTTTCTCATGGATTATTTTTTCGTGGTCGTTTGGGCTTGATCAGTGGCTACACCGCCTGCATCCCTAACATCGTTTGCTGCTGCTGCTGGTGGTAATATTGCTGCTGCTGTGCCATCATCGACATCTGCACATTCGTCGGAGTTGCGACACTTGTCGACTCGGCGAATGGATCCCTGGGATCAATCTGCTGAGTGTCCTGCCCATTTCCGTACCCATATGTGGTTTCTTGTTGCCTCCTTGCTGCATCCTCGTATAAGCTATCAAGCAGCAGCTTGTCGAAACCCCCAGCCTGCAAGAATCATTGAACGCAGATGAGAACAAAAAAATTTGGTGGATGTGTGCTTCAAGAATGGAAATGCTAGCACCTAGCAAGAAAGGAAGGGAAGCTGCACAGAGTTCTTTACCAGTTTGCTCTCTGTCGGTTGGTTGTTGCTGCTGTTGGTCTGTGCTGTGACCAACGCTAGCTCCCAACCTGACGGTCGAGTTATGTCACCGAAGCCACCGCCTGCACCCGCATATTTGTTGCTACCACCTGAGCGATTGAGAAGGATATGGTTGTGCACAAATTTGGGAGCAGAGCTAGTGGTTGCTGAATCCATGAGACAACAAGCAGGAACCGAAAGTAGTAAGAGGCAGCTGCATGAGACTTTTACCAGGCGGTACAATGGCCAGAGCCAGTGCATTGCTCTCTTCAAGTTCAGCAGCAGCAGGGTTTACTTCATTTAAACCCTGTAATGGCACCAGCAGATTGGGCCACATTGTTATCATTTTTGGAACAAGTAGCTAGACATCAAGACACGCATATTTTCAGACATCAACCGCTGCCTTTCTGCAATAACATATACCATAATGAGGATCAGAATGATTATTAAGTGAATTTTAAAAATGAAATACTAGGTTAATTTCTATCTTGCCTTAGATATATTGGACAAGAACGAATTGTATGGCCAGGATGACGACAATAACCACATCTCCTTGCTCGTTTCTCTAGAAAACCTCTCATTCTTTTTGTCGGAGCTCCTTTAGGCACAACATCAGTAGGATCCAGCACCTTGTCACCATTGGCAATGTCAGACCGCATACTTTGTCCTACTACATGTCCGCACTCAACTTCATCTTTATGAACAGTCTCACACCCTTCAATGTCAATACTGAGATTCTCAAGTAGATTCATTACCTCCAATGTAACATCTTCAGATAAAGAGGCTTTGAAAAATACTTCGCTACCAAAAGCACGCAATAGTCTATAACGTTCCATTTGGTCAGGCCAAGTATACACCTCACCGTACCTATCTGAAGGAAATGCACCTTTTGCTTTCATTGTCCATCTACGCACAATACACGGTTGAGGAATGGAGTCTAGCTTTACATAATTAATAACTGAAAATATATGCTCGCACGGAATGCATTCACACTGTAATTTTCGGCACAGGCAGTCAATGCTAACCAATGAAGATGCCTCATACTTGCATGTAACAATGAAAATTTTCTGATTTTCTTTTAGAGAAAAAACATACCTGACACAAGTGTCCTCATCTATAGTGTCTATGACCTCCCAATCCATAGCTTTGTATATCTCCAACTTTACCTTCTTAAAAGCTCTCGGCGTGAATACATGTGAGGCATGTTTCTCAATTGGGCTAGCATCACTGCTTGTAAATTGTACTGATTGTGAAGCTTTTGCATCTAACTCAGCTTCCCGGTGTCTAATACGTGACAGGCAATGCTCGTAGTGCTCCACAAGAAGAACTAGACTCATCTTCCGACCCAAGAGTCTATGAAGTGATGAGTTTAGGCTCTCACTTCTTTGATTACTTTTCATGCCAAGGAAAATCCTTCCTTTTGTGTAAGCTGCAGCCCACTTCTTTCTCAATTTGTACATCCTTTTCAGCCATAAGTTATCATCCGAAACATGATGATTAACTTTGAACTCCTCCCACTTTCTCTCAAACTCATCTACATCTATCGGGGCATGGACAAGGGTCCTAAAATCAGCAAGCATATCTGCTCGGAGATGACGTGCCATGTTCTACTCAATATGCCATGTGCACAAACGATGATCAGAATTGGGCATCACTGCTATGATAGCTCTACGCATTGAATTATCTCCATCTGTGATCAAAGACTTAGGATGCTTCTGACACATACAAATTAAAAACTGCTTGAGTATCCACTCATAAGTTGTTACCTTCTCATCTGAAACAATAGCACAACCAAAAATTACTGTGCAACCATGGTGGTTGACACCAACAAAGGGAATGAATGGGAGGTTGTACTTGTTCACTCGATATGTGCTATCAAACACGACGACATCACCAAAAGTATCATAGTCAATTCGGGACTGTGGGTCCAACCAAAACAACCTTTTCAAACATCTAGCATGGTCAGTCTCATAACCAAAAAAAAACTCCATGTCATCCTTTTGACATGCCTGCATATACTTGATAACACGGTCTGCATCTCCCCCTTCTATCCGTTTCTTCTTCTGTCTAACAAAATAATTGTACAAGTCTCTGGTTACAAATCCAGCAGCTTCAAAACCACCATGATCCCTTTCCATTACATCCATCACTTGGCACTGACGTAGACCCACATCCTTTAATTCGATTACCTTGGCCTTCTGTGCATCTGTCAAACCACGGTGTGATCGGAGGAAAGCCACTTCATTAGGTTTACACAACTCATGCTTATCATGCTTGATCTCAAATTGGGCCTCACATCCACAACGGGTAAGTGCTCGTGGCTGCCTACTTCTGTTACAAACATCCATATACATGTCTTTCCTGTACCCTTGTCTTGAGCATGTGTATCTCCTATGAAATACCATTTTTGTTGAAGAATCGCGTCTCATGTAGTCCTTTCTTACACTAAAACCCTTCCCTTTCGCATACTTATTGTAGAAGCCAAAACCTTCCTCCTCATTCCTAAATCTCATAGCCATCATCATATCATACTCCTCTTTCTCCTCTAGAGACATTCTATCCTTAATCATATCTATTCAGAGCCATACCAAAGCAATGAAAATTAATTACCACATGTTGTAAATACTAAAATTATTAAAAAAAAGGTTCAATACAGATGACATACTACTTGTACTCGCGGCCGGGGATGGGAGAAGGAGGACGAGGCGTCGCCGGCGGCGGATGGGAGGAGGACGACACGTCGGCGGCCAGGGATGCGAGGAGGAGGACGCGGTGGCCGGGGATGGGAGGAGGACGACGCGTCGGCGGCCGGGGACGCGAGGCGACGATGCGAGGCTCGGAGGCGCGTCGGCGACCGGGAGGCGAGGCGGAGGCCGCGTCGACGACCGGGAGGCGAGGCGGAGTCCGCTCCTCACGACGCCGCCGGGGACGAGGCGCGAAGCAGCGCCACCGGCCGGAGATGGGATCTGTGGAGAATGCGACGGCGGCAAGGATGGGAGGCCGAGAGAGGAGCTAGATGAGAAGAATGGGCAAACAGAGGGTTACTGGGAGCCCGGTGGGATGACTAATGCGAAATTACCAGAATACCCTTCCACCTTGCAATAGGAGAGGAGTTACCACACTTTTGGGGGAAGAGGTACCACCAGGTACTGCCAAATCTCAGCCGTCCGATCGGTGTGATCAACGGCTCAAATTTGGTACCTCTTCCCCCTCAAGGATGGTAAAATTGTTGATGATCTCATTTTCAAAGGCGAGAAGGTGAAGTTGCTGACAGACACGGGTCGACAACGGTGCTGACAGACACGGGTCGACAACGGTGCTGACAAAGCCGGAGCACGGCAGTTGGGGGTACCCACAGGCCAACCGGTGCTAGGGAGGGCTCTAGCACCGGCTGACCCCATTGGTCCCCTGATACTCTGTTTCTCAGCTGTTGTACTTTGCATGCACGGTCTACATTGCTTGGCCTAACAGCAGATGTGTAGTACAACACACGTGTATAGACACTCTAAAATTAGACACAGGTGGTGGTGCATTCACAACCAGATCACTCAGGTCTCAATATTCCCAACTAATTAAACCACACATGAGCAGCTGCATCACCCAAATTCCCAACTAATTAAACCACACATGAGCAGCTGCAACTAATTAGCGTACATCACCCACTGGTTTCCTTTCCAAGGGCTCCTCCTCCGTTCTCTTCCTCATGGCACTGCTGCTCTCGTGTAGTTGCATGAGCAGCACGGCGCGGTACCTGGAGGAGACCGCACCCAAAGAGGAGTACCCGCCACATCCCATTGTGCCGGAGTTGCCTAATTCTTCTCTCAGATAGACGATGACCTCATCATCAGTGAGATCGATGCCGACGTCTGCCAGGCGCTGTTGCCCAAGCCACACTAATCAGGGAAGAAACGCAGGGGGAGAGCAGGGAGAAGAACGAGCGAAAAGCAGAGGAGGCAACTGTTTCTCGTCCAGCAACACACGTAGGTTACGACTTCACTCTATATTCACTCTGATTTTCCCAAAACTCACTCGACTTGACAAGAGTACAGGGTATATATAGACAATAGGCCACACAAGCCACACACTATAACTCATTCATGCTGCTCGATCCATCGACTCACGATCGACACAGTCGCGACTCACTGTGCCTCTCGATCGATCGACTCACAATCGCTATAGATTGCTGAAGACACAGTCATCGATTCCGCTCTCTTTGCTCTAATCAGTCGACTCACGATTGCCACAGTTGACAGCCCATGACGACCGCTGCAGTGCTCACCGCAACCGCTGCCCAATTCGAGCCGAGCGCTGATGATAGCTACAATGCTCACCGCTACCGTTGCCCAATCGGAGCGCTGACTCCTTGACAGACTGGCCGCACGACCTCAGCTGCTCCTTGACCGTTGGCTTCGACCGCGGTGTTGCATTTACAACCACTATAGACTCCATCGTCATGACCCCGACGCTTACCGTACTGGCCATTACGACCGCACACACCATGGTCGTAACCGACCAAGCACAACCTGGTCGTAGCCGACCACACACACCATGGTTGTCTACGACTATACTAGTCGTAATCGACCACTCACACAAGCGTCATGCGCTGGTTGTTACGACCACACACAATGGTACCCAGTTACGACCACACACAACGTGGTCGTAACCGACCACACACACAACAACTTGGTCGTTACGACCACAAACAACGTGGTCGAAACCGATCATCGACCATGGTAGCTACGATTATCAACTATCGATCATGGTAGCCATAACTACCGATTATCGACTACGGTAGCTCCGACTACCGACCATCGACCATGGTAGCTTCAACTACCGACCATCAATTGTTGTAGCTATGACTACCCAGTATCGACCACTCTTCCAACCGTGGCATCGACCATGGCTTGTCGACTGCGCCTTTGACCATGGCATCGACCACGGCTTTGTCGAATGTGCCTTCAACCATGGCATCGACCATTGCTTCTCAGCTGTGCCTTCGATCACGGCTTATCGACTGCTAGCTTCAACCACTGTGGCTACGACCACAGCACAGTACTCGACACACGAGTATAGTTGGCTACGACCACTGTGCAGTACTCGACACACGAGTATAGTTGGCTATGACCACTGTACAGTATCCAACACATGACGATATGATAACGACCACACAGTACTCAAACACACCGAGTACTTCAACTACCGACCAACACTGAATAGTAGCTACGACCACAGTACAGGCACAGCAACTCAACAACAACAAGATTATTTTCAACAGGCGCTTCTCCTTGTACACGTACCTCTTGGCCACGGTGATGAAGACTACGAGGTTGACGGCGCTGAGAATGGTGAGCAGCCAATAGAAGTTGTAGAGCCTTACCGTCGTCAAGGTTGTCGGCGAGCCACGCTCTCCGGCCGCTGGAGGATGTCACCTTGTGCACGACGCTGACGAGCGTGGTGCTGAGGAAGAAGCCCAGCGAGAGTGTGCTGAGGAAGAGGCCCGTGCTCATGGTCTTCATGTCCTTGGGGCACTCTCGTAGGAAGAAATCCATGTCGGTCTGGTGGCATTCTCCTTGGGATTAATGCTAATGCTTTAGACATATCGGATAGAATTGAAGGTGAATTTTTCATCCAGTTTCATTTGGTTAACAAAATGGATAAGTTTCAATGGATTTTGATGGCAGTGTATGGTCCAGCTCAAGATGATTTCAAATCAAATTTCTTGGCTGAATTAGTTCGTGCTTGTCAACAAAATCTTTTGCCTACCCTCATTGGAGGAGATTTCAATATTATGAGACATAGTAAAGAGAAGAACAATTCAAGGTTTAATGATCGGTGGCCGTTCCTATTTAATGCTGTGATTGACAGCTTTGATTTAAGGGAAATTGTGATGACTGGTCGTCAGTTCACTTGGGCGAATTCCTTACCTATTCCGACTTTTGAAAAATTGGATCGTGTTCTCATGTCCACAGAATGGGAATTCAAATATCCGCTAGTGTCGATTCGGGCTTTAGATAGAGGGGTATCTGATCATACACCGCTACTCCTGGACACGGGGCAACCTGCGTATTCGGGAGGAGCAAAAATTTTTAGATTTGAGTTGAGTTGGTTCACGCATGAGGATTTTCAGGACCGAGTTCTGGAGGTATGGAATAAGCCGGTGAACGGAAATAATTCAGTGCGAAGGTGGAATAATAAACTCAGTGCCTTGCGACGGCATCTGCGTGGCTGGGCATCCAATATTAGTGGAAGCTATAAGCAGCAGAAGGCTGATTTGCAGGCTACTGTCACAGATCTTGACACACTCGCTGAGGTAAGGGATCTGCATGAGGCTGAGCGCACCCTTTTAGCTCAGTCTCGGGATGCTCTTACCAAATTAATGAGGGAGGAGGAAATAAAATATTATCAGCGGGCTAAAGTCACAGATATTTTATATGGAGATAACAACACTAAGTATTTCCATATGATTGCAAATGGTAAACATAGGAAAAAAAAGATTTTTTCTCTCGATGATGTTAATGGAAAAATTGAGGGACAGTCAAATCTCAAAGAATACATTACACATTTCTATAAAGACCTGTTTAGTGAACCTGAAGAGAGTTCCTTTAATCTAGTCGCTGATCGGCTAGAGGATATTAATCAGGTCACTGATTCTGAAAATAATATTTTGATCGCTCCGTTTACTGAGGAAGAGGTTAGAAATGCGGTTTTCTCTATGGAACATAACAAAGCGCCAGGTCCGGATGGCTTTCCTGCTGAATTTTATCAGAAATTTTGGGAAACCATAAAAGGCGACCTGATGCGCATGTTCTATGAGTTCCACGCAGTGAGTGCCTATCTTTAGTTTGAACTTTGGGGTGATTACTTTATTACCAAAAGTCCAGGAGGCTAATGTTATTCAGCAGTACAGGCCCATATGTTTACTTAATGTGAGTTTTAAGATCTTCACTAAAGTGGCCACAATGAGAATTAATCTAATTGCTGATAGAATCATTAGCCCAACTCAAACGGCGTTTATGCGTGGACGAAATATCCTGGAAGGTGTCGTCATACTGCATGAAACGGTACATGAGTTACATCGCAAGAAGTTGAATGGGGTAATTTTGAAGCTTGATTTTGAGAAGGCGTATGATAAAGTTAAATGGCCTTTCCTATTACAAACCTTACGCATGAAGGGATTTTCATCCAAGTGGATAACTTGGATTCAATCCTTCATCCAAGGGGGCAGTGTGGCTGTTAATGTTAATGGTGAAATTGGTCATTTTTTCCAGACTAGGAAGGGACTTCGTCAGGGTGATCCTTTATCGCCAATTTTATTTAATATTGTTGCGGACATGCTCGCCATCCTTATTACAAGGGCTATTGAGGGGAGCCAGTTTGACGGCATTATACCCCATCTAGTAGAGGGAAGTTTGTCTATTCTTCAATATGCGGACGATACGGTGTTATTTTTGGATCATGATGTTGAAAAGGCGAAAAATCTGAAACTCTTGTTATGCGCTTTTGAGCAACTATCTGGGCTGAAGATTAACTTTCACAAAAGTGAAATCTTCTGTTTCGGAGATGCTGCAGACGCTAGACAGGATTATGTGGACCTTTTTGGGTGCCAATCCGGAGAGTTTCCAATTAGGTATCTCGGTATTCCGATCCACTATAGAAAACTGAGAAATGCCGACTGGAGAATGGTAGAGGAACGTTTTGAGAAAAAACTTAGCAGTTGGAAGAGCAAACATCTATCAATTGGGGGTCGATTGACGTTGATAAATTCTGTCTTGAGTAGCCTTACAATGTATATGATGTCTTTTTTTGCGATCCCAAAAGGCGTTCTAAAGAAATTAGATTATTTCAGATCCAGATTTTACTGGCAAGGTGATGAGTATAATAGAAAATATCGACTTGTGAAGTGGAATATTCTATGCCAGCCAAAAGAACAGGGTGGTTTAGGAATAGCTGACTTACATCTCAAGAACTTAGCGTTGTTGAGTAAATGGCTTTTTAAGCTTTTAACGACGGATGGTACTTGGCAACAACTGTTGAGAAATAAATACTTGGGATCTAAACCCTTAGTGCAAGTCGAACGCATACAAAGCGATTCACATTTTTGGGCTAGTCATTAAAGGCAAAAAGGATTTTCCTCCGTTATGGATCTTTTATTATTCATGATGGTTCACAAGTCAGATTTTGGGAAGACAAATGGTTAGGCAATGATAGTTTGATGAACCAATATCCTGGTTTATACAACATTGTTAGACCAAAATTTGTCACAATTTCAGAAGCTTTGCGCTCTTCTCCACCTATTTTTTCTTGGCGTCGTGATTTAATTGGACCAAAGCTGGTGGAATGGACTAACTTATTAGCACGCTTATCCAATATTCAGCTGTCACAAGGTCAGGATGAATTTCGCTGGTCTTTACACCCAAATGGGAAGTTCTTGGTGAATTCCCTTTATAGAGCGATGATTCAAACTCCTGTCCCTAATTTGAATAAACGCCTTTGGAAACTGAAAGCGCCGCTTAAGTTGAAGATCTTTTTATGGTACCTTAGGAGGGGCGTGGTTCTAACAAAAGACAATCTCCTCAAGCGTAATTGGCAAGGGAGCAAGTCATGTTGTTTTTGTCATAATGATGAGACAATTCAGCACTTGTTTTTTGATTGCCGATTTGCGCGATCTGTTTGGGTTTTCTCTCAAGTGGCGCTCAAACTCACAACACCTCTAAGTGTAGAACATATGTTTGGTAGCTGGTTAAATGGTATAACTAATCATTTGAAATCATTAGTACTGCTTGGGGCAGCAGCAATATGTTGGTCTATATGGTTGTACAGGAATGATATTGTTTTTGAAAAGAACAACTCTTATTCTCCTTTGCAGGTTATTTATGCAGTTTCTCACCGTCTCCGTTCGTGGGCTATCCTGCAAAGACCGGAATTACAGGATACAGTTGTGGTGGCATCGCGACAGTTGGAGCAGTTGGCGAAGGATTTCTTTACCCGGGCATATGGGTGGCGATCTAGACTTAGGATTGAATGTCACTAGATTTTGCTCAGTTTTTTCCTTACTCATAAGCTGTGTGCCTTTTTAGGCAGAGGCTGGAAGTTTTGTTCCAAGAACGTGTATCAACTCGATGTAACGAACTTGGGATTTAATAAAGTCTTCCTTATCCAAAAAAAAAACAGCTTTCTGAAAACGAGCATTAAGCGTAAAGAAGCCTTTAAGAAAAGACCAGAACACATATTATACACATCTGACGAGCTCTGTAGCATATAATGCAGAATAGAACTCTTTTATTCATTTATACATGAATCCAAGTATCGCACATAGGTACATCGGACACCAAAGAACAAATTAAGCAGCACAACATACACCCCTGAAACATCACGCTCCTAGCTAATAACAGCTAGCCAGCTCATCGCGAACAAGAGTATATATAATCGTACATGCACACTGATCACACACAACACAGCGCGTATTTGGTATAGATCACTGGGATGTACTATACGGATATATGTACGTTACGTAGTCCTCATCATGGCTTGGCCTCCGGCTCCGGGTAGTGAACCTCAGGCTTGGGCGGCAGCTCGGCTTTCGGCAGAGGCGGTAGCTCGGGCTTCGGTGGCAGCTCGGCTTTCGGCAATGGTGGCAGCTCATGCTTCGGCACCTGCGGCATGGCCGGATGTGGGAGGTCGGGCTTTGGCACCTCCAGCACGATAGGGTGTGGCAATTCGGGCTTTGGCACCTCAGGCACCGTGGGGTGCGGCACTTCGGGCACCTTTGGAACCTCCGGCACGGCCGGCTGCGGCAGTTCGGGTTTTGGCAGCTCCGGTACAGTCGGATGCGGCAATTCAGGCTTCGGTAGCTCCGGCACAGTAGGGTGTGGCAGTTCAGGCTTTGGTAGCTCGGGCACAGTAGGGTATGGTGGCAGTTCCGACTTCGACAGCTCCGGTATGACGGGGTGCGGCGGATTCTGTTCCTTAGGTGGCACTGTCTCCTCAAGGTACCGTGCCGCGCTGCTCATGCCACTGCACGAGAGCAGCAGTGCCATGAGGAGCAGAAGGGAACATATGGTGTTTGGAAGCCATATTGGATGGTCTACACTGCTTGTGATGTAGCTAGCTACGTGTGTCCACTGGAGATCGAGCAAGCTAGTGACCTGATGGACAGGAGAGAAGAGAAGACTCGAATTTATAGCACGCAACGTGAAACCTGATGCGTGTTGTTTGGTGCATGGCAGGTCATCTGCATTTCGGTGGTTGTTTAATTTGGTCTCCGTGTGTGATCTCTCCTGATCTCTGTTCGTGTGTAGTTTACTTAGGTGGGAATATTGAGGCTTGCAGTGACCTAATTTCTGTTCGTTGTTTGGTCAGCGGAAAACGCAAATCAGAGCAAGCTAGTGTCGAAGAACAAACAGCTGAGAAAGAGAGTAAGATGAGCTATACTGCCCATACTGACGAAATGCTTGACTTTCCAGGTTCTAAATCTAGTTGAAAAATGACCACTGCCGTAAAAACGACCTACGTTAGCTAACCCTTTATACAGCAGTATAGAATTTACACCATGGGTGGATATTCCGTAGGATAACCGGGTGACATACCAGTTACCATCTAGCTGATATCCTCTTCGTTTCTTAATTAATTCATTTAAGATTATTTTTAAAAAAAATGTAGAAACACAGTACAGAATTATTTGGTCTGCTATGCCTTTATGGCTAGTTGCACCAATCAATGTTTAGTACATACGAATTGACACGGTCTATATTAATACACCCCTCTAACCATTATTGTTCTAATTGTGTTAGAGAAACACTAAAAATTTAATGACATAGAAATAGTTTTCATGGCCAATCTATTAACATAACTTTCGTGTAACAGATATAAATGTTTTTTTTTGTATATTTATGGTCAAAGTTTTAAAATATTAACTACACACATTATAAAACGATAAGTAAGAAAGAACAGAAGGAGTTATACTAAACAAAACTAGGCTTTAAGTGGTCATCTGATTCGTTAAGGGGCTGTTTGGTTGCCTGCATCGGGGTGGCTCGCACCAGCGTATGCAGGGAGATGGTGTTTGGTTGCCTGCATCGGGGTGAGAGCCTGCACGAGCGGATGCAAAAAATCAACTGGAGCCAGGCTGAGGAGAAACGCGGCTGAGGACCTTCTCTACTCAGCCTGGCCACGCTCATGCAGCTGCATCAGCTCATGCAGGCAACCAAACAGGCCCTAAGCGATTGAGTGAAAACATATTTTTCTTTAAGTTTTACTAATACAAATTTCATGTGTTAAAAATAGTTTTCAGTTATTCTGCTATTTCTATTTTGAGTTTTGTGTTTTGTGAAATCAAGTGCAGGTGTTTCTACATAAAAATGATAATTTGAGTTTTGGAAATTTTTTATTTTGTTATCCTGGTTATATTATATGCTAACCAGACAAGGTTTTAGATGGTTAAGATTTCAAACTAGTTTAGCCAAATTTTATTTTGCTAAAACTCGAGATCCACGTAACCCCTAAAAAGTACCCAAAACCAACTTAAAAATGGACATCAAAATAATATCTAGCCTTTTGATCTATTAAGAATATAAAATGACATGATTTCTTTTGAAGGTTCGTGCAAAGGAGGAGCGCGAAGGATTTGTATTTTGTAAGATAGACCTCTCAAATATAAAACCAACATGAACAAACTTCCACAATAATTTAAAAAAATTTTAGGATTGCCTATGGTACATGCATATGTGATGTCAGATGTGCTGAATTATAAGCAATTTACATACCTTTTTTCACCCTCCACTATGTACCAGTGCTAGAAGTGGGAGCGGAGGAAAATGGTAAACTTAAGATTGTGGCATGATCCATTCGGAAACCACCTCTTGAAATTTGAAAACGAACAGTATTGAACAATTTTACGCTAAACCAGAAACATACTATACATTTTCTGAAGCATATAGTGCAGATTACACAGAACTCTTTATCAGAGTATGTACAATAACAGCTGCTGTCTGTATAGTCTTCGTTTAAAGACAAAACTAAAGACAACTTGTACAATAAATGATATCTTAAAGGTATCTCTATGAGATCCTATAACCTTTTAATTATGGTATGAACACTCCTTCTCCTCCTCTCTCCAAGTCAACAAAAATCTTACACGGCAAATTTTATAAACAGCTGACAACACAATATTATATATACCCTTACTAATTTATATACGAATATAAATTAATAAAACATGCATGATGCATGTGTAGATCGTGTGTGTATACATATAAGGCAAGACATACATGCATCATCAAATGACAAAGAAAGCGGCAACATACAGCACTGAAACATCACGCTCCTAGCTAACAACAGCTCATGCATGACGAACAACACGGTTGCTGGCAAAGATCACAGTTTACACGCATAAGCATCATACACAGTAACACAGAGAACATATTTAATGTGGATAATTGGGGCTACACGTGTGGAAGTAGCCCGCACGTGTGGAAGTAGTCCGCATCATGGCTTGGCCTCCAGCTCCGGAAAGTGGAACTCAGGCGCCTTCGGTGGCTGCTCGGTCGTGGGCAATGGCGGCAGTTCGTGCTCTGGCACCTCTGGCTTTGGCAGCTCAGGCATGGTAGGGTGCAGCGTTTCGGACTTTGGCACCTCTGGAACGGCAGGGTGTAGCACTTCGGGCTCCTTTGGCACCTCCGGCACGACTGGGTGCGGCAGCTCGGGCTTTGGCACCTCTGGAACGGCAGGGTGTGGCACTTCGGGCTCCTTTGGCACCTCCGGCACGACTGGGTGCGGCAGCTCGGGCTTTGGCACCTCCGGAACTGCTGGGTGTGGCACTTCGGGCTCCTTTGGCACTTCCGGCACGGCCGGGTGCGGCAATTCAGGCTTTGGGAGCTCCGGCACAGTATGGTGTGGCAATTCAGGCTTTGGCACCTCCGGCACGACTGGGTGCGGAAGCTCGGTCTTTGGCACCTCTGGCACGATCAGGTGCGGCAGTTCAGGCTTGGGCAGCTCTGGCACGGTGGGGTGCGGTGGCAGTTCAGGCTTTGGATATTCCGGCACGGTAGGATGCGGCGGGTACTCCTTGGGAGGCGCGGTCTCCTCCAGGTACCGTGCCGCACTACTCATGCCGCTGCAGGAGAGCAGCAGCGCAGCGAGGAAGAGAATGGAGGACATGGTGCTATACTGCTATTGGAGATCTTGTTGAGTGATCTGCTCTTCTGATCTCTGTGTATCAGTGGAAAGCTAGTTCTTGGTGTGATGGCTGGGAGAGAAGACAACCCTGGTATTTATAGTCCCTAATGGAAGCTTAAGCTGGTGAATGCATTTACAGGAGTCCTCTCATCGTTTGGTAACTGGTAGGTGATCTGCATTTCGGTGGTTGTTTAATTTGGTCTGTGTATGATCTCTCCTAATCAGTCCAGAACTCCTGATCTCTACTTGTGTATGGTTTAAATAGTTGGGAACATTGAGACCACGGTGAGTTGGTTGGTGGATGAACTAGCATAGTGTCCTGCCTTGTGGGTACTTGTGGCCACCGGATAATGCAGAGAAAAACCATGCATGTCAAGGACAAACAGCTAAGAAACAGAGATATATTGGCTGCCATACAGTCCATGCTGGCGAAATGTTTGGTTATTGAGACTTGCAGTAACCTAATTGGTGTACGTCTTTATGCGACGTGTCCATCGTTGTTGCGGAAAACGCAAATTAGGGCCCCTGCATATGTGTCGAAGAACAAACAGCTGAGAAACAGAGTAAGATGAGCTATACTGTCCATACTGACGAAATGCTTTACTTTCCAGGTTCTAAATCTAGTTAAAAAATGACCACTACGGCAAAAGCGCCTTGCTTGCTTGCAATGCTGGTATAGAATTTACACCATGGGTGGATCTTCAGTAGGATAATCGGGTGCCATACCAGTTATGTAGCACCCATGGAAAAAAAAAGATCTGCATATCTCTCCTGTTACCTCTCTCCTATCCTTCCTAATCTCTCTCCCTAATTTAACACTCTCTCCATATAACAAACAAACAAACTAACTCTCTCTCTCTTCTCTAATCCTTCAATCTCCTCTCTCCCGTATATCTCTCCCTCTCTTCTGTTATACTCCCTCAATCTCTCTCTCTTTTAACCTCTCTCTCAATCTCTCTCTCTCTCTCTCGTTCTCACGCACGGAGAGGCATGGGGCTGCATGGCTCCAGCGGGGGTGGCTCTGTGGCGGCGCACGCGCTGTGCGCACGCGGCTGCCATGGCGGCTCCAGCGGCGGCCGGCCAGCGAGCAGCGGCAGCGGCGCGGCGGCTGCAGTGGCGGCCGGCTAGCGAGCAGCGGCAGCGGCGCAGGGGAGCGCACGCGCGTCGCGGTAGCGGCACGGAGGCGTCGGCGCGGTGGCAGCGCAGAGGCGTCAGCGCGGGGCGCATGCGGCAGCCGGCGGCGGTTGCCGACCCAGCGGCGGCGTGCGTCGTGGCGGCGGCGACGACCGATGGCCGGCCCGACGAGGCAGCGGCGGCGTGGCGTGTCCGCGTGCGGCTGTACGCGCACGCATGCGCCATGGCGATGGCCGTGGGTGGAGCAACCGGCCGCGTTGAGCGAACAAAAAAAAAGGAAGAAGATGGAGAGGTGTGGATGGACGTTGAGGCTGATGGATAATTGAGTCTTGTATGCATGCATGAATATGCTGATGGATACTGAGAAAAGGTGGCTTGCATGCATACGTGATTGAAGGCATGAGCGGCGGCTTGTTTGTATCACGCATGCATGGCGGCTTGTGATCTCGAGGTTGTGTGATGCATGGTGGCGAGCGGCTGCCGAGTTCTTCACTGGCGAGTTGGTGCGGCAGCCGAGACTTGCGTTGAAGAATTTGTGAGCGGCGGCTGCGTCTTATCGAGAAATAAAAAGGAGTCATCGGCGGCTACATTCAGGATCTTTAGCCGTGAGGTTCGCACGCAACTGTGGAGGGAGCAGTTGCGTTTCTTGGATCCATCGCGCAGCGTGTTCGTCGAGCGTGCTCAAGGCAAGTACCTCGCGGCCGTAACCCCTGCATTTCATATTTTACATGTCCCATGATTGCTTGTTACCGTTGCTATTGCGTACCATTACCATATCGCTAAAGCTGGTCTGTTTATTATCATATCACCCAACACTCACCTATCCACTATCATGTCACTAAAGCGTATCTGGTTACGATCATATCACCAAAGCTTACCAGGCTTTTATCATATCACTAATGTTACCTGATTAATACCATACCATGAAAGTTACCAGCTTGTTATCATATTACTAACGTTTGCCGATTGTTGTCACATGTTAATGCCTGCCAGTTATGTACTTTTAACATTGTATTCATACCATGAGATTCTAGGTTATCTTATTTTCCATGCCTTATGTTAATTAATACCTTAGACTTTTAGATGTATTAAAATGCTATGGTTAATGTCTAAGTTGCAAGCTCTAATTAGTAATTATAATTGATGTTTAAATTGTGGTTTGGGTAGTATAGGAGTGACTTCAATATGAGGTTAACCACTAGTAATCTTTAGCTTGAAATGATATATTTAATTACCAGTTCCCTGATTCATTACTTGTATATTATTGCTTGATTGGTTTCGATGGAATTATATATGATATTGTTAACCTGACTAATAACAACTTATCACGTAATAAAATCTAGTTGTTTGACAACCCCTTGGTGTGAGTTAAGTTGTAATGCTGGGTGAGAATCATTCATGGATCCCTACCACCATCGTATTATCCTTCTTCATCTCCCATCTGATTTTATCTCCTGTCCTCAACCTCAGCAATCCTTTTCACTTCTTGTAATCGTGCATGAACTTATCTCCAATTATTTTAATTCCACAATTCACATCTTTCATGATTACTTGTTACCATTGTCATTGAGTACAATTATCATATCAATGAATTACCTGGTTCTTATCATATCACTGAATTTACCGGCTAATATCCTGTCACCAAGTTACCTGGTTATTATCATCTCTCTAGTACTTGCCTGTTTATTATTATGCTTGTCTAGTTATGATCATATTGTTAATGCTTGTCCAGTTCTTATCAAATTGTTAATGCTTGCTTGATTATTGTTAATGCTTGCTGGTTATATACCCTTAATATTGTATTTCTGCCAAGATGTTCCAGATTACTTTATTTCATATGCCTTTAGGTTTATCATAATACTCAGTTAATAATGTTATAAGATTCATGCTTTTAATTAATGTGTAGAGTTCATGCTTAAACCGTTAATGGGGGTAGCGGGTGATCATGTTGTAGACTTAAAATCACTAGCAGTCCTTAAGTATCACGCTTCTGTGTTTAATCCTCTCGATATCATGAAGTATTGCCGGTACAGTTCCTGATGTGAGTCATGATCGTTATACCTTAATAAATGTTAATTTGACTAATAATCACTTATCACCTAATAAAACTTGATTGGTTGATAAACTTGTGTGAGCTACATTATAACACCTCTTTAGGTTGATTATTACATCACTATCATCTTATCATTATTCCACATCGCCCTATTATTAGAAACTATATCTTTCCATTTTCAACCCTAGCACATCTTTTCACTTCTCATCATTTTATTACCGCCTTATCTCGCCATCTCTTAGCTACCCTAATTTTGTTCTATTTAATCTGTCCATGATGTATCGGTTACTTTATCACCTAGTTTCATCAATCATGTCTCTTCGGTCTCATTGGATTAAATCATTACTGGCATAACTTTACCTTAATTCAATCACAACTCTTTACTTATATCATGGATAACTCGCTAAATAACAAACTAAGGGTTATCACGCTGGGGCTGCCCACATATAGGGGTCATTTCCACCCAACCTGGTAACGTACGGGGGGCCGTACATTCTCGTTACGAGGATATTACACCGTCTGCGTTATACTGATCGAGGACAAGGTTGTGCTCGACTATTCTCGTATAACCGGGTATGTGGGATAAGGTCGCCGGCACCCTTGCTATAACTTGCTGTAACTTGTCACATAACAAATATCTTTAATACACAGTTCTCATAATATCCGTCTCCTAATCATGACAGTATCTCTGACATCAGTTGCTCGTTGGTTGCCTTTTGTCCATTGCTTACTTGTCATGCTTGCCTTTATTTCATATGGTTGCATCGCCTGTCTTACTTTTGTGTTGCGACCGTAGTTGGGTACTTGCTGAGATTTCCAAATCTCACGCTTGCTCTTTTCAGTCTCAGGTAAAAGGCCAGTGGAGTGATAGCATCATGCATGGGTGGGAGCACTCGAGTTTTCAGCACCGTGGTTTGCCACCGTTTTGTTGTTTCGTTCATTCTTTATTTGATTAGAAGTGGACCGGTCCCATGTTTTAAATATTTATTCCAGCTTCCATTGGTTCTCTATTAGAGTGTTAATAAAGTTTAAACTCTTTGTGATTTCTTTTATTGTATTTATTTATTCTTCACTTGGGCGATGACGTTCCATAGTAATATCCCATATGATTACATGGGGTGTTACAAGTTACCATCTAGTATATATCCTCTTCGTTTCTTAATTAATTCATTTAATATAATTTTTTTAAAAATGTAGAAGCACAGTACAGAATTATTTGATCTGCTATGCATTTATAACTAGTTACACCAACCAATGTTTAGTATATACGAATTGACACGGCCTATAATACACCCCTCTAATCATTATTGTTCTAATTGTGTTAGAAAACATTAAAAATTTAATGACATATAAGTCTTTTTGATGACAAATCTATTAACATTACTTTCGTATAACAAATATAAATATTTTTATGTATATTTGAAGTCAAAGTTTTAAAATGTTAACTACACATTATAAAACGACAAGTAAAAAAGAATAGAATGAGACATACTAAACAAAACTAGGCTTTAAGTGGTCATCTGCAGATTCGTTAACTGATTTAGTGAAAACAGATTTTTCTTAAATTTCATGTGTTAAAAATAGTTTTAACTTATTCTGCTATTTCTATTTATTAGAGCATGTACAATAGTAGAAATGACTGCTATCTATATACTCTTTCATGTCATTTAAAGACAAAACTAAAGACAATTTGTATAATAGATGATATCTTAAAGTTGTTTCTATAGGATTCTATAATCTTTTAATCATGACATGAAAAATATTTGTTATAGGCAATGACTTATACAATGGTGTTTTGGGCTGTAACCGAACCGAGCTCGAGCGAGCTGGCATCCTAAGCTCGCGCTTGGTACAAGCTCGAGCCGAGCTCGAGTGAGCCAGAGCTCTAGTCGGTTCAAACTCGAGTTCGGCTCGAATAAGCTCGGTAACAGTTAATATAATATAATATACACTATTTTTCACAATAAGAAAAACTCGAGCTCGGCTCGAGAGAGCTCGATAACAGTAAAAAATAATTTAATATACACTAATTTTCAACATTAGAAAAGCTTAAGAGCTTGGTAGGAGTTAGTATATATGTATGTGGGCTGTAAAAAAAAGTTTAGTATGTATGTGGGCTGTAAAAAAAAGCTCGAGACTTGCAAGCTATTTGAGCTTTGGCTCGTTAAAGTTCGCGAGCTCAGGTTCAAGCTCGAGTTTGGCTCGTTTGGAGCTCAAGCCAAGCTCGAATCGAACTTAGAGTGAGCCGAGCTAATGGTGTGTTGTATTGTCTATATAGTCATATCTTTATGAAGAGGCAGCTACACTCTCTCTCCTTCTTTCTCCCTAAGTCAACAAAAATCTTACATAGCAAAGCTTACAAACTGTTGAAGTATAAGTGAATTATCCATCTTTTCTCATCAGTTTAAGTTTTTGGGTGAACTGGTTGGTGCATAAAACTTAATATGGTATCAGAGCCAAGAGGTCCCGAGTTCAAGACCTGACTGACGCAATTAAAAAAAAAGTTAATTGCAGTCCACTTCTATTCCACGTATTAGGCCTAAGGAAGCCTACACGTGAGGGGGAGTGTTGAAGTATAAGTGAATTATCCATATTTCCTCACCAGCTTAAGCTTTTGGGTGAACTGATTGGTGCATAAAACTTAATACAAACATCTGATAACGTATTGTACATCAGTACATGCCCTTACTAATTTATATACGAATATGAATTAATAAACCATGCATGATACATGTATAGATCGTGTGTGTATACATATAAGGCAATGTATACGTACATCATCAAATGACAAAGAAAGCTGCAACATACAGCACTGAAACATCACGCTCCTAGCTAACAACAGTTCTCATGCATGACGAACAACACGGTCGCTGGCAAAGATCACAGTTTACAGGCATAAGCATACATACACAGTAACACAGAGAATGTATTTAATGCAGATAACTGGGGCTACACGAGTAGATGTAGTCCGCATCATGGCTTGGCCTCCGGCTCCGGAAAGTGGAACTCGGGCGCCTTCGGTGGCTGCTCGGCCATGGGCAATGGCGGCAGTTCGTGCTCTGGCACCTCTGGCTTTGGCAGCTCCGGCACGGTAGGGTGCGGTGCTTCAGGCTTTGGCAACTCCGGCATGGTGGGGTGCGGCACTTCGGGCACCTTTGGCACCTCCGGCATGACTGGGTGCGGCAGCTCGGGCTTTGGCACCTCCGTAACTGCAGGGTGTGGCACTTCGGGCTCCTTTGGCACCTCCGGCACGACCGGATGCGGCAGTTCAGGCTTTGGGAGCTCCGGCACGATATGGTCTGGCAATTCAGGCTTTGGCACCTCCGGCACGGCGGGGTGCGGAAGCTCGGTCTTTGGCACCTTTGGCACGATCGGGTGTGGCAGTTCAGGCTTCGGCAGCTCTGGCACGGTAGGGTGTGGCGGCAGTTCAAACTTTGGATATTCCGGCACGGCAGGATGAGGCGGGTACTCCTTGGGAGGCGCCGTCTCCTCCAGGTACCGTGCCGCACTACTCATGCTGCTGCATGAGAGCAGCAGCGCAGCGAGGAAGAGAATGGAGGACATGGTGCTCTTGGAGATCTTGTTGAGTGGTCTGCTTTTCTGACCTATGTGTACAGAGACAGAGAGCTAGTTCTTTGTGTGATGCCTGGGAGAGAAGACAAGCTTGGTATTTATAGTCCCTAATGGAAGATTAAGCTGGCGAATGCATTTACAGGAGTCCTCTCATCGTTTGGTAACTGGTAGGTGATCTGCATTTCGGTGGTTGTTTAATTTGGTCTCTGTGTGAATTGTGATCTCTCCTGATCAGTCTTGATCTCTACTTGTGTATGGTTTAATTAGTTGGGAACAGTGAGACCACGGTGAGTTGGTTGGTGGATGAACTAGCGTAGTGTCCTGCTTTGTGGGTACTTGTGTGTGCGACCAGGGGCGGAGCCAACCCTCTGGGTAGGATGGGCACTTTCTTGGGCTCGACTTGTCGCATCTCTAGCCGCTGCTGCTTCAGATGAACTGCCAGTTAATCACCAAACAAAACCGAAATACTCTTACATTAATTAAGGTGTACTTTACTAAAGGATGTCTCGGTGTGTACGCTGAGATTAATGTACTAAAAATGTAAAGATCACGTAACTTTTGCTAAGGGCCTGACGCTACAGAATAAAAGCATCCAGTTCATCTCTAAGATATACCTGCATTTGGAAAAAGGAATTTAGAGGCAGAGGTTGTTGGCTTTGCCCAGGAAACGCACACACGCACGCGAACGTGAGGAAGAAGCACAGTAGATATCTAGGCGACGAACGCCGCTTTTTTTTGTATTTTTTTCTGCTTACCAAAGCACAACGCTTACAGGCCTTTTATAACCAACACACGCACACACACGTACTGCTATTCAGCGCAACAAATCGCATGAAGTCCGGCAATTAACGCGTACGCGCCACACGCACTCAACGCGTCCGCGCAATTAACGTACGCGGCGCGTACGCGCGATTAACGTACGCGGTTTATTCCAACAATCACCCCCTAAACCACGACACCCCCATACGCCCGACCTACATGAGTGCTGGCTCGTCGTCGCCTTCGGCGAGCAGTGCTTTCTCCTTCCTTGGCTCACGGCAATCCCTGGAGAGGTGGCCACGTACGCCACAATTGTAGCACCTTCCTCGCCTGGCGCGGCGCGAACGTCTACTTGTCCCCGAGCTCATGCTGCTCGTGTCGTCGTCGTCGCTCCGGCCACCGCCCTTTGCACGGCCGTTGTTCTTGACGAAGTCCATGCGCGCTCGCTGCCTCCCGTTGCCCTGACGCCGGCGCGCCTCCCACTGCTCCTCAGTGAGCAGCAACTGCCCGACGCCGTCCGAAATCGCCTCGGCGCCGCACCGATCTTCAGCCACTCGGAGTCGTCCAACCAACTCCTCGAACGACATCGTATTCAAGTCCATGAGCATCTCGATGGACACGGCGACTTGATTGTACTTCGCCGGCACCACGCGAAGCAGTTTCTTGACGACGCGCACCTCCTCGATGTTCTCCCCCAGCTCGCGCAATTCCGCAACGAGGGAGCCGAGGCGCATGGCGGTCGTCGATGGACTCACCAACGTTGAATGCCACATTCTCGAATTGCTTGAGGAGCTTCGCGCGTTCGCCTCTGCACGCGCTTGTCGCCCATCCGCATCGTCTTCACAGCCGCCCATGCCTCCTTGGCGCTTTTCTTCACGGCGACCCGAGCGCATCTCTGCCGGCACGCGCGCAGGATGGCAGCCAACACCGGCCGATCCTCGCGACGCTCGACGCCGCTCGTCTCCACAAAGACGCCGAGCCCGAGCGCCCAAGTTCACTGCATCACCAACGCCCACTCGTGGTAATTGGCCCGCGTCAACACCGGAACTCCACCGACCGCTGGACTCCTTGATGACGCGTTCCACCATGACCTCACGTCGTGTGTTGCTACCGCCGGACTTGGTCGCCGACGCCGGAGACGATGGCGCGCGACGCCGTCACCGCCATCGCTTGCTGCCGAACTTCACCGCTCGATACCAAATGTTGGCTTTGCCCAGAAACGCACACACGCACGCGAACGTGAGGAAGAAGCACAAGATATCCGGGCGACGAACGCCGCTTTTTGTATTTTTTCTGCTTACCAAAGCACAACGCTTACAGGCCTTTTATAACCAACACACGCACACACACGTACTGCTATTCAGCGCAACAAATCGCATGAAGTCCGGCAATTAACGCGTACGCGCCACACGCACTCAACGCGTCCGCGCAATTAACGTACGCGGCGCGTACGCGCGATTAACGTACGCGGTTTATTCCAACAGAGGTCTTAGTGACTTAGTGACTTGGCTAAATATAGGTTCATCTCGGATTTGTCAAAAGAGCAAAAGCTAGACTTTATCGCTCTTCTTGAAACTGGCAAGAAGGATTTTTCAAAGACGGTCCTGAATAACATATGTGGAGGACAAGAATATATTTGGCACTGGATGGTACCTCATGGTCGGTCCGGGGGCATCCTTCTTGGGATTAATTTGGAAGTGTTTGATATTGGAAGCATTGATGAGGGAGACTTCTATGTGAAGTTTCGACTCAGAAATAAATCGGATGGGTTTCATTGGGTTCTTATTGCAACTTATGGGGCTGCACAAGTAGAACACAAAGAAGCCTTCCTTTCTGAATTGGTCCAAACTTGTGCAAAAGAAAATGATCCTGTCATTGTGGGTGGTGATTTTAATATCATTAGGAACCCGCAGGAAAAGAACAATGATAGATATGAGGATCGGTGGCCCTTCTTGTTTAATGCTATCATCGATAGTTTGGATTTAAGGGAACTAGATCTTTCAAATAGGAAGTTTACTTGGGCCAATTCTAGGGAAACACCAACTTATGAAAGGCTAGACCGGAACTTAGTAAGCACGGAATGGGAGTCAAAATTTCCGCTTGCAACGGTACAAGCATTGACAAGGGAAATATCTGATCATACTCCACTACTTTTAGATACCGGTAGGGGCACTCATGGCAACAAACAATCGGGGTTTAAATTTGAACTTGGTTGGTTGTTGAGAGATGATTTTTATAAGTTGGTAGTGGATGTTTGGAAAAAGGAATTTAGAGGCAAAACACCGTTACAACGATGGCAAAATAAAATTCAGAGGCTTAGACAATTCCTAAGGGGTTGGGCTAAGAATGTTAGCGGCAAGTATAAGAAAGAAAAGGCTGAGTTGATTCAGAAAGCCAATGAATTAGATAAAAAGGCGGAGTCTCAGCCACTCAGCAGCAGGGAAGCCGATCTAAAAAACTTTTATAAAGAAAGGTTGGCTAGCCTTTTGCGGGAAGAAGAAATCAAATGGTATCAAAGAGCCAAGACAACTAGATTGTTATCGGGTGATTGTAATACTAAGTATTTTCACCTAGTGGCCAATGGCAAACATAGGAAAACAAGGATTTTCCGGCTTGAGCAAGACGAAGGAATAATCGAAGGAGATGAAAATCTTAAGAAATTCATCACCAATTACTATAAAGGTCTCTTTGGAGAGCCGGATAGTAATAATTTTTCGATGATAGAATCCTTTACGAGTGATATTACACAAGTTTCACAGTTAGATAATGACGTCTTAACGATGGAATTTACTGAGAAAGAGGTCAGAGATGCCATTTTTCAAATGGAACATAATAAAGCTCCGGGCCGATGGGTTCCAGCCGAGTTTTTCCAAGTCTTCTGGGATTTAATTAAAGATGACCTCATGCCTCTCTTTTCTGAATTTCACAAGGGTAAACCACTCTTCAGCCTTAACTTTGGTATAATTACACTACTACCAAAACAAAAGGAAGCTACACAGATTCAACAGTTTAGGCCCATTTGTTTGTTAAATGTTAGCTTCAAAATTTTTACAAAAGTTATGGCAAACCGAATAGCCCTAGTGGCTCAAAAAATGATTCAGCCATCACAATCGGCATTTATGAAGGGTAGGAATATTTTAGAGGGGGTGGTCATTTTACATGAAACCATTCATGAGCTGCATAGGAAAAAATTAGACGGGGTGATTTTAAAGCTAGACTTTGAAAAAGCCTATGACAAGGTAAAATGGTCCTTCTTGCAACAAGCGTTGAGAATGAAAGGTTTTTCCCCATTGTGGTGCAAATGGATAGATCCAATCGTTCGAGGAGGTAGTGTCGGTATTAAAGTTAATGATGATGTAGGACATTTCTTTCAAGCTAGAAAAGGACTAAGGCAGGGTGATCCCTTGTCTCCTATCTTGTTCAATTTAGTTGCAGATATGCTAACAACCTTGATTTTCCGGGCTAGATCCAATGGAAAATTCAGGGGAGTTGTTCCTCATCTGGTGGAGGATGGTTTATCTATTCTCCAATATGCGGATGACACTATCCTATTTATGGATCACGACACGCTCCAAGCCAAAGATCTCAAGTTAGTGCTTAGTACCTTTGAGCAATTATCGGGGCTGAAGATCAATTTTCACAAAAGCGAACTTTTTTGTTATGGCGCAGCTAAGGATTGTGAACAAGAATACACAAAACTTTTTGGGTGCAAGTTGGGGGGTCTTCCTTTTAGGTATCTAGGTATACCCATGAATCATAAAAAATTATCGAGCAAGGATTGGGCCTGCATTGAAGAGAAGTTCCAGAAAAAACTCTCTAGTTGGAAAGGTAAATTACTTTCAGTTGGAGGGAAACTAGTCTTGATTAACTCGGTGCTAACTAGTTTGGCTATGTTTATGTTATCTTTTTTTGAGGTCCCTAGAGGAGTTCTTCAAAAATTAGATTACTATCGCTCGCGTTTTTTCTGGCAATGCGATGAACATAAAAAGAAATATAGACTTGCTAGGTGGAGTATCCTGTGTACACCTAAAGATTTTGGTGGTCTAGGCATACAAAATCTAGAAATCCAAAATAGGTGTCTGTTGAGCAAATGGCTATTTAAACTTATTAACGAGGATGGGGTTTGGCAAAATCTTCTAAGAAAGAAATATTTGTCTAACAAACCTCTGACACAAGTGCAACATAGGCCAGGAGATTCTCATTTTTGGAGTGGTCTTTTGAAAGTCAAGGATGATTTTTTGGCCGGTGGAAAGTTCAAAGTGAAGTGTGGGGGACAAACTAGATTTTGGGAGGATGCTTGGTTAGGGGACAAGCCTTTCAGAGAGGCATACCCCAACCTTTATAGATTAGTCAGGAGGAAAGACGATACGGTGGCAAAAGTCCTACAGACTGTACCGCTTAATGTGTCTTTTAGGAGAGGTTTGGTAAACGAAAATTTGACTTCTTGGTATGATCTAGTATCTAAAGTGGTCTCGGTTAACCTTGAAAATGGGAAGGATGTGTTTACATGGAACCTTAGCAAGTATGGCTTGTTCACAGTTCGGTCCATGTATAGGACCATGATACAACAAAGAGTTCTTCCGGCAAAAAACCCTCTTTGGAAATTAAAGGTGCCGTTGAAAATTAAGGTTTTTCTTTGGTACTTACAAAAGGGAGTCACTCTCACTAAAGACAATTTGGCAAAAAGGAATTGGAAAGGAAGTGTCAAATGTTGTTTCTGTAGTTCCTTAGAGACTATTCAACATTTGTTTTTTGATTGCCATTTTGCGAGATTTGTTTGGAATACTGTGCTTTTCACATTTGGAATTCAACCACCCACTAGTTTCTCTAATATGTTTGGCTCTTGGCTAAATGGCTTGAGTCTTCAGCTTAGAAACCAAATTTTGTTAGGAGCGGCTGCGCTTTGTTGGGCTCTTTGGTTGAATAGAAATGATGTGGTTTTTAACAAGGTTAAGTCTACTACCTATTTACAGGTAATTTTCAGGGCGACGTACTGGATCCGACAGTGGTCCCTACTGCATAAAGAGGAGGAGCGACCGGCGTTCAAACGTGGATGCAGAAACTTGGAGACAATGATTATGGCGGTCTTCAAAAAGTTTGGGTGGAGCTTTTGGAATCGAATTGGAGCTTAGTCCTTGTTCTTTTCCTAGATTCTTGTCATTCATCCTGGTTGGACTGAACCTTGTTGCTTTTATTTCTTTTCTTTTGGATGTAAGAGGTTGAGCCTAATGGCTTTAGATCGTGTCTGACTCTCAGCTGTGTATCATCTTCGGATGGTAGAGGCTGGAACTTAGTTCCGTTATCTAAAAAGATATACCTGCATTTCTGGTCAGGCAGGTTCCGTCACTTGTATGTCTACCGGTCCTCTCATTTTACGTTGGGTCGTTTCTTACTGTTAGTACTCAAAACAAACTCCTCTGTAGCCTTATCTGTACTGTATGTCTGTATAGCTTAGCTAAGTAGTCTGAAAAACCATCACACCAACATGAAAAAGAAAGCCGATGCTAGGGAGGGCGCTAGCACCGGCTGACCCCATTGGTCCCCTGATACTCTGTTTCTCAGCTGTTGTACTTTGCATGCACGGTCTACATTGCTTGGCCTAACAGCAGATGTATAGACACTCTAAAATTAGACACAGGTGGTGGTGCTTTCACAACCAGATCACTCAGGTCTCAATATTCCCAACTAATTGAACCACACATAACTAGACATCAGCAGAGATCACACACTGACAAACCGAATTTAACAACGACCGAAATGCAGATGACCTACCGTGGTAACAAAGATCAGAAGTCACTCCTGCAAACATGCGTGCAAGCACATGCTGCAAGCTTTCATTTGGCACTATAAATGGCAGGCTTCTCTTCTCTCCCAGCCATCACAAAAAGTAGTAGCTCTCTCACTGATACACATAGATCAGGAGTACAATATACATCACCCACTGGTTTCCTTTCCAAGGGCTCCTCCTCCGTTCTCTTCCTCATGGCGCTGCTGCTCTCGTGCAGTTGCATGAGCAGCACGGCGCGGTACCTGGAGGAGACCGCACCCAAAGAGGAGTACCCGCCACATCCCATTGTGCCGGAGTTGCCTAATTCTTCTCTCAGATAGACGATGGCCTCATCATCGGTGAGATCGATGCTGGCGTCTGCCAGGCGCTGTTGCCCAAGCCACACTAATCAGGGAAGAAGTGCAGGGGAAGAGCAGGGAGAAGAACGAGTAAAAAGCAGAGGAGACAACTGTTTCTCGTCCAGTAACACACGTCGGTTACGACTTCACTCTGTATTCACTCTGATTTTCCCAAAACTCACTCGACTTGACAAGAGTACAGGGTATATATAGACAATAGGCCACACAAGCCACACACTACAACTCTGCTGCGCCGCTCTGATCAGTCGACTCACGACTGACACAGGTCACTGACTCCGCTGCGCCTCTCTGATCAGTTGACTCACAACTGCTACAGTTGCTGACGACATAGGTCACTGATTCCGCTCTGCTGCTCTAATCAGTCGATTCACGATTGCCACAGTTGACAGCCCATGACGACCGCTACAGTGCTCACCGCAACCACTGCCCAATTCGAGGCGAGCGCTGATGACAGCTACAGTGCTCACCGCTACCGTTGCCCAATCGGAGCGCTGACTCCTTGACAGACTGGCCGCACGACCTCAGCTGCTCCTTGACCGTTGGCTTCGACCGCGGTGTTGCATTTACAACCACTATAGACTCCGTCGTCATGACCCCAGCGCTTACCGTACTGGCCGTTACGACCGCACACACCATGGTCGTAACCGACCAAGTACAACCTGGTCGTAGCCGACCACACACACCATGGTCGTCTACGACTATACTAGTCATAATCGACCACTCACACAAACGTCATGCGCTGGTTGTTACGACCACACACAATGGTACCCAGTTACGACCACACACAACGTGGTCGAAACCGATCATCGACCATGGTAGCTACAATTATCGACTATCGACCATGGTAGCCACGACTACCGATTATCGACTACGGTAGCTCCGACTACCGACCATCGACCATGGTAGCTTCGACTACCGACCATCAATCGCTGTAGCTATGACTACCAAGTATCGACCACTCCTCCAACCGTGGCATCAACCGCGGCTTGTCGACTGCGCCTTCGACCATGGCATCAACCACGGCTTTGTCGAATGCGCCTTCGACCATGGCATCGACCATGGCTTCTCAGCTGCGCCTTCGACCACGGCTTATCGACTGCTAACTTCAACCACTGTGGCTACGACCACAGCACAGTACTCGACACACGAGTATAGTTGGCTACGACCAGCATGCGATGCTCGACACACGAGTATAGTTGGCTGACTCGCATGCGATATTCAACACATGACGACACGATAACGACCACACAGTACTCGAACACACCGAGTACTTCAACTACCGACCAACACTGAATAGTAGCTACGACCACAGTACAGGCACGGCAATTCAACAACAACAAGATTATTTTCAACAGGCGCTTCTCCTTGTACACGTACCTCTTGGCCACGGTGATGAAGACTACGAGGTTGACGGCGCTGAGCACGGTGAGCAGCCAATAGAAGTTGTAGAGCCTTACCGTCGTCAAGGTTGTCGGCGAGCCGCGCTCTCCGGCCGCCAGAGGATGTCACCTTGTGCACGACGTTGACGAGCGTGGTGCTGAGGAAGAAGCCCAGCGAGAGTGTGCTGAGGAAGAGGCCCGTGCTCATGGTCTTCATGTCCTTGGGGCACTCTCGTAGGAAGAAGTCAAGCTGGCCGATGTAATTGAAGGCCTCGCCGGCGCCGAAAAGGAAGAACAGCTACATGTGCCACCTCAGTGAGGACGTGCGCCAGCACCGCCTTTTCTATTATCAAATGAAGGAAAAGAAAAAAAGTAAAATACAAGTTCAAATTCAAAGAGTAAAGTGATATAACCTCATAAATTTAAGAAGCTACAGTGCAATTTGTCTTAAGAATACATAGTCAAATATAGTAGCAATTAGCATCTAACCTCTCGATGCCTTAAGAGCATAAATGGCCTAATCTTTTTTTGGGTGATGGAATTGAGCAGCATACCAAAGGACAATTTGTTAAAGTATATATGGACCTCCCTGAAAGCAGCATACGACCATACATCTGTTGTAAAAAAAAGTAGTAAAAAAAGAGTACCATTTTCGCATATACATCTAAACTTACATGAAGGATCATGTAAGAAAATCCTAATTACTATTGTGATAAACTATTGCAATATTTGCGGAGTGTTTATTTAGTTTTGCAAAGATAGCATCTTATCTAGATTGTTTTCTGAGCCTGTTAAGAAAATCGGTAATTCCGTAGGTTTTGGCACAGTCATACCGCAAGGCGGTAGTACCGGTGTTTGGGTTCCAGTCATACCGCAGGTCAATAGCTCCGATTTCTAGTTGGCGGTACGTTATTTCTAGAGAGCTCCAGTTTTGAGGTAGAGGTGCGGTAGTACCGATCCAAGGGAGTGGTAGTACCGCAGTGTGGTAGTACCAACTTGATGGAAGTGGTAATACCGTTTTGGGTAGAAATTGAAGATTTTGGGTTTTGAGTTATGGATTGAGTATGGGTGACCTAGGTCATTGCATTAAAATTGCATGATGCATGTTTTAGCTAACATGGATCAAGTTGTGAAGAACTTGTGCCCAAAAATGATTTCTTTGTCTTTGGATGTGCAAGGACGCGCTTAGAGTCACTATGGTTGACGGCAAGGATCGGGGCTAAGCTCAGGGAGGAGCCAAGGCCTAGAACAATAAAGGATGCCGGGTGAGGTCATGAGCTCAAGCATGGCACGAGAAAGGTGGGAAACGTTAAAGGTGTGTTCAAACAGCGGGTTTGCACCATGTGGCTTGGTCCATCCAAGTGAGGCGTGGTCCTATGGAACTGGAATAGGAGATACTTGTCGATGCATGGCAAGCCAATGGTGAACCTACACGTGACAAGCATGGCGATTACTTGAATTGGAAGAAGATGATCTGGTCAACAAAGGGTATTTTAGTAGTTTGGCCAAAATACCAAAAATTGCCTTAGATCAAAACCGCAACACTTGGGAGAGTGGTTTAGGTCAAAGAGAAGCTGGTTTGATCGAGTTGGATCAAACCTAAGGACTTAGCGAATTCAGACTTATGCACTTTAAAAAGCATGCATAAGTGAACATGTGAGAGTAAAACCCGTGTGTGTGGCGTTATCGGGTTTCCCCCATTGTGCTAAGTGAATAATATCCACTAAGGACTAGGTGTGGCTGGTTAGCTCACCTATATAAAGGGATTAGGATGGAGACTTGGGTTAACCAT
The DNA here is from genome assembly GCA_036346575.1 of Dendrocalamus sinicus. Lineage (NCBI taxonomy): Eukaryota > Viridiplantae > Streptophyta > Magnoliopsida > Poales > Poaceae > Dendrocalamus > Dendrocalamus sinicus. The sequence continues at coordinate 5,032,775 of CM070660.1, read as the reverse complement.
GCAATCCATCTCTCTTGTGCTCTTATGTCTAGGGCTAGGGTTTGAAAGTTGAGAGCATTGTGTGCTCTCTGTCCTCTAAGATGGAGTAGCTGTAAAACTTACCTCTTCAAGAAATCAATACATCAATCTTTGATCATCTCTATAGATCCTTCATGTTTTGATTTATTTGCTCTTGATTTGGTTAATTTTGATCTCTCCTCTTCTTTCTTCTTGATCTTATTGTGCCAAATATGTGAATGCGATGGGGACAACCTCATGAAATCAATCCCCTATCATCTAGGCATTTTAATAGTAAGTTCATCAAGAAACCTGGTTTTGGTTGTTTTCGGTCTCACCACGTGATTTCTTATTTCAAGGGTTTTTTGGTTGTGTTCTTTGGTGTTCTAGTTTTCTGAGATATGTAGAAATACATTTAGAGTTATCTTAGCCATCATCTACCCACGAGCAAGTTGTATTCACCCTTCTTGGTTTTTGCCTGGTTTCGGTGTACCTTTCCTTCAAACTGAAAAATGTCTTAATTTTGGCCATGATTTTCAGGATTATTTGTTAAAATAGGTTCTCAATGTCCTAGAGAAGATCCCTGCATAATTTCATATCATTTGGATTTACGGATCAAAAGTTCTATCAATTTTAGTTTTTGAAATCGTATTGAAAATACTATTTACCTTGATTTTACTATAGCAGCGTAGTACCGTGGTTACTATAGCAAGAGGTAGTACCGCAAGTACAATGATGGTGGTACCGTTTCTGCTGATTTTTCTTAGGATTTCAGTGTCTCGGTTCGCTAATTTTTTTGGTGGCTTTCCTTTCTAATCTTCGTAGCTCTGTAACTATTGAAGTGACGGATTGGTGAATATTTAGAGAAAAATTTTGAGGTACCATTCACTCCCTCTGTTGCCATCTTCAATCCTAGATTAAACCTACGGTTTTGAGACACACACACACACACACACAGATATATATATATATATATATATATATATATATATATATATATATATATATATATATATATATATATACCCATAAAAAGTATATTTGAGATGTCAAACTCGAAAAAATAAATTCAACTTCAGTTTAATTAGTTTGAACTATTTTTATGGTATATACTCACTGTAGTCGCATTGAACTCAAAAGTAGTTCAAAACTTACTTACCATAAATATATCAAGGGTATAAAATATTTCCATACCCAAACTCAAAAAAATTATCAATCATACACGTATATCTGACGGTTCTTGATGTAGGTGCCTAGGCACCTGTGCCTTATGTAATTTTTCTATATATATATATATATATATATATATATATATATATATATATATATATATATATATATATATATATATATATATATATATATATATATATATATATATATATATATATATATATATATATATATATATATATATATATATATAGTAATCCATTCTTAAATGACTTTTAAAGCGAGCATTAGCGTAAAAAGCCTTTAATAAAAGACCAGAACACATATTATACACATCGACGAGCTCAGAGCATATAATGCAGAATAGAACTCTTTTATTCATTTATACATGAATCCAAGTATCGCACATAGGTACATCGGACACCAAAGAACAAATTGTGAGTACTGGTGATTCAGAGGGAGATGACATTGGCGGGACTGCAGCGGAAGGCATCAAGGCTTGCATGGAAGGAAAGGCCAGCCCAAGCGCAGCAGCCGGGCAGAGGCCCAGGAAGCGTAACACACGATTCCACGGTCTAGAGTGGGAGAATACGGCGTAGCTCTCAGCGTAGCGCTAGGAGTCCTCCGCCTGCGTGCGGATAAAGCAAGGTCCTGGAGACCATGTAAGACTAACAAGAAACACAACAAGTTATCTGCTCCTACCTGCTGTCCTCTTCTTGCCCTTCGTTTCCTCTTGTTCTTCTTCTTTTCCTCTTCAAACCAACTGATGCTAACATAATTGGTATTAGAGACACCGATCTGGAGCCCAGCAGTATCCACCACGATCACTTCACTCGCTTTCGCAAGCAAATGGGAGAGATGGATCCCAATCTCCAACTCATCATGCAAGAATTGAAGGGCATCCGTGGCGACTTCTCCGATCTTCAGTCGTCCTTGTCGCAGCGCATCGATGCTGTGGAGAAGACGCTGGCAGATCGTTTCGGTGCTATGGAGGGTGCAGCCAAGGTGTTCGACAAATGGAAGCCCCGCATCGACGCCACGGTTGATGACCTCCGCGTGGAGATAGGGGCGCTTCGCAAGACGGTCCATCGAGTGGTGCTCGACGGCAACCCCGCCACTTCGACGGGCATCTTCTCCAGTCCAGGGGCGGCCGCGGCAGCTTCATCCGCCGGTAACCCGGTCGTCGGCCCAGGCGGGCACCGCGTTGCAACCAATCACCGGGAGACTGGGTTCCACACCCACCTCCTGGTCAAGGGTACGCATGATCTTCCCACTCCTCCTTTGGGTCGCTCTTCTTCCTTGCCCGCCTTTCCGAATTTGGGGTCTGGAGGGCTTGAGCCGCGCTTTGGGGGGAGCGTTCTAACCCACCACTCCATCAGTTGCCTAAAATGCAATTTCCGTCTTTTGATGGGGAAAATCCTAAGTTGTGGATCTCGCGCTGTGAGGATTATTTCGACATGTATTCCGTTGATTCGTCCTTGTGGATCAGGGTTGCGGGTATGCACATGTCTGGTGCGGCAGCGCGTTGGTTGCAGTCAGTTGAGTCCCGCGTTCGCTATATCCTATGGACTGAGTTTTGTCAGTTGTTGTTGGAACGTTTTGGCAAGGATCAACATGAATTGTTGATTCGCCAACTCTTTAGCATCCGTCAGCAGGGTGCGGTGTCAGAGTATGTAGAGAAGTTTTCGGGTTTGGTTGACCAATTGATCGCTTATGGTCGTCAGACGGATCCTCTTTATTATGCCATGCGTTTTGTGGATGGGCTTCGTGATGATATTAAGCATGCTGTTCATATGCATCGTCCTTCGAATTTGGATTCTGCTTGTGCTCTCGCTCTGTTACAGGAGGAGATGACAGACCCATCCAAGCGCAAAGAGAACCACAAGCCGGAGTATTCCTGGAGCACCAGACCAGTACCACGGAGTTCCTTGCCGCTGCCTCCGCCACCTCGTCCGGACAAGCCGGTCGTGTCGTCGTCGCCGGGGGAGGATCGGCGTGGTCGTCCTATCGATGACAAGCTGGCCACCCTCCGTGCCTATCGCCGTGCACGAGGCCTGTGTGTTCGGTGTGCCGAGAAATGGTCTCGGGATCATCGCTGTCCCGAGAATATTCAGTTACAAGCTATGCAGGAAGTTTGGGAACTCTGTCACATGGAGGAGGACCGCTCTGAAGCTGGTGAGACATTGCCTGAAGGCGACCCGCAGTTGTTCATTTCAATCTCAGTTTCAGCAGTTCAAGGTTCTCTGGGCGCTCGCACGATGACATTTCAGGGAACTATTCAGAACCGTTCAGTATTGATTCTGCTGGATTCGGGCAGTTCGTACTCTTTCCTCAGTTCGTCAGTAGCTGCTTCTCTGAGTGGTGTTCAGTCCCTATCCAAGGCGACCTTGGTAAGGATGGCTGATGGCAGCCGAGTGGCTTGCAATTCTCATTTACTGGCTGCCGTCTGGTCAGTGCAGGGCTATCAGTTCACTTCTCCGTTGAAGATTTTTCCATTGACCGTATTTGACATGATCGTGGGTATGGACTGGCTGGCTGAGTTTAGCCCGATGAAGGTGCACTGGCGTGAACAATGGCTTCGTATTCCATACAACGATGGCTGGGCTGTGTTGCACGGCATGGATGCGCAGCTATCGGTGGGGTCCGTGGTGCAGTTGTCCGCCCTTTCGCCGCTACCAACTGACAGCCCGGCTTTATTACTTCCACAAGTGCAGGACCTTTTGCAGGAGTTTGAGTTGGTGTTTGCTACTCCTTCTCAGCTACCACCTCCGCGTGACTGCGACCATACGATTCCTCTACTGCCCGGTGCCACACCAGTTTCTGTCCGTCCATATCGCTATCCTCCGGCTGTGAAAGATGAGATAGAGCGGCAGATCAAGCAGATGCTTCAGTCGGGCGTTATACGACCCAGCACTAGCTCGTTCTCTTCTTTAGTGCTTCTCGTCAAAAAGAAGGATGGGACATTTCGCTTTTGCGTTGATTTCTGGCATCTTAATGCAATTACGGTCAAAGCAAAGTACCCGGTGCCAATCATTGAAGAGTTGTTGGATGAATTAGCAGGGGCTAGTTGGTTCTCTTGTTTGGACCTCACTGCAGGCTATCATCAGATTTTGCTTCGTCAGGGAGAGGAACATAAGACTGCGTTTCAGACTCATACGGGTCATTATGAATTTCGTGTCATGGCCTTCGGGCTCTCGGGAGCCCCCGCCACTTTTCTCAAGGCAATGAACACTACTCTTGCGCCCCTCCTTCGCAAATGTGTTTCGGTTTTCTTTGATGATATTCTCATTTACAGTCGCACTTTCGAGGAGCACTTGCAGCATCTTCGGGCAGTATTTCAGTTATTGCGCAAGGATAATTGGTTGGTCAAGCGTTCTAAATGCAGTTTTGCTCAGCGGGAACTCCGATACTTGGGACACATAGTCTCCGCGTCCGGGGTGGCCACAGATCCAGCGAAAGTGCAAGCCGTACTGCAATGGCCACAACCGACTACAGTTAAGGAGTTGCGCAGTTTTCTGGGCTTAGCCGGGTACTACCGGCGATTTGTGCGGCATTTTGGTATCCTTTCTGAGCCGTTAACGGAGCTTTTGCGTAAGGGAAGTCTGTTTGTGTGGACTAGTCAACATCAGCAGGCGTTTGATGCTCTGAAATCTACTCTCACCTCGGCTCCAGTATTGGCGTTGCTGGATTTCCGTCAGGTTTTTGTGATTGAGACTGACGCTAGTGGCAGTGGCATCGGTGCAGTATTGATGCAAGCTGGTCACCCTCTGGCATTTTTGAGCAAGGCCTTGGGCCCGCGTTCCTTGGGACTTTCCACATATGAGAAAGAGTACATGGCAATCTTACTCGTGGTAGATCATTGGAGAAGTTATTTGCAGTTAGCGGAGTTCCATATCTTGACGGATCAAAAAAGCCTGGTGCAACTTCATGAGCAGCGGCTGCACACACCCTGGCAGCAAAAGGTGTTCACCAAGTTGTTAGGCTTACAATATAAGATTATCTACCGTAAAGGATCTGACAATCGCGTTGCCGACGCCCTGTCTCGTTGTCCGCTTCCTGATAGCCAGTGTGCGGCCGTCTCCATTGCCACTCCGACTTGGGCTCAACAGGTCATGGACTCTTATCAGTCGGATGTTTTTTCTCAACAACTTCTCACCAAGTTAGCCGTTGAACCCACCGCAGTGCCTCATTTTACCTTGCAAGATGGTTTGCTTCGTTACAAGAATCGTCTTTGGGTGGGTGATGTCTCATCCTTGCATCTTCAGTTACTGTCCGTGTCCGCGCTTCACTCTAGCCCAGTTGGGGGTCATTCGGGCTTTCCCGTTACATTGCGTCGTGCCAAGCAGTTGTTCGCATGGAAAGGAATGAAGGCAACTGTCAAGTCTTTTGTTGCAGCTTGTCAAATTTGTCAACAAGCGAAACCTGACCGTACTAGACTTCCTGGGCTACTGCAACCATTGGAGGTCCCTGACAGAGCATGGAAGGTTATTTCCAGGGATTTCGTGGAGGGCTTGCCATTGTCCGGTCATCTCAATTGCGTATTGGTTGTCGTGGACACCTTCTCTAAGGATGCACACTTCGTGGGGTTGCGTCATCCTTTTACTGCTATGACAGTGGCTTCCGTTTTCATGCAGCAAATTTATCGCCTTCACGGGTTACCTTCCGCCATTGTGTCGGACAGAGACCGAGTTTTCACCAGCCAGTTATGGTCTCATTTGTTTAAACTGACGCATGTGCAGTTGAGGATGAGCTCGGCATATCACCCATAGTCGGATGGCCAAACCGAGCGTGTCAATCAATGTCTTGAGACATTCCTTCGCTGCTATGTTCATGACTGTCCCAACAAGTGGAGTGTCTGGTTACATTTGGCAGAGTACTGGTACAATTGTAGTCCTCATTCTGCTCTCGGTCGTTCGCCTTTTGAGGCCCTGTATGGGTACGCTCCTTCTCACTTTTGCATTTCTGACTCGGATGTTGCCCCTGTGTCCGATCTTCAGTCCTGGCTAGATGACCGTCAGTTAATGACTGATCTCATCCGTCAGCATTTGGTTCGCGCTAAGGAGCGCATGGTTAAACAGGCTAATCAGAAGCGTTCCGAGTGGCAATTCGCCGTGGGCGACTGGGTCTATGTGAAGCTCCAACCTTATGTCCGTTCGTCGCTGGCGCCCCGTGCAAATCAGAAGTTGGCATTTTGCTTCTTTGGTCCTTATCAGATCACCGCCCGCATCGGCACAGTAGCTTATCGGTTGGCTTTGTCAGTTTCTTCCTCGGTGCACCCTTTGTTTCATGTTTCACAGCTGAAACAGGCTGTCGGCAACACACAAGGGGTATCTCAGGTGCTTCCGGATGATTCGATTCAGTGGAGTGTGCCGGAAAGGATCTTGCAACGGCGCTCCGTGGTACACGGTAATGATACTACTCTCCAGGGCTTGATTCAATGGTCGAAGATGCCTGCTTCACTGGCGACATGGGAAGACTTGTTACCTCTTCGGCAGCGTTTTCCTCGGGCTGCTGTTTGGGGGCAAACAGCTTTTGAAGATGGGGGGATGTGAGTACTGGTGATTCAGAGGGAGATGACATTGGCGGGACTGCAGCGGAAGGCATCAAGGCTTGCGTGGAAGGAAAGGCCAGCCCAAGTGCAGCAGCCGGGCAGAGGCCCAGGAAGCGTAGCACACGATTCCACGGTCCAGAGTGGGAGAATACGGCGTAGCTCTCAGCGTAGTGCTAGGAGTCCTCCGCCTGCGTGCGGATAAAGCAAGGTCCTGGAGACCATGTAAGACTAACAAGAAACACAACAAGTTATCTGCTCCTACCTGCTGTCCTCTTCTTGCCCTTCGTTTCCTCTTGTTCTTCTTCTTTTCCTCTTCAAACCAACTGATGCTAACACAAATTAAGCAGCAAAACATACACCCCTAAAACATCACGCTCCTAGCTAATAACAGCTAGCCAGCTCATCCCGAACAAGAGTATATATAATCGTACATGACACTGATCACACACAACACAACTCGTATTTGGTATAGATCACTGGGATGTAATATACGGATATATGTACGTTACGTAGTCCTCATCATGGCTTGGCCTTCGGCTCCGAGTAGTGGACCTCGGGCTTGGGCGGCAGCTCGGCTTTCGGCAGAGCGTGAGCTCGGGCCGGTGGCGGCTCGGCTTTCGGTAATGGTGGCAGCTCATGCCGGCACTGCGGCATGGTCGGATGTGGAGGTCAGGCTTTGGCACCTCGGCCGACAGGTGTGGCAGTCGGGCTTTGGCACCTCAGGCACCGTGGGGTGCGGCACTTCGAGCTCCTTTGGAACCTCCGGCACGGCCGGCTGCGGTAGTTCGGGTTTTGGCAGCTCCAGTACAGTCAGATGCAGCAATTCAGGCTTTGGTAGCTCCGACACAGTAGGGTGTGACAGTTCAAGCTTTGGTAGCTCCGGCACAGTAGGGTGTGGTGGCAGTTCCGGCTTTAGCAGCTCCGGCATGACGGGGTGCGGCGGATTCTGTTCCTTAGGTGGCGCTGTCTCATCAAGGTACCATGCCGCGCTGCTCATGCCACTGCACGAGAGCAGCAGTGCCATGAGGAGAAGAAGGGAACATATGGTGTTTGGAAGCCATATTGGATGGTCTACATTGCTTGTGATGTAGCTAGCTACGTGTGTCCACCGGAGATCGAGCAAGCTAGTGACACGATGGACGGAGAGAAGACTCGAATTTATAGCATAGCGTGAAACCCGATGCGTGTTGTTTGGTGCATGGCGGTCATCTGCATTTCGGTGGTTGTTTAATTTGGTCTCGTGTGTGATCTCTCTGATCTCTGTTTGTGTGTAGTTTAATTAGGTGGGAATCTGAGACTTGCGGTGACCTAATTTACATTCGTTGTTTGGTCAACGGAAGCGCAAATTAGGGTCCTGCATGTGTCAAAGAACAAGCAGTGAGAAAGAGAGTAAGATGAGCTATACTGTCCATCTTGTGAAATGCTTGACTTTCGGGTTCTAAATCTAGTTGAAAAATGACCCTTTTTAGTAAAGCGCCTTTCTTGCAATCTTTGGTATGGACATCTTTCAAACAACCTACGTTCACTACCGGAAAGCTCCTATATGCCGAGTGTCCAGAATTGTGCCGAGTGCCTCCATGGGGACACTCGGTAAACAACAACTTTGCCGAGTGCCTCCATGGGGACACTCGGCGAAAATAAAACACTCGGCACTGTGATTTGCCGAGTGCTCTTGCTAGACACTCGGCAAAATAAGGTCTTTGCCGAGTGCTGCCAAGAAACCACTCGGCAAAAAACAACACTCGGCACCAACGCCGTCCGTTAGAGTCAGCGCGCCGTTAGAACTTTGCCGAGTGTGCGGGTGACACTCGGCAAAGAGCTCTTTCTCGAGTGTTTTGTTTTGACACTCGGTAAAGAAATAAAACCTTTTCCTTTCCTACCCTTCAAACTTTTCTACTCTCCACATACAACATATGGTACTACATGCTAAAATTTGGTATATTTTTGTATTTGTTTGCTATATTTAATTAATTAATGGCATTTCAAGCAATTTTTTGAATCAAGTCAAATTTGAACTGCAAGTGATTCAAATAATAGGAAAAAATGAGTAGAAAAATGATATTCATGTTATTCAGCCCGGTTTGAGGCCTTACCTGTGAAATGAAAAGGAATTTCGAACATCTTGTTCAGGAAACACGACGACGAACGTGTGGCCGAATGGTTTTAAATTTAAAAAAGCAAGCGAAGTCTGAAAATCATGAGATTTGTCAAGATGTCATGATATCATACGTGGAGGCTGTGGTAAAAATTGAGAATATTTCGCATAAGTTGTCACGTCGATGCTTAAAAACCAAGCATTTACGAAGAAGAAGCATAGAGTTGAGAAGGATCCAGTAAGATTTGGAGTCAAAGTGACGGTCGAATTGTGGTCGACTACAAAACTTTTGTATAGGCAATAGACAACAGAGATTGTTTCATGTGAAATTTTGGTAATTTTTGGATCCGTTTGATAATTTTAATTTTTAAGCTGCAATTATAGAATTTTAATTGATATAAATTGAATTTGAGCTATAACTGCATGAAATAATGGTCTAATATTCATAGAAGCATCGAATATGCATTGTTGAGTGAATTTGACATGGCATTTTCAAAGTACATTCGAACAAATTTGTAAAACACGTTATGGAAAAAGTTAAAAAAAAATCTTTGCCGAGTGCCTTGTGGCGACACTCGACAAAGGAGGAGCTTTGCCGAGTGCGATTGGGGCACTCGGCAAGAAGAGGCTTTGCCGAGTGCGGATCGGGGCACTCGGCAAACAACACAAAAACAAAACTTCGGTTTCCGCGCCACACTCACACACGCAACAAATTAAGTTTATTTCCCGCCGCCACCGCCCGCGCCGCGCGCCGCCGCGCCGCGCCGCGCGCCGCGCGCGCGTCGCGCCGCGCCGCCCGCCCGCCCCGACGCCGCCGCGCGTGCGCGCCGCCGCTGCGCGCTGCCGCCCGACGCCTCCACGCGCCCCCGCCCCCGCCCGCCGCGCGACGTCTCCCGCCGCGGCTCCTGCAGGTTGCCCGCCCGCTGCCGCCCGACGCCTCCCGCCCGACCGCCTCGACTTGTTGTAAGGTAATGCATCCATGGTGATCGCTTGATATGCGGGGTTCAATTCCTTCGGTTTGAAGAACTTTACGTATATGTGAGGTTAAAGGCCCATGGAAGATGGGATGTTGCTGATTCTTTCGGTAGATGTCCTTGATATGGCGTATCTATAGTTTTGAGTTTCGTTGTATCTATAGTTTTGAGTTTCTATTGTAACGCATGGGCCTAGGACCACTCTGAGAAATTGGGAGTATTTTGTAGCCTACAGTCTCAACTCCCTCACCTTACACAAATTCGTTAGAGCATGCCCAAATTGCCACGAAGCGTGTGTATCCATAAGACGAGCACCACCGAGTGACTTGGTTCACGTGCACTCGATGCGTCTTTGTTAATCGGCCCATACATATAGCACTAGAAAATATGATCCGTTATAGTTTCAGCGACCAAATCACAAATTTGTTGTAGTATCATCTTATCTAATTTAGTAGCACTACTGTTTCGATGCGCTCTCTTAAAAATTATATATAGTGCCATGCAAATCTTATTATTTGTAAATCAGATCATTGACGTGCTCTAGGAATTTAGTTTTTACTTTCTCACTCTTGGCCGTATATGTGGTTGTTGGCCATCGTGCCGTATATGTGGTTGTCGGCCATCGTGCCGTATATGTGGTTGTCGGCCATCGTGCCGTTAGTGTGGTTGTCGGCCATCGTGCTATTCGTTTGTTGCAGGTTTTGGAAACCTCACCGTGCAGGGGAGGTGCTGCCGAAATTTTCAATTGACACTATTATGTTTGTTTTTTTGCAGGAGAGGCTATTGCACTGTCCACCGCCGCCGCCCAGCTGGAAGAAGAGAAGAGGCTACGGGAGGAGATGGCGGCGAGGATGGAGGCCGATCGGCAGAGGAATGAGGCCGAGCGGCAGAGGATGGAGCAGATGTTTCAGTGGATGCAAAGTCTTGGCGAGAGGATGGGTCAACCTCTCGCCACCGAGCTATTCCCTCCACCTCCTCCTGCAACTACTCCTGTGAGTTTCTAGTGGAGTATGAATGTTTAAGTTTGTATGTTCCTACCTTAAATCTTGTCTCACACATGCAATCTCTTCTCCTTTGTGCAGAATCAATCGGCGGCTTCGAATAATGTGCCTCATGACCCACCACATCAGTCGGGGTGACCAGCTTGGGAATGATACTTGTGGTTGTGATGTTTATTGTGAATATTGTGGCTGATACTTGGTGAATGATACTTGGATTTGCATTATATGTGATATATTGTGGTTGCACTTGGTGAATGGTTGTGAATGGCACTTTTTGGCCACTTTGTGATATATATGTGATATATTGTGGTTGCACTTGCCGAGTGAATTGCATTATATGTGATATATTGTGACTTGTTTGAGTGGGGTGCAATAAACAATTAAAATAGGCAGTTTTTGGCCACTTTGCCGTGTGTTACACTCGGCAAAGGGAGGCTTTGCCGAGTGTCATGGTAAAAACACTCGGCAAAGTAACGTTTCTGGGCATTCTGGGAACATACTTTGCCGAGTGTTTTAGTTTTGCCGAGTGTCATGGTAAAAACACTCGGCAAAGCTTAAGATTTTGCCGAGTGTCATTACCATTCAGTCCTGGCACTCGGCAAAAGACGCTGTCACCGTGTTCTCACCGTCCACTGACCTTTTTTTGGCCGAGGGTCGTTTCGGCACTCGGCAAATCCTTTGCCGAGTGCTCGATGAAAAGCTCTCGGCAAAGAGCTCTTTGCCGTCAGAAACTATGCCGTGTGATCTATGCCGTGGGTGGCACTCGGCAAAGCCTTTGCCGAGTGTTTCTCGTGCTTTGCCGAGTGCCACCGGCACTCGGCAAAGCTGCTGAGCCCGGTAGTGGTTAGCTAACCCTTTATACAGCAGTATAGAATTTACACCATGGGTGGATCTTCCGTAGGATAACCGGGTGACATACCAGTTACCATCTAGCTGATATCCTCTTCGTTTCTTAATTAATTCATTTAAGATTATTTTTTAAAAAAATGCAGAAACACAGTACAGAATTATTTGGTCTGCTGTGCCTTTATGGCTAGTTGCACCAATCAATGTTTAGTATATACGAATTGACACGGTCTATATTAATACACCCCTCTAACCATTATTGTTCTAATTGTGTTGGAGAAACACTAAAACTTTAATGACATAGAAGTACTTTTGATGGCCAATCTATTAACATAACTTTTGGCGTAACAGATATAAATATTTTTATATATATTTGTGATCAAAGTTTTAAAATATTAACTACACACATTATAAAACGACAAGTACTAAACAAAACTAGGCTTTAAGTGGTCATCTGATTCGTGAACCGATTGAGTGAAAACATACTTTTCCTTAAGTTTTACTAATACAAATTTCATGTGTTAAAAATAGTTTTCAGCTATTCTGATATTTCTATTTTGAGTTTTGTGAAATCAAGTGCAGGTGTTTTTACATAAAAAATGATAATTTGAGTTTTGAAACTTTTTTATTTTGTTATCCTGGTTATATTATATGCTAACCAGACAAGGTTTTAGATTGTTAAGATTTCAAACTTGTTTAGCCAAATTTTATTTTGCTAAAACTCGAGATCCACGTAACCCCTAAAAAGTACCCAAAACCAACTTAAAAATGGACATCAAAATAATATCTAGCCTTTTGATTTATTAAGAATATAAAATGACATGATTTCTTTTGAAGGTTCGTGCAAAGGAGGAGCGCGAAGGATTTGTATTTTGTAAGATAGACCTCTCAAATATAAAACCAACGTGAACAAACTTCCACAATAATTAAAAAAAATTAGGATTGCCTATGGTACATGCATATGTGATGTCAGATGTGCTGAATTATATGCAATTTACATACCCTTTTTCACCCTCCACCATGTACCAGTGCTAGAAGTGGGAGTGGAGGAAAATGATAAATTTAGGTCCAGCTTATTTCGGTTTGAGCTTTTGGCTTCTGCCTTATTTTTCACTATTCCTAAATTTCGTCTTTTTACGACCTTTTGGTTTTTTTTAAAGTTTTTTGCTGGTCCTTTTTCCCATATTCATTTGCATTGTCAGTGATTGGCTAATCTATTTTTTCTATTTTTAAATTTTTTAAAATTTAATTACGCCAAATAAGCTATCATCAGTTACAGTATAATTTCAGCCAACTACAGTGCAATTTCAGCCATAAACCACTTTTTTTAGCCTAACTAAGCGGGCTGTTAAGATTGTGGCATGATCCATTCGGAAACCACCTCTTGAAATTTGAAAACGAACAGTCTTGAACAATTTTACGCTAAACCAGAAAAATACTATACATTTTCTGAAGCATATAGTGCATATTACACAGAACTCTTTATCAGAGCATGTACAATAACAGCTGATGTCTATATAGTCTTCATTTAAAGACAAAACTAAAGCCATCTTGTACAATGAATGATATCTTAAAGTTATCTCTATGAGATCCTATAACCTTTTAATTATGATATGGACACTCCCTCTCCTCCTCTCTCCAAGTCTACAAAAATCTTACACGGCAAATCTTATAGACAGCTGACAACACAATATTATACATACCCTTACTAATTTATATCTGAATATAAATTAATAAAACATGCATGATGCATGTATAGATCGTGTGTGTATACATATAAGGCAAGACATACATACATCATCAAATGACAAAGAAAGCGGCAACATACAGCACTGAAACATCACGCTTCTAGCTAACAACAGCTCTCATGCATGACGAACAACACGGTCGCTGGCAAAGATCACAGTTTACACGCATATGCATGCATACACAGTAACACAGAGAACGTATTTAATGTGGATAACTGGGGCTACACGTGTGGAAGTAGTCCGCATCATGGCTTGGCCTCCGGCTCCGGAAAGTGGAACTCAGGCGCCTTCGGTGGCTGCTCGGTCGTGGGCAATGGCGGCAGTTCGTGCTCTGGCACCTCTGGCTTTGGCAGCTCCGGCACGGTAGGGTGCGGCGTTTCGGGCTTTGGCACCTCCGGAACGGCAGGGTGTGGCACTTCGGGCTCCTTTGGCACCTCCGGCACAACTGGGTGCGGCAGCTCGGGCTTTGGCACCTCCGGTACGGCAGGGTGTGACACTTCGGGCTCCTTTGGCACCTCCGGCACGACTGGGTGCGGCAGCTCGGGCTTTGGCACCTCCGGAACGGCAGGGTGTGGCACTTCGGGCTCCTTTGGCACCTCCGGCACGACTGGGTGCAGCAGCTCGGGCTTTGGCACCTCCAGAACTGCAGGGTGTGGCACTTCGGGCTCCTTTGGCACTTCCGGCACGACCGGGTGCGGCAGTTCAGGCTTTGGGAGCTCCGGCACGGTATGGTGTGGCAATTCAGGCTTTGGCACCTCCGGCACGGCTGGGTGCGGAAGCTCGGTCTTTGGCACCTCTGGCACGATCGGGTGTGGCAGTTTAGGCTTGGGCAGCTCTGGCACGGTGGGGTGCGGCGGCAGTTCAGGCTTTGGATATTCCGGCACGGTAGGATGCGGCGGGTACTCCTTGGGAGGCGCCGTCTCCTCAAGGTACCGTGCCGCACTGCTCATGCCGCTGCATGAGAGCAGCAGCGCGGTGAGGAAGAGAATGGAGGACATGGTGCTATTGGAGATCTTGTTGAGTGGTCTGCTCTTCTGATCTCTGTGTATCAGTGGAAAGCTAGTTCTTTGTGTGATGACTGGGAGAGAAGACAGTCCTTGTATTTATAGTCCCTAATGGAAGCTTAAGCTGGTGAATGCATTTACAGGAGTCCTCTGATCGTTTGGTAACTGGTAGGTGATCTGCATTTGGGTGGTTGTTTAATTTGGTCTGTGTATGATCTCTCCTAATCAGTCCTGAACTCCTGATCTCTACTTGTGTATGGTTTAAATAGTTGGGAACATTGAGACCACGGTGAGTTGGTTGGTGGATGAACTAGCATAGTGTCCTGCCTTGTGGGTACTTGTGGCCACCGGATAATGCAGAGAAAAACCGTGCATATCAAGGACAAACAGCTAAGAAACAGAGATATATTAGCTGCCATACAGTCCATGCTGACAAAATGTTTGGTTGAGACTTGCAGTGACCTAATTGGTTTACGTCTTTATGCGACGTGTCCATCATTGTTTGGTCACCGGAAAACGCATATTAGGGCCCTGCATATGTGTCGAAGAACAAACAGTTGAGAAACAGAGTAAGATGAGCTATACTGTCCATACTGACGAAATGCTTGACTTTCCAGGTTCTAAATCTGGTTGAAAAATGACCGCTACCGTAAAAGCGCCTTGCTTGCTTGCGATGTTTGTATGGCCATTTTTCAAACGACCTACGCTAGCTAACCCTTTATACAGCAGTATAGAATTTACACCATGGGTGGATCTTCAGCAGGATAATCGAGTGCCATACCAGTTACCATCTACTTGATAGCCTCTTCGTTTCTTAATTAATTTATTTACGATTCTTTGATATTCTAGTGAACTAATCTTGCAAGTATATTCTTGTTAGAAAGATTAGACAGCTTGGTGCTTGTAGATTTAATTTGAAGCGCCTTGCTGTTTTTGTTGCATATATATAAAGTGTTTGGTGAAATGCTTGTAAGAAATTAGTTCACTGTTTTTTGTCACTTCTCATATCCCTTTGTGCTCACAAGTGGTATCAAAATAATTTTATATCAAAGACACTTGTTTATTTGTTGTCTTTTGTGAAGATGTCAACTTTGGAAGTGAGCAAGTTTGATGGCAATTGTGACTTTCGGTTATATTATATTTTGGTTGGTAAGAGTTTAGATAGTGTATTAGAAGATGGTGATTCAGATTTGACAAATGTATCAAGTGATAAGATGAATAAATGACGGTGCTCCGTTTGGCTCTTGTCGATAATGTATTGCAGCAAATTTGTAGGGAGAACACCGCGTTGGCTCTTTGGAAGAAATTGGAAGCTCTCTATTTGGACAAGTCACTCTCAAGTCGTTTCTACCTCATGGTGCATTTGTGTAGGATGTGTATGCAAAAAGGCACTCCTATCAATCAATATATTGATGAATTCAACAAGACGGTGCTTAACTATCAAAATTTAGGCAGCTCTATGAACAAGGAACATTTGGTAATTTTGTTCTTGTGTTTACTCCCAGATTCATATGGTGCCACTAGAGACCAAATCCTTTATAGTACAGAATTTACCTCCATGGATGATGTTGTCTCTATCCTATTGCCAAAGGATTTGTTAAAGAAAACATGCATGGAGCGTAATGGTAAAGGTCTTGTTGTGACATGTGGGCTGTCTGTAGGGCATGGCCATGGTGGTGATAATGGTGCTAGCAGCGATAGTAGGAAATAAAAAGGATGTTCAAAATCCCATTCGAGCAAGAAATATGTCTGTTGCAACTATTGTAAGGAGTGGGGCCATATTAAATGGTATTGTCGTAAGTTGAGGAAATAGAAGGACAAACAAAGTGATAGCACCAAGAGTGAGAGGTCCTAGGGCAGACATTTGCTCTCACAGAGTCACTATATTGAGAAGGTTCTGCTTTGATTTCACATGTCACAAGTGAAGATAGTTTCTACTCCTTTAGCAACACATTTCAGGTTGTCTTCTTCATCAGGGTCGTTGGATATAGATGAGATAAATTTGAGTGAGAAAATTAGGGATTTGGAGCCTGCCAACCTTGTTGGTTCCAATTATTATACTCATTTTATCTCTATAGTGAAGAATTATCTCGTCGTCGCTCGTGGTTTTCCCTCGTGAGGGGTTTCCACGTACATCTTGGTGTCTCCCTTTGATTTGGTATTCTCTTTGTCATATGTGTTGATTTGAGTTATCATCTTGTTTGCTATGATTTCTTTGCTCATGTTGATGGTGTATGGTTTGAGTTGACATATGAGATAGCACATGCGTGTTCTTCAATATATGGATAATGATGTTAGGATATCGATATTCTAATGAGCTAACCTTGCAAGTATATTCTTGTTAGAAAGATTAGACAGCTTGGTACTTATAGATTTGAGGTCAATGGGCTGTTTTTGTTGCATGCACATAAGGTGTTCAGTGAAATGCTTGTGAAAAATTAGCTTGCTGTTTTTGGTCGCTTCTGCTATCCCTCTGCGCTCACAATTTTGAAGATAAACCAGCAACCATATTGAATGTACGTACATTATCAAAAGCAGGTAGTGCAAACTCGAGAAAAATCTTTATTGATTTATATAGGAAACAAACATAACTCGAAGATAAATGAAACATGTATATATATATATATATATATATATATATATATATATATATATATATATATATATATATATATATATATATATATATATATATATATATATATATATATATATATATATATATATATATATATATATATATATATATATATAGGAAAATTACATAAGGCACCATGGTGCCTAGGCACCAACATCCGATACACGTGTATGATTGATAATTTTTTTAAGTTTAGGTATGAAAATATTTTATACCCTTGATATATTTATGGTAAGTTAGTTTTGAACTCAGTTCAAACTAGTTTGAACTACTTTTGAGTTCAATGCAACTACAGTGAGTATATACCATAAAAATAGTTCAAACTAATTAAACTGAAGTTGAATTTAAATTTTTTCGGAGTTTGACATCTCAAATATACTTTTTTATGGGTATATGAAGATACCCACATCAAACGTTGCGAATCTCGAAGCAAATCAACGGGTATTGATATTGGTGCCTAGGCACCATGGTGCATGAAACACTCGTCCTATATATATATATATATATATATATATATATATATATATATATATATATATATATACATATATATATATACATATATATATATATATACATACATACATATATATATATATATATATATATATATATATATATATATGTAGATTGCGCATATGTATACAAACAACAAAGCGGCTTGAAACATCACTCCAAGCTAAGAACAGACAGCCAGCTCAGGGACAAGATCACAAGCAAACATCGATCACAATTTACATACACACTGCACATATATAAGCTAGATAACTGGCGCATCATGGCTTGGTCTCCGACTCCGGAAAGTGGAACTCTGGTTTCGGGGGCAGCGCGTCCTTAGGCAATGGCGGCAGTTCATGCTCTGGCACCACTGGCTTTGGCAGCTCCGGCACGGTGGGGTGCGGCACTTCCGGTTTTGGCATTTCTGGCACGACCGGGTGCGGCAGTTCAAGCTTTGGCAGCTCCGGCACCGCTGGGTGCGACACTTCAGGCTCCTTTGGTGCCTCCGGCATGACCGGGTGTGGTAATTCGGGTTTTGGCAACTTCGGCTCTACTGGGTGCGGCACTTTGGGCTCCGTTGGCACCTCCAGCACGGGTGGCAATTCAAGTTTCGGCAGTTCGGGCTTTGGCAACTCCGGCACGGTGGGATGTGACGGGTACTCCTCCTTGGGCGCGGTCTCCTCCAGGTACCGTGCTGCGCTGCTCATGCCACTGCACGAGAGCAGCAGCGCCATGAGGAAGAGAACGGAGGAGCCCTTAGAAACCATAGTGGGTGATGTATATTGTACTCCTGATCTGTGTGTATCAGTGAGAGTGATACTTTTTGTGATGGCTGGGAGAGAAGAGAAGTCTGCTATTTATAGTGCCAAATGAAAGCTTGCATGCATGTTCGAAGGAGTGTTTTCTTGATCTTTGTTACCGTGGTAGGTCATCTGCATTTCGGTGGCAGTTTAATTCGGTTTGTCAGTGTGATCTCTCCTGACGTCATGTGTGGTTTAATTAGTTGGGAATATTGAGACCTGAGTGATCTGGTTGGTGAATACACCACGACCTGTGTCTAATTTTAGAGTGTATAGACACGTGTGCTACACAACTGTGAGGCTAAGCAACGTAGGCCGTGCTTGTAAAGGACAACAGCTGAGAAACATATTATGTTAAACCATGCTCACGTAATGTTTGGTTTGGGTAGTTCTAAAAAGGGTTGGAAATGGCCACTGTTGTAACACTTTCCAAGGCTTTCTTTTTCATGTTGCTGTGATGAGTTTTCAGACTACCTAGCTAAGCTATACAGATAATACAGTATAGATAAGGCTACAGAGGAGTCTGTCTTGAGTGCTAACAGTAAGAAACGACCAACGTAAAATGAGAGGACCATGAGTAGCTACAGAGGAGTTTGTCTTGAGTGGTAACAGTAAGAAACGACCAACGTAAAATGAGAGGACCAGTAGACAACGTCCTGCTCCAAATAGGTTTTACTTATAACTTATAGTTTTTTTATTTTTTTTTATTTTCTTTTCTTGTACTTGTTTTCTCTTATTCCTTTGTATTGTCGATACTAATATAACATTTTTTTTTCAATTTTTATATTTAATTATACAGGATAAGTCAACAATAATTATAGTACAAAATAAACCATAAACACCGGTTTATAAGTCACTTAGAGCACCCAAATAATGCAGGTATATCTGCGTGGATTTTTTACAGTACATTATACTGGTAGTATAAAGGTAATAGTAGAAATAAAATGTGACCGTTGATTTATGAGGGTATTATAGACTTTTATTTTTTATTTTAAGGTACCGTAAAACAGTTCGTATGTATGTATGTTTGTATGTATGTACGTATACGTATACGTATCTGTGTGTATACATATACATACATATATATATACATATATATGTGTGTGTGTGTGTACATATATATGGAAGCATATCTAGTACTAATGGCTATTTTAGTGCTAAGGTGCTAATGGCGATGTGGACCATCTGATCTAGATTGCGTGGCTCAGATTAAGGTGGGTGGGAACTCCATCCCACTTAAACACTTTTATAGAAAACCCCTGCGATTTTAACAAAAACCTATCAAGTCCACCATTGTTGTTGTATATTGTAGCGTTTTCACTTAAGTGCAAAGCGCAGGGGGTTTTCTGCAAAAGTGTTTAAGTGGGATGGAGTTCCCACCCGCCTCCATCTGAGCCACGCAATCTAGATCGGACGGTCCACATCGCCATTAGCACCTTAGCACTAGATATGCTCCCTATACAGATATATATATACACATATATACATATACATACATACAACATACATATATATATAGTATAAATAACAGGGATAACATAATACCCAGGCTCCATGATTGAGACTTTCCATCTATGATTAAGACTTTCCATCCATGATAGCTTCGAGCCTCCGCGTACTCTACGGAGTGTAAAGCGTCACGAACTTTGTTGTCCCGAGCCACTTTGTGGAGTATAAAAAATCGCACGATGGTCTCGAGCCTCAGCGTACTCTGCGGAGTATAAAGTGCCGGGAACTTCGTCGTCCTGGGCAACTCTTCGGGGTATAAAAACAATTGTGCGTAGACCCTCCGCGCGTACCTTTCTAAGTAAGCGGCATGCCGACGTTCTTTCTATCATACCGTACAGAGCGCTCGCGCGTCTACTTCGGCTAGTCGCTAGCTCCGCTGCCGACACTTCGAAGGGCAAGGGACAGAGCACTCGCGCTCTACTATGGCTAGTCGCCAACTCCGCTGCCGCCACTTCGAAGGGAAAGGGATGGAGCGCTCACGCGTCTACTTTGGCTAGTCGCCAGCTTCGCTGCCGCCACTTCGAAGGGCAAGGGAAGGAGCGCTCGCGCATCTACTTCAGCTAATCGCCAGCTCCACTGCCGCCACTTCGAATGGTAAGGGACGGAGCACTCGCGAGTCTACATCAGCTAGTCGCCAGCTCCGCCGCCGCCACTTCGAAGGGTAAGGGACAGAGCACTCGTGCGTCTACTTTGGCTAGTTGCCAGCTCCACCGCCGCCACTTCGAACGGTAAGGGACGTAGCGCTCATGCGTCTACTTCGGTTAGTCGCCAGCTCCACTGCCGCCACTCTGAGGGGTAAGGGACGGAGCGCTCGCGCGTCTACTTCGGCTAGTCGTCAGCTTCGCTGCCATCAATTCGATAGGTACGAGGTGCTACTTCATCTAGCTAAGGAGGGCCGTTTCAACCCTTCGTCCCTACCTTACTTCGCGCATGTTTGCGTACAATGTGCCGATGGTAAAGGCCAGTCAAGCTCGCATCGCACCCGAAGTCCTACTCATCGGTCGATCTCCTGAGCCCTCGCCACGAAATATCGAAGTCAGCGTACTCATGAAAGGAAGACGAAGGCACATGTTTGCTTTGACACATTGCTTTCATTAAATACATGGAGTTTAACATTTACAAGTACACATGCAAGTGGTCTGGACAGCTACTCCGACTCTTCTAACTTAACGTATTCTTGTCTTGAAGTCTCTCCTGTCGTGCAACGTGTTTCCCAAAAGCGCAGGGAGTCCTTCGCCCAGCCCCAATGTCGAAGTCACCACTGGACCATAAGGTCCAAAACTAGCAAGCGGCCCCTGTCAAACACCTGTCCGTAGTAAACAGCATATATGAGCAAAAGACTTTTTTCATTTCATTTCCAAAAGGCGGGGCCGTGTGGCGCCGTTTTACATAGCTAGGGCATACATAGTGACGCATGCCTACAACTCGACTTCGGCATCATACCTACGGGTTGATGCCACGCTCCGAGCTGGCGGCGCCATCTTCATTGCGTCGCAGGACTTCGTTGAGCTAGGCCCCGAAGTCCACGTCGCCTCGCAGGCTTCACCGCATCGCCACCTTCACTACAGCTTCACCGATGTAGTCCCAAATCCGCTGGTGGAAGGCCTGGGCGGATCGACGAATGGCGTGCACGGCGCTCGACATAGCCCCACCTCCGCCGGGTAGCTCCAGCTGGGGGTGGCTAGTTCACCAATGTGCAGCCACCCCCAGTGGTGGAGAAGGGCGAGGACGATGCGCGTTGTCAACATTGAACAATGGTTGCCGAAGGAACGCGCTGTGCTTAGCACGAGGGCGAACGCCTCTCCGATCCGCCGAAGAGTGCTCGATAGGTCTTCGAGGCCGAAGGTGCGAGCCGACACGATGACAGAGAGGTCAGAGAAGGCGCTCTCCAGGGCCTCCATGGAGTTCCAGGCTGCCACCGAGGCATCGCCCAATGCCTGGTCCCTCTCCCTGAGCTTCATGGTCAGCCAGGCCTTCTCCTCCTCTAGCGCAGCGATCTGCTGGAGCAACCCGTCGTGCTCCTCCGAGGCTAGGCGCTGTGTCTACTCTGCGAGCGCCTGAGCTCAAGGAAACGAATGCGTTCATCCTTCACAGCGTTAGCCTCCTCAGCGGCGCGAAGTCGCTCCTCCAGCCGCATCGTTCGCGAGCCCTTGCCGCTTGTAGGGCGCGGGCGAGGGCAAGGGCCTGCACAGCGTGTCGGTCAGCAAACTCCCACAAGTACAAACGAAATCGAAGAGTGGACACACTTACCCTCATCTCCACGGCTTCCAGCGCCCCTTCCAGGAGCTTAGGGCCGCACGACGATAGTGCTCACCGGTCTAAACCAGCATCTGTGCAGTCGGCGGCCCCCTGCAAAGCCCGCAGTGTCTCTGGCCGAGGGATGAAGTCGGACACGGTCAGGCGTCAAGCCTCCTGTCCGGTGGCTTCCATGGCAACGGGGGTTGACATCACGTCCAAGGTGGGTACGCCGGACCCTTCGCGGCCACTCCCGGTTCTCGAGCCTTGTCCTCGCCCCGAGGATCATATCCCAGTTGACGTCGACGATGGTATCAGGGAGCAGATCAGAGAAAGCTTCGCGACGTCACGGGGAGAGAATGAGTTGCGCCTAACTTCATCCCGAATAGGTGAAGACGACTGGCCTGCCTCCGAACGAACCGCAGGGGCACCACCCACGTCTTGTGTGGTTGGATCCACTACGGGCCCAGCGGCTTCAGCTTCGGAGTCTGACTCCGACATCGCTCCCACCGCCACCTCGAAGTCCTCCACAAGCCTCGCAGGTGAACTTGTCCGAGCATGTTTCATGCTCGGCGCCTTCGGAGATGACTCGTTGGCCTTTGCAGCTAGCGCGGGCGATGAAGCTTCACCCTCCAGAACATTCGCGTCGGGCCTGGGGTGTTCGTGCCCTTTGTCGCACGTGTCTCTTATGGGCTCCTTGTCGCTAGGTGCATCGTGGTCTGCCTCCGCCTCTAGATCGGAGTTGGCATACTCTGCCAAGTTGGACCCGGTGACCGTCGTCACCTCTGCTCCAACGGGTTCTCCTGGAGGGGCAGCCGCCGGGCTGGATCCAACAGTGGGTGACCGTGCCCTCCCCCTTATCATCGCCATCGTGAGGGCAAGCCCGGCTAGCGGTCGGCGTGGCATGCTCTGGCACAGGGATTCCCAGAGCTTTGCACACACGGTTTATTCGCCCGAGCTTCGCCGTCACAGCCTCACAAAGGTTGTACTCTTTGGCCATGTACGGCCCGAGGAACACCACCGCCGCACGCTCCGCATCCTCAAGGAGTTCTGCCAATAAAAAAGAAGGGAGGGTTAAAATAGCCTACAACGATTATTCTATGCGCATAGTGTGCGGTTGAAGAACTTACGAGGATTCGAGGGCTTCGGTAGCAAAGCTACTGACGGGCGAATCCCGTTAGGGTGGATGGGGCCGGATTGGATGTGCCATTGCGGGGCAAGAGGGGCGACGCTGTACATTATGTATTCCTCCGCGAGGTCCCGCATGTTGAAGCGAAGGGCAATCTCCACAAGCCTCCGCGCCCGGTGTTCGTCATCACGGTCAAGGGGCACCAAGGGCGACGTGTTGAACTCCATGGGCCGACCCGTCCACTGAAGGTTGCTGCCGCTCGCCACGCGGTGCTAGAACCAACGCTCTATCCAGTTCGACTCCCACTTGGCTCGAGTCGAATTCGCGGGGAAGATCTTCGTGCACGGCGATGGCAGCACGAAGTTGACACTGCTGAAGTTCCAGTATTCCCCTCGTCCAGCTTCTTCGGCTGGCACCGCACGTCATGGAGGAACGAGAACAAAGAGGCGCTGGGCCATGTCCCCTCTATCTGCGACGCCCAGCTGTATACAGCTAGGCGTGCTAGCACATTCGGAGTCAGCTGCGCTAGCTCGAGCCTGTACATCCAGAGAACATCGTTGACGAGCATGGCCGATAGAATTTGGAGTCCAGCTTCAAAATACGCGATGAAGGCAATTGCCTCCGACTCCTCCGGATGCGGCTCCGCCTCATCGCCGACGGGCAAACGAACAGCGCTACGGTCTGACAGCTTCCCCTCACGTAGAAGAGACCGGATGGTCTCCTTCGTCACGAGGCCCTGCCTTAACGCATTCGAGCAGACGCCGTTGAGCTTCTTCTCCACGCTCCACCGTTTGTTGGCCAGTGCGGGTCACGTCCCACTAGGGCGTACTCCATCTCCGTCGTCGATGAGCTACATCGGTGGGAGGAGGCATCATGGCTGGACGAGGCGCCACCGCTGGGCCGGCGAGAGCGGTCATCACAGCGGGCCATCTTCTCAAGGTGCACGGTGAGGCGTACGGGTGCGGCGGCAAGCGGTGGTAGGGATGGCAATCGGGCGCGGCGGATATGGGTAGTGCTCGCCCATACCCATACCTGTGACCCCGATTTACGCCCACGGGTATACCCGCGAAAGACAATGGGTAAAGAACCTCGCCCATACCCGTCGCTCGTAGGTACCCGTCGCTTGTGGGCATGCCCGTTTAGCCGTGAACTGTGAGAGTCACCATCTGAAAGTTGAACTAATGACACAGACATATAAGCAGCAGCTGTTGCTAGGAAATATAATAGCTATCAAAAAATTTATAACAATCAATAGCAATTAGAGATATGCAAAAGTTTATAACAATCAATAGCAATTAGAGATATTGCTATGGCTGCACCACCTGTTAATCTATATCGTGGGTAAACAGGCGGGGCGGGGCGGGTACGGGTGGAGCTTACCCATACCCGTACCCATTTACCCAATGGGTAAAGTGTTCCCCCTATTTTCATACCCGTGGGTAAAGAAAATATCCCATACCCGGCTCCATACGGGTAAACGGGCACAATTGCCATCCCTAAGCGGTGATGACAATAGTAACGTGGAAGCAGTGCACACAGAAGCGAGGAGCAAAAAGGAAATTTTGTGGTAGCTAGTGAGCGGGGAGCGACAATGGTACGACGACGACCGCATTTATAAAGCCTCTTCGCCTTCCCCACGATCGGGGAGCTCAACCGGTGGAAGTCGAAGCCGCACGACCGCCCAATAGCGTGCGCACACGTGTCCCACAACCTCGGGAATCGGTGCACGACCGCTGTCAAGCTCCCATCCCACGTCGCACGACGCACCAGTCCCGTCCCGCCACGTATCCCATTGCGCGCCAGCAGACATTGCAACTCCCATCACGCGCCAACGGACGGTACGACCCGACACCATCACGCGCCACTGCAGGGCGTGGGCCACTGTGCCGTCCCGCCGACCAGTGCCCGCGACAAACGAGTGGACTGCACCGACAGCATCATCCGGACTGCCCAACCGCCTAAGAGATCATAGACCGCAGGGACAGAGGGGGCCAAAGGGATCGGCAACATGGCTTCGGCCTGTGAAGCACGTCACCATGAGAGGCTCCTATTGTAGGGGTGGCCCCCACCTAAGCCCATCTGGCCTGCTAAAGAGTTGTAAAGCCTAAAATAGGATATGTGTAATGACATAGATACTCCTATGGAGGGCACATGAATATAAGGGTAAGATTGTAAAATACACTTCATGGATATATATATATATACACACACACATACATACATGCCTTAGACATAGGGAAAGGGCAAGCATTGTCCACCCATTATTTCCACTACACTACTCTCCTATTTTACTGTTTGGCCAATAGCCACAACAGAGGCCAAGACAAGCTCCAACTCAAGTTGGGGGATTTCAGACCACAGCATCTTAAGTGATGAAAGTTAGTATGGGGAACTCTAGGTTCAACTTGATGGCTCCCACGGCTTCTGACCAATAATTTCTTTGTGATCGGACTTTATAGTCGGTTAACTTAGCAGCATTTTCCTGATAGCCAATGTTTGTCATGACTGTCCCACTATCATCTTGTTTAAATATTCGTGTAAGTTGATGCTACTCCATGACCATTGCCCAGCCAAATATCATGCCAGAATTTGGTCCCATAACCATAGCCCACTCTGTGTGCAACCCCCATATTGAAATAATGTTTTGACTTTTCCGAGTCCTTTCCAAAGCTGACAACCTCCTTAATGATTTGAACTGAAAATTTCTCCCTGTTGCATATATTTCAAATACAACAGTCATATCTGTTATTAAGTAATTTCTACATCCTTTTCACTAGCAAGCATATACTCATGTTTCTTGTTTCTAACACACCCAAATCCCCAGTATTTTCACATACAAATAGCCCTCCATTTCACAGAATCAAGCACACATTACATACGAGCAGTGTCAGATAACCTTGTCGAGCTCCGCCGTGCCGCCGGGTTCCTCATCGTTGTCGCTGGGCCGCGGGGTCGGGCGAGCGGCACGGAACTACGCTGGGCTGCTGCGTCCCTCGTCGTCGTTGCTGGCCGCGTGTTGGGGCTTGCACCGCAGAGAGGGCACCAATTCCATGACGCCGTCGAAGGGCCACAGCCGCCGCCGCTACCAAGTCGTCGTTGAAGGGCAACGGGGATTTTAGGGTTCCTGTTTGGGATCAAGCACGCGACGGAAATCGTTGGGGTGCAAGTCCTCATTCGCGTCCGCACGGCCGAATTGTCTTGAGTGCATAAGTGCACTGAAACGCTGAGTGCACAACATTCCCGTACATACACACACATACATATATATACATATATACGTACATACATTATGTATATATATCTGTACGTACGTACAAACGCTGCAGCATCATCGCTCGCCAAGTATAAACCTCGTAAAGAGTCTTTGGGATCATTTGGCGATTGGTAGTTTCTTCAGTACCTCTCCGCGGATTGGTGGTAGGTTTCCTATCAGTTAGCTAGCTTGCTGCCGACCGCGGTTTGGTTGCGTGCGAATTGCTAAGGCTTAATTAATTAAGTGATCTGGTTGGTCTCCTAATAAAAGGTCATCTCCATCAGGTTGGTGATCGAGCGCGCGTTCGTGTAGGAGCGTAGTACCAGCGTTAGGCCATCGGCGCACGGTTAATACAAAATATCAAGGGCTTTTGTCAGAAACACCGGCGCATAGACACTGAAAGAAGTGTGAAATATATAGAAATCTCGTTATTTTAGCTTTCAGTTGGCTTTCAGTTTTAACTTTTTGTCAGTGATTATTATTTATTAGCTTAATAAACTATATTTAAAAATTATAAGTCGTAACCAAAACAACATGCGCTTATCGGCGAGATAGTTGCTCAGTTGTGCAAGTCGAGCTGAAAACGATGCTTGTTTATTGTTGATGCAGTAGACAGGCGCTTTCTTTTCTTGGTCATAAGCCGCAATCAAAATGACAGCCCCTTATCTGCGAGGCAGTTGCTCGGTTGTGCAAGTCGAGCTGAAAACATCGCTTGTTTATGGCTGACGTAGTAGATACGCGCTTTCTTTTCTTGCATGTTTGGTTGGGGTTGATAGGGGTTTGGTGTTACCAGCCGGACTTGTGGAAAGATGGAGCGCGTGCCATAACCTGTACTTCCGAACGTGCCACAAGCTCTCCACTTAACTATCTACTTCCAAGATAGTAGTACCAGCTAGTAGTTTGCAAACAACCATGTTGTTTTTTTTTTGCTGAAATAAACAACCACATTATCTACTTGCGTAATTTCGTGTCACTAGTGTATAAATTCCAAATGTGACAAGACTATGTGTCCCAGTTGATTGAAACTGTTTGGAAAGATTGATCTTAATTTGTACCATAATGCTAATAGAGAAGGCATGGGACATTTTTAAAAAAATCCTACTAATTAATCACTCATAGTAGTACTAGTACTTCAACACTTAACTTTTGTACCTGATGCGTTGTCTAGAAACTCTCAGATGAACTAACTTTATTTCAGGGGGATTAATTAAACAAGCCATTAAATTGTCATGCGCTTCCCTAAATGAATCATGAATAAACAATAAACTGTGGCAGTTTTCAATCCCGTATATATGCCCCTGCAGATTCCAGCAAGTAGTAATAACAGATCTAGCTATTCAGTCGTGGTTTCAGTCTCGGATCTATAATTAATTAGAACTCTGGTCAGATCTGACTACTGAGCACAGTTTGCACAGATCAGGAGTAGCAAAGTGTTTGGGAAGCAAAGATCTCAATCGCTTTGATTCCATATTCGACGATTGCGAAACATGACGAGAACGAGACTTCTGAGAAAACAGGAAGACGACGTAGGGTATCTGTTTGTTCATGAATTCAGTGAATCGATCGATATTATACACAGATCAGAACAAAGTCGTGATAACTGACAGATGTACGTATACATATAAACACACGAATCGGATCCATTTATTAGATATGATCTCACACTCCCAAAACAGAGATGTGAGCTCACAACAACAATCTCAGCAATTACATACATAGATCACGGACGGCTTGGCATGCACGTCGTGGACAAAGATACGGAGAAAGATGGAGTAGAACAATGTATACAGTATCAGTATGCATGTAGTCCTCGGTCGCGTTAATCATGGTTTTGGCTGTGCAGGCTCCGGGAGATGCACCTTAGGGATGGTCGGTACATCGGGCTTCGGTGGAAGCTCACCAGTCGGCAGTGGCGGCAGCCCTGGCTTCAGCGGCTCCTCCGGCTTCGGTGGAAGCTCACCTGTTGGGAGTGGTGGCAGCTGCGGCTTTGGTGGCAGCTCGGCCTCCGACTTCGGTGGAAGCTCACCAGTTGGTAGTGGCGGCAGCTCCGGCTTTGGCAGCTCCTCTGGCTTCGGTGGCACCTCGTCAGGCTTCGGCAGTGGCGGCATGTCTGGCTTTGGCTGTGGTGGCACGTCTGGCTTCGGTGACACCTCGTCGGGCTTTGGCACTGGCGGCACGTCTGGCTTCAGCTGTGGTGGCACGTCTGGCTTCGGTGGCACCTCGTCGGGCTTCGGCACTGGCGGCACATCTGGCTTCAGATGTGGCGGCACATCTGGCTTCGGTGGCACCTCGTCGGGCTTGGCGATGGCGGCACGTTGGCCAGTGGCACCTCGTCGAGCGGCGATGGCGCGCGTCGCCGGTGGCACCTCGTCGGGCCAGCGGTGGCGCACGTCGGCCGGTGGCACCTCGTCGGGCCGGCGATGGCGCACGTCGCCGGTGGCACCTCGTCGGGCCGGCGGTGGCGGCGCGTCGCCGGTGGCACCTCGTCGGGCTTCGGCATTGGCGGCATGTCGGGCTTCGGCTGTGGCGGCACGTCTGGCTTCGGTGGCACCTCGTCGGGCTTCGGCAGTGGCGGCACGTCTGGCTTCGGTGGCACCTCGTCGGGCTTCGGCATTGGCGGCATGTCGGGCTTCGGCTGTGGCGGCACGTCTGGCTTCGGTGGCACCTCGTCGGGCTTCGGCAGTGGCGGCACGTCGCCGGTGGCACCTCGTCGGGCCGGCATTGGCGGCATGTCGGGCCGGTGTGGTGGCGCGTCGCCGTGGCACCTCGTCGAGCCGGCGATGGCGCATCGTCGCCGGTGGCACCTCATCGGGCTTTGGCACTGGCGGCACTTCGGGCTTCGGCTGTGGTGGCACGTATGGCTTCGGTGGCATCTCATCGGCGTTCGGTAGAGGTGGTATCTCGTGGTTTGGTGGCATCTCCGGCTTCGGTGGCACATCGGGTTTTCGCAGCGGTGGAAGATCCGGCTTTGGTGGCACGTCGTGTTTGGGCAACGGCGGAAGGTCCGGCTGCGGTGGCATCTCAGGTTTGGGCAGTGGTGGCAGATCGGGCTTTGGGAGATCATGCGGTGCCGGCGGGTACTCCTCCTTTGGCGGAGCCGCCATCTCCTGCAGGTTCCTCGCCGCATTGCTTATGCCGCTGCATGACAGCAGCAGCGAGACTAGGAAGACAAGGGAGGACACGGTGATCTTGGAAGCCATGGCTTACAACTCAGAAGATCGATCGAGTTCGTTGTGCTGGGTGCAGAGAAGCGGAGGAATGGTGAGGTATTTATAGGAGCCAAGGGCTCATCGGAGTCGATGGCAATGTGGTTATTACTTGAATGGCTTGCAGTTCACCTGCGCGTGTCTGTGGCACTATTTTAATTAGTGTACGTCTAGTACTTGTCCGTGTGATAGCATGGGTTGGAAAAATGGAAATTGCTAAGCGAGATTCATGATCAGGTTATAGTTAGCTACGCGGTCACCGTGCCGTGCGTTGTTAGCCATATAAGTCGCCAGTAATGTTAGGTGCACAAGAGAATAGTGAAACATGCATGCATGTGTTACTATCAGCAAGGTCTGCACACAAATCGTTGCAAGAGTAAAAAGTGGATTACATGGCGGGCGACGTGTACTTCTCTACAACGTGCAATCAAGGCATTGCCCCCGGAATGAGGATGCTTGGGGCATATACAATAATATAATATCAGCTATCTATAAATTTTATCATGTAGGATACGAGATAATATAGAGAAGCGAGAGGGAGCATAGAGAATTGGGTTATCTATTATACAGTAGTCAATTATACTACAGTAAATAAGACAATTATATCATAGAGAATCTGTCTGTAGAGATATGCAAAAAAGACAACCTATTATATGAGGCATCTTTAGTACTGTCTATGGATGATATGAAAGATATTATAGAAAACAATTATTTATATCATTGTACGTGCCCTTAAGGCCGCTCCAACTAGGTGAAAGCTTTGGCTTACAGCCAAGGTTATTAAAATCGCGATTCTAGTTGTAGAATCGTATGATTCTATGATTCCATAAAATCAATCCGATTCAAATCGTCACTTAAGTCGTACATGGTAGAATCGCGATCCTAGTCATAGAATTGTGGTAGAATCATGCATCATCCAAAATTATAAAATACTTAGGTGTTTGATTTGTCTTATCTCTCAATTTAAGTTGTATGTTAAATACTAACTAGTTAATAGTTTAGAGATTAAGATTCAGAGATTTAGATTAATAAAAATTAATTTGATTATCTATTATTTTACTTTTTCATATAAAATGATTAGATTATGGCAATATTGATAACACCACTCTACTAGTCGTAGCTCTCAATGACATAGAATTTAAACTATGATTCTAGTTATAAATAAGATATATTTACTAATTAAATTAAAATGCCAAATGATCAAATAAATACTTATATCACTCTTGGAACACACAATAAATTATAAAAATATAAATTTTTGGTAGAATCAGGTAGATCTTAGATTATACGATTCGATCCTAAAATGTGATCCTATCAGTGTCTCCGATCTAATTTAGAATCACAATTCTGACAACCTAGTTTACAGCTGTCACTTTTGGCTTCATGCTGCATATACTGCGTAGCGGCTATTAGGTTTTTGAGTCATTCAATTAAAGAAAAATGATAAAAAAAAATAAAAACACCATTATATCTCTATGGATAATGGAAAAGAAAAATAAAATAAAAAGCAAAAATTAGAAACAACATGTTTTAAGTGAGTTCTAGCTTAAAGAAGTTAAAAGCAAAAAATAGAAGCTAAAATTAGCTTCTAGCTTAGATGAGACGAAGAAGTTGTTTGAGTCGGCGCCTAGGGTCTGCCCGTGAGGCCGTGACTCCGTGAGGCAGCACGGCATGGAGTTGGGCCTCAGGACACTAGCGTTCTTCAGGAACTTGGGCCACGTACGCGACAACGCGGGCTCCGCTGGGGAGAATAGGATGTGCTGGAAAAGAACATGGTCTGGCACTTGACATTTTTTTTTCTTAGAAATTTCTCGTGAAATGATTTTTCACAAAATCGGACATAGTTCACGGTGAACAATTTTTATGAATTGATCCTTTATTTATAATATTCAAAAAAGACCCCCACATTAACTCATTTTCAAGGAAAAAATCCCATACTTACGACGCTATCCTTGTGTTGGTGGCATGGTAAACAACATTGTCGCCCCACGTGTAAATTCAAACTTGCTTTGAAAAATGACCCTTTTGGCTAAAACATTAAAACAACACTGACGAGGGAGGTGTGGCAAGCAGGGGTCGTTATTTTAAAAAAAAATTACGATAGATATTATTTCTAAAATACTCCCTTCATCACCCAATATAAGTCTATTTTATTATAAAGTGTCATCTCATAGTATAAGTTTATAAGAAACAAATATATTGTAATTGCAATATTTTCACTTATACATATGCTTTGATGCTGAAAAAGTTGATAAGTAGTTATAATATGTTATTTAATAGATGTATATATATGGTCCAATGATATTAACTTTTTCTTAGATTTAATATTTTCTTGATCTATGTGTATGATGAGCTTAGATTTATATTAATCTATGTATATGATGAGCTTAGATTTATATTGTGAAGGAAGGAGTATTAGCACTGTTAGAAGAACGATTAATTAATAAAACTTGCTCGTTCACGGCATTCAATCAAGCATCAAGCATTTATAGTGTCCTATTCCCCAGAGCTAGCATCTCAACTTTCTTAATTATTCTCCACGTAGCATCTATAGTGGTTGGATCCACAGACTCATAAGAGCATTTGTATTATCTTGTTATGCCCTCCAACGTAGAAACGAAACTAACATGAAGAGTTTTCCACTTTGGATCACACTGGGAATACTTTTATTTCACTCATGTACATTCTCTTGTCACAAAAACATCATGTTTCAGGATACCTGCAATCAAAATTTTAAAACTTTGACTATCAATATCCTTTTAAATATTTAGTTCAGATACATAAACATTATAGAGTAAATGTATTCAGTACCATTGTAAATATCCACGATTTAAAAATACCATTGCAAAAAGAGAGGCTATAAAATACTATCGCAATCGCCCAAATTCTTGGAAATATCATCGCCTTCTCATCCAAAGGCTGCGAACTAACCATTTTACCCTTTCCTACATTCTTTTTTTCCTTTCTATTTGGTTAATTATCCTACCTCTTGCTTAGTTATGGAATTTATTTGGTTAATTGTAGACAAAATTGCCAAATCTAGGGCGAATCCCCTTTTAGACCATGCCATCGTAACAATGGATGATAATTTATTAAATATTTTGGCTCTATTTCATACTTATATTGTTTTGCTATCATTTTCAATCCTAAAAAAAAAGTTGACAGGTTTATAGGTCGACATAGAAGGAATAGGTGAATGCGTTGACCTTGATTATTCAGAAGCTTTCGCACATATCAAAGATAAGCTTTTTTGTATTTTCCTCATGTATCATGATAAGTTTAGCAATAGCGGAAGATCGAAGGCCTCACAGTAGACGCAATAAGGAAAACAAGCTTGACATCGCACTTATGGAAGAAGCTAAAGGGCAAGTCTATTTCTTCATCATCTCAGTCTCAGGCGACCTCCAAGTGGAATTCTGTCTCGGAGTTGAACCATTACTAAATTCCAAATGTGACAAGACTATGTGTCCCAATTGATTGAAACTGTTTGGAAAGTTTGATCTTAATTTGTACCATAATGCTAATAGAGAAGGCATAGGACCTTTTAAAAAATCCTACTAATTAATCACTCATAATAGTACTAGTACTTCAGCACACTTGGAACTTTTGCACCTGATGCGTTGTCTAGAAACTCTCAGATGAAACTAACTTTATTTCAGGGGGGATTAATTAAACAAGCCATTAAATTGTCATGCGCTTCCCTAAATGAATCATGAATCAACAATAAACTGTGGCAGTTTTCAATCCCGTATATATGCCCCTGCAGATACCAGCAAGTAGTAATAACAGAGCTAGCTATTCAGTCGTGGTTTCAGGCTCGGATCTATAATTAATTAGAACTCTGGTCAGATCTGACTACTGAGCACAGTTTGCACAGATCAGGAGTAGCAAAGTGTTTGGGAAGCAAAGATCTCAATCGCTTTGATTCCATATTCAACGATTGCGAAACATGACGAGAACGAGACTTCTGAGAAAACAGGAAGACGACGTAGGGTATCTGTTTGTTCATGAGTTCAGTGAATCGATCGATATTATACACAGATCAGAGCAACAAAGTCGTGATAACTGACAGATGTACGTATACATATAAACACACGAATCGGATCCATTTATTAGATATGATCTCACACTCTCAAAACAGAGATGTGAGCTCACAACAACAATCTCAGCAATTACATACATAGATCACGGACGGCTTGGCATGCACGTCGTGGACAAAGATACGGAGCAAGATGGAGTAGAACAATGTATACAGTATCAGTATGCATGTAGTCCTCGGTCGCGTTAATCATGGTTTTGGCTCTGCAGGCTCCGGGAGATGCACCTTAGGGATGGTCGGTACATCGGGCTTCGGTGGAAGCTCACCAGTCGGCAGTGGCGGCAGCCCTGGCTTCAGCGGCTCCTCCGGCTTCGGTGGAAGCTCACCTGTTGGTAGTGGCGGCAGCTCCGGCTTTGGCAGCTCCTCTGGCTTCGGTGGCACCTCGTCGGGCTTCGGCAGTGGCGGCATGTTTGGTTTCGGCTGTGGTGGCACGTCTGGCTTCAGTGGCACCTCGTCGGGCTTCAGCACTGGCGGCACGTCTGGCTTCGGCTGTGGTGGCACATCTGGCTTCGGTGGCACCTCGTCGGGCTTCGGCAGTGGCGGCACGTCTGGCTTCGGCTGTGGTGGCACATCTGGCTTCGGTGGCACCTCGTCGGGCCGGCGATGGCGCACGTCGGCCGGCCGTGGTGGCACGTCGCCGGCGATGGCGGCGCGTCGCCGGTGGCACCTCGTCGGGCCGGCCGTGGCACGTCGCCGGTGGCACCTCGTCGGGCTTCGGCAGTGGCAGCACGTCTGGCTTCGGTGGCACCTCGTCGGGCTTCGGCAGTGGCGTCACGTCTGGCTTCGGTGGCACCTCGTCGGGTCGGCGATGGCGCACGTCGCCGGTGGCACCTCGTCGGGCTTCGGCAGTGGCGTCACGTCTGGCTTCGGTGGCACCTCGTCGGGCTTCGGCAGTGGCGGCACGTCTGGCTTTGGTGGCACCTCATCAGGCTTCAGCACTGGCGGCATGTCTGGCTTCGGTGGCACCTCGTTGGGCTTCGGCACTGGCGGCACGTCTAGCTTCGGTGGCATCTCATCGGTGTTCGGTAGAGGTGGTATCTCGTGGTTTGGTGGCATATCCGGCTTCGGTGGCACATCGGGTTTTCGCAGCGGTGGAAGATCCGGCTTTGGTGGCACGTCGTGTTTGGGCAACGGCGGAAGGTTCGGCTGCGGTGGCATCTCAGGTTTGGGCAGTGGTGGCAGATCGGGCTTTGGGAGATCATGCGGTGCCGGCGGGTACTCCTCCTTTGGCGGAGCCGCCATCTCCTGCAGGTTCCTCGCCGCATTGCTTATGCCGCTGCATGACAGCAGCAGCGAGACTAGGAAGACAAGAGAGGACACGGTGATCTTGGAAGCCATGGCTTACAACTCAGAAGATCGAGTTCGTTGTGCTGAGTGCAGAGAAGCGGAGGAATGGTGAGGTATTTATAGGAGCCAAGGGCTCATCGGAGTCGATGGCAATGTGGTTATTACTTGAATGGCTTGCAGTTCACCTGCGCGTGTCTGAGGCACTATTTTAATTAGTGTACGTCTAGTACTTGTCCGTGTGATAGCATGGGTTGGAAAATGGAAATTGCTAAGCGAGGTTCATGATCAGGTTACAGTTAGCTACGCGGTCACCGTGCCGTGCGTTGTTAGCCATATAATGTTAGGTGCACAAGAGACTAGTGAAAAATGCATGCATGTGTTACTGCACCAAGGTCTGCACACAAATCGTTGCAAGAGTAAAAAGTGGATTACATGGCGGGCGACGTGTACTTCTCTACAAACGTGCAATCAAGGCATTGCCCCCTGGAACGAGAATGCTTAGGGCGTGTATAATAATGTGGTGTTAACGGCCAGTAAATTTTATCATATAGGACACAAGATAATATAAAAGAGCAAAAGGAAACATAGAGAATTGGACCGTCTGTTATGCAATAGTTAACTATAACACGGTAAACAAGATACATTGTATCATAGAGAATCTGTCTGTAGAGATATGCAAAAAAGACAACATATTATATGAACAATTTTTAGTGCTGTCTATAGATAACATGAAAGATATTATAAACAGCAGTTGTCTATACCATTGTACGTGCCCTTAGGGCCGCTCCAACTGGGTGAAAGCTTCGGCTTACGGCTAAGGTTATTAAAATTACGATTCTAGTTGTACAATCGTATGATTCTACAATCTCATAAAACCAATCCGACTCAAATCGTCACTTGAGCCGTACATGGTAGACTCATGGTAGAATCGCGACCCTAGTCATAGAATTGTGTAGAATCGCAGTAGAATTGTGGTAGAATCATGCATTATCCAAAATTATGAAAGACTTAGGTGTTTGGTTTGTCCTATCCCTCAATTCAAATTGTATATTAAATACTAAGTAGTTAATAATTTAGATATTAAGATTTGAAGATTTGGAATAATAAAAATTAATTTGATTATCTATTTATTTTACTTTTTCATGTAAAATGATCAGATTATGGCAATATTGATAACATCACTCTTGTAGTCGTAGCTCTCAATGACATAGAATTTAAATCTTGATTCTAGTTATGAATAAGATACATTTATTAATTAAATTAAATATCAAATGAGCAAATAAATACTCATATCACTCTTGGAATACACGATAAATTAGAAAAATATAATTTTTTGGTAGAATCAGATAGGATCTTAGATTATACGATTCAATCCTAAAATGTGATCCTATCAGTGTCTCCGATCCCAATTCAGAATTACAATTCTGACAACCTAGCTTACGGCTGTCATTTTTGGCTTCATGCTGCGTTTACATTGTAGCGGCTATTAGGTTTTTGAGTCATTCAATTAAAGAAAAATGAGAAAAAAAACAAAAACACTATTATATCTCTATGGATAATGAAAAAGAAAAAGAAAATAAAAAGCAAAAATTAGAATCCAATATTTTCTAAGTGGTTCTAACTTAAATAAGTTAAAAGCAAAAAAACTAAAAGCTAAAGCTATTTAAAACGGGTGTAAAATTAGTTTCTGGCTTAGATGAGACGAAGAAGTTGTTTTGAGTCGGCGCCTCTAGAGTCTACCCGTGAGGCCGTGACTGGTGACCCCGTGAGGCAGCACGGCATGGAGTTGGGCCGCGGGTCACTAGCGTTCCGTTCTTCAGGAACTTGGGCCACGTACGCGACAACGCGGGCTCCGCTGGGGAGAATAGGATGTGCTGGAAAAGAACATGGGCTGGCACTTGACATTTTTTTTTCTTGGAAATTTCTCGTGAAATGATTTTTCACAAAATCGGACCTAGTTCACGGTGAACAATTTTTATGAATTAATCCTTTATTTATAATATTTAAAAAAAATACCCCCACATTAACTCATTTTCAAGGAAAAAATTCCATACTTACCACGCTATCCTTGTGTTGGTGGCATGGTAAACAACATTGTCACCCCACGTGTAAATTCAAACTTGCTTTAAAAAATGACCCTTTTGGTTAAAACATTAAAACAACACTGACGAGGGAGGCCACGATAGCGCCACCAACGGTGGTGTGGCAAGCAGGGGTCATTATTTAAAATAAATTACGGTAGATATTATTTCTAAAATACTCCCTTCACCACCCAATATAAGTCTATTTTATTATAAAGTGTCATCTCATAGTATAAGTTTATAAGAAAAAATATATTGTAATTGCAATATTTTCACTTATCCATATGCTTTGATGCTGAAAAAGTTGATAAGTAGTTATAATATGTTATTTAATAGATGTATATATATGGTCCAATGATATTAGTTTTTTCTTAGATTTAATATTTTCTTAATATATGTATATGATGAGCTTAGATTTATATTGATCTATGCATATGATGAGCTTAGATTTATATTGTGAAGGAAGGAGTATTAGCACTGTTAGAAGAACGATTAATTAATAAAATTTGCTCGTTCACGGCATTCAATCAAGCATCAAGCATTTATAGTGTCCTATTCCCCAGCGCTAGCATCTCAATTTTCTTAATTATTCTCCACGTAGCGTTGGATCCAGAGACTCATAAGAGCATTTGTATTATCTTGTTATGCCCTCCAACGTAGAAACGAAACTAACATGAAGAGTTTTCCACTTTGGATCACACTGGGGATACTTTTATTTCACTCATGTACATTCTCTTGTCACAAAAACATCATGTTTCAGGATACCTGCAATCAAAATTTTAAAACTTTGACTATCAATACCCTTTTAAATATTTAGTTCAGATACATAAACATTATAGAGTAAATTTATTCAGTACCATTGCAAAGATCAACGATTTAAAAATACCATTGCAAAAAGAGAGGCTATAAAATACTATCGCAATCACCCAAATTCTTGGAAATACCATCACCGTGATATTTCTCATCCAAAGGCTGCGAACTAACCATTTTACCCTTTCCTACATTCTTTTTTTCCTTTCTATTTGGTTAATTATCCTACCTCTTG
Organism: Dendrocalamus sinicus; assembly: GCA_036346575.1. Taxonomy (NCBI): domain Eukaryota; kingdom Viridiplantae; phylum Streptophyta; class Magnoliopsida; order Poales; family Poaceae; genus Dendrocalamus; species Dendrocalamus sinicus. The sequence goes on along the minus strand of CM070660.1, from coordinate 4,994,606 downwards.
CTTAGTTATAGAATTTATTTGAATAATTACAGACAAAATTGCCAAATCTAGGGTGAATCCCCTTTTAGTCCATGCTGTCGTAGCAATGGAGGATAGTTTATTAAATATTTTGGTTCTATTTCACACTTGTATTGTTTTGCTATCATTTTCGATCCTACAAAAAAGTTGACAGATTTACAGGTTGACATAGAGGGAATAGGTGAATGCGTTGACCTTGATTATTCGGAAGCTTTCGCACATGTCAAAGATGAGTTTTTTTGTATTTTCCTTATGTATCATGATAAGTTTAGCAGTAGCGGAAGATCGAAGGCCTCACAGTAGACACAATAAGGAAAAACAAGCTTGACATCACACTTATGGAAGAAGCTAAAGGGCAAGTCTATTTAATTTCTTCGTCCTCTCAGTCTCAGGCAACCTCCAAGTGGAATTCTGTCTCGGAGTTGAACCATTACTTGGAGCATGATTTTGCAAATATTGATCCTGATCTTACTGATGGAGGCAAGATAGACTTGCTTGAGTGGTGGAAGAACAACAAGCATATATTTTCTGTGCTGTCACATTTCGCACAAAATATTCTCCTAGTGCCGGTGTCCACCGTCTCTTCAGAAGCGATGTTCAACACGATACGGAGAATAATCAAAGAAAGGAGATCATACCTTATGCCTAGGATAGTGGAGGCAATCACATGCGCCAAAGACTAGGAATTAGCTAAAGAGCAACAACAGCATCAACTGAAGGATTCTGAAATCGTACAGGCGTACGCTGACCTCGAACGCATGAACGACCTAGATATTAATGAGTAGATACTATGTACGCATGTTGTTATAGTTAGTATGTACATATATTATTACTTTACTCTTTTCCTTACTTGCAGAACCCCACTCTAGGGTATAAGGTTTTTAATGAGTTAGTAACATTATATTTTAACATATCAAAGAAATTTCACTTTTCCCGAAATATTTACATCATTGCGTGTCCATGTTTTTATGCAACTAATTCAATTTTAACTAATTTTTAACAAGGCGGTACGAGAGAAAGGAAGATGGTGACCTCCGCCACCATAGTCGCCGTCGTCTTCGTCGTGTGTAGTTACATCGGGCTGGACTTGGGCTGGCACGGCACGAACGCTGGCACGATAGACTTTGTGTCGTGCTTGGGCCTAGTCGGAGGCAAGACAGACCCGCACGGCACGGTATGGTGAGATGACTGTGGCCAAACCAGCACGGCACGAAGTACCGGCATGGCACGCTCCCATCTCTAGGTGCAAGTTGTTGTCATCTAGCACCAGCAGCCAGCGAGAACTGCTGGCTTCTCAGGGCAGATCGTGCACAAGTGCGTAGCCGGTGAAAAATCGGACCGTCCCTGCCGCTTGAACCGCCGAGGTAACCACGGATTTATTGACGAACTCGTCGCTAGCTTTACCGATTGTATGAAGAGAGAAAGCATCCCGTAAGAGCTGCGCTATTTTAGAAGACCGTTTAAAACATCCAAATACTCGTTTTATTAATGTAACGCATGCAGCAACTCTGCGTACAGCATGCATGCGCATGCACATAACATAGCCATCACGGCGCCACTCAAACAACTACGTCGAATTAACTCGATCGACACACACACACACACACACTGCAAATTAACGGCAAACGCCTAGCCTAACACATGATGCACTCCCGCGACAATTCAAACATTAAACGTATACATAGTACATACACCAGTAATTAACCAGCATGTACGTACGGCTGGATGTAACCTGGATCATGGCTTGGCCTCTGGCTCCGGAAAGTGGAACTCAGGGATGCTGGGGATTTCGGGCTTCGGCGGCAGCTCCACCTTCGGCAGCTCGGGTTTTGGCGGCAGGTCGACCTCCGGGAACGGCGGCAGCTCCGGCTTCGGTGGCAAGTGCACTTCCGGGAAAGGCGGCAGCTCGACCTTGGGCAACGGCGGCAGCTCGTGCTCTGGCAGCTCCGGCACGGCCGGGTGCTCCTCCTCGGGCGCCGCCTCCTCGAGGTTTCTAGCCGCGCTGCTCGTGCTGATCATGCAGAAGAGGAGCAGCGCGGCGAGGAAGAAGAGGGAGGCAACGGTGTTCTTGGAGACCATGTCGGATGGTGTAGTGTACGTGTGTGATCGTTTTGTTGTTTGTATTCAGAGAAAGAGATCAAAAGCGTTTGATTTTCTGGGATCGATTGAACGGAAGGGACGAGTAGTGTGGTATTTATAGCGTCATAGGACGTAGAATCAACTATTGTTCGTGTCAGCATGTCGTAGAGGAGTCGAGCACTCGGAACTTGGTTGGTGATCTGCGTTCCTCTGCGGTTGGCTATTTCCGGTGCGTTTGTTTGTGTGATCCGGCCTTTTTGGTCTGTGATTGGCTGATGATTTGGTTGGAAATTGAGTGATGATCAAGTTGGTGAGCTAGCGCGCCATGTAAATTAATGGGTGGTTGCGGACCTTGCGGTACATGTAATGATGTACTGATGCGCCCTGTGCGTAGCGTCGTCGTATCAGATCGATAACCTGTTAAATTAGCTCTGAATCTGTGATGGCACGTTCTAGAGGACTGAGGCCACCAACTCGTGAGAAGTACACTGAAAAAAGTCTGGCATAAGCAAGGGGAGAGCAGTTCGGGCTAGTGTGTGAGCACAAGTTTGCATTGTTCCCATATATGTCAGAATTACTCAGTACCCCCACCCCTAAAAAAATGGAATTGCTAAGGAATGCTCAGGTGTTTTCTCACCTACGGAGTACTCAAAATTTTCATCCCTCTGATTTATCTCGAGATTCGTGCCTCTAGTGACGTCTTCGGCAACTAGCGACCAACAGCGAAACTCCGAAGAGTTAGGTTTAGGGGTAGGTTCACCGAAGCCCCCTGAGTATAGAGGAAGGACGGGGGCAGTTGGCGGCAGTAGTGGTGGCGCGGCGAGGCGGCGGTGTGTGGGGATACCTGGATTTGACACGAGCCTCTGTATTTCCGCAACTGTCTAGGATTTTAATTGTGTATAGATAAACAGTCCCGCTTAAGATTACAATATCATAACAAAGTTCTTACATAAGACACGACACATCATATTACACATAAAAGACGACAACACTACAGGCTACACCATCATAGTACTCATCATTTGCTAGCATATCCTCCTCATATTGTTGCTTGATCGTGCAAAAATAGCACACCCGCAAGTGCACGGGTTGCCACTGAAATAGCGGCGAGTGTCGTGTTCTCCACAGGGACTAGACTGAGGCTACCGGTGCTCGGCTAAAGCTAGGTCAAACGAAACAGGGGAGAAAACTAAACTAAAATGACTAAAAGGACCAAACGATCTATCCAACAACAACGAAACGAACGACCGTACGAATGGACGTCGTACGACCGAACGAACTAAACGACGACTAACTAAAAGAACGACAACGACGCACAGGAACAAACGACACGGCAAGACTAAACGAACGAACACGACTACCGATCGACGATCTACCTAGCTAACGACCGCAAGAAAGAAAGAGGTAGAGAGACGAGAAGCAATAGGGGATGGTTAGAAGCACGGAGGGAGTCGAGAGAAGACGAGGGAGAAGACGATCGACGGCTAACTAGACGACGACGGCTAGACAAACGAATAACTACGACGAACACGCGCACGACTTAACTATCGAACGACCGCTGAGAGAAGCAAAGAGAGAGGTCGAGAAGCACAAGAGGGATCTAGAAGCACTAGGTGAGTCGAGATAGCAAGGGAAAGGGATACAGTCGCCGGTTCGCTAATACGCGCAAACAAATACAACGAGATCCACAGATACTAACACTGACTACTAACACATATCACATCTAACAGACCTAAACACAGATTATAAAATGACAATCACTAATGCAAATTACTAACACAATGATCACTAACACAGACACAGATAACAAATTGTATGCCTTGATTATACACTACTGGTACTTAGTGCAATTCTGGAACAAATTAACCAAACACAATTCATCATCTTAGTAAGCACATGCATACATCACAGTTCTCAGAAAATATTCCACAGTGCAATAACGAGTCACAGTAAAGAACAATACACATCCACAGAATACTTGAGAATAGCAATCAGACAATGAGAGAGGAATTAGAGATAACCAAAGAGCAAGATGTAGCAGAGGAGGCCGAGGTGAAGTAGATGCGGGCGGCGCCGTAGAGGAAGCAGAGGAGAAGTTGGAGGCGCGCGCCGGTGATGTGGAAGAAGTAGCGGCCGTCGGTGTCGATGAAGCCGAGGCGGAGGAGTACACGTCAGAGAAGAGGAGTCGGGGCGGCGGTCTCGGTGGCGCTCGGGTGGAGGAAGAACAGAAGATGGCGCAGAGGGGAGAAGGTGGTGAGTCGGCCGATGGTGAAGGCGGAGAAGTGCAGCGCTTCGGTGGTGAAACGGAGGCGGCGGTGGATCTCGAGGATGGAGGCGACGCGGTAGAGCAAGGTGGCGGAGAGGAGAGTAAAGGGGGGAGAGCTGCCGGAGGGAGAGGAAGGCGGCGGTAGATCTGGAGAAGGGGGCACGATGGGAGAGGGAGAGCTAAGGCGGCGCGGCGGCGCTGATGTGGTGGCGCGAGAGGATGCGGCGGCGGAAGAAGCGCACGGGCGGGGTGATGGTGAAGGAAGAGGAGGGCGCACCGGAGGTGTGGCGGTGCGGTGGGAAGGTGGCGCGAGAAGAGGAGAGCCGGAAGAGGCGATGGAGGAGCTGCGCCGAGGGAGGAGAAGCAGCGGTGGAGGAAGGTGGAGATGTGGTGGCGCGGTGGGAAGGTGGCGCGAGAGCTGGAGCGGCGGAGATGGCGGCTGTGAAAAAGGTAGGCGACCGGAGGGAGTGGAGAAGGTGAGGAGATGGCGCGGTAGAGGTAGACGGGGAGAGGTGGCACGCCGTGAGTCGGCCGGTGCTCGCCGCGGCGGGCGTGGAGAAGGATCGGGAGGAGAAGAAGGCGCTGGGAGTAGAGAAGAACCGGCTCAAGGAAAAAAATGCGGCGGCTAGGGTTGTGGTCGGTTGGGGTTTTGCCATTTTCTGATTTAGTCCTCCCACTTTCTAGGGTTTACATTGGTCCTTCTCCCACTTCTTCTCTTCTGCTCGCCTCCAGAGTCCGATTTCATCGCGGTTTGATCCCACGCATCCATGACGACACGCACGCGTGCACGAGCAGATCGAAAGTCCAGAATTGTCGTTTATGCGCCTAGATCGCGCCGGCCTACGGAAAAGTATTTAAAAATGTAAAATGGTCCATTTTGAGCAATTAAATATGGGAAAACGTGTAAATGATGATAAATGGTCCTAAAATGCGAAAAATAATGGGGCAAAATGATGGGTAAACGAATGCAAATATGACGCATGTCATACCCCCAAGCTTTAAACGTTTACTTGTCCTCAAGTAAATGACATGAAATTATCGAACCCGGACAACAAGTAATTATGGTGTAAAAGACTAGTAAATGCATGAATAAGTCAAGAGACATACATAATGTAAAATGAAATCATCTGACTTGAGTTTTGAGGACCATCCAAGATGAGAATGCAATATGCAAACAAAGATCTCAAGTGATAACTATAGCATTTGACCAAATCAAGTTACACACAAGTGTTGAAATGCACTAAGTGATCACATGTATCCAACCAAAATTGTAAAGCATCGGAACTAGGTATAACATCAAGAATGAGCGTATCAAAGGGTCATACTAAGGCATATGCTATTTGAGAGAAAGAGACTAATACTCGCATGATATTTATGAAAAAGCCCACACTTGAGCCATGATACCTAATTTTTGTTGATTTTTAGCAAATTTAAAACACAATGGGCACTTGTGCCACTTATTCAAACCCTTGGGCAAACTTTGCCGCTTATTCACACATTTCCAAACCATTGTGACATAGTCACTTATTCCACACAACTCACACATTGCAAAACAATTTTTTTTCTTTCTTTTTTTTGTTAGTTTTGATTAAGCATCCATAACCGGTTTTCATTAATGCTAAGTAACACGTGTTCCGAGACATGGATACCTAGATAAATCAACCAAGTTATTGGCTCAAGATAGGACTACCCCTTTCACAAATTTACCATTCAAGCAAAGTATCAATATCTAAAATAACATATGCCAAAGCGTGAATCTAAGATATAACCATTCAAGAGGCGATGACTAGAACCAATTCAATCCGCAAATGGTCAAAACACATGTGTAACTCGCAATGAATCAAATGCTATAGGATCACAAGGTTTCTAAGCACATCATGGATAATAAACAAAACTCAAGCTCTAATATGATGCCAAGTGACTTAAGACATACAAGGAACTACTGACGATATAGCTCAATTAAGATAATTTCGACATGACCTTTCTTGATTAATCAGGGCATGGGCTCACATGGCCAAAATATACAATCAAGCATAACATGAGAGCAATAGTAAAGGTCACATGTCATCACATAAGCATAATATGAAGCATAAGTATGACCAAATATCATCATCTACACAACAATAAGCTCAAATGCTCGCAAATATAATACAAACATGCTAGAACATCATCCATACACATACAAGTCCTCCCCCAAGCTTAAATTGAGCAATGAATCAAGAATATGCTTAAAGGGGTAAGAAACAGCTCACCGGGCGTATATGATGCAGTGGAAGTAGTCTAATCATCTCATAGCTTCTCGCACGTATAAGGATGAAGATCTAGCATGGGACCTAAAATAAAAAAGAAAGAAAAGAAGAGAAACCTAACAAACAAAATGGAAATAAAAGGAAAAAAGAGAAGCTCATTTGGATGTAGCGGGAGGAACGCCAAGGACGGGACATGAAAAAGGCACATGTCCGCCCTCCTCATGAAGCAGCATGCCTCGAAATCCACCTGGATCCCAAGGAATATCGACTCGAACCATGTCCGCTCGTAGTCGATGGTACACAAGCGTAACCCTGCAGATAGACTCACAGATATGGCATGTATGTGTGATAGGGTTGACACCCTCTAAGTCATCAATCGAATATCCAATCATGTAAGTATATCGATAAAGTACATCATGAGGTCTATCAGTGAGATGAGCACTATCAGCAATAGCATACGTCTCATCAGAGCCAAGGAAATCAAACCTGAGGTGGTCGGGGAAGAGTTTCCATACTACCTGAAGTGTAGGTGAAGTAAAGCGTACGGTAGTAGAAACCTCCAGAGGGGCGATGTCAACGAAGGAAGTAGCTGGTGGTGGATCAATAGAAATGTGCTCCTCCTCGACATCGGAAGCAGCCCCCTCGTAATCAATAATGAATATCTCCATCTCAGACTCAAAGATCGAAGAATCATCTAAGTGGCCCACATCCTCAAAGGTGAATCTCTCCATATCGGTCTCAAGAAGCACGGATCGAGGACAAAGCGGTGAGAATCCTCCACATCAAATCTCGAGCCTCAAGCTCGGGCTCACCAACACAAGTATCAGGGTCCATATATGGTGAGTCCATGGCATCAAAAGTGACTAACTCTAGCTCGGGTCCGTCAATAAAAGGATTATCATCAAAGCGAGGCACCTCTAAGGGAATCGGGATCGTCTCAGTGGCACTAAATGAAGACGGTGATGTGGCATGATTGTCAAGCAACTACTCAATGACCAAGTGAATCTCTATGATCTTCCACTTCGACATCAATGTGCTCAATGCACTCAAGCGGCTTTTTACTTCACTAAACTGAGTGTCCACCCTAGTAATATATGATGCTAACATCTCCTCCATCTTGGACATACGATCAGATTGAGGGATAGGAGGCGGATGCTGAGGTACAGGATAGTGCTGATGTGAACAATGAGAAATATCCTGATCTTTATACGTAAAACCCTGCAATGGTGTACTAGAAGAAAATGATGAAATATCAGGGTTGTTGTTTCCATATGACAGACTCGAGTATTCGGGCCATCCAGGGTAATAAGTGTCGGTATGGCCCACTCGGTGAGCAAAGCTCATCCCATAACACTGGAGTGGACAAATAACCACGCCGCACTCAGCGGGTGAATGGCCCCAAAACCACAAATCGCATATAGAAACAAGCGGAGAGTGGGCGTCGATAAAGAATCAGAATGATCATGCCCGCTCTCTAACACAACTCCTCGCTCTAAAGCATAGCGTTCTAACTGACGAGACAAAAGATTTACCTGTTCTTGAAGAGTATCATAAGTGCTAGGGGTGCTCACAAAACCACGAGAATCAGAATAGTAAGCCATAGCCTCAATAAGTACCAATATCAATCAACCTGCGAGAATGGATACGAAAATCGCGAAAGAGAGAAGTAACTAGAGAAAGGGTTAGGGATTAGTAATATATCACAAATATGAACAATAACGAAAAGAAAGACAAGTCAGCACAAACACAAAACAAGCTAAAGAAAACAAACGACCTAGTCTATAGCCTAACACTGTCGCTCTAAGCTAGTCCCCGGCAACGGCGCCAAAATGCTTGATCGTGCAAAAATAGCACACCCGCAAGTGCACGGGTTGCCACTGAAATAGCGGCGAGTGTCGTGTTCTCCACAGGGACTAGACTGAGGCTACCGGTGCTCGGCTAAAGCTAGGTCAAACGAAACAGGGGAGAAAACTAAACTAAAATGACTAAAAGGACCAAACGATCTATCCAACAACAACGAAGCGAGCGATCAAATGCGAATGGGCGTCGTGCGACCGAACGAACTAAACGACGACTAACTAAAAGAACGACAACGACGCACGGGAACAAACGACACGGCAAGACTAAGCGAGCGAACACGACTACCGATCGACGATCTACCTAGCTAACGACCGCAAGAAAGAAAGAGGTAGAGGCGAGAAGCAATAGGGGATGGTTAGAAGCACGGAGGAGTCGAGAGAAGGCGAGGAGAAGGCGATCGACGGCTAACTAGACGGCGGCGGCTAGACAAACGAATAACTACGGACGAACACGCGCACGACTTAACTATCGAACGACCGCTGAGAGAAGCAAAGAGAGAGGTCGAGAAGCACAAGAGGGATCTAGAAGCACTAGGTGAGTCGAGATAGCAAGGGAAAGGGATACAGTCGCCGGTTCGCTAATACGCGCAAACAAATACAACGAGATCCACAGATACTAACACTGACTACTAACACATATCACATCTAACTGACCTAAACACAGATTATAAAATGACAATCACTAATGCAAATTACTAACACAATGATCACTAACACAGACACAGATAACAAATTGTATGCCTTGATTATACACTACTGGTACTTAGTGCAATTCTGGAACAAATTAACCAAACACAATTCATCATCTTAGTAAGCACATGCATACATCACAGTTCTCAGAAAATATTCCACAGTGCAATAACGAGTCACAGTAAAGAACAATACACATCCACAGAATACTTGAGAATAGCAATCAGACAATGAGAGAGGAATTAGAGATAACCAAAGAGCAAGATGTAGCAGAGGAGGCCGAGGTGAAGTAGATGCGGGCGGCGCCGTAGAGGAAGCAGAGGAGAAGTCGGAGGCGCGCTGCCGGTGATGTGGAAGAAGTAGCGGCCGTCGGTGTCGATGAAGCCGAGGCGAGGAGTACACGTCGAGAAGAGGAGTCGGGCGGCGGTCTCGGTGGCGCTCGGGTGGAGGAAGAAAGAAGATGGCGCGAGGGGAGAAGGTGGTGAGTCGGCCGATGGTGAAGGCGGAGAAGTGCAGCGCTCGGTGGTGAAACGGAGGCGGCGGTGGATCCGAGGATGGAGGCGACGCGGTAGAGCAAGGTGGCGGAGAGGAGAGTAAAGGGGAGAGCCGCGAGGAGAGGAGGAAGGCGGTAGATCCGGAGAAGGGGCACGATGGGAGAGGGAGAGCTAAGGCGGCGCGGCGGCGCTGATGTGGTGGCGCGAGAGGATGCGGCGGCGGAAGAAGCGCACGGGCGGGGTGATGGTGAAGGAAGAGGAGGGCGCACCGGAGGTGTGGCGGCGCGGTGGGAAGGTGGCGCGAGAAGAGGAGAGCCGGGAAGAGGCTGATGGAGGAGCTGCGGCCGAGGGAGGAGAAGCAGCGGTGGAGGAAGGTGGAGATGTGGTGGCGCGGTGGGAAGGTGGCGCGAGAGCTGGAGCGGCGGAGATGGCGGCTGTGAAAAAGGTAGGCGACCGGAGGGAGTGGAGAAGGTGAGGAGATGGCGCGGTAGAGGTAGACGGGGAGAGGTGGCACGCCGGTGAGTCGGCCGGTGCTCGGCCGGCGGCCGGCGTGGAGAAGGATCGGGAGGAGAAGAAGGCGCGGGAGTAGAGAAGAACCGGGCTCAAGGAAAAAAATGCGGCGGCTAGGGTTGTGGTCGGTTGGGGTTTTGCCATTTTCGATTTAGTCCTCCCACTTTCTAGGGTTTACACATTGGTCCTTCTCCCACTTCTTCTCTTCTGCTCGCCCTCCAGAGTCCGATTTCATCGCGGTTTGATCCCACGCATCCATGACGACACACACGATGCGGAGCGGTCCGAAAGTCCGAATTGTCGTTTATGCGCCTAGATCGCGCGACCTACGGAAAAGTATTTAAAAATGTAAAATGGTCCATTTTGAGCAATTAAATATGGGAAAACGTGTAAATGATGATAAATGGTCCTAAAATGCGAAAAATAATGGGGCAAAATGATGGGTAAACGAATGCAAATATGACGCATGTCAATTGTTCATACCTAAACCAAAATATGCAAGAATAAGTACATTCGTACTTAACAAGTCATGATGGTGATATTTATACTTACAAGGGATTTCAATGATATCTAACAAGGAGAGTTTTGTGTGCATATCTTAGCTAGTATCCATAGTTTTATTTGTAAAGCATTTTGCTTTAAACAAAGCAGTGTAATAGTTGTTTCTAAGAGTAAGGGGTGAATAATTCAACACTATCACCAAATTACCGCATTTAACCATTGAAAGACTACTTATGTCTTGAGTTTAGGAATCACCTCACAACATAACTTCATTAGCTAGAAACATGGAATATTTGAATGGTTCAAGTTTAATCCCTTCAGAGAATACCCAGCTTTACCTATGAGATGTCCACAACTTGAAATTCATTAAGAGAAACAATAGAGCTGTTCGAGAATCCAACAACATTAGTTTCTACCCGATAGACGTCAGGACCATCCTAGTAGTCAGGGTCATACCAGGCCTATAGTATATCGTCTGCCAACTGCTTACATGGGTTCTACCATTGTGTAGCTCGGCAAGTGGCACTCGAAAGTCCACTCCAACTCACTCTCAACTACTGATATCATCCTTCTCCTATAGACTTCATGAAGTGGGACAATGTACAAGGCTAAGTCCAATTTCTTAATCAAGGATTTTACAAGTATTTTTCTTAAAGCTTCCCTCGAAATCATCATCTGTAAGCTGAGAAATAGATATCAAATTATAACGCAGCTCACTCACTAAGGCAACATCCTTAAGAATGAAGGAATCATTCATGTGCATAGTACCTTTAGCGATGACTCGACCTGACAAAGCGTCTCCAAAGGTGACCGTCTCATCACCTGTAGCTCGAAATAGGGAAGAGAACCAACAGGAGTCTCTAGTCATGTGGCAAGAACAGTCGAAGTCTACAAGCTAAACCTCTCCATTCCCAACCCAGCGAATCGGTGGCTCAATACTAGGGCAAATAAGAGTAGATCTATAAACCAAATACTGAGTCACACAATGAACAGAAGATCCAGTCCTAGAAGCAAAAAAACTAAACTCTAGCGACACTACGCACCTCGTCTCTCACGGGAACAGCAGTTCTAGGAGTAGACCACAAGCCTCTACTAGGTCTGACCGCTATTGAAGAGCGGGTCTGACCTCCAGCAGTATGCTGATCACACCGTGTAGGGTTGTAAATGAGCCAAACTACTCGAACTTGGCCTACCAGGCTCGAGCTTGGTAGAAGCTCGAGCCGAGCTCGAGTTGGGGGTTCGAGTCTAGACCTCAGCTCGAGCTCGGCTCAGCCTAAACTCGAGCAGGCTTGAGCTCAGTTCATTAAAGCTCGACAACAATTAAAATAAATTATTATGCACTATTTTTCAATAATAAGAAAATTTTGAGTTCGAGCTTGGCTCTAGTAAGCTCGATAACAGTCAAAATAATTCAAACATATGCTGATTTTCAACAATAAGAAAAGCTCGAGCTCAAGTTTGGCTCGAGTAAGCTCGGTAAGAGTTAATATGTATCACTATTTAAGCTCGAATCGAGGCTCGTGAACTATTTGAGATCGGCTTAGTGAAGCTCGCAAGCTCGAGATCAAGCTCGAGTTCGACTCATTTAAAGTATGATCCTAGCTCGAATCAAGCCTAGAACAAGCCGAACTCGAGTAGCTCACGAGCTTCAAGTTTTTTTTACAGCCTTAACACCGCGGATAGCTACCTCAATGGGGAAAATGAGGTCTATCCTCAGGACGGCAGACACCCTAACCAAAAGCAACTTGAGGACCAAAACTAAAAAGAGCCTGAAAGCCAAATCCTCGATGCTTCCTAACACTAAACAACTCAGAAGAGCTACCTACGACTCTAGAACTCATGTTGCTCTTAGGAGCTCTCCGAGTCTGGGGCTGACCTTGAATACCCGTAAGAGCACAAACACGGTCTCTACGCACAATCTCGGTGTGCTTGAAGCAGAACTCAACCACGTGTCCATCCTTCTAACAGAATGTATAATGATACTTCGCCTTTTAATAGGTCGAAGCAGTAAGATGATACTTTGCCTTTTGAGAGTCAAAGCAACATATGGAGCAAACTTACTGTCCAAAATCCCCTAGAGAAAACCTATAAATTTAAACACTATATTTTTAGCCTTGGGCACAACCTCAATCATGCCTCCAACTACAGCTCTAACTACTGCAGGTGGATGTTTTCTCACATTCTCTAAGAAATCATATCATAAACCTTGATTGAACTTACAAATCATGGATTTGTCCAGAATAAGATTAAGCCTTTTTTCGCCGCCAACAAATTTATTGAGTGTTCATGATGTACTCACACTCCTAAAAAAGAGAGGCACATGAAGCACAAGAAGCAGGGGGTGAGGAACTAGAAGGAGAGGATGAAGAACGAAAAGGATAAGATCGAATAGCACGTGCATTTTTGTCCTTACACACGGTTGTCTCAACTTTGAGGGCTTCGCAAGACACACAGGGGGCAGTTTTAATCCTAACCATCTGGGCCTCGTAATTCTTCCTAAAGGTATTTTTCATATCCTCCATTTTCTCCTCAACTTCAGAACAGAACACGCAATCAGATTTTGACTTTTCTAGTAGATCCTTGGTTAGCTTTACATATTTTTCATCCAATGCAATCATTTCACATATTTTTCATCCAATGCAATCAATTCAGATTTTAAGTTTTCACAATTATTGCATGGTGAGTTAACAGTGCTTTAGAAGCATATTGAGTCATTTTCTTGTTATGATCACATATGTCCTAAAATGTCCTAAAATTTCTTAGACACAGATTCAAGTTCAGTAGTTAATTTTTGGCAGTTGGCACATGAGGCAACATGTTCCATCAAAGCAACTTGCATTTCAGTGATTTTGTTATCTACCTTTTTTAAATTAATTTTCAAGTTGGTATAGCTATCACAGATTTCAAGCAGATCAAGGAGCATGGTATATAAACATCAAAAAGTATTGTCCTCATCCTCACATGAGGTGCAGAATAAAGTCTCAACAATATCAGAATGTAAAGGAGCAACCCTAGACAACTCTAACTCAGCTAGCAAACTAACATTTTTCACCTTAAGCAAATCCAGCTTAGAAATCACACTATCATGCGAGGTCCTTAGCTTCTCTATATCACCAAGCAAGAAAGCACATACATTAAAATCGTCACAGGAGGAAGCAAATATAAGTAAAGTAAACTTCCATGACAAACTCTCTACCTCCTCTAACTCACCACACCTAGCCCTAGACCCAGCATAAAACTTTTCTAACTTGAGAAAAGCATCATTGAGCTGGTCGTAGGAGAGATATACTTCATCGAAGTCGTTGTAGAGACATCATCGTTGATGCTATTCTCGTCAGCCATGAAACACATTCTAATGAAGTCATCACCGTCCTTGGTGTCTTTCTGCGGATCACGCTGGTCGTCGTCGTTTCTCCAGCCCTACATACCGTTGAAGTCAAAGTTGTCGAACATGGTGAAAACGCGGTGGAAGAGTTTCTTCGCGTTGCTAAAGTTGTGATACTTTTCTCCTTGCCTTGATCACGAGCTGGGAGCTTCTTATTGCGGTTCTTACTGATGTAGTCATTCTTGCTCACGTCGTCGTGGTCATTCTTGTCCTTTTCTAGCTTAGGGCAACTCACTCGAATATGGTTGGAGCCACCACACTTGAAGCAAATCACTAGACCCCCTCTCTTCCTCTCTTTAACCCTCTTGTATGCGTGTGAGAACTTTCTGGCTATGTGGGCTCGGTCACTCTCTGAAAACTGCTCGAAATGGTCATCCTCATCTCACATAAAGCACCTAAAGAGAATCCAAAAGCACCATCAGACGATTCTCCAGAGGCAGAAGTGGGATCGGTAACCAAGGCCATCAACTGCGACTTCGTCTTGTGATAGATGATGTTGATCTTATGAGTCTTGAGGTATCGGTACAATACATCAAGAGTCAAGGTCGACAGATCAGTTGTGTCCTTGATGGTGATCACCTTCATCTCCCAAACCCTGATGTCCAAGGCAGATGCAAATGACATGAAGTTTTATAGGGATCTTCTCTAGGTTATCAAGATGCTATTCCAATAAACAATCATGAAAATCATGATCAAAATTGAGACTTTTTTAGTTTGAAGGAAAGGTGCACTGAAATCAAGCCAAAACCAAAATCAATAAATACAACTTGCTCGTGGGATGATGATAACCAAAAAGAATCTAGATATATTGCCACACGTTACAGCAAGTTAGATCACCACATAAACCAAGTCAAAAACCTTCAGATCAAGAGATGGATCAAAGAGTCCAAAGTCAAGGAAAACGGGTTTTTAAATCTTGCTATCAAAGTGCCTAGATGGGTGGAGATGTATTTTCAAGAATTATCTCCATCACTTATATGTCCTTGGCACAGTAAGATCACAAGAAGGAAAGAAGAGAGATCAAAACCAACCAAAAGGCAAGCGCATCAATCAAAATAAGAGGAACTCAAGAATTGCACAAAGATTGATGTATTGCTTACTTGAGAAAGTAAATTTTATAGCCACTCTACCTTGGAGGATAATGAGCACCCAAGGTACTCACTCTCAAACTCCAACCCTAAACCTAGAGATGAGAGCACAAGAGATGAGTTAGATGGTTAATCTCACATATCTCCATCCTAACCCCTTTTATAGGTGAGCAACCAACCACCTATTCACCTTAATGGATTGTATCCACTATTACAATGGAGAAAACCCGTTAACCCCCCACACACACGGGTTTTACTCACACAAGTTCATTTATGCACGTTTTTTAAAACACATAAGTGTGCATCTGTTAAATCCTTAGCGTTGATCCGCTTTGATCAAACCAGTTCCACCTTGATCTAAACCGCTCTCCAACGCATCGTCTATGCGCTGCGGTTTTGATCTAAGATAGTTTTCGGTATTTTGGTCAAACTACCAAAATACCCTTCCTTGACTCGGTCATCACCAACCACTACAAACAATCGCCATGCTTGCCACGTATAGGTGCACCACTAGTTTTCCACGCGTCGCCAAGTCTCTCCCATCCCTGTTCCATCGAACCACGGCTCACTTGTTCTGTGCAAGCCACATAGCACCATCCCGCCGTTCGAACTTGCGTTCAATACTTCCCGCCTTTCTCGTGCCATGTTTGAGCTCGCCATTTCACACAGCATTTTCGATCGTTCTAGGCCTCAACTCCTCCATGAGCCTAGCCCTGATCATTGCCTTGATCATAGTTGACTCAAAGCGACCATGCACATTCAAAAACAAAGAAATCATTTCTGGGTACAAGTTTTTCATAACTTGACCCACATTAGACAAAACATGCATCATGCAACCTTAATGCAACGACCTCGGTCAATCCAACTCAATCTATGATCCAATTTCTCTTAACCTTGTTTTTCTATAAAGATTGATAGTACCACACGCAACATGCCAGGACTACCGCACTGTGGTACTACCGCTCCCCAAAGTGGCACTACCATACCCTGCAATCATGAACTGGACCTTTCTGAAAAAGCATATTGCTGCTTCGTCAGTACTTCCACCTCGCGGTACTACCGCAAAAACACTTGCGGTACTATCGGTGGTACTTTTGATTTTTCCTGACACTTGCACAAAATAGCCTAACCGAAATGCGATCTTTACAAAAACATTTAACCACTCCATAAAATTTGTAATTGTTCATCACAATAATATTATGAACCTTTTTACATGGGCATCTTGGTCTTTGGCAGCAGGTCGATCTCCGAGAATGGCGGCAGCCCGACCTTGGGCAGCGGTGGCAGCTCGTGATCCGGCAGCTCAGGTACGGTGAGGTGCGGCGTGTACTCCTTGGTGGGGCCATCTCCTCGAGGTTTCTCTCCGCGCTGCTCATTACCACGCATGAGACGAGCGGCGCGAGGAGGAAGGAAATGGAGGAGGCGGTGTTTTTCGAAGCCATTTTAGACGAACGCGCGTCTATGCAGCAGTAGCTGTGTGGTTTGGATGAGTATGAGAAAAGCGCTAAGAGCAACTCCAGCAGAGCCCCTACTTGAGCCCTCATCCTACTTTTGAGGGCCGAGGGGCAAAAAAACTCACTCCAGCAGGGCTCCTACTTGAGCCCTCAAAAGTAGGGGGCCCTCAAATCTCCCCCTCGAGCCCTCATTCCTGGGGGTCTGGAGGGAGCCCCTACTTTTGAGGGCTCAAGTAGGGGCCCTGCTGGAGTGAGTTTTTTTGCCTCTCAGCCCTCAAAAGTAGGATGAGGATGAGGGTAGGTCCTATGTGTCATCCCCTCTAAGAATGAATTTGATGGTCCTGTTTTGAGGGCTCCTGCTGGATTGTAGCCCAAAAAACAGAGCCCTCAAAAGTAGGGAGAGCTCTCAAATAAAAAGTAGGGGCCCTGTTTTGAGGGCTACTGCTGGAGTTGCTCTAATCGTGTGGTACTTGCGAAAGCTAGCTTGTTGCATGTCGGCGTGGTGCGGAGTCCGGCGCTCTGGAACAAGGTTGACGTACGTGTATAGGGGTATTTGAATTGACTTTTGCTAACAGATTTTAGCTGTATTTTTTATTTTTAACTAAAAATAAATAATGATAGTGAAAAGCATGACTTTAAGAAGAAAAACATAAGCGGGATAAAAGTGAGGGAGAGATACGTATACACGACGGAAACAAAAGAAGTAAGATGCATGATGCACCTATGATCTCTGATCTTATCTCTGAAGCGAGACGATAGCGAAAGAAGTGAGAAGCCGTTTTGAAAAACCAAATATTCATATTAATTTTTAGTTTTTCTAAGCATAAAACAGGAACATATACCATTACAACCGGGGTCAATATGTAGTTGGTTTGCATATTCCTGTGTGCTGTTTTTGAGTCTGTCTGCTCACGATTTGGGTGAGAAAAGGGTCGTCAGGCTGGTGAGTGCACCGTGCATACGTCGTGCGCAGGGCAGGTGCGGGCACATACTGTTGTTAGGCCAACTGTTGAGAGGTAACGGCGTGTCTAAGGGAGCACCAACTCGTAGAAATAATACGAGCATTGACATGACATTCGGTTCGGAACCGAGCTGATCTAAAAAGATGATCAGAGAACCACTATTGTTTCTTTTCATGTTATGTGCGCAATAATTTTGCATATCAGGTGATATATCAAAGATTCAATCAGTACATGCATTACGAACTCAGACATAATAAGAAAAGGTCTATACAACACTTTAAACTTTGCTTGAAAGATCATTTAACATTCCAAACTATGAAACTGGCTATTTTGGTCTCGAAGCTTTGCAATTCAATTTAAATAACACCCTGATCCAGTTTCACATCATAGTATTGCTCATGTGGCATAATAAGTGAGCGATTTTGTCACGTAAAATGACATGATAGACAAGTTTAGGTAAATAATATGTAAGACCCACAAGAACTTCTCCCACAAATCAAAAAAGAGAGGGAGGGAGGCAGGGAGCTACAAGGAGCGGCGGCCATGAAAGTAAGACTGAAGAGCACAATGGGAGAGAAGCCCTTGTTGGCCCCACCTGTTATTGACAAAATTTGACCAGTGTGCCATCCTATATGCAAAACCACACATTCATCATGCCACGTGGGCAACGCCACCCTACAAAACTAGGTCAAAATGTTATTTAAACCAAATTATAAAGTTCAAGAGATCAAATATCTAGTTTTATAGTTTAGATGCTAAATAAACTTTTAAGTACAGTTTGAGATGTTATATAATCTTCTTCCTGTGTAATATCACAGCAGTAATTGATTGATGTCAAGTTTTGATCCATCAACCCAGTTGGCTTGTGCGACTACTGGTGACAAGTTCTCCTAAGGAAACCAACTCTACCATGCAAGACAGTCAAATACCCTGTTTATAGGGTGTGCTTCCACTGTCAAAAGACGTACTATGCTTCCAATAAACACTGTTATCTGTTGGTTATTGTGAGGGCATTTTGGTAATTTCCTAATTGAAAAAAGGAAAAATAAATGGAGGCGGGGCCCATCTATCAGTGAGCCAAGCGAAGAGATAAGGGTGAGGCCGAGGTCGGAGGCGCAAACGGCCGTGGTCGGAGCCGAAGGCAACGGCCAAAGGTCGTGCCAACAAGGAGGCGACGTAGGAGCAGAGGGAGTTGGAGGGGCGCCAAGTAGAGCCGCGACCGCAGTGACGGCGTCGCAAGCCATGGGGCACTAATGTCGCACCGATGGCCTGCAGCTAGAGGACCGGGAGGAGGAGCGGTGTAGGTGGTGGTGAAGGCCCGCGGCCGCCGGGCCAAGAGAGGATGGAGAGGGTGGCGGCCGACGACAGGACGACGCTGGATCTGATCATGGCCGGCTGGATCCAGGAGCAAGAGATAGGAAGTGAGAGGGGAGGGGTGAGGAGAAAGGTTGGGGCGGCAGAGGAGCCGTCGATGGCGAGCTCTGGGCTGGCGATGCCGAGCTCGGCCGTGCGCTGCCGCATCGCTTAGGAGACACCAGGTCGTTCTGCCGAGAAAAATGAGGAGAGTGAGAGAGTAATGAGAAGAATAATGAGAGAAGAAGAGAGAGCTCAGGTGGGAGAAAGAAAAAGGAAAAAAAGAAGGAAGAAAAAAGAAAGGAAAGAAAAGGAAGAGGAAAAAAGGGGAAAGAAAAGAAAATGGGAGAAAAAGAAAAACATAAGGGGTTTGGTACCTGCGCGACAGGTTCTTAACCCTATGCGTTTTATGTCAGAGTCGGGTTATGCGCGTAGAGTCATCATTGCTCGCTTAAGCACTGGTTTCGATATGATATGTTGAGTCGGATTAACTGCTTGCTCAGGTGGAGGTCCTGAGTCGATGCCGTCCGCACGTCGCTTCGCTCTGCTTGGTTAATAGGTAAGTGCATGGTAGAGCGGTAGATCGTAAAGTTTATGAAATATGTGATATTTACATGATATAATGATGCTTATATGGAATTGCAATATTTACATAACATGATGATGTTTATCTAATGATGACAATGGTAATGGAATGGGGTAAGCAGCGATGAAACCCTACCAATGATAATACTGATGAGAATGACAATGAGCATGACAATGGTATATATGCATTCGCATCATGTGCACTCATGAAATGAGAACTGGGATCCGCCTGGGTGGATCCTGCAAGACCTACTTCGGTAGGCCTCCACGGGAGTGGAGAGACCCCGTGCCGATATGGGTAGGCCAAAGATTTTGGGTGAACATCGATGGGTGTTCACTCGGCAATACTGGAGATGAGCAAATGAGGATGTAGAGTAGTACCGCATCGTACTAATGATATGACAATATAGGAATATGAAATGAAAATATGAACCGGATAATATATGTGGAGAATGTTATAGCTTGTTAAATTGCTTACATGTTTTGGTAGTGTTTGTCGCTCTATTGTGTACTTGCTGTGTCTTTAGACTCACCCTTGCTTCGTTATTTTTTTAGATAACCGTTGAGGACGTTATGTACGGGCGGGAGTAGCACATGAATAACTTTACATACTAGCAACACTTTGCATATCAGCTTTTGTTAGTATGTTTAACTCCACTAGTATGCTAGAATAGCTGCTTGAAATGATATGACATAAGTGGTCGCTACTTTATGAATAAAGTAGAGTTTGCTTAAAATGATTAGCATTTGTTCAAAAATGGTAATATTATGCAATGATGGTAGCACTCTAGGTCCAGAGGGTGGACAAGATGTTACAGGTATATATCAAAACAACTGTTGACTATAGTTTCCAGAGAGCTATGGATGCCATCACATTTCCCGTTATCCCCATTCCATACCTTCTGACAGCTGAAGTACAACCTAGAACTCTGACCTTAGCCAAAATCAAATGTTTGCATCAACTAACCTCTTCTATCCAAATAAGGCATGTCCTCAAATCCAAAACTCCCCCAAGTCATCGAACCAATACACACATTATCGCAAATATAAGGGAAATAAATTTTAATTCCTGCCTGCCCAATTACTTCAACAGTTATAGGTTTGTGCATCACCAACAAGGCCTGATTGGCCACCTAAATACTCGCAGACCAAAAAACAAAAAAGCATACCTCTGGTTCACATACTCGAGCTCAAGCACCCTCTCCTGCAAAACGTTCACACCAAATCCTCGTATAATTTCACAACCACCTCCACATCACAGCAATATCTCCCGAAACCAAACCTTCGAACACAAATTCATACCGCCGATATGCCCTTGGCGAGGAGGAACTGCTGAAGCGGCAACCGCACGAGCTCGCCGTCCACGAGGAAGTCGAAGGGCTGCGCCTGGTGGTCCGGATCGGCTGCAAACGGAGCGGTCGGTGAAATCGGCGGGTCCTTTCGCTCTAACGAGGTCGGGGTTAGGGTGTAGGGGCGCTCACCGGCGAGGAGGAGGCGGTTGACAATCTCGGAGAGGCCCATGCGGGAGAGGTCGGCGGGGACGGCGATGGCGGTAGGCGGCACGCGCAGCGGAGGCGGCAGCTTCGTCACGAAGCGCACACGCACCTGGCGCGACTGGTCCAAGGTGCCGCCGGCGTCCATGGCGGTGTCGGGGGACGGGGGGAGGAGGCGATGGTGGATGTGGCGGCGGCGGGAAGGGTCGGAGAAGGGTTTTGGAGTTTGTGGGACCCAGTTGCAGCGAGCAGATGTTCAGGGGAGACAGGGAAGAAGAATTAACCATTTTCGCAAGAAACCCCTCCAATTATTCCATTTTAAACTGGCGTCTTCTTTTTAGCTTCTAAAAACTATTTTTTGACTTTTATACAGTAACTAACTTTTAAACGAAGTATCTTTCCAAAACAGTATCTACAAATTATTTGTTCAAAGCGGTGTCTACAAATTGATGAAAGGTACATTGCAACGACTTCATTTATATCAACCAAAACTACACGTGAGTTTCTGTTACTGCGTACTCTGTTTTACAAATAATCTAAAAACTATAAATCGTAAACATAAGCCGAAGCCAAAAAACAAGCCTATAGCTACCAGGGGCGGAGGGCCCGATAGGGCAAGGTGTGGCTTGGGCCATACCTCAAATTTTTGCAATAGACCCCATATACCCCTCTATCCAAGCCCAATAATGTAAACCCTAGAAACAATGCTCCCTGTCTGATGTGCTCATGCTCCTGAGATGCTGAGAAAGTGAGCGCGGTGGGAGCAGCAGCAAGGCGGTGGGAGCAGGCCTCCGGCAAAGCGGCGGCGGCGGCCGGCGGCGGGAGGCGCGGCGGCAGGCGGAACTCGCGAGGAGGAGGAGCCGAGGAGGCGCTCGGCTCACATGTGTGGGGTCTGGGATCGGGAGCAGCCGAGCGGCTGAATTTATTTTTATTTGAGATTTTGAGGCTTGAGCAATGGATAAAAGGGGAAAGGAAAAATCACAGAGAGGTGAGGCATATATTAGGAGTGTCATTGATTTTTGATAATTGATATGTAGTTTACATTTGCCAATTTACATTTTGCAAATTTATAGGTCAATTTATTTGTCTATTTGCTTTTATGTGTTTAGATTTGAAGAGCTATTTTAATTGGGGTTCAAGTGCCACAAACCCAAGCACTCGTGAAAGTGGAAATGTTGAAGTGGAGGTGGGAGAGTCTGTTGGTGCTGGGCAAGTGGAAGAGCGGCAAGAACAACTTCAATTAGGCTCTGTACAAGTGGAAGAGGTAATTGAAGAAGAGACAGTGCAAGGTGATCTTATAACTGAATTCAACCCAGATTATATTGTTTCTGATCCGGGGTTTCGTATTCCAATTGATAGATTTGCTCCTAATAGTAGAGATGAAGTTAGGAGGGCTTTCATAGCTAAGGGCTCGACTCAACCAACCGGTCATAATTCCCCTCCCCCCTCAAAGGATAAAAGGTCCTTTCAAAAAAATTGGTTTAAGCAATATAATTGGTTGGAGTATAGTTTGGAGAAGGATAGGGCCTTTTGCTTCTATTGTTATCTTTTTAGACATGATCGAATGGATGATAAATTTTGTTATGATGTCTTTACAAAAGTTGGGTTTCAAAAATGGAAGAATGCACACATGTCACTTCGAGTGCATGTTGATGGGGCTAATAGCATACATAATCAAGCTAGAACAGCTTTTGATGATTTTGATAACCAAAGGTCAAGTATAAAACATAAGGTTTCAAGCTATAGCAAAGAATCACTTATCAAGTATGAGACTCGTTTGGAAACATCTTTGGGTATTGTGAGTTTTCTGGCTTTGCAAGGTGAACCATTCCGTGGACATGATGAAACTGATAATTCCTTGAATAAAGGAAATTTTTAGAATTGCTTGATTGGTATAAACAAAGGAATGAGGAAGTGAAGAGAGCTTTTGATGAACTATGTCCTAAAAATGCAAAAATGACAGGACAATTCAAAAGGAGCTTGCAAGCTGTTGTAATCGAGGCGGTCACCATGGCAATAAAGGAAGAAATGAGGATTGTCTATTCTCTGTTCTTATTGATGAATCTCGTGATGTATCCATCAAAGAACAAATGGCCATAGTTGTGAGGTAAATGTTTCATTAATATCTTACGATGAAACTATATTAGAGAAATGTTCTTACTCTATTCTTTGTCATTGCTTGTGTAGGTTTGTGAACAATAAAGGAGAAGTAATAGAAAGATTTTTGGGTATCAAGCATGTCAAAGATACAACATCTGAAGCATTGAAGAGAGCATTGGTTGAGGCACTTAGTGGTTATGGTTTAGTTATTGCAAAACTAAAGGGCCAGGGATATGATGGAGCTTCTAATATGAGAGGAGAATTTAATGGTCTTCAGAAACTAATTCGTGATGAGAATCCCTATGCTTTCTACATTCATTGTTTTGCTCATCAATTGCAGTTAGTGGTAGTTGCTCTCTCAAGGTGTTGTTCATCAATTGAGGATTTCTTTGAATATGTGGGGTTGATTGTGAGTAGCACCAATGCATCATGCAAGAGGAAGGATTTGTTGCTTGATAAGCATTGTCGAAACCTTTTGGCTAAGTTAGAGAGTGGAGAGGTTTCAGCAGGGAGAGGAAAACTACAAGAAACATCATTGGCTAGACCTGGAGATACAAGATGGGGATCTCATTACAAGACATTGCTTCGAATTGAATCAATGTGGGATTCTGTTATACAAGTCCTAGAAATTGTGCAACAAGATGAGCGTAATCAATCAAGGGCAGGAGGTTTTGTCCAAATAATGGAATCTTTTAGCTTTGTGCTCATCATGAAAATGATGTTGCAAATCTTTCGCATTACAAATGACTTATCTCTAATCTTGCAAAGGAAGGATCAAAATGTTGTTCAAGCTATATCTTTGGTTGTTAATGTCAAAACACGTTTGATCAATTTGAGAAGTGAAGGTTGGGAGCCATTATTTCAAGAAGCTAAAGTATTTTGTGAGGCAAACGTTATTCCCATACCAAATATGGAAGATGCAGTACCAAGATTTGGCCGTTCAAGAAAAGGAGGGAGAAACAATATCACTCAAGATCATTACTTCTGTGTTGATACCTTCTATGCTGCTATAGATGCTATTACCAACGAGTTGGATCATCGCTTTAACGAGGTATCTTCAGAATTGTTTGTTTGCTTTTCTTGTCTTGATCCAAGAGATTCTTTATCCAAGTTTAATGTGGATAAGCTTGCTCGGCTTACGGAAATTTATTATGAGGATTTTCCCTTTGATGACCGCAAGGCTATAAAAGATCAACTAGAGACATTTATTATTCATGTAAGAAGGCTTGATGAGTTTAAAGTTTGTCACGATCTTGCAAGTCTAGCCAAAAAAACTAGTTGAACTTGAGAGGCATATTGTATTTCCACTTGTTTATCGCCTCATTGAGTTGGCATTGCTGCTACTGTGGCGGCGGCATCGGTTGAAAGAGTTTCTCAAGAATGAAGATTATCAAGACCGAATTACGCAACAAGATGTCGATGGATGGCTTAATGATTTGATGGTGTGCTACATTGAAAGGAGATATTTAAAGGACTTCATCTTGAAAAAATTAAAAGATGTTTGAAAAAGAAAGATAGGCAGATGCAATTGCCTAAGTCTCCTAGACGCAATTAACAAGATTAATATTGGTATTTCTCATTTGATTCCACTTGTCACTTTTGTGTTGTCTACACTATACATAACAATATTAACTATGTTTGCTCTTTCTTTGGTAGATTATTTCCATTGCTATGCTCTACAAGGTTATATGTTAAATTGGTGATATATTATTGTGATCCTTCAATTTTTGGAGGTACTTTTCAATGTCTTGCATTATTAAACATCTTTGTACTTAGATTATTGTTGATGGGTTTGATTAGTATTATAGCTTGAATGGTATTGCTTTCGATCCGCCCTACCTCATTTTTTTCCCGTCCTCCGCCACTGATAGCTACGACTGATGGCTTTTAGTCTTAGTGCGAGCGCTTGTACGAACGAACCAAATATCGATAAGTTACTTCAAAAGGTTGTCTTGATAAACTATTTTGAAAAGACACTTAAAAAACTGTTTATTTACTTTTTTTAGAAAAACCTTAAGCAAGTCAGAGACCATAAGTTAAAAAAGGACGGAGCTTTAGGCGGACTTCCATGGTTCCGTCATGCGGCCCGATTTAGGCGCACAGGGATTGGCCGTGATGGCCGGCCCACCGTGGCCACTATGAACTAGGCCTTGGTGTACCATACCATGTGCTACTACCAACCCCAACCAAGACATGTACCACTACAGCGAAGTTGGCACCAACCTTGGGGGCTTCTTCACTGCCACTAAAAGAGCAGCAAACTATGGTGAACTCTGCTGTACCTGGTGATTCGTCCCGTGCTACAAACGGCAGCAATGGAACTACACAGTTTTTAGACAAAGTGGACCGTGCATCTCCTGGGCCACCCAAGATGTGATGAGATCCCAACCCTTAGCTCTCCTCTCCAACCGCATCAAACGAAGTGGACAAGATACAACCAGGGTAAATCGGCACTTTTATTGGAACCTATTTGGGAACTTCAATTCCCACGGTGCCGGGAAACATTTCTGCGTTTCAGGTCCGCTCAAAACGGTTTAGACTTCTGGTTTCTGACTTATTTTTTACTATTCAATAATTTCGTTTTTTTCTGGGTTTTTAGCTTTTTTGAGCTTTTTGTCGGTTCTTTTTTCCCGTATGCATTTGTACTGTTTATAATGGGTTAATATGTTTTTTTTTCTATTTTTAAATTTTTTAAATTTAATTACGTCAAATAAGTCATCATCAGCTACAGTGCAGTTTCAGTCAGTTACAGTGTTTTTCAGCCATAAACCACTTAAAAAAAACCATTTTGAGCAACCCCTCAATAGGGAACATAGGGATGGTAAGGCGAGAGCATGCAGGTGCAGCGCCTAACCTGGATTCGATCCCCGGTTAGAAAAAATATTGCAAAATTCTGATCAGTTCCTCCTAACTTGGTTGACTCCTCTCAGGGGGCATCTAGAGCTATAACTTCGCCATATTGCAACCAGCAGGTTACCGTTGATTCTGTTTAAACTTTGGCACTGATCAGTCGTTTAGCTAGAGAGATGGTGGATCCTTTTCGACTACAGTTTATGATTCTTATTTTTAGTTTTAATACGAGTATTTATGTGAACGAATTAAATATCGATAAACTGATAAATTATTTTAAAAAAACTATCTTAGTAAACTATTTTTTAACGGAGACAAGTAACCACCATTTTTTTAGAACCGGGACAAAAACAGAACAAAAAAAAGGGAGGCCTTGGTTGGTTGCCTGGTTGGTGGGTGGGCTAGAGGAATATATGCGCCTGTTGCGAGTGGACTCTCGAATCATTGTGCTGCGTGCCATGTCATGCACGCTCGACGGTTCAGAAGAGCGAAAGAATCTGATCTCGGGTCAAAAGGGTCGAACAAATCGCAGCAAGTAGTTTCGTCCAGGTCTTTTCGGCTTTATTTTAAATTTTACTTGTATCGAGACAAAAGCTACGATGCAAACGGGCGGGGCCGAACGTCATTTCAAACGTAGTAGCAGAAGGCTGGTACTACTGATCAGTGAGCAAACGCAGGGCATATTCTTTTCGACTGCGGCTTATGATTTTTAGCTGAAATTTTTGAATTTTGGCTATTTACAGTACAGATTATGGAGAGACAGGTACTCACTTGCAATTTTGGTTGGTATAGATATTGGGTTTTTAACGTGTAGATCGTTTAACTTGTAGACCCCGTCTTGAGAAAATATTCCGTTTGAAAGTTAGATACTCTAATAAAAACTAAAAATCATCAGCTTTTAAGATAAAGAACATGCTTGTAGTAGTAGCAGCAGAAGGCTGGTACTACTGATCAGTGAGTGAGCAAGCGAGTAGAGTGCAGGCTCCGGTGCTAGCGTCGGGTGACTCGTCGCTGTAAGCTGCAACCTCACGTACGAAGGCCAATTTGGAGCGTCGTCAGGCTGCCAGCGTCTATTTGCGAGGAGGCGATCTGAATTGGCCTGTTTCTTTTAACTGCGGCTTATAGTTTACAGTTCTGATTTATAATTTTTGAACTATTTATAAGAAAAAGTATAGAGTAACAGAAACATGTATATGGTTTTGATCAATATAAATAAAGTTGTAACAGTGTGTACTACAATTAATTTATAGATCTTGTCTTAAAAAGATATTTCATTTGAAAGTTAGTCATTATAGAAAAGTTGAAAAGTAGTTTTTAAAAGACGAAAGAAAAAACCTTGAATTGAATTGTTGGGCGTGCAATTGCCAACTAGTTCGTGGGCCTACCGGCAGGGCTCGCCGTTGTTTTTGTTGCAGATTTGAGGGAGCGCAAGATCTTCTGTTGGAAAGCAAAACCATTTCTTCCGAGCTCTTGCCAAAAAAAAAGTTTTGTTTCTCAGCATGGCAAGGGGGTATGATCTTAATTACTTTCAAACATTCATTCCAAGGAATAAGAATTTGTTAAGCTCAATCTCTGGTATAGAAACATATGCGTGCATAGATCCCGTTTGGAACGAGAGAATTTTCCCTGTTTCTTACAAAAGTTAAATTAAATCATGTAAAATTCTTGAAAAATGTACGAAAAAATCTTGCTTTCAACCATACCGCTTAGCCTCCAAAGGAAAAACCGGCAGTGTGCACTCTCCTAGCTGTAGTAGTTTTCATCTTTTTTTTTCTTCTGCTTAAACAAAATTTTGTTGTGCATTCTCTCGGATAAAATACTAGACTCCGAAGGGGAAAAAAAAAGAAAGAAAGCTTCCCTTCCACCAAAAAATGGCTACCCTAGAGAAGATATCAGGCGTGAGATTGTTACAGTGGAATGCTCTGGTCGGATCTATGCGGTTATTGCAAAGGGGACCGAAACAGGGGTGGTGTGTCTGCTTGGCTCTGGCCCTGTGGGCCCTACAATACACCTACCGAAAATAATGTACCCGAGGACGGAGGTGCAGCTGACGCTTGCAGTAACACTGTAAAACTGTAATTCCTCCTTGGAGACTGCAATGCATGCATGATTTCTTTCTCTCTCTCTCTCTCTCTCTCTCTCTCTCTCTCTTTTGAGATTGTGACAGTTTCTTTTGCTAAAAAAGGCCTACTGTGTATTTTTCACCTGAAGACAGTAATAATGCCATGGGAGTACTCGTACATTAGGGCTGCTCATTTGCTCCTTGCTGCAAATAGAATGGTGGTGTATTCATGTTATCATGTACTCCTACATGATGTTTTGTAGAGTAAATGTCTAACTGTCTAAGCACGCATGCATGTGAATTTATAGGACTTGTTCATATTGACCTTAGCTTTTGACTTGTGTAAGCAGAAACCAATATGATACTTTAATTTCTATAAGCCGTTTCTATCAATTACTATTTTTTGTTTTCAGATATTGTAATGTACTTTGTATTTTATTATATTACAATTCCGTAAGTCGCATGGCAGTCTAAATGCTGTAGCGCCTTTCGTTACATCATCTTTCTTACATACTGCACTACTATTCATCAGACACTACTATTCATCAATCACAGCCAAAAGCTATCATCAAAAGCCAATATGAATTAAGTATGGGAATGGTGGGCTGGGTAGAGCCAATTGAGCGTAATGGAGAGAAGAGGCGAATGCTGAGTGTTCAAAAGATCAAACTATGTGGTTCTCACCTCAACGGTTTATGAGCTTATTCTTTTCAGCTTCTGGCTTTTCTATAGTAGCTAGCTTTTAAATGAGTATCTTTTTAAGACGAGATCTACAAGTCGATAGTAGTAGACAGTGTAACAACTTCATTTAGATTGGCCAAAATTGCACGCGTCTCTATCTGTATTCTCTTGCACAAACATCCAAAAGCCAAAATTTTCAATCAAAAGTCATAAGCCGCAACTCAAAAGAACAAACCCTATTTCAGATCAAGGACTTCACATTTAAGGTTCCGTTTGGAATGCAAGAACTGGACTACTTTCTGTGAAATTTCTACAATCTAAACATGCCTTAAGAAGTACAAACGATAGTCCTAAAATGACAAATAAGAAACATAATCCTTAGAAAAAAAAAGATACTTGAAACAATGCGAATTCTGCCTATATCACTTGAATACGATGGCTTAAAGTGTTAAGATAGTTAGAACTGCATCCATTTTGTTCCATTCCTAGCATTTACTATATAACTCTGCATCCATTTTGTTCCATCCCTAGCATTTACTACATAACTCATTGTCTAAAACATTATGTCTATGTGAATATCCGAATATCCATATATGTGATTTTTTTTAATAATACATCTATGCGATTGCCAATGCTACCTAAACTACCTATTTGTATTAGTAATTCCATCCATTGAGGGCCCCTTTCAACGCATTAATTGAAAAATGTAGGAAACAAATGTCATGCCATGTTAAATTCTACAAGAATTAGAAACATAGGAATATGTAACAAATGTTGTTTGGTTGGACCACGGGGAAAATACAGGAATTTTGGTGAATGGCATGGTTGTCACAAACTCAAAGGAAAATTTCCATGATATGTGAGTGGATGTTTGTTTTCCCTTTCTATGAAACTACATCATTACGTAGTAGGATTTTTTTTCCATAAAAACACATTCCCACAAAATTCCTTTGTTTTCCTTCAAACCAAAGAGGCAAGATTGTCAGAATCACCTGAATCAGATAGGAGATTCTTCAGTAAGATCACAAATCGTATGATCAATGTAGAATTTAAGATCATGTCTGATTCTACCAAAAGAATATTTTTAAAAAAAACCTACCATGTATTTTAGCACTACTACATTTTTAAAATTATACCTTTTGAACTTTTGTTTACAAAAAAATGCAATACGAAAGAAAGATAATATGTTATTTATGCAAATTATAGTGGACATAAAGACATAAAAAATATTTTTTACAATTAAAAGGAAATATACAAGTAATTATTTATACTAAAACACTAGAATCAATAACAATGGATATGATCGAATAAAAATTTTGATCACGATTCTACAAAGGCTTGGTAGAAACGTAATAATATTAATTAAGATTCTATCTAGGATTAGATTGGTCCAACAATCTAAGGTCACAGAGTCGTAGGATCATATGATAGAATCGAAATTCTGACAACCTTGCAAAGAGGCCCTGAACTTCAACTACAACCATTCTATTCAGTGCAATTTCCCTCTACAACACAAAATTTTAGTACTACATGCAGTGTTCATTACCCAAAAAAAATACCAAACAAGAACTGTAAAAAAAAACTTTTTAATACTTCCTCACAAAATTACTATACAAAAAGAGCACAAACCAAGTCAAAAACCAAACCTTTTGTGAATTTCCATGCATGAAAAGCAAAATAATTACTCCATTCTACCACACGAAATATGCTAGCATTTCGCTAAAGTGGGCAAGAGAATGCAGAGAAGTGAATGCAAACCGCAAAAGGCAGCAAACTGAGGGTAGTGGCAAAAAAGAAAAAAGAATCTATATATTACTTAAAAGAGAGTTGGTAAGCGGTACGTTCTTCCACTCCTCTCCTCCCACAACCCACAATCGAAAAAAAACAAGTCCCAACAAAAAAACCAGGCCACTCCTCGGGTCCTCCCATGCAAAAAAAACTAGATCTGCATAACACCCTACCCTAATCCTCCTGTCCGTCATCCTCCCCTCCCCTCGCGCAACGCCACCACCATCGCTCCTCCCCACTAATATGCCGCCGCCACCTCCCTTCCGTCGTCCTCCCTTCCTATCGTATAGCACTGTCGCCACTGTTCCTCCCCCCTAATCTGTGCCACTGCCACCACTCGTCCCCCTAATCTTCACCACTGCCACCTCTCCTCTTACGTATCCCCTACTCTTCGCTCCTCCCTATGCATCCAACGCCCTCCACCCTCCCCTAATCTCCACCTCTGCCACCGTTCCTCCCCTCATACATCCCCTACTCACCGCTTCTCCCATCGTATAATGGTTGCCATCGCCCTAGCTCCACGCACCTCCACCAATGCCCCCACCCCTACAACCTCGTCACACTGCCCCCTCTTCCCCGCCTCATTGATGAGAAAAGGTAAACTCTTTCTCATCTATCACTTCAAGATTGGATCTTTGATTTGGGGGTTTGTTCATTCTTTCTTCTCCTTTTGGTGGCTGAAATGATCTTTATGAGTGAGTGTGGCCGTGAGGCATTTGGTTCTATTGATGGTGATGGTGTACAAATATCGCCTCTTCCCCTTTTCTTTTTCTTTATCTCTTTCTTTTTTTTCTTTTCTTTCCTAGGGTTTAGGAGATTGCCAGTGTCCACTTCTTTGTGAACTGGAGATTTGGACTCCTAGTGGGTTAGGAGTCGGTAAGGATACTTTGTGTTTCAATCTTGAGGTTTGTTTCAGGGGCGTAAGTGTTGGGACCAGCATTCTGTTGTGATCTAGCCATGGCATTCTATGAGCGTTATGATCTATAAATTCTATCCTTTGATTCATTCTTTTACTAACGCATCATTGAATTCCATATATTTCTTCACTTCTGTTGCTTTTGATGCAACATTTTTTTTAGTGTTTCTTGTCTTCGATACAAACGACGCTTGCAACTTCCATATTTCAATTTTTATTAAAGTTGTCATCTTTATTTGCACTGTGATCTAATCCATGGAAATGTCAATTGACATGAATCAGGGCATGATGATCTCACAGACAACCAATAGAAGCTTATCACCGGTGCGGCACTGCTGTTCGATACAAATGAAGCTTGCAACTTCCATTTTCCATGTTTATTAAAGCTGTCATCTTGATTTGCACTATGATATAATCGATGAAGATGGCAATTGACATGAACCAAGGCACAATGGATCTCACAGATAACCAGCAAAAGCTTATTGTCGGCGTGGCACTGCTGGTCGCCAACATTGCCTTCATCAAGCTCCTCTTGAAGTCCGACGCCAATGGAAAGTGGCTATCACCAACCATCCATGTAATGCCCATGGTGGGCGAGCTGCTCTAGCTCATGCCTGGCCCCATCCCAATGATCCAGGAGAAGTACGCCCGCCTCGGTAGCGTGTTCACTGTCGGCATCCTTAGACGAATGATCACTTTCTTGATTGGCCCCGAGGTGTCGGCGCACTTCTTCAAGGCCAACAAATCGATCACATGGTTGCTGAAGATGAGGTGAGAAATTACTTCCTCTATCTTGATTTGTTTTTTAAAAATTCTAAATGCTACTATGGTTACTGTGGTAATTCTAAGACAAGATGATTGTTCTTGGCTATGATAGAGTAACATAGTTTATGTAGTTACTATCAATTAGACTTTGTTTTGAAGATGAAATGTGAGGGGTTTGTCACTTCTGTGGTTTGTAAGTTGTGATTCTATCCTTGCCCTTCGTTGAGTGTTTGATCTTTGGTATATGTACAAGTTTACTATACCAATGTGCTAAGAAAGCAAGATGGTATAACATTTGGCATGCTTAATTTGCTTAGATGTTTTTTTCTTAATCAAATATAGAATCTATGTGGTGATTCCAATGGTCTTTTCAATCATTGGTATACTTTTGAATTCTAATATGTATATGCCATTAGAAGTTTCAGACCATAAAAGAATGATGCTTTGCATGCTTAGGTTTTATAGATTTGGGTTTTTGGACCAAATGTAATGTTTTGTAATACGCATGTGGTGGATTTAGGGGAAATTTAACACTTCACAAGTTCTTCATTATAGTAGTTGCACATGGTATCGTAAGTCCGTTACTTTTTCAATGCTTAGATGTTTTTCTTGTGAGCATTTTTTATGTAAGAGGTGGTGATTTCATTCAATTTACTGTGTGGGTATTAAATTTATACATTAGGTGTTGACTTGTTTGGCCAAGAAACCTCATGTTGATACCCCCAAGATCTTCTGATTCCATTTGCTTACTTCAACTTTTTAAAAGTTCAGTTAAAGGACACATAAAGGTATACACTCAATTTTCATGCTGTTAGATTACTGTATATTGTCAGTTCCTTTTACATAACTACATTAGAAAATTTTTATATTCAGTTTGTATATATATGTGACATAATCATTCAACATTTTCATATAATCAGTTAGTTTTTACTTGTAACTAGATGGAACTTGACATATCATTGATCCTTATCTTTACAATATATCAAATTGGTCAATAAGAAGGTAAAAACATGAAAAACGTATCCAAGTTACTTCCTTTTTGCATTGATTTGAATTGTTACAATGTAGCTAAACCATAGTGCAAACAGGAAATAAAAAAAAGCAATGGTTGCTTTTATGTGAATTCTCTTTACATGTTGTTATTACTGGATTGTAAAACAAAAGGCATTCCAAGTTGTCAATGTGATCTAGCAAATGAGCATACCATGGTACCTATCATTGATGAAGTAGGTAAATCAATTCATTCTTAAAGAGCTTTGTATCAAATTGTTCTTACAAATTGTTTGGTGGCATATCTATCATAAGGTATTAAAAGACCTGTCTTAGAATGTATGCCAACACATGATCATGAGTTGAAAAGTTCATACTTCCTTTTGAAATTTCTGAACTTCTTTTTGCCAAGTTAGAAGCTCCTCCTATAGTCCATTTGAGTCATTGACTATGTTGTTTTCAACCACATAATCAGTTGCTTGGCCTGTTATCCTTGGAGAGAATACATAACATAGCAATTTCTAGTTGTATATCTATCACTGTCCCATAGACATATTTCCATTAAATTCACATTGCAGGTTTCCATTACATGATGTTTTATTTATCAAATACAAATTCTATTGAAGCACATGGTTTCTATGTCTTCTACAATCACTACTCCAAATGTAGAATGTCAGTTGGAAATCGACCCAAGCAGCAAGCAAGTGCGAGGCCGAGGATCCCTTAAGGCAAGTGTCCATACTAATTCTAGACTTTGGAAATTCTACAACATGGGTAGAGCTGTGTCTAACATGAAATAGTGATAACCATGCAGGTATTGCTACGCCAGATACTGGAAACAACACACTCTTGATGATATTGAAGTACCATGTTAATAGACCCAATAGTGCTGTCAAAATCATGCCAATGTTTTTGCACTTCCTGAGTTGAATTTTTTATTACATCCTTTTGTCATGTCTTTTTGCTTCATCCTTTTGCGCCACATATAGTAGCACACAAATGCTTTATTTTTGTTCTTACCACAATTAGAGTTCCCATGGGAAATACTATTAGTTGCGGCCGCCAAATACATTAGATATTTAGAACTATCTTGATGTGGTGCATGAACTCTGCTAGATGGAAAATTCAAGTTCTATGGCATATTTGTAATTATATGATTTAAATTGTATAGTTTTTCCCGCTATACAAAACATTTTAGTAGATATACTGATAGAAGGATGAAAATCAACAAAAATAATTTATGCTATTGAGGTAGTTGCATGTGATAGCTGGGAGTTTTTCAAGTAATTTCCTTTTAGAGGTTTTCTTGAGGTTCACAAGGATGTACTTGCATACATTATAACTTGTCTTCTTCTTTTTTTATCACATTTTGGTGAATGATAACCTTGAAACATGCTATGCAAATTTGAAGGTAATTGAGCTAGCTCAATAATTACATGAGCCTTTTAATGCATAGCTTCTTCTGACATGAATTGCTGTCATATTTCCTCTAATTGTTTTTTCAATGAATTTTGGTAACCTACACAAGTTGCTTTTCGGATGATGGAAATGGCGATTCAGATGATTCTTACTATAAGTTATATAATCTTTGTTCAACTGCTACTTCTGAACTACTGCTTATAATTTCTAATGATAGTATTTCTGTTGCATGAAACAACCTTTATGGATGGCAAAGCAAGGACCGTTCTTTTTGGTTTCGGCTGCGGCTTATGACTTTTCGTTTGTTCGTGAGAGAGAGTACGGAAAACTCGCATGCGGTTTTGGCCGATATAAATGAAGTCGCTATAGTTTGTAGTATAATCAACTTATAGATCCTACCTTGAAAAGACACTGTTTGAAAGCTAGTTACTGTAGAAAAGCCAAAAAATAACTTTTAAAAGTCAAAAAGAAGAGGCACACAATTCTGTCCAAAATATATTCAAAAATTCTGTTACAACCTGATATTAACGAAAAAGAAACCGTAAGCATGTAAATTATCTGGTCTTTGCTTTATAGGATGCCTTATTGTCAATTCACCATTTGATGGATTGATGCTCACTATCTGTTATATAGGTCTTTAGGCCCTTCAGCCCTTCCTCACTTTGACTTGTCTTCTCTTTCGGGAGATACTCTTGGACGAACATGAGGCCTTAAGATACGGTCAGTTAACTAAGGATGGTTGAAATGGGCATTAGATGACCCAAAGCATCGTTAAGGATTCTACATCAGCACTGATTACAAAATTTGTTTGATTAACAAAGTCACATGCATTCAGTTTATATTGTTAAGAAGAAGAATAATATATCCATGGAATGGACTATACAAAAGCTGAGTTTTCTTTTGGTGGTATACCTATTCTCAATTGGGAGTGTCTAGGCATCACTCGGATGTTTTCTTTCTAACTATCATCCAAATTTTTTACCATTGGATTAGAAATCAAAGGACCCCTTGTTTTTTAAAGGGAAGATTTTTTCTTTCAAAGAGGAGGGGACAGAATTCAAGGGAAAGGGGGGAGAATTCATGGCCATTGGATTTTTAATACAACAGTTCTAAATCTAGATGATAGTTAGGAAGAAAACATCTAGATGATGTTTAACAAAACCCTTCTCAATTAATTAGTGTAGGTATCACATATCCTAGTTCAATTTGAATATGACATGTGTGTGTATATAATTACTAGCCAACGCGCAAGTTTAAAATACGCGGAGAAGTTACTGACGTGTCTAAATGAAGTTATTGCCAAACCTTCACAATGCCAGAAAGTTACTGATGTTTCTGAATGAAGTTACCATCGGTAGCGAGTAAAGTTACTGCCGAACGCTTATAGTACACAGTCGATGGTAACTTTTCTCACAGTCGATGATAACTTTCTGGGACGAAAAACTATGCGCACAGAACGCCCAGGCATAGATAGCACTACCATGTGTGTGTATATGCATACAATTAATATTTTGCATACAGGTGTAAAATATGTGCTAAAAATTACTGTCGTATGCGAGTACAGCTACGGCTAAACATATATATAGTTAGTGTCAATTATAATACTATATAACTAATAGTAATTATATATATTTGATAATAAATTTACTCGTGGTAACTTTTCGACATATACAGCGCTGAATA
Source organism: Dendrocalamus sinicus (assembly GCA_036346575.1). Classification (NCBI taxonomy): domain Eukaryota; kingdom Viridiplantae; phylum Streptophyta; class Magnoliopsida; order Poales; family Poaceae; genus Dendrocalamus; species Dendrocalamus sinicus. The sequence continues at coordinate 4,958,366 of CM070660.1, read as the reverse complement.
GCGCAGCCACTTGGATATTCCGTAGTAAAAGCACGGCCTTCTTAGCTAGTAGAGTTAAAAATCCACGCGTACAGCGAAGCGAACACTCGCTGCTGTGCTCTTGTCCTGGAGGCGCACACACGTCTCCTCGTCTCCCCCACTCTCTAGAGGAGGAACAAAGCCACAGCCTAAAGCCACCTTTGAGTACACAGGTCACAGCCCTAAGAACCTCTGTTCCAGCTCGTGGTTGATCTTCTCAGCTCGTCATGGAGGCGCTTGTGGTGTCTGTGCTGCTGCTCCTCTCCTCCACTCTCGTTGCTTCAGGTGAGTGAGCTCTGGTCTTTTTTCTAACCTTTCTTTCCTTTATCGTGAGATTTTTTTCTGGGTTCGTCTAAAATAATGACTGCAAACTGCAAAGTCTCCTTTTTTTTGTTTCTGAAGTTTGATATGTCGAGTTCTCGTGGATTTTGTCCCGTCTTTCCTGTTCAGCTGTTCTTCTGCTCCTTGGATGTTGTATAGACACCGTCGTCTTCTTTTTTCCCTGTGATGTTTGAAACAGCAAAGGTTCTCTCTCTCCCAAAATTTCTAGGAGAAACGAGCAGCCATTGCATATATGCGCAACTTTGGTTTTGATTTATCAACTTTTTTTTTTATCAAGATTCCCTTTTCTACCTCGTTATGTGAGATGGTAGTCATATGCATAGCTCCAGTTGTTGTTCTATTTTTGAAGAAACTTGGTCAAGAGCAACAAACAAGAAACAAGGACAGGAGATCTCGTCCTCTTTCCTCCTGGAGATGTGTTCTTCTCAAGTAGATTTTCCAAAAAAAAAAGGATTTTTCTTCTTTTTCGAAGCAAAATGCCACCGAACTTATCTAAAAAAAAGTAAAAATTCCGTTAGCATGATGCGAATGGAAAAGTTGGTGGTCTCTCCTTTCTCTCTGTGCAAACCTCACTCTCTAGTCTCTACCTTGTATTGCCGCTTTCGTCACATCCCTTAGCCATCCCTTTCTTCCGCGCATCTCGTGACATGCACATCAAGAAACTGACATAAAAGAACCGCCTTTTTTCTGACCGAAACGCCGCCTAAGCTTTCGTCTGCTAATCTTTGGTGCTAATCTTTTCTTGTGTTCTTGGGCAGATTGGTGCGTGTGCAAGTCAGATCAGCCTCAGGCCGCGCTGCAGAAGACCATCGACTACGCGTGCGGCGCAGGGGCCGACTGCACCTACATCCATGACCAGGGGCCGTGCTACAACCCCAACACCGTCGTCGCGCACTGCTCCTGGGCGGCCAACAGCTACTTCCAGAGGAACAGGGCGATGGGCGCCACCTGCGACTTCAGCAGCACCGCCACCCTCACCACCAGCGACCCAAGTAACGACCCCTACCTGTATATCGTATCCGCTGCTTACTTTACCCTTGTATTCCAGTTCAAGAATCTAGTCGTTAAGTGCTTGCATGCACTTGATTGCAAGTTGTGCGCTGGTGCTTCGGCCGTTGCTGGATTAGAAATGTTTTGGCGATGAAGATAAGAAATTTTGAAAAAAGACCGCTTGGCTAGTGGAATCAAGATTCAGCTATATCTGTAAAGTGCAGTGAATGTTGTAATATGGCAGTATGTACTCTAATTCTCCTTTAATGAAATGAAACGCAAGTCGAAAAAAAATGTTTTTGGACTTGTTTTCTTTGGTCACCTTAGCTCAATGTTAGTCTTGTGTGTTGTTCAAAGGCCAAGCTTCGTGCCTAGCTTTGTCTATTGATGTGGTAATCCAAGATTTTTAGTAAGTTTGGATTCTTAAGTGTCATTGACAATTGTTTTTTAAGCCAGAAGAATGTTGAAAATTGGCATGAAAATGCATTTGAATTTTGAAGTATACAAAAAAAAAATCTTGATTCTGGAGTGGGAGATGACAATGCTGTGTAATTTTCGATCAGTTAAGAGGCATATTTGTTTCTTATGCGATATCTTATGTTCTTGCTCACTTACAGGTTCTTCTGGCTGCTCCTACCCCGCAAGTGCAAGGTACATTATTAACCTCTTCACTTGAATTGACTATCTATAATGAGCACCATTGAGGACCGATTGATGTTCCATGTGTTCCATTTTGAAAATCGGTACCACAATGAAACTTTATGCGTCATGTTGAAGTATGTCTTTTGGAACGCAACTGACTGCTTTGATTGATAATTGATGCTCCTCAACTAGAAAATCACGGATTGCAAAACTGAAAATAGCCATCAATTTTGTCGAACTGAAATCGATGTGTTCCCAACTTACAATTTTAAGCAAATGTTTCTGCTCACCTGCATTACATCTTTATTATGTTAGTATCCTGCGCTATGTTGTTTTAAAAAATAATACTACACCATACAGCCAGGTCCTTGTCACCATCTGAAACCAACTCTGCCGTCCCGCAGTTAGTTTCCATCTCTTTTCTTCTTTTTTAATGGAAACCACACTCTCTAGGTGAAGCAATACAAGCTCTAAGAGCAACCATTTGTATGTTTGGACTTTGGAGATATGCACAATACTTCTGCGTTGTTATTGTTGCTACTACAGGGCCTTTCTGTGCACGCACATCATCAAAGGCTGAGTGCTGTGGGTATACCATATACCTGAATCCATGATGAGCATAAATACAGCGCTGAGGTGCTTCGCAAATTGCAACACAGAAGAGCAAAGGATCTATGTTTTCAAGTAGCAGGCAGCAAGATAAATCTGATAACGACATTAGTTATATCTTTAGGTGAATGTGGCAACGGAATTAAGGTTTACTGCAATTTTTTCGTCCAGTGTCTTACTGTATTTAAACATACTGTTTTGAGAAATCATCTTGAGCTGATTGACGCTTCACCCTGAGTAACAACGTAGAAGTTTCGTTCGTTTGGTACCAAGTGCTTCAGCATACTCTTGAATCGAAATTACTCCACAACAATACTAACAACTTTTCCCTTCTTTATGCAGTGCTGCTGGAACGTCAACCACTCCGACGACTGGAGGCACGACGGGAGCAACCCCAGGAACCTTCACGCCCGGTACCGGCACCGGCACCGGCACCGGCACTGGCATGGGAACGGGCACTACCACTGGGACTGGCATAGGAACGGGCACTACTGGCACCGGACTGGGCGGCCTAGGACCAACAGGCACAACCGGCAGCATGGATACCGCGACAGCGGACCTGCTTCCAAGGGCTGGGCCGGCCGCTTTCCTCGCAATGCTCCTCTCGTTCATTGCGTTCGCGTGAAAGTTCTTGGAAGCAACGCCTACTCCTATTTGCCGATAGAAAGAAACCGTTCCAGTAAGCTTGTTGCCGGAGTGTTGTGATCTGTGATCTATGGAGAAACGAAGAAAGACCTAATCCATCTGAAGGTGCCATCCCATCCGAAAACCCCCACTAGTGCCTGCTTCTTGTTTGGTGTCAATGGGTATGCGTTGGTGGGGTGCCTTCTGTATTCCTTTTATGTCGACTACCGCATGTTCTGTACTCCGTAATTTGGTAGGATGGCTCTCTTTCATGCAAGGACTCGTCTTTCTTTCTTCTTCTCTTTTCATCTTGTAAATCTGGGGAAGTCAGTAGATTTAGTGATAATGAGGATGTTGTTGGGACAATGCCATCGTAGGCTGTTATCAGCTTATCATCAAGTTCTTTACCCCTGTTGGTGGCTTATACTCTCAATGTCATGTAGCTCTAAGCTCTGAAACTTGCAAAATTGAGCTGTTAAAGTTGTATGTTGGCAACTGACGGCTCAGGTTAGCTTTGGGCAAACGAGGATTGCTTGGTCTGAGCCGTTCTTTGCAATGATCGAACAGCTGGGACGTTGCTGTCTGCACGGAACACCCGGAGAAAGATGCAGCATGACACATTGGCGCGCCATGATCAAGCTCCTGTACAACCAGAGCAGGCAGGCTGACTCCATGGCACTCGCGAAGCAGTTCAGCTTAGCTGTATCGGGGACGCTTTCGTACGGCAACACTGCTCCGGGGAATCTGCGATACGCTAGGCAACAAAGCTGCGAACAGGAAAATGGAACCCACTTGGGAAAAGTCTACGAGAAACGGACGATCGGTTCGGTGTTGCGTTGCTGCGCCACATTACCTAACGGATAGCACAACGCTATTCAGGAACGCGCCACCGTGCTTGGAACGATGAGAACATTCGTGAACTTGGAGCCATCAGACGCACATGGTGTCTCTCAGTGAGCGGCGGAACCGCCGTGTACCGGGCAGGGCAGGGGCCCGGCGAGTTAAGGAGGGGTAGTGATTGCGCGCGGAAGCAGGCGCGCGGGCGAGCAATCATGCGTGCGCGCAGCGGGGGAGTGGCGTCGCGGGCTGGGTCCGCGCGGGGATTCGAGCCTGCCGCGCCTGCTCCTGCGCGTGCGGCCGTCGTCGAGGGGCGCGGCTGTGCGTGGCGAGCCGCCGAGCACCGTTGGGCTCCAGCCTGGCGCGCGAGCGCGCGCGGACGAGCCGCGTATTCGTTCGTGCCGGCCCGGTCGCGGCAACGGCGCAGTGGGCCTGACAAGTGGGGCAGCTTGATCCAGTCGGGGCCGCCCAAGTGTATGGCAGGCCGGGCCTATTCTGCCTGCGACCCAGAAGCGTCATCTCGTGGTCTCAGGCCGGCCCAACCTGCGCAAGCAGACCGGCTCGGAAGCGGATCACCGGGAGGCCACGCGCGGGGTCCGACTTGGCGGGCGTCCGTTCGTTCCCGACCGTGGCCTCTAGCTTAAGCCCTGTTTATTGTTTATTGTGCTTTTGGTTATTTGGAAGGTCGAAATAAATATAACAGTTTTTTAAATCAGATTTTTAAATAATTTTTTAAATCTAAAATTGTACGCACCGTTTATTACTGTTTCGAAAAACGTAAAGAAAAATTATTGGCTCAGCCCAAAGAACGGGACCTTTTTCTCGGACTCCGGTCCACGCGGCCTTGACCACACCGTACACGGACACCTCCCCGGCAGCCCGCTGCCGACAACGCAATACCGGTGAGGCAAAGCCTAGTGACGACGGCGACGCGAAGGGATGAGGTCCCGCTACAGTACGCGTGCTTTGAGGAAGTAGCGGACAGTGGCGGACGCAGGATTTTTGAAATAGGTGTTTGAAATTGTAAAAATATTTTTGCAGTACAAAACATAAAGATCTACAGTAGTAATAGTTAACATACAATTATTCATACTAGGGATAATATGTCAAATAATATAGAAAAATTACAAAACAATTACAAAAGTTCACAAATTAACTCGACGATGCTTCATGCCTTGGAAGCGTGATATTATGTCATCATCCTTCACTTGCAGAAAAAATTTTCGCTCAAGAAATATAACCAGGTAATCATTCAAGTATTGTTCTCCCATTCTATTTCGTAGCTTATTCTTCACATAATTCATTATCAATTGGATATTTGGACGGCGAACAATATGTGATCATTGATGACTAATATGATGCACATACCCACATTCACAGAATCATATACAAGCATATATATTGTATACAACTATACAAGTATTGCTCATTCTCATTTTCATTTTTCAACACATAACCATTATTGAGACATATTAAGTCAATACTTCTCATTCTAACATTTCATCTAATGATCTAAAGATGTAATCTTGATACAATGAGACATCACCATTCGGCATTCAGGCATTCACCAGTCTAAACTGCCATTTTCTCTCAAATTCAACAACAATTCAACATTTTATCTAAAGTCTAAAGTCTCAACCGATTGACCGATTCAGTCATCATTCATCAATCAACAATCATCAACATTCATCTAAAGTCTAAAATCTCAACCGATTCAGTCATTAATCATCAACATTCATCAATTCAACATTTCAACAATTCAACTCAAATGTCAACAATCAACTGATCAACAATTCAACATCAATACATCATGCTGACATGCTCATTGCTCAAGACTCAAGTACTCACGCTGTCTCATCGCCGCGACCGGTGGCCGACGGCGCATCGGGTCACTCTCATCGCCATCGGGTCGCGGCGTCGCGCGGAGAGGAGGGCCGGTCGGCCGGAGCCGCGGAGCGGAGACGCCGGAGAGCCGGGTGGTGTCGCGGTCGTGCCCACCGTCGAGGTGCCGGCGGTCGGCGGAGTGGAGGGCCGGACGACCAGATCTGGGAATGGATCTGGCGCCTGGCGGTGTCGCGGAGACGCGGACGGCCGACGGAGCGGAGAACTAGAGCGGCGGAGCGCCGGAGGTTGGAGCGGAGCTGCGGAGGGAGGGGCGGAGCGCCGGTCGCCGGAGCCGAGCGGACTAGTCGACTGGAGGGGCAGAGCGCAGGAGCGCACGGCGGCTTGAGGGCTGGAGCGCCGAGCGAGAGATCGATGCGCGCGGCGCCGCGGCGGCCGAGGCGCGATCGGCGGATCGGCGCCGAAGCCGCCGCCTCGCCGAACGCCGATTAGGGTTCACCGGTTCACCGATTCGGGTCGGCTGTCGGCAGGAAATGGGATTCGGCCATTCGGGAGCCGAGGGAAATGGGGGCCGGGCCGCCGAGGGAGCAGGCCGCAGGCGTTGCAACGGGCTGGGCTGGCTTTCCTCGGACGCGCGCGCGGATTCCCTTGGTCGGTCGGGTTGGGGCGCGCGGATTTCCTCAGCAGCGCAACATTACGAGTTAAAATACCCAGTTATATATATACATGTAATATACCTTACATATACTAGATTTTTTGTCAAAATTTTTGGGTGTTCAGCTGAACACCCTTGACCCAGTGTAGATCCGCCCCTGGTAGCGGATGCTTGGGGTGCAAGTGCAGGCGTCCACCAACGACACCAGGCCTAAGCCCTGTTTATGGATCAGACAGTTAACGTGGACGTCCCTGAACTCGTATCCAGCCGACGTCTGCGAAATAGCAATTTCGATTTTCCTCTTGCTTTTTTCTCACTCATAACCTTTTCTTCTCAGTTCATTGCTCCTTATACTTCTGGATGAGTATCGAGTCAAGAACGCATCAAATATACGGCTCGTCGCCAGCCAAATATACACGGGATATACCCGTAGACCAGTAGACATACACGAGCAGTCGAGTATGACATCTGATACACATCAGAGCTCTCCCAATCTCTTGGCGCATTCCACACTGCAGTCCAGCGTCTCCTCCACCCCGTACTTGTACTTGAACCCCAAATCCACAAGCTTGTTCGTATCGGCCTGCACCCTCACCCCTTCTCCTACCACCCTACAAAATCACCACAGAAACACAAACGCGAGATCAATCACACATTCACCATATCAAAACACATGACAAATTATGATATTAATCAACACGCAATAACTCGATTACGCGCGTACTCTTTGAGGAGTATCTTGTGCTCCGGGTACTTGGCGGCGAAGCGGTCGACGTAGTCCTGCATGTTGGGGTACCCGGCAGCGCAGAGGAAGCGGCCATCGATGGACGGCCGCTCCATGCAGAAGACATGCGCCTCGCAGACGTCCTCGATGTGCGCCAGAGGCACAGAGCCCAGCAGGGCCTGCAGGAACATGAGGGAGCTGTGGTGGACGCCGTGGCCAGTGATCGGCGACACGATCACCGGGATGCTGCTCCAGAGGTAGGGCTGCACGGTGTCGCCGCCGACGAGCGCGCAAACCAGGGTGACGACCTCGAACGCCCTGTCCTTGGACTCGTTGTACCTCAGCAGCACCTGCTCGGACAGGCTCTTGGACGACACGTACGCCTGCAAAAGTCATTAGGATCGTTAATCACTTTCATTTCATGGCAATCGGCGATCGGTTGGTTGCTAGCTGGTGGATGCTTACGTCCGCGTGAATGTTGCTGTAACGGTAGGAGAGGTTGAGCGGAGTCCAGCAGGATTCGTTGATGAAGTCCTTGTACCCGTCGCCGTCCTCCTTCAGTGGTGACGCGGCCGTGACCGAGGCCGTGTGGATGACGCGCCTCACCGTCTTGGACCGCTCGCACTGCTGCAGGATGATGCGCGTCGCGTCTGCCATCGCTTCGGTGGTGTTCTTGTACTGCGAAACCGATCAATCTTGGTAATCAGTCGAATGTGTCGCGCTACTGGCAGTGGCGGACCTAGGATCAAATTTTTGAGGGGGCTAACGGTGAGGTGGAGCTCGCCGGAGCCATAGGCAGGCGAGCTCAAACATGTCCGTTATAAGAGCAATCGGCAGAGCAGAGGGCTCTGCATTTCAGTTTTGCTCTGTCCCAGACGATGAACAGTAGCCTGAAGATTTTTCGGTGGCTCTTAACTGAAGACTACGCAGACTTCAAACTGAAACTAGAAAACTAAATACAACATGATGCGGTGAAATTGTAGAATTCCTGCATCGGACTTGAACTATTTTTAGTTCTATTTCATTTTCTGTCCTCTCCAGATGCATGCCTTGCACAGTTGCACTCATATACCAAGCCTTTGATGATTCATGAATTGCACTTGTAGATGTTTTCTAGGAAAAATTACCAAAGTTATAATATTCACTTGCCACCATTTTGTTTAGATATTTACTGGGTGCTAATACTCTCAGAGTATTATCTTGTAGTTTAAGTAATATTTCTGTAACTGATATTTGATGCACTTTATGCTTCTAGAATTGCTTGTCCATTTCACTTGACATTGTTCATTGATTTGGTACAGGAAGGCTCGAAGCTTATTGGGAAGAGCTTTAGAAACCAAAATCTTATACAGGTTAGTCATAACCTTTTAGACATGGCAGTATCCTTATTAGATTTGCAATTGGCACTTGCACTTAAAATATTGTAGTGCTCATGAAAATGATTGTTGTCAATCTCTTGGAGAAGTCTCCAGCTTTTCTTTACCCTAATCAAGTTAGCAACTAAAACCATGAATCTTTTGAGTCCAATGGACTGTGCGCTCATTCATAACCTGAACTTCAGTTCAGCTAAAGATTTCTGGTACTGGTGCTGATAACAGCCTGGTGTACTGCTATCAGCCAACCGTCCATTCTTCTTAATGCCCAGCATCCAGGCGGTGGTAATGGGGGGTGGTTAGGGCAGCTAGCGGTGGTGGGGGGGTGCTAGCCCCACCTAACCCCCTGGTGGGTCCGCACCTGGCTACTGGCAAGGTTAATTTCTGCTTAGGGCAGCTAGCGGTGGTAGGGGGTGCCAACCCCACCTGACCCCCCGTTGGGTCCGCACCTGGCTACTAGCAAGGTTAATTTCTGGTTAGGGCAGCTAGCGGTGGTAGGGGGTGCCAGCCCCACCTGACCCCCCTGGGTCCGCACCTGGCTACTGACAAGGTTAATTTCTTCAAGAACAGCATAGGAAAATTTTTATTCGAAAATTGGTTTTACCGGTGACCTACCGATACAATTTCAAACTAGTTTCAAAAAATTTGTTTTGCATGAAATTTGTCAAATTTAGAAGGTTTTTTTGCCAAAATTTGTTTCAAAATTTTGGTCAATATTTTCAACTGATTTTCGACCGAAAATCGGCCAATTTTTAAAAACTCAAATTTTGATTTGAAAAGTTCGGTCTGAAATCCTTTGAAAATTTTCAATTTTTGGTCATACCGATCCTACCAACCCTCTTGATTAAAATTTAAAACCATTTTTTAAACGCAATACTGTCATACTGAGAAGAAATTAACAGTATGATGTATGCAAATTTAATAAGCCATTCATATCTCATCGTCAAACATGTCTTGCTTGTTTATACTTTCTTGGACAGGGAAATGATGCTAGAAAAACAGGTAGATCTATACCACACACAAATCCCGCTTGATCAGTTAGCTAGATCAGCACAACCTTACGGATCCTATTGCTTTTTCTTTCTAGAAGCACATGCTTAAAATATTCTCTCTTACCCTTTCTTTGGCTGTCTATTTCTCATATTCTTGTTTTTTCTTATCCACTATTCAACTTTTTCAACTGCTTGGTCAAGATCTAACCACACTCATCCCCTCCTCACCTCCTAAACCATTATCTAATCTCCATCCCACCCTCACCCAAACAGCAGTAATATGGGTGGTAGTCACTACAAAGTTGCACTAACCACTTATTGTTCCTCTCCCTGATCCTCTACCTGCAAAGCTTGTCGTTGTTGGTCCTCTTGATCTGGAGCTCCTCCCGCAACTCTTCTAGCCAGATTTGGAGAGTATGTGGAGCAGAAAATGGAGAAGGCTCATTCTCATGTTGCTCGGACCATGGATAGGGTAAAATAGAAGTACAAATCCATTTGAGGGAGAAGTACGCCATAGGCCACGCTAGAGGCGATCGTAAGCATGTATGCACCATCAGCGAAGTAGTGACCTGCGCATGCAACAAGTCGATACTCCTTCGCAAACCTTGCTACATGTCTATGCTGCATGCGCTACGTGGCCGCAGTCCTCTATGCAATACGTTTTGGAGTACTATGACATCCATCATTTGTGCGAGACTTGGAGCGCTGAGTTCAACTCCTACAAGGTGGACATGCATTGCATGGACCTTTGTTGAAAGAAGTAAAGTGGGTGCCGAATGATGCACTGAAGCAGCCTAGGCACGGAAGACATTAATCACGCCACATTCGTAATACATGGATAACAGTCAACATGGCCAACGGGCGAGACCACGAAAGTGCATGCTATGCAAGATAGCGGGACACTCCATGAGGAACTGCCCAAATAGGCTCACTTTGTTGGTTGCCCCGTAGACATTGCGATTTGTAGCACCTACACCTGTGCACTCGTTCATGCTTTGTAAGGCCAATACGTCATGAATGCAACTCTCAACGAAGTAATATTCTGCAATGCAAATTTTGTACTTTTGAAACTAAGTTCAATCGTAATGTTGCCATGTTCTTTTTCCATAACTTTTAATGTAAATTTTGTACAGACACTGCCACACGCTTTTAATGTATATTTCGTGCGAATACTCACACATCCTTTTCTGTACTACAGGGAATCACACTAAGCAATCGAAGCATGGCGGACAAGGTTGAAAGCTCATGGCATGGGAGGGGAGGATAAGCACGAGCTTGGTTTCTGGGTCATGACCTTTACCTCGAAGGCACGACCATCTATGGTCCCTGGATCCCAGCCCCCTAAGCCCCGAGCCCCGATCCACCGCTTGAAATTAGGGAGTCATACACCCCTAGAAATCCCATCTGCTACTACCTACACATCCCTAAGCCTTGGCCGCTATGCAAGAACAATCTTGACACAGTGGTGTAGGTTTATGATGACAACACACATTCAAGACGTTGATTCTTTCACTACCCTCTATTCATGGTAAGTGACTCGTTACCTATCTATTCTTGCATGCATGAAACGCTTGTACTCACATCTTCTTGCTTGCAGACCGCGGATTGCAAGTTCACTGAGTGGGTGGATCTATCATATCCAATATCCTCATAGGTTTAATCCATCCTCTCCAAATCTGACTAAAAGAGTTACGGGAGGGGCTCCAGACCAAGAGGACCAACAATGACGAGCTTCGTAGGCAGAGGATCAGGGAGAGGAACAACGAGCAGGTGGTGCACCTCGGCAGTGACTTGCACCTGTGTTACTATTATGCCAACTCGAGTTGCAATTGCACCTGCCACTACTGTGACAACCAACCATGTCCACGCCGCCCAGATGACCATCGTGCCATGTGGGTGCCCTATAGTTCCACATTTTTGCCCTAGGGTCATTGTGATTCGCACATTCATTGTGAAGTATCATGTCAGGCTAGACATGGTCTAATACTACAGTTTTTTTACAATAATGTATATGTACAACTTAAAGTAGGGAGTTGGTGGTGTTGGTTCATCTACTCATCCAAACTTCCCCTTGCGCATTCCTAAAAAATTTATAACAAAAACAGATGATTTTTTATTCGTAGCAAAGTATGATCATTTTGCTAGTTATTACAAAAAGGGTTAAACGAGTAAACGACCACCAAGGACCACCACTTGGAGCTACCGAGCCAGGAAGCTCAGCAGCTCTGTTGTGTCTGCTGGCACCCACGACATGCCCTCACCTATTACGCTTGCTGCCCCTACCGCTCGTTCCTATCGAGTTCGAGGATGAGACTATTTTTGCAAAAACAAGCGTCCAGAGGCCAAAGTTGAAAAAAATATATGTTGTAGTGCTAAATATGTGAACAGTTTCGTGATCCCTCATCAGTTTGCAGTGCCCATATGGCCACTTCCATTACTAGATAGGTTATTCTAAAACAAGGTGTTTGATTGATGGATCTATCGCGTTGTAACTACTAATTAAAACGGGCAATGTCAGCCTATTAGGGAAAAAAAGAAGGGCAAGCAGGGCGGCCAGACACATCAGTCTTTGCTTGGAACAAAGGTATATTTTTATGGGTTTGCTAATTTTCAGTTGTTTGAAAATTTTCTTATCTCTCAATCACCTGAAACACGCTTTTTTAGTTGTATGAAGCTTAGAATTTCAGTGCTATGTTATGTGTAATTTTAGCACAACTTCATTGTGATTTTTAGTACTCTATATTTTTTTTGTATTTATGGGGTTCACACAGATTTATTTTATGGGGTTTGATTCAATACACATCTTTCAGAAAAGTTTATAAATCTTAGAGAAAAGTAGTAAATATTAGATGATAACAAATATGTAGTAAAGATATGAATAGATATAGATATAGACTTCAATATTAGGTATAGGCAAATCTTCAATTTGTTTTATTTTTTAGGTTATGCATAACTAATATTAACACTTTGCTTTAAGATTTGTAAACCTTTTTTAAAAAAGATGTACCAAAACATAACCCTTATTTTATTGTTTATCTATGTTAGAATTCTTTTATCTTTGTGTTTTTGTATGGTCCACCAAACATAAAATTATTTTTTTCTAGGATAGAATAAGTTTTTGTTTCATTCTGTCCCAGAGGTGAGAGGAGATTACAGTGGTTAGATCTTCATCTAAAGATTGAGAAAAGTGACTAAAATTTATCAAAACTTCAGACACTTAATGAATAGACAATCCTATATTTGTATGTTTCTATAAAAAGAAAATGACCCTTATGTAATTTCTATAAAATTCATGTGTTCCAAGCATATTCTAACATGTCGTTGTGGCAAACTAGCCAAATTTATTATATAATGCATATGCTTTTATTTGATAACAAACTTCTATTTGTTATAAAACTCTAATGTTTATGATTAAAAATGGAGTTGCATTTATTATACAACTATAATAGTTGTAGGCCCCTTATTCTTTTTAAGTGACACCCTAGAATCCATGTCATCAAACTTTGTAAAATTCGACCACAAAGATGTTTAAAACTATATAGATTGGCGACATGAAAACTATGTCATTGATTTATCAATAAAAATATTTTTTATAATATTATAATTTTATTAGTATATTATAAGATAAAAATTAAAAAGTAATAGTTAAAGTGACATATCATAAACTATGAAAAGTAAAAATCGTCCCTTCAAAAAGAATGTAGGGAGTAATATGTAATGTGGGAATTTTTAACCCTTTAGAGCGAACGTGGTATCTTGTTTTTTATTGTGTTAACAAGTAATAACAGATTGGCACGCTTTTCATTTGAAGTTTTTAACAATTATGGTAATAAACTTTAAATTACATGCATTAGTTAAGTTATTTGGCTTAGATTGGACCTAGATTCAGTAAAGATTACTAATTGAGGAGTTCGTATGGACCAGGGCTATATTAATTGTTGTCAGACTCTATCGTAGTTAGAGTTAAACTTTGTTTTTTCATTCCGTTAATATTACTACGATTGGGAAGTTTGCATGGAACTGGGTCGGATTCTATTGGCTTTTCATTGGTGATTCCTATTATTTTCAGATGGCATCCTCACTGTTATCATAGATGTGGGCTATATGATATATGCGCGAGATCTCTCATTTTCTCTCGATTAATATAGAATTTTTTAGAATTTCTTATTTTTGTAATTTAAAGATTATTATGGGAATTTTTAATATAAAAAACGAATGAGATATCTTTAATCTCACCTATGTTTATAGATATATTTTTTAAAAATGTCATCCTCACTGTTATTATAGATGTGGACCATAAGATAGACGCACAGGATTTTTTTTCTCTCCATTAATGTAAAATTTTTTAGAATTTTTATTTAAGAGTTATTGTGGAAATTTCTAATATCCAAAGTGAAAGAGAGGTTTTTGATCTTACCGGTACTTTGTAAATATATAGATCTGAAAAGAAGAAGCGAACGAATGATCTCAACAGGCATGCAGTGAATTGATGTTGTGAGACAATCGAATAACTTTTTTCTTGAAGAACGTGTGACGAACAACTGACGGCGAGTATACTGATGGAGCGGTAGCCAGTAGAAATCTCCGTGCGCGCGTGATTGGTTGCATACCTTGGTGCTGCCGGGGTCGTGCATCAGCGGGGTGGCGACGAGGAAGACGAACTCGCAGCCGCTGATCGCCGGCTCGAAGGTGGCGGCGTCGTAGATGTCCGCCTCAAACAGCTCCAGCCTCTCCGCCGCGCCGGGCAGCCCCCTCAGCAGCTCCGTCTTCTTCTCATCCCCTGCAACCCATCATCCATGTCTCGTCATGGCTATGACTGAGAGAGAGAGAGAGAGAGAGGGAGGGAGAGAGAGGAACTCGCAGTACCAAGATTCCTCAAGGTGGCATGGACGACGCATCCCCTCTCCAGAAGCTTCTTGACGAGCCAGAGCGCAATGTAGCCGGCGGCTCCGGTGACGCACACCCTACTCATCTTTCTCTTCTCTTACTCTCCTCTTCCCGTCAAGTCCACTGCAGAGTCTCCGTTGCCCTCTCCGGCTGCGCTGATCGCTTTTAACCATGTGTTTGGTTCTAAGGACTAGGTGGGACGGAATAAGATGGATCTGTTTTTGTAGGTGTTTGGATGGGAGATAAGTAAAGTCAAGGACATCCCACTAGGAATATTCCTTGTAAATCCGGGACCAGGCAATCCTCTTTTTTTCATGGGACGGAGTTATCCCACATGGGATAGAGTCATCCTACCTTTTTGTTTTTTTAAGTACTGTTTTGTTTAATTTTTTAAAAAAAACTCAAAGGCTTATGTGTAGAAACATATCAACAATAGCCTTCAATTTTTTTAAAAAAACTCAAATGACACACATGTCCCACCTTCATCCTTCCATCCAAACAAAGGATGAGACCATTCTATCACACTTTATCCTTCTAACCAAACAAAAAACAGGGATGACTCTATCCCCAACCAAACAAAAAATGGGATCTCTCATCCCAAAACTAGAAACAGGACCATCTCATCCTACCTTGTCCCTAAACCAAACACAACCTAAGAGTTTTCGTACTTTGGAGAGATACCACAAGGTACTAAGTACCTCCTATCATCTAAGAGGGTACTAGTTGAATCTATCTGTTAATTTAATAAGAGTATGATTGGTGTTGCAGCTGAATCTATCCGGTAATTTAGCGAGGGTAGAATTGGCATTCCTTAGCTTGTAAACTCTAGAGTTAAACCCTGTTATCCTCTATCCCACCTCCTCACTTTTGGATTAAGCGTTTTGTTAGACCATATAGCTAGATCTAAGATATTTTGGTGATGAATAATTAACAATAATTAATTTATGATGAATATTTTATAATACTGCTTATCGGTGTTATGTGAGGCGTATGGCGTGTGTGGATTGATGATTGGTCAAGTTGGGACGAACTTGTGCCGGAAAAATATTCTTTGGTCTTTGCATGTGCAGACAATCATGGTCGATGACGAGTTGGACCGGGACTAGGATGGGGAGATCCGAGGATCGAACGGTCAAGGATGTCACGAGATGGTCGAGCTCATGCTTAGGGTGCATGGAGATCAGAGGTGGATGGTGCGTGGAGAAGCTACAGGAGGTGTGGTCCGGGAGACTTCGACATGTGATGAGTTGAAAAGTCGGAAGTGTAAAGACCCGTGTTAGGAAGGATTTCGGATCCCTTGAAAATTAGTGGGCCAAAAACCTAGTTGAGGTAAAAAAAAAGGCTTAGGACTAGTTGGACGAGTTGTTTTAGGGTTTTGAGTAGAGATTGAATAGAAAAGAGTTGGCTATATAAAAGAAAGAAATACGCTGGTGCGGCAGGGGGCACGGAGCGAACAAAAAAAGGGCGTAGGATGCGGCGGCCGATGTGTACGCGTGAAAAAAGGGGCGTAGGACGCAGCGGCCGTGACGTGCGTGCGAGAGAAAAAGAAAACACACGGGAAAAAATTTTGCGCTGATACATGATGGATGAATAGTGCTCGTGTTTTTGAATAAAAGTTTGTGAGTTTTTTAATTCGCATATATTATCTTTTTTCCTGATTTTTTTTATTACTAGGGATTATTCATGTATTTATCTCTATCTATATATTTTTTTTGCTTACATATATGAATTAGTTTTAATTAAAAATCAATTGCATGATTATGTCAAAATCGTGCTACTTCTGATGCACCAGCCTTCAACGATTTTTTTTCTCGGTGCTACAGTAGATCTCTACAGTATAGTGCTACAGTAATCGCTACAGTATTGTAACAGTAATCGCTGCAGTTCCTGCCACAGTAATCTACAGCATTGCTACAGTACCGAAAATTTTGTCCTGCTATGTTTCTTGTTTTTATTTTTTTCAGATTAATCGATTAGAAGATAAAAAATTTGAGAAAAAACTTTCGCTGAGTGTTACAATTATTCACCCCTTTTTAATTGCCATCGACGATCCTACATATTCTAATATGTTATCGATCATGGCAAGATGCCTAGCCGCGTGCGCATCCTGCCTCTCCGTTACAATCAAAGCTGGTTGCCACTGCCGTCGACCACCGGCAACTAGTATGCTACTTTTGTTCATGCGTGTGTATCTATCGTGCATATGCATGGATAGACAAATCAAAGATATTCTTCATGGTTATACGTAATTAGGAACATGGATGCATGGAGACGATGACATGATCAAGTCGATCAAGCATATAATGGAAGCTTAGTTAACAAAGGGGTAGGGTGGAAGTCAGAGATGACGCGGTCGATGATGCACATGTAGCCACCCTCCCCGCACGACGTGCCCCACGAGTTCTTGAGCAGCAGTACTTGGTCCCGTCGCTCGCCGTGCCATACCCGACCATCGCCACCGCGTGGTTCCACTTCTTCCCACAACTGCTGCTCCCCTTGACTGGGTAACTCTGCATGCTGATGTGACACAGGAAGCAGCACAACTAGATACTACAATGTGGAGGTTGTTGGATCCTCATGAATTGGACGGCCGAGAAAGTTTCCAAGGACAGGAAAAAAACTTCGTTTTTAATTACACCATGTGGGCAGTCGGATTTCCCCATAACTGCCTAGTAAGTTCAGTTGTGGAATGAAGAAAAATGTATATCTCGTCTGCTCAAACTTTAATCATAAAAGGCAAACTTTTATTATAACAGAGTACGGTTTAGTAGCCAAGTTTTATATTATTAAGGATGTTTAAGCCCAAAGTTTATGATACAACACAAAACATCTTTCAAAGACCACATGTATGCTTGCGCATAGTCAAGACATAAAACAATAGTCATCACCTATTAGAGAGTCATAGAAATCTCCCTCAAAAGGTTCATCGGTATCCTCTCGAGCTCTTTCTGATAATGATTAAGTAAGTATGAGTACAACGGTATTCGACAAGACACACGAGAATACCTACTTAATACTTGTCAAGATTTCAATAGAACAATGTATACAAGTTTTATTGTTACGGGTATAAAGACATATTTGTTTGCAAAGATCTTTAAACTCAAAATACCAAACATTATTTTACTAAGAGAAAAGGGGATTTAACAATCTTACTTATCACCTTAAAATTATTCAAATTTTACTTATGCCTTGTTGTTTGAATCACCCATTAAACACAGCTCCATTGAGTGGGAGTATGGCATATTCGAATACCATTTATTCTACTATGCAGAGTTGCCCAACTTTATCCATAAGATATCTCAAACTCGTAATATAAAGTATTTCAGACTCATAATGTCATGTTGTAGACACACAACATGATAGCGTGCGATTGAGCTGAGAATAACAAGGTCATTTCACTGCCTTTTTAGTTCTAGCTTTTGCACGGTAGGCTAGGAACCCTTCACTCATCATCGGGTATCCACTAGCCAATGTGGAAATCACATGCCGATGTTGAGTGGACCTACTGCTATGAAGACTGACAAGTGGCACAACAATACCAACTTCCATCTAACCCCTTTTCCCTACAGGCTATCCAGATGACTCTAGGATAACCATCACCCTGTAGATGTTTAATCGAATCGAGCAGTGTACTAGACTAGGTTGATAAGTCAAACTTGTGGTTAGGTGAGTTTTATGTTATTTACTTGGTACAAGGGTCCTTATTTGCCACAGATGAGACCCTCATTTACATGGCATGTGCATCACAGCACACACCACCAAAATCATACCAAAGCCTCAATCCTCGAGTGAGGTCATGAGCTTCAACTATCTAGTGGCTACCACCAAGTAGCCTTAACCGTTAGCTTTATTTTAAAGTCTATCAGCGTGGAGTCGAATACTTATTAGTGTAAGTAAATTATTTTAGTTGTCTAACCTAATTACTAGCTATCTACATGGTGATTAAATACCATTATAAGCTATAGTAAGGTTGTCAAGGTGAATATGGTCTTCAAGAATATGATTGGGCTTTTCAGTGGTAGGATTTAACTATCCATCATGTCATTCCAAGCTATTATTTTATATAAATAGTATTGCATAATTAATGTAATTGAAAATAAAGATACTTAAATAATATGGGATCAATACGATCAAAAACATATGACTTACCTTCTTGCTCGTAGTCTTTGACTGGACTTACTTTTTCAGTGTCTTGATCAACTTCTTCAGTTGTCTACTCAATGGGTCTGGGTGCTAGCACAAAGAAAAAGAATCAAATAAGTGTGGGCTCGAAGGAAAGCGAGCTAGGGACCAAATAAAAGAGAAAATCTAGAAAAATGTTTATTTATAGGAGGGTTTAGGTTGTTAGAGTCTAACAGTGCTTGGTTGGGTCAGATGGAGCTGAAATTAGCCTAGATGGGCTCAAGACGATTCAAACAAGTATAAACAAGTTTAATAGGTTTCAGGTGAATAGTAACAGATCAGGTTAATAGTATCAGGTTGGCACTATTCCTAGCAGGTCAGCTTTGGTGAATAATACAGGTTTGGACCGAGCTTATTAGGCTACACAATATTTGGCTGCCGGTGAGTAGTGTTGGCTAAGCTGTGAACAGTGTTGGGCTAGCCCCATTTGGCTGATTGGACCAAGACTTGGCTTCGTTTGACTTCACCAGCTCACCTTGGTGTCCCATGGAGCATGCGGCCTAGCTCACTCCAAAGCATGCTGGAGCTCACTTGCATGGCGGTCGAGACATGGGAAGCAGTGATGGCACCAAATTCGGCGATGAGCGGTGGTGTTGCGAACAACAACGGGATGTGAATAACCCATTTCGGGCACACGCACGGGTGGAGGTGGCTGGTAGTGGCAGATCTTGGTTGGAATAGGAGAATAGTGTGGTTGAGTCCAAATCGGTGATGGTTTGAGATGGGCTGAGGAGGTTTGGCGATGGTGGCCGTAGGCAGTAGAGCAATGATGCACAGCAATGACAAGCTAGGGGTAGTGAGGTTAAGCAAGAATCTAGGGGTTACCTTCGTAGTGGTAGGGCGAAACTATGGAGGCAATGGTGAGAAATCGAAGTTGGCTCACTATTGGCGATTTAGGCGTTGGCTGCAACAGCACAATGTGACCGGAGTTGAGGAATGAGGGTGGTAGTAGGTGTGAGGTTATGCAGAAAGTGGGTGAGGGAGTCATAGAGCTTAGCTAAGTAGGCGACAAAGGTAGTTGTGCCGATAGCGGCACGAGAGCGCGCTTGGCATATGGATGGGTACGCGACAGGAGAGGCATTGCCTCTCACTGTTGCGAGCACGCGAGGTGGCATGGTGTGCAGCAGCGTTTGCAAAGCGTCGAGCATATGTTGGCTTTGATTTGCAGCGACGCAAATCAACGGTGGGACGGTGCTGCGTGACATCAAGGGTGGTGTTAAGGCTCGGTACGGGTGGTCAGCGAGGTAGCACAGACACTGTGTGGCTTTTGGCACAGAAGTTGGCGATGGGTGAGCAAGGCGGTGCGTGCGAGCGCGAACGGCGTTGCGGCACGCGACAGTGAGAGTAGGGTGACGGCAAAAAAGCTGGAGTATACCTCTACGCTTGGAAAACATATTTCCAAAACGGGATAGTGGCTTGGTTTAGAAAACCTTCCAGATTTGCTAAAAACTCCAAATCCAAGTAACATTAAAATAAATTTAATTTTTTTTGAAATTTTTGGGTTATTTTGTGCACTACGCGGACTACACAGAGACCTTTGCATTTGAATGACGCGCGATCTCCCGCTCCATTTAGACATTCGTTAGAAGCTGGTTTCGGCAAACAAAAGGGGTTTAGGGCATCTTCTTTTCAGCTTCTAAAAGTTGCTTTTCATCTTTTTTATAGTAACTAGCTTTTAAACGGAGTGTTTTTTAAGGTGGGATCTATAAGTTGATTGTAATACACACTAATTGACTTCATTTATATCAGACAAAACCGCACGTAAGTTTCTATTACTCCGTACCCTCTATCATGATCAGCCCAAAAGCCATAAGCTAAGTTAAAAACCATAAACCGAAGCCAAAAAGTATTGTAAATGTGGGCAAAATTTTAATTCCAAATTTTATTAGGAGACAAATACAATATACCAGTGATGCAAAATTTACTACTAACAGCAGGCTACTCATCATATTTCAGAATATACGCAAGAAAATATAGTAACAAAGTCGAACGAACGTATGAACGACTTACTTTTGAGTATGAAGAAGAACAAGAAACAGCGCAGGCTTGATGCAAGTCGCAAGTCATACGAAAATACGCGAATACAAGCGCGCGCGTGAGACTAGCCAAAACCCTCCTCATACTATCTCATCCATATTCAAGGAGTGGTGAGTACTCCACCTTATAAGTTTGTCTCTATCACCTTGCCTCAGCAATATAGTACTAATCAAGCATGCTTTAGAATTAAGGAAATAGGCCTTGCTAATACGGGTCAATTTCTAACAAAAAGAACTGACCCTTAATTTGAGGTGTCATTGGTAAGGTCTTGGTAACCGGCCAATAATTGGAATTCTAGGAACCGGTATATTTTGAATCGGTGAAAAAATCCAGATAAAATTTTGGTTTTACCAAGATCTCGGCCGGTAACTAAATTAGAATTAAAAACTTGTTTAAAAATCTCGGTCGAGATTTTCTCAAGATTTCCCGCTATCATCGATAACCAGAAATCCCTGTGACCTTCGGTATTTTTTTTCTACCGGTAACCAATGTGTAAACTAGTACCAGTACTAATAAAAAGGGGAAATCATCACCCCGATCAGAAGGCACTATTAGTATACTATGCAGCTAATGTCTGCTCCAATTCCAAAGGTGGATTAAACTACATTACGCATCTGTATCGGCAGGCACTGATAAGTTTATTAATCTAGCGATCCCCGAAAAGTGGCCTCCTGGCTCGTTTGGTCGGCTCTGAATGGCAGTTCAGGTGACCTAACTGGATCGATCGGGAATGGTGATTAATCTGCTGGGCGGCTGAGTGCGGTCTGCTGTGTGTAGCCATGCTCCGTCTAATCACGTGCTCCTGCTGGTCTCCGGGCCAACTAATCTTATCCTATGTACATATATATATGTATGCTGCCAAGACAGGACCGGACCGGTCACCTTGGCCAGTCAGGCCGGCGGTTCTGATGATGACTCCAAATTATGCACGTTAACCGAGACCAACAACTTGTTCATCTACCAACTAAGGATGGATTCGGATCGGATCCGGACGGATACGGATTCGGATGTCACTATTTACCACATTTTATTTCGAATACGAATACGAATACGGATGTTATCGAATACGAATGCAAAACGGATGCCTCGGATACGGATTTGCATTCGGATATTTGCGCAAATTAACTTGAAGTAAATATCCTATAAAACAACCAAGATGGATAAAATGTCGATAGATATGTAACGTGAATTAAACTAAAGTACGTTAACAGTAAACTCCTAGATCGAAGTGATTTAAAAACAAAAGGGATAATACTTCATACAACACCAAATCAAAATGAAATAAAGTCAAACAACAATTGTGTGAGACCATTGATGTTAAGTCCCATAGCAGAGAATAGGATATCTAACTCTAAGTAAGTTGAATTTGAACAGAGCAATTCTAGCAGGCAGCTGGTGGTGGCATTCCCAACAGGCCAATAGTAGCTATGTTCGCAAGAACACCGTTACAGGCTTACATACAGCAACACCATTGCACCAAAAGCAGTCAAGCACCTGCACCTCTGCTCTCTACAAAAAAAAAGATTTCAGAACTGAACTCACAAGACAGCTATATCATCATCAAGACATCAATTTTTTTCCCATATTTAACAAGAGCACACAAGACAGCTATGTCGAATTGATTGTCAGCTGCATAACAGATGAGGACTAAGAATGAAAGCTGAAATTCCCATGTACTAGTAACTTAATCATGATAGCTGAAATTTAATAAAAATACAGAATGAAAGGGTAGTCACCTGAAGAAAGAGCAATCCTAAATTTCTTCCTGATCCACAATGGTGTGAGCAGCAATACCATCAACATGATCACCTATAACACAAATGATTATATGAACAAATAAATAAATTTGAGTTTCTAAAATTAACAATGAGGTCTAATAGCTAGAATACCTTCATCTTGTTCACTTTATCATTTGTAGTAAGACCACCAAATCATCAAGAATTGAAGCTACACCCTTTGATCTGAAATAGATAAACAAAATTACATGGGAGAAACCAGCAATAAATAATCTATCAACTGGACATAGAAAATATACACATGATTGAGAAGTAAGCAGCAACAATTACCTTCCCTTGATGCTCTTATCCAATCCTTGGAGCAAATAAGGGCCTCAACAACTTGAGGGTCCAAACGGCTACGATACTTGTCAACAACTCTTCCTCCAAAGATCGAATGCTGATTCAGATGCTCTTTGTTGATGCAGGAATAGCTAAAACATCCCTTGCAAGTCGACCAAGGATAGGATATTTTGTACTATGGGTCTTCCACCAACTCAAAATGTCAAAATAGTCACCTTCTTTCCAACTCAGCAATGGATCTTTGATATACTGCTCTAAGTCAGTCTGCTCCTGGCCAGGTTCAGTGTTGTCCCTTAGAAATGAACTTAATCTTTTTCTCTTTGGCTCCTCATTTAAATCCACATAGCACTGAGAAGTTCTAGCAGTTCTAGGTTCAGTTTCTTGCACAAACCTAGCTGAACTAGAATCATACTTGGAGGCATAAGAATCATAAAGCTTTTGCAGAATTTTCTTGAACTCATACATATCATCAAATCCATAATCATCGGACATCTCACTATAATAAAATTCAACCACCTTCATCTTGTACCGAGGATCTAAGAAGCATGCAACAGCAAGAGCAATATTGCTCATCTCCCAGTACTTATCAAATTTTTCCTTCATTGACTTAGCCATAGAAACAACAAAATTGTCATTGCTTTTTAGCCACTCAATAATCTTGAGGTTAATTTCACAAAATTCAGAAAAGAACAAGTTTCTTTGTTGGATAATGGGACCTGAGAGAATTTTAGTGGCATCATAAAATATTTCCAGCGATTGCAGTGTGTGCACATGGTCCCATTCCTCTCTTGTAGGAGAATGTGAACTATATTTGTCAGGATAACATAGCACAAGCTTCTGAAAAACACTTCTAAAGTGAAGGGCATCTGCTATCATTAAGTAAGTTGAATTCCATCTGGTGGCCACATCTAAAGAAAGACCCCTTCTGCTACTCCCGATTCAGCAACAAGCTTTGAAAATGCCTCTTGTTGCAAAGGGAGCTCTTAACAATAAGGACTAATGCACGAATGTTTGCAATAACAACTGAAATTGTGTTCACACCATCTCTAGCAATGAGATTCATAATGTGTGCAGCACATCTCACATGAAAGAACTTGCAAGACACGATTGTCTGAGAACCATGATTCTTAAGAGTAGAAATGATGTGTCCACACAAACATCATTTGAAGATGCATTATCTAAAGTCAAGGCAAACAATTTATGATCAAGGTTCCATGAGGTCATATTTTGCAAAAATGCAGCACTCAAATTGGTTCTGTGTGCCTTCCTTAAGATGCATGAAGTTTATAATCCTTTTTTGTATCTTCCATTCGTCATCAATGAAATGACAAGTTACACATAGGTACCCCTTATTCTGATTTGAAGTCCACATATCCATGGTACAGCTAAACCGACAGTCAAGAGAGGCAAAATGATCAAAGAGCTTTTTCTTTTCATTATAAAAGATATCCATAATTTTGGTCCTGCTACCCTTGCGGCCCATTATTGGGAAATCTGGGCGCAAAGATCTAATAAAATCATTTGTATACTCATGCTCACAAATGTTGATTGGATACTCATGCATGATAATTGCAATATAGTATTTTTTTATACTACTTTTCTCATCATACCTCCAGTTATCCGAACTCTTTTTCGTTATGCTAGGATTCTCTTTGGCATCATCATGAAATGAATGGTAATGATTCCATAGGCGTGTCGTACCTTGATTGCTTGGGGCTGGGAGAACATCATCACAGTACTTGCATGCTGCCATTGGCTTTTTGATAACCATGTCATCTATATTTTCTTCGACAAATATATCTTTGAAATGCTTCCAAATTGCTGAAGTTTTCTTCTTCGCTTGCTTGATTTTGAGGGCTGGACTACGACCTGTTGGGGACTCGTTTGATCGAGTAGCAATGCACCACTTGCTTCTATGTCAGCCTCACTAGCACTCACATTGACGCTGTCATTTAGCTCTCTTTCATTCTCAGTTGGTGCTGATCTCTGCAAGAAACAAAATTTGCATTGATAAGGCTGCAAAATTTGATAGATTGGGCTACAAAAATCGTTGGTGCCGATCTCAGTGGATATACCTGCTTATTTCTTGATGACCTTGTGTTTCTTTTAACCATGGTTCTCAATGACCTAGTTGGCTAGTTCTGTAGAACACAAGGTTAAATATTGGAGAGTTAGATCAGATCATATATTATAGACATTTTTTTTCATGAGATGCTCTATATCAAATAGAGTAAAATTCACATCTGAAAATGAAAGAGACATATATGTAGCAACGATCATATCTTATTCAGTCATCTAGTTGCAATCATAAGTTATTTCTTAAATGTAGTACATAACCACTTGATGACAAATATTTAATACAATTGGACTGGCACTTGGAGCATTATGCAATGGATGGGCTAGTTATATAATTTTAGGTCCTTTGAACAAATGGTATTAGTGGGAAAAAAGTCAAAGAGTTATCAAATATCCAAAATTTTCAATCGTAGTCAGACAACTTGATTGACTTATATCACACACACACACAAAAAAAACCAACTTAGCTTATAGAACTTATAGAAAGGATAACTGGATAAAACATAAGTTACCAACAAAAATTTAAAAGAATCTTTGTAATTACTATTTAGTTATGTAATTCAGGTTGCAAGAAGAAATGTAACAGTGCAGATGAGAATATAGTGTCACAAAACTATTGTTGACTGCTTTACTGGCTAATCTTTAGCATAGCTAATCACAGTGTCATACAAGAAGATGGGATGCAAATGATGCAGAGAAGCAGAGGATAATAATTTAAAGCCTTGGTTAAGAAAAGCATAGTAGATACGGAGGGCAAATGTACAGATCACAAAATTGACACTGATATAATCCAAAATTCTCAACACTCTACATGATTAAAAAGCTGGTCAAATTTCTAGTGTGATAAAAGGAGCAACAATAATAATATAAATTGGCTCTAGAATTGCCAAAGTAGACTAAATGCCCATGTAATAGAGTGACAGTGACAAACATAGATCAAGCAAAAAGTTACATTACTTATGATGTTAGCCTCAATTGAAATGTGTCAAGATTATGCACTCCTTAGAAGTTAGAAGATATATGTAGGTTGAATTATTGAAACGAAATGCAATAACCATGATTTAGGGGAGGGCATTCTTCTAGACAAGGGTGAAGGGATGTCATTGGATAATCCATGGAGTAGAATGGAGCATTGCTTAGCTCTCTGGTGATCGGTGAACTGAGCTGAAAGGAGGAAGAAAACCATATTGAGCTGCTCCTTTCTTGATAACATTTGGTAAGGAAGGAATAAAGGAAACTCCAGCACTTCATGAAGACGTGTTTTCCGTCCAGACTAGATGTTCCTTCTTTTTTGCAATTGGTGTAGGAAAAAATCCCATGACCATATTACCTAGAATCTACATTCGGGGTCCTGTTTCCAATAAAACAACGCTCAACAGGAACCCACTAATTGTGCATGATGACAATGAGATGGGAACATGCTCCACTAATTGTGTGCATCATGAGAATCAAATCGGAACCCACCAATTGCGCAGCATGAAAACCAAATGGGAATCCACCTAATTGTGCAACAATGCACACGAACCTTTAAACTACAGTTCAGTACTAGACTACTAGTTCCTGAAGCTGCATCTAGCCTGAAATTTGGTCAGCAAAAGAGGGGGTGAAAAAGTCAGCCTTCGTGATTATATTACCGCTTAAGTAAAGCAAACAAGTCCTTGAGATTAATCGAGATGGAGCATTGTACACGGCGTGACTCCCGCAAGTCTGTAAGAAGAGACGCCCCAAATCACTCTGCCCAATTTATCTTTAGAGAGGTGACAATGCCAATATTCGGGCCACATATATGTCTATCGCGATGCATGATGCAGATTTCACATGTGAAGGAGACTAAAAGGAAAGGAATGAGCACGCACTTGCGATGGAGTAGTTGTACTCGGGCGAGCCGAAGAGGAAGCGATCGGCTGGCAGACCTTATCGCGAAGGCCCGGGCGGCGGGTGGGAAGCGACGCCGCCGTCGGTCTCGAGGTCGGTGTTGAGCAGCGGAAGGTCGGAGATGTCGGCGTGCTCGACGCGCAGCCCGGATGGACTCTCGCACACCTCCGCGGCTAATCAATCCGCAGCACAATGAAGCGGCGGCGTAAGGGCAAAAGTGAAGAGCAGAGGAAAGGGCGGGTGAGGAGGCGGGTGGGGTCGGTGGCGCGCGCGCATCGCGCGGAGGAGGCCAAGAATGGCGAAGACTAATGAGGTGAGTGGGGAAGGATAAGGCGCGAGGGCTGGATTTTGCGCGTGAGTGGAGGGATTACTGCGCGAGGCGGAGGATTTGCGCGTGGCGGCGCCATGGCGCGAGTAGTAGCGCAGTGGCCAGGTTTCGTTGGAAGCGGAAAAAATTGTTTCGCCGAGCACTGCGGATACGGATAGTATCTGGTTCCACATCCGTATCCGGCGTGAATTCGGATATCCGGATCCGGATCCGGATTTATAATTCGAATACGAATACATCCATTTAGACATCTATATTAAAACGAATACAAATACGGATATCCATATTTAGCTAAAATCGAATACGGATATCGGATAATCCGGATATTTTGCCATCCGGATCCATCCTTACTACCAACATGCTAACACATTCTCTCTCTTCCCTTCTGAATATCTGAAAACGAAGAGCACAGCTCCTGGTTAAGATTTCAGAAATAAAATCTACGTCGTAGGTTGTTTAGTTGGCAAAAAACTGAGAGAGAGATGGTTTCGGCTCCTCCACGAAACCGGACGCTGGTGGCTTTCCAGTCGGCAGAGCTTCGCAAGGACGCTAGCTAGCTCGCAAGGGTTTTGATTCATTCGGCCCTGATCAACTCGACTTCGGTTTCTGGCTTCTGGTTTATTTTCCACTATTCATAAGTTTCGTTTTTCTGAACTTTTAGCTTTTTGTTGAGCTTTTTTGCCGGTTCTTTTTTTCCCCATATTTGTTTGTATTATACGTAATGGACTAACATATTTTTTAATTTTTTTAATTTTTTAAATTTAATTATGTTAAATAAGTCTCTATCATTCTGATGCTTTTTTCACCAACTACAGTGTGTTTTACCATAAGCCACGAGTTTTTAGCCGAACCGATCACCACCTAATTTCTATTTTCTAACAACTGGATGCTTTGGATATATATATATATATATATATATATATATATATATATATATATATATATATATATATATATATATATATATATATATATATATATATATATATATATATATATATATATATATATATATATATATATATATATATATATATATATATATATATATATATGATTTGAAATGGGGCACCTAGGTGCCAGACACCTAGACTCACTGTCGTTAGATTGCTTTTAGATACGTGCTAGTGCAATGGTATGTAATATATTAGGCATGCTAAATCAATCATAGAAGGAAAGTCTTAATCATGGATGGAAAGTCTCAATCACACTAGCACGTATCTAAATGCAATCCAAAGGTAGGAGACTTGGTGCCTGCACACCTAGGTGCCCTCTGTTATTTATACTATATATATATATATATATATATATATATATATATATATATATATATATATATATATATATATATATATATATATATATATATATATATATATATATATATATATATATATATATATATATATATATATATATATATATATATATATATACCTATATAGAATATATATAGAGAGAGAGAGGAATGTGAGGGTGTTCAATGCGGTATCCTCCCCGATCAGCAAAGTCATGCAAACAATTAAGGAGGAAGGAGGCTTATATATTGATCCAGGCCGGGTCGACGCCGCATCTGTCGCCCTTCTATTCTTATATTCCCGTTTTTGTTTTCTAGGTCGCTCTTGTTTACCTGTAATGATAAGTCTGCACTGTTTCGATTCAGTCCGGGGAGCCTAGCTCGCCGGGTTGTTTGTAATACTCTCATTCTGTTAAATGAAATGTGCACAAGTTTTTTTTTTGCATGTTCTCAAAAAAAGTTAGCGAAAAACTGGACATACTAGTATTTATGATAGTTCAAGTGTGCTTTGTAGGACCGGACAAGTAACAGAGCGGAGGTGAATAGTGCTTTAAAATTTTCCCCAAGTATTCATCCATGTTTTGCTCCGATAACTACAAAACTATGAAGATTAGAATAAGAACTCAAAATAAGTTTAACTATGATGCTTGGCTTCATCAGGAACACCAGCCATAGCAAAATAAGTTTCATTCTGCCTGATCCACTCTAAAGGCTCACTTCCATCAAACTTTGAAAAATCCAATTTGGGTCCCTTAGCAATGGATTTGTAGAAATTGTTGACTCTCTTATTGCTAGGATTTGGGTTCCACTGCCTAGTGAAATAGGAGTCCTAGGTATGGTTCATGAAATTCCTGGGGTGGGGCTTGTATTCCAATGCTTAGCAAAATGCTGACTATGATTGTCATTCATGTGGTTCAAGGTGGGGGGAAACTAGGCTAGAATGTGGTATTGGATTCTGTCCCAGGCGGCTGGTGCTGCAAAATATCCAGTAGATGGAGGATACGTGTTACCTTCAGGGCTAGTATTGAAATTGACTCCATGAGTACTATTAAGATTGATTTGGCTGAGTTCTTTAATCCTTCTCATCATCTCCAATTCCAGTTCATTGGGTTGAACAGAATCAGGAAGATTTCTGGGCACATCTTCATTTTTCACGAGATGGGTACTCACTCCGGTGTGTTGCTCAGTTGCCCTAACCTGAGATCCCGCAATACCTTGCAACAGGGTCTCCATCCTGTTCATCTGGGCTTGCATTCCCACTACTTGTTTCTGTAGTTCGCCAACTTGATGTTGTACCAACTCCGCCTTTGTAATCGCCACCTTCGCCTCTTGCCAAACTGCGGGGAAGATCCGACGCCTCTCCGTCATTTCTACTCATCAGCTTCGTCATTCCTCCATAGATCGAGTACTAGGCTTAGGGATTATACCGAGGAATGTATCCTGAACCCTCACCACACTCGCGATCTCCACCGCCGCCTAGGTCTGGAATTGGTTGGGGATTTTACGAAGAACCGAGATTCCCAACCCAAACAATTCCCGATTGATTTCTTCGCCAAGGATTGGGATGCTCTGATACCAATTTATTAGATCCCTCAGTTTGGTATCCGAATTTGGGGATAAATTAGAAGCGTTTTTGGGAAAAGTGGAACACGCAAGAACGGAGGAACTAAGGCTACAACTAGGGCGACCAGATAATTGGCATAATGGCATAGCCTTCTCATTACAGCTCTTGAGTCTTAAGAGAAAAGAAAGAAGGTTACAGGTACTCAATATAAGTATAAACCTATTTTTTAACACTGTTCAAGATAATGTAATCCTTATGATTTCCTACAGTAATTACTGAAAGATGTTTAACCGTAGATCTTCCCTCGAAGAGGTATGAGGCGATCCCCACCATTCCTTCTGACTTGAAATTCAGAACATAAGCCTGGAGCGTTTTCTTCTTGATCTCTGCCTGAGTCTCTGAATACTTTTTGTTCTGACAGCCACGCACGGTGAGGTTCATGGGTGCGCGTGCGCCCGGCGTGCGGAATCTCGTCCGGCTCGATCGGGTGGGCGGGCGGCTAGTGGCCACCGTCACGGGCATTGGGCTGTGCGTCGGACTCGCGGGCTGGCACATGCCGCATGCATCCCGCCGCGGCCGGGGGCCGGTGCCTTTTTCGCGCTTTCCGTCCACCCGCAACCTGGCTCTGGCTCGGGCCGGCGGCGGCGGCGGCGGCCGGAGCCGAGGGGGATGCAGCGAAACGGGGAGGAATCGACGGCGGGAGGATAATGCATAAGGCGAACGCCAAGCGAACTTTCTAATAAAAGGCAGAAAACAAAATTCGACGACTCCTGAACGGAGCAGATGATGCACATCCATACGGACTGATGGACATATACGGGTACAACAACAACCAGCTTGCTCGATCGAATCCACTGTGCGACTGTATCAATACATGCATTTTCTAGTGCTAGGTAGGCTGGCCAACGACCTAAAATAGAGCGGCTGACCAGCAGGGGCACATTTCTGGCATTGCTCTCCTCTCAAGTTCCAGTGTCACTTCTTCCATCTCCCTGGCAAAGCCTCGGCACCAGCTCATCAGCTCGGCCGCTCCCAGGTGCAGAATACAGGATGTGCTGGGAATGAACGCCAGCCTTATTGTAAAGCGCTTCGTCTAAGCCGAACAGCTTGGAACCGAGCATAAACAGCAGTGTGCCAGTGTACATGTTACCTTGTACTGCTGTACGCCCTAGCCTGAAGGATCTGGCTCTGCTCACCGGGTCCTGCAGCACATTGCACAATGGGCGCAGCACGTCAATGCGAGGATGTTCAAGCGCGTACACGGAGTGATGCAGGTAGCAGGATAGCAAGGCTTTCAGTGAAAGATGACATACGTAGGTGTTGATAATACGGAAGGAGCCCGGTTTGCCTTCTCCGCTTTGTCGCTCCCGAGGAAATCAAGGACATGTTTTGCTGCTTCCCTTGGCTTCTCAACATGAGGAAGGTGACCACACTGGCGTACCTGCCTTAGGATTGCATTTGGGAGTTCCTGATGCAACCTCTGCAGAGCGACAAAAACACATTACAAGGGTGCGCGTGTGCACATGAGCATGTGCAGTTCAATCTCAGGCATGCCTATACCTTGCAGATTAGATCCATATAACATTTAAGCATGCTCGAGTGAACTTACATATGCTTGTTTATTGCTAATTATTTCATCATCCTCTCCCCATAAGATCAGGCATTTATTCTTTACCTGTCCACAGAATAGAGGGATACAATTAGAATTTCCTCTCTTCTACTCAACCCATTTCCTTTTTTTTTCTTTCATGCCCAATTGTGATTGAGAAAGGTCGCAATGGTCCATAATTGCTACTCAGCAAAATGAGGATGATGTAGCATTATGAAACAACAGTACAACATCCTATTGATGTTTGTGTTAAGAAGATAAAAGATTCAAGCTAATACATTTTGTCACCGAACAGGTTTGATTAATACTGCAGGAAGCATTTCAACCATCTATACAAAAGGAACCAAAACATATCAGAAAGAAAAGGAAGCAATGCTGAGAATTAAAGGAAACACTGAATCAGCATAGATAGCATAGCTAAAACTATGGGAGAAAATTTTCTCATTGTTATAAAGTTGGTCTTAGTGTTACTGATAGCTAATAGGAAAAAATGGTGTTAGCATTAGATGTTTGTCTGAGTGGTAGTTTTCGTCTCAAGAGCATTTTGTTGCAGCAAACAAGGAGACTAGTGGCAACGGCTACTGCATTGTCATGGATGATAAGAAGACAATGAAATTGGAAAAGAAAATCAGAAATATTAACATTTTGAGCAGAGCAAAATTCATAGTTTGGATGCTTAAAGAAAAGAACCTGCTTTATTTGGTTTAGGACATTATAACCCCCACTAATCATAAAATTAACTGTAGCATCTTCCCACCAAGGAAGTAGGCAATGTAGACGACCAATCTGGAAAAAAAAGAAAGCAAAACACATGTCTTCAGATCATTTGAGTGGCAAAGAAATATATGATTCAGATACAAAATAAAACATTACAGCATAAATTAAAAAGGTTTGGGTAATAATTTTTGACGCATCAACAGCAGCGTGACTATTATTCAAGAACTTATAATATCACCAGTTTCTTGCAGGACAATGGAGAAAACAACTTAATTGGAAGATATAAGCATACCTCCAAAAAGTGGAGAAAGTTAATGGACCAACAACCAAAACAGACCAACAACCAGAACATGAATACATGATAGTAGTTTTCTTTTTTTTTTTCAGTTCCAAGGAATGAATAGACTTACTCGCACCCAATCAAAGAATCCATCTGGAATGTTCTTAAACGCCAAACGTGTAGCTAACAATCGCAGTGGAAGACTCTTCAGTATAAAAACCTGGGGAAACAAAAAAAATTACAGTGTACTCCAGCCAATATAAATGCACATAGCACTGGATTTGTTTGATGCCAATTAGAGATAATAATCCAACATGAATGATGCTTGAGGACAAGCATAACCATCATTACGTAAAAAGAAAGGGAAATTTTACCATCCTTGAGGGGGAAGAGGTACCAAATTTGAGCCGTTGATCACACTGATCGAACGGCTGAGATTTGGCAGTACCTAGTGGTACCGGACGCGAGGTACCAAGAGGTACAAGGTACCAAATTTTGAGCCGTTGATTACACTGATTGAACGGCTGGATCTAATTTGGTACCTCTTGGTACCTTGTACCTCTTGGTACCTCCTCAAGGATAGGAAAACTGCTCAAAAAGAAATATACTTAGCATTAGATAGTAAATATGGACATCAGGACATGAAACCTAAAAATGTAACAGCAAATTATACTAACAAAAAGAGAACGCTACAAAGTTTAAGCAAGCTATCTTAAAGAACTTGTAGCACGCAGATCAGCAAACAACTCACCCCAGCATATGGAACAAATTTAGGCACTTTGGTCATATCTCTTGTGCCCTCAGCATATACACTGGCACCAATAAATATCAATTTTGACACCTATGATAAACAAGATAAAGTTAGCTTCTAGTAATACAAAACTCTCAGCTTGTGGATTTGTAAGAAAGCTAGTTACAGAAAAATAGAAAAATTTCGCATCACAGAGAGCATTACAGATATCTCTCTGTACTTTTGTGCTGCTACTCCTATGTGCTAAGAAATAGAGAGAAGATCATAAATCTTAACATGCTTGTACCGCTTCCGGATAGTTGACTGCAAAATCAATGGCAACGGCAGCACCGAGGCTGGGCCCAACTAACACCATAGGCCTTTTGATGTAGGATCTCCAGAACTACACAAAGAGGTTGTTAAGATGTAAGGGCCATATCATTATAACCATTATATAGCATCATCAGTCAAGGAAAAGCAGACTGAAAACTTGCTCAAAGAAAAGCATGGTAATACTGTACTCCGGACAATCCAGTCCTTGTTTTGCTATAAAAGATAAGTTTTACACAGTTCTGAGCAAAACGCCGGTACTTGATTTACATATCAAACTCATTCTGAATTAAAGATTCATACCAAGCATTCGGTCATTCTAAGATTAGGTGTTCAAATTTGGGGTACTGGTTACCATATTAGAATCACAAACAAGTCTAGAGACTTGGAAGTAGGAAGTGAACTCATCACAAGAAAATTAACGACATGTACACCCGCAGTAAATGTTAACATATACCTGGTAAAGATGCTCCCGTTTTGACGCAACATCACATGGTGGCCTTGTTTCTACGAACCAATCAAGCAATATTAGAAGGGGTTACAACTTACAACTGTGACAAGCACAATAATTGAACAAAATCCCATGAAGTATAAAAAATGGGGCATACCTAAATCAGAGAAGCCCCATCCAAGAATGTCCACAGCCCAAGCTTCCAGTCCTGCCGCCTCCAGTAACGGGTAGGTGTACCTCCACTCTAAACAAGAACTGTATTTCTAAAACTTTTAAAAGGCCCAGACTGCCAAATGCATGATAGAAGTACCACACGACTCTATAGTGGACAGACAATGATCGACACTGGAATTAGACAATGCAAGTTGAACCGTAAGATAGGCGCCCCCCAAATTGGCGCTTGCATTGCACCCACCTGTCGAAGCCATGGAGCAGCACGACCGGGTCATTGCTCTGTTGCTGCTTGAGCGGCCTCACGCAGCTGCTCAGTATCGGGCTCTTGGAGAAGCCAGTCTGAAGAGAGGAGGATTGGTTCAAAGCAACGTCATCACCGACTGTACTAGGCAGTCCACACTTCTTTATTCCCGAACAAACTTTCCAAGGAAGCAGTAAAATTTGGGCAAATTCGAGAGAAATTAGCTCGCCTGGACGGGCACGCGCTCGATTCTCTTGGCCAGGTGGATGGCGGCGCCGTCGCGGATCCGCTCCACCGCCCTGGGTAGGAATGACGGGAAGCAGCCGCCGCCCACGGAGGCGGCGGCGGCGCTGCCGGTGGCGCCGACGTCGGCGGACGCCACAACCCTAACGCGGGCCCTCGAACGAGATGCCGACGGCGGCAGCGCCAGCGCCAGCGAGGAGGTGAGGAGCAGCGGCATTGGTTGAGTTAGCCGCTTGCACGCGCGTCCGCCCGCTCGTTGGAGTGTGCGTGCGCTCCGCGCTGAGCGGATGTTGTAGCCTTGTAGGGCGCGAGGGCGGTGCGAGCCGCGTGGCGTGGCAGCCTGTGCCGCTGCAGTGTCACGGCGACGTTTATAAATATCGGCGTAGGAAATCGCCGACAATGTGGGGAACGAGCTGAAGATTCCACCTTCCTGAAATGGACAGGGCTGGCTGCAGTGGAGTCTTGGAGCTTGATCGGCCACTGTTTATTGACTTGTGTTAGTGTTACCGTGCAGTCGTGATCTGAGCTGTACGACACTACCATCGAAAGATCAATGAATCAAAGCCAGTTTTGACAGTGTTTCGTATCATATTTATAAAAATAATAATATGCGAGACGTATTGATAAAAATATCATTTTTGTCGTCGGCGGACCGGACGGCAGCGCCCGCGAGGCAACACGTGGCATTTGTCGCGTGATGGCGCTGCCGCGAAGGCTAGACGCGAGCGACTGTCGCTTAGGAGCAAAGGAGATAATTATGCCGACTATTTTTTCTATTTAGTATTTGTTTAAATTTTAAATATATCAAATGAACTCAAAAAAATTACGAAAATTTATGTATAGCTTTTGAACACAACGTTCCTCGCATTGTAATTTTTAGGGAATTTCATTCGTAGCGAATGTTGCTCAAAAATTCATACAATTTTGATATTTTTATGAGTTTTTTATATATAGCAAACGAGCTTCAAAAATTACGAAATTTTATGTGAAGTCTCCCGATGCAGTAATAGTCATTATGTAATTTTTTGGGAATTTTATACGGTCCTAATTAGCCACATTTGTTCAGGTTAACTTAACCATAAATTTAACGATCGTAACGTTTCTTTTGAAGTGTCATGTGTCGGGCAATCATGGTATATATATTATTTGTGGATATCTGGTTCGCACAATTATCACTCTCTCTGTATGTGCCCCTCTTGTGCGCTCTCTCATTCACACTAATGTCATTATTTGAGTGTAATTGGTTCGTTTATGTATGTTATGATATGTTCTCGCTTCAATTTATCTCAATCATTAAGTGTGGTTAGTAGATACATGGCTAATCCTAAAAAAACATTGGAAAGCAGTTAAATAGATTTTCAGATATTTGCAGGGCACATCTAATATTTGTGTACAGTTTGAGAATATTAGAGATGGACTCATTGGTTATATGGATTCTGATTTTGCTGGAGATTTAGATAAAAGAAGATCTCTCATTAGTTATGTGTTCACTGTTGGAGGCTGTGCCGTTAGCTAGAAAGCAAGTTTGCAAGCTATCGTTGCCTTGTCTACTACAGAAGCTGAGTATATAGCTATTTTCTGAAGTTTGCAAAGAAGCCAATTGTCTAAGAGGTTTATTTGCTGAGTTTTGTAGAAGTATATCTTGCACTACAATATTTTGTGATAGTCAGAGTACTATTTGCCTTACAAAAGATCAAATATTCTATGAGAGAACAAAGCATATTGATATCAGGTATCACTACATTCGAGGTGTCATTACTCAAGGTGATATTAAAGTCTACAAGATAAGTACTCATGATAATCCAGCTGATATATTGACAAAGTCAGTTTCTGCATCTAAGTTTGAGCTATACCCAGACTTAGTTGGTATTACTCGCTAGTCGTTTGGACTTTCAGCGCTCAAGGTATACATGATAATTTTATTGGATGAGCCTATCATATTCTTCGACTACTGGAGGGAATTCGGCTCAAGGTGCAGATTGTTAATGTTGATCCGAATTCGTACCATGTCCGTATACGACACTTCATCGCCTCATGCCAGACGTGACATGACAGGTGCATGCACAGTTCTATCAGACGTGGTGTCAATCTATAGCAACCAATTCTGATTCGGTTTCCTTTCCGTGTGGGGCTATTTTCTCACACTATATATATACCCTAGTAGCCCATAAGAAGAGCAAACACTCCATTGTAAACTCTCCATATTATAATGATTTGCCTTTGAGCGCTCATGGTTTTTCCCGCAAGAGTTTTCTATGTAAAAAATTTGTGTCTCTCATCTCTATTTTTCTGTGCATTATTTACAACAGTGGGGCATATCACCAAATATCCAATTCCACTGAACTTCTCTCTGCAAGTCAAGAGTGTCAAACTCCCTTGTTGCTGCCAACCTGTGATATCACTGCTCCTTTTATGGGAGAAAATAATCTGAGACTGGGCTCCAAGCATCACATGAGAGCTTTCACCGTCGACAAGGCCTCTTACCAACTCAATTGTGGCCTCCATGATGCTACCAAGGCCTCCATCAGTTCGGTTGGCACCGTCATGACCTCATCTGGTGGAGCCACAACCTTTTGTGCCACTGGTCAATGCCATCACAGTTTCTATTTTGCTAGGTCATGCAACCATGGCCACCATCGCTTGGTCCAGCATCGAAGCAACCTCGATCCGTCCGTCGGAATGAGGCATCCTAGCTACGACATCCGTGACGAAGGCTGACGCCGCAGCGGGCTCCATCTCACGTGGTAGGGCTAACAAGTTATTCATACAAAAATATTTTACGCCACAACACAGTTTTACTCCTGAATATTATTCGGTTTCTCGAAGTCACTTAGAACACGTTAGTTTTTTATTTTTAGTTTTTTATTTTGTTTTTTTAGCTTTTTTATTCATTTGTATTATCCGTGAAGATATAATAGTGTTTTTATTTTTTTTAATTGAATGACTTAGGAAAACTAACAATTATTACAGTGCAATTTTATCTAAAAACCAATAGCCACAACAAAAAGCCCTGATCAACTCGGTTTCGGCTTCTGGCTTCTGGCTTATTTTTCACTATTCATAAGTTTCGTCTTTTTCTGAACTTTTGGCTTTTTGTTGAGCTTTTTTGCCGGTTCTTTTTTTTCCCGTATTTGTTTGTATTATACGTAATGGGCTAACATATTTTTTTATTTTTATCTTTTTAATTTAATTATGCTAAATAAGCATATGTCAGCTACAGTGCTTTTTTCAACCAGCTATAGTAATTTCAACTATAAGCCACGAGCTTTTCAGCCGAACCGATCACCACCAAAACCAGATGAATCAGGCCTAAATGGCCTGGACGTGGACTAATGCCACCCATGCAAATAGCTTCTTCTAATGCAGAGTTTGTGCGTCCCTACGCAGGCCTGTTATGCGGCAGGTTTGTGCATACAATTCCGTTTTCATTTTCAATATGATTTCTTTTTTGAAAATTGACTAGGAGCACTGACTAAAGAAGAATATTAGGTACACATTGGGTCTCGCTTCAAACGGCTTTAGTTTCTAGCTTTTTTGGTTTTCAGTTTATTTAAGCCAAAAGTCACTTGAAACGTATCGATTTTTAGTTTCAACTTATTTTAGCTTTTTTGGTTTAAATCCGGCAGGCATTCCATGTGGTGTGTGACCTCCTTACACTCATAAGAAATATAGCGCGCGAGATGCGCAAGGAAGATGCATTACAAGATGCAGTGCGGCCCCGCTCATTTCAGCTTCTGGCTTATTTTTCACTATTCATAAATTTTGTCTTTTTCTGAACTTTAGGCTTTTTCTAAGTTTTTTCCGGTTCTTTTTTCCGTATTCGTTTGCGTTGTCCGTGATGAGCTAGCATATTTTTTCTATTTTTTAATTTTTTTTAAATTTAATTACATCAAATAAGTCACTTCAGCTACAATATAATTTCAATCGCTACAGTGCACTTTCAGCTATAAAGCACAGCTTTTCAGCCTAACCGAACGGCGCCGTGAAGTTAGCTCGCTAGGAGGCATTACGATGGACCAACCAACCACCATTGTTTATCCCAAAGTCCAATCGATTTTCGAGGGCACATACGTACTGATCGGCGTACAGTAACGCAAGAACCGATCGACGTCCGACGAGCGCGACTGGCCGTGTCTGTCCAGCGGAGGATCCTGTAGCCGGGCGCTGTCGTCGTCGCGGGTTTTGGAGCTGCGCTTGGCGTCGGCCGATCGATCGATCGTACTCGTACAGGCTGCGTCTGACGCGCAGGTCCATCCACGCCGCGCTCGATACCAAAATACATGGCAGCTCGCGTACATACGTCGTCGTCCCATGTAGCCGCCGGCTGCCAGCGGCGTGAGGGGCGAAACGTATGGTCGAGGCGCACGCGCGGAAGCAATAGCCGCAGCCGCTGGCGGCCGCCTCCGCGCGCGCGGACTGAGTGGAGAACGCAGACGGCCGCGACGTCGCGCGCGCGTTTGGATACATCGACTTGTGGTGGTGAGCTCGCAATTAGCCGCCACGCGCGCTTGGCTGCAGATCCCCGTGCACGGCTAAATAACATGGCGTCCGTTCGATCCGACTGCAACGGATCCGCTGAGATGTCACTGGCGTGTCGTGTCTTATGGTGCGTTCTTTTTCATGTGCCGTGTATTAAAATGTGTTCTTTTCAACTAAGGTTGATAATTTTTAGCTGTAGTTGATAGCTTTTGATCTTAATATAAGTAATTTGTACGAACAAACTAAATACCAATAAGCAGAGACAGAGCTACGTTGTGGGACCCGGTGTAGGTTGGGCCCTGTGGGGTTGGGCCCCGATCCCCTTGGGAGGCTTAGTGGGGCAGGGCAAAGGGCTGGCTAGTGGGGGCGGGGCAGGACCGTGGAGGCTTTCCCCGTGATCCCAGCCATCCCTAATCTATTTTCTTTAGCAAGGGTTGTATACAGACGGTTCGTGATGGGGTGAAAGCAATAACACATGTGGCCAATGAATCATTGAGTGAAAGATACCAAGGACTCCCTGCGGATGCGGGTAGAATAAAGAAAGGAAGTTTTCAAATATTTGAAAGATCGACTATGGGAGAAAGTCCAAGGTTGGATGGAACAAATCTTGTTTGTTGACGGTAAGGAAGTTGCTCATTAAATCGGTGGCACAAGCGATCCCTACTCATTCTATGGGGTGCTTCCGTCTTCCGAGGGGATTGTGTAAACACCTGAATTCCCTGATCCGCAAGTTTTGGTGGGGAAGAGGAAAACATGTTGGGTGCCCTGGGATGAGCTAACTTAGCCGAAGTATG
The DNA here is from genome assembly GCA_036346575.1 of Dendrocalamus sinicus. NCBI lineage: Eukaryota > Viridiplantae > Streptophyta > Magnoliopsida > Poales > Poaceae > Dendrocalamus > Dendrocalamus sinicus. Next base: position 4,918,346 of record CM070660.1, on the reverse strand, counting down.
TGGGTGGTTTAGGCTTTAGAGACATTGAACTCTTTAACTCATCACTATTAGCCCGGCAAAGCTTGGCGCTTGCTGATCAGTCATGCTTCCCTCTGTGCTAAGGCTAATGAAATCGGTTTGTGTTCCCGACTGGCGAGCTGCTGCGTGCGGAGTTGGGGAGCAAACCTTCGAAGATGTGGAGGGCAATTTGTGATGGGATATATGCAGGGTTTTTTTTACCGATTTTTATTTTTAACCAGAGGAAACCGGTAAGTCCGGTTTAGGCGGTATTCGGGTTTTCAGAGAAATTCAATAAATTTAAATTCATACTGGCTGGTTATCAGTGATACCGGCCGAAAATCGGTTGAAAATATCGGCCGAAAATTTTTAAACAAATTTCGGCAAAAATTCCTTCTAAATTTGGCAAAATTCATGCAAAACGATTTTTTCAAAGCCGGTTTACATTTATACCGAGTGTCACCGGTAAACCTAGTAATACCAGCTACCGGCCGGTTTTTGGCAAAAAAAAAAAAAACCATGGATAGATGTTCTCAAACAATGACTGATTAGAAGAATTGGTGACGGAGACAGTACCAGTATATGGGGTCATAGTTGGTTACCTAGAACCGGACTGCTGAGGCCGGTTTGTGCAAAAGCAAACAGATCCTCCTACCCGAGTAAGTGAACTGATTGAACATACAACAATGTCATTGAGAAGCGATATTATCCAAAAATATTTTTTTGTAGTATGGATTAGGAGGCAATTCTACAAATCCCTCTGAGTTGGAGGAAGCCGGATGATGGCTGGGAATGGCATTACGAGAAAAATGGTCTGTTTTCGATCAGATCAGCGTATCGTATGCTGATTCATACCAAGCAGCAGCAGCAGAGAAGACTGGCTTGAGCGGCGTCCTAATTCCTCGGACATGGCGGCCAATCGCAAGGAATGGAAATCCATCTGGGATTTAAAACTACCATCAAAGATCAAGGTTTCTGCGTGGAGGTTGGCTTTAAACTCGATTCCCACTGCTTGTGTGCTTTGTAGAAGGCAGTCGTTGACGTCGACAGTGTGCCAAATATGTGGAGCCGATGAGGAACACTTGGGACCATGCTTTACTCCATTGTACAATGGCCAGATGCACTTGGGCTTTAGTGGATGAAGATCTAAAGAGGTCATTGCAACACTAGGAATTCCTGACTCTGAGCAATGGGTGTTCTATGTGTGCAACCTGTCAGATGGGGAAAGTGCAAAAATTATCACTACTTGTTGGGTGTCGGACCCCAAGTTTAATACCTGGAATCCTCTGTGATAACACTGCATTATTCCCTGGATCAGTAGATAATGCTCACAGATACATCGCTGCATCATTTCATACGATAAATTCATACATTACAATACGAGTTCAAATAGACCACATCGGGCGGGGTTACAATAGAGCCGTCGGGCCAAATGTCTTACAATACATAAAAGCGGAGCGTACATAGCGTAGGGCACGACTCACCACGAGCAAGCGGCGGGATAACCCGAGTACCAATGCTATTAATCGGGGACACGACTAATAACGAAGGCACCCGCCAAAACTAGCTGGTCAACTTTATCGAGGCAAGAGGCAAGACTACGAAGCCTATTCTAACAACCACCATCTTCATTTCCTTGGCATCCGATCCTCATGATAAGCGTAGTGCTCTTGATTCACATCTTACGAAAAGGGGTTAAGAGCGAGATTGAGCACAAACAACCGTGCTCCACGAGCCAACACACAGAATGCATATAATTATAGATGCAAGGCTATTCAAGGAAGGCTCGGGTTCTTTTAGTTGCATAAAGCGACATTTGGAAATACCATAACTTAAAATCTCTATGACTTAGCATTTTTCAAGAACTTATGATTTAAATACTAAGAGTGTACAATAAACGGAGTAGTTTCCAATTCCAAATTTTATGGTTACATCCACCATATTTTAGGGTTACATCCCCAATGCTTAACTTTTGAATAGCAGGTTACTTCCACCTTAATACCAACACTGGAGTACATCCCTCCAGTACAAATTACCAAAGTCAGGTTACATCCACCTTAAATTCAAACACTGGAGTACATCTCTCCAGTACAAATTACCAAAGTCAGGTTACATCCGCCTGACAGTTTTCTCCCCACCCACATTAGTTTTTAAATAGAACTAACTCGAGGAAGATTTCCGTGTCTGCCCTTGACCGTGGGCACGGCTATTCGAATAGTTTGTTTAAGTACTCTGCAGAGACTGTACATCTTTACCCACAAGAGATAATCGTCCCGATGGTTCTACATGATTCCTTTGACATGCAGATCGAGAAAATATCACGAGGCCTTTACAATACCTCACACTCTAGCATTTCACTCCTATGGGGTTACGTCCATAGGTTGTGCGGGATGTCCACCATAGGTTAGCGCAGTCGGACTCCACTCTCTACATACGCTATCCTAGGCGACGTCACCTACATCCGGTGTCCCATTCCAAGTGGGGTTTTCATTACCCACCTACACACGTTCTCCGTGAAATGAATAGAGAGTTGATAAATTATTTAGCCAAGCCTACAATATGCCGACTTGTGGTTGTCTGTTATACACGGAGGGTCCACACAGATTAAGTCCTTAAATTGTTGGGCGGTTCATTCCACAATCCCTTGTGTTACATCCACACCCACCGTTCTTTCCACCCGCCCAAACAGGTCAGTGATTTTTGGGTTTTGAGAAGCATAACACATTTTAACATAAATACTCAGCCACGTACATCCCATGGCTGACCCAAAACTAGTTTCCATGATTAAAGAATGATTATCAGGGCTACTGAGGCCCTGGATTCGATAAGACCAGCATGCCAGTAATATGACTTATAACTATCTTAGTTATAGTTTATACCTAGGGCGACAATGATCATGTGGTTCAATGGTACTAGTGGGGTATATCATTATGAGGTGGATACAGGTTATTAGCTACCTTAAAAGTGACATACGTTTGCTTATAAAGTAAAGCATGCAGATTTTCATAATTTAAATGAACATAGTTTCACATAAAATATAGGCGCAAAATGATCAAAGTGTTGACTCGCCTGGATCGAAAGCTTGGGGGTCTTGTGCTGCTTCAGGTGGGGTCTCGTTCGTGTCGTCGAACTCTACTCGGACGGGAATACCGGAAAAACCACATAAAATGAAGAGCGCCGAATAAGAATCAAACGAAACAATAAAACAACTCAAATGAACTCGGAATTGAACCAAACTAGAACCATTAAACAGGTCTTGATTTTAGAAAAATTTAGAAGTTGGTTTCGTCCAATTCGGAGTTAGGGTTTAAAAGTTATAGTGCTTTGAAGTTTTAAGCTGCTGGAAAATCCGAATAATATTAAAGAAATGCATTGCGGACGGTGGCTTAATTAGCTGGGTTTTAATGCCCTCATTAACCACCGCTTGGGACCGTTTAAATGGCGGTTAAGACAACCACTAAATGCACTAGTGTGTGCTTAGCTCGTTGCTCTGCTCTAGCTCGTCCCGACCGCGTGGGAGGCGGAGCCGACCGGCGGCGGAAGGCACTGAGGCGCGCGGCGCTGGCCCAAACAGGTTGCCCACCGGGCGTGCACCGAGGCGGGAATCGGCCGGTCCTCGCGCGGCGGCGGCGGCGTTAAAGCGGCCGAGCATGGGTAAAGGGCGCGGCGGCTCGGGCCAAAGGGCTCGATTCTCGGCAGTGAGCATCTATGGGCCTTGTTGAACTCACCTAGGGCGTTGGCCGGGCCGAGGTGGAGCAGGGGCGGGCGGGCGGCGAGGATGGCTTGGCGGCGAGGTGGATGACGGCGGCTCGTTGGGGAGGCGGCGGGGTCCGGCGGTGTGGCGAGAGCGTTCACGGGGCCCGGGTGGTGCTCCTCGCGCAAGGAATCGACCCGGGACTCCGCGCTTCACCGGGAAGACCCAACGCCGGCGGTGGCGATGAAACGTGTCGTCGGCGGCCTGCGAGAGGAAGGAGGCGATTAGGGCGGGAGGAGGAAGAGGGGATAGTGGGGAGCGCGGGAGGGCCTCGGGAGGCGGGTGTCGGCCGGCGGCGCAGGGCGGCGAAGTCTCCTGGCAGCGCACGCACGGCAGAGGAAAACGGCGATGTGGCGTTCTCGGCGAGCCTCGGCGGGGTGAGTGTGAAGTAAGCGGCGCCATGTATAGTGCCCGGGAAGCGCAACGAGACGCCGAGGAGGCAAGCGGCATGGCGCGTGCATGCACGCAGCGACGCGGCGCGCGGTGGCAGAGGAGCGGCGTGATCGGGCGTACCACGGTGGTGCGGCAACAGGGCGGCGGCGTGCGGCAACGTCTCACGGCGAGGCCGGCTGCCATTGTCGGCGCCGATGGCGAGGAGAGGCGAAGACGAGGGCGACACCGCAATAACTCGCCGACGAGTTCGTGCCGCAAGGCGACAATCATCGCTCGCGGAGGAGGAGAATGGAGTGTTGGTGGGAAGGCTTGGGAGGAAAATCCTACTGTTAGCATACATACATACTCATATATGTATCTTGGTATATATACATATATACATGCATATATCTTTTCTTAACATTCTGAGCCTCTGAATCCTTTAATCCATGAAGTATATTTCATATTTTAGATTTTATGAGATTAACTTGATTTTCTTCCACGGAGAAGGAGCAAAGTTTTTATTTTAAAGGACTTTCGCATTTTCTAGGATATACACATATATGCATATATATACATATATACATATATATGTATTTGGAAGCAAAAGAATAGCCAATCGAGAATAAAAGCTTTCAATTTCATTAACATACATTTGAATTTTACCTTTGCAGAGGATTTTGAAAATGGGGTGTTCTGGATCCCACCCCTTAAAATGAATCTCGACCAGAGATTCTCGCTATTCGAGAAAAGAAAGGAAAGCCAGCTCTAAGTTGATCCTCTCGCTCCCAGGTTGCCTCTCGCTCGGAGTGGTTGCTCCATTGGACTTTGCAGAGGCGAATAATCTGGCGTCTGGTCTTCTTCTCCATAATGTCGAGAATTTTGATCGGGTGCTCTGGGTAGGACAGATCTTTCTGTAGTTCAATGGTTTCCCGAGGTCCGCTCTTGGGAACTCGAGACACTTCTTGAGTGAGAAACGTGAAACACATTGTGCACATCCGATAGGCTTGCGGGTAGCTCTAATCGATAAGCAACTTCTCCACATTTGGCAATAATAGGAATGGCCCTATGTATCGCGGAGCAAGCTTGCCTTTCACCTTGAATCTGCGAATTCCTCGGAGGGGTGACACTTTAAGGTATACATGATCTCCAACTTGGAATGTCAATTCTCTACGGCGATTATCGGCGTAGCTCTTTTGTCTAGATTGGGCCACTTGTAAACGATCCCTGATTAAATGAACTTTTCCTCTGCGCCTTGAGTATCGGGTCCAAAATATGCCCTTCTCCTGTTTCGACCGGTGTAGAGGAGTTCTACATTTACGTCCATAAAGGGCTTCAAAAGGTGACATCTTGAGGCTTGATTGATAGCTATTATTGTAGGCAAATTCCGCATAGGGTAAACATTTCTCCCAATCTGAGGTGAACTCTAGAGCACATGCGCGTAGCATATCTTCCAAAATTTGGTTTATTCTTTCGGTCTGTCCATCTGTTTGGGGGTGGTATGCGATCTTGAATGCTAGATGGGTTCCTAAAGCATCGTGCAAACTAGCCTGTAAATGCGAGGTGAATTGAGAACCTCGATCCGAGACTATTCTTTTAGGTACACCATGTAGACATACAACACGAGCCATGTATAACTCAGCGGTTTGTCTCCTTGTAGTTGGTCCTTACGAGGATAAAGTGGGCAACTTTGGTTAATCTATCAACTATTACCCATATAGAATCATATCCGATTTGGTGCGGGTAAACCAGATTATGAAATCCATTCCCACTTCTTCCCATTTCCACCGAGGAATTTGCAGAGGTTGAAGAAGTCGGCGGTCTCGATGTTCAGCTTTGACCTTCGACATACGTCACAACAGCTACATACTCAGCAATGTCTCGCTTCATGCGAGGCCACCAATACAATGTCTTCATTTCTTGATACATTTTAGTGCTACAGGTGTAGAGTATAAGCGAGCTATGTGCTTCCTTGAGTATCAGTCTTTGAGGTCCTACGGTGGGGAACAAAAATTCGTTTTCCATACCATAGAATTCCTTGTTTATCTTCTATCATTTTAGGGCTTTCCTTGGGTCATGAGACTTTTGAACTTCGAACTCTGGGTGTCCCTTACAGGTCTGCTTTGATTTGCTCTTCAAGTGTTGGTTGCACTTCCATGGTAGCTAGAGTACCATGCTCTACCATTTCTAGGTTAAGGGCTTCAAATTCTCTACAAAGCTCGGGTTGCAATTCCTTCACCATGAGATTGTTGCAATGGGGTTTGCGACTTAGGGCATCGGCTACTACATTAGCTTTTAGGGATGATAGTGGGCGTCCAAATTGTAGTCCTTAATTAACTCCAACCATCTTCTTTGTCTTAAATTGAGGTCGGCTTGAGTGAAAATATACTTGAGGCTCTTATGGTCCGTATAAATGTCACAATGGTTTCCAATTAAATAGTGTCGCCAAATTTTTAAGGCGTGCACTACAGAGGCTAACTCCAAGTCATGAGTTGGGTAATTGTCCTCATGGGGACGGAGTTGTGCGGAGGCATATGCTACCACTTTTCCTCCTTGCATGAGTACACAACCTAGGCCTTGGCGAGATGCATCACAATATACTTCAAAGTCCTTGTGTATATCTGGTAGGACTAGCACAGGGGCTGTGGTCAATCTTTGCTTTAATTCTCAAAACTCTTCTCACATGCTTCTGTCCACTCATACTTTTCTCTTTCTTGAGTAGGTTTGTCATTGGTCCGGCTATCTTGGAAAAGCCTTCGATGAAGCGTCGGTAGTATCCGGCTAGACCAGAAAACTACGCACTTCAGTGACTGAGGTGGGCTGCTTCCATTCTAGAACTGTTGCTACTTTGGAGGGGTCGACTGCTACTCCTCCTGCGGATATGATGTGCCCAAGGAAACTAACTTCATGCAACCAAAATTCACATTTGCTATACTTGGCATACAAGCGGTGCCTCTTAAGTGTTTGAGGACTATCCGCAGTGTTCCTCGTGTTCTTTGGTGGTCTTAGAGTAGATCAGGATGTCGTCTATGAATACTACCACAAATTTGTCCAGGTATTCCATAAAGACTTTATTCATCAGGTTCATAAAATAAGCTGGGGCATTGGTCAATCCAAATGACATGTTGTATACTCAAATAAGCCATCTAGGGTAGTAAAAGTCTGTCTTAGGAATATCTTACGCCTCGATCTTGAGTTGATGATACCACGATCTTAAATCTATTTTAGAGAAGACGGTAGCCCAGATAATTGGTCAAACAGATCATCTATTCGAGGCAAGGGATATTTATTCTTGATTGTTACTTCATTAAGGGCTCTGTAATCTACATATAATCTGGCGAGCCATCCTTCTTTCGACAAATAGCACAGGGGAACCCCATGGAGATGAGTGGGTCTAATAAATCCCTTAGCTTGAAGATCCTCAATTTGAGCCTTTAATTCCTCAAGTTCATCTACCGCCATCCGGTATGGTCTTTTAGCAATTGGGGCGACTGGGCTTTAGGTTGATCACAAATTCTATCTCCTATCGGTGGCATGCCCGCGGTTCTTCGGAAAGACTTACGGATAATCTTGAACTACGGTGTTTCTTCTAATGTCTTTTCTTCAAGGTGATGGATTGCGCGTCCGACGAGGCGATCCACACTAACTTTTATTTTCTTTCAGAGGCTTTGGTGAGCATTACTTTCCTATTTGCACAGTCTAACAATCCTTGATTATTTGCTAGCCAATCCATTCCTAAAATGATGTCCAAGGTGCGAGATGGCAAGATCAAAGGTCACTGGAAAATCACAATCCTCCATGGTGATTTCTACCCGAGGGCTAACTAGAGTAGCTGTTAAGGGTCCTCTGGGAACTAAGTACCACAGGTTTCTTTAATCTAAAGGTTGGCAACAACTTTTTCAACAAATCCCCGAAACAAAAGAATGCGAAGCACGAGTCAAACAGAACTTGTGCGGGTATCGACTTAACAGAGAACATACCCATAAGTACTCGGTGGCATTTTGAGCATCTTCTGCAGTGGCGTGGTTGACACGGCCATGGTGTGGAGCGATGCTGTCCTTGATGCTTGAGGTGCCCGATAATTCTTGTTTGATCTCGGCGATTGAGCTCGGGTTGAGGAGATTCGGATTAAACTTCCTGGAGTAGCTTGGCGATCCAGGCGATTGGCGAAATGCCCTTTTGCCCGCGGCTAAAGCAGTGGAGGTTGGTAGTTGTTTTGGTTGCGAAGACCGCCCTATGGGACGGACCATCCCAATTCCACCGTTGTTGGGCGTGGTGCTTGGAATGGAGCTCAGGGTCTTGGCGTTGCTACCGCGAAAAGATGAGCTGCCTTGGTATCTTGATTTGGGTGGAAGGTGTTCGAGGTCGTTGGGCTGTCCACTTCCTCTTCCTCTGGTTTCCAAAATTTTCCTTTCATTCTCCAAGATGAGAGCCTTATTCACGGTGATGGAAGCTGGAATGGTCGTGCGAGAATCAGTGTGCTCGCATTTCCTCATGCATACCTTCTAGGAATCGATCAATCTTCTCTTCCTGATTGGCTACGTCCCGTGAGGCATAGCGAGCTAGCTGGTTGAAGCGTGTGAGATACTCCAAGATAGACATATTTCCTTGCTTCAAGTTTCTAAACTCGTTCTTTTTCATCCTCATGATGCTCTTTGGAACAAAGTTACGCCTAAAAGCAGTCTTAAACTCAGCCCAAGTGATGGCTGACTCTGCTTCATCTTCATTGTGGTTCTCTTCGTCTTCCTGCTCTTCCTGCTGATCGTCTGCTGGATCGACAGCTCCTACTCCTTCCTCCTCTGCTTCCTCTTCTTCTTCTTGTTCTTCCTCTTCATCTGAGCTGTTGCCTACGGGTTTCTTCTTTCCACGACAGGCGAGGTAGTTTTCCCACCATGCCGCCATGCGGCTTGCTTTAAGGCGATGAGCGTGAAGTCTACCTTGTCTTCTTGATTGCATCGTGCAAGTTTAAGCTTTTTCTCAGTATCACGTAGCCAATCTTCGGCTTCTAAGGGTTCATTAGCTGAGGAGAAGGTCATTGGTCGGGTTCTCAAGAAGTCAGATAAGTTGGAGTTGCGACCATTGCATTGGCTTCTTGGTGGATAGCATTGCTGAAGGATCTGTGTTTCTTTGTGCTAATACTTGTGCCATGGTTGGTGGTCTGGAGGTGGTGGTGGCGAGTTCAAACCATAGCCTCTGCCTTGGCCTCTTCCACGAGCTGCGGCCCTTGGGGCTCGGCCTCTACCACGAGCAAGACCCTCACGGGAGCCATCCGGAACAATCTAGAGCCGTTTTAGAGACTAAAAGAAAGAAGGAAAGACATATATGAGGTTTGCTAGCCCCTAATGGCACAACATAAAACCAAGCGAAGAGAAGCAATTAAAACACAAGGCATTATGCCTACTGATGAGTTCATTACATTGGGGTTAGGTGTTACATGACGGTAGTGCACGACATACGGTTTACAACAAGTCATGACACCGCATACACAACGTCTACTAACCGGGTACATAAGGGGATACATGCGGGAAAGTGTGCGTGCACACCAAAAGAGATCGCCTAGACATACTCTTGTCTAACCTACATCGATCCACCTGGGACGGGAGTGGTGCCGCCGCAGACGCAATCACACAGAAAGCGGGAGCGAGAGACGATCTTTGGGAGATCGGGAGCGAGATCGAAGGGCTCGACCTGTTGTTGGAGGGACGGAGGCGGACGCGGCGGCGCCCCTGCTGGGCTCTGCAAAGGGTGCCATTGGGCGGTGGCGCCACGCTTATGCGCGCCGTCATTCGTGGGCGAGTCCACGCGCTGGCGGCGCTAATCTTGGATCTGGCTGGTCTTTGGAGCGGACATCGTACGGATGCGGCCGAGCCGACATCGGGTGAAGATGGCACCGTACGGATGCGGCGGAGCTAACTGCGGGCCGGAGCCGCACCGGTGCTTTGGTGGCGTAGACGAGGGTAAAGCGCGATGGCTCGGCGCTCGAGCCCGGCCTGCGGCGAGCCTCTCGCGCTCGCCACCTGAAAGGCGATCGGTAGCGGTTGGTCGGGCGCCGAGGACGTCCGATCGCTGCGAGCTTGCGGTCGGGAGAATGCGCAGATGCCCAATCTCTGCAGGCGAAGGCATAGGAGGCGACATTGCTGCGTCGGTGGATCTCGTGAGACAGTGGGGTTGTCCACCTACGTGGTCGAGGCGTCGAAGGAAGGCGCCTGGCGGATGCGAGGAATGAGCAAAGCGCATCGCCGCAGCCTATCCTCGTGCACTGGCATAGGTGAGCCACGGCGAGGCGCGCCGCGTCTGGATGGCGTCGGCGAGGTACATCCGTGGAGGCTCGGCATGGGCGGTATGGGAGTGGAGCTCTCGCTACTATCTCGTGCATAGATGAAAACCTCCATGGTCCACAAATCCATGCCGTGGATGTGGGTTCTCTGCCTCGAGAAGCAGGCGGCGGGTGTACCGAGACAACGCAGCGATTGCCGCAGGATCTCGTGAACGCTCCTTCGCTTTCACCATGGGAGATGTGATCCCATGGACCAACTGTGCAACTCCGCCATCTAAAAATTTTGAACATCAATAGGTTAGAGCGGATGAAATACAAAAGAAATTTTTGGTTGAGTATAGAAACTAAGAGAGTTGAGTAAAGCAATATTACGTTATATTTTTGCAAAAGTTTTACATAGCTTTAGTAAAAGGGCTCAGACCTTAAATCGTGACCGTCTAACTAAGGTTTCTACTGATCGTATGCTCGATACCAGCTCTGCCGGACCCCAAGTTTAATACACTGAATCCTCTGTGATAACACCGCATTATTCCTGGATCGATAGATAATGCTCACGAGATACATCGCTGCAGCATTTCATACACGATAAATTCATACATTACAATACCGAGTTCAAATAGATCACATCGGGCCGTGGTTACAATAGAGCGTCAAAGCCAAATGTCTTACAATACATAAAAGCGGAAGCGTACATAGCGTAGGGGCACGACTCACCACAGGCAAGCGACTGGGATAACCCGAGTACCAATGCTATTAATCAGGGACCTGACTAATAACGAAGGCACCCGCCAAAACTAGCCTGGTCAACTTTACTGAGGCAAGAGGCAAGACTACCGAAGCCTATTCTAACAACCACCGTCTTCATTTCCTTCGGCATCCTGATCCTCATGATAAGCGTAGTGCTCTTGATTCACATCTTCTGAAAGGGGGGTTAAGAGCGAGATTGAGCACAAACAACCGTGCTCCACGAGCCAACACACAGAATGCATATAATTATAGATGCAAGGCTATTCAAGGAAGGCTCGGGTTCTTTTAGTTGCATAAAGCGATATTTGGAAATACCATAACTTAAAATCTCTATGACTTAGCATTTTTCAAGAACTTATGATTTAAATACTAAGAGTGTACAATAAACGGAGTAGTTTCCAATTCCAAATTTTATGGTTACATCCACCATATTTTAGGGTTACATCCCCCAATGCTTAACTTTTGAATAGCAGGTTACTTCCACCTTAATACCAACACTGGAGTACATCCCTCCAGTACAAATTACCAAAGTCAGGTTACATCCACCTTAAATTCAAACACTGGAGTACATCTCTCCAGTACAAATTACCAAAGTCAGGTTACATCCGCCTGACAGTTTTCTCCCCACCCACATTAGTTTTTAAATAGAACTAACTCGAGAAAGATTTCCGTGTCTGCCCTTGACCGTGGGCACGGCTATTCGAATAGTTTGTTTAAGTACTCTGCAGAGACTGTACATCTTTACCCACAAGAGATAATCGTCCCGATGGTTCTACATGATTCCTTTGACATGCAGATCGAGAAAATATCATGAGGCCTTTACAATACCTCACACTCTAGCATTTCACTCCTATGGGGTTACGTCCATAGGTTGTGCGGGATGTCCACCATAGGTTAGCGCAGTCGGACTCCACTCTCTACATACGCTATCCTAGGCGACGTCACCTACATCCGGTGTCCCATTCCAAGTGGGGTTTTCATTACCCACCTACACACGTTCTCCGTGAAATGAATAGAGAGTTCAGTAAATTATTTAGCCAAGCCTACAATATGCCAGCTTGTGGTTGTACTGTTATACACGGAGGGTCCACACAGGATTAAGTCCTTAAATTGTTCGGGCGGTTCATTCCACAATCCCTTGTGTTACATCCACACCCACCGTTCTTTCCACCCGCCCAAACAGGTTCAGCAGATTTTTGGGTTTTGAGAAGCATAACACATTTTAACATAAATACTCAGCCACGTACATCCCATGGCTGACCCAAAACTAGTTTCCATGATTAAAGAATGATTATCAGGGCTACTGAGGCCCTGGATTCGATAAGACCAGCATGCCAGTAATATGACTTATAACTATCTTAGTTATAGTTTATACCTAGGGCGACAATGATCATGTGGTTCAATGGTACTAGTGGGGTATATCATTATGAGGTGGATACAGGTTATTAGCTACCTTAAAAGTGACATACGTTTGCTTATAAAGTAAAGCATGCAGATTTTCATAATTTAAATGAACATAGTTTCACATAAAATATAGGCGCAAAATGATCAAAGTGTTGACTCGCCTGGATCGAAAGCTTGGGGGTCTTGTGCTGCTTCAGGTGGGGTCTCGTTCGTGTCGTCGAACTCTACTCGGACGGGAATACCGGAAAAACCACATAAAATGAAGAGTAGAATAAGAATCAAACCAAACAATAAAACAACTCAAATGAACTCGGAATTGAACCAAACTAGAACCATTAAACAGGTCTTGATTTTAGAAAAATTTAGAAGTTGGTTTCGTCCAATTCGGAGTTAGGGTTTAAAAGTTATAGTGCTTTGAAGTTTTAACTGCTGGAAAATCCGAATAATATTAAAGAAATGCATTGCGGACGGTGGCTTAATTAGCTGGGTTTTAATGCCCTCATTAACCACCGGCTTGGGACCGTTTAAATGGCGGTTAAGACAACCACTAAATGCACTAGTGTGTGCTTAGCTCGTTGCTCGCTCTAGCTCGTCCCGACCGCTGGGAGGCGGAGCCGACCGCGGCGGGAAGGCACGAGGCGCGCGGCGCTGGCCCAAACGGGTTGCCCACCCGGCGCGCACCGGGAGGCGGAATCGGCCGGTCCTCGCGCGGCGCGGCGGCGGCGGTTAAAGCGCGCCGAGCATGGGTAAAGGCGCCGGCAGCTCGGGCCAAAGGGCTCGATTCTCGGCAGTGAGCATCTATGGGCCTTGTTGAACTCACCTAGGACGTTGGCCGGGGCCGAGGTGGAGCAGGGCGGGCCGGCGGCGAGGGATGGCTTGGCGACGAGGTGGATGACGGCGGCCGCTCGTTGGGGAGGGCGGCGGGGTCCGGCGGTGTGGCGAGCGTTCACGGGCCCGGCGGTGCTCTCGCAAGGAATCGACCGGGACTCGCGCTTCACCGGAAGACCCAACGCCGGCGGTGGCGATGAAACGTGTCGCCGGCGGCTGCGAGAGGAAGGAGGCGATTAGGCGGGAGGAGGAAGAGGGATAGTGGGAGCGCGGGAGGGCCTCAGGAGGGCCGGGTGTCGACCGGCGGCGCAGGGCGGCGAAGTCTCCTGGCAGCGCACGCACGGCAGAGGAAAACGACGATGTGGGCGTTCTCGAGCGAGCCTCGGCGGGGTGAGTGTGAAGTAAGCGGCGCCATGTATAGTGCCCGGGGAAGCGCAACGAGACGCCGAGGAGGCAAGGCGGCATGGCGCCGTGCATGCACGCAGCACGCGAAGGCGATGGTGGCGAGGAGCAGCGTGATCAGGCGTACCACGGTGGCGCAGCAACAAGGACGAGCGACGTGCACGGCAACGTCTCACAGAAACTGAGGCCGGCTGCCATTGTCGGGCGCTGATGGCGAGGAGAGGCGCTGAAGACGAGGGCTGACACCGCAATAACTCGCCGACAGAGTTCGTGCCGCAAGACGACAATCTACTGCTCTGCCAGAGGAGGAGAATGGAGTGTTGGCTGGAAGGCTTGGGAGGAAAATCCTACAGTTAGCATACATACATACTCATATATGTATACTGGTATATATACATATATACATGCATATATCTTTTCTTAACATTCTGAGCCTCCTGAATCCTTTAATCCATGAAGTATATTTCATATTTTAGATTTTATGAGATTAACTTGATTTTCTTCCCTGGAGAAGGAGCAAAGTTTTTATTTTAAAGGACTTTCGCATTTTCTAGGATATACACATATATGCATATATATACATATATACATATATATGTATTTGGAAGCAAAAAGAATAGCCAACTGAGAATAAAAGCTTTCAATTTCATTAACATATATTTGAATTTTACACTGGCAGAGGATTTTGAAAATGGGGTGTTACATTGGGCCATCTGGTTAGCTCGAAGGAGGACACTACATGAGGGAGAGTTTCAGAGCCCGTTTGCAATAGTGGGTCTCATAAACAAGCTGCTCTCTGATCTGGAAATTGCTCGAGGAGTAAACGGTACACAGGTGAAAAGAAGTGCTCAGGTGAGGAAAGTGGATTCTTTCATGACAAGGGCCTTATTTTTTTTAGCTTTTAAAAGTTATTTTTTGGTTTTTCTACGGTAACTAGTTTTTAAACGGAATATCTTTTTAAAATAGAGTCTACTAGTTAATTTAATTGTAGTACATACTGTACCGACTTCATTTATATCTTCAAAAACCGTATGTAAGTTTTTGTTACTCTGTAATCTCTCACAAAAACAGCTTAAAAACTACAGCCGTAGTCAAAAGTTATAAACCGCAGCTAAAAAGAACATGCCAAGGTGCAGTGAAGTTGAATATGCTTCCGTGTCACGAAATGACACAAAAGGTGTTGTGGCCGTAGTCTGCAGGAATGAACGAGGAGGTTCTGTGGCTGCTGGCGCCATGGTATGGCCGGGAATTTCAGAGCCAGAAACTCTTAAGAGGCTATGGCGTGTAATGAAGCCCTAGTGCTCGTGAAAGATTGTGGAATATTTGTGTGGCGTCCGATTGCCTCAAAAGTGTTCAACGATATCCATAAGATGTCGCGTTGTCCGTATATGATGATCCTTCAAGACATCAAGGAAAGGCGGAAATCCTTTGAAAGTGTGCAATTTGTACACGAAGGTAGGGAATCTATTTTGAAAGCTCTTGAAAAAGGCTGGCATGTTTGGCTTACTTCTCCCCCTGCAATGCTAGATGTAACTGAATATTGAGAATGAATAAATGCCCTACATTTTTTTTTTAAAAAAAAGCAGACCTGATTACGTGCACTCCAGTAGAGATCAATCTTTCAAAGGCGGGAAAATGGAGAAAAGAAAGAGATTATTGTCGACATGCTAGGGATCAACAGGTTCGATATGCCCCCCGAAAAAGGCGATCTCTTTCCCTACGCTCGTGGCTGCTCACCACCACTTTGCGCTTCTTTATCAGTACTATCCATTCCAAAGCGGACAAGCAACCGTGCTAGATTCCAACCGCTGCACGTCAGGAGCAATCTTATCGTCTGTCACCGGCGACGCAGCGACAAAACAAGTGACCTAACACAAAACCCACGACCTGTCACCCTAAAAATTGAAGCAACTGGCGAGCCGAGCCCTCCGTTGGCAAAGGCAGCCGGCATTGGTGCACTGTTTATAAACAGTGTCTTTCGAGCATCTTTTGGGTACACACATGTACGTCTAGTGGTCAAGACATATGTCCGTACTCATAAAACTTTTGAGTCTATGTTTGTCTTAAAACGTGTCTATTAGACACACTCATATGAGTGTGTAAGTATGTGTGGTGTTGTGTGTATGTGTTTGTGCATGTGTGCATTTTGGTTGTATAGAAAAAGAGAAAAAAAATTGAATCAACTGTTGATTCAAAAGATTTTTCAAGAAAAAATAGAGAAATTCAATCCAAAAGAAAAAATTCCTATGAGAAATGTTGGATTGGTAAGATTACTTCGAAGAAATTTCGTAGTACAGAAAAATTCCTATAAATTTTAGAGGAATTTTAACATCACGTCTAACCTCATATTAGCAATTCATCTGAGAGTTCCAATGCACATTCTCACTCCAAATAATTAATATTTAATCTTGAAATTCCTGCAGTTTTTTATAAGGCAACCAAACACATCTTTTGAACCATTCCTGTATTTTTGTTTCCTACGAGGTTCAACAAGTCATGGCCATAGTTATTGAAATCGGACCGAAGATCGAACCGACATAATCATCGATTCACGGTTCAGTTGTTCGACCGGTGGTTCGGCGGTCTAACCGCCGGTTCCTGCATCACAGATCCAAATAAACGAAGAAGCACCAATTCGAGAGCAACCAAACTGTTAGCTAGATTCTCAGATCCAAAATCAAAAAAGAAAAATGATGAACATTTGACAAAAACAAGTGAATCCATGCATGTAGTAGTAGTATCACACCTAATCGCTAGCTGCAGACTGCAGGAAGCCGCCGTCGTCGAGCCCTTGCTGCAGTGTAGCCTCGATGTCGCGGATCGTGAGCCCTTGCCACGTGAAGCCACCACCGTGGATCCACCGTCGTCGAGCCGCCGCGAGAGATGGAGATTGGAGACAGAGAGAGAAAGGCAAAGAAAGAATGAGGAAGGATTATCCATAGCAATTCCAATTTCCAAACCGTAGCAATTCTTCCTTGGATCATCACCGCGCATCCAAACCCAATAAAAATTCCATCAACTTGTAAATCCAAACATGGCTTTCTCACCTAATCAAACTTCCGCGTGCAAATCCAAAAGCTGGCCGTTTCCAATGCCATGGCCTTTGCCACCGAAGTGCCAAATGCTCGCCACGTGAGAGCCATCGTCGCCATCGTCCTCCATGGCTCCATCTCGTGCCACGGAAGCTGCGGCTGCTCCGCCAACGGCAAGAAGACGCATGCGCTTTCTAGATCCGCGCAGGCCCTACTCAAAAGCGCTTATTTTAAGTGACTTTTGAATGAAAATTATTGTATCGGACTGAAAAAATATTGTAGCTGACGGTGTCTTATTTACCGTAATTAAATTTAAAAATTTTAAAAATAGAACAAATAGGTTAGCCCGTCACGGACAATACAAACGAATGTGAGAAAAAAATAAAACCGACAAAAAGCTAAAAAACCAAAAAATCAGAAAATGACAAAATTGTTAAATAATCAAAAATAAGTCAGAAGCCAAAAGCCTAAGCCGAAACAAGCGGGGCTATATGGATGGTCTTTAAAGCAAACCGATCTGGTGTAGTCTCTGGTTTTGGTTCTTTGGGTTTAAGGGTAGTCTAGTTCGATTTTAATAACTATGGTCATGACATTTTAATCCTAGATTTTTTCTATTACTACAATTTAAAATTAAAATCCAACGAATCAACGGTGCCTTACCCATAGGCTGCAGAAGTTAATTCGGGCATTCATGAAAGAAAGACACTGCAAAACACGGTAGGCTATGATCCCTCTCTCCTCATGCGTCTCTGCCATCTAATCAATTATCAGTGCTATCGTTGGTTCACCGGAGGTAAGCACATAAACCACTGGAATTTGTTACAGACATGCGTGCCCGCCTGGGAGTTGAGACATGGGTGCGACATCTAAGGAACATCTTTTAAGCCATGTTTACATTGATTTCTACTTAAAAAATCAATAGTCAATATAAATATTTGCCTTTTGAAGCGACTTCTTTACTTCTCTCGCTACTGTTTCGCTCCAGGGATAAGGTAAAAGTCATGGGTGCATCATGTACCCCACTTCTTTCGCTCCAGTCATGTGCACACATTTTTCTCACTTTTCCCACCACTCATACCCTCTTTCTAAAAGCCGCTTCTTTCAACTATTTCTATTCATTTTCAGCCAAAAGTTACCAACAAAAACTGGTGATTTCACCACGCTTATGGGAGGACCGTGTTTGCGTTGCGTCTGTTGTTCCTTCACAAATCAAGCAACACGAATCCGACTATTGATCACATGGGGTTATGCGGGGGCTCACAACCGTTTTCTTCCTTGGCCCCACGCGCGCGCACACACAGGTGACAACCTAATGCGCAAACACGATGCGACGCAGAAAAAGGCGATGAAGTGGCACTTCTCCTCTGGATCCAACTCACTTGGCTCCGTCTGTTCGTCGGCGAGCAATGCCTAGGCGGCACGGCCTGAGACCAATGACGTGTCAGCTCTATGCCGCGCCACAGCTCACAATCTCTCGTCTCTTCTTATCCACCACGCATACGCCACTAGCTAGCGTGGCCGCTGCTTTGATTGCCCCTTGCTGCGTTTGACTACCCCTGGGCCTCATCGCCCCGTCCCCAACCCCTCCCCGGAGGAGCACAAGCGAGCCAGCCACCTTTTTTCTCACCTCACCAGGGTCCCTACTCACCAACTCAACCCCACCGCCAGGTGGGTCACATGATCTGTGCGGAGCAAGCGGCTCTCGGGCTACGTCGCTTTCGAAATTCCGAAGCCCCTATCGCCGAAAGCGATGGGTGGAAGGGGGGTGCAACAGCGAGCCGGGGGGCGCCCTGATTGGGGACATGCCCACCTGAGGACACGCATTTCGCAGTGGTCAGATGGACTGGGCACAAACGGGATTGTAGCTGCGGGAGCGGGTGCTCAAGCTTAGATTGGTGCGGAGAGTAGGGATGAAAACGGATCGAATACGGATGGATAATGCCTCTGCCATATTTGTTTTCGTATTTTTCCTCAATGCAGATACGAATAGCCCGGATACGAATACGAATAATATCAAATACAAATACGGAACAAATATGAATAGAAACGAATACGGTGATGAATATTTTTTGAAACATAAAAACCCTTAAATTGTATGCCAAAAATTAATGAGAACATATAGCTAGTTTATTTGATGCAAACATTCATGAATTGTTCACATTTTCAGCAACCACACATAACATTGGCACTAGCAAGCTGCATTAATTAGTTTATTGCAAACATAACACTTAGTTTAATGGACTGTATAAGTCGTATTAACCATTGCTTTGTTAGAAGATAGACAGAATCAGTAACTCTATCGAGATTATTATATTCTCCATATGGGTACCGACTATAACTAGGTGAAGAAACCCAGAGCTGGTATAGAACCCAGGAGTGGGGGATCCAAAGCAGGAGGAACCTAGAACAGATATTTAAATTTGCAT
Organism: Dendrocalamus sinicus; assembly: GCA_036346575.1. NCBI lineage: Eukaryota > Viridiplantae > Streptophyta > Magnoliopsida > Poales > Poaceae > Dendrocalamus > Dendrocalamus sinicus. The sequence goes on along the minus strand of CM070660.1, from coordinate 4,899,107 downwards.
CAGAATTATTTAAGCAGCAATGTACCAATTTAATCAGTATGCGCTAAATTTTAATCTATCGACGACACTTACTTTATCATAAATACTTGCTAATGGTGTTTTGCAATGTAACAAGATTAGCAAATTTTTATGGGGTAATTTAGCATGCAACGAAAATGCTCAGAATTAAATAATCATGAAAGATATTTTTATTATGCACATGTTTAATCTCTTCTTTCTCTCTTTTCTCTATATCTCTACTCTCTCTTCCTTGCCCTTCATCTCCCGAATGGCCAGAGCCATTCATCTCCTTATCCCTTTCCTTCTCTCTCTTCCCACTCCATTTTTTTTCTAGTCAGCGAACACTTTTGGCCACTCCTTTCACTAGTTCCCTTACCCCTTCTTCCCCAAATCTCATCTCATCTCCTTCCCTGTTCCTGCTTCCTCTCTTCCTCTCACTCCATTTCCCATTTCTTTGGTTCTAGCTCCAAATCGACGCCACTCCTGGCTCCACTGGTCTACAGTTGTCTGCGCCTGGTTTCCTCGCCTCCAGTCTGGCCGTCGCGCCTCTCGACCGCCTCCAGCCTGGCTCAGCCTCTGCGACGTCATGCCTGGCTCAGGCTCCTCATTGGGTGGATTTATCCCTACCGCGGTTTACTTTCTTAGGCCTATTATGCTTTTCATTTATTTCAGGTTTGAGGATTGGATTTGTTGCTTGTTTTGGTGATTTCAGTGGTGGTGGTGGTGTGCAACAAGGCTTACTACGATGGGGCTCGAGGCATTCCCATGTGTCGAGAGAGATGGGCGACGGAGGTCGGTGAGGTGGCTGGTGGTGAGGCGAGGGTGGCTTCAGCACTTGAGAAACGATTAAACGAATCGTATTCGTGAGTGACGACAGACGACATCTCTATGTGGCTACCTGTGTCTGTGTGGACTAGCCAACTAGGTCGCATAGAACGACGAGTCATGAGCTCATGGCAGTGACGGGCCGTCGGCTGGCTTTGGCGCTTGGCTAGTGAGCAAAATTTTTTGGATATCCGGCGTCTTATTATCCAGATAATTCGTATTCGTATTCCTATTTGACGGATACCAGGCTTACTATATTCATATTCGTTTTCGATAAAAAAAATCTGTATTTATTTCTGTTTTAAGAATTATCTAAAGAAAATATGATCCGAGACAATTTAAATTCGTTTTGTCCGAATCATAAAAAATTATCTGGTCAAGAGGCTATAGTGAAAATGCAGAGGCCGTCGTCGGGGCGTGGAGGGGAGCCAGGAAAGGAAAGCAGGGGCCTTTTCGCATTTCACACTGCCTTTTCGCGAAATTGCACGCGGCCACGCTCGGCTTCTCTCCCCCTCGTGGAATTTTGCGGCTGGGCACACTGCACTGCTCAGGTTTTTTTTTGTAAAGGAGCCTAATAAAAGTACTACGAAACGGGAATCTGTTCTCTCTTGCTTTTACGACCAAAAACGTTACCACGATGTGTCGATGTTGGAGTTAAGGTAGTGCTAAGCCGACCCTTGTTTTTTTCCCCACTATAACTGTAACGCCCGTTTCTGGGAACGGTACGGAACCTCATAACCGTACAGAATGCACAGTTACGACGTTCAATAGTATGAGCGATGATCACAACAGTACAAGCTTACGCAAAAGATCCAACTTTATTACAATATAGATTGTCACAGGTTTTACATAGCGGGCACCAGCACCCACAAACTATAATACATTACAAAAGGATCGAGCGGCCTGAACGTAGATTGAAACCTAAGACCAATCATCGTCAGAACAGATTGGTTCATTAGGAGCTTCTTCTTCCTCAGGCTCATCGTAGCAACCTTGATCTTCTGGAAATTTTGTTTAGCAAGTAATGAGTACCACCGTACCCAGCAAGTTACAGGGGTAAACCTTATTTACTATTTGCAAGGATATTCAAAGGATGGAATATATTGGTTTTATTACACTGGGTGGATGCAATTTTATTTGCAAACAAAGAAAGTTTAAAACATTTGCTCCTTAAGATCAGGGGTTTTTCATTATCAGATAAAGTTCAACATTAACCAAATTAAAATTCACATAAATCTTACTTATGCCTCATTCTTGGAATCACCCAATTAACACAGCTTCATTAACCGGAAGCACGGCGTATTCGAATACTATTTATTTCACTCTGCAGAGTTGCTCAACTTTACCCACACGATCTCTTAACCCCCGCGACAGAGTTAAGAAAGCCAGGTCGGTTCACTGCTCAATTCTTTATATAGACTCTACCCGATAGCATCACCTAGTCACGGCCACAAATTAAATCAAACTCCTCTGCCGTTTTAAGTGAACACTACCGTTGTTAGGTATCCAGCGGCATACCTAACTCCCCGACATCCTGTCATCTCAACCTATAGAGTTTCAATCAAACTGAGCAGCTACTAAACCAGTGTTGACAATTCAACTCCTGTGGTTTGAGCGATTACTATGTCATTATTTGGCACAAGGTTTTGTCCTTATATTTTTCACCGAGGCACTCAACAGACTTCCTCGTGCTCAAAAGCACTCACCACCACCAAACCAAACCAGATCCATCCTCGGGTAAAGCGATGGGCTAAATCCGTTATTCGGAGCCCCACCAACCTCTCTACCCGAAGTCCCATTCTAAGATAAAGCGGTGGGCTAAATCCGCCACTCGGAGCCCCACCAACCTCTTTACCTTAGATCCAAGTCTTTTTAAATTCTACTGGCCCACGGCCAAAGTCACTTATTAGTGTACAATGTTGAATGAGATGATCGTATATACATTTGTACAATATTTTTATTCTTACTAAGGTTGTCAAGGTGAATGTGGCCATCAATTAAAACAGGGCATATTTCAGTGGTAGGATTAACTAGTAGCATGCCATTCTAAACATTTTATTTTAGGTAAATAACATTCCATAACTATTCATAATGAAATTACATTAAATAAATAGTATGAATATCATGGGATCCAATATGATCAAAAACATGTAACTTGCCTTGTCGATTAGGATTTCGACAATGTCGTAGATCAATGCAATTGGTTCTTGCTCTGACACCGCAACCTCTGAGGCGCGGAAGCTAACGTAAACACATAAAATAACAACATAAGTCCAAACTTGATTCTAATCAAGCTAGGAAAATAATCTAAAATAAAAGGAGTAAATTGCATAAAATCTCAAATAAACATTTAAGAGATATTGGGAGGATTTTTGATGAAAGCAAATATTTGGATTGGGTGGAATTGGAATTTATGGAGGCTTGAAATTTTAATAAGCTAAGTGCAAGGAAGAGGGAAATTCAAATTTATAAAATTTAAATTTGAGGAAATGGAGTTGATATTTGGATTCGTGACATTGAATTGGTCAAGATGGGATAATTTGGTATTTTGGGATTTTGGATTTTTCTGGAATTTTTGGGGCTTTTTCTAAATTTTTCGGATTTTCTAAATATGTGAACAGTGTTGGGCTCGACCCGAGCAACAGTGCGGCTCGGTCGGCCTTTTCTCCCGCGCGGCAAACCGGCTCCCGGCCCAGCCCGAGCGCTCGGCACAGAAAGCCGCGCACCACGCTACAAGACGCGGCGCGCGCGCGCCTCCGCGCTCGTCGCTCGATGGGCGGCAGCGTGCGCGGCACCGACGGGCCAGATCTCCCAAGCGTGGCCGTCGGATGAGGGGAGGGCGACAGGTGAACGGCTGTGGTTTGATTGGATCTGAACGGTGGATTGCTACAGCCTGGACGCCCCCGATACAGCCACGTCGCCCCCGGGAGTCGTCTTCAACCTCCGGACGGCTCCCGAGCGGCCGAACAGAGGCCGCCATCTCCGGTGGCGCGGCGTTGTCCGGGCACGAGAAGTGGAATGGGTTTCACAGAGTCTACACACGGGATTTAGGATCCCATTTGAGTACTGGGGCGGGTGGGGAAGTGGATAACGGCGGCTAGCGGCGGCCGGGAAGACCGTGGCCTCCGCGGCGGAGCTAGGAAGGTCCGGGGAGGTTTGAGTCGAATTGGCTAGGGTTTCACCATCTACGGAACATTAGAAAGCTAGGGGAATTGACGGTACAGCTCGGGGAAGACTCAGGCGAGCTGGCCACGGAGAGGTCTTTACGACCGACAGCAATCTTCGCTGCCACGGCCCAGGGCAAATGCTCAAACTCCAACGGGTTCACCAACATGTTCCAGAGACAGTGGAGATCATGTGAGAGCTCGGAATCGAAAAATGGTTGGCGGAATCGAAGGATTGCAGTTAGGGCTCACCGGGCTCAGGGGCGGCGACTGCGGCTAGCAGGGGCGATGGGAGCTCAATTGGTTGCGGGAGAGGGTTTGTGAGGGTGCCAGAAGCCTCAGGGAGCTGCGAATTGGGCTTTATCCCCTGTGTAGGTCGGTTGCCCGAGATATTTCTCGTGGTCGCGTTCGGCTCACGCTGAACGGAGAGAAGGGGAGTGCACCGCAGTGGAGCAGGGGCTGTGTGGAGGAGATGGCGCGGCTGCTCTGCCCACTAGTACGGCTGGTTGACCCGAGAGTTGAAGAAATCGCGAGAAGGAACGAGCTGTAGCGGTGGCGGGAGCTGCGCGCAGGCGCCGGCGCGCTAAGCGAGGGAAGGAGCAGAGGCGTGCAGCTGGCAGGTGGGGCCGCAGCTCAGGGAGGTCGCAGCGTGATGATGGAGGGCGCCGCAACTTCGTGCGCGAGGGAGACGCCGCGTGTACAGTGGCTGGCGTCTCCGGGAAGAAGAAGAGGGCGCCCGCGCGTGAAGGCGCCAGGGGAGGAGCGAAGGCGTAGAGGCCAAAAGAGGAAAGTGCACTTCCAAGCCTACTTGCCAAATTGAGAATGAATTCACAAATAAACACACTTTGCAGAATTCAAAAATTTTGAAATTTTGGGGTGTTTCAACCTACCCCCCTTAAAAAGAATCTCGACCCCGAGATTCCTTTGGCTCAGGGAATAAGTTGGGAAAATCCCGCTGTAAATCCGACTCCTTTTCCCATGTAGACTCCTCTGTTGTATGATTCTTCCACTGAACTCGACAGAATTTAACATTCTTGCTTCTGAGCTGTCTCTCAGTTGTCTCAAGTATTTGTAATGGCTCTTCTGGGTAGGTCAGGTCTTCTTGAAGTTCAATCTCTCCTAGTGAAACTTCTTCTGTAGGCTGCCTTAGGCACTTTCTGAGCTGAGATACATGAAATACATTGTGCACTCTAGTCATGTTGGATGGTAATTGCACTTCATATGCCACTTCTCCGACCCTTTTTGTGATTTGAAATGGGCCTACATATCTGGGTGCCAACTTTCCTTTGACTTGAAATCGCTTGACAATTTTAAATGGAGTGACCTTCAAGTATACATAATCTCCAACTTCAAAACTTAGGTCTTTTCTTCGGGTATCTGCATAACTCTTTTGACGGTCTTGAGCAATCTTCAACTTCTCTCGGATAATTCTTATATGAGCTTCTGCATCTTGTACTATTTGAGGTCCAATGCATTGCCGTTCTCCTGTGTCCGTCTAGTTCAAGGGAGTCCTACATTCTCGGCCATATAGTGCTTCAAATGGGGCCATCTGAATACTGGCTTGATAGCTGTTATTGTATGAGAACTGCGCAAATGGCAAACAAGTATTCCAAGCTGCTCCATATACTATGGCACAAGCTCTTAACATGTCTTCTAAAATTTGATTTGTCCTTTCTGTTTGTCCATCAGTCTGTGGGTGATAAGCAGTACTAAAATCCAAATCCGTACCCATTGCTTCATGTAATTTCTCCCAGAATGTAGAGGTAAATTGAGCGCCTCTATCTGAAACAATCCGTCTTGGGATTCCATGATACACCACTACTTTGGTTAAATAAAGCTCAGCTAATTTATCCTTTCCATATGTCTGTTTAATAGGAATGAAATGTGCCACTTTTGTGAGTCGATCAACAATAACCCAAATAGCATCATATCCTTCTTTGGTCTTGGGCAGTCCTGTAATGAAATCCATTCCAACGCTATCCCATTTCCATTCTGGTATTGGCAATGGCTGTAATAAACCAGCAGGCTTTTGATGGTTAATCTTCACTTGTTGACAGACATCACATTTACCCACATATTCTGCGATTTCCCTTTTCATATTGCTCCACCAGAATCTCTTCTTCAAGTCTTGGTACATCTTGGTTCCTCCAGGATGTATTGAAAATTGAGAAGAATGAGCTTCTGACAAGATTAAGTCTTTTAACTCCTTTTTATCTGGTATACAATATCGTCCACGAAATGTCAAAATTCCCTGGTCATTTTCACTAAAGTCTGTTGAATGCTTCTCTTGACTATCCTTCTTGATCTTTTTAATTTCTTCATCTTCAGCTTGGGCTGATTTAATTTGATCTGTTAGTAATGGCTGAATTTCAAGTGCAGCTAACATTTCTTGTTCCACCACTGTTAAATTTAACTTCTGCATCTCTGCTACTAGCTGTGTGGGTTGATCAATTTCACTGACTAGACTGTGATAGACTTTTCTGCTCAATGCATCTGCCACCACATTTGCTTTGCCAGGATGATACTGCAGATCAATGTCAAAGTCTTTAATCAATTCTAACCATCGTCTCTGTCTTAGGTTCAATTCTGGCTGGGTGAAGATATATTTCAGACTTTTATGATCTGAAAATATCTCACAATGATTGCCCAACAAGTAATGCCTCCATATTTTCAGAGAATGAACTACTGCAGCCAACTCCAGATCATGTGTAGGATAGTTCTCTTCATGTGGCAGAATCGCTTGAGGCATAAGCCACCACTTTTCTGCCTTGCATCAAGACACAACCCAATCCTTGCTTTGAGGCATCACAGTATATTTGAAAATCTTTCTCGGGATCTGGAAGTGTTAGGACTGGTGCAGTCGTTAACTTAGTCTTCAATTCTTGAAAACTCACTTTGCAGTCATGGGTCCATTTAAATGGTTTGTCTTTCTTGAGCAATTGAGTGAGTGGCCTAGCAATCTTTGAGAATCCTTCTATGAATCGGCGATAATAACCAGCCAATCCAAGAAAGCTTCTCACTTCAGTCACAGTGGCTGGTTGCTTCCATTCCATAACAGATTTGATCTTTTCCGGGTCTACTTTGACTCCTTCCTTAGAAATTATGTGACCCAAAAATGCAACTTCCTTCATCCAGAAGTTACACTTACTAAATTTTGCATACAATTTATGTTCTCTGAGCTTTGTCAAAGCAACATGCAAGTGTTCTTTGTGTTCTTCTTCATTCTTAGAATATATGAGTATATCATCAATGAACACTATTACGAACTTATCCAATTGTTCCATAAACACCAAATTCATGAGGTTCATAAAATAGGGGGGGTGCATTGGTTAACCCAAACGGTACAACCGTGAATTCGTAGAGTCCATATCTTGTGGTGAACGCAGTCTTTTCTCGATCTTGCTCTCGGATTTTCAATTGATGATAACCCGATCGCAGATCGATCTTTGAGAATACTTTTGCTCCTCTAAGTTGATCGAACAAATCATCAATTCTTGGCAGGGGATATTTATTTTTGATTGTTACTGCATTCAATCCTCGATAGTCAACGCACATTCTTTGACTTCCATCCTTCTTCTTAACAAATAGAACTGGAGCTGCCCAAGGTGACACACTTGGACGTATAAATTCTTTTTCTAACAATTCATCCAATTGTTTCTTTAATTCTTTTAACTCAACTGCTGACATTCTATAGGGGTGCTTCGTGATTGGTTGTGTCCCCAGGACCGTTCTATTGCTAGTTCTATCCATCGATCGGTGGCTTTCCTGGTAGCTCTTCGGGGAATACATCTCGGTACTCTTGTACTACTGGCACTTGCATTACTTCACTCACTGAAGCGTTGAGTGCACACCCTTTCATTCTTTGAAGCAACTCGTGGTCAGTATGAACTATTATTTCTTGACCTTCTTCACTGGTTAGGGTTACAGTTTTGGTCTCACATCTGACTATGGCTTTGTTTTTAGTAAGCCAATTCATTCCTAATATAACCTCTAACCCTTTCATATCCAACAATAATAAGTTGGCCTTAAACTTTAATCCCTGGATTTCCAATGTGAGATTACTACACCCAAATCGTGATTCCATTTTAATCCCAGGGGTTTGAATAGCATAAAGTTTCTGTAAAGGCACAACTGCTAACTGATGCTTTGTAACAAACGCCATGGATATGTATGAATGTGTGGCACCAGGGTCAAATAAAACTAATGCAGGTATGGAGTTAACTGGAAACATACCTACAATAATATCATTCGCCCCGGCGGCATCTTCTGCAGATATATGATTCACCCGGGCCTGGAGAATAAGATTACCAGCACCCTTGCCTTTTCCAGATTGATTACTCAGAGAAGTCCCTGCGGGTACAAGTACAACATTTCCTGTTGGGGTTGACTTGGTCTGCAATACATTAGTTTTCATAGTCTGCTGTTGTGTCCCTGCTTGAAGTTTTGCTACATCAGATGGTAAGTGCCTTTTTGGACATTGATCTCTATAGTGTCCAGTCTGACCGCAATGAAAACAAGCATTGTTCTTTTGTGGACAGTTTGTCTGATAATGATTTCCTCCACACTTAAAACACCTAACTGTTTGTTGCTGAAATCCACCACCCTGTTGAGGAGCATTGGATGATCGTCTAGGTACCAACATGACCTGACGTGTAACTGGCTGTTTACTTGGTAATGGTGTCCAGGTCTTGATCTTTTGAGTGCTAGGTGATGAAGTAGATGATCTTTGTATAGCTTTTCTTTTTCTAGATTCTTCTACTTCACCTCTTGCTTCTTCTGAAGTAATCAAACAATCTATCATTTCTGACAACTCTTTGAAACGGTGAGCTGATATGTGATATTTCAGAGATTTTTGTAAGCCTTCCCTAAACTTTTCCATTTTCTTATCCTCACTTTTCACATCATCTGGAGCATATCTTGCTAGTTCATTAAATTTATGCAAATACTCCATAACAGTCTTGTTGCCTTGCTTTAGTGCCAAAAATTCTCTCCTCTTGGCCTGAATTAAACCATCAGGAATATGGGCTTTACGAAAAGCTTCATCAAACATTTCCCATGTTATCTCCTGATCCGTGTGCATGGCTTGATAATTGATCCACCATGAAGCAGCCTGTCCTTGAAGTTGATGAGTTGCATACAACACCCTTTCTTTTTCATCACATTGTATTGTTTTCAACTTCCTATCAATGTCCTTCAGCCAATCCTCTGCAGCCATTGGATCTGACGATGTAGAGAATACTGGGGGTCTTGTTTTCTGAAAATCAGTCCATCTCGTTGTAGTTTGTGTGTTTCCTGTAGTCATCCCAACTGGGCTGCTTGAAGTAGCATGGGCCATTATCTGCTCTAACATTTTAGATTGTTGTTCTAATATTTTTGACTGATTCATCTCTGCCTGATGTCTATTTTGCTCAATCATTGCTAATATATTGGCAAGTGTATTCTGATTTGTTGCAGTGTTGTCCTGCCCAGCAGGCGGATTGTTGGGGTCAGATTCTACTCCATACATTTTATTTCTGCATTGGAGAATTTGAAGTCAACTTTACAGCGGCTTTACACAAACTACAGATAGATAAGTAAGAAATTGAATCTTAAGACAAGATTAGAGTGAACAAGACGAGAACAAGTGCGAACTAGAGGAGAATGCTTTGAAGGTAGACAGATAGAGACATTATTAACAAACCAAATTAAGAGATAATGAACATACATTCCATAATTCACAAGCTAGAAACAAACTACTTAGAGTTTATTACATAACTTGCATTACACAACCAAAAGTCTGACTCCAAGTACAAACTACTTATGCTTCCCTACTTTATTACTACTACTACTACTACTCCACTCTGTACAACCCAAAAGTCCAACTACTAACTCATACTACTGGAACTCCACTAGTCTATCACGTCTACTATTTCATTGGCTGATTCCAAAAGCCAACTGCCAGCTTTCCCAAAAGTCTCGCTGAACTAAGAAGTTTTCGCTATTCACCAACCCTCGGTGGGTGGGCGGCTAGCAGTATAGCGAATAACTTCTTCCGGGTCTTCATCCTCGTCGTCTTCTCCATTCTGGGCTTGTCCTCCAACTTCCCCGTCATTCTGGGCAGGCGGCTCCAAAGGACGAGCCGGCTGAAAGAGTGCACGATATTCAGGGGCGGTGAGGCGAGGACGAGGTCGGGAGGGTCCTGGTTCGTCGAGATCCATGGGAGGACGCGACGGACCGTATCCTTGGATAAGCTGGAACAAGCGGGCGACGAGATCTGGCACCTCCGGGTAAAGTGGAACAACTGGAGCGGGCACCTCCGGATAAAGTGGAACAGCTGGAGCGGGCACCTCCGGATAGAGTGGAACAACTGGGGCAACAAGAGCATCTGGAAGCGGAAGAAGACCGTGTCCATTACCCACTGCGGGGGACTCATCACATGCAGATAGTTCCCCTTCCTCCACCAAATTCCTTCTGTAGATCTCTTGCCTCATCTCGTGAAGTTCCTCCTGAGCTTGACGTAACTGCTCACGCAGCTCACAGGACTCCCGGGTCGCCCTCGAGTACATAACCTCCTGGTGTACTATGTACCTGGAGGCCACTCTCAGGCGTTCATCCTCTCCTTCCCTAGGATCCGGGGTTATGAATGACCCATCCATAGGGACTCGCTGTGGCACTAGATCGAATACTGACTCATTATATTCAGGATCGTAGTAGCGCCTCAGATGTAATACTGCATTCTTGGCAGCGTCCTGGATAGCGTCCCATTCCTCGATCCTTCAACCAACAAATCGCCTCTCTCTATCTGGTCGGATCGGTAACGGGGTAAGGTTGACCCATGCCTTCCAGGAAATACCACTCGCCTCCGAATGACGCGATACAGAATGGAACACCGGCTTATGCCAGTCATTAGCCCCCAGAAATTGCTGCATCTCCCAAAGCAAGTGGGGCCATCCTATCAGTCGATCCGGATCCGAGTGGATAAAATGGACCATCTGCAGACAACGAAAAAAAAATTTTGCTTTTAGAAAACATATAATTTTGCAAATGCAAAACTTAAGCCATAATTAAACTAAGACAGGAAAGACAATATTAAGGAATATGCATACGGCAATATTACTTATATTTTATGCAAATTCTTTTTACCATTTTCAATTAGGTTTTGCTATAAAACAGCTCTCCTAATCTCCCTTAGGTTTCGCTCTGATCAAGCAAGCCCGCTCGATACCACTGTAACGCCCGTTTCGGGGCGATGCGGAACCTCGTGAACGTGCATGAATGCACGATTCTGACGCTCAATAGTATGAGCGATGATCACAACAGTACAAGCTTACGCAAAAGATCCAACTTTATTACAATATAGATTGTCACAGGTTTTACATAGCGGGCACCAGCACCCACAAACTATAATACATTACAAAAGGATCGAGCGGCCTGAACGTAGATTGAAACCTAAGACCAATCATCGTCGAACATTGGTTCATTAGGAGCTTCTTCTTCCTCAGGCTCATCGTAGCAACCTTGATCTTCTGGAAATTTTGTTTAGCAAGTAATGAGTACCACCGTACCCAGCAAGTTACAGGGGTAAACCTTATTTACTATTTGCAAGGATATTCAAAGGATGGAATATATTGGTTTTATTACACTGGGTGGATGCAATTTTATTTGCAAACAAAGAAAGTTTAAAACATTTGCTCCTTAAGATCAGGGGTTTTTCATTATCAGATAAAGTTCAACATTAACCAAATTAAAATTCACATAAATCTTACTTATGCCTCATTCTTGGAATCACCCAATTAACACAGCTTCATTAACCGGAAGCACGGCGTATTCGAATACTATTTATTTCACTCTGCAGAGTTGCTCAACTTTACCCACACGATCTCTTAACCCCCGCGACAGAGTTAAGAAAGCCAGGTCGGTTCACTGCTCAATTCTTTATATAGACTCTACCCGATAGCATCACCTAGTCACGGCCACAAATTAAATCAAACTCCTCTGCCGTTTTAAGTGAACACTACCGTTGTTAGGTATCCAGCGGCATACCTAACTCCCCGACATCCTGTCATCTCAACCTATAGAGTTTCAATCAAACTGAGCAGCTACTAAACCAGTGTTGACAATTCAACTCCTGTGGTTTGAGCGATTACTATGTCTGTTATTTGGCACAAGGTTTTTGTCCTTATATTTTTCACCTGAGGCACTCAGTCACAGCTTCCTCTGTGCTCAAAAGCACTCACCACCACCAAACCAAACCAGCATCCATCCTCGGGTAAAGTGATGGGCTAAATCCGTTATTCGGAGCCCCACCAACCTCTCTACCCGAAGTCCCATTCTAAGATAAAGCGGTGGGCTAAATCCGCCACTCGGAGCCCCACCAACCTCTTTACCTTAGATCCAAGTCTTTTTAAATTCTACTGGCCCACGGCCAAAGTCACTTATTAGTGTACAATGTTGAATGAGATGATCGTATATACATTTGTACAATATTTTTATTCTTACTAAGGTTGTCAAGGTGAATGTGGCCATCAATTAAAACAGGGCATATTTCAGTGGTAGGATTAACTAGTAGCATGCCATTCTAAACATTTTATTTTAGGTAAATAACATTCCATAACTATTCATAATGAAATTACATTAAATAAATAGTATGAATATCATGGGATCCAATATGATCAAAAACATGTAACTTGCCTTGTCGATTAGGGATTTCGACAATGTCGAGATCAATGCAAATGGTTCTTGCTCGGACACTGCAACCTCGGAGGCGTCGGAAGCTAACGTAAACACATAAAATAACAACATAAGTCCAAACTTGATTCTAATCAAGCTAGGGAAAATAATCTAAAATAAAAAGGAGTAAATTGCATAAAATCTCAAATAAACATTTAAGAGATATTGGGGAGGGATTTTTGATGAAAGCAAATATTTGGATTGGGTGGAATTGGAATTTATGGAGGCTTGAAATTTTAATAAGCTAAGTGCAAGGAAGAGGGGAAATTCAAATTTATAAAATTTAAATTTGAGGAAATGGAGTTGATATTTGGATTCAGGACATTGAATTGGTCAAGATGGGATAATTTGGTATTTTTGGGATTTTTGGATTTTTCTGGAATTTTTGGGGCTTTTTCTAAATTTTTCGGGATTTTCTAAATATGTGAACAGTGTTGGGCTCGACCCAGCAACAAGGCGGCTCGGTCGGCCTTTTCTCCCGCTGCAAACCGGCTCCCGCCCACTCGAGCCTCGGCCAGAAAGCCGCAGCCCACGCGCGCGACGCGGCGACGCCGCGCCTCCGCGCTCGTCCGCTCGATGGGCGACGCGCGTGCCGGCACCGACGGGCCAGATCTCCCAGGCGTGGCCGTCGGATGAGGGGAGGGCGACAGGTGAACGGCTGTGGTTTGATTGGATCTGAACGGTGGATTGCTACAGCCTGGACGCCCCCGATACAGCCACGTCGCCCCCGGGAGTCGTCTTCAACCTCCGGACGGCTCCCGAGCGGCCGAACAGAGGCCGCCATCTCCGGTGGCGCGGCGTTGTCCGGGCACGAGAAGTGGAATGGGTTTCACAGAGTCTACACACGGGATTTAGGATCCCATTTGAGTACTGGGGCGGGTGGGGAAGTGGATAACGGCGGCTAGCGGCGGCCGGGAAGACCGTGGCCTCCGCGGCGGAGCTAGGAAGGTCCGGGGAGGTTTGAGTCAAATTGGCTAGGGTTTCACCATCTACGGAACATTAGAAAGCTAGGGGAATTGACGGTACAGCTCGGGGAAGACTCAAAGTAGCCGCCACGGAGAGGTCTTTACGACCGACAGCAATCTTCGCTGCCACGGCCCAGGGCAAATGCTCAAACTCCAACGGGTTCACCAACATGTTCCAGAGACAGTGGAGATCATGTGAGAGCTCGAATCGAAAAATGGTTGGCGGAATCGGCGATTGCGATTAGGGCTCACCGGGCTCGGGGCGGCGATCGCGCTAGCAGGGGCGATGGGAGCTCAATTGGTTGCGGAGAGGGTTTGTGAGGTGCCGAAGCCTCGTGGAGCTGCGAGTGGGCTTTATCCCCTGTAGGTCGGTTGCGAGATATTTCGTGGTCGCGTTCGCTCACGCTGAACGGAGAGAAGGGAGTGCACCGCAGCGGGAGCAGGGGCTGTGTGGAGGAGATGGCGCGGCTGCTCTGCCCACTAGTACGGCTGGTTGACCCGAGAGTTGAAGAAATCGCGAGAAGGAACGAGCTGTAGCGGTGGCGGGAGCTGCGCGCAGGCGCCGGCGCGCTAAGCGAGGGAAGGAGCAGGCGTGCAGCTGGCGGTGGGGCCGCAGCTCAGGGAGGTCGCAGCGTGATGATGGAGGGCGCCGCAACTTCGTGCGCGAGGGAGACGCCGCGTGTACAGTGGCTGGCGTCTCCGGGAAGAAGAAGAGGGCGCCCGCGCGTGAAGGCGCCAGGGGAGGAGCGAAGGCGTAGAGGCCAAAAGAGGAAAGTGCACTTCCAAGCCTACTTGCCAAATTGAGAATGAATTCACAAATAAACACACTTTGCAGAATTCAAAAATTTTGAAATTTTGGGGTGTTTCAATAACAGCTAAAAATACACTGTGAGTTATTAATTTTTCTACTTAATTAAATTTTTTAAAAATTATATCATCATACACAATGAAAAAGAATAAGATAAAAAGTGTAAAATATAAAAACAATAAAATTAAGAAGTCAGAAGCAGAAGCTAGAAAACTCTCTTCCAAGAATAGCATGTTACTATGTTGTTAAGCACACAATGGTGTTCGTTTTCCATTGTTCTATTAATTTTTTACCAAAAACGTGCATGTGCATGGGACAGTACCGTTCCTACATTTGTTTGGGGAATGATGGTACTAATATAGATACGAGTGACTGCCAGATTTTACATGTTTAAATGATATTTCACTTCACTCCAAAATGGTTCAACATCACTCCAAAACGGTTCAACATATACACATACAAAAAGATGAAGTTTCTATTCACCAGCCCGAATCACACGATGTGCTAACTTGTTTCCTACCAATATGGCAACAATATAACTCATGCGGTTTTGCTACAAATCATAATGGATTAGTTCGCCCTAAGGTGGTGCTTTAAAGGACTTTTAAACCTAAATTTATAACTTTTTTTATATTGTAGCTGGAACACCCCTAAAATTTTCAAAATTTTCGAGCCTTTTTCTGAATTTTGAGTGTTTTTCGGGAACTTTTCCTTTTTGGAAAGTCGCCCGATCCCTTTCCTTCTGGCGCAGCGCCCCCTCTGCTACCGCGCCTCCCTTTTCCGCCTTCTCCTTTCCTCGGTGCCCCTCCGCTCCTCCTCTCCGCTGGCGCCTCGCTCCCTCCCCGCCTTCTCCTCGCGCTCGCGCTGCTCACCCGCGCCGCTCCCGCACTGCCTCTGCGCCCCGGTATTTCCCCGCGCTAGCGTCGCCCCGACAGCCCGGTTTGAAACCGTGGGCACCCTCGCGCCCCGCGTCGCCCCGCGTCTGTTCTGGTCCCACCCGTCAGTCCCCGCCTCCTCCCTCTCCCGCGCGCGGACGCGCCTCCGCCCATGCCGCAGCTCACCAGCTCCAGTCACCTCACCATTAACCCTGTGCAGAGCGGTCACTCCTCCCCTCCACTCCGAAACGACGCGCTGCCAACTCCTGTTGACCCCGGCGCCCTCGCTCGTTGCCTTCTCCCCTACGGCTCCCCTCCCTTCCGCCCGAGTATAAAAGCCGCCCTCGGCTCCCGCACACTCCTTTGCTTCCCGAACTCCCCTACTGCTCCCAGTCACTTCCCACTACCCCAGAGAACCTCCACGAGCGGCCAATCGACGTCGCATCGCCCCAATCGCCGTCGCTGCCCTCCCCTGCGCCGGCGACCTCAGTGAGCCGATCTCCCTCCACATTGCCCCATTTCTCGATTGCATTCGCCAAAAGCACCCCCATTCTCCCCTAATCACGTTGGTGCTTGTCTCTGGCTAGGAGGAACCCCGTGGAGCGCTGTCGTCGGAGCCCACCGCCAGCCGAACTCCCTCTCCTATGGCCAGCCCACCTGGAAGCATCTCGCCCCGAACTGCCACCGCCAATGTGAGCCCCGGACTCCCCTAACCGTGTACCCACAGCCGATTCGATCAATTCGCCCCCGGTGACCTCCATTGCCATCGGAGAACCGAGCTCCCCCATTCCGTCCCCTGTCTTCCCCATTGGCCTTCTCGAGCTCCAAATCCCCAAAATGGATTCCCCGTGGTGAGCCCTCCCCATTGACACCCTCCTTTGCCGCCGGCGATCCCCCAGGCGCCCAGATCACCGTCGCCACCGTAACACTGCCGCGGGAGTACTGTAGCAGCTGGAGGAGGAAGAAGACCCCCTCCCCCGCGACGTGGACGCATCCCGGCCATCTACTCCGATCGGTGCCGTCTGTTCTCGAGCGTCGGATGGTCGCCTTCCCACCGCCGTCCGATCCTCATAACCGCACCACCTCGCGTTCGTTGGATCCGCCCGTACCCCTTCGCCCCCCTTCGCTACCGTCCGCCCCACCACGCGGCGGCCATTCAGGCCGCACGGCGCGCTTCGCTCTGGCCGCTTCCTCGGCCGCCTCGCTCTCAAGACGCGCGCGCTTGGGCGCGGGCCGTTCCTCGGGCCAGGCCGCACTGTAGTAACAGGCCGGGCCGATTACTGTTCAAATGATTTTCCCCGAGTTTATTAATTTCTAAAATCCCAGAAAATCCAAATAAATCCTAGAAAATCGCAGAAATTCCAAAAAATTCCCAAATTTCACCACTTTGCTCTATTTGATATCCTGAACCCATTTTTGACCTCCACTTCCCCAAATTCATCCCAGAAAAATTCTAGAAATTCCCTATTTGCTTCTTTTTGCATTTTACTCCTTTTTAAATAGTTTATTTTTCCTCGCTTGATTAGTCTCAAGCTGGACTTAATTATTTCATGTGTTTGCTCTAGTGTCGGAGATCCCGGAGGTTCAGGTGCAGGCTCAGGATCCAGGTGTTTTTTTGTTCGAGCTAGCCGAGATCGTCCAGATTAACGGCAAGTCACAAGTCCTTGACCATGTTGAAATCCCATGCCATCTAAATTATGATATTATGCTATTTGCATTATACTAGTTGTGAAATGCTAGTTCAAAGTAAAATAAAATGTTTATAATGACATGCTATGTAGATAAATCCTACCACCGATAAATGCCATGTTAAACTTGTAGCTATGCCTTTGTAACCCTAGAATTAATTACTTGGTAATCTAGATAACTATAGGATATGTTTATCACACAAAATCTTTACACTAATAAGGTTGTGGTTGCGGGCCAATAGAATTTGGAAAACCCGACTCTAGGGTAGGGTGGTATGGGACACCGTACCCTAGGGCGGAGAGTGCCGGCGTGCACAAGGTAGGGTAAGGGTTAGGGAAAGAACCGCGAGACGGTCTTCGCCCACCTTTTACCCTAGGATTGAAGTTGGGGTAAGGGTGTTGTGGGGCGTCGCGAGACGGCTTTCGCCAACCGCTTACCCTAGGTTGGAGGTCGCGGACCTGGCGAGGTGCGGACCCCATGAAAAAGTAAGGACTAGACCCTTACGCCGAGCAAATGACATAGTGATCGCTCAACCACAGGAGTTGACTTGTCAACACTTGTTTAGTAGCTGCTCAATTCGATTGAAACTCTACAGGTGGTAAGAAGTCAAGAGGTAGGGAGTTAAGGTTAGGTAGGCCGTGTTGCGGGTACCTAACAACGGTAGAGTGCACTCAAAGCGGACGGGAGTTTAAATGTGCCAGACCTGAGTGGATTCTACCGGGTAGAGCCTATATAAAGAATTGAGCAGTGAAACGACCTGGCTTCCTTAACTCAGTCATGAGGGTTAAGGAATCGTGTGGGTAAAGTTGGGCAACTCTGCAGAGTCAATAAAATGGTATTCGAATACGCCGTACTCCTGGTTAATGGAGCTGTGTCACTTGGGTGATTCCAGTCCCGAAGCTTAAGTAGTTTTGTAAATGCTTTAACTTGATTAGTTGGTTAAATTAACTCTTCATGAAAACCCATAAAGTTTAAGGAGTAAGTTTTGGGTCCGTTTTGTCAAAATATTTGCGAAATAAAGTGCATCCACAGAAAGTAATAAAACACATATATATACCCTTCCTTTGGCAATCCGTGCAAATAGTTAAAGTAGGGTTTCCCTTATGACTTGCTGAGTACGGGGTTGGAGTACTCAGACTTGCAAAATATCACAGATACCAGAAGAAAAGAAGGCAATTCAGGATTTCGTGTTAGGGTTGCGACCGCACTCAGGCTTTCCTGTGGTGCTTTTGCGAATCTTCTGCAATGTAAGTACTGTTGCGCTTGTGTGCCCGTTTTATTGTTAAAAATTGACCGTTAGGTCTTATTTCAATCAAGTTAACTCTTTTTAAATGTTTGTGAGCAGGCATGATACTGGTTCAGTCCGTAACCAAACTCCTAGGTGGGTACGAACTAGCGACGCTCCTGTTCCTCCCAGAAACGGGGCGTTACAGTAGCGGTGAAAATGCACTGTAGTGGCGGTTAGCCTTTTTTAATAATTAAATTTAAAAAGTAAAAAAGTTATATCATCACAAACAATGCAAAGGAATAAGAGAAAAAAGTTAAAAAAATCCAGAAACCAAAAAGAAAAAAAGATAAAATTAAAAAGTCAGAAACTAGATGCTAAAAACCGTTATAGCAGTGCCTAAACTTAACCCCACAAACTTGTTTATTTCGAGTAAATGAGAGAAGAATACTATTTTTTTCCTATGGGAAGTTAGTAGGTATCACACATACTTAATACTAAGAGCAACTCCAGCAGTAGCTCTCAAAACAGAGCCCCTACTTTTTATTTGAGGGCTCTCCCTACTTTTGAGGGCTCTGTTTTTTGGGCTACACTCCAGCAGAAGCCCTCAAAACATTACCCTCAAATTCATTCTTAGAGGGGATGACATATAGGACCCACCCTCATCCTCATCCTACTTTTGAGGACCGAGGGGCAAAAAAACTCACTCCAGCAGGGCCCCTATTTGAGCCCTCAAAAGTAGGGGCTCCCTCCAGACCCCCAGGAATGAGGGCTCGAGGGGGAGATTTGAGAGCCTCTACTTTTGAGGGCCTAAGTAGAGACTCTGTTGGAGTGAGTTTTTTGCCCCTCGATCCTTAAAAGTAGGATGAGGGTTCAAATAGGGGCTCTACTAGAATTGCTCTAACGATTGGATCCATTTTCATTAAACTCCTTAATCCCGTCCGCTATTTAGCCCACGTTTTCTTTCAGACCTTACAGCCGCGATCCCATTCCTTTTTATCACCACCCTTTTACCTTCCTTCCCTGCCCAATCCTTCTCTTATTCTCCTTGTTTGATACCCGCATGGTTGGCGATGCTACCACTCCAGGTTAGCATGCCTATGTCTAAGGCCATGCCTAACGGCTTACCCGACATGATCGTAAATATATACATGGGTCTGTTTGATATGTCTAAGATTTATAACTTATAGCTAAGATTGATAGCTTATAACTAAAATTTTTAAATTTTGCCTATTCACGTGAGAGAATACGAAGAGAGACAGTCGCGTATGGTTTTAGCCGATATAAATAAAATCAGTATAATGTGTACTACAATAAACTATTAGACTCTATCTTAAAAAGATATTCTATTTAAAAATTAGTTACTATAGTAAAGCCAAAACTATAGACCAAAGCCGCAGAAGCCGTTTTATCGAACAGGCAAATACTGAGGGTCCCTTTGGTTGGGCTTTTTGGAAGGGCTTTTGCTTCTAAAAAGCTAGAAGCTAACCAAAGGGTAGCAAAGCAACAGCAGCTTTTGGAGAAAGCCACTTTTGCTCTGTTCATTTTTCACAGCCCGTCTCGGGGTGCTTCCACCGGCTTTTTCCTCCGCAGCGTCGTCTTTTCCCCTTTTCCCCATCCGCGTGCGCGTGAGGGTGGCACTCCCGGCGGCGGCAGGCGCGTGAGGCGGCGCGAGGTTCGGCGGGCGCGCCGCGGCCGCTCCGCTTCTCGGCGCAGACGCGCGAGGGTTCTCGGCGCGCAGCGCGTGAGGGCGGGCGCGAGGTTCCCGGCGGCGCTTCCCGCCGGCTAGGGTTTGTGCCCGCGGCGCGCGCGCCCGGCGACCCCTGCAGCCGCCTCCCATCCGCGTGAGAGCCGAGCGCGGCGAGGCCGCCGAGGCCGCCGGCGCGTGACGAGGCCGCCGCCGAAGCGTGGGAGCGCCGCCGAGGCCGCTGCCGAGCGTGGCTCCGCGCGTCGCGGCTCGCCGCCGCCGCGCCCCGCGTCGTCTCCGTGCCGAACCTGAGGAAGAAGAAGAAACGGCTTTTCCAAAAGTCACATCTGTTCAACCAAACAGCTTTTAGCTTTCTCACAGCCCACAACCTACAGCAGCTTTTCC
This sequence comes from Dendrocalamus sinicus, assembly GCA_036346575.1. Classification (NCBI taxonomy): domain Eukaryota; kingdom Viridiplantae; phylum Streptophyta; class Magnoliopsida; order Poales; family Poaceae; genus Dendrocalamus; species Dendrocalamus sinicus. The sequence continues at coordinate 4,878,755 of CM070660.1, read as the reverse complement.
ACAGCCCACAGCTCACAGCAGCTTTTTCAGAAGCCACAGCTCAACCAAACACACCTTGAATAAGGTGACTCCCTAGGAGAGGTCTAAACACAAAATCTCGTAGCTGCCATTGGCGATGGGAATGTTTCGAATCTAATTTTTAGCATAAAAGACATCATCTGCAGTCACCATTTTCTAAGTGTCATTCGAAAACTCAGAAGCTGTAATTGGTTATTTTTTAAAAAAAAAATCACATTTTTTCGCTCGCTCGCAGCCTCCAAGCTTCCAAACGAAGCGACCCCAACCGCCACCCGAGGACTCAAAACGCAAAACTCCACCCACGCCGCGAGCTCCCCGCCGCAAAAACGCCACCTTACCGGCCACCGCCACCGCCGCTGCCACCGCGCTCCCCCACTGTCCCGCCCCAATGCGACGGCGGCACCCGCCGCCGCCGCTTCCCATGGGCACCCTCACCGCCCAAACCCTAGTATCGCTACTGTTGCTGCTGCTCACGGCCGTTCGAGCTTCCGGTGGCGGAGGCGAGCGCGAGGCCCTGCTTAGGTTTAAGGCGGCCGTTACCGCCGACGAGGGTGGGCTCCTCCGCGACTGGTCCCCATCCTCGGCGGATCACTGCCTCTGGCCAGGCGTGTCCTGCGACGCCTCGGGCGAGGTCGTCGCGCTCAACATCTCCTCCCCCGGCCGGCGCCTCTCGGGTGCGCTCTCCCCGGCGGTCGCGGCGCTGCGCGGCCTTCGCGTGCTCGCGCTCCCCTCCCACGCGCTCTCGGGCCCGCTCCCCGCTGCGATCTGGTCGCTGCGCCGCCTCCTCGTGCTCGACCTATCCGGCAACCGACTCCAGGGCGAGATCCCGGCGTCACTCGCCTGCGTTGCGCTCCAGACGCTGGACCTAGCTTACAACCAGCTCAACGGCTCCGTGCCCGCCGCGCTCCCGGGGCTGCGGCGCCTGTCGCTGGCCTCCAACCGCCTCGGCGGCGCCATCCCTGACGAGCTCGGTGGCGCAGGGTGTCGTAGGCTACAGTTCCTTGACCTCTCTGGGAACCTCCTCGTCGGTGGTATCCCCCGGAGCTTGGGGAACTGCAGCAAGCTGGAGGCGCTGTTGCTGTCCTCCAACCTGTTGGATGACGTCATACCGCCGGAGATTGGACGGCTCAGGAACTTGCGGGCGTTGGATGTGTCTAGGAACAGTTTGAGCGGGCCTGTGCCAGCGGAGCTTGGTGGTTGTGTTGAGCTATCAGTGCTTGTGCTGTCCAACCCTTATGCACCGATTGGTGGTTTGAATTCGTCGGATTATGGGGATGTCGATGACTTCAACTATTTCCAAGGAGGGATTCCAGATGCTGTTGCTGCGCTGCCAAAGCTGAGGGTGCTATGGGCGCCAAGGGCTACACTGGAGGGAGAGTTGCCGGGGAATTGGAGTTCTTGTCGGAGTTTGGAGATGATGAATTTGGGGGAGAATTTGTTCTCTGGTGGGATTCCTAAGGGGCTGGTGGAATGTGGGCATCTGAAGTTCTTGAATTTGAGCTTGAACAAGTTTACAGGTTCAGTTGATCCATCACTGCCAGTGCCTTGCATGGATGTATTCGATGTCACTGGAAACCGGTTGTCTGGCTCGATTCCTGTGTTCTTCTCAAAGGGTTGTCGTCCATCTCAGCTCCCATTTGATGGCTTGGTGTCAGAGTATTCTTCATTCTTTGCGTATCAGGCGCTTGCTGGCTTCATCTCATCCTCATTATCCTTGGGTACAGATTTGACCAGTTACCATAGTTTTGCCCAGAACAATTTGACTGGAACAGTGACATCCTTGCCGCTTGCTGCCGAGAAGCTGGGAATGCAGGGGCCCTATGCTTTCCTGGCTGATGGAAATAATCTTGCAGGTCAGTTGCAACCTGGGCTATTCGACAAGTGCAACAGCTCAAGGGGCTTCATTGTGGACATCAGTAACAATCTGATAACAGGTGGGATTCCCATAGAGATTGGCTCAATGTGCAGTTCGCTTGTTGTTCTTGGTGTTGCTGGTAATCGACTTTCTGGTTTGATACCAACAAGTATCGGAAAGTTGAATTATCTTATCAGCTTGGATTTGAGCAGGAACCACCTTGGTGGTGAAATTCCTACTTCTGTGAAGAACTTGCCACATTTAGAGCGCCTCTCTTTGGGCCATAACTTTCTAAATGGCACTATTCCAAATGATATCAATCAGCTGCGCTCTCTGAAGGTTTTGGACCTGTCTTCAAACCTCCTCACAGGGGATATCCCTGGTGCCCTAGCTAACTTGACAAATCTCACTGCCCTCCTCCTTGCTAATAACAAACTTACTGGGAAGATACCTTCAGAATTTGCTAACTCAGCATCTCTTACCGTGTTTAATGTGTCATTCAACAATTTGTCTGGTCCAGTGCCAACAAATAGCAGTACAGTTCGATGTGATAGCTTCATTGGGAATCCTTTACTACAATCTTGTCACATGTATACCCTGACAGTCCCGTCAGCTGCTCAGCAGGGTCGTGGATTGAATTCGAATGACTACAATGATACAACGCCTGCAGATCCACAAAATCAAGGAGGAAACAATTCATTCAATGCAATTGAAATAGCTTCAATAACATCGGCTACAGCTATCGTTTCAGTTCTTCTTGCTCTGATCATGCTCTTTATTTACACAAGAAAGTGTGCTCCCCGAATGTCAGCTCGGTCATCTGGAAGGGGAGAAGTTATTATCTTCCAAGAAACTGAGGTGCCGATCACTTATGAGACTGTTGTTCGAGCAACTGGAAGTTTCAATGCAAGCAATTGCATTGGAAGTGGGGGCTTCGGAGCCACTTACAAAGCTGAAATTTCACCTGGAGTGTTGGTAGCTATAAAAAGGCTCTCTGTTGGGAGATTCCAAGGAGTCCAACAGTTCCATGCTGAGATCAAAACTCTCGGGAGATTAAGACATCCCAATCTTGTTACCTTGGTAGGCTACCATCTTGGTGAGTCTGAAATGTTTCTCATATATAACTACTTGCCTGGAGGAAATCTTGAGAGATTTATACGGGAGAGATCAAAGAGACCAGTGGACTGGAAGATGCTGCACAAGATTGCTTTGGACGTTGCAAAAGCACTTGCTTATCTGCATGATACTTGTGTTCCTCGGATCCTTCATCGTGACGTGAAGCCAAGTAATATTTTGTTGGACACCGACTTTAATGCTTATCTCTCGGACTTTGGACTGGCAAGGCTCTTGGGAAATTCAGAAACCCATGCAACCACTGGTGTAGCTGGAACTTTTGGATATGTTGCTCCGGAATATGCTATGACTTGCCGTGTTTCGGATAAAGCTGACGTGTATAGCTATGGTGTTGTACTGATGGAGTTAATATCAGACAAGAAAGCCTTGGATCCATCATTTTCTCCTTATGGTAATGGGTTTAACATAGTTGCTTGGGCACGCATGCTGCTTCATCAAGGCCGTGCCCATGAATTCTTCATCGATGGTCTGTGGGATGTGAGCCCGCACGATGACTTGGTAGAGACATTGCATTTAGCAGTGATGTGCGCTGTTGATTCGCTTTCTGAACGACCGACCATGAAGCAGGTTGTTCAACGGCTAAAGCAACTCCAGCCTCCAATTTCGTGAATAATGATGAAGGTAAAGATCGCTGAAACTTGTGGCCCTACATGATTTTTCTAATCATCTTTTTGACTAATTTTATCTTGTAGATGCCAGCTTTGTATAATACAGTTTTCCTCTGAATTGCTCACTGATGTGTCTGCAGATAAGATGAGCAGATGTAAATTAACAATCTTAATTCCAAAGATTCCATTCTAGATTGACTGACCTATGCTCCTTTGTTGTTTCCTGTAAAAGAATCTTCAGTGCGTGTTTATCTCATATGTGATGCGATATCAACATGAGACTAGCATGCAAGAAGATGCCTCAAAAAAAATTTCGTGGCCTCCAGCAGGTTTATCATCTCTACAACACCCTGCTAGAGGTTTTGTTATGGTATATATTTCCCCATTATTTGCATTATTTTTTTCTGTTCTGAATTTGTATATGGAGAGCAAAGTTTCCATCCAGTCAGCTAACTAATTAAGCAAGTAGGTATGCATATGTACAGCAAACCTTGGGAATCCCCAAACATTGAACATCATGTGATCCAATCATTCTTTAGAATCTTGATGTAGCTACCTAGTGCAAGCATCCGCTTTGTCTTAAAAAAAATGTGTCACTTTTGGTTCATATGACACACCTGTGTTTTTAGAAGTTCCACAATCTTTGCTGTTACTGAATTGTAGCTCCTCTGGTGAGGAAGAGTATAATTAACATCGTGAAACCCCCACCCTCATTTTGCCATGTTGGGAACTCCTTTAGAAAAAAAAAACATGGCGTCTCAAAAAAATTGAAGAAAATGCAAAGAGAACGACATGATGGCCTAATTACAGTAGTTGATAACAGGGCATATCTAGGTTTTGCTTCTGAAGAGTTGCAAAATGTTCTACTTCGAAGTTTTGGTTTCTGGCTGGACTAGGGGTGTAAACGGAGTGGATAGTTTTCGTCCATCTGATGACCGAAAGCTTGCGGAATGAATATGGAATGGGTAGATGGGTATCTGGCACTATCTGTGTCTGACTCCGAGTTCAAGGAAAAAATATGGAATAAGATACGGGATAAGTTATATCCGTCCGTATATATCCGTATGTCAAGCGATATGAGAAAGTCTGTTGTGACTTTATTTAGGAATAAAATAACATATAGACAGATTGTCACATCTAAACAGACGGAAGTACTGAGTGTTCTTCCTTCAACATCTCAGTAATTAGTCTTTCCATGTTCGCTCTGATTGTACCATACTGTCCAATGTTCTGTGCAAAGAAACGAATAATTTCCGTCCGACCGACCGTCCGAAAGATTATAGAACGGATATAGAATAGAGAAATGGATATCTGACATTATCTGTGTCCGATTTCGACTCTGAGAAAAAAAATATGGAATATGATATAGGATAAACGATATCCGTCTATATTCGCTCCGATAGGTCTGGACTGAACTTGTTTCAGTCTGTGGTTTGTGTAGAACAATCAAACGACTCATGATGCAAATCTCGGTGCAAATATCAAAGAAAGAGGCCCTCACTGTATTGTCATGTATCGTGTGTACAACATGGTAAGTTGTATCAAATTTTCTGAATGCCTATGTCTTGCCCAGTTTCATACAGGTTTCGAAAGTGGGTTGGCAAGAACCGGCACAATCAGATAACAGAATTCTTCCTGCTTCACATCATCTCAGGCAGAGCTAATTCTACCGGGGATTAATGGATCATGTTACAGAAGTTTGTTACTCCGTTAGCACCGCTAGTAGACTACCTTGGATCTGAACATTCTTTCAGTTAACTGCTTGTTCAGTTTTCAGTTGCCCTTATCTTAGTGATTGGTCGTTAGATGATCAAATCTCGCTTCTCAGAAACCGCAGCAGGGGCACAAGAGAAACTAGTCCAATGGAATGGAGCCAAAGGTTTATCCCATTGCATAGAACCAAACAAATAAGTAGTAACCTAAAAAAAGAACAGAAAATCTATCTGAACCTTCTGACTGACGTCTATCTCTTCAGCCAGCCACTCAGCCCCTCTTGCTGGTAGTCCATTCCTGGTAGCGGCGGAGGCTTGCCGGGAAGTCGGTGAAGAGGCCGTCGACGCCGACGTCCTTGAGCCAGTAATCGTACTCGGCGTAGGGGTCCTGCCGGAAGTTGAAGTGCAGGAACTGGTTCTCGTTCCTGTACGTGTAGGGGTGCACCTGCAGCCCCCGCGCGTGCGCCATGGCGACGAGGTCCGTCGGCGTCGCCAGCTTGTTGTCCTTGGTCGGCGGCACCACCGTGTCCTTCCACGGCCCCACGCCGACCACGTACTCCTTCATGTAGTCCAGGTACTCGTCGGAGGTGATCTCGTCGTACGACTGCACCGCACGCCATTTTCATCAGCTCTGAAGCATTACTCATGCCGTACTGACTAGAGCTGGAATCAATGCGATGTGGTTAAGCTTAAGCACCTGGTTGGTGTCCTCGGTCCGGATGGTGACGTCGTCGATGAGGAAGACCTTGGGCGAGTCGATGAGGTCGGCGGCGTAGATGAGCGACGTCGGCGCGAAGGACTGGATGAAGACGGGCTTGGCGAGCCACTCCTCGGACATGTACTTGCCACCGTACCCGTACTTCTTGAGCGTCGCGATGAACTTGTCCTCGTACTTCTTCCCGTCCGCCCACTTAACCTGTGGATAAAAAGCAATCCGGCCAAGAATCAATCGAAGGTGATCGACGTAGCTAGAACTTACAATTTAGTTTTGAGTAGAGATGGGAATATGCATAGCTTACTTGCTTGTTGATGAACACGGGGTTCTTCATCTCCGGGTAGATCCCGACGACTCTCCTGGCGTTCAGCGCGATGTCGATGAACTCGTCGAACGTGATGATGGGGGAAACGCCTGCAAAAGAACGGGGATTTAGATATGGATGATCTGATCTATATGTAAGCATCATACCTATTATCTACTGAACCGAACATGGGTGCATATCTCAGAGCAATGGATTGATAAATCCACCAAAATGGCGATTGGATCATTGGAACACGTACGTACCGTCGTGGGACTTGTCACGGAATGCATATCTCTGCTTCGTCCTCAGCGTCTTCAGCTCGGCCAACGTGAAATCAGCTACAAGAAAATGAACAACCAAGAACGCGCCCCGGAATGATCCCTCGATCATCACAGATCAACCAAAGAGAAATGTAAACGAGAAGCTTACTGATGAAGTATCCGGTGACGTTGGCCCACTGCACCTCGAGCGTGCGGCGGCGTCCGGCGAACTCCTTGTGGTCGGCGACGTCGGTGATGTCGTCGAGCGTCATGTCGTGGGCGCAGACGAGGTGGCCGTCCTTGGTCGCCGAGATGTCCGACTCGATGAAGTCGGCGCCCTCGTCGATGGCGCGCATGTACGCCGCCGCCGTCTCCTCCGGGAGCTCGCCGTTGGAACCCCGGTGCGCGATGTTGAACGGTCGCGACGTCTGCAGCGCCGCCTTCTTCTCCGCTCCGCCTCCTCCTCCCCCGACCAGCGGCCGCGCCGCGCCACCGCCCACCACGCACCCGAGAACCAGCAACGCCGCGATCCCTGGACGCATGCAAACGCAACGATGATAGAACGCACAAGAAACACCGAATTTTCACGATCACAGCCACAAGATCACTGGACCAGAACACCGCATTGGGATCGGACGGGCGTGCACGTACAAAGGAAGGCCATTTTCGCCGGTGTGATGTGTAGCTCGTGCGGCGTGGCCTGCTGCTCCCGCCGGCCTTAGAGGGGGAGGGCGTAGACTGGATTGCGGCGACGACGAGCGGTATATATATAACTATATAAGGACGCAATGCGGCGAATATTCTAACAGAATTTAGGTTAATTCTGTATGGCTTTGTGGCAGATGAGACGATTATCTTCTTTGACGCTATTAACACCAGAGATCTTGACTGGAAGCTAACGAACTAACAAAATTCACCGGGGGAAGGTAGAAACAACACAACATTTTGTGCTCGTCTAGTCGTTTTTTCCGGTGCAGTATGCTCCTATAGACTTTGAGAGCAGTTAGGTCTTTTTTTAATTGGGCCAGGCTATCTTAACTGGGTCGAACTGCAGCATTTAGAAAAGCCCATGTAACAATCCACGAGTTTAGCGGTGGCAATTTCCCCATGTAATAATCCACGTAATAACACTTTTCGTGCATATTTATACTAAAACTTAAGTATATATTTTAAAGCTATATTTCAAAAATAGCATGCTTAAATAATTATAAATTAATAAATAATATAGCCTATTTTCAAAAATAATACAACTAATTTTTATTCCCGCGGGGATCAGAGACAGGGCAACCTCCCCTACTAAGCCTAATGGGCCCCTCCCCCAGGACCCCGTCCTGCTGCTACCCCTACACGAGTTGCAGGTTGCCTTTTTAGAGAGTGAGGATGGAGATTGGCCAAGCAACACAACATCATTTTTAGTTTATAGCTTATAGTTTATAGTTAATGGTTTTTTCCGAACAAATAAACATGATTTCTCCGTTATCTTTTTAAAATGGCTTAGTAAGATAGCCTTTTTAAAGCGGCTTATTGGCATTCGGTACATTTGCATAAGCACTCGCTAATGCGGGGGATGCCCGATCTTCACGACGTAGGATCATTAGTAATTTAGGGATAACTAGTGTGACTATACTGAAGAATCGGTGAAACTTGACGAACCGAACGATGCCAACAACAGTATGGGTAACCGAAACCTACGATGCTTGAATTCAACCAACAACACACTTTGATCTTTGTCCACCTGCTATGCAAAGAAGTAGATATGCTCCTGCAATTCAAAAGGAAATCACAAGAGCAATAAAATGACAACACAGATACAACTCCCAATTCTAGCGGGGCAATGTTTGCTCAAACCCTAGAATGAAGAATATGATTAATCTGAAAATATGATGTCCAATTTGGTACATGGACATACCCCTTGGCTGTATAGCACTTCTAAGATATCTAACAAGACTTGGACTTGAATACGAACACAGGACAAAAAGATAAATTTTTGTCTACCACTTTGTTTCAGAGATAGCAATCGATCCATGATGTTTCTGAAGCTGAGGCCTTATCTATTGTGTGGGCCTCAGAATAAGCTTTTTAATAAGTACAAGAACACTCATCGGACTCTGTTAGTGATAGTTATGGTATTTTTATTATAAGCATGTGGGCTTCCGAATCGAATTCGAATTGAGTTCTGAGTTAATTCTGATTTTGATTTTAGTTGGATTTGAGGAAAATCCGAATTAGACTTGAAAATCTTAGCTAAAACTTGGTCTTTGGATTATTGGGCTTCTCTCCATTTCCATTCTCCTTTTCTTCCTCTTTTTTTCTATGTATGCTTCCTTTGTTTTCCTTTCGCCTGCACAATTCTTCTTGCTTCCATGCGCTCAACTGGCTTCTCTCTTTCATACTTGATACTTTGTATCTTTTCCTGAGCTATTAGCAATAGCGCACAAATTCTATACCCTTCCTCGCTTGCATTGGCCCCGGCCTCCCTCACATCGCTCTCGGTTCCAAATACTTTCATCTTGTCAAACATAAAAACATATAAAGTATTTAAATTAAATAGTAGGCAGTTCTCATATAAATCACAAGTAAACTCATTAAAAAACAAATTAACTTATTGATAAAGTAATTTAGATTTAGATCTTGGACTCTTCTGCAAATTATAATTAACATCTTGTTCACTTGAGGAGATAGACAATACACTAGTACCAAAAATATCCTAATCATCATCTCTATATCACTCACGCTAAGACCAAGAACTATTGACCACAATTATAAATTATCAACCGAAAAAACCCGCTGTTTTAGCATGTTAGGAATCCATGACACCGTTGATAAGCGCGGCGCGCACTGACGTTCCGTAGTGGCAGGGAAGCGTGCGCGGCCGCTTTAGCAAGGTAGCATTGTTCCAACGGCGCTCTCAGGTTAAGAGCAACTCTAAGAAATTAGCCAAAAAAATATCTAAATTTAGTGATTTAGCTATTCTCTAAAATGAATCTCACCTAAAAAAACAAGACTACTCCAACAGGCTATCTAAACTAGAGGGCGCGCGGTGGGTCGCAGACGCTGGGAATAGGCGCAGGCGTGCGGGAAGGAAGCGCCGGCCGTGCAGAGAAATTTGGATGGTGCGCGAGGTAGGCTATCCAAAAATAGAGAGCGAATGAGGAGAGATAGAGAGCTACTAAATTTGGAGAGTCATTTACAGAGTCTATTGAAGACGTTTTTTCTCCAATAATAATCAAATTTATCTTTAGAAAATAATTTAGCTCTTCTCTTGAAGTTGCTCTAAGATAAGCTGCAGGACACCATTGCAAAGCACCGGTCAAGTAGCCGAGGCACACGTGCGATCTTCGCGCGAGTTCTGCGCGGAAAAAATATCATCATCGCTTTTTCGAGACGCGATGATGCGCTCTCCACTGGTTGACCGTCCGATGCCTGTCCCCTCACCCTGCCGAAATCGCCTCCGGATGAGTCACGCATGCATTACAGGGATATCGCGACTTCGGCAAGTGTGGTACAGTACCACATCATGCATTACAGGACAACGATCAATCATCCAGGACAACTTGGGTAAGTGTAGCACAGTACCACATCGTGCATTACAGGGATATTGCAGCCATTTTGCCTCTAATTTTTGCTAGGATTACGTAAAACGGTGACGAAAGAATGGAACTGTTTGAATAAAATACACTATAGCGATTTTTTCTAAAAAAGTTGGCCCCGTCGTTTTTTTTTGAAAAATTAGCTACTTCTTTTAGCTTGACAACCATGATAAACGATATATATCACATGTAACGTTATTGCAACTTGATAGATTCTACCAAGCCACCATAGCTTGGCAGATTTAGCACTAATTAAATATTGCTAAATCTATAGCGCTACTTAGCCGTGCTATAGAGCTAGCACGCGTCATTTTCTCCACCACATGATGTTGGTTAGCATTAGACTAACACTATCCCTAGTGACAGGGCGGTATCAGTAATGATATATGGTGAGGCTAAGGGGAGGATACAAATGTGAAGTGGCGCATGCCACGTTTTGAGCTGAGGCATCACTGAGGGCATAGGGGTTACTTAGCTAATAAGGTCAGTAATAAATGAAGGGTGCAAGATAGAGGCTCATTACTCATTGAGACGAAGTGTAAGAAAGTTGACAGGAGATGCATCACAGCCGCTAGATGCCACTATGCCTATGCTTTCATTTGGGAATTCCAATGAAATCAGAATTAGTTTGCAATTCTAACTTTTTTTATGTGTTTGTTTATACTTGGGTGAAATTTAGAATGAAACCACTAAAATTGGATTAGACAGCTTGATAGTCGTGTGAGGACATTGACAGAGGACATTGACAGTGATGCTACCAAAAATGTAATGCTTGGCAACACCAGTGTTGTTCAGATATCTAAGGTGATGTTGTCTCTTCTCCAGGTGTGGTGGTAGGACTGGTATGGCAACAGTTAATGATACCATAAAATGATGATAAATTCATAAAATAGGATGATAATTTATTAAAAATGCAGATGATAACTTAGAATGCAGCTCATGGTAATTTCGGTGCAACTGATGGTAAATTTTAAAATGTTTTAAACTTACAGAAATGGTAGTCAATATTATAGAAATGGTGGTAATTTCGAACTTAGGGGTGATAATTTTTAAAACTATAATGATAGCTTAGGGTTTCAATGATGGTAATTCCGAAATTTTTCTAAAATTTATGAATTTAGGTTGGTATTTTTAAAATTATAGATGATAACTTTTATGATGTATATGATGATTTTTGAATCCTTTCAAATTTATAAAACAAATGGTAATTATTGAACCTGTCTAATAATTTGTTAAAATTACATATGATAACTTAGGGGTACAACTGATTATAATTTTGAACTAGCCTGATGATTTTTTAAAATTGCAGACGATAACTTGAGCTACAATCAGTCATATTTTTTTTTAAAAAATAACTGATGATAACATAGGATACATCTAAAGGTAATTTTAAAGTTGTGGGCCAGCAATTTCTTAAAATTGCATACGGCAACATGGAGCATAACTGATGGTAATTTTTTTAAATTTTTTAGATCCATGTGACTTATGGTAATTTTATAATTTAGGCTGGTAATTTAGGTACAATTTTGAACAATTCTTAGGTGCGATTGGCAATAATTCTTGAACTTTTTTAAACTTGTAAAGTGATGGTATTTTTGAACTTTGGATAGTACTTTTTAAAACTGCAGATGATAACTTAGGAGTGTAATTGATGGTAACTTAATTTGCTAAACCATAGATGGTGACATACGTTGTAACCAAAGGTAAAAATTAAAATTTTCAGAATTCGTAAATTTGGAGGTAATTTTGAACTTAAGCTGATAATTTGCTAAAATTGTAGATAGAAAGCTAAGAGTTTGACATAGGTAAAATTGAGTTTTTCCACAATCATAAATTAATAGTAGGTTGTAGGTGCACCTATCACTCATAGACATAATTAAATACATGCACATTGAGATGCTTTTTAGATAGGCCTACAACAAATATGATTAAGAGGGCCGAGGACTAAATTTATAAAAACAGAAGAAGACTAAATTTATAAAAGCAGACATATAGACTAATTTTTTAAAAAAAGGATTACAGTGACATTCGTGTGAGTGGCTCAAGAGAAGCCAACTGACGAGCCAGCATCCATTTGGGAGTTGGGACATGCATATTGTTAAGCTTATAGTTCTGAAATTGCTGTCTCCCAAATTACAGTAAACGGCTAAGGCCCTGCATTCCATAAGGCAGGGCACAGCTAGTCGATCATACCAAGAAAATTCAGAGGAAAAATGAAAGAAGAAGACGACACCTGTCCTCCCCTACGTACCTACCCTTCAGGATTACAAGAACACCGACGGCGAGGGGTTGACGACGATGTGCCTGAGCGGGTTCGTGACGTCGCCGCCGCCGGCGTGCTTCACGAACTCGGCCGGCGTCAGGAAGTTGCCGTGGCAGACGCACACTATCCTCACCTCCTCCCCTTTCCTGTACTTGTACAGGAAGCCGTCGATCTTCCGGCCGTCGGGGCCGTCCACCCTGGAGGAGACCATCGGCATGTCCTCCATCATGCTCTTCCGGAGGTCGCCGGTGCTCGTCGTGCGCATCGTCAGGGACCGGAGGGTTCGCAACGGCGGTTGCTCCTTCACCGTGCCGTTCAGCTTCCCGGCTGACGTCGTCCGGGGAAGGGATTTATTCTGATTGCTGGGATTGTCAGAAGACGTGTTCATGCTAGATGGGCTCCTCGCCTCAGTACCACCGCCACCTGTGCATCAAGAGCAGAGGGGCAAATTGTCACATTTTTAGATCCCAGCACGAGAAGAATTGAAGAAAGAATTCATAGCCAAATTTATTCTTCGTAATTTTGATACATTTACTAATCACTACTTTTGTCGAGGAACTAATCACTATTTGCAATAACAACAAAGCGATAATAGGCAAGCTGACAGGGGTCATTCAAGTAAGATGACCTACAGTTGCTGCAAAAATGAAAGGAAGTGTTGAGTATGAAGTAGGTTTTGACTGTTTTCAGGCATACTTGATTATTTCCAACTGTGCCAATGGCACCAGCGTCATGAAGTGAATCTTACACACTAGCTTGTACAATGACTAATCTGAACAATCATACTTCTATGCTTACGTAATGACAGAAAGCTTAGAAGCAAGAATCATCCTGTAAAAGGCACCCATCTGGTCACTACAAACTACAGCACATCTCAAAAAATTCCATAAAAAGGCATCAATCAAAGCAAACACTAACTAAAAACAACAAGCTGATGTGTAAAACAGTGAAAGCATCATCTTTATCCATAAAGGGTTCTCCGTTTTTACTGCAAAAGAATCCATCAACTAATTTCCCAATATACTGAAAAACAAAGCATCATCATCAACAAGGCTTCTGATCAGGGGTGAACAACAAGAACACCTAACAAATTCAGCTCAGTAAACACAACCCCGCATCTAAAGATCCATGTCCAATTAAGCCTACTTAGATCTCTCTGCACATGCATCTCCTACCTAAAGAACCCAACTAAACTATGTACAAGCAAAAACAACACGGCATGACACCAACCTGCATGAATAATCAAGGAGTAGCAATCAACACATAAAAAATGAATAATTCAACTAAAAAATCGCAATAAAACAGTGGAAATTACTAACATACTGTAATAAATAGTTCTACCAGTATGGGAGATAATAGTAGCATATATACCTTGGTCTGCCATGCTTGAAGAGGTGCTTCCCTGCGAGGCGACGGAGCGCCGGAGCTGGAACCCGCTGGGGTACAGCGGCTCTTGGCCGTCGTCCCGGCCGCCGCCGCCGGACCTGCCGGAGTTCATGGAGTTGCGCCGCTCGAGGCGCTTGCGCTTGGCCTCGAGGCGCTTCAGGCTCTGCATCTCGCGCCGGCGCCACCGCTCTTCCTCGGTCTCGGTCGGAAGCGAGCTGGTGCGCATCAGCGGCGCTGGTGGGGGCGCCGCGGCGGCGAGGTCGTCGTGGACGGGGAGCGAGCAGATGGACGCGATGGAGGAGGACCGCACCAGGCAAGGCTTCTTGGCATCCCGCGCCGGGTCGGCGCCGAAGCAGCCGCCCAGGGACAGGCCCAGGCTGAGCTCGATCTCGTCGGACTCGCCGGCCACGCTCCCCGCCCTCCCCGCCCGCGCGCCCTCCTCGCCGCCGAACCTGCCCAAGAAGTCCCTCGACGCCATGGCAGAGCACCAACAGCCTCCCTTCGCCGACACAGAGCAAGGCACTCCCCAAGAACCGAGAATTCAGCGCGAGACGAGCAACAAATGGTAGTCTTTCGCCTGGCCAAGCTCCAAGAACGCCAAATTCCTCAGAAGCACCTCGCCCATGCTGCGAATTCCTCCAACGGCGGAGAATTCACGGGCTGCAAACGCAGAGGAAAGGACATTACAGCACCCAGAAACGAGCAAAGAAACGGCGGCCACTGCCCAGTATCGCGCAGAGAAATCGAGAGGAAATGGGCAGGGACACAGCAATCCAAGCAGGGTTGGACCAATCAAATCTCTCCCTGTGCCACTGTGCCGCCTGTGCGTGCCGTGGGATTGTCCAGAGAGAGAGGGAGGTGGAAACGGAGAGGAGAGCGGAGGAAACAGGAGGGGACGAGGAGACGAGGCAGCCTTCGTCTCTCTCTAATCTCTTTGTTCCTGCATTAAACCAAAAAAAAAACGACCTTTTCTTATTTGGAAATAGGCGGAACTAATTAATGGGACTACGAGCGCATGGAGGGCGGCCACGTGTCGGACAACGAGGACACGTATTAGATCCCGACGAGCCGAGCATAGAGGGTGCGGCTCGGCTCGGCTCGGCTCGGTGACGTGTCGAGGGCGCGTAGGGGAGTTTGGGCTGACACGTTTCCGGATTATTCTATGCAACCGGCTTGTTTGTGGTGGGAGGTGGAAAGACGAACAAAAGCACAGCTATTTCCATAGAGCATCATTCCAGAACGAGAACTGTGTTTTGGGATCATACTATTTGCATTTACTCGACACTTTTTTGACTAAGCCACATTTATCTAGACAATTGTTTGTTTTCGTATTATATAATTAAAATGCCCTTGGTAACTAAACTAATGTGCTATGGACCCACCAAATGTGCGGTGGAGGAGGCAGGAAATTCTTGTTCTAGAGCTTGCTTGCACTCTAGTGCTATGGTAACTAAATCTTATTCTTCTTTTGTGTAGCAAGTTTAGCAAGTCAAAAGTTTTGCTTGCAAGATTATTATAACTAAGATACGCTGTAAGATTATAGAAATATATGTATAAAGATATAAGAAATAAGAATTTTCAACTTCGAGTTATAAGAAAAGTAAATGGGTGTGAAGAAGATAGAAATTTAAACAACTATATACAGTGCAAGAGTTTCTAAAAAAGAACCAACTAACCTAGATAAAGGTTAACTAGAGTAAAGGAAACACAAACACAAAATAAACCAAAAACGTCAAAGGACTATTGGAGGAATTTATAAAATATTGATGTGCACAACAAGTACCTGCAAAAGTTCAGCTAGCCAAATCAAGCAACTTACAGGAATGTGTGACATACACAAGGATGATATACAGGTACAAGGAATGAAGGAGAGAATTTATGCAAGCTCAGATTTAACCAGAAAAGACTAGTACCGACAGAATTACCAATTGATGGCAAGTACTTCATGAAGTTCACCTTAAACGAAGGACGAGAGTTAAGAAAAGGAGTCATGACTTCAACAAATTTTAATTTTCAATCCATTCTTTGGCCTAGGTAAATCTTGAGGATGATATTCTTTTTAAAGCGGTAGTTTGTAACAACACAAAAATTTTAAAATATTTGAATTTCATGAATTTTAGTTGAATTCTAATTCCTTTCCCAAATTAGCAAATTCCAAGAAAATCCCGCCTTCCATATTGGTCTTCCTGCCTTCCCTAACTGTTGGCACCATCCCAAATTCTATCTTCTCCCTTGTTCCCCACTACCACCCGACTGGGCCTTATTCGTCGCCGCCACCAAACATGCTTGCCGTGGCCGACCTCGTCAACAACCGTACTAACCACTAACACATCTCCGACATCACTATTAATACCCATCACCTCGCCTCTCCCACGCAGCATGCCACCTCGCTGCCGAAGCTGCTTGGTTGCCACCGTTGTCACCTATGCACCACCGCCGCCAATGCCAAGTATATGCTCACACCGCCCTCACATGTGCTTTAAAACCCCACCAAGTACATAGTTGACCACCTTTAGCTATCAATTGCAATCCCTAGCTTCTCCTTCCCAGTTCTGGCCAAGGGATCACCGCCGCCACCATGGCATCGTCGGCAAGCCCCAAATCGCAATTCACTAATAGACTCTACCAAAACCAAATTCTCCTCGCCCATAGCACTACCTAGACCTCTCCATCCCAACCCCGACCAAGCCATGCTCGCCCATAGCTTCTAGGTCACGGCGATGGGCACCACCGCCGTCCAAACCATATCACCATGGGTAGGCCACTGCAATCCAAGGAGCCAAAACCAATGCCATCGTTAGCCTCCCCGTCCACCATAGATGCTTAGATGCTATATTCACCTTGACAGCCTAAATAATAATAAATTATTATATAATTATTCATTAATAGATTAGACAATAAAATGTTTTGCACTACTAAGTTAATTCGGTGTTTCACTGATAGATTTTAAAATGGTACTAGGGTTAAGGATTTCTCGTGGAAAGCCACTAGATGATTGGAGTCCATAACCTTACTGTATGGTGGAGGTATTGATATGGTTTTGTGGTAGTGTTGTAACACACCGAGGACATAGAAATTGATCAACTACAAGTGTTGACTTGTCAGACCTAGTCTAGTAGCTACTTAATTCGATCAAATATCTATAGGATGGTTTATTGTTCCAGGGGTAGGAATGGCCCACATTCAACGGGGTGATATGGAAACAGTATCTTCCCTACATAACAATGATAGGTACACTCAGAGTTGGACCGCGGTTTCTGCTTTGGCCAGTGGGTTACTAACAATGGGTGTCCCTGAGCTTGCCGGCTAGAAGCTAGAAAGAAGAGAGTAGTGAAAGATTTTGTTATCTCAACTTAGTCGTACGCTAACAGGTTGTGTGTCTATAGCTTGACATTGTAAGTCTGAGATATCTTGTAAGTAAAGTTGAGCAACTTTGCAGAGTATAATAAATGATATTCAAATATGTTGTGCTCCAGGTTAATGGAGTTATGTTTCATGGGTGATTTCAGCAACAAGGCTTAAGTAGAATTTGAAGGATTTTGATATAAAAATTGTGGATGACAAAACCCCCTCTGTTAATTAAGTATTGTTCTACTATTTTAAATGCAAAGTTCTTTACCAACGAACTTGCATATTTTATTATCATATTACAACCTGTGACTATCCATTTGAACTCCTTGCATATTGGTTATATAGCCTTCCCATGTGGCTTGCTGAGTACCTAGTGTAGTCAATCTTACTTATTTTCATTAGAACAGACAACCAAAGAATAAAGGATACATCTGCTATCGTGTTAGGGTTACAATTGCACTCAAGCATTCCTGTGGAATTACTTCGGATCTTTCTGAATGTAAGTTAAGTTTCAGGATTGGATGCCCGTAAAGCTATTCTAGTTTGGCTATTAGGTCATATTTTAATCGAGCTAGTCCTTTTAAAATGTTTGCAGCAGGCGTAATACTCTTTCTATCCGCAATTAAACTCTTAGGCTACTACAGGAAACTTTCGACCCTATTCTAAAAAATGGGAGCATTACAAAATGGCCCCGAAGGGCCTAAAACTCTAGCATTAGTTGGATACTACAAAAGTTTAGTAAAGTTTTGCACAAATTACATTAAGAACCCTAAAGAAAGAAAATTACGTAGAAGTCCTTGGTTCTTCTATTGTTATTGGCCTCAGCAAAGATGATGGTGCCGACGCTTCTTTCTCAAACACAGCAAGGAAGGTCCATTGATTCTCTAGCCTCTGAGACCAATGATAGGAGGCATTGGCTTGAAGCCTTCGTGCAACCATCAGTAGTTTCAGGAAGAGGGCATTGTCTCTTACATTAATGGGTGGTGAAGAATCAACCACCACCATTCTTGGGCCTTTGTTATGGAGGTTGATATTGGTCGGGTTGGGAAGGAACCCCATTGGCAGCATGGTGCCACTGTAGAAGAAACTGGCCACGGAAGGAAAAAGAAAAAGGATAACACACAAAGTAGGGGACAATTGCAATTTTCCATCCAGATCCAGAGAGGGGAGGTAGGGTGACATTGGATCCACCGGAGGGGGGTCGTACCAAGCTATGGTCGACAATGACTAAGATCGATGACAAGGTGAATCAGAGGACCACAACGGTGAAATCTAGAGCTCCAATCAGTGATTTACGCCAGTTTCCACGCTGGTAGGTCCACAATGGGAAAAATATGCATACTATTTACACCATATATGTATATGGATGGGTCCCTCGACCTTGTCCTCACTGGAGGCGAGTCAAAGAGGAAGGGAAAGGACTGGATCTGGGAGAAGGAAGAAGGACTTGATGGCGAAGGTATGGAAGGTATAGGTCTCGAGAAATTTCCCACCAATAGATGGCTTGGTTGCCACAATATTTAAAATAGCCTAGTTCTGTTTTATTGATCACACTATTATCTTTAAAATAATAGTTTTCTTATTCCATTTGCATGGTCAAAATAATACATTGCATCTTATGTGGCATTCACCAGCGAACGTAGTTAATCGGTGAACTTTCACTATATACCAATCACATAATAGGAAACTAGTCTTCGTAAGGCTACATTTGGAACGCGGGAAGTTTTTCCGAATCGTGTGAGAATTGATCTTTTTGGTTTTTCTTATGAAAACCTGTAAATTTCCTGCATTCCAAACATGCCGTAGCATGCAAGTATTTTCAAACCTAAATATACACCTAGCGAAAATCTCCAACAAAATATTTAAAACCTCGTCAGATTTTAGCTCCAAAATATTTAAAATCTCCAACATGCACAAAAGCATGGAATGTTTCCTATGGGAACCACCACCATACGCACGGAGCAATGTACGTGAAGTAAAATCTTAACGGTAACCAAGTTCAGAGCTGCCAAGCCGAGCCAGACGCAACCGGCTCGGCTTGGCTGGCCCACAGGAAGCAAGGAGGCGGCCCTCCGCGACCCCGTAGGGGCAGGCAGCAGCTGGCACCCAACAAACAGCTGCAATCTGCCGCGCCGCGGGGCCCACCGTCGCTAGCCCGTGGGGACCCTACAACGCAGCGACACGTCGCCCCCCAGGCATCCGCTTTAAAGGCGGGGGTACGTGTGCGCAGGCCGCCGCATCGCGCGCCACGTGTGCCAACCCGGCACGGCGCGCGGGCCCCACGACAGCTCACTGCCCCGAGGCCAACTTGCCCGCCCCCGCTCCGAGGCCCGCTTCTCCGGTTTGACTCCATGACATGTGGGCCCGCGCATTCGTGGACCCGTGTGTCGGTGGCTGCCAGGGACGGGCGTTTGGGTCTTTTTGGTGATGTAAGCGCGCGGGGTGGGGGTGGCGTTGTCGCGACTTCTGCGGTGGGAGGACACGTCACCCGGGGTTGCGCGACGGCGACGTACTGGCCCTGGGATCCACGTGTCGGGCGGCGGCGTGGAGGAGGCGAACGGACGGCCGCGATGGAGCCTGGCTGTCCCCCGCGGTGGGGCCCGCGTACAAGTGGATGACGCGTAGCGTTTGCTTGTGGTCCCCACGCCGGTGGGAGGCGCGGATCCTCTACGGATACGGTCTACTCCGGGGGGTTGGAGGGGGCGTTGGATCTTTGGGCCCCGATCTGTGAAGCTACCTTTTTCGAGGGACGTTTCTACGTATGTTTAGCCTTTTATAGCATGTTGTAAATTTCTACAGTGAATATGGTACGTCTAATATAGACCTTAGCAAAGTAAAGCTTAGCAGGATCCACACGATCGAAGCCGTGTGTTGTATTCTTAAGATGTTTCTACTTCATCTTGACAACTAGATACACATGCGGCGCCGGAAGGATTTTGAAGTCTTGAAAGACTCGCGTTAAGATGAAAAATTAAGAGGTTGCCTCGTCGTTTTTTGACTTCAAAACATAGGATTGTAAGAGCAACTTCAAGAGAAGAGCTAAATCATTTTTTAAAGGTAAATTTGTCTATTATTGGAGAAAAAATGTCTCCAATAGACTCTGTAAATGACTCTCCAAATTTAGTAATTCTCCATCCCTCCTCCTTTGCTCTCTATTTTTGGATAGGCTACTTCGCTCACCATCCAGCCTCTTGACGCGGTCGGCGTTTCCTTCCCGCACGCTTCGCCCCATTCCCGCACGTACGCGACCCACCGCGTGCCCTCTAGTTTAGATAGCCTGTTGGAGTAGTCTTATTTTTTTGGGTGAGATTCATTTTAGAGAATAGCTAAATCACTAAATTTAGATACTTCTTTTGGCTAATCTTTTGGAGTTGCTCTAAAGTTGTTTTTACTACCATAGAGGCACTCTGTCCTTTAAATTTTAGCTTTGCTACTTATGATCTGACTAGTTCTAAAAAAATATAGGTCCAATTTTAC
This sequence comes from Dendrocalamus sinicus, assembly GCA_036346575.1. Taxonomy (NCBI): domain Eukaryota; kingdom Viridiplantae; phylum Streptophyta; class Magnoliopsida; order Poales; family Poaceae; genus Dendrocalamus; species Dendrocalamus sinicus. The sequence goes on along the minus strand of CM070660.1, from coordinate 4,858,082 downwards.
CCAGACAACTTGGGAGAAGTCCATGTAATATAACTTTTGTTCAACTTCTAGTGCGCACGATAAGAAGTTTACATTGAGCAGCTAAAAAAGGTAATAAGATGTTTACTAGTCTAGACTGACCTATATATAGTTGCCAAAATTTGAGTTAGAGTATATGTATCCGAATATATAGGTCCGCTCATTTCGGCTTGAGCTTCTAGGTTTTGGTCTATTTTCCACTATTCATAAATTTCATTTTTTTCTGATTTTTTTTCTTTTTTCAGCTTTTTTACAGGTCCTTTTTTCCGTATTCGTTTGCTTTGTCCGTAATAGGCTAACCTGTTTTTTCTATTTTTAATTTTTTAAATTTAGTTACGTCAAATAAGCCATCATCAGTTACAGTGTAATTATAACTAACTACAGTATAATTTTAACTATAAATCAATTTATTTTAATCTAATTGAACGGCACCAAGATCACATCATAACCTACGGACATAAGTTATTTAGACCTAATTTCGCATACCTCGCTCAGGTCCTACAAACTAAAACAAGCTTGAACTTATGCTGACAAATTGGAGCTCAATCCTCAAAACTAACCCAATAGCTAGCTTACATGAGAAGTAAGCACGAATCATGAATCACCTAAGAGCATCTCCAATGGTTATAGCTAGCAACTAACTATAAGACTTCCACATCATTTATATAGTGCACACTAAAGCTAGCATTCTAAAGAACTATCTATAAGGATAGCTATTTGATGCTTACATGAACACACAGAATTTATAGAAGCTGCCTCGTTTGACGTTATAGACTAGTGCTTAAGGGCATCTCCAATGGTTATAGCTAGCAACTAACTATAAGACTTCCACATCATCTATATAGTACATACTAAAGTTAGCATTCTAAAGAACTATCTATAAGGATAGCTATTTGATGCTTACATGCACACACAGAATTTATGGAGGCTGCCTCGTTTGGTGCTATAGACTATCTCTAGAGCTGTAGAGAGCTGCGTTCTCTTTCTTCATTTAATATCTTCCACGTAGGACAGTTGATGACATGGACTCTCTTGTAGATAGCTGCTATAGACCCATTGGAGATGCCCTAAGTAAGAGCTGGCTCGATTTTTTTGCATACTCTCTTTCCTCCACATAGGATATATGCTGATGTGTACATGCATATAACTAGCTGACTCAGACCATTGGAGATGCCCTAACACTTGAGCTACAGCTAAAGCTCAGTTCTCAATGATCCACCTAATCATAAGCTCTCACCTTAGGCGTCGCTCGGTTGGACTGAAAAACTGTGATTTATGACTAAAATTATATTGTAACGGTTGAAATTTTACTGTAGCTGAAGGTGGCTTATTTAGCGTGATTAAATTTAAACAAAATTAAAAATAGAAAAAATATGTTAGCTCATTATGGACAACGTGAACGAATATGGGAAAAAAGGCAAAAAAGCCAAAAATTTAGAAAAAATGAAATTTATAAATAGTAAAAAAATAAACTAGAAGCCAGAAGCTGAAATGAGCGGGACAACAGTAGTATGCAGACATCAAGGCTGACCAGTGAAAAAAAACAAAAACAAAACTATGACAAGTAACCAATAATTGGTCTACAGAGGATAAGCCATACGGGCTACCTACATGTGTCCCATTCGCAGGAGATCCAGCAAATCCGCGGGCGCGGGGAACAGAATCTTGGGGATATCGATCTTGTACGATGTTCGCCACAGAAAAAAAAAGGAAAGAAATCGGGGCTCGGCGAGTTGAAGCTGTCAGATTCAAACCCCAATAATTAACTCCCCTCTTCTCCTGCTCCGCCGTGGCGTACCGCGGTTGGATGGTGACCATTTGCCTGGCTGCAAGTTGCGAGCTCGCACTTCCGGCCCCTCTAGCGGTAGTTGGACTAGAATTATTAGTAGCAGTGCTAATCCAAAGATATGGTTTAGCTTCTGTTTTTAAAAAAGTCAGAGGTCGAATTAAATGCCTTAATTTTGAAAACGGCTCCTCCAATCGTTTCCAAAAACAGTTTTTTCAAGACACTTGTAAAAGCCGTCAGCCGCCTCCATCGCCTTCTTTGTGTCCGCATCTTACAAAATTGTTTCCTAAATTTTATTTTAAAAATTATTTTTTTTCAATTGTTACTATTTAAATTTCAGTAAAAAATCATCAGTTCCAATCGATTAAAACACTCCTGTAGAATTTTCTTTTCAACACTATATACTTGTACTAACTTAGCTTGTAAGGTGAAAGTAAATGAGCTAGGTATAGCTTGTAGTAGATGTGCATTCAAAAAAAGCAATGCCTAGAATATATGCAGCTCAAACATATTAATTTTTATGAAAGATATCATACCCTTCATACTCCCCGTGGGATTCCGGCCCACGCAGCCTAGCCACGCCGCCTCAACGCCTCGGCCGCGTGCGTGGTGAGAAATTGCGTCTGGCGGTGAGGCATTTTCCCGACTTTTCGAAAATTACGTAAAGGTCCTCCGTTATCGCAAAGGTCCTACATTTTTGAATAAGCCCCTGCATATTTTTTTGCTGGGTAGCGACCCGAGGTTTCCCGTAATTACGAACATGCCCTTACTTCTTCCGAAAAGGCCCTCGGTTTTTACGAAAAAACCCTCTGATCTCCTTTTATTGCGAAAAGGCCCATGATTTTTTTCGAAAAACCCCTTCGCTTTCTTTTTTCTGCGAATTTTTTCCTCTTTTACTTCGGTCCACACGGTGGCTGGCGTGGCGTTGCGCCACGCCTATGTGGCTAGTTACTAGTATAGGTTGCTTGGATAATCAATAGTGGGAGCTACTGCCCCACACTTTATTATTGGAACGAGTTTCATAGAGTTTTATAATATTTTCAATTGCAAAAAAAGTTTCATAAAGGATTTAGGTTTTGACCTCTCCTGTGCGACGCAGCACAAGAAGGAAGGTTTCAAATCGGAAACTTCTTGGAACTTCAAATTTCAAAGAGATTCGAATATATGAGCTTGAAGTTTCAAATAATAATTCATGTTTCAACAAGATCTAAATCTAAAAACTAAGTTTCAACTATGTTTCGACTAGCTTTTAAATCTAAAACTCGATGTTTCAACAAGTTTCAATTTTGATTCCAATTTTCAACCACGCTTCGAGTGTATCAAAAAGCTTCACATGTAAGTTTCAAGAAAGTTTCAGACAAGCTTCAAAAACTCAAAACGAGTTTAAGAAAAACGCCTGCATGGGCGCTTGCCTGTCCGCAATCACCGTCAAGTGAGCGCACGACGCCTTGCCATCCGGCACGTCGATGTCGCTCTCGGTGTGCCCTGGCCACCGGCGCTAGCCAATGGTGGTGGCTCCATGTCTGCCACCATCTTTTGATCGAAACATGTTTCATAGTTTTTCCTGATCAACAGTAGGCATAAATTTGTTATAAGAGGTACCTTCATAGATATGTTACCCTTCAATAAAACGTATAATGATAAACTTTAGTCGTCAAAGTTATCTTGAAAGTAAAAAACTTTGATTAGTGTTATCTCTACTATCCGTTAATTTAAACCCGACACAACTTGTGATGATGATAAAGATGTAAACAAAAATCACATGGCGTTTTCTATCTATTTATCGGGTTGGCAATGACAATGATAGATATACGCTTAGCCCTTAGCTACTTTATCAAAAAAAAAAACTTGGATCCAACACGCAGTCGACCACAGTTGTTGGACACCCTGCGTTTTATAAAAAAAAAGAGCAAGTTGCTATACGATATGCTTGTTGCATGTCGTTGTAGTGTGCTCATTAGCGTAGGAATTAGTTTAATCCTTGTAAATTGTCAACTTGCATATCATAATTAATTCGTAGTAGTATGGTGCTCCACTAGCTAGTGACTCCAGAAACGAACAGGTGAAAAAAAGGTAAATTGATACTACTTGAACGGCGAAAACGACTATATAGTGAATGACGCGATGTACGTGTCAACCATATATAGGACCGTTCATGTGTTGGGTATGTCTTGTACTTCACCATGGTGATGTCGTGTCAGTACCTTTTTGGATGGAATCGTGAATACACAGTGATATGTACATACGTATGATGTCTAGTTTATTTGAGTGCTCTCAAATTTTAGCGAGAGCGTGAAATTTCTGCAAGATTTCTGCGAGCGTGTGTCTAAGGAGAGTGCGAGATGGTGATGGTATCTGGGATCCGATCCATAGTACACGAGTGCAAGTAGCATCTGCTTCACTGCTTGAGGTGCATGGATTTACATGATCTTTGTAGTACGTAGTTTTTCTACAAAATGCGGCGTTCTAGGCAGAGTTGTGACCTTAAATTAGTTAGAGACTCGTATGTGATAACGAAGTTATAAAAATAATAAAACATAATCTATTGTCTGTTCAACTTCACACATCAAATATTAAAGAGCAAGCGACAGAGAGAGAAGGGTGGCCAGAATACGCGAGGAGATAGAGAAAGTAGAGGGGTGGGCGGTTGTATCCCGAGAGAGAGGATAGAGATGAATAGTCCAGATTAAATCGGATGGGTGTAGTGAGGGGAGAGAAGAATGCACCGACGACCACCAACTCCTCTTTATATAATAGTAGAGATATGTGTCCACTTAGAAGATGTTGGATCTGTTATTTTAAATTGCAGCTTAAATTTTTTAGTTGTAACTTATTAGTCTAATAAAAAATGATCGTTGTGAGAATCTAAAAGACAAAAATAACTGAAAAGTCAAAAATAACAAGCAATTAAAGAACCGAGTTGAAAGTGTACACGCTGCGTTCGTATACATTCGCCGTATATATGTACAGGCATGTGCCTAAAGCACGCAAATTTTGTTTGCTGAGCAGGCATGTGTACAGAGTTTCTTAATGGACGTGTCACGTGTCCAACTAACAAACTGCCCCATGGATCGCCGACCTTCTGCTCACATCGCACGCTGCGCGCGCGTGTCCATTGGTCGCCCACGTAGTGCTCCTTGATTAGAAACTGCTTGTACACGGTACTCGATTTCGTTGTTTCGTAAAGGAAATCAAGGGCCACACGATTTCTTTTTGATGGTTTGGATATTTGTTGTTCTAGATATTTAATGCCATATGTGAGCACCAGGGACCAGGGCCGGAGAAGGTCATATGTGAGCACCAGAGCCTGTTTGATTACCTGCATAAGTTGATGCAGTTGCATGAGCATGGCCAGGCTGAGTAGAGAAGGTCCTCAGCCGCGTTTCTCCTTAGTCTAGCTCCAGTTAATTTTTTGCATCCGCTCGTGCAAGCTCTCACCCCGATGCAGGCAACCAAACACCATCTCCCTGCATGCGCTGGTGCGAGCCACCCCGATGCAGGCAACAAAACAGCCCCATATGTGCCCGGTACTCCATGTGCACCTACGTGGCAGAAGGGCACGCGGCATAGTTTGGTGAATTGAGAAGGGGATGATGAGATAAATGTCTCTCGAAAAGATAAAACCCGAAACCTTGCTATGTTTACTGAGCCGAACTGGTGTGTTTTAAACTGTGAATGGTTGATTGACGGACGCAAAGCCTTGGTTTTTAGCTGATGACCAAAGTTGGACTCCCTGGCCAGCCATGAGCTAGCTAGCAAGCTAGGTCGTGTGAAATGCATGGCTGCCATCTAAATGTAAACAAACATCTTCGAAGGTAGGAATTCCTGGGGAACCTACATGTGAAGTACTTGTTTGATAAGGTACCAGAAGCTGAACTGAGTGACCAAACTAATCGTAACATCCCATTTTTGGAAATCCACAGTGCTTGATGAAAATTCAAATTTTGAATTCAAACTCAAACCAAAATTCAAATTAAATCTAAAATTTTAAATCGATCCCAAAACCTCGGTTGAGCCAAGCCCACCCGTTTTCCATCCCTTCCAGCGCACCAGGCTGGCCTAGTCCAACCCAGCCCAAGCCGCCCTCCTTGCCCTGTGCACGTGCCAGGCACACGCCAGCCAAGCCGTGTGCGCCCTGCCCAGGTCCTGTGCGCCAACAGCACCCTGCTTCCCTCTCATGTGCGTATCCATGTGCGTCCCTGTGCTTGCTAGCTCTGCACCGACCTTGCCTAGGCTATGCCTTCCTCCCTCTCTCCTTCTCTCTGTTGTGCCACACGCCATTCCCGCACCCGCACCGTGTGCCCGGGTCTCACGCCCGACCATTGCCTTTGCACCATCCCATTTGCATTTACTCCTCTCCGCACCATATGCCAGCTTCGCCCTCCCTACCCTGTGCCGCACTGAGCACTAGTGTCGCCGCCCTTGGCCTCCGTGCGTAAGCCGAAGTTGTGGACTCCCGAGCCTCCTTGTACCACGCCTTTGCCATCCCTTCCCTCACCTTCATAGCACCAAGCTTGGGTTGCCCTCACCGTCACCACCACGTAGCACCGCTCGGGCCTCGCCATCGACATATCTCTCGGGTGAGCCCCACCCTCCTCAAAGCATGTCAATGTGATCGCCCCACCTCCCTCACTCTTTCTCACCATGCCTAATTGGCTTCTCTGGCTCTGTAGCTCGCCGGAGCCCCCTTCTTCCCTAACTCTAGCGCTCAATCAATTCGTTGACTCCAAGCATCTTCAACCGATTCCTCCCATTTGAAGCCCCCTTATGACCTCCTCCGTTGATCCTTGTCACCGGTGCCGTGCTCCTCCCTTGCGTCACCTTGGCTCCACATCACTAACCCGCTTCGCGTCTCCCTGAGCCCAGCCATCACCTCTGGTGAGTCCCTCTTGGTCCTAAGATGCTCCTTTAGCGTGTAATTGGCTTCATTTGTTGTTATTCGCCGTAGCGCCTCTTGCCCGAGCTCCACCGTCACTTAGTTCACCACAGGCCATCGCAACCAGCAAATTAGGCTGCACTGCCTTGCCTAGAGCCCCGCTGCTCGCTCCACCAGTGATGAGTCATGCTCGCTCCACCAGTGATGAGTCATGCTCTCCTCATCGGGAAGAAGATGCATGGTCGCACCCTATTAGATTAGTTTAAATCTTAATTAAGTTAATGACTGTCATTAAGTTTTATTAATCTTTCATTGACCAGTGCCCCCATCTTTAATTTAGTTATTCGCTGCCATGTAGACCTCGCCTATTTAAAAATCCTGTTAAAATAGGTTAATTAAAATAGAGCCACTGACATGTGAGCCCTCATTTACTGTGTCATGAATAGTACGTGGTACCACCTATCAATTTCTAAATCCTTTTCCTTTAGATTTTAATTCAAAAAGAATTTAAAACCCGAGGGCCCACTTGTCAGCCTCTGTAACCTTTTTCAGTAAAGAAATAAATTAAAAATAAAACTTAATTTGGTGGACCCCACCTATTAGTGAGAGAGTACTCTCTCCTCTATTTATTTTAGGTTTTAATCCTGATTTAAACTTTGGATAGGTCATTTTCACTCATTTTAACTCCAAATTTAATGAAACTTATTTCTAAATACAAGATCTATCTAATGATAGTGAAATCACTCAATTTGGAGTTTATTGGAATTTATTTGTTTGCTCACGTATTTATTTGTTTTCTGTTGTGATCGTTTGAGTAGAGTCGAGGACACGGAAGAGTCGCAATTCAAGCCATCTCAAGACTTTCAAGACCAATCTTGATGTAGGATTGGTCCCGATCTTCCGGTGGATGGTAATTCGATTAGTAGAGAATGATGTTGACGATGAGCCTACTTGACCAAAACACGATCAAGCCGTTCAACAATCGCTACACCACGCTCTTGCCGTTATCAACCTTGCTAAGAATGACGGTTGACCTGATCACAAAGATCAATTCCTGTATGCAAATCGAAGAACAAGCAAGAATTCAAGTAAAGAGAAATATGAAGATTGCTAGATATAAAAGTCGCACAAGGATGATTGAAATTTTGTAACACAAATATATTGGTATAATCAACACAACAGACAATGCAGAGTTTGCACAAGGGGCTAAACTGATCTAAACAAAAACTGAGAAAGAAAGAGGTGTCTAGAGCTATTTATAAGAGAAAGAGGACCAGGAGGTAGTGGCCAGGGAGGTGGGCACGTAGCCCTAGAAGGTACAAGGCCCATGGGCCCAAGTGGAGGTGACACAACACCTTTTGACTCGGATTCGAAATCAACCTTGACTTGTTTGGTTATTGTGATGTGCTCAAAAAGAATTTGGTGGTGGGGCAAGATCTGTTGGGAAGAGGACGAGGTAAGGTTTCCATGCTGTACTTATACACCTCAAATGGTGTCTATATACGAATTCTATGAATGTTTGAAATTAATACTACCTCCAGAGGCCAAATTGGATTCCAGAACGTGTCCAACTTGAACTTTTGCTTTGACTTGGCCAAAAGTGACGTGGCGACCTTAAAAAAGAGTTGGAAAAGGCGTCGACATGTCTTGATGTGCTGGTCAGCTTCCTTTAGATGGATCCCAACCATGAGTGTGTAGTGTTGATATAATCCTCCTTGCATATATGCAATATATATTTTTTCATTATTAGATAGCATCATATTCTCATTTAAAATTGAGAAAAACAAATTCATCTTTTGTTCAATCTTGGGAGCTATGGTCGTATGCGTTTGTGGCATGGTCACATCATCCTCCCCTATTTGACACAAAATCATTCTTAGTTTTAACAAATGTTTAACCTCATGTGTTGTTTGATCTTGATCATAAATCTCGGTATATGACAAAGGACATAACAAACTCTCATTATGTAATATTGTAAGTTCTATATCAAACAACATAAAGTCTCTTTGAAACGAGAGTACCTGATTGAAAATATTCTCACTGGATGGTGTTAAAACTATGAATGTATGTGTCTTGTCTGACTCCCCTTTTTAGAAAATAGGGTATTGGATTGTGACCTATTCACATGAAAATAAGTGTAGGGAAGCACTACAGAACTTTCAGTGCCAACATAAGACACATAAAATTCATTCTCATCATATTCTCCCAGCAAATTGACTTTGTATTCGTCATGCTTTCTTGTAAACAACAATTTGAAAGGAACTTTATCAATAATGCTTTGCTAGACAGTAGATAAATTCACTAGTGTAGCAAATCTATCTAAGTATATAACTAAATCAAAAAAAATAGAGAAGTCTTCCCTAATATTGATGATCTCAATGAGAGATAAATTATTTTGTGATGCAAATGGAGCAATGGTTGAGAAATTCCCTAATATTGCTTTACATATCTAGGCATATGGTAAAAGGGTTTGTGCGGATATAGCATGAGAAATTATAGTTTATGGTAACACCATCCAGATAACTCTAAGAACTAAATCTTTTGATGATCTTACAATGTAAAATAGTATAACCACAAGTCTGTCTATCTAATTTGCATCCGGCCACCAATGCGGGTTGCACCATTGGAGTGATCCACGGGTCGTGTCACTGATTTTAAGTCGTTGTGAACACGAGTTGTATTTAAGCCGTCGTGTAGCGCAAGAGGAGGTCTTGGTGTGGTGGACATAACCTCATTAAGATGAAACCTTATCGGGTGTAACCTACATCGGGTGATGCATTATAAGGGCCTTATGGTGATCTTTTTGGTTCTCATGTCTAAAAATATATGTGAAATATAACAAGTTGATTATCTCTTGTGGGCAAAGTGTACAAACTTTGTAGAGTGTAAACTATTCGAACAGCCGTGTCTATGGTTACGGGTGAGCATGGGAACTTACTCGAGTTAGTATATATTTCTAAAACTTTATGGGTGGGATGAAAACTCATCGGGTGGATGTAACTCTGAATTTGGTTTCCCTAGGTGAATGTAACCCAGTAATGATAATGGGTAGATGTAAATCTAGTATAAAAAACTAGCATATGATGGATGGAACCATATAACAATTGGATAAAACATGCACCACTATTAATATTGCACACTTTTACTCACTTTTAATAAAAACATTGTTTGATAAAAATGCTAAGTCGTAGGGATTCCTATCTTATTGTAGTTTTCAAATAATGCCTTTAGCAAATAATAGAACCCGAGCATATCTTTATTGAACCTTGAATGTATAATACTATATTCTGCGTGTTAGCTTGTGGAGCACGGTTGTTTGTACTCACCCTCGCTCACTAAATATCTCAGATTCTGCGGATCAAAGTTACTAAACGTACCACGACGCTCCAAGAGTTGATGGAGAAGATGGAGGAGATTAGGACAGTCTTAGTAGTCTCATTCTTACCCCAGTCAGTTGTTTGCCTGTGGTAAGATGTGCCCTCCCCTTTTGCTATCGCTTCCGCTTTTGCTTTATGTATTGTATCTATTTAGCATGATTGGTCTTTTGTAAATTTGACTTAGTACAGTCTATTTAAATTCTGATCTGTAATACTAATGAATGATATGGTTCACGTTATATATGAAATGATTCAATGTTGTATCTCTGAGCACTATGTACTGATACAGAGAATAATGTAGCGGTTTTATTGAGGATTTTGAATGGTCTAAATTCGGATCTGACACTAATTAACCCAATTTTAACAACGCAGCAACACCAACATATTGCGCATCATTAAACGCTCAAATGCTAGGACCCGAGCCGGGAAAGGAAGAAGAAAGGAAGCAACAGCAGCAGCGAGCAGGACGCACGTGTAAAAGCACAGAAAGGTCACGGCGTACATTCCTTGACCACTCAACATGCATGCACAAAGCCGATCGGCCTTGGCCTCTTGCCCAACTTGCAAAAGAAAATTACCAAGAAAATTGAAGTTCTTTCCTTTCCATCTCTGTTCTCATCAACAAGATCATCGATCGATCGATCGATCGAGAGAGAGAGAGATCGAGAGAGAGAGAGAGAGAGAGGCGTGTGGATAGTTTATGTTATCCACCAACCACTATTCAATGCCAACTTGGCAGCTGCCAAATTGGTCGGTCTCCGCGGCGTGCATGCACCTGGAGCGAATATATAATACCTGCAACTCGGTCTGTTACTTATGACAACGTGTTTGCACTTTGCAGATCGGGAAATATCAATAGGCGAGTATACCTTTTGCATGCACTGCAGACTGCACCCCATTGATCGATATATGATAGATGCAGATCCCCTCGATCACTGGCTTCCTGCTTGGTAGAGAAGAAGCCTATGGATGTATGTGTACGGTTCATGCACCACAAGTTTCGCCTTTTATTCTTCTCTCTCTCTCTCTCTCTCTACGTGTTTTATCTCATGAGACAGTGCATGCCTGCACCGGCACCACACATCGATCGATGGAATCCCCGGGAAATATCGTGCTGCGAGGAGTCATCGATCTGGGAACAAGACACGAATGGAACGTAGCCGTGGAACTGGAAACATGTGTCGCCCGAGGGGGGACGAAGAGAATCGTAGATGGATGCTGCACCCACAAGGCCACTAAAGGGGGATGTGATGTCTGGTGTGAACTTGCACGGCAGCAACTCCTCTGCGTAAGCTTATTAGGCCACCTTGGGCTAACGCTGGCTGAATACTTGAGCAGAGATACATCATGCAAGGGCCCGTCTGGGAGTTGACACCGTGCATTACTAGCCAACCTCCGGGAGAAGCAGCTGAGCTGGGCAAAAATTTCAGGACTAGAGGATGAATGTTACGGTCAGGGCCGGTCCTGGGATTTTAGGGACCCAGAGCGAAACTAGAAATATAGACCCTAGTATAAATATCTAAATATAAATCTATATACACACACATATATAATTTTACCAACAAACACTTAAAATGCGTTATGTATTAAAGAAAAATTCATATCAAGGAGTTGCCAAACTGTTTAACCTCTCTTGAGACATTGTTGACCTTAAATAATTCTTCAACAATTTTCAACTTTGAAAAATTTCTTTCAGCTGATGCCACAGTGACAGGCATAGTACATAAAATCCGATAAGCAATAAAAATATTAGGATAACAATCCGATTCTCTGACAAACTCAAAGATCTCCATAGCAGAAAGTTTCTGCAAATTTTGTACAACATTCTTTTAATTCAGTTCGATCCAATGACTTCAATGTTGTTGAACTCATTAAAAATCCAAATATACTTCCGAATGTTTGGAGTTCTTGAAATCTACTTTTCAAAAATGACTGTACGAAAAATATCTTAAGTTGTCATCCAAAGGAAATTCAATATTTTCTTCTCTTATAGGCCCTTTCTCCACTAATATGTCTCTTGCTTTGTTATCAAAATTACCCCAATTTATCGGATCATAAATATTTGTAGTAAATACTGGTTCATCAAAACTAGCAGATTCTGTAGAAGATGAATTAAATATGTGCTCATGATCACTCACATTGTTATCATCTGTGTTGATGTTGACATGATCTTCCGTAGGGCCCTCATCTTCTAGATTCACATTAGCATCTTCCTCCACAGCAACTATCGTCAATTCATCAGGATTTCTTGAACTGCTCGTATTACTTTTAAAAAATTTGTCAATGGATCCCCTCTGTGATTCTATCAACTCATCTATTCGTTTCCACTTTTTTCTTTTTCACTGCCGGATGCATATTTTCTAGACGACATAGTACTGAAAATTTAAAGAACAATAGTATAATTAGTAACTACAAAGCACTAATTATTGATTAAAGTTAAAGAACAATTAGTAACTACAAAGTAAAGCACAATAGTATGTTAGCACTTAGCACCGAGAAGGGAGGATTTTGAATGTTTGAACTTTGAACGGATCGGAGCATTGGTACGTATAAGGGTTATAGCCAAACATCGTAATCGTAGAATATAGAATTATCACTATCTATACGTACCGTGTACGTCGTTTCTCGGTTTCTATGGCATGCAGCACAGCAGCAACTCCCCGTCCAGCCTCCAGGCTCCAGGAGCGTGGGCAAGTGCCAGGCGGCCGATGTGAATGCGATGGCGAGTTGGCGACGCAGACGCAGGCGTACCGGCGACGGGCCGACGGTAGAAATTTTTCCGGGGCGAGGGCTGGCAGAAGCCGCTCAAGCGGCGCCGCCCTAGACGAGAAGTCTCTGCGGATCGAGATCAGCGGATGCGATGCTCAGTGCCGCCCGCTGCGTAATATTTTTTCATATATGGACTACTGGGCCAACTGCTGTGTATATACTCTGTCTCTACATAGTATATGGGCCCCTGGATTTTGGGGCCCGGCGCGCCCGCGCGCCCCTCGGTGGTCGCAGATCGTTATTCTGTTACCACCGTGGTATAAATGGAGCGGATAATTTCTCTCTAACTGAACAATCGAAGGTTTGCGGAGTGAACATGGAAGTAACAAATTGGTATCCAACACTATCCGTGTCAGACTCTGACTCTAAGGAAAAATACAAAATAGGATATGAGATGAGTGATATCTGCCCGTATGTATCCAAATGTCATGTGATATGAGAAAAACTATTGTGACTTTGCCTAGAAATAGGATAAAAGATAGTCGGATGGTTGCGTCTGAGCTGACAAGGAATACAGAGTGCTCATCTTTTAATATCTCGGTGATTTGATATCGCGGTAAATGGATATTCGGCATTATCCACGTTCGACTCGAAGAAAAAAAATGAAATAAAATACATAATGAGCAACATTCATTCATTGCACCCTAGTTACTACGCGGAACCTGAACCCCATTTTATCTATTGCAAAACAGCCACTTGAAAAGTGCTAGAGAATATCTACAAAAAATGGTTCTAGAGAAACTAATTTGCTGGGGAAGGAAGGTTGATTGACACCAGCTACAAAATATGAGAGCCTCCAGGGATCACCACGGTCGATCACCAACTACAAGAGAACAGTAGATCAAGAAATACAGATCCAATTGTGTGTCAGCACCGGGAATCAAACAATCTTACAAGTGAATCGCCCATGATTTCCCACCCAACCAAACGACTCACAGAAGTAAAGATCCACAAGTACTGAAGGATACATATATATACATATGTGTCGCAGTAGTTCCTCTCTGCATCGTATTTTATAATATAAGGACTATTTCATATAACGAAGGGTATATACATATAGTATACCAGTATGTAAGACCATCGAGGTGGTATCTATTTTTTTTAGAGGTGGTATGTATATTTTTTAGACATACTCCTTTTCATGTGCGTATATGAAGGTATTTGCAAAAAATACTAAAAACTATAGACTCTTTTGTAATTTTTTTCATGTGGTTCACATTGAAATTTCATATAATTAGTATATAAGTATATCTAAACTGATAAAGGAGCAAGTTCATTTATGTGGTATGTTAGAAGTGGGAGTAACTACACCCGAGAGTAGAAGATATTATTATGTCAAGTTTGTTTCCGTACCCCTAAGAATACATACTCTCACTTCCAATATACCACTTAAACAAACGTGTTGGCTTTATTTATCACTTTCAGTACACTTAAATACTAATTATATGATACTTCAATGCGATTTGTTTGCAAAATTTTCATCAGAGTCCTTTATTTTGGCTATACACTCTTTTCTATATATAAAAGGAGTATATACACAAATTATTCTACAAAAATGGACTTTGATAAATTTTTCATAGAACTCATTTTGAAGTATCTTATAATGATCATTAGAGTATACTCAAAAGGATAAAGATGTATAACAATATCATTTAAGCGGTATATAAAAAGTGGAAGTACGTATATGCGCGCGCACACAAACGTATACATACACATACACATATACATATATACATGACGTTGAAATGGGCACCATGATTTTATATCCACGAATTCAACCTAAATTCAGGCATATTTTTCAAAAATTTCAATTTTAGAGTATATACCCATCTATAACAGTTCAAATAAAATACATACCCTTGAAAAAATATACTCAAATTCTAAGATTTTAAACAGATTTAGATCACATGTTTTGCTGATATTTTTATATAAATCAGCACATACTTACAATCAAACTATCATAAAAAAAATAAGTGCAGTTCAAACTTGTTTGAACTAGTTAAACTTGATATCAAAAAATTTCAAAATTTTTCACACATGATATATAGGGAAAAAATACCTATTTTATATCATGGTACACTGGCACCATAATGCCCAGCTGACTGCCTGCGCCCTGTTTCCTGTGTTGTGATTTGTGAATGACTGAATGTGCACTTGTGTTAGTTGTTAGAGTGTAAATGTAATGTACTAATGTGTTGTGGTCTGTCTGTCTGTGAGACTGTCTGGCTGAGTTGAGTTCCAATTTTATTGGAGTGCTTCTAGTTCTAACTTCTATTGCCGGTCTATTGTTCACGGACTGTCAGACTGTGACCGACTGTTGTGATGTGAGACTGGCTGGCTGTGGTTGAGTTCTAATTCTACAGGAGTGCTTCTAGTTCTAGCTTCTAAATTCTAATTCTATCACCGGTATATTGTCATTCATCAATCTCAGTTTTTTTCCTATTGTCTGCAATGGCAGTAATTTAGATTTGTACTGATTATTTGTCAACTTGTGCACATTTCGCTGTTCAGGCATTTCAAATACTTCCACTGTGTGACAAAGCCACAAAGGCAAGGCACAAATTTACTAATGTAGCTTCAGTGTTTCTGGGACAAGAAGTTGTGCATACAGATTAATACGGAGTTTGCTATATTGTCGCCCGTATATACGGATCAATAGTTTCTAAGTTCTAATTCTTTTGTCGGTATATTGTCATCTTACTATATCGTTCACAGTTCACATCAATTTTGACAAATATGTTATTAACCAACACCATACCAAAATTAATTGAGGTTTACCGAAACTGAAACGTATCTCTAAAAGTACCATGTACTACCAAACAACTAATACCGTATTTACCGTACATTCCGAATGCTGAATGCACACCCTAATGCCGGGGGGCATTGGGGCCATTGAAGGGGCCTGATGATAGTCGTTCTCGTTCTGACGGTACCCATTCCCGTTCAGCTGGTATCTGTTCCGTTCCCGTTCGATGATACTAATATAGCATATATCAGATTAACTATATCGCTATCAAATTGTGGATACAACGATGATACTTTGACTATAATAAAATTTTCCTTTTTCTCCCAATTTTCATACTAAAATCACCATTTTTCCACCTGACCAAAGCCTAAGCTCAAAATCAACATGAAAGCAGGAATAATTACCACCTCCTTCTGCAAAGGAAAAGTGACTTAAAAACATCCATACAGAAACAACAACTCACCACAAGAAAATGTTCGAGATATGAGGACTGAAACAATAAGCCAAGCTAACAAAATCAACAGATTACACATCGAACTATCCACCACGTCTCATGCACCTTTACCCGTATTGCACAAGCTTATGTCCAAAAAGGCCAAAACAATAAACGTTATTTAGTTTGATCTGCACAAGCTCAGTGGCATCATCCAATCGTAAACCTCGCACCAAAAGTATGAAATCACACGAGAGACAGCAGGGGTAGATCACGTTTCCTATCTAATGGCCACAACAAAAGTCATGTTGGATTTGCAGCATTAGATTGTCCTGATGTTCCATACTCGTCAACCTAGCATAACAGCAAATGAGACCTAGACAAATAGAGCTATCACAATTTCACACAAAAACACACCATTACGAACACCCCAACCAGTAATTCATACATATCAAGTCTTTTTTAAGAAAAAAAAAATGTTTTTTCATCACATAAACGCATAAACCCTAGGTAACGCCACATGAGTCAGGGGTAAACTCTAGCAGAGCGAGGGGGCGGGGCGGAGCAGTTCGACTCGAGGGCTTGTTCTTTTCAGCTGCGGCTTATGACTGTTGGTTGAAAATTTTGAATTTTGGTTGTTTACGATACAGATTACGGAGAGACAGATACTCACTTGTGATTTTGGCTGGTACAAATGTTGGGCTTTTAACGTGTAGATCGTTTAACTTGTAAACCCCGTCTTAAGAAAATATTCCGTTTGAAAGTTAGGTAATGTAACAAAAGCCAAAAACCACCAGCTTTTAAGGTAAAGAACAGGCCCCGAGTCGGGGATAGGGATGAAAACGGGTCGGGTTAATCCCGACCGATCCGGCACCAAATCCGATTGGTACCGAATCCGACTAGTACCGAATCCGGAGAAAAAAATATGGGTTAGGATATGGTAACAGCAATATCCGTCCGAATCCGATACATCTTCAAGTTTGATTTCAGGTTAGTGCTACTATTTGACATTTCATTTTCTTTTGCAATGGTAAAATAAAATCTTCCACATCATCTATTAAATAGTAACATCAAGTCAGTGCGTCCTACTCCATTTACTGCACTGTATGCATTCCTTACAAACAAGTAGGGGTGCAAACGAAATGGGTTAATCCCGACCGATCCGACACCGAATCCGATTGGTACCGAATCCGGAGAAAAAATATGGGTTAGGATATGGTAACAGCAATATCCGTCCGAATCCGACCCGTTTTCACCCCTAGTCGGGGAGGCGGGAGGCGGAATGATGTAGCTCTAACGTCTGGGCCCAATCTCACAAGCCCAATGTCGGGCCCACATGTCCGTGTCACGCTCGCTTTGGGGGTGGGATGCGATGTTGGAGCCCTCTTTTTTTCCCGTATTGTGTGTAGCAAATATGCCACTGACAGGCCGGGCCTCGTAAAAAAAATGATATGTGGGCCGTGTTAGCCCGTTAATCTCAACGTGATCCGGCCCATTAACAGCAGAGAGGCCCATATTCTCAAGGATGAGTGGACGAAGGCAAGTCTAAAGCCTAGAGCCTCCTCGGCCTTTTTTCTCCCACCAATCTCTCCCGCCGAGCAGCCGCCGCAGAACGGGCCACCGGAGATTCGCCGCCGTTAGTATCTCCTGGTACGCCGCTACCAATTCCACCGCTTGTTCAATGTGCAGGCAAGAATCGTTTGAATGCATGGCGTCCATGCTTAATTATACTTGTCGTGATATCGGTTCTTAATTGTTCTTGGGGGAAAGAAGATATCGATTCTTGCTACTGACTGCTGTAGCGTTCGCCCGTGATCCGTACACGCCGACGGCGGCTTGTCTTTATGTGGTAAAATTCGTTCTGATTTTCCATGTGATGGAGACCCAAATTATAATCCTACGACTTGAACTTTAGTAGCATAATCAGTATCCTACCTGCAATCAGCAAAAGCTCTATGCGTTTATGGAATTAGATTTGTCTGATTTGTTGGTAGTTTTGGCAGGGCGTTTCTTTGTGCAAGATGAGCTTGATATCCCATAACGTGCTCCAGAAGCGCCGCCTGGAGAAAAGTAGAGCTGATTATGATAACGATGAGGGCATTGGCTCTCCGGTAAGCAAGCCAAGTCAGAGAACCGCAATAAGGAGAGGAAGAAAAAGAAAGCTAAGGCGCCGGAGGCCAAGCAGAACCGGAAGGAGGAGGAGATAGGCAGTTGGAGAGTTCGCTGTTTGGTGCCTACTATGCGCCGCAGTGGTTTGGCACTAACATTGGGGCTGTGGCGGTGGCTCCTGGGCAGGATGTGCCTTTGTTCTTCATGGATCAGTGTGCTGGTGAAGGCGAGGATGACTTGCCCATTTACGACGAGGACTTGTCCAATGAGGGTGAGGAAGATGAGATGGGCAACAGGGGGAGGAAGCCTGCCCGGGTGGATGACAAGGAGGAGAGAATCGTGTTGGACATCGTGAAGGTTGCAAGGCTGAGGAAGTTGAGAAAGGAGGCTGATGAGCGTGTGATCTCGGGCAAAGAATATGAGGCTAGGTTGCGCGGCCAGCATGCCAAGTTGAACCCCTTCACTGGCTGGGCTGATATGGACCGGAAAGCTCCTCTTCCGGGGGTGTCAGATGATGAATCAGATGAGGAGGGTGGAGTCGACGATATTCTTCAGAATGATGATGAGCTTGTTGTCAAGGATACTGCTAAGCTCTTACCTGGCATGTTAGCGTTCCCAAGGCTCGTTGATGCTAATGCTCAAGAACCATCTGGTGATCCTATCAATTCAGTGCAGTTTCATAGGAATGGGCAGCTGATGCTTGCTACTGGTTTGGACAAACATCTGAGGGTTTTCCATATTGATGGGAAGAGAAACCCTAAGATCCCGTTATAGATTGGTAAGTGGTACCAAGATCAAGTCCTAGGCAAGCGGATCTAATTTTAACAGCCCGTACGGTAACAATAAAAATGGCTCCTTCTTTAGTGAGATTATATGAGCAAATGCCTGAACCAAAATATGTCATTGCTATGGGAGCTTGTACTATTACAGGGGGAATATTCAGTACAGATTCCTATAGTAGTACTGTTTGGGGAACGACAATTTCTCCTTTAAGTAGATCGTGATTTGGTCTGTCGTCCTCCTCATTGTAGTCCTCCTAGAATCCAAGGCATTTCATCGGAATACATCCTGTCTTTTCACCTTTAGAGCATATTTATCGAGGGACGAGGGAGTCATGCTAGCGCACGATATACAGTTAGAAAAGTTTCTAATGATATAGGCAAATTTCATCGGGTTTCATCTAAGTTTTATGAGTTTCACATTATTTCACAGAGTTTCAAACTTGCTTTATGAAACTTAGTCAAATTAACCATGAAACCTCCTGAAATTTTATGAAACCTCATGAAACACTATGAAATTTAGATATAAAACCTTATAAAACTTAGTCAACTTAGGCGTGAAACCTCCTGAAACTTTATGAAATGTAATGAAACACTATGAATCTTAGTAATGAAATCTTATGAAACTTGGTCATGAAACCTATTGAAACTTTATGAAACCTCATAAAATTTGGAGTTCAACTTTATGAATGCACTAAAAAAATTTCAACTTCACGAATCCACTACAAAAAAAACTTTATAAAACCTTATAAAACATCATGAAACTTAGACATAAAATCTTATGAAACTTAATCAACTTAGCTTCATAAAAAAATCAAACAAAGAGCAAAATCCTCCGATGTGCACTACATCATGACCCTCTACTGCTAACTGTTCTACCGCTGCGAATAATTAGTTTTGCAGGCGCCAGATCCGTTGACGTCGAAAAATAGATTTGTAAATGAGACTACCGCTTATAAAAGTATCTATAGTAATCTGCACTACCATTGTGAAATGTGTAGACTATTGCAAAGCGGTGCTACTATTATCATTGTTATTATTAATCAGTAGTGCCGCTGAGGAAGCTTTTGGCGGGAGGTGAAAATTTTCCTAGCCAAAGGTGCGCGACTTGGCTGCTCTCACGGCAAAAATATTGTGTGGGTCCCAGCTGTAAGTAGTACAAAGAGAGCAAATAAACTCCATCCCCAAGGGGGACACGTACGCAGGCTGCAGTAGTCTTTTTCCCCATTCTCTTTTGCAGGCTTATCTTTCCCCTTTCTTTTGCTTCCAGGTGCTTCCATGGCTGCTCTCCAATCTAGGGTTTATGGAGCCACCACGTGCTCCCCATAGCACTGGTCCCTTCATCACCCCTCCATACCTCAGTCCACACAAACACTACACAGAGTTTCGCTCTTGGATTGAGGCTCCGTTTTTGGTAGTAGCAGCTCCCCGAATTGACGCTGTGCTCCCCTAATCGACGCTACAAGCAGCTGCACCAGTGAAGTCTACTGCAGTTGCTAGCGAGTTCTTCAATTAGTGGTGCCACTTGTAGGTAATTTTGTTCACTCTCCTCCACCTTTCCCTGTTCTTGAGATTTCTCTATTTTGGTTGATTTCTACAATACTTGAGCTTCTGGTCACATGGATCTATGATTTAGTACTTCAAAAGTGGTGAATATATGTCAATCATACTGTTTAGTATTAGACATTTTTGCATTGGAAGAGAAGGCATGCTCTGTTATGTACTTAAGGCTGCAGCTACATGTTCTAATTATTTTGTTGAATGCTATTCTTCCAAGTTTTTTTTTGCATTTCCTTGTCCTATTTTTGTAAGTATTTCTAATACAAATCTAGGTGTGTAAAATGTTTGTGGACACTTACTTTAGCATCATTCTGAATTTGCTAGGAAATAGTGAATTGATTCCAGATCTGAAGCTAGCTAGGCTGTTAGCTCCTGTCACAGGGATCAACATGGACAAGCAGTGGATGAGTGAGCCTAGGTAGGACCAGCTTAGTTAGCTATATGTTTTTCTCATCATATATAATGTCCTAAATATGTCATTAAAAATTTTTAGGTACTCACAAGAATATATCCATGGTGTAGAGAGCTTTATAGAATTCGCTTGTACAAACTCTGCCAAAGGAAATGAAATTCTGTGCCCTTGTAAAAAGTGTGGCAATGGTGCATGGAGAGCAGCAAAAGTTGTTTACGAACATTTAATATGTGAAGGATTTTTAGAAGGATATACACGGTGGGTTTTTCATGGGGAACATTCAGCACCTATTGAACTTAATGCAGAATTAGAGCCAAATATAGAAATTGGCCAGCAGCTAGATGATGAGATAACACAAATGCTTCATGATATGGGGCATTGTTATGAAAATGGTGGTGAGGATGTAAGTGCTGATTATAATATAGAGAACCCAAATGAGGATCCTGAAACTTTCTATAAATTGGCAGATGATGCAAGTCAAATGCTATACCCTGGGTGCAAATTCACAAAGTTGCATTTTATAGTGTGGCTGCTACACACAAAGTTTCTTGGTGGTTGGACCAATAATAGCTTCGATAATCTTTTAGAACTATTGAAAGAGGCATTTCTAGTTGGAACCACGCTGCCAAAAAACTTCCACGAAGCAAAAAAGATGGTGAGCAGCCTTGGCTTAGGGTATGAAAACATAGAAGCATGCAAAAATGATTGTGTGCTCTTTTGGAAAGAGAATGCTAAGCTAGATGCCTGCCCAAAGTGTAAAACTTCTAGATGGAAAATGGAAAAGCGTAGTTTGGATGGGAAACGGATACATAGGGTGCCGTATAAGGTTCTTCGATATTTTCCATTAAAAAAGAGACTCCAAAGATTATATATGTCTGCAAAAACTGCAACTAATATGAGATATCATAGTGAAGGGCGGCCAAGGGATGGGTTTATGCGTCATCCAGCAGACTCAAAAGTTTGGAAAGATTTTGACAATAAGTATCCGGACTTGATTCGATTGTCGCAATGTTAGATTGGCTTTGGCTACAGATGGGCTTAATCCTTTTAGAAACTTTAGTTCAGCACACAGTACATGGCCTATTATTGTGATCCCTCTCAATCTGCCACCATGGATGTGCATGAAACAACCAAATTTCATTCTCTCGTTGCTTATTCCTGGTCCTAAGTCTCCTGGGAAGGATATTGATGTTTATTTACAGCCTTTAGTTGATGAAATGTTATTGGGTTGGCATGAAGGTTTTAGAACTTACGATGCAAAGAAGCGATGAGTGGTTTCAAATGCGGATTGTTTTGTTGTGGACCTTAAGTGACTACCCGGGATTAGGATATGTATCTGGTCAAGTGACATCTGGCATGTTTGGGTGTGTTCCTTGCCACATTGGCACATGCTCTGTTCACCTTAAAAATGGTCATAAATAGTGCTACATGGGGCATCGTAGATTCTTACATCCTAATCATGAATTTAGAAATGATTCTAAGTCATTTGATGGCACAAAGGAATTTAGGGAGGCACCTGTGCCACTTTTTGGCCATGATGTTTTTGAACAGACAAAAACAATTGTAAATAATTTTGGGAAGGACCCAGCAGGGAAAAAGCCTCTCAGAAACAATAAAGCCGATGATGGGACAAAAGTTATTTGGAATAAACAGCCAATATGGCTGCAATTGCCATACTGGAAGGATATCTTATTACGGCATAACCTTGATGTGATGCATATCGAGAAAAATGTATGTGATAATATAATCAATACTCTTTTGGATATTGATAAGAAGTCCAAGGACAATTTAAACTCTCGTTTAGACCTCCAAGCATTGGGTATTAGGAAGGATCTTCATCCTGTTTCTGTAGGGGATAAGTTTTATTTTCCTCCTGCATGTTACACCATGACATCTGATGAAAAGAAACTATTTTGTGAAGTGCTGAAAAGTGTTAAATTTCCAGATGGATATGCAGCTGACATTCGTAGTCATGTGAATGTTGATGAGAAGAAAATAGTTGGCCTAAAATCCCATGACAGTCATGTCCTTTTACAAAACTTGCTTCCATTGGCTATAAGAAGGGTTTTACCTGAAAATGTCAGTGTGGCATTGATTCGTGTGAGCAATTTTTTTAAGAAAATATTTTCTCCTATAATCTCGTGGCGATATGGATAGCCTAGAGTCTGAAATTGCAGAAACATTGTGCCTTCTCGAGAAGATTTTTCCACCATCTTTTTTCGATGTTATGGTGCATCTCATGGTTCATCTTCCAGCTGAGGCACGGCTTGATGGCCCAGTGCAATACCGCAATATGTACCCTATAGAAAGGTACAATAGTGATTTAGTATTCGATATTTTATTTTTCTATTTTCTAAGAAAATATTAATGTAATAAATATTCATAAAATTCTTCATAGGTTTTGGTTGAGGCTGAAAGGATATGTTCGAACAAGAAGTCATCCAGAAGGTTCAATAGCTGAAAATTATGTGTTTGATGAGAGCATGACATTTTGTTCCCGTTACTTAAATTGTGAGACTAGATTCAGCCGTCGAGGTCGAAATTATGACAATACTTGTAATGACTTGTCCAATGGTACCTCCTACTTGAAGACTGCTGGCCGAGGATTGGTTGGAAAGTGTGATGTTACACTAGATCACCGGACATGGCTTCAAGCTCATAGATATGTCTTATTTAACTATGAGTATATTGAGCCATATTTGACGTATGTTATCTAACTTATAGTTATTTAGATTTATACAATGATATATGTAATCTGTATATATTTACTTAATTATATATGCAGAAAACATATGGAGTACCTTTCCTCCATTGGCTATCAAAGGATGCATGATAGAGAGCGTGCACATCATGCAACATTTCATGAATGGTTTAGGTTGCATGTAAGTTAGTTTATGATTATTCAATTACTAAACGATGAGAAGAGTTTTTCTATAAGCCTAATATGGTTTTGTATTAATGTTAATAGGTGAACCAATTAGTAGAAAATAGGGAAGATGTTCCGGATGAGATCCATATATTAGCAAGTGAGCCTTTATTTGTTGCTACAAAGTACAGTAGCTACACAGTAAATGGATACAATTTCCATACAAGGTCTTATGATGAAGGAAGATCGGTTCAAAGTAGTGGAGTTCTTTGTTGTTGCCAAACGAACAGCTTTTTCCAGCTCAAGGGATCAAAATCCATAAACAGGGGACATAACATACTATGGCATAATAACAGAGATACTTGAGTTAGACTATCGTAGGAAGGGTAACATTGTTCTATTTAAATGTGACTGGGTTGATGTCCGTCAAAGAAATAGATGGGTAAAAAGGGATAAATTTGGGATTACATCAGTAAACTTCAACCATTTATTTAATACCGGGGATAAGGAATATGATGAGCCGTATATTTTAGCATCACAAGCGACCCAAGTCTATTATGTTGAGGACCCTATTGATAAAAATTGGCATGCTGTCATTCAATCAAGACCAAGAGATATGTATGACATGTCAGCTAGGGAAGAAGATACTGAAATTGCAGCTCAAATGGATAACAATCATGAAATTCCAGACTTAAATGTTGATGTGAACAGAAGTGCCCATAATGGAAATGATAACATTGTCAGGGGAGATATAGATGGTATTATTGTTAATGAATCACAAGGCAACAGTAGAAAGTAAGATGTTATCACTGTCACTGTGTTTAATATTGCATTATGTACTCATTTTTTGGTCTTTAAGTTATTAGCTAACCATTTGGTTCAAAAAATATCTCAGGAGAAAGCATGCGAAACATGGAAGGAAGAAATAAATACGAAGAGTTAAGAGAAGCAAATATTGCAAGAAACAATGCAGCTTTTAGGTCACTGAATCTCCCATCTATGTTAGTTCCAAATGCAGCAACAAGAACAACCACAAGAAAACAAAAGGTTATTAGTTTACTCTGCTTATTCCATGTCACTAACAATTTCGTTCACATATTTAATGCATTTTATGAGACCATTTGATCTATGCAGTCCAACATGCACCCTATGAGTGCCACTGCTACTCCTCATTGCGATGCAAACAACATAATCTACGAAGAAGCGCAAAGAAGACGAAAATGACGAAATGGATGATATCCATGATGATCCCGATTATGATATGCATATGGATGAGGAACAGAGCCATGATGCTGGTCTTGATAACATGCATATATCACAGTATAATTGTACAATTAGCAATATTTTTTGTTAACTACTTAATATTTGTTTGTGGGACCGAAAACCAAGGCCAAACAAAGAAAGGGCGAGGTAAGACACAAGCTTGACATTTGGAGGCGTAAGGATGGACAAAAATCCATGTCCAATGTAATGAGAAGCACCACCTATTGAGAGCAAGCTTCACCCTTGCCAACTTCATACCTACAATTGTGAGGTCGGAGTATCTCTGCAAACAAGGAATGGAGTGAAGTTGATCTCAACAAGAAAAGAGCTATTTGGGATACAGTCAATGTAAAACTTTTATTATGAATTACATGCATTTACAATTTTTCAATTAGGTAGCATGTGAGCACTAATAAATTTAGTTATTTTTAGATGTTTTTTGATGTAAATGATGATCTTGAGGAATGGGTCCTAAAGGAAGCTGCAGTAAGGTGGAAGGATTTCAAATGTGAAATAAAGAGGAAATACTTCAGAGAAGAATTACCAAATGAGGAGCTATATAAAATGCAAATTGATGAGAGAGTGCCCGAAAAAGATTGGAAATGGCTTGTCAAACATTGGAGAACACCTGAGAGTCAGGTAGAAATTTTAGTTATATATTGCTCGAACATATACATGTTTCTTGTCTTCTAATTTATGATGCTATTTTCTGACTCTCTAGGCTCTGAGTGCAATGGGCAAAGCAAATAGTGCAAAGATGACTATGACTCATACCACAGGAAGTAAGAGCTATGCTCGAGTTGAAGATGAAAAGGTATTATGTAAATGCACAAGACTTATTTTAAATTTCTTTGATACTTAATGTTGGCTCTGTTGATGTTTTTGCAGTCCAAAGAACTTGGTTACATGCTAGCTAGGCATGAAGTATTTATCGCGGCACATACTCGCAAGGATGGAACTGAACAAGTTGAAGCTGCAAATTTGATTGTAAGTAATCTTTCAAAACTGAAGGCATATCGAACTGCAGAATTATTAAGTGGCAGGAGTCCATGATTGTAGGGACAAATCAGGGAGACATTGGCCAGCAGACCAGAACTTGCTAGAAAAACAATAAAAGATGGTGACCTTTTCTCCCATTTATGTGGAAAAGAGAAGCGGGCACATGTTCGTGCTGTAGGCTTGGGACCGACGCCTCAAAGCTTAAAGATGGCAGGCGTACGAAAGAGCTCATCTACAAAACTCCAAGTAACTGAAGCAAAATTGATGAGGTTTGAAGATGAGAATAGGTTATTAAGAGAGCATTTAGATATGAATGAGGAGAAGATGTCACAAATGGCAAATGAAGTGGCTCAGTTAAAGCAAATGATAGCATCAGGACTATTTAGGCAGGATATTAATAGCAATGGTGATGGTCAATCCAACTCTCCCAGACTTGGTTTAGGACAATCAAGGCATAATGCTAGCAATCATTGGACTAGAGCATCAGACTCCCCTTTGATTTCTTCAGGACAGATGAGGCACCATGCTGGTAGTAACAACAAGCGACGATCTAACTCTCCTATAGAGGTGATATTTCTCTTGTTTATCATATTACCTAATGAACATGTTTATTGATGATGTGTTTTTTATACTGTGACTTCTTTTTTAGGATATGCCCAGTGATAGTGATGAGAGTGTATCTAATGCTGATGGAACTAATCTTCCAAATAATGAGGTATATTATGTTATTATTTTTTGACAGAATTGATGTCCAACCAGCAACTTAAGGTTTCTATCGACATGTTTGTACAGATGATCCAAAGGAATGTAACTGAACAAAATGATAAACCACATGCTAGTAGGGATAATGAGGTACTATAATATAATAAATGTGTTTTCATGCACATAGTTGCATGTTTTTAAGTTACCTGTAAATTTGTCTGAACATGCAGGGTGAAAGGGACGTTATTCTGATTTCAGTTGTGAGTCCATATGTTCCTGTGGCTAAGGCCACCCTCAAAAGAACAAGTCCAAGAATCGTTGTTCAAGGCACCCTCTTGGATCAGCATTTTGTGAGGTAGCTGTGAAGTATGTCTTGAAAAGAGATGCTTTACTACCACGCCCAGTGGGGGATATCAACAAAATGATTGATGCTTATGGATTATCAATTGCATGGCCTCGTACAAAAGTACTATCTCCACACTATTTTTCCATACATACAAACCTAGAATTGTGAACTAAATTAATGTATCATGAATTTTTAGATTCAAGATGATGTTAGAACTAGACAAGATGTTGGGACAACTCGAAATGCACTAGGTGCTGGGACAGCGCGTGGAGGAAAGAATGATTCAAGTAAATGACCTTAAAATTAACTACTGCGAAATTCTAATGTTTGTTTTCTTTGATCACTACTCACTACCTTATATATGACTAATAGATGTCCATGCATTATTTAATTCAGGAACCAAGCGCAAGGATAAGATCTAAGTTGGCAGTACGACAAATGCATACTATATGTAAAAGGTATACACATTACTGAAGTTATAATGGTGTTTCAAGTGTATATGTGTGACGTCGCCACATTGGAGCATATGAGTTGATGATATATGTTGGCAGAATGAAATCTGAAATATCTCTTCTATTTGTATAGGTAAATGCCAAGATGGTGAGAATGCAAGAATAGGAGAAATCTGACACTGAAGTTCTGTATTTTGGTTGATATGGGCCATATATGTAGTAGTTAGTTGGAAATTTGATGTAACTCATTGGATTGGCCATTGGAAATTTGATGTAACTCATTGGTTGGCCAAATTTTGTGCTCAAGACAAATGTACTTTGCTAAGATTTACTGGGCACTATTTACTATTAATTTTGTTAAGTATTAGGCATGAATTCAAACAAGACAAGTTTCATCAAGAATTTTATATGCATGGTTGAATCATCTTGGTTATTTGTCACTACTGTCAAGCGTTCCAAATTTATGGTGAAAATGCAATAACTTAGTCATTATTAGTTGCACTTTGTAATTTGATTGACAATGGTACATATGTATGAATGTATATATATTTTTTCCATGTATGGAATCTATCGCTTGCAATTGTCTCATCGAACTGTACTACACTGGGAATATTTAAACATTAGCATCTAACCAACCGCCGCAGAAGTCGAGATCATGGGAAAGCTTTTCCCAAGAAATGAATAGGCACCGGTAGCTTTCAGCTTTCGCAGCGGTAGGTCCATTTGTGATACCCACTTTTCCCAGTGGTAGGACAGCTGGCAGAATTGGGTCATCCTGTAGTGGTGCTCACTTGTGACCACGTGACCGCTTGTCGTGGTGGACCCACACTTGTCGGGACGCCATGATTGTTAGCCTTACTGTCTGCCACCAAGCTTGCCTGCGGCTACACGGTCTCTGCATGTCACTGAGCCGAGAGCTACCATGAGGCTTCGACACCACATTTTTGCTGAGTTGAAAACCTCTATAGCCACCCATGTCGTGAAGGTGAGCTCCACCAAGGCCTTGTAGCAAACGCAGCGCCGAACCAAGCACTATCATGTGCCTCATCAGCTCAATCAAGAAACCACTGAAAATGAATATGCTAATAAGGGTTACAAATTTGGTTGTTGCCAAGCTCATCACGTTCTCTCACCATGCCACCATAAAAGATTTAGCGTGCCTATCGCTGAGAGTCACTAGTTGTCGTCACCGAGTGCCATGCCTCCTCACGGAGATCCCACGAACTCCGATTTGGATTTTGAGAGAGAGAGAGTGAGAAAGGAAGATCAAGTGGCTCTCATGTGATTTGGGATGGATAATGTTTCCCATCTATTTGGCTCGGACAGGAAGGTTTAGGAGTGTAGGACCGAAAAGGCAACAGAGGGGGGGTGAATGGTGCCTTAAAATCTCTCCAAGTATTCACACAATCTTCTTCTCCAATAGCTACAAAGCTATGAAGAGGAAGATCGAATATTCACTGGAGAACAGAAGATCAGACTGACACCCAAACTAGAACTGCCGCTGGCCGAGGACAAAACAAGGCAGTCGAAAGGATCTATCGTGATCACTCTGACAAAGAGATAGACCATCTGTTTCAGAGAGATCGAACGCCAACTCGTGGTCGATCGAGTCACTCGGTAAGACAGACGATCCACGAAAACCGAGATCCGACCGACAAAAGAGACTGCACAGAATGACCGAAAACAGAGAAGGCGCGCACGACCAACTAGACAAGCCAGAGCTCATGACCACTTGCTTTGATTTCCAAATATCTTGCAATTCACAAAGCAATCGGGTATGAGACTTTAGACAACGTTTGCTCACGTCCTTTGAGAGAAAAACCAAGGCAGTGAAAAACTTCTTTGCTGAGATCTGGACAAACGGCGTGGTCGAAACCGAAACAGAGAATTCGGTCGACTCATGCACAAAAGTCTCAACGTGGTCGTAGCGAATGCAGAGCATGTACTCGGCGCACGACCGCGAGACGCAAACACTTCTCCGATTCGACTCTTGCTCTCGGGAATGAACTGGCCAAATAGCCTTGAGACAGATTCCCTATTCTGAGCAAATCAAAACTAGGCCTACTCAAACCAAGAACACAACTCAAAGCAAGAAGTACCGAGTTGATGAATAGAACCGCTCGTGGGACTAGAATAGCCAAGATGGCTTGGAGTAAAACCCACATGTCACTGCGATTTGAAAGCCAAGAACACGGATATCTGAAGGAACAAAGAGAGCGCAAACAAATCATTCAAACACAAGACAGAGAACACAACTCGAGTTTCCATTCCAACCATCAAGGAGTACAAGGAATCCGATACGCCGGAGAGCATAGAGAGGAGCTCACACCTCTTCTCTTTCTCTCTTTCTCGATTATTCATACATGGATTCTCCACTCATCCTCTCTCTCACACAATCCCAAGAACACACTCACAGACTCCCATGGGAGGGAGAGGCGGCTGCCTCCAAGGCCCAGCCGGCCAACCCACTCAAACTCGTGCCTCCCCTCTCCCTTTTATAGCCTCACACCCGAGACTAACCCTAATGGATCCATCCATTAGTCCACACTGGGCTAACCGTAAACACCCTCCTAACACCGGGTTTTACACCTCGCTTACCCACTAGCGAAAACAAGCTTCCAGTGCTTTACCCGTTAAACCCAACGGTTCCACTGCTTTGCCCGTTAGCGCCAACAACTCCTGTGCATTGGCAGAGACACAGCTTTCCTTTGCAGCTTTCCACATTCCCCAAAATGCCACTCCGCTGCCTTCCGGAAGCTTCCTCCCGCCTTGCCGTCCAAGCTTGCAACCACCTCGCAAGACTAGGTCTTCTTCGGCTTCCCTTGGTCGCTCGGACCCGACACCGCCGCGTCTCGTCCCGACCATCCCAGCCTCGCTGCACTGTCACCAAGATCCTCTGGCAGCTCCAGCTCGGTTCCTCATCTCCTTGGCTTGCAACCACCTTGAGCCCCAAGTCTTCTTCGGCTTCACCCGATCGTTACGGACCTCAACATCTCCCATGTCTAGTCCCGACCACTCCAAGCCTCACCAAGACTTGTCTCCAAGGTCCTCTGGCAGCTCGGCCGGTTCCTCATCTCCTCGGCTTGCAACCACCTCACCACCTCGATCATCTTGGCGCCTCCAACCGTCTCGGACCTCAACACCTCCTGCGTCTAGTCCCGGTCCTCCCACGCCTCACCATGAAATAGCTCCGAAGTCCTGCAGCCACACGGACAAGCAAACCGTCACATAGCACCGCACTGCACAACAGACAAACCATCGGTACAACCAACAAGTGTCACAAAGACACAACCGATCGTAAACCCCTACGACCACTCGAATGCACAACTCAAGAAATGGTGAAGCCCCGAACACTTTCGCTTCCTTCGACCACACAACATGTCGTTACGACCGTCTCACAGCTCACTACGACCATGTGGACACATGCCACAACCATTGCTAGCCGCTATGATATTATCGCATAAGGACCATACCCCATACGACCACTCTGTTGCACAGAACAGAGAAACCCTCCAGCTCACAAGAGCCTTCCTGCAGCCTACGACCACTCACTAGGCTGCTACGACCGCCAAGACACAAGCTACGACCATTGTAAGCTTGCAACGATTACCACACAGCGGCTACGACTACTTACTACCAAGACTGGTCGCTAAGATCACAAAGTCGAATCAACTCCTACGACTACCAAGTCGTAGAGCCAGACATCAAGTCATGAGCCTTTACGACCACCAAGTCGTAAAGCTCGATCGACCACCAAGTCGATCCCACGACTACATAACCAGTCACCAAGTCGAATCGGCCTCAGCCGACCACCAATCAGTCGCCTAGGATCACCGATCACACAAGCCGACTTACGCACCGATCGCTACAACTACCAAGATGTAAAGCAGATCACCAAGTCGTACCGAGCCTACGACCGCACACAACAACGCTACAACTTTATCGCTCAAAGTCTACGACCTCATCCCAAGTCGTTCTGTCATCTGACCGATCGAAATGATGAACCAATAAATGCACGAGGTCTACGACTTCACCACAAAGCCATACGACCGATTCCCAGCTCACATGGTCGATCCTAGAGGTCATACGACCAATTCCCATGTGTCTACGATCACGTTCAAACATCTCGGGCACAACCGACCGCCTACGACCCCAGAAGACTGCATCTGACGCGCTACGAGTGATTCCGACCGTTACGAGCACGCCGACCGTGTCCCGCTGCATTTGGACCGCGTCCGATCGCTCCTCACGCCCGCCCAACGCATCACAACGTGGTCGTAGGGCGCCGACTACTCAACGTGGTCGACGCCCGAGCGCCGACTTCCGACCACGCAATCGAGATTCGACTTACGACCTCGGACCACGCCAATGTGGTCGTGGCGCTCCGATGGCCTTCGACCATAGCCGAGTGGTCGAACGCCACAACGTAGTCGCATGACCTTCCGACCACGACCAAACCGATCGTAACCTCTTACGATGTTCTCCGCTCACACCCAAGGTGGTCGTAAAGCTATCTGGCGACCTCCGACCATGGCCAATGTGGTCATAGAGGCTTTCGATCGGGGCCAAAGTGGTCGAACGAGGTTTTCGCTTCCGACCATTTGTCGGTGTGGTCGTAAACAGCATGGTGACTTCCGACCACGGCCAAACGGTCGTACTCTCTTCTGGTGCCCTTCGACCATGGCCAAAAAGCGCTGCGGTGGTCGAACACTTCCAGCCGCTCAAGACAACAAACAATGTGGTCGTAAGGCTATTGCCAAGCAAGTCGTAAGGGCTTAGGAACCAACAGAGAGACCCATTCTCCTCTCAAAGTTCAAAAACCAAACTCAATCTCACTATATTAAGAGTCAATTACTCATCACAACCATGAGGCGACCTCCACATGGTCTCTCAAGGAGTATCTCCCATCCAATGGCTCTCGGTATGATGGATTCAACACGTCAATGGTCTTGTGCTATCTACACGTGGAGAAGATAAAAAAAGACATGACACTTTAGATCAACAGTTGGATAGTATGCAATTAGGATAGACTCAGACCGTATTATGTCCATTAGATTTTCTCTTATCGTGGACTGTCCTGTTCACAAGGCGTCATTTCTACCTTACGGCTCTGAGGTGATCCTTTCAGTCAGGTGGAAGTTCTTCTACTCATTTGATCTGGTGAAAGCCGCTGTTATAGTAAGATTGGACCCTTGACAGGACGCGAGGACAAAAACCTGGAAAACTTCGAGATATCACCTGACTCAAGAACCATTGCATTCGTTGGTAATGAAGGGTACATTCTATTGATTTCTTCCAAAACATAGCAGCTAATCGGAACCCTAAAGATGAATGGAAGTGTGCGTTCATTGGCTTTTGTGGACGGTGGGAATCAGCTCCTAAGTAGTGGTGGGATGGCTAGGGCTGTAAACGAGCTGAGGTTAAGTGAGATTGGTCTTCCAGGCTCGAGCTCAGTAGAATCTCAGTAGAAGCTTGAGCTCAGTAGAAGCTCGAGCCGAGCTCGGGTTGGGGTCCGAGCCTGGATTTGGGCTCGAGCTCGGCTTGGCGTAAGCTCGAGCTCGGCTCGTTGAAACTCAACAGTAATTAAAATAATTTATTATGCACTATTTTTCAATAATAATAAAATTTTGAGTTCGAGTTCGGCTCTAGTAAACTCGATAACAATCAAAATAATTTAAATATATACTAATTTTCAACAATAAGAAAAGCTCGAGCTCGAGTTCGGCTCGAGTAAACTCGGTAAGAGTTAATATTATCACTATTTAAGCTTGAATTGAGACTCGCGAACTATTCGAGCTCGGCTCGGTAAAGCTCGTAAGTTCGGGATCAAGCTCGAGTTCAGTTCGTTTAAAGTTCGAGCCGAGCTCGAATCAAGCCTAAAACGAATCGAACTTGAATAGTTCACGAGTTTCGAGCTTTTTTATAGCCTTAGGGATGGCCATGTTTAGCACTGGGATCTCAGAACAAGTGTATCCACAAGGCTACTGATGATGGTTCCCTGACAGGCGTTTCGCTTTGCACCTCGCACGACAGCTCTTATTTTGCCACAGGATCCTCCGGCGGCATTGTGAATGTGTAGGATGAGTTTCCTCGGTTCAGCCTTCACCATCCGCGGCGCTTGGACTTCAGTCCGGGCAGCGGGTTTTTGTCTGTCGGACACGACGGTGGAAAAGTTCTGTTATACAAGCTGCACCACTACCAAAATGCCTGAGACTTAGAGGTCACTTGGAGAATCCAGTTTTGACACTGTATTTCGACTTTCACAAAATCCATGTTATATGTAGCATGATTCTTCCTAATCCTTGCCCTTTGAGTGTTGTCAATGATATTAATGCTTAATGCAAGCTAGCAATTTACCTTGTTTTTTTTTGTCATATGCAATTTGTATGCTACTGCTGGAGTGCTGGTGTCTGTTGTTTGAGTGCAAAATTTCAGCACACTTTTGGGAAGTTTGGGTTAACGGGAGGAAAGATGTGCCATGTAACTTGTAAGGGCTATGTTTCTTGTATTCTGAATCTGAAACTTGTGAACATGCCTGTGTGCCTAACGGGCGATTCCATCGGGTTTTTTTTGGGACGATTGGTGTGGCGAGAAGTGATAACCAGGTGATGGAAACCAACGAAGTTATTCATCTTGCCATAGTATAGTACGCAAGCCATGTAAGTTGAGCCCTGTGACCATGAGGCAAGGATGCTTACTGAATTTCTACGCAGGCCATCCTGTGTTCTGATACCAATATTTGAGTCAACGTCCCTTGCCGAGTCGCTGCTCCACCCGTGGAATCGCACCAACGACGGCCGCGCGAGACCCCTCGTGCGAGTCGTGCCGTCACCCGTAGCGTCCGCTCCAACGCGCGGGGGCGCCGCCGCCGCGCGGGCTGCTCGCCAGTGTTGCCGACAAGACGAATACGGTGCCTCCAACCCCAGGCTCCCACAGCAGCGCGTGCATAGTAACCAGGATTTGATTACGCCCCGAACTCAGTGGTGAAATGAACTGGTTTTTATCTTAGACTGAACTATAAAAATATTATCTAGACTAAATTGAATTTACCTGGATTGTACATTAAATATTTTTTTCACACTCCAGATTGAAGCTTAACCTGCCCGGGGTATGGTTCCGCCCCTACCTCCTGCCTCTCCGGAGACGCGCTGGCGGATGGCAAATTGGCACCGATCACCAAGGCAGCAACCGCTTCGCCTCTGGTGGCCTACCTTATGTGCACGGGTTGAAATATAACTGTGCGGTTATTGGTTAAGGTCTTAGGGGACTTTTAGTTGCGTGGGCCGAACGTAGCACGCGAGGGCTTGCCCTGCGCATGCTCTGCCGTGCGAGGGGGACGCGTAAGCCTCGCACGTAGCCGGTCTAGTCTCGGATACGCTCGTTTCAAAATGACGATAGTTTTCGACTTCTAAAAACTAAAAGCTGTTTAGAAGTATTGATTCTTTAACGTGGTAGTTTTTCTTCTTTTTCTTTTGTGTTATCTATAGAGATGTAATAACAGATTTCTTTTAATTTTTTTTTAATAAAATAACTTAAAAAAAACTGACAGCCAAAACCCCAGCCCGGTTTACCGTGTTTGCTGCGATTCGTGGGTAATCTGGGGGTGGTGGTTGGGTGCCGGCCGCTTGGACGCCTGCTCGCTCGCGTAGTGCGATTCGTGGGCTAGCGGCGGCCGGTCCCTAGGCGTACGCCTACCGGTGCCAGTGCCACGCCCACCATGTGCTCCACGGAATGCTTACGAGGAGCGCCTGGACCTACGCACGCACGCAGCATCTGGCGTTGCGGTACCGCATGTGCCGAGAACCTAGGATCTCTTGCCGGCGCCAGGACGGCGTGCCCATCGACCACTTGCCGGCTCCTGTTTCCGACGACCCCCTCACGGGGCGACGAATCCCAAGCGGATCGCTGGCATTCCATGTGCCGGAGCCGGGAGGCGTCTTCCCTTACCAGGCCCAGGTCTGCCCGTCCATCGCTACGCGCCTACGCCGTTGCAATTCTACTGCATGCTCGAGCGGACGGATGAATCTCTGACGGCTTAACAGTGGCGTTGAAATCTCGACAGTGCAGGGCCGGAGGAAAGGTTGGCGTGCGCTGCGTGGATCACTGCGACCTCGACCCCGCGTCGCATGCCCACTGTGCGCGCACAGTTCAGTCCGGAGGGCGACATGTACTCCGGATTGCCATTCTCGGGCTGGAGGTACGCCTCGTTCTGTCGCTCTCGGAAAAATGCCTGTCGTCGTGTTTAGGTGGCCTGGATAATCTGGCACTGACTCGAGTACAGCTCTCTCGTCGAGAATTTGAACACGTCGTTACGCTGTATAGAGATGTGATTTGCCTGTACAGCACAGAGCCTCCGTTGCAATCTATGGATGTTAGTATCATATCCGTGCACTGTGCTCATTCAATTTACTGCGAGGCGAGGAGTCGATGATTGGTTTTAGCGACACTATCCTCGTGCGAATGTCGGGTTACGACTGTCGCAGATTTCTTAAATATAATAGACAGCTTGGGAACTACAGGGTTAGAACTTCAAGTGGGAGTTATATCACCAATCTAGCAGGAAACATCTTGTTGCCTACAACAGCGTGAGATGTTCCTGGCATGCAGAAGCCAAATGGTCCCTTGTTATCGCTTCAGGTGACCATCTCAAGAAACAAACAACAGCCTGTGTAGTCAAGAACAAGAGCATGGTCTGATATTAAAAAAAAAATCCCCTTAAAAACATCTATAGAGAAGGCTTGATAAAGAGTAGCGTACATATTCAATTACTTGCTTCTTCTAGTGTCAGTGGCAATGAGACTAGTGTCGAGGAACATTTATATTTCTTCTATAGTTTGGTCTTCAGCAAAATACAAAAGGTTACATTTACTAGTGGCTTAGCTTCCTAACGGAAACAAGTATTGCCAAGCATATTCAGTTTATACTACTGAAGACAGCGGCCTCCGCAGCTTCCATTGTCCGACTTGCATCTTCGCTGTAGCCTCACCGCATATGACCTCGTCGATAAGATCCTTGAAGATGGATCTTTCGATATCCAAAACCATGCCTTGTAGCTCAGTGTCAAAGCCTCCCCAACCTTTCATTCCATGCAGTGCATCCTCAGCTAACAGCATGTTTTCATCCTCGTCCTCTTCGGAGTATTTTACTGCCGAGCTCTCGGATCGGAGCCTGTCAACCTCTGTGCACAATTCCTTGAAAAGTCTCCACCCACTTAGCTTCCTTGATCGAAGAAACTTCGCCGATTGACTTGCAGAGCTATAGATGTTCATATTCTGAGCTATAGTTTCGTTTACCAGATCGAATACAAGTCTTCGGTGAAGCTTTTCTGCGTTAGGCGAAGAACTTTTCTTAGCTCCACTAACAGCTTGACTTGCTGAAACAAAGTGCGGCTTTGTCTGTTCAAGAATGAGGAAGAGCTCCGGATTGATGGGGCAACTGGATGGCCAGAGTTGACCAGGCATTGCTGCGAAGCTCAGTTCTTTGTGCAGAAGACCAGATGCTAAGAGTATCTCGTAGATATACTGGTGATCTTTCGTGTTTGCAGCTTCATCGTTCATTGATTGCAATTGCTCAAGCTTCTGGATGAGGGCTTCCAAATTTTCTGGTTTGATCTGGTTGGCTTCACTGCTCGTCTTAGATTGTGGCGTGTCAGGCAGGCTGTTTGGGTTCGAGCACTCGTCTGAAGTATGTGTCTCTCCATCTGAACAAGCATAAAAAGGATATACATACATTCAGAAACTGATATTTAATACAACTGCAGAAAAAAAATAATGTACCAGACAGAAATACAGAATTCGCTACTATCAGACAACACAACTGAAAAAACATGTATCAGACAGGAGATATGAAATCATTATGTGTCTACAGGATCACCGAATCGTACACACCAGGTGTATTTTTAGAGGGGGACACTAGTGGGCACATCTATACTAGCAATGCATACACACCAAAAGACACATCATGCTGCTGCATAAGCAAGTGCAACATGTGGGGCTTGCAAACGTAGCATTGTTCAGCACCAGCACATCTAGCTGCAACTGTCAATCTGCTGTGGTTCCTCTGAATCGCAGGACCACGAGCCACCTGGTAGCTTTTATTTCAGATTATCTGTCACAAGTGTCATCGGCACGCTTACAGCTAACTATGCTTGTCCTTTGAATGACACTATGGGCTTCTGAATTGAATGGGACCAAACAGTAGGATCTATCTTGTGGTTGTTCTTGCAGTCGGTTGTCTTAAGCAAAGTAATGCAGAAAAAGTAACTGCTAGATCAACTTCTCACCTTTGAATGAATCTGAGATCCTTTTATGGTAGAAAGATGTGTCAAGGACAGAGACGGGGCTCGGGACGTTCTCCAGTGAATGGATCCTCTGGTCTGATCCCAGAATTGACGAAGGGCCCTGAAAAAAAATGAGAATTTTTATTAGTTAGTGGTAATTGATAAACAGCGAACCCATGGAAAATTTCGTAGAATTAATTGGTTTCTTTCATATATGGTTGTTTTTTACGCGTACCTTTTGACTTGTTGCAGTAGTGTAGCTTGGTTGAACGAACGATGAGCTGACAACCAGAGGCTTTTGGCAATCCATTATACTGACGTCGACCTGCTTCGCCAAGCTGATTCTGCTTCCTGGACTCTGGAAGATCTCATTGTCACGGTGGCTCTTCACTTGAGAAGGCTTTGATCTTGTTCTTCCTCTTGGGGAGGCTGCTTCATTGGGCTTCCTGCTTGGGGACTTTGGTGAGACCGGTGGACGAGACCTCCTTTCCGACTCCGCCTTCCTCTGCAGCAGTCTGGGGCTTGATGAGCCTGAAGGCCTCGGTGAGCTTGCACTGCTTACAGGTTCGTCAGACTTGGATTGAGCCCTTGCAATGCGAGAATGGATCTTATCATCTGTGCTGGTTTCGTTCTTGCCAGTGAAAGATGAATCTCTAGGCTGCAGCTTCCTGAGGCTTCTGAGCCCTGCAAGAGGAGCAACTGAAGCAAGCGAAACCCCCGATTGCTCGGTGGTTCTTGCCGGCTTCATTACTACAATGGGAGACTGGAAGTTTCTGGAACTGGTGATTAGAGCATCTTCTGCCTGATGAACAGCCACTGATCCGGCATTTCTGTCGTTCTGGCGCTTAGCATCTTTTGCATGCAATGCACCCAGAATCCTGAGAGCTCTGAAGTCCTTGTTGCTCTCCAAGAACTCGAGCCCCCCGAGCCTTCTCTCTATTTCGGCATAGACAGACGCAGTTCTTGGCCTCGCTTCAGCATCTCGACATGGCGAAGCCTTGCTGGTGGTGACACCTCTCTCCTGCTGCCTCCAAGGAGCTGCTTCCGTGAGAATTCTCGGAGAAGGCTTGGTTTTCAGCGGCAGCGGCACACAGGGATCCTGGCAAGTGCTTCTGGGCGAACGTGATGGACGCTCGCTCTGAGTGGATTGCTCTGGTCTTGGTGATCTTGCAGGCTCGTAGCTATCAGCAACCAGCATCCCTGTAGCATTTGGTGCTTCTTCCAACCCCATGAGCTTGGCAATGACACTGCTGGCCGGCCTATGGCTTGGAGACTCTTGAGGCTTCAATGTATCCAGGAGATTGTCATCAGTTCTCTTGTAACTGAAGTTCGTCAGACGTGAACTCGAGCTCAGAGATTCTTTCCTACTGTCCAAGGACAGTCTAGGAAGCTCTTTGAGCCTTGTGTAAGGCTTCTTGTTTTCTTGTGTTTCGACTGGCCGCAGGAGTCGTCGATCATCACAAGAGAAGCGCGATTGCTCCTGGAAACGCCTGCTGGGTTCGACGACATTCGTTGGAACCTTGTTGCTCCTGTCGATGCCGATGACGTATGTCCCGTCCATTGATTTGGAGAGCAGCAATGGCCTCGGTGAGTCTTTGTACTGCCCATTTCTCCTTGGTTCCTTCACCGAGGTCTTTACAGTTAGGCCTCCGGAGTCCCGGTTGATGGAGTCCTTCACGATGTCTCTGAAACCGACGTTTGGTTGTCCGGACTTAGCGTCCATGTCAGCACCCTTCATACTTGGTGGGCTCTTCAGTGGCCTCTGGACAAGGAGCTCCCCATTGCTGTATCGAAGCTCCTGCTGGACTGATTTGCTGCCATCTAGTGATGAGAACGATGAGCACGAAGAGGAAGAACAAGAAGCTCTTGATGACTCTATTGAAAGGCTACTGTTCTCGGTCATACTTTTGCTGAATGTTTTCTCCTGCAAAATCAATTCATAGATTAGAGCCCCTCTCCTTGATGTCCAAATGTTACTTCTGATGCATGCAGAATGGTTTTCCTGCCCCAAAAAAGTTGAGCTAGTCCAGACAGGAAAAATTACCAGAACGATCTTTGAGGTGCTTGAGCTTTGCACTGGAACATTCCTGCTGCTTTTTGGAGGATTACGACCTGCAGAAAATAAGAAGACATTAGCACTGTTGGCAAAAATCAACAACCGAGAAAATAAGATGGTGACGTTTTCTTTACTATTATTCATTATTATTACATGAACGAATTTTTTACAATCAATTGTTAGGCTGTCATCTTCAGTTAATCTATCATTACAAGAATGCAAATACTAAAAACCAAATGTTCAGCTGAACTCTTCAGTTTCATTACATAAATGAAATTTAATAACCAACTGTTCAGCTGTCCTCATGCTTCTTCCGGACACCTAAATACACATCATTGGCTGTTATCATGTCAATGCCTTGTTCATATAGTGCTAAAAGTTGTCATGTGCTGTCATAGCACATCCCTCAAGGAAATGCTTTTATGATCGCAATTACAATAAGCAATCTGTTTTTCTGCTGTTTAGAATTCTACTGCTACAGTTTAGATGTTCTCCTTGCAGCAGTAAATTTCCGTAAGCCTTAGCCTTTGTCTCGTCAGTAAAACGAAAGTTCAAATAAATCAGGATTCAGTTCTGCCATTCTCAAGATGAATACTTATTTTCGGACTTCCACTTTGGGTATCCAGTATCTACCATGCTTTAACAAAAGAAGTTTATACTATTGAACGGTTTTACCAACCAAGGTTTTTTTTTGCTGAACCGTCCAACTGTCTATCTTACCAAACTTCGAATGATAGCCTGAAAGGACTTTCTTTTCGACCAACACAAGAAGCAAATTTTCTTCCAAAAAACACCTAACTTGGTAATATCTAGTCAACAATAGCAGAACGAGTTGCAGATAATATAATAATTCAGATAGTGTGGTTTAAAACTCCGAAACAGTCCTTAACAGTAATCAAGAAAAAAAAGATTATGCTAGAATTTGACACACAGCAACACAGTGTGAACACAACAGAGCAGAAAGGTGCAGAGACCAATGAACATGAGTTGTTTGTTCGTTACCTGGAGGGAGCCTCTTCTGCGCCTGCCGGCCGCCGCGCTGCGCGGTGAGCATCCGCTGGCGGTCGAAGATCTGGAATATGCCAGCCATGCACCCTATTTGCCGGTCCAACTCCGGCATGTCGTCGGGGAAGGCGTTCGGCATCCTCGCCGCCGGCATCTTTCAGGCTCCAAACTGATCAGTCAGACACGGAGCAAAGCACCCCAAGAAGATCACCACCTCACATTCAGGCCCCAGCAGGCCAGGCCAGGTCACACACACACACACACACACACACACACACACACACACAGAGTGCAGCGCCAAACAGAGCAGGAGAAGCTTCCAAACCAGAGAAGAACCAGTGGGTAGTAAGTAGTACAAGCAATACACTTGCAGAGTGAGAGAGATGCAGGTACAGATATAGAAGTTGCACAGAGCTCTCTCTCCTCTTCTCCTCTCTCTTCTTTTCTTTGGAATGCGGGTGAGTTTCAGAGAAATGTTGTAAGAGAAGCGCTTGTATGCTGTGTCATGCAGGTCCTCGTGAGGATGATGGAGGGAAGGAGAGGGGGCTCGTGGATTTAAGAGGCAAGCAGCCTGTGCGTGTGTGATGGGGTTGAAATGAGGGAGCGAGGAGACGGAGGGGGTGCACCGGCACGCCGTGTTGGGGTGGGTCAAGGCGTGTCCCTGGTCCTGCACCCGCTGCTGCATCACAAGGCCAGCCATGTGAGGGCTGATCATATCATCGCGGGTGTGGGTGCGCGCGCGCGGGCGGGCGGGTACACATGTGACGCCTGTCAGACCCGCAGCTGCGCATAGGAGCTTCACGTCATGTTCATAATGGTTTTCAATTTTTGGCTCCTAATTTTTAGAAGTCGGAAGCTTTTTTTTAATAAGATAATTTCTTAACGTGTTTTTATATATTATCTGTAGAGATATAATTTTTAAAGGTGTTTCTATTCTTTTTTAATAATAATTTACATAATTTTTAAAACATGATGAATGGTAAATAGATATTACTTAATTTTTTTTTATTTATTTTGAGATTAGTGCTACTCATGTTAGAGAGGAAATTATAGAAGCACTGTTCATAACATTTTTGTTTTTTTTTTCTTTTTAATTAAATATCTTAGCTAAAAGTTAATAATTGTTACAGTGCAATTTTACTTAAAAGCCATTGGTCGCCTTCGAAGCGGGGGGACTGGCCCGCACC
Source organism: Dendrocalamus sinicus (assembly GCA_036346575.1). Taxonomy (NCBI): domain Eukaryota; kingdom Viridiplantae; phylum Streptophyta; class Magnoliopsida; order Poales; family Poaceae; genus Dendrocalamus; species Dendrocalamus sinicus. The sequence goes on along the minus strand of CM070660.1, from coordinate 4,816,062 downwards.
GGCACCTGCCTTCAATTCCTGGCATGCCAGCTCCGCCGTGCCAGGCCAGTACCGGCAGTCCGGCATGGCACGCCCATGTACCGTGTCCAGCTTCAGAGTTCGGTACTCCTCGTTCCTGCGCAGCTACTAGCCAGACACGTATGGTTGGGCGGTGAGACGGGGTGAATTCATGGCTCATGATGCTGATGCTGCTGCTGTCGTACGTGTTTGGTCGGCCTGGCTCGATCGACAGCTCATCGGTTGGCGGGCCGGTTCGGTCGGTCCATCGGTTCGTGCTGGTGCGGTGCTGCGCTGCGATCTGAAGTTTGGGAGGATGCATGACAGATCTCTGCCCCACAACGGTAGGGCCGGCTCGTCGGCATCGCCAAACCTTTGCTAGAATGACGAGAAACACCGGCCGGCTCCTGGTCCGCACGCGTATGACAGCCGTACGCGTACATCGTATTCATACATACATGAGATGTCGCCATGTATGGTCGCATATGGGAGATACGTACGGGTACGACATGCTGCTGCTGCTGCTCACTGCAAGATCTTTTGTGTAAGAACATAATAGTGACAGATCTATAGTGATGATGAGTATTTGGTATTATTTATATATTGCTTTCATTATTTAAATTTAATTTAAGAATTTATATTTGTACATGTTGCTTTCAGTAACTAGCAGTTTGACCAGTCCTGGTGTGACGGTCTAACCGATGTGAGGTAGTGCCGGCCCTTTGTTGGCAGTAGCTATTTTTCAAATAACGTCTTTTAGAGTTTTTAGTCTGAAACCTGGTGCGGTAGTATCGGCATTCTAAATACTTATGACCGAAATGGAGTGGTCTGACCAGCCATTGAATGGCGGTCTGAACAAAGTGGTTTTGACGGTCTCACCGGCTTGGTGGCCACGGTCAGATCGGCCCTTTGTCATGTTGCTAAGTTGAATTTATTTTGGGTTATTAGTCATGTGGTTTTCATTCATGTGTGTCAGGATGTCTATTTATGTGTTTTACTAATGAGAGTTAAGTGCACGTTATTTGAGCTCGAATCAATTTCTTGTTCTTTGGTGTGTATGTGCTTAGATGATTATTGTGGCGAGCAGCAAAATCGAGGCTTAGTGGCCATGACGTGTCGCATAAGTCCAGGTAAAGCATCATCTCAAGCCAAAAAGCACGAGAGAAAGACAATGGTCGTGAAGAGACAGTCCGTGTATGTGGTGTGCCAATTGGACTTGTGCGTTTCAAGTTGTGACATTTTTCCGGGTAGGTGTATGATCTTAGCGGCAAGTAATTAGGTATCATAGACTGTGGTGTGATATGGTGTGCCATAGGACTCGAACGTTTCAAGTGAGGACGATCTCGGCGCAAGCGTACGATCTTGGTAACGAGGCATTGGGCATGATGAACTGTGGTGTGATATGGTATGCCATAGGACTCGAACATTTCAGGTGGGGACGGTCTCGACGCAAGCGTACGATCTTGGTGACGAGGCATTGGGCATCACATCTTTGTGAAGATCTGTGGATGACAATTAAGAAAATTATCAAATACCGGGTAGATTAGTGATTCGCAAAACTACGGCGTTGGCTTAAGTGGTTTAGATCATGTCTCTGTGGATGGAATATCTTATCGGACATGTGGAGTCTTGTGGAAGTAGCACTTTAAAAACATGTAAGTGTGTATAATGCAAAACCAATTTGTGTTAGGTTACCGGGTTTTTCATTTATAAGTGGCGTGATCTACTAAGAATGACTAGTTGTTTAGGTTTTGGTGTGAGGTGGTAGCCTTCTTGTGCGTTGAGGAGAGAGAATACTTAGAACTTGAGAGATTAAAGTTAGGGTTTCCTTGTGTCAGAGCATTTTGTGTGGATGTGCTCTAGTTTTAGAGTTCTGCTATCCTAAGAGAGTATATATAAAATATTCCTCTCCAATTGTAATGAATATTCAAAGTTTGTCTAAGTGAGTTGTGCCATAAATTCTTCCTTGTACTTTTGATTTGCTGGGATTTGTTGTTTGGATTTCTCTTTTCTTGATCTCCCCTAGTGCTAAGGACATGTAAGAGGTGGATATATTTCTTGGAAATCAGATCTCATCCATCTAGATGGCTTCTAAAGCAGGTTCTTGAGTTTGACCGATTTTCCTTAAGAGAAATGTGTTTTTGGATATTGCTCTTGTGAGCGGTTTGACTTGAATTCGTGTTATGATCTATTTTACTATGACATATGAGAATCTATTTAAAGTCATATAGATCATTTAGGACTCTCGAACAAGAGCATATCATTGTTTCTCTCTTTGGCTTAGTTTTGGTATAACTCTTCTTGTTTTATATAAAGATCAAAACTTTGATATCGATTTTCACGATTTATGATTGGAATATATTTCTAACATCCTAAGTAGGGTTTATGTCAAGTTTTACTGTATTTGGATTTCTGATTTAAGAGTTAGATCTTTTTTTTGGATCGTGTGCATGACAGTTTGCATTGTTTCTCTACGAGATGTTAGACCGCAAGGAGTCGAGTGGTCTGACCGAAGTGTGGTCGTACCAACATAATTATTTCGTCCAATGGTCAGATCACTTGTAAGCTAACAATTAGACCAGTTTGAGACAGATTTGGTGGGCGTTTGAGTTCAAGTTTCGCTTCGTAGAATTAATACCTGGAAAGATTTCAAAAGAGTAATTCATCTCCCGCTGATTCGCCGTAGCCCATCCTACGTCTTGTCATGAACTCTTCACTCAACCCTCTGTATCTGCATGCGTGCGCGCGCTATACCATGCCCATCCTCTGATTCGCTGTGCCCCATCCTACATCTTGTCATGGACTCTTCACTCAACTCTGTGTATCTGTATGTGCGTGCGTGACAGTGGGAAGTGCCTATTTACCGTGCCCAACATGCATCTTGTCATGGACTCTTCACTCAACTCGTTGTATCTGTGTGTGCGCGCGTGTGACAGTGGGAGTGCCTATTTACCATGCCCATCCGATCTGATGGATAGATTCCTCTTGTAGGGTGGAGTGGACATGGTAAATTATCGCTGCGTTTTTGCCATGATGGAAAGGCAGGAGCCTGTCTGTGCTTGCCAGGGAGTCATGCATGTCTAGTGTAGCAGTACTCAGTACTTACTCTCCATGCAGTACTTACTCTCCATGCACTCTGAACCCCTGATATCTATTACTGCTTCTGCTGTTGATTGCCAATGCAGCCACTGTGATATGTGGTCTCTTTTCCTGCTGCTTGCATTTGGGATCTTGTCTGAATTTAAAGGCTATGGTTAGTGCTTAGCACCTCTAGATTCCCCAAAGAAAATGGATCTAGAGATGGATGGGTTCTAGGCGGCGCTCCGTCCGGATTCAGAGTTGCGCTTGTGACTTCTGATTAAAATTACATTGTAGCAACAATTAGTTTTTAAAAAAGAAAAAATTAAAAAAAATTAAAAAATGTTATATCGTTATGGACAATATAAAGGAATAAACAAAAAAAGGCAAAAGAGCATGCTCGTGTCGTGATGTCTCAACGTCCCGACCCGGTCACGACACAGACACACGGCAAGCAGGTCGGCGCCCGCAAGTTGCTGACGTCGTCTTCATTTCCGCATCCGCCTGCAACGATAATGTTAGAAATAATCTTGACTTAGAGTTTAAGTTGTAGTAGAGTTCGTCTCCGTATGTAACTCAAGTTGAAATTGTGTCCAACTTAAAGTCCGAATACATATGCTAGTAGGAGAGTACTAGCCAATATATTGAGAAGGCTTATATCCAGTTTTGTAAGAAAAATAAGAAAGAAAAAGAGAGTAGAAAAATTCTCCTGTGTTCTCTCAGATTATTTGCGATGTGTGCGTTTTCTCCTGGATCAAAGTTCTAACAAGTGGTATTAGAGCCTAGGCAAGAACCGAATCGCTGAAAAAATCATCTCGGCGATTCTATTTCGCGCCTGTCTCGCTTGGCACTCTTGGCGCACAGCGCTCAGTCCGTCAAGAAAGTCAAAGATAGGCAATAGAGCACCCGTTGCGTGGTTTCGTCCGAGGCCATCATCCAACAACAAACTCAAGTAAGGTGGAAAGATCAGAACGTTGAGGTGATGTGTTACCGTTTTGTATCAAGTATGAATTTAGTAAGTCGTAGTTGAGACCGACTGCTTCAATGTTTTAGAATCTTTGCATCCGGATGAACTTGTGCCAGTTAAGTTGAGTTCTTACATATAGCCTGCATGTAGAATGCTTTATGTGGAGGCGTGGTTGGTAGTTCATAATGCATTGAGACTAAAACTAGAGTATGTAAAATTAAGATTAAGGCGGAAATTGTTATAAATAATCTTGACTTAGAGTTTAAGTCGTAGTAGAATCCATCTCCGTGTGTAACTCAAGTTGAAATTGTGTCCAACTTGAAGTTCGAATACGTATGCTAGTAAGAGAGTATTAGCATATATATTGAGGAGGCTTGTAGCCAATTTTGTAAGAAAATTAAGAAAGAAAAAGAGAGTAGAAAAATTCTCCTGTGTTCTCTCAGATTATTTGCGATGTGTGCGTTTTCTCCTAGATCAAAGTTCTAACAGACAGATCTCGCCGGCGCATCCTTGGCCGCTTTGGATCCTAAGTTGTAGAAGCACATAAACAGCCGGGTCTAAGCCGTAGAGGTCCATAGGCTGTCAGATCTAGGCCATGGAGGTCCACAGTGTGGCCGCTGCGTCATCTTTGCTGTGTCGCCGCCGTGTCCCAGGTCACGTGTTTGTGTTTCTCTCCGCCATGACGTACGATGTCTTCGCTTGTGTCGCCATGTCCTGGGTTGCGTGCTCACGTTCTCTCCATCGACCCCATAAAACTTGGTTCATTGTAAGGGCATTCTTATTCTAAAAAGTTGACTTATGAGGTAAGAGACTTCTCTACTTTTAAGTTAGGACTTGTTATTCCATAGCCATTGTGCGACTATTCTAACAATCCCTCTCTTCGTACATTGGTGTCTCTTAGCTATTCATCATGCTCTTCACTGTACACCAACAGTCTCTCAGGATAACGGTTCATTAGATATTCACACACTAGTGTCTATTAGACTAGATGTATTAGAACCAGACTTTGATAACACTTGTTGGATCGTAAGGAACTTCTCGTTCTCAAAATCTAACTTGTGATATGAGAGACTCCTTCACTTTTAAATTAGATTCCTTACCCTTTCATAATCAACCTGAGACTATTCCAACAAAACGCACCAAGAATCAATGACGCTTTTCACAACGGTGGGTATACAGTCTATTGTCGTCTTGGTTCACATGAGTAGTCATCGTTTGCATGATAGACAGCACAAGCCATCTCTCACACACTCTATCCTCCACCTCAACCTTGTTCCGACATGGCGAGGGGTACAGAGAAGCCTAAGGTAGAGCGTTGCACATGGTTTAACATGCACGGTCATTGGACTTTAAGTTATGCTTAAAAGTGCTATGGCTTTTGGCTTATTGTGAGAGTAAGGAATACTCACGTTGAAAAGCTACTCTATTTAAGACGGCTAGTGCAGTCACTTCTATAAACAATTTATAGAAACCAACTTGAGAAATTATTCTATTCAAAAGCTAATGTCTAAAAGCCATAAGAGCATCTCCAACAGTATGAGCTAGCTACTAGCTCTAAGACAACTTCTCCAATAGTACTAACTTTTAGCACATAGCTCATAACATAAATAGCCTCACATAACACTCTCACATAATCTTGGAATGTGTGTATGAGCCTAGCTCTTGATCAAAAGCTAGCTTTTCTCTCTCTTCTATTAAAATATGAAATAATATGTTTAGAGCTAGCTCATAAGTCACTATTGGAGATGCTCTAAGACAGAAAATATTTAGAATAATGACTTAATACGCTTTAAGAAAAAGCTCACTCAAGTCATTACACAAGCAGGTGTGGTGTTAAACACAGCGCTAACGCTGGAGTCACCGCTTAACCTTGTTGACCTTTGGTAAACAGAGACCCAATCCTGGTACGACACTTGTCCCAATAAAAATAAACTTTGCTCCATCGACGGTTCTTCTCCTACGCCATCATGGTGTAAAAAACCTTTCCTTGGGTACTTAAGGTGTAATTTCCATTACTAATTACTATATTTTTTTTCTGACTTTGCCATTACTAATTACTGTAGTTTTCCTGACTTTGCGTCACTACTACTGCTACACTACCGACTACTGACTTGCTGCCGCTGTGCAACATGTTCTCGTCATTCAGGAAGGACGGCTGCAACTGTGAGCACTCCCATGGCGGTGGTCCATGTTACTGTCACAAGTCCCAAGGCCACCCACAGATGCAGATGCAGATGCAGGGGGCAGGGAGACGAGGACGAGGGATTTGGCGACGCAGACGAGAGAGATGCAGGTAGTACAATAAAAAAATTATATTCCTCGCTGACGATGCAGTGTAGTGGTGCCGTTACTTTCTGCAGCAACGAACTCTGCTTCTCTGCGAACGCAAGCGAGTGTAGGTGTAGCGTAGCAGCCTCTGCAGTCTGCACTGCAAGGCTGCGCCCAGCCCTGCTCAGCTTCCCTTTTGCAAAAACTTTACTGGTAACAAACAAAAACACAAACTAGACTAGAGAACGTGCGTATTGAGGCGCCTGTCTGTGTGGTGGAGCCTCGGGACCAGTGTAGTCGGATCTGGAGGCAGAGATGGCTGCTTAGAGCTTAGCTAGCTGTGTGCTTCGGAGTAGGATTGGACCCCCAAGCTAGCTAGCTTCACCCGATATAAGAATAAGACGGATAAATAGTATCTTCAAATTCGAGCTCATCACATCATATTTTAAAACCTTCACTCCACTTACTATTAGAACATCAAATTAGCCTACCAACAAAAAACTCACCAAAACATAGAAGCAAAATGGAGCTCAACACTACAACACTGATCTGATCGCTATTGACAGAGTGGTTGGACAGGCCTAGACCTGGTGGTTCAACAGCCTGGGAGACTAGTTTGACTGACCATCAATCTGACCACTAGCGTGGGGGCAGTCTAACTGTTACTCTGATCCAGATTTGAAAATCAACCCGAGCAAAACCCCCAAAATGGCATGATGCTCAAAATATAAGTCTAAATAACTTGAGACTTCGTACACATATTGCCAAGGATACCAGAAACCTAATCCATCCAAAAATCACGTAGATCTTGGCCAAAGTTCTAACTTTTTTCTTAAGACAAGATTGCATTAAAACCGGGCAAATTCAAGAACTTGAGTAACGACTTACCTATGGGTTTCATACGACCTAGATAGCTCTAGATAGGTTCCCACATGTCATAGCAGCAAGAGCACCCAAATATTCGAGATCAAAACCCTAGGAGTATTTCACAAGAATGGCGCCAAATCGAACCAAACCGAACAACCTCTTGCAATCTTGCCACAACTAGTCTCTAGATGAATCAGATATGATCCTCATAAGACATCTCCATTACTCACATGTCCTCTAAACACAACAAGACAAAGAAAGAAGAGAGGAGGTAAAAATACCAACCAAACAACAGCAAAATCAACAAGATCAATAACACACAATGGATGATGAATAAAATTGATCTATCGTAACTTGTAGATGTTTGATTTACAACCATTCCATCATAGAGGACATGGCTCTCTCACCCAAGACCACTCACCCAAACCCTAGAAAAGAGGAGTGGTTGCTTGTCTCTTTGGCCTCCTTTCTCTCTTGGAAACCCCAGCCACCTCCCTCTCTTACTTAAATAGATGCAACAACCAGCCCACATCTAACCTCAATGGATACTATCCATTAGCACAATCAGGAAAACCCGTTAACCCCCCCCACACACCAGATTTTATACTCACATAAGACTTATGCACTTTTTTCAAAGTCATAAGTCCAAACCTGCTAAGGAGCAAACTTCATCCATTTAGCCTTCTTAGCACCTCCTTAACCTAAATCGCTCCCCAAATGCCCTCCAAGCGCCATGGTTTTGGTCCTTTTGCCATTTTCTGTATTTTGGCTTCCCCACGAAAACACCATCGCCTTAACCATGGATCTCACATCTTCTCTGAGCCTAGTCCATTATCATCTCATCCTTTACAAGCAATCTCCATACTTGCAATGCGTTGGTTTACCAATGGATCACGCATCGGTAAGTCTCTCTATATCGATTCCTCCAACCGTGCCTCACTTGCACCGACCGCACCATTCGATGAACCATTGTTCAAATCTTTTCTTTAACATTCTTTGTCTTCTTTTGTGACTCGCTTGAGCCTAACCATCCCACCCAATTTTCTTGACCATACCTTAGCTCATCCCAGAGTCTAGTTCTAGTCTATGCCGTCAAGCATGACTACCTCCAAGCACCTACATATCAAAGACCAAGAAAGTGTTTTCAGCCACAAGTTCTCCACAGTTTGACTCATGTTTGTCCAAACATGCTTTATGCATCATGAATACAATAATCTAGACCCAAAACACAACCCACGACCAAATTCCCAAAACATCCAGAACCCTCTCAACCAAGAACTGGTCATGGTCGGTCTGACCACCATTGGGTGGCTGGTCAAACCATTAGCTCGGTCAGACCACTACCCTCAAGCCGATCTAATCGCCAAGGCAGAGTACCAGAGCAACCCTCTCTGAAAATTCGATAAAATGCTATCTAGTTTTTGCTCAAACCTCCAAATGAGGTGACATTCTACATAAGTGTTTGGTGCCCAAGTATCAAAAGCCAACATGGCCAGTTTGATCTATTGATCCAAGCTGGTTAGATCACTGCCTAGCAAAAATGCCTAAGTGGCACTTGGCCAGTTTGATTGGCTTTGCAGAGTGGTTAGATCGTACCTGCGCAGCAATAAGACCGCCAGCTAATAGGTAGCACTAAAAAACCACTTGACCCAAGCCGGTCAGAATACCGTCGGCAAAAATGCCTTAGTGGCACTCGGCCATTCTGACCAACTCTACAGAGTGGTTAAACCACACCTGCACAGCGTTTAGACCGCCAGCCGTCAAGCAGCACTAAAAAACTATAAACTTTCACAAATACAAATTTCAACTCGACACGAGAGCCAATTGCCAATTGTTCAACATAGATAAACCATAGATATTCTTAGCATGGTTCTTCACCATGATCATGTTTCTCTCTGGTAAATCGATCATAAATGCTAAGGTCAAGTGCTTTTAGTAGAAATTTTACAAAAAATTCATTTAAAACAGTTCAGTTCTTGCAAGGATCAGGAAAAATTCCTATTTTGCAAATGAGACCTAAAAGTGGTTTATACCTCCCTCTTCTAAGAACCATATGCCTGACTGAATCATGGTTTCCCTATAATAAGCTAATCCAAGATTTCTTAGCCTGTTCCTTCTTGTTTGGTTCTGGGAACCAATGAGATAGTGTATTTGCTATCATGTGGGATAATGATAATCCAGCTAATTTTCACTTGTTTACCGAGCGAAGTTAAATTGAAAGTTGGGATGGTATACAATGCATGAAGATGTAAGGGACTGGGGAGAACTGAGCGTAGCTCGATTGGCTATGACTGCCGTTGAGCATCTAGCCTGCCCATGTTTGAATCCCAGATTCAACACGTGTGCTCATCTTCACACAAGCGTGTGTGTTCGGTGAGAAAATATATGCCTACGGTCCGTAAGGTACTACATATATCCAAGATTTATCCAACAACCTCCACTCTAACCTAGCATGTATTTCAATTAGACACACATAGGTGTGCGCACTTGGCGTATGGTGTGAGTATGGTGTATGTGAATATACGTCCTCTTTTGTAATCTAAAAATGTGTAAAGGACTGGGGAAGAAAAATCTTCTTCCCGGTCACCAAATTTGAAGAGATTTCGGGCACTGTGGTTCCAATATTATGGAATTCAATGTTGTGGTATTGTTTTGGTAGAGAATCCGTGCGTATTAAAGGAGTTCGTTTGATTTCCCGTCAGCTACACCTTCCGGTCCTCCGTGTGAAGGGAGGGAGTAGTATCTCTTCCTTCCTGCCAATTTTACCTCCACAAAGGTCTTGATGTTCTAGCCAGAATGGTCAAATTCGAAACAAAATTTGTACTAGCTGTTTATTAAGACAACAACGTTTACTTCATTCGTTCCAAGGGCATCCGAACTGTTAATTTAATTGAAGAACGCAGAAAATTTCAGCTGGTTTTTTTCAATAGTAGCAGTATCTCCCCCATGTTGTGAATTGTGATTCCCTCTAGGATTGTTAGTCTTCTTTTTGGTGGAGTGCCCGAGGGCCAAGTCCCCAAGCATTTCTCATTCTGTTTTTTGGAGATACTAATGATGAAAATGTGTGTGGCTTATGCATCAACACAACTGAAATGCAAACTACACCTAATCCTAAAAAGAATCTTGAAGGATGAGGCCACCAATTTTGTTTCTCACTTTCCGAGGGAATAAAAAATTTTAAATCTCTTAATCATTTGAAAGGGAGAACAAAGACGACAGGGTACCATACTGCGATAAGTACTAGAACTAATAATGCCGGTCAACGGCAGGTACGCCAAGTGCATCAAGCTGATCAAGAGGCCTTTCGGCATGTACATTACTTCAATCCAATTGAATTGGATCCCAACAAAGGCGACAGGCACCTCTCAGTGGCAACACATTTGTCGTCCAAAAATCTCTGAAAAAAATTGGTCAAAAAAGCATGTACTCTACAACATTACTCGCGCGCACACAGAGAGAGAGGATATTGCTGCATGAACATTGCATTACTCTCTCCCTCGGTCGGAGTGAAGTGTAAGCTGGCCTGCAGGCATTGAACAGCTGAGAGCGACATGGTTGTGTACTCCTTGGTGAGGAGTAATGGAAGTCGCAGACACTTTCTGCAGCACCATGAGATAAAGAAACATGCACTGGATCGGTGTTGCAGGAACTAGCTAGCTGAAGGAGTGTACGTAAGACCGATATGATAACAGAGAAAAGTGAATGATATCTCTAAAAATTTTCTTAAGTATTTATTAATTCTTCACTTCGGTAACTACTGAGCTATAAAAGTTAGAATTAAAAACCAAAACAAAACAAGCAACTCAAGAAATCGAAAGCCGAAGAACTCAAGACATTGGCGGTCAGACCGACTACTAAGGTACAGTTTGACCACCGGCAACATACCGGTCTAACTGGCCTCTGGTAATCTGACCGGAGAGGGTGGTCTAACCGCTCTCTTGCTCTAGAACAGAAAAATTTAGCCTGAGCCGATGTAACTTTTGGTGCAACTTTCAAAATCCAAATCCAAACGAGATGATATTTCACACACACACACACACACCCCCTTGCTTGAGGCCTTAAGAACCTATTCCATCCAAAAATCACAAGAATCCTCATCAAAATTCAGACCTTTCTTAAGAACGAGTAAGGTTGCACCAAAACCGGATAAAAATAAAAAAAAATGAATATGACTTGCTAATGGGTGGAGGATGGCTAAAATGGCTCTAGATATATTCTCACATGTGACAGTAAGAAAGAGCTCCCGAAGATTTGAGACAAGAACACTTGGATCAAGAAATCTCCCGATAAAATCAAATCCAAGAAAAATCGGTCAACTTGAAGAACTTGTAAGGCGTGATGCTTAGATAGATGAGATTGATCTTCATGAGTCATCTGCATCATTTATACGGTCTTGACACATAACAAGACCAAGAAGAGAATAGAGAAGATCAAAACCAACAAGATCAAGAAGAGAATAGAGAAGATCAAAACTAACAAGATCAATAGCAAATCAACCAAAACCAGACGACTCCTTGAAAGATGAACAAAATTGATGTATTGCTACTTAAGAATGAAGATTTATAGCTACTCTACCTGAGGACAAATGAGCACAACAAAGCACTCACACTTCTCAAACCTAACCTAGGACACTTGGCTAGAATATAGATGGTTAACTAGAAAATCTCCATTCCAACCTGTTAAATAGATTAGACAACCAGCCCACATTTAACCCTAACGAATACTATCTAATAACACATATGGGGAACTTACTAACCCACACAATATGAGTTTTACTCACACATTACACTTATGCACGCTTTTTAAAGTATGTAAACTTGAATCCACTAAGTACTTAGCCTTTAATCCAACTTGATCTTCTCATCTTTTGCTTGACCTAAACCGCTTTTCTAAGCGCCGTAGTTTTGATCCAAAATAGTTTCCGGTATTTTAGCCAACTTACCAAAATACTCTTTCTTAACCCAGTCTTCATCTTCCTTGCAAGTCGTCATGCTTGGCACGTATAGATGCATCACTGGTTTGTCATGCATGAGCAAATCTCTCCCGTTCCGGTTATACCGCACCACGTCTTACTTGAACGGACTAAACCACAAGGTGCAACCCATCATTCGAACATTTCTTTCGATATTTTTCATCTTTTTTGTACTATGCTTGAGTTTGACCATCTCACTCGGCATTCCCGATCATTCTGGGCCTCGACTTCTCTATGAACATAGCCTCGATCCTCGTTGTTGACCATTGTTAACTCCAAGGCTCACTGTACATCCAAAAACATAGGAAATATTTTCAGGTATACGTTCTTCAGAACTTGACCCACGATAGCTGAAACATTCATCATACAATATACACACACACTAATCTAAGTCAAACCAAATTAATCTATACAAAAATCCCAAATCTCCAACTTTAACCCAAGCAAACCAGCTGGGGCCAGTCAGACCACTGCCTCCAGCCAGTCTAACCACTGGTGGCTGCCGATCAGACCGTCAGATCATCATATCTGCAATAAGTCTAGAAAAACTATAAATTTGTAACAAAAATTCTGGACATTCTCATATAATCCTTCAACATATCTTGTGTTTTTTTTTTGGCTTGTAGAGTGTAGATTATAGTGCATAAGGGCTTTTAGTAATACGGGAAAAGAGAACCTATTTTAGGGTTCTAGAAGGATGTGCAAAGTGCAAGGCGTGAAGCAAAGTACGGACTGAATTTTTCAGCAAATGATTTGATGAGCTTTCCACGCATGATTATCGATCGACGTACGCTCGCTAGTGGTAATGTCCAGCAGGTAGAAGTACTTTACCTATCCCCTGAATTTTCTGTAAAAATCTGAAAATTGCATGAATTGGTAGCATACTGGATAGATCACCTTTTTTTCTCCTTTTTCTTTTGTTTAATCACCCCCAAAATTAAAATCTAGGCTGTGTGTATATGATGGCCTAGGAAACGAGCTAGAAAGAATGATCCACGAATTAGAAAGTGTGTGCTACCGTTAAATTGCAAGAAAGTGTGTGCTATGTGTATAGAATCAAAGAAAAAAATGCATAGCATAGCATGCGCCGTTAGGAGTGATGCTATTCTAGCTACTGGTGATTTTCTCCAAAAAAAATATTGCTCTATTTATCTTTAGCTACTAGTGACGTATCATTGCGTATCCCTTAAAAGAAAAGAAACAAAATGGCTGCCATGGCACATCTACTTTTTTTTTTTTTGGAGACCACATCTCCTACTACTACCAGTCTTCTAGACACAACTAGTTATATCAACTTCTGCATGGTTGACACTAAAAAGAAAGGGCATGCACCAACCAATTCTAGAATAAACCTTGTTCTTTACCACGAGATCCCCTCTGATTTTGACAGCGGTTGATAATTAGTGATTAATTACTAACCATCTGTCCGTAGTTGGTGTGCCGACATATACGGACAACGCAAGCTGCTGAAGTAAGCAACCTGCCCTGCAATTGCAAACAAACTAACCTGACATAAATACTCTCTTCAGGTACAAGTTGCAAAATCTTGCAGGTGACAACTTCTTTTCAAAGAATCTAGCAGGTGACAAGCGAGTGCTGCACCCGTAGCTAGCCATAGCTTCGAACTAACACCTGGAACTATGATTTAGAGAAAGACAGTTTTTATTCATACATTATTGTTGTTATTTGGATAATGGAAGACGAATATGTGGATCGCTCATTGGGCTGTACGCCTGTACATTTTGGATTAATGACAATCCATCATGTTCCTATCCCTTTTCCTCCGTGTGCATTTCGGTGACCAATTACCTGGAAATTATGCATTATTGCAATTTGCATCACGATCACATGGTAGGTCATGTGGCACTAAGAGCCATAATTTTGGGGAGGCTGCAAAAATAGCCCTGGAATATTGAGCAACACATGTACTTGCACGTACCATCAGCAAAAATAATCCAAAAAGGGACTAAATTAGTTTCTGTTATTTTCCCCCACTTCATGCATGGCTCTGTACAATTGTACTCTGCCTGTACGTATTATCGTATTATGGCGTCTTCCTCCTATTTTGTGTATTTTTTTTGTTGTGTGCATATTTTGCTTTGTCTTACTCCGTGTACGAATTCTCTATTGCATCCCAATATCACTTACTTTTGTACTTACTAATCGTTGCTATCTCAATCATCCTTACAAAATTCTATAGAAAATTTATCACACTATAGCAACATACGACGATCACAAAATATTATTACGAGTCTAACAGATTTCGTACCATACACAATCTATGAAATCACACAGACGGATCGGCTCACATTGTCTGCTCTTTTATTTCAAAAAAGAAACAACTTACAAACAAGATTTGCTAAATGTATTACCTATAACAATTTTCATTTACTCCCTCACAATTATTTTTATCAGAATAATAAAATAATTATATTATTTTTAAAATCGCCCAACCATTGGACGACAAGTGGCCAAGTCACCCAACGGTTGGACAATAGGGGCTAGTCGCAACACATCTCACAAAGATTCTATCCCAGAACACTAGCTCCTCAAAGACTTAGGCTAAACTCTGTCAAGCTAAACTCCTCAACCACCTTTCTTCCTCCTTATATATGGAGACTCACAAGAGAGCCATCACCTTTATTTGAATTTTATCTATCCTTACATGGGCTAACCCATTGATCAACACCATACCGAGTTTTGCACTTACACATAAACGCTACTCAAAGCGCACACAATCATTAACCCGTTAGTGAATCAACACTTGATCCACTTAACATTTTCAGTACATTCTTGACCTAAACCACCTCTCTTATGCCTCCTCACACCATTGTTTGATCATACCTTCGATTTTATGGTTTGGGGTAAAAAGACCGTTTTGCCCCCAATCCACCTTCCATGAAGCTTCACGCTTTCTTTGCTTCGAAATAGCCCCGTGCTTTATCTTCAACTCCATGTGCTTCTAATGACTTGCCGCCAAGCCCCTCACGTGTATGGATCCCACCAAATCATCATCGCTTGCAAACAGGCCCAAATTACTTGGTGTGCCACATGCCTCTCTATGCACCACTAGTAGCTCTTGCTCTAGTTCCTTATCTCTTTGGCTTGTAACCACTTTGTTAGCCTCAGTTATCTTTCGGCAGCACCTTGATCACTCTAGGCCTCAACACTTCTAGCTTAGTCCCGATTCTTTCCACCTCACCATGACCTACCTCTGGAGTCCTACAACCAATAATAACAAACAAACTGCAATGTAGCACCGTACAATACACAAAATCATTAATTGACAAATTGATGAGCCAAGAAACCTTACCTCACACCAAAGTATCACCTCATGCTTTGACACGTAGCCCGTAGTTCCCATGACTAGACGTCACGTTTTTACGTATTCGGTCTCCCCCAAACTATCTCTAGGTGTATTGGCCTTGTCAGTTGGCTTACCACATGCACCAATTTGCCTCTCCACGATCTGTATCTTCTCTATGCTCCCACTTGAGTCATGTAGTCTCACTTAGACTTACATAACCACTCTAGACCTCAGCTCCCCTGTCTAGTCCTGGTCCAATGCCGCTAACTGCTACATCCTCCAAGCAACCTACACATCCAAAGGTCAAATAACCATGTCGAGCACAAGTTCTATACACTTGACTCATGTTAGTCAAAACGATACATCTTGCAACATGTATGCAACAAATCCAAAGTATTTGAGCTAATCCCCAATTCATACCAAACTAAACTCTCCTAAATTCTACTTGGTCGATTAGACAGTCAACCATTGATCAGTCTAACCACGCCAGTCTACTCCAGTCAAACCCTGGTAATAGGAGAGCCATTTTGACCGTTGACCAACGTCCATCAGACCGGCCTATGGCCGATGATCAGACCTCTTAAGAGTACCAGAAAACACCCTTTCTGAAATTTTGGTTAAACCCTATCTAGTTTCAATTCAGAACTGCAAATTGAGTGACATCCAGTGCAAAGACATCCTCAAACACACATTCACAAGTGTTTGGTGTCTATTCTCCATAAGGCCACATGGCCTGTCTAACCGCTCTAAAGCCATTGGTCGGACAACCAATGTTTGACTGGTCAGACTATTATTACCGGACTGATCAGACCACTTAACTCCTGACAATAACTCTAAAAACTGAAAAGGCTCAAAATCAAACTCAAACTTCGATAGAATTTACATATCAAAGTCAAATACTCATCATACATATGGGGTGACCTCCATATGTTCTCACCATAACATTCAAGTTACTACTATACGAAGGAAACACATGCAATCATATAGCATATACACAGCTCGAGGCTAAAGCCACAAACTAACGAGAAAACGTAAGAGCAAGTACAATAGTATAGCCAACTAGTGGCTATAACACTTGTCCATTTCATCTATAGCCTTCAAAAAAATAGTTCATACAATAAGGTAGCTATTACAATAACTATTTGGCCCCACGTGTAAGAGAGTGAAATGCATATTTTTACGTGCTATAGCTAGCTGTAATTTAGTAGCCAGGTTCCTTCTCTCACTTCCTTTCTCTCTCTGCCACGTAAGATTTAGTTGATATTATATTTACTATAGCCTGCTGACTAAACCTTATTGTACCTGCTCTAAGCGTATATATGAATCTAAGCCGTTACAATCAGAACGACCCAGACAAACAAATCAGATCAATCATTTCTCCTCCTACTGATGTTGCAATTCTGCCCCCAATCAACGCTGTTGGGTGTGCATTAACCTTGCACGGACATGTGTGAGATGCCCGCATGCACCTACCTAGCCACAGGCTGCCGCGCGCAGTGGGTCAGCCAGAGGAAGAAGCTGGAGGATAAGGTCGGGGAGGACGAGGGAGCAAGGGAGCAGTCCCACGTGCGTGCCACATCCCACGTGGTGCGCGCGTGTGCGCCACCATGGCTTGCAGGGTCGCGGCAGGCAGGCAGAATCCTCAAAACCTGGCGACTCTCGAACCCTACTGGATTCTTAATTTGCAGGCGTTCTCGTTATCTCGTAGAAGTTTGCACGTAGTTGTACCTAGCTACCCAACGCACCCAAGACAGATCTGTTTTGAACGGGGAAATTAAAATGTCATGAAGGTCCTGTACGAGTGTCGAAAGATTAGCTTTAATTTGTGTGAAATTATTTCGCTTCAAACGGGGCCTTTGATCTCATCTCTTCGCTGGACGGCGCCAATATATAGTGCAATAATTTAACTCCGCTGAAAACCTAGGATGCAATGCATGAGTGCTGAGCTAGACGAAAAGGCAAAGGTCCTTCTGTACAACCCCAAGTGGCACATGACATGCTACGCCATGCATCACCGGCCAGCCGGCCATTTCCTCCATGCATTGGCTTCATCGATCGCTCCGATTTGTGATCATCCCGGGTCAGCATGTGCCCTCTGGCCTGTTTTGCTGGTAGGCTTGTAAACTTGCCGTTCTGATCACGACGGCTCAATGATACGTCGATGCCATCTCATCTAACTAACCGACCGATGTTGTATATGCACATACATGTGATCAGTGGCGGAACCAGTAAGACTCCAGTGGGGACACAGCTCCACTTAATTTTTAATCTATATCTATATTAATTAAAATTTTATTATGAGTATTGTTATACAACATTTGACTATTTTTTAGGACAAAAACAGTCATATTGATCTGGGACGTTAGATCTCCATCCAACGGATCCACCCATACAAGCCCACCTAAAAAAATGACCATCTCAAAAAAAATGATCTAGAGCGTTGGATCTCCATCTAACGGCTCAAAATCTGACTATTTTTATCCTTAAAACAATCGAATGTTGTATAGACACTCCCTTTTATTATTTGTGCCCCGCTGGCCCAGCAAATTAAAGTGCTCCTATTAAGCTTAAAATTAAACCCAAAAAAGCAGAAATCTAATATCAAAGTCATCTGTGCCCCACTCAATTTCTATGCTGGTCCGCTCCGGCATATAATGTGGTTAAACGAGCCCAAACAAAGTTGTGTTTTGGCCATGTGAGATGATCGATATATGCAGGGGCCCAATCTATGCATGGTGCATGCATTCATGGAGTGTGTAGCGTAGGATCATCATGCAAGTTGGGTGTTAGTTTTGAGATGGGACATGTCGATGGCTGGCTGGTGGTGCAATGGGGGGCTTTCGATTCATTCACTTTGCTGTGAAAGTGTTGTCATGGAACTGCTGGTTGCTTGATGGAGATCACTTTGTGGGGGTGCCTGCTTTAGTTTGTGTACACACCCTGGGTGTTTCACCTGCTGACAAGACTGCTTTATTTGGCTTTCTTTGAAGAATGAAAGCCGGGTGTTTGCTAAGCGCGGTACTTAGTTTATGCATCGTTTTAAGGGTATAATTGTACCGTTAGCCTAAAATGAAAACACTGCTACTCGAACATTTTGAAGTTTGAAATAGAAGGTTTTGTGCAAACATGGCATATCTTGTTGGGCATGGGAAAAATACTTGATTGGAACAGGTGGCCTGTCAGGATTGGACATGAGAGTTGAGGCCAAAACTTCCCTCTGCCTGCCTTGCTACAATGAATACAGCTTCCCTGTTCTCTTTTCTGTGTTTCCGTATACGTGGCAGCAGTCTAAGAGGAGTGGGTATTATTGTAGGCCCACAAAAAGTAAAGTAAAACGAATAGAGTGCTGATACATGTGAGGGAACATGGACGAAAACAAGGAAGAGGAACAGAGAAGCTGCATTCTGCTACAACATCCAGCTAGCTTTTCTAGGTAGGAGGTTCCCTGTCCTTGGTGTGGAGCACAGACAGGTGGGGCCGTCCATAGGTGAGAGAAGCGAAGAGGAGGATGAAGGGTGGCCCCACATGCCATGAGTCGGCAGGGGGTACATGGCAATTAGTGGCCTAAACCAGCAAGGCAAGCTAGCACAGCTGGAAAATTATTGAGCTGCTTTCCTCATGCCCAACAACAGTAGAGAGCAGTAATCATGGGTTCATGATGATGCTTCTCTTCGGAGGTTGCACGCTATTTTGACAGTTCAAGGGAACTAGTCGTAAATAACTAATCCCGTGCAATTGTGTGTTAATATAATCTAGATATATGTCTTTCATCTGCGCTTTTGATCTTTCGGTATCAGTATTATTAGAGCATAGTTAATCTCAATATATTACAGATTAGAGCCATTTGAGAATTAAGTTAATATGATGGGCAATGGTCAAATCAAGCACATTGCTAGTATTCAAGTGTACATTAGGTAGGGTTTAACTATTTTCCTCTCTCTCTTATAACAAGTGTCAATTGGGTAGCATCCAGGGCGGAGCAGTAAAGACTCATAGGGGCCACAGACTCCACTTAATTTTTAGCTCGTATCTATAACAGTTAAAATTTTATCATTAATTTGTGCTTCTACTGCCTAACAAAAATTCTCTTATTAGACCTAAAATTAGTTCCCAAAAATGAAATCCAAATCCAAAGTTATTTGTGTCCCCTCATTTTTTTATTGGGAGTGTTTATACAACATTCGACTGTTTTTGAGGACAAAAACAGTCAGATTTTGAGCCGTTAAATGGAGATCTAACGCTCTAGATCATTTTTTTTGGAGGGGGTTATTTTTTTTTGAGGGGGGCTTGTATGGGTGGATCCGTTGGATAGAGATCTAACGCCCCAGATCAATCTGACTGTTTTTATTCTCAAAAATAATTGAATGTTGTATAGCAGTACTCATTTTTATTCTGGATCCATCGCAGTAGCTTCGGTTGGAGACTTGGAGATATGGATGTAGACTGCTTTAGTTAAAAGCAACCGACTTCAAAGTCAAGATCAGCATGATTCTTCCGATCTACTACTTCGGAAGTTTTCGAGTTTTTTTTAATACGGAGTAAAGTGAACACGACCTGCAAGTTGTTAAATTCTTAACGTGCCACACACATGCATGCAATGACAGCCAAGTATCTAGCTAGCTAACCCTGCCATGATTAATTACGTTGATCTTGAGATCTCTACAGTTATTGACAAAACTAAAGGCTAATCGTGCATTAGCAACGCGATCACAGTAATTTCGCAAAAAACACTTTAAACTCCTACATGAATCTAAGAAAATGTCTGCATTGCATTTCAAACAGTGCCTTAGGATCTACAAAACAGTTAAGCCGTCTAAACAGTAAACAGTACTCCCTAGACTATAGGTGGATCTCCCTAGCTAGATTGTGTTTGAGAATGAGATTTGAGATCCACCATAAATTAGCCATTAACTAACTAACTAATCTCCCTTGTGGCTACTGTTTGTATTGACTGGCGTACATAGTTTACATACTTGGCAGTAAGGGGGGAGCACATGCCTGTCATGTGGCACAGGTACTCTCATACTCTCATAAGAAGGGCAGCCGTGCATGCATGTGTGCAAGTACACATTCAGCTAGCCCCAAATTGACATTTGACAAAAGCTTGTGTGCTAAGCTAACCATAGTATACTGATTGGGAACTTACTAAGCAATGACTTCTGAGGATGAGGGCATGTGGGTGTTTGGTTTAGGCAGAGCGAAGCAAGCAAAGTTTCTGAATGTTCTTCTTAGCAAGTTGTTTTCAGGAACCAGATCTGAACTTGCGGTCTAGAATGTAAATGGAATATGGACACAGAGAGCGTTTTTTTTTCCTTTCATATTGTTGGATAGATGTAATCACTTCACAGGCTTCCGATTCTCTAGTGTGTTCTAACTTATATAACATCTTCTTTACCAATAAGTAGTTAGTTGAGTTTCAGGTAAGCTGTAGGGTTAAGAGTTTCCAGAGAGAAGCTGGACCGTCTCTCTACTTGGTTTGGCTGTCGTCTGATGACAAATGAACTGTTGAGTGAGAAGGTTTTCTTTTGATTTTGTCCTGAACTCGACGTTTGCCCGGTCAGCTGAGTGAGTCCAAACTCTGAAGTAAGCTCTAAGCCTCTGAGGAAGTAAAAATGTAAGGCTCTGCTTTTTTTTTTTTTTTGCCTTTTAGTTTTTGACTTCTCTCAAAATTAAAATAAATAGGACAGTTTCTTAAAACAGATCCTCCAAATGACTTTTCGAGCCTAAAATTGTATACACCATCTGCGTTCGTATCTCTATCGTTCACTATCGTCTTGAAAAATATGGACAAAAATTATTAGCCCTAGACAAAAACCATCAGGGAGAGAGATCTTAACTGAGCGGCCGAAGACTATAGCCCATTCAAGTGTTACGTGTGCGGCCCGTTTTAACTCAAATTGGACCAGACATTATTATATGAGCACGTTGGGCCAGGCCTAACTTGGGCTCACAAATAAGGAGGAGGAGAAAGGATCAGTGCACATTGTTGCTCTTTTAGATGATCTGACAAGAAGAAGAAGAAGATGTTGATGATGAAGAAAGGATCAGTGCACATTGTTCTTCTCTTTTAGATGATCTGATGCTCCCGATCGCGCTGAGAAGCTTATGGTTTGATAACTACAGCCTCTCCCGTGCCTGCCCACTTGGCACTTGCGTGTGGTTGCTCCTCCTGATTAATTTGATACGTACGTATCATATCGCTATATCAGGGAGATCAGATGCTTTTTTATTTTTTGAAAAGGAAAGATCAGATGCGTTGTACAATGCAAAAGGTTTTGAGCAATTTTCCTATCCTTGAGGAGGTACCAAGAGATACAAGGTACCAAGAGGTACCAAATTAGATCCAGCCGTTCAATCAGTGTGATCAACGGCTCAAAATTTGGTACCTCTTGGTACCTTGTACCTCTTGGTACCTCGCGTCCGGTACCACTAGGTACTGCCAAATCTCAGCCGTTCGATCAGTGTGATCAACGGCTCAAATTTGGTACCTCTTCCCCCTCAAGGATGGTAAAATTTCCCAAAGGTTTTTCTTCAGCTCGATCGCTACTCTCTAGCCTACGTGGCGCCTAGTCATCGCCATGTCACGCCGCGCCTCCCGCGCGCGCCGCCCGCCTCCGCGCCTCCCGCGCCGCGCCGGCCTCCGCACCTCCCTTCCCGAGTCGGCGGCGGATCGCCGGCGGCTCAGCGATGGGAGCGATTCTTCGACGGTGAAACATCTACGGGCATCCGGAGCTCACTGGGCGTCGGTCGAGGCCGAGATGGAGCGAGGCGGGCGGGCGAGAGGAGCTTAGCGGCGAGATGAAGACAGCGGCGGCTCGGCTGGGAGAGGCGGCGGGTCCGGCGAGTGGGGATGTGCTCGGGTGCCACAGAGATGCCCATGCGCGATGAATTGGCTCGAGACGCAGCGCTTCACGGTGGGATCCGCGCCGGACTCGGGAAGGAGAGGCGCGGCGCGCGGCGAGGAGGCGGCGGCGGCGCGAGGAGGCAGCGAGACCGGCGGCGCGCGCGCGCGCGGAGGAGGCGCGGGCGTGACATGGCAGTGACTAGGCGCCACGTAGGCTGGAGAGTGGCAAAATGTTAATTGCAATATAGAGGATGACATTTGAGTAGATAGCAATGTTAAGAGTGGCAAAAAGTTAAATTTCTCTCTGTGCACAAGTCTATGATGTGCTAGCTAGTAGCAGATTAACGGTTCAATGACCGCTGCACGCATGATTGATCAGTTGCTTTCAATTCGGAGTGGCAGATGCCTCTGAGCGCTTGAGGACAGGAGACCTGAGTCAAAAGTTCGCAGGTGTGCTTCAGAATTCAGTTGATGATTATGATCCTGCTTCAAACAGTTACAGTTTCGGTCTCTAGCTTTCTTCGGTTTTCTTTTAAATCAGATATCATTTAAAATACTTCGACTTGTAATTTTAGCTTTTCTTGTTTTTTGCTTTTGCTTTTTTTTTCGTATTTTTTTATTATCTGTAAAGATAAAATAGTGTTTTCAATTTTTCTTTATTATGTTTTAATAAAATATTTAAAAAACTAACACTTATTCAGTCAACTGCTGAAAACCAGTCTAAGGATACTTGGTGCGGCCCCGACCTTGTGGTCCTGCAGTGTTGATGTGCTATATATTTGTACGTGATGCAATCTGCTAGCATATCTTAAGGGTTTTGCTTCTTTAATTCCTTTGTGAAAGGGGGAGCACGGGGTACTGTGTTTTAATCAGCTAGTACTTTCGGTTTCAGCGTGCCAACTGCCAAAAGTGCTTGCCGCACGCTCATTCTCCAATGCTTTGAACATGTCATGTCATGCCTCATGACCCACAGAGATTATAGGATATATTTTTTATAGTTGTATCTTATAATTTTTAGGCAGTGATCAATTGGGTTTAACCTTTTAACTTTTAGTTTATTTTTCACTATTCATAAATTTCATCTTTTTCTGAACGTTTGGCTTTTTATTGAGTTTTTTTGCCGGTTCTTTTTTTCCCGTATTTGTTTGTATTATACGTAATAGGCTAACATATTTTTTAAATTTTTAAATTTTTTAAATTTAATTATGCTAAATAAGCATCTGTCAGCTACAGTGTTTTTTCAGCCAGCTACAGTATTTTCAGCTATAAGCCATGAGCTTTTAAGCCCAACTGATCACCACCTTAGTTGAAATTTTTAAATTTTAGCTGTTTATGACATAAATTATGTAGAGAGATATTCGTTTACGATTTTAGTTGGTACAGATGTTAGACTTTTAACGTATACTACAATTAACTTATAGACTTTATCTTAAGAAAACACTCCGTTTAAATGTTAGATACTATAACAAAAATTAAAAGCTACTTTTAGAAGCCGTTAACAGCAAGCTCATATATTTCTGATGTCCGGTGAGTACAGCATTGGAAATAAACGTGCATGAAGGTCTCTCAAGCCAGGGCGGCAAATACGAGGAATTCTTCAAACAATTCACCTACGAACGTCCAATCCTAGCTAGTACTACTCTATGTTTTCTTAGCTCTGATCAACTCGGCTTCGGTTTCGACTTCTGGCTTATTTTTTACTATTTATAAGTTTCGTCTTTTTCTGAACTTTTGGCTTTTTGTTGAGCTTTTTTGCCGGTTCTTTTTTTTCTCGTATTTGTTTGTATTATACGTAATGGGCTAACATATTTTTTATATTTTTAAATTTTTTTAAATTTAATTATGCTAAATAAGCCTCTGTTAGCTACCGTGCTTTTTTCAGCCAGCTACAGTGTTTTCAGCCATAAGCCATGAGCTTTTCAGCCGAACCGATCACCACCCTTATCTCCTAAAGACATATTAATGAATCCTTGATATGCTTGCAGTTGCAGCACATTTAGATCTCACTTATTTCAGTTTTAACTTCTGATTTCTGGCTTATTTTTTATTATTTATAAATTTTATCTTTTTTGAACTTTCGGCTTTTTTGAGCTTTTTTGCCGGATCTTTTTTCCCGTATTCGTTTGTGTTCTCCGTAATGAGTTAACATATTTTTTATATATTTTTTAAATTTAATTACGCAAAATAAGCCACCTTCAGCTACAGTGCAATTTCAACCATAAGCCACAGCTTTTCAGCCCAACCGAGCGGGGCCTTAGCCCCGCTCTTTTGGGTTTCAAATTTTGGCTTTTTTTTTTAGTTTCTAGTTTTTATTTTATTTTTTAGCTTTCTAGTTTTTTGGTTTTTTGTCTTTTTTCGTATTCCTTTGTATTATTCGTAATGGACTAATCTATTTTTTATTTTAAAATTTTTAAATTTAATTATATCAAAAAAGTCACTAACGGTTACAGTATAAAATAAGCTGGCTACAGTGTCAAATAGTAAAAAATAAGCAGAAATGAGCAACACCTTAATTAGCATCGCTTCAAACAGCGCTTCTGACTTTTTCAGGCTTTCAGTTTATTTAAGTTAGAAACTACTTTGAATGTGTCTGTCTTTAATTTTGACTTATTTTAGTTTTTCAGCTTTTTTATCTTTTCTTCTTCCCTTTATTCCTTTGCATTATTCGTGACAATATAATAGTATTTTATTTTTTAAGTTTTTAAAATTGCTTTTTAATTGAATGAATTAGAAAAAAACTAATAGTCGGTACAGTGTAATTTCAGCCAAAAACCAATATGGAAAGCTATAAACCAGAAGCTTAAACTCTTTGTAGCGGGTTGCACTCTACAAACTCATGACAAAATGTCGGAACCCGGAGCAGCAACTCCAGGATCCTCTGTGTAAATCGCACTAGTCCAGGCTCAGCTAGTGCACACAGTGGACAACAAAGATAAATACCAAGCATAATGACATTTATTTAATTTAAAGAGTACAGCCTTATGGCCAGCGTTTACATTATCGCACATTGGCAAAAATAACTGCGAAAAAGCTGCGAAGCGAAGTGAAAAGCGAAGCCAAGCACGCCTACGTGCAAACAAGCGCAAGACGTGGCCTACTCGTTCTGGTCTTCACCGTAGTCGAAGTCGTCTTCCTCTGTGTGGACTCTGTGTGGAGATAGCAAGGTGAGTACAAACTTGTACTCCGCAAGTCACACGGAGAAAATGCATCATAATGATAAACACTTCAATGGAAGGCTTATAGGGTTAGTGTGCATTAAACAGCATTTAATGAAATACAGTAACTAGATTGAAATTGCTGAATTCAATACAATACGTAAAGATAGTACTTGTAATTGCAAATATTACCGTCAGTGCAGACTCCGACCAAACACCAACCTATCCACGGGCATCCCACCCGGACCATCTTTTCCAAAAGTTCACGTATGGATTCCATCCATCCACACGCTTCCACTGCGCAACTCTGATGGATTCCATCCATCCGCAAGGTTTTCATCTCTCATGGATTCCATCCATCCACAAGGTTTTCAAAAATATTTTTGAAAAACAAAGTCTAATCCATGAAAAACTTTTACTCAGCATGCTCATGACCGTGGGCACGGCTATCCAGCATAGATTATACACTCTGCAGAGGTTGTACAACTTTACCCACAAGACATGATCATCCCGTTTTGCCACGTGAGTTACACACTTCCTTAGGTGTGCGGCGGGGAGATCACGACAAGGCCTTTACAATGCAGAGCCTTCAATCTGGCCAAGCCAACACTAAGGTTTCACCCGAAGGAATCCACTGGGCCGGACCCCTCTTGAGCCGAGTGAGACTTCTCATGGCCTACGCCACGCTCACTTTCAACCTACGAAATGACTCGGCTTGGGACATAAATTATTCAGCCTGTGGCTGTCCCATACCACCTTGTGGTAGTACGATAGGGCTTTGCAACAGTAGCTCACAGACCGGTCCTTAATCTGACTTAGGCCCAACCACATACCCCTGTGCACGACAGTCAACCACTGCGGCTCCGACCAACAGGGCATGCCTACACCCACCATCTAACCAATTGCCTAAGTCTAAACCAGTTTTTATATTTTGTATTCAAAATATTTCAATAACCTTCTTGACTCACCAAAGTCAAGAGTACATATCAAAAGCACATCATTTTATGTGAAAGAGTTCGTCATTTCATGTGAAAAGGTATCCCAAAATCAAAATTATGTCTAAGCAGATCTAAGCATTTGATTTAGAAATTCTCCAGCCAATACTAGTGTACTAACTAGAGTTTGATTCTAAGGTGACAAGGTATAAGGATTTGCAATGTCAAAGGAGGTAATAACAAGCATGTATTAACTAAAGTTAAAATTGAATTAAAATACAATGAATAAAAGTACGCATGCAATATAATTTAAAACAACATAATTTTCTTTGAAATTCTGGGATCAATATGATCAAGGAGTGTGACTTGCCTTGCTCTTCAAGTTGGCTTGAATCTTCGTCGAAGAAATTTCCTGAATCGTCGAAGTCTACACGTGAAAATAACCCACTAAATTCAAATAAATTCAAATTGACTTCAAATATCTGAATTGAGGCTAGAAATGGATAGAGGGGAATTTTTTTGATGAATTTATAAATTTGAATGGGCTAAATCGGAGTTAGGACAAAGAAGAACGGGCTCTGGGAAGTTTAAAAAGAGAGAAAATGGAAAATCAGGTTTTTAGAATTATTTTCCTAAAGGAAAATCTAAATTATTGCGTCAGCAGGGATTTTATTTTCGGCTGAATTATTTTTCTACTGAGAAATGGGCTTTACTGCGTCAACAATGTGTCATCCCTGGGGAGGTTTGACTGGCAGGTGGGCCCGGGTCCATGTGGACCGAGTCCATGGACTCGGGCGGGGCTGAGGTGGCGCAGGGGTGGCGTGGCAGCCGGTGCCCGCGTGGCACCTGTGTGGCACTGACGTGGCGGCCACCTCACCTGCCACGTCGGCACCGAGGCAAAGACCGACCGGCCGCGCGCGACGGCGGCGTGCTCGCCGGCGCCCGCGGCGTGGCCGGCGGCGGCGGCTACGGGAGAGGAGGCCGAGGAGGCGCTCACCTTGTCGCGAGCTCTGCGGCGCGGAGATGGTGGCGGCGAGCAAAGGCGCGAGGCGCTCGGGCCAGCGCGCAGCAGTGGGCGGCCGGGAGGAGAGGCGATGGGGGAGGTGGTGCGGAGAGAGGGGAGGCCGGGGGGATTTTATAGGGGTCGGGGAGGGGAGAGGCGCGGTGAATTTCTCGCCGGAGATGCGCGGGGCGGCGGCGGAGATGGCGGGATTAGAGGGACAACGGTGCGGGGACGGCGGGATTCGGGCGCGGGGATGGCGGGGCTGGTCGGGGAGGAAGAGGGAGGGAGCAGGGAAGGGAATCCGGGCGAGTGGGGAGGCGGCGGAAATGGCGGCGGTGAAGGCGCGGCCGCGCGGAAGGAGGAAGAAGGGTGCGGGGAGGAAGAAGGGGCGGGCTGACAAGTGGGCCCGGGCGGTAGCGGGAGAGGGAGGAGGGGGCGACCGACGAGTGGGGCCGGGGGGGAAAGAGAGAGGGCGGTGTGGGTGGCGGGGATTTGGCCGCGTGGCCAAGAGCGGGATCGGGCGGCCCGGGGAGAGCGGGGCGGGTGGATGGCTCGGATGAGGGCGAGTGGGGGCGACGTGGCGGGCATCGGAATGGGGTAGGCAGGATGAGGTGGGTGGCGGGGATGG
The DNA here is from genome assembly GCA_036346575.1 of Dendrocalamus sinicus. Classification (NCBI taxonomy): domain Eukaryota; kingdom Viridiplantae; phylum Streptophyta; class Magnoliopsida; order Poales; family Poaceae; genus Dendrocalamus; species Dendrocalamus sinicus. The sequence continues at coordinate 4,788,041 of CM070660.1, read as the reverse complement.
GCCGGGCGTGGTGACGTGGGTTGATCCAGGCCGTCCACGTGGCGGCCGGAGGAGGGGGCTGGGGTTTTATTTTCTGATTTTTGTTTTTGGATTTTCAGAAATGCTTGGAAATTTCACTAAGCCTCAGAAAAATATGAAATAAACTCCAAAAATTCCAGAAAAATTCATAGAACCTCCTGGAGACATTTTGGACTTAATAAAAATATCTCCAACTAATGTTGGTATTATATTTTCTTAATTAAAATACTTTTTAATTTCCAAAATAATTTTTAAAACCTTGAAAACTCAGAAAAATCCAGGAAACCAAATAAAAGCCAAATAACTCTAAATATTTAAGTTTTTATTTTAATCAATTTTTAATTAATTATTTATTTATTTATTTATTTATTTATATTTTAATAAAAACTTGGGCTGTTACACAAAATGAGCCTTTGCTCCCTTGCTATGTTTAGAATTCAGATGTTTGCATGTTGTTCTATGATTATATAGGATTGAAGATAGCAATCAGAAGGGAGGTGAATGATTGTCACCACTTTCTTGGAGTCTTTCAGTAGTCCGAAAAGATTTTGACCACTCAAAATAGAACCACCTGATCAATTGCTCAGCTTACGACAGCGTACCCAATCGCTATGTATGACTATCAAGTACCGAGTCCTTTCGACTACCGAGTACTACAACCATCTGCCACAGCCAGTCATACTGTTGGCCAAACAGGACTACTCAAGGTACTCGGAGATAGTGAGAATTAAAGCACTCGTGCCGACCATGAAGTCTACGAGTACAGACCACGAAGCCTATGACAATCAAGCACAGAGTCTTCCACTTCCTACTGCAAAGTCTACGACTACCGATCACAAAGTCTAAGACTACTGACCAGTAAAGTCTATGACTACCGATCAGTAAAATCTATGACTATCGAGTACCACAAATAAGGTTCACGGATATCAAGTAACGAATATCGACCAAACATTGTAGCTACGACCATCGAAAATCATTGTAACTTACAATATTCGACTAGGTATGGTTGTTTTGCTAAAGACAATGTTCTGTGCTCGAAATGTCATGATCGAAAAATGATGAGGTTGAAATATCATAGTCGGATTGCCATGGTCGAAGCTTGACGTAGTCGAAGTCGGACATGGTCGTAGTCAACGTTGTCGAAGCCGGACATGGTTGTAGTCAACGTGGGTGAAGCCAAACTTGGTCAGCAGATCAGACAAAGCCGTTCGGACCACCCAACACAGAACTGTTCGAACCAACGATACAAGGTCGTTCGGACCACCAACTACCAAACACAGTAGTTTTGCCACCCTGAAAACTCAAGCACAGAAACGCATTAACCAGAACTTCCACAAAAGTAAATTCCAATAAAATCAAATATTAATTATTCATCATCAACAGCATGCACGACCATCACATGGTCTCATAATGTCCCCTTGATGAATACATTGACAACACCTCGAAAATTCTTGAATGTGCTAATTTGCAAAAGAACCGACCACAGCAAAAAAAAACTGCATAAACCATAGCAGAAAACACTTAAGAGCTCATAACACTCAGAAAACTCCCCCTCAACTCCAAAGTGCAATTTTGTTCAATTTTTTAAACTCGAAATTCTCCCCCTTTCAAAATTCTCCCTCTTTCTTCTAATCTCTCCCCCTTTGGCAATGAAATCATCAAGAGCTGGAAAGAGAGAATAATTCTAAAAAGGAGCAAGAGAAGAAACATCCAGAAGCTTTGTAAATTATCCAAGTCATGGTGAATTGTTTTAAGAGTGTATCTAAGTCATCCGAGTAGAGCTCCCTAGATTATATAAAGTCATATACCACAAAGCAAGTCTAAATAGGTTTTTAGCATGATTAAGCATATTGGATTAATGACAAGCATTACAACCAAGACCAAACTGATTATAGAGAGCACAATGAGATATTACAATTAAAAGCAAGAGACCTAATAATCATGTGACTACATGGCTGACCCAACAGGGCCGTCACAAGAGAAATGACGCGATTGTCCCTACAATAATAAACCCATATAGGGCTGTTTATATAAGTAACCTCCTCATGGTTATAAGTATATGCCTCAAGGCACTATGAGGGAGGAGAGACTCATTTTTCATCCGAGATAAGCATATGTGATACATACACTTCTATACCCCATCTCCACGGTCAATAAGGCTCCGGGCAGCCTCTTTGTGGCATGTCCGTAGCCCCATTGTTCAATGTTTGGTCTGTAACCACAACAACGACTATTATGAAGGCTTTGTCAACATTAATTCTTAGGAATTTGATGACACCCTAATGGCTGACGATAGCTAGCAAGCCTAGCATGATGCTTTATGGAGCTTTGCTATTTGAAAATGAAGGTTTTACTTTAATTTCAATTTGAGATGAAGGATTTAAGTGCAAGGAGTTTATTTTTTGCCTGGATACGTCAACGTTCATCCAGTTGTTGTAGCTTAATACGAGGGGTTTACTACAGTTTATACTTCATTGATAATACAAGAGTTTCTTTCATCTGGACAATTTTATAGGTGCAATTTCAACCATGTCATGAAATTTTAGTTACTTTTTAATCGGCAGTTTGGAGTATGTGATGCCACTGTGCAAGTTGCTCTCTAATGAGTGTTTTTTACCGGGTTTTGTGTTTTAGATGGAACATGTCAGATTTCATGTTATGAGTTCTTCACTATCTATCTAGCACCATAGATGATATTTTGGCTTATGATGTTCGACGATTAAGCATTTGTTTTGGGAGGTCAGCTGCACAACTCAGATTGTTGCTAGGGTTATGAATTGTTGAAGACCTAGATTTATTCGTCTGTTTTGTTGATAGCTGTTTATTTAGACCTACTGTTGGTTTGCTCAATTTTGCTTCGCAAGAAACGTTTGGATAAGACGGTATCAGTCTTTATTGAGATTAGTCTAATGGACTTTTGAGGCACAAGGTTTTTTTTACAAAGACTTTGAGGAGATTTTCATATTTCGGCTACAGGAGCGATAAAGTTTTGTTCATCTCAAGGTGAAGATCGATAAAGTTTGATTTGTATTCGTCATCGTGTCTATGTCAAACACTGTGCCAGACATGGCGCTAAGTGGTGTAGACGTCAAGCCATGTTAGACGTGACACTGGCCGGCGCATTTGACTCTGATTCGGTTTTCTTCTCCGTTAGAAACTTTTGTTTCCTAATTTATATATATGCCCTGTAGTCGTACGTTTACGCCGAAGTTACCCATACTTGTGATTCTCTTTGTATAGTGAATTTCGCCTTCATGCGTCCGTAGCTTTTCCCATTAGAGTTTTTCACGTTAAAATATTATCTCTACTCCTTTCGATCATCTACTTTTGCCGTGTGTTTTATAACATGGTAGAATAATTTGAGTGCTCACCGATGCATCGGCTTCATATTTGTTAGAGAGTTTTCAGTGGTGCTGATACTGATATTTTAAAGCATCATAGAATTTTTTTTTCCAAGAGTTTTTTACGGTTGAGTTCAAGTGAACATCAGGGTCCCTGTTCTATGTGATTCTTGTTATGCCTAGCACCTTTCTTTCTCCCAAGCAATACACATTTTTTATATTTTTTGTTATTACGCAGGTGATTTTGGTTGGACATGATTTTGGTGGTGCTTGTATATCCTATGCAATGGAGATGTTTCCTTCGAAAGTTGCCAAGGCTGTTTTCCTTTGTGCAGCCATGCTGACAAATGGACATGGTGCTCTTGATATGTTTCAACAACAGGTTGATCTATGACTCAATCACAGCATCTTTAGAATCTAAAAGATAAAATAAAAGGCACTGAAATGTTGCCTTGCATTCGAATTGGTATATCTTTCAATGATTCTGCCCTGATGTCTGGCAATTCTACTCCATACACTGCAGATGGATACAAATGGTACGCTCCAAAAGGCGCAGGTATTTGTGTACTCGAACGGCAAGGACCGGCCTCCCACCGCTATCAATATCGACAAAGCTTTGCTAAGAGATTTATTATTCAACCAAAGTCCTTCCAGGATATATGCTATACGGAGTCATCTCCAATCATATTACCGAGAATCCCAGTTTCAAAATTGAGTTCTCACTCCCCCTCCTTTTGTTCTTGAAGGATGCATCCTTGGCTTCAGTGTCCATGAGACCTATCCCCTTCGCTCCGGTACCGGAGAAACTCGCCCTGACAGAAGAGAAGGTTTTGCTGTTGAAAGGGTCGGACCACGCCCCTTTCTTCTCAAAGCCGCAAGCACTGCACAAAACCCTGGTAGAGATGGCAACTACGGCACCAGTACAGGCATCGTGAGAGCACGTTTTCCGTCATGTTCTCCAGCCGGTGAGCTCGATTGCCATGATTGTTCCATGGCTGCTGTATATGTTGAGGATGGGAGTATGCTTGAGGCCGAGAAATGTTATGGTTTGGAAGCCGTTATACAGGGTGTTGTCACAGTGTAGCGGCAGAGTAGGAGCTCTGAATTTCACCCTCATCTCGACGACGACATCCTCCCCGTGTCCGCTGACATGTTAGGTGCAGCTTTTTGTTGTGGACATCTGATGCTATTATTAACTATTGAATGCTGCAGCCAAAGCGAAAGAAGAAGAAAGGGAAACACTGCTAGTTGAATCCCCCCCCCTATGGATGTGAATGATCACTTAACCAATGCCTACAACTGCTTTTGTGGTTGGGCAAAAGCACATTTTCGGGAAATTAATCTGGACCCGTGTTTTATGCACGGGAGATTGAATGCTCTTCGAATTAGTCCTTGATCCCACCCTTGATGCAGACATAGACCTTTTTTGTATTGGTTTTTGATTCTGATTTCTATTTTAAAAAGTTAATATGAACATCTGATTTTTTTTTCTCTACTTCTTTCGCTACCGTCTCGCTCGAGGATAAGGTAGGGGCTACGATTGCATTACTTATGCTACTCATCTCGCTTCCGTCACATGCAGTATCTCTCCATCACTTTTTGTACCGCTTATTCTCTCTTTTTAAATGACACTTTTTTAGACACTACTATTTATTTTCAGCTAAAAGTCATAATCACAGCTAAAAGACATCGGCAAAAGTCAATACGAGCACCCCGTAGCAAACTAGGTACTCATCAAGGCTACAGGGGCGGGCAAGGGGCACTGCAGTTTCATCTTGTTTGAGGTAGTAGGGGCGGTTGGCGGGCGCTTTCCTTCCATCCTCCAGGCCAAACTCAAGCGGTGACTCAACCTTCTTGTCCTTCAGGTAGAGCAAGTCACAAGAAGTGGAGCAGTGGCTATTCACCTCGAGATACAAGGCATTGCTACCCACGGAAGGGAACCTCTTGGCGGAGAGGGAGACACAAGCCTCGTCCCCGACGAACACGGCGCAGCGGCCAATGTCCACCGCCGGGACGAGCCTCTTCTAAGTGATGTCCACGGTCCACCTTGAACACTAGAATCTGGTGCTTTACGGCCCCGGTTGTTGCCGATGAAGGACAGGGCAAATTAGCAGCATCCAAGGCGGGAAGGCTCCAAAGCTTCGGCTGTTTGGCAAAAGGAGTATTGGACGGTGTGAGATCTAGTCCCAGGGGTACTCCAGACTCGGTTGATAGAAGCGTGTGTGTGAGGAAGACAGTAAGAATCAACTAAGAAAATACAGAACTGAACTCTAATATTCCCCAACCTTGTTCTTCCCTTCCCAGTCTCAGTACCTTTCTTCTGCCCCAATCTATCTCCAATCCCAGTCTCCTATACTCTATTCTATGGGCTTCGTAACACAGTTGCACTGGTGGGGCCTGTCGGACTCCAGCTTGACCACGTCCATGTTCTTCCTGCGCTTGATGCGCCTCTGCTCGTCGGGGCTGAGGTGGTGGAGGTTGTCATAGTAATGCACCATGAGCATGCTGCGGTGGTCGTCGTCCGTCAGGACGAGGTAGGAGGTCACGTTGGGACAGAGCTCGTCGCCGGCCTAGTCCTTGACCACGGGCACCAGCCGAGGCTTGGGGCGAAGCCTCAGCCTCAGTATGTTCCCCTGGTACGTCGCGAAGTAGACGCGCCCCCGCAGTGTCATCGCCGTCAAGAGCCAGACGCAGGTAGGCTTTTGCCGTCTTGGACGATTCGAGTGGCTGGGGAAGGATTTATAGCTCTCGTCCATGAGCGCCCATGCTCGTCGCTGGGCTTGGCGTATGCGATGTTCCACAACATGCCCCTCATGAACAGCACGGCCGTCGCTAGAGAGGTCTCCTCGGAGATGTCGGCGTAGACGATGCTCGAGGGACATGGTTCATGGTTTGCCCTAGTCCTCACCCCAGGTTGGGGTCATGCAGTGCAGCACAACGGTGATGGCAAGGTTGAGGAAGCAGTGCCGCACGTCATCGCAGTTGGAGAGCATGATCCAGCGGCGAGGGCGGAAGCTGTAGGGTTAATCTTGTTGTATGTGTATTTTGCTTATGTGTGTGCGAGTACTCTGTATCTGTGGTCGATATGACCAGTCTTTGTATTGTCGTTACGACTAGTACTAAAGCTACACCGAGTATTATAGCTCCGAGTACTTCGTGGTCATAGCGCCATGGTCGATAGTCAATAGTCGTAGTCGATAGTCGACGGTCGTGGTCGATAGTGTATAGTCGACAGTCGATAGGCGTAGTCGATGGTTATGGTCGATAATCGATAGTCAATGGTCATGGTTGATAGTCGATTGTCGATAATCGTAGTCGAGAGTCGATGGTCGGTAGTCGTCAGTACATACTCGGAGGAGTACTGTGGGCGTCATACTCGGAGGAGTACTGTGCACGTCATACTCGGAGAAGTATAGTGGATGTCATACTCATAAGAATACTGAAGCACCCGGAGGACTCGAAGCCTGTGTGTAGTCGTAGCACCATGGTCGTGGCGCTTGTGTGTGTGGTCGGTTACGACCACGTTGTGTGTAGTCATAACGACCAGCGTCGTAATGCCATTGTGAGTAGTCGATTACGACCACGTTGTGTGTGGTCGTAACGACCAGCATCGTAGTCACTAGCGCCATGGTTGAAGCTCCAGTGCAGTCGTCGAAGACAAGATGAGGATAAAGCCTGCGGTCATGGTCATACATCGATCACTATAGCAGTTGGTAGCAGGCATCAACACGAGTGGTCGTGGGTGATGCAGGTCATCCTCGGTCGGCTAATTGCCCGGTATGGGTAGGCGGCTGAGCTGAGCGGCACGGGCAGGCAGCTAAGCGGCATGGGCAACGTTGTGGTAATCGTCAGTCGTGTGGAGTGGCTGAGAGGCCTAGCTAAGTCATTTGAAAGATTGAGCCAGTGTATAACAGAGAAAACACAGAGTAAAAGGTGCGTCAGTTTGCATCGCATAATCGTGCCTCAGTTCTTATGTTCAGTCCTGTTATCAGCTCCACCTTGTCATTCCCATCTCCGGCAAGTAGTCCACGACCGTGTGTATCAGAGTCCACAGTTAGAGCGTGTGTTTGAGAGGGCTAGAGTGAACCTCGGGTGAGCAGTCATAAACTAGTTACGACTGCTAATGGCAAACGGGTTATGACCACTGAGAGCAGTGCATCGAATAGTCAAAACACACCACTCCCAACACCTGGTGTAGTCATAAACTCATTTATGACTACAGAGATCGGTGTTCCGAGTGGTTGTATTCCCTACATTTGGTATCAGAGCCTAGGTGATTGTACGGACGTAGATCGAGAAGAAAAGTACTTCGGCTCTCTCCGTCCTCTTGATTTTGGCGTGTACGCAGTAGAGCCCGAGCTCTCTCCTGAGCTAATCCCTACATTTAGGGATCAAAGCTTGTGGTCAAGCACACCTTTCTCCATGTCGTGTCTGAGCTTGCCGAAAAGTGCCACCGGCAACGAGGGCACACAAAAGAGCGGTGATGGGAGCAAGCCGAAGGCATCAGCGTGCGAGGGCAGTGTTACCCTCTCGGATCCCATGCTCAGAGGAGCAACTACACGGCTTGGGCTATGAAGATAAAGGTGTTCATGTGCACTCAGGGCATGTGGAATGCAATCGTGGATGAGGTGGTGAACGAGAGGCAAGACCAAATGGCACTTGCGACAATCTTCCTCGTGGTGCCAGAAAACACGTTGTTGCTCCTAGTGGAGAAGGAGACCACATAGGAGGCCTGGAACACCCTGAAGACGATGCATCAAGGTGCCGATCGTGTCAAGGAGGCGCGTGTTCAAAACATCAAAAGCTGGTTTGAAAACTTGCGGATGAGGGACACCAAACAGATCAACGACTTCGCCATAAGACTGACGACAATCGTCAGCAAGATATGAGTTCTGGGTGAAAAGATGGAAGAGGCCTATGTCGTGCAGAAGTTTCTTTATGCTATGCCCAAGAAGTTCTCTCCCGTCATCACCACGATTGAGCAATTCGGCGACATGAAAAACATATCGTTCGAAGAGCTAATCGGTTGGCTGAAGACGCAGGAGGAGAGAGAGCGTCGCTACGACAACAGTGACAGAGACGAGGAGCGCTTGCTCCTGACGTGGGCAGAGTGGGAGGCCCGATCGTCAAAGAAGGAAGGTGTAGGCTCCTCAGGTGGTTCTAATGGCGGTGGTGGCCATCGATACCGAAGAAGAGACAAGGCAAAAGTGAGGTATTTTAATTATAACAATTACGGACATTTTTCTTCAGAATGTCGTAAGCCCAAGAAGAAGGAGGTAGCATAGGCACATCTCATCGTGGCGAAGGCCGACGATGAACCGGTGCTAATGTGAAGAAGATGCAACAAGATTAAGGGGGTGATTGTAGGGTTAATCTTGTTGTATGTGTGTTTTGCTTGTGTTTGTGTGGGTACTCTATATCTGTGGTCGATACGACCAGTCTTTGTGTTGTCGTTACGACTAGTACTAATGCTACATCGAGTATTGTAGCTTTGAGTACTTCATGGTCATAACGCCGTGGTCGATAGTCAATAGTCATAGTCGATAGTCAATAATCGATAGTCGATGGTCGTGGTCGATAGTTAATTGTCGATAGTCGTAGTCGAAAGTTGATAGTCGGTAGTTGTGAGTGCATACTCAAAGCCTGTGTAGTCATAGCATTGTGGTCGTGGCGCTTGTGAGCGTGGTCGGTTACGACCACGTTGTGTGTGGTCGTAACAACCAGCGTCATAGTCACTGGCACTGTGGTCGAAGCTCCAATGCAGTGGTCGAAGACAAGACAAGGATGAAACCAGCGGCCGTGGTCGTACATCGATCATTGCAGGAGTTGGTAGCAAGCGTCAACATGGGTGGTCGTGGGTGACGCAAGTCATCCTTGGTCGGCTAACTGCCCGGTATAGGTAGGAGGCTGGTCACTGTAGCAGTCGGTAGGTGGCTGTGCTGAGCAGCATGGGCAGGCGGTTGAGCGGCGTGGGTAGCATCGTGGTAATCATCAGTCATGTGGAGTAGCTGAGAGGCCCGGCTGTGTCTATATGTATGCTGTAAGTTGTTTAAAAGATTAAGCCAGTGTATAACAGAGCAAACACAGAGGAAAAGGTGCGTTGTTTTGCATCGCATAAAATCGTGTCTCAGTTCTTGTGTTCAGTTCTATTATCAGCTCCACCTTGTCGTTGCCATCTCCGGTAAGCAGTCCACGACCATGTGTATCAGAGTCCACAGCCAAAGCGTGCATTTGAGAGAGTCAGGGCGAACAGGTTACGACCATTAAGAGCGGTGCTTCGAGTAGTCGAAACACACCACTCCCAATACCTGGTGTAGTCATAAACTCATTTACGACTACTGAGATCGGTGTTCCGAGTGATCGTATCCCCCATAGAAGCGACTGTCCAGGGCGCCACCCCAGCGTGGGTCAGCGGTGCACTCCCTCCACACTCTGCACGCAGCGCGGAGGAGGAGGTACTCAGCCACGTTGTAGCAAAGCAGCCGGGCAGCGATGTTGTCGTTGAGCTCGGACGGCAGGCTGGCCCAGTCGCTCCTCCATCCGTGGTGGACGGGGTCGTGCGCGTTTCAGCATCTTTCTTGTGCTCTGAAGCATTTGCGGCGGCAATGGTGTTCATTTGCATTGCACTAAACGTCGACAGCTGAAATAGGCCAGAAGCCCAGGGACATAATCAGGCCGGCCTAAATGTACTTAAATCATTTGGCCGTCTATTTAAAAATGGTTCATTTTTTAATTTTTGCTAAGGGTATTTTTTTGTTCATTTTAGGGGGTTAAACAGGCCGGGCTTATGCCCTATTGTTCATAAACATGTTTAACATGTTGGCTTCTCGATATGATTTTATTATTATCTATAAAAATATAATGATATTTTTTATTTTTTAATTGAGTACATTATGAAAAACTTAACAGCACGGCTGCCATTTCAGCCAAAAGTATGGTACTTTAGAACAGGATCTTGTCCTGTTGCAGTCAAATCATTGTGATGGACCATATTTTGATTTTATTTTATTTTATTTTATGTGAAACTCTGAGGAAGGCAGGTCGATGAACGAAAGCGAGTAGCCATGCTTCTCTGGCGTGGTTGTTGTGTTGCTGTCACCGGGGCCCACAGGTCACATGCACACCCGGATAGGGCGCACGGAAGAAGACGTGCACCACCGAATTCTACTCTGCACGAGATCTCCACCGTCCAGATCGCGACGAACGGCTCGTGGCACCTACTTGTACTGTTTTTCTTATGCGGGAGGGAGGGACTTCTCTGCCTCGCCCACCACCGCCCATGTGCTCTCTATGCGGGCCGCCGCTCGGTTGTGGTCAACAGGGTACGAAGTGGTTTCGTTGTCAAGTTCCTTTCGTCTTTTTGGCTCAAATTGTTTTGTTTGGCCTTTTTGTATATGTGTCCTTGCAAAGCTGAGGAATTGATGATTTTTTTTGAAGACATCATGGTGGTACTACAACTAGCTTTTGTCTTGTGACTGAAATTATACTGCAGTGACAGATAGCTGTTCCTAAGAAAAAAATAAAAAATAGAAGAAATGAGAAGAAAATTGTTATATCGTCATAGACAATAAAAATGAATAAAAGGAAAAAAGGCAAAAAAAAACTAAACTAGAAATCGACACGTTCTAAATAGTTTTCAATTTAAATAAATCAAAAATACTAAAAACTAAACCCATTTAGAGCAGAGTCCATGCTAAGCCTCAACCCTGTCTACTGCTAAACCCCAAGGCCAGTGGGGCTCTTGCACCAGTAGTGTTAAGAGTTGGAGGAAGCTTGCGTCCCTCGGAGCTTTTGTTAGAGGGCTTGGTGAATCCAAAAGTATAAAACTTAACTCTATGGGTCTGTTCTTTTTGGCTACGGCTTGTGACTTTTGGATTGTTCGTGCGAGAGATTACAGAGTAACAGAAACTCACGTACGGTTTTTGTCGATATAAATGAAGTCGGTACAATATATACTACAATTAACTAGTAGACTCTAACTTAAAAAGATACTTCGTTTAAAAGCTAATTACTATAAAAAAAGTTCAAAATTTTTTTTTAGAAGCTGAAAAGAACAGGCTTTGTAGCTCGCCGTCTTCTGGAAGGAATAGTTCACCAGGTGGAATGGGCAAGAACTCACTAGTAAGATTGATTTTGTCGTTTTCTCCTGATCTCAAATCTGGTTTCTCATTTACCGTGTAGCTGAAGGCCGATTTGAAATCCAATAATTTCTACTTTTACTTGATTTGAAAAATGTGCAGTGGATAGTTATTTTGTGGGCATCGCTAGATAGCACTTCTCTTTTGTTAGCCTTTCTACGATCTCTGCGTAGGATATCATTTTTTTATTTCTTACCTTAATGTAAGATTACACCTTCCCTAAAATACGAGGGACACATGCTTTCTCCAGCTATTTCATTAGACTTTTTCTTTAATAGTCCATCATCTAGTCAAACAATTAAATCAAGGAAACACATGGTACCAATTAAATCGAGATTATACATGGGTGTTCATATTGACTATTGCTTATAGTTTTTAGATGAAAATAAATAATTGTATTTAAAAGAAGTGGCTTTTAATAGAAGGAGACGAGCAGTATGAAAGTGAGTGAGAGATGTATATGCGAGACGGGAGCGAAAAGAATAGGATGAATGATGTATCTATAACCCTTTATCTTATCCTTAGAGCGAAGAAGTGGAAAAGTCGTTTCGAGAAATCAGCTGTTCATATAGGTTTTCTCCTTGTTTAATTGCAAACTTTTACGAGGATGAAATTACAAAAGAGCCATCCTTACCTGCAAACGTTCCGCTGTATTATAAGGAATCCAATCCCCCACCACTCACACGGCCACACCGCTCACCGCTCCGAGCGACGCCGCCTCTCTCGCGCCCGTCCCGTTGTCGGCGCCCGATCTGAGGTATCGAATCCCCTCCCTTTCCCTCGGATCCCTCTCATCTAGTCCTCGCGATATCTTTCCGGCGATCCGCACGACGGATCTCCCGTGTTCTTGATTTTTTGGTAGGTTTTTAGTTCCGGATCTGGTCCAGTTCTCTCGGTTGAGACGGATTGTGTGTTCTTGGTCCGTGGATCCTGCTTATGCTCGTATTGTTTTGGATTCGTGGATCTATGTTGTGTAGGTATCGGGATTGCGCCTATTTATTTTTGTCGGTGGTTGTTTTGGTGGAGGATTTGTGGTAATGCCGGTCATTTAGCTTGTAGTGATGATAGATTCGTACGCATCAGGCTTTTAGTTGGGGAAATTGGGAGGAAAGAGTATGTGCTCGCAGTTTTTTCTTGAAGGGCTACCTTGTACATAGATATAAAGATTCTACGGTGTGTCGTGCGCAATCGTATGCAATATCAGTGCAGTTTCATGTTCAATAGCTTGGGAATTAACTCGAGTTGTGATGGAGATCTGGTTTTGCGAAAAGAAGGTTGAACTATGGTAGCTATTAGCCTATTATAATAACTACTAGGGAAGTCCTGGTGAATTGTGATTTGGTTTTTAGAGGTGCTTGATCCTTTTGTGATGAAAAGGTAGCACATGGGTTCAGAAAATGCTGTTCAGAATTTTGGAAGCAGCCCATGTGCATGTTTCTCTGCAACGTTTCAGGTGCAGGCCCAATTCCTTGTTGGAAAAGAATAACAGAATGGCAAATGAATTCTTTGTAGTTGCCGTAGGTGGCGTGTCAAGATTGGTCTAACACCTGAGATAGTGCAGGAACCTTGCATTTGGTCTGTTCGATAGATTTGTGTGGTGCTAATGGATGCGGTCTGTTGTTATTTTTTGTCTTATTTTTTAACTGAAGCTACTGTCTTGATCTTTTGGGTGTTGCGTACTGGGTGCTGGTTACAGTGCTGGACTGCACGCTGCAACAAGAATCCTGTGCAATTTGGTTTCCAAATGTACCTAACTGAACATTCATGCAGGCCATCCAATTGAAAAATCAATCCTGGGATTGCATGCTATCAAGCAAAAGAAATTTATCTTTTGATTTCTTATCTAGTTTGACTGATCTTGAGTGTTGAATTTTTTTATTGGAAGGTCTATATGAATGTGTAGTTCACTACTTCACTGCATTTTGAACTGTACTTCGCATTGTGGAGCCTACTGTTCTGTTCTTTTTGCCATGTCAACCCAAAGATACTGATAAATCTTTGTACTAGTGGTTTCTTTGACTAAAAGGTTTTGTCGATAATGCACTCTTCTATCCTGTTACCAATAATAGTCTCCTAACTTGTAAGTAGATATCCGGGTGATATACTGTTGGACCGAGAACAGCGACGGGCCAACAACTGTGAGAAGCTATGAAAATCGGAGATAAATCATCCATAAAGAAAGCTCCAAGAAAAACCGAACCAAACAGACCTAATCTTGCCCAGGCGGTCTGACCGTAGTGCTCATGCCGGTTTGATCGGTAGGGACGGTATGACCATAGGTTAGGGCGCTCTAACCAGGCCTTGTGCGGTCTGATTGGTCCAGGGGTGGTATGACTGGCCCCGCTGGATAGAGCTGAAAATAAGTATGATTTGAAACCAAAAAATGATGTAACTTTTGATCCATAGCTCCAAATGATCTAAAACTTGGTATACACTACTATAGGATATCAGGAACTTATTCCAATCAATGATCAAAGAAATCGTTGCTAAAGTTCTGACGTTTGTTCCATTGGAGCAAGATGACACTAAAACAGACAAAAGAATTTGAGACAGGACTTGCTCATGTGTACTTGATGGTCAAGATGAACTTGGATCTACTCCCACATATTCTAGCAAGCCTAAATACAGCAAGATTCCAAGACATAAGCCCTAGATCCAAAGAACCCCAAAATCACCCTTCTTTGAGCCAAAACCGAGCAATCACAAGAACTGGCTATGGCATGTGCCTAAATGGATGAGATTTGGTCTCCAAAAGATATCTTTATCACTTACACGTTCTTGGTACACAACAAGATCAAAAGGAGATGAGGAAATAAAAAAATTCAAGCCAAATCAAGCTTTCAGTACTTGAGCAAATAGGAGAAAGACTTGGACGAATTTTGATCTCTATTGATACTTGGAGATGAATGTTTACAATCACTCCCTAGTCACTTTACAAGTCTAAGAATAACAACAAACTCAAGACAAAGAACCACAACCTATCTCCCAAATGTTCTCTTGAAGAACCCTAACTCCTCTACAAGGCTTGACCTAAACTCTCCCAAAGCTTAGCACCCAAGCAACCTCTCTCCCCCTCCTTATATATGGAGACTCACAATGAACACCTCTAGATGGGTTTTATCTACTTACATGGGCTAGCTTATTAACCCAACACTATACCAGGTTTATACCAACACATACACACTTCTCAAAGCGCACACACCTATTGACCCATTAGTGAATAACACTTTATCCACATTATATTTTCAGCACATCCTTAGCCTAAACCACCTCTGTTGCCCCTCCTCGCGCAGTGGTTTGATCAAGTCTTTAACTTTCTGGTTTGGGGCAAAAAGACTGTTTTGCCCCCAAACCACTTTCCATGAAGCTTCGCGCTTCCGTTGCTTTGAAGAAACCCTATGCTTTATCTTCAACTTCATGTGATCCCAATGACTTGCCATTAAACCTCTCACGTGTCCGAATCCAACTGAACTGTCCTCACTTGCAAACGGGTCTAAGTCACTTAGCGTGCCACATGTCTTTCCTCGCACCATGACGGCTCTCGGACTTACCCAACCGCACGGACCTCAGCTTCTCCTTGAGTTTAGTCCTGGTCCTTTGTTGTTGCCCATCATATCCACCACCGGTAACTCCTGCTTTGGTTTCTTTTCTTTCCGACATGTAACCACTCCGCCAGCATCAGTCATCTTTAGGTGGAACCTTGATCGATCTGGACCTCAGCTCCTCCTGAGCCTAGTCTTGATCCTTTGACCGCTTGTCACGTTGCACCGCACCATACAAACATCATCAATCAACCCAATTGATTACACAAGAACACCCCATGTGTCCGTCAAACCGCTTTCGGCTGGTCAGACCGGCAACTGAAAAATGCAAATTCCCAAAAACCAAATTCAAACTCCACAAACTCGTTAAACTAAAAGTCAATTACTCGTCACAACTAAGAGATGACCTCCACACGGTCTTACATATACAATTGTAGGTTTGTGTAAAAAAACTACTGTAGGTATCAAGTGAAAACATTGGTTCAAGACTTCAAGCTGTTATTTTCTTTACTTTGGAATTTGGATAATCTTCAATGATGTCCAGCCAATTCATATGTTTTTTCCTAATGCACCATTGTGGATGTCTACTGTTTGGTGGTGATTGGTGGCTGTGGATTGACTGGTCCCCGCCTTGATCCATGGTCATGATCTCCACAAGCACACCTCATCTAAAGGTTCCAAATTTAGTGAGACCCGTTGCTGTTTTTTTTCCAACAGTTGTGATTCAACCAGTGTAATCCCACATGATTGTTTACCAGGGATTTGTATATTGGCTGTATAGTGTATACCACTGATGATGATCTGAATTCTTCTAAGCTCCTGTTGGAGAAGTAATTGTGAGAACTTCTCTCGCTGTTTGCCTCAAACCATATTTATGTTTGCACTCTGCAAAGTATCTGTATCTTTGCAAAGTATCTGTCTTTTTTGTGAAGTTGATCTTATCTAATCTGTTCAAATTATATATTGTATTTGACCAATATATTTGTGGTAATATTCATCTCTTAACTTGTTGACTTCATTCAATGTAAGCAATATTGATTTCTCAAGCTTACCAAGTATTCATGTTTGAAGGATTGGCTCAACATCCATGCTTTGGATGTCTTTTTTCCTTCTTTGAATGAATCTCTGTATCTAAATTACCCGGATATGTTTTCTTTTAACATTGTTTTGGAAATGCCACCACTTACATTTTTTTCTTAATGACTATTGATCCAAAATGATCTAATAGCTATGTATGATTTCTCGGTTGACTTAGTATAATTTTGCATCTGAGACATCTGAAACTTATTGGCAGCTTTTTAACTCTTGGTTTATTTGTTGTTTTGACAATGTACACAATTGTTTTCTATAGATTGTGGCAATCCTCTGAACTTGTTCACCAGTTTGTCGCAGTTTGCCTTTTTCGGACAATCAAGATGAGCCGTGGTGGGAGTGCTGGTGGTGGTAAAAGTTCCCTGGGTTACCTATTTGGAGATGGCGAACCCCCAAAGCCTGCTGCAGCACCAGCTGCGAAGGCTCCACCTGCTGAGAAACCTGCGTCTATACCTGCTGATGTAGCCAAGCAGATTCCAGCTGGCATTCAGGGTAGCCAAGCTAATAACTACTCCCGAGCAGATGGCCAGAACACTGGCAACTTCATCACGGTACGCCTTTTTTTCCATTGTAATGAACTTGAATTTGGTGCACCTGTTTCTTGTTATAAAAAAGTCACAGAACTGTTTATACTATGTGCATATGTCTGTCAAAGGCTTACATTGACAGCAGTTAAATCGCTTTTAGCTGCTCCTTTATTTTTGTTTTTGCTAGTAGCATGATGGTCTACATAGTACATACTGTGCAATTTTCACAAACTACCTAAGTGAGCGTGATGCTCATTTCTGATGTTGCAAAGTTAGAAGTACTAAACATGATGTGTGTGCCGTATTAATCATCAATAACTAGCATAATCCTTCTCACTGTTTCCTTTTGTTCTCTGTTATAGCACTTTATAGCATATTCACTTTGCATATCTAGACCTAACAATTAATCATTTTTTTAGCAAGCAAATGAATTGATGAAACGGGTCATCTAGCCTACTATCTATTGATTACAATTTGCAAATGATTGTGGTCACAGTGGAAAATTTAGATGACCTGATTATGAGTAGGGACTGCTTAGATGTTTTGACTTTTGAGTTCATGAAATTTATGGCATTGACTATTTTAAAGATATTAGAACATAATTTTTCTGACCCAAAATTTCTGTTTTAATTCAAACATTATTTTTCTGACCCAAATTTTCTGTTTTAACTTGCATTTTGTTATATGTACCCAGAGATATGGCCCTTCTGCCTATCTTTTTATTACCTCACGATATTGAGTACGATTTGTGGTTTAATTCTGTTGACATTTGCAGGGCCGTAATTCAATTAATGTTCAGGCTGCTCCTGGCGGTGGCTCGTCCCTGGGCTACTTGTTTGGTGGAAAGTGATGTTAATCAGGATGCTTAATGCAGGATGAATTGGTTTCTATCTCTGTTACCCATATGGGAAAAACTCAAGTGTTTAATTTCAGCAAATTACCCCTTTTATTGATGTGCCATATGGCTCTATGTTTGGGGAACCTCCTGCTTGGAAGTCTATCTTGTGCAAAACCTGTCGCTCTAAAGACGAATCATGTTGATCGCAAAATTTGGTGTTTTTAGTTCCTTGTTTGCACACTGTTGTGCCAATTGATGCCCTCCATCGGTTCGTTAATGTTGTGCTGTGTTACTGGTGATCTGATTGCATGCTCCAACTCTTTGCTGTGAGGTAATACTGTGTGGTGAGCTTATTGCAGGTTTCAGTATTTGCATCACAGGTTCAGGCTGCTATGTTACTATATTGCCCTTGTTAATTTCTCAACATTCGTAGGGACTAGAACCTGATCGGGCCATAAGGTCGGAAGTGCCGGTCTGGCTAGGGCCAGTCAAGCTCAGGTGGGTCAAGCAAGCAGGCCAGGTCAGGAGTGAAACAAACCTTAACTTACTTTTCCTTCATTTTTCCATAATTGTTTAACCATTGAAGCTTCTGGAGACTACATTATTGGTAGTATTTACCAGTGCTCACCTATGTATATATTCCTCCTCCTATGACTAACTAGCACGCACGACATCATGTAGGCAATATAGTAAGGTAAGACTATGTATGGCTCGTACTAGTCCATTTTTGCCAACTCTAGAAGTCCAAGAACCCAGCTAACATAGCCACGGTGGAGCACCGCCCCCGGCTCACAGCACTAGTAGAAAAGGCCCAAGTGGCCATCCATGAGTTCACAGGGCCATTGCAAATGCTCCTCGACTCATGCCAAGACCCCAAGCACCCATATGGTTGCTCACCCACAAGCTCCAAACCCTTAAACACCATTACAGTTACTCATGTAGCCATGAACCGCATTCCACAACTAGCCGAAGATAAAATGAGCAACAACAAAATAAAACTAGAAGGGAATGAGGTAATGTAAGAGTACGGGATAAGATAGAACTGGGAAAATCAAAGAACTAGGGCCATGGCGTCAACGGCATATAGCCACCGGGACGTAAGGCACCAAAGAAGAGTAGCTGAAGGATGGGCTGACGGTGTACCAGAGGACGGTGCCAATGGCATGTAATTGCTAGGACACCATGCGTCGACGGCATACAACCATCGTGATGCAACTTCAATGGAGGTGAAGGACCGACAGGGCAGAAAGACGTCGACGGAGCTTTAGTTCCACCGAGGCGCAAGGCGACAGTGAGGTGGAGGCACCGGCGAACAATCGGTAGGGTGCATGCCAGCAAGGCAAGAAAGCCCTGGTGAAGATGCGTAGCACCGAGGAAGACCGGAGAAGGCATGAGAGACCGGTGACAGATCCAGTGGGAGGAACATTGAGATAACTCACCTCGGGACCAGATCAGGTGAAGCTAAGCCCTAAACTACCGTGGGGTAGCCGCATTCGAGATCGGCGTCAAGGGAGGGGTGAGAAGAGCGAGGCGGAACTCAGAACACTGTCAATGCCAGATAAGGAGAGAAGCCAAGGGGAGGCGTGGCTTAGTATGGGGGGCAGCGTGAGAAGGTGCACCATCGACGGCGCCATGGCCAGCAGAGCTGAGGCCAGTGGCGGAGTTGGAAGAGAGGAGGCAAAAAAGGGGAACTGAAGCATCATATGATGCGGATGAGCGACGGGAAGAGGAGAGAGAGATGAGATAAGGGAGGGAGAGTCAACGAATTGGGCTAGTGGGCCAACAACTAAACAAGATTAAGTCCAAATCAACATTAGTAAGACAATAATTAGTAAGACAATAGGAATTGATAAATACCCTCATGTAAATAATACATACCCAAAAAACCTAATATTGCTGAGAAAAGCAATAAAACATAACCTCACGAATAATAGAAAGGACTCTAAAAATAAGTGTAAAAATTTCAACAAGGGTTTCTTCATCTAGAATATAATAAAAAAACCCTGAATAATTTTGACCTCAAATAATGCAGGGAAAGAACTGGTCCAAGGGGAAGAGACCAGTCAGACCACCACTGAGATAGCTACCCTATATTCAGGCAAGTAGAGTAGGCTTTTTAAGTATGTTGTGGTACATGGATTACTTTGATACAATTATTTTATATGATCAGCTTGCATCAAATTAATTTCTAAAAGAAAAGAGATGATTGGAAGAAAGGAAACATGATAAGAAAGAAAGAGAGCGGAAGGAAACATGATAAGAAAAAAAGAGAGCAAAACCATTAAAGGAGCAGTTGCCTACAAAGGTAAATAATAAAGGAGGGTAGAGGGTGCTCTGGTAGGAATTCAGGGGCAGGTGAGGCCCTCTACATATGAATATAATATAATGACTAAAAACAATCTTCATTCTGGAATGAGCTGTAAAATAGTATCAACCATATTTCCTGTCTGAGATGGGCAGAACAGATTACTCTTCTATTGCTGTCATCTTGTCATGAACCTTAGTTCATGAGGGGATAAATACCACTAAGAAGATGGCCAGATAGCGTCGGCGTAGGAGGGAGAGAGAGACTATAGACGAGAAAGACTTTGTTATTTCTCTGATTGATTCCAATAGCATGCGGTAGCCCTCTTATATAGATGGGCTCCCCCTAACAGATCGAATCTAAGCTTAATTATATCTCTAACAAATATAGAAACTCATATCATATCTCTAATTATATCTCTAACAAAAGGAATTTAATCTCTAACTCAAATAGAAACCAATCTCTATTTTCTAATAATGAACCGACTAGGCCCAAGTCCCACCCCTATGACATTACACCCCTCTCGGACATGCAGCTCGTCCTCGAGCTGCTAGGCGGTGGTTATGGGCGCCAATGGAAGACCTCCGACGCCGGTGTGGAAGACAAATGGTGACAGGGTCCAGCAGTGGATGGAGACGGCCGGCCAGATCCAAGCAGAACAAGGTTAAACGATGCTTGCAAAATAAGTTTTTTTTTGTGATTTTTTGGTGATTTTTTTTCTTATTTTTTTCGTTTCTCCGGTCGGTCACGGGCTTATAAACCAAACAAACCAACCTCCCACTGTGCGTGCTCATTTGGCGTCCCTGGCGGTGGGTGGAGCGGCACGGGTCGGAACGAGCGTGGCGGTGGGGACCCAGGTCCGGGACGAGACGCGGCGCTGACAAAGAGGAGCCGGCGACTGACGCTGTAGAGGGGGCGTGGTGGAGGAGTCGCCACGAATGCATCAGGTCACAGTCGAGGTTGAGGATGAAGGGTCGCTTCTCGCGCGACAAGTACTCCAGCATCAGCAGCTGGATGTCCATGCCCATCGTTTTCTTCAGGAAGTCCCTCTTCTGGCCGAAGTACGTCTCCGGGCTGCACTTGTTGTGCCTTCTCTCGATTTGCGACCATCTTCTCCAAGATAGCATGCATGTTGAGGAAGATGTCCGCTATCTCTTTGATGAAGCTGGCCATCTTATTAGCGTTAGCTTCAATTATGGCCGACGACTCGGCAGTAGGACGAATCATAGAAACCATGGTAGCAGAAGTTGTGTGAAGGGATTGATTGCTCTGATACCAAGTTGTCATGAACCTTAGTTCATGAGGGGGTAAATACCACCAAGAAGATGGCCGGATGGCGTCGGCGTAGGAGGGAGAGAGAGACTATAGATGAGGAAGACTTTGTTATTTCTCTGATTGATTCCAATAGCATACGGTAGCCCTCTTATATAGATGGGCTCCCCCTTAACAGATCGAATCTAAGCTCAATTATATCTCTAACAAATATAGAAACTCATATCATATATCTAATTATATCTCTAACAAAAGGAATGTAATCTCTAACTCAAATAGAAACCAATCTCTATTTCCTAATAATGAACCGACTAGACCCAAGTGCCACCCCTATGACACATCTCCATAATGAGTAAGTAGTATAAGACTAGGGGAGGAACTTAGAACCGGTATATGGCCCGAAAGGGATCCAAGGTGCATATATTAGCGTGATGGAGTATTGAGTATTTAGACCCACTCGACCAACATCTATTCTATAGTCGGATGGAGATGTAGTGATAAAAGTCGAGTAAATATTTTGTATTCTGAATTTGGGATCACATCAAAGGAAATACGAAAGACTCAGTGTCCATAAGATTTCAGAATAGCTATGTGTAAAGTGATACAAGTCTGTGCAATACTTAATAAATCAAGAATTCATGCTGATCTCTTGAATAAGAGTCTACAGAAACCAACTGGAGCTTTCTCTTCTCTAGAATAATTGTTACAACAATTTCAGATAGTAAATACTTGCAAAACTCTTCAAAATGATAAAAATGGATTTCGATTGAAAGATCAAGTAAAGAGCTTCAAAAATATGAGAACAAATGTGCATCATTATTTAAAAAGTCCAAAGTACTTCATACTCACTCTTGCTATTAAATCTCCTCCTTTCAGAGCCATATTTAGCTGGGTTGTACTTAAAATTTGACGAGGGTGAGGTGGATAATGAAGGCTGATGTGACCATGCCACCAACACATACGACCATAGCGTCCAATATCAAGTTGAACTAAAGCACCACATCACTTTTGCACCAATTCAAGCAAGAGTTCAACTTGGACACGTTTTGGAATCCAATTCGGCCTTCAGATCAGTTCGGATTCAGCCTGACGGCCCAACTTCAAATGTGCATAACTTCCACATACGGAGTTTGTTTGAGGTCCACGAGTACCCGATGGAAAGCTTTTCTCGTCTTCTTTCCAATGGATCTGGCCTCATCTCCAAATTCCTCCTGTGCTTGCCACACTCACTCAAAGAAAGTGCTGTGTCACCTGTTTGGGTCAAATTGGGCCTTGTAATGTTTGGGCCCAAAGGGGAGGTGCCCCCTTCCTAGGCCCATACTGTTCACAGGTTACTATTCATGTGAACAATACCATAAATAGTACCGCCCCTTTTTCCTTAGTTTTGTGCGGCTTTTCCACCCCTATTTAAGGAGGCTGCACCCTTATAGTTTTCTTCGATTTCATTTGATTAGTTTTTCCATGGTGAAAACTTTTGTTCTTCTCTTGTGTCGACTAGACCAACCGTAAAGAATCTCTGCGGAATCCCACCTTTTTGAACTTAATTTATATATTTGCAATTTCAGATTGCTTGTTATCTTGTATTTTGCGTGTTCTTCAGTTGCATACAGGAATAGACATTCGTGGTCAGGTCAACCGCGTTTTGGCACGGTTGATAACAATTTGGAGTGTGGTTCAGCGATTGCTAAGGCGTAAGTGGCGTCGTACGGTTGTAGTCGGATCGCAAGAGTCACCTCCACCAAAATCGATAGTTATCATCTTATCGGAAGATCGGGACCCCATCGCCTCATCAAAGGCACTTAGGGGTACAGGGTTGAGACTGACTAGGAGTTCGACGAGGTGGAGGCCATATACGACAGCTGGAAGGAGTAGACGACCTGTAGGTCATCGTCTTGGGTTGGACGAGTATTATGTTATATACTTTTCTTTTATTTAGAGTACCCTGTATAATTAATGGTGGAAAACAGTTACTATTGTAATATTATTAGACTACTGTGTGCCCAAGACCTTAAGCACTACGTGGCTTTGAGTTATAATAATAATGTACATAGTCTTTAATTATTGTTTTGCTGCAACTACTATGATGGGCTTATTATTCGTTGGAGTAGTGTTCTACTGAATAAACGAATAATAATCTGTTGACTAGTGTTATTACTCCTCGGTAATGACGCGGGTCGTCACAACAATTGAATTTCGTTTTATGGCTAAGAATACATTGTACTACCCTTTTTTTGTAGTGGAGAGAATACATTTTGGGTGGGTTACAATATCACTTGTTTCACACCAAGGAAAAACTACCGGTATAGATGCATATATGGTAGGATTTGTAAAGTGTAAAATCTCTTCACAATGGAGATCACAGTGCCTCCAGGTATAACCTTTCGCTCCCCGCGGCAAAAGCTGCCTCGCCTTCTTTTCAGGAACACACAAGGAAGCACTCCTAATTATGCAATCCTAGTCTTTCAGAAAACAAAATTTCTTGAAGTGTGCACACTCTAGCTATCACACGGCACACACAAAAGCCGGGGAATTAATTCCCTTTTCCCGCGCTAGCTTTTAGGCCTGTTTAAAAGTGTTATATCTTTTTATTGATTGTACGAGAGAGTGAGGAAGTAAGTGATACTCGTATTGAAAAACTACTTTGTTTAAAACAGTTTCTGCAGTGATTCCTACAAATAGAAACTACATTGAGAAACAACTTTATTTAAAAACCGGCTTCTAAAAATTAAAAACTAGAAGCTGTGTAGAGTATGCTGCGCTACACACTGCATGCTAGGGCGTCCGCCTGCAGCTACCCTCATTTTTGGCGGGTCCATGGATGGACCAGGCTACGCTGAAGCGCACAAAATGGCGGAGGCTGCATGCATGAGATCGACCGAAAAATTAACTGGCAATGCCTGAAAAGAAAGAAAGGGACACAAAGGCAGAGCGGTTTCACTTTGTAACCGATGTGAATTGATGGCATGCTTTGGTTTCGGTTCGTGCTTAAAGCCTTAAACCCAAAATCTCTGGCTGCAACTGATGATGATGATGAAGATTAGAGGAAGGCGACCAGATGAGCATGCTGACTGGCAGATGGACGTACGTTGTGGTCGATTTTTCAGTTCTCTCCTGGTTTTTCAGGCCTTTACTGGGGTACATGCAATGCACAGCGGGGTGCCCGTTTGGACACCCCCCCACCCTATGTATTGCCGTGCTGCTTACTTGTAAAGCTTCAAATTTCCGCCGCTCTATGCTTTAACCCGTGGTAAAATTTAGAATCTAACACATACAGATGATTGTGCCGTTGAGCTTTATTATAATAAAGCTACCAACTTAGCACGGTATGGTTAATTTGTAGACACGTTTCTACTAAAAAATCATAAGCATTTTCTTGTTATTTTGCCCTTTTTGTCAGAATAACAGAGCTGTTTTAATCCAGCTTGTACCACAGAGACTCCTGTTATGGACCTGCTCATATTGGCGATAGATTATGGCTGTTTTACTATAGCTAAGATGACTTATTTGGCGTAATTAAATTTAAAAATGAAAAAAGTTTAGCTCATCACGGCAATGCGAAGGAATACAGAAAAAACCTAAAAAAACCAAAAAATCAGAAAAAAAATGAAACTACGGAATAGTGAATTAAAAGCACGGCAATTACTTCTATAACATGCTTTTGGCTGGGGGGGGGGGGGGTGTGACTCAAGTTAGAATTACGACATCAATTTTCCTTCAAAAAGTGGAGCTATTTATTCATCCAACATTTTTAAACCCATTGCTTCAGGTGAGTAGATGGAATCCACCATAGATTCGTGCAATTCTCAAGGGGTGAAATATAGAAGCGCCTCCCAATGTAGTCCATAATTCGTAGCTATTAGGACCAATGGTAAACAGGAAAACATATATTTGTTTTATTTAATGAACTGTAGTAATGACCTACATGTTGGTCCAAATATGGTTGTGATCAAAATGGCTGAAAAGCCCGTGGCTTATGGCTGAAAACACTGTAGCTGGCTGAAAAAAGCACTGTAGCTGACAGAGGCTTATTTACCATAATTAAATTTAAAAAAATTTAAAAATAGAAAAAACATATTAGCCCATCACGTATAATGTAAACAAATACGAGGAAAAAAAGAACCGGTAAAAAAACTCAAAAAAAAGCCAAAAGTTCAGAAAAAGACGAAATTTATGAATAGTGCAAAAATAAGCTGAAGCCAAAAGCTCAAGCCATTTTGATCACACCCATATGTCCAAAGGAATCGAAAACTCCGTGATTATAACGAAGAACTCGCGTGCGTGCACTGTTTCATACCTTCGGAGATGTTCCTTTGACCTTTCCGTACTTTTTTTTGCACGCGTCCGCGCTCCATTTCATATCTTTGGAGGTGTTTCATTTGTATAACTAGTTAAAGATCCGTGCGTTACAATGAAATCATAAAAATGGTGAGACAAAATTTGCTGCATGGACTATGGACAAAGCCAAGCCACTCGGCGACAGACTCGGCCTCCTCCGCGAACCACCAGTGCTCCAGCGTGGCCGCTGCCGTGAGCCACTCATCGGAGCAAAACGTCAGCAGGACCTCAAACACCGATGACCCATGCTCTGGGCGGAGCCACCAGGTGGGCTTCGTCAAGCTTCAGCTCGCACCCTCCCCCCAAGCTGGGCCGAGCTAGCAGAGATGAGGACGAAGCCACCGCCTTGTCCATAGCACAAATATTCATCAAACCACACCACAGTCCAGTAGTCCACATCAACTGTGCACACACCTGGAAGCGGCTGGTGGCGCCCGATGGAGAAGAGCCGAGGCGCGCAAATCCGAGTGACGACGTGCAAATCCCGATGACCGAGGCACCGCCTGACCGAGTAGCACATTGGAGGCTTCAGGCGTAGGGGTGGGCTTGTGGTGCATTCCGCCGAGCCGAGGGTGGGGCGCGCGGCCGTGCCAACTGCCGAGGGTGGGAATCGCTGTCGTCAGCGAGCGAGACACCGAGACCCGAGAGAGATGAGTAGACGACAGTGGGTAGTGGAGTGGAGAGACGCCGGCCCCGGTTGGGATGGGAGCCGGCCGTTGGAACAATGAGGTAGTCGATGAGTGGCTCAATAATTTGATGATGTGCTATAATGAATAGGAGATATTTAAAAGTATTGATGATGATAAGTCATAAGACTATTTCAAAGCATTAAATCTTGTAGAATGAATTTGTCTCGTAATTTAATCTTGCATGCTAATTATATGTTATGTTTTTCTCTAATGTTCATAATCAATTACTAGTAGTGATTGTATCACTAATTTTATTATTTTTGATATGTAAATGACTGATCTCTACTCATTGAAAGCATATTTATATATTTTCTGGATGTGCTTTCTATTACTGTGGTACTTTTGTTGTATTTATCTCTTTTTTGCTTCGTTTTTCTATTCATATATGAATTGAATTGAATAAGAGTAAAATATTGTGTTTGTGGTAATCTAATTTAGCGCCTTAGCCCATCCTAAATTTGGTCCCTGGCTTCGCCACTGCTGCTCTATGGACAACATCCCTGAATTACTGCAAGTACTTCGCATTCAGCAGATGTATGAACTTCATATTCCACACTGATCACATCACCGGATACAAGATTGAAACCTGGAGGAGTAACTTGTTTCTGCCGACATGGCCTCCACAAGTGCATTGGGTTAAGCTCACTTCAGCCATCAGGCCTGACCTCCATGAGCACCATCGAGGCCAACAAAGATCCACTGGCATTGGCTAGGCGCGATTTTGCTCTCTATACTCTGAATCTATTGGAGGCTATCCATACTAGCGCTGCCCCTCATGAGAGGGCCAGCGACACAAACGGCGATGAGTCTGTGGCAGTGATGAGATGGTGGTGTGGTTGACTGTTATCTCGTCCTCTATTCTTGTGTCAATTGTTGGCTTATTGCAACAGTTAAATCGAGTTATTGCATACGTTTTCTTGGAATGTTTGCAAACTTGTGTGCCTCCTTTAAAATAGTTGTTGCAACCAGATTTACTATTTTGTTGTAACTATCGTTTTTTCTTTGTTGCAACAATTGTATTTTTGTTGCATCAATTGTTGATTTGTTGCGTGAGAATTTTATTTTGGTGCAATAGAAATTTATTGATGTGCATCGGAGTTCTTGTGTGTTGCATCATGGTTTTCTTTTTATTGTAATTAGCTGTTAGTTTGTTGCACCATTTTTGTTTGTGATTGGTTGTCACAATCGTGGAGAATGCTATTGTATGTTCATCGGATCGGATCAATCCTGTGGAGGATTGATTGTTGCGGTTCACAAATTTTTATTCCTCTCCCTCCCTGCATCTCTTCTGTGGAAGCAGGCGGTGACTACTGACGCCATAAGTCCCGTCTAGCCACCAGCATCTCGAGCCCCAATGACAGCCACTGGCATGAGGTTGCCACTGCTCGTGCTTGAGGGAGGCCATCCGCCGCGGCCTCCTCCTCCTCCGAGATGTTGGAGCTCCGGCGAGCCAGCTGTCACAGATGAGCTTCTTATGGATTTTTGTTGTTCCAAATTAAACGGTCCAAAATCAATCTAACTAAGATCTAATGACAGAAAAAACGTACGACGGAAAGACTATTATCATACATCCAAGCGCTAGTTACACCCTAAGTTTTCCCCGGTCATTACACGACATACTTGTCACAGGACATGAATATTACATGAAAATCGTGTGTGCACAGTTCTGCAAGCTACTGGCATGGCTGATGCGAAGTCTGGTGCTGGTTACCGACGTAGTGTCGAATTGTTCATTAGGTAAGCATTTTGCTACTGCTCTTGTACACTGCCATCGTGCCGTGTAAGCGAACGCTGGGCTATCCTAAACTGACAGCACAGTCTGAACAAACCACAGTTGAAGATTCTGGACAGCCCTAGTTAAGTAGGATGGAAGGGATGGCCAAGATCACAACATGTATCAACATGGAAAGCAGAACATCTTTTGTACGACACTAGAACTTCCTGGCGAGTGTAAAAACGCTGAACCAAGCAAGCTACCTAAAGGCTCTTCTAAGCCAACCTATATTGCACAGATTAACCGGTAATTTGACCTGAACTGAGATTATGACGGAACACCTTTCGGTTTTTGGGACGGAAATCTGATATGGACATGTTATTACAGAGAAATCAAAAATAGAATTCGTCATTCCGATGGCATGAAACGCCCACATCCATGTCCCCGTCCCAAAAGTCAAAACAGTCAGACAAAACGTCCTTGAACCTGACCGAATTGAAAGAACATCGACCATTTGCCCATCAGCCAACGACTAACCTGAAGACTAACCTGAAAGTCCAAGGATCGATCGATCAAATATGTTCATCGAGTCAAACTAATTTGTTGTAGTATTCTTGTGAGGGAGGTTCAGAGTCCAGACCCCACTGGGAGCGTTCACGAGTCTAATACTTCTTTTCGGTTTTAAAAACCGTATTTACTGTAACTAACTTTCAAACAAATATTTTTTTAGACAGAGTCTATAAATTAATTATGGTATATACTACAGCAACTTCATTTATATCACTCAATCGCACACGAGTATCCCTCCGTATCCTCTCATACAAACAGTTAAAAATCACAGTCTAAAATAATAGACCTTGGTAATCCATGCGGTAAGTGCCCGATGTTTATCTTAGGTGTGCTACCATAAACTGGGAAGCTTCCCCTTCAATAAATAAAACCTGTTCATTACTAAAACACAACGAAAGATTTGTGTGCATTGGTTGCAGCTACACACGCATAGTTCTAGCCCTCAACGAGCATGCGTGTTACATCCAGTGGCATGTGTGCCGCCGCAACGCAATTGCGCGCGAACAGCCGCCGCGTGCGCACCTCGCACACTTGAAAGATGTTCAGGTGTTCGACCGTCGCGATCAGCGGCCGGAGCGCGGCCGTTGGAGTGGCCATTAGCCCTCGTCTTTAGACTCCCATGGCTCGCGCGTCCCTTTCCTTGCATTCCTACTCCCACTCCAAGTGACCACCAACCACGTTGCTTCGGCGGAGAGGAACTAGACTGTAAGCAACCCAAGAAGCAGGAGCTAGCCACCGGTAGAAAGATACACGTCTCGGATCCGAGCCGTCGCTGCGCGCGTACGCGTCATGCGTGTACGTACAGGACTGGATCGGAGCCGGTCGAGTTACAGCGAAGGAACCCAACCAACAGCAGAGGTTGGTGGCGCTTTGCCCTCTCGGTCGCCGCCGGTGTCTAGATAGCTAGCTTCCTGCCGAATTCACCGATCACTGGAAACCTGCGCTTTCTTTGCCTTAAAGCCACGCCACGCCTCGCTCGCTCCTCCTCACCCAATGCACGTTCTAGTGTAGGTGTGTACGCTGTTCTTGCGGTTCGTTGCAGGCATTGTGAGGAAATGGAGTTGCTCAACTCCGTGCTCGTCCTGATCCTTGCCGCCACGCTTTCCGTTGCAGGTTCCTCTTCCCGATCATCGATCTGTCCTTAAATTTGCTGCTTTCGATCGAGGTTGTTCTTTGGTGTTGATCCTGTCAAGTGTCAATTCGTTTGCAGAGGCTTATGACCCGCTTGATCCGAACGGGAACATTACCATCAAATGGGACGTCATGTCGTGGACACCTGATGGATATGTCGTGAGTACTTGCGCGCATTATATTGGTTGCTTCTGTTTCTTCGTGTCCATGCTTGTTGTTATGCTAAAATTGGACATGATCGACTGATCATGTCAAGAATAACAACGTGAAGTTGTCGAGTAACTGATCGATCGCCGGCGGCGCGGTGGAGATGCAGGCGATGGTGACGATCAACAACTACCAGATGTACCGGCACATCATGGCGCCGGGGTGGACGGTGGGGTGGACGTGGGCGAAGCGGGAGGTGATCTGGTCCATGGTGGGGGCGCAGGCGACGGAGCAGGGCGACTGCTCCCGGTTCAAGGGCAACATCCCGCACAGCTGCAAGAGGACGCCAGCCGTCGTGGACCTGCTCCCCGGCGTGCCCTACAACCAGCAGATAGCCAACTGCTGCAAGGGCGGCGTCATCCCCGCCTACAGCCAGGACCCCGCCGCCGCCCTCGCCGCCTTCCAGGTCAGCGTCGGGCAGGCCGGCACCACCAACCGCACCGTCAAGCTCCCCAAGAACTTCACCCTCCTCGGCCCAGGCCCCGGTTACACCTGCGGCCCCGCCAAAATCGTCCCCTCCACCGTCTTCTTCACCCCCGACCACCGCCGCAAGACCCAAGCCCTCAGTGAGTTCGACCTTCTTATTCTGATCATGGCGGCGCGCGTCCATGGACTTTCCACAGACACGACATAGCCATATATATCTGAACGTGCCATGCATGCAGTGACGTGGAACGTGACGTGCACGTACTCGCAGCACCTGGCGTCCAAGTACCCGTCGTGCTGCGTCTCCTTCTCCTCCTTCTACAACGACACCATCATCCCCTGCGCCAGGTGCGCGTGCGGCTGCGAGCACAAGAGCTGCGTCCAGTACGTACCAGCACTTACTACTACTCAGCCCAGCCGCCGTCGAACACGCACGTAAGACGACGCGAATCGCGCCGTGCGATCGAGCAAACTGACTAGTGTGCTTGCGGCGTTTTTTTTTTCTCAGGAGCGAGAGGGACTCGAAGCGGCTGTCGGTGTCGGGGAAGAACGAGCACGCGCACGCTCGGGGGCACAGGGGGGAGCGGGAGAGCGCGGCGCCGCTGCTGCAGTGCACGACGCACATGTGCCCCGTGCGCGTGCACTGGCACGTCAAGCTCAACTACAAGGAGTACTGGCGCGCCAAGATCGCCATCAACAACTTCAACTACCGCATGAACTACACCGGCTGGACGCTCGTCGCCCAGCACCCCAACCTCGACAACATCACCGAGGTCTTCAGCTTCGACTACAAGCCCGTCGTCACCTACGGCTCCATCAGTAAGTTAGCCCTCCAATGCATCACCATTATTGATCTTGTAAGACCGATGCCGATAATCAGAAAGGATGAATAATTGTTCAAACTTTTTGCTTAATGATATTCAAAATCTTCACTTAAGTGACCAAATTTAGATTACACCAACTATACTTTACAAAACAAGGCTAGAAAATTAAACCAACAAAACCAGCAACCTTCAGTCTAAAACGGGCTAGATTGCCACAGCCGATCTGACCATAGGCACAAGGCTGGTTTCACCGGTGAGGTTGGTCTGATCGTAGGTTCAAGGCCACTCTGACCAGTCTTTTGTTCCAAGGCTTGAACACCTTTTGAGACAAAAATCAAGAATTTGCCTAATTTTCATCCAAACATTTTCAACTTTTATACGAGACTTGCTCAAAACATTAGAAAACCTAAACCAATCAAGAATTACAAAGTTATTAGGCTTGGGTTCACTAAAATGAAGAGAATCAAATCTATGTTACAAGAATAGCAAAAACCCTAAAACTCAAATTACTTTTTACTCGTGAGGATCTAAGGTATAAGGTCTTTTAGATCTATTTCTCACAAGTCCTAACAAGATAATTTAAGTAAGAATTTGGGTTAGAACTCCCACGAATACGAAATCACAAATCTAACTCAAGAATAAACAAAATCAAGTAAGAATACAAATAAGAATATGATTGAGACAAAATCTTTGATCTATTTCCAGTAGATGATGAAATTTACATACTCATAAATTATTACATGATGCAGCCAAAACATCACTCTTTTCTCTCTCAAGTTTTCTCCCTCATAACAAAGCAGACAAGGTGGTAGAACATAAACCTAAACTTTAGAATTATTGGATCTAACACTTCCTCTCCTTTCTGTTAATAACCAGCAATAATCCCTAATAGATTCAACCCATTAGACCTATAGTGGAACCCGTTAACCCCACTAACAGGATTTTACACACCCACACATGCTTTTTAAAGCATTTACAAAACTCAACCGGCTAAGTTTTAGTGATTGATCCGTTTAGCAATTCCAAGTTTTCCTTTACCTAAACCACTTCTTTGCACCTCCTAGCGTTGTGGTTTTGATCAAGATACCAACTTGAATTTAGCTACTACCAAAATACCTCAACGAAACTTTCGAGCACCTTCCCTTGACTCCATCTTCACTTTCACTTCAAAGCATCTCCGCATGTTTTGACATGTAACTCGTAGTGCCCAATGACTAGCTGTCACATCTTCACGTATTTGATCTCTTTCGAACCGTCTCTATGTGCATTGGCATCATTACTTTGCGCATCATGCACACTAACTCGTCTCTTCACGATTTTTGTCTTCTCTGTGCTTCCCGTTTGAGTCACGTCACCTCACCTGGATTTACATGACCATTCAGACTTAAGCTCCCCGTCTAGTCTCAGTCCATTGCCATCACCCACTAACGCTCTCTAAACTACATATGCATCCAAAGATCAGGCGACTATCTCAAGCATAAGTTTCATGTACTTAACTCACGTTAGTCAAAATCATACATTATGCAACACCACACAACCAACCAATGACATCTATGCCGTGCATACACTCATCTAAATCAAAAACTATTTCCACTATTCTCTTACCGTACCCACGAATCTGATCTCACTCCCCATGCAATTAGACCATTGGCCATTCACCGGTCTGATCACTTAAGTCCAGTAGAAAACACATTAGTTTCAGTTAAACTCTCTCTAGTTTTAGCTTAAGTTTTCAATTCCAGTGGTACCAAGTGTAAATTCATTCCTAAACAAACCTTGACAGGTGTTTAGTGTTCATTTCTCCAAAAGTTTATGGTCGGTTTGGTTGCTCGCTCCATGGCAGTCAAATCGCCAGCTGGTTTGACCACCAATTATCAGTCAATCAAACCGCCTAAACTCTGATATTATAATTTGAAATCTGATTTTTCCAAAATTTTTGTAAAAATCAAACTTAACTTAACTAGAGTGCTAATTATTTATCGTAAATATATTCTAAACTTTCAAGTCTCTTAGATCTCTTCCATGCAAGAATGCTTAGCCAAGAACTGGACATTGGATGCTAATGGCGCGCTATGATTTTTTTTTCGTGCAGATGACACGGCGATGTTCTACGGGCTCAAGTACTTCAACGACCAGCTGATGGAGGCGGGGCCGTACGGGAACGTGCAGTCGGAGGTGCTGATGCGCAAGGACGCCAGCACCTTCACGTTCAAGCAGGGGTGGGCGTTCCCGCGAAAGGTCTACTTCAACGGCGATGAGTGCCAGATGCCGCCGCCGGACTCGTACCCCTACCTGCCCAATGCCGCGCCGGTGGCCGCCTCGGCGTCACTGATGATCTCCGCGGTGGCTTTCTTGGTGCTGTTCATGGCATAAGCATGAGGAGAGAGAGCATAGTGCTAGAACTTAAAAGAAAAGTTGGTGTTATTCTTGTATATAGAATGTTCCGGATTTCAAGATTGAGCTTGGTGTTCTAAACATAACTAAACGCAAGTTTTTTTTTTTGTTTAAGTGGAAGGGACATGAGCATTATTTTGAGTAAGAAATCTGTAAAACATAGTCAGGTTGGAATCAAGAGACAACGACACTCTGCAGTTCACATGATCTGACTGAAGTGATAGCACTATCTCTTGTTCACCGATGTTGCCTCTGCAATCCGCAGTTAGTTTCTATATTGAAGAAATCAAATAACTTAACTTTGCATAGACATGCCTACTTGAAATCAAATGTGTGTGTTTTCATAGCCACAAAGGATAAATTTTGCTATATAGGTACAGTGTATGCGTCTCGTCTGAGCTAAAGTGTACATCAAGTACGAATGTACAATTATCAATGGAACTCAGGGGATCAAGGTAGCCAATGCCCAATCGGGTGAAAACCTTAGTGAAATTTGCATATATTCACTAGTCTTTCCCTACCCATAAACCAGCAAGAATGTCAACGCTGTCCAAATGGTAATGAATGGAAGGAGAAGTGAAGCTGACAGTCGCGGTGAAGCATTCGGAAGCCATGGGTATGCATCTGGAGGTGGCATCACACAGTTGTCACCATTGAAGTACACTCGTCTTGGGAAGGCCCAGCCCTTCTGGAAGGTGAATGTCGACGGCTCCTTCCGAAATAGAAGCTCAGACTGAACATTTCCATCTGGTCCAGGTCCAGCAGTCATGAGCAAGTCATTGTAGTACTTGATGCCCCATAACATCGCGGTGTCATCTGCTACGGAGGATTTGTCAATAGCTGAAAAAATGTGCTTACAGAATATGAATGTGTTCAGGGGATCAAGTGTTCACTTATTACTCCGTAAGGGTTCAAAGTTATGTAGGTGAAGCTGAAAATAGTAGTCAGGTTGTCAAAATTATGGTGCTGACTGCTGAGCAACTAGGTTCCACTGCGAATAGTTCATCCGGTAGTTGAAGTTTGTCACCGTGATCTTGATCCTCCAGTACTCCTTGTAGTTAACTTTGACATGCCAATGCACTCTTATTGGGCACATATGAGAAGTACATTCGACCAGAGATGCCAAGCTGTTCTTGTTAGGACCATTCACGACAGAAGCCAAATAAGGTGGATTGCCCCTGTCAAAGAGTACACCCCGACTGTCTCATGACTGAAGAAAAAAAACTTGTTTTTTAAATTTTATTTTGGGTTATGTCAAATGTAACTTAACTCTACGCAGCTTCCTGGTTTAGTACTGTTATTCTGGCAGCCACATGAGCATGTTGGGCAGTTAACTATGGTATCGTTGTAAAAAGATGAGAACGAAACACAGCATGCTGGAGATCTTTGGGCGACAAACTGTATGTACATGTCACATTCCATGTCACTGCACAAAGAAAACAAGTGGTCACCAAAATGCTAACAAGGTGTTGCTACAACAGGAGGATTATGAATTTCTCTGCCGAACAGATTGGATGGAAGCTTATTCCTGAAACGTTTTACGCATCAAATGTCAGATCATGAAAAGAAAATCTTACCGATTTGGCACTGAGACCGGTCAAAAGTAAAAACTCTGGCTGGTATCGCAGTGAAAACATGCATGGTAAAGATCAAGAATTCGAATTAGTTGCAACAGGTCAAGAGCAACATGAGCACATGAGAGTCTCCAGCAGGAAACACTAGTGCGTCAGGCCCATAATTCAGATGATACAGATGATGGAACTAGACATTGCGGCCATTGTTTCTGAAACATGACATTGTTGGCATAAATTGAACAGAAGAACTATAATATCAGAATTCACAGGTTTCAGTGATCAGATCAATGATTAAACTGTACCTGTGTTCCTATCATTAACTGTCGTTTACATACCAAGAAAAGATCGCAACTTTAGCATGATACTACGATACCATCTAATAGGCCGATTCTTCTCTCTGCAACAGAATAGCATGTAATGAAGAAAAGCGAACCTATATGAACAAACAAAAAAACACTAAAATTCAGGAGGAATGAATATATCAAGGCCTAAATGGTCCGTTCGATAGAGGCCTATAAGTATGAAAATTTTGGCTCCTAAAATAGTATCGAAACGAAAAAAAAATCTCCATCCATCTTAACATATGTCATACCAACACACACACACACACAATTTTTCCTGAAAATGACATGAATCGAAGAACACCTCCAGAAAAACCAAGAAACCTAATACCAAATTTTGCAAGAATCAACCAAAATGCAGCGGGCTGGGTTGCTGACCTGACGAAGGCATTAGAGAGGAGAAGGCGACGAGCAGAGCAATGGAGGCACCCAAGGGCAGGAGTATCCAAGAGCGGATCTACAGTAATTTATGGGTATTTAGCTGAATACATAAAAATTTTAGCAACAATTCACTATATATAATATGTAATACATATATATACTAGTAAATGTGCTTAATTTATCTCATTTCCATCTCTGGGCTCAACCTGGTGGCTCCGTGCGCGCTGGACCGACCGTGTCCCCTCCCGACTGCCGACTGGCCCAGTGGTAGGCCCACGCCCCATGGTGTGCTTGGCCCAGCCGCTCAAGTGTCTCACGCCTCGGCCTCACACGACTCAGCGACTGGCCTCTCCTACTGGCCTGCTCTCTAGCTCTCCTCTCCCTGGCGGCGCTCGGGCGATCACCGCCTCGCCGGTCGCGCGCTGGGCGCAGGTTCCTCCTCCCTCCGACTCCGAGACTCCGCATCGGTCAGCAGCCCAGCGGCTAGCGCCCCAACCTCAGCTTCCCATCTCTGGTCTCTCCCAGATCGGATCCCACGGTTCCTGGCGTGACGGCGAACGGCGTCCGGCACTCTGGCGAGGCGGGCAGGCGGCGACCTCATCTTCACCCCCGACGACCTGGGGACAGTGGGGAGGTATTTTCTCAGTTTCTCTATGCCATATTGCCAAATCTGATTCGCATTCGGTGATTCGCACTATTTTCAGTTTGTCATCACTAGGCCGCTGCTGCTCTCCGGCTGCCGTCGGTACCCCGCGTGTCGCCGGCGGAGGGCCCTCTCTACCACTAACTGCCCCGTAAGGTTTGCCCGCCGTCCCCCGCACTCAGTGAATCACTAATCGAACTAATACTAGAACTGCCATTGCGTATATCTGCCTTGTGTTGTGTGATTCGTGCCAATTAGTGATCATGTGCATGTCGACCAATCAATCAATCATGTCGTTGATTTCCCCAACGCCGGATCTAGATTTGTTATTTTCCCGGGGTTCCTCACCATATCTAGAAATATAGAACTCCCTCTTCGCATCCTCCACATTAACGAATTGCTTGTTGGGCTAGTTTGAGGCTGCTGGCTTGAGATCCTCGGGCGTTGGGGGAGGAATTAGGCGGGTCGGAGAATTACTTCATTCAGTCTTGCACTCTTGCTGCTATGTTGCGTTGTTATTTGTTGTGGTAGATTAATGTAGAAGATCTATTACGTTACATAGATACAACAGAAACGCCTTGGTATTCGATGGAAGATATCATCAGTGCAGGAAAGTAATGCCGCTCCCTTAGTCTACATATCATTGAAAGTAATGCCGCTCCCTTAGTCTACATATCATTTATATATACTTGTATGTCTTGGTAGTTCAACGAAGATTGGATTTCCCATTGATATACCTGTACGTCTGGTGTAATCCCTGTATGGTGTAATTTTGAGATACCTTAGAAAATTAGAAATGTACCATTTGTTAGGATCGATAGGCAATTAAATTAAGTTACAACTATGAGTAGAAATGTGCAAATAATAATTGAATTGCCTGCTAGCAAGATTTCAACTAAATTAAGTTACAACTATGAGTAGAAATGTGCAAATAATAACTGAATTGCCTGCTAGCAAGATTTCAACGGCCGATCTTAATCTGGGCATACTATGATTTATGATATATTTGTTCCTCCATCACTTCCCACGAGACATAAAAGGATTCCAAGACAACATTATTAGCAACAGGTTGAATAAATATTTTACACTAGTTATTGCCATCTCAGCTTCCTTTGTCTCATTATTGAATTGGAGGGTGAACAGAAAGACAGTTCTATTCTAAGGATACAATATCCTTGTTAAGCTCCCCCATGAATCATCTCCATGAGCAGCTTCTAAATGCGTGGTTGATGATTTATTTTCTGAGTACTACTTATTTTTTGTGCCCTACCGGCTTCTAAATGTCATTTTATCTGATTATCTCTTTTGTTGTTTGATTTTCTATGTTCATGTTTGATTAGAATTTTGCTTTAGGATATATGATTCCCCAGTATTCTTCAAACGAGTTGGATGAATCCAGCTGTAAGGCCTCAAGGGTTTGATGAACGACTGATTAAACTCTGACTGTGCAGCACAATCCAAGAGCTGTGCAGAAGCACCACAGCTGCCAACTTGAAAGACACACCACAGCAAAGATTGCATCCCGTGACCAGTACTCTTCATAGAAAATGCACACACTGGGATCAAATCGTGTAGGAAGATTCCATTCCTTGCAGGAAAGAAGAAATGTGTGAGTACAAGATAACTCTAGAAAATTTATACAAGCGCAAAAATGCCATCATCAACTGCCAAATGCAGTGAGCATTCTAACAATGGACACATTTACACTAATTGGATGGAGTTGAGTATCCCAGAAAGATTTGGATTGGAAGATTTTATCGCTCACAGTCACAAATTGGGTCAAATAAAATCAATCCAACAAAGTTAGGACCGGCTTACCAACAAAAGAAATCAGTACATATGGATCACCCCTACAGTCCACTCCACTCCATGCCACGCCAACCCTGACTGTGCAGCACAATCTTCTCTCCTGAGGCCTTACAGCTGGATTCGTCCAGTTGGGGTGCGTGTTTGTATTGGAGATACTAGTTGTGTTCATTTCTTTCGTTTGTGATCCTGTGTTACTAATTTGTCATTGTCATGTTTATCGGATCGATTTCTTGATGTGCAGAGTCCGATCATTTCCCATGATGGTGCTCATGCCTCTGATTTTTGTGTGAAGGCTTTGGCAATTAGAGGCTTCTCTTGAGGAGGAAAGTTTCAGCTCTCCTGCGGTTGAGCCCCCCTCACGCATTAAGTTCAAGAGGCCTGACAAGACAGCCAGGCACCCTATGAATGTAAACCTGGTGTTATTTGTTGCACTCATATGTCATACAGTAACAGTAATATTAGAACAAACACTTAAATCAGCTTAACATATTCATTATTTGAGTTTGCACATCTTAAACAAAGAGGCAATCGAAAAGGTCTGTACGGAAAGAGAGATTCCTGGTGTACAGCCTGGATGTATTGTTCAAATGAGAGTGGTAAGTCATTTGCATTCTCGCTTTAGTGATATTCATTCATGTTTGCAGTTCTGATTTCATGTATAAACAGCAAGTTCCTGAGAACAAGCGGCGTGAGTCTACATTGAAAGGCATTGCCATAGCAAGGCGCAATGCTGGGATCAATACAATCTTCAGACTGCGTAGACTAGTAGCTGGCGTGGGAATTGTCTGACTTTCCACTGTAAGTGACCCCAAATATGTGCTTCTCTTTTCCATTTTTATGTGTGTACTACTTTATTTTGGGACTTTCCATGTAGAGACCAAATTACTTCTTTGTTCTGTACTATATTGCTGTGAGAATAAGTAGTTGTTTATTCAAATCTTACTATCATTGAACATACTGTAAACTTTGTGGTTTGAGTGGGCCATTTCTTCCAATTCTTTAGCTTCACAGACATGATGGTCATATTCTTTGGTTGTCCATAAACTTATAGCTAGTTATACATGAATTAAATTATAGGTGCGCCCCACTTGTATTAGAAGCGTAGTTGGCTTGGATTGATGCGATGAGGAGCTTGCTCCGGGGTTTCCACCATTGCCACGGCCTCGCGTTGGTTTATTGCGCTGCCGAAGCTGCCCTCACTGTAAGAACACTACTCGGTTAAACAATTTGAGGAATACTTGTGCATAATTATCTTGCTTTTAGTTAAGTAAAATTTAAGATGCCCACTTGTGCACTTGTTTTAGGCCAATAGCTATAGGTCATGGAGGAGGCAATGCGTTCTAGCTGCACAGTATTTTTCCACGAGCACAAGTTCCGGTAGGGTTCTGCCATGGGAGGCACCGTCTCGCGAAACTCTGTTGAGGACGATCGATGTTGCTCTCAAGGATGGCGATGTCGATGAAGCGCTGCAAACATTTGGCAATTACAAAAGCCTGTACGGTCTTCCTGAGCCGCGGGTACTGAATGGCATGATATTGTCGCTGTCCTACACATCTAGTCGGAGGTGGCTTCAGAGAGCATATGACATGGTTCTGTCGGTTTATCAGCATAATGGCAACCTTCTCAACTGTAGCTTGCTGATGAGGCTAGCTCTGGCACTTGCCAGAGATCAGATGCCTGTTCCGGCCTCCACAGTTCTGAGGATCATATTGGAGAGTGGCAAACTTCCTAACGTTGATATGCTGAGCATGGTATTTTTGCATATGTTGAAGACACAAGTAGGATCCTATCTTTCTGCTGATGTTCTGGCTGAGACTTGCAAGTGCTTCTTGGGCCAAGTTCAAGATAGAAGGCAACTGAAAAAATTGGATCCAATAAAGAACAATGTCACCTTGTTCAATATGGTTTTGGAATCTTGTGTTAACTTCAAATGCATGATCAAGGCCCAGAAAATAATGGAGCTGATGTCATTGGTTGGGGTTGTGGCTGATGTAAATACAATGGTGATTGCTAGTCGTGTCTTTGAGATGGTTGGGCAACGAGATGTGTTGATGGACATGAAAAGAAGTGTTGATTCTTTCATACCTTTGCCATTCTTTCAGCACTATCAACATTTTTATGACAGTCTATTGAGCTTTCATTTCAAATATAATGACATGGATGCTGCTGCAAAATTTTTAATCGATCTGCATCGACGACAAAAGCCTGTTGTTTTCTTCAGCAATGGTTTACAGAAACAAGGTATGATACAAATTGGCTCAGGCAACCTAAAAACGGGATATAGAATAATGTTTGACCCCACAAAAGTGGACAAAGGTTTCGTTTTTGACAAAGAAAGTCATTCTGGCCTTCTTGTTGTTATTGATGGAAAGCTTCTTCCTAGTGAAAAGGCTCTGGCTAAACTTACTATAGGCTGTGTGAAAGCAAAGAAAGTGAGTATATTGTCTAGATTTTTTATTACATTGCATAAGGAAGATCTAAAGGGAATTTCTCCTTCAGATGTGATTAATGCATGCATTCAGATGGGATGGTTACATGCTGCTCATGACATCCTGGATGATTTGGAGTCAGCTGGGATTCCTATGGGGATCGGTGCTTACATGTCTCTTTTGAGAGCATATGAGAAGGATAATAAACCAGAAGAATTCAATGGACTTCTCCAACAGATACAAAAATTAGCATTTAACATGGCTGACAATCATTCTAATTCATCCTTTACTATAAAGGGTATTGCCGAAATAGTTAAGGATGAAATGCCCCTGACTAATTTATCTTTACTTGCCATTTTGGTTGAAGAAATAGAACATTATAACCCTCGAGGCCACTTAAGTTATGAGTTCAATAATTCAATTCTATTCTTCTGCAAGGCAAAAATGATGGAAGATGCTCTGAGCACATATAAGCGCATGAGAGAGCAAAATATTATACCCACTTTGCATACTTTTTGCCATATAGTGTGCGGATATTCCTCATTAAACATGCATAGGGAGATCACCATACTGTGGGGAGAAATAAAGCGCAGACTCGAATATGGAGAGTTTGTTGTGGATAGGGACTTGCTTGACTGCTTGATTTTGAATTTCCTCAAAGGTGGCTATTTTGCGAGGGTGATGGAGGTTATAAGTTACATGTCAAACCATAAAATTCACTGTGACAAGTGGAAGTACAGACAATTCTTTCTGAAGCTACACAAGAATCTATATAGGAACTTGAATTCATTGCATGACAAAACAGAAGCTCAGACCAAAAGGATTGAAGATGTCCAAGCTTTCAGGTCATGGGCAGGCATTAAATAGACAAACTGAGAGCAACGCTGTAATTCTTTTGCTTTTCAGAAACACTTTCTATAGCATGTACAAGTTTGTGGCATATCTACCATAATTCAAAGAGGCACTTGAAGCAGGTGTTTGAAAGCTCTACGAATTTTGGCAATGCTTTGAGCCATTGTCTCTTTTGACTGCGAGGATGAGATGTGGTTCTTGTCAGCATGGGAAAAGCTACTTGAGAAACATGAC
Source organism: Dendrocalamus sinicus (assembly GCA_036346575.1). Lineage (NCBI taxonomy): Eukaryota > Viridiplantae > Streptophyta > Magnoliopsida > Poales > Poaceae > Dendrocalamus > Dendrocalamus sinicus. Next base: position 4,746,415 of record CM070660.1, on the reverse strand, counting down.
ATCGGTGAGTGTGAGTGGCTCAGCAGATTTTTCCTAGAGAAAGAAAAATGGGCTTTGCCTTATGGGAGAACCATGTTTTCTGCTGATATACTCACCACTCTTAGGAAGGATAATATGATTAATGAGCTGAAACGGGAGCTCAGTGAGCAAGAAGATATTCTGCAGTTCTTCAAGCGTTATGAGACCATGCTGGAAGAGCATCGCTCAAAGAAATCGCATGCTATGGCAGCCAGGTGACTTTGCCAATCCCGTCCTTGTGAATGTTAAAACAAGCCTCAAATGCATACACACCTGAAGCTTTCAAGATGTTCCAGAGTGAGTTTGAGGCTTACATGAATTGCACGTCCTTCCCCTGCGGTGTGGTTGGCACTATCTCAGAGTACAAAATAACACTTGATGAGAAGCCATCAGAGAGCATTGTGAAATTTGATGCACTAGATGTCTCAGCCACTTGCAACTGCAGGAAGTTTCAATCTGTTGGAATTCAATGCTGTCATGTACTAAAGGTGCTTGATCTCAAGAATATCAAGGAGCTCCCAGAACAATACATTTTGAAGAGATGGAGGAAAGATGCCCATTCTGTTAGAATGGGGGAAGAACCTACCTGTGGATCTGCGGTCAGCCTCAGAAGTTAGCTTCAGTAACATGTGCCGTTTTGTTAGCTTGATAGCTTCAAGGGCTGCCAAATCTGAGGAGGCAATGTCATACATTGAAAGTCAATCAAGTGTTCTTCTTAAACATCTAGATGATATTCTACAAACAGGCTATCCTGAGATTGGAAATCATGCTGTTTCTTCAAGTAGTCAAGCAATCTCTTTTGTAGGAAACCAACATCCTGACCACACATTGCAAGCAAGAGCAGTTGCACGGACAACAAATGGTATACTGTTTTAACATTTCCAACATATCATCATTTATTATTGTTTTTAACAAGATTACATTGTAGGTCTGATGGGGGTTTGATGGCACAATTGCAATCCAGACCATGCTGGCAAGTGGCTTTATTAATGCATCCAAGATATGGGGGAATGCTACTTTCCATCACTTACCATAACATTATTGCACTGTGTGGCTATCTATACACACCTTGAACTGTGAACTTACATGACATGCTTCATTAGTATATGATTCCCATCCTCACTCTAGAGCCAGTTATGGAAATGCAAAACCTTAAAAGAGTTGGGAGTAGGCACTAGAATTGTATAGTTTTTTTAATCTAGTCTGATGCCCCGTGTCCAATTAGTACCATTTGAAAATTTCCCAGTTTTCTAAAAATGCGTGTATAATAGACTAAATCACTAAAACAGGAAAAAAACAAAAAAACATGACGATGTGTGTCCTTAATGCCTGCAACCACCTACATGCGCCATGTTAAAGTGTGGGTGGGCAGTCAGATGTTTGATGTGTAGAGTAATGCTATTTACTGAAGTTTTTCCTTTTAGTTGAACATAGTTGCTGCATCAACTGTTCTACAAGAAGAAATAATAAACCCTATTAATTTCAACAGTTTTTAGACTCAGGCCAAACAGTTGCTCTGTCATTGGTATAACACGATATGTTCATGGAATGGGCTGAGTTCATCTAATTGCTTTACTATTAACCGGATTTCCTGAACACATTGTGATTCCCTTCTTTATATTTGCTTGCCCCTTTACTTCCAGTTAGAATTGGTTTAAAGTTTAAAGTTTAAATTGTTGTTTTTTGTGACTTCTGAAACTACTGAGTCTTCAGGGCTCAGGCTATTACGATTGACATTGCATGCGCAAACTAATGTTTAAGTTTTCATGTGTCAATTGCTACCTTTTTGTTGAGTTTATTATTTTGAGCAGTAGAGATTCTTTGAAAGGTTACTGACAATCGGTTTGTTCCTTTGACAAAACTTCAGGACTGACATCCTTGTTGGGGATTTCTGCTTGTCTTGGAACTTTTATAATCCAGTGGACAATTGAACGTGTCAGCCTGTTTGAAATTTGAGTTGAATCTAGGTTTCAAGCAATGGCTATGTACAGTACTTATAGGGGGTGTTCTTTTGGGCTTTTAAAAGTGGCTTTTCACTTCTGCTACAGTACCTAACTTTTAAACGGAGTATTTTCTTAAAACGGGGTCTACAAGTTAAACATCTACACGTTAAAAGCCCAACATCTGTACCAGCTAAAATCGCAAGTGAGTATCTGTCTCTCCGTAATCTGTACCGTAAACAGCCAAAATTCAAAAATTTCAGCCAAAAGCCAAAAGCCGCAGCCGAAAAGAACAGGCTATGTTACCATGATGCAAGCAAGTGGATCCTGTAGACCTTGTCATTCCCAACTTGGTAACTGTGATGCTAATCATAAACAGTTCTGATGAGCCTATGCCTTCTCTGAATCCATGAGCATTATACCATGCATTTTGGTGATTGTTCAATGGTCTGTGCCTAGCAACTAATGTAATTGAAAAGGCCAAGGGGGAGGAGAGCTGCTAAATTGCTCCTGCAAACTTGTTTATTCTTCCATGTGAATTTTATTGATACACAGCCTCTACGGGCAAGCTCAACCATCACAAATTACAACAAACACATGATCAGAGAACGGGAAAAAATTAAGCATTATATCTATATTCCGCTGCATCTATGTTCTTCGTAGATTACTGCAGCTGCACTTGGACCCCGGAATCATACACGGCCCCTGCCGTCCAGTTCTGCGGTATAGTGCTCGTCGGAACTAGCCACTTCTGGTCACCACCACGGGGAGCTCCGCCGCTAAACAGCATCCTTATGGACAGAGGGCCACTTGGCGGGGAGACGGCGGCCCATACTGCGCCATGCGTCCGGCTCAGAAGCTGGCATGTCAGGTTCACGGTCTGCATCAAGCAATCAACATGTTTTTAGCACTCTAAATTTTTTACTTTACATTACTAAGTATGGAAAGCTTTCCGTAAAATTTGACATTAATCATTCATGAATGGTCATGGAAGCCCTGTCTGTTTTGTGCATGGTTTACGCTGCTTGGTTACTGTTACCTCACAAAGCTGGACTGCAATTATGTCCTGGTTGCCCTGTTGGTACCAGATCTCGAATTCAAGGTAGTAGGGGAAATGGCTGCTCTCAGCGATCTTGAAGACGATGTTCTTATTTCGGTAGCTGCAAGAAACCCTGTGGTAGGGGGAGACAAAGACAATTGCAATGCAACATGTCAGTCCTGTCAACTCATTGTGCAAGATATTTCTGGTGTAGTTCTTCGCTTTCTTTACCATCTGAAGAAAAAGCAACTAGGTGTATGGTTGAAGCGAGAGTTTTCTTAGCCGGGTTTATCATATTCACTCATCTCCTGTACACAATTCCGACATGGCCGAGGTTGAGCAGCGCTGCACCGGCGTCCGCGTTCTGCCCCATCCCGGCGAAGGCATGCTGGCTGAGGATGAAGTCTGAAACAACCAAAAATCTGCAAAAGCAAAATTGGATTTGAATTGCATTTGATTTGAGCTCCAAAACCCTCCCTAATCTATTCCACACTAATCTCAAAGCATCCCAGCCCCTTAACCCTCCTCATCACGGCGTGATCACGGTGGAAGCGGAGATTTTTCGCGTGGCACTGTTCACCGCCCGAAAACGTTGCCGCCGCCGTCCCTCCGCGCACCTTCGCGCGACCGCACGCCTCTGCCAGCCTCCGCACACCTGTCAGCCACCGTACTAGCGCCTTAATTGCACCTGCACCGCTGTCAGCCGCCGCCGGTGGTCCTCGCCGCTCTCGTGCTCGGTTTTGCCGCCGCCTCTGCCTTTCTTCGCCCCCAAGCCATCTCGACCTCTCCCGCGACTTCGAGCTCCCGCCAGCCTGCCCCTAAACCCCCAGGAGTCGTACGCCCTACCCCTGCCACCTCTGGCACGGCCGTGAGGCGTGGCAACGCCGCCGCCAAAATATCCTCCTCCCCTCTCCGGTGCAACCGATCTTCCTCCACTATTTAAACCACCCCAACCCTCCCGTTAGATCCCACTGATGCCCCTGCAGCTTGCCACCACCCCGAGCGTCCCCTTCCTCCCAACGCCGTAATCCGAAAAATCCCCACCCGGTGCCCTAACTCAATTTCCCTCTCCGGCCACCCACCCTCCAATTCCCTTCTCCAGTAGCTTCTCCGAGCCCCCTGGAACCTTCCCCAAGTCTTGCCCTAGCCTCCCAACCCCTCTCCTTCCCCGGCGCCGTTCACCACTTCACCGCCTCCCACCACCACCGTGGCCGGCCCAACCCAAGCCTCCCGAGCTTCAGCCAAACCCCCTATGACCTTCCCTACACCCCACTGATGCCCTAGGACCAGCCCAATTGCCCCAAGAGCTACCCAGTCGCCCTAGCTTTCAAAAATGGCCGTGGGAGAGATGGCCTCGCCGCCGGCGAACACCGCATCCGCTGGGCCCCCAACCGCCCAAAACGGACTCCCCTCACTCCCAGGAACCCGTCGGTACCCTCGGTTTGCGTCGCAAGTCGCTGGAGCTCCGCCGCCACTCGCCGCCCACTCCTCTGCTCTTCCGCGCGCGCGGGAACCCGGTGGAGGAGAAGAACAGTGCCCCGGGCACTGTTCATCCGACCCCGCCGCCCTGACTTGGCTGGGCCAAGCCAGCCGCTCCGCGCCCGACCGCGTCGCTTCGCGCCCGCCGCGCCGTCGCGCCCGACCCGAGCCATCCCGCGACCCGGTTGGACCAAGCCCCGTCGCCGCGCCCGACCGAACCCGCCCGTTGCGCCTGATGCGTCCGACCGAGCCCAAGCGACGCGGTCGAGCCGAAACGCTTCGGCCGCGCCCGTTCCAGCCGGCTCGAGCCCGATTGACACGGTTCGACCAAGCCAGCTCGCCGAGTCCGACCCGAACCCGAGGAACAGTACCGAGCCCAATGAACAGTGTCTAGCCCAAAGCCCAAAATACAAGTTTATACTCCCCGGATTCGTTTCGAGCCCGCCAACCCAAATCCAAGACCCATTTCCCCATATAGCCCTCCTATAACCCAATATTCCCAATTTAATGGAGTTTTTGGATTTTCTTTATTCTTTTATTTTCTCTATTCCTAGCTCAATCCTTCGGGCATGGAATTAACTTTATTTTATTTGTTTTGCGTTAGTTTACGAAGTCGAGATTTCGCAAGAGCAGGAGGGAAAAGCTCAAGTCCGAACCTGCCCACTGAAGAATACAAAATAATCGAAATTGAACATCCGCAAGGCAAGTCGCACATATTTTTGATCATGTTGAACCTACATGTCCACTATTTATTTATTTACCAGTACTTTCATTATGTTATTTGTGAACTGTTATTTTATGTACATCAAATGCTTAGAATGACATGATATTAGCTATGTCCTACTACCCGAAAAGCCCTGTTTAACTTGATGGCCATATTCACCTTGACAAACCTAGTTACATAGAATGTAAGATTAATATTATCATGGTAGTTTAGGATCACATTGAATCTTTCTACTGTTAAGGTTTGGTATTGGTCTAGAGTTTTGGAAAGTTGGAAATAGGATAAATGAGGATCGCAGAGGTGGATCCGAAGATCTTATCCTAGGGTGGAGGCTGGTTGTGGATTGGTGGCAGTACAGGGGTACTGAATTTGGGTTTGTGAGTGGATGATGTCTCAGTTAAAATGTAAGGACTAGACCCTTATGCTGAGTAACGGACATAGTAATCGCCCAACCACAAGCATTGACTTGGTCAAACCTGGCTTAGTAATTGCTCAACTTCAATTGAACCTCTGCAACTGGAAAGGGGGAGACAGAGGGTGAGTTCGTATGGGAGGTGGTTAACCATACAACTGTAGGACTGCGATGAGTCGGACGAGATCCGTGGGGTCATCCGAGCTTGTTGAGATTAAACACCTACTGGGCGGAGTCTACACAAAGAATTGAGCAGTGAACATCCTTGTTGTCTTAACTCTATCGCGGGAGTTAAGGGATCTTGTGGGTAAAGCAGGGCAGCTTTGCAAAGTCATGACAAATGGTATTCGAATACGCCGTGCTTCCGGTAAACGAAGCTGTGTTTAGTGGGTGAATCCAGTATCAAGGCATAAGTAGTTTTGGAATGGTTTGGTAATATTGAGTAGTCGTAATCAAGCTTGAAACCCCCTTTACTTTAATGAAGTACATTTTAAAGGTTTCCAAATAGTTCCAACCAAAACTGCATCCACATAAAATAATAGACTTTATCCCCTTTTTCTTGATATACCATGCATGAAATTATTATTAAGCTCCGTGTGACTTGTTGAGTACGAGTGGTAGTACTCATGCTTGCTAAAAACATAAACAGAAATAACTAATTTGAGGATGCGAGAGAAGACGAAGGGATGATTCTGTACGCGATCAACGAAGCGTGGAATTAGGGTCGTCTTCCGCTCAGGCGTGCCTGTGGCATTTTTAATCTGTAATGTAAGACTTGGCTTTTAGCCTTTATATTGTAATAAAGTTCGCTTTTACGCTTAAGCTTGTGTTGGCAATGTTATACGCTCAATGGAGGTACTCGCAGTTGAACAGTCCTGGGCAGCTGCGAGGGTTTCATAATACTCCCGGAAACGGGGGTGTTACAGAGTGGTATCAGAGCCCGCTTGCTTGACCGTAGGATGACCCTAAGTGTAGGTTTGGTCGATAAGATTATGATTTCACAAAACCATATTTTTAAATACAAAAGAATTTCGAAAACTATAAGTATTATTGCTGTCTCACCTTTCCTATTTCTATCTTACCCTCTTAGACAAAAAGTAAAAGATTTCCTTTTGGGTTTTGTCAAAAGCTTAAAATGCGAGTAGATGTTTAGACTAACTTCATGCTGGCCAAATGAAGCAAATGCTAACCCTAGCCTAAGAAACATTAAAAACGATGTTAAAAAGGAGTAGTGTAAATACCCCGACTAAAAGCTTTTCCTTCTGAAACGTTATAAGGTCGCTGCTCGAGTAGTTAGCAAATGATGCCCGTTTGATATCTTTGATGCAAAGGGGAAAACCATTCAAATAGACGAAGATTTCTGTTTGTATTAATAGCCGAATTGCACTATTAGCCTGTAGGCTGCTATATAAGCAATTTGTGCAAAACTAAATTTCTGATTTTAAGTAAAGAGTATGTTAAAAACTCTACTCCTATCCCATTTCGTCTTTAATCCTTACCTACTCTGCTCCAATCTCTCCTCACCTATCAGGCAAATCTCAGAAGAAATTAAATGCAAATTTCTGATTGCAACAAATAGGTTGAATTATAGCCATGGAGTTTAGAGAAAGGAGTAGATAACCCATAAGGGATTAAAATGTGAGACGATGATGATCGAAGATATTAACGGAATTATGTTAACATTGGAAGGATCTGAAGGAATAAAGTGATAGAATTTGTTGGATTAAAAAAATGTGATAATGATAATTATTGGATTTTATGCCTAATCAATGATAATATTCTTGGTGGATATGGATGATAATGATTATTGGATTATAAATTTGATTAATGATATTGTCCTTGGTGGATTTTTCAAATAATGAATTAAATGAGAAGGAGATAGCAAGAAGCTTAGTTAATTATTGAATTGAGTCGACTAAGATTATGAGTTGATAATGAAAATAATTGGACTTTTAGAAAATAGGGATACAAATGATATCAGTAGGTTTAAAATAAGGATATTGGATTATACCAGGTGTGATATTGGATTTATAGTCATGGTTGAAGTTGGAATTTTTGTAGAATTCGGATAACCATGATACGATTAATAAAGTTAGGAGAAAGCAATAAGAATTACGTATTTGGTGAATCAAATGAAAGATGTTAATGTTTGGAGTATCGACAAAAATAATGTCATGACTCGAAGATAGGGTAGCCTTAGTATGAAATAGAGACAAAAGGAGCTATTGGATTCTAAGCCTATATACATAAGTAGTATAGAAAATGAACAAGGCTATGAATGTTAAATGTTGGAAGATATGGGATTATCTCTGCCAGTATACATGAAATTTTGAAGAGGTGTCCTGCAAAAGCAATCAGAAACATCATTTAATCTCACTTCATTTTCTTTCCTACCTCTTTCTTGCTCTTCCCTCGTTTTCGTCTCACTTCCTCTGCTAAGCCCAGAAATGTTACAGGACTGATTCCTAAGTTTTGATTACTGTCAAATAAATTATTACTGAGCAAACTAAAGAATTGATGGTACAACAGATGAGCAACGGAAATCAGAACATACTATCCATCTTGTCGAAAGCCCTATCTACCATGACAGAAGCCTTATCTGACATAAAAGAAGTTGTGTCTATCATGGAGAAGACCCGGATTGAAGGCAGACAAGGGCAAGTCAGAATAATCGACCAACAAGCAAGAATATTGGAAAAACTCAATACAAAAGCGTCACCAGAAGAACTAGTATCAATGTCAAGTGCGACTGCTTTCAAGTTTACAACTTTTCTGAAGACTCAACCACCGGAATTCTCATCGGCAACGGAACCTTTGAGCGCGGATAACTGGTTGCAAAGTATCGAAAGGAGACTAGAAGCCATCAGATGTACGGACAAAGAAAAAGTTCTTTTCGCCGCCTACCAATTATCAGGACCAGCTAGCGATTGGTGGAACGCTATCCAATGGGTATATCCGAACAAGAATGATATTACATGGAAAGAATTTGTGACTAGATTTCGAAAGACTTATATTCCTCCTAAGGTCGTCACAGAAAAATATCAGGATTTTCTTAATCTCCGACAAGAAGACAAATCTGCTATGGGATATCTGCAACAATTCCATTATTTATCACAATATGCTCAAGAAGATCTCAATACCGAAGCAAGAAAGGTGGCATATTTCATACAAGGTTTACAACCAAAGATAAAGTGCTACATTATGACTATGGAATTTCCAGATTTACGGACTCTAGTCAATCAAGCTCTCCGGATAGAGGAAAGAATATCAGGATACGTGAAGATTATCAAGCAAAACAATCTTGTGACTGTGACACTCAAGACTTGTTTTCACTGTAACCAGAAAGGACATATTCGCTCCCAATGCCCATGGGAATCCCTACCTAAGGAAGTGGCGTGGATACAAGCTAAGGAACAAACATCAACATCTTATCAACTGCCAACAGAGGAAGAAGGACGCCACCCCAAAAAGGCTCGAGTGGAAAAGGAGACAAATGCACCCTGAAAAAGTAACTAAGAAGAAGCGGTAAAGGAGGCAGTCAGAAAGTTAAGACAACACTGTTGGTTAAGAGTGGAATATGAAATGAGTGTTATGTCATACTTTTGTATAAGCAAGTACGTTTGTGTAAGCAAGTAGTCTCTTAAGGTATCGAATGTACCCGTGAGTTATCCGTGAGCTATCTGTACAGTGATATAAGGAATAAAGAAGTTTGCATCATAACTCGCTGTGAACTTACCTTCCAGCTTTGTGTAAGAGAAGTACGACAATATTTGAAAGGCTACGTAAAGGATGGTAGAACCAACTGAGTTTGGATAGAAAAGTAGGATAATACAATATGAGTGTGGACAGTGGAACAAATAAATCAGAACCGTCTTAAAGGGATACCAAGGGGAAATTATAAGGAATGTTGGTATGTAAAATACCTATAGAGGTTACGGTAAATAAACCAGGAAAGTTTATGTGAAGATACAAGACATGATAATTTGGTATATACAAGGATGATATACGGGTACAGTAAAAGGGAGAAAAAGAAAAGAGTATGTATGAGCTCGAGTGTAACAACAAAAGTTCTTAAAAGATAAAGAGTATAGTCTCAGTTCTATTATAGACTAGATTGATTATGACTCCAGTTCTAATATCCCCTAGTAGAGATTTTCAACCCTGCAGCTATACCTCAGAAACAGGGACTAAGATATGTGTTAATACAAGACAGAAGGATTATAACTTTTGTGTTGAGATGCCGACACCTGAAGAAAAGTACACTACTCATGGCCTAGAATTAGTAGCCATAGTACATGCACTGGTCAGCTAGGATTAAATTCCCAACAATGAAGGTGGTTATAAATAATCAGAGACTGTGAAGTGGATAGTCAACGAAAGTGAATGTCCTGGTATGGTTACTAAGTACTACCTCTACTACGGCAAGTAAAGTCAACAGAACCCATTAGGGAATAAGCAAGAAACCTTGGGATCTCACGGTCACTCATAATATTCAATGAAGAGGAAATTCAGAGATTCGATCATAAAAGAAACTCACACTTTATAGCGCTCTATACAGTTTGATAAAATAAAGATGAATCCAGGCTTGAAGAAGAGATTTGATAAGGTAATACAAGGAGAGAATCTCAGAATATAACACTTATAACATTTGCTAGAAAATGAAGGACAGGTTACCATAGTCATAGCTAGTCTTTGAATGGCGAAGAGGAACCAAAGGATATTGGTATGGATCTGTGTTACAGACTCCCGAAGGCATAAGAAGTATATGAGGTTATGAGTAATTATGAATTGATTGATTAGTACAAACACTACAAGACAAACAAACCGACCATGGAGATACATCCAACAGAACTCTGCAACACCATGGTCATACTATTGCATAAGTTTCTAGATGAGATTATCTTAAACCAAGAAGCACAAGTTATATATATACTTTGAGAGTATCCTCATGAAGTTTTGAGAGTCCAGATAACCGGAAAGGGACGGAGTACCGACGGAAGCTCAATTCACAGCCACCACTGGAAGCTTACCATTAGTAAAACAAGATCTATGGAAAGGAATTAGAACTGTAACAAGTTTCGTTTTGTACCCATTCTTTAGCCTGGGTGAATCTCGAGGTCGAGATTCTTTTTAAGGAGGGAAGGTTGAAACAACCAAAAATCTGCAAAAGCAAAATTGGATTTGAATTGCATTTGATTTGAGCTCCAAAACCCTCCCTAATCTATTCCACACTAATCTCAAAGCATCCCAGCCCCTTAACCCTCCTCATCACGGCGTGATCACGGTGGAAGCGGAGATTTTTCGCGCGGCACTGTTCACCGCCCGAAAACGTTGCCGCCGCCTCTGATTTTTGCCGCCGCCGCCCCTCCGCGCACCTTCGCGCGACCGCACGCCTCTGCCAGCCTCCGCACACCTGTCAGCCACCGTACTAGCGCTTTAATTGCACCTGCACCGCTGTCAGCCGCCGCCGGTGGTCCTCGCCGCTCTCGTGCTCGGTTTTGCCGCCGCCTCTGCCTTTCTTCGCCCCCAAGCCATCTCGACCTCTCCCGCGACTTCGAGCTCCCGCCAGCCTGCCCCTAAACCCCCAGGAGTCGTACGCCCTACCCCTGCCACCTCTGGCACGGCCGTGAGGCGTGGCAACGCCGCCGCCAAAATATCCTCCTCCCCTCTCCGGTGCAACCGATCTTCCTCCACTATTTAAACCGCCCCAACCCTCCCGTTAGATCCCACTGATGCCCCTGCAGCTTGCCAGCCACCCCCGAGCGTCCCCCTTCCCTCCCAACGCCGGTAATCCAAAAAATCCCCAATTCGGTGCCCTAACTCAATTTCCCCTCTCCGGCCACCCACCCTCCAATTCCCTTCTCCAGTAGCTTCTCCGAGCCCCCTGGAACCTTCCCCAAGTCTTGCCCTAGCCTCCCAACCCCTCTCCTTCCCCGGCGCCGTTCACCACTTCACCGCCACCCACCTCCACCGTGGCCGGCCCAACCCAAGCCTCCCGAGCTTCAGCCAAACCCCCTATGACCTTCCCTACACCCCACTGATGCCCTAGGACCAGCCCAATTGCCCCAAGAGCTACCCAGTCGCCCTAGCTTTCAAAAATGGCCGTGGGAGAGATGGCCTCGCCGCCGGCGAACGCCGCATCCGCTGGGCCCCCAACCGCCCAAAACGGACTCCCCTCACTCCCAGGAACCCGTCGGTACCCTCGGTTTGCGTCGCAAGTCGCTGGAGCTCCGCCGCCACTCGCCGCCCACTCCTCTGCTCTTCCGCGCGCGCGGGAACCCGGTGGAGGAGAAGAACAGTGCCCCGGGCACTGTTCATCCGACCCCGCCGCCCTGACTTGGCTGGGCCAAGCCAGCCACTCCGCGCCCGACCCGAGCCATCCCGCGACCCGGTTGGACCAAGCCCCGTCGCCGCGCCCGACCGAACCCGCCCGTTGTGCCTGATGCGTCCGACCGAGCCCAAGCGACGCGGTCGAGCCGAACGCCGGCGCGCGTTCGGCCGGCTCGAGCCCGATTGACACGGTTCGACCAAGCCTACCGCCGAGTCCGACCCGAACCCGAGGAACAGTACCGAGCCCAATGAACAGTGTCTAGCCCAAAGCCCAAAATACAAGTTTATACTCCCCGGATTCGTTTCGAGCCCGCCAACCCAAATCCAAGACCCATTTCCCCATATAGCCCTCCTATAACCCAATATTCCTAATTTAATGGAGTTTTTGGATTTTCTTTATTCTTTTATTTTCTCTATTCCTTGCTCAATCCTTCGGGCATGGAATTAACTTTATTTTATTTGTTTTGCGTTAGTTTACGAAGTCGAGATTTCGCAAGAGCAGGAGGGAAAAGCTCAAGTCTAGACCCGGCCCACTGAAGAATACAAAATAATCGAAATTGAACATCCGCAAGGCAAGTCGCACATATTTTTGATCATGTTGAACCTACATGTCCACTATTTATTTATTTACCAGTACTTTCATTATGTTATTTGTGAACTGTTATTTTATGTACATCAAATGCTTAGAATGACATGATATTAGCTATGTCCTACTACCCGAAAAGCCCTGTTTAACTTGATGGCCATATTCACCTTGACAAACCTAGTTACATAGAATGTAAGATTAATATTATCATGGTAGTTTAGGATCACATTGAATCTTTCTACTGTTAAGGTTTGGTATTGGTCTAGAGTTTTGGAAAGTTGGAAATAGGATAAATGAGGATCGCAGAGGTGGATCCAAGATCTTATCCTAGGGTGGAGGCTGGTTGTGGATTGGTGGCGACAGAGTACCGAATTTGGGTTTGTGAGTGGATGATGTCTCGGTTAAAATGTAAGGACTAGACCCTTATCTTTGAGTAACGGACATAGTAATCGCCCAACCACAAGCATTGACTTGGTCAAACCGGCTTAGTAATTGCTCAACTTCAATTGAACCTCTGCAATCTGGAAAGGGGAGACAGAGGGTGAGTTCGTATGGGAGGTGGTTAACCATACAAGCTGAGGATCGCGATGAGTCGGACGAGATCCGTGGGGTCATCCGAGCTTGTTGAGATTAAACACCTACTGGGCGGAGTCTACACAAAGAATTGAGCAGTGAACATCCTTGTTGTCTTAACTCTATCGCGGGAGTTAAGGGATCTTGTGGGTAAAGCAGGGCAGCTTTGCAAAGTCATGACAAATGGTATTCGAATACGCCGTGCTTCCGGTAAACGAAGCTGTGTTTAGTGGGTGAATCCAGTATCAAGGCATAAGTAGTTTTGGAATGGTTTGGTAATATTGAATAGTCGTAATCAAGCTTGAAACCCCCTTTACTTTAATGAAGTACATTTTAAAGGTTTCCAAATAGTTCCAACCAAAACTGCATCCACATAAAATAATAGACTTTATCCCCTTTTTCTTGATATACCATGCATGAAATTATTATTAAGCTCCGTGTGACTTGTTGAGTACGAGTGGTAGTACTCATGCTTGCTAAAAACATAAAAGAAATAACTAATTTGAGGATGCGAGAGAAGACGAAGGATGATTCATGACGCGATCAACGGCGTGGAATTAGGTCGTCTTCCGCTCAGGCGTGCCTGTGGCATTTTTAATCTGTAATGTAAGACTTGGCTTTTAGCCTTTATATTGTAATAAAGTTCGCTTTTACGCTTAAGCTTGTGTTGGCAATGTTATACGCTCAATGGAGGTACTCGCAGTTGAACAGTCCTGGACAGCTGCGAGGGTTTCATAATACTCCCGGAAATGGGGGTGTTACAAAGTCGGTGCCGTCGCTCGCGCCCGAGTCGGTGATCACGATCGTCACGCCATTTGGGGAGCAGTTGTAAGGATCTGTTCACCTGACCTGTTGGCAATTTGACATTGTTAGCGGGGAGGGAATGGAAGACGAATGATGTTTCACGACGCAGTCCACACAACCTGCTGGCACTGATGGATTTTACCTGGTAGCAGGCGCCGCAGCCTACCCCGTTCCTGTAGAGGCTCGCTGACGCTGAAACATCGCCGTTGTTGAGCGTTGCCCCGAATGAGCCATACTCACATGCTCCATCTGAAAGTCTTCGTCAGAAACAAGGTTTTCCCCTTTTGACAGAAGTATCTGGTTGGCTTACAGATTTAGGCCACGTTCCATAGCGATGTCTTCTGGCTTTTAAAGCCAAAAGTCGATTGGAACACGTTGTCTTCTTAACATGGTATTTTCCTTTTCTGTGTAGATATAATTGTGTTTTCTATTTTCTCTATTTTTTAATTGAATATCTCAGAAAAAAAAACTAACGCCGATAGTTCTATTAGCTTGATGATCTTTCGGTAGTAAACATAGCTTAGTTTTTTTTCTGGCACATGTGAGCTACAGAATTCGAATGACATATCTGATACAGTATCATGTACTTACTTTCGGTCCCTTTTGTAACAGAGTTGGGGTAATATGCCGCTTTCGACACGGTGAAGTTTGCATCTGCAGTAGCCCTAGAGAGGCACACGAGGAGAGAAAGCAAGGCTGGGAGATGGCGATGAAGTGGCTGAGCCATTGGCACAATGAAGTACGGAGATGTAGCAGCAAAGCCTAAATAAAAGGTGGTGCATGCAAGAGGGGGAGTGCAGCCGGTACTTATAGCGTTCGTCTTTGTGTTGCTGCTTGCTACCCTTTCAGGTTGTTCATAAGAGTTACGGGTTGGAACTTGGAAACTTTTTGGTTTTGAATGGATGGGAATGCCAATGCCGTTGTTGACAGTGCTGCTCTGGTGTATATGTGCACCCAAGCTCAGCTCTCGTCTTTTTTCGCTTTCTCACGCGAGCAGGTGCTGTACAGTACTCTGTGAAAATTTAAGGAAAGATGTAAAGCTGTTTCGTGGCAGGTCGAATCGTGCTTTCGCGTTGCAAAGAAGACTCAGGTCCCATTTAGAGCTTGGGAATCTAGCCTTTTTTTTTTCTAGGAACTGGAAATTTAGTAAGATTCCTATGGGAATTGATGGGCTCCCTAGGGAATTCAAGTGTTTCAAACAGTTCCTCAGAATTAGCACAACTATGGTTTGAACGACCAATGGCCCTCGTGTTTTTTGTCTGTCGGGTAGAAAGGTTATTCAATGACTGAAACTGGCACGCCAGCTCAAAAGGGGTACCATTTGACATTTGTTCAAGTGAGCCTATAAAGAATTACAGAGGCTAGTCGTAACTCTCAGATCCTGAAGTACAGAAATCAAGTCTTTTTTGTGTTGTCATTACCATTGGCAGTTTGTGTTATTAATTTTATTACGAGCACTTACCGTTCGAAGCTCACTAAGACTCTGTTCTTTTCAGCTTCTATAAATTGTTTTTGTCTTTTCTACAGTAACTAATTTTTAACCGGAGTATTTTTTCAAGATAGAGTTTACTAGTTAATTGTAGTACATACTATACCGACTTCATTTATATTAGTAAAAACCGTACTTGAGTTTCTATTACTCTATAATCTCTTGCACGAACAGTCTAAAAACCACAAGCCACAGCTAAAAGCCATAAGCTACAGCTAAAGAAAACAGGCCTTTAGACTAGCCACAAACACACGAGTGCCTGAGTAATGCAACCCCTCAGGACCTGACCCAATTGTTATAGGGCAATCAAGCGTGCAGAAGATAAGCAAAATTACCGCAAAATCGCATCTCGCAGTCGCTTATTGCGTTGTCATCATCGTGAACGGAAAACGATGGCCTAAAGAAAGTTGAATGATAAAGAGAAGACGAAGGCTTCAAACGGAGGAAGAACATTGACCAAGATTGGAGAACTGAAGGAACTAGATAGCAAATCGTCGAAGCCATCTCTCGCTTTCTGGAAAGGCTAAGTGCTTTCCTACCAACAAGATGTTGAAAGATACTACAAGAGGCAAACCTTTTCTGCACACTGTTCGAGTCAAGACATTAACAAGCAATATCCAATGCAATCACAGATAGGATGTAGTATCAATCTTGCCCTCTCCAAAGGAAAATTATATGAATGGGTATGTGAAAGGAAACCGATTATCAAGGCTTAAATCTCATAATCATTTAGAGATGAACAACAGCCTTCATCTAATTTCTAGTCTGTTGATCTTCGTATTTTGTAGTTCGAATTGAGGATGACAAATTAACGTGCATAGTCTTCAGATGAGCAAATGAACGATGGTCATAAGCGTAAGGCTCCAAGTCTGCAACTCACAGAACGATCCTAGTATGAACCTGATCAAAATCTTGACATGTGCACAATGATGATATGATCAACTGAGGTAGGCAAGAAGAAACCGGGGTGGCTGCTGCCGGAGACCACGCTACCAGAAAGGAATGCCCAACTGGACCACAAGTTCATCCTGATCACAGCATAGCTGACATGGATAGCACCAACTTTCAGCTTTCCAGGAGCCAAACGGCAATATGTAGAAGAGTATCTCATATAGTAAGAAACAGTAACATTATGATGCCTTACCCTTTATAGTGGAGACCTGGAACAATTTCTATCTCAAGAGGTAAGGATTTGACAAAGTAACGTACTTGAAATGTGTACCCGTTGCTCACGCCATCGGTTGCGCAGATGAATTTCCACGAACAGGACAGCAACAATGGCCAGCACTAAAACGATGTCTTCATTCACCATTGACAAGGATGGCCACTGTGCAGTGTGGACAGCAGCAGCTAAGCCATAGCTGAAAATTGCAGATACTTGAAGAGACACGGATGGTTATATTGCTGGAGCCCTTGGTATCGTATCCTCAAATTTCAACAATAATAACCACAAGCAGTATTCGCATAAAAAAAGAACAGTGATGAATTTTCAGAAGAACAAATCATCAAGAAGGGATAACCATTATATGATGTTAGACAAGTAGGCAACCAGAACAGATTGCTATGGACTCTGGATTACTTATGGCTTTCATTATTTGATATGTGTTCACACATACACACACAAAGGTAATAACATTTGTAGAAAATTGGCATTCACAGTTATATTGCACACAAGATACTTAAATTACAAAATGTACAGCAAATTCAAATGTGACATACAGGGAGCCTATCTAGCACTCTCCAAGTGTACCTTTAACAGTATTAGATTCAATTAAAACTGAGACAAATGTCGTGTTCTATCATGTGGTGGATGCATGAAAACAATCGAAGCTGGATACTTTATAACGAAAGTGGCTATATTTCTAAAGATCCAAAACACAGCCTAAGTAAATTGTACATGCTCAATGAATAGACGTTATACAGCTAAAGTAGAGCTCTAGTCTTTCTTGTACACTATTGTTGTATAGACTGGACTCCACATGTTGTTCTTGACATAATCAACGGTTTATTCCTGTATCATAAAGAGTTCCAAGGTTAATGAAGTAAAGAAGAATAAAATCATAATAATAAGCCAGTCTTGGATGGTGAAGAGATTAACCACCTCACTGAGTCTTGCAAGTTCACGTGTATCCATGTCACGTTATCCCTCAGCTAGATCCTCTGCAACAGCTTCCCTCACAACTGCTGCTGTCACCTCCTTAGTGATGTCACGTATTCTGCATGTATTATAAAATATCAAAAGGCATAACATACATAAAAAACTGGAACATCGGTTTTAGAATTATATAACCTGGAGATCGGAGGGTAAATTATCCCTTGGAGAACCTCTTCTTTCATGTATGATGCCAAGCTAAACAATTTTTCCTGGTTAACAAAGAAAAAAAAGATTAAATAAGTATTTCAGTTGTCTTAAAAGATATAATAATTGAGGTTAAGGTAGTCACCGCTCAGCCGCAGCCTGGAGCATTCCATCATAGATAACTCGTACACCAGACAAAGGGCCTGTTCTTTTTGGCTGAGACTTATGGCTTTTGGCTGCGACTTGTGGTTTTTAGGCTGTTCATGCAAGAGATTACAGAGTAATAGAAACTCACGTGCGGTTTTTGCCGATATAAATGAAGTCGATATAATATGTACTACAATTAACTAGTAAACTCAATCTTGAAAAGACGTCCCGTTTAAAAGCTAGTTACTGTAGAAAAGTCAAAAATAGAAGCCAAAAGCTGAAAAAGAACAAGGCCAAAGGGGTTCCATTCTCTATTCTGCATTGCGATGAAGCAAAGCAAATGAAATCATAATTTGTACAAGAACAAAGTCCAACAGCATAGTGTACAATCGAACACAATATAACTACACCCATCGTACTCGGGTTCACCAAGGATGATTCCTAACCGTTGCCTACTTCATCTGACCTCCACACATGGTCAAGACTGTAACACCCCGCCCACTCTTTGGGCCAAGATGCTACCACCTCTGCAACTCTTACCATTTCAACACAGGACAAGAATTTAAAACCAGCACTAATTTATTTATTATGCTGCGTTCAGTCACATCATAGCATTTCTAGTGGATACTCTAACTTAGTAAAAGCTAAAGTACACTAACAAAAGGTGATCCAAAAGTGCTACTGGTTCGTGCCAATCATTCATGTGCTAATCCCGCCCGCCTGTCGTCCTCAACGGTCACTAAAAAAACATCAACAAAGCAAGGCTGAGTCCACCGACTCAGCAAGTACAAAGCAAACAGCAAATAACAGGTTGATTCATTAGACCATAATCATTCCCGTTTCCTTATCCACTTTTCCATTTAACCATTCTACGTTCGGATGAACTATTCATCATGCACATGCACATGCTCATGCATCTCTTTCTCAACTCTTTAGTCTATACCGGTATAGCAGAGTGAGCACCCGTCGATGCTCACCCAAGCCCGCCCTGTTTCATGCGGGGACCTCAAGCCCGTCCTGTTTCATACGGGGACCTCAGCTCCACTCCCGTGGAGCGTCCACTCAACGTGGACCAACTCATGCTCTTTTCATGACATGCATGCAATGCAAGATCCTTTATGCATATCAACATGGCATGTCTCAATCATCCTCATTTCTCACTTCACAATATGCATTTCAAAATATTTAACTTACCCCAATATGGTAAGCCATGCATTATCATTCAATCTAACCGAAATCACTATCCGAATTCACCGCTTTACAAAGCACTTGCCTGGTTAGCCTCGGGGATGACGTGTGGATGGCTCCGACCCGGGATCTCCACCTGCGTACATGTCACCCCGACTCAACGACAAAACAAAAAAAATCCAAAGCTTAAATGAATAGCAACGATCCTACGCGCGGACTCGACTCGAGCGTAGAATGTACGGGGTCAAGGTCCCGACACGCAGGCGCCAAACCCCCATTTTTTTCTTTTTCTCCTCTTTTCTTTCCTTCTCTTCCCTTTCTTTCTTTTTTTTTCACCTACCCGGCCGGCCTCCTCTTCCTTTTTCTCTTCCTCCCCCTGGCTCTCTCTCTCCTCTACTCTAACCGGCCAAATGGCCTTCCCAGGTAGCGCGCGCTCTCGGCGGCCGGCACTTGGCCCGCCGCCGGCGACTCCACCGGCTCCCTCCCTCTCTCTGCGCGCACGGCCGGCGGAAGGCCCCTCCAGCGGCGGCGGCGCGCGCGCGTCGTCCCCATCTCCTCCTCTCCATGTCCCCTCTCTCCTCGCAGCGCCTCCAAGCACGGCGTCGGCGGCGCGACGGCCGAAGCGAGTCCGCCCCGCCGCGCATCGGCTCATCGCCCTGTGCCGCCGACCCCTGCGCGGCACAGTCGGTGCTTAACCTTCCCCTAATGCCCTCAGCTTCACTGCGCATGGCGCCTCGCCGCCGGCCACCTCTACCGTGGAGGTCTCCTCTACCACCTACTTTATTTTTTTCACACATGGATGGGGAATCGTACCTCGCTCGGCTCGATTGGGTGGGGAGTGAGAAGGTGATGACGATGGCCGTGGAGAAGACAACGCCCTCCTTGCGGCTCCGTTGGCCCTTCTCACCTCCTCCGGTCCCGGTTGGGCTCGACGTGGCTCGGCGGTCCTTGGCGGCTTGCGGTCGCCGTGGGCGTCGTCCTCACGTCGTCGGCCTTCCCTAACCTCCCACCCTCCCCTACTCCATTTTCCTTTCCTTACTTCCCTCGGTGGTGAGCTTTGGGAGTGTGGTCATGCCCGAGTTTGGGGCTTGCTCTGTGGCTACTCTCGGTTTGGCGGTGAGGAGTGGAGAGTGTGCTTCACCGGCTTTGTTCTTATCCTAAGCGAGAAAAGAGGTGAGCAGATAAGGCTTGCTACGGTGTCTGGCTTATTAAGGGCTTGGTTGGGCTTACCTTTGTGTCGAAATGACTGCATGCCCTTCCTTCCTTTCCCATGCAATTGATTGCTCAAGGGCATTTTGGTCCAATATTGTCTGGTTTTGGGATTTCTTTTCTGCAGCGTAATACTGATGAAAGGTAAGGTTAGAATTGCCGGATGAAGAAAACCTATGTCGCGAGATGGTGCCGACTACCCCTAGGCGGTCTGGGAACCTCTGAAGGCGCTACTCGGCTCTCTAGACGGTGCCGACTGTCCTGGGGTGGTCTGGGAACCTCTGCGAGCGACACTAAATCGATACTCTAAAAATCGATGGGTCTGACGGCAAAACTATACTCTCCCCTTTATTTACCTCTAATGTTTCCCTTTATGCAATTTGGGGTATTACATTCTACCGCTAATGAATTCGACCCAACTCGGCATTCAACAATATACACGAAAGAACAAAATATAATAAACTGCACATAATATAACATTAACTCGTACCCATGGAGAACAAGTCCGGGTACTTCTCGCGCATGCGAGATTCCAACTCCCATGTTGCTTCTCGCTCAGACTGATGTGTCCAAAGCACTTTAACATACTTTATCGTTTTATGCCTCAACACCTTCTCTGATTCCTCCAGAATCCGAACTGGACGGGACTCGAAGGTGAGGTCTTGCTTTATAGACACCGGTTCTAACACAATCTCATGCTCTGGATCTCGCAAATACTTTCTCAACATTGACACATGAAACACATCATGCACTCCTCGCATGGAGTCAGGGAGATCCAAACGATATGCCAACTTTCCAATCCGTTCCCGAATTAGAAATGGGCCAATGTACCTCGGGCTAAGCTTCCCTTTGGTACCAAATCGTACTATGCCTTTAGTGGGAGATACTCTCAAAAGCACCCGATCCCCCACTTTGAACTCTAGTTCTCGCCTTCTGACATCTGCATAGCTTTTCTGCCTACTCTGGGCAGCTAGCAGATTCTGTCTAATCTCTGCCACTCGCTCTACTGTTTGTTGGACCCAATCTGGCCCCAAAACAGCCTTCTCGCCCACTGCATCCCAACACAGTGGCGATCTACATTTTCGCCCATACAAAACCTCAAACGGTGCTGCTCGAACACTGGAGTGGTAGCTGTTGTTATAGGCAAACTCCGCGAGTGCCAAATGATCCTCCCAGCTACCCTTCCAAGACAGAACACATGACCTCAACATGTCCTCTAGTGTCTGAATGGTGCGTTGCATCGCCCATCCGTCTCGTGGGTGGAAAGCGAGATTGAATCGAGTTTCGTGCCCGAGCGCCCGCAAGCTCTCCCGAACTTGAGACAAACTTGGCGTCTCGTCTCAAACTATTGTCTTTGGCACACCATGCAACCTTACTATTTCTCGCATATATGGGTGCCAATTCACTTGCTTTGAGTTCGTGGTGCGAATGGGGATGAAGTGCGCGGACTTACTGAACCGGTCCACCACTACCCAAATCGCATCCTTACCTCGCTGGGTACGAGGTAAGCCGACTACGAAATCCATGGTGATATCATCCCATGGCCACTGAGGAACCTCCAAAGGCTGCAATAGCCCAGCGGGACGCTTGTGCTCAGCCTTCACTTGCTGGCAAACCCCGCAAGATGCCACATACTTGGCAATATCCACTTTCATCCTCTTCCACCAGAAGTTCTTTTTGAGATCACGATACATCTTGGTCTCACCAGGATGCACCGTGTACGGGGTACGATGAGCCTCTCTCAAAATATCATCCTTGACCTGAGCCTTCTGCGGCACGCAAAGGCGGCCTTTAAATCGCAATGCGCCTGACTCATCAAGGCTGAAATTCCCCGTCTTTCCTTCATCAAGCCGCTTTCTCACTTGCTGTAGCAATCGATCATGCTGTTGCGCCTCTTTTACTCGCTCTGGGATTGCTGATTCCAGCGATAGCTGCATCTCAGCCTGTGCTGTGCCAGCAAAACAATAAGAAATTCCCATCCGTTCAAAGTCAGCAACGAGACAATCTAGAGTGGAGGGTGTCATCTTGCGACTAAGGGCATCAGCAACCACATTTGCTTTGCCCGGATGGTACTGAAGGGTAAGATCGTAATCTTTAATCAACTCCAACCACCTCCGCTGCCTCAAATTCAGCTCCTTCTGAGTGAAAATGTATTTGAGGCTTTTGTGGTCAGTGAAAATATCACAAGACTCTCCATACAAATGATGCCTCCAAATTTTTAGAGCGAAAACCACTGCGGCAAGCTCTAAATCATGGGTAGGGTAATTCTGCTCATGCTTCTTCAACTGTCGCGAAGCATACGCGATCACTTTATTGTCTTGCATAAGCACGCAACCCAGACCCACTCGAGACGCATCCGAGTAGACCGTGAAACGCTTCCCGCCAGAAGTGTGAGAACAGAGCGATTACCAACTTCTCTTTCGAGTTTTAAAGCTGCGCTCACTTTCATCGGTCCATCGGAATTTCACACCTTTCCGTGTGAGTTGAGACATTGGCTTGGCAATGAGAGAGAAGTCTTTCACGAAACGCCGGTAATAACCAGCTAGGCCAAGAAAACTCCTCACTTCTTTAACACCGGATGGCCTCTTCCACTCCACGGCGTTGAGACCTTGCTTGATCAATCAAACGCCTTCCGGTTAATTACATGACCCAAGAAGCTCACTTCAGAAATCCAAAACTCGCACTTTATCAATTTAGCAAAGAACTGATTCTTCCTCAGAGTCTCAAGCACGAGTCTCAGATGCCGCTCATGCTCTTCCTCCGTCTTGGAATAAATCAAGATATCATCGATGAACACCACTACAAAGTCATCCAAATACTTGTGTAGCATACTGTTCATCATCTCCATGAAGATAGCAGGGGCATTTGTCAGTCCAAAAGACATAACTGTAAACTCATAGTGCCCATATCTTGTGGAGAAAGTTGTCTTTTCAATGTCTTGCTCGCGCACTCAGATTTGATTATACCCAGACTGCAGATCAATTTTTGAGAACACCTTGGCTCCTTTCAGTTGATCAAACAGGTCCTCGATGCGAGGCAATGGGTATTTATTCTTGATGGTCACCGATTGAGAGCACGGTAATCTATACACATGCGCCAACTCCCATCCTTTTACTCGATGAATAGGACAGGGCTCCCAAGGTGACACATCGCGATTTAATCATGCCTTTGGACAGCAACTCGTCCAGCGCTTTTCAACTCCTCTTGCAATGGTCGTGCCAAACGGTAGGGAGACATGGAGATAGGTCTTGTGCCAGGAACAAGATCAATTCTGAACTCCACATCTCGCTTGGGTGGCATACCCGGAAGCTCTCCAGGAAACACATCGGGATACTCACACACCACAGGAATATCCTCAATGTGCAACTGCGCACTTGGCTTCTCCGTAAGGGCTAGAAATAACCCAGACTTCATTGTACGTTGACCAGGAAACAGGCTGGCCAACACCAAGAGGGAACACGTAGGTGCATTCCCTTGAAAGATTATCTCCTTCCCCGAAGAAGCTTGCAAAGTGACTGTCCTCCAGAAGCAGGAAATCACGGCTTGGTAGCGATGCAACCAATCCATGCCAAGGATAACATCAAATGGCTCTAACTGAATAACCATGAGGTTGACAACAAATTCCTCGCCATCTATTGCAACCACACAGCCAGGGCATACTGTAGAGCTCGCTAGGATACCTCTCGGGGTACTAACCACAACCGATTGAGAAATTTGTTGGACACTCAACCTGGCCTTCCCAACAAACTCCCGAGACACAAAAGAATAGGTAGCACCAGAGTCGAAAAGAACAAGGGCTTCACATGAGTCCACTAGCAGGGTACCTGTCACCACGTCAGGTCGACTCGCGGACTCGGCAGCAGGCAGTGAGTAGACTCCGGGTGGTGTCGGGGCGGCAAGAGCCCCAACGCTCTGCTGTGGCGGCAACGGAACTGGAGGTGATGTAGCATGCTGAAATGGAGGAGTCTGTGCAGGTTGCCAATAATACCCGGCAGGTGGAGCCCAAGATAGAGGAGGCTGCAGCACAGGGGCAGCCGCCATCATCTGGACTGAACCCCGCGGTGTAGAATTCGACGAAGATGAAGATACTGGCTCCCACTTGATGATGCTTTGGTAGATTCGGCGACAAGCAACCGACATCTTGTGGCCCGCCAAGCCACAATGCCGACAGTTCCCCGTCCAGGAACACTCAGCAGCACGGTGCCCCTCACCGCACTTGAAACAGATCATGCCTTGTCCTGGAACAGGACGCAAGGCTGGAGTCGCCGATGAAGAACGAGGCGCTGAAGAAGACATCCTCGAAGTCTTGGACTTGGACGATTGTGGGGGACGCTGGCCCCACTTGGACTTCTTGGGAGCGGGCCGCTGCGACGACCCACCCCCTTCAGTGTAGCTCCTCTTCTGGTCACCACCAGAAGCGCTCGGACCACCAGAGGGTTGCAGCCCTTTAGTGAGCTGCATCTCCAGCTCCATCCTCTGGCCTGCTCCACCACGGACCTAAAGTCGCGCGGTGCAAGAGCTCCATGACATGCCGAAACTCGAGTTGAGCCTCGGCGAACCTTTGGCCTTCTCAAGGTCGTTATTCGCGACCGATGGCACGGCGGATCAGTTGTTGAATGCTGCCTCGCACTCACCACGGTCATCTTTCCTGCACGAAGGTTGTGAGTGACCTCCATACTTTCCACAAAAGAATCTGGGTAATACTTCGCCTTAAATTGTTCTTTGAAGACTTCCCATGTAGCGGGACCACGGCGGGAGTCTCGGCTAAAGAACCCCTTCCCACCAGATGTCCGCCTGACCCTTCAATTGGAAAGCCACAAAGCGAGCTTTCAACTGAGAGCTCATCTCAAGGGCTTCAAACTGCCTCTCCATGTAGCGCAACCAATCCGCAGCCTGGACTGGTGTGCCCGAACCATCAAAGGTGTCTAGTCGCAGGGCCAACCACTCACGAAGGCCCATCCTTGCCTCCTGTACAACCGGAACGGCAACAGGGGCAACAGCGGGTACAGCCGCAGCAGCGGCTGCTTGCGGTTGTCGACGATACGCACGGATTTCCTCTATGAACTCCTGCAGCAAGGCTGAAGATCTTGCCGAATCTCTAGCTACAGAATGTTCAGCGGAGGCAACCTCGGCATCAGATGCCTCCTGCTGAACCTCTAGCGATGGCTCCGCTTGGGCATGACCACGGCCACGGCCACGGCCCCGGCCTCCACGGCCACGTCCACGTCCTCTACCTCTCGGCATATCTGTTCACGACAGACAACCAACCAAACATTTATTTCACAGCACGAATTAATATCAACGCTAGCGAAACGTAGATACATTGCAAGACCCATTCCCAACCTATGGTGCACCAGTGTGTCAAATTTTAATTTTAATTATTTTTATTTAGGCCTAAGTCAAATTTTAGTTGAATAATTAACCTAAGTTATCAAATTTTCTTTACCACGGACCTAACGCCCGCTCGATACCAATCAGTAACACCCGCCCACTCTTTGGGCCAAGATGCTACCACCTCGCAACTCTTACCATTTCAACACAGACAAGAATTTAAAACCAGCACTAATTTATTTATTATGCTGCGTTCAATCACATCATAGCATTTCTAGTGGATACTCTAACTTAGTAAAAGCTAAAGTACACTAACAAAAGGTGATCCAAAAGTGCTCTTGGTTCGTGCCAATCATTCATGTGCTAATCCCGCCCTTTGTCGTCCTCAACGGTCACTAAAAAACATCAACAAAGCAAGGTGAGTCCACCGACTCGGCAAGTACAAAGCAAACAAACAAATAACGAGTTGATTCATTAGACCATAATCATTCCCGTTTCCTTATCCACTTTTCCATTTAACCATTCTACGTTCGGATGAACTATTCATCATGCACATGCACATGCTCATGCATCTCTTTCTCAACTCTTTAGTCTATACCGGTATAGCAGAGTGAGCACCCGTCGATGCTCACCCAAGCCCGCCCTGTTTCATGCGGGGACCTCAAGCCCGTCCTGTTTCATACGGGGACCTCAGCTCCACTCCGTGGAGCGCCCACTCAACGTGGACCAACTCATGCTCTTTTCATGACATGCATGCAATGCAAGATCCTTTATGCATATCAACATGGCATGTCTCAATCATCCTCATTTCTCACTTCACAATATGCATTTCAAAATATTTAACTTACCCCAATATGGTAAGCCATGCATTATCATTCAATCTAACCGAAATCACTATCCGAATTCACCGCTTTACAAAGCACTTGCTCGGTTAGCCTCGGGGATGACGTGTGGATGGCTCCGACCGGATCTCCACTGCGTACATGTCACCCGACTCAACGACAAAACAAAAAATCCAAAGCTTAAATGAATAGCAACGATCCTACGCGGACTCGACTCGAGCGTAGAATGTACTGGTCAAGGTCCCGACACGCAGCGCCAAACCCCATTTTTTCTTTTTCTCCTCTTTTCTTTCCTTCTCTTCCCTTTCTTTCTTTTTTTCACCTACCCGCCGGCCTCCTCTTCCTTTTTCTCTTCCTCCCCGGCTCTCTCTCCTCTACTCTAACCGGCCAAATGGCCTTCCTGGGCGCGCGCGCTCGGCGGCGCGGCACAGCCCGCGCCCGGCGACTCCACCGGCTCCTCCTCTCTCTCAGCACGGCCGGGCGGAAGGCCCTCTCTCGGCGGCGCGCGCGCGTCGTCCCCATCTCCTCCTCTCCATGTCCCCTCTCTCCCTCGCAGCGCCTCCAAGCACGGCGTCGGGCGGCGCGACGGCCAGAGCGAGTCCGGCCCGCCGGCATCGGCTCATCGCCCTGTGCCGCCGACCCCTGCGCGCGGCACAGTCGGTGCTTAACCTTCCCCTAATGCCCTCAGCTCACTGCCGCGGCGCCTCGCCGCCGGCCACCTCTACCAGGAGGTCTCCCTCTACCACCTACTTTATTTTTTTCACACATGGATGGGGAATCGCACCTCGCTCGGCTCGATTGGGTGGGGAGTGAGAAGGTGATGACGATGGCCGTGGAGAAGACAACGCCCTCCTTGCGGCTCCGCTGGCCCTTCTCACCTCCTCCCGGTCCCGGTTGGGCTCGACGTGGCTCGGCGGTCCTTGGCGGCTTGCGGTCGCCGTGGACGCCGTCCTCACGTCGTCGGCCTTCCTAACCTCCCACCCTCCCTACTCCATTTTCCTTTCCCTTACTTCCCTCGGTGGTGAGCTTTGGGAGTGTGGTCATGCACGAGTTTGGGGCTTGCTCTCTGTGGCTACTCTCGGTTTGGCGGTGAGGAGTGGAGAGTGTGCTTCTCACGGCTTTGTTCTTATCCTAATCGAGAAAAGAGGTGAGCAGATAAGGCTTGCTACGGTGTCTTTGGCTTATTAAGGGCTTGGTTGGGCTTCCTTTGTGTCGAAATGACTGGCATGCCCTTCCCTTCCTTTCCCATGCAATTGATTGCTCAAGGGCATTTTGGTCCAATCTTGGCTGGTTTTGGGATTTCTTTATCTGCAGTGTAATCTGATGAAAGGTAAGGTTAGAATTGCCGGATGAAGAAAACCTATGTCGCGAGATGGTGCCGACTACCCCTAGGCGGTCTGGGAACCTCTGAAGGCGCTACTCGGCTCTCTAGACGGTGCCGACTGTCCTGGGGTGGTCTGGGAACCTCTGCGAGCGACACTAAATCGATACTCTAAAAATCGATGGGTCTGACGGCAAAACTATACTCTCCCCTTTATTTACCTCTAATGTTTCCCTTTATGCAATTTGGGGTATTACAAAGACCCATGTTTTTTTGCCTTCTTGAGTGTTCCAGGGGACAGTAGAGAGAGGTGACTTTTTCTCTCCCAAATTCCACTGCCAAAAACTGTGAATCTGGGATGTGATTTAAACCTACATATGATTGATCTGATCGTGCTACTCTAGCTCTGCGTCTCAGTGGCTTGTAGATGTTCAAGATTCAAGGAATTGAGAGTTCGGCTTGGTGCTAGGGAAGAGGCGCCGCTCATCTTAGCATGAAGCTTCTACTGGAGTTGATTTCATTTCTAATTTGGGCTCTTGGCTCTGAAGATTCAAGGAACCAGTTTCGTTTTATACTTGATTTCTCTTCTAGAAGTGCTCTGTGCTGTTGCAATCCAGGGTGATTAAGGGGAAACTCTAACGTTTCTACCGCCCTTGGTTGCGCTATGAGAACACTCTAGGAGGAGAATAATTTGTCAAATGGCAAATGAGATTGTCAGTCCCACCCGATTGACAAAGGAGAATATAGTGGAGATTGGAAATAATTTTAACCATGAGAATGAAGGAGTTGCTAATCTTCTAAGCCGGTTAAAGCTTGCCTCAGAGGAAACGGAGTTTGTTCTGGAAGATGGAGAGGATATTGACAAAACTGCTTCAGAATGGGCAATAATAGGTAAAGTTCTAGCTCCAGCAGTCTTGCATCTTAATACAGTAATGGCAGCAATGAGGCCAGCCATGGGGCAATCCTCGTGGTCTCTCCATGAGATCAGCTAGAGATAACTGTTTTATTATGGATTTATATCGAAGGCTGACAAGGAAAGAGTTTTAGAAGGTTCTCCATGGATGGTGGGCAAGCATGATGTGGTTCTTTAGCACTATAATGCTACTCTTCGCCCTTCAGATGTAAAGTTTGTTAAGCTAGCTATTTGGATTCATATTCTTAATCTCCCATTCAGTTGGATGAATGAAAAATGGGGAAGAAGAATTGCAAGCATTGTGGGAAATGTCCAGAAAGTGGATACAGATGAGAGTGGTAAGGCAAGTGGCCCGTTTCTTTGAGCAAGGGTGGAAATTTATATTGGAAGACCTTTGCGTCGTGGCATTTATCTTCGGTCAGAAAGGCAGGATCAGAAAAGTTGGTATGATGTGCAATATGAAAAACTGCCTTTCTTTTGCTTCTCGTGTGGTATCATTGGACACTCAGAGCTAGATTGCCCAAATCTAGCAGATCGAGATGGGCAAGATAGGCTCCCATATAGTAGCAAAATTCGAGCTCTAGATATGGACAAGAAGAAGGTGGCTGGTCTGAACCAATCAGCTAACTCTTCTTCCTTCCAGAAGTGGAGGATCATCGGAGAAGGGGGTTCCTCCTTAGTGAAATCAAGGACGAGGATAGCTGATGACCCTTCTTCCAAGGGAGAACAAAATCGGGTTGATGAAGGAGGGGTTGAAATTAGTGAGGAGGAAGTTTCACCTCTGGCACAAACTGAAAAAAGGGCGACTCCAGGTGGACATGGGAAGGTTGAGATGCAGAATAAAGCTGTTGTGTGTCAACTCTTTCCTGAAGATTGTGTGGATCATAGCTAGCATCCAAGAAGAGGAAACATATTCGTGCTAACAACAAGATTAAAAATGTGTTAGCTTTGATGCCAGTGGAGCATATGGAGGATGCTAGTGACTTGACAAAAGCGGCATCCTCACATATGCTTATGGACTATATAGAAGGGGATTTAACTGATGGTACTATTGGGGGTACTGGTATACAACGTAAAGAGTTGTTGGAAACAAAGAAAAAAAACGTGGGCTACCAATGCAATCCCACGGGCTAAGATGAAGATCATAAGCTGGAATTGGCGAGGACTCAGGAACCAACTGGCAGTTCATGGGCTACTAAATATGCAAAAGCAGGAGGATCCCGACATCCTTTTCCTCTGTGAAACCAAGCTATCGCAGGGAAAGATGGAAAATTTTAGATGGCTATTGGGTTTAACAAATATGATTGTGAGGAATCTTGATGGAAGAAGTGGAGGGATTGCCCTGTTTTGGCACAAGGACATAAAACTTGATCTTAGAAGCATGTCGAAGTTTCACATAGATGCTGAGGTCAGGGAAGAAGATGGTTTCAGTTGGTGTTTGACCGGTGTTTATGGTGTTCCAAGACAAGATGAAAAGTTCAAAACATGAAGCCTACTGAGGATTTTGTAGAACCAGATTGATAGCCCATGGTTGTGTATAGGTGACTTCAACGAAATCCTATTCAATTATGAGAAGGAGGGTGGTGTGGCTTCGGCACAAAAGGCTATGGATTACTTTAAGGTGGCTCTGGATCTCTGTCATCTCTCAGATTTGGGGTTTGAGGGGGATCCTTTTACTTGGAGGAATAATTTCCATCTGGCTATAGGCTATATCCAAAACGTCTTCATAGAGCTATTGCAAATCAAGGCTGGTGCTACAGATTTCCATTTACTAGAGTCATCCATGGTGAGCCTCGCCATTTAGATCATAGTCCTGTTGTGGTCTTGGCAAATAGAGAGGAGGTTCGTCAACCAAGGATTCATCAAGGCCAACAATTTAGGTTTGAAGCCCATTGGTTGGAGGAGGCTGATTGTCAAGAGGTAGTGGAAAAGGCCTGGACGTCGGCTTGCAAGAGCCAAACTCCATGAGTGATATACTAAGCTATATGGCAAATGAGCTAAAAGTTTAGAGCAAAAACGTTCTAGGTGACCTAGAGATATACTAAGTTATATGGCAAATGGGCTAAAAGTTTGGAGCAAAAACGTTCTAGGCGACTTAGAGAAGCGTATTAGAAAGACAAAGAAGGATTTGGAACATTGTAGAAAGGAACCAATATCGCAACAAAGAATAGATAAAGAGCATGTTCTACGGTTTAAACTGAACCGCCTAGAGGATCAAAAGGATACCTATTGGAGACAACGATCCCATGTAAATTGGCTGTAGAAAGGTGACAGGAACATAAAATTTTTTCATGCCTATGCTTCAGACCAAAGGAGAATAAATGCTATCAAGAAATTGTTGAAGGAAGATGAGTGTTGGGTGGAAGGCGACAAATCATTGAAACAACATGTGCATGAATACTATTCACATCTTTTTACCTCTAATGTAGGACTCAATCCACATAGCATTATTGAAAATGTTCAACCGAAGGTGATGCATGCAATGAATAATAGGTTGATGGATAGATTTACTCCCAAGGAAATTGAAGATGTTCTAAACCATGTTGGGGAATCAAAGGCACCAGGCCCGGATGGTATGCCAGCTCTATTTTTTAAAAGATTATGGGATATTATAGGAGTCCGGGTGAAATCTGAGAAAATCGAATATGTGAAGATATGATAGCTAGTTATTAGGAACTACGGGCTACATGTCAAAGTATGTAGAGATGCTTTGAGGTGAAGGTGAAGACAAGAGTCAAGAAAAGGTACCCAAAAACTTCGTCGGAGGTATTTTGGTAGTTAGCCAAATACCAGATTACTGTATTGATCAAAACCGTTATATGGGGAGGCATAAAGAAGAAGTGGTTTAAGTCAAGAAGAGCTAAAATTGCTAAGTGGATCAATCGCTAAGATGTTAGTGGGTTGAGTCTTGTAAATGTTTTAAGAAGCGTACATGAGTGTTAAACCTGTGTTAGTTGGATTAATGGGCTTCCCCGATATGCATAATGGGTTGGACCTATTAGGGCTTGTTGCTGGTTATTAAAGGGAATAAGAGGACATATTAGATACAAGGAATATAGGCTTTAGATTTTTGTTCTACCACCTTGTCGCCTTCTATGATTGTGTGAGAGAGAAAACAGTGGTGTTGTGGCTGCACCTTGTAATCATCCATAAGCACATAAAATTTATCATCTACTAGAAATAGATCAAAAGTTTGTCTCAATCATGTTCTTGTTTGTATTTTTACTTGGTTTTGTTTGTTCTTAAGTTAGATTTGTGATTTCTTGTTCATGGGAGTTCTAAACCAAACTCTTGCTTAAATTACCTTGCTGGGACGTGTGAGAATAGATCTAAAAAGCACCATACCTTAGATCTTCATGAGTAATAAGTAATTTGAGTTTTCTGGGTTTTGGTGTTCTTGCAACCTAGTTTTGATTCTCTTCAATTTAGTGAACACAAGCCTAGAGGTGGCCAAATGGGTCATGTCTGTCGGGCTGGCCCATAGCCTGGTACTATAGACATGACCTAAGGTACACCACGACATGAGGAGCTAGGCCACCACCTTGGCTCAGCGTGCCGGCACGGCATAGGCATGGTCCAGCACGACACGTCCCATTAGGCTCGTTCATTTTTTAATATTTATATATTTTTTATTTTATTTTTTGAATTTCATATAGTTAATTTTATAGGTATAAATAATTTTATTGTGTATTTTTAAAAATTTTATATGTTCTCTAGGATTTTCTTATATTTTTTAAAATTCTCATGGCAAATAGGCTAGATGGGCTTCCTTTGCCCGTCCAGCTAAATAGGCCTAGGCTGACATGGCACAACCTGTTAACTCACTAGGCCGTGCTTGGGCCACCCCCTCAGCCCACGGGCCGACACAGCATGGCCCGTTCAGGCTGACGGGCTAAACAAGTCATGCCTAATGGGCTCGTGCCATGTCGCTAATTTAGACAGGTCTATCTAAGCCTAAGAACTTTGTGATTATTGACTAGTTTAGGTTTTCAACCGCAAGAACTTTGTGATTCTTGACTGGTTTAGGTTCGTAATGTCTTGAACAAGTCTCATACAAAATTTGAAAGCGTTTGGATAGAAATTGAGCAAGTTCTTGAGATTTGAGTTTTGTTCTGAGAGGCTTTTAGACCTAGGAACAAGGGAAAGGTTAGATTGGCCCTAAATCTACGGTCACACTGACCTCACCAGTCATATCGGCCCTATATATGTGGTCAACCAACCCATCCTTGGTGGTCAGATCGGCCATGGGCTGAAGGTTGCTGATTTTGCTGGTTTAGGTTTTTAGCCTTATTTTGTGAAGCTTAGTTGATGCAACTTGAACTTGGTGGCTATCATAGTCACTTGAGTAAAAATTTTGAATACCATTAGGGAAAAATATTTGAACAACCATTAACCACCTTCTGATTGCCAGCATAGGCCCTACATGTACACTCTCAAGATCAGACAACTCCTTCACACTTTACGACCCCTTTTGTACAGTTCCACAGTTTTACCAACAATGAATGCATCCTCATCTTCGGCTGGATTAAGTTCCGCCACCAGCTGACGGCATCGCCACGAGCTCCATCTCCATCATGGCCCAGGCGTCCTCCTCCTCCCCCCGTCGTCATCCTCCTCTACATTGGCCTCTGCACTAAAACCGGTGACCTTCACATTGGATCCGGCGAGGGCGAGGCCAAATCCGTCATCCCAACGGCCTAGGAACCCGTAGAGAGCACGCACTAGGTGGCAATACAACGACATTTGCTATGAATTTTTATTTTTCCTCGCAACTTGTTGAAATAGGGGCATAATCCAGCTAGCTTTGGCAAAAGCCAAAAGCTCCAACTTGTGGGAGAGGGTTCAACTGTTTCAAACGCCCACAAGCTCGAAGCCGCACGTGGTTACCGTAACAAGCACCAATAGGGGTGCAAACGGGTCGGATTCAGACGGATATTGTTGTTACCATATCCTAACCCATATTTTTTCTCCGGATTCGATACCAATCGGATTCGGTACCAATCGGATTCGATGCCGGATCGGTCGGGATTAACCCATTTGTAAGGAATGCATGCAGTACAGCAAATGGAGTAGGAGGATGTACTGTCAAGAATTTGATGTTACTACTTAATAGCTGATGTGTAAGATTTTATTTTACCATTGCAAAAGAAAATGAAACGTCAAATAGCAGCACTAACATGAAATCAAACTTGAAGACGTATCGATTCGGACGGATATTGCTGTTACCATATTCTAACCCATATTTTTTTCTTCGGATTTGGTACCAATCGGATTCAGTGCCGGATTGGTCGGGATTAACCTGATCCGTTTGCACCCCTAAGCACCAAGCAGCCACCAAGGAGGCAAGGACCACCGCACTGTTCCCCTCCTGGGCAAGGAAAAAAAAAAGCGGCACCACCAGCCCAGCCCAGCCCAGCCTGCCGCTGCTGCTGGCTCATCCGCCGCGCCGGCCCCGCTCGTGCGTCCCTCCCCCTCTCCTACTCTCCTTCCTCCCTCGTTTTATTTTTTTATACCCCTTCCGTTTCCCTCCCCAGTCTCCACCCCGACCACCTCCCTCCCCAGTCCCCTCCCTCCTCGAGCCGGCAATGGCCGCCGCCGCTCCGTCGACGCCGCTGCTCAAGGACGAGCTGGACATCGTCATCCCGACGATCCGCAACCTCGATTTCCTCGAGATGTGGCGGCCCTTCTTCCAGCCCTACCACCTCATCATCGTCCAGGACGGCGACCCCAGCAAAACCATTCGGGTGCCCGAGGGCTTCGACTATGAGCTCTACAACCGCAACGACATCAACCGCATCCTCGGCCCCAAGGCCCGCTGCATCTCCTTCAAGGACTCGGCATGCCGCTGCTTCGGCTACATGGTCTCCAAGAAGAAGTACATCTACACCATCGACGACGACTGCTTCGTGAGTGTGCTCCCGCCCCTCCCCCCGCTCCCCTGTGATGCGAGATCTGTCTGTGTGTTGGTGTGTTTTGGTGCGGAGCAGGCTGGATCTTGGTCTAATTTGCTCGAATGATCTCCTGTCTTGGTGAGGTTTGTCGCGGGGAGGTGAGATCTTGTCTAGATTTTTGAGGTGAAATCTCTGGTTTGTTTTCTTCGTGGAGATGTCTTGTGGGACGATTTGAGTTGTGAGGTTTGGGTTAGTTATGCACTTAGACTATGATTTGGGATGTGAAGTTTACTTTGTTGTTACTCCTGTTACGTTCGTGCCGTGATCTGGGTAGGTAGATTGCAATTTTCACGTGTCTTAGATTACATTGATCTATCGAGTTGAGTGCTTAATCCGTGGAGTCATGCATATAGTTGCAGCTATCAGATCTAATCATGTCAGTTAAGTTTTGGGCTGAACTTTTGACCTGTTCCGGTGCAAAGGAGTGTCAAACATTTTAGAATCTGTTTTTTTCCCCGAAAAATGAACATTTTAGAATCTGTTTTTCCCCCCAAAAATGAACATTTTAGAGTCTAGCCACACTGCCTTGGTCCTCTAATGCTTGGAGTTGGAAGGGACATGAGGCTATGAGCTGCAATAACCACCGGATCTGTGGTACCCCACAATGGTTGTAGCCCTGTAGGATTCAGATATTTACGATGCAACAATGCAACTTGTATATATCGCCTTGCCGCCTTAGTTTGTCTGTTGCGCAGGTACATACATTTGTTTATGCTTGAGGGTCATGATCAGTAGCCTTACCTAGGGAACAAAACAATGCTTGTTAAACAATATCAAAACAGAAAAAGGGTACCTTGATTGCACCTTGCATGGATTATTCTGAAGACTAAACTTATAATATGTTTGGACTGAATGATATGTCCACTTTGCCTTTGGACCATACTGTTTTTTTATTGGCTATACGTCATTTTTTTTGGATTCATCTTTAGTTATAACATGTAAATCATGCTTTTACACGAGAATGTAAATGTAATGCTAAGGAGCAACCACCCCTCTGAAATCAACACATCTGATGGACCATCCCTTTATTAAGCCTTGATCATTAGTAAGACTCGATGGGCAGTGGAAAAATTCTTGTAGTGGTTAACATAGAGGCATTAGAAAGGTTCTCATAGGGCCTAACATCTTAACAGTGTTCCACCTAGGCACATACTGAAGTACCTTCTATTATATATGTGCTAACGCTCAGCAAAATTACTGGCAAACACGCTCACTGGTTGCATTGCAGTTTTTCCCTGAAAAGCAAGTAGTATGTGTATTCAAGTGAGGTTCCACCTGATTGCTATATAATTTAACTTTTATTGGATCATTGTGCTGGCTTATGATGCAGAGATAATAGAAGAAAACTTTGAACTGTAAAGATCAAGCTCTGCTCTGTAATGATCATTTGTTTACAGTTAGAAAAATAGTATGCCCTGTTCTATTTCATGGCATTACCTGCATTCAAGAAAGATCTACAGAATAGTTTTCTAGATTAGTTGACAGCCAATGCTGGCACATGCATAGCATATGCCTTGCACTAAAAAATTATAGCTTTGGAATGTGATGCCATTATTTAAGTTCTCTGATCTGTTTTGTTAAATACACTTGGGGTAATGCTAACACATGCCAGATCTTGCCCTACCGTTTTTTATTGGCTTATTGCTGACCTATTATTTTTGCAACATCTCAGGTTGCTAAGGATCCATCAGGAAAGGACATCAATGCACTTGAGCAGCACATCAAGAACCTTTTGAGCCCTTCTACTCCATTTTTCTTCAATACTTTGTACGATCCATACCGTGATGGTTCTGATTTTGTTCGTGGGTACCCATTCAGCCTTCGTGAGGGTGTCCCAACTGCTGTTTCTCATGGGCTTTGGCTCAACATTCCAGACTATGATGCCCCTACTCAGCTTGTGAAGCCCCTTGAGAGAAATAGCAGGTAAGGATGTTACATTTCAGCATATATATTTCATCTTTTAGGCAATCCCTTTTTGCTAATCTGATGTTTTCCTTCTTGAAATCAGGTATGTGGATGCTATTCTTACAATCCCGAAGGGCACCTTGTTCCCGATGTGTGGAATGAACCTTGCGTTTGACCGTGAGCTCATTGGTCCTGCGATGTACTTCGGTCTTATGGGTGATGGCCAGCCTATTGGTCGTTACGACGATATGTGGGCAGGATGGTGCACCAAGGTATATTCTGTTATTATTAAGAGTTGCATTGTTGCTATGCCTTTGAATGCAATTGAACAATACAATGGTCATGCACAATTGGATATGCCCAGTGCGTTGTGCAAGCTAATAACCATTACTGATCCATGCTTCATGATACTGTGCATTGCTCGGTTCAGTTCTATATTGGTGCAGTTGTCTTTGTACTGAGTAAATCATATCAATGTCTCCTATGCTGGAACATAGGTTATTACGGATCATTTGGGCTTGGGTGTGAAGACTGGCCTGCCCTACATCTGGCACAGCAAAGCAAGCAATCCGTTTGTGAACTTGAAGAAGGAATACAACGGCATCTTCTGGCAAGAGGAGCTGATCCCCTTCTTCCAGTCTGTGGCCCTCCCAAAGGAGGCCACCACTGTCCAGAAGTGTTACCTTGAGCTGGCCAAGCAAGTGAGGGTAAAGCTCAGCAAGGTGGATGGCTACTTCAACAAGCTAGCTGACTCCATGGTCACTTGGATCGAGGCTTGGGATGAGCTTAACCCACCAAAAGGTGCAATTGCTACCACAAATGGCGCTGCACCCAAGAGCAAGTGAGAGGCAGTAGCATACACTTCGTTTGTTCATGTGAACTATTCATACTGAAATACTGTTGTTTTGGTTAGTGCTGATGAACTGAGATCACTTCGTTGTAACTCAAAATTTTCACTTCCCTGCACAACTGTCCTGGCGGTTTTAGGGTATTTACATTTTGTCCCGTGTGATGGAACAGTTGTAATGTCAGAATTGGATTACCTTAAAATTATAATAAAGTTACTGTTTATGTTCTTGAGCGCTGCCTGGAAATTACTTAGTTTGATGAGAGTTGTTCTTAAAAATGTTTCTAGATGCACAGTTTCTTTGGTTTGTACTAAGGTACTCTGTGTGTTTCTTGTGTTGTTTCTTGAGAGCACAAGTAACATGATTGGCAATTGATATCAGCAATCATTTTTAGCGAAGAAATTAGCGGATGCTTGTGTCATACAGAAGTTCCAAAACTTAGTGTTTTTTATTTAGTAAAATGTGTTTTTTCAGCTACAAGCGCATTTCTGAATTCGCACTCGGTTTATGGTCACTCCCTCATTTTCTTTTTGTTCCTTTATCATTTGATTGGTAGAGGTACCTTCGCTTCATTTTCCAGCGGTTCCAAAACATAGTAGTGTTTGACCAACTCTTCAGATGTATTTATCTGAACAAACAAAGAACAGACCGTTTGAAGTTTACACTCCCGCTATTCTATGCGGCAGAGGTGCATATGAGAAAGAAAAAACTTGGAAACGATTGCTGTGTTTTTATTATTCTAGAAAACGCTCGCCAATTCGCATGCAGCTATCTGCTATTCGCGTTAAGAAGAAAAGAAGCAAACTCGACCAAAACAAGTCTTAAAAAAAAAAGAAGTAAAACGCTGGCCAATTCGAATGCAGCTATCTGCGTTAAGAAGAAGGGAAAATTTGTTCAGTAGCACTGAAAGATCACCTCTTTCGTAAAATACCACTAAAAAAACGGGGTTCCAGAAATTACCACCGAAAAACTCATTTTTTTTCGGGATTTAGCAATCTGGACAAAAATACCCATCTCCCTCCCCTCCCTCACCTTCTCTCCTCCTGCGCCACCCCGTCCGCCTCCCTCTTCCCCCGCCGCGCGGCCTCCGCCTCCTCCTCCTCTCGCGCCCCATCCCCGCGCCGTTGC
Organism: Dendrocalamus sinicus; assembly: GCA_036346575.1. NCBI lineage: Eukaryota > Viridiplantae > Streptophyta > Magnoliopsida > Poales > Poaceae > Dendrocalamus > Dendrocalamus sinicus. The sequence continues at coordinate 4,707,939 of CM070660.1, read as the reverse complement.
CTACCTCCGCCCCCACCTCCCTGCGCCTCCTCCTCCTCCTTTCCCCGCTCCCCCGCGTCCGGCCGAAAACCGCTGCCGCCAGCGCCACCTCTTCTTCAGGCGATCTCCCCTCGATTCCTTGCGCGGAGAGCATCACCTCGACGGCCCGAAGCTCCCCCAACCTCCGCCCGGAGCTGCCTTTCGCCCCAGGTTGCTAGCGCCACGGACCTCCTCGCGCCGCCCTTGGTCCCCGCCGTCGGCCCACCTCCGGCCCGCCCAGCTGCACGGTGAGAATCCTAGTATCTTCCTCCAGCTCGTGCTTCCCTACTTTCCTTCTTCCCTCCACACCGGCGCCGCCGCACCATACCACCTACGCCCCCAGCCGCCGAGCCTCGCCGCCGGCCCACCTCGTCGCCGCCCCGACCACCATGCCACCTCCCAGGGCTCCCTTCCCTCCCCACAACCCGTTTTCCCTTGCTAATCGCCTGAGGAAGAGGTGGCGCTGGCGGCGGCAGTTTTCGGCCGGACGCGGGGGAGCGGGGAAAGGAGGAGGAGGAGGCGCAGGGAGGTGGGGGCGGAGGTAGGCAACGGCGGCGGGGATGGGGCGCGCGGAGAGGGAGGAGGCGAGCGGCCTCGGGAGGAGGCGGGGAGGCCGGCGACGAAGCGGTGGGGGAAGAGGGAGGCGAACGGGGCGGCGCAGGAGGAGAGAAGGTGAGGGAGGGGAGGGAGAGGGGTATTTTTGTCCAGATTGCTAAATCCCGAAGAAAAATGAGTTTTTCGGTGGTAATTTCCGGAACCCCGTTTTTTTGTGGTATTTTACGAAAGAGGTGATCTTTCAGTGCTACTGAACAAATTTTCCCGAAGAAGGAACGAAGCGAACTCGACCAAAACAAGTCTTCAAAAAAGGAAGTAAAACGCTGGCCAATTCGAATGCAGCCATCTGCTGGGTCTGTTCTCTATAGTTGCGGCTTATGGCTTTTGCTGCGGCTTGTGGCTTTTAGGCTATTTGTGAGAGAGACTACGGAGTAACAGAAATTCACGTGTGATTTTTGTCGATATAGTATGTATTACAATTAACTAGTAGATCGCGTCATAAAAAAGTATTTTATTTGAAAGCTAGTTACTGTAGAAAAGTTAAAAGCTAAAAGATGTAAAGAACAGATCCAATTTATGTTAAGAAAAAAAGAAGCGAACTCGACCAAAATAAGTCTTAAAGAAAAGAGAAGTAAAACGCTGGCCAATTCGGATGCAGCCATCTGCTATTTGCGTTAAGAAGAAAAGAAGCGAACTCAACCAAAACAAGTACTCTTCAAGAGAAGTTGACCCCCCACAAAAAGAGCAACGTTGCCGGGGATAGAACCCGGGTCGCCCGGGAATACTCACCACTATACTACGACCATCTCGCTTATTACAGCCAGTTACAGGAAAGAAAATGGCTAGGTCTCTTCGCAACCGCTGCATTGAGAGCGTGCATCCTAACGTTTTGGTTCATCCTATTTAAAATTAAATACGACGCAAATAGTTACGAATTTTTTTTGAATTTTTTTTAGATAAGTCGTGATGAAATCAAGTATCCTACAAAAATTTAACCGAAAACATGGCGTATATTAGGAGAGAAAAAACAAATTTCAGTAAATAGTAGCTCTATTTTTTATTTTATTTTCTGATTTCATTTTCAGCAGGATTTTCCTCTTTTTTTTTTGTTTCTCCAAGTGTAGATTGAATTTACATTTAAGATTGTGTGGTATGATAGATTGATTTTGTGTCAATGTTATAAAAAAATTTCAGAATTTTTCATGACCATTGGTATCATTGAAGAGGATGGCTGCATATTTGGTGCATTTTAAGATAGTGCATTTTTAATAATTTTCAAAAGGTTACCGGCCGCGCGACGCTTTAGCTGTCCCCTTCCTTCTCCTTATAGCCGAGGCGCCATAGATGGCATGCTTCGATGCCTCGCGCGCTTAGCTTTCTTGGCTAAACCAGCATGGAAAGGAGATGGCAATGGGGTCGGTGTCGTTTAGTACTACTACTAGGAGGAGGAGGGTGTGCGCATGCGCAGAGGAGGAGGACGCGTCGTGGTGGATGTCATGTAGGGAGGTGGTGGTAACGACCGGAGGGTGCCGGCGAGGGAGAGACGGGAGGCGGTGGTTGACCCGTTTCTACGTGTTCGTCTCTCTCCTTCCTCGCTGCTGCCCGCGTTGGGGAGTCCAAGACGCCGACTGCGGCTAGGGCCGTTCACCCGTGCATGCGTCATACGCCATTTTGCAGCTAGTACCAGTGATCTCCACAAGTAGTGGCGGAGCCAAAATTTAGTTACGTCCTAAGCTCAATGATAGAATAATTTAGACTATATGGACTGAACCATAAAAATATTAACTAGACTAGATTGAATTTATCCGAACTATACATTAGATATTTTTTTATACCCCGAACTGAAACCCACGCTACTACTCAGAGTGTGGCTCCCTCCCTGTCCACAAGGCGTACCGGGCGGGTGATTAGCCAGCGAGCTGCAGCGCAGATCGGCCGGGGCTGCACCGGGTCTCATCTCGCGGATGTACGTGTACCGAGCTTTGAATCGTGGTCGGGCTGTCCAGCGAATCCCTTGCATTTATTCTGGACCGTTCGACGCGCGTCAGTCGTCAGGCCGTCCCTCTTATCTCCGGCAGTTGCTCCAACATATTTATGGTGCCGCTTGTACGTCGACGGCGTGCGATGTTGGTGCTACATCAAGCGATCGTTCGAGGGGGGCGCGTCGTGCTATCTGCAAACTGGCATCGAAATCTCGCGCGGCCAGTACGAGATGTTAGGTTGCTTTTAGGATCTCCTAGGTTAGATCTAGCGGGTTCTTCTCTTATCTCTAGGGTTCGTGTTCTTGAGAGATACCGAAAGGGGAGAGGGGACTAACCGTCGGACACGTTGGAGGAGGAGCTGGCCATCATCGGTGAAGCGGTCGGGGAAGAGACTGGCGGTGACGTCTCGCGGTGGCGACGATCTCCCTGGCCGGTGGTGGCTTCCGTCATTGAGCGCCCCTCAACGATCGGGTTAGGGTTTTCGGTGGGTGCAGCGCGCACGGTGAACCTCGTCGTGCGTGCGCCCGGCCCCACCTCTCTTTATATGGCGCGGCGACAGGGCCCACCACCTATTGGGTGGCGCCCGATCGAGCGCGAGCAGGAGGGTATTTGGCGTTGGGCCAAATGCCTCCGAGATCATTCTAACATTCTCCCCTTGATCTCAATCTATACTTTATCTTTAATTACTTTTTGACTTTACACATTCCATCATAGATTAGTGCATAGAACATGTCTCATCGTCACGGTCAATCGCCGATAGATTCAATGACTACAATACACCTCTCTGCTCAAATAGTTACTTTAAACTTTTGGGCCATCTTTTAGTCCGTATCATAGGCTTTCCTTAAACCCATGCCGCTACATGTTCTCTGAACACGTTGGGTGGTAAGCCTTTAGTAAGCGGATCCGCTAACATCTTTGCGGTACTTATGTGCTCAAGACTTATAATTTGATCCCGAACTTTATCTTTCACAACACGATACTTTATGTCAATGTGTTTGGCAGCACCACTTGACTTATTGTTGTGGGCATACGTTCTGCGGGTTCATTATCGCATTACAACTTAAGTGGTCTATTGATGTCGTCAACCACTTTTAAACCGGTATGAACTTCTTTAGCCGTTCACCGCCCGTAGCCTCATAACATGCTACAAACTCGGTATACATTGTGGACGATGTAGTGACGGTTTGTTTTGAGCTTTTCCACGATATAGCTCCTTTAGCGAGTGAACACACATCCGGATGTAGACTTTCTATCATCTCCGCAAAAGCAGAATCAGTATACCCCACTATATGGAGTGAATCGATCTTACGTATGTCATCTTGAGGCCTTTTGTTCCTTGCAAATAACGCAAGACTTTCTTTTCAATTTCAATGTTCTATTCGAGATTGCTCGAATCGCCAAGTAACCCGGTAACAAACGCTAAGTCGTAGCGCGTACACACTTGAGCATACCGCAAGCTTCCGACAGTGAAGCATATGGAACCGATTTCATTTGTTCGAGCTCAGATCTTGGTTCCCGGGCATTGAAAATCCCCATATCTGCGCCCTTGACTATAGGTGCGGTGATGGACTACATTTATGCATACCAAATTTCTTTAAGACTTTCTCTATGTATGCCTTTTGTGATCCCAATACCCTTTGTTTCTATCTCGGTGAATTTCGATTCCAAGAATGAACGAAGCTTCACCAAGGTCTTTCATATCAAAGTTTGAGGACAAAAACTTCTTTGTTTCGATGTGACTAACATCACTACTAGCCAGTAGGATATCATCCACATACAGGATTAGGAAGATAAACTTCCCATCTTTAAACTTTGCATAAACACAGTTGTCCTCTACATTCTCTTTAAACCCAAATTTTCTTATTGTATTATCAAACTTCAAGTACCACTGTCTTGAAGCTTGCTTTAACCCATAAATCGATTTCTTTAGGCGGCATCTCATTCTTTCATTTCCTTCCACGACGAAACCTTTCGGTTGTGCCATGTAAACATTTTCCTCCAAATCCCCATTAAGAAATGCCGTCTTTACATCCATCTGATGTAACTCTAAATCATAATGTGCTACTAATGCCATTATGATTCTGAAGAAATCTTTACATGAGACTGGAGAAAATGTCTCATTGTAATCAATCCCTTCTCTTTGCGTAAAGCCTTTTGCCACAAGTCGCGCTTTATGTCTTTCTACATTCCCTTGGGAGTCATGTTTAGTCTTGTAGACCCATTTACTGACCTCTCTGTTTTGGCTCCTTTAGGAATAATTTCCAAGTCCCGGACTTTATTAGTCTTCATGGACCTCATCTCCTCTTCCATGGCCTCAAGCCATTTTGAGGAATTTTCGCTCTCATGGCTTCTTCAAATGAGGTGGGATCATCCTCCATTTGAAATTCCTCTGTATGATAAATCTGATAATCATCGAAATAGCTGATCTTCTTACTCTTTGAGACCTCCTCGGGCCTCCTCATTTAGTACATCTCTTGTTTGAGGTCTTTGTTGCTCCCCTCATCCGTGGCAATAGGTTCTATATGATTTCAAGAACAGGTTCTTCATTCTCATTCATTGTTGCCACGGGAGGAACAATAACAGGTGCTGGCACCACAGTGTCTTGCACCGTCGGTGCAGCGACAGCAGGTAGTGTGAAGAATGGCTCTTGAATCATCGGAGTGGGCGCAAACACCCGCTTCTTTTCAAGGTCAATCTCTCGAGCTACCATGCTCCCCCTCATCATTTCATCCTCTAAGAAGACAGCATGTCTCGTTTCTACAAACTTTGTGTATCTGTCTGGACAGTAGAAACGATAACCTTTTGACTTTTCAGGGTAGCCAATAAAATGGCAACTTACTGTTTTGGGATCAAGTTTCCCAAGGTTTGGGTTAAATACTTTAGCCTCAGCAGGACTCCCCCACACACGTAAGTGCTTTAGTGAGGAACTCTTCCGTCCACAACTCGTACGGTGTTTTGGGCACCGACTTACTAGGCACTCTGTTGAGAATATGAATGGCGGTTTTCAACGCCTCCATCCATAAACTCAATGGGAGTGTGGAGTAGCTCATCATACTTCGCACCATATCCATCGAGTGCGGTTGCGTCTTTCACTACTCCATTTTGCTTGAGGTTCGCCGGCATAGGATCTTTGGCCACTATTCCATTTTCTGTAAAACCTCGCAAAGGTCCAGAACTTGTCCATATGGGGTATGTCGATCGTAGTACTCCCCACGATCGATCGGACTATATTAATCTTTAAATCGTGTTGGTTTTCAATTTCAGCCTTAAATATCTTGAATTTATCCAAGGCTTCATTTCTTTGTTTGATTGGATAAATATATCCATAACGGAGTAATCATCTGTGAATGTTATGAACGAGTCATATCCATCCACACTTTTCACAGAAAAGTTCCACAAATATCTGTGTGAATAATTTGTAGAACTCTGTGCTTCTTTTAGCGTCTTTCTTTATTTTCTTTACATATTTTCCTTTAATGCATTCTCTGCATTGTTCTAAGTCGAGAACTCTAATGGAGGAAGAATATCATTCTTTACTAGTCTTTCTATTCTCCCCTCAAATATGGCCTAAGCAACGATTGCCATAATTTCGACGACGCATCTAGAGTTCTCTTTCGTTTCTGTTTACATTCGTGAGACGAGATTCATTCACTTTCTCGCACGCGATGTTCCCATTATCGCATACGACATTCACATCAATGTTCTCACTTTTCTTTGCCATTATCATCTTTAAGTAATCGGGACAGTTCTTCTTGTAGTGTCCGTCTTTTTCTGATGAAGACACCGATCTTTGTCTCGCAAACTTATTCTGTTGAGGTGATAGGCAGGGCTTTTCCTTGTTCTTTGAGAAGGAGTTACTGTTGAAGTTCTTTTCTTGTTGTCCTTCACATAGTTGATAGAACCACCATGTGAGGTTTTAATTCTTTCCTCCTCTTGCACACACATAGCTATGCACTTTTCTAAGTCCCATTTTTCGGGCTATCAATGTTGTAGTTGACAACAAAGGTGTCAAACTCTTTCGGCAAGGAAGCAAAAATCAAATGAATAAGGAACTCATCCTTGAGAGCCAAATCCATTGGTTTAAGTTTAGATGCCAAGTTGCTCATTCTAAAAATGTGCTCTCTTATGCCATTGCCACTGCCAGAATACCTTTCTGTTACCAGCTGCTTAATCAGCTGTGTAGCATAAGTCTTTGAAGAGCCAGTGAACTGACTCTTTATTTTATCAAGGTATTCAGTGACAGTGTCACACTCTGCGATTGAGCCCACAATTGCAGGCTCAATCGTGTTCTTTATCACAGCCAAACATTTCTTGTTGGCAGTGACCCACTTTTTATGATCAAGATCATATGACATTTTTATGGGAGCATAGTCCTCTGTGCAGTCCGCCAAACACAAGACCTCATTTTCATCCTCACCGGTGCCACAGTCTCTGTGGGACACGGTGTGGTGACACAATTCATATAAAATGAGAACAATTAAACATAATAACAACAACTGCATGCATTGGTTTCAACGTTGGTTAAAATTAAAACATACAGTTGTTTACACATTAAATCTACATCACCGTTGGGCAGAAATAGAAATAATGCATAAAAACATCAATTGAAACTATAATACTGTTAACAGCAAAATTATATGCCTTATTTCCAACATTGGTCAAAATACGACATACAATTTAAATCAATTTTATCTATACATTAAATCTACATCACCGTTGGGCGGAAATAGAAATAATGCATAAAAATCATCAATTAAAAATTATAATATTGTTATTATCAACGTTGGTCAGAAAATAACAATATCATAATTATCTGGGATTTATCTCTATTTTTCAAAATTAAATTCTCCCGTTGGTTCGAATTTAATAATGAAAAATCAATCAACATTAACTTTTGCAGCGGAAACTGTAATTATTCAAAATAATTCATTATTCAGAAGCATTAAACTGTTCACATTTAATCTCTGGAAAAATTAGCACGTTGGTGCAAAAATTTTCAGAGATTTTAAATCAAATTTCAATCAAATTCATCAAAAATATGCTTCTGAAAATCATTAAAACCATTTTGGGGACTTTACTGTTCAAAACGGCCTTTTGGCCCATTCTTTCGGCCGCAGCCCTTGGCAGCCCATTCGGCCGGCTCCCACGCACGCGTCTCGCCCAGCGGCTCGCTCGCCCTAGCGCCTCACGCACGCAAGACGCAGCCGGCCGGGCGCGCCTCCTTTAGCGCGGCCCATGGCCTTCATCGGCCCAAACAGCCCCCGCATCCATCACTGCCGTCCATCAGAACGGACGGCTGGGAGGAAACACCGGCCGAACAAAACGTGCGGCGCCGGCTCCCCAAAAAACCCTAACCCTATTTGCCTCCTCCCCTCCGAAAATCACGGGCGGCGGCTCCCACGCGGCTGCTGCGCGACACGCGGCCGGCCCCAGCGGCGGCGAGGCGGCGCGCGCGCGAGGCGCGCGCGCACGATGGGCTACTCGGAGCGGAGCGGCGGCGCGCCCGTGGACGGCGGCGGGCGGCGTCACCCAGAGCGCGGCGCCGTGGGGAGGCTCGGCGGGGCTGCGGCTCCGCCACGGAGCCCGCGAGGCAGCGGCCCAACGCGCGGCGCCGCTCCTGGCGGCGGCGCTCGGCCTCGGCGACGGCGAGCGGCGGCACCGGCGCGCCGATGGCGCAGCAGCGGCGCACGGCGAACGCGCGCGACCGCACCCGTAAGACCCCATCCCCCTCTCTATTCTTTTCTTTTGCCGATTTCTCGGTTGGGGATTCTTTTTCTTTTCTTTTTCCCGCATCTAGATCTAAGCCTAGTTGCTCTGATACCAATGTTAGGTTGCTTTTAGGATCTCCTAGGTTAGATCTAGCGGGTTCTTCTCTTATCTCTAGGGTTCGTGTTCTTGAGAGATACCGAAAGGGGAGAGGGGACTAACCGTCGGACACGTTGGAGGAGGAGCTGGCCATCATCGGTGAAGCGGTCGGGGAAGAGACTGGCGGTGACGTCTCGCGGTGGCGACGATCTCCCTGGCCGGTGGTGGCTTCCCGTCGCTGGAGCGCCCCCTCAACAGATCGGGTTAGGGTTTTTCGGTGGGTCTGGCGGCGGCACGGTGAACCTCGTCGTGCGTGCCGCCCCGGCCCCCACCTCTCTTTTATATGGCGCTGGCGACAGGGCCCACCTGACCTATTAATGGGCGCCCGATCGGCGCGAGCGGGAGGGTATTTGGCCGTTGGGCCAAATGCCCTGCTGAGATCATTCTAACACGAGAATGCACCAAATATTAAAATGCACTAGATATCCCCCCGCTGAGTTATCTCCGTGAGCTTGCATTCAGCGTTCATAGAAATCTCCATGCGTGTATAAATTTCACCATCCGTCAACACACGCGAGAAGTCTTCCGTTCCCCCCCCCCCCCCTCTTCAACTGAAGTACGATGGATGTCCCCTGAAAAGGCTTACACTCAATCAAAAGTTTATCAGTTTTGCTATTGCACAGACGACTGAAATTTTTTATCTTTCAGTCACCTAAAATTGCACTCTCAATCAGGGTTGAATCTTTCGGCCGGAATTTCGCCGAAACGACGAAATTTCGCTGCTTTCGTTGCCCTCCGAAAGCACAGCAATTCGGTCAAATGTTTGCCGAAATTTCCATATTTAAATTTTTGTCTAAGTTTTATGTAAATTTTGATTAAATTTCATCAAAAAATTTGAAATTTTCGTCCGGATTTTTGAACGAAATGGACGAAATTTCGTTTTTCGTTGCTTTCGTTCACTGGCGAATTTTTTTAGCACGAAAGATTAAACTCTGCTCTCAATCAACTGAAATTGCAGCCCCTCTAAAAAAAAATAGCTGCAACTTTAGGTGATTCAGAGTGCAACTTCAGGTAACCTGAAATTGCACTCTCAATCAACTGAAATTGCAGTCCCTCTCCAAAAAAACACCTGCAACTTTAGATGATTCAGAGTGCAACTTCAGGTGACTAAAAGATAAAAAAATTTCAGCGACCTGTACAATAGTCACTCCCAAAGTTTATAGAGGCAAACAGAAACGGCCTGTACATCCAACGTTTACAAGGGAGCTCAAAACAGACGGACGAATAAAGAAGGAACTTAACCATCGCGCGTTGCTACATATCGAATCTTGTTTCTCCATGCTGCACTTTTTGCTCCGTTCTCTCGACGATATTTAGCTCGGGACAGTCACAATCTCGCGAAGCTGCAGGGGCCTGATATGATACCTGAGCACCCAGACGGATAATGTATTAAGGGGCAATTGAGGATGTGCTACGTACTACATAAAATGACGTTTTAGAGTGTGTCACTATGTAGATGATAACTAAGGATTTGTTACTCTATACAAAATACAATTCATACTTTGCCATTTCCGTATTTTCCTGCCATTTCCCCTATTTTAGTCCACCTGAAATGGCCCTTTTACCCCTGTGGCCAGCTGCATGTGTCCAAAGCCCCTTATACACATAAACTAGTTATGTACTCGTGCGTTGTAACAGAACTCATTGAATATATAGAGAATCATTCTATAGAAGAGAGTTATTTTGATCAGTTAGAAAGTGAAAAATGGTGATAAGTTGAGTGAATAGAGTGGTTGGAGGAGAATGGACCAACCACCAACTCCTTCTTTTATAATAGTAATAGATGGTGTATTTGCCATGTCCCTTTAAGCTATTTGAATGAGCTAACAGATAACACACTATGTGCACGAATGGGAGTCAGTAAATTAGCTAAACTCAAACACTATCTCACAGAACTTGCATAGGAGAATCACTCAAAAAAGAATAACAGATAACACACTATCTTGTTGAGTTCAAATATGACATTACACTGATTTCCTTGCATAACACAGTTCAAACCTAACAACTACCAACTGCCTCATGATACCAACTGCCCTATCAGCAGTCTAAGCCTGTGATGCCATACTTGATTTAATCCTGTTGGCAGATACACACTTGTGATCATCTACCATCTTGCTGACATACAAACAAACATAGATGATTTAGTATTATTGGTTAGTAAATTTAAATAAAAGTTGTTAGTAAAAAAGGTAAGTACCATAACAGTTCTTTTATCTCGCATCAGTAAAGCCACTATTCTCGAAGGGCATCTTTCCACTTTGCATGATCCCCTAAACTTTGATGTGTCTAATTTTCCTTGTGTTGATGTCAAATTCTTCATTTATATAGCATACTGCCTCACAACCACCCTAATCTTTCATGATAGGGAATGTGCAGCAGATAGCCATCCTTGGCCTATTCCTATCATACACACAGTGATGCTCCTTAGGTATAGTGTCATCCACTGGAATTGCTGCTCCAGCAGGATTATTAGTTGCGGCTGACACCTATTAGCTCTCTCGTCCTCATCTCTTAATCCCACCAGCTGATACATCTCTTCCTCTCCCATTGCCACATCTCTGTCATCCTCATCAAGACCTTGATCAATCTGTACAGATGACCAATCAACCCTGACATTTGATGCCCACACATTGCTAGGTGCTTGTCCTATATCTTCTTCAGTGGAGGTGCCTACTGCATTGGAGTTGCTTGCTGCATCGGGAGATTCAAGTTGGGCCTGTTTGGTTGGCAGATGAGCTGATGCAGGCTACATGAGCGTGGCTAGGCTGAGGAGGGAAGCTCCTCAGCCGCGTTCCTCCTCAGCCTGGCTCCAGTTGTTTTTTTGCATCTGCTCGTGCAGGCTCTCTCCTCTCCGCAGCCAACCAAACACCATCTCCCTGCATGCGCGGGTGCGAGCCACCCCGTATGCAGGCAACCAAATAGGCCCGTTGTGACTGTTTAGATGCCTTGTCAATGATTTCAGCATAGAAACAAACTCATTTCACCCTCCATTGATTAAGAAAGGCATCACACATTTAAAATGTGTTCTAAATTAAAATCCACTCTCTAGTGTCTTTGAAACACCTCTAAAAGTTCAAAATGAATTTGAATTTCTGATTGTTTACTTGAGTTTGGATTTTTACCAAATTGGGAAGTCTCTCTCTTTTGCACTTTCTTCTTTTGGCTCCCCGTCTCCTACCCTGGCTGGCACCCTCCCTCTCTTCGTCTTCTCTTTGTGTCAACCAGCTAAGCTGGCTGACCCCGCCGCAAGCCCCCTCTCCGTTCACACCGTACCTCCCCTCTAAGTCCTGCTAGCTTGAATCGAGCATTTAATTCCCGGCATGCCTATGTTGGCGTCACCCGCCTCATCCCGTGTGCTCGCCGTTGACCCAGTTTCTCCTCGCCGCAATCCCCTGCGCCCCTCGGCCGACGTGCGCATCCTCCCATACAGGTTCCGTCACACCTCTGCAAGTCCTGCCAGATTGTAGTACTACCCATGGACACCTCGCCTGCAACCTTGCCTTACCGAGTGCGCCCCTCTCTATCTCACCCCTCTATGCGCTGGCAGCACCTAAACCGCCCTACTGCTCCCATCGCATCTCCTCGCCCTTATAGTCCATTTGCCTTCAGAGAGAGTTGCAGCAGTACTGTTCACTACTGTAGCAGTACTGTTCATCCAAAACCCTAAATTCAAAAATACCACCATTTAAATCGTTTCGACAACGTGATTTCATTTCCAGCCTTCGTTCTATCAGTCCAAGCTCCAATAAAATCCAAACCAACCCAATTTGGTTTTTATTACATTTTACTCCCTTTTATTTTATTTATTTTCCTAGCTTGATTAATTTCGAGCATGGACTTTATATTATTTTATGTATTACGTTAGCTCCCAAGTATTCTAAGGCAACCATGTAAGGACCAGAATTGGGCATTGAAATGTACGAGATAGTATAGTTCGTAGAACAACAAGGAAAGTTGCAAGTTTTTGATCATATTAAATCTCATGGAATTTATATTATTTAATTACAGTATTTGCATTATTGTTATTTAATTAAAATAAATAGTTAGAATGATATGTAAATTAGTTATGTCCTACCACTGAAAAATACCCTATTTAATTTGATGTCATATTCACCTTGACAACCTTAGCAATATTTAATTATTGTATAAATAATTGTAGATTGACTCACTCAGAATTTTTTACTACTAAGTGACTTAGCATTTGGCTGGTAGAATTATTTAAATGGTTCTAGGGTAAGGGTGGCTCGTGGAAAGCCACTAGATAGTTGGAGTCCACAACATTACCCTAGGGTGGAGGCTTAAGCAGTTGGGTGGTAGTGCCGTCGAGCACTGGGGATCTAATTGTGGTTGGCAGCCTCAAAGTGAAAAGTAAAGACTGAAACCTTATGCTGAGTAAATGACATAGTAATTGCTCAACCACAAGTATTGACTTGTCAATCCTGGTCTAGTAGCTTCTCAACTTGATTGAATATCTATAGGAGGCATGAGTATAGATGAAGGGGGCATTGGTATGGGAGCGGTGTAACCATACCTCATAATGGTAAGTACCACTCAGGATGGGCAGAAGTGTTTATGCCTAGTCAGCAGATACCCGGGTCTAAGTGGGGATCTACCAGTAGAGGCTATATAAAGAATTGAGCAGTGAAAATCATTATTTTCTCAACTCAGTCGCACGCTAGCTGGAGCGTGTCTATAGTTTGACATTGAGAGTTTGAGAAATCTTGTGGGTAAAACTGGGCAACTCTGCAGAGTGAAATAAATGGTATTCAAATACACCGTGCTTCCGGTAAATGAAGCTGTATTTATTGGGTAATTCCAACAGTAAGACATAAATAGATTTTTTTATGTTTTAATATGAGTAAGATGAGTAATCAACTGTTGAAATCCCCCCTTTTTATCATAAGGAGATACTATTTTATGGTTTCATGTTTAAAAATGATTACAAATAAAAGTGCATCCACTCTCATTAATAGAACTAGTATATTTCCTTCCATTGAATATCCTTGCAAGTAGATAAGTTAGGACTTACTCTTGTGATTTGCCAAGTACGGTTGTACTCATTACTTGCTAAATAACAAACAGAAGATCAATGGGACAATAATAACAAGCTATTAATAAAGTTCCTGAAGAACTCTACTACATTAACGACGAATGGTTTTAGGTCTTAGTCATGCTTAAGCTTGCCTGTGGAGTCTTTCTTTTGTAATGTAAGATAACTTTGAACTTGCATGTCCGTTGCGTCAAAACTTGGTTGTTAAACTATACTTCTGTAATAAAGTTTTGCTTTTTTGTTGTGAACATGTGTTGTTATGATGTTCACTCATGTACAGTACTCTGCAACTGAATAGTCTTGGGCAGTTACAGGGATTACAAGTGTCTCCAGAAATGGGGGTGTTACAGTCTCTATCTATGCACCATAACTGTACCTCTTGAGAGCTACCCCATATCACCCTCTCGGCTAACTGTGTTGAGAACTTTTCAACTGTATACCCATAAGGATCGACAACCCATCCAAGATCCTAATGCTAAAAGTTTGTCATGCTACCATCGACATGTCGCACAACGTAGGGACCAACTACAATTGCTAATCTAAACGCTCTTTCTAGATCAATCCTACTCAAATGGAAAAAAAGAAAGTTTGCGTTAGGGGTGGTGCTAATTCGTTCGTCCTCACAACTAATCCCAAATCAAGATAGAAAGGACAACAAAGATAGGGTGGGAGCAACTAACCCGATGGGGATGGACTTCGGATCTATGACACGTTCCTCGAAAAGCTATGACACTGCAACTGCTGCTGGAGTTGAAGGTGAACATGGAGTCACCTCCGATCTGGTTCGAATGGGGAGCTCCGTTGGACTTGGGGGTGAACATGGAGTTGCCTCCGGTCTGGATTTGAATGGGGAGCTTCGCCGCCATGGCCACCGCCGGAGTTGGGGGTGAACGCGGAGTCACCTCCAGTCTGCGTTCGAATGGGAACAAAACCCTTCAATCCCGAGCTCTAGACTGGAATGACCTGATCAAACTTGTGGACATAGCAGCTGGCCACAGGGGTAAAAGGGTCATTTCAAGTGAAAATAGGAGAAATACCAGGAAAATGCAAAATTGGTGAAGTATGAATTGCATTTTGTATAGTGACAAATCCTTAATTGTAATCTATGTTAGAAATAATATTGACCTGGAGTTCAAGACGTAGTAGAGTCCGTCTCCATGTGTAACTCAAGTTGAAGCTGTGTCTAAATTAAAGTCCGAATACATATACTAGCAGGAGATTATTAGTCTTTATATTGGGGAGGCTTGTACCCAATTTTGTAAGAGAAAAAGAAAAGTAAGAAAAAGAGGGGGAGCAAATAAGAGAATAGAGAAATTCAGAAATTCTCCTGTATTCTCTCCATTTATTTGCGATGTGTGCATTTTCTCCTGGATCAAAATTTTAACAAGTGGTATCAGAGCCTAGGTGAGAACTGAGTCGCTGAAAAATCGTCTCGACGATTCCGTTTCGCGCTCGTCTCACGCGGCGCTCCCGTTGCACGACGCTCGGTCCGTCAAGAAAGTCAAAGAACGCAGTAGGCTTGGCCTCGTTCTTGTGTCGTTCCGTCCCGAGAAGAATTGCTTTCACGAGCAAGGACAACAGAGAGAGGGACGTTGAGAAGATGTGTTGCCGTCCAAACTCAAGTAAGGTGGAAAGAAATCGAAACGTTGAGAAGATGTATCACCGTTCTGTGTCAAGTATGAGTTTAGTAGTCGTAGTTGAGTCCGACTGCCTCAATGTTTTAGAATATTTGCATCCGGATGAACCTGTACCAGCTAAGTTGAGTTCCTACATGTAGCTTGTATGTAGAACACTTCATATGGAGGCGTAGCTTGTAGTTCATAATGCATTGAGACCAAAACTAGAGTATGTCAAGTCAAGATTAAGAGAGGAGATTGTTAGAAATAATCTTGACTTAGAGTTCAAGACGTAGTAGAATCTGTCTCCATGTATAACTCAAGTTGAAATTGTGTTCAACTTAAGTCCGAATACATATACTAATAGGAAATTATTAGCCTTTATATTGAGGAGACTTGTACCCAATTTTATAAACAAAAGAAAAGTAAGAAAAAGGGGGAGCAAGTAAGAGAATAGAGAAATTCAGAAATTCTCATGTGTTCTCTCAGTTTATTTGCGATGTGTGTGTTTTCTCCTAGATCAAAGTTGTAACAATCTACATAGTAGCAAACTCCAAGACACTATTCTATAGAGTAGCATATCCTGAATTTTCCCATTAATTAATGGTTATCGAACCTAACCGGGAAGTCCTTTAACTTTCACCTAAAACAAACTCTTGTTTCTTAAGAACAAGAGTTCTTTCTATGCAATTGAATGACATGACATAAACACATTTTTTTTTGCAAGGGATCTTCAGATAATGCCTTGCCCGCGGCACGAACATTTTCAGTCAGCGCAGTTCTCAAGTTGCTATCGACCTAACAAGGCCACCAGAGAGGAAGATAGAGGAATTCCATCACCCTAGTTTGCTCTAGGTTTTTTATAAACGTACAAATTACTCATCAATAACTAACACCGTTAAGCTAAAATAATTTACTGGTAACTACTAATTCAAACCACTAGTAACAACTAATTCAAACCAAATAATGGTAATTAAATAGTCTTACTGTTGTAATATTTGCGGTATAAGCAAAGATATAAATATAATTCCAATATAATCATATAAGCACATCAAAGACATCAATTCATATATAAATGACATAGCATATATGAATCTATATGAATTGAGCATATCATCCATGGTATACCACATATTCAATAATAGAAATGATAACATTCTAGACATGAATATGTATGTCAAAGAATAAAGCATGTATCAATTAAGACTAGCAATAAGCTCAAGTTTAATTGATAATTTGTGCTCTCAAATGTAGGGTTGCACAAGCTTAAACTTGGCCGTCCCGCTACTAAATCATATAATTTTCACAGATTGGTTATACCAAACTAGCATTCAATCCTTGAGCTCTTAAAACTATACAATCTCAAGATTCAGATTAAATCTAACACATGTGAGCATTCGGCTAGCACCAAAGATCAGCTAAAGCAAGAGTCCAAACACATATACAATGTCAATTGCAGCAACTGAACCAAGTTGATAGCCAAATATAACCTCTAACAGATCTGCAGCATATATGATGGATTACAAGCTAAAGACAGCTTCAACCAACTCTCACACATACACAATATCTTTGTCTGAAGTTCACAAATGAAAGCAACCACAGAGCATGAGCATAAATCAAATGACAGTAATTTGAGCTCAAAGATTAAATCTACCAATCTCAATATATGATTTCATTTATCATCGAGCAACAATCCAATCCCACTGCAATCTAAGTCTCCCAGTACTAGATATCAAATAGAGATTATGAATCTAGCACAGCACACAAAGATTGCAAAAATAAGTGACTGATTTACTCACAAGACCGGCAATACTCGAAATTGCCGAGAAGATCAGGGCTAGGCATGCTTTGGCGCTGTCCCAGAAAACCTATTGCCCTCACACCACCGTGAGAGAGAGCAGTAGGCACGGAGATACAAAGCCCTCTCGCCGAAGTGAAGCACACGCCGGTCGAGTCGAGGTAGAGGAACGCCGCACAAGCACAGGGGAGGAGCTGGCCAAGCACCTCGCCGGAGAACACCAGGAACCGAAGTCACCACACACCACAGGCAAAAATCAAAGAGAGGGAGAGAGCACTTTCCTTCGGATATCCCAATCAAAAGAGCCGGCCGCCATTTATAGCCAGAAGAGGGAGAAGGGATGAGCATTCGGCGGCGCCACCAACGGCCAGAGACCGAGTCTCCCGCGCCACCACCACAACCCAAACTCACCTCACATGCCGGATCTGAGGACCGAGTCCCAGGGGAAGGAGAGGAGCCGGCGCATCTCACGGGAGAGGGTAGACGCGGGCCGCACGGGAGGAGGAGTCGCACGGAGAACGGGCCGCCAACCCCCCCGCCGCCGCGCTGCCTCCTCGATCGCCGCCGTCGCCCCCCGAGTCCCGCTCGCGTTAGGTCACGGGAGGCATCGGCCTCCCCTTTGCCTCCTCCGCCCACCGGCTGTGTGGCCCTCTTTCTTTTTTTTTATCAAATGGGAAATTCCCATTTTGCCCTTGGCATATACAATAGTCCCCACCAATTTCTCAATTGATAATTGATGCTCAATGTCTTGTTTAATATACAGCTGTTCGACGATGGGTACCTTTCGGGTTTGAACCCAAAGTCTAGCGACAAGGACTACGACTCTGCACAGACAAAGGAGGACTACGCCTTGATCCAATGCCTTGGTGTGAGAATTTTCGCCCAAGTCACATTCTGTACTGGGCGGCTTGCCCTTTCCCTCTCGGGTTGGGACGTTCCGGTCATGTCCCGTATCTTACTCATGAGCGATTAAGAAAGTATACCCTCAACTTTCTTTGATTGCGACCTCACAATCACACTCACGTAGGTGAAATCTTCTAGGAATCCTGTAGGACGATTCCATAAGTCATATAGACCTAGAGTTCATTAAGAGCCAAAGCTCAACCTTCCATCTGAGAGCATCGTAGCTAATGGGACCCGTTAGATGTGCTCTCTAATCTCACACAGTTTGTTGTCCTAGAGCCTAGTTCACGGGATCTCCGATCTCCTAGGATAGGTTACCACCAATGTGAGCCTTTATACGGGTATAAGCCCCATTCCCTGTGACGCTGCTTGGATGACCTTTCGCGCCAATCCTTTAGTGAAAGGATCTGCCAAGTTCCTTTCAGACTGGATGTATTCTACAGTAATAACACCCGTCTCTCTGGCATGCCTTACCGACTTAAGTCGTCGCTTTATATGTTTTGAGGACTTCATATTGTCCTTCCTACTCTTCGCCTTAACCAGAACGGTTTGGTTATCGCAGTAGGTCAAAATAGCTGGAATAGGTTTTTCCAGCACAGGTAGGTCAGAAAGGAGTTCACGAATCCATTCTGCCTCTACAACTGCTGAATCAAGCGCTACCAATTCAGCCTCCATAGTGGACCGTGTAATAATAGTCTGTTTAGAAGACTTCCACGACACGGCCCCACCTGCTAGAGTGAATACATAACCACTCGTAGCCTTCATGTCATCCGAGTCACTGATCCGATTAGAATCATGAATCCTTCCAAGATCGCAGGATGACCGAATAGTGTATTCCCAAATTAGGATTTCCCTTCAAGTATCTTAGTACTCTTTCTAGTGCTATCCAATGATCATCTCTGGATTGGACGTATAACGACTCAATCTGCATACTGAGATATGAGATGTCCGCCTCGTTGCACTAGTTAAGTACATCGAGATCCTATGATCCGAGAATATTTAAGTTGATCATTCCCATGTCCGGTGTTCTTATGTAGCTTTGCATTTGGATCATAGGGTGTAGGCTGGCTTACAGTCCTTAAACCCAAATCTGGTTAGGACTTTATCCACATAATGGGATTGCGAAAGAGTAATCCCATTCTCACCCTTTATAAGCTTAATGTTTAAGATAACATCAGCTTCACCCAGATCTTTCATACCAAAATTCTGGGAAAGGAAAGACTTTGTGCTATTGATCACATCTATGTTGGTCCCAAATAGCAATATATCATCTACGTAAAGACATAGAATGACACCTTCGCCCCCATTAAACCGATAGTAGACACATTTATCGGCTTCGTTTACACAAAAGCCGACCGACGTCATTGTACTATCAAATTTCTCAACCATTGCTTAGGAGCTTGCTTTAGACCATACAAAGATTTAATCAATCGACATACTTTCCTTTCTTGCCCCTCAACCACAAATCCTTCAGGCTGTTGCATATAAATCTCCTCATCCAAATCTCCGTTTAGGAAAGCGGTCTTTACATCCATTTGATGTACTAGGAGTTTGTATGCAGCAGCTAGTGCTAAAAGCACTCGAATTGTGGGTAAACGAGCCACAGGAGAGTATGTATCAAAATAGTCTTCACCTTCTTTTGCGTGAAACCTTTGCCACTAACCGGCCTTGTACTTTTCAATAGTACCATCAGTCTACGCTTCCTTTTAAAGATCCATTTGCAGCCTCATCGGCTTACAACCAAAGGGAGATCTGCAATTTCCCAAGTTCCGTTAGCTATGATGGAATCCATCTCGCTACTGATCGCCTCCTTCGATAATCCACATCCGGAGATGTGTATGCCTCTGAAAGGGTTCGTGGTTCATCATCCACGACATAGGTGACAAAGTCATCCCCAAGTGACTTCTCGGTCCTCTGTCTCTTACTCCTCCTCAACTCCAAATCTGGAGTGGTGTTATCCACACTAGGAGAGATAGAGATCATCTATGCCGACATGTCCACTTTGTCATCATTCGGTCTCATAGGAAACACATGCTCAAAGAATGTCGCATCACGAGATTCCATCACTATATTAGTAGCGATGTCACTCACCTCGGATTTGACCACTAGAAATCTATAAGCCGTGCTATTAAAAGCATATCCTAGAAAGACACAATCAACGGTCTTAGGACCAAGCTTCCTTTTCTTGACAGCGGCACATGCACTTTTGCAAGGCATCCCCACGTTCGAAAATAGGATAAATTGGGTTTCTCCTTCCATCCTTCATAGGGTGTTTCCTCCCGATTGCAGGTGGAACCCTATTCAGACATAGTTAGTGTGAGAAGCGCCTCACCCCACCAATAGTCGACATACCGAACTCAAGCATGGCGTTAACCAAGTCACAAAGAGTTCGGTTCTTTCTTTCGGCTATTCCATTAGATTGGGGTGAGTAAGGTGGAGTAACTTCGTGAATTATTCCACTTTCTTCACAGAATTGGGAGAACTCATGTGAGACGTACTCACCGCCTCGGTCCGATCTTAACCGTTTGATTTTCTTTTCTAGTTGATTTTCAACTTCAGCTTTGTAGATTTTAAAGTATTCAAGTGCTTCATCTTTCGACTTAAGTAGATAAATATAGCAATACTTAGTCGCATCATCTATGAGAGTTAAGAAATATCGTTTGCCACCTTTCGTTAATATTCCATTCATCTCACAAATATCAGAGTGGATTAGTTCAAGTGGAGAAGTGCTTCGCCCTTCAACGCTATGAAAAGGTTTTCGGGGCTGCTTGGCTTGCACGCACACTTCGCACTTTGAACCCTTCTCACAATTATAGCTTGGAATTAAACTCATCTTACTTAACCGCGTAATGGCTTCAAAATTAACATGACACAACCGTGAATGCCAAATATCATGAACTTTATTGCAATGGGAAACATTGTAAATGTTTACATTATTCAAATCTAGAATGGATAAGCGGAACATGCCTCCGCTATCATAGCCTTTGCCCACAAAATTACCAAACTTAGTCAAAATGACTTTATTTGATTCAAACACAAGCTTTATTCCTTGCCTACATAACATTGACCCGCTAAGGAGATTGCGCGTCATCGCAGGCACGTACAGCACGTCTCTAAGGATGAGTGTTTTGCCCGAAGTGAGCTTCAGGCAAACCTGTCCAATCCCACGTCATCGCTGCGGCGCTCCGTTGCCCATTAGGACGGATCCACCACCTTCACCCCGAAATGAAGAGAAACAAGATCGATCAAGCACATATATGTCTAGTAGCACTGTATCAATCCACCAATCAATAGATGGACTTACCATAAAGGCCATAGGTACGCACTCATCCGAGTGGTGCTAGCAGCCGCGACATGAACCTCGACCTTTCGGCTCTTGTGTTGACCGGGATGGACCTCGCCCTTCCGATTGCGGCAATGATTGGCCTTATGGCGGCCTCACGCAAACGGCGCACGATGTCCTCCTTCTTCTTCTTCATTTTCTTAGGTGTAGCTTGACTTGGGGCTGATTCTTAAACTTGGGTTTCCTGGTCCTCCACCATTCTTAAGTTGAACTTGATGAGCACGAACTTGAGCCTTTCCGAGCCGTCACGGCTCTAGCACGCTCTTCGACATTAATAGCGGTGACGACTCATTGAGCGTCAAGCGCTCCTTTATATGCCTCCGAGCGGTCACAAAGTCACGCCACGAGGGCGGTAACTTAGCTAAAATGACATTGACTTGAAACTTCTCTGGCAGAGTGCAGTCGTACTGACATAAGTCACGTACATGGAGTTGAAGCTCATGGAGCTGCTCCATCACCGACCGGCCCTCAACCATCTTGTAGTTCAAGTAATTGGCTGTAATGAAAGACTCATTTCCATTATCTCCCTCGGAGTATTTCTCCTCGAGCTCATCCCAAAGTTGCTTGGCATTAGTGAAGTTGACATAGACGTCAAACAAGCGGTTAGACAGGATGGCCAGCAAACGGGCTAAGACTGCATTATTAGCATCTTCCCATTTCGTCGTCTCAGGGATCTCCAGCGGAAACGCCGGTGGATTTGAGAAGATCCAGAAGAGCTTAAGGTCAGTCAGCCAAAGTTTGGCCTTCGCCTGCCATCGCTTGAAATTGACTCCGTCAAACACTTCAGGTTTCACGACATCAGATGAGGAAGCCATTTCTTTCAATATAGGTTTTCTGGATTGTTGTAATATTTGCGGTATAAGCAAAGATATAA
Organism: Dendrocalamus sinicus; assembly: GCA_036346575.1. Taxonomy (NCBI): domain Eukaryota; kingdom Viridiplantae; phylum Streptophyta; class Magnoliopsida; order Poales; family Poaceae; genus Dendrocalamus; species Dendrocalamus sinicus. The sequence goes on along the minus strand of CM070660.1, from coordinate 4,685,932 downwards.
ATATAATTCCAATATAATCATATAAGCACATCAAAGACATCAATTCATATATAAATGACATAGCATATATGAATCTATATGAATTGAGCATATCATCCATGGTATACCACATATTCAATAATAGAAATGATAACATTCTAGACATGAATATGTATGTCAAAGAATAAAGCATGTATCAATTAAGACTAGCAATAAGCTCAAGTTTAATTGATAATTTGTGCTCTCAAATGTAGGGTTGCACAAGCTTAAACTTGGCCGTCCCGCTACTAAATCATATAATTTTCACAGATTGGTTATACCAAACTAGCATTCAATCCTTGAGCTCTTAAAACTATACAATCTCAAGATTCAGATTAAATCTAACACATGTGAGCATTCGGCTAGCAGCCAAAGATCAGCTAAAGCAAGAGTCCAAACACATATACAATGTCAATTGCAGCAACTGAACCAAGTTGATAGCCAAATATAACCTCTAACAGATCTGCAGCATATATGATGGATTACAAGCTAAAGACAGCTTCAACCAACTCTCACACATACACAATATCTTTGTCTGAAGTTCACAAATGAAAGCAACCACAGAGCATGAGCATAAATCAAATGACAGTAATTTGAGCTCAAAGATTAAATCTACCAATCTCAATATATGATTTCATTTATCATCGAGCAACAATCCAATCCCACTGCAATCTAAGTCTCCCAGTACTAGATATCAAATAGAGATTATGAATCTAGCACAGCACACAAAGATTGCAAAAATAAGTGACTGATTTACTCACAAGACCGGCAATACTCGAAATTGCCGAGAAGATCAGGGCTAGGCACGCTTTGGCGCTGTCCCAGAAAACCTATTGCCCTCACACCACCGTGAGAGAGAGCAGTAGGCACGGAGATACAAAGCCCTCTCGCCGAAGTGAAGCACACGCCGGTCGAGTCGAGGTAGAGGAACGCCGCACAAGCACAGGGGAGGAGCGGCCAAGCACCTCGCGGAGAACACCAGGAACCGAAGTCACCACACACCACAGGCAAAAATCAAAGAGAGGGAGAGAGCACTTTCCTTCGGATATCCCAATCAAAAGAGCCGGCCGCCATTTATAGCCAGAAGAGGGAGAAGGGATGAGCATTCGGCGGCGCCACCAACGGCCAGAGACCGAGTCTCCCGCGCCACCACCACAACCCAAACTCACCTCACATGCCGGATCGAGGACCGAGTCCCGGGGAAGGAGAGGAGCGGCGCATCTCACGGAGAGGGTAGACGCGGCCGCACGGGAGGAGGAGTCGCGCGGGAGAACGGGCCGCCAACCGACCCCCGCCTTCGCCGCGCGGCCTCACTGGATCGCGCCGCCGTCGCCCCTCCGAGTCCGCTCGCGTTAGGTCACGGGAGGCATCGGCCTCCCCCTTTGCCTCCTCCGCCCACCGGCGGTGGGCCTCTTTCTCTTTTTTTTTATCAAATGGGAAATTCCCATTTTGCCCTTGGCATATACAACACTTACGACCAGTTAAAGAGAGAGAGAGAGAAACACAATTTAGCAAAATATGTGAACTCAGTTCCTGGCAAGACTACATCATAACACAGGCACGGTTGTGAGTCACGTCACAAGTCACACGATTTTCACATAAAAATACATGAATACGCGTGGATGTGTGTTTAGCTAAATCCCTTCTCATGCCACCTTATGTCATGTGTCATAACTTTTATATGGTGGCTAGGACTTTATCTTATATATTGTTTTTTTCTACTTACCAAGTAATATGAAACTAAGCCATGCCATGCTTTGAAATTTAGGAGCTAATGCGCCTTTATATCACGCGTCCAACTCTAACCGTTTGTCTGCCAAACGCAACTGCGACATGACTGAACCGCCAATCAGTGTGGATATCTTGAAGCTATACACAGCGAGGAAGAAAGGAACACCTGCCAATCGAAGCATATCTTTGGCCTCAATTAGCACAACCTTCCGCTTTCAAGACACCTTTATTTTTGTCTGAAGCATCTAGGGTATATGGTTTGCACAAAGCTGGTCAAGCAGCAACAGTAGCAGGGAAGGTGATCGAGCCCGTTTTATCATCAGGGCCCCATCCATGGGCGCAACCACACCACTGTAACACTGTCCCCCCTGCTATGATGAGTGCTCCCTGTCCTGGTAATCCGAAGAGACCAAAGCTACTGCCTACTGACCATTGTTGCAGATGACTTTCTTGCAGCTGCCCTGTCTCTGCATGCATGCAGAGTTGCACAGTAGCAATACTTGCGTTTGCCATGAATGGCGACGGTGACCGGGACGGCGACGATGACGGTATGATATCGTGGTGGGCCGGGGACGGTGGTGGTGGCGATGCAACCACGTTCGGGAGTCCGACGTTGGCGTCGTCCTAGGATTCCTCATCCGCTTTATGTGTGGCTCGCGCGCGTGGAGGGGTCGCCGGCCAGGGCGGGCGGCATGGGGCCTGATCCCCTGACGGGTGACTGACATCGATCTGATTGATTGGGAGGGAAGAATATACAAAGCCGAAAGACTAACGTTTGAAAGATGTTTGCTACAATCTCTTGGATTCTCCGTGCTCCCGCCATCCCCCAAGTTCTCACCTCATCTTTAATTCGCTGGAACACATTGTGCGGTATGTGCTGATTTTCAAAGATTCTACAGACCACAGTTTCTTTCCTTCCAGATTTCCCAGACAATCAACATGAAAATTGAGCTGATGGCAGACTTTAGGTCTCCACTGCAGTTGGAGACCATGTGTTCCCATAACTCAAGCGCGTCGCTAAATTGGGCAGATTGCTGCAGGAACCGGAATCCTGTCCAACTTGCAGTTGAACTCCAAAATATTGGTTTGGAACGGCTAACTTTTAAACGGCAAGTCTTTGAAAAACAAGATCTACAGATAGATTATAATAGACACTATATCAAAATCATATGCGACTGTTTTTGTCTGCGTACTATTTCTCACGAACAGTTAGAATTCAAAACTATAAACCAAAAAACAAAACCACATAGAAAAAAACACACACCCAAAAACCCATAAGCCATTGCGTATATCAGCAATGGAACAACAAATGCATAGCGGTCTCCTGACAGACCCCACGTAGGGGGCACCAGTAATTGGGTGTTCTTTTTGGCTAAGGCTTATGGCTGCGGCTTGTGGCTTTTGGGCTGTTCGTGCGAGAGATTACAGAGTAACAGAAACTCACGTTTTTGCTGATATAAATGAAATTGGTAAAGTATGTACTATAATTAACTAGTAGACCGCATCTTGAAAAGGCACTCCATTTAAAAGTTAGTTACTATAGAAAAGTCAAAAACAGAAGCTAAAAGCTAAAAAAGAACAGGGCCATTATCATGGCTATTAATATATGCCTTAGGGCGTCATGGAAGGCAGAGTTATCTTTTTCAGACAAATCTAGATAGCATAGACTTTTACTCTTGTCTCCATGATTTTGAAAAGCTTTGGATAGTCTTTTTGTGATTTCTCTATATCTTTTTATTTACTGTTTAATATATAACTATAACAATAATATTTATATAACACGATCAAATATTCGTCACTTTCGTGTAATCTCACGGGGGTCATAGGGGGCAGAGCAACTTCCGATACATTGGTTTTGGGTGCTCTGCGGATGTGGTTGGAAATGCGTGGACAGAGGTGTACCAAAAATGTGTGTGGCGCTTGATGCTGTCCCCGCGGCCGGGGATGTTTTCTCTTTCTTTCATCTTTACTATGACAGCGGCAGACAGTTACGGAGCGTTAAGCAAGGGATTATAATAATATACTGAACTCTAGACAGTTACGACAGTTACAGCGTCAAGCAAGCTGTTTGGTTTTGAACTCTAGATTTAACATCAAAAGTTTATTATAAAATTTAAAAAGTATATAAAATTTAAAATATATCTTATATATAGTGAATATCATCTATAATGTACTGTCTAGTTTAGGGTATTGCTCCAATTAAGGTTCACCCCTAGGCAGACAAGTTGATGGCTCACGTCTATAACCGATTTTTAGTTCTAATATAATTATTTATATAAATAAAATAATTATTGTTAAATTGACAAATTTAAAAAAACCCGTCATGATAAATCGTTTTAAAAATATAGCAAAAAAGATGTACTATTTATTTTTTTAGAAAAAAATTATAAACCATGAGCTAAATAAAATACCATGCTAGGGTCAAGTCCACTGTGCATATTTGGTCTCGTCGAGTCCTTATCCATGTAGAACTGTAGAAGATATTGCACGCAGTTACATCTGTGGCGCCTTCGATCAAGAAGGATCGTGATTTGTACGCCACCGCGACCATGTGCGTTTTTCCTTTTCTCCATATGTACCGTATTCAGACGATAGAAGCTTCGTATACTGCTTGGCATGGCCGTGTATATAGGACGTTTGTAATGCCCTCGTTTCCCGGGACACTAGGATCCGGCATCCTGTAACTACCTAAGCCAGACCAGTTACGGAGCGTCAAGCAAGAGATTATCACAACTGAACATGCTTATAGCAAAAGAACCAACTTATATTACAATATAGGGTTTACCAACCAGTTTTACTATAGCGGGCGAGCAAGCCCGAAATATATTACACCACACAAAACACCAGGAAGCTCGAGCGCGAACGAGACCTAGAACCACGAATTCTCACTGAAGAACGGTTCTTCTAGGGTGTCCTCGACTGCCAAGCCTTCATCAGCTTTTTGATACTCTGAAGGGATTTAGCAAGCCGTGAACACAACAGCTCAGCAAGTCACAAGGGAAAACTCTAATTTTAGCTATTTGCACGGATCACCAAAGGATGGGAGTATACTTGTTTTATTAATTTGAGTGGATGCACTCTTATTTGTAAACAATTTTGAAAACCCAAAACCAAAGACTACTCTTTAAGATTAAGGGGGGTTTCTTTCAAAGTTGATTATCCAACTACTCAATTTAAAACACTTGTAAAAACTATTTATGCCTCGCTGTTGAAATCACCCAATAGACACATCTCCATTAACCGGGAGCACGGCGTATTCGAATACCATTTAATTTACTCTGCAGAGTTGCCTACCTTTACCCACAAGTATTCTTGACCCTCATGACTGAGTTAAGAATCATGTCATTTCACTGCTAAATCCTTTTTATACACTCTACCCGATAGGTTAGGGACCCACACAACTTTGGGTATCCGCTGGCCAACACGGAACGCCGAGCCCGAGTTGTGGAGACCTATCGTTATTAAGTATGGGCTTTCCGAACCACATACTAACTCTCGATATCTTATTGCCTGTAGAGTTTCAATCGAGTTGAGCAGCTACTAAACCAGGGTTGACAAGTCAATACCTGTAAGACCAACCACATACCACACTGTGCACGACGGCACTACCACCCTCTCCTCACTAGCCTCCACCCTAGGGTATGGTGATGGGCGAAGACCGTCTTGCGGTGCCCCACAGCTCCTCTACCCTAGTTCCAAGTTTTTCAAATCTACCGGCCCGCGGCCACAGCCTTAGTAGTGTAAAACTTTGCATGAAATATACTACAATTATTTATACAATATTTTAATTATTTCTAGGGCTGTCAAGGGTATGGCTACAATTTAACATGTCATTTATCGTTGGTGGGAATTATCTAATTATCAAGTCATTCTAAACATTTTATTTTAAGCAATTAACAATTCACAAATAATAATAATACAAATACCATAAATACATAATTTAAACGACATGGGATTCTAATATGATCAAGGATTTGCAACTTGCCTTGATGTTCTACGAGTTCGGCGATTTCGTAAACCTCGGTACCTTGCTCCTGCCCTTGCACTGTCACCTCCGAAAACTCCGGTGCTAGCGCAAACACAAAAATAATATAAGTCTGGCTTGAGCCTAATCAAGAGAGGAAAAATAATCTAATTAAAAAGGAGTAAAATGCAATAAAACTCAAAAGAGAGTATTTTGAATTTTTCTGGAGAAGAATTTGGTAGATTGGAGGGCAGAAATGGGTTCGTGGCATCGAAACGATCAAGATAGTGTATTTTGGGAATTTTTGAGATTTTCTGGAATTTTCTGCGATTTTCTTTGATTTTCTGGATTTTTGGAAATTGGAAAATCTCTGGAAATTCTTTGGAACAATGTTGGGCCGGCCCACCGCATGATCATGCTCAGCGTGCGAACGACTGCTTGGCCGGCGGGCGCGCAGCCTTGTCCCAACGCGCTCGCGGTCGAAGGTCCAGCGCGCCTTCCCACGCTGGATGGCCGACACATGGCTAGCACGGGTAGTGGCGATGCGGTGCGAGCAAGCACTCTGGATTGAAAGCGCTAAGTAAGATCGGATGACCACAGAGGAAGAACATCCGATGGTTAAGGTTAGATGGCAACGAAAAGTTGGACGGCTATGATGTGCCCATGTCATCGTCATCAACCTCTCGCCTGTCGTTCTCACCGAGAGGCAGAGAGCGACGGCGCGAGCGGAATGGCACCGGCGGTGCCTTCCGGCGGAATCCAGAGGTAGCACGAGGTGCCTTAGGAGATGGGAAACCCATTTTGGGGCTATGGGATGGACGGTGTGGCTCGACGGTGGCGAACGGCTGAAGAGAAGCCGACGATGACTTTAAGGCACCAGAGGCCATTAGCGACTGAAGAGAATTCAAAAAATGAAAATTTTCAGGGCATTTCAACGTTTATGTTGGAACTAATTTTATTGTATTGTTGTTAGTGGTCGTATGTCGAGTACTCAGTGTATTCGAGTACTACGTAGTCGTGTTGAGTACTATGTGGTCGTACTCGTGTGTTAAGTACTGTGTTGTTGTAGTCGTAAATCGAAGTGCGCAGTGATCGTAATCGTAAGTCGAACTGTGTAGTGGTCGTAGTTGTAAGTCGAACTACGCAGTGGTCGTAGTCATAAGTCAATGCAGTTGATACTTGGAGGAGTACTGTAGCAGTAGTTGTGCTACAGTAGTCATAGCACAGTACTCATAGAAGTCGTAGTCGTAAGTCGAGCTACATTATGGTTGATGGTCGGTACTCATATGCAACAGTATCTCGATCATGCTCGAAGACCGGTAGTACCGTCTATGTGAGCGGTACTATCGGAGATGTTGGCCAACAAGTCGTGGTCAGTGAAGCGGTTGAACGCAGTGTGGTTGAAGATGTGGTCGACAAGATGTGGTCGGTGAGGGCAGTCGAAGGCATCGTGATCGAAGGCACTATGGTCAAAGCAGCCGTGGTCGTAAGAGATGGTCGAGAAGGAGTCGAGGGAGAACAGCTGTGGTCGAATGGCTAACTAGTCATACCTTTGTCTTAGGTCATCGTCTTGATATGCACTAACTCATGATGCATCCTTTTCTTTAACTCCATCAATACATGATAGTCTTCACTTGACTTGATGATCAACACATGATCATCTCCTCTTAGATATGCATCACCTCATGATGCATCTTACTCTTAATGGCCTTCAACACATGAAGCCATCTTCCATCTAGACTTGATGATCTTCAACACATGAAGTAATTCCAAGTCATCCTTATTTGTGGAACCTAATCTATTCATCCAACTCATGGAAAATGTTAGTGCACAAATAAATTATCATTAATTACCAAATTTCACCTTTAACACATAATAGAGAGACTAGATTCTACAATCTTCTCTTTTTGGTAACCCATAACAATCTCAATAAACAATGAGATAAAGATTGATTTTTGAGTATACAACATATACACAACAAATGTGTACTCTAAGGTAAGCATTTTAAGCAAAGCTTACTTATCTGGTCGTTATTGATCATCTAACCATTAACATATAATGGAGAAGTGAGACGACAACCCGATTGCAAATGAGTATGTATAAACTACACAAGCTATATATATATACTCAAATGATGTATTTCAAGGTAAAGATCCTAAATATGCATATTAAAAAGAAGTATGGATCAATACTTATGAAACCTCAAAATATAAAGTGAACTCTCCCTAAATGTGTGCATACAAGTATGTATAATGAGGACATATGCACATGTTTATTTTGGACTATTTGTAAAGTTCAATCTATATTTTGGATCCAAGGAATGCACTAATATATGAGAATGTGATTTCAAATGCATACCTCAATTATTTGACCTTTTTATCCATGTGAGACTAAGTAATATCATAATCAATAAACAAAGTTAGTCTCACAAATGCATTTGTCATTATTACCAAAATCTTATAATAATATTTGTCATTATCACCAAAACCAACTTAAATGGAGCTTGATTTTTCACTAGTTTTGTTGTGTTGTTGTTAGTGCTCGTATGTCGAATACTTGGTGTGTTCAAGTACTGCGTAGTCATGTCAAGTACTTGTGTGTTGAGTACTGTATGGTTGTACTCGTGTGTTGAGTAGTGCATTGTCGTACTCGTAAGTCGAGCTGCGTAGTGGTTGTAGTCATAAGTCGAACTGCACAGTGATCATAGTCGTAAGTTGATGCAGTAGTACTCATCGGAGTACTGTAGCAATAGTCGTGTTACAGTGGTCGTAGTACAATAGTCATAGAAGTCGCAATTATAAGTCGAGTTGTATTGTGGTCGATGGCCGATACTTGTATGCTACAGTATTTTGGTCGTGCTCGAAGACCTATAGTACCGTCTGTGTGAGCGGTACTACCGGAGATACTGATCAACAAGTTGTGATCGGTGAAGTGGTCGAAGGCAACATGGTCGAAGATGTAGTCGATAAGCCGTGGTCGGTGAAGCGGTTGAAAGCACCGTGGTCGAAGGCACTATGATCAAAGCAGCCGTGGTCATGAGGCATGGTCGAGAAGGAGTCGAGAGAGAACAGTCGTGGTCGAAGGACTTGTCAATGCACCTGTAGCAGAACCCAAAGGATTGTGTGCGGTCGTAGACCAGGCCAGATAGCAGTTAATCCACATATAACTGATCGTGTCCATTAAATTGAGTGTGATGGTTAGTGGGGCAAGTCGCATGGGTTATGTGGATTGTGCGAGTCATGGAGATCATGGTCGGAAGAGTCGGGTAGTTTTAGTCTTTACACTTGTAATCAGAGTCTATAAATAGATAAGAAAATGGAAAGTGGTAGCGGATTGACGCAGCATAAATCTTTAGTGTATCTTAAGTTGAGCAGAAGTGTTTGTGTGAGTTTTGACTACCGTATATATCATCTAGTTCTGTCCCTGGACCAATAGTTTATGGCCTATGCTTCTTTATCAAATTGCATCACACTCCTTTTATGCAACCCGACACATCTTCTCTTTGCACACACGCATCACAGCACCTTTAGGATATCCAGAGTGCTTGGATAGGTGGGATTAGAATCGCTTCGGATTGCACGCATCCATCACAGCACCTTTAGGATATCCACAGTGCTTGCATATGTGGAAATAGTGGGATTTTAGTTCCACGTTTTTTGGGCTTTGATTTATATTATAGTAAATAGGTTTTAAACAGAGTGTTATTTAATATAGGGTTTATAAATTAACTATAGTAGATACTATTCAGATTTTATCTATACCAATCAAAATCGCACTCGAGTTTCTTTCTATCCATACTCTCTCACGCGAATAACCATAATTCAAAAATTAAGTCAATAAACAATAGCTCAAAAGAATCCACCCAAGCTTGCCAATCTCAAGAGAATATGGTCTATTTGTATTGACTTTGGCTTCGCTTCTGCTTAGAAAAGCTAAAGCCAATATGAATGTCCCGGTTTCTGTAAGTCGCTTCTATCAGTCACTCTATTCATCAGTCACTACTTTGCGTTTTTCCATGTTATAATATACTTTTTATTTATTATGCCATAATTCCGTAAGTCTTATGATAGTTCGAATGTTGTAGTGTCTTTTGTTGCACCGTTATTTTACATAATACACTTAGCAAAAAGTCAAAAACCAATACGAATACTCTAGTTTCTATCAACCACCACAGTTAAAAATTACCAACAAAAGTTAATACGAATGGTCCGGTGGTCAAGTCCAGCCCCACCTATACAATCAATCCCCAGTCTGATGGTTTGATGAGAGAGTTTTTTTTTTTTTGATAAGTTGATGAGAGAGGTTGTGCCATGTATTCCCAAGCTACTGCAGTAACTGCACAGAGATTTCTCGCAAGACCAAACTCGCTCGCTCTCTCTCTCGGTCTCCCCCAAACGATCGCTCCCTCTGCAGTCTCTATGCACTCTGCAAGCTGCGACGTACTTGTCCGCCTTCTCTCCACGTCATGGCCGCGTGGATGCCCTTAGCCCTTCGTAAATGGTACTGTGGCGCACATACACAATCAATTTTGGACCAAACACTCGTTCGGCAAGCGGTCCAGAAGGGCGGAGAGACTCACTGACAGGTGGGACCCAGCTTATCAGCCGGTGTCCACCTTGGCCGTGACACGTGTCACCCGACGTCTCGCTTCCTTGTACCCGACACCGACAGCCAAGGACCATCCGAGCCCTGAGAAGCAAGTGAAAAAACTTTTCGCACCGAGGAGCCCCACCACCCGGCCACACCCGTCTGGGCCCCACCCTCCCCGGCGACCAATCGCTGCCCACCCGCACACGGGCACGGGTGCGCTCGCGCCCCGGGCCCTCGGGCCCACCCCCACCTGGGTCGCAATAACGACCCCTCTGCAGATCCAACGGCGAGGAGCCCTCCACGTCGGCCAGATACCCCTCCGGCCAATCGAAACACAACAGCGGCGCGCTCAAAACCACCCGGTTTCACCCACACCGCCTCTCGCCCCATCTAAAACCGCCCTCTCCATCTCGCCTCCCCAACCCCACCGCTCCTCTTCTCCGAGCACTACCGACCGCACCACTCTCTTCCTCCACTCGTTGCCGTCGCCATTGCAGCTAGGCGGGAGGCGCCGCCGCCTCGAGCACGCACGCGAGCCGGAGGGTGCCACGAGGTGGGGCAGGAGGAGGGCGCGCGGAGATGGGGCGCGGGCCGGTGCAGCTGCGGCGGATCGAGAACAAGATAAACCGGCAGGTGACCTTCTCCAAGCGGCGGAACGGGCTGCTCAAGAAGGCGCGCGAGATCTCCGTGCTCTGTGACGCCGAGGTCGCGCTCATCGTCTTCTCCACCAAGGGCAAGCTCTACGAGTACTCCAGCCAAGCCAGGTTCGCACGCACGGCGCCTTCCTCGATCCCTTCGCCTTCCCGCTGCTGCCTATCAGCTCTATTTTGGGTTTGGGGAACCGGATGGTTGATTTGGGATGGCTTTGGTTGGTCTATTAGCTGTTCCTTTCGATCCTTCAGGCCGGGAATTGAGCTGTGGGATGCGTTGCAGGATGCATGTGCGGTTTATTATTTCGTGCTATGCTGTGTAGTTTCTGCTTGCATGGGTGATCTGAGTTCGCCTTGTTTCGATCGTGGAACCGCTTGCTGCTTAGCTCGGGATGTACTTGCTCCTATTTGATTGCTAGAGTTAGTAGTTCGGTATTACCTGGGCTATTACTCAACGACGATGATGTGTATTGAAGTATGAGTCGAAGTAGTACTGGTGGTTAGCACATGTACGGTTAGTTTTAAGGTGATTTGTGAATTTAGTATGTGAAGTCTCCGCTTAGCGGCTAGCGGAGCAAGTATTCAGGATTCATGCCTTAATTAGTACGTACGGGCGAAAAGAAAGCTCATTTGTAAAAGAGATGGACCAGTGGATGGATGGAACTTGATTAGTGTTGTCTATAGCTAGGTTTTTATCATATGGTTATACTCTTCCGTACGAACTAGGAGTATCGCAGCATGTATTGTGTGATTGTTAGCCGACATATTTCTTAGTAAATAAAATGCATAGCGGAAAGCTATTAATCGCTATTGGGTTACCAGTCATTGCTTTTTTGTTTTCTTTGTTCCTTGTTAATATGCAGCGGTGGTAATTTTAATTCAGATGACATTTCTTATCCCTAAATTAAATAAAGCAATAAGAAGAATTTGTCCAGCATCTTTATTTTTTAAGAAATGGAGTAAAATCTGTCATGTAATTAATGGTAGTGAGAAGGATTAATCCGCCGTCTTATTCTTTTAGATGGAGTTGAGTTTGTCATGTAATTAATGGTTGATGTTTCACCATCAGTTCATATGGGAAATAATGTAGAAATAACTGCTCACCTCCTGTTGAAGCAATTTAGTATCAAAGCCTCCACGATCTGGAGAAATGGTATTATTATCATTATTTTTGGAAATTTCATAATCACTATTTCTCTCTAGTCTCTACATGCATGATCCCCTCTGTGCATTTATGTGTCATATATTAGGAGGTTGTTCTATAATAAATTGTTTGTATCGATTCTAAGTGATATAACTACAAGGAAACCTATTTACTGCAATGAAATAAATTGTTGCATTAAGCCCAAAATCGTTGTAATATGTACATGTTGGTGTTGCAACAAAATTAAATTCATTGCCAACCGTTGCAATAAACCCGGTGGCAATAACACATCGCAACGAAATTTAAATCGTGGCAACAAATTATGATATTGCAACGATTTTGTTGTTGCAATAGTGTTTTATCGGCACAACCTTACGATGTTGCAATAAGTACATATTGCAACGATTTAAATTTCGTAGTAATAGCCTATTGCAACGAGCCATTTTTCATTGTAATAGCCTATTGCAACAATCACTTTTTTGTGGCAATAGCCTATTGCAACACATCGGATTTTGTGGAAATAACTTAATACAACAAATTATATTTCATGGCAATAACCTATTGCAACAAATTAACTTTTGCATTGCCATATGCATATGGGCCTATTTCACATTAAAGCCCCATTATCATTTCATACTCAATTGTAGGCAAATGAATGACAACAGCTATAGACGTTCTTATCATACAATTAACCAATAGTAGACACAATTCAGGAGCACGAATATCCAAGTATGGATGCAAGTTTTGTAACAGTGAAAACAAATTTCCATAGGTTCTAGGAACAAACATCCATTGATTCATATGACTAGAAGTAAAAATTTTGATAGGGATTTCTTCATGACAAGGGTACTTTCTAAATTGGCAAAAGAACTTTAATCCTTTTGATCTCCACTTCCTTAATGGAAGACCATCCTACAAGGCAGGAATAAGATTCCAATTTGTAGTGAATTGAAATGACAATGAATAAGAAATCTATCTATCTGATATGATATCTCAATCTTTGCTGTATGCATGTAATCGTTATGTGACATTTCTTCAGTAATATGGATGGGATTCTTGATCGTTACCAACGTTACTCATTTGAAGAAAGAGCTGTACTGGATCCAAATATTGGAGACCAGGTAAATAACAGTAGTGGTTGGAAAACTATCTGCGCCCATACAGTTAAGAGCTTAGTTTCGTCCAGCTAAACTAAATGATTATTTGTACTTGATATTCTTTTTCTCCTAGGCAAATTGGGGAGATGAATATGGAAGGTTAAAGACCAAACTCGATGCACTGCAGAAGAGTCAAAGGTATTGTAGACTTTCATAACATCCTCATTCTGGTCATATGATGAGTGCTAACCGGTGTTTTGGTGTATTTCAACTCAAGGCAACTCTTAGGTGAACAATTGGACGCACTGACCATAAAAGAACTCCAACAATTGGAACAACAACTTGACAATTCTTTGAAGCACATAAGATCAAGAAAGGTGAACAAGTTGTGCTGATGGTGTGCTGTTGATGCGCATAGCTAGTTTTCTTCATTTACCAATGTCTAACTGAAATCTTATATAAAAGCATTGTCTTTTTACAGAAGCAGCTTCTGTTTGAGTCGATATCTGAGCTTCAGAAGAAGGTAGGCTACCCTCATTAAGATTCCTTTGTGGTTTGCCCATTGAGCCTCCATAAACACACCCTTACCAAAAAAAGTTGAAGAAGGAACCGCAAACATTTTCTGAAACCCGTGTGTTTTTAACAAAGTTCAACGTGTAGACAGTCTGCTGGAAGCATCGTTTTGTTATGTTTAAATCTTATTCGATCATCTAGTTCTTCAACATTTACAAATCTTATGGCAAGTTGGCAACACCTGCTATCCTGCTATAACAATATATTATAAAAAAAGAAGTTACAAAATGAAAGAACTGGACAATTTGAACCTAGTGATTTGAGATACAATCAGTCTCGGGTATACACTGCTGGAAACGCACCATGTTTTTAAAGTGAGTGGCAGGAGAGCACCCAGCCATTACACTAAGAGAGAGAATTGAACAAGGAGTTAGTGTAGGGCTGTAACAGTGTGTTCAGGTGCACATCCCCAGGAAAGGAATGTCTCAATAGTTGTTACACTGCAGAACACCAAGAAACAATGACAAAGAAAGCAGTTAACGGATTGTTGGCAGTTACTGTAGCTGGTCCGGGAACAAACCTGTGCTAACATTGTGTTAGGAGATGCACAATGTGATATAAATTTATGCTAACATATGTTCTTACAATCAGCTATCTTCTACTGTGCAGGAGAAGTCACTTACAGATCAGAATGGCCTGCTGCAAAAGGTAAAACTTCCTTTCTTGTTTACTGCAAGATGACTAAGTTGGGTAGGCCGGAGGCTAAACTCTTCTGTTGTTTGTATTTTTCAAAGCACCTCGTGGAGTTAGAGAAAGAGAAAAATAATGTTTTATTAAACACTCATCAGCGGGAGCAGCCAAATGGGACAACTACAAGTTCACCGTCACCTACACCAGTAACGGTTCCAGATTTCATGCCGACTCTAAATATTGGGTATTATGCTTCCACTGTATATATGTGTTACATTTTGCTCATGCATGTACCAATAAAACAAAGTAGAACTGTGTGCATTATCCTTCAGCAAAATATTGGCTAGGTTCTCCGTCCTGTTCCGTAATGATCTCATGCATGCCTAGCAGTAGATTAGTTAATGATGTACATTTACCTCGGGCTTCAGCAAAATATGGACTACACCCTAGCTGTCTGAAAAACTTAATTTGATGAATTGGTTCAATCAAGCTACGCGTGCCTTAAAACAGCTTAGCTAGATGTTAAACATTCCTGAAAACGGCTGTCTGTAAGAAACACATGAGATAGCTTGTTTCACCTTGCTAGATAAACCAATCATGATATATACTGCGGTTGGACAATGCACTTACATTAGCCTTGATCTTGCGTCGTTATTATTCCATGAACGCCATGGTCAGTTTTAGTCACGCTGCTATTCCTCTTTCACAATTGCAGGCCATATCAATCTAGAGGATTAGGGGAGGAGTCAGAACCTCAACCACCCCCGGCGCAAGTAAACAGCAGCAAGCTGCCACCATGGATGCTCCCCACTGTCAATAACAACACATGAAGGCTTCTGATGCCCTTATGCTATGGCTGTATCTCCCAGTCGATGGCAATATCTGCACCGACGCGCTTCCACCAAGCCAGCCTACCACTGCGCAATCCATTCCCAGCGATCGATACCGGCGTAGCCACTAATAAGTTCGTGTGTCTTTGTTGTCAAAATCTTTACAGGGTGAACGAAGTCTTGAGCTTTTTCCGCACTATAAGATTCGACCCTGTACTTTTCAGTTTTTAAAATCTGCTTTTCGGTTTTTCTATAGTGGCTAATTTTCAAACGGAGTGTCTTTTTAAGATGGAATTTATAAGTTAATTGTAGTATATATTATAGAGAGTTTATTTATAATCAATCAAAACTATACGTAAATTTTTACTATTCTGTACTTTCTCATACAAACAGACTAAAAGCTTTAACATCCGGTCATAAACCGAAACTAAGAACAAGTACATGGTATCTTGTTATTGCCGTTACGGGCCCCTTTTTCTCCGACCGATGAGCTTGGCCTTGTGGGCGGAGTTATGCGTCCTTTCGTACCGCTGTGTGTGTTTCCTCTGTTGTGTATGCTTTAACGGAGATGTGCTATGTTTCACCTGATGTAACCTTTTCGTTTTTTGTGTTCATCGGCTGTAAGAAAACAAAAGGGCACCTTTTCTTCAAAAAGGTTTAGAGGATATGGATCGTGAATTTTTTTTAAATAATCTATTTTTATTCAAAATTACAGAAATATATCCACACAAATGTTTTTTTACAGGAATAAGCTCCAGTCGTTCAACCGGCGACTAGAATATGTTGTCCAACGGCCGTGCGACACGAATGCAGTAGGTGGACTGTTGGACAACATAATTGCAATCGCCGAATGGTAGGGTGACTGTATGTTGTCGTCCAACCATTGGGCGACTGCGGTGTCCAACCGTTCCGCGACTGGACGCGATATATATTCAATCACTCGGCCGAACCCCCAGCCAAGCGGCCGATTCCAGTGTAGTGTGCGCGAGGAGAGAAGAAAGAGAAAGAAGAGGAGAGGAGAGGTTCTGCTACTTCTGTGAGGTAAATATTTTTTTATGTTTTAGTCAATATTTTTGTATGAAATAAATGGTTTGTTTAGTGTAAAATTAGAATCTATAGAAAATTATAGTAGTAGAACTTTGCTATGAAGTAAATAATTATAAAAAAGTTAATCGACATAGTGATTGAAAATTAGCATGCGTAGAAAATTATAGTTGTAGAAAATTTAGTAAATATTGTAGTTGTAAAAAATTTAGTCAAGATAGTTATAGAAATCTAACATCCGTAGAAAATTATAGTTGTAGGGATTAGCATCCGTAGAAAATAAGCTTCCGTAAAAATTCTAGCTATAGAAAAATTAGTCAATATTGTATACAAAATTAGCATCCGTACATAATTGCAGTCGTAGAAAATTTAGTCAATATTTTTGTATGAAATAAATAGTTTGCTTCGTGCAAAACATTATTAGATAACATTTACGATTTATTACGAATGAATGTAATATCATCAGTACATTGAGAATGCACGTGTATCATTAGAACTGACACATTGGCATTTAAATCATTATGTTATGTAAATTATCGAAACCCATTAAGAATAATTTATAGTAGGAGAGAGCTTGAGCAACGAGAGAAGAGCGGCGTCGATGTGTGTGGGAGCAGATAGGGAGTTGATGTGTATTGAGGCCGAGGATAGAGAGCGATGGCAGTGCGAGTAAGGAGGGGTTATGCTATGAGGGTACTATAATAGTTCAAGATAGGCGAATGGTTATGGAAATATAAATTACATTATAGCAGTAGTTCTATATTGTGCGATGCGATTTGACTAGTAGCAATATTGAAAATGTTTGCAGGCAGACATCAGCAATGCTGATACACGCTACATTGAAAGTGCATTATGGTATCTACATCATTCGTGAAGGTCCGAACGGTGTTGACTTGAGCAGTTTTGTGCAAGCCACTCTGGTACACCCGAACAGCGATAATGCTTGAATCGCAGATGTGATGTACTGGCTCACCCGCAGCTTCTCCTTGGATTCTGAGGTGGCAGCGTCATCATAAAAGGGCTTTGGAGCCGGTATCCCACGCACATTAAATGGGAGTTGAGACCATTAATGCGCACTGCTGCGTGGATGGGCTTTGTGAAAAGCTGCCGGTGCTGTGGATATAAGTGTGTGCTGCTTGTAAAACAATGCCAATATAAGTTGTACAAGGCCCTATCGGCGGCTATCATGCGGGTGGTGCGAGCAGCTCCGGCGCCCAGCATGTTGGTGAACAGGAGGACTTGGAGGACAGTGTCAGAGAGGTTGTGGAAGAAGTTGCTCGTGACAAGGCCGATACGGTAGATGAAGGATAGGAAGAAGGGTCACAGCGTGCTGATCCTATAGGACATGCTGATGAAGCGGAGCATATAGAGTACATAGTGCATCAAATGGAGAGGGATGACCAGATGGTCTGGGCTGAAGAGGAAGCTGTACAGGAGGATAATGATGATAGTTCTGATGAGGATGAAGCTCCCATCCCGCAGGAATGGAACATGTTTAATGCTGAGGGTTTTGCTGCATAGGACAAGCACGAATCATCGTGGGAGTAACATGGCACAGAGGTTTAGTTGCACTCAATATATGCTGATAAGGCATCATTGCAGTAATACAAAATAAACGATTGCCTATTTGTACCTTAGAGTGTGGGCATTGAAAGAAATATCGTCCCCCATCCAAATGGTCTTCCACGACCTGCACGACCGCATCCTCGCTGTGTCTGCATTTCAAGCACACCGGTTGTGCATGCCTGTTTAGCATCAAGTAGTAGTTAGGGCCGAAGTCTTGCATCATTTCCAGGGGAAGGTCAAGATTTTGTGACCTATATTCGATTGGCCCCTCGGCGTCTACCATGGTAGGTTACTTTAGGACGGATAAGGTACTTCCTATGGTTCACTGCGCCGAGTGCTCTTACTCTCAACGGGGTGGGGCGTGCATTTTATAGCCCATGGGGGAGCCAGCGTGCTTTATGACAAACCGGATCATGTGCTAGCTTTGGGCAGTTTTGCCCTAGAGAAAACTAGCAACATTACACCCTCAGCTTCTCACACCGAAAAGACAGACTTTGCAAAGCTTGACGTGACAAGACAAAAGGTGTGCAGCTTTGCGCAGTGATAAGACCAGACAGGGCAGCTTTGCGCAATGACAACACTAGACGGGCCATCTTTGCGCAGTGAAAAGATTAGATGGGGTAGCTTTGCACAGTGCCAAGACCAGAGGAGGCAGCTTTGCGCAGTGACAAGATTATATGGGGTAGCTTTGCATTGTGACAATACTAGATGGGACAGCTTTGCGTAATAACAAGACCAAAGGGTGCAGCTTTGTGCACTGACAAGACCAGACAAGGAAATTTTGCGTATTTACAAGACCAAAGGGGCAGCTTTGTACAGTGACAAGACCAAAGGGGTAGCTTTGCACAGTGATAATACTCGGCCTCGTCAGCTTTTCAGATCGACATGACAACACTACACCTCCTCAATTTTTCAGACCGAAAAGACAGGACTCTGTAAACTATGATGTGACAGCTCTTTACACCGTGCCAACCATTTGGCTTATAAAATGAGGTGGAAGAGATCTAGGAGAAAACACTACATAAGCAATCCCAACACTAGACTAGAGTTTGGTTCACCACATCGGGATGGACAAGAGGCAAAAGAAGCAATGGGACAAGATGATGAAGCAATAGAAGCAGATTTGTGAACTAGCAAGGTCCACTACGGCCCACGATGAACAAGCAAGGGCCGTGGTAGCCTACGGCGAACAAGCGGACTAGCAAGATGGGTCCTACCACGTTTGAGGGACTCCGGGGCCAATCCATAGACCTCTCTCGGGTTGCTCTCGGATCCTGCCCAAGGTTGGCCTCTAGGGGGTTGACCTCTAAACACCACCTAATGTTGGCCTCCAGACTCTGTCTTAGGTCAGCCCTCGAACCTTGTCTGGTTTGTGTTAGTTCTACCAATGAAACAAAGAATAGTAGGAGTGCTCTTTCCTTGTACCCAGAGCCGAGGGAAGGCATCAAAAAAGGGTCGCGTGAACCTCATCAAGGGGGACTCCGGATACCATCTAGGGTGGACTTCAGATCTAGGCCAAGGTCGGTATTTGGGATCCATCTTGGTTTCCTGAACCCTACCCAGTGTGGACTCCGAACTTCATCCAGGGTTGGTTCGCGGACACTGTTCCAAGTAGATTTCCCAATGTGTGTTGACACGCCGAAGTTGTCGTGAGCCTGAGGTAGTGCTAGGACCCTCCCTCAACACCCGTCAACTCCACTAACATAGGTTTACAAGACTCAACTAACTAACTCTTTAGCAATTGATCCACTTATCAATTTCAGTTCTCCTTGAGCTAAACCACTTCTCCTTTGCGCCTCTTCGCATCGCTGTTTTGATCAAGGTACCAACTAGGTATTTGGCCAACTACCAAAATACCCTCAATGAAGCTTCTGGGTACCTTCCATTGACTCCGTCTTCATCTTCACTTCAAAGCATCTCTCCATTCTTTGACACGTAGCCCATAGTGTCCAATGATTAGCCATCACATCTTCATGCATTGAGACTGCCCTGAATCGTCTCTACATGTATTGGCCTCATCACTTGGCACACCACATGCACCAACTCTCCTCTTCACTATCCTTATCTTCTCTATACTTTCTGCTTGAGCCATGTAGCGTCACCCAAACTTACATGACTACTCTGGACCTCAGCTCCCCCGCCTGGTCCCGGTCCATTGCCGTTGACCGCTACATCCTCCGAGCCACTTTCACATTGAAAGACCAAGCAACTATATTAAGCACAGGTTTCATGCATTTAACTCACATTAGTCAAAACCATGCACGATGCAATGCAATGCAAACACTCATAGCTCCCAAGCCATGAACTACCTCAAAACAACATAGCTCAACTCACCTTGATCTCTGGCCATATCCATCGGCCTAACCACTCTTCCCACGTCAGTCGGACTGCCCTAGTCAGACTGCCAAACACTAGCGAGCTTGAATGACCACCCAATGTGACCACATTTTCAATGTTGGTCACACCAACCAACTCACCCCGGTCCAACTGTATGCGACCAACACCAAAAACCACTCTCTGGAAAAAAGTAGCTACCAATTAGAAATCGGTCATACCACCCCTACGGTCTGACCGTGTAACATCCCGAAAATTTAAAATTTGAAAATCTAAATTTCTTGAATTATTTTTGCAATATACTCTTTTGGAATTTGGATTTCATGGAGTTTTCCTGGATTTGATTGAGGTTCTAAAAATTGAAGAAATTCATAAAAGACAAAGACAAACATTAGTAATACCAAAAAGTGAATATGCAAATAATAGAAAATTAAAATCTTAAATACTAATCTGAAAAGATGATCCAGTATAAGGAGAAGGAAACCTGAGTTAATAAAATATAAACTTTCATTTTGAGAATGATAGTACAAGGGCAACAAAAATAAATAAATAAAATATATGCAATTATATACAAAAGGACTAGTATGGTAAACAAAAGCATAAAAAAATGTATATATATATATACACCAAAATAATGGTATAAAGATATATATATATATATATATACTTGTACACATGTATAAACAAAAAATGAATAGCAATGAAATAATTAAAAAAAGAAAGAGATGCAGCCGGCCGACCACCACCCCCGGCCTGGCCCAATTCTTCGACCCGCTTCCTTCCCGCACGGACCAGCGCCCCCGGCATTTCACTGCGCCGTGGGCCCCCTTCATCTCGCGCTCCCTCCCGCTTTCTTCCTCTGGCCCCGCGGGCCCTCGCCCCGGGCCCTCCTTTCTTCTCTCCTTCCTCTCTCGTGCGCCCGCGCCAGCGCCACTTTTCTTCTTTCCTCTGCGGAGCTCAGCTCCTAACCTCCCCGTGGCATCCATGTGATCTCGCCGCCCACGGTTTGTTCCCCGTCGCCCACGGTTTGTTCCCCGTCGCCCACGGTGTCTGGCGAAGGCAGCAGGCTCGAGGCCGAACACGGAGGCTAGGGCGACTTTGCGGAGGCAGCAGGCATGGAGCCGAAGTCAAGGACGTACCTGCTTGTGCTCTAGTGCTCTCATGCATGGACTGTACACGAAGTCTGGTGTCTGCACAAAATCCCGAGACAACACGGAGGCCACCTCGACTGCGTGGGCTCGAGGGCGGACGTCGGCGCCGAGCCTTCAGCCAGCGCGCGGAGACATCGCTCGACGTGGCGGTGGGCTAGCGCGGGCACCGACAAGATCCTCGAGTCGCACCTACCTCAGCGAGGCTCGGCGCGGAGACTCGACGTCCTGCGAAGACTCGGCGCGGAGGCCCAACATACAGGCAAAGCCCGCACACCTTACCCATCAGATTCACCAGATCTGGATCTGGAAAAGAAATGAGGGTTCACAACAGATCTGTGTGCTCACAACACCTTTGCCATATTTAACGAGGTGCATGTATATATCTCGAAGCAAATGAGCTAGCGACAAGATGAACTTATCTGTGGCGCTCATGATACGAGCAACCTGAGATACTCCCATTCCGCGCTAGGAAGCTCCTCCGATGGTAGCCACCTCTAGCGCCCTTGCGCAGCTTCTCACTCTGTCCCCACGGACGGCGCCATCTGTTGTGGCTACTGGCCAAACAGTAAAGAAGAGGACTAGTAGAAGGAGAAGGGAGCCAACACAGGGAGAGATGGTGAGTGAGAATGAGAGGATGCCCCTCCTCCTGCCCCTCCTGGGGGTTTATATACATGAGTGGGGTAGAATAGGAAATCCCCATTCTACCCCTTAGTACTTGCAAAGGATGAGAGTACATTGATATATTTATATGAGTATATTCTTCTACACTATCGGGCCAATTACATATTATGCCAGTTGCGAGGCCTAGTCACGGGAGGTTGGGCCACCCCCACAACAGGTGGATTTGGGGAAAATGTGGGTAGGGATGGAGGTGATGGCACACGAGGCTTCACCTCCTTTCTTCTGTGTTGGCTGTGGATTGGGATGTATTCTCTCTCCCTCACTCTCGGCCTTTCGTTCGTCCTTATCTTTTCTACTTGTACACTGCGTGGTTTGGTGGTGAAAACCTACAACTGTTGATGGTGTGTTGTGTACTCTAGTAAATTATTTTTACTGGGATTGGCTGGCGTGGAAAAGTTTCTATGTTTTGCTTGGAATTAACTTAGGTTTGTTTTACATTGGATGATGAAATCGAATGATTGTGAGATATACTGATTGGTCTCAGCTAGTCTAGTATCTTCATGAGCGATTTTCCTATTTTTATTATTCCAAAAAGTTATGATGGCAATCTTCTTTGGCTATCCATTTATTTTGTTTACCCTTTTTCCGGTAGCTGTCTCTTCCTACATGTACTCAGTTGTACACTTGTACTTGATGATTACGAACACTAACGTGGTTCCTATTTGCATTGCACTCTAATTAATTAGTGATTAGTGATGTATTTCTATTTAAACATCTGTATATTGCAGACATGTAAGTTATTAAGTGATTTATATTACATTTAAATATGTATAGGAATTCAATATGAGCTACATAGGATTGTACGGATTTTAGTTTTGGGCCAAATTTGGTGCACCGGTAGTCCTACTAATGCAGAGAACTCTTTTTTTATTAACCCACGTGTCACTTTCTAATTTCGCTCCATGAAGCTGTATTGTTAGTGTTACGTGCCTACTCAAGGATTAGAGATTTGGAGGAAGATTGGAAGGGCTCTCAATTGCAAAAGGCCCAGGAATTGGTATCCAAATTAGGCGTCTGTAATGGTAATAGAGGGGGGTGAATATTGCTTTTAAATTTTTTTCTAAGTGTTGTGGCTATGATCAAACAGTAAACAGAGGGACTAGTAGGATGAGTGTAGAAAAATGAACCCCTTGCCTCTCTTCTATCTAGGGCTCTATATATGCATGACCATAAGATCTGATTATAACAATACCCTTTACAGTGGTCCACTATGCCAGGGAAGTAGGTGTCTTTTTACAAGCTTTATTGGGCCTCTTGGCCTAGCAGACTGAATAGGTGTAGGTGGTGGTCACCCCCACAATAGTTGCCTGTCATAGTAAAGGGCTTCACCACATATAGATCAAAACCATGTTGCTAGGTCTTTTGGCCTCCTCTATCCCTTTGGCCTGTTGGGTGGTTGGCCTGTGGGTCGTATCCTAGTGGCAGTGGTTGGTTGGGCCGCGGGGCATCTTTTCCCACCAACTCGCAGTGGTAGGTATCTCTATAGCCCGTGTGTGGTTCACGTGTCGTGTGCTATCGATTCACTCCTTGTCGACTTCCGAGACACTCCTGAAAAGGCGTGCACTTTAAATGCCTAAGTCCTTGTTAACACAAGCTATCGTCGCCCATTCTTCTTCTTCTCCACTGTGCTACTACATGCTCATGCTTGCACTACTTTGTCTAGTTGATGTTGTAATCCTTGTTGTGCTCAATCCTTTGTTGCGTCCACACTGTCGTCAAGTGTGTGTGTCGCCATCGCTCCACCTTCTTACCTACGCTGAGGATAGTTCGCGCTGGGGACCAATGTTCTCGCCATAGTGCTGTGGGAAGTTCATCTAGCCGTGGTGGTTCATCCGGCCGTGGCAGTTCGTCGGCCGCGATGGTTGACTATGAGATGATTGAGCGTGACGCGTCAATGGCGAACAAGCACTGGAGCGCAGCGGAGAAGGTGAACGGTGTCAGCACGAACACGCCGGGGCCAACTACGGCGACAGAAGAGCTGATTTGCTCGCTGGTGCGTGACGAGAAAATCTCGGACCGCGAGGCAGTTCGGTTGCTTGCCATTGTCTAGACGGACCCCCAGCCGATGGAGTCTGAGACCCTCGTCTTTGCCGCATACTTTGACAATGTGCTCAAAATTCCTATCACGGTCTTTGCTGGTGAAGTCCTTCATCTGTACAGGCTGGAACTCACGTAGTTGACACCCAATGCCATTGCTCGGTTAGCCGTCCACAGTTGGGCCTCGCAGGCGAAGATAGTGTGGCCAAGCCTAGCACTCTTCATCTTCCTCCATGACGCGTGGTGCCGGCCAAAGAAGCTCAATGAGTGCTAATACTCCAACCTGGGAAGTGTTAATTTCGTACTCCACTCTGGGTGCACGAAGTGTTCCCAGCGAATTCTACGAGGACGAAGTGGGAGTCGAACTAGATGCGACGGTGGTTCTACCACCAGACAAAGTTTGGCTGTAGTCTTTAGTGGACAGGCCGTCTATAGACTTCAACATGTCTTTGTCTGTGACCCTTGATCGCGAGGACGAGCAGCGTGCGTGGAGACTATTTGGGGTCACTATCCTGTTCAACATGCGGGACCTTATGGAGGAGTACTGCATAATGGGTGTGTCGCCGCTGGCCCATTTGTGGCACATCCAAGCTGGCCCCTCTCACAACGACCGCCTCTACCCCAGCATTGCCTTGCTTTCAAAGCCAACCGTGATGAGTAAGATCTTTGCATTAAGTGGCATGACTACTCTGCTATGTTGTGTGGTAGTTTGTTAGTAACCTCCGCGACTGCTTATGGTAGTGCTTTCTCTCGAAGAAGTGGAGTGCGCCGCTGATGTGTTCCTTGGTCCGTATATCACGAAGGAGCATAGCTTGCAGGTGTCAGTGACATCAAACCATGGCCAGGTGAACCGCGTGTGTGAAGCCTTCGGCATCCCCGTGCTGAACTATCCCGTCCCCAGCAGCAATCGGCCACAAGCATGTGAGGAAGGTGACTATCTGTAAGATCGAGGAGGCCGACTAGAGGGGGGTGAATAGGCGGTCTAAAAAATTCTCTACGAATTAATATTAGCAATTCAAGACCTTTTCTATTTGCCTAAACCAAGTATATAATGCGGAAGCTAAAACAATTTGGTTTAGCTCAAATAGCGCCTAAGTCAAGCAAATTCGCCTAAGTGCACCAACAATACTAACCTAGGTCAAAGTTTGCAATCCTAGGTTTACAAGCAATTAAAATAATGATAAGTAAGTAAATTGCTTGAATGTAAAAAGAGCACAAGAAAACAAACCACAAATGACATGTTCTCTTTTTACCGTGGTGTTCAGAGATTTGCCGGTCTCCCCTAGTCCACGTTGAGGTTAGCCCAAACGAATTGGACCGGCTCCACGAATTAAGCCTTCCACCTCAAATCCACTAGTGGTAGCTCTTCCCCGCTCCGAGTAGGTGAGCTCCAACCTTCACACACGCCGGGCCTTCTCACAAGTTTCTTTGAGAAAATCACCGGGCACGACGCCTCCCACGCCGTCTACGAGTCGGTAAACTCTAAGAGTAACAAGTCAAGTCCCTCACTTGACTCTCACCACATGCAACGAATGCACAAGCTCAATTCGGACACAAAGTCCTCCTCTAGATGCAACACATGCACTCTAGATCACCTCTCCTCTCTCACAAAGTGCAACACATGCAGAATTGAGTGGAGAGCCTCACACTAGCTCAAAAGAGTGAAATGGAGTCACTAAAACCTTACCCCAACCGGCCAAGAAATTTTTGTACGGATAACCTTTTTTTATTCGGAAATACAGAAATATACCCGCGGTTTCATTTTTTTACAAAAATAGCCTCGAGTCGCCCAATGGGGAAGCGACTCGAGAATTTCGCCCACCCGAAGAGCGACATTTAAGGAATCTACGAACCGTTGGGTGAATGTGCCGTTGTCGCAGACGTTGGGCGACTTAATATAAGTCGTCATTTGTGCGGTTGGCGGCATGCAATCTGAACGCCAACGCTAGGGCGACACAGGGGGGAGTTAAGGCGGCTTGCCACCGGCTCCCACTACCAACCACCTTTTTCACTTATTGAGCAAACACATTCAGCGCACAGAGAAGAGGAAGAAGGAAAAGAAACAAGGGGGAGAAGAGAGGAAGGAGGGGAAGAAGAGGAGAAGGAGGGGAAGATGTAACATCCCAAAAATTTTATTTGCAATTTATTTGTTTTTCTGGAGTTTAATTGGATTTATCTGGATTTTATTTCAAAATCTAAAGCAAGAAAATGTATTTAAAATATTTTATTAAAGCAAAAAAAAAGAGTTTATTTTTTTTCTTTTCTTAACCCTCCCTAAGTTTTGATTAACTCTTGAGAATTTACTTCTGGAAATTAAAAAGAAATTTAGAAGTTTCCTTCTTCCTTCTTCCCAACCTACGCCTCCATTAACACCCCATCCGAGCTTTAAAAGCTTCGTTACTCCTTCCTCGGCCGCAACCAAGCCATTATTGGCCCTTAAGCTCGCGCGCTAGTAACCGCCCACCTCCGTCCGTTTTACGTCGGCTTAAAGCCTCTCGCCGTTATGCATTGTTTCTAAAGTCCTTAACTCCAGCGAGCCCATTACCTCCGTCCCTCGCCCTATAAAGCTCCTTCCCGAGCCCGTTATCCTCCTTCGCCTTCCCGCGCGCCACCTCTTTCCTCCGCTGAACCGACCGGCCCCGACCGTGCTTCCTCGTCCGCCGCGAAGCTCCGGCGAGGAATTGGCGCCGCCCGTCTCTTCCGCGCCGCCGACGACGCGCCGTGATCCCCAAGCGCCGGCGACCACCATTCCTCTCCGCCGAGCGACGCCGCCACCGAGTCCGTTGTTGCCAAAGACTCGAGCGCCGCCGCTTATTCTCGCCGACCGACCGTCTCCACTCAGAATCAACCTCTACGACCATCCGCCGCCTCCGCCACTCGCCGATTCCTCCGACCACCCCGCGCCAACCGGTTTCGAAGGTAACACCCTTCCGTGGTCGTAGATCCGTAGTCGTAAGTTCTCTCGTAGTCGAAGTCGAGGTTCTCGTGTAATCAAGTCGAGGTTTTCGTGTAGTCAAGTCGTAAGTTCTCTCGTAGTCGAAGTCGTAGGTTTTCGTGTAGTCGAGTCGTAAGTTCTCTCGTAGTCGAATTCGTAGGTTCTCTGTGTAGTCGAAGTCGTAGGTTCTCTGGTAGTCGAAGTCGTAGGTTCTCAGTGTAGTCGTAGTCGTAGACTGGTCTGTGGCCGTAGTCGTAATTTCCCTGCGTAGTCGTAAACCTCCCGTGTGGTTGTAAGTCGACTGCGTGGTCGTAAACCTTCCATGTGGTCATAAGTCGACTACGTGGTCGTAGCTCCGCCGATCGCATTTGCCGTGGTCGTAGCTCCGCCCGATCACGTTTGCCGTGGTCGTGAGAACTTCCGAAGGCCCTAACTTCTTCATTTTAACTCCGATTTAACTCGCTCAAATTTCTAAATTTTTCTAAAATCCTAAACTACCCATTTCTGGACTCTTTTTGAATTTTTGGATTTTATTTGAATTTTTTGAATTTCTTTTGGTTCTTTACGATAGATTACTTACTTAATCCGAGAGTATTTCTTCGATTTAATCGCAGCAAGACTTCGAGCAAGGCAAGTTACACCTTTGACCATGTTGATCCCAGTAATTTAAATTATTATGTTGTTTTTAAATTAATATGCATGCGCATTTTTATTCAATCTAGTTTAAATTCGGTTTAAACTCTAGTTATACCCAATTCCTTTGTGTATGGCCAATCTTGAAATTGAACGAACATACCTTGTCACCATAGATGAAAACCTAGTTGGTACATTAGTATTGACTAGAACATTTTATGGAATTGCTTAGCCATGCTTAGAATAATTCGGGTGGGAAGAATTGTTTCACATAAAATGATAAAGTTTTCGAATGTGTTCTTGACTTTGGTGGGTCAAGAATGATTATGAAATATTTTCAAACAGAATATGAAAACTTGGTTTAGACTTAGGCTAATGGTTAGAGTGGTGGGTGCTTGCTGGTATGCATTGTTGTTTGGTGACACAATGTTGATTGCCAGGCACAAGGGGTATGTGGTTGGTGCCTAAGTCGATTAAGGACCGGTCTGTGAAATACTATTACAAAGTCACACCGTACTACCACAAGTCCGGTATGGGACAGACTGGCTAAGTAATTTGTGAAGTTCCATTTAGTTTCGCTATAGGCTGAATGTGAGCGTGGCGTGAGGCCATGAGAAGTCTCACATGGCACAAGAGGGGCTCCAACATGTGGATTCATGTTGTGGTGAAACCTTAGTGGCGGCGTAGCTAATTTGGTAATGGAACATTGGAACAACTTTGTCATGATCTCCTCGCCGCACACCTAAGGAAGTGTGTTAATCCGTGGCAAAACGGGGACATGTCTTGTGGGTAAAGTTGTACACCTCTGCAGAGTAACAAACTATCTCGGATAGCCGTGTCCACGGTCAAGGACATGCTTAGTATGGTTTTTCACGGATTAGACTTTGGTTTTAATAAAATTTGGTTTATGGAAATTTGTGAAACTTTTGGAAAGATGGTCGGGTGGGATACCCGTGGTTAGGTTAGTGTTAGGTTGTTGCCTGCACTAACGTTATTATTTTGTTAAATCTTGTTTTTATATATTGTATCAACTTCAGCTTTTGCACTTACGTTATTGTATTTGTTTCAATAATGTGTTTATGCAAATAAACCATAATATGCCTTCCTTTGTAATCCCTTATGCATGCATTAAATCATTATATCTCCGTGTAACTTGTGGAGTATTTTATGTACTCACCTTGCTATAAAAATTGTTGCGGAGGATCGACGACGTCGACTATGTTGAGGATTGCGACGAATAGGCCACGTCTTACGATCAATTCGCCTTGTGGGAAGGCGGGATGGGCTGCTCCTTTTATTTATCTTCATTTGTTTCTTTTCATGTTTGGCCATGAAGCCACCTTATTGTAAACTTGGCCATAAGGCCCGCATTTTTGCTTTATAATAAAGTTTGGTTATCATGCATGATATGTATCACTGCTCAACTGTGTGCACTAGCTTTTCCTGGGATAGTGCGATTAACACAGAGGGATGTGGAGTTGTTGCTCCGGGTCCCGACAGAGATGGTATCAGAGCATGTTGACCCTAAGACGTGACCGTAGGTAGAATAGAATGGATGACCTTAAGGATTTATTTTCTAAATATATATATATATAATAAGAACATTTTAAAAATCCTTCTACCTCTTATCTTCTTTATTCTTTCACTTGTCTATTCTTTTCTTTTAAAAATATAAATACGCATAATTGATGACTAACTCCTTTTCTTTTTCAAAATTATAGATGGCTGAACGTCCTACCCAAGTCACCCGTGGAATCTTAGCTGGACACCTAGTCGACCGCCTTGGGATCTTCTTCAAGAGTGGGTGTTACGGCACGCCCGTGTACCAAGGATGTTTGGAAACCTATGGAGATCAAGAACGTTGGAGAGTGGAAGTGCCGATCTCACGCCAACATGGGAGATGAAGAAGCATGTCACACCTTTGATGCTCCTCTACCCCGGGACACCTTCTTCAACGGAATCCAAGATGCAGCTCGTGAAGCAATTCGGCAGATGAGGGACATCTACGCCCAAGAGCTTCAGCGCACCACATTCCGATACTTCCCCAAAGTAGTACCCCGCGGCTCAGCAGCGTCTTCTCCTCGATGCATTTGAGAGTAACCTCGGCTCGCTCAGCAGTGGAGTACACCAAGTCCTTGGACTATGTGTACCAAGACACCTTGAAGGAGTTGAGTCTCATGGCGCAGCGACTCCATGGCGTAAGAGGAATTAGCCAAGTATCGTGTAGAAGATGAGGGTTCTTACACACAGACCACCCCAAAGAAGCTTAAAATCCAGCCTTCTCGCTAGTAGTAGCACCACCCATAGAAACCATAGTTTAAAGTTTAAAGTTATAGAACGATACTTGTGAGTGTTATTCCTTTGTCAATGACCTCAAGGTTATATTCAATAAAATAATATGGTTGGTTGTTCCTTGAGTTTTGTTGTGTTTCTTGTTTCGTGGTGGGAATGTTACATAGACCTTCTCCTAGTCTCTCTCTCTTTCCTCTAAAACTGGAAGAGTCCGGCGGATGGTGAACACAAGGAGAAATGTCAACGACAGCGCCAACGACACCGAGCGCAAGGAAGTCGATCCGCCCTCATCCTTCCTCCTCCGCCAAAGCACTGGACCCGACTGGGCTCAAATGATGGCAAATCGAATCGCTTGATTCAACTGTTAGCTCAAGCTATCAACAACCCCGCCAAGATGCTCCTCACCACCACCAAGCTCCTCAAACCGGATGTCGGAATTTTTGAGGATAAGGCCTCCGACCTTCTCAAGCAAAGACCGAGCCAATGGATGCCGACGATTGGATTCGCGCAATTGGCAAGAAGTTGGATATTCGCAATGCAATCGATCGAGAAAGGGTCTTGTTTGCTTCTCACCACTTAATGGACTCGCATCCGAGTGGTGGGATACCTTGATTGCTTCTCATGCCAACCCTCGTGCCATCGCATGGGATGAGTTTGTTCGAGTTTCCGCAAGGCTCATATTCCAACCGCACCATTACCTCAAGAAGAAGGAATTGAGCTCGCGCCAAGGAAGCCGCATGCTGAATGAGTACCGCAAAGTTCAATCAATTGGCACGCTATGCACCGTAAGATGTGGCTACCGGCGAAGCCAAGCAAGAAAGATTTTTGGAGGGCCTAAATGACAATATTTCGCCCGCTTGTTATCAAGTGACTATGCGGATTTTCATCGCTTGGTTAGCAAAGCCATTCGCCAGAGGGCAAGTTTGTAGAGATGGAAAACCGAAGAGAAGGATGGCCACGCAAAGGCTAACCCCGAGGTTTTCCCAAGCCCCGTAGTACCCCACCTCGGGTTGGGCGCCTGCCGCACTCTAGCAACTTCAAGCCTCAACCAAGCAGCTTGGCCGCAGCCTAACCGTCCAACTTTCCAAGTCAACCGCCCCAAGCATCAGGCAGCTTCTGTTCCTCCTACCGGTGGTCAAGCTCAGAAGAGTAATACTACATCTGATGGAGTGACCTGTTTCTATTGCAAGGAAATAGGGCATTATGCCAAGTCTTGCCCTAAGAAGCTTCAAGCTGCAGCTAATACTTCGGGAGGTCAGAATCAAGGTCAGCAGTTCAAGAAGCGTAAAACTATGTTAAGGGGGACGTGAACCACATCACCGCAGAAGAAGCTCAGCTGCACGCACGTCGTCTGGGTATGTTCCTTGTAAACTCGCATCAGCTTGATTCTTTTGATTCTGAGCTTCCCATTCTTTTATTTCCTTGGATTTTGTGGTTAAGAATGGGTTAGGTATGGTTTCTCTTAGTACACCCATGATAGTTCTCTCCCCTGGAGCGGAAATGAGAACAAGGACCTTGTGTCCGAGAATAGAGTTAATCATAAATGGGGTTCTGTTCTAGCGGACTTAATAGTGTTGGAATCTCGTGGATTGGATGTAATTCTTGGCATGAATCGTTAGCCAAGAACAATGGTCGATTAATTGTGCTACCCGATCCATAACCTCACCAATGATCAA
The DNA here is from genome assembly GCA_036346575.1 of Dendrocalamus sinicus. Taxonomy (NCBI): domain Eukaryota; kingdom Viridiplantae; phylum Streptophyta; class Magnoliopsida; order Poales; family Poaceae; genus Dendrocalamus; species Dendrocalamus sinicus. The sequence continues at coordinate 4,654,356 of CM070660.1, read as the reverse complement.
GGAGTAGAAGTAAAGTTTTCCCCTGAAACCCCTGCAGAAGGAGAATGTGTTCTCACTCATCTTCAAGTGCAAGAAGAAGTACCAGTAGTACGGGAATACCCAGATGTATTTCCGGAGGATTTACCAGGGATGCCACCAGATAGGGAAATCGAGTTTGTGATTGACCTAGTCCCCGGCACTACCCCAATATCCAAGAGACCTTACCGTATGCCAGCTAATGAGTTAGCCGAGTTGAAGAAACAGATTCAAGAATTGGAGGATAAAGGGTACATTCGTCCAAGTTCTTCCCCTTGGGGTGCACCTGTTTTGTTCGTCAAGAAAAAGGATGGAAGCATGAGAATGTGTGTAGATTACAGAGCGCTTAATGAGGTTACTATCAAGAACAAGTACCCATTGCCCAGGATCGATGATCTGCTCGATCAACTGAAGGGAGCCAGTGTCTTCTCCAAGATAGATTTGAGATCATGATATCACCAGTTGAAGATCCGTGCGGAAGATATCCCTAAGACTGCATTTTCTACCCGTTATGGACATTATGAGTTCACTGTCATGTCCTTTGGACTAACAAATGCGCCTGCTTACTTCATGAGCATGATGCATAGTGTATTCATGGAGTATTTAGATAAGTTTGTTGTAATCTTCATAGATGACATTCTTATCTATTCCAAGGATGAAGAAGAGCATGAGAATCATCTTCGGATAATCCTGGGAAAGCTTAGAGAGCATCAGCTTTATGCCAAATTCAGTAAATGCGAATTTTGGCTAAAGGAGGTTGCTTTTCTTGGTCATATTGCGACAGCTGAAGGAATTGCAGTGGATCCCTCCAAAGTGCAAGCCGTAATGGAATGGCAGCCACCCAAGTCAGTAACAGAAGTCAAAAGTTTCTTGGACTTGCTAGTTACTATCGCCGCTTCATAGCAGGATTTTCAGAGTTAGCCAAGCCCATGACTCAGCTTCTGAAGAAAGAAAAGAAGTTTGATTGGACGAAAGCCTGCGAGCAGAGTTTCCAGACTCTCAAGAATAAGCTAGTTTCAGCCCCAGTGCTTATACTACCCGATGTGCATAAGGATTTTGAAGTTTTCTATGACGCCTCTCGTCAAGGTTTGGGATGTGTTCTTATGCAAGAAGGCAGAGTGGTAGCCTATGCATCCCGCCAGCTAAGACCACATGAGTGCAATTATCCTACTCATGATTTGGAATTAGCAGCCGTAGTGCATGCTTTGAAGATCTGGCGTCATTACCTCATCGGTAATCGTTGTGAAGTATACACGGATCACAAGAGTTTGAAATACATTTTCACTCAAGCGTAACTCAACCTAAGGCGCGCAGATGGTCGAGTTGATCAAGGATTATAATATTGGAATTCATTATCATCCCGCAAAGCAAATGTTGTGGCAGATGCGCTAAGCGTAGGACTTATGCAAACAGTGTGTTGTCAAAAGAAGATCGATTCGACTTGTGAAGGAATCTCCGTCTAAGTATAAAACCAGTGAATCAAAGTTTTCTCTCAACTCTAGAGATTCAACCTACTTTACCGATCAAATCATGGAAGCCCAAAAGGTGGATGAAGATATTCAAGAAATCAAGAAAAATATGAGAAGAGGCAAAGCGCCAGGATTTAGTGAAGATGAGAATGGAACTGCTTGGTTTGAAAACCGTATTTGTGTGCCCAATAATCAAGAGATCAAGAAAACGATTTTGCAAGAAGCCCATGAAACTCCATACTCAATTCATCCAGTCGTACCAAGATGTACCAAGACCTTAGGGAAAGATATCGTGGGTCGGTATGAAAAGGGAAATTATGCGGAGTTTGTTGAAGCTTGTGATGATACCGAGAAAGTCAAGGCGAGCATCGAAACTCGGGACTTTTGCAACCCCTACCAATACCAGATTGGAAATGGGAAGAGATTGGTATGGACTTCATAACCGACTCCTAGGACTCAATCCGCTATGACTCAACTGGGTGGTTATTGACCGGTTGACCAAAGTAGCCCATTTCATCCTACCAAGACTACTTACTCGAAGTAAGTTAGCTGAGATTTACATGGCTAGAATTGTGTGTTTGCATGGAGTTCAAAAGATAGTATCGGATGCAGGTAGTCGGTTCACATCCAAGTTTTGGCGAAACTTCATGAAGAGTTAGGAAGTAAGCTTAATTTCAAGATGACTTATCATCCCCAAACAGATGGCCGACAGAGCGAGTAAATCAAGTGCTAGAGGATATGTTGAGAGCATGTGCTCTGGATTTTGGAAATAGTTGGGATCGCCATTGCCCTATCTTTGAGTTCTCTTACAACAATGATTATCGAGCAAGTCTGCAGATGGCACCTTTTGAAGCATCAGTATGGTAGGAAGTGCGAACACCCTTGCATTGGGAATACCGAGAATTCCAAGATGCGGGACCAACCCTACTTCAAGATGTCAAGAGAAAGTGAGGAAGATCAAAGACAGATTGAAGATAGCTCAATCCAGCAGAAAAGTTATGCCGATAATCGTCGTCGAGACGACTTTCGGGTTGGGGACTATGTGTATCTCGAGTATCTCCGCCGAGGAGTCGAAGATTCCAAGCCGTGGAAAGCTTGCACCAAGATTTGTTGGGCCATTCAAGATCTCAAGCCGCAAGGGAGAAGTTGCATACCAGTTGGATTTGCCGCCAAGTATGTCGGGTGTGCACAACGTCTTTCACGTCTCTCAGCTGAAGAAATGTCTCAGAGTACCCGCAGAACAAGCAGACCTAGAAGCCCTTGATCTTCAAGGGGATCTCACCTATCAAGAGCAACCGATCAAGATTCTTGAGACAACCGAGCGCTGCACTGTAAGAAAGACTATCGATTCTCGCAGAGTTCAATGGAGCAATCACACCGAAGACGAAGCAACTTGGGAGCGAGAAGAAGATCTGAAAGCCAACCATCCCCATCTCTTTGCTAGCTAGTTCAAATCTCGAGGGCGAGATTTCCTTAAGGGGGGTAGGTTTGTAACATCCCAAAAATTTTATTTGCAATTTATTTGTTTTTCTGGAGTTTAATTGGATTTATCTGGATTTTATTTCAAAATCTAAAGCAAGAAAATGTATTTAAAATATTTTATTAAAGCAAAAAAAAGAGTTTATTTTTTTTCTTTTCTTAACCCTCCCTAAGTTTTGATTAACTCTTGAGAATTTACTTCTGGAAATTAAAAAGAAATTTAGAAGTTTCCTTCTTCCCTTCTTCCCCAACCGGTCGGCCTCCATTAACACCCCATCCGAGCTTTAAAAGCGGTTACTCCTTCCTCTACGCAACCAAGCCATTATTGGCCCTTAAGCTCGCGCGCTAGTAACCGCCCACCTCCGTCCGTTTTTCGTCGGCTTAAAGCCTCTCGCCGTTATGCATCGTTTCTAAAGTCCTTAACTCCGCGAGCCCATTACCTCCGCCCTCGCCTATAAAGCTCCTTCCCGAGCCCGTTATCCTCCTTCGCCTTCCCGTGCGCGCCACCTCTTTCCTCCGCCCTGAACCGAATCGGCCCCGACCCGTGCTTCCTCGTCCGCCTGTGTGCGAGCTCCGGCGAGGAATTGGCGCCGCCGTCTCTTCGCGCCGCCGACGACGCCGTGATCCCAGCGCCGGCGACCACCATTCCCTCTCCGCCGAGCGACGCCGCCACCGAGTCCGTTGTTGCCAAAGACTCGGCGCGCCGCTTATTCTCGCCGACCGACCGTCTCCACTCAGAATCGAACCTCTACGACCATCCGCCGCCTCCGCCACTCTGCTCGATTCCTCCGACCACCCCGCGCCAACCGGGCTCAAGGTAACACCTTCCGTGGTCGAGATCCGTAGTCGTAAGTTCTCTCGTAGTCGAAGTCGTAGGTTCTCTGTGTAATCGAAGTCGTAGGTTTTCTGTGTAGTCGAAGTCGTAAGTTCTCTAGTAGTCGAATTCGTAGGTTCTCTGTGTAGTCGAAGTCGTAGGTTCTCTGGTAGTCGAAGTCGTAGGTTCTCAGTGTAGTCGTAGTCGTAGACTGGTCTGTGGCCGTAGTCGTAATTTCCCTGCGTAGTCGTAAACCTCCCGTGTGGTTGTAAGTCGACTGCGTGGTCGTAAACCTTCCATGTGGTCGTAAGTCGACTACGTGGTCGTAGCTCCGCCCGATCGCATTTGCCGTGGTCGTAGCTCCGCCCGATCACGTTTGCCGTGGTCGTGAGAACTTCCGAATGCCCTAACTTCTTCATTTTAACTCCGATTTAACTCGTTCAAATTTCTAAATTTTTCTAAAATCCTAAACTACCCATTTCTGGACTCTTTTTGAATTTTTGGATTTTATTTGAATTTTTTTGAATTTCTTTTGGTTCTTTACGTATAGATTACGACGAATCCGGAGAGTATTTCTTCGACGAATCGCAGCAAGACTTCGAGCAAGGCAAGTTACACCTTTGACCATGTTGATCCCAGTAATTTAAATTATTATGTTGTTTTTAAATTAATATGCATGCGTACTTTTATTCAATCTAGTTTAAATTCGGTTTAAACTCTAGTTATACCCAATTCCTTTGTGTATGGCCAATCTTGAAATTGAACGAACATACCTTGTCACCATAGATGAAAACCTAGTTGGTACATTAGTATTGACTAGAACATTTTATGGAATTGCTTAGCCATGCTTAGAATAATTCGGTGGGAAGAATTGTTTCACATAAAATGATAAAGTTTTCGAATGTGTTCTTGACTTTGGTGGGTCAAGAATGATTATGAAATATTTTCAAACAGAATATGAAAACTTGGTTTAGACTTAGGCTAATGGTTAGAGTGGTGGGTGCTTGCTGGTATGCATTGTTGTTTGGTGACACAATGTTGATTGCCAGCACAAGGGGTATGTGGTGGTGCCTAAGTCGATTAAGGACCGGTGCATGAAATACTATTACAAAGTCACACCGCACTACCACAAGTCCGGTATGGGACAGACTGCTAAGTAATTTGTGAAGTTCCATTTAGTTTCGCTATAGGCTGAATGTGAGCGTGGCGTGAGGCCATGAGAAGTCTCACATGGCACAAGAGGGGCTCCAACATGTGGATTCATGTTGTGGTGAAACCTTAGTGGCGGCGTAGCTAATTTGGTAATGGAACATTGGAACAACTTTGTCATGATCTCCTCGGCCGCACACCTAAGGAAGTGTGTTAATCCGGTGGCAAAACGGGGGACATGTCTTGTGGGTAAAGTTGTACACCTCTGCAGAGTAACAAACTATCCTGGATAGCCGTGTCCACGGTCAAGGACATGCTTAGTATGGTTTTTCACGGATTAGACTTTGGTTTTAATAAAATTTGGTTTATGGAAATTTGTGAAACTTTTGGAAAGATGGTCCGGGTGGGATACCCGTGGTTAGGTTAGTGTTAGGTTGTTGCCTGCACTAACGTTATTATTTTGTTAAATCTTGTTTTTATATATTGTATCAACTTCAGCTTTTGCACTTACGTTATTGTATTTGTTTCAATAATGCTGTTTATGCAAATAAACCATAATATGCCTTCCTTTGTAATCCCTTATGCATGCATTAAATCTGTTATATCTCCTGGTGTAACTTGTGGAGTATTTTATGTACTCACCTTGCTATAAACATTGTTGCCAGAGGACGACGACGTCGACTATGTTGAGGATTGCGACGAATAGGCCACGTCTTACAGTCAATTCGCCTTGTGGGAAGGCAGGATGGGCTGCTCCTTTTATTTATCTTCCGCTGTTTCTTTTCATGTTTGGCCATGAAGCCACCTTATTGTAAACTTGGCCATAAGGCCCGTACTTTTGCTTTATAATAAAGTTTGGTTATCATGCATGATATGTATCACTGTTCAATCTGTGTGCACTAGCTTTTCCTGGGATAGTGCGATTAACACAGAGGGATGTGGAGTTGTTGCTCGGGGTCCCGACAGAAGAAGAGGAGAAGGAGAGGAAGGAGGGGAAGAAGAGGAGAAGGAGAGGAGGAGGTGAGGGAGGAACGAGGAGTAGAAGCTATTCCATCAATTTGGATCTAGGTATTTTTTTTTGGATTATGTTGTATTTGCATTATTATTTATATGAAATGTTGGTGTTAATAAAAATTATAGATGTAGAATAATTAGTACCGTGTTAGTATGGAAATATTATTGTAGAAAATGTTTGCTATGCAATTTGTAGTATGGTATAGGAAGTTTAGTATTGTGCGATATTATTTGACATGTCGCAAAATTGAAATATATATGCAGGCCGACATCATCAATGTCCACTACATTGAGAGTGTATTACGGAGTGGAACCATTCGTGAAGGTCCGAATGGTGTGGATTTGAGCGATTTTCCGCAAGTCACTCTCGTATTCGGATGACGAGAATGCTCGAATGGGAGATGTGCGCTTTGGTCGACCGGAGTTTTTCGTTGAACCCCGAGGTGTCTGCGTCGTCGTGCAAGGGCTTTGGAGCCGGTCTCCCACGGACATCAGATGGGAGTTGAAGACATTAGTGCGCTCTGCCACATGGAAGGGCTTTGTGCTAGGGTGCCGGCGGCGTGGATACGAGTGTGTGCTGCTTGTGCAACCGTGCTCAGTACAAGCAGCTGAGGAAGCTCGTGCAACAGCCGTTGTTGTGGGAGGTGCTAGCAGCTCGGGCGGGCCGCATGTTGGTGGACATGATGAAGTTGCTCGTCATGAAGCCGATGCGGTACATGAAGGAGAGTTACAGCCGTCAAGCCATAGAGAGCCAACTGGGCAAGCCGATGAAGGAGAGTATAATGAGTACATTGTGCAGCAGATGGACTCTGATGATGAAAGGGCATGGGATGAAGAGGAAGCTGTAGAGGACAACGACGAGGACAGTTCCGATGAGGATGAAGTTCCTATAACCCAGGAATAGAACTGGTTTAATGCGGAGGGTCTTTCCGCACATGATGAGCATGAATCACAATGGGAGTACCATGAGACAGAGGTTCGGTTACATGCTATGTTTGCTGACAAGGAAGCGCTGCAGGATGCCATCAAGCTTTGGGCCCTTTCAATGCAGCGGACATTTCGCGTCGTCAAATCAAGCCAGGAGCGAAGACATCGTGACGTGCGAGCGATCGTTGCCCTTGGCGGGTGCACGCCAGTAAACCTAAGTATGAGACTCATTGATTGTGTCCAAGGTTGAGCCGCACTCTGCATTCTAAACATTGTCTTGTCGCACATCGTAACTCGACGTCCGGATTTATTGCCAATGTCATGTATGGGGAGATAGTGCGGAAGAAGGACATGGCAGCCACGCATATTGTGGTAGCTATTGAGAATAAATTCAAGTATAAGATTAGCTACGCAAGGCGTGGCGGGCCTGCGTAAGGCGTTGGAAAACGTTTGGCACTTTCGAGGCGCGCGTCGACAACCTTCCTCGTATGCTCAATGTCTTGCAGAAAGGAACCCGGCAGTACATCGCCCTCTCACGAAGCCGCCCATTAGTCCGCCGGTATGCGGTGTTGCGAGAGCAATGTTTGCATTTGGTGCTAGCATCGAAGCATTGTGCACATGCCGCCGATGATCTCAATTGACGGACCTTCTTGTGAGCAAATACAAGGGGCGATCTCGACGGCCATAGGCGTTGGCGATAACAATCAAATATTTACCGCCATTGCATTTGTGGAGAGTGAGAATTACGAGCCGGTGTGGTTTCTCGGACATGTGAGGGTGGGGTTGTAGCCACTCGGCTGGTGTGTGCGTAATCCATGATCGCCACGCCGGTATTATCAAGGCAATAAGAAAACTTCAAGAAGACCCCGAGAGCCCTTTCCTTGGCGGACATGAGGAACCGGTGGTGCGATGCCACTTAGCGGCAAACTTTTTCAAGCAATTCCTAAAAATCTTTGATGAAGCTATTCAAGAGGTGGCTAGGCGTAACCAACAGAGGAAATTTGATGCTTTGTGGAGGTTGTTGGATGAGCACACTAGGAAGAACGTCGAAGAGAGGAGCAAGGAGCCGGTCACTCTCGGGCGGCACAACCACAATGCTTGCCGCCAATCGATGCGCCTAACCCAAGTGGTCCAAGAAGAAGGAGCTCATGAAACATCGGGTGCTTGCGCGGTGGATCGAGGGGGAACCGTTGGAGAAGTGGTCATTTGTTGCACGACACGGATGGCGCAAGGTACGGAATAATGACAACTAACCTTACCGAGGTGTACAATTGGGTTCTAAGGGTCTCCGCTTCAGCCCCTTGTCGCCATCGTGGAAGGTGTTCTTCACAAAGACAATCCGTACTTCAGTGGAGAGACGCGATCGCCGCACTTCATGCGGCCAATCCCGAGCTATGTATTCGCAAAATTATCGCTTACATGGAGATGAAGGCACAAAGGGTCGATTGCACACAGTGCAGGTCATGGGCAACAGGAGCATCGCTTTGAGGTGATACTCCGTGATAGAGCCGGATTTGGGACGGCTCGCTCACTTGTTACCCACGAGGTATGTCTTGCAGATCATAGAAATGAACCTAGCTGCACGTGCAACAAGCTTAAGTTGTTACACAAACCATGCTCTCATGTCCTCGCCGCATGCGGGACCGTGGTATGGATCCTTCGAACTTCATGTCCGAGTTCTTCTTTAAGGGAGGGTACTGCAGCTTGGTGTGGGAGCCCGAGGGTTTGGTGGTGGGAAACTTCGCCACTTTGGACATTGCATCGAGGACCTGGGTTCCGGATGTTAACATGTTGAAGGGTGGAAAGGGTCGGCGACAGAGCCGACGTATTAGGAATGACATGGATGAATCACAAGCTGGAACACCAGGTGCACGTTGTGGTCGATGCGGTCAGGAGGGGCACACAGCTAGACGATGCAATGCATGTCCCGATCGAAGAGTTACATGACTTTTTCAGAATGTAGTTGGTTATGTACTTATTTAGTACATGTATTTGCTGTTTGTTAAAATGAGATACTTTTGTGGCTCGTGCACAAGACAATCAATTCATGACATGCTTAACAACATTGCACATTATTTCGATCGACCCTCGTACATACTACGGTACAACCATACACATGGTTGCTTATATGCCAAATGAGCCTCGTGGCACCCACATGGAGAACTGCTGAAGTGGACGCCTCGGACGGGGCTGGCCATCGTGGTAGTGGCACGCACATATGCAACTTGGGTTTGCACAAAGAACATGTCGGATCGTACGAGCTTCCTATGTTGACAACCTCCTCGTTTCCCCTCTCGCGTTGCATCTGTTGGCGGAGCTCATTGTTCTCCTCATTGAGAGTCTCCATTCGGTACTCCAAGTCCATTATTCGGTCCCATAAAGTACCCACATAACGGCCAATATACCGCTCATGAGGAGGGTCGATCCAATGAGAAGTCGCATTTCGCCATCTGCGAAAAAGGACAGTAAACATGGAGGGTCCATAAGCAATAAAAAAATGTACTATTAGTAATTTGTACCCCGGAGCGTGGGCATCGGAAGAAACGGCGCCCGCCATCGTTCGGCCCTTCCAGACCTCGCACGACCACGCACTCATTGTGTCCGCATTTCGCCACGCTGGTTGCGCACGCCGCTTGGTACCAAGCGCATCGTGGACCGAACATCTCCTCCTTTCCAAGGGAAGGTCTTCCTTCGTGACCCATATCCGATCGCCCTCATCTTCCGCCATGGTATGTTCCACCACGAAATAGAAGGTACTTCTTTGTTCGATTCTGAGGTTTTTCGCTACAACTTCATGGGACCTCAACCGTGCTATTTATATCGAATGGCGGGACAAAAGAGGATGCTTTGCTCAGAGACATGACAAAGCGCTCAGCTTTACTCGGTGAGATGACAACACATGCCGCCTTTACGCAGTTGATATGACAAAATGGGGCAGCTTTGCTCACTCGATTACAAAACATGCCACTAAACCGCCTACATAAAGGCTACGATCCAAAAGCCTTCATAGGGACATTTATTGCTACCCGAATCCTCGAGGATAATCCGGGCCTGTCGCTACGAAACCAACAAAATAGGGCGAGGTCGTAGCCTTTACGGTGAGTGTTCACGCCATAGGCATGTATCCTTTCCAGTGAGTTTTCATGTCACCTTTGCTTGTTGTTTCAGAAATACGGACTACTGTGCTCTGAAAAGCCTACATAGGGACATTTATTGCTAAACCGAATCTCAAAAGCGAAAATATTCATACGACCTCCTCTCCATGGACTATGCCCACTGCACCAGATAACCTGCCTACATAAAGGCCTCCTATGTCTTCCATATCACATCTCCTCCTCAAGCCTTCATAATACTACTACACAACAATGTCTTCCTGGAGGTCCGACCCATTTGGAGTGCCGGAGTGACATGAGCGCCCGAAGTGCCGCTGCGGCTTTAGGACGATGTTGGGAGTCTGGACGGATCAAGAAGAGCGAGCCAAATACGGCCGTAGGTTCTTCAAGTGTCCAAACCTGGATGACGATTTCATGGTAACGACGACAACTTAATCATTTGTTTCTCGTTATCGTTTTTCAACTTGATCCATGACATCTACCACGCCACACATAGGCTTGCAGGTTCATCGAATGGGTGGATCGGTGTCGCCGACATGGCCACATAACCGGCAAAGGAGGTGGAAAACAAAGGACAATACTTTGTCAAGATGACTCAGGCTCGCGAGGTGGAACGACAGATGCGGCATGAGCAAGAGCGCCGCGTGAGGGTGGACCAAATCCGTCTGAAGGGCAAGGAGGATGAGCTGCAAAGGAGGCGGGAGCAGTTAAGTCTGCGTGAAGCAGCCATCAAGCGTCAGGAGGAAGAGCTTCAAGCTCGTGAGGCAGCTCTCAAGACCAAGAGTGACCGGAATAAGGATGCAGCGGAGCCATCTTCAAGGCGCGATAACAAGGGGAAACAACCACGCTACACCTAGTAGACCAAATGTAATAGACCCAGCAAGTTTAATTCCCTAAGGCAGTACTATCGGAGTTGCTCTTGGTCGCATATCATGCTATATGTTGTGCATGTAATAACAATGTACGCGGCATGTTACTCCCAACTGTATTATGAAGTTTATTTCTATTGACATAAGCTTATTATCTAGCATGTTCGCACTCAATGATTCAGATAGCAAGTCATACCGGTTCTCTCCGTAAACTATTTCTCAGCAACATCGAAATATCACTTACCACTCTATGTATCTATCGTTCTACGGTCAATCATTTTTAAAAAAATATTTCGAATTTTTTTTGTGCATCTACAACATACAGTGCACATAAACTTTTATTACAACTATACCAGATTTTTTCTCTGTTTCAAACTACAAAATTGCCAAAACTATACAAATTTCAGGGGGACTGAATGAAGTCGCCTACCTACTGGGCGACTGCATTACAAGTCGCCCAACCATTGGGCGACTTCGTTAAATCGCCCAGTGAGGAAGCGACTCCCTGATGTCGCTTTCCCGTGAAGCGACATAGCTTCTTGTCGCTCTTCGGGTGGGCGAAATTCTCGAGTCGCTTCCCCATTGGGCGACTCGAGGCTATTTTTGTAAAAAATGAAACCACGGGTATATTTCTGTATTTCTGAATAAAAAAAAGGTTATCCGTACAAAAATTTCAACCGGCCACAAGGGAGTATTTATAACCCATACATCAAAACTAGCCGTTGGAGTCAAAAACAGGATTCTGCGGTACTACCGCCGTTATAGGACCGGTACTACCGCTCCCCACCATAACGGCTAGAAAAATAGCCGTTAGTCAGCCATTTGCGGTACTACCGCAGTTATAAAATGCGGTACTACCGTTCTGCGGTAGTACCGGGAAGTCGGCGCGGTACTTCCGCTTTAGCACAGACAGCACTCAGAAAAACGGTCATAACTTTTGACTCCGATGTTGCAATTGAGTGATCTTGGACTCTATAGAAAGCTTATTCAAAGGGCTACACAACCCATCTATTTGCATAATCTCAAACACATTAGATCAATGCAGAAATCAAAAGATATCCAAAGAGTCACTCCCATGGTCTAATGTCAAAGGAAATAACAATAAACAATCTTAAACCATGCCAAGGGATAATACATGATCTCTAACTTTTGCAAAACACATTTGCAAACTTAGATCATGCCACAAGGAGTAGGTACATGGACTTCAACCTTTTGCAAAACACATTTGCAAAGTATAGTCACATGTTACAAGGATTAGATGCATGAGCCTCAACTATTTGCAAAACACATTCACAAATAATGGCACCATGCCAAGATGAGCTAGAGCTAGTGAGGTTGAGCCATCAACACATGATGAGACCCAAACTACTAGACATGACCCCTCTTAATAGTACGGCAACCTATACTAGCAATCCGGTCTTCCAACCAAACACCAAGACCGGTAAAAGACTAGGAACACATCCTTAGCCCTAGCTAGTCATACCTTTGCCTTGAGTCATCGTCTCGATATGCATCAACTTATGATGCATTCTTTTCATCAACTCCATCAACACATGATGATCTTTCTTGACTTGATGATCAACACATGATCATCTTCTCATATATCAACTCATGATGTGTCTTCTTCTTTGATGGTCTTTAACACATGAAGCCATCTTCTTCTCGATCTTGACTTGATGATCTTCAACCCATGAAGTAATCCCAAGTCATCCTCATTTGTGGAACCTAACCTATTCATCCAACTCATAAAAAATATTAGTCCACAAATCGATTGTCATTAATTACCAAAACTCACCATTAACTCATAATGGAGGGACTAGATTCTCAATCTTTCCCTTTTGGTAATTGATGACAATCTCAACAAATAATGAGATAATAAATTGGATATAAAATCATTTGGATCCAAAGTGCGGTATTACCGCCGTTATAAACTTCGGTACTACCATTCTGCGGTAGTTCCGCGAAGTTAGCGCGGTAGTTCCGCTTGAGCCGGAACCGAACTTGGTGCTCTCTGGAAAAAAGGCTCCGCTCTACCTCCGGAGCTTCCGGACTCCGGAAGTACCGCTCTATACTGCGGAACTACCGCACCCTGCGGTAGTTCCGGCGTTGAAACCACCGGTACTTCCAATCCCGCGAAGACTTGGGTACATCCGGAGGGTGCTCTCTGGAAAAAAAGGCTCCGCTCAGGTTCCGGAGCTTCCGGTCGCCGGTAGTACCGTTCCTAGCCGCGGAACTTCCGCTCTACAGTAGTTCCGACGTTAAAAACTGCGGTACTACTGCTCTTCCAGACAGAGCAAATTTTTGGTTTTAAAACAGATTTTCAATGAATGCATGCTCCTAGTTTGATCCCAATGTATGTATAAAAGGAAACATGGATCAATACTAGTGAAACTCCAAAACATAGAGAGAGAGAGCTCCCCTAAATGTGTGCATACAAGTCTATATAAAGAAAAACAAATGCACATATTCATTTGAACTATTTGAGGAGTTCAATCTATATTTTGGATCTAAGGAATGCATTAGCATATGAGAAAGTGATTTTGAATGCATACCTCTTTGATTTCACCTTTTCATCTAAATGAGACTAAATTATAATATACTTGAACAAACATATTAGTCTCATATATACATTTATCATTATCACCAAAATATTATAAAGGTATTTGTCATTAACATCAAAATCTCATAATGGCATTTGTCATTAACACCAAAACCAACTTAAACAGAGCTTGATCTTTGACTATCCAGAGACATCCCCCTCGTGTCAGGGTGGTCAGTCTCTGATCGCGGCCCAGCCCCTGTCCTCGCGTCCCCTCCGCAATAGGAGTCAGGTGGACTGGACGAGGAGATCACCGCGCTCAACGAGTCAGAGTTTGTAGATTATGCGAACTCTGACCTTAAAACTGAGGAGGAACATCATTCAGGTGGCACCGTTGTTCCCAACGATGTGAGCCCTGTAGAGACCATGGGTCAAGGGTTGGGTGAGGCTGGGGGCTTCACAGCCGTTTCGAAAGAGGAGGTTGTGCCCATGTCATCACCAGTCCGCGAGGTGTCCCCAGCACCTCGAGCTACAAAGCGTGCCCGAGTATCGTCTCCCCAGTTGTCATAAGCATAGGCTTTCGACTGGCTATGACGGTGAATATCAAGGATTTTAGCTCCAATTTTGACACCCTCCTCCTAGGACAGGGTCCGTCGTGGTTGGTGATGGCACTGCTCCTATGAGTTTGACCATAGGGTCTGCAGGCGCTACTGTGTCATGTTCGGCCTCTCCGAGCTGAGCTACAGGTATGAACAGCTCGTTCTCCTCTCGGGACTTCATGAGGCTCTCTCCGATTTGCTCCCTCACACTGTCGCCGCTGTCCGCGAGTTCAAGCGACGAAGCTGGTCATGGCCTAGGTAGCATTGCCGACATGGTCGTGTCATCGGGTCCGGTCATCACAGAAGCTACTGGCTCAGAGTCCTGGTGGCTCTCTATGGTGGAGTTTGTTCCCAGCCTGGAGGCGTTGAGGCTATTCCAAGGAGCAATAGAGTGTGCGAACGTGGTCCTCAATTGGCATGTGCTTTCTTCGTGTGGGCTAGAGCTCCTGAAAGTGGTCTTATGTGGGTGCCCTACGGTGTTCCATTTTTGCCTTAAGAGTGTCACCCACGAGCTTTATTAGATCTACAACCACCATGCTGTTCACATTCCACTAGGTGCATATGTATCGTACATGTGGTTTAGATTGATAGTTTGTACATGTTACCATTTGTATCGTAGGAGTAATGATACAAATATATGCACCTAACTAAACTCCATGCGTCTTGCAATTTCTGCCTTCATTATGAAGTGTTTTGTCAGGCTTGGAATGGTTTATTTAAACAAAAATCATTAATACAACCTGAGGCGCACTAGTTAAATTCTCTCTTTAATAGTTAGCTATTATTTCAAAATTACTAAAGACAAAAATGCAAAAAAAAATTTATAAATAACATATTTATTTAAGAAAAATGTATTATTAAAAAAGATGACTTATCGCCATTTCAATTGGCGACAGATCATCTGGCGCTAATATAATTGGGGACAGAGACTATGTCTCTTTTTATTTTCTTTCTTTAATGTTTTCTACATGCACAATTTTTTTGGATGTTTTGATGATAATTTTTTTAGACTTTCTACATATATAAAGAGATAGACGTACTATAAATAACATTTCTTATCTACATAAGATCAAAAGAATGGATATTAAGGCCCCGTTCGGTTGGGCTGAAAAATAGTGGTTTATAGCTAAAATTACACTGTACTTGGCTGAAATTACACTATAGCTAAAGGTGACTTATTTAGCGTAATTAAATTTAAAAAATAAAAATAGAAAAAATATGTTAGCTCGTCACAGACAACGTAAACGAATACGGAAAAAAGAATTGGCAAAAAAGCTAAAAACCCAAAAGTTCAAAAAAAAGATAAAATTTATGAATATTAAAAAATAAATAAGCGGGCATAAATGATACGAAGGATGAGAATGTTGATATGGTCCTCGAACCGTGTCTTATTAGCTCACACGTGTATTGTAACGCTTTAACACATCCACGTCGGTCTCGAAATTGGAATCGTATCTTAGGCTCTACTTCAAACGACTTCATCGCTTTTTTAGATTTCAATTTATTTAGTTTTTTAGTTTTTTCTCTTATTTCTTTATATTATCCATGACGATATAATATTTTTTATCAATTTTTTTCTTATTTTTCTCGAAAAAACTAATAGCCGCTATGGCACAATTTCAACCAGAAGCTAAAAATTAAAGCCCATAGCTGAAGCCATGAGCCAGACGGAGTGCCACCTTAATTTGATTATGCTCACACCTATTGTAGGATTTTCATTTCCAGAAAAATAAAGTTTATCTCATTCCAAATCGTGTCCTTAATACTCTCTCTAGCCTCTAGTCATAAAAGAAATTTGTTTTTGATTTTTACCGTCAACAATATGCTACTTTGACCGCTAAACTTTGTGGTGTTTTAAAAAAAATTATAAAAGTATAATATTATGAAAGTATTTTTTTGTGAAAAATTTACTGATATCAATTTTGTACATCTAAACTATATATTTTAGATAATATTTTTGATCAAAATGGATACAATTTAACTACACACATTCTGACTTACTTCTATGACTGAAGGGAATAATGTATTTATCTTCTAATACTCCACCTGCAGCTTCTTAGAAATACCATCAGTCACCACACCATCACACCGGTGACTAGTTACAGCAACTATCGGAATATTACAGCCTCGTGTTTCACGACAGAGTACTGCCACCACCATTAGTAAGTCTAGGTGTGTCGTCCCAGCAGCACCAACAAACTTCCGCCTCTTTTTTTCGATTTTTAAATATCGTTTTTCTAGCAATTAGCTTTTAAATAAATTATTTTTTAAAATAAATTTTATAAATTAATTATAGTAGACACTTATATTGGCTAAAATCATATACAAGTCTTAATCTTTCCATATTCTCTTGTATTAATAGCCAAAAATTATAAACTGTAGTTTAAAAAAATCATATATCTTAGCTAAAAGGCCGTAATCTAAAATAATAGGCTCATACTGATCGTGAGCCACACGTGCCCTGACGTGACACGTGCATGTAGGAACGACATTTCAGACATTTAACTAAGCTAGTGGAAACGCTTTGCTGCCTGTCCATTAATTGCCCAGCCCCCAAAGAGCCATTGGAGCAGCAGCATGGCAACCACTAGCGCATCATGGCTCGCCGGCCCCGCCGCGTTCAAGGACGTCTTCCCCGTTCGCACGGGATTCTCTGACTTTACTTCGTAAAGTCACGGGGTAACTTTCCTTCTTAGCGTGCGTCCATCCGACGATCAAGGGTTCAGATTAATCTAACGTTTTCTGATTTTTCTACTTCTAGATTTTAGCTTTTTTATTTTTATCTTTTTCTAGCTTTTTTCTTTTTCTTATATTTCTTTATATTATCTGTATTAAAATAACCTATTTTTTAAAATTAAAAATAGGTTATTTTAACACAGATAATATAAAGAAATATAAGAAAAAAGAAAAAAAGCTAGAAAAAGATAAAAATAAAAAAGCTAAAATCTAGAAGTAGAAAAATCAGAAAATACTAGATTAATCTGGGCCTTTGATCGCTGGATGGATGCACGCTACGAAAGAAAGTCACGCCGTGACTTTACGAAGTAAAGTCAGAGAAGCTGCGCCGTTCCCCGTTGGCGACGCCGCCGCACCGGTGCCCTGGCCGAAAGAGTACGACGACATCATCTCCACCCAACCGAGCAACCCCAAATTTTATCATTGTGTTTTCGAAAAATTACAAAAATATAATGTTATGAAAGTATTTTTTGTGAAAAATTTACTGATATCAATTTTGTACATCTAATCTATATATTTTAGACAATAGTTTTGATCAAAAGGGATACAATTTCACTACACACATTCTGACTTCTGTGACCGAAGGGAGTAATGTATTTATCTTCTAAAAGCATCTCCAACAATCCCCCTAAATCTCTCCCTAAATCAAATTATTGGGAAATTATGTTAAAAGTATTCTCCAACAACTCCCCTAAACACCCCCTATTTCTATTCCCCCCAAAACTCTCCCAAAACCCAGGTAGAAACCGGGAACTTTCAGGGGTCCTGTATCCTAGCTCCCTCCGTCACGCGTGCTGGGGAAAATAATTCGCGCCACATTTTTCTGATACACCTCGACGCCGCCGCCTTTTTCCCAGCCACTTTTCCCCGCCCGCCGCCCCAATCGTGCCAAACCGGCGCCCCCCACCTGGCGGCGCGTATCCCCGGCGCCCCCCACCCGGCGCCCCGTGTCCCCGGCTTCCCGCGGCCTTCAGACGCCGCCGACGCGCCGGCGCCCGCGGCCTCCGACGCGCCACCGTTGCTCGACGCCCGGCGCCTGCGGCCTCCAGACGCCGCCGCCATCGCGACGCGCCTCCAGACGCGCGACGCCGCGCGGACTCCCGACGCCGATGCTCCCGGCGCCGCGGCCGACCCACCCCGACGCCCCGACACTCCGACGCCCGACGCTCGAGGCCCCGACGCCGCGGCCCCGACGTGGTAACCATCTCGATCAGACTCCATGTTTTGAGATACTTGATGCCTGTGGATCTATACTAGGGTTTCGTGGATCTCCGCCATGGGTCCGAACTGAAATCTTTCTCTTATCTTGATTTACCATAGTGTCACCTGAGGCACCTGCAAGATGGAGGAGAGCCTAATCGCCAAGGACATAAGGTGAAATGATTTTTGTTCTTTGTTGTCACTTAACTTTGCTTGGTGTGGACAAATGATTGTTGTCTCGTTAACTATATCATGACATGAATTGATGATTGCTGCTATTGGGATGACTTTGCGATAGGGAAATTGATTTTTCGTAGTAGTAAATATGAATACAATAATGCGATGGTATTACTACTCTAGAGGATTGTGCTATAGTATTGCTGCATTAGCGAGAAAGATTGTACCCTAGAACCGAGAGTCTAGATGTGCTATACTGCTATGTAATGGAAAACAAGACCTAAAAGCGATCGGTGCACACTTACAAAATCCAAAGCGGTTCATAGTGGGTAAAGTGACAAACCGATGCTTGAAGGTTATTGGAGGTGATTTAAATTTTTAAGATGAGCTGAATTATGTCAAGGGCCCTAAAATATCCACAAAGTCATCTTCGATTGCTACTTAATTTTTGACACTCTAATCTATGTCACAGTTCAACCACACTGTGGGTATTCAATCTCCACAATCCTAATCATTCAGTCTTTGCATTTTCTTGGCAACCGACGCATGATGGATGGAGCTCAAAGCACTGCTCGTGATTATTTTCAGAATCACATGCTTAGCATGCCCGGTCATCTTGTTCCTTTCTCATGGCCGCAGTGCCATCCAGAGATACCGAATGAGTTTAAAGGTGCTATCATGTGGATTCTTTGGGTTGTTATATAGCACAGTGGAGTCATTTATAAATAATTTCATGGGATCAAGGTCGATCGCATTAGTGATTTAAAATACTCTTGTATACAAGTTGCTTTCGCTTTCATTTTTAAGTAGGTCCATGTTCAGTTTGTTTCTTGCTTGAAATGCTCTCGATATGAATTTACAACTTCGATAGCACAAGTGCATAAATTTTGTGAAAGATCATCTTTTCTCTTGATTGTGCATTACCGATTTAAACTACTCTTTTATACAAGTTGCTTTCATGTTGATAAGTAATCTCAAGATGTGAGTTTAAAGGTGCTATCAAGGAGTAATAGATTGTAGATGTTGATTTCACATATGATTGTTAAGCACATATCATATGATTGTTAGGCATTTTCTGCAATGGAGGGACAGGGCTATTTCATGGGTTTGATGAACCGAGTCCAGAAATGCCGAATGGAATGGGATGGCACATGAAGCCCTCCGGAAGAGCAACTGAACCAACTCCTCAACAAAAGGGAGCACAAAAGTAGGAACAAGAACTTCAATAAAATGAAGATATACTACTCGTGAAAGCTTGGTTGAGCACCAAGATGCAGATCCAATTCCAGGAACAAATCAAAAGCGTGGGGCATATTGGACAAGGGTACATGAAGCCTTCATTTGTGAAAAGGATGTCATATTAGATCGTACTCCAAATTCTCTATCACATCGGTGGACAGTGATTCAAGAGTGTGTCAATAAGTTTTGTGGGAGCTTTGCTGCAATTGAAGGAAGAAATCAAAGTGGAAAGACTTGTTCCTTCAATCCTAATCGGCTAAATCATATGAATAGCTAACATTCTTCCTGTATTTTGTTCATCCGTATGTATCTTGTGCCCATGAAATAAAAATAGAAACCATACAAAATAATGTATCTTGCACCCATAATTGACTTCAGGTGATTGACCTTCAGCTAATTTTGCAAAGAGTGGAGAGCGTTGAAGAACATTGATGTCGTTGTGAGATCCCGGTAAACCAAAAAAGCGTACAAATCCACGGTCTTTAGAAGCAACAGCTTCTAATATTATAGTTGGCACTCTGACATGTCCAGAATACATACCGTGCCATGCTGTAGGACAATTCTTCCATTTCCAATGCATTCAATCTATGGATCCTAACATTCCTGGAAACCCTCTTTCTTCTCCTATTGCCGTGAAGGGCCGTATCCTTCGATTTGGCGCCTCAAATACTCATCTTCAAATATTTGAACAACTGCAATGACAAGCCGTCTCATACTCTCAATAGCGGTATTTCTCCAATACAAATGTACTCATCTGTGGAATCACCGATACCCCATAAGTTAGCATACGGCGTCATTGTTATCTCTCAGAAACAACTTAATCCAAGTACATTAGCTGCATTTCTTTTTGCACAAAATACTCATCATGATCCTGCATCGCATTCATTATACGCAAGAAAAGAGTTCGGCTCATTCTAAACTCGCAAATAAATACAAAGTTATTACAATCGATAATAACTAAAATATTTAAATTAAACACTAAACATGACACAATACGAACCTACGTCTCAAGAATTCTGGTCCATATGTAGGATCATCGGAGAAATAATCTTCATATAATTTTGGTGTCCTTCTTGTCTCTTACGACGAACAATTTTATGCCCAGAACAGTAACCACCTGCTTAGGTGCACTCATGGATGTATAATACGTATGAAATATATGTGTGGACTGGATAAAGAAATCATCATCATCATCCGATGAGGACGAGTCCAAGATTTGTTGCAACAAAGACTTGCGCCCGCTCATAGTTCCACGTATCTACAAGGACGCACTAAATCGAGATCGAATCGACGCGGCGCCGCGACATCCTTGCGGTGATGGCGATGCGATGGAAATTAAAACTCCATGACATGTACAAAGTAAGAATTCCCATCTCAATCTCCATATCCTATTCGCGCCGTGTTCGCGACGCACACGCACGGATATTTATACGGCGACGCGATGGTTTGATATTTATATGGCGATGCGATGTATAAACATACGCGATGGTTTAGACATGGCGATGCGATGGTTTGATATTTATACGGCGCGTGTTCGCAGCACGCACACGCACGGATACGGATTGCTTTAATCTCCATATCCTATTCGGTTGGATCTTCCGACTTGATCACTAATTAAAATTGGAATCGAGCAAAGTACGTACCGACTTGATCACTAATAAAAATAGGTATCGAGCAAAGTAAAAAATAGGCCGGTTGTTAATGTTGGGCCAGATTCAAAATACTATTAGGATATATTTAGGGGAGCTGTTGGAGGAGGGGACTAAAATAGGTTAACAAATTTTTTGGGCTGCCCCTAAAAGGTGTCTTTTGGGGTGGGTTTTAGGGGGATTGTTGGAGATGCTGTAAGACTCCTCCTGTAGCTTCTTAGAAATACCACCGGTCACTGCACCATCACACCAGTGACTAGTGACAGAAACTGGGAATTTTGGACACATCTAGCATTGTTACAAGGAAAAATTCCAATTCTGGGCTCCTTCGCACGTTAATTCCGTTTTTAGCCCCCGGTCGACCACGCAACTCGCCAGCGCTTGACACGTGTCCGGTCGTGCGGTCCCAGACCTCACGACCCTACTGTTCATGCCATCGGAAATTCAATCGTGCGGTCGGGAGAAGAGTCATGCGGTCAGAAATTCAATCGTGCGGTCGGGACGGAGAGTCATGCGGTCAGAAATCAATCGTGCGCTCAGCGGGGCGGTGCACAGTGGAGTCGTGCGGTCCCGGACTGCACGACCGGCCACGTGTCGCCTCCACAAAAACGCGCGGTCGGGAAGGGGGCTACTTTAGAAATAATACGCTCAGAAGGCTAAACACACAGAATTTTAGAGATCTATAGCGTTAGATATGTCAAAAATTCGCATATATAAACAGCCTCATGTTTCACGAGAGAGTACCGCCACCACCACCATTAGTAAAATAAGGTGTGTGGTCCCAGTAGAACCAACAAACTTCTGCCTTTTTCTTTCGATTTTTAAATGTTGTTTTTTCTAGCAACTAACTATCAAACAAAGTATCTTTTTAAAATAAATTTTATAAATTAATTATAGTACACACTACAATAACTTTATTTATCTCAACCAAAATTATATATAAGTCTCTATCTTTTCATACTCTTTCATACAAATAGCCGAAAATCATAAACCACAATTCAAAACAAATACCATACACTATAGCTAAAAGCCTGTAAGCCTAAAATAATAGTCCCATGCTGATCGTGAGCCACTCGTATCCTGACGTGACACGCGCATGTACGAACGACATTTCAGACATTTAACTAAGCTAGTGGAAACGCTTTCCTGTCTGTTCATTAATTGCCCAGCCCCCAAAGAGCCATTGGAGCAGCAGCATGGCAACCACTAGCGCATCATGGCTCGCCGGCCCCGCCGCGTTCAAGGACGTCTTCCCCGAAGGGGACGCCGCCGCACCGGTGCCCTGGCCGAAAATGTACGACGACATCATCTCCACCCTACCGAGCAACCCCTTAGGGCAGCTCCAGTACCAGGGCACCTGGGTGCCGAAGAACTGGGTCCCGGGGATCATCGAGATCCAGAGAAGCTTCACGCCGCGCCGCGGCGACGTCGTCCTCGCGAGCCCGCCCAAGTGCGGCACCACGTGGCTCAAGGCGCTCGCATTCGCCACCATGGCGCGTGGCGTGTACCCGCCCGGTGCGGAGGAGCACCCGCTCCGCCGCCACAACCCGCACGACTGCGTCCCGTTCGTGGAGGTGCTCTCTGCCGCCGGGTGGGGGAGCAAGATGGACGCGCTGCCGTCTCCGAGGCTCATGGCCACGCACATGCAGCACTCGATCCTGCCCCCCTCCATCGCTAAGAATCCCGACTGCAAGATGGTCTATGTGTTTAGGTACGAACTCATCAAACTGTACTTCTTAAGATACTCCAAGTTAGGCGTTGCGGTGAGTTTTAAAATATACGCTTGTTTTACCGCTTACAAAAGAGGTGCCTTAACATTTATCGAAACAGTGGAACCACTTTAATCGTATGAAAATTGATCGGCAGAGACCCAAAGGACATGTTAGTTTCAATGTGGCACTTCATCAGACAGCGTCGACCCCACGTTTCGTTCTCCGACGTTTTCGAGCTCACTTGCGAGGGCAGGTCCCTGAATGGCCCCATCTGGGACCACATCCTCGGGTACTGGAACGCTAGCAAGGAGAGCCCGGAGAGAGTCTTGTTCCTGAAGTATGAAGAGATGCTGCAAGATCCGATCAGCAACATCAGGAAGCTGGCGCAGTTCCTTGGACGGCCGTTCTCCATCGCTGAGGAGGAAGAAGGGGTGGTGATGGACATCGTGAAGCTATGCAGCTTCGAGAAATTGAAAAACCTAGAGGTCAACAAGGCAGGCACTTTTGGAGTTTTCGTCAAGATCTCACATGAATCATTCTTCAGGAAAGGGGAGGCCGGGGATTGGGTGAATCATATGACCACCGAGACGGCGCAACGTTTAGATGCAATCTTAGAAGAGAAGTTCCGTGGATCAGGCCTAGCTCTCATGTGACATCTTTTATGTTGACGTTGGGATACCGTCTGTGGTTGATTTAAACTATATTTCTGCAAGTTCAGTGTCACTTGCTACTTCATTTGCTTTAGCATCCAGCGAAGGTAAAGTTTGAACTGTATTTTGGTACTCCATTGTCTTACCGTACGAATAAGGATTTGATGAGCACGTTGTTATTAAATTTGAGCGCTTGCACTTTCCCAAAAATCATCATAAAAATAATGGATGCAGCACTTAATTTTGTATGTGCACCTGCAAAAATTGGGATACAAATTCATCTACAATGAAGAGAACCGTAAATTCACAAGTTACAGATGTGAATAGTAGATGGACGGATGATTTCACATTAAAAATTTGTAGATATGTAATACATGTAAAGTAGTACGAATTTCCCTGAGTTCAGGGACTAAACATTCGAGCAGCAGTATGGCAGCCACTAGCGCACCTTGGCTTTCTGGCCCCGCCGCGTTCAGGGATGTCTTCCCCGAAGGCTAGGACGCTGCGCCGACGCCCCGGCCGAAAGTGTACGACGACATCATCTTCAATAAAACGCTAGCTCACCCCGCAAAACCAGCCTACTAGTTGTCGATGATGTGGCCTCCTCCACCGTCTCCGTTGTCGTTAAGGCTGAAATCTAGGTGCGTATTCCATTACTGTGGATTTGGAGCTTCATCAGAAATCTAAGGTTTCTGTGTTCTTTGGTTATTGTGTACTCTGATTTATTTTTTATTCAACATATCTAGTATTAGAGGATCTCTGTTTTTAATTCAAGTTGCCAGAATCAAGCCTGTAAAATTTGTTTGCTCTTTAACATGAATTGTGAGAAGAAAAATAACAATTTCAATATAATTAATTACTATTTTAAAAGATATAAATAAAACTTATTAACAGTAATAAAAAACATCAAAACAAGATCACAAGAGTGAGAAGAAAAATCATGTGAGCTGTTCATTTTTGCTACGTGACCGTTTCTCAGTCGTTTGATTGAGGAGACACGGATGGGAACATAACAGTGGGGACAGGGAAGCCTCATTCTTGGATCCATGTCACAAAGCAGTCCATATGATGCTCCTTTTTTTTGTTTTTGTGTGGACTTATGATGCATGATTTGATGATGCTTGGTAGTACAACTGACAGGTAATCCATTCTCAGAAGAAAGCATTGTTCTTGTTTTGTGCTAATCCGATCCAGTGAATTTAATTACTAATTTAGTCCATGTTAGTATGCCTTACTCTTTGTGAAATAAATAGATAATGTTGTTTCTTTTCCACAAGAGGAATCTCTGTTTGGAATAATCTCTAGTTGTATCAGTAGTTGGTGTTAATTTTTTTTCAATTGTGGGACATCTTATCCAAATTCAAGTCTAGTTTGGTTAGCTTGACTATGATGAACTGATGAGAGACACAGAGGAACTATAAGTATGTTAAGGTCCGCTCGGTTGGGCTGAAAAATTGTGGCTTATGGCTGAAATTGCACTGTAACTAGTTAAAATTATATTGTAGTTGAATGTGGCTTATTTGGCGTAATTAAATTTTAAAAAAGTAAAAATAGAAAAAATATGTTAGCTCATCTTGTAGTTGAATGTGGCTTATTTGGCGTAATTAAATGTAAAAAAAATAAAAATAGAAAAAATATGTTAGCTCATCACAGACCAGGGGTTGGACCTCGGGCCCAGTCCACTGGAGAGCACAAGAGATCATTAGCACTAATTTGTGTTAATTAATTATTATTCTTAGCACTAATTAAGCATGTATTGCATCATTAGGCCCCGTTTGGCACGGCTCCACTTCACAAGTGGAGCTATTTTTTTTGCTTCAGCTCCATGAACAGCTCCACCGGTGGAGCTGAAGCTATTTTGGTAGACTGTTAGGCAAAACAGCTCCACCTGTTTTATCATGCATGGCTGAGAGATGTCAATTGTCCAATATACCCTTGTCTATTTGGCTTGTAGTAATATCAAGAGCTGTATGTTTCTACATGATTTTTCATCCGAGTAAATTTGAATTCAAAAAAAATTAAAATTTAAAATAACACAAAGTATTAGCAACCAATATTTAAAGGCGGTGGCGCTCCCTTCACGGTGGAAGACGAGAAGACCGAACAAAGGAACGGGAACGGGAGAATAGAAGAGCCGGTGGCAGATCGCGTAAATTCACGAAAGTACAAGGGCAGTGGCATGCAGGCCTGCGGATGGAGCCGGGTGGAGCTATTTTGTTTTACCCCGTTTGGCACAAAATGGCTCCAAACAGCTCCAGGAGCCGGTGGTGGAGCTGTGCCAAACGGGGCCTTAGTATTGACTGTGCTGTGACCGGCACACCTGCAGACCTTGGTAAGTTTATCGAGGGAGCTAGATTTGTAGAAGCGGACACGTTGAAAGATCAATTTTGAAAAAAGAGAGTAGTATTTATTATTTATGTGAACAATTTTAAACTCATGGCTACACATGCCGCACTCGGTCCTGCCCGCGTCCATCAGTAAGAATCCCGGCTGCAAAATTGTCTATATCTGCAGGTACGTATGGGCTTATATAGTACTTATTAAACTTGCTTTCCTTAAACTACTCCTTTTTAGCCATTGATGTGGGGTTTTTTTTTGCCAATCAATTTTCCCATTGTTAATCTAAACATTCAGCGTACTATCTTTTCAGAAATACAATACAACCATTTTAACGCTGACAAATAACATCTCTATATGAATATTTAGATTGGTAGTAGGAAAATTGATCGGTGGGAACTCGAAAGGACATGGTAGTTTCATTGTGGCACTTCAGTAGAAAGGCTCTGCCCGACCTTTCATTCTCCGACATGTTTGAGCCATGTCCCATATCGCTCGCCGCCCGTAGCAAAATCAATCGCTTCCATCCCTCTAGCCATGTTGCTTGTTGCTGTGATGTCTTCATCATTGGTGGTTGTTTATCCCTCTTTGTATCTCTCTACAAATTCAATCCCCTCCTCATCTCCCTATCTCTGGCTTGGTAAGTATGATCTTAGCTGCTCACCATCGTCGCATGCATTAGTTCTCCTGGTATATTTTTGTTGCAAATATTTCTCAAATTTATTGCACACACTTTCCTCATTGTTACAAAAAGTGATTTGGTTTATTGTGATGTTCCTTTCTCAAATCTTGTATCAAGAGGTATTTTTGTTGCACTAGTGGAATTGATTTGTTGCACCACGTTATTTGTTTTATTGTAGTGGAGTAATTGATTTGTTGCATCGTGTTTCTTTTTTGTTGCAACAAGGTTGTTATTTTGTTGTGCTGGTTGTTATGATTGTCTTATTGCAATCAAAAGGGCATTTTGTTGTAAGCTCATAAATCGTTGTTGTGCTTCACGATTTTTGTTGCAACAAATCGAGTTTGAGCAAGCCCTCGATTATAGGGATTTGACCTAATAATTAGAGGCCGAGCTCTTCGCAATGTGATGATTTGGTATTGCCTGCTCGATTTTTTGAATTAGATAACCTAATTAGATGTATGTTATGAAGAAATTTTGGAGCAAAGGAGAGGTGACTCTCACGAGAATAAATGGGGGCACCTCCGACTTGGCCAGATGGTTTTGCCGTGGCATCCCAAGGAGTTCCAACGGTTTGTTCGGGACTCATAGGAAAGATCCAATGACAAAAACAACATACAATGTTCACATTCGAGTTCGGATCAGGCATCCGAGTGCTAGTCATTCCCATTAACAACTCCCATTAACAATAGGAGAATGGACTCCAATAAAGGAAATAGGTTATCTGATATTCCCATTAACCACTGATCGGTGCTCCCTAGACCTGGTGTTAAAATATGGTTATGGGTGTTCTCAAATTTTGTAACGACCCAGCCATTGTCCGATGATCGATGAATCTTGAACATCGCCTTACATCCAATCTTGATCGACCTTCTGTCTCTAGGTGAACCTTTTCCCTAAGAAAAAATACAAAACTTACTCAGCAAAATGAAATACACATTTTGATCTAAGACAATTAGCATGATTGGACATAAATTGGCAGTGAGACGATTACCTGTCTGTTACACACATATTCATAAGTTGAAACAGTACCTCCCACAAGAGTACTCTTCTTCTTTTGCCTTGTTCCAAATCCAGAGTAGTACACAAACATATTGTAGAACGGCTGAGCATCAGTGAATGTGGCAAACCTTTGCCCCTCATATGGAACTAAGATTGCAGGTTCTAAAAAATTGCTCGGAATTTCTACAGACTTGTCTACAGTAGTATTATTCCAATTGTCACCTAACTCAATACTCGAATATCTATAAACATGTACTTGAGAGTTTTAAGACCATCATGAAATCGGAAAAAGAAATGCCAGAATTCTAAGTAAAAAGAAACTACAAATGATTGAATTACCGAATCATCTCTTCCATGACTTCTTCAGTAGAACGGTTCACACTCATGGACTTGTCTACGGCAGTATTCTTCCAATTGTCGCCCAACTCAATACTCGAATCTCTAAAAGCATGTACTTGAGA
Organism: Dendrocalamus sinicus; assembly: GCA_036346575.1. Taxonomy (NCBI): domain Eukaryota; kingdom Viridiplantae; phylum Streptophyta; class Magnoliopsida; order Poales; family Poaceae; genus Dendrocalamus; species Dendrocalamus sinicus. The sequence continues at coordinate 4,626,527 of CM070660.1, read as the reverse complement.
ATTGTCAGGCCATGATGAAATAAAAAAACAAAAGATGCCGGAATTCTCAGGACAACGAAACTACAAATGATTGAATTACCAAATCATCTCTTCCATGACTTCTTCAGTAGAACGGTTGACACTCATGTTTGGAATAAAAAAAGCATCACCAGATTGCATGTACGTGCATATGTTAGCTATCAGTTTAGTTTCCAAACAGTGTGGCTCCTTAATCACTCTGTATGCATGTACGTGTATATGGTAGCTAATCAGGATTGCTTCCAAATAGCTGCTCCTTAATTCATTCAGGATTAATTGCATTGGCCACTAATTAATGACCCATTCAAATTGACGGGTGGCTTTGCTTTAACGGGTTGGCTTTGTTTTACCCATTTCATTAGGCACCAAATGAATCCCAATCTTTGAGTAAGGATGGATGATAGATCGAAAGGGAGCCTAGGCACCAAGGTGTAGCTTGTAATCTCTCTCTCTCTATATATATATATAAAGAGATAGACTATACATAACATTTCTTATCTACATAAGATCAAAAGAATGGATATTAAATTATACGAAGGGTGAGAATGTTCATATGGTCCTCGAACCGTGTCTTATTAGTTCACACATGTATTGTAACGCTTTAACACATCCACGTCGCCCTCAAAATTGGAATCATCTCTTAGACTCTGTCTCAAACGGTTTTATCTTACAGCTTTTCTTAGTTTTCAGTCTATTTAAGCTAGAAATCACTTAAAACGTATTAGCTTCTAATTTCAGCTTATTTTAATTTTTTTGGCTTTTTTTTTCTTATTTCTTTGCATTATCCATGACGATATAACGATTTTTTATCAATTTTTTCTTATTTTTCCTCACAAAAAGCTAACAACCGCTTTGGTACAATATGAACCAGAAGCCAAAAGTTGAAGCCCATAGCTGAAGCCATGAGACAATGGAGCGCCGCCTTAATTTGATTATGCTCACACCTATTGTAGGATTCTCACTTCCAAAAAAAATAAAGTTTATCTCTCGTCTCTGCCAAATTGTATCCTTAATACTCTCTCTAGTCACGAAAGAAAATTGTTTTTTATTTTTAAAGTCAATAATATGCCACTTTAACCGCTAAATTTTATCATCGTGTTTTTGAAAAATTACAAAAGGATAATGTTATGAAAGTATTTTTTGTGAAAAATTTACTAATATCAATTTTGTACATCTAAACTATATATTTTGGATAATATTTTTTTATCGAAATAATACAATTTAACTACACACATTCTGACTTCTGTGACTGAAGGGAGTAATGTATTTATCTTCTAATACTCCTCCTGCAGCTTCTTAGAAATACCACGGTCACCACACTATCACACTAGTGACTAGTGACAGCAACTGGCGGCATATATAAACAGCCTCGTGTTTCACGAGAGAGTGCCGCCACCACCACCATTAGTAAAATAAGGTGTACATTAATTAACTAATAAGACACGTGCATGTACGAACGGCATTTCAGACACTTAACTAGCTAGCGGAAACGTTTTGCTGTCTGTCCATTAATTGCCCAGCCCCCCAAGAGCCATTGGAGCGGCAGCATGGCAACCACTAGCGCATCACGGCTCGCCGGCCCCGTCGCGTTCAAGGACGTCTTCCCCGAAGGCGACGCCGCCGCACGGGTGCCCTGGCCGAAAGAGTACGACGACATCATCTCCACCCTACCGAGCAACCCCAAGTTACCGCTGCTCCAGTACCAGGGCACCTGGGTGCCGAAGAACTTCGTCCCGGGGATCATCGAGATCCAGAGAAGCTTCACGCCGCGCCGCGGCGACGTCGTCCTCTTGAGCCCGCCCAAGTGCGGCACCACGTGGCTCAAGGCGCTCGCATTCGCCACCATGGCGCGTGGCGTGTACCCGCCCGGTGCGGAGGAGCACCCGCTCCGCCGCCACACCCCGCACAACTGCGTCCCGTTCATGGAGGCGTTCTTTGCCGCCGGGTGGGGGAGCAAGATGGACGCGCTGCCGTCTCCGAGGCTCATGGCCACGCACATGCATCACTCCATCCTGCCCCCCTCCATCGCTAAGAATCCCGACTGCAAGATGGTCTATGTGTCCAGGTACGAACTCATCAAATTGTACTTCTTAAGCTACTCCAAGTTAGGCGTTGTGGTCAGTTTTAAAATGTACGCTTGTTTTACCGCTTACAAAAGAGGTGTCTTAGACCAGGTACAATAAAGCTTAGTCAGCAGGCTATGATCCTGATCAATATGGTTTGAGCTTCTGGTTTCTAGCTTATTTTGCACTATTCATAAATTTCGTCTTTTTCTGAACTTTTGGCTTTTTGTTGAGCTTTTTTTCCGATTCTTTTTTCCCATATTCGTTTGTATTATACGTAATGGGCTAACATATTTTTTTATATTTTTAAGTTTTTTAAAATTTAATTATGGTAAATAAGCCTCTGTCAATTACAGTGCTTTTTTTCATCCAGCTACAGTGTTTTCAGCCATAAGCCATGAGCTTTTCAGCCGAACCGATCACCACCTATAGCAAATATAATATCAACAAAATCTTACGTGGCAGAGAGAGAAGAAAGCTGGCTACTAAATTACAGCTAGCTATAGCACGTAAAAATATGCATTTCACTCTCTCACATGTGGGGCCAAATAGTTATTGTAATAGATACCTTATTGTATGAACTATTTTTTTGAAGGCTATAGATGAAATGGACAAGTGTTATAGCCACTAGTTGGCTATACTATTGTACTTGCTCTTAGGGCATCTCCAATGGTTTAAGTCAGCTAGCTATATGCATGTACACATCAGCATATATCCTATGTGGAGGAAAGAGAGTATGCAAAAAAAATCGAGCCAGCTCTTCCTTAAGCACTAGTCTATAACGCCAAACGAGGCAGCCTCTATAAATTCTGTGTGTGCATGTAAGCATCAAATAGCTATCATTATAGATAGTTCTTTAGAATGCTAACTTTAGTGTGTACTATATAGATGATGTGGAAGTCTTATAGTTAGTTGCTAGCTATAACCATTGGAGATGCCCTACATTTATCGAAACAGTAGAACCATTTTAACGCTGACAAATAATATCTATCTGGATGTCTAGATTAATAGTATGAAAATTGATCGGCAGAGACCCAAAGGACATGTTAGTTTCAATGTGGCACTTCTTCAGAAAGCCTCTACCCCACGTTTCGTTGTCCGACTTTTTTGAGCTCACTTGTGAGGGCAGGTCCCTGAGTAGCCCCATCTGGGACCACATCCTCGGGTACTGGAACGCTAGCAAGGAGAGCCCAGAGAGAGTCTTGTTCCTGAAGTACGAAGAGATGCTGCAAGATCCGATCAGCAACATCAGGAAGCTGGCGCAGTTCCTTGGACGGCCGTTCTCCATCGTTGAGGAGGAAGAAGGGGTGGTGATGGACATCGTGAAGCTATGCAGCTTCGAGAAATTGAAAAACCTAGAGGTCAACAAGGCAGGCACTTCTGGAGTTTTCCTCAAGTTCTCACATGAATCATTCTTCAGGAAAGGGGAGGCCGGGGATTGGGTGAATCATATGACCACCGAGATGGCGCAACGTTTAGATGCAATCTTAGAAGAGAAGTTCCGTGGATCAGGCCTAGCTCTCATGTGACATCTTTTATGTTGACGTTGGGATACCGTCTGTGGTTGATTTAAACTATATTTCTGGAAGTTCAGTGTCACTTGCTACTTCATTTGCTTTAGCATCCAGCGAATGTAAAGTTTGAACTGTATTTTGGTACTCCAATGTCTTACCTTACGAATAAGGGATCAGTGTTTTAAATCTCCGGCTATGACGTTTAGCGGATGACCTCTCAAACAGCTAATAACGAAGCTAAATGAGGCTATAGCGGCTAAATTGTATATGAAACTCAAATAGCTCGATCAGTCTAAAACAGCTATAGCGGGCTATAGGCTATAGCGACAGCTATAGCCGGAGATTTAAAACCTTAATAAGGATCTGATGAGCACGTTGTTAAATTTGTGCGCTTGCACTTTCCCAAAAATCATCATAAAAATAATGGATGCAGTACTTAATTTTGTATGTGCACCTGCAAAAATTGGGATACAAATTCATCTATAATGAAGAGAACCGAAAATTCCCAGGTTACAGATGTGAATAGTAGATGGACGGATGATTTCACATTAAAAATTTGTAGATATGTAATACATGTAAAGTAGTACAAATTTCCCTGAGTTCAGGCACTAAACATTCGAGCAGCAGTATGGCAGCCACTAGCGCATCTTGGTTCTCCGGCCCCGCCGCGTTCTGGGACGTCTTCCCCGAAGGCTAGGACGCGCTGCGCCGGCGCCCCGGCCGAAAGAGTACGACGACATCATCTTCACTAAAACACTAGCTCACCTCGCAAAACCAGACTACTTATGTGCCCGCAAAAACCCACAAGTCATTAGCATTTTGAAGCAGGTCGTCCTGCATTACCTCCGGGTCGCACCGCGCCGTATCACCCATTTTGCCTGGGTCGTCGATTCCAAGCCCCACTTGCACCTCGTGTACTTGACTCCAAACTCTAGACGCCGCCTCCGTCGTCGCCCCATCGTCGACGCAGGCACGTGGCCTCCTTCTCCGCTGTCTCTCCATCGTCGGCACAGGCACACAGCTGCCTCCTCCACCATTACCACCGTCATCGCTGCACCTATCTCCTCCACCATGTTGTTCACATTCCACTATCTGCACATGTATCTTACATATAGTTTAGGCTAATAGTTCGTACATGTTACTATTTGTATCATAGAAGTAGTGATACAAACATATACACATAACTAAACTCTACGTGTCGTGGAATTCGCATCTTCATTATGAAGTGTTATGTCTGGCTTGAAATGGTTTATTTAAACAAAAATCATTAATACAACCTGAGGCGCACTAGTTAAATTCTCTTTTTAATAGGTAGCTATTATTTCAAAACTACTAAAGCCAAAAAAAAGTGCAACAAATTTTTATAAATAATATATTTATTTAAGAAAAATGTATTATTAAAAAATATGACTTATCGCCATTTTAATTGGCGACAGATCCTCTAGCACCAATACAATTGGGGACAGAGACTATGTAGCCAATTCAGTTGATGACATAACTCCTGTTGCCAATTGAATTGACAACAGGGCTCTGTTGTCAATTCATTTGACAACAGAGACATACAGACTGCCATGTATGACTCCACGTAGGATTGTCATCATTCCAAATTATGATAGAGTGATGTCGCAATTTGGATGGGCAGCAGTATGTTATTTATGTAATTATTTTTAGCAATGATATATTTATGTAATATTAATAAAAATATATTATTTAAAAAATTCACGCCGGGGGTGAGGTACGGGGAGGTGTCTGGCGCCGACTGAAACTCAGAAATCTATTAAAAAAAAGTCTGACAATAACAATCGAATTAACTAGCCTTATCGAGAAACGTCGGCTACTAAGTAGAAAATTTTGAAAATCAAGACACGCATATCTTTTTTACCCTTTCTTTAGAGTTTTCTATATGCACAATTTCTCAATGTTTTGATGAGAGTTTCTTAGACATTCCATACAAAGAAATAGACTGTAAATGACATCTCTTATCTAAACAGTGGCTGGGCCAGGATTTTGTAGGAGCCCGGGCGGGGCACAAAGCCAAGTATAGCTACAAAGCGCGAATAAATTCATATGCACATGACACAAGAAAATTAGACAACCGTAATAGTTTTAAAATCAAACACACATTTGAATGCCTATAGATGAAAAGGAAAGCAAGATACGATAACAAGTACCTCAGTACGACATTACAGAAGCTTCGATGAGTTGCCAATAAAAGTCCAATCACACATCATTTCTGAGGCTTTTTGTATCAACCAAAAACCTTCAAATTTCTAAAAATTGACAATTCAAATATTCATTACTTTAGGAAAAAATTTCAAATACATATAACTATGACTATGATCAGTGTATCACAATTCGCAATTCACAAATATCATATCTAATTATCTATGATTGACTAAGCCATGATCCTCTTTCCTCAATTCTCTGACTCTCAATTCATTGACAATTGGCAAATACATTTCCTAGTTTCTCTGATTTACCCATTCACTGGTAAATGATAATTGATTCACAAGGAGTCATGGAGCAATGGATCGTATATTGACAAGTGACAAATATCATTCACTGACAATTTGAGTAATGGATTGATTCACAGTTTCACACATTCACAAAAATCACTCACTGATTCAGTTATTAACTCATTCATTCTGTCATAATGTCATACATTGCCCCTCGGCCCTCAAAAGTAGGATGATGATGATGGGTGGGTCCTATATGTCATCCCCTCTAAGAATGAATTTGAGGGTCCTATTTTGAGAGCTCCTGCTGGAGTGTAGCCCAAAAACAGAGCCCTCAAATAAAAAGTAGGGGCCCTGTTTTGAGGGCTACTGCTGGAGTTGCTCTAACATTCATACGTATGGACATACGGTTCACGTACGGATTGGACGGTGGAGATGCACTAAGTGCGCATGCAGTAGCTGAAGTACAACCGATAGATCCCCGCTCGTTTTGGTTTCGGCTTCTGGCTTTCATCTTTTTCTAATTTGTTTTTGGATTTTTTAGCTTTTTTACCGGCTCTTTTTTTCCTGTATTCATTTACATTACACATACAGGGCTAACCCCTTTTTTCTATTTTTACATTTTTTAAAATTTAATTATGCCAAATAAATCACAATCAGCTATAGTGTAATTTTAGTCAGCTACAGCGAAATAAGCTATAAGCCACCAAATAATCTATTTCTCCACTTTATGTTATGTGCCATGACTATTGGAGTGTACTTTTTTTATCGACCAAATACCAAGGCTAGCGTGCTAGTACGAGTTTCGTCTCGTGCCATTATGGCACGTTTGGTTCATTGGTGAGTGGAGCCTGGCTGCCCCATGTGAGCCTGGCTCGAGCCTGGCTGCCCCCATGCGAGCATGACTCGCCAGAAACGCAAATGAAATCCGTATCTCGAGAGCCAGGCTCTGAGCTGCCTTTTGCATTTGGAGAGGTAGGTTCAGACCTCGATGCGGACAACCAAACAACTGAAACTTGCATCTGGAGAGCCTGGCTGGGCAACCAAACAACTGAAACTTGCATCTGGAGAGCTTGGCTGGGCAAGAACCAGGCAACCAAACGCCCCCTAAACGTCGCAGTAAAACTCCACTCCCGCGTCGTTAGTTCCCAACGCAGCCATGCAATGCAGTCGCCACCACCCACCGGTATGCGGCGCCGGTCTCACGCTCACACCTCCGGCTCTTCGCCTTCCGGAGGGAATTCATGGAGGCGCCGCGCTACAAGTTTGCAACGCTCAGCATTACCGCTTGCATCATTCACACTGCTTCTCGAGCACCCCACAGGCCCACACTGTCCGCCCTTGCTCCAGAGCCCAAAACCAAGCGGAACGCACGAAGCAAAGCGATGATTTCCGCCGTGATACTAGTGGCCGCTGTGGCCATGAGCGCCTACTGCCTGTGGCCGGTGGCGATGATGAAGGCGCCAGGCGCCGCGGGGCTGTTCATCTCGCGGGCGGCGTTCGAGGCCTTCCCGAAGCTCTACTTCTATCTGCTCCGCCACGTTGGGCCCAGAGTAGCAGTTTTTGCTTTTTCGTCTTCCGAATCTTCTCTACTATCTGCTCCGCTTTGTTTTTGGTCTCTGATGACTGATGACTTAACACGCCGGAGTATCTGCTTCTCCGGCGTGGAAGCCACTCTGTATGCGCGCGTTTGAGTTTCCAGCTACATGGTGTCAAATTTAAAGTATTGCTATTTAGTTCTGGTTGTTTGTGGGAATTTGCTAGATGATACTCAAGTATTTTTTTTTGTTTGTAAACATTTAATTTTTTTATCTATTAATTATTATTTTATTTGTACTTTATGGTTTTGACTTTATAATTTTTTCCGTGTTAACAATGTGATAAGAGAATAATCAATTTATCTAGTGTTGTCGGGAGCCACAACATAAATGACTAAGTAGAGTTTTTGTATGGTTTTTTGTTGTGTTTTTTATATTTTGTTTTGTTCCTCTTTTTTACAAATTGTCACATCAATTTTTACATAACTTAATTTATGCAAAACTAGTATATAATTAATGTAAGAAGACCATAAATAAGAGAATAATATGTATTAGAGTATTTATAATGTATCACATCATATGCTAATAACTAATAAGCAAACTAGTATACTGAGGTAGATATACATTCAATATTTAAAAATTAAGTACTTAACAAAATAGTATTCAAATAAAAGAAAAAATGCAAAATAATTTTACCCATTAAACCTAAACCTAAAAATATGTGTAGATATGGTAGGACATTGAAGCTAAGTGTGAGCTAGGTCCACAATGAAAAGTATAGAGCAACGAAATATCTCCTCAATGAGCTAGGTCGTTAGAAAGAAAAGCGCATGCACATGTGAGTATGGTTAGTAGTCAAATTGCAACTTATGGTTTCTGAGATGTAGGTGTAGGATTGTATACAGCAATCAGAGAGGGTGAATGATTGTCACCACTTAATGACACCTGAAAATAAATCTCAAACCAACAGAAAATAATCCAACTTACAGAGATAGAATTCGACCGCAAGACGCTCTGCTCGACCACTTGCTTGATTTTGCATAGGCTCGATGAAGGTTACGACCACTTAGAGTTGCTTTGCAATCGGTTTGTATGTAGTCGAAACCTTCTGTTGCTTGACCGCTCTGACCGTTCGATCTATTGCTTTGTTGTTCTATCGCTCGACCGCTCCGACCACTTGATCTATTGCTCTGTAGTCATCACACACCATCATCATGTGTCAAAGCCTCTGGGAATGCACCTCCTGTATCTTCTCCACGCATCATCCTTACTCATGTCGAAGTCTTTTGAACTACACGCCCGTAGCTTTTCCACGAATCACCACCTTTGATCTCTACGTACTCCAGCATGAGCCTGACCACCTCATGTGATATTCTCAACCGTCTGGACCTCAGACTTTTCCATCTTAGTCCCGGTTTTTCTCATCACTAACCATGACCATCTCCATGCCCACCTTCACATACAAAGACCAAAGAAAGTTTTCCCAGCACAAGTTCTTACCACCTTGATCGACATCAATACACACACTCAAAACACGCCCTTGTCTATCTATAGATAAGAACCAAACTATCCACGACCACCAAGTCATACACGATCACACTTTCTATCGCTATCCAGAAAACACCCTTAGACTACTCATTACGACCGCTAGCATAACGAATACTCGAAAACAACAAGTACTCAGGAATAACCATCGCTCCGCTCAAAACACTCGGGAAAATATCTGCATCGCTACCGACCACAGAACCACCAAGTACTGACTACCGAGTACAGGTCACTAAGTCAATGACTACCGATCTCCAACCACTCGCTGCACCATTGATCACCCAGTACCACACAGACTACAGTATCAAAGCACCAACCATAAATTTTCATGCAAAAGTTACTGTGATGGTCTGCTCAACCACATGACTAAGGAATCATGTGGGGCAACGAGTTGACTATCTCTTGTGGTGAAAGTGTACAAACTCTGCAGAGTCTAAAACTATTCGAATTACCGTGCCCACGGTCAAGGGCGGACATGGGAACTTAACTAGATATAATTCTGTTTAAAAATAAAAAAAGGTGGGAATAAAATGTGCAGAGCGAAGGACTGCTCTGATTTGGAAATTGTCCTGGGTATCGTCCCAGTGGTAAATTAAGCGGCTATAACGCTGAAAGAAATTACATGGTGCAGAAGCCATGTAATGGTGGATGGGTTCTGTAACACTGATATATGTTGTAGGGGTGGCCCCCACCTAAACCCAAAGAGCTCGTTAGGAGGTTGTAAGGCCTGCAATAAGCCATGTGTAATGACATAAGTGCCTCAAGGGCATACTCGGATGTAAGGGTACAATTGTAAAAACACTCCCCATGTATATATATGGAATACAGGCTGTGGGGAGAACCCAAGCCATCACACGCTACATCCTCACTCCCCACTACCATCTCTCTCTGTTTGGTCTGTAACCACAACAGTTGGCGCCGTCCGTGGGGTGAACGAGGACAAGCCTGAAAGATCGAAGGAGAAGACGGCAACAAAAAAAAGCTTCATCGACGCCGGCGAAGGGAAGGAAGGCGGTCGGCTCGGAGCGGCGCGTGAACACCAGGGCCTCGGCGTCGGCTGCCGCACCTGGGAGCGTCGGCGCTCGCACGACGGCGACAACCAACCCTGCCGCCGAAGCGACGATATCTACTCCGGCCACCTTCGTCGCGACGTCCACCGGGCGCGCGGACCGGCGGATGGCACGAAGCCGCGACGGGGCGACCGACACGGCGGGATCTGGCGAGGCGACCACCCCCGCGCCGATGGTCCCGATGGCACCCACGACGGAAGGCGCTCTCCTGGCAACCCTCCGCGCATTCCAACGGGGGCTAGGGGATCTCCGTGGAGTCGTCCGACATATGCAAGAGGCTCGGAGCCCGCGGGCCACGCCAGAGGTCGCGCCAGAACTCACCCCTGGAAGCGCGGACAGCCGTGGCGCCCCCGCATCGAGCCATCCATCGTCGCGGCGCGCTGATCTGGAGTCTCCGCTTTCAGCAGGGCTACAGCCGGCGGAGTGGCCCGAAGACTGCAAGTTAACCAGTGTCACCGAGCCAGGCGAAGGCGGGGCGGACCTTGGTGGCTTCGCGCGCGCACATGAAGCGGCAACCGAGGAGCTCTTCGACGCAAGGGAGGGCTATGCATGGGCCGAGGAAGAGATGCGGAGATGCAGTACCCCCACCCCCGCCCCCGCCAAGGCCCCGCCGCTCGAGGAAGGTGGCGCCTCGAGCGGCCCGTGGTCGACACCTAGGAGGACACCCCGAACGGGGCAGCACAAGCCTCGGGCCGTCACGGGCCGCAGCAAAGAAAGCGCCCACCATGGCCTCGGCATCAGGCGCATCCTCCGAGGGCGACGCGATGGTCGGGCGCAGCCTCGATCTCCCGCCTCTTGCCGGGTTCAGAGCATCCTCCGTGGATAACCCCGCAAGCGCCGCACGAGAGGACACACCAGCCGCGCCGTAAGCGCCATCATCGGAGGGTCCTCGCCCGGCCCTTGAGCACCGTGATTTGTGGATGCCGCTCGTGACATCACATTCGACCGAATGACGCCAGGAGTGGAGTACCCCACCAAGACCCTCCGTCATCCAGCCCACATTGCACGCCGCGAGGTCGCGCGCCTGGTTGACGGAAGCTCGCGAACATCCCGACGCCGAGGCCCTCGACCGCATGGGAATCCTCGCAGCGGCTGGAGCAACCGAGCTCCACTTCAAGGCTTCAGAGGCCAACCGCCGCAGCATTGGGCACGCCTCCTCCCGGCCACGCCCGCCGGGAGGGCAACAAGGGCAACATCCGACCGAGCACGCCATCTTCGACGCCGTGGACATCCCGCACTGCATAACGCCATATCGGGCGACCGCCATCAACTCGCTCGAGGCGATCTCGCACTCGCGTTTTCGTATGAAGCTACCGGGTCCGGAGGGCGCCATCACCGCTTTCGCGACCAAGACCGCCGACGCGCGAGGTCGGGCAGCCGAAGTTCCCATCGCCCGGCACGCCCGCCGGCACCCTCGGCGACGGCCCTCCGCCCCGGTGGACACCAAAGCCCCGGCCCGAGGGCGGAGTCAAGAAGGTGCCGCTCCAGGCCGAGGGGCAATTCGTGTCCATCGGAGAGGGGCTCCCCCCGGAGGTTGAACGAGACCTGCTCCAGGTGCTTCGAAACAACGCCGACGTCTTCGCATGGTCTCCTGAGGACCTCAAGGGCGTTAATCGAGCGGTAATCGAACACCGCCTGGCGGTCCGCCCCGACGCCAAGCCGGTCAAGCAAAAGCTCCGCGCATGTCGATGGACCGCAGCAGCGCCAAGGCGCAGGTGACGGCTTCTCCGCCGGGTCATTTGCGAAGTCCACCATCCAGAATGGCTCGCTAACCCAGTATTGGTTAAGAAGGCCAGCGGGGCCTGGCGTATGTGCATCGACTTCACGGCACTCAACAAGGCGTGTCCAAAGGACAATTACCCTTTGCCACGCATCGATCAGCTAGTCGATGCCACCGCCGGATGCGAGCTGATGAGTTTCCTGGACGCCTATTCAGGCTACCACCAGGTTTACATGGCCGAGGACGATGAGGAGAAGACCAGTTTCATCACACCGATTGGGACCTTCTGCTTTGTCAGAATGCCCTTCGGCTTGAAGAACGCGCGCGCTACCTTCACCCGCCTCGTTGCGCTTTGCTCGCCGCCCACCGGGAGGAATGTGGAGGCCTCACGCCGACGACGCAGTAGTCAAAACTCGGCACTCGCGCTGCACGGCGGGACCTCCAGGAGACCTTCGACAACCTAAGAAAGGCCGGCATCAAGCTCAACCCCGACAAATGTGTCTTCGGCGTACAAGCGGGCAAACTCCTGGGCTTCCTCGTGTCCGGCCAGGGTATCCAGGCGAATCCTGACAAGGTCGATGCTATTTTGGGCATGGAGCCACCCAAGACAACGAGGAAGGTCCAGAGGCTGGCGGGCCGCATGGCAGCCCTAAGTCGCTTCCTATCTAGGGCGGCGGAGCGGGGCTTGCCGTTTTTCAAGACGCTCCGCGGATGTGACGGGTTCCGCTGGGACAACGAGTGCGAGGAGGCTTTCAGCCGAGCTCAAGAAGCATCCGCAAGCCTCCCCACTCGTCGCCCCAAAGACTGAGGCTCCTCTCCGCTCTACCTCGCCGCGCGACGGGCGGCCGCCGCCCCGGTCTTAGAAGAAGGCGCCATGCAGAACTGTGTGTTTTGCCTCCGAAGCCCTCCAGGGTGCCAAGACGAGGTACACGGAGCTCGAGAAGCTCGCGTACGTGCTGGTCATGGCCTCCAGGAAGCTCCGCCACTATTTTCTGGCCCATCCGATCACGGTGTCTTCTTCCTTTCCCCTGGCGGAGATGTTACACAACAAGGAGTCCACGGGGCGCATTGGCAAATGGGCCGCCGAGCTTGCCCCGTTCTCCCGTCCCTACGCCGCGACGGCGATAAAATCCCAGATCTCGCCGACTTCTCGCCGAATGGACCTCGCCACCACTCGCCCGTAAAAACGCAGACCCGGTCTCGACGCTCACCATCGACGGAGCCTACGGCGTGGCAGGCGCGGGTGTGGGCGCGGTAATTGTCACACCCGAGGGGCAGCGCAGCTGCTGCTCTATTCGGCGCGCCTTGCTTTCCCGCTACCAACAATACACCGAGTATGAGGCGCTGCGCTTCGCCCGCAAAGCTCAAAGCAATGGGAGCGCGAGAGTGCTTGTCCGCGACGGACTCGCCCGTGGCGACCACGCCGACAAATCGCACTCGCCAGGACCCGAGCCGCCAAGCACCGCAGCGTTAGGGCAAGGGAACGGCACTTTCGGCGCCACCGCAAGGCCATCCTCGAGCGAGAACGAACAAGCCGACGCTCGCTAAGGCCGCCACCAAGAATGTTACCCCGATGGGGCGTTCTACGGCGCCGCGCGCAGCACCATCGCGCAAGATAACCGAGACGCAGCCGTTGTACACCACATCATCCCACAGGCGACTAGCGGAGCCCATCTTTAATTTCCTACAGGGCATCGCGAGCCAAAGGATCCCGCCGAAGTTGCGCTGCCTACAAGACCGCGCCAGTCCTTCCTGTGTTCAAGAGACACTTTACAAGAAGGGGTTTGCGCACCACTTTGCGATGCCTCTCGCCGAGGAAGGAGAGGCTCTCGCGAACATTCACGCAGAATGTGCGGGTCTCACCTAGCACCAAGGTCTCTCGGTCGGCAAGGCGCTCAGCAGGTTTTTATCGCCAATCGCCATCGCCGACGCCAGACCTCGTGGCGCCGTGTCGTGGATGCCGATGGATGGGATGCATCATCCGCAGCCCCGACGCACCTCAATCCTATCCCCTGTGGGTACGCCGCACGCTGGGCCTCGACATAGTAGGACCGCTTCCCGAGCCCTGTGGGACTCGCGATTCGTGGTGGTTGCGCTAGAGTACTTTTCCGATGGCCGAGGCGGTGGCCCCGCCAAAATAACATCGGCGCCATGCAACGCTCTCCGCAGAGCATCATATGCCGCTTCGGCGTGCCCAAGGAGCTCACCGTCGACAACGGCCTGCAGTTCGACGCCGCCCTGTTTAAAGAATATTGCGATGACATGGGCATCACGCCGCCAGATCGCAGGGCACCTCCACCCAACGGAGCGTGGAAAGGGCGAACGGCGCTATCTCGCCGCCGCCAAGAAGCGTCTAGTCGGCCGCCGGCGGGCGCGGTGGCCGAGCGAAGCTTCGCGGCCCCTCGTCGTCCTCCGCACAACGGCAACGCGCCCAACGGGATTCACACCCTTTAAGCTCCTCTTCGGCGACGAAGCGGTGACGCCCGAAGAAATCAAGGCCGGTTCGCGGAGAGTCCTCGTCCAGGCACCGAACGAAGAGCGCCGTGTGTCCTTGGACCTCCTTGACGGGACACGGACGAGTGCGGCTCAACATGCTGAGAAGTATGCACGATGCATAAGGCGTGCTCGGACCGCTTTATATCCACGAACGCTCAAGCCCGCGACTCGCCCTCGAGTGGCACTTCACGCGAGACCGTGGGCAAGCTGGAGTCCAAGTGGGAGGGTCCTTTATTATCCAAGAAGCCTTACGTAGGGGGCATACCGTCTTGCCTCGCTCGAGGGACAGCCCCTTCGCCATACATGGAACGCCGACAAATTGCGCGATATTATGCCTAGCAATAACACGACAAGTATAGCGGCACCACCGCTTGTTGCACGATGCTCACCCGCGCAAACGGAAGTCAATAAAGCCGCCGCTCGAGCCGCTTGTTCCCGCATCCACTGACTCTAAATAAGTCGAGCGCCGAGGTTCACCTCCGCACGCGAGTCTCCGGACTATAAAGAAGTCGAGCGCCGAGGTTCGCCTCGCGACGCGCCACCCACGGACTCTAAACAAGACGTAGCGCCGAGGTCCGCCTCCGCACGCACTCTACGGAGTATAAATAAGACGCAGCGGGGACGCCGCGGCGCACGGGCCACTGGACTCTAAACAAAGTCGTGACGCCGAGGTTCGCCCGCGACGCGCCACCCACGGACTCTAAATAAGACGAAGCGCCGAGGTTCACCTCCGTGACGCGAGTCTCCGACTATAAAGAAGTCGCGCCGAGGTTCGCCTCCGCACGCGCCAGCCCACGGACTCTAAATAAGACGTAGCGTCGAGGTTCACCTCCGTACGCGAGAGTCCCCGGACTATAAAGAAGTTGTAGCGTCAAGGTTCGCCTCCGCACGCGCCAGTCCACGGACTCTAAATAAGACGAGCGCCGAGGTTCACCTCCGCACGCGAGTCTCCGACTATAAAGAAGTCGAAGCGCCGAGGTTCGCCTCGCGACGCGCGACCCACGGACTCTAAATAAGACGTAGCGTCGAGGTTCACCTCCGTACGCGAGCGGACTCTAAATAAGACGTAGCGTCGAGGTTCACCTCCGTACGCGAGAGTCTCCGGACTATAAAGAAGTCGTAGCGTCGAGGTTCGCCTCCGCACGCGCCAGTCCATGGACCCTAAATAAGACGCAGCAGGGGGACGCCCCCGCGCGCACATAAGACGCGGATGTTCTCCCTGCGCACTCTACAGAGTATAAACAAGACACGAATCTCGTGCACGCACGGGCGTTGCCCCCGTGCGTACTCGTTGGAGTATAAACAAGACGTGGATGTCAATCCCACGCATCCGTCGGAGTATAACTAACGCAGGAAGGTCGCAACGCACGAAGCTCACAAAAGAAGTGCTGCTTTGATTCATCGTCAACATAAGGGGGTTCCCCGCTTACAAGCATGCCCCCCCCGACGGACCGTTCAGCCCTAGCGCGGTCCCGACGAGCCTGCACCACCGTCGTGGCCTCGGAAAATCGCCTCAAGCCAGCGGAGAGGGTCCCCTTCTCCATGCAGCGTCTGCCACACGGCAGCCTTCGCCGCGTCCTCTCCAAAGCGGTCCCAGATCCGCCGATGGAAGTTCTGCAGGCTGGGCCCGATGAAGCGCACAGCGTCCACCATCACCTCCGGCTGGCCTGGAAGATCCAGCTGCGGATTCACCAGGGCATGGGTGTGTCGGCACCCATGAGTATGAAGCATGGCAAGGGCAAGGCACGCGCCAACGTAGCCGCAGTGTTCGCCGAAGGTTCCGCGCCACGAGGACAACGCCGCTCTCTTGGACCAACTCGAGCGTCTCGTCAAGTCCTCCGGACTGTGCGTAGTGTCCGGCACATTAACGCACAAGTCTCGGAGAGCTTGGTTCAGAGCCTCCATGGCCCGCCATGCGGACGTCGACAACGGCCTGCACATTAAGGCGCCGGTCTTCGCTGCAATGCATCACCGCCGGCCGGGTTTTCTCCTTCTAGGGCGGCAACCGCTGCAGAAGGACTCGCGCCCGCACGCGCGCGCGCTCGACCTCCTCGGCCTCCGCCAGCTTCCTCGGCCTCCACAGCGCCTCCCGGCGGCGTAGCTCATCCTTCGCCGCGCAGCGACGCTCCGCGCGCAAGGCCGGCTTCCATAGCTCTTCGCTCCCGAACGCGGGCCTCATCAAGCGCCTACCGATAGCAAGCGCTCGACAGAACAGCGACTCAAAGAAATTGCCAAAGGTACCTAGCAAGCTGAAGCGCATATAACTTACCCTTATTTCCGGCACCGCAGGCGAGGGCCGTGATCTCTCGCACACGGACAACGCTCGCTACCAAGACCGTTGTTCGCGCGCCCGCGCCGCCGTGAGGACGCCGGCATCTCAAGCGGGAGGAAATCCGAGAGAACGGGTTCGGGACCCGCTGCGTCGGAAGTCGCAGACGCGTCCACCACCTCGGGCCGCAACAGCGCCGGGGCACTCGCAGATTTTGCGCCGCGGCGCACCACCGTTGCTTGATCCTTCACGTTCGGGAGACCTAGTCTCGCCTGAGGTCGAGGGAATGAGCGAGCAGATCGGAGAGAGTTTCGCGAAGTCGCGCGAAGGGGAGTCGCACCTACCTGCTGCGCCTCTCGACTGTAGAGAGGGGCGCGGCCGCCTCGCCGCTCGGCGTGAGGGCCCCTTCGGCCGCGCCAAGCGTCATCCCGCGGCAGGAGCCCGCGACGCTGTATCGACCCCTTGAGGGCGACGGGGACCGCGCCCGAGGGCGCTTCGCCCGGGGCAGTTCAGGAGACTCTTCCGCGGTGCTCCCGGGCACAGTCCCGGTGGCGCCTGCAATACCCGCCGCAGGAGGCACGTCTTGGCCAACCATAGCAGCCGGCGGCGTACCACTAACCACAGCCCCCTGGCCGGGAATGGTGTCTCCCTCCGGGTTGACAGGCTCCAACCTGGCGGGGGCCGCCGGCGCAGGACCGACGGCATCGCTAAGGGCTACTGGAGGAGTCGAGGCGGCGCGCCCCTTCGAGTCCGCGCCGGTCGTCGACGTGCCTGGGCATGAGGTGGCCGCGGAACGGGTCCGCAGCCGCACGGATGGCGTCCCCGCTCGACCGCCCCCGACGTGAGGACTTGGAGCATCTGCGGAGGCCCCCATCGGGGTCGCACGTTCAGGCACCGCAATGCCCGTAACTCGCAGCGCGTTTACCCGCCGCTAGCCGCGCATTGCGGCTCGCGAGCCTGGTGCTCCTTCAGCGTGTACGAGCCGAGGAGCGCCGCAACCGCTTGCTCTACGTCCTCCAGCCGAGCCACTGCACACAGGAGAGCAAAGCAATCAAACAAGGAACACGCAGGTTCAAGGGCGTACGTACAGAATCCCGGCGACTTACAAGGAGCAGAGGGTGGAAGCAGGCAGGACGCGGCTGGGCTCGACCCGTCCTCGCGGTTGGCGCCCCGCCCAGCATACTTCCACTTGGAAAGGGGCGCCACCCCATACATGGTGAACTCCTCGGCCAAGTCGCGCATGCTCATCCGACGGGCGATACCAACAAGGCTCTGTAGCCTTTGCGCATCGTCGAACTCCGCCTTCAGGCTCGGCGAATCGTTGAACGCGATCGCTTACCTCGACATTGCAGCCGCCGCTCGCCACGAGGTAGTAAAACCATTGCCGCGTCCAACCAGATTCCCATTTCCGAGGTCGGGCGCAGAAACAATGGCCGAGCAGACGCACGAGCACGAAGTCCACGCCGCCGAAATTGACACCGCCTCCACTTTCTCGCTCGCACGCGCGCCGTGCGAGTGGCGAACAGTGCCGCACCGACGCCGCTTCTTCTTCGCGTCGCCCATGCATAAACCGCCAGGCGGGATTATGGCGTTGGGCGTTAGTTGGGCTATCTCCAAACCATAGGTCCGTAGGACATCACCCACAAACAATGCGGAGGGCATTCGCAGGCCGGCATCGAAGAAAGCGACGAAAACAATCGCCTCCATCGTCTGGGGCTTCGGCTCCGTCTCGTCGCGGCGAGGTAGGCGAGCCCCGCTACGGTCTTGGATCTTCCCTTCCCGCTCAAGCCGTCGCAGTACCTCTTCGGTTACGCGACTCCTCCCCAGCACACACGAGCAGCGGCCCCCCGAGTACTCCATGGCATCCCACCACTTGTTGGCGCGCGAGCCCACCCGCGGCGCCAGCGCGTACTCTCTGGGCGGATGGGACTCCTTGTCCAGGCTAGGCAGCGAATTGCCACCAGGGGGCGAGAGGCGTCGTCATGCCCGGCCATTACTCTCGCCAATTGCGGCGAAAAAAGCAATGCAGAAAGCAGATGGCGCTACGGGCCGCACGAGAAGAGGCAGAGCAAGGTGGCAGGCGAGAAGGAGCGCTCCCACCTCAACAGCGCACTTTATAAAGCCTGCCCGCCTCCCTCGCGGCTTCAAACGCAAGTACACCAAGCCGGCAACGGTTCGCTACCCACGATCCGAAAGAAGGACCGCGGGGCCTCGAGGGCGTGCCGTGAGGTGGCCAAACAGCTTACGAACGCCACCACGCCAAAGACGCGCCCCATCTCCTCGGGAAGAGGCGAACGGTTGCGCCACGCAACCACTGCATCCCACGACGCGCGAATGGCGAGTTGCCGCGTGTCCAGCAGCGGCATGCCAGCCGCATCGCGACCGCCACGACAGCGCCGCGCAATTCCACCGCCATTAAAGCGCACTACCCGCTTGCATGGTCACGTTAGCCCCTGCGGCAAGACCAAAGAATACAAGACCGCCATCGCCGACCTAGGAGCAGCCCTCCGCCACCCGCTCAAGGGTAGGGGACGGAGCGCGCGCGCTTATTGACTTGGGCGCCGCCCGCCGCCACCCGCTCAAGGGTAGGGGAAGGCGCGCGCGCCGCATTGACGGCGCAGCTCACGCCACCCGCTCAAGGGTAGGGGACGGAGCGCGCGCCTACTCGACCGACCGGCGCCGCCCGCGCCACCCGCTCAAGGGTAGGGGATGGAGCGCGCGCGCTTCATTTCGACTTAGGCACCAGCCCGCCGCCACCCGCTCGAAGGGTAGGGGACGGAGCGCGCGCGCTCTCGCCGACTTGGGCGCCGGCTCCCGCCACCCGCTCAAGGGTAGGGGACGGAGCGCGCGCGCCGCCATTGACTTAGGCGCCAGCTCGCGCCACCCGCTCAAGGGTAGGGGAGGGAGCGCGCGCTTACTTCAACTTAGGCGCCAGCCCGCGCCACCCGCTCAAGGGCGGGACGGAGCGCGCGCGCTCGCCGACTTCAGGCGCCAGCCCGCCGCCACCCGCTCAAGGGTAGGGGATGGAGCGCGCGCCGCTTCTGCCGGCCGCGCCGCCCGCCGCCACCCGCTCGGCGGGTAGGGACGGAGCGCGCGCGCCTCTACTTCGACTTAGGCGCCACCTCCGCTGCCACCCGTCCGAAGGGTAGGGGACGGAGCGCGCCCGCCTCTACTTTGACTTAGGCGCCACCTCCGCTGCCACCCGTCCGAAGGGTAGGGGACGGAGCGCGCGCGCCTCTACTTCGACTTAGGCGCCAGCTCCGCTGCCACCCGTCCGAGGGGTAGGGGACGGAGCGCGCGTAACCGCTTCCACAACACCCGCAGCTTCGGCTACAGACGCTCTGACTGAAGGTGGGTCTGTTGAGAAGAACAGGGCAAACCTTGCCGTCACACGTAGAAACGCACCGCGAGGGCAGAGGCGCAACTGGTCACCCATGGCAGTGTTGGAAATATGCCCTAGAGGCAATCATAGAGATGGTGATATTTCGTTGTATCCATGATGTAATAAATGTTCCTTGAATATTGCCTTTGTGTTGATTAACAAGTATGTGATTTGTTTGTGAAACTCTTTACTTATATGGTTATTCTAAAGTTGTCCCTAGTCGGAGTTCATGTGAGGACACACGTGAATAATGGATTAGCACATGTATCGGTTGATGACCATGTTTCACAGGTCATAGACATGGAGATGTCAAACCAATAATGTGGACACATGTTTAGAACATGGGGTTGGACCGACCCAACATGAGACATAACAATTATACTTATGGTTCTCTCTCTACACAATGTGTACGCCTTGTCCTTAGACCTGAGATTGTCGCATGTACTTGAGATGTGAATCGACCTACTTAGGGGCTATCAAACGCTACTCCGTGAACTGGGTAGTTATAAAGCTAGTTTTCGGGTTTGTCATGAAGCATGCTACGAGGCATGGTCACGAGATGGGATTTTCCCCTCTCTACCTGAGAGAGATATCTCTGGGCCCCTCGAGTGATCGGATCTAGAAATGCATGGCCATGCTACTTAAGGTTAAGAGTTAACCTAGTAAGGGATTCCGGATCACAGATCGAGAAAGAGTGGTCAGCTTGGAGCTCACCAAATATCGTGAGGCAAAGGGATTGGCATGTACATAAAGTTGTGATGGTTCGCTCGATATGATCTTTGTGTATGTTTAGGAGTTGGCACGCCTTGCTAGAGGTCGCTACCAACTATTGACCGAGTAGGTAAACTCGTGTCATGTCTAAACATACGTGAACCCATAGGGTCACACACTTAAGGGTGAAGCCTAATTCGGATTGGATCCGGTTAGATCGGGTATTGAGTCCTAATGGGCCTCCATTCGCCAAGCCCATTATAAGGACGCCTATAAAGGAGGGCAAGGGCGCATGTGGTTGGGAGAGGAGTTTTTCCGTGACATCCTCAAACCCCGCCGCCACCCTCCCACGCCTCGGCGCGCGCGATCTAGTAATCCGCGCGGCGCCGCTTCCTCCCGCACGTGTGGATACCTTTGGCGGCACCGCATCCGTAGCGTTTGGACGAACCGCAATAGAGGAGTTGTACGTGGGACGCCGCGACGTGGACGAGGAAGTAGTACGACTACTCGCCGACGCGTCTTTGCATCGACGAGTACGACTACTCTGCCCCGACGTGCTACATCGATTCCGCACCTGCGCGTCTAGTGGTAATTCCGTGATCTATAACTGCAGTAATCTTGGTTTACGGGTAGAATTTTTATTAATTTGCGCTAGCGTAGCCTACCCGTAGTCCTTCAGGCAGGCGCCAATCAAGCTCCCAATAAAAATGGACCTCCATCAGTACATCAACATTCCTCAAGCCGCTCGGCGTCGCTAGGGAATGTTGATGCACGGAAGGGGCCCATTTTTCGGGGAGCAGTTTCTATCTACGGGCACGATACAGGAACAACGCCATACCAGCGCCATATATATACCCCATCGGCAGGAGTCCAACCGACGGAAGTCCAACCGCCGGCAGTCCGTCGCCACATTAAATGGCCACGACGCCTCAAGGCTCACACTGCGCCAAGCCCGCTTCACCACGTGGACGGCCAGAAGAAGGAACGTTGCAGCACGTCCACTATCACTTAATGCCGGCGCAACGACCTCCGACTCACTTCGACTAGCCGCCAAGCGCCAGCTCAAAACGGAGCGCTCTCGCGTCAGCCCCAGCTGCAATCCAGGCATCGGTTTCGACCACGGCCTCAGACCCCGCTGTACATCAAAGCTCCGCAAGTTCGAGGAAGTTCACAGGCCGCGGGGATGGAGGGGGCCAAAGGACTCGGCAACATGGCTTCGGCCCTGTGAAGCCCTTCACCATGAGAGGCTCCTGTTGTAGGGGTGGCCCCCACCTAAACCCAGCAGGCCTGTTAGGAGGTTGTAAGGCCCAGAATAAGCCATGTGTAATGACATAAGTGCCCCTGAAGGGCATACTCGGATGTAAGGGTACAATTGTAAAAACACTCCCCATGTATATATATGGAATACAGGCTGTGGGGAGAACCCAAGCCATCACACGCTACATCCTCACTCCCCACTACCATCTCTCTCTGTTTGGTCTGTAACCACAACAATATACATGAGTATTTCTTTAAGTATTCAGTCATTTCCAAAAATGCTAAGTTTTAGGAAATTTTTATATAATTGTATTCAAAAGCACTCCTGCAAATAAAATAAACCTGAGCCATCCTTTGACAAGCTGAGCATGTTACATATATTGCATACTGTGTGTTGACTCGCGGAGCACGGGGTCGGAGTGCTCACGCTCGCTTTTGCGACAAAATTCAGAAACAGGAACTCAAGGGCATTATGACCATGAGGAGGCCCCTACAAATGGTGGAGGAAACATTGGCGACAACTAAGGGCGTTAATGGCGTATTTTGGTCATAGACAAGAAGACTTGCTGGAGATTGTGTGCACATATATTAATCTCACCTAGATAATATAAGTGATACTAATCTACCCCCAGTCGCTTGCCTGTGGCGTTGGTTTTACTTTTGCTTATATTTCCGCTGCAAGTTTGTAATGATGAACATTTGGCCTAGTCGGCCCTTATTGTAAAACTCTCACTCGACGTGGCGTATTTTAAATTCTGCAATATTATTATTATTCAGACGATGTATGAAATGATACAGCAATGTTCCTGTGTGCATTATCTACTGATCCAGGGAATAATGCAATTAACACAGTAGATTATGGATTAATAAATCCGGGTCTGACAATCTCCGACAACCGATCGTTATCCACAATCGTGAAAACCACAACTGTCAAGTACCATCATCTTCCGAGTACCAATCTTTCAAGTACTGTTCACCGATCACCACCAGCCAGTCCTATCACTAGCCTAACATGAGTAGTACCGATCTCCAACCACTCGCTGCACCATTGATCACCTAGTACCGCACAGACTACAGTATCAAAGCACCAACCACAAATCTCCGACAACCGATCGTTATCCACGATCGTGAAAACCACAACTGTCGAGTACCATTATCTTCCAAGTACCAATCTTTCGAGTACTGTTCACCGATCACCACCAGTCAGTCCTACCACTAGCCTAATATGAGTCTCAAAGTACTCAAACATCGCAAGAGTTGAGGCATTCGTACCGACCATGAAGTTTATGAGTATCGACCATGATGCCTATGACAATCGATCACAAAGTTTTTGACTTCTGACCGTAAAGTCTACGACTATCGATCACAACGTCTAAGACCATCAACCAGTAAAGTCTATGACCACTGATCATAAAGTCTAAGACCACCGACAAATAAAGTTCATGACTATCGACCGGTTACTATAGCTACGACCATCGAAAAGTATTGTAGCTACAATCAGTTCGCTGGTCGAGATCGAAGCTTACCAATTACCTGGCGTGATCGTTCTGTCGTGATAAAAAAACCATAGTCGAAGGCTGTCGTGGTCGAAGCTGGACGTGGTCGTAGTCGAACATGGTCGAAGTCTGACATGATTGAAGACGGACGTGGTCGAAATACCATAGGGCATGTTTGATATAATTGTGGCTTATGGTTTTTGGCTCAAATTTTTAAGTCCTAACTGTTTGCGATAGAAATTATGGAGAGAAAGATACTCACTTATGATTTTGGATGGTACAGATGTTAGGATTTTAGTGTATACTACAATTAACTTGTAGATCCCATCTTGAAAAAAATACTCCGTTTGAAAGTTAGATACTGTAGCAAAAACCAAAATCCGGTTTCAAAAGACATATCAAACAAGCCCATAGTCGAATATTGTGGTCGAAGTTTGACGTGCTCGAAACTTCACGTGGTCGAAGCTGAATGTGATCGAAATCTGTCATGGTTGAAATGCCATCGTCGAAGTGCCATGGTTGGCGTCTACTGATCAGACCTCCCAACTCGAAGCTGTTCGTACCATCGACTTTCGTGCATGGTCGAAACCAGCCAGTCAGACCACCCAATATAATGCAGTCACTGTTAAACCTAAGATCCAATTTTAACAAATGCGCATCGACCAAAACTTTCTCAAACGCAAATTGCAATGAAACCTAAATATCAATTATTCATCATCACTCAAATATATGACTATCACATGGTCTAACAGTAGATCTCCGTTTTAGTGAGACAAATTCTAATGAACGCGTATATTTGCGTGAGTTGAGATGTGCGCGTGAAATGTGTCGCGTAGTACTTTTCAATTTCACCCAATTAGCTCACCACTTTTCAATTTCACCCAATTAGCTCACCACTAGTCAGTAGTCACTTGCTCCTCATCCCATTCCCATTCCCTTGCAAGCCGAAGCTCCCACAATTCAAGTGACGACCAACGTAGCATCAATCAAGTAGCCATGCTCACCCTTTTTCTAAACACCTTCTCCCCAACCAATCCAAAGCTACCCTTCTTCTCCAGACCCACTCCTACACAACAAACAAGAAGCAGTCATCACACACAGCAGATCGATGCTAAGCTTCTTCGAGCCGCAGCGACGGGAACGATTCCTCCTCTAGTTCTTCTATCGGCGGCAATGGCAATGATAACTTTCGGAACATTCGAAGCTAACGGTAGGCCCTGAAGGAGGAGGAAAGGTCCGCCGGCGATGGAGCTCGTGCGGCTGTCCGAGCATGGGCGAAGGGCGGGTCCGCCCCTGCATCAAGCGCTATCGCATGTTTGTTTTGGTTGGTTGTTGCACGTAGAAATGCAGAAACACTTCAGTCTTCTGATCGACTACGTGCATGCGTCATGCATCTCGTCGATGATTTGCGCTTCGCCGCGTCAGGGTCGACCGGAAAGCAATGAATTTTTTTGACGCGCGCACGTACGTATGGCTAGGCCCTTCGACAGTCTACGCTAGAAACGTGTCACTACTATAACAGCGGTACTGTGCAGTTTACGCTGGCCATGGATTCATTTGCTTGGCACGTGGGCCGTGTCCGTGACATGTGGGTCGTCGCATTAGTCCAACATCCTCTTTCGATTTGGGAAGTACTGTTTAAGTTACTAGAGTTTTTATCTTTTTTGAAAAGGTACCATGAGATACTGATATCTTGTTATCAAATTACATACAAATTTTTTATATAAATTTGTATATAATTTAATGGTGAGATACCGGTACCTAATGGTACCTCCTAAAAATGATAAAAACTCTCTCTTACGTTATTGCTCGCACTCTCAAACAGTCTCTGAACTTCGTCATCGTCACATGAAGCGCTACTCCTACATGAAAGACTTCTCATGGTGACTATAATATATTGATCCATTTGCCGCAACAAGGAGCTTTTGACTTTGATTTTTTCGAAAGTCAAAATAAACGGAATAATTTTTTCAAATGATTTTTGAAACCATTTCTTCACAGTTCACCAGTCTAAAAAAGCGTAATTAAAAGCTATTAGCCCTAATCCAAAAGAAAGCCTATAGTATCTTCAAGCACGGGTTCTTTAGTCACTTCGTGTTTATGACAATCAAGCAAATGTTTGTTTACGGAAATCTCAATCCGTTCGAGTGCAGTCCAAGTATCGTTCATGCGTTGATCCACGCGTGTATGCGTTGATCCATATTGCTAACAAACACCTAGCTGTTCCATGTTGTTCTGCAAAATTTATCGAGTTGAACTGGAAAACAAAAAGGATTCTCACTACGTAAGTAATACTTAGGAGGTAAGCAAACAAGAGTACTCCTGTACTCAACGAATCTCGCGTTGGGACCCAGCAGTCACTAACTACTCGGATCGGATGCTTTCGGCTTTCATGCGTTGATCCAACGCGTATCTGCATCATTAGTGCATATATGCTCCCTGATACTCGTGCATATATGCTACTTGTACGGTAACATATGGTGACATGTACGTACACGAGCATACTCTGTTATGCAGTCTGGTTGCAATCTGTATCCATATGTTCAAAAATCAGAAGGTGTATTATGTGTACTCCCTTTTGATTACGAGCTCGCGCGTTGTATGTGATTTATGTTCTTGCTTATGTTAATCCGTCGATCGAGATATGTGCATCAAGAGCTACCGCTTGTTTGTTTTGGTTGGTTGTTGCGTACAGAAACACTTCAGTCTCAGATCATCCATGTCTTAATCTGATCGACTGCATGCATGCGTCGTGCATCTCGTCGATGATTTGTACTTTGCTGTGTCAGGGTCGACAGGAACGCAATGAAATTGTTTGACGCACGTACGTATGGCTAGGCCCTTCGACAGTCTACGCTAGAAACGTGTGTAACGACTCTATTTGTTATCGAAACAGTCGGTCGTACTTTTGCAACAGTCTAAGAGTTCAATTGTAAATAGAAAAGTATTATGCATGCTCATAAATATATTAAAAAAGATTAACTTGAGTCTTAATGCACGTATGTAGGCCTTGCATGTGCAAATCTCGATCGACCGATTAACATAAGCAAGAACATAAATCACATACAACGAGCTCGTAATCAAAAGAGAGTACACAAGTCCCTTCTGATTTTGGAAGTGTATTGTTTAAGTTACGAGAGTTTTTATCATCTTTAAAAAGATATCTTGAGGTATCTCACTAAATTACATATAAGTTTTTTATGATATCTCTTAAGGATGATAAAAACTCTCTTAAATTATTGCTCGCACTCAAACAGTCTTTGAACCTCGTCACCATCACGTTAAGTGCTACTCTTACGTGGAAGACTTTTCATGGTGACTATAATAGATTGATCCATTCGCCGCAACAAAGGAGCTTTTGATTTTGATTTTTTCGAAAGCTGAAATAAATGAAACAGCTTTTTTAAGTGATTTTTTGAGACCGTTTCTCTATAATTCACTGGTCTAAAAAAGTTTAATCAAAACCCATTAGTCGTAATCCAAAAGAAAGCCTATAGTATCTTCAAGCACGGGTTCTATAGTCACTTCATGTTTATGACAATCAAGCAAAGGTTTGTTTACGGAAATCTCAATCCGTTCGAGTGCAATCCAAGTATCGTTCATGCGTTGATCCACGCGTGTATGCGTTGATCCATATTGCTAACAAACACCTAGCTATTCCATGTTGTTCTGCAAAATTTATCGAGTTGAATGGGAAAACAAAAAGGATTCTCACTACGTAAGTAATACTTAGGAGGTAAGCAAACAATAGTACTCCTGTACTCGACGAATCTCGCGTTGGGACCCAGCAGTCACTAACTATACTCGGATCGGACGCTTTCGGCTTTCATGCGTTGCGTATACGCATCATTAGTGCATATATGCGCCCTGATACTCGTGCACTATCAGTACAGACACTGTATAGCAATATCTATAGTATACCGTCTCATATAGAATAAGACTAAAAATAATATTTGCAATACATGATATCTAGCAACCATCATACTCAATTAATTTTTTTTTCTCTTATCTCCTCTCGTCTCTCTCTCCTTTTAGCCTATTCTCATCTTCTAGCTTTCTCGGTCTTCTCAAATCTGTAATATACTAATATCTTATATGCAACACTATTATCATCTCTCTTCCTTAATTATCCTCTCATATCAATTCTTTACTTATTTGATATACTATTAACACTACTTACGTCGCTCCGTTAAAAGTGCCTAATTAACTACACAGCATCGGATGCTTTCGGCTTTCACCATGGGGGAGCACTCTTCGATTCGTCTCCCCGAGAAGAGAAAGCAACAAATGCAACCACGCGCCTCCACCTCTATAAATTACCCCTCCTCGCTGCTCAGTCCGTCACTCGCCTCCACAACCGAACGGAAGACACGGGTTCAAGTAGAAGAAGCGGAGATGGCCCCCCCGATCGTCGCAGCTGCAGCGTTAGCCATCGGAGGCGCCGTGGCCGTGGGCGCCTACTTCTTCTTTCCTGTAGCTGCCCCGGCCGTCGCCATGATGAAAGCCCCCGGCGCCGCCGGCTTCGTGATCTCCCGCGCGGCGTTCATGGCGAACCCGCAGCTCTACTTCCATCTCCTCCGCACGGTCGGCGCTAAGGCGGCCGTCGCCGCTTTCGCTCTGTAGGGAAGGGTTCCAGATACGTGGTGTCAAATCTCAAGTACTGCTACTTTAGTTTCGTTTGTGTGTGTCAACTGTCAGGTGTCTTGCGCACCTGGCTATAATAGATGTACCTGCGTGCGAAGTGTCATCGAGTATAATGCAAGTGTCTCGTGGGAATAAGGGGACTTCCTCTATGATGCAAGTGACTTGTGTACTCCCTTTTGATTGCGAGCTCGTTGTATGTGATTTATGTTCTTGCTTATGTTAATCGGTCGATCGAGATATGCACATGCAAGGCCTACATATGTGCATCAAGTGCTACCGCTTGTTTGTTTTGGTTGGTTGTTGCACACAGAAACACTTCTCAGTCTCAGATCATCCATGTCTTAATCTGATCGACTGCATGCATGCGTCGTGCATCTCGTCGATGATTTGCGCTTTGCTGTGTCAGGGTCGACCGGAACGCAATGAAATTGTTTGACGCACGTACGTATGGCTAGGCCCTTCGACAGTCTACGCTAGAAACGTGTGTAACCACCATTTTTTTTTTCGAAACAGCTGGTCATACTTTCTGCAACAATTTAAAAGTTCAATTGTAGATAGAAAAACATCATGTATGCTCATAAATATTTAAAAAAAATTAACTTGATTAAAATATGACATAACGATCAACTTTAACAATTTTACGGGTGTTCAAACCCAAAACTTAACTTATATTCAGAAGAATCAAAAAAATTCTACAGAAACGTTTGAGTGTGGTCGTAACTCTAACCCAAAAACTTGAAGCATCCTTTCTTTTTTGGGTATCTAATTTGATGAAAATAAATAAGATTGAGTATCCTAGGTACTCAGCAAGCCACATGGAAAAATACTATTGAATTGATTGCTAGGATTTCAAAAGATGGGATGTATTGGTTTTATTATTATATTTATGGATGCAATTTTATTTGTAAATAATTTTCTAAAAGACAAAACGTTAACTTCTTAAAATAAAGGGGTTCAATAAACTCAATTATCAATTTGAAATCTCACCAAAGCTACTTATGTCTTGTTATTAGAATCACCCATGAAACACAGCTTTATTTACTGGAAGCACGACATATCCGAATACTGATAAATTTTGAGAGTTGTCTAGCTTTACCTATAAGATTTCTCAAACTCTCAATGTCATGCAATAGATACGTGACAGTTAGCTTATGACTGAGTTGAGAAAATAAAGTCTTTCATTGCTCTCCTCTTGTATAGCCACTACCCTGTAGGGACTAGGACCACACATTGTCATTATTCCACTGTCCAATGCGGAAAGCGTGCAATCCAGCTCAATGCAATCTTACCATCGTTAAATATGGTTTTACCGTTTCCATACCACACTTTTATGTGCAGGCTATTTCACATCTAGAGAGTATGGTTTTACCATTGTTAAGTATTGTTTTACCAATGAGTTTCCATACCATTGTTAAATATAGTTTTATCATTGTTAAGTGTTGTTAAATATGGTTTTTTTATTCAGTGTCAGAAATCAAAAACAGAGGAATACGGAAAAAAAATATGGAGTTAGATAGAAACCCACTAAATTTCAAAATGTAGGAATGAAAAAAAAGACTACTTAGATCAAAAGAAAATTTAGAATCTACACAATTTCCAATGGAACAAAAATAGATGTTACACGGTGTGTGACTATTGCGTTCTCGTAGTAGCTGCCGCATGGTTTGGTAGTAACCGTTACTTTCCTCCTCTGCTTGTTGCTATATAAGCATATAATACAATGCAGACAGCAACGCTGCAAAATTGCAAACCAATTTGTAACACCCCCATTTCTGGGAGTATTATGAAACCCTCGCAACTGCCCAGGATTATTCAGTTGCGAGTACATCCATCGAGTGTATAACATTGCCAACACATACTTAAGATAAAAATCAACTTTATTACAATATAAAGGCATAGAAGCCAAGTTTTACAGAAGGGCAAACGGCCCTTAGATACCTTGCAAACAAAAGAACGCCACAGGCACGCCTGAGCGGAGGACGACCATAATTCCACGTTTCCTTGACCTCGTAGAGCTCCATTTCTTTGCCTTCATTTGCCTCCTTTTTGTTGGCTGTTTCTGTTAATGTTTTTAGCAAGCATGAGTACAACAACCGTACTCAACAAGCCACACGGAGCTTAACAATAACTACATGCAAGGTATAACAATTAAAGGGAAACAGGTCTATTATTTTGTGTGGATGCAGTTTTAGTTGGAAACCATTTAAAAACTGAAAGAGATACTTTATTAATAAAAAACGGGTTTTCAAACTTGATTACCAACTTTCCATGTTACCAAACCATTCTCAAATCTACTTATGCCTTGTTGTTGGAATCACCCATTAAACATAGCTTCATTTACCGGAAGCACGGCGTATTCGAATACCTTTAATCATGACTCTGCAGAGTTGCCCTGCTTTACCCACAAGATTCCTTAACTCCCGCTAAAGAGTAAAGGAAACAAGGTTGTTCACTGCTCAATTCTTTATATAGCCTCTACCTAGTAGGTTTCCTCGACAAGCCCAGGCCACAACCTCTGACTCATCTCAGCCTACTATTGTGTGGACATCTGATAATCAAATCAATAATAAAACAACAACAGCGCCAACTTCCATACGGCCCTTCTCAACTCCCTTCCGTATGGACTCACACTTTGCCTTCGCCTTGCGTATGTAGAGGTTCAATCGAATTTGAGCAGTTA
Organism: Dendrocalamus sinicus; assembly: GCA_036346575.1. Taxonomy (NCBI): domain Eukaryota; kingdom Viridiplantae; phylum Streptophyta; class Magnoliopsida; order Poales; family Poaceae; genus Dendrocalamus; species Dendrocalamus sinicus. The sequence goes on along the minus strand of CM070660.1, from coordinate 4,595,668 downwards.
CTAGACCAGGTTTGACGTATCAACGCTTGTGGTTGGGCGATCACTATGTTCTTTACCCAGCATAAGGGTTTAGTCCTTATATTTTCACCGGTGGCAAATTCCCTTCTACAAATCTGTTCAGTGCTTTAACACTCCCATTGATTTGTAACATTTGCCTTTACCCTAGGTCACGGGATCCAACGATCCTCGCTTACCCTAGAACCACTTTCCCAAATAAATACCAAATCTTTTAGTAACAGTAGATGTTGATTCTCTAATCTACCATAATTACATATTATTGTATTTAACATTACTACGTTTTGTCAAGGTGAATATAGCCATCAAATTAGACTGGGCTTTTCGGGTGGTAGGACATAACTATTATCATATCATTCTAAACATTTATTGTAAACAAAATAACAGTTCACAAATAACATAATGAAAATACTAATAAATAAATAGCGAAAATGTAGGTTCAACATGATCAAGGTATGTTTGACTTGCCTTGCGGGTTTACGATTTCGATTAACTTGTATTCTTCGGCAGGCTGGGCTTGGACTTGAACTTTTCCTTCCTGCTCCTGCGAATCCTCGACTTCGGAAGCTAACGTAAAACAATTAAAAATAAATTAATTCCATGCCCGAAGGACTAGGCTAGGAATAAAGAAATAAAATAAAGAATTAAAATCCGATAAAATTCAAATAAATTGGGATTTGGGCTTATAGGAGGGTCATATGGGGAAATGGGACTTGGATTTGGGTTGGCGGGCTCGAAACGGGTCTAGGGAGTACCAACATGTATTTTTGGGCTCGGACCCGACACTGTTCATTGGGTTCGAATCAGACTCGACGAACTGACTCAGCTCAACCGAATAGGAGTGGCTCGGGTCAAGTGCAACCGGTGCGGCGGGCAAGTTGGTCCGGCTCAGCCAACTCGGGCGGGCGGTCGAACGCGGGCGTCTTGCGATCGGCGCGAGGGCGCGCGTGGTGGCTCGGTCGGACGCGGGCGCAGTGGTTCGGTCGGGCGCGGGCGAGCGATGCGGTCAGGCGCGTCGGGCGCGAGCGAAGCGGCTCGGCTCAACCGGGACGGAGGGGTGCGACCAAAGGAACAGTGCGCATGCACTGTTCTTCTTCCCCAAACGCACGCGCGCGCGAAGAAGAACAGGGGAGGGTGGCGGAGGCTGCCGGCGGCGGAGGAGTAGCTTGCGATGGCGGGGAAGGGTATGGTTGGACTCATGGGGTTATGGGGATCCCATTTTGGGTGGTGGTCGGGCCGGCGGAGGCGGCAATCGCCGGCGGCAAGCTCCTCCCTCTTGCGGCCAAATTTGGAATTACTAGCTCTAGATAGCCTCCTAGGACAATTAGACCGGTACTTGAGCATCTTTGGGGGTTGGGTAAGCTCGGGGAAAGGTTGGCCGAAGCTCGGGCGGCTTGAGTCGGGCTGGCCACGGTGGCGGTTTTAGAGGTGGGGTGGCGATCGGCGCCGGGGAAGAGGGTGCTTCGGGAGGTTAGGGCGGCGGTTGGGGTGGCATTAGGGAGCACTAGGGAGCTACTAGCGAAAGCAATTGAAGTGTCGATGGCCGGAGATGGAACATTGCGCTAGGGCTTCGAATTGGGAATTTCTTGGAATTACCGGCAATGGGGGCGGCAATGGAGGTGTTGGGGCGTTGGGTGGGTTGCGGAGGTTGTGGTTTAGGGTAGGGAGGAGGCGTGGCCGCTTAAATAGCCATTTAAAGGCGGTTTGGCTTGAGGCTTATCCCGAGCGACGATGGTGCGTGGCGGCCGGCGGCGATGCCACGGCTTGGGGGTTAGGTCGGGGCGTCAGGGCGGCAGAGAGGAGGTGTAAAGGAAGCTTGTCCGCGTGGGGGAGGTGGCGAGCTCGTTTGGCGCGGGGCGGCGGTGGCGCGCGCAGGAGAATCGGGCGGCAGGAAAAGTGGTGCCACGACGGCGACGGTCGGGGCGGCGTGGCCTACCACTGCTCTGGGGCGACCGACCAACAGGCAGAGCTGGTGGGAGGGCGCAGGCGCGGTCGGTCACGAAGACATCGTGAATGGCGGCGGGATTTTTGGGGTGGCGGTGGAGCTTTTTCCGTCAAGTACTGTACAATCACTTATCTCCTCCCCCAATTGACTAAGATGGCAAGAATTAGGGCAGCTGGGCATTGAGATTGGTGGGAGATAGGATGAAGAAGCAAGAGGGCAAAGCAAGAATGAAAATTCAACTCAATTTCAGATTTTTGAAATTTTTCAGATTTTGGTTTTGTTTCACAATTGTTCATTCTTTTTCCCATTTCCGAGTTTGCATCCTAATTATTCATTCTAGCAGCGCATTTCTTAGTCGATAGTAATTAGTTTTGCTTTGTATGGATCCAAACCACCGCTGCCTATCACAACCTGAAGATGCGTTCATCTTTATCGTACTCTCTATGTTACAAAATGGTAGCTCACCCCAATCATAAAAAAAAGCCTGTACTCTCTAAAAACTGTTTTTTTGGTTTTTTTTACAGTAACTAGCTTTTAAATAGGGTATTTTTTCAAGATAGTATCTACTAGTTAATTGTAGTACATATTGTACTGACTTCATTTATGTTAGTAAAAACCGCACGTAAATTTTTGTTACTCTATAATCTCTTATATGAACAGTTCAAAATGCATAAACCGCAGCTAAAAGACATAAGCTTCAGACAAAAAAAAAACAGCCCCATATACCACCTCGCGATCTTAACAAAGACCGTTATAGTTTGATACCCTGACAAGAGTGTGATATAGCTTATGACATTTATCTAAAAACAAAAAGGAACATTAATTGGATGCAGGTTTTTATCTTTGATACTATTTGTACGGTCTTCACATTTTTTCTCTTCATCAAAGAAAATATTAATTGGACGCGGCTTACACGCTACCATTAGTACATTATTCATGTTGCCGTATTACCAACCCCGCTGCTGCTTCCACCATTGCTCCTTCCATTCCTCCATCGCACCTAGAGCTAGGAGTTAGATCGTGTTGTACCAACACAGCTCAAGTTCATCGTGTTTCGTACCGTTTTGTGTCATATCGGCTTAGTCCAGTCATCTCACCATGCCATGCCATGCCGGCCAGGCCCAAGCATGGCCCAAATCCCATCGTGCCAGCCTAAGCCAAGCCCGAAGTAACTGTACACGACAAAGACGGCGACGACGATGATGGCAGCGGTTGTCATCTTCCTTTCTCTCGTATCCGCCTCATTAAAAACTAGATGAAATTGAATTAGTTACATAAAAACATGGGCACGCAATGACATAAATATTTCAGAAAAAATGGTATTTCTTTGATATTTTAAAAATACAATGTTACCGTCTCGTAAAAAACCTTACGCCCCAGAGTGGGGTTCCCCGAGTAAGGAAAAGAGTACAGTAATAATATATGTACATATTAACTATAACAACATGCGTACATACTATCTACTCATCAATGTCTAGGCTGTTCATGTGTTCGAGGTCAGCATACGCATGTAATTGCCTCCACCATCCTGGGCGTAAGGGATGATCTCTTTTCTTCTATTATTCTCCCTACCGTGCCAAACGTCGTTTCTGAAGAGACGGTGAACACTGGCATCAGGAGAACATCTCGTGCAAAATGTGGCAGCACAAGAAATATCCGCTTGTTATTTTTCCACCACTCGAACAAGTCTATCTTATCTCCACCAGTAAGATCATGCTCAATATTTGCAAAATCATGCTCCAAGTGGTGATTCAACTCTGAGATAGAATTCCACTTGGAGGCCGCTTGAGACTGAGAGGACGAAGAAGTAGACTTGCCTTTTAGCTTCTTCCATAAGTGTGATGTCAAGCTTGTCTTTCCTTGTTGCATCTACTGTGAAGCCTCTAATCTTCCACTGCTGCCAAACTTATCATGATACATACGGAAAATACGAAAAATCTTCTCTTTGACATATGCGAAAGCTTCCGAATAATCAAGGCAAAGCATTCACCTATTCTCTCCATGCCAACATGTAAACCTACCAACTTTTTTTGTAGAATCGGAAATGATATCAAAACAATACAAGTGTGAAATAGAATCAAAATATTTAATAAATTTTTCCTCCATTGTGTCGGGACCCGGAGCAACAACTCCACATCCCTCTGTGTTAATCGCACTATCCCAGGAAAAGCTAGTGCACACAGATTGAACAGTGATACATATCATGCATGATAACCAAACTTTATTATAAAGCAAAAGTACGGGCCTTATGGCCAAGTTTACAATAAGGTGGCTTCATGGCCAAACATGAAAAGAAACAGCGGAAGATAAATAAAAGGAGCAGCTCATCCTGCCTTCCCACAAGGCGAATTGACTGTAAGACATGGCCTATTCGTCGCAATCCTCAACATAGTCGACGTCGTCGTCCTCTGGCAACAATGTTTATAGCAAGGTGAGTACATAAAGTACTCCACAAGTTACACCAGGAGATATAACAGATTTAATGCATGCATAAGGGATTACAAAGGAAGGCATATTATGGTTTATTTGCATAAACATCATTATTGAAACAAATACAATAACGTAAGTGCAAAAGCTGAAGTTGATACAATATATAAAAACAAGATTTAACAAAATAATAACGTTAGTGCAGGCAACAACCTAACACTAACCTAACCACGGGTATCCCACCCGGACCATCTTTCCAAAAGTTTCACAAATTTCCATAAACCAAATTTTATTAAAACCAAAGTCTAATCCGTGAAACCATACTAAGCATGTCCTTGACCGTGGACACGCCTATCCAGGATAGTTTGTTACTCTGCAGAGGTGTACAACTTTACCCACAAGACATGTCCCCCGTTTTGCCACCGGATTAACACACTTCCTTAGGTGTGCGGCCGAGGAGATCATGACAAAGCTGTTCCAATGTTCCATTACCAAATTAGCTACGCCGCCACTAAGGTTTCACCACAACATGAATCCACATGTTGGAGCCCCCTCTTGTGCCATGTGAGACTTCTCATGGCCTACGCCACGCTCACATTCAGCCTATAGCGAAACTAAAATGGAACTTCACAAATTACTTAGCCAGGTCTGTCCCATACCAGACTTGTGGTAGTACGGTGTGACTTTGTAATAGTATTTCACAGACCGGTCCTTAACTGACTTAGGCACCAACCACATACCCCTTGTGCCTGGCAATCAACATTGTGTCACCAAACAACAATGCATACCAGCAAGCACCCACCACTCTAACCATTAGCCTAAGTCTAAACCAAGTTTTCATATTCTGTTTGAAAATATTTCATAATCATTCTTGACCCACCAAAGTCAAGAACACATTTGAAAACTTTATCATTTTATGTGAAACAATTCTTCCCACCCGAATTATTCTAAGCATGGCTAAGCAATTCCATAAAATGTTCTAGTCAATACTAATGTACCAACTAGGTTTTCATCTATGGTGACAAGGTATGTTCGTTCAATTTCAAGATTGGCCATACACAAAGGAATTGGGTATAACTAGAGTTTAAACCGAATTTAAACTAGATTGAATAAAAGTACGCATGCATATTAATTTAAAAACAACATAATAATTTAAATTACTGGGATCAACATGGTCAAAGGTGTAACTTGCCTTGCTGCGATTCGTCGAAGAAATACTCTCCGGATTTGTCGTAATCTATACGTAAAGAACCAAAAGAAATTCAAAAAAAATTCAAATAAAATCCAAAAATTCAAAAAGAGTCCAGAAATGGGTAGTTTAGGATTTTAGAAAAATTTAGAAATTTGAACGAGTTAAATCGGAGTTAAAATGAAGAAGTTATGGCCTTCGGAAGTTCTCACGACCACGGCAAACGTGATCGGGCGGAGCTACGACCACGGCAAATGCGATCGGGCGGAGCTACGACCACGTAGTCGACTTACGACCACATGGAAGGTTTACGACCACGCAGTCGACTTACGACCACACGGGAGGTTTACGACTACGCAGGGAAATTACGACTACGGCCACAGACCAGTCTACAACTACGACTACACTGAGAACCTACGACTTCGACTACCAGAGAACCTACGACTTCGACTACACAGAGAACCTACGAATTCGACTACCAGAGAACTTACGACTTCGACTACACAGAAAACCTACGACTTCGACTACCAGAGAACTTACGACTTCGACTACACAGAAAACCTACGACTTCGATTACACAGAGAACCTACGACTTCGACTACCAGAGAACTTAGGACTACACGGATCTACGACCACACGGAAGGGTGTTACCTTCGGAAACTGGTTGGCCGCGGGGTGGTCGGAGGGAATCAGGCAGAGTGGCCGGAGACGACGGATGGTCGTAGAGGTTCGGTTACGAGTGGAGACGGTCGGTCGACGAGAATAAGCGGCGGCGCTTGAGTCTTTGGCAACAACGGGGCTCCGGTGGCGGCGTCGCTCGGCGGAAAGGGGAATGGTGGTCGCCGGCGCTTGGGGATCACGAAGGCGTCGTCGGCGAGGCGCGGAAGAGACCAGGGCAGCGCCAATTCCTCGCCGGAGCTCGCACGGCGGCGGACGAGGAAGCACGGGTCGGGGCCGATTCGGTTCGAGGCGAGAGGAAAGAGGTGGCGGCGCACGGGAAGGCGAAGGAGGGGATAACGGGCTCGGGAAGGAGCTTTATAAGGTAGGGACGGAGGTAATGGGCTCGCTGGAGTTAAGGACTTTAGAAACAGTCGCATAATGGCGAGAGGCTTTAAGCCGACAGAAAACGGACGGAGGTGGGGCGGTTACTAGCGCGCGAGCTTAAGGGCCAATAATGGCTTCGGTTGCCGGCCGAGGGAAGGAGTAACCGAAGCTTTTAAAGCTCGGATGGGGTGTTAATGGAGGCCGGCCGGTTGGGGAAGAAGGGAAGAAGGAAACTTCTAAATTTCTTTTTAATTTCCAGAAGTAAATTCTCAAGAGTTAATCAAAACTTAGGGAGGGTTAAGAAAAGAAAAAAAATAAACTCTTTTTTTTGCTTTAATAAAATATTTTAAATACATTTTCTTGCTTTAGATTTTGAAATAAAATCCAGATAAATCCAATTAAACTCCAGAAAAACAAATAAATTGCAAATAAAATTTTTGGGATGTTACACATTGCTACGACAGTATGTCCTAAATGGGGATCCTCCCTAGATTTGGCAATTTTGTCTGCAAATAACCAAATAAATTCTATAACTAAGAAAGAGGTAGGATAATAAACACCAGATAGAACCTTTATTGCTTTATAAAAAGGTCTTAAAAACTCTAAAAAACGACTAGCAATCTGTCAATCTGAATTACTAACTACCAATTCATTATTTTGAGAGTTAGCATTGATAAAAACAGATATAACATATTTGTACCCTTGCATCTTGTTTAACATGATATATGTCGAGTTCCACCTCACCTTCATGTCAAGATCAAATTTTCTTGGCTCTTTCCTATTGGCTGCGCAGTACTCCGCAAACCTGGTACCACTTGTGGAGAACTTATGAGGTAATGAATGGCATCACGGATACTGTTCAAATATGCACCAATTTCTTACATACCATCTTGAACAACAAGATTCAAGATGTGGCATACACATATCTGGTGGAGGACATAACCACCAATATATATTTGCAATCTTGGGGTAAGGATGTTCATAACCGTTGTTTTTGCCGATACATTATCAAGAGTTATATAATCAATTTTATTATCTATCTTAAAATCATCAAGTACGTGTAGTATACGCTTGGCAATGGCTTCTCCCGTGTGTGATTCATTTATTAATTTAAATCCTATAACTCTCTTGTTTAGCTTATAATTATCATCTAAATAATGGGCTACAACAATAAGGTAAGCACTTCTCTGGCGTGATGATGTCCAAATATCTGAAGTTATGGCAAAAGAAAACTGAACTTGTCGAAATAGTTCTTTCAGCTCTATCAGTTCCTTTTGATACATCTGTAAAATATCAGATGTAGTAGTTCTTCTACTAACATGTTGTTACTGTGGGCAAAAACTGCGTTGGATCATTCTTTCGAATGTGCGACTTTCACCCATCCTAATCGGTTAATCTTCTGAAACAATATATCTAGCAATTTCCTCATGGGCGAAAAGCAGGTTATATACCTAAGTACTTATAGAGCCATAAGCCTCGAAGTTTAGCTACGTTTGTACTCCTCCTTCGCCTCGACCCTGTGCCGCCATCTTGCGTAAACATGCTTTGTAGTACCAGTTCAAGTGCCCTGTCTCTACAGCTATACGAGCAGTTAATTTAGCATTGTAATAATTAAATGTTGTGATCTCTACCATTTCGTCATCTTGGATTTCCTAGCTCCAGGTCATGTGCTTCCAGCAATTCGCCCATCGTCCAGACCCGCCAATGTTGGCATCCGTGGACAGGGGAGAGAATTCTGGAGTCCCCGTTGGCTCCGAACCACTCTGGTACTTCTCGTAGCCCTCTGTATCGTCCACATGACGGTCATCCATGACTTAGTCTCCCATACTTGGTGAGAGCCGACGAGCATCAAGGGGAGTTAGAGCCGGATGAGGACTAGGGGAGCGACAACGAGAGCTTACACTAAGGCACCCTGCTACCCTTTTCGTGCTACGACTCCTCTGCATACCATTCGGGAGCTCCTTGGTGCTCTGACTCCTAGGTAGCATATTGTATGGATGGTGAATAAATAGGGAGTGTAGTGGGTTATTGAAGAAATGAGAGATTGAATGTTTGTGAAGTAATGAGAGAAGAGAAGAGAATTTATAGGCATAGCTCTTCTGAACGTTACTCTCTCGAAGACCTCAACGTTGTGCTCGAATGTTATTTATTTGACCGTTGGGTGTAGCTTTCTACTCTATGTGCTCAGCTTTATTCTCCAACTTTACTTCTCTGAATGTTACTCTCCAACTTTATTCTCTTGAGTCTGACTCCCAGTCTCTCTCTCCATCGGCTTCGCCGCTTCGGCTCCCTCTCTTTGTCTCTCTCTCACACGCAGGTGCAGTCACGCAGAGCCGTAGACAGCAACGCCCCCTTCCCCTCGTCCCCTCCCTCCCCTGAGTCCTGGGCCCAGTCTGGCGCAACGCCCCCTTCCCTCGGCCCCTCCCTTCCCAGTCCCCACACCGGTGGCCCCCTCCTCCCCCGGCCTCCCTCCCCCACCCAGGCGCGGCGGCGCCCCCTCCTCCCCAGCCTTCCCCCCACCCTAGCCCAGCGCGGCCCCTCCCCTCCCTTAGCCGAGGTGGGAGGCAGGGAGGCGCGGGAGGCGGCGCGGCATCGAGGCGAGAGGCCCGAGGCGATGCCGAGGTAGGAAGTGGTGCGGGAGGCGGAGCGACGCCGATGCGGGAGGCGGCGCGACTCCGAGGCCTAGATGGGATATGGGAGCCGGCAAGGTGGAGACCCTGAGGCAGCGAGGCGGGAGCTGGCGTGGTGGTCGCGTGAGGCCACGAGCCCACGAGGCAACGGGGAGGCGGGAGCGTGCGGAGCGGCGAGGGCCGCGAGGCCGAGGCGGCCGCTAACACTGGCATTTCCACCATGCTGCCGTCATCACTGTAGTGCCACCTTCAGTATACTCCTTCCCCTTTACTCCCCCTCTCTCTGCTCTGTGATGCTTGTGTTTTTGGGATGACCATGGGATGGCGACAGGAGACCATAGGCGAGGCCGAGGCCACCACCGACGCTGGCATGCAGGTCATGCCCCCGTGCTGACCGTGCTCGCTGGGCAGGCCCGGCCCGAGCACAGCACACCACACCGGGCCGTGCCGTGCCGCCCATCGTGCCGATTTTCCAGGCTCAACCCAGCCCACCTTTCGTGCCGTGCCGGCACGACCCGCCATGTATCAGGGCGGACCGTGCTTAGGCCATGCCGGACCGGCCGTGTTTTCCGTCTCCCACCTCTACTCTCACAGCCTCTAAACTTGGTCACTGCCACGTGGAGCGCTCCTCCTACATGAAAGACTCTTCATGGTGACCAGAATAAGATTCATTCACCACAACGAAGTCTCTCCGGATTCATTGCCACCTAAACAATCGTCATCGAGGCCATGCATGCATGCATATTAATTCGATCTGAGCGAAGAAACGGTTACATTGCAGGCTTTACACTCCATGGGGGCCACCATGTCAGTTAATCGGGTGGATCTCGTAACTAAGCATTACTAACTGCCTCGGAAATCCGTTTCACACATTGGAACGGAACCTAGCCTCATCATATTCTGTATGCCGCTCTTCCCCTTCCGGAGGAAAACCAATGGCGCGCGGTTGTGGTATAAAACGGTGAACCGCCTGAGGTCCTGACCCGTTATGGAAACCGGACCGGTGAGTGAACCGGTTAGGTGACCAGTTTACCGGTCCAACTAATACATGGTTATAGAAACTGGACTGGTGAGTGAACCGGTTAGATGACTAGTTTGCCAGTTCATCGGTCTAACCACCGGTCCACGGTGGCTCAACAAATATTAGTGTTTTAATTTTTCATGATTATCTTTTATCTGAAATTGATCATTCATGAACACTTGTGGGCAAAAATAGTTCGCATAGTTGCGTACTGTAGGCATTAAACATAACAAAGAACACTATGCAATCAACAAACGCAGGGATGCAGTGGCAAGTAAACATCAATCGCTCCATAATAAAGGAAACCAGATAAAATCCCTTCACCTGTACCAAATCCAAAAGGTCAACGAAACCTGAAACAGGAATCGAAGACAAAGAAATTCATAATCTAAGCTAGCTTGCCTTGTTGCCATACATCTCCCAGTAGCCATGAGGACCATGGAGGAAATGAGGAGTAGAGAGCAAAGACTAGATGGTGGCAGCTAGGTATGAGTGAGCCCTAGGATACCTTCTTTATGTGGAAATGGGCCTATTGGACTAGGCCAAGTGCATGTTCTGTTCCCTTCTTTCTTTCCTAATTTTTCTTGCAAGCAACTGTTCGGTTTGGCCAAAACCGTCTAGTTCGCTGGTTTATGGAAAAAACAACCGGTTCACTCGATTTTTTCTGGTCTGATCCGTGGAGCAAACCGAGCCATTGAGGCTGCCGGTTCCAGCTTTTTTTGTTCAACCAGCGGTCCGGTTGGGTTTAATAACTATGTCCTGACCCATCCATCAACATTCCCCACTTGCATCATTCACTTTGGGTGTGTTTGGTTCGTGGATGGAGGTTGTATCGTATATCCTGGATGAGTGGATGCAGGCTGAGTGGAATTGTATTTCAGAAAAGAAGATGTTTGGTGAGGTGTATGAGCGGATACAAAAAGCGAGATCTTTGTTTGGTTGCTCTGACGAGCGGATGCGATCTACCAAACCCGAGAGGCTAACACGTGGGACCGCATAAGATACATCGCATCCACTCATCCAGATGGCTAGTGAAGCTCATTTTGAGCGTATCCACCCATCCGAGATGAGGGCGTATTTTGCATCCGCTCATACAGGCTGTATCCGCTCATACAGGCAACCAAACAGGCTCTTTCTCAGATTATACGGATCCACCCATCCAGGATGAAGGGGATGCAGGCAACCAAACACACCCTTTGCTTCACACACTCCCACACCCTCCACTCCAAAATCAAGTGGAACGCATGAAGGAAAGCGATGATCTCTGCCGTGATCCTAGTGGCTATCCCAGCCGTGTGCACAGTGCACGTACTTCCTGTGGCCCGCGGTGGCGGCAGTGGCGATGATGAGGGCGCCAGGTGCAGGCGGGCTGCTCATCTCGCATGTCGTGTTCGAGGCTAACGCTAAGATTTACTACTACCTGCTCTGCCATGTTGGGGGGTCAGGGTTCGCAGTTTTTTGTTTTTGGCCTGTGATGACTAATAATAGGGTGGGGTTCTTTTTTACTACAACTGATAGTTTATAGCTGTGACTGATGCTACAGATTCGAAAAGGTTATATTGATAAGCCACTTCTAAAAGACGGTAAAGAAGTTATCTTGTTTGTTTATTTGAGGAAAATTATAAGCGATAATCTCAAAAGAATGAGCCCTTAGATACCTGTAAGTTGAGGGAAACACGTAACTTTACCAATGTTGTTCTTCTTCCTTTAATTGATGCCTTCACTCAGGGCACTTCTAATGAGCCCTAGTCGATAATGTCTATAGCATTAATTAGCGTGCTAACTAGTATTTGTGATAAGGTGGAGGGAGAATTCAAGAAGAGAGAGAGAGAGAATTAGTGTCTCATGCAAGACATTGATTAGGCACAAAATTCAACAATAAAACATTGAATCCAGTGAGGTAAGGGAGAGGGGGGCGGGGGAAGAGTTAGATGAATTTATTGCTTAGACCCAAAGATAAATGTTACTTATTAAAAAGGTTATATTTACAGCTATTTTCTGATAATGTGGAGGAGCGTAAACATTGCTATGCAATGTCTTGCTTGGAATGCCCTTAGGTGCTTGTTTCTTTGTAAACATGATTCAGAGCGATTAAACACATGGCCACATTTAACTCACGCCATCGTTTTGTTGGACACGTAGTATATACCCGCGACCGGATTTGCGCAACTCGGTAGCGGATTTGGGTGGACAAATCGCACGTGGCTGTCTCGTAATTTGATTGCATGACACACGACAGTGCTACTGAACTCGCTGGTGGTAGTAGGTTTAGCCATGATGACTGATGGCCAAGGCGTAGCCACGGGGGCTATGTTGGGCTCAAGCCTATCCTCTGTCAGCGGCAATAACCCTACATAAGGTATTTTTATGTATAAATTTGGATTATATGAGACTATATTTACTATACTTATCTTAATTTAGGTCAGTCTTCTTTGGTTTTAGTAAAAAAATATGTATGAATTTGAATTACATGAGACTATGTTTACTATGGCTAGGTTTTTGTTAGCTTTGGCTTTTTCACTTTTTACCATAATAACTAGCTTTCAAACGGTACGTCTTTTTAAAGAAGGGTCTATAAGTTGATTATAATAGACACTGTACCAAGTTCAGTTGTACCACCAAAATTGTATGTGACTTTTTCCCTCTTTATACTATCTCTCATGAATAATCAGAATTCAAAAGTCATAAACTAAAAGCTACAGCCCAAAAAATACACTCTATGTTTGTCTTAATTTAGCTCAGTCCTCTTTAGCTTTTTAGTAAAAAAATAACTTGGTGTTCTAAGCCTTCCCTTTATTTTTATCTTAGCTTCGCCACTGCCAGTGACCATACAAAGGATTGGCTTAGGAAAGCTCCCATGCGGAAAAAAACAAGGGGCAACACTGCGACGAGTCAGCAGACGATGGTAGTTGCTTGTGTGCTTAACTAGATAGGAAAATTTAACTATTTGCCACCATTATGACTCGAGTGGCAACAGATTTGCCACACGGGTCCATTGTTAGTGACTCAGGTGACCCCACATGTAAGTGACAGAGTGAATTGATCAATCTTAAGAGTGGCAAAAAATTAAGGGCCTGTTTGGCAGAGCTCCACCATTGAAAAAATGAATCTGGAGCAGCAGATCCACCAAAAACAGCTCCACCGTGAATCTGGGATCCCATCATGGAGCTAGACAAAACTGTTTGGCTTGCAGCAGCCTCCAGATCCACGAACCGAGTTTTGGTGGGAATTGCCTGTTTTGCCCATGGGTTTTATGGTGGTATGGGATGGGGTGTGTAACCAGTGGCAAAAGGTGGGTAATTACCACCCAACTCCACGAGTAGGTACGAAACAAGGTTTCGTGGAGCACCCCTTGAGGTGCTCCATGGATTTGATGAATCTGGAGCTAGATTCAGTATTTTGGTGGATCCAGATTTCGTGGAGCTGGAGCGTTTGGGTAAAAATTCGTGGAGTGGAGCTGTTTTGGTGGATTTGGAGTTGGTGGAGCTCTGCCAAACAGGCTCAAAAATTCGTGAAGTGAAGCTGTTTTTGGTGGATCTAGAGTTGGTGAAGCTCTGCCAAACAAGCCCTAAATCTCAGGCGCGCGCAAATCCTCTATATGATGAACCGCATCTCCGATGACTTCTCGTCCGGCCTGTCGGCTCCGCCCAGTAATAAGGGACAATCCAAATGACGGCCGTGAGCCCCGCGCTCACCATGGCAGCCCCGTCCGAAGCCCAAACCAGCGCGTAAGCACTGTTCGTACTCCACAAACAGCAGCAACGAGTACGGCTACAAACCTCTGTACGTTCTAGTCTAATTAGCAGAAATGGCAATCCTTCGCCTTTGACTACGAGTACGAACATACAGGCATCGACGTACAGAACTTGAACATCAAACCATCTGCACGTATACGTGGCATCAACACAGTAGGTTGACACATAGGGGAGTAGACGATAAGACGAATATTTACTCTATTATCTACAAGTAATGGAATCTAGATAAGCCTCTTTGAGGAAAAAATGGAGTAGATGAGTAGTGGTACTCAACACGCCATCTCGGTGCAAGCTAGCTGAAACTGTTGGAAACTAAATAGTTTTAGGCAACTCGGCTTCGGCTTCTGGCTTATTTTTCATTATTTATAAGTTTCGTCTTTTTCTGAACTTTTGGTTTTTTGTTGAGCTTTTTTCCGGTTCTTTTTTTCCCGTATTTGTTTGTATTATATGTAATGGGCTAACATATTTTTTTTATTTTTAAATTTTTTAAATTTAATTATGCTAAATAAGCATCCATCACTCTGATGCTTTTTCACCACTTCTGATGTTTTCAGCCATAAGCCACGAGCTTTTCAGCCGAACCGATCACCACCTTAGTCAAATTTTCAGAATTATTATAGATTTAAGTATAAACAACAAAGCATATATCCAGAAACAAGTAAATGACATGAATATTAACAAATTATCTCTCGGTACAGATAGAGTACTCAGGTCAAATAAACATGACAATATGCTTAACTGATCAAGACAGTGGGCAATTGAAATATGCATACTGCACACAATTTAGTGTATTATTTTGCTCTTAGCTGAGGAGTTGCTCAAGATTTGATCTTGGCCTTCTCAATCCTTGACAACAGATCATTAACCAGCGTGACTATCTCTTCTTTATTCTGCTAGTTTGTCAATTTAATAAGTTACCTTAGAATAATGACAGTGATCAGAGCAGACTAAGACCAGTAATAGATAATAGAGACGTGCTACTCCAATATCTACAGTTTTCGGCAGCGAGCAGATGCTCGGTGCTGTCGTTCCCCGTGGGCAGGTACGCGCCGTGCACCATGATGGCGTAGGCGAGCACCTAAGTTCATATAAACCCACTATAAAGTCCAGTTCTTGCACTCGTGAGGTAATGGGCCTTTCTTTCCAGTTTTTTAAAAACTATTTTTTAGCTTTTTTACAATAACTGTTTTTAAACAGTATCTTTTCAAGGCGAGTCTAAAAGTTAATTATAGTACACACTATAGCAACTTCATTTATATTGACCAAAATCACACGCTAGTTTCTCTTACTCTGTACTCTTTCTTACGAGCAGCCTAAAAGCAATAAACTGTAACAAAAAATCATAAGTCATAATAAAAAACAATAGGTCCTATAACTTTTCCAACTAAAAATTTCGCACTCCTTTGTATGCAGTGTATTGAGGTTTGAGAAAGATACTAGTAGTATTAGTAATGCCAGGGGAGGACTTAGAAAAATGACTCGTCATTGGGGTCACCACACACTAACCTCACTTGAGTTTATAGAGTAACCTCTCGTATATACA
Source organism: Dendrocalamus sinicus (assembly GCA_036346575.1). Taxonomy (NCBI): domain Eukaryota; kingdom Viridiplantae; phylum Streptophyta; class Magnoliopsida; order Poales; family Poaceae; genus Dendrocalamus; species Dendrocalamus sinicus. The sequence continues at coordinate 4,580,099 of CM070660.1, read as the reverse complement.
GTGTGCTATCATGGATTATGCATAAGGCTGTTGGGGTCATACGACCCCGGCTAATACACATGGATCTTGGCCCTGTGTACGTTCTCCTCTTCCCTCTTTACAGCTATCCGATTTGATCTGAACTGTTCGTCTCTCTCCTCCTTTCTCTATCAGGATACAACCGCTCACCCTCTCCACTTTCCCATCTCCTCACGTATTCTGGCCACCCTTTTCTCTCTGTCGCTTGCTCTGCAATGTTTGATGTGTAAAGTTAGCCAGGCAGTAAGTTTCATCTCATTATTTTTATAATTTCGTTGTAACGTATGGGTTTCTAACTAGTGTTATTTAGAAAATCAACCGTATATGTTGTCATCCCTCGACTCAAAATAGCAGCGAGCACAAATAGGTTTCTCGTAAAATAAAACTTGCAAGATTCACCACGCGCTTCCTCAGGGAAAAACCAAAGCACTAGATGCCTTCATGTCGATGATGGCTGGCGCTACAAGGGAAGGGACAGTCCAAAACAACGGCCGAAAAAAATCTTGGCGACCCGATGTCCGATCGGCCGGCGAGGAGTGCGTGCGACAGGGCCTTAATCCGCGGCTTCGCACCGTGCCGCGGCCTGGTTACGCCCACCGCAGGCCGCAGCCAATGTCGCGCGGCTCCGCCTCCGCGCGTGCCGAGACAACGGCACGGCCCAAATTCTCGCGCGGCGAACCGGCCCGGGCCCAAGCGGCGCGACGTTGCGGCATCGTCAGGCCCGCGTGCCAGGATTTCTGCCCGTTTCGCCCAACCGGGCGAGGAAGACTGACGACAACGCAGCCGCCGCCATCGTCCTCCTCGCGCGGCGCGCGCCAAAACCACCGGCCGGGGTTCCGATCTCCGAACCGCCAGCGCCCCAGAACCGCGCGGCGCCTTGGTCGCTCCCGGAGTGTCCCAATGACGCAGGAGGAGATGGAGCTCCAGGTCCGAGCCCTGGACGGGCGGTCCACCGCCGTCACGCTCGCCGCCGCCGCCTCCGTCCGGGACCTCAAGGCCGCCCTCCGGAGCTTCTTCCCTCCCGCGCGGATCTCCCCCAACTTCCACCTCTTCCTCAAGGTGCAGTGGGGTCCATGAGCTCTCTCGCTTCACGACAATGTGGCCTTTGCTTGCTTAGGTTTAGATGCTTGCATACTCACTATACTCAAAGCTGCTACAAATAGTTACAGCTTTCTCATGATAACATGTTTTTTCATGTTAAAGGGTGCTAAATTGCGCTTAGAGGATGAGATTGGCAACCTTGTCGTCGGCCATGGGGAATTCATTGTTCTCGTTCCCTTCGCACGGAAGTCAGTGCAATGTTCTCCAGTGGGCATGGCAAGCGAAGAGCTGAGTGGTGTCAATCCATTAATATCATCAGAAATGTCAGCTGAGGCTAGCTCAGCTTGGCAAGACATTATGGATGATCTCTCAGCAATCCCAAGCAGCCCACAGGCTGATGCTGCACCCAAAGATTTGTATCCCTCAAGCATCCCATGTTCCGGTAGGTATGCAGAGGATGTGCCAACAGGTCCAAGTTCATCAACTGGATGTTCAACGAAAAGGAGGAAACTATGTAAGGAAAATGGGAATGGTTCCAGGGATACGTCTACCTCTGGAGTGAACTGTGCATCTGAGCAGCTTAGCATGAATAAGAAAAGTGGTGTTGTCAAATCTGCTGCATCATCATGCCATGTAGGTATTCATTGATTCTGTCTTTCAACCTGCCTGTGTCAATTTCATCTTAACTTTCACCACCCATAGAAGAAATCCATACTACTGCCTAGTGATTATTGACCAAATAGGAGGCACTAGGCATATGTTACACATTGGTTTGTAGGATAATTCGTTGATAATGCATTTGGAATTGCAGGGTATGCACCCTTTAGAACCCGCTGAAATGGTTAAACATCTGAAAGGACTTGGAAAGGAGGGACAGGTTTTCACTCTATCTGAATTTTTTAAATTAATAATGCAAATAAAACCAGTCTTTATGTTGTTGGGATTATTATTTTGCAGATTGTGCATATTGAAGATATACCATGTAGAGAAGCATCGTTTGCAGAACTTCCTCATCATCTTTCAGAAGCTATGAGGGAAGCACTAAAAACTATTGGAATATCTAGATTGTATAGCCATCAGGTATTATGGAGTGTGTCATCTATTGTGTATTTTTAGTTGTTGAAGCTCATTGTTTATGTTGGTTTCTTACTTGTGTACAGTCTCAAGCTATACAATATTCCATTTCTGGAAAGCATGTTGTGGTTGCAACTTCAACATCAAGTGGAAAGTCTTTGTGTTACAACATCCCTGTTCTTGAATCTCTCTCTCAAGACTTGATGGCATGTGCCCTGTATATATTTCCCACAAAGGTTTAGGATGAACCTACTATGTTTTAAGCATGATTATCCGAAATATTGGCAGAAATTCACATGCCTGTTGTTTTGCAGGCTTTAGCACAAGATCAGTTTAGGACTTTAGTAGAGATGAAGAATGCATTTCATACTGATATTGATGTTAAAATATACGATGGCGATACTCCAAGAGAAGATCGCCTGTGGATCAGGGATAATGCCCGACTGGTAAATAGGTGCTTCTGGTGCTATAGAGTTGTGTTTAGTTTAATTTAATTTGATTCAGCACGTCTAACCACTTGCCCCCTTCACTCTCAGTTAATTACCAACCCAGATATGCTGCATGTGTCAGTCTTGCCATGTCATGGTCAATTCCAAAGGATTTTGTCAAATCTCAGGTGGGAAAAATTGGCTTTCCTTATTTGGTTTTTGTCAATAATTTTACTTCATAATCCAGGGCCAATTCCTGAGGCCAAATCTCAGGTGGAAGTAATTGATTTCCTTTATTTTGTTTTGTCAATAGTTTTATTTCATCATCTGGGGTCAAAATTTTCATTTTCGATGAATAGTTGTGCCTTTTGCTGGTATATATATCAGTTCTTGTTCATTCCATAATGAGATGCCATTTCTGTCGTAATTTACTCAGGTATGTTGTCATTGATGAAGCCCATTCGTACAAAGGAGCATTTGGTTGCCATACTGCACTTATACTTAGAAGATTGAAGCGTATTTGTTCAAATAGTATGTTTGTTGAACCAAAATTTTTAATTGCTAGTTGACTTAAGGCTTCATCTATGTTGCCGGCAGGACACTGAACATTTTGAGTTATGTGAATTTATTACTTGAGTTGTTTTCCAAAACTACCAATTGACTATCTAAAAATTCCAGTACTAATCCTTAGAAGTTCTAATTTCCTAGGTATAACTTAGTAGATTTATGTAACTTTAGGAACTACTAATGCAATTACACATACCTTGGCCTTTTGTGTCTGCAGTTTATGGTAGTCATCCTACATTTATATTTTGTACAGCTACCTCAGCAAACCCACGTGAGCATGTAATGGTAGGCTGTCTCTTCACTTTAGTACAGTTTTGAAAAGATATGGTTGTACGTAACAAACATAAACCAGCTCTTATTAATACTCCCTCTGTTCTTTTTTACTTGACGACTACCTACAATCCGTGTCGTCAAACCTTTTAAAGTTTGACCGCTAATAAACTCAAAACTATCTAGATTGGCTATACGAAAGTTACATCATTAGATTTGTCATTAAAAATACTTTTATAATATTATAATCTTACTAGTATATCTTAGTGTAAAGTTATAAAAAAATAGCGGTCAAAGTTGCATCTCAAAGGCCGTGAAAAGTCAAAAATATCAAGTAAAAAAGAACAGAGTGAGTAATTTGCTGTAAAACACTCACTCCTCCCCCCATAGTATTTTTCAAAATATACCCTTTTTTGGTAATCTTTTTTCCAAATATTGAGATTTTCTCCCAGTGACTGTCCCCTTTTTGTCTCGAGAGAAATATTTTTTAATTGCATTTGTCTTCACACAAAAAATCCTTTTTATTTCAGGAGCTGGCCAATTTGGATGATGTCGAGCTGATTCAGAATGATGGAAGTCCTTGTGGTTCAAAATACTTTGCCTTGTGGAATCCCCCACTACATATGGCAAAAGAGGGAGGTTCAAAAGGTAGTTCAGTAACTAGACGCTCAAGGTATTCACACCGTTTTTCTAATTATGTTAGTGTTACTTTTTTTGTTCATTGTACTTCTAATATTCAATTTCAATAATACTCCAGATGTTAGTAATAGTTGTTCTTTCTGTTCATGATATATGCACTGTATTAATTGGTTGTGATCTATGTAGGATTGTTCATCGGGTGATGCTATGAGATTGCAATTCCCCTAATTTCATTTTTCACATGGTTAAAAGGATATTTGCTAATAAAAGTCATACTGCTAGCTAGTCTTTTAACAGGACGGCTCAAGAATTAAAATGAAGTTTTACTTTTAACAAGCCATGCTAAGGTTGAAGCTTTTTAGTCAAACCCTTATTTCTTAACTGTGACATCATCATTCTCAAGGAGTATGCTACGATGTTATGTGCCTAAAAGTAAGGCATTTGTTGTGGGGGTGGCCCAGCCCAAAACGACTGGGCCTTGCAGCAGGTCCCATAGTATAGTCCCAAGAGTATAGGCTCAGTGGTATAAAGGAATGTACCGATGTACCCTTACCTTTTGTAATTATTAAGGGGTAGGATGTGATTTCCATCTTACCCCACTCATGCATATAAACCCCTAAGAGGGGGTATGAGGGGGTGAGATCCACTTATTTTACATACAAACGCTCCCTCTCTTATCGTTAACTCTCTCTAACTCCACGTCCTCCATTTAGAAAGGGGTACTCTGTACCCATTGTTTTGCTCATGCTACAACAGCATCCTTTTCTTTAGCGAGGTGTTGTAATTGCTCTACATTGAAACATGCAATGTATGAGTTCCAAATAATACATAGAGATGTCCTGCAAGTTTTTTCCACAAAAAAATGGAAAACATGAGTCATCATTTAGTGCTATGCAAAAGTATTAGTTTACTGTGCTAACTGACCCACATGGCCACACCTACCTAGATCTAAGATGCAGTTCTTGTTTATCCCTGCATATATATTCAGAAGTATTTTTTATACTTTATTTTTGTCAAAAAAAAAAACTAATGGAACCTGTTTTCTGTATTAGCCCAATTGTAGAGGTTTCGTATCTGTTCTCTGAGATGGTTCAACATGGGCTCCGCTGCATTGCATTCTGTAAAACAAGGAAGCTCTGTGAGCTTGTTCTAGCTTACACGTAAGAGCACATTTTCTTCTCTGTTTTTTCATTTTATGTTTTTTTTTGAATTTTTCTCTACATGTATGATCTATTTTCTTAGTTCTTTAGATGACCCATTTGTTATTGTAGGCGTGAAATTCTTCAGGAGACTGCAAAAGAATTGGTAGACTCTATCTGTGTATATCGTGCTGGCTACATTGCAGAGGTTGTTATTCTTTCTCACATTATCCTAATGTATTATCCCACTCTGCTTCTGAATTTTGAGGCCGTTTAGGTCTTTAGGATACAGCATGAATTTTGGCTTGATAAGATATACTCTGCTTTATAATCTCAAGAGTTCTTTGCAACATGTATGGATCATCCTCCTATGTGTAAATGGGTACAACCTTGTGATACAAGTGTTGCCAGCACTTGCATCATGCATGCACACCTGACTCTCTTGACTCCCTCATTAGAGGTCTTCCTTACACATCCTTTTTCTAGTAGCTTTATTAAACCATTTAAGCAAGCGAGAAAAACAGCATGTCTCTTGTCACCTACAGTGCTCATTAGTTTTTCTATTCCGACTCCAATTTCATTCAAGAAAGTTGTCTCAATACTGAATGTGAAAGTTCTCTCTCACAGACTCGCATGGAACACTTGTAGCCTTTTACCATGTCGATTAACTTGTGCTTGTGTATGCTTCCAGTTCATTCTGTAGATTGTTCAGTGAATGTGTATCTTGATTTTTCTCCTCTGCCAATCAATGTGCATTTGATGCCTTAATTTGCTATTGTAACAAATATTTTTCAATAAGAGCATGTAACCCCTGTTTACATTTTCATAAAAACAGAAGAGAAAAGATTATATATTTTAATTTTTAACGGACCATAAGAAATATCATTTTGTGCTGTTCACTTTTGAGGGAAAGGCGTACTAGCCAGTAACTAAATGAGCTCGTTGTATGAACACTGGCTTTGGATATTTGCTTCCTGAACATTTCTTAAAACAAAATTCTAGTTTTTCACATATTGAATATTTATTTTCCTATTCAATGTACTACGGGCTCGAAAACAAATTAGTGCAGGACAGAAGAAAAATTGAGGCTGATCTTTTTGAGGGAAAACTTCATGGTGTTGCTGCCACCAATGCTCTTGAACTAGGGATTGATGTTGGACATATTGATGCAACATTGCATCTTGGATTTCCTGGGAGTATTGCCAGGTAGGTGACAAGTGATCTGCCCAATCAAGTTGTACGTTTTTTTCCCCTGAAAGCTACTAAGATACAGAATTTTAAATTGTAGCTTGTGGCAGCAAGCCGGAAGATCTGGAAGGAGAGCAAAACAATCATTAGCCATTTATGTTGCCTTTGAGGGTCCTTTAGATCAGTATTTCATGAAATTCCCACATAAACTATTTGGCAAGCCAATTGAGCATTGCCAAGTTGATTCACATAATCAGAAGGTTTATAGTTCTGTGTGTATTGAACTGACTAATTGGCAAGCTCAAATACTCAAGGATCTAACATTCTAACTCTTCCCTTGGTTTTTCGTAATTTAAAATTTCTTACAGGTTTTAGGACAACACCTTGCTTGTGCTGCTTATGAACATCCATTATGTCTGCAATATGATGAGAGCCACTTCGGCTCTAGTCTGGACAGTGTAATGATGACCCTAAAAGACAAAGGTTATCTCATTAACAATCCATCCGGACCTTTTTCTTCAACCATGTGGAGTTATATTGGACCTGAGGTTCGTTCATTGTTTGTTTTCTATTCTATAATATAACTCCTTTTGTTATTATGCAAGTAGTACTTTGGTTTCTACAGAAAAGACCTTCACAGACAGTGAGCATACGGGCAATTGAGCACGACAAGTATAGAGTTATAGACAAGTTAAATGACCGATTACTTGAGGAAATTGAGGAAAGTAAGGCTTTTTTCCAGGTAATCTATTCTAACTGTTCCGCAACTACATGATCATCTGTTGTACTTGTATGGCTCTGAATATTTTCCAGTTGGCAAAGCAGATAGATAAATCCATTAATTTATTAAAAACAACATCATAACATAAACTTTTTGAGGTAATTGACCCAACTTATGTATGTAAATTATATACTTGACTCATAGGCAAATACTATGGATCTGCCATTCTGACATTAGTAGCTTACTATCTGAAGAGATGTTTTCTTCGATTTCAGGTGTATGAAGGTGCTGTTTACATGCATCAGGGTGTCAATTACTTGGTTGATGAACTTGATTTGTCATCAAGGACAGCTTTCTGCAGGAAAGCTGATTTGAAGTATTACACAAAAACACGAGATTACACTGACATCAATGTCCTCGGAGGAGATTTTGTATGTTCTCAAAAGCATTATAACGCTTGACCTCATATACATTCTGCATATTATTAAGTTATCCCCTGCAATGTTTTTTGAGCACTACATAGTTTATCTCTTCTAGGCCCTAGCTAGTTCACTAAATCTGAGTATTATTCGGAATCTTCTTTTCCATTACATGTCAATGTTATCAATTTTTACTTTTGATTGACTCATTTGAACTCAAGTTTCAGTCGATCTATGTCTTATCCTCATTTTTCTTTTTCCCCTTTTTTAGGAGAAGCTGATATTTGCTTGAACTAATAAAACAATAGAATAAATGTTCCTTTTATAATACTGTGATCCCCCCAAAAAAAATGAATATATGTTCCTTTTATATTACTGTGATCGCACTTGTGAGTCTAGTCAAATCTTTTAACATCAGTGAGTCATGAACTTTTCCTTAAGTGACATGCTCATAATTTATCGAGATGCTCATAATTTATTAATATACAGACATTTTATTCCCAATGATTAATTGGCTCTTCTAATACTTCTTTAAGGCTTATCTTCCAATGAGTACATGTAAAACTAACTGTGTAAAGACTACTGCTCAAGCAAATCACTGCAAGGTGACAACTAAATGGTTTGGCTTTTATCGCATATGGAAATCAAGCAATAAAATATCTGACAGCATCAAGCTTAACCTGCCTCCGTATTCCTTTGATTCCCAGGTCTGTGGCGCAGCTGTAAATCTTAGTAATATATGATTCCCTGTGATTCTTACATTCTATTTTTATATGATGCCGCAACAGGCTGTTTGGATACGAATTCCCCAGTCAATAAAGATAACTGTGGAGGAAAGGAAACTACAGTTTCGAGGTGGCTCACACGCTGCTTCACATGCACTCTTGAATATAGTGCCTCTGTAAGTTCCTTATTTTATTTCTATCATAATCATCAATTAAAAAAACTTGGTTTGTGGTAGACATTAGACAATTTTTGAAAAGCAAATGATTGGCATACGATCATAATAATTTGAAAGAACAATTTGGTACTTTTTCATCTAGGAACAGAACGTAAAAATATTGCTTGACTTGAATAAAATCTGGAGTTTAATTTCCCTGTTATAATTTGCCAACCACTTGTAGCACAACTGTTAATGCTATTGTTGCATTAAATTCTATCATTTTTTTTGCATCCTTTAGTTATTTAGTTCTTTTAATTGTCTGGGTTGGTTGTGTATGGATTTGTGCAGGCATGTGATGTGTAGTGCTTCTGACCTAGGAACAGAATGCGCTAATCCTCATGAAACCCGTGGTATTCCAGAAAGAATTATGTTATACGATAAACACCCTGGAGGTATTGGCATAGCATCACAGGTAAATTGTTCAATGATGGATATCAGCTAGCTCAAAATGCATGTTGATTAGAGAAATAGCATATGCTAGAATCTAATACAGATGTAAAGATTACCAGTTATGGCTACAATATCAGAACCAGATTAGTATGTATGAATGATTTAGTCGATTTAGTAAAGATTAAAATTCACATCATTTGTCTTTCTGTTTACTCATGTAGGTCAAAATGCTCTTTGGGGAACTTCTACTAGGTGCTTTAGAACTTGTTTCGACATGCAACTGCACTAGTGCTGCTGGTTGTCCGAATTGCATCCAAGTAAGTTTGAATGTTGTACTGAACTCGTTGTTGAGGGGGGAACATCTTATATCTGATATGTTTCTTCTTTCTTATTCAGTCATTGACATGTAGTGAATATAATGAGGTTTTGGACAAGGAGGCGGCAATTTTGATTCTGAAGGTTAATGGTTTATTTTTGCTAAATTTACCTAACCACTCTCCATGCTACTCCATTAGACGTAAAATTGGCTTGCTCTGAGAGATTTATCGTGTACTCGTGTGCAGGGAGTAATTGAGTACGAAAGATCCTATTTTGAGGCGTAAGATGGTTCTGATCGAAGCTGATCTGTAAGCGAGGTATAAAGTTCTGACGCAGTAACTACAACCTACAACATTCATTTCCTCATGAGTCCTTTCTCCATTGAAAAAATAACAATTATTTGGTTATCATGCGGAAATGGCAATGTAATCACACAGTTGAAGTCCAATTATAAATCCTGTCATGTTCACGTTGTATACGGAAGTTGATGGCATTTTACAGCCAGCAGCTCCATGCATGTTTAATCGTTTATGTGGACATGCTAAGTAAGAACCGATTGTAATCTTGGGAGAATGCCTGTGACTTGCGAGCATGAAGCCTCTACCACATATGCGTGATAGTTCACTCCATGCAACAGGCGTTACATGGGAGACGTCGAGCGGGTCGTTACCAGCGCAGTAACAACACGGCGCTCCAATACCAGTGTAAAGTTCTCGCGCGCGCGCTTGGAGGAGACGCGCCGCCGACTCCAGCTCCCCCTGCATGCGTGCCATGTCTCTGGCGTCGTCTACGATGTACTTCAAATGGATAAACTTCTTTATCATTACATCCATGTCCGAGCCACGTGCGAATGAGTCTTCGCTATTTTCTACTCTACTTATGTCTGCATGACTTCTAAAAGTTGTGTTTCTTCGCAATAATCACACTGTTAGCGAAGTAGCCAAGCCAACGGTGCGGTTGTAACTCTCCTCCACAATTGAAATGATCGTAAGGGAGCGTGCACCATTTTATACTTTGGATATGTTCATCATAATTATGTGCCTCGCACCATCAGTATCGTGAAGTAGGGACTATTTTCCCACATTGATCCATTGGGTGAATTTGCCTGTTGCTGCGGGAGCAGCCTAAGCTATGCCCGGTTCCACTCCCTGCGACTTCCTCACATATCTAGAGGTCTCCTCATCAAGCTCTTGTCATATTGCGTTGAACTTGCGCCTCTGGTTCTACATGCATATCTTCTTGAACTTCATCAACTGCTTATTGTAGAGGCAGGTGTGAAAGTTCGCTGCCAGATGTCTTATGAACCAACGGATCCTCACGTTGTTCCACTGGAAGAGTGATTGAGTCCCTTGCTGCATGGTGCTCAGTATCGACAACCGCTCGGTGTTGCGGTTTAGGATAAGGCAGACGTTGGGCCGATCTTGGACTACCGTATGCTTCACATTGGTGAGAAACCATAACTAACTATTAGTATTTTCATTCTCCATAATTGCATAGGCCAATGGAAGAAGCTGGTCATTTGCATCGGTGGCCACCGCCGTCAACACCGTGCCCTTGTACCTACCGAAGAGGAACATATCATCCATCGTGAGTACTGGACGACAGCACTTAAACTACTCGATCGCATGCTAAAACGCCCAGAACATCTGATCAAAGATGAAACAATTAGGGCCCTTCCTGGGGTGCACCATCTCCATCTTATTTACGTATGTCCCGGGATTGTCTTCGGCAATCTGATGCAGCATTCTTGACACAAAGTCGTAGGCCTCCTCGTACAAGTCGTACATCCCATATATGACATTCCTCCTCGCCCGCCACACCTTACCATAGCTCACTAGGAAACCAACTAGGTTCACGGTATCCGCAAGCTCACGGGTGTGGTTCTTGACCATCATTATCTAGAAATCCGTTACATCGCCTCTAAATATCTGTGCACGAACCTTCTCAGGATAAGAGTCATCTATACACTTCACCATATACGTATCGGGATTCGACCAGTGCACTCGATAGTGTGGCTTATGCGAACGACATGTTTTGCAATGGCTTATTGCGCGGCACCCTTGTTGGGGAAGGCTACCCTTCGACAAGAGTGTCTTCATTGAAGGACTATTCCGATCCATCTTCGGATGGCAAAACTAGGGAGGCTAACACAACAACATCCAATCTTGAGAAGACGTACTCAACATCCATGCACACAATTCCGTCGGATGCACTGCCCACCACCAGCGCCTACACTAGCCTCGTCTCCACTATTGGTTGTATCGGTATTGTCCTTCTCGTTGGAATAGCTTCCATCCGATAGGCCATCTAAATATTTATGGCAGTCAATACACGTTGCCTACCATCTACCTACACCTTTTGTTGGCTCAAAGTTATGAGCCAACCTTGACGGCTTGTCCATTATCCTGACCAGCACCATCTTCCGCCGTACCACCACCATGGCTAGCATAATTAGGTTCCACTTCGCTGCCACCATGCTTACCAATACTACGCTCCACACCGCCGCCGCCAACCAACTACGACACATCCACACTGCTACTTCCGCCGCCATCGCCCTGCTCGATGCCTCCGCCCTCTTCACAAACTGCATATGCACCATTGGCCTCCCATATATTGTTTCAATATGATTGCTTACAATCTTCATGTATTATCACCAGGCGACATTGCCATCCACCTTCTTCAGCTCTCAGAAACACTCCTCTGAATCTCCAACCACCGTGGCTATTACCACCTCGATGACGAGCTTCTTCCTACCAATCTCGCTATCAAATGCACTTCGCACGCACCTCTTGAGCTCAAGGAAACCCATCTCCTTAAGGCTCAAAGCTTGGATTACATTCCTTTCATAATTTTGAAGGTTCGCCCCATATGGCTCGTCCCGTACGACTCCGTCCCCATAGAACATGAACAAATGTTCCATATCAGACATCAGGTACCTACTACTAATGTAGACAAAATGCTTTTATTTCAGACGATACTAAACACAACTAAATATAATACAAAATAATCATCCATATGTACATAGTTGAGCTATCAACTATGCATACGACCATGTGCTAGCAATACATGTACAAAGATATTTTCTACATTATTCACAATGGCACTAGAGCAATATATATATATATATATATATATATATATATATATATATATATATATATATATATATATATATATATATATATATATATATATATATATATATATATATATATGTGTGTGTGTGTGTGTGTGTGTGTGTGTGTGTGTGTGTGTGTGTGTGTGTGTGTGTGTGTGTGTGTGCGTGCGTGTGTATGCACAACATACCTAATACCTAATTTGCAAACGGCGACAATAAGTATACAAATAACAATGCGGCCTTTTTATCATTATTATAAAAAAGTACAAATAATAATAGTGTACAAATAATATATCACTAATATTATAAATAAAGTACAAAAAGGTACAAATAATAACAGTTTACACATAACAGTACAAAAAAAAGTCAGCTATTAATAAAGAATCGTTATTATCGCTACTAACACATCATTAACACGGGTAATTACAAACAATCATCTGCACAAACTAGATATATACGTCATCTAAATATAGTTACAAAACACATTCTATACAACCAAACCACTGTTAAGCTAATGAATTTTTAATAACATATTGAGCGCATTTCTTACATGCAAATGGAACATAGCTCTTCATGAAGGTCTTTACCGAAACCACACTAATTTCACCTGTAAAATCTTCTAAATTGCAGCAAAGCTACCTCAAAAAACTAATTCAAACTCTCTTCTACTGTCTCTTTCTTTCTTCTCCCTTGGCTCTCTCTCTCTCTCTCGGTCGGAAAGATGCTCAACTGCGCGGCTTCAGATGAGATAGCAGAGAGGGATGCAGAGCATTTTATGCGTGCGGGGAGGCGTTGCTGATTGACAGGCCTACACGGGCACATGTGGGCGTACAAGGCAGCACCAAGTCCAACTTAAAGCCGTCGGAATTACTATCGAGTATGTCGCACCGCGTCGCGTCACGTCCACTTGGTCGGCCACCTAGGCACTTACCGAGGCAAGGCAGCTCGCAGAGCTGCTATTGAGCCAGGGGAGCTCAGTAGCTCCTATCGAGCCTAGGGTGCTCAGTAGCACCAGCCGTCACCACGCCTGCCACGCTCGCATGCCCGCTAAGCTAGGAGTACGGCAGGTGACAGGTACTACCTGCTATGTCTTTCAAGCCTAAAGAGAGAGCCATTTTCTCTTATAAAAATGTATATATGAAGGATAAATTTAAAAAAAGCTACAGTGCTATATGCGTGACCAGTTCATATTGCCATACATAATGCGTGTATACCGTCGATCGTCTCACTCGCCACTTGCCAGCCCTGTGCAGCTCCTGTGCTTAATTAACTCTCTAGGCTCGCTCTAGCTACCCGTCCGGTCAGCCACTCCGCTCCAACCGCACGAAGCCAACACACGGCTTTTGCTCCGATCTCCTCGGCCGGAACGAACTCGCGCACTGTACTTGCTCCCCTCTTTCGTGCGGTCGCGATCCTGGGATTGCGCGAAACTGTTCTCTCTCTCTCTCCCTCTCTCTCTCTCTTGCATCGCACGCACAAGCTTTTGGAGAAGGACGGCCGGAGACGTTGACCTCGACTGGTCGACGGCGATATGATTCCATCCGCCAGCACTACATGCCGAAACCGGAGATGGATGGATGAATATCTCGGGCTGTTGCCGTCCAAGTTGACTCCGTGCGTGCGTGCGTTTGATCTTGTGCACGAGTGGGGCGCTGACCATACGTCATATACTTAGCTGCCGCGTATCATCGATCGTACGCGCTCCTTTTTGGAGAGAGATGCAAACCAAACGCTGACCTTGGATGATGTGACTCCACCACTGCTGCAGGGAGAAACCAGAGGTATTGGACGCAGTATCATGGATATCTCCGGCTGGTGCCTCCCAGCCACGCGCCGTGCAATGGCTGCAATCCTGTAGCCACGATGGTTTGTGCACGACTGCCTTTTGGCTACCTACTTGGCTTTGGTGGCGTTGACCAGTAGACTCCGTTAGTACTAGTGTTGTGTTGGGCTGGGAGTGGTCAAGCCAAGCGACTCTCTCCCTCAACTCATGTCGAGCGACTGTTTACTGTTAACGAAGGCGGAATATCTCACGCACTTATTGGGTCATTAGCCAAATCATGGCTATAAGTACAAGGTAAGGTTGACACAAACCATGGAAAACAATAACCAGCCTAATAGCTATCCAAACAAAATCAAGATTATATGTAAATCATTCTTAACAAGAAGATAACAAGCCGGTTAGAGACAGGGCCGGCCCTGAGGGGGGGCGAGAGGGGCGGCCGCCCCGGGCCCCCAAAATCCAGGGGCTCCCATATACTATGTAGAGTATATACATGCAACAAATAGAAGGTATGGTTAAATACTTTAATACTTATATATAGAATGAAGGGTTTGCTTTGAGTATGATCATTGCCAAAGTATTGCAGCTCAAATGAATGTAGAGCCACCATTTTCAGTTAAGCGGCGTGTTCTTAGGAAGAAACAGTTTGATGAAATTGATTGTGATGAAGCAGTTTTGTAAGCTGAGAAGGAATTTGAAGTTAATTATTTTTTTGTTATGGTTGATATGGCAATCAATTCGTTGAAAAGTAGATTTCAAGAACTCTAAACATTCGGAAGTATATTTGGATTTTTAATGAGTTCAACAACATTGAAGTCATTGGATCGAACTAAATTAAAAGAATGTTGTACAAAATTTGCAGAAACTTTCTCTCTAGATGGTTTATCTGATGTTGAGTTAAATGATCTAATTTCTGAGTTAAGTGTTATGCAATTGACTTTATCAGATAAACCAATGTCTGCTATGGAGATCTTTGAGTTTGTTAGAGAAGCAGATTGTTATCCTAATATTTCTATTGCTTATCGGATTTTATTTACTATGCCTGTGACTGTGGCATCAGCTGAAAGAAACTTTTCAAAGTTGAAATTGTTGAAGAATTATTTAAGGTCAACAATGTCTCAAGAGTGGTTAAACGGTTTGGCAACTTTATGTATTGAGAAGAAATTATTGGATGAGATTGATATCAATACCATCATCAATGACTTTGCATCTAGAAATGTTAGAAGGAATTTTTAAGGTAATATATATGAACTCTTTGATATGAATTTTTCTTTAATACATAACACATTTTAAGTGTTTGTTGGTAAAATTATATATATATATATATATATATGTGTGTGTGTAGATTTATATTTAGATATTTATACTAGGGCCTCTATTTCTAATTTCGCCCTGGGTCCTTAAAATTTCAGGACCGGCCCTGGTTAGAGAGAATCCTGAAGATAGCATATTGTTGGTTGCGTGCCATGCGTGTGTCACACATGATACAGTCTAACACCCCTCTATAGGCAGATAAGTAGCGGGGTGAACGTTTAAATTGGACCGAAACTCTTGAAACACCATCGTTGGCAAGTCTTTGGTGAAGGTATTGGTGTACTGAGATGTCGTGGGCACATAGAGAACACAAACGTCAAAAAGGACAACATGTTCCCGAACAAAGTGCAAGCCAATCTCGAGTTTGGTACGCTGATGCTGCATCGGGTTTGTCGAGAGGTACACCATGCTGATGTTGTCGCAATACACCAACATAGACTGTTGTAGAGGACTGTGGAGCTCAAGGAGCTGCCTGTTGAACAACATAAGTGATATTTGGACACATAAAATACAAGTATTGAATTGCACCGACTAAGCTCCTGTAGTGAGTGGGATTAGACACTGATGTGCCAGAATTAGAGCACAATTTGGAGCTGGTGTCAACGGGGTGGTGCACGGTTTGCAGTTGGTCGTGTCGGCACACTCAAGAACGTCAAGAATATACTTTTGTTGAGAGAGAAAAGGCCACTAGCTTGGCAATTCACAGAGATGCCAAGAAAATGATGAAGACTGCCGAGGTCTGTCATGGAGAATTCGTGCTTGAGAGCCACAGGAGTCCAATGGAGTGGCACAAACGATGAGGTAGTCACCATAATGTCATCAACATAAAGGAGAAGATAGACATGTCTTGCCCCTTGGTTGTAGATAAACAAGGAGATGTCAGCTTGGAGCCAACAAAACCAAGAGAAAGAAGGTGAGAGGCGAACCAGCTATACCAAGCATGAAGAGTCTACTTTAGGCCGTAAAGATACTTGTTAAGGAGATAGACATGGTCTGGAAGGGACAGGTTAACAAATCTCGACGGCTGAGTATAATACACTGTTTCGGAGAGGGTACCATGAAGGAATGTGTTCTTAACATCAAGTTGATGCATGGGCCAATCACGTGAAAGAGCAGGAGTGAGAATGTTACGGATCATGTCCGATTTGACAATGAGATTGAAGGTCTCATTAAAGTCAATGCCAGGCCATTGTGTGAAGCCACGAAGCACGTAATGTGTTTTATAGAGATCAAGAGAGCCAACAAATTTGTATTTATGACAAAAGATCCATTTGCCAATTGCAATGTTGGCCCCTAGCGGGAAAGGGACAAGATCCCAAGTTCCATTGGCTTGAAGGGCAGCAAACCCATTGATCATGGCATCATGCCAATTGGGATCTTTGAGAGCACCCTGGTAGGTGAAAGGAACTAGGGAAACAGTGGAGGCAAGGAAAGTGAACCTGTCATTAGGTTGTCGGAACCCATCTTTACCACAAGTGGCTAGGGAGTGATCATTAGTCACCAGAGGGATGAGAACATGGCGAGTACTGGACATGGCAACAGGTGCGGTGGGTGGCACGTCAGCTGGCACGACAGCCGATGGGGGTACGACAGCCGCGGTAGGCTGTGACAATGGCACGTCAGGAGCATGGTAGCCAAAGTGGCAAAAGGCATAGCAGCCACAACAAGAGGCACAGAGGACGTGACAGGAGGCTATAGTGGCGCAATAGCGGGTGTAGTGGCCGATGTAGCAGAGGGCGCGGCAGTTGATATGGCAAGCTGTGACACGACAACCCAGAGCAGCGCAATAGGGCAGACAGAGGGGGAAGTGGAGATGATATCAAGAAAATCAAGAGCATCGATGTTAGGTAGGGAAGGTTGTTCAGCAAAGGGAAAGGATTTTTTGTTGAATGTAACATGATGAGATATGATGATGTGGTTAGAAGAGAGGTTAAGGAAATGGTAACCTTGTGATTGGAGGGATATCCAAGAAATAAGCAGAAAGCTAAGTGGAGAGCGAGTTGTGAGCAATGGTGGTGGATAAGTTCGTATAGCACTATCAGCCAAAAACATGAAGGTGTGTATAAGAGGGAGGTATACCAAATAGCACCTAGAACAGGGTGCCAAACTTAAGGGTTTTGGTGGGGTGTCGATTATGTCAGTAGGTGGCTGCATGGAGAGCCTCAACCAATAGGAGGGAGGCATGCTAGCCTGAAAAAGAAGAGAGCGCATGATGCCATTTGTGGAATGAATGATGCGTTCGGCCTTGCCATTTTGCTGAGAGGTGTGGGGACACAAGATATGGAGGATAGTGCCACTAGGGAGAAATAAGGTAAGGGTAGTGGCATTATCAAACTCACGTCCATTGCCACACTGGATACTTTTGGCTGGAGAGGCGAATTGTGTTTGGGCGTAAGCAGAAAAAGGTAGTCAACATTGAAAAGACATCGAACTTAAGGCACAAAGTAAATGTCCAGTTCTAATTTATTACATGGATGAAAAGGGGAATTTGCCAAGTGAGATAGCCCACGATGTCCAATGTGGTCAAGACGCTGGTGCCAAAGGGTGGTGGAGGATGTGTCGGCCGCTAGGGCAGTGGGGTGTGGCAGCAAGAGGTGGAATTGGTAGAAGAGACAGGGGAAGAGAGATGAGATATGAGAGAGAGGCATACATCTTAAAGCTAATCGAACAACACTATAGGTTTTGCTTTGCCTGTCCTTTGAACTAGATTCTAACATAAGAAGGACAGTGACTTGAACCTAATTAGAGACATCAAGCTAACCGTTGAGTATGGTGACTCGTATCCTAGTCTTGTAGGATTTGGAAATTTGTGATATGAAGAGTCCTAGATGAATCCTAATAGGACTAGAATCCCTACTCCACTTTAGAAGAGGATTAGTGGGACTATATAAAACATGAGGGGTAATCATAAAGAACACAAGTAAGAAATCAAAGAAGCCACTCATCCAAAGGTAGATGTGCATGAGAGAATTAAAGGTTAAGTTATTATTTTGCACTAGATTCTTGTATAGGTCAAAAATCCAAGGGTCCTAAAAGATTCAAGAGTAATGAGAGAGCGACAATCTCTTGTACTCTTTTGAAAGTTGTGTTTAAGGAATTTATGGTTGGCTCTACCAAATCTTTTCTCTCTTGTTGTGATTGTTTTAACGTCATTATTTTTGTTCTCTCTACAAAATTTATCTTCTTGTTCTTAATACTCTTTTGAAGATTGTGCTTAAGAAATTTACGGTCAGCTTCGCTAAATCTTTTATGTCTTGTTGTAGTTGATTTAACGTCGTTATTTTAATTCTCTACGAAATTCATCTTCTTCGTTTTTAATACCGTGTACGCTCTTTCTATATCTCACAAACTATGATATGATTCCAAGGCTGTTGCGCATAAAAAAAAAAGAGATATCAGTGTGTAACACCAACCCAACCATACTACTACTCGCATGCAATGCAGGGGCTCTCCTTTTTCTGGGAAAAATTGAGGTGGCCCTCCCTGCACAGAAACACCCACTCACACATACACCCAAGAAGACCCAGATGATGCCAAGGCAAGCAAGCACGTACCTGTCATCCAATTCGACAGGGAGATCTTTCCCTGGCCAATGGAATCCAGGCTCACTTGCCCCAGCCCCCAAGAGGCCAGTGGAAACTTCCACCCACTGCTCCATTGAGCTATCCATCCTTATCCTCCCTGCCTTTTCTGCTTTGGCCCTTTGTTACTGCCTGTGAGTGAAAGTTCAGTGCAACTAACTGCTTGCTGATTCATGCCATGGAGGATAACAAAAATATTTGGTTTGGGAACAGCTTGAGCATATTTATGTGCTTAATCTGCATAAGCTTTCTGTTAGCACTGCATAGAAAAAGAGGAGAGGTGATGGCTGATCACAGATCAGCAATTTGCATAATGCCTTTGCTTGCACATTAAGGAATATGCAGTTTTTGGATATTTTTATTTTGTGTTGTATGGGGCTAGTATGCACATGTCAAGATTTGAGATATTGGGGAAAGAGTTCAAGGGGAATCACAAATGAACCTATGTTCCATCAACAGATTTCTGCCGTTTCTCCAGTTCGGTGCATTTTTTGCTCTTTTAGTTTTATGCTTTTCTAGTTCTCTCATATTTTTTAGGGAGTGTCTATACAACATTCGACTATTTTTTAGGATAAAAACAGTCAGATTTTGAGCCGTTAGATGGAGATCCAACGCCCTAGATCATTTTTTTTGGAGGGGGTCATTTTTTTAGGGGGGCTTGTATGAGTGGATCCGTTGGATAGAGATCTAACGTCCCAGATCAATCTGACTGTTTTTTAGGACAAAAACAGTCGAATGTTGTATAGACATTCCTTTTTTTTGGTCAGCATTTGCTTTGCTTCTTGTTGAAAGTTGCTGATGCCTGGAGGAAAACGACCATGTTAGTACATAGTTACATCCTTCAACACATTGCAACAAGCTAATATGCATAAAGATTAATAAAAACATTGTTTTATGAAAAATCATGTGGCACTCCCTGAGACGAGAAACTGTCATGTGGATATGCTCCCAGTCAGAACGTAGTGAAGCGACTTCTCAAAAAAGAGAAATTTGCTTACTGAGTTGTAGCCCAACTGGTAAGGTACACACAGATGCCTTGGCAAGATATTAGGGTTTAAACTTTAAATCCCAACCGATGAAATTTGCTGGTCCTTCAACGAACAGTCCCTGGCTAATAGTATATCAGCAGTGGAAGATACTACAACTTAGAAGACTATGTATTACATTTCATAAACATAATTTCTTTTGAAAGGATCATCCATGCCGACACCTGAGATCACACAGCAGACATTGAACTCAGCCGACACCCTAAATTCATAGTTATCTCCCCAGCAAAGCACCAATCAAGTAGTACTATAATCCAGCCAACAAAATATACATAAGAAAGAAGAATGAAACACACATGCATAGCCAGTTGGAGTTGATTGCATATATGTCACTGTAGCATTTTTTTTAAAATCTAGAACCTTAGCGTACAAATTTTCAATTTTGGCCCCTTCACAACTGCGGAAACAGCAGCAGACGACATATGTCACCTGCCGAGCTTCCGCATCATAGCAGATTCGGGGCATCACGATACCACACGCCGCGCTTGGCGCCTACCGAGCTAGCCGAGCCCGGCAGCCATCTAGAGAATGTGCGTTAGTGCTTAACTTAAGCGTGTTGACACTAAGTTAGTGCTTAGTTGCCTCCGTCTGTGGCCGTCTAGTGCCGCAGGTGCTCCTGCCGAGCTCAGCAGTTGGTACCGCAGTGCCCTGAACCTACCGTGATGCGGGAGCTTGACAGGTAACATATGTTGGCTACCACCGCTTCCGTGGTCATGGAGAGGAGGTCAAAATTAAAAATTCACGCATCGGAATGTCAAATTTGAAGAAAAAAATTACTACAGGACCACATATACAATCAACTCTAGCCGGTTGGTCACCACAACATTAGGGATACCTAAGCATGGATACCTACCTCGTCAGTACTACCTTGTGGAATTGCACCATTATGTACAAGTCACCCAAAGCTCATTTTAGCAGCACAGATCATGGGATCATCAAGGGATTAAAGGCAACCAGTAGTAGTATTAACCATATCATTGACTCATTTCAGCACATTAAAGCACAAAAAGGTGAAGATTAATTAACCCCGCACCACCTCCAACTACCAAAACACCAGCCAAGAAGCGAAGTCCTCGTCGAGCCTTCATGCAGCAGGAGCGACAGTCATTCCCTGTCTTGCCTGCCGAACCACGACGAGGACGACCCGCCGCCGCCGCCGGCGCCTCCCTGGCCGTACCCACCTCCTTTCCCTCCCATCACCATCTGGTGGTGCGGCGGCTGCGGGTACCCTGCCGTGGACGCGCCAGGCGGTGTCCCGTACATCGGCTGTCCCATCATCGTGATCATGCCGCCGCCGCCGCCCCCTCCTGCCCCGGCTTCACCGTACATGCCGTAGCCTCCGGCACCACCGCCATTGTTCCTGGACGTCTCCATCTGCTGCGAGCCGGAGCCGGAGGAGGCCACGCCGACGGCCCCAGAAGCGCCCGGCTTCTCGCCCTCTAGCTCCCGGAACTTGTGGAGGTAGAACTTGAGCGGCTCGATGTAGTCCTCGAAGCCGAGGGTGCTCATGGCCCAGAGGAGGTCGTCGCCGTTGATGGTCTTGCGCTTCTCGCGCTGGCACTTGTCGGAGGCCTCGCCGGTGATGAAGGAGATGAACTCGGACACGCACTCCTGCACCGTCTCCTTGGCGTCCTTGGAGATCTTGGCGTTGGCGGGCAGCGCCTTCTTCATGATCCGGCTCACGTTCGCGATCGGCAGGAACCTGTCCTGCTCCCTCGGCGACGAGAACTTCGCGTTGCTCTGTTCGCCGGACTCGTTGTCGGAGTCCGCCATCCCCCCCGACCGAACCAAGAAACAGAGCAAGCAACCCCCCCCCCCCCCCACCCCAACTCCGAGGCTGATCAAACGATCCTAACCCAATCTAGACTCACTGCCTTCCTAATCAACACCTCCAAGAACACCAGTAGAAACGCATCAAACGCAGATGAAACGAACGACGCGAGAGGATTTGTAGAGACGGGAGCGGAGAGGAGGAGAGCAGGGGACTGAGCGAGGTGGGAATGGCAGCGTCCGTCGGATGAATCGTGGGGATAATAACGCATCCAGGCGGCGACGTGGCGCCAGATGGGCCGTTTGTTTGTCGATAAGTGTGGGCCAGCCGGCGCCCGCAATGCCGGCCGTCGGCGCCACGCTGGGGGCATCCGGGCCGTCCGTGTGGGCCAGGGGAGGCGCGATCTAGGGCCATACCTCAATGTGGGGCCTGCCACGTAGGGTGTGGACGTGGAGCGGGAGAGTCTGACGTGGCATTAGCCCGTTGACCGCGCGGAGCAGAGCACTGTGGCAGGAAAGGAGCGTAACTCACGAACCTCCTACACTTTCTTTAACTTGGTGTAAGAAGCCCACTGTCACATGTCTATTATTTTGGTATTACTCGTCTCTTTAAGGTATGTACAATGATATAAAAAATAATTCTTTATGCTTTTCCTCACTTCTCTATATCATCTCATGTTCTATGTGGTAAAGTTTATAGACAACTGATATCACATCATTGTACATGGCTTTAGACACATCTCAATCAAAATTAATGAGGAAAAATATATATAATGTAATTAAATCGCGTAATATTCAATTTTGTATCGGCAAATATCTGATGAGAGATGCATTTATTGATACAAAGGTCTCATGTTTTTTCTCGAAAATAAACCTAACCCTATGCTTATATTTGTTTGAACTATCATGTGTGCTGAATTTGTGTATAGTCCATTTTGTCGCCGAAATGGTCAAATTGAAGGATCCACCACACCTTTGCATATTTTACCACGCGTAAGGTAACACACACACACACACACACACACACACACACACACACACACACACACACACACACACACACACATATATATATATATATATATATATATATATATATATATATATATATATATATATATATATATATATATATATATATATATATATATATATATATATATATGTATGTGCATACACTAAAGCCCTGTTTGGTTGGACTTCAGCTTCAGTTTTTCAGGTTTCAAAGCCATCAAAGTTTTGAAAATAAACTATAATTTTGAAGCCGAGTCTAAAATAAACTACGTAATTTGAAGTTAGGTTTTTCTAACTTCTTTTGAAACTAGGCTTGGAATAAAAAAATAAAGAAATCGAACACAGCCACACGGGACGTAAAGCTCACTATCTCCAAATATTGGTGAATTGACTTGTCCCCATCCAAAATCATACCCCGCACCCCGCGGGACCACTAGCTAAGCAAGCCACAAGTGTAGATCCAAAATAAAAATCTTAGGAACGTATGGAACACAATTTGAAAAACTACTTTTGAAAGACACAGACACAGAGAAAGCAACAGAGACCGTCAATAGCTTTTGAAAATAGCTTAGAAAGAATTTGTTTTCAAAAAACTGAGGTATTCACCCTTCAGCTTAAATCAGCTTCCAACTTTCAAATAAAAGTCAGAAATCGAAGACGACTTAGGTGCCACTCGTTTGAGTTGAAAAATAGTGGTTTATGGCTGAAATTGCACTGTAGCTGACTGAAATTACTTGTAGCTGAATGTGACTTATTTGGTGTAATTAAATTTTTAAAAATAAAAATAGAAAAAAAACTGTTAATTCATCACGGACAACGCAAACGAATATGGAAAAAAGAACCAGTAAAAAAGTTTAAAAAAAAGCTAAAAGTTTTAAAAAAAAGACAAAATTTATAAATAGTGAAAAATAAACCAAAAACGACAAGCTCAAACCAAAATAAGCGGCGCATTAAATATCATTCTCCATTCGCCGCTAACCACCAACCACTCTGAAAAGGAAACGTTTTCAAGTGATGCAAAAGCTAGCAGACCATGTTGCTACTGTGAAATGTAAATGGAAACTGGAAACAGTGAATGACAAATGAACACACTGTCACTTTGATTGATCATTGATATGTATTTATACATGCCGTACGGACGCCATGGGCAACTGCTCCATGGAGCCATCGGTTCGAATGAGAGAGAGAGAGGAACTGCAGACGTTTCCTGGATGAGATCATCCGTACAACTTCACAAGTTGTAACACTCGCTCTTGATCGAATCCATCTTTGAGATCAATAAATAGTATTAATCCTCCAAAAAGTCCTGTAGGATAAAAACGAGGAGAAATACTTGATAGATACGCTGTTAAAAACTCCTTTAAACCCAATGGGAAAATAAGGAAAAATGGTACAGCATATAACGATTATTGCCTCATTGTAAACTCATATGAGAAAACCTTTGCAGGAGAAAACTCATAGATAGTTTAGAGGACAATATATGTCATAGACATCTCCTTAAAAACTCTGATGGGTAAAAATAGGAGATACGACATATGCTTATGCTAATATTGTCTCATTAAAAACTTTGTATTAGAAACCTTGTGAGTAAAACTCATACAAAGAAAAGAGTGCAATATGATGCTTTGGACAGGGCAACATCTAGGAGATTTCTCCCCCTGAACCTTGCAAATCTCGAAGTCGTCGCATGCCAATTCCTTGAACACATTTCTGGAACGAGGAAGCTGGTAAGGACTTAGTAAACAAATCAGCGAGGTTATCACATGATTTGGTTTGCAAGATGTTTATTTCACCCATTTGTTTTAACTCATGGGGATAAAATAACTTAGGAGAAATATGCTTGGTTATGTTGCTCTTGATGTAGCCTGTCTCCATCTGTGTAACACAAATAGAATTATCTTCATAGATAATAGTTGGTGAATCAATGGCACCAATGCCACACGATTGTTGTATGTGGTTAATCACTCTGCGAAGCCAAACACATTCGCGTGAGGCCTCATATAGTGCAATTATTTCAGAGTGATTTGTTGAGGTAGCCACCAGAGTCTGTTTTGTAGACTTCCATGAAATGGCTGTTCCTCCGTGTAAGAACACAAAGCCTGTCTGGGATCAGCCATTATGGGGATCAGATAAATAGCCGGCATCAGTGTATCCAATCATATTAGGATCTAGGTTCCTTTGGAAAAATAATCCAAGATCTCTTGTACCATTAACATATCTGAGGATATGTTTTACTCCCGTCCAATGACGTTTGGTAGGAGCAGCGCTATGTCGAGCTAGCAAGTTCACTGCAAATGCAATATCAGGCCTGGTGCAATTTGCAAGATACATAAGCGCTCCAATGGCATTGAGATAAGGATAATGAGGTCTCAGAATCTCTTCTCCATCATCCTGTGGTCTGAATTGATCAGTCTCCATTTCTAGAGATCGAACAACCATAGGAGTTTTGGATGGATGTAATTTGTCCATATTGAATTTCTCCAATATTTTCTGGATATAGGCTGATTGATGTACTAAAATTCCAGTGGGAAGGTGCTCAAGTTGTAAACCTAAGCAAAATTTGGTTTAACCCAAATCCTTTATTTCAAACTCTGTCTTTAGATGATTGCGTGCTTCATCAATATCTTGTGGGTTGCCGATGATATTTAAATCATCAACATATACTGATATGATGCAAAATCCCGTTTGGGACTTTTTGATGAAAACACATGGACAATCATCATTGTTAGTGTATTCCTTCTGCAAAAGGAACTCACTAAGTCGGTTATACCACATTCTTCCCGACTGCTTTAAGCCATAGAGTGACTTTTGAAGCTTTACACAATACATGTTGCGATTTGCGTTTGGATCCGGTATAGAGATTCAATCAGGGACCTTCATATATATGTCCGAATCAAGTGACCCATATAGATATGCAGTCACTACGTCCATCAACTGCATAGATAGATGATTTTGAACAGCCAGAGATATAAGATATCGGAATGTTATTCCACTCGTAACTGGAGAACATGTTTCATTGAAATCAATGCCGGGTCTCTGCGTGAACCCTTGTGCTACAAGCCTCGCTTTATGTCTCACCACCTCATTGTTCTCATTCCGTTTCCGGACGAAAACCCATTTGAATCCCACAGGAAAGATTCCTCGAGGTGTAGGTATTGCATGAGTGAATACCTCTCTTTTAGCTAGCGAGGTTATCTCTGCTTGAATTGCATCTTTCCATTGATTCCACCCAGCGCTTTACGCACTCTGCCATGGTCTTAGGATCGGATCATTTTGGATGATTTCTGCAATTGCTTCAGAGAAATAGATGTCGACAATTGTAGACTTTCTGTCATATGATTCTCCAGATTCAATATAATTGATGGAAGTTTCAAGCACCCCTTGTGATGTATCATTATTTCCCAAAATGATTGCACCGTATGTTAGATGTCCCAACATCGATGAATTGAGTGCACTGTTGATGTGGGATGTGAAGGTTGAACCTCCACAGGGTGTTTCTCAACGTGAGGTTGAGTTACATTTACTGGGTTAGAAGATTTGTTCTTCTCTTTCCTTTGCTTGCTAGAAGCTGCATCTGTGGAAATAGCCGTACTTCTCCCCCTCTTACTTTGGAGTTGAGTAGTTTTATTTGGTACATCTACTCTTTCCGGCACATTTATCGCAGGATTATAGGATTTTGTAACACCCTTATAATCAGTAAAAGCATCTGGCATGTTATTTGCAATGTGTTGCAAATTAATGATCTTCTGAATTTGGAGTTCAGTTTCAGAAGTACGTGGATCAGAGTTGGAGATGTCTATGGCATCCCAATTGATTTCCTGGCATGTTTTGTGGTTTTCAATTCCTCCCCCTAATGCCGGGAAATGATCTTCATTGAAGATACAATCAGCGTACCGGGCAGTGAATAGATCCCCTGTAAGGGGTTCCAGGTATTTAATGATCGACGGAGATTGATATCCCACGTAGATCCCCAATTTCCTGTGTGGGCCCATAGATGTACGCTGCGGTGGGTAGATCGGTACGTATGTAGCGCAACCGAACCTCCGCAGATGGGAAATATTTGGTGTATTTCCACGTACTAGTTGCAACGGGGAGGTTGCATGGTATGCAGTTGGACGCAATTGAATCAAGTCAGCAGCGTGTAAGACTACGTGACCCCAACATGATGTTGGTAGATTGCAATTCTGTAGTAAAGGTCTTGCAATAAGTTTCACTCTCTTGATGAGAGACTCTGCCAACCCATTTTGAGTATGAACATATGGGACTGAGTGCTGAACTTGAATTCCTAAAGCCATGCAATAATCATTGAAGGCACGTGAGGAAAATTCAGCAGTATTGTCCATTCGGATTGATCGGATTTGATGTTCAGGATATTGTGCTTTAAGTTTGATAACTTGTGCAACAATCTTAGCAAATGCATGGTTCCGTGTGGAAAGAAGACACACATGAGACCATCGTGTAGATGCGTCTATGAGAACCATGAAATACCTGAACGGCCCAGACAATGGTTGAATGGGACCACATATGTCACCTTGAATGCGTTCAAGGAACTTTAGAGGTTCGGCATGAATTTTGAGGTAAGAGGGCCTCAAAATTAATTTCCCATGGCACATGCGGTGCACATAAAATCTGAGGATTGGGGAAATTTTGCATCACTTAAAGTGTGACCAACGAATTGCTTATAATTTTCCTCATCATCCCTATTCCGGGATGGCCAAGACGATCATGCCAAGTTTGGAATGCGTTAACATTCTGGAAAATTACTTTGTAAGCAACATGTGGTACGGGGTTGATGTATGTGTAGTACAATCCAGACGGGAGTGAGGGAAAATTTTCAAGTGTCTCTTTGCCATATCCGTGATCTTTTGTTATGAGAAGAAACTCCTCATTGTTGTCCTCATGAGTTTCAACATGAAACTCATTCTTACGGATATCTCTATAACTCAATAGGGTACGAGTTGAATCGGGATACAAGAGTGCATCCTCAATTGTTATCGATGTACCCATAGGGAGCATAATAGTGGCCCGACCGGTTCCAACTATTACAGCGTCGCGTCCAGCGATTGTTAAAACATTTCCTTTGTTCTTTGTGAGAGTTTGGAAATATTTTATCTCCCTGAGTATAGAGTTAGTGGTACCGCTATCCACTAGGCACATTTCCTCATCCATCAGATCGACTCCCGTACAATCTATACAAAATGGAGAATTTGAATATGTAATTCTCAACAAATATATATAGAATACATACAATATATATATATATATATATATAT
The DNA here is from genome assembly GCA_036346575.1 of Dendrocalamus sinicus. Lineage (NCBI taxonomy): Eukaryota > Viridiplantae > Streptophyta > Magnoliopsida > Poales > Poaceae > Dendrocalamus > Dendrocalamus sinicus. The sequence continues at coordinate 4,552,045 of CM070660.1, read as the reverse complement.
ATAGGTATCAATTGTGCTTAATACAAATTACAATACTCATTGTGCTTGAATGAAGTACGGACAACAACTAGCCTATGGCAACATTTACAATTAAACGACATCCACATTTAAGGCATAATTAAATAAGGTATCTCAAAGTGTAGGAGCCTAGTTAAAGTCTCCAAACGGATCGTTAGAAGTGAACTCCACGATCATGTTCTCCGTATCGTCAACGTTCCCATCAAGTGGAGGTAATGCCTTGGTGTTGCTTGGTCCCGCAGCTGTAGGAGCAGAGTAGGAGCACCCAGGGGCATCTTTCTTAGTAATGTCAGGTTGGAGGAATTCTTCCATGTTGACATCAGATTGGGAGTTGAAGTGTGCTTCAAATTGTCCACCTTGATTGAAACGTCCTTGATTGGAGCGTGCTCGTCCCACGGAATTCAAGTACAAAGCCACCAAGTGCTTGGGAGTACGACATTTCTCAGTCGGATGGTTGTAACAGCCACACCTGATACAAGTGTTAGACTTGTTCTTTGTCGACTTAGAAACATCATTTCCCTTGTTAGCACCATGAGACTTACGCTGTCTCTTGCGCTTGTTCTTCCCTTTGAAGTTTCCATGATTGCTAGAGTTAGTAGTATTCCTTTGAGGTTTGTTCTGAGTGTTAGCATGTACTTCTGGCAAAGGCTTAGTGCCCAAAGGGCGCAGATTAGAGTTCCAAAGTAGGAGCTCACTATGTCTTTCTGGCTGAAGTAATGTTTTAATCAACTCGAATAAGCGGTGAAACCTCTTTCACGGTATTGTTGCTGAAGGATCATTTGTGCGGGAAGCATGGTAGACAATGTCTTCTCAATTTTCTCCGCATCAGATGGTTCTTTCTCGCAAAACTTCAGTTTAGAACTGATTTTATGAACAGCATGGTTGAACTCTCCCACAGATTTAAAGTCTTGTATGCGGAGGTGGTTCCACTCATTGACACCTCGGTAGGATGACTGCTTCTCATTGTTCATGCCGTATTTGAAGAGCAAGCCACGAGCGCGTGGGTCTTCTTCCATCGATACTCACCTTGAGATCAGGATGGATGTGGTTCCTTATGATAAATAAGGCATTGTACTTGAGAGTCTCAGCCAAAGGAGCTTCACCCTCTTGGGGAGCTGCAATTGCCTGGTACATTCCGCGCAACGATAGACTCACTTTGAGATCCATCGCCCATGTGGGGAAGTTGTGGCCGTCAAGAGCGAGAGCCTCAAACTCTTTAGCAGCCATTGTGCCTACATATGTAGGGCCGCAGATTTGTTAAAATCTTTGGTAATGTTAAATAAGCAATGCGAAATGCAAGTAATCAAGGTAAACTTGAAATACATAAAAGGACATTCTCCTATTGTGGAACAACATAGTTAATCACCAATGGTGTTAACTTTATTTAATTTATAAGCAAATTGGGTATGCACGTTGAGGATGATGAAAATCCCACAGTAGTACCATGGTACTACCTTGTGTATGGCCAATTTGAAAATAAATAAAGGTAGTCACCCAAAAGTGTAGACCAAATTGTTTCAAAACTTGATATTGGGTACGCACGTTGAGGAATAAATCCCGCAGTAGTACTATGGTACTACCTTGTGTATGGCCAATATCAAAGTTAAGAAACTTTGTGTTATTCCAAAATGAGAGAAAATCAACCTAAAGCATTTGCATAAAAAAATATTAAGTGCTTGTATGGTAAGCTAGAAAACGTAATATTTAAATTGCATAAGATAGATTGCAATAATTGATGTATAATACATTGCATGGAAACACATATGTACAATACATGGTTACATCAGGCGTCTAAAACAGTAAAACAATTTAGATTACCACACTGATGAAAAGTACTGCGAAATTATAATACAAAGTTTATTTAAATAATAATTCTGCATTTGCCATAAAAAGGGGGGTTTGAGCAAATTTCGGCAACCTGGGCTGAAGCCCATTTGGTCTTTGAGCCCATGTGAGGAGGTGGGATGGTTGTGGGCCAAAACCCATTTAAGGGCATCCATATAAAATGGAGTGAGGGGTGGGGGTTAGGGTTATCCTAACCCTAGAACCACCAGCCGCCGGCCGCCAGGGGCGCCGCCGCCACCGCCGAGTAAGCGCGCCGCGGGCACGTCGTGGCGGCGCCTCGGCCTCGCAGACCACCGCCGACCACGGCGCATCCGCCTGCAGCCGGCCACCCCATCGGCTGCCCTACGCGCGCGGCGCCGTTTCGTCGGCCGCACCGCGCACCGTCTCCGCCGGCGCGCCCACGCCGTCTCCTCGGCTCGGGCGCCACGGCGCCGCCTTGGGCTCCACCGCCATGCCAAGCGCGCGAGCCGGGTCCCGCCGCCGCCGCCGGGCCTCCTCGGCGTCGAGCGCCGCTCCACCTGTGGCCTTGCAGCGCCGTCCGTGGCCGTGCGCGCCACGCCTTGCCGAGCCGGTCGGGCGCGTCGGGCCATGCTGGCCGCGCGCCGCTCCGAAGCGCGCCGCCGCCGCCACCTCCCCTCTGCTCCCGAACTACGTCGAGGAGAAGGCGTCCTCTGCGGAGGAAGCCGGTGGAGGAGTCCGGATCCGGAGGCCTGGACAGCGGTTAGCCGCCGCGGAAGCGTGCGCCGGTCGCCGGTAAGGACCATAGCGCGGAGCCCGCGCTGGTGAGAAGACGCCGTGCACCGCCCATGGACGACGACGAACCGGCCTAGAGCCATGGCCGGTGGCGATGACGGTGGTGGTCGCCGGACGTTGTGGTGGTGGAGGGTGCGCATGGAGAGGGGTAAGAATAGCAAGCAGATTTTCGTGCAGGGAGTCGACTAATGCCAGAATCTCCAGAAGAACTTGTTTATGGTTTGCACAAAGTGCCATTACCTTCTTGTTCTTCCCTGTTGGTTGAGCGTGCTGATAACGTGTGAAATGTAAATGGAAACTGGAAATAGTGAATGACAAATGAACACACTGTCACTTTGATTGATCATTGATATGTATTTATACATGCCGTACGGACGCCATGGGCAACTGCTCCATGGAGCCATCGGTTCGAATGAGAGAGAGAGGAACTGCAGACGTTTCCTGGATGAGATCATCCGTACAACTTCACAAGTTGTAACAGCTACCAAACGGCAGAAGGCCAAGCCTACATTATTATTGACAAGTGGCATCGAGTCAAGTGCCCTTCCCTTTATGCACATTGCCTATGTTTTTCTTTTCTTTTCTCTAACAAGTGCTCTTTTAAGTTATATATACCAAGTTATTTTCTACTTATAACTTATAGATACTCTTAAACAAACAAATATGACTTTTTTATCGTCATTTTGAAGCAACTCATCGGGACTGTGTTTTTATAGTGGCTCATTGGTATTTGATTTTATTCACACAAGTACTCATACTAGAGCTATAAAAGACCATGTGAAAAGGCCCAGAATTATATTGTGATAGACCAATACAATTTGGGAAGGTTAAAATTTTAAAATTTCCTTTTGTCGGATTTTCAGTAGCTTCAAAATCACATGTAGCACAACCAACAGTCAGGGCAGTCTAACCGGCCTAGGGGTGGCAATCAGGCTGGAATTCCCATTGATTTCTAGTTCAAACCGGTGCATGTCAGCGGTCTGACCGCTACATGCATACGGTCAGATCGCCAAGGCAATGATCTCTCGGCCAGGTTTTGTGATTTGGGGATTTTGAGTCCCAGGATGAGTTTTGGTGATCTAAGTCAATGAATATAGGTTGCATGAGTCATATTACAGCTAACATAAGTCAAGTTATGAAGAATTTATTTCTGAAAATAATTTTTTTAGCTCCCTTCTTTTGGGCTTATGGCTTGGCTTTCTACAGTAATTAGTTTTCTAACGAAGTGTCTTTTCAAAATAAGGTCTATAAATTGATTGTAATAGATATTATTCCAACTTCATCTATATCGACCGAAATCACACGTATCTCTCTCTCTCTCCATACTCTCTCTTGTGAACAACCAGAATTCAAAAATTTAAGCCAAAAGCCATAGCCAAAAAACCCACCTTTATCTTTGGACATGCAGGATCACTTAGAGTCAACCATGATCAACAATGAGGATTAGGGTTACGCTCATGGAGTAGCCGATGCCAGAACGATTGAGGATGCCATGTCAGATCAAGCATAGCACGAAAAAGGTGAAAAATATTGAAGGGAAGTTCGAGCAATGGGTTGCACCGTGTAGCTTGGTCTATCCAAGTGAGGTGTGGTCCGGTGAAACCAGAACAAGAGAGACTTACCGACGTGTGACAAGACAGTGGTGCATGTATATGTGACAAGTATGACGATTGCTTACAATAGAAGGATAAACCGGATCAAGAAAGAGCATTTTGGTATTTTAACCAAAAATACCAAAAATTATTTTTGATCAAAACCGTAGTGCTTGGTAGAGCGATTTAAGTCATGGTGAAGCTGAGAAAATCAAGTTGAATCAAAGCTAAGGACTTAGCGGATTAGAGATTATACGCTTTTAAAAGCGTGCATAAGAGTAGTGCATGAGTTAAAACCTGTGGGGAGGTTCGGGTTTCTCTATTTGTGCTAAGTAGATAGTATCCACTAAGGGTTAGATGGGGCAAACTAGTCATCTATTTAATGTATTGAGATAGAGACTTGTAGTTAACCATCTAACCATTCTCTCATGCGAGATAAAGTTCTAGGGTTACGGTTTGAGAGAAGTTAAGTGTTGTGATGTGCTCCCTTGTCCTGTAGGTAGAGTGACTGTAAAACTTTATTTTCAAGTAGCAATATATCAATCTTTGTTTATCTCCATGAATTTCTCGTGTTGATTGATTTGCTCTTAACTTGGTTGGTTTTTTATCTTCTCTCCTCTTCTTGATCTTGTTGTGCCAAGAACATATAAGAGATAGAGATGGCCTCTAGAAATCAATCTCCTCATATCTAGACACTTGATTAGTAAGTTCATGAAGAAACCTGTTTTTACTTGACTTCGACCGTTTCGAGTGATTTCCTATTTTGAGGGTTTTTGGCTTGATTTCTTTGGTATTCTTGTTTGCTATGATATGTGAAAATATATCTAGAGCCATCTTGACCTTTCTCTGCCTGTAAGCAAGTTATATTCACCATTTTAGTATTTTGCTCGATTTTAGAGCAACCTTGATTAAATCTGAAAAAGGTCTGAACGTTGACATAGATTTCCATGATCCATAGATGGAATAAGTTCCTAAGACCTTAAGCAAAGTGTGTGCAAAATTTTACAGCAATTGGGCTTGTTTTTTAAGAGTTACACAAAAAGTAGGTCAGCTCGAGCTGTTTTGGAACAAAGGCAGTCAAACCATCTCCATCAGTTTGGCCGGCCTTGAGCCAACAATCAGAGCGCCACACCAATCAGACCAGCTCCAGTAGGCCAATCAGACCGCCAGGAGTGTGGCTTGTCTCTAGTTTGATTTCTTGAGCAATTTCATTTGAGATTTTGGCTATTTGTCCTAAGCTCTGTAACCCCATAGTTATTTAAGTGAATGATCAAAAATACTTGTGAAAAAATTTTGGACATCATCATTCACCCATCCTCCCTCTATTGCCTTTAGGTCCTACAGGCTAAAAACCATAAGCCACAACAATGAGCCATAAACCGCAGCAAAAAAAAAACATCCATACTCCCTTCAACAAAAATTCCTTCTGTTCCAAAAAAAAAGTCATACTCCCTAAATGTTCCTCCGTGTGCGTAATGAGTGTTCCACTAGATTTAGATACATGTCATTCCTAACCATGATATTTTGTAGGCTTGTGGAACTTAATTGAGACACATTTACCTGTATGACTTTTCGGATGGTAAGAACTGGTCAGTTAGGGACTAGATCCTCTCTTATAAGTTTATAGGTTGCCGAAATTTGTGGTTAAGCATGTATCATGAAGCAAAGAGTGACATTATGATGTTGATGGCCAATGGCTGCCTATGTGAGATTTTAGTTAGCAAATTGTAGCGTATTCATTACTCCGTCCTGCCCTTGTTGTGACAGGAGCTGATTGTGATATGAAGCAGACAGTGTTCTGTTCATTACTTGTCGCGATATTTACGTCAAAACGTTAAGCTTAGGGTCTTTTAGGCCTTGTTGCAAGACCCGTTTCTGGTCAAAATTTATTGGATGTGCCAAAATTTTGAACTAAAGTCCTAGCCTATTCATATAAATTTAAAATCTTGGCTCATCTATATAGATCCCTGCTAAGAATGAACCCCAAACAGGCCCTTAAAGATGTGTTGAGTTCTCATTTCAGTTACAACGGTGGATAAACATACGTACCACCACGCACGCGCGTGCTTTTTCGCCGTGGTAAAAGATGCGAATCAAGAGATTAGTTCACGGCGATCTGATTCACGATGGGTGGAGTCGACTTTTCCCACATCTACACCGGCGGGCCAGCAGCTACCTCTTAAGTCTTAACTCACGTACTTATTGTTTATTAACTGCCTTGTCAACGCGTGCTTCTTGTTGTTCTCCGGCAATTTGATCAGATTCCGATCATGTCAATATGAACAGTCAAGATACTCCTACCCGTGAACGGAGAACTTATGCTGTTGTATTAGTCAATGGAAAAGACAGGAGGCACCAAAACAAAGAATCTGTTCTGTGTCGCCACAAAGCAGGCGCGAGAAAGTAGCCCACTAGCCAGTAGCTGCCTGTCCAAAGTGACGTGTCGGCGCCGCGCACAGGTGGCATGCATTAGGAATCTCGTGCCTATATTTGCACTGGTGTGTTGAAGACTACAAACAGACGTAAACCTAGTGGGTTACTAAGCTCTAGTTTCGATGGTTCCAAACAAAGGTAGATGGCCGTGCTTTTTCAGATCAGCCCAAAGCACGATCGGTCCGACACAGTCTGGTCCGATACGTGACGGGTCGTATTGGCACGACACGAATGGTGGGCTAAACTGGACCTGGAAAGTCAACACGATAGGCAGCATGGCACGGTCCGGTGTGGCAAATTGTGCTCAAGCCGGCCAGACAAGGACGGCTGGCACAACCGGCAAGGGGGGCGCGGGGGGCACGCCAGCGTCGGTGGCCTCACCTCCCGCCTTCCGTCGACATCCCATGACTCACGGTCATCCTCACAATACAAGTCATTACAGAGCAGAGAAAGAGGGGGTAGAGGGGAAGGACTACCAGAGGGACAAGACGGCGGCATCATAGCTACTGGCGGAGGACTACCAGAGAGAAAGAAGGCTCTAGATCTGGTAGTGAGGAAGACTCCCAGCAACCACAAGCAGGCCGATCGGTAGAGGAAGACTCTCGAGCAACGACGAAAACAGTGAACGGAGAGGAAGTAGTAGGCTCCGGGTTTGGCGACGAGGGAGACTCTCTAACAAGGACAACGGTGGGCACTAGCTCCGTTGGCGAGGCAGACTCCTAGCCAACGGCAAATGACAGTGGATCTGGAGAGGAAGAAGGACGATGAAGGCTGACGACAGTTGGAAGAGGCTAGCACTGGTAAGGCTGCAGAAGACCAGCGGGGACTGGATAAGGCCAGTAGTGATGGCAAGATGATTACTAAAGGGGCCAACAACTACTGAAAGGGCCAGATCTGAGCATGAGCTACTCCACTTCGAACCCTCAATGACAATATTGCCACCTTCGCCGCCGGTGGCCTCACATCGTGGCCAGATCTGGTGACACCATCATTGCGACAAGGCACCCCAAATTTGGAGGGAGGGCGATGTCGAGCCCTCGCTGTACCGATGCTCCCTTGTCATGCGTGCCCTCACCCACGACATGTCGCCTGAGCAGCAACAGGAAATCGATGACCTTGTGCTCCTCTTTGTCAGATCCGGCGCTGACACACAAGGTCACAACAAGATCCAGCCAGACCTAGGGCCACGGAATGCGATGGGCCTACCCGGCCACTGGCATGCTCACGTGTGCGTCGTGACGCCCGTGCCTTGCCGTGCTGCTCGTCCCGCGCCCATGCGCCGCCGAGCCAGGGTCATCACCAATCCAAAATCGTCGACGACCGATAGCCGCAAAGACGATTAGAGAGATCTGAGATCTGGAAAGATGGAGAGGGTGGGGAAGGAAAAAAGGGAAGGAGAAGCTGCAGCTAGGGGGCCCACCGTCAACGCCACGCCAGCGACGAAGGGGATGCCGTGGAGGGGGCCTTTGATGGCGCGGGCTAAGTCGCCCCTGAGTCACTCGTAGGAGCGGATCAGGAGGCCGCGAGGGGATAGTTGATTCTGATTTCCTTCCTTGAGTTTTAAAAAGAGACAACATTGTTAATGCTTCTGTAGTGGAGGGTTGATTTTGTTAATGCTTCTGTAGTGGAGGGTTGCAAATCAACCCCTCCATATGCCGTATTTGTGTACTATTTTTTACTTTTGGAGCGATCATTGAAGCAGCTCTTGTTGGGGACCATTTGGTAAAAGACCATGTTCCGCTGCACGCTTGTTGCATTGCCATCCTCATGGTCATGGCCATATAACACAGCAACTAGACGATTGATTGATCGGACTGATTGATTAGCCAGTGAGTTTATTAGGATTGTGTGTGTGAAGTGACCGTGTGGATTTGAGATATGGCGACCGACGGCTGACGGGGGCGGCTGGCGGCCGGTGTGAGGTCGTGCACGCGTGGGCGGCGCCGGCGGATTAATGCGGTTGAGACCAACGAAACCGACCGGCCGCGCTGCCCGGTCCAACCGGTAATCGCAGCCGTGCAACTAGTTTTTAGTTATAGTCTTGCATTGGGACAGTGATTTATGATTTCTAGTTGACTTGACATGACTGTCCATGGTCTAGGATTCTTTTTGGCTGAGTACCTGACTGAGTTGACAATCAACTTCAACCTTACATCTCTCAAAAAAGAATTCATCCTTGTTTCAAACATGTCGACTTCACAGGAAAATTTTCTATGGCAGATTTCTCAGTTCCAAACATAGCCTCTTTCAGCTTTGAAGGGCAGGGGTGAACTAGCTTAACAAATCATCTCTGCAATGAGATTTTTAGAGAGTTAGCGCTAGCTTTGTTGTTCAACATTATGATTGGTACACCTATAGCATACAAAACTAACTTTGCGACTATAATCAGTTCCAAAGCGACGACCACCAAAAAAAATTGAAGTCTTGTTGCCAATGTCGAACTATCAATCTCACCGCATTATCTTCGATCTTGTCAAAGCTTCTACCGTACCTGTCATGTCATCTTATGTCACGATCATGTCCGATCCATCAACGCAGTGTCCTAAGGCTTGTTTTTTTCCTTCGAAGATAGCAGTTTTTAGTTTTTATTATAGTACCTAACTTTTAAATAGAGTATTTTCTCAAGATGGGATCTACAAATTAATTGTAGTACATGTTAAAATCCTAACATCTGTATCAACAAAAATCGCAAGCGAGTATCTCTCTCTCCGTAATCTCTGTCGCAAACAGTTAAAATTCAAAAATTTCAACCAAAAGTCATAAGCTGCAGCCGAAAAAAACAAACCCCTAGCTCGATGAAGCCCAGCGAGCACTGAACCGACCACAAATAGCCATACACACACGGCCGGTTGCCACATCATGATCTTAACAGTAATACAGACACCGGCACCGAGTTCTTTCCCTCTTATACCTTATGGTTTACAGTTTTTTTTAAATAAATAAACAAAATAATTTTTTATCATTATTTTAAAACAGTTTATTAAAATAAATTTTTTAAAGTAGTATATCTGTTTATCAGTATTTAGTTCATTGGTCAAAAATTATAAGACGCAACAAAAAAAAGAATCCACCTTCTCTCATCTGTCTGTGTGCAAACATTGCTCCCCTTTGGACTGATATTGGAGTAGATCAAAGCTGGCTCATCATTGCGTGCTTTGGTGTATTGGTGCATTGGCGTATTGGAGGGGACACGAAAAGGATAAAAAAAAATCATCGTGCACCATGCATGGGTTCGGTCATAGAATATGCCGGGCGTTGCTAGTGCTTAAAATGGCGCCCTGTCGGGTTTAAAGATGACGGTTGACTTGCAATAGATCTTTGCACTCGCACACCACCAAGCTTGGTTGGGAGGACTTTGTTCATTCGTGGAACTTGGGCGTAGCTAAGAAATCATTCCTGATCAGCTGTCAGCTCATCAAGGATGTGTTTGGTTGGAGAGATACAGTGGCGGACCCAGGATTTTTAAGATGGGTGTTCGGACTTCGGATCTAGGTTACTCGGATACGTCAATACCGCGACACATCATTTCCCTCAAAATACCGATACAAGCATACGTGTATATAGATGTAATAAAAATACAAAAAAAATATAGAAATTAACGATTTCTTATGAGACAATAGACGATATAAAGCTAGCTTAATGACATAAATTAAATAGCAAATTATAGATATTAATGACAGTTGCGTACCTTGATGATCCTGTCCCTTTTTTGCTCTTTCCAACTCTCTCTCTATAAAGATTTCAAATTTACAAACTCCTTCATTTTTTAAAGCTCAAAGATCTACAAAATCATAAAATACAAAATTCATGAGTTCACCTCATGCTATATTTTACAGTGCCATAAACAAAACATGAATTTACACTACTCAGAAAAACAACTTTTACAGAAACAAGAATCAATCTAACTGTCAACTGATGCAGGCAGCAAGCTACCATTGATATGCAAAAATTACACAACACATAATATGACAATATTACTTTGTCCAAAACCGAGATATTAGCATTCGGACTTTGAGATATTAGCATTCCCCTGCAACCAGTTCTTGCGACAAGAGTCAGGCACTGACCAGCAGATAAAAGAATTTGCTTGCACAAGATCTAAAGCAGAATATCCAGTTTTTCAGAAGTTAAGAACCATCTGCCAAACCTGCTTGCTTGTCAAGAAGCTTCTCATTCTTTTTAGCGAGTCGCTTATTCTTCTAGTTAGAAGTTAGAACATTATCTGTATCTTGTTCATCCTGATTTCTAGACGATGACATTGAAACAATGGAGAGGATTGGTTCCCCCTGGTTTATATCCAGAACTCCAGATAAAGCAGCAATATAGTCATCAGAACGTGTGTAGATCAACAGCTAGCCATCTTCAGGCATATCCTACGCACATAGCCATCTTCAGGAATATGAGCCTCGCTGATACAGTCCGCTGTCTGCTCGCACCGTTGTTGCTGCTGACTGCAACGGTGCAAGCATCCGCCATCCAACCGGCGAACGGGACTCTTCCCCCCGCCGCCACGCTTGCCGGTTGTCCAAAGAGCTGCGGCAAACTGAGCTTCGAGTACCCCTTCGGCATCGGATCTGGCTGCTTCCGGCAGCCAGACTTCGATCTCATCTGCGACGACCACGATGGCCCCACGCAGCCCCCCAGGCTCTTCCTGCACGATGGCACCACGGAGGTCACTAGTAACATTTCTGCTGCTTATAATTATATACAGATCGGCTTATCGCATACAATTTTCATGAGATCTGGTGTGGATGTGTACAACATGTCCGGGAGACCTCCCGGGAGATCCTTCACTCTTGACTATGCCTATTTGAACATCACCGGTTGTGACTTCGATATGTACCAGCTGCTCGATAATGACATGGACACGGTGGCTAGACAGAACTGCAATGGGACGGAGCGGAGGGCGGAGCGGAGGGCCGGCGCGGCGTGGAGGCAGAGCGGAGGCGGAGGCGGCGCGGAGGCGGAGTGGAGCTGCGGAGCAGCGGAGGGCCGCGCGCAGCTAGGGTTAGGCGCTCGGGCACAGCTGCACAAGCCGCACGCCGCACGCGTAACGGGCTGGGCCGCACGCAGGCGCGAGCGTCGGGCCGAGCGGCCGGCCGAATAGTTTCGACATGAAGGCTGAAATTAGTGATTTTGACCCAACTAAATATATGTATATGTATTATACTTTACTAGTAGAGTGCCCGTGCTAACGCTACGGCGGCATTTGAGGGAAGCACATGAAAACAACCAAATGACAACCTTGCAGTGAAGACTACCTCTAGTTGCTCAGCAGCAGAAATCATACCATTCATGGATCACAGCGCACCCCCTCAAGCTCTTCGTACTCAGCCGCATCCAATTCCCACAGGTGCCGTGGATCAAAAAATTTAGGGAGTAAATGCTGCCTAATGACAATGAGAGAGAAGAACAAAAGCGGGAAGAGGATTCCTACTACTGGTATCCATGTCATCCCAAAGACGATCAAGAGATAAATCAGCTGGAAAAGCGTGAAGGCAGATATTTTGTTGAATGGCACTGACTCCAAGGATGCATGGGCACCTTCAAGAACCCTGTCCAAATCATAACAAATAAAATTACTGCAAGTTCCGGTTTCCCGAATGAAAAACTGGCTTACGCCAAAATGAAAAGCATGTAGCCTGCTTATTAGATTCACACATGCTGAAAAGAAATGAATAGATACAGGATGCAGCTAATAGAGGCTTACTTGTAGCGCCGTTGAGGTATGATGAACAGAAGTTGTATCCTCTCCCAGAACTGGTTCCTAGGAAGGCTGTCAATGGACATATAAGCGAAGTAACCCCAAAGAACTGATGTTGGTATCTTCTGAATGATTGGCATAACTCCAACACAACCAGCAACCAACAGGGACTGCAGCAGATTGCTTACTCTCTGCTCATTCACCCGGACAGGCAAGTAAGGGCGTGTTTGGTTCCCTGCACCCGCCTTGACCAGGCTGGCGGGGTGCAGGGTAAGGGTATTTGGTTGCCTGGGTCGTTGCTTCGGCCAGGCCCCGCTCGTGCAAAAAGAGCCCCTCGGCCAGGCTCCGTGGAAACGCAGAACTCTGGCGTTTCTCCCCGGCCTGGCTCTCGCGCTGCAGCCGTGGACGCGCGCGCGGGGCGAAATCTGGCCGCCGGGAGATGGCGCGAACTCGCTAGGGTTCGCTCCCCCTTTCGCGCCACTCACCGCGTATATATCCCCCTCCCCCCCGCCATCCCCTCGGTTCGCTCCCCGTCGTCTCCGGAAGTAGGTCATCCACCTTCGAACCCTCGGTCTCCTCTTCTTTGTGGTCTTGTTTACTGATTCATGGCGAGCTGATCGTTCCCCTCTCTGGCTCGTTGTCTTCGAGGTGCTCTGGATCTAAGTCTGGATCTCGCCTCAGGCTCACCAGATCTGAGTTCTTGCTTGGCAACCAGGTACGGATCCAACTTGTTCTCCGTTCTTTGTGGTTTTTTTTTGTCTTTTCTCTTGATCTCGTAACCCTAATGATGGTGATGACACCATCACTCACCTTTTGTAGGGATCTCGCCTCAAGCTCACCAGATCTGAGTTCTTGCTTGGCAACCAGGTACGGATCCAACTTGTTCTCCGTTCTTTGTGGTTTTTTTTGGTCTTTTCTCTTGATCTCGTAACCCTAATGATGGTGATGACACCATCACTCACCTTTTGTAGGGATCTCGCCTCGGGCTCACGGATCTGAGTTCTTGCTTGCAAACAGTGCACGGATCCAACTTGTTCTCCGTTCTTTGTGGTTTTTTTGGTCTTTTCTCTTGATCTCAGAACCTAATGATGGTGATGACACCATCACTCACCTTTGTAGGGATCTCGCCTCGTGCTCACGGATCTGAGTTCTTGCTTGGCAACAGTGCACGGATCCAACTTGTTCTCCGTTCTTTGTGGTTTTTTTGGTCTTTTCTCTTGATCTCAGAACCCTAATGATGGTGATGACACCATCACTCACCTTTGTAGGGATCTCGCCTCGTGCTCACGGATCTGAGTTCTTGCTTGGCAACCGTGCACGGATCCAACTTGTTCTCCGTTCTTTGTGTTCGGTACATATGAGACATCCCATCCCTCTCTCGTCCCCACTTTCAATGATGATGGCTATTATAATCTGAGCATATGTCCAAGTCTATGATGATGGCTATTATAATCTGAGCATATGTCCAAGTCTGTGATGATGGCTATTATAATCGAGCATTTTGTCCATTGCACTCAAATGTTGTGGTCCTGTTATTTTTAGAAAAATTATGTTGTTCTTGAGTTCGTGGTTACTCAGTCTGTGAAATACCTTGCTTTGTATAGATGGATTTGCAAGAGAAGAGACGCTTGCTTTTGCTCGTGCCGCTCTTATCACAGCCATGTACGCATTCATTTTTACTAGGTTTAGACTGCATCATTGTTCACGGCCTCAGCTCACTTATGGGCCACTTAGCAAGATGGATGAAGAGCGCCAAAAAAATCTGGACTTGATTTACAACTGCAATGATGTAGAGTGTGTAAAGATGCTTCGCATGAGAAGGGCTCCCTTTTTCCGGCTATGCAGTTTGCTTAGGGAAAGACAATTGCTCAGAGACACCATACATAGTTGTGTAGAAGAGCAAGTTGCAATGTTCCTTCATATAGTCGGCCATAACCAACGATTTAGTGTGATACATCAAAACTGGAGGAGGTCTGTAGAGACAGTCCACCGCCATTTCAAAGAGGTGTTGTATGCTATTGGTGAACTTAGACAAGAGATGATTAGACCTCCATCTAATGAGACACCAGCTAAGATTAGCAATAGCCCAAGATGGTATCCATACTTTAAGGTAAATAACTTGTCATTTAGTTTATAGGATGTGGTTGCATGCACGGTCCATATCAAGTAACAATGAAATGTTGGGTGCCATGTAGGACTGTGTGGGGCAATAGATGGAACTCATATTTATGCCAAAGTCCCACCAAGATCCAAGCTGCATTTAGGGGTAGGAAGCACTACCCCACACAAAATGTGCTAGCCGCAGTTGACTTTGATTTAAAATTTACATATGTCTTGGCTGGTTGGGAGGGATCAGCACATGATGCCACCATTCTTGCTGATGCACTAGACCGAGAGGATGGGTTAAGGGTTGAACCAGGTAACTAAATAAACTGGTTACACAAATAAAACATGTAAATTCAGAGCCATGAACCTAATGCATGTCCATATTTGATGTAGGCAAATTCTACTTAGTAGATGCAGGATACGCATGTCGGCCTGGATTCCTTCCTCCTTATCGTGGCACTAGATACCATCTGAGAGAGTACGGTGGTAGGAACTACCCAACCAACCCAAGAGAGTTGTTTAATTTGAGGCACTCAAGTCCGAGAGTAAGCTGTTGAAAGGGCTTTTGGTGCTTTGAAGAATCGTTTCGCATCATTGATAACAAACCTTTCCATCCATTCATTACACAAGTCAAGTTAGTTCTTGCTTGCTGCATCTTGCATAATTGGATTCTTGGGCATGGGGTTGATGAGGTAGTTCCAACTGAGTTTTCTTGGGTGCCAAACAACTCTGAAAGTCGGCGCAAGGAACTCGGTGGATGACAATCTTGCTTGGCTCTTACTAGGGATGAATGGGCTAATCACATGTGGGCTAATAGGGGTTCCTCTCACATTTAGTTTGTTTTCATGTGTTTGGTAAACTTCTCTGTCTTTCTTGGTACTACTCTTCATATGAGGCAGTGGACAAATGTAATGATGATTAATATTATTCTAAGGTACTACACATGAACTTGAGGCTTGAGACATATGCAGTGATGTTTCTTTCTTATACTTGGGTTCATTTGAGGCTTGAGACATGTGCAGTGATGTTTCTTTCTTATACTTGGCTTCATTTGAGGCTTGAGGCATGTGCAGTGATGTTTCTTTCTTTCTTATCCTTGGGTTCAGTTGAGGCTTGAGGCATGTGCAGTGATGTTTCTTTCTTTCTTATCCTTGGGTTCATTCGAGCTTGAGGCATGTGCAGTGATGTTTCTTTCTTATACTTGGGTTGATTGAGGCTTGAGGCATGTGCAGTGATGTTTCTTTCTTTCTTATACTTGGGTTGATTCAGCTTGAGGCATGCGTGATGATGTTTCTTTCTTTCTTATCCTTGGGTTCGATTGAGGCTTGAGGCATGTGCAGTGATGTTTCTTTTTCTTATAGTGATGCCTATTATACTATACTTGAGTGAGATATAGCTGAGTGGGGTGTGCCAAGAAATTAGGATATGGTGAGGAGATCATTGTTGCTGATGAGCTTGTCTTTCCTGGACTTGAACTTGGGGCTTCTGTCAATGCTGCTGCTGCTGGGAACTTTGGTGCCACTGGCAGTGCTTCTTCATTCTTGGAAATGTTCCTGGGTGGGAACTTTCTTGCGTGTGGTGAGACTCAACAGAGGCCTGCTTTGAGATGGACTGATGTCATGTCTGGTTTTGTCCTCCGCCAAATGTGCCAGCTTATTTCAACTGGTGTGAGGACTGATAAGGGATTTAAGGAAGTACACCTGAACCAGGTTGCAAAGGCTCTATTTGAGTTCAGTGGCAACGAAGTGACTGGTACCCAGGTGTACAACCACTTAAGGAAGTGGAGGCAGAGGTGGATGAGACTGTCAAAACTGAGAGAGCTTAGCGGAGCTTTGTGGGATGAGGACAACTCCATGATTGTACTTGAGGAGGAGCACTACAATGGCCATATCAAGGTTTGTATTCTGTAATCATAGCACAATAGCCTTTTTAAATATTTCAACATTAGTTGCTAACACTTTTGTGCTGTCATTGCAGGCACACCCCAAGGATGCTGACTTCCTAAACAAGCCTATCCAGCACTACAAGCAGATGATGATCATCTTTGGCAATGGTCAGGCAACAGGCAAATATGCTATGGGGTCAAATGAGCCACTTGGTTCTCCTTCTGACTTTGCTGAGAGCTCACTCAAGATTGACGCACCTAAGGATCTCAAAAGTGGCAAAACTGAACCAGTTGAGGGAACCAAGTCAGAGGGGGGTGTGGGATCCAAGAGGAAGAGGTCCTTGCTGTCAGAGGAGGACATGATTTTGTTCACTGGCATGGCAGATGCAGTGAATAATGTTGCAGATGCTATTCGCTCTACCAAGGTTGAGGATTCTCATCCAGACTTGTATGGTGCTGTCATGTTTGTGCCAGGCTTCAGTGAGGAAGCACTGATGGTTGCATATGGGCATCTGCTGGACAATAAGGCCTTGGGTTCTGCATTTGTGCACATGTCTGACTCCCATCGTGTGCTGTGGCTGAGGACCTTCTTAGCTAGTCACTAACTATATGTTAGTGGTGGCTTCTTTTGTGCATATTTTGCTCCTTTTGGGTTATGCGGTGGGTTTACCAAACTTTTGTGCAGTTCACCTGATCCTGCTTTCCTCAAGCCACTTTTGTGCAGTCCTGACACTAACATATAGTTAGTGACTTCAATGTGCCACTGAGCATGGGCCTGCTTGCCTATGACTAGATGATTTCATTCTGAGCATTTGCCTCAAGCCACTGATGTTGTATTTTGAATTCTGAGCATATGCCTCCAGCCACTGATGTTATTTTCTTAATTCTGAGCATGTATGCCTCAAGCCACTGATGTTGTGTTTTTTTACTGAGCATATTTTGCCTCAAACCACTGATGTTGTTTTTTGAATTCTGAGCATATGCCTCCAGCCACTGATGTTATTTTCTTAATTCTGAGCATGTATGCCTCAAGCCACTGATGTTGTGTTTTTTTAATACTGAGCATATTTTGCCTCAAGCCACTGATGTTGTTTTTTGAATTCTGAGCATATGCCTCCAGCCACTGATGTTATTTTCTTAATTCTGAGCATGTATGCCTCAAGCCACTGATGTTGTGTTTTTTTAATACTGAGCATATTTTGCCTCAAGCCACCGATGTTGTTTTTTGAATTCTGAGCAAATGCCTCCAGCCAGTGATGTTGTTTTCTTAATTCTGAGCACATGTCTCATGTACAATGTTGGGCTTGGTTCTGTTTTTTCAACCAGCTGAGCATATGCCTCCAGCCAGTGATGTTGTTTTCTTAATTCTGATCATGTACAAGAAGGTATGGTTTTTTCAGCCCTTTTCTCTAATGAAATTATGCAGCCATATATCTTTTCTAGGTGCTTTAATTGTGCACTCTTATATTATACTATTGAATTTGTCAATATTTGTATACTCCCAGGCTGTGTTTTCATTTTGATATTCAACATAGTTGTGGGCATTCTTTTTTACTTCATATTTGCAGTTTTGTGGAGAGCTTTTCTTACTTCATACTTCATATTCATATTCATTCTTCATTGGGACTTCACAGAAGGAAAGTGTCCATGGGAGTTTAGAGGAAGTGATATGCTTACATTGGAGTGCAATGCCTAGTATAGCTTCTTACGCCCTTTCTGAATGAAAGCTGCTATGCTGTATGCCATATAGCTTCTGATTTGGAGCCTTAGTTTTTCTCTGGGAAAAATGAAATGTCACTGGAACTTGAGACTTGGGTCACATGACTTTTTACAGACACATCAAACATGCTATGGTGTATGCCATATGAGAAGCCTCGACTGTTAATGTTCAAATACACATAGCCAGCTTTATTGGGTTAGCAATACCAAGTGCCTTTAGGGCCTGCGGCCTGAACCCCTCCATAACTGTGAAGATACTCTTATTATTCTTTGCTGTTAAAGATACTCTTATTATTCTTTGCTGTAGGAAGAGTTCGTTTTTTCTTTGCTGTTGAAGTTATTCTTATTATTCATTCTAATTCATGGTTTATGCTTTTATTGTCAGCCTCTATGTCCTGGTACGTAGTGCATGCTGGCCGCAAAACAGGTGTGTTTTCCACATGGGAGGCATGCCATGAGCAAGTAATCGGCTTCAAAGGAGCTTGCTATAGGAAATATAAGACAAGAGAAGAAGCCTTTGCGGCATTCAATGGTGCACAACTTCAGGCTTTAGTAGAGCTGAGTACCTAAAATTAAGATGGGAGGTTACAAATGGAAAGACATTGTTATTTTAGTGGAGGGTGGAATAATATTAGTTCAGGCTTTAGTGATCCTAATTTTGCTTTCCAAATCGGTGTAATATGCAATGCAAACAAACTTGTATGCTACAATATGTTCTTGGACTTCAATGTTGGTAATCTTACCACTTCAACAAAACTAGTCAGCCATGCAGCTTGTATGCAGGCAACCAAACAAGGTTCATGCAGCCTTTTATTTTGAATCGATGCAAATGCATGCAACCAAACACCAGCTATACATCGGCCGCAACGAGCAGAGTAACCAAACACACCCTATTTGCATGCACTGAGCCTGGCCAAAGGTGGCCTGGCTGGCTCGTGCGAGCCAGGCTGGGTTGAGAAGGGAACCAAACAGGCCCTAAGCATCTAGATGTTTTTCAGGATCAAATACTTCAGACACTCTCCCTGCCCCATTCCCCTCTGGAATAACCGCATCCTTCAAGTCCTTCAGCTCTTTGTGAACAGAATCAGCCTGCAGGATGTTATACAGATATTTTTACTGCATGGAGAAAGGTTATGGAATTTTTCGTCTTGCATACAGAACAAAACTGAAGATCATATGATTTTCTTGGAACAACTTCGTAAAGGCTAACAGAGACACTATTAAGTAGGACACTTTTCTTGCATATGCTAAATAGTGAAGATCATATGATTTTCTTGAATATATTACAAAATTCATACGAAAGGTGAAAAGGCCCCCTCCAAAAAAAAGGAGGAAAAGAAGCATGAAGCAGTATGAACTATGAAGCACGTTGCAATTATTATTGTAGTGAGGAAAGCATAGGATAGTATAAATAAAATACATGTTTCAGTGCGTAACTACTCACACTTCTTTTATCATCCATTTCGATGAAAACTTCATGCATCTTGCCATAAACTTCGGAACTGCTAGCATTGTTCATCATACCCTCCTTGGCAGTTCGGACCAAGGATCGAAATCCGCGGTAGAATCGGTTATCACGGATTACGGTTGTACCGGTCCCGACCAGAGGAGGAGGAAAACCGCGGGTTTCAATATTCAAAAATTGAAATTGTAGATGTTTGGATGGGTTCCAAGGGACATTATAGCTACATTGGATGCTTAAGAATCAATTTAGACATGGTGGGTCCATGGGCATGAGAAAGTCATGGCTTTTTGTGTTGCATGTGAACTTTTGAGGACAATACTCTACGAATTCCTCCGGTTTTCCGTTTTTCCAGAATCGACCGACGTAATCGACGATTCTGGAAACCTCCCGCCACCGCACAAATTTTGTTTGCCAAATTTCATCCGGTTTGTAACCGGGTTTTCCGGTTACCGGGCGGTAACCGGTACCGCCCGGCGGCCGGGAATCACCCCGGTACCGGTTGTTCAACCCTTGGTTCGGACCATCTTTTTGCGAAGCAACTATTGAAACGAAAAGCAATTGATGAGCAAAGTTACATAGAAATAGAAAAATGACAGACATAGACATGTGAAAATCACCAACCTGCCTCTTGAGGACAGCAAGGCTTCTTGTGTGCATGGGGGACTGGGGAAGTACTCCATTAGATGGAGGAATGCCAAGAAGACCACAAATCAAGACCTACATGGCATTTCTATACTATGAAAAAAGGAGGAAATTATAGTAAAGTTCTCTCTATCCTATATACATTTTTAACAACAATTTTCCACCTAGTGTCAAATTTATTATATTCTTCTAGTTCCCATAAGCAGTAGGAATTTGCAGATATACCCTTCAAAATTCTAATAGCACTGGCATCCTTAAACTTACAAAAGAAGTTATGTTAAAGAGGCAACTACAAATGGCACATCAGTACATCATACCGTCAAGCTCAGGACCAAAATGTCATAATGGTAGGCAGATGGGTTCTTCAAATTAAACTCCTTCTGCTGAGCCATCTGTGAAGCTACACTATGATCAAAGAAATAGAGCCACGCAACCATCGCAGCAGAGCACTGTGACCAGAATATGTATCTTTGGAGGGACAGAAAACAAATCCGCAAGTTCATTAATGAAAAATATATCAAAATTCTGCGATCACACATCTACAATTAGATCCTGTAATCAAAGTAAAGTGCCTTATTTCCTTCGCTCATCGTCCAATGCTGCAGTGACTTGGGTTCCCAAGGAAGCGGGTGAAGAGCCTCCTAGGAACCCCTGAAGGGATCTTGCTTGGTAATGAATATGACAATCTCTGTCCACAATACGACCATGAGTGGAACTCCATAGTCGACAATCAAGCTCCTTTGCCATCCTACATATTATTAGTGGAGCATTAGTAGTTGGTATATGGAGTCTGTGGAATCAAAAGTATATAGATAAATATGACAAACCAAAGGTCGTATAGCGATGACCTTGCACTCCTGCTCCTTATTGCAGTATAGAGCGGGCCCAATGAGAAGATAATTCCAAGCGGACTGTTAACATATACCCATTGAACCGGTATATCGCTAGGTCGTGGTCTCGACCCTCGGGCACACTAAATTCACTCAACATCCCCTGCAGAACACAGGCCATATAATGAGTAACTCTATCTACTAAATTAGTTCACAACTTAGACTTAACAAATAGCAAATTGTATACCTTGATAGCTTCTTGCATGAATAGAATTGTAATCAACATTCCAAATAGTTCTCCTGCAAACCTTGTAAATCTATTTATAACAAGCTGCAAAGATTAAACATTGCCATGAAGAACAACAGATGACAAAGAATTCAAATGCAAACCCTGTCAATGACCAAAAAAAAATACAGGTAGCATTTAGTGTAACGATTTTTGCACAGGCATCCACAATACCCATGTACCGTGGTTGAATTCCTTGGCTGAACAGTCTGCTGTCTGCTTGCATCCTCACCTTTATGAGATCAGCAGGGCTTGCCACCACCTGCACTGCAGAGTAGGAGGAACAACATTAACTATTGCGTTGCATAGCAATACAATAGGCAAGGATATAATAACAACTTTTAAGCCATCCTAATTCTACTTCTAAAAGTCAACTAATGCCAGCACCATGCCATGCTCACCACAGAATTCCCCCTCGCCACAAATACCATTTTATCACACAAATGGATGCCCTGATTTTATCCCTATTAATTAGTACTGAACTCTAGGGGCGTTCTTGCTGATGAAACTGCTCATAGTCATTGTGCCATACAACACCACATACTTTTTGAGTTATGCTGCTTTAATATCCACCATGGTACTTCAATTTTGGCGGTGACGACAAATATCCACCTGGTTATGTTTGCTACATAATTTTGCTGTTTGGTTGCTGAAAGTATGCCAAGAGTAAGTCAATACCTGCTTGTTTGTTGGATTGCGACCCCATGAAAGACGCACAGCCTGTTTTCCAATAGTGCTTCCATTTAGCTCTTGCAGTGCATCTTCTGCATTCTTTCTGGAAAAAGAAAAACGATGACAACATTAATCAGATATCACAATTAAACCTAACAAAAAAGTATTTGGGGAACTGAAATGTGAAATTTAAGGGCTCATACCTCTGAACAAACTGCACGAAGCCGCACTGTTTTCCAACTGGAATCTTTACAGAGGAAATCTCACCATACTGGGAGAAGGTTTCCTAAGTTCATCTTCACTAACATTTGGGTCAAGCCCACCGACAAATACCTACGAATAGTTAAAGAATGATGATGACGAGAGAAAATATGTAGATTACATAAGTTAAAGGAAATGAATCTCCATCTGATCGAGCAGATGAACCAGTAGACCAATAAGTACCTAAACCAACAAACTTTTTAGAAAATAGAAATAAATAGTTACTGTTATCCAAACGACTATACATGATTCTCAAAGTAAACTCTATCCAGTAGAATAATGTTAATAGCCATTTACAAGGCGACAGTCCACTATCATTCTCAGGTTTTTAACCAATCACTGAGCTCCCATACTATATCAACTCATCTCATCATTACCAATAGCAATCCATATATCTTCTAAAAGATCACTGCATATATTCCAACACGAGGTTTAAATCACACAAATATCTGTTGAATATATCAACAAATATCAACCATGGCTGCAATTCATTTGGAGTTACAACATTTCGTTACCAACAAAAGATGTTCATTTCCAAGACGGAAAGAACGAAATCACCCTTGTTAGCATCATCTCATTGTGTTTCTCAATGAAAGA
Organism: Dendrocalamus sinicus; assembly: GCA_036346575.1. Lineage (NCBI taxonomy): Eukaryota > Viridiplantae > Streptophyta > Magnoliopsida > Poales > Poaceae > Dendrocalamus > Dendrocalamus sinicus. The sequence goes on along the minus strand of CM070660.1, from coordinate 4,529,237 downwards.
TAACAACACAATGGGAGAGAAAAGAAGTTTCCATTTGGTAGCAGGGACATGGTAGATCTCTCATGCCAAGATATGTAATGATCACAATGCTAAAACAGCCCCTGTTCCAGAAAATCATGCAATCATGCTATAATGCACTTATTGATTATTAATTATTTCAGAAAATATTTCTAGTACACTTATGGAGCTCCGCATCAGGTTAAAACTTAAGAATACCTCCGGATGAAATTTCATATATGGAGCAATGTTGTACACACGGCCTTTCAAAACTGTCCAAATACAATCTCCGTGTTATCTTTGTTTAACTTCTTCCAAAGAAATTAACCTTGGTTTGGCGCCCTAAGCCCTCTGAAAAGGTACACAAAAGAAAAGGAAATCAGCATCATTTCACCAGCTAGAATCAATTGAGAAACAAGTTGCAAGCACGTAAACAAGAATGAGAAAAATTATGAAATCAGCCACAGACAAGCATACACTTTGGACAAGCTCAAACAAGGTGACAATCGATACAAATAGGCGCAAGCCACACCAGATAGTTTTCCCTTTGCGTTATATTCGATAACTATGGTAGCTCATGGGTGTAAGCTTCATTATTTCCATCCACTCGTACAAAATTAAATTGCACACACATGCATTTGTGTACCCATTTCAGATCTTAACATCTATAGATAACCATTTATATGTTTTGCATTATGTCAGGGTGTCTTAAACATTTAGCATAAGTCCTAGTTCTTTTTCATTATTGCACAATATCCATCCCAAGGGCACAGGAAGTAAAATCGGTATGTCCACTACCTATGCAGAAGTAACATTTTCTTGTTTACACCACAAAATTATTTAAGCACCAACTTGTCTAATGAATAGCTAGAAGTTCAAACCAACTCTGGAATGGATTCTTATGCCCATGAGTAAAAACTACAAAACCCCTTTTGCGAACCCATCCACACTTAAATCAACACAAAACCATCCAGAAACTTATCATTAAGCCCTCAAGTAAAACTATATTTAGCAGTATAATTCGAAGTTCATCACAATACAATTGACATGACATATATGAAACTGTCAAAATGCCACACAGCACAGCAGCTATTCTCCTAGAAAAAGTAGCTCTTCAGGTGAATAAATTGAAGTTTAACACGGGAACGGTTCATAAACTAATTGATTTGACCTATTCATCAAGGACACCGAAATGGGTCTCTTAAGCTGGCATTGTTTCTTCGCAACTAATGAACCCTATATGGCACAAAACATACAGGCTCAGTAACTTGAATTATCACGATTTTAGTGCCAGACAATTATAATGCATTAAAGGCCTGCTTTACAAATGTACTACTCTTTAATTATGCAGCAAGACATCAATCCATTCGATAATAATCAAAGATATCAAAGATCAACAAAAGTACCAGCTAATGTCTTTTACAATTTACCGCTAGATCGGGATGCGTACGAGTCACTTCACCGATCCATTTGGTGTGGCCCTTCTCAAAAGGAACCTTTGCCCGTCATCGCAGTTTCTTTAAAGGTTTTGGTTGAAATGATGCGCTTGATTGCAGAGACTCTCCACGCTTTTGGTATAACTTGTTACGTAATATTAGAGTCTTGCGCGATATGTCGCTCATGTTGCTAGATATGGAATTAGAACTTCCATCTTTAATTGAATTGTTTGTTACTTCGACATCCTGGATCTTCTTTGTCTTTGAAATATTTGAACCATCACTTGCTTCGTTGCTCAACTTTCCAGGTGCCACGTGCGTGGTGTAAGTGGGAGCATTTCTTTGTCCCATGCGATCTTTGCGGCCACTGGTGGAGCGCCTCTCCCTGCGCAGCGCCGGCGGTCGCGGGCTGATCACACATGTCTTGCTCGACCTCCATGGACGTGCCTTCGCTATCCTCGGCGTCCATCATCTCCGTCGCCGTCGCCGAGGTGGTGGAGGTTGCCTGGGAGTGAGAGGGCACCCACGGGACCATGGCCAGGTTGGAGCTCTCGTCCCTGGCTAGCTCCTGGAACAGAGCCCAGTGGTTGCTCGCCTCTTGCAGCATGGTGTCTGCATGGTCACCGTCGGATATGGTTGAGTAAGGAGAGAGACTGGAGGAGAGTTAATCTAGTGCGGACGTTTTTAGATGGTGTAATTCTGGGTGCATATTGTGGTGTGGACGTAGTTAAGGTCATGACTGTGGAGCAGGTAATTGTTGGGTGGATGTAGGATAATTTGAACTGGTGGATTATTAGTTTAGATAATGGGCCCCTTGTTGATCCATCAACATGATGCTATGAATCAAATTGAAGTAAACAGGAAACAAACATCAGTCGAGTTGTATACTACCTTCTGGCCATGTGAAATATGCCCTATCGCTGGACAATGGATAAGGTTCATCAGCAAGCAACAAGCTGCATAGGTAGTCCATACAATGAAAAATGTGTGGATTAAGCTTACCCGTAATAGATGCCTGCCCACCGAGGTTTTCATACAGCGCTTCGACAAAATCCTTATAGAATGCAGCAATACCGCCACACGAAACATGAGAGGAAAGCCACGAGCCTTCGCTCATGAGCATTTCAACATATAACATCACACAAATCTTGGTAGCGTCACCGACTGGATTTCCGGGGATAAAGAGCACGTGAAGGGACGGCTCTGGATCTTATCTCGAGCAACTCCGTTGCAAAGCTGCAGAGAATTGCTTGCTTGTAGTAATCAACAAGAACCTATGGAAGCATAAGCATCCTAAACACGACTCAAGAGCATCCTATGGAACCCACCGCCATGCAGGTACCTGGAGACCATGCATATCCTGGTTGTGGCTTGCTCCCTCGGGAACGGCGTGAGCCTCGCTCTCTCCATGGATCCGGGTGTGCTCGACCTCGCCGCAGCCGATCTAAACAACCTGAATCGCTAGCCGATAAAACATCGTAAGCTTGTTGTCACTTAACCGAGCGGATCAAAGGCAATTAGCTCGAACCTACGAGTTACGCACAAATCAACCGCGCATCGATACGAGCCCGCACGATTATGCGAGAGCGAGGACACATTAGAAGGCGATTGGTTTTCAATGGGAAGCCCAAAGTGGTGGTGATTTGGTGCGTGCGTGCGCCGAAGAGGAGGATTATTTCTCGGGCGATTGAAACGAGGTCGTGGGAATTTGAGGGGGTGGAGTTGCTTACCCATCCAGATGGAGCGGAAGCGGAGGAGTCGGGGATTCGGCGATTCACGGCCTCACGGGGGGGTGTGTGTGTGTGTGCCATGTGCGGGTGCACGCGGCGACCTTTCCAGTCGGATCGGGGAACCACGTGAGGATGGTGCTCAGCTGATGCGGGCATTGCGTATGAATTGTTGAAGAGGGGATTTTCTCACCCGATCGTCGCCGCCGCGAGGAGGCGGCCGGAGTCGCCGGAGGAGGGCCAGCGCGCGCGCGGAGGCGGCGGCCGGAGTCGTCGATTCGCCGGAGGAGGGCGCGGGCGCGGAGGCGGCGGCGGCCGGAGTCGTCGGTCGCCGGGAGGAGGCGGCGGCGCGGAGAGCGGGCGCGAGGCGGCGGCGGCCGGGAGTCCTCGGTCGCCGGGAGGTGGCGGAGGCCGGGGAGGCGGGCTTGGGAGGCGGGAGGCCGGGAGGCGGGAGGCCGGGAGGCGGGGCTTGGGAGGCAGGAGGCGGCGGCCTTGGGAGGCGGGGAGGCGGGCTTGGGAGGCCGGGAGGCGGGGCCTTCGGGGGAGCACGGGGGAGGCGGGGCTTTCGGGGGAGGCGCGGGTCTGGAACCCAGGAGACATCCACCGCATGCATGCAAGCCTCGAGCGTGAGGGAGGTGGGAGGGGTACTACACATCCATTGAAGGATGATCGTCGGATATGGTTGAGTAAGGAGAGAGAATAGATGAGAGTTAATCTGGTGCGGACGTTTTTAGGATGGTATAATTCTGGGTGCATATTGTGGTGTGGACGTAGTTAAGGTCATGACTGTGGAGCAGGTAATTGTTGGGTGGAGGTAGCATAATTTTAACTGGTGGATTAATAGTGTAGATATATACTAAATTTTTTGTTAAAAATTTTGGGTGTTCGGCTGAACACCCATGAACTACTGTAGATCCGCCCCTGGAGAGATAGGGTGGGATAGGATGGGATGAGATAGTTCCACAAAAAAAATAGAATCACATGGTCCAGCATCTAAGAAGAATATTCTCTAAATTTGCATAGACTCATCTCACTTTGGACCATTCCATCCCACCCCATCCCTCCAACCAAACACACAGATAAGCTTGGTCAAAAGAACCATCCCATCCCATCCCACCACATCACTCCAACCAAACACTTCCCAAGTGGAGGGTGCATGTGGCCAAACAGGCCAGTGGCATATGCAGGAGAGATTTTCGCTCCATTCATTTCGGCTTAAACTTTTGATTTCCGACTTATTTTTCGCTATTTATAAATTTTATCTTTTTCTAAACTTTAGCTTTTTTGAGCTTTTTCGCTAGTTTTTTTTCCGTATTTGTTTGCGTTGTCCGTGATGAGCTAACATATTTTTTCTATTTTTAAATTTAATTACGTCAAATAAGCCACCTTCAGCTACAGTATAATTTCAACCAATTACAGTGCAATTTCAGCCATTAGCCATCATTTTTTAGCTCAACCGAGCGGGGCCAAATGTTTCTTTCTGGAATGGAAGATAATTTGCCCTTTTTAATTGATAAGTATAAAAGGCACCATTGACCTAAAAATGTTGCCTTTGTATTGCGCTTTGAGTTTCGAAGAAAAAACCAAAGTTACTACACACGGCGTTGAAGTTGTCCATGCCAGAAGGGTTGGGCTAGAAACCAGTCTGAACCAAGGCCAAAGCTAAAAGGTCTGTGCTTTTTAATTTCGACTTATAGTTTTTAATTGTGGTTTATGACTTTTGAGCTGTTTATAAGAGAGTACGAAGTAACAAAAACTCACATGTCTTGAAAAGAGATTTTGTTTAAAAGTTGGTTACTATAAAAAAAGAGAGTAAAAAACAGTTTTTCGAAGTTGAAAAAAAGGGGCCCAAAGACAAAAATGAGTGACTATGATTCAGGGGTCCTAGTTGGAAATTTGGGAGTGCTCATTCGCCAATAGCTAGATGGGTGTAGTTTTCATCTCCCCTCGTATCAACCAATTGTTCAGCCTCTTCATCTATCAGGAAAACCTGCGAACTACGCTAAGCTAAGCCAGCGCAAACGGACCATGGCATGCATGCACCTGACCTGATTGTTGTTGCAACGTGGAACTCCCCAAATTTCCAGCGCGCACACGTCGTCTTTGCGCTTAAACGTCTCCATCGGATAAATATTCGGCGTCCGCTCGGCAACCTCTTATCTCTAGCCCGACGAGCGCCTCACCTCGCCGGGGCGCGCCCGGGAGGCGAGAGAGAGAGAGGGCGTCGTTGGATCCCCTACCGCCTGCGCCAAAGCCGGGGAAGCCCCCGCTGCCGTGGCGCGCGCGCCAGCTCGAGGGCGCTGTCTCCACCATGCACTCCGCGTCCCTCCGCGGCGACGGCACCATCAACCGCTGTGGCGTGTCATCCCCCGACCACCCCCGCCGCCGGCGTGTCATCCTCCGACCGCCTCCGCGTCCGCCTGTTAGTTCCAACGGCAGCTGACGGCAGTAACCAGCTGCCCGTGGTCGTGTACTTCCACGGCGGCGGCTTCGTCTTCCACTCCGCGGCCTCGGTCCAGTACGACGCCCTGTGCCGCCGCCTCGCCTCGGCCGTCCCGGCCGTCGTCAACTCCGTCGACTATTGGCTCGCGCCAGAGCACCGCTTCCCGGCCCCCTACGACGACGGCGAGGCGGCCCTCCGCTGGGCCCTCGGCGGCGCCGGGGGCGCCCTCCCGTCTCCCCCGCCGCCGTCTTCCGTTGATGTGAGCCCTGGATGAAACTGAAACACAGTAGATGAAAAACGCAACACCGTGGACACACTATGGGACAAATTCGAATCAAAACCACTTTTGACACTGTTTCGCATCATATTTATAAAAATAGTAGTATAATAATAGTATTGACAAAAATATCGTTTTTGCCACCCGGTGGCCGGCGGCAGCGGCGACATGTGGCGCCTGCTACCCGGCCACCGGGCATTTGTAATTAGGCCGGCTATCGGCTGATTAGCCGATCTAATTATTTGTCTAATTTTTTATTTAGTAATTATTTGAATTTTTAAATATAACAAATGAGCTTAAAAAATTATAAAAATTTATATATAGCATCCTGACACAACTTTGCTTGCAGTGTAATTTTTGAGGAATTTTATCCATGGTGAATGTTGTTCAAAAATTCATACAATATTGATATTTTTACAAGTTTTTACATATAGCAAACAAGCTCTAAAAATTATAAAATTTTATGTGAAATGTCTTGATATAGTAATGATTATTACATATTTTTTTGGGAATTTTATGCAGTCCGAATTAACCACGTTTGTTTGGATTAACTTAACCATGAATTTAACGAAAAATTCCCATGGTTAAATTAATCCGAACAAATGTGGTTAATTTGAACTGTATAAAATTCCTAAAAAAATTATATAATAACTATTACTACATTGGAAGGTTTTACATAAAATTTCGTAATTTTTGGAGCTCGTTTGCTATATATAAAAACTTGTAAAAAAAATCAAAATTGTATAATTTTTTAGCAATATCCGCCATGGATAAAATTCCTTAAAAATTACACTACGAGGAAAGTTGTGTTAGGATGTTGTACATAAATTTTTGTAATTATTTTGAGCCCATGTGATATATTTAAAAATTCAAACAAATACTAAATAGAAAAACAGATAATTAGGCAAGCTAATTTTTTCGTTTGCTTGTTCATGTCATAACTTGGTATAGTTAACAAGATTCGCCATTTCATCTTGAGTGCACCAAATTAACGTTCAATCAGTTGGAACTACAAAATGGTTACGGTTCACACTTCACAGCCAGTTAGCAACAGTAAATATTGCAGAGAAAAATGTTAGGTGAGATGTTTAACACTTACATAGCAATATCCCATTGTCTCTTACATTCAAGGTAGCTCATATAGTCATATTCTTACCAATTGTTATCAAGTTATTTTACTATGTGAGCCACTGGAGGCCATGATACTCCCTCTGAAAAAAGGAACTTACGGAGAATCTTTGAAACATTTGCTGATATATCATATATGTGTTTTGTGCAAATTTATGGCTGTGTTTCAGTACATACTGTCTAGATTTTTCTTCGATTGAAGGCTTATTGTGGAGTACTTTTGAGATAAGTAACACATTAGAGGTCATGCTAATTTGCTTCATGCATAAAACTTGTGTAGAGCGCTTTGGTCCTGGGTTCAAATGAATTTGTTGTTTTCCCTATGCCTGACATTCTGCTGCACGCATAAATAATCCTGAGTTCTACGTTGTTCTAGCTTATTCAATTATCCTGCACATCAATGCCAGTTAGAACTTCTTCTACACCTTTGGTATGCTTCAGACCGAAATCAACAGATCCATTCAAGTACCTCAAAATCTGTTTAACAGCTTGGAGATGCGAGCTCATAGGTCTCTCTATGATCTGGTCGGGTATGAATTAGATATGTCAGGCAGCCAATTATTCTCCTGTACTCAGTTGCATTCACAGGTTTGTCGTCTCCTTTCCCATGTTTGAGCTTTGGCAATATATAGGATACTTGGCAGGATTGCAATCTGGTATCCCAGACTACATTAGTATCTTCTTGGTGTAGGATGCTTGCTTCAGTGTGATGCAGCCATCCTTGTTTGTGCCACCTTGACACCGAGGTAACAAGAGAGGAGCCCAAGGTCACTCATCTCAAATTCTCTCATCATCTGGTGCTTGAAGCCGCTAATCGTTGATGCACTTGTGCTTGTCACGATCAGATCATCAACGTAGACACCAACTACAAGACTTTTGACTCCCTTAGTTCTCTTGTAAACAGCTTGCTCATATAGGCATTTTTCGAAGCCAAGACTAACAAGACTCTTGTCCAACCGGATGTTTCATGCCCTGGGTACTTGGTGTGCAACCTCATACAATGCTTTGGAGAGCTTGTACACCTTGTTATCCTGGTTCTTTACTGTGAATCCTTCTAGTTGTATGATGTACACTTGCTCTTGAACATTCCTATTCAGGAAGGCTGACTTGACATCGAGATGGTGCATCGCCCAACCGTGATGCGCCACAAGGGACAATATCAACCTGAATATCTCAAGTCTTGTCACTGGTGCAAAAATTTCTTTATAGTCAATACTTTATTGATGCACGTAGCCCTTTGCAACGAGTATTGCCTTGTGCTTGATAACACTACCCTCAGGATCCTTCTCCAACTTGTAAACCCACTTCAAGCCTATGGGTTTTTGGCAGGATGGCAAATCTGTTAGCACCCAGGTCTTGTTCTTCTCCATGGCATCAAGCTCACACTTCATTGCATATTTCCACTCCTTGTCACTCGTTGCTTCTCCGAAAGAAGTCGGCTCTTCTGCAGCAGCGAGAAGGTACTACTCCTCCAAGGGAATCACCACTTCTTTTTCCTCGGCGTATATGTCGCTAAGATCATGGAAGCGTCATGGGCTCTCGTCAATGGATGAGCTGGAGCCGCTCCTCAGCATGGCTGCCGATGTTGGCGGCGGTGATGCTGTTGGCCAAGGGATGCAGCAGGGCGGTGATGCTGCGTGCGTTGCGCCATGTGACCCATCAGTGATTGCGTTCGCCGCCCCATGTGGCGCAGGAGAGGTGGGCGCGCTCGCCGCGCCCCCGCCCGTCGCGCTCGCTCCCCCCGGTAGTGGTGTCGCCGTGGGAAGCGGCACAGCATTTTCCTCCTCGATTGTAAAGCTGAGCACGACAGCACACTTGGCCCTTCTTCCCATACCACGGGCTCAAAATGGCCTAACATAGCTGCTTGTGCTCTCGATTCCTAGTTCAATGGCGATAGCTCCTATGTGACGTGAGCTACTCTCCTCCCTATCTCTCATCTTCTTCCTCTACTTTCTCCCGTCACTAGGGGGCATGGATGGCATCTGCGGCAAGGATTGGGGAACAGATGGCTACCAATTTGTTGCATTTATTCACATGTTATTGAGAATATAAGATGTACGTACGAATTTGTTGGGTTTCTTGAGCATTGTTAGCTGGGTTTTAAGATGCACCATAGTAACTAGCAATGGAACACTAAATTCTCAAAAGTTAAGATCCGAGGAAGGAATCCAACTATGAATTGTGCAGCGACGTGAAGAAAAAAAAGAGGTCTGGTTCCCAGTGATCTGCAGTACGTTGAGCAGGAGAGGACTGATTGCTTTGCACAATGTGAAGCGTGTGAACGAGTTTTTCTCTTGTACCGAAAATTACTAGGCAATGGATGGAAGGCGGAGATAACGCGATGAATTGCGTTTAGCGTGGGGAACAGGTTTGTGTTTGGCGTATGTATCCTGTACTGAACAGGCACGAGATGAGAGCCCGCGCGGTGGTACTCAGTTTTGGAGGAATGGACGGGATGGTCCAACCACGTAGCGAGGTGCACTGTCCGAAGGCCCGCGATCTGCATGGGCTGAGCCACTCCTCTGCCGGATGTCATCATCAGTAAAACAAAACCGGGGAACTCCGGCCATATGCCACGTCACCGTTCTTACGAAAAGGCCTCTGTATTTTTGAAAATCATATAAAGATTCTCTGCTCTCGCAAAAAGGTCCTTACCAGGTTTTTTCCGAAAAGCACGCAGCACTTCACCGAAATTGTGTATTCTTTGTTGGATAGCACCCCATAGTTTTTTAAAATTACGTATGGGTCCTCATTTAGTTACGCACAGGTCCTCAGCTTTTTGCGAAAAAGGTCTTCGGTTTTCTCGAAATTACGCATGTGTCCTCAATTTTTTAAAAAAACTTCACGAATTGCCGTCTCTTTTACTTCGGTCCATACGGGGCTAGTGCGATGTGACGCCGCGCTTATGTTGCTAGTTGATCTGAAGAATTGCACGCTCCACAGCACCATGGCATACAAACGACGAGCTCCGGCCGCCGCGACGCCGAACCACGCGCCACCGCGTTGTCCGACGTCCACCGCCAGCTCCGTCGTCGTATCATCGGTCGGCCCACGACGGTGCCGACGCCGTCTCGACAGGGATCACCCCGGATGCCGGAACGCGCGCCGTGTCTCGGCCGCGCGTCACGTCCCCCATGACTGACCGAGCGCACACGCCACGTACTCATGTATGCAGCGCACGCATCGTTGTGTCCGTCCGTGGCTGCAGTAGCCCGTCGATATGCTGCTTCTCTCTGAATCTTCGTCGTAGCATCAGAGCTTCTTTGCCATGCATTCTGATGGTGGGCAACAACAGGAGAGACTTATCACTGAACCTACAATTGCGGACATGGAGATTAACTCAGTCTGTACTACTTAAACTATTCCCAAATAATGTCCTAGATTGCTGTTGAGTGATGTTTTCTTCTGTTCACGCATTGTGGTCCAGGCACATTAGGATATGTAGGGCATGCAAAATCTCTCTCTAACTATCTGTCGTAGGGCATCAATTTTCTGGCCACAGTGGCTTGCAGCATCAAACACCAGAAAAGAGGGCAACATTTTTTTTCCCTTTCCCTACGAGAGTACAGCTTTACGCTTCCAAAAGAGAGAAGACAGTATTTTATATGAAGCCTCATACTCATTCTAATTAAGCTACTAGTCTTTTGCCAAAGGATTATGATTTCGTTTATGCTTTCCGCCTGTACCAGGCTGGGAGTCGATTACGCTGATGCATGAATAATGGACATGGGTTCTTGTTCCCGGGAGGCAGCATTTGCATTGCCTCTCCACTCCTGACTGCCTGAGTGATTGGTTGTTTGTTTATAGATATCTGATCCACCAGACAAATAAATCTGACCAACCACAACACATTGCGCAAACATGATCTTTAAAGTATTTACTCATAGGCAAATCTCTTCTTCGTACACAAGACCAAAAGGAAGGGTTCATAGTTCGTGCATCCAATTCCATCCCATCACACACCGTAGCAGTGTAGCACACATCAGTCATCAGGCCACCACTCATTAATTATTCAGAACATACTGCACGATTTCTTTAGAACTTATTAGCTGAGAACTGACGAGCTGATCTATGTACGTACTCGTCGTGGATGCTTTTGGATTTTTGTACTGCTACTACATTTCTCTTCGGAAGATCACATGCCAATGCTTCATGTTCGAGATCACCTTTCAGAGTACTTAACTTGCTCCATCTAAATATACTAATACTTAGTGGCGGATCTAGAATTTTTTATATAGATATTTAGAGTTAATATAAAATACTGTTTAATGGAAAAGTAGATGTCCATAGTAGCAAAAATGAAAATATAAATTATTTATAGTAAAGACAACATCATAAATAATTTAGAAAAATTATAAAATAATTAAGAAAAATGTGTTGAATTGGAAATATGAGATTTTGAACCTAAAAATGTGGATGTACTTGTGTTGTTATCGACGTGCACAACCTGTCTTGCTAGTCTCAATGGCCCAACCGTTGCCACACGCTCCCTCGTAGGACCTGATTATAGGCGACCTAGCTAGAACTGATCTAGCTAAGCCACACTTGGCGCTCGTCGCTGCCCGTTTGCTACCTTAAATTTAAATTATACATAAAACTTAGCTTTGATCAAAAGAATTTTAAACTATCTATTCACCCACCCTCTCTAGTCAATCTTCTTAAAACTTCATCTGAGTTATAGTTTTTTAGATTAATTGGGAAGGGAGAGGTGTGAGAGTAGACTGAAATCCCTTGGAGGTATAAATATAAAGTATTTGTACCAATTATCAATATATATGCTAAATATATCTATTAAAAATAGGGTATTTCACAAAAAAAAAATAGATATTCAACTGAACACCCCTGCTAATACTATACTATATTCTCATTATCATTTATCACAAACACGAAGAAAAGATAAACTAGGCACCAAGAACATCACAACTCAACTCCTAAATAAACAAAAAGGCATGAGCATAAAGAACATCACAACTCAACTCCTAAATAAACAGAAAGGCATGAGCATAAACAAGACGAAGGCGACACACACACACACACAAAAAAGAGAGGGTTTCTTTAACACAGGCCATGAGTGAGTGACCACACCGCGCACACACGGATTGCTCTGTCCATGGCATCGCCATCACATGACGCTGCACCCGGCGTTGGGATCCTCGCAGCACGGCTGCTGCTGCTGGTAGTACGGGTGCCGGTTGCCGTAGTACCACCCCTGGTGGTCGTACACCGGCACGCCGTAGTACCCCCCGGCCTGTGCGGGCTTGCCGCACGAACCGCACCGGCAGCCGCCGCCGTAGTACGACTGCTGGTTGCACGCCGGGTTGTAGCTGTAGCAGGACACCGGCCCCGCCGGCGACGGCCAGATGGACGGGACGGCCACGCCCTGCGCCGCCGCCACCGGCGGCACCATCATCGGGGGCGCTATCGGCTCGCCACGCGGCGGCTCGGGGCCCTTCTTGGCCACCATCATCTTTTCAAGGAGCGGGCCGAGGTCGGCGTTGTAATTGCCGGGCGGCATTGCCTTGCCGGGCTTCGCGTCCGCGGCCGGCGTGTCGTCGAACTCGAACTTGACCTTCTTCTCCGGCTTCGCGTCCTTGGCCTTCTCCTTCTCCGGCTTCGCGGCGGCCTTGTCCGCCTTGGCCTCCTTCCCCGGCTTGCCGCCGTCCTTCTTCTCCGGCTTGCCGGCCTCCTTCTCGGCCGGTTTCGCCGCCTTCGGCTTATCGCCGTCCTTGTCTTTGGACTCCTTTTCCTTGCCCTTGATCTGCATCTCCTTGATGACCCGGCCGGCCTCGCAGCAGAGCTTCCTGCAGACCTTCTCGGCGTCGAACGGCCCGGAAACCGTCACGGCATTGCTTTTCTCGTCGAAGGAGATGGTCTTGATGTTCGCCTTGTCTGTACAAAGCCAATCAGTCATGCAAGGTCGTCGTCAACTTGAAGTTACAAGTTTGTCACTCTACTACACTGCATGTACTATTGCACCATATCTTAACGAGGTTGTCACAGTAACATCCGCTGACATGTGGGCCCGACCACGGGAGGGTGAATGGTAACGCGAGAGCAGTGGGCCCACATGTCAGTTGGTGATTGGTGATGACAGTGAGTGAGTGATGATATAATATACGGTTACCACAATACTGTACTGTACCTTGGATCTTGCAAAGAACCGTTCTGATCTTCTTGTAGCATCGCTCGCATTCAAGGTCAACTTTGAGGATAACCGTGGAGATCTGCGATGAGATCGGGGGGATTAAATGATGGTAAACGCAGTACTATTACAAGTAGATCGGAGGGATTAAATAATGGTAAACGCAGTACTATTACAATAGGTTTAATACCCCGATTCACTTCACATTTCTTAATAAGGAGTCTACTGTACCTAATAGAATGAGCTAGCTCCTCTAAAAAAAGAAGAATTATACCCAATTCTTCAACCAATGCGTTTAAAAGAAGATTTAATATTCTACTTAATGTTGGTTACTAATGGAATATTGGAGAAGGGGATGTCTTTCTCCCTGGAGAAAACGTTTCTGGAAAAATCGGCGGACGAACTTGAACTAGGAGGATTTAGGAATGTGAAAGAAACATTTCTGAAAAAATCGGTGAGTCTTTGTGTGAAAGAAAAGAAGGTGTGCCTTGATCTTCGCATGAAAGTGGCTGGGGGAAAAGGAAAGGGGTTGTGGTCAGAGATATTTGCTTGCTAGGCACTTCATTCGTCATACTTCTGGCTTGAGTGCTTGGCACTTTATTCAGCAATGCAAGTTTAGACGACAACGTCTTTCGTCAATCTATCAGTCTGTAACAAACCCGTGTAAGCTTCTCTATCATCAAACATGACACTTGTTTCTAAAAATAAAATGTTTCCTTTCACAAAGGAAAATAAACTTTCTTTTCTTTTTCAACTCTATTCTGACCATAAATCCAACTGAAGAGGACCTGATACTGAAGGAAGGAAGGAAGGAAGGGCTGATACTGAAAAGAAAACATAGATCAACACCACTGAAGAGGACCTGCACAATTACTCTCCAACAAGACACGAACATTTCCTCTACCAACACCATACAGAACATAAGATCAGCGCATGAAAGATCAAGAACGCGCATGCGGCAAATCGAGAAGAAAACAAGAAGCAGCAGGCATCATGACCGATCGGAGCTCTGACCTTGTCTGCCATATGAATGGCGGTTGGGGCTTCGTCACCTTTGCAGTCTGGACTCCGCAGAGGTGGCCGAGAGGGAGAGGAGAGGAGAAAGAAAGGGATACGATCCAATGAAGAGGAGGGGGTGGTGGATGCGGCGTTTTAAACCTGATGATCTCTCGCACACAGCCGCACGCACAGTATCATCGCGAGCCTTTTGACCCTTATTAGCTGTGTAGCATGTGCAAGTATTAGTCAGTCGGTGGACCCTCTGCGTCCGACATACACGTTTAGTTCACAGGAAATCAGACTACTACCATTCGACTCTAGAATCAAAAAGTGAAATGGGAATATATTACTGCTATCTGTAGAAGTGATGAACACGTTTCCCCAGAGTCGAAATGGAAAAAGAAAGAAAAATGGAACATACAATTCAATAGAGCTGAAAAGGAGGAGAAAAGGTAAAAGCTCCAAAGAAGTTTCGTACTCTGTTTTAAAATAAAAGGAAAGGAGATTCATATTATTTGCTAGTAAGGCCGGTTCCAAACAACGATGGCTTCTAGCTTCTGATTTCTAGAAGACAAAAGTCATTAGAAACGTATTAGCTTCTTAAATTTTTTTTGTATTATTCGTGAAGATATAACGGTGTTTTTTAATTAAATGTTTTAGAAAAAAAAAAGCTAACTGCTAAGATATCGTTTTAGCCCAAAGACAAAATCCAAAGCACTTCGCAAGCGGGTGAGGTAACGTTGGCAGCGGTGATGTGTGCTAGTCCCTGTTGTTTTTGTATCCGTTCCATGTGTGCAATGCATACAGCCAGGGCAGGCAGGCCGCCACCGAAATTGACACCTCACTTTGGCGCCGTCCGAGTTGGACTTTTGATGGGGCTTTGCCGTGGGAGGTAGCGACCGGCACACCGGAAACGAAGGCGCAGCAGCAGCGACGCGCTCCTGCAGCCACGGCAGCGCTGAGCGGCCTGTCGAAATGGCGACAAAATGACAGTAAATGTCCTGACTTAGAGAGCAACATTTCAGAAAAAGAAAGTTTAGGGGCGTCACGTACTTCGCCGGACTCTGTTTGTGCTTTGAGCTCCAGTGCTCTACTGCTCTACACCAACAGAACAGATCATACGGATACATGTTCCCGCTTCACGTTTCTAGTTCTTGATCTGTTGATCTGAAGAGTCTTCGTTTCCCACTGCTTTGGTTAAGTTTTGCTCATAATGTCGGTAACAGGACTTACAGGAAGAAAGCAATTAGGCAAACGTGGTCGGATTAGGCCACCAGCGGGAAAAAATAGTACTGCTAACTTTATAATACATTAGTAGCGCCTTTTGATTCGTAGGCATAGCAATCAGGAACAGGGAAAAAGGCCTTTTTTTTTTCTCCGGTGTCACACAGCTCATCAGCCATTCGTCGCATCGGCGAACCTTCCTATGTCATGCTAGCTTTAAGCGAGGTGGGCAGAACTCGCAGCTTCCTCCGCCGATCTGCTCTGTTTCCTCTCACATGAAGAATCCCGAACAATCATGGCCGAAAGGCGGAGCGAAGTTACGAGAGGAACATTGTCACTTGCCGGCATGCGAGAAAACAGCATCGTGCCGTGCGGGCGGCGGTGTATTCCGACGCAAATAGCGGCACACACGTCGCGCCGAGCCGAGCCTGACGCATTAGTAAAAAAAAACAGTGAAACGGGAGTGAATTCACGGCGCAGACGACGAAACGCTAAGCTGGCTGTTCGCGTAGAGACTTGCGAGCGGGGCAGCGGGCATGGCTGCGTGCCGCTGTCACGCGGCCGGCCGTGCCAACTGCCAGCCACGGAGCCGTGCGATAAGATCGCGAAGGTGTTCTCACGGCATATGGCTTGGTCCATAGCGCCATTAAGCATCACGAAGAACGGAAGAGCCTGAGTATGTCGTATGATTTATAACTTTTATTCAAACAAATAAACTGAATGTTTTCTTTATGGTTGTTTTTGAGGAGGTACGGTTTCTTCGTCGTCAATTTGAAGAGGTTTATTAAAAAATATTTTTAAAGTGATTTTTCAGTATTCAGTTTGTTCGTATAAATACTCGTGTTAAAATTAAAAATCATCTCCCATAGTCTTAAGCTGTCAGCTGCAACTTCAAAAAAGGAGCAAAGTAAGCATGTGTTTGGTTCATGGGACTATGGGGGATGGGATGGGGCGGTCCTCATTCCAGAGCTGTTTGGTTCAGAGTTAAGTGGGATGGGGGATATCCCTCTAGGGAATATTTTGCGAATATACTCTCAAATTGGGGATGCTCCTGTCCCCCAGAAATGAGGGGATGGTGAGGGATGAGGTGGGACGAGTGGGCCCCACGAGCTGTTGCAATCCCAGAAAAGAGGTCGACAGTAGACCCGCATGTCAGATTTGTCATCCCAAACCTTTTGTCCCTAAACCAAACAGAAAACAGGGACCGTCCTATCCCTTGCAACCAAACACGAAACAGGGTCGGTTCTATCCCTAAAAAATAGGTTGGATCTGTCCTGTACCACTATGATTCTGAACCAAACACACGCTAATAGAACTGTAAGGGATATGGACCAGACGTGCGCATCAAATCTTAACGAGAGAGCATCGAAGCATACACAGAATGACAGAAATGAATCTGACTGATAAGTGTGTTGCAGAGGCAGAGAGTTGCCAAGGATGCTTCAACCACTCGTACTACCATCGCGAAAATGCTGATGAAACAGGATTGAACTTTAATAGGGAGTTGGGACTGGTTTGCATTCCTTAGGGCATCTGTAGTGTATATAGCTTGCTGGCTCTTAAGATAGGCTCCGCATCATTCTTAAGACCGACGCTGCAACGTTTGAGGCCACCGTCGGCTCTTAAGGTGGGTCCACTCGGCTGTAAAGAAAGGGGATGTGGCAGTTGGTAGTTGGAGAGAGAGAACAATAGATGTAAAGAAAATTGTATTTTAATGCTTATGGCCAGGTCTTTAGCTTGAGGACCAACCTCAAGCCTTTTTTGCTTATGACCTGCTTAAGGTCACCCCTGTAATGTATAAGGTCGATCTTAAGGTGGCTTATGACCCTCTATTTTCATACACTACAGATGCCCTTAGTAGGCTTGGCACTATGTAGCAGACTAGCGGTTCATACATCTGGGCCTTTGTTACCTGTAATTGTTTTGGCTTTGGTTTTTAGTTTCTGGTTTATTTTTCACTATTTATAAATTTCGTCTTTTTCTCAACTTTTGGCTTTTTGTTGAGCTTTTTTGCCGGTTCTTTTTTCCCGAATTTGTTTGTATTATATATAATGGGCCAACATATTTTTTATTTTTTTAAATTTAATTATGCTAAATAAGTCTCTATCAGCTACCGTGTTTTTTCAGACAACTACAATACTTTTCAGCCATAAGCCACAAAAAAAGTTCAAATGAGCACCACCTTAATACTTTAGCTATGTACGTCAGCCATCAGCTCAAGGCTCTTAGAATCGAACTCAATAAATTGTGTGCATGCTTTTGAGTTGTAACTTATAGTTTTCGGTTTAAATCTTTTGAATTTTAACTGTTTATGAGAGAGGTATTTATGTACGATTTTTGTCGATATAGATGAAGTTAGAATAGTATCTACTACAATCAATTTTGTAGATCCAATTTTTAAAAAATATTTTGTTTAAAAATTATTTACTGTAGCAAACTAAGCCGTAAGCTCTGCCAAACCCACCGGCGAAGCTTTTTTTTATTTTGAGAGATGCTTTTGCTTAGTTGAAAGTTGAACCAGTAAGAGGGTGCCAACGTCCACTTCCATGTGCCCCGGCCGACTCACTCTACCCCAGCTGGCATCCCATTCCCATGTAGCAGCCCACCTGCACGGTTGCACTTGCATCATGCCATGCCAAGCAAAATTTGTCAAACCTATTGCAAGAGTAGAGACAAGTGATTAAGAGATAACTATTGCTTTCATTAACTTTATTCTGAATCTGCACATTGCTTTATATACATGGTAAAAGGTGGCAATGAAAAAGTGTCTTTTGGAAAAGACATCTGCACATTGGGCATATGTAACTGGCGTAACTTGTTTGTAACACTCCCCCTTGACCAATGTGTCTTCATATGATCACCTTGATTCATCATCTTGATAAAAACTCCTCCAAAACCCTGTAGGAAAAAATATGAGAACCTATAAAGTAGATATGCCATCAAAAACTCCTTTAAAACCCGGTGGGCAAATTTAAGGAGAAAAATGATATGACATATATTTGATTATATCTCCTAAAAAACCCCTGTGGGGAAAAGAGAGATATATTTATTATTACGTTGTCATATTGCCTCATTAAAACCTTGATGAGAAACCTTAGAGGGAAAACTCATAAAGGGAAAAGAGTACAATATTTATATTTGAACGGGTTAAGTCTTAGGAGATTTCTCCCCCTGACATCTGCAAATCACGTAGTCTTCGCATACCAATTTCATGAACACATTTTTGGAATGTGGAGGTTGGTAATGACTTAGTGAATAAGTCTGCGAGATTATCACAAGACTTAGTTTGTAGAATATTTATTTCCCCACTCTCTTGCAATTCATGTGGGTAAAATAGTTTAGGTGCAATATGTTTTGTGATATTGCTTTTTATGTAACCCGTTTGCATTTGAACAACGCAAGCAGTATTATCTTCGTAGATAATGGTAAGTGATGCAATAGCACCTATACTACATGATTGTTGTATGTGGTTAATCATTCTGCGAAGCCATGCACATTCACGTGATGCTTCATATAATGCAATTATTTCAGAATGATTAGTGGATGTAGTCACTAGAGTCTGTTTCGAAGACTTCTAAGAGATGGTTGTTCCACCATGTAAAAATACAAAGCCTGTTTGAGATCTGGCATTATGGGGATCTGATAAATAGTCAGCATCAGTATATCCTATTAAATCTACATTTTTATTCTTATGGAAGAATAGACCGAGATCTTTAGTGCCTTGAAGATATCTAAGGATATTCTTCACTCCTACCCAATGTCTTTTGGTTGGAGCAGCGCTATAACTAGCAAGTAGATTTACTGCAAATGCGATATCCGGCTGGGTGCAATTTGCAAGGTACATAAGCGCTCCGATGGCACTGAGATATGGAACCTCGGGTCCCAATAGCTCTTCATTATCATCTCGGAGTCTAAATGGATCTTTGTCCCTGTCTAGAGATCGAACAACCATGAGGGTTTTCGATGGATATGCTTTGTCCATATTGAATTTCTCCAATATTTTCTGGACATATGCTGATTGATGCACTATGATGCCTGAATGAAGGTGCTCAAGTTGTATACCTAAGTAAAATTTGGTTTTGCCCAAATCCTTCATTTCAAATTATGTCATAAGATGATTATGTGCTCCATCTATATTTTGTGTGTTACCAATGATATTAAGATCATCAACATACACAGATATAATGCAAAATCCTGTTGAGGATCTTTTGACGAACACGCATGGGCAATCATCATTGTTGGAGTATCCCTTTTTGGTTAGGAACTCACTTAGTCGGTTGTACCAAATTCTTCCCGACTGTTTCAAGCCGTATAAAGACTTGTTTAATTTTACACAATACATATTGCGATTTGCGTTCGGATTCAGAATTGAAATTCCATCGGGAACTTTTATGTATATATCCGAATCAAGTGACCCATAAAGATATGCAGTCACTACATCCATCAACTGAAAAGATAGATGATTTTTAACTACCAATGAGATTAAGTATCGGAATGTTATTCCACTTATTACTGGAGAATAAGTTTCATTGAAATCAATGCCGGGTCTCTGCGTGAACCCTTGTGCTACAAGCCTTGCTTTGTATCTCACCACCTCATTGTTTTCATTCCGTTTATGACGAAAACCCATTTGAAACCGACAGGAATACTTTGGGAGGTGTATGTATCACATTGGTGAATACATTTCTTTTCTTGAGCGAGGCTAACTCCTCTTGAATTGCATCCTTCCATTGAGTCAAGTCCGAGCGCTGTTTGCACTCTGCCATGGTCTTGGGATCGGATCATTTTGAAGGTTGTTTGCAATTGTTGTGGAGAAATAAATGTCAACAATTGTAGTCTTACGATCGTATGATTCTCCGAATCGGATAGTTTGTGGAAATTTCTTGGACCCGATGACTCAATGTTATTTCCCAAAACATTTGAGTCGGGTATTCGATGTCCCGTGATCGTATTTGAGTGCACTGTTGATCTGGGTTTAAGGATCCTTTGGTGTCTATCAACTTGAGGTTGATCTGCATTTACGTTCTTTTGTTTTCTTTGTCGCTTGTTAGAACCTGTATCCGCCATTTGTACCGCATTTCTCCCCTCTTATTTTGAATCGGGAGTTGAGTGGTATTTTGTGGTACCTCCACTCTTTCAGTACATTTCATGTGATTATAGGATTTTGTGACACCCTTATAATCGTGAAATGCATCGCAAAGTTATTTGCAATGTTTTGCAAATGAATGAGTTTCTGAACTTGAAGTTCAGTCTCTCTGGTACGTGGGTCTGAGGCAGGAATGCCTTGTACATTCCAATTAATTTCCTGGCATTCTGTTTGGTACTTATTATCTCCCCCTAATGCCGGGAAATGTTCCTCATTGAATATGCAATCAGCATACCGGGCCATAAACAGGTCCCCTGTTAGGGGCTCGAGGTATTTTATGATTGACGGAGATTTATACCCAACATAGATCCCAAGTTTCCTGTGCGGTCCCATTGAGGTACGCTGCGGTGGTGAGATCGGTATGTATGTAGCGCAACCGAACTTCGCAGATGGGAAATAGCTGGTGGATTTCCACGTACTAATTGTAGCGGGGAAGTGCTATGATATGCAGTTGTACGCAATTGGATTAAGTCAGCAGCGTGTAAAACTGCGTGACCCCAACATGATGTTGGTAAGTTGCAATTCTATAGTAATGATCTTGAATGAGCTTGATTCTCTTGATAAGAGATTCTGCTAAACCATTTTGTGTATGGACATATGGAACAGAGTGTTGAACTTGTATCCCAAGAGCCATACAATCGTCATTGAAGGCATGGTATGAAAATTCAGCACCAGTATCCATTCGAATTGATTGAATTCGATATTCAGGGTAATGTGCTCGTAATTGGATAATTTGACCAATTAACTTAGCAAATGCATGGTTTCGTGTGGATAAAAGACACACGTGTGACCATCTAGTAGATGCATCAATTAGAACCATGAAGTACCTGAACGGTCCACACAATAGTTGTATAGGACCACATATATCTCCTTGATTGTGTTCAAGGAATTTAAGTGGTTTAGCTCTGATTTTAAGATAAGAGGGTCTTAAAATCAATTTTCCGGTGGCACAGGAAGTGCACACAAAATCTGAGGATTCCGGAAATTTTGTTTTGAGGTATGTATGACCAATTGAATTGCTAATAATTTTCCTCATCATTGCAATGCCTGGATGGCCAAGGCGATCATGCCATATTTGGAATGTGTTTGTGTTTTGGAAAATTACTTTGTACGCAATATGTTGAACGGGTTTGATGTATGTATAGTACAATCCGGAGTTTAAAGATGGAATTTTTTCTAATACTTGTTTGCCATATCCGTTGTGTTTGGTTAAGAGGAGATATTCCTCTTTGTTGTCATTTCGGGTTTCAACATGGAAACCATTCTGACGGATATCTCTATAACTAAGTAGGGTACGTGTTGAATTGGGATACAAGAGTGCATCCTCAATTTCCAACTGTGTACCCATAGGGAGAGTGATAGAGGCACGACCAGAGCCTACTATTGTTGCATCGCGTCCAGCGATGGTTAAAATATTTCCTTTCCTCCTAGTAAGAGTTAGGAAATATTTTGTGTCCCTAAGTATAGAGTTTGTGGTACCACTATCCATAAGGCATAGTTCCACCTCCATTGGATTGACTCCAAAAATCTATATACACAAAAGAAGAATTTAATGAAATTCTTATAGTATATATATAATACATACAAACTTTATTTGCAATACCGAATATGTTCGATATATGATTGTAGCATACAAGATGACAACATTATTTATATTACAACAATGTAGTACTTAGTAGCTATGGGACTAGGAGTCTAACTGAGATCTCCAAATATGTCTAGAGAATGAAATTCTTCAAGGGTGTCCTCGGTGTACATGAGACCATCCTTCTTTGTAGAAGCACATGTGTCTTTGAGTTCTTGAAGGAACTGTTGAGAACATCCAGCTTCATTATTGTTGGATGTGAGATTAAAGTGTGCTTCAAATCTCTTCTCTTGAGCATTCTTGCCTTGAGCCAAAGACTGGATGTAGAGGTTCACGAGGTGCTTCGCGGTGCGGCATTTCTTGGTAGGATGGTTGTAGCAACCATATTTTTTGACAAATTTCAATTTTGTCAACTCGCTTACCAGAATTGCCTTTACCTTTCTTGAATCCACTTGATTTTTGCTTATTGTTGCGTTTGTGTTTACCTTTAAAGTTCTTTGAGTGGTCTTTTGAACCACGGAACTTATTGTTATTTTGATTAGCATGAACTTCAGGAAGTGGAGCAGCCCCAATGGGATGTTGCTAATTATTCTTTAAAAGAAGTTCAGCATGCTTTTCTGCCTGAAGCATGATATGCATAAGATCAAAATAAGTTTGGTAATTTGCAGCACGTCATTGCTGCTGTAGGACCCTGTCAGATGGGAGCATAGTTGAGAGAGTCTTCTCTATTTTGTCCGCATCTATTGGTTCCTTGTCACAAAACCGTAATTTGGAGCAAATTGTATGAAGGGCATGGTTATATTCTCCAACAGATTTGAAATTTGGAGTCTAAGATGTGCCCATTCATGATTAGCCTCAGGTAATATAATGACTTTCTCATTGTTCATATCTATTTTTGAGGGCTAACCATAGAGTGAGTGGATTCTCCTCATACAAATATTCCGCCTTTAAATCTGGATGTATGTGATTCCGTATTATGCTTAAAACGGAATATATCACAATATCCGGCGGAATTTGATCATTTGGAGGATCAAATATTACCCTTTGCAACCCACGTGTGGTTAGGTTGATTTTGAGGTCCATAGCCATGTAGGGTAATTGGTACCATCGAGAGCGAGAGGCTCAAAATCTTTGGTAGCCATGAAAGCCTACATGAAAAGTACAACATAAATGATTAATTTACATGAGGTAAATTAATGTGTAGGGTAATGTTGTAATGAAATGCAAAATATATGGAAAACAATATGAGTATTGTAATCCAAATATATACCTAAATTAAATATAACATGTGGTTATATTTATAATACCATGTAATCACAATATTGGTGGTGAACACCAATTTGTATGGCATAGCGTACAAGCAAAGTGCCATAAATTGTGATTTTATGGTATTTATGGTAGGTATAATATTTTGCAAAAAAAATTCCAAATTATTAAATACAATAGTACTCTCTAAATGGGAATTTTAAATTTTAAATTTGCGAAAGATAGCAAATTTAAATATGGTCGCAATTCATATTGTAAATAAATTGCAATAAAATAATCCTAAATATGTAAAAGTTATAGAAATGTGCATGCACATTTATTTGAACAATTACATAATTTTTAGATCCTGTAGGGACTGAAATGCTAATTCATAAAAGTACTGATTAACGGGTACAATTATAAATAAGCACAAGGACTATACTGCAAAAATTACAATAGTAATTGATTTAAAAGAAACATTCTGCATTTTCTATGAAATACAAGGGGGAAAATGCAAAATCCCGAAAACCTGGGCTAAAGCCCGTTCGGCCTTTGGGCCCATGTGGAGATGGTGGGGACCTTTTGGGCCAAAAACCCATTCTAGAGGCAACCATATAAAAGATGAGAGGAGCGTTAGGGAAACCCTAACCCCAAACATCTAGCTGCCACTGCCGGCCGGCCGGGCCTCGCCGCCAGGCTTCACCTCGCACCGGCTTTGTCGAGCGTTGGCCGCCACGCGCCTCCACACACCACCGGGCCTTGCGCTGCACGCCGCGCCTCGGAGCGCCGCCGCCGCCGCCGCTCGGCTCGCGCGCGCGAGCTGGGCGCCATCGCAGCGCGGCGCCACCGCCGGCCGCCGGGCTCGGGGCGCGCGCGCCGCCTTGCCGCGCCTGCGCGCCACGTGCCGTCGGCCGCCGGCGTTACCACGCCGTGAGGGCGGCCGCCGGCGCCGCTTCACGCCGTCGGCCGTGCCAAGTGCGGCCGCGCGCCTCGGGAGCGCCTCGACGCCGTTGTCGCGAAGCGCGGCGCCGCCGCCGGCTGCCGCTATCGCCGGCCGGGATCGATCGATCGCGCCGCGGCATCGCTGCCGCGTCGTCGCGCGGCCGCGAGCATCGCCACGGGCGCGGTCTCTCTCGCCGGACTTAGCCGACCGCGAACGCCGCGCCGCACCCCGCCGCCTTGCGCCAGCCACGCCGGCCTCGGGCTCGGGCGCTTGCCGGGGCTCGCGCCTTGTGGAGCGGGCGACGCCACGCGCCGCCATTGCTCGGCTCCTCTGAGACGTCGTCGACCGCGAGGACAGAGGCGAGGCGCACCGCGTTGGCGCGATGTAGGCGGTCGTGCGCGCCGCCGAGTTCATCGTGATGACGATTGCTGGGAGGGGATGCATGATGGTGGTTCTCACCTTGTCTTGCCGCTCTGTTTTCTCTGTTTGCCCTTGTGTAAATGAGCGTGTGCTGATAACGTATTGCAAGAGTAGAGACAAGTGATTAAGAGATAACTATTGCTTTCATTAACTTTATTCTGAATCTGTACATTGCTTTATATACATGGTAAAAGGTGGCAATGAAAAAGTGTCTTTTGGGAAAGACATCTGCACATTGGGCATATGTAACTGGCATAACTTGTTTGTAACAAAACCAATCTGCCTCAATCCCAGCCGGCCGCCAAGCCATCCGGTCGCGACTCCGTCGATCCACCCTCGGTCTCCCTCCCCTCTTCTCCAAACCAAGGAGAATGCCCAAATTATGCATTATTGGCGCTAACCCTAACTGGAACAGAAGCTGTATTTTTGGACAATGGCGGAACCAAATCCCCCGGGCTCAGTAGTGGAATAATCTAGGCTATCTGGGCTAGACCATGAAAATGTTACCTAGGCTGGACAAAATTTACCCAGGCTGTACACTAGATATTTTTACACACCTCGGACCAAAGTCTACTCTGTTCGAGGTGTGGCTCCGCCCCTATTTTTGGACCATGTTTAGCAAAAACTATGGAAAATCTTTGGAAAACACCAAAAGTCCTCTGTTGACTCTTATTGAGCCCACCACACTTGGAGCTGGGCCGAAGCCCAGGTTACCGCGGGTCCATGAAAGCCCAGCGTGATGCTGCTACACCCTGCCCCTCAGCACGGTGCCGAGGAGGGTGACACATGGCAGTCCAGGTCAGCGTGGCCCCGTGCTAGCCCCGTGGATCCCGAGCCTTCGTCCGAAGAACTCTACCTCAAATTCCTTGGAGATGAATTCAGTCGAAATTTTGAAGCCTTCCACATGTCTGTCATACAGACTATACACAATTTTTGTAAGATTCTACTTCTGCATTATCTTATTGTGTGATTAATCTTGCTTATAATTGCGATGATTTATTTTATAGATCGTCCGACAACACACGTTTCTCAACAACATGGCTACCATAGTTTCGGAAACCCTCGTCTTATTCCTCTTTCATCTGATTCCGCGCATGGTGGCCTTCCATCAAGAGGCACTGATCCTGGATCTCACAAGTTTTCACTTCAAGTTTTCACCAAGGACAGCTTGGAGAATGATGAGCAGAATGCAAAAAAAAAAAAAAAAGTGGTCTGCAAATGTCACTGGAGAACAAATGTTGGGGTAAATAAATCTGTAGGACTCATAATACTTCTGCATCGGGTGTGATTCACTGTAATAAAAAAAAAGGCTACGGACTTCTAGTCGGAAATAACTAAACCAACCAAAGAAGATGAGCATGGAAAGTATTCATACAATATTGACATACTTTTATGTCCCTTCTCGATGCCGATATGACCAATAGAGCAGCAACAAAACGCTGAATATTGTTCGCCCTTGGCCTGCAGATATGCATGGCTTCACGCGGAGAAGAGGCAGGTTCCTCATCTGCACTGATAGGTTTTGACTGCAGCAATAGACAACCACGATGACAGTAATCATTACGGGCAAGATCAGGTGCAACTGTAACATTCCGGCGACTTTCGACCAGTTCGAAAATGTATAATTGTGCATGTCTCATCCCTTCCAGGAGTATCTGAGTCGATATCTGTTGAACGAATGTATGCTATAGAAGTTGAGAAACTTTTTTTAAAAACACGACATGATTTTTTTCAAGAACAGACAGAAGAGTTGCGCGTTATATCATTAACAAGGCAAAAATAATAGTAAAACGACGGGGATCATTAAGGCCCTGTTTGGCACAGCTTCATGAGCTGTTGTGAGCTGTTTTTTGTCAAACACTCATTTTGCAAATAGCTTCACCCATGAAGCTCCTTTTTTTGTGCTCTCACAAAGGAATAGGGAGAGGTGAAGCTGAAAAAAGTAGCTTTTCACAGCTCTCTCCCTCAGGCCCATATTCCAAGGAAGTGACTGCCAATCTAATTCACAAATATTACACGCAATTGCCACTCCCCTCAGGCCCGTTCACCTCTCTGTTTCGAACGCACCGCCCGTATTCTCCAGTGCCCGTATTCTCTCTCCCGTCTCCTTCCTCCGAACGGACGTGCCGCCGCCATGGATGCCCCCTCGCCTGCACGCGATGCCGGCCGGGAAGCAGATGGATCGGGAGGCCAAGAAGATGATCCAATCACTGCACCGAGGGATTCGTTTTCGGCTCTTCTCTCACGGGCTGGAGGGCCACCGCCTTGGCCGCGCGGGTCTTGGCCTGGCGCTGCCCGGCCGGCGGCGGCCGGCCCGGCTGCTGGCGTGCCCTCGCGCGGCGGCGGCCGAGAACGGGCCGCGCGCGCGGCGGCGGCGGCGGCTGGCTAGCGCGGCTATCGCGCTGGCGGGCGGCGGCGGCGGCGGCGCGCGGCGCGCGCGCGGGCGGCGGCGGCGGCCGGCGGCGGCGGCGCGCGCGCGCGGCGGGCGGCGGCGGGCCAGCGCGGCCGCACGCACGCCCGGCGGCGCGCGCTGCGAGGGCCCTGGCGCCACGGCTTGAGCCGCGCGTCTCCCGGCTTGGCTCGGTGCGGTCTCGCGCCCCAGCCAGCGCTCAGTGCCCACCGACGGCGTCGAGCAGTCCAGCGAGGGCGGCTGGGGTTGGCCGGAATGGCGTGCTTCAGCGGCCAAGCATTTTGGGCCGGATTGGAGAACGGCTGAAGAAGTCGGAGATATTCATGTGCAAATCGGGGGCTCTTCTGCTCCTAGTCATGGCGCCTCTGCTCGGCGTCGAGGTGGTCGAGGTGGTCGTGGTGGACGCGCACAAAAGCCGCCTGCTGTTCCTGCTGCCCCGACAGCTGACACTATCGATCTCACCGATGCAAGGTAATCGAAATTTTCTGAATTTTACATGTGTGCTATGATGCTTGTCAATTGAAGAAACGTGCTGTTTGCGAAATTGAAGGCCATTACATTCTGAATGATGCTTGTCAATTGAAGGTCATTACCTCTGTATGATGCTTGTCAATTGAGTGCAAGACATTTTCATAGAAAGAAAGAAAAGGACAGCATACCAACTAACGCTATATTGGCAATTGTTGATACCAAATATAAATTAGTCACTTAACTAGAATAGTAGCTAATAAATAAAACCTTCACTTATCCTTACATTCTGAATAAATAAAGTTTGCTGTGTAACATTCTGAATGATGCTTACATGTGTGTTACGTGGTGTCATCCTTGTATATTTATGTTCGCAACAGCGAGGCAGATTGGTCTGATGAAAATACTAGGATAGTATGTGAGATTTTTGCTGACGAAGTTGAAAAGGGAAACCGGTCAAACACTCACTTGAATAAGGCTGGGTACAAGAATGTCATACAGAGGTTCAAAGAAAGGACTGGATGTGAGTACACTAGACTGCAATTCAAGAACAAGTGGGATAGGTTGAAAGCTGATTATGGTATTTGGAAGAAACTCACCAACCATCAAACTGGTATTGGATGGGATGAAAGGAAGCAGAACATTGTTACGCCAGAGACTTGGTGGAAGAAGACTATAAAAGTAATTGCACTTCATAAACATTTCTATTGCAAATTTCTCTCTAATTTCATTAGCATAATCTAACACACTTGTAATGTTTCATTGTAGGAAATTAAGGGTAGTTCTAGGTTCAAGCAAAGAGGGGGCTGAATGTGGAGAAGTTGGAAATTATGTTTGAGGACCTTCGTAACACTGGAGATGACCACTGGTGTGCGTCTAGTGGTGTAGCACCGTCCCAAGCAAGTCAGTCATGTGACAATTCTCAAATTAATGTTGATGATGAAGATGAAGCCGACAACGATGATGATAGTGAGCCAGAACAAGTGACACCTACTAGTGTGAGGGGGAAGAAGGGTGGAGGGGCTGTTAACAGTAAAGGAAAGAAACCTAAGACAAATACTGGGCGTTGGTTACAGGAACAGATGGGGAAAATAGTAGAGATGAATGAGAGGACAACTGCTTCTTGTGAGTCTATTGCAAGGAGGGATGACAAATCTGGATGTTTGGCACAGCTCAGCTTCACTAGTGAAGCTGTTTTTTTTAGATTCAGCTTCACGAGCAGCTTCACCGGTGAAGCTAAAGCTGTTTTGGAAAACTGTTTGGCAAAACAGCTTCACCAACAGCTTCATGCATGGCTGAGAGAGGGCAATTGTCCAAGATGCCCCTGTCTACCTGACTTGTTCTAACATTTGGAGTTGTATGTTTGTATATGGTTATATGAATTAAAAAATAATATATTTGAATGAGTATGAATTAAAAACTTAAAATAATAAAAAAAATAAAATCATTAGGAAGCAATATTAGTGTCTTGTTTATGTTTCGTAGTCACGAAGCTTTAACAAAAGTGCGCATATCAACATCACGTATCATGCTACATTACAAACATACATGCTCATGATGATCTAGAAAGATAGATTGCCTTTGCAAGGTCATCGCAGAATTTATCCATGTTCCGATCATTAGATTCCGAAGTTGATGTATCACCTGCATTTTGTGAAGGAATATGCTTTCTATACCTTTGAGGTATAGTGGGCACATAATCAGGATTCCGATCACATTTCCTAAAATCTTTGTCATCAAAGTGGTTCTCACGGATGAAGTTATGTAGGCACATTGTTGCAGCGACAATCATCTTTTGCTTATCCATCGGGTAACTCGGCATTTTGAGAAGGACCCTCCACTTCATTTTCCACACACCAAATGAACGCTCCACCACATTCCGAATACTTGAATGCAAATGGTTAAAGAGCTCTTGTTCACCACTAGGAGCAGGACCCCTCCTCCAATCTGGCACATGATACCTTTCACCCTTGTATGGTGCCAAGTATCCAGTCTATTTGGGTATCCGCATCAACATGGTAATATTTCCCGAGTATATAAAAGAAGTTTAACTGAGATGCATGTAAAAATTTCAGCCACATACTTGTGCACAAATTAATGTAATCTATACATACCTAGAGGGGGGTGTGGGAATTTTTCATGATCATGTCTAAGTGCATGAAAGAGCACACTTGTGTCATGCATAGAACCGGCTGCCCAATAGATGCATATGTGAATCGCATGTCAAAATCAACAATAGCAAGAACATTTTGCGTCGCTTGCCACTTCGACCAATGTATCTAATAAGGTCATCCGAAGGTGGGGTCGCTGAGATATGAGTACCATCTAGTGCTCCAATGCAATCTTTAAAATGAGGCATCATCCTACTATCATTAGTAAGCCTAGAATGTGTTGTAGAGAAGTTAGGATCAATAGGCCTTATGTAGTCCTCACACATAGAGACCAAACAAATCAAGACATCATCAAATTTTCGACTGATTGTCTCTGTAGAATGCTTGAATATACCATGCAAAGCACTTATTGACATACCATGCCCACAAACTAGTAGAAAGATAGCCAGTGATTCCATAGAATTCATGCGAAGAGATGACTCGAGACCATATGTACTCACTAACAAGTTATGTAGCTTATGAAACAATGATGCATTCATTCTGAACATTTTATGGGATTCATCTGGGGTGTTTAGCTTCTCCAATGTCCAACCATAACCAGACTGTGCTGGAGTTCTCGCTTCATTTTTGTCAAGATATGTCATGTAGTACTTGGTTGCAACAAGGGCACTAGCAACCAAATTATTTTGGTTAGACCGCAACACTTCCATAGTATTTGAAATCCAATCATCAGAATCACTATCATCCGTCTCAGTACCAGAATGTGATCTGTGCACATCAATAAAAACAACAACCATGAATAAACCAGCATGAAATGGTACAAATAGAAAGTATTAAACATTACAAGTGTACCAAATAAATAAAACAACACAAATTGGTCCAAATAAAAAGTATTAAACATTACAGTTGTTCCAAACAAATAAAACAACATAAATTGGTCTAAACATCAATATCAAATGAAAGGTATTGCACTACTTAGGCACATCATTTCTAGTCAACCACTCATGCTTCCTCCTCAACCAATCGATCCTATCCTCAGGAGTCCTCAAAGTCATAAACATCTCTCTCTCAGCCCTCTTGGTAAAAACAACAGTTGCAATGAAGTGCTCATTTGATCTTGGAGCAGCACCACACTCCTCAACCAATGCCATTACATCCTGTATGGAACATCCAGATTTGTCATCCCTCCTTGCAATAGACTCACAAGAAGCAGTTGTCCTCTCATTCATCTCTACTATTTTCCCCATCTGTTCCTGTAACCAACGCCCAGTATTTGTCTTAGGTTTCTTTCCTTTACTGTTAACAGCCCCTCCACCCCTCTTCCCCCTCACACTAGTAGGTGTCACTTGTTATGGCTCACTATCATCATCGTTGTCGGCTTCATCTTCATCATCAATATTAATTTGAGAATTGTCACATGACTGACTTGCTTGGGACGGTGCTACACCACTAGACGCACACCAGTGGTCATCTCCAGTGTTACGAAGGTCCTCAAACATAATTTCCAACTTCTCCACATTCTGTAGCCCTCTTTGCTTGAACCTAGAACTACCCTTAATTTCCTACAATGAAACATTACAAGTGTGTTAGATTATGCTAATGAAATTAGAGAGAAATTTGCAATAGAAATGTTTATGAAGTGCAATTACTTTTATAGTCTTCTTCCACCAAGTCTCTGGCATAACAATGTTCTGCTTCCTTTCATCCCATCCAATACCAGTTTGATGGTTGGTGAGTTTCTTCCAAATACCATAATCAGCTTTCAATCTATCCCACTTGTTCTTGAATTGCAGTCTAGTGTACTCACGTCCAGTCCTTTCTTTGAACCTCTGTATGACATTCTTGTACCCAGCCTTATTCAAGTGAGTGTTTGACCGGTTTCCCTTTTCAACTTCGTCAACAAAAATCTCACATACTATCCTAGTATTTTCATCAGACCAATCGCACCACATTGCGTAACATAAATATACAAGGATGACACCACGTAACACACATGTAAGCATCATTCAGAATGTTACACAGCAAACTTTATTTATTCAGAATGTAAGGATAAGTGAAGGTTTTATTTATTAGCTACTATTCTAGTTAAGTGACTAATTTATATTTGGTATCAACAATTGCCAATATAGCGTTAGTTGGTATGCTGTCCTTTTCTTTCTTTCTTTCTATGAAAATGTCTTGCACTCAATTGACAAGCATCATACAGAGGTAATGGCCTTCAATTTCGCAAACAGCACGTTTCTTCAATTGACAAGCATCATAGCACACATGTAAAATTCAGAAAATTTCGATTACCTTGCATCGGTGAGATCGATAGTGTCAGCTGTCGGGGCAGCAGGAACAGCAGGCGACTTTTGTGCGCGTCCACCACGACCACCTCGACCACCTCGACGCCGAGCAGAGGCGCCATGACTAGGAGCAGAAGAGCCCCCGATTTGCACATGAATATCTCCAACTTCTTCAGCCGTTCTCCAATCCGGCCCAAAATGCTTGGCGGCTGAAGCACGCCATTCGCCAACCCACCGCCGCTGGATCGGATGCGACGCCGTCGGTGGGCACAGAGTCGCTGGCTGGGGCGCGAGACCGCACCGAGCCAGGCTGGGAGACGCGCCGGTCAAGCCGTGGCGCCAGGCCTCGCGCAGCGCGCCGCCCGCCGGGCGTGTGGCTCGCCGCGCCGCCCGCCGCCGCCGCCGCGCCGCCGCCGCCGCCGCCGGGCGCGCCACCGCCGCGCTTAGCCGGCCGCCGCCGCCGCTGCCAGCGCGCGAAGAGCGCAGCAGCGGCCGCCGCCGCTGGCGCGCGCCAGGCCGTTCTCGCGGCCGCCGCCGCCGGGCACGCCAGAGCAGCCGCGGCCGCCGCCGGCCGGGCAGCGCCGAGCCAAGACCGCGCGGCCAAGGCGGTGGCCCTCCAGCCCGTGAGAGAAGAGCCGGAAACGAATCCCTCGGTGCAGTGATTGGATCATCTTCTTGGCCTCCCGATCCATCTGCTTCCCGGCCGGCATCGCGTGCAGGCGAGGGGGCATCCATGGCGGCGGCGCGTCCGTTCGGAGGAAGGAGACGGAGAGAGAATACGGCTTTGGAGAATACGGGCGGTGCTCAAACAGAGAGGTGAACGGGCCTGAGGGGAGTGGCAATTGCGTGTAATATTTGTGAATTAGATTGGCAGTCACTTCCTTGGAATATGGGCCTGAGGGAGAGAGCTGTGAAAAGCTACTTTTTTCAGCTTCACCTCTCCCTATTCCTTTGTGAGAGCACAAAAAAAGGAGCTTTATGGGTGAAGCTATTTGCAAAATGAGTGTTTGACAAAAAACAGCTCACAACAGCTCATGAAGCTGTTGGTGAAGCTGTGCCAAACAGGGCCATAGCATCCGCTATTGCGGTTGTCAGACAGATATAGCGCCCGCTATTTGCTCCAACACTATTAATTAGCTCCAAAAATATATATCTCAAAATGCTTCTCCTTCTTACAGTGATTTGTGTGGTACTTATTTGTTATCCTCCATTCCCCCTCCATGATAATAGTTCTTATTTTGTTTTTGCATGTTTTTCCTTTACAAACTGTTCGGTGTAGCCGGCAAATCACACGTTATGATTTACAATTCTAGTCGAAAGCAGCTGTCTTTGAGACACATCTCTGCACATTTTCTAGATGGGAACATGCATGCTACCCAGAAATCCAATATATATGTTTAGGTTAATAAGTCATGAATCATGATATATATATATATACATGAGTAACTTAAAACTGTTAGTGATTTTTAGATCCTCCTATTGGAATATATCACCTGCGATCCGTTATGCGAACGCCAATTTGCTACTACCCTAGTATCACTATGAGTCATGCTTGCGTATAGTATACCGTTAGAATAGACTCGGATAGTATACCGTTCATTAGATTTTCTCATTGGCTATTAAGTATCTTGTTGCTTGCTTGCTGCCACGCCCCTCCCCTCTCCTCCCCGCGCGCGCGCCCCGTCTCCCGTCCGCGGACTGCGGTGCGGTAGCTAGCGAGCGAGCATTGTTCGCGCGCTGCAGCGGCCATTCCACACTTCCACCATGGCTTGCAGTCTCCGCGCCCGCCCGCACGCCACAAACCAAAAGCCCTGCGCGCAGCACCGATCAAACGTTTACGCACCGTGTATGTGACACCGATCCAGTGTCAATGATTTCTATCCCATTGTTCTACGCGTACATGAATATCTTTGTGCCTTGGGTAAATTACTGCAAGGCGAAGAGCAAATCGAAGCGAAGGAGCAAACGCTAGCTGCCAAGTTGCTCGAAATTAACACCAAGTAGACTGATCGGATAGAAACATAGATTCATCGATCGTTTCTATCAGCCACAGCCAAAAACTAACAACAAATCCTAATATGAATAGACAGCAATACCACCCCCAACCGCACCAGGGTAGAAGTCTACACTCAATTGATTTCCTACTAACGATGATGTCAGAACTTCTTAGGATGAAAGATGCTTGTTATTCTTGCACTCGGCAAGTGTGTTCTCTGTTCCTTGACATATCCTCAAGATCACAATAACATGCTCGTGGCATTGTAATGATTAATTCATAAACCTCAATCCATTTGGAAGTTTTCTTGTAGAACAAATATAATTATTTGATAATTGTGATATAAAAAGTGCAATTCTTTGTGGTGGCATAACAATGTGGTGCTCCATGTAATTATCCCAGGGATAATTACATAAAAGCATACGAATTATTATTCACCTAATCAGTAGAATACTATTCCGACGAATAATAAACCTTTATCAAAGTTGTGCAACAGAACAATAATGTAGAACTGTATTATTATTACAGCATTTGCCATGAAGACTATTGTCTTAATTACATATACATAAGGGGCAAAAGATACAGGCTGATACCCTAGAACTCTTCTGATCGGCTCAGTGGGACACCTACTCGTCCTAGCCGTAGTATAAGGGGTCCACCTCTCTAGCTTCTCATAATCACCGTCCTCCTCTCCCGTGAACTCGGCATTGCCTGCTGCCCCTTCATCCGATTCGAAGTATTCCTCGGTCGGAGTGGGGTCTAACAAAGGAGAATAATAGTAAAGATGAGTACTGACATACTTAGCAAGCACAATACTAGCAAAATGCATTGTATGCCTCTCTTTGTTCTTAAGTCCAGTTCTAGTCCTCTAAATTCAGAAATTAGTTTTACCAAATTAGTTGACATCTTTTAATTGTGAAAATTTCTACTTTTCACTCGAGTGAAGAAAGATCCTTAGTGATTACCGTAGTCCCCAATCAAAAAGACTGGCATAAATTCATGATTTTATTTAGCACTGCGCAGGCTTGTGCCACTGTACCCATAGCTACTCTGAAACATCTTAACTAGGCTTTCCACACTTCTTTTGGTGTGGGGTCAAGTTCAAAGTATAGAACTTTTCCTGGGTTACGTTGCTCAATTCTCCAACCCCATCTATTATCTATCGGTGTACCGGGTCACTCACCTGGCTCCACCGACTTTCAATAGTGTTTGGTTGGTACCGGCTCCCGGCCCAACACTCTATCTACGCATTTAGCTTCTCAAGACTCAATCACTTCCAGACTGGCATTACTGGTCTTGAGCTTCATCCATCTCTACTCACACATAATTACTTATCCAATTTAGAGAGATGAATAATGTAATAGGGTACTATCTCCTGCTCGTCCGAGATGGAAAAATGATTGGCACTTAATTTACAGTCCCTGTTCCGAGTGAGAGTTTGGTAGATCCTTATATACTAGCCATATGTAAAGGGGTCCTGCCTGTCCTCTCTCTGTCTTTTCAAGGTCCCCTTTACCCTCCTTTATATATATACTTGTAGTCCTACTACTCCTCTCAGCCGGACTACTACTTTACCTCATCTCTTTATCTTTCTTTCTCTTTTTTTATCCTCTTTTCTTTTCTCATTCATACATCTTTCATCTTCTTTATCGATTTGACTTTTTCAAATACCTTTTTCAGGTGCAATTATGCTATAATGATATAGAAAGTAATTTGTACATTTGACATAACTATATTTGTGATCAAGAATTAGCCAGCCTAAGTAGTAGTAAATGTTGGAATCAATGGCAACTTGGTTTGCTACCTCGGCTTGACCTTGGTCAATTTCTACATTACAAGCAGACGCTCGTATATAAGAAGCTATTTATTTAGGGTACTAGTAGATTGGAAAATGTTTCCCACTCCCACGTCGGTGGATTTATAACTTATCTAATGGCTAAGATCTAGATAAAAGCATACTAAACCACTGCAAAATTTTACCTTAAAGGCCCAGGCCTCTCGGCTCGGCCCAACACTCGGCTGACGCTTTGCAGTCCTCTTATTCGGTTGACACTCATACTCCTTTCTCTCGGTTGGCTCCCGTACTCCTCTTTTTCCTTGACCGATGCTCTCACTCCTCCACTCGGCTTCCTCAACACCGAAGACGTTACCTCCTCTCCTCCTTCTCGTGGTTTGTGACCCCTCCTAGCCTAGCTACTTGGCGCACTTGCTTTATCCGGCTCGGATCTGGATGGATCTCTCCTCCTTTGGCCGCTCTCGCCGAATATAGCGGCTTCTACCGCCTCCTCCTCGTTGGATCTGGTGGCTACCCACTGGATCTGGCGGCTACTCACCAGATCTGCGATGGTTCGGCTCCCTCAACTACTCAGCTACTCTGACTACTCGGCAAATCAACTTCGACTGCTCGGCTACTCTACTGCTTGGCCTCTCCGACTACTCAACTATAATGACTACTTGGCTGCTCTGACTACTCGGCCTCCGACTACGACTACTCGGCTACAACTACGGCTACTCGGCCTCCAACCACAACTACTCGGCTACGACTACGGCTACTTGGCCTACAACTATGACTACTCGGATCCGACTACGACTACTTGGCCTCCATCTCGCTCAACATCCCCTTTACCACAAGAGGATGCCGCCGGTCAGGGATTGCTATAGTAGGCTTGGCTTGGCTAGATGGCTGTACTGAGGCTTGGTTGTGACAACTCTGTGGTTCCACCTCCTCTCGCCTCCATCTACACTCAAACGTTTTGATTTTAGTTCATGTTCTTATTACATTTTTACCTTCTTTACCACACCCAGTCTTGGGGAATTCTAGTGGCTGTATTGACGGGACTCGAGTTTGGGGTCCATGCGTCCGAGAGCGGATCTCCAAGCCCGATGGCGCTCATGGTACTGGCGTCGGTTGCTGTGGTAGCCACCGGTTGTGCTGGGTAGGTTCTCCCTCATTCTTGACTACCTGGTTCAACTGGACGGGCTCAAGAGGAGTAGTACCAAAAGTTTGTATGCTTACTCGAGACGAAACCAAAAAGGGACATACGAAAAAATGGGAGGAAATGTGGGCCTACTTGGGTGTCGGGCTGAGAATGGAAAGTGTTCAGTGGTGGGGTTGTGGTGTGGTCCTCACGCAGTCATAGTCATGGACGAAGGTGCGATTAAGGTACTTGTCACGGTTGGGGACATCGTCTTGTGGTGGTCCACCCTGTTGGCCTCCTTGTCCTGTGGTCCTCGTTTGCCTTCATCTTCTCTACGTTCTACCTCCCCTTCCCTGACACTCTTCTCTTCTCACTTGGATGGCGGCTGGTTGTGGCTTTGGTGGGATCAACTCTCTAGCCTTCGGTCAAGAGCGATAATGGATGGAAATGGGCTTTCGGTTGGCGTGGGGGCTCGGATGCTCTTGGCTGTTCTTGGTGTTCTTGGAGGCTTGGCTGGCTTGGACGCTTTTCTATGGGCCTGTGATCTTTCAGCTGTTTTGGCTTCAGTGGTTTCTGGAAATGCAGTGGGCAATGCGGGTGATTGCTGGATCTGAGGCTTATATATGGGAGGTTTCGGAGCTCGGTTGGCTTCTTGCTATGCACAGTTGGGCAGCGCCGACCATATCCTTATATGTGTCTTGCCTTCCCGTTGATTTGGATCGAAGGTCCTAAGTGTGGGCTAGGCACTGTTTTGGGATTTATTGCGACTAAGGTAAGTTTGAAAAATATGGGCTTTGGATTTTAGTTGCCGGATGATGAGGCCCACTAATAGTGAGAGATGCCGATCGGTTCGAGATGGTCTGGGAACATCTAAGAATGCCATTCTATTTGGCTCTAGTAGCCCGAGAGTACTGATGGCAACTATTTTCCCCTCTCTCTTATTCTCTCTTGGATTATTACTTGATTTGCTCTCCACTTACCAAGAAAAGGATATGGTTTGGGATGGCCGGCTTAGGATTCTAACGTTAACTAATCGCAAGAACAAGGCACTGGAATGCAATGCACCAACTTACTTAGCTTTTAGATTACTGCAATTAAAATTTTAGAAATTATTGTTTCTTATGCATCATTTTTGTAAAAAGGGGTGTAATTTATTCTTGTAATTACTACTTGTAATAACTCTTAATTAAATTTTTAATTATTGCTAATTATACTTTTTTAAAGGTAACTAGGGTTAGGGTTCTTTCATAACAATCCTTACAAAATTTAGAAACGAAACCTCTATCATATCCCATCACATCTTAAAAAGCGAAACCTTTATCATACGGACCCAAATCATGTAAGCTAAAGGTAAAATTACACGCACAAACTTACTATATGTTGTTTTCTGGAAATAACATACTAAAATGAGTTGGCTAATTTCCATGGCATCGTGGTTATTCATTAGAAACAATGAATTTGATAAAGTAGACTTAATTAATTTTTAATTTTAACAAACACTACGTTACATTTACATATGGTGGTGTTTATGCTTTTTTAAAGGAGGGTGTTCATGCTGTTGCTGTAGCCTTGCTACCTTTTGCTCACAAGGAGCTTTTCCTAGCTAAATGGGTGGTAGCCCATCTTCATGTAAAGTAAAAGTAGCATATTTTTAGCCGTACACATTTACCCGCAGAACAATACTTTTGTTCACCCACACGAACAACATAACATTGAAATTTACCTTTCTTTTTTTTTAATTTCACATATCTGGTGCTTGATTGACCCAATTCTATCGCTACTCTATCAACTTTTGGTTCCCACCCCAGGCTACATGGGCCTGTTTGGTTGGAGATTGGAAAAAGCTGTCTGGGCCAGGCATACATCCCAGACGTTCGATTTTGAATGCCTGAGTCAAGATGTGTTATCTGACAGGTATTAACCTGTGAGACTTCCAATCAAACAAGCCCATTGTGCCTAGTTGGGACAGCGTTTGGTTGCCGCCCTAGCCACTTGCCTGGTCCAGGCCAGAACACCAGTCCCAGGCCAACGAAAACGAACGCTTGGGAGCCAGTCAGCCAGCCAGACTATCCAAAGTCTTATTTTTCATCCAAAAGTTTCAGAGACAGGCTTCTGACAGAACACTACATCATCAGGCTTGCCTGATTAGACAAAAATTATTAGAATACCATATTACTTCTAGACATCGTTTTTTACTGGACACAAAACTCAATGCACCAACCAAAAAAAAGTCCTTGTTCTTGCCACACTTACTGGCCTCACGAAGTGTGGTTGAACACTTGAACCTTTGTGCGTTTTCACACG
This sequence comes from Dendrocalamus sinicus, assembly GCA_036346575.1. NCBI lineage: Eukaryota > Viridiplantae > Streptophyta > Magnoliopsida > Poales > Poaceae > Dendrocalamus > Dendrocalamus sinicus. Next base: position 4,490,030 of record CM070660.1, on the reverse strand, counting down.
CGTCTGCGTTTCTTGGCTTTAAGTTTTGTACTTATCCATGTTTGAATTTCTATTATTTTCTACGTTCTAATACTAAAACTGGAAGAAGCAGCAATTTATCCCAAGAAAAACTGTAAACTCATTCATCAGCTCGCCGTTGTTTTTGAGAGCTTTTTTATTATTTAATCTGTTTTTTAAAAATTATTTTATTAATGACTCTTTCTTAACTTTATTTCTAAATCTTATCATTTTAACTATGCCACCATCCGTAGCATGTAACATGGTATTTACATGCTGCCATACTAGTATACTCCGTGTGACAAGGGAGTGCCACACAAGAGACTGCCACAGCTAACATAGCATGGTTTTGCCACGTTGGTATTTTTTCTGATCCCATGCTCAGCCAGTAGCCAGTCACTGCACCAGGAGAGGCACGAAATTGCAATGGACCTAGGTCCTGTTTGGATACGTTTAAAATCCGATTCTGGGTAGAATTAAACGAGAATCCCACCCAAACGCTTTGATTATTTTTCGATTCTTTCAACCGCCGCGGTGGGAAAAATCAGCATTTACACTGAGAATCCAAAATCCTGTACCGTAAGCCCCATCAGGATTATTCAGATTATTCAGATCGCAGATTCTTCAGATCGCGACTTATCAGAAAATCTTGATCAAATTAAAATCGATTCTCAGATAAGCGTATCCAAACAGGGCCCTAGCACGACAACTTTCCTGGTTCTGCGGCGGTCGAATGGCGCGGCACCTTTAGAGCAAGTACAATAGTATAGCATGTCCATTTCATCTATAGCCTTCAAAAAAATAGTTCATACAATAAGGTAGCTATTACAATAACTATTTGGCCCCATGTGTAAGAGAGTGAAATGCATATTTTTACGTGCTATAGCTAGTTGTAATTTAGTAGCCAGCTTCCTTCTCTCTCTTCCTTTCTCTCTCTGCCACGTAAGATTTGGTTGATATTATATTTGGTATAGCCTACTGACTAAGCCTTATTGTACCTGCTCTAAGCCTTATTGTACCTGCTCTTAGAGCATGTACAATAAGGCTTAGTCAGCAGACTATAGCAAATATAATATCAACAAAATCTTATGTGGCAGAGAGAGAAAGGAAGAGAGAGAAGGAAACTGGCTACTAAATTGTAGCTAGCTATAGCACGTAAAAATATGCATTTCACTCTCTTACACGTGGGGCCAAATAGTTATTGTAATAGCTACCTTATTGTATGAACTATTTTTTTGAATGCTATAGATGAAGTGAACAAGTATTATAGCCACTAGTTGGCTATACTATTGTACTTGCTCTTATAAGCCTATTATCTACTGTGTCTATCCAAAGAGTACTGTGCTGTGGGGAGCTATCACAGTACAGGGGCGTAGTAGGAGCCACGTGTTATCCACGAGTTCTTTCATGCTTGGCAAGGAAACTACATTTACAATTTCATGTTACATTAGACTAATTTTTAAATTAAGCTAACATGATGGGATCAAATAAAAAAACACGAATGTAGTAAAACCATGCCATGTTGTGTGGTGGTCGTGCGTGGCACTCTTTCCACATTGGATATACACGTTGAATATACTAGTGTGACAGCTGTGCTCATTCTGGCTGCGAGCTGCCGGCTTTTTTTATACTGTGCAACACTACTTTAGATTATTTTTTATACTATTACTGATGTTAAATTTTCAGTGTAAATAAATTTTTAAAAAAGAAATTAATAAAGTTACATAATCTCGAACAATGAAAAAATAAAGACAAAAAAGACAAAAAACAATTAAAAAGCAAAACAAAATCAGAAAAACAAAATAAAAAAAGCTAAACACTGAAGCTAACTTAGGGCCTGTTTGGTAGAGCTCCACCAACTTCAGATCCACCAAAAATAGCTCCACTCCACGAATTTTTACTCAAACGCTCCCGCTCCACGAAATCTAGATCCACCAAAATACTGAATCTAGCTTCAGATTCATGAAATCCATGGAACACCTCAAGGGGTGCTCCACGAAACCTTGTTTCATATCTACTCGTGGAGTTGGGTGGTAATTACCCACCTTTTGCCACTGGTTACACATCTCATCCCATACCACCATAAAACCTATGGGTAAAACAGGTCATTCCTACCAAAAACTCAGTTTCGTGGATCTGGAACTGCTGTGCAAGCCAAACAGTTTTGTCCAGCTCTATGGTGGGATCCCAGATTCACAGTGGAGCTGTTTTTGGTAGATCTGCTGCTCCAGATTTATTTTTTTCAGTGGTGAAGTTCTGCCAAACAGGCCTTTAGCAGAGTACGATAGTGGCGCGGCTAAAAAAAGTCAGACTTAAAAATAAAGTTAAGGAGGAATGATTAATAAAGTATTTTTTGAAAAAAAAGTAATGAGAAAATTTCTGTTTTTGACTTTGTTCCGTCGATTTTTACGAGACGAAACCTGCAGGACTTTTTACTGCGCCACCAACCATCTCTCCTACCTTGGCTCCCTCGCCGCAAGACCAAACGAGAGGGAGGGAAACACAGTAGATCCCTTCTCAAGGCTTCATCCCCTCTCCTCGTCCTCCCCACCTGCCCGCCTCCCTCCCACCTGCTCTCTCCTCCTCCTCCTCTCCTCGCCTTATTGGAGAGGGAGGCGTGCGCCCAGGTGCCCAGAGAGATCTCTCGTCTGCTCCTTCCGTTCGCCCGTCCTGCTGCTAGTTTCCAAGAACGCCGCCGCCGCCGCCGCCTCTTCTTGGAGTAATATTTGAAAATTTTTCTTTGGCGCAAATCGGCCCAAGAACCCGCTTGGTGCTGCCTTTGGCTCCATGGAGGGCTTCTTGCTCAGCCTGAACCCCTTCCGGTTCAAGCCGATTTGGCCGGCAAGGACTGCCCCCAAATCCCTCTGAAGCCCTAGAAATCCTCCTCCTGTCCGGGGATTGAAAGAAATCCCCGGCCGCCGTTCCCCAACCCTTCGTTTTCTTGGTTAATCTGAAGCTTCCCGTGCAATCCTTGTGCTCCCCGGGGTTTCTGAGAGACCCGCTTCCCTCCCTCCCCCGAAAACCCTAAAGCCATGTTCTTTTTTCCACGAATCCCCTCAAAGGACATGAGATTGTTGCGAAACGCCCCTTCTTTTGTGTAGTGCTCCGGGCTGGGCTTCCTTGTTGGTGGTGCTGCAAGGATGGCGAGGGAGGACGGCCCGGAGTTCGTGAGGTGGAGGGAGGAGTTCGTGTCACAGGAGAGGGGCAGCCGCGTCGTGCATTACTACCTGGAGGACGCGGAGGGCGCGTCGCACCTCGCCGTTGTGGGCACAGAGCGGAGCCTGCGCCACATGCTCTATGTCGTGTCAGAGGACTTCCGCGGGGCGCAGGGATGCGGTGGCGTTGACGGTGGGCCGGGGGTGTTCGCGCGCAAGTGGCGGTCACGCCGTGAGGTGGTGGATTGGCTCGCATCCTTCCTTCCGGCGAAGATCCTCGCCTCAAGTAATTCTCACCTCTTCTGTTTTTAGCACTCAATACATGAATTCGGCTGACACTAAGTATACCATCCGTTATTTAAAAAAAAATTTGATTTTGAACATGTTTTACTATGTAGTGTCTTCGGAACCTACGGATGTTTTGGAGTAAGTTCATTTTAGGCACTTAGCCATGAACGTAGCTTAGCAGAAGTATTTTGAATTTCTTGAAAATTCTGTCTAGATAGCTTACCACATCCGTCCTTAGTATAGAAGCATGTTCGCCACAGACACAACTGGACAAGTTCAATATCAGACTAAAATGCTACTTGAGCGACTTAAATGGCACAGCAAAACAACGTTGAGGGCCCTATGTCCAATTTTTACCACAAATTAAAATATGGTGACATTCATACACTACCTGGCAGCATTCGTCAGCACATATATTTGGATGTCATGCCTTGTTGCTGTTTGGGCCTATGTATTTTATCTATCGGGTGACTGTGGTAACATGTGATATGTGGTAACATGGCTTGTTATGCACTTCACAAACACTGCTTTCCACCATTTTACAACTGGGAGTGAGAAGTGGCTATCAAGTTTTTGTACCATAGGTCTCCTCTTTATTTGTACATAAATTGTACCAGACACCTGGAACAGCTTTTAAACAACACTGAGAGTTAAATGTGGCAAATTCATCTAATTTAAATCTTCTTTTCAGGAACGTAGAACAAAAGCATAGACCATTGGGGTTAGTTCCAGACTTTCCAGACCAGTCATTAAAAGAATTCTTCATACTAGTTACGATTCAGTTGACAGTTATACCACATCAAATATCTTTATTCATTTACTGCAAAAGATATAAATCACCAATGCTTGCTATCAACCAGTATCTCACATTCTCACTTGCTAGTGTGATATGATCCATCAATGCTTGCTATCAACCATTATCTCACTTGCCACCAATGCTTGCTATCAACCATTATCTCACCTGCCACCAATGCTTGCTATCAACCATTATCTCATTTGCTAGTGTGATATAAACGACCAATACTTGCTACCAACTATTATCTTGCTAACGATACCAGCGAAGATGGGTTGGATAAAATTAATTATGTGTCCTTTCCCCATCCTAATATGAAAAATGCCATATTAGCATCCAACTGAATGTCGATATGGTTCAAATTTAGTTAGCCAAAGTGCTAAACAAATGTGTGTTCAGACAATCAGCTTAGAATAATTTCCAAATTTTTATGTAAGTCTGTGTTGTATAAGGATGTGGTATTTTTTTTCCTATCTTCTTTTGTATTGCCATAATGATGGGCTTAAAAACTTGATATGTGACACTTCATACTTGCAACCACTTATATTTCAGGAAACTTGAAATTTAGATGATTAGGGGCCTGTAACTACTAAAGCAATAACTTTGTGAGTACATAAAATGAAAAATTTTGGTTCGTAAGTTTTGGTTAGGAAAAAAGGTGTATTAGTGTCATAATTCCAAAGTAAAATTTGCATGCCTCTCCTCTAGTTTTGACTAAACTAGGCCCCGAGAAAAGCCCCTTTCCTCTGAGTTGGGGCTGGTCCTGCATGGCCTACTGATAAAAGGTAACATTGGGCTAGCCTGGCAAGTTGAACAGGTGAAAGTCCAGTCACTCCGCCAAGTTCAGGGCTTCAAGCTGTAACCAATTCTATTCTTCTAGGAACAACAATGGCCCTTTATGGGCTGCTTAGCTTCTTCATATTGATGGCTTTTGAGAGAAGCTTTAACTGGGCCAATTCCTTGTTCAAATGTTTTTTTATTGAATAACTTTTTAGTGATAAGTATCCTCTGTACTTATTCTTTTCTTGGTTGTCTTTCTTACCACACAGTGTTAGCTACCTGTCAAGTCATTCCTGTTTAGCATATAACTTGTATTATCAATATCTGTATTATTTTGTTTTAGTTGGTCATTGGTGGCATTCTTTTTTTAGTAGTTATTAATAATAGCTTATTGCTCATTTCAGAATTTTCAAAATTTGGACCTCATATGGGTAATGATATTGGATTAGATGGATATGGTGAAACTGGTAGCTTTATGTGTCACAATCTGGTAAGCAATCACTTATAATTTTGGTGTATGTTTTCTCTTCATCTTTTGTGAACGTATTTATTCTTTTCTTAATTATACCGTTAGGGGAAGGCCTGCAGCTCAGACATTATGTGGTCTGGTTCTTTCTGGACTTGTGGCAAGCAGCTTCGCCACTATCAAGCTTTTTGTCGTAATGGAACCACAATATCTGTAAGTTTTGTCATGACTGTGTATATATACCTTGTTACCCATGATCGTTTTTGGAATGTTACATGGCATCTCATTTTGCAGACCCACTCATTTGTGCTTGTCATGTCAGAGGAGGAAAATCGCTATCTTGCATACTTGGAAGATATGTATGAAGATAAGAAGGGACTGAAGAAGGTTAAAGTTCGATGGTTTCATCAAAACCAGGAATTTGCTTGTGCTATACCTCCTCCTCCTCCTCATCCTTGCGAAGTTTTCATCACTCCTTACTCTCAAGTAATCAGTGTGGAGTGTGTTGATGATATTGGAACTGTTCTAACTCCTAATCATTATGAAAAATGTGCCAATGCATTGCCAAATTCTTCTTTAGTGGGGATCCGTTTCTGCTTTCGCCAGTACAGTAAAAATAAGTTTAAGCATTTTGACTTGAGAACATTACGTGGATATTTTAGTCAAGCTGCTGTTTTGTCCTTAAAAGTTTCACCTGAGCAAGAAAAGGATGGTTCTGATATCATAAAGGTAGAAGAACATTGGACACCTGGAAATACTAAGTTTTCGAAGCAGTTTGAGAGGCTTTATTCAAAATGTTTGGGTACCAAAATATGTCGAGGCCCACAAGCAGATTCCATACCATCTTATCAGAAGCTAAGTAATAAGCAATCTCCTGGAATACATCTCTCGGTCAAGTTTATAGGGCCCCAGAGTCAGCCAATGCCAACCTACAATGTTGGTGACAGAATAGAGGTCTTGTGTCAGGACAGTGGCATTGTAGGCTGCTGGTTCAGGTGTACGGTTCTGAAGTCATGTATTAATCATAACAAACTGAAGGTTCAATACGATGATCTCCAAAATGCTGATGATTGTGGGAGGTTGGAGGTACGACTACTGATCTTAGTATGAAATTTAAGCTGGATTATGCATTTGATAAAGGGAAAATACAGCATAACATTTGGCATTTTGGTACTCCCTTTTTTGCCTAATGTCATGATCTATTCTATTATGCCTGCATAAAATTTTCTTTGATAGCAAGGTTGAAGTTATTTCTTGCCATGTCAATCAATCTATTTCTATGCTTCTGTGTAGGAGCGGGTGCCTGCCTCTACATTGGCTCTTCCTGATAAACTGGGACTGAGATGCCCAGACCGGCTCAGAATTAGACCACGTCGTCAAGAAAATAGTTTGGTTGATGGTACTGCTCTTTTACCTGGAACAGCTGTTGATGTCTGGCAATTTAGCGGCTGGTGGGAAGGAGTTGTAGTCAGTGCAGACAACATTTCAGCTGATAGCCTGCAAATATATTTTCCAGGTGCTTTTCTTTGCTGAAATGATATTTTCCATTCTGTCCTCCGTCCCTATGAAAAACAATAGTTGTCTTGATAAAATGATTGTCTAATGGCAATTTAAGAGAGTAAAATCCAGATGGTTCATGTATGAGGTGCCGTTTTCTGCTATGGCTAAATCCCCAAGTTGTAGGACATATCTATTTTGAACTTAGTACGCTTTTATGTACTTTAAATCTATTATGTAATGTGCTGTGATATATGGATAATCATATTCTATCACATCAATTACCAAGATAACCTTCTTTGTCCATATAATGGATTGCTTCCAGACATTTTCAAGCAATTCTATGACATAAGATAGATGATGACATATCAAGATATGACATATAGGAAGTCAGTATTTATTTACACCTTAACTAAAGCAAAAGTCTTAATACAGTTAAATTCTATGATGTACTTCAAATTTTGTGGCTATCCAATACAGAACAGAGTATCAATACCATGCACTCCTCATCTGCAACTAAACAAGATGACGATAACATAAGAGAGGGATTCAACTTCTATAGAAGATTCACAATTCAACAGTCTTAGATTCTCAACAAATAACGTTTCAAAATATTATTATATGAAAAATACAAATATGTAGCCACTTGATCAAAGCAATTTGAAGCTTGAATAAACATTAATAAAAGAATAGCAGCAGAAACCAAAATTTCAAAGGAAATAGGAAATGGAAAGACAAATCAAAAGATGCATTGCATATAGATGCAAGCACCATTGGCTCATTGAACGCCACAGGAAACTGCAGTAGAGTATCGCACAGGACTCCACGCTGGATGTCTACCTACCACACCGATATATTATGTAATAGCATTAACAACATTTCCCCCCAGATTTTAATGACAACTTTGAAAATTACTAATACTTGTCACTTCTGCCATATCGACACCATGGCAGGACTTTAAAGAAAAAAAAGGCAATGCCACAATTAGGCTACCCTCTTGAGATTTACCATAACAATAACAACAAAGCCTTTTTGTTCTAAACAAGTTAGGTTAGTCTAGAAATAAATTTTTCTCAAGGTCAAAGAAATGAGTCTTGTAATGAAATCTTAAGCCGTACATCCTGCTATTTGAACCAAGAGCCGAAAACGCCGCTTCTAAATCTTTTTCTTATGTCATGGTTGTGGTACGTGGATTGTTAACTTCCATACGCTCCTATCTAAATCCAACTCTTTGATACATTCCAATCCCTCAAGTCTCTTTTAACTACTTTCTCCCACGCCAGTCTTGGTCGACCTCTGTCTCTTCTTATGTTTTCAGTACGTCTTAAAATTTTACTACGTACTGGTGCCTCAGAAAGCCTCCATTGGAGATGTCCAAACCATCTCAACGATGTTGGACAAGCTTATCTTTAATTGGTGCTACCTCTGCCCTATCACGTATATCATCATTGCGGATTCCTTTTGAGTTTTACATAAGACATTTGTCCCACTAAGGGAATACCCTAACTTATTGAAGTGTTATTACATGGGATGCACCTAGCCTGTACTAATAACCTCACCTGATACATATTAACATGGAGAAACATTGAAAACTTAGTAGCTCTACTCTGTGTGAAATTAGATATAGTAGCTCTACTCTGTGAAATTAGATATATTTCGATCTTTGTGGGATAGAAACTAGCAAAGACGTGTGCCTCATCTTCTACCAATGACCCTATGTTTTTTCCATTATATCTCTGCTTCAAGTTACTTCTGTAAGTTGAAACAAAAGGAAGATGCTGACATGCCTATTATGTTTCCAGGTGAAAACTTTTTTCGGGTATGCCAGCTAAAGAATGTAAGAATTTCAGAAGATTGGGTCAAGAACCGCTGGGTAGACATTGAAACGAAGCCAGACGTGTTGTCAAGAATACCTTCGGTTGGTGTCCGAACAAGGCAACCTGATAACGTGACATCTGCTGGGGGGCTAGACACCGGCAGTTCTGTAATGTCTGACCAAGAGCTTGCAGCTGTGCAATCAAACTCTAGTGGAGATAAACAAACAGGAGTTGACAAGCAAACTGAGGTTAGTTTGACTGATAAGGCCTCTGCTTTTGCAGAGGATGAGAAGCAAACAATTCTAGGGAAGCGGCCTAGGGACGATGATGCTGAACAGGACTGCGATGGGGAAGTAGGTGTAGATGTTGGCGAGTCATGAAGTTTGGAAAGCTCAACCTCAGTAGACTTATGTACATAGCTATAGATATGGTAATGAGACCCCCAGTGGAGGGGTTTTACTAGGTTGCTGATATCAGAGTATGGTAGTCTCTTTTCATACACGCATTTTTCATAGTTTCTGTATTTCGTTGCTAGTTGTCTTATCTGTCACCAGATACACGGGTTGCTATCGTGAGCATCCTATGAACTAAAGCTGCGCATGTTGATCTGAAGAAGTTGCAAAATGAGTGTATTTTTCTCGCCCAAATTCTGTACCATCCATTTATGGCATCCTCGATCTGAAGTCAAGAAATTGTCCTGGACTACCGGGTGCCAATGCCATCCCACGATCACATCATTTTCTGTTATGTTAGGCCTGGTGTCCCTGACATGAGCATGTCACATGATGCACTGCCTATTTGCCTCGTTCCTTCACCCATGCAAACTCTTGGCTGCTATGATTGACAAGGGCTAACAGATCTCATCTTACTACATATGGACGTGTCGAGTTTGTTACAAGGTACACCGTACATGGCAACTGGGCTACTTGGTACAATATCTGCAACGATGAAGGGAAAGCAACCTGAAGAACTGTAAAGGGATCTACAGCCTAAGCCACTGCTCGCCGTTGACGAATTGCCGGCCGAGGAACGGCCGCGCCTCGTCGTAGGTGAGCGCCCGCGACCACGGCACCCTCTGCCCCGAGCTCGCGCCGCGCCCTTTGCAGCTGTATTCTCCGAACAGCACCGTCCTGTAAAAATATCAATCCAGCCGAACGTTAGTTTCTGCCAACTTTCTATGCAATCTGGTAATCATCAGGTTTGGTAATTGTAACTTGCAATTCAATCGGTGAACAAATTCCAGAATTTTTTTACGTACTTTGTCCTTGATTGATCGCCCCAGTCGCTCCATCCCTGAGGGACGACGATGCCGCTGAGGTCGCAGTAGGAGTAGACCACCCGGGCGTACTTCCCCCAGGCTCTCCCCAGGTAGAGCATGCCGGAGCCGGAGAGCCTGCAGCCGACGAAGGAGAAGCCCGAGTCCTCCGCCGGCGAGCTCCGCTGCGACGCCGCGATCGCGCCGTAGCTCGTCGCGACCGCGTGCAGCGTGCATCCCTGCGCGCCGCATTGTCCAGATCAAGAACCGTGTCATGTCATGCGAAATCATCATATCATGTAACGTCGCGTTCATGGACACTTCGGCTCAGTTTTCTTGGGGCAGTGACAGTTGTGCACCGAGGGTACAAAAGAGAGTGTGACCACTATAAAGCTGATAAGGATTTGAGCACAGATTTGTGTAAGAGAATTGGAGCCATTGTTCATGGCTAAGTGCCTAACTACCTGATTCCACTGAGCCATTGCTAATGCTAGCTAAGCTAAGTGCTAGCCTGTGTGCCTCACTAGAGTACTAGACTAGATTACCATTTACCAGAGTGCCTACACGTTAGACACACACAAAAAGTGAGAAACCAAATGTCAAAGCAGTTCTTGGTGTAAGAAATGAAATGGTAGGGTTGGTGAATGCCTGGATTGTGGGTTTGTGAAAGCAACACAACAGCTCTGATCAAACGAATGGAAGACATGAAGATGCTAAGGTGATAATATCGACATAAAACCAGTAATCTAGAAGGCAAAGATAGGGGCATGTTTAGGGGGGCAGAGTGTCCAAAGAAATTGACCATGCTTCCTTCTTAGAAAAAAGCAAAAATTATTTCATCTCTCATGGAAGTGGAACGAGTCCCTACCTAATCAAAATCATCTCAAAATCTTAGAAGTTATTTAGGCATCATAAATATATACCGAGTTTATACACAGAGTGTGATTTTTTATTACCTGGTACAAGGACCTTGCATTCCCAAATATGAAATCAATGGAGCCCTGGATGTCGCAGTTGTAGAGGTAGTGCCTCCCGATGTTGTCGAACAGCGTGTCCTGCGTCCCCAGTATCCTGCACCTGTACAGCATGGTCTTGTCGCCGGACAGCCGCAGCGCCACCGCCTGCTGACCCACCGCTCCCGGCGGCGCCCCCGGCGCAGAGTTCTGCGGATCACAATGCATCCACTGTATCAGCAGACGATCGCATCGTACACCACTCCGGTGCAGGATCGAGCAGCTGGATTCATGCGGCGTTTCTGCAGGGAGCTACCTCGAAGGTGATGTGGCTTGCGCAGAAGTAGTCGGCCTCGACGGCGACGGAGGCGGAGTAGAAGGTGCCGACCTGGCGCCCCGACGAGTCGACGTCCGACGCCCTCGCGTGCCACCTGATCACCGTGCGGCCGGTCCCCATGCCGATGAGCGACACGAACGGCTTCGTGATCGGCACCGTCACCTTCTCCCTGCAATGCATCCATCCACCATTGCACGGATGCAATTAGCTCGGTTGCACCTTAGTATGCATTTTTGCTGTACAAAACAGGACGTCGTACCTACTTAAAAGCGATAAACAAGTATATCATACTTGATAATCCTACATATTCCGGTTTGACAAGCTGAATTCCATTACACCAAGTTGCTTCCAATTTGCAAAAATTGAGAAAATTTTTGGAAAAAAACTACTACTACTAGACAACACAAATTAAGGCCCTGACTGTTCAAAAGAAGCAAAACAAAACAACTTTGACAAACTGAACTCCATTACGCCAAATTGCTTCCAATTTTTGAACATTTTTAGGAAAAAATTACTACTAATAGCTAGACAGCACAAATTAAGACTTGATTATTCAAAACAAGCAAAACAAAACAACTTTGATGAGCCCCGCAAGCAAAATAAAACATATATACGTAGCTATTTGCACCGCAAAAAAATGAGATCAAATGACGCAGCTAGTTAGGGACGACACAGAGAGAAGCCAAGAAGAGGAAGAACACACTGTAACTCATGGCCATTAACTCTAAGCAGGCAGTTACAAGCAAGGCAGTAGTGGAGGAGGTACAGGCGGCGATCGATCACCTGTACACGCCCGGCCTGACGAGGATCTTGACCCTCCGCTTGTTGCCGTCGGGCACCATGTCGACGGCGCCCTGCACGGTCCGGGAGTGCCCCGTCCCGTCCGGCGACACGACGATCGTCCGGTGAGCGCCGGCGCGTGCTTTGCCGCCGCCGGCCGCGTCGTCCGACGTGCTGCGCGTGGCGGCCTCGGCCGGTATGCTGAGGTCCTCCCACGTGATGAACCCGTCGCCGCCGGCGCCGGCGCCCGCCACGTCGTCCACCGTGACGAAGACCGCCGCGAGGAGCAGCAGCAGCAGCACGGTGCACCGGTAGTAGCCCTTGCCCATGGCCACGCACGGCCACGTCCTCCTAGCTAACTACGTGGTTTTGGGAGACGAGAGAGCTTAGCTTAGGCTTAGCCGGGAATATATACAGTGCGGGCGTTACACACACGTCACGCGGCATGAGAGAGCGACGACGACGACGACGATGGTGATGATGGAATGCAAGAAGACGTTGGAAGGCGTGAGGAAGTGATGATGCCATTAAATATGGGGAGCGCCCGGCCGGCCGTCCGTCTCTCTCCCTGCACAAACCGTGCTTGTTCGGCGCGCCAAAGAGAGAAAATTAGGGCAAAAAAGTGGCGCTGTGCTATGGGATTGTGCACACGATTTCCTTTCAGTCTTTTTTGAAGACTATTTCGTTTACGAAACCATCGCAAACCGTCACTAAAGGCGCGCACATATGTGCCGTGCAAGGTAATGGAGCCTTCTTGTCAGTGGCGGTTTGTGACGATCTCGTGGAGTGGATTGTGGGTAGTGCTTGGCACGCATAGCCCTAGGATGATGATGTTGCAAGGAGATTATTTTTTGGGCGTGACCACGGAATTTGTAAGGATCATAATTATTATAGAACTAACAGATTTACCCGATAGTTACGCGGCTAGATATTATCATACAGTTGTTTTTATGTATAACTCTACTTTATATATATATATATATATATATATATATATATATATATATATATATATATATATATATATATATATATATGATTAATCTGCATCGTTATAATCTCCCCCCATCAAAATAAGTCATGAAGATCCTTCTCTTTTTCTTTCGATTAATATGAGAATTTCTGTTTTTTTTAGGATTATTATGGGATTTTTTTTGTTCTCAAAATGAAGGAGATGCCTTGAATACTACTAGTTGTTTTTATTTATAAAGATAACTATTGTGATTAATTAGTAGTGCATGGCATAATGGTTGGTGTTTTATTTATCTCAAGAGGTGAAATGGAAAGGTTGGTCATGACTTGTGCACGAGGGAGAGGAACATTTGTTTGGGGAATTTTTGTGACGGTGTTTGGAGAAGGAAGGCCGAATGGGGTAGTTAGTAAGTAGTTTGTGCAGAACGGTTGAGTCTAACTAAGCATGCTCTTCACCTATCTACCTAGTTCTTGTGATGGCCAATGGTTAGCTGCTTTTCTGACCTATGATGAAAGAAAATTACATTGATTGGCTTCCGAATAGAGCAGGTAAAAATGTTCTAAAACAGCAAGAATGGGACGAGACATCGAGTCAATTAGGGGTGGATATCGAGCTAACTCCTGGTCTTATCGAGCTTTTTCTAAAATTGACATAGTTTGATTTAATGTTGTTTTATGTATAATTTAAAAGTATTTTTAGAAACGAGCTAACGAGCCGAGTTAGAGCAAAATTCAAATTCATTTAAAATCAACTCATTTTAAAGTTTAACCAATTAACAAGTATAATTAAAACAATTATGAACCGAGATAACGAGTCCCACTAACGAGCTTTTTTTTCCACCCCTAGAGTCAATGTTAGTATTGTTTCAACTTCGTAATGGATTAGGCCAAGAAGCATTATGTGCGAACCTAACACAGTTGAAATTCGCCAGATGGTCAATGCGTTTCGACGATTAGGCAATCCTCTGCGTTCGGTGAAATCTGCAGTGCGAGAAAGCCCGTCCGGGGGGGCAATACTGTGCAAAACAAACGGGATGCTGTATGGAATCTGTACGTGAGCTACTCCAAAATTTACCGAATTCGTGTCTATTCGTAGCGATTTCGCGAGATTTCGTTTGTAAATAATCACGGTGAGTCCAGTTTTGCACGGATGTTCTTTGTCACATCTTAAAATCAAAGTCAGCCCGTGTGGTCAGACAACTTTGTACAGGTGGTGGCGGTTAAGACAGCACGTCGTGCCTAAAAGTTGGCCTGAATGGTCAGAGTGGGTACAAAGGAGGACTGAATTGAATATGAGCACTTGCACTATGCAGGAAATTTTTTATAAATAATCTATTTTTAATCAAAATTACAGAAATATATCCACGCAAAAATTTTTTACAGCAAGGACCTCCAGTAGGTGAACCGTTGAACGACTGGAACCTGTCGCCCAACGGCCACACGACACGGAATCTATCCCTGGACCGTTGGGCAACATATTTGCAGTCGCCCAACAGTCAGACGACTAGGACCTGTCGCCCAATCGTGAGAGACTAGAACTGCAGTCGCTCGACAGTTGGGCGACTGAAACTTGCCCATTTTTGCGCAACTGGACCCCCGACCGCATATGGGGGTAAATGACAATTGTTGTATTTTTTTCGAAAAAAGGGAGACAATATTGGTTAATCCATTTGTGATTTTTGTAGATTATGAATGGTAGAAAATTTGTTAGATTCGCAATAACAATTTGCAATCGTTGTATGTTGTTGTAGTACAAGAAATTTTGTGAAATTTTATTTGAGAACGATTGAGATAGCAACGATTAATAAGTACGAAGATAAGTGATATTGTTATGCAATTGGGAATTCATATATGGAGGACTTGTTTTTTTCATGTTGTTGGATGCCTTTCTACACGGAAGAATTGAATGCGAAAAGATGAGGACAAGTGCTTTTGCAAATTAAAATAGACTTCATAATAAAGCTGGACGTAACACGACACACAAGGTTTGGTTATATGCATAAGAAAGAGCGTCATGTACGATGCAACAAACAAAAGTACTTGTACGATACATATGTGCCATTTTGGAATGGAAATAAATTCGACCATCGGGGGACTAGTGCAGAATAGTCTGACCTACTGGCTACTGCGTGGACCAGAGCTATTTTTCCTTCCTTGCGAGCTCGGCGTTGAATTTCTCGGCGGCTTTTTTAGCCTTGGCTGTCATTTCCCTCTTTTCTCGGCTCCCTCTTGCGAGCCTCACGCTCCCTGCACGTTTACGCCTTGAGATGAGCTTTTGTCTCCCGATGTATACGCTTGGTTTGCTCGTCATTGTGGCGCTCCTCTTCCCGGATCTCGTAGGCCCTTTTGACATCCCACTCCTCGAAGTCGAGAGCCCATTGGTCATGTGGGTGGATCTCTAGGTCAATCCACTTGCGGTAGCCACATAGTGGTTCCGATGACTGCAGGTAGATAAGTGAGGTTGTTAGTGCGTACTTTAAAAGAGAAATAGTAGGGGGAACACACTGCAACTAGTCCTTACCGGCTGTCAATAGCTGCTCGTGTCCCGACGGTAGTCGGGATAGTCAAAGGAAAGTTTGCGCAACCTTAATAACGCATGTTCAAGCTGAGCCATTGCTTAGACTTGAAAAACTTGCATGGGTCCCTATACCAATAAAAGGGCAGTGTCTCTCCCTCGGGCAGGTGTTGTGGTGAACACTCGGTTAGAATGTTCGGGATGGGGTTGCTGCTATGGGGGGCATCATTGTAGGGATCTGACCTCCTGGTACGCTCTGCTTGTTCGGCCCAGGCCGCCGCAGCTCTCGCTTGTTCATCGCAGGTCGCAATAGACCGTACTAGTTGGCAGGTCTCCTCCCATTACTTCATCATCTTGTCTCATTACTTCTTCTGCCTCTTGTCCATCTCAACATGGTGAACTAAGCTCTGATGTAGTATTGCATTTGGTTGTGTAGTGTTCTCTCTCAGATCTCTTTCACCTCCTTTTATAAGACAAAGGGTTTGCATGGTGTGGTTATTTTCATATGAGTAATCTGCGAGGCAGAGTGATGCCCTGTCTTTTGGAAAAGTTCATGACGAAAAGCTGCTCTGTCTGGGCTTTTCACTGGGCAAAGTTGTACCATTTGGTCTCGTCACTGTGCAAAGCTACCCGTCTGGTCTTGTCATTGTGCAACACCCTTTGGTCACGTCATTGCATAAAGCTGGCCCGTCTGGTCTTATCACTACGCGAAGTCGCACCCTTTGGTCTCGTCATTGTATAAAACTGGCCCGTCTAGTCTTATCACTATGCAAAGCTATCTCGTATGGTCTTGTCACTGTGCAAAGCTACACCCTTTGGTCCTGTCACTTTGCAAAGCTTACCTGTTTGGTCTTGTCACTTCGCAAAGCTAGCCCGTCTAGTCTTGCCACTGTGCAAAGCTGCACCCTTTGGTCTTGTCACTATGCAAATCTAGCCCGTTTGGTCTTGTTACTGTGCAAAGCTATCTCGTCTGGTCTTGTCACTATGTAAAGCTACCCCGTCTGGTTTTGCCATTGCGCAAAATTGCACCCTCCGGTCTTGTCACTGCACAAAGATATCCTGTCTAGGGCAAAGCTGCACAAAGGTAGGATATGATTCGGTTTATCACAAAGCACATTGCCTCCCCTCATGGGCTATAAAATGCACGCCTTATCCCCTTAATAGTAGGAAGAACTACCTTTTCTGTCCTGGAGTAACATACCATGGTAAACGCCAAGGGGCCAGTTGAACATGGGTCACCAAAGGAAGACCTTCCGCTCGAAACAAGGGAGGACTTCGGCCCTAACAATCGCTTGATACAAAACAGGCATGTTCAACCGGTGTAGCCGAAATGCAGACACAAAGATGACGCGGTCGTTTAGGTCACAAAAGGCTATTTTGATGGCGGACAACATTTCTTCAGATGCCCACACTTTGGGGTACAATTAGACAATAGTCTATTTTGTATTACTGCTAATAGAGTTTCGATGTTAACTTTCCTTTCCAGTAGATGGCCAAATGCAACTTCGTTCGCTGGATCAATCCTCCCCATGAACGGTACGTTGTGAGATACGTGGATATATTGTGGGAGCGAATCTTTGACTTAGAAGCATGGATTGGAAGTCTCAAAGAGGAGAACGATGGCCTTCGTCAGCAGATGTAGCATGAGACGGGCAACGAGGAGGTCATTAATATAGGAAGTTTGTATATCTAACATGGTACTACGCGAACCCTAGCTGCACATGTGCGTGCCACTACAATGACAGCCAGCCACGTCCGAGGCACCCCCTTCTGAAACACTCCATGTGGGTAGCGAGAGACACATTCTACCAGTAGGTAAGCATGGAGAAGGTTGTACCGTAGTACTCTCCCATATTGTTTGCGGTATTGTTCAATGTCCTAAAGCATGTAATCGAATGGTTTATGCGTCGGTGCAGTTGCCATTTATTGAGTGCACTGTTTTAGTGGTGCATCGCGTGCATTGAACTAGAGATGCTGACACGGATCAAACAAATGGACATCATAAAAAGCAATACAATTAAGAATACAACAGTATTGCAAACATCACATAGTAAGTAAGAAATGTAAGTATTACAGGAACAACAAAAGTACAGCCAACACTAGACCCCCCCAACAACACCCCCAACCCTGCCTCCATCGCCACTCTGGCCCCCTCCGTCTCTGCGTCTACGTCCGTGTCCTCCTGTACGGCTCTGCTTGGCCATCTTCCTCAGCATCGAGTGTCGAGGCCCTGACAAGTTAAGACGATTAGGAGACCTGTGTGCACGAGGTCCTAAAGCTGAAGGGGTAGACCGTAGTGCTACCTGTGTGGCTACTGGTGCACCGCTGAGCTATGACCTGAAGAGAACCTCCGAGGGTGTGGGCTGAGCTCCCAAGCTCGTCGCTTGGTCGGCCCAATCCGCAAAGTACTTGTCTGTGTCCTCCTAGCCCAAGGAGACCCCAAATTCCTCAGGGGGTGCAAGACCTACAATGCAAATATCATTAGTTTGTCAAATAAAGGGATGGGAGAAAACAAAAAAGAGGCAAGGCGTACCCTCGGCTAGCACCATGGCGTGGTCAAAGTCGTTCGGGGGACGTACGGCACTCCATACGTGCCCTACGTGGGGAAGCCAAACAAGTCCAAAGGATGCTTGAACTGTTGTGCTAGCGGTGTATGGGGCTGTGCCCAGGCTGAACCCCTGGCCTCGTCAGGCAGAGGTGGTGTCGGATGTGCCCTGGACGACCATTTGGCCTCGTAAGTGCGTGGCAGACGTGGCCACGCAGAACCTCCCGCACGGTGTGATGCCAAACAGGATGGCGCTGGTGGATGCACCGAGTGTCCACCTGGCGTGGGCGTGCGGACCTCTAGGAGCCTAGTGCACGACAACAGGACGACAAAACGTGCACCCAAGGCCAGCAGACGACAAAAAGCTTAGACCACCTCTTCTTGTGCTAACTCCACACCACTGGTGATCCTGTCCCTATGGTGCGAGAGTTCCTCCAAATCGCAGCACCGATGACCACCTGTAAGGAAAACACGAAAGGGTGAAACCTATTAGTGGGATTGCCAGAAGCGAACATTTAGAAATATGATGTAACGTACCGTGACATGAACGTCCCATGTGAGGTACACGAGATATGTGTCAGTCGATGCTGCGATGTGAGATTGGGGCGGGTCGACGATATGTATCAACCTAGTATGTGTCTGTGGAGCGTACTAGTGAAGGTACTCCCCGTATACGCTGCAGTCGTAGGAGGTGGCCTCCTGCACACAGTCCTACAGTGCGCCCTCCCACTGGGCCGTCCACGTCTCCATCTTCACCGTCCAGTCTATGTCGCGTTTTACTCCCTTCCTAGAGTGCCTGCTGGAGGTAACATTTGGTTACAAGTCATGGAATGAATTAGCAGTAAAAGGAGAGATATATGTGGTGGTAACTCACGTGTGGACATTGTCGGGCACAGGTAGCCCGACTGGTACTAGAACGACCTGGTGTAGACTGAACTAGCACATGACACGATGCGTCATGTAGTCCTACACGAAGACGTTGAACACAACTTCCTCCGTGTCAGCCAGAAAGTCCGGTCATGCCAACACAGTGAGGATAGTCTATCAGGAGCACAACTGTCTAGTGCCTCAGGGAAGTAGGACTCCTAGTGCACGTTGTTAGCCGTGAGCCAGTCGGACTGCTCCAAAAAGGGCAGATACGCCCGTGTAACCTGTACGTGCATGAACTATACCTGCAAGGAACATCAGCTGTTACATAGGACAATCCATAATATGAAGGAATTAATTGCAAGCGAGACTACATACCCGTCTACTACACTAGAGAGAACCCATCGTAGGCCAGTCCACATCGCCCCCCCAGGTACATCTCCGCCCCGTATGGAGTGATGCCCTTGAACATAGGCCGTCTGAGGCTGAAACACTTGCATGACCGTAGCTGTAGTAGAAGCGGAAACCCCACGAGGACTGAGTTCACCTTTGTCCTGCCGCACGCATCGCACAAGCCGTGATAGGTCACGGCAAGTGCGACTGAACCCCAACTGATGTGGGGGCCTCCCCGTTAACCCTGGGCGTTCGGTACTACCGAACCGATCGGTTCGGTTCCTCGGTACCCATACAAATTCGGTTCCTGAGAATCTCGGTACCGTTCGGTTCCTGAAAAGACTCGCATCAAGAAATTCGGTATCGGTTCTTTCGGTTCGGTTCGGTATTTACCGAAATTACCGAACAGGTACAACAAACATGTAACATCAAGTTCAATAGCCAATTTTGTGAAATGTAACATGATTTCATATAGAATAAGTGCCAAATCATACAGAGAAAAAGCCACAAATACATAATATAGCTGTCCACAATAGACCCATCAATAATATTACATATTACTTAGTACTCACTACTCAAATACAACATGTTATTCCTTGTAGTTCGGTATTTCGGTAAACCGAGGTACCGAACCGAATTTCCTCGGTAAATTCAGTTCCTGAGAACCTGGAACCGAAATTTTCGGTTTCGGTACTTTCGGTTCGGTTCTCGGTAAATTCGGTTCGGTACTCGGTTTTCGGTTTTTCGTGCCCAGGGTGACTCCCCGTTGGCGATGGACCTAGCGTGAGTGATGAAGCGCCCATCGACGGTGTTGCTGTGGCTAGTGGTGAAGAGCACCTAACCAAATAGCCATAGCAAGTAGGCCTCAAAATGCCATGATACCTGCTGCTTGTCTATGGCCGAGTCCATCCTCTCCGCCTGAGTACAAGCAAAAAGTTATTAAGACCATACTGCAGAAAGGAGAGCGCAGCGAATCAAATGGGAAGGGCATTAGACGCGTACCTAGAACTATGAGAGCCACTGCAATGATGGCCCGTGTGTCTAACTTGGCGGGAAGATGTTGTACTCCTCTGTGGCCCCAGGCAGAAGGATTCCCTGGAACTTGACCAGTAGGTCCGCGCACCAGCTAGCCGAGGCCTTTGGCAAGAAGGCAGCAGCTCCACGATAGGAAGGTTGAGCAGCAATGAGACGTCCTGCAGAGTAGGGGCCATCTCCTCAAATGGGAAGTGAAAAGTGTGCGTCTTTGGCCGCCACCAGTCCACCAAAGTTGTCAGTAGGGAGCGGTCGAATGGGAAGCGTTGCGAATGCTCCACACCATTGTCCTCCGCCTGCGGCTAGTGCCAGACCGTCCTCATCTGTGGCCTGCGCCATCCAAGTGAGAGGTAGTACTCCAGTATTGCTCAGCTTGTGAAGCAAAAAAAGGTTAGTACACAACCTATGTATGGTAAGAAGACAATGCTGCCGAAGTGCAAACTTAGCTATCAAGCATGGGTCTAGCCTTCAGGCTACTCGAGGTGTGCACGTGGGGACCACTCCCCAAGTCAATCACCACCTCCACGCTCCAAGGAGGTGGGACATGGTGCGACGCGCGATGCGGCTGGTCGACGTGCTCATCCAGGAGGCCGTAAGGCAAGTCCGATTTGTGAAGTTCATGAGCCATACCTACAAAATGACTTCAAGTTAGCATTTACACGGAAAAACATCGAATGTAAAGCAGCAATAAATATAACTTGTAAATAAACAAACGAAACAATACTAGGTTATCAGCACAATACTTCAAAAAGTACTGAAAAGGGGGGAAATACCACAACAGTTGTACAAATGGTACATGTAACGTGTGATACAATTACTATGACACTACGTACATCAAATGTGCCAATTAACAAAGTACATATTACAATGTACAATGTTTGATAGTCTTAAAGCCACTTTGCACACTCCAATAACTAGTTGCGAAAATCATGTCGGTCTGCCTACTCGTCAACAGGTACCTT
Organism: Dendrocalamus sinicus; assembly: GCA_036346575.1. Lineage (NCBI taxonomy): Eukaryota > Viridiplantae > Streptophyta > Magnoliopsida > Poales > Poaceae > Dendrocalamus > Dendrocalamus sinicus. The sequence goes on along the minus strand of CM070660.1, from coordinate 4,468,626 downwards.
GCATCGTCTAATTGTGTGCCCCTCTGCAACGCCCACAACGTCTACCCAGCGCTCTGGTCACCGAAGCGTCGGGCAACTGAAGAGCATGTCGCCCGACGGCTTACGGACATCTTTCTTGATGCGTGACCATTGGGCGATAGACTCTCATCGCCTGACGGTTAAACGGTTGGAGCCTATTTCTGTAAAAAAAATATTTGTGCGGGTATATTTCTATTATTTCAAATAAAAATAGAATATTCATAAAAAAAATTCGGCCATCAGGACTTAAGGAATAGTGCTGGCTCCTGACCCCAGGTTTGGTTTGGAACTCTGAAATTTCATGAAAAATAGCATAACTAGAGTTCGTAATGAATTCAGCCATATAAACACAATTGGTTGTCGTAAGGAGTGGGTGTAACTTCAAGGAAACGTATGGAATATCTTTTATGGCAAAAATTGGCCATTTTTCAGACGACGGAGAAAGATTGCATGTTGAAAATAACACCGATGTGCAACTTCCTAGAGGCTCTTATGTCCACTGCGGAATGCAGATAGGCCGGCGCCAAACCAATGCCACCCAACTGAACCAGTGGACAGGAACCACCAGTGAGCTAGGCAGTGACCCAAGAACCAACCCTCATTGCCAACATTCTCTCCTCGATCGATTCCTCTTCCTTCCAAACACCTTCGATCTCGCGCACGGATCAGCTCGCCTGATTCGCGTGCTGTCCGGCCTCCACAAGCCGTGAATTCTTGATCGGCTTTTCTGGCGGCAAAAGGCCGTTGGCTGCTGCGCGCCAGTTCAGCCGGTTCCCATGGCGCCACAGCCTCTACACTCGCTAAGGCTGAGCCCTAGACTCACGCGTCATGCGGTCTGCAGGTGCTCCACCGTCCCGCTTTTCGGGAAGCGGCTGCCGCTCGTCGTCGCCTTCCCTCGCGCCGTCGCCTCCTGCTCCGCCGTGCAGGAGTCGTCCACCGCCACCACTGGTACCACCCATTCGATCAGCTAGCTTACCTGCTGTTCCATCGGGAAAGAAATGACATCAGTGTTGATTTGGGTGGTAACCGCTCTGCAACCTGCTGTTGCGCGTGAAGCTTAGAAATGTTGGGTGTCTGAACCGATGTATGTATCTTCTGAACTCTAAAGTGCTTCAATTTTTTGTGATTTTCGCGCAGTTAGTGAGAAAAAGGATGCAGATGGTGACAAGGAGGCAAAGCCGGCGGCAAAGCCAGCGGCGAAGCCGAAGAATGCCCCGGCGAAGCCGCTGCCGGAGATGATGCAGGAGGAGGTTATCCCTCCGCTGAAGGCTGCCCTACAGGCGGAGGATGACGTGTCCCAAGTCGAGCTCTCCTTCCAAGACAACACGGTGAGTACTGACACTGCAACTGCAAGAGTAGGGATTGTTTAAGAATCACAGGCACTGAAGCTTGTGATGTAGTAGGCATGCTGTTGCAATTTGCATATCACAGGTAGTAGTGGTGTGCTTCTTTTGTGGTGGTTAGCTCTCACTGACTGAATCACGCTAACAGCAAGTCAATGCCACACATAAAATTTGCCACGCAAAAGAGAGAGAGAGAGAGAGAGAGAGAGAGAGAGAGAGAGAAGAAAACAGCAAAACAACGACTGTGCTATCAGGCGAGTAATGTTCTATGTGCCAGCAATGTACTAAGATGCTATGGCTTGTTCCGGCCTTTGTATTTATCTGATTTGAGCCTATTTTGATCACTTGCATAGCCAAAGCCGATGCTAAAAGATTTACCACGGAATGGCTTGACGTATGAGAATGTTATGCTGACTTGCTGACATTTGCTTTAGGATGTGAGTTTGCACAAAAGTTTCTCTAGTTACGAATGGAAATAACCAAAATTTCTTCTGCTCTGTTTCGCTATTTCCTCAACCAATGTTCGGAAACTGTGGGGACCCTGGATTCAACAGGAATCTTCATGTTCATATAACTGTTCAGGATTTCAGTTGCATACAGATTGATAAATAATTTACTTATGATTATAATACCATAGCAGAGTTTTTACGTAAAGTATGACATAATAGTTGAATACAGAGTTTTAAGGTTTTCAGGCTAAATTTACTTATATTACAGACAAAAGATGCCAAAAAACGACCACACTACAGGCAATGCTTGAGTGTAGGCTCGACCTAGAACATATGTCCTCTTCATCATCGTAGTACTCGTCACCTGCTGGTATGTCATCTTTATATTGTTCATTGTCTAAACCAAAATACGCAAGAATAAGTACGTTCGTGTTCAACAAGCCGCAGTGGTAAAGTTTCATAATGCAACTGAGGTTTTCAAGAAAAATGTCTAACAATGAGAGTTTATCTCGGACCTATCATCACTAGTACCCATAACTTTATTTGTAAAGCATTTTGATTTGAATCGAAGTAAGTTTACAATTGTTTTTTAAGGGTAGAGGGTTAACTATTTAACATCATGACCAATATAACATTTAACCTTCAAAATACTACTTATGCCACGAGTTTATGAATCACTTCACAACATAGCTTCATTAGCCAAAAGCACGACACACTTGAATGATTCAGGTTCAATCTCTGCAGAGAGTGCCCAACTTTACCTATGAGATATCTTCAACTTACAATCATTGAGAGACAACAGAGCTGTTCAAAAGTTTCACAACATTAGTTTCTATCTGGTAGACGTCAAGGCCATCCTAGCCATCAGGGTCATACCAGGCCTGAGGTATGCCATCTGTTGACTGCTTACATAGGTTCTACTGTTGTGTAGCGTGGCAAGTGGCACTCGAAAGTCCACTTCGACTCACGCTCAACTATTGATACCAGTCTTCTCCTATAAACTTCATGAAGTGGGACAATTTACCAGGCTAAGTCCGGTTTCTTGGTCTGGTGGATGGGCGACAATCATGTTAATTTTGTGGCACAAGGTTCTAGTCCTTATATGCTTCTGGTGAGACATCTAAATAATCAACAGGAGCATAGCACATGACCAACCACTTGCCCAATCCTCGCCCTCAGTCAGCATTTCCAAAACATTACTCTTGGCGAGTGATTCAACATAAACATCAGGATTCATGTCATATATAAGTCCTGACACATCAACTCATGATGGCGGATGGCAAGTGATAAATGATTGCAGTTCTTATTCATCCACTATTATGTTAAACTAAAGTATAATATACTAACTCTAAGTTTACAAGGGTCAAAGGTTAGTCTACCATGTAGAATCGGTACTAATTAGTCTACTCTGTAGAACCGGTGCTAACTTAGATAGAAATGGCCTAGAATCATGTGAATTGATCACAAGTCAGTTCTAAATCGATCTAAACTAGGCTAAATCGGTGGAAATTGGGCTTGACTCGGGTTGGACTCGGTCTGATATCGGTTGGGTCCAGTTGGCTCAGTGCGAGGTGGTTTGGCTCGACCACACGTGCACAGTGTTGCACACTGGCTCAGTCGGGTGCGAGTGGCTTGGGTCAGGCAAGCTAGTTGGCTTGGTTGAACCATGTGAGCATAATACCAATTGGTACTATTCTTCTTCTCAGCTGAGCAGAGAAGAAATAGAGAGAGAAAGAGATGGCAATGGCGACATGACGGCGGAACAACGATGACGACACGTGCATAGAGTGTTCCCAAACACTATGAATCCATTTTGGGTGGTTTGGGAGGACGATGAGGACTGCGTTGTCGAAAAAGGTAGAGCAAGGGCGATGACCGTGGAAAAGGGAAAAGCTCACCAGTGGTGATTTACGGTGGTTTCTAGTGTATACAGCGGGTGCATGAGCATGTCATAGGTGTGGGGAGTCCTCCAGTGGTGATGGCTTGGTCTAGGGTGCAACAAGGAAGGCTGGTAGCAGTGGTGGCCATAGCAGCGAGGTGAAGCTTGGCGGTGGTTGCGTATGGCGAATGTCATGGTTGACGGAGGCAGGATTCGGTAACAGCATGTTGAAGTGCACCTCATGATGTGGACAGCGAGAGAAAAACCACAATAAATAACTCGAGAGATTTTGTGAAAGTTTTTCATACATTTTTGGAAATTTTTGAGGTGTCACAGAAACTGACATAGCTGAGACATGAGACTAAGAATTTATGCAAGTTATGAATGGTCGGTCTTTGGCTAGCAAGAGAAGAATTTGATATTTGCAGTGGACTCTCATGCAGAAATAAAGGGGGGAACAGAATATATTTTTCCCTATGTATTTTTTAGAGGGCATGCTCAATGTTCATGGAATTTTATCTCTGAAAGTACAGTATGCTCAACGGATTGGATTTAGTAGAGATAAAAAAAATGTTAAAATTTTTCAATGAACATGTACAGAACAATCTGGGCTTGAAAAATGCAGAAATTTGAGATAACTCCAACGAAATTGCTAGCATCTTTTTAAATCCTTCTATTGTTGATGAATTGCAGTTGGAGGGTTCCTTCATAAAGGATGACATCCCCTATTACTTTTGGGCCTTCTTCCCAAAAGGAGACCTCACAGGTACAAACTACCTCACAAACCTTTCTTTGTTCTTTTTTCTTTCTTGAACTAGACCTTATATACCTTTCTCATTTCTTCCTTTAATATACAGTGCTGTTGATTAGACAATCCTTCGTTGCAGTCACACAACCCATCTTTCAAACCTTCTGTTTTCCTTCCAAACCTCTAAATTTCTCACTGACAATTACCATGCTCGATCACTTCTTAATCCGAAGATTAAACGACATACCTAGGAGTAAAACAGAGGTTCTACTTTCATCTGGTTTGTAGTGCGAACGGACATATTTTTGCAGTACTCATAGTCATAGATGGAAAAACATACACCAGTTTCATCTCTATGAACAACGCAGGACCGAAGGGCTTCGCGCTGTCGTCGTACGGCACAGAAGTCAGCACCATCGAGCCCTTCCTGATCGATGAGAAGAGGATAACTCCCAAGCATGTGGTGTTCTGGGTTCAGAAGAGGCTGGCTGGCCAAGGGATCCTTCCAGTCTGGAAGGAAGAGGAGGGCGAAGGCGAAGGAGCAGAGTAGCCACTCAAAAAACACACACAGACATACATACATAGCTACACACAATGGTGGTGATATGGACACAATTTGCTCTGCATATACAATGCTCATGCGTGTCTAATTGCGAGCGTGTAAAGCTGTAAAGTTCGTCTGCTAATATTACAGATAATTTTGATGATCCTACCTACTTGAGCTGCTTAATCTGAAATCCTTCTCTTTTGGTGTCATGTAGAGCGTATAATGAGCAGCAGGGTTTCATCTTTGCTGTAGAAGCGAAGCCGATTTCGCATCAACTGATTGTGCCTCCCCGGGCCGGGCCGCCCTGGTTTCTCTTGAAATGATCGTCACGATCAGCGAGTAGAGCACAATCGGAAACCATATTTTCCACGGCAAGGAAATAGCCAATTGGAGATACGTACTACAAAAAAAGAACATCATAAACGGTTTTAAACTATCATCATAGGTAGTTTTCTAAACCATTTAAATTTATGGATCTGTGATAATAGACGGTTATCACAGATAATTTGTGAGCCACTGTGACAAGTCATAACACAAACGATTTGTATAAAGAACCGTCTATAAAAGCCTACTATCACACACACGGTTTGTATAAAGAATCGTCTGTGAAAGTCTACTATCACAGACGGCTATTGCAAAAAAACCGTCTATGATATGTGGCAATCACAGATGATTCTATTTTTTTGTTGCCGTGTATTTATTTGTCTTGTTCTGCCAAGTTTGGTCTAGGTTGATATCCAATTTATTGTCTAAATAGTGGGAAACTGGAGGCATCCAATTTATTTATTTTGTTCTAGTTGCAGTCGAAACGCCGTGGTCGAAGTGTCGTGGTCGAAGCAGTGGTTAAAGCGTCGTGGTCGTAGCAGCGGTCAAAGCGTCATAGTCAAAGTATCATAGTTGAAGTGCCGTGGTCGAAGTTCTGTGAGAAAATTTCTCTACCACAGGGCTTCTTTCCTTTAACTCATATACACACAAAATCATTTCCTCAAGTCACTACTGCACGTCCTCAACCAAAAAGCTATGGCACTGACACAACAGCTAAAACACACAGCAAAAATCCCTGCCGTCTGCTCCCCCCGGTCGCCTCATCGGCGCTGTTGCCCGCCCACCAAACGGTAAAAGTAATATTTTTATAAATACAATATACATATTATTATTTTTATAAATACAGTCATTAACAGTGCTAAATACACTAAAAAGTCCATTTTTCTCCTCTCATCTTCTACACCTACGCTACGCTGGCATCCTACTTTAAAACCGAAAAAACCGAACCGAAGCACTGAACACACGTACGCACACACTGCTGCAGTTAGTCATTCCGCCACCAATCGCCATGCTCGCCTACCTCCTCCACGCCCCCGCCCCGCCCCCGCCGTGCCCAGCCCCCTGTCCCTCCGCGCGCCGGCGGCTGCGAAGACCCCCTTCCTCCCCTCCCCCATCCGCCCTCCCCCGCCGAGGCGCGCCGCCGCCTTCGCCCCTGCCGCCGCCGCCGGCCCCGTCTCGGCGTCGCTGCTCGCGGGCCCCGTCCTGGTCTGGGTCGGCCGGCTCTGCCTCTACTACGCGCTCCTCCACGCCGGGCTCGCCGGGTCTGCGCGCAACCCCTTCCTTTCCCACGGTAATCGCATTAACAGTTCGGCACGGTGGGTTCGATTCGTGCTGTTTGATTCGGGAGGGAGGGGTTTTTGATGTCTGTGTGCTGTGCAGAGATTGGCGGCGAGGACGGCGCCGGGGACAGCGACCTAGGGTTCTCCAAGTGGGCGGAGAAGCTCCGTGGCGGCGCCTCAGGTTTTGCGTAGTTCCATTCAAATTTGGTTACCTGTTATTCCATTCAAATTTGGTTACCTGTTATTCTTTACGGATTCTTTGATAATTGTTTATGCTCAGTTTAGTATAACGTGAATACCGTGTGAAAGAATTATACTGTTTGGCATCTGGGGTAGTGAGTCTGTATGCGTGAGAATGTGGATAGTGAGCTTTCTGCTAGCTAGGAATGAGCAAAGTGTATGGTGACAGTCAGTTTTCCATCTTTGGATGGGATTTGTCAAAGACGCATTATGGATTTGTGACTTGTGAGGGTACTAGAAAGGGTCCTGTCATATAGATCAGAGGGCAGTTAACATTGAGATATAGAAAAAGGTAACAAGTTGCACATGCTCACGGGGGTCATGTGTTGGGTACATGGGTTGGTAGTTTTGGGGAACTGGAACATGTTCGAGTGGATTTGTTCTCTATTGGCATGAGAATCTGGATGTTTAATGTGTTTTTGGATTGGGGGTAGAGCTTCTGGGAGGCTTTAAACGGAAGGTGCATGGGAGGTTCTGCAGACTTAATACTGTGAAAGGAGCTGACTTCTCAACTGGGGAAAAAATTACATGGATTTGTAAATTCTGACACTTTTTTTTGGCTTTCTTTATTAATTGTAACTTTTACAAAAAGTATCACTATAAATCTTGCTTTTTCTAAGCACTATAAATCTTGCATTTTCTAAGCATCTGTGTTGCGATGTTGAGGAAGACTGATCGGTATGATCTTTTTCAATCAGTGAGTGCCGAGTGGTCCTTTTAACCTATTGTAAATGTCAGTGCTTATATTGTTGTAGAAGTGCTTATCCAAAATTGAAGTTAATTCCGATTCCAAGTTCTGCGTGTGATTATACGTTTCCTGAAATGGGGCACCTTTGTCTTTATTAAATGGTTGAAGAATCCATTTTCTGTGTCAGATCTCACCAGACCAGGATCAGAATGTTTCTCTTTTTAATGTAAATATATTAGAGACTAGTGTCAACGCACTTAACCTTTCAAGCGACATTTGTGGTGCTTTTAGTGTTATATCCTTGTATTTTTTATCTAGGAAAAAGAGCCAGAACATAACCAAAGTGATATGACTAGAGCAATTCACATGGGGAAGAGTCGTAATTCTGATAAACATTGGAAAATTTTGAATCCAAAGTTGTACATGTGTCGTCGTTCTCTTGAATGTTGACGAGGACATAATTTGTGGAAATATTGCAGTGGAACATTAGTAGTTCATTTCTTGGTGTGATTTAATGGACAAAGACCCTGCTGAATCCACTTTCTATGGTTACATACACAAGGAGGTGAATTAATCTTGTGCTTCTTGTTGTTGATCAGGTGAAAAAGAAGCTCAGGATAAGAGGAAGCTAGTTAGTAAATGGAGACCAACTACCAAAGGCACGCTCAAGAGGACTTACCGAGTCAGTTCAAAGGAAGAAGGCCGGCGCATTCTGAAAGAAATTGCTTCAATTCTGTCTGAAGATGACCACTTTGTGGATGCTTCCAGTCACAAGGTGATTTCATTTCTTGAGCCAGTGCAAATACGTTTCTCTGGCCCTATTATCGCACAGTTTCCTAATATATTGCTTCACATTCACTTATGAAAAAAAAAAGAGAGAGATAGTAGACATGTTTCTTGTGCTTGTTCCAAAATTGGTGCCCTCTTAACTGGATGTTTTAATTTCTAATCAGGGTTGTCAAATAAGGAGGGAAAGTGCGCATGGAGAGAGTGTATGCTGCTACAATGTAAGAGCTTTGTTTGATGAGCTTCCTACTCCTCACCTACTTCTGGAGATTACAGCTTTTCCTGCTGGACCTCTTACTGATAATGACTACCGCAAGGCCGAGAGGCTCGAAATGGTGCTGAGGATGAGTGCTTCAATTTAACTCTGAAGACACATTTTCCACTTCACCTCATAACTTTTTGCCCAAGTTATAAATTGTCTACCGATGTTCCTGTAAATTGCTGCAGTGTGACTAAGAACTACCTGTAAAACCCGAGTTCTGCTCAGCTTTTCCAGAAATTTGAGCTCAAGAAACTCGTTCTGTACTTACGCGTGTTACCTTCCTTTTTGAGGGCGTCACACTTAATTTGCAAGTGATTAATCCTTGGATTTTATCTTCTGCCTGACACATCACCGTTTCTGTTCAGTTCTAGCATCTCTATACTGCTGCCTGTAGAGATAGAGAATAAATGCTTAAACCGGTAATCTTTTGGTATCGGACGCTAAACTTTGCCAATGAACGTTGTAGTGTGAGATAAGGACTCCCCAAGTTGTTCAACGTCGACTTCCTCACTTCCAGAGTTTTCTTAAAATAATATATATTTATTAATATTACATAAATATATCATCGATAAAAAGTTACATAAATAATATTATATCGTCATTTTAAACAGTGACATACCTCTATCGCTATTTGAAATGGCGACAATCCTACGTGAAGTCTTGCGTGATAATCAGCAGGTCTCTGTACCAATTTAACCTATGATAAAATCTCTGTCGCCAATTGAATTGATGATAGAGGCCTGTCGTCAATCCAATTAGCGCTAGACTTGCTAACTGTCAGCGGAACTCCACATAGCATTGTCACCATTTTAAATGATGGTTGAAGTTGTGGGGCTTCTGTCACCATTTCAATTAACGATTTGTGTCTATGTCACTAATTGAAATGGCAATAGATGTCATGGTGCCTACGTGGTACCATCGTCCATTCGTTTGACAAAGGAGCTCTGTCCTAAATTCAAATGGTGACATAATGTTATTTATATAATTTTAAGTGATGATATATTTATGTAATATTAATAAAAAATATTATTAAAAAATCCTCATTTCCACGCCTAGCTTCTCCTAAATTAGAACAGAACAAGTCAAACAAAATGCAAGTTGCTGATCTCTTTTGTTTTCCTTTTTATGGTCACAGTGACGAAGCTAGAAAAATTTCAATGGGGTGCACACTTCATGTACAAGTCTTATACAATGGATTGATAATAAAGAAAGACTAGAAAATGATATACCGTACGGGATCTTGTATAATGGATTAGTAATAGAGAAAGACTGAAAAAGGTAATATTGTGTCGTGTGATCCTCGGGATAGGATCTAACTATTGAATCCAAGCGTTGTAGCAACTTTAAGAACTATCCGTTAGATGATGTGCTTGGAGCCAAGGCGAGAGTTGGCGACATCGTTGTGGGCAAACTCGACAGTGAGCTGAGGGCAAGTAGACATGGCCACGAGGTGGACAACGTATTCAAAGCTAACGCGGGAGTGGGCTAGTGCGTGGTAAGCCACGGCCTACAGTAGGGAGCTGAGGATGTGGCGCAGGCATGCTTTCAGCTGTGGCTTAGTCCAGTGCCCGAAGCTTAAAACTTGTGAAACATACCTGGATATTTGCCTTGTGGCACTTGTAATATCCTTGGCTGAATTTGGTTGATATTTTCTATAACTTGCTGAATATTTTTAAACTTCTTGAAACAAAACCGATATTTTGTCAAAACCAAAAATCGAGTTTGGATTTCGTTTTCGTTTTGCTTTCTTGCTTCCTCAATCTATTCCACACAAATCTCAAAGCAATTCACTCCCTAATCCCCACCATCTTGCCGTGAACGGGTGGATTTCTCGTGGCACTGTGCGTTGCCTGAAAATCCACCGCCGCCTGAAAATATCGCCACCGCCTCGACCGTTCCTTCGCCGCCAAGCCATCCTGAGCCCTCCCGAGACTTCGAGCCTCTGCCAGCCTGCCCCAGCTTGTCAGCACGCCGTACCATCGTCTGCCCCGCCCTGACACCGCCCTGACCGGCCGACCTGCGTGGTAGCACCACTGGCCGCCCACACGCCCTCGCCTCTGCTCCTTCCCGCCCCTTCCTCTCACGGCCGACCTGAGCGTCGCCAGGACCTTTTGACCGCCACCTTGCACCGCCCAAGCCAACTACGTCCGCCTGGAAGCCTCGAGCCATTCCGGCTTCCCCAAAACCGTAGCCACCACCGTGGTATTTCCTCCCCTCTTCGGTGCAAACCGCCTTCCCCACCTACTTAAGCAGCCCCAGCCCCTTCATTGGACACCATCGACCTCCCCGAAGCTCACCGAAACCCCCAGACCTCCCCTCTCCCCTCCCCTTGCAGGTAATTGCGGAAATCTCCAATTCCATGCCCTAGCTCAATGTCCCACCTCCAGCCATCCACTCTCCGATTCCTTTCTCTAGTAGCACCCTCAGGCTCCCCAAAACCTTCCCCAAGTGCTGCCCTAGCTCCCCGGTCCCTCTTCTTCCCCGGCACCGAGAGCTCCTCTCACCGCCGCCAACCCCCACCGTGGCCGGCCTTGCACGGCCTTTCCCAGCTTAAACCCACCCCTCCATGAACTTACCCGAGCCCCGTAGATGCTCTAATACCAACCCAATTGCCCAAAGAAGCTCCCAATTACCCCTAATTTCAAAATAGCCGCAAAAGGGGAAAAGTTCACCGCCGGTGAACGCCGCCTCCGCCGGCCCCCAAACCACCCAAAATGGATTCCCCACAACCCCATGAACCCATCCATACCCTCCTTTGCCGTCGCAACTCGCTCCACCGCCCCTTCCTCTGCTCTCTGCGCGCGTGCGGGCTGCGGGAGGAAGAAGAATAGTGCGGTGTGCACTGTTCCTCCGACCGGGTCGCACGGTCTTGGCTGGGTCAAACCCACTCGCCCCGTGCCCGTTGCACCAGCTGAGTCGGCCAGACTTGGCTGAACCGAGTCCATTCGGCCGCACCGGATCCAGCCGACCGAGCCCAATGAATAGTGCCGATCGAGCCCAATGAACAATAACCGGCCCAAAACCCAAAAATGCATGTTGGTACTTCCTAGATCCGTTTCGAGCCCGCCAACCCAAATCTCAAGCCCATTTCCCCATTTGGCCCTCCTATAAGCCCAAAAGCCCAATTTATTGGAGTTTTCTGGATTTTCTTTATTCCTCGCTCATTCCTTCGGGCATGGAATTAATTTATTTTAATTGTTTTACGCTAGCTTCCGAAGTCGAGGATTCGCATGAGCAGGAGAGAGAAGCTCAAGTCCAGGCCCAGCCCGCCAAAAAATACGAGTTAATCGAAATCATAAACTCGCAAGGCAAGTCACACATATTTTTGAACATGTTGATCCTACATTTTCTAAGCTATTTATTTACTTGTATTTTTATTATGTTATTTGCGCACTGTTATTTTGTGTACCATAATTGCTTAGAATGACATGATACTAGTTATGTCCTACCACCCGAAAAAAACTCAGTCTAATTGGATGGCCATATTCACCTTGACAAAACCTAGTAGTATTAAATACAATAATATGTAATCATGGTAGTTTAGATAATCAACAACATCTACTGTTAGTAAAAGATTTGGTATTCATTTGGGAAGTGGTTCTAGGGTAAGCGAGGATCGTTGGATCCTATGACCTTAACCTAGGGTGAAGGCAAAAGCTACAAATCAATGGGAGTGTTGTGGCATTGGAAAGATTCGTAGAGGGAAATTGCCACCGGTGAAAATACAAGGACTAGACCCTTATGCAAAGTAAAGAACATAGTGATCACCCAACCACAAGTGTTGATACGTCAAACCTGGTCTAGTAACTGCTCAAATTCGATTGAACCTCTACATACGCAAGGCGGAGGCAAAGTGTGAGTCCATACGGAAGGGAGTTGAGAAGGGTCATATGGAAGTTGGCACCATTGTTGTTTTTATTGTTGATTTGATTATCAGATATCCACACAATAGTATGCTGAGATGAGTCAGAGGTTATGGCCTGGACTTATCGAGGAAACCTACTAGGTAGAGGCTATATAAAGAATTGAGCAGCGAACAACCTTGTTTTCTTAACTCAATCTTGTGGGTAAAGCAGGGCAGCTTTGCAAAGTCATGACCAAATGTATTCGAATACGCCGTGCTTCCGGTAAATGAAGCTATGTTTAATGGATGATTCCAGCAACAATGCATAAGTAGATTTGGAAAGGATCTGGTATGTTGGTATTCTGGTAATTGAACCTTGAAAACCCCCTGAAGTTTATAGAAAGTTATGATTTTATGTTTAAAACATGTTTACAACTAAAACTGCATCCACATAAAAATATAAACGTTTCCCCATCACTTGATGTACCCTGCATGTAGTTAATAGCAATCTCCGTGTGACTTGTTGAGTACGGTAGTTGTACTCATACTTGCTAAAAACATTAACAGAAATAGTCATCAACGAGGAGGCAGATAAAGGCAAAGGGGTGGAGCTCTACAAGGTCGAGGATTCGTGGAATTAGGGTCGTCTTCCGCTCAGGCGTGCCTGTGGCGTTCTTTTGTTTGTAAGGTATCTAAAGGCCATTTGCCCTACTGTAAAACTTGGCTTTCATGCCTTTATATTGTAATAAAGTTGGCTTTTCTCTTAAGCATGTGTTGGCAATGTTATACACTCGATTGATACAACTCGCAGTTGAACAGTTCTAGGCAGTTGCGAGAGTTTCATAATACTCTCAGAAATAGGGGTGTTACACTTTTCTTATTCTCTGGACAACTTGGCGGCTGAAACTCTCGAAATTTTCAAGAAAAGAAGGCATACACTCCCTGGTCCCTGCTGGTTCTCAAGTTTCTTGGGTGTGCCGGTGCATACCGGACACCCCACCTGCGGCCGACTAAATCTGGGGGTCACAAATGTGTTGATCATATATTAATCGGTACCATTTTCAAGTTCGTCATAGATGCTCATGTTCTAGAGGCCCAACGTGATGTATGGTAAGTTGTCACATCAAATGCAAAAGCTGATAGAAACCAACAAGCTGCCAGGTACTAAACTCAGATGATGCAGATTTGCAAAGCCAGCCTAGCAGGCACAAAGCAAAAGACACAAGCCACTGGACCATTACAGCATACCCCGAGGGTTCAGTGTCCACAAACAAAGCCAACAGTCCATCAGTGCTTTTAATTACAGGAAACTTAAAAGGAATTGCACACGTTTGGTTCATCTGACACTGAAACTACATTTCCATTATGTATTCATAAGCCAAGGATGAATTGCCACCGGCAGAGCACCAAATGATGCTTTACATCATGATGGAAACACGCTGGTGCATGCCGTTAGCAGCCTGCTTCGCGTCTCCATTTTGTGCGTGGAAGTTCGTTGTGGGAAGGAAGCCAGCTGAGGGAAAGCAGATGCGCTCCTGGTTAGCCAGCGTTTTGCTGCTGGTTGGAACACTTGCAATGTCCGAGGGAGTGGATGCTGAAGGTGCGCCACTTTGAAGGCATATGTTCTTGCCAAGGGCCTTTGTGCAGCTTGCACCACCTGATGCTTGCTCCTTCTGAGTCTGCTCCTCGAGCTGCTTTGTGTTGAGGAACCGCCCTCCTGATCCACGAGCTCGCTTCATGGCATGACGATGCCGAGATTCATGAAGGTATGGCTGAGACGGAAGGGGCATTGTTATAACAGGTACTTGCCAGCTAAAACGTATAGCTCTAAGTAGCTGGGTAAGTGCCTTTAGATATTAAAATGCACAAGAAATGAATCTTGCAACTTTCAAATTAAAAAGGAACAGCAGATTTACAGAAAAGATGAAGAGAACATAGTATATACTTACGCAAAAATTGTGAACACAAAATAATAGTTGTGCACCCATGTTATTCTTAAGGAAATGGTTTGTGGCACGAGTTTCAACTGATATTTTGCTCAAGAAAGTTAAGTGAACAGAAATTTTGTATTTAATGCCTCTGGCAAAGTTTCAGTCAACGAATAGCACTAGAATGTACTCCAGAGTCCAGAGAGCCCTATGAATATGACCAAAGCCGGGCTGATGAATCTGTAGCCAAAATCTATGTATGGGTGCAGCAGTAAGCAAGTACCAAAGGACTAACAGAAGCATCTCTTTTACGAAAACAGTTCCAGGAACAAATGCAAAATTCCTTAGTATTACCTTCCGACCTTTCACCAGCTTATTTTGAGCCTCCAATTTAGCACGTATCTGCCTCCTTCTAAGAATTGCATGATATTGCTTTGCATTAACAAATATTGGCTCTTCTACTGCAGGCTCAACAGGCAATGGCACCCGAGAGTTTGTTGTACCATGTAGCTGGCCATGAACCTGGGTAAATAATACACAAATGAAAAATTGTTGATGCAGGGACATAAAGTTTTTTTTTAAAAAAAAAGAAAAGGGTTTGCCGGTATGCATGAAATTATGGGTCATAAAGAATGACAACTAGTATGTGCAAGCAAACAGAATTGTGGCAGGATGGAAATATGGTTTCACATAATCATATCCCTTAACGTCTTTTATCAGATGAGCTCATAATGGTTTCCACTTTTAATTCTGAACCAATCAATAAAGCTGAAGTCTTTAATCTAAAAAGATGAAAGAATTGTTTGCACATTCCTCTCGTTCATTTGAAAGCCCTCCTTTTGACATTTTGTGTTGCTTGCTTCTGAACAAAAATCAAATTCAACAATAAGGAGGCAGAAAGAAATCAAAGAATATCCTTCACAACGAGGCTTCATAAATCATTAGTCATAAATCATAACTGCCAACCTACCAGAATGAATGAGATCTCTAAAACTCAACAAACCGCAAACGAATCAAAGAGAAAATTATTGTGTGACCTTATCACCTTGAACCACGAAAGATTATACAGAATGTGGTGTGAAAACTAAGAAGCTCGAGTGGACTTACAATGGCGTGTGAAGCATACCCTGTCAAGACCCCACCATAATAACCATCAGCGTTATAAGGAATACAGGCCTAGAACACAACGTAGCTGGTCAACTGAAAGCAGCACATAAGATTTAAGAGGGCAACAATTATCATGATGACATGAACTTACAAACGATTGGTTGTAGTCGAGCTTTGGAGGCAAAAAAGTAGCTTCTGGGTTCCCCAAGGATAATACTGACTTTGTCGTGTCCTGATCGTGCTTCCCAGGACCATCATCATTGTCTGAAAAAAAAAAGCAACTTAACTGTTAGTATGAAGGACTAATCGCAATAATTCATCTCACTATAAATAAGGCTTGGGCAATGGGGACATTATTAGAGAAACGAGTCATTAACAAAGTGAAAGACCCATCCAAACTTATTGATATTTCAGAATTCAAAAAAATATGAATTAAGGTATTGGTGAGAACCATAGTAACAGGAGTGATGAAAAGTTAAAATAAATGCATTACATACAACACAGGAGACAAAATTGAGTTTTCACGCATATGGACTATCACCCAATTCTACTGTGAGTCCCAGTGAGGATTATTCATGGAAGCACTAACAAAGAGCTCACATAATCTGAAAAAGGTTGTCTAACACCACAGTAGCTCTTGTCACAACTTACAACTACCATGAGCTACCGGCACTACAACATAGTTGAGCTTGTAAAGAATTGTTAAACATATCTCAATACATTCAACTTGGAACTATCATCACATCCCTAGTGAAATAACGGCAAACCTACAAGCAGCATCCCAGATATGTTAGAAAAGGAGAGGGAGTTGAAGAGAAGAAAATGTTACAAACATAAGAGCTGAAACTGCAGGGAAACTTGATTACTAGTGTGACAATTTGGTTAAAGATAATGCATTACCAGATTGTGTTGAGTTGTGTTGCTCATTTAGACTGCTGTCACTCCTTGCAGATGCTTCTTGGTGAGACCAACCAGACTTGGTTGATGAGGTGTCTTGATCGTAGATTTTAGGACCTAATTGCTTCATCTGATAACCATTCCCTGATAGGAAATCCTACACATGTAGAAGCCAGCTGATAAGTTTGTTATTTGTGGTGTAACAAGTGAGCAACACTCATGGCTTCACTGTAAATAGCAACTACTTACATAGTTGGACATAGGATGGACTGGGTGATCCTCCATTTCTCACAAAAGTGTTAGCATTATAAGATGGTATCACTTAACTCCAAGCAATATTTTGCTTCAGGTGCTTCTCTGAAACCAGATGAATTGGCACCTCACACAACCTTCATGACAAATTGCCAACATTAAATCAGACGACTTGGCGATGACATGGTAACAACCAAGGGTGGTTGATGGTAGATTCACGATTATATAAAAAAGAAGAATTTGATTATGCACAATCACTTGCAGTGCGCTAGACAATAGATATTACAACACACCACACAAACAGTCAGACATGCATATGAACACATGTGGGATAAATAATTGGAAATACCAGAATCATACAAATAATAAAAGACCTAGAAAAAGAACTATTCCAAAGAAGAAACAGCATCCTGCCACAAGTAGACATTCATACAATTCTGAAACTACTTGATCCAGGGGAACAAGCAGAAGTGTCCAGCATATCTACAAATGGAACATATCTAGCCTAAGAAGCATCATCCTATAGCCAATTTAATAAGATGGACACAATGCCTTCAACTGGTGGTTTCCAACTTTATGTATAACGCGTATTACCAACAAGGACTTACAGGTTACAGCCCACCATTTCCAATGAAATTAACCAAGAATTGACTGCAGGTGATGTACCTATTTTATACAGCAATAAATCCTATCGCGATCAAGCAAGACATGTACTTATTTCCCATTCGGGGTTCATTTTAGCTTTCTTCATACTTGTACATGGTCCTGGGAAATCCTACATCGAAGTAATGCCTGCTTTCTTCCATCAGGACAACCCAGCCCTAGTTCTATATCAATCTCAGATTTACATTTATTACATGCAGAGCACGAAGAGAAATCCTATACTACTTTTAGGCCCGTTTGGAACGTATGAAAATTTCCCAATTCCTGTGGGAATTGAACTGTTTCGCGTGAAATTCCTGTGAAATTCATGCATGCCAAACGGGGCCTTAGTGGAATATGTGGAGTCCAAATCTCCAATCCCAGAAGTCTCAGATGAACTTTCTGGAATTTCCTATAAACTTAATCAAACCCAACAAGCACAACACTGATGAGTGGTGACAAAGTTAAATCACAGTGCTAAAGCAAAGATACCACAACAAGCATTTAGCTACCATCAACAAGTTCACACACTGACAAGCTCAATCAGATACTATCCATATGCACTAACATCTGTTTTCATATTCTCAAGGAGACTATCATGACACAACTAAGCCAACCAGAACCACCAAGTCACAATTCGCACAAAAAATTTAGCTTCAGGCCACCAAATCCTGCAAAAGGGAAGTCAGATTTTCATCCACTCCACGGCCTAAAACAACATTCGCACGCGTACTCCATAATACAGTGGCCAACAGGGGAGCTTTGACTTCCTAGAAAGCACGCATCTTGTGATGTGGAATCAGGCTGAAGCTCATCCCAAGCATGCGTATGGTCAGGAACCAAAATTATGCAGCACCAACCAAGAACCGCATAAAAAAAACCTCCAAATTTCCGAGAAGCAGACCAAGAAAACAATTGGGAGAAAATCATGAGGGATTAGATTTGAATCAAACCAGTCGCGGAGTAAGAATATGGCATGTTGTAATCAAGAACCAACGAGCCACTCCAGGAAAGGAAAACAGAAGAGACAGCTACCTGTCAGAATGGTGCATGCAAGAACATAATTGGGGATTTCTCAGAGGGGGCAGGACAGCAGTACCTATCCCTTATCTTCCCTTCAACTTCCTCTTCCTCTTCCTATGTCCTCTCTAGTGAATCCTTCTGAGACCGAGAAGAATCATGGGCGAAGAAGAAGAAGAAGAAGAAGAAGAAGAAGAAATACGAAGCATGAAGAAGCGGAGGGGACTGTCTCCTCTTGTTGCCAAATATGCGATCTATTGTATAATTTATTTTCTGTTTTTTTCCAGTTTCTTATTGTTCGGGTAAAATAAAGAAAAATGTTTGGACTTCACTCCACAACTCACGCGCCACCTAACTCGAATATTGATACGTGCACCAAGAATCATATGATAATAGGTTGACATTTTGGTCCTATCCTTTTAGGTTATGATTTATGGATCTATTCTTTTAGATTGTGACTTATTAGTTTAATAAATAGTGATTGCTAAGATAAACTAAAAACCGTTAAAAGATCAAAAAGAACAGGACCTATGGCTTGTAGCTACGACTTGTTAGTCTATAAATAGTGATTACTGAAAGTTGCGACTTATTAGTCTAATAAATAGTGATTACTAAAAAAACTAAAAACCACTGAAAAGCTTAAAAAAGAGAGCCTTCATATACTCTTTTGGGGATTTCTCTCCCAATGTTGCATCCTAAAATTTCCGAGTTCTCTTCATATGGCAGCAGTGTGTAGGATAATAACTAAAAGGTCATATCTTTCAAGTTAGATATGTTAAATTTTGTTATTGTTAGTGGGTGCTTTATGGTATTTTCAAATTTCAGGAATGTATTTCGTATAGTATTATACTATTATCATATCATTTTAGTTAAAAAAATTGTAATATTTTTTTAAAAAATATCTCTCTGGATGAATGGAAATTTATTGGTTACCTACCAATTTTTGTCAAATTTGTGTGCCTTTTGTTAATTCATAGTATAATTTGAGTAGAAGTATATTAGTTGGCATTCGTATTAGCTGCGCCTAATGATTTTTGGTTGAAAATGGATAGTAGTGATTTATAGAAGGAGGACACGAGTGGTAAGAAATATAAGTGAGAGATACGTGTGCGAGTTGGGAGTGAGAGGAGTGAAGTGCGTGATACGCCCGTGACTCCCCGCCTGTCCCAGAGCCAGACAGGAGCGAGTGGAGAGGAAAAGTCACTTTGAGGAGTCAGATATTCATATTGATCTTTGCTTCTTTAGGCAAAATCCAAAGCAGAAATCAATATAAATAGAACCTTAAACTACTAACAAAATAATACACGGCGCTATAAGTAAACTTAAGAGCACGAAAAATGGCCGTGGTCTTTCAAATTGTTTGGTGTTTACCTCTTCCATGTACCGTGCCGTGTGGAGCTAAGAATATATTGTGTTCTCTCTGTAAAGGTGAGATGAGACGTTGGAATTAAATATTTGGCTGTCGTCATGTAGATGTTTAAAGGTTCGACCCTTTCGTCTTGTTTTTGGTTTCTGATTAATTTTTTTATTATTTTTTATTTTTTTAGTTTTTTAAAGTTTTTTCTGCTCTTTTTTTTTTGCTCATATTCGTTTGTATTATACATGATGAGTTAATATATTTTTTATTTTTAAATTTTTTTAAAATTTTGAATTTAATTATATTAAATAAAATACTATCAACTACAGTATAATTTTAATTAATTATAATGCAATTTTAATTCTAATGAGTTTTGGTTTATTATCAGAGCTACCAACACCTCAATGTGCTAGGGCGCCACATGTAACGGCGGTGAGGATGACTCATTGCCAGTTCGTTTGTTGTTTGCCATGTAATGGATCCCCTCAAAATAAGTGCATCCACAGGCTAGACTAGCGCGGGTTCCTTCTGTCGTGCAGCTACCGTCACAGCTGATGAGCTTTGGAGTGTGGACTTTGGCCGGCACTCTTGTTTTTTTCTTACTTAAAAACATGCAAAATTCTAAGCATAAATGTTGTTGTTTCCTGTCATAATATTTCCACAATTATATGGGCTCCTATTAGGAGGTGAAAAACTATGCGTTAAACCATTTGTCAGGCATAGAGGGTTCCACGAAAATAATACATGTGCAACACCGCTACACGGTTAGAATCAAAAAATGGCTTGTATAGATCATGTCCTCTTTACTCATTTTATTATCGTAGTATCATCTACCATTTTTTATCTGGATAAAATAGAATCACAAACCCTTTTTGTGGATTTTGGGTCGTGCTAGATAATGTACCTGTTGTGACATGAGCCACACAGTATGTACTTTGGTACCCTTCCTCCATCCAGGATTTGGATTTGCTAGAGCTAGAAAGAGCCAATGGTTGGAGAGTAGAATAAGTAGATCTGGGATCCCTTACCCCATTTGGGGGTTTATATATGTGAATGGGACAAAATGAAAAATTATCATTCTACCTCTAAAAATTACAAAAGGTGATATTAATGAAACGAATCTGAAATTTCAAAAAGAATTTGAATTTTCATTCGAGTTTGATTTCTTGTGAACCTTGGCCCGATCTAGCTCAAATCCTAGACCTCCATGTCTTGAATCCTCAACCGCATCTCACCCTTCAACCCAATTTGCGCGCTCACTATGCACCGTCCGAAAAATCACCACCGACTCTCCCCATCCATTCTCGCGCCTTCTCATGCTATGTCGTTGCTGCCACCTCTACGCCGCCTGTCAAAGGTCGTACGCCCTCTCATAAGTGCCCCAGACTCGTGTCAGGGCCATCGGCCACCGCCGCCGCCACCGCACTACCCTCTCGTGCCTTCCACCCTCTCTGGTCTCTCTCGATCGACCTGACACCACCGCATTGCGTCACCCAAGACAGCCAGTGCACCGCCCTTGAGCCAGCCACATCGTGCCTCCCCGAGTTTTCCCAACACTGCCATGCACCACTGCCGTCGTAGCCCAAACACTATGCCGAACCGCCTCTGCTGTCCTATTTAAGCACCCGAGTCCCTCCATTCGAAGGCATCGATCTCTAGTGTCAGCCAAGCACCCCAAGCTCCAGCCATCCTCCCTATTGTCGGTAATCACCGAAATCCCCAAAGGCAAGCCCTAACTCGATTTGTCTCTTCGAGCCGTCTCTTTCCAATTAACCTCGCCTGTAGCCTCTTCAAGCCCCCAAAAACCCCTCCAAACCACCACCTTAGCTCTCCGAGCACCCCTCTTCCCTAGCACCGAGAACCACCGCTCGGTCGAAACACCTCACCATGGCCAGCCCAACTCCAACCTCCCCAACCCGAACCACCGCTTCCACGAGTTTACCCTAACCCCACATATGCTCAAAGGTCACTGCCATTGCCGGTTTAACCCTCGGTTCACCCTACACAGTTTAAACTTCCTGCAGAAGAGAAAGCCTCGCCGCTGGCAAACGCCGACTCCGTTGACCCTGCCGACCCCCAAAATGGAACCCTTATGGCCCTAGCAACCCGACTGCAGCCTCCAAAATCGTCGCACACCACCCAAACCCCGCCAACCACCGTCACCTTTTTCCCTGTTTACGCACGCGCGATCGGTAGGAAGATGAAGCGAGAACGATGCGATTCGTTCACCCGACCCGGTAACTTGAACCTGTTGAACAGCAGTGGATCCGGGCGACCAAACCCGTAATGAATAGTAAAACCTGCAACGAACACTGCCCAATCCATTACTGTTCACCCAAACCCGAAAACATAAATGTATGCCTATGTTGACTATTTCGAGCCCGCCGACCCATTTCTCAGTTCTGTTTCGCCTTTTGGACCCCCTATAAGCCCGAAACCTATTTATTTGGATTTTTCGAATTTCTTTCTTTATTTTATTTCTTTATTCCTAGTTCAATCTTTCGAGTGTGGAATTAAGTCATTTTATTTGGCTTTGCGTTAGCTTTCGACGTTGAAGTTCAACTGGATCAGGAAGGAGAAGATCAAGCCCAAGCTCAAGAAACCAAAGAATTCGAAATTGACGAAGTCGTAGATCCGCAAAGCAAGTCACATGCCTTGCATCGTATTGAACCTACATTCCTTTAATTATTTATTTATCAGTATTTTCATCATGTTATTTAAGCACTGTTATTTCTTGTACAATAAATGTTTAGAATGACATGATATTAGCTAATGTCCTACCACCCGAAAAAGCCCTGTTCATTTGACGGCCATATTCACCTTGACAAAACTTAGTAATATTAAATGTATTAATAATGTAATTATGGTAGTTTAGAAACTCAACAAATTTTCCACTACTAAGAGATTTGGCCTTTTTGCTGATAGAATTTTAAAAGTGGTTCTAGGAAAAGGAGGTATCACGGGAAACCATGAGTTGACCAAAGCCCATGACCTTATCCTAGGGTGGAAGTTTGGACCGGAAAGGTGGCAGTGCAGTGAGCATTGAAATATGTGTTTATGGATGGAAGTTGTCTTAGTGAAAATATAAGGACCAGACCGTTATGCCAAGTAAAGAACATAGTAACCGCTCAATCACAAGTATTGACTTGTCAAATCTGGTTTAGTAGCTGCTCAAATCGATTGAATATCTACATAACGGCATGATATACTGTTCCAAAAAAGGAAACAGCTGGCGTAGAGATGTGGTATGGAAACGGTAAAACCATACTTTCACAACGGTAGGCTTCGCCCTGTCAGGCCGCCATATTCCGTGACAGGGAGTTCCTAGTCTATCGGATAGAGGCTACATAAAGAAATAAGCAGTGAAACAATCTTGTTTTCTTAATTCAGTTATAAGGGTTGAGGAATCTTATAGGTAAAGTTGGGCAACTCTGCAGAGTCATTTATAAATGATATTTGAATACATCGTGCTTTCGGTAAATAAAGTTGTGTTTAATGGGTGATTCCAATAGCGAAGCATAAGTAGATTTAGAAATATTTTGAAAATGTGGAAGTCTAGTAATCAAGTTTTGAAACCCCAAACTCCTTAAGAAGTCTATGATTTGTTATTTTGTGTTTAAAAACAAAATATTTACAAATAAAATTGAATCCACAAATACTTTAACAAAACCCATATAC
Organism: Dendrocalamus sinicus; assembly: GCA_036346575.1. Taxonomy (NCBI): domain Eukaryota; kingdom Viridiplantae; phylum Streptophyta; class Magnoliopsida; order Poales; family Poaceae; genus Dendrocalamus; species Dendrocalamus sinicus. The sequence goes on along the minus strand of CM070660.1, from coordinate 4,445,337 downwards.
TCTTATCTTTTGAAAATCCTAGCAAATAGTTATATAGCATTTTCCCATGTGACTTGTTGAATACGGTTGGTTATATTCATACTTGCTAAAATCATAAATAGAAAATATTTGCCAAGAAAATGAAGGAATCTATGAAAATGATGCTGAGAAGCACTACGATATAGACGACGCCTGATGCTATGGTTTGTTCTACACTCAAGCATGCCTGTAGAGTTTCTTTTTATATTGTATTATATCTTTGGGTTGTACGCGCCCACTGTATAAAATTTAGCTGTTAAGCCTTAATTTTGTATTAAAGTTTAGTTTTTATGCTTAAACTTATATTGACAATGGTGTACACATATCTACAGTACTCGCAGCTGAACAATCCTAAGCAGTTACAAGGGTATCATAACAACCCCAGAAATAGAGGTGTTACGATTAAATTAGTACATTTCTTTATATATGCAACTCTATGCTATTAGATTTACCCTAAGACTCACTAACTAATCCAAAAGCATGAGGAGTTGGACACCCCATAACGGTACGTACCAGCTAAACATAACTTGGCAGGCAACAGGATTTTGCGTATCTTGTTGAAATCCTTCGGTAGAACAAGCCACTATCAGCTTTTCTGGTACTTTGGATTGGCCCGCGCTTTATACGCCGAGTTGTCAATCTGTCTTGGCAAAAGCAAAAGGTAACTAATATTCCCCTGTACGCTCTCCAAAAACTTCGTCAGAGTTAGCAGCGAGTACCAGCTACAAAAGTAACTAATTAGTACTAATTAAGTAAAGACAGATGACTATCGAGCTTAGGTACTTGCTAAGCTCAAGAATAAACTAATTTACAAAAGCGGTTAAAGGAGATTAAATTTGAAAAAAAGGGCTAAAGTGTCATTAGTATGGACAGTTCCTAGCCTATCGGCCCTCGCCCCCTCGCCGCCGCCGCGCTCACCACCACCAGCCTCGGCCCTCCCACCGGCGAGCGACAGCGGCGGAGATGGCGGGGTTGCTTAAGGCGCTAGCGTACGGCGCGGGGGGCATGGCAGTGGTGGGCCTGGCGGCGCTGGTGGCGCTGCAGGAGCGCCTAGTCTACGTGCCCGTGCTCCCGGGACTCGCGCGCGCGTACTCCATCACCCCCGCGCGCCTTCGCCTCATCTACGATGACGTTTGGCTCCGCGCCGCCGACGGCGTGCGCCTCCACTCCTGGTTCATCCGCCACTCGGCCACCTGCCGAGGCAAGCTCCCCCTCCCAATCCCCAATACTTCCACTTCTGCACCCCCCCCCCCCCCGGGTGTCCAGTACTTTCTAGGTTTGTTAGGTAGTGTCTGGTTTCTTGGGGCCTCAGCTGGTGGATATCTTCGAGGCTGGGCTCGAAGGCTTCGTTCTGATCCGAGTTATGTGGCTTCATCTCTTAGCTTCCTTGGTCGGGATTTGGATTGGTGGATCTTGGTAGGATCTGGGGTCTTCGCGCACGGGAAGGCTCAATATTTATGAATTCTGCAGTTAAGACGATTTGTAGCTAGCCGTTTCTTCCGCAGCCCGCGTGGATTTGTTCTTAATCAATTTCTAGGGTTTGCTAGTTTTGATGCACAGTTCTCTGCAGCCCGGTGTATGAACTGATCGGTTGATCACATAATGTGTTTGAGTGGGAATTGAGTTAACATGCTCCAGCTCTATGGCGATTTTGTAGCTGGTACTCGCTGGTGTATGTGGTGCAATGTTGTGGTGCTTAGTATCAGTATTTCTCTAGTGTGGTATTGGTTGTATGCCCTGTAGACTGCAAGTTTCATAAACGTTCAATATGCGATAGGGTTAAACCTCCGTACTTGTAGTTTTCGTGCTTGGGTTTTTATGGTGATGTGTTGTTTTCTTGTGTTCTCTCTGGTTATTAGCCAATCACACTGCACCATAAGGTTTCTTGGTTATTGATTCAGGTTTCCGCCGTATAGTTTTATGTGCTTGCTACTTAGTTTCGAAAGCTGTGTAGTTTTATAAAGTATATTCATTAAGCTTTCCAACGCGGTATGCATGACTATCTAGAGAGTTAGTTGAAGGAATCTAGAGGCAGGGAAATATATTTGTGGTCAAAATGGCAATTGCCATGTGTACGTCCAAAATACACCCTTGCTCTTGTTCACATGAGAAGCGGCTCACCAGTGAATTTAACTTGTGGGTTCTTTTGGGCTGTGAACTTAGTTTTTTGGTTTATGGTTTTTAAATTCTGGCTGTTCGCGAGAAACAGTACAAAGAGGGAAAAAGTCGCATACAATTTTAGCCAGTATAGCTGAATTCGGTACAATATGTACTATAATCTACCTGTAGACCTCGCTTTGAAAAAACCGTTTGAAAATAAGTTACTATAGCAGAAAGTCACAAAGCCAAAGCCGAAGCCCTCTCGAACGCAGCCTCTGATCACCTCAGACGTTGACTCTTCGGCTCCATGCCCACAACTGGACCAGCTGGCCAGCTAGCTGCAAAATTAACATTTACATGCATGCATGAATATATTGATTCAAACAAGATCGATTGATGTAATATGTACGTACGTAAAGCTAGCTACTAGTCACATGAATGTCCTCTAGCTAGTGGATCTACTACCACATGCCCACCATGAACCAGCTGATCTTGTCTATGCATCAAATGAGTCATGCAGTTTGTGTTCTTCCCTATTTTTTGGTTGACCACATCATTTGCTGGTGTTTTGAAATATTATGTTAGATTAGGAAGAGAAGTTATGATGTCAATATTATTTTATAACTAGGTATTCGTGATGCTTAATCATATGAGGATGAAAGGATTCTAGAATAGGATTTTACTAATGAATTTGCCTGTTCTGTGCTTCTATCCTCCCCATTTCCAGCATCACTATGATAGCATGAACTTGATACTGTGTGTATGCTTAGGCTTTACTCTGCTCCATCTTCAGTTTTTCACAGCTTCGTATCTTTTTCTTCCCCCTTTGTTGCTTATTTCATAGTGTGTTTTTCTGATGCAGGCCCAACCATTCTTTTCTTCCAAGAAAATGCTGGCAGTATCCAGAATTTTTTCTTATAGAAATATAAATTAATTTGATGGCTCATATTTTACTGGAGTTATATTATTGTAAAAACCTTTACTCTTTATAGATATTGCACATCGCTTGGAATTTGTTCGACTAATGATGCAGCGTCTACAGTGCAATGTCTTTATGCTTTCTTATAGAGGGTATGGTTCTCCACAGTATCAACCAGTTTTGTTATCTTTGTTCATCCTTCTTGCCTGAAGCTCTCAATATCGTGTGGGTTCTAACATGCTCAGATTCTTCCATTTATTAATGCATCTAAACTTGAATTGTATTTGTAGGTATGGTGAGAGTGACGGTTATCCTTCTCAGAAAGGCCTCACAAATGATGCACAGGTTTGCTGATTGCTTCATTTGTTTTTCTTCTCCTTACTTTTTGTGGTTCTCAGGTTCTGTCTACTCTATTTTCTTACATCTCTCTTGTTTAATAGGCTGCACTTGATCATCTAGTTCAGAGGAAGGATATTGACACATCTAGGATAGTTGTCTTTGGAAGATCTTTAGGAGGTGCTGTTGGAGCAGTGCTTGCAAAAAACAATCCTGACAAGGTACTACTGATGCAGCAATTTGTTTACTCATATTGCTGCCGAAAAGTGAGAAATAAGTTCCTTTGTTCTCTCTGCTGTTGGACTGGTGATGTTAGAATCCTCCACTGCACTTCTATTTAATGCCTAAGTAACTTGTGGATCAATACTAATGTGTTCATAAATTAGACTTAATGTTCCTTGCAATCATGATGTAAATGACTTTTTTCAAGATTATGCTGCTATAGATCTTGTCGAAATATTTAGTATTACTGCCATATGCTGATTAATGGAGTCAGAACAGACTCAGGTGGAATATAAACCTGCTCTGCCATATTATACAAGCTGCTGAGATGGATTAATTATGCCATCTTGAAACTCATCTTGCAAATTCATCTGATAAGTCTAATATCGGGCATGGGTGGTTAGTATTAGTGTATTACTGCATAATATGGAAAAATGAAATGGCACTTAATTATGGTTATTACTCCACTTGTAAACTTTGAATGCATGGGTTATTCTAGTCTGCTTGAAATAACTACCCTTTGGAGAAATTTGAGTAGCTTTTTTTTTTTAAAGTGACGATTAGAATATCTTCTCCAAATACACATTCACAAAAGAAATACATTTTTTTTGTATGAGATCATGCCATATTTTAAATTCAACCACAGGGCAATATTTGGATGTGAATATTGAGAATTGAAGAGAAAAGACGAGCTGATGTATGTGAGGGAGACTGACCTCAGCAGCCAGTCAGCCACTGCATGTGACCCCAACATAGATAGATTATGACCTCCTTACTATCGGGAAGTTCCCACAGGCGATGAACTGCTTCCAACTTCTTTTTTGTAGCCACTAGCCATACTAGTGTTAAAAATGGCCCTTTTGTTGAGCTCTGGTGGCTGACAGCAATGTACAATCTTGATTACTATGCTGAAATTCAAATGACGGCACATTTCCATGGTTTAACAGAAGCATGGGGGCAGAAGTCTCACTTGGGAAATAACAGATCTCCTCAATCCCCCAATTAAAGGAAATTATTTCCATCCCCAAAAAATTGCACAGCTGTGATAAATCTAGGACACCTTACTAAAGCAGTTGCTTGGAGTTTACGACATTGAACTTCGTCATATGATTAGGTCATCGAGATTTAAGCCATATTATAGTAACATCTACAGAAGTGCATTAAGTTATGGGTATTTGCAATTGCGTAATCATGATTTGTGCTGCTCTATGTTGCAGGTGTCTGCTCTAATACTGGAAAATACTTTTACATCTATATTGGATATGGCTGGTATCATGCTGCCCTTCATAGGATGGTTCATAGGTGGCAATTCTTCTAAAGGTCCAAAAGTTTTAAACTGTCTTGTTCGCTCTCCATGGAGTACACTTGATATTGTTGCAGAGGTAAGTTGTGGGGTGGTTTAAATCAACTTCCTTATATATTGTTTTCATGCTTTGTTACTACTTTCCATTCTTTTGAATTTTTATTTTGGAAAATCAGAGTGTAGGCTCCAAATTTTGAGAGAATATTGAATATCAATTTCTGATGTGATTCAAACAATTTATTTTTGCTCCCTGTGTTTTTTAAATTTATGGTAAGTTCCAACCTAGATTCTTCAGCTACTCTCTGTCTCATCTTCGGAAACAAATATAAGCTATTAAATCTTTAAGGCCTCAAATCTTTGTATATGCTATTCTCCACTTTTTGGTTCTTTAATTGAGACCCGATGGTGTTTGTTATTTGTTGCCTGAGTTTATATTGGCCTGTATTATGCTTGCTTGACTATTTTCTTCGCAGGTCAAACAACCCATTCTCTTCCTTTCTGGATTGCAAGATGAACTGGTTCCCCCTTCACACATGAGGTTGCTATATGAGAAAGCTCTTGAACATAACAGGAATTGTAGATTTGTTGATTTTCCCAGTGGCATGCATATGAATACCTGGATTTCTGGAGGGGACCGTTATTGGAGGACAACCCAATTGTTTCTGGACCAGTATGCTCCAGAAGCACAGAGTTGTGATGCCAGCTGCAAAAGTGAAATTGCTGATGATGGTAATTGTCTATCTTATCTATTATAATTTTGTCAGGGGATATTCTGTTACCATGTCTTCTCTTTGCTTTGGAGATGGGGATAAGTTTATTTTTAAAGTTATGCATTGTGCTTACTACATTAAGCTTTTCAGATACAGACGGATATAATATTTTTTCTTTATAAATTGAATACATTTTTTTAGATACCACTTAAGAGGTTATATGCATTATTTGCTTGACATTTTCCCCTGCTTTACATCTTGTATAGGGTTGGTGAACTGTTATTCCTAGCATTCGTTTGTTTGAATGAATTTTTCCAGGATATCTTCAGTAATGATTGCTAATCGCTGTACATGTAGGCATATGTTTTGCTGTCTTTTTTGTGTGTTTCACACTGTGCAATTTAACTAATGTTATTGTCAGTATCGAATACTGGCAGTCATTTGTCTCATTTCCTTTAGATTTTGGAATGACGTACCATTCATGCCTTCATGCTGCTGACTGCAAATGTTTGAATTATCTTAGCTTGTTTCTGATGAATTCAATCTCTCTCTAGATGAAGCTGCAGAATAACTGGAACATCTAGAGCATCCTTCTTTTTCCAAGCTCCAGTTTTTCTGATGTTGATGCAATTTCAATCACTGATGAATTGAAGCTCACCACGAACAATTAATTCAGGTGATCTCCATCCCGCTCTGCTGCTACATTTGTCTCTGGAACAACATGTAGATTTCCGAGTCGATTTGGCCTTGAACTGATGATTTCCTGTTATATTCAATGTACGAATTGGCTTTATTCAAGTATTTACAATTTACTGAAACTAGTAGTAGCATATATGGTAGAAAATCTGGACTTGGTGTATGACAGGTCAATACATAGGTTGTAAACTCGTTGGCTCACCCATTTAGTTTTGTGATTTTGATTGTTGCTACCAATGTGGTTTCTTGTTTCTTTTTCTTTCTTTTTGCCTGTTATACCAAAATGACAGCAATAGCAAGAAAGAGAGTTGCACAAGCAAAGGCAGTTTTCCTTAGATGTGCAAGGCAACCTTTTTTTTAAAGAAAGGCAAACTCTTTATTATGGAACTGCTGAGTAACCCTGCTTTGTGTGTTCGGCCACATACAATACAAGTGCCATTTGTGCAACTGAATTTGCTTGTTTGTATTGTGTGTCAATGGGAATTGAATCTCTGTCCCCTGTTCCATAAACGGCAATCACACATCAGAAGATTCTCTAGCTGCGCTGTTTGGTCAGATTGTTTATTTTCCTTTTCATAATGGGTCCATGCAATAAGTTGCTCTAATATTTCTTTGAGAGTGACAATTGCTTTAACTTGTACTAATCTATTGCTATAGGAAATGCATGAAGTTGGGAATCACCTCTTGGTGGGGGTGATGGAGTTGTGTGCGGTTCACCCGACATGGTTTAAATTGTGGTGCGCACCTTTATGCATATACATATGCGTCTTAGTAGAAATTTTTTGAAGGCGTTGATTTATATCCTGGCCTTTGTATTTTTAGATGTGTGCTTAGGAGGCTCATTCACACGTGCGTGCGCGCGCGTGTTGTGTGTCTGTTGTGCGTGCACGTCTCCCTTGCAGTAAAAAAGAAATGCATCAGGTTGAATAAAGTTTTCAAGGCTACTAGGGCCCGTTTGGTTGCTTGCCAAATGTTGCCACAATTTTGTGCCCAATGTGTGGCGACCCACATCTTTTGTGCTTAACAAATCATTGGCCACAAGTGTGGCAACATTTGGCAAAAAAAATGTGTCAGTGATATGTGGGGTATAGGGGTTACAAAGTGTCACATGCCACCAAAAAATGTGTCACTGATATGTGGGGTATAGGGGTTGCAAAGTGTCACATGCCACAAACCTGGTGAAGAATTAAACACTAGTCTAACAAAGCCAAAACTGGCTAACTCAAATGTGGCAATGTGTGTCACCCAACCAAACAAACCCTAATACATAGCATTTTTTACGGAGCATTTTCTCCAATGAGAATATTACACACCTGTGATGCTGTGTATGTTAACTTTCCAAATTTCGAACCGCCTGATACTGCCTCTTTGATCCAAAATATATGTTTTAACCTATACATATAGAACGAGAAAAAAGTTATCATCAAAAAGGTGGTGATCATTTGGGCTTATTTTTGGTGGCTTACGGCTGAAAAGCACTGTAGCTGGCTGAAAAAACACTGTAGCTGACAGAGGCTTATTTAGCATAATTAAATTTTAAAAAATATGTTAGCCCATTACGTATAATACAAACACATACGGGAAAAAAAAAAGAACCGGCAAAAAAGTTCAACAAAAAGTCAAAAGTTCAAAAAAAGATGAAATTTATGAATAGTGAAAAATAAGCCGGAAGCTAGAAGCTGAAGCCGAAACGATCACAGGTGTAACACATGTTAACCTATGTTTACACGCAAACCAAGATCTCCAATCATTTGTCTGTTTGGAGCACGGTAATCTCATATAGATTGAACTATTTCATATGAAATCCTACGTTCTAAATAGACTTATGCTAGGGGTATTTGTACTCTTCAAGCAAATATTTGCAAATGCAAACCAAAATCGTATAGTAGAAATGCTTACTGTGCCAAATTTCGAAATAAACACGAGACGACTTGCTGACTCGTTTCCCATGTAACATAACATCCCTCTCGAGAAAAAAAAAGGATAGTAGTACTATGCGCAGAATCTGCATCCTCTGGGAGAGATGTTTGGCCCTGATCCGAACCGTGCCCTACGCCTTCTGACTTTCATAATACAGAAGCTGCATCTTGAAATGTATCGATTTCTTAATTTTTAGTTTTTTAATTACTTGTATTGTTTTGAAAGATATAATGGTGTTTAAAAAATTTTTAATTTGAAAAAAACTGACGATCGCAGTTTAGTCAAAAAAAAAAAATACGAGAAATAGAAGTGAGGAGCCAGGATTCGAAGTTGGGTTCTTAACGGTTTATAAAAGTAGATTTTAGCTTTTGTTACAGTACCTAACTTTCAAACAGAGTATTTTTTTAAAATGAGGTGTACAAGTTTATTGTAGTATACGTTAAAAATCCAACACCTTTATCAACCAAAATTACAAGTGAGTATCTCTCTCCATAATCTCTTTCATAAATAATTAAAATTTAAAAATTTTAATTAAAATGTATAAGCTGTAGCATATCAAAGCCCGTTGTCCGGAGGCGCACCGAAATCTGCCGAAGGCAAAAAAAAAAAGAAAGAAAGAAAAAGAAAAACATGTAGCCTGGTGCAGCTGGCAACGGGTAAATACCCATCGGATATTGCCATTCCATACCCGTACCTGTTAGGTGTAAATTTACCCGTCGGGTTACCCGTATCCGCACGCGGGTAGGAAAATTTACCCATACCCATACCAACGCAGGTATTACTACCTGATGGGTAACCCGTACCCGCAAGCATACCCGGTTCAACACATAAAAATATCATCAATTTAGATATTCATTAATCATACATGCCAAGCACAAAAGCGTCTAATGATCAAAATTAGTACATCACATAAACATACTTGACATGACCATATCAACATATGACAAACAAATAAACAATCAACAATAAGTAGATAATAAAATTAACATTTGAGTGGGATGTCTAATTGTCTAATGCGGGTATTCATTACCCGCGGGTAGGCGGGTATGGGTAGTATATACCCACACCTGCACCCGTCTATCCGGCGGGTAGAGGATTTCATCCAATAACGTATCTATGGGTACATAAAATTTTCCATACCTGTCTTTTTATCGGGTAAAATCCGTCAGGTATTCGGGTATCGGGTACAATTGCCATCTCTATTCCCTGCTTGATAGATGTCTCATGGGCGATGGGCCCCACCCAAGACGGACACGCTCGCACCTCTCCAATCCCGTTAAAGTCGCGTCCCCTCCCCTCGCGTCCGCTCCCTTGCCGTTCGTCTTCCTCTCTCTCTAAACCCTCCCCTCCAAAAGGGAAGGTCCCCCGAAAAATGTCAAAATAAAGCACGGAGGAACAGAACCCGCCTCCTCCTCCTCCTCCAGGGCTCGCTCGGATCCTCGGAACCCCCCTAGAATGGACGCGCAGTACAACCCCCGAACGGTGGAGGAGGTGTTCCGCGACTTCAAGGGCCGCCGCGCCGGCCTAATCCGCGCGCTCACCCACGGTAGGCGAGCTCGCGGTTGCAGAGAGATTGGGTTTTATTTCTTTCGGGACAGAGATTGGGGGTTTAGACGTAGAGCTGTGATCTTTTTTTCCTGCCATCTATGGGATTTGTTTTCTCCTGTCTGGGTTATATGATGGTCTCGTGACTGGTTGTCGTTTGTTCTTTGCTGCAGATGTGGAGGATTTCTTCCGGCGATGCGACCCGGGTGAGTGAATTCTTGCTCCTAGTTGTCGCGTTGTATCTCTTCTTCTTCAGGTTTTGTTCTGTTGTGCTTCGAAATTTTTACATGTAAATGCATTTTTCACTAGGGATGAGTGCTCTACTAGAATTTCTGGCCATTTTTTTCGGGTTTTCATCTAGGTACATGCTTAACTGAGTGTTACTGTACACACTGGAACTATTAGACTAATCTAATCTCTAGTTTATTTTGAACCCAAGGGTTGAAGGATGCGAAAGTGCAGTGTGCAACCATGTAGTAGTAGAAGTAGTAGCAGCAGCAGCAGCAGTAGTAGTAGAATATGCGTCGTACGTGAAGCTCTCAGAATTGAAGTAGATGGCCTTGGTGGATTTAGTCTAATAAGTCGCTTTGAAATAGCCTAACTGTTTGTTTAGAGGATGGCAGAAAAGTTGTCTTATTTATTTGATTAAAGAAAACTATAAACCATTTATGAAAAGAACGGCACTTGATAAGTAGTGTCCTGTCGAGGGGAGCTGAGGGTGGAAGGTCTCGGCAGTGGAATGACCAGAAATGGACGGTGCCCATCAACCCAACGTGTTGGCCTTAGAGGCCGACTGGTCTGTTGAAGATTGATTGCTCGGATCGGCGACTCTCGAGAGCCTCCTTTCTGTCTAATCATCTGGTTTTCTTATTATGTCCTAGTGTGATAGCTTTCATGAATGCTCTTCTAAGCTGCCTTGGCAGTAAAAGAGATAGCACTGGCCTTTTGGCGCCACATATGTAGTTGGCTGCCACTCAGTGGCGAAGCCAGGAACAAAATTAAGGGTGGGCTAAGCCGCTAAACAATCATTGTATGACAATGGAGAATCAGCTGAAAAGACAAACAAAATGCCTCATCAGAATGGTAAATTACCTTCAACATAAGCATGGGGGAGCTGTACACCTCCATCCTGACCACAAGCAGAGTACCCACTGAGTCGCAGGTTTCCCTTGACAGGTTCAACAGCTAAAGCTTTTCTGAACCACTCTACTATTTGTCCCAGTGCCTGTACAATGATTCAATTCAGCATACAGAACAATATGTCAGTAACATATGGCAATAGCACTGTTCTATCTTCTATAACAGTGGAGTTCGTTAGTGGATCCTCTTTATAGTTTTTCAAGTTATGACACATTTCAAACTGAAGTGGCAGACAGAAACCACCAAAAACACAAGAACTGCACCTTCCGAAGCCGTTGCTTCTTGTCCTCCCTAGCTATATCCTCAAAGGTGCAATTGTACTAGCAATCTCCCACCAATGGCGAGTCTCCATGAGGATCACAGACAGGTGTTCCTGGTGCTGATGGTATAGGAGGTTCGCCAAGCTAATAAAAATAAACAGCAAATTCAACATTACTACATTGATAATAAAGCAGCTGCTGACACAATGAAAAGCTAATGCGACAAACCTACCTTCATGATGTCACCAACATTTTTACAGTCTTGGTCGGGCGAGTGCCCAACTGCATCATAATTGAGATATACCCGTATGGGCTTCTTGACATTTCACAATCTGCAGCACGAGCAAAAAGTGAGATGAATCAATTATCAATATCAATACAAATGCAGCTCCTTCTAATGGCATAGGACCAGAACATATAAGAACTCAAATAGTTAGCAAATTGGAAGAGCAAACAAAGAGCAATCCACCCAAGAAGGTCAAATTTTGATCTATCTGCTTCACTAATTTAATTGCGACCCAAACACACAAAAGTAGATCGGGAGAGACATTCCTTTCCCCAAAAGTGCGTAGCAAAACAGTAAAACCCTACAAAAGGCTAAACCAAATCCCTCAAATTGCCATCCAAAACCTGAAATGCGCATCAATTCATACCAGATCAGGGTCATCAGCTTCGCCTTCCTGATCTGCTCCCGCTCAGGGTCCCCAGCGCCCTCGCCGCCCGACGCCGAGGCTGACGCTGACAGCGCCATCGCCAGCTGCATCTGGTACTCCTCCTCCTGAGAAATGAAGTCCTCTCCTCCAGCCTCCGTGGCTCCGTCGCCGCCGCGGGGAGTGACGAAGACGCTGCCGCAGCCGGCGCCGGCGCGGACCAGTGGCGGACCCCACCGGAGATGGCGGCGGACACGCAGCCGCAGCCGGACTTGAATATTGTTGGACCGGTGGGGGTTGCTGGCCGCTGGGCGCTCGTCGCCGGGGGGTGGGGGGGTGCGCCGCCAGGGGAGGTGAGGCTCCAGCCTTACCAAGCCCCCCTGCTGGCTTCGCCCCTGCTGCCACTGTGGGGTGCCTGTTGGAGTACGGGTTGTTGGGTTCAGCATTAGTGGGTCCTGCGCGGTAGGTTGGGCGTGTTCTGTCCTAATAACGATTGGTGGTATGATCTTTTGTTTCGTATCTAGTTTTTAAATAGATTATCTTCTTAAGTTAGGGTTTATAAATTGATCGAAGTAGATATTATTCTGACTTTATCTATATCGGCTAAAATCGCATGTGAGTAGTTCTCTCTGTACTCTTTTGTAAAAGCCAGAATTCAAAATTTTAAACTAAAAGCTATAAGCCACAGTCTAAAAAAAACCTAATCTAGATTTTGACTTGGAAGGACTGTCCATAGCTACAATGGTAGGTGCTCATCTTGGCTGCAGTGCTGCTTGGTGTATACAGCCGCAGAAGCCGGTATCAGTTGTGTTCTGGGTACAGTAGTTAACCCCCATGGGCCATGGTGTTCACTGAACTTGGCTGCCCATGGGTACAAACCCACTGTTGCATAGAGCAATGAACCGTGCTGTTGGGATCCACTAGATGATGATGTAATTTGATCAGAAGATGATTTGGTGATGGGGAACCACCTAACTTCCCTCCTAAATTATATCAAAATCTGCAATGCAGGCCTTCTTGGAAATCTGTCCCCAAACATTTTATCCGTAATCATTTAATCAACAGCAGACCAATCCGTCCAATTCTCCACTTAGCCTCTGTTCAAATATTGTGTTACTGACGACATGGGCCTTCTTGTCAGTCGTTTTTCCCTCTTTCTTCCTTACCACCACCGCTCTCTGCACAATATAATGTGCTGGCTATCATTGCTCCATTGCAGCCTGCAAGCCTCATCAATGCTCTGAACACCTTACCATGGAACGTGGAGGAGACCAGGGAGAGAATTGCTATGAAGATCGTCAATCGTTCCTCAGTTCTCAAGTTTCCTCTGTGGATTAAATCCTTCTATGGTGAATTAGATCAAATTACAAGTTGGCCCCCTAACGGTGCAGAGGGCACTGAAACATTAGCCTTTCAGTAATCTCAAAAGATGCTTAATTTGAGCTTGTATATATATGCCTTGGGGAGAGGGAGGGAAGGAGAAACTGACAAGTGGTTTCCACTTGTTGTCGGCTAATCATTTAACTAAGGCTAATGGAGATTGGTAAAAGGCTAGGGATAAATTTTTTGGGGGGGAAAAGACAGAGGAGGGTTTTTGCTTCTTCTAAATTTTGGATAAAACGCAGGGGGGATTTAGTTAGTTCTTGGTGCAAATAATGCTATGTACATGGGAAAATTCCATAGGATGGTGATATTTCCTTTTTACCAATTTTCTATCCTTTTCTTCCTAAGCCATAACATCCTTTTCTTCATGTAGTAAGTAGTAGCAAATAACTCAAGCTTTGATACTCTGCTCACATCTTTTGGGGTTTGCTTGTGGTCGAACCCTTAGTTAACTTATTGTTTTTATGCAGCCCAATTTTTTAATCTCTATATTGTCTGTTGCATCTGTTGTTAGGAACATGATGGCCTTATATCTGAGGTTTATTTGAACATGTTTGAAACTTACCTGTGGGTTTTCACTTATTTCAAAAGATTGTTATGCATATTTATGCTTAGCTGAGTTAATTTATGCTCATGTTCTGAGCATCTTCATTTCTGTTCTTTCAATTACATGTCTACTGGTCATGTGATCAACTAATTATAGCAGACACAAATGCTGTGAGAGCCTTTTGAAATTCTTCTGAGCCATCGTAAGTTGACCAATATATTTGTACAGCCAGACATGACCATGTGTTCTCTTCTGCAGAAAAGGAGAACTTGTGCCTTTATGGGTTTCCCAATGAGCATTGGGAAGTAAATTTGCCTGCAGAGGAGGTGCCACCCGAGCTCCCAGAGCCAGCATTGGGCATTAACTTCGCACGAGATGGAATGCAGGAAAAAGATTGGCTGTCCATGGTTGCTGTACACAGTGACGCATGGTTACTTTCTGTTGCATTTTACTTTGGTGCTCGTTTTGGATTTGATAAAAATGACAGGTTACTTTCTATTCCATCTTTCTGGAATTTATACTGTTGTTTTTACCCATTTTTGGTCCTTTCTCGTCTGTTTGTGTAGTTCTGAGTCTTCTGACCCAATTTTGGGGGGCGTAGCATTAGAAAACAAAGCTTACAAGATAAGTAGTTAAACATGGTGTTTTAAAATAAAACCTGGACAGCCCTGCCATCTCTTGGGATTCGTTTGGATCACTAAACGATAGGTGTAGCCCAGTCCAGACAACAAAGCTTGCACAAACTTGAAGCGGAATATTCCATAAAGCAATAGAAGATTTTTTTTTGGATAGATGGTACGGCAGTACTGTGAATGACTTCCTTGCATTTTGCAACATTATGCCATGTTTTGCTTTTGCAAGACTAGGGTTATGAAAAGGCCAACTGATCTGCTTGGTCCTCGTTCATGCTGAATTTAAAAAACGTTTTCTGCTTGAGTTTACCAAAAAAAAGAAGTTTTTTAGTTGGTAAACTTCTGGTTTTATTTGTCAGGTTCTTGGAGAGTTGTTTTGGTACTAAAGGAAATGCTGCACATGATTTTATGGCTAATGTTAATGGAATATCTGCACGAGAAGTGCTGATTCTGATATGTTTGCTAGCTTTTACCACTGTTTGACCTGATATGTGTTGCTCACACTCGCCTGTTGCTATTACGCAGGAAGCGCCTGTTTGGTATGATTAATGATCTTCCCACGATTTTTGAAGTTGTTAGTGGGAAGAGTAAAACAAAGGCACCGAGCAATAATAACCACAGCAATAGCAAATCCAAGTCAAACAATAAAACGGTACAGCCCATTCTTCTCTAGATGCACCCGTACCATGATTTTTTTGTCGTCTGTTTGTGTAACTAATCTCAACATCCATCCAATATTTATTGAAAAGAGCAGCGGTTTCCCATTTCTTTTTTTCCCGATCTGTTCAATTGGTGTTCTTTTTTTCCCCAACCAAACAGCCGTTTTCCCATCTGTTAGATCTTGTGTAAACCTCTTAAACTTTACATTTGGTGTCACTACTAGTTTTACAAACATTATATCCGAATACACTGCATTTCGCATAGTACTCCTACGGTTGGCTCACTTGCACCCGTCGCTCTGAAAGCAGAAAGCGTCTGAACCTCGGGAGAAGCAGCCAAAGACCCAGGTGAAGGAGGAAGACCGCGAGGACGGAGGCCCGGACGACGAGGACGGCGGCGAGGAAGAGCACGGGGAGACGCTCTGCGGCGCCTGCGGCGAGAACTACGGCGCGGACGAGTTCTGGATCTGCTGCGACATCTGCGAGAAGTGGTTCCACGGCAAGTGCGTCAAGATCACGCCGGCCAAGGCGGAGCACATAAAGCAGTACAAGTGCCCGTCGTGCAGCAGCAGCAGCGACGGCAGCAACGGCAATAAGCGGGCACGCCCGTCCTAAGAGCTCGCCGCGTCTGCCTGGTAGCAGTCTGCGTAGGGCTCTTGTTGCAATTGATGATGGATGTAAACTTGTGAGGATGTTGTTTAACTAGTGCCCTTAGGGGCTAGGCTGCCTGTACGATGTATCCCTAATAACTTGATTTGGTTTGAAGTAGATGTTCTTGTTTAGCTGGGTTAAATGATGTATGCGTATCAATATTGATAATTGGGATAGGAGTTTGGCCTCTTCATTTTCTTGGTTGTGTTGCAGTTAGCTTTGTAGAGATCACCCATGCATGCTGCTGATTGGCCATCGTTCGATAACCTCAGCTGCTTGGAACGTCAATCGAAAAAGTTGTCTTGCAAGAGTTGTATCAGCTGTGCTTAGAACGTCAATTGAAACACTTTGTCTTGCAAGTGCTGTGGCTTGACGATTTTACGCTTCATTTTAAATAGCGATGACTTCTAATAAAAATATTTTAAATAGGCTAACTTCTTAACATAGCTTTTGTCTTCCTTTTTTCTTTGTATTATCTATAATGATATTTTTTTTATTTTCTACTATTTTATTTTGATTAAATACTTCAAAATAGCTAATACTGCTTTTTCAGGAAAAAAAAAACACAACACTTTGAACAAAAGACCATGTATGCCGATTCCATACGTTTTAAGCCGTCACTCATCGTTGCTTCTGCTTGAGAGTGGCGCTGTTCGTAATTCAATTATGGGGTTTACTCTTTACGTAAGATAATGCAGGAAAAGAAGTATATTCACCAAATGACAGCTCCGAAGCTTATAACTCTCCAGATTGGTCCAGTTGAAACGTCGTAGCAGCTGGATAAATATGCAGCTTTGATGTTGTGCCTTACCCTGGCATACACTTACACCACCGGCACAGTAGGCATGTCTAGACTCAGAATTTTGACTGTTGTGTCCAATCAACTAAGGTGAAATATCTTGACAAACTTCTAAGATTGTTATCGCTTAAGAAAATTAGAGTGGCACGTTAGCGTTAACCGATATGTATTTGACGCATCAACACAGGATGAACGTCCCAACAGACCAAATTCCGAATCAGCGCGTGAAGCTCACACGACGACTAGATGGGATAACCAGTTGAATGGACCATGTACAAGTTCCCAAATACGCAAACCAAACGCAGAGCAAGACACAGGGGGGGATAGACAAGGAATTGCATTACTTGTAATCCAAAAAACAAATTTCAAATTATGCATTCTGTTGAGGATGGGTTAATGCATCCCACAAGAACACCGGGAAGCCAGAGAAATTCCATCTCTCCCTGGGATGGATTTTGCAGGACAGCTCGGAAACAATGCACGGAGCAAAGCATGCTGCCGATACAAAATTCCTGCTGCTTAAAGGGGCACAATGCCCTCAAAAAGGAAGGTAATTAAAAGGCACAATCAACTAAACAGGAATATATATATACACACACACACACTGGTGAACAAGACAAGGGTTTTAATTTGACAAATAAAATCGGCACAAAACATGAGAAAAATGGCTGTTGAGAAAACCATAAGGGCAAGTACAAGAGTTGAGCCCGACACAAGCTTCTAAACACTCCACATCATCAAGAGACAACACTAATGCAGGCAAGTACAAGGGTTGAGCCCGACACAAGCTCCTAACCACTCCACATCATCAAGAAACAACACTTCTCAGGAGCTCTTCCGCCTCGTTCCGCGGTAAGAGTCGATGTCTCACGAGGAGACGGTGTTTCTTTCTCCTCCATTCCTCTCTCATCCACATCAGCAAGGTTGCCTAGTTGGCACTCCTATGGGCCAGCTATTAATTGCCTTTGTACATGCCCTAAATCACTTGGCAAAACTCAACTGCCCATTCTTCTCAAATTGGCCTAGCAGGAAACTAGTTCAGGCGGCAAGTAACACAAAATGAGCAGTGCAATGCCATTTAACACCAGTCCTGCAAAAGATGCCTCAACTGGGCTGACACACTATCAGCGCATACCAGATGTAAGAATAGGAATCGTCGATATGCATGCAGGAATGACAGTTGAGAATACAACCTAGCACAAACCTAACCCAACATCCCATATTCCTTGCTCCCTCACAACATGAAAGCACATCAGCAGTGCAAACACTTCCATACATGAAAAAAAAAAACCACACGGTAATATATATACATATATGTTTCATTTAACATGTGGGGAAAATGATTGTTGGAGAAAGCAGATTATAAAGCTTAACCCAACTGCCCACTTTCCTCAAGATTGATATAGCAGGAAACACTTTCGGCAAGAAATGCATAGCAAAAAGCATAATGCCGATACACACTATCCTGCTGGGCAACACAGATAAAGTCAGCTATACAATAATAAGAAAACAGCAATATTATTTTCAGATCATGGAAACAAACATAGATGCTGTAAAAATAGACAAATATGTTTCAAGTTACATGAAAGGAAAATGATTGTTCGAGAAAGCAGATAAGCTTAACCCAACTGCCCACTTTCCTTGGATTTGTATAGCAGGAAACACTTTCGGCATTAGACACATAAGAGATGTGTAAAGCCGATACACACTATCCTGCAGGAATAATATATAGCAGAAAAATGAAACTCATATGTGCTAATATGATAACAGAAGCATGCCATTGGTGTCAAGAATATTTTAAGAACTAGACAGAACAAAAAAACAAGCATATATTAGTTTCCACATGGTCACCTTAAGATGAGATGCCACAAGTGTGACCATATATCATACCAAGCACCAAGCAACAAATCATTATCAATAATATATTTACGAAAAATCTGAAAGCTTATATTGGTCGCTGATGTTTGCATCTTCAAAAGGTAAAACTCTTTACTAGGACGATGTTAATAATAAGCATTACACAGGAGGCCTTAAGAGCTCATCCGCATCTTTGGGTAAAGGTGTAGTTGGTCCTTGCTTGCCCTTTGCATCCCAGTCAAGCATAATCTTAACCTTGATGCCCAGCACGCCCTGAAGGCAAGTATGAAAGAACATCAGAGCCAAAAAAAAGGCTAATCATGGAAGAAGCAACTGCATTTATCTACAGCAAAAATTCGAGGAAGTGATGAGCATCGAACCTGTCTCAGAAGAACATAACTCACAGCTGAGTCAATATACAAGTTGAAAGGATGACCAGAAGAAGTCATGTATCCATCCTGGAACTTCATGGATTCAGCACGCTGCGCCCTAAGCTTCCCACATACAATAACCTGGAAACCAAGAATGGCTTATCAGTATATCAATTACATTAAAATCAAATGAAAACTACATTAGTTTGCAGGACCCCATACCTCACAGCCTACCACCGCTTTCCATGACAAACCTAAGTACACCATAGCATGCCCTGGCAAATGAAGAACTGATTTAGTCGTTGAAAAGTCCAAATAAAAAAGAGAAAAAAACATGGATTAAACACAATACAGGTAAAAGCAACATAAGAACTCAGTTAACCAGCATTCCAACAGCAAAACCAAACAAAACAGAACTTGTAAAAACCAATACAGGTAATGTGGCCAACCAGGTTAACGCATTAGAAGCCCATCACCAAAGCTTCCCAGCATAGGAAGCCTGGTTGGCACGGGTAATTTAGTCATCTTCCGACACAAAGTTGGCATAAAGTGACCTATTTGCTTTATAGATGATACTACAGCACAAAACAAAACAGCACAAGAATCATAACTTCTACAAAACTCACTAGGCTATATATGTTCATAAGAAGCAAGAAATGCGACAGTAACGAATCCATCCACTGCTTACGAAATGCAATGGAGGGTGGTAATTGATTTCGTCACGAGCAAGGAGCCAAGCCTGCTGGGATCAACGAGGGAGAGGGTTCCGTGCCGTACCTTTCGCTTCTTGCTGATCTGCGCGTGAGCCGCCATTGGAGAACGCAGGGGGAGGGGAAGATGGTGCGGCGGCGGCGAGAGCGGCGGGAGGATAAAACCCTAGATTTGGATAGGGCTTGTGGGGAGCGAGTCCGTATATATAGATGGGAGTGAGATCGGACGGTCGGGGCTTGTTTGAAGTTTTTCCCATATCAACCCCCAAGGTTCTTCCAATTTTGTTCAAAGGGATGCCTCACTTCCAATTTTGTGAAAATATTTAAACAAGTTATACTATTTTCTGTAAAATTTATGTAAGATACCGTTTAGAATGTAAGAATTTTATATGAAATAGTTTAATTTCTATATAAATAAAAAAAATATATGTTCCAAAGAGCAGGGGCGGAGCCACACCCCGGACAGGGTAGGCTTCAACCCGGGGTATGAAAAAAATATCTAGTGTACAGCCCGGGTAAATTTAGTCCAGCCTGGGTAACATTTTTATAATACGGTCCAGATAGTCTAGATCATTTTACCGCTGAGCTCAAAGCGTAACCAAATCCTGACTCCGCCACTCCTAAAGAGGACCTGAGAAGGCTACCACCACTAGTTTTACGACATAGTATGGTAATATCTTTTACATGGGTAGTATGACATATTAGAAATTGATAAATGCAACAACTATAAGTGAGTTGTGATATTATCATAGCTTTCTTTACTTTGCCAAATGGAATTTGATTTTTGAAGGGTAGAAATGTCCCTGTAACTGTAAGCATGAAAAAACTACTGTATAAAAGCGTAAAACATAGGGCTATGAAACATGAAAAATAAGACATAATCAGTGTTCAGATGAGTTGCGAAAGAAATACAGCGAAGAGAGTTTGTATTCGACATGATTCGAAGGATGTTTTCCATAATGTAGAGCTGGTACTTATTTTTCCTCCAAATTCTTTTGAAATGAGCTATATAATAGAAATTCATAGGAACTCAATCATTCGTTCCAAACAAGCACTAACTATTTCATTCTAAATTAATGCGATGTCTAAAGTGTACATAGACGGCAGTAGAAATCACAAAGAAAAGAGTACTTTGTGCAAATAAAAAGATTACAGAGGAACACGAATTAAGTTCTCTTCCAGCAACCAAACGATAGAGTTGATATAAGAACTGTTGAGAACTTCATGTTTTTTTTAAGAAAACAAATGTGGACAAACTACCAAACCACACCCCCCCCCCCCAAATTGTGTTTCCATGACAGTTCATTCAAGATAAGAACACAAATATCCCACAATTGGTGGCCTCAATCCACAGCAGAAATAGAATGCAATCCCAGCAATATAGTACTGAGTGAGCAGTATTGAACAGAAGGATAAACTATACAAAGGTGCTCAAGCTAGCACATTAAGGTGCCGCTCGGTTGGGCTAAAATAAATTGACTTATGGCTGAAATAATATTGTATCTGGTGGTGTCTTATTTGGCGTAACTAAATTTTAAAAAATTTAAAAAGAACCAGCAAAAAAGCTTTAAAAACTAAAAAGTCAAAAAATATATAATTTAGAAATAATAAAAAAAATCTTTACTATTTAATAAGTTTGAGTTGGTGGTTGTTGCATTCTCCTTCCTTTCTTCTCAACCGTCTGATCTGAATACTGAAATATTGATCATCTATCTAACATCCCTCTCCATTTCTCTCATATCTAACTACCCCTCCTCTCCACTTCCACCAACAGTTACCATCTCCCACCTCTTCTTCTACCCGACCTCTATCGCCTTCCTCCCATCCTGTTTAGACTGTATAATTTTTTATATGCTCTATCTTTCTTGGTGATGCAAATCTGTGAAATTTATATAGTTAGAACCTGATAAAAATTAACTCATTATCATTTGAATTATGCCCCTGATTCCTCTTGCCTTTTGACAATTAACCTGCGCTAGCTGAATGCCTGTATGTTATTATGAATTTAAAAAACTCGACACAGATATTCAGCTAGTAAGCTAACAATCAGAAGCTCGAACCAAAGTAAACGGGGCTAACAAGGTCAGAATATAACATGCCCGATGGCATATGCATCAGTTTTGAGTTGACACTACCAGTACCAGATCAAGTACTAAACCATAATGAGGTAAGCTTGAAGTTCACTGAGGCTTGGCAACTATACATCAGTTTTGACTGACACTACCAGTACCAGATCAAGTACTAAACCACAATTAGGTAAGCTGGAAGTTCACTGAGGCTTGGCAACCGGTTCAAGGGCTTCAATTATCACAATGTTAGAATTTTTATATGACTTTTAATATTTATTATAGTTATTATCAGTTCAATTTAATATGAAATTATTCATATTATTGATATAAGTGGTAGAGAATAGGTTGATGTAAAATTTAACTTGAGAAATTAATAATTGAGATACAAAGGACAGTTGTGCTAGAATATGGTAGGCACATTTATTGAGATCGAATCTACTAGAATTTAATATACATGCATATGTTTAACTTGGTACAGCATTGGTCGAAATAGTTGGATTTATTTTGCAGGATCGGCTTTGTAGGTTGTTAACCCACATGATTAAATTAGAATTAATACCATAAACAATCTGATCATAACGTATGACTCACATATATATGCTAAGGAAATTAAGGGTGTGTTTGGTTCGTGGATGGAGGTTGTATCGTATATCCTGACTGAGTGGATGCAGGCTGAGTGGAATCGTATTTCAGAAAAAGAAGATGTTTGGTGAGGTTGCATGAGCGGATGCAAAAAAACTGAGATGCTGTTTGGTTGCCTGTATGAGCGGATGCAGTCTACCAAACTTGAGAGGCTGACACGTAGGACCGCATAAGATACACTGCATCAACTCATCCAGGATGACCAGTGAAGCTCATTTTGAGCGTATCCACCCATCCAGGATGAGGGTGTATTTTTGCATCCGCTCATGCAGGCTGCATCCACTCATACAGGCAACCAAACAGGCTCTTTCTCAGATTATACGGATCCACCCAGCCAGGACGAAGGAGATTCAGGCAACTAAACACACCCTAAGGTACTACTCACATTTATTGGTTGTTGGTTACTTGTTGCAGTTTGTCACGTAGAGATCAGTTTGGGTTTTTTGTTGCATATGGTTTATTTTTTACTGTTTGGCACTATAACTTGTTTATTTTGTACTGCAGTTGCCAGTGGCTTGTTGGCGTATTTAAATTAAAAATTTTAAAAATAGAAAAAATAGGTTAACCTATCATAGTCAATACAAAGGAATACTGAAAAAAGAAGGCAGCAAAAAACCTAAAAAAGCCCAAATGCAAAAAAAGATGAAAAATAAAAACTATAAACTAAAAGCTAGAAGTCAACGGTTAAAGCTCAAACAAGCGAAGACTCTCTCTCCTTTTCTTTATTTGAACTCAGACAGGAAAAAAAGACAAATAATTTGGCTTATTTTTCTTCTCACGAGGAATTGAGATAGCTAGAGGGAATTGTTGGTGCAAGGTTTACAGGTGCCATGGTCAGTCATGAGTGGTGAGGTGCTGACTGCTGAATTCTATGCATCATGAAGGCAACAAATAAGCAGTAAAAAGGATGTTTTGGTTGGAGAGTTCCCAGAGAGGACAGTGCGTCCAAACCAACCATTCAACGGCCTGTTTGACGCGTCCAAATCAACCAACGGCCTGTTTAACGCGGCTGCGGTTTATGACTTATAACTGAAATTTTTAAATTTTAGTTGTTTACGACAGAGATTACGAAGAGAGAGATACTCGTTTGCGATTTTGGTTAATATAGATATTAGGCTTTTAACGTGTACTACAATTAACTTGTAAACCCCGTCTTGAGAAAATATCCCGTCTGAAAGTTAGGTACTGTAGCAAAAACTAAAAGCCACTAGCTTCGGTCGAAAAGAACAAGCCCAAAAAGCTGTAGCGAGCTCATCTATCTGGTTTATGGATGGTTTAAGATTTTTTTACTGTAACTTATTTATTTTTTACTGTAGCTACGGGTGGCTTATTTAGTATAATTAAATTTAAAAATTTTAAAAATAAAAAATATATTAGCCTATCACAAACACGAAAGAATATAGAAAAAAGAAAAAGCAAAAAAAGACAAAATAAAGGAATAGTGAATTAAAAGACAGAAGCCAGAAACTAAAGCTGAAACGAGAGGAGCCTAAAGCTTAGCTACTCCCGTATGTGGTAGGAGCCATATATCAGGTTTTCTCGCGCGCGACAAGGGACTAGATTTATAATTTCGTACTATATAAAGTTGTTTTTAAAATTAAAGTGGCACTATAGGCCAAATAAAAAATAATTCCCCCTTGTCACACTAGGTATACTAGCATGGTAGTATGTAAATGCCACACAACGGGAAGTGGCATAGCCTAAAGGGTTAGAAATAAAGTTAAGGGAGGGATCATTAATAAAATAATTTTGAAAAAGGGATTAAATAATAAACGAAACTCTCAAAGCCAACGGTGAGCTATGAATGAGTTTATAGTTTTACTTGGGATAAATTGTTGTTTCTTCCGGTTTTAGTATTAGAACGTAGAAAATAGTAGAAATTCAAACATGGATAAGTACAAAACTTAAGGCGAAGACAATTCAGACGCGTGTCAAAACGCACAAAGATTCAAGCTAACTGGTGTGGTGAGAATTAAAGCTCTGCTCTACTCGGCTATAGATTTTGGTTAAAATTGTACTGTAGCGACCATTAATTTTTTTAGTCAGTCGATCAATCCAGTCCAACCCAATTAATAACTTTTTTATTAACACAATAGAAGTTTCAGATATTCCTTCCCAAATGCACGTACCTGTAAAGGGCCATGAAAAAAAATGCAAAAGAGCGCAGGCAAATAAGAGAGAAAACCTCGAAAAGAAACAAGAAATGAGTTAACTAGAGGCCAATCTATCACCAAGATCGAGCTAAAGCGGCTAAGCAATTCAACACCACAGAGTGCCCCATCCTTTCCCTCCCCCTCCCCGCATCCCGGACACCACCACCGGCGCGGCCAAGCAGGCGGCGGCGGCGGCACAAGATGAACCAGTCCTCTCTTCTCCATCGGGCCCTCCTCCTTCTTCCCCTCCCTTCCAAACGCCATGGCTTCACCACCGTCGTCCAAGCTCGGCTCCGTTCCCCTGAACCCACTACACAACAGCAGCGCCTGACCATGACCGTACCGTCTCAAGAAAGCATTGAAGCGGCGCCCGAGAAGCAGCCCCAAGAACCCGCGGCGGAGGAGGATGGAGGCGGCCGGACGTGCGCGCTGCCGACGTGGGCGCTCATCGGCGGCATCACGACCGGCGTGGCCGCGGCGCTAGCGCTCTCCGCCGGCGCGGGCCCCGCGGCGGCGCTGGGGCCGGAGGGCCCGCTGGTGGAGGAGTTCTGGGACAACATGCGGCGGTACGCGCTGTACGCGCTGACGGTGAGCACGGGGGTGGCGTACACGGTGCTGCAGCCCATCGTGGAGCTGCTCAAGAACCCCGTCACGGCGCTGCTCATCCTGGTTGTCATCGCCGGCAGCGGTTTCCTGGTGTCGCAGGTGCTCAACGCCATGGTCGGCAACTCCGACTTCATCTACACGTACGGGCAGTAGACCAGTAGCACGCCTGTGCCGGCGGATGGATGGATGTATGTATGCGTTGGTGGAACTCGCATTGAAAGTTCAAACTCGCGAGCGTGCAGTCGTGTAACTAGAGAGCACTTCTTTAGCTAGAACAGGTGCTTGCTCTTTATGTATCTATGTTTGTATCTGATCAGTCTATTTGGTGTTAATTTCGAGCAACTTGGCAGCGTTTGCTCCTCCGCTTCGATTTGCTCTTCGCCTTGCAGTAATTTTCCCAAGGCACAAAGATATTCATGCAAGCGTAGAACAATGGTGGAAGTGTGAAATCTGACATGTTTTGTGCGTTGGTTGCTACATAGTCTTGTGAATGGTTTGGGAGCATTTGGATGGGGTGGATGCTCGAAATCATATGGAATCCATAGTGTTTGGGTACTAGTAGTTGAAACTGTTCAGCTGTTGGATATAGGCTTATAAATTTTATATGATTAGCTGTGGACTGTGGTAATGGATGTTTTCAGAGGTTGAGATTTTGGTGTAGTTGTTACAATTGTGAATTTTGTTGAACACCTTAGTTAGATCACTTGCTTCCGAAGCTTGCAATTTGGCTAACCATTACTGTACTGGGTACTTAAACAGCAGATATCAAGAGAGTTCAAAGGCTCTTTTTTCCTGAAAAAGGTGTTCTAACTGATATACCTAGTCCGCATTAACTTGCAAATAGCTAATGTGCTCAAGGTGGTATGAACTGAAAGCTTATGTATTATATCTTGTATTCCATGCTTGATTCTGCGTTTTGTTTTTTTGATCGTGTAATGTGAAGACGGCATTTGTACTGTATTGCATCTCAGTAGAGTAGGATGATTGTTGTGCTGGATAAAACTGACGCAGCACTTATCCTGTTTCTGTCCGCCGCATCAATTATTCCGTAGAGCTTCAGCATAGAGGAGTTTGAACGTTGTCTTCGCTGCACTTGTTTCTGTGCCAATATTCTAATTTATTGGTTATTACGTTTCCCTATGTAAGTTGTAGAATTTGGCAGAAACTTACATTGATTTTGAACTTTCACAGATAAAACTGCTGGGTCAGTCCCTTTGTTACTTGCTAACAACTGGTTCAGGCCATATTGTGATATATGATATATCTCAGGTCATACTGCCTTTTCTTCTTTAATATTATTTATGTTCTTTCTTTCAGCAACGGCAAACATTAACTCAGTGTCTGCTTGCGAATTTTTGGTACTTTTGGCATATTTTTAATATGTATTTATAGAAATAGCCGTATACATGCGGAATTGGCAGGAATAACACATGCGGAATTGGTAGAAATAACACTTTTGCCACTTCGTCATCGGGCGGTAGCGCCCAGCAGCTAACACTTGGGCTATCGGAGCCCAATCACCGGGTGACAAGGGTCTGCCGCCTGACCACCCGCCTGCTGCCCTGCCACCGAACAACAGGTGAATTAGCCAGTTTAATCACATGTCTGAATTATATTTTTTATATATTGTTTGCTTGATTTTTTAAATATATCAAATGAGCTCAAAAATTTATAAAATTTTATATGCAGCCTCCTGACACAACATGCTTCATTGTGTAATTTTTTTTATAATTTTATCCTCTATGAATGCTTCTAAAAATTTATACGATAATGATATTTTTAGTAGTTATGACATATAGCAAACGAGCTCGAAAAATTATGAAATCTTATGTACAGTCTCCTGACATAGTTGACATAATTGTGAAATTTTTTAGAAATTTTATGTGCTATAGATTTACCATGTTATTTCATGTTAATTTAATTGTAATTAGCGATATGCGATGCTCATTTAATTAGCAATTGAAATTGGAGGGAGCGGACAAGGGTGATGTCACAGACAGGGGGACAACACGGACAAAATGACAACACTATACCTTCTCAGTTTTTCAGACCGACATAACAACACTACACTCTGCCTCGCGGCCTACTCACGTGAAATTAGCCATACCATACCGACCGTTTGGCTTATAAAAGGAGGTGGAAGACATCTGAGAGAGAACACTACAAAACCAAGCCTAACACTACAACAAAGCTTGCTTCAGCACGTCGATATGTACAAGAGGTTAAGGGCTCGAGACGAACATGACTTGGATATTTACCTATAAAAGTAGGAAGAGATTAAGGGCTAACGTGTGAGTTTTTAGAGGGTTTTCGTTGAGAAAGTTTTTACGGGTGCTTGTGAGGGCACTTTGTAAAATCACCAAAATCCAGCAATAAAGATCATCTCAAATTAATCTAGTTATTCAATCTAGTTCATGTTTTGTTGAAGATTGCTGGAGATTGCGGGTGGAGTGAAACATAGGACCATATGCAAAGGTGTTGTTTTGCTGCCAGGAAAGCAGAGTAATAGATCGAGCGGTCGGGCGGTCGAGCAACAAAAGGTTTTGACAATGTACAAATTGGTCGCAGAGCAACACTAAGCGGCCATAATCTTCATCGAGCCTGTGCACAGTCAAGTGAGCGGTCGAGCGAAGCGTCTTCGGTCGTATTCTACCTCTGTAAGTAAGATTATTTTTCTGTGCCAAAATGCAGTTACAATCATTCACCCCCTCTGATTGCTGTCTTCGATCCTATAAGTTGTATCAGAGCCAGCTATGATGGCATCAAAGAGGTATGTGAAATGTCTCCCCATACTAGATGGTACTGATTTTGCTTTTTGAAAGTATTGGATGCAAGCGTACATTGAAGCACAAGGTACGATGTGTGGAATAAGGTTTCTAAACCTTATGTTGTTTCTGCTGATGTTACGACCGAAAATAAAATTGATGTAGATTTGAATGCTCGTTCTCGTAACTTGCTCTTTCAAGGAATTTCTCGCAAAGAATTTGATCGTATAGCTCATATTGCTTTTGCTTACCTAATTTGGAAAATTATTTGCGATTATCATGATGTAATGACTAAAATTAAGAAAAGAGTAAAGTCCATTACCGGTCCTTAAACTTTTTATGATGTGTCATCCCGGTCCATAGACTTTCAAAGTGTGCCATCCCGGTCCATAAACTTTCAAAGTGTGCTATTACTGGAGCGTTTCGGGTCCAACTGTAATGACACACTTTGAAAGTCTATGGACCGGGATGACACAACATAAAAAGTTTAAGGACCGGTAATGGCACACTTTAAAAGTTTATGGACCGGGATGACACACTTTAAAAGTCTATGGACCGGGATGACACAACATAAAAAGTTTAAGGACCGGTAATGGACTTTACTCTTAAGAAAATGAGTAAGAACCTTTATCAATAAGAGTATTCTGATTTTGTGATGAAGTCTGGTGAATCTATTAATGATCTTTTTGCTCGTTTTGAGAAAATCTTAAGTGATTTGCGAGGTGTTAATGTTCTTATTGCAGATGAAAATAACACAACTAAAATTTTGAGATCTTTAGGTTCTGAGTGGTTAATGGTTGTTACAACTATCAATCAAACTGTCGATCTAGATATTTTAACCATGGATGATCTCTATTCTAGATTAAAAACCTATGATATGGATGCCTTGCCATCTAAAATTGAGAAATCTCCATCTTTAGCACTTGTGACTAACCTCGTGCAGGCTGCTTCATCGAATGAAACGTCTTGTGTTTCTTTGTCTTCTTTCACAGAGAAGCAGTTTGAGCAGCTTCCTGAAGACGACTTTTTATTGATCTCCACACGGTCTTACAAGGCACTTAACAATGTGAGGATGAGGAAGCGAGGAGGCACTTCAGGCTTAGTCACATGCTTTGAGTGTGGTAAGTCAGGCTATATTAAGATGGATTGCCCCATACTCAAAGGAAAAGTGATCAGAAAAGACAGGAATCATTATCGTTGAACATGCAAAAATGACATCAAGGGTGAAAATTTTTGTTGCAAAATTGTTGAAAAAGTTTTCTCAGCTATTGAGCATCTTGACTTGAGTAATGTGGATTTTGAGAGTTGTGACGATGACAACCACGACGATGATGATGCCAAGGCGAGAGGAAGAACACCGATGACTTCACGGGTATGTGCTTTATGACAAACAACAACAAAGATGTCGACTACAATGATCTTGATGATGAGGTAGGTCCGTCGTATGAATAGCTTGAATATGGTCTAATTAAACTTGCTATTGAATTGAAAAAGACCGAAAAGATTTGAAAGAAAATAATCTTATTATTGAAAATCATACATCAGAAAATGCTAGATAAGAGCTTTGGTTCCAGATGATGATTCATGTTTTTCGTGCACTAACTTGTTAATTGAGCTTAGTAATGTTAGATCTATTTATACAAGTTACATGGATAAATTTGAATCTCTTAATACTAAATATGAGAAACTGTATGTTTACTTTGCTCTTGGTACAACTATCCATGCTTATATTCTTAATGACTTGTTTGTTACCAAGAGGAATTTGAAAAAGATGAAAACTGCTCTTATTGTTAGTTCACTAGTTCAATCTTTCTTTGCTAAGAACCTTAAGTCTAGCAAATCATCTCCATGTAAAAGATGTGATTTTCTCCAAGCTCGACTTAACTCTTCTCAAAATTCAATTCAACAAATTCTTTATCATGAGACATTTTCCTACTCTAATTGTCCTAAGCTTAACACTGAGATGGAAGTCTTGACTGGACAACTTAATGATTTTACTAAAAAGGAGAAAATGGCTCAATCTAGTGCTTCTAAGGATCTAGCTCATGAATCTGTTAGGTGCTCATCGTGTTGCCTCTGTCCAAAGAAAACAATTACCTTAAGAACACTTTAGAGATGTTTTCTTTTGGTAGAAAGAATTTTAATAATTTGTATATGATTCTGGAAAATCAAAAATAAGTATGAAGAAATATGGTATATAATTTAATTTTGTTGAGCATGCTAAGAATAATCCTCCTAAAGTTGTTAAGCTTCTTGAACCTGGAAAATTCGAAGTAAAATTTAAACCAAAATAAATTATTTTTAAATCTGCTAGTATTGATAAAGATCCCTCTACCAAAGTAGGTGATGTGAAGGAGAAAGATACGACTTCTCATTAAGTCAAGTATAAGTGCACTCATTATAGTAGATATGGTCATCTGGTTCAATTCTGTTTTTAGAAAGTAAAGAGAGAAGGACAAGATGAAGAAGTGTTTTCGACCTGCTTCCCGTGGTCGAACAAGCAAAGTTGGACTAGACATTCGACCAGTTGTCTCTCATAGACAAATCAGAGTGGTTGAACTTGCTTCTCAACGTATGACTGGTCGAAATATGTCAGATACTAATGCTTCACTTAAATTCTTATCAGTACATGCTTTTGCTCATTCTAATCAATCGTTTGCAGATTGTTGCTTTGCTTCCTCTAACTGATTGTCTGCAGGGCATTGCTATGCTCTCTCTAATCAGTCTTCTGCAAGCTTAGAAGTTTTTGCAATAGGACCTAGTAGTAATGCTCGGTCAGCAGTCAGACCAGCCTTGCCAAAGCATTCAAACCGCTCCATGGTTAGACGTCTTGTGATTGGACGCCCCGTGTTTAGACTAGAGTTTCGACCAGACCGGTCGATGGTCAGACCAGTCAGACTAGCTTTTCTCTGTGGTCGAAACAGCGTGGTCAGATCAATGTTTCGACCAGCATTGCAAAGGTGCTCATATCGGTTTTGACCAGTGTTTTCTACTGACTTAGACTGGTTGGCGGTCAGACCGGCTTTTCAATAGTGGTCTGACCAAAATCTAACAGAGGCTAATACTTCACTTAAATCTTCATTGTTGTCTGCTGTTTCTCCTGTTCATCGAGTGTCACAATACTGGATTCCTAAGCCTTATTTCACTAACCCCAATACGGTGAGAGCAACGCTTTCTGTGATGTAAGACCAGCTAATGCGGGATGGAGAACATGTGCTTAAGTGGATTCCAGTCTTTTTACAGCAACTTGACTGTAATATTTGATAGTTCTTCACTCCTTTGGATGGCGTCCACGAGATTTCACCTTCTAGTTAGACCATGTAGAAAAGGTAATGTTGTCCTACAAATAGTCTTTTCTCATATTGCTTGTTCTCTCTCATCTCCTTGATTCTTTTTGTTTTGCTATTTTGCAAAGTTTTGGGTGTGTTGCCTCCTTGGGGATTATTCTGAGGGGGAGCTTGTTGTTTGAAGTGGTGTCAGAAGCCTTGTTCGTTATAGCTATCATATAATTTAGCAAGTCCAAGCCTTGAAATTAAATGAGTAGAAAAGCTTTCTTTACCATGTTTACTCATATGTTGTGTAGTTTTGATCATGAATGGTTATAATTAATTTGCTACAATTGAACTAAAGCATGACATGATAGAGCATTTTGATTAGATTGATTATAGATAGTACTTTGTAATGTTCATCTGAAAGGATTAGCATGATTGTGAGTTTTATTTTAAATCTTGGTTATGAGGCTTGTAAGTTTTATATTGCAATCGTTTTATGATCACTCGGTGGCATGTCATATAAAAAACAAAAAGTACAAAAATAAAAAGATGTATGCCTCAAGCATGCCATGGTTAAACAAAAGGAAAAACACAAGAAGTGCACGAATGAAAAGAAATATACCTCAAGCATGCCACCATAAAAAAATGTGCTACAAAGATGAGCATGTTATCATGAAAAGAAATATGCTACAAGCATGCCACATGCCTAAAGTTCGAGTGTAGAGCAATAGGTTGCTATATGAGACTGCTAGCTCATCTAGACTTAAAGTTTGCTTTACTTTTAGGCTTTGCCTTTTTGTTGTGATATTTTATTGTGCTCTTTATAATTGTTTTAGCCATTGCTGGGATGCCTGTCACATATATAAATTGCTTAAACATGTTGAAAAACTTGTTTTGATATTATTATATGATATATGACTTTATATGATCTAGGTAGCTTTTCTCAAATAGATGGCTTGACCAAATTATTAAATCAATTCAAAGTGATTTGTATAACTTACAAAGCTTCTTGATTTTTACTCTAATGGCTCCTTATAATTATCTCTCTCTGAATTTTTTTGATAATTACATTGCCAAAGGGGGAGGATTTTCAATTGCTTACTGCTTAAGAAAGGGGGACAAATTTTAGAAAAAATGTTTTCTGGAGTTTTTGAGTTGCTATTGTCGTTTTCGAGTAGTTTTTGCTATTGTTGTGGTTTGCTTTGAAACTTTCTTTTTGCAAATGACGTGTTTGCAGTGTTGTTAATGTATTCATCAAGGGGAAGATTGTTAGATCATGTGTGATCATGATTAAAAGTGATGATGTATAATTGACATTTGGATTGCTTTGGAATGTGCGTTTGCGAAAGTTTCGATCGATCGTAGTAAAATGTTTTGGCTCCGAGTGGTTTTGAGGTGTGAAAAAGAAGCTGATCAAATCAGTCCGATCAGCAAAGACATTCAGTCCATCTGATCTTTATCTAAGTCATTTTGACGGTCCGATCAGCGTCGGAGCATTCAGACTACTCCGAACACCAGCTCGCGTGATTGGAGTAAGTCTGAAGAGTTACTTAATTTTCGACCATTGATTTATGATTGGGTGGATTGGCTGGTTGTGATTGTTCGGACTAGTCCAAAAGATAGAGTGATTGTCCAACCACGACTGATTTCGACCACGTTCGGCTTTGACCATATTCGATTTCGACCACGACCGAATGACCACTGAAGGTAATCACAGCTACAATACTTTTTCATGGTCGTAGACTTTACTGGTCGTACTCGATAGTCGTAGACTTTGTGACCAATAGTCGTAGACTTTGCACATGGAGATCGAAGGTGGATGATGTGTGGAGGCGTGGAGATGATTACGGTCGATGACGAGGAGGATCGGAATTAGGAGGGGGTAATCTGAGGTCCAAACGGCCGAGATGTTACGCGAGGTGATAGGGCTCATGCTAGAGCACATGATGATATGTGGAGAAGCTACAGGAGGTGAGGACTTGGAGTCTTCGACACGGGAGTTGGTGATGCGTGATGGAGATACAAGAGGTGCATCCTGGAGGCTTCGTCACGTGGTGAGTTGGAGACGTTATGGAAGGAGTCCGTAGCGGGAAGGTTTAGAGATATGGTAAAACCCATATTAGAAAGGGTTTCGAGTATCTTGATTTGAGGAAGAGATAGAGTTATGTGTTCGTGTTTGATATGGATACGACTTGGACGTCTTCCTATAAAAGCAGGGATAGGCTAAGGGCTAACATATAGGTTTTTAGATGGCTTTCGTCGAGAAAGTTTTTAGGGATATTTGTGAGGGCACTTTGTAGAATCACCGAAATCCAGCAATTAAGATCATCTTGAATCAATCTAATTATTCAATCTGGTTCGTGTTTTGTTGAAGATTGCTGGAGATTGTGGGTGGAGTGAAGCATACAACCACATGTAAAGGTGTTGATTCGCTGCTAAGAAAACAGAGTAATAGATCGAGCGGTGGGGGTGGTCACGCAGCAGATGGTTTTGACAACGTACGAACTGGTCATAAAGCAACGTTGAGTGGTCATAATCTTCATCGAGCATGTGCACAGTCAAGCGAGCGGTCGAGCGGAGTGTCTTGTGGTTGTATTCTACCTCTGTAAGTTAAATTATTCTTTTGTTGGTTTAAGATTTGTTATCAGATACCAAAAAGTAGCGGCAATCATTCATCCCCTCTAATTGCTGTCTTTGATCCTACACTCTCGTATTGTACTAATAAACAAAAAGAATGTTCAGACAGGATAGCCCATTCTAGAATGCAAGCATATTGGATTTGCTGAAGGTATATTCTAATATTCCTACGTTGCTAGGTCACATACATATCTCTAGTTAATAATTTAATTCCATAATTACTTTTTAATGATAGATTAGGCAGTATAACGTGTCAGCTCACATTGATTATGACTTGGCGTGATTCTACCTCGTCTTCTTGTCCACGCAAGATTCCTTCAAAGCGATGGCTGTGTGAGAAAACGATGAAATGCATGCGTTTCAGTGATCATCAAATTGGCTGAATCAAACATCTAAGAAAGAAAGCCAGATGTGTTTGATGCAAGTAAGCTCTCTTGCGCGTCTTTGCTCACGGTTTGTGTTCAGTTTTACTACAATTCGCTACATTTCTTGCAATTTGAAATACCTTAATCAAGTTGGCAATTGGTCATGATAGGAGCAGTGGTGTATAGTGCATCATTCAAACTTGTCTCAAGCAGTAGTATCTAGTGTCTCAAGAGCACGATACTGCTGTATTGGAGTAAGGTATTTGCAGTATATACGGCAGTACAAATGACATACTGCCGTCCACACAGTGTGCTTGTATTCATTAATCTTGGATAAGCATTTTACTGTCACTGTCTGCTCAGTTCAGAGTTCAGACCTGAATACACAGTGGAACCGTGGAAGAAAGCAACTTCTGTTGATCTTGCCGCTGTTACTGTGCTGCTTAGAAGAACTAATACTACCATTCTCGAACGCCGATGTACCTATTACTACTAAACAAGCCACTAGTTGATCACTTGGCTATCATTTTCCTGATGAGATAATTTTCCTTTTTGTAAACTGCAAATATTTGTAGTTACCGATCCAGGCTCAAAGTGCATTATTTTCTTGATGCACATACTTTTGGCTGTTATACATCTATCATGCACATGGATACAAAAGGTGATTAACTAAAGTACGTAACGTCGAGTTTCGACGTGAACATTTATGGAACCCTAATAGGTTGAGATTGGGGCAAAATGTTGTCAATTTGCTGAAGACAGCAACGCAACTATGCGAGCAAGGTCCTGTTTACAATGGCTCCTGAAGTCGTTTTGAATGTGTTGGTATCTTAACACAACTTTATCTTTTTTTTGTATTATCTATAAAAATATATTAGTTTTTTTATTTTTTAATCAAATAACTTAGCTAAAAGTTAATAACCGCTACAGTATTATTTTAATTAAAAGCCAAAATACTTTTGCTGCAGCAGAATTGGACGGGGCCGAGTCAAGAGTGTCTCCACATCTAGCTATGTATCCTCCTCCCTTCGTGGACTTATTGTACGGTGTCATGTGGGCAGCAATCATCTGAGCTTTCATTGTAGCGTGGCTCCAAGGAATTGGTGAGATGACCATACAACTAACAACTACTAACCCATCCCTGTCACTCTCCAATCATGAGCATAAGAAGTATCAAAATATGCTGCGAGAGCCGCATTTTTGCAGTACATAAACTGACAAGAAGTGTACTTCGGCCTAGCTTGGCAGTACAGAAATGCCAAGATCATCAGGAAGCATTTGTCCAATGCAACCTCAGGTTTTTGCATGGCCAAGAACCACACGTAGTTAAGCTCTCGAAGGTGAGATCATTTGCAAGCTTGCACGCACACGCGAGAGCCATGAGCCATGAACAAGAAGACCAGGAACCCGCCGCCGCCGCCACAAGCAACAACGCCTCAGATTGGCTCGATGACTCCATCGCCTTCCTCACCGCCGACATCGACCTCGACCTCGACGGCTACGGCTGGTTGCCAACATCACAGCAGCACCGCGTCGGCGTCGGCGTTGCAGATTCGGTGCCACATCCGGTCGTCGTGCCCCAAGGTCCGGCTCCGGTCTCCACTAGCGTCACATCGTCGCCGGTGACGACGTCGCCGCAGGAGTTTGGGCAGCCCAAGAGACGCAAGTCTCCGGAGCATAAGGCTCCTGGGCACAGCAGCCAGCGACCCCAAGTTGGCGGCGGCAGAGACGGTGCCGAGCAAGACAATGGGGGTGCGAGCTACAGCCGGAAGCCGAGCAAGAAGAGCGGTGCCAAGGGTGGCGCGGCGAGCGTAGGCAGGGACGCGAGGTGGGCGGAGCAGCTGCTGAACCCTTGCGCGGCTGCCATCGAGACCGGCAGCCTTGCGCGCGTGCAGCACCTGTTCTATGTGCTCGGCGAGCTCGCGTCCTTCTCCTCCGGCGAAGCCAACCACCGCCTTGCTGCGTACGGGCTGCGGGCCCTCGTGGTCCGCCTCCCGGACGCCGTGGGCCAAGCGGCCGCGGCGTCTATAAAGATCCCACCATGCGAGTGCCTGACGCCAGCGTTCTCCGGCATAGAGCCGCGCCTCTTCCGCGCGTCGCTCATCAAGTTCCACGAGGTCAGCCCGTGGTTCGCGCTCCCAAACGCGCTCGCCAACGCTGCCATCGCGCACGCCGCGACGCGGGGCGCGGCTACCGCACCCCGCCGCCAGCTCCACGTCGTGGACCTCGGTGTCTCGCACGGCGTGCAGTGGCCGACGCTGCTCGACGCGCTCAGCCGCGTGCCACGGGGCTCCACGCCACCCTCCGTCCGACTCACCGTCGCCGGCCCCACTGCGACCCCACCGGTGCCCTTCTCGGCATCGCCACCGGGCTACGACTTCTCGCCGCAGCTCCTCCGGTACGCCAAGTCCATCAACCTGGATCTTGCCATCGACAGAGCAACATCCTTAGACGCCCTGCATGGCTTCACCACCCCCGGCGATGCCCTCGTCGTCTGCCTCCAGTTCCGGCTCTGGCATGTCACAGCCGAGGAGCAAGCAATCATACTCCAAAAGGTAAGAAACCTTAACCCGGAGCTAGTAGCCCTCGCCGAGCTCGACGGTGGCGGCCACGGCGATGGCAGCGTGCCCAGCGAGTTCGCGGCGAGGCTGGAGCTGCTGTGGAGGTTCCTTGAGTCCACGGCGGCGGCGTTCAAGGGAAGGGACGCCGACGAGAGGCTGGTGATGGAGGCAGAGGCGGGGACAGCACTGGCCGCGGCGCAGTGGGGAGCGGTCGTAGACGGGAGGGAGGGGTGGCGGGAGCGGATGGCGGCGGCGGGGTTCGAGGAGGCGGCGTTCGGGGGCGAGGCGGTAGAGACCGCGAAGGCGCTGCTGAGGAAGTACGACGGCGGGTGGGAGATGGTGGCTCCATCGCCGGCGGCGGGTGGCGGCGCGGTGGGGCTCCGGTGGAAGGGGCAGCCCGTGTCATCCTGCTCGCTGTGGCGCCCGGCGTAGGGGTGCTGCCACAGCAGCGCGCGGCTGGTGTCTGGATCGAGCCAAAAGCTGGTCGACCACCGCCTGATAGGACCTGAGACCAGTGGAGTCCGATCACGACGGGCGGTGGCGACGTGCTCATGGCGGTTCGCGCACGCGCGCGCGCGGCCGGCGATAGTGCGAGGTGGCCTGAGCCCTTCGGTGCAAGCGCGCAACACGCGCGCGCGCGGCCGTCGAGTTCACGTTGGCTCGCTCGCTCTCGCATCGCACCGCACGCGCGGCCGTTGGTTCCACGCGGTTCGCTCGTCCCAAGCTACTCTTCTACACAAGTCAGCCGCTGTATCTCGCAATGTCCCAAGTAAAAGGGACGAAATGTAAAGATTTTAGGTGTGTTAGTTTGAGAGCCGGTACTTTTTTTTTACTTGGGTTTATGGTTTTTAGCTATAAATTATAGTTTTTGATTGTTTGTGAGAAAGATTATGAAGTAACAGAAATTTACAGGTGTGTTAGTTTGAGAGCCGGTACTTTTTTTTTACTTAGGTTTATGGTTTTTAGCTATAAATTATAGTTTTTGATTGTTTGTGAGAAAGATTATGAAGTAACAGAAATTTACGTGTGATTTTGATCAATATAAATGAAGTTAATATAGTATATACTATAATTAACTTATGGAAGTGTCTAGGTATCCTCCGGATGTTTTCTTTCTAACTATCATCCAAATTTGTGACCCTTAGATTAGATATCAAATGGCCCTTGTTTTTGAAGAGGGGATATTTTTTTCAAGTGGAAGGGAGTATAATTCAAAGGGGGAGGGAGGAGAATTCATGGCCATTGGATTTCTAATAATCCAATGGTTATAAATCTGGATAATAGTTAGGAAGAAAATATCTGGATGATGTTTAACAAAACCCTTAACTTATAAATCTTATCTTTAAAAAAGATACTATATTTAAAAGTCAATTAATATAAAAAATTTAAAAACCTGCTTTTAAAATCTGAAAAAAGTTCTGTGTCGCGTCCATCAACCACCGTATCGATTCTTGGCACCACGACCAATGGATTAATGCCATGGCTTGCGACACGTGTTGGCAACAAAAGCTAGTTGTAGACTTGTAGTCTTGTAGAGACGTGCAGCGAAGCTAGAGGGACTAGATCGTTGGGTGTCCAAAAAACAAAATCAACCAATTTGGCTAGTCAACAGTCCAAAAGCAAAGGGTGCAGGAACTTGCCAACTTCTATTGGAAGGCCAAATTTTGATCGTCCCGTACGAGATAGGTCGTGACGAGATTGTTATGGCAGCAGAACATACTGTCCAAACGAGTATGAATTCGTACTTTTGGAACAATGTACCGGACAAACCGGGAAAACGATATGAGATTCCCTGAAAAGATTAAAAAGATTGTGATCATACGAGATGGCGTTACGTAAAATCTATCACATATGAGTGATAGTGGTCTCCTCTTCTCATTGGATTTGTTCAAAACGAGGTGTACAACGCCAATATACACTGGGGGCAATAGAGTACAATTGGCATTCCCTTCAGGCCATGTAGAGAGAGGTGCTAGGAGTGAGATTCCTAGAAACAGAGAAAGTAGATGCACCGGTGCCGATAAATTGGAAAATTCACCTGCCAACAAGATAGCAATACACCAGATATTGATGCATGTAGTGCGAGAGTGTTTTTATTTTGGGTTTGTTAAACATCATCTAGATATTTTCTTTTTAACTATCATTCAGATTTAGAACTATTGGATTAGAGATTCAATGGCCATGAACTCTCCCCCCTCCTCCTTAAATTCTACCTCCCCTTGAAAAGAATCTCCGCTTTCAAAAACAACGAGGCATTTGATCTCTAATCCAAAAATCACAAATTTAGATAATAATTAATAAGAAAATATTCAAACGATGTCTAGACACTCCTATTTTAATGTACGGTGAGTCCCGTTAGAAGGTGAAAGATGGTGCTAAGTACTTAAGCAAAAACGGAAATCTAGTACCTAGATAATATAGCAGTGAGGTGATGATACATCTGGTACCACCGCACATTCTACATGGTCTCGAAACGAGACTGCAGAATCATCCGCTTCATATTACCGGGGGACTCTCTGCCTCCTGAGAGCATCCACGTCGCCTCCGGCACGTGGATGCAGAATTCCCGTACAACTGGAGGAGCCGATTTCTCTCTACTTTGCAAATTACGTAAAGGTCTTTTTTCTCGTGAATAGGTCCCTGCCAATTTTTTTACCCCTCCACTTTGCAGGATAGCGCCCCGCGTTTTCCTAAATTACGTACAGATCCTCGTTTATTTACGTACAAACCCATTTATTTACGTACAGGTCCTCGGTTTTTTACGAAAAACTCCTTTAACTTTTTCAAAAATACACATTTTCCCTCGATTTTTTTTTATAAAACTCCTCACGAATTATCGCCTCTTTTACTTCGGTACACACAGTGACTGACACGGCGTGGCGCCGCGCCTACTAGGATAGTTCTTCTCAAAGAAACAAGAGACTGCTGATTAAGGAGCACAACAAGTACAGTATAGAAGTCTTTAAGAAACACAAGTACGAGTCATATCTGAAAAAAAAATATTCCCTTCCTACAAGCGATAGGTGCTAGACTGCTAGGCCAATGAATCAAGACACATGGCAAGGCCAATGAATCCAGACGCATACAAGAGCACCGTTGAATCCGTGGCACTCAAAGCGTTTGCTTTGTCGTTTCAGCTGGTCTATTATAATCGATATATTTTTAAATATTTATATTAGATTTATAAAAATTATATATATTTTTAAATATTTATGTTGGATTTATAAAAAATTATATGTATAGATTTATCTTAAAAAATATATATATATTATTACATTTTATAAATATATTATAGTATAAATTAGTGGTCGAATTTACGATTTAGAGACTGTATTTATATCTAAAATGATATATATTTATAACTAGAAGAGTATATATTAGATGTAAGAGTAATCAGAGATAGACGTAATAATGCATTGAAGAAGTTGGAAGATAAATGGAGTTCTAGATAATATAGAAAAAAAAAGCAAGAGTATACAAACACGTATCACGATTGGTGGTGTATGTGATAGGTTGTGTACTTGGGACATAGCTTTGCACAGAAAAGAAAGGTAAGACGTCGATAAGGTTAGGGTCTTACAGATTGTTTTGAGTTGGACATAATTTGCGAGCGAATGGAAGAGATATCCATATACGTTTAACGAGTTTTAAGACCACTTTGAACGAGATATTATTGATTACGAGTAGAGCTTAGGCAGTTTAAGGTTAGGATAAAATGTGCCTTTAGCAGCATTAACAACCACCCCTTAAATATGCATAAATAAAGTAGTTTTTGCACCTTAAAACGCATAGAACTTATTACTTGTGACATTATTTCTATCTACAACAATAAAATCTCTGCTTCTTTGTTCCCTTATTCTATTTTTTGGTAAGTTCGATAGGGCACCTAGGTCCCGATCATCGACAATATCTTTTGTACTGCATACAGGATTCAACCATACACAGGGGAGTAGCCAGCCTCGGGCTTAGCCCACTACAAAAAAAAAATTCAAAACTTTTACTTATTAATTGCTACAGTAAATTAAAAGAAATATCTTAGCTGGGCCTTGGGCCATTGCCGGGGGTCCGAGGCCCAACTCCGCCTCTGACCATACAAATATTTTATTCTTCAAGATGACAACCTCATCACAAGAAACAGTGCATGTACTCCATAATAAATCAAAGCCCCCCCCCCGGGGGTGCATGCACATTTTTTCCGAAGATATTTAAGGCACTTATTGTCAAACCAACCAGGAAATTATATTAACTATAGGCAAAATACAGCTTAAATTAGGAATCCTCCAACCATCTTGCCAGAAATCGACATTGATATCGCATCACAACGATGAACTGGGAGCTGGGAGCAAGAAGTTCAGGAGAGCCTCGTTGAAACGCTTTGGATCCTCCTCCTGCGGCATATGGCCAGTGTTCTTCAGGATTTCCAACCTAGCATTTGCACCAAGGTGCCTGCATTTGCATTTATCTTGCACAAGTTACATTGCAGGGTATATGCAACGTCTGACATAGAATTGTAATCAGATTACAGCCAAGTAAGACTAGTAAGCACTGACCTTGTCACTTGGAATGCCTTCTCTATGGGGAATATCTGATCATGCTCGCCCCATAGCACAAGAACTTTCTGAAAGATGGGATAGAGATTGGTAAAGAAGAAAGATAAATTAACTTGGCAAGTTGGCATGGTAATGCACTCTTGTACTTCTCCATCTGCAAAAAAGATGTACCTGGGGGAGTGGAGTAAGCTGGAACTTATCTTTGTTTCCCAGAGTTATCCCTTTGATTAGTTCCTTCTTCTCTTCTATTTTGTCGGTGTAGAGATACTGCAACACGGGTTATTTGATACTGTTACTCATATCAAGAGGTTGTTGTTTACAAGGATAATAATAGCTTGTGAAGATAATATGCAGTGGATGGTTGGATTCTATTCATTCTGCACAACCAGATAAATTTCGATGTAATCTTTAAACAGCCAATGCTACAATTGGTACTTGCTGACGTTAACATGCGATCTACTGAATGATCCAATATTGCTCCAGACAAAATTGTGTAATGACTATGATAAGGATTCAACAACTAATATGATCGTGCCTGTTCAGAGAAGTAATCCAATTGTTCTCAGAGTAGCAGCCATGTTTTCGTTCGCTGCGTAGCCTGGAACTCGAAGACTGATAAATGGCGATGTCGACTAGTTACAACTTTTAGATGGGAATAACTGAGCATGACCTTATTATTGTACATAAGTTGGTTGAGTTGGAGCCCACTGTCTACAGGGGCACTGACCCAGATTTAATGCTGCATTCTAATCTCCATAATCAGATAATAGTGTACCAAATAAGCAAAGTGGTTAACATGAGTAGTAACATCCTAGCAAGTAGGCGGTGTTCATAAAATGCAGCGGTGGTTGTCGTGATTTTGAAGTGAAGCGGCAATATCCAATTATTTAACAGTTCATCGTAAGAGCTCCTTTGAACTCCAGTGGAAAGGGACGGGTAAGCATTTGAAATTTATTTAATTTTTTTGTATTTAAACCGTATTTTTTGAATTTTTTGACCGATTTTTTTTGAAAGAAACAGAAAATTTTGAAAATTTTCCAATTGCAGATTTTCCGAAGGGTATGAAAATTTTTCTTAACCGAAAATACTTTCCCCGTTGGTAAGTACTACTTCTGAACAAAACACAGGATATACTGTACAGTGAGTCACGATATGAGCAGTAGATGTACAAGTGAGCAGGTGACGACTATGGCTACGACTGTTCTTGGAAAAGACAGTAGTACTACTTGCAGTTGCAGAAGGATGGTGGCCATTAAATGGTGTATGTATCCTGCCAGCACGAGACGGCCGCCTAACCATCAAGGTTGGCCGAGTTAATCTGACATGGACTCTTGTTTCAGAGAGGTTAGAGAAAGGTGACCGCGAGGTCTGTCGTTTGTTGGAATATAGGTAGGCAAACGCACAGGTCGTTGACCTGTCCTGCATCCTCTGCTCGCTTCTTCACCTCCGAACTGGACGGCGAAGTTGGCAGCTATCTGAAAGGCTGAGACGCAGCGTGTGGGTGCTGGTGCATGCATGGCTCCAACAACAGTTGCTTAATCTGCACGAACACAATCAGACGGATGTCTGGAAGGAAAACGAGCGGCCGGAACGGCCGTTGGGAATTGATTGGAAGGACGGCACGGCACGGCCGGAAGAACGGTTGAGAAATGGGAGCCAGCACCGCGCGGAGTTGACGGGTGGTGAACCGGTGGTAGCTAGCAAGCGCGGCGGTTGGGAAAACAGATCGGTAAGGACGGACGGGAAAGAAAAGAGAGAGAAACGGACGCGTCTTTTTTCGATGCTTCAGACTAAAGCTTCCATGGACAATCTCAGTCAGTCACCTCCCAAGATACAGATAGAGGTCAGGACGCAGATGACACAGGACTACGTGGCACTGCCATGTCGTGACTTCGGTCGATTAGATTCTGAAAGCCATGTTTTTCTGCAACAAATAATTTTTATACGGTACCTAATTGTTAAATAAACTATCTATTTAAGGTGTAATCTATTAGTCAATTATAGTAGATATTTTAGTGATTTCACTTATGTGAATTTGGGATGGAGAGCATTTAGATTTTAGGACGCTGGATATCTATCCAACGGATCCCTATACCTCCTCTAAAAAAAATAAATTTATACCGTTAGATCTCTATTCAATGGATCCCCGTACCACCTTATCCAAAAAAATGAGTGATCTGAATCTAGGACATTAGATAGAGATTAAACGCTAAAAAAAATCTGAGTGCTTGTAATTAAAAAACATTCGAGTGCTCTTTAAATACTATATTGACTAAAATTATACGTAAGAATCTTTCTCCATACGATTTATCTAAAATTGTTACTATTTATAAACAAAAATAAAAAAATCATAAGTAAAATTCAATATACACGGCCTGAATTCATTGGAGGCGAGAACTCTCCTCACCCGACACGACAAAGCACAGGTCGAAGCACACCAACGTACGGGAGAGTTTGATCACAAGGTGTCCGGTTGCATCTACGACGTAGTACTAAGGTAAATGAAGCCATGGCGATCGGAGAAAAAGCTTAAGTGCAAGAACGGGTGTATGTTACCTGGGCGAGGTCGCGGAGCACGAAGCCCGGCGTGAACCGGCGCGGGCGGTGGTAGGCGAGCTCGAGCAGCCGCCGCATCCGCTCGGGCGTGCGGGGCAGCATCACGTCCTCCACGCGCTCGGCGCCGCTGCGCCGCAGCAGGGCGCGGTCGTCGGCCTCCGCCTTGAGCAGGTCGGAGCTGGCGATCACCACGCGCTCCACGGCCGCGGGCCCCAGCAGCCTCGCCACGTGGTACGCCACGAAGCCCCCGTAGCTGGTCCCGGCCACCGACACGCTGGCGCCGCCGGCGGGGACAACCGCCGCCACGAGCTTCGCCACCGCCTCCGCCTGGTGGGCCTCCGAGCGCGCGTCCGCCGCCGCCGTGCCGGAGCCGCCGAAGAAGAGGAGGTCCGGCACGACGAGGCGGAACCGGCGGGACAGAGGGCCCACCTGGCCCCGCCACTGCCACGTGGCCGGCGGGCCGAAGCCGTGGAGGAGGACGAGGACGGGCAGCTCCTCGCTCGCCTCCGGCGGGAAGCGCCAGCAGTGGAC
Organism: Dendrocalamus sinicus; assembly: GCA_036346575.1. Taxonomy (NCBI): domain Eukaryota; kingdom Viridiplantae; phylum Streptophyta; class Magnoliopsida; order Poales; family Poaceae; genus Dendrocalamus; species Dendrocalamus sinicus. The sequence goes on along the minus strand of CM070660.1, from coordinate 4,401,202 downwards.
CGTGGTGGCGCCGCCATCGAGGGGAACGGCCGTCTGGACGAGGCCCGCCGCGGCGAAGCGGCGGCGGAAGTAGGCGTCGAGCAGCGGCGCGATGCCGAGCGTCGGCATGGCGGGAAGCGCGTGCGTGCGGTGCGATGCGAGCGCGGAGGGCGCGCCTTGCGGTTGTGACGTTGTTCAGGAGTTGGCTTTGCTGTCTTATGTGCAGGGTGTCGCACATAGTAGTTGCTTTCAATGGAGACAGAAGATCCACGGGCTATATATATACCTGTGTTCAAATGCAGAACCCAAATCCTGGGTTTTATTAACCATATATACTGTTTTATAGGAGTGAAAACAGATTAAATACAGATCGAATAGTGCTTAAATCATATTTATATCTTTATGTTTTTAATTCAAATATGAATCGAACAAACGTTGGATACGAATACAGATCTAATAAATGTCAGATACAAATTTGAATCGAATATTTACTCAGTTCGGTCGGATGCAGATATTCTCGTAACTTATATAGTATGAAGACATTAATGATATTTTATCCTTGTATAATTACGCTTAATCATTCTAATTCATTTACTTAATCTAAAAAACACGAATTCACGTTCAATTAACAAAACTTGACTGTCACATCCCAAATTCTAGGACATGCAAAAATGATAGTCGAAAGTTTCTAACTTACGACCACGAGGTGTGATCGACGACTTCTAATTTATGACCACGAATATTGGTCGATGTGTTCCGACTTACAACCATGAGGTGTGATCGATGTCTTCCGACTTACGACAATGAGCACTGGTTGATGTGTTCCGACTTACGACCATAAGGTGTCCTTGATAGATTCCGACTTACGACCGCAAATGATGGTCGTCGGTTTCCGATATACGACCATGAGCCATTGTCGAAAGCTCCCGATTTAGGACCACGATCGATCATCGACCGATGCCAACTTACGACCATCAACGATGGTCAACCGCTCCCAACCTACGATCATGCATGATGGTCGACGGCTTCCGACTTACAACAAGGAGGCGTGCTCGAGGGCTTCCGACCTACGACCACGAGCTATGGTCGATGTCTTCCGACTTATGACCACGAGGTGTGATCGACGGCTTCCGACTTACTTGACGGATTTAAAAACTTTTAGAACATATTTGTATGCATATTCTAAAAAATTTTACCACCTATAAGTTTTAAAATATATAGTATAATAAATTTTTAAAATCCGTAGCAACACACGGGCATTCAACTAGTCTAGGATGGTAAGGGGCAATCCGATCATTCTCTCAAAGAAACATATCAAAATTCAAAAAAGGGGTAAATTAACAAATGAAGCATAAAGCTCAGGACAAAACCTTCAGTACAATGTAATAAAGGGCATTTTACTAGTAACGCTTTAATTTCAGGGTAAATGATCAATTATCCCTATCTATTTTGTTGGTGTAGGGGAACCTACACTTCAGATGATTTATTTGGGGTCATGTATATATATTTACATGATTTGCTATTCTACGGTTGTCAGGACTTCGAAACCGTGAGACGGTGATCAAACATTTGAGCACGAGGTGTGGTCATGTCTTTCCGACTTATGACCACGAGCGCTGGTTGAAGTCGAAGATCCGTGGTCGAAGTCGAAACCGTGGTCGAAGAGGGCCGTGGTCGAAGGGGGAAGTGGTTGTGGTCGAAAGGGACAGTGGTTGAAGGGGGCAGTGGTCGAAGTCGAGGGCAATGGTCAAAATAGGGGCCGTGGTCGAAGTCAACGCCGTGGTCGAAGTCGGGCCGTGATTGAAGGATGCCATGGTCGAAGGGGGCCGTGGTCGACGTCGAAAGGCCGTGGTCGAAGTCAGGGCTGAGCAGGGTAGCGTCGGTAGTCGGGCGACAGAGCACAAGCGCACCAGAGGCCTGCCAACGTATGACCACCAGCGATGGTCGACCGCTCCCAACCTACGATCATGCGCGATAGTCGAAGGTTTCTAACTTACGACCACGAGGTGTGATCGACGACTTCCAATTTATGACCACGAGCACTGTTCGATGTGTTTTGACTTACGACTATGAGGTGTGGCCGATGTCTTCCGACTTACGACCATGAACACTGGTCGATGTGTTCTGGCTTACGATCATGAGGTGTCCTCGATAGCTTCCGACTTACGACCGCGAACGATGGTCATCGGCTTCCACCGATGTACGACCATGAGCCATTGTCGAAGGCTCCCAATTTAGGACCACGATCGATCGTCGACCGCTGCCAACTTACGACCACCAACGATGGTCGACCGCTCTAGACTTACGATCACGCGTGATGGTCGACAGCTTCCGACTTACAATGAGGAGACGTGCTCGAGGGTTTCCGACCTACGACCAAGAGCTGTGGTCAATGTCTTCCGACTTATGACCACGAGGTGTGATCAACAGGTTCCGACTTATGATCAAGAGCTGTGACGGATTTAAAAACTTTTAGAACATATTTGTATGCATATTCTAAAAATTTTTATCACCCGTGAGTTTTAAAATATGTAGTATGATAAAATTTAAAAATCCGTAGCAACGCACGGGCATTCAACTAGTCTAGGATGGTAAGTGGCAATCCGATTATTCTCTAAAAAAACATATCAAAATTCAAAAAAGGGGTAAATTAACAAATGAAGCATAAAGCTCAGGACAAAACCTTCAGTACAATGTAATAAAGGGCATTTTACCAGTAACGCTTTAATTTCAGGGCAAATGATCAATTATCCCTATCTATTTTGTTGGTGTAGGGGAACCTACACTTCAGATGATTTATTTGGGGTCATGTATATATATATTTACATGATTTGCTATTCTACGGTTGTCAGGACTTCGAAACCGTGAGACGGTGATCAAACATTTGGTGGAACTCCCTCGTGTAACCTCCAGATTTGCATGGAGTTGAAGGAATCAGTTCGAGCACGTCACCCATTTTCAGCTCCTGGTTCAGGTAGTGCACGACATTGCAGTTCAGCCTCAGTCTGAATTGCAAGTCATAGCTACAAGCCCTCTTCAATAGGTCCAGTATTGTTGAATTTTGGGGCAGTTCTTGCACTGACATCTGAAAATATCATAAGGAATTCAGTTTTCTTGCTCAAGAGTGATGTATATAGTAACACAACAAGTCTAATGAACATATTGGAACTTTGTAGTTAATCAGAAGAACGCACAAATGCGAAAGTCAAGAAAGGTACTCAACCTTTTCGTTTTCTAGTAGTATTACTAGGATTGGTCCACTGTGGTCACATTGTTTCGAATAGGAGAAAGGACAGTCATCTGCGTGAGAAGGGAAAGTGCATATTGCCTTTGGTGGAGCACCAAGTGCAAGAGATGAAGGGTGATCTACGTGCAAAGTTTCACACTGCCATGTAACAGCCCATCTAACCCATTCAACCATTTCAGGAACAGATGAGGAGCAATTGCGAACACCTTCCTTGTATCTCCAATGTGCAGCGATTCCAAACTCTGCCTGCAAATGCATGTCCCTAGTACGAATTTGGATCTCTAGTGGGAGTGTTTCTTCACTGAGAACAACTGTGTGCAGGGATTGATACCTACAAGGTAAGAAACATTAAGTCAGCATAGTAACTTACGTTTCTGCATAGTAGCATAGTTTTGCATAGTCATACACTCATACCCATTGGATTTGGGGCTGCTGATATAATCTTTGAACTTCCCAGGTATTCTAGGCCACAGATGATGGACAACCTCTAATGTGGTGAAACAATCAGCTTTATTCTCAAGTGTCACACGCACCCCATGTATATCATAGATTTCATCCATGGCCAGTTTCTTCCTATCAAGTGGAATCACGTAAGCATATTTAATGATATATGACAGGCTACCAAGCTTTCTTATGTTGAAGTTAGTGCAGGGCTTAGTTGAAATGGAGAATAATTTGTATAGCTTCATTAACAACACAGCTAAAACAAAGTAAAATTATCTGATTCTTTCTAATAATGCCTACAAAAAGAAAGAGCACGATACACGAGATTACCTTGTCATCTTGCTGTAGATGCTGTAGATGCTCTTGTGCCTCCCCGATATGGCATGATAGGATAGTCCTCTCACCTGAAGGGCTTGTTCCAGTCGCCTTATTGCAGCTGCAATCATATCTCTGTTGTAGAACTCGAGAAGGTTGGATGACAGTTCCTCATATTGATCTGGGTAAAGATATTTGAAGCACAGATTTTCAAGCTGCTCCTTCCAATTCAAGATCCCCAACTGATTTGCCAAGGGAGCAAATATCTCCAGTGTTTCCTTTGCGAAGCACTGCTGTTTGATCTTGGGCAACGAATCCAACGTCCTCATGTTGTGTAGTCTGTCAGCAAGTTTGATGAGCACCGCTCTCGCATCTTCCATTACAAGGAAGACTGTGCGTAATCTGTCAGCTTCATCAGTTCTGCTGGCAGTATCATTTCTACGAGCCAGTTTGCTCAAATGACTTAGATTTGAAACCTATAGAAAAGCCAATAGAACTAAAATTTAGTCAATTCACAATGTCCTCCAACAACGACAAAGTATCCTCAACATATAGCAGGTGTAAACATTGGCTTTAGATGACCAGTAAGGCAGAAACAAGCAGAACAAACAACAGATTCTCCCAAATTCGAAATAAATAAGTGTAACATCATCGTCTAAACAGCCCATTCACAAAAAAAGAAAAACAAAAAGAACAGACAATAAAAATCACCAAAAAAGCACCATGCTGATTGTATCTGATAACCAACCAGAACAAATTGTACAATACTGAAGCATAAGTCAATCCTAGGAGGTGTTAACTCAATGCCTACTTTTGATAGGCACAAGAAAAATCTGTCCTAGAAGCCCTATGAACAAAGTAACAATCAACAAGTTCAGTCAGTCACGATCACAAATCTTTCTTTTCCATATTTTTTTTCTTTTCTGCAGGGGCAATCAGAAATCTAGCAGCATCCACTTCCTGATCATGAAAACGACAAGACCAAGAAATATCAAAATAAAAGCCCTATGAGCCTCGCGCAGATGGCCTAGCAGAAAGCGAGCGCAACCCAAAGAAATCTGCGGCATGGCCACAGCCAGACCAAGGCGGCAAGGTTCATGGGGACAGGCGGCCATGACGGCGTAAACACGTATGATCCTTCGATGAAGCTACGCTGTGTACGCCTTGGTCCTTCGCTGCTTCACATCATGCTTGTGCTAGACTACTCGACTCGAGAGACCGAATTCGCGACACGCGCGGTGCACTGAGCCACGAACACCACCTCGCTCGCTTGGCCGATCTGACGCTCGCACCCGCTACAAACCGCAACTTCTCCTGGTCCCTGTCGCCCGTCAATCACCTCCGCAGCAGTGGAACACCGGCAAGCAGGGATTGAGTTGAGTCACGAATGGGCGTAGAACATTGCTTCTTTATCCTAATTTTCTTCCAATTATTCGGATCTCTTTCAAGAAAAGGGGCTTTTCAATTTGATGATTGTTTTTTTTTTATCAAACTCAACGATTATGACTTAGGGTTTCAAATTGAGTTTTTGGGATAACGGCAAAGCTGCGAATCTAGGATTATGACTTAGGGTTTCAAATTGAGTTTTTGGAATAACGGCAAAGCTGCAAATCGGAGGTAAAAATTTGAAGTGATCTTACTTAATCTAGTGGTCTATGGTTATTTGACTAGTTGAGTTCAATTGTTCTTTAACATGACAATATCTACTGTTTTTTACTTGAAAATTTAAATCATTTTGTTCTCTTCATTGTACATTGCGATTAATTATGTTCAATTATTGATGCTGAAAATTGTCAAACACATTACTATTTAGTACACGTTGTTGCTTGAAAATTATACATATTGCTAATCTGTATGTTGAAGTGGTGAACTTAGGTCATTTTCATTTTAGTTCTGCCCCTGGTTTGTGACATGATCCGGCACACCAGCACAGATAGATAATGTTCAAATGTATGGCAAATTATCCGGATATGCTGGCACGAATGGTCTACGATTGAAGAAACTCTGATTTGCTCTGTTATTGATAGGGTGGAATAACTGTGCAGCAACAACATAATACGGAAGTCACCTTGCTACATTCCAGCAAATACTACATTCAGTGAGTTACTAGTGAGCGTGCTCATCACATCCAAAATTCTCGAGCAGTAGCTAAAACAGGTCAAAATCATTACCCCCTTCACAAGGTCGGCGACGCCAGCGCCGAATTGCTCGGAAATGGAACCATAGTCCAGGCCCGCGTCGTCGACCGTGTCGTGCAGTAGTCCGGCAGCGACAACGGCAGGGCCGGCTCCGAGCTCAGCGAGCAGCGCCGCCGTCTCCACGCAGTGCTGCAGGTAAGGGTCACCGCTCACGCGCATCTGGGATAAACCACAAAACGCCCATCCAAGAAACGCAGTTCGGTCACTTGAACATCCCACCAGCCACACCAAATGCAAATATGCGCAGACTGTGAGGGAGTGAGTGAGTGAGTACGGTCGAACACCTGGCCGCGGTGAGCCGCCTCGGCCGCGGAGAAGGCCTTCCTCACGAGCTCGTCGCGGAAGATCGCGTGCCGAGACCGCGCGCCGGCAAGCAGGACGGCTGCGGCAGCGGAAGGGCCGCCTCCGTCTTCCTCACCCACCACGGCGGCGCGGGCTCGCCTCGCGGACGGGGGGCTCCGGCACCGCGTCGCCCGCAGGTCGCCGACGGCCAAGGCGCGGACCAGGAGCTCCAGCGCGGGCTGGGGCTGCGGCGGCGAGAGGCGGTGGTGGGGGCGGCATTTGACCGAGCAGGCGACCACCGGCGGCATGGCTCCCTCCAGGCCCGCCGACTCCCTGGCAAGTTGGAATCTTGGGGGCCGAGCGGAGGAAGAGGAAAGCTGGAGACAGAGGCGTGGAAGGAAGATACTTGTGGGAGGTTGGTCTCGTCGGTTTCGCGCGTGGCCGTGGGTTACGAATAGTAGCCTAGTTGGGGCAGTTGAGTGGTCATTTACGTTTTAGACCCCAGCTTATTATCATTTGGATCAAGGTGGTAATTTGCGGGAAGAGAATTCTACAGGGGAGACCTCACCTCACCCATCAGCTCAGCCGTTGAATTGAGTTGATCATCTCGATCTAACAGTAGATAGGAGGCGGCCTCACGTAAGGCCCTCCTCCACTGCATTTTCTTCCTAATTTGCAAGCACACGTCAACTGCAAAAGAGAGGGGAAGAAAGTTGATGTTGAATTCGTGTTTTTATCGTAAATTGTTTGAACGGATTTTCAATACAAGCCTAAAATAACCTTTAATTGAAGTACGTGTTGTATCGGCTATTCCTCCCAACTCGCAGACGCCCAAAAATTGACAATACCCTTTCTATATTTTGTGAGATAGAGAGGTGGCCTATTATATTACGAACATTTGAGTGGATTTCTTATTCACGTTTTGAAATACGTGATTTGTGGCAATGCGAGGGTGTATTGTGCATAACAGCATAAGTGCGATGTGAGGAGGAAGCAACATACACGGGCGACGGATTGGGATGGCAAATAGTGTAGGGGAACCAACCTGCTTCGTCCTCAAGCGGCGGAGCTCGTACTTACGGCTCTGGGTTATTTTCGGGTTTGATTTGGTTTATCATTTTTTATTATAGTAATTAGCTTTTTAATTATGTATTTTTAAGATGAAATTAATTTTATTAGATTGTACCGAGTTCAGATATACCGACTAAAATCTCATACAACTTTTCACTCTTCGTATTGCCTCTCATGAATAGTCAGAATTTAAATAAAAGATCACATCTTACAAACTTGTCTGTTTCTCCAGCCTCGCTCGGTTCCTTGTGCGGTTGCGCGTGCGAACGAGGGGTCGCTTGCCGGTCTGGCAAAAGCAGGCAGAGACGGACGGTTGTGTTTTGTTGTGCTCTTGCAGCCGAGTTGAGCGAAAAGGACCGGTCTATGGTCAATTCAGGAGCTGAAATCTATTGATGTATTACCTCTCCATCGGCCAACCACGAATGGCATGATTGCGACTGATCGATGGTCGAGCCATGCCATGCAGTTGATGGGCGAGTGCCACTGTCGCCTGTCGGCGGCGACGCGTTCGGTGGCCCCGGTTCGGGGAAAACACGGAAAAGCACGAGAGACCACGTACCGGCGTACGTACGATCTAGTGATTCCCGCGAGCGGCAAACTCGGCTGCAACTTGCTTGTAGATTACACGCATATCTAGCCCTACTCATTTCAGTTTGATCTTTTAGCTTCTGATTTATTTTTTACTATTTTATAAATTTCATTTTTTCTGATTTTTTGAGTTTTTTATCGGTTCTTTTCCGTTCTTATTTACATTGTCCGTGATGGACTAGCATGTTTTCTCTATTTTTAAATTTAGTTAGGTCAAATAAGCTATCATCAGCTACAGTGTAATTTTAGCTAGCTACAGTAGAATTTCGACTATAAGCTACTTTTTTCAGCTCAACTGAGTGGCACCTTAAATTACTTCTACTTCGAGCCAATATAAATATTTGATTTTTTTAAAGTGGTTTTCTCTATTTTTCTTATTTCCATTTTATTTCAGAGATAAAAACAGGAAGTCATAAACGTATCACGTATTCTACTCCTCTCGCTCTCATTTCACGCACGCATCTCTCTTACTAGTCCTATCATCCGTGCTCTCCTTCTAGAAACTATTTCTTTCAACCATTACTATTTATTTTCAATTAAAAACCATCGATCATATATAAAAACTATCAACTACAGTCTAATATAAATAGGCCCTACGGCAGCAGCTAAGGGCCTGTTTGGATCCACCCAGATTTTAAGAATCTGGCTTTTGGAAACTGGGTGGAATCCAAACAGACCAGTTTTTAAGGCAGTTTTTAAAATCTACCTACCCAGATTCTTAAAAACCAAGAAGCTGTTGATACTCAGCTTTTGCCAGTTTTTTTGCATAAATACCCATTTACCCTCATTAAAGACCACACGTATGACTGTTTAATGTGCTGTTCAAGAGCAATAAATGTAAGTGTATAATAGTCTATTAGCACCAATCATAAATGAAATCAGCTTTTAAAAACTAGAGGATCCAAACACCTCATTAGTTTTTACTTAGAAATCAACTTTTAAAAACTAAAAATAATAATTGATTTTTAAGGATCTGAAACTGATCCAAACAGTACCTAAGTCGTGAAAACCGAACCCCATTCGCTGCGGCGGGAAGCATCCCAGGTTCCCAACTACTGTAACCGTGCGTAGGGGGCTCGCAAGTCGCAACGCGGCACGCTACGGCGTTCGTACAGTCTGGCAGATACCAAAGTGGTATGCGATCTAGAAGCGGTCGGTCATACAGGCCACGCCCGTACAGAATTACGACTTTACGTACGAGCCTACGACAAACTTGTTCGATACTTCCACTGTTCCAACTACTGATGGTTTGGTCTTTAGCAAGTCATCCCCCCCTTTTCCATTTGTAAATTTGTAATCACTCGCCTACTTTATGTAACGCCGCTCTTTCCAGGGGCGTGTACGGACACAGCATACCGTAACTATTCATGCATGAACAGTTATGGAATATCGCGTAAGAGTATACCATTGTATGCTTACAACAAAAGTCCAGCATATATTTAACATAACGATTAACATGCAGTTTTGACAGCGGGGCGTGCAAACCCAAAGTATAAATACATTACAAAAGACTTCCAGAATCCGCTTCGAGCGCGGCGAAGACCTAAAGCCAAGGATCCCCGTCGAAGAAGAGATCCTCCGGGACTTCCTCAACGGGGAGACTTTCACCTTCGCCTTGATCCTCTAAAGAGTTGATTAAGCAAGCCGTGAGCCAAACAATCGGCTCAGCAAATCCCAAAGGGATCCTAACTTACTACATGCACGGCATAACAAAGGAAGGGAGTATACTTGGTTTATTACATTTGGTGGATGCAATTTTATTTGCAATCATTTTATAAAATGGACCCAAAACTACTTCTCAATATCTCAGGGGTTTTCACAAAAATTAATTAACCAACTAATCAAGTTAAAGCATGTACAAAACTACTTAAGCTTCGCTGCTGGAATCACCCAATTGACACAGCTCCAATAACCGGGAGCACGGCGTATTCGAATACCATTTATTTGACTCTGCAGAGTTTGCTCAGCTTTACCCACACGATCCCTTAACCCCCGCTAAAGAGTTAAGAAAGCCAGGTCGTTTCACTACTCAACTCTTTATATAGGCTCTACCCGGTAGAATTCACTCGGGTCTGGATCACACGCACACACACACACACACAAGAAAAGACCAATATCCGCTTCGAGTGAACTCTACCGTTGTTAGGCACCCACGGCACGGCCGGCCTAACCGCACTGCTAATCCTCCTCCACCTCCACACCTGTAGAGTTTCAATCGAGTTGAGCAGCAACTAAACCAGTGTTGACAAGTCAACTTCTGTGGTTGAGCGATCACTGTGACATTTGCTCAGCGTAAGGGTTGCAGTCCTTATATTTTCACATGGTCCGCAACCTCACCAGGCCCGCGACCCAACCTATGGTAAACGGTGGGCGAAAACCGTCTCGCGGCGCACCACAACCCCCCTTACCCTACCTCGTGCCCGCAAGCACTCCCCGCTCTAGGATACGGTGTCCCATACCACCCTACCCTAGAGTCGGGTTTTCCGAATTCTAATTGGCCCGCAGCCACAACCTTATTAGTGTGAGACTTTGCATGATAATAATATCCTACAATTATCTAGATTAACAAATAATTATTTCTAGGGTTACAAAGGCATGGCAACAAATTCAACAGGGCATTTATCGGTGGTAGGATTAACTACATAACAGGTCATTCTAAACAATTTTATTTTATTTTCGAACTAACATTTCACAATTAGCATAATGCAAATAACATATTAACATAATTTAATCACATGGGTTGCAACATGATCAAAGGATTTGAGACTTGCCGTCAATCCGGATGATCTCTGCTAGCTCGAACGAAGAACCACCGGGCTCCTGAGACTGCACCTGGGCTTCCGGAATCTCCGACACTAGCGCAAACAATTAAATTAAGTAAATCCGGCTTGCAACTAAACAAGCGAGGAAAAAATAATCTAATTAAAAAGGAATAAAATGCATAAATCTCCAAATGAGGAATTTTAGGAATTTATTTGGGAGGAATCTGTGGAAATGAAGGTCACCAATGGGTCCAGAATATTATTTGGAGCAAAGTGGTGAAATTTGGGAATTTTTGGAATTTTCTGTGATTTTCTAGGATTTATTTAGATTTTCTGGCATTTTAGAAATGGATAAATCCTCTGGAAAATCGGTGAACAGTGCGGCCCGGCCGCTTTGCTCTGAGGCGGCCCGGCCGCGATTTCGAACGCGCGAGCGCGAGCGAGCGGAGCGACGAGCAGGCGCGGCTCGCGCCAGCGCGCGCACCCACTGGGGCGATGGCCGACGCGTGGGCGACGCGAGCGGCGGGGATGCGGGGTGGACCGAGGGTCCGGATGGAGCGGGCGGGGATCGGACGGTGGCGGGGTGAGGAAGGCGGGCGGAGCGGGGGAGCTGGATTGGGCGGTTAAGGGGAGGAAGAGTTATGTAAATCGGACGGCGAAGGAGCGTGGACGGGGCGAAACGGTACGGGGAATCGGGCGGCTGCGATTTGAAGGCGCCGGGGCGGAGGGACGGCGGGGATGGCGCCACGCCGTCGTCGTCTACCTCCAGCCGGGAGGGGGCGACAGAGAGGCGGGAGCGGCGGAGCTACAGCGCTCCGGCCACGGCGAGGGCCCCTGACGGCCGGGGAGGGCACCACCGTGTGCCACTCGACACGGGGAACTCGTTTCGGGCACTGGGGAGGCGAGGGGAACAGTAGAGAGAGCAGGGGACAAAAGGGGGAAGTTCGGGGCCAAGGCGGTGAGAGGGGTCGCCGGCGGCGAAAGAGCCCGATTGGCTGCGGCTACACAGAGAGGGGGTCATGGAGCTCACATTGGGAGTGGCGGCAGGAGCTGGGAGGCGGCGAGGAGGGCTGGCCACGGGAGGGTGGTTTCGGCCGGCGGTGAGCAACGTGGCTGGAGCTCCTCGGGCAGGCACCTGTCCAAACAAACCCACCAATGCTATTAGCACACCGAGGAGAAGCTCAAGGCGAAAGCGATTGAGGAATGGAGGAGGGGAGCGGAAGATCCGCTTTACGGGGTCGTCGGCGCAGGGGAAGACGACGGCGGAGCCTCAGGCAGCGGGGCCCCAATCGGCAGCTCAGGGGGAGGCAGGGGAGGAGTGGGGAGCAAATGGGGGTGCTGGGAGTGCTCGGGAAGCAAAGGAGGGAGGGGGAGCCGAGGGAGGGGTTTTATACCCGTGCGGGGGAGAGGGAGTCCTTCGGGGAGAAGGCAACGGGAGGGCACGGGAGTCAACCGGAGTGGGCGGGGAGCTGACGGGCGTCGCCTCAGAGGGAGAGAGCGGTGACGGGGCGCTGCATCGCGATAATGGCGACGGGACGGGAGAGGGGCAGGTGAGCTCGAGCACGGGCGGGGAGCGCGTCCGCGCGCGGGAGAAGGGGAGGTGGGGGCGGGCGCAGAGAAGGGGCGACGCGTGGCGCGGAGACTCTGCGGCGGTCGGAACAGCGCGACGGGGTAGGAGCGGGAGCCGCGGCGCGGGCGCCCGCGCACGGAGAGGAGAGGCGGCCGCCGCGCGGGGCCAGCGCAGAGGAGCGGCGACGCGTGGCGCAGAGCGCCACGGTTTGGACCGTGGCGGTCGGGTGGCGCGCGCGAGAGGGGATCCGAGGCGGCGCTGTCGCGCGCGAGGAGGCGGCGGAGAGCGGCGCAGGCGCAGCGCGCAGCGCGCGGGAAAGCGGGAGGAGCGGCGCCGCGAGGAGGAGGAGGCGCCCGCGCGGAGGAAGCCGGGGAGCGGAGAAGGCGGGAAAAGATGAGGGCGCCAGCGAAGGAGGAAGGCGCCCGGCCAAAAAGGGAAGGCGGAAACGGGGAGGCTTTCCCCGAAAAGGAAAGTTTCTGAAATTCACCCAAAACGCAGCAAAAATTCACAAATTTTTAGATTTTGAAATTTTGGGGCTTTTCACTTTATACCTTGCACCAAAATGAAAAATAAAATAAAACATTGACTAGAAACTGCCAGATACTCTCTATAGTCACAAAAGAAATATTATTTTGAGATACGTGCAGTTAAAATTTCTAAACTTTGATTTGGTATCTTTTTCAATATTTAGAATAAATGCATATAAAAATGATATTTATAGATTTATCTTAAAGAAATTCATAATAGTATAATTTTATTAAGTTTTATAATTCTATTATAATATATTTTAGTCGCCAGTGTTGCATTTGAAAGACTGTATAAAATTGAGAACAACATTCTTTAGTCGAAACTTGCAAAGTAGCATACTCCATCAAACTTATAACGTGTAAATCTTGCGTTTGGCACAGCAAAACAGGATGCTACAGATTCAAGAATAACCGGATCCAAACAACAGAAAATATGGATTTAAACACAAAAATAAACAGAAATGCTTCACATACGATCTCTTCTTGTACGATTCTGGTGCGATACGACAAGCAGGCTGAAAAGTCCCCAAAATTCAAAAGGAATTTTTCTTGATTTTTGCTGAATTTTTGGTTGAAATCTGGGAATTTTCCTTTTCGGGAAAGTCTCCCCCTCTCTTCGCTTTCCCTTTCGGGCGCGCCGCCTTCTCGGCTTGGCGCCCGCCTCTTCCCGCTTCCTCCGCGCCCAGCGCCTCCTCCGCTCTCTGGCGCCCACTTTTTCTCGCCTTCCCTGCGTGCGCAAAGACTCGCGCCCGCCGCGCCTCGCCTCGCCGCTTTCCGCGCGCGCGCGCGCGCCGGACCGCGCCGCGCTTCCGACCGCCGGTCCGAAGCGCCTCGCCTCGCGGATGCGTTGTCGCCTTCCTCCGCTTGGGCCCGCTTGCCATTCTCCCCTCTCCTCCTTCTCCGGCGCGGTCACGCCGCCCACTCCTCGCGCAGCTCAACCGCCTCTCGCCGCCATTAAGCCACCGCAGAGCTCGCGTCACCACCCCATCCGTCTCGCAGAGGAGACCCCGAGCAACCCCATCGCCCTCCTCGTTGACCGGAGCTCCCGCGTGCCTTTTCCCGGCTCCTCTCCTCGCCGGCATAAAAGCCCCATCCCGGCTCTGCCCGACCCTTTGCTCCCGAGCGATTCTACCTCCACCACTCGCCTCCCAACACTTCAAGGAAGCTCCCGAGCTAATGATTGGACCCCGTCGCCCCTAACGCCGCCGAGCTCCCCTCGCGCGGCGACCACCGTAGCTCGATCTTCCGCTCCCTTCCCCATTCCCAATTGTTTGCTCCCGAGCTTCCTCGAGCACCGACCATTTTGTGCACTCCTGCCAGTGACCGCGGTGCGACCGCCACCGGCTCGCCGCCGACCGACAGACTCCCGTGGCGGCTCACCCGGGCTCCCAGCACACGCGCCGCCGCGAATGTGAGCCCCCTCCTCCGTAGATGGTGTAACCGCGACCGATTGGCCCCAGTCGCCGCCGGTGACCCTCCTTCACCGCCGGTGAACCTTCTTCCCCTTTCTGCCTCCCGTTCTCTCCTTTGCTCCCCTCGAGTCCCAACTCCCCGAAATGGGTACCCCAAGTCGAGCCCCACCCGTTGACGCTCTCCCTTGCCGCCGGGGTCCCTTGCCCTCGCCGGAGCACAACCACCCCTCCCCCTGCCCCTCTTTCACGAGCTCTCGGCGAGAGGAAGACGAAGGGGGACGTGGCCCCATCTCCGTCGCCCGTTCCCTCCCGTGCCGTCTAACATCCACCGCCGGATGGCAACAAGTCGTAACCGTTGGATCTTCATAAAGATGTCGCCCCTTCCCCGTCCGATCGCTTCCCGTACCGCTTCGCCGCTCCCTTCCCGCTGCCGTCCATCTCGCCACGCGGCAACCATCCAAGCCGCGTGGGCGCGATCGTGCTGGGCCGTTCTCCTCGCCCATCCCCTTCTCCGCGCGCGACGCGTGCGCATTAGGCCACGCCGCCGCCGCCGAGCGGGCCACTCCCGCACCGGGCTACACTGTAGCATTGGACCGGGCGCATCGTTCACATGATTTTTCCCGATTTATTCTTTTCCAGAAACCAGAAAAATCCAAATAATTCCTAGAAAATCACAGAAAATCCCAAAAATCCCCAAATTTCACCACTTTGCTCCAAATATTATTCTAGACCCATTGGTGACCTCCATTTCCCCAGTTTCATCCCAAATAAAATTCTAAAAATTCATTTGGAGTGTTTGTGCAATTTATTCCTTTTTAAATAGTTTATTTTTCCTCGCTTGATTAGTCTCAAGCCGGATTTATGTTATTTTCAGTGTTTGCGCTAGTATCGGAAATTCCAGAAGCTCAAGTGCGATCGCAGATCCGTAAGCGTCTACGTTCAAGCTAGCCAAGTTCGCCCCGATTCACGGCAAGTCACAAGTCTTTGATCATGTTGCAACCCATGTTATCTAATTATGCTAATGTATTATTTGCATTGAGCTAATTCTGAAATGTTAATTCAAAGTAAAATAAAATGTTTGGAATGACATGCTATATAGTTAAACCCACCACCGTCAAATGCCTGTTAAATTGTTGCCATGCCTTTGTAACCCTAGAAATAAATATCTGTTAATCTAGATAATTGTAGGATATTAATATCATACAAAGTGTTACACTAATAAGGTTGTGGTGTGGGGCCAATAGAATTTTGGAAAACCCGACTCTAAGGTAGGGTGGTATGGGACACCGTATCTTAGAGCGGAGAGTGGCGTGCACAAGGTAGGGTAAGGGGAGTGGAAACTGCAAGGCGGTCCTCGCCAATCTTTTACCCTAGGATTGAAGTTAGGTAACGGTGTTGTGGGAAGTCGCGAGACGGTCACGCCCACCGCTACCTTAGGTTGGGTCGCGGGCCCGCGAGGTTGCGGACCATGTGAAAATATAAGGACTGAACCCTTACGCCGAGCAAATGTCACGATGATCGCCAACCACGGAGTTGACTTGTCAACACTTGTCTAGTAGTCGCTCAACTCGATTGAAACTCTACAGAGGTTTAGCAGTGAGGTTAGGCAGGCCGTGCTGTGGGTGCCTAACAACGGTAGAGTCCACTCGAAGCGGATATTTGTTTTCTCTTGTGTGGGTGTGTGTGGGTGTGTGTGGGTGTGTGCGTGATCCAGACCCGAGTGGGTTCTACCGGGTAGAGCCTATATAAAGAGTTGAGCAGTGAAACGACCTGGCTTTCTTAACTCAGTCATGAGGGTTAAGGAATCATGTGGGTAAAGTTGAGCAAACTCTGCAGAGTCAAATAAATGGTATTCGAATACGCTGTGCTCCCGGTTATTGGAGCTGTGTCACTTGGGTGATTCCAGCCGCGAAGCTTAAGTAGTTTTGTACTTGCTTTAACTTGATTAGTTGGTTAATGAACTCTTCATGAAAAACCCCTGAGTTCTTAAGAAGTAGTTTTTGGTCCATTTTGTAAAATATTTGCAAATAAAACTGCATCCACTCAAAGTTAATAAACCAAGTATACTCCCTCCCTTTGTTGATCCATGCAAGTAGTAAGTTAGGGTTTCTTGTGATTTGGTCGAGTACGGGTCTGAGTACTCGGGTTTGCTATGCCACAGATACCAGAAGGAAAAGAAGGCAGTTCAAGATTTCGTGTTGGAAAGGTCTCCCCGTTGAAGACCCGAGGCTTTAGGTCTTGGCCGCGCTCAAGCGGATCTTGGAGTTTTTGTAATGTAAGTATACTTTGGGCTTGCACGCCCTGCTGTCGAAAATGGATGTTAATCCTTATGTGAAATATATGCTGGACTTTTGTTGTAAGCATGCAATGGTATACTCTTGCGCGACGTTCCATAACTGTTCATGCATGAATAGTTGCGGAATGCTGTGTCCGTACGCGCCCCTGGAAACGGGGGCGTTACACAGGCCACGTGGACGGGCCACCGTACTTTCCTCTCTCACTCGCTTCTCTGCTCTCCTGCATTGTCTTCCACCTTTTTTCCCTTCCCAAAACAGAGGCTCCAACTTCACTGGAGACAGCTCGCCAGAACGAGCAATCTCACCGGTGACGGTTCGCCGAAATTGCAAAACGGCAACCACGACCAACAACAGCTCGCCGGAGCTTGATCGCTAGGAAATCAAGTGATGCCGCCATGCCAAATTCGAGGCTAAGCTTTGTCTATATATTTCTGGAAAATTGCAACGAAGTGAACGAACTCCATTGCTCATGGTACTCTGAATTTGCAGAGCTAGGTAAGGTGGTGATCATTTGGGCTTTTTTTGGCGACGTATTCTTTGAAATCAGAGTGGCTGAAAAACATCAGAATCGACAGATGCTTATTTAACATAATTAAATTTAAAAATATACAAAATATGTTAGCCCATTACGTATAATACAAACACATACGGGAAAAAAGAACCGGCAAAAAAACTCAACAAAAAACCAAAAGTTCAGAAAAAGACGAAATTTATGAATAGTGAAAATAAGCTGGAAGCCAGAAGCCAGAAGCCGAAGCCCAAATGATCTCTTGGACGTATGGGGTCGCTAGTACCGAAATCGCTTCGTCCCCTAGATGACTTCTTTGATTTCATTAACATATAGCCAAATTGTGTTATCGGCGTCGGTTCCGGTACCCCTTCCGGCTGCTCTCCTCTGCTGATCTAGAGGAATGGAGCTTCTGAATTTTGGTACGACCAAATCATCATTTTGGTCATCTGTTCTTCACTTGATATAGGTGGTGATCGGTTCGGCTGAAAAGCTCATGGCTTATGGCTGAAAACACTGTAGCTGGCTGAAAAAGCACTATGGATGACAGAGGCTTATTTAGCATAATTAAATTTAAAAATATAAAAAAATATGTTAGCCCATTATGTATAATACAAACAAATACGGGAAAAAAAGGACCGGCAAAAAAGCTCAACAAAAAGCTAAAAGTTCAGAAAAAGACGAAACTTATGAATAGTGAAAAATAAGCCAGAAGCTAGAAGCCGAAGCCGAGTTGATCAAGGCCGTTATTTGATATATGTACGGTGCCATTTTCATGCCACCAAGGTTGGGAATTAGCAGAACTATATTTTCTGTAAAAAAAACTCTTGAACAAATTTGGATAGCTAGAGTGTAGGAACCGGGAGGATGCTTCGGCCAGGATCCTAGCCAGAGGAAGCATACTGGCGAGATGGCTGTGCTCAATATGGCTTTTTTTGAGTGGCTTATAGCTGAAAAGCACTATAGCTGGCTGAGGCTTATTTAGCATAATTAAATTTAAAAAAATTAAAAATAGAAAAACATATTAGCCCATCACGTATAATATAAACAAATATAGGAAAAAAAGAACCGGCAAAAAGCTTAAAAAAACTAAAAGTTTAGAAAAAACGAAATTTATAAATAGTAAAAAATAAACCAGAAGTTAAAGCCGAAACGAGCGGGTAAATGAACACGATTGATTCCCTAGTCAGGCTATGGTCAGGGAGCATGTTGTTCAGTAGTTTGGTTTTGCCTCTACTTGCTCTTTCTTGATATAGATGTTAAATTTGACGCATTCAACTGTAGAAAGTTCTGTCCACGGTGTGGAGTTCGCAGGGTACTAAATACTGAATAGATGGGGTTCTTCTTGCTTTTCTCTTTTAAACGCATGATTTATATAAGGTGGTGATCGGTTTGGCTGAAAAGCTCATAGTTTATGGCTGAAAACACTGTAGCTGGCTGAAAAAAGCACTGTAGCTAACAGAGACTTATTTAGCATAATTAAATTTAAAAATATAAAAAATATGTTAGCCCATTACGTATAATACAAACAAATACGGGAAAAAAAGAACCGACAAAAAAGCTCAACAAAAAGCTAAAAGTTTAGAAAAAGACGAAACTTATGAATAGTGAAAAATAAGCCAGAAGCCGAAGCCGAGTTGATCAGGCTAGAGCTGAGTGTTCCTATTTTTTCTCTCTCTCTAAACAGCAGGCACGAGAGCTTCCCGGTCAATGTATTCAGAAAGAAAAGCCCAGATATATGTAATACATTTTCCTTCTTTTGGAGTTATGTGTTTTATTGTCATGATTTCTTCAGACCGGACCATAAGAATCGTTCCCCTCGTACAGCTGCTTCTTTCAGTTAGGCTTTCTGTTTTGTTTTTTTGTTCCTCTTCCTGTAACATTTTGCCAAAGTAGTTGTTGCCTATGTACCAAAGTCTTCTACAAGTCCTTGGTAAGATTCAGGAAGAAGTCATCTAGAGAAAGGAGAGCGCATGAATGATTGACTGCGCCATGATTTTTGCTGCTCACAGTCATCCTTGTATGCATGGCAGTGTTTGCTTTTTTTTTACTCTCTTCTAAACCATGATGCTAACTTTTTTCACTATAAGCATTTCTAATATCTACCATGATCATTGTTCCCCTAGGCGGCCTCTTAGGCGCTGGGCGCAGGGTCTCCGCCGTGCTTGGGGCAGACTGTGATCGTTTCGGCTTCAGCTTCTGGTTTATTTTTCACTATTAATAAATTTCATCTTTTTCTGAACTTTTGGCTTTTTTTGAGCTTTTTGCCAGTTCTTTTTTCCCGTATTTGTTTGCATTATACGTGATGGGCTAATATATTTTTTATTTTTATTTCTAAATTTAATTATGCTAAATAAGCCTCTGTCAGTTACAGTATTTTTCCCCCAGCTATAGCACTTTTCAGCCATAAACCCAAAAAAAACCCATTTCAGTCATAAGCCCAAAAAAAGCCCAAATGAGCCAGTCGGCCCACGGACCCAGGCGGCGCTGGTTTTTCAATTGACGTGCGTTGAGGGCGGTCAATCGGTGGTCTCATCACGATCTACATATCCCGTCCGGCAGAAGCTTCACAAGGTTTTTGCCAGACGTCATCTAATATAAATCAGGAACCTTTCCTTAAAAAAAATTGATGTTTGTTGCAAATCATACATGTAGGTCATACAGACAGAGTTGCTGTTTATTGCAAATAATACATGTAGGTCATAAGGATTGAAGTTAGTGTTAATCAGCACATTTATTTAATTTATGCGCAGCTTACAGGCCCTTAACGAGACGACTCGACAGGCCCTGTTCGGTTGGGTTGAAAATGCACTGTAGCTAAATGTAGCTTATTTGGCGTAATTAAATTTAAAATTTTAAAAAATAGAAAAATATGTTAGCTCATATTGAACAACGCAAACGAATACGGTAAAAAAAGAAACAGCAAAAAAGCTAAAAAACTAAAAAAATCAAAAAAAAGATGAAATTTATAAATAGTGAAAAATAAGTCAGAAGGTGAAACGAGCATGGCATTTGTCTCCACGTGACGTACTGCTGCTCATCCACGTCGTACATATTAGAACATGTACATATTAGACGTTCCATTGAACCATCCATTCCGTTGCATCATAGTTGGTTATATTCATGGGTTTTGCTGGCTTTATTTTATTGTTCAATAAAACATTGTCACCACTCAAAACTTTTAACAGATAAAACATAACCCACAGCACGCCAATGTTGTCAATGACACATTTCACAACAAAAACCTCGAACTCTAGTTCCACAGCACAGCAACGTCTACGCTGACGGCCCTGATCTGATCTTTATTGCAGGTTATGATTTATGACTTTTAAGCAGTTTGTGAAAATACAGAATAAGAGAAACTTACGTAAGATTTTAACTGATATAAATAAATTCACTATATTATATACTGCAATCAACTTATTAACTCCGTTTTGAAAAAAATATTCTGTTTGAAAGTTAGTTATTGTAGAAAAGCCAAAAATCAGTTTTTAAAAACCGAAAAGAAGAGACACATATTGTGCATGTTATTTTCAACGTATGGCTTATCGGCTTCGTTTTGAAACGATTTACCGGGATAAGTCTTTTAGAATCCATTTATCGGCTCTCGATTTGTTCCCATAAACAATCGTACTAGCCCAAAAAAACATAAGCTACAGACTAAAATAATAAGCCCACATCTATAGTAAGCGGAGCCATGATCACTATAAAACTCCCAGAAATGACAACTACATGTGCAGTTAATTTAACCAATAAAAAACAGAGAAGGCAGAAAAGGCACACATATTTTCAGGACACCAAACCATCTTAGCCAAAAGGGCGAATCTACCTCCAAAATTTGAACATAGTTTTAACTCCCTTGCAGGCTAGTGCTGAGTTATACCTAAGCATGCAAGCAAATAGGCCTGTCTTATCACAGTGGCTACTTCACAATCGAGCTGATATATCATAAACTCTGATGTGGCAATACATTAATCAAACAATTTAAGCAGGGAATCAAATTGCAAATTTCATGCAATCCGACACAACTAGGTGGATGCTGAGCAATTCTTCATTCCTGATCTACAACATGTTTACTAATGCTAAGAGCTCTGGATTCTCAAAATAGTTCTCCTCTTCCCATCATCCAGTAATTGCAATTCACAGAATTAAGGTTTCATCAAACATAAATAGTAGCGTAAACCAATTCCACGTGATTTAACATTATATCAAGTATTCACATAATAACTAACAGAACTATGATCTAGGTAGATGTTGCGCAAATCTTTATTCCTGGTCTACAACATGTTTACTAAGGTGACATTTGGATAATGGGTATGGGATGGATTAGGATATGAGCTGGATATGAGGTGGGTTTTCGGCTAGGATATGGGTTTTTAATCCTATTCCTTTGTTTGGACAAATGGGTATGGGATGGATTGGGATAGAATTTAAATGACCAAAGCACCTTTTCTAGCTCCGGTGACAGCGAGGCTAGGCTTGGCCTCACCGGACACCTCAGCCACCTGACTCTACCGTCGCACGCTGTTGTCGGAAACCATCAACCAAATCCCCACCTCTCTTACGCTGCATACATCAACCGCCACCCCAACAACGCTCCTCTCCATCTTCTCTTCAGCTAGATCCCAAATCAAAATTGAGTACAGCAAGTAGCATGTACCAGCATCCACATGGATGCTCAAGGGTGTTCTGGGAAGCACCGATTTTGCTTAAAATGAATAAAAAATTGCAATAGAAGCCAACACCGATTGAGTTAGTGCAGATTCTTCAATGGGAGACACATGGCGGCCTCGACCGCTAGCTCAAGAGTGGCCATGGGAGCGGTCGAGCGGCCTTGAGGGCGACCTCGGAATTGGACCTGATGGCAGAGGATGGAGAGCGCGGTTGGTGGTCTCGACGGCAGCCTCAACGAGCATGTATCAACGATAGGACAGGCGAACAAGAAGCAGGCCATAGAAGGAATCAACGGTGGGATATGAGGTCCCCATAAACCATTCCCAAACCCTATTCTCTTCCCAATCCCTCAATCCAAACACTGGACAAAATATATCCCACACAACACATCCCATTCCCACCTGCCATAACCCCCAATCCAAGCGCCACCTAAGGTTTTAGGACACTCGAAAATAGCTATCCTCTTCCCATTCTCCAGTAAATACAATTAACAGAACCAAGGTTATCAAACATAAATACTAGCCTAACCCATTGCAACACAAATAACCACATTCACTGGTTCACACACAATTCACATAATTTCTAACAGAGTTAAAATCTAGTAATGCAGGCACGGTTGCCACCTGTAACCTACCAAAGATAACAGAACATGCATCGCTGATTAATTACACGGATCAAACGAATCATAAATATCAGCAAAAGATAGCATTGATATATCTGAAATATTTGACATAAACTGGCATCACATAGTGCAAAAATCCTAAAAAGGCACTGTCCTTCAACGCGGAAACCACAAAAATAAACTAATCAAGTCTTCTTAACACAAATAGCTGGGACAAGAAACAACTACTAATTCAGATTTATAGATCTCAAAACCAAGAGGCAGGCAAGGCAGGGAGGGTCAGGACCGAAACCTAGGCGGCGAGCACGACGGCACCGCCGGCGGCCTTGATCTTCTTCTCGGCGACCTTGGAGATGAGCTTGGCCTTGACGACAATGGGCTTCTCCGGCAGCATCCCCTTCCCGAGCACCTTGAAGTAGCCGAACTGCGTGACGTCAACCATCGGGGCCTTGTCGGCGCCGGCCTCCGCCGCCTTGTCGGCCGGCACCATCGACCAGAGCCTCTCGATGTTCACCGCTGGGCAGTGGAACTTGTTGCGGAGCTTGTGGAAGTAGCGCATGCCGACCTTGCCGAAGTAGCCCGGGTGGTACTTGTCGAAGAGGATGCGGTGGTGGTGCATGCCTCCGGCGTTACCGCGCCCTCCCGGGTGCTTGCGGTGCTTGCCGATGCGACCGTGCCCAGCGGACACGTGGCCGCGCTTCTTCCGGTTCTTCTTGAAGCGCGTCGTCATGGCCGCCGCTCGCCGCCGTCGACTTACCTTGGAGGGTTTGGGAAGGGCGAGGGGTGGAGGCAGAGTGGTGTGTGGGCGGAAACCCTAGCGGTGGGGCATGGTGATGTCTTATAAGGTGGACGCGGGGTGCGGCAGCCGTTGGATGGGAAATCGGGGAGTGGGAGCCGTTAGATTTGGGTTCCTAGGGTTTGGTTAGGTGCGACCGAGCGGGATGGGCTATTCGGCTGGGCCTTGCTTTGATGGAGCATGGTTTTCTCCTTGGGCGAGATAGGCTGGCTTTGCTTGGAGTCCCACATGGCATTTCGGCCCAAACTGCAAAGAGATGACGTTGCTACTTGCTAGTAGGGCTGGAAATTTGGCTTGAGACTTGCGAGCCGGCTCGGTTCGGGCTCGTACTGATTCAAGCCGAGCCGAGCCCGCCGTCCAGCTCGTGAGAAAAACGAGCCGAGCCCGAGCCGCTCGCGAGCCGCTCGTTGGCTCGTTCGAGCTCGGTGCCTCGGTCCGTCCGGGCGTCCGGCCCGACCAGTGACGCCGTAAGCGCAGCGTCGGCGTCGGCCCAGCCCAGTGACGCCCGTAGGCGCAGCGTCGGGCGTCGGCCCAGCCCATTCGGACGCGATGCGGTCATGCGGATGCGCAGCGGAAGCCCAATAGGCTGTGGGTGCCCGTGCACCCCTCACTTCGAATTTCTTAAGGATTGGAAAAATTCGGCCCTATAGGCACCCCGCATGGCCCAAGACGAGGCACCCCACCGGCCGGCAGCCCAACAAGCCCATCTGCGCACCACGTTTGATTCCGCCAAGACGCCGTAGTACACGCAAGACAGAAAAATTCGCGGCCTCGCGGTCGTCCTTCCGCCTTCCGCGACGCGACTGGGCCGCCGCCGACGCCGCGACGCCGCACGCGCCCTCGCCTCCTCGCCATAGTCGCCGGCACGATACGCGTGACGCCGCCGCCGCCGTCGCCCCGTCGCTCCGTCTTGCCGATCTTTGCCGATCGCCGTGGCCGTCTGGCCGTCCGCCGCCCGTAATTCGGCCATTCGGTGATTCGGTGCGTACGCGGTCAGCTTGCTTGGCTTTCTTTTTTGTTGCTTGGTTCTTTCATCAGTTCATGTATTGATCTTTGATGCTTACTGGTAAATGGTAATTATCTTTTCTTACTGGCATTCTTTTATTTGCTGAAGTGCTGATGCCCTGCCGGTGAGTTGCTCAACTCAATTAAATTATTTATATGTTTTATTGTGATTTGTGAACTGCAATTTGATTATAGAAACAAATAAATTACAGGTAATCATGGAGAGGTATTACAAACGAAAAGCTCAAGACACGATCGATGGCAATAGAATTTCATGTCCAGAGGAAATTAATTGGGATGAGGAGATTAAATATGACCCCAGTTTGAGAAAAGAAATTGATGCTTATCATCCTAACCTGAGAGAAAAGGTGAGAAGAAAATACTTAGAGAATGGACCTTGTCAGCCTCGCACGTGTGATTTTCCTATTACACAAATTGGAGAAAAAGAGAAGCCAAGAAGATTTATTCCAGAATGGTTCGATGAGTTTGGTCCTTGGCTTGAGTATAGTGAGGCAAAGGATAGAGCATATTGCTTTTATTGTTTCTTGTTTAGAGAAAAGAAAGATTCAGGATATGATGCATTTGTGATTAATGGTTGGAATGGTTATCATAGGAAAGAAAGGTTAAGGTCACATGTTGGTGAGGTTGGTGGTTTACACTATAAAGCAATGAAGAAGTGTGATGATTTGTTACAAAGAAAGCAACACATAGATGTTGCTTACAATCAGATCAGTGAAGTTGCTAAGAAGGCTTATTTTACTCGGTTGAATGGGTCCATTGATACTGACTAGACTATTGTTGGAGCAAGGATTGCCTTTTCGTGGCCACGATGAGTCAAAAGAATCCTATAATAGAGGGAACTTCAAGGAGTTTTATGATTGCTTAGCTGAACATGATCCTATGTTACGCAAAGTCGTGACTACACATGCTACAAAGAATAGTTGTTTGCTTGCTCTGAAATTCAGAGGGACATTGTTGAATGTTTTGCAAATGAGATTGTACAAACTATCCTTGAAGAACTTGGGGATGATGTCTTTTGCTTGCTAGTTGATGAGTCAAGAGATGTTTCTTGCAAAGAACAAATGGCGGTGGTCTTGAGGTATGTTGACAAATTTGGGATTGTAAAGAGAGGTTTGTTGGCCTTGTGCATGTGTGAAACAACTTCTTCCCACCTCAAGTCATCCATTGATTCTCTACTTGCAAAGTTCAAACTAAGCTTAAAGCAATGTCGAGGCCAAGGATACGATGGTGCTAGCAATATGCGAGGTGAGTTGAATGGCTTGCAATCATTGATCATGAGAGATAGTAAACGACTTATTATGTGCATTGCTTTGCTCATCAACTTTAGTTAGTCATTGTGGCAACCGTAAGAAAACATAAGGGTGTAAGCAATTTTTTAAACATGATTTCTATCTTACTAAATGTGGTGGGTGGGTCGGCTAAGAGAAGGGATATGATTAGAGACATCAATCATGAACAAGTGAAACAAGCATTAGGTTGTGGGCAACTTGAGACCAGGACTGGGTTAAATCAAGAGCAATGTCTTCAAAGACCCGGAGATACTAGATGGAGTTCTCATTATAAAACTCTGAAAAGTTTACTCAACATGTTTCCTACAATAGTAGAAGTGCTAAAGGTTGTTGAAAAGGATGATAGAGATTGGAAAAATAGAGATCAAGCATCAAATCTTCTGGTATATTTCCAATCTTTTGACTTTGCCTTTTATTTGCATCTCCTGTTGACTACATTAACTGCCACAAATACATTGTCATTAGCATTACAACGCAAGGATCAAGACATTGTAAATGCCATTGGATGTTTGAAATCAACTAGACTCCATTTGGATGATCTTAGAAGAGATGGTTGGGAGAAATTATTAGTTGAAGTGAATGAGTTCTGTGACTTGCATGAAATTGATAGAGTGGAAATGGAAAGTACCTATATTGATCCCCGACAACCTAGGAAAAAAATCAGGAATTACAAACAAGCATCACTATGCGATGGATTGCTTTAATGATGTTATTGATTGGTTAGTTCAAGAGCTTGATAGCCGCTTTAGTGAGACAACCTCTCAATTGCTTGTTTGCTCAGCCGCTTTCAATCCAAGAGACTCATTTCATGCTTTCGATGTGGAGACTTTGATGAGCTTAGCCAAATTATATCCTGATGATTTCACCAATGATGATTTGAGGGACCTTAGCCATGATCTTCGTGTTTACATTGCTGATGTGAGAGCGGATAATAGATTCTCCAACATAAACACTATTGGTGAGCTCTCTCAAAAAATGGTAGAGACAGAGAAACATCGTTTGTATAGATTGGTCTATCGACTTTTGAAGCTTGTACTAGTATTGCCTGTGGCTCAAAGACCTTGATTGAGAGATGTTTCTCGGGTATGAAGATTGTAAAAACAAGTTTGTCTAATCGCATGGGTGATCAACACTTGAGTCATAGACTAATTTGCTACATAGAGAAAGAAGAAATGAAGAAAGTTAGCAATGAGGCAGTGGTTCGTCGTTTCATGACCATGGAAGGAAAATGGCGTAAATATGATCTCTAAGAGGTAATACAAAAGCAATGCAATGCACCTACTTTCAATGGATAATTCTAGATTTTCTTTGCTAAATAATTGATCTATTTGTTCTCTTTTATTTAGGTGGGATCACATATTTTGCTATATGGGACATCTTTTGTTCATCATTTTGGAATTCTTTCAATCACTACACTAGAATGGTCAATGTCATCTTTATTTTGTTATAAATGGTGAGTGTTATTGCCCTTGTCCCTAATATTTTACTTATGTTTTGACCAAAATCATATTGCCATTACTGAAAGTTGAACTTTGATGTTAAAAATTGTGAGTTGGTCATGCTACTTGTTTGAATATCACATGAGTCACTATATTTATGATGAAGTTGTGCACCCCCACCCATTTGCTCTAGCTTCGCCACTGCGGATGCGGTCCCGTCCCCTAACCCTTCGGCCATTCCCGTCGGGCGGCACTGCGGCCGTGGCAATCCCAGGCTCCTAGCCCCATTCGCGCAGCCGGCGTCCGTCCCGGATCGGCGATCGCCGTCCTTGACCACGCCAAGCGCTCGGCCGCCGCCCGCCGTCCTTGCCGGATCCCCTCCCCTTCCTTCCCCACGCGATCGGCCGCCGTCCATCGACTCCATCCCCGAATCCCCTTCCTCAGCTTCCTTCCCCACGCGCGCGGGCGGTGTCCTTCCCCAATCCCCATCCTCCCTGAGTCCGACCCCCTTCCTTCCCGATCCACAACGCGGCCTACTCCAACCGACGCGCATGGGCCGCGAACGGAGCCTGGAATCTCGAGCTCGAGGGAAGAAGGCGGCCGCCGTCGAGGCCTCCCCGTCGACAAGAGGGGGCGAGCCTGCACCTCCACGGTCTGCACCGCCTCCTGACCTCGCCGAACCAGCAGCATCGGTGAGTACCTGATGCTGAGGATTAGGGTTAGGGTTAGGGTTAGGGTGCCTGATACTTGATGTGGCCGATGCTAGATGTGCCTGATATGTTGTAACATCCTGAATTTTTTAAATTTTAAACTATGGAGTTTCTGAACATTTTGTAATGTATTTCCATTGTAATTAGAGTTATAATGTCTTCCCTAAAAATTTGGCAAAAGGTTTTAGAAGTTAAAAGGATCAAAGGGAAATGTATAAGTTTAAATAGTAGAGATTTGAAAATCTAATTAAGAATCTGAAAAGATGATCCATAAAATACCAAGGGAGAAATGTAAATGAGCATGGAATCTCATCCCTAAAATTTTGGCAAGCAAATTAAAAGAGGCTAGCATTTATACAAATGTGCCAACACATATGAATAACAATATATATCTGTATATATACATATGCAAATACATGCACTAAATAGACAAAATGGAAAATACAAATAAAAAAAAAGAGAAAAGAAAAATTGGGCCGACCAGTACCGAACTGCATCAAACGATCGGCCGTCTCCGATAAAAGATGCTTTGCCCTCTTTCTCTGTCGCGTGGCCCTTCCTCACCGCGCTTGCGGCTGGACCGTGGACCCGAGCAGCGGCGGACTGTGTTTCTTCTCCCCGGCTCATTCTCGTTATCACCTCTCTCTCTCTCGGCCGAAGCGCCTCGCGCTCACCCGCAGCCCAGCCGCCGCCTCGCGCGCCTGCACCGGAGGACCTGCCGGACCGGCGGTCGCCGCGCTTCCACGGTTCCACCCATCGGTCCGCCGCGCGTGCCCGCCCCGCCCTCTTTTTCTCTCCGCTGGCGCCACCCTCTTTTCCTCCGCGCGCGTGAGCTGTCCCTCCATGCGCATGGCTCGAGTCCTCGCCATCCTCGGCGGCACAGCGTCATCATGCCCGCTCTGCACCCCTGCTGCTGCGCCGCCTGCCATCGAAGGGACCGAGCGGACAAGCCTCCAGTGCTAGCCCTAACCGTGCGACTACAAAGGCCGCCGAGTTCACCAAACCCGTTCTCGCACTCCCTTTCACTCCACCCCGAGCAATCGGCCTCCTTTCCCTTCTCCTCGCTGGAATCCCTCTCTTCCCAAGCCCACCACGAGCCATCTCCCTAACCGCACCACCATTTTTCGATTCCTGGCATCTCCACCCTCTCTGTGATGTCGTGAAGTCAACCAAGAGATCGGCCAAGCTTCCCCGGCCCTGTAGCTCGCCGGCGTCGGAACTCCTCCCTGGACCGCCGCCCTCGCACGCTGCCGGCCCTACTCCGGTGACCCCCGTCCGCAGCCGACCGCACCACCGACACCGTCGCGACCCCGGGGACGCGTTTTGGTACCCGTCCGAACCCCTCCGACCACCGCCGCCGCGCGCCATGCGCTCGACTTTCTGCCTTCGCTCGCGCTCTGCATACCTTAAGAGGTAATAGCCCCCTGTATAAGTAAGCAACAACTGAGTCGTCGTCCTGGCTAGCAGCGTCGGCGCCAAGGCACACCCAGGCCGCGCGTGTTCGAGTTCGCTCCGCCGCGCCGGGTGGGTTTTGGGGTAATTTATTTTTGTTTGCCGTTTTTACTGTGCTTCCGTGACCCAGCCGACCGTGAGGGGCTCTATGACAAGGAAAAATAGGAAGCCTGTGCAATGAAATGTCATGTATAATTGTAGATATACACATATCCATGTGTGCACATATGAGCATATATAATAAATAACTTTGTTTAGATCTTTAGCAAATAAATAGAATGAATGATAGAATGTAATTTAAAATGGCACATGTAATAGCAAGCATCTGGTATATTAACCTTGTGTATTAATCCCTACAAATTGCAACTAAGGGTATCTAGGGATTTTTGAGTATGGATATATATATATATATCTGTTAGAAGGTAACCCTTGGATATAGATGTAACATGAGTAGTTATTCTAAGCTTCTTATCAAAAGAGAGGATTTAGTAATAGTGTGATTAGGGAAGAATGACACCGGAAATAATGACCCATCAATTGAAGGGTATAAAAATCGACCATTGGCAATATAGGCTATAGGATATTATCAATAACTTAGGCCATGACATCCAAATACAATTATAGAATGCAGTATATCAAAATGAGTATGATTAAACTTAGCTACTCAAAATGGGATTACTATAGCACCAAAACAAATGAAACTAGAAATGTGGTATTGAAGTTATTTGGGTCTTTGGTAAATGTTTCTTGGTTTGTTGATTGCCTTTTTCCTTTTATCCAAATTATCGCGCGTTAAAAATAGCGCACGAGGCACAAGAGGAGGAGGCGAAGCAGCGCTAGAAGCTTTGGACAACCAGAAAACACCCCGTGACCAAGGCGAGTCAATACTTTGATCATGTTGAACCTAAATTTCCTGCAAATTACTTTGGTTTAAATTACCAAAGCGCATCTTTGTTATTTTATATGCAAACACATGTTTAATTTAAGATTCTAGTTATATGCCCAATTGCTTGCCTTGAATAATATTACACATCCTTTGGATTACTTGATTATGTGAACTTTGTCGCCTAGCAAAATTTCAAAAGTAACTTTTGAAAATAAGTCCGTAATTTATATGCCATGCTCAGTATTGTTTAGGTACTCATGGCGCAGAGAGCTTCAAGCATCACTTTTAATCCGAGAAAAAAATTGGTTGGGCAGTAATGGTGGTAATGATTGGTACATTTGATATGATTATTTTACACTCCCAAAATCCCCAACTTGCTTAAATATCGGGCGGATTGAGTCGAGGGTGTGTATGTGTGGTGCAGATGGAAGCACAAAGTGGGTTAGTGGTAGACCGCGGATACCAATAAGGATGAATCTTGTCATGACCTCCTGTGTAAAGCAGTACAACCACAAGTCGACAAAGTGTAGGCGGGGTTTACTAATTTGTGTGGCTCTAAGGTGGTTACGTGAAGGTATGACCACGAGCAAAGGGATGGATGGTCTCATCCTCGCTTTGCCCGTGATGGCTCACGAGGACCCTTCCCGAGGATGTGCGCATCTACGGAAGATAGACCTTAGCGGCGTAACCACGATGAGGACTATGCATTGTAACGATCTGTGATAGTCTACTCAACCACATGGCTAAGGAATCATGTGGGGCAACGAGTGGATTTATCTCTTGTGGGTAAAGTGTGCAAACTCTGCAGAGTCTAAAACTATTCGAATAGCCGTGCCCACGGTCAAGGGCAGACATGGGAACTTAACTAGATATAGTTCTATTTCAAAAAAATTTGTGGGTGGAAATGGAAAAGTGGAGGCGTGGAAAGCCCTGATTTGATTTGTCCTGGGGGTCGTCTCAGTGGTAAAATAAGCGGTGATACGCTGAAAGTATAGCATATGGTCTGGAGGCCATGTAATGGTGGATGGCCTCGAGATCACTGGTATTATAGTATTCTGTTACACACTTACATTTTGGTGCAAAAATTGCTAGGTCATAGGGATTTTTAAGTAATTGTATTCAAAAGCACTCTACGCAAAACAAAATAACCCCAACCTTCTCTTGATGAGCCCTGCATACTATTTAATTGCATTTTGTGTATTGGCTCATGAGCACGGGTCTGAGTGCTCACGCCGCTTTGCGACATAATACGTAAACAGGTCGCAGGATCACTATGCTCACGAAGACACCCCTGTCGCTGAAGGAAGATCCAACGAAGGAGATTAGGGAGTAGGCTTCGTTTTGCTAGCCATAGACAAGTAGACCCGTGGCTTTGTGTGCACGTATATTCCGGAACCCCGGTAATATATATTGCACACATACCCTTCCGATCGCTTGCACTGTGGTTTTGGGCTTACTTTTGCATCTTTGTTTCATTGTATGATTGTAATGATGAAATTTGGCCGAGCGGCCTTTTGTAAATCGTCACACAATGTGGTGTATTTCAACTTCTGTAATATTATTATGCGATGTATGACATGATCCAGCTATGTATCTGTGTGCACTAACTACTGATCCAGGGATTAGTGCAGTAAAACACAGTAGATTCGGATTTAAAAATCCGGGTCTGACATATGTAATCCTGTTAATTGATGATGCTATGAGCTTTTGAAATGAATATTGTCAAATGAGCTTTTGATTTGTTGGCAATGTGCAACATATATTGTCAAACCATACATTTGCTCACTGTTTGCTCACTGAAATGGGCTAGGCATGCTATAATGTTGTGTCATCCAGCCAAAGCATCACTATTCCCATTTGTTTATATGCTCAAACCATGAATTTATTCATCAATTAGCAATAAAACAGTTAGAATTCAAATGTATATTGTGAACTGTTGAATAAAACTGTTAGCAATGAATATTGTCAAATGAGCATAGAACATATAGTGTGAATCGTTTGGCCATCAAGCATCTCTTCTCACTGCACCTTGATTTCTATATTATGTTTGTTATGCACAAATGTATAATATATTATTCATTTCTCTTCTTGCTGAACCAATTTGCCACAGTGTTATGCACAAATGTATTTGCTATTCCTAATTCTATATTATGTTTGTTATGCACAAATGTATGTGACACAATCTGAATTGGCATTGTATATTATGTTTTATTGCAGTCATCGAGTGAGGATGTGGATTGGGAGGCTTTGGGTGGTGATGTTCATGGTCGTGAAGACATGGATGAGGACATGGATGATATTGATGTGGACTCCTCAAGTTCAAATGGTGTTGAAGAAGCAACAGAAGAGGGAACAGTGTCTCAGAAGAGGGAGGCAAAAAGGAAGAAAAGATCGCCAAAGGCAACTGGTAAACAGAAACAGAGATCAGAAGTTTGGAAGATCTTCAAGGTGGTGAATGTTCCATCGAAGACAAAGAAAGGGGAGGTTGATATAAAGGCAAAATGTAGGTTCTGCTACAAGCTCATGTCTTACAAACAAGGGGGTGCAACTTCACATCTCATGAGGCATATACCGAAGTGCACGCCATATATGAACAAGGTGGCAAAGATGAAAGCTCAAGCGAACTTGAACTTCGGTCCTGCCACGGGAGGTGAGACTGGTTTACCTTTTGTTTCTACTAGGGAATATGATCAAGATGAAACTCGTCGAATTATTGCTAAGATGATCATTGCCCATGAGTATCCCTTTAGGATGGTCGAGCATACTTGGTTTAATGTTTTGATGAGATATTTAAATCCATTATATCAGTTCATTGGTCGAAAGACAATAAGAAATGAATGCATCAAGATTTATGAATCAGAGAGAGATATTCTTAGAAAAAGTCTCAGAAGTGTGGCACATATTAGTTTGACTTGTGATTTGTGGACCTCAAACCAAAACTTTTGCTATATGAGCTTGGTGGCACATTATATAGATAAAAATTGGGTTATGCAATGTCGTGTGCTGAACTTTATTGAGTTGGATCCTCCACACACTAGGGTTGTCATAGCTCAGGCTATTTTTGATTGCGTTGTTGAATGGAAGATAGAGGATAAGATCATCACACTTACTCTTGATAATGCTTCCTCGAATACTGCTGCTGTACGTAGTTTAATGGCCAAGTTTCTTTGCTAGAGGATCAGCTCGGTTCATTGCCAAATATTTTCATGTTCGATGTTGTGCTCATATAGTCAATTTGGTTGTTAATGATGGACTACAACCATTAGAACCTTTGATTAACAAGCTCAGGGAAACAGTTAAGTATATAAAGAAGTCTCCATCTCGTATGCACAAATTTTTACAAATCTGCTCATCGCTTGCTTTGCAAATTGGCCCTGGATTGAGCCTGGATGTGTCTATACGATGGAGTTCTACATACAAAATGTTGTCGTTATGTATTGCTTATAAGGATGCTTTAGTGTGTTATCTTGATACGGATGCAAATTATCAATGGCAACCATCGGGCGAAGAATGGTTATTTTATGAAAAATTGCACCAATATTGCGTCCTTAGTGAAGTGACTCATCGCATTTTCGGATCAACATATCCAATGGCAAATATTTTTTATCCTCATATAGTTAATGTCAAGATTGCATTAAGAGCTGCAATTACTTCTGGAGATGAGTATTTGAAGCAAATGGCTCCTGCAATGTTGGATAAATTTGACAAGTATTGGGAAGAAAAGAACAATGTCATGGTCCTTGCTACTATTCTTGATCCCAGGTTTAAGATGAGATTCATTAGTTGGTGCTTTAATCAAATGTATGAACCCTCAAAAGCGCCAAAGGGCTTGATGATGTAAAGATTGAATTGGAAGATTTGTATTCCCGTTTGAGATGGATCATCGACTGTGAGAATGGGCAATAGAGGTGAAGCAACCTCCTCTTCACTATTGGTACAAGCGACTCATTATCATCAGTCTCATCTCGATTTGATCATTCTTGCATTCCACTTCTACCGAGCCTTCAAAGTCTGAGTTACTCATCTACTTAGATGAAACAAATGAGAGTTTAGATAACAAGGACTTTAAATTGCTCGCGTGGTGGAATTTGAATGCACATAGATTTCCGTTGTGTCGAATATGGCCAAGAATTTTTGACTGTACTGCACTACGGTGTATCTTCGAATCAACATTTAGTCTTTGGTGGTAGAGTACTAGATGACTATAGGAGTTCTTTACGTCCGGCTATGGTTCAACATTTGGTATGTGCCTCTAGCTGGATCAGAGGTGCACATGATGACATGAGATCTCCTATAGTTGTGGTACGTTCATTTGTAATATAATATTTGCCTATTTTATTTTTGCTTATGTTAACTCCAATATTATATATCTTTTCAGGAAGAAGACGAAGAGGATGATGTTCAAACCATTCCATTTCCTAAAAGCGTCGTAGAGAGCAGCTAGTTTCTGGTAATGCTTCTACAAATTTTATTTTCATTCTTTTCTTCCTGCTACTGTACTGAAGTGCTACTGCTGGCATCCAATTTTTGGTTGCCCAAATTAAGGATTAGGTAACTTGTCAGCTTGTCAGCAGAATATTATAATGTACTGATTTGTAGCTTGTCAGCAGTTAACATCTACCTTTATTTTAGAATTAGATAGAGTCAACAAACTAATAGTTTCATGTTTTTGTACCTATTAAAATGATAAAATCAGGCACTGAACCAGTAACTACAGAAGCAAATGGTCCTGTAGATGTGGCATTTACTAGTCTTGAGCAGCATCACCTTTTCTTTTCAGCACTACAAGAGTCATTTAACATCTGTTGAATTGTAGTCTCGGTTGAAGCATTGTCTGTTAAGCCCTTGTTCTGTTTCAATTTATCGTATCGATCATGAACAATCTGTACACTTTGAGGAAGATCAAGTGAATCATCAAATGGCTCTTCCTGCACTTTCTTTGTTGTGATGGCATTGCGCACCGCTCTTGTCGGAGAACCGCTGTTGTGTTAGGCTTATGTGTATCTTTGCTCGATGTGAAGCTCTTTGTTATGTGAACTGCAGATGGCTTATGTGTTATGCCGAGATTTGGCTTATGTGAAGTTGTGAGCTCTTTGTTGTGTTGTTTGGACATTTGGCTTTTGTGTATTTGCTCGATGTGTTATGTGTATTGCCTTTATGGCTTATGTGTTGTGCTGCAAAAATATTGGCTTATGTGTTATGCTATTAAATCTGATATGCTATTAGTATTACATCTGAAATGCACTATTAAATCTGATATGCTATATGCTATGCTATTTATTTCTTTGTCTTGCTCTCTGTGTATCCGCAATCTGCTATGATATTCCTTTTCTTTGTGCGCACCTGTCTTGCTCTGCTCTCTGTGTGAATCTGTGAATCAGCGAGTGGCGAGCCAAAATGGCTCGTTCTGGCCTCTTCGAGCCATTTTGGCTCGGTCTGGCCTCTTCGAGCCAATTTGGCTCGGTCTGCAGCGCAACCTTTTTTTGGCTCGATCTGGCTCGCGAGCTGGCTCGAGCCGGCAGTCGAGCCGAGCCAAGCCTCCCGCGTAGCTCGTTTCCAAAACGAGCCGAGCCGCATCTTTGACCGAGCTCGGCCGAGCCTGGCTCGAGCCGGCTCGGCTCGGCTCGTTTCCAGCCCTACTTGCTAGTGTCGTGTCCTGTCGTGAAACTTCCTTGCATTCATGCATGTTTATAAGTTAACATGAACACGGTTTTTTGAAGCTATTTTTTCACTTCTCTTACTCCTATCTCATACATACATATCTCTCACTTTTCTATTATACATCTCTCCTACTAAAAATCATTTCTTTCTGCCACTACTATTTATTTTTAGCTAAAAACCATCAGCTACAACCAAAGGCTATCATTCACAGTCAATTCATTTCCAGCTATCGAAATACGAGGAAAAGGTGGTCCCTTAATGATCGCAAGTTGGCACGGTGGTGTTGTGTAAATTGTGGTCATCCAGACTTGTCAATACCGTTTTGGTACTGACCATACCGACCGGTGCGTACCTTACCGCCACCTGAACTAGTACAAAGCAAGCCTAATACCGTACCGGTCATGCCGGTATTGACCGGTTCCGGTGGAATTGATAATATTGTCTATTAAATTATATGTTATATTTGATAGCACTACTATGTATTTGAAATAATATTACAAGTGACATTTGATGTGCATATAATTAAATAAACATATATTTATAAGCATATATACTCATATTATTATATTAAATCTGATATGGAACGTTGGTATGGGCCGGTATTGGAACGTATCATTCCAAAAACCAAACCGGTATGACCTCCGATACGGTATTGACAACTTTGTGGTCATCTGGCATATAGGCTGGGTTCTTTTTGGTTTTGGTTTTAGCTTATCACTTCCTGCTACAGTAATTAGCTTTTAAATGGTTGGTCTTTTCAAGGCGTGGTCTATAGGTAAGTTATAGTAGACATTATACTAAGTTCAACTATACCAGCCAAAATTACATGCAACTGTTTCCCTCTATGTACTCTCTCACAAACAGTCAGAATTCAAAAAACATAAGCTAAAAGTCAAAGCCACAGTCCAAAAAACCCATCCATAGGCGAGGAGCACACACTACATCAGTGACGGAGTGTGCCTAAAAAAAAGGAGGCTAAAGGTGCCGCTCCAACCGGCTGTTGGCTACGGCTTCTACCTATTGACTGAAATTGTTAACGGTTGTTAGCTTTTTTGAGTTATCCAATTAAAGGAAAATAAAAAAATGAGAAAAAAAATAAAAACACTGTTATATCTCCATAGGCAATACAAAATAAAAAGGATAAAAAAAAGCAAAAGCAAAGAAAGCAAAAAAAAAAAAAGAAGAGCAAAACTAAAATCTAACGTATTCCAAGTAACTTCTGGTTTAAAAAAGTCGAAAATCAAAAAATGTCAGAAACTGAAACCGTTTAGAATAGGACAAAAAGCTATTGCAATTAACACCATTTTTCGTTAAGAAGCAATCAAGCTTGTTTCCTTCTTACTTGAAATTTTTTTAAAAGAAACCAAAAAATCAACCTTTTAGTCCCCTCAGTCCTCACCACTACTTTGCATTGCAACTCTGTACATCTTATTCGAGTAGGGGAACTTCGAGCTTTCAAGACACAATCTGCACGGCAATTTGGGATCAACCTATCAATCACCGATCGGATCAAGACAACAAGGGAGTGGTAAGAATTTAGTTGTCTAAATTTCCCTAATCTACTGAGCTTCATTGACCTAAAGGATGGGTTCTTTTGGGCTATAGATTATAATTTAAATATTTGAATTCTGACTATTCGTGAGAGATAATATGTAAAGGGAAATAGTCGAATATGATTTTAGCTGGTGCACCTGAACTTATTATATTTTTCATTATAATTTTTCTACTGATCATGTCTTAAAAAACACACCGTTTAAAAATTAGTTATTATAGATAGTATAAATTAATTTTAAGACTAAAAGATGTTGATTTGTGATCCAAATTCTACACATCAATAAGGCCGGCTTCTGGACGGAGCGTAGCGGAGGCCTGATCCTAGTCGAATTAGGGTTTTTATGATATATATATTTCCTGTAAGCCGCCGTTTGGGATATGAAATTAGAGTTGTAAATCCCCGGCGTTGCAACCTCACCCAGATATAGTGAAGATTGTTGCTGGCTGGCGCCCGTGGTTTTTTCCCTCTCGCATTTGGAGGGTTTTCCACGTTAAATCTCGTGTCTCCCTACGATTGATCTTGTTTACTTCGTCGTTCCTCCGCCGTCGCGTGTAACAAAAGAACCCGATCAAAGTCGGAGAGAAGGCTAACTAATAGACCAAACAACAAATAAACTTACAAGTATAGACCTTTCGTGGTCTCAAGGACCCTCCGCCGCTGCTCTCCATGAGCATTCTGGAACCTACGATGCCGTTCCCTTCAGGAAGTTTGCACCTATTTTGGTCTGAGGAACTGGATTATGAATGGATCATTCGATCCCAACCTAATCCACTTGTTTGGTTTGAGTAATAGAACGGATTCATACATCATCATCAGCTTCTCTTTGTAAGCACAAGTCTAGCACAAAATAAACGAATAGGTCACCCTACCAAATTTGATGGGATAGTCCTAAGATGGACCAACTCATACTGGGATAAGGTGATTCTCATATCAAAAAGGACCTTCATGAATCATGTATCTCGTGGTAGCTTGATTTGGGGAATAATTCAAATCAACATGAGCATTTTATCATGTGATGTTGCAATGTACTGGTTTTCACCTCTGTATTGCATTAGCCAGCTTGAAGCGGGCACAGATTTCTCAATGTCAGTCTCTGGTGGAGTTTTGTGTTTTTCGCATGCTCTCCACTGTTTTTATCCTTGTCTAAAGCTACCAATTTTAACGCCAGGATGTAAGTTTTTTTCCTTCAATTGCAAAGCCCTAAAACAAATTCGGAACATTTGAAGGTACAATCAAACCCTGATTTGCAAATGGTAGAAACTCTTT
Source organism: Dendrocalamus sinicus (assembly GCA_036346575.1). NCBI lineage: Eukaryota > Viridiplantae > Streptophyta > Magnoliopsida > Poales > Poaceae > Dendrocalamus > Dendrocalamus sinicus. The sequence goes on along the minus strand of CM070660.1, from coordinate 4,362,626 downwards.
TCGTCGAGCGTCTGGATGGACAAAACCTACTTAAGCAAGAACGGCGAAAATAGGTCTTAAAAGGTATACTGGTATAGGGTTATTCTTTCTATATAACACACCTTTCACTGAAAAGATTTCGCTCTCAACAATTAACGTTTTGTATCCCTCCCTCTATGTTTTTTATACTAGAATTAATTAGACGTGCATATAATGCAGTTTAGGTCCATATTTAGGAGCATAATCTACTAGAATAATTCATACATTATTACAAAGAACCTTCCTCGCATTATACTGCTAAAACCTCAAAACCTTCAACCGCCAGAAACATTAAGCAATGCGATTTAACCAAGCGCCGATAAATGGGTGGGTTCTTTTGGGCCGTGACTTTATGGCTTAAATTTTTGATTTCTGGCTATTCGCGAGAGGCAGTATATAAAGAGAAATAGTCACATATGTTTTTGGCTGGTACAACTAAAATCAACACACTTTTTACTACAATCTTTTCTATTGATCTCGACTTGAAAAAATGCACCATTTAAAAGATAATTACTGTAGCATAAACCATAAACCATAAGCAATAAGTAGAAAAGAACCCGGCCATTATTTGGTAGTTGGAGTTTGTATAGCATGCGATAGCTTTCGCCGGCTAGCCAAGCATACTAACTTTTCTGCTAACGTTAGACTTTGGCTTAGGTTTCTATATAACTAACTTTTAAATGGTGTGCTTTTTAAGATGTGATCTATAAAAAGATTATAGTAGATACTACACCGAATTTAACTATATTGCCTCAAATCGCACGCTATTATTTTTCTCTACGTACTATATCTTGTTAACAGCCAGGATTTAAAAATTATAAACCAAAAATCAAAGCTACAGCCCAAAAAAAAAACTTACATATATATGTCGATTGCTGGATAATACTTATCCCATGCACTTATCAACGCATTGATGAACAATATAAACTTCTAATAGATTTTATACGAATTAGCGAAGAACTCGCACATAACTTTTAGAGTATCTTGAAAAACAAACTCGGATAAGCATCCTTCCTAAACCCAACAATGAAAGCAAACACCCTCAAAGCCAGAAACCTAAACCCAAAATCAGCCCATGAACCCATAAACCCGCAAACCAGACCAAAATCAAACTGTAGAGGAACCGGAAAACCACCCGACTAAGCAAGGCAAGCGCAAACCCTCCCCTCTCCTGTATTAACCCCGCCTCCGCCTCCGCCTCCGCCTCCTCCCCCCTGTGTTTCGCCGTCTCCGCCCCCTCCCTCCCCCCAGATTCCTCCGCACCGCCATGGACGACCTCGAGAAGGCCATACTGCTAGCCTCCGACTCCCCGGACGTGGCCGCCGCCTCCCCGGCCGTCCGCGAGGAGGCGCTCGCCTTCTGCGCCCGCGCGCGCGACGAGTCCCCGCCGTCGTCGCTCCTCCGCCTCTGCCTCTCCGGCCTCGCCTCCTCGCCGCACGCCCACGTCCACTTCTGGTGCCTACAGTCCCTCCACGACGCCCTCCTGCGTCGCCGCCTCGCCCTACCCGATGACCTCGCCCTGCTCCGCCCCTCCCTCCTCTCCCTCGCCTTGGCCTCCAACGCGGCTTCGCCGCCCTTCCTCCGCAACAAGCTCGCCCAGCTCCTCGCCCTCCTCGTTCGCCTCGAATATCCCCATGTCTACCCCTCCTACTTCCTCGACCTCCTCCCGCCCCCGCCGCCGCAGCCGGGGCCTACGGACATGTTCGCCCGCGTCCTCATCTCCCTCGACGACGACCTGCTCTCCCAGGAGTACCCCCGCAACGCCGATGAGGCCGCCGACGCCGGGAGAGTCAAGGACGCTATGCGCGCGCAGTGCGTGCCCCAGATCGCCCGCCACTGGCACGCCGCAGCCGCGTCTCTCCGCGCAGCTGACGCCCCCGCCGCCGCCGTAACCCTCGACGCAGCACGCAGGTGTATACCCTGGATCGATGTCGCGCTAGTCGCAAACGATGTGTTCGTTCCTCTCCTCTTTGACATTGCGCTGTCCCCTGGAAGTGCTGCTCCGCTTGCTGCGGCTGCGGTGGGATGTCTTTCTGCTGTGGCAGCGAAGAGGATGGACGCGAGGGCAAAGATGTCGTTGCTAAGGTCGCTCCTGGCTGCGCAGCAGGGGCTTGGTAGCCCAGACAGTGGGTTAAAGATGGCACCTTTGGTGACGACTTATGCTGCCGAGGCTCTTGAATGTTATCGCAAGCTTGGCTCTAGTGATGGTGATGTAGCCGTGGCAATGGAAATGCTGGAAGAGGTGCTACCAGCTGTATTCGCAGCCGCAGAGAGCTGTGATGATGAGGAGGTTGATTCAGGTTCCGTGCTCGAGTTCTTAGCTGGATATGTGAGTACGATGAAGGCTCCGTCTGAGAAGCAGCTGGGGCACTTGGGACGGATCTTGGATGTGGTGCGGGTGCAGATGTCATATGATCCAGTGTATAGGGGGCATCTCGATGTGCTTGACAAGATTGGGAAGGAGGAGGAGGACCTGATGGCGGAGCAGCGGAAGGATTTAGTTGCATTGTTCCGGAACATTTGTCGTGTGGCACCAGCTGCCACTCAGCTGTTCATAAGAGGGTTGCTTGTGACAGCACTATCATCTTCTGAAGCTAGCGTTGAGGATGTTGAGGTCACTCTTATTCTGTTCTACCGGCTTGGGGAAACAGTGGGTGAGGAAGAGATCCGGAATGGGACTGGGCTGCTCGGGGAACTTGTGCCCATGCTTCTTTCTGCGAGGTTCTCATGCCATGCACACCGCTTAGTTGCATTGGTGTATCTGGAGACAATCACCCGCTACAACAAGTTCGTGCAGGAGAATGTGCAGTATGTGCCACACCTTCTTGCTGCGTTCTTGGATGAGCGTGGCATACACCATCAGAATGCCCATGTGAGCCGCCGTGCAGGATACTTGTTCATGAGAGCTGTCAAGTTGTTGAAGGCAAAGCTAGTGCCTTATTTGGATACCATTTTGCAGGTCTGTTCTTATCTCTTTTGGTAGATGTACACTTATCTAGTTTGTTATTCTAGAGCTGAGGCTGTGTATGTTTGTGAGTTAACAGAGCTTGCAAGATGTACTAGGCCAGTTCACTTCTATGGACTGGGCAAATAAAGATGTAAAGTTCGCCAGCTCAGAGGATGGCAGCCAACTTTTTGAGGTACAATGTCCCTGTAACCCAAGTACCCAACTTACCCTGCACCTACCTGTTTATGTTGTTTACATTGGAAATACTGAACTTGGACCATTGACATGTGTTCTGATTTCAGGCTGCTGGATTGTTGATCAGTATTGAAGAGGTATCACCAGAGAAGCAGGCTCAGTGCTTGACAGCTTTGCTGAATCCTCTCTGTCATCAGGTGATTTTCCCCTCTTCCTTTATATGATGGATTTAGGCCCTCTAGGAGAGAAGAAACTTACTGATGTCGGTGAAAACCAATTCCAGATTGAGTCTCTTGTTATGGATGCCAAATCACAAGGACTTGAAGAATCATCTCCAAGAGCGACGAGTCTTCAGCAGATTATTGTTGCATTGAATATGGTCAGCAAGGTATGCTTTACATTCCCACATTTGAAGGAATGAGCAATACTGTATTCTGTGAAACATGGTTTGGAATTTGGGGGATGGTTGGTTGGGCCATGTATAATAGATATTTTTGATGTTCTATTTTCTAAAATGGTTCTGATTTACTCATCATGTAAATTCTTAGCTCTGAACATGGCAAGTCATCTGTACCTTATGCTTACTGAATCCAGTCCTTTTTAGGGCTTTAATGAGCGCCTCGTGATGGGAAGTAGGCCAACAATTGGGGTCATGTTCAAGAAGGTAAGTTCTGTCACTCTGTGTACTTTCCTGTTTTCATTTAATCTTGTGTGTATGGTGACGTTTGTTTGTCATTAAGTAGCATATGCAAGTAGCCCATGGTGAGAACATTTGTTACTCCTTGATTACTCCTGCATCAATAATTAATATATCATATCTATGTTCTCTTTTTGCTAGTTCTTCTGATGCGAATTTTTCTTATCATCTTGTCATCAGACCCTTGATGTTGTTTTGCAAGTCGTTGTCTCGTTTCCAAATCTGAGACCCTTGCGATCTAAGGTAAATCTGAACCAGTTTCTTTAACATCTTTGTTGGTTCACTGTTAGGATGATTAACCACTTTCTAAATTATGCAAACGCTGGAATGCAGGTCATATCCTTTCTGCACCGAATGATTGAGATATTAGGAATCTCAGTGCTTCCATGTATTCCAATTGCACTAAGACCATTGCTTGTTAATAATGAGGTATTTCATTTTTTAATTATACTAAATTCCTTTTTCTTTGTTCTTGGCTTTGGTGGCTTTTGTGATGTTTAGTACCTGTAGCACTAAAGTTTCCTTTCTCGGTAACTGCCCTGCCTTGAGCAGTAATTCTTTTAGGGAAAATGGTAGAAGAGAATCCTACTCGTGTGTGTGTATACATATATTAAAAATAATAACAATAGAAAGCTGTATACAACCCTGCCAAAGGAAAGGAAAGAAAGTGTAAATTACAAGTTTTGACTATCATGCCAAACAGCAATGGAAAACTGGGCAATTAGGACACAGACAGGCATTAAATAGTTATTTTTCTCAGTTGTGCTCAACTTAGCATGATATTTTTTTCTAGTACCTACTGAACTGTATATTACTATTTCAAGCAATATTTTATCATTAGTGTACTCTTTTCTATTTTTTTTATCTTTTTGGTGCTCACATCATTATTATTTTCGTACAGGCAAAAGATATGGTGGATTTTCTCGTATTAATAAACCAAATAATATGCAAATTTAATTCTTCAGCAAGTGGCATCCTGGAGGATGTTTTTCCTGCTATTGCAAGTCGTTTATCTGTGATACTGTCACAAGATGCCTTTTCAACTGGTCCCGCAAGCAATACTGAGGTAATGCTAATTGCATTTGTAAACAATACCTTGCATAGTACTTTAGTTTCTCTTTTTCTATCTGCTAGTTCTTGTATAGTTTTTGATGTATCTGCTCGTCTCTGTTTTGCTAGAGTGCTAGTGCCTTCACCAAATGTATTAGGTTGATAGAGATATATGGTTCTCTTTGTTAGCCTTACTGTTTTCCCACTTGTCAATGGCCATATCACTTGATTCAATACTGTTCACTTTAGGCATTTAGAACTTGCTGTGTTTGATTTGACGTTGCTCACTAAATATTAGACAAGAGTATCAATGTAATGGCAACAATGTGGTAGTATACACCACTTTACCTTGTGTGGCTAGGTTTGGTTCTTATGAGGGAAAACTTTACCGGTTGAAAAAAAAACCCGGAGGTGACTGGTGCCCGATTACCAGCCTTACCGCCCCCTCTACCGCCTGAAAAGTTCAAATGAAAATTTGATTTTTTTTTATTTTTTATTTTGGGATAAAAATCATAAAACATACCTCAAGCATTGTGAAAACATAACCCCACAGTTGTTCCAATGGTAGGAGACTATAGTTGTGTGTGGGTGGGTCATGGGATTGAATCCCACGTCTACCTAGTTTTTCTGCTTTTTTCCAATCTTTACTGTTCCGAATGTGGGACCCACATGTCAGTTTGATTATCAAGAAGAAATAGCAGAAAAAAGGAAACAAAGCTAGGATTCGAACCCAGTCAATGAGCGTCAAGGCAGGCATCCTACCCCTAGGCCAGCTAGGGTGTTGTGTATGGTTTAAGGTTGCAGATGCTTTGTAGCCTAAATTTAAAGTCTAAAATTCAAATTTAAATGATTTTTTTTGGCTGGTTGCAAAAATTTACTGGGGCTCAATGGTAAGTCCGGTTACCACCGGTAACCGGTTGGTAGAAATTTCTCTGGTTCTTGGTCAGTTCGTTGCCATATCTAAATTCTTACCTAGTTTGCTTATTTTGGCGAGTGTCAATTTTTCTATCCTAAGTAGCAAGGCTTTTATGGGTACTGGATGAATTGCATGGTTCCTTGTATACTCTATTCATATCTTATCATTGCAGGAAATGCGTGAACTGCAAGAGCTGCAGAGGACATTGTACACATTCTTGCATGCTATGGCAATGCATGATCTGTCTACAATTCTCCTTGCTCCTACTTGTAGGCAGTATTTGGAGAGCATAATGCAGTTGCTTTTGTTTACTTCATGCAGTCATAAAGATATACAACTCCGGAAGGTGAGAATTACATTATCTTGATTTCCTATTTTCCTTTTCAATATAGCTATGTTCGCAACTTCCACTAAAGATAAACCAGTGGACACTGTTTACTTATACCTTGGTTATGGTTTCCTTAGGCATGTGTACAGATTTTTGTCAAACTTATAAAAGACTGGTGCACTACCTCCGATGTTGAAGATAAGGTACTGTTGTGTACTTGTGTCTACTTCTTTAGATCTTACGTTGCGGTGTCTATCTAGTACTTGGACAGTTGAATTGCTCATAATCTCGTATATTTGTTATTTTGTCACGTTCTTGTCTCCTCAGCTTCCTGGCTTCCGAGCATTTATGATTGAGAAGTTTGCTACCGGTTGCTGTTTATACAGTGTCCTTGATAAATCATTTGATTTACGCGATGCAAATTCGGTAAGACGTATTATCTTGCTACTATTTCAACTTGCAATCCCTGTATTTGTTGTGTTGAAAGTAAACCTTTACATAACTGTTTCGGCTGTTTGTCTATGAATCTGTCTGAATCTCAATAATTTTAGTAATGCCATGTTGGTGGTATTTATAGGCATCACATTGTGAGCAATGCAACTTCCAGTCTTCAAAATTTTGGAGATAGTTTGTTAGTATTATTTTGAATTGCTAGGTGAAGGTGAATCTAAAGACGTCTGACTACCTAAACATCAGATTTACTAAGGATAAAATGGCAATCTAAATTTCAACTGAGATAAGTATTTCAGCTAAATTATCTAAATTTTCAGCTAGATTATATAGCCTGTAGGACACATCTAATTTCTTCAAAATCTTGGGATATTTAACTCAAGAATGATTAAGTCTTAGTTCCGTCATTGTAAAATTTCTCTATAACTTACCCTTCATATTTCACTCGAAGTAATGTAATACAATTGTAAGATAGATTTATTTTTGTGATAGTGCACTGATTGCATTTCATTTCTTATTGGTCACCCTTTTTAGTATATCCAATTGTCTAATTAAATCCCCAGTAATACGTTCCAGAAAAGCCTATGGGGATGTGCCCTGATGAACTACATTGATTTCGTTTCAAATCTCTGTTGCACACATTATTTGATGTTGGTCTTTAGCAGAAATGAAAGTATCTGTGATCTTTGCTACTATGCAAGGCAGTGTAAATCTATTCCATTTCCTTTTCTGATAGAATGTTCATGTATCAAAACAGAATGCTGAGTTGGCCAGTTGGTTATCATGTGTATATTCTGGTGCTTTCATTGCTTCGTAAGAAGGGAATAAATGGGTTATAATGTTCTATATCAAAATTCTTTCATTGCTTTGTGAGGAGGGAATAGATAATTAGATCACTTGGTATCCAAACTAGGCATACTAATACAGTTCTCAGGACAGTGGGGCTAGGTTCTTATATAGCGGTTAGTTTAGTTTAGAATGAACTAGAACATGGACTCTACACTCATGTTCGTTTGTTTCAGAGCTACATGTGTTGTCATTTTACAGCATTACTATAGTTAAAATCTACATGGCTGTTGCATGGTGGTATTTGGATTAATTCTTTATCTCAAGAGCTTCATTTAATTGACTTCTTTTTTTAGTTCGTTCTCTTTGGTGAAATCGTGATGGCTCAAAAGATTATGTACGAAAGATTTGGGGAGGACTTCATTGTGAATTTTGTAGCAAAAAGTCTTCCAGAAGCTCACTGTCCACCAGACCTTGCTGAACAGTACTACAAAAAGTTACAGGTGTGCTAGTTCTCTTGACCTCGTTCTATTTGAGGTTCATAATCTACATATATCTATAAACAACAATATAATTCAAGTCACCCCCTTTGCTTTGAGGGCTAGATATTCCCACATTAATCTGTAAAAAGAAAACAAAATTCCTAGAAATTCTCTCATTAATCAAGGGAAAAAGAGAAGGACCCATGTCACTATTTTGGTAGGGTCAAATTATAACGGTGTAGATTAATCAGATATATAAAGACATTGCATCAGCTGTATAACAAATACAACTAAAGTTTCAGTCATAGGCTTTAGAGTTATGTAGCACATACAACTATATTTTCAGTTATAAACATTTATGGTACCTAGCTGTGCAATTGCGTGGGCAATTTTGCTACTCCCTCCATTTAGAAATGCATGACGATATAGAAAGTGTGTATTCAATTGTTTTAAACTTTGACTACTTATATATAAAAGAACTGTTTAGATTGGTCGAATGAAAATGGTATCATTAGATTAGTTATGAAAAATATTTCCATAATATAATTATTTTATATTTTTTAATGAACATATTCATACAAAAAATAGTGGTCAAAGTTGCATATCGGAGGTTGTGTCAATGTCCAAAACGTCATACATTCTTGGACAGAGGGAGTAGTTGCTATAATGCTAGAACATAATTTAATATATGCAAATTCAAGAAGTTGAACCACTTTTTTATATCACTGAATCTAAATGTGAGTAAACTATGTTGATGTACTGTTGATAGCTGTACTATTGCCAGCTTGGTTGACATGCCAATTTAGAATGGCATTTAGGTTAGGAAGTGCTATTATTTAATATATGTGTTGTGACGTGTTGACATAGTGAGTATTTAGCATTGACTCAAGACTAGTAATGGCGATGAGTCAATGACTAGTCATCTTTGTTTGTCCTAGTGTTCTGGGAAGGGTGTTTCTTTGTTTGGTGGAATCATAACAAGATGCTGACATGATTCAGGAACTATTTCTTGTTGTAATAAAAGTACTTTTCTTCTTCATCAGGGAAATGATATCAAGGCATTCAGGTCATTTTATCAATCACTTATCGAGAAAATAAGACAACAGCAGAACGGGAGTCTTGTATTCAGATAGCATCATTCAATTCATTTTCAATCTGTTTGTCAGTAGAAGACTCCTCAGCTGTGTGGTTCAAGTATATGTAGTTAGTTCTGTCTTATCTACATTGTTTTTTCCTATCTTGTTTGCTTGTATACTTCCATTCCTATTTTTGGCTTAATTCATTATTAATTCCAGGGGAGTTGTGTCATCAGTGTATATAAAGCTACCATTTCTGAGATTGGAAGGTATTCTCTTCTCTTGCCTTTAATATTATTCATTCAAGCTATCTTCCTGCTTTTTTGTTATTAAACTATAACTTCCCCATGTCACATTATGTTGTGTTCTTCGTGTGCATCTTGTTGGGACTTTTCCTTCTGTCCTCAACACAGATTAATTGTTCCATTCGGATAGTTTGATGTATGATGCTGGTTTAACCTACAGAGGTTGCCTGGAATGATGGATGTTTATCCTAAACTCCATATATGTGTGTTTCGATAGCAGTATAATATACCCTCTATCTTTGTGAATTTGTGGCCGTAATTTCTATTTGAACTGGGTGGAATACAATTGGTGAATTGTATTATCTTGTTTTGCATCTTCAACTAAATAATATTTACATGTGATTGCTCTCCCCTGCTTCTCATTTTACTTTGTGTTGGCTGCATGTAATTTATCAAAGTTTACCCTTGAATGCTTGCAGATGCATACTGCGGGAATATTTTTACCGAGTCTTGCTACTGTGGCAAAGTTCCTTGTTCATCGCGTTGTTAGTGAGAATGCACGGGAATACATCCCCAAGAGCTTCTGGTGAGAAAGTACAGGGTTTCATTTTTTTTTTTGAGATTTCTTCCCGAAGTGATTATTCGTTCTGCTATCTGTGCTTGAAATTTTGTAAGGCAATTTCAGTGACTAAATAGCTGGGATAGGATGTGGAGCGTTTGTGGGCTGTGTTTTTCCTGACAGAAATTGTCACACCGCCTGTTGTTGTGTAGCAAATCTTGCAAAGCTGCAGTGGTTTTCGCCCCATTTGGTCAGCCGGGGTGTTTGTACATATTCTTTAATATCATTGCGTTATTGCTAGGTAGCGTACATATATGGCTGAGAAAATACTGGATTCGGTTGCCTAGCAGAGTTTCGTCATTGTTAGACAGCGTATATATATGGCTGAGAAAACCGGCAAGAGTTCGTCATGATCATAGGAATTTCTTGTTCTTTGCCCTTTGCACTTTCTTGTTCTTTTGATCATAGGAATGGCCAGAAACACACCTGACGTTATGCTCTTTCTTGTTCTTTTTTTTTTTGTTGAGCGGTCTTTCTTGTTCTCTTGACCGACCTTAGGAATGGCCAGGAACACGTATATGAGACTTCCCGTCAAAAAACACCTGTGTTAGACGGCTGTAGTTTGCCTTGGAAACCCATAAAATCATGTAGTTTCTACTGTACATAAGGGCCCACGTTTGTATTCGTACAGGAGGTTGCCAAGGAGTTTTTAGCCGTACTAGCGCTTTTTGGGGCTGTATTTTCAAGTACATCTTCATCGTACAGCCGTACGTTTGTATTTGCGGGAATGGCAAAAATAACATCTTCATCGAACAACCATGGTGCGTTGAAGCCTAAGAGGCCAACATGTCAGGGCACCGCACGTAGGGCTGTAAAAAAAGCTCGAGGCTCGTGAGCTGTTCGAGCTTGGCTTGCTCTAGATTCGATTCGAGCTTGGCTCGAGCTCCAAACGAACCGAATTCGAGCTTCATCTTAAGTTCGCGAGCTTTAACGAGCCGAGCTCGAATAGCTCGCGAGCTTAAGATTTTTTTACACTCCCTAATTCCCCCACACGGGCCACACCCCCTCCGGCCCTCCCGGCTCCCGCCTCTCCTGTCCAAATCCCCCACGCCACTCGCGGGCCCCTCCTGGCTCCTCCTCTCCCTACCGCCTCCATTGCCGTCCCCTCGTCCCCCCGCCCCTCCTCCCGCCGCCGCCCCTCCTCCCCTCGCCACGCGCCGCCTCCCCGTCCCCTCGCCGCCCCCCCCGCCGCCTCTCTCACCCCGCCGCGCCTTCTCCCGCCGCCGCCCCGTTCCTCTCCTCGCCCCATGCCGCCCCCTTCACCCCCACCGCCGTCCCATCCCCTTTCTCTCCTCCGCCACCCCGTCCCCTCCTCACCCTCCCGCCACCCCCTCCCCCGCCGCCCCTTCTCCCTCCGTCCCTTCCTATTCCCGCTGTCGCCCCGTCCCCCTCTCGCCCCCTGGTCCCCTCCTCGCCCCGCGCCGCCTCGCGCCGGGCCCCGCCGCCGCCTCTCGCCCGGCGCCTCCTCTCCTCGCGCCGCGCCTCTCCTCCCCAGCGCCCTCCCTCTCCTGCCGGCACCGCCTCCTCGACCGGATCCGCCGCGCGGCCGCAGTACTCCTCGGTGAGATGGGGTCGATTCGATTATGCATCAATGGTGGTTGGGGCGCCGATCTGGGAGGTGGTGGATCTGTCGGCCCGGTTTCGACGGCGATGACGACAACCTTCTTTGGGAAGATTGGGAGGAGGAGGTGAAACTGGTCGGATATGGCTTCGCTCGGCGACTACGGCGGCGTTGGGCTCGTGGCGGCTTCCGTGGCCTCGCTCGGTGACGGCGACGAGGAAGTCAGGTAGGGAGGCTCAGTCCCTCTTGAGTTTTGCCCTACACGAGCCCGAGCTCGAGCGAGCTCGAGTTTGGTTCGAGTCGAGCTCGAACCCAGCTTAAAGTTCGATGTCGATCTTAGGCTCGTTCGAGCTCGGCTCGAGTTTCTACCGAGCTCGAGCTTGCTAAGGCAAGCTCGCTCGAGCTCGGCTCGTTTACAGCCCTAACCGCACGGCTACCGTGCGGTTAGGAGCTGCCGCACGGTGGCTGTGCGGTGGAGCTTGGTGTCATGGTGCCCAATTAGCATACACCATTAATACTAATTAGAGAATTTATTTTCAAGTACTGTTTGTATGGATTTTTAGATATGACAAACGAGCTCAAAAAATTACGAAATTTTTTATGGAATGTTCCGACATAGCTTACTTCATTGTGTAATTTTTTTTTCATAATTTTATCTATTCTGAATTTTGCTCCAAAATTCATTTAAATAGTTGTTTGTAGATATTTTTTAATATAAGAAATGAGACAAAAAATTATGAATTTTTTTGAAGGATCCTAACACAATGGACTTGTATGTGTAATTTTGCAAAATTTTATATTTTCTAAAACTGTCCAGATATGCACCATGCACTCATTAACACGTTGATTAGCGCATTGAGCAGAGGGGGGGGGGCACAGGTGGACAAATGCACCATGCGGTGGTGGTAGGTACCGCATGGCCTCCAATCAATCCTGCTTCTGCATTCAGCCTGTGCTTGCTCCCGCAAACAATAGAGCAGCCCGTGGCATATCAAACAAGGGGGCAAACCATCGAAAGCGATGTGTCATCATGTCTGTCCCGCGCGCGCAGTTCCTCCTGTGATTACCGGTGCGTCATTAGCACCCTATGTATACACGCCTCGGTCTCTCCCTGGTCCACCCTAGGTGAGCACATGTCCAACACGTACCCATTGTGGGCTTGTTGATGGGGTCCCCGCCACCGTAAAACTTAGAGCTCAACTGAAAAGGGTGCATGGTGCTTCGGAAGTACGACCGACCAACTGGGAAGTGCTCCCATGATCACAACTTAGCATACTGCGAGGACTGGCTCCCCAGTGGTACTGCATTGTGAGGCATCACACAAGCCTCAATACGTGGCACGTACTGTGACACCTCGTCGGGCCACACGTCTGCCAACGACTCAGCCAGATGGATGTAGCTAGGGTACATGTAGTCTCCTTGAGTCATAGGAAATAGCATCCACTCAAATAGGAACAACAGGTACGCAAGGTAGTGCGTGCGCAACACCTGCTGGGTCATGTCCATGGGGCAGGTCATGTACCGCCATAGCCACGAATGTGGCAACCCCATGTTCTTTCGGGGATTGGGTGACTAAACCGTTTCGCCATATGTAGCTTTCAGTCTGGTCACTTGGGAGGAAGCACTATTGTAGGACCATGTGGTGGTATATCTGTGAGCATAGCGACGTCCTAGAGAGTAACAGTCATCTCCCTCCAACAAAAGTGGAACATGTGGGTCTCTAGTTGCCAACAGTCCATGAGCGTGGACAGCAGTGCCGCGTTGAATTGAAACGCGTGCAGACAGTAGTGAGATGTACCGCTCATCGAGAGGCTAGTGCTCTCTAGGGCACCTTAGGATGAAGCCCGGAGAGCCAACGCCGGGTGCCTACGCAAGGCATCGATGTCGCCCATCCCATTATGGGTCGAGCAGCTCATACGCGTCATGAACTAGAGGCTGCGCCATCTCCTATCGAAAGTGGAACAACAAATTAGTACAAAGTAAAAATAGGAGGCACAATAAACAAAGTAAAAAATGCATCATATGACAAATTAAACGCATGATTATCACCGTACGATGAAAAATATAGAGCTCAAAATGTACGAAGCATTTTGCAATACATTACATTGGAGACGCAAAAAATGTTAAGGCATTGCAATAAAACTAGCATAGCCGGACACATTACAACACATACGACATGAGAATATGTAACACGAGTGCATCCAAATGCATGAAAATAAACAAGAAACATCATTGTTATGGTGCGTTGCTTAAGCTAGTCCTGTTTGGGTAGTTGCTAAGGGAGTGCCCAACCGTCTTGCAGAGCCTACATCTAGGGCGCCTAACCCGTTGCCTACGCTCGCTATCATCCATGTCATTGCAGATGCGGTGAAACTATCATCTTCCATGGCCAGCCTACTTGACCACGTCGTTCGGTGCCCACTTCACCACCCTTGGCCAGAGGTCCCTATAGTGCACATCCAGCCTGTATGAGTTGAACTCGCCACTCCAAGTGCCATACATGTGGTGGATGTTATAGTACTCTGAGATGTAATACGAAATGGCCTGGTGCTACGTCGCGCAAGCCACGTACACATGGAAGCAAGGCTTGTGAAAAAGCTGCGTTTTGTTGCAAGTGCTCGAAGATTCATCATCGATCGTGTATAATTGCTTATGATCCCCTCTAGCCTGACCCATGGTGTACTTCTCCCTGAGACGGATCTCAAATTTTTTCCTGATACTGTTCTTGGTCCTGGCACAGTGCGAATGAGCCTTCTTCATCTTCTTGTACATGTATGCATGCATTATTTCCGAGAATTGTTTACCTTCCTCAGGATATTTCTTGGCCATCATGGCCCTATTCATGAAGTACCCGACGGTGCGGTTCTAGTTTTCCTCGATGATTGTAGTGATCAGTAGGGATTGCACACTCTTCAGGACACTGTTGTACACCTCAGACATATTTGTCGTCATGATTATGTACCTTACATCGCCAGTGTCGTGGAGCAGAGACCATTTCTCAAAGTCAGGTGCGTGTGTGTTCACCCACTGCGTGAACTTCCTAACTCTCGTGGACCCTCCAGTTGCTGCCTTGAAGGATCAAGGATAACCGACTAGAGAGGTGGTGAATAGGAAGTTCTAAAAATTCTTGCCTTCTAAAACTAATTACCATAATTTATAGCTAAGCAAGATTTCAAAGCAATGTAAACCTACATAATTCTAGTAACTCTAAGGCACCACAAGCACAAGTCTCTACAAATATATCTTTAGCACAAATAAATATGACAATTACAATTATCACAATATGCTAGAAATACAAGCGCGGAAAGAAGAGACAAAGAAGTAACCAATTGACACACGATATTTTACCATGGTGTTTAAAAACTTACTGGTTTCCCCTAATCCATGTTGAGAAAAGCCCAAGCGACTTGGACTGGCTCCATGAATTAGGCCTCAACTTCTTAGTCCACTAGTGGTTATCCTTCCTCCGCTCTGGAGATGGTGGACACCGAACCACTCACAAGTCGGTGCTGGGTCTCTTCACAATTTTCTTGAAGATGTCACCTCGCAATCTCCTGCCAAGCTGTTTAGGTGCTGGTAAACACCAAGAGTAATAAACTAAAGCTTCGCTTGACGGCGATCAAGTGCAAAGGATCAATCTAAGATGAGTGCACTTGATTTTGTCTCAACTACCTCACATGAATGGAGCAAGAGTAAATGAGGTGTGGAGTGAATGCTCTATACTCAAGGATGTTGCAATGAAGTATCTAACTCTATCCTTGAGTAGGTGGAAGGGTATTTATATCCCCACCAACCAAGTCTAGCCGTTACACAACAACTCCTGAAAAACTAAGGATGATTGGAAGTACCATAGTACAAAGGCCGGTACTACCGCACCTGTTCTGACACAACAGTAACTACTATTTCAGAGCTTCTGAACTAGCTGTTGAAATGTGATACGGTACTACCGCTGTTGTAATCACGGTAGTTCTGATTTCTGGCGTGGTACTTTCATTTGTCTCAGGGGCCAAAACTTGGTGCTCTCTGGAAAAAATGTACTGGCCAGATTTTTGGAGCTTCTGAGGTCTGGTAGTACCGCTCAGCAGGTGCGGTCGTACCACTCTGCGGTAGTTCCGCCATGAAAACTCTACTACTACCATTTTCTAGAAAAATAAATGTGCTTCCAAGGGTGCTCTCAGGAAAAAAACGTTCTGCTATCCTTTTGGTACTTCTGGGTTCCAGTAGTATCGCTCAGGAGGTGTGGTAGTTCCGTCGTTTAAACTCTGGTACTAGCGATTTTCATAACAATGCACAATTGACTATCAATTTTAATTTTAAGTGCATGCATTATTCAAAATTGATCCAAATGGCACAAAAACATGCTGTCAAGTTTCTAGCCTTGATCCCTCTTAATAGTACAGTATTTATCTTATAATATGATTTTTCATCCTTTGTCCTAAGACCGGTAAACCAAAAAGGGATCCTAGACTACTTATACCTTTGCCTCGAGCCACATTGATCTTCATGTTGTCCCTTAGCATGCATCTCACATTTGTTATCGAGACTAAACCTTTCAAATACTCAATAAACATGTTAGTCTCATATTCACATAATATCATTAATTACCAAAACTATTTTTAGGGGCCTAGATGCTTTCATGCCCTAGTTGGGTGTTGTTTGAGTGCGTAACAAGCTTACTGGTGTCCTCATCAAGTTATCTCCAAGTAGCCTCAAACTTCTGTATTTAGTACTACATGCAGAACTTCTTGAACGTCTAATCAGCTCCTTGCATTGAAATCTTGTGTGAAAATTCACCATGAGATGCCTCATACACCAATGGTTTCTCAAGTTGTTCCACACGAATGGGGGCCGCGTCCCGTTCTACATCGTGCTCAATGTGGATAACAACCTAGCATTGTAGTCCAAGATGACGCACACATCCATGCAGTTTTGAACCACTTCCTGCTTCACATTCACCAGGAATCACAACCAGCTCTCCGTGTTCTCACTATCCACAATTGCGAAGGCCATGGGGAGTGACAGATCATTGGCATCGGCTGCAATCGTGGTGAGGATGGTGCCCTTGTACTTCTCAGATAAAAAGGTGTCATCCATCATCAGCATGGGACGACAATACTTGAACCCTTCGATCGCCTGATGGAAGGCCTAAAACACTCTGTCAAGAATGAAGCAATTTGGGTCGTTCATAGGATGCACCCGCTCCAGCTTGTTTATATATGTCCCGGGATTTGATTATGTAATTTGGTGGAGCAATCTTGGGACTAGATCGTAAGCCTCTTCGTATGTCTCGTACATACGATCCATGACTTTTCGTTTCACCTGCCATACCTTCTTGTAGCTAACCGGAAATACCATCATGTTGACAACATCTACCATGAGAAGCTTCGGCGAAACGGAAACATCTATGATGACCAGGTGGCTGATCAGGCTTGCAACATACGAGGACGTCATATTGCGGTGCCTATAAAGTGGCTCAGCAAGCTCATATGTGTGATCATTCAGCACCATAATCCAAAAGTCCATGACCGCGCCCCTTGACTACTGCGCACGGACCTTGCTAGGGCAAGATTCGTCCACACACTTGACGATATAGGCGTAGGGTTGGACCTGCGCTAGGGAATTTTTTTTCGACCGGTAAGATCTGATTCTCACCGGTTATCGGTTTTACCGGCCGGTCTTGGTTAGCGGACAAATCGGGCCCAAAAATTTCAGCCGATTTCAAACAGATGGCCAGCCCAGATTGGCCCATCACTTGGTCCATTTTATTTAGCTAGGTTACAGAGTCAGCGAAGCAATTGCATTACTCCCCTCTCCCCTGTTGTCTTCTCTGTGCCTTTGTGGTGGCTGGCGACCCCCTCCGCTCTGCCTGCTCGATGATCCCCTCTGCTCCGCCCGCTCGCCTCCGCTCCCCTTTCATTGCTCCCTCTCGTGTGGTCTGCCTGGATCTACTTCAAGCCGGTGCTTAGCGCATGGAGGGTGGCGATGCAAGAGGCACGGCTGGCGGTGGCTCGGGCTGGGGGAGGGCCCAAGATGATAGCTTGGTAGCGGGGGAAGGGGAGGGGAGGGCAGAAGATGGTAGCTCAGGCGGTGGGAGGAGGCAAGAGGGCGGCGGAGCCGGCATCGGTCTGGAACGTCCACCTACTTCAAGACCGTCAGGTATGAAGTGTTGCATTCGTGAAGCTACTTGAATAGAATACCATGCAAGATTTTTAAATCCTTGAAGTTAGGGGCATAATTCTACATGAATTTGAGAGGAATTTATGTTGCATGCTTCTTGGGAACATTTGTCTCTAGCCACATGATCAGCGAGTATACAAAAAAAAGTCGGTGCTATAGTTTTTGTGAGAATTTTGTGCCTCCATGATTATTTTTGGGTAAGCACAGAATTCCGAGACAATAGATGTAAAGGTATGTGGGTTAATGAAATCAAGTTTGAAGCCCTAACTTCTTTCAGTGTATTTCAAAATATTTAACATGTTGCACAAAAGAAGTAAACCAGGAGCATCTTACCCTCTAAAGAGTTCTAAAAAATACTGGCCAATTTTTCTTCGATTTTTTCAACAAATTTTGGCCGATTTTCAGCGATAATCGACCAGTATGTATTTGAATTTCATTTTTTTTTTAAATTTTTTGGCCCAATTTTTTCTAAAAAAATCCGATAATCGGCCTAAATGGGTTTACCGGCCCCCTCCGATTAAAAATGAAAATGGTAATGTGAACCCTGACCTGTGCACCCGATACGTCCGGCTGATGGTAACGGCATATTTGACAATGGCCTACTGGGAAGTACTCTTAATAGGGAAGCATTGTCTTAAGAGTAGAGTGTCTTTATTAAAGCTCCACTATGCCTCCTTTGGTTGTGGTAGAACCAGTGATGTCACTGCGATGTCATCCAATTTAGAGGAGACATAAGCAACGTTAGTGGTAACAACACCACTGACTACACCTCTCGTATCAGCTTCTCCATCTCCCTCATCTCCAAAGCTAGATGATTCCACATCCTTGTCCTCCTTGCTCTCCACTTCTTCTACCTGGTCAGCTAGGTCCATACGGGCTGCCTACCATCCCTTTATATCTTCATTGGGCTTAAAATTGTCGGCACGTCTTCTCAGGTCTCCATCACCCACCGCCTCACCCGCATGTCCACCAGCAGCAGTGTCTACATCACCACCAGAGACCAACCTAGGCACTTCCTCACTAGCACCTCCACTGGAACCACCCATGCTAGACGATTCCATTCTGTCCACGAACTGCATATATACCATCGTCCTCGCATACATTGCAGCAACAGGGTTGCAAGCAACCCCATGTAATTGCTCCATGAAGCATCACTTGTTAACTTCATAAGTTGCCAAAAATTCTCCCCTACACCACCTGCCACTAAGGCGTACAACGCCTTGATACACAACTTCTTCCTTGCAGTGGCTCAATCAAACACGGAATGAACGCACCTCCTTAGCTCTGAGAGGCTGATGTCCTTCACACTCGCCACCCGGAGCACGGTCCGCTCATAGTTCGATAGGTCTGCGCCGTACGGCCTGTCGTGTATGAGACCATTCCCATGGAACACGAACATATCCTGAATGCCTAACATGGCGTACCTAACATAGGTGCATATGAAACCCACTTAGTACACAATACACAATAACAGTACCATCTAACAACTGCTACCATACGTGAACCGAATTTATATTTATGAAATGCATGGGCACCTAATTCAAATTCAGAGGTGTGGCTGTAGTTAATAACTATGTACATTATATGCATATGAAGGTTTGGTTACAAAAACTGGCTTCATGGTAACATTTGCGCTCATCTCATTGTATCACTATTGTTTCTGTCCAACTTCAAGATAAAAATTACCCTACTGCAATTTACATATAAATATATTTTCAAAAATACAAGTAAATATTTCATTCACACTATTTTGATTATTTGATTTACCCAAACCATTATTAACCATGCATGCAGGTCTACATATCTTTAATTTTCTCTGCAGCTTTAGCTAGCTACCATGCAATTTGAATATAAATATATTTCTACTTGGCCACACTATCTAGGTTTTAATGCATTTCGGAGTATCACATATGAAAATTAATTTAAATTTTATCTATCAAATAGCCCATGTACTTACACCTAGCCACACTACCTACGTTTTTATTTTCTATTTTTTCTTTTGGTTTCCTTGCTGCTAAAAATGAATAAGCACAATCCTATATATATACATATATATATATATATATATATATATATATATATATATATATATATATATATATATATATATATATATATATATATATATATATATATATATATATATATATATATATATATATATATATATATATATATATATATATATATATATATACATACATACATATGGATTATATAGTTGCTTTCATGGAATAACTAATTAAGAAAATATTTTTGTATTCATAAGTTGCTTGGTTTTTTGTTAATGTAAGTCGATTTCCCTTACTATAGTATTATCGTCAGCTCTTTTCTATTCATTAGTTGCCACATGTTATTGTCAGCTCTTTTCTATGCTAGTACCAAGTTGTCATTCGGGTTAGCAAAAACATTGTGCCCGTTGTTTACTCTTTTGTGCATGTGTGTATTTCAGTTAGGTTAATTATTTTTTTATCTAATAGAAGTGATAATTTAAATAAAGAAAATGCCCATTAAGTAATAGTTTCGCAACGCATGCAAAAAACACCCTACACATTAAGTAATAATTATTTTCTAATGCAAATAATGTAACAACTCCTTTTGTAGGCAAATTCAATTAGCTATGCATAAGCAATGGCAAGCACATATTTACCGTAACTAATAAGTAATTAATGATAGTAACAACACTCTGTCTTCCAAGTCACCTAAGAGCACAAACCAACTACATAAGGCTAAGTACCACCTTTTTATGCTAACAAGCTACCATTTTTCTAATTAGATGCTAATCACATTGCTAAAAAATTGGCGCATGTCGATGAAAATTACCTCTTTCGGATGCTCAAAAATGCTCAAAAGCCGATCTACAACTTTTTCAACTACGCAAACATGAAATTACAAAGCAGAACTACTAAAAAATCCTAAGGTTTTACGACCTTCCTTCCTCCCTTCTCCGCTGCCTCTCTTGGTCTCTCGTTCCTGGCTCAATGAAAATGAAATAGTGCTGCCTTTGAAAATGAACTTGGACTATTTTATCGTGGAGCAAACCGGGGGGGGGGGGGGGGGCCGGCGGATGCGTGAGAGGAGCTAGCATGTGGGAGGCACTCCACGTGCTGGGGGGACAATCGGGCCAGATGGACGTGAGCTTGGCGCATGGCAGCAAAATGGCGTGAGGGGGTGGCTGACGCACGCCCGACACGTGGAATCACGTCCTCCACATGCGGCCGGGAGGTGCAACAGGATGCCCATCATGGGCCTAGGTCCAGTCTCCTCATGCAGCCAGGAGGCACAACAGGCGAGGTAATGCGCCCGGGGAGCGCATTTTGTCCCTCATGCGGGCCCCAGGCGTGGCAGGCAGTTCATGCGGTCGAGGCACATTAGGATGCTTTGCACGCTCCCCGGCTGTGGGAGGGGGCCAAAACTGGGTTTACTCGCAAGGGGGAGGGTGTGTGGAGGTTCAAATCTTTCATTTCAATGGCACATGGGGCCAAAAAAGCTAAAAATTGTATATCAGCTCATCTAGTACTTTGGTGTTCTTGGTGTGCATTGCACATCGACAAGAATTTAGTAGTAAATTTACTTACAACAAATGTCATTTTGGGTGGTTAAGTGGTTTCTTACAGAAAAATTCAGTGCATTGTGATGTTTCTTAATTTGGGTACTTGTGTAACATTTTCATTCTGCCCAATACCTAATGTTTAATATCATCCTCATCTAAGTACAGAACAAAAACAAAGAAAATAATTTTTATGTGGGCTGTGGCTAGTAGTTTGGGCCAGAGTACAAAATAATGGTAGGTTATTAGTGAAGTTCTCAGGCTGGGCATATAAGAGGCCCAAGTCAAATTCAGCCATTTAATATCGTAGGAACAAGGATGCTAATGATTTCGATCCGTGTCCAGGACTACAAGGCCAAGCTCTCAGACTTCGGGCTTGCCAAGGACGGCCCGGAGGGCGACGACACCCACGTCTCGACGCGCGTCATGGGCACGCACGGCTACGCCGCGCCGGAGTACATCATGACCGGCCACCTCACGGCGAAGAGCGACGTGTACAGCTTTGGGATGGTGCTCCTGGAGATCCTGACCGGGCGGAAGTCGGTGGACAAGGCGAGGCCCAGCAGGGAGCAGAACCTGGTGGAGTACGCTCGGCCGGGGCTCAAGGACCCGCTGCGGCTGGCCCGGATCATGGACCCGGCGCTGGAGGGCCGGTACTCGGCGTCCGCGGCGCAGAAGGAGTCGCGGGTCGCGTACCACTGCCTGAGCGGCAGCCCCAAGAACTGGCCGGACATGTCGGCCTCGGGTCGGTTGTGCTCTTCGTGGCGCCGGAGGTGGAGGAGAAGAGGAAGGAGCGGCCGCGGACGGCCACTACCGGCGCAGGGTCAGGTCGCCGAAGATGAGGCCCAGGAAGCGCGGGGCCGGCAAGAGAGGGTTCTGGGTGTCGCATTTGCCGGCTGAGCACAAGGCGTGACACGTGTGTTTGAGAGATACGTGCGTGCGTGTGTATGTACGTATGAGGTGGTGAGGTGCTATTGGTCAGGATTGCATGCATCCCTGTAATTCTTTCCTGGTCGTTTCATTTGGGGGGTTTTCTGTTTGGTTTTCTTTTCTTTTCAATCCGTTTTTACAGTGAGATGCAGAGTGTGGCCCATAACTGAAGCAATTTATATAACGGAAATTTCATTCTCTCTCTCTTTTTTTTTGTGACCCATAACTGGAGCAAGTTATATAACGGAAATTTCCTTCTCTTTTTTTTTCCCTCCAAGGAATGCTATTGGTTGTCGTACTGATAGGTTATGGGATCAAATGCCGGAAAACCCACAATAAATCCACCAAACATTTAATTAGCCACGTGACAAAGCTATCATGCCATACTAGTTAGAACTAGTCACCGGTTGGTGGTAATTCCATTTTATCTATTTCTAGTATCCGGTGCTTGTTTCTGATGAAGCTACAATTTGCAAGTGTACAAATCCATGTACAGGCCATGTGCATGTTGACCATAGGGTATTGTAAGACTATGTGGCGGGCATTTCATTGTGATGAGTAATTGATTTTTGGTTCAGAGAGTTTGTGGAGTTTGAGTTTGTTTTTTTAGAGTTTACAATTTTTCAGTTGCATTCTGTTGCTGGCGGTATGACTGACATTTGGGCCATGGTCATACCGGCCAGGAGCATGGGAGTCGCGGTTTGACCGGTCAGCTGCAGTAGCACCGGGCTTTAATGGCGGTCGGACTAGGGTTGCGGTATGACTAGATTTTAATTGACGGTAGCTATTTTCCAAATAGTGTGTTTTCGTGTGACGCACTTAGGGAGGTAGCGGTATGATTGGCATTTGGGCCGCGATCATACCGGCCAGGAGCGGTCTAATTGGTCTAAGGTTGGCGATTAGACCAGTGGTGGAGCAGCGGTCAGATTGGCATGGGAGCCGCGGTTTGACCGACCGGCTGTGGTAGTCTGGGCTTTAATTGCGATTGGACTCGGGTTGCGGTACGACTGCATTTTAGTTGGCGGTACATATTTTCCAGAGTATGTTTTTGGGTGATGCACTCGGGGAGGAGGCGGTATGATTGGCATTTGGGCCACGGTCATACCAGCCAAGTCCCGACGGTCTGACCAATTTGGGTTGTGCGATCAGACTGGTTGCTGAAGGCCAGAACATAGGGGAGGTATTCTTGGCGGTTTTGATTGGTGTCTTTATGCCGAGCGTGTGTATAGAGGTTTAAGATCTAGTCCTAGGGGTTAAGATCAGTGGTATAGGTGCATACATGTTTTATGGTACATTTATGGACTAACATGGATCAAGTTGCGAAGAACTTGTATCGGAAATGGTTGTTTGGTCTATTATAGTGCAGGTGGCTTGGAGTCAACTATGGTCAAAGACGGGGAGACCGAGACTAGGTTGAGGATAGCTGAGGTCTAGAACGGTTGGGGATATCATGTGAGATACTTTGGCTTAACAAGGCATAAAATGGACAAGGACCATGAGAGGTGAAGTTTGAGTAACGACCATGATGCATTGGAGATGCACGTCATGCTTTGTGGTAGTGCTTTCGGGGATGGAAGTTTTGGATGCAAGTGTTCTTGTGTCATCAATTGGGTTAATTGATGATGTTTGTCTCGGGCGGTGCTACGTAATGATTTGCTTGTTGTTGGTTGTAACACTTCGGAGCTAGGTCATGGTGAGACGGATGGCACCAGACTAGGCGAGGGCGCTAAGGTCCGGGATCTAGACTAGGCTTAGGAAAGAGCGGAGGTTCAGACTAAGCTCAGGGAGAAGCTAAGGTTCCATGGGATCAAGTAGCTATTGGATGATGACTAAGATTTGTGGGGTGGTTACAAGCCAGAAAAATAAGGAGTCAGAGAGGAAGCTACCGGTGGTGGACATAACAGGCAATTGAAAGGTGGACTGGTACTGGGCTCAGCGATGAAACTCAACTAGAGAGGCTAGTTAGGGTTTCTTGTGCGACTCCACTATAAAAGGGCGGATAGGGGTGGCTTAGGATCAAGCCATCCATGCCAAGTAGCTTATAGAAGAGTTATGGTTCTTAGAGAGGAACTTGTGGGAGACGTGAGAAACTTTTGTGGCTAAGCTTTTTATCATCCTTAGGCTTTCTGTATGGCTAGAAAGTGGTTGTAAACATTCATTTCCAAGTATCAATAGAGATCAAATTTTGTCGATGTATTTCCCTCTTATGCTCAAACGATGAAATCTTGATTTGGTTAGGTTTTTAGTGCTTCTTTTTCTTCTCTTGATCTTGCTTTGTGCCAAGAATGTGCAAGTGACGATGATGTCTCTCGGAGATTAGGTCTCATTCATCTAGGCATTTGTTTGTCGCAAGTTCTTGTGATTGTCAGATTTTATTCAAAAGAACAGTGATTTTGGGGTTTTGGTCTCGAGGGTGTTTTGGGCTGAGTTCATGCTATGATCTAACTTGCTATGACACGTAGAATTCATCCAAAGTCATTTAAATCATTAAAAACTCACAAGCAAGATCAAATCGAGGTTTCCCTCTTTTTTCTAGTTTTGGTACATCCTTCCTTGTTTTGGATAAAGGTACAAACTTTAATATCGATCTTCACTGTCCATGTTGGGAATAAGTTTATGATATCCTAGAGAAGATGCATACCAATTTTTTAGTTTTTTTGAGTTGTGGATCAAAAGTTTCATTGATTTTTAGATTTAAAATAGTGCTAAAATTGGCTCTATCTAGAGAGGTGGGTCAAACCGCTCGGTGACCTGCGGTCAGACCACTCAGTGAACTGTGATCAAACCGCTCCTCCGGTCATACTGGTCTGTCCTCTGCGATCAGACCGCTTGGGGAAGACTTGGTTCTTTTGGCTCATTTTTTATTGGAGTTTTCCTTGTTGGTGATTGGTCTTTGATCTTCATAATTTTTCATAGCTATTGAAGTGAAGAGCTTATATTTCTCCTTAGGAAAGATTTTAGAAAGAATCGGATTTAATTTAGACTTCTATTCACCCCTTTCTAGTCGCCATTGGTCCAACATGAGGAGTGGTTGGCATCATCCATTCCATTTTGGCTTCACTGTATTTTTAACCAACAAAATGCATGGTGCAAATGAAGGTTCATATTGGCTTTTAAAAATTATTTTTCTATAGTAAATGATTTTTCTATAGTATGTAGCTTTTAAACGGAGTCTTTTCAAGGCAGAGTCTACTAATCGATTGTAATACACACTGACGACTTCATTTATATTGGCCAAACTTACATGCGAGTGTCTCTCTTTACAAGCTATTACTATTTATAAGTTAAAGCTAAAAGACAATATGAATAGGCCCGGAATCTTGTGCTTGGCATCCTTCACTGTTTTGACTTAACCAACGAAGTGCATGGTTACAAAATGCATCCACTAGGAATTTTCAGTTCTCTTGTAGTTATCCGGTGGCTGTTGACTATTCATCTGATAGGCCTATATGGCCCTGATCAACTCGGTTTCGGCTTCTGACTTCTGGCTTATTTTTCACTATTCATAAGTTTCGTCTTTTTCTGAACTTTTGACTTTTCGTTGAGCTTTTTTGCCGGTTCTTTTTTTCCCGTATTTGTTTGTATTATACGTAATGGGCTAACATATTTTTTTTATTTTTAAATTTTTTAAATTTAATTATGCTAAATAAGCTCTCTCATCATTCTGATCTTTTTTCACCATTCTGATGTTTTCAGCCATAAGCCACAAGCTTTTCAGCCACCATAGTTTACTGTCTTCTGCAACCGCAACCCATCACTGATATCAGCAGGCGAGAAGGAAAGCGCCCAGTGCAAAAAGTCACCTCCCACGTCGCTCTCCTGCCCTCGCATGCAGCCGACGACCCGGCACGGTGCCGACGTCTGGATGCCACTGGCCCGGCTTATCCTGCACCCATGCACGCCACGTCCTGCGTCACACGACGCTTAATTCCCACTATAAATAAACCATGTCCTTGATAACTAAGGCACGCAACATTCTGAGATGCAAATGGATGGTAGCACTAGATCATCGTCATCTTCTTGCTTCCCTATGAGCCCTTCCCGTGGTAGCCCCCAATGGCGGCTGCCTTGCTTTCAGGGGCCTAAGGTGGTTGCGGCTGATCAAGATCATGCCGTTCCTGCCGCTGCGACGGCCGGGAAACGGCGGTCGGCGAAGTCCGGTGCCGCGCACGGCCTGAAGGTGATCTTGAGCGGGCTGGTTGACAAGGCCGGGAAGAGGTTCGAGCGCTCGATTCCGGCGGTCAGGTTCGGCCATGTCGCCTACATCAGATGAGGCGCGCGTCGCGGTGCATCGATCCCCGCACATGTTGCCCGCATGGACGTACTGCGTCTTGAATTGTCAGTACTTGTCATTTTTGCCATGGATATATATACTCGCACCAAGCTAATAGGATACTAGCTAGAAGTGCGTACTTTGTGGTGATTATCCTTTTGTTCTGACGACTTGTACATACTAAGGATAATCAGATGTAAGCGTTACTCTCGGGTTAATTAGCAGTATAAGCTAGGCAGCGAAGTACTTTGCATCTTGCACTCCATATGTTCTGTTCTTGCATTATATGGTGGGTTTGCCCTGTGGGCTTCTAGCTTTCTGTGCCTTGCAATCAGCAGCGCAGTTATCTTGGAAGGTTGTGTGATTTATTAACTTATCTAGTTACAGGCTTACTGGCTGATATGCTGTTAGATCTAGTAATGTTTTTTCTTTAAAAAATTGGACAAATTGATACAGGAAATCTGACGGTAAGATGAACAGAAGACCTTTAGCAGTTTGTAGCAGTTTGATCTGAGGCTAGATTTTATGAAGCTTAGATGCTCCTGCAGGGGATGCGCAGCCTATCAGTAACATCATATCTGGGTTATCATCGTTGCGTGGCATGCGTGTTGATATTTTTTAAAACTAAACTTGCCGGTCCGATACAGTTCTGTTGATGTACATGCCTTGTAATATTGCTTCTGCAGTAGAAACGGCAAAATGATAATTATCATTTTTTGGAAACAGATGAATCCGATTTCTATTATGAGAAACAGCAAGATGATTAAACATGCAATCTGTTGCTTTGTCTGTTTCTCAGTTTCTTTCTGTCATAATCAATCTGAGCCATAATTTTAGCTATCACCAATAGGTGCTCGACTACGTTGCTTTATTGACTAGCAGTAGCGCGTCTCCTTGCTTGCATCGTACTCAAACACAATGACAATTGTAGAACAGAGAGAAGGGAGAAAAGTAGTGCGCATCAATTGCTTATATACACTGCATATGCAGCGTGACACTATCAATATGTAGACTAACGAGACACGCTGAAATCGTTTCATTTCGACATAGTTAAACACCGCAAGCAAACAAATTAAGGCTCCTGCATATGCAGATTTCTGAAGCAGAAAATTAAGGTGAGTACTACAGTACTACAGTGCAGTGCTTGTCATATACTCCGTAAATTTCAGCATTTGATGATGATGATGCAATGGTTCTGTCCTGCTGGAGGTGCTGCATTTCGGTAGTACATGTTCTCACCTGAGCTGCCGAGATAAACTGGCCTCACACGTGTGCCCCTGATTTCTGAACTCCGGCATGGAGGTGCTGCATTTCAGTGATCCAGCACGTCACTACCATAGGATGCCTCTTCTCTCGCAAAAGAGGCCCTTTTCAGACTTATGCTGATCATGATGCTAGCTACTCCAGTATTTGCTAGGCCTGAAAAATAAAAGGCTTTGATTCCTTCAGTGAAGTGCGCAAGAATGAGACAGATGCAAGGGAGCTAAGCCTCAATTACTGGTCACACTTTCTACTCATTGTCTAGGCCCATGTAGACCAGAGAGGAAGGCGTCACAATTCACGAATTTTTCCGATTCCTACAGCAATTGAACTATTTTCTGTGAAATTTCTGTATTTTAAACAGGCCCTCGCAACTTTGTCTTGTCTCGTTCCAAGTCAATAGTAGGAGTATTTGCTTTGCTTGCGCTTGTGTTGTGCCGAACTGATCGGAAGTACAGAGCAATGTTTCTATGGCTGCAATTGTTCTCACTGAAAACTCACGAATGAGCTTATAGGACGGATGCCGGCATCCAGAAGAATGAATAATTTCTGAAACTTTTTTTAATTCAAAATCTTTACTAGAATAATTATGATAGTCATTAAGTTTAGATCACAATAACTAGGTTAAGTAAAACAAAGCTAGAAATAAGAGCCAACAAAATCATAAGCCTCTTGCACAGAGCCGGTTAAACCACCACTGAGGGACTGGTCTGACCGCTGACCGGTTTAACCATAAGCTATGATCAGTCACACCAGTAACCTAGTTTGACCACAGGTTTGAGGCCGATCCAACCAATCCACTGTTCATAGACCCGAAAGCCTCTCGGATCAAAAGCTCAAATCTTAAGAACT
The DNA here is from genome assembly GCA_036346575.1 of Dendrocalamus sinicus. Lineage (NCBI taxonomy): Eukaryota > Viridiplantae > Streptophyta > Magnoliopsida > Poales > Poaceae > Dendrocalamus > Dendrocalamus sinicus. The sequence goes on along the minus strand of CM070660.1, from coordinate 4,334,214 downwards.
TACCTAATTCCCATCTAAACACTTTTAAGTTTTGCATGAGACTTGTGCAAGGCAATAGAAATCTAAACCAATCAAGAATCACAAAGTTCTTAGACTCGAGTTCACCAAATTGAAGAGAATCAAATCTAGTTCACAAGTAAATAAAAAACCCTAAAACAAAAAATTACTTCTTGCTAATGAGGATCTAAGGCACGGGGTCTTCCAAATCTATTATCACACGTCATAGCAAGATAGTTTAAACAAGAGATTAGGCTAGAACTCCTACAAACCCAAGATCATAAATCTAGTTCAAGAACAATCAAAACCAAATAAAAACGCAAACAAGAATATGATTGAGATAAAGTTTTGATCTATTTCAGTGGAGGATGGGGTTCACATACTCATGGATAATTACAAGATGCAACCAAAGCAACATTTTTTCTCTCCAGTTCTCTCTCACAACCATAAAAGAGGTTAGGTGATAGAACAAAACCCTAATACCAAGAATCCGTGGATCTACCCACCCCTCTTCTCCCCTCTAAGGTAGTGTTTGGTTCAGGGGATATCCCGGGATGGGAGGGGGCCAACCCTTTTTTTGTAGTGTTTGGTTGCAGAATTTGGTGGAGTGGGTTGGACCCAAAAGAAAAGATTCTCCTGAAAAGTGGGTTGGAACGATCCGCCCAAAACGAGCGAACCGCGCCAACCCACCTCTGTCGCACGCGCGCCTACGCCCGTCTCCCCCACGCAGGTTTTCCCCGCCGCCCGCGCATCTCCCCCCGGCCCCCATCTCCCCCGCCGCCCGCGCCCCCTTCCCCATCTCCCCCGCGGCGCATCTCCCCCCGGCCCCCCATCTCCCCCGCCGCCCGCGCATCTCCCCCAGGCCCCCCATCTCCCTCCACGCGCGGGCGCCGTCCCGGCCGGGTGTGTGCGCGTCTCCCTGCCGCTCCTCACACCGTCGGAGGTCCGGTCGTCGCCGTCCTCTCCACTACCGGCCGGATCTCCGCCCCGGCGCGTCCTCCCCGCCGTCATCACCACTGCCGGCCTCCTCTCCGGCCCACTTCCGCCGAGCTCCAGCACGTCCTCCTCTTCGCTGCCGTCGGCCTCCTCTCCACTGCCAGCCTCCTCTCCGCCGTCCTCTCCGCTGCCGTTGGCGTCATCTCCACTGCCGGCATCCTCTGCACTAACCCATCCCATTCTATCCCTCCATCCAAACAAAAAATAGGGACTAACCCATCCTTGCAACCAAACAAAAAGTGGAATTATCCCATCCCACATACCTGGGATGGAGCTATCCCATCCCACCAAGTCTCCAAACCAAACACATGCTAAATAACCAACAACAACTCTAATGGGTCTAACCCATTAAGACTACCGAGGAAACATGTCAACCCACTAACATGGGTTTTACACACTCGCGTACACTTCTCAAAGTGTTTCCAAGACTCAACAATCTAATTCTTTAGCGATTGATCTACTTGTCAATTCCAGCTCTCCTTGACCTAAACCACTTCTCCTTTGCACCTTTTCACCCCACGGTTTTGATCAAACCACCAACACGGTATTTGGCTAACTACCAAAATACCCTCGATGAAGTTTCCGGGCACCTTCTATTCACTCCGTCTTTACCTTTACTTCAAAGCATCTTCACATGCTTTGACACATAGCAGTAAAGATGAGCTGGCTAACTAGAGGGGCTGAATAGGCGCTTTTACAATTTCTTTAGCTAAAACCAAGTTTTAGATGCGGAAGCGTAAATCAAGTGGGTTTTGCTCTGTTAAGACCTAAATCATCTAAGTACCAACAACTTAAGTCAATAACAAGGTTTACAATCCTAGAGTGACAAACAAGCAATATAATTATAGGAATATAAATTACAAGAATGTAAATGAGCATAAGGAAGTAAACCATAATTGATATGGTCTCTTTTTACCATGGCATTTGGAGATTTGCCGATTTCTCTTAGTCTACGTTGAGGTAAACCCAAATGAATTGGGTCGGCTCCACGAATTAAGCCAACTCCTCGATTCCACTAGTGTTAGCTCTTTCCCGCTTCAAGTAGGTGAGATCTAACATTCATAATGCACCGGCCCTCTTCATAACCTTCATAATACTTGATAGTTGTAGACTTTACTGGTTGATACTCGATACTCAAAGACTTTGCGGTCTGCTAATGTTGTATTAGGCTTTTCGATCGGTTGTCGTAGACCTCACGATCGGTAGTCAAAGGCTTTGCAATCGGTTGCATAGGTTTCATGATCGGTACTCGTTTTATTGAAGCTATTATAAAATTCAAATTTAACTTAACTAAAGTACAATTATTTATTACAAACATATATTAGATCATATACATGATCTGTCAGAGCTCGATCAGTTAATTGTATGAGCTCAAACTATACCAGTTACAGTCAGCTAAGAAACTGCAGGGCCATGCATGATGTGCTTGTCTGGCCAGCCCTGTCACACAAAGGTGCTCTATCTGTAGCTGTACGCCTGTAGCCTGTCGTTTAATTGAGTGCAAGCTGCATCCGCCTTGCTTTCAGACTGTCACCACAACCAACATTAAGCGTAAAGATGAGTGACCATTTTCACATTTGCATTAATCTCGACCATCTGACTTCATGGTATGTGATAACTCAAGCGACAAACTTTCGTTCTCTCTAGCATAGAGTATGCATCATGTAGGTGGCTCGAGCTTCGGTTCAGAATCGGACTAAGGATCCAGTTTTAAAGTGATATAACTTTTGGCTAAATTAATATCGTAGCGGTTAGTAGTTTTCTCTAATATATTTAATAAAAACAAAAAAATATTATTATATCTCTATAAATAATTAAAAAAATCAATATGTTTGGAGCGGCTCTCAGCTAAAGGGAACGGGACTAGTGAGGTTGTCTTGCTAAGATCAGAATACGGCCAGTTACTGGAATGAGCAGTGGAAAGTGACCACCAGACCTACATGTATGAGTTATGAACGATCTTGTAGTCGTGGATGCAGGCAGCGCTGCTATCTTAAGCCCCTGTTTACAAAGCTGGTATTTTACATGAAACAGTTCCATTTCTGTAGAAATCAGGAAATGTCACCGTGTTCCAGGCGGGACCTATTCTCCGGTACAGAGCTATCTTTTAGATTTCGTAAGTGTCTCGTGCTCTCTCACAAAGTACGTAAGCTACGTAGCTATCTGAATTCTGAACAGTTCTCAGACCAATTTTTTAAACTTACACTCTTCAAATCACAGAAACAAGTCACGGACTCGGTAAAAAGGCAACAAGTAATCGCCACGACCGGCTTATTCCATACTCTACGGTTGATACGGATTCTACGTCCACGTCACTTAGGGCCATGCTGATGTGGATCCATCGAAGCGCGCGGTCGCTACATCGGATAACTAACCTTCATCTGCCTATATAACCACTCTTTTTTAGGACGCGCGGCGCCCACACATGACCGCACACACTTTTACTCTACATACATACGCTATAACAGGTAGAGATCAGAGATCTTAAAGAAAATAGACACGTGTTTTAACCGCTAAACATATTTATGTACACATATACTCAGGGGCAGAGTCACACACTGGGCAAAGTAGACTTCAGTCTAAGATATGAAAAAATATTAAATATACAGCACAAGTAAATTCAATCTAGTCTAGATAACATTTTCGTAATTTAGTCTAAATAATCTAGATCATTCTACTATTGAACTCAGAATATAATTAAATCTTAACTCTGCCTGTGTATATACTCGAAAAGGGTACTATTCTCTGAGTAATACCCAAAAGTAGGACGTATTGGGATCGAACCTGACGTGCACCACGGCAGCGCCGCTACCCTACATATCCGCTCTTTTACGGTTTTACCGCTACTGATACCAGGTCCACCACGACAGGGATGCGATTGGATGAGAAGATTCCTGGTCATTAATTACCGCACATTTACTCACGAGCATCCACGGAGCAAGAATTGACTGGAGGTTCCCCGAGAACCTGCTGTGAAAACGCTGAGGTGTCGATGAGTTCGCGCTTGCGTCAAGAAGATATTTGGATGCCTTTTGGGGTCTCTAATCTCGTAATTAAGTTCGCGTCGTCGACGGCGTCGACTTGTCTACTCCTCCGTAGTGGAAAATATTCGGCCGGAACGGATGAGCATTGGGGCGTATTTAGGGGTGGAAAAAAAGCTCGTTAGTGGGCTCGTTGGTTCGGTTCAAAATTACTTCAATTATACTTGTTAATTGGTTAAACATTAAAATGAGTTGATTTCAAATGAATTTGAATTTTGCTCAAACTCGGCTCGGCTCGTTAGCTCGTTAGCTCGTTTCTAAAAATACTTTTAAATTATCCGTAAAATGATATTAAATCAAAATATGTCAATTTTAGAAAAAGCTCGATAAGACGAGCAATTGGCTCGATATCCACCCCTAGGCGTATTACGCTCTGACAGGTGTGATTATGTTGACGGGTTAGCTGCTAAATTGAAGGATTGTTGTGAAGGGAACGATCGAGATGGCACTGAATAGAAGTATGTATGTTTCAAATAACTTCCCTAGTTTTTGTAAGTTAAAAATCGTTTGAGATATATTAATTTTTTTAATACGATTTTTTACAATACTTTTTTTTTCTTTTTTGCTTGTTTCGTCTGCAAAAATATAATAGTGTTTTTTATTTTTTTAATTAAAATATTAGAATATGTTAACCGCGGCTGCCGTGCTATTTCAATCAAATACTTTGAAACAGCCCGTAGACATAAATAGAGCTCTGATTGAGGGTGGAGCATGCTTTAGGGCACCTCCAACAATATTATCTTAGATATATTAAATGTAAAATTCTATATAAACAAAAGAAGAGATGAGAAAAAGGATGTTTTGTTTCTTATATAAGAGACGACTTGAATCTATAAATCAACGCAAACAGTAATAGTGTAAGACAAAAATATAGTAAAAATAATATAAAATAATTAGAGTAATAATTTACTATTGAACAGATTGTCCACAGTATTGTCTTTAAATAAAATAAATATTTTAAAAGATATATTATTGTACGTATCTGTCCATCGGCTGCTTTCGGTGTACGGTGAAATGTGGAGAGAGCACCATCACAGAGCAGGTCCATGTGTATCACGCGGTGCAAAAACTGAGGTAGTATATTACCTCCTGCCGGATTGATTTCAGAGACGGTCCGTATAGATAGTATTATACCTATTTTTTTAAAAATTTAATCTCCAACACTTATGTTTATAAATTTAGTCATGTTGAGCTCCATAGGTAACTACTGAGGGCAGGCACCTGTCGAGATCCCATACCTCCATAGATCACCGACTGGCGACTGAATTAGTATGTATGCTCAATTAGTGCTAAGTGTATTTAATTATTGTTAATTATATTTAATTAATACTAATCATATCTAATCAGTAATTAGAGATAATGATGAGACATTACGTGCTCCCACTGTGGAGGCCTCAGCAATATCTATCGAGTTAGATAAGCTTGACAGGTGCCTGCTCAAGAAAGATGAAAACTAGATTTACAAAAGCATATATTCATAGTTAAATTTGGGGAAAAAAATATTTGCAGCGCTATTTATGTGAACGTTTCCACGGTTATGAATGCAATGTGATTTCACATTATTCGCTCGCGTCTTAAGAACGAAGCCCAGAATACAAATACAGGTAACAGATCGAAATGAAAATCCATTTCCCAAGGCGCAATTTCATACTATCATACATCGTTTCATCACTAATAAGAACCGGGAAGAAGATTTGGTCCGAAGTTTTTCAGCGAGATCAGATTCAAAGGAAAGCTAAACCGTTCCTTACGCAAAACTTGTGCACAACAGCAGAAGCACAAACCGTTCAATTCGATAGCGCTGCACACGAACGCATGAGAAAACATGGAATTACCTCCATTTTTCCATGTAGTTTTTTTGCTCTAGTTTATACACGTCTTATTGCTCTTGCATCCTAACTAGAAAGCAAGAAACGATAAGAAAGCTAAAAAGGATAGCAATTTACAGTGCACTGGAAAAGTAAAAAAAAACTAGAAAAGGCTACCATTTCTTGATTTCCTGGGGTTCTTTTCGCTTTTTATTACTCAACGAGCGCGGCGAAGCAGCTCTCGGTCCGCGCGAGCGAGCCGCCGGCGCCGGCGGCGACGGCCGAGACGGAGACGATGTCGGTCGCGTCGTCGCGCCTCGGGCTGCTCGGCGTGGAGCGAACCTTCCTCGGCGGCGGCGGCGAGCCGAGCCCGCGGCGCAGGAGGAGCCGCAGGGCGGCAATGAGATCGTCGGCGCTCTCGGCTGGCGATGGCGGGGCCGACGCGCGGCGGCCGCCGCCGCAGACGCATGCGTGGCGATCGAGCGCCTCCGCCGGCGAGATGGGCGGGGACGCGCGGCCGAGCTCCTCGCCTACGGCGTCCCCGCAGAGGCCGCAGATCCACCTCCCACCGTACCGCGCGCGCACGCCAGCGATGTACGGCGCCGTGCACTCCTCCGTGAACCCGCAGCACTCGCACGCCACCTCCTCCTCCTCCTCCTCCCCCACCACCCCGGCCTCCATGACGACCTCCCAACTCACAGAACCCTAACCCCAGCGAGGCGGCTCCTCCGCGTCGGTGGCGGCGACAACTCCAAACACTCCAAGACGGTGGCCATCGGCGCCTCCCGCTTCCATTTATGCCTCTCGTCTCCTCGTGTGCCCGTGATTGCGTCGTGCGGCCTTGGCTTTCATTGGCAGGAGGTGGGCCCCTGCGGGCGAGTGAATTATGGGTGGGGCCCACTCATGAGTTGCGGGGATGCCACGTAGGACGAGGGCATTGGATGCGGGCAGGGGACCGGGGTGGCCAGCTGTCGCCAATTGGGAGGCTAGGTCGCTTCCTTGCTTGGGGTTGGCGCCAAAGCGGCTGTTAACTTGCTGCGGCTGTTTCGTACTTTTTGTCTGAGAAAATCACGGCTGATACAGGCCACCTCTCTTGTAAAAATGTAAAGTATTTAGAATCCGAGGGAGCAGCTTACAAGGCCGGTGGGGTGATGACTGATTAAAAGGCCTCATGTTGATAAAGGCTGTCTCAAACAGCTTTTCACCGTATTTCTATGGTCGATAATTTTTATCTGTATTTTTTAAAAAGGTTGTAAATAATAGAGACATTGATATGATGGTGCATACGGTTTTTTACTCAAAAAGCCATTAAGAGTATAAAAACGGATTCTCTGAATAGCTTTTCAAGCCTAAAATCAGGTGCATCGTCCACGTCTATCTCTCTATCATCCGCTGTTATCTTGAAAAATGTAAACAAAAGCTATCACCTATAGCCCAAAAGAATAGAGCTTTTGGCTTTTGATTTTTAGTTTTCAGTAGCTAAAAATCGTTTGGAATGCGTTAGCTTCTTAACCTGATTTTTTTTTCCTTTTTGCTTTGCATTGTCTGTGAAGACATAACGCTTGTTTTTTTCTATTTTCTCTTTATTTTTTTAATTAAATGACGTGGAAAAAGTTAATAGGTGCCATAGTACAATTATTAGAAAAAGCCGATTTAATGGGGCCAAATTATGATAACGTCCTAGTGTATGTTTAAAGTACGGCACTGGTGAGATAATTTTTAGACTTAGGGGGTGTTTGGGACTGCTCCACTCCACGTTTTTCAGCTCCGCTCTATGTTTTTTTAGCCAAACAGGTTCAGCTCCACGCACTCTGTTCGAGGAAAAAAGGTGGAGTTGTGAGAGCACCTAAAGAGGTGCTCCACAAACTCTAGATTTTTTGTGGAGCTGCTCCACGGTAGAATTCGTGGAGCAGAGTTTGTGGAGTAGTCCCAAACACCCTCTTACTAGTAGAGTCTACTGAATGACACTTGGTATGAATGGTATGTAATGATGTTAATTGGATATCTACAAGTGGCAATTTAAATTTACTACGTACAACTATATGCCTTTATATTCAGAAGTTGAGTAGTAGTTTTTTTTTCTCCTTTCGAAATACTTGGCCCTTCAAGCATTCGTTGATCAAACTGGAGACAATTACGCGCCTAAGAGCAAGATTAATAGTACAGATAGCTGCTACCTCTAATACATTTCTATGTCATCAAAAGATAATGATGTAGTCAACTCATACAATAAACTGGCTATAAGTTGTCTCCACAAGAGTCTCAATCATTTAATACATACATGGGTATTGATAATTTAATACATGCATGAGTATAGCAATTAGTTCTATGGGTACATGCATGAATAATGCATCTTTTCCTGTGTTATAACCTGACTCTTGCATGGGAGTCGGTTTGGCGCTCTCTCTCTCCTTTTCTCTCCTCTACACATAGGACTATGCTGACATGGATTCCCTTGTAACTAGTACAGTTAGACTTATTAAACTTGCTCTAAGAAAAGGAGGAAAAATCAGAGGCAAGTAGCCGATATATCTTAAAGAAAGAAGCAAAGACAGTGAGGTTTCCGTTATATCTCTTTGTTTACAACTGAACCAGCGAATGAAACACGCTAGAGCCTAGAGGTTACTTGCAAGGAAGAGGTCGGCAAGTCCAGCTTCGTGCGCACCCCATCGACTTCCGATATATTATCACTTTTTTCCTTAGATCACGTCCTATAATCATCTCACTCGCGCAACAACGCACGCAACAACGAGCAAAGTACAACGTTGCATGCGCACGAGCAGCAGCAGCACGTAAGAACGGGTTAGCCTCGCTCGGTTTGGTTAAAAAACTATGGTTTATAATTAAAATTGTATTGTAGCAGCTGAAATTTCACTGTAGCTGAAGGTGGTTTATTTAGCGTAATTAAATTTAAAAAAATTAAAAATAGAAAAAATATGTTAGCTCATTACGGACAACGCAAACGAATACGAAGAAAAAGAACTGGCAAAAAAGCCAAAAGAACAGAAAAAAACAAAATTTATAAATAGTAAAAAGTATGCTAGAAGTAAGAAGTTCAAACTGAAATGAGCGGGGTTAAGGCAGCAGCGGTCGCTAGTGCGTGGCGTGCGGATGCAGAGGCAGCAGGCGCTCGATGTACGGCATAAATAAACGGAACCGACCGTGACCGGCGTGGTCAAGTTTTTTATGTCGGCACACGGCAGGCGGCACAGCACGCGCGCGCGCATGGCTGAGCAGCGCAGACTCGGCGCCCGCGCCGGGCGGCCGCCGTCCTGCACGCGCTGGCGCGGACGACGTCATGGGCGTGCCGCGGGCGCACGGCGCGGCCGACCACGGGTGGATCGGGAATCGATGCGTGCGGCCGAGGCGCCGGCCTGTGCGGCCCGGGTTGGTCGGCGTGGGGTCGTGGGGAGGCCGCGCGCCCAGCGAAGAGGATAGCGGGTGGCACGGGCGCCGAGCGGCACCCACTCGGGCCGGCCGGCCTGACCGGACTCTGGATGCTGGACGGCCCACGATGGCTTACGAATTGTCCAACCCACTTGTACACAAGCACGTCTGTAACAGTGCAATGTTAGGCTCGACCATTGGACATTCGGTAGAGTCCTGATGCTTTTCAGCCCGAAGCCTAGAGTCCAGATGTGACCTTTTGTCCGGAACACCAATGACAGCGTGTTGCTTTGCCATCGAGATGGCCGTGGAAAATGAAACGATTAAAGAACCGTCAAAACTCAGTAAAATGGAATTTTTCATACGAGTTTGAGGTATTGCTCCAAATAGCCGTGGCTCTGTGCCTTTTTAGTTTTTAGCACTATAGCGATAAAAAAAGCACTGTAGTGACGAAAAAGTACGGTAGCAACTGTTAGGTTTTTTTTTTCAATTTACCCTTAAAAATGTCATTTTCAAATTAGATTAGTTTTGTAAGCTCTTTTCAGTATGTACCAAATGGGTCTGCCAAGAGAGATAATGGCGATTGATGTGACCTTTTGTCCGGAACTACAATGACAACGTGTTGCTTTGCAATCGAGATGACTCTGGAAAATGAAACGATTAAAGACCATCAATACTTAGTAAAATGGAATTTTTCATACGAGTTTGAGGTATAGGTGGTGCTCCAAACAGCCATAGGTTATTGTTTTTTTTGACATTGTAGCGACAGAAAAAGTATTATAGCTGCTGAAATTGCATTAAAGCGACTATTTTTTTCTAAATAATTAAATTTTAAAAAGAAAAAAGTTATATCATCACGAAAAATACAAAGAAATAAAGACAAAAAAGTTTAAAAAAAAGCCAAAAATAAAAAAACGACGAAATTAAGAAGTGGATACATTCCATAAGTCAGAAGTAGAAGTCATTTAGATCAAGGCCATAAACTTCAAAGCTGAATAAAAAGAAAAACTGAACGTATTCCCAAAGTAATATACAAATTGTTTTGAGTAATATAAAGAAACAATGGACAAAATTCATGAGGGAGCCGTCGCCGCTAGGAACCCTAGCTGTCGGCCATAACTACATCAGTCCACCATTGGCCTCTCTCCCCTCTTCTCTGGCATTCTCGTTGGAGTTGAGTGGGTGGGGATTTGTTGAATTTCAGAAGTAATTTTAGATTATTTTAATTTCTTATGTTTTATTTCCTAGATCAATTTGTTCTAGTTTGTTCTTCCTTAGTAAGTTCTTAGCTGGATTTTCTTTAACCATAATGGATTTTATTGGGCCATCCCATCTGGATGACAATGGCGACACCTATGTCATAGATCTACACTGAGCCGAGTTGAGTATAAATAAATCACATATGACTTTTTTCAATGAACAACATTGCTACCAAGGCATAGATCTTACACATCAATGGAGATCGTCAATGTTCCACTTCCCGCTACCACGATTTTCGGCAATCATGACACCGATGCAAAATACAGACTCCACAATGAGGAAGATAAAGAAGTTAGGACAATCCGACTCAAGGACTTAATGTACGCCTGTGACCTCTTTCTTTGCCATGGTTCCGGCCTCCTGGGGTGGAGGCCTCATCGCCTCCTCCTTTGATGCTGAACATGTGTCTGTCCTGAGATGCCCTATGCTGTGTTACGAGTTGCGCCTTCCTTCTGGGATGAGGAGGTGGACTTGCCCTCGGTGGTGGATCCCGCGACGTCGACTTTACATTTCACCACATCCTTCTCAGCCCTCACGTACTCCTTCACCTTATCAAAGAGCTTGGCCACTGTTCTTATGTATTTTTGGACTTTATATTCTGTGAGAAGCCCTCTTTGGAGGTATTGGATGGTGGCATTGATGATCACCATCTTGTTGATGTCTTTGACCTGGCATCTGACTTTCATAAAGCGCTCGAAGTGTTCTCGTAGCTTCTCTCCTAAGGTTTGCTTTATCACAAAGAGCTGGTCGGCGTTGACTTGCCCTGTGTAGTTGCCTTGAGAGTTGTCGTGTATGAGATCACAGATGAGCTCCCAAGCATAAATGAAGCCAGGGGAAATCATGAAGAACCAGGAGAACATAACCCCCTTATAGGGCGAGCAGCAGCCTCTTTGCTTTCATGGAGTTGTCCCCCTAGGCTTTGATCGCGGGGGTCGATGTCACCTTTATAGGCCTCCACTGTGGGCATCTTTAACCCCTTTGGCCCAGTGCTTTGTTGTAGGCTCGCATTGAGAGGTGACTCAAGGTCCACCTGCTGAGAGGCACCTAGACTCTTCATCCCTTCCATGGCCGCTTCGGTCGTGGTGACAGCAGGGGTCTGTTGGCTTCGCACCTCTTATATCTCATGCATGGCCCTCCGCAGGTCCACTAACTCCCGCTATAGCGTCCTACAGATCGCCTCCAGGCCTCTTTCGCTCAGGCTCAGCGTTGGAACCAAGGCGCACTCAACTCATCGCATGGCAGCAATGAAGGTGTCCTGGCTAGGGCTGGCAAAAAAGCTCGGGCTTGTGAGCCGGCTCGGGCTCGGCTCGGGCTCGTGAAGGCTTGGCTCGGCTCGTGGATGAAACGAGCCGAGCCGAGCCAGCAAAAAAGCTCAGAGTCTAAATGAGCCGAGCCCGAGCCAGCTCGCGAGCGGCTCGGTTGGCTCGGCCCAATATCCCACTTGCCAGCGACCCAGCCCCAGCCAGCCAGCGGCCCAGCCCCATCCCCTCGCTCCCTCGCGGTCCCTCCGCATCCCCTTGCCCCTCGCCCTCGGTCCCTCCGCATCCAGCTCCCCAGCCCCCACCCCAGGCTCCCTCGCGGCCTCGCGCCGCCCTCGGTACCTCTGCATCCTCGCGGCCTCGCGCCTCGCCTCGGTCCCTCACTCCTCGCATCAGCGCGCGGCCCAGCCCCAGGCTCCTCGCGGCCTCGCCCCTCGCCTCGGTCCCTCGCCTCTCGGGCTCTCAGCGGCGCGCCACCATTGCACATCCGGATCCGGAGCAGCGGCGGAGGAAGGGCCCACTGCCAGTGGCGCGACGCCGGCCGTGGAGAGGAGTACGGCCCGCCAAGCCGCCACCGCCGTGTCTTGCGTCGTGCTGCGCGGTGCGCCGTTCCTCCCGTCGGGCCGGCTCGGCGACGCCGCCGCATCTCTCTCTCAGCAGCCACCCGGTGGCGAGGTCACCGTCGGCTCAAGGACCGATACACGGTACCCACCTCACTGAGATTTTCTGTAGCTCTGTTGTGTATGAGAATGGATTAAAAGTTTGAGAAACGGGGTGGAGGGCCGGGTCGGGGGGCCGGAGCCAGAGGTGGACGACGACGCCATCCGGGAGCGGCATGGCGGCCGGGTGGAGGCCGGCGGAGTGGAAGGAGTGGGTGTAGCAGCGGTCCCACGCGACCGTGGGGCTCAGCCGGTGCAGCCACCGCCGCCGGACGCCGACGGTGGGCAGCGAGAGGCGGGGGCATGTCGTTCACGGAGATCCGGGTGTGTGAAGGGGTGGGCTGGGTCTGGTCATTATTGGCTCGCGAGCCCTAACGAGCTGGCTCGAGCCGCATCACGAGCCGAACCGAGCCCACAAAAAAGGTTGATATCCTAACCAAGCCGAACCGAACCGAGCCTCCATTCCACCAAGCTTTCACGAGCCGAGCCGAGCCAGGCTCGGCTCGGCTCGTTACCACCCCTAGTCCTGGCCACCGGAGGTCACCACCTCGATGATGGGGGTGTTCGAATTGCCGGGAGCTGTCAACACAGGGTCCTTCGCTTTGCGAGGCTACCCGCTCCATAGCCTGCACTGCTGCTAAAAGGCCATCATCGTTACCTGCCATGGCATTGACTGCGGCCACGCCGGTGCGCCGCTACCATGAAGCAGGGGGCCCTTGACCACCGACTCCCTCGCCCTCACAGTTGTGGCGCCCCTCTTTCGCTTCGTGGACAATGTCATCTTCTTCCTTGGTGCCATTTGGCACATGCATATTTGGTTCAACGTATAGCTTATACGCCACTCCTGACATACGGTACCAATTATTGTGGTTACATGGCAAACAGTAGATACCGGAGCTTCGGGGTACCCGAAGTTTAAGACATAAGAGAGAGTGATGTACAACGTATATGCAATGCTTAATTTCGGCTCAAATTCTTCCTTTACATTTTATCTCTCTCCTTCCATGCTACCTTAGGAGTCCTATTTATAGCTACAGAAGAAAGTGTTTATATAAATATCCCTTTTAGAATCTTAACTAGTAAAGACATACATGTCCTTTTCTCGATATAGCTTTTATAGACTTACTTTCTAGCTACATACATAACACGACTTTGACCTGATGAACCGATTGAACTAAGATGTAAGATGCGACACTCCCAACAATAATTGAGTTCACGTCTCAGTCGTAACGGAGGGTCGCGTACGCTGCAATAGAAAGGAACACGTTTGGATCTCCGCTCAGTGCCCAGCGCTCGTGACAGGGAGTCACACACAGCTTATCTATAGGGAGTACGGACCAAGCCTCACGCAGTAGGCAGTACTGCTTGGACCAGTCTTTTTGTTGCTTGCGAAATTAACCGGCTGAAATTGATACATCTCATTTCCCCGACGTATAGCATTTGGAGTCTTCTTGAACCACTACGCTGGCTGAAACTGAAAAAACCATTGTAAAAATGCAAGTAGTGCGCTGAAAGCTCGGCACACAGCACACGACCAAGCACGTTAACTTAGAGCCTGTGCTCCGGCATCCAGGCTTCCAGCCAGTGTTATGCTCTCCAAGTTCAGTGCCTCGTCGAACCGCTTCCTCCCTAGGTAGAGCTCCATCGTCGCGCGCGGCGTTGGTGGTCATGGCGCCGGGTCTCTTCGACGCCGCCGGCACCGCCGTGCTGGCCGTCGCCGTGTCGCTCGCGGTGCACGTCGCGCTCAACAGCCCCATCCAACCGGTCATGTCGCCTCCGCGGCCCGCCAATCGCTACCCTCCCAACGGCCTCCTCCAGGTTGGTTGATTCTGCTATATATGCTACTAAATCTCATGCACGATTTAATCTTGCCGTGTCATGTCGTACGTGACACGTACATGTATGTGCATATGCCGGAATTGTGTGCTGATCGAATGGTGGTGTGCGCGTAACTGAAGAGGCTGGAGAAGCTGGGGGAAGGGAGGCTGAGCGGGCCGGAGGCCGTGTACGTGGACGCGGCGGCGGGCGGGACGGTGTACACGGCGACGAGGGACGGGTGGCTGCAGAGGATGCACCCGAACGGGTCGTGGGAGAACTGGCGGTTCGTCGGCGGCTCGGGCCTGCTCGGGATCGCGCCATCCTCCGACGGCAGCATGCTCGTCTGCGACGCGGATAAGGTACGTACGTGTACATGCGCGCGGGCGTCCGTTACGTTCGGCGTCCTGATCTGATCTATCAAGGACGGCCGGCTGTTTGCATGCACTACACGCGTCGGACCACTTGGGAAGTTGTTTTCCACCATATAATTGAATTTGACTCGTTCAAATTGATTCCAAATCAGTGGGATTGAATTCGATTCAAGCCGATTAAAATTTTCATCACGATGCCACGTGAGTGCCTCGAAATTACATATTTAGGCTCCGTTTGGAACACAGATATTTCGTAGGAATTTCAATATATATATATATATATATCAATTCCCACAGAAGTTGGACAAGAATCACACGTTACAAACAAATAGGTCTTACACTTTGGCGTACTCTACCACACTCAGGAAACTCAGCAGTTTGTGGTACGTGTGTTATTCATGAGCTGATTCTGGCAGAAGTTTTCTTTAATAGTTGTGAGAATAGCGTTTACATAAGGTTATGCAGCTGATGACTTTTGATTATAATGCAAACGCTTATACGAACAAACCGAATATCGATATACGCTTTAAAAAGTCTATTTCGATAAACCAATTTGAAAAGACGGTAAAGAAACCATCCCGTTGTTTTATTCAAGAAAAGTTATAAATTATAAGCTAACAAGAAAAACATATAATACCTGTTAATGGGCAGCTGTCATGACCTGAATTTTCCAGGCTCTCTGATTGAGCACGACATAGTCCACAGGCCAAGCCTGAGGCCTAGTAAAGCATGAAAAAAAAATGAACTTAATACTTTATTCAGAAAAAAGTAAAACAAATATTTATTAGGGAGATCGAATTTCCAACCTTTTTCCAGCTTCGAATTTTCAACCTTTTTCCAGCTTTAGGCATAGCCTTATTAGGCCACTCCGGAGGCTGGGCTGTTTTTAGGCCCAACACTGCCTTGAACAGGTGTACGTGTTGGTGATTATTTCAGTCGGTGCATGTGTGGCATTCAGATTGTCTAGTAACTGTAGGATGCATGGCGTCTGGAAAGATTGTTGGATAGATTACCTATGGCTATAATGGGAAGCAAATTTATTAGGGCTTTCCGGCTCACTGTAGTTGAATTGCTACTCACACACCAGACGATTATCCAACAGATGTTGCACCTCACATTTTTTTTAAAGAGAAGATGTTGCCCCGCTATTTCCCCAGTTACACCTTTTCCCAATTTCTGAGATATAAAAATCCCATAACTTCTCTATTGTCTACTCATTTTAAGGTAAAATTGAGAAATGTGAGAATAAGTTGAATCATGTAGAGAAGGTGCATGTTCATTGCAATAGCATGAGACACCGCTCAAAACTTATGCGTTGGTGTAAATTTACCAGGGATTGCTAAGAGTTGATGAGGACGGACGTGTAATCCTTCTTGCTTCAGCGGTCGAAGGCTCCACGATCAGGTTGGCTTCTTCAATCTGGAGCAGCCGGGTTTGCTGAACCTGTGCATGACCATTGCACCTGCACTTCTTTCCACCGTCAGGTTTGCAGACGATTTGGTCGAGGCCTCCGACGGCACGGTCTACTTCAGCGACGCCAGCACCAGGTTCCGCTTCGACAACTGGTTCCTCGACTACTTCGAGTGCCGCTTCACTGGCCGCCTCCTCAAGTACGACCCCCGCGCCGGCGAGACGTCCGTCGTGCTCGACGGCCTCGGCTTCGCCAACGGCGTCGCCCTGTCGCGCGACGAGGCCTTCGTCGTGATCTGCGAGACGATGCGGTAACTGAACTCGATATCATCTGTCTTTCTGCCGGTTAATTTACCCGAATTATGCTATTGCAGGCTTGCATCACCAACTCGGTCTTCAAGTGACCATGCAATTTTTGTGGAGCGCAGGTATAGATGCTTGAGATTGTGGCTGAAAGGGGAGAAGGCTGGCCAGGCAGAGACCTTCGTCGACAACCTCCCGGGGTCTCCCGATAACATTCGTCTCGCGCCAGATGGTTCCTTCTGGGTTGCCCTTATCCAGGTTAGCCTTTCAACCTTTAACTTCTGATCGTCCATGGCACCATGCGAAGATCGAAAAGCATCATCTTACGATTTCCAACGCATGAAATGCAGGTGAGGTCGCCATGGCTCGACCTGATCACCCGCTGGACCTTGACCAAGAGGGTTGTCGCTTCGTTCCCCGTGCTCGTCGAGAGGATCAAGGCGGCGCTGAAGGGAGCAATGGTGGCTCAGGTCTCGGAAAACGGTGAGATCATCCGGGTGCTCGACGACGCCGAAGGGAAGGTGATCAACTTCGTCACTTCGGCGACGGAGTTCAACGGATATCTCTTCCTCGGCAGCCTTTCGACGAACTTCATAGGCAAACTATCTTTGGCACAGGTTCCACAAGGACAAGATGCAGTTTCTTCGTAGACATTTACAGTTTAGTGTCGTCATCAGTTGCTATCGGAATAAAGTAGGGGCCATCTCGTAGTTGACAGATTCAGCATTCTCATACACAGCTCTGCCTCTGGAGCACAGCAATCAGCTATCAGCTGTGGTTTCAGAATTCACGAGTTGTAAAAGATTCGAAAGACTGGTGGCTGAGCAATTTGTTTTGTTCGGCCTTCAGCTTTGCCTGCAGGCAAGAATGGCTTCTGTCTGCATTTTGAAAATTGGATCCTTGTTCCTGACAAATCCCGCCTGGAACAGTAGTTTTACTTGCATTGTTCAGGATAAGGTGATGCGCAAATATGACAGCATATCCGCATTAGGAGAAAAGAGCATTACCTCAAGCTCAAATCTTTATAGGCGTCTAGCATTGCAGATAGTGCCATCTGAAAACAAGAGCAGCAAAAACAGATTGCTACGGGTTTGAATCACCAAGTCAGGAAATGAATCACCCGATTAGGACTAAAGAGACTAAAAATAGGTCAGTTCAGCGATTATGAAAGTGCAGGGAACCAAGCCCATAGACAAGCATTGTTAACTGTTATGGCGTGGCACTATAGCGGTATGTAAACAGTACACACGGTTAAGAATATAATAATTAGTTTCTTTATTATTTGAGATTATTTTCTTTTAAATTTATTTTATGTATTAGCGATAAATTTTCTATTATTAGAATTAGTTTTCTTAATACAGATATATGTTTCTTATGGGGTCAAATTTAGCCATCTTTATAAAAAGAGACATATTGTATACTTATCATTAAGCAATAAATAAATAAAGTTTCTCCAAATAAATCTCAGAACATCTTTATCTCAGCAGGGAAGAGCCCTGCTGGCGGTTACATGAGGGTGAGAGAAGAACCACTCACCATGGCTTCTGTTATCGATGAGATCAAGACCATGAGGGCTGACTACGCTGCCATCCATGAGGCACTTATGAACATCAAAAGGCTCCTATTAGAGTACGAAGTGAAGACCATGGCGAAGGAGAAGGCACAATATGTTAATGTGGTTTCTGAGTCGTCAGAACCATCGTCGCCACCAATGCCACTCCTGGCGTCGCCATCAATGCTTCAGCGGGCAGCGCTGTCCTTGGTTGTAGCTCTGGTGCTTTCCCAAGGAGGAAGGTCGTCGCTGTCCAATGGCAATTTTCTCCACGCGGTTGGCTGACATCGTGCCTTCAAAGATGCCGAGCGCAACGACTGTCATATGGGGTCAGCGATGTCGCATCTCTTCCACAACCGTTGTATCTCAGGGCAAGAAGCAGTGGCGGAGACAAGGGGGGCTGGAGGGGGCCCGGCACCCCCCAACTTTTTACTAATTCTCTATTATGTAGTTAATTACATGTGTTTAATTGGCGGTTTGGTCCCTCCCAATTTAGCCCAAATGTAAAGTATGTTTAAAGCCCATTCATATGCAGCCCAAATCCTCTTTGTTTTGTTTCTTGTTTTAGCTTTGTATCTACTGATCTTTGTAAATGCGGGTTACAAGGTGGTGCGTACCGTGATCTGTAGGATATGCATGTTTGTGTTCTTAATCTTAGGATGATTAATGCAGGCTGATGAGTTGACTAGAAGCTGTTGTAGCTAGTCATAGGTGTGATTGAAGATCACTCAAGCACTACTAGCTGGTGGAGTACATAACGCTAGGAACCTTTAATTAAAAGCCAAGAAAATATTTTGGCCGAATTTCTACGGCAATACAATGGACATGTTCTCGTGGATTTGTTTTTTGATTTCTTTGAAAATCAAAATAAATAGAGTGTTTTTAAAGCAGTTTTTTTAAATGACTTCTCGAGTCTAAAAATATATGAGCCGTCCACGTCAATATCTTTACCGTTCACTGTGGTATCAAAAATGTAAACAAAACCATAAGTACACACTTCAGTAGTTGCTCTCACATCACATCTAGAGACCCCGTTTTAATCAGCTTAGACCCTGTTTTAGTCGTAGAGCTAAGTTTAAGTTAATAGAGATGTAATTTTTTTTGCATTGTAATTTGCGAAACATATTACTCTGATATGTGACTATTGGATCGGTAAATCCGGCATGGTTCATTGGTTCTACTCTACTTGTTGTCCATATTGTCCCCTATATCCAATTCCTGGCTCCGCCCCTGGCAAGAAGGATGCTACTGCCCTACGACGTTTGCCCTTACAGCCGACGACTCCTGTGATGCCAGCCAATGCTAGATAGTTGGTATCCTCACTGTTGTGCATCGAAGTTTCACTGATCATATTTTGTGCTGCACGACATTGTCATTGTGCCCTTTCGTCAACATGGGGTTACAAAGGACTTCAACCATGGCCGTCAACTGATAGCTTGAGGATGAGGTGTCTCGCTGCGAGGGGTATAATGTTATGGACTAAGATCTGGCAGGGCGTGCACTGTAGCACATGAACAATACAGCATGGACTATAGCACGTGAACAGTACCACATGCATTGTAGCAATCAAATTAGGAATGGTTAGATGCATATATTCATATTAGGAATAGTTACACGCGTATCTTCGTATTACAAATAATTAGAAGCATACCTTCATATTAGGAATAGATAGATGCATATCTTTATATTTAGATAGTATGGATATGATATTATCTTTAGTTAATTGGTTGCATTAGATTGTGTTAGTTTTCATATTGTTAGGGGCTATCTATATAAAGAGAGGAGCCGTCCCATTTATAATCAATCAATGAATAGATAAAGATCATCCAAATAAGCCTTAGAGGCTCTCTACCTTATTAGGAAAGAGCCCTGGTGGCAATTAGATGAGGGCGAGTGCCCTATTCTCAGTCTTCGGACCTATGCCCAACTGTATACCACAATATTTGATATCAGAGCTACTCATCATGGCTTCTATTGCCGATGAGATCAAGGCCATGAGGGCCAACTACGCTATCATCCTTGAGGCACTTGCAGGCATGGAGAGGCTCGTATTGGAGTACAAGACAAAGACCATGGCGAAGGAGAAGGCACAACATGTTACTGCAGTTTCTGAGTCCCCATCACTGCCATCAGTGTTAATCCCACTATCGCCTTCACCAACAACGACTCATCTCTAAGTTTCAAAATCCTTGGCTACACCTTTGGTGCCTTCGTGGAGAAGGAAGGTTGTCGCTATTCAACGGTAGTCTTTTCCGCAGGGCCGGCTGACGCCGTGCCAAAGGCAATGTGGAGCGCAACGGCTGAGGGGCTAGCCCTACCACCACATTCTTCCACCATCATCATGCTCCGTGGCAGAAGGGGTGTTACTGTTGTTCTATGTCGGTGGCCTATGTCATCGGCATCTTCCTTGACATCATGTCATGCTAAGTTGCTTCTTTGGACTCTATATGTCAGAGTGCCACTGATATGCTTTCAATTGACCCAGTGTCGATACCGGTCACTCATGTCAACATGGGATGCGAAGGTCTCCATCCATGGCCACCACCTGACAGTTTGAGAACGAGCTGCCTTACTGCGAGGGATGAAGTGTTATGGCATGGCACTATAGCGGCGTGTAAACAGTACCCGAAGTTACTGTAACGTGCGTAAACAGTTCCATTGAGGTACCGTAGCGTGGTGCATGTTTTTGGCTTTTGGTAGCGTTAGCAGCATATCGCAAATTAAGAATATAATAGTTAATTTTCTTATTATTTGGGATTATTTCCTTTTAGATTTATTACATGTATTAAGGATGGTTTTACTATTATTCGGATTAGTTTTCTTAATACAGAGATAGCTTTCTTAAAGGTCAAATCTAGCAATCCCTATAAAAAGAGACAACATTGTATACTTATCATTAAGCAATGAATAAACAAAATTTCTCTAAATAAACCTCAGAGCTTTTGACCTGTAGGCAACTACGTATCACAACATTAACAGTGTGGGTCCAAGATGCTGCTGCATAAATAAATATGCAAACAAATATGAGATCCCATCATCCGAAGCAGCAATTCCCTATTTGAGTCAGAACTTCAGGAGTAGTGTTCGAAGAAAACCAATGAAGTAGTTCTCTTAGTAATGATGTCCTGAAATTCAGCTTTAGAGAACAATGTCACTGGTTACAGCAATTGTCATAGCCATCACACTGCATGTCTAAGCTATACAAAACTGTCAATACTTGAACACATGATGTCCTTAAAAATCAGTACTCATGTAAAAGTTAGGTACTCATGTACTTTGCCTAAGTTGTCAATATAAATCAGTGCGTTTTTTCTAAAAAAATGACAAAATTCTTTTTCCCCTAAGAAGTGACCCTAGGAACAATACGAATCATAGCATTTTGATATATGTCGATGTTACCGATACTTAAAAGTCTAACGTACAATTAGACTGAGACCATAAACAGTTAGCAATACGTCTGAAATTGATTGACAGTGAAACACGATATCAGTAGCGGAGGCCCCAACATCACAAATTCACAATTACGTACTCGAGAAATTTCAATCTTTGACAAAAACAAAGACAACTTCATTTTCTGAACCAAAAAAATACCTGTTGCACGTACGATGAATTAAATCCCATTTGATAATCATATATATTGCTCTAAAGCCTAATCAAGCCGCCTAGCTAACTGTCCAACATACAGCAAACATGCGCTAGGGGAACTGTGTTATCAATGATAGGTACTCAAATCTTATTTGTAGTTATGTGCGGAATTGTAAAAACAGTTGCAAAATCTAGTAGATGCAATGCGAAGGTGCGAGCTGTTGGAAGAAAGAAGACGTTGTAGGACCAAGCATGCGGTACCGACAAGCAGGTGGAGCTTAGAGGCAGTATAAAACTATGGTATAGATGGCAATAGGAACAAAAGGTGCAGTTAATTAAGTTACATAACAAAGGATCTATCAAGTGGAGGATTCGGATAGGCTAGCCCAGACATTGACATACACATTGTGGTGGAGACACTCCTAAAGGTAGGAGAAAAAAATACAGAGCCGACTTGAAAGATAGGAGAAAAAAATAAAAAAAAATATGGAGCCGACTTGAAGCGAGTTCTCGGAGAAGCACGATGACTTCAACAGATAAGAGTTAAGGTAGCGATTGTTGAGTATGGCAGCTCCTATCCTAGTCTTTTTATGATTTAGAAAGGTGTGCTACAAGAAGCCTTAGATGAACCTAATATGATTAGAATTCCTACTTTCTTTGGGAATAAAATTCTTACTGTATTTTGGATAAGGGTTAGGGAGACTATATAAAGCTATAAGGGGTGGTCATGGAGAACCTAAGCAACTAAGCAAAGAAGCCACTTATTCAAAGGTAGAGATGCACGAGAGGATTAGAGGCTGGGTTATTCTTTAGCTCTAGATTCTTGTATAGTTATTATTTAGCTCTAAATTCTCGTATATGGTAAGAATTTGAGGATCCTAAAAGATTTGAGAGAGTTGCGAAAGAATGTCAATCCTTTGTACTCTTTTGAGGTGTGCTTAAGGAATTTGCAGTTGGTTTTGTCAAATCTTTTCTCTTTTGTTATGGTTGTTTTAACGTCATTATTTTAGTTCTCTCTACGAGATTTTTTATTCTTAATAACATTCATGCTTATACCGTATCTTATAAATTCTAATTCGATTTGAGGACTACTCGCATAAGAAGTATCAGACTGTTAACACCTAGCATGCAAATGCAAGCAGTGTTTACTCATCAACACAATGCAAAGGATAGCCCTATGTTGATTGGGCAGAGTACAAAATGTCCTATTCCGTTGGATCAATGACGTCGATGTATCTTATACATTATCGATCGAGAGATTTGAAAAGCCCCTAAAAATTCAAAATGAATTTTCCAAAAATTTTGCTACTTTTTGAGTGATTTTCGGAAACTTTCCCTTTTGGGAAAGTCTCCCCGCGTCCGCTTTCCCTTTTTGGCCGGACGCCTCCCTCTTCCTTTGGCGCCCCGCCTTCTTTCCGCCTCCTCCCCTCCCTGGCGCTTGCGCCCTCTTCCCGTTGGCACCGCTCCCCTTCCCGCCTCCCCCTCTTCCTCTGCGCCCGCTCCCTCCTTCCTCCCGTTGGCGCCTCCCTCGCTCCCCGCCTTCTCCCTCCCGCACACGCTGGCGCCCGCGCCCGCACCGCCTCTGTGCCTCGCGCCCCCGGTTTCGCCCCCGCGCTCGCGTCACCCCCACGCCCCAGTCCGAAGCCGACAGAGCTCCCGCACCACGCGTCGCCCCATCCCTGCACCCGACCCCACCCGGCCTCGCGCCGTCTCTCCTTGCGCGCGACGCGCCGCCACGCCGCCGCTCACCGCTTCCTCTCCGTCGCCTCACCATTATGCCGTGCAGAGCCGCCACGCGCCTCCCCTCCGAGGCGACGCCCTACGCTCCTCTGTTGACTCAGCGCGCGCGGTGCCTTCTCCCCACGAATCCCCTCTCCCTCCGCTCGGGTATAAAACCCCTCCCCCGGCTCCCTCCTTCTCCTTTACTTCCCGAACTTCCCCACCGCCCGCAAACACCTCCCACCACTCCCGTGCACCTCCCCGCACAACCAATTGAGCCTTCGTCGCCCCCACTGCCGTTGCCGCCCCTCCCTGCGCCGGTGAACCCCGTAGCCCAATCTCCCTCTCCCTTCCTCCGTTTCTCAATTACTTTCGCCCATAGCTTCTCCTCGGTGTACTAATCATTGTGGTGCATCCCCCTGGACAGGTGATCGCCCGTGCACCCTCGCCGCCGAAGCTTCCTCCCGGCCGCCGCACCCTCCCCGTGGCCAGCTCGTCTGGAAACTCCCCGGCCGCACCCACCACCACCATTGTGAGCGTCACGTTTCCGAGATCGTGAAACTGCCCCCGATTCAATCTATTTCGGCTCTGGTGATCCCCTCCACCGTCGGGGAACCATCCCCTCCGCTTCGGTCTCCTGCCCTCCCCGATGACCCTCTCACCTCACCAACCCCAAAAACGAGATCCCCTTGCTGCACTCTATCCGATGGAACCTCTCCCGACCCCCCAGAGGCCTTTGCCCTCGCCGGAGAGCGGAGGCGCCGCCCTCTCCGTCCCTCTGGCGCGCGAGCACGGCGAGAGGAGGAAGACGAAGACGTGGCCCCATCGCATCCGCCCGTTCCTCCTGTTGCCGTTTAGCGTCGGCCATTGGATGAAGTTTCGCCGCAGCCATCCGATCTTCATAATCGCACCCCTCCACCTCCGTCCGATCCCTCCCATACCGTTTCGCCCCGCCTCATCCTGGCCACACCACCGGGACGCGCGTCGTTCATCCGGACTGCGTAGGCGCGTGGGAGTGGGCCGCGCCCCCGGCCTGCTTCGTTCCCGCGCGCGCGTTTGGGCCGCGCGGGCCGTCTCTCGGGCCGAGCCACGCTGTAGCCATGGGGCCGGCCCACTACTGTTCCAAACATTTTCCCCGAATTATTAATTTTCAGAAACCAGAAAAATCTAAATAAATCCTAGAAAATCACAGAAAATCCCCAAAAATTCCCAAATTTCACCACTTTGCTCTAAATAATATCCTGGACCCATTTTTGACCTCCATTTCCCCAATTTCATCCCAGTTAAATTTCTAAAATTCCCCATTTGAGGATTTATGCATTTTTACCCTTTTAAAATAGTTTATTTTTACTCGCTTGATTAGTCTCAAGCTGGACTTAATTATTTTACGTGTTTGTACTAGTCTCGAAGACCCGGAAGGCCAGGTGCAGACTCAGGATCCAGACGCTTCTTCGTTCAAGCTAGCCGAGATCGTCTAGATTATCGATAAGTCCCAAATCCTTTGATCATGTTGCAACCCATGTTATTTAATTATGTTATTATGCTATTTGCATTGAGCTAGTTCTGAAATGTTAGTTCAAAATAAAATAAAATGTTTAGAATGACATGATATGTAGTTAAACCTACCATCGACAAATGCCATGTTAAACTTGTAGCCATGCCTTTGCAATCTTAGAAATAATTATCTGTTAATCTAGATAACTGTAGGTTATTATTATCATGCAAAGTCTTATACTAATAAGGTTGTGGCTGCGGGCCAATAGGATTTGCAAACCCGACTCTAGGGTAGGGTGGTATGGGACACCGTGCCCTAGAGCGGAGAGTGCCGGCGTGCAAAAGGTAGAGTAAGGGTTGGGGAAGAGCTGGCGAGTTAGTCTTCGCCCATCTCTTACTCTAGGATTGAAGTTAGGGTAAGAGTGTTGTGGGGCGCCACGAGACGGCTTTCGCCTACCGCTTACCCTAGGTTGGGGTCGCGGGCCTGGCGAGGTTGCGGACCCCTGAAAAATATAAGGACTAGACCCTTACGCTGAGCAAATGACATGGTGATCGCTCAACCACAGGAGTTGACTTGTCAACACTGGTTTAATAGCTGCTCAACTCGATTGAAACTCTACAGGTGTTGAGAAAGCTTGGTGTTGAGACAAGCGAGGTTAGGTAGGTCGTGCTGCGGGTGCCTAACAGCGGTAGAGTTCACTCGAAGCGGACGGGAGTTTTATTGTGCCAGACCCGAGTGAATTCTACCGGGTAGAGCCTATATAAAGAGTTAAGCAGTGAAACGATCTGGCTTTCTTAACCCGGACGCGGAAGTTAAGAAATCGTGTGAGTAAAGCTGAGCAAACTCTGCAGAGTCAAATAAATGGTATTCGAATACGTCGTGCTCCCGGTTAATGGAGCTGTGTCAATTGGGTGATTCCAGCAGCAAAGCTTAAGTAGTTTTGTACATGCTTTAACTTGTTCAGTTGGTTAATTAACTTTTCGTGAAAACCCCTGAGATCTTAAGGAGTAGTTTTGGGTCCGTTTTATCAAAAGGTTTGCAAATAAAACTGCATTCACTCAAAGTTAATAAACCAAATATACTCATTTCCTTTGTTAATCCGTGCATGTGGTAAGTTAGAGTCCCTTTGGGACTTGCTGAGCCGGTTGTTTGGCTCACGACTTGCTTAATCCACTCTTTAGAGGATCAAGACGAAGGTGAAGGTCTCCCCGTCGAGGACGCCCCTGAGGATCGCTTCTTCAACGAGGACCCGTGGCTTTAGGTCTTGGCCGCGCTCAAGCGGATTCTGGAGTTTTTGTGATGTAAGTATACTTTGGGCTTGCACGCCCCGCTGTCGAAAAATGGATGTTAATCCATATGTAAAATATATGCTGGATCTTTGTTGTAAGCATGCAATGGTATACTCTTGCGCGACACTCCATAACTATTCATGCGTGGATAGTTGCGGAATGCCGTGTCTGTGCACGCCCCTGAAAACGGGGGCGTTACAAGATTGAGCAATTCCATGGAGAAATTAGACCGACAAGAATTCATCTCCTCTTGTGATAATAAACCTGAAACTTTCACCAATTGACACGTTCTAGAAGCTCTTGAGAAAAACATGGCCATTTGTGGGTAAGCGGCAGGTTAACTTCATGAGATACGGGGTAGGTTCGCCATCCCTTTCCATGAACAGCTCGAGTGTCTTGAGACTCCTTACCAACTGCTAAATGGCTATGTCATATGCATCTACATATGTGCTCCTTCCTATGCACTTCTTGCTTCAGATTAGTCTTCTGTGTTTGAAGATAAACACTTCGGCAGGTACAACCACAGCCTTGAGATATGATTTTGAAACTAATAGCATCTCACATATCGATCATATTCAGCTACTCGAGCATATATTCTAGGTGCATGCATGGTTCTTGATTTAAGCAGAGAATTAAGGAGGGGAAAATTGTAACGGCCCCATTTTTTAGAAATAGGGTCATCGTACATCCTGCAACAGATCAGGAATTCCATTACGAACTGAAGGAATATCATAGCTACTCATGAACATTTAAAAATAATTAACTTAATTAAAAATAAAACCTAACGATCAACTTTAGCAACAATATGAGCGTCCAAATCTAAAATTTAACTTACATTCCGAAGAATCGAAGAAATTTCCTTAGAAATGCTTAATATAATTGTAACTTTAATACGAAAGATTGAAGTATCCTTTTCTCTTTCGTTACTATTTTGTTGGAGTTAAGCAAGTTGGGCGTCAATGCTTTGCCGTCGTATCTTTTCAAGACATCAAGCATATGTTTTGATACAGTACTACAGATCAACAACCTCATGGTAGGTGTGTTAAGAGGGTTCAAGACCCAGACAACTCCACTGTATACATTAGAAAAGATGGCTCCAAACTCCAACTCATTCACACTTGTTAGCTGGCTAAGTGGTCACTACACTTGTGAGAACACTTGCAGATTTACATGTACACCTGGTAGGGGCCAAGGGCTTACATGACAATGTAAACAGGAAAATCCAAGGGCCCACCCCCGTTAGGAGCACAAGATTTTTTTTTATTATTATTCCTACAGGGCCTCAAAGGAAAAGAAAAACCCTAAAGTGGATTCAGAAGGTGATGAGTTGGGGCTAGTTCATCTTGCTAGTACTGCTTTTGTCTTTCTCCTGTAACTTGCATGATGCAGGATTTTCAATTTTTTGGCATTTGTGTGCTTTGGGCCTGTTCTTTTTGGCTGAAGCTTATGGTTTTTGGCTGTGACTTGTGGTTTTTAGGCTGTTTGTGCGAGAAATTATAGAGTAACAAAAACTCACATGCGGTTTTTGCCGATATAAATAAAGTCGATAAAGTATGTACTACAATTAACTAGTAGACCTATCTTGAAAAGATACTCCATTTAAAAGCTAGTTACTGTAGAAAAGCTGAAAAAAGCTTTTAGAAGCTGAAAAGAATAGGGCCTTTGTTTTTTTATGAGGGTACAATGCAGATGCACACTCAACGCACCCCCCACACACACGTGTGTTCGTCTACTACATATGTCTACAGTTAACCGATGATCGGAGATTACGGAGTCTCTAAAGCACGGGCACGTACTATCCTACTTAGAGCATCTCCAACAGTATGAGTTAGTTACTAGCTCTAAGACAACTTCTCCAATAGTACTAACTTTTAGCACATAGCTCATAATATAAATAGCCTCACATGACACTCTCACATAATCTTGGAATGTGTGTATGAGACTAGCTCTTGATCAAGAGATGGTTTTTCTCTCTCTTCTATTAAAATATGAAATAATATGCTTAGGGCTAACTCATAAGTCACTATTGGAGATGCTCTTAGCGCACACACGTATGTACCTATTTATTAAATTGGTGACCACGAGTGTTGAATCCAAGATTCAAACATAGGTGGCCTGGGCGCATTAGGGCCTCTTCTTTTCAGATTCTAAAAGTTGTTTTGAGTTTTTTTATAGTAACTAGTTTTCAAACGGTACGTCTTTTTAAGGCGGGCTCTATAAGTTAATTATAGTACAGACTGTAATGACTTCATTTATATCGGTTACCACCATATGTGAGTTTCTGTTACTCCATATTATCTCTCAAACAACTCAAAAGTTATAAGCCACAACCAAAAACTATAAGCCAAAGCAAAAAAGAACAAACCCAAAAACACGTCTAAAATTGATCGACAGTGAAATGCGATATTTGTAGCTTAGGCCTCAACATCACAATTAAATACCCGAAAAATTTCAATCTTTGACAATACAAAGACAACTTCATTTTCTGAGCCAAAAAAATATCTATTGCACGTACGATGAATTAAATCCCATTTGATAATCATATATGTTGCTATCAAGCCTAATCAAGCCGCCTAGCTAATTGTCCAACATACAGCAAACATACGCTGGGGGACCACTTCCACCTTCTCTTCCGAGCCCATCCTCCACTGCCTTTCTTCCCCTCTAATACAAAAAAAGTCAAAAAAAAATAAACTCAGTTCAAAATGACATTCAACGCCGTTCAAAAAATTCACTCGACTTTGAAAAAAATGTAACTTGGTCTGAAAAAACAACTCGGTGTGTCGGGAAAATTCAACTCCATCTCGAGAAATTTCAACTTGATTTAGAGATATTTCATGTCAGTTCAAGAAAAATTCAAAACAAGCTCAAATCAAAGCTTTTAAATGTTTCCTCCCGGCGGGCGGCACGCGTAGCTCGCTTGCTCTTGTTTGCTCTCTCTCTCTCTCTCTCTCTCTCTCTCTCTCTCTCTCTCTCTTCTCAAGCAAGTGAGGGAAGCAACCGTCGAGCATACCACGCGTCAGCCATCGGGGTTGCTTCCATGAGTTACCCATAGATTACTCCGTACGTTGCTTCATAATTATTGTGGTTATGCATCAAACAATAGATATCGAAGTTTCAGGGAACCCAGAGCTTAAGACTCAAGAGTGAGCACGTATAACATATATGCAATGTTTAATTTTGGCTCAAGTTCTTCCCTTACACTATATCTCGTTGCTCCCTCCCATGTTTCTTTAGAAGTCATATTTATAGCCATAGAAGAAGGTATTTACACAAATGCCCCCATGGTCTTACCTAGCAAGGGCATACATGTCATTTCCTCGGCATAGCTTTAGTGGGCCTGCCTTCTATCTACATGCATAACTGGGCTTTGCCCTGGTGGGCCGATTGGGCCAAGGTGGGGGTCACCCCCTCAATAGTAGCCTCTCATGGTCAAGGGTTTCGCAATCACTAGGCCGAAACTATGTCGTTCGCACTTTAGCCCCCTCCGTCCTCTCAGCCCAATGGTGTGATCCTTCAGATGTTGTACATCTTCGTTACACTAGTCGTTGCACATGTTTTCCTTCAAGGCACCTCTAGGGAGTATGGTTGGATACCGTGCTTCAGTGTTCACTTGCTAGACAGCCTTCCCTACGGGCCCACTTCATTCGATACATTTGCCTTTCGGTTGGGTTTTGTGCATTTGCTAGACCCTTCTCCAATCCGAGGTGCCACCTTCATTCTCCGATCATTGGCTGAGGTGTGTGCATGTGCGGAGGGCCTCCCCAAGGGTATGCCTTTGGTTTAGGCTGTGTGGCCTAATCTCGTGCATCTGAACCCCCTTCTTGCGAGGCCAAGTCCGTGGTCTTTATTTCCTTCCACGTGTCCTATCACCTGGGTTACCATACTTGCCTCATACGCTAGCCCTGTGCATGCACTGCTAGCTTCATACACGTAGCGTTGATCTAGACGTTGGAATGTGGGCGGTTGTGCTTGCCTCCTCAAAAGCCTCGTCTATCCCACCAATATTAAGGCATACAACAGTTTCGTTTCTTCATTTTTCGCTACTATTTCATCTTGCTACTCTCTATCTCCTTTATTACTCACTGTGGAGCCTAGTTTCCATCCTTTGTTTTCGGCTGGTGCTTAGCCATCCAACAACCTTGTACAAGCTTGCCCCCGCCATTGCCAGCATGACCCGAGGAAGCCAACACGTTGTCCACATGGGCGCGGGTGCAGTGGCATCCAATCGTGGCAGTGGCGCTCACGATGGCATGTTCAGTGAGGATGCATAGTCCGAGCCAGCCATCAGTAAGCGTTGGAGGAGGTCAGAGTGAGTTGGTTCATTCATGAACATGCTTGACAATTCACTGGCAATAGACGAGCTCCTAAGCGCACTTGTGCAGGATGGCAAGGTCTCTGATTAACATCTCATTCGATGGTCAAATGTAGAGGAGGTGGTTCCCAAGCTGAGGGATGGTGAGAATTTGGCCTTCACCGCCTATGTTGACACATGTCTTCGTCTTCCCTCCGCAAACTTTGTGGGTGATGTGCTCCAGGCCTATGACCTAGAGCTCCCGCAACTGATCACAAATGCCATCACATGGCTGGTGTTCTTCTCGTGGGCTGCATGATTGGAGACCACGATCCCAAGCGCGGCACAGGCTACTCGAAGGACTTCCCTCCAACTCCATACAGACAAAGTAGGAGTCCAACTGGTTGCGGAGGTGGTTCTACCACAACGTGAAGCTGGGCAGCCACCTCCGTTGGACCAGGTGGAGTATGGATTTTGTGTTCTCTCCATGCACGAAGCTCGATCAGGGTGATGAGGCTCAAGTGAAGAGGTTCCATGCACTTGCGCGATGCATGAATATGTGGGACCTTGCGAAGGAATTTTGTATGCTCCGTGTGTCCCCACTGGCCCAAACCTAGCTGCTGAAGACCAGGCCGCGTCGGGAGGACAGAATTTAGGGTCCCCTGACCCAGCTCACGAGGCCTACAGGTCTAGGTACAACCCAAACTTTTTGTCCGCCTAGATGCTTTCTGTTCACACCCACTGATTTGTGCTTTGTGTACGTATTTCAATACTATCACTGGAGGAGGCCAACAAGGCCGCAGCCGTGTTCCTTGGCCCATATATCCCATAGGAACACAACCATCAGTCTGCCACACCTCCGACGACCCTCGCATCAACCGCTTGTGTGAGGCCCTCGGTTGCCAGTGCCTAAACACTTTGCCCCCTCTGTTAGTGGTGGCCATGGCCATAGACTATAAGGGTGTGATGTTGAAGATGGTGGCGGTTGCAAGGATACAAATGCAAATAATTGCCCAGCCCCATTGTTGTGATTTTGGTTTTCGGCACCCCACACTCCCCTTGGGCCAGAGGCTAGTGCGAATGAACTGAGCAATGGCGAAGATGATATGATGAGGGTGGGGGAGGGCGAAAGCGAGGATAGCACCAATGGGGCACGTGAGATGGATAGCCTTGGGGCTACCCTCGAAGACAAGGCCAAAGGTTACACTGTGGCCACGGACCCGCACACCCTGCTGTCTTCCTTGTTAGTGATGGACCCACCCTTGGGAGGTTCACTTAGGCATCCGGCAAAGCATGCTTAGTTCAACTCTTCGTCGACTGGCCCTACCACAGGGTACATGGTAGCTCTGGATGTGATGGAGGATTATAGCTCTAAGGCAGTTGCCCCCCAAATCCCAGTGGCAAAGTGGCGGATTCTACTCCACCATGTCCCGCTGCACAAAGTCCAATGCATCCCGACAGTGACTGGACTCTTGAGCACATTCTTGGCAGCTCCGTTGCAGGTTTGAGCCCTTCCTTTGATTTGTGGGACTTCATGCAGCTATCTCCACTATGTACTCTAACGTTGTTGCCCTCGATAGTAACTCCGCCTTCTTCGGCAATGATCGAACATATGTCTATTGACGATGTGGCTTAGAATAGCATGCTTGCAGTGCTACCAGAGGAGGCTTCCCGCTCGGCCTTGGTGGATGTGTCAGGGGTGATGCTCATTGGCTCTCCTTGGGAGATTTCATTCTTAGGAAGGATGTGTTTTGTGCCATGTGAGCCATGGCAGACTGCGTGAATAACTCACTTGACTGGTGAGTCTTACAGTATTATGTGTCAGATCTCCATCTTGGTGCCCTCGAGGCCTGCAAGGCGAAGGTACCTTCATTGTCCACTCCTGTTTGTCTTTTCTTCCTACGTTTGTGTGCCTCATCTTGTGACTTTTCTATCAGAAGGTGGCTCTATCACGTGTGCTGCAAGCTGTGATCCACCATGAGGTTGCGAGCTAGTAGGAGCAGATGGGGTGGCTCAGAAAGCTAGTGAGATGGCCTAGGTACTCACAACTGAGTGGGTGGATTGGATTCGCTTTCTCGAGATGGAGGGGGTGAAGGCCATCATTGATGCGAAAGCTGTGGTGCTGGAGGCTGATAGAGGAGATGCATAACTTCCTGCAGCAAATTGTTGGCCTTGAGCAAGAGAAGGCTCATTTGGCGATGGATGTTGCAGAGGGCCACCATGTTCACGACCAAGTAGTCGTGCAACCTGGGAGTCCATGGAGATGCTAGAGGGTACACCTGGCGAGCTGGCCGTTTTGGTCCCTAATAGGTTGCATGGCCCGGAGGACCTCATTAGCAGCATCTGACGCATCTATGATGCCTCCGTGCTCTCCCTCAACGCCACGTAGGCCTACAACAACAATTGTTCACAGGTTACTACACAATTGCTGCTGGGGATGCTTCATACCTACGGCTATAACCATGTAAGCAACCTAGCAAACCCCCAGCTTGGCCTTTCTCCTAGAGCTGCGATGATGCTGAGCGGTCTTCATGCGATGCGAAAGTTTGTTTGATGCTTTCGCAAGCACATTTGGGCCTATCTTGGCAAGGCTATGGCGAAGACCCCACTCCACTGGGTGCTTGGTGGCCCTAGCGATGTGGGTTCGTGCCTGGGTGGTGCGCCTCAACAACCTGGACCTGACAGGATGGATCGATAGGTGTGAAGTCATCGAACCCCATGTAGCTAGCTTTTTCACATTGATTTGACTTGGAAGTGTTGGGAGGCAATAAGCATGCAGGGTAACTATTAATACTGTGATGTTACCTATATGTAATTTTTTCTTTTTTGTTCGGTGGGCGGGTCAGCTCCACCCTTATGTTGGTACACCTATTTTGGTGAAGACTTACTTATAGTGTTCATGTACTTCATGTGTATCTTGTCTACTTATGTCATTACTATCTTTATTCTTGACAGGTCCCCTTTGCAGATCGCTTACTCCGACATGAGCTCCATCATTGGGATCAGCACAAAGACTCCATGTAGTCTCGGTTACATGTTCATCCCATCGAGTATATAAATATAGAGAGCTCCGATGAGGACGATTAGCCCATATTCTCCGAACCTTATGTCTTCTCATTTCTCTTTTTTTGTTTGGTCGAGCTGCTTGCAGCCTTCGTGCCATGTTAAAGGTTTGTGTAGGTTCTCGCATGCGGTAGGTCTATCAGGTGGCGATAAGCTTCGTAGGTTCACGTGCTCCGTCCCCCCACCTTCGAATGAGCAACATCGAAGACAGTAGTAGAGTTTGTATGTTCTCGTGTGTTTGTCCTCCACTCTTCGAACAAGCGTCGCCGAAGATGGCGATAGGCTTCGTAGGTTTGTGTGCGCTCCGTCCCCCGCCCTTGAAATGAGAGTCATCAAAGATGGTGGTAAGCTTTGTAGGTTCACGCATGTTCCGTTCCCTGCCCTTCAAACAAGCATCGTCGAAGACGGCGGTAGTTTTCACATGTTCGTGCATGCTCCATAGAGTGGCACGGGACACGATGTCCTCTGAACCTTCTTTTAGACTCCGTGGAGTATGCTGGGGCACGTTGCCCTCTCGGCATTGATTTTAGTGGGAGGGCAACCCTTAATGAAGTCATTGTACCTTTTGTTTTTGGAAAACCACTTTATTGACCCCATTTGTGTGGATAGGCTTTGCATTACATTCTTACAAGAGCGGTGCAAAGGCTAGTGATTTAGGGTGCTTCTCTCCATAGCATTTGGAGTCCCCCTCTGTGAGTCTAGGCGTAGTAGCGGCGCAGGCGGTCACTATTCCAAGCATGTTTTAGCGGCTGATAGTGGAGGCCTACAGAGCCTTCTTGAGGTCGAGGTCCCCTATCGCAAGCTAATGCGCCTTGACCCTTTTGTTGTAGAAATCTGTAGTTGCCCCTGTGTACCTTGTGATTTTGTTGGCTGCCTGGAGTCTAGCTTCATTAGTGAGGTCTAGCAATAGCTCTCATTCTGTCGAGGGTGCCTACGCATACATGCGGCAGGACTTCGTTTTTAGTTCTTCGGGCATCATGGCCTCACCAAAGAGCAACTTAAATGGGTGAATTTGGTGGGGCACGTGGTTGTGGTATGCATGGACCAGAGTACCTTTGGGCGACCGATCAAGCGCTTTTTCATTCCATTTGAGATGGTGTTGTTTGTGCATTCGATGACCCGTTGGACCACGAATGGCCTACGAAGGCATAGCATACTTTGATGCCCATGCGTTCGCAAAATCCCTGGAAGCCTCCTCCGTTGAACTATAAGCTATTGTCCACAGTGACTTCTCTAGGGACTCCAAACCGGCATATTATATTTTTTCAGAGGAACTTCGACACCACCGCTGATGTGATTCTAGTGAGGAGCTACGCATGCACCCATTTTGAGTAGTAATCATAGGCCACAATGATGAGGCGCATTTCGCCTGGCATGCGTGGGAGCGGCCCTATAATATCGAGCGCTAGGCATGCAGTTTAGGTTGTAGAGGGTCAACGGTATGTGTGCCTGAATCTCCCTCTCCACTGGTACCCTTGGTAGCATTTGACCAGTCTCCGTGTACCCGAAGTGGCCGTGGGCCAATAGAAGCCCTGACAGAAAGCCCTTCCCACCAGGGTGCATCATGAAGAACTAGGACAAGGCAACCCCCTATAGGGAAAGTGGCATCCCCTTTGCTTTTGTGGAGTCATCTCCCTCTGCGGCTTCGATGGAAGTCTCGTAGACATGTAGGACCTCACAGGGGGGGTCAATGTCACCTTTATAGGCCTCCATCATAGGTATCTTGAACCCCTTTGGCCAGGTGCTCCATTGCAGGCCCACACTGAGTGGTGACTCAGGGTTCACCTACCGAGGGGCATTGCGAGCACCGACGTTAGTGCCCAAACTTTCCATCCCTTCCGCAGCCGCTTCTGTCGTGGCGACAGCGGGGGTCTGCTGACTCTACACCTCTTGCATCTCACACATGGCCTTTCGCAAAACTACCAACTCCCACTGTAATGTCCCGTAGAATGCCTCCAGACCGCCTTCACTCAGGACCGATGTCAGAACCAAGGTGCCCTCGGCTCATCGCATGGCGGTGGTGAAGGTGTCGGGGCCATCGGAGGTCACTACCTCAACGGCGGGGGCACCCAAATTGTCGGGAGCCGTCAGCTCAAGATCCTCCGTTTGCAAGGCTACCTGCTTCGCAGTCTACATCGCCGCCAAAAGGCCATCTTCATTACCTGTCACGGCATTGACCACGGCCACACCGTCACGCTGATGCGCTACTGCCATAGGGGTGGGGGCCCTCGACCATCGGCTTCCTCATCCTCGCAGCCGTGGCGCCCCTCTTTCGCTTTAAGGACAGTGTCGTCTTCTTCCTTTGTGCCATTTGGCCTAGGCACCTTTGTTTTAGCTTGTAGTTTCTACCACCACTCTCCACGGACAACACCAACTGTTGTAGTTACACGCTAAACAGTAGATATCGGAGCTTCGGAGAACCCGAGAGGGGTACCTGGAGCTTAAGACTCAAGAGGGAGCGGTGTATAATGTATATACAATGCTTAATTTCGGCTCAAGTTCTTTCCTTAGGGCATGTACAATGCAAGATGCTTATATATGAATGCTTAAAGAGAGAAAATATAGCCACATCATCAAGCACTCATGCAAAAGTTATTTCCTCCAATGCAAGCATCTTTTTCGTGGGTGCTTAGATGCTATATTATCTATTAATAGATATAGTTATACACATAAGCACCTACTAAGCACCGATGCTTATTTAAGCATCGATGCTTCAAAATAAGCAGCTTATCTATCCTATGTGACAAGAAAAATCAGTTTTTCATTACTAAGCATCTCTCTAAGTGTTTGCATTGTACATGCTCTTACACACCCTCTCTCTCTCCTCCCTCATATACTACCTTAGGGATCATATTTATACTTATGGAAGAAGGTGTTTGTACAAATGCACTCCTTAGGATCTTAACTAGCAAGGTTCCTTAGGATCTTAACTAGCAAGGACATACATATTTTTTTCCTCAGCATAGATTTAGTGAGTCCGCTTCTAGCTACATACATAACATGGCTTTGCCCTGAACCGATTGGTCCCCCTTGAAAAAGTCCACGTTTTAGTTGTAACATGCAGCCAAATCCAATGCAAATGCTAGTACGTACGGGATCACAGCTGAGTGCTCAGTGCTCGTGACGGCGAGACATACGCAGCTTACCTACAAGGAGTACTGACCAAGCCTCTCACGCAGTAGGCAGTACTGCTTGGACCAGTCTTTTTGTTGCTTGCGAAATTGATACATCTCAATTTCCCGACGTATAGCACTTGGACCACTACGCTGGCTGAAACAGAAAAAACCAATATAAAAATGCAAGTAGTGCACTGAAAGCTCGGCACACCGCACACGACAAAGCACGTTAACTTAAGAGCCTGTGCTCCGGCATCCAGGTTTCCAGCCAGTGTCGCGCGCTCCAATTCCAGTGCCTCGTCGAACTGCTTCCTCCCTAGGTAGAGCTCCATCGTCGCGCGCGGCGTTGGTGGTCATGGCGCCGGGTGTCTTCAACGCCGCCGGCACCGCCGTGCTGGCCGTCGCCGTGTCTCTCGCGGTGCACGTCGCGCTCAACAGCCCCATCCAACCGGTCATGTCGCCTCCGCGGCCCGCCAATCGCTACCCTCCCAACGGCCTCCTCCAGGTTGGTTGATTCTGCTATGCTACTAAATCTCATGCACGATTTAATCTTGCCGTGTCATGTCGTACGTGACACGTACATGTATGTGCATCTGCCGGAAGAGGCTGGAGAAGCTGGGGGAAGGGAGGCTGAGCGCGCCGGAGGACGTATACGTGGACGCGGCGGCGGG
Source organism: Dendrocalamus sinicus (assembly GCA_036346575.1). Lineage (NCBI taxonomy): Eukaryota > Viridiplantae > Streptophyta > Magnoliopsida > Poales > Poaceae > Dendrocalamus > Dendrocalamus sinicus. Next base: position 4,297,121 of record CM070660.1, on the reverse strand, counting down.
CGGGACGGTGTACACGGCGACGAGGGACGGGTGGCTGCAGAGGATGCACCCGAACGGGTCGTGGGAGAACTGGCAGTTCGTCGGCGGCTCGGGCCTCCTCGGAATCGCGCCATCCGCCGACGGCAGCATGCTCGTCTGCGACGCGGACAAGGTACGTACGTGTACATGCGCGCGGGCGTCCGTTATGTTCGGCGGCCTGATCTGATCGATCAAGGCCAGCCGGCTATTTGCATGCACCACACGCATGACCAAATCGCATCGGTGATCGCTTCGGATCAGTTAGGAATTTGTTTTCCTCCATATAATTGAATTTTTTTTAAAGCAAGCAGAAGTTGGATGATATATTAGAAGGAAAAAATAGATCTGATCAATTTATAGGAAGCATAAGCGACGCTTGTGGTGGAATAAAAAGGGTAAAAGATTTACTCTTTACAAGGAATTAAGGAGGCGACAAGATGAGTTAGATATTGCATGCTAGACAACATTGTTTGTCCTTTCAGTTAACTCCTTTAAATATTTTGCTTCAGCCAACTCCTAGAGCTTGGTCTCGTCCCTGATTAGTGTTAAGATCTCACGTTGTGTTAAATGCTTATTTTGGAAGATGCGTCTGTTCATTCCTTCCACCATTGCCAGAGGATAAGGATAATGAGTGTGTTCGCAGCCTTTGTGAGGCCGATCAGGGAGTCGACCCGCTTGAGCCACCAATGTTCAATTATCGTCGGTTAGTCCCAGTTTGTTGGATCAAACATTGGCAGGTGCAGCCATTTTGCTATTTGAGTCCATATATGCCAGATTGTCGAGCAGTCGATTAAGAGGTGCATTGTAGTTTCAAGGTTTTTGTTGCACATTTGGCAGAAGTAGTTGTTTGGCCATCCTTGAATTGTAGTCTTTGGGCTGTCCAAATTTTATCCTGCAACATTAACCAAGCGAATAACTTACAACGCAAGGGCGCCCAAGCTTTCCAAATGATGGCTTTGTACGAGGTTCAAAATAATTCTAAAAACTGTGCTCGATAGGCCAAGGCTAGAAACTGTGCTCGATAACCAACATTAACGCCGGGCTTGAGCTAGGCTTTTCAAGGCCAGGCTGTTTTTAGGCCCAACCCGGCCTTGAACAGGTCTACATGATGGTGATTATTTCAGTCGGTGCATGTGAGGCATTCAGATTGTCTAATAACTGTAGGATGCATGGCATCTAGAAGATTGTTGGATAGATTACCTATGGCTATAATGGGAAGCAAATTTATTAGTGCTTTCCGGCTCACTATAGTTGAATTGCTACTCAAACAAATTTATTAGAATTATCCAATTGATGTTGAACCTCACCTTTTTTTCTTGATAGAGAGAAGATGTTGTCCCTCTATTCAAGGGCGGCCCTAGGCATGGGCAGCTGGGGCAACTGCCTAGGGCCCATAAAAGCTAAAGGCCTCTAGCCCATGTATGTTAGTATGTATACATACCCTATGTACTGAATACTAAACATAGTTGATTAATGGTTAGTTGGGCCAGGCGGCCAGCTGCCAAAGTCAAGTAATAGCCCATTTTATCCATACTGTGCATCTAGTGCTAAGCGCTCCCTATATATCTAAGCATAGACATTCACAGTGAGAACACATCGAGTGAGTTATCTACCAGATCCAATCGATCACGCACAACCTTGACCTCTCCACTCCTCTTCCGGTTTTCTCTTCCCCAAAACAAACACCGCCATTGTCGCCATTATTGGAGGAGAGCCCGATTTCATCGATTCCCGACAAATTTGCCTTCAATTTGTTTATTTTGTAATGGTTCTACTTGAAATCCTGTTATATAGCCGTTGCATACATGATATGTTTTTCTGATTTTTTGTTTCTTGATTATCTGTTAAATGCCACTCCAAGTCTCTAATGAAACATCTACATTATCTAGAACAAAATCTTGGAATTTCTTATAACATTATTTTTTTTATATAAAGATATCCATCAGATATGAGATAGGCAGATTGAAAAACAATTTGAGGTCATCAATGTCACATGAAAAGTTGAATGGTTTAGCCACTTTATGCATTGAGAATGCTATGTTGGATCGTATTGATGTTAATACTATTATTAATGGCTAGGTTCGAACCAGCTTATAGCTGGCTTATACTCGTACTGTCTACAGTAACTAGCTTTTAAACGATGCGTTTTTTAAGGTCGGGTCAATAGGAATGTTGTAGTAAAAAGTGTAATGTGTTCAGCTGTACCGACCAAAATTATATACAACTATTTTCCTATGCGTACTACTTCTCGCGAACAGCTAGAATTCAAATATTTAAGTCATAAGCCATCAACACAAAAGAACCCACCCAATGACAATGCTAGAAGCAATTGCTTTCTGTGATAATTCTATTTATGACTCGCTTGCTTGTTCGGCAAGTGATAGATGATGCTTTATGGCTCTCCTAGTGTGCTTTAGCTAATGTAGTTTTCTCCTAAATTATTTTGTCCTTAGTTATATGTTGTAGTTTTTAAGACTTATTCATAATATTAATGTGCCAGTGGATTATCACTAATTAGTACTTTGTATTTTGTAATATACTGTCTAATGTTGCCAATAAGTACTTTATCTTTTGTGACATACTAAATCTTTTACAATTGATAATAAAAACGAAGTGTCTCCACTTTTGTCACGCCGAGGGCCTCCAAAACAGCCCTGCCTCTATTTCCCCGTTACTCCTTTTCCAATTTCTGAGATATAAAAATCCCATAACTTCCCTATTTGCTACTCATTTTTAGCTAAAATTGAGAATGCGTTGAATCATGTAGAGAAGGTGCCTGTTCGTTGCAATAGCATGAGACACCGCTCAAAACTTATGCGTTGGTGTAAATTTACCAGGGATTGCTAAGAGTTGGTGAGGACGGACGTGTAATCCTTCTTACTTCAGCGGTCGAAGGCTCCACGATCAGGTTGGCTTCTTCAATCTGGAGCAGCCGGGTTTCCTGAACCTATGCATGACCGTTGCACCAGCACTTCTTTCCACCGTCAGGTTTGCAAACGATTTGGTCGAGGCCTCCGACGGCACGGTCTACTTCAGCGACGCAAGCACCAGGTTCGGCTCCGACAACTGGTTCCTCGGCTACCTCGAGTCCCGTTTCACCGGCCGCCTCCTCAAGTACGACCCCCGCGACGGCGAGACGTCCGTCGTGCTCGACGGCCTCGGCTTCGCCAACGGCGTCGCCCTGTCGCGCGATGAGGCCTTCCTCGTGATCTGCGAATCGATGCGGTTAATTTACCCGAATTATGCTATTGCAGGCTTGCAGCACCATCTTGGTCTTCAAGTGACCATGCAATTTTTGTGAAGTGCAGGTATAGATGCTTGAAATTGTGGCTGAAAGGGGAGAAGGCTGGCCAGGCAGAGGTCTTCGTTGACAACCTCCCGGGGTCTCCCGATAACATTCGTCTCGCGCCAGATGGTTCCTTCTGGGTTGCCCTTATCCAGGTTAGCCTTTCAACCTTTAACTTCTGATCGTCCATGGCACCATGCGAAGATCGAAAAGCATCATCTTACGATTTCCAACGCATGAAATGCAGGTGAGGTCGCCATGGCTCGACCTGATCACCCGCTGGACCTTGACCAAGAGAGTTGTCGCTTCGTTCCCCGTGCTCGTCGAGAGGATCAAGGCGACACTCAAGGGAGCAATGGTGGCTCAGGTGTCGGAAATTGGTGAGATCATCCGGGTGCTCGACGACGCGGAAGGGAAGGTGATCAACTTCGTCTCTTCGGCAACGGAGTTCAACGGATATCTCTTCCTCGGCAGCCTTTCGACGAACTTCATAGGCAAAATATCTTTGGCACAGGTACCACAAGGACAAGATGCAGTTTCTTCGTAGACATTTACAGTTTAGTGTCGTCATCTGTTGTTATCGGAATAAAGTAGGGGGCATCTTGTAGTTGACAGATGCAGCATTGTCATACACAACTCTGCCTCTGGAGTACAGCAATCAGCTATCAGTTGTCGTTTCAGAATTTACAGCGTTGTAAAAGATTGAAAAGACTTCTGCCTGAGCAATTTGTTTCGTTCGGCCTTCAGCTCTGCCTGCACGCAAGAATGGCTTCTGTTCGCATTTTGAAAATTGGATCCATGTTCCTGACATATCCCACCTGGAACAGTAGTTTTACTTGCACTGTTCAGGATAAGGTGATGCGCAAATATGGCAGCATATCCGCATTAGGAGAAAAAAGAGCATTACCTCAAGCTCAAAGACTCCGAAATCCTCCTTATAGGCGTCTAGCATTGCAGATAGTGCCATCTGAAAACAAGAGGAGCAAAAACAAACTACTACGGGTTTCAATCACCACATTAGGACTTAGAGACTAAAAATAGGCCAGTTCAGCGATTATGAAAGTGCAGGGAACCAAGCTCATAGACAAGCATCGTTAACAGTGTGAGTCCAAGATACTGCTGCACAAATAAATATGCAAAGAAATATGAGATCCCAAGCAGCAACTCCCTATTTGAGTCAAAACTTCAGGAGTAAGTGTTCAAAGAAAACCAACGAAATAGTGCTCTTAGTAATAATGTCCTGAAATTCAGCTTTAGAGAACAATGTTACTGGTTACTGCAATTGTCATAGCCATCACACTGCATGTCTAAGCTATACAAAACTGTCAATACTTGAACACATGATGTTCTTAAAAATCACAAGCAGGAACCTTGAAATAGTTAACAGCCTCCTGTGTGATTCCTTGGTAAATAGCAATATTGTTAGAGAACATGTAAATGAGCTATTAATATATCAAATGAATAAGTTCCAGCTTCTATAAAAGGACATCAGGAAGATGATCAATGCCGAGTAGATTACATCATCCCTATTTCTGTTCACCATAGGAGGTTTTGTCTGTGCTGATTATGTTTGGTATTAGATAGTCACACGCACCTCAATGGTTGACTCAAATGATAAAGAAGGATTTGTCATCATTTTCTTCTCAAGAAACTCCATAGCTTCACTCTCTTTGAGACCAGCGCTTACTGCCTGAGGAGAGGACATCGGAGAATTCAAATTCTTTTTTTAATGTAGAACGTGCTCCTAACTCATGGGTGGTTTCTCCACCAAGAATGTTCATTGGCTATATAATCAAAACAGTTTATAGTTGCATGGTAGTGTAAAAAAGAAAAAGTATCTTATCTGTGGATTTCATAGTCATCCACAAAAAGAAATGCGACTGACTTGCATCAGATGAACACGGCAAGTTAATGAACAGCACAAAATTCCTTGAATACCTTGTGGCCAAAGACTAGTCCAGCAGGATCAGATGTAAAGAGCTGGGGGGTTCCTTTCTCTTCATCAATTCCCAAGATCATAGCAACTGTGAAAGAAATGAAAATGATTGGACTAACCAATAAGATGTTTCAGAACATAAAGGAGAAGAAGATGATGGCAGGTTTCACCACTCCCCAATACGCAAGTCAGATAGTAGGACTGACCAATTCCATAAGGTCTCGTGTGAGCATGCTGGGTGCAGATCTGTGCTCTTGTTGCAATCCTACAAACAAGCAAAAATACGCAGTTGGTCAAATGAAGAACATACCAGTGAAATAAACTAAGTATGCTAATTAAGTTATTGAACGGAGTAATGTGTACATATAGCTTCTCTATTACTTAAAAGGAGGTTGTGAGTGCTGATTGATGCATTCTCCACCTCCTCCCACCTCTCCTCTCACATCCCTCTTCTACCCTAAAAAATCTCTAACAAAAATATCACCTCATAAGAAACAAATTAAATTTGCCTCCCACAAATTCCTTTTATATGGATCTTTGTCATTCCCTCATCTCTTTGCTTTTCAGTCACCACCAACGAATAAAGTTGCAACAAATGTTGATATCGCTAGGTCATCCTGTTCATCACCGTCGATTGAGGCCACCTCTGCTGGCCGCAACATGGTCCAATTTGGCCGCAGTCGACACAACAATGCCGATGTTTGGTTGAGAACATGGTGTAAGCCATCTTTAGCAGTGGAGCCTGGGACGGAGCTTGACAAAGCACTGCGGCGGAGCCGAGAGCGTAACACAAGCAAGGCGCATCAACACAGGTTAATGTGCTGGCTCATATGATTTTTTTCGTAACAACGCACGGGCATTAAACTAGTGACAACATAAAAGCAAGTCTGATACTAAGGCACAAGCAGAATTTTGCCAGAAAACTCCTCACCATCTCTTCCCATACCTCCAACATGAACACTGAATATGAGTGAGAGTGGCACAGAGAGAGTGATTTGATTAAGGTGCTGATAAAAGATTTTTAAATGTTCTCCACCAAATATAGGTTTTGTCAAGTATTGCTGCGTCATCTACTTACTAAAACTAAAGTTATACCATTGTGCTAACACATGAGGAGGCATTTCATATCCCCACTTGAGACGAAACTCTGCAGCTTCATTCCTTGCCTCATGAGCTAACGCCCTTCCATCAGCTGCAATGAAGATATAGCCTGTCAACAGTCTAGAAAAAGCAGACAGATAAAATGTTATCGTTGCATCTGTCCTGCTTTTGGCCTCTTCAGTGTTCCATATCCATATGATACTGTGATCCATTCTAGTTGTTTCAGAAAGTTCAGATTGGTTGCTAACTTTTAAAATCATTTAAAACATGGAGCGATAATTCATGACATCAAGTGGTGATCTGGAACTCAGAGGAAGCATCAAACCATGAATCGTGTATCTACTATTCAGTAACACTACCCAGAAGAAGATCACATAAATAAAACCAGACAATAAAACTGATCGTATGAACTGATCCAATTTAACAAACTAATAATACATCAAATCAGGTTGTATAACATATTTATCTTGAAGGTGCACGCCAGAATGTAAATTCAGGACTTTAGCGGTGCAGCCACTTCGCAGAAAGTGGCCACGGGTCATGCTGCACTACACACAGTAAATTCCCAGTAACACCACCTAGATCCTAATCGTTGCAATGCAGCTCGAATTCACCAGGGGAATCAGAGTGCGCGCACCCCCAAGTTTCACATGGCGTTGGAGATTGACCACAGGGTATCGAGCCGCTTACCTGGCATCCCGGTGGCGACCAACCCCAGCCGCTCGGTGATCGCGAACATGTGGGAGTTGCTTGTGTTGTCCTGCAACTTGTCCTAATTAAGAGAAACAGCACGGCATCACCGATTAACCAAGAGACAAAGAGATTTCTCGCGTCCCCCGATCGATAGCCGCTGGGCTCGGCTAGCTAGGGGCGCGCACTTACCGTCGCCTTCCGCAGGGTGATGACGTAGACGGAGTCGTCCCCGCGCACGGCGACGGAGGTGACCCCCGCCCGCCTCACGGCATTGAACGCGTACTCTGCGACGAGCACGAGCAGGGCAGCGCATCAGAAACCGTAGGTACGGTAGTGCAGCCGCGTAGTCGTGTGGTGCTGCTTTTAGTTGGGGGTGATTTGGTTTGCGTGGGGTTCAGGTCCGCCCGTACTCACCGACTTGGTGGAGGCGGCCCTCGGGGGAGAAGACGGTGATGCGGCGGTCGTAGGCGGGGCCGGCGGCGGCGCGGCTCCTGCCGCTGCTCTCTTGCACGGCGTACGATTCCGGCATTGCTTCCCGTTTCGGTGTGGCTTCCGGAGTGCTCTGCTCTCTTCCGTGCGCTTCGTCGTCTGCAAGAAAATTGCGGTGCGGCCGGTCACTTACTACTTGCTCCGCAGCCCATCTCCTTCCGTTTTGCCCCTGTGCCGGCCCACCTGCGTGTGCGTGGGTCGTTGGGGGCAAACAGCTGCAGAATGAGACGGCCCAGTACCTTCGGCCCATCCGCCCATGTGTACCTCCTATCCTTCACTACGGTAGACGCCTTTTGTCTGTATTGTTAGGCTCGAAAAAACACTGAAAAATTCACTTTACGAAGCCATTCTATTTATTTTGATTTTCGAAAAAACCAAAAACATAAAAGAATAAGCTTTTTTCTCTCTCTTTTGAAACCAGTGTGTTCTGACAATATCGAGAAGTCGACCCGAATTGAATCAAGGATTCAGTTAAATCCTTCACATGCCGTGTCCCCTATGACCACTTTTGGGCTCGCGAAAGGGAATGAGATCCTCTGACTTTAGTGGGCCAAAGTCAGAGTGACTTTGGTGCATTTCAACCGTTGGATCTAGATTTGGATGGTTAGGATTGATATGGAAGAGACATTATGATTATCTCGTGAGAAATTGAAAAGCCTCAAAATGTCTCTTCCACATCAATCCTAACCATCCAAATCTAGATCCAACGGTTGAAATGCACCAAAGTCACTCTGACTTTGGCCCACTAAAGTCAAAGGATCTCATTCCCGCGAAAGAGCATCGGAATCTCTCCTCTCAACACCCCCCCCCCTAATCAGTCATTTTCGTGGCGTTGAGAACGACCCGGTTTTCTAAGAATCACGGGGAAGAATGGCTTGGCTACCTATTTCGCCAACATTGATAGATATGGAACGTCTGCTGTCGAGTTGCCTTGAAGGTTTACTCTCAGATGGACTGGACCAACTGATGGTCACTCTGTTTTAATTGGTCACTGTTTAGCAGATAATTGTTGAGTGCCAACAAAGAATTAGTAGTCATTGGTCTTATTCGTTTAGGCTATGGTTGATGGTTGTTGCTTGCGTTTTTTGAGACACTAGCAGATGGCAGAGACTTCAACGCAGATGATGTATACGATTTTTAGCTTAGAAAGCTCTTTAGAGAATCCATTTTGAAAAATAACTCCATTGTTTCAGGCTACTAAGAGGTTGATCAATCAACATTAATATAGAAGTGTATATTAATGTTTTTGTCATAATGTGAAGCTAATATTTTCGGGCTACTAAGAGGTTGATTGATCCGTCCTACCAATTCAATTTGTCATATTGAATATTTGAATTGTCAAATTTCATAACTGAGGAGGTTTTTGGTTAATGTGAGAAGCCTCACAAATGATGAAACTCATGGAAGCACAAGTCTATATTGTGCAACAAGATCGCTAATAATTGGTTCAATGACATGATGGTGTGGTACACTGAGCGGGAGCTATTTAAAGCACTTTCGGATGCTACCACTACCTGCCGGTTTCAAGCCATGAAGACTCGGAAAATGAATTTGCCTTATAGGCATGATTAGCACATTTGTGATATGTTTCATTGTATTTTCATCTATCCAATTCACATGTGTATTAAATCATGTTTTTAGTTTAAACCTATTGTGATTGTCAATTTTGCTTTTGTCATGTTTATATTATTTTGTTGCTATTTATTGGCTATGGTGAATACCGTCGAGGCTCTCAAATTATCCTAGCTCCATCGCTGCCTAGGTGTGCCGTAATGTGGACTCATGTGGTGAAACAGTCTCCAGGCCCTCCTCACATGCACAAAAAGGGTCTTTTATATAGGTTGTAAATTTAAAAGAAGCAAGGGATTTCTCCAACAACAAAGGGTTCATTTATGTTTTCAAGATTTGATTTAACTTATTTTCTTCCAGAAGATTAATGCCTGCTTTTCTTGTTATTTAATTTATTGGGAAATAATGAATTAATGCTTATTAAACTAAAAAGGGTTTCTGATCTCCCATTTTTCTTTAAATAAATTTGCAGAAAATGAAATGGCAATCATTGTCAATTGATCTGTTACCTCATCCTAACATGTTCGCTGATGCACAATTTAACAATTCGAGCTCTCAAGATAACAAGCGAGATGATGATGGCGCAAAGCGAATGTTCTTTGGTGGTGAAAGATTTTTGGAAGGGATATGAGGGGAAGCTAATGTGAGTGCTTTGAGTGTTGGATTATGTTGTGTGGAATTTGATACTTTTTTAATTGATGCTGAACTTCCTTTTGTCTGGGCTTCTTGGCATACGCATTGCTTTGAACATAATATAACTATCCAATGAACAAAACAATATAACCCACTTGGGCTTGAGGTTCAGCTGCATATTACTGAAGCTGTATGTCCTGCCTTAAGTGAACTTGGTAAGTGGTTATTGCCCACAAAGCTTTGAGCTTTTCGTTCTATCATGTTTGTCATATTCAAACTTGAAACATATTTTGATCAAGTTTACGGGCTTTTCTTCGATTCATGACTGAGGTAATTGTGTGCCTAAATAGAGGAGAGATCTAAAATCTCAATAGGTTTGGTTTTTCTCTTGTGTGTTTTATCATTGCATTGTATGTAGTAGGGCACATACCTTTTTTTTTGCATTCTTATTATTTTCTTACTCTTATTTTGACCAACATGCAGAAGCAATAGGGTCTTCCTTGGTATCCATTATTGTAGATCATACATTCCTCTATAGTAAAGATGCTGGTAAGGACTTATTATAGCTGATAGCTCAGGAATGGTCAACCTCATTCTAATTTAGTTCATTTTTCTTTTATGGGTTTGACCTGTACTTTAGGAAAAATCTATTTGGTGGAGAATTCATTGTTTTTGCTGGTCTTGGAGAATGTATTAAGTTCATTGCGAACTTTAAGTTCATGGAATAGGACATTTCTTTCCTGCAATCTTTAAGTTCTCACTATCAATTTTTTTCATTTAAATCTAGCATATTTGTGTTCTCCCTTTGCAATAATGCTTGTACCAACAGCATATTTTGTATCATACTTGTATTGCTTAGCTTTTTTTTCTCCTAACCAAAATCATTCTCTTTCTCCCCAAAGGGTTAAATTTTGCTATTGTTCACCACTTGTTTAATTTCTTCTTATCCTGTTTTTGCAGTAATGAATTGGCTAGAAATCTGTTTGGCATACCACTTTGTGGAACACAATCTCATGCTTACGTTAGCTCATATATGGTCAATAAAATATCCTTCCTGTTATGAATGAACAAAAGGTTTCACATATGAAGCAATTGGTCCTCTACCATTGGATACCCTATGTCTCTGTGCATACTGTAGTCGCATTGGTCAAACAAAATCTTAGTTCTTCACCACATTGGTTGCTAAGCCTTAGTGTTGTTTCAGGATTCAAGTTGAAAGATGTGTTTTCTCATCATACAAAGCACTTGTTACTGGCTCAAACCTTGATGTATGCCTTTGCAGTTTGGAACTGCACTCAATCTCTTCAGTTAAGTTACAACTGAGTACATTTTTATGCCCAATCAAGATATTTGGAAGTGTGTTGATGTCAAGTCTTTTTTTCAAATGGATTGCCAGCATAGAATATAATAGAATATGAATGGCATATATTAACTTCATTCTGTGTGTAAACTTGCTTTGTTGATGTTTTGCCAGGAAGACATATATGTTTTATGTTACATTGCAATTATGCTCTATTAAATTGCAAAAATCTACTAATCACTTAATGTTTTACATGAACATGGCCATGGGATTGTATAACTAGACATACGTATTTGAAACTTCTATTTTGTAGAGATACTTCTCTTTGAGAATTGTAGGTATGTGTTTCCTTTCTTTTTTTTGTTTGTTCTCCCATGTCTCTTTGATTCTACAACTGTGAGACATCCTAAAAAAATTATAAAAGGCACTTGTTTCAAACTCTTTACAATAACCCCAGAATTTGACAATAATGTGGTAGAAAACATTGTTCATTACATAAATATTGAATTTGTTGGCTCCCTTACAAACGGATCCGTGATGTAATGAAACATTTTAACATATAAACTTTGAGTTTATACCTTCTAACTTTAGGCATTTAATTTTTTTGTGTCACTATATGCTGAAAATGCTTCCATGGGTGAAATTGATTCACATGGTTCTTCCACAACTGTTGTCATGTCATTATGTTTCATAAGATGTTTCATGGATGTTACTGAACACAATTATCCTCCGACTTAAAGGGAAAAAAAGGAGGGTGGGGGTGGGGACAGAGATCTTACTTAGGAGTTTGGTCATCTAAAGTATTTTTAAGGAGCAGTTCAATTTATTCTGGTTTGTAAAGGAAATTATGATTTAGAAAAACTTGTTTATGGAACACTGTCCCACTAGAGAGAGTGCAAGACACAAATTTTCATTTATAAGATCTGTTCATTAGGACTACTACAGCTTATTGTATGGTTTCAATTGAAAGAAAAGTATTCTTGACTTCTTGAATGGCCTGCTGACAATGCCTTCTATTTGTTTCACCACCATTACTGTATTAACACACGATGCGGTAGCCCTAGGTTTCTAGAACTTTTTTTTTAGGAATCAGAGTATTGCATTGAAGTTATATTTGTATACCCACATGATGAATGCATGTAGCATGGGTATTAATTAGTTGCAAATTTTGATTTCCGTTGCAACGCATAGGCACATGACTAGTAATAGTATAATGTTAGTTAGGCATGGCCTATTATTGGACATTCGGTCAAGTCCATATGCTTTTCAGCCCTAAGAGTAGAGTTGCACCCTAAGTTGTTTTCAATTTATCCTCTAAAAAAAGTCGTTTTCAAATTAGATTAGTTTTGTAAGCGAACAACAATGACAGCGTACTGCTTGGACCAGTCTTTTCCCGACGTGTAGCACCTGGACCACTACGCTGGATGAAACTGAAAAAACCATTGTAAAAATGCAAGTAGTGCACGAAAGCTCGGCACACCGCACACGTTAAGGCACGTTAACTTAAGAGCCTGTGCTACGGCATCCAGGCTTCCAGCCAGTGTTACGCTCTCCAAGTTCAGCGCCTCGTCGAACCGCTTCCTAGGTAGCGCGCGGCGTTCGTGGTCATGGCGCCGGGTCTCTTCAACGCCGCCGGCACCGCCGTGCTGGCCGTCGCCGTGTCTCTCGCGGTGCACGTCGCGCTCAACAGCCCCATCCAACCGGTCATGTCGCCTCCGCGACCCGCCAATCGCTACCCTCCCAACGGCCTCCTCCAGGTTTGTTAATTCTGCTATGCTACTAAATCTCATGCACGATTTAATCTTGCCGTGCCATGTCGTACGTGACACGTACATGCATGTGCATATGCCGGAATTGTGTGCTGATCGAATGGTGGCGTGCGCGTAACTGAAGAGGCTGGAGAAGCTGGGGGAAGGGAGGCTGAGCGGGCCGGAGGCCGTGTACGTGGACGCGGCGGCGGGCGGGACGGTGTACACGGCGACGAGGGACGGGTGGCTGCAGAGGATGCACCCGAACGGGTCGTGGGAGAACTGGCGGTTCGTCGGCGGCTCGGGCCTGCTCGGCATCGCGCCATCCTCCGACGGCAGCATGCTCGTCTGCGACGCGGATAAGGTTCGGCGTCCTGATCTGATCTGATCTGATCCATCAAGGACGGCCGGCTGTTTGCATGCACCACACGTGTCGGACCAGTTGGGAATTTGTTTTCCACCATCTAATTGAATTTGACTCGTTCAATTTGATTCCAAATCAGTGGAATTTGGATTCGATTCGATCTGATTCAAATTTCATCATGGTGCTACGTGAGTCCCTCCAAATTACATATTTAGGTTTCATTTGGAACACAGATATTTCGTAGGAGTTTCAAAGAAAAATATTTCAATTCCGGTAGAAATCGAACAAGAATCACACGTTATAAACAGGCCTTATACTTTGGTGTATTCTGCAACACTCAGAAAACTTGGCCAACAAGAATCCAGCCGTTGCCCCTGTATTTCCCTTGTTACTCCTTTTTCAATTTCTGAGATATAAAAATCCCATAACTTTTCTGTTGTCTACTCATTTCAAGCTAAAATTGAGAAATGTGAGAATAAGCTGAATCATGTAGAGAAGCTGCCTGGTCGTTACAATCAGTGGTGGATTGGATTGGAGTACGCTCCGAGCTAAATTTGAATTAAGTAATAATCTAGCATACTACAAGTTTAGAACGATATAATGATATAACAAAAAATAAGTCACAAATGCATTATTGATATGAAAATTTTGTTTAATACTTAATACTTGAAGAGTTCAAGTTTTCAACACAAATCACAGTAAAGAAAGTATATGAAAACATACAGAATATAGCGTAATAAATATACATCAAGTATCTCAAACCCTTAATAAAGTTATGCATGGACACCGCTCAAAAGTTATGCATTGGTGCAAACATACCAGGGATTGCTGAGAGTTGGTGAGGACGGACGTGTAATCCTTCTTGCTTCAGCGGTCGAAGGCTCCACGATCAGGTTGGCTTCTTCAATCTGGAGCAGCCGGGTTTTCTGAACCTGTGCATGACCGTTGCATCTGCACTTCTTTCCACCGTCAGGTTTGCAGACGATTTGGTCGAGGCCTCCGACGGCACGGTCTACTTCAGCGACGCCAGCACCAGGTTCGGCTTCGACAACTGGTTCCTCGACTACCTCGAGTCCCGCTTCACCGGCCGCCTCCTCAAGTATGACCCCCGCGCCGGCGTGACGTCCGTCGTGCTCGACGGCCTCGGCTTCGCCAACGGCGTCGCCCTGTCGCGCGACGAGGCCTTCCTCGTGATCTGCGAGACGATGCGGTAACTGAACTCTATATCATCTGTCTGTCTGCTGGTTAATTTACCCGAATTATGCTATTGCAGGCTTGCAGCACCAACTCAGTCTTCAAGTGACCATGCAATTTTTGTGGAGCGCAGGTATAGATGCTTGAAATTGTGGCTGAAAGGGGAGAAGGCTGGCCAGGCAGAGACCTTCGTCGACAACCTCCCGGGGTCTCCCGATAACATTCGTCTCGCGCCAGATGGTTCCTTCTGGGTTGCCCTTGTCCAGGTTAGCCTTTCTACCATTAACTTCTGATCGTCCATGGCACCATGTGAAGATCGAAAAGCATCACCTTACGATTTTCCAACACATGAAATGCAGGTGAGGTCGCCATGGCTCGACCTGATCACCCGCTGGACCTTGACCAAGAGAGTTGTCGCTTCGTTCCCCGTGCTCGTCGAGAGGATCAAGGCGACGATCCAGGGAGCAATGGTGGCTCAGGTGTCGGAAAACGGCGAGATCAACCGGGTGCTTGACGACCCCGAAGGGAAGGTGATCAACTCCGTCACTTCGGCGACGGAGTTCAACGGATATCTCTTCCTCGGCAGCCTTTCGACGAACTTCATGGGCAAACTATCTTTGGCACAGGTGCCACAAGGACAACACGCAGTTTCTTCGTAGACATTTACAGTAGTGTCGTCGTCCGTTGCTATCGGAATAAAGTAGGGGGCATCTCGTACTTTAGTTGTGGTTTCAGCATTGTCATACACAGCTCTGCCTCCAGAGAACAGCAATCAGCTATCAGTTGTGGTTCCAGAATTCACGAGTAGTAAAAGATTCAAAAGACTGGTGGCTGAGCAATTTGTTTCGTTTGGTCTTCAGCTCTGCCTGCGCGCAAGAATGGCTTCTGTCTGCATTTTGTAAATTGGATCCTTATTCGTGACAAATCCCGCCTGGAACAATATAAGGTGATGCGCAAATATGATAGCATATCCGCATTAGGAGAATAACGAGCATTACCTCAAGCTCGAAGACTCCGGAATCCTCCTTTTAGGCGTATAGCAATGCTGATATGGTAGAGGATAGGCCAGGATGACTTAGATCACCCTCCTTGCGGAGGCTCCGATCTAAAGACCAATCAGTTTAAAACTTGACTGGTTTATTACTTGATTTGAATGGTGCGACTCTTCTCTTTATATAGATGATATTAGCCCCTAACAATACTGAAACTAACACAATTTAATGCAATTAATCAACTAAAGATAATGTTAGATTTAATCTTGACTTAAGAGTCCTAGCGTAATTGAGTTCGATTTTATCTGTAATTCGAGTTGAAGTAGTGTCCAATTCGAAGTCCTAGTCGTGTGCTATTAGGAGTTATAGACATATAAATTGAGATGTTTGTAACCAGTTTATGCATTGCAATATTTGCAAGAAATAAAGATTAGAATTTAAGGGCTAGATTTGTAACAATTGGTATCAGAGCTCAGGTGCCTAACATCTTCTTGGACCTCATGGTTGCAGAAGTGCCCAATCCATGTGTGAGGGGAAGATTGTTAGGAATAGTCCCATATGGATTGTGGGAGAGGAGCAAGCATAACTTATAAGTGTAAGGGAGCCTCCACCCATTGGACTAGTCTTTTGGGGGGAGAAGGCCCAATACCACTTATAAGGTTGTTGCTCCGTTGCTCCGTGGGCTTAGTTGTGTTCAGCTCATTTAGACCTGTAGCCCAGAAGTGTAACAATGGTGTAATTCGAGTTGAAGTAGTGTCCAATTCGAAGTCCTAGTCGTGTGCTATTAGGAGTTATAGGCATATAAATTGAGATGCTTGTAACCAGTTTATGCATCGCAATATTTGCAAGAAATAAAGAA
The DNA here is from genome assembly GCA_036346575.1 of Dendrocalamus sinicus. Taxonomy (NCBI): domain Eukaryota; kingdom Viridiplantae; phylum Streptophyta; class Magnoliopsida; order Poales; family Poaceae; genus Dendrocalamus; species Dendrocalamus sinicus. The sequence goes on along the minus strand of CM070660.1, from coordinate 4,280,939 downwards.
GAGAAATTTAGGGCAAAATTTGTAACAATTGGTATCAAAGCCTAAACCTTGAGTTCTTCTGCTGCTGCCCCCGGGGAGGGCGATCTTTGATCCCGGGGGCCTCCTGGGGGCGGCCACCGTTGCGCACCGTTGAGATCGAGTTTCCCGCCGGCCGTCGATCCAGCACAGCACGCAAGGACAGCAGCGCCCAGAGCACTTGCGCAGGAGAGAGGAGAGGCAACAAATCTTCTTGGTGCATTGCATGTGGTCATCTCCCTTTGCATGTCTTGCACAGGAAATTTCTTGTGCACAGAGAGAGACAAGACAACTCAATGTCTTTCAAGGCAGGAAGCAAAAGCAACGTGACTGCTACACCTTTGCTATTTCTTGATTTCTTTAGTCTCTGGTTCCTGGGTCTACGCAAGGAAAAAGTACTACAGCAAGAAAAGAAAATTTGTGCAGCAGGTGTAGGCATCAGAAGGTCCATTGTTTTTTGAAAAGAGATAGGCTTGAGATTTGAATGCACAGAGCGAGTCGCATCAAAGCAAAGCAGAGAGGAGAGAGAAAGAAGACCAAGCGGCGGCGCAGAGACAAAGTTCTCAGATTGGTCTCACTCGGAAGAAGAGAAGCTCGACATAAGACCGAAGAAGGACTCCAAGCCGAACAGTTTTTTTTCCAGTTCCCGTCTCCGAGGCCAAATCAGGCAAACGCAAATAAAAGGCACCCAAGACGCAGAGCAGCAGCAAGAGCGCAAGTCCAAGCAAGAGCAAAATTCAAGAAATAGAGAAAAAGGAAAACAGCAATTTTTCCTTCCGTTTCTCTCCGCCCAAGAGCCTTCAAAGTAGCCGGAGTTTTTGATCCGTGCCCAAGATCATGTCGCGTAATTTGGGAAGCGGTGTCGACGGCAACGAGGCATCATCCAGTACGATGGCGAAGGAGAGTTCTGCTATCTCGCTGCATTATCCGATGCTCACGGAGAGCAATTATGCAGCATGGGCAATCAAGATGAAGGTGTACATGAAGGCTCAAGGAGTGTGGGATGCGATCGAGAACGGCAACGTCGATATGCGCAAAGATCAGATGGCATTGGCGGCCATCTATCAGGGTATCCCAGAGGAGACGCTCTTCCTACTGGCCGAAAAGGAGACGACCAAAGCCGCGTGGGAGGCGTTGAAAGCGATGCATCTTGGCGCAGATCGTGTGAAGGAAGCAAAGGTACAAACTCTCAAGACCGAATTTGAGGTGCTACGTATGAAGGAAACGGAGTCAATCAATGACTTCGCCGTCCGGTTGACGGTCATCGTCAACAAGATACGGGCCCTTGGCGAGAAGGTGGAAGAGTTGTACGTGGTAAAGAAATTCCTCCGTGCTATTCCCTCACGTTTCTCCGATTGCTTGATCATAGAGCAATTTGGAGACCTAAAGGCAATGACCATGGAGGAGGTCATCGGTCGTCTTAAGGCGTATGAGGAACGCATCCATGACACTAGCAACAAAGGTGAAAGACAGCTCTTGTTGACTCGCACTGAGTGAGAGGCTCAATCATCGAAGCGTGAAGGCAAGAACACTTCCAGGGGTGATGGCCAAGGCCGTAAAGGTCGGAGGTTTGATAAGACAAAAGTGAGGTGTTATAACTGCAATGATTATGGACACTTTGCTTCAGAATGCCAAAAGCCGAAGACGAAGAAAGCGTTTGTTGCCGAAGCGCTCAGCGAAGATGAAGTGCTCTGAAGATGAGTTGAGTCAGGGACGTTTGAGATGTGTCGCCGTCCAAACTCAAGCAAGAAAGAAGTTAAAAGTCAATATTAAGGGGGAGATTGTTAGATTTGATCTTGACTTAGAGTCCTAGTTGTAAATTGAGTTCGTTTTCAGATGTAATTCGAGTTGAAGTAGTGTCCAATTCAAAGTCCTAGTTATGTGCTATTAGGAGTTATAGGCATATAAATTGATATGCTTGTAACCAGTTTATGCATCGCAATATTTACAAGAAATAAAGAGGAGAAATTTAGGGCAAGATTTGTAACAGATAATATTATATCTATACTATCTAAATATAAAGAAATGCATATAACTATTTCTAAAATAAAGATATGCGTATAATTTTTCCTAAAATGAAGATATACCTAAGATCATATCCTAAATAGCCGTTACTGCACCACGATACAGTACCGAAATGTACTATTCATGCTATAATACACAGTTCTACAGTGTTACATTGTCAAGCTGTAACACTTCATCCCTCAAAGCGAAATAGCTCGTCCTCCTGGCCGGAGGCGCGCCTAGCTCTCGCCTTCGGCTGCTCTCTGCCTCTCTCTCTCTCTCTCTCTCTCTCTCTTCTCGGGCAGCGACCGTCGAGCGCGCCACGCATCAGCCATCGGGGCTGCATCCGTGAGTTACCCATAGAGTATTAGAGTACTCTGCATGTTGCTTCATAATTAAGTTCACGTCTCAGTCGTAACGGAGGGTCGCGTACGCTACAACGGAAAGGAACACGTTTGGGATCTCCGCTCAGTGCCAGTGCTCGTGACAGTGAGACATACACAGCTTATCTATAGGGAGTACGGACAAAGCCTCACGCAGTAGGCAGTCCTGCTTGGACCAGTCGTTTTGTTGCTTGCGAAATTAACCGGCTGAAATTGATACATCTCATTTCCCCGACGTATAGCATTTGGAGTCTTCTTGAACCACTACGCTGGCTGAAACTGAAAAAACCATTGTAAAAATGCAAGTAGTGCGCTGAAAGCTCGGCACACAGCACACGACCAAGCACGTTAACTTAGAGCCTGTGCTCCGGCATCCAGGCTTCCAGCCAGTGTTATGCTCTCCAAGTTCAGTGCCTCGTCGAACCGCTTCCTCCCTAGGTAGAGCTCCATCGTCGCGCGCGGCGTTGGTGGTCATGGCGCCGGGTCTCTTCGACGCCGCCGGCACCGCCGTGCTGGCCGTCGCCGTGTCGCTCGCGGTGCACGTCGCGCTCAACAGCCCCATCCAACCGGTCATGTCGCCTCCGCGGCCCGCCAATCGCTACCCTCCCAACGGCCTCCTCCAGGTTGGTTGATTCTGCTATATATGCTACTAAATCTCATGCACGATTTAATCTTGCCGTGTCATGTCGTACGTGACACGTACATGTATGTGCATATGCCGGAATTGTGTGCTGATCGAATGGTGGTGTGCGCGTAACTGAAGAGGCTGGAGAAGCTGGGGGAAGGGAGGCTGAGCGGGCCGGAGGCCGTGTACGTGGACGCGGCGGCGGGCGGGACGGTGTACACGGCGACGAGGGACGGGTGGCTGCAGAGGATGCACCCGAACGGGTCGTGGGAGAACTGGCGGTTCGTCGGCGGCTCGGGCCTGCTCGGGATCGCGCCATCCTCCGACGGCAGCATGCTCGTCTGCGACGCGGATAAGGTACGTACGTGTACATGCGCGCGGGCTGTTTGCATGACCAAATCGCATCGGCGATTCCAGGAATCTTCCTTCTAATGAAGGCTCGTAGCTTCTCTTCAAAAAAAATAAAAAAATTGCATCGGCGATTGCTTCGGATCAGTTAGGAATTTGTTTTCCTCCATATAGTTGAATTTGACTCGTTCAATTTGATTCCAAATCAGTGGAATTTGAATTCAATTCGATCTGATTCAAATTTCATCATGGTGCTACGTGAGTGCCTCCAAATTACATATTTAGGCTTCAATTGGAACACAGATATTTCGTAGGAGTTTCAAAGAAAAATATTTCAATTCCGGTAGAAATCGAACAAGAATCACACGTTATATACAGGCCTTATACTTTGGTGTATTCTGCAACACTCAGAAAACTTGGCCAAAAAGAATCCAGCCGTTGCCCCTGTTACTCCTTTTCCAATGTCTGAGATATAAAAATCCCATAACTTTTCTGTTGTCTACTCATTTCAAGCTAAAATTGAGAAATGTGAGAATAAGCTGAATCATGTAGAGAAGCTGCCTGTTCGTTGCAATAGCATGGGACACCGCTCGAAATTTATGCATTGGTGCAAATATACCAGGGATTGCTGAGAGTTGGTGAGGACGGACGTGTAATCCTTCTTGCTTCAGCGGTCGAAGGCTCCACGATCAGGTTGGCTTCTTCAATCTGGAGCAGCCGGATTTCTTGAATATGTGCATGACCGTTGCACCTGCACTTCTTTCCACCGTCAGGCTTGCAGACGATTTGGTCGAGGCCTCCGACGGCACGGTCTACTTCAGCGACGCCAGCACCAGGTTCGGCTTAGACAACTCGTTCCTCGACTTCCTCGAGTCCCGCTTCACCGGCCGCCTCCTCAAGTACGACCCCCGCGACGGCGAGACGACCGTCGTGCTCGACGGCCTCGGCTTCGCCAACGGCGTCGCCCTGTCGCGCGACGAGGCCTTCCTCGTGATCTGCGAATCGATGCGGTTAATTTACCCGAATTATGCTATTGCAGGCTTGCAGCACCAGCTCGGTCTTCAAGTAACCATGCAATTTTTATGAAGTGCAGGTATAGATGCTTGAAATTGTGGCGGAAAGGGGAGAAGGCTGGCCAGGCAGAGACCTTCGTCGACAACCTCCCGGGGTCCCCCGATAACATTCGTCTCGCGCCAGATGGTTCCTTCTGGGTTGCCCTTTTCCAGGTTAGCCTTTCTACCATTAACTTCTGATCGTCCATGGCACCTTGTGAAGATCGAAAAGCATCACCTTACGATTTCCAACGCATGAAATGCAGGCGAGGTCGACGCCATGGCTCGACCTGATCACCCGCTGGACCTTGACCAAGAGAGTTGTCGCTTCGTTCCCCGTGCTCGTCAAGAGGATCAAGGCGACGGTCAAGGGGGCAATGGTGGCTCAGGTGTCGGAAAACGGTGAGATCATCCGGGTGCTCGACGACGCCGAAGGGAAGGTGATCAACTTCGTCACTTCGGCGACGGAGTTCAACGGATATCTCTTCCTCGGCAGCCTTTCGACGAACTTCATAGGCAAACTATCTTTGGCACAGGTTCCACAAGGACAAGATGCAGTTTCTTCGTAGTCATTTACAGTTTAGTGTCGTCATCAGTTGCTATCGGAATAGAGATATGGTTCAATACACTTCGTCCATTGTGAACCGTTCAATAAAACTCATCTAACGGCTATGATAGATTTGACACCTCAGGTGTTTGCAAGTGGTGTACACGGGTGGTGTTAGCGAAATGGGGGCAAAAGAGTAATTTCGCGTGATAACTGCTCTTACAACGGTGTGCGAAATGGGGGCAAAAAAGTAATTTCGCGTGAGAACCGCTCTTACAACGGGGCAAAAGGGTCATTTCGCGTGGGAACTGCTCTTACAACGTGCGCCTCGCTGTCCCGCATTCGCACCGTTTCACGAAGCAGAGAGAGAGACTTTCGGGAAGTAGGAGGCCTGGCGATCTCCTCGACGACTTCGCCGGCGGAGGAGACGCGTCCGTCCCCTCCTCCCCCTGGGCGCCGGTGACGGTCCTCGACGACTTCGCCGGCGGAGAAGACACGTCCGTCCCCTCCTCCCCCTGGGCGCCGGTGACGGCGAGTGGAGGATGGGATCTTCCCCTCGTACCCCGGCGTCATGAAGACCACCTCGCTGCCGCCAGCATCGCGACCATCACGCCGCCGCCACGCGTGAGAACTGTTCTTACAACGCGCCTCGCTGTCCCGCACGCGCACCGTTTCACGAAAGCAGAGAGAGAGAGTTTCGGGGAGTTGGAGGCTAGGCGATCTCCTCAACGACTTCGCCGGCGGAGGAGACGCGTCCGTCCCCTCCTCCCCCTGGGCGCCGGTGACGGCGAGTGGAGGATGGGATCTTCCCGCCGTACCCCGGCGTCATGAAGACCACCTCGCCGCCGCCATGAACAACCTCCACCGTAAGTCCCATCCTCCTCAAACCCGCTGCCCTCCTGATCTCCTCACGCGTCCTCTCTACTTGATTCGTCTGTGCTGTGGTCAGGATCCAGTATTCTAGTGCACGAGCTCAGATCTGGTTGGTTACGGCCTATGGGAGTACTTCTCATATATCCAGTATTTTTGGTGCTCGCGAGTTGTTCTTGGTGAACCTCAGTGGTCTTGTGCGGTGCTACTTTACCCTCGGCTCCTATTTCTGGCTGTAGCCGAAAATTGAGGTTGTGTCATTGTATCTCCGTGAGCCTTCTTCCTGCTTGTCACAGTGGGTTGATAGGTTTGCTGGGACAGCGATTTGATCGTGCCTTGCCATTTCGGTTTCTTCGCGGTGGTTTTGAATACCATCGCCTTGTGAGTACCCAGGCTCCTCTTTTGTGCTTTACCTGGTATCTCTGTGATATTATACAACTGAGAGTGCAAAGGAAGGGACCAATTGCTCTGTGATGAAACAAAGAATTTAATGAGACTATATATGAATGTGATGGCAATTTGATCTTGAGCTTGAATTGAGTCTCACTGTTGTTCTCTTATTGCTGTCCTGGAGATAGTTCTTGCTGCTGTCTTTAGCTGAGTAATTAATTTAGATTACTTTGCAGTGGGCGAACTCTGTTATAATCAATAGCATGCATATATATATATATATATATATATATATATATATATATATATATATATATATATATATATATATATATATATATATATATATATATATATATATATATATTTGAATTTCAGATTGATTGTACTGTGGTCCTTCCAGTTCAGCTTATTTGAAACATTTTATTGTTGAGTTTTGGGCTTAGTGAGCTTATTCTAGGGCTCAAGATCAAATTTGCAACTGTCATATATTGTCGAGATTAAAATCTGTAATGACAGAGAAGGTCAAGATTCATTCTTGTGCATCTAGGTTTCTGAGAGCAAGTAACAACAATATAAACATGCTGATTGTAGTCATTTATGCTTGGCTAATTTTGATGGCAGCATGTCACTTTAATGATTCATATCACAAACTTGAATATATGTTGATTCTTTACTCTTGCATGATATACTGTTTGAATGGCTTAATGAATCCACATTATTATTTCTTGAAGAAGTCATATTTCCATTCAATTTATCATGCTTGGGTCCTATTCTTTTATGCTGGACATAAATAATATAATCTGAACAGAACTGATAATAGACTACTGCATACTCCACAATTTCAGTTGCATATTAACAAATCTGCACAACTAAAACAGCACTAGCTACGGTACAATCAATAGAATCCAATCCTCTAGAGCTCAAACCTAATTTTGTTTTCTCATACACAGCAATCAGCTATCAGTTGTGGTTTCAGAATTCACGAGTTGTAAAAGATTCAAAAGACTGGTGGCTGAGCAATTTGTTTTGTTCGGCCTTCAGCTTTGCCTGCAGGCAAGAATGGCTTCTGTCTGCATTTTGAAATTTGGATCCTTGTTCCTGACAAATTCTGCCTGGAACAGTAGTTTTACTTGCATTGTTCAGCATCAGGTGATGCGCAAATACGGCAGCATATCCGCATTAGGAGAAAAAGAGCGTCTACCTCAAGCTCAAAGTCTCCGAAATCCTCCTTATAGTTATAGGCGTCTAGCATTGCAGATAGTGCAATCTGAAAACAAGTGGAACAAAAACGAATTACTTCGGGTTTGAATCACAAGTCAGGAAATGAATCACCAAGCTCATAGACAAGCATAGTTGACAGTGTGAGTCCAAGATGCTGCTGCATAAATAAATATGCAAACATATATGAGATCCCAAGCAGCAATTCCCTATTTGAGTCAAAACTTCTGGAGTAAGTGTTCGAAGAAAACCAACGAAGTAGTGCTCTTAATAATGTCCCGAAATTCAGCCTTAGAGAACAATGTTACTGGTTACTGGAATTGTCATAGCCATCACACTGCACATCTAAGCTATACAAAACTGTCAATACTTGAACACATGATGTTCTTAAAAATCACAAGCAGGAACCTTGAAATAGTTAACAGCCTCCTGTGTGAATTGTGATTCCTTGGTAAATAGCAATATTGTTAGAGAACATGTAAATGAGCTATTAATATATCAAATGAATAAGTTCCAGCTTCTATAAAAGGACATTGACGGCCAAACGTCCGCTAGCGCCACTCTAATCTTTCTGTACGCACACACCCCTGGAGTCTTCCTGTTGTACGTGCAAGCAAAGGAAGACACAAAAATTGATCACAGAACACAGAAACACAAATGAGGTTTTGGCACTGCAGAACGTCGCAGCTTTTCTGGCTTTGCTTCTTCCCTTTATATAGCAAGTAAACAAGAAACTGACCCACTAATTAGCTATAGAAACTGACCAAAAACTGACCTGCTAACAAATAATAGTAATTGACATGCGAAAATGACTAGATTAACTAACAATACTCCCCCTAATCTAGTTGATGTTGATGTCGACGACGCCGAGCTTCGAGCGCAGGTGTAGAAAACGCACCCGGCCAAGTGATTTGGTCAGTATGTCCGCCAGCTGATCGTCGGTGTGGATTTTGCAGATGGCGACTTAGCCACCTCGACACACTCCGGATGTAGTGGGCGTGTCTCGATATGTTTGCTCGCCATGGAAGACTGGATTTTTGCACAATTGAATCGCCGACTGATTGTCGATGTAGATTGTCGCGGCGCCGACGTCTCGCCCGTAGAAGTTGCCGATCAGCCGCCTGAGCCAGATTCCCTGGCATGCCGCCGCTGAGGCCGCGATGTACTCAGCCTCACACGACGATAGCGCCACCACCGTTGCTTTGTGATCGCCACGACACGCGCGTGTTGCGAGGCGAACAAAATGCCGGAGGTGCTCTTGCGATCATCCACGTCGCCGGCCATGTCCGCGTCGCTGTACCCCTTGAGTTCGATGTCGTTGTGCCCCTTGGTGTAGCAAAGGCCAAAGTGGAGCGTACCAGCGACATAACGAAGTAGATGCTTGACGGCGCTCAGGTGTTCCGTCGTTGGGTTCGCCATGAACCTGCTCACATACCCGACCGCGAAGCTGATATCCGGCCGGGTGTGCACCAAGTACCGGAGGCTGCCAACCACACTACGGTAGAACGTAGGATCAACTGGTGAATTGGAGCTCTCCTTACTCAGTTTAAGACGTGTCTCCATGGGCACTTGCACGGCATTGCAGCCGGCCATGCCGGCCTTGTCCAGGAGCTTTGTCGCATACGCACCTTGGCTCATGGTGATCTTCCCAGGCAGCTGCTTGACATCAATGCCGAGATAGTAGCTCAACTGCCCGAGGTCGCTCATCTTGAACGAGCGCTTCATTTCCTCCTTGAACGATTCGATCTCAGCTTGGTTGGCGCCAGTGAGGATCAAATCGTCAACATACACGCCCAGGAGCACACGTCCTCGCCCCTTGCCGCGTGTGTACACCCCGTGTTCTTCCTCGCAACGCGTGAACCCGAGCGCCACCAGCGTGCGGTCAAGCTTGGCGTTCCACGCCCGAGGAGCTTGTCGTAGACCGTAGAGTGCTTTGCGCAGCCGCAGTACTTGCCGCTCTCGCCCGGCGATCATGAATCCCGGTGGTTGAGCGACGTAAACCTCCTCCATGAGGTCGCCGTTCAGAAACGCAGACTTGACGCCGAGATGGTGGAGCGCCCAGCCCTCGCGCGCGCCGCCATCATCGGTGCGCGCGTGACGAGTCGAGCCGCGCCACTGGTGCAACACCTCATTGAAGTCCACGCCCGGTGCGTTACGCGTACCCCTTAGCCACCACCGCGCCTTGTGCCGAACCACGCGCCTCGCGCATCCTTCTTGAGCTTGAACACCCATTTGAGGCCAATCGGGCGGTGTCCGGGAGGTCCACCGCCTCCCACGTGCCATTGTCCTCAATGGCGCCATCTCCTCTTCCATCGCGCGCGCCACGCCGGATCGGTGGCTGCCTCGTCGTAGGAGGTGGGCTCCTCGGCCGCAACGAGGAGCCACTCGTCGAGTCGATGACGCGTGGCTCGGCGGTGTTGATGCAATTGTCCACCATGCGAAAACGCCGCGGCGCGCCGTTGTCACTATGGTCGAGCCCCGACGAGATGTGCGATGGTGGAGTGCAGTGCTCGACTTGGGCACCACCGGTGTCGTGGGTGGCGTTCATGGGCGTTCGGGGTGACGCCACAGCTTCTTCTTCTTCCTCCAAGAACGGGACCGTAGGGGATACAGGAGCGTTCGGCTCGCCGCCGCCCAAGACGCCGCTGACCGTGTACTCCACGGTGAACGTCTCAGGGATGGCGTCGCCGTTCGCCTCCCAATTCCACCCTTTGGTCTCGTCGAACACCACGTCGCGGGTCACATGGAGCCGGCCGCCCACCGGATCGTACACCCGGTAGCCTTTTGAGCCCGACTCGTACCCGACGAAAACCATCTTCACGCTCCGGTCGTCAAGCTTCGAGGTGTGCGGGCGCGTAACCTTGACATGAGCGAGGCAACCGAACATGCGCATGAAATGCACAGACGGTTTCTTGCCATGCCAAGCCTCATAAGGCGTCATCCCGGTGACGCTCTTCGTCGGTGAACGGTTCAAGATGAACATGGTCGTGCTCACCGCCTCCCCGAATGTCTCGGGCACCTTTTTGCCTTGAGTAGGCATCGCGCCATAGCCATCACGATCGTTCCGCGCTCCACGACGCCATCTCATTGCGGGAGTACGGCGCCGTGAGTTGCGGCACGCCCTTCTCTCGCACAAGCTGCGCCAAAGGTCACGGGCGTGAACTCGCCACCACGATCGATGCGTAGCGCGCGTAGCTTCCGCCTAGTCTCGACCTCGGCGCGGCTTGGAACTTCTTGATCGCGTTGGCGCCTCGTCCTTGCTTGACAACAAGACTAGCCACATATAGCGACTAGCATCGTCAACGAGGAGGAGGAAGTAGCGCTTGCCACCATGCGTCGCTGGCGTGATGAGCCCGCATAGATCTCCATGTACGAGATCAAGCCGCCCTTCGCGCGTGCTTGGCCTCCGAGAGGAATGGCGGCGTCGTTGCTTGCCGACAAGGCACGCGTCACACACCTGGTCAACATGATCCAGTAGTGGAAGCCCACGCACCATGTCGCCACGCCCAAGTTTCTTCAACCCCTCGAAGCTCAGGTGGCCGAACCGCTCATGCCAGCACCACGCATCGTCGTTGGCGTGCGCCAGAGCGAGATCGGTCGAGCGGCGTGAGGGGATCTTATCTGATCGATTCGCCGATCGCCGTACCTTGGCGAGAAACTCCCTCCTCGGATCGCGCACCCGCAGTACGCCGTCCTCGATCAACACTTGGCACCCGACCTCGTCGAGTTATCCCAAGCTGATGATGTTGCTGCGCAGACGTGGGATGAAGTACACGTCCGACAGCATACGATGGCGTCCACCCCATGCCGCCAGGGGCGGAGCCCAATGGAGGGGAGGGGGTTCCCAGGAACCCGGGTCCAAAATTTTTTTTAGTTATTACTAGTAAACATTCACCCTTTGTGCACCCCCTTGGTCCAATATAGTGTACCCCTAGCCCAACAAATACCCTCACTCGCCCTGTCCAGCCCATTCTCCCCCGTCCTATGCTCCCACGCGCGGCGCGTTGCACCCCCCTCTGTTTTGCTCTAGCTCCGCCACTGCGTGCCGCGAACATGATCGTGCCGCGCCCGAGGATGTCCACCATTGATCCATCGCCGAACTTTACCGTGCCCGTGATGTCGCGGTTCAACTCGGAGAAGGCCGCGTCGTTTCCCGTCATATGGTTCGACGCGCCCGTGTCGAGGTACCACACGCCATCGTCCTGGCCGCCGGTGTGATTGTTGGTGTCACCCAACTGCACCATCGCGCGTTCTTCATTGAGGAAGACCCGACCGCCGACGTGCCCAGGTGCGGCGCGCTCTGGGAGGCACGCGGGCACCGGTGAAAGAGAGGCCACCTGGACCATCAACAGGGACGGCTCGTCGTCGCCGCCCTCCTCCACCAGCAGCGCTGCGGCCGCCGCCTCGTCTCTCTTCTTCTTCCGGCATTCCGGGCCCAATGCCCGATTTTCCGCGATTTGCACGTATCCTTGTCGATGACCTTGCCGCCACCGCCCTTGCGTGCGTCATCGGTACCGCGCTTGGGTGGCTGCGCGCTGCGTCGTGGCGGGACCGAGCCGCCATTCGTACCACTTCCGCTGGCGCCAGCGCTTCCGACGCGCGCACCCTCCTTGTCGCGCTTGCGTAGGCGACGTATGAGATCCTCCTCCTTTGACGAGAAGCGGCCGGAGCCCGTTCGCGGCCGCTTCCGTGCGTCGAAGCTGCTGCTCCACGGACCGAAGACGGCCCGTGACCTCCTCGATGGACAGGTCGTTGATGTTGAGCAGCGTCTCGATGGAGATTGCGACCTGCATGAACTTATCAGGGATCACCTGCAGCATCTTACGCACGACCTCGCCTTCGGTGATGTGGTCGCCGAGAAGCCGCAGATTATTGGCGAGGCCCGTGATGCGCATCGAGAAGTCATGGATGGCCTCCCCTTCCTTGAATGCAATATTGTTGAAGTCGCGTCGGAGTTTCTGCGCGTTCGCCTCACGCACACGCTCGACGCCCATCCGCATGATCTTGACAGCATCCCACGCCTCCTGCGCGAAGTCCTTATTGCCGATCGAGGCTAGCATCTCCGGCGGGACAGCCCGTGCAATCGCTGCTAACACCAGCCGATCCACGTTGTACTCTGCGCCGCCGGGTTCGATGGCTCCCCACAAGCCTTGCGCCTGCAGGTTGATGCGCATGAGCATCGCTCACTCCGGGTAGTTGGTCTTGGTCAGCATCGGATACTGCACCGACGCCGACGCTTCCTTGACCACGCGCTCGATGACGACCTCACGCTCTCGACCATACTGTTGTCGCGGACGGCGAGGACCCCGTGATGGCGACCGAAGGCGATCCCGCCGCGGAGGAGTGACTGACCCTCGTCCCACCGGAGCTGACATGGCCACCAGGATCCTGAACAAGGCTCTGATACCAATTGACGGCCAAACGTCCGCTAGCGCCACTCTAATCTTTCTGTACGCACACACCCCTGGAGTCTTCCTGTTGTACGTGCAAGCAAAGGAAGACACAAAAATTGATCACAGAACACAGAAACACAAATGAGGTTTTGGCGCTGCAGAACGTCGCAGCTTTTCTAGCTTTGCTTCTTCCCTTTATATAGCAAGTAAACAAGAAACTGACCCACTAATTAGCTATAGAAACTGACCTGCTAACAAATAATAGTAACTGACATGCGAAAATGACTAGATTAACTAACAGACATCAGGAAGATGATCAATGCCGAGTAGATTACATCATTCGTATTTCTGTTGCCCCGTAGCCCGTAGGAGTTTTTGTCTGTGCTGATTATGTTTGGTATTAGATAGTAAAACGCACCGCAAAGAATGACTCAAATGATAAAGAAGGATTTGTCATCGTTTTCTTCTCAAGAAAGTCCATAGCTTCCCACTCTTTGAGACCAGCGCTTACTGCTTGAGGAGAGGACATCGGAGAATTCAAAAAAAAAATTAATGTAGAACATGCTCCTAACTCATGGGTGGTTTCTCCACCAAGAATGTCCATTCGCTTTATTATCAAAGCAGTTCATAGTTGCATGATAGTGTAAAAAGTAACAGTATCTTATCTGTGGATTTCATAGTCATCCACAAAAAGAAATGTGACAGACTTGCATTATGATGAACACAGCAAGTTAATGAACAGCACATAATTCCTCGAATACCTTGTGGCCAAAGACTTGTCCGGCAGGATCAGATGTAAAGAGCTGGGGGGTTCCTTTCTCTTCATCAATTCCCAAGATCATAGCAACTGTGGAAGAAATGAAAATGATTGGACTAACCAATAAGATCTTTCAGGACATAAAGGAGAAGAAGATGATGGCAGGTTTCACCACTCCCCAATACACAAATCAGATAGTAGGACTGACCAATTCGATAAGGTCTCGTGTGACCATGCTGGGTCCAGATCTGTGCTCTTGCTGCAATCCTACAAACAAGCAAAAATATGCAGTTGGTTAAACGCAGAACATACCAGTGAAATAAACAAATGCTAATTAAGTTATTGAACGGAGTAATGTGTACATATAGCTTCTCTATTACTTAAAAGGAGTTAGTAAGTGCTGAGTAATGCGTTCTCCATCTCCTCTCACCTCTCCTTTCACATCCCTCTTCTACCCTAAAAAATCTCTAACAAAAAAAAATCACCTCATAACAAACAAATTAACTACTAAAATTTTTTGCTTCCCACAAATTGCTTTTATATGGGTCTTCGTCATCCCCTCATCTATCTCTATTTTTCAGTCACCACCAACGAATAAGATTGCAACAGATGTTGATGTCGCTAGGTCATCCTGTTCATCACAGTCGAGTGAGACCGCCTCTCCTGGCCCCAACATGGTCTAATTTGCCTGCAGGCGATACGATAATGTCGATGCCTAGCTGCGAATGTGGTGTAAGTCAAGATTAGCAGCGGAATCTGGGACAGAGCTTAACAAGGCGCTGCGATGGAACCGAGAGCGTAGCACAAGACAAGTCCATCAACATCAGTTTGATGTGCTGGCTTATATGATTTTTTTCGTAGCAATACACGGGCATTAAACTAGTAGCAACATAAAAGCAAGTCTGATACTTAAGCACAAGCAGAATTTTGCCAGAAAACTCCTCACCATCTCTTCCCATACCTCCAACATGAACACTGCATATGAGTGAGAGTGGCGCAGAGAGAGTGATTTAATTAAGGTGCTGATCAAATATTTTTAAATGTTCTCCACCAAATATAGGTTTTGTCAAGTATTGCTGCGTCATCTACTTACTAAAACTAAAGTTATACCATTGATTTAATTATGATGCTGTGATCCATTCTAGTCGTTTCAGAAAGTTCAGATTGGTTGCTAACTTTTAAAATCATTTAAAACGTGGAGCGATAATTCATGACATCAAGTGGTGGTCTGGAACTCAGAGGAAGCATCAAACCATGAATCGTTGCATCCGCTGGGCTCGGCTAGCTAGGCGCGCGCACTCACCGTCGCCTTCCGCAGGGAGATGAGGTAGACGGAGTCGTCCCCGCGCACGGCGACGGAGGCGACCCCCGCCCGCTTCACGGTGTTGAACGCGTACTCTGCTTTTATGTCAGGACCCGGTTTGATTCGGGAAAAACCATCGGAAATTTGTGTACGATCCGGGGCTAATTTGGCGTATAAAAGTTGGAAAAAGTAATAACAAGGCCAACATAAAATACAAATATTAGGGTCTTTCATTCATGCCCAGATAGAAACATTGGGACGGATTATATATGTCTGCAGCTTACAACCGACAGCCGATTTGTCTATGAACAGCAACAGAAACAAAAGAAGGTAAACGGTAACTACTACTAGATGGATTCCTTGCCGTAGGACCCGGACGAATCGCTACACCTCAGTTTTGCCCGTCGGATCTCCTTAACGCCTCATCTCCCGATCAATATGTTTCTGCCAAATTCTTTAGAAGTTTGACATTTTAAGGGGTGATTTGGTTTGCATGGGGTTCAGGTCTGCCCGTACTCACCGACTTGCTGGAGGAGGCCCTCGGGGGAGAAGACGGTGGTGCGGCAGTCGTAGGCGGGGCCAGTGGCAGCGCAGCTCCTCCCGCTGCTCTCTTGCACGTCATACGATTCCAGCATTGCTTCCGGTTTCGGTGTGGCTAGGAGGAGTGCTCTGCTCTCTCTTCCGTGCGCTTCATCGTCTGCAAGAAAATTGCAGAGTGGCTGGTCATTTACCACTTGCTCCGCGGCCCATCTCCTTCCCGGTTTGCCTTTGTGCTGGACCACCTGCGTCTGCATGGGTCATTGGGGCAAACGCGCGGTGCACACAGCTCTCTCCGCGCTGCGCAACCTTCACACGGACGAGGCTGCAAAATGAGCCGGCCCACTACCTTCGTCGGCCCATCCACCCATGTGTTTATAGTCTTATTCTTCTGGCATGCAGCTCTGCTTTTTTAAGACGGTAGTGGACGAGTATATAGTTTTGAACTTAAAAAACTGTTTAGAAAATCTACTTTAAGAAATTGCCTCATTTATTTTGATTTTGAAAGAAGCTAAAAGCTATGCAGCATCTTATTTATTTCGATTTTTGAAGAAGCAAGACACCAGACAATATCCGGAAGTCAACCCGAATCGAATCGGTGATTCAGTTCAACCTTTTACATGTCGTGTCCCCTATAACCACTTTTGGACTCTCGAATCACGTGGAAGAATGGCCTGGCTACCTATTTCGCCAACGTTGACATATATGGATTAATTGCTGTCGAGTTCTCCTGAAGGTTTACTCAACTGATGGACCAACTGATTGTCTCTCTTATCTCAATTGGTCACTATTTACCAGATAATTTCTGAGTGCCAACAAAGAAGTAGTAATCGTTATCTCGTCAGGCGCCTTTGGTTCATACTTAATTTCGAAGTTAAGCTAACAAAAATAATTTCCAAGTGTCGTATGGACTATGAAACCCCAAAATAGAGGACCAGGTGTGCCCCAGCCCTCCTCACATGCACAAAAAGGGGACCAAAAGCTAGCCGTTGCAAGCTTATAGCCCTTAGGGCCTGTTCTTTTCGACTGCAGCTTATGACTTTTGGCTGAAATTTTTGAATTTTGGCTGTTTACAGTACAGATTATGGAGAGACAGATACTCACTTACGATTTTGGCTGATACTGATGTTGGGCTTTTAACGTGTAGATCGTTTAACTTGTAGACCTCATCTTGAGAAAATACTCCGTTTGGAAGTTAGGTACTATAGCAAAAGCCAAAAGCTACCAGCTTGTGAGGTAAAGAACAGGCCCTAAGCCAAACGCCCCGTGGCGTCCCCGTTGCGAATAGGAATGGCAACGGGGCCATTCCCCGGCGGGGAGTGGCTCCCCGTCCCCGACCCCCGCCACGATATTTTTCCCCGCTCCCCGCCCCCGTCCCCGGTCGCGGGGACACAATCTCCCCGTCCCCGCCCCCCGTCGGGGATCCGGGTCCCCGATGGAGCCTCCGCGCTGCCGCCGCCTGGAGCCTCGCGCTGGTCCGGGAGGAGGAGTTGGCGCCGCCGCCAGAGCCTCGCGCGCTCGGGTCCGGGAGGGCCGGAGGAGTTGGCCGCCGCCGCCAAGGTCCGGGAGGAGTTGGCCGCGCCGCCAGAGCCTCTCGTTGCTCGGGTCCGGGAGGACCGGAGGAGTTGGCCGCCGCCGGCCGGGTCCAAACTCAGGGGAGGAGTTGGCCGCCGCCGCCAAGGTCCGAGGAGAGTTGGCGCCGCCGCCGGCTGGTCCGAGACTCAGGGAGGAGTTGGCCGCCGCCGCCGGCTTGGGTCCGAGACTCCGGGGGGAGGAGTGGGCCGCCGCCGCCAAGGTCCGAGGGAGATGGTCGCCGGCGCTGCCGCCTGGGTGGCTGGGAAAAATATCGTGGCGGGGAGGACCGGAGGAGGCGAGGAGCCGTTCGGGGGCTGAACAGGCGGCGGGATTGGAGAAATGTTTCTAGGGTTTGGGGGCTGTGGATTCTCAAAACCTTATATACTATATACATGGGCCCACATATCATACTGTAAAAACGGGGGCCCGAACGGGGAACGGGGACGGGGAATAGGAGAACGCCCCCGCCCCCGCTTCACCCGATGGGAGGGAGTTTCCCCCAAATCCCTCCCCGTGGGGAGCAAAATTCCCCCATCCCCATCCCCTAATAGGGGAATTCCCCGACGGGGAATGGGGCCCCATTGCCATTCCTAGTTGCGAATGGATCTCACCCGTTCACGCTAGAATGGACCACCCCGATTGATCCCCGCGGTGCTACCATCCCATGCGGCGCGAGCAATTCAATAGGCAACAAATGGCACATGGCGAATGGGCCGGGGCGCCGGCCAGTATGGCCGTTGGGTGTTCAAGAACTGCGACATATTTTGACTTCTCGCTTCTATTGTTTATAAGCCAGGAGGTATTTTAACCATATTATCTTTTTAACATGGTTTTTCTTTGCATTACTTGATATCTGTGGAGATATAATATTTTTTATTTTCTCTTTTTTACTTTTATTGAATAGAGTATCGCGGTTAAAAATTAACAAATGCTCGATAAAGCCCGATAACTATAGTCAAAAGACACCAATAAAAATTATTTTAATAGGAGCCTTTGGCTGTGCTTTAATAATACAGAGAGTCCGCTCACCGCCCTGCGGAAGTTGAGTTGCTAACGCCTAACGCGATCATCGGCAACTCTGCTTCTAATTTCTGGGTGGTAGAAAGCGCTACCCCGATGTTACGTCCGGATTTGTGTGATCAAGCCACGTCTAACACAAAAGTTGATAGACCAAAAAAATTCAGTTAAGGAGTTTTTTTAAAAAAAAAAACACCTTTTTCGAAGGGATGATATAGCAAAGCAAATAGATAGCTTTGATGAAAAATCTAGATCTTAGTTTATAGTGGGTATCTCATCTTTTAGTCTATACTAGTAAGTAAGTGTGTACGTGGAATCCACGTCAAAAGTATTAGAGATCAAAAACATTATCGAATCCAAATTTCTGTATACATCTACCGAACTTAACATATGTACACCCGAAATATAAGATATGGAAGTTATTCATACATAAAGCATTACATTTTAGCAAAATCACTATTGACAAGCAGACGCTACTCACTGAAAGTGTTGGCTGTTCAACATGTCCATTGATATTGAAAGTGCTGGCTATTGCTAGCCCTGCGATGTGGATGACCAACTGAAGGAATACCAATGGCAGGGGCTGGAATGACATGTAGTGCATTCAGAGCATTTGTAGTCTCATCCTCACTAACGTCGCACCTATTCATCCCAGGTCTGCAAAAGTTTCAAATTATAGCTTTTCAGCAAGGAATAAACATTATTAATCAACTTATGAACATGAAGAAATATTATATTGTTCATGTATTGTAAGATATCACCTGACTGACAATTTCAAGATAGCACAAAGTAGCATAATTGCATAAACTACAACCTAAACAGTTGAATTTAAACTGCAACCTAAATGGTGTAAGTATTGTGTTATTACTTCGTAACACATTATGTTTTGGGCTAAATTTTTATGAACTTAAAGAACTGTTGAAATATACATTTCTGCTGCATTTAAGCCAGTAAAATTTTAACAAAAAGAACAACATTCGTTAAGGAACAGCATGGAAAGCTTAGTCTGAGTTAAAGTGGTATATGGATTACCAGTTTATCACCAAAAGTTTTCTAACCTATATTTATAGAGCATGATGTTTCACTTGGTCCCATGTCCAGTTAGAGATGTATTCCCAGTAAAAAAACTACACCCTAAACAATAGATGCTATGTAGATGGTAGTGGTCTTATTCATGTAAAAGTTTAGTAATTTTTGCTGTATAACAAACAATAGATCCCATGTAGGTTGTTTCTCTGTATCAGTAGATAAACACTACCCTGTAATCTCTCTTCAGTTGGTAATCTCCCGTCCGGTACTGTTTCTTATCCGACAAAACAAATATATAAGGGAAAGCAGAGGCAACCAAGTTCGGTGCCAAGAAACCCCAAAATACAGTCTCGCCTTGAATAAATAATAGAATGGAAGGGCCACTGTGTAGAACACATCAGACTGAAGCGCATTACATATAATCAAGTATAGGGGGAAAGAATGTATCATCATACATTGACATGACGTGATTCAAACTCGCACTGGCGGTGAGATTGCACCCTCCAGATTGAGCTGCAAGAGATGCTGCGTTGTATAGATGAATGCATCCTAAAAACGCATTTGAGCCAGCAACAGAGGCAAATTAAGTTCCGTTATAGAAAATTTATTTCAGTGCCACAACTGCGAAGGTGAAATTGTCATAGAGCGCACCTCGCCTTGGGCTATAGGTAGGAGAATGTTCTTGTAGCGCCCAAAATTTGAAAGGTGCACATATCTCTAATCTCTCCCTTATCTCTATCTATCTCCATCCCTCTCTCTCTCCCCCATCCATATCAACCTCTCTTTCTCTCTCGCGTGCGCACAGCAGGCAGCGGCGGCGATGGCCCGGCGTGGTGGTGGCGGCGGCCTGGCGCAGTGCAGTGGCGGTGGCCAGCGGGCGACAGCGATGCACGGCGGCGGCGAGGCGCAGCCGCGTGCGGCTACACGCGCACACGCAACCATGGCGGCGGCGCGCGCCGGCCGGTGGCAACGGCGCGGCCGAACGGCGTTTCACACAGCTGTGGGGCTAGCGAACCCGTTTCCTCTCCAATCAAGTTACCTCCTGTCGTTCCTTTATCGAACTCATCTATGTCTGATCGGTTGCTTTCCATTCCATCGTGTAGGATCTCATGTAGCTATTGAGAGAGTGTTCATGCAGTTGTGCATTCTAGATCCTTCGTGCAGCATATCTGTTGAGCGTACTCAAGGCAAGTATCTCGCGGCCGTGACCTCCCCGTTTTGCATATCACGTGTTTCCAGTTTACTTGTCACCCTATCATTAAGTATAATTATCGTATCACTAAAATTGCTTGGCTAATATCATATCATTAAAGTTACATGTTTGATATCATATCATTAAAGTTATCTGTCTGAGATCATATCATTAAAGTTACTTTTCTGATATCATATCATTAAAGTTACCTGTCTGATATCATATCATTAAAATCACCAGTCTGATATCATATCATTAAAGCTACCTGTCTAATATCATATCATTAAAGCTTATCTAGTCATTGTCGTATCACTAATGCTTGTCTGCTTATTATCGTATCGCTCATATTTGCCTAGTTATAGACTTTTAATATTGTATCTATATCATAATGTTCTAAGTTATTTTATTTCACATGCTTTTATATTTATTAGAATGCTTAGTTAAAATGTTCTAGAATTCATACTTTTAATTAGTGTTTTAGAATTTATACTTAAATCGTTAATGGGGGTAGCCTAGGAACATATTTTAACTTAGGTTTAAATTATTAGCACTGTTTTGACATTAGAGCTGATATGTTTTAGTTTCCTAATATCATGATCCATTACTGTATGATGTTGTATTTGAGCCATGAAGGATGTATGTATTAAATATGTTAATCTGACTAACAATCATTTATCACATAATAAAACTTGAATGGTTGATAACCTTGTATGAGCTATATTATAATACCTTTTTAGGATAATTCCTATATCACTATCACTATATCATCATTCTACATCGCCCTCATTTCAGGAATTATGTCTCTCCATTTCCAGGTATGCGGGGGTAATCATCAGTGCCATTGCCATAACTTGCTAAATAACAATTAACCATGTTGACAAGATATTAGTTACCTAGTTGGGGTCATCCACATATAGGGAGATTACCACCCACTTGGCAACGTGCGGGGGGCTACACTTTCGTTGCTCAGGATATTACATCCAGTCGGTGGGTATACAGTCGAGGACAATGACGTGCCTAACTATTCTTGTATAACCGGGTATGTGGGAAGCGATCGCCGGTGTTATTGTCATAATTTGCTAAATAATAATTATCTTTAATTACACTATTTCTGCGATCTCTATCTCCGATCTATATCAGTGTTTCTGATAGCCTAGGTTCATTGTATTTAACTTGTGTCAATTACTTACTTACATTACTTGTCCTTTACACATCTTGCTTACTTTGCTTGTCCTTTACATATTTTACTTGCATTACCTGTCATTTACTCATTATGTTATGATCGTTGTTGAGTACTTGCTGAAATTTTTAAATCTTACGGTTGCTCTTTCCAGTTGTGCGAGCCTGCGGCAGTGCTCGCCCATGATTATCGTGCTTGCCCATGGTGGGTGTGCTCGCATGTGACCACACCATAGCTCGTTGCCCATGGTCATGTTGCTGCATGAGGCTTTGTCTGCCTATCGCTGCCACCATGGTGCATCTTTCACTTGCCATTGTCGATGGGGAAGTATAGGAGGGATAAGAGTGTATGGGGGAGCGGGGAAGGACGTGTGAATGCACATAGCTCAATGGAATCAATGGATAAAGACCACATGAGCCAGATCCATACGATGACCCTTGCAAGTTGCAGACTCGTAGGCGGAGAGACACATGCTTTAGTGTCCGTGCAATATACACTAATCAAATAGTTAGGGCACTCCTAATGCAGAAACTATCAGATAGTTTCTATACTTGCCAATTAATGTAGACACTACCCATAGAAACTATGCTCCCAATGGATAGTTTCTACAAATAAAATTTCCATCCAATCATCTATCTTCTTTCTCCTATCATCTACCTATCACAGCTCTTTCTATCTTGGTTCCTGTGTAGACATGGTGTCTATATAAGAAACCATTTCCTTATCTCTCCTCCTTAACTCCAATGACACATCAGCATTTTGCTTACTTGGCACCTTATTTAATGCCATAGAAACCATCCATAGTTTCTGCATTGGGAGTGCTCTTAGAAGCTATACCGTCGGACGACAGGAGAACGATATATTGTTTTCAGTGGCGGACCCAGAAATTTTTTAGAGGCTGGGCAAGCTAACAAGTAACAACCAATAACAAGTTCACATCGACCTATATAAGCAAAGCTAGCGTGCTTAATAGTTTTGTAAATAAAACCATCGTTTTAGTACACATATGAAAATGCATACATTAGGTGGACGTTACCGCTGGCCAGTACGTGCACGGCGGCACAAAAAAGGAAGGCAATTAGGCAATGGACGTCGCTCAAAATTCCGGCTGAAATTTCTATGCGAGTATGCGTCTATGCCGTCGCAGCAGCTAGCTCGATCGTGTATTCGCGTACCTTCCGAGTTCCGAGCAGAGGCGGCTGCGGCCTGCGGGGGAGGGCAAGAGGACGGTGGCGACAGCCACGAGGAGAAGCACCAGCACCGGCGGCGGCGACTCCTACTTCTTGGCCAATACGTCGCCTGCTTGCCGGCTTGCCGTGGTGCCCAGTTTGGAAATTGGAACGTCGCTCAGTAACTCAGTTTGGAAATTGGAACGTCGCTCATGGGTCAATGGGTGCACAGCACAATGCATCAATGCGTTCAAGTTTCAACGGCAGCCACCTGGACGGCCGGATCCGGTAGTGAATTTGAGCCTGGCGAAAAATGCATGTCATGCATGCTGACAGTAGAAATTTGAGCCCGGGCAGTGGCCCAGGGTGGCCAGGCCTTGGGCCCGCCACTGATTGTTTCCTAGTTTTTCTATTTACAGTGCTAAAAAAAGGTACAACATCGTTTGTTCTGTGAAGCCTCCATCTTCTATCCTTGAAATTCTTTGCAAGATTGCTAAATTGTTTTACAATGTCCAGTTAAAACTAACTTTCTGCTGTAAAAAAATCAATACCTTACACTTACGCAAAGTACTGTATAAACAAATGAAAGGAAATAAGAAGAGCCAAACAAAGATACCAGCCACAGCTCCATCGTCAAGACGTCAACCCAAGCCACCGTAATAACAAACCAGCATTAGACCAACCCAATCTCCCATGACAACGATCAACTAATCAAAACCACCCGAGCCACGCCACGGCGCCGTCCCTCATTCCCACCGGTCACCGCCCGTTATTCTCACCGGTCACCGCCCACGCCGTCTCATCATTTCCCTCTCCGGTATAAGGCTCACCTTCGCCATTCCCCCGACGCCTCCCAAATAAAAACTCCCTCCTCGCCGCCGCGCTCGTCGCCTCCCCCCCAATCAACGATACGAAACAATCACCTCCATTTTCCCCATCCCATTCGTCTCCTCGAAACCCTAAGCGGCGGCGCCGTCGGGGCATCATCCGTACCCGTCCCATGGAGGACTTCGCGCGCGCGGTGGAGGACGGGCTCAAGCTGTCCAAGCGGCTGGTGCTGCCGGGCGGGCTGCCGCCGCCGACTCCGCCGGCGGGGATGGAGCGGGGGCACGACGCGGCGGCCGCCCTGCTGCTGCCCTCGGCGCCGACGGCGTACGCGGTTGTCGCCGACCCAGGCGCGGTCGACACCCCCGACGTGCCCAGCTACCAGCCCTACGTGTACGGCCGCCTCGACCCGCCCGCGCTGATCCCGCTGCAGATGAAGGAGGTCGACCTGGCCGTGGACTGCGCGCTGGACGCGGCCGCCGTCACCGTGCGCGCGCGGTGGTGGCTGCACTGCATCACGCGCAGCCGCGAGTGCGACGTCCGACTCGTCGTGCCCATGGGCGAGCAGGTGAGCCGATCGGATTCTGCTGCTGTGGTTAACAACATTTTACATTTTATTTTGGTCTGTGTTGACTTGCCTCGTTATATTCAGTTCGATAAGTTATAAGCGCCTTCGATTCGCAGTTTTGATTTGTGCATTTGAGCCGTTAATTCTGCTATTCGTTTAACACGACCCCTTTGATAGTTTGATGTATGTGTACTTTGATGTGGCCTGTGATGATGGAATGGTTGGTGGCATCATATTTTCAGGTGATTGCATAACACAATGGTTCTGGGTGAGGTTTTCTTTTTTCTTTTTCCTGGGTGGGGGTGTCTTAACAGGATATGTCGAGTTACTGACTCCACCTTTTTCTCATGTGCTTTGATTTGTTCTGTTGTGTCAAGGTGGCTCGCTGCAATCGTTGGCTTGCTCAATACTAAATTCTAGATACTGTCAATAGCTTGGTTCGTAAATTCTAGATGAGTAAAACGGATGCCTTCAGTTATGATTAGAATAGTTTGTTTCAGTGTTGCTGAGAAAGTGAAACTAATTCCTTGCTTTGTCCATTGTATATCAAACACTGGAAGGGATACGTTGGTTCTGCAGAGAGGTAACCTTATTTTGTATGAAGATGGGACAGTCATGCAAGGTGCAAACATGCTTGGAGTGTGCAGAAAATGTGACATGTTGTGCTCTCTTATTTGGACACGTATTGGATTTCCTGGTTTTACTTCAGCATCTAGAAGTATATGCGATGTTCCTGTGATATTTAGTAGAATATACATGGCTTGGGATGGAAATAAACCTGATAGTGAAGTTCTTCTTCTTGGATGATTATAGCATATATTAAGTGCAGTTGGGTTGCTTTGTTTTTCTTGTCTTGCAGAGTGGGTTCAGAAGGACTTGGATAAAAATAACTCAAGCACTTGCACTAACATTGGATTTCTTGTGAAACAAAAACATTTGTTTTTATTGATCTGATGTTCTGATTGCTTGAATTTAATAACTTAATAGGTACAGCTAATACAGAAAACTCCTTGATTTCTCATTCATCAGCACGTGCTGTACAATTTCTTTCCCATCCATCATTAAGAACATTTGTGATTATATTACATCAAATGATGCATTAGGTAGCCAGAATATTTATATGGTGAACATTTGTAATTGTATTACCTGAGATACATCAATTTTCATGTTTGTATTGGTCTCAACCTAAGAATGGTTTGGCTAATAGGGTTCAATTCTAGGCGCCGAGTTTACTGTTGGAAGAAGATCATATAATACTCAAATAATTGAAGTAGAAGACCACACGGTGGAGAATATTGGAAAAGCTGATAATGGGGGCCTTTTGAAACCCCAATTGTTTTCCTTGACAATACCACAGGTACGTGCTATATACGTGTACATCGCCAGTCTCCACTGTCATGTTTTAAATTTTTGGAAGTCTTATCTTACTTTGCTGATTCATTACTGTCTTATCAATCAAGGTTGAGGGTGGAGCGGATATTATTGCCACCATTAGATGGTCTCAGAAGTTACACTATGACAACGGGCAATTCTCAGTTGACATACCTTTCCGTTTTCCATACTATGTCAACCCATTACCAAAAGTGTTCATGAAGAGGGAGAAAATTCAGTTGACTGTGAATAGTGGTTTCAGTCAAGAGGTTTTGTTGCAGGGCACTAGCCACCCGTTGAAGGTAATCAAGTATAACTTCTTTCTTAAATATCTGCATTTGGGATCATTAGGGCCTGTGCAAAGGTTTAATCTTCGGAAGGATTTTTATCGCTATTTCAGGGGAAGGGTAGGCATGGTGAGAAATTGTCTTTTCTGCATGAAGCAATTGTTGAGAATTGGTCAAGCAAAGATTTCACCTTTTCATACAGTGTGAGTTAATTCTGCCATGATATTTTTCTTGGTTAGCTGTACTCAGTACCAA
The DNA here is from genome assembly GCA_036346575.1 of Dendrocalamus sinicus. Taxonomy (NCBI): domain Eukaryota; kingdom Viridiplantae; phylum Streptophyta; class Magnoliopsida; order Poales; family Poaceae; genus Dendrocalamus; species Dendrocalamus sinicus. The sequence continues at coordinate 4,255,026 of CM070660.1, read as the reverse complement.
CTCTTTAATATTTGTGAGTTCACTAGTTCCCGCGAGAATCTAACTTTTTGAGGCATGTTGAAGAAAAATGATCTTAAAAGGAAGATGATGAACTATCATGCAAATCCATCACAATATTCAATGGTCCAAACTTGCAATATTGCTGAATACATGTTCCTTTTGCCTAATTTGTGCTCATATCTATAGGTTTACTCTGGTGATTTGTCTGGTGGTGTGCTCGTGCAACCCTCAACATTACGTGACTATGATGATAGAGATAGGTTCTGCATTTTTCTTTTACCAGGAAGTGGTAACAGAAAGGTTAGTTGCTTTTACTTGGGGTTTTGTTTTGCTCATATAAAACTTTTATTAATATAAAGAAGCATATCTTAGTTGACTGAGATATCTGCACTTGGAAGGTTTTTATTTGTATTTTTAAGGCAGGGACCTCTTGTAGTAACCATCCTGATTAAGCTAATGCAACACTATTGTTGTCATGAAAATACTTTTAGATTGCCATTCAATTCTGCTCTTCTGCCCTAGAGAAATGCTGACAACTGCATACAAAGTCCCGGCTTCATATCTTACGTACATCATTGAAGTCACAAGAAACAATGATGTTATCTAAGTAGTTTTTATATCAATTTTGGTTTATCAACTCAGAAAAAGTTGATTTTCTTATTGCTTCACAAAACATGCATTCTTGGCACTTTACCTCATCTGAGCTATTCAATAGGTCTTCAGAAAAGCAGTAGTGTTTGTTGTTGATACAAGTGGAAGCATGCAAGGAAAGCCTCTTGAGAATGTGAAGAATGCAGTGTCTACTGCTCTTTCAGAGCTTATGCAAGGAGATTACTTCAACATTATAACATTTAACAACGAGCTTCACTCTTTCTCATCATGTTTAGAGAAAGTAAATGAGGAAGCAATAGCAAGTGCGATTGATTGGATGAATTTAAATTTCATCGCCGAGGGTGGGACAGATATTATGCATCCTTTAAGTGAGGTACTATTATTTTGAATATGATCTCAATTGGGAATGGGCCGCATATCTATTACTCTCTCTCTCTCTCTCTCTCTCTCTGTTATTTCATACTCTCCTTTTGATTTCTTCATGTAAGGCAATGGCGTTACTGTCGAGTGTCCATGATGCGCTTCCACAAATCTTTCTTATGACTGATGGATCAGTTGATGATGAACATAATATCTGCCAAACTGTGAAAACTGAGCTCATCAACAGAGGATCTAAATCTCCTCGGGTTTCTACTTTCGGACTAGGTAACGTTAAGGAGTACTAACAATACCCCAGTAGTTCTCAGGCTAAAATGAAAGTTCTCCTGCTTTTGTCTATTGGCTTATCATCTGTCTATATGCAAATATTTATTCCTGTGTGAAAGAAGCGCTTACAAATAACTCAAAAGGGCAGTTCACTGTGGTTATTTATAACTGTCAATTTGTCATGAGGCAAACCATGTTTTTATTATTTCATCTGTTTTTTATGTACTTCATTACTCACTATTAATATGGTGTGTTTTCTAATTGTTTGCATTCACTCTCACTGGAAAATGTTAGGTTCATACTGCAACCACTATTTCTTGCGCATGCTGGCATCAATTGGCAAGGGGCATTATGATGCTGCACTTGAGACAGGTACTAACCCCCACCCCTTTAATTCTATTGAATTAGCAAACAGTATGCTCTACTCTTTCCCTCCTGAACTTCAAATTTAAAACTATTATCTACATTATCTGTATATCCTTTTTCCCTGGTTGGTAGATTTTCGTTAATATATTATTAGACTTTTTAGAGATGGCCACGATGTGTCTTATTATTTGATTAAATGGCATAACGCAAATATAAACTGTGATCTGTTCAAGATGTTATTGAGGTGTCAGGTGATATGTACAGTTCATCCAACTTTCCTCTAAAGTACGTCAATCTTTCCACCTAAAGAGCCATTTATCTTCTGAAGTTGGGCCCAGTTTGTTCCAGGTTTTCCTTGAAGGTGCTACCCGAAAAGTCATATATATACCTGAGTTTTCCTCAGAAGTTTCTTGCTTTACAATCTGAGACCTACCAAACTATATTACAATTTCTATTTTGTACTGTACTCTTGGACTGTGATTTGCTTAGAATTTTTCTATGTAATGCTAATATTCATTTTCACTGTTCCCTACATGCGCTGAATTAACATTCCATCCCACTGTTTCTACTCGAATAATTTGATGATGAGTTCTCATGAGCATTCAACTAATACATTATTGATCTGGAATTCAATACATGAAATTCATCTTTCAGCAATCACAACACTGTTTATTATATGCATTAGTTGTACTAATAAATGCATGATTTTATTGAAGTCTAAGTTAGTAAACCTTCATAATATGTAACATTTTTATTCTGAATTTGTTATTCAGGATCTATTGAGAGTCGAATACTTGGTTGGTTCAGGAAAGCATCAAGTACAATAGTGGCAAATATCTCCATTGATGCTACAAAACATCTTGATGAATTTGAAGTAAGTTTGTGCATGGTTAATTACTTAATTTTGTAAATTTCATTATGTAGGGATGCATGTGATAAAATAATCTATGCCACTAACCTTTCTTGGCTGCCGAATATTTCATATTGCAGCTCTTGCTGCCATCACGTTCATGCCTTATAATATGCTACAGGCACTTTACGGTATCCAATTTCAGATAGTCCAGACCATTTTGTCAGGCAGTATACAGATGTGGATTGGACTGGACAGACTTACCATCTTCATTAAACTACCATAACATACTTATATTGCTCTTTTGGGCAACCAACCTATTTTGTTAAGAAAAACTTGAAACTGCTGGATCCTTGTTTATTTTTTGTGGGGTTGTGTGGGTGGGAGGTGGAGCAGATTTTGTGAGTATAGCAAGTGTAGCTGGAAAAAAAATAGTGTTTTTGATGGTCTTATCAGTGTTTTTTCCTATGTAGTTTTTTACGTAGTCTGACTCAAATCAGGAAAAAGGAGGAGGGTTGTGTTAGGTTTGGTAAATCAATGTAAAAATCATGTCATCTTTTCATGGAATGAAATCTAAATTAAAAGTTTCGTTGAGGCGTAACTCTCTTAGCGACACGCCATATCAGAACCCGGGTGTGGTGGTAAATGAGCAAGGACCGGGACGTCACTCCCTTAGTGATGCACTACGTCGGCGCCCGGATGTAGTGGAAAATGGGTAATGATTTTCACACTTTACTCGACGAGTGCGAGGGGCAAGGAAGCTAGTCGAGGAGGAAGCTAGTCGAGGAGAGTAGGATTCATTTAGGTAGTTGGAATGTAGGGTCCTTAACAGGTAAGTTAAGAGAGATATGATACAACGATTAGAAGACGTATAGATATCTTGTGCGTTCAAGAGACTAAATGGGTGGGTCAGAAGACAAAGGAGGTGGAGCATACTGGCTTCAAGCTGTGGTATACTAGAACAGAACAAAACAAGAATGGAGTGGACATCTTAATCAATAAACGTCTCAAGAGTGGAGTTGTCGACATGAGGAGGCAGGGGGATAGGATTATCCTAATCAAGCTAATCTTTGGTGACTTGGTTTTGAATGTTCTTAGTGCATATACTCCATAAGTAGGGTTGGATGAGACCGTTAAGAGGCAATTTTAGGAAGATCTAGATGACATGGTTAGAAGTGTGCCTATCAATGAAAAGATTTTTTTAGAAGGCGATTTCAATAGTCATGTCAGTACAACTAGTGGAGGGTTTCAAAGGGTGCATGGGGGGTTTTGGTTATGGTGATAGAAATCAAGAGGGAGAAGATATCTTAAACTTTGCTGTAGCCTATGATCTCATGATAGCTAACACTTTTTTAGAAAGAGATATTCTCATTTAGTAACCTTTAGCATTGGTCAACACTCTAGCCAAATCGATTTTGTTCTTGTTAGGAGGGAGGACAAACGAGCATGCATATATTGTAAGGTTATACCTGGAGAATGTGTTATCCAGCAACATAAGTTGGTAGTCTCCGACTTTCGTTTTAGGTTACGGATCTGACAAGATAAGGTCACCAGAGCCACGAGGACGACGTGGTGGAAACTCAAAGGAGATACCGCACAGGCATTTAAGGAGAGGATGGTTACGGAAGGGACGTGATACGTGAGAGAAGCGAATAGTATGTGGACAGAAATGGCAACTCGCATTAGTAAAGTGGCTACGGAGGTGTTTGGAGTGACCCAAGGGACAAGAGGAGAACCAAAAGATACATGGTGGTGGAACGAGGAAATGCAAAAGGCTATTAAGGAGAAGAAGATATGCTACAAGCATATGTATCATGATAGGAGCGATGACAACGTACAGAAATACAAAGCAGCAAAAAAGAATACGAAGAAAGCGGTGAGTGAGGCACCAGGCAAGGCATATGAGGAAATTTATCAGAAACTAAGTACAGATGAGGGAGAGGAGGATGTCTACGAGATGGCTAAAATCTGAGAAAGGAAGACGAGAGATTTCAACCAAGTTAAATGCATCAAAAACAACACTAATAGACTTTTGGTGAAAGACGAGGAGATCAAGGATAGGTGGAGAGATTAGTTCGACAAGTTGTTCAATCACGATAATGATGATAGTTTGATTGAACTGGATAATGTTTTTGATGACACTGATAAGTGGTTTGTTCGAAAAATCCAGGAGTCAGAAGTAAGAGATGCCTTAAAAAAGATGAAAGTGGGTAAGGCGTTGGGGCCTGATAACATTCTTATTAAGGTGTGAAAATGCCTAAGAGAAGTGACGATTGTTTGGCTAACTAAGTTGTTCGATAGCATTTTTAGGTTGAACAAAATGTCAAACGAGTGGCGGAGGAGCACATTAGTATCAATTTTCAAAAATAAAGGAGACGTTCAAAGTTGTACTAATTATAGAGGAATTAAGCTCATGAGCCACACAATGAAGCTCTGGGAACGAGTGCTTTGAGCGCCGTTTAAGAAAAGTGACTAACGTGACGACAAACCAATTTAGTTTTATACCTAGGAGGTCAACCACGGAGGTGATTCTCTTACTACGACAGTTGATGAAGAGGTATAGGGAGCAAAAGAAGAACCTTCATATGATATTTTTTGACTTGGAGAAAGCTTATGGCAAGTGCCAAGAAAGGTCATGTGGTGGGCGTTTCAAAAGAAAAGAGTCCCAACAAAATATATTACCCTAATTAAGGACATGTACGAAAATGTTGTGACTAATGTCAAAACGTGTGGTAGTGTTATTAATGACTTTTCTATTAAGATAGGACTACACCAAGGGTCAGCGTTGAGTCTATACATTTTTGCCTTAGTGATAAACGAGGTCACATAAAACATACAAGGAGATATCCTTTGGTATATGCTTTTCGCTGATGATATGGTGCTGGTTAATGAGAGTAGGATGAGTGTTGATAGAAAGTTCGAGTTGTGGAGGAAGACCTTAAAATTGAAGGGCTTCAAATTTAGTAGGACTAAAAGTGAATATATGAGGTGTGATTTCAGTGGTGTTAGGGTAGATGATGGAGATGTTAGATTGGATGGATAGGTAGTGCCTAAGAAGGACACGTTTCGTTATTTGGGATCGATGCTACAGTGGGATGGTGAGATTGATGAAGGAGTGAGCCATAGGATAAGAGCGGGGTGGGTGAAATTGCGCAAAGCGTCTAGTAAGTGTAGCGGAGATGAGAATGCTGTGGTGGATTTGTGGTCAAACAAGGCGGGATCGCATCCGTAATGATGATATACGTGATATGGTGGGGGTAGCACCAATTGAAGAAAAGTTTGTCCAACATCGCTTGAGATGGTTTGGATATCTCCAACGACGGCCTCCTGTGGCACTGGTACATAGTGGAATTTTAAGATGTACCGAAAATGTAAGAAGAGGCAGAGGTCGACCAAAACTGGCGTGGGAGGAAGCAGTTAAAAGAGACTTAAGGGATTGGAATGTATCTAAAGAGTTAGCTTTAGATAGAAGCGCATGGAAGTTAGCGATCTACGTACCGGAACTATAAGAAAGTTACATGCAGTGTTTTAGGCTCTTGGCTCAAATAGTAGGTTATACAGCTTAGAGTTTTAGCATTATAGATTTTATTTCAAGTCTCTCATCTTTTTGATCTTGAAAAGGTTTTATTCCTAGTCTATCTCAACTTGTTTGAGACAAAAGCCTTTGTTGTTATTGTTGTTGTTTATTAGTGTTTTTTCCTATTCAGGTGTATTCTGAATACATTCCAGACATTTCAGCAAAATGTCCTTTATGTGTATCTGGAAAATACCAAGGCAAGTTCCCAGAGACAGTTACAGCTAAGGGTTACTTGGCTGACATGAGAGAAATCTCGTTTGAACTGAAGGTCCAGCATATAAAAGACATACCTCTTGACAAAGTAAGTTGCCCAAACTTGCAATTTTGTACATTTGGTCCGTGACTTTTGCTATTTATTGAGGGACTTGCACAAGGTCTTAAATTTAATTCTGTGACGATGATTTTAAGCTAATTGGTATACTGTCATATGATATAGCTTTAAGTTAATCTTATTAGATACTTAGGACCATCGGTATGCTGACAAGATCTCCATTTTCTTTTATGTATGGATTCCAGGTTTTGGCGGCAGAGCAGATTGGTCTTCTCACAGCAAAGGCATGGCTTTCCGCAGACAAACAACTGGAGAGAAAGGTGAGTTGTAGGTTATACCAATGGTTGCATTACATTTTCTTGCCTTTAAACCACTATTAAACGGTGTGAAATTTGGTTTAATAAAACTAAGAATTGAGTTATCCTAGAACCAACATTTGAGGCCAATATCATGATGTTGTACAAAGTTGGAGAAGCACCAAAACATGAGTAGATCCACTCAACCAATTGATATTACTAATGTGTGTAGACAAGAAAGTTAAAAGTTTGATGGTTTTGACAAGATGCTGATGTTTGAATCCATACTATTTTCTCTTTTTTCTTATATTGCCTGTTCTGAAGTACTGTGAACAGTTGTTGATAGTGAGTACCTTTGATGTGGTTGCTGTTGCTGCATGATATCTTGGTGATCAATTTCCATTTCCTTACGGTCTGGAGCAGTTTCTCCTACATTCCATATAGGCTACATTCTTATGTGAATTGCACGTCATTGCAATATGTTACTTCTTTCTTTTGGGGCGTGGTGTATATCTTTTGTTCTAGATCCATCTTACACATCTTGCACGGTTTGGCTTGAGTTCATTCAGTTGATAGTACATGGGTTCCTTTAGTTCTTCAGTAACTCCTTTCCTTCTCAATTTTGCAGGTGATGAAATTGAGCAAACAAAATAGCATTCCTTCAGAGTACACAAGCATGGTTCTACTTCAAACCAATATTGAGAATGTAGATACAGCACAAAAGGTTGGTCCGACGGATTTTTTTTTCTTTTTCACGGTAGAACGTTCCTACAGATAATTTTCAATGAATATTGATGTTGCTTTTGGCCATGTAAATCAATTTAGAAGAAACGAATATCACTAGCTCAGAACTTCTAACTAAGCTTGCTGTACTTGAACAGGTCAAGCAGAAACTAAAAGGACAAAAAAGCCCTGATGAACCACTACAAATCCCGCTCCGTGGCCTAAAACTCGGATTCGGTGACAGAGCCGCCACAATGGAAAATCGCACCACAGGGTTCGGGGACGTGAAACCACCGGAGACGTTCGAGATCCTCAACAAGGCGGCCGGGTGCTGCAGCCGTCTGGCCGACTGCCTCTGCTGCATGTGCTGCATCAAGGCGTGCAACCGGATGAACGACCAGTGCGCCATCGTGATGGCGCAGGTCTGCGCGGCGCTCGCATGCCTCGGCTGTTACGAGTGTTGCGCGGAAGTGTGCTGTGGAGGGTCCGAGTCATAGCCTCAGGCAGTGAGGCGACCCGGGCGCTGGTTGTTGTATGTATGGAGCATTGGGTTATCTGGAGTGTACATAAGAGAGTTTGCGGGAGCCCGTGCGTCAGTCGCATACTGTATAGCTTGATTAAGAACGATCAGGTCAGTCTTCGCTTGTGCAACATGTCCGTGATAAATCATCAACTTTGGTTAAAAGCGTCAAGTTTGGACCGGCCCAAATGTTCTGATGCGCTTTTACTATGCAAAGGAGAAATGATAAACTGGATTCTGAGAGCAAAAATGTATAGATGATTTACAGAACTATGAGCCTGCCCTTGGCAGCTAAGGTGGAAATCGGAAATGGGGCGATATTTGCCTCTACTGAGATATTTCGGTCTGGCCAACCACTTAGGATGGTACGTTTGGGCACTGACACGTGCGACAGTTAATTATCACCAGTAGGTACTTAACTGTAGAATAATTCAAGCCTGTTTCCTATTCACAGTCAAAACAACGATGCACTAGAACTACGTGCGGTGCAGATGCAATAGGGGGAGAGAAGTTGAGACCGAAAGGAGACAAGTATATCGCACAAGTGATGTGTACGCTGATCTCAAAAAAAAAAAAAGTGACGCGTATGCTGCCTGGGAAGCTCGGCGGTGCGGCAAATCGGAGGCCATCCATCCATATGGGCGGGAGGACAAGTGTCACGACCAGGCTCCCCCATGTCGGGCTGACACCTGTTTGTTAATGACCGTCTCCGGCCCTCCCCGCGGGGACACCATCAAATTAGGCGCCGGATTACCGACTGGCACCGTGATTAAATTAGTCGCCACGTGGCCTCCGATCTCGTAACCCTCCCCCCGCCCAAGTATCGGAGAGATCATCTCGCGTGTTAGCGGGCGTAATTAAGTGGAGGGGCGAGCCCGATCTCCGACGCGGGCGGGGCTTAAACTAGGGCCCGAATAGCTGGGTCCGTGCGAGCCCACGTACGCGCCCCCGGGCCGGGTCCGATCTGGATATATCTATCGGCCGCGCTCGCGCCACGTAGGCCGCTCTTCTGGTTCGAGGGCTCTTCTTGCCTTGGCCGTTGCACCACCGGGCACCTGGCGCTGGCGGTAGAGATACTCTGCTGGTTTTACTAGTCCTTTTTGTGGGGCGCAGCTTTTCTTACGGACGGGTTGTATGTAATCAGCTGACCGTACATCTTGCTCCCTAGGCTCGTTTCCACGATCCTGCTGCTGACGGCTCGCTCCAGTCGTGAAAGGACGTCGCTTTGGTTACATGCAATTAAATATTATAAATTTTATCTACTAATGTATTTTAAAATATTTAAATTTGATATATAAAAATGACACGTGTAGATTTTTCTTGAAAATTGCTTTGGTAATACTACAAATTTAGCAAGTTATATCATAATAAAAATAAGTTGTCAAAATTGTATTTTGTCCAAAACGATGTCCTTTTGTGACCATAAGGAATAGATGCTAACAAGGGATCATTTTTAATTCTTTTGCGTGAAGAATTGAGCTTGTTAATTTTTAGTTTTTGCGCATAAAAAGAATGCAGAGCCCGGTGAGCTTAGTACAATTAGCTAAGCGGTGGCAACACGGGTGGGCTTCAGACTTGGGCTTGATATGATCCTCAGCAGGAGGTGAAAAGTATCTTGTTTAGAAGCGTCTTTCCTGGTTGTTCAGCTGTACGTGAAATCGAACTTCCTGCTTAATTAGTTGCCAAAACCGTTGCATAGCCAGTACTATAAAACCCATGTTTGTTTGACCTATAGCCAGAGTTCGATTCCCACCAGGGGCAGAATCAGGCCTTAGGCTACTTAGCTCGAAGCCTACGAACAAAAGTCCATGAAGAATTAGTGAAAAATGCATTAAAAACAGCATTGGCTCAAGAACAGCTGGCCCGACTATAGCATTTCCGTCCCTGATTCTTACCAATCAACTGTAGATTGAGTGGGTTATCCTTGTGGTTTTTTCACCGTTATTTATGTGATCTAAACTCATTACATGTTGTGCGCGAGCCTTGATTTGAGTATACTTGCCATTTGCCCCCCCCCCCCACTCCCTCTCTTTATATGATAAGCAGAAACAATTAACCTGTCCTAATTATACTTAGCCAACCGTTTCCCCTTATGTATACATGTAAGAGCAAGGCTAATAATCTGACCTTCAATTGGTGTGTATAGACACTTACTGACCCACTTATCACCCATTCATATAGTAGTTTTGACCAGTGAAGGTTGTATGACCCACCCCTTTCTCTTACAAAGTTTCTTGGTTCTTGTGCTTCACTTGTTACTGTAAACTTACAGCCCACCTCTCTCTCTCTCTCCTCTCTCTCCTCCACCTCAAAGATACTGACCTACTAATGACCTCTTATTATACTTGCTCTAAGCTTGTAACCGGATGCGACAATGCAATTTGGCCACTACGCTCAAGCCAGTCATGGGTTTCTGTAGCAGATTAGCAGTCTCACTAACCCTATTTAACTCCCGGGGGGTAGGGGACCCTTGTTGCGTCTTAAGTAGTCGCTTACTTCCCTCTGCTTTCTTTTACTCAATCTCTCTCGCGCTTTAGAACTTCTTCCCGATATAAGTAGTAGTAGTAGAAGAAGAAGAAGGTTCCAATTAACCGGTATCCTCACTGACCAATCAGAGGACACCTGCATCTGTTGCCTCTCGGCGATTGATTCTTTGCTTCTCCCACGGAACGTTTTTGGCCGTCATGTTGCTCAAATTCACAGGGTAACCGTTCTGAAGAAGCTAGCAGTACCTGAGGCAATAGATATGGGGGTAAGCTCACTCACAAGTTAAGCTATACATAAGCTACGATCGATGTTATTACAGTTCTTCCTTGTATGTGTTCTTTAATTTTCAGAGTAACGTGTGCGATGTAACAGTTCCCTTGATTTTGTTTGCAGATCATTAACTGGATGCAAAATCGCTTCAACGTCAAACAAGAGAAGAGACGACCCGACGGCGCCGTCGTGAGCTCGGCTCGCAGTAAGTGATCCGTTTCATGCGTGCTTTCTTGCTATTTACCCTAGTTTCCACGATCTACTGCTTGGAGTCCGTACGTACGTACGTGCAGTTAATTGTATCTTCACACACTGAAGAGCTAGCTCGTGCATGCATGCGTTTCACGTGCGTAGATGCTCCGATCCGGGAGAGTTGCGGCGGCCAAGAAGCTCGCGAGGAGAAGAGCCCCGGCGACTGGCCGCCGCAGGGCCTCCTCTTCATCGGGATGCTCGGGAACGAGTCGCCGCCGGCAGAAGGCGGAGGCCCCCGCGCGTCGTCGCAGGACGTGACGGACTTCACCATCGAGGAGGTGAAGAAGCTGCAGGAGGCGCTGAACAAGCTGCTCCGCCGCGCCAAGTCCAAATCCAGCGCCCGCGTGTCAACGGTGGCCGCCGACGAGGAGAACCTGCCGCTCGACAGGTTCCTCAACTGCCCCTCCAGCCTCGAGGTCGACCGGAGGGTCTCGCTCAAGCTACCGCAGGCGGACGACGGCGAGAACGGCGAGTTCTCGCCGGACACGCAGATCATCCTGAGCAAGGCCAGGGACCTCCTCGTCAACAGCAACAACGGCACCATCAAGCAGAAATCCTTCAAGTTCCTTCTCAAGAAGATGTTCGTCTGCCGCGGCGGCTTCGCGCCCGCACCGAGCTTCAAGGATCCAGTTGAATCAAGAATGGAGAAGGTGTTTGCTTATGGTTTGATCAGTAATCACACATATCGTGTCTTTACGTATGATGCATGCCGATTAATATTTCGTTCTCTTTCCTATACATATGTGTATGCAGTTATTTAGGACGATGCTTCATAAGAGGATGAACGCTCGCCCGAGCAATGCGACGTTATCGAGGAAGTACTATCTGGAGGACAAACCGAGGGGGAAGATGCCAAGGGATCATCGCCACGATGAAGAGGATGACAGTGGAGAAGATATCTTTAAGTGGGATAAGACAGATTCAGATTGTAAGTACTTGCTAGTATTTCACTGCCGCCTTACGTTGCACACATGCACATTCAGACGCATGAATGGAAAAAAATGCAATAGTACTTTCAGTAGTAATTTGAACTGAGTGGAATTTCTTACTGTTTTTGCAGTCATTGTTCTAGAGATGTAAAACGAGAAGCACAAGGTCAAGATCATTATGATTTGCACAATGGTAGGTTATAATGGAGCCCTACACTTAAAAGTTGATATGCTATGTTAGAATCATATGCGCCAGATACTGAATTTTGGATGGCCCAATTTTTGCAGACTACATTTGATGGTGTCCTGACGCGACGGAAAATTCCCATTATAGTGTGTGATGCCATAATAATCCCTATATGTTGGACGTTCAGTTGAACGGCGAATCGATCAGACAGGATATAGAATGCACCAGGGTGCGAAGGTCACACGTCGACGGGCTTGTTCAAGCACAAGATTGATTTGAGCTGTTCATAGGATAAACCGATCTTCAGCTTTGTTTTACTTTCCTTTTTCAGATGTCAGGTGTTTCAGATATACTCCCCTATATATATAGTTCTTGGGAGATGCTAGCGTCCGGACAACTCCATACGGTGGCTTGCAACATTTCGTGCCTATGAATGCAATATTTCTTAGTTATATTTGTAACAAAAATATTTGATGAAAATCTCAATGTTGCACTAGCTGTTGTTGATTGTTACATACATGAAATTAAAATATTGCATACCTAAAAATCAAAAAATATTGCATACTAGCCGTGTGCTCAGGACACTGGCTTGGCAAGGCGCTGACCTGGTTCGTGGTCACGAAGAGAGCACCGACGCCAGGCGCAGCGAGCTCGGGGGATCATCACCATGCACTTCACGGCTGCGCTTCACCAGAGGCTCCCCGCCGCGCCCGAGGACAGCCGAAGAGGAAGCCGATGGCAGCGGCTAGATTTGGTGGCACTGCGCTCGAGGACAGCCGGATCTGGCGGCGTCACACTCGAAGACGACTGGATCTTGCGGTGCCATGCCAGGAGAGGAAGTTGACAGCAGTGGCCGAATCCGGCGAAGCTAGAGACGGGGTGGCTGGGCTTATGTTCGTCACCGTACATGAGGTCAGGTACCATCGGGAGAGAGCAAGTATCGTTAGGAGAGAGAAAGAGAGTGATAGGGAAAGAATGAGGAGAGAGTGAGAAGTGGTGAGACGAGAGTCAGCGAGAATGTTGCATATATGTGAGGGAGTTACCGTCGGGAAAGAATGGGTCGATGAGTAGGCTGGTGTCCGATATCGATCAGACGTCCGAGACCTATCAATTCCCATAGTTCTTTCTCATCCTATATTCCTATTGGACACGACTAAGTTTAATCAGCTAGTTAACCTCATGTTCTATTTTCATGTGGCCATCTCAGGAACATGGTCTTGCTCATGGTGCATGAAAATTATATACGATGGATGTATAGAAATAGTACTGCAACTGGGGTTCTTGAACATGCTAATAGCCAAAATTGGTAAGCCAACCTGGAGCTGGGGGCACATCCCAAATCTCCATCGGCATTTGGATCAGCGGCAGCTCCCCGGCACATTTGTGTATTTTTGTGCCCAACTTTGGAAAAAAAAAGGTTGCAGAGGAGAGGAGTGGGTGCCAAGCAACATTGTACACCTTTGGCAAATGCCGATGTGCCATTGAATATGTGTTCACTGCTCAGTGTATAAACTCTCAAACAAGTATATATACACACAGGCTCGCAGATAGCTAGAGTGCAATACAGTGCTAGTATAATACACTAGTTTGAGAAGCTCACTGAGCGCTTTGTTAGTTATGGAAGGATCCTAGGGATCCACAAGAGGAGAGATTAATCAAGCTAGCTAGGAGCCTGATAATGTTTGTTATCAAGAGCCACTATTGTTCAGTTGGTTGAATTCTATTACTCTCTGGCAGTGCAAGAATGTTTGGACAGGGCAGAGGCACTCATCATTTACCATTCGTGGATCAGTGGATGGATCGATCCATGCATGAGCATATGGACGCGAGTGTGTTGTAACTAGCGAGAAGCTGCCGCGATGTGGTCCTGAATCCCGTGTAGCTTTTGGCTAAAAGAATTAGTATACCAGTTTCTGAATCTACACCGGGCATGCATATCTAGCGGATGGTCAACTATGATCAGTGGCATATCTGCGGTGAATCAGTCAGATAGGCAGAACTTGTATACTTACTGCTCAGAATCAAGTTGCCAAGATCAGAGAACATATACCGAGCTCTATTGCTTTTGAGGGGGATTTGAATGAGCTTTTATTTTATTTTTTGCTGGCTTGTAGTATTTTTTATCGCAAACGTGAGCTACATGGCTACAAATATGGCTTGTAAGTTGTAAATACGCTTTGATTTGAGTCTCTCTGTCTCGGACTTGGATTCTGACTCGCAGTTTGCATTGCCTGAAAAATTGCATTTGGGTCGGTTGGGCTGTCCGACAGAACCAATTAGTCTACGCAAAAGCCCAACACGCGTGGATCGATCCGTAGCGAGAGGCCGAGAGCGGCCGACGAGGAGGCGTGAGAATACGAGGTGAGAGTCGGTACAGTCAGCGCGCGGGCACGGGAAGAGACCGCAAGGGCGAGCGAAAACGGAGCGCGCGGCATCGGGGGAATGAGCCGGGCGCCACCGTGCGGGACGGCACGGGTACGCGCGGACGTCACAGCACCGCCCGCGCCCGGTGGTCCTGCGAGCTCGCGTAGGGATAAAAACGGACCGAATATAGGTTAAATAGCGCTCAAACTATATATTCATATTCATATTTTTTTTCGAGTTCAAATACAAATCAAACAAATATCATATACGAATACTGACCGGACAAAAGTTGAATACAAATTCGAATCAAATATCTACTCAATTTAGTCAAATTCAGATATCCTCGTAACTCATGTATCATAAAGATATTAATGACATTTTATCATTGTACAATCACGCTTACTCATTCTAATTCATTTACTTCACATAAAGAAACACGAATTTACATTCAATTAAAAAACTTGTCTAATTAATTAGTCGTATTATACTAAAATATACATATTACTTTGGCGAATACGAATACAGATAGTTCAGATAAAATAACATTTCAAATGGTAAAAGTTCATATCATATTCACACCCATATTTTTATGCGAATTTAAATACAAATAAAATAAAAATTGTTAATCTGATAGAAAATTTTATACCATATTTACATTCTATTGAATATGATAACCAAATAATAGGATAATTTGTGTCCACATTTCACCCCTACCAACTCTACCAGTAACTTAAGGCCCAACAAAAATACGTTCACAACCTGTTCGTGGCTTCTACTTTTGTAAACAAAATCAAATACAAACGTTCTCAAAACGATTTCTACACTCCTTTTTTAAGAATAAGACAAGTCACAAGAGCTTAATCTACCCCCTCTTTCCTCCCTTCACCCATATGCATCTCTTTTTTTTTTTTGGTTTTTTGCACCACACATCCCCTCATTTTAAAATCAACTTCTTTGATGTGCTATTATTTATTTTTAGCCAAAAACATTACCTCCGCACCAAAAAAAACTGACGGTAAAGACGGCACGCCGAAAACCACCGCACTCCGGTGCAAAATGCAGTAATAACATGGCCGAAATTCAAACACGGCGATACGCCGAAAACAGCAGCCAACGACAACGGCAACAGATATCCAACCTGATGGTCTTTCAACTTTAAGAAGGAAATGTTCTTTCAACTTTAAGAAGGAAATGTACTCGGTATTGATACTACATCTCGACTCGACTAGGGTCCGAAAACCTCGCGGGCAATTACTAGTCAACACCACCACGACATGGCAATGAAAAACTCCAGATAAATCACGCTAGTCCACAACCGCCATCGCCAGCCTCAAGAAAATTTCTGCAACAAAACAGGTTAATCGACAAGTTATTTTCTGGACCAACATGATCAAAAGAAGAAATAATGCAAGGGCCTCCTCTAACATGCAGGGTAAACTTTCTAATTGAATTTGATATACAAGATTTTTTTATGAGACCATAAGAACCAAAGTGAAGCAGGAGAGATGGAGGATAACTAAACGTAAACAACCTCCTCAATCATGGTACAAAATTAGTAATAATATAGTGTATAATATAATATACTTGCTTAAAAATGGTACCGGCAGCTCTGCTACTTGAATATAACAAGTTACCACAACTAAGCTAAAAATTGGAGGAGCTCCTAAACATGCTGAAACAACTTACAGATTTTGTTGAAGGCCACAATATCACAGCTCTGGATGTACTCATTTGCTGGTTCAGTGTAGAAATAGTCCTCAATCAGACTGTCGACAGAGACAAGGTCATCAACAATTGTCATCATGATTTGCAACTTCTTAATGCCATATCCAACTGGGACAAGTTTGGCTGCACAGCAAATATTCATGTTAAAAACTGAAATAAACAAACATAGAAGACAGGACGTGTGAAACTAAATTTCACATAGAAACAAGTTTGCAGCATAGTAACTAGTAACATACAGGCACCCCAGAGCAAGCCTTCCATCTTCACATTCCTCACAGCTGCCTCAAGCTTCGTCATGTCAGTTTCATCATCCCATGGCTTCACATCAAGCAAAACTGAGGACTTTCCAGCTGGCAAAAGGTAAGGAAAAGTAGCACTGAGAAATGAATTCTGAGAGCAGAAAACATAGCTTCACACTCTTTACAAGTGTCCACGCAAAACTATAGATCAAAGAATAAAATACGAAAACTGGAGAATAAACATACATTCTTTCTTCTTGCTAGAAGCCTTGACAGCGGCAGCACGCTCTTCAGCTGCCTTCTTCTCCTCTTCAGTCTCCTCACCAAAAAGGTCAACATCGTCATCATCGTCATCATCAGCTGCAGGAGCCTGCAATTAGAAGATATGCTGTTATATACAGATATTGAAAGATTAAACCACACAAATGCCTATTCATCAAAGATAACTTCTGTCCGCAGCAATTCAGTTCAGCTATCAGCACCAAATTATGAGTATGTCAGACCACTTAATAGCTTTCAGCCAAAACAGAAGGTAAAGGCTGTGTAACCTTTGCTTCAGCAACATCAGGAGTTGAGGCTTCAGGAGCAGCTGATGACTCAACCTTGACACCTTGACCCTCTGCAGTGACTCCACTGAACATGAATAGACCACATATCAAATTCACATCACTAAACACGACAAGTGGAAATGGAAAAATGGCTCTGAACTTAAATTAGCTTTAGTGCATACCTCAGCCTTAGGAGTGCATTGATGTGACTGTACCACCTTGCGACGTTGGTATACTTTGATGAGGGAGCAGCCGCAAACGCAGAGTACACAGCCATGTCATCCTTGGAGGCCTGGTAGCTGGAGGCAGATCATTGCAGGGTAAGTCCAGCGCAACGTATACGACTACTTAGTAAATATTTAGTGTCGCATGAGTCACATACCCGGTGATGTAGCTGCGAGTGAGAAGGTAGTCATCAAGCTTTTTAAGGCCAGCCTCAGAGTTAACGTTGGAGAAAGAAACCGCCATCTCTCCTCAAGAAAATGTCACAGGTGATCTGTTGGCACAGAAGAGAATGGTGTCAGAACATCCAGAAAAGCCCAATCATGATAACAGCCGATGCATGGGCGATAAACAGCTAAAAATGTTACCTGATCTGTAGATTAGAATAAAAAACTAAAGAAATTAAGAAATACCCCTAAACCCTGATCCTAAGCCTTTGTTTTTGTCTAGGAAGTACCATAGCTTAATTCAAAGATCAAATTAAAACTTTCGACACGTTATACTACAGAAGATTACTGCTCAATTGAAACCAACAACTCATCCTGATGGTATCGAAAAGAACCAGCAGATCCAACAGCACAACGGGCACCAAGGCTAGGCAGCTTTCACTAATAGAATCCAGCACAAATCGTAGCACGTACTACCATGAACTGTACCTCCGAGAACTCAAGCCACTGAAATTACCAGATCTAGAACCAACGGTAATTCACGGGGAACTACGGAACCAAATCTACGGGTCGGCATTGCCATAAAAATCGACGGAAAACTAACACTTCAAGAGAGAAATCTGGTAAAAAAATATCATATCGCTTCATGGAAAAGCATATATAGCTTCGAACCACTAGCATCCACTATGCAAGATGCGTTGCAACCGTAAAGGAAAAACACACATCGTAGTACAGATCCAGCCAACGTCTCTACACTAGCAACTGGATCGCCCAAGAGTCTAACGATCAAAGCGCGGATTAACACCTCACGTTAACAAGGAACGAAAGAAGAAGTTCGCATCATCACATCTAGGCAGCAAACTCGATACGCTAAAGGCCTAATCACTGGCTAAACCGGACCAAAGAAAAACGCAAATTCCGCATCTAATCGACGAGGGACTCGAATCCAAGAGCACAAACCGGCGACGAATCGAACCTTTCTCGATCGGATCGGATCGGATCGGGGCGGAGGGCTTCGGCGCGGGTTCGGAGGAGACGGCGGCGCCGGGGCCGAGCGGAGTAGATATATATAGCGCAGGGGACGGGACGCGAGGGTTTCTGCGGCTGATCGCGGACGCCCGATCCGATCCCAACGGTGAGAGGATCCAAACACGGCTTATACGAGCGGAACGGGCCACGTGCGGGCTCCAGCCCAGTACGAACCAGGCTTTGTGATATGCTCGGTCGTTTCAGCGTTTGCAGTTGGGCTGAGCTCTTCTGTTCAAGTCCTCGTCCGGCCCGGTAGAAATCAGGCCGGCGGAAGGTGAAAAGGGCTCGGCCCGAATGGCTTTTCTTCCTCCTCGCCGGCCGACTCCGGCCACGGTGAGATAACGGTCTGTATTTTTTTTTGTGTTTTTTGTGGCGGCAGATATTTTTGTCGCGGATAGCATATATAATTTTAAACTTGAAAAATTATTTAAAGAGTTTTGAATTTTTGGAGAGCCACGAGTATAAATGGGAAGGAGCAACAGCCAGCTCCGGCCGGCCGCAACGGTCAGGTCGGGCTTGGTTCGGCCGACCACAACGTGTTTAGAATTTGAAGGAGCTGAAAAGCGTTGACTTGTTACAGTCCTTCACTGGTCTAAGTAAGAGCCTGTATAAATAACTTAGTGGTTTTAAGTTTTAACTTCGATATCTCGCGCTCTAGGTTTGATTTGTTTTTTCATCTAATCATGTTTGCAGACGCAAGTTTCTGTCACGTAAATCTGATGGAATTTGGGAACAGGGCACTGTCACTTGACTGTGCTTCGCTTCTTGAAATGTAACAGGTTACGCGTATGTAGCTGGTGTTAGGTCGTAGATCAAAGGGAGCGGCACGGATTAGGCTGTGTTTTTTTTTTGTGCTTTTTAAGACAATGATGAATGATAGAAATGTTGATGTGGACGACAAACATACGACGGGCTCGGAAAGCCGAGAAGATGCTCGGAGAAACCACTCCATTTATTTCGGCTTCTAGAGAAATTGAAGCCAAAAACCACCTTAAAATCCAAAACAAGGTCTTAATTGCGTACTTCTCTGCCGAACTTTACGTGGTTTTCCGCCCTATTGACCTTTTTTCGTGACTTGTTTGCAGCAAGTTGGCTGGCCACTTACAAGTTATGAGTTCTAAGAACGCCTTATTTTCGTCGATAACGAAATATTTTGACTTTGGTTCAATTAATTATGTATTGTTGTTTATGCTTTCTTTCTAGATATGTTATTCGGTTGTAGCGGTATATCAAAAGCAAACTACTAGATGCAAGCAATTGCACTAGTTTGTTCCATGTGGAATCAGTTTTCTGAAGAATTTGAAATTTAAGTAAATTTCATAAAACCACACTACCTTAAACAAAACTATCATAAAACCATACTTTAAGCAACAATTTAAGATAACAACACTTTTCTTTGCATAACATTTCACAAAATCACACTTTTAAGTATCCAACAGGTTAGGCCCACTCATCAGTCTGACAAGCCTGTCCTATTTCCATTTGCTAATATGGATAGCCTTGTGAGATTGATAAGTGGTCCCAATCCGTTGGATATGATAATAATGCTTGAAAATGTCATTTTGTAAAATATTATACAAAGAGAAATTTGGTTACCTGAAATTGTTATTTAGGAGTGTGGTTTTATGATAGTTTTATCAAAGGTAGTGTGGTTTTGTAAAATTCACTATTGAAATTTTGGTTTGTGTAAAGTAGTTATAGACCGCTAGAATAAATAATACTACTCCTATTTACTTACTGAAATGGCCAGGGTTTTAGTTCAATTTTAAGTAGCAATTATGTTATTAATCATCCCTAATTAAGTAATTAATTACATTAGCAAGTAAAAACAAATGACAACCAAAATCACAAAAAAAATTAATAAAGTTCATGAAAGTCCCTGTTATACAAATTAGTACACAATCTACTGTCTCTTGATAACATAAATACAACTAGATTACAATAAAGAAAAATACTCATGTTACTACTTGTAGTACATATAGAGGTACATCATTGATAAAAATACATCAATAGTAGAATACAAGAGACATGGAACATTTTGACCCCTGCAAAGCTCAGTGAGATACAAAGACTATCTAGGGCTGACCGTGATCACCTCTAACTAATATGGGATTCATCATTCGGCGAAATCACAAATAAACCAGCCTCAAAGCCACCATCAGATAGCCATAAATCCAATACTATACCTTTGAAAAACAACCGGTTGCAAAGAAGAACACACAAGGCCACAAAGATAGGCAAGGAGGCCATTAGAAGGAAATTTCTCTGTTGACAACTAAGCATATGTCATATCCAGTAAACCACACCTAGACACCTAAGATCCAGTTGAAGGGTGCACAACCTTAGCCAACTCAAACAAGGTACTTAAGAAATTGATGCAATGTTTTTCCTGGGAGGTTATAGAGCTAGGGTTGATAATTGATGCAATGGCAGTCCAATAGAGTACTTTTAAACCTTTGGGTTACATCGGCCACATCATTCTACCTTCAATTTCTAAAGTACTTGACCACCAACAAGCTTTGCCATGATACGCTCATTTCTTAGCCCTAGCCTCATCTTTTTGTTGACTCTAATGACCCAAATTTTGTCGCTGGGATGCTCGATCCGGCTTCTTAACTTGAAAAAACAGAAGCTGACTCAGTCAAAAAACAGAAGCTGACTCATTCAAAATGGTGCTTCGTTAAATTGAAGTTTCTAGTGAGCTATTAAATTTGAATCCAGTGAGCTATCAAATTTCAATAACATCTAGGCGGTGAGTTAACAATTTATCTATGGTTTGTCCTATTGACTTCAGTACTATTAAAGCATACATATAAAATTTTCTAATGATAAAGTTAGCCTATGTAGATATTTGCCTTTGGCCATCTAAAGGTTTTCAGTAGCATTATATTGTGCTACAAAAGATTAACTGTACTGTGCAGCTTGAGAGCAAAATTCTTGTCTTTGATTGTCTGACATGCGAATTGTTATCTGGCACAACACTTGGTTATGGAAGTACTGTTTGGTATTTTTATCTCCTTCTGGGCTTTTTGGCAAAAAAAGAACAGGTTTTAATTCACTGAACTCAGGAAGATGTATGTGACATGATTAAGCCTTGTTGCACTTTGCGATGCATCATTTGTAGGTAGTCCTGCTTGGACTTTATAATTTTTTATAAGTCCTTTTTAGACTGTATAATTTTTTATATGCTCTATCTTTTTTGGTGATGTAAATCTGTGAAATTTATATAGTTAGAAACTGATAAAAATTAACTCATCATCATTTGAATTATGCCCCTGATTCCTCTTGCCTTTTGACAATTGACCTGCACTAGCTGAATGCCCGTGTGTTGTTACGGATTTAAAAACTTTTAGAACATGTTTGTATGCATGTTCTAAAAATTTTTACCACCCGTGAGTTTCTTTTAAAAATCCGTAGCAACGTACGGACATTCAGCTAGTTTAGACAGAACGTATGAATAGTAAATTTTTAGAAAGTATGGCTGAACGGATTCTAAAACAACATTTTTAAAGAGATCAGAAGGAGTAACTAAGTCCCTGTTTGTTTAGTTTTTCCATTGGCTAAAAAGCAAAAAAGCCAAAGCATAAATAAATATGTGGCTTTTTAACTAAGATTTTGAAAAATCATAAGCTACTTTACAACTACAAGCCAAATGCCAAAAAAAAAAGCTTATGTTGGCTTTTACAGGTTAGAGATAGATCTTACCACTCAACTTCATGAAAATCACGCATCAATACCATTGTTTATATAATCCTAATCTCTCCTTTTCCCCTCATTTTTCCTTCTGCCAAACCAAACCGCATGACTCGCCCTTCTGCTCCTGTGCACGCACGGAACAACCAGGCCCTATCACATCCCCCATCCAGCTACAACCGCACTGGCACATCGCATGCATTTTGCTATGGCCCATGACCAAGGCACATATGCATCGTATGACACATGGAAGCATTATTGCATCTGTTCACTTCAAACATTTCATTCAAGTTTTGGTTGGGGTAAGCCAGACTCTGGCTGTAGTGCAACGCCTGAGCGACACATGAGAGCCTCAATGGCAAGCCATTGTAGCGAATCCTCTCTACAAAAAATAAATTTAATATCGAAATGGACACATAGCCTACATATCAGATATTAAACTGATAAGAACATATACTACACTGAATCTTAGCCAAAAGACCGAGAAAGGTATGAAGGGTGTGTTTGGTTAGTCGTGGCTTCGAAAAAGTCTTGTGTGGTGTGGGTGTGGAAAAAGCTGTAGGTTGTGGGTGTGGAAAATTGTAAGCTGTTTGGTTCAAACAAGTATAAAACTTACCTCCTATCTCTATTTTCCTTGAAACAACTGTGAAACAGCTCTCTATTTTCACCATTTCAAAAAGCAGAAAGTCAAAAGCCAAAAGCATGGTCCAAGGTGCTTTCAAAACTATACTACCAAAAAGTAGCTTCAAAAGCGACACGGTTTCCACCCCTTTGATTGGCTTTTGACTTTTTGGAAGCAAAAGCAGCTCCCAAAAGCTTAACCAAAGGCACCCGAAATGTTCTGCAGCCCTAGGTCAGCCGTGAAAGTGTCGCCTTTTATTGCAACCCTCCTTCCGTTACTCAAAACCGGCGATGTGATGCAAAACAAAGCACGTCATGCACTGTTCGGTTAGCTCGGCTATCGGGTTAGCATTCAAACTCCCCAAGCCTACAAGTGACACATCCAGGCTAGATATTCGCCTTCCTGGCCCATGGCCACCAGTAAGCCCACAAAAAAAAAACAGCTGCATATACATTTTCGCTTGATCCTCTCAATAAAAATACACTTTCTCTTGAAAATAAATAACTTATGTATTAAGCATTTTAAGTTTTAAAGGTTAAATATTGCTTTTGAAGAGAAAATAGTTCACCATTGTTTTTGAACTTTTTAGGTGCAGTATTAATCAATAAGCATTCTCTCCAAAGTCCAAAATAAATAACTGCAGTATTGAGCCTTTTTTAAGGTAATTTTTTTGAGCATTCGAAGCTCGTGGCCTTGCAGGCATTTCATAAAAGAAGATAAATTATATGACAAATATTGGCATTGTGTAGTGTTATTCCTATATTTTTTCCAGTGACTATTACTCATTATGTTCCTTTTCAAATACTTTTATTGACTTTTTACAGTAGCTGAGAGGTGTGTCTTCGACCCTTACTTTTTTTTATAACTTTACATATTACCATAAATTAATAAATTATAATATTATGAAGGTGCTTTTAATGACAAGCCTAATGATTTAAACTTTATACGACCAATCTAGATAGAACGTATGAATGGTCAATTTTTACAAAGTATGGCCGAACGGACACTGTGTACTTGTTCTAAACTAAAACATCATTTTTAAAGAGATCAGGAGGAGTAATTAAGAGGCAAACATACATTACAAATGAAAGCGTTAGCTATGTACTTGTTCTACATGAAAGGAGCTGCTACAATTATGATCCATTTTAGACCAGAGGCAGTAGTTCATTTCGAGTGAGGCGGTATATCTCAGCTTTTATTTCAACTTTCAACTAATCTTTGCAACTTCACAACGGGAGTACGTGGTAGAAAATAATCACCTGCACAAAAAAATGCTATAGGCTAACATTACATAGTATGATTTCTTTTTTGGAGTAACATGCAAGCTAAGATGTCCCTTTTGAAGAGCAATTATGGGTCTGTTTTTTTAGCTGAAGTTTATGGCTTTTGACTACGGCTTATGTCTTTTGGGCTGTTCATGCGAGAAATTACAGAGTAACAGAAACTCACGTGTAGTTTTTGCCGATATAAATGAAGTCGGTATGGTATGTACTACAATTAACTAGTAGATTCTATCTTAAAAAGATACTCCGTTTAAAAGCTAATTACTATAGAAAAATAAAAAATAATTTTTAAAAGTTGAAAAGAATAGATCCTATAAGGCTCACAAGTATATGTTGTACAACGAAGTCTCTCGGTTCCTGCCTGCCTCCATGAAGCAAGAAGAGCCACTCGGTGCACGGCAGATCTTTTCTTTTTTGCCGGGGAACTAAACATCGCCGGTGCCGAACTCTGACTCACTGTCACCGACGAGTTTTCTTAAGAAAATGTTTATAGGCCTTACCATCTCTGATTCTCTGCCAATTACGTGGTCGCAGTGTCACAGACGCAACTTGGCATCATCCCATGTCGGAGTTTTGGCATTTTTGTGGAATATACTGTGTTAATCCTTAGACAAATGCGTCGGCTTTCGTCCATCCATCTGCCTGCCCACACCTAACCATCTACCCTGGGCCAAGAATATTCCTGTCATCTTCCAACAAGGGAGAAGAAAAATGGAAACGCATACTTGCCTTAAAGAGTCTACCCATAGACTTCTTTGCCAGTACTAGATATCAAATGTAATAATATATTATAACTAACTATGGTCATATACATGTAGCAGCACTCAGAATGTTAGAAATAAAATTGACTTAAAGTTCGAGACGTAGTAGAATCTGTTTTCATGTGTAACTCAAGTTGAAATTACGTCCAACTTAAAATCCGAATACACATACTATTAGGAGTTTATTAGCCTATATATTGAGGAGGCTTGTAACCAATTTTGTGAGAAAAGTAAGAAAAAGGGGAGCAAGTAAGAGAATAAAGAAACTCATAAATTCTCCTGTGTTCTCTCAATTTATTTGTGATGTATGCGTTTTCTCTTGGAATAAAGTTAACAAGTGGTATCAGAGCCTAGGCGAAAAGCGAGTTGCTGAAAAAAATCGTCTTGACGATTCCATTTTCAGCGCATCTCATGCGGCACTCCTGAGGCGCATGTCACTCGTCTTCACGCAGCTCTCTCGGGAAAAAGACGCACGCGGCACGTTCTTCTGTTCCCTTGGTCCAAGAGACACTTCAAAGTAACCCGAGATCTTGATCCATGCTCAAGATTATGTCGCGTTATCCGGCAAGTAGTGTCACCAGTAATGAGGTATTATCCAGTATGATGGTGAAGGAGAGTTCTGCTATCTCGTTGTATTATCCGATGCTCACGACGAGCAACTATGCAGCCTGGGCAATCAAAAAGAAGAAACTGTTTCTTGCTAAAACGCTCAGTGATGATGAATCAACATTGCTCTGGTGTTGAGTTGAGTCCGGGATGTCGAGAAGATGTGTCGCTGTCCAAACTCAAGTAAGGTGAAAAGAAATCGGAACATTGAGGAGATGTGTCACTGTTCTGTATCAAGTATAAGTTTAGTAAGTCGTAGTTAAGACCGACTGCCTCAATATTTTAGAATCTTTGCATCTGGATGAATCCGTTCTATATGTAGCTTGCATGTAGAACGCTTCATGTGGAGGCACGGCTGGTAGTTCATAATGCATTAAGACTAAAACTAGAGTATGTTTGTTAGACCATGTGGCTAGGTTTAGGATATTTTGGTGATGAATAATTGACAATGGTTAATTTGTTATGATGAATAATTGGTGATTTCGTTTAGCGGTGTTATGCGAGTTGTGTTGCGTGTGTGCGGACTGATGTTGGCCAAGTTGAGACGAACTTGTGCCGGAAGAATGTTCTTTGGTCTTTGCATGTGCAGGTTGAGCATGGAGGCGATCATGGTCGGTGACGAGGTGAACCGGAACTAGGATGGGGAGATCTGAGGTTCAGACGGTCAAGGAGGTCACGAGATGATCGGGCTCATGCTTGGGGCGCATGGAGATCGAAGGTGGATGATACGTGGAGAAGCTACGGGAGGTGCGGTCCTGGAGGCTTCGATACGTGACGTGTTAGAAAAGTCGTGAGTGTGAAAAACCTGTGTTAGGAAGGGTTTCGGGTCCCTTGAAAATTAGTGGGCCAAAAGTCTAGTTGAGGTAAAAAGGCCCAGACCTAGTTGGAGTTGGATTAGGATTTGAAGTCCTAGTTGGAGTTGGATTAGGATTCGAAGTCCTAGTTGGAGTTGGATTAGGATTCTAAGTCCTAGTTGGAGTTGGATTAGGGTTCTAAGTCCTAGTTGGAGTTGGATTAGGGTTCTAAGTCCTAGTTGGAGTTGGATTAGGATTCTATATCCTAGTTGGAGTTGGATTAGAATTCTAAGTCCTAGTTGGAGTTGGATTAGGATTCTAAGTCCTAGTTGGAGTTGGGCTGTGTGTGCGTATATATGCATGCGGTGGCATGGCAAGAGTTGTACCGAGGAGCCGTGGAGGAAAAATACGCGTGAGGGAAAAAGAGAAGGCGTTGTTTTGAAGACGCGAGGTACGAGCGAATAGAAGAGTTTGCGGCGGATTCACGTAAATGAATTGAGGAGATTGATGGATGAACAGTGTTCATCTTTTTGAATAAAAGTTTGTAAGTTTTTTAATTCGCATCTATTATCCTTTTTCTTGGTTTTTTTATTCCTATAAATTCTGCATGCATTGATCTATGTCTAGGTATTTTTGTTGCTTGCATACATGAATTAGTTTTAATTAATAAATTGATTAGAAGATTTTTAAAAAAAATGAGCACGCTAGTGATCGATCGGAAGTTATTGCCACAAGAAATCGCTACAAGATGCTACAAGTGTTTTGCTACAGTACCTCGCTCTGATGAATTAGCTACAGACACTACGGTGATTGCTACAGTAAATTCAGGAAAAATATTTTTAAGTCCCTTTTGTTATTTCTGGTTTTGCATATTAAAAGGTAGAAAATAAAAAAGGGTTTCATTGTATGCGTTGCAATCATTCACCCCCTCCGATTGCTATCAACGATCCTACAAGTGGTATCGAGCGGGTTTATTTTTCTAATTGATCTTAACCGGTGATTAGAAAACATGTCGACGGATAGGTATTCCACAAAACCTTGTGTTTTCGATGGTGTTGATTTTCAGTATTGGAAAGCGAAGATGGAGGCATATATTCAAGCTCAAGGCTTTGCAATATGGGAGATGGTCTACAAGCCTTATCAAGTGCCCGAGAACGATGATGTGACAGCGGCGAACATGGCACATGTGGAGACAAATAGCAAGGCAAGGAACCTGATAATTCAAGGACTAGGAAGGAGTGATTTTGATCGTGTTGTGCATCTTAAATCCGCATATGAGGTATAGAAAGCATTGTGTGATTATCATGAGTGTTCATCTACTATTAAAGAGGTACGTCAAGACATGTACAAAAAGGATTACATGCGTTTTGAGATGAAACCTGGTGAATCAATAGATGATCTCTTTGCCCGCTTTAATAAAATTCTTAGTAACCTACGTCTGTTAATGTTACTTATATCGATGCTGAAAATGCACGTCAATTACTTGGAGCATTAGATATGTCGATATGGGAGATGAAGGTTACATCCATTAGAGAATCTCATGTCATGAGTACACTTACATTAGATGTACTTTATTCTAAATTGAAAACTCATGAATTAGATGTTTTGCTAGAAAAATAATGGTAATAAATCAATTGCTTTAGCTTCACAATCTAGCAAGTCTAATGGTGATAATTCTTCTACTAGCTATGCTTTGTCTTCTTTGTCTTCACTAACCGATGAACAGCTAGAGCAACTCCGGAAGATGTTTTGGAACTCCTCTCTACACGCTTCACAAGAGCCTTACAGAATGTGAGATCAAGAAAGAGAGGAAATTTTGGTCCTCAAAGGTGCTATGCGTGTGGTGATCTCAATCATATTCGTCCTAAATGTCCAAAGTTTCTAGCAAAATTTGCAAGGGAAGAAAATGAGAAGGAAGAAGAGATGGAGAAAGAAAAAGGAAGAATAAAAGAATGGTTATATAAATCGCAAGGTGGTGCATCGTGTTCTTGCAGCTCTTGAGCAAATTAATTTGAGTGATGTGGACACGGACAACGAGGATGATACTCCCAAAGGCAAGAAAGATTTAACTAGGTTGTGTCTAATGGCAAGTAGCAAAAGCTCCACCGACAATGATGATCTTGACAATGACAACTACAATGAGGTAGAACCTTCTTATGATGATTTAGCTAAAGTCATTGCTAAACTTGGTACTTTGCTAGAAAAGAAAAATAAAAGATTAAGAAATACGATACTTTGATTGAATCTCTAAATTCAGAAATTGCAAGACTTAGAGTTTTAATTCGATGATGAATCTTGTGAGTCTGTCAAATTTTACATTCGAGTTAGAGAATGCTAGGTCATGAATGCTTTAAACATGGATCAACTTAGAGATGTAACTACTAAATTTGATGAATTAAGATTGGCACATGACTCTTGTGATGAAAAATTGAAATGTGCTAATGATGAAATTGGAAATCTCAAGTTTAGTTCTTCTTCATGTTTAGAATCAAGTATTTTAAATGCTCAATCTAAAGCTTGCTCTAAATGTGATTTGTTAGAAGCTAGACTTAGTTCATCTCAGAAAACAATTCAACAGATGCTTTATCATGAGATTTCGTCTTGCTCAAATTGTCCTAAGCTTAACACTGAAATAGAAGTTTTGACTAGACAACTTAATGATTTTACTGAAGAAGAAAGATTGGCTCAATCTAGTGCTTCTAAAAATCTTGTGAATGAATCTAATAAATGCACAACGTGTCCCACTCTAGCTAAAGAGAATGAGTACCTAAAAGACACTTTAGAGAGATTTTCTTTTAGCAAGAAAAATTTGAATATGATTCTAGACAAGTCAAAAATAAGTATGAAAAATCATGGTTTAGGATTTAATTTTGTTGAGCATGCCAAGAATAATCCTCTTAAGATTATTAAGTCTCTTGAACCTGGAAAAATTGAAGTGAAACTTGAACCAATTCAAACTGTGTTTAAATCAGCTGGCTTTGTGCAAAGTTCATCAAATAATAATGTAGGTGTTAGCTCATCATCTCAAAAGAATTCGGTTATGTTAAATTTCATTGCACCTATTGTGGAAGAGATGGACACTTGAATGAATTTTGCTTTAGACGTGTCAAGAAAAGAGAAAGGAAAGATTGAATGCTTTGAGACAAAAACATGCAATGTCTTTTGTTCCTAGAACTAATGTGAAAGCTATGTTTTTTTTTCATGATGGCTTTAAATCGCTTCACATGCTAGATTGGGATTTAATTCAAATGATTCATGTTCTTTCGGCATTCTAATCATCCACATGCACATGATTTTGGTTCTAGCTTTGTTGCTCTGTTCGTCGTGTGTCACAAGATCGATTCCTAAATCTTATTTTACTAACCCCAATCTTGTGAGACCGATGTTTCCTATCATGTAAGAACAAAGTGACAAGGATGGAGAAGATGAGCTAAATTGGGTTCCGTTTTTATCATCGCTGATTGGAACACTTGATGGTTCTTCACTCCTTTGATGGTTTGCAAGAGATTTCACCGTTTGAAAGACCATGTGGAAAAGGTAATGTTGTCTTACATCTTGTTAAATTCTCAAGTTGCTAATTTGCACATGAAATCGTTTGATACTTCTCGTTTCCCTCAATTGCGAAGTAAGTTGGGAGTATTACATCTTATGGGATTATTCTGAGGGGGAGCTTGTTGTTTAAAAATTTCGGAAGCTTTGTTTATTATCCTTGTCAAATAACTCATCAAATCCAAGTCATTGAAATCAATTGAGTAGTAGAGCTCTCTTTATCATATCTATTCATATGTTGTGTAGCTTTGATCAGGATTGTTTATAATTAAATTGCTACATTTGAATTAAAAGTATGACATGACGGAAATACTTTGACTAGATTAATTATAGTTATTACTTTGCGATGTCCATCGAAAAGGATTAGCTTGATTGTGGGTCTTATTTTAACTCTTGATTATGAGGCTCGCATGTTTCATGTTCTAATTCTTATGATCACTCAATTTGGCATGTTATTAAAAAAAGAGAGTATATAAAGAAAAAATTGAAAAGATGTATGCTTCAAGCATGCCATGGTGAACAAAAAAGACACAAGTGCGCAAAATAAAAAGAAGTATGCTTCAAGCATGCCACCATCAAAAAAAAAGGAAGAAGAAGAAAAGTATGTCATTATGAAAAGAAGTATGCTACAAGCATGCCACATGCCTAAAATTTGAGTGTGGAGCAATAAGTTGTTACATGAGACCGCTAGTCTGTCTAGAGATAAAATTTGCCTTCCTTTTAGGTTTTGACTTTTCGTTGTGATATCTCATTGTGCTCTCTATAATTGGTTTGGTCATTGTTGAGATGCTGTCATTGATATAAATTGCTTAATCATATTGAAAATTTGTTTTAACATTGCTATGTGATATATGGCTTAATATGATCTAGATAGCTCTACTCAAAAATATGTCTTGGTTGCTTTATTAAATAAATGCACAATGACTTGGATAATCTACAAAGCTTCTTGATTTTTACTTTCATTGCTCCGTCTTAGAATTATTTTTTCTTTAAATTTTCTTGATGATTACATTGCCAAAGGGGGAGAGATTTTGTGTGCTTTGCAAGAAATTAAAGAGAATTTGGGGAGAATAAAATTACCTCTCTTGTGTTGAGGGGGAGAGATTTGAGACTTATGGTTTAAACTGTTTTTCGGCTTTAGTTCTTTACTTATATCTATTTGAAGCTAATTCATCATACAATTTTGTGGTGTTGTCAATGTATTCATCAAGGGGGAGATTGTTAGACCATGTGGCTAGGTTTAGGATATTTTGGTGATGAATAATTGACAATGGTTAATTTGTTATGATGAATAATTGGTGATTTCGTTTAGCGGTGTTATGCGAGTTGTGTTGCGTGTGTGCGGACTGATGTTGGCCAAGTTGAGACGAACTTGTGCCGAAAGAATGTTCTTTGGTCTTTGCATGTGCGGTGAGCATGGAGGCGATCATGGTCGGTGACGAGGTGAACCGGAACTAGGATGGGAGATCGAGGTTCGAGACGGTCAAGGAGGTCACGAGATGATCGGGCTCATGCTTGGGGCGCATGGAGATCGAAGGTGGATGATACGTGGAGAAGCTACGGGAGGTGCGGTCCTGGAGGCTTCGATACGTGACGTGTTAGAAAAGTCGTGAATGTGAAAAACCTGTGTTAGGAAGGGCTTCGGGTCCCTTGAAAATTAGTGGGCCAAAAGTCTAGTTGAGGTAAAAAGGCCCAGGCCTAGTTGGAGTTGGATTAGGATTCGAAGTCCTAGTTGGAGTTGGATTAGGATTCGAAGTCCTAGTTGGAGTTGGATTAGGGTTCTAAGTCCTAGTTGGAGTTGGATTATGATTCTATATCCTAGTTGGAGTTGGATTAGAATTCTAAGTTCTAGTTGGAGTTGGATTAGGATTCTAAGTCCTAGTTGGAGTTGGGCTGTGTGTGTATATATATGCATGCGGTGGCATGGCAAAAGTTGTACCGAGGAGCCGTGGAGGAAAAATACGCGTGAGGGAAAAAGAGAAGGCGTTGTTTTGAAGACGCGAGTACGAGCGAATAGAAGAGTTTTGCGGATTCACGTAAATGAATTGAGGAGATTGATGGATGAACAGTGTTCATCTTTTTGAATAAAAGTTTGTAAGTTTTTAATTCGCATCTATTATCCTTTTTCTTGGTTTTTTTATTCCTATAAATTCTGCATGCATTGATCTATGTCTAGGTATTTTTGTTGCTTGCATACATGAATTAGTTTTAATTAATAAATTGATTAGAAGATTTTTAAAAAAAATGAGCACGCTAGTGATCGATCGGAAGTTCACGCCACAAGAAATCGCTACAATATGCTACAAGAGTTTTGCTCTACAGCCTCGCTACAATAATTAGCTACAGAGACACTACTGATGATTGCTACAGTAAATTCAGGAAAAAATATTTTTAAGTCCCTTTTGTTATTTCTGGTTTTTGCATATTAAAAGGTAGAAAATAAAAAAAGGGTTTCCGCTGTGCGTTGCAATCATTCACCCCCCCTCTGATTGCTATCAACGATCCTACAATGTTGAGTCAAGATTAAGGAGAGATTGTTAGAAATAATCTTAACTTAGAATTCAAGACATAGTAGAGTCC
Source organism: Dendrocalamus sinicus (assembly GCA_036346575.1). Lineage (NCBI taxonomy): Eukaryota > Viridiplantae > Streptophyta > Magnoliopsida > Poales > Poaceae > Dendrocalamus > Dendrocalamus sinicus. The sequence continues at coordinate 4,222,859 of CM070660.1, read as the reverse complement.
GTTTCCGTATGTAACTCAAGTTGAAATTGTGTCCAACTTGAAGTCCGAATACATATACTAGTAGGAGTTCATTAGCCTATATATTGAGGAGGCTTGTAGCCAATTTTGTGAGAAAAGCAAGAAAAAGGGAAGTAAGTAAGAGAATAAAGAAATTTAAAAATTCTCTCGTGTTCGCTCAGTTTATTTACGATGTGTATGTTTTCTCTTGAAATAAAGTTAACATAGAAAAATATCCACTGCCTTTAGTCGCTGTTAGGAAGTTTTGTATAACGATAGCAATGCTCCTCTGAAATGAAAAGCCTTGAGTACAGACGAGCGCAATTAATCCTGATGTCATTTTGCACCCACTTAGCTGCAGTGAAGTATATTCGTTTGGTCGAAAGAATCATCTTGCGCAGTTTCAAGTCTGACAAGCTTGTTTTTCGAAGCACACGAGTTCTTCCGAGTTGTTTGCTACGTTCTGGCATCACGTATTGCCTTCTCTGTTCTCTCTTCAATAAATGAAATCGGGGGTCTCTCTCCCATTTCGAAGAAAAAGAAAGTTCTCTGCTCTCTCGCTCGCTCGCTCGCTCATTTTTTGCGAGAAAAAAAGAAGTCAGAGCGAAGAGTTCTGACTTCTGAATGATGGTCTGACTCATGCATGATCTGAAGATTCTGAAATAGTATGGCCACTCGAGCAGATCACGTCACCAGCGAGTTTGTTCAACGCTTCGCCGTTGCAATGTCCTCGTCCATGTATTTTTCCCTTCTCTCCTTTTGACTTCTGACTCATCATGAGCCACGACTGAATTGATAATTCTATGTTGCTTGCTAAGCCACAGTTTCTGCACGCTAGATCATACCGGTACAGTTAATGTATCTCCCAATGTGTCACTTTCGCCATGAAATAATTCAGAATTTCATGCAGAGTAGAATGCATGCTCAATTCGCACAAAAAGAAGTCAAACACAAATGCAACAACTCATGGCAATTGAGAAGATTTGTCATGCACAACCGGCTATGTAATTTTCGCACCAAACTCAGTATGAATTTGTATGTGTGTCTCACATCGTGGTATCTTACATTATTTAGTCCTACTAGTTAGGAAGTGGCAAAACAAGGGGAAAAAACCTTAGAAATTACACAGCAGTGGCATTTCCCCGGTAAAACCAAGAAGGAGGTCATTGGATGGGGATCGGGGACGGCAGCTGGAACGACCGGAGCCAGTCGGAGTCCGGCAGGCTGAGCGGCGGTAGGGAGTGGCGGCCGTACGTGGAGCTCCCGCTGCGCACGTCCTGCATGGTCAGCAGCGCCGCCACGGTGTTGCGGAAGATGCTCTGCTGCGCGACGGCCAGCGCCTCGCGGTCCCGGCGCGCCGCCGCCTGCCCCTCCGGCGCAGTGGGAAACACCGCCTCCATCATGGCCTCGCACTCCCTGACCATCTGGGACACCGTCTCCGTCTTGAAGAAGGGCTGCTCCAGGACGGTCTGGATCACCGACAGCCGGAGCACCGCGCCCGTGCGCTTGTCGTACTTCTTCAGGATCTTGGCCAGCCCTGGCAAATGTACACAACCTCAAAGAATTAAGCATCAACAATGGAACTAACAGCCATTTTAACCTCCCTGAAAATCCAGTTCCAACATGTCTGAATTCCCATTCCATGGATAAATAGGTATGGCGTTTCTTGATGAGGTGTTAATACCTATGTAGTTGATGCTGCTGTAGTTGAGCAGCAGCACCATCTCGCCATGGAAGTTGACGATCTCTCTACGTATCGCGGCGATCTCCGCCTCGTACAGCACCTCCAGCACCACCGCCTTCCTCTCCAACGCCCACTTGATCGCATCATGCAGCTCCTGCTCTCCACCAAGAACACACACACGTCGTCAGAGAACTCGTCAAAAGGAGTTATTGTTGCAATACAAGCGAACCCATTGCGGCTGACTAGTGATTAGTGTGCGTACCCTGTGCTTGATGATGAACTCCTCCTCTTGCTCGATGAAGAAGGCGTTGGTCTTGTCGATCTCAGCGTTGAGGAGGTCGACGAACTCGGCCTCCTCGGCCGGCGAGGGTGGACAGCCGGAGATGGCGCTGACGATGCGCTTGAGCTTCTTGTAGTGCAGGAACTGCTCCCTCCACGCCGGGAGGCTCTGCTCGATCTGCTTCTTGAGCCACTTGCCAAACTTCATGCTATCTGCAACTGATCAACTATACCTACTGTACTGATTAATCCCCAATTGCTGGCTACTGCTAATCTCGTCTCCTCGCTTGCAACAACAACAACTTGTTTTGTGGATTGTGATGGGTGCAACATCGATGAGTGCTTATAATATAAGCTCAAAGGTGTGGGTTGGTGAGCTAAGCGTTTGGGGGGGGGGGGGGGCAGGGGCGGACCCAAAGCATAATTAGTGGGGGCCTTGGCCCCCAGTCAATTTCGTTAATCACTTATACTCTCGGGATTTAATCCATATAGGCCCCACCACAACTCATCAGCCCCGGTGGCTGTGGTGAGGCAGCTGGCAGGCGAGCCAGCAGTGATGCCTTCTCGGCTATGCGTAGCTGCTACTGATATGCATACCCCCACTCAATTTTAGTCCTAGGTCCGCCCCTGGGGGGGAAGCAGGGGGGTGGGCGAGAGCGCGCTAGAGAAACCCAGTGGGTTACTTAGGGTTCAATATGTGTTTCTAATGGCGGATGAAATGCGGTTGAAGGCACTCCCTACGATTTACTCTCTCCATCTAAATTTAATTTAGACACATTTTCTCTTAGCACATAGACTAAAAAGATAATAAAATAGCTAGATTACCTCTAATTATTACCTCTAAGTACTATATTTAATACATATATGCAGATAATAGCAAATAAAGTTGTATATTCATTAGGAGTATAAAGAGAACATCACATTAATTTTGCATCGAAATATAAAATACGTTCTATATTTATAAATAAAATCACTAAAAATATATCCTATAAACTTGAACGGAGTATTACATAAGCCCACTTACGAAGCAAACTAACCTCCCTAGCTACCTAGATCCATTTCATGTGCATTCGAATAGCTAGTCTTTGCCTGGAGTGTAGCGAACGAGCTTCTATCATAGTGGTAGAACGCTCTAGTAGCACCCCCCAGGTCCTGGGTTCGACTCAGGCTGGGGGCAAAAAAAATTCCCTCGCTTGCCCCATAAGCCAAAGCACAGGCCGAAAGGCTCGCCCAGTCGCTAGTCGTTAGGGTCAGGGCCCAAGTCGTCGTGGGCCGAGCGTTAAGTTCCCTAGGCGCTCTCACACGGCCGATGCCGTGTCGAGGTGGGGCAAGGGTTCGGGGATTTTCTCGATCTGTGAGAGGATCTTTCTTCTTAAGCTAATGCCGGGGGGTGTCTTGTACCCCTGCAAGTCGAGTTTTTTTTGCCTGGAGTGTATCCTTGGCCATGCAATTCACATAGGGTCTGTTTGGTTGCCTGCATGCAGGTGGCTCGCACCAGCGTATGCAGGGAGATAGTGTTTGGTTGACTGCGGAGAGGAGAGAGTCTGTACGAGCGGATGCAAAAAAACAACTGGAGCTAGGCTGAGGAGGAACGCGGCTGAGGAGTTTTCCTCCTCAGTCTGGCCACGCTCATACAACCTGTATCAGCTTATGCAGGCAACCAAACAGGCCCATAGCGTGTATGCATACACACGCTTGATTCGAAGTACCAATCAGGAAGACTAGTCTTTGTCGGAAGCGTGTCCTCCGCGTGCGGTACACTTGACACATCCTTGCACTTGCGTTTATTCTGGAGTTTCAGTTATCTAGCTGGAATTCCTGCGCGGTGGGGCGAAGTGCCTAGTGCTTTTAGCGGTTTTGGTAGTGTAGAGGAGGGAGAGAAGAGAGCGCATTGGTCTTTAGAGGATACATTGAGAAAAATTGAATTTTTTTTGGACTAATGCTTATGGTTATTATTAATTTAATTGATAGTAATTGTTAAATCAACCAACTAGCCATGTTCGATAGTCTCGTGTGGCCTGTGGGTTTCCTTTTCACCCTTTTTACCGGGAGAAGCTAGCCATGTCGTGAGTTTTCTGTTTGTTTGTTTTGTTTTGGGAGGAGGGGGTTCATCATTGTCACACCAAAGTTATGTGAATTCACCTTTTGTGCCAAATATTTGGTTTAGGCCTATAATTTCTTAGCATCAAGACCCACTCGCCATAGACACCGTTCATTGCCAAATCAACTAACTTGTGGTGAACAATTTACCACATGGCTTGCTATATTTTAACATAACTAGGTGCAGCAGTGTCCTAAGTTTTTATGATAACTTGGCATGAATCTTGATACAAGTAGTACTTTTGTAGGGGACATCCAAGCCGTAAATTTTAGCTTTCTATAACAATTTTAAATTTATAGCGTCAGTTCCGAGAAAATGTAAGATGGCATCAAAGCACAAATGGAAGGGAGATATTATGGGTTTTATGCCTCTTTCAAGAATAACAGCATAACGGTGCAGAAGGTTCCGTTCTGTTTGTGGCGAAGGTTGTTCCAAGAAAAGGACCAGGAGTAGGGCATTTTATGGCATTATGCTTTGCTGGAGAATTATTTTAGTACATTCGACATGAATTATAGTAGAATGCTAAGGAATTGGATTGTTTCTTTCCGAGTTTTTTTGGGGGACGGGGGGTGATTTCATGCTGAATTAAGAAAACAAAACCAGCCAAGAAGATCATGGTATTGCTCTATTGACTGTGACCTCATAAGAAAGAACTGCCCAATCGATGCCCAGGGAGGAACAAGTACAAAACTGCAAAACTATGTTCTCTCGAAGCATGTATCAACAGAGCTTCTAAAAAAGAACAGCGCATATAAACAAGCATGTAATTTCTTTTTTGGCTATATTCTCTCCCATATAAAGGATGGTCCTTAAGCCTAATGAGTTCTCAATTCAGGGTTTATTCCAGAGCATATCCATAAAAATCACGCTTTTGGTGTATCATCACAAAGTGATGTTCTTCTGTTAGACTTTTCTATGTCATAGCCTTGGAATGAGTGTACAGCCAATTGCCCAGTAGTTTTCACAATTTCTGAACTATTAAATGGACTATTCATCAACATGGTGAAATTATGCACTTATGTTAGAGAAAAAGATAGAAAAATTACCAAACAATACATACATTTGTTTGCTTGAAGCTGTGACAGTAGATAGTATATTCGAACTACTACCACACAGGTAAAAAATGCACACTAGAAACAGTATAAGGTATATTTAGTTGTTTAGTCTGCCGAGCCTTTGGGATTGTTGGGGAAGTGACCCCATCATGGCCCGGTCGGCCTATTGTGTATAAACCCAAGTATATATGTAAACAAAACATAAGCCCATATAAGATATGCTAAGGAAAAGACATATATACTCTCGTTAGTAAAGACTCCAAGAAAAATATTTATGTAAACATACTCATCCATGGCTATAAATATAGCTCATAGGGCACCATAGGAAAAAGAGAGAGAAACACTCAAGAGAAAAGACCATTGTCGGATTGAAGGCAGGGCATTCATTTTACACCTCTCCCCTCACTTGAGTTTTAGGCTCTAGGTACTCCTCTCGGGCCTTTTGAAGCCTTGCTACCTACTATCTGGCACGTAACTACAACAGTTCGCGCCGTCCATAGGGAGTGACATAGAATCCACAAGTCAAAACCAAGCCGCCAACACCACTGAACCGATTGAGTTCGATAGTGCCGAAGAGGAAGGTAGTGTCGGCCCCGAAGCAAAGGAAGGGAGCCATGGTCATGGGGATGACGGAGCTGATGGTCGAGGTCCCACCCCTATGGCAGCGGCACACTAGGGTTATCTGAGTTTTCACCTAGAAATATTCTCCTTCCCTTTCAACAATGTATTTCGATTGTGGTTATCTGAGTTCCAATTGCCAAAGTATGTTCAATGCAGGACAAACCTTTACCCATTTCAATTCAGACAATGTTTGAAAAACAATGGTTATTTGCAAGATTAATCCCATATTGTTAACTACGGCATCAAAGTTATTAAGGTAGTAAGGCGAGGCGAAGCGACCTATCCCCCTCACACCTTTTAAGCGGTAAGGTGCGAGGCGAGGCGACGCCTTACACACATCGTAAAACGAAGAAAACGGAGCTCTGAAGGTCTAAATTAGAAGAAATTTAAAGAGGAAGAAAGACTTAATTGCAATTTTATAGAAGTCTGAAGGCTAAATTGCAAAAATCTGGCTTCTCTTCAAAGAGGGAGGACTTAATTGCAATTTCATGTAAGTCTGAGGGCTAAATTGCAAAATTACTGACCTCTCTGTTAAAACGCTGCCGGTCCTGTTAACCCTAGCTACTGCTGCAGATTGAATCGAGCCGGCTTCTCTCTCATTCCCTTTCTTCTCCCCCACTAGTGTCGGCGAGGGCCGGACCATACCTCGCCGGTAGCCACTCCATCGCTCCACCTCTCCACTGCTGCTCCACCAACCAGCTACCATCTCTCCCTGCTACTCCCTCTGAGCCACCTTCCCCTATCGCGCCACCATGGTGATAGGGGAGAAGAGGGGGGAGGGAGAGGAGGGGGTGCACCTTGCTGCTGGGCGGCGGGGATAGGCTGAAGAGGACGCCGAGCTGAGACGCCAACAGGCGACGGGGATGACGCCGAAACCAGAGCGGGCAGCGGCGAGATGGAGGCGCCACCGAGACAGACGATGGGGATGATGCTGAGACAGGAGCGGCCAGCGGTAAGATGGAGCTGTTGCCGCATAGTCCAGGTGTGTTCACCCTTCTCCCTCTGCTTCAGTCGCCGCCCGCTTGGGTCTGTTTTGGTTTAGTCGCTCGGCCTCTCGAGTCCTCCTCAGACCGTCTTGGAGATGCATGGCAAGGCGGGGCAACGCCTTGCCCCCCTCCGACCGCCTTATCACTTAGGCGACGTCTAAACAACGCCTTAATAACTATGTACGTTATTAGAGTTCGCTGGTAGCAGATATGTTGATTGCCAACCAAACCAGCTTTTCAATTCATAACAAGGGCCATAAATGATGAATATTATTTAAACCCCACTTTTGCAGTCGACATTCTTTCTATTTTCCCTATCATTCACATGTTCGTCTCATCGACCCAATAGTTAATATCAGGACATTCTCTCCTCCCTTGAAGGAACTGATAAAACCATAAAAACTCATATTTCGAGTAATGTCAAGATGCAACGTCTTACAATCAGGTGCATAATTTGGTTTGCGCGGATACTTCCCAAAAATCGTTTATGTATCAGATGCCATATCAAATATGGATACTTCATCAATACGTTCTAATACATATTGTGCACATATCCTTAATTTTTTATTTTTCAGAAAAAGAAAATAAATCCCGATTGTTTTCCGTTACTTCTGATACATCTCCGATACGGCTTGGCGTAATCAAACCCATATTACACCCCGTGGGGTTCCGCGCAGGAGAGAGCGGCCACATCGCCCCGCCCGCGCGCTCCGGCCGGCGCGTGGCAGGGAATCTTCGTACGGCCGGGGGAGGCGATTTCCTTGTACTTTCCAAAAATTACGTAAAGGTCCTTTTTCCTCGCGAACAGGTCCCTGCCAGTTTTTTGCCCCCTCCACTTTGCAGGATAGCGCCCCGCGTTTTCCTAAATTACGTACTGGTCCTCGTTTATTTACGTACAGACTCATTTATTTACGTACATGTCCTCGATTTTTTACGGAAAAAACCTTTAACCTTTTCGAAAATACACATGTGCCCTCGATTTTTTTTATAAAACTCCTCACGAGTTATCGCCTCTTTTACTTTGGTACACACGGTGGCTGGCGCGGCGGGTCCTCGTTTATTTACGTACAGCTCCTCAATTTTTTACGGAAAAAACCTTTAACTTTTTTGAAAATACACATGTGTCCTCGATTTTTTTTATAAAACTCCTCACGAGTTATAGCCTCTTTTACTTCGGTACACACGGTGACTGGCGCGGCGTGGCGCCGCGCCTACGTTTCTCGCGAAAAGGTCCCTGCCAGTTTTTTTAAGCCCCATTTTTTTTAAAACACCCCTCCACTTCACCAAAATTTTTTATACTTTGCATGATAGCGCCCCGCGGTTTTCTAAATTACGTATGGATCCTCATTTAGTTACGTACAGATCCTCTCTTTTTTACGAAAAAGACCTTTGACTTTTTTGGAAATACACATGTGCCCTCGATTTTTTTTAAAAAACTCCTCACGAATTATCGTCTCTTTAATTTTGGTACACACGGTGGCTAGCGTGGCGTCCCGCCGCATGAGGCTAGTACCTTTGGTCCATAGACTCATCCACAGATTCGGATCTAGTCTACCCTTGCCCACGCTCTCACAACTCTCGTCTCCCACGCCCTTGCCGCCGCCAAGACCGCGCCGCCGGCCCCTCGGCGCCGCCGCTCCCCCCGGTCGGCCACTCCCCTTCCCTCCGGTCGTCTCCACGTCGCTCCCCTTCCGCGGCGATCCCCGTTCCCTCCCCGACCCCGCGCCGCCACCAAGGCACCGCCGCATCCACGCCGTTCCCTCAAGCCGCCTCCACGCCCCCCTTCCCTCCGGCCGCATGCACGCCGCTCCCTCCGGTCGGTCGCCTCCACGCTCCCCTTCCACGCTAGCTCCCGTTTCCTCCCCAGCCCTGCACCGCAGCCAAGGCATCGCCGCATCAACGCTGCCCAGACCCCGCCACCTCCACGCCGCCTCCCTCAGTGAGTGGTACTCCTCTCATTGACCTGCCTACTCATGACCTGACCATGATAGGCATAGATAATCAAATTACTTACGTACTGAAAGTCTTTTACTATATCAAGCATATGTTCTTATTTCATAGCACAAATTTTGAAGGTCTTATTAGTTATTACTATACATAAGCCAGATGATTTTGCACTTTGCTTAAGATTTTTTTATGGAACTATGCTTAAGCTAGATGATTAGGCAGCTTATAAATAATGAAGAAAAAGCACTCCTCACCAAACTGCATAGAGACATCCGGCGGCAATATTTCACTATTGGAGGTCATGGTGTCATGGACTCTTCTCCAGCTTGATTGGACATTGGCCATGGCAAACAGATGCAACTTGGTTGGCCTCCATAAGCATTTAGTCAAAGACAAACAGAGATTAGGCAGCTTATAAATGATGGAAATTAGCTGATTTGATGCAGTCCTACTAGGACCGTTGATTTGTGTAAAATATTTTAAGACTTTTGGAGCTAAGTAAACATATATCCTCATCGAATGTGAGGTTTTCTATGACACTCATATGAGACAGTGTTGTATATATGACTTGACCATGATAGGCATAGATTTTTTTATGGACTTATATATGACATGATCATCGTACAGCATGCTTCTCATTTCGTGTGTCATGTATAATTTGATTATCTATGCCTATTTTATCATGTATAATTTGATTATCTATGCCTATTTTATCTCTATTATTGAGTCTTAAGCAGAACATGTGATGCATAGTGATTAATTAATGATATTAGTTGTCATGCCAATTAATTAAATAGATGTGCACCATTTCATGAACCAATATATACTATCAGATTATGTACAAAGTGGTTGAACAATTATTTATTAAGTGGTCTGTCGAATACTTGTACTATTGGACTATCTGTAATTTTGTTATTTATTTGTATGTATGTACTTATTTATTCTCTCATTCTTTGCAGATGGTTCATTATATTTGTTTCACCAACTTGTATAAGGCTAACTGCTAGGAGGGAGAACTGGAGAACCAAGCAATTTGCACTTATGCTATTGGCTTATTGTTTCATGCAGCAAAGTTTGATATAAATTCGGAAGATCAGGCCTGCTATTTCTTGGTTGTTCATCATTATCATCAACATATCAGGTCCATGAAGTGTAATTTTCGCATAGTTTCTTCGTGCTTCTGCTTGTGCTGTCAATGTAAGCAGGGGATTGGCGCCCCTCATCTATGCGCCAGGCAGTGCTGGGGTTCCTGCGTCGAGCCCTTGCTGTAACCAGAAAGCACACCCCAGTGTCGCACCTTTCTGCCCTGGCTTGTTGCTTGGACAGCTTGAATCATCAAGAACCCATTCGAAGCTCCATTTGCAGTGAGTATAGAAGCCTTTGCCTTCTTCCCTTGATCACATTGGCATTGCGGACTTCTAATTGGGATGAGGCAAGAAAGATTAGCTTCAGGGAGTGTGTGAGGTTATATGGGCTATCCCAGTCAATTGGGTTGTTTGCATTGCTCATGCAGTCGTTCTTGCCACGGAGAATCAGAGAGATCCGGTGCTTGATTCAGAGCATTGTTGATTACTGTGGAGATGCCGGATCAGAGTTGTTCGAGTTGGCACCTATGTTGGTCAGCAATTTGGGTGGGTCGATGACATTGCTACAAGTTTATGCCATGGTCATACGGGTTTTTGTAGAGTTGTCGATGTTTGAGGATGCTCTCCTCACTTACATCGAGGCCAAGAAGGTTGGAGTTGAGCTGCAGTTGTGCAACTTCTTGCTGAAGTGTTTAGTCAAGAGGAATCAAATCATGTACGCAAGGAGTTTGTTTGATGATATGAAGAGTTCTGGTCCTTCACCAAATGTCTACTCCTATTCGGTTTTGATGAGTATGTATACACATGGAGATAGGTTATGCTTGGATGAAGCTTATGAGCTTCTTTGTGAAATGGAAATGGAAGGTGTGAGACCGAATGCTGCAACCTATGGTACTTACCTCTATGGACTTTGCCGTGCCAGACAGGTGTCATCTGCATGGGACTTTCTTCAAGAGATTTGTCACAGAGGCTACCCTTGCAACAATTATTGTTTTAATGCAGTGATTCATGGTTTCTGTCATGAGGGTCAGGTTCACAAAGCCAAAGAAGTGTTTGATGGGATGAAGGAAGGTGGGTTTGTCCCAGATGTCCATAGCTACAGCATATTAGTTGATGGGTTATGCAAACAAGGGCATCTGCGAACAGGCCATGAAATGCTTGTTGAAATGGAAAGAAATGGAATCACCCCTACTCCAGTCAGCTACAGTTCACTTCTGCATGGTCTTTGCAAAGCTGGAAATGTTGAATTAGCTCTTGAACTTTTCAAGAGGCTCAAAGATCAGGGTTTCAAGCATGACCAAATAGTTTACAGCATTGTTCTTCATGGTTGTTGCCAACATTTAGATCTAGAGTTTGCCTATGACCTTTGGAACGACATGATTTATCATAATTTTGTTCCAGATGTTTACAATTACACTAGTCTTATATATGCATTCTGTAGACATAGATACCTTGAAAAAGCATTAGGACTATTTCAACTCATGCTTGACAATGGAATAAGTCCCAACATTGTGACGTGCACCATCCTAGTTGACGGCTTCAGCAAAGAAGAGCGGATTGGTGAAGCCTTCCTATTCTTGGATAAAGTACGACAGTTTGGAATTGTCCCCAACCTCTGTACGTACAGAGTTATCATCAATGGCTTGTGCAAGGTCAACAAATCTAATGATGCGTGGGAAATTTTTGCGGACATGATAAAAAGGGGCTATCTTCCTGATACTGTCCTTTACAGTATTGTTATTGATGGTTTTGTGAAAGCCTTGAATTTGCAGGAGGCTTTCAGGTTGTATCATAAAATGCTTGATGAGGGGACAGAACCTAATATCTTTACGTATACTAGCCTCATAAATGGGCTGTGCCATGATGATAGACTTCCTGAAGCTATGTCATTGTTTAAGGATATGATTGGGGAGGAACTTATACCAGACAGGATTTTGTATACATCTCTCATTGCGTGCTATTGCAAGCGCTTAAACATGAAGGTCGCTCTGGAAATTTTTAGAGAGATGGAGAAAAGGGGTTTACCAGCAGATGCTTTTGTCTATACTTGTTTAATTGGTGGCTATAGTAAAGTGCTTGCGATGGACGGTGCACTCTGGTTGATGGAAGAAATGATAAGTAAGGGGCTTAGACCTACTGTAGTAACTTATACAGATATCATAATTGGATACTTCAAAACAGGAGATGAGAAAAAAGCCAATATGATGTACAACAGTATGCTTCAGGTAGGCATTACACCGGATGCCAAGCTGAGTTGCATATTGGGCCTTGGCAATAATTGACATGATTTTGAGGATTCTCAGAAAGAGGAGGATGTATCATAGATTTTCACATAGAGCTCTATTGACTTGGTGAGCGGAGTGGAGTATGGCAGCGAGTATTAGCTCCATTTGTTAACTTTGCTTCCACCACTGCCATCTTATGAACAAGGGAGGGAAAGAAACAGGCCAAGATAAGTCAGTTTGATCCATGGACAACACCTGGAGGATGTGATCACTACAGGTTAGCCATTGCTTTATGCAAATAGATAGGGGATATTAGGACTGCATATAAAAATGCTCTTTGTTTATCTCATAAAAACTTTGTCAAGCTACAAGTTTTATTAGTGCCTTTTTTGCTGGATGGCAAGTTCAGTAGTTGATTTTGACAATTGTTTGTTTAAAGGCTGGTGTTCTGCTGGGAAAAATAAATTGGATCTTTTATGGAATACTGCAGATATTCCTTAAGTTCGATGAAAAGTAGGGATCAATTTATCACATGCTAGGTATTGTAGAAGCAAGACAACTACAAACTGATTTATATAGGCATCAGACAGATGTGTTTTGTAGCTCTCATCAAAGCTAATCTAAAGCAAATATATAATAAAAGAGATATGGTTGACACTTGACAGTACTATTCCTTCCCTTTATTACAGGAAATAAAGGTACAATTGATGGCCAAAGTGCAATCACAATGGACAGTTTCAGAACAAGCAATCACCACTTGTGGAGATCATTGATCTGAAAACATTGTAAGTTCCAAATTCCAATATTACTTTGCGTAATTATCCATTCTGGTCACTCCGCCCCTATGACTGAACAAATATTGTTAGTTTCCAATCTCACCTTTGACCATTGTGATTTGTGGCCCCTAATCATAGTGCTCCAAACACAAATGAAATAGATCCTGGTAATCACACAATTCGGTAATTCCATGTGACCATTTAGTCTGTAGCATAGCATTTGCATTTGTTGGTTTTTGGAAGTTATTCTTTGAACTAATGTGAATTTCATATTACTTCAGAACAAATGTTCTCTTCTACTTGTGCTTTGCATCCTTTGAAACTTTTCCTGCTTTCCACGCATCATATTTAGAAATATGTCCAATAATTCTTTCCATAACAGACTATCAAGTTTTTACATGTACTTGTGCTTTTAGTTTCAAAATCTTCTTTGTGCCTGTTTAGCTGATGGTCAATTCTTTAATTTAGTTGATGTTGTATCTTTGTTACTCCCCTAACTGTAGATGTTATTAGTGTCATTACTGGAGTTTCAAAGCTTATTTGTAATGAGGTTCCTGGCTAGCAAGCCAGTCAATTCACTTAAAAAGAATATTGACATATGTGATTTAAGGTTTTGTCATTTATTTGTCCGGTGTATATTTAGTTTAAGGCCCTTCTTTCATTAGCATTGATCCACTATAGTGTAATGTTCTTATTTTGCCCAGAGTCTAGAAAAATGCCTGTTGTGGTCAGGGGGGAAACTGCAAGGTGATTTGATTTGATGCAATCTAGCTGAAGGTCAGGAATGTTACATGGTCGCTATTTTTGTTGGGACTTGGCCTAAGAACTACAGAGGTACCTGCAATTTTCTTTGTTTCTCCCCCATTTTATGGTCCTCCTTGCCTTAGCTCACAGAAAGTATTTACCATGTAAATATTCTTATGAACATGGCTTCATATGTACACACTGCATAGTAATTCCTTACTACGAGCCACATGCCTATTTTGTATATAAGAATGTCTGGTCCAGGTGTTTATATGATAACTGGAAGTGGTACTTGCAAATAGTACATCAATGGCAACGATTGCTTAATTCTATATGCCCTTGTATTGTTTTAGGTGCTTATTTTCTTTTCCTTTTCTCATGTGCATACTACCTGAAAACTTGCCTATTATTGAATGGGTTGATATTAATATTGATCAGTTCCAGCTTGCGTATCAGGCTATCTGTGGAAAATATCGAAACAGAGAGTGGTCACGAATTTATTGTGCGTAATCTTCTCTCTCTTTAGCATACCTTCGGCTACTTCTAGTCTTCTATCAGTCTATTTTGATTCAGTTTCTGATCCATAAAATACTTCTTTCATAGCAGGCCTTCAGGGCTTGAGGCCCTTCTTGTAGAAGGGGTGTTTTCCTGTGCTGCTATGTCCAATGGCAGGCCTTCAGGCCTTTTTTCCGAGAGCCCTGTTAGAACCTTGATGTCTACTGTCTGCGATGGGCGTGGCCATCTTGTGAGGCACAGCAATCTAGAAGTCAGTGTCACCGAGGGAATATCAGTTGCACGCCACAATTGACTGTTCTTTTTGCAGATTTTTGTTGTCACAAGGGAGACATAAAACTACAGGGACGTATCAAACTCCATGCTGCAGTCTCCATCAGAAAGAGCAGTTACTCGTTTTTTCCCCCCACGCTAATGTACTCTTCATGAGTTGCAAGTGACTGCCTAATTTGTGCGTGGTGCTGTATCACATGATTGGCTGTGCACTTGTGCTTGTTGCTGAAGTAGGAAAACAAAATGGGAGATCTTGCGCGTATCTTGTCTTATACGTGAGTTGAGTTGGACTGAAGCTTGCCTCACTTTGCCAGCCTACAATTTCAGCTTTGCTCACATATTTTCACCAGCAACGACATTAATGTCTGATACGCCAGCCAGCTAATTCCCCAAATTTTGTAAAGCACTTACTTCTATGAAGTGAAATTTGAGGATTTTCAAAACCTTTTTAAAAATGATTTTCAAAAACTTCTGTTGCTTCGCTGAAAGCTTCACGCTTTCGGAGTACTCCGTGTAACCAATCATTAGTAACCATGAACAACATTTGGGCGTTGGCACTGTTTTTTCCTTTAGTACTTGACTAGAAATTTCTGGTGTGTCCCACATGCCGTTCGTTGTACGTTGTACTAGCGTTCGTACCAATACCCAATACGCACATGGCTCTGCTCGTTGGACGGCAAACGTGTAGTCCATCCTCAATGGCTGTACAAATTCCGTGAAACATCATTGCCCGTCAGTATTCATCGATCAGTACTGTGCCCGTACCACAGCATCACAACACGACGAAAATCAGTACTGTGCCAGTACTACAGCATCACAGCACGACGGATCGTCTGTGGTCGATGAACAGAATTTTCTTCTGAGCCGACTTTTATGGGAACAACCTCGACGTGAGAATGTTTCTTATTGACGTCCAATCGTGTATGGAGATACGAGCATGGACAATGTGACTCCGAACCGATCTCAAGGAAGAGAAGAGAGCGCGTGAGCTCGACTCAAAGCACCGAAGAAGCCGAACTCAACGAAAGACTCGTTGAGTCGAACCAAAAACTCGAACCGATGCAAAGCCAATGGGAAAACCAAGAACGGTTTGGGAAGATGAAGAGAGGGAGCGCGCGCGCACGGGAAGGGGGAAGGGCCTTTTTTTTTTTTTGAAAATTTTGACGTGGGTCCGACTACCGATTCAATACGCTGGAGTAGGAGGGATTAAGGCTTCACTTATTTCGATTTGAGTTTACGGTTAGTGACTTATTTTTTAGTATTTATAAATTTTGTTTTTTTGAATTTTTTGTCGGTTTTTTCGCATTTGCTTGCACTGTCCGTGATGGGTTAATATGTTTTTTATTTTTAAATTTTTTTAAATTTAAGGTACCATTAGCTACAGTGTAATTTTAGCCAGCTACAGTGCAATTTCAACCATAAACCAGTTTATTTGAACCCAACCGAGCGGCACCTAAGGCCACCGCATCACAATGGGTCCCATATTTTTTTCGATGAGCAAAAGTACCACTGTATTTTAAGCCTTTATTTAGAACGCTGGATCTCCATGGGAATCAGTTTAATTCTTACGTTCCAAACAAGGCTAATCCAACAATAATAAGGGGTATTCATGGGATCGTGCCTGTAGAAAGTTTTTTATTGTTTTCAGTGGCCATGTAGTGCTTACTATTGGGAAACCTGGGTCTGGACTTGAAGCCTTGGCCCATGGTGGGCGCCTCACCACTAGGCTATATATAGAGAGGGCCATTGGCTATTTGTACACATACGTGAAAGAGAAAGCAATAAAGAAAGACCAGGAATTCTTCCTCCTATCTCTGTGTTTCAATCTACTATTTACATTATCTGTGTTTGATCATTTCTTTTACATAAGAGAGGAATCGATCAGACAGAGCTCGCCAGCGACGGTTCCTCAACATGTTATCAACACGAATTGCTCCTTGGATTGCAAGATAATCATTCACAGATTAAAATTCTTCCTATCTAGATCGCTCCGTGGATTTTCCATTGTGACTTGTTGGGTACGGTTGTACTCATTACTTATTAAACAAATAACAGAAGAGCCATGGGATGATAATAAGGAACCCGATGATGAAGAACTTGAAGAATCTTACCGTGTAGATGATTAGTGGTTTTGAGTCTTGTCCACGCTTAGATACGTCTGTGGAGTTTTTTTTCGCAATGTCCTATAATTTTGGGCTTCAACGCCCCGTTATGCTAAAAACCTAGTTGTTATGCCACACTTTTGTAATAAAGTTTGATTCTTATGTTGTAAGCTCTCGCAGCTGAACAATCGTAGGTAGGTGCGGGATTTCTAATGCTTTCAGAAATAATGGCGTTACAAGGACCTCAAAGTTTAGGTAAAGCTTTCCTTTTCTCTCTCTGTATTGAAGAGTAAACTTGTTTGAGAGACTATTTGAAAATGGTTAGAATTTAGAACAGATCTTGCATGTGAACTGAAACATCCCCAATTTTCAAAAATTTGAAAATTAATTGAATTCTCAAAATTTCTTGCAAATCCTAATTCCTAAACCTAATCTCCAGGTTTATCATCCTAATCCCGCACCAATCTTGATGTCATCTCCCTCCATTTACCTGTTTTGCGCATTTACCGTTCATGTGCTGAAAATATCCCGCCGCCACCTCCACCGCTTGCTCTCTCGCGTCTTCCTCCTTCTCGCCGCCTCCCCGCCACCTTGCTAGCTTGCCGCCACCTTGCTTGAGTGCGGTGCACGCCTCCCGCCCGCCCGAGTCTTGATGATCGCCCGCCACCGCGCCGCTCTCCCCTGCGCTCCTCGCCCGCCCCGGTGCCAACCGCTCACACCTCTCTCAAAACCTCCTGACGCTCTACTAGCTCCCGCAAGTGCCCACGGCTCCCGACCCACCGACTGAGCCAAGACCACGGAGAGCCGCGGTGCAAAACCCTCAAAGAACCCTAGTTTCCAATCCTGGTACTCCGGCCGATTAAAATTCAATTGCTCGCTCCGGTAGCACCCCCAAGCTCCCAGAAACTCGCCACAATCGCCGCCCTAGCTTCTCGAAGCTTCTCCTTCCCGGGCTCCAAGCGCCGCCTCGGAGCTTCTCCACCTCACCGTGGCCAGCTCCGCACAAGTCTTCACAACCCTAACCACCACTACCATGAGCTTGCCTTGGTCCCAAGGATGCTCAAATGCCAGAGCCCCGATCCCCTTAACCCTAGGAACCGGCCATGGCCACCAAAAACCGCACCGCCTTTCCAACCTCGCCGCCGGCGATTGCCGCCTCCGTTGGCCCCCCAACCGCCAAAAATGGACTCCCCTTAGTTCCCTCTACCCAACCATGCCCTCGGTTCACGTCGCAGTTCGCCGGAGCGCCGCCGCTAGTCGCCGCCCTCTCCCCTGTTTTGCACCCGCGCGCGCTCACCTGAGGAGGAAGAAGAACAGTGCCGTTCGGCACTGTTCCTCCGATCCGTCCCGCCCGAGCTGGCTGAGCCAAGCCAGCTCCACTCGCACCAGGCGCGCCCGACCGGGCCGGATTGAGCTGGTCACGCCGAACCGCGTAGACCGGACCCGATGAACAGTACACCGAGCCCATGAATAGTGACCGACCCAAAGTCCAAAAATTGATGTTTATACTCCCCAGATCCGTTTCGAGCCCGCCAACCCAAATATCAAGTCCAATTCCCCATATAGCCCTCCTATAAACCTAAAAACCCAATTTAGTGAAGTTTCCAGAATGTCTTTATTCTTTTAAATTTTATTATTTTGTTATTCCTAGCTCATTTTTCGTCGAGCGTGGAATTAAATTGGTTTTCTTTACTTTGCGCTAGCACGTGACGTCGAAGAGCAGCTGATTCAAGAATACGAAACTTCGGATCAAGATCAAGGCCAAGAAGTTGAAGAATACGAAATTGTCGAAATCATAAGTCCGCAAGGCAAGTCACATATTTTTGATCATATTGAATCCCATTAAATTGCATTATTTATTTAATGTATTTTCATTATTGATAGTTGCAAACTGATAATTGCATAAAATAAAGATTTAGAATGGCATGCTATCTAGATAATCCTACCACTGATAAAAAGCCCGTTTACCTTGATGGCCATATTCACCTTGACAACCTTAGTAAGAATTAACATATGCTATAAGTGTATACAAGATCATTTCGTTCAGCATGATACACTACTAAGTGACGCTGGCCGTTGGCCGGTAGAATTGAAAAACCCGGAGAGGGTAGGGTGGTATAGGACACCGTACCCTAGGCCGGTGATGCTGGTATGCACTTCTAAGGTGTTAGCTGTGGGCCAGTAGGATTTGAAAACTGGTACTAAGGTAAAGGGTGTGCTCTGGGAAATCACGGTGATCTACGCCACGACTTTTACCTTAGGGAAATGTAGGGTAAGGGTGTTATGGGAAACCGTGCGGCGGTTTTCGCCATGTGGGGACAGGCGCGATTTTCGCCACCGCCTTATCCTAGAATGGAGGTTGCGGACCTTAAAAATATTAGGACAAGAACCTTGTGCCAAGTAAAGACACGATCGCTCAACCACAAGCGTTGACTTGTCAAACTGGTTTAGTAATCGCCAAATCGATTGAATCTCTAACGAGTACAACCAGTTGATATGGAAACGGTAAAGCCATATCGAACAACGTTAGATCCTTCCAGACGGGTAGTCCGCTCGCGTGGCGATATCCGGTTTGAGTTGAGATCTAACCGCAGTGCAGAAAGTCGGTATGAAAACGGTAAAGCATACCGACAACGGTAGATTCCTCTCAGACGGAACCATATCCGCCGTGTCGGCAGATAAAGTGTCCGGTCTGTGATAGCGGACCCCAGTCTGCTTTGGAGGTCTATCGGGTAGAGTCTTCATGAAGAAATGAGCGATGAACAACCTTGTGTTCTTAACTCGTCGCGGAGTTGAGAAACCTTGTGGGTAAAGATGAGCACTCTGCAGAGTGAGATAAATGGTATTCGAATACGCCGTGCTTCCGGTTAATGAAGCTGTGTTAATTGGGTGATTCCAACAATGAGGCATAAGTAGGATTTGAGATGATTTAATGTGATAAGTGATGAACTGAATTTGTTAATGAAAACCCCCTGGTCTTAAGGAGCAAATGTTTTAAGTTTTACTTGATTGCAAATAAAACTGCATCCACCCAATATAATAAACCCAATATACTCCCATCCTTGAATAACCTTGCAAATAGTAAATCAGGATTTACCCATGTGACTTGTTGAGTACGGGGTTGGAGTACTCAGGCTTGCTAAAATCATTAACAGAAAGTGTTTGTCAAGAGGAGGAAGAAGTCTCTGAAGATGACGTCGAGCTCTACGATGTAGATGACGCCGAGTGTTAGGGCTTATTATACACTCAGGCCTGCCTGTGGAAGTTCTTTTGGTAATGTATCTTTGGGTTGTATGCCCCTTTATGTAAAACTGGTTAATAAACCTTACATTTGTAATAAAGTCTGAGTTTATGCTTAAGCATGCGTTGGCAATGGTGCACATTCTGCTACAATACTCGCAGCTGAACAATCCTGGGCAGCTGCGAGGGTAAACCGTACGCTCCCAGAAATGGGGGTGTTACATGAACGAGACATCTTTAAACGGATTAGGTGAGTGTGAAGAACACTGATCAATAATCTGTGGGAGTTTCTTGTAAACAACTACTAAGACCGAGGTTACAGGTCATTTTCCACATACCACTTGTGCATGACTAATGCCAAACGATAAAACTATAAAATTAGTGGGCATAATTGGTCCGCTTTTGTGCACGTACTACTCGAGATAAAAAAGAAGACGATTCGGTCCAATAAATCATCTGTTGTTTACTCCTTTTAAGAAAGCAAGTGTGCTTCCTTTGGCCCTTAATTAATACTACTAATGATCTGAAGATGCCGCAATTTGTTTTAAAAAAAGCAGTGTCTAGATAGTACTTGATTGCTTTATTGCTAAATAATCACTTAAGTTTTGATCCCTTATATTTAGGTCTAATAGATGAAATCGCTTTGCCTCCTCCCCTCCCATTTAAGTACTATTTTGTCAAAGAGTACTAAATTATTTAGATGTTAGATGTATATCTACCTATATCTACTATTTTATTTATTAGTTATTAGCATGTGATATGTTACATTGAGGAACACTCTAATACATATTATTCTTTTCTGCATGGACATTTTACATCAATTATATACTGGTTTTTACACAAATCAAATTATATAAAAAAATAATGTCACATGTTGGAAAAAAGAGGAACAAAATAAACTATAAGAAATACAACAAAAATATACAAAATCCTACTTTGTCGTTTATGTTGCGGCTCACGATGACACTAAACAAATCGGTTACTTCCTTATTACATTATTCACTTAGAGAAAAAAATACAAAGTCAAAATCATAAAGCACAATGTGAATTACAAAGCAACATTAAATAGATAAAAAAATAAGTACTTGGAAACACAAAAAAACATTTGAGTGTCATTCAGTAAATTCCTTAAAAAATATTCTGCCTTATTGGTTACACTAAAATGTTTCTGCCTTGGTTTCACCGTAGCGTACGTACCCGCAACACAAATGGGCTCCATTTTAAATTCTATGTGGAAGAAATATTCTACAAAATATTGTAAAGTCTGCAATTTGCCAAAGGGGGGATTATGGGTGCTCAAAATGGCTTTTTTTTTTGAGTAGTTTATGGCTGAAAAGCATTATAGCTGGCTGAAATTATACTGTAGCTGATGGTGACTTATTTGGCATAATTAAATTTTAAAAAAACAGGTTATCCTATCATAGACAGTACAAACGAATACAAGAAAAAAGAACAAACAAAAAAGCTAAAAAAAGATAAAAAAATGAAATTATTGAATAGTGAAAAATATACCAGAAGTCATTTTGAGCGGGGAATATATCTCCTTGCCTTTTGGCTTGATGCAATCAAATGTACGTGCAACACAAGTTCTTCTTTTTCTCTTAGCGGAGAGGACACACATCAGCATATAAGCAAGGTAGGAATTTTTTTTTCATCTTCTCTGTCAATCCCAGACACCCTCATTTGATTACGTCTTATGGAATTGTACTTGTCATAAAATTTGTTCCCTTTAGACTGCAGTTGCATTGCCCCGGCACTGGAAATCTTGAAGTCAGAAGTCCAAAGTTTCCCGAGCCTAATATCCAAATGGCTCGACCTCTCAAGTCCAAAGCTACCACTCCACGGCGCGGTCACACGATAATGATATTTACCTTTGCGCTCGTCAACGCTCGACGCATTATGAGACGAGACACACGTGATTAAAAGGCCACTTTGGTCAAATTTCCGGCTGCTAGGCAAGAAGGGAACCGGCTGGTTCCCAGCTCACTGCAGTGCGCCAGTTAACCTTTTCTTTTAACCATGTTTCTTTCTCTTTTTTCGATTACAAAGTGGACGTATGTGCACACATCTCACCAGCAGCAGCTTAGCACAAGCGTAGAAACAGATAGTTCGGCCATAAATCCACGACCTTAATAAACGTAGGATCGAATATGACGAGTTAGAGGAAGGATAAATGACTCTCTAATAATCTTATCGTAAATATCAACAACATACAGTAAAAACATAAATTCGTACTCTCATCAAAACCCTGAGCCAAGAAATGCTAAAGCCCCCAAAAAAACAAAATCACACCGGTCAAACCTTTGGCTGGAACCGGTCAAACCGGACGTTCCTAGCGGTAAGACCTCTAGCTGAGGGCAGTCAGACCACCATGAAAAGTAATTTTAGACAAACGAACAGTGCTTTTTGATTAGATCTCCAGTGCATAGCGGTTAGACAGCTATGAAAAGTAAAATCAAACGAATGGACATTAATTTCAAAACTATTTTCAAAACAAAAAATCATATAACTTTTGATCCAATAATCAAAATGACATGAAACTTGGCATTTGGCACGCACCTTTTCGAGGATGTCACAAACCTATTCTAGTCAATGATAAAAATAATCATTACCAAAGTTGTGACATTTTTCCATTTGAATAAAGGTTGTACCAAAATTGGTCAAAAGAGAAAATTTTCGATCTGCTATTGCTCAGAGTCCTAGATTGTTTAAGTGACCTAGGATGGGTCCTCATAGGTCATATCAAGCTAAAACACAATACGGATGTCCAAAACACCCACAAGAATAAAACCCAAAAATCACCTCTCTTGAGAAAAACCGAGAAAACTTAAGAACTTTCTCTTGATCATGCCTAGATGGAGGTGATCTTGTCTCCAGGAGACATCTCCACCTCTTATACGTACTTGGCACCAGAAAATCTCAAGCGAAGATAAATCCAAACAAGAAAGCTAAGAAATCAAAAGCACATGAGGGGATTCACGACACAACTCACTTAGATAAACTTTAGATGTTTATTTCATTTGAAGAGGAATGTTTTATAGCCAATCCCCCAGGATAGCAGAACTCTAAACCTAGAGCACACACACAAATAGGTTTTACACTCTTACATGCTACACTCTTTTCAAAGCGCGACTTCCAAAGGCTCTACAAGCATGACAAGACATTCCAACCATAAAGACGTGACCTAAACCACTTAGGCCACCACATGTAGACATTATTGCCTCTTTACGACCCTTGCCTTTCTCCCATACTTCTCGGCTTGATATGTTGCTCTACCTGAATTTACGTGACACGACATGGCCTCAGGACTCCTTCTGTAGCCTCTGTCTTGCCGCTGGCCACAACAATCATCAAAACACCTACACACCAAAGAACAAATCAATTGATCTGAGCATGAATGACATGCACTTGACTCTCCATTAGCAAACCGAATGTATGGACACAAGCCATGACTCACATATGCATGGACTCCCCCATGATTACCACTTGTATGGACTCTCGCTATAACTAATATAACCAAAACCATAGGAAACAACTCAAAATCGACTCCTCTCAGAACACCTCAACAGAGATGAAATGCAATTTAATAAAAATCAAACTTAATCAACACAAGCAATGTCAAATACTCATCACTCTCATGGGGTTGCCACAATATGGTCTTACAGTAAATTTCTACTGATGCGCACTCACGTATTTGTAAAGGTGAACATCAATATTTAAAGTGAAACTTAGTGGGTAGAGTCATACATCCATAACTTCACTGTCACACCAAGAGGTTGCTCCTTTCATGCTATATAAGCATTAGCATTAGTATACGTTCCTCTCCATCTAAATAAGATCGAAAACAATATCCTTCACACGTCGATATGGCAGATGCACGATTTAAACAAGACTGAGGATCTGTTTGTATTGTCTTCTGTTTCAAGAAGTTAGAAGCTAATATAAACACTTGGTTTCTCAAAGTGGTTTCTTCATTTCTCTTACTCCCATCTCACTCCGGAGATAAATCAGGAGGTCATGGGCATATCATGTACCCTAATTCTCTCGCTGTCGTCTCATGCATGCATCTCACCCTCATTTTTTGCACCACTCATCCTGTCTTTATAAAAGATATCTCTTTCAGCTACTACTATTTATTTTTAGTCAAAAACTATTAACAGAAGCTAACAGGAATGCTCCTGAATAGGGATCGAGTCCGAAGGCTCGGGTGGTTGTCACTTGTCAGCTTAAAACGTACTCGTGCAGTCGTGCTTGGCTTTCTTCTTCCATTCGCACAGTGGACAGCGACTCGTGGGAGACCAACGCAAACTACAGCGGAAATTAATCGATCGTTTGATGGAGCCATCGACACTCGACAGTCTGCCTTAAGATCATCATAGCCAAAGAAGAATAAGAAGAAGCACTCAAAGGAGGAGGTCAGACGAGAAAAGGAAGTGGTAAAAATAATTGACGTCTAATATTTTTCCAGTATGATCAATACTGTATATATCTTGTGCCTTTGATTCTTCAGGCCAACGCTTCAGAGAACAATGTTTTTCTTTTCTTTGGCAACCGCGTGGCACTACTGGTGGCCATGATTCTAACCCTACGTAGAGTTTCGATTCAACTTTCCTGATTTGACTTCAAGTGACACGGAACCAGAAACCCTAACACCTAGACCTGCCCCAGTATCCCCTTAATTTCTCCTGTTTATCGCTGACTAAAATCTTGCACAAGAACTACAGCGAGGTAGCATTGGATATGAACGAGATTTACAGCTATACCTCGCTTAGCAATCTCTGTCGTTGTGCGTGCTGTTCACTAGCATTTGAACCCTAGTTTTGACGCTGCTGCTAACCTTTCTCCTAGGGCTGAATTCCCTAGTAGGGAGAGTATATGTACACAGAAGCACATTCAATAATGGTTATAGTGTGTGTCCGCGTTCCGTGAGGTTCAACCATCCCCTTTAGATTTGTCGTGTGCTAGGGACATACGTGTGTGGGCGTACATGTGGGGTATATGTGTCAGTGGCGGAGCCAGGATTTCGACTTTGGGTATTCCCATTCCCACATAAAAAAAATCCAATTCATAAATTTAAAATATAGTTCAGAGTAGTACGTTATCGATAATTAAAGTCACAAAAATAGTCAAATAATAAATTGTTCCGCTCTAAAATATGCATGAAACAAATTAATAAGTAATAAAGAGAACTTACAAAATACTATAATGTTGCTTTAACCTTGCGATTCTTCATGGCTTGGAAGCGGTTGATGATGTCTTTGTCCTTAACTTGTAGAAAGAACTCCCGCTCAATAAATGTAACCAAACAATCATTCAAGTATTGATCCCCAATCTTATTTCTCAATTTGTTCTTCACATAATTCATGACAGAAAAGACTCTTTCAACACTTGCAGTTGCTACTGAAAGCACTAGCACCAATTTGAGAAGTCTGTAAACAACTTCATGTCTAAGATGCTTCTTTGTTTCAACAAGCTTAATGGAAAGCTCAGCAAGACTTCTCACATTTCTAAACCTTTCATCAACGCGCATATCAGTAATGTACAAATTGAGTTGAGGAGGAAGATTGAGAAATCCTTAGGATAAAATCCAGCAAGCTTAACCAATTTGTCTTTATCAAAAGCAGCAAATGAATCAATAGGACTGAATGAAGCCATGCAAATAAGCAATTATGTGTTTATAGGCTTCTTAAATTGGTGCTAGTAGGCTAGAATAGCGAAAATATTACAGAATACATCATTATACATTTATATATATAAGTATACATACATATATACTACAGATTACACCAAAAAAGTTGGGTATTCCCGGGAATACCCAGGAATACCATTGGATCCGCCCATGATATGTGTGAGTGCGTGTGTGCGTTCTTCAAGGCACTCTTAAAAAATTACAGCTACCTTTTGATATATATACATCCGCTGACTTCATAGATTAACCCCTTGTTAGCTCTATATAATCACTTAAAAAAAACAGAAAACAAGGACCTTGATAGCTTAGGTTGGAAGATAGGACCAAGATTGGATGACAATGATGCTAGTGGTAATTTTCACAAGGTTGGTAGGGCGTAGGAAGTTTCATAATGCCGACAGCCTCCGTCACGTTCCACTCTTACTAAGTACCTGCTCCAAGTATTGCTGTCTTGCCTATGTACGTTGACTGACCGACTCAAGTATGTGTTGTTCGCCAAATCACATACTAGTACTACATGAAAAACGACGTATCACCTCCGAATTCATGGCGGCCTTGGAAAAAAAATTGCCTCACCGTTACGTAACATCCTTAGGCGGCTAGACAGGATCCCGGAAGTTAGACAGAAAGTTTACAGCAGGATCCATATTGATACTTCCTTCGCTCCTCTTTTACTTGATCGCCAACGTCAGAATCAGCGTTGTAAAATTTTCTCAAGTTTGATCGTCCAAAGTCGTATATCAGAGACATGAGTAGTAAAAAATGCAATTAAAAAGGAGGGAGTAATAGTCAGGCCATGTAACACCTCTGTTTCTGGAAATAGGGCTTTGTACGTCCTGTAATAGCTCATGAGTTTAGTTGTGAACAGACGGAGTATCATGCCTACTCATGAATATTTCAAAAGGTTTAGTTTAATTAAAATAAGACCTAGCGGTTAACTTTAACAGTTTTAAGGGTATCCAAGCCATAATTTACTTACATATAGAAGAATCGAAGAAAATTTCCACAGGAACGCTTGAGTGCGGCTGTAACCCTAACACGAAAACTTGTCATATCCTTTGTTCTTCTGATACTGTAGTGGTGAAAAATATAGCAAAACTGAGTACAACCAACTGTACTCAACAAGTCACATGGGAAAACACTATATAACTATTTGTGAGGATTTTCAAGAGATGGGGGCATAGTGGTTTTATTAAAGTATTTATGAACGCAGTTTTATTTGTAAATATTTTGAACATAGAATAACAAAGCATAAAAGGAACCGAGGTTTCAACAACTTGATTACTAGACTTCAGAATTTCCAAATCATTTCCAAATCTACTTATATTTTGTTGTAGAAATCACCCATTAAATATAGCTTCTTTTACCGGAAGCACGTTGTATTCGAAATACCATTGTGATGACTCCGCAGAATTGTCCAGCTTTACCTACAAGATTTCTTAACCCTGATGGTTGAGTTAAAAGAACAAGATTGTTTCACTGCTCATCTCTTTATATAGTCTCTACCCGATATATTACCAACTCAAACCCGAGCATCTACTGGCCAGGTCGGAACACTTCCACCCGTCATGAGTGGGACCTATCATTGTTCAATATAGTTTTACCGTTTTCATACCAACGCTCCTTCACTCCTGTAGAGATTCAATCGATTTGAGCAGCTACTAGACTAGGTTTGACGAGTCAAAGCTTGTGGTTGAGCAATCACTATGTTCTTTACTCAGCACAAGGTTCTTATCCTTACTTTCTCCGAAGCTTTGCTCTTACTTTTCTCCGAGGCATTTTTCATCTCTAAACCTATATCCCAATGCTCAACGGCAGTGCTACCCAACCATCTTGTGGTTTCCCATGATGTTCCCTTTCCTAGAATCACTTTTACAAGACTACCGGCAAAGTGCTATATTGTTTAGTAGTAAAAAACAGTTGAGTTCCTAATATACTATGAATACTTAGATAAAAGTTTTAGTATTACTAGGTCTTATCAAGGTGAATATGGCCATCAAATTAAACAGGGCTTTTTCGGTGGTAAGATGTAATTAGGTATCATATCATTCTAAACATTTATTGTACATAAAATATCAATACATAAATAAAAGGTAATGAAAGTACTGATAAGTAAATAATTAATAGAATATAGGTCTAACATGATCAAAAATATATGACTTGCCTTCTTGTCCATAGTCTTTGATTATTTTACCGTAGTCTTCAGATTGGATACTGACTTCTTTGTAGGTCTTTTGTTGACCAACTTGCTAGGTTCGAATATTGGGGGTCTTCGGCGATGATGTCTATGTGACGGTCGTCGATGGCAATTAGGGTGTCTACTACTTACCTGGATGCTAATGCATTACACTGGAGGCTTGGGGCCTTTTATAGGCGTGCTATGGCAGTTTGGCATAGGTTGGGTGCCTTTCAGGCCTTGGCGTGTGTCTAGGCGGGTGGTGGTGGCACAATGAACCTTGCGCTTCCTCGGGCGTCGCAATGAGGTGGTTAAGCGACAGGGAGATGTCAGGTCGGCAAGGCGGAAGTGCAGAGGGGGCTATGAGGTGGAGGAGGGCGAGGTGGCCACAACACTCACCCAAGTAGGAGCTACATCCATTAAGGGTTGTCAGGTGTTAGGGAGGTCGTACACTAGCCTAGCAATGATTGGCGTAGTGAGTGAGGCAAGGCGTAGAGCGACCTGTCGACAGAAAGACAGGGCAGACAAGCGGCGGCCAATTCCAGCCCGAGAGCTGCACTGCGAGTCAAGGGGAGGAATTAAGAAGGATGTCAGGGTGGGGTTGGCGAGGCGTATGGTTGTTGACGTGGTTTGCAGAGGCGTGGCAGCAGTGGATGGGTCGAGGCAATCGACTGAAGCTTATGGCGGGGAGTTGCTCTCTAATTTTTGTCGGACTATGAATAGTGTTAGCCGACCGGTAGTTCACACAAGTGGCTGAGCAAAGCAACACGGCAAAGGAAAAGAGGTGCGAATGGATGGAAAATGTGTTGATTTGGGTTGGGATTCAAATGAAATCGAGTGTCAACGCAATTTAGCTTCTTTACGAATTATGGAGCCAGGACGCCCAAAATTTTGTAGTTACCGCACCTCTAGCCTTCCAAGCAAACGACGATTAAGTTCCATCACGATTCACGCCTAATTTTTTCATGTCCTGCAAGCATCGGCTGCAAAGCATGCATCTACTTGGCGGAACACCGAATCCAAGCTAACCCAAGATGATCTAAGGCCATGCTCTAACTGACTTTAGTTTCTAGCTTTCGGTTGTGGTCGTTGATTTTTGGCTAAAACAACACTATAACGACTGTTAATTTTTTCTGAGCTATTTAATTAAAAAATTAAAAAATATTATTATATCTTTACAGATAATAAAAAAATAAAAGAAAAAACTACACATGAAGCAAGCAGAACCGTCGTCTGCAAGGAAACACTAACCCAACATCACCGCCTCGCCTCGCCTGTACCGTCCAATCGATCGATCGCGATTCATCTGTATCCCACAAGGCCACATAAAACGCGCACATGGGTAGTGGGCCCCACTCCCCCCGTCCAATCAGAGACGAGGGGAGCTCTGCGGACGCAACGCAGCGCAGCGTCCCAAAACGGAAAACATTAAATAGTAGTAAAATCAAAAGAAGATAAAATACGAAACGGCGCTCCGAAAACCCCACCGCCTCCACCACACGAACCACGTGCTGAATTCGTGCGATTATGGCACGGCTCGGCAGAAGTAATTAACCGGAAAAGGATGGAAAGGAATAAAAAAAAAGAGGATTTAATCGCGGGATTAAATTATTAGATTTTCTAGCCAGAAACCGCGGCCTCCTTTATAACCGCGCACGATACGTACGCAGCCGAGCCAGGTCGCGCTCGCGCACAGCACAGGCCAACCACCCACTGCTCCGATCGAAGAACACCACCACGAGTTGGGGGCTGATCGATTCGGTTGCTGCGGATTTGGAGGCGGGGGGAAGAGATTCGAGGTGGAAGGTGGGGGAGAACCGGTCGGAGATGGCGGCGTCCGCGAGGCCCGGCGAGAGGACGACCAGCTTCGCCTTGGCCTGCAGCCTCCTCAGCCGCTACGTCCGCCAGAACGGCGCCGCCCCCGCCGAGCTCGGCCTCGGGATCAAAGGTGAGCGGGCGGTCTCGGGCTTGGCTGTTGGATTAAAGCTGGTCGCTTTTTTTTTTTTTGGTTGGTTTGGGGAGGTTGCGGGAGCTGCGTTTGGATTTCCTGCGAAAAGTTTCGGTTTTGTGGGGGGTTTCGCGTGAGATCTGTGGCGGAGTTTGGATTTTTGGGGATGAAAAATCCCGCCCGTGCATGCGTCGGTTTGGTCTTGAAATTTCCTAGCAGGCGGCTTGAATTGAAGAGTCCAGCCCTCTGATCCGGGCTTGGTTTGGTTTCAGGTGAGGCCGAGCCGCAGAGGGCGCCGGAGACGATGAGCTTGCCGCTCGTAGCGGATGGCGAGGAGGCGGAGAGGAAGAAGGAGACCATGGAGCTGTTCCCGCAGAGCACCGGCTTCGGCGTGCAGGATGCTGCCGCTACTGGGTATTGGACCGCGCCACTTCGCTCTACTTCATTTTAGCCTCGTGCAGTTCTTGCTTCTTAGGTGTTGTGCCTACTAGTCTTGTAATCGTAAAGACAAGAGCCAATTTTTGAGTCTAGAAACCTTTCTACCCATGCTTAATTTATCTGCATCAGGACTAGATGTTGCAAAAGGTAGTATTGTTTCGGTCTGAAATCTAGTTGAGGGCGATGGTCAGAACTGGATCTTTTTAGCTGCAACAAACTGTTGCGTGGGTTGAAATACTTTCTTCTTGATACGAAGCAATCAACCATTCTCGGAGTTGTACGGCCAGGTTGTTCAGACTTCAGAGAGTACTTAATGGACCTTAAACTGGATCCTTGTTGGTAGAAATCGTTGATCTGAACTGAAGCTGTTCATCCATGAACCAAAAATGAAGTTTCAGAAATAAATTCTGCGCTTGCCGGTGAAAATAGATTAGGTAACTGATTGAAGATTGGGGTGGTTGTCTGCAAGTATTCTTAAGAGTTCTGCTGTGCAAATAAATTTCAGGGAGCAAGAGAAGCAGGAGAAGCGTCAGCTGACCATCTTCTATGGTGGAGAGGTGCTCGTGTTCAACGACTTCCCAGCCGACAAGGCAAAGGGCCTGATGCAGCTGGCCAGCAAGGGCAGCCCTGTCGTCCATAACGTCTCTGCACCCACAACTGCTGCTGGCAACACCAAGTTCAATACGGCTGTGCCGGCCCCAGTGAGTAGCTTGCCTGGTGCCCAGGTTGATGCTCAGAAGCCGGCTCGTCCGAATGCTTCTGGTGATTACTCCGCTCTTTCTACCTGTTCATACCTATTGGGGTATTCAACATATTACTTGGTGAATATTGTCAAGCTGATTATTCGTGGAACCTTCTTTGTGTAGATCTGCCTATTGCTAGGAAGGCGTCACTTCACCGATTCCTTGAGAAGAGAAAGGATCGGTGAGCTGCTCTTGCTGTCATGATTTGCACAGTAAGTTTTTTGACCATTGTACCTTTTGGATCTAACATGTGTTTTTTGTTCTTATAGTCTCAATGCAAAGACACCATATGAAGCTTCTCCTTCAGATGCGACACCAGTCAAGAAAGAGCCTGAAGGCCAGCCATGGCTTGGACTAGGCCCGAATGCCGTGAAGCCCAACCTGAGCTAGAGTACAGAATGCAGGCAATAAGGCGGCATAGCAACCCTACCAAACCTTTTCAGAAATATCTGAAAAATATGCTTGCCGTTGAGAGTACCAAATCATAAATATTCTGTCATGTTTTAGTCTTTCCGTTAGGTCGTGGTTCTATGTTATTCACTTGTCACATAGTTCTGGATGTAAAGAAAAGTAGCAAACGATGACCAGGGCCGACAGCCTGAGAGAAGTTTTGGCATCTTAACACATGGTGACTGAATTGGCCATGCTAAGGAAAAATTAGTGCAAAGAAACATATATGTATCTTCTGAAATTCCGATCGTTTGACTTTGTGTTTGGCTTTAGCCTTGCTGTGTACAAAGCAAGTGATTGTAATGGATTCAGAATATCTTCATATTCCTATCGTTATTCTGTTGCATGCTTAGATTTTTACGATTTTTTTGGAAATAATCCATTTTTATTTAAAATAACATAAATATACATGCGTGAACATTTTTTTTTACAGAAATAGGCTCCAGTCGTCTAACCGTCGGGCGACTGGAGTCTATCGCCCAACGGCCACGCGACACGCAAGCAATCCGCTGGTCGTTAGGCGAAATAATTGCAATCGCCGAACCACCGACAACTGCTTCCAGTCGCCCATCGATTAGGTGACTGCAGCTCCAATCACTGAAGGATTGGGTGATAGGAAGCACATATAAAAGAACCGAGAGGAGGAAAGGGACGGGGAGAGATTTCGCGACTTTTGTGAGAAATATTTTTGTATGTTGTAGTTTAAATTTTGTATATAAAGTAGATAGTTTATTTAGTGTTACCATCCGTAGAAAATTGTAGATGTAGAAAAGAATAGTACAACTTTGGTATAGAAATTCTAGTCAATGTAGTTATAGAATATTAGTAGCCGTAATAACCTGTAATTGTAGAAAATTTAGTGAATATAGATGTAGAAAATTAGCGTCCTTAGCAAATTAGCATGCGTATAAAATCGTAGTTGTAGAAAATTTACTCAACGTTATGTACAAATTAATCTTCCGTAGAAATTTGTAGTTATTCAAAATTCCGTCAGGTCTTTTGTAAGAATTTAGTAATTTACTTTGTAGAAAACAATAATATGTAATATTTGTGATTAATTATGAATAAATGTAATGTCGTTAGTACATTGAAAAAACATGTTGACCGTTATAATTGGTATATAGGCATTTAAATTGATATGTCATGTAAATTATCCAAACTCATTAGGAATTATTTGCAATAGGGGAGAGCTCGAGTAGCGCGACAAGAGCGGTGTTGGTGCACGATCTGCCGATAGGAAGTTAATGCTATGACGGAGAAGATAGTTGTTCCTACCATTAATGGCTCGGGCATACATTTTATAGCGTAATCGAGGTGTCGCAGCATGCTTTATGACACAGGGCAGCTTTGCACAGCGACAAGACCACACGGGGCAGTTTTACGTAGTGGGAAGATCAAATGGTCCAGCTTTGTGCAGCAACTACACCAGACATGACAACTTTTCGTAGCAAGAAGACTACATGGGCCACCTTTGCGCGGCGACACGACCACATGGGGCACCTTCACACCATGACAAGACTACAAGCGCCAGCTTCGTACAGCGACTACAACAGACGAGACAACTTAGCGCATTGACAAGAAAACACATGCTAGCTTTGCGCAGTGAGAAAACCAGACAGGACACCTTTGCACAGTAACAGGACCACACGAGCTAACTTTGCACAGCAACATGACCGCACGAGCTAACTTTGCGCAGTGCGAAAACCAAACGGTCCAGCTTTGCATAGCGAGTACACCAGATGGGACAGTTTTGCGCAGTGCAAAGACCAAACGGTCCGACTTTGCACAGTGACAAGACCAAAGGGTGCAGCTTTGCGCAGTGCGAAGACCCCACTGACCAGTTTTTGTGTACTGACAAGACCACACTAGGTAACTTTGCGCAGTGACAAGACCGCATGTGGCATCTTCATGCAGCGAGAAGGCCACACGGGACCCTATGAAAGGAGGTTGAAGAGATTACGAAGATAACACTACACAAGCAAATCCAACACTATACCGGCGTTTGCTTCACCACACCGGGATGGACAAGAGGCAGAAGAAGCAATGAGACATGATAATGAAGCAACGGGAGGAGACCCATGACCTAGCAAGGTCTGTTGCCGCCCACGATAAAAAAGTAAAGGCTGCTGCGGCTCGAGCAGAACAAGCCGAGCGTGCTACGAGATCAGCTCCCTGCAATGACGCCACTCGTAGCAACACCCACCCGAGGGGGAGACACCCCTTCTGTTGGTGTTAGGACCCGTGCAA
Source organism: Dendrocalamus sinicus (assembly GCA_036346575.1). NCBI lineage: Eukaryota > Viridiplantae > Streptophyta > Magnoliopsida > Poales > Poaceae > Dendrocalamus > Dendrocalamus sinicus. The sequence continues at coordinate 4,189,540 of CM070660.1, read as the reverse complement.
GTTTTTCAAGTCTAAGCACCGCCTCAGCCTAGGTATACGTCACTGGGGTTGCACAAACTACTCCAGTGACTATCCCGACCACAGTCTGGACACCGCCACCTATCGGCAGCCGCTAAGGACCAGGTGCACTGTGTTCCCCCTACTTTTTCTCCTTTAAAGTACGCACTAACAACCTCTTCCATATATCCACAGTCCCCGGAATCCCTATGTGGCTACCGCAAATGGATCGATCTTGAGATCAACCTAGAGGACTTCAATGAGTAGAATGACAAAAAGTCCTACGAGATCCGAGAGGAGTGTCGTAAGCACGAGAAAACCGAGCGTATATATCAGGAGACAAAATCTCATTTCAAGACGTGCACGCGTAGAGAGCGTGAGGTTAGCGAGATGAAGCGTGACAAAAAGAGGAAAATGGCGGTCAAGGCAAAAGAGGCCAATGAGGAGTTCAACGCCGAGCTCACAAGGAATGGAAAATAGCCCTGGTCCACACAGTAGGTCATACGAGCAGTTAGGTTTGTTGCATTGTACATGATACTCTATGTTATATATGTAATCAAACCATACACGCCGTGTTACTCCCAACTGTACTTTAAAGTCTATTTTAATTCAGACAAACTTATTTCCTCGTCTTTTCGCATTCAGTTATTCCCATAGCAAGTCATCTAACAACATTAACAAACCAGTTCTCCTCCGTGCACGAATTCTCGGTAACATCACAATATCACCTACCCTCATACTTACCGATAGTTCTTATTTCAATCATTCTTAAAAAAAGTTTCACAAATTTTTTTGCACTACAACAACATACAACGATCGCAAACTCTTATTGCGAATCTAATAGATTATCTGCCATTCATAATCTACAAAATCATAAATGGATTAACCCATACTGCCTCCTATTTGCAATTGCTGTACAACAGAGTGACTGCAATTGCAGTTGCCCAGCTGCTGGGTGACATGCTGTAGTCGCTAAAACATTAGGCGACTACAACCTGTCACCCAACGATCCACGGACAGCTTTTGTGTCGCTTGGCCATTGGGCAATAGGCTCCAGTTGCCTGACGGTTAGGCGACTGGAGTCTATTTCTGTAAAAAATGTTCGCGTGGGTATATTTATGTTATTTTGAATAAAAATAGATTATTTATACAAAAAATTCGATTTTTAGAGATAAACTGATTCTTGTTCTATTTGTTGCAATAAATCTTCGATATCCAATTTTATGTCCTTGCCGTGTAAATTTGTTGTTAGAGTTTTGCTGCTTACTTCATTGTAGGGTAGGTTCTTTTTGGCCACGACTAATGGCTTATAACTGTAACTAATTGTTTTTGGCACTAATGCGAGCATTTGTATTAATCGAATACCAATAAGTCGCATCAAAAAGATTGTTTTGATCAGTCATTTTAAAAAGATGATGGAGAAACCATCTTGTTTGTTTGTTTAGGAAAGCTATCAATCATAGACCATAAAATATAAGTTGAAAAGAAGGAGTATAGTTTACAAGGAACTGAATAATGATTGCTCATAGCCTAACATAATAACTATAACTACAAATTACACCGCTAGCGAATAGTGATATATTTTCTGCTCCATAATTCACAAGTAATGCTGTTCGATTACCTGTGAAGCTGTTCTTTTCTGTAGTTATACGACCATCTTGCAAACACAGAGCAATACAGGAGGCAGATCTTGGTTGGTTGGTTGGACGGCATTGTCTAATTGAAGATAGGGTTTGAGAGGGAAGATGCACAAGGCAAGACTAGTCATCCCTGCCCAATTCTTCAATCAAAAGCTTGGAGCACATGTGAGAAATGGAAGGTGATAAGATTCTAGTTGACAGCTAAAGCAAAGCAAAGATGCAGAACAAAACACCAGGAAGTTGTTCGGAAAGTGCAGGGGGAGGAAAAGATCCATGCCACTCCACTGCAGAGAGACGTTTTTGTTGGGGACATGGGAGCCCACCTTGGGCCAACTTGGTGCTCTCTCCAACTTGTTTGTATTACACTACTAACAAAAGACTTCCAGAGGTAGTGCACATCCTTGCAACCTGCTGTCAGCCATTTTGAATCCTTAGGTTGTTTATTTGAAAGATTTGTTTGTGACACTTTGATCATTGGTCCATGCCTTAATTATGTCAAAACCATGTGTTGATTAGCTTCCTGGTATTTCTCCTAATAAAACTATTGCAGGAATATTCAGATAATCAAAGTAAACCTCAGTTGGTTTCCAAAAACAAGGGAATGTTCAGTAATTTTTCTGTTGTATTCTGGCCAACAAAAAAGAGATGAATTATTGGCACCAATGGATTATGAACACTTGGAACTTGGCTTGTGTATTACTCCGTTCTCCGCGTAATGCGCGTGGAATGGATTGTGCTTTGAGGATAATCAAAAGAAAGAGAACAAAAAGGTAGAGCCATGTGCTAGTTGTTCATAAGCACAACTAACAAATCTGTGTACCGTCCTCAGCTGGTCCGTGAAACATGTTGCCCTAGTTTCCAGGATAGAAATGTTCTTGGTACTAATGGATCTAGGGTCCAATAATCTAGGTCAATTGCTCGTTTCGGCTTCAGCTTCTGACTTCCGACTTATTTTTTATTATTCATAAATTTCGTCTTTTTTTGAACTTTTGGCTTTTTGTTGAGCTTTTTTGCCGGTTCTTTTTTCCCCATATTTGTTTGTATTATACGTAATGGGCTAATATATTTTTTATATTTTTAATTTTTTTAAATTTAATTATGCTAAATAAGACTCTGTCATTCTGATGTTTTTTCAGTAAATTATGTGCTTTTCAGCCATAAACCACCAAAAAGCCTAAATGATCGGTACCATTCTGATCTTTTCAAATTATAATTACAAAAAAAAAAAGCCCAAACACAAACATATGGGCAAACAAACACATGAAGGGGACTGCGTTGATACGGACCACTGAGCTATTGAACCCATGGTCCCTGAAAACCTACCGAACCAGTACCAAACGATGGATCGACTGTGCCCAGCAGCACAAAAATTCTTGCGAGATTCTCACGGCTAGTCATTGACAGGTAAGTTTTGTTGAGTTCTTTCTTACACGCGAAAACCTCTCTGTTACTATTAGCCACTGTTCGTGACAGTATGTTACTAATAGAATCTCAATTCATATGCGAAACAGCGGTCTGGAAACGTTAGGGAAGCACTGAAAGTCAAAACTCCATAGGAAATGGTCATGTATCGCCCTCATTGTCAAGACAAGGAAAGAAAGGGATTCTGAAGCTATTTTTTAATCCGAAAACAGGGGGAGCTAGCCGCCTAGCTATCATGGGCAGCAGCACACAGGCAGGCCAGGAATCTCCCCATTTCTTGCTCCTTTTACAGTAACTTTGATCAAATTGTTTTATAGAAGATCTCATATTAAGATCAAAAACTATAAGACATATCTATAAATAAATTATATGTCACAGCAAAAAGAAAACCACCATTGTTTAGATTAAGAAGGTAAGCTGGCTCTGTGTGCAGCATGCAGTGCAATGCATGCTTCTGTACAGTTTCAGTGAATAATCCACGGTCTTCCTATTATTTTATAATAGCCAGGAATAGGATGCATCCCTCTCTCTTTGTGAATCTGTTCATTTTACATCTAGGTACAGTGCTCTACAGCGTTGAAGAGCTTGCAGAGCAAGTGACCAGGCACTTGTTTTGCATTGCACCCTAAAGGGGGGAACTTGGTAGTGCTGCTACTGTGTGCACGGCGCTCTGCAGATGAGAACAAGCGCGGCACATGGCACGCATGCAAAATAGGGGTGGTGCGGTCCGGGGGTGGAGGCTTGTCTGACACCACGGGGTACCGGGGACGGCCCCTGATACTATAGCAAGCTGGGTTGGGGCGCGTAATTCTCTATGGGGGTCATGGGATCCCAAAAAAAACTAGAGTTATTAGCAATCTCGCCCCTTTCGGCTTCGGGCTTTTCCACTTCTTCAGTCAATCTCTTCACCCCGCAACTCTTTCTATCTTTTGGTCTGCCTCTGCCACCCCGCAAGGTCTCCTGATCTCTTTAAGGTGGTGCTTATTTGGGCTTTTTTTTTTGAATGGCTTATGACTGAAAAGCACTGCAGCTGACTGAAAAAACACTGTAGCTGACAGAGGCTTATTTAGCATAATTAAATTTAAAAAAATAAAAAAAATATGTTAGCCCATTACGTATAATACAAACAAATACGGGAAAAAAGAACCGGAAAAAAACTCAACAAAAAGCTAAAAGTTCAGAAAAAGACGAAATTTATGAATAGTGAAAAATAAGCCGGAAGCCTGAAGCTGAAACCCAAATAAGCACACCCTAATTCCCTGCTTGCCGGCTGGCACAACCCCGCAAGCCTGTATGCCTGTGCCTGCCAGCATTACCGCGCAAGCCACCACCCGCTGAGACGCCAATCGACCAATGCAGTTACACAGAATCCCAGTAGCAGTCCTTGGTAGTCTTTCTTTTCCTCATACCCCATTCTCTTTCCTATGTTTCCCCAATTCCCCTTCTATCTTTGCCATCTCAAAGTTTTGTCATTTGCTTTGGTTTGAGGATGACAAGGAGTCGAAGCTGCAGATCTATTATCTACTTATCTGCGAAGTTGTAGATCCACCCGCAAGGAGCTTCTGAGCTGCAGATCCACATCCACCAGAAGCAATCAAGTTCGTCTGTTCTTTGGAGCTGTAGATCTGTCATCTACTTGTCTAGCAGCAGGCAGCACTAGGGCAGGTACACTCTCGTGCAGTCATACCTATTGAATCACTCATTTGTTAGCGATATTTACATGGTAGTTATTGAAAATCCTTATGTTTACTAATTTGCATGCACACACTCTTACCAGAGGCTATTAATGATTCATATTAGGTTTCATCTTTGTAGTAAAAAGGTTAGATAGAGATGTCAACTCAGGTAAATAGCTCGTCACAAGCCGCACAAAGCCTCGCCATAGTTCCTCATGCTCCCTCAACCCCGCAATCATCAAAAGGCTTAGATGTTGCTCAAGAATCACTTAATGCACATTAATAAGCTGGTGTTAATAGAAAACTGAAACCTCCAGTGTAGGAAGAATTTATTAGAGTGCAAATTGGTGGTAAATGGAAAGCCGAGTGTATTTGATGCACACATAATTGGATTTGTACTAGGAAGATCCCTCTCTACCTAGAACACAAGAGATAGACATCATAAATTGGTAGAAGTTTGGAGGGGTTAGGTATCCTACTTTGCAAAAGATTGCTCGTGATATCTTGCCTACTCCTATAACAATGGTAGCATCAGAATTGGCCTTCAGCACTAGTGGAAGAATAATTAGTCCACATCATAGTCAACTTGCACCAAAAAATGGTTGAAATATTGATGTATATGCAAGCTTGGTCTCGTGCAAACATGTTAGGTAAATAGATTACATGTAGTGCTGTAATCTTTTTTCTTTTCTATGACAACACTAACTGTTGATAACTCTATATTAATAGGGGATGGCAATACCAATCTCTTGACTTGCCCTAAGGATGCAAAAGAAACAATGGTATTACATCCTTGTTTGTGCTTACAACTTACATCATGCAATCATTATTTTCATTATCATCCTTTTCATTTCCAGGAGGATGACGATTCTATTATCACTAATGTTTAAGAATTAAGAACCATTTCAGGTATGGCTGAACCTTGAGTGTCCTGTTGTGTCCATTTTCATTATGTTGTGTCCATAACTTGCCATGCAACTGCCTTGTAATGTGTCCAATTTCATATTGCCAATTTTTTCTTTATGCTAATATACATATAATATCATAGGCGCCCTATCTATGTGATGTGCTAATTTGCATATAACATCATATGGGTTCATATGGGTTATCATATCTATTCATCATCTGTTGTCAGCCTATTGAAAAGATAGTTCAATAAATTTTCACTTATTTCTATGGGTGGATAGCATAAACAACAAACTAGCACTAATGATTGTGTATTTGCTTAAAAGAAAAAAGCTGTTAGCAGCATGCTGTCCTCTACAATCTGAACCAAAATAAATCAAACCAAATTCAATTAAGAAACTTGGAAATTTATAGCCAACCTAGCCGAATCAGATTTTAATCAACTCTGAATTTCTGACCATTATGTCCCTCTACCTTTGTTGTTCTTTGTGACTTTGTTAATTATTAAAAGCAATATGATTAAACTGAGTTAGCATATGGCTAGGTAAAAGAAGAAATTAGATTATGAGCATTTCTCAATGGATCTTGAATATTTTCAAGTTACCATATATGTAGAATCTTGATTACTCTACTAGCTATTTTTGGTTTGCTAGCTATTTTTTGTTGGCTTGTCACAAAATGAAATAGAATTAGGCATAGTAGCTTAGAGTTGGATTATGACAAGGACTTTTGAATTATTCACTTCACTTTCAGTATGCACTTAAAAACTAACTACTAACCACTTTTCAGTATGGTAAGGAGGGCAAGGGCGCAGGCTGCAGGCCATTGCTTTCACTTTCTAGCTACGGGACGTATGCCTTAATGCCTAGGAGCTTAGTATTAAGTGTATGCTTTAAGTATCAAACCATGAGAACTGTATGCCTGAGACCTTATTATTTCGGTGTGTGCTTTGGGTTTAAGTGTTGAACCTTGAGAACTGTATGCCTGGGAGCTTGTAATTTTATATTTGTGTGCTGAGCTTAGTTATATTTGTATGCCTGTAAGGCTGGAACCTTGTTGTTTTGCTATTGTAGTATGTCATTGTCTCGCTCCTTAGAGTCATTACTAATCGCTCTCCTTCTTTATTTTTTAGGGAGTGTCTAGACATCACCCGAATGTTTTTTTCTAACTATCATTCAAATTTGTGACTCTTGGATTAGAGATCAAGTGGCCCTTGTTTTTGAAAGGGGGAGATTTTTTTCAAAGGGGAAGGGGTAGAATTCAAGGAGGAGGGGGAGAATTTATGGCCATTAGATCTCTAATCCAACAGTTCTAAATCTAGATGATAGTTAGGAAGAAAATATCCGGATGATATTTAACAAAATCCTATTTTTTAATGCTTCTATCTTTGCTGTGCTAATTTACTGACCATAACTAGAGAAATCGTTGAGATATCTAAGTGTTAGAGGTTTCTGATTTTGACAATTTATAATGGGAAGCTTGGCCTTGAGCCCTTGGGCTCGTAGAGACTGATGTGCAAGGAAACACTGAAATCACCGAGGAGGCTGAATTATCCAAGGCCAATGTACCTAAACTTTCAACACCGAGACCCTGTGGGCGTCAGATCCCCATCGGAGCAAGGGCCAGAGCTTCCTAGCGGGGGCACGGAACTATCCTCCGGAGACCCCGTCTCGTTGCCATCCTTAGTGCAAATATGACAGTGCCCTCTTTCATGAGGCCATAAATCTAAGAGCATACTGTGCATATTCTTTGCTGCGTGGTTCAAACGGCACACAAAGCCTGTTTGAAACCTAAGAATTTTTATAATAAACGGTTTAATTCCGTAGAAATCGAAGAAAAAATCATTCATTTCAAACATAGCCGAAACGGGGAGCGACACGGTTTTTTTTCCGAGAAGAAACTGCGTAAAAAAAATACAAAAGCCCTTACGAATGCTATTCATATGCAGCACACCTGCTTTTTTAGTACAGCGTCTGGTTACCGAGTAGAGCGGTATACGGTAGTACTGTGACTACTGTCTACACAAATCCCTGCTATCTCCATGGACCATGGCTCTGTTAACCATTTAAACCGAGCACTGTAACACGTGATTTGCACTGTAGCACGTACTGTGCATCGCTGCTGCTACCTTGCAGCTCGCAGGCTGCAGGGGTTGCACGTTCTGCATCTTGGAAGGCACTGTTGCATCGGCAACTGTGCAGTAGACAGCACCATATAAGAGCAGGTACAATAAGACTTAGTCAGCAGGCTATAGCAAATATAATATCAACCAAATCTTACGTGGCAGAGAGAGAAAGGAAGAGAGAGAAGGAAGTTGGCTACTAAATTACAGCTAGCTATAGCACGTAAAAATATGCATTTCTCTCTTTTACACGTGGAGCCAAATAGTTATTGTAATAGCTACCTTATTGTATGAACTATTTTTTTGAAGGCTATAGATGAAATGGACAAGTGTTATAGCCACTAGTTGGCTATACTATTGTACTTGCTCTAACGGATCAAAAGGATGTAATAATTCTCTAATTATTATGCCATTATATTCCCCGAGTATACACCTTATCAATAAAGGAGAAATTTTACTAGGTAGTCGTAAATCCTTTTACAACTACATGGCCGTAAGTCCTTCCACGACCATGTGGTCGTAAGTTCTTCCACGACCACTACTTAGTTGTAAATCTTTCTACGAGAAAGAAGAATGTTATTCAGTCGTTCTATACGATTACATAGTTCTAAAGGTGAAATCAATTTTTCGATTAACCTTTAGGCGTTCTTCTCTTTCTTCGGTGGATACATCCACCAGAATACGAGAAGCCTCCAATTCGAGTAGCGGAGCCTTCTCACAAACGAGCTTGACTCGGGATTCAATTTCCCCCAAATCAAGATAAGTTCATGCATATAATGTAGTCAATGCATAGTGCTTGAAATCTAATTACGAGAATGAGAACAATAGCTACCTACCGTTCTCATAGTCCCTGGTCATGTCGGTAGCTTTCGAGTACACCCACATGTGGTGTGCTCATCACTTCAGGGCGTTGATGCGAGGGGTTATGAAGTCCTTCACCTCACGCCAACTGGTGAGTCCCTTGTCCCTTAGCTCTTTGATGGCTAAGATGTGGGGGCAATCCGAGTTAGGTCCTTGGGAACAAAGTTCTAGGTAGTGATCTTCTCCGCAACCTTCCCTAGAAAAGAAAGGTTGTCCTCGCTGGTTGTCTCCTAGTAGAACTACTACCGAGTGAACATCTAGATGTATTGCTCCGTCTTGCCATCATGGAGCTTTAAACCATAGCTCCCGTCAATTCTGGTCTATCGGCTTATTTTGTAGTAGTACCGAAAGAGCTCGAGGTCCGTAGGAATCCCCAAATAAGCCTCACACAAGTACACAAATACATTAAGCATGGTAATTGAAATGGGAACCAAGTTCACCAACTCGACCCCAAAGTATTCGAGCACAACTATAAGAAAGGATGACCTGGAAGATGGAGGATGCACTCACAGTATGCCTGGAACACCAGGATTTGTCCGATCTCCTCCGATGGCCAATTTTGTCTAGTAGCTTCAATCCACTTCACAAATTTCCACGAAGGAATCTTCTTAGCATCCTCCAATGCCCTTAATTTCGCACCATCCATCTCCGATACCAGCCAATTGGGCGATGGCCTAGTCATTTCCCCGAGTAGTTGGCTTGGATTTGGAAGAGATTGAAGGAAGAAGATGACTTGGTCGACGAGGAAAGCTCAAAGTAGATCATAGCGCAAGGAGAAAGTAAAGAGACTCAAAAGTTACCCCAAGGTAATCTTTTATAACCGTGTGAGTTATCTGTCTCAGGAACCAAATAGTTATCTCGAGAACCGATCTAGCAGACAGATCGGCGAAAGTTGATTAGAATTCATTAATTTCTCTATTTGAAGTTTGTCTGTCTTCACAGCTCAAGTGAAATTACCTTATTGACCAAGCTTGCTTCTAGTCGATGAGAGTCGAAAAGGCTTGCTTTCGACCATCTTTCGTCTACGACATCACTTTCTCAAGTAAGTTACTTTCACTTGAAGTTTGAGGCTAGATGACGAGGATATAATAATTCTATAATTATTACGTCATTATATTCTCTGAGTATACCCCTTGTCAATAAAGGAGAAATTTCACAAGATAGTCGTAAATCCTTCTACGACTACATACATGGTCATAAGTCCTTCCACGACCATATGGTCGTAAGTTCTTCTACGACCACTTCTTAGTCATAAGTCTTTCTACGACCATATAGTTGTAAGTTGTTCTGCAATAACCTCGTGGTCGTAGACCTTCATGTGTCAGTCTATCTCTAACTGACTTGTCTACGACAACCTATTGCATCGTGGATCCATCTGACAAGGTAATTAGAACATGCGCTTATTCCTAATAACTGCACACAATCTCTCTCTAACAACAATCGTCGCATGACAAACGGATCATCACATCTCTCTAACATATAACTTCCGTCGAACGATTATCTCCCAAAACGTTGAGGCATCTTTTAGCATGGGACAACGGTCGCCGCTCCGCCCACTATATAAAGGTTAATGTAGGAGAAGAGATGGATCCGATCCAGTCCAAGTTAGACTTAGTGCAAGGTAATTGGCATTATTTTCCTCAGTTGTAATCAATCCTCTAAGTAATAGTCATACAGGACGTATGATTATTATTCTCCTAGGAGAAGACTCGAACCTGTATAAAAATCCCCGTGTCTCTACTATGCATGATCATAGTTCGAGTCTTCAAGAGCTTTCTCTGAATCCAAACAAACCATACATAAAATCGGTATTAAAACACCGATAATTTCTTTATCGTCGTTTCGAAATGGTTTACCAGGACAATATTTTCAAAGTGTTTTATTAGCATTTGATTCGTTTACAAGAGGGCTCGCGTTAGGGTGAAAAATATAAGCCGTAGCCATAAGTATAAGCTGCAGCCAAAAAGAACACATTTGTGTATACCCTGAGACTTAAGCTGCTATGCCACTGCTGCCGTGCGGCCGCCTGAATGCTTCCCTCCCTCTGGATAGGTAGTGCTTCAACTAGATTCTACCTATTGCCTTCTGGTTTAAAATGCACTATAACGGCTGAAAATATACTGTAACGACTATTAGCGAGAAATTGAGGAAAAAATAAAAAAAATACCGTTATATCTCTATGAACAATATAAATAAATAAAGAAAAAAGAAATAGCTAAACAACGAAACAAAAGCCAAAAAGTTAAAAAAAAAATCAAAATTAAGAAACCTATGCGTTTGAGAAGGCAGAAGCAAAAGCCGTATGTAGCAAGAACGTAGCCTGCATACGCATATTTTACACGCGAGGCCGAACCGAACTGAACGGAGCTGCTTGTCATTTTCGCAAGAACGTAATGGTACTACATCAGGCGGTACAGCACTTGCGAGAGTTTTAATGACGGGAGTAAATAAGCACGGTACCGTTACGGCCGCGAGAAGGTTCAGAGACGACGAATCACCGATCAAACAGCGTCCGTCCGGCAACCGACTAGGCTGGTTAGCGCGCGCGGATGGCGAAGCCGCACGGCCACGGCCCGGCGGCGCAGCCACGTCTACGTACGCGCGCCGGCGCCGGCGCGCCTGGCCACGGCCGGTTCGCGCGCACGACCACCACCACCCGTGCCTGCCGGCTCGTTCCACCGGCACGAATCACAGTATGTTCAGACTGCCACGGCCGCGAGGGGGGATTTTTTTTTTTTGTTTCTCCAAGGAGCCCAGGCCGGACGCCCCTGCCCTCCACTGGGCCAAGTGATCTTTACCCGTGGCGTGGCGGTCGTAGGCTTTGGGCTCAAACCTGGTACTTGTCTCAAACTTGACGCTTGCGCGTACGCGCTGCCTGTGGCACAACAGCTATTTTGGGCCCAAAAGACTTAATACACGCGAAGCTGAGCATTCAAGACGAGACGTTAGTGGGCGTGTTAGGCTGGGACTTTTGGGCTAGAACCTTCCACTTAGAGCTGTCCAAGTAGATCGGATCAATCGTATCAATCTAAAATACGATACTGTTGACTTGGCCCAGACATAACATGAGCTATGGCTAAATAGGCCATGCTGGCCCAGCCCGACCAACCGTGCCATAATTAAGCCAGCACCTTGGCATAGTGGACCAGCCCGACCAAGCACGGCACGCCTCAGCTGGCCCCTCCCCTCTTTTCTTATCTTAGCTGTGCTTGGTGGCCCTCGCCCCCTCTTCTCTCTCTCGGTCGCCGTTCCCCTCCCCTGCTGGCATGTGCCCCCTCCGCCTCGTCATCCCCATCGACCATCACCCCCTCTCCCCTCTCTCGACCGCTGCTCCTACTCCCACGTCGGCCTATGCCCCCCCCAAGTGCGTGGCAACCCCCGCCGGCTACCGTCTCCTCTCCTCCTTGGCTCCTCCCTCCTAGACACCTCCTCTCTCTCAACATCCTTGCTGCAAGCCAAATTTGGGGCTCACTCTCTTCGGCACCGTTGGGATCCAGGTCCTAGTCTTTGCCTCCAACCAAATCTAGCCCTCAGCCACATCAGGTATCATCCACACGAGTGAGACTGATCCTCGTCTTCCCTGTCAACCAGATTTGGTCCTCGCCCTCGCCGTCACTGCTGATGCCAAGGTCTGCACACAAGCTAAATGGGACAACATGGCCCATCAAGTTTAACATGACCGAGCCGGCACGACATGGTCTGTGATCTTATTAGGGTTGTGCCTGAGCTATAAAATGACACGACATGGCACGTTGAGTTAGCTGGGCTAACCAAATCGTACCTAAACGGGAAGTTAGGCTCCGCTCATTTCAATTTGAGCTTCTGATTTCTGACTTATTTTTTACTATTCCTAAATTTCGTCTTTTTATGCCTTTTTAGCTTTCTTTGAGCTTTTTTGTCGGTTCTTTTTTGCCGTATTTGTTTGTGCTGTCCGTGATGGGCTAACTTATTTTTTCCATTTTTAAATTTATTTATATTTAGTTACGTCAAATAAGTCACTGTCAACTACAGTGTAATTTTAGCAAGTTACAGTATAATTTCAGATATAAGTCAGCTTATTTCAGCTCAACAAAACGACACCTTAGGCTTCTCGAATGCGGACGCAGCGCACAAAGCCAGTGAGCATGAGTTTGTCGTCCGGGTTCCCGGGTTAACCGATCGACCGAAATTTTGTTCTGCGTGATGAAACTCTGATCAACAACTTTTGTAGAACTATAGTAAGCATCAAATAGTTTTTTCTTAGGTGTGGAACTTGCATCAAACCATACACACACGTTATGTCGTGTATTGTTCAGTAAAGCCACAAGCATAAAAAAAACACAGAATAGCTGCTGTAAGCATGTAACTTTGAAAACTTAGGGTGGGTTTGAATTAGCTTAGGTTTTTTTGTTTTTGTACGGTGCTATAGTATTTACATTTAAATGATGTATTTTTTAAAACAGATTTATAAATTAATTGTAGTATATATTATGCCGAGTTCAACTCTATCATAAAAATTATAGACAACTCATCAAAATTCAAAACTCATAAATAACAACCCAAAAGAACCGATCCTTATATGCAAAATCAGTGGCAAGATATGCTAAACTCGAACTGTACCTATCGATGCTTTAGCATCTAGCTATGCAGATCTATCGGTTAACATTACATTTTTCTTTGGAACGAGACTTCTATTTTTCAATCGGCGAGTGATCTGTGCCGACTCTCGACTCTTAAATTACTTAGATTAGATATACGAATATTTAATCTTTGCAGAGACCAAGGTGGTGATCAACTCGGCTTAAAAGCTCATGGCTTATGGCTGAAAACACTGTAGCTGGCTGAAAAAAACACTGTAGCTGACAGAGGCTTATTTCGCATAATTAAATTTAAAAAAATTTAAAAATATAAAAAATATGTTAGCCCATTACGTATAATACAAACAAATACGGGGAAAAAAAGAACCGGTAAAAAAGCTCAACAAAAAGCCAAAAGTTCAGAAAAAGACGAAATTTATGAATAGTGCAAAATAAGCCAGAAGCCATAAGCTATAAGCCGAGTTGATCACAGCCCAAATCTTTGTCAGTCCATCGAAAGTAGTACTAATAACAGGTCGCCGCCCAGAGAGACATTTGGATAAGCGAAGATAAACCGTAAGGAGAATCGAGCATAGCTTGGGAAGATTGTATTGTGTCTCATCTAAATAATTAGAATAAAGTGTGTGTGTGTGTGTGTGTATATATATATATATATATATATATATATATATATATATATATATATATATATATATATATATATATATATATATATATATATACACACACACGTGTTTAGTGAAAAAAAACGTATGACTACACTTTATAAGGCGTTAATGCCTTCGTAAAATTTTCAATCGTGTGTTAGCAAACACGTATGCGTGTGTATATGTATGGTGGTGAGTTGTGTGCGTGTCTACTATATACCCTCTCAGGTAAAAGATAAACTGTAAGGAAAAAACAAGCAAGCAAGATTTCTAGCCACAAATCTAGGAACACACCGACGAGCAAAAAAATCCCAACAATATCCCTTTCTCGCTACCACAATAATCCCAAACCAACTTTACCCTTTCCCGATTCTCCTGTTCCTTTCTCTCTCCTCTGTATTCCTTCTCAACCCTTCTCTAGGGTGGCAATTGCCCCATGGAGGTAAGGCTTTGTGGGGAATTTTTCCATAAGGGGTAGAGGCCGATCTCTCCCATAGGGGAATGGGGGTAGGGGACGCGGGTCGCATTCTCCCTGTAGGGTCTCACGAGGACTCGGTAAAAATATTTTTCTAATATATTATATTTTTCATACGAGAGATTGTATTCTTTTTTGTATATTTAGATTAAACTTGAGTATATATGTTGGAATATATATTCTGAAGCTATATATAAATAATAAATATATCTAAATAACTATAAATAAATAAATAAAGTTTTATTATTATTATTTAAAATAATTTATCTTTTCTTTAATCCCGCTGGGATGCCCGTGAGGTCAAGTCAGATAGGGGATGATCTGTTCCTTATTAAGCTAAAATCCTAAGCCGTACATCCTATCATCTGAACCGAGAGCTTAAAATACCGCCTCTAAATCGTCTTCTATGTCATGATTCCGGTTCGTAAATCGCTAACTTCTATATGCTCATGTCCATCTTTTGATACATTTCAATCCCTTAAGTCTCTTTTAACTGTTTCCTCCCACGTCAGTCTTGATCAACCTCTACCTCTCAAGTGTTACCTCCACCCTATCACGTATATTATAATTGTGGATTCAATCCTGCCTTGTGTGACCACTCATCTTCTGTATATGTTGTCTTTTAATCGTCTAGCATTTCGTTGCATATAGCATCATAGGTCTGATCATCGTCCTATAGAACTTACTCTTTAACTTGTGAATGATTTTTTTCACACAGGATACTCGATGCTTAGCGCCATTTTGCCTACCCCGCTCTTATCCTGTGACGCATGTTATCATCAATCTCGCCATCTCACTGTATCATCAATCCCAAATATCAAAAAATGTCCTTCGTATCACTACTTGTTCGTCCAGACTAGCATCATCATCTGCCCTGGCACCGCTAAAATCACACTTCATATACTCAATTTTAGTCCTACTAAGTCTAAAGTCATTTGATTCTAAGATCTTTCTCCACAACTCCAGATTCTTATCGATATATATCTTACTCTCATCAACTAGTACTACATCATCAGCGAAAAGCACACATCAAGGGATATCTCCTTGTATGTCTCACGTGACCTTGTCCATTACTAGAGTAAAAATGTATGGGCTCGACGCTGACCCTTGGTGTAGATCTATCTTAATAAGGAAGTATTAGTATCACTACCACATGTTTTGACGTTAATCACAACATCTTCGTATATATCCTAGATTAGGGTAATATATTTCATACAAAGGCTTTCAATATGCTGAGAGTTGTGCTGTCTATTACGGTGTGTTTGGTTGCCTGAATCTCCTTCGTCCTGGCTGGGTGGATCCGTATAATCTGAGAAAGAGCCTGTTTGGTTGCCTGTATGAGTGGATGCAGCCTGCATGAGCGGATGCAAAATACGCCTCATCCTGGATGGGTGGATACGCTCAAAATGAGCTTTACTGGTCATCCTGGATGGGTTGATGCAGTGTATCTTATGCGGTCCCACATGTCAGCCTCTCAGATTTGGTAGGCTGCATCCGCTTATACAGGCAACCAAACAACATCTCAGTTTTTTTTCCATCCGCTCATGCAATCTCACTAAACATCTTCTTTTTCTGAAATACGATTCCACTCAGCCTGCATCCACTCAGTCAGTAATACGATACAATCTCCATCCACAAACCAAACACACCCTTATTGTATTGTCAAGAAGATGGGAAGGAGAAAGTAAACGAAGATACTTCAGAGAATAATCCACAGCACCGGACTGTTTATGTTGGGAACCCTGCTCATGAGGTAGTCTTTTTCAGCATGCTCCTATCGGTGTATCCGTGCGTGTCTTATGTTTCGCTATCCACTTGCCGGACTTTAAACTACTATACACTATAAACTCCAGTGCCACACAAATCACTTTGCATATGTCAGAATGAATCTCAGTTGAACTACCTATGCTGTGAATTTCAAAAGGTTTCATGAATTAGATCCTACTTGTCCCAATTGCCGCCCTACTGATTTCTAGATGTTTTGAGTACCAGGTTACTCAAGATGTGCTCCATCGTCTTTTCCATGCACTTGGTGTTGGAACCATCGAGGAGGTGCGTATTCAGCATGGCAAAGGGTTTGGTTTTGTCAGATACAGCAACCATGGGTAATGGTCGTATTTTGGGTGGTAAACAAATCAAGGTGAGCAGCACCTTTCCTACCTACTGTTTCTGCATGTGTATCTTCTGGCTGCCTTTCCTTTTCTTCGATTTTCTACCTATCTTTTTGTTAATCCCCTGATTGCATCTGTAATGCGAAATTCTCTCTTGATTTGCAGTGTTTCTGGGGGCAACAATCCTACACCCCCTGGTATCACCTCTGCCCCGCCTGCTGCTCCCAGCCTCACGGCTGCCGATCTTCTAGCGTTCGAAAGCACTATTGCCTTGAACAAGATGGCTTCAAGCCTGGCACTGATGCAGGCTCAGGCGCAGCAGCATCTCAAGCAACCAGCCATGGGGATGGGTGCAGGTGCGAGTCAGGCGATATACGATGGTAGTTTCCAGAACGTCGGTGCTTCGCAGCAGCAGCAGCTTATGTACTGCTAATTCCAGGGAGCTCATCGTTTGTTGTAATTTGCGACTCAGATTTTATGTTTACCCTATGTTCCTTAGAGCAACTCCAACAGGGCCCCTACTTGAGCCCTCATCCTACTTTTAAGGGCCGAGGGGTAAAAAACTCACTCCAGCAAGACCCCTACTTGAGTCCTCAAAAGTATAGGCTCCCTCCAGACCCCAGGAATGAGGGCTCGAGGGGGAGATTTGAGAGCCCTCTACTTTTGAGGGCTCAAGTAGGGGCCCTGTTGGAGGAGTTTTTTGCTATTTTAGTACTCCCTAGGTCCGGCTTCTCCAAAATGGTATTCAGAACATGGGCTTCTCCGAAATAGTATCCATATCGTTGACATACCTACAAAATAGTATTAGGAGTTGTTTTAATT
The DNA here is from genome assembly GCA_036346575.1 of Dendrocalamus sinicus. Taxonomy (NCBI): domain Eukaryota; kingdom Viridiplantae; phylum Streptophyta; class Magnoliopsida; order Poales; family Poaceae; genus Dendrocalamus; species Dendrocalamus sinicus. The sequence continues at coordinate 4,172,284 of CM070660.1, read as the reverse complement.
CATTTTATTTTTCTTTTCAATTTTTATCACCATGGAATCCCTATACTACCCCTCGTCCATTTGTTTTTCATCCCCAATCTACCTCAGGTTCAACTCGACGGACAGGGCGTGCAGCGGCGGCTCCACCGGCGACGGCACCTCCATCAGCCCCGCCGCGGCGGCCTCCTTCCTCGGACCCGACGGCCCCTTCCTCAGCCCCGGCGACAATTTGTATTGACAACAATTTAAATTGTATTATGAGAACATCAAAATCAGGAATAACCTTCCAGTTTGGTTGAATTCAGTGAGAACAATATAAATTGTATTCAGTGAGAACAACGTAAATTGATGCTTCATGCGCATTCCACTTTCAGAGAACAACATGTAATCAAGAATGTCAGGAAACAACTCCTTAATCAAACATGTAATTTTCCCACTAGCAGACCAACTATACAAGCAAAAAATTCTCCAATACCAATTCCTCTGTACGTCGCAGCGTCCTGGCGCATGAAGTTCCGGTCGTTCCAGCAATGGTGGCCTGCCGTGCGTGTTCTTGGCCTGATTGTGGCTGCGCAGTGTTTCGGCGGCGGCGCCATCGCGCGAGCCCCTGGCGGCCTGAGATCGTGGCCTGCATGTGTCACCTACGGTGCGAGCTCCTGGTGGCCTGATTGTGGCCTGCCGCCGCCGTCCAGTTTGGATGAAGGATTAGGTGTAATCAAAATAAGAGGGGTAGTTTAGGTATATTAGAAAGATAAAAAACGAAAAGAAAATAAAAATGAATCTATATCCCTGACAATACTATTTTAAAAGAGTGTGAACGATAGCGATACTATTTTGGAGAAGCCCACGACGTGGATACCGTTTTTATCGAAACCACGCTTTAGAGAGTACTACAATAGCAAAAAAAACTCCCTCTAAGAATGAATTTGAGAGTCCTGTTTTGAGGGCTCCTACTGGAGTGTAGCTCAAAAAACAGAGCCCTCAAAAATATGGAGAGCCCTCAAATAAAAAGTAGAGGTCCTGTTTTGAGAGGCTACTTCTGGAGTTGCTCTTACGTCTATATGTAGTGTGACCTTGGGACTTGGGTACGTGCTGATGTTTGGCTTGACGGCAGTTATGTCTTTGGAGGTATTTTTGTACATGGAAAAGAGTGTATGTATTGGTAACATGATATAGGAAACTAGAATTCGAAGGTGGTACTCTATCGAAGTATTAGGCTTTTGGGTCATAGAGAACCAGTTAATAGTCTCAATTTATGACTAGTTACCACAAACTGGTAGATAGATACCTGAGCGGTAAACTGGCTTCCAGTAGTAATAATGGACTCATTCAGGATTCACATCGGGCTGGCTTGAAGTGCTTTGAGATCCAGGGCATGTCACGTGTAAAGCGAGTGAAGCATCTGGGCAAGAGGCAAACTGATTACAGCAAGGCATAGCCTTTCTTCCTCCCTGCTCCTTCGACTCCTCTGTATGTTCCCTGTATCCCTTTCTTTCTTGCTGCCTATCCCTAATTCTGCTACTACCAGTCTAAAATCTATCCAATTCCTCCTGATTCCTCTGCAATTATTAGTGTGGTTGTATCTAGCAAGGCAGGATTGTAACAAATACTTACCAAACTATCTCGATAATCTTCTTGTTTACAGGAAGCGAAACGCACACGACAGGATTGTGTGCAGAAGGAAAGATTCAACATTTTTCTAGACAAAATTTTGGGGTATAGCACATTACAGAAAGTACTTCTGTTTTCCAAAATGACGGAAACTGCGACGGGCCGTATGTTGCCATGACGCCAGACTGCTGCCGCATGTTTGTGTTATGTCAGATGACGACGACGAAGATAGACGGATCACGGACAAAGAATATCATATCAGTTGACCGGAAACGTTGATGACGACGGAGGTCGGATGAGTCATCAGGTAGGACGATCGTCTTCAACGTCACTCGATCCGTCGTATCAATTTGGCTGCTCCCCCTATTGAAAATTGCAACAAAAAACCTATGTAAAGATGACACGCCATTTTTCTCGTTCTATTCATGTCATTTCTCCGATGGAAGAACCCGAGAACGTCATCAACGGAAGACAAGCCGAAGGACACAAATGTAGTCTTCTGGGCCTGTTCCGAGGGGTAGGCTTCTAGGTTAGTCTCTTCCCTGTGTTGGAACACATAAATTTTACAGAAAATTTTTAAGCAGCCAACACGATGTTTTCAAAATTCCTACTGAATTTCCTTGCCCTAAACAGGACCTTAATCAGGTTTGAGAGTTCGTTGATTTGTGGGTCAAGCTGGGCTGAGCAGGCTTGGTACCGGGTTAGGCCGGACCTACAATGGGTTCTTTTACGTTGTGGTTTATTGTTTTTGTTTTTGAATTTTGACTGTTCATGAGAGATATTACGAAGAGGAAGACAATTGTATACAATTTTGACCGGTACAACCGAAATCAGTATAGTGTTTACTACAATCAACTTGTAGACCTTAACTTAAAAAGATGTACCGTTTAAAAAGAGGAATGGCCATACGGCAGCCTATATACAAAAGGACAAAAAAATCCTTGGTAAAAAAAGAAAAGAAAAGACAAGAAACAAGCGCTCCTTCAGAAACAAAGGGGATGTAGAAACGTCATTACTGAGAATCCAGCATTTAGTCTCTGTTAACAAACCATGGCTGACAATGCAGTATCCTTGAACATCACATTCTTCCAATTATTGCAGTTACTCAATGACAAAAGAAAATAAACATAAAACTAGAAGTATCAATTTACCAAGGACAATGGTCCATTAAAACAGGCAAACATATAGGATTCCAAATTTCCAATTGATAAGGTTGGAAGGAAGCTACACCATCTTGAGGACTTGACACTCCTCCCTCAGCAATCTCCATCCCAGAGCTCACACAGGGGCGGATCCAAAGAGGACCCAGTGAGGGCACAGGCCGCCACTCAATTCGCAGAAGTCCAGGTATATAGCCCAAGATTTAATGCTAGTGCCCCCACTCAGCCCAACTAAAAGGCCCTCACTCATCTGTGATTTATCAAATTGATGAAGGAAGCCTTCATTTTGCCCTCTACTAAAAGGCCCAGGTATACTTGGCTTTGTGGGTGTGCCCCCTCTCAGATTTTGTTCTGGATCCGCCCCTGAGCTCACACACATATCAACAGAGAAAGAAGCGATAAACACACACTCAGAACCATGTGATATGCCGAAAAGACCCCCTTGTATACATACTCCACCCTCTCAACCCTTACACCTCCTTTACTATGCCTGCATGCAGTTGCTGCATGCTTTGCACCAAGAGCTAGCTAGCTGAATATCACGGTATCTCGTCGGCGCAGGTGAAGAATATGCGCCCCTCACCCTTGTCGCCGTCCGCTTCCGGGGCCTTTCCCTTCACCTCTCGTCTCCTCGATCACCCTCTTTCCATGCCGGCGTGATGGTCCGCCTCTGCCTCTCCTTGTAGAGCTCCTGCATGGCGTAGTCGTACCTGCACTCCGGCTTGCAGAAAGCCATCCCCCCTCTGTGAAAAGGAGGAAACAAGCCATGCATGCAGCTTAATTACCAATTACTGGACACTAGCAAGTAGTAGCAAGGAGTGCAATAATATACAAGTGCTGAGTTGATGCATGCTCGCTTACTTGTACATGTAGAGTGGGCCGCTGCCGATCCGGTGGTAGCAAAGGTTGCAGGCGAGCAAGGACTCGGCGATGCGGAACGGCTTCCGACGGCCGCAATAAGGGGTGTTGCAGCAGAGGTCAGATGTCACCTCCAGGATACCGCGAGCGCCGGCGCGGATCGGCTCGGCGATGCGTAGGTGCGCGGCGGCCGGGTCCATTAACGCCGCGAGGATGCCGACGCCGGCCTCCGGGTTGCAGCGGCACCCGTTGGCCGACGATGGCGCCTTGTTGGCGCGGTTCAGGGGGGCGATCGGTGGCGGCGCCATGGACACGGCTGAATCTCCAAGGTCATGGGCACGCTGGAAGGACGAGCCAACCTCCGGGGCGGCCGCCAGGTTGTGCATCGTTGGCTTCCTACTTCCCAGTAGTGCCATTGCTCGCTCGATGCGGTGATGTTCTTGCCGAGTGTGATTAAGAGGGAGTGAGAGAAAGAGAGAGAGTGAATTGGTGTGTGGAGATGTGAGAGGGAGGGGGTTGCCTGTTCTTTTTGGCGGTGGTTTGTGATTTTTGGCTACAGCTTATGACTTTTGGGCTGTTTGTACGAGAGATTACAGAGTAACAGAAACTCACGTGCAGTTTTTGCCGATATAAATGAAGTCAGTAAAGTATGTACTATAATTAACTAGTAGACCCTATCTTGAAAAAATACTCTGTTTAAAAGCTAGTTACTGTAGAAAAGTCGAAAAGCAATTTTTAGAAGCTGAAAAGAATAGTGCCATACTAGTGTGTGGAGCACGTAGGAAGGGGCTATTTTTTTGTCCAAGATTTCTTGCCCCTTTTTTTTTGTTGTTGCAGTTGTTTTCATGTTTTGTTGGCACATTGCGTGGCTAGAGCAACACGAATAGGGTACACAGATTGCTACGAATTGGATTCTTACGCCCTGTTTGAAACACGGGAATTTTCCCAATTTGTATAGGAAATGAGCTGTTTTCTATGAGATTCCTGTGAAATACTTGTGAACTTCCTGCATTTCATACGTGGTCTTAGTACAATAGTTATGTTCAAGAATTTTTTTTGTTGAAGAAGAATAGGTGAACCTAATATGCCGTGATGTGACTTTAAAATACAGGGAGTGACTATTGTACAGGCGACTGTTTTTTCCTTTATCTTTGGTCACTTTTTTATACTATAACTTTAGGTGACTGAGAGTGTAACTTCAGATGAAAAAATTAGTACACTGCAACTTTAGGTGACTGAGAGTGCAACTTTAGGTGATTGAAAGATAAAAAAATTTCAGTCGACTGTGCAATAGCAAAACCGTAAAATATATCACCTTTCACATATAAATAAATTACAATAAAATGTGGAATAGTAGTATATCTTTTGGTCTTAATTTCAATCTAGAATAAGATCACAACATTTAACCCAATCCAGTTCCAGAAGCTCCCTATGGATGCATGCAACATTCGTTTTATTTATGGTGTTCTGTTGAATATATTTTCTATTAAAGGTTCTGCACCAAAAGGTAGTATAGTGCAGTAATGACAAGTTATGTATCTATACCTAGAATCAATTTATGGTTATTCAATCCTTTGAGAATATCTAGCTAGTATCTTAATTTTGGGTGGCCACCAACACTTCGTCTTAACAACTAACATCTGACCCGTCCACCCCCACCTTGTTCGAGCTTATCAGTTGCCTTACTGGTAATTCCCAATTAGCATTGTCCAGTACCAATGACGCTAGCATTGGCATTGATTTCTAACATTTGACTTAATATCTCGCATGATTGTTAAAATCTAGGCAACCGGTTCTGTGTATCACCATACCTGACGATCAACAACCCCAAGTTGCCTGTGTTTCCCTTACCTTGAACTAACATAGGCATCAATTTCCATTCGATATCCCCTTTCATGCTATCACTCCTCTGGTCCAACATCAACATCGAACCATTTTCAATACCCTTTGTCCCCTACTATGTCCCGTTATCCTAAGCCCTAAATCAGCATCGACCTGTGTTAACACCTTTCTAAATTTTTCTTTAGAAGTCGGTTACATATGAGCAATTCTCAATAATATGTTAAAATAAATGGAATTTAAGAGTTCTTACACTAACCTTAAATAAATAGTGAAAAGAGTAGAATTCATACCTCTTCATTATGAAGAAAGGAAAAAAATGAGTGTTCGCCAACTCTATTCTTCCATATATAATGTCATCGATCGAATGCAAAAGAAACAGATCATCCCTTCATTATCAGTATAGCTTTCTCAACTCTTTCCTTTTTGTCCATGTTATTGACGCCTTCACGCATCATCATTGGAACCCTAATTGTACAATTTGGCTAGGTTAAAGCTGGCAACTCAATAAGGAAAGGGACGTCGATTAGGAGCAGTCAAATTTATTCACAATTGAAAACTCTTTCCTTGTATTTCACATCTAAACTTTTGATGGAAAATTTCTTACGGCGACATAATCAACACATTGAGCTTACCTTCTCACTTCTTCCCTCCTGACGCAAACTCTCACACACTCTTTCTAAAGATAGACACCTTCGGAGGCTACCTTTCTATTGTTATGCGCATTCTGGATGTCCAATGAGCCAGGCCCTCTCCTTTTGTAGGCAACACGAAATACATTTTTTACTTCTTATTTTATGCTTTATTCCTGGTATCCAACTCAACCCCTCGATTGATCGATTTTTACAACCGATGAAAAATATTTACACGAGACCGCCTCAGGCGGTGGGGAGAGGGGGGCGAATTTAATTACATTTAGGTTAGTGGTGAGCGCTTACAAACTTGATTTGCCAAAAAGGTAGCACCTAGAACCAGAAAGTGCTAGGAGAGAGAGAACCATGTCCAGATGATTTGGTTGCTGACTCGATGGACTAGGAAAATCATCGTGTGCCGTGGCGTGTGCTCCCGCAACAAACTCCCCCTATCTCTACTGGCACACTTGTCAGTGCTGCTCACTAGGATAAGATATACACAGTCATCTAGACATGCACACGTTTGGACGCATACAAAGTTGCAAGCATTTTCAACTTCAGTTCATCCTGGACATTTATCATAGCAGCTGCCTTTCCGTTGTATGTGCGACTCTGCACATGTGAGCTTGCATGGATGTTCATGCTGGGCTTATAGTCTCACATATGTAAAGCACGACATACTTTGGCTCGTAGCTTCTGAATACCTAGCATGCCTTAGGTTTGAAGGAGCGGTGCAGGTTAGTGTAATATGTGGGACGCTACATACCCTCCAGTCACTTTGGATGTTCATGCATCTTGGAGTGCGTGTGAGTATGGTTGTCAAGTTTGGATTGAACCCAACAAATTTTGTCCCAAGGCTAAAACAGATTTTGTTTCAAGGTTTAACTAAAGGGTATACAAAGCATGCACTCTGTCTTTTACTAGCTAGCTCTTTTGAGTGGTGACAATTGTTGGGCATGCATGCACGCATGGGTGCATTGCACAGTTGAAAAAGAAAAGCCATGGTACATGCAATAATGTTCAACAAGTTGTTTCACTATTTTGGATGTGTCATATAGCTAGCATGCATTGTGTTGCGTAACAGTGTCTCTAGTGCATGTATGCATGCATGCACCTTGTTACATGTGATGATGTGAATGCAGAGATAAGACCACACTAGCTAAATCAAATGAGTTGATGACCAAGGGTTGGGAAAAAATGCAAGGAGATGTACTTTTGAGTTGGGAGCTTCTAGGGTACATGACAACAGTGTTTCTTGATGACGGTGTGAAAAGCAGTTATGGAGCTTGAAGTAATGCATACCCTTCATGCATAGATGTGTGTTACTCCTGTCTGTTGAATGTGCATGGGGAAAGGTTGTAAAAATACAAGGACCTACGACGTGAAGGGAACTTTTGCTGATATGTCAATGTATATTGCTGATGAGCATGATTCATAAGGAATGGTGGAGCTCGAGGTAAAGCACGATAGAATATCATTCTATCTAGGATTTATTTGACCCTACGTGGAGGTCATCCATGGATGTGTGATGAGTATTTGACTTTGATTTGCAAGTTCTGTTGTAGTTTGAGTTTGGTTTTGAAGCTTTTCAATTTTTATAGTTGCTGCCAGATTTTAACTAGTCTAATCGACCTGGCAACGACAGTCAAACCTACCCTAAGCATTTCTTCAGACTCTATAAAAGAGTGGTCTGACCAGCAGCTATGGAGCAGTCATGTTGGCCATATGGGCTTTTGGAAATTAGATATCAAACACTTGTGTAGATATGTTTTGGGATGTGTTTGCACCAGATGTCACTGAAAATAGAGTTCTAAACTAAAATTAAATAGAGATTAACCGAAATTCTAGAGAGAATATTTTTTAGTGCTCTTAAGTGTCAGACCAGGCAAACCATGGTGGTAAGACTGCTGGTGGTCTGACCGGCGTTGGGCCATTGGTTAGACCGGTCCTCTATTATCGGGGTGAGGTTGAGAGATGTTGGGTGATCTTATCGGCCTATGATTGGTAGTCAGACTGACCCTTTAGGTTCAGAGCAGGATATGAGCTGGTTTGAGTGTGTGCATATATGGGTGTCGTTGGTTGATTGTGTTGTGTTACATGATGTGTGATTTAGCTAACGTCAGTTAAGTGCATAGAACTTGTGCTCATAATTGGAATGCTTAGTCTTTGGATGTGTAGGTGGCTTGGAGAGCAATGGCTGTCAACGGTAATGGATTAGGACTAGGCATGGAGCTGAGTTCTGTGCGGTTGGGTAAGTTTGGGTAAGACTACGTAGCTCAAGTGGGAAACACAAAAGAGACGATGATTATGATGAGGCGAGTTGATGCATGCGGTGAGCCAAGTGGCGAGGCTGATGTATGTAGAGACGGTTCGGGAAAGTTCAAATATGTGAAGACGCGATGGCTAGTTATTGGACACTATTGGCTACGTGTCAAAGCATGTTGAGCTACTTTGATGGATTAATTTGGCATTTCAGGCTATCAAAACCCTTTGGATAAGCCATTTTGAAAAGCATGCGTATGTGTAAATCCCGATATGGTGTTGGGTTAACGATTTAGCCCATACAAGAGTGGATAAAATTCAACTAGAGATGTTGGTTACGGATTCTTGTAAGCCTCCACTATATAAGGATGGTGAGTGGAGGAGAGTTATGTTAGCTCTCTAGAAAAGGTTTTTGAGGGAGAGTTAGGGTTCTTAGAGAGAACTCTTAAGAGATGAGTTGTGGCTCTTGTGCTTGAGCTTTTTATTATTCTTATGCTTTGTGGGTGGCTAGAATGGTTGTAAATATTCATCCCTAAATATCAATAGATATCCACAATTTGTCTAAGTCTTTTTCCTATTTGCTCAAGTGTTGAAATCTTGATTTAGGCTTGGTTTTTTGTATTTCGTAGGATCTTGGCACATGTGAAGAACATGAGCCCCTCACCCTTGTCATCGTCCACCTCCGACACCTTCCCCTTCGCCTTGGCCCTCCTCACCCTCTTCAACGCCAGTGCACCGGCTTATAGAACGCCATCTCCACTCTGTGAAAGAAAGAAACAAGCCATGCATGCATCTTACCATTTCTTGGACACTAGCTGGTAGGCTAGGAGTGCAATTATATACAAGGGTTGAGTTAATGCATGCTCACTTACTTGTACATGTAGATGGGCCCGCCCCTGATCCGGTGCCAGCAGAGGTTGCAGGAGGGCATGAACCCGGCGATGCGGAATGACTTCCAACGACCGCAATAAATTATGGTATTAACTGTTGAACAATAGCATGTATTTTGGTATGTATTTTTAATATATAATAAGATCATAACATTTAACCCAAAATGGTTTTAGAAGTACCATATGGAAGGTAATATGATAACATAACTGGAGCTTAAGAGTTCTTATACTTAAATAAATAGCAAAAAGATTAGATTTGCATACCTCTTCTTCATGATGAAAGTAAAAACTTTGAGTGTTTTCCAACTCAATTCCTCCATTGACATCACCGGTCAAATGTAAAAGAAAATCGTTTATTCCTTCATTACTAGTACTACTTGTCAACCCCATTGGACCCGAGCTCTTAAACACTCTTCTTGAAGGCAGATGCCTTCGATGGCTACCTTACTATTGTTATGTGCATTCTGGAGTTCCAAGGAGCCAGACCCTCACGTTTTATAGGTGGCATGAGTACAATTTTATTTCTTTATTTTAAAACTTTATTCCCAATATTCAGCTCGACCCCTCGACTTACCGATCGATTTGTACAACCGGCAAAAAACCATTCACGCGAGACCATACCACTTGTGGGGGTGAGGGGGATTTAATTAATTACGTGTAGATTAGTTGTGTCACTACTACAGAAAGCCTAATACTAGACACCATATCATATATAGGTCTCCAAACCGTTAGTATTAAATATAAGCACAAATGGTTTATGCTAAAACCGTCTATGAAGTATCACAGATGGTTATTAATAAGAACCGTCTATGATAAACTGTCTGTGATAATTAAGTCATCATACATAATTTTATTAAAAAACCATATGTGATAATTCCACTATATTAATTGAGCGCATACCTGTCGACTCTCTGTCTTAAATTCCAAATCTAGGCTGTTGCTTTGAGCTGGAGTCGAGGCTTTGAGGCAGCCATTTGGTGAAAAGAAAGTATTTAGTAATAGTAATTGTAGATCCGTTCATTTCTTGACTACCTATGGTTAGTAATTTATTTCTAATAGCATTATAATTTAGTTCTATAGATTTTGGTGAAAGAAGAATTGAAGATGGTTTAGATCGAGCTAGCTTGATGTAGAGAGAAGATTATTTACATCTAACATGGTTTAGAGTTTAGTCAATTGATAGTCTATTTCTACTTAATTCAATTTAATTAATTAATTTAACAAATTATTCTTGCTACATATAGCTATTTTCTTACAAAACATGCGCAAAATCATTCATACTGTTATATACGTAACGTAGGACCGAAGCTGGATATACGCTAGGAACCGTGTGAGTGAAGAGTACATTAATGACGTGTCTGCTTTTACAAGAGCTGCCGAGGAGAATATGTTGAATGAGGGGGTGGAATATATGTATTGTCAATGCATCGACTGCGAGAATATAAAGATGTTTAAGAACCGAGCGCAGATTGAATCGTAATTGATTCGAAGGGGTTTCAAAAAGAGGTATGTATGTTGGACCAGTCATGCTAAAGTGCATATTACATGGGAAGATAGTAATAATGTGTAGGGACCCCAGATATTAACATCCGGAATCTACTGTGTTTAGCTGCACTATTCCCTGGATCAGTAGATAGTGCTCACAGTTACAGAAATGAATATCAAAATACATATCATGCGGAAGCGTAAATATAATAGTAGACTTACACATGGGCCGATTAGGCCGAAATCGATAAATTGCAGCAGCGGAAGAACGAAGCACACAGGTGGGACCTAGCCCTTGACATCTTCATCTTCTCGGCCAGCTTGTCCAATCTTGTTGCGGAAGCGAGGTGATTTGACTCCTGATTCTGAATTTTGTCGCAAAAGCGAGCATGAGCACTCAGACCCGTGCTCGCGAGCCAATACATGAATGCAAATAAATAGTATGCATGGCTTAACAAAGGAGAGGCTCGGGCTATTTTATTTTGCGTAGAGTGCTTTGAATACAATTAATTAAAAGTCCTATGACTTAGCAATTTTGGAACAAATCATAATGTACAAGGAAATGCATTATTAATATCGATTCGATTCCATCCACCGTTACATGGCATCGCACCATATAGCAATTTCTTCACGTTATAGCCGCTTAACTTACCATGGGACGACGCCAGGACAATTCCAAACCAGCGGTCCTTCGCCTTCACATTTCCATTCCACCCACAAAACATTTTGAAATAGAACTAACTCGAGTAAGTTCCCATGTCCGCCATGACCGTGGGCACGGCTATTCGAATAGTTTTGACTCTGCAGAGTTTGTACACTTTCACCACAAGAGATGAACTATCCTTTTGCCAACATGCTTCCTTAGGCATGAGACCCGGATAATTTATCACAAAGCCTTTACCTTACTCCGATCTAGCTAGACACCACCCACGCCGAGGTTTCACCGCTGAAGGGTTACACCACCACGATCGAAGCCCTCTGCGCTGCAAGTGCGAGCACAAGACACCACCGTGCCTCACCGTGAGTAAACCAAGACACCACGGTACCCACTTCCTCGGTGATGTCCGAACTAAACCCTTGCAAGTTATTCAGCTAGGTCGCACCCATTATAGACTTGTGGTTGTCTTGTTTTACATCAGAGGTCATCACAAGATTCAGTCCTTAGTATTATCGAGCGGTTCTACCACACTCCATAATTTGTGCTCCCACCGCACCACATACCACCCCAAGCCATCCGCTCGGATATTTAAGCAAGTTGGGATTTTTGAGAGCATAAAATAACCATATCAAAGGATACCATCATTCCCACCATGATCGCCCAACCAATTTTCTCAGATTAAAAGTGATGCTTGGCGCCTTCGCGCCATGAGTACCTAAACATTACTAAGCATGGCATATAATTACGGACTTATTTTCAAAAGGGTACTATTATAATTTTTGCTAGGGCGACAAGGTTCTTGACTTCAAATATTCCAACGGAGGGGTAATATTAATTCAAGGCACACAATGGAATATAACTAGAGTCTAAAATTAACATGTATTTGCATATAAATAACCGCATGCAATTTGATAATTTAAAGCAAAGTAATTTGCAGAAATGTAGGTTCAACATGATCAAAGTAATGACTCGCCTGGTGCGGTTTACCGCGGACTTTGGCTCACACGATGCTTTCTCTTGAGCTTCTATTCTTCATCTTCACTTCGAGCTTGATCTCGTTTGATCCACTGAATCTTCACGACTCCCAATTTCTATTTACGCGACAAACGACTGAATCCAAATAAAAGCAAGTAACTCAAAAAGATACAAATAAATCCGAATAATTCAAATGGCCGATTTTAATTTAATTTATACATTTATTACGATTTGAGAATAGAAGGGTGATTCGGTTTAGTGTGCTGCAAACACAGTGATAGCTGGATTTGAGTGAGAGAACAAGTTATCTGAATAGCTTTACCGTGAGGGAAAATTTTAGGATAATAAGAGTTCAAAAGTGAGGGAGTATCTACAGGAATTATTTGCTTTGGAAAAGAAATGGCCAAATATAGCCGATTGGAGAAATGCGAGGTTTGATCTTTTTATTACTAACTTCTTTTATTATTTTCGTATTTATCAAGGAAGTTCCATGAGTTAGGTAGACCTATGTATCGATGTATGAGTCTGGCTGGGTATGTATTCCTTGCAACTTAGGTTATGGTAAAGGCAAACTGGACTGATGGATGAGATCTGTACTTATTCTATAAATGTTTTAGTCAAAGGTATTATAACACTCGGATATCTTTATTAAGTTTTTAGATTAATCTCTGATATAGGCCTTTACTTACTAATTAGATTAAGATAAATAGCAAAGGCTCAATATTCAATCATAGTTAGGCTAAATTTAAGTTGAATTAGGATCCATTCATATGGGTCCTAACTTGTTATATATACAATTATGCTCGATACTATTATGTACTAAAGCTAGTGTTAAGATCTAATTAATGGCACTATTATTAGCTTACTCATACTTTAGTTGCTAGTAGGCTTAGCTTTGTAACTGATTCATTTATCTAGGCAGAGATCTTTGTACAAGGTGATATTCCATTGTTCTATTTAATAAGATTCATCACTGAGATTTATTAGATGACAGCATGTTTAAATATTGAACATATGTTTTAATTATGATCAAGAGTATCTTTATTTTGCATGATAAGCATTGGGCCATATATATTTACATTTTGATTAAGGGTAATCTTTATTAACTTTAGGACATTTAATTATCGTCATGATTCCTCACCATGGCTTTGAATTAATAATCAGCCTTCTATGTGTTTGCCCAAACCATATTAATTAGGCATACCTGAGCTGGTCCAATTATAAAATCTTAAATAATCTTATTTACACCCTAGTTAAATTTTATTAGCTTTTCTAAATTATTCTCAAATTTTTCCTTGATTTTTATTAATTAAAATGGGTTACAAAAATGTAATAAAAATGTGAGGGGAAAATGTGCAGCCAAGGGATTCGAAATCAAGACCTGCTGTATGAATCGCGCGGCACGCCGGAGCTAACCAACCGAGCATCCAATCGCCTGTGATGAGAAGGGAAAACAAATTAAAAGAAGCAAGCAGGGAGCTGGGCTCAGAGCAGAGCACCTAGGCGGCGCTCGCTGCCGCCTTACTGGCGGCAGCAGAGGCGTGGCGGAGGAAGAACCCGTAAGATGGGATGCTCTTGCGTAACCCTACCAGGCAAAGTCCGCGGGCCAATTTGGCGGGCGACGCGCGCTTACAGCGGCGGCGGGGTTGGGGCCGACGGTGGAGATGGCGCCGGAAGATCGGGAGGAAGAAGGAGTGAAGAGTGAGCATGAGGAGGCCAGGGAAAGCTCACCGATGAGTGGGCAGGGCGGAGGAGCGGGATGGGCGGCGGCGGAGACCATGGGCGGCGCGAGCTGCGCACGGCGCCGGCGAGGTGGGGTGGAGGAGAAGCCGCGGCGGCGTCGGAGGAGGTCCGGGGTGGGGAGAGTGTGCTCCACTGGCGGGGAATCGACGGGAGACCGGTCAAGGAGGAAGTGGCAGTGGGATCGGTGGCGGCTTGCGCTCGGGCAGCAGAGGAAAAGAGTAGGGGGAAGTGAAGGAGAGGGGCGGTGCGGGGAGTAATGGGAGGAGGCAACTCAAGGCTTCTTAAAGGCGAGCACGCGCACGGGGGAACGAGGCGGGCGCGGTAGCGACTTGGCGGATGGCGCGACAAGACGGCGGGCGAGAGGATGACAGCGGGCGGCGCGGACGGAGCAGCAGCGCGGGAGAAACCGGGCGGCGCAGAGAAGTCCGTGGGCGGGCTGGAGCATGGCGCCACGGGCGGAGGTTCTGCGCGCAGCAGAGGAAGGAGTGAAGTGGCGCGGCGCGCGGGAGAGAGGAAGGAAGAAAGAGAGGAGGCGGTCCGCATACGGGGAGAAGGGATCGGGAGGAGAAGAAATGGGCCATGCCACTTGGCCTACGAATGCCTTTTTCTTTTTTTTTTCTTTTTTTTCTTTTTGATTTATGTGTGCACATGGATGTATATATATATTTTTCATATATTGTTATTTTGCTGGCTTATTTAATTTTGCATATTTTTATTTCCTATTGCTAAACTCTTTCTTGCACAATTTATATATACACACATATATATGTATGTGTATGTGTTTGTATTCTATTCACTAATTTTTTTATTGCTATTTATAGGGGTGGAAACGGATCGGATATGGTCGAATAGTCTCAAATACGAATACGAATCCATATTTTTCAAACGAATACGAATTCGAATATTCTCAAATACGGATACGGATATTCTCGAATACGAATACGGATATTTTCGAATACGGATTTTCTCGGATACGAATATCGGATAAAACGGATTCTTAGCGGTTTCTGGATTTTTCACCGTTTTTGACCGGTTACGATTTAATCGCCTAAATTCAAATTTTGAATCACAAAATTTGTACGAATTTTTCATATGTTCTAGAAACGGATCGAATACGAATCGAATAGTCTCGAATACGAATACGGATACGAATATTCTCGAATACGAATACGAATATTTTCGAATACGGATTTTTGCTTACCACATTTATGTTTTCTCGGATACGAATACCGGATAAAACGAATTATCCGTTACCGTTTTCCACCCCTAGCTATTTATGCCTTTATTTTCAATATGAGATTTTATGTTTTAATTCAAGTGTCTCCCTTTCTTTTATGGATCATCTTTGCAGATTCGAATTTATAATCTCGAGTTTTCATTATTTGCACATCTCCTTTTATGGCATTACTAATACCTGTCTTTATCTTTTATTAATTCTTCAATTTTTAGAACCTCAATCAAATTCAGGAAAACACCATAAAATCCAAATTCCAATAAAATATATTGTCAAATATTTCAAAAGCTTCATATTTTCAAATTTTAAATTTTCAGGATGTTACATAATGATATCGCTGATGAAGTCAGTGATGTGCTGCCGAATGATGTCGATTATGGTTTCGATTTGGATAGGCTGCATAATGACTATCTGGATCAGATGCTTCGCGATGCAGAAGGAAACTATGATGAGCGAGAGTATATTAAATTTCAGGGCTTGATGGGGGACTCGAAGAAATCTTTATTTACGTGCTTCAAGTCAAAGTACACGGGGTTGTCAGTTGTGCTTGAACTGCTAAAATTGGAGGCAAGCAACGGTTGGTCTGATAAGAGTTTCACGACACTGTTAGGTGTTTTAGCGGACATGCTACCAAAGGGAAACGAGTTGCCCAAAACACCTACACAGCCAAGAAGGTTCTTTGTCCATTAATAATGGAAGTAGAAAGAATATATGCATGTCCAAACAATTGTATCCTCTACCATAAAGAGTATGCAAATATGCATATATGTCCGATGTGTAATGCCTCTCGATACAAGCGTAAAAATCAATTAGATGATAGTGAGAGAATAAGGTGAAGAAAGGACCTCCTGATAAGGTGGCATAGTATCTTTCTGTAATTCCCCGTTTGAAGCGGTTTTTGTGAACTCAAAGAAGGCAAAACTGTTGCGTTGGCACTCGAAGGAGCGTAAGAAGGATGGAATGTTAAGGCATCTTGCTGATTCCGCCCAATGGAGAAACATTGATAGGAGGTTTGCAGACTTCAGTGCAAAATCAAGGAATATAAGGTTCAGATTGAGTACAGATTGAATGAATCCTTTTGGTAACATGAGCAGCTGACATAGCACTTGGCCCGTGACTCTCTGCATCTACAACATTTCTCCTTAGTTGTGTATGAAGTG
This sequence comes from Dendrocalamus sinicus, assembly GCA_036346575.1. NCBI lineage: Eukaryota > Viridiplantae > Streptophyta > Magnoliopsida > Poales > Poaceae > Dendrocalamus > Dendrocalamus sinicus. Next base: position 4,155,798 of record CM070660.1, on the reverse strand, counting down.
GAAGTATATTTTTTTGTTGATACTTATCTAAGGGCCGAAACAACCCGGGAATGATATTGATGTGTAACTAACACCATTGGTGGAAATTTAAAAATACTGTGGATCAAAGGGGTACATGTATAAAATGTGTACAAACGAGAACTTCACTTTACGCTTCTTGTTGTTCTACACCATAAATGATTATCCTGCTCTTGCTAGCCTGTCGGGCCAAAGTACAAAAGGGGTCAAAGCATGTACTCACTATTTAGATGATACCAAAAGTGTGTGGCTGCTTGTCCTCTTCTCGGCTTCGCTTCTCCCTCGCGGCTCCGTTCCGTTTGATCGGTGATTCGATGCGGCGGCCTCTGGCAGGTGAGCTCCACGTAACGTAGCCCCACATGTCAGTGGACCATGAGCGGGACCCGCCCGGATTCTCTGACGTAAGTCAGGTGACGTTGGGTCACTGATGTGTGGGCCCCACGAGCCCGTGGGGCCCACGTGTTAGTGACCCAACGTCACCTGACGTTACGTAAGAGAATTTGCGCTCGAGCGGGACGAGCCAAAGCTCATCTGAGACATGAGCGCACGAGTTTTTTGCTATTATGGTACCCTATAAGTTGGGTTTCGCTGAAACGGTACTTATACCGTGGACTTCTCCCAAATAGTACCCTTGTACTTAAGACTTCTCTCAAATAGTATTCTCAGGGATTTTAACTCAAATAATTTGATTTTCGAATTTGTACTCCCCAATTGATTGAATCGCCTCTGCTCATTTTGTTTAACCCTAATCACTTTTATTTTCTTCTTTTCACATCGTTTGGGTTTCATTGGCGGCGGCAGACACCGATCGGCCGATCGGAATCCTCGGCGCGCCGTCAACGCCAAAGCGAGCGCGGCAAGGATCGCGACGGAGCGCGCGCACCCGTGCCACGGACGATCGCGACGCCCGGCTAGGGACGGTCGCACGTCGGCGAGGGCAACCGGCCACCTGCGCTTTAGGGTGCATCCTTCAAACCGATAAGATTGCTATCATTTTTGCTTGTATCAATTCTTGTATGTGGGCTCATCCGAATTGCCCCATCAACTTCTCCTCTTAAGCGCATGTCATGAAGTCTTTAGTATCTATTCTTCTTACCTTGAATCCTTGATTGATCTGTTCCATTGGTGTCTTCAGAACCTTGGTTGATCAAAGATACTAAGTTTTCATGCCATTCTGCTGCTGGTAACCATCATCTCCGGAGAAACGTAAACTTCCAACTTATCTTATCTGCTGCTGTTTATGTTTGCATTTTCTAATATGTCCTTCGTATGTTCGTTCGTACTCATCGGCTGGAAGAGAGTACTCACTGGAAGAAACAAAATGAGCGAGGCGATTCGATCAATTGGGGAGTACAAATTTGAAAATCAAATTATTTGAGTTAAAATCCCTGAGAATACTATTTGAGAGAAGTCTTAAGTACAAGGGTACTATTTGGGAGAAACCCACGGTATAAATACCGTTTCAGCGAAGTCCAACTTCGAGGGTACCATAATAGCAAAAAACTCTGAGCGCACACGTGTCAGGCGATGGCCGCAACCACACGAGGGCCCCTGGGCCACCTACCCCGCCGCCGCATCGGATCCCACCACCCCCTCCCGCTCCCACTCCCTGCATCCGCTCGTCTCCTCGCGCTCCAAACCCTAACTCCAATCCCCCAACTAAAGCCAAAAACCCACGAAATTTATCCAAACCCCTCTCCGGTTCTTCCTCGGGTGCAAATCGAACTCAAATTCGCGATTTTCGTGATATTTTTGTACTTTTGGGGGATGTTTTATGCGAGCGTGGCCTTGGCAGGGTGGTGATGCCATGATGCACATGCTGGTGGCCTCGGATGGAGGCGGAGGGGAGATGCGTCCGTACGTGGCAGTGCCTGCGGAGCAAGAGCTGGAGCTCCACCGCGACAACGCCGACGACGGCCTTGACGGCCACGTGCGGTACGTGCGCGCCCAAGCAAATCACTCGAGTGACTGTTTGGTCGCCGTTGATGCGTTGGGCGAGGGAATGGCCTCGCCTTTGCGCGGTGTTCTTGGTCGTTTCCGGTGGAATAGTTGCAGTGCGCACTTGTTTCCACTTCAGAAGTTTTTTGTTTCTCTTGTTGCAGGACTTTTTTTGTAAGTTAAAGCATAAGTTTGAAGTTGTCTTATATTCTGACAGTTTGCTGTGATTTGATCAGGTGCCTACGGTGTGGCATATCCGGCAATGCGACACCCCATATGCGGCGTGGCCCTGATGGCCCAAGAACTCTTTGCAACGCGTGTGGCATCGCTTACAGGAAGGTAAAAAAACATTCTCTGGGTCGACCATCATATAACCGTTTGATTCAATATTTGTATTCAGGGAGGTGCTTCTGTGCAATGTGCAGCCTAATGAGATATAGCCCATTTTTCTGCACCGTATTATTGGCGCTAAAGAGCACCTTAACTGTAACACCCCCCCCTCCTGCTGCGCACTCGTGCGCACGCGATCGGTTGTTAGTACTGTAGTGCACATGAACAGTACCGTACGGTGCTGTATCGGTGCTACCTATTTGGATAGTTTGATAGCATTAGCAGCATATCGCGGATTAGGGATATGATACTTAGTTTCTTATTATTTAGGTTTATTTCCTTTTAGATTTATTCCATATATCAGGGATAAGTTTTCTGTTATTATAAATTAGTTTCCTTAATATTGAGATAGTTTTCTTAGAGGTCAAGTCTACTCATACCTATAAAATGGACAACATTGTACCTATTATTATCAAGCAATAAATAAATAAAGTTCCTAATGTGAAGTATCTCCCCCTCTTCTTCGACTAAGCCTCAGAGCGTCTCTACCACGTCAGGGAAGAGCCCTGTTGATGGCTAGATGATGGTGAGTGTCCTACTTTGGGTCTTCGGATCCATACCCAACCACCGACCACAACATTTGGTATCAAAGCCAATTGCTGCTCCGCTATTAATGGCAAGCAGCGGGGGTTTCGATCATATGAAAGCCCGAGCTTCACAATTCCACTACCTAGGGCTTCTAACCTTCGACTGCAAGGAAGACCCGTAGTCTTGGTTGAATTGCTCTGAGCAATTTTTCAAATAGCAGCGAACGATGGAGGAAGAGGAGTGATTGGCATCGCACCACTTGTTGGGGAAGGCCTCCCTATGGTACCAGCAGCTGGAGTGTGCACTCGGGATGCAGACTTGTCCAAGTGTTGTTAAACACATCAACCTCCATTTTGCCACCACCATCGCGCCATCTTCACTCACAGGTCAAGCCTCAACCGAACCAACCACCATAGCTTCCGATGCCAAGTTATCCTCTGCCGAGATCTATGCCAAACTACCAACTTGATGGCCTTGATGAAAGAGTTCATGGTCAAGATAGAGGAAAAGACGCAGCATGTTATTGCGGTTTCTGAGTCATTGTCGCCACCGGTTTCGACCACGTCCAAGATGGAGGAGTAGCAAGAGGCGACGCCTGCCACTGCCATGGCGGCGCAGCCATCACCGCCCCCATTGACGTCATCAGTGTTAGTCTTGTTACCGCCTTCACCAACGACGACTCCTCCAGGCTTCACTGTCCTTGGTTGCACCATTAGTACCACCGCCAAGGAAGAAAGCTACCGCCGTTCGCCGTCACCCTTGCCACGTCATTCATCGACACCATGCCGTAAGCGATGCGGAGCACAATGGCTGACAGGTGGGGGCCAGTGACATCAATGCATCCCTCCCACAACCGTTGCATCCCAGGGTAAGAAGGATGTTGTTGCTGCAACGTGCCGGGTGCCCTTTCCACCGTCGATTACTGCGATGTGAACCGACGCTAGAGGGTTGCCATCCTCGTTGTTCACTGGGACTTCACGGATCTTCTTCTATGCGACACAATGTCGACATAGGGTTGCGAAGAACTTCAATCATGGCCGCTACCTAACAGCTCGAGGATGAGCTGTCTCGCTGTGAAGGGTGTAATGTTATGGTCTACGATCCCAGTAAGGTACGACAGTAGGCGTGTAAACAACGCATAGTACTATAGCGTGTGTGAACAGTACGCAGAGGTACTATTGTGCGCATGAATAGTACTTGTACGGTACTGTGTCAGTTCTATCTATTTGGATAGTTTGATAACATTGGCAACATATCGCGAATTAGGGATATAATAATTAGTTTCTTTATTATTTGGGTTTATTTTCTTTTAGATTTATTTCATGTATTAGGAATTAGTTCTTTAATATTGAGATAGGTTTCTTAGGGATCAAGTCTAGCCATCACTATAAAATGGACAGCATTGTATCTATTATCATCAAGTAATGAATAAGCAAAGTTTCTAGTGTCTCCCCCTCTTCTTCAACTAAGCCTCAGAGCCTCTCTACGATTCTACCACATTAGGGAAGAGCCTTGTCAGTGACTAGATGTTCTACCACGTTAGGGAAGAGCCTTGTCAGTGACTAGATAAGGGCAAACGCCCTACCCTCGGTCCTCAGATCCGTACCCAACCACCGACCATAACAACACTATTGTGAAGTATGTTACAATCAGTGGTGGTTACAGCTTAGAAGGAACCATACCTGTAACACAGAATGCCGTGGGCCTATGTGTTTGGTTTTTTCTGCTACCCTTGTGCAATTTCAACTCCTTTCCAAAAAGCAAATTTCGATCCAGTGTGCCCATATTCCTTGAATCATAAAATGATTGTTTGTGTTCCCTTTATCAAATCTTCCAAGTGTTCCCATCCTTGATTTGCGAACTTATGTGCTTGCATTGTATTCAGTTAAGATCTTAATAGAGAATAAGTTCCCCCTTTGCCTTGAAAACAGAGAAAATGAAGTTTTTTCTTGTTGATTACTGAATTTTGATTTAGCATGTTAGGATTGAACTAGATCTTATGACACATTGTTCTAGTAACAAAAATGAGAAGAATTGCTTCCGGATTTCATATTTTACATTATGGCCCAAGTATGCCATTTTGTTGGCCATTTTCCTGCCATTATGGTGTCTTGATAAAAATCTGGTACAACTAAATGTGTCTCTTTCTGTCCTTTTACTCAAATTATATATGATTGGTTATCCAGGGGAAAATGAGAAGAATGATAGAAGCTGAACCACCTATAGATGAGGCTGCACTTTCTAAGCTGGTTCCTGAGGTAGGCATGGAATTTGAGAGTGAGGAAAAGGCATATGAATTCTATAATAAATATGCTGGCCATGTTGGCTTTAGTGTTCGGAAAAGTACATCACACAAGTCTTCTGGAAACATTACCAAAGTAAGGACTTTTGTATGCTCAAGAGAAGGTTACAACAGGGATAAAAAATCATTGGAAGCAAAGAAGCCAAGGTTGGATACACGAATTGGTTGTCCAGCACGGTTGATTATTAAAGTCACATCAGAGTGCAAATACAGAGTCACTGATTTTAAAGCAGACCATAATCATCAGCTGGCCCCTCCTTCGACGATGCATATGTTAAGGTCACAGAGGATATTGACAGAACTTCAGTCTGGCAAAGCGGAGCTGTCAGATGATTCTGTAGCGACACCAACAACAAAAGCAACTGGTGATCTTGTTGTGAGACAAGTTGGTTTCCTTCGAAGTATTTCTCTCCTTCCAGCAGATTACAGAAACTATCTCCGCTCAAAGCGTATGAAGGCTTTGCAACCTGGTGATGGTGGAGCGATATTGAAATATTTGCAGACAATGCAAATGGATAACCCCTCATTCTTTTACACCATGCAGATTGATGAGGATGACAAGTTGACCAACTTCTTTTGGGCCGACCCAAAATCCAGAGATGACTTCAACTACTTCGGTGATGTGCTCTGTTTAGACACAACATACAGAATAAATGGATATGGCAGGCCATTGTCATTATTCCTTGGTGTGAATCATCATAAACAAACGATTATTTTTGGTGCAGCTATGCTTTATGATGAATCATTTGAGTCATTTAAGTGGCTGTTTGAGAGTTTTAAGATCGCTATGCATGGGAAACAACCAGCGGTAGCTTTAGTAGATCAATATATTCCGCTGAGTAGTGCAATGGCAGCAGCCTGGCCAAATACTATTCAGCGAATTTGTGCTTGGCATGTATATCAGAATTCTCTTAAGCACCTCAATCATGTTTTCCAAGGTTCAAAGACATTTGCAAAGGATTTTAGCAAATGTGTCTTTGGCTATGAGGAAGAGGAAGAATTCTTGTTTGCATGGAGAAGTATGCTAGAAAAGTATGATCTTAGGCATAATGAGTGGCTGTCTAAACTGTTTGATGAGAGGGAAAGATGGGCCTTGACATATGACAGACATATATTTTGTGCTGAAATAATAGGTGCACTTCAAGCTGAGAGTTTCAGTAGTGTTCTGAAGAAATTCTTGAGCCCTCAACTTGATCTGGTGTCCTTCTTCAAGCACTATGAAAGAGCAGTAGATGAGCATCGCTATGCTGAACTCCAAGCTGACTTCCAAGCTAGTCAAAGTTATCCAAGAATACCCCCAGCCAAGATGTTAAAGCAAGCTGCCCATACATATACACCAGTGGTGTTTGAGATCTTCCGTAAAGAATTTGAGCTGTTCATGGACTCTGTGTTATTCAGTTGTGGGGAGGCTGGGACAACCTCCGAATACAAAGTTGCTCCATCTGAGAAACCCAGGGAACACTTTGTTAGATTCGATTCAAATGATTGCTCCTGTATCTGCACATGTAGGAAGTTTGAGTTTGTGGGTATTCCATGTTGTCACATGTTGAAGGTGCTCGATTACAGAAATATCAAAGAGTTACCTCAGAGATATCTGTTGAAGCGATGGAGAAGGACTGCCAAGACTACAAACGAAGATAACCAAGGCAATGCATCAAATGGTAATGGGTCATCATTAAATGTCTCCGTACCTTCTGCAAATCACCTTGGGCTCCAAAGCATCAATGAAATGATTCAAGTAACTAACTCTCAAACTCTCAAGGTTAATCTGTAGAAAATGTTTTTCCTTGTATTTGTTGTGGCTGTCTAGCTGCTAAAGTTTTTTTTTATCAAATGCAGGACACTTCTGTTTCTAATATTCATGAGAACTCATTTCATAGAAGCCCATGATGAAGGTACCACATCATCATGATTCAGTGGTTTTTCTCACTTTTATGCATAAGATGAAATGCCAAGTTGATCTATTGTTAATTTTGTCTGGATAAGTACTGAGGCTATCTGGCTCTATCCATTTTGTAATGGAAGATAGAATTGTTAGATATGTATATACCTTAGGGTGCTAATTGTAAATGTGCATGTTACATATGTTCTTTGGCCCATTGGAATACCCGTCTTTACACTGTATGGATTGCAAGCTTGGCAAGCAGGTGCAGCTCCTCTATCCCTCTAGTGACTCTATTTCTATTTGTCCTTTTGATCTTGTTCACTCTGATATTTGGGGCCCGACTCCCTTTGTTTCAAAAGGGGTCATCAATATTATGTGATTTTTATTTATGATTATTCTAACCATACTTGAATCTACTTTATATCCTCTCACAGTCAGGTTCTCTCTATTTACCAGATGTTCGCCATCATGGGTCGCACTTAATTCGATTTAACCATTCGTGTGTTTCATGTCGACTCTGCTGGTGAGTATCTATCTGCTACTTTGCGTCAGTTTCTCGCTGAGCAGGATACTCTTCTCTAGTATTCTTGCCCTGATGCTCACGCTCAGAACGGTGTCTCTAAGCATAAGCATCGTTACTTACTTGAGACCGCTCGTGCTCTCATGCTTGCCTCTTCTTTTCTCCATCACTTCTAGGCCGAGGTTGTTTCCACTGCTGCTTTTCTCATCAACATGCAGTCTTCCATTGCCCTTCAAGGTTCTACTCCTGTTGAGCGTCTCTATGGTCGAGCCCAGAGTACAATCACCTTCGCAGCTTCGACTGTCTATTTCGTCCTTCTTCCACCTCGTGAACGCACCAAGCTGACTGCTTAGTCAGTTGAATGCGTTTTCCTTGGCTGCATTCTTGAGCATAAGGGTTATCGCTGATATGACCCTGTTGCTCGGAGGATAAGGATCTCTCAGGATGTCACTTCGACGAGTCCCGACCTTACTACCCTCGTTCCCCCATAGTCAATTATGATTCGCTTGTTGAGTCGCTCTCCTTTCTGACTTCTCCTAACTCTCTACCTTCTGCTACTGTTTCGCTTCATCCTCCACCTTCATAGTCTCCCTCTCCTCCGGCTACACCTCTTCCACCTTCGTCGGAATTTCCTTCCCACTCTGTTGTTGAGATTCCACCCTTTCCTCTACACTACTCGTCGTCCTCGATCTGCTCCCTATCCAGTTGAGCATCCGTCCTTACTGGGCCCTGTTCCCAGCTCTTTTTCTTCTCTGTTCTTACTAAGTCCCGCTCCACCTCCTAGATACATTCTTCGTGGTTGTCACACTGTCAGGCCGCCTAAGCACTACAATTTTGCAGCCACTGCTTCTTCTGAGCTTGTAACCTACCGTCAGGCTACTGCTCACCCTAAGTAGCAGGTTGTGATATCTGAGGAGATTGCTACTTTGGAGCGTACTGGCACTTGGGATCTTGTGCCCCTACCTGCGCGTCACTCCCATCACGTGCACATGAATGTACAAGATCAAGACTCGCTCAGACGGTTCCCTTGAGCGCTACAAGGCTCATCTTGTGACGTGTGATTTTTAGCAGGACCATGGTCGTGACTATGATGAGACCTTTTCTCTTGTCGCTCACATGACCATCATTCGCACTCTTTACTGTGGCCACTGTTCGACAGTTGCCCATCATTCTGTTAGACGTTAAGAATGTTTTTCTCAATGACGAATTGCGTGAGGAGGTCTACATGCAGCCGCCCCTTGGGTATTCTATCCCTGATGGTATGGCCTGTTGCCTTCATCGCTCTCTCTATGGGCTAAAACAAACCTCTCGTACTTGGTTTGCCTGGTTCTCTATTGTCATTGCAGCCGGCTTCTCCATTAGTGATCACGACCCCGCCCTCTTTGTATACACCTCTCCTCGGGGTCGGACGCTCATTCTGTATGTCGATGATGTGATCATTACTAGTGATGACTCTCAGTACATTGCCTTTGTAAAGGAGTGTCTCAATGAGCAGTTCCCGATGTCTGTTTTGGTTTCTCTCTGTTATTTTCTTGTGATTGAGATCACTTCTATGCTCGAGGGCTACTATCTCTCCTAGGAGTGTTACATTCAAGATATTCTTACTCGCGCTTGTCTCACTGATCAGCGTGTGGTGAATACTCCCATGGAGCTTAGTTTTCACCTTCGGCCTACCGATGGTGAGCCTCTCGAGGACCCCACTTGCTACCGTTATTTAGTCGGCAGTCTTGTCTACCTTGGGATCAATCACCCTAACGGCTTCATCCAGTTCGCATCTACAGTCATCTTCTTTATGTTCTGTGATATCTTCGCGAGACCATCACTCGTCGCTTTTTGTTTCCTCGCTCCAGCTCTTGCAGCTTTAGCGTACTCTGATACAACATGGGCTAGTGATCATTATGATCGTCGGTCTCTTTTTGCCTATTGTGTTTTTCTTGGTTCATCCTTGATTGCCTGGAAGACCAAGAAGTAGATTGTCGTTTCCCGCTCAGGGCGCCGAGGCTGACTTGAGAGTCATGGCGTCGTTGACAGCCGAGATCACCTAGCTTTGGTGGCTACTTGAGTATTTCAGTATTTTCGCTTCTGCACTGACTCCTCTCTTGTCAAACAGTACTGATGCGATTAGCATTTCTCGAAATCTCGTGAAGCATGAGCTCACCAAGCACATTGGAATAGACGCTTCGTACATGCAATCGCAAGTGCAAGACAAAGTTGTTGATCTTCAATACATGCCTTCGGAGTTTCAATTAACTGATTTCTTCACTAAGGCATAGACTAGAGTTTAGCATAGCTTCTATCTCTCCATTCTCAGTTTTGTTGATCCACCTTGAGTTTAAGGGGATGTTAGATATGTATATGACCTTAGGGTGCTAATTGTAAATGTGCATGTTACCTTTGGCCCATTGGAATACAACAGAGCCTCATTTCAACAAGAATCTCCCTGCTACAATCTGGGTCATTGATGAGTTCACCACCGAGGTTCTTTTTTTCAATGTTGAGAAATTCAAATTTTCCTTGCTTGCCAACAGAAATCCAGGCTATTGATCATCCATTTGAAGGACCCAACTCTTGACATGGACTGTACACATCTGTAGACAAGGGCTTGATTTGAGCTTTTCTGTTAGGTTTCCCGCTTGGGTACACAGGCTTGAGGCTGTTGGACTGCCTGCTGCCTTTACAAAAGAAAAGCGTTTCATTTTTTTTAGAAAGATAGAATAAATAATTTCCCATATGTTTTTTTGCTGAATTCAATACTCATCTGACTGTTTTTGAGTTTCCTCAATGAAGGTACAATTTTTAACAGCAGCTTGTGGTGACACTTTGGTCAACCCTAGTGCTGTTTGATCAAACAGTTGGGACTTCAAACATAACTAGATTCAGATATCTTTGTGACTTTGATTATGTTGTCTTATCCAGCAACTTACTTGCTTTAGTTGCCATGCAGGTGACTTGACTCCAAAGATGGTTCCATGTCAGACTTCAAAATGTTGACGGTTGAAGCAGTGAATAGGCCACTTTTGAGCTCCCATGAATAAGTTGCCAACTTGTAAATTATGCAGCTGTAGGAAATTTCTACTATTGAGGCACCCATCCTTAGCGTAGACTAGATGCTAATATAAAATCATGCTTGTATTGCACTGGAAATAATTCGGAAATTTTGTGTATTCTGTAAACAGTTTCTAGTTATCCCAGCCCATTTATTACAAGTAGAAAATTTGTTCAGGCGGTTCGATAAGCTCGTCATTTTAGCATCTCTACTGTATTCTCAAGAAAATGCATAAATGCAGTGTGTTTTTGTGCCTCTACAGAAACTTGTGCAGACAGCCTGACCATTCTGTGCAGAGCAAGTAGACCCCTCATGATTACCCAAGGGTTCAGTTAGACTCAGATCTGTGGTTTCACCTGCAGGTGAGCTGGACAGCTCATGCAATGAAACGTTGGAAGCAAGACAAACCAGCTTGGCGGTGGATCTCAACCGGTCCGGCCAGCCGGAGAGCTGACGCTCCAGTCCAGTGGACAGCGATGCTCAACCCTGGTATGCTATCTTTGGTCCCTGGATGGTATCTTCGGTTGTACTTGTCTCATGTTGGCTTTCTGTATATATACGCATTTGCATAGTGCATGCAAATGCGATATCATCTTGAATCATTATCTTAGGTTAGAGAATGTTGCTAGCATGTGTCCTTGAAATATTTAAGGAGATTTCGTGCTCTTGTTTTATTCCCCTTTTTTCAATGAAAATTAATTTTGTGCTAGACAACTGCACACCCATCCATTAACTGAAACCAACGCCACCTCCAGAGAGCGTTGGAATTCTACAGGAATTTCTAGGAAAGGAAACATCCAGTCTCATTGGACATTGGGCTTCCTAGTAATTTCCTATAAGGTCGGTGCGTTCCAAACGGGGCTACGCTGTGACGTGTCTTACAGCGAGTAACTTTCCAAACAAATATCATTATAGTCATATTTTTTTAAAAAAAATTGATCTTTGGATATCCATTTTTGTAAATCTACCCTCATACTTAAGTTCAGTAGAACGCCAGCCACCATTAGTGTTATGATTCATTAGTGCTAATCATATTCTATTAGTGTCAATCATATTTAGTTAGTGCTAATCATAAAATTAATTACCTGCCGATTTTGGAGGCTCGGCAGTCCGCTACCGATCAACTAGTGCGGGCAGGCAACACCATGGCTGCCAAACTTAGAGAGAAAACTAGATTTATAAGACGAATATCTAAATTTGAAAAAAAAAATATGTACAGTGCCATTTTTTTGTGAACACTGCTACGACGGGTGGTTTAGCTGCCGCTCTTGTCTGATGAGCTACCGTTACAACTGTTTCATTGGCTTATCGCAGAGCACCCAGCTACTAGCATGAAGCTCGGTTCCGTTCAAGTATCATGCCGTACTGCAATCGCGACGTGACAACCGACTGATATACGACGTTGCAGGGCGAGTGACCCAGTCGCTGCTGCTGCGCTGCGACGTTTGTTCGTCCTTCGTTGGTGAATCGTACGGGGAAGAGAACGAAACGATCAGAAACACGTTTGGGAGCAGTGGTCCACGGCTGAGTGGCGGATGGTTCTCTCTCGGGGACAGCCCGAGTTTGCTTCCTGCCTAATTCTCTTCTCGCTCTTCTATTGCTTTTGCTTGCTTTCGTGCTAGTGCCATAGATTATGAGAGGTGCTTGGAACACCGGAATTTTATAAGATTTGTTATAGATTTTGAGAGGTGCTTGGAACACGGGAATTTTATAAGATTTGTCGTGTTAATTCATATGTGACATATGTGAAGAGGAATAAAATAGTCGGAATACTTGGATGTATTGCTAGAGTCTTAGAGGGCATATACTTTGATCCTTGCTAACGACCCTAGCCTTGACCGCCAGTTTACGCTTTCTCTCACGCTCTTCCTCACGAGCCCCCACTCCTTGCGCCTGCACGCCTCCAGGTGAGCTTGCGTCTTCCGCCAGATACACTCACTTCGATCTTCGCTGCGCCGCCGCTCCTCCATCCACTCGTGTGTCATCTAGGCGTCTCACTCCTCACAATCCAGAGTCCATTGGTCATGCAAGTGCATCTCCCAATCGATCCATTTGCGGTAAGCGCATAGTGGATCCGAAGACTACAGGAAGAGGAGAAAGCTTGTTAGTGCGTGCCATACAAGAGAACTAGTAGGGAAATATATTGTAATCTGTTCTTACCTGCTGCCGGCTGCGAGCCGTGTCCCAATACTGGTCGGGATAGTCCAACATAGCTATCACAACCCCAGTAACATATACCCAAACTCAACCGCTTCTTGGACTTAAAAAAACTTGCATACATCCCTGCACTAGCAGAAGGGGCGTCTCCCCCACGAGCAGGTCTTGCGATGAATACTCGATAGGAACATTGAGGTATGGGTTGGGGTTGGAGGTACGGGGGGCTTCGCTTCAGGGAGGTGGTCTCCTGGCATGCTCTACTTGTTTGTCCCAGGCTGCAGCAGCTCTTACGAGTCGGGTGATCTCTTCGCATTCCTTCTCCATACTGGCAATGTAGTGCTGCAGTCGTGTTGTAGGAAAACACGTTGCAGAAGGTGTAGTACTTATATGCTAAGCCAACGTGACGTGCGCTTGATAAGTTCAATTCAATTTGGAAAAATTCGTGTTCGTGAGGTAGCGACACGTCGGACAATTTGTGGACCAGCATAGCATCATGTTGCTGCACAAAGTTGCCTCGTTTGGTCTTATCACTATGCAAGGTTGTCTCGTTTGGTCTTGTCACTGTGTAATGCTGTCTCTTTTGGTCTTGTCACTGTGCAAGGCTGTCTTGTTTAGTCTTGTCACTGCAAATAAAGTTACAACATGATAGCATTTTTACTCTTAATACAACTACACATACAACAAGAAATGGTGCTGCTACTCATCAGCAGGCACCTTGCATCTTCTCACAATGTGGCCTTCGTGACCACAGCGGCCGTAATGTCTACCCACCACTCCAACTTTTGATTTGTCAATATCGTTACTAATGTAATGACTCTACCGACGGCCCTACCCACCCTTCAAAAGTCCAGATCTGTAATCCAAGCCCTCTCACAATATCCGACGTGGCAAAGTTACCCACAACTCTGAAGCCTCTTAGCTCGTCGGTCGTCGCACCACGCCTGTAACACCCTTTCCTTCATGAAATACTCCGACATGAAGTTTGATGGCTCCATGTTAATAGTCCTACATGCAGCGAGAACATGAGAGCATGGCTTGTGAAGGAGTTTAGCTTATTACATGTGTAGCTAGATCCGTTCACATGATCTCTAAGGCACAACTCGTGGGTAACAAGACAGTGAGTAGTCCCAAATTTGGCTTTATCCTAAAGGAGCACATCTCTGACCTTACAAGCTCCTCTCCTCTTCTTCTCTCCTTCTCCTGAGTTGCTCTCCACTCCTTCACTCCCTCTCTCGAGCTCCTCTCCTTCACTCCCTCTCCCGAGCTCCTCTTTCCCCCTCTCCTTCTCTTCCTCTCCTGAGTTTTTTTTGCGATCTTCTCCTTCTCTTCACTTCCCCTTTTGATGAGGACATCGCTAGTAATGCCAAAGCTAGTAATGAGACTTCAATAACAGGACCAATAACAAGAGCACGAGCCAAGAAACTACAATCTCAGGTTTGAAGAGTCAGCGATGGATGGAGATCAACGATATGTGGACGTCATCCAAGAAAGCACAAGTCTACGGCATGAATAATGATCGCCCATGAATAGAGCCCGCGTGAGCGATTGCGTGAGCAGAAAAGGCCATGAACAAAGGCGCGTGAGCAGTAAAAAGGCCCATGAACGATGGCAGACGTCCCATGAACGATGCACTGTGCTACGGTGCGCGTGAATAGTACCACATGGGAGTTTAGTGTTGAATAGCCTTGGGTGAGACTATATATTGAGGGGTAGACCCCATTGTAAAAGGGAACCACTTTTGATTAAAAAATACTCTTGTTCTTTCGTTGGCTGAACCAACATTGAAGGAATTGGGAGTTAGTCAAAAATCAAGATCGTTCAACCTTTCCATTGAATTGGGAGCACGATAGAACTTCATCCGTGGTCGTGAAGTTCAACACGTGTGATTGGGCGAATTATAGAGTGCTAACTCTTGCATTGGCAACGGGGATCACTACGATTCATCAATTCCACGTAAGTATCTTGATCCTACGTCGAGAAGATCGGGCGACCCGTATCATCTTGGTATCGAGCGCGGTTTACTCGGTAGGATTATTTACCCTTACTTTTAGATTGATTTATTTTTGTCCTATAGTCCATTAAACTGAAAATTGCAACAAAAATAACCAAACCCTAGTTTTGCATCTGCTAATTTTGTGAGTTTTGTTAGGTTTTGATCCATTAGAATTTTTGTTTAGGTCTTGATCGTTCGTGTTTATTTGCGTAGCCTAATCTTTGTGTCCAATCCAAAAATCCAAAAAAATCTGTGATATTCTTTTCATCAATTGAGACTAGCTGTTCAATATTGCATCTAGGGTCGCTCTTGAGTACTTTACACCTTGCTTTGAATATTTGTAACTTTGTGCAAAACCGAAAGAACAATTCAACCTAGTTTGGCCTTTGAAAGAAAAAAAAGTGGAGGAAAGAAAGAAGAAAGAAAGAAAAAGCATTGGCCGAATTTGGGTGAGTTCTTAATCCATAAATTCAGATTGTGTAATTTAATCTCTTGAGCAATCTCGTGCCCTTACATTCATATCATTGCAATTGGCTAGCGTCTCTCCTAGTACTTGGTGCAAAACGAGCTATCTAATCTTTAATTTCAGATTGACTCTAGTTAGCTCATTCCTTTGTTTGCATCGAGTCACATTAATCTTTGCGTGTGCGTTCATATACTACACTTAAATCTTTTGGATCAGCACTTAGGCAAAGTATTCTAGCTTGGATTATTACTTAACTTTACAACATCAAGAATTTCAGATTGCTAGGATATACACTTCCATACCAAGCTCCACCATATAACCGTTGTTGTGCAAGTAGTGAACACTCTTGAATTCGCTTAATCATCACGTTGTTGTTGTCACTTCTACCAGTGTAAGTTTTTATTGGCCTTAATTCACTTCGGAAGGGTAAGAACTTTACTTGGGAGAGAAAATAGTGAGATTGAGTGATTTCCACATATATATGTTGCATAACCAACCATGACAGGATATTCAACAATTCGTTCCTCTTGGTGTGGACAAAATAGGAATGAATCTTGATATTTCGTTCCTCATGGTGCGATTCCAATCCCAACAATTTGTCTCTTTCGTTTTATGGAAGTGAAGATCCAGAGGAGTATCTTGAGTGGGAATGGCGAATGGAGAAAGAGTTTAGATTTGAAGCTTCCCAAAGACCAAGAATTGATGCGAGCCACTATGCGGTTTAGAGACTATGCTTATAGTTGGTGGCAACAATTATCCGAAAACGATTCATTAGATCTTGGTCGATTTGAAGGTGATCATGAGAACTGAATTTGTGCCAACCTATTATGAGCGGGAATTGCTTCACCATGTGGAGAGCATCACACAAGGGAGTAACACTGTTCAAGATTACTATAATGAGCTAAAGCGTGCATTGCGACGTCTGCGGTGTCACTAGTGCAATAAAAGAACAGTATACTTCAAAGGAGGCTTGAATTATAAGATCCGCTGCACTTCAATGTAAATATTTTAGTAGCACGCATGATCTTGTGAATTGTGCTATTGAGGAGGAGAAGAGACTTATGGATATCGTACACCACAGTTTCATCCAAGTCCATACTTCAATTCTTATGCCTCAACAAGTGTGACACATGAGAAGATGACCGAGCATGGGACTTTCCCTTGGTCAAGAAGACATGTCTTGCTGGCCCATTGCTACAAACAAAACTTGAGATGCATCAAAACCCATGTGAGAATGAGAGCCACATAGCCAAATTGAGTGAGAGTGTTAAAAGAGTGAGTGTGTGATTCCACCATATGTGAGTTTGAGAGCATCCAAATTGAGAGTGCGAGAGATACACCAAAAGAAAAGAGAGAAGTAGAAGATAGACAAAGCGAGGTTGATTTTGAAACTAACACTTTAATACCTACTTCTAGTGTTGTTTCTCATATTGTGCGAGTTGAAATTGAAGATGAGGACTTAAACATTCAACAACCGGCATCATTGGAAGTCAAAGATGAGGAGATAACCACGATTGAAGATGAAGTACTTGCTGTCCCGTTGTTACATCATGATGATTTAATACCTACAACACCTACATCAACTGAGGAGAACAATAAAGATAACAATATTGGTGCTGAAACTAATTGTGAAACGGTGAGTACTTGTGAGAACTCATACGTGCGAATGAAAATTCCATATTCTGAAATTTCTTTGTTCAATTTATATAATGTGGAATTGATTACTCATAAGGAAGTTCTTACTCGAATATCTCCTAGTGATTCTTTGTACTATATCATGTTTGTTGATCCTAGAGAGCTATCTAGTGTGGTTGAGAATCTTGCTGAAATTTCATGTTTAAAATCACTAGTTAGTGCCTATGCCTACACATATAAGTTCAATTTGATCGGAGATTATGGTGTAGATGACAACTTTTATGTTTATCGAATATGCATTACATGTGATAAGCTTGCTGAGTTGAAATTGCATATTTTGGACAAACAATCTTTTATACCATGTCTTGATCACAATGAGATGAGGTTTAACAATAGTGCTTGCTGTTTAATAAGATTTCTTGTGCCTACTTGTTCTTTTTTCGATGAGTCATCATGTACAAATAATCGAGTAGCTTGATTGAAGCAAGGAAGGCACTTAAAATTTTCTCTTCCATATTTGAACCGTTTGATCTGGTTTTGCCCATTAATGACTTGTCCACGTACTTCGCAAAGTCGAGGACGACTTTTTCTTATGGGAGGAGAATGGTGTGAATGAAAACATTGCAACGTATGCATTTGATAGCTGTAGTAGTATCAATTGGTTTGTGCAAAACAGTGAGAATAAGAATGACACAATAATTGATTCATATATATACCATGCATATGTGTTGTTCCTTTTATCTACTACGCCTTGAGATGTTCTTGATATGCTAAGCAAAAGAAGTGTTGATGACAAATATCTATACCATGCATATACGTTGTATTCTTTGCTTAGTACAATTTCAGCTACCAAAAGCCGAGGACGGCTTTTCTTGAAGAAGAGGAGGATGATGAGGACATCGCTAGTAATGCCAAAGCTAGTAATGAGACTTCAATAACAGGACCAATAACAAGAGCACGAGCCAAGAAACTACAATCTCGAGTTTGAAGAGTCACGATGGATGGAGATCAACGATATGTGGGCGTCATCCAAGAAAGCACAAGTCTACGGCATGAATAATGATCGGCCCATGAATAGAGCCCGCGTGAGCGAGTGCGTGAGCAGTAAAAGGCCATGAGCGGTGCGCGTGAGCGGTAAAAAGGCCCATGAGCGAGAAATGCGGCCCATGAGCGATGCAGTGCTACTACAAAGGCGCGTGAATAGTACCACATGGGAGTTTAGTGTTGAATAGCCTTGGTGAGACTATATATTGAGGGTAGACCCCATTGTAAAGGGAACCACTTTTGATTAAAAATACTCTTGTTCTTTCGTTGGCTGAACCAACATTGAAGGAATTGGGAGTTAGTCAAAAATCAAGATCGTTCAACCTTTCCATTGGGAATTGGGAGCACGATAGAACTTCATCCGTGGTCGTGAAGTTCAACACGTGTGATTGGGCGAATTATAGAGTGCTAACTCTTGCATTGGCAACGGGGGATCACTACGATTCATCAATTCCACGTGAGTATCTTGATCCTACGTCGAGAAGATCGGGCGACCCCGTATCACCTTTCCTTCTCTCCCTCTTTTTTCTTCTCTCTTGAGCTCCTCTCGTTTTCTTGCTAGAGAAATCATGAGAGTCCGTGAGGGGGTAAGGTCAAAAAAGAAAAGGACGAGCTGGTAGCAAGTAGTTGCTTCACCGTTGGGCGACTAGAGGCACTAGTCGCCGCACGGTTGGGCAACTTGCCAATGGCGCTCAACCGTGCGATGACAGATTGCTATTGGGTTTTTCGCTGCGGCTTTTGGCTATGGCTTGTGGCTTTTGGGCTGTTTGTCCGAGAGATTACAAAGTAACAGAAACTTACGTGCGATTTTTGCCGATATAAATGAAGTCAGTAAAGAATGTACTATAATTAACTAGTAGACCCTATCTTGAAAAAATACTCCATTTAAAAGCTAGTAACTGTAGAAAAGCCGAAAAGCAGCTTTTAAAAGCTGAAAAGAACAGGGTCTAAGATTGTTCAAAAGTGTTGTGACTTTTGGCTATATCTTTTGGTTTTTTGTTGATTACTAGAGAGATTGAGTGCATTAGAGATACTCGCGTTGAGAAGCCACTCTAATCAAAGTGGATCTTACAGTAACTTCTACAAACGGCTTATAAAAACCACCTTAAAAAGCTACTCCGTTCAATTTTCGGCTTCTAAAAGCTAAAAGGCAGAAGTTGTTTGGTAGTATTCTAATAGGGTCTTTTCTTTTTGGTTTCAAAAATCTGTCTTTTGTTTTTTCTATAATAACTAGATTTTAAACAAAGTATCTTTTTAAAACAAAATTTACAAGTTAATTATAGTACATACTGTACCGACTTCTTTTATATCGGGTAAAACTGCACTTGAGTTTTTGTTACATTATAATATCTCTTATAAACAAGCAAAAAATCATAAGTCACAGACATAAATTACAAACTGAAGATAAAAAGAATTTGTCTGTAGTAATTTCGTACGAAACCCCACGTCCATCGAGAAGAGCAGGTCCTCCGATTTCTCGAAAATTTCTACAGAAGTTCAGTTTTCCAAATCGGCGCATGTAGAACAGTAGAAGTGGATTCTTCGCATTGGATTCTTCAGCTAATGCTTCGTTCGTCGGCAGAGAAAGCTAGAAATGAGAAATCCCAATGTAGGCTATTTGAAGCACAGGCTCTAACTTTTTTTTTCCTTGTCCAAAAGTACTACGATTCTCACCTATACAACATAGCCACCACGGAAGCAACTTTAATCGTACTGGGGTCCTTTTTCCGAGTCTAATGCGCATTGTTATCGTTATGTTCAGCACTGTCAAGCTTCTGCACGGATAATTAAAATTAAAAGCCGTTAAAATTGGATCCGGTAGTTGATCGATCTTGGTCACGGTGATTGGAAACAAACGCCAAGTCCCGTCACAAAAGCACACAAATTCCCTCCTCGCAGTGGAGATTGCCTTTGCCCTTTTTTCCCCTTCTGTCAAAAACATTTTCTGCATGATGTGTCTGATTCTTCCTGCAGTGGTTTGTGAATTGTGAGTTGATTGGGCCTCCGAATCTCGCTTCTTCATTTGGATGTCTCTTTCGTAGGAAGAAGCCAAAAGAGAAAATCATCTTTCTAAATAGTTTAGAACAACTCCAGCAGTAGCCCTCAAATCAGGGCCCCTACTTTTGATTTGAGGGCTCCTCCTATTTTTGAGGGCCCAGTTTTTTTGCATCTACTCCAACAACACCCCTCAAATCTAAGCCCTCAAATCCATTCCACTACACACTTACACATGGGACCCACTCCTCAAATCCGGTCGGAGGCGAGCGGAGGGCCCGGGCGAGCGGGGGATTTTGGCGGCGACGGCGATGGGTGAGGCGACGACGACAGGTGGAGGCGTCGGGCGAGGCGACGGGAGAGGCGATGGCGGCAGGCGAGGCGTCGGGCAAGGCGGCAGGCGTGGCGGCGAAGCGGAGGCGCGGCGAGCCGAGGAGCGGCGAGGCGGGCGAGCGGCGAGAGGCGGCGGATTTTAGCGGCGCAAGGGGACACGAGCGCAGCGGAGGAGTCGGCGAGGCGCGAGCGAGCAGCGAGGCGGGGTATTTTGGCGCGCGGGGGACAGGCGCGGAGGAGTCGGGCGGCGGGGCGGCGGAAGGAGGAGGCGAGGCGAGACGGGGCGGCGGCGGCGCGGATTTTGGGGTGGGCGGGGATTTTGGGGCGGGAGGAAGTTTCACCGAGCGGAAAAAGCAGAAGAATGAGAGCCAGGAGAGGGCCCCTAGGAATGAGGGCTTGGAGATCTCATTTGAGAGGCCTCCTATTTTTGAGAGCCAAGTAGGGGCCCTGTTGGAGCTGAGTTTTTTTTGCTCTGGCTCTCAAATTTGAGTTTGAGAGGCCAAGTAGGGGTCCTGCTGGAGTTGCTCTTATGACTTTTAACTTCAGGAGTCAAAAGTTGTTTGGAATATGTTGACTTTTAAACTGTTCATATAACTGGCATTGTAGTTTTATTTTCAAATTTAACTCTTGAATATCTGTTTTTGTAAATCTAACCTCTTCATGGATTTATCGAGCTCCACAGACACATGCGAAGCACCCTAGCGCAGCAAGCATGTACAGTAACACTAACTAATTAGTTTATGATTAGAGCTAATTAATTATGATTAGTAATAATTAAATCCGATTAGCACCAATCAAAATACTAATTAAGTATGCACAGTAGAACACAGTTGCCGGTCGACCTGCTACCGTGCATGGGGCTCGGCAACTCGCTTGTCGAACTAAGAGAGCTCGATAAGTGCTTGCTTAAGTACTGTAGCTCAGTAGGTCATTTGTCGAGCTTCTCGTTCAGTAGATTTATGGAGGGGGCTAGATTTACAAAACAGATGTTTGGAGCTAAATCTTAAAAAAAAAATGGATACAACGACATTTTTGTAAGTAGTTCTGACTTCTTAACGCGGTTTTTCTCCTTTTCCTTTGTATTATCTACGGAGATATAATAATGTTTTTTTAATTTTTTTTCAATATTTATTTATTTTCAATTAAATACCAAGAAAAACCAACCGATGCTCCATTAATGCCGACTTAACTCCAAAGCAATCTCGCGGGAGTCTAATACGTGATTATTCCGCGTCTCCTCCTTAAGCTAAGCGTGTTTGTCTTGCCGTAATCACTACACGTGGAGTGGACGTGCTTTGCTGATGGATGTGTAGACGGGAAGCATTTATTCGTACCTGCTACCTATGGCCAGTATACTGTTGCGGTACTGTGTCGTGGAATCTAATTGCTTAAAATGGGGAGTTCAGTTAATATTCGAAGACTTTATGTAATGGGTATTCGAATTTTGAGCTGCTCAATTTCAATCTGAGCCCCTGCGGAGATGGTTGGCGCTGTTCTCTGTCTTTTGGCTTTTCAAAATTTAAAATAAATGGAACGGATTCTTAAAGTGAAATTTTCAAACGGCCTCTCGAGCCTAAAATTATATGTGCAATTTGCGTCGACGTCTCCACCGTCTGCTATTGTCTCAAAAAAGCACAGATAAAAACTATTAGCTACAGCCAAAAGTTTTCGCCATAGCAAAAAAGAACAGAACTATTTTGTGCGCCCCCTGCACAGATGTTGGACTTTTTTTGTTGTCCCAATTAACAGGTCGGGTTTGTACTACGGTAATTGTTTGTGACTTGGGCCTGTTCATATTGGCTTTTACTGATATCTTTTGGCTATGGCTAATAAATAGTAGTGGCTGATAAAAGCGGTTGATAAATAGTAATGTATTATGTAAGAAAAACATGCAATGAAAGGCATCATAACATTCGGGCTGTCATACGACTTACGGAATTATGATATAATAAAATATAAAGTATGTTACAATATATAAAAGTGAAAAGTAGCACCTGATAAATATTAGTGGTTGATAGAAATAGATTATAGAAGGTGAAACGTTCATATTGACTTCTATTTTTTTTAAAATAGAAATCAATATGAATAGTCTCTTAATTTTGTTTCAGCCCTTTATTTAAGAAAGGCCATCGTGCGGAAAGTTTTGTGCGCGTGAACGGTACTACTACTAATCTCCGATTATCCATTATTGATCTATCATTACTTCATCAGCATGCACAGAACCGAACGTTTTCCAAAGCGCGTCATCGGAGCTAACTCCTCCTAATTCAGAATTTAATCATGATGCTTCTAGGAAAAGGTTTGCCTATATGGTTGGATGCAAACTCTAGATTATCCAAAGCTATTATGCGCGAGATGGCCCCAAGCTCCCAGCTGAGTGACACGTTCAGCTTTGCTATCAGCTCTGACAGCTGCGAAGTGAAGAGACACCATGAGTCCATGAGTGACAGTCATCAAATCCTACGATACACGCGAATCTTAAAGCTCGCCCCGAGCAGATTAATCAATCAAATCTCAGGAGGGGAAAAGGAGACCAGACAAATGGACGCATGATTTGTCCATCTCAAGACATGCCTACAATGGTACAAAGCAAGATACTTCCTATCCTAACCAGAGCACCAGCAACTTTCCATTAAAAAAATTGTAAAAAAAGGACACTTTAGTCACTCTCCATCTTTGTCCTAGTGTCGGCTGGTTAATTATTGCTTACGAGAAAAATGGAATCACAAATTTATGAAAATAGCATATGATGATATAACTTGTTAAGCACAAGTGTATGTTTCGAAATAGATTATACATGAGGCACTTTTGTAAATATGCATCAAGTATTGTTTACTTGTTTTTATACTGCACAAAAGTCAAATACCAGAGCTGTAGTATCATATGCAGGGTTATGGCACAGGAGATGGAACTAAGCCCAGAATCAGATCAGAAGGCCAGGCTGACAAGACTTGACAGGGGCATGCATGCAAGTAATACTGTACTGAAGAATGTTGTATCATGAGGAGTATTGCATGTTCAGATTAGTACAGCTGTTTGTTCTGTCTGACCCCTTACTGTGTGCTAAGCTCTGCTCAAGCCTCAACAAATGGTGTCTGGTTTCTTTAATCAATTGCTTGGAATCATCAACCAGTGTTCTATTGAGAGATGCAGCCCCCTCATTTTTAATGACAGAAGATTTAATCCTTTCTTCTTGAGAAACTGAACCTTGTAAGTTCGATGCCTATTTTATTAATCAAGGAGCAAGGGGCAACACCAACATATTAGTATTCCAATTGCTGTGTAAGTTGCCGCATGCATGTTCCATTGCTGACATCTGGATTAAAGGACCCTAAACTCGGATTATTGTTTAGACCTAAAGCTAGTTGAACAAAAGCTCCAAATATTTTTGTTTTTGACTAGCTATTTCGTACAATGAGTTCATAATTGGTGCTCAACAATGCTACCAACAAAGCATGACTACTCAGCATCTACAGTGCTATAAGGCAGGTGATCAACCCCTATCCTGGAGCTGACCTACTATAAGAAAAGCTAAAGGGGAGGTGAAACATTGCAATCTCATTAACACAATTATCAGTTAAATTAAGCATACACTTTTACTGTTTGTGGGGGCACTACATCATATCACTTGTCTAGGACTTAATTTTGTTAATACATCAATGGCAGATAAATTTTCATGAATTGTCAAACAAAAACTTAAATTTCATGTAAGCATTCAATGGATCGGAGAAAGTTGTAATGTGTTTTTTCTTTCCTTAAAAATAAAGGACATCAAACAAACCTGTACTGTAAACAAAACCAAAGTAATGGATAACCCCGTTCATTCCGGCTTGAGCTTCTGACTTATTTTTCACTATTTCTAAATTTCGTCTTTTTCTGGTGCTTTTGCTCTTTTTTGAGCTTTTTTGCCGGTTCTTTTTTCCGTATTCGTTTGTATTGTTCGTGATGGACTAACGTTTTTTATTTTTATTTTTTTAAATTTAGTTACACTAAATAAGCTACCATCAGCTACAGTATAATTTTAGCTAACTACAGTATAATTTCAGTCATAAACCAGCTTATTTCAACCCAACTGAGCGGCACCAAATCGAAGTTAGTTAGAAATCTTGAGCCAGAATCTAATGACCTCGGATGAAAGGGACTGCGTCGGGAGGGATATGTGAGCTTATTGTGCCAACAACTCCTCTCATTCCTTAGCTAATATTGTACCATTACTCTGCCTAAAAAAAATCCTTAGCTGCCTCAAAAATCCTTAGCTATTGTACCATTACTCTGCCTCACACTTTTTTTTTGCGATCTGTTCATACAATTTCAAACAGTACGAATGGAAAATGCTAATGGAGGAATGTGAAACTGCTACAATACCTAGGAAAAATGATGCGCAAAACGTTTGCGTGTTCTAAAAAAAAGGTTGTATAAGTAGCACACAATACTACGTACCCTTCAGATATAAGATGAACATGTTGTAATCTTGTTAATGTGTAAGGTACGATTCTTGTTATCATGGACAAGCCACTGCATGCAATTCCCAATCCTTTAGCTGTTTTCACCGACAAGAGAGATGGGAAATTAGAGCAAGTATAATAATGGTCTTATAGCCAAACTAGTCAGCATTTTTGCTGATGTGGAGGAGAGAAGAGAGGAGAGATGGGAGCTTGGCTCTTATGCAAGCAACAAGCTGAGCACGGGAGTTTATGCAATGGTGGGCCAAGATAATAAATATATGTGAGGAGGATAGGAAAGAGAATATGAGACATGATACCATGGCCCTGATCAATATGGCTTCAGCTTCTGGCTTCAGCTTATTTTTGCACTATTCATAAATTTCGTCTTTTTCTGAACTTTTGGCTTTTTTTTGAGTTTTTTTACCGGTTCTTTTTTTCTCGTATTTGTTTACATTATACGTGATGGTCTAATATGTTTTTTCTATTTTTAAAATTTTTAAAATTTAATTATGGTAAATAAGTCTCTCATCATTCATGATTTTTTTTCACCATTCTGATGTTTTCAGCCATAAGCCATGAGGCTTTCAGCCGAACCGAACACCACCAATAAAAAAACCTTTTGTAGACAAATAGAAAACAAATTATTGTATAACTTGGCTCTTATAACTTGACTTATAGCCAAACACTTGGCTCAATTATTGGACTTGCTCTTAGCATCCAGGTTGCGTCATGATTTGGGAGCTACTGTTTTGCTCACATTGATTTTTGAGCCTCCGTACAATTTGCGCACGCACTTTCTTCTTCTTTTCCTTGGTCTACTCGTTTTCTCAACAACAAGAAACAAAAATGTCAGTCAACAGCAAGCCCTAGATTTTTGGGAATTGGTTCAGGCAAAATTATTAAAGAACAAGGAGAAGAAGATATTAAAAAAAAAATCGGGAGACCACTTCCTCTTCATTTATTGGTATCAGCTATGCATGATTAGTATAATTTGCAAGATATATTTGAGGGAAAAGAAGACAGAAGTCACATAAATAATTTGCTTAAATCTTTCTGAATGAGGGATGTCACTGTTGAGCTCTTGGGGGCCCTAGCTTCTTGTTCTGGAACAACCGGTGCATGATGCTAACGTTCAGGCTAGATGCCCTGCTTGTTTGGAACACGGTTTCTCTGTTTCCTTCTCTTTGTTTCCTCTGTGTTTCCGTCGACATGGCAAACATTCAGAGCTCCAGGGAACATGAGGGGGATAGGGAGGGTGCTCTGGATGTTTGCTACGTCAATGGGAACACGGAGGGAACATGGAGAAAGGAACATGGAAGCCGTTTTCGCTTGTTTGGGCGCAGAAACCTTGAGGTGCTGATTATTTTGGACCACTGTTCATTGTGCCAAGACTATCCCTTGGGAAACACTGGCATTGCCACACAAAAAAAAGAGAACTCAAATTTACACAGCACGCCATGCTGCATGAGACAACTGTAATTAATCAAAAGATTAGGAGCAAAACATAAAAGCAACTTAAATAACAAGGCTTTCAAGTCACTTGCCACACCAAACATTTTCATTATGGCCGCATCGTATTC
Source organism: Dendrocalamus sinicus (assembly GCA_036346575.1). Taxonomy (NCBI): domain Eukaryota; kingdom Viridiplantae; phylum Streptophyta; class Magnoliopsida; order Poales; family Poaceae; genus Dendrocalamus; species Dendrocalamus sinicus. Next base: position 4,129,523 of record CM070660.1, on the reverse strand, counting down.
ATTGGATGATGATGAAAGATACGCTAAGAACAACATTTTCCAGTTGCCACGCAAAGATAGGTGTACACATCGACAACATGAAAATGATACATTCTAATACGAATTTCCAACAATTAAACAAAAAACAACACATCGACCATCCTCATGTCAGTAGTACTGACAGTGGTTTTGACCCTGGTTAAGTAATCATTACACCACCAAATGATATTACCCCTCTCAATGCAAGAAAATCCCTCCTCTAAAATTCAAAAACAAGCATCTGGTTTTTCTCCTAGGGGGCAAAATGGTAAATTCCAACACACAGTCCATCCAAAGCAATTGTTGTCCTGAGAAGTTAAGAACACACACAGCCAAATGGAAAATGAAAAAAAAGGAAAACAAAACAAAAGTAGCTTCACTTCAAGTCTTCGGCTCTTTTTTTATATATATTTTTGCCACAATTACACTCTCAGAAAAGAACCAGCTCCCAAAATCACGCCTAAGCTTCATCAAAACTAAACTAAGCCACTAATTTCTCCCAATTACTCCCCAAAACTTTCTGGTTTTGGTTCCTTTTCCCCCATTTCTCTGTATTCTCACAGAGGGCTCCAGTCGTCCAGCACCACCAAACAAGCGGCTCTCTTCCTAGTCTTGTCTCTCTCGTCCTCTCTTCTTCCACTCCGCTCCGCTCCCCAGGCCTCACCTCACACGCGCACGCTTATCGGATTCGGGTGCGCTTCGGTGAGATCCGGGCCACCGCAGCGCGCAACGGCGGCTGCCGCCCCACGCGATCTTGTCGCCGCGGGAGCTGCATTGCCGCCTCGCCGCCTTTCCGGCGTTTCTTGGGTGGTTCCGGCGAAGGGAGGAACTGGTTTTGCCCGGGATCCACTAGATCCGACCTCGCCGCCGGCGGCAGCAGTGGTGGCGGCGCCATGGAGCCGGACGCGCCGCTCGACTTCGCGCTCTTCCAGCTCTCCCCTCGCCGCTCCCGGTGAGGAAGCGGGGAACTAGGAAGAAAAAATCTCACATTTTTTGGTGTGTTCGTGCTGTTTTTGTGGGCTAAAGGTGTCGTCTTTGGGTTTCTGCGCAGGTGCGAGCTGGTGGTGTCCAGCAATGGGTGGACGGAGAAGATCGCGTCGGGGTCGGTGAAGCCGTTCGTGGCGCACCTGCGGGCGGCGGAGGAGCAGGCGGCGGCTCAACCGCCGCCTCCGGCTATCCGGCTGCAGCTGGAGCGGTGCGCCGCGTGGTTCAGCAAGGGCACCCTCGAGAGGTTTCTTGATATGCTTGGCTTATGTGGTGATTCTCTGGGTGGTGGTGTCCAAAAGATCGAATTTTGATAGGTGTTTGGTTGGCTTATGCTTGAAGGTTCGTGCGCTTCGTGAGCACGCCGGAGGTGCTGGAGATGGTGAATACCTTTGACGCGGAGATGTCGCAGCTGGAAGGGGCTAGGAGGATTTACGCACAGGGAGTAAGTGCCAAGCAGTTCTTTCACTTCTTGGAGTGTTTAGGTTGTATGTTTTATGATGTAGTACTTGTCTGAAAATGGTATACCTTATGCAGGGTGCTGGAGGTGTTATCACGGGTGGAGCTGGTATGCGCGATATTGTTTAGTGTTCTTTTCTTATCAAACGGAGTTTAGATTAGCTTTATGTCTGATCATACTTCATATAGTTCTCTTTTTATCATGGGAAATTGAGTCCGTTTGAACTTGAGTGACTCAATTGGTTATTGGTGGTAACATCCGGGGAAGCAAAAAAGGAAAAAGTGAGATATTTGATTATACCCTTATTGAATTGGCAACTGGATAATTGACTTGCATGAAATTTTAGAAAATTTTGATTAATGACAAGATACATTCAATGCCACTATATCTATATTATTCATCGCACAAACCTTGGTTAATAAGGGAACATAAGAAATAATCTATGTCTAATTTAGGAAAGAAATGAAAAACATAAGTCAATCGTTGCATGTGTTAAAGGGCAATCTTGTGTTTCATGAGAATTGTTTTAATGTGGCATCATTAGTCATTACAGTCATATATGGGACTATGTGCTGCTTCTCAATGTAATTTATTTAATCTCTTGCTGTGCTTTTTGTCAGCTGAAAATGTTACAGCCTCAGCAGCAGCTGCAGACATTACAAAGTATGCTCCTCGCTCATCTCTATTGTTGTTCATTTACTTCCCCTTTGCCAAATAAACTTGATTTAAGTGAGTTAAACATGACCCACAGTTAGTTTGTTAAATATATACATGAAACACATTAAGTGCAGTTCCTGCTAGATATTGTGCCTATTTTGGGTTTGTACACTTTTGTGTCCCACCATGTTAACTGCTATTTACCACCTCCAACTAAAATTCGGAGTGCAGATGATACCTTTGTTTAAGTACAAGTGTACATACAAAATTCAATGTTCTTTGTTGAATTAGTATAATTGATGCAGTCATGCAGCTATGCAATGTGTTGTGAATTTTGGTAGACAGACATATTACTTGAATGTGTAAATAAGTAGATAAATGTGAAAAGTTTGACTGTTTGGAGTGCATGGGTCAATGCAAGTATCACACTTTGCGCAAATGGGGACCTGCTCTTACATGGGCGCCAAAACAATTTTTTTATTAACATTATGTATGTTATGATGCCCGGGGAAGTCTAAGAGGATAAAGGAGGATGTTCCCTGCAGGGCATTTCGTGGGGTGTAGCACGTGAACAGTACCTCGTGCACTGTAGACTGTAGTGGTCGTATTAGGAATAGTTGTATGCGTATCTTCATATTAGGAATAATTAGATACATATCTTCATATTAATAATAGATAGATGTATATCTTTATATTAAGATTAGATATCTTAATATTTAGTTGATTGGTTGCATTATTTACGTTAGTTTCCATATTGTTAAGGGCTAACCTCAGTTATATAAAGAGAGGAGCCACACCATTCATAATCAAGAATGAACAATCAAACAAATCTCTTAGTCCCCCTCTTCTTCTAAAGTCAAGCCTCGGAGCCTCTTTATCACGTCAGGGAAGAGCCCTGCTGGTGGGCTAGATGAGGGCGAGCGTCCTACCCTTGGTCCTCGAACCCGTACCCAACTACCGACCACAACATTGTATTTCAAGATATCATTTGGCCATGCCCTCCAATGGGTGGTAAAACATCTCATTGTTTACCTATTTAAATAAAACATGCACCTTTCTAGTTGCCTGCTGGTAATAAATATCAAATACGCACATTTCTAGTTGCCTGCTGGTAATAACTTTTTTTTTATCGTTGCTATTTAAGATTTTTCACTCACTGCTCCAAGTTTCCATTCAAATAAGCATCCTGCACAAAAACTGAAATCGCTTAGAGTGGCAGCATCATTAATTCATAATGGGTCTTCCTGATGCTTTACTAATGAAAGTTGTTGTTAGTGTCACTGTTGGTAGTACATACATGCCATAGCTTCCGAATTATAAAGGATTAGACTGTTCCTTCTTTGATCACTTGTAAAGTTATCTTTCCTTACTAAATGTCCATTATGTAAATCTGTGTTGTGCCCTCATGTATATGATGTAACTTGCTTTAATTTGAACCGGAAGTTCGCCATGTACCTATTTTCTATCTGTAGGCTGTGGTGTGTTATCATTTAGTTTACTGATCTAATTCTTTTGACGCAAGCTGAAATATCTTAATCATACATAATTTATACCCTGGTTGTTTTTTTGTGCAGGAAGGAACTTCTTAGAGCGATTGATGTCCGTCTAAGTGGTCTTAAACAAGACCTTGTCACCGCGTGTTCCCGGGCATCATCTGCAGGGTTCAACCTTGACAGTGTGTCTGAGCTTCTTCTTTTTGCAAACCATTTTGGTGCCAACCGGCTAAGGTATGCCCAACATTTGTCAAGCTCATAATTTAGGTATAGCTATATAGGCTTATGGATATCATTTAAGATCTTTGCTGGTCAATGTTATTTAGTTCAACGAGATTTAACAACTTATCCGGGAAGTAAATCCCATAAAGGTTCGATGATCAGCCATCTAGCCACCACGCTATATTTTGGGACCTCTAGGAGATGTCAAACAAGCATATCTCATTTAAGATATGGAACAACAGGTACCTATAGTGTGTGTGTGTGTGTGTGTCATACTCCCATAGGTACATACTCCTGCCTTCCAATATACCACTTAAACGAATGTGTTATATTTCTTTATCACTTTTGGTATATACTTAAATACTAATTCTATAATACTCCAATACGATATGGTTAAAAAAATTTCATCAGAGCCCTTTATTTTTCTAGGGTATCTAGGGTTTTCTCGTCAAGCCGCCGCTGGTTCATCCTCCAGCCGCCACTTGGCTTTGCCGTCCATCGCGCTTGTTTGTGGATGTTCGTCCTCTCAGTCGGCGCCTCCGGTAGCTTTTCCTCGCTGGGGTATCTTTTCATCAGCCGCTACCACTGCCCGCCATTTGACGTCCAATCTCTGGCCAATACTTCCGATCGCTGCTCAGCTTGAGACCTCTGCCAATTTCCGTCTCCCGACCGCCGTCCTCTTGTTCGGATCCGATCGGATACAGGCTTCTTCCGCCGCCACCGCTAGGGTCGCTCGAGTTTACTCCGCCACCGGCTGCCGCTGCTCGGGTTGCTCGGGCTTCTTCTCCACTCGGGCTAGACCTCCGCTGCTCGACGCCACTCGGGCTTCTTCTGCCGCTGCCGCCGCTCAGGTTTCCTCCACCGCCGGCCGCTCAGTATTCTTCTTTGCTGCCCGACGCCACTCCTTCGGCTTCGCAGGAGCTGGAGCTATCGTCGTCGGGGCCTTGTCGGAGCCGGAGCTGCCATCACCAGGGTCGTGGTCGCCAGGGCCCAACAACCGACGCCGCCAGGTCGCCTTCTCTCCTCACGACTGACGCCTTGTGCGTTGTGACGTGCTGGTGGCTCGGTCGGTTGGTTAAGTGAAGGTAAAAAAAAGAGAGAAAAAGAAAGAAAAGAAAAGAAAAGGTCATCCTTTTCAGGCACCGTTTCCGTTCCTCACCGCCTTGTGATCTTCGATGGTCTCAATTATCGGGACTAATTTCAGCACATGCGCCTCCATATGCGTGGTTAGCGCCTTTGGAAGTTTCTTACTGACGAGTTGCCTTGTCCGTCTTGCCCTACTCCCCCTACTGAGCCTGTGCTCCCAAAAGATAATTCCGAAGACGCTTGTACAAAGGCATCTGAGGCTATTGAGGATGCTATGGAGACTTTCCAGACTCAATATGCTGCTTTCAAGACATGTATCGATGAGGATGCTCGTGCTTCTACTATTATGGTTGCTAGCATGGAGGTGCATCTCACTAGTGATGTTGGTTTGGCTTCCGCATAGGCGATGTGGGCGCATTTGTGCAACCGCTACGAGTCATCTGGTGATTCCTTGTACCTTGTTATTGTGCGTCAGGAGCAGTCGCTGCAGCAGGGAGACGCCACTATGGACAAGTTCTATGCTCAGCTGTCCGCGGTATGGCATCAGATTGACTCTTTGGGGCCAGATGTTTGCCGCACTTGTGAGTGTTGTCAGCATCAGTAGTCTCACTTGGAGCTTCGCCACATTACGACTTTTTGACATGTCTCCGGTCTGAGTTTGAGCAGACTCGTGCTCAGTTGCTAACTCGTCATCCTCGTGTGACTTTGTTGGAGGCTCTTGCAATTGTTCGTACTGAGGGGATTCACCTTCGTGGTGCGGGTCTACTGTCGTCACCATCGTTTCCGTCGGTCTTGGTGGCTCCTTCAGCTTCTACACTTGCCGCGCTTCCGGGTACTCCACCAGTTGTGCCTCCACCAGTGAGCTGCTGTTGGTAGGAGATTCCACTACGCTTATTGCGACAAGGATGGACATATGGAACAGTTTTGCTAAGGGAGAAGAAGGATTTTTGTCGTGGTGCTCGTCCTTCGAGGGGCATTGGAGGTTCATCCTCTCAGCGGAGTTCTGGTGCCTCTGACATTCAGCAGTTTCTCACACTACTAGGTTGCATGGTTGCTTCTGTATCGTCCAGTTCTGCTGGTTCTGCTGCTCAATCTTCCGGTGAGAGACCACCTTCTACTTCTCCTTCCTCAGGTATATCACCTCGGTTTCTTGATTCTAGTGCTTCCTTTCATACGACATCTGATCTCACCATCCATTAGTCCTTTAGCTGCTCATTGTTACTCGCTGGATTTTTGCTGTTGGTGATAGCAAGATCCTCACTCTCATCGAGAGGATGACACTTGGGGATGGGGCAATTTTTCTTGTTTATTTCTCACACAATGTCATGCCAACCTGAGGGGTTGGGGATACAAATTTATAGGCTGCTAACCAGCCAAGCATATGCTAAGATGCTAGTCCTAGATGCTAGTCAAAAGCCTGTCCTAAAGCTAGTCTAAGATGCTAGTCTAAAGCTGTCCTAAAGCTAGTCTAAGATGTTAGTCTAAAGCTGTCCTAAAGCTCAAGATGCTAGTCTAAAGCTGCTGTACAAAAACCATGTGCCCACCCCACAAAGACCACAGTACAGGGACTTATTCATCATTCTCCCCCTAAGTCTTGTGCGTCGTCTTGTGGGAAAGTTGAACCATCCCGATCCTAGAGCAAAGCTCGAGGAATTTGACCTCCCAAGAGGCTTGGTGAGCGGTCCGCAAGGCGATCCGTGGTGTTGATGTAGCTCGCCTTGATGTCGCCTTCATCCAAACGACCTCGGATGAAGTGGTATTTCACCCGGATGTGCTTGCTCGTTCGTGGAAAACGGGGTTCTTTGCCAGAGCCAGAGCGGACTTGCTGTCCACCCTGAGCGCCACCGCTTCAGTGTCTCTGCCGAGGAGATCACCAAGCAGTCGAGCGAGCCAGAGCGCCTGAGTCGAAGCGGTGGAAGCCGCTATGTACTCGGCCTCACAGCTGGACAGGGCCACCACCTGCTGCTTGACTGACTGCCAGCTAACGAGGCACTTGCCGAGGAAGAAGAGAATCCCGCTTGTGCTCTTCTTTGGTGTCGATGTCGCTGCGTGGTCATTGTCGCATGCCGATGAAGTGTGCGCGTGGCGGGACACCTCGGGTAGTGTAAGCCGTAGTCGGAGGTGCACGCAAGCGTAGCGGAGGATCCTCTTCACGACTGCCGATGCTCGTCGTCGGTCATTTGCATGAACCGACTGATGTAGCCGACGGCGAACGCCAAATCTGGACGCGTGTGGACGAGGTAGCGAAGGCTGCCCACGATGCGCCGGTATTGCGTCGCGTCCACCTCCTCCGCTGTGCTGTCGCGGCTCAGCTTCAGCCTTTCCTCCATAGGAGTGTGGGTTGGGTTGCAGTCGGTGCTCTATTATACTCATCGTCCGTGAGTTGATGATTCTTCTGATGTGCCCTCTCCTTCTAATGGGTCATCCTCTTCGGCCTCTCCTCGCTATGCTCTTCGCGATCGCCAGTCTATTCGGCCTCCTGAGCGTTTTGGTTTTGCTGCCGCTGCTCTTGCCGAACCGACTTCTTACTATGATGTGTTGTTCATCAGAAGTGGCAGCATGCAATGGCAGAGGTGATTGTTGCTCTTGAGCGTACTGACACGTGGGATTTTGTTCCTTTTCCTGCGCGTTACTCCTATCACATGCAAGTGGGTCTATAAGGTTAAGACCCGCTCTGATGGTTCTCTTGAGCGCTACAAGGCTCGTCTTGTAGCGTGTGGTTTTCAGCAGGAGTATGATCGTGACTACGATGAGACCTTTGCTCCTGTCACTCACATGATCACCATTCGCACTCTTCTTGCTGTGGTCTCTGTTCGACAGTGGTGTATCTCTCAGTTGGACGTCAAGATTGCATTTCTTAATGACGACTTGACGAGTTGCGTGAGGAGGTCTATATGCAGCCGCCTTCTGGTTATTCTGTTCCTAAGGGTATGGTTTGTCACCTTCGCTGATCTCTCTATGGCCTTAAGCAAGCTCTTCGTGCTTTGTTTGATCGTTTCTCTTCTGTTGTTACTGCAGCTGATTTCTCTGTCAGTGCTCATCTTACTTTTTTTATTCACACTTTGCCTCGTGGTCGGACGCTTCTCCTTTTGTATGTTGATGATATAATCATTACTGGAATAGTTCTTAGTATATCACTTTTGTCAAGGAGCGTCTTCATGAGCAGTTTCCCATGTCTGATCTGGGTTCTTTTCGCTACTTTCTTAGGATTGAAGTTATTTATACTCCTGAGGGTTTTTATCTGTCCCAAGAAAAGTATATCTAGGATCTTCTTAATCGTGCCTCTCTTACTGATCAGTGCACAGCTGAGATTCCCATGGAGCTTAATGTCCATCTTTGTCCCACTGATGGTGAGCCTCTTATTGGTCCTACTTGCTATCGTCATCTTGTTGGGAGCCTTGCTTATCTTGGTTTCACTCGTCCTGACATTTCGTACCCTGTGCATATTTTGAGTCAGTTTGTTTCTGCTCCCACTCAGCTCCACTATAGTCATCTTCTTCAAGTTCAGCGATACCTTCATGGAACTATCTCTCTTCTTTTTTTCCCTCGCTCCAGCTCTTTATAGCTACAGGCATATTCTGATGCTACCTGGGCTAGTGATCCCTCTGATCGCCGGTCTCTCTTTGCTTATTGTGTTTTTCTTGTTGGTTCTCTCATCGCTTGGAAGACTAAGAAGCAGAGTTGCGAGCTATGGCTTTGTTGACTGCGGAGGTTACAGTGGTTACTTGAGGATCTTGGTGTTTCTGTTTCTGCACCAGCTCCTTTTTTGTCTGACAGTACATGTGCTATAAGTATTGCTAAAGATCCGGTAAAGCATGAACTTACAAAACATATTGGTGATGATGCTTCCTACATGCGGACACATGTGCAGGACCAGGTTGTTGCTCTTCAATATGTGCCTTCAGAGATTTAGTTGATAGACTTCTTCGTAAAGGCACAGATCAGAGCTCAGCACAGTTTCTATTTCTCCAAATTTCATGTTGTTGATTCACCATAAGTTTGAGGGGTATTAGATATGTATTATATAGCTATGTATTTACCCTGTTGTGTGAAGAGTTTCCTACAAATATAGCATACCTATACGTGTATATATATTGGCCCATTGACCTCATAATGAATACAAATGCTATTTATAACATGGGGTAGCTGTAAACTTAGAAACTTTAGAAGTGAAGTTTAGGACACTTGTCAAACACCCTAGGGTTATTATTCTGGGAAAGTGGGAAAGTTTGCATGAGGAGAAGGTCTTTTAGGAATTAGGAGGGAAGATCATGACATCATGTTGAAGTGGAATCTGATGACAGATTCGATTGTCCAGTGTTCAATATATATGTGCCATTGATTCATTATTATGTTGTGGTTTCCATGGTAGTATTGAATTATCTTCTGTCCCAGTCTTTTCTTCCTTTTTGTTCCTTTGTTACCTTTGCTGATGAATAATGTTTAGACATGCATAACAACTTAAACTTGTTTTATCCAGTGAAGCATGCAGCAAATTCATGTCACTTTGTCAGCGGCGTCCAGACATAATTCCCCAGCACACACTGCCAGCAGCTTCATCGCACCGGAAGAGCTTTGACGATGGAAATGTTCGTGGCTCCTCCAGTTCAGACATGTCCATAGATGAGCCACAAGTTGATCAAGGCGGATCCAGCAACAAATCTATATGCGGTGGTAGTGACTCTCATATCCACAGATTCCGAAACAGCCAACATTCAGTAGATGTTCCATCAGAACCCATCACAGAACAGCACTCTAAGCCAACCATCCGGCAGGCGGTAGAGAAACAAGAAAAGGAAGCAGATGCTCCTCCGGCGCCTGCTGGAGGGGGTTCAAGGCGGTTGAGTGTGCAGGACAGGATAAACATGTTTGAGAATAAGCAGAAGGAGCAAACTTCAAGTTCTGGTAACAGTAACTCTGCAGGTACTGGTAGGGTGGTTCCAGGGAAAGGTGAGCACCGCAGGGTGCCTTCTGGTGCATCCATGGGCAAGTTGGTAAGGAGATGGAGCAGTGTCAGTGACATGAGTATTGATCTAAGCAACAGCGATAGCAGTGGCTTAGATGACAAAAAGGAAAATGGAACTCCTGTTGGGACCCCAAAATCTGCCAATTTGGAGGCTAATTCTAAAGTAAGAGCTGACAAGGATGCTAGTGGGCTGAAGCACTGTCAAAAGGATACCCTGGATGACATATCCATGGATTCTACCACTGCAAATGCTTGCTCATCCTCAACTTTGAATACTAACTCTTCATCCTCCTTATCGGTCAGTGCTACTGCTGCTCCTCAAAAACTGACTACATCTTATGCAGAAGATGACCTAGTTATAACCTCTAGCATTGAGAGTGAGTCCTTTGAAAAGGAGCAGGGAGTTAATCGAGAGCAAGGTGGCACGAGGATGTCAGAGCATGCTGCTTCGAATGTTTCCACTCGAACCCGACTAAAAACGTCTCCAAGGCCAGCTGAGGGAGCCTTGCCAAAAGATAATGATGCTTTAACTAGCCCATTGTCAGAGGAGCATGTACAAACGATAGACAAGGAAATCACTTCTGTTGCTCATGAAGTACCAGTTACAAGTGAACAGATTGGACAGAAAGATATTAGAGTTTCTCGTGTCTGTTCAAAAGAGATTCATGCTGAAGCAGATGCGGTTGGAAGGAAGGATCGACCTTCTCGAACATTTGGAAAGATATCTGGTGGTGGTGATCCCAAACCAAAAGCCCCATCCAATTCCTGTGTTAATGTTAGGGGTTCATCTGGTAGGGATGAGGCTGTCTCTACAGAATCTGAAGTCCATGATGTTAGCTTGCAGCGGAGAAGTCTACCACGGAAGGTAGAGGATGCAGGGAGAAAGGTTGCAGTTGGCTCTGGAATGCTGCCACCATCAGATTATTCCAGACGCCAAGGAACAAATTTGAGCAGGCAATCATCTAATGCTGAACAGGATTTGAGTTTTCAGGGAGGTAAAGTTAAATTAGTAAATGATGGAAATGCTGTTCCTTTGGAGCAGACTAGAGTGACGAGACCGACAAAAGGGAATCAAGATCGGCATGATGAGCTGCAAATGAAGGCCAATGAGTTGGAGAAACTATTTGCTGCACACAAGCTAACCACCTCTCGCAGAGGCAAGTCCACAGATGTGCAGGTTGATAACACACCTAAAGTAAGTGAGGTAAAGCCTACACTGGTTCGTCCAGAGAAGATTTATACGAAGCAAATTGTGAAGGAGAGTATAACCAACAACTTTGATGCCAATGATCTTCTGAAGATGGTGGACAATGAAGGGTACAACAATAGTATACCACAAAAACTTGGCATACTTAGCTTAGAAGAGTCAAAAGGAAAGTTCTATGATCAATATATGCAGAAGAGGGATGCAAAACTAAAGGAGGATTGGAAACTGCAGAGAGGACAGAAGGAAGCAATATTAAAGGCAATGCATGAGAGCCTAGAACTAAGCAAGGCTGAGATGCGAGCCAAATTCTCTCGGTCTGCAGCCATCCCTGATTCAACATATGTTTCTCGTTGTGCTCAGAAGATTCCTCCTTTGCAATCAGTTATAAAAGATAAGGATCAGGTATTAAATTCTATTTGTAGTAGTTCTTTCTTTTAACCAGAAAACAGTAATTCAGAAAATTCTGGTATTTCAGAATGTTAACATACACCCTGAGCGCGATACTCTGGGATTTCCACTAAACATAAAATGCCCGTTTGAATTTTTTGTGAGGTCCTAAAAATTTGTGTTTCAGTAAGTCTAGATGTAAATGCTACAGTGACATATGCATCTCTTGGAACCCTATAGCTCCATACAATCATGTGAAACGTTGCAATAATGCATGATTTTAGATTTTGCTTGCTTATAGTTTTGTTGTCTTTGCCTTTTCCAGGGGGTAGATTCTTTCTTAGTAGAAGAGGAAATGAATAGTGACTACTTATCTGGTGACGGTTCTTCCAGGAGTGCTGATTCCAGGAAGCATTTTTCAAATAAAGTTTCTTACACTCAAAAGACATCTGTTGCTCCTGTCCATAAGCATTCATCAAGGACCGTAAGCTCTGGTTATGCAAATCGCAGGAATCAACCAGAAAATCCTCTTGCACAGTCTGTCCCTAATTTCTCCGAGTTAAGAAAGGAAAATACAAAGCCATCATCTGGTCTTAGCAGAGCTAGTGCAAGGGCTCAGCCAAAAAGTTTTCCCCGTAGTAAGAGCAGCATTGAAGAGTCAAAGAGTATTTTGAAAGAAGATCAATCAAGGAGGTCACAGTCTATGATGAAGAACTTAAATCCTGCTGAATTAAGGGACTCTTCATCAGTGAATGAGGATATTTACAATTGGGCTCCCTCAAGAATTTCCAAGGATCAAGCTGAGGGAGCTTTTGGTTATAATACCCATAAAACTGGTGCACCAAAGTATTTTCTTAGGAAAGGCAATGAGAGTCACCCTGCTCGCAGTATAGCTGAATTTCAGGCGCCCATGATTGCAAATGTCTTCCAGAATGGAGAGGACGATGATTTTCTAGATCAGCAAGAGGATTCCCTAGATGATGCCAAAGATGAAGAATATGAAAGCATTGAAGAGAATCTTAGGGAAAGTGATTTTCCTGCTGATTCAGACAGTGAGAACCCAAGAATAAGTCACGAATTCAGAAATTCAGATGATCCAGGATCAGAAAATGGCGATGTTTCTTTTCCAAGCGAAGCACCAACTTTCGGTGGTACCAAGTTCAATGCTTTTGCAGGAAGCATGCATGATTTACCTCGTGAATTAGCAGCACCCTGGAGCTCGCGCCTTCCACACCTATTCCCTTGTGCGAATAATAACTCATATGGTGATGCTTTTGTTGATTCACCAACTGGAAGTCCATCACTATGGAATTCTCATTCACTGGATCAAATAACAGATGCTGATGTTTCCCGGATGAGGAAAAAGTGGGGCAGTGGTCAGATGCCTTTCGTTGGTGCCAATGCATCTCAACAGCCACGCAAAGATGTTACAAAAGGATTTAAGAAGCTGTTGAAATTTGGGAGGAAGAATAGGGGTGGTGATGGTTTAGTAAATGATTGGGTGTCTGCTTCAACTGCCTCGGAATGTGATGATGACATGGAAGATGGCCGGGATTTGGCCATAGGATCTTCTGATGATTTCAGGAAGTCAAGAATGGGTTATCTTTCTTCATATGATGGTTTTGTTGAGAATGAGGTTTTTGCTGAACGAGGTATTTTGCTTCCCGATTTCTCTACAAATGCTATTTCCAGTATATTTGAGTTTAGATTGGGTGGTATGCTTCTTAACCAGGGTTCGGCTTACCGGCATAACCGCCGGTAACCGGTTCTCCTGGCTGGGTCCGGGAGAAAAAAAATACCGGCCGGTCTACATTTAATCTTTATTCTGCACGCATGCCTCCTAGTTTACCGCGTGGCTCTTAGTCTCCTGCATGCATGCGCATGCCATTTAAATTCTGCATGTATCCCATGCGCTGCTGTTATTATCTCTTCGTATACTGCACACATAATGCGTTGGTCTCCTGCATGCATGCGCATGCCATTTAAATTCTGCATGTATCCCATGCGCTGCAGTTATTATCTCTTCGTATACTGCACACATAATGCGTTGGTCTCCTGCATGCATGCGCATGTCATTTAAATTCTGCATGTATCCCATGCACATGTCATTTAAATTCTGCATGTATCCCATGCGCTGCAGTTATTATCTCTTCGTATACTGCACACATAATGCGTTGGTCTCCTGCATGCATCCGCGTGCTATTTAAATTCTGCATGTATCCCATGCGTAATGCGTTGCAGTTATTGTAATCCTTTAGTATTCTGCATGTCTTTAGTACTCAGCATGCAGCATGCATAGGGGCGGAGCTAGAGAAAAATGAGGGGGGGGGGTGCGGCTGTGCAGCACTTCCTAAAGGGTGTTGGGCTACTGGGCTGCAGGCTTCTAGTGCTGGGCTGGCTACAGAAGGGATTTGCTTGGGCTTGGGTGCGCCACTTTAGTTTTGAAGGGTGCAAATAAGGTGAAAAATCAGGGTTAATAACTGTGTTACATTTTTTCTCTGGGTGCGGCCGCACCCACCAGCCACAACGTGGCTTCACCCCTGAGCATGCATGACCTGTATGCATGCCTTATCTTTTGTAATCTTCTAGCTATAAATATAAGAGAAGGAGCAGGTGTTAAGCAGCTCAAAAACCAGTCTTTAGCTTGCTGTCTTCATACTTTGTATTCATTTCCTTAGGTTCCATTTGCTAATGCCGCAACCATTTGGTTTCACATGCATGGCCAGTTTTGTTAGAAATTACCTTCAAATTCTTCATTCCACCGGTTTTTCCGGTAACCGAACCGGTTATACCGGTCTCCTCCCGCCCCGCCCAAAAATTTCATTTGGCAAATTTTATCCGGTTTGAATCCGGGAATTCCGGTAACCGGGCGGTAACCGGCCGGTTACCGGTACCGCCCGGCGGCCGGGATTTGCCCCGGTTCCGGTTTTCCGATCCTTGTTCTTAACTCATTTTGATTCTAAAAAAAAACTAATTTAGGATACTAGGCCAATAATTTTTTTGGGCTATTGCAGAGTACAAAAATGTCTGCTTTCCAATAAATCTTCCATATGTGAGATAAGAGTAAACTTCTTTCAAGATCCTTCAAAATTCTTCTATAAGAGAAAGTGATTCTTGCGAGTTGCGACATCTAACTATATATGCGCAAATTGACACACTATCTTCTGCTTATTTAAGAACTAAGTTGGATTCAGTATTTCAACCACACAAAGTAAAGCAAGGATCAAACTGGCTCTTCAGAATGCTACTCAAGGAGTCACATCCTTGCTGAGGCACACCAGAGACAAGCAAATATTCTCTCAGTACATGTTACGCACTGTAAACCTGGAATTAATTGTTTTATCTCTTGAATATATTGTTTGTGCTACATTTGTCAGGGGGCCAATTGTAAATACCTCCATTCACCCACCTGTTTGCACTAATCATGCATATGTTCTCCCCACTCCCTGCTGCTATTTTTTTGGTGATGCTTGCATATGGGACAACTACCTACTTGTCAATGGCATATTGGCATGGGAGGAGCAAAATAAGCCCTTTGAAACGCAGGCCCTAAAAAGGACCAGAACCCGAAACTGAATTCCAAAATAGGACTTCCCTAGATCGTCATGTGCATGAGGTACTGAAAAGGTTTTGCTGTTGGGAATGATACAGTCACATACTCACATCAATGGGTATTTGCTTATAGACTTCTGAGTCTTAAGATACATGTATACCTTCACCTATTGTTTCATTTATACAACTTTGTCTACTTAAGCACACTAGTTTACTTAAGATCTTAATTTGCAGAACAATCGCTGCGCAGCTCCATTCCGAACCCCCCTGCAAATTTCAGACTGAGGGAGGATCAACTCACTGGAAGCGCACTTAAAGGTACACAACTTCTAGACATGTATATTCGTATGTTAGGCTGCTCATATTGCACATAATACATGAAGGCATTGCTTCTTATTGCCCCCATCTTTATTGTTGGGAAATTTTGATATATGCTAACCTTCACTAAAACTACATTCTCCCCCAAAAATGCAGCACCACGTTCATTCTTCTCCCTCTCAACATTCCGAAGCAAGGGAGGCGATGCCAGGCTCAGGTGACCCTCAAGCACCAGAGCTGGAGTGTATAAACTATCTTCCAAAACTAGGTTCCGGTATCAAATTTTTCATGGGTGGTACGCTGACACTGCTAGCTTGTCATATATAAATACATATTCTGTATCTATGGTAATTCATATAAGCTGCCAGTTGAGCGTTTCCACTGTTGTTGTTTGATAATTCTTTTTTCTTAATTTTCTCTTACCTCTTTTGTAGAATTGGACCTCTAGTTTTTTTTTCTTCATTTTTTTGTTTCAATTTGCCCAGAAACATTGTATTTTTTTCTTGTTTATGTGATATGCTTGTATCCCCCCTCCATTTGTTTCGTCATTCACATATACATATATCACAAATTCACGATATATGGCAATTTTGCCAACAAGAGCCTCGAAATTGGACTTCTGCAAGGCATGCGCAGGTCACTTGTACATTTAACCATCTACATGTTTATCCGTACCTTCTCTTTTTGTTATCATACTTTGGTGTGCTTTGCTCTTCGTAGTAACATTCATCTCTACCCTGCGGTCAAGACATTTGTTTTGGTATGAATACGTGGTATCAGCTGTGTGTGTTGCTCAGTAGACCATACAAATTTCTTCCATGTACATACGTTTTTTACAGATTTCTGGAGCGTTTCTTGTATAGATGGATGTGTTCCATAATGTGCCTTACTCGTTTGCCGCTTGTATGAGTACTCTATTCCCTTCTGCGCAAGTTTCTCTTTCCTGAACCATCACTTATGTAATTAGTACAATGCCCGTGCGTTGCAACGGATTCTCAAAAAAGGTAATATATAATAACAGTATGATTTTAAATTTTACAATAAATATAAATTTGATCAGTTAAATTCACTTTCTTCTTGATGCTCTCTCTGCTGCCCACGCTTTTCAAACGTCGGTCTGACATTTTCCTGTAAGCAATTAACCAAAAAAGGTAGTTTTTGTCAAGTATTTGAATGCTCACGCAGTATCAATGAGAAAAATTGCCAGAAGGCACATATCAACTCATGAGAAACCACTTAGGCGATGCTAGTTTCAATTTCGACATTAATCACCCAGGTGTTAATAACTTGATATGTTTCGTGGTCAATAGTTTAGATCATCTCAAAGAAATATTTTTCTACGTGTAAGAACAGCCTACACAGTTTAGATGAAGTGTTCAATTGAGTATGCTACATTGGAAAGAATGGAAGGAATTGGGTCAAGCAAATTGAGATAATTTGAGTGCTTTAACTTAGCTATGTTGGCATGCCAGGGGTAGCGGTTGATCAAACAACCAGGAGCCTTTGTGCGCAGATATGAAAGGTTTTCCCTGGAGGCTAGAAAGGGCTCTTTTGCTTTTTTACTTTGAGAAAGGCATAATATAGAATATATGAGATGGATTCATAGGAGATAGCTAAATTTGGTTCTATTCTAGGTCAAGGGGTTAAGGTTGCTGAATGGGCAAGGAAATTGAGTAGCAGAATCTGATGTAAGGAGAAAAGAAGAAGAAGAATATCATACCTGCTGGTGATTGGAAGAACTCTTCTAGGTCCAGCCCTTGCTCCGAAAAAATTTTACGGACCATTGGTTCGATCATACAACGCCCCGTGCGACGTCAACATGCAAAAGGTATGTTGCTAAAAGCCATCTATGCAGCTGACTAGCAACATCACTTCTGGATGTAAATGACACCACTGGTGTCGCCACATGAAATAAGGTAGCAACTATGGCGTATTTAGATGACTAATATTATTACAGTGTTCAATAAAGTCCGTTTCATTTTATCATCTGTGCTCGCCAAACCTACTTCCTGAGTTGTCAACTTGCCATTGATGCTGAACTGTTGGAGGATGTAATATCTCATTCATGAGGATATTGGCCTTGACCAGTCATAAATAAGGACGTCGACGCCTCATTCCGATGTGATCTGCTACAGTTGGAAGGCACACATTAATATTGCTAGACATGTAGATCCGGTCTGAAAACATAGTATCCTTGCAGGAGTTTTGTAGGAAAAATCCACGTCAAGTGGGAGCACGTGGAGGTTCTCTCCTGCAAAATTCCCACGGCCTTAGTTATCCTAGAATTCCGCTTATTTTAGCTTAAACTTCTGTCTTTTGATTTATTTTTCACTATTCCTAAATTTCGTTCTTTTCTACCTTTTTGGTTTTTTGAGTTTTTTGCTGATTTTTTTCGTATTTATTTATATTGTCCATGATGGACTAACTTTGTTTTTTTTATTTTTAAATTTTTTAATATTTAGTTACGCCAAATAAGTCACCATCAGCTATAATATAATTTCAACCAGCTATAATATAATTTCAACCATAAGTCAGCTTATTTCAGCCCAACCGAACGGCATCCTAAGCATGGTGTGAGCAGTACAACTTACTTACCACAATACCACATTCCATTGGTTTGATCTCTGCATGTACGGTGTGCCACCAATTCTCGAGGAGGAAAATCGACGTATCTCACCACCCATCGTGTACAGAATTGCTAAGCCGGTCGTAAGGATCATCGAAGTAAGGAGTGAAATGAGCCGTGTGCGGTGTGGCGGGATGGGACGACCGCGCGGCGGGGAAGCCAGGCGACAAGCGAGAGAGTAGAGCAACCTGCGGATGCACCCGATTTAGACACACGGGCGAGGCAGTCTACGACGAGCGGTGTCATTACCAAGAGATAATAATATTAGTTAACAAATTATTATTCTTTAAAACACTATTTCACCAAACAATAAAAGTATCAAAGTGTTACAACATAACAATAATTAGAGATAGCCTATAACATTGTAATAATATTACCACGTAAGGTTAAAGCCTTAGTAAGGGCATCAGTGACTGAATATTGCAACATTAAAGAAAACCGTCCTAATCCGGCTAATAATTATATAAACAATATAAAATATGCAATATTGTCTTTTTATACCTTAAGGGTCATGCTCGAGCCGCTGGTAAAGCTCTACTCGTCCTATGTCTCATATAAGGCATTTACTTCATATGGGCCGTACTCAAGATCATCTCTGTCCCACTTGTTATAGAACTTTGCTGGATCGGCATCCTCCACACTAAGTGGGATCCCGGATTGACTAACCTCTAAATAAGGGATAATAATAGTAAGGATGAGTACGTAGTCCTCATCAAACATTAATAACACAAATGCACTTTTATGATCCACTTTACCACAACAGATAAGTCCAAGAGAATTTCCGCTACTACTACTCTGTGTACCTCGTGTTGGAGGCCATTATAAAGTCCAAGTACATAGGGCCTATTCAAAAGAAGTCATAAGTAAATATGAACATTCAGCTTTTTGAAGTAGTTTTCTCACTCCTCTCGCTTCAGAGATAAGACAGAGGGTTATGGGCGCATCACGCATTCTATTTCTCTCGCTCCCATCTTGCGTACACATCTCTCCCTCACTTCCCCATCACTCATATTCTCCTTCTAAAAACCACTTCTTTCGATCAGTGCTATTTATTTTTAGTTAAAATTTCTAGCTACAGCGAAAAGCCATCAGTTTTATCCAGTATCAACTAATCAATATGCATCTCGATGTGTCGTTCGATTTGATTGCCCACGGGTAAATCAATAGGTGGTAAAATGCTTAGTCCGAGCTTGTGGTCTAAGGCAAAACCAGAGGCATTCGAAGGAATTTATCTCAATTTCTACATATCAAGACGTTGGTGCGCACCGTCCAACCTGTGTGCGCGAGATTGACAGGCATGGCGTTTTTTTGTAGTTAGACGGTAGACGACTTTGAAAGCAAGCTCTCGCCGGCGCATGGTCGCCAATGAGCATGGACATGTATCGCCATCCCTCCATCTCACTCACCCATGGCCTATTTTTTAGTTTCGATTTATGATTATGATTTATAACTTTTAAATTATTTACAAGAGAGAATACGGCGTAATAGAAATTTACGTACGATTTTGACCGATATAAATTAAGTCGTTATAGTGTATACTATAATTAACTTATATATTTTACTTTGAAATTTTTTTATTTAAACATTAATTACTATAGAAAAACTAAAAGATAATTTTAAAAACTGAAAAAGAGCCGAACATCCTTCCTCCTTTGTCATCTCTCTCTCAGGACAAAACGAAATCTGCCCTCAGAGGTCTCTCTCCCACAGTCCCACACGCAGCACACCGACACCACACTCCCTCTCAAGTCTCACCAATCAGCCAAAACAAAAATATACTCATTAGAAAACAAATCCCCAAGTCACTGAAATGTCCAATATTCTATGGCCCTTGTCTCTTCCCTGATCCTAACTCCTCCTCTTAGAGCCTGTTTACGATTATTGTGCAGTGTTATGCTGTAAAATCTAAGTTAGTCAAACGAATCTTTAGTAAGTTTAGTTTGTTTTTTCTTTAGTAAAACCTAGTTAGTCAAACAAAATTTTAGCAAGTTTAGCATGTTTTTTTCTTTAGTACTAAAATATAGTTAGACAAAAATAAAAAGTAATTCTTTTTAAAAGCTATCCCAGTGCCAAACAAAGCCTTGGTATGTATAAAGTCTAAACCCCTCAACTAAAAAAACCCCACAAAAACTCGTAGAAAGAGAGAGAAAAAACCCACAAATTCTCCCATTTTTCTCCTGCTATATTAAACTCCCCAACCCAGGAAAGGATCCTCCTCCAGTTCCCCCCTCCACACCTCGCGTCGAGCACCTGGCAATGGCGGCTCCCGCCTCTCCGATGCGCCCAAGCCACCTCCTTTCCTCGTGAGATCGGCGCGCCTCCTCCTGCTCCGCGCCCTCCTTGTTTCTCCAATCCCGAGGCCTCGCGCCCCGCATCTCGCCCTCCCCCGGTTCTTCGCTCCGCCGTTCTTGGACGCCTCCAGGCCGGTGCGTGACTTGCTTTCCGCGCTGAATCCGAGTGACTCGCGTCCCGGTTAACTCCACGAGATCCGCCAGACCGCGAGCGGAACGAGCATCCCCGGAGGCGGGCAATGGCAGCAGTGGCGCCCCCGCTCTGCACGTGGCTCGTCGCCGCGTGTTTGTCCGCGGGCTGCGGTGCCGATGAGCATCAGCAGCAGAAGCAGTGCTGCGGCGGCTCCAGCGTGATGTTCGGCGAGCGACGTCGCCTTGGGGCTCAGCGGCGCGGCGCGGCGCGCTCTGGTGAGGCACACTTGCCATTTCTTCTGCCTTTGTCTTTTGTTTGTTTTGCTGGATCGTTGCGCGGCTGTACGTGCAAATCGCGGTGCAATTTCGGAGCATCGGTTGTATCGCCCGGGGTAAAGGTGCGAGTTTTATCCCGTTTTGGGCGTCACATTGTGCGTGTGCACCCGTGATGTGGGTGGAGAGGGAGGATAATTCCCTGGAATGTGCCAAGGATCTTGGTATATTGAGCAGTAATTTTATTCATGTAGGGTTTTGGTCCCGCCGTCAGGTCCCGTGCGTCTGCGTGGGATGCATATGTTTGTGGTGAATTGGCGGCTTCGATATTGTTTTCGTTTAGCTTGGCTGGCTCTACTTGTTCGCACAATTGCACTTCTTAGTAACACTTGGGTTTGACTAGAGAGTCAAGATAGAAATATAGAATGAGCTTCCACTAGTATTGTAATCTAAGAGGAAGGGCGTGAAAGACTCCACAAGGCTGAAAAATATTGTAATAAGAAACGCAATTTTGGATATCCACCAGCTTCAGCTTCCACCTGCTAGTGGTTTCATTCGGTTGAAGTTTTGATGCATGTCTCTTTAATTAGCAGACAAACTGTAGTCGTACAATAATTTTACTTTCTTGGCATGAATTAAGTTGTGTACCTGCGGCACCGGGTGGCAAATTGGCACTTGACGATGCTACTTGCCTACTTCTTTTGTCTGCCGTTTGTTTGTTGTATGTGCTGACTCAAGCAGACAAGGGTCTAAATGAAATTCATCACGATTTGCAGGAATGACCATGGCTGTTGCCTTGCAGCCCGAAAGGGGAGTTATCGAAAAGAAGAAAACTGATGTTAAACAAAGGAGGGTTGTTGTCACTGGCATGGGGGTGGTGACACCATTGGGCCATGATCCTGACGTGTTTTACAACAACCTTCTTGATGGTGTTAGTGGTATAAGCGAGATAGAGGCGTTTGACTGCTCCAACTACCCCACGGTAATACAAAGAAGATGGCCTTCCTCCATTTAGGCTGGATCAACGACTCAACTTTGCAATTTGGTTTAATATTTTTGTCCAGTGCTTGACATGTGGACTTTTCTACAGAGAATTGCAGGAGAGATAAAATCCTTTTCTACAGATGGTTGGGTTGCACCTAAGCTAGCTAAGCGGATGGACAAGTTCATGCTATATTTGATAACTGCTGGGAAGAAGGCATTGGAAAATGGTGGACTTACTGAAGAACTCAGGAATGAGTTGGATAAAACCAGATGTGGGGTTCTCATTGGCTCTGCAATGGGTGGCATGAAGGTTTGGATTCCCATACTGTACTAGTATTAGTTATACTCCTAAAACAAAGTTTAATTTTTTGTAGATACCTGTTATCCATAATTTCACACAAGTTATGCAATATCAAGCAGGTATTTAATGATGCAATTGAAGCATTGAGGGTCTCTTACAAGAAAATGAACCCATTTTGTGTTCCTTTTGCAACTACTAATATGGGCTCTGCAATACTTGCAATGGATCTGGTGCGATATGATCTATCCTTCATTATATTGCATAACTTTGTAAGTTAACAGTGATCATGGTTCTTGATGGCTCATATCTTCTGTGATCCATAGGGCTGGATGGGGCCAAACTATTCTATTTCCACTGCTTGTGCCACCAGTAACTTCTGTATCCTCAATGCAGCAAACCATATCAGAAGAGGGGAAGCTGTAAGTAACTTCATGCTTGTATGATCTCTTCTACAAGTGAGTAATATCTTGTTTGATCTTGTTCCTAATCTTCTAGGATGTTATGCTCTGTGGTGGTTCTGATGCACCGCTCATCCCAATTGGTAGGTGGTCCTGATAATTGAAGACTAGAAATCAATTTTTTCTCAATTTCCACTTTGTTGTTCTTTCTTCTCCAGTTTTCCACTGCTTATCTCAATCTTTGCTTTTTTTTTGAGTGTCTAAACTATTACATGCAGGATTAGGAGGTTTTGTGGCCTGCAGAGCTCTTTCACAGAGAAACAGTGACCCAACAAAAGCTTCCCGGCCCTGGGATGCGGTTAGTATACTTTGACGTGCAAAATCTGTTCTCATCATTGTAGCCAAACGATTTGCTTCATGTGCATTCACCCTGCCCATTTATTACAAGATCAGATTCTTGACCAAATGTTACTGGCTTCTTATGTAACTATCGTCATTTAGCACATACCAACATACCAGCACCTTGCTGGTATATGGGTTTTTCTAAAATATAAACTAACTGGCTTGGTTCATGCACTGTGCCAGACTATGCTGATGTATTTTTATTTTGCAGGACCGTGATGGTTTTGTTATGGGAGAAGGGGCAGGTGTGCTTGTATTGGAAGAACTTGAGCACGCTAAGGTTCTGTACATGCACTTTCCTCGTCCCCTTTTCATGCGGACCTGTTGCTTGTTTTTTTCCAGTTGGGGGGCTTGTTCAACAACAATAATAACAAAGCCATTTATCCCAAACAAGTTAGGGTAGACTAAAAATGAAAGCTCTTTAAGGTCGAAGAAACGAGAGTCTTGTAATAAAATTTATAAGGCTAAAACCCTAAGTCTTACATCTTGCCATCTAAACGAGAGTCTAATACACCGTCCTTATACCTTCTTATATCATGGTTTCGGTACGTGGATCGCTAACTTCCATACATTTCTATCCAAAGTAAAATTTTTGGATACATTTTAATCCCTCTATTCTCTAAAATCTGCAAACCGGTGCCTTAGAAGGCCTCTGTTGAAGATGTCTAAATTATCTCAAATGATGTTGGACAAATTTCTCTATAATTGATACTATCCCTACCTTATCACGTATATCATCATTGCAGATTTGATCCCGCCTTGTGTGACCACAAATCTACCGTAGCATCCTCATTTCTGCTACAGTCATCTTCTGTACATGTTGTCTTTTAGTCGTCTAGCGTTCCATTCCATATAGCATCGCATGTCTGATCGTCGTCTTATAAAATTTACCCTTTAACTTTTGAGAGACTTTTTTTATCACACAAGGCACCCGATACTTGGCACCATTTTACCCACCCCGCTCTTATCCTGTGGTTCACGTTTTCATCAATCTCGCTGTCCCACTGTAGCATCGATTCTTCCTAGACACTACTTATACGTCCAGACTAACATCTCCATCATTTGTCCTAACACCACTGAAATCACACATCATATACTCAGTTTTTATCATACTAAGTCTAAAACCCTTTAATTATAAGTCTTCCTCCACAACTCTAATTTCCTATCGACATCTATCCTACACTCATCGACTAGCACTATATCATCAGTGAAAAGCATACATCAAGGGATATCTCCTTGTATGTCTCGCGTGATCTCGTCTATTATTAAGGTAAAAAAGTATGGACTTAGTGTTAACCCTTAGTGTAGTTCTATCTTAATAGAAAAGTCATTAATATCGCTACCATATGCTATTACATTAGTCATAACATCTTCGTATATATCCTTGATTAGGGTAATGTACATTGTTGGGGGTTTTTCTTTTGAAGTGCGCACCATGTGACCTTTCTTGACACTTTGTCATAGCCTTTTGTCCTAAACAAGTTTGGGGACTTGTTATTATGGTAAAATGTTAAGACTTTCTGATATGGGTGCATGTTCTGCAGCAAAGAGGTGCAACAATATGTGCTGAATTCCTAGGTGGAAGCTTCACATGTGATGCATACCACATGACCGAGCCGCATCCTGAAGGTGAAATGTGTATCCTAACTTTGTTGTGCTGTTCCTTTTTCTGACCTAAATATAATGGGACCCGGACCATCTTATGCCAACATTTTTATTGGTTCAATATCAGGAAGAGGGATTTCTCTCTGCATCGAAAAGGCACTGGCTGATTCAGGGGTATCAAGGGAAGAAGTCAACTATGTGAATGCCCATGCAACATCTACACAATCGGGTGATTTGAAGGAGTATGAAGCTATTGTTCGTTGTTTTGGCCAGAACCCTCAGGTATATTACTTGATGGCAGAAATGTTACAGCAATTTTATGAATTAAATGAAGTAAATTATTTCTTTTTTTGGTGCAGCTAAGGGTGAACTCGACGAAATCAATGGCTGGACATCTTATAGGCGCAGCTGGTGGAATAGAAGCTGTTGCTGCTATACAAGTAAGGAAGTATTATTCTTTTACAGTGTTTGTACTTTGTATTTACTTGTATTATTCTATTACTCAAGCGAAACTTAATATCAATCCAATATGGTGATCTGTAGTACAATTGGTAACAATTGCAAGGAAAAAGCTTTGTACTTGGCAGATTGGTATAACATCTGTTTGAATTGTGCAAATTGGAGAATAATGTCTTTAACCACCTTGCTCAAAAAAGTCTTTAACCAGGTTAAACAATCTACTGCACCTTTACATGGCCATTTCGTGTATCATTGTCATTCACAGAGAACATTTGAACTGGATTAATTTGGAATTCTATATGGGATCCAACGTGCCAAATTAATGAAGGCTTGCAAAAAGGAAAGTCTCAAGCAACATATACACCATTGGACAGTACTTTCAAGGTTATTCATTTACTACTGAAAGGACATATTGATATAGAATTTTACTGAACGTGTAGGCAAATCACATGATACTACTGCATTTTTGGAACTTTTTTTTTTATCAATTTTTGTTCACAAATTCAAAATCTTTTTATCTAGTTGAATGTTGATTAAATTAGGATTTTGCCTGAGTTTTAGTACTGATAAACTCCAGTGTTGTGATGAGTCATGTTTTAATGCATTTCATTGAAACATTCCTTGAAATCTCAACTGTAATTGTTGATCATTCTAGTGCTATTGTGTGGTGTCGAAGCATGTGGTGCATCTTACGATTGCATTAGCCAGTGATATCCTTTTTTGGTTCTTTGTGGAGTGGGAGAACTGCTATGAAAATACGATGCTTCACCTATGTTGGCACCTGCTTATATAAATGACACATGTTGCTCCTCTTCCTGCTGCTGTGGTACTCTTTCCATCCAATAGATGTTAATTATTTGGAGAGGACCATGTTGTAAAGTGTAAACATTAACTGGTTAAATATTAAGTTTATGCCAGCGTTGAAACCATTATCATATTTGTCTTTCAAAAAAAAAAGAAACTATTATCATATAATTTTGAACCCGAAGATCTCAATTGATATGCCCTTGAAAGGAAACAATAGGTATTTTGCTCCATTCTGTTTCTCAGGGCTATTTAACTTCTCATTCACAATGTTAATTCTGTGTACTGGTACAGATATGAGCTAGTTACTCTTAAAACTTCATCTCTCTGGTAGTGCCCTATGGCTAAAACTATTGAGAAAGGTGTCATTCTTTTTCTTGTTTTTTTTTTTGAAAGCACCAGCTTTTGCTTCACCCAATGCCATTCTCATACATTTTCTAGAAGATGCATAGTTATCAGCCATGTTAGTC
Source organism: Dendrocalamus sinicus (assembly GCA_036346575.1). Taxonomy (NCBI): domain Eukaryota; kingdom Viridiplantae; phylum Streptophyta; class Magnoliopsida; order Poales; family Poaceae; genus Dendrocalamus; species Dendrocalamus sinicus. Next base: position 4,103,428 of record CM070660.1, on the reverse strand, counting down.
AGCCGTATATGGCGCATGGTCTCCTTGGGCTGTTATGGTTAGTTATAGATTGATTGGTGTTGTATTCGGCAAGGATATCCCACGGTGGTTCTGTTTCTATAAACCAACCGATCCTCTATACATGTAATCCCTTTGGCCTCTAGATCAATCTACTAATTCCAATTGCCTTCATGGTATCAGACGCCTAGGTCTGTTCTTCCGCTGCCCTTTCTTGCGCGCCCCTGTGGCTGCGCACCACGCCCGCGCGCCCTCCAGGCTGCGCAGCCCCCCGCTCCCATCCGGCGGCGCCTTCCTCCCCTGCAGCAATGCCCGGCTCTCTCCCTCGCTCCCTCTGCTGCAGATGTCGCTGCTGCCGAGCCGCCGCCGCGCCTGCAATGACGCGAGCGAGGATCTCCGCCGCCAGAGGAGGCTGCTCGGCCGCCGCTCTTCAGGCAGCGCTTGAGCGGCCGGCGAGGCCGCGGCTGCTGCTCGAGCGCGACGCCGCCGCCGCCGCGCTCGTGATCTGGCCCGCGCCGCCCGCGAAGCGAAGCGGCCGGCCGCTATTCGGCCGGACAATAGCGCGCTTCGCTTTGCCGGCAACGCGGCGGTCGACCTCTTGGGGCGCCATACGTCTCACGAGGCGCGCCATCATCAATCTCCACGCGCAGCCGTCGGGGTCGAATATCGCGACCTCGTTCCGCCGTCCTCGACATGGAGTCCAACAACTACTCGTGGCGCCACGGATGCTTACGGTCGCTTGGGAAGTTCTCCTCCAGCGCCATGTCCTCGCCGACGCCATCGATCCCATCTTCCCGGCCGGGAGCGCATGGGCGTGTCGTCATGGCGTGGCTCAAAGGCACTATCTCTCCGATCTTGAGGAGATTGTCGGGAAGATCACCCGCGCCCGCTCCATCGGCTTGCCTGGGCAGCAATTCCTTGGCAATCGTGGCGGCGAGCTCTCTACCTCGGCGCCGCCTTCGCAACCGTCCGGGCGATCTCTCCATCACCGACTCTGCCGCAAGTTCAAGTCAATGGCCGATGCTCTGGCGACTTGGGAGGTCGTCACCGATCGTACACTCGTCCTCAACATCATCGCGGCCTCAACGGCGATTCGCCTCCATCGGCATGCATCTTGGCGTGGCGTCCGTTTCCGCCTTCACGGAGGCCGCATCGACCTCCTCCTGAGGAACTCAATCGGCCCATCGCTCGCGCGCCGCCGCGCCCTCGTCGCCTTTGGTGCGCCGGGCTGCGGGTCATCATCCGCAACTCAACAAGCGGCGCGACCCCACGGCCGCATTCAGCGGCTCCTCGTCTGCGGCGGCGACTCGGGAACTCCGGCAAAGGCGACAAGCGTGGCTGCGCGGCAAAGGCAAAAGGCGCGATCGCACACCGCCTCAGTTGGCGCCCTCTGCAGCGATGAATAAGTCCATGTCTTGTGGTCTTTGTGGGGTGTGGTAGTTTTGTTTTTTGATTGCTTTAGGACATCATCGCTTTTAGGACAGCATCTGCTTTTAGGACAAGACATCTGCTTTTGCTTTAGGACAGACATCGCTTTTAGGACAGACATCGCTTTTAGGAATGACATTTGCTTTAGGACAGACATCTGCTTTTAGGACTGACATCGCTTTAGGACAGCATATTGACCGCTTTAGGACAGCATCTAGGATAGCATCTTAGCATATGCTTGGTGGTTCTCGACCTATAAATTTGTATCCCCAACCCTCGGGTTGGCATGGCATTGTGTGAGCAATAAACAAGAAAACTTGCCCCATCTCCTAGTGTCATCCTCTCCATGAGAGTAAGGATCTTGCTATCACCAAGAGCAAGAGTCCAGCGACTAACAAGTGGTATCGAGCCTTAGTATCCTGTGAGCACGAGCATCTCTGCTCATCTCCTTCTCGGCCTCGCGCGGCCTGGCCCGATGCGGCGAGCGGCTCATTGCCATCGCTCACTCCTCTCGGAGACGGCAGCGGCTCGTCGAGCGACCCTCTCCACGCAATGACCCCGAAGCGCGCCATGTCCGCAGGCGATCTCAGCTCTCGGTCGCCTCGAGCATGCGGCGTCGGCGAGACGGCCGAGCTCGTCGCGCGAGCGTATGGCAGGGCGGCGAGAGCCACGCGGCGGCGAAGCAGCGTCAAGGGCGGTGGTGGCGAGAGGCGGGCGGCGGCCAGCATGAGGTGGAAGCGGCGGCGGCGAATCGGCAGCGTCGCGGCGGCAGAGGTCAAGGCTCTGCAGCGGCGGCAGCGGCGACTCGGCTCTGTTGATGATGGCGCCGAGCGCGACCCTCGGTGGCTGGAGAGGAGGCGGCGCAAGCGGCGAACAGCGCAATGGCGGCGCGCGCGCACAGCGCGGCGGCACGGCGACAGCGGGACGCGCGGCGGCGCTCTCGAAGAGCGCGCACGGCGGTGGCGCTCTGGAGGAGGCACGCGCGGCGGCGGCGTCGGGTCGGCGGAGGCGTGGCCTCGCGAGCAGCGGCTCTCTCTCCGGTTCGATGCGTGGTCACCACGAGTACCAGTATCGTCGAGGGCGTCGGCCCGGCGGCGGGTGGCCTACCTCGCCAAGACCAACTATGTCGAGCGGGTGCGGTGATGAGGTGAAGCTCAGTGCGGCATATGTGGGATGCGATCCGTGCGGCGGCGTCGACTCGACCCGGGATCGACGGCGCTGGATGCTCTCATCGCCGCAGATCCGCCGAGATGCGATTCTCGCTTACCAACAAGCGGATCGCCAAAGAGGCTTGGGGCGCCATCATTGCAAAGACGCGCGCGGCGGCGGCCGCGCGCGCAAGTCTACCGCTGCGAACGCTGCGCGCGGAGTGGGGCGCGGCCTTCAAGCGGTGAGGGCGTTGATGACTTTGCTCTCCGTCTCAACACTCTGTTGCACAAGTTAGTGCGATTCGGCGACGACACCTACGGCGAAGAGAGGCGTGGAGAAGCTCTTCCGCTGCGTCCCAGAAGTACAAGCGGATGGCTCGCTCGATCGGGTCTCTGCTGGACCTCTCCACGATGACCATCGAGGAGGCGTTGGGTCGCCTCAAGGTCGTCGACATCGATGAGCCACGGCGCCCTCGGGACCGTCACCATTGGCGGAAGCTCCTCCTCGCTCGGGAGCGGTGGGATGCCGCCAAGGTGACAAGAAGAAGGGAGCCTTCTTCCACGACGAGCGACGCAAGAGTGGCAAGCGCGGCAAGCCGCACAAAGGCGCCAGGTGGCGATCTTTGGTCGCGTCGTCTTGCTGCGATGAGGCATTGGCGCCACTACTCCGCGCCGTCTGCCCGCAGCAGAGCGGCGTCGTCGGCGGCGCAACGAGCGGTTGTGGGGATGGCTCGGGCCTCCTCAGCGAGAGGATGCCGGTATCTTACGGGAGAGGCGGTGGTATCGCCGTCTACATCCTCAACCGCTCGCCTACCAAGGCGCTCGGCAGCGGGGCGCCGTCACGAGGCTGGCATGGCGCAAGCCGGCGGTCTCCCCTTGCGGGTCTTGGCTCCTCACGTTCGCCAAGGAGCTTGGCCACATCGGTAAGCTTCGGCGGCGAGAGCACTCGGGAGTGTTCGCCGGCTACGCGGAGGGCTCGAAGGCCTCGCATCCTCGACCACGACACCGCGAGTCGCATCTCGCGTGGCGTTGTGTTCGGCGAAGGCGGCGGGCGTGGGACAAGCGGTGGGCGGCGGTTCGACCGACTCTCGGGGACTTTGTTGTCGACTCACGTCCGCCGAGAGAGCGGGAGCTAGCGGCTCGTCTTCACCGAGCTCGTCCACCTCGACACCTTGCTCGCCACCGGCTCGGCGAGTGCTCCACCACCGCCGGCCCGCTCGCCCGCTCTTCACCACCGGCCACTCCACGCTCTCCGCGGCGGCCACGCTCTCGCACCGGCGGCCACACCACCGGAATCGGCCCCGGCGGCCGGTCCCGACAGCGGCGCGACGGTGGAGTTCGCTACTCATTGTCTCACGGCGAGGATCGCGTCGACGCCTACCACGACGGCGAGCCTCGCGCTATCGTACCATGGACAACATCCTCGCGAGTTGCCGTCCACTGGATAGCGCGGCCACGACCGAGCGGAGCGCACTTGGCGTGCGGCGACGGCGAGCCCCGCCTCGCCGAGGCGGAGGAGACGCGGCGTGGCGTGTCGCGATGAAGCGAGAGATGGGCGTTGTCGGCGAGCCGGGCGTGGGGCGGCGGATCTTCTGCCGGTCACCGCGCGATCACCCTTAAGTGGGTGTTCAAGCCGGCGGGATGGCCGGCGCCATCGTCAAGCACAAGGCTCGCTTGGTGGCACGAGGCTTCGTGCGGCGGGAGAGGGTCGACCGATGGCGCCGCGCGCCGTCGCGCGCATGGAGTCCGTTCGTCTTCTCTCGCACTTGCGGCCCGGGAGGATTGGCGCGTCCATCACATGGGCGTCAAGTCCGCCTTCCTCACCCGGCGACTTGAAGGAGGAGGTCTACGTCGTCACCGCGGGATTCGTCATCCCGGCAGGAGGGCAGGTTCTCGCTGCGCGCAAGGCCCTCACGGCTTGCGGCGAGCACCACGAGCACGGGCGCTAAGCTGGACTCCACCTCAAGCAAATGGGGTTCAGCAGAGCGCGCACAGGTGCGATCTACCCGCGGGCAAAGGCGGCAACGCCTGGCGGTGGGTGTCTCGTCGGCGACTTGGTGATCACGGCACCAAGGATGCGGAGGTGGCGGCATTCAAGGAAGAGATGAAGGCCACCTTCCGGATGAGTGACACGGGGTCTCTCTTCTACTTAGGGATCGAGGTGCACGGGATGATTAGGGATCACGCCGATAGACCGCCTCACGGCAAGCGCGTCGTTGAGCTAGCCGGGCTCACCGGCGCAACCCCCTCTCACTCCAATGGAGGAGAGGTGAAGGCGAGCCGCGGAAAGACGACGGAGGAGGTGGGCGCTACGCGATCTGGCGTCTTGTGGGAGCCTTCGCTACCTCGCCCACACACGCCGGACTTGGCATTCTCCGTCGGCTCGTTAGTCGGTTCATGCAACGGCCGACGGCGGAGCATCGGCGGTGTGAAGAGGATCATCCGCTACGTTGCGGGGACTCTTGACCACGGCCTCCATTACGAGTGTCGTGCCACGCGGCACGCCGTCGGTGCAGCGACCACGCGGCGACATCGACACCGGCAAGAGCACAAGCGGGATTCTCTTCTTCCTCGGCAAGTGTCTCGTTCCGCGGCGATCGATCAAGCGGCGGTGGTGGCCTGTCGGTGTGAGGCCGAGTACATAGCGGCTTCCACCGCTTCGACTCGAGCACTCGGCTCGCTCGGCGCTTGGTGATCTCCTCGGCGGGGACAGGCGGTGGAGCTCGGGGTGGACGACAAGTCGCTCTGCCTCGCAAAGAACCCGTTTTCATGAGCAGACAAGCACATCCGGGTGAAGTACCATTTCATCCGAGGTCGCTTGGATGAAGGAAGCATCAAGGCAAGCTACATCAACACCACGGATCGACTTGCGGATCGCTCGCCAAGCCTCTTGGAAGGATCAAGTTCCTTGAGCTCTGCTCCAAGATCGGGATGGTTCAACCCTCCCATAAGACGACGCACAAGACTTAGGGGAGAATGATGAATAAGTCCTGTCTTTGTGGTCTTTGTGGAAATTTGTGGTAGTTTTGTTTTTGATTGCTTTAGGACAAAGCATGCTTTTAGGACATCTGCTTTTAGGACATGACATCGCTTTAGGACAGCATCGCTTTTAGGACGACATCGCTTTAGGACAGCATATTGGCCGCTTTAGGACAGCATCTAGGATAGCATCTTAGCATATGCTTGGTGGTTCTCGACCTATAAATTTGTATCCCCAACCCTCAAAGTTGGCATGGCATTGTGTGAGCAATAAACAAGAAAACTTGCCCCATCTCCTAGTGTCATCCTCTCCATGAGAGTAAGGATCTTGCTATCACCAAGAGCAAGAGTCTAGCGACTAACATGCACAGCCCCCGCAGGCTCCAACCGGTGGCCCGTGGCCCAGCTTCTACAGGCCGTGGTCAGGCTCCATCAGCATGTGGCCTGGGAATCGTCCTCCCCTGGCTCCAATCCCGGTGCCTCGTTCTCCACTGCCATCCACAGCCACATCGCCGCGAGCCTTTGTGGCCGCGCCCGGACCTGATGGTCGCTCCTCCTGGCGCCCAGGGATCGTGGGCTGCTCCTCCTGGCTACTACTACCCCACCGCCGGCATGCCATCCTGGGATGCGCAGGGACTTGCTTCCTCCTTCAACACCATGTCCCTGACCCCTCCTCAGCAACACGATTGGATCTTCGACACTGGTGCCACCTCGCATATGACTTCTGACGCCGGTACACTCTCCTCCACCTCTTCCTCGCGGTATCCTATTCCACCTTCAATTATTGTCGGTAACGAAGCCTTACTGCCCGTCACCTCCTCTGGCACATCTCATCTCCCCGGTCCTTTATGTCTTAATAATGTCCTTGTTTCACCTGGGCTTATTAAGAATTTAATTTCCGTTCGCCAATTCACTTCTGACAATAATTGTTCCGTTGAATTTGACCATTGGTTGTTACGTGAAGGATCTGCGGTCCAGTGATCACGGTGCAATAGCTCGGGCGTTGTACCCTCTTCGCCCATCCGCGCACCATCCCTCCCTATCGCACACCTCGCAGGCTGCGTCCTCGCGTCCACCCTATGGCATCGTCGTCTCGGTCATCACGGATTCGAGACTCTATCCAAACTTATGGCTTGCAATAAAGAAATTAGACAATCTATATGTCATGCTTGTCAATTAGGGCGTCATACGTCTTCCTTTTCTGTGTCGGCATCTCGTGCCTCATTTATTTTTGATCTCATACACTTGTGATTTATGGACCTCGCCAGATTCCTAGTGTTTCCGGTTTCAAATATTATTTGGTCATCCTCGGCGATTGCTCTCACTACATGTGGACATTTCCTTCGACTCAAGTCGACACATTCACCACCTGTCTAATTTCTTCGCTCTTGTTTCCACGGTTTGGATGTACCATCAAGTCGTCCAATGCGACAATGGCGCGAGTTTGACAACTCCAGCGCCGCACCTTCTTCCTCGCTCACGGCACTCACCTTCGTATGTCGTGTCCTTACACATCCGCTCGAATGGGAAGGCGGCGGGCCATTCGCTTCCTCAACAATGTTGTTCGATCCCTTCTTTTGGGCTGTCTTCCACCTTGCTCTTTGGGTAGAGGCCACGAACACCGCCACCATGCTCCTTAACATCTTACCAACCAAGGCGCTGCGCTCCCATCGCCTCATGCGGCCTTATTTGGCTCTCACTTGACATACGATCACTGCGCGTCTTGGTTGTTCTTTGCTATCCCAACCTATCGCCACAGTTGTCCACAAACTCGCTCGCGCTCCGCCGTGTGTTTTCCTTGGCTACTCGCTCATCATAAAGGATCTGCCGCCTTGACACAGACTCCAACAAGATCATCATCTCTCGGCATGTGATCTTGATGAGTCTTCTTTTCCTTTGCCGAGCAGCCCACCACACCCTCTCCCTCGGAATTTGAGTTCCTGGATACCTTCACTCACCCCGCTTCGGTGCCCATAGGCCCGACGCGGCTGTTATTACCTGCTGCAGGAACTTCACCGGCTTCTTCGACGCCCCCTGCAGACTTCACGCGCGGCCACACGCCGCGCCCGCGTGCGGCGGTACCCTCTTGCGCTCTTCTGCGGCGCTCGCTCCTTCGCGCGCGCTGACCACCACGCGGCAGCCTTGACGTCCTCTCCCGCACAGCCACGTGCGGCTGTCCAGCTCCCGCCGTGCCCTGCTATCACCAAGGTGTTTAGCCGGCGTTGTCCAGCTCCTTCGGCGCCCTCACCCACGTTGCAGGTCGCCCATACATCTCCCCGCGCTGCTGCCCCGGCATCCCCTACACCGGCTGCCCAGCTCCCGCCGTTGACTCACGTCATCACCCAGGTGTATGGCCGGCGCCCTCACCCTGTACTCCCGGCGCCTTCAACCGCGGCTCCGGCGCCTCCCGCAACCCCTGCGCCCCTCCCAAAGGGCGCGGTTGCCATTCCCCCCGTGGTCAATCAACACTCCATGACCACCAGGGCGAACACGGCCGGCAACTGCTGTGTTCCACACGCGCCGCTGCTGTCCCTGTTCCAGGACATCTGGGCTGCTCTTGCCGACCGAATCGGCCTGTGTTGCCATCTTTGGGCGAACATCTGCCTCCTCCGAACAACACTTGGGATCTTGTTCGCGCCCTCTGGCGCAAATGTAGTGGCCCGGCAAGTGGGTCTTGAGCACAAGTTTCGGGGTGATGGTTATTTGAGCGTTACAAAGCTATTTGGGTCCTCCGCGGCTTCACACAGCGCCCCGGCGTTGATTTTTCACAAACTTTCAGCCCCGTCGTCAAGCCAGCTACCGTGCGGACTGTGCTCTCTCTAGCCCTATCCCGCAACTGGCCTATTCGACAGCTTGATGTGAAGAATGCCTTCCTCCATGGCAACCTTCTTTGAGAGCAGTCTCTGCGTTCGCCTTACGGGTTCGAGATTCCACCCATCCAGTTATGTCGTAAATGCGATCGCTCGCTCTACGGTCTTAGCGGGCACCTCGGGCATGGTACGATCGCTGCGACCTACTTGCTCTCTCGGGTTCGTTGAAGCCAAGACTGACACCTCGCTCTTCGTGTTTCGCCGTGGTGCTGACCTCATCTACTTGCTGCTCTACGTTGACGACATCATCCTCACCGCCTCGTCCACTGCGCTCCTCCATCGCACCATCACTGCCCTGCAGCACGAGTTTTCGATGAAGGACTTGGGTGATCTCCACCACTTTCTTGGGATGCAGGTACAAAGGCGGCCTGATGGACTCTTGTCACAACGTCAGTATATGCAAGAGATCCTCGACCGCGCAGGCATGGCTGAATGCAAGTCTTGTTCTACTCCAGTGGATACATGTTCCAAGGTTTCAGCCTTTGGATGGTGCACATCATCGATGCCTCAGTTTCGGAGTTTGGCGGTGCTCTCCAATACCTCACCTTCACTCGGCCGGACATCTCCTCTGCTGCATCTGCAGTGCGTCTCCACATGCATGATCCTTGGGAGCCTCACCTCGCCGCTCTGAAGCGCATCCTACGGTACATTCGTGGCACTCTTCACCTTGGGCTGCTCCTACGACCGTCAACACAGCTGGATCTGGTAGTTTACTCCGACGCCCGGCGGGCGGTTGTCCCGACACACATAAGTCCACCTCGGGCTATGCCGTGTTCCTCGGGATAGCCTCGTCTCTGGTCCTCAAACGCCGAACACTGTCTCGGTCGGCGCCGGCCGAGTATCGAGGTGTCGCTAATGCGATGGTTGAGGCTTCATGGCTGCGTCAACTTCTATGCGAGCTCCACTCCCCACCCAGCACGGCTACCTTGGTGTATTGCGACAACATCAGCGCTGTCTACATGTCCTCCAACCCGGTTCAGCACCAACGCACCAAACACATCGAGATTGATCTCCATTTTGTTAGGGAACGTGTTGCCCTTGGTGCTGTCCGCGTTCTTTATGTGCCGACATCATCCCAGTATGCCGACATTTTCACCAAGGGCTTGCCTTCCACGATCTTCCAGGATTTCCGGTCCAGTCTGAACGTCTGTGGCGACGCTACGACTGCGGGGGGTGTTAGTCAGCCGTATATGGCGCATGGTCTCCTTGGGCTGTTATGGTTAGTTATAGATTGATTGGTGTTGTATTCGACAAGGATATCCCACGGTGGTTCTGTTTCTATAAACCAACCGATCCTCCTTGCTTATATATACATGTAATCCCTTTGGCCTCTAGATCAATCTACTAATTCCAATTGCCTTCAAGCCATTTGAACGTTACTCCAATGTAGTCCTACACCAAGTATGGCCAATATGAACTTGCAGACATCCATGATTTTCTACTCTGAACATGTCCACTTGGATGGATTTTCAGTTCCATATAGTCAATCACCTGTGTCTTTCACTCCTTATCCCACTAACTCCTGCTGTTTGGGTGTTTTGGCTTCAGTGAGCATGAATGCTATCATGCCAGACAGCCAGAGCATAGTATTTATCATCAGTTTCAATGCGAACATTGGTGAGCTCATCATGGTTATAGTCCTCATTATTTCTACTGTGTTGTTCATTGCAGGCTATAAGAACTGGTTGGGCCCATCCAAATCTGAATTTAGAGAACCCAGATAAAATAGTGGTAAGCTCTTTGGTTGCAAAGTAGAGGTTTCCACTGCAGACGATTTTAATTTCTTTTTTGTGAATATCTTACGTAGAATCAGGCATGCCTTCTTAAGAATAGTGATGGGAGATTTAATATGCTCCCTGTCAGACTTCTTGCTGCTTCTGTTAAATAAGCTAGAGATGAAAGAGCAAAATTTACATCACTTAGAGCTCATTTCATCCAATGAATGTTCCGATTTCAATCTTGACCACAGGATGTGGGTGTGTTGGTGGGATCGCAGAAGGAGAGATGTGAAGTGAAGGTGGCATTATCAAACTCATTTGGATTTGGTGGGCATAACTCATCAATTCTGTTTGCACCCTTGAAGTAAACTTGGCCGGTGATTTGCTTGCTTCCTCGTTGTCCGGTTATGCCATGAACTGGAAGTGCATATACAGACTACAGAGACTGGTGGACTCGCGGCTTCTCCGTGCTGCGATTTGACATGGAGGTCCGAGCTAAGAACAACATTGCGCCATTTACAGTTGAGCGAAGAAAGCATCAAGGCCTGATGCCCTCGGTTCATTTGTATCACCGTTGCAGATATATCCGTTGCAAAGGCCCGATTTTCCTTTCTCAAGTGAAGATTCGCATGTAGCCTATGGCCTATGTTATTTTGTTGTCAGTATTATTGGGTATCGATCTTCTCTAGGACTTCCCTACCTGGGCTGGTATTTTTCGCCTTGCCATCTGCCCGTCGTCAGTACTCTTTCCTAGATTTGGAGCAGTCGCGTAGTTGATGAGAGATCCTTACAGGTGTGCTGGGATTTTACTGATTGTATTGATGCTTTAGTAACTGTGGTTATTAGCCGTGCAATGCTGGCGTATTGTAAGCATGGCTGAACTTCTGGCCAGTTGTGATTTTCTTTCCGTTGCTCTCCTTTTCCATGTGAGTATGCGCATTAACTGAGTTAAGGTTTAGGATTTGCGAATGGAGTGGTCATTGGACCTGGTTATTACACTACATGCGATTGATGCTATATGTATAAAAAACAATGAAATTAAGTCTGAAACTATTCTATGAGATAGAGCGATCATATTATCGTCAAGCTCGGGCTAACAAAATTTTGCCCGAGCTTGACGATCATGTGCAGAAATCAGATCGCTTTGCACAGCCATAATGGCTAGCGGAAAAAAAAAGATGAACACGCAAACAGTAGCAGCAAAAACTAATCCGTGTGTATAACTTCTCCAGCATTTATTGTGCTTTTACCCAATCTTCAGTAAGTTGCATCCTTTGACACTCATCTGCAATATGGACTACTTAACTACTTAGCATCCAAGATGTCAGATGGGGTGGACGTAACACAAGATCAACAAAACCAACAGTAAACTTATTATGTACGTTTTGAACAAATTACCATGCCAGAGTTATATAAGTTACTGTCTACAATTTAACAAATTACTAATCTAAGTTCAAAAATCACCATTAGTTTGTGGGTTTATAAAATCTTCTAAACTTACCATCAGTTGGAAACTGAGTTGCAATCTATAATTTCAATGTATTACAAAAATTAAAAAAGGTTCAAAAGTTACCATTGGTTGCACCGTGAGTTACCATCTATATTTTTTTTTAACAAATTACCAATCTAGGTTCAAAAATTACCATTAGCATTTGTTAATTTAAAAAAGTTCAAAGTTACCATGAATTGCACCATAAGTTACCATATGTAGTGAATCAGGCATTTTTAACAAATTACCATCAGTAAATTGTTTAAAAAAATCACCACACGTTGCGCTCTAAATTATCATCCGTATTTTTTAACATTATCAACCTAGGTTCAATAATTTACCATCAGTGAATATAAAAAGGTTTAAAAATTACTATCAATTATACTCTAAGCTATCATTTGTGAATCAAGCAACCATCTGCCTTTTTAACTAATTACCTTCAAAATTCTATATGTTACCATATGTAAATATGAATAAATTATCAGGTCCAAATTACCATCAATTTGTGAATATATAAAATGTTCAATACTTATCATCAGTTAAACCCTAAGTTACCATCTACATTTTAACAAATTACCACCATAAATTCAAATTTGTCATCAATCTTTTGAGTTTGAATAGAGTTTAAAAATTATCATCAGTTGTACGCCTAATAAAGTACTAACCTAATCTCAAAAAATACCATCAGTTTTGTAATTTGAAAAGGATAAATATTTTTGCCATCTACATATTTTTCTGAGCATTGATTCTATCGTACATGGGCCCATGTGATGTTGACATGCAAAAAATGTGTTGTTAAATTCATATTTAATTCCTACTACCACTCTTTTATTACCAATATAATGGATTTCCTCAATTTTAGATCGTTGTGTACATACATACATACATACATACATACATACATACATACATACATACATACATACATACATACATGTATGTGCACATATATGTATGTATACATGTGTGTATATATATATGTATATGTATATATATGTATGTATATATATGTGTGTGTGTATATATATATATATATATATATATATATATATATATATATATATATATATATATATATATATATATATATATATATATATATATATATATATATATATATATATATATATATATATATATATATATATATGTGTGTGTGTGTGTGTGTGTGTGTGTGTGTGTGTGTGTGTGTGTGTGTGTATAGGAAAATTACATAAGGCACCTGGGTGCCTAGGCACCCACATCAAGAACCGTCCGATACACGTGTATGATTTATAATTTTTTTTAGTTTGGGTATGAAAATATTTTATACTTTTGATATATTTATGGTAAGTAAGTTTTGAACTCAGTTCAAACTCGTTTGAACTACTTTTGAGTTTAATATGACTACAGTGAGTATATACTATAAGAATAGTTCAAACTAATTAAACTGAAATTGAATTTAATTTTTTTCGGAGTTTGACATCTCAAATATATTTTTTTATGGGTATATGAAGATACCCACATCAAACGTTGCGAATCTCAAAGCAAATCAACAGGTATTAATATGGGTGCCTAGGCACTTGGGTGCATGAAACACTTATATATATATATATATATATATATATATATATATATATATATATATATATATATATATATATATATATATATATATATATATATATATATATATATATATATATATATATATATATATATATATCCTAGTTGGTTGGTGAACAAGGACTGCAGCCAGCCCATAGGTTCAAGCTAGAACTAACAACCAACCCTATCCTGAATCTGAATATCAGAACGAACAAGGACGGCGGCATTGTGAAACCAATCCAAAGTCACAGCAGATCAGATCGAGCTGGAAAAATTCTGGAAAAAAATGTACAGCAGTAGCCGCTAGCAACCAACCAAATGGCCATGGTAGGACATAATCACATAGTTAATAAAGGTCAATAATCAATATGAGTAATCTTTCAAAAAAAATCAATGAGTATAATTTTGAACTAGTTCGATAAAAAGAATGCGAAAGACCATATGAGAAGATCCAGGTTTTGTTGTGATAAACTACTGTTATTTTGGAGGAGTGAAAATATGTAATTTGCAAATTTGCAGTCTTTTCTAGAAGCTTGCAGAGGCGGCAGTCTGGCCACCCAACTTGTGTTGCTTCAGTTAAAATGGATGATTTTGAAAAATTTGAGTCATTGGATGATTTGATTTGATCTAGGTCAATGCATATATGTGGCATGATGCATGTATCGCTAACGTGGGTCAAGTTGTGAAGAACTTATGTCCAAAATTGATTTCTTGATCTTTGGATATGCAGAGGCGTTTGGAATCAACCATGGTCAACGGCGAGAATTAGAGCTATACTCATGGAGTAGCCAAGGTCCAGAACGATTAACGATGCCATGTGAGATGGATGAGCTCAAGCATGTCATAAGGAAGCGTGAGAAATATTGAATGGAAGTTCGAGCAATAGGTTGTGCTATATGGTTTGGTCAATCCAAGTAAGACGTGGTCTGATGGAGCTGGAATGGGAGAGACTTGCGACATGTGATAAACCAGTGGTGTATCTGCATGTGGAAAATATGACGATTACTTATAAGGAAAGATGAAGATCGGATCAAGAAATGATCTTTTGGTAAGTTGACTAGAATATCAGAAACTATCTTGAATCAAAATTATGGCCACGTGAACGACGTTTGACAGCTCGAACCAGAGTTCGATCGAGCAAACCCGAGTTCGGCCATGCGTGAACGGCGTTCGAGTGCTGCTGCCGCCCGAGCCACCGTTCTTTGGCGCGCCGCCGCCGCTGCCGCGCGCCGCGCGCGCCATCACATCACGCGCGCGCCACGCCGCGCGCGCGCCACGTGCCACCTACGTTGTGCCACGGCCGCGCGCGCGCTGCGCATGCCATGGTCGCCGTCGCTGCCGCTCATGCGCCGCGCAAGACGCCGCTGCGGCCGCTGCTGCGCCACCACCACGCGCCGTTGCCGCGCTTGCCGGCGGTGGCCGCCAGTCCCACACGCCAATGGCGAGGAGAGAGAAAGAACATGGGAGAGAGAATAGTAGATGGGTTTTGAGGAAGAGAGAGATAAAGAGAGAGAGGTAGATGGAGAGATATAAGAGAGAGGGAGATAGAGTTAAGAGAGAATTTTCAGGGTGCTACAATTTTCTGTCCTTCTGGCCTTACGATGCTTCCGTGATACCTCTGTGTTGAAAAATGATGCATATGGTCATAAAAAATTCTAAAAAAATTCGTTAGATATGTTATGATATTATCTAGAATCATACAAAAAAAATGCAAATATAAATTCAATCTACAAACTAAAAAAACAAAAAAGACAAACTTTGGCGAAAAGGAAATCTAAAATAAAAATAAAAAGCTACTGTTCACTGAATTTGTCCTTTTGTTTCTCTGATATACGTCATTTTTTAACTTTAATTTTTGCATGATGCTAGATGATATCATACCCTATCCAACCAAAATCTTTAATTTTTTTCATAACTATTTGTACCATTTTTCAAAAAATATTAGCACCAGAAACAGGATAAGCCCGAAAGCACAAGAAATGCCGCCGAAGACCGGCGGTTGGTGAGTTAAGCATGACTATAACTCCACCCCACACAGCTTTTTGTTTTTTGTCTTTTTAGTTTTTTTTATTTCTTTATATGGTCCTAAAAGATATAACGGATTTTTTCAATTTTTCTGAAATTTCACTTTTTTATTTTTTTTTACTTATAAAAAATTAACAATCGCTACATTTCTTTTTGCAGCCACAGTACAAACCAAAAAGATGCCAACAGCCCTGACTTCGATTCTGAGTGTAGGACCTGGATGTGACCGGCTTCCGTCTTGTCCTCCTACCTGGCTCCTGACATCACACACACCCACCCGATCATCTTTGACCCAGAAGTAAGCTAGCCATCTCCTCCCCCTTCACTCATTTTTTCTGAGCCTTCCTCCCCTAAATCTCTAGAGGTATGGTCGTGCTCATGATCCCTTCTTCAATTCACTCCTATACGGGGGGTTTTGCTTTCAATTTGCTGTTGGTTTGTACACTCTGGGCTCTAGTCATTCTGCTCTTCTTGATTTCTGTTTAACACTAGGTAGATGACCATGTTACTGTAAATCTTGAATGCTCCCCAATTGTGTGCAATAAAATGATTATTATTCCATCAGAGGGCACAACCGATCATGTGCAGTTTTCTTCTTTATCTCCGGTTTCCCCCAATTTGGAGTTTACCTTCTTTCAGTTGTGCTGTGGACTTGATCGCCTGCTTTTCCAATTAGCACCAGTTTAAGTCTTCCACTTTGGACCTGACTAGTTATTATGAGTGATCAAAATGGACTGTCTGAAATCTTCTCCAATCATGAAACAGAGTTTATTTTTGTTCCATCCATCCAGTGCTTTGTAGTCCTGAAGATTCGTCCTTCTTAATTATCTCAGTTCTTCCAGCCTTAATTAGTTAATTTGATGCAGAACATAGCCATGTGTTTTGTGGTTTGTGATGATTGAAGCTTTTTATGGATTGGTCCTAAGTCCTAATTAACTACGATAAGTCAAGTCCGACCATTGTGATGTAGTGGTAGTATCCATCAATAACGTATGTAGCATGCCAGTGAACTGGTCTGAAGACTCTGAAGAAAGAAGTATGCTGAAGAACTGGATAGATCAGGTTCTGTTTCACTTGAGTAGTGCATATCAGGTTCTGTTTCACTTCAAGTATGCTGAAGAAGTATGCCAGTGTCACAGTGAACCTCATTTTGCTTTTCTCTATTATCTTTTATTCCCCACTGTGGTCACTGAATGAGAGTAGAAATCCACTGTTCGCCACTTTTCATTGCCTGTGCTTCTTTGGATCTATCCTGACTTCCTGAGTACCGACAAAGTTAAGTTACGATAGTTGTTTTCATAGTAAAACTTCTCTACGTGTAACTTCTACCTTCAAAACTGCAGAATTAGAATTCACCATCTTCGTTGAAATCTGTTGTAACTCGATTGTCAGTGAGCAAAACAAATATGGTGCTGCAAGTGTCTATAAAATTGTGTTTCTTGTTGTGTTGTTTCCATATATGACTACTGAGGCCTGCAATTTTCATTTGCAGCATTAGAATTAACTATCTTTATTGAAACCTGTTGTGATTATATTGCCTTTTTAGGGGAGATGTGATTAGATTGTCGGTAAGTTTTTGTGCCTAACTGGATACATATCAAGTTTGGTACTGCAAGTCTCTGTCTACAGTACTTCTTGTCTCAATTTGCATAATAATTCGGATATTTCAGTTTACAAGCATGTGTTACTGTGTCCTTCAGATATTTCAGCTGAAAATTTTATCACTAGTATTTTGGCCTCACTTGTTTGGTTGTCTTACTTTTCTTTCAAATGCCAATATTTTGGATTTTCTTCTGTGCTAATTCATGGTTAATGTAGTCTTAGAAGCAAAACTGTAAACTTCTGATGGGTTCTACTTTCATCAGCAATCAGAATTTCTTGGGGCTGAACCAGTTAACAGGAACTGACAAACCAAATAAATGCCAAACGTTAATCAGCTCAATGATCTGGGAACATGAACTAATAAATTGTCCACTTAAAAGAAAAGGCCAGATCTAAGAGGTCGCTACTACTGTAATTTATAATTCTTTCTGACGATTTCAACTTAAATTTTCAATATATACATTTATAATAAAATGATTTAGCATTTCGAAAAAAGGGAAATGATTTGATACCTGTACTTGATGGATAAGTCTCTGTGTTGGCTGGTGCTTGTGGGGCTGCAGCACATGGTGTTTTTGGCTGCCCTTCTAGGACAGCATCTTAGACTAGCTTTAGGACAGCATCTTGACTAGCATCTAGGACAGCATCTTAGACTATAGGACAGCATCTTGACTAGCATCTAGGACAGTATCTTAGACTAACTTTAGGACAGCATCTTGACTAGCATCTAGGACAGCATCTTATACTAGCATCTTAGCATATGCTTGGCTGGTTAACAGCCTATAAATTTGTATCCCCAACCCCTCAGGTTGGCATGACATTGTGTAAGAAATAAACCCAGAAAATTGCCCCATCTCCAAGTGTCATCCTCTCGATGAGAGTAAGGATCTTGCTATCACCAAGAGCAAGAATCCAGCGACTAACAAGTGGTATCAGAGCCGTACTATCCTGTAGCCTGAGCATCTCCTGCTCAATCCCTCCTCCAGCCTCGCTTCCAGCCTCGCAGCAGCACCAACTAGCAGCAGCAGCAGCTCCGGCTGCCTCTGCTCACTCCTCCCCCCTGTTCAGACGAGCAGCAGCTCATCAGAGGCAGCTCTCTCTCCACGCAGCAGTCCCCCGGTGGCGCGCCATGTCCGCGAGGCGATCTCGGCCTTCGGTCGCCTCGAGCATGCGGCGCGGCGAAGCCGAACTTCGCTGCGGGCGAGGAGCGCGGCGGCGGCGGCGGCGAGCCGCCGCGGCAATGAAAGGGCGTCAAGGCGGCGTGGCGGAGGCGGCGGCAGCGAGCGAGAGGAAGGAAGCGGCGGCGGCGGATGCGGCAGCGCGCGGCGGCAGCGGAGGTCGAGTTTCGCGGCAGCGGCAACAGCGGCTCCATCTCTGCGATGGCAGGCGACGCGACCTTGAGCTGCTGGAGAGGGAGGCAGCGGCGGCGGCGGCGCGATGGGCGGCGCGCGCGACGCCACGCGCGCGGGCGGCCGGCAGCGGCGACGCGCCGGCGGCGCTCTGGAGGAGGCGCGCCGGCGGTGGCGCTCTGGAGGAGGCGCCGCGGCGGTGGCGCTCTGGAGGAGGCACGCCGCGGCGGCGGCGTGCGGGTCGATGGAAGCGCGGCCTTCGCGGCGGCGCGGCTCTCTCCCGGTTCGATGCCGTGGTCACCACGAGTACGGTATCGTCGAGGGCGTCCCCGGCGGCGGGTGGCCTACCCTCACCAAGACCAACTACGCCGAGTGGGCTGCGGTGATGAGGTAAAGCTCAGTGCGGCATATGTGGGATGCGATCCGTGCGGCGGCGTCGACTACGACCAGATCGGCGGCGCTGGATGCTCTCATCGCTGCGATCCCCCGAGATGCGATTCTCGCTACCAACAAGCGGATCGCCAAAGAGGCTTGGGACGCCATCGCTGCAAGACGCATCGGCGGCACCGCGCGCAAGTCTACATTACGAGCACTACGCAAGGAGTGGGAGAACGACCTTCAAGCCGGCGAGGGCGTTGATGACTTTGCTCTCGTCTCAACACTCATTGCGAAGATGGTGCGGTTCGGCGGCGACACCTACGGCGAGAGAGAGCGTGGAAAAGCTCTTCCGCTGCATCCCGAGAAGTACAAGCGGATGGCTCGCTCGATCGAGTCTCTGCTGGACCTCTCCACGATGACGATCGAGGAGGCGTTGGGTCGCCTCAAGGTCGTTGGATGGCGATGAGCCAGCGCCTCTCGGGACCCGTCACCATTGGCGGAAGCTCCTCCTCGCTCGGGAGCGGTGGGTGTCGGGCAAGGTGACAGGAAGAAGGGAGCCTTCTTCCACGACAGCGACGCAAGCGTGGCAAGCGCGGCAAGCGCGCAAAGACGCCGCAGCGGCGCGAGGGCGTCCGAGGGTGATGACCGTGGGCGCCCGAGCGGCGCGCGGCAAGCAAAGCGGCACGAGGCGACTCTTGCCACAAGCTGCGGCAAGCTCGGTCATTGGGCCAAGGATTGTCGGCGATCCACGGCAGCGGCGAGGCCACGTCGCGCGCGGAGGAGGAGGAGCAGCGGCTGTTCATTGCTCATGCGAGCATCGAACTACCTCGGCGGCACCGCGCGCGGCTCTCCTCCACCTTGACGAGCCAAAGCACACGCCTCCTCGGCGGCGATTCCGGCAACGACAAGACCGGCGGGTGGTGCCTCGACACCGGCGCCACCCACCACATGACCGGCGGCGGAGTTCTTCTCGAGCTCGACTCAGCGTTCGAGGCACCGTCAAGTTCGGCGCGCCCGCCGTGGAGATCAAGGCGTCGGCTCTGTCGTCTTCATCGCCAAGATCGGCGAGCACCGGCCGCTCACCGTGTCTACTACATCCCGTGTTGAGAACTCCATCATCGACTTGGGACGGTGGATGAGAACGGATCGCGCGTGGAGATCGAGCACGGTCTTTGCGCATCTGGGATCATCGCGCCGGCTCCTCGTCAAGGTCAGCAGAGCAACCGCCTCACGTCCTTCACGCGCGGTGGCGGAACCTCGTGTCTTGCAGCCCGCCGCGACAGCGGCGCTGGAGGTGGCACGGCGCTTTGAGCACCTCAACTTTGAGGCCCCGAGGCAGCTCGGCGGCAAGGAGATGGTGCGGGCATGCCGCACGTCGACCACGTGGAGCGATTCTGCGACACTGCGTCCTCGCCAAGCTGCGGCGGCTCCTTCCTCGCCAGCGAGCTTCGCGCCAAGGAGAAGTTGGAGCTCGACACGGTGACCTCTGTGGCCCCATGACACCGGCTACACCGGAGGCGGCGCTACTTCCTCCTCCTCGTCGGCGACGTGTCCCGCTACATGTGGGCTGTCTGCTCGGCGTCAAGGCGGCCGTGGCGGATGCCATCAAGCGCCTTCAAGCCGCTACGAGGCGAGTGCGGCCGCAAGCCGGGTCCTACGCACGGACAACGGCGGTGAGTTCACGGCGGCGAGTTCGCGGCGTCTTCGCTCCGATGAGGATCCATCGTCACTTCTCCGCGCCGTACACCCCGCAGTGAGCGGCGTCGTCGGCGCCGCAACCGGGCGGTGGCCACCGCGCGCGCCTCCTCAGCGAGAGGATGTCGGCATTCTCGGGTGAGGCGGTGATGACTGCCGTCCACTTGCTCAACCGCTCCCCACCAAGGCCCTCGATGGCAAGGCGCCATACGAGGCTCGCACGGCGCAAGCCGCGGTGAGCCACCTCCGTGTCTTGGTGCTGGCCTTCGTCAAGGAGCTCAACCACGTCGGCAAGCTCGGCGGCCGAGCACGCCGGTCTTCATCGGCCACGCGGAGGCGCCAGGCCTCGCGTCCTCGACCTGCGACACGGCGGCGTGCGCATCACGCGTGGCGTCGTGTTCGGCGGCGCGCAGGCGGGCGTGGGGCAAGATGGTGGGCGGCGGCCGACTCGACGACCAGCGATTTCGTCGTCGACCACGTCCGCTTCGGAGGCGGAGGCAGCGGCTCGTCTTCACCGAGCTCGCCTACCCACCACCTCGTTCGCCGCCACCTCGGCGAGTCGCTTCACCACCGCCACCACCGGCTCGGCAAGCCCACGAGCTCGGCGAGTCCACCGCCGACCACCGCCGGCCACGCCGCGCTCTACACCGGCGCCTACTCGCCGGGCTCGGCGACGGCAACCCGGCCCACGACGGCGGCGCGCGGTGGAGTTCGCCACTCCGCTGTCCAACGGCGAGATCGCATCAACGCCTACCGGCGGCGAGCGAGCCTGCGCTACCGTCACCGTGGGCGACCTCCTCGGCGAGCAACCGGTCCACGAGCGGCGCGGCGCGACCGAGAGCGGGCGCACCTCGCGCGGGACGACGGCGAGCCTCGTTCCTTCGCCGAGGGAGAGAGATGCGGCATGGCGTGGCGCGATGCGAGAGGAGATGGACGCCGTCGAGCGAAACAAGGCGTGTGGTGGCCGATCTTCGGCCGGCCACCACGTCATCTCTCTCAAGTGGGTCTTCAAGCTCAAGAAAGACGGTGGAGAGGTGATCAAGCACAAAGCGCGTCTCGTGGCACGTGGCCGTCCGGCGGGAGAGTCGACCGGCGATGCCTTGGCGCTGTTGCCGGATGGAGTCCGTGCGTCTCCTCCTGCCCTCGCAGCCGGGAGGGTGGTGCGTCCATCACATGGACGTCAAGTGCGCTTTCCTCAACGGCGACTTGAAGGAGGAGGTCACGCCCGCCACCGCGGGATTCATCATCCCGGCAGGAGAGCAGGTTCTCGCTGCGCAAGGCCCTCTACGGCTGCGGCGAGCACCGCGAGCTTGGAACGCATGGTGGACTCCACCCTAAGCAAATGGGATTCCAGCGGAGCGCTCACGAGGCCGCGGTCTCTGGCGGCGGGCAAGGAGGCAATGCCTGGCGATGGCGTCTCGTCGACGACCTTGTGATCACCGGTACCAAGGAGGAGGAGATCGAGGCATTCAAGGCGGAGATGAAGGCCACCTTCCGGATGGCGACCTCGGGCCCTATCCTTCTACCTCGGGATCGAGGTCCACGAGACAGCTCGACATCTCTCTTCGCGATCGCCTATGCCAAGCGCATCGTGGAGTGGCGGCCTCACCGGCGCAACCCACCACACTCCTGGAGGAGAGGTGAAGGCGAGTCGAGAGTACGGCGGAGGAGGTGGGCGCGACGCGATCGGCGCATTGTGGGCGCCTTCGCTACCTTGTCCACACGCGACCGGACTTGGCGTTCGCCGTCGGCTCGTCGGCCGGTTCATGCGGCGGCCGACGACGAGCACCAGC
The DNA here is from genome assembly GCA_036346575.1 of Dendrocalamus sinicus. NCBI lineage: Eukaryota > Viridiplantae > Streptophyta > Magnoliopsida > Poales > Poaceae > Dendrocalamus > Dendrocalamus sinicus. Next base: position 4,081,370 of record CM070660.1, on the reverse strand, counting down.
AGCCGTGAAAGGATCCTCGCTACGTCGCGGGCACCTCCGACTCACGGCTTGCACTACCCAAGGTGCCCGGCGGCGCACCTCATCGAATGGCGACAGCGACCACGCCGGCGACATCGACACGAGCAAGAGCACCGGCGGGACGCTGTACTTCCTCGGCAAATGTCCGATCAGTGGCGATCGGTCAAGCGGCGGTGGTGGCTTTGTCTAGGCTGCGAGGCGAGTACATTGCAGCCACTACCGCTTCTACTCGAGCTCTGTGGTGGCTGGCTCGCTTGGCGATCTCTTTAGCGAGACGCGAGGCGGTGGAGCTCGGGGTGGACAACAAGTCCGCCTTGGCACAGGCGAAGAACCACGTCTTCCATGAGCGCAGCAAGCACATCCGGTGAGGTATCACTTCATCGAAGCTGCTGGATGAAGGGAGTGTCAGGCCAACTACATCAACACCCAAGACCAGCTCGCCGACTTCCTGACCAAGTCTCTTGGGCGGATCAAGTTCCAGGAACTTCGCGCCAGGATCGGGATAGCTCAGATTCCTCACAAGGAGACACACAAGACTTAGGGGGAGAGTGATGGATAAGTCTCTGTGTTGGTTGGTGCTTGTGGGGCTGCAGCACATGGTGTTTTTTGCTGCCCTTCTAGGACAGCATCTTAGATTAGCTTTAGGACAACATCTTGACTAGCATCTAGGACAGCATCTTAGACTATAGGACAGCATCTTGACTAGCATCTAGGACAGCATCTTAGACTAACTTTAGGACAGCATCTTGACTAGCATCTAGGACAGTATCTTAGACTAGCATCTTAGCATATGCTTGGCTAGTTAACAGCCTATAAATTTGTATCCCCAACCTCTCAGATTGGCATGGCATTGTGTAAGAAATAAACCCAGAAAATTGCCCCATCTCCAAGTGTCATCCTCTCGATGAGAGTAAGGATCTTGCTATCACCAAGAGCAAGAATCCTGCGACTAACAGTACTGAGAAACAGGAATCTTGTTGGTTATGTGCCTAAACTTTCTGAACTGATGTATAGTTGAAACACAAATATTTGCAACAGCTTAATGACCTTTTAGCAATTGTATGTAGCAGAAATGGAGGATAACCTGCCAGTCAATATCCGCGAGTATCAACAACTCGCCAAGAAAGCACTGCCAAAGATGCACTATGATTATATCAACGGGGGAGCGGAGGATGAGTACACACTTAGGGAGAATATTGCAGCTTATGGAAGAATTCTGTACTGTTCATACTGCATCTTTAAGTCACAACTTCATTATTCAATGAAGAATTAGGACTCAAAAGATTTTTTTCGGTGTGGATTCTGCAGGTTACGACCTCGAGTTCTTGTAGATGTCAGCAAGATAGACATGTCAACAAGCTTATTGGGATATGACATGCCCTCACCCATAATTGTCGCTCCAACGGGGGCACACAAATTAGCAAATCCAGAAGGTATCAAAATTCAAACCTTTTAAGTTTAAAATGGTAAAATATGGCATCTAAGCACTGGTAAAGTGGTAATATCTCCTCATCTCTTGGTTAAATGCTTATTTCAGGGGAGGTGGCTACAGCAAGAGCTGCAGCATCATGCAACACCATAATGGTTGGTAACAACTGATATTTAAGGATCATTCAGCCATTTTTCATTTCCTCTAAGGATTGTTACACATGTTTATATTTGTCATGTACAGGTGCTTTCCTTCTCATCCAGCTGCAAAATTGAGGAGGTTGCCTCCAGTTGCAATGCCATTCGCTTTTATCAGTTATATGTATGACATCTAGACTTTGAGCTCCAGATAAAATTCTTTTTCCAGATAATGTGATCTCTGAAAAAAAAAATTCATAAGAACTGCAGGTTTTTAAGAGGAGAGATGTTTCTGCAACATTGGTACGGCGGGCCGAGAGTTGTGGATTCAAGGCAATTGTTTTGACAGTTGACACTCCTGTGCTCGGTCGGCGTGAAGCTGATATCAGAAACAAGTACAATGCTATTTTCATAACTATTATGAAGATTTAGCCAATTATATATTCTTTCCTTTCACATATATTCTGGAAGGTGATATTTTGATAAGCATACAGGTTCCCAGGCCAGAAATTTGATCTAGAAGACATTTACATAGCGTTTTAAGAACTTAATCCGATTACCAAGCTGATTGTTTGTGCTGAATCGTGCAGGATGGTTGCTCCCCGGAATGCAAACCTTGAAGGTTTAATGTCAATAGATGATCTTGATACTGTGAGTCAAATGTTTGCTTAGGAAATTTTCTGATTTGTAGTAAATTTGCTTGAAAATGGTTATAGAAATAATGGTACATGGTGGATGAAAAATTTTGCTTCTTGATAGTGGGTGAACTCCTTTTCTTTCTGAAAGACTCAAGCACAAGTTCCTCTTTTTTTTAAAAAAAAAACATTCTTTTTAAAGCTCCTCCTTTTCATTTGCAGACAGGCGGTTCTAAACTTGAACGATATGCACGTGAGACGCTGGATCCGTCGTTGTCATGGAAGGTACAAAGACAGCACCTTTGATACCCATGTAATAAAGTTTTAGATTCTACAGCACGTGCTCCCACATCCAGTTCTTCGTAAGTATATTCAACAGTAGTTACAACTTACAAGGACTTGTCTGCATCAGGCATCAGATGAGGAACACTACATATATTCGAAGCCCTTATCTGTAGAAACAGCATATGCCCTTAGTATAACATGTTGAGATAGACACAAAAACCTACCATAAAGGACACTAACCTTAAATTGCATTAGTACTGGGCAAGCGTCCCCACTGTTGTGCTGAAGCCTGAATGCAGGGTCATGAACCAATGCAGTAGTCTTGAAGGCACTTCCTTGCTGCAAAATGATTCTGCCTACTAACTTTTTTTCGAACATAAATTCTTACTAACTTTTGCAGGACGTAGAGTGGTTGAAATCCATAACAAGCCTGCCGATTCTACTGAAGGGGATCGTCACCGCCGAGGACGGTAACTACTCTGTTAATTGTTCATCCTCTTGACCGACATGCATAGAAAACGTAATGTCATTGTTAACACCATGTTAATTATCACTGAATTTTTCTGCATAACGTTAAACAACAACAACAACAAAAGCCAGGAAAGCAGTGGAGGCTGGGGCGTCCGGCGTAATCGTGTCCAACCACGGCGCACGTCAGCTCGACTACGCGCCGGCCACCATATCTGCTCTCGAAGAGGTAACCAACCGTGCTCATGCTCCTCCATTCTTCGGTAGGGAGTAAATTTCATGCCACATTCTCTCCTGACAATGACATGCATGAACTGAAAAAAAACATGTGTGAGGGGTGGAAGTGTTTTATTACGACGTGCTTAGCTTGTCAGTTGCCTCCAGTGGCTGAAAAAGGGCGGTGCGCTGCATCTGTAGGTGGTTAAGGCGGTCGCGGGGGCTGTCCCAGTGTTGGTGGACGGCGGAGTCCGGCGAGGCACAGACGTGTTCAAAGCACTGGCGCTCGGTGCACGAGCAGTTATGGTACGTATGCCGCCACCTGAAAGAAACTGACGAAAGTTCTTTAAAAACCGGCCGTAACTGGCTGGCTACTACTGTTTATCATCCGTCCGAACTGGAAAAATTTAGATGTAAAGCTGTGCCGCATTGCAGGTCGGGAGGCCGGTTTTGTACGGGCTGGCGGCGAGGGGGGAGGCGGGGGCGAAGCACGTGATTGAGATGCTGAACAGGGAGCTGGAGCTGGCCATGGCGCTCTGTGGCTGCCGGAGCGTGGGGGAGATCACCCGGAACCATGTCCGGACCGAGGGCGATCAGATCAGGTCCCTGCTGTAAGCTGCGACTTGTGACTCAGCAATGGTTCAGACTTTCAGAGTGAACATGTACGTAGCATGTGCATGCACGATTGCAGTGCGAGGAGAGGACACATCATATTGATCATTTCAGACATAAGCGCGACAGTATATCTGGTATGGATCTACAGAATGATCCGTAAGGGATGATGGGGATGGCCCCGGAACATTTATTCAGAACACCATCAAGTTTGAACTTCCTGTAGTACTCACATTCTGTCAGAGCGTTGCTTCTCATTGCTTGCCGTTGTCAATGTTGCCAAGCACACTTGATCTCTCGATCACACCACGCGCGCTTCCTCCCATAAGGCCATCAAAATTCGCAGCTCGATCTCAGCCTGTGGGCGCGCGGCTCGGCCCATTCACGAACTCCTTGGTGCCGAACTACTGGGCGTCGCGCAAGAAAATGGTGATTAGAGCTAAACTATGATCTAAGAACACTTATAACAGAATTTCACATGCATGCAAGAACTAGAATACCAAAAACTGCATAAGAATTAAAGATACGGAAGCGTACCGGGAATTGAAGCCATGATCGCAAGTCGGCTCTTCAGCAGCTAGGGTTTTAATTTTTCAAAGCAATAGGCAAGCCTGGTTCCTCCAACTACTAATGGGATATAGGTGAACTGGTACTTGGTGGTAGTGCCTTGTGTTGGTGCTGGACAGGAATGGCGCACAAATGACCGACATTGCAAAAGTGCACAAGTCAACCCCCCCTTCTTGTAATAAACTTTGAGGATGGCTTAAAAGCAGTGGAATTAATAAATCAACATGTACAATTAACACAATGACTTATGTGAGAAACCTCCTCAAGATGAGGAGTAAAAAACCACGGACCAATCGGTCCACTCCAAACTTCCACTATTACTCTATTAGCAACAATGGATACAATAGAGTCTTCTCTAGAATATCTAGATATTACAACAGCAACATCATCATCATCATCATCATTATCAAGTTACAACCTTGGCATCATCATCAACAACTACTACACTTGACAAGAGCTAACAAGATGGTACGGATCCGACCACGCAAGCCCTTAGAGTTGATCCGATCTTATGTGACAATGATCATATGGTCGACGAAGATAACGATGAAGATAACTTGAAGAAGCAACATGATTTGATAAAGGAGACAAGCTTGTGTCAACAGTGGCGGAGCCACAGTAATGCATGGGGATACAGTTGCACCCCCAAATTTTTTGCGCAAAAATCCAATAGATACCCCCTTAATACACAGAGCATACATTACATATACTAACATACTCCTGGCAGCCCATTAGGCCCAACATGCAACAAGTCAAGACTATTAGCCCAAATGCCCACGCCATCCTCACTTCCTCAATCAATCGGCCACCCTCACCAGAGATTCTCCAATTGGCCAAATCATTCATACTTCTACCCTAGTGCAGCAGTCAAGCTCGAGCTCGGGCATGTGGCTCTACTCAAGTGCAGCTCATCGCCGCCGCTGCGCTCCCCGGAGGCCAGGTCCCCCCTGCTGGTGACCACCAGGCACAAGAGAGGCAAAGGTAAACCAAAGAAATCATCGAGCCAAGTCTTGATCCCATGCTTTCTAATCTACTCTGATTTAACTGTGAAATGGCAGCAGATCTGTTGGACCAAAATGGCGACAGAGGGGGGGGTGAATGTCGATATATTAAAATTCGTCCCGCAAAAGTACTCACGAGGCAATCTTCTTCAATAGCTATGAAGAGAAGCTATGAAGTGATTGAACCAAGTTCTCCGGAAGAAATGCTAGACAAGGAGAAAACCAGAGCAGAGAAGGAAGGGCACAATGATCAACTGGAACATTAACCAACAAAGAGAGTCTCAGCAAAGGAAAACAATGAAATCAAAGAGGCAATTTTTCAGGCTGATTTTTTAGGACTTCACACAGAAGCAAATTTCAACTTCTCCCTTTGCATTTCTCTGCCCAGAATGATAATACTACACTCAACATAGACACTGAACTTGTCTCTTTTGTGTTGTTTCTAGTTGGTACCTAAGGCTTCTCTGTCTATGTTGAGTGTAGTATTATCATTCAGGCGAGAAATGCAAAGGAGAAGTTGAAATTTGCTTCGTGTGAAGTCCTCAAAAATCACCAAAATTGCCTCTTTGATTTCATTGTTTTCCTTTGCCGAGACTCTCTTTGTTGGTTAATGTTCCATTGATCATTGTGCCCTTCCTTCTCTGCTCTGGTTTTCTCCTTGTCTAGCATTTCTTCCGGAGAACTTGGTTCAATCACTTCATAGCTTCTCTTCATAGCTATTGAAGAAGATTGCCTCGTGAGTACTTTTGTGGGACGAATTTTAATATATCGACATTCACCCCCCTCTGTCGCCATTTCGGTCCAACAAGATCCATAGTGGCATTAGCATCAAAGCTAGCGCAGCTGCAGTCCAAGGCGTGCGAGGCAATGAGGTTGGCGACCAAGCACGGGTGCACGTACCACAAGATGCTCATGGAGAGGAACAAGCAGCACGTCATTGACCCGCCCACCATTGAAATTGCCAGGAGCTCTCCAAGCAGCTGTTCTACACCTGTCTCGCTAGGTCCCCTATGCTCCTGACTTATTATGTCTTGTTTTTTACCGCCTAACTCTTTTATGCACCTAAGTCCTTGATGTCGACTAGCTTCTTGAATCTTGAATGCTGGTAGATCATTTCTTGATGTTCATATGTCAACTAGCTGTCGATTCGGTGGTGCTAATAATGTTGCTAAATCCTTATGAATTGTCCAAATTAAGATATGATTAGAATGTTATGGGGCTACAGGATACACCTTTGGAGAGTTTTATAGTGTTAATTTGAGTCTCAGTATACCAATTTGTGAGTTGTGTGGCACGGGATGGTGTATTGGGGGATTTTTCTTGTTATAGGGTTTAGTAATCGGATGAGGATTCAAAAGGCTTCGATGGGATTGTTTTCAAGATAGTCATGGATTGTTGTAAATAGATTGGTCTAGGGTACTAGAAAGTAAATTGCTCCTTTTTTACCTTTGGGTTTAAAAGGATGATATCAGGAATCAAAACTCAAAAGAGAGTTGTAGGAGTTATAATCAATCCTAACAAGCTAAGAAATAGTATGGATGAACAATACTTGAATGATTGCTTAGTTACATACATTGAACTTCTGTACTATGCCATTTGAACTTGTGTTAGAACGGATGTGTCTTAAGTTTGCACGTGCTCCAAAACACCTCAAAGTTTCTCAATATATTAAAACATCAAAAACCTTACACAGCTATTAGAAGAGATACTACCACTCCTTATGTAGAATTTTAAGTTGGTGCTATGGTAACCAGCTACTACAGTGCGGCGTCTGCTATAGTACGTCGGTTGCTACAGTCCATCTGTCGTCGATACGAGACTGGATAGTAAACTTGTAAGCACCTCCGGTCGGATTTGAGGACCACTGAGGTCCATCGGAAATAAACGTGGCACTCATCCGAGGCCTAGCAGGTATCGTCATTCGGGGTTGTCGCGGTTCTGAGAGATCCAAGCTTGATTTCCTCCAGTGTGATAGCCTTGTTGCCGTATAGCAGCTTGAATAGGGTGAACCTTGTAGCCCAGTTGAGCGAAGTGTGTGTCGACTAGAGCACACTTGGTAGCTCATCCACCCAATAATCTTTTGAGAGATCAAAAAGGCGAGCACGGAGCCTAGATAGGATGATGCTATTAGCCCTCTCCACTGCAGAGGTTGATGCCCAGGCCCACATAGAACTTGCGGAAGGAGGCCGCATCGAATTGTGTCCCATTGTTGATGGATAACTCCCTTTGCACACCAAATTGACACACAACATTCTTCCACATGAACTTCTAGATTATTGCAGAGGTTATCTTGGCCAGTTGCTATGCCTCAATCCACTTGAAGAAGTAGTCGATGGCCACCAGAGTGAACTTGTACCCTCTTGTCCAAGGCTTGAAGGGACTGATCAAGTCTATCCCCCACCGAGCGAGTGGCCACGATGACGGTATGAGCTTGTAAGGTCGAGGAGGCTGACTAGAAAGAGGTGGATAAGTATTTTTTTTAAATTTTGTTTAGCTAAAACCGAGTTTATAATACAGAAACGTAACTCAAATTAGTTTTGCACAAATAAGGCCTGCATGAACTAATTTCACCTAAGTGTACCAACATCCTAAGTTTACAATCCTAGGGTGATAAGTAATTTATTTAATTCTATGAATGTAAATTGCTTAAATATAGATTAAGCATAAGAGAACAAACCATAATTGACGCATGATATTTTATCGTGGTGTTCGAAGACTTGTTGGTCTCTCCTAGTCCACATTGAGGTAACCCCAAACTCTTATACGTTCTTAGCACAACAAGATCAAGAAGAGGGAAGAGAAGATATCAAAATCAACCAAATCAAGAGCAAATCAATCAAAACAAGAGATAGCCATGGAGATGACCCAAGATTGATTCTATTGCATCTTGAGAGGGAAGTTTTTATAGCCACTCTACCTTAGAGGATAGAGAGCACACCAAGCACTCAACTCTTAAACCCTAACCCTAAACAAGAGAGCGCAAGAGAGGTACGTTGGACAGATAACCTCAAGTCTCTACCCCAAACCCTTAAATAGATGGACTAGCCAGCCACATCTAACCCTTAGTGGAAACTATCCACTTAGCATAATGGGAAAAACCCAATAAACCCTACATACATGGGTTTTACTCATATATATATATATATATATATATATATATATATATATATATATATATATATATATATATATATATATATATATATTCACTTATACACGCTTTTCAAAGTGTATAAGCCCAAATCCGCTAAGTCATTAGCCTTGATCCATCTTGATCAAACCAACTTCTAAATTGCTCTTTCAAGTGCTACTCAAGTGCCATGGTTTTGATCTAAGATAGTTTTCGGTATTTGGCCAAACTACCAAGATACCATTTCTTGACCTGGTCTCCATATTCCATTGCAAGCAATCACCATACTTGCTATGTGTAGGTGCACCACTGGCTTACCACATGTCAACAAGTCTCTCCCGCTCTGGTTCCACTAGACCACGCCTCACTTGGACCGACCAAGCTATATGGTGCAACCCTACCGTTCGAACTCGCATTCAACATTTCCTGTCTTTCTCGTGCCATACTTGAGCTCACCACCTAACCCAATATCCTTGATTGTTCTAGATCTCAACTCTTCTATGAGCGTAGCCCTGATCCTCGCCGTTGACCGTGGTTGACTTCAAGTGACCATGCACATCCAAAGACAAATAAATCATTTTCGGATACAAGTTCTTCATAACTTGACCCATGTTAGTCAAAACATGCTTCACACAACATTAATGCATAGTCCCAGATCATCCCAACTCAATCTATGACTCAATTTCCCAAAATTCCCAAATTTCTGACTTAGGGCAGTACTGTCGTTCCTATAGGTTGGTACTACCGCTCCCATAGATCGATACTACCGCACCTTCACACCTCGCAACTAGACCTCTCTAGAAATTAGCTACCATCAACTAGAAATCGAAGCTACTGCCCTGTGTTATGACCGCTGCACCTCCGCAGTACTACCACCCATTAGTATGACCATTGCCATACCTGTGGTATGATCGGTTTCCCTGAAAAATTCATAAAATGATACAGACAAAATGCAATTTTTGTAAAATCAAATAACCACACCACAAAACTTACAACGTTTCATCACAACATTATCTTAGACCTTCTCACATGGTCCTTCATACCTCAACTAGCTGGTACACTATGTATATTACAACTGGTTGAGAGACTATTACCTAGACACATACATATGTGCAACATAGCCTATGGGAAGCATCCCTTCATCGTAAATACCATGTGCACATCTCTAAACAGGTGCATAACCACCTTGTCTGTCTTTATGACAATAACCACCCCATGGGTTCAGTATAAACAACTGCATGATTTTCTCTCTAACAACACTACCACTCCCAACCGATGCTGCCAACACATGCATTTTCTCTAGGCTTCATGGGACGTCTTCTTTGACACCTCTAACTGCCACCTCTTCATCAACCATATAAGCATCGACCGAGTCGTGGAAAGGGATATTGCACAACAGATCAACGTTCTGCATCCTGTTCTTAGTACATCAAGTCCTAAGAACACCCTGTAATCCAATCATCAATAAAGCAATACATTAATAGTCCCGAGTTCATTGTTCCCTACTTTTATACATAAGATCGACGCTCAAAACATCGACAACTAGTGCCAACCATGGGGAATACTGGAGTTCCCCAGCTAGAAACCATGCAACCATGGTAGACTATGGGAATGAAGAGAGTTGGTTCGATCTTGAGGACTACTCCCAACTCATCATGGTCTCATGCTTGGCCATGCTCAAGCATGATGATTCATCAATGGAATCCTCTAAAGCAAGTCTGCCTGCCTCTGAAGCCAAAGCCATCAACTGGATGCAAAGAAGATTCGTCGCTCACGACAATAGAGAGCACTGGGGAAACCATGTATCTCCCCACCGTCGATGATTCAACATCTACCCAATAGGAACCAGGTGCACTGGGCTACTCCTTGCATCCCAAGGACCCTCTTCTAGTCCTCGATGGTTGGAGTTTAGCTACTAGTGACATTGTACAGACCTACTCACCAACCACTCCTACATATTCTAGTAGCCGGCCATCATCTTATAACGACCATTATGAGGTTACCTTCACCGCAAAGCCGGTTAGGGATGGCAACCTTATCTATGCACTAGGCAGCCTGATGCCTAAGAATAGCTACTCCACACCAACTACCAGAGACACTGACCATGAGCAATTCCCTTTCATGAAAGGAGTGGATCAAGATGGTGATCCAATGTCTATTAGTTTTGACGCAAGCTCAGAAAGTGACACTGATTGGGATGACCATGAGGTCAACGCAATCAATGATAATGATGGACTTCTCAATCGTGTTAATCCACAGAATATTAAGTGCACACCCCCTGCCCAAGATGATGAGCATTATAGAACATCGCCCACTGGAAACATAAATAACAGAACTCCTCGGTGTGAAGACGATGAGCCAATCATTCACGCCTTAAGGAGCCCTATGAACGAGGGAGATCAAGAGGGCAATGAAGTCGATAATGCAAATCTAGAAGGGATCACCTTAGGGCAAGGATCACATCCCCAAGCGCATCCAAGATTGAGGTATCCTCCAAGTCATGTTGAGTATAATTCGGTAACTGCTCGCAACCTACAACTAGTTCATGAAATACTAGATAACTCGGAGCCCGACCTAGCAAGGGCCCTAGCATAGGATCAATTTGCTGGGTGGATATTGCAAATCCTTCAAACCACTATGGTGCAGTTGGAGAGATATCACAATCAATGAACTGGAATCCAAACAAGTACTTCGGGCGAGGTACTACCCCCGTTACAACACAGGAACGAGATTCTTCCACTAATCAATGATCGATATGTTGGCCATGGGACATGTGCTCAAACAGGTCAAAGAACTAATACTTGATCTCGAGCTCAGAACCTTGGTGGGAGGCAACTACGCTTCGACACTAAAGACAACATAATTCCATGTAAATAGGAAACAATCCATGACCTTCTACCAGGAGATTTGCACCATTATCTCAACCGAACAACTGGTTGTGATCCAAGGCAGAACGTCTTTGATCAGATGGGTTCTTATGAGCCTCCATCTAGTTACAGACACAATCGCTCACCAACAAACTACAACTCTACTTATTGGCAAAGGTGGAGGTTGTAGGGTCAAGAATGTTGACTAGAGGGGGGTGAATAGGTATTTTTAAAATTCTCTTTAGCTAAAACTGAGTTTTAGATGTGGAAGCATAAATCAAATAACGATCATTATAGATAATAGACTTAGGAGGATTACCCATGTACATTCTTTACCAATATGTCCTTTTTCTCATCAATTATAGCAAGTTGGGCTTTTGCTTCTATTCTTTATCTTCTTGTCTTGCTTCTTGCCGGTTTGCTTCTTCCTTGATGACATTTGCTTCTTATCCATCTTGTTAGGGTACACCAAGGCGAAGTGTTCCTTCTTGTGGCAACTAAAGCACTTGTTATTCTTAAAGCATTTTCTATTTTCCTTTGTGTTTCTCTTCTCCTTCTTATTGATGAAGCCAATTCCTCTCTTATAATATGATTTCTTTTGGTTGCTCAAGATATTGTCAAGAGAGACCTTGCCCTTGTAACATCTTTTCAAGTTATTTTTTAATTTCTTGATTTGGGCCATAAGCTCTTCATTTTCCTCTACAAGGTTAGTTTCACACGACATAGAGGAAATATAAGCATCTAATTTAGAGTGGCAAGGCATATCAATTAAACTATCACAAAAGGCGGATATGTTAACCTTAGATGAGATGCAAGGGCTAACAACTATACAATGCAAATCATCTAATAAAATCATATGTAATGCCTATATTCACCTTGGGTTTAGTGAGATCCTTGAGGAGGAGAGACTCATACTCTTCTTTTAGCACATCATAAATATTTTGAAGAGAGACATGCTCTTTCTTCAAAGCGGCCTTCCCAAGGTACCCATTAAGCTCCTCAAGCATATCCATCAACTCATCATATGCAGATTCATCATCATTATTTACCTTATCATTACCTTTCGTCATAAAGCAATGAGTTGATATGGATGGGCTTATGAACTCATCATTGTCGGAGTTAGAGTTAGAGTATTCTTCTCCCGACATCCACTCTTCTATGCAATCATCCTTGGTTGAGGTGGACGTTTCATAAGTTTTTTTAAGTTGTGTCCACATCCCATGAGAGCTCTTAAGATCGCATACATCATTGAACATTTCTACACGCAAAGTACTAAATAAAGCGTTAATTTCTTGAGTGTTGAGATGTAAGTTTTCTCTTACTCATTTTTGGAGCAAAATGATCCATAGGAGGAGAAAAACTCACATCTATAATTTGCCATATTTTAAGGCTCAAGGCCTTAAAGTAACATGACATGCGGTTTTTCCAGTGAGTATAATTTGTAACATTAAATTGAGATGTCTCACCGAGGTGTACTATATCACTAGTCATCATCCTCTACTCTTTAGGCGGTGAAGCGTAAAAGAATAAGTGACTAAGCTCTGATACCACTTGTAGGGTCGAGGAGACTGACTAGAGGGGGTGATTAGGGGTTTTTTAAATTCTCTTTAGGTAAAACTGAGTTTTAGATGCAGAGGCATAAATAAAATTGGTTTTGCTCAATTAAGGTCTAAATCTAGTTTCACTAAGTACACCAATAACCTAGTCAATGTAAAGGTTGCACTCCTAGGGTGAAAAAAAAAATCAATACAATTCTAGGAATACAAACTGTAAGAATGTAAACGAGTACAAGGAAACAAACCACAATTGACATATTAATTTTTTGCTGTGGTGTTCAGAGACTTGTCGATCTCCCCTAGTCCACATTGAAATAAGCCTAAATAAATTGGACTAGCTACACGAAGTAAGCCAAACACCTCAATTTTACTAGTGGTAGCTCTTTCCTCCTCTGAGTAGGTGAGCTCTAACCTTCACAATATGTCGGACCTTCTCTCAAGCTTCTTGAGAAGATCACTGGATCATGACGCATCTAACACCGTTTAGGAGTTGGCAACCTTTAAGAGTAACAAGTCAAGCCTATTGCTTGACTCTCACCAAGTGTAACACATGCACAAATGGATACTCAATTCATCTCTAGAAGCAACACATGTACTATATACACACTAACTCAAGAGATTGAAATGAGATGCATCAACCTTGCCCCCCAATCGGCCATGGTGGGTATTTATAGCCTCCCACATAAAACTAGCTGTTGGAACAAGATTTCAGCAAAAGCAACATGGGTCAGTACTACCGTCAACTAATGGCCGGTCGTACATCCCTCCTCTACAATAGCTAGAAAAATGGTCATTACAACCGCTGCCGGTTCGACCACCCACACAGAGTCCGATTAGACCATACTGGCCAATCAGACCGCCACATAGGCCAGTTGTATTGCACAACCAAGAACGATAAAAATGGCTCTGTGGAAAAAAGCAATCGGCGGCCAACCCTAGTTGGACCGTACAACCAATCAGACCGCTCACATAGAATCAATCGTATCGTTGGTAGGTCTGACCGCTCAAACAGAACTGATCGTACTACTGACCAATCTGATCGCTCACACAGCCGACAGACCGTCAGTCAGTCACACTGCAAAATATAAAAAGGAGTTTACTTTCTCTAGGATGCCCATTGTCCCATGTTCTAAGTGTGTTGAAAGCCCAAATTCTATTGTGTCCAAATGCGTCAGGAAATGGGCTCAGACGAGGTGCAGAGTTCGCTGAAATACTACTACAAACCTGTGAGTTTTATTCGTTGATGAATTGAAGAAGATAATTTTACTGACTTTGAGACACAAGCAAATACATCGATTGTATGATATGACTAGTAATACATTGATGTAAGATACGATCCTATGGTAGGTTATTTGGTGCGTGCTTGTTCATCTAAAATGTCACTGCATCCCATTACTGCGTGATTGTATGATATTTTGCTTGTTATTTGTTAGCTAAGCACTTTGGAACTGTACTGATTGCTACGAAATTCCTGTTCTAAAGTCTAAACAAGCCCATAGCATTCATTTCACTCGTTGCGATGCAACTACCGTTTCAATATCAAGAAAAAAAATGCAACTACCAACTCGACGAAAACTACTTGCACATTACACCTTCGTAATTTACAGACACGCACTTAGGTCCCTCTTCTGCTCAGAAAAGCCCAGAAAGGGCGAAAAGTAAAACCGCAAAGGATCCCTCGCTAGGGTTTTATAAATTGTCCCGCCCCCAACCCTTCGCGGCCTCTCGCGCCGCCACCTCCCATACCGTGCCCTCTCGCTCGCGCACGGCCACACGCGCCCGAAATCCTAACCTCCAACGGCGACGATGGCGGCGGCGACATCAGGCGGTGGCGCTCGGGCGCTGTCCCAGCGGGAGCAGGACATCCAGATGATGCTCGCCGCCGACGTCCACCTCGGCACCAAGAACTGCGACTTCCAGATGGAGCGCTACGTCTTCAAGCGCCGTACTGACGGTATCACTCGAATCCCCTCGAGGCCACCCAAATATTTAACATCCAGCGTGTGCCGTGCTAGACATCGTAGATCCGTTCGTGGTGTTGGTTTGACTTGGTGCGAAAATGCTGTCTTTAAACTGGCCTCTGTTTAGATCTTGTTATGTGTGTAGGGTTGCTAACGCTGCGGCACAGTGTTTAGTCGAAAATTGTTGATGTGTTAAAGTGCGAAGCCATGTCGGTTATTTTACAAGTGGTACAAATGTCTTGTCGAATCGCTTCAAAAGTTTGTAGTGGTATGGTAGTTGTTGAGGCTTCACTAGCGTGAGAATTTAGGGGGCGGGTGGAATTTGACCTGTTTGGCCAGAACACCCAATTTGTGATTCAGCAGAATGTGATCTCATAACCGCGAACCGTGGCAGTGATTTGTGGACATTGGACAGCATCAAAACATGTGTATTTTCTGTGTGGTGTATGAGAATTTTAGCATAGCCAAATGCTAAGACGCTTTACTCTCGGATGACCGAGTCGCTTTGTCAGTTGACTATGGTGAACTGCAAGTTAATGAGGTGACCGTTCTGTACTGTCTTTCAGGTATTTACATCATTAACCTTGGCAAAACCTGGGAGAAGCTTCAGTTGGCTGCGAGGGTTATTGTTGCTATTGAGAACCCGCAGGACATCATTGTGCAGTCTGCTAGACCCTATGGCCAGAGGGCTGTCCTCAAGTTTGCACAGTACACCGGTGCTCATGCCATTGCTGGCAGGCACACTCCTGGTACATTCACCAACCAGTTGCAAACGTCATTCAGTGAGCCACGCCTCCTTATCCTGACCGACCCCAGGACTGATCATCAGGTAAAATTTAATATTTTTTACTAGCTTTTGCGTGATTCAATTTGCCAATTGAGGGCATTCTGAAATCTGCCTGTTCAACTGTGTACAGCCCATCAAGGAATCTGCACTTGGAAACATTCCTACCATTGCCTTCTGCGACACCGACTCTCCTATGCGTTATGTTGATATTGGCATTCCTGCCAACAACAAGGGGAAGCAGAGCATTGGTTGCCTATTCTGGCTGCTTGCCAGGATGGTTCTGCAGATGCGTGGTACGATCCTCCCAGGACAAAAGTGGGATATCATGGTTAGTTAGCTTTCACAATCCAAAGCAGTATCCTGCTTGCCAATGTTTAGACTATGGTACTAATACAGTACTTTTCTTCATCATCTAATTACTCCTGCCTGCTGTTTCCCTTTTGTAGGTTGATCTGTTCTTCTACAGAGACCCAGAGGAAGCAAAGGAGCAGGAGGAAGAAGAGGTTCCGCTAGCTCCTGACTATGGTGCAGTTGCAGAATATACCGCCCCAGCAGCTGACAACTGGGGTTCTGAATGGCCTGGTGAAGCTGCAGCTCCACCTGCTGCCCTACCAGCACAAGCTGGGGCTGACTGGACTGCTGCTCCAGGTTTGATTACTCTTATTTCGTAATAACATAATTAAGTTTTAAGTGTATGCCAACAGAAAAATCAACGTGATCTTCTGCCAAGTGTTTCACCATTCACGCATCTAGTTTGTCTTAAGATTTTTCCTTACTTGAATGTCAATGCTATCTTGTGGCTGTCTGGAGGAGGCTTGAGGTTGGGTTTAAGCGAGAAGCTGTAACAAGCTAAAGCTCCTGGCATAATTATTTTTGGGGTAGCTTAAGGTTTAGCCCACATTTCTTTTGATGAAGTCAAGCTGCCCTCTGGCCCATAGACTAATGTGGGTTAAATTAGAAGCTTTAGCACAACACAAGGTCTTTGCTTACTCAAAGAATAATAAGGTTCTGAGAGTTGGATCATGGTAAAGCGTGTCCACGTTTGTTGCTTTTTCCCCTTTATTTTCCACGGTTGCTCTAATTGATATATCAGCTAAGCACTTAACTGTTATGCTTTTACCAGTCACTATTCAGTAGTTTGATATAGATGACAGATTGATTGTTGTTTGATCGACCTGAAATGTTCAGAACATGCTTACGTTGTTATTTGGAATTGCAGCTCCTGTGGCTGATGGTGGATGGGATGCAGCTGCTGCTCCTGCTCCTGCTACCACAGGTTGGGAACAAGGCAGTGCCCCTGCCGCAGCATCACCTACTCCTAACTGGGAGTAAAAGAGTTAAGTGCATGATTCTTGAGACGAAGGCTGAGTTATTTGCTGTCAGGTATCTGTTGGTAGACACTGTTTCAGTAGATTTAATTTACAGCATGAGTTGGATGCAAGTCAATTGTGTTCTTGACTCTGCCGGGACTGCTAGTTACCCAGCCCTTTTTGTTACCCCTCACGGATAGCTTTATTTTAAGTTCATTTTGCGAACAAGTGTATGCCCTGCAACAGATTGGTGAAATTTTCTTGTTCGTATGATGTTTACTGTTTGATCTTGGATGATCCGACTGTTTTCTTATTTATTTTATGATACTATTAGCTATCACATGATATGGTACCCAAGATATGTACTTTGAGATGATGCCCGTGAAATAAAAATTTGTCAGATACGATGTTTAGTGAAGAAATAACGTGAAAATTGGCGATGGTTGAGTACTTTTGTTCTGGTGTGTCCTAAACTACTGGTCACAAGTTTATAAACACACGTACAATTTGAGTGAATGAACATGATCCTGCAAAAACATTTTTCCTGACCAAAAACCTGGTATGTGAATGATCTTGGGAACTGTGCATGGATCGGTTGCCAATGTGCGAGTCCATGTATGCTTTAAGGTGAATCAGTTTTGCGTTCTGATCTTGTATCTCATGGAAATTGTTCTGGGCGCACCGGCGCCGCGTGGTATGTGCTCTGACAACGGTGGCATAGCACCACCAGCTCCTTGCGCAGAATCTTCATCACATGCTTCACACCTGCCTCTCCTTTCGACTGTGGTTGATGATTTATGGCTACGATTAATAGCTTATAATCTAGCTGTTTTAAAATGGCTATAAATGGTAAGTTGTTTGAAAACAGAGAAGAAAAAATTGTTCTATTTATTTATTTTAAAAAAAATTATAAACTATAAACTAAAAAGAACGGAGCCATTCTGTCTCGCTGACTGAGCCGAAGCAATTTGAAAAGCCGGCGAAAGTAACTTCAGGATTGTGTACAACGCACAGGATGCCACGCGACAACGAAACCAGTAGGGGTGAAAACGGGTCGGATTCGGACGGATATTGCTGTTACCATATCCTAACCCATATTTTTTCTCCGGATTCGGTACCAATCGGATTCGGTATCAATCGGATTCGGTGTCGGATCGGTCGGGATTAACCTATTTCGCTTGCACCTACTTGTTTGTAAGGAATGCATACGGTGCGATAAATGGAGTAGGACGACCGAATTGATGTTACTATTTAATAGCTGATGTGGAAGATTTTATTCTACCATTGCAAAGAAAATGAAACGTCAAATAGTAGCACTAACCTGAAATCAAAGTTGAAGATGTATCGGATTCGGACGGATATTCGGATTCGGACGGATATTGCTGTTACCATATCCTAACCCATATTTGTTTCTCCGGATTCGGTACTAGTCGGATTCGGTACCAATCGGATTCGGTGTCGGATCGGTCGGGATTAACCCGACCCGTTTTCACCCCTAGAAACCAGACGATGCCCCCACCACATGATTACAGGAAATTTCATAGTTTTTTTTTTTTGAAACGCGGCAGGACAGGATTTATTAACACTTCAAATTTAAGGTAGAAGAGACTCGAATTTGATGGGTGGATTTATAACATTTGTGCCCAAAAGAGTTCGCAGGAAATTTATGGAATGATCAATGCGTCATAATAGTCATACGCGCATATCCTCACACTGCAATATTACCACTACATGATGTGCAAGCTGACTCGCTCATGGAAGGTCTGAACCGCCGAGTCACAGCAGGGACCTGATCCGGTCGCCGTCGGTCTGGACGTGGCTCCGGGTGATCTCCCCCACGCTCCGGCAGCCACAGAGCGCCATGGCCAGCTCCAGCTCCTTGTTCAGCATCTCGATCACGTGCCTCGCCCCCGCCTCCCCCCTCGCCGCCAGCCCGTAGAACACCGGCCTGCCTACCTGCAAAAGCACGCGCGAGGGGCACAAATTTGCGTCTAAATCTCGCGGTTCTTAGTGGAAAGAGTCGATCGATCGGTTGTTCATTGAGAGGGGAAGGGAAGGAGTACCATGACTGCTCGTGCACCGAGCGCCAACGCCTTGAGCACGTCGGTGCCTCGCCGGATTCCGCCGTCCACCAACACCGGGACAGCGCCCGCCACCGCCTTAACCACCTGCAGACGCAGCGAACCCCCCTTTTTTTTCAGCCATCGGAGGCGACTGACAAGCCAGCAAGGCCCGTTCTAATAAAAAGCAAGTGCACTGCCTCGCATGGTTTTCAGGAGGCAATGTGGCGTGAAACCGAGCTACTATTGGAGACGGCTGGTTACCTCTTCGAGAACAGAAATGGTGGCCGGCACGTAGTCGAGCTGCCGTCCGCCGTGGTTGGACACAATTACGCCGGCCGCGCCGGCCTCCACTGCTCTTCTGGCTGCTTTTGCGTACCGTTAAAAAGGTTAGTTAATATCTACTACTCCAGTAAGCATGCATGTCAGAAGTTTGTGTCTGTTACGTAATTCAGACTTATTAGTTGCATGATGGCTCGTAATAGCTGCTTTAGCTTTCACTACTGTTAATTTTGAAGCCACTGCATGCGCTCTCTCTCTCTCTCTCTCTCTCTCTCTCTCTCTCTCTCTTGTTGAGTTACACTTCAACCCTTAGGATGAATGGAACAGGGTCATTACCGTCCTCGGCGGTGAGGATGCCCTTGAGTAGAATCGGCAGGCTTGTTATGGATTTCAACCACTCTACGTCCTGCAAAAGTACTGGATGTGGGAGCACATACTATAGAACCAAAAAATCTCACTATTTGGGTATCAATTCTCCTGTCATCGTACCTTCCATGATAACGATGGGTCCTTAGGACGCCCTTTCTGCAAATTAAAAGGAGAAGCTTTCTGTTGAGTCTTTCAGAAAGGAAAGGAGTTCATCCACTGTCACCAACTATTTATTATCGAAATTTTCCAACGGAATATACTCCAGATCAAAGCTTGTAGCAAGCAAACATTTCACTCACGTTAAGATCTTCTGTTGACACCAAACCGTAAAGGTTTGGATTGCGTGGGGGAACCAACCTGCATGAACAATCAGTTCAGTAACCGAACATAACAAAAAAGAATTTTGCGCATGCTGATGTTCTAGTTCTTAGGCCCCGTTTGGCACAGCTCTAGCTACGAGATCTATGCTGGATCTGTAGTTTGTTGACTAAATTAAAGTGATTTAAATATTTTTATTTAATATATAATATAAATGAAATGAGTCATGTAAATGCACTTAACATGTCTGCAACTCTAGATTCAGGATTTCCTAGAGCTAGAGCTCTGCCAAACGGGGCCTAAGAACTATGCATGCTAATCAAATTTTAACCTTCCAGAAACGAAGGGTTAGAGTATGGAAGTTCATGGAAGTTCTGATATGTAAAATAATAATATGGTTGGCTAAATCTTCAGAACATTTCGTGAATAGCATCTTACTTATTTCTGATATCAGCTTCACGCCGACCGAGCAAGGGAGTGTCGACCGTCAGAACGATCGCCTTGAATCCACAACTCTCAACCCGCCGTATCAAAGTTACGGTAACATCTCTGTTCTTGATCACCTATAATGCTTATGAAAAATTTCAGAGATCATGAATATCATGGAAAACGAATTTTATAAGGAGCTCAAGTTTAGATATCATACATATAACTGAAAAAAGCGAATGGCATTGCAACTGGAGGCAACATCCTCAATTCTGCGACTGGATGAGAAGGAAAGCACCTGCATGGCAAATATGAACAAGAAAGATGAGTGCATGATAGGATGATCCTGAAAAATTACTAGTTACCAACCATTATGGTGTTACATGCTGCGGCAGCTCTCGCTGTAGCCACTTCCCCTGAAATAATAATTTATAAAGAGATGTAGAGATATCACTAGTGCTTTATGCTTAGATGACACATCGTATCATTTAGAGGAAAAAAAAAGATTTGGAATTTAGGACCTTCTGGATTTGCTACTTTGTGCGTCCCTGTTGGAGCGACAATTATGGGTGAGGGCATGTTATATCCTAGCAAGGTTGCTGACATGTCTATCTTGCTGACATCTACAAGAACTCGGGGTCGTAACCTGCGGAATCCACAGCAAGAAAACTTTCAGTTCCTAATTCTTCATTGAATTATGAAGTTGTGACTTATGAGTGCGGTGTGAACAGTACAGAATTCTTCCATATGCTGCAATGTTTTCCCTCAGTGTGTTCTCATCCTCTGCTCCTCCGTTGATAAAATCATACTGCGTCTTTGACAGCGCTTTCTTGGCGAGTTCTTGATACTCACGAACGTTGACCGGTAGATCATTCTCCATTTTTTGCTACACACAATTGTTAAAAAGGTCATTAAGTTGTTCCGAATATCTGTGGCTCAACTATGTACCAGTTATCATCTTGGTGCTGGGCTGGATCTTTGAGCTGGGTAAAGGGTGAGTTGATGAAGGTTGAATTCAAGAAAAATTTGCAGTTTTTCTTCTAAGACTACAGTAACCATGAACTAGAGCAGGAAACCTAAAATATATACTGGCCTCATGGGATCATGGCCTGTGTTCCGCAAACAAACCCTATAAATCTAGTCACAACAGGCTTCAGTGAAGAAGATAGTGAGATCCGCCATACTAAGAGTGAGTTGAAGAAGAAAATCATGTGCGCCAATCAAAATCCATACCTCCAGATGTTTTGGGGAGGGAGGACGTACGACTACCAGAGATGCCAGAAAGACCAATGAAAGCGGGAGGAAGCATCTTCTTATGCGCGTGTATATATAGGCTCGTAAGCAATGCTTTCATAAAATACACAATAAAAATGGATTATTAAAACAATAGAAGATACAGATTTAACGTGAAAAATCCTTACGAAGAAAAACCACGGATGTATAAAGACAGAATATCAATATATGGAAAAATTACATGCACAAAAAACTTCAACATATCTAGACGCAATACGACTACAAAGTGTGTGTATATATATATATATATATATATATATATATATATATATATATATATATATATATATATATATATATATATATATATATATATATATATATATATATATATATATATATATATATATATATATATATATATATATATATATATATATATATATATATAGGAAAATTACGTAAGGCACCCACATCCGATACACGTGTATGATTGATAAATTTTTTGAGTTTGGGTATGAAAATGTTTTATACCCTTAATATATTTATGGTAAGTAAGTTTTGAACTCAGTTCAAACTAGTTTGAACTACTTTTGAATTCAATGCGACTACAAAGTGAGTATATACCATAAAAATAGTTCAAACTAATTAAACTAAAGTTGAATTTAATTTTTTCAAGTTTGACACCTCAAATATACTTTTTATGGGTATATGAAAATACCCACATCAAACGTTATAATCTCAAAGCAAATCAACGGTATTGATATGGGTGCCTAGGCACCATGGTGCATGAAACACTCGTCCTATATATATATATATATATATATATATATATATATATATATATATATATATATATATATATATTAAGAAATAAAAGTAAATAATGGAGAAAGAAACTAAATTAAAGTCTAATATGATTTAGCGTGTGCATCGCTCAACGCCACATATGATGAGTTTATAGGCACGATAATAAATTTAGATCATATTTTAGCACAAAGTTAGGGATGCTGCCCACTCGAAATCAAATTTCACCAAAGATGCTACGCGAATTTTTTGTACGGATAATCCATTTTTTATTCGAAATTACATAAATATACCCGCGGGAAAATTTTTTACAAAAATAGGCTCCAGTCGCCGAACCGTGGGCGACGGAGTTAATCGCCTTAACCGCATCGCGACACAATTTGTCTCATTGCATGAGAGCGACTACATCCGATCGCTCTTCCGTTAGCGACTAGCATGCGATCGCTCTTCCGTTTAGCGACTAGAATTCGATCGCCATCCCGTAGGCGATCGCATGTAGCCCCCGTGTTTTGTTTTAGATTTTGTGAATTTTGTAACGTTGAACGGGTAAAAAATACGGTGAAGTTGTAATAAAAGTTTATGTTAATTGTATATTGTAGGTGTGCAAAAAGTTTTAAAAATTTTTTTTCATGAAAGATTGAGTAAAGAACGATCGATACATACACTGTTAAGTGAGATAGTTTATGTGCGGAGAGAGATAATAGACTTATGTAAATTTAAATAAACTTCATATTATAATCGTGAGTAACATGCCGCATGTTTTTTCATTACATGCATAAATACATAGCATCTGCAGCGTCGCCTCACTAGTCACCCTGGTGTGCCCCGTCACCGCGCCCGCGTCCTCCCATACGGCCTCGCTTAGCCCTCCTCCGGTGCAACGGGTTAGGGACGATCCAAAAAGTAAAACGAGGAGGAGGGTGTCTATCCCGCGGGGCGGGCGAGTCACCGCACTCGGCCAGGTGCTCTCCGGTGCACCGGGAGGGCATCGCGCACATAACCTCCGGTGCTACGTCGAGTAGTGTCCATGCCACCGGCAGACGCGCAAAATCGTCCACTTCTCCGGCCCGGGAGATGCCGAGACGCCGTGCCGCCGGTAAGCACCGCAATATTAATAACGTTAGTTCGTTGCATATCGTCTTCTGATAAACACGATATAAGAACCTCTCGCGCACTGCGCTCGGTGCCATCCACGCAGAGGAGGCGTACACCCTCGCGTAGAAGGCGTGAAGTGAACCGGTGTAGGAGGCCCCGCCAGCCGAACCCCGGCCGCCCGGTGAGGTGGTGGAGGACGATTCACGTAGGTGCACGAGTGGTGCCACGCTGGTCGGGGTGGACGAGCGATCAAGCGGCGGGCGTGGAGACCGCCGAGTAGCGTCGCGCAGAGAGTAGGCCAACGATCGTCCGCCGCGCTGCACCCGACGCGCAAAGCCGATGCCCTCTCATGGGTCGGTGCGCACCATCGAGAGCCTCTCGATCGCCCCGAGTCGAGGCATAGGCGTAACCGACGCCACCGACACAAAGACATGAAATGGTTGATTATCAAACGACATTACCATTTGGGAATCTTTGAAATGACATGAAACGCATCGCGATGTGAGCGCCGCGCGCGGCGCGAGGGTGCGTGTCCGTCGGAGCGGCGACGTGTGGCGGCGGGTCTACCACATATACGAGCTCGCACGGGTCGCGGCCGGTACCAGTAGCGGTACTCGGCGTACTCTGCGTCAGACGGGCCGTCCTCCTCCACGCGGTCGTCGAGCGCACCGCCATCGCCGACCCATGGTCGCATCCTCAACGACCGATCGGTGCCTCTTTTCACTCCTTCGCGCTTTGCTGCGTGATAGAACCATTATCGATGTGAGATACTTGCGAACGCAGAGGTATGTAAATATTTAGCGTAAACGATCACTCACCCGCACGTGGCGCGGAATCGATGGTCCGAATGGTGCAGAACCGGCCGCCGAGTTCGAATCGCCGCATCACCCTGGGTGCGAGTCCTCCACGTAGATGAGGTACACGAAGCCCGGCGGGTGAGCCGTAAAGCCCGATCACGCCAAACAAAGTGAGGACGACCCGCCAGAGCACGGGCTCGAACCGCCAGATCTGCAGACGGCTCGCGCCGACGCCGTCCGGTGTGATGCGGTGAGCCGCTCCAAAGACCCAGACGCCTGTGTGACTCGCACGCGCGCGAATCGTACTCGCAAGAAATATAAGCCGCTTAGAATGACGATCGCCAATAAGACGTAAATAGTTGATCGTGATAATACTTACTCGACGACGGCACCGGATAGAACCCATCGTCGGCGGCCAACGTCTCCCCTCGATACATCTCGCCCGCACGCCCATGTCGTCTAGCACAGTCGCCCGAGGCTTAAGCGCCGAACGACCACAATCGCAGAGCGCCGACAGACCGATGAGGATCGAGTTCGCCTTGACCTCGTGCACGCATCGCATAGGGCGCGATGCGTCGCGCAAGCACGGCCGATCCCGGTGACGACGGTGGGGCTCGCGTCGCCGATCGCCTCGCATAAGCGATAAGGCGCGCATCCACCGAGTTGCCGTGGTGGTGGTGAAAAGCACTAACCAAAATGCCCACAAGACGACGCCTGTGTGGCGCGACACGGTGATCGTCGCACTGTGGAACCATGCGCCCACCGAATTCAAACAAGTTTTTATTAGTACGTCATACCACAAATAAACGGTTGGACGACACGATCGAATGTAAAAACCACGCATCTGTGATCGTGAGCCACCTCGCGTCGGCCCATGGGTGCGCCTCTGCGAACACGCGTGGCCGAGGGCGGTGGAACGACACCTCGACCGCCAAGGTGTCGGCGCCGCCGTCGTGCGCGTCTCGCCGCCAACGGTCCACCAAAGCCGTCGAGGGAACGATCGAACGGAAGCGCCGTGATCGCTCCCGCCCGCCTCGCCCCGCCTCGCCCCCGCCGCGCCGCATCTCGCCCGTGGCTCGCACCATCCGGCAAGAGGAGTAGCCCGCATCCCGCACCGCAAACAAAGTGAAGGTCAAGACGGAATGAACTTACGGCCGCACTAAACGCCGGAGTAGTGCAAACCGGCATCCAACGAGGGTCGAGTCTCCGTGCCACGCGAGGTGTGCGTGTCGGACCACTCCCACCGAGGCGGCTCGTCCGTGCTCCCTGTCGGCACTAGACGGAAGCGCGATGAGAGCGGTCCACGTGCTCGCCCAACAGGCGCATGCATCGCCACTCGGAGGCACGTCCAGCACGAGCCATACCTGCAAAATTTGTACAATAATTTCTACATTAAATTTCTACACTACATTTTCTAAACTAAATTTCTAAACTACATTTTCTAAACTATTTTTTTAATTAAATTTCTACACTATTTTTCTAAACTAAATTTTCTACCCTAATTATCTACACTAACTATCTACACTAATTATCTACACTAACTATATTTCTAAACTAATTTTCTAAACTAATTATCTACACTAATTATCTACACTAACTATCTTTCTACACTAAATTATCTAAAATAATTATCTACACTAATTATCTACACTAATTATGTACACTAACTATATTTCTAAACTAATTTTCTAAACTAATTATCTACACTAATTATCTTTCTAAACTAATTTATGTACACTAATATCTACATAACTATCTTTCTACACTAACTATATTTCTAAACTAATTATCTACACTAACTATATTTCTACTCTAATTTTCTAAACTAATTATCTACACTAACTATATTTCTACACTAATTTTCTAAACTAATTATCTACACTAATTATCTACACTAACTATCTTTCTACACTAAATTATCTACACTAACTATCTTTCTACACTAAATTATCTAAACTAAATTATCTAAACTAATTATCTACACTAACTATCTTTCTACACTAAATTATCTAAACTAAATTATCTAAACTAATTATCTACACTAACTATCTTTCTACACTAAATTATCTAAACTAAATTATCTAAACTAATTATCTACACTAACTAATTTTCTAAACTAATTATCTACACTAATTATCTACACTAACTATCTTTCTACACTAAATTATCTACACTAACTATCTTTCTACACTAAATTATCTAAACTAAATTATCTACACTAACTATTTTTCTAAACTAATTTATCTACACTAACTATATTTCTAAACTAAATTATCCACACTAATTATCTACACTAACTATCTACACTAACTAATTTTCTAAACTAATTATCTACACTAACTATATTTCTAAACTAAATTATCTACACTAACTATATTTCTAAACTAATTTTCTACAAGAACAAAAAATTACTCAAAATCGCGCACGCCTCTCTCTCTTCTTCTCCTCTCCCCTCCCTCTTCTCCTCTCTCCTCTCTTTCTCTTCCCTTCCTCTTCTCCTCCTCTCCTCTCTTTCTCCTTCTCTCGCCAAGAAGTGGACGTTGTCGGGCGGGCCGCCACCGCCTTATATTCACCATCGCGCCCAACGGTTGGGCGATCGATATGCACGCCAACAGTTGAGCGACTTATTTGCAATCGCCGAACCGTTGGCGATCGAGTTAATCGCCCAACGGCTGGCGACTCTCCACCGCCGCGTCCGGTTAAGCGATAAGTCCGCCGCCAACGGTTCGGCGACGAGCCTATTTTTGTAAAAATTTTCCGCGGGTATATTTATGTAATTTCGAATAAAAAATGGATTATCCGTACAAAAAATTCGATGCTACGCGCCGTGCGAATTCTTGCGTACGATCGGGGAGCACATGAAGACATTTCCCGCCACGTGAACTCACGAGTTTTCGGCTTAAGACGGTCCCTCACCGACAAGCTGCGGATGGGCAAAGACGAGTACGCACTCAACAGTGGTCCAAACCTTCCTTCCGATGACCGATCGTAACATCCCAAAAACAACCGCGAATTGACAGTGATGTCGCCGTTCGCGGCCATGGCAGCTGCGGGCTGCGGCGCTCTCCGCTCGACCACGACATGAGGTTTGGAGAGAAGCGTCGCGCGTGGAGCCGGGCCATGGCACGGCCGCCCTGACGTATGCCTGTTTTTTTTCCTGAAACTTATGACTTTTCGCTATGGCTTTTGGCTTTTAGGCTGTTTGTGCGAGAGATTACAGAGTAACAGAACCTTACGTGTGGTTTTTGCCGATATAATGAAATCGGTACAGTATGTACTATAATTAACTAGTAGATCCAATTTTAAAAAGATACTCTATTTAAAAGTTGTTACTGTAGAAAAATTAAAAAGCAGCTTCTAAAAATTAAAAAGAATAGACGTGTAAAAAGGAACATGGCCTGTCCGCCAAGCCAAGCCAAGCCAAGGTTGTTCGGCCCCGGGCGCGGCGGACAGCAATGGCACATTGGCCTGTGCCATCCGGACGTGTTAGGTATAATATGGCTATCATGTAAGCAGGTCCATAAATTAAGCGATCAACTAAAGTTATTAGTTATTAACGCCCAAGCATCCAACAGTAATAGGTGTTAACATTTGTACATCTGTAGAGACCGGATACTAATTCCTATTTTGTGATTGGTTAGAATAGAAAAATAGCACCTAAGGTTTGCTTATAAATGCAGGGTTAGAACTCGAAAGCAAGGTGTTGGGCTTTACTCCACCACATAGAGGTGATGAGGAGCTTAAGGGTCTGTTTGGGAGAGCTCCACCAACTCTAAATCCACGAAAAACAGATCCGGATTCAATTTTATTAGCCAAACAGTTTTAGCTCCAGCAGCTCCACCGTGGATCTGCTCCACCAAAACCATGAATCTGGCTCCAGATCCACCAAATTGGTGGAGCACTCAGGGTGCTCCACCAAACTCAAGTTGGTGGAGTTGGGAAAATTACCCACCATGCCATCGATTACACAAAAAAACGGTTCGTTCTTTCTTTCCGTCCTCTTCCGTCGCCGCGCGCCGGCCGGCCGGCTGCGTTTCGCCACCGCCACCGCTTCTACCGCGCCGCTCGCTCTCCTCCCATTGCCTGCGACGGATGCGCCTCGGCGGCGCTGCGCCGCGCGGCCGCTCGGCCGGCCAAGGCTTTGGCCGGCCGGCCGGCCGCCCGCCACCGCCACCGCTTCGCCGCGCCGCTTTCCTCCTCTCCTCGCGCGCGCCGCCTCGGCGGCCGCCGCGCCGCCCGCGGCCGCCGCTCCGCCTCCTCTGCGCGCTGCCGCCTCATCGGAGGAAGAAGAATGGAATCGCTCCACCGACGCGTGGGGCCTGTGGAAGTGAGATAGAGAGAGGTGGAGCTGTACCAAACACTTTGACGAATCCCAGATCCACGATGGAGCTGCTCCACGATGGATCCAAGTGAATCTGGTGGATCTAGGTGGATCTGGAGCTGGTGGAGCTCTGCCAAACAGGCCCTAACTGTAGCTCACAAGTCCAACGTTTGTGCTCTATTGATTTACTTTTTAACCAACGGTAGATACATCTTTGAGAGAGGATAAAACGCGCAAAAAATACTAGCCTCTTGTCCCTTGTGTCGGCTGCTCTAGTGGCTATTGTGAGTGAACAAGAAAGTGCATCACACAACACACATTGGGCCGTTCTTGTCATTTTAGAGGCCTTAGACGCGACAAAAGTAAGACTTTTCGTTCTAACATAAATATGTAATAATACTTTTTAAATCAATTATAAAATCTAAATTTCAATACAGTAATCATTAGACAGTACATCACAAAATACAAAGTACTTATTAATGACATTAGACAGTACATTACAAAATACAAAGTACTTGTAGTGGTTACAGACCAAACAGAGAGAGAGAGTATGGTAGTGGGGAGTTGAGTAAATGAATGGCTTCTGGGTCTTCCCCGTGGCCTATGCCACACATATATATACCCAAATGATGAGTGTTTGGACAGTAATACCCTTACACATGAGTGTTCCCCTCAGGGGCACTCGTGTCATTACATATGTCCTATTTCGGACCTTACATCCTCCTAACAGGCCTACTGGGCTTAGGTGGGGGTCACCCCTACAACAGTACTCATTGGTGATAATCCACTGGCATGTTAATATTATGAATGTCTTAGAAAACTATAACATATTACCAAGGAAAAAATAATTTAGGAGAAAACTACATTAGCCAAAGAACGCTAAGGCAGAGCCATGAGCGATCATCTATCACCTGCCGAACAAGTAAGCGAGTTATGAATAGAATGATCATGGAAAACAATTTCTTCTAGCATTTCTAGATGCAAAGTCATTGATAGTAGTATTAACATCAATATGATCCAACATATCATTCTCAATGCATAAAGTGGCCAAACCATTCAACCTTTCATGTGACATTGATGACCTCAAATAGTTTTTCAACCTATCTCTCTTAAATCTAATGGATATCTTTATATAAAAAAAGAAACTGATGTTACAAGAAAGTCAAAGATTTTGTTCTAGATAATGTAGATATTGCGTTGGAGACTTAAAGTTATTTAACAGATAATCAAAGAACAAAAATTCAGAAAAATGTACCATCTATGCAACGGCTATATGAAGGGATTTAGAGTAGAACCGTTACAAAATGAAGAAATTAAAGGCGAATTGGTTGGGAATCGATGAAATCGGGCTCTCCTCCTCCATTACTGGCGACAACGGTGGCGTTTGTTTGGGGAAGAGAAGACTGAAAGAGTGGAGAGGTCAAGGGGTGCAGGCGGTGTGCGTGGTGGATTGGATCTGGTAGATGACTTACTCGATGCATTCTCTCTATAAATGTTCATGCTTAGATATTTATGGAGCATTCAGTGCTGGATGCACATCATGAACCAAATTGGCCATTACTTGACTTTAGCAGTTGGCCCAACTAATCATTAATCAATTATGTCCAATATTCAATACATAGGCTATATCATGCACGTATACATACTAACATACGTGGCCTAGAGGCCCCTAGGTTTCGTGGGCCCTAGGCAGTCGCCCCTGCTGCTAGCCGTGGATCAACCCCTGGGGTCTCTCGGACATGGTGGGGCTGTAACCTAGACCTTGAGGACAAACTTGTAACTTCATGTGTCTCCCCCTCCTACTCTATAAATAGGACCCATTGTAAGGGGAGAGAGGAGACCATTTTGTAACCCTAAATACCCATATGCAATACACTTGGTCATTCGTGTGTGATTCCCATTGAGTCCCTCCATATCCTCAATGGTCCTCGAATCTGATCGGGGGGTACTTAACTGTCCAGTCTTGTATCGACGACAGTTAACGCCATCCGTAGGGACTCGGGCGAGAAGTCATGCCACCTACGAAGGGGAAGGCACAAAAGGTTGCTGAGGTGCGAGGTGCGAATCCGTCTCCAAGGCCGAAGTCAAGTTGGATCGTAGCCCGTACCACTTTGGGCTCAAAGGCGCAACTAGACCTCTCCACGGAGGCTTGGGTCACCGACGAGACCGTGGCCTCTCGATAGGCTGACCCTCCAAATGCTTGTGAGGAGGTGGAGCGGGAGTTAGAGGACCTCTGAAGGCAATTGAGAGAATCACAAACTAAGGCTCTATGATCCACGGCCGAGGCTTGCCAAGCGGGAGAACTTCGAGCGCAACTTGAGAAGGCGTGAGCTGAGGCAAGACCCCCATCACTCGTGGAAGCCTAAGAACATGAGGAACTAAGGAATCAGCTGGAGGATGCACGGTTGTTGGCACAGGGGACAACCCGCCCTAAGGTGTGCGAGGTCGAAGCCCTCTAGGCTAAGCTGGCTGAAGCCCGTGCCCGAGCGAACTTGTCAATCCCGTCCAGAGTCCAAGAAGCCAACGATCCCCTCGCCTCTACTGGGGGTGTAGGAGCGAATCACAGTCACTTGGGGGCTGGGCCGGCCCAGGTTGGCCAAGTGAAGGACTCCACGCCCAACTCCGCACCAGGCTTCCCCCACGCCCCAACCTCAAGAGGCTCCTACCCACAGGGTCGCTAATCTCATTGACCACTCTAACCCGCTAAGGTAAAATTTTTGCTTTTTAGCCCAAAAATTTAAAGTTTTTTACATATGGACCCCGAGAAAAGATTTGCAAAAATGGACTCAGCACGCGCCAACTCACATGGCGCCCATTGTACACGTGACGGCGCCACATTCTATGGCGCCGCGCGGACACGTAGGATCCACGGTGGCACACCGGCGCCAACGAACATGGCGCCGCCACGTGTAAACACGGTGCTAACCGTGAGTGGCGCCGCTTCATGGGACTTAAACCCGAGTGCAGCCCCGCCAACCCTCGCTTGCTCGAACAGCATCGAGCAGAGAATGTGCACCGCCGCCGCCGCCGCCTCTCCTCCCCAAATCCATCCCAAATCATCGATTTTTTCCGCGATTTTGGTTCCAAACCGAGCAAGCAAGGTGAGCTCCTCCTCTTTTGATTTGTTGCAGAGATATGGATAATTTGAGGTACATTTCGAGGGCAAAATTTGAAACCCTAGATGAAATTAGTTGGATTTGGTCTCGGTTTATGTTCGATTCGCAATAGATATGTGTAATGTATTAGTAATAATGTGTATAGATCCTTTCTAGGGTTGAAATTAGTTGGATTAGGTTTGATTTGGGTAACTAGCTAACCTAGGTTAGAAACGAGAAAAATTATAAATCTTATTCATTTCGCATTTTAGGTTGTCATGGGCTTCACTCGCTTGCCACCTCCATCCGGTGTTCCGTGTCGATGTGTTATTGCGCGATCCTTGCAAAGTGGAAAGGTCGGATGATCCGGATACATATAGGCAGAGGTACCGATGTGCGCCAATCGGCGCTCGATCCACCACGTCGCCGTTGTCCTCGGCAAGATGGTATGTTGTATTGTCGATTCATCGAATTGGTATTAATTCGTTGGTTTAACGAACGCGCACATTTGCGGAGCCTCCACCGCTTGTGATTTTGAGCGGTGGATCGACATCGCGATCGCCGAGGATGACAAACAATATCTTGACGCCAATAAGAAGTGGGATGAAGAACGAAAGGAGAGGTGGGAAAGGAGAAGAAACAGAGGAGGCCGCGAGGAACACCGTGAAGAGGAGCGTAGGAGGGCTGCGCAAAGCGCAAGGGAGAAAGGCGTAAGAAGCTAGAGAGAGCGCGGCGTGCCAAGGCAGCCCTTGAGCAGTACCCTGATGCTCAGAGGAAGGGGAAGTGGCCTCGATGCACTCAGTAGGTTATTTTAATGTTTGATGTATGCGGACGTATGTATTTTCTGAAAATTTATAAACTATGTATGTGGACTATGTATGTATGTGGGTGTATGCACTCAGTATGTTATTTTGAGCTGTGCTTATTCATTTGGTGAATGTCAATTAGATTGTATGTGCGGATGGAACGAAACAACTAGGCCGAGCTTGCATATAAAGCAAGTGCAGTAATAATGGCGCCAAACAACCTGGCGCCGTATAAAAGTGTCACGGCGCCAACCACTATGGCGCCGATATGTTGGAGTTCGGCGCACAAAAGTTTGGCGCCAGACTTTGGCGCCAAAGGTACAAGCGCCGTTCTTAAGTATCATGGCGCCAAAGTCTTTGGCGCCGTAATACGGAAACCTACAAAAAACAGCAAAGAGCTGTCTGTTTCTGCACATGCACACATATACATACATTCACATATGAAACACATACGCATAACTCTCAATAAAGTCTCAAATCATACATACATACATCTATTGACGCCAATACACATACACATACATATATACACACATACATCGTCACGCACACATATAAAATACACATACACATACACATTCATACAACTCTCATCATCATGGGTTGGAGGACGCAGTATGGGAATCATCGTGAGCTTGCCGCGGGGCTCTCGTCGAGAACTCGCCCACCACGTACACTCGCCATCTGTGCAATCAAAATTACGTTAGTGATAAAAATAACAAAATATCTAAAAATTATGCTCTCTAGACCTAACGCCGCTAACTCGAGTGGAACGACGCTGACACGCCTCGTGAATTGTGACCCATTAGACCACATACCGCAGTTGTGTCTCCCGTGGGTCCTCAACGAAGGATTTGCCCTACCCTCTTGGTGCGACCGTGTATCCGATCCATATCCATCTTGTACCTTGACCGCTTCCTCGCCGCCTCTTGTGTTAACGTAACCCCGCGTCCGCTATGTACCGGGACCCGAGTAAAGTGGCCACTCGCCATCACGATATGGCTCGAACCGTGGGGCCCATGTCCTCACCAACGCATCCACGCTGAATAGTCTCGGATTTTGGTCTCAACATCGACATTCGGCCCTACATGCGGTCACCATGTGGGAGCATGGAAAATGGAACTTGTCGGGAACACCGC
The DNA here is from genome assembly GCA_036346575.1 of Dendrocalamus sinicus. Lineage (NCBI taxonomy): Eukaryota > Viridiplantae > Streptophyta > Magnoliopsida > Poales > Poaceae > Dendrocalamus > Dendrocalamus sinicus. The sequence continues at coordinate 4,047,643 of CM070660.1, read as the reverse complement.
ATGTGCATGTGAAGGATGTAATCACGACCTTATGCTTTCGGGCCTCTGAGCTCTCCATTCTCGTTGTCCCTCCACCTCAACAACCTCATACGCGTTCGCCACATGGTCAAAACAGTGGTACTCTTGTTCATTGGCTTGCATATTCGCTTTGGTAATGAAGCCGTGAGGACGAGGTGGCCAACGTGCATGTGCCCTTAACATGTCCGAGGCTTCCGGTGCGGTTGACAAACCATGCAACACACTTGTAGAAAGTGAACGCCGCAATTGCGGTAATCGCAATCCGTGTGCCCCTTAGCGGCCGCTGAAGCATTCTCGCCATGTTGCTAGTCATAAACCCATACCTCCTTCCCAATGGGTCATGAGCCCTTGACCATTTGTGCACATCTCTCATTAAACCCTTATCCAATCACGACCCTCGGCATTGGTTTTCGCTTTCAACTCATCTAACTTCTCATCAAACAGACTTTACTCCCTCGCGACATACCTCCTCGAAAAGTGCAAAGTTGGCCTTCACCCCATCTTTTTGAACAAGTTCTGCAAGGTGCCTTGTGCACCAACGATGATGCACAGTGAATGTCCCGTATCACTTCCTTAACGGCGCTCAAGATCCCAAGCGTGCTGCCGACAACACACATACCTCCCTCCCGGGCCAACCACATGGATCCGCAAGCCGTAGAAACCAAGCCCAGCTAGATTTGTCCTCCTTCTCCACCAAAGCAAAAGCCAACGGCACAAGCGAGTTGTCCGCATCACACCAATAGAAATCAACAACGCTCCTCATACTTGCCCAACAGAACGTGCCATCAATTGACGTAACAGGCCTACAATGTTTGAAAGCCTCGACACACCGACCAAAGCACCGAATGCTCAAAAATCTGTCTTCCATTAATCCATACATCGGGCTTAGGCACGCATCATACCGCATTCTCGCATTGGCCGCTTTAATTGCGCTCAACATGGCCGCAAACGCCATACGCCTCCCAATCACCATAAATCAACTTTAAAGCACGTTGTTGCGCCTCCATGCTTTCCCATACTTGATTGTGTAGTGCCACTTCGGTTTAACGGCCTCTATCACCGCCGCCACGCGCATCGCTTCGCATGTGCTTTATCATGGGGTACAAAGCGGTTGCAATGAACCGAGAAGTCAATCGACGATGTTTACGTCGGGCTCTAAGACCCACGGTATGCGGTCCATCCACGCTTGTAATCTTAAACCTCTCCGCACTCTTCACCTTCCCGCACAGACTTTCCATGCACACCCCGTGCTCTCACATTTGATGGTGTACCGACGCTTGGCGATGAGTTCTTAACCCGGTATGGACGGTTGTGCACGATCGAGTACTCTTTCAGCCACATCTTCAATGCCGACATATCCTCAAAGACATGACCCTTCGAATTATGATACTAGCCCTGTGCCTAGGTACGCCCCTCTCGCATTTGCCCTCCATCCGCGATGATTTCTATGTGCGTTGCTTAGGTCATTATAATCGGACACTAGTGGATCACGGCTAGGAAACATTCTTCTCAACATCTCAATTTCGCTAGACGCCAAACGTGGATCGGTGTCATCATCTCGAGTCCACACCCTCGTGATCCTCATAACCACCTCGTCTCCTCGCAAGCTGTACATCCACCCGTTAGATGCTACACAAACCATGGGTTCTCAAACACCGCCTCCTCGTCGAATCCACCAACAAAGCGGTCATCGACATCCTCGCACTTAGCTTCTACCGAGTCAATGGGACTCACATACTTGAGCCGAGGATACAACTTGCACTCGACCTCTTCATGATCCGGTGACCCAACCAACGGTGAGTCATTGGGATCCAATGCAGCCCTAGGAGGTGATTGATCTCTCACCACCTCTGCACAAACAAGTCAGTGCTCGACCTCCGAGTCCAAAACAATGGCCACATAGTTATCCCATTCACCGTCGCCGCTAATCAAAACCAATCTCTTTATACGCGCCCTTTGATGACCCAACATCAATCAATCCTTGCATAACGACATCACCATGCTCATCCGTCCATCCCAACCTCTCTTTCAAGCGATAAATGACCTCACCATACGACGGACGTGAACTAAATAGCAACGTGGTCTCTTCCATGCCTTCCAAATCAACACCTCCATTGTCATTTCTCTTCACAAGCACCACCATGGTGCAAAGTCACAACCTTATCCATCTATAGCACAACAAACAAACATACATCGCTTATTACGCATAATAATCAAACCCTAGAAACGGATCTATACACATTATTACTAATACATTACGCATATCTATTGCGAATCGAACCTAAACCGAACCAAATCCAACTAATTTCATCTAGGGTTTCAAATTTTGCCCTACGAAATGTACCTCAAATTATCCATATCTATCGCAACAAATCAAAAGAGGAGGGGAGCTCACCTTGCTTGCTCGGTTTGGAACCAAAATCGCGAAAAAATCGATGATTTGGGATGGATTTGGGGGGGAGAGACGCGCGCGGCGCCGTTCTCCGCTTCGGCCTGCTCGAGCAACCGAGGGTTGGCCGGGCTGCGCTCGGGTTTAAGTCCCATGAAACGGCGCCACTACCGTTAGCGCCGTGTTTACACGCGACGGCGCCATGTTCGTTGGCACCGCGTCGTGCCACCGTGGATCCTACGTGTTCACGCACGCGCCATAGAATGTGGCGCCACACGCGTACCATGGGCGCCATGTGAGTTAGCGCCGTGTTAGGGGTCCATTTTTGCAAATCTTTTCTCCAGGGGTCCATATGTAAAAAACTTTAAATTTTTGGGCTAAAAAGCAAAAATTTTACCCCACTAAGCCCGGGATTGCAAGCCACACCATGCCCGATGCATTTTCAGATGCCGGAGGCCACGAAGTACTTAGTGGGCTCTGGCCCAATGAATTCATTTGTATATACGAGACCATCATAACGGTAGCTGAGGGGATGAAGCCATCATGGAAAAGAGCTTGCCCCTAGCCCTTTTAGGAGTCTCTCAATCTTGGTACCTTGCCCTCCCACCGTGCTCAATGTACTCATGGGAACAGCTTCGGGAGAAACTGAGCAAGCACTTTCAAGGGAGCTGAAACAAGTTGGTGATGTCCTCCGACCTGCACGGTCTAGGGCATCTCTGGGAGAGTCCATCAGAGACATCATGTGCTGCTTTGTCGACAGCCATTGCCAAGTTCAAGGCATCTCCAACACGAGTGCCGTTGAGGTTGCACATTGAGCTCTCTACAAAGGGGATTTGGCTAACAAGCTGGACAAGAAGGAGCCAAAGATTGTGGCAGAGCTCCTCTCTATCATGGAGAAATACTCCAAGTCCAAGGAAGGGTGGGCTTGTAGGGAGACGGAGACCTCGGCCGTTGCAATCCTCACGCCCTTGCCTGACTTCGAAGCCACCGAGAGGCGGCAACGCTGCCACAGGGCCATGTACCATGTCAAACTCAAAGCCACCCAGCCGCATCAAATTAGCGTGGTGATCACCGCAATGACCACCGAGGCAACCACCACAAGTGCAAGCACAGGGGTAGTCAAAGGCGAGAGGGGCAACACCTTGATCGTGGCAACAACCACCGCTACTGTGATGTTCATGGATGGACACATCATGAGACTTTAAGATGTGAGCTCGTTGCCTCCACCCAACAACTCCAATGTCAGCAAGTCTAGGGCATGACCAATGCACCACAGTGCAACCCATCTCCCACGCCCATGACGGCGACCACGTTACCAGCCACAGCCACTCCTCTTTGACTCAAGGCAACAAGGTAAGTTGCTGACCCTTGCGTCGCGTGGTGCATGCAATCACCGGCAGAAATGCACACACCTTCATGTCACAATAGTAACATCGTGCCTACGCCCACCAAGTACATTACATTGGCACAATCCCCTCGACTGAGCTCCTGGAGTGGGTTAGCACACCATCACATTTGGCCCCGAAGACATAGTTGGGTTAGCCTCTTGCATCACGATGTCTTGGTGATCTTTGCCTTCATCACTGGTTACAAAGTAAGGCATGTGTTTATAGACAGGGGAAGCTCTGCGGACATGATATTTGCCTCCACGTTCGACAAGCTCAAAGTCTCATGATTGCTTCTGTCAGAGCCTGGCAACCCGCTTTTCGGTTTTGGCGGTGCACCGGTCCCGACCCTTGGCAGGATGGAGTTAATCGTGGGGTTTGAGGCTGGGGCAGCACTCGAAGTGACTACGTGGTCTTCAACATCGTTGATATCCCATACCAGTACAACATGATCCTTGGTAGGGTGGCCCTCAATGGCTTTGGGGCGGTATCTCACCATGCCTACCACTGCGTGAAGCTACCTGGCCCTGAATGGGTTATCACCATGCGTGGCGACTAAGATCTTTCAAGAAAGATAGATAAATACATCCAAGCGGCAATTTGATACATGCAATCTGTTGCCCCAGAAGGCGTAAGGGTTGAGCCAGGGTTCTAGGCCCCTTCCTCCAACAAGTGGATCCCTAAGCCAATGCCCGACGAGGAGACATGGGCTGAGCCCCTCTCAGAGGCTGACCCCACTAAGACCATGCTGCTTGGCACGGACCTCAACCCAGCAATGGTAGAAACCATACTGGCTGCCTTGCTGGCAAACCATGATATCTTTGCTTGGGGGCCCGAAGACCTCCCTAGAGTCCCAAGGGAGATCATCGAGCATCGACTTTTCATGAGGCCTAATGCCCAACCCATCAAACAAAAGCTCCAAAAGACATCGGGCAAGTGCTAGGTCGTGGCAAGATAGGAGGTCAAGAAACTTCAGAACGTCAACATGATCTGAGAGGTGGTGCGCCCCGAATGACTTGTCAACCCGATTCTCATCGAGAAGTCCAATGAGCGATGGTGCATGTGCATGCACTATACCAATCTGAACCACGCATGTCTAAAGGATGACTTCCCACTCCCCAGGATCGACCAGCTAGTTGATGCCACTTTAGGGTTTGAGCTCATGAGCTTCCTTGATGCTTACTCAGGATACCACCAGGTGTGGATCGCCAAGGAGGGCGAGGAAAAGACCAACTTCATCACGCCCTCCGGGACATTCTGCTATGTTCGAATGGTGTTCGGGCTAAAGAACACTAGTGCCACCTGCACTAGGCTCATTTACAAGGTGCTTGTCATTCAGATCGATCGCAATGTGGAAGCCTATATCGATGACATCACTATCAAGAGTGCTCTCACCCGAGCGCACATGGCCAACCTCCAAGAGACCTTTGACAACCTATGCCGGGTTGGCATGAAGCTCAACCTAGAGAAGTGTGTTTGCAGAGTGCAAGTAGATGAAGCTGTTAGGATTCATAGTATCAAAGTGCAAGATTGAGGCGAACCCCACAAAGATTCGGGCTGCCCTCTACATGAAGCCTCCCCAAAACATACGCAAGGTGCAGAAGCTGGCCGGTTAGTTGGCTGCATTAGGATGATTCATCTCTCACTTAGCCAAGAGGGGACTCCCCTTCTTTAAGATCCTGCAAGGTTCAAGCACCTTCAAGTGGACCACCGAGAGTCAAGCCGCCCTAGATGACCTAAAGAACTACATTATGTCCCTTCACTATTGCACAACCCCAGGTAGGGAGAGAACCCCCTCACTTATGTAGAGGCAACCCCTGTCGGCGTGAGCGTTCTGCTACTCAGAGAAGAAGAAAAGAAACAACACTCCCGTGTACTACATGTATGAAGCTTTATAAGGGGCTAAGGTGAGGTACACCGTGTTAGAGAAGCTAGCGTATACCATCCTCATGGTCTCAAGGAAGCCCCGGCACTACTTCCTAGCCCACGAGGTTCAAATACCATCGTCATTCCCCATTGGTGAAATGCTTCGCGAGCCGTGGGTACTGTAGCGGTAGTACCATTTTTATTGTAGCAAACGATAATACCACAGTAATGTAGCGGTACTACCGATTTTGCTTATTTTTTCTTGGAAGTTCAGTGTCTCGGTTCGCTAGTTTTTTTTGTTGGCTTTCCCATCCTAATCATTATAGGTTTGTAGTTGTTGAAGTGAAGGATTGACGAATATTTAAGGAAAAATTTTGAGACACTATTCACCCTCTCTATTGGAATCTTCGGTTTTACAAGGTCTAATATATTATATAAATATATATTGAGGAAATATATTATCCTCGTCATATGTGGAGTTGCTTTTCGCTTATGCCTCCTAGTAAAACATATATTACTTTGGTATAGGATTGGTGCTGCTTGGTGAAGATAAGCAAAGTATATCTCATTAATTTTCAAGCTTTGTTGTTGTGCTCACTTATCTTAATTTACTCATAAAGCTGTATAATCTTCAGGAATCCATGCTGTCAAGTTTCTGTCCCAAACTAACTCGAGATCTCTGTAGTTGAGTCACCTGTCACTGCATTTGGGGTTTTATTATTCGGCCTTTCTATGTCCACTTTTCTCTAGGTGTAGGGTGTGTTTGGTACCCCGTAATCTTGCTGTGATTCCCAGTTATCGTAGGGTAACCTGGTTCAATTCACCCGTTTGGTACAGCCGCCCCAGAATTTAAGATAGGAATCGAAGATTACTGATTCAATTCACCCGTGGTAGAATTTTTAAATTTAATTTTGTAATTTAAGTACACTTATTTATGTTATATTAAATTAATGTTAATTTTTGAAACTTATTTAATTATTTTTTAATAAACTAATAATCTAAAAGCCTAATATGTCAAAGATAATATTTTTTTATCTTAGAACAACAAAAACAAAGCAAATTAACTAGTGTAAATTAAACTAGCAATATGTAATATCAAAATTTATATGCTAGTATAGTTTGTCGTCAGGATCATGATCCCACTGCGATCCTACCTGATCCTAATTGTTGTAGGGGTGGCCCCCACCTAAGCCCAGCAGGCCTATTAAGGGAGTGTAAGGCCCAGAATGGGACATGTATAGTGACATAGGTACCCCTGAGGGAAGTGCTCATGTGTAAGGGTATAATTGTAAAGGCACTCCCCATGTGGATGTATGTAAGAGATAGGCCATGGGGGAAAAAGGCCTAAGCCATTCATTTACTCAACTCTCCACTACTACACTCTCTCTCTGCTTGTCTCAGAACCACAACAGCTTGGCGCCGTCCGTGAGGAGGACAAGAGCAAGCCTCAGTGTCCAAGGAGGATGGCACTAAAGAAAGCTTCACCGCCGACGGCGAAGAAGAAGAAAGCGAGGCGAAGTCTCGCCAAGACTAGAGCTTTGGCCCAGCCGCAGTACGAGCGGTGGTGCGGTGCGACCGCCAACCCCGCCATTGACGCGACAACCAACCCCCGCCGACGCAACGCTGCGAACCCACCAAAGACCGCCCGACGACCAACCCCGACGACGGCAAAGGCAGCGCACCGCTTTTTCACCCGCGCAGAGGCGGCGAACGGCCCCGGCCGCGACGCGAACTCGCCACCGGCTCCGTGGTCCTCCAGACAACGCGGCGGCAGCCCGACCGCGCAGCCGTGGTCACCACCGTCGCGGCAAAGACCGCCAAGCGCACCGACACCTCGCCACGCCGCGATGGAGGCGCCTGCTGCGCGGCCCCTCGCGTTTCAGCGGAGCTAACAGACCTCCGCGAGCCGTGCGGGACATGCAAGAGGCTCGAGCCAACACGCCCCGGCGGTGGCATCCGAACCCGCCCGAGAGGGCGGATAGTCGCGACGCCCCTACGTCTAGCCGCGTCCCACTACGGCGCGTGGATCCGGAGTCCCCGCTCTCTGCGGGCCTACAGCAGGCGGCATGGCCTGAAGATTTCAAGTTCCCGAGCGTCATCGAGGCCTACAAAGGCGACTCCACCCACGGAGTTCGTGGCGTGTACGAGATCGCATCGAAGATACCGCGAGACGACACTACGAAGGCAAAAGGACTCCCTATCGCGTTACAAGGGGTGGCGTTGTCCTGGTTCTTCACCATTGAACGACAGTCCATCTACGCGTGGGAACAGATCCGCGACCGGCTCTACAACAATTTTCAGGGGAACTACGTCGAGCGTGTCGATGCGGACCAGCTCTTCGTAGTCAAGCAAAAACCCGAGAAAAGGCTTCGGGATTACTTCAAGCGCTTCACGAAAGTACGCTGCCAGGTCAAGGACGTCAACGAAACAACCGTTATCAATGCAGCAATACAAGGCCTCCGACCGGGACCAATGGCCGAATACAACGCGCGCAAGCCCATTAAGACGGTCGGGAAGCTCTTCGACAAGATGGAAGAGTACGCCAGAGCGGAGGAGGACGCGCGGAGGCGACATGGTGACGACTCCGACACCAACAAGGCGAAGGGCTCGGCGAAAAGCGAAGGCCCGCCGAAGCAGGGCTCTTCGAAAGGTAAGCGCAAGCAAGAGCAGCCAAAGGCTGCCTCTGAACACAAGGACCCCCAACACAATGACCCGCCAGACAATAGGTCCAAGCGCGACCAACGCAAGTCCAGGAAACCTCGATACGTCTTTGACATCGAGGGCGGCTCCGAAGACAACGCCTCCGCAAGTCGCGGGGGCAGAGGGCGCCGAGGCCGAGGACGGGGACGTGGCCGAGGTCGAGACGACCGAACCCGCGAAGAGTACGGCGACCAGCACCACGGGCAGTGGTGCGAACTCCGTGGCCGAGGCAACCATGACACGCATGCTTGCGCCACCATCGCAGCACTACGGCAGTGCGTCGCCAGGGACAAAAACCCGGACACACACGCGCCCGTTGTGGCCCATGTCCAACACCCCTAGGACCAAGGAATGCAGCCTCAGGAAGGCCTCCTGCGAATTCAGGCACATGTGCAACAACCTCAGGAGGGCCTCCTACAGTTACAAGCCCCGGAAGGAGCCCAGCGCAGGATCATCAACGCCATCTCCGAGGCTCCTCGCCGAGTTCGCCTCGGTGCGGCAACGGAAGGCTTACGCGAGGAGGCCGCACCACGTCGCGCATACCGCGCAGCGCCGCCGAATGGGCACAAAGACGAGGTCACCTTCACGCCCGCTGACGCCGAGGGCGTGGAGTTTCCCCACCAAGACCCTTTCGTCGTCCGGGTCCTCTAGCTGGATGCGAAGTCAGGCGCGTCCTAGTCGATGGAGGAAGCTCCACGAACATCCTGTTTGCCGTGGCCTTTGACCAAATGCGGATCCCCCAGAGTCGATTGGGGCCGTCAGGCATCCCGCTGCAAGGATTTGGAGGGCAGTCTTTGCGCGCTTTGGGCCAGATATGCCTCCAAGTCTCATTCGGCCAAAATGACAACGTCAGGAGCAAGGACGCCATCTTCGACGTGGTCGACATTGCATACCCCTACAACGCCATAATAGGGCGGCCGCTCCTAAATACTCTCGGGGCAGTCCCGCATCACAGCTTCCTCTGCATGAAGCTTCCTGGACCGCGGGCCGTCATCATCGTTCATGGCGACCAGGACATGGCTCGGCGCATAGAGCTTGGCGCCAGAGCTCCATGCCACGCGGCTCGCCAAGGCACCTAAGCCGGGTGTGCAGATACGGAGCCCTCGGGTGGCCCCCGAGAGCGCCTCGTGTTCCTCGCGTACAAGGTTGCCCCGGCAGCAGCGGCTCGTCAGCGGTCGCCCCGTCCTCATAGCGGTTAGTGGCCGGTATCCCCCCTCTTTTGTAATTGCTCGCCCGCGCAAACGGGAATTTAATAAAGTTCACCGTTTGCACAAACTTTTGTTCTTCGAAACAAAGACACGCGTTCGCGCGTGCACTCTCCGTCAAAGATACGGGCATGAGTATAAACAAAGACACGCGTTCACACGCGCACTCTCCGTCAAAGATACGGGCATGAGTATAAACAAAGACACGCGTTCACGCGCACACTCTCCGTCAAAGAAACGGGTATGAGTATAAACCAAGACGAGCGGGGGGACGCCTCCGCACGCACTCTACGGAGTATAAATAAGACGTAGCGTTGAGGTTCGCCTCCGCACGCAATTTCACCGCCCGCAACGCGCGGAGGCCCACCTCCGCGCGCAGTCTACGGACTCTAAATAAGATGTAGCGTCGAGGTCCGCCTCCGCACGCACTCTACGGAGTATAAATAAGACGTAGCGTCGAGGTTCGCCTCCGCACGCAATTTCACCGCCCGCAACGCGCGGAGGCCCGCTCGCGCGCATCTACGGACTCTAAATAAGACGAGCATCGAGGTCCGCCTCCGCACGCACTCTACGGAGTATAAATAAGACGTAGCGTCGAGGTTCGCCTCCGCACGCAATTTCACCGCCCGCAACGCGTGGAGGCCCGCCTCCGCGTGCAGTCTACGGACTCTAAATAAGACGTAGCGTCGAGGTCCGCCTCCGCACGCACTCTACGGAGTATAAATAAGACGTAGCGTCGAGGTTCGCCTCCGCACGCACTCTCCGGAGTACAAAGAAAAGACGCGGATGCCATCTCTGCGCACTCTACGGAGTATAAACAAGACGCGAACACCGCGCACGCACGGGCGTTGCCCCAGTGCGTACTCTTCGGAGTATAAATAGGACGTGGACGCCGATCCCACACACTCTCCGGAGTATAAAGAAGATGCGGACGCTATCTCCGCGCACTCTCCGGAGTATAAACAAGACGCGAACACCGCACACGCACGGGCGTTGCCCCAGTGCGTACTCTTCGGAGTATAAACAAGACGTGGGCACTGGCCCCACGTACTTTAGAGCACAGCTTACCCCGGCTAATTCTACGGAGTGCAAAGTGCACCACAGAGTCTGGTTCCCGCGCGAGCACACCCGTGAGCGAGAAACACCAGAGGCTGGTTCCCGCGCGAGCACACCCGCGAGCGAAACACCGAGGTCGTTTGCAGAATCGTGGGACGAGCGCCGCGACGCCTACCTCGGCTAGGCGCCGGCCCGCAGCCACCACTTCAAGGATAGGGACGGAGCGCGCGCGCGTCTATTGACCAGGCGCCGGCCCGCCGCCACCACTTCAAAGGGTAGGGGACGGAGCGCCGCGTCTACCGACCAGGCGCCACCCGCCGCCACCACTTCGGCGGTACGGACGGAGCGCCGGCGCCCACTCGACTAGGCGCCAGCTCCGCCGCCGCCGCTTCGAAGGGATATCGGACTGAGCGTGTGTGGTTATCGCAACTACGCATCTATCTCGATCATACTCCATCAACGGGAAAGCCAACCGACAGCAGTGCAGCTGGCGAAAGTCCATCCGGCGAAAGTCCAACCGGCGGAAGTCCAGCCGGCGGAAGTCCAACCGGCGGCGCCCAATGTTGCAGATCGCATCGCCACGATGCTCCAAGATCCGCACCGAGAAGGAACGCCGCCACATGGCATCACCGCGCCTCAAGTCTCGCGCGCGCCAACCAAGCCCGCTGGTAGGTGGCGATCGCTTGTCGCCAAGGGCGCTGACGCCGAGACGCAGACGCGCGCGATGGCTTACGACCCGCCCGCCTCCTATGCCGACGCATTGACTCGCCAACATCTCTACTCCGACGACGGACCCGACCCGCCACGGCAGACTCGGTGGGTAACGGCCTTCGACAAGCCGCCGGCGCCACGCCGCAATAAGGCGACACCGCACTTCAAACGTTGAAAAGCTCACAGCCGCAGGACGGAGGGCCAAAGGGCTCGGCAACATGGCTTTGGCCCGTGAAGCCCTTCACCATGAGAGGCTCCTGTTGTAGGGGTGGCCCCCACCTAAGCCCAGCAGGCCTATTAAGGGAGTTAAGGCCCAGAATGGGACATGTATAGTGACATAGGTACCCCTGAGGGAAGTGCTCATGTGTAAGGGTATAATTGTAAAGGCACTCCCCATGTGGATGTATGTAAGAGATAGGCCATGGGGGAAAGAGGCCTAAGCTATTCATTTACTCAATTCTCCATTACTGCACTCTCTCTCTGTTTGGTCTGTAACCACAACACTAATGATTCTACGAGTTAAATTGCGATCCCAATGCGATACTACCTGATTCTAATTCATATTGCAATCGTATCATCTACCTCTGGTAGAATCGTAGGATTATACAATATTATGATACGTGTCACGATACTGACAACCTTACGCTTCCGTCCTCAGCTCGTACCTAACATCGGAGTGTTACATTCTCTATGATCTCATTCCCATGGTTAAGGTTACCAGGAATATTAATATTCCCACTGATCTTATTATCTTGATACCAAACGCTGCCCTAGGGGAAAAGGGAGGTACCCACTCTTACCAGTGGCGAATCATGATACCCACTCTTGCCGGTGGCGAATCATCATCATTCCTACGGAAAAAAGGGTAAGCACGAGGTGCATGAGTAGTAGTAGTTATCTTATGCGACGGTGCTAAATGCGCCGTGAAAGACAGCGAATACGAGACAATTTAGGTGCCGCTCGGTTAGGTTTAAAAAAATAATTTATGGTTAAAATTTTACTGTAGTTGGTTAAAATTACACTGTAGTTGGTAGTGACTTATTTGACCTAACTAAATTTTAAAAAAAATAAAAGTAGAAAAAACATGTTAGCCCATCATGAACAATACAAACGAATACGGAAAAAAAGAACCGGCAAAAAAACTAAAAAAATCAGAAAAAGATAAAATTTATAAAAAATAAAAAATAAGCCAGAAACTTAAACTGAAACGAGTGATATTTGACAGGGACCAAAGTTCGTGAGCAAAGGTCAGTTGGACTTAGTTTTGCATGCATCACTCTCGTCCCATGTTGATCACCATGAGGCATGAGATCTTCGATAGTATAGTACAAGAAATGATAATAGCTGAATCAGTGTTACTGGAAATGTCCAAGTGCTAGTGACACACAAATCAGCAACTGAAGGCTCCAAGTCTCCAACTGAACTGACAGCTTTCTTAATTTGCTAATTCATCAAAACCTTACCTTATAGCTGCATGGTCGATGATGTATGCTACTGATAAGTAGCAGTTGGGCTACCAGAGCTCTGAAATTAACTGACAATATCTCTTAAGCTGCAAGTATGACACTGCAGCTCGATCAGTAAATTAAGCTGCAAGTATCACCCAACCACGCAGGTTCAAGACAGTTTACACAACCTTTCCTTCTTGGTTGGACGTCACAAATTTTGTTTTCATCTCATTTCGTAAAATCTTAAAATTCTTACTATGTTACTCAAATTTTGGTTCAAGACAGTTTACTGATTTGCTCACTATGTTAGACCGCACAGGGATCGCTATTGTCGTCCACTGCAAACTTCTAAGTAATGGTTGGTTAAATGGTGCTACGTACACCAAATGGCCAAAACCATCAGATTTCAGGAAAACCGCCCATGGGTTTCATCTGCCCCCGACCGAGCGACTCTGCCGCCAAATGGTGATTAATTAGTGGTAATAGGACAAATTAGTACCAGCCACGTGAACGTCACGCATCAGATATGTGTTGCATGCTTGTACACACACATAACACATACATACATACATACATACGATTGTGTTATTCTACACCTGTGCGCACTATGTGTGCCAGAAAGATCCTGCCATGCACGAGTGAAATTACTATCAAATATATGTAGAGTTACTGCCAGTTGTGTAGTGTTACAACTGACAGTAACTCTATATATGTTTGACAATAACTTCACTCACATATGGCAGTAACTTTTTTGGCATGCATTCTACACCTGCACGTAGAATAGCAATTCTATATACATATATACAAACATGTATATACATACATATATTTACATACATATATAAATGTAGCACGCTGGAATGGGACACCATAATGTCAGGGCGTCATGATTTAAAATGCGTGAATTCAACTCAAATTCGGATGTATTTTTCAAAAATTTCAACTTTACGATATATACCCATCTACAACAATTCAAATGAGACTCATACATTTAAAAAAATATACTCAAATTCAAAGATCTTGAACGAATTTAGATCACATGCGTTGCAAATTTTTATACAAAATGAACACATACCTACAATCAAACTATCATAAAAAAGATAACCACAGTTCGACTTTCAGTTCAAACTAGTTTGAACTAGTTAGTAAACTAGTTAAACTCGACATCCAAAAAATGCAAAAATTTTGGCATGTGATGCATAGGAAAAATACCTATTTTTAATCATGATGCCTTGACACCATGGTGTCACAATTAATTATACTATACACACACACACATATACATATATAGGGAAAATGCATTTTACTCTAGGGTGTAGTTACTCCCACCCATGACATACCATCTAAATGAACTTAACATACTCTTTTATCATCTTAGGTATACTCATATAATAATTCTAAGATGCTCGAATGCCAACCACATGAAAATTTACAGAGGAGCACGTAGTTTTTAGCATATTTTGCTAATACCTTTATATTCGTATGTAAAAAGGAGTATATTCAAAAAAAACTATACATACCACCTTAAAAGTATACATACCACCTAGATTGTCTTATATACTCATATACTACATATACATAACGTACTTTGCGAGATACAACATAGAGAGTAACTACACCCGGAGTAGAAAAAATGTTTCATATGTGTGTGTATGTATGTATGCATATATGTATATATACATATATAGTATAATTAATGCGACACCATGGTATCTGGGTGGTGTCTAGGTACCATGGTATAATTATATATCTAGTTCATCTTCATCAACCATTCAAGAAGATCAACTCATGATTATCTTACCCTCTATCAATGTATGATGGATCTTCTCTTGACTTGATGATCAACTCATGATTATCTTCTCTTCGGGATCTTGACTTGATGATCAACTCATGATTATCTTCTCTTCGGGATCTTAACTTGATGCTCATCACTACATGATGTCATCCTTCATCCTAAACATTGACTTGATAATGATCAACTCATGGTGCCATCTAAAACCTTCATCACCATAGAACATTACATATTCATCCAACTCATAGGAAATATTAGTTGCATGATATGATTATCATTAATTACCATAATATGTCATTAACTCGTAATGATGAATCTAGATTCTTCACATAGATGCCGCCAATAATAGACACAACAGTCTGAATTGCAATGAACTCCACCTCTAACAAAAACATGCAAAGCTGACGGCATAACTTCTTTATGAAAGATAATGATTGACTAAGGCAAAATATCGTCGACAGAGATGATGTAGTACGATGCTATGACATGACATTAGGCAACGCGGGCGTTGGTGTTGGCAGAACCAGCGCTGGAACAGTCGTCAGGATAAAGCGCAGGTCGACGCTTGGTATGGAGTCGAGTCATCAAACGAAGTCAATCCGAGTCGAAATCATCAAGTTGCGGATGTTAAAATCTTCTTGTTCTATTCCTTGTGTATCTAATAAGTGCTTGTCTTGATATACTTTTGTGTACTAGTAGTATAAAATGCCAGAGATTCCAGGTATGCTTTTGTGTGCATGTAGCAAAAGTAGACAATTTGTACTTGTGTCAGATGAAATCCAAAGCAAAAACTCCGATGCTCCTCGAAATCAATGTTGCCGGCTGCAGCTAACTCTTTTTGTTTCTTGACACGTGAACGTCGATGGCGTCCTGTTGGTCTCTATAGGGTTGTTTGGTTGCCTGTATGGGCTGATGCAGCTGCATGAGTGTGGACAGGCTAAGGTGAGAAGCTCCTCAGCCACGTTTCTCCTCAGCCTGGCTCCAGTTGTTTTTTTGCATCAGCTCATGCAGGCTCTCTCCTCCATGCAGCCAACCAAACACCATCTCCCTGCATGAGCTGATGCGAGCCACCTGCATGCAGGCAACCAAACAGACCCTATGCGTCTGGACGCTGTTTTTACATCCCACTTCAAGCAGCTTCAGCATATGATTTTTTTTTCTGATTTTTTTATTACTTTACATTATTTGTGCTGATATAATTTTTTTATTTTTATATTTAATTATATAGAGTAAATCAGTAGTAATTACAGTACAAAATTAGCTAGCTTCAACTTATAAGCCACTTTGGTTTCTGTGCTACTGACACTGCTGATGGTGTGCAGGTGACGTCACTTGATGGCCGCCCTCGAGGCTTCACCCGGGCACAGCGGTTTGATTGGAAACTTGGGGCTCTGGTATTATTTGTTATAAAATTATAGTAAAACTAAAATATCTAAAGAATGAAAGATGTGAATTTAATATAAAAATCATTGTGGAAAAATCATAGACGTACAAAAGTAAAAAAATTATTATATAATGAGATATTTACAATAAGACTCTTATCTTTCCTGCATTCTAATGAAGTATATTTATAATGATGATAAAAAAACTTCTAACAACAGTAGAATTTTATATTAAAACAGAAATAAATTTAATAGAAAGAAGCTGTGCATGGTAATTTATATTTAAGAATTTTATATCCAATGCTCTGTAGCTAATCTATAACGGCAACACCTCACTCCTCGCGACGAGCACAGAACCTCTCATGGTATTACCGCATAAAACTTTGTTTTAGAATACTAATTTCCAAGCTGAAGTTTTTACAGTCCCCATACAGCCGTTGCTGCAAACCTAACCTGCCAAGAAAGAAGCTGAACAGTGACAAGAGAAAGCGCCTTTTTGTGGTGAAAACGGATAAGCCATTTTAATAGACGGGAGGGTGGAGGAATGAGGATAGTGAGGAGTTAGGTGGGAGGGGAGGCACCTGGCCAACGCCTTCACAATCTCCATGTATAAATGGAATCGGATTCTCTACGGTCACGTACGACGACTGTAGAGTGAAGTCGTGAATCTGAGCCGTCCAATCGGGAAAAGAATGGGCCGGATCAGTTTCTGCTACAGTAAATTTACTGTAGCTACAGTATTCACGACTTCACTCTACAGTCGCCGTATGCGACTGCAGAGAATCTCATTTCGTATAAATAGGGGTGGAGGCATTGCTCTGCTCCCCACACCAATCCGTTCTTCACAACGTTCGTCTCGCGTCTTCTTGGGCTCTCTCGAGCATTCTGCCTCCTCTTCGTTGGAGCAAGGTGAATAAATTGCGTTCATGCGCCGTATATAGTTCCTGTGCTCTTGCTCTAAGAATGTTTTTAGTACTGGTACCATGGATGAATGCTGTGAAGTTGACCTCCAAATGCTGGTGTTGTTCGAACTTTGCAAAGATCTCTGGGCTTGTTTCCAGTGATTTACGAGGGGTGCTGCAGAAATCTTTTTTTGGTCGGATTGTTGATTTGGTGGATTACTGGCTTCCTCCACTCGCGAGCAAGGACTAATTGGAGTGGTTAAGGATTAGAGATTTTTTTAATGCTGATGTGCTGACTCAGCCACTACTATTTATTAGTTACAGCCAAAAGATATCAGTAAAAATCAATATGAACAGGCCCGTTAACATGTTGTCATTTGTTCGGTTGGAATGTTTGGCACAAAGGCGTTTTTTTCGGTGAAGTGTTGGGGAGATACGGTAACTGTTCTGGTTTACAATCCGGGTTAGTCGCTACTCGCTAATATAAAGATCAACTTCAGGATTGCAGATCCTGCTTGCCTCTGCGTGAATATGATATTCTTCAGAGATGCTGCGTTTTAGGAAGCTCTGGGTTTATGGGTTTTAGTTTGGAGGGTTTCTTTTTCCTTTTTTTTCCCGAGAGTATATTTGAGAACAGTTCGCATAAATTTCACTGTAGTCAATTTTTTTTTCAAATTTAGCTCCCGAACATCTATTTTTACAAATTTAATCCCCTCTGTAAACCTACCGAACTCGATAGACACCTATCGAGCTAGGAGAGCTCGGCAGGCTACCCCTGCGTGGTAGCACCGGCCGACCACTGTGCAGCTGTGTTTAACGGTTTAGTTAGCGCTAATTGTATTTAATTAGTGCTTTGATCAGTGCTAATTAAACTACTAAATTAATTATATTTTATTTAGCATTTTAATTAGTGCTAATCATATTAAATTAGTACTAATCGCAATTAATTAGCGCTGATCATGTCATTGCTAATTAAACATACGCAGTATTTTATTGCACTTGTAAGATGGTACCCAATCTTGTGAATCTCTCACATCATAGCTTGCACAATGATTTTTTTTTTAATTAGATTTGAAACCATTTTGTAGTGGTTAACACAAATGAGCACTACTCTGCAAAAATCGCAATTCATATATGCACTTCCAATATTTCTTTTAAGAATTCACTTCTAATATTGGCGATGGTACTACTGTGGTTTTTGAAAGTACATATGTGCACTGATATTTTATTCACATAAAATTAAAAGTCTTTCGCAGGATAAAATTTAGAATTTACTCCTCTCGCTATCGTCTCGCTCCGATAAGGCAGCGGTCATAGGTGTATCACGCACCACACTCCTCTCGCTCCCGTTACACGCACGCATCTCTCCCTCACTTTTTTCTACCGCTCGTCTCCTCCTTCTAAAAGTCACTTCTTTCAGTTATTATTATTTATTTTTAGCCAAAAATCATAAACCACAGCCAAAAGCCATCAGCAAAAGTCAATACGAATGCCCCATAATAGGGACAATTAAGCTCATAATTAGCACTAATTAATTGCGATTAGTAATAATTACATGTGATTAGCACTAATTAAAGTACTAAATAAAATGAGAGTAATTTAGTGCTTTCATTAGCACTAATTGAAATGAGATTAGTTTGACACTTGAAAGTCTCAGGACGATAAAATAAAATTTAATAATTAAGGGTTTTTATAATGGACAAACTAACTTGGCTTGTATGACTGAATCTTATAAATAATACTATGTAATTAAGTACAATGATCCTACACATGATTAGCGATTAATTAAGCTCATAATTAACGCTAATTAATGGTAATTAGTACTATTAAATATGATTAGCACTAATTAAAATACTAGATAAAATGAGATGAATGTAGTGCTTTAATAAGCACTAAGTAAATATGAATAGTATTAATTAATTATGATTAGTACTAATTAAATCTCTAAATAAAGCCTGCACATGGGCTATCAGCCTGCCGCCACGCACGGCAAGTTTGGCAAGTCATCTGCCTAGCTAGGGGAGCTCCGCAAGTGCCTGCCAAGCTACTGTAGCTCAGCAAATCGTCAGCCAAGCTTCTCTAGCTCGGTAGGTCCATAAATAGGGCTGAATTTACAAGAACGTGCATCAATCGCTAAATTTGAAGAAAAAAGTGGCTACAGTGCCAAAAAATTGCTTCCATAGGGTTCAAATGAGCTTTGCTTTGCCTTTGTCTTATATTTGTTATAGTAATTAACTTTTAAATAGTGCATTTTTAAGGAGTCTATAAGTAGATTGTAACATAAATTGTACCAAGTTCAGTTATACCTGCCAAAATCGCATGTGACTATTTTTCTCTGTATACTGCCTCTCACGAACAGTCTAGAATTCAAAATTTTCAGCCATAAACAAAAGCCTAAAAGAACCCACCCTATGGAAGTCAGTTTTTTTTGGCAAACTTTGCCAAAGTTGTAGAAAGAAGTCAGTTTTTTAAGCAAACTTTGCCAAAGTTTTAAAGGTTGACTCCTGACAAATCCTAGATTTTTCTTGCTTGCTGTGGATGTAGTGCATATCTATATATGTAGTGCTAAATTATTATATGATCCGTTTCTATTCATATGCCTCTCCTATCTTGGAACCTGGCGTTCATTCATGTTTTGGTTAAGTTTTAATTAGCTATAGCCCATGCTAATCCCATTATTTGGCTCCCAAACTAAATTTTGTTGAGGCACTCTGATACGTCACCCTTTCTTCCTGCGTTGGCTCTATCTTTCTGTTGAGCTCATTCAGTGCTGTCAGGACAAGCGCCGTTCTGGGTGGGAGGAAAACTCAAAAGTCCCTTTTAGCTTTGATACCATCCATCTTTGTTGGTTTCTCTCATCAATTCTGACCGTCTGTGCTCCTCCTCGCCATTTCTTGGCTTCCTCAAGCATTCTTGTTCTGGCGTAGACTTCTCGTATCATTATTTAATTTTGCATTGTTTCTTTTTTCCTGGGAATTGTTGTTTATTGTGTCATGAATCTTTTATATTACTGTCAAATGTCTAGACTTTCTTGGTGTTTATGCTTTCATGCTTTCCATGTCTGATGGTCAAATGTCATGCCAAAATCAGCTGTTGGGTTTTTTACTTCTTGGGGTTTTACGATGACTTGTCCCTGAAACATGCTTTCCAAAGAAAAATAAAAACATGCGTTGGAAATATCTCCTCTTTAGATGACTGCATCCGAATCATGTTTATTCAAGTGGCTCAGATAAACAGTTTCTGGTTTTTAGGCTTGAGGACCCAACTAGAGGATAGCAATGGGGGAAACTACCGGTGAGCTCGTCCTGAGCCGTCTCCACAGCGTGAGGGAGCGCATCAGCGATTCCTTATCTGCGCACACCAATGAGCTCGTCGCTGTCTTCTCAAGGTTTGCGTTTAAACTTTTTCAGACTAATTCGTAGAACTACGATCTATTCTTTCAATATGCGGTTAAGTGATGCATCGTGGTTGCTTTGTATATTTCTAAGTTATGCAGCAATATAAGTCGGTTTATGACACCTTTGCTATATACCCAATTCCACTATATTTTGTTTGCTGTAAATTGTTAGATTTGACCAAATCTGACGTAATATGCTATTCTATCTGCTTTCATTTGTTAATGCTCCCTACAATCATAAAAAGAGTATCGTTTTAAGGTACTTGCAATCAAAATTTTTAAACTTTGGCTATCGATATCTTTTTCAATATTTAAATTGAACACATAAAAATAGTAGGATGGCCCTGCACCAAACAGTTTCTGCTTCTGACTTCTTAATTTCATCTCTTTTTTTGTTTTTTTTTCTTTTTCCTCTTATTTCTTTGTATTGTCCGTGATGATATAACATTTTTTTCCTTTTTTTAATCTTTTAAATCTAATTACTCAGAAAAATCTAACCGTCACTACAGTACATTTTCAGCCGCTATAGTGCAAAAAAAACCCCAAAAGCTACGGCTTATAAGCCAGCTGGAGCATGGCATGAAAAGAACTTTCATAAAAGTATAATTAGGTTTTATAAATCTATTAACAATAGAAATTAGTGGTCAAAAATATGTTTTAGAAACCGTGCCGTTATCCAAAACAACATTCTTTTGTGACTGGAAGGAGTATTACTTGACTAAATTCAAGCGTAAAGTTGAAGTTCTGTACTTGTACAAATGTTTCGTGATAACGATTTCTGATGACATGCTATTTGTTGTTCTACTTTGTTAAGTTTGTACTGAAAACATGTACAATGATTCCTGTATTCCTAATATAGTGCTTCTTGCAGTTCCAATACACCGAACTACTTGAACATATGTTATGACAATTTGTTCGTTTCAAGTAACATAAGTTGATATATCTGATGTATCTGTTGCTATGCAATATTTTGTTCAGGCTTGTTAACCAAGGAAAGGGAATGCTGCAGCCCCACCAGATCATTGCCGAGTACAATGCCGCGATCCCTGAGGGGGAGCGTGAGAAGCTGAAGGACACTGCCATGGAGGATGTCCTGAGGGGAGCACAGGTTTGCATCAGCAGAACTCACTGCAGTACCATGCCCAGTGGTGCTCCCAGTTTTGTCAGCTCTTGATCTAATCAGCAGTGCTGGTTTCTGGTACAGGAGGCAATTGTCATCCCTCCATGGGTTGCTCTTGCCATCCGCCCAAGGCCTGGTGTCTGGGAGTATGTGAGGGTCAATGTGAGCGAGCTTGGTGTTGAGGAGCTGAGCGTCCCTGAGTACTTGCAGTTCAAGGAACAGCTTGTGCATGGAAGGTATCTGCACTTGTGATATTAACCAGCCATGCTTGTACCTTAGTTTTGTGAGATGTCTAACAGTCATAAAATGTTTTTCATGTCCATATTCCAGCACCCAGAACAACTTTATGCTTGAGCTGGACTTTGAGCCATTCAACGCCTCCTTCCCTCGCCCATCGCTGTCGAAGTCTATTGGCAATGGTGTGCAGTTCTTGAACAGGCACCTGTCGTCAAAGCTGTTCCATGACAAGGAGAGCATGTACCCTTTGCTTAACTTCCTCCGTGCGCACAACTACAAGGGGATGGTGGGTTACAGTCTAGTTTCTTGCTTTATAGATTGGTTCATTGTCACTAGGTCCTCGTACTACTAGTGCGTTAAAAACTTGAAGGCCTGTATGCTTTGCTCCTGCCATGGAAATTTGGTGTGTCCATGGCAAGTCCGGGTGTTCTAGCATATACATTTTAACTTACTTAGAAGTTAGATCTCACTTCTATTAAACATGTTGGAGGTTGCATGTTGGTGAAAATGGGCAAAAATGAGCTGTCAGTGCCACTACTGTTGAGCGTGGATGATGATCTATATAGGTTCCATTCCAAATTTGGTCAGAAAATTACTGCTCAGATATCTTATAACAACGTAACTAACCTGTAAGAACATATAGACGGGACTATGCCTAACATGTGTTATGTATTTGTCCTGATGATGGGTTGCAGTTTGTAATTAATTAAGTGTTTGGAACAAATTCTTTAACTACAATAGCGTGCTCACTGAATAGTCAGCTGACAACTGAAACTGGAACTATTACTTGCTGCTGATTCAAGCAGAGCATGTAACCATTTCTTTGTTTTTTTCAGACCATGATGTTGAACGACAGAATTCGCAGTCTCAATGCCCTCCAAGGTGCACTGAGGAAGGCAGAGGAGCATCTGTCAGGCCTTCCAGCAGACACTCCGTACTCGGAATTCCACCACAGGTGCTGCATAATCATCATACACAAATGGTCATTGAACAAAAAGCTTACTCTTGTTGCATATCTGACCAATGTTCTTTTCACTGAATAAATTTAGGTTCCAAGAGCTTGGTTTGGAGAAGGGTTGGGGTGACTGTGCTCATCGTGTCCGTGAGACCATTCACCTTCTATTGGACCTTCTCGAGGCCCCTGAGCCTTCCGCCTTGGAGAAGTTCCTTGGAACAATCCCAATGGTGTTCAATGTTGTCATCCTCTCCCCTCATGGTTACTTCGCTCAGGCCAATGTCTTGGGGTACCCCGATACTGGTGGGCAGGTAAAATGCCTATACAATTTTGACAGTCGACAAATTTGTTCTACGACTGCTAAACACCACCAAATCTTTGCTGTCACCAATTTTGTTTTGTGTTTCAACTCAGGTTGTCTACATTTTGGATCAAGTCCGTGCTATGGAGAATGAGATGTTGTTGAGGATCCAGCAGCAAGGCCTCAACATCACACCAAGGATTCTCATTGTAAGTTCAGTACTCAATATGGTCAAATACGAGCTTGCTATTTTAACTGATCCCAAGTAGTAATGCCTCTTTGATCTCGCCCAGGTCACCAGGCTGCTCCCCGATGCACGGGGCACCACCTGTGGCCAGCGCCTTGAGAAGGTCCTAGGCACTGAGCACACTCACATCCTGCGTGTGCCATTCAGAACAGAAAATGGGATCGTTCGCAAATGGATCTCACGATTCGAAGTCTGGCCTTACCTGGAAACTTACACCGATGTACATATGTCACCTCCCTGCAGGTTCATTGGTTATCATTTCATCGAAATGGTCAAGTTATCTTTTTTTTTCTCTGTTGCTTCTAGGATGTGGCACATGATATTGCCGGAGAGCTGCAGGCCACCCCTGACCTGATCATTGGAAACTACAGTGATGGCAACCTTGTTGCTTGTTTGTTGGCGCACAAGTTGGGTGTCACTCACGTATGCACTCTAGCACCTTGCTCAGGACAAGATTTACTTATACGGCTATAGCATCTCATCACGTTTCTTGTTTCATTATATGCAGTGTACCATTGCCCATGCCCTCGAGAAAACCAAGTACCCCAACTCTGACCTATACTGGAATAAGTTTGAGGATCACTACCACTTCTCCTGCCAGTTCACAGCTGACCTGATTGCAATGAACCATGCTGACTTCATCGTTACCAGTACCTTCCAAGAGATTGCTGGAAAGTAAGATTTCTTCCAAACACAGCTTTGTGGTCATTTGCAAATGTCTTCGACTGATATTATGTCATTGTCTAATATTTCAGCAAGGACACTGTGGGACAGTACGAGTCTCACATGGCATTCACGATGCCTGGCCTCTATCGTGTTGTCCACGGTATTGATGTCTTCGACCCCAAGTTCAACATCGTCTCCCCTGGTGCCGACATGTCCATCTACTTCCCATACACCGAATCACAGAAGAGGCTTACCTCTCTCCATGCAGAGATTGAGGAGCTACTCTTCAGTGATGTTGAGAACACTGAGCACAAGTGAGGATTGTATATTGTTTTATCAATTTTAGTTGTATTTGGATAGATGGATATCTTCCCTGTTATCTTACTATACCTACCTCTGTAGGTTTGTGCTGAAGGACAAGAAGAAGCCATTCATCTTCTCTATGGCTAGGCTGGACCGTGTCAAGAATTTGACAGGTTTGGTGGAACTGTATGGCCGGAACCCTCGCCTGCAGGAGCTGGTTAACCTTGTGGTTGTCTGTGGTGACCATGGGAAGGATTCCAAGGATAAAGAGGAGCGGGCCGAGTTCAAGAAGATGTTCGATCTTATCAAGCAGTACAACTTGAACGGGCACATCCGTTGGATCTCTGCTCAGATGAACCGTGTCCGCAACGGTGAGCTCTACCGCTACATCTGCGACATGAGGGGTGCCTTTGTGCAGGTGACGAACTCTGCGAAGCTATGGACTCATGAAGACAGAAATCGCAACGTTTCCTAGTGCTGACACTCTCTTTTGTTTCTGCTTCCCGTGCTCAGCCTGCTTTCTACGAGGCCTTCGGGCTTACTGTGGTAGAGGCCATGACCTGTGGCCTTCCGACCTTCGCGACTGCTTATGGTGGTCCAGCTGAGATCATCGTGCACGGCGTGTCTGGCTACCACATCGATCCTTACCAGAGCGACAAGGCCTCTGCGCTGCTCGTGGAATTCTTCGAGAAGTGTCTGGAAGACCCAAGCCACTGGACCAAGATCTCGCAGGGCGGGCTCCAGCGTATCGAGGAGAAGTATGCAATATCATTCTCATCTGTCCATGTTACCACCCGATACACACTCCGTTTTACCAGCGCTCAGCTGAGATGTCGTCGCATGTTCTTGATGCAGATACACGTGGAAGCTCTACTCCGAGAGGCTGATGACCCTCTCCGGTGTCTACGGCTTCTGGAAGTACGTCTCCAACCTTGACAGGCGCGAGACTCGCCGCTACCTGGAGATGCTCTACGCCCTCAAGTACCGCAAGATGGTGCGCTCTCCTTGATTCATCTCAGCCCAGTTCGTGGCTTCAGGCTTATTTTGCCCGTGCCTTCGTTGTGTGCAGGCTACCACTGTTCCATTGGCTGTTGAGGGAGAGTCCTCAAGCAAGTGATCTGGCCTTACCCGAAGAAAAGCATTGACGACGAGCGCTCCATTCTTCGCATCGATCCTTGGTTCAGGGTGGAGGTGAAGCAGAGATTGGAGAATGAACGCACTGCCTTTCCTTTCCTAGGTTGTAGTTTCAAGGCAAATTCATGCGGAGCTTGTGTGGGCTGTCGCAGGAGGGGGGACTGGGTGTGAGGAATGTGTGCTGTGTGGTTGATGCTTTTCATGGATGCTGTGAATAAATAAGTGAATAATAAGATGGTCTCGGTGCTGTTGACCGAATCATCGGGCTTATTTTTTTCCTCTGAAACTGACGGCTTTTGATTTTTGCTATAGTACCTAACTTTCAAACGGAGTATTTTATCAAAACGGGGTCTATAAGTTAAATAATGTACACGTTAAAAATCCAACATCTGTACCAGGTAAAATCGCAAGTGAGTATCTCTCTTCATAATATGTACCGTAAACAGTCAAAAGCCATAAGCCGCAGCCAAACAGGCCCATCTTCTTGTTGTCACCCTGAAAACTAGACGAAATACGGTGCGGCTGCGCCTGCGCGGTTACCATTTAACACTAGTGTTTCAGAATTCGTCAAATCGCCGTGTTGCAATGCCCACGCTTACTTTAAAATTGAGGGGTTACAACACTCGGAGGATCGTTTTATGACGGGCTATCGATCTTGTCATTCTTTACGTGCGAACGATGCAGTATCCTTCAACGGAATCGAAGCGGCCGGCAAATCAACAGGGAGAGGAGAGGACTTAGAGGCAACAGGCACCCAGAGGCAGAGTGGACACGGCGGCGACTGGTGAGCCACCGACCGACGCGCGGACTGCACGCCACGGCGCCCCCGCTCGGCTCTTGCACACGGCCGTTTTGCAGCCGCGGCTGAGCCTGACGGTAGAAAAACCAGGAACACCAGCACGGTCGCACCGCCGACTCCAAGGAAACGGCACGCGACGCGGGTTTGCCACCACGCTCTCCGTGCTCCTACCAAGGAATGCATACGGATCGTATACGGACTAATAATATCTTTATCGTATTTGTTTTTATATTTTCTTCTCAGATGCGGATACGAATACAAATACGAATAATATCGAATATAGATACGGAGCGAATACGAATCGAAACGAATATGGTCATGAATATTTATCAAAACATGAAAACCCTTAAACTATACATCCAAAATCAATGAAAACACTTTAATAGTTTATCTTGTCAAAACATTAATGAAATCTAAACAAGCATAAGTATTTTTATCCACAATAGTCATACCATTGTACAGATTTTAAATCTTCAAATGGAAGTTAATTATAACAAAACAACTATATTTCCATCACTTGAGAATCCTGGCAAGTAGATATATAGCATTTCCCTATGTGATTTGCTGAGTACGGTTGATTGTACTCAGTCTTGCAATGTTTCCACCACAACAAACACCAGAGGAAAGGAGAATGTTGTAAGTTATCGTATTAGGGTTGCGACCGCACTCAAACGTTTCTGTAGAGTTTTCTTCGGTTCTTCTGAATATAAGTTAAATTTTAGGTTTAGACGCCCGTATTATTGCTAAAGTTGACCATTAGGTCTTATTTTAATCAAACTAACTTCTTTTAATTGTTTGTGAGCAGACATGATATTTTTTCTATCCGTAACTGAACTCCTAGACTATTGCGGGTGGTACAATGTCCTTATTCCTAAAAATAAATGCGTTACAAGAAGCACGGAAAGTAAGTGGCCCTACCATCGTCCATGCTGACGCATGATTTCTCGTGTTGGCCTGTCATTGCACGGTAGAGCCGGCATTCCGCACGACCAGAACATGAAAATAGCCAAGTGTCGCTCCCTAATTATTTCGTGTTTGAAGAGGGCCAGGTATGCAAAATATCTGCTATAAGAGCTAAATTTGTAAAAACAAAAATCCAAAAATGCCAAATGTACAAAACATTCGACGATGGCAGCCAGGCGAGTTGCCTTCCGGGCAATCAACGCTGCACGTTGTCAACGATGAGAAAACCTATTCCTCTTCAACCTCAGGTGCCTAGCAGAATAGTGTGAGCGATGAAGAAAATAAGGAAAAAAATACGTACATAAGATAAGAGTGAAAAAAGTGAGATGTGTGATGCGCCTATAAGCTCTATCCTATCTTTGAAATAAGATATGAATGAAATATGTAGAGAAGCTGATTTAACCGATTATTTATATTAGGCTTTTGCTTCTTCAAGCAGAAACGATTAGCTCTAAACTCCCCCCTCCTTGTCCTCTGCTTGTCTTTTTAAAAAATTTTGCGAACAGTTTCTTTAGCTAGCTAGTTAGTTAGCTGACTAATAATTACACATTCTTGTTGGCTTTGTCTCGGAAGAAAACTCACACATTACAAA
The DNA here is from genome assembly GCA_036346575.1 of Dendrocalamus sinicus. Taxonomy (NCBI): domain Eukaryota; kingdom Viridiplantae; phylum Streptophyta; class Magnoliopsida; order Poales; family Poaceae; genus Dendrocalamus; species Dendrocalamus sinicus. The sequence continues at coordinate 4,020,075 of CM070660.1, read as the reverse complement.
TAAACAGAAAGAACATAAGAAAATTTTGAATTTCTCTATTCTCTTATTTGCTTCCTCTCTTTCTTACAAAATTGGTTACAAGTCTTCTCATTATATAGGTTAATACTCTCCTACTAATATACGTATTCAGACTTCAAGTTAGCAGCGTCTCAGACTCTAAGTCAAGATTATTTCCAACAATCTCTCACCTAATCTTGACTCGATATACTCCTAGCTAGTATCAATACATTATAAACTATCAGCTACGCCTCCACATGAAACGTTCTACATGGTATAGGTAGGAACTCAACTTAACTGGTATAGGTCCATCCAGATAGGAAGACTCTAACTTATTTAGACAGTCGATCTCCACTACAATTTATTCAACTTATACTTAACACAGGACAGCGACACATCTACTTAATATTTCAAACTTAACTCTATATATAAGATAGTGACAACATCTTCTCTCAAGGTTACTAATCTATTAGGCTATGTACAATAGGTTTATAGTAGTTGTCTATAGTCTCTGTCACATAAGATTTTTGCTGATATGAATGAAAGAGAGTAAAGAAAGAAATTGATTGTCTACGGACTAGTAGCTGGCTATTATACAAGAAATAGTGAAAAAGCATACTATTGCATAAGAAACAATGAAAAAACATTAAAATTTTACACAATCTATAAAAACAAACAAAGAACAATATACTATACAAACTATCTATAGATATTATAGATAAATATATAAAGAATTATACATCGCATCACACCGTCTCCAGTAGGGGTGGAAAAAAAGCTCGTTAGTGGGCTCGTTGGCTCGGTTCAAAATTGCTTCAATTATACTTGCTAATTGGTTAAACATTAAAATGAGTTGATTTCAAATGAATTTGAATTTTGGTCAAGCTCGGCTCGGCTCGGCTCGTTAGCTCGTTTCTAAAAATACTTTTAAATTATTCGTAAAATGATATTAAATCAAAATATACCAATTTTAGAAAAAACTCGATAAGACGAGCAGTTGGCTCGATATCCACCCCTAGTCTCCACTCGCGCTGCATCTCCTTTTATGCGGTCGTCCGGACTAGAGCTGGGACTTGGGCCGTGCCGTGCCGGCACGGCCCAGGCCCATCGTGCTTCGTGCCGCTTCGCGCGCCGTGCGGCGGCTCGGCGATCATCTCGTCGCCGCGTGCCGCGCCGCCCACGCCCTCCGGCCAGCCAAGCCCGCCCAAAGCCCACCGTGCGGCGTTGCGTGCGCGCCACCAAGCCCACCGAAAATACTATACGCGAACGCGAAGGCGGTGGCGACGGCCGTCATCTTCCTTTCTCACGCACTCGCCTCGTTTAAAACTAGTTGAAATTAAATTAATTGCATAAAAACATAGGCACGCAACAACATAAATATTTCGGAAAAGTGAAATTTCTTTAATATTTTAGAAATACAATGTTATCGCCTCGTTAAAACCTTACACCCAGTGGGGTTTCAGAGTAAGGAAAAGAGTACAAGAACAATATATGTATATACAAAATATTACAACATACGAGATAATATCTACTCGGCAATGTCTAGGTCAAGATACGCTGCATGCGATTTGGGATCCTCCAGTTGATGTTGTTCCCGCTCTTTGGCTAATTCCCGTCTTTGGCACATGTGATTGCCTCCACCATCCCGGGCGTAGGGACGATCTTCTCTCTTCTATTATTCTCCCTACCGCATCAACGCCGCTTCAAGAGACAAGTGGACATCGGCACCAGGAGAACATCCGCGCGAAATGTGACAAAGACAGAAAGATTCGCTTGTTGTTCTTCCACCACTCGAGCAAGTCTATCTTGCTTCCATCAGTAAGATCAGGATCAATGTTTGCAAAATCATGCTCCAAATAGTGGTTCAACTCCGAGATAGAATTCCAATTGGAGGATGCCTGAGACTGAGAGGACGAAGAAGTAGACTTGCCCTTTGATTTCAGTTTCTTCCACAAGTGTCGAAGCTTGTCTTCCTCCTATGCGTCGCTTTGTGAGGCCTCCGATCTTCCGCTGCTGGCAAACTTATCATGATACAAACGAAAAACACGAAAAAGCTCCTGTTTGACATGTTCGAAAGCTTCTGAAAAATCTAAGCTAAGACATTCACCTATCCCCTCCATAGCTTCCTGTAAACCTGCCAACTTTTTTGTAGGATCAAAAATAATAGCAAAACAATACAGGTGTGAAAGGGAACCAAAATATTTAACAAATTTTTCTTCCATTGCTATGACGGCATGGCCTAAAATATCATCGTCCCTAGATTTAGCAATTTTATCTGCAATTAACCAAATAAACTCTATAACTAAGCAAGAGGTAGGATAATAAATACCAGATAAAACCTTTGTTGCTTTATAAAAAGGTTTTAAAAACTCTCGAAAATGCTTAGCAACCCGCCAATCTGAATTAGTAATTAGCATTTCATTATTTTGACAGTTAGCATTGACAAAAACGGATATGATGTTTTCGTAACCTTGTATCTTTTTTAGCATGATATATGTCGAATTCCACCTCACCTTCATGTCAAGGCCAAATTTTCTTGGCTCTTTCCCATTAGCTGTACAGTACTCCGCAAACCTAGCTACCACTTGTGGAGAACTTGCGAGGTAACGAATAGCATCACGGATACTGTTCAGATATGGACCAATTACTTGCATGCCATCTTGAACAACAAGATTCAAGATATGGCATACACATCTCTGGTGGAGGACATAACCACCAATATATGTTTGTAATCTTGGGGTGAGGATGTTCATAGCCGTTGTGTTTGCCGATGCGTTATCTAGAGTTATAGAAGCAATTTTATCATCTATCTTAAAATCATCAAGTACATATAATATACGCTCCGCAATTGCCTCTCCCGTGTGTGATTCATTTATTAGTTTAAATCCTATGACTCTTTTGTTTAGTTTATAATTATCATCTAAATAATGAGCTACAACACTAAGATATGCACTTCTTTGGTGAGATGATGTCCAAATATCGGAGGTTATGGCAAAAGAATATTGAACTTGTTGGAATTGTTGTTTTAACTCTACCAATTCTTTTTGATACATCCGTAAAATATCGGATGTAGTAGTCCTCCTACTAACATGTTGGTACTGTGGGCAAAAACCGCGTTGGATCATTCTTTCGAACGCGCGGCTTTCACCCATCCTAATCGGCTGATCTTCTGAAACTATATATCTAGCAATTTCTCACGTGCATTAAGCGGATTGTACACCCAAGTACTTACAGAGCCATCGGCCTCGGTTCAGTGTGTTTGTACTCCTCCTCCTCCTCGGCCCCTGCCGCCATCTTGCGTAAGCATGCTTTGTAGTGGCGGTTCAAGTGTCCTGTCCCTACACTGCATTTGAGCACTTAATTTAGCATTACAATAATTACAGTTGCGATATCTACCGTTTCACCGTCTCGGATTTCTGGCTCCGGTCATGTGCTTCCAGCATTCCGCCTTCGTGCGGACTCCGCCAATGTTGGCGTCGTGGACGGTAGAGAATTCGTGTCCCCGTTGTGCCTCGGTAATCCTCATAGCCCTCTGCATCGCCCATATGACGGTCATCCATGCCGTAGTCTCCCATGCTTGGCGAGAGCCGACGAGCATCAATGGGGTCGGAGGAGGACTAGGAGAGCGACGGCGAGCTTACACTAAGTCGTCCGCCGTCTTTTTCGAGCTTCGATTCTCTCGCACACCGCTTGATCGCTCCTGCATCTGCGCTTCTTGGTAGCATGGTGATTAGTTAATAAATAAGAAATATAAATACAATAAATACGCTTGTGAAATTAGAAGTAATAAATAAATAAACAAAGAGTACAAATGCAGAAAATATAGGAGCTCGATGCGGAGTGAAGAAATGGAATAAATCGTGATTCGGGAAGCGAACGGAGGGAGTGAATAAATGAAATGAATCGTGATTCGGAAGCCAAACGGAGGAAGTGAAGAAATGAATGAATCTGTGATTCTGGAAAACACAACGGAGGGAATGAATTTATATACGTGAATTCCGAACGTTATATCAACGTTGCGTGCCTGCCAATATTCCTCTCTTTTTTCAGCTTTTTCATATTTGACCGTTCTCTCTTTTTCTTTCCTGCCAACGTTCCTCTCTTTTTTCAGCTTTTTTCCTGTAGATATCGGACCGTTCTCTCTTTTCTACCCATCTCCCGCACAATATTACTTTTTTCCACCGTCCAGCCATTCCGCTTTGCCACGTCGCTCGCGACCGCTCCTCTCGCCTCCCGCGTCAAATCTTCTTTTTCTCTTCTTTTCCCACAGCCCACACGGCAGCGGCGGCGCTGCACTGCGTGCACACCGCGCCCGACGCCTCCTCGCTCCTCTCCTCACTCGGTCACTCCGCCCGCCAGCGCCTCCCTCTCTCTCGGCTCTCGCGCCTCCTCCGGCCCCTCCCGGCCCCCCCCCCCCCTCCCGCCGCTTCCCCCCGCTCGGCTCCGCCGCCCGCCCGCCTCCCCCCCCCCTCCTCCTCCCGCCGGCTCCTCCCGCCGCTCCCCTCCCCCGCCCCTCCCGCCGCCCCCTCGCCTCCCCCGCCCCGCGCCTCCCCGCCTCGCCTCCTCCCGCCACTCCCCTCCCGCCGCTACTCCCGCCGCCTCCCTCGCCCGCCTCCCCCCCGCCGCCCCCCCGCCGGCCTCCCCCCGCTCCTCCCTCCGGCCTCCCGCTCCCCGCCGCTTCCCGCCGCCCCTCCCGGCTCCACCTCTCCCCCCCGCTCCTCCCCGCCGCTCCCCCTCCGCCGGCCTCCCCGCCGCTCCTCCCTCCTTCGGCGCCCAAACTCGACGCCGGCTCCTTGGCGCCGACGCCGCTCCTTGGCGTCCGAACTCCGACGCCGGCCGGCTTCATCGCCGCCGCAGCTGCGCAGAAGACCACGCCCACGGGGTGATGCGCCGGCGGGGCGAGCGCCGCGCTAGGCTCGCGCGCCGCACGCCTGGCGCCATCGCCGCCGACTACATCACCCGCCGCGGCGCGGCGCGGCGCTGCGTCGCCGGGGCGCCCGGCTCCACGGTGGCCACCTTCGGTGAGTTCGGTCCTTCCTCTCTTTGCTCCCTCCTCTGCCTGCTCTGTGTGACTGTGTGCGCTTGTGGTTGTGGGAATGGCCGAATGGGATTGGGGAGAATGGGGGACGGTGGGACTTGGGAGGGCGACGGGAGGTCGTGGCTGCCACCGGCGCTGGCCGTGCCCCCGGGCCGGGTGTGCTCACCGTCGGGCGTGCCACCGTGCCGACCAGGTGCTCACACCGGGCCGGCCGCCAAGCACGCACGCCGCGCCGCCGCGTTGCGCGCCGCCACCGTCTTGGTTTTCGAGCCCGCACGCCGCCGTTCGCTCGGCGGCGCGACGCCCGCCACGTGTCGCCGCGTCGCGTGTTTGGGCCGTGCGGCCGGCCGCCGTGCCGGTGGCCCAAAAGCACGGCCCAAGTCCCACCTCTAGTCCGGACGAATCGAAGTCAGCCGACTCGGAGACAGTATGCGATACGCTTCGGCTCCGGGTTGCGTGTCGGTCTCCGCGTGGCTGTTTTGCACCCAAAAAAGAAAAAACCGGAACGCCTCGCCTGGCGCCGCTCGGAATCGCCGAAGAAAACGTCAGCAAAATTGATGGCCTCGCTGCTACTGGCATCAGCCGAGGAGAAAAGAAACGCCTGCGACGCCGTGAGGCTGCTTCCTCGGGTTCCGTGCGCTAGACCGAAAGCAATGCTGAGCTCTCTGTCTGGTCTCTCTCTCTCTCTCTCCTGCATTCTATCACCAAATAAAATAATAACATCTCTTGCCTCGAAGAACCGAAGGACCAAAGAATACACGCAGGAACCGAAGCTTTCCGTCCTTGGCGCAAGAGAAAATTCCTTTTCTCTCTCCTGTCAAGTTTTCCTGTCCTTGCGGCTGTCCTGCGCAAGAAAAGAAAACTTGTCTCTCTCTCTCTCGTGGCGTAGCTGCTGCCGCTTGTATTTGGTTGCGCGCGGAACGGTGCAATTTTTGCTTTTTAGTCCAAATTTTGAAAGTTTTTTACACATAAATTCCTGGAGAAAAGATTTGCAAAAATGGACTCTTCACTCGGCGCCAAAGCATATAGCGCCCAGAGTATATGTCACGGCGTCATATGCTTTGGCGCCGTAAATGGCCACGTAGCATCCACGGTGGCATAGCACGGCGCCAAATCACATCGCGTCGTGCCGTGTAAGTTGGGCGTTAAAGGTCGTGGCGCCGTGCTCTGGGACTTAGCCCGAATTTTGCAGTGCAAAACCCAGCTATCACGGCGCCAAATCTTCTAGCGTCATATTTAGCTATCACGGCGCCAGAGTCTTTGGCGCCGAATGGTTTACATACGGTGCAATATTCTTTGGCGCCGCAAAAGGCGCCACAGACCCTGGCGCCGTATATAAACCTCTCGGCGCCAAAGACTCTGGCGCCGTGCTAGCTTCACCTGTAGAAAAAACAGCAAACCTTACTGTTTTTTCCGCAAAACATATGCATATACACATAAAACATCTGAACAACTCAAATGACAACATCGCATAATTATCGAAAGTCTCAAAATATCACATAACATCATATAACTATCAAAAGTCTCAAAACATTACATAACACATCTCAGCGCACAAAATAGTCACTCTCACTGCCTCTTGGCCTTTCCTTGCCCTTGGCCAAAGCATCGCACTGGAGTATACGTGCTCGGGGGACGGGCCGAACGACGAGGCCGCTGGGAAGCCTGAGTAGATGGTGCGTCGGGCATCTGCGACATCCCAATCTCGTCGTGGGTAGATGCCTCCTCGTCCTCGTGCTCGCCTCCTCGTCATCTCCTCGCTCGCCTCGTCCTCGTGCCGCCTCCTCGTCATCTGCTCTCGCCTGCGTCGCCGCCGCCGTCGCCGCCTCGATCGAAAGTCGGAGTGCGTGACGAGCTCCTCGTGGATCGGGGCGCGTGCCGACGTGACGACGACGAGGCCGCAGCGCACCGAGCGCCGGGAGGCCGCCGGTGGTGATGCGACGTCCGTGCGCGGCGCGTAACCACACCGACCTGCCGCCCGACCGAGGCGACGTCGAAGTCTCTACAAATAATGATATGTCATAATTGCATACATGCTGAATCGATCTAACCTAGCGAATTATCTTCGCACTGCGAAAGTCCCGTGGGGTGGCTCTCGTCAGTGGCGAGAACCTCGTCGATCTCACGCACCGAGGTTTGGAGAGAAGTCCCTAAAGAAATAAGTAAACATAAGTGCAAGATAAACGTATGGAACCAAAGTATTGCAAATATCATGCTTTCCGTACCACTCGATCGAGAATCGAGCGCCTCGACCATCGTGCCCTCCTCGCACGCCTGTCGACGCAGTGTCCTCGTCCTCGGACGGCGAGGTCCGCGTAGTCGACATCGGTCCATCCGCCTCACCAGAGCGCATGGTAGTATGGTACCGGGACAAGTAACCCCGAAGCCGGCGCATCGTGGGGTACCGTCCGCTCGCAGATTGTCCTCCATCTTCCTCCACCACCGCACGCATCGCGGTGATGATCGCGAAGTCCGTCACCTTTCGTTGGCGGACCCTGTCGAACCTGTACATATAGCAGATGTCAACAATAGTTGTTAGTACGAACCAAAAGAATTTTAAATTGTTACTTACTTGTGCAACTCAACAAAAGTTGACATCCCCTCTGGGGGGAAGAACTGCACGAGGCCGAACTGTCGCGCAACTCTGTGGGGGAGGTGAATCTCCACGGCATAGAAGCAGATCAGCGGACACCTCATCCTCCAAATATGGGAGTCCTGCGGCACATGGTCTTGAGCGGTAGCGCTAGAACTCGTGGCTCTGAGTAAGGCTCCCGTGACACCTAGTAAGAGAACACACGATTAGCCGTGTACAAAAACCAAGAAGCGTAGAATAAATAAATGCGTACCAATTTCTTACCATCGTGGGAGACAAAGTGTCAAACTCATTGCTGAAATCCACGACGCCGCACGAGTAGTCACGAACGGATCGACATCTGTATCCTGCAGTGCACGCAATGGTGGGGCCGAGGTCATCCACACCGGTGGATGCCAAGGCTGCGCCGCAACACTCGAGGGCCCCACCGGAATGCGTGTCCACATCCACACCTACCAGCGAACATACGCGCATACACGATTAGCCACGCACAAAAACAAAGAATCAGAGGAAAAATAAATGCATTACCACACTGCAGAAGGAAGACGCAGCCACCGAAGCGCCGACGCGAGGGCCTTGCGTCTCGCAGCCTCGCAAAGTCGGGCGGTAGAGGAATGCGAGGACCGCCGAGCCCCAATCGAATCGCCCGCCCCCGGCCCCTGAGGCGGTGGATGTACATCCACGGCGGCATCCCCGTGGCGTCGGGGAACAGATCGCCCGAACATGTGCAGGACCCAGCGCGGCAGTGGTAGGTCATCGTGGCGTCGTCCGCGGCAGCAGGCATTCGCCAAAGGTACTCGCAACCATCTAAGGTGGACCCGAGACGCGGCCTCGCTGGCATTATCCGGGGCAGAGGCAATGGCGTGCCAGAAGGCCTCCACACGTGCCCTCCAGCCCTCGGACACCGCCGCCTATCACCGTTGTCCTCGATGGGAAGTCTAATATCATCGCCACGTCCTGCAGCGTGACGGTCATCTCCCCACAGGGAAGGTGGAACGTGTGTGTCTCTGGCCTCCACCTGTTAGTAGTACAAGGAGAAAAGAATTAGTTACGTGCGTAAGAATATAGAAGCGAAAAAATAGACCCGATAGAGAAAATGCACACGCCGACAAGTGCGGTCAAAGCTGCGGGGTTGAAGACCGGCATGCCCCGCCGTAATAGGTTAGCGACCGTGTGAAGCCCAGCACGGCGCAGCAGTGGGGTATAGCGGTCGTTGTAGCGCATCAACTGGAACCCATCATGGGTTCGATGACGAAATATGGGTATCTCCTGAAAATTGCTATAAAAGTTAGATGCGTGACCATCAAGTTGAACACATGTACATTTTGACCACACACGTACCTGGCCGTCCTCCGTGAGCCTGCTGCGGTGCTCCCTCTCGTAGTACTCGTCTAGCAGCCGGTATCTCGCCATCCTGTGATAAATTTTAGAATTCAATGGTTAAGAAATATTCAAATAAGAAATTTATAAAACATGATTTATATATATATAACTTGGTGTAATTGACAATAAGTTGTCTTTGCCACTTGAATTAGAATACAAATCTAAATTAGGGGTGGTAAAAATATAATTTTGTAAGTATAAACAATAACCAAAGCTACTAAGGGTTAGGTGGACATACAATCTTGCCCATGTTGACATGAAATCATCTTATTTGCTATATGAAACCCTAAAAACCTAAAACCGAACACAACCATGTATAAATAATAATCAAACCCTAAAAACATATGTATTTCTAAATCAAACCCTAAAAACATATCTATTTCTAAATCAAACCTCAAAATATATGTATTTCTATATCAAACCCTAAAAACATATGTATTTATAAAATGGACCCTAAAAACATATGTATTTCTAAAAATTTAGAAATCTCGCTCAAACCAAACCCTAAAAACATGTGTATTTCTAAATCAAACCCTAAATCTAAACATTCATCAATCTCGCTCAAATCAAACCCTAAAACATATGTATTTCTAAATCAAACCCTAAAAACATATGTATTTCTAAAAATCCAACCCTAAAACGAATCTATACACATTACTACTCTTACATTACGCATATCTATTGAAAATCCAACCTAAAACCGAGCCAAATTGAAGTAATTTCATCTAGGGTTTGCAATCTTCTCATCTGAAATGTACCTCAAATAATCCATATTTATTGTAAAAATCAAGGGAAAGGAGGGTTCACCTTGTTTACTCGATTTGAAGTAAAATCGCGAGAAAACGGATGGATTTGAGTTGATTTTGAGGAAGGGAGTGGCGGCGCGCGATTGCTTCGGCAGGCGAGCAGTGAGGGGTGGGGGCGGGGCGCGCCGGCTTAAGTCCCAGCACGGCGCCACGGCCTTTAGCGCCCAACTTACACGTCACGGCGCCATGTGATTTGGCGCCGTTCTATGCCACCGTGGATCCTACGTGGCCATTTACGGCGCCAAAGCATATGGCGCCGTGCCATGTACCCTGGGCGCCATATGCTTTGGCGCCGAGTTAAGAGTCCATTTTTGCAAATCTTTTCTCCAGGGGTCCATATGTAAAAAACTTTCAAATTTTGGGCTAAATGCGTCTTTCAGGAAGTTACCCATGCAAGCAAACTCTTCTGATCTACTCCTTTATAAAATGTATTTTTTAAATAACTTTGTCCATAAATATAGAATGTATTTAATGTTCTAATATAAAATTAATGTGATGTTCTCTTTATATCCTGACAAGAAGAAGAAGTAGTGACGTACTGTTCTTCAACTACTATGGGTATGTAATATTTCAATTCTATGTTAAGAAAGCTATATTCGTCTATTTTATGAAGTTCGTATGTCCTTTTTTCCTTAATTGCATTTCGTAATTCATATACTTGTGTACCGACATGTTAAATTTATAGCGGTTAAATAAATTTTAGACAATGGACCACCATAGCTACAAATCCTGGCTATGCCACTAGCACAGGGCGGTGCACTGGCTGAGCGGCGATTGGCATAGGGCGGCGGTGCAGGTGGCCGACGGTAGCAGCACGACGCAAGCGGTGGCAGCACAGGCTATGCGTGGCCGAAAAGCATGCTACGGCCAAGTGGCGGTGCAAGCAGGAGGTGGCGGCAACGGCCAGGGGTGTGGACCACGGCCGATCGAGGCGGCTTGGCCACACAGTCTCATGGCACGGGTGGCCGTTGTAGGCAGCGGCGGTGCTGGTGGTTCCCAGAGCAGCCGGGTCACCATTTTTCACGATCATGTGGTTCAACCGGTCAAGTGCGCGGCCGAATCACGTGTTCGCACATTGTTTTGTTAGGTCATGCAGCGGGACATGGTTCGCATGACCGAACAACGAATCGCACGGCTGAACGATGAATCGCGCGACCGAATAGTAATCTTTTCCTGCCAAACCACTTGTTTCGTCTTTCCATAAGATTACCTTAACCCTAATCTAATTCATCTCTGTTCCACCTTGTAGATTCGCACGCGACCTTTGAGGAAACGTTCGGACAGTTGCGCACCTCTCATCCTTCATGCAGCGAGTCCGCCGAACATGCTCAAGGCAAGTACCTCACAGCCATAACCTCTCCGTTACACATTCCACATCTTCTATGATTATTTGTTACCATTGAGTACAATTATCGTATCACTCATGCTTGCCTAGTTATTATCATATCACTAAAACTTACCTGATAATTACCATATTGCTAATGCTTGCCTGATTGTTATCATATTACTAAATCTTACCTGGTTATTATCATATTTCTAATACTTGCCTAGTTGTTATTATATTACTAATGCTCGCATGGTTGTTATCATATTACTAATGCTCTCCTAGTTATAGACTGCTAATATAATGTTTATACCATGATGTTCTAGGTTATCTGATTATACATAGAATGCTCATTAATGATGTTCTGAAATACATGCTTTTAATTAATATTTTAGAATTCATGCTTAATTCATTGATGGGGTAGCATATAAAATATGTTTATATTTGGGGTTAAACTACTAATAATCTTTTAACATTATAGCTGCTATATTTATATTTCTTATTATCATGATCCATTACTCATATGATGTTGCTTGTGAGTCATGTCTGGTATGGTACCTGTTAATCTGACTAATGACCACTCATCACGTAATAAAACTTGGATGATTGATAACCCTTGTCTAAGCTATGTTATAATACCTTTTTTAGAATAATTCCTAGATCACTACCACCATATTAGCATTCCACGTCGACCTTATATCGAAAATCATGTTTCTTCATTTCCAACCTTAGCAAATCCTTCTTCCTATCATAACCTTATCTTAACCTTCTCTTGGTTCCCTTAATTTCACACCATATAATCTGTTAACAATATAACAGTTACATGGTCTGCAGTTACCTATATATAAGAGAGATTTCCATCCACCTGGTAATGTATGGAGAGTCATACACTATCGTTATTCATGATATTACATCTCGTCTGTGGTTATACAGTCGAGGACAATGTTGTGCCTGACTACTCTCATATAATTGGGTATGTGGAAGTATCACCGATGTCATTACCATAACTTGCTAAATGACAATTATCCTTAATTCCACTGTTCTTGCTATATCTATCTCTGATCCTTATCAATGGTTCTGGTAACCTAGTTTTATTGCACTTACATGTCAATTATTTGCTTGCATTACTTGTCCTTTACTCACCTTACTTGCAATCGTTGTTGGGTACTTACTAAGATTTTTAAATCTCACACTTACTCTTTCCATTCTTAGGTAAAAGGCCAGTGGAGTGCTAACAACATACATGCGTGGAAGCACTCAAGTTTTTAGCACCGTGGTTTGCCACTACTTATGTTATCTTATTTATTCTTTATTTGGTCAGAAGTGGATCAGTCCTATGTTTCAAATATTTATTTTAGCTTTCGCTGGTTCTCTAATAAAGTATTCTTAAAGTTTTAATTTTTTTTGTGTTTTCTTTTGTTGCTCTTATTTTTACTTACTTTGACGATAATATTATATAGTAGTATCTTATATTGGTATGTGAGGCGCTACACTATAACTTATTGCTTATGGTTTCTCTCTGACAAACTAACGGAACAGCTTCACTGTCACCGTTTCAAAGTGGTTTATCAGTATAGTCTTGTTGAAGGGACTTCGTAATATTCACATTATTTATACAAACACTCATATTAATACTAGAAACTATAAAATATAGTTATAGTTTATAAGTCAAGGCCGAAAAGAAACTACCACCGTTGACGCACAAAAACATGCCTGCGTCGTGTGCGTGGCCCAATTCTGAGCTTAAGCACCCGTGGTACGCAGGCCGGCACACGTGCGGGCCGGCTCCTTCCCTCTCCACCGCGCAGCGCAGAAAACGGCCCAGCGCAACCCTCCGAGCGCGAGCGAGCGCTTACAGCTTCTGCTCCGTTCTTCTACATGAATCAAGATGGAATTGCCGTCCCACGTCTTGTATGAATCGAATCAAGCTCAGACCGGTGTTCAGGTCTCCAAATCATGAACGCATGGCCAAATTTCCCCACCGACCTAATCATTTCCCCGGAAAATCACCAAGTTTTTGAAAGAGCCGGAGCTTGTTCAAGATTTCCAAAATGCCCGCGAAGCCTCCCTCTCCCGACAAATTCTTGATTCCCTTCGGCGAAAGGGCCAGTTCGGCAGGTCAAAATTCACTCGGACCAAGCAAGCATGTATAGGATTCTTCTCCTAGCTGCCAAAAGGCAAAAGCAAAGCCCAAAAAAAGGAGAACGACGCAACCATCCATCCAACCGGTTGTGCGTGCAAGGCTGACCGGAACAGGCGGCCGGCCCGGCTGGCCTCCTTGGGGAAGGAGAAAGGCGAAAGGCTCGTGCATCTCTGGCTAAAGTTGCTTCTTGCTTCTCTTCTCGGCTAGGCCTCCTCCTTCCTCCTCGCGTCCCTTCACGCTCCGAGTCCGACAGATAGATGAAAGATCGTTCCTTCCGAAAATGGCAGCGTCGCCATTGATCCGTCCATTCCATCTCTGAATCCATGTACCTGGCCACTCGATCACTATGTCACCGGCCGCTGTGAGAATGCACACTCATTGAGCTGCTCTTGCCGGTCATGCATGCCACGCCAATGCATGGCGCTAGCTACGAAACTAAAGCGCTTTCTAGACGGCGTAGATGCCATAATTATGGTTTGTGTGTGTACATGACAAAACTCTAGTACACACTCCGATCACCCTACATAATTATGATTTGTAGCGTACATGACAGAAGTGCAGTAGATCCCTTACTACTACTACTACTACCAACTGCGAAAACCATCACTACTTTCTCAAAAGAGCTAGAGAGAGTAGTGATTAATAGAAGAAAGAATACATACAAAAAGTGCGCATTCTTAGGGTTATAATTGCACTCAGGCAGCCTTAAACATGGATATGTTGCTGTTGGCACATACAGATGCAGTGCTGATCTCTCTCAAGTATCAAAAGGCGTATGTTTTTAAGTTGCTTGTGGTGAGCATTAGCCGTACGAACTGCTGCAGGTGTGATGAGTAAGGCGAGCTGAGATGGCTGTTTTTAGCTTAGACCAGGCCGGATTAAGGCTGCGTTTGGACTCTCTTTAACAGTATCCAAGGCTAGAACACGCTCACGCTCAAACCTGGCCAGCTCTCTCTCTTTGCTTTGGCTGGCTTTTGCAAGTACCAAGGAGAAGCTGGCCTCCGTCTTTGTCTCACGTGTGACGTCAATTATAATATCCTCCTTGCACGAGCACTAGGCTGCCACTAACTAGTACAAAGTCATCACACGCGATACTATCTAGCAAGCAGTACAGCGTTGAGTAGTTATATATACACTGAAGAGTGAAGACAGCAAGCTAGAAATACTACGAAACACACTGCTAGCTAGCTGTGAGAGCCGTAACAGCTGCAGTTTAATTACTTTCAGACGTACAGAGCAAGTGTTCAAATTGTGCCGGTTCGGCTTGCTTTCTGTTGGTCGTCTTAGCTGCAAGCTAGCCCTAGTACAGTAATTAATTACGCCACTTGGTCCTCGCAAGAAAAAAAATTAAGCAACTTGATTGCATCGCATCCTTTGCTTGCAAACGCAGCATGCACGCAGGAAGACGTCGGCATGCATGCTTTGATGGCTGTACAATCGAACAGGGTCGCGAGGTCGCTCTGCTTTTATGATGGTAATCTATGCTGCCACTGCAGTACTGCTACTACATGACAGCATTTTGATGCGTGGTTATATGATGAGGTTAAGGCGGGTTTCCACGCCTTCATGATTAGAGCAGGCTGCCTGGCCATATAGGGCAGCGTGTGCGCTTGACCGTTCTCAATTAACCACGTTTTCACTGTTCTAACAGTAGCAGTAGCATCTTCTCCTACCCAACATCTGATCCAAAATATCTCTTTGTTGGCTTATTGCAAACGGAGCAATTTCTCATGATTTAAACCGAAAACCTATATACAGTATGTTCGTAAGATCAAAATACTACAGCAACATGTACGCACTGTAGAACCGCACAAGAGCACGGCGGCATATGATCCGTCCGGATGATCGAAGAAGCCAAGTCCGGCCACACACAGGTCAACTAGAGCAGCGGCAGCGGCAGCAGTGGATCATTCAGAGACAGCTCATGCACGAACGATGGACGGACGCACGTACTCACGAGTGCTCCTACGACGTCGCAGCAGCAGCAGCAGGCGGCCAGCGACCAGCTACGACCCTCGTCCAGTCACGTCCGCCCGTGTCTTTAGTCTCGCTTTTGTTTTTGTACTGCCTGCAGCAAGGCGGCAGAGCTGCTGCACACAACGCTGCGAGGGCACTGCTCACTCAGCGAGTAGCAAATCTATGCGTCTACTTCTCGCCAGAGCCTGCCTGTCTGCTGCAGCATTGCGTTGCAAGCTTTTGTCAGTGATTGAACATGTCTCTCTCTCGCGCGCTCGCACCTAGCCGGCCAGGATGGATCGGTGAGGTTACTTCTTCTCTCCTTCTCTCTCTTTTTTCCCTCTCTCTCTCCTTTTTTTTTCCTCTTTTCTTTTATCTTGTTCATCTCCGTCCTCATCGGTCACCTCTTTATCCTGATTTGAGATGATGTGTGCTCATACGTACGGCGCTGCAGCATCTTTCTTGGGTTTCAGGAAGTCTTGGATGGATCCTGCATTCCTGCTCCTTTCTTTACTAGCACTTGCTGATTTTGTTTAATGACTGTCCGAGCCAATTAATCTGCACTTGCTATCTTGGCTAGCTAACAAGTACTAGCGGTGGTATCTCCCCGTCTTTGAAGCTGTTAACATTATTGCAACAAAACAATCCCCGATCAAAAACCAAACTTACTAGCTCGAAGCACTGCAAAACCTACAAGATTAAAGCATGGCACCGAAGCCTTAAGTAAATCCAAGAAACAAAAGATCAACGAGTTAGCCAGCAGCATACAGAGGTAGGATGTAAACGGAGCAAATATGAGTATTGGTTATCCCTTTTTTTTTCATGTTTTTTTGTCAAAGTGTGTTAGAAATAACCTTAACTTAGAGTTCAAGATGTAGTAGAGTCTGTCTTCGTGTGTAACTCAAGTTGAAATTGTGTCCAACTTTAGTCTGAATACGCATGCTAGTAGAAGAGTATTAGCCTATATATTGAGGAGACTTGTAACTAGTTTTGTTTAAAAAAAGAAAAGCAAAGAAAAAGGGGACCAAATTAGATAATAGAAAAATTCAGAAATTTTCATGTGTTTTCTTAGTTTATTTGCGATGTATGCGTTTCTCCTGGGTCAAAGTTTTAACAAAGTGAGACACGGATAGTATCAAATACGAATAAAATACGGATATTCTCGGTCATAATTATGGAGCGATACATGTCACTCCAAATACGATAAGTCTCGATCACGAATATTTAGTCAGATAATACGTAAAAGCAAAAACTATATATACATATATATATATATATATATATATATATATATATATATATATATATATATATATATATATATATATATATATATATATATATATATATATATATATATATATATATATATATATACACACACGTATAAGAATCAATCAACTGTACTATATGTCCATAATGAAACTACATTACTAGTTTTAACAAACAAATTAACAAATTTAACTTCATAACACAATCACAGTGACTAGTTAAGCAAGTAGTAAGTTCTAGCTCGCAAAGTAGCAAGTAGATGATAGAAACTAATTAAGCAAGTAGTAGCTGCATGCCACACAGTCCAAAAGTATGAACTGCCCACAGCTAAATACATCAGTAGTTCGTTTAAACATCATTACATCACATGATAAGTTGACAACACAGATCTTGTCTAGCAAAAGTCAGTAGCGATTAGCAAACCATCTCTAACCAGTAACCATGCTTGAGTGGAGCTCACGCTCGGTAATTATCTCATCCTGCAAAAAAATATCAATTGAACCCTACAATTATTGAATGAATAAAAGAAACCTAAATAAATGATGTCTAATGTTTGAATAAACATAAAATTATATTCTTATACAAGAAAGTTTATTGATCTAAAGGTCGTAGAAAAAAATCTATATGGCTCCACTACTCTCCTTTACACATATCCAGATCAAATACATCAAACAAATATGACCAACGATTCCAGGTAAGAGTACAGGTTTTAGGTCAAATGTGCTACTCTTAACGATGGCATCATTTGACTAAATGAGCTCTAATCAAATCACAACACAAGAAGGAATATGCATGCATAATTAAGCATGACAATAATTATTTTTAAAAAATATTTTCTAAGTTTAATATACCAGCCATTTCTACCAAATGCCTGCCCAAAACATGTTTTGATGATTAAAATTATGTTAGTGTAAATTAATGCCCACATGTGCAATTATATCTAAACACGACTAAGTGTATCACTTATAAACGAACATAATAAATATTTAGGTTACCATTAATCCTAGAGCACCAAGGTATAATGTTCAAAATCAAGGATTGAAATTTAATAGCGCGATTAACATTAAAGAATTAACTATGAGCTAATCACAAAATAAGGAATAATGAAAGTAAAGCATGTAATTTGATAATTTAAAATAATATAATTGCATTTGAAAAGTAAGAGCAATATGGTCAAAGTGATGACTCACCTTTCTCAAACTCTAGTAGTCTTGGCCTTGCTGGATTTGCAAGTCCTTCGGAGCGTCGAGATCTAATTACACAAATTACAACCAAAATCGGATTGACACACTTGAATGTAAATAAATTTAAGTAAAATCTAAATAAACTTTAAAATTTATGATTTCAGTTCTATTGGAAATATATGGAATTTAGATGAATTTATAACCAAGAATCATTTAATTGGATTTAACACACAAGAGAGAACGAGTTATCCAAAGTTTGACCAATGGGAAATTCCAAAAACTATGAAATTCCTGGTAGGCGAGGTCCACAATTTCAAAAATTTAAAAATTTCAACCAAAAACCATAAGCCGCAGCCGAGAAGAATAGGCCCTTAGTTCATAGACGTAGTGCACGAGTCATCTTTTCAGTGGTGGGCTCACACGTAGGGAACCTTAAGCTAGAATTAACTAGAAATGCTAATTACGTTGGATCCACTTGCCATCCAGATATGTAATAATTACTTAGCACTAATTAATCACATGCTTAACAACTAACTAAACAACGTACTAATTACTTCCTAACGCACATGGGCCCTACTTGGCAGCTACACAAGGGCTTCCCCTTCGTTTAGCAGCGTAGAGCGGGAGAGAGAAACAGAGTAGGCGCCATGGGCGCTCTGGCCGAGCTCAGCTCCGGCAGGGAAAGCAACGCAGGCGGCCAGAAGATAGAACTATTGGACCCCTGCCATTGTCAACCACATGGGTAGCAGAGGCGCGGCAGGAGGCGGTCTACGGCGGCGGCGCAGCCACGAGCAGCGGTGGCAGCGATACCGCTACTAAAGCGACGGCTATATGGTGACTAAAACCAAAAACCGAGCGCCACGAGAATCATAAAGGCGAGGGAAACCCATCAGTGTGGACAGTGAGCACGGATATGGGCCAGCGCGATCCAGCGACGTGAGCCGAGGGCCGCGCGAGGAGTTCGACGTGGCGGCGGCAATCTGAGGGGAAGCGGCAAACTTTAGTGGTGGGAAGGGATTTGGGAAGGCAAGGGGTTGCTACAAACGTGAGGAATGGAGCTGAGGCTCACCCAGGTGGGAATGGCGGTGGTGGTGGCGGTTTCGGCTGTACGCAGGGAAGACAAGGTCGCTGGCGGGCTCCTCTGAATAAATCCCCAAATTGAATTAGGTTAAACGCATAAGAGGTTCGGGAACACGTTTTGACTATTGCATGTTGAGTCTCTATGCGCTTGAGGAATCTAGATCTGAGAGGGAAGGAAGAGAGGGAGAGGGTACCGTCTGATTGCGTGGAAGAGGAGCTAGCTATCTCGGGTTCGACGGGGAAGTCTGCGCACGGGCAGCGACGGTCGGAGAAGAGGGCGGTGGCGTCGACGGCGGCGTAGATCCGGTGACGATGGACGGCGATGGAGCTTCCCGCCGCTGACTGCGCCCCTCTAGATCGGTTAGGGTTTGTGTGTTGGTGGGGATGTACGGCTCAGGCCAACCTCGTGAGTTGAGCCGCCGGCCCCCACCCTCTATTTATTGCGCAGCGCGACGGGGGCCCACCAGCCAAGAGATGGGCTGGGCGCCCCCGATCAGGGCGCGGATCAAGGCCCGATTAGCCGTTGGGCTAATCGGCTGAGATCAATCTAACATTGCAATCTTTACGACCGCTCTAGGTCCTTTTCAATCGCTTACGACCGCCTCTTGCTGTGTTTCGACCGCTCAGACAGTCTTTCGACCACGTTATACTCCTCCGATCGCTTTGACTTTGTGATCGGAGACCTTCTGCCGAAGTTTCGACCGCACTTTTCTGTCGCTGCGCTACCCATCCTTCGACCCCGTCCGAATTACCGTATTCGCAGCTCTCTACGATCACGCAGTGATTCTGCCTATCACTATTCACCGTGGTCGAAACATCCTTTCAACCACGTTCACTCCCTTACAACGTGCATTCAAAACTTCTTTGCGTGGTCAAAACTCCTTTCGAGTCCTCACAACGTGGTCGAAGCCTTCACAACGTGGTCGAAAGCCCTTTAGACCACGTTCAACTCTCCAACGTGGTTGAAGCCTTCCGACCACGTACAACTTCACAACGTGATCGAGCACCTTCCCGACCATGTTCAATCCTGCTTTGCCGTGGTCGTAGCGCCTCCTGACCACGTTCGATCACCTCTGTCGTGGTTGTATCACCTCCCGACCACGTTCGATCATCTCTGCCTCTGATTTGCCGCGATTGTAATGCCTTCCGACCACGTTTGCCGTGGTCGTAATGCCTTCCAGTCACGTTCAAACTTGCTTTGCCGTGATCGAACGCCTCTTCCGACCAGGTCTGCGAGATCACACAATGAAGTCGATACTCAAAGTTTTTCTTCTCTTCTTGCATTGATCTGATTACAAGACTCCTCCTCTTTTATATCCGGCTCAACGACTTTTGCTTGTGTTCCAACTACAAGTACAATTCGACTCCGACTTCAGCTCAACTTCGACTTTCGATCACGACTACAATTCAACTTCGATCACTACCAAACTTTACACACGACTTCTAAACAAGATTATTTACAACATTCTCTCCCTAATCTTGTTTAGTGACTTCAATCATACCGATCTTCTTCCTTGATCACGTTGACCTTTTTTCTACTCCTGCTTCTTCCTTGGATACCTTTCTAGGCTGGAGCACCTGCTCCCACAGCCTTTCCCAGGTCGTCTTCCTCCTGCACCCCTTGCTCACGCTTCCTCCACCAGCTCCTGATTTCACTGTCGTGTGGCCCTACTTTTGACCATCGTCATTCATGCCGTGCTTCCTCCCGCCACCTCGGAATCCATCGTCATTCACGCCACGTTATGTGCTATTTGACCAAAATATTATAAATATCATGTAACCATCTTAAATGTTGTGGTTTATTTGTTGTTTTTCTTATTACCCTGATTCTTGGAATCCTTTTTTGAGATACCAGTGAGTGGGCACCATGCACAAGCTTTTCTCATTGATTTGACAATATGTTCTAACTTTTCATCTCTAGCAGACGGTCTGCACCAGCTTTTCGAGTGATTTGCCAACATATACCAGCTTCCGCAGCCTGTGGATAGCATACACCGTCTTTTTCGGTGATTTGACAATACACACCAGCTTTCCGCAGTGAGTGGATAGCATGCACTAGCTTTTCCAGTGATTTGACAAGACATACCAGCTTTCTACAGTGAGTAGACAGCGCGCACCACGTTTTTTGGTCATTTGACAATATGCGCTAGCTTTTCGCAATGAGTGGACAGCGCGCACTAGCTTTTCCAGCGATTTGATAACAAGTACCAGCTTTGTCGCAGCGAGTGAACAGCACGCACTGTCTTTCCCAGTGATTTGACAACACGTACAAGTTTTTCGTAGTTTGTGGATAGCACACACAAGTTTTTACAATGATTTGACAGTGCGTAGCTATCCATGGAGGGTGGATAGCACACACTAGTTTTCCAGTGATTTAACAATATGCACCAACTTCCCTAGCGAAATGATAACATGTTCAAGCTTTACTCCCGAATAGTGCTCATAGACCGCTTTTAAGAATATGGTCAAAGCCTTGAGCAGGCTCAAAATTCCGATGAGCTAATCTTAAAACTAGGGGAAGAAGAGATGAGAGATACAAGACGTCATTGTGCCGCTGGTAGGGATATCGAACAATGGAAAGATACTTTGCAAGCAACCAGGGAAGACGGGATCGTATCCTGATAATTCTTACATGGATGCTCCCGTACCACCGGATTTTCCATGGCCGTAGTGTGGCTATAGCAATCTAGCATATATCATTCAGTCTATATACCTGGCAATTGTCGCTCGAGCGCACAACACGTGCATCAAAGTTCTTGTAAGTGTGTATTTGCTATCTCACATTGAATATTCTGTTTCACATATCTCTAACCCATTTCATCTATGCCGGCAAAACATGAAATGATGTTACTTATTCCAATGGATAGACGATTTGGGTATGTACGATAGAGTATTTATCGAGCTAAAATATATGCTAAACTACCCTGCGACATATATGAGATTCACATGTTAGAAACTTTACACCCCGAATGATAGAGAAAAAGACAAGGATAAGACAACAGTGGTCTCCGAAGCGCCCATTGAACACAAAGTTAATTCAACTAGGATAAACTTATATAAGTTGTAGAAGTCAAGTAGTGGGTTCGGGTCGCGAGGGGCCGAGGGCTAAACCCGTGTGGGAGAGAAGAGAATGGCATCACTTGATCCAAATATATACGATAACTGATTGGAACCATCTCTTTTAAAAACACACATATATCTTAACTATGGTTGGTATTGATGATTCTTATATATGTCACTTGTATTCAATGAGTCGTTTGACAAACATCCGTATCTAATTAAACCTAACGCACTGTAATTTTTATATTCATTGCGAACTGTTTTGTCCGAACGTACTGCACTAGCAGTACGGAGTAGGAGTAATAAAAAAGCAAAATATGTCTGCTGCAGTACTATCCGTATCTAATTAAACCTAATGCACTGTAATTTATATACTCATTACGGGCTGTTTTGTCCGAACATACTACACGAAATCTGGACATATTTGGACCCCTAAACACCCAAAATTCCACTTTTGGCCCCCAAATCAAAAAAATTCCGTTTCTGGACCCCTCCCCACCGCGCGTTCACGAGCTGGTGCCACGTGTCCCAGACGCGCGGTCGGCGGGCGCGATGCGGCGCGGCGGGCGACGCGCGATCGCGGCGTGGTCGCGCGAAGCGCGCGCGGCGGCGAGCGGCAGTTGTCGCGATCGCCATGGCGCGCGGAGCCTTGCGATGGCGGCTTGTGATCGCATTGGCGGCGCGCATGGACGCCTTGCGATCGCATGATCGGCCTTGGCGCGCGGCGCGGCGGTCGCTATGGTGGAAGCGGCGATCGCGCGGCCGGCCGGGACACGTGGCGCCATCTCGCGAAACACGCGGTCGAAGGGGTCCAGAAACGGAATTTTTTTGGTTTAGGGTCCAAAAACGGAATTTTTGGGTGTTTAGGGGTCCAAATATGTCCAGATTTCTACTACACTAGCAGTACGGAGTAGTAGCAATAAAACAAAGCAAGATATTTCTGCTGTAGTACTGCTCCAAGTTATTGCAGCCTCTGACAGGTCCATGCGTAGCATGATACAGGCGTTGAAAACTTTAGCTGACCTGGGTTTGTATCTGAGTGGCTGTTCCCGCCTGACTCCCTCGCTGGGCGCAAATATTACGCAACGTCAAAGCGGCAGCAGCCTGCACACGCGCAGGGCAGGGCGCAGGCAGGCAGGCAGGCGCAGCGGCATCACCCAGCGGCAGCAGCGACACAGGCCTGCCTCGATCTGAATCATATGGGAGTAATAAACTCGGGGCAGGCAGCGAGTGAAGCGAGGCTAGCTAGCGGTGGGATGGGTGGGGCCCACGCACAGTGACACAGGCCTGGTTGCAGGGATGCTCCGGACGGAGGAAGGTTAATGAGCGTTCGGTGCTCTCCTCCAGACAGCATCGAGATCTCTGCCGATAACTTCCCCCCGATTTTATTTGATTATCAGATGGAGATTCAGATGCAATGCCTGTGCGTATTACTGCTTTTTTTTAATGGTTATTCAGATACAGGCTACTCAGTTGTTATTTCAGTCGTACTTCTATGCTGTGACGCGCGAGTTGCTGCATTTTGATCTTTGATGAATGTAGGTTGTAATGACCTTAACTCGCAGGTTCGGTTGACACCAAACTTTCAGTTTCAGCTAGCGGCTTGCTCATATTGCAAGTGAAAATATTCAGAGAGAGAAAAGAGAACCACAGGCAGGGAGGCCCACCTTGTATTCTCTTGTTCCGGCGAGGGAGGTCCCCATCCATTTGACTTGTGCAAAAGCAAAAGCTCCCATGTCATGACCCACAGAGATGGATAAACAGAGAGAGAGAGAGAGATGAGATGAGATGAGATGCCCCGTAGGTCCATACAAGAGAGAGAGAGAGAGAGAGGGAGGATATCGAAAGAAGAGATTCCCCCTACGAGGAGGGGACGCGCACAGCGCAAGATGTCTTGCGCGCAACCGATGCGTGTCGTGTACGGTTTGTTCTGTGCCCGCTTGTTGCTTTGCGCTGGTCTTAGACGCTGTTTAGTTGGACTGAAAAATAGTAATTTATAGCTGATTATACTGTAGCTAGTTGAAATTATATTGTAACTGAAGGTGGTTAATTTGGTATAATTAAATTTTAAAAAATTTAAAAATCAAAAAATATGTTAGCTCATTACGGATAACGCAAATGAATATAAGAAAAAAGAACTGATAAAAAAGCTTAAAAAACCAAAATTTTAGAAAAAATATATAATTTATAAATAGTGACAAAAATAAGTCAGAAGCTCATGAGCGAGGCGTTTGTTATGGTCAGCCGTGGCGCGCGCTGTGACCTTTGCCTTTGCTAAGGTCAGCCGTGGATTCTCTAACTGGCCTTTGACATTGCGTCATACGCGCGACAGCTGTGCACATGTGCGTGTGCATCGGACCATCTGGGGCAGGCAGAACCTGATCATGCGATGCACACATGGACACGGTCGCATACTCGTCTGCTCTGTCTCTGTCTCTCTGCCCTCTCGTTTCTTTGCTTCTCTCTCACCTCCTCGTAGCATGCTTGTTTGGTCGCATGCTTTTGGAATTTGGCCAGCAACTCCCCCTCTCATATGTTTTGCCCCGCTTTAGCTTCTTACTTTTAACTTCTAGTTCACTATTTCTTAATTTTATTTTTCTAGATTTTTAATTTTTTAGACTTTTTTTTTGTCTTTTCTATATTTATTTGTATTGTTCGTAATAGGTTAACTTGTTTTTTATTTTTGATTTTTTAAATTTAGTTATATAAAAAAACCAATAGCTGCAGTGTAAAAT
The DNA here is from genome assembly GCA_036346575.1 of Dendrocalamus sinicus. Lineage (NCBI taxonomy): Eukaryota > Viridiplantae > Streptophyta > Magnoliopsida > Poales > Poaceae > Dendrocalamus > Dendrocalamus sinicus. The sequence goes on along the minus strand of CM070660.1, from coordinate 3,995,504 downwards.
AAATCAGTTATAGTAAAAAACCATAAGTTATATAAAAAACCAAATGAACAGCCCTCAAGTTTTATCGCATGTAAAATATGTGTACCCCATGCTTCTCTGCCTTATTTTTGTATTTGTTTGTATTGTTCGTAATGGGTTAACTTGTTTTTTATTTTTGATTTTTTAAATTTAGTTACATCAAAAAAATAACCAATAACTATAGTGTAAAATAAATCAGCTATAGTATAAAATAAACCATAAGTTATATAAAAAAGACCAAATGGGTAGCCCTCAAGTTTTATCGCATGTAAAATATATGTACCCCATGCTTGGTACGTGTATATATACACCCATCAATATCGCTTTGTCTATTGTCTAGCCTCTAGATGCCCTTTGTATCTTTCCACTGGTCACTAGTGTACCTGACATATTCTCTTGGTCGATCGATGCCTTCTTTTTTTTTCCCCCTCACGCAGCGAAATCTGGTTGCGTGATACATGGAACGCATTTCCTAGGGAAAAAAAATGGCTGTGATCGAGCGTGCAAGATGAAGGTGGTGATTGGTTCGGCTGAAAACATTGTAGCTGGTTGAAAAAAGCACTGTAGCTGACAGAGACTTATTTAGCATAATTAAATTTAAAAAAAATATGTTAGCCCATTACGTATAATACAAACAAATACGGGAAAAAAAAGAACCGGTAAAAAAGCTCAACAAAAAGCTAAAAGTTCAGAAAAAAATGAAACTTATAAATAGTAAAAAATAAACCAGAACCGAAGCCGAGTCTGATATCAGGACCGAAATCTACGACCGCAGTACATCGCCGCTGACGAACCCTACATGGATTCCGATTCGGCGCAGTCAAGTCATCAAGTGCTAGCTCCCCTGACGCTGGTTCATACGTACTGGTGTGGAGTACCAGTGTACTGTCAGAATCCATATGTACCGGACACCCATCCTCCTACGGCCACGTTAAGGACAAGAAGTAAATGGCCGCGATCGTGCGAAACCTATGAGCTTCGTGCACGGGCGCCGGATGAACGGACACCGGTTCATTGCTCGCCGCCGACGAGCTTAGGCGGCCGCTAGGTAGTGGCTCACAGCGAATTTGGAACGGGATCGGGACCGAGCAGGCTCCGTTGGTTCCGGCTAAAAGCAAAAGCCACGGGACCGGAGGGGGGGATATTAAAGGACACGGCGCATGTGTGCGAGTGGCCTAGCTAGAAAACGTGGCCACAGCTAAGCTTATGATTGTGGTAAGTAAATATTTTTATCGTGGCTGTACGTTGCTGTGTATCTATTACATCTATATAATAATATAAAGGAAAATACTAAAATATAAAAATCTACAGCGTTGATGGTGACGTGATTAGATTATAACGGTGTAAATCAATGAGATGTAAGATTGAAGTATGTATTGGAATGCGCAATCCTATGCAAAGCACCACACATTAATAATGACAAGTAGTGTTTTTTTTGCTTAATAGCTTTTATCTTAATATGAGTGTTTGTGCGAACGATCTAAATGTCAATAAGCTAATTTAAAAAGGTTGTCGTGATAATCAGTTTTGAAAAGACGATAGAAAAACTAACTAATTTATTTGTTCAAAGAAAACTATAAAACATATGCTGAAAAGAATATGGTTGGCTGGCTGCTCACTACCACTTGTGACCTGCCTAGCAAGTGGCAACATGCGGTAGCTTTTTTTTGGAGGTGTGGGGGTTTGAGTGTTTTTATTGTTTGGAACACTCAGTTTTTTCTATGATGTAATATTTTTCGTCTGTATATACAATTTTTTTTTGTATATGTAATATTTTTCCTATTGCATACATGAGGAAATGTTACATATATAGACAAAAAATATTATAAACATAGATGAAAAAATATTGTGTGTATAGAAAAAAGATCTGAGTTCTTAGAATAGAAAAACTTTTAGCAATTCCTTTTTTTTTTGTGGGGTATGTCGATGGGAGACGACACAGCCGCCTCCACCTCTCACGCTTAGCGGCGGCGACGGCAGTCTTCGCGTGCCGTCCGGTCGGAGCAAAAATCACGGCGAAACAACCCGGAACCATTCACAACATCGGCACAGCCACTGTGCGAACGGATTGGATGGATGGATTGCGATTTGTGCCCATTGAGAGGACCCTTCGAGCAGCCACACCGGTTTGCCTGCTCATGCAAGCCTGCTACGAGACAGAGAGGTTAGTGATGGTCAATAGGGTCGGTTTGGACGCATGTACCTATTCTTCAAGGAGACATGTGCATATATTCTTCCTACAGATTGCATATTTTCATATATTCTCACGTGTGTTCTTAAGTTAAACTTTATGTTCAAATTTCTAAGTGTAGGAGAAGGAACTATGAAAACCTTTCTTTGTTTACGATTATGATCGTACTTGAATGGATAAATTATTATACTATTTATATGCTTACTATATTATTAAAACGATGTTCCAGGTTAATTAGAGAAAAACTAAAAAAAATTTACACCATCAGTTTATGTCGGTTCATATTACAACGGTACGGATTTATTAGATCTGGATAGTAATAGCACTAGAATACAACTCTTTGTGCAACCACCTTTTTCGGGCACACACACATGTAACCAACTTTCAGTTTTGTCACCAAATCAACACGAGTTTTTTTTAAACAATTAACTTCAAATCTAAAATGGATTAGAAGAAACAAAAAAACATAAGTTTGTATGAATAGTACCAGTTTCTTTTTTTTTACTTTTTGTTTTGCTTTAACATGTCAGGTTTTTTTTTTGTCATTTTGGTTACTCGCATAGAGTGAATTTCAACTTGAATTTGTATACACGTAGAGTAAATTGAGAAGCACGTACAAAAAAATTTCAGGAATTTTTCATGTTGAGTTGATGTCCAAATGGAATATATAGATAAAGTAAATTGAGATATTATGATATAAAAATCATAGAGCCTGACAATGGGAAGGAAGGAGGATGGACTGCACCGTGAGAGCACAATCGGCTTCTCGTGGAGGGGCTGCTGTGTGACATAATGGAAAAGATGAGCAAGTTTCGATTGAGAAGTAGCGAGAAGAGGAGTAGCACAATGGCGAGGGAGCGAGGGATCTTGCTAGAGAGGTGGTTGCTAGACAAGACAATGACGATGGCACAGTGCAACAAGGAGAGTTTTGGAAGGATAGACCCTAGGAGACGGCCATTGTTGAAGAGGTAGAGCAGTTTGACTTTGAGGAGCGCCCATGTGACCGCATTCTGCATGGGTCCAGTGTGGCCGGTGTTGGGGCACCACGAGACGTGATCAGAGCGGTCAAGAGCACACTTAAGGATGAGCAGGCATCTGCTTCGCTGCTGACGGCAAAGCCAGGTAGGGGTAAGAGGAGTACAAGGAAGAGCGGTGAGATTGTTCCTAAGGGCATGTTGTCGCGCTAATCAATTAATGTAGCTACAATACAGTGGGTGGTGAAGTGGATGGAGGAAGAGGGGACAAGGTTTATCAATGGCCAGTAAGAGCTACTAATATTTTGTTTTGATTCTTTGTAGAAAGATATGTAGCGAGAAGGAGAAACAGTGGATGAGAAGAAGTTGAAAAAGTAAAGACAACCTAATGGAGAAGTCAAGAAATAAATATCGAGGGAGCCAGGCAAATACGACTACTTTTTTACGCTATACACTAAACAAGACATTCAACGCACATGCTTGGAAGATGCCATATACATGCTTCAAGTTCTAAACATGTTCTTCTTGGAAGGGGCCGAATTCATGCTTGAAGTTATTTTAGCTAGAAGATCATCGGATGTAAGAATACTTATGGCAAGATGGGGCGAACCATGGCCCCCATCAGTCTCCCCTCCCTCCACCACTAAACCTATGGTTTTGCATGCCAGATGCTATGGACCTTGATGCCACAGGCCTTGGCGTCTAATTGTCTATCGAGACTGAAGCATGTAAAAGAGACATAGGTAAAGAGGAACAAGACATGTGAACGCATAAGGTTAAAATGATAGGAGTTATGCATTAAAAAAGCTTTTAACTAAGGGTAATTTTACCATCCTTGAGGGGGAAGAGGTACCAAATTTGAGCCGCTGATCACACCGTCGGACGGTGAGATTTGGCGAGCACAGTGGTACCTCTTCCCCAAAAGTGTGGTAACTCCTCTCCTATTGCAAGGTGGAAGGGTATTCGGTAATTTCGCATTAGTCATCCCACTGGGCTCCTTGTAACCCTCTGTTTGCCCATTCTTCTCATCTAGCTCCTCTCGGCCTCCCATCCTTGCCGCGCCGCATTCTCCACAGATCCCATCTCCGGCGCGGTCTGCGCCGCGTCTCGTCCCCGTGGCGTCGGGAGGCGGACTCGCCTCGCCTCCCGTTTTGCGGCGTGGCCTCGCCTCGCCTCCCGATCGTCGGCGCGGCTGCGCCTCGCCTCCCGGTCGTCGACGCGGCCTCCGCCACGCCTCCCCGTCGCCGACGCGGCCTCCGAGCCTCGCATCGTCGCCTCGCGTCCCCGGCCGCCGACGCGTCGTCCTCCTCCCATCCGCCGCCGGCGACGCCTCGTCCTCCTTCTCCCATCCCCGGCCACCCCCTCGTCCTCCTCCTCCCATCCGCCTGCACCGACGCCTTGTCCTCCTCCTCCCATCCCCGGCCGGCCGTCTCGTCGTCCTCCTCCCTTCGCCGGCCTGCATCCCCTCCGCAGAAACCACATAGCCTCCTGTCGGATATATTGCATTTTTTGAGAGGTAAATGCAATATTTTGGTGAGCTAGGCCGGAACTGAAGAAAACCACATAGCCTCCTGTCGATCTTCGATCATCAGGACATTTTGCCCATCAACATCAGAGAAACCACTGATTAGAGAAGAGGACGACCTTTCAATCTGAAGCCCCATTATAGATGTAGACTTTTAAGTATCGAAGAATTTGTTTCACTACTGCACAATACAGACTTCTTGGATGTGAGAGAAATCGACAAACTTTGTTCACTGAATATGATATATCCGGTCGTGTCAACATGAGATATTGCAGCGCACCCACAATACTTCTATATTTTGTGCTCTCAGCCTTCGACAGAAGCTGTCCTTCTTCTTCCGTCAATTTTTTGGAATAGGACACATGTGTTGCTACAAGTTTACATCCTTTCATGTTTGCACAGTGAAGCACATTAGAGATACACTTACTTTTAGTTAGAACTATGTTGTTCCCCTTCTTAGTGACCTCTATACTCAAAATAGTGTAAGTCACCAAGATACTTAATTGTAAAATCTTCTCTGAGTTGTTGGACCAGCTTGTGAACTGCTAAACTGGAGGAGCTTGTAACAATTATATCATTTACATTTATAAGTATGTAAATGACTATACTGGTATGGTTATAAACAAACAAAGAAACACCAGTCTTCGAAGGAAGAAAACCAAGTTCATGTAGCTTCAAACTCAATCGAGAATACCATGCTCAGCCCACACAGAGCTTTGTCCAACCGACAGATATATCTTGGATGACTATCATCTTCATACCCTAGAGGTTGCTTCATATATACTTCTTCTAAATATCCATGAAGAAAAGCATTTTGCACATCTAATTGTTTGAGATATCACTTATTTGTAATAGCCAAAGATAACACAAGATGAATGGTAGCAGGCTTAACAACTGGACCAAAAGTTTCGCCATAATCTAATTCATACCTTTGTTTGAACCCTTTTGCCACTAGACATGCTTTAAACTAATCAACTATGCCATCAGTTTTCTTCTTTATCTTGAATACCCATTTATAGTCAATAAGATTTACCCTTTGTTTTGCTGGAACAAGTCTCCAATCTTTGTTTAACAGAAATGCCTTATTCTCATCATCCATAGCTTGTTTCCACTGTGGCTGAGAAAGGGCTACACGATTGTCGGATGGCTCTTGCTCTGCAGCATGAATACAAGTGGCAGCAAAAGTTCTTTTTTGTGGATCATAGCATACTGTCCCATCACCGAACCTCTTGGGTTGCCTCACATTGCCCTTGGACCTTGTCTGCATGGGACGTGCCAAGCTAGCTGCAAGTTCAACAGCTACCTCAACAACCTCAGCAGGAGAGTCGGCTACCAACATTGCCGCGGTAGGGAAATCGTTGCCATGGCATTTGTGGCAGGAGCTGCGGTAGCTGCAGTAGGGTCTGCGGCAGGGTGATCTGCGACAAGATCAGCTGCAGCAGCAGGGCCACCTCCAGGCACCACCACTTCAACTAGTAACTCAACAACCTCCAGAGCACCTGTATCTGCATTTGGTACAACAGCGGAACCAGCACGATTGATAGTAACAGGAGTCATAACAAATTGTTCATGTTGGTCATTAGATGAAAAGGGAAAAGGTTGTTCATCAAAGTCGGCATCTCTAGAGATACACCTTACCCATTTGCGGATGAAGACACTTATAGCCCTTGTGAAGAGAGCCAATAAAGACACACTTTTGAGATCAAAATTGCAATTTATGGGAATTGTAAGGACACAAAATGGGCCATCAGGCATACCCAAAAGTGCAAAGGAAATTGTAATCTGGCTTGGTTCCAAAAAGACGCTCAAGAGATGTGAATTATAACACACGGCGAGGCATACAAAGGATTTTTTTTGGTTCAGAAGATGTTCAACATGAGATTGAAATTGGAGGAACACTTTAAAGACATCATATTTGTTTTTCAAGAAGTAAATCCATGTAAATTTGATAAAGTTGTCTATAAAGCTTGCATAGTATTTATGACCTCCTATAGACGTTCTAGTTGGCCCACAAACATCTGAACAAATAAGTTTTATAGAAGCAATAGAATTATTATCTGAGGAAACAAAAGACAACTAATGACTCTTTTCTTATTGACAGGCATCACAAATTGGTTTATTGAACTGAACTGAACCTAATAGCTTATTGGACTAAAGAATTTTTTGATCAGTAGTGAATGATGGATGACCCAGCTGAGCATGCCAATCCTTAAAAGAAAGTTTCTCAGCAGTGTAGGCTTGAGTGTTAAGCTTTCTAATGTTGGTCAGGGGGGAGTAGATGCCACCTCTACAACTTCCTCTAAGAAGAGTTTGCTTTGTGATAGGATCCTTAACAAGGAGAAAACCATGAAACTCAAGGTATACATTATTGTTAGAGGTTAATTTTTGAACACAGATCAGATTTCTATTAGCCTCTAGAATGTGAAGTATACCTTGTAAATGAAGTGAACGATTATGGCTAGGAAGAAGAGAATGATCAACATTAGCAATTTTCATACCTGACCCATTAGCTGTGTGGACTTGATCATGGTTGCGATATTTCTCCTTCATAGCCAGCTTGTCAAGATCAGCGGTAATGTGGTTTGTAGCCCTTGAGTCAGCATACCAACTCGAGTCCACATGTAGCTAGTCACGACTGCTGTTGCCACATTCCCTCCATCCTCATGGTACGAGTGATCAAACTGATGGTAGCATTGGAGAGCATTGTGACCTCGCTTACCGTAGACTTGACACGTTCGATATGTGTCATTATTGCTACCACGTCCCTGATTGCCACTAAATTGACCACATCCAAAATGGTCACTCTCTGTTGATTTCTACGGCCGCGTCCTCGACCACGGTTCTTGTCGCCTCTATTGCGTAATGCCAGATTGGTTGATGGCTCATGGAGTTGATAACCACCATCTTGATCTTAAGAAGCTAGACGCATCTCGTAACTCTGTAGATGAGCATAGAGATCGTTAAGCGATATGAGCTTAGGTCTTGTGCTAACCGAAGTGACCAATAGATTGTGATCCGAGTCAAGGCTAGATATAGATCACAAGCTCTTCTTGCTCAAAGGGTTTTCCAATTGCTGCAAGGGTGTCAACAAGATTCTTGACTTTGTTAACATAGGTCGTCATAGAGTCTTCCTTCTTCTTGATGTTTGCCAGCTGTAGCCAAATTTGCATGATCCTTGCTTGTGACCATGAAGAGAACATGCGTTCTAGTGCTTCCCACACCTCACGTAAAGTGGGCAAAAACAACACCTGTGCAAGCACTTCCTCCGAAAGAGAGGAGAGAAGAGAGCTCAACACATATTGATTTTATTGCACCCAAACATAATAATTCGGGTTTGCCTCACGAACTTCTCCCTTGTCGGTTCTTTTCACCACCATCAGGGATGGCTACTCAATGGAGCCATCAACATAGCTGAGAAGATGTTGTCATCATAGATACAGTAGCATTTGGGCTTTTCAGAGGAGATAGTTGTCTCTTGACAACTTGATGTTGATCAAATTGTTGAAGGAGGGAGTCGGCAGAAGACCTGCACTGGTAGACTACACGCCGATAGTTGCATTGGCTGCGCTACTCAAAATCATAGACGGAGTTGTGCCAGACATCTTGTTGGAGATTAGAAAGGTTCTGATACCACGAAGAAAGCAAAGAAATAGTAGATTGATTTTGGCACTGTGCACAATCGCATAGGATTATGTGAATATATGTGGCTATTTGCCGGATGTGCTATAGTTGCTGTAAGGCACAGCATTTGAATTCAAGAGGTTTCTCCACCTCTTATATGTCCTTAGCAGCTAGGAAGACAGAAAGGAACAATGTAACGACCCCATTTTTAAGAATAGGGCCGTCGTGTTTCTCGCAATAGACCAGAAGTTCAGTTGCAGACAGAAATGGTATCATACCTGCTTATGGAAATTTAAAAACGATTAGCTTAATTAAAATACGACCTAATGCTCAAACTATATCAATTTTAAGGGTATCTAAGTCTAAAATTTAATTTTTATTTAGAAGATCTAAAGAAATTCCATAGGAACGTTTAAGTACGGCTATAATCTTAACATGTTAGCTATACATTTTTTTCTTTCTCTAGTGTCAATTCTGCATACGTTTTGTCACTGTATCCCGAACAATCTATATTTGTATTCATATCTAAATTCCCGAACAATTCATATTCGCATCCGTATGTGAGTTTGAAGAAATGAATGAATTAGGAAGGCTGGAAGGGCAATATCCGACCGTGTTGGAGCCCTTTTCACACGCTTGAAACATACACAACTCAGCCGCTCCTACTCTCTCTCTACGCGAACGTCATTGGCACCCACTCGACCGCGCCGTTGGCCTCGGCTATATATACACGGCCACAAAGGCAGGCAGGCACCACGCTCACCCTACCACCACTACCACCACTCCCACGAGCTGACGAGCTGCTCTTCTTCACATTTTTTCCACTTCGCCTCACGAAGTTGCATCTTTTCCTTTCGCTTTGCATGTCAACGCGAACAAAAAGAGCGTCCTCCTCCACCACCACCGTCTCCTCCCTCTCCCCGCGAAGCTTCATCCCCACCACGTCTCCTCCTCCCCTCGTTGCGCTTCCAGTCACGCAGATATAAAGCCGGCGACCTCACACCACTAGTGGCACCAGCTTGGATTCTCTCCGTCTTGCTCTGCTTCTTGTTTCGTTCCTCTGATTGCTTCGAGATCTAGGTGCGGGCATGGCGGCGGCAGTTGCAGCGAGTGGCGGCGGCGGCGGTGGGAAGAAGCGCAAGTGCGAGCGGTCAGCTGGGCTTGGGGAGCTCCATGACGACATGCTGGAGCGCGTCCTCGCGCGCCTCCCGCCCGCCAGCTGCTTCCGCCTCCGGGGCGTGTGCCGACGGTGGCTCGAGGCCGCGGGGTCGCCCACGTTCCTCGCCGCCTGCGCCAGAGTCCCCGCTCGGGACCCGTGGTTCCTCATGCTATCCGACCAACAGGAGCGGCAGCCGCCTTGCCCCGCCGTCGCGTTCGACACCGCCGAGGGGACCTGGGCGCGGTGCCGTGGCGCCCCGGAGGCCGTGCCGGTGGCCGCCACTGGGGGTCTCGTTCTCTACCGCGCGCCGGACACCGGCGCGCTCACCGTGGCCAACCCGCTCACCGGCGCGTCCCGTGCACTCCCGCGGCCGCCGGCCGCGTCCGGTGCTCTCCACGCGGTCGCCATGTACGGCTCCCCCTACCGCGTGGTCCTCATCCTGGGCGAGCTCCCGGACCTCTCCATGACGGCGTTCGACTCCTCCAAGAACGCGTGGGAGGAAGCGGTGGTGCTGTCGAGGAAGCCGGAGGCCTCGTTCCCCGACGCGCCAGCGCTGGACAGCGACGACGACGACGACACAGTCTACTTCCTGAACAAGTCCGGCGACGTCGTGGCGACCAACATGCAGCGCAGCGCGTCGAGGCAGTACTCGTCCGTCGTGACGTGCCGCGACGGAGACGAGGCCGTGGCCTACTTCCTGAGCCACTCGGGCGCGGTCGTGGCCTGCGACCTGGCGCGCCGCGTATTCGCCGAGCTCCCAAGGATCCTGCCGGTGTACTTCGAGTACTCGATAGACGTTGTGGCGTGCGACGGTCGGGCCTACGTGGTCATCCTCTCGGAGTACCTGGACACGGCGAGCCTACGGGTGTGGGAGTTCGCCGACGGCGCGTGGCGGCAGGTGGCCGCGATGCCCCCGGCCATGTCGCACGCCTTCTATGGCAAGAAGGCCGACGTCAACTGCGTCGCCCAAGGCGACCGCGTCATGGTCTGCGTCAGCTCCGGCGAGGCCAACGGCTGCTTCATGTGCGACGTGAGTACCAACCGGTGGGAGGAGCTGCCGCCGTGCGCCGGCGGCGACGGCGAGGCCATGGAGTTCGTGGCCGCCTTCTCCTTCGAGCCAAGGATGGAGGTCGCCGTCTAAGCGGATGCTTGCTCCTGTGTTCCAAGTTTGCTGCTACTAGTGTGTGCCTTCCTTGATGTGTAGTGCAAGTAGTGAGATGGATGCTGTTCGTGTGCATGATTCGTTCCGGTGATTTGAGATTGTTTCATGGGAATCAAATCACCTGTCTGTCTGCTCGGATGTGTGTTGCCAATTCTGTCTGACCAGCTTCTGTTGTTTCTAGATTCTTGTGCCAATAACCAGCTTCTGTTGTCTCTTGACTCTTGTGCCAATGGCAGAGCTCTCTGCGACTACTCTCCGTAATTAGCAATTGCCCCTAGGCAGTCACTAATTATTTGCGACGTGCATTTTATTGATGTGTATGCCTGTTACTAACATGCGTGGTAGAACTGCACAATCTACAGAAGAAAGTACAGTAGCATCAAGAGGTTCAAGAATTCAAGAACCCCAGGCAACCGTGCGAAGTTCCTTGACGGTGTCCTTGCAATAGACATTAGACCTATCGTTCACTGATCTCAAGGATCTTATGACAAGCTTGATCTGGTCCAAGAAAACAAGAGGGGAGGAGAAAGAAGGGAAACAAAACACTATTGAAACTAGTGATCCTTTTTCTTTTGCACAAGTGCTGTGCAGGGCATCACAATGCGATGCATAGCCATTGAACAGCAAAAGTGAGCGTGCGAGGAGGGCACCGGCCTTTTGCTTTGGAAGGGGGCAGTGTGGCTTCCACTGACGCAGTATCGCTCGTCAGAGAGAGCCTGCCTTGCCCTTGCCGATCTGAGGGGCACGGCCGGCCGGCCACCAATGGTGTTGCTCATTTGGGCTAAGTCCAGGCTTTTGGTCTTTTTTTTTCATTGTAGCGGTTAAAAATACATTATACCTACTGTTATCTTTTTTGGTGTAATTAAATTTAAAAATAAAAAAGTTATACCATTATAGGTAATGCAAATGAATGAGAAAAAAAAGAAAAGATAAAAAAGATAAAGACAAAATTAAAAAGTTAGAAGATAGAAGTAGAATCTTGTTGGAACAGGGCTTAGTCGCAAGCAGAATCCCTGTTCGGATATCATCGTCTACATCGCTACATGTTCGTGCTATGCCACTGCCTCCTTCCTCTCTTTATCCCTCTTATCTTCTTCCATGCGTTGGACAAATAAAAAGAAGCAAAATTGGGTGCAGAATCGCATAATTGCGTTGCATTGGGTTAATGTATGCCCTTGTTTGAGACACGCAAATTTTGTTCTCGATTCCTGCGGGAAATTGAACTTTTTTTTGGTAAAATTTCGGTATTCCGGGGGCTAGGGGCGTAACTGTGCGAGTGACTAGTGTGCGTGCGTGCGAGCGTGTGCGCTGCTTGCTTTGTTTTTAGCTGCTTTGCTTTGAGCCATGGATCAGTGCTAGTGCTGCTTTAGCAAGTGCAAACAAAGCTATCTCAAAGCCTCTCTCTCTGAGACTTTTGCCATTGGCTCCCTTTACCCTAACATCACTTACTGTTAGGCCTGGCTAAATGGGATAGGTCAACCGTGCCATTCCAAGATACGATACTGTTAGTTTAGCATAGTCACCATATGGCACGGACAGTAAACAAGCCGATGGCTCGGCCCGACTAGGCGTGCCGTGCTTGGGCTAGCACCTCGGTACAACGGCCTGGTTCGACATACACAATAATTCTCATGTGGAAATGCAGTAAAATTGCTTACAGTTGATAGCAAAATTACTTATGTTAGGGTTGCTGCACTCCTCTGAGCGCAAAGAGGTAATTTGGAAGTAAAATTACTTGTGACTAACAATAAAATTACTTATGATTATCAGTAAAAATATTTATGACTCAACGACTGGCAGTAAAATTACTTATGACTGACAACAAAGTTACTTGTGACTGACAATAAAATTAATAAGACATCGGTGGTCCATTTGGCTAAACTTGCACGAGCCGGCCCAACCTCTCCTCATGCCTACTTGGGTCAGAGGGAACCAGTATAACGCGATACATTAACTTACTCGTCCTAGCCGTGCCATATCTAGACCCGTGCCATGCAGAGCTACTCATTTGTCTAGGTCTGCTTACTGCTGTAATCCTGTGTAGGATTCCCGTGTGCAGTGGCCAGCAAACCGTTACTCTGACATGCCAAGAACTTCTTCTGCAATTCATGCGTGTGACGTTCTGACGATGATTGTGCCTAGCGTTCGATCGGCTCAGATGCCGTGTGAACTGTGTCACTGTGGTAGGCAATATTTTGTGCTGTTCTAGATGGAGCGTGCCCTGCCTGGCCTTAAACTTGCTTTGGGGCGAAGTGGTAGGGCAGGGGACCGGGAATCATGAGTATGATGCAACGAAAAATGATGGAGTGGTTGACAATGTGAAGGGGAATTATTTACTATCATTACGTTTATATCTTGCAGCCACCGATCCAGGGACAAGCCAGCAACGTAAAAGCCAGCATGCTCTTGCCTTTTAGATCGCTAGATATCTAGAGCTCGACGTACGAATTTGCAATCAGGGCTTGACGGATTACAGTTGAACCATTGTTGATACGTTGATGACCTGCAGCTTCTTCTAAGGTCCCGTTTGGAACGACAGAATTTTCTAGAATTTTTACGCGAAATCACCGTGTCTCAAACATGCCAAAGGCTGGTCAATCAAACCGAGTAACCGACAAACCAAAGAAACCAAGTAACCGACAAACCGAAGAGAAACACACAAATTGTTTTCCTGTATCGCAGCTAAAAACTAAAGAAAATAAAGACAAACTCTAATTTCATGGCTCCTTTCTGCATTTGAACGTGCATTTCAAAAGTTTTTAAAAGTTTACTCATAGAAAGCCTTGAATTTGGAGAAACTTTGCCATAGGGATGTCTTTGCTTTTCCCAATAAAGCTGGGCTGTGACTAGCTGAGAAGTTGGGATAACAATGGTTCTTAATTGGCTGTTGGAACTTCTGTAAGATGGTCTTATTTGGAACATAATGGAAGCACATACTAAGCTGGTACTCCTGCCGATCAAATCTATCTTATCAGTTCAGAACATTGGGGTGCATTTGATAGTAGGTGAAGCGTGTCTTTACATGTAGCATTGTTGAAGGAGCAGAAGGAGCTCAAGCTCCCATCACAGAACTGAACATCTGGACAGTATGATTACCCGTAACATTAGCCAAAATTTCAGGGATGTGCTGGGGCATTTCAGTTGACGTCAAAGTTCGAGTAATTTCTTACATCTCTCAGGCCTAAGAGGCTAAGACACTTCTCACAAGGCAAACAGAAGCATAGTTTTGCAAATCTGCAATTCTCGAGATTTTGTAATGTTTCACTTAAAATTATCTGTAAAAGAAGTCAGGTAAAGTTAGGTTGAGTCATCCACTGAATGATGCAGCGCAAATGGATGAGCTTATTTTTTTCAAAACAAAAATTTGGTATGCAAAGTTCGAGATGGCCGTCTAATGTCAGCAGTTTGGGGTACAAGTTGGTGCTTAATCACGGCATTCGTCCATAAACTTCTCATGAAATTCCTTGAACCTGGATATGATTGCTGGAATTTTGTCTTCCTGGGGCAAGATCGTGCATCTAAAATGCCATGTTCCAGGAACCTTCATAGTATCACAAAATTTAAATCCAATGGAAAATGTGTCAGTGAAAACTCAGTGTTTTGAACCAACAATGGCCGAATAATATTTATTGAGGCTTTTAGATTACCAACCTGCCCAAGTCCAGAGCCAGGAACGACAACAATTCCAGTAGCTTCAAGAAGGCGGCGAGCGTAATATGCATCTGGAGCAGTTAAGAGCTGCTTGGGCAGCTCCAATCGCCTTCTGGGGTAAATGAAGGCGAGGGAACAGATACATTGCACCCTCGGCCTTGTTGCACGTGATGCCTTTTAAACTATTGAATGCTTCTTCCAGTGCCTGTATAAAGTGGAAAAAGGTAACAATGAGAAGGTGTTTAAAATCTTCAGAAGATATCTTAGCCTGAAGCTGTCTTGTCTCCACATACTCAGCTTGCATATGTGAAGACCAATGGTTGCAATCCTGACCCTATTCTTTTCTACAACGTTGTGGTATTATGGTTCTTTTATGTTAGGACATAAAGCATGGTAGGGGGAAAGTGCAGTGATACGTTAAGGTTGCAGTTCCAGCAGTGTATAATGTTAACAGTTAACCAATCTTAGAAGATGTTGGACAAACCTTTGCGTGTTGAGCCAGCGACGAAAGGATACCATCTCTCTCTACCATGAAGGATTCATAGGACTCATCCCCAGCCTGTAGGAGCAACCATTTACGTTACTGCAATCACTTTTATCTTGATAATTGCTCTATGCACGCTATACTGACCTTTGGTGGGTTCATTATGAGGCTAGCGAGAATTTGGCCCGAGACGTTGGAACACAGGTTTACTGATGCCACCTTGTAAATTTGTTCCCTTACATCAGCACTGAATCCAGTTACTTCCATGTAGCCTCCTCGTTTTCCACATTCTCCATAGTAACCTAACAGAACAAACAGTGAGTCTTACCATATGCTAGGAGATGCACATACAAAGGGGCCGCAAAGTATAGAACTCGTGAATTTGATTACCTTTAGAAACCGATTGGAAGATCATCATCAGCTCCCGCACCGCCTCTGCGCCCTCGCGCCCCCGGTTTCTCCCCGCGCCGTCCCGACAACCCCGGTCCGAAACTAGCAGCACCCCCGCGCCACGTGTCGCCCCGTCCCTGCCCTGGCCCCACCTGGCAGTCGCCGCTTCTCCTCTCTCCCGCGCGCGGACGCGCCTCGCCCATGCCCGAAGCTCACCTGCTCCCCTCTCCCGTTGCCTCGCCATTACTGCGACTGAGCCCCGGTCACAGCCATTGCGCGGAGGAGACGCCCTACCTGCTCCTGTTGACCCGGCGTCACCGCCTGTGCCTTCTCCCCCACGGTTCCCACTCCCTCCGCCCGGGCATAAAACCCCCACCCCTGCCTCCTCACTCCTTTGCTTCCGGAGCTCCCCTATTGCTCCCAGTCGCCTCCCACCACCCCTAAGCACCTCCCAGAGCAGTTGATTGAACCCTCGTTGCCCCCACCGCCATCGCCGCCTTTCCCTGCGCCGGCGACCCCGTAAACTGATTCTCCCCCCGTTCCCCCTCCATTTCACAATTGCATTCGCCAAAAGCACCTCCACCCACTACTGAATACTTTGATGCTTGCCTTTGGTCAGGTGGAACCCTGTGGAGCGCCACCGTCAAGACTCCCTCTCCCGTGGCCAGCTCACCAGGAAGCATCCCGCCTTGAACCGCCACCGCCAATGTGAGCCTCATAGTCCATTGTCCGTGTCATTACCCCCGATTCGGCCCTTTTGACCCCGGTGATCCCTCTTCACCACCGGGAAGCCGAACACCCCCGTATGCCTCCTGCCCTCTCCATTGGTTCCCCAACCTCCCAAGATTCAAAAATGAGCTCCCCGTGTTGAGAAGCACCCGATGGAACTCTCCCCGGCCACCGGGGGCCGTTGCCTTCGCCGGAGCACAGCAGCTCCGCCCCTCTGCCTCTCTGTCGCGAGCGCACGGCGGGAGGAAGAAGACGAGGGACGTGGCCCCTCCTCCGCCGTCCGATCCTCCCGTCGCCTTATAATGTCAGTCGTCCGATAGCAACGTCTCACGACCGCCCGATCTTCATAAACTTCTCGCCCCGCATCCGTCGGATCATCTGTACCGCTTCACCCACCTCCCTTGTTTCGCTGCCGTCCGATCGCCTCCCCGCCTTTGTCCGAGACACTTGCACCCGCCGCATCAACGCCGCCCGCTATGCCACGCGCCCTCCATCCACCCCATGCGGGTGCGACGCGTAAATGGGCCGCGGCCTCTCGGCCCGCTCCGTCGCGCCAAGTGCGCACTCGTGGGCCATGTGGACCGCATGGGCCGTTCGGCCGCGCGGGCTGAATCCTCGACCAGCCCGCACTGTAGCAAGGAGGCCGGCCTATTACTGTTCATCCCGTTTTTCCAGAGCTTTTCCAATTTCTAAAATCCAGAAAAATCCAAATAAATCCCAGAAAATCACAGAAAATTCCAAAAATTCCCAAATTTCACCACCTTACTCAGAATAATGTCCTGAACTCATTTTTGACTCCCTTTTCCCCAAATTCATTCCAGAAAAATTTTAAAAATTCCAATTTGAGGATTTATGCATTTTACTCCTTTTTAAATAGTTTATTTTTTCCTCGCTTGAATAGTTTCAAGCCCGACTTACTTATTTTATGTGTTTGCGCTAGTTTTGGAGATCCCGGAAGTTCAGGTGCAGTCTCAGGATCCAGGTGCTTCTACGTTCGAGCTAGCCGAGATCGTCCAGATTAACGGCAAGTCGCAAAACCTGTGATCATATTGTATCCCATGATGTTTAATTATGTCATTTGCACTATATTAGTTGTGAAATGCTAGTTCAAAATAAAATAAAATGTTTAGAATGACATATTTATGTAGTTAACATCTACCACCGATAAATGCCATGTTAAACTTGTAGCCCCGCCGTTGTAACCCTAGAAATAATTATTTGGTAATCTAGATAACTGTAGGTTATTATTATCATACAAAGTCTTCACACTAATAAGGTTGTGACTGCGGGCCAATAGTATTTGGAAAACTCGACTCTAAGGTAGGGTGGTATGGGACACCGTATCTTAGAGCGGAGAGTGCCGGCGTGCACGAGTTAGGGTAAGGGTGTTGGGGAAGGAGCCGCGAGACGGTCTTCGCCCATCTCTTACCCTAGGATTGGAGTTAGGGTAAGGGTGTTGTGGGGAACCGCGAGACGGTCGACGCCCACCGCTTACCCTAGGTTGGAGGTCGCGGACCTGGCGAGGTTGCGGACCCTGTGAAAATATAAGGACTAGACCCTTACGCTGAGCAAATGTCATAGTGATCGCTCAATTATAGGAGTTGACTTGTCAACACATAGGAGTTGACTTGTCAACACTGGTTTAGTAGCTGCTCAACTCGATTTGAAACTCTACAGGTGTTGAGAAGGCAGGAGGTTGGGTAGTAGGTTAGGTATGCCGTGCTGCGGGTACCTAACAACGGTAGAGTTCACTCGAAGCGGACGGGAGTTTTTATGTGCCAGACCCGAGTGGATTCTACCGGGTAGAGCCTAAATAAAAAATTGAGCTGTGAAACGACCTGTCTTTTTTAACTCTGTCGCGGGAGTTAAGGGATCGTGTGGGTAAAGCTAAGCAAACTCTGCAGAGTCAATTAAATGGTATTCGAATACGCCGTGCTCCCGGTTAATGGAGCTGTGTCACTTGGGTGATTCCAGATGCGAAGCTTAAGTAGTTTTCACAAGTGTTTAAATGGTTTAGTTGATTAATTATCTTTTTATGAAAACCCTAATGTTAAGGAGTAGTTGTATCTCTTTAAAAGTTTTGAAGGCGTTTGCAAGAAAAACTGCATCCACTGAAAGTTAATAAAACAAGTATACTTCCTTCCTTGATGATCCATATATATAGTAGGATAGGGTTTCCTTTGTGACTTGCAGAGCTGGTTAGCTCACGGCTTGCTAAATCCCCTCTTTAGAGGATCAAGACGAACGTGAAGGTCTTCCCGTTGATGAAGTACCGGAGGATCTCTTCTTCGACGAGGATCCGTGGCTTTAGGTCTTCGCCGCGCTCAAGCGGATCTTGGAGCTTTTGTCTTGTAACTATACTTTGAGCTTGCACGCCCCGTTGTAGAAAACCGGATGTTAATCCGTATGTGAAATAGCACGGTACTCGCCTGCAGTCATCCTGCGCCTAGGCCTAGACTGCACAGAAGCACAAAAGGACTGAACATTGGGAGACTCTCTGCAGTCAGAAGCCTCGCTCGCCTCGACGGCCTCGTAGCGGACAAGGGACTCTCGGAGTTGCTGCACCTGCTGATGGGCCTCCCAAAGCTGACTCTGCAGTGTCCTGGACTCCTCAACTGCTCTGACGTAGCGGTCAATCTGCTGGGCCATGAGGGTGGCGATACCCGCCAAGCGGGGATCGTCGTCCTCGCGGACCTGCGGAACTGGTAAACCCTCACGGAGCTGCTGCGGAATCAAGTCAAAGGGCGACTCCGCTAGCTCCAAGTCGTAGTAGTCTCTGAGGTACAGCGCAACCTTCTGGGCTGCGTCCTGCACTGCGTCGTCCTTGTCGATCCTCCTCGCAATGAATCTCCTCTCAAAGTCTAGGCGGACAGGCAGGGGTGTGAGGGTCACCCATGCCTTCCACTCGTAGCGCTGTCCCTGGCGAAAGCATCCAACTGCGTGAAACACCGGGCTATGGTACCCTGTGGCTCCAAGGTACCGCTGCATCTCCAGAGCTTGAGGGGACATCCCTCCATGCGGTCGGGGCGGAAGAACACGTAGTGAACCATCTGCCGGAAACGAAATTTTGAAGTTAGACAAGTGAAGCAGTAAACATTTGCAAAAATAAAACTTAAGCAGAAGTAAACTTAAGACAGATAAGGTAGCAACAAGAGAGGAAAAGACAACAATAATACTTATATTTTTCGTAAACCCTTTTTATGGCTTAAATTAAGTTTTGCGATAAAATCGCTTCCTAATTTGCCTTAGGTCTCAACCTACGGTCAAAGTGCCTGCTCTGATACCACTTCTTGTAACGCCCCCGTTTCCAGGGGCGCGTACGGACACGGCATTCCGCAACTATTCACACATGAACAGTTATGGAGTGTCGCGCGAGCGTATACCATTGCATGCTTACAACAAAAGTCCAGCATATATTTCACATACGGATTAACATCCGGTTTTCTACAACGGGGCGTGCAAGCTCAAAGTATAGTTACAAGACAAAAGCTCCAAGATCCGCTTGAGCGCGGCGAAGACCTAAAGCCACGGATCCTCGTCGAAGAAGAGATCCTCCGGTACTTCATCAACGGGAAGACCTTCACGTTCGTCTTGATCCTCTAAAGAGGGGATTTAGCAAGCCGTGAGCTAACCAGCTCTGCAAGTCACAAAGGAAACCCTATCCTACTATATATATGGATCATCAAGGAAGGAAGTATACTTGTTTTATTAACTTTCAGTGGATGCAGTTTTTCTTGCAAACGCCTTCAAAACTTTTAAAGAGATACAACTACTCCTTAACATTAGGGTTTTCATAAAAAGATAATTAATCAACTAAACCATTTAAACACTTGTGAAAACTACTTAAGCTTCGCATCTCGAATCACCCAAGTGACACAGCTCCATTAGCCGGGAGCACGGCGTATTCGAATACCATTTAATTGACTCTGCAGAGTTTGCTTAGCTTTACCCACACGATCCCTTAACTCCGCGACGAGTTAAAAAGGCAGTCGTTTCACGACTCAATTTTTATTTAGGCTCTACGGTAGAATCCACTGTCCGGCACATGAAAACTCCCGTCCGCTCGAGTGAACTCTGGTTGTTAGGTACAGCAAGACGGCATACCTAACCTACTACCCAACCTCCTGCCTTCTCAACACCTGTAGAGTTTCAAATCGAGTTGAGCAGCTACTAAACCAGTGTTGACAAGTCAACTCCTATGGTTACGCGATCACTATGACATTTGCTCAGCGTAAGGGTCTAGTCCTTATATTTTCACAGGGTCCGCAACCTCGCCAGGTCCGCGACCTCCAACCTAGGGTAAGCGGTGGGCGTCGACCGTCTCGCGGTTCCCCACAACACCCTTACCCTAACTCCAATCCTAGGGTAAGAGATGGGCGAAAACCGCCTCGCGGCTCCTTCCCCAACACCCTTACCCTAACTCGTGCATGCCGGCACTCTCCGCTCTAAGATACGGTGTCCCATACCACCCTACCTTAGAGTCGAGTTTTTCAAATTCTATTGGCCCGCAGCCACAACCTTATTAGTGTGAAGACGTTGTGTGATAATAATAACCTACAGTTATCTAGATTAAGAAGTAATTATTTCTAGGGTTACAACGGCGGGGCTACAAGTTTAACATGGCATTTATCAGTGGTAGGTTTTAACTACATAATTATTCTAAACATTTTATTTTACTTTGAACTACCATTTCACAACCAATATAGTGCAAATAACATAATAACATAATTAAACATCATGGGATACAATATGATCAAAGGTTTTGCGACTTGCCGTTAATCTGGACGATCTCGGCTAGCTCGAACGTAGAAGCACCTGGATCCTGAGACTGCACCTGAACTTCCGGGATCTCTGAAACTAGCGCAAACACATAAAATAAGTAAGTCCGGCTTGAAACTATTCAAGCGAGGAAAAAATAAACTATTTAAAAATGAGTAAAATCCACAAATTGGAATTTTTAGAATTTTTCTGGAATGAATTTGGGAAAATGGGGGTCAAAAATGGGTTCAGGACATTATTCTGAGCAAGGTGGTGAAATTTGGGAATTTTTGGGATTTATTTGGATTATTCTGGATTTCAGAAATTGAAAAGCTCGAAAAACGGATGAGCGAGTAATAGGCCGGCCCTTGCTCTGATGCGGCTGGCCGATGTTTCAGCCCACGCGGCCGAACGGCCCACGCGGTCCACACGGCCCATGAGCGCGCGCTCGGCGCAACGGAGCGGGCCGAGAGGCCGCGGCCCATTGCGCGTCGCGCCCGCATGGGGTGGATGGAGGGTGCGTGGCGTAGTGGGCGGCGTTGATGCGGCGGGTGCGGGTGGCTCGGATCAAAGGCGGGGAGGCAATCGGACGGCAGTGAAACAAGGGAGGTGGGCGAAGCGGTACGAGATGATTCGACGGATGCGGGGCGAGAAGTTTATGAAGATCGGGCGGTCGTGAGACGTTGCTATCGGACGACCGACATTATAAGGCGACGGGAGGATCGGACGGTGGAGGAGGGGCCACGTCCCTCGTCTTCTTCCTCCCGCCGTGCGCTCGCGACAGAGAGGCAGAGGGGCGGAGCTGCTGTGCTCCGGCAAAGGCAACGGCCCCCGGTGGCCGGGGAGGGTTCCATCGGGTGCTTCTCAACACAGGAAGCTCATTTTTGAAGCTTGGGAGGTTGGGGAACCAATGGAGAGGGCAGGAGGCATACGGGGGTGTTCGGCTTCCCGGTGGTGAAGAGGGATCACCGGGGTCAAAAGGGCCGAATCGGGGGTGATGACACGGACAAAGGACTATGAGGCTCACATTGGCGGTGGCAGTTCAAGGCGGGATGCTTCCTGGTGAGCTGGGCACGGGAGAGGGAGCTCGGTCGGCGGGGAGTCTCGATGGTGGCGCTCCATAGGGTTCCACCTGACCAAAGGCAAGCATCAAAGTATTCAGTAGTGGGTGGAGGTGTTTTTGGTGAATGCAATTGAGAAATGGAGAGAAGGGAGAATCGGTGACTGGGGTCGCCGCGCGAGGAAAAGCGGCGGCGGCGGTGGGGCGACGAGGTTCAATCAAGCGCCTCAGGAGGTGCTTAGGGGTGGTGGGAGGCGACTGGGAGCAATAGGGGAGCTCGGGAAGCAAAGGAGGAGTGAGGAGGCAGGGGTGGGGGTTTTATGCCCGGGCGGAGGGAGTGGGAGCCGTGGGGGAGAAGGCACGGGCGGTGACGCCGGGTCAATAGGAGCAGGTAGGGCGTCTCCTCCGCGCAATGGCCGTGGCAAGGCGAGCTCGATCGCGATAATGGCAAGGCGACGGGAGAGGGGAGCAGGTGAGCTTCGGGCATGGGCAAGGCGCGTCCGCGCGCGGGAGAGAGGAGAAGCGGCGACTGCCAGGTGGGACCAGGGTTGTCGGGACGGCGCGGGCGCGGGGAGAAACCGGGGGCACGAGGGCGCAGAGGCGGTGCGGAGGCGCGCGCAGCGCAGCGCGTCTTGAGGAGAGGCGGGGAGGGAGGAAAGCGCCAGCGGGGATGGAAAGGAGGGAGGCGCCGGGAGAAGGGCAAAGCGGAAATGGGGAGGGCGCTAGCGGAGAGGGGAGGCGCCCGACCGAAAAGGGAAAGCGGCCGCGAGGGGAACTTTCTCAAAAGGGAAAGTTTCCAGAAATCACTCCAAAAATACAGCAAAAAGCAAATAAAATTTTGGTTTAAAATTTTTGGGGCTTTTCATATATTCCATTGATCATGCAATCTTTTTGAACGAGTGGAATTGCTTATCTTCAACATATATGTTTTCTTGGTAAACCTATGGGGAAATGAATCAACCAGTTGGCTTAGAAGACCTACGGAAGTTCACATGAGGTGTTCAAACCCTTGAATACAACTACTGGACTCACCTCATGTGCCAGAAGGACAAGTCCTTCATTCTTGCATAATTCAACAATTTTCTTTTGGTTTTCCTCAGCGAGTACCTGGATAAAGTAGAACAGTGTTAAGTAGCCACTCCACCAAGACCATAATTCTTGGGGAAAAAATTAAAGAGGATGGGTCCATAAACTATTTAACCATCATGTTGCAATAGGCAGAATTAATAGCTTACGAGGTAGAAAATTTTATTATGAATAATTATGCATTTGTTTTTTTGCCTTTTGCAGATAACAGACAGATCAATACTAACCTGTCCAGTTGGGTTTCCTGGATTTATGACAATGAGCGCTCTGACAGTGATACCCTTAGATTGAGCCTCCTCCAGTTGTTTCTGAAGCTCGTCAACCTCCAGTCCCCAACCTGTCTCTTCAAGGAAATAAGGAACCTGAAATCGAATTTGTTCTATAAATTAGATTGTCAAACATCTCAGAGGTTTGATGTATTGATAACCATATAATGCCAACACTGTCACATGTACAAAGCAACACCAATCGGTCATGATCAATTCATTATAAATAAATTCAACTGAACGCAAAATTCTATGAAGGATATAATGCAAATTTATTGCCTGCAAGCAGGGATGGATGTATATCATTAGAAGCATTGTCATAGAACATACAAGAGAACCGCCATGAAGAGCAATTGATGCAGAGTACAATCGGTATTGTGGACTAGGGCAGAGAATGCCATCCTTCTCAGATCTTATCAATAATTGCATCATCATGTGCACCTAGGTGAAAAAAATATGTACTGGATTAGTAATGACACTATGTACAGTCGGGCAATTACACTGGATTTGTGATCTCTTATACATACTGCTGGACTTGCTCCATCTGTTAGGAAGATGTTGTTTCCACTAGCATGAAAACCATCACGGGTAGCAATTCCAGCAGCAATTTCATCACAGAAACCTTTTATACCCTGAAATAGACAGCCACATGAATGATCAAGCTCATCAAATCATGACGGCTTTCCTCCAGGGGGTATATATATAACTGACTATGGCTATACGCTCCTGTTGCTCTTCCTGGGATCTTAGCTAGAATTTGCCATGCTCTCTCTATAGCATCTGAACTGTATGCAAACATATAAATCAACATGCTAAAATGCGACGACCAATATGAGTAGCTAGCCTACTACTTGGTGCCTACATGGTCCACAATCTTGTGCAGAAAAGCTGTTTAAAATTAGATATGCGCATGTGCTATTAGCATGCAACCATAATCAGGTATATTACAGTTATTAATTTTCATAAGAATTTTCATAGCTACCTTAGAGCTAGTTTCATTTCTCACCCTTCAATGCATGCAGTAGGGAAAAAAGTGTCTTGAAACAACTTAGTCCACATTGCGTAAGTCTCCTGTTAAATTATTACTAGTGTAACAACTTGCTTTACAACATTAAGTCAATGTAACCAATTTAGCACTAATTTACTTGTACTTATCTAAGATTTCAGTTGTTTTAACTTTTATGTACAATGTACCTGTATAGAGCATGAGTTTCACTTTTGTCCAGGAGAGTTGGATGATCACATAAAGAGAGGACCTGAAAAAAGCAGCATGAACAAGTAAGCGACCATGGAACAAACATTCATCAGACAAAAATCCAAGGCATACACACTCACCTCTCTGTAAAAAGTAACCGGTTGTTGACCAAGGGATTGAGGATTTCCAATGTTGCAATAAAGTATCTGCCATTAAAAGATGCAAGTAAATCCATTAATAACAGGGAAAAAGTGTAGTAGAAAGACCTGTTGACGAGAGATAGTTGATGAAATCAAAATACAAACCTCGTCAAAAGGAAGTGATTCTGGGTTTTTCTGCAATTCTTGTTGTAAGTTCTGTAGAAGAAAAACTACATCATAATCCAATTTCGTAAAAGATCACTCTAAAAGTACCATAGACATGAAGTAGCCAAATAAGAACAAATTCTGCAGCATTACATAAAGTAATAAAAGACTAGGAAATCGATGTTGCAATACTGTTTGCTTCTTAATAATCATGAAGGATAGCATGTCATGGTCAAAATATTAAAGACAGGAATATATAACAGTCAAACTGAATCATCAAGAAGATCCCTAACAATAACATGTAGAAGCATTAGGAAGTATCGGACCAATCATGGATGTATTACTCATTATGCGAGAAGCTGAACCACCATTTAACAGGTGAGTATTAGCTGCATATAAGGCTATATGACTGGCATGTATGCTTGCCCCAGTGCAGGTAATCTTTGTATCTACTACATTACTGTGCGAGCGTCTCTAAGTTCTAAAAAGCTGGAGAGGTTAATTTAAGTTGGCAAAATTTCAAGAGCGCAGGTACTCACTTGGAAGCATTAGAGCATATCAAAACCATCGTATAGCATCAGCAGGGGCGGACCCACAAGGTATGCCGGGTGGGCCACGGCATACCCTGGGGCCTAGCCGAACTTAGTACTCCATATGTAAAAAAACTTACCAGCCGATCCAGTCAATCCCGGCGCCTGCTGACGGTTCGCCTGCCACACGCGCCGCCTCGATCCTCGAATCCTCGATCGTACGCAGGTCCGCAGCCGTCTCCGTGTGACCGCGTCTTGTCTCGCCGACTGCGACTCGCCGTTCGCAGTTCACTAATCGGCTAATCGCTACTTCAGCTATGAAGAGAAGCGGAGACATTGCATCTCTATTTCAGAAACATGCAGCCAAGAAGGCGGCGACCGCTGCTTCAAATCCTGCCCCATCTTCGGTTGAAACTGTGGCGGAAAAGCAAACTCAAGAGCAAGAGAGAGTAATTGATGAAATTGTGAATCCTATGCCCCCGCCGCCGGTTTATGACATCAATCGCCTTTTGCATGATCCAGATGAAAGGCAGTCCATTGAAAGTTATTCTGTTAATGATCAAGATGCAATTCGAAGAGCATATATTATTAAAGGTCCATTCCAACCAGTAGCGGACCCAGGATTTTACCAAAGGGTATGCCGTACCAAAATTTTCATATGCAATTCGGTAAACCATTTGTCAATTCGGTAAATAATTGTAAAATTTGCACCGTAATTCGGTATACAGGCACTAAATAATATGATAAGTCTTAAATTCAAGGATTAAGTTGGAAACTTGCACAAATTACAATATAAATAGTTCAAACATTATACTAATAGTCTCAAATATACATAAAAGAGATTTACAATACTACTTGTCTGACTTTTTTGGCCTACGCTTTCTAAAGGATATGGAAGTCTCGATTATATCATCTTCATCCACTTCAAAGAAAATATCCCGCTCAATGAATGTGACTAGACAATCATCTAAAAGTCTATCACCTATCTTATTTTTTAACTTTGTTTTCACTAAAACCATTGCAGAAAATACCCTTTCAACACTTGCAGTTGCCACTGGTAGAAGCAAAACCAATTTAAGAAGCATGTAAACCATATCACACACTTTATGCCTCTTTGTTTCAACAAGCTTAACTGAGAGATCAACAAGATTGTCTAGATCTTTGAAACTATCAGCTTGTCTCATGTCATCAATATAATTACCAAGTTGCAATTCAAGTTTTAGTAAATAATTGCTCGAGAACTCTTTAGAGTAGAACTCAGCTAGTCTATGTAACTTCTATGCATCGAAAGAAGCAAATGAGTTGGAGGGATTGAAGGCCGACATACAAGAGAGCAACTCCATATTAACCTCATCAAACCGATTATCAAGCTCTTGGCTAATTTGATCAATAACACCAATATATACTCCTCTTCTGAAGTGATCATCATTTGTTTGGTCCATTCCATCTCTTTTTGGAAAATCATATGTGAATGGACCAAACAAATAATGATCACTTCAGAAGAGAAGTATATATTGGTGTTATTGATCAAATTAGCCAAGAGCTTGATAATCAGTTTGATGAGGTTAATATGGAGTTGCTCTCTTGTATGTCGGCCTTCAATCCCTCCAACTCATTTGCTTATTTCGATGCGTAAGGTAACGAGACTAGCTGAGTTCTACCCTAAAGAGTTCTCGAGCAATTATTTGCTAAAACTTGAATTGCAATTTAGTAATTATATTGATGACATGAGATAAGCTGATAGCTTCAAAGATCTAGACAATCTTGTTGATCTCTCAGTTAAGCTTGTTGAAACAAAGAGCATAAAGTGTATGATATGGTTTATATGCTTCTCAAATTGATTTTGCTTCTACCAGTGGCAACAGCAAGTGTTGAAAGGGTATTTTCTGCAATGGTTTTAGTGAAAACAAAGTTAAGAAATAAGATGGGTGATAGTCTTTTGGATGATTGTCTAGTCACATTCATTAAGCGGGATATTTTCTTTGAAGTGGATGAAGATGATATAATCGAGACTTTCATGTCCTTTAGAAAGCGTAGGCCAAAAAAGTCAAATAAGTAGTATTGTAAATCTCTTTTATGTATATTTGAGACTATTAGTATGATGTTTGAACTATTTATATTGTAATTTGTGCAAGTTTCCAACTTAATCCTTGAATTTAAGACTTATCATATTATTTAGTGCCTGTATACCGAATTACGGTGCAAATTTTACAATTATTTATTGAATTGACAAATGGTTTTACCGAATTGCATATGAAAATTTTGGTGCGGCATACCCTTTGGTAAAATTCTGGATCCACCACTGAGCATCAGCTTTCACCCTGCATAACTACTTCCTTGTTCCTCCCATCATATACTAAGATATAGCAGTAAGACACTAACTGGTACTCCCTCCTTTCTTTTAAATTTGATGTCCTAGAATCTATGCCATCAAATATTCTAAAGTTTGGCCATCAATAGGTTTGTAATTATCTAGATTGGTTATATAAAAATTACATAACTAAATTTGTCATCAAAAATGCTTTCATAATGTTATATTTTTATTAATACATCTTAATGTAAAATTATAAAAAGTAATAGTCAAAGTTATACTCGGAGACCGCAAAAGGTAAAAAAAGCAAAGTAAAAAAAGAACGGAGGGAGTACTCCATAGGTGACATTGCAGATCTACTCGAGACACCAAAAATCCTACTGAAAATTCAGCATTTCTTAGCTGCCCGGTCTGCATTGATGTGAAAGGAAAAGATTCGACGCACATGAGCATGTGTAACAATCTCTCTACGAACAGCATATTCACACTTCAAGACCTAAAGCAACAGAACAAATCACATCAGGTAGGGTAGTGCAGTGCCAGTGCTGCTAAGTTTGTGCTATTATCGTCCCAGTGCTGCTGAGAAGTACACATCTCACTTCGACCAAATTCTCCAGTGCAGATACTTGTCCCGCTCCCATGCATATACCCTACCAACAGAACAGAGCAACCCGACCAGAGACACGAACAAAGATAGAAACTTTTGGATCATCGGGCTAATTGCTCACTGGATTAATAATAGACCACCACCCCAATAAGCTAAGGGAACGAATCGAAGAAGGGGGTAGGTAAAGGCTGCACCTTGGGGTTGATGGTGTCGACTCGACTGACACTATCAGCGCGCCGGCGGCCGCGGTGGACATGGTCATAGCCATGGCGGCGGCCGCTGCCGCCGGCGAAGGGGGAGACGGCGCCGGGGCGGGGGGCGGCGCGGCTGATCTGGTGGCGGCGCGCCCTGTCGGCGGCGAAGCGGCGCATGGTGGGTCGGGCCGGGAGCGCGACGCGGCAGCCGCCATTGCTTCGAGCAATGCAGAGATCGCGACGGCGCTTGCAGCGGGGGACGGAGGTGAAGGCGCAGCTGTTCCTGTTCCTTTGCTTGACCGAAAAGGCGCTTGGATTTGCCCGTCGTCTCGTTCACGTTTAATAACTCAAAAAATTTGCATATCAAAAGGAAATTTGATGAATTTTATAATTTGATATGTTAGTCAGACACTAGACTTTTCTTTGAAACCCAGTAAGACACTAGACTTGTTTAATTGGGCAACTCAGTTGCTCAAATCTAGGGTGGTGATCGGTTCGGCTGAAAAGCTCGTGGCTTATAATAAAACTCTTGTAATTTGAAAAAAGCATTTTGTGTGTAGAGAGCTTATTTAGCATAATTAAATTATAAAAATTAAAAATAAAAAATATGTTAGCCCATTACGTATAATACAAACAAATACGGGAAAAAAAAGAACCGGAAAAAAAGCTCAACAAAAAACCAAAAGTTCAAAAAAAGACGAAACTTATAAATAGTGAAAAATAAGCCAGAAGCCAAATTGATCAGGGCGATTCTTTCTTCAATTAAATGACAAAAAAATAACGTGGCCGAATCCAACCATTGAGAAAATGACAATTCCTTTATTTGTGCTGTGATCGTTTTGGTTTCAGCTTTTAGCTTCCGGTTTATTTTTCACTATTCATAAATTTCATTTTTCTAAACTTTTGGCTTTTTGTTGAGTTTTTGCCGGTTTTTTCCCCGTATTTGTTTGTATTTACGTAATGGGCTAACATATTTTTTTATTTTTTTAAATTTAATTACGCTAAATAAGTCTCTGTCAGCAACAGTGTTTTTTCAGCCAGCTACAGTGCTTCAGCCATGAGCCACCAAAAAAACCCCAAATGATCACCACCCATTGGTCCAGTAATTTAGGATATAAATGACATATTAGTTGAACATATTAAGGTCTAGTTTTGAAACGTAGAATTTTTTCAGGACCTGACCAAACTTTAAGGCTCTTTTGAAACGCAAGGATTTTATACGGAAACAATTTAATTCTTGTACTGTATGAATCTAGAAAAATTTATATATTCCAAACGAGTCTAAGGTTCAAGCCATTGCGTCCTACCTCATTCTTTCTCCTAAGTCAACACGAACCAATGGGTACGTGCGCATGTTTAGAGACAAGTCAAACTAAAATTAAATACTCTCTCCTAGAAAAAAATGTAAAGCACAATTTAACTTGGTGTGGTATCTAAGATTGATCTTTGACCGTTAGTTTCTTTAAGAGCAAGGCTAATAATACAGTCTTCAGCTGGCTATATGGACACTTACAGCCCATTTATCAGCCCATTCATATAGTAGTTTACAACCAGCTGAAGGCTGTATGACCCACCCCTTTCTCTCACAAAGTTTCTTGGTTCTTGTGCTTCAGCTGGCTGTAAACTTACAACCCACCTCTCTTCTCTCCCCCTCTCCTCCACCTCAGCATACAGCCTACTAACAGCCTCTTATTATACTTGCTCTTATAACACTTTGTTCATAATTACAAAATTTATAAGAATACGTTTTAAATACGAATCTAAGGGTACCCCTTTCATGTCATCATCATATACACACACATACTCCCTCTGATTCCAAATGTAAGTCATTTTGTTTATTGACATAGTCTCCAAAGTGACAAATTGACCATCAATTTCTCTGAAAATATATTATTTGAAATAAAAATAATTTTATATTTTACAAGTATATTTCATGATGGATGTTTGAGAAATGTAATATCCAATGTAAATATGTAGGCCAAATTGATATATAGCATTGCTTAATGCCTGTTTCAGAGATATGCCTGCTTCTTGGAAATATGCCACTGCTAAGTCAAAAGAGAGCGGCGGCACTCGCACCCAACCCAAGTTGATGCTCGCACGAGATCCCCACGGAATACTAGGCAGCGGCCACCATGAATGCTTTGGTAGAGGCGACCCCGGGGCCGAGCTGCAACAAAGACCAACAAGTCCAGAGCAGAAAAAGGAGACAGAAGACCACGCATATGTTCCAAGAAGATACTTATCAATTACAGCTACTTGCATATCCAATACTACAAAAACAAACATGCAAACTTCAGTGAAAGTAGCTATGCCAGCGTCTTGTTCTCCTCCTTTTTTCCCAGCCAGAAGACCACGCATGTCATTCTTTGCATTCTTCAGTTCAACTAAACCAGCAATCGCTTGTTACTTCATGACATTCAGTTCACCCACTTGAAAAAGCACCAACAATCTGTAGCTATCCAAAAATCTGAGAAGTGTAGCTCTGTACAACACACGGAGGATCGTTCTGTTCAGTGAAATACAAAAAAAAACTATCCAACCAAATCATTCTGCACAGCTCAGGAATGTAGCTATCCAAAAATCTGAAAAATGTAACTCTCTACATACCTCCATGGCCGCCTCTGTGCATACCTCCATGGCAGCCTCCTCCATCTCTACCAAATCAATGGTGGCGACGGATAGGAGGAAGGTGGAGGGTGGTGGAGAGCAGAAGCACCAATTCTCACCATCTCAGTCGCCACCTTCATCGTGAATTTCAAACAAGTAACTAAGGAGTGGCATATCTCCAAAGCATGCACTAAGCAATGACAAGTACCAAAAGCTCTTTGTAAGATCAATAGGCCGATTAGAGAAGGTGAATAGGTGATTTTTTAAAAATCTTTTAGGCTAAAATTGATGTGCTTTGGGATCTCCTAGGTTAGATCTAGCGGGGCTATCCTTTTCTCTAGGGTTCTTGATTCTTGAGAGATACCGAGAGGGAGTGGGGTACCAACCTTCAGACGTAGAGGAAGAGGTGGCCATCTCGACGGCGTGCGGGCACGGCGACGGTCGGAGAAGAACGAAGACGGCAGCGGCGGTGGCGGCGGCGCAGATCCGGTGAAGGAGACGGCGGTGGTGCTTCCCGTCGCTAGAGCGCCACCCTCTCAGATCGGGTTAGGGTTTGTCGGTGGGGTTTGTGGCGGCACGGTGAACCTCGTCGTGCGTGCGCCCGCCCCACCTCTCTTTATATGGCGGCGCGACGAGGCCCACTGACCAATGGGTGGGTGCCCCGATCGTATGCTGATCAGGGGTGGGCTTTGGCGTTGGCCAAAGCCACGAGATCACTCTAACATTCTCCCCCTTGATCTCAATCTATGCTTTATCTTTAATTACATTTGACTTTACTCATTCCATCACAGATTAGTGCATAGAACATGTCTCATCGTCACGGTCAATCGCCGATAGATTCAACAGTTACAACACACCTCTCTGTTCTGAAATAGTTACTTTGATCTTTTGGGCCATCTTTTAGTCCAGGAATCATAGGCTTTCCCTTAAACCCATGCCGGCTACATGTTCTCTGAACACGTTGGGTGGTAAGCCTTTAGTAAGCGGATCCGCTAACATCTTTGCGGTACTTATATGCTCTAGACTTATAATTTGATCCCGAACTTTATCTTTCACAACATAGTACTTTATATCAATGTGTTTGGCAGCACCACTTGACTTATTGTTGTGGGCATACGTTACTGCGGGTTCATTATTGCAGTACAACTTAAGTGGTCTATTGATGTCGTCAACCACTTTTAAACCGGGTATGAACTTCTTTGCCGATTCCGCCCCGTAGCCTCATAACATGCTACAAACTCGGCATACATTGTGGACGATGTAGTGACGGTTTGCTTTGAGCTTTTCCACGATATAGCTCCTCCAACAGAGTGAATACATATCCGGATGTAGACTTTCTATCATCTCCCATAAAATCGAGAATCAGATACCCCACTATATGGAGTAAATCGATCTTACGTATGTCATCATGAGGCCTTTTGTTCCTTGCAAATAACGCAAGACTTTCTTTATCAATTTCAATGTTCTATTCGAGATTGCTCGGAATCGCCAAGTAACCCGTAACAAATGCTAAGTCGGGCGTGTGCACACTTGAGCATATTGTAAGCTTCCGACAGTGAAGCATATGGAACCGCTTTCATTTGATCGATCTCATATCGGTTCTGGGGCATTGAAAATCCCCATATCTGTCGCCCTTGACTATAGGTGCAGGTGATGGACTACATTTATGCATACCAAATTTCTTTAAGACTTTCTCTATGTATGCCTTTTGTGACAGTCCCAATACCCTTTGTTTCTATCTCGGTGAATTTGATCCCTAGAACGAACGAAGCTTCACCAAGATCTTTCATATCAAAGTTTGAGGATAAAAACTTCTTTGTCTCGATGTGATGACATCACTACTAGCTAGCGGATATCATCCACATACAGATTAGGAAAATAAACTTCCCATCTTTAAACTTTGCATAAACACAGTTGTCCTCTACATTCTCTTTAAACCCAACTTTTCTTATTGTCTTGTCAAACTTCAAGTACCACTGTCTTGAAGCTTGCTTTAACCCATAAATCGATTTCTTTAGCGGCATCCCATTCTTTCATTTCCTTCCACGACAAAACCTTTCGGTTGTGCCATGTAAACATTTTCCTCCAAATCCCCATTAAGAAAAGCCGTCTTTACATCCATCGATGTAACTCTAAATCATAATGTGCTACTAATGCCATTATGATTAGAAGAATCTTTACATGAGGCGGAGAAAAGGTCTCATTGTAATCAATCCCTTCTCTTTGCGTAAAGCCTTTGCCACAAGTCACGCTTTGTATATTTCTATATTCCCTTGGGAGTCAAGCTTTGTCTTGTAGACCCATTTCTGACCCTCTTGTTTTGGCTCCTTTAGGAATAATTTCCAAGTCCCGGACTTTATTAGTCTTCATGGACCTCATTTCCTCTTCCATGGCCTCAAGCCATTTTGAGAAATTTTCGCTTCTCATGGCTTCTTCAAATGAGGTGGGATCATCCTCCATTTGAAATTCCTCTGTATTATAAATCTGATAATCATCGAAATAGTGATCTTCTTACTCTTTGAGACCTTCTGGGCCTCCTCATTTGGTACATCTTCTGTTTGAGGTCTTTGTTGCTCCCCTCATCTGTGGCAATAGGTTCTATAGGATCCTGAAGAACAGGTTCCTCATTATCATTCATTGTTGCCACAGGAGGAACAATAACAGGTGCTGGCACCACAATGTCTTGCACCGTCGGTGCAGCGACAACAGGTAGTGTGAAGAATGGCTCTTGAATCATCGGAGTGGGCGCATACACCCGCTTCTCTTCAAGGTCAATCTCATGAGCTACCATGCTCCCCCTCATCATCTCATCCTCTAAGGCCGTGTTTGGTTCAGGGGATATCCCGGGATGGGGTGGGTTGGACCCTTTTTTTGTAGTGTTAGGTTTGGAGACTTGGTGGGGTGGGTTGGACCCAAAAGAAAAGATTCTCTGAAAAGTGGGTTGGAGCGATCCGCCCAAAGCAGCGAACGCGCCAACCCACTTCTCTGCGCGCCACGCCGTCTTCCCCCGCCGCGCCTCTCCCCGGCGCCGTCTTCCCGCGCCCGCGCGCCTTCCCCATCTCCCCCTGCCGCGCCTCTCCCCGGCGCCGTCTTCCCGCCGCCGCGCCCTTCCCCATCTCCCCGCGCGCGCCTCTCCCCGGCGCGCGTCTTCCCGCCGCGCGCATGGTGCTCCGGTCGCCGTGCTCGTGCGTCGCCGTCGTCTCCACTGCCGGTATCTCTGCACCAACCCATTCTATCCCTCCATCCAAACAAAAACAGGACTAACCCATCCTTACAACCAAACAAAAAATGGGATTATCCCATCCCACATATCTGGGTTGGAGCTATCCCATCCCACCAAGTCTCCAAACCAAACACACCATAAGAAGACAGCGTGTCTCGTTTCTACAAACTTTGTATATCTGTCGCGACAAGAGAAAGCGAAAACCTTTTGACTTTTAGGGTAGCCAATGAAATGGCAACTTCATTTTTGGGATCAAGCTTCCCAAGGTTTGGGTTAAATACTTTAGCCTCAATGCAGACTCCCCACACACGTAAGTGGTTTAGTGAGGAACTCTTCTGTCCACCCACAACTGCGGTGTTTTGGGCACCGACTTACTAGGCACTCTGTTGAGAATATGAATGGCGGTTTTAACGCCTCCATCCATAAACTCAATGGGAGTGTGGAGTAGCTCATCATACTTGCACCATATCCATCGAGTGCGGTTGCGTCTTTCAGCTACTCCATTTTGTTGAGGTTCTTGGCATAGAATCTTGGGCTACTATTCTATTTTCTGTAAAAACCTCATAAAGGTCCAGAACTTGTCCATATGGGGTATGTCGACCGTAGTACTCCCCACGATCGATCGGACTATCTTAATCTTTAAATCGTGTTGGTTTTCAACTTGACCTTAAATATCTTGAATTTATCCAAGGCTTCATTTGTTTCTTTGATTGGATAAATATATCTATAACGGAGTAATCATCCGTGAATGTTATGAAGCAGTCATAACCATCCACACTTTTCACGGAAAAGGACCACAAATGTCTGTGTGAACAATTTGTAGAACTCCTGTGCTTCTTTTAGCGTCTTTTTTAATTTTCTTTACATATTTTCCTTTAATGCATTCTCTGCATTGTTCTAAGTCTGAGAACTCTAATGGAGGAAGAATATCATTCTTAACTAGTCTTTCTATTCTCCCCCTCGAAATATGGCCTAAACGACAGTGCCATAATTTCGACGACTCATCTAGAGTTCTCTTTCGTTTTCTGTTTACATTCGTAGACGAGGATTCAATCACTTTCTCGCACGCAACGTTCTCATTATCGCATACGACATTCACATCATCACACAATGATAACAAATAAAGCTCATTCTGTAATATGGCAAGACCAACACATTCTTTATTAAACATTATTTCGCACTTGCCATTTCCAAAATTGCAATCATAACCATCTTTGTCCAAATTTGACACACTAATCAAATTCCTCTGTAAAGAGGGTACAAAAAGGACATCTCTAAGTAAAAGAGTGGAGCCATTAGCTAATTCTAATGAAAGATCGCCAACGGCTTCAACTTCAGCTTCGACTCCATTTGCAACTTTAATGCATCTTTCTTTTCTTTGCGTAGTCCTCGTCGAACGGAATCCACAGTAATGAATTAGCAACATGAGCAGTTGCTCTGAGTCAATCCACCAAGTGGATTTGAATATTTCACATACAGCATTCATTAATAAAGGTAATAATGTTCTCACCTTTCTTTGCCATTATCATCTTTAAATAATCGAGACAGTTCTTTTGTAGTGTCTGTCTTCTTCTTGATGAAGACACCTGGTCTTTGTCTCTGACAAATTTATTCTCGTTGAGGTGATGTCTGAGGCTTTGCCCTTGTTCTTTGAGAAGGGGTTCTTGTTGTAATTCTTTTTCTTGTTATCCTTCACATAGTTGATAGAACCACCATGTGAGGATTTGATTCTTTCCTCCTCTTGCACGCACATAACTATGCACTTTTCCATGTCCCATTTCTCAATTTGCATATTATAGTTGACAACAAAAGTGTCAAACTCTTTTGGCAAAGAAGCAAAAACCAAATGAATAAGGAACTCATCCTTGAGAGCCAAATCCATCGGTTTAAGTTTAGATGCCAAGTTGCTCATTCTAAGAATGTGCTCTCTTATGCCATTGCCCTTGCGAGAATACATTTACATTGCAGTATGCTTAATCGGTGTGTAGCATAAGTCTTTGAAGAGCCGGTGAAGCGACTCTTTATTTTATCAAGGTATTCAGTGACAGTGTCACACTCTGCAATTGAGCCCAGAATCGCAGGCTCAATTGTGTTCTTTATCACAGCCATACATTTCTTGTTGGCTGTGGTCAATTTCTTATGATCAAGGTCATAAGACATCTGTAAAGGAGCATGATCCCTCTGTCTTTTCTGCCACGCAGTGTCATCCTCATTCTGTTCCCTCACTGGCGCCAAAGGCTCAGTGGGACGTGCTGTAGTGAGGACCCAGTCCATCTCAGCCAAGATAAACGCTAAGTCTATCTTTTTCTTTCACTCTCCATAATTATCACCTTTGAGAGTGGGGATTTCTCTAATACAACTCATCAAGTTGTATCCTCCTGAAAAATATTTCAAATACAGTGAGAACGTAACATCAAAATTATATGCCTTATTTCCAACGTTGGTCAAAAAATACGACATACAATTTAAAACTATTTTATCTATGCATTAAATCTACATCACCGTTGGGCAGAAATAGAAATAATGCATAAAATCATCAATTAAAAAATTATAATACTGTTATTATCAACGTTGGTCGAAAATAACAATATCATAATTGTCCGAATTTATCTCTATTTTTCCAAAATTAAATTCTCCGTTGGTTCGAATTTAATAATGAAAAATCAATCAATCATTAACTTTTGCAATGAAAGCGTAATTATTCTAAAATAATTCATTATACGAAGCATTATATTGTACACTTTTAATCCACGAAAAATTAACACGTTGGTGCAAAATTTTCCGAAATTTAATTCAAATTTCAATCAAATTCAATCATTAATGCTTCGAAAATAACAATAAAATCATTTAACAAAATTCTCGTTCAAACGCCATTTGGCCCATTCTTTCGCGCGCGCCCACCGCCAGCTCAGCGCGCCTAGCGCGCGCTCCCTTTGGCGCCTGGCCGCCCACTCACCACAGACCCCTTTTCATCACGGCCGTTGATTTAATCGGACGGCGGAGGGTTTTTCGCCGATCAAAACCAGCGTCCATCGCCCCCAAACCTAACCTCATTCCACCAATCGCTCCCGAAAAACGGAGGCCATGCGGCGCGCATGGGGCTCGCGCGGCGGCGCAGCGCCGCGCTTGGCGGCGGCGACCGAGCAAGCGGCGGCGGCAAGCGCGGCGTGGCGGCACTGCTCGCGCTGAGCGGCGGTGGAGCGCAGCGCGCACGCGAGCTCGGCGCCATGGGAGGCAGCCCGAGCAGCGGAGCGGCGGCCGCCGCGACGGGCGGCGGCGGCGGCGGCCGCGGGCGCGGCGTGTTGGGCACAGCGGCGGCTCCATCGGAGGCGGCTGCGGCGGCGGCCAGATCCATGGAGCGCGGCTCCCGCAGAGCGGCGGCATGGCGGCGGCGGCGGCGCGGAGCGGCTCCAGCGGGCGGCGTGGCGGCGGCAGACCTCCACTTGCCGTGGCGGCGCCGTAAGCCCCCCCTTTCAACATTTTTTTTGATTCGATCTTTCCGATCCGAAGATCCATTCCCTTCTCTTTCTTTCTTTTTACTGTCTAGATCTACGCCTAGTTAGGCTCTGATACCATTGATGTGCTTTGGGATCTCCTAGGTTAGATCTAGCGGGGCTATCCTTTTCTCTAGGGTTCTTGATTCTTGAGAGATACCGAGAGGGAGTGGGGTACCAGCCTTCAGACGTAGAGGAGGAGGTGGCCATCTCGGCGGCGCGCGGGCACGGCGACGGTCGGAGAAGAGCGAAGACGGCGGCGGCGGTGGCGGCGGCGCAGATCCGGTGAAGGAGACGGCGGTGGTGCTTCCCATCGCTAGAGCGCCACCCTCTCAGATCGGGTTAGGGTTTGTCGGTGGGGTTTGTGGCGGCACGGTGAACCTCGTCGTGCGTGCCGCCCCGGCCCCCACCTCTCTTTTATATGGCGCTGGCGACAGGGGCCCACCAGCCAATGGGCTGGGCGCCCCCGATCAGGGCGCGGTCAAGGGTGGGCTTTGGCCGTTGGGCCAAAGCCCTGAGATCACTCTAACAAAAATAAAAAATATATACAGAAGCATAAATCAAAATGATTTTACACAATTAAAGTCTAAATCAACTAGTCTCATTAATTATACCAACAGGCTATGTCTAGATCAAGATTTACAATCCTAAAAAAACAAGCAAACAATTTAATTCTAAGAATGTATTACATAAGGTAAAGCACAAGAGAGCAATCCAATACAAGGTGGCACGGTCTCTTTTTACCGTGGTGTTCGGAGACTTGCTGATTTTTCAGCACAGCTGATATTCAGAAAAATAGTCTTATTTTTCAGCATAGCCAACACTCAAAAAACAGTTATAACTTTTGACTCTAATGTCGAAATTGAGTGATTTTAGACTCTATAGAAAGCTTATTCAGAGGACTACATAATCTACATATTTGTATGATCTCAAACATAATAGATTAATGCAGAGAGTACAAGAACTCCAAAGAATCACTATAATTCACGGAAAGGAACCGAGTACCAAACGTTGGCAAGTGCACTTCCTAGAATCCAATGGCATCATAGGAGGCATTTGGAACCGTCCCTAGTCAGCGAGCCCAATTTTGCTCCACATTCGAGTGAAGATGTATATCAATTTTGGTCTACGACGTAAAACAAAAGCTCATGCAGGTGAAACTATTGCACGACACAGAACCAAGAACAAAAAGTTGGCAAGTGCACTTTTTGCATACCCCTATGACATCGTTAGAGACATTTAGAACAATTCTTAATCAGTGTACCAAATTTTGGTACTTTGGCAAGTAAGGTTCATCCATGTGCTATGATATCATGGGTAGCATTTCGAACCATTACTAATCAGTGAGCAAAATTTTGGTCCACGACAGGTCACAACAGATAGTAGAAGCTCATGCATGCAAAACTAAGGTACCAAAAGGAACCGGGTACCAAACTTTGGTGAGTGCACTTCCCGCGTTCCTTATAACATCATGGGAGGCATTTGGAGCTATTCGTACTCAGTAAGCCAAATTTTAGTCCACGATAGGTCACGATGGGTACTAATTTTGGTTCACGATGGGTACCAGAAGCTCGTGCAAGTGAAACCATTGCACAGAATGGAATCAGTACCATACTTTGGTGTACTTCTAGCATGCCCTATGACATCATGGAAGGCATTTGGAATCATTCCTAGTCAGTGAACCAAAATTTTGTCTACGGTGGATCATGATGGGTGCCAAATTTGGT
Organism: Dendrocalamus sinicus; assembly: GCA_036346575.1. NCBI lineage: Eukaryota > Viridiplantae > Streptophyta > Magnoliopsida > Poales > Poaceae > Dendrocalamus > Dendrocalamus sinicus. The sequence goes on along the minus strand of CM070660.1, from coordinate 3,956,234 downwards.
CTATGATGTGTGCCAAAAGCTCATATGGATGGAACCAAGACACAAAAAGGAACTAGGTGCTAAACTTTGGAGAGTGCACTTACTGCATGCCCTATAACATGGTGGGTGGCATTTAGAAAAATTCCTAGCGAGTGAACCAAATGTTGGTTCATGGCGAGTCACGATGTATACCAATTTTGATTCACAACGGGTATAAGTAGCTCATACAGGTAAAGCCAAAGCATGGAAAGGAACCACATGCTAGTCGTTGGCAAATGCACTTTATACATGCCCCTATGGTATCATGATAGGCCTTTGGAATCATTCCTAGCCAGTTAGATAAATTCTTGTCCAAGTTTGGGTCAAGGTGGGTATTAATTTTGGTTCACAACGTGTATCAAAAGCTCGTGCGGATGTAACTAGGAAAAAAAGGAACCAGGTACCAAAAATTGATAAGTGCACTTCTTGCATACCCTGTGACATTGTGGGAGGCATTTCGAATCATTCCTAGCTAACTAGACAAATTTTGATCTATGGCGGGTCACGACAGGTACCACAAGTTCGTAGGGGCAAAATTGGGTCACAAAAAGGAATCGGATACCAAACTTTGGTGAGTGCACTTCCCACGTGCCTTATAACATCATGGGAGGTATTTAGAACTATTCCTACTCAGTGAACCAAATTCTGGTCGATGATAAGTCATGATGTGCAATATTGGTCCACGATGAGTACCAAAAGCTCGTTCTACCAAAATCAGGGCACATAATGGAATCAGATACCAAGCTTTGGCTAGTGCACTTCCTACATATCCTATAACGCCATGGGTAGCATTTTGAACAATTCCTAATTAGTAAGCCAAATTTAATCAATGTAGTTACTGCATGTGCTATGACATTATGGGAGGTATTTAGAATTATTCATAGTCAGTAAGCCATACTTTGGTCCACGACGGGTCATGATGTGTAATATTGGTCCACGATGAGTACCAAAAGCTCATGCGGGCTAAATCGAGGCACAGAATGGAACCAGATACCAAACTTTGGTGAGTGTACTTCCAACATACCCTATAACACCATGGGTAGCATTTCAAACCATTCCTAATCAGTGAACCAAATTTTGGTAGACAGCTTGTCACAGCAGGTACCAGAAGCTCGTGTGGGCAAAACTTGGGAACAAAAAATGACCAGGTACCAAATTTAACGAGTGTATTTCCTACATGCCCATGAAATCATGGGAGATATTCGGAACCATTCCTAGTTAGTCAGCCAAATTTTCATACACGACGGGTCACAACGTGAGTCACTTTTAGTACATGACGAGTATTAGGAGCTAGTACGGATGAAGCTAGGGCACACAAAGGAACCAGGTATCAAACCTTGGCGAGTGCACTTACTACATTAGCTATGACATCATGGAAGACATTTGGAATCATTCTTAGTCAATGAGCCAAATTTTGGTACACGACGGGTCATGATGGGTATCAATTTTAGTCCACGACGTATACCAGAAACTCGTGCAGGCAAAACTAGAGAACGAAAGCAACCGGGCACTCCTTCCACACCTTGTAACACCATGAGTGTCATTTCAAATTGTATCTAGTTAGTGAAACAAATTTTGATCTATGGTAGGTCATGATGAGTACCAGAAGCTTGTGCTGGCGAAACAGGGGAATAGAAAGCAATCGGGTACCAAATTTTGGTGAGTGCACTTCCTACACGCCCTATGACATCATGAGAGACATTTTGAACCATTACTAGCCAGTGAGCCAAATTTTGGTCCATGATGGATACCAAGAACTTGGGCGGGCTAAGATAGGGCACGGAAAAGAACCGGGTACCAGACTTTGGTGAGTGCCCTTTCCACATCCCCTATGATGTCATGGGAGGCAGTTATAACAATTCCTAGTTAGTGTGCCAAATTTTGGTCCACTGTTGGTGTCAATATTCATCCACGATGTGTACCAAAAGCTTATGTGGGCGATATTGGGGAACAGAAATGAACTGGGTACCAAACTTTGACAAGTGCATTTCCTGCATGCCCTATTACATCATGAGAGGCCTTTGGAATCATTCCTAGTCAGTGAGCTGAATTTTGGTCCACGATAGATCACGATGGATATTGTATGCTAGTGTAAGCAAAATGGTGGCATGGAAAGAAACTAGGTACCAAACTTTTTTGAATACAGTTCCTGTATGCTCTATGACATCATGGGAGTCATTTGGAACTATTCCTTGTTAGTGAGCCAAATTTTGGTCCACGACAGGTAGTGATGATTATCAAATTTGGTCTATGACAAGTTTTGAAAACTTGTGCAGGCAAAACCAAGGCGCAAAATGGAACCGGGTACCAAACTTTGGTGAGTGCACTTCGTCCATGCCCTACAACATCTTGGATGTCATTTTGAACCATTCTTAGTTAGCGAGCAAAATTTTTGTCCACACTGGGTCATGTCGGATACCAGAAGCTTATTTGAGTGAAACTAGGGTACAAAAAGTAACCAGTACCAAACTTTAGCAAGTGCACTTCTTGCATGTCCTATGATATCATAGGAGGCATTTCGAACCATTCCTAGTTAGTGAGCCGAATTTTGGTCCACGGCGGATCACGACGTGTACCAAGAGCTCAGGCATGCTAAGACGAGGCATGGAAAGGAACCAAGCACCAATTTTTAGTGAGTACACTTCCTGCATCCCCTATTACATAATAAGAGGCATTTGGAACTATCTCTAGTCAGTAAGCCAAATTTTGGTCCACGGCGGGTCACATAGGTAATAGAAGCTTATACAAGTGAAACTGCATAACAAAAAGCAATCGGGTACCAAACTTTAGTGAATGCACTTCCTATGTAATACTTTCTCCATTCATGAACAGATGTCCTTGAGTGAGGCCTTGACCCAGGATTGTTGCCTTGGTTGGGCAACATGGGCCACATAACTGCCCCCAGTCCTCTCTAGCTAAAACCTTCAGAAAGCAGCATAGTGTGGACTAAAGGTCATATTCGTATTGGTTTCTACTTTCGATTTCTACTTAGAAAAGCCAAAAGTCAATACGAACACCCGACTTCCCAAAATGGCTTCTTCACTCCTCTCGCTACTGTCTCACTCTTGGGATAATGCAGGGGTCATGAGTGCATCACGCGCCCCACTCTTCTCATTTCTGTCATGTACATGCATCTCTCCCTTATTTTTCTACCACTCGTCCACTCCTTTTAAAAGCCACTTCTTTCAGCCATAAGCAATGGCTAAAAGCTATCAGTAAAAGTCAATACGAACACACCGAAAGGACCCTAGAATGCACATGCCACACGCCCTCGGGCCTGTTAGCCCAACACCAAGGGTGTCGGTGGATTGATGGCATCGTTCTAGGGGTGCAAACAGTACCCGTAATTCTCGATTAATTCGGTACCAAATTCAGGAAGAGAATTCAATACCCAGCAGGATTCAATATCAGTACCAAATAGTTAGTCTCGGATTCAGTAGCAAAATCAGGAGAGCTAATATTCAATGGAATAGCATCAGTAAGTGGATACTCAGATATTATTTGGCTGGATATCTGAACCATACTTGTTGCGCATCCTACTGCCTCCACTTGTCACTGGCGGCCTACCTCTATCGTCGCTACTGCTCATCACCATGGTCCACCACCGGGAACCACCACCTCCACCCATCACCCACAACCTCTACCCGTAGCCTGCCCCCACTGACAGGAGTCATCACCTCCGCGGCTCCGCCCCGTCACCCTACCGCCGCCGCCGGGGGACGCAACTGCTGTTACCCTGCTGCCATTGAGAGCAGCCTTCACCTGCTGCCAGGAGCTGCAACCATCACGTGAGGCATCTCTGGAGAGAGAGAGAGATTAGTGGATAAGTTTCATGGGAACCTGTGTTTGGGTCATGGGTGGACTCACTAATATGTATGCGGTGGGTCGATGGGATCAAAGATGTAGGTTGGCTGGAGCAGCCAACAAGCCACATCCTTTCGGATGTACAGTTCCAAGGATTATCATTTTATTTTATTTTATTTTTTCCTTTTGGTATTATATGTAGGCATCATATCCTATGCATTCAAGCTTATGGTGCACTCACCGTGCACCATAACTAAAAAAAGGCACGAAAAATTCTAAAAATTTTTACATATATTCCATGGTTTACTCCACATACGTATAAAATTTCAAGTTCAAATTCATTCTATGTTAAGATCAGTAAGAAAGAGAAAATTCCAACAAATTTGAACTCTCAAGTGTTGTTAGATTTTTCTCTTTTTTTGTTACCACTAGCATATAATGAATCTGAATTTAAAATTTTATGTATAGTTAATGTAAGTTTAAAAGTACATGTAGTATTTTTTGGAATTTTTCGTGACTTTTTAGTTGGGGTGCACGGTGAGTGCACCACAAGGTTGAGTGTATAGGATATGTCACCTTATATGTACTCATGATTAGGACTGTAAACGAGCCTAGCTCGAGCGAGCCTGGCCTCCCAAGCTCGAACTTAGTAGAAGCTCGAGCGAGCTTGAGTTAGGGTCTGAGCCTATACCTAGGCTTGAGCTTGGCTCGGCTAGATCTTGTCTCGAATAAGCTTGATAATGATTAAAAATAATTTAACATATACTAATTTTCAATAATAAGAAAAGCTTGAGCTCGAACTCAGCTTGAGTAAGCTTAACATATACTAATTTTCAATAATAAGAAAAGCTTGAGCTCGAACTTAGCTTGAGTAAGCTCGGTAAGAGTAAAAATCAATTCAACATGCACTGATTTTCAACAATAGAAAATCTCGAGTTCGAGCTCAGCTCGAGTAAGCTCGGTAAGAGTTAATATTCATCAATATTTAGGCTTGAATCAAACTCTAACAAGCTATTCAAGCTTGGCTCGTTGAAGCTCGCGAGCTCGAGATCAAACTTGAGCTCGGCTCATTTAGAGTTTGAGCCGAGCTCGAACCAAACCTAGAGCAAGTCGATCTCAAGCAGCTCGAGAGCTTAGAGCTTTTTTACAGCCCTACTCGTGCTTAATAGTTAAAGGCTTTAAGTGATTGTGGTATGGTTCATTGTATATTCCCTTCTATATGTGTGTATTATGTATACGTCTATATTATCCATTTTCGATCCAAACCTAGCGTGTATCTGTCTATCGTATTCAAAACTCCGAATAGTTTGAATTCGTATCCATATCCAATCTTATCATATTCGACTCTGAATCTAGAAAAAATTATAAGTTAGGGTATGGTATGAACAATGTCCATATAAATTTTACCTGTTTGCACCCCTAGGCCTTTCGGTGTAGCCACATAAGTCTGGTCCCGCGTGGAGCCGAGCAACAGCTTGCACAGGCATCACCAAGGCCGGTCCTAGGCATGGCTGACAGGGGCGGCCGTCTAGGGCCCACAAAAGTCAAGGCCCCAGCCTATGTATATATACATATATATAACTTGTTTAGACTCATAGTTAGAAAGACCAACCGAAATACATAAGGGTACATGTTCATATCGTTAACTTCTAGGTAGCCACTAGCAACAATATGAAGAACACAACTAGCAACTATACTGAGAACTTGTCTAAGCAGCCCAAGTGTCCAACTCAATTTAAAAACACCTCATTTGGCATGTCATAGATGACTAAACGAACGGATGCTCGCTCATAAGATTGATGTATAGCTCGGCTCAACTAGCTTGCATCTTATTTACTTGCTAATTAAACTGCGAATTCGACAACTGATGGTATCTTAGATATTTGAATTCTTCAATTCAAGTATACAAAGAAAAATTTTGGCTCAAGATTGGTAGCCTGGAACTCTAGATTTTCAGTGCATGTAGTTGTGTTTGGTGATTAACAGAAAGTTCTGTATCAGTTGAAGGATTGAAGATTTTTTGAAGGTTGGTGCTTTTGCCTTTTAGTGTGGCTGATGACTACTTAGTTATATGTCTCGGCTAACTGAAAAATCTCATAACATAGTTTTTATGTGGTTTCATTCCTAAATGGCATATTTGGAACATATAAATTTCACAAGAAACACCGTAAATTTCTCGAGATTCAAATAGGGCCTTTAAATTATACATCTCTTGCAACTTGCAAGAGATGTTTAGCATGTATAACCTTACATATACAGTAGGATGGTGGTTATTTAGAAGCATTTGCATATGTTATAGGTATACATTAGATTTTGATTACGAAAACGTCTGATCGGCTTAAATAGAAATAAGGTTTTTAAAATACCAGAAACATGTTAAGGCCTTTATTTTTGTGTCGCCCTAGAGCCTTCAAAATATCGGAAACAGGGAAACAACACTGGGCGTCACGGGCCACCATGGCGAGAAGTGATCCATCCAGCTGCACGCCTGGACCGTAGGTCGCCACCTCACTTGCCTGTTTGCCTCCCACGCGCGTCCGTCGCTCCGTCCGGATGCTTTTCCCCGGGGCCCGGACGTACGCACGTTAACGGCCAACTCCTCTGGTGATCTGGAATTTTGGACGTATTTGGACTCTTAGACATCCACAATTCCATTTTTGAACCCCTAATGTAAAAAATTCCGTGAATGAACCCGTCCGACCGCGCGATCCCCGCATCGCGCCACGTATCCCGGTCATGCGGTGTGGTACCGCACGATCAAGATCGTTCACGGCGGTCGTGTGGTACCACACCGCACGCCGAACCGCCGACCGCACGCGTCAAAATCGACCGCCGACTCAAAATGCCGAGCGCACGGTCAAGCAAAAAATTTGATTCAGTCATGCGGTCACCCACGTCATGCGGTGTTCTTAGACGTGCGATCAAGCAAAAGAATTTCAAAATTCTGAGACGTGCGAAGGCATGATTCAGTCATGCGGTATTAGTACAACTGGCCATGATTTTTACACTGACCGTCCAAAGGCTGTGGACAATATTTTGAGTCATGCGGTCAAGGCATTTTGAGTCATGCGGTCAGTATTGTGGACGTGCGATCGGCAGTTCGGTCGTGCGGTGTGGTACCGCACGACCCATGAACAGTGCGGTCGTGCGGTACCACACTGCACGACCGGGGTACGTGGCGCAACACGGGGATCGCGCGGTCGGACGGGGTCCATTTACGGAATTTTTTACGTTATGGGTTTAAAAATGGAATTTTGGATGTCTAGGGGTCCAAATACGTCCAAGTGATCTGGTCCGTGCGCTGGCCGCGACTTCACACGCCGTGCGAGACTTGCGCGTCGCGCACACGGCACAAGCGCCTGGGAGAGATTCTCCTCGCCGTTCGTCGAGGGACAGTTTTGTCGCTGCTATTTAAAATATCTGCAATATTGATTCTGCTACTAGAAATCTATTCGTTTTGATTTTACCATCTTTTTATTAGTGTGTATTTCGTTTTTGTCACTCTATCTAATTTTTATTGAGTCAACGGGGTTTGACTATTAAGAAATATGTAAAAATATTAGAAACAAAAGTTTGATCCAAAATATAGGTGATACCTAAAGTACAAAAAAAATTTAAGAGGCCACTTCTGAACTAAAATATTAAAATTGCACAAAAATTTTACATCAAGAGAATTTTAGCAATGTTCCATAAAAGCTGAGGAAGATTAAGATGTTTTTCCTGGTGTAATTTTTTGAGAAATTTTCCTATTGTAAATTTTCAAAAAATTTAAAAAATTATACAAAGTTCTCCTTAAACTTTTCTATATTTGTTTTCATTTTCTTGATTTTTCTGATTTTTTGTTATTTTAATTTTTATATATTTCTTACCGATCAAACTCATTGACTCGAAGAAAAAATAGACAAAGTGGAAAAAATAAAATGAAGACCAATGGAAGGATAGAAAAACGAAATAAGCAAATTTCTTATGGCAAAAACAATATTAGCTTTGGCCTCGCTGTCCGTCCGCCTGGCATGCTGTCGTGCACATCGACGCTTCCCTGTGCTACGAGAAGCTAGCAGCCGCCATTACTGTTAACTACAGATGGAGATTCCAGACACCGGAAGACTTCAACGTAGCAGCCATCAGCGTTCTTTTCTCTCTCTCTCTCTCTCTCTCTCTCTCTCTCTCTCTTCTGTTCCAGCTTGGAAATCAGAGAATACCAGCCAATGTCTGGATTCTGGAGATGTTTCAGCCAACGCTTAAATATTTTGATTTCTCGTTCTTCCGTGAGGACTACGTCTACCTTGGACAGAGTACCCTGCAAGTACAGGTATTGATGTCTTCTTGGCGCAATCACGTATGATTAGCATTATCTAAGATGTGACGGCAATTGACAAAGCCCAATCTATAGGCTTTGGGACTTTGACCCATCATTGGCACTGCTACGAGCTTTAGCAATCCAGAAAAGAAAGGCATCCTGGAATTCAGCCTTGTGTTGCCGTTTCGGCGGCGACGGCTGCTGCGTGTTGTTTATTTTGCGGTTTCTGCTGCACATGCCTGCAACTTCGCAGCCTGTTTTCAGGGTAAAAGAAAAGAAGGAACGAGGGGACCCTCGCGTGCTTTTCCCACGTTTTATACTTTCTGATACAGGCGTATATACCTTGGTCCTCGGATTAGATTCAATCGGAATATTTCTAACAAATGAACATGTAAACTAAGCGATGACAGAAGTACGGTTCAGAGTTGATCCCACCTAGGGCATCCATCAATGGGGTGGCTTCATAACCCTGCCTTTTCCCAAGGTTAATTGTAACCACTTGTTATGCTCGATTTGCTATCCATCTTTTTCCTTCCGAAAGCGCAATCCATGGAGCTTGATGGCCAACGAGTTCATGTCAATTTCAGACCCATAACTCATTTTTTCCTGTATCAGAATGCAATGCAACCATATGGCCCAGACCTGTACCATTACGAGTCCCTGAAGAAATACATACCTATAAAATCTAGTCAACTTCATATAATTTCTCAATGATTTTTGTCAGACTTCAACAGTGTTTTCCGCATAAAAAATTCGAGGTACCTGCTCCAGCATCCAGCGTGTAAGCAAGTCCAACTAACCAAAGAAGAAAGTGACACAATTTGGATAAGGATAAACGCAATTATCAGTCGATATATCAGACATGTTCAGAATCTCAAGTTTATTTTGCCCATTCCCTCATCTTTAGAATCTTTTTTAAAGGACAACATCTGATTATGATACAACAAATGCATTGGTCAAGAAAGGGATATTTGTAGATAGGCTCGGTGATGAAACATCTAGAAAGCTATTCCATTTGGATCGAAGGAAAGCTCATCAAGCAAGGTGTTAACAAGATTGGTAACCAAGGCCAACAGAGCATTTGTTTGCAACAAGTTCTATATCAAGAAGAGTAAAGAATCTTGTGGACATGATATATCTGCATAAGAACCATCACTAGATGAACAAACCAAGCAAAAAAGAAAAGAAAGTTGTGGATGATGTAAATGCATCAGGCAGTGGCGGACCTAGAACCAAATTTTAGGGGGGGCTAGCAGGACATAATATACAAAAGATAAATACACTAAACATAAAGCAAACTATATTTTACAGTCCAAAATCACATATAATTAGAATAGGAACATAGTAAAAATACAAAATAAAACAAAGATTGTACCTTGGTGATAGATAATATGCCTTCCAATGCCTATACATTTATGCAATGTTCGTTTCTCCATTTCTTGCAACTCTACAAATCAATAAATAACAATAGATAAAACAAAAATACCAAATTAATTACAATTGCACAAAATTAAAAATACTAATCCGCTGTCGAAACTCACTATCTTACCAGCTACCACTGTCCACTGTTTCCACGGTTCCACCAGGCACCAGTGACCAGCCTGACGCCCTTAACTCCAGAGCAGAGCAAACGCGGCCACGCGAAGACAGTGAGACATGCCCTCTGGCCCTCTTCCTCTTGCCCTCTTCGCCTCTTCCGCAGCTCCGCTCTTGCCTCTTCGGCAACCCGCCCTGCGCAGGACCTCCCCTCCGGGCTCCGGCAGTCCGGCTCCCAGCCTCGGCCGGTCAGCCCTCGCCCCTCGGAGCCTACTCCCTCAGTCCCTCTCCTCTCCTGCTCGCAGCCGGAGGCCTGCGGCCCGGCAACTCTCCTCCAGGCTCCCGCTCCAGATCTGGCGCTAGGCGTAGGTGGCCGCTGCCGGGCGTCGGCTGCTCGATCCGTCGGTGGGCTGCTCGGGCGTGGCGCCGTGGGCCGTGGCGGAGCTCTCCTCCCTCCCCAGATCTGCGCAGCTTGGGCAATCAGGCGGCTGTTGCAGGGCGTGGCGCCGTGGCGGAGCTCTACCCCCTCCCCAGATCTGCGCAGCATGTCAGTTGTGTCCACTTGTTTAGGACTTTTGGTTGATTTGCTAGTTTGCTTAATTGCTTTGCCATTTCACATGTGGATGTGGGCTTCGGTACAACATGGTGGGCAGTGGGCTTGCTAGTTTGCTTGCGAATTGTGATGTTTGTGTATTGTGTTGCACGGTTGGCCCAGAATTGATTCAGCCCAGCTGTCTCCTCCAGACTCCAGTCCAAGCTGCACTGCCGCAAGCCTTCTTCTGTGATTCTGTCTGTCTTCTTCTCCAGACTGCCGCAAGCCTTCTTCTGTGCCGGAGCTAGGGGGCTATGGGGGGTACCTACTCTCCGGCCGGACGTAGGGTGGGCGCTAGCCCCCCTTGACCCACCGGTGCGTCCGCCACTTGCATCAGGTACAGGGATTATACATTATTATTAGTTGAGATCAACTTATGACACATAAAATATAATAATCTCAACAGTATCTTAAGATAAGTTAATTCAACACCATATTCTCTAACATGTGTCAACATTATTGATTTGACATTCCTATATCTATGACCGGTAAAATATGATCATCAATTAATATATGTTCTGGTCTATAATTCACTAGTGTTTTGATTGATGGCATTCAACCAGAGATCTTTTAGAAAGACATCATACAATAAATAAAAGATTTTACTAACAAGCCACATACTTGCTAAACCTTATAAATAATAATAATTTATTTAAGAAATATAATAATATTTATTTAAAATATCATAAACATAAAAATAATATAATTATCCCTATGGTTACCTTTTAGACATATCACTGGCACATTCGTCCTTTTGGTTTGACGGCGAACTATGAGCACGACAGGCCTGATATCTATCCGACCATTGATGCCATGCTGCTGATGCGACTCGAGCAAACCAAAATTTGGTCCTTTTGGTCACATATTTTTTCAAAAGAAAAAAATTGGGTGGTAGTATCCTATAACAAAATTTGCATGCTGTTAGCTCAACAATCTCCAATTTGTTGATTTTGCTGTTGTTGCTGCTGCTTGTTTGGCTAACTAACAGGCACAACCATGCTTGCTGCTAACTCAACTATCTTTTCAAGTCAACTTAAATGTTATGGCCAGCAAAATTGAGGCCACTAAGAAGCAAAAAAGAAACAATTATGCACAAAAATCCTGGCTCGATTATACGAAGCTGCGTTGGATTTTTCCGAGTGGTGTTCAGACTGTTTAGCCGCTTCAGTATGAAAGAATGGAACGAATGTTAGTGGGGGCTATGGTGGTTGGTAATGGTATGTAGAGAACAAGATGCACACATGTTCTTCTCAGCTTCTCTTGTCAAATCGGCAAATTTGGTGTGTACCGATGAGGTCCCTAGCTCTTGATAGATGCTGCATTTTGAGAGAGACGTTACAATTTTGACATTGGGCAACCAATGGTCAAATTACAGAGATGACCAAGACAAGAAATTAGTAGGCAAGGTGAATATACTAGTAGTGACTAGTACGACTCCACTACCTACTCAGCAACAGAGAATAAAAGTAACTGAGCAGAGGTAACTGAATATTTGGATCTGCTCTTTTTTCTGCTGAATTTTATGATTTTTTGCTATTCGTACGAGAGATTATAGAGTAACAGAAATTTACGTGTGGTTTTGTTGATATAAATAAAGTTAGTATAGTATATACTATAATTAACTAATAGATATTATCTTGAAAAGATACTCATTTAAAAGTTAGTTACTGTAGAAAAATTAAAATCAGAAGCTAAAAGTTCAGCCAAAAACAATTGCAGGTAAGAACAACAAAATGTATCCAAACTTCAAGCTTTTTCCCCGTCTCTCGCCAGCCCATGTTCTTTCTATCCACATCTGTAAGAACCTATACAGTTTTTCTTATCTCTAGTAAAATACAAGCGCGGTGAACAAGAGACACTGGCAAAACTTGTGGTGACGGCACACAGAGAAACGGCACAGAAAGTTGGAAAAAGAAACGACATGCCACAGCCTCAAGAACCCGGCTGCGGCGGTTTCACCGGCCGCGACGCGCTACTCTCGCCGCCGGCGAGTCCCATCTCTATGTCCCTGTCGACGTCATCCTGCTGATGCTGCGGCGGCGGCGATGTGCCGCCGCAACCAAGCAGACGCCGCAGTCCGCGTACCCTGGCCGCCTCCACGACGGCTGCAACTCCCGCGGCCGGCGCTTGCGATGGAGGTGTCGTCATGGCGGGCGACCTCTGTTGCGCTTGCGCACCCCCGGTGCTCACCTCGTCCTGGGAGCCGAAGAAAAGCACGTTGGTGGGGAAGTTGGGCGACTCCGGGTCGGCCTCCGGCGCCTGCACGGCGGCCGGCGCGGGTGGCTCGTCGACGACGGGGCAGCGGCAGAGCGGGCAGGTGGAGTGCGACCGGAGCCACATGTCGACGCAGTCCACGTGGAACCCGTGGCCGCACCGCGGCAGCACGCGCGCCGTCTCCCCCGCCGCGAGCTCCGTGATGCAGACCGCGCAGTCCAGAGCCTCCCCCTTGCCCACCTCCCTGCGCGGCAGCGCCGCCATGGACGCCTCGTCCAGGCCCCCCTCGTAGCACCACGCGGCGGCCCCATCTCCTCCCCCTCCGCCTCCTCCTCCACCACCAAACAAGAAAAGCAGGCGCGCTGCCACGCCGCCCCCCACCGGCGGCGCCCCGCCCCTATACCTCTTAGCGCAGAGGAATAAATAAAAGCAGAGCACGCAGGTGAGGAAGACGGCTGCCACCCCTGCCAGCATCGTCGTCGCCGCCGCAACCGTCGTCGCCGTCACCGCCATCAACCAACCACCCTCCCTTCTCCCAAGAATCGCTTCTCCCTTACGCAAACAGCAGCCCGGCCGTTCTTGGTATCTACCTCTCCCTGTTCTTGCAATATTCTAGGCTTGATATAATTAAGTGCGTGTGTTGGAGATGGGATTAACGTAATGGAGCACGCGCTGCTACTTATACGGGGGCGCAGGATTGGAGAGGATAAGAGGAGGGATACGCGAGGCGAGATGGCCGTGGGGTGGGGGGCTCGCGGGAGTTCGGAGGGGGAAGGTGAGCGAAGTGTGGAGGGAAAGCGAGGATGGCGACGGTTTTGAAAGTGTTGGCGCGGGTTCGTTGGACGGACCTCCCTCCCCGCGGCCATCCCCGTCTAATCTCTCGCGATGGCGTCACCTCTGTTCCGACCTGCACCGTTGCACGGTTGCACCAACATACGACCATACAGGCCGGCGAACCTGGAAACCGACCGGCCGCAAGGGCCGTGGCGCCAACGGGTACAAACAGTCACTGACAGATGGACCCCCCTCAAACTAACAGGTCATGTTACCATCGGGTGGAGGTTGTTTTACATCCGAGGGAGGTATCATAGTCTATTGTATTAAGATCGAACAGTTAAAAAATATAAGGTACCTTATGGTACTGCTCTGTCCATGGCAAGACAGAGGAAGGAGGTACCAAGGCTCTAAGGATACAGCGGTAATTTACTATTAACCTATTCCATCAAGCTCAAAGTCCATATGGATGTAAAGTGGCATTCTACAAGAGTGAACAGCTATGTCAGTAAATCACTAAGTAGCATAATCTATGACTAGCAAGTACCAAGGAAAAATATTAAAGATCAAACCTTTAATAGTGAAAAAATTTATGAATAGTGAAAAATAAATCATAATCTATGACTAGCAAATACCAACAAGTATCAAGCAAGACAACAGCCTGCAGTGAGCCCTTGCGGACGGCGGCGTGCAGTCAGTCCTCGTGGACGGCACCGTGCGAGTGACGGGCCTGGGTCGACGTTGTCCTGAATCGATGAAAGCAGTAGAGCGAAAAGGGGAAGGGATGAGGTAGACTATGCGCTGAGCTGTGCAATATCTTTACTACCCCCTCTAGATCAAGTTTCAATTAACGGATATAATTGATTGATACCTCTTTCTTTTTGGTAAGGTGCTGGCGGTGGCGGAGAGAGGGGGCGGGGGCTGGCACCCCAACGATCACGCATCCCCACGGCTCATCGGATGCACATGCGAGCATCTTGCCATGCGGCCAATTAGTCCGAGACTCCACTCCCGATTAATGGCGCTTCACATTTCATTTCGTGCCGAGCGCCGAGGATGTGAAGCGACTAGCCGATACGTAACGTCACTCTACGCTGCCGCTGCGCATGCTCGCCAACCGAAGGGATCGACGAGTCCGCGTCCGACGTCCGCCCGCGCCAACCGCCGACCGGCCGACGCCGTCCCAGTCAGGCGTCAGGTAATCTCTAGTTCTCTACTCTATAGTCTATAGTTTATACGTTGATATGGCACTACGTTCATGTAATTAAAGAAATATTGGTACGAGCTCGAACACATAGTTACAAATAAGGACATGAAAGAATTGATTCAAACGCGTGATGTGAAAAGAATTCCTGGAGTCGGCTTCCTTTATACAGAACTAGTGCAAGGTATCTCACCCATATTCCCCCACCTCATCGAGAAAATACCGTTTGTTCATTCAGTACTAGTGTTTGTTTCAATCAAACACTTGCCAGTCCCTCGTGTGGAGGCCTCGGAGCGCTTCCTGTTTAGAAGGGTCGACTCAAAAACTTCCCGGATGTTCGGGTGCGTGGCACGCTATGAAGATCGATTCAGTTCTCAAGCGACAGAGCTGTTGTTCATGTTGCCCCCCTATATCTAATTCCTGGCTCCGCCCCTGGGTACTGGTATATCCTGATACCTCTCAAAAATGTTAAAAACCTCTTTGTTCAAATGAATGAGTAAAGTTAAAATAAAGCAGGTTTCGGGGCAAAGGTAACATCGCAAGAGTGATTGTTGTGTACGGGAACCCATTCAAGAAAAGTAGTAGCTTTGTGACAGATTTGTTGTGCCGTGGTTCATCCTGCTAACCTGCTTTGCCTCCCTGGTATCTGCTGGACACAATGCCAGATCAGGGGGCACATTTGGACGTTCTCAACTGTCTCCAGGAAATGTGGACCGTATGCCGTGAGCGTGTCATGGACCCAGCTGATAGATAGATATAACTCGATATCAATATGCTGCAAGCTACACAGGAATAATGAGTTGCAGGCAAGGCAAGGTGCCCAATACCCAAATGTATCGACCGGGTGGACCATTGCTGCCGCCTTCGTTGGGGGAGCTTCGGCATAGCAGTTTGTGCTCCCTCGTATCCCTTTCTCTTCAAGTATGCGTTTTGGGAGCAAGCTAACCCGATGGGTGAACGCGCCCTGTTCGATTTGGTTTCTATAAACCGTTTTTTAACATTAAATAATTTTTTAGTATCTAACTTTTAAGTAGAGTACATTTTCAAGGCAACATCTAATAGTTGATTGTAATACACACTATAGTAACTTTATTTATATCAGTTAAAATCATATACGAGTGTTTTTCTCTATAACTTGGTACTATTCATAAGACAAAGTAAAAACTATCAACAAAAATCAATATAATCGCCCTCTAAGTAAGCAGCTTTATCTTGGTTGGCAAGTCAGGTAAGGTTGACCTACTTGCTACTTATCTAAGTTAGCCCATAACCAGCTTTGGTTGGTTACTTGGTTAGAGCATGCCTTAGAACGTACACCTCCAATAACTACAATCATCACATGCTCCCACGACACGAGACTTCAGTTAGACACCAATCTTTACTACAGAAACCTGGCGATTTACTAGTTGGGCATTAATCTGAACGGCACGGCAGTCGTACGTAGTAGTAACTCACGTGAGAATAGACGGCAAACTCGACGGTGGTGATCATTTGGGTTTTTTTTTTAATTTATAGCTGAAAAGTACTATAACTGACTGAAAAACAATGTAACTGACAGAGATTTATTTAGCATAATTAAATTTTAAAAATATAAAAAATATGTTAACCCATTACGTATAATACAAACAAATACAGGAAAAAAGAACCGGCAAAAAAAGCTCAACAAAAAGCTAAAAGTTCAGAAAAAGATGAAATTTATAAATAATGAAAAATAAACTGGAAGCTAAAAACTGAAGCCAAAATGATGAGAGCCGAGTCGTGAGCCATAAACCTGAACGGCACGGCAGTCGTACGAAGGACCTGAACTCGTGAGTATTCATTTTCTTCAGAATGGAAGGCGCCGAGCTCTCTGCTCCGCTCGAACTTGGGAGGCACAGTGGCCCTGCCTGCGCAAGTTGGTTTCAACTTCTAACTCCTAGTTGTTAGTTTTTTAATTTTGTTTTTTTCCAGTTTTGATTTTTTTTGAGGTTTTTTTTTTGTATTTTCTTATTCTCGACGAAATCCTCTTCGGCTGTTGAACACATAGGCATTTGTACGGCTGTCGTTTCTGTGCCGCAATCCAATCCAGATAACCCAAGCCAAGTCTTAAGCAGCCAAGTCCTTGTTTGCCATCTCGATTAGCCGTGTGCGCCTACGAAGCAAGTTCTCTGAACCAAACTCCTCGGAATCAGCAGCTGACTCGTCGGCAGGGCGGGGCCGAACCGTGCGGGGACGTGGCTGCCGGCCACTCGCGAGTCGCGACCCTTATCCGGCGGCCGGCTTTCGGCAGCGACGGGGGGGATGGCCCCGGCGTTGCGCGCACGGGCGGGGACAGCGAAGTCCGCGCGCGCGGGGTCCGGTCCGGTCCCGTGCGCAGCTGGAGCCATGGTTCCGCTGTTTCAGGGTGGGCGTTCGGTACTACCGAACCGATCGGTTCGGTTCTTCGGTACCCATACAAATTCGGTTCCTACGAATCTCGGTACAGTTCGGTTCCTGAAAAAATTCGGTTCGGTTCGGTTCGGTTCCGGTATTTACCGAAATTACCGAACAGGGTACAGCAGCATGTAACATCAAGTTCAATAGCCAATTTTGACATAAATGTAACATGATTTCATATAAAATAAGTGCCAAATCATACAGAGAAAAAGCCACAAATACATAATATAGCTGTCCACAATAGACCCATCAATAATATTACATATTACTTAGTACTCACTACTCAAATACAACATGTTATTCCTTGTAGTTCGGTATTTGAATGGCGAGTGCGAACCGAATTTCCTCGGTAAATTCGGTTCCTGAGAACCTGGAACCGAACCTGGAACCGAAATTTTCGGTTTCGGTACTTTCGGTTCGGTTCTCGGTAAATTCGGTTCGGTATTTGGTTTTTTGTGCCCAGGGTGACCGCTGTTAATTTGGACCGGAGTCGTTCGGTTTACTACTATTCAAGTCGGCTAAAGGCGGAAAAGTTGTCACGCGCCCATCATGCTGAAGGCAGGCCGCGCGCGCGCCCATGATGCTCCTCCGCGGACTTCTTCCCGGCTGACGGCATCAAAGCGCCTTTCTTCCCGGTTGTTTCTGCGTTTTTTAAACAGAGGGCACTCGTGATCAGCCCGTTGCGGCTGATTGGTAGGGCACGGGGCTATTTTGAATTTGGATTCAACGAAGTGAGTACTCCCGACGTATTAAAATCCGTGCCGTTAAACTTTAACCAATACATTTAAAATTATCTAAATTAACTATATTACTACTATTGTCAAAAATAATTTTATAATTTTATTAGTATATCTTAATACAAGTTATAAAAGTTACGTCTCAGGAACCATAAAAGGTAAAAAAATATAAGTAAAAAAGATAATCCCCTCTTACTACTAGTATCCCAGCTCTCCCCCGTGTAATCCTATTTTGCTTTAAGGGCACTCTAAGTGCTCTATAGTCCATGTTGTAACGTATCTAAGGCTACTTACATAGGATAGGAGGTTACGTGGACAAGAATTAAAGAAGAGAGAGAAGAAAGTTGTACCTTGTATGAGATACAGCTCTCTCGCAAGGACCAAGACACTAGGATACAACAAAGGGAATTGCTACCGGGAGGACATACGATACCAAGAGAAAAATGGGACGCTTGGATGGCCCATCCATCACGATACCAAGAGAAAAAAAATTGGATGCTCGGATGGCCCATCTATCGACTGACTAGCTACTTGCTCCCAACCCCCCATTCCTAATCTTATTCCATTCGAGGTTAGTGCTCCATGGCGCAGATGCATGTGTTCATGTCGAGGTTAGTGTAGTCGATCAGATCGAATAAGTTCTCCTCGTCCCAAGTTCCTACCATGATCGCATGAGAAATATTGACAGAAAGCAGGAGAGAATGATACTTACTAATGAAGAACTTCAAGGATTCAACGCTTTCTTCCCCATGAACGGCATCAGTTGTCGACGATCGAGTCCCTGATCTTATGAATAATGTAAGAAAAGAGGATGAATTCCTTAGGAGTATTTAGCAAGAGAAAGGGGACTATCTTTATTGCTATGAACTAGTTACAAGGTAGCCTACAAAAGGGAATTAACTAGTTCTGATCTATAATCTCCCGCTGCTCAGAAGATGTTGGTTGCCTTGACTTGTTCTGATTTGGGATCAACTAATTGTGTCTCAAAATGATCGTGTGTCGATTGTCCTTCTGTCTTCTTTCGTCAGCCTTTAAATACCATTGAAGAAGTGCTAGTTATGCATATGAGGAGACGTCTCATGGAATCATCTCGTCCATTAGAGGGGTAGTTGCTATCATAGAGATAACAAATGATAACTGACCTTTGGTTGTCGTAAGTGGGATATAATTGTGGGAACAACTGCAAAGTAGTTATTGTCAGAGATGCAAGGCCAAAATAGCATGCCTTTTGGGAAGGATAAATCATATGTATTATCCATCCCATGGGAAGAGTCCCTTAGAAGCGAGCCCTCAAACCAGTTCACATACTCTCCAAACAGTCTACTGGTTGGACAAAGCGTATAGTAATCCTCCGACCAGGGTATTCGAGAAATAGCTTTAGAAAGCTTACAACCACTGAGGTCTTACGGCTTTAATTAAATATTAAAGCTATATTAGAGGGATTATTCAATCCTCGTCAGTATCCAAGGCCTTAGATGCAAGTTACGACCACGATATTCGTAGCTCCAACACCAGTCACTGGTCCGAGGTCACCACCGCTTATGCTCAAGAGAGGTCATCCACTGCCGCTTCCTTCTCCTCTAGCAAGCTAGAGCTTCGGCGAGCTAGCGGCAACCAAAGATCGCCATCTGAGACAAAAATTTCATGATTTTTTTGTTTGTGCCAAATCAGATGGCTAAAATCCATCTAAATGAGATTTGATGGCTAGAGGAGCATACGATAGGAACTCTCCCATCATACTCTAGGCACTAGTCGCTTCCTATAACAAAACACTGCATTGGGAGAGAAAGTTGTATCTAAAACTTGCTTTTGTGGGGCCTACACCTTGGGCACCGGGATGGCTGCATTACCTCATTAGAATGGCCGCACGCACCATGTTGGGTCGTTATGTTTTCGATGCGCCAGGCCATAGTGGCGTTGATGCTCTCACTGCCTCTGTGCGCTGGGCCACCACATTCTCGCTGTCACTGTGCGACGGGCTACCACATTGTCACTAGGCTGCCGTGTTGCCCACGGTCTCACCACCGCACCGCTGCTGGGTCGCGCTCTCACTACCGTGCCACCACAATGCTCGTTGCATCGGCGTCATAGTAGATCTGGCTCGAAGGGGTGAGAAGAGATGGAGTGGTGGCGTTGGAGGGGAGATGGGGCAGTCATGACTGACGGAGAGACAGGAGATAGGGCAATGGCCGAAGAGGAGAGTGGAGTTGGGGCGGTGGTGTTGGATAGGAGGGGAGATGGGGTGGAGGCGTAGGAGAGAAGAGAGATAGGGTAATGGCTGGCTGGTAGAGGGGAGGTGGGTCGACAATGGCTAGCAGGGAGAGGGGAGGTGGGGCGTTGGTGGTCGGTGGGGAGAGGAGAGTTGGTGGTGGCTAGAGAGAGCGCATATGGCTATGGGGCGGCGGCGATAGTGGCGGGGAGGAGAGTTCTTTGGGGGGAGAGAATGGAGATGAGATAGAGAAGATATTTGTTATTTGGGCCCACTTTTAGATACTATGCAATGATGGGGTTGTATCTAAGGTCATTTCTAAATGACGTTAACACTAGATACAGATTTGTTGTATCTACACTGGGAGTGCCCTAATAAAGCAGGGTAATACCTGTTATCTAAAAAGGATAAAGTATCTTTTAAGCTGTGTTTTTTGTGGGGCTAAAATAACCAGGTTAGCTAACCTTAACCCAACTAGGTTAATTTAACCTAAATTTTGTGTTTTGCAACAAACCTTATTAATCTAAATTATTGTTTGGCTAGATTAGCTAGGTTAGCATTAGAAAAACAAATTTTAGAAGGGTTAATTGTATTGGGTTAACTTATTCCACCAATTTAGTTGGTTAACTTGATCCTAGATTAAGAGAGTTAAAACACTTTAACTTAGTTAAGTTAATCCTCTTAACCCAATGACATTTGATAGGTTAAACCCTACCCTACCTCTTAATCCTAAACCAAACAACTTGTTAGAGCTACACATATTGAAGTGTATGGTTGTTTGTGCCATGTGAGTTCTGCCCCGCTCATTTAGGCTTGAGCTTTTGACTTCTAGTTTATTTTTCACTATTCCGAAATTTTGTCTTTTTGGCTTTTTGAGCTTTTTTGCTGGTTCTTTTTTCCCGTATTCGTTTGTATTGTTCGTGATGGGCTAATATATTTTTTATTTTTAAAATTTAGTTATACCAAATAAGTCACCATCAACTGCAATGTAATTTTAATTAGTTATAGTGCAATTTTAACTATAAAATAGTTTATTTCAGTCCAACCGAGCGACATCCTAAACTCTTGTTTTGACTTGGTATGCGTGTCCTCGTGCATGTAGATGAAATCGGACCCCGTCTGATCATCGCAAGTATGCCTTAAGATAAGTGGTGCAGACCATTCTTCTCTCGAAGGCAGTGGCGGACCCAGGATCAAAATTTAGGGGGGGCTGACCCTTGATGGATCTGCGTCTGCCTCCCATCATCATCGAGCGATTAATCGTGCATTCTCATATATATGCAAATAGTTATGATGGAGAAATACAACGACGAACCAATGAAATTTTTTGTTGAAATTAAGCTAGGCAGTAGGATTAGCCATACATGGCAAGTGTGTCCAGGTAGAACATTATTTTGTATTCTTTAGTTTGCTGCTAGGAGATATATATAAGTAGTTATCTGCACTCCAAATTAATCATAATTACATAAATTTAAAAAAGTAGATTTATATTTCATACCTGCACTCACACCTGTCAGTCACTCAGCCACGGCAGATGTCACCGATCGTCGATCGACCATCGACGCAAATAATTCAGCCTTGGCTCCTCGCCTCGCCACTGTCGCCACTCGCCAGATCCAGTCGCGCTCGGCGCCCTCTCCCTCTCGCGACTCGCGGTCTCGCCGCTGGCGCCGCCGCCGCCTCTCCCTCCACCTCGCGCCCGGCCGGCCGGGCTAGATCGCACCTCTCCTCTCGTGGTCTCGCCGCGGCCGCCCTCCTCCGCCTTCGCCTCCGACCGACCGGCTGGATTCGCGCCTCTCTCGCGCGGTCTCGCGCTCTCTCCTCCGTTCTCGCCCTCCGCCGCCGGTGCAGATCGCGCCTCTCCCTCGATCGCGCCCTCTCTCTCCGCCTCTCGCCTCCTCCGGTCGGCCGTCTCCTCCAAGCTCGGATCACGCGCGCTAGGCGGCGGCCGGTCGCTGCTCTGCTCGGCGTGATGGAGACGAGTGGGGCCGTCGAGAGAGCGAGCGAGTGGCGATCTGGCGCGGCGCGGCGCGGCGCGCCGGCCACCGGCCGCTCTGGCCTTCGCTCGGCTACTCCAACGTCGCCGTTGCCACTGTGCCCCGCCCGCGCCGCCAAGCGCAAGGACCGAGAAGCCAAAGGGGATGAAATCGCTTTCTTTGTTGTTGTGGACTGTGGTGTCCGAATTGAATCTAGATTCTAGGTCATTGGTATGTATTTCTTGGTGGGCTTTGCTGATTTTGCAATGTTGTTTTTGGCCCAAATAGACACTTTGTTGTAAACTTGTAATGTTGTATTGGCCCAAATCATTGGCCTTTTTTTTTGCCTTCGTTGTAATATCCAGAGACGCTTGGCGCAAGCAGACCAGTTGCATGGCGCCGGCGATGGGCTGGCTGGCCGGGCGGCGAGGAGGGGCTACGGGGTACCAGGTCCGACCGGAGGTAGGGTGGGCGCCAGCCCCACCTGACCCACCGATCGGTCCGCCACTGCTCGAAGGAACATTCACAAACTAAAATTTCCATTTATATCTAGATTGTTTCAAGAAATACCCAATCACACGCCTTTGACCGGTTGCTGCCTCAAGGCATTTGGACGAGACTCCTAAACAAGAGAAGCACTAGCTTGTGACCCGCCCGGTTGAGGCCGACTGGTAGGACACTGAGCGAGTTTTTTTTTTCACTATGTTCTTAAGAATCTGCATCTGGGTCTGTAATCCTAAGGACGAAATCCAGGATAGTCCAAGCAGTGTGTCACATTGAAACTCCAAAGTTCGATTCCCAAGCAACTAAATACCTAGTAGCTGCAAGTTATTTTTGTTTATTTTCAGGAATTTGATGATCACATTACACGTGGACTGCGAGTTTTAAGATGGTCCCAAAGAAAAATCTTTAGTATGGAGTTCATATGAGAGAAAGAAATTTCATCCATAGTAGCTGCAAGTTTGAATACAACATGATCACATGAGTTCGGCACTCGGGGGGGTCCCTTCAGCGCTTTGCGCGGACGACATGGCGACATCCACGGGACCAGGAGCTCGAGCCAACGTGTCTGGTCGGCCAGAGAGATTTTTTTTGGGTATACAAACGCCACTTGACCTGACGTTTAACCGGGACTTGTTGGAGTAGGACGGAACTGCATATATATAGCCACGTGGCACATGCGTTGCATACCAGGGATGAGTTGCTTTCCGACAATGTAATTGCTTATGTATTTTTTTTTCGTAATTTTTACCGCTTTGAATTTTCTCAAAAATTTATTTGATTATATTGTTTGTAGGAATTTGTTAATATTGAAAATGAGGTCTAGTGGTCAAAGACGTTCGAGTACAGTGGGCGGTCGTAAGCGTCTGAGTACCATGGGCAGTCAGCGACATCCTGGTACAGCGGGTGGTCGGCGGCATCCGAGTACGGCGGGCGATCATAAGAGTCTGGGTATAGCGGACGATTGTAGGCGTTCATGTCTTAGGCGTCGAGAAGGACTTGCGAGCAGCGCCATTTGCCCCGTCTTGGGTAGCTATCATCAGATTGGGGTATATGCATGCATAGCCCATTGATTCGTGCATGTATAGTCATGCACTAGTATGCTTTGGTATCAAGTCGAGTACGATGTCAACGATAGACACGACGTCCTCAGCAGCAGTCGTGACTACTTCGGTACATGGCAGATTGTCACGGTCGCCTTGCTTAGCCGGGGCACTCATCATATGTAAGCGTTGAGTAAGCCGACAACTCACGGACAGTGCTACGAACATGACAAGTCAAAAGGACCGGCAAAAAAGCTAAAAAAGTCAAAAATTCAGAAAAAAATAAAAATTTATAAATAATGAAAAATAAGCTAGAAGCTGAAGCAGGAACGAACAGGGGCTTAATGTGACGTCTTATATTCAGCTAGACAAGTTCCGAAAACATTTGCACATGGATCGAAGAAAAATAGGCGAAGTTCTGCGTGGTGCTAGGACGTTGACGTTGCTACAAATTTCAAAGGTCAGGGCCGTAGTATGATTATTGTGATTGTGACAATTTATGATATTATCCTGTGAGCAATCATTGATTCTTACCGCAGGAAGAAATGTATTTTTTAAAAAAATTTTTGTCAAGCTCCCGTGCACAATACAATGGATGAAAACACTTCACTGAACGCTCTCAGTATTGCTAGCTACACATCGATGGGAAGATGAAGCTTACTCATGAATCCTGACGGATTGCCGGTTTCCCTAGACAATGGATGAGGATTTTCCTTGCTGAGGAACAACATTATATACTATAATAATCTTGATCAGGCATGAGTCACCTGCTGATCACAGCAACAGAGAAAACCGGTGTTCTGAACCCTGAGCCTAATTTATCTATCTGATTTGACATGCATGCAGATGCAGTGCAAACTTCAAAGCATTGGGCCTTCACCTGTTAGGTCCTTGACCATGCCATTGGAGTATTGGACACTGGACCCCGGAGTTGGCTAACCAAATTAACTGCTCTTGCCTCCTTCTGTTAGGTCCTAGAGAGAGACTGCTTTCCCCTTCTTTCCATGTTCTTCGCGTCAGTAGTCATCGGTAGGTGGTCTGACTCGGGCTTCTTTGGAATAGAGAATTTTTTTTGAGGAATTTCGTAAGATTGCATTCCTATAGAAAATTTATATATATGCTTTTTTTTGGAATGAATGATTTAACTTGAGAATTCCTATAGGATTATTTCCTTTGCTCCACTTTTGGAGTATTCAAAACATTTGCTCAAACCTCATATTTGAGAAGTCCAATGCATGGGTCTTTCTCTCCCCTTCTCTCCCTTCTAAGAGATGTTTTTCTCTAAAATTCATGTATTTTTTCTATGGAGTATCCAAACACCTCTCTCGAAGAATTTTTTGTGTTTTCAACAAAATATTGACAACCTTCACAAGTCCAAACTTATCCAATCATTCACTATTCATGCACAGAAATAAGCTTAGATGCCGCTCGGTTGGGCTAAAATAAGCATGTTTACTGTTGAAATTGCACTGTAGCTGGCTAAAATTATACTGTAACTGATGGTAACTTATTTGATGTAACTAAATTTTTTAAAAAAAATTAAAAATAGAAAAAAAACATGTTAGTTTATCACGGATAACGCAAACGAATATGAGAAAAAACTAGCAAAAAAAGTTTGAAAAAGTTAGAAAAAGACGAAATTTAGGAATAGTAAAAAATAAGTCAAAAATAAAAAATTTAAGTTAAAATGAACGGATCTAAAGTTTGCAAAATATAAGAATAGTTAGGATGCCAACATTAGTTAGGCTGACATTCTAATGATCATCAACAGCAGCAGCGGAGTGCACGGATTGTCATCTTCCCAAGGTAGGTCACGGAATCAACTACTAGTCCGATGGCAAATTTATTTTATTTTATATTCCCAGGTACAATTTTTTAAATAAACTCACACTTAATAACCTAACCAAGTGCTTAGAAATAGTATCAAATATGTCATCCGGGATCCTGTTTAGAGATGGGAAGTAGCTGATCATCTGAAGTTGAAAACAGCTAATGAAAATGACAAATTTATGCGTGCAATGTAATGTAACGGGCTGATTGGATGAGTTTGGCCACCTGTTTATTCACCTGTTGTGATGCAAAAACTGAGGTAAATTACAATTTTTCTTCTAAACAGATAGTAGTAGATACTATGCTTCCTCCCCTTTATCTCGAGTGCCATCAGATTTGCCTGTCCCTGGTAGGCCGGTGCCGCAATGGATTCCATTATGCCTACTATCAAAAGCGAGCATGCTATGTGTAAGGCCTATGTTTTTGGAGCAGAGATGTCGTATAATCCGTAACAGCCTAGTAGTTCAATTACGAATAGAAGAAATATCATATCTACTCACAAACAATTAAAAATAGTTAATTTGATTAAACTAAGACCTAACGATCAATTTTAACAATGATGTGGGTGTCCGAGCCCAAAAATTAACTTACATTCAGAAGAACCGAATAAAACTCCACATGAATACTTGAGTGTGGCCGTAACCCTAACACGAAGTCTTGTAACATCCATTCTTCTTCTGATATATGTGTTGGTGGAAAATAAAGTAAGACTGAGTATAACCAACTATACTCAACAAGTCACATGGGGAACACTATATAAGTATTTGTTGGGATTTTCAAGAGATAAGGTATAGTGGTTTTGTTAAGATATTTGTGGATGCAATTTTATTTGTAAATATTTTCAAACATAAAAGATTAATAACTTTTTAAGAAATTGAGATTTCAATAACTTGATTTTCCAGCATTCCAAAATAATTCCAAATCTACTTACGCTTTGTTATTGGAATCACCTATAAATATAGCTTCTTTTACCGGAAGTACGACATATTTGAAATACCATTGTGATGACTCCGAAGAGTTGTCTAGCTTTACCCACAAGATTCTTTAACTCTCATGACTGAGTTAAGAAATAAGGTTGTTTCACTGCTCATCTCTTTATATAGCCTCTACCCGGTAGATCCTCAACTCTGACCCGGGTGTCCACTGGCCAGGTTGGAACACGTCTGCCCGTCCTGAGAGGAATCTACCATTGTTCAGTATAGTTACACCGTTTCCATACCAACTCTCCTTTACTCTTGTAAAGATTCAATCGATTTGAGCAGCTACTAGACCAGGTTTGACGAGTCAAAACTTGTGTTTAAGCAATCACTATGTTCTTTGCTCAGCATAAGATTGTCCTTACTTTGCTTCCGAGCTTTATCTTTACTTTACACCACGAGACGACCATCCACAATCTAGATCCCCAGTGCTCTACAGCATTGCCACCAATCTATTCCAAGCGTCAACCTTAGGGTTTGGTCATGTACTTCAACCATCTAGTGGCTTTCCATGATTGAATCTTAGCCTTAGAATTGTTTAAATAAATCTGTTGGCAAAATGTCAATGTCACTTAGTAGTATAATATTTTTAATAAGCCATTTTACAACTATTTACACAGTAGATAAATACTACTAAGGTTGTTAAAGTGAATATGGTCTCAAATTAAACGGGGAATTTTATGGTGGTAGGACATAACTAATTCACATGTTATTCCAAATATTTATTGTACATAAAATAACAGTGCATAAATAATAGTATTGAAAATACTGTAATTTAATTATTTAATCTTCATGGGATTCAATATGATCAAAACACATGTGACTTGCCTCCTTGTTCACAGGACACTGACTTCTATAATTGCTCTTGCAGTTCTTTTGTTGACCAACTCGCTGGGTTTGAATTCTAGTATGGAAAACGAAGGCAAATAAGTTCCTACTTTACATAATACAAGCCGGGAACAAAATGCAATAAAATAACTAAAAAGACACAAAGAAAATAGGTTTGGGTGGTCAGGATTTAGTTGGTATGTGGTTTGACTGAATGGAGTTGGAATTAGGTTAGATGGGTCCAAAATGGCCGAAGAGGTATAAAGGTGTTATGTGGATTTTTGCGAATGGCTGCGGACAAGAATAGTATTCGGTTTAAGGTCAGAATATCGTTTGAGGGTCTAGAGCTTTAATGGAGTTTAGGGTGATGGATTGGAGTTGGGAATGGTGTAGATGCGTTCAAAATGATCAAAATCGGTGTATATGAGCTTTTAGGGTTTTGGTGAATAGTGACTGCGGAAACAGTATGGAATATGGGTTTGAAATAACATCTGGGTTCGCTACATTTTTATTGGGGTCTGATATAGGAAAACAGAGCTGAGAATAGGATAGACATGCTTGAAATAGATGAAATGGGTATATTTTGTATTTTTTGGTATGGATGAATAGTAATGGATGCTTTACTGTTCACCTTGGATTTTCACTGTTCATTGCGGATGAGCGCTGTTCAAACTGCGATCCAATGCTATAGTACCGCACAGTGAAGAACAGTGAAATTAGTTGGCCCAAAAAACTAATGGAGTCAGCCTGTTACTGTGCGGCCCAAAACAACACTGTTCACTGTCTTCCCTATTCAGCTCTACAAGGCGGCGAGACAGGGCAGTGGCGGCGACGATGATTGAGCTCCGGCAAAGGTCGTCGATGGCTACCAAGGGCATTTACAGCTTCCACTCGACCTAGGGGACCCATTTTTGAGGTTGGCATAGGTCAGGAGGTGTTGGTTTTGACTGGCGGTGAGGAAAAGCCCCATGGCCTTGGCCATAGCACATGGCAGCTCCAGTGATGTTCAGGCAAAGTGGCCAAGGATTTCACCATCTACGGTGCTTGACAAAGTTAGGGGTAGTATTGGTTTTGGCTAGGGCGGCTCATGCTAGTCTGTCCACGTGTGACCCTTTGGCACGACAGCAGCAAATGGCACTGGCGAAGAGGAGGCCAGCAACCGGTTCAGAGTGTTCGGCTACGGGCTTAGGGTGGTTTGAGGGTTCTACAGTCTCAAGGAATCAACAAAAGAACGGATAGAGCAAAGGATCGTCTGGAGGACTTACCGGCGTAGGGGTGGATTGATGGCGGTGGGGTGGCAATCCAGTGAACGATTGCATGGTTCTGAGGTGCTATTAGGGTGATCTCGAGGTGATCCAAAGGCTCCGCTGGGCTTAAAGATAGCCGAGAGGCAGTGGGAGTAGGAGCGTGGTTTAGCAGAGCTCGACGCGTGGCTACAGGGGTGGCATTGGGCACAGATAGCAGAGGGAGCTAGCGGCGAGATGACGTAGCGTCGGGGCAGCAAGGACAACTGCCCTCACTGGAGCTCAGGCGTGAGCTGACGAAGCGGCATGGTGCGGGTGCTAGCGTGTCAGCTGCACGACGCACTGACTTGCGGCGGCCGCGATAGTCAGCGCGAGCGGTTGGTAGGGCGCAGGCGAGGCAACGATTGACCAAGGGTGAGATGACATGTGGCGAAGTTGGTAGCGGCTAGTGTGAACAGCGAGGTCGGTTGCGGCGGGAAGAACTAGCTCGACCGGCGGCACAGGAAGAAAGTGGGGAGGGAAAAGACACCGGCCGAGAGGAGAAGGTGGCTAGGCTGAAAAGGAAAATGGATTTCCAAGGTTTCTTGCTGAATTGGGAGGGTTTGGGGAAATTTAAGCAAATTCAACTGAAATCCAAACAAAAACTGAAAATTTGAAATTTCAAGTTGTTTCACTATGCGATGAAATTTGCAAAACTTCTGCTGTCGCTTGACTCAGGGAACTTGAATTTCTTCTTCTTTCCTTGACTTGCTTGCCAAAGCCAATACACGCCATCTGAGCCTGTCCACTTGCTAGTCAGGAAAAATAACCGCTCCGTTCCGTGGGCTTCTTTCGCTGCTCTCTTCACGCTCGCTTTACGGGTGCAACCAAGTTCAATAAACTGTTCCCGTCATCACGAAACGACGGCCACCGCCTCCGCTCGCCGTAGCTCATCTCCTCCGCGGAACACCTTCTGGATATATTCCTCGCCTTCATTATTTTGGCTGTCGACATACATTCATTTGATGGATATCTTCGGTTTCGAGGATACTTGGAAGAGATCATCAGCACTGCTCCCTGAATCCTTTCAATCTTGAGTTCCGTGGTCAGAAACGAAGAGCTAGCCGTGAAGACAATGTGCTGTTCCATGGTTTGGCTCCTTATTCACATTGTTAGAACCTGAAACCCAGAAGCCTGTCTCTTTTCTGCTAGTACTACACACCAATCCCACATAACATTGACCTCCCGCCATCGGGAAATTTAATTTTTTGCCACCCTTAAGAATGACACCTATCCAAATGCCATCTTCTTCGTTGCACTCAACAATTTGCCACTTTTAAGATGTGGTTGCGTAATTTTTTGCCACTTTCGAGCCCACGAGGCGCCAAATCATGCCATGTCAGCGCCTCCCGCCACGCTGGCCCGCCACACTGGCCTCCACCTCCGCCTCCGTCGGCGCGCGCCGCCTCGCTTCGCCGGCGCCGTGCCTCGCCTCCGTCCCGCGCCTCGCCTCCGTCCCGCGCCTCCCGCTCGCCGCGCCGCGCCGCCGCGCCGCGCTGCGCGCCTCTGCCTCCGTCCGCGCGCGCGCGCGCGCCTCCCGCTCGCCACTACCTCTCTCCTCTTCCCGGTCTAATCGGCTTCTCTTCCTCTGCAGACCGCGGCGGAGCTCATCTTCCCGAGTCCGCGCGGGATCCCGCCGGTGAAGCGCTGCGTCTCGAGCCAATTCATTGCGCGTGGGGCATCTCTGTGGCACCCGAGCACATCCCGCCTCGCCGGACCCGCCGCCTCCCGGCCGAGCCGCCGTCTTCATCCTCGCCGCCAAGCTCCTCTCACCGCGGCCCACCTGCTCCATCTCGGCCTCGGCCGACGCCCAGTGAGCTCCGGATGCCCGTAGATGCTTCACCGTCGAGAATCGGGCTCCCACCGCAGCGGAGGCGCAGGCGCGGCGCCGCCAGCGAGGCGCGCGGGACGGGACGGAACGGAGGCGAGGCGCGGCGCCGGCGAAGGGAGGCGGCGCGCGACGGAGGCGGAGGCGGCGTGGCGGGAGGCGCCGACATAGCATGATTTGGCGCCTCGTGGGCTCGAAAGTGGCAAAAAATTAAGCAACCATATCTTAAGAGTGGCAAATTGTTGAGTGCAACGAAGAAGATGTCATTTGAATATGTGTCATTTTTAAAGGTGGTAAAAAATTAAATTTTCCCCTGCCATCCGACGCAACCCCCACTTGATACAATGCCTGAAATTCTTACAACTGTCTACCTACAATGTCTACTTGATACAATGCCTGAAATTCTGGAAAGCAGTACGACTATCTACCATGAGTCCATGGCTGGTAGTCACCATTCACCACGGCTAGCCACAAAGGCTGAGCCTGCTCACGCCACCGGCCGTCGTACGTACGCGCACGCCCACGTTTGCGTCCGAGGGAAAAGCAGGCGTTTCTGCTGTTGACCTATGCGCGAGCGCCCGTGTCCGAGTAGTGCTTCCATGGTTTTCGCTCTAACAAAAATAGTATTAAAAGTAAGTAGTCATTCTCTACCATTTAGTTCTACTTTAAAAATTATGTAAATCACTTTAAAAACATACTTTAAATGGTATATGTTTTTAAAGATAAGGTCTACAAGTTAATTGCAATAGATATTATACCGAATTCATCTGTATCAGTTAAAATCACATGTGAGTATTGTTCTTATCATACTCTCTTACGAACAATCAACATTTAAAACTTTAAAACAAAAGATATAAATCATAACTAAAAAAACCACCTATAAACGACGGCGAGTGACCGTGTGAGCCACAGAGGTGTTGCCCGGCTCCCTGTGATCCGGGGTCCCGTGCGGCCGTGCCGGAGGACGCAGGGCAGACGCCCGGACGGCCTCGTCACCACAAAAAAATTCCTAGCGGCTATCGTGCTTCGCGCACGACTCGGCGGACGGCCGCCGTGCCGCCGCTGTTAACCGCTACTGCCACGTAAAACGCACGCTCCCTACGCCTACGATCTCGGCACGGCGCACCCACCGCACACGCTTGTCCAGCACACACGGCACGTTTGTCTCGTCGCGGCGGCTTTTAGGCTGGCTGCTAGCCTGCTTACACAGAACGAAGTGCGTCGCCTACAATTCCGGCCCAAACCTTCCCAAGCCAGGAATCCCATGTTCAGCCTGCAGGATACGCTCAAGGCTCGCGGACCGGTAGGTGCGGTAGGCCGTGCCCCTGCATAAGATGACGGCCGAACCCAGC
Source organism: Dendrocalamus sinicus (assembly GCA_036346575.1). NCBI lineage: Eukaryota > Viridiplantae > Streptophyta > Magnoliopsida > Poales > Poaceae > Dendrocalamus > Dendrocalamus sinicus. The sequence continues at coordinate 3,924,813 of CM070660.1, read as the reverse complement.
AGTCATCCTCCCTCTCGCCGCCACGCCGCATCTCCGTTTCCCCTCACCAACCGCTCTTCTGCCGCTCGTCTGGGCGGACTGGCACGGCCATCGCCGGCGACCCCGGGTATGCCTCTCTCTCTCTCTCTCTCTCTCTCTCTCTCTCTCTCTCTCTCTCTCCCCAACTTTCGCTACGCCACGGATTTGGCATTTTGGCTCGACCGAATGTAGGAGCATATCCCATTGACTTTGCAGATCTGTCTGTAACGTGGGGAGCTCGTTGACTTCTGCAGAGCGCCAATCATGGTGGTTTCTCTGCACGGCATGAGCCAGACGTGATAAAGGATTTACGGTTTTAAACAGCGGAGACCTAATTTTCAACTGCTTTGGTGCTTGCGTGAGGGATCCTACAGGGCTATGCTTATTTTCAACGAGCGCTAGCTTTCTTGGTTCTCATATGCTCTACAATGCTCCACGCCAAGGAATCACTCAGGAAGATGTATTCAGTTGCCAAGAACTACTGCGGAGGGCCAGCGGCGTCGGATACGCTTTCAGGTACTGTTCTAACGTTTGTTGTGTAGCTCACTCTTACCCTTCAACCAAGAACAGTTCTAACTTAATTTGTTGTATTTTAACAGTATTTGATCTTAGGCGTTCTGTCAGCTCCTCAAGCAAAGCATCCAGACATGTTATTCCATTCAGGGCTCGCTCATTTGCGCAATGTTTGCCTGGGGGAAGCCCTGCCAACCAAGAGATTGTGATTGCTCTGGGAAGCAATGTTGGCGATAGGGTCAGTACGTTCGACAGAGCATTGCGGCTGATGAGAAACTCGGGCATAAACATCACTAGGCACGCCTGCTTGTATGAGACTGCCCCTGCTTATGTGACAGATCAACCGCGTTTCCTGAACTCTGCTGTTAGGGGCACAACTAAGCTGGGACCTCATGAGTTGCTTAAGCAGCTAAAGGAAATCGAGAAGGATATAGGGCGCACTGATGGAATTAGGTATGGTCCAAGACCAATCGATCTAGACATTCTTCTATATGGTAATTCCCAGATCAATACTGAGACTCTAATTGTGCCACATGAACGCATCCATGAGAGGCCATTTGTTTTAGCACCTCTTGTTGACCTTCTAGGTTCGTCCGGTGATGATGGTATGGAAACAAGTTGGCACTCTCTCTCGAAGTGCAGTGGTGGGTTCTTTGAATTGTGGAATAAACTTGGGGGTGAATCTACAATTGGAACAGAAGGTATCAGAAGGGTATTACCTGTTGGAAATCGTCTATTGGATTGGTGTGAGAGAACCCTCGTCATGGGGGTGCTTAATCTGACACCAGACAGCTTTAGTGATGGAGGTAAGTTTCAAGAAGTGGATGCTGCCATATCTCAGGCCAAGCTATTAATCTCAGAAGGTGCAGACATCATTGATATTGGTGCTCAATCCACAAGGCCATTTGCAAGAAGATTATCTGCAAATGAAGAGCTTGAGAGGTTGGTTCCTGTTCTACATGCAATCACAAAAATTCCCGAGATGGAAGGGAAGTTGCTCTCAGTGGATACATTCTACGCAGAAGTTGCTACTGAAGCTGTGAAAAGAGGAGTCCACATGATTAATGATGTATCTAGTGGAAAGCTTGACCCAAGAATTCTCAAAGTTGTAGCTGAACTTGGAGTTCCATATGTTGCCATGCACATGAGGGGAGATCCATCGACTATGCAAAGTGAACAAAATTTACAGTATGTTGATGTCTGCAAGGAAGTTGCTTCTGAGCTATATGCACGGGTGAGAGAAGCAGAGTTGTCTGGGATTCCTTTGTGGAGGATTGTTCTTGATCCTGGCATTGGGTTCTCCAAGAAATCCAGACATAACCTTGAAGTAATCATGGGCTTGGAATCCATTAGAAGAGAGTTGGGTAAGATAAGTTTAGGTGCTTCACATGTGCCAATATTACTTGGACCCTCAAGGAAAAGATTTTTAGGTGAAATATGCAATCGTGCCAATCCAGTTGAGAGAGATGTTGCTACTGTTGCAGCTGCTACAGCTGGGATTTTGAATGGTGCTAATATAGTAAGGGTCCATAATGTTGGATATGGTGTGGATGCTGCAAAGGTCTGTGATGCATTGCGTAAGGGTGGAAGATGATGGCAAGAAATTATACCACCTGAATGGAATAGACAATACAGACCAAACTCCAGTTTTGTATAAGAAAATGGTACTCTGCCACAACATTGACTTCTTAGATTATACCATAGAGGGAGTATCGCCATTTAAAGCGTGTTTGTTCATAACTGTTATAGTGAATCAAAGATGAAGTTTTTGTTCTGCCACCTCCTTTCTAGAATATTCAATGAAACAATGGTCGAACTCAGATAACTCAGAGAGAGTGTAGCCAAGAAAACAAGGTTGCTAAGGCTGATAGTAAGATGCAGATAATATTCTTTTTGGTCCTATCTTAGATAAAATTATTCTGGTATAATTTGTTTTAATTCAACAACCTTAGAAGGCTTTTGATATTTCTTAATTTTAAATAGTCTCCAAGTCCAATTCGTTTGCATCATTTGTAGTTCAAATATGTTGTATAGATTGAAGTTATTCCATCTTGCCTGTTTTGAAACTTCTCCCTGGGTCCTTGTAACTCCATAATTGTCTTTTGACCTTGTTCTACCCAATGAGGAAACCTCATGTATTGCAAGTGCCGTATGACATTTTAGGCCTCAAGGCTTGGTCTATGATTTAACCAGGTTTTTGAGGCTTTGATTGCCTAAATGCAAGACCTTCTTTATGTACTTTGCCCAAAATTGTGCACTTAGGGCATTATTTGTTGCTACAGAATTGCTTTCGACCTCTCATACAGATTCAGATTTTCAATCTGAACTGCTTTCTATTGCTTTTTATTTAAGAATGTCCATAGGTGGCTTCTAACACATTTTTATTCCTAGCTATGTCTAGTGATGAAACCTTACGAACTGCAAGTGCTGAATGATTAAACTGTCATCAAGAATGACTGTGTTTATGATATCAACTCAGGTTTCTGAGGGCTTCTCTTTTTGATACTTATAGGACTTTTCTATCATTCATTCATACATACATACGTACGTATGTACATACGTACGTACATACATACATACGGCCCACTTGTCGGTGAGTAGTACCATTCGACCTCTCTTCTCCTCTCTCTTTATCCTCCACCTATGCCATCCCCATCACTGAAACCATGTCCATTCCTCTCCCCTCCCCCTCTCCTCCTGGTTGGATGCTGTTGACATCTTCTATGCGTTACTATTTTGCAAGTGCATGAAAACCGATGTAGCTTTCACCATAGAGTACTTCGGGGTATCGTATCCATGAGGAACGAGTAAGTCTTGCTCCAAACTTAATTCTGCTGGAAAGGTTTTGAAGATGAGATTTCAGAAGGGGTGAGGATTTTCTTAGTGGAGGAGAGAATAATGGGTAGATTGCCTTCCTCTAGTTCTGGAGAGAATAATGGGTAAATTGGACTTCTTCCTGTGTATGTACTACATTGCACCCAGTTTCATACAGTGCAGTTGAGAAAATACATAGCCATGTATGTGATTCATGCATATCTAGTGCATGTATACAATGCTTTCCGAGGGCAGACAACTTTTGGAGGTTGCCAATTCTTTTGCGGGAAGAAGGCAGATATGTATTTAAGGTAGACAGTTTATAGTGCATCTTGTTCTCTTATTTGGTTCTAGGTTGTTGTTTTGTGTATTCCAATTATACACATCGATTCGTTATATGAGAATGTTTTGGTGATGCCTAATGATGAGGCTTTAAGATAGCAAGTGCCGTATGATCTTTGGCTTTGCAAATGCCAAAGGTGAGTGATACGACCAATCGTCTCTGAGGGCATTCCTCTGATTTCCGTATGACCTCACTTGTTCATCCCTCTTTTCATGTGACCCTATTATTTGTCATGGACATTTCCTTGCACTTGTTCATCAGGAGAACTGGATGGATTGAATTGTAGTATAGATCCTTTTTTTTTTTTGCTAAATGTGAAGAATTGAAGCAAGGTAAAGAAAGGCCCAAAGAACTAACAAGTGAATGTAGAAGTTGGGGGTGGATTTCGACAATGGATAATAGCATCCAAAAAATATGATTGTTCCTGCCGTTTTCTGACTTGTGAAGCTCCTGCCGTTTTCTGACTTGTGAAGCTGCCAATTGTCTTGAGCCTCTGATGCTCACTCTTCGACCGACTGATGGATTTGCTCCCACAGACGCTGCCAGACTGCGGCGAGGCAAATCAAGAACTATTCCTTGAAAGAACTGCCATCGCCTTTTTACGCTCGATTCTTTGTAAGTAAATAAAAGAGCTGTAGTAATCTGAAATGCTGTTGAACAAGTATATTTGATCATGACCAAAGGGCCCTTTGTGTACGTAAGTACATTTGATGCTCAATTCATGTGCATCACTTCAATGCTTGCTGAACTCCCAAGGAAAAGTGAATTTGGACCCCATCCCTATCCAATATCCAATGCTGTGTTTTCAGTTTTTCAGTGATCATCTTAGGTCTAACCAAGACTTGTAGCTAATGGCGGATCCACATCCCGAACAACTTACGCTCTAGTTCAAGACGTGCGATATTTATCAGTGTAAAACTTAAGTAAATCTAAATAAGTTAAGTATGTAACATTTTTTAGTTTAGATAATAGTGATATCTGATCCTCTCTAATCTAAAGTGTGATAAAAACTTAGATCAGCGCACTGCGTGTAGCGATTAAGGACGAAGGCTTTTTCCTAGACGGAGCACAGAAGTCACAGGGGAACACGGGTGGTGCAATCTCAGCCGTGCACGAGCCATCGACGGTCCAGAATCACCTCGCGGTTCACATCCCCCCTTGTTCCTCTGCCGGTCTCCCCAATCCACCACCTCCCCCCGTCGCCTTCGCCTCAGATCGGCGAAGCGAAGCGTCGAGAGCTTGACGGATCGATCGGTTCGTCCGGCCCCGCCGAGCAGTTCCGGATCAGGCTCGCGGCTGCCGCCCAGGCCGGAGGCCATGGAGACGCCGCCGCCGTTCCAGGAGTCCGCCCACTGCGACGTCTGCCGCTGCACCTTCAGCACCTTCCGCCGTCGCGTACGAATCCTCTCTCTCTCTCTCTCTCTATTTCTCTCTGAATTGGTTGTTCCCCGAATCGAATCTTCCGGGCTTAAAATTCTTCGTCTGCCTACCACTGTGAATCGGATAATAGATCGGCTAGTAGTAATGGGAATACCATGTTTCTGAGTTCTGACGAATTTTCTTTCAAAAAGCAAGTCCTGACGAATTTGTGCTTTGGCAGCATCACTGCCGTAGCTGCGGGAGGACGCTCTGCCATGAGCATTCTTCGTACCACGTGGTAAGAACCCAAAAATTAAGAACGTTTGTGTTAGAATTATGCTTGCTCTAGATGTGGAAGTGCCTTGGGAGTTGGGATTGCGAACTTGAACTCTTTGCTTCGACTGGTTCCAGGCTCTGCCGCAGTACGGGATTTACACGGACGTCAGAGTCTGCTACGATTGCTTCAACAAATCCTCCAGGTAGCCAACCCTCTTACGATTTGTCCGATTTCTATAATCTAATTGTGTGCTAGCTTATGTTTGGTTTAGAAATAAGCAGCTTTGCTTGGGTACATAATTACCATTGTCCTGTATGATGTTGCAGTCATGGGGGTGTTGGTGATGCGAATTCGCCTGGGAGTGTTTCTGGCGCAGCTGACTCCTTTTCAGGGCTGAATTTGGGTGAAGATGAGGCATTGTCACCTACGAGAAATTCGGCAGTTCAAAGTGCAGCAGCAGTTGAGTGCAAATGTGGAATGCCTTTGTGCATATGTGAAGCACCAAAGCCAGAACCCGCACCTGTAAAGGTAGATGATAATACATTTTATCAACATTTGGTTTAGGTGTGCATCTTACTAATGATCCTATGCAGCAGAATATCAGCGCTGCTTCCTCAACTGCACAATCAAACCCAAGGGCAAAAAAATCTACTAGCAACCAACAATCAGCCAAATCAAGTGCCAAGAAGGCTTCAACTACTTCCAGCAGCAGCTCAAGGTTCGTTAAGATGAATGGTTAACTTCTTTGTCATATATCTCTACTAATCTTCGTGTTATACTTTCACAGTATGTGCTCAGTTTTGTTCGGCATGACCTAAAAGCATATTTTGTTCATTATCTTACTGCCACGCCTTTTGCACATTTGTACTAGGGAGATTAACATATCTGCATTAGGCATGGATGTTTGAACTGACCATATGATCTCTTAGTGTGTCTCGTTGTTGTTGTTGCTGCTGCAGCTCATTCTTAAATCTTGGCCTGATGAGCAACGATAGCAACGATAAGGGTCTAAATGACTATGATGTTAGTGGGGAGGTAAGCTTGTTTAAAAAACAGCTCAATAGCTCTCCTTTTCTACTTCATTATTCAACCCATAAGGTATATGCAGTATTTCTGGCCTGGCAAAGTAGGAGTTTATTTGACTCAGTCTTTATTCTTTTTAGGGACTGAGAGAAGCAATTAAAAGTGGGGATATTAAAGGTGTTAAAAAACTACTTAGCCAGGTATACAAATTCTCGTTCTTATCTCCTTTTGTCAACTTGATTCTTACATTCATCCTTGGGTAGGGAGTGGATTCTAACTACTGCGACAAGCAAGAATTTACTGTGCTACATCTGGTATGTGCTCTTTTAATATCTCCCTTGTGGTTGGACATATATTCAGACATCATTGTACCATTTGCATAACCGTTTGCATATATGTAAGAAGTGGGAGTACGTCCTCCCAAGGGTATAGAATCATTTTCATACATACGTACGTACGAAGTGGGAGTACGTCCTCCTAGGGGTATGGAATCATTTACATACATATGTACGTGCGTACATGCATACACGCAGCCACGCATGCACGTACGTACTCCTGCTTCTTATATACTTCTTATATATACGTACGTACGTACACACACACGCTTTAGTTTTAGGGTATATACCCATCTATAACAATTCAAATGAAACACATAACTTTGAAAAAATATACTTGAATTCAAAGATTTTGGATAAATTTAGATCACATTCTTCACTGATTTTTATATAAAATCAGAGCATTCTTATAATCAAACTATTATAAAAAAGGCAACTGCAATTCGAATTTTAGTTCAAACATGTTTGAATTAGTTAAACTCGACATAAAGAAAATTTAAATTTTTCGCACGCGATACATAAAGAAAATACATATTTTAGATCATGATGCCCTGACATCATGGTGTCTTAGTTACTTATACTATATATTGCAGTGTAATATCACAGCACACCCATGCACCAGGAATCGAATCAGGATAACATACAAACATATACGGAACAATGAAAATAACATATCAGCTGATCTATCTGTGAAATATCCAAAGAAACACTTATCCACATCAGTCTGTCTTCTGTGGATTAGTTGCTTCCTTGTGTATCAGAGCAGTATGAGCACCTATACTGTTCATTTGTAAATAACTTAGTGGTGCATAATGTTTATTGTGCTGTAAAGGCCTTGGTGTTTGACATATACATCTCAAATGCAAATAAGCAAATCTCCATCTAATGTATTCCCCTCTACTGATAATTGCAGGCTGCTATGTTTAACCAGACTGAGATTGCTCTTATTCTCATTGATAGCGGAGCAAATATTCAAAGCAAAAATGGACAAGGTTGCTTCTTTTTACCATTTGAGCACATTTATGTCAGATTGGATGACATCTATTGCTAAAATACCATACATCTATGTGTTCTGGAAGCTGATTAATCTGCAGCCATTAAGCACAGAAGTTCGTTTGAACATGTTCCCTCTCAATCAGACATTCAACTCTCAATTCCTGATGACAGCGTTGAATTGACAAAGTTGCTTGAATCGCAAGAGCTACTGTGGACATATATTCGCTCGTCTTTTAGGCTGTGCTCTAGAAGAAAATCCAATCTGTCTCTGGGCTTTTCCTGGACAACCTTTTCTGCTTTTCATACTAGATGGAAAGAGCTTGGTTGATAACATACTCAATTTTTAGTGACGACTTCACGCTTCTAGAAGCAGATAAACTAAAAGTTATGCAGCAACAATCAACATGCAGGACTGTTCTAGATTGTTTTGTTCAAAATGCAGTAGGTTGCTGATCAATGCTTATCTCAAATTATCTACATATATTTATGCCAACGATGGAATTGCTAACATCCATAAATTTGTTGAGCAGGGGAAACTCCTTTGGATTGTGCTCCAGCCATGCTGCAATACAAAATGCGCCAGAAGATTGAAGAGCTCGTGGCATCTCAACGACCCGAGTGATAGATAGCACCTGGGCTTGTGCTAGCTGTTCCCATTTTGTGTTCATGTGCCAAAGTTGTGTTCCGCTGCATGGTTACGAATATACCATTTAACAACCGAAAGCTGCTGGCTGGGGTATAAGTGGGTTCTTTTTGGCTGCGGCTTATGGCTGCAGTCTATAGTTTTTTTTGACCTAGTGCGATCATTTATGTAAACGAACCGAATGCCGATAAGTCGTTTTAAAAATATTGTCCCGATAAGTCGCTTCGAAACGGCAACAGAGAAATCATCTTATTTATGTATTTAAAGAAGTCATAAGCCAAAAAGAATTTGGCCATAGTATTTTGGTATGACACCATTGTCTAGAAACGTTGGAATGTCACAAGTGGTTGTTTTTGCCGCTAAATGATTTAATTCTGCTTAAAAATCTTTCTGTTTCATCATGTATCCACGTTTGGATCTCATGACTTCTTCCCAGATCTCCATGCATTTGTTCTGATTTCCTTTCCTTTTTGAGAGGAATGTATATGTTCTGACTTGATAGCATTGATTTGAAGAAAATGATGCGTATACGTTGAATTTTTCACGGCTTTAATACTGTAGCAACCTTTTTATTTCAAATTTAGTAACTGAACGTCTGTTTTTATGAAAATAACTCTATCCTTAAACTCATAAGGTGCGACAGGTATGTTACCTGCCTCACCTAGAGAGCTTGGTAGGAACAAGCGCGAGCATGGAAGGTGACGACGGAGAGCGGCAGCAGACGGCCCGGCGCGGCGCCGAGCCTGCCTTGTTGGTAGGTGCTGCCGAACAGCACCAGCTCAGCAGGCGGCAGCCAGCCGCGCGCAGGCTCCGGCGGCGGCTCGGTTCTCTTTATTTCTGTTGCCTAGCCCTAGATCGATCCAGCACGGAGTTTCTAACTTTGTACTATCCGTCTGTAATTCCATTTCTGTGGGCTGATCGATTGACTGAAGGACGTACTGTTGTGTACGTTTTTATCATTTCATGGTCACATGAAAACGTACCCAGAAACGATTGGTCATTACCATGCATGTGTGGGTGTATATACGTATGAATAGAGATTAAATTAATATAGCACGGTCACATGAAATTAATTTTCTGTGGTGCCCCGCATTATTACTATGGGGTAATAATATCAGTCAACGGATTATTATTAGTTTTAGCCGATAAAACATCGCTCTAACGAATAATAGGCCCATCAGAGTGTTGCAGCAGAACAATAATTAGAGACACAATATGATATTACAAGAATATCGCCACGCAGGGCTACAGTTTATTACAAAGCCTCAAAGGCTTGAATATCTCATACTAACACCACCCACGCATGGAATGCCCACCTTGCCCTATTGCAATCCGAGTTCATGGTCTTCCATCCAAGCAATCTCCCACCTGACTTGCTATTCTCTGAACTGACATGCTCCTAAGCAAGGGGAGATTTATAGCAAGGGTGAGTACAGAAGTACTCAGCAAGCGATATTAGCAAAAATGCACAGAATGATTATCCATTTTCACTTTTAGGAATCTCAATTCCTATCCTCAATTTCTTCCCCTGACTTATAGAAAATAAGGTTTGTTGGTTTTGAAACAATTACAATTTATTAATTTATAAAACTACTGAGCATACGCATGAACAGCAAAAACCCCCATAGGTTTCTGTAATTCTCCTTTCCCGGAGACAGGCATGAATTCATGATTTTCAATAGCATTGCGCAAGCTTGTATCACTTTACCCATCATCACTCTGCTCGTTTTGGCTCTTGGGGTTATCCGCAATTCCTTTGAAGCGGCGCCCAAAACAGAGTACAGTGCAATTATCTCTAGTTCAGTAATTATATCTCCACCCGGTTATACACAATCAGCAGTCTGGAGCGGTGTAAAACCCTCACACAGACCTACTGAAAACGACATAACCGTTGGCTGGTAGGGTTTCCGACCCTCACCCAGCTCCCCTGCCAGCGTAATATAACGCCAATGCGTAACCCACCTGTGGGTTCTTACGCTCCGGTCTTATACCGGCTCCTTTGGGCTTATCCCATAAATAAAATCACTCCTGTGGAGAATATAACACCTCACTAGAGTACCGACTGCCCGTGAAAACGGAACGTTGGTTGATACGAGTTGGTACGGTCTGTTCACACGGATGAAGTTAGTAAATTCCTTACATTCTATTCTTATGCAGAGGTCCCACACCTTCTCACTCATTACCTACCCTGGCAACCTCTGCCCACCTTCTTACTTAATTGCAATGGCCAACTGCTCCATCAGTTGCCTTCTATTTTCTTTCTCATATCCTTTATTTCAATTGTTCGATTTAAATATCTTTTAATTCTTTCATGCAGGGTGATACTAGATTAATATCAAAATACTTGTTTTAAGCAATATACGCTAAAGATTTGATCAAAGGAATGCTTGCCTGGATTTCCAACCATAAATTCAGATTCAAGTAGGATCAGGTGAAGTCAACCCCGTAGCTTGGATTGTCGCCTGCAATTAAATACGTCGACTACGACTTAATGCATGATAATATAATAAAATACGAGGTGTCGATGTGCTTATGCTCCTAGGATAGGACGTCACTCCATTTAACCCAATCGTAGTAATCGAGGTGAATTTCTGTACACTACTCGTTGTTCAACATTATCGCATTAACGTTAGGATATATGGTTGATTTAGTAGGTATGCCCAACGTTGTATTAATTCCTAACAATTTTTCAATTATATGGGATTACTAAATGTAGGTACAGTTATAACGGTGAATTTTATTCCTAGTCACTCTCACGCATACAATTAGACTTAATTATTTTCTCATATGTTCGTATATATTTATTTACTTCTCTAATTCATTTTAGATCTTAAGATGACTCATTACATTTCTTCGTATTATTATGCGTGGTGAGTTGCATTATAAACCCAGAAGATAATGGTCTCATGAATCAATTACTTAATTTCCTAATTGTACTATACTCAGGCGTCCTCATGGGATTCATAAATTCTACTGTAGTTCTGGGCACATGAAATGTGCAATAAAGTGATCCAATTAGTATTATAACCATGTACTTCATATATGGGCAATTCCAACATACGGCATTATTAATTTATTTTCCGATTCACAAACGTTTGATAGGGCAGTTTTGTAATTTAATGATAGCCTGGAATACTTTACTTAGTACAGCATCGGTTAACTCGTTACACTCTAGGTTTTAATCTATATCTGATAATTCATTTATTTTAGTTATCGCAATTACTAATTAATGGTTTTCTACAATTCTGGTGAATTTAACTAACCAGTTATGAAAACTCACAACAAAATAGGCTAGGATTACAGTCACTTAATTTACTTCATACGCATACTAAACATTTAATTGATCATGGAGATCGTCTACTTTATGAGTAATAGCTATAGATATTTATTGGGTAAGTTGGTGATTTGATACAGCTAACTAGGGTTAAACGGCACACAAACTAATTTAGTCAATACACGCTTGGATGTACTCTATTGATGGCACTAACTGTTATTATAATAACTGGAGAAATATTATGGTTTCTGGGCTTTGACTTACGATGCTGAGAAAATAATATGGCATAATCAATCGAGCGAGTTATACTAAAATAGATGTTTATATTTTCTAACTCATATTTTTTTATTATCGTTGGCTTTCAATACTATCGATTTATTTCTAATTGATCAACTAATAATTAAATCCATTTTATCCACCCTAATTACGAACGTAATTATTTCTTAGCTGAGGTTTATGTTGCGAAGTAATGTGTCTTCCCTAACAATTTATCTAGAATAAATTTATATCCGGAACATCGGCTAATTACAAATTTTCAGTTTAAGTGCTTTCCAACTTACCAAATTTATTTCCCCTTTTATTTTTCTTTTCCTTATTTTCTTTTCTCTTTTTCTTTCCCCTTCCATTCCTTTTTTCTTTTCGCTCGTTCCCCTCTTCTGGAGCCTTCCGCCGCCAGCGCCTTTTCCCCTCCTCCCTACTTCCGCCGACGCCTCAACGCCTCCTCTGCCTCCCTTCTTTTTCCCCACCGCCGCCTACACGCCTCTTCCTCCGCGCCGCATCGCGCCTCCCTCTATGCCGACGCCGCGCTCCCCGCCCCGCGTCTTGGCGCCTCCGCCCCCGGGTCTCACGCCCCCGCCCCGGTTCATCTCCCGGAGGCCCGTTCCCGAGCGCCGCCCACTCCAGTGGCGCCGCGCTAGGTGGCCCGGCCGCTCCCACCAACACGCCTCCCCTGGCGCCTCCTGCCCTAGTGGTGCCACCTGGTGACCCACGGCCCGGCTGCTCCCCTCCTTGCCTCTTGGCTCCATCCGAGGAACCCCGGCCAGATCCGGCCGATCTGGTGCTTTTCCCCATTTCTTGCTCCGTTCTATGTGTTTGTGACTTGCTATTTTTGTGTGGTTTTGCCTAATGGTTAGGTTGGGAGGCGGGTGGCCATGGCTGACCACCGCCGGTTAGCCGTCGCCGTACGCCGGGGGAGTACCGGTGGCGGCTAGCTGGTGGCTCGGCCGAAAGAAACCCGCAGCCACCGTCCTCATGGGTAAACCTCTTCTCCCCTCTTCTACCTCTGGTGATATGCTTGGATTGGTTCCATGTGCTCTACTGAGGATGGATGCTTATGGTTTCTAGTTCAATGTTGGCTATAATGGATGAATGTAGTACATGGATGGTGATTTGTGGGGTTTACCTTTACTGGTGATTGCGAGAAAGGTTAGGGTTTGGGGCTGGTGGTGGTCGCTTGCTTGCGGTGGGTTGGTCGTCTGGCGATGACTCCCTCCTGAGGTGGACTGATTCGGCTTGCGGTTCAACTTCTACCGCCGCTCCCTGTCCTCTGGCTCCCGTCGGCTTGCCGAGCCTTCACCTCCTTGGCCTTCGGGCTCCACTCGATGTCTGGCCTCTCGGTGGTGTTGGGACTGACTGGGAAGTGCTGGGGAAGGCTTACCTTGCCTCTCTCTATCTCTCTGTGCTCTTTCCTCGGTTTGGCTGGTTGATGTATTAGCCGTGAGATATTTTGGCTGGCAGTGCTGGCTTTTGCTCTGCTGGGATATTTTTGGGATGCTATTGTGGTCTCTGTGGTGGGCTTATGCTCTTGGTTGCTCCCTGCCTCGGTTGGCCGTGGCTCGGTTGGGATTGGCTCTCGGTTGACTCTCGGTTAGCTGTGGTTTGCTCGGTTGGTTGCCTTCTCTGTTGGTTGGGACTCACCTCTGAAATGCTCGGGATCCCTGGTTTTACCTGAATAGATTTTTTTACAATATTAAACAGGTTTGTTATTTTGGCCGAGTGATGACCCTCTAGTTGTGAGAGGTGCCGATTGTCCCCCGGAACAGTCAGGTATCTCCATGAAAGAGGTGCTGACCGGGCCGGGACAATCATGTATCTCCGTGAACGAATTACTCCGCCCGACATTAATCCTTAGGGCTCTGACGGCAATTTCTTCTTTTAATTATTTTCTTTTGTTCGGTCTTTTTCGGTATTACAGTTACTAATTCGCTCACAAATGAAATAACGGTGTGGTGGCCGTTCGACAATAGTCTCTAATGTATGAGATGATCTGAATGTAATCTGGCTTTCTCTTAATATTGTTGTATACAGAATATTGTATGTTACTCGAATGTAGTTTCTAATGTTGCAGTTGTGTTGCAATTATCTAAGTTTGCGAGACGGTCATTTGATTAAGACCGAGACTTGTAAACTTACAGTAATTTGTATTGTCGTTATTACTGTAAAAAGAGTTGTAATATCTTTATTTAATTTAAGCCAGTTTTAGTTGTAGCTCAAGGAATGTGACTTGATTGGTTGTACAAGAATTGTAGTAATTACACAATTGTATTACGGACTGTTATATATATTTTAATTAAGTTGGAAGCTTTTACTTGTGCAATTGAATTTTATTTCTCACTTAGTCTATACCGTTTGATATTCACCCTCGTCGATGAAATTGTGAAAACAACGCATTAGTTTATCGCTTGCTAAGTTCAATTTAAACGTCTGCAACGAAAAGTTTAAATTCCCTCGTATTTTTAGATTATCACTTATGTAATTAATCCTACTTAACATCCTAATTCGTCATTTAGGGTTAATTAATGACGTGGGTCGTTACATTTTCTCGATTACAACCACTATTCATGTTCCATCCATGCAAATACTCCCTATAATCAAGAATATACACTTTTTTTGGACATCGATGCCGCCTTCAACATGCAGCTTTGATCACTGCATTTTATATGAATATATTCATTAAAAATATATAATTACTATATTGCAGAACTATTTTTCATGATTAATCTAATGATACCACTTTCATTTGACAAATCTAAATAGTTTTTTATATATAAATAGTCAAAGTTAAAAATTTTGACTACACACTTTTTAAACATCGTACATTTCTAAACGAAGGGAGTATTACATTATATTGATGTATCAATCAACATAGGCTTGACTAATTAATTAGGTGTGCCGACTACCCTCTCCCCCAACGAATACTTGCTTTGTACACTAAGGTTTGGATATGTCTGTTTGGTGAGTTTTTATGCAAATATGTTAAGTCAAAACAAATACGAATATGAATGTTTAGGAAGAGAACTTTGTTATATGTAAGACTTAACTTCTTTAAAGTTGAGTCATGAAACGGCATGTGAAACATCCACAATTGGTCAACGCACCGCGCTTGGTACAACTGCACACCACCGGTCGATCATGAGGCATATGCATCAAGATCACCCCTGAGTTCGTGGGTTTGTGACCATGTTGTGTTGACCGTGTTGCTATAGCTTATGAGTACCAAAGGCGTACGTAGCCTGAAAAATACTACGATTGGTTCACTGTAGCTGTGACTGGATCATTGTGCTTACGACTGGTTCACTACGCTGCTTGACTCACGATCGCGACTGAGTCTCTGGCACCTTCTTGACTGGCAAGTATAAGGACCAAACGTTGACTGCAATCATAGTGGATGGCAACAACTAAGTTCTTTCAATGGCACTTAAATTCATCAAGAGTGAGAACACGGATAGTTAGTTGTGGTTTCTTAAGAACGTGAAAGCTGGTGTCATGGTCGACTGCCCATGGGTTAGCATCATATATGATCGACATGTTAGTTTATTGAAGGCAATTATGCAACTGCAACAAGGCGAAGACGGGTCATATCCATGGCCAGATTTGTAGAGTAGATGGTGCAAGAGGCACATGGGTGCTAATTTCTACAAGTAATTTAGGAACAAGGAGCTGATGAATCTTTTCAGGAGGCTTTGTGATTAGAATCGGTAAAGAAAGTTTGATGCACTGTGAAAGAAACTGGACAACTTAATGATGAAGCACACAAGAGAGGCAGTGAAGAAGCCCACCACAGGCGCAGAAGAGCTCCCCGTTGTGCTCAATAAGATACTCACAGATCCTCTAGAATTAGTTAGGAAGAATTCAAGGTAGACGAAATGCTTTTCGGAGTGGATTGAGCATGAGCCTAAAGAGAAGTGGGCATTGTTTTATGACACCGATGATACCAGGTACAGAGTCATAACCACCAACTTAACCAATGTGTACAACTAGGTCATGAGGGGGTTGAGGCCTCTTCCTTTGGTATCTATTTGTAAAGGGATGACCTCTGTTTTTGCAAGGTATGGAGTCATGACCACCAATGTATGCACCAATATCTGTTTTTGCATCCCATTTTTAGTCCTATGAATTCGCACGCATTGTACTCTAAGTAAATCGCCATGTTTGACCAGCTGATGGACAACCATGCCATCTGGAGGCCGTTCACTGGTGACATTGTTGTGTATCATGCACCGAAGGAGTTATCCATCCAGTGCACATGAAATGACACCTTTTGACTGACATGACGTCACCTGATGTACGACATCTTTGTTGAGACATACACTGTGCATCGCGTCATGAGGTAGTTCGGACTGCAGCAAGTGTTTCCAGTGGGTATAGACGACCGTGTTGAAGGGTACATTCATGGGTGACATGCAGATTCTCCCACTTCCTACTCCATAGCATGGCTTAAGTGCGTAATTACTAACCTTTGTATGTTTTGGGTATCTATAGGCACACGAGGAAGGGTGTCATTGGACATGCAAGATAGGCCTGGCGCATAGTCATACGTCTTGCAATGGGCACTTGCATTGCAAGATGTCCACCTAGAGTCTACCCTATACGATCACTC
This sequence comes from Dendrocalamus sinicus, assembly GCA_036346575.1. NCBI lineage: Eukaryota > Viridiplantae > Streptophyta > Magnoliopsida > Poales > Poaceae > Dendrocalamus > Dendrocalamus sinicus. Next base: position 3,908,339 of record CM070660.1, on the reverse strand, counting down.
GACGTATGACCACTACATTGAGTGGTACAACACATGCACTAGGCTTCAGGTCATGTGTTTTGTGGAGGATCCACCGAGGAACGTCACTACCATGGTAGGCACATACGCCACCCAGCTAGACTCCGCCTTCCATCGCTCAGTTAGTAACACATAATTAATTATATTTCATTCCTTACTGCTGCATTGATTCTAACATGTCTTGCTTGCCGCATAGAGCGATCTCGCTAGGGAGGTTCACGATGACTTAACCTCTCTGATGTCTCGCATCGGGGACAACAGGCTCAGATTCGTGCTTAACCAGGTCAGAGATAAGGCCAAGTGTATTGTCTCGCTAACATCGTGTATGAGGGCAAGGGATGACATGGTGCAGGTGTCGCCATGTGCTTTTGTGGTATGTGCTTGAGGGGTTAGTCACAGCACACCGTGCACGTCACACGCTCCCACCGCATCTCCTCCGAACATGGCGGGAGGCTCTTTCTAGCACCGTACTAGCGTTTTGTTAAATATGCTTATGCAATCTTCCTCATGAAATTTTGTGCTAACAACAGCTCATACATAAAACTAAACGTATGACGACAGAAGCTTTGTCCTAAATTTAAAAGAGCGACAGAAGATTATTTATGTAATTTTTAAATAATAATATATTAATAAAATATTAATAAAATGCATTATTTAAAAGAAAATTCGTGATTAGTGAGCCCTCGGTTCCTTGGCGCGTGAGAGTTGAATATGACGATGACTCGGACGGATGGTACTCCCCCTCTAGAAAAAAAAAATGGAGTGATTAGAAATGTAGCTTTGTCGTTGTCCAACTGTACAATAAACATTTGCTGTTCCACTGAACTCTGAACAAGTGAAAAACAAACCTGATGAACTGACCAAAGAAGTCTCAAGATACAGAGCAAACACTAGTGGACATGTAACAGCTACTCGTCCAACCTTATTGCCGATAAATATCATCCTCGAACACCCTATACAATTGCGTGGTCTATTATTTTTTTTAGCATAGCTGTTTCTCGGTGTCACGAAATGTAGCATCGTGGTCCAAAAATATCCTGCAACAACCAACCGTTTGACGTGATCATCGATTCGGAAGAGAACAATAAGGGTTTGATATGATTGTGGTTTATCATTTTTTGTTGTAATTTTTGAATTTTAGCTGTTTGTGATAAAGATTATAAAGAAAGATACTCACTTATAATTTTGGTTGATATAGATATTAGACTTTTAATATATACTATAATTAATTTATAGATCCTGTCTTAAAAAATATTCTGTTTAAAAGTTAAATACTATAATAAAAACTAGCCCCGCTCGATTGGGCTAAAAAGCTGTGACTTACGGCTGAAAATTGCACTGTAGCGGTTGAAATTACACTGTAACTGAAGATGACTTATTTGACGTAATTAAATTTAAAAAAAATTAAAAATAGAAAAAATATGTTAGCTTATCACGGACATCACGAACGAATATGAGAAAAAAAAGAACCAACAAAAAAGCTCAAAAATCCAAAAGTTTAAAAAAGACAAAATTTATAAATAATAAAATATAAGTCAGAAACTAAAAGTTTAAATCGGAATGGTCAAAACCTAAAAATTATTTTTAAAAGAACATGCGAGCAAGTACAATAGTATAGCCAACTAGTGGCTATAACACTTGTCCATTTCATCTATATCCTTCAAAAAAATAGTTCATACAATAAGGTAGCTATTACAATAACTATTTGGCCCCACGTGTAAGAGAGTGAAATGCATATTTTTACGTGCTATAGCTGAAGACGTTTGGGAGAAACGCACTTGGCGATTTGATTAGGAGCCCTTGGCTTATAAGGAGTACAGGGAGATACAGATAGAGTCCAGATCGGATTACATGCCAAGGTAGTTAAGGTAATCTCCTAAACATGAAATATATCTCCTATGGTTGCCGGGATCTCCGGAGGCGGCATCATATGGGACATGCATGTGCCGTGCATGATCATGTTTGGCTAACACCCCCCCGCAGTTGGAACGGGAGCAGGACGGACATTCAAACTGGAGCAGAATTCCCGAAAGATGGCCGTAGGGAGACCCTTGGTGAAGATGTCGGCGTACTGCGAGCTTGTGGGAACATGGAGCACACGGACCTCACCGAGAGCCACGCGCTCACGCACAAAATGCAGGTCGATCTCGACATGCTTCGTCCGCTGATGTTGGACGGGGTTAGTCGAGAGATAAACCGCACTAATGTTGTCGCAGAAAACCACGGTGGCGTGCTGGAGTGGGCGATGTAGTTCGGCGAGTAACTGACGAAGCCAGCAGGACTCGGCGACGGCGTTAGCAACGGCGCGATATTCGGCCTCGGCACTGGAGCGAGAGACCGTCTGTTGGCGCTTGGACGACCATGAAATAAGGTTATCACCGAGAAAACCCCCATATCCCGAGGTGGACTTGCGTGTGTCAGGACACCCAGCCCAGTCAGCGTCTGTGTAGGCGGTGAGGGAGGTTGGGGAAGTCCGATGAAGCTGTAAGCCATGGTCGACGGTGCCCTTGAGGTAGCGAAGAATGCGTTTGAGAAGATTGGCATGAGGCTCCCGCGGGTCATGCATGTGAAGGCACGCTTGTTGAACACCGTATGCGATGTCCGGACGGGTGAAAGTCAGGTACTGGAGGGCACCAGCGATGCTCCTATAATCTGTAGCGTTGGCCACTGGATTTCCGGTCGCAGGGAGCTTGGCGTTGGTGTCGACGGGCATGCTGCAGGGGTGGCAGTTGGTCATGCCAGCACGAGCGAGGATGTCTTCGATGTACTGACGTTGTGAGAGGAAAAAGCCGGAAGCGGTGCGCTCGACGGAGACGCCGAGGAAGAAATGTAAGTCGCCGAGGTCTTTGAGTGAAAATTCGCGGTCAAGCGAACTGATCATCTGTCGTACAAGGCTTGGCGACGATGCCGTGAGCACAATGTCGTCAACGTACAGCAGGAGGTAGACGGTGTCGGTGTTGTGCCGGTAGATGAATAACGAAGGATCAGCCTTGGATGCCTGGAAGCCCAGCGAGGCAAGGTATGTGGTGAAACGACTGAACCAAGCCCGTGGAGCTTGCTTGAGGCCATAGAGGGACCGGTTGAGACGACACACGTGCGTGCTGCGCGTTGGGTCGACGAAGCCGGACGGTTGTTGACAGTAGACGACTTCTGTAAGCGTGCCGTTGAGGAAGGCGTTGTTGACGTCAAGTTGATGCACCGGCCAATCGTTAGCCAGAGCAATGGTGAGGACAGTGCGGACGGTGGCCGGTTTCACAACCGGGCTGAACGTCTCGCCGAAGTCAACGCCGGGCCGTTGAGTGAAATCCCGGAGTACCCATCGCGCCTTGTATCGATCCAGGGAGCCGTCGGGTTTCAACTTGTGTCGAAAGATCCACTTCCCTGAAACAACATTAGTACCTGGAGGTTTCGGAACAAGAACCCATGTGTTGTTAGTTTGTAAGGCATCAAATTCGCGCTGCATTGCGAGGCGCCAATTGTCGTCGTTGAGCACGGCACGGTAGGTGCGTGGGATCGGTGAAGGGACATCCACGTGAAGGTTCAGCCGGTCCACGGGAAGCCGAAAGCCTCGCTTACCACGCGTGATCATCGTGTGATCGTTGACCACCGGGGTGATGGCCTCAGCCGCAGATGGTGGAGAAGCTGTTGCGGCGGGAGACGGAGTCGCAGGCGCTGCAGCGGTCATCGGGTTCGCAGGCGCCAGCGCAGTGGACTGCGCGGCCTGCGGAAAAAACGGAGCGCCGGACGTGGAGTTCTGCATGGCCGGCTGTGGAGACGCGGATGATGGCGCAGGCACTAGTGCTGGGGTCGACACGTCCTGCTGAGTGTTCGCAAGCGCCGGCGCAGAAAGCTGCGCGGCCTGCTGGAGAACCGCAGGTGCCAGCGCAGTGGATTGCGCGGCCTGCAGAGAAGATGCTGGCGTGGGCGCAGAGGAAAGCGGAAGCAACGGGGAGAGCGGAAGAGGAAGCAGGAGCCCTGGGGCGTGCGATGGGTTGAAGAGCAGCAGCCGGTGTATGTGCAGCATGCGATAGGAAATCAAAGTCCACAGGAGCCGGTAAGGTAGAACACTCGGAAAAAGGGAAAGAGTGTTCGTCAAAAATGACATGGCGGGAAATGATGATGCGGTTTGTGGTGAGATCAAGGCAGCGGTATCCCTTGTGATTTGCCGGATATCCCAAAAATACGCAAGCCGCAGACCGTGGAGCGAGCTTATGAGCGGCAGTGGCGGATAGGTTTGGATAACACCTACAACCGAAAACTCGAAGATGAGAATAATCAGGAGGAGAGCCAAACAAAGCCTGATGTGGAATACCGAAGTTGAGTGATTTAGTAGGGTGGAGATTGAGAAGGTAGGTGGCGGTGTGAAGTGCCTCGACCCAGTAGGAAGGTGGCATGCTGGCTTGAAACAGAAGGGAACGTATAATGTCGTTGGTAGTACGGATGATGCGTTCCGCTTTACCATTTTGTTGAGATGTGTGTGGACATGACATGCGGAGTGCGATGCCATGTGAGAGAAGGTGCAGCCGCATGGCGTGATTATCGAATTCGCCTCCATTGTCACATTGTATGCTACGTACAGTGGCGGAAAATTGAGTGCCTATATGCGCAAGAAAATTGCGAAGTGTGTCATACACAGTGGATTTTAGGCGAAGTGGGAATGTCCACAGATAATGAGTAAAATCATCGAGGATGACAAGATAATACTTATATCCAGAAATGCTAGGAACGGGCGAGGTCCAAAGATCACAGTGTATCAAAGCGAAGGCTTTATTAGTTCTAGTAGTGGATGCATGAAACGGAAGACGAACATGACGACCTAATTGGCATGCATGACATAATGAGTTTGTGGAGTCTTTGGTACATGAAATATGAGATGCATTAGCTAGTTGCGATAAAGCTTGAAGGCTAGGATGACCAAGTCGTCGATGCCACAAAGTTGAAGGTGTGGTGACTGCTAGAGCATGTGAGGTGGTCGGCGGCCAACTGAGGGGATAGAGGTCACCACGGCTATTGCACCTGATGATCACGTTCTTAGTTTGAAGATCCTTCACAGAAAGACCAAAAGGGTCAAACTCAACAGAGACGTGATTGTCTAGAGTGAATTGACGAACAGAAATAAGGTTCTTGATTAAATGAGGTGTAACAAGAACATTATTTAACTGAAAACTATGAGCTGGAGTATGGAGAGATGTTGTGCCCGTGTGAGTAATTGGAATGCGGGAACCATTGCCGACAATAGCATATTGTGCTGCAGGAGAGGAATTGTGAGTTGTGGAGGAAAGAGTACCAGGATCAGAAGTCATATGAGCGGATGCCCCGGAGTCCATATACCAATCGGAAGATGGTGGTGTCAACTGCATGGTATTGAAGGCATGCATGAGTTGGTTTTGGTCCCATGAAGCAGTTTGCGTGTGGGAAGGGGTGACGGGGGCGCCAGCCCACTGAACGCCAGATCCAGAAGGAGGCGCAAAATTTGGTACGCCTGGCCACGGTGCGCCTGAACCCTGCATGATGGGAACGGTGGCTGTGAAAGCGCCCGGAGGTCGCGGACCAAGCAGTCCTGGGCTGAACCGTGATCCTTGGCCGGGCCACATGTGAATGGAGCCTGTCCACGGATTCTGGAAGGACGGCCAGCCCTGGCTGCTGTTGTTGGAGCCGCCACCGCCTTTGGAGGAGCCGCCGCCGCCGCCGTTTCCTCGACCGTTGTTGCGGCGACGTTGGTTGTTGCTGCGCGAAGATCCGCCGCCGTGAGAGGAGTTGGAGGAAGATCCGCCGGTGGAGTTTTTGTTGGACTGGCCGGCCGAAGAGACGATGAGAGCCGACGGGTTGGAGGAGCCAGTTGATGCATCAGCGCTCGACGTGAGTTCCTCAAGAAGAAGTGCGGAACGGGTCTCCAAGAACGTCGGCAGAGGGAGCTGCATGGAGATCAAGGTTCGCATGTGCGCGAAACGAGAGCTCAGTCCGCGCAAGGTGTTGAGAACCAGACTCCTGTCCAAGATTGGCGTTCCCACGGCAGTCAGTTCATCAGCGAGCGACTTCTGCTTGCGACAGTAGTCCGCCACCGACATGGACCCCTGCATGAGGCCGTGGAACTCCTGCTCGAGGTAGATGGCGCGCGTGTTGGCGTTGTCGCGATAGAGACCCTCGATGCGCGACCAGATGGTGTAGGCCGTGGCCGACGCATCCATCACCATGGCGAGGAGGTTCGGAGTAACAGCGGCGTACAGCCACGAGCGAACGAGAGCGTCGAGACGAAGCCATTGTGCATCGGGGGAAGAAGATGAAGGCTCGCGAATGTGATCGTCGAGGGAAAATTTCTCCAGGGCGACCTCGAACAAGCCGCGCCACTGTGCGTAGTTATCGGCCTGCAGATCGAGCGTGATGGGGACAAGAAGTTTGACGCTCGAGACGCCGACGGCCTGCGTCCAGAGCGCAACCTTGGCGTCGAGTTCAGCCTTGGCAGGGTCGCGGCGACTCTCGCTTGTCGCGTGGCGGCTTTGTCGGCGTCGTGGTCAACGTGACCCGCCATGGCGGAACGAGATGATGGAGCTGGGAAGGAAATCAGGATCGTGTGTTATCTGATACCATGAAGACGTTTGGGAGAAACGCACTTGGCGATTTGATTAGGAGCCCTTGGCTTATAAGGAGTACAGGGAGATATAGATAGAGTCCAGATCGGATTACATGCCAAGGTAGTTAAGGTAATCTCCTAAACATGAAATATATCTCCTATGGTTGCCGGGATCTCCGGAGGCGGCATCATATGGGACATGCACGTGTCGTGCATGATCATGTTTGGCTAACAATAGATAGCTGTAATTTAGTAGCCAGCTTCCTTCTTTCTTTTCCTTTCTCTCTCTGCCACGTAAGATTTTGTTGATATTATATTTGTTATAACCTGCTGACTGAGTCTTATTGTACCTGCTCTAAGCACGAAGCCATCAGGGCACGAGCTCGGCGCGCAGGGAGAATCCACCTGCCACACGCCAGGTCCGAGATATTTACCACCAAGCGTCGACCTGGAAGGCCCGAGGCCACGTGGAAAAGCGACGCCACGGCGGATAATAAAAAGCGCCCCCTCCCCTTCCCGTTTCCGTCCACGGACGGATCGGTCGGAGGCGGCGGGAGGCGAGGCAGGCCGCGGCGACGGACGCGGACGAGCTATGGTTTGCGAGTTCTTCCTCTCTCCTCTCGGCGTAGCCCTGTTCGGTGCTATGTTTGCACGGGTGCTGATTTGGTGCGGTGGTGCGACATTTTTGTAGGTGGGTTGTTCTTTGGGGGAAGGGACGGAGATGATGGAGGAGGGGGCGGCCGATCCGCGGGAGCTTGTGCGTTTGCCGGTAACCTTTTTTTCCTTGCCTGTTTACCGCGGATTTGTTTGGTGGTTGTGTAGGCATGATGCGGGTTTATGCGCTTTTAGCTGTTAATTTTGGTGATTTGAGTGAGCTAGCTAGGCGTGCTGAAAGTAGAGCAAAGCACGGATTCGAGCTAGTAGAGTAGGAGTGCTGTTGGAGCTGCTACCTTGGGTGCTAGGTTGCACTTTGTGATGGCCTCTTCTGTTAGCTAGCAATGGCGCTTTTGCCGCTTTCTGGCGCGACCTCTGGTGGGGGAATCTCCCTCTGGCGGACGTTTGTCCGGCGTTGTTCTCTCATGTGCTGAAGCCAAATGCGTCGGTGGCTGCGGTACTGGGCTCCCCCACCCTCGCGCTCGCCCTGCAACCGCGGCTCACGGCTGCTGCTGAAACCGAGCTAAGTAAGCTCCGGCAAGAAATGCAGTGCGTCACCCTGCAGCAGGATGTTCATGATGTCCGCCGCCTCCGCGTGAATGACGCACCCTTCACGGCCTACTCCCTTGTTTTTCCAGGAGGAACCGGGGACGACCCGTTCGCGCCTCGCATTTGGAGAAACCGGGCTCCAAGCCGCTGTCGCATGTTCCTCAGGCTGGCTCACAAGGGGCGCTTGAATACGAACGATCGCCGCCACTGGCACGGGCTCGCTAGCTTGGCCGCCTGCCCGTTCTGCTCGCAACCAGAAATTGTGCTACACCTGCTTGTCCGATGTCCCAGGGCCCAACCAGAAAGAGTGTTTGGAGCAATTTTTCTTCCTTTTCTTCACTCTCACTTCTCTTTTTTTTGTCTTACATGGTATATATAGACACACGTGGGCCTCATTACAAGTTACTCACCCACTACACGATTCTGACGACGACATCCTGCCCACACCGAGCAGTTCGCCTGACCATGCCTGCCTACGACTGCTACAGAGAATAGCCGCCTGCCCATGCTGCTTAGCTCAACCACTGCCGACTGTAGGGCGACCTGCGTTATCCACGACTACCCGTGCTGATGCCTGCTACAGTTACCACCGACTGCTACAGTGTCTGGCCGCATGACCATGACCACTGTCTTCACCCTCGGCTATACTTCGACCACAGCACTGCAGCTACACCACTGCAAACACATGCTCCATGACCCTGGCGCTTGCGACTACGGTGCCTACGATCACATCGCTTACAATCGCAGCACTTACGACCACAGCGCTTACGACCGCAGCGCTTACGACCACAACACTGGTCGTTACGACCACACAATCCAGTCGTAATGACCACACAGGTCATCCGAGCACATCTTCTTCTCCGACAGGAGCCTCCTAGGCAGCGCAACCTCCACGCTGCAGCCGCCTCCTGCTCCTGCCACCTCGTCTCGGACTCCTCAGTGCTGCGACGAGCTCCCTCTTCTCGGCCTTCAAGCTCTCGGTTCTTTTCCTGAGGCATGCCCTTTGCTCAGCCTCCGAGCACCGATAGTTAGTGGCTACTGGCTACGACCATGCACACTGTCGACCATGGTGCCACTATGACCATGACCGCTACGACCACGACCAACTTCGGCCACAGTGCATCATTTCGATGCTTCGACCTTGGCTTCGGGATCGCCGACCATGCTCGAGCACCGATCAGAGATCGCTGGCCAAGCCTTCGGCGATGGCCCGACCACGGCCACGACTGTGCCTTCGATCACACCTTCTCGCATGTGGCTTCGACCATGGCACCGATGACCACGAACAACTTCGCACTGCTGTTGGCATTGTCAGTCTCACACCGAGCCTTCCTTGCAGTAGTTTCTCACCGCCATCGACCATATGTCGAAACTTCACACAACAGCTTCACACCGCTATCAGCATTGTCGGTCTCACACCGACTTCACCTTGTAGCAGCATCACACTGCTATCGACCACATGTCAAAACTTCACACAACAGCTCGCACTGTTGTCGGCATTGTCAGTCTCACACCGACTTCACCTTGCAGTGGCATCACACCGACCTTTCCTTGTGATGATCATTGTCGGCTTCACACCGACCCTTCTAGCAACGATGGCTTCACACCACTGTCACACTTCTCGAATCTTCACATAGGGGTTGGCTCATCATTACTCTATATGTCACAGAGTAACGCCTTCACCTCCTTTCCTTTCTCAGGACACTCGTATGCAAAGTATCCTAACTTTGGCAATTGTAGCATATCACCTTGGTTTTGTTGAACTTTCTTCGACCACCGCCACTGCTATTGCGATCGTAATGACCACACAAGTCGTCTGAGCACCTCTTCTTCTCTGATAGGAGCCTCCTGGGCTGTGCAACCTCCGCACTGCGGCCACCTCCTGCTCCTGCCGCCTCGCCTCGGACTCCTCCAATGCCGCGACGAGCTCCCTCTTCTCGGCCTTCAAGCTCTCGGTCCTCTCCCTGAGGCATGCCCTCTGCTTAGCCTCCAAGCACCGACGGTCAGTGGCTACGACCATGCACACTGTCGACCATAGTGCCACGACCACGACCGAGACTGCTACGACTATGACTATGACCGCTACGACTATGGCCATGGGCGCTACAACTACGATAATGTGGTCGTAACCGACCACGCACAACAACTCGAAGTTTCGACCACGGCGCATCATCTTGATGCTTCGACCTCGGCTTCTGGGACTGCTTCGACCACGCCTAAGCATCGACCGTGAACTGCTGGCCAGGCCTTCAACCGTGGCTTCGACCACGGGCCCGACCAGGCCTTCAACCATGCCTTCTCGCATGTGGTTTCGATCATGACACCGATGAATATGTACAAATCATCAAGATTCATTCTAACAATATGGACCACTGCTGGTTTTCCCCCTGACTGCCTCGACCATGCCAGCATGTTCGAACAGGCAGGGGCGACCATGCCAGCATGTTCGAACAGGCAGGGGATGCCCCCGCCTACACTACAACGGTCAAGAACTCAGCCATTACCACAGTCCTCTGGAATATCTGGAAGTGCCGAAACAAGAAAGTCTTTGATCACCAGGATGAACCCGACTCGGCTGCCCTCCGGCGATGCGCCGAAGACCTGCATCTACGGGGGCACATATGCGCAAAAGTCCTGGAAAAGCAGCAGATGATGGATCTGGTAGACCTTTTCTTACCGTCCTAGAGTTTTATGCGCCCGTTGCTGTAAAATCTTCACCCAAAACACTTGGGTGTCCACATGAATAAAACGTTCAGTGGAGACTTCATTCTGTATCTTGAATCATTCAGTTGCTTACATATAGCATGACTGATGTTTTGTGCAAATCTTTTGGTGTGAACTCTCCGGTGGAGGTAGAAATCCTCATGTACTTGAGAGTAGACTTCATGATGTATGAAATTACTATGCTTGAGCATGTTTTGGTCAATTGGCTCTGCAACCAGATCACTTAGATTGCATTGTTAATGGAACATGGCATATGTAGCTTGACAGTCGAATTGATTGTTTCTAAGAGTTGGGAGTTAGGAACGTAACTAGAAAATTTTCATATGGGACCAAGTAGGCATGGAGCCCATGAAGTATTTGTTGGTTTACCTTTTGGCTTTTGTATCTTGAAGCTATCCTTGTGAAATGCACTAATATAATAAAAAATGGTATAATAACTTCTTTAATAAGCCTGGATGCAAGTTCTTAGCTCTAAACCTTATTGGAACTTTATTACACATCCACTAGGGAATCCATGGGGTCCCTTTTGCAGAATTGTTTCTTCCCCTGGAACCAATTGGCCATATAATGTAATCATGATCTCGTGAAAACTTTGCCTTACTCAGAAAAAAGCTATATTATTGTTATTCACCTTTCTTTCTTTGCTCTGGCAGGACGTTCTGGTGGTATGCTCTTCTGCTGGATGGACGGATCAAAAGCACATGCTCTATCTTAGCTTATTGGAAGAATGTTTTGTAAGCCAACTGCATGATGGTGAAATCAGCTTCAAGGTACTCTTCAATAGAGCTTCTCGACCTAAACAATCATCAAAGGGAAGTGTTAAAAACACAGAAGCAGATCAGGTATAGGCAAAGGCCACATTCCCTCATTGCTTGACACACAAAAAAGAATAATACAGTTGTAACATATCAAATTGCTCTCTTGTTTTCGAACCATGTGGCAGGGATATCTGGGGGTAGTAGAGGTTGACAGAGCGACCTCCTGGATAAAGGTTGAGCAGATCAGATCACCTTCTTGTGAAAATCAGGAAGATGGAAAAGTCCAACCTATGGATGATAATGCATCAGCCACCAAGTCACAAGAGGCCAGCTCCCATGCAAGAGCAACGAGCTCTGGACAATCTTCCACATGCCATTTTGGCAAGCACAGACATTCCCCTTCTAGGAGTGCAGGTAGGCTGTATCTGCAAGATATCAGTGCATATCACTATAGTTTCTTTTTCAAAAACAGCAGAAAAATGCCGAAATTTTGATTGTCTAAAGTAAAATTTTCACAGCAACGACCAGTTTACTGAACTCTGTGTTTTACTGAGAAGAAATTTCTCGTTGGCCTGTCTCAGATTCATTACAAGAATGAACCGGGCAAGTTCCTTAATTGAATGTGCTACTATTGTCTTGAGGAAAAATTCATAATCTTACTTGAAAGATACCAGTGTATTTTATATAGTCAAACCAAAATGCATATAAACTGTGCATAGCAAGTCTCGATCTGTTGTTTGCTTCGACTTATGTTGAATTGTGCCTTGGGATGATGTTATTGGTCGCAGCATTGCAAATTTTGGTTTTCACTGTAGCTTGCTTGGTACTAGATATGAATATTTGAAGTTAGTCAATTTTCATTTACTTGAGTGATGTGGCCCGATTTTTACAAGAGTAGTTCTCTTGCATTTCCTCAGAGGGGTCGGATCAGAACTTCGTTGATGAGGAGGCCAAAGAAAAAGGAGAATCAAGAAGACGATGCAGCAAAAAGCGACTGAAGTCTGCTGACAGTATGATGGATGATCAAGTAACAAAGAGATGTGCTTCACCTTTTAATTGTGTTCTATTGCTGTTCAATATTCATCTTTTTAACGAACATATTCTAACTTCTTCACATCGCGTGGTTTTGTAGGTGGTTCCATCCATTAAGGCAGAACTACAGCAGGTGGGCTGCCTTAATGCAAGAGAAAAAGATACAGATGACCGTGACGGCTCATCGGAGGTGGATGTTGGATTACTGGATGCAGAACCTGGGTCATCCTCGTGCAAAGGTCATGGACCAAAAGAATAATTCACATCCATGGAATGTTCTTTGGGACCGACTAACGCACTCACCTAGCAAAATCGCCATGAGCTCTAGAATAGAGATTTAAGACTCAAGTAGTGCAAGTTTGTAAGATCAGCAAGTTAAAATAGCGCAAGTTTGTAAGATAAAGTAGTTTTTGCAGATTATGGCCTTTCCAACTCTGGATGCTGGTTAGGGAAGTCGAATAATCCCTAATTTGTTTGGTGTATCCCCAAAGCCTGCCATGGACGCCTGCTAGTTCAGCTGAAGACCACAACTGCGCAACTGCCAGTCCGACTAGCAGGCGGTTTTGCTTGTCCTGCAGTACTTGCTAGAGCCTCTGGTACGATCTCTCTGCTGTCTTTGTATGCCTGCCGCGATGTAAAATGAAATGCTTGTATGAACTCGTTCGGTAATCCTGCAACATCTACTTTTGTCGTGCAACAGATTACAGATATCACATTCTGAGCTAGGGTTGCTGCTGCTGCTAGACTTTCGGTGTCCTTGACCAGCTCTAGAGCCGTGGCCCGCGTGCATGTAAAACTCCTTACCTGCTTTGCTCACTACTGGACTGGCGAACCGGTTGGCATGCAGCGCGCGCGGGGGCGGCTGGCCAACCGTGCACGGCGCGCAGACGGCCGTGCCGTCCAGGGCCGCCGCGCTGCTGGACGCCTGGCAGTGGCGGATCCAGAACTAAATTTTAGGGGGGGCTAACAGGACATAATGTACAAAAGATAAATACGCTAAATATAAAATGAACTATATTTTTCAATCTAAAATCACACATAATTATAATAGGAATATGGTAAAAATACAAAATACAATAAAGATATTGAGTAAGGCACCTGTTGATTGCTGATATTGATGGCAGACGGCAGGGATTGGTGAACTGACCTTGATATTCACCTGTTCACCTTGAAAAAATCCTTGCCTTGACAACTGTCGGCAGACGGCAGTCGGCAACACCACAGCTGCACACCGCAACGGCACACCGAGTCATCGATTCACCGAAGTCCGAAGAATATAAACGCAGTCAGCTGCTTCGCGTCTTCGCCAGCCCAGATTCCCAATCCCCAGATCCACTCACTCGGCCGCTCCCCGCTCGCCGTCCCGGCTCTCGCCTTCTCCGCCTCTCCCTCCGCCCTGCGTCCTCCGGCCGACCGGCGACCAGCGACAGCCCGATCGGGCCTCCCTAGCGCCTAGTCCGGCCCAGCCCCTCCTCCCGCCTCCGCGCTCCTCGGCGGCCCAGCCTCCTCTCTGTTGCGCCTTGAGCTCGGCGTCGGCGAGATCTCGGCTCTGCTCGGCGACGGCGTGGATTTGCGCGGCGGCGCTCCACCTCCACGCCTGGCGTCCTACCTCCAGATCTGGTAGGGAGGCGGCCGCAGCTCTCTAGATCTGGGCTAGGCGACCGCCGGCCGGCCGGGAGGCTGCTCCTGGCCTCTTGCTCGATGAGATCTGGCGTGGCGGCGGCGGGTGCTCCTGCTCGGCTCGGGCCTCGGCTGCTCATGCTCGGTGGATCACTGGATCTGGAAAGGGGATGAACCGATGTTGTGCTGTGCTGTTTATGTGGGTTGTAGGTACTTCTTGTGGGCTTTGCTGCAATCTTGTTTTTGGCCCAACTTATGTTGTAATGTTGTATTGGCCCAACTTTGCTGTTGTTTTAGCACTCGGCCACCGTCACCGAGAGACCGCAGCCCACGACGCGGTGGCGGTGGTCGATGGAGGTAGGGGCTATGGGGTACCCATGCTCCACGAGGTAGGGTGGCGCCACTTCTTGACCACCGGTCGGTCCGCCACTGACGCCAGGCGTGGCGTGCGGAGCCGCAGTGCGCTAGGGTTGGCAGAAAGGCTTGTTAGGATTTAAATTGTAATTACTTTGATCATACCAGTTAATGAATTTAAAATTAAAATGAGCTTATTTCAAATGTAAAAGGTTAATGAGGTTCGGTTCGATAGTGACTTGTTAGTTTGAATTTAAAATAATTACTTAAACGATAAATAAACTAATTTTATGTTAAGTTAAATTAATTTTCGATAATAGCTTATTAAGGTCCCGCTGGGTTGGGTTAAAAAATAGTGGTTTATGGCTGAAATTGCACTGTAACTGACTAAAATTAAATTATACATGAAGGTAATTTATTTGACGTAACTAAATTAAAAAAATTTAAAAATAGAAAAAATGTTAGCCCATCACGAACAACACAAACGAATAAAAAAATGAATCGGTAAAAAAGTTTATAAAAAAATAAATTTATAAATAATAAAAAATAAATTAGAATTTAGAATTTCGCGGGACGTCGCTCGATGCGCAGCCCTCCTAGTCGCGCCGAGGCCGGCAGCGCGCAAGGCTGTCGTGAGAGGCGCCGGGTCGGCGTGCACGCGTGAGTCGTGACGGCGTGCGGAGAATGCAGCGCGTTAAAGATGGTCGACGCGCTGTCGGTGTCAAGCCTCGCCCGCTCCTCCGTTTTCCCACACGGTTCTCGGGCTCGACAGCCCGCCCGGCCGGGCCCGATGAGTCCAGTTAAGCCCAAGGATTTCGCAACGAGAGAAGACGACGGAACAAGTCTGTTCTCTCGGTGTCGGCCTTCCCTTTCCCGAGTTCAGTTGAGCCACCCCCGCTTGTCACCGCCGTGGGATACCCGGAGATCGGAGGCGCCCGCTGATCTCTCTGCGACTCGGATCTCTCAAATATGGTACCGAATTTCTCTCCTTTCCTCCCCTTCTTTTCCCCACCCGCATTTCCTTCAGACTCGACGCGAGATCCAGGATTTGTCCACAGAGTTCATCATCTGTTCCGGGTTTGGTTGCTCCGCTCTGGGGGGAATGGATGTGACGAAGGGGAAGGTAGATCTTTGGCCTTCCGCGCCATGGGGATTCGTTGTTGGAGCCTTGATTCGGTAGAGACGTTCGTAGCGAAGCGAAGCCCTAGCTAGATCTGTTGCCGCGGTTCGTGTTAGGGCGGGTGAAATTTGTGCGGTTTTTTGGGGTTTTTTTCTTGGTAGCTGAACAGGATCAGAGCAGAGAGGAGATAGTTATGGATTTTGACGTGTTTAGGCGACATTGCTGTTTGAAACTAGCTATGGTGGTGATTGATTGTGGTGACTTCGCTAGTTTTTTTTGTTTTTTCTTTTACTTCTGTATGGACAGCGCACAGTGGTAGCTGTTTTGAATCTTTTGATGTCCTGTGGTAATATAAAGCAATGACTTGTGAAGATCGCACATGAAATTTTATTCATCTACCGTCTTGTTTGCTAGAGTGATTTATTTCAAGCATCCTGATAATTTTGACTGATAACTTCATGCACATTGATCCGCTGATTCTATGTGGGCTTGTAGTCTTCTGTCAAGGGACAGACCAGGAGAGAGAGGCCTAGAGCTCGCACTCATGGCCTCACGCAACAAAGGAAGCAAGAAATTAAGGAAGCGTTTGATCTTTTTGATACGGACGACTCTGGTACTGGCATTCGTTTGTTTGCCCATTCGCTTATTTCCATTGTGGTATTGCTTCCTTGAACTGATGTGATGACTTGCTTAAACATGCTCATCTCTCAGGAACCATTGACGCCAAAGAGTTGAATGTTGCCATGAGGTAAGAATTTCATGGCCATTGTCCAGTTTGGCATCATTTTCTTGTGTTAGCGATAATGCTACTGAAATTGTTTCCGTTGTTTACAGAGCCTTGGGATTTGAGATGACAGAAGAGGTACCATTCCTCCACCTACCAAGTCCTTCAGTTTTTCACTTCCTATCACCTGTTCGGGAGTGCTCTGCGGTTGTCTTGTTCCAGTAGGAGCCTAGAAATGATCAAGCAGCTATTGAGGATATAGTGCTTGTGTTCTTGTTTGCTGACTAAATAACGCAATATTATATAAGCAATCCTAGAATGAGGGTACGATTAAGCTGGAAGGAAATTCTTATTGATGTTGTTTTGCACCAAACATTTCCTTTTTAAGTGTATCATCTTAAATATTAGCTGGCAGATGAAATCTTCCTGTTAATAATATATGTCTGCCCACAATTTTCTCATAATTTTACATTCCGTGTTTGAGAACTTATATGTGTTGGTTATGACCCTATAATCCATTGAGGAAATTCCTCCTATTGACGCTCCACCCTGCTTTTGGATAATGCAGCAAATCAAAAAGATGATTGCTGATGTAGATAAAGATGGTAGTGGATCGATAGATTATGAGGAGTTTGAGCACATGATGACTGCCAAGATCGGAGAGAGGGATACTAAAGAAGAGCTTACAAAAGCATTCCACATTATTGACCAAGATAAGAATGTAAAAGTCCTCACTCTTTCTTCGTTTTACATATTGTCTAGAATATCAGCGTGCTTGACTGCAACTTTCTATGTTGTCAAACAGGTCAGTGTCGTCTTATTAGACAATCAATTAAGTGGAATTTTGCTTTAGTAGTCAATTGACCTAGTAGTTTTTTACTTCTAGATGCTTAATGGGTTGAAGAACTTAGTAAATAACTGTTATTTTTACTTCTAGTTATTCTTGGTGCAAAATGTTAATTTGTTCTTTTTCTAATGCTTGATGGGGTTCATTGAAACAAAATACTTGTGTTATTACTCTACCATGTTCTAAAAAACTATCGTTTTGAAGAATGTTATCATAGAGTATATTGTGGGACTTGTGCAGGGGAAGATTTCAGATGTTGATATTCAGCGGATTGCCAAAGAGCTAGGTGAAAATTTCACTTATCAAGAGATTCAAGAAATGGTACAAGAGGCAGATCGAAATGGTTAGCTGTTCTCTCTAGTTTCTGGGAACTCGCAAGAACTTTGGTCACCTACTGGAGAATTAAGTGATTTAACTTCATTCCTCGTCTGTGACAGGTGATGGTGAGATTGATTTCGATGAGTTTACTAGGATGATGAGAAGGTCCAGCTACGGTTACTAGGTTGGTGGTATCTGCGAGTGTTTGGTCTTTTTAGTTGTTTTATAACCACCGCCCGAATTCCTAATGTATTTACTGCTGTAGTTACTCCGAACAGTTCTGTTGTACTCTGTGTACTTATGGTAACATATCTATGCACTTATATTCGACTGTAATAATGGTCTGTACTTATTGGCTTCTATATCTGGCTTTTATTTAGAAAATTTAAAAACAAATATAAATACTTAGCCTTTTTGAAACGGTTTCTCCATTTACCTCACTCTTTTTGCTCTTGCCTTCTTTCTAAAAGACCATTTCTGTCATCTAATACTATTTATTTTTAATGAAAAATTATCGGCCACTATTTTTAGTGAGAAGTTACCGGCCACAGCTTAATATAAACAGATCCTAACCTCTATCCTGCCATTGCAAACATGAGGCGTTCTGCAAGTCAAATGGGCCAGGTTTGCCACAGCATCACGGCATTAACTAGTTGGTACGGACCTGGAATTTGGCTGTTATTGCCTTGTGAAGTGTTCCTGAAATTTGGTTTGATAATACAGAATGGTGTGATCTGCTTCAGCAATGCCGAGTACGGCAGTGTATGCTGGTCGCCTACCGCTACGCATTCGTGCCATGAGGCGAGGATCGTGTTTCGCCATCCCTCACGGCGGCAGCCCGCCGGTATCGACAAGAGCGGCGACCTGAACAGGCACAGGCACAGGCCGGGGAGGACCAGCGGTTCAGCACGGTGCAGCTGCAGCGCCGGCCGGGGCACGGGGCGTGCGCGTCCGCGCCTCTCGCTCGCGAGGATCGCAGCACGCGGACGGTCCGTGCCCGAGGCCATCCCCATCCGCGGCGCGTCAGTTCCACACCCCAACGTCGGCGTTGCCAGAGTTAGTTGGTCCGTCCCGTCGGCGTTGACAGGCTCCACGGCGGAGAGGGGGGCCTCTTTTCTGTGGGGACAAAAACATGTTCGTTGGAGCCTAATGACCGTGTCTGTAACCACGCCTGCCACGTCTGCCAGATGAAACATGTACGGGTGCAGATTACAAAAAAACTTGAGACCGCTTGGAGTCGACGAAAACTAGGGAAACATAAAGAATAGAGAGGATTGCTACGTTTACCGCGAAAAATCCTACATTCCAGCTGAGGATTGAACAAGTGACTTCTTCATGTGGTTTATATAAATCATTTATAAGAGTCACGATAAGACCTATTTTGAACAGAGTAACTTTTTAATATGAATACCACTTACTTCTATAATCTCTCTCGTCGTTACCTAAAGCCACAACCACTTTTGGGGGGTGATCGGTTCGGCTGAAAAGCTCGTGGCTTATGGCTGAAAACATCAGAATTTACTAAAAAGATCAGAAATGGTGTAGAGGTTTATTTAGCATAATTAAATTTAAAAAATTTAAAAATATAAAAAATATGTTAGCCCATTACGTATAATACAAACAAATACGGGAAAAAAGAACCGGCAAAAAAACTCAACAAAAAGCCAAAAATTCAAAAAAAGACGAAACTTATGAATAATGACAAATAAGCCCACAGCCCGCAGCTGCAGCCATGTTGATCGCTGCCTTGAACAGCATCCTAATCTTTTCATTCCGCATCAATCTTGAAGTATAATGATCATACTAGTTTCTTCGTAGCTTCTACGAGTATAATAAATCCATAGTGGACCCGTATGCATATGGTCAGAACTCAGAACTAGTATGTTCTCCCATCGAACGAAAATCCTGGGTCCTGATACAGCACGTCGTGGGTACATCTTGCGTACCCGGAGCATTTTTTTAATGCGATGGAGACGTGCTTTGCGTACAAGTGTCACCTCCAAGAGTCCAGCGGCTCCACGCCCAAAACGTCACGCTCACCCTGCCGCCGACCCGCCGTCGCATGTGAGCCGTCCGTTTCCCGATCGTAGCGGGAGCCGACGGCGGATGCGCCCGGCCGCACGGGAGCGTGCCTGCGGGACGGGTCGCCGTTCCGGTGACCGAGAGCCTCGTGATTGGAATCTTCTCCTGTTCATATTCCGCTCCAAATCACCCTGTTTTAGGAAGGGGCTGTTTGGTTACTAGTCACACTTTGCCAATAAAAATTATCATATTTATCTAAGTTGAGGTGCTCAAATTCTTTGCCACACCTTAGCAAGTCTAAGAGAATCTTGTCACACTTTTTTGAGCCATTGACGCGTGAGACCTAATTTGCTGGAAGAGAATCTTGCCACAACTGTGACTGCAACCAAATAGCTCCTAAAGTTGATCAAATTTGCCTAACCTTAGATGTGGTAAACTGTAGCTGACAATCAAACACCCCTGAAAACTTGTAATTAGTGGGTACTTGTGAGATACTGGGCACTCGTAATCAATCTAGCCAATCACTACTATAACTGTCCCGTCACATCTTCCATTTCACACCTTCTAATTGTTGGCGTTGTGCTATGGCACCCTTTGCTAGACGCTTACGGTTAGTATGGCTCGTGTCTGACAGTCTTCTAGGACGTATTTGCGTCGACGAAGCTTTGTTTGTCAGCACCCGTTCATATTAACTGTGACGGAGGTTTTTGGCTGCTATCGATAACTTCTAGTTGAAAATAAGTAGAAAATAAGTAGCAGTAGTGGCTACGATCGATAACTTTTAGTTAAAAATAAATAGCAATAGTTAAAAAAATATAATTTTTAAAAAGGGAGGGCGAACGGTGGAGAAGTGAGGAAGAGATGCGTGCGAGAGAAATGAGTGAGAGGAGTAGAGTGCGTGATGCGTTTGTATTCCCTGTTTTATCTCTGGAGCGAGAGGAGTGGAGAAACCATTTCAAAAAACTAAATGTTCATATTAACTTCTAATTTTTTCAAATAGAAGATAGGAACAAAAACCAATATGTATATATCCTTATTGGTTCTCGCAACGAAAGAGGCAGATATTCTTGGTTTTGAAGTCCTTCAACATAGAAATATCGACTTAAATTCGATTACTCCCATTCGCTGAATCTTTTAGTACCAGAAGAATGTGCTAATTTAAGTACATTGATGAGTAAACTAAAAAAGCACATTACATTTTGACTTCAAACGTACTCCTGTAAAAAAATAAAAAACGTCATGTAAAAAAAAATAAAGTATAAAACTTACCTGAAATATACTACAAAATTTACCAAAGAACATACGAATCTTTCAATCAATATAAACTCATTATCACCAAGTACCCAGCCACTAAACAAGAGTAATCATATTCTAAGCGTGTATGCATCTTCCTCGTAATCGAAAAAATACCCAAAGTGCCTTCCAGTTACTGAAACTGTTTTACTTTCTACGCAAAAGGACTCCTCCTGCAGTTTCAGGAAAGCGGGAGGTGTTTTCTGCAAAAAAAAAAAAAGAGTCTACTATAAATTCAAGTCACCGAGTGTCCGACCGACCAGTGGATCGCGAGCCAGGCAAAGCATCACCTACACACACGTACACGCCCATCCCTCCCCAGAATAAACAGGGAGAAAAGAAGGGAAACAAATCGCGAGCACGAAGAGCGGGGATCCGAATCGGCGCAAGAGAAGCCCCCGAGCGCTTCGCCCGCACGCACCCCCTCCGCGCAATCGGGTAAGTCTTCCTGCCCCTTTTGCTGCAATCCGCCATTAATCTGGTGCGGTTTTGAGGTTTGAGCTAGCTAACCGGGGGAGTCCGGTGAATTCTTGATTCTCCATCGGCTGTGAACTTAGGCCCTTGGTTGGATAATTTGGTAGGTTTTTTGTTTTTTTCTTTTGGGATTTTTCTTTTCTTTTTGTTCAGTCGGTTTCGTTCCCTTGGACACAGGCAATTGCAGGGAGAATCTATTTTTGGTTTGGAACAGAGGTAGCAACTGAAGATAGAAAATTTCCTTGTTCTCTGTAGTTCATATCATGGATTAGGAAAAGTCAATTTAATAGTGCGATGAAATCATGCCCGGAAAGGAATTTTTGAGGACGAGAAGCTCACGGCCCTAAAAGTTATCTCTTTTAGTTAATATGTTCAGTAACAGAGTTAAAATTTTCACCTTGTTAGGAACAGTTATCTCTGCCAACTTAAAGCTTTGTTTGGCCACAATTGTTGAATCGTCATAAACTTATAGTACTAGTTAGGACTTAATGACTAATGAGGTTTTATGCAAAGATTACTGTGGGCCTGGACGGATGACAAATTCTTCTGGAAGTCAAATATTCAAGTTTGATGCACATAGGATTGAACATGATTAGGAGAATTTAGGGACTTAGCTCATAATTGTTGGCAAACATCGATGGTGTTGGGAGTAAGCACAAGAAATGTTTTCTAGCTGGTCCAATATGGCCTTATTAATTTTGTTTTTATGAGCTATAAAAATGGGTAGGCTTTTGTTTTGTTGCTTGTTTTTGTTCTTTGTTTAGAAAAGATGGTTCGGGTCATACAGATATAGGGTTGGGTGCAATAGTAGCTGAATTATTGCAGACAGAAAGTAGGTTCAATGTCAGGCGGTGGCAATGATTAGTGTACGTAGGACTGGATTCATTAAAGTTCTTTTGGTGACTGCATATCCAGCTAAACAATAGCCATGTATTGTTCTGTTTCTGTAGTGCGCTTTTTTGTTATTTCTACTTCGTTTGCAACATGGATAGAACTGACATAACAAAATAAAGTTCAGGCTAATGCTTAACAGTTATGTTGCCCGGATATGACGATACGGATACACGATACGTCGATACTGCGATACAATATTTCCTCAGAAACACCGATATGGCGATACGTACGTGTGTGTACTACCGGGTGTAGTTACTCCTACCTCTGATATATCACCAAAACAAATTCGACATACTCCTTTTATCATTCTAGATATACTCATATGACAATTATAAGATACCCTAATGTGAATCAATATATATATATATATATATATATATATATATATATATATATATATATATATATATATATATATATATATATATATATATATATATATATATATATATATATATATATATATATATATATATATATATATATATAGGACTAGTGTTTCATGCACCAAGGTGCCTAGGCACCAATATCAATACCCGTTGATTTGCTTGAGATTATAACGTTTGATGTGGGTATCTTCATATACCCATAAAAAGTATATTTGAGATGTCAAACTCAAAAAAATTTAAATTCAACTTCAGTTTAATTAGTTTGAACTATTTTTGTGGTATATACTCATTGTAGTTGCATTGAACTCAAAAGTAGTTCAAACTAGTTTGAACTGAGTTCAAAACTTACTTACCATAAATATATCAAGGGTATAAAACATTTTCATACCCAAACTCAAAAAAATTATCAATCATACACATGTATCGGATGTTGGTGCCTAGGCACCATGGTGCCTTATGTAATTTTCATATATATATATATATATATATATATATAGGAGTCTATAGTTTTTAGCGTATTTTGCAAATAACTTCATACACGCACATAAAAATGAGTATGTCTAAAAAATATACATACCATCACTGAAAAATTGTACATACCATCTAGATGGTTTTATATACTTATATACTATATGTACATATCCTTTGTTACACGAGATACTCTCTACGTTGTGAGATATGACATAGGGAGTAACTACTTCCAAGAGTAGAAAAGAGGCTTCTAAAAAAATACATTCTACTCCCAGTTTTACTCCTACCCATGATATACCATGTAAACGAACCTTGACATACTCCTTTATTAATATGGGTATACTCATATACTTATTATAAAATACTCCAATATGAACTACATGAAAAAATTGCAAAGCAGTAAATAGTTTTTAGTGTATTTTGTAAATACTTTCATGTACGCACATAAAAATAAGTATGTCTAAAAAAATATACATACCACATATGAAAAAATGTACATACCACCTAGATGGTCTTATATATCCGCATACTATATGTACATATCCGTCGTTACGTGAGATTCTTCTACGTTATGAGATATGACATAACGAGTAACTGCTCTCGGGAGTAGAAAAAGGCTTCCTCTATATATGTATATATATAATTCCAAAAATATACAATTACTGATGGCCTATGAGACATGGGAATACCTTAATATCATTGTTTTAAATATTGTGCTATAGCGATCAAGTTACCCCAAGCGCTACGTATCGGTTGTTATGGTTTGGTGCAATATCGCTGATATATCGGACCGATACACACATTATCCGCTGCAAGCTATATCAGTGCTACTGCCCAAGAACGTTCAAACTACCTCTGATATAGGGATGCGCCTCTTAATTTGCTAAGTTTTACTAATACTGGTCTCTCCATTGAATGTGCTTTCATATCCCCACCTAATCCAATTAATTAACCTTCCATATTCCCACAATCCCCAGCTTTGCTAGTTAATAACATTACTTCTCTTCCTATCCCATTGGAAATTTCTCTCTCATTAGAAGAGGAGGAAAGGGTCCATGCACACCTGAGGGGTTATACAAGGTAAGCCTAGTTCTTGATCTATTTCCTTGTATAATTTACCAAACAAAGCAAGCATGCGTTATCAAAGGATAACGAGAAGCCAAGCAATAAGCACAGATTCTCCATGTGGACAGAAAAGAAGGAACAAAGGGGACATTGGTTTTCCATTTTCTTCATCATAGGATGAAGATTAATCAACAAAACACTATATGACTTTTATTATTTTGATGTTATCTTAGATATAGACATATGGGATTTGATATTCTGGATGTTTTTATGCAAATTATGGTTGAGACTTATAGTGTAAGATTAAGTATCTTTATATTTTAAGTGTTTTATAGCTCAACATGTAGCGCCCGCTATATCTCCGATATATGCTATATGCTATAAAAATAGTTCATTGCTACGCTTCCGCTACCTGCTATCTAAAACCTTGCTTAATATTGATGAAAGTTTAAGCCAAATACAATAAAGTGTATACTCTATGCTACCGGCTACCACTACCAAGAAATGAGATTGTAAATAGATATTAGATATCTCAAAATTTATATAAATAACATAGTAACAAATACAACATGGCTTACATTATATAAGTGTAGCCCAAGCACTCCAATATTCCATCATTCCCTTTCTCCAAACTCCCAAGTCCACAACCAGTCTGTAGCAAAATAGAAAAGCAAATACGTGGCTCCTTCGCCTCGGTCTGGGAGGCGGCGGCGCTGTGAAGGGAGAGGTGGCAGCACTGGCAAAGGAAGGGGAGGGGCAAAGCGCCGCCGGACTGAGGCGAAGGAGCCACGGGTTAGGGGGGTAGTGATGGAGCAGAGGGGAGAAGACAACGCGCGGCGGTGAGAAGGCAACACAATTTTGCGCAACACTACCCCTAATGGTTAAACCACAAAGAATTATCCTAATGGTTAAACCACAAAGAATTATCCAACACTAGAAATAACAAGTTATCGTAAATAAGGATAAATATTTGCACCTAAACTTCGGATCACGCGCCCAAGAACTTTCAAAACCTCGTGCTGAGAATGTCTAGAACCATGCGCCTGGGGCTGGGAGCAAACCTAATCTTTGCGTAAACTACTAGCAACAATACCAATAAAATAACCCGGCGCGAAAGTGTCAGCGGAGGCAGCTGACACGCCATCTAGATCCTGGACGACGGTGGCGGAAGACGGTGGCTAGGGCTTGGAGTAGCGGCAAGCCACGACGAAAGAGCAGCTGCGGTGGAGGCAATGTACAGTGGCGGGAGACGGTGGGGTATGGCAGGGCGCAGGGTGACAATGCGTGGTAGATGGACGTGAGGGCCAGGTCAGGCACAACTTCCGGTCCAGCCCGGCTTCCACCCTCCTTTTTTTATTTTGGAATATCACGCGGAGGTCAGATCTCCAGTGAAGACGCCGCCTCCACCTCACTGCCGTTCAATCTCGCCTCTCCTGTAGCTAACCCACCTCGCCGCTGGTTGATCTCGCCCCCTCGCTGTCGAATTGGCATCGCCCCTACTTGATCCTGCTTCCCTAGACGTCGAATTGCCATGGCACGGAAGATAGGGGCGCCGTCGATGGAGCCGCACCACCTCCTCCCTCGCCGCCGGGCATGGGGGCGACTGGGACTGGGCGAGGGAAGGGGAGCGGCAGCCAGGTGTGGGAAGTGGCCAGGCGTGAGGGCGAGAGGATATCTGGGAGCGTGGGGGTGGCAACGCGAGGCGTGCAGGATTTTTACGAGTTAGGGTTGGGAGGTATCAGGGAAGTATTGGAGAAGTATCCCAGAAATATCAGGAATTTTTCTTTTTTGAAAAATCGGAATTTCGGGGATACAAGCAGGATATGTATCGACACGTATTGGGGCTGTATCTGTATCTGATACTGATACGCCGATTTTGTGAAGTACTGGTGCAGTGCAGCTTAACAGCTTGACAATTGCTTTATGTGTACTACTCGAAAAACTGTAATGAGAACGCTACTGCCCATGATGAGTACATGCCATGCAGTACTTCAAGTGTTTGTGGATTTGTGCTATAAGCCTATAATTCATGTCTTGTAACCTGATAGTCATTTTTGTTGCAAAATAATCTTTAGGAGCAAACCAGCTGGGGCTTAGCAAAGGCATAAGAAATGGAGTCGACTTATGCGTCTGAAGAAAGTAACTCAAAAGAGTCTTCTATAAATACATCTTCATCTCCAAGAGGAATTCCAGAAACTTTCGTGGATTTACCAACTCCGCCTGCTACGAAGGAAGTCACTAGCAGTGTTCATGAAAAACCAAATGCACACAAGGAACAGTCAGCCCAAGAAGCCATTTTGGATATCTCTAATGGGCTGCCAGCTGCTGTCAATAGTCTTGATTCATCCTCGCAGGTCCTAGAAAGGTCATATCCTGATTTAACAGAGCACCACGTGGAATTGAATTCCCCTACAGCTACACGTCCTGAAATGCTCTCTAATTCAGGACCAACTGAGGCATTAAAACACTCAAAGGAGGAGGATGCAGATCACTCTTCTTCAGCAGATGCCATTGAAATGAACCATATGTTTGTCAATGTCTCAACCGGTGCTGGAACTATGCCAACAAATGAGATGAAATCTAAATCAGGCAAGATATGTTATCAGACAAGCATAACTGTAAAGCCAAAAGTGATAGAAGAGTCAGAAACAAATCCTGAAAGTCCATATAGAGGCCTCGTTGACACTGCTGCACCTTTCGAGTCGGTGAGGGAAGCTGTCACCAAGTTTGGAGGAATTGTTGATTGGAAAGCTCACAAAGTTCAGATGATGGAGGTGATTCTTTTCAACCTTAACACTGCATATGAAACATATCCACATAGTCAAATAACTAAAATTATCTACTACATAGTTGAATTTTAATCATGTAGAATACTCTAAAAGAACTTTGTTTTATGCAGATACGCAAGCTCATACAAATTGAACTTGAAAAGGTTCAAAAAGAAATTCCACAGTGCAAAGAGGAACTAGAAGCTGCTGAGATGGCTAAATCACAAGTAGTTGATAAGTTAGAGACAACTAAGAGGATTATAGAGGAGCTGAAGCATGATCTGGAGAAAGCTCAGATTGCAGAAGTTCAAGCAAAACAGGATTCCGAGCTTGCACAACTCAGGGCGCAAGAAATTGATCAGGGAGTAGCTGATGAAGCTAGTGTAATAGCCAGGGCGCAAAAGGAAGTTGCCAAAGAAAGACATGAAAAGGCTGTCGCTGAACTTAATTCAGTAAAGGAGGATTTGAGAACATTACATGAGCAGTATGTTACCTTAGTCAATGAAAGAGACACAGCAATCAAAAGAGCAGAAGAAGTTGCTTCTGCTGGGAAGGAGATTGAGAAGCGAGTGGAGGAACTAACTTTAGAATTGATTGCATCTAAAGGGTCTCTTGAATTGGCCCATGCTGCACATCATGAAGCAGAAGAACATAGAATTGGAGCAGCATTGGCGAAAGAGCAAGATTGCCTTGCTTGGGATAGAGAGTTGCAGCAGGCAGAAGAGGAGCTGCAACAACTGAACAATAAGCTTGTGTCCAAAAATGATGTGAAGCTGAGTTTAGATGCAAATTTGCGCAAGTTGCATAGCCTCAAGTTTGAGCTGTCAGTCTATTTAGAGAATGTACTAAGTGAAGAAGCTGAAGGAGTTGCCGAGGAGCATGAGTCTGAAGATGCTAGACAAATTAGCAGTTCAATTAAGGAAACTCTAGCTTCAACGCAGAAAGAGCTTGAGGAGGTTAAAGGGAACATATTAAAGGCAAAAAATGAGGCCAACTTGTTAAGAGTTGCGGTCACAACCCTCAGAACAGAATTAGATAATGCGAAAAGTTCACTTGTCACGTTGCAGCAGAGGGAAGGTATGACATCTATTGCAGTTTCTTCACTAGAAGCTGAGCTCAACAGGACGAAACAAGAGATAGAATCTGTGAGGTCGAAGGAAGCAGATGCTCAAGAGAGGCTGGTGGAGCTCCCTAAGATGTTACAGCATGCAGCTCAGGAGGCTGAGGATGCGAAGGTGGCAGCTCACTCAGCACAAGAGCTACTGAGAAAGGCCAAGGAAGAAGCTGAGCAAACCAAGGCTGCTGCAACTACAGCAAAGATCAGGTTATGCGCTGTTCTGAAAGAAACAGAAGCATCCAAGGCATCTCAGAGGCTAGCGCTTGTGGCAGTTCAAGCGTTGCAAGAAAGCGAAGAGGCAAGAGATGTTGAGGATTCTCCCAGAGGAGTGACACTTCCTTTAAGTGAGTATTATACACTAAGCAAGAATGCGCATGAAGCTGAAGAGCTGGCAAATGAGAGGGTGACAGCAGCACTTGCGCAGGTTGAGTCAGCAAAAGGGTCTGAATCAAAGAGCCTAGATAGGTTAAATGAAGCATCCAAGGTGACGGATGAAAAGAAGGAAGCTCTTGAAATTGCATTGGAGAGAGCCGAGAGGGCAAATGAAGGGAAACTAGCCGCTGAGCAGGAACTGAGGAAATGGAGAGCTGAACATAAGCAGCGCCGAAGAGCTCACGAAGCCGCGAAACGTGCGGTTAATCCTTTGAGTAGTCCACCTAGGAGATTTGTTGAACAGAAGGGTCCTTACCACAAAGAGCAGGAATCAAAGCTACAGATGTCAGGTAGTAGTTACGAGGACATTGTTCCAAACCGAAAGTTAAGGAGGAAAAAATCGTTCTTCCCTTTGATAGGCTCACTTTTATCCAGAGAGACTCAGGCACAAACATAAGAGAACGAGGTCCTAAGGCTTGGACAGGCTTATTATTGTACATTGGTGTGATAATTTAATTTGTCTTGTAAGTGGTGTGGTGTAGTTGGTATAAACACAAGAGGGCATATTGTAGTATGTCTATATCATTTTTTGGGCAACTCTGGATAATTTTGCGATGAGAATGTGCATTTCTCTAGAAGTGTAGCTCTATCCTGTTCTGTTATGTTCCTTCTGAAACTCGGGAGGGAACTGACAAGTGCATCTTTTTGTTAATGAATACAGTGCGTAATCCACATCCTTCAACAGTGTAGCATCTATTGCGAAGTTCTTAAAAGTGTGTTCCAATGGAAATGTCCAATATTTGAGCATCAGCCTTGCAGCATATTCTCAAACAAATGTGGGTTCATGCAGATATAGATTTCACATATGCTACGTGGTGTAACTGAGCTTGCTATACACTAGGGATTCAATAATGAACAACAAACATGTCATTGGACTGGAGGCAATATCGAGCAACTGTGAATATCTGTCAAGAAAATAAGGGGAAGCTGCTTAAAGGGACGCCCAGCAAACATGGTTAATCCCAGCTTGTTTCTCTGAAACCTGAAGTTGGTAAAACCATGTCCTTCTGCCAGAACTCTAGCAGCAGCAGCAAAAGCATGACAGAACCAAATCAAATAAGCATGTAACACCCAAACAAAGGGCAATGCTACCAATAAACAGGGCACAGGGCTTGGCAAGTCGGCTTGGAAAGTAATACTACTGAGGAGTGAACATTGGCCATTCTTCAGCCAGTGTGGTAGAATCTCTTTTTGGACTGGTCATTCAACGAAGAATCCGCTTCATCCAGGCCCTACTGCCGCCCCACTTGAAGTTGATATACCCCACAAGCATTACCAATCTTTCCAAGATCATATTCTTCGTCCTAAGGACCCACAGAGAACAGCCAATCGTTGCAAAACAAGCACAATATGTTTGCACTAGTTAAGAATCTCGAGCCGAGAGGGTATACGAGAACAATGAGATTCTTTTGATAAAGAATAGGAAACTTTCTACCATTATATTCTTCAAAGGACCCACCGGGAAGCACAAAAAAGTATTGGAAAGGAAACGCAAAAAGCAAAGGTGTGAATTTGGACTAGGGTTCAGAAAACCAGCGATTACAGGTCAGTACCTGCCAGTTTTCGGTCAAACCGGTGGGTGCAGGGAAATTGCAAGCCGGTAATGTCACTACCGGTTCACCCCTTACACCCCTTTTCTATATCATATTCAACAGAAACATGCATATTAGTGTCTAATTCTTAACTTCCATTCACTGGATTTTGGAGAAAAAACAAATTGAAAATTCACAAATGCAAACCGGACTGGTTTCGGGTCAGAAACTGGCCGGTTTCTCGGCGAAAACAGGAATGAATCCTGGTTCCAGTTTTACCCCAGAACAAGAGGTATGAGTGAAATATAGGTGGGCTTTTTACAGCTACGGCTAATGGATTTTAGTCCTAACACGACCGTTTGGGCCAACAAATTGAATGTCGCTAAGCCGCTTTGAAAAGACTATCATGATGAATCACCTCAAAGAGAAACCATTTTATTTGTTTATGCAAAGTAAGTCATAAATTATAAATTAAAAAATAAGCCTAAGACATGCCAAACATGCCAACCACCACGAGGAAATTCTCCACCTAGGAGGACAATGGACATCCTCCTAAGTTCATTGCCGTTGGATACTGTTCCGAGATCTATCCTAGTTTTCAGTGGGTAGGAAATAAATGTAACTCACATGCGGACCCAAAGGCTACACGAATCTCAAAGCAAGAACAAGGGGGGAGGGAGTGTAGGAGGACATCCTCTTGAGATTTGTATTTCCCCCAACTGCTCATACAGTCAAGACTCAAGAATGAGCAGAACTTTAGATAAAAAAAAATAGCTACAGAATGGAAATTAACAAATAATTGTAGTACTCCAATCTCCTCACTTATATTGATGGTTTCATCATACATATAATTGTAGTACTCCAAATTAACAAGATACAAATAGGACAAACTGACATATAATTGTAGTACTCCAAATTAACAAGATACAAATAGGACACACTTGCAGTTTGGATTAATTTGAGAACTACATCTGTTTGGACGATAATATGAAGTACACTCGGTCTCGAAGGAAAAGAAGTCTTCAGAATACTGAAGTAGTTCATCTCTCGCAGCTGCTGCGTGCTGCAGGCATAGGAATCAAATAATTGCAGACCTCCGCATCAGAAAAAAGAGATGCCATTCTCCCTCGCTCCATCAGAGAGGCAGAATAAACTAACGTGCCGCACACGACGAACATACGAGTGACAAGAGACAACCCTCGCAACCTGCAGATAGAAACGAATAAAGCTACTACGTGTACTAGTCTACTACTACTAAAAAAACAGTGATGAGATCCAGTATAAAAGGAGCACGAACTGCAAGCTTCCAACCTGCACTACAAGTAGAAGAACATCCTCTAGAAAGGAAATCAAAGCAATGGCTATCGCTGCTCTTGCTCATAATGACAGGGGGGCGCCCAAGGAGCGCGAGGTCATGACGCCCGAGGAGTTCAAGAAGTGGCTCAAGAAGTTCGACACCGACCACGACGGCCGGATCAACAGGTCCGAGCTCCGGCGGGCCATCCACGAGAGGCGCCGCTGGTTCGCCACCGTCAGGGGCTGGCTCGCCCTCCACCACGCCGACAAGAACCGCAATGGATTCATAGATGACAATGAGATCGATCATCTTCTCACGTTTGCGCAGAAAAATCTGGGCTTTAAGATAACTGCCTAGCCACTAGAGCGGCGGTAGCTCCATGGATTCATCTGTTCCAACTGCTAGTTGATCGTATATATAGTTACTAGCTTAATTAACCAATTAGGTTTTAAAGTTACTAGCTTAATATAGCCAGCTACTTAAGTTAATTACTGGCTTCTCTAGTTTATTTGTGTGGTTGTGGTAGCTTTAACGTAGCATGCATGCAAGCATGTCAACTTCTCCTGAATAATATGTGTAAAAAGCAGAAGAAGCTGCGTGCATGTACCATGCAGTTATCACTTATCGGTGTTTGTGTGATACCCCATATATGTATGTATGTACACGCGCGCCCGCGCGGGGGATTTGATGCTTGTAGTTCATCGAGATGAAATTCAGTATCTATGTTACTATAGTCTCGCAGATTAAACATATCCTATCTGACTATCTATGTTACTATGAAATTTGTTACTCTTGAACACATCCAGATAGATCAAGATTGATTTTCCTTTCATTGCTGCGGTGTTGTTTATATTTTGTAATCTGAATTGTTCTTGTGGTCCATGACCACAGTTGTACCCTCAGTCCTTCAATGAATTAAGCAGAGCACCTGCATAGTTTCCTCAAAAATTAAATGAATTTACTAAGATTAGCCGAGAACATGGACATTATTCAGGTAAGGCTGGAATGTTTTCTGAAACCTGAAGTTTGTAAGGTCATCCTTCCTGCCAGAACCCTAGCTAGGGGCAGCAACAAAAGCAACAGAACTACTAATACTGTTGTTTTACGCAAAGTAGCAAAACCGTCAGTGAACAGAACAAGCTAGCAAGGTTTGGCGTGAAAATGAGACGCAACAAAAAAACTAGGGAAAAAGCATATATTGATACTTCTTCAGCCAATGTGGTAGAATCTCCTTAATTTTTTCTTTGGACCAGCCAGTCAATGAAAAATCTGCCTCATGAAGGCACTACTACTTCCCAACTTGAAATTTATCCATCCCACGTGCATTTCCAAACTTTCTGAGATTCTATTCTTCCCAAGGATCCACAGAGAACAACCAATCGTTGCTAGAACTTGGTTTTAGAAGGACCATATGAGACGGTTTAGAGTTTTATTGTGATAAACTATTATCATTTTAGAGAATTGGAAATTTGGATTTTGCAAATTTGCGATTTTACTTTGGTTGAATTTTGTAATTTTGGGAAATTGAGTCATGGATTAATTTGGATTTACCTAAAATAGTGTATATGTGTTACAAAATGCTTCTTAAAGTTAACGTGGGTCAAGTTGTGAAGAACTTATGCTCAGAAATGATTTCTTGATCTTTAAATGTGCAGGGTCACTTGAAGTCAACCATGGTAAACAGCGAGAATTGGGGCAACAGTCATAAATGAGCCAACGTCCAGAATGATAAAAAATGCCAGATGAGATGGCTAAGCTCAAGCATAGTATAAGAAAAGCGGGAAATATTGAAATGAAGTTCAAGCTATGGGTTGCATCATGTGGCTTAGTCGGTACTAGTGAGGCATGGTCCTATGAAATCGGAACAGAAGAGACTTGCCAACACGTGGCAAGTCAGTTGTACATCTATACATGAAAAATATGACGATTGCTTACAATGAAAGATGAAAACAAGATCAAAAAAGGTATTTGGTAAGTTGACCAAAATATTAGAAACTATTTTAGATGAAAACCGCGGCACTTGAGAGAGTCATTTTGATCATGGAGAGGCTGAGGAGATCAAGTTGGATCAAGGTTAAGGATTTAGCAGATTCGAGCTTATGGACTTTGAAAAGCATGTATAAGTATAGTGTGTGAGTTAAAATCCACGCGTGTAGGGTTATCAGGTTTCTCCCATATTTGATACATGGATAGTATGCACTAAGAGTTAGATAGATATTGATTGCCTATCTATTTAACAAGTTAGGATGGTCCAACTTTTACCATTGAGTTCATGAGTTATAGGTTTAGGGTTTGACATAATTTGAGTGATGTGATATACTCTCTTGTCCTGCAGGTGCAGTGGTTATAAAACTTTTATTCTCAAGTAACAATATATCAATCATTGTTCATTTCTTATGTATTCATTTTGAGTTGATTGATTTGCTCTTGGTTTAGTTGATTTTTTCTATTCTCTCTCTCTTTCTTGATTTTGCTGTGCCAAGGATATATAAAAGATGGAAATGGTCTTCAGAAATCAATCTCCACATATATCTAGACACTTGGTTAGCAAGTTTATAAAGAAACCTGGTTTTTGCTCTTTTTTGCCTCTCTGAGTAATTTCATCATCCAGCTATTTTTTGCATTTATTTCTTTGGGAATATATTTAGAATCATCTTGGCCATCAATCATCTACGAGTAAGTCATATTCACTGTTTTTGGTTTAATTTTTCCTTTAAACAGAAAAAGATCAGAACTTTAGCAATAATTTTCTTTATCATTGTTTGAAATATGTTTATGATATCCTAGAGAAGGTCTATACCAAGTTTTAAGTGATTTGGAGCTTTCGTTTGGAGTTAGATCAATTTTAGGCTTTGACCCGGTTTTGGTGCAGCAGAAATTGTCCAATTTTCTTAAGTTCTTTTAATATTTTTGGTTGGGATAGGTCCTTAAGGTTATAATATAGCCTTGGTTTAAGTTTCAAGTCTTTTGGATTTACGGATCAAAAGTTCTATTGATTTTTGGGTTTGAAATAGAGCTTTTTTACTATTTACCGATTTGAAATCAGTGTAGCAGCGTGATTTTTTTTTTTCAGATTTTTTGCTTCTTGATCTTTATAGTTTCTTATAGCTATTAGAATGATGAATCGTCGAATACTTAGGAAAAAAATTTTAAATGCACTATTTACCTCCCTCTATTGATATACCAGTCCTATAGTTTAAAGGCTTGGTAGTCCATTTTGCCTGAGATGATTAATTATAAAAGAAACTAGTTTTTTTGAAAGTATATTCTTCAGAAGCGCTCACTGTAACACACTAACACACATAAAATATTCCAAAGGAAACACGCGATTGATTGTGTTGGCACTCTGGCAAGAATAAATCCAGAGAAAACATATCAGGGTATGTATTTGTTCCGACCGCGTAGATATATGAGTGAGATGGGATCATGGGAAGGCAGCCTAGGCGCAAACACCCACAGAAAAGAATTCTTCTAAGCACTTGAAACCAAATCAAAACTTCAGAGTTCAGACAGTGCACAAAGCGGCCTTGAAGCTAGGAATGATTCAAGAAGGAAAACGCCGGTATCTGATTTTTTTTTTACGACAGTAGCCTTGAATTCTTAATCCTACATCTGATTACAGTATTCCAAACCAAATATAAAAGCAAGATAATATTTCAATTTGAATATGTTGGAGTATATTGTCCACCATTCCTCATCAGTTTAAACTTTTAGGTAAACTAGTTGGTACATAAAACTCAATATGGTATCAGAGCCAAGAAGTCCTGAATTAAAGAATATGCTAACACAATATTTAGGTAGTGCTCTGAACAACTGTAGGCTTTTGGCTTTTTTTACATTATAGCGGCTAAAAAAGTACTGTAGCGAATGTTAACTTTTTTGACTAATTAAATTTTAAAAATAAAAAATATATCATCATAGATAATGCAAAGGAATAAGGGGGAAAAAGCCAAAAAAGTCAAAAAAAAAAGATGAAATTAAGAAGCCAATATGTTTCAAAAGCTAGAAATCAGAAGCAAAAGTCGTTCGGAGTAGTCTTTAAATCGTAAGGTGGAGTGTTAAAATATATTATCCATCCTCTCGTCAGAATAAGCTTTTCAATGAACCGTTTAGTGCGTGAAATTTAATAGAATATGTGAAGTACATCAGGACAGAAAGTGAGATCGATGTGGGCACAAACACATAAACCACCTTGATGAATACACTGAAGTTGATCTTACATTTGCAATTTGCTTGCTGCTAGCTTCAAGCGTGCATATATATGAATCAAATAATTGCAGACCTACACGTCAGAAAAAGCGACCGATGCTATTCTCTATCGGCCCATCAGGTAAAAAATGGAATCAAATAATGTGATACGCACTTTCATATATAAAAGAGAGATGCTGCTAAAGCGGCAAACCCTAAAGCAACTCGCCCTCCACAGAGAGCGAGAAATTCAGACAACCCTCGCAGCCTGCAGATAGAAACGAACAAATCTACGATGGAAACATGCATATGGATCAGAACCGGTATAAAAGGTGGTGCAGCTGCGAGGATTCAAGGACCTGCACTCCTATAGCTAGAATTAGAATCGCAGTCTGCAAGGACTCTTGAGCTTGTAAATCAAGGCCAGCCAGCCATGGCGATCAGGGGCGTCCCCTCCAGTCGCGAGATGACGGTGGAGGACTTCAAGGAGTGGCTGAAGCAGTTCGACACAGACGACGACTGCCGGATAAGCAGGAACGAGCTCCGGGCAGGGTTTTTTTTACCGGTTTTTATTTTTAATTGAAGAGGACCGGTAAGTCTGGTTTAGCCGGTTTTCGGTTTTTTTGGAGAAACTCGGTACAAAAAATTCAAACGAAATTTAAAATTTAAATTTATACCAGCCGGTTATTGGCGATAACCGGCCGAAAATTGGTTGAAAATATCGGCTGAAAATTTTTAAACAAATTTTAGCAAAAATTCTTTCTAAATTTGACAAAATTCATGTAAAAACAAAATTTTCAAAGCCGGTTTGAATTCCTGCCGAGGTCACCGGTAAACCCGGTAATACCAGTTACTAGCCGATTTTCGACAGAAAAAAAACCATGGCCGGGGCGGCTGGTCCACCACCTCGAGAGCTGGGCGCGCCGACAAGGGCAACAGTGGCCTCAGAGCAAGTACAATAATGCTGACTAGGTCGCCTCTAGCGAAATCCACATCAACACAATCCTATGTGGAAGAGAGAGAAAAGAGGAGAGAGAGGCAAGCTGCCCCTCATGCAAGAGGTGACCTCTAACACATCATACGAGGAGAGAGGCAAGCTGCCCCTCATGCAAGAGATGACCCCTGATATATTTATGCAAGTATTAAATGTTTGAGTACTTTAGTAGAAGTAATCTCTACTCAACTTATTGTATTAGCTACCTCCACCATGAGTCACATGTACTCTTTTTGCTTATTTGGCTGGTCCTAGAAGTGGCAGCCACATCTTCTATTAAACTTGCTCTCATCGACAACCGCGAGATGGAGAACCTCGTCGCCTTTGCTCAGAAAGATCTGGGCTTTAAGATATCTGGCTGGTAAATAGAGTGGTAGGGATCCGGAACTAGCTCCTCCATGGGTTTTTAACGCTTGACCTATCTTTTAATTTAGACGTGTCGACTTCTCCAGGATAATGGTTCTATTCTTTTTAATTTATTATTTATGATTTATAGTTTTTCTAAACAATAAACGGGGAGGTTTCTTTGTTACTGTTTCGAAGTAGCTTATCGGGACAATTTTTTCGAAATAACTTATCAACAATTAGTTTATTCGCATAAACACTCATGCTAAGGCTAAAAGATATTAGCCGTAGTCATAAACCATCAGC
Source organism: Dendrocalamus sinicus (assembly GCA_036346575.1). Taxonomy (NCBI): domain Eukaryota; kingdom Viridiplantae; phylum Streptophyta; class Magnoliopsida; order Poales; family Poaceae; genus Dendrocalamus; species Dendrocalamus sinicus. Next base: position 3,871,463 of record CM070660.1, on the reverse strand, counting down.
CGTAGCAAAAAAGAACGCACACAATATGTGTAAAAGTAGGAGAAGGTAATGTGCTATGCAGTTTTATGAGTGTGTGTAATGCTATGTTAGTTTAATGCTGATATAAAGACGAAAGTGAGTTTGGCAATTGATTACCAACAGTGCAAAACTTTTAATACCATCTCTCACTCTCAGGGGGATTACAAGAGATGGTAAGTCTGATAATATCCACAACGAAAAACCAAATTTAGCACACAAAAAAAGTACATGTTAAGTACTTCGGGTAAGGTTAAATGTACATATGACAAGCCCAAACCTTAAAAATCAACAGAGGTGTAACAAGCAACATATTGCCGAAGGTGATCCAAACCGCCGGTAAACCCGAGTATTCTTCTATGTTAATCTCTTCTTTATGGCATGAATCAAAATTTTGCCCTTTCTAGCACTACTGCGGAAAAGGTCATCACAGATAGTTTCATAAACCGTCTAAATTTATGGATCATTAATGACATGAGGTTATCACCGATGATTTTTTAACCGTCTATGATACATATTATCACAGACGGTTATTAACTCATAACCGACAGACAGTTTGTAGTAAAAACCGTATGTGATAGCTGATGTATCATAGACATTTTCAACTACAAACCACTTGTGATAGTCAAAGTCAACTATCACAGACGGTTTGTAGTTGAAACCGTCAGTGATATCTCAGCTATCACAGACGATTTCTACTACAAACCGTATGTAATAGTAAATTATCACAGATGATTATAACTTAATAAACATCTGTGATAGTCTACTACAAACCTAAATCTATTTGTGTTTGTTGGCTAGTTTCAGAAAATGCTAGCCATGTCATCTGAAACAAGCAGAAACACAACAAGTACACATATACATCCAATTCACATTTATTTCAGAAGTAAGAACAACCATTTCACAATTCAATTAACTCATATGAAATAAATTAACCATATTCAAGAACAAATACATACATGTACGATTAAGTTCAATCTTATCTCAATCAAATTCATTCTACATTATGGAACTCCCCATCTTTATTTATGACTCGAGATATTAAAAGATACACACACTGTCCTCGAATTTTTTTAATGTCGTCAGTTCCAACACAGTTGTAGCGATGGTCGCAACCTATCGGTAGGAAGATCAATGCCGTGCATACATATAAATTGATAAGTATGGAATAATTATTGGAAAATTGACAAACCTGAGGATAATTGGTCTTTGCAAAACCGATGAGTAGTTCTATATTGTGACAAACATAATGATGAGGACATCTCTATTACAATAATCCTAAAAAAGAAAATAATTCTAAAAATTTGCACATAAATCAAAAGGAAAATGAAGGGTCGTAGCTACTTATTTTGGTAGGACTATATTATAACAACACAAATTAATCATATATAAATATTATAGTTATATAACAAATACAATTGTATTTCAATTATAGAAAATAAAATTATATATTAAAAATAATTATATCATAATATTTAACTGTGCAATTGCATACATAAATCTGTTAGTTATCTCACAATAAGGGCATCGATTTTTCAGCCAGTGCGTGGTAGAATCTGTTTTCGTCCCCTTTTGAACAGCCAGTCGACGCAGAGTCTATTGTAGGCCCTACTACGTGTCACCACTTGGAATTTATCCATCTCAATTGCCACATGCATTATACCAAACTTTCGGAGATTCTGTTCTTAAGGACCCACATATATATAGAACATCCAATCGTTGCTAAACGAGCATAATGGAGTAGCGTAGTTTACAGCTTGGGAAAGATAAGTACATTTGCCTTAATGGTATATTTTGTGATATAAATTTGATCGAGCATCACTTTTAGTTAGATCCGATCACAACTGGTTGTTCCGACTACTTGAAGAATTCGATCAAAAAGGCGATACAAATTAATCGGAGGTTATGATTGGGATTATCTTCGAGTTCGTAATGAACTATGCACTGACCCTCATTAATATGATGCTCTAAGGTGCATGCACCAATTGAAGTCAGACGTAGCTACTTAAGGCATTTTCGACTACAACTCTACACCGCTATCTTCTGAGTCTTTTTGAGCGGGGTGCTGTTCTCATCTCTGAGAAGTTTACTGTTTTAGTTTCTGATAAGCATCTGTTTCATTACCGATTAGGACTACACTCCTTCCTCGTTTAGGACTCTCGTCCTAAGACTATTTATACCTCCTATAAACTTCACGATAAAAGGCACGTAGAAATAGAATCACATATATACAAAAAGTATTCTGTAACTTCTTTTCATATAGTAATTCCGTTGATTGTGTGTTAGTATTTTTTTTCTCAAAAGAGTTTTTTTACGTTAAATCTCTATCTCGTGTTTCTCGATTATTCTTTATTGATTCCGTATCTTGTCTTGTCAGATTTCATATCAAATGGCATATTCCATCCTAACACTTAAAGATGATAACTACAGTACTTGATTGATCCTTGACCTTATACGAATAGCTAGCTGCCTGCAGGCATAGGAATCAAATAATTGCAGACCTCCGCGTAGAAAAAGGAATGCCATGTATTCTCCCTAACTTGGATCCATCAGAGATAAACAAGCGAAACGAGATGGCGCACTCACATACGAAAGATGTGATCGATGCTGAAGCGGACAGCACGTACCGTGTAGAGACGAATAAAGCGACGATACGAACACACCGATCAAAACCTGCATATAAAATGAGGACATGAAGGATTCCAGTAGACTATTCTAATATAAATTAAAAATTTTACCATATAAATTAAGAAAGCCATATAAGTAAATGATTATAGATCATTACCACTAGACACACAATACAGTGAAAGAAGAATTGAAGCAGTCGGGTTCAACGTAGTGCGCATCGGTGTAGTGGAAATAATCGATCGTCCAACGTCCTTGAAAACGATCTTCGGAAGCTGATCATTCTCTAGTGATAGCTGATCTCTATGAGCTGATTACTTTCTCCTCGAATTGTCCTAATAACACAATAGTCATAGTAGCGTCTCTACTGAAGTCTGCATATCCAAAGATGAAACACCGTACGTTGGTATGCTATTATCAACGCATACAGCAGGGGCCTTTGGAAAAAGGCGACTAGGGTTTTGGTGGGTGATGTGATATATCTATGTCTAACCCAAGTCACCTCTTTATATAAAGCCTCTGACCGGTTCCTTATCCAACACAAGTAGAGAACATATCCCACTCGAAATCTATTATCTGGACCTTATTATTTCAACCCATTAAACGTGTGACCCTATAGGTTCATGTATACTTGATTGCAACCCAAAAACACTTTTTCAATCACTAGTCGGTAGTGGTCCTTAGTAGAATATATCAACCCTCAAACATACACAAAAATCAAACTGGGCGAACTCTATGTAATATGATCTGCAACCAATTTTTAGTCACTCATGATTAGTTCATAACTCCTTACAACCAGTTCATATCTGGTTACGACCGGTCCGTATCCCCATACGACCAGTTCACAGATCAATTAGTGATATGCTTGATCAACTCATGACTAGTCAATATACTCACACGACTAGTTTGCATCTGGTTTGGACTAAACAACATTGTCGAGATTTTGATATCGATTTTATGTATGATTTGTTTGGATTCAAGGAAACTCTTAGAAAACCTGGTGTATGCACATGTAGAGTAGAGACACGGGAATTTTTATACAGATTCGGGCCTTCTCCTAATATAATAATAACTCTATGTCCTGTGTGATCATTAATCACCAGAAAAGGATTACAATTGAGAGTAATGCGAATGCCTAGCACTATCTTCTCCCTTGATCCGAATACCTCTCTCTTTCTCTCTTTGACGTTAACCTTTATATAGTTAGTAAAGCAACGACAGTTGTCCCGCGTCAGAAGACGCTTTAATGTTTCAGATAATAACCGCCTGGCGGAAGTTACTATTAGAGAGACGTAAAAGGCCGTTCGCCGTGTAGTGGTTGTTATCAGAGAGAGATCGTGTGCGATTATTGGATAAACACACGTTCTAACTGCCTTATCAAATGAACCCGCGATACAGTTGTTCATCGTAGACATATTAGTCAGAGATAGGTTGGTCACAGCAAAGTCTACAATCATAAGTTGGTCACAAGTCAACTTACAACTACATGGTCGAAAAAGGACTTATGACCGTATGGAGTAGTTGTAGTAAGACTTACGACTATTTGGTTGTAGAAGGACTTATAATCAAGGGGGTGGTCACAGTAAGACTTATGACTATGTAGTCGTAAAAGGACTTACGACCAAGGGGGTAGTCGCAGTAAGTCTTACGACTATATGGAGCAGTCGCAGTAAGACTTAGGACTATTTGGTTATAGAAGGACTTACAACCAAGAGGGTAGTCGTAGTAAGACTTACAATTACGTGGTCATAGAAGGACTTACAATCAAGGGGGTAGTCACAGTAAGACTTATGACTATATGGTCGTAGAAGAGCTTACGACCATCCTGTCATATTTACCTCTTATAGATAAGGGATATATTCAAGGGATATAATGACGTAATAATTTGAGGATAATTCTATCCTCGTCATCTAGCCCCCCAACTTCAAGTGAAGATAACTCATTCGACTAAGTATAGTCGAAGATAATAAGTGGTCAAAAGCAAAGCCTTTCTCAACTCTATCGACTAAAAATTGGCTTGGTCGATTTGGTAATTTCGCTTGAGTTGTGAAGACAGATAGACATCAGACAGTGGGAATGCATTCAATTTCCCTCGACCCATCTGTCGAATCGATTCCCAAAGCGAACGTTTGGTTCCCAAGAGAAGTAATCAACGCATTGGCTTAACTTACCGGGGGTAACATTTGGTTTTTCACTTTCCTTATTTGCTCCGATTCGTTTGAGCTCTTTGCCTCCAATCAATCTCCATAATCTTCTTTAATCTCACACAAATCCCTTCTAAGCATCCACAAGAATGACAAAATCTTCATCAACCTGGGCTGAATAAAAGATGGATCATGCCAAGATGAAGGCATTAGAGACTGTAGAGAAGATCTCGTTGTGGTGATTCGTAAGATGGATCGAAGCCACTGGACAACGCTGGCCAACTGAACAAATCGAAGAGATTCCAGTGTTCCAGGTGTACTGTGAGTATGGCCTTCGTCTCCCTGCTCATCCTTTCTTGACGGCCGTTCTCGAGTATTTTGGGGTTGAACTGGTGAACTTGGTTTCCAATTCAATCATAGTGCTCAGCGTCTTCATATACCTATGCGAGGCGTATTTGGGTATCCCGGCAGATCTCGAGCTCTTCCGGTTCTACTACGAGATGAGCCGACAAACAGGGATTGCTAGGAGTTGTGAATTGAAGCTCCATGATGGAAAGATAGAGCTTTTCATCTCCATGTTTACCTGATGTTCATGGCTGGGATGGAAGAAGAGGTTGTTCTACTGGGAGACAACCAGTGAGGACAGCCTTTCCTTCATTGGGAAGGCCGCCGAGAAGAACAGTCTTTGGAACTCAGCCCCCAAAGACATCACAAGAATAGCCCCCTACATCTCAGCCATTAAGGAGCTGAGGAACAAGGGGCTTATGAGCTGGCATATGATGAAGGACTTCATCACACACCGTATTAGTCCCTTGAAGCGTCGAGCTCATCCTATGTAGATATACTCAGGAGTCTCGGATTCAACCCAGGACTATGAGAATGGTAAGTGAGACTAGTACTCGTATTCGTAACCAGGTTACATTTTCTAAGTACTCTTTATCGACTATCATGTTTATTTGTTCAGACCTTGATTTTGAGGAAATTAATTCTCGAGTCAAGGCCATTTGCAAAAAGGCTCCATCGCTTGAGGTGGAGGCTCCCCGTATTCTGGTAGATGTTTCTGCCGAAGATAGGGAAGAACGCTTAAAGGTAATTGAAAAATCAATCTCATCTTTAAGACTTCTTAGTCATAATGCATGACAAAGTGGTATCTTCCTCTTCTGCAGAGCGTAGGTATGAATTTTCGTCAAGACAACCAAGGGGTCAAATTGATGGTGGTTGCTGAAGAAGTGGAAAAAAATAAAGGCTCCCCCAACCAAAAGGTGTCGACTGGTTAATTAGTCGATAAGAAAAAGGGGAGCACAATTGCTGATGTCCTCCTTAAAATTCTACCTTCGGCTACCTCGAGTGCTCCTATTCAGTAATTTATTGCAGATATAGGTGCAGCAAGTGAAATAGGGGCAACCACATTGAAGCAATCGACTCCTACGATCAAGTTACCTTTCTATTATAACATCAAAACTGACTTCGTTTGCCTTTCTGAAGGCTTTATCAAGTGTCTTGAAAAAGTAAACTGTAAGAGTTTTGTGTCTTTTGTGAAGGAAATTGCCACGTCGACCGAACCTGTGATCGAGAAGGAGATCGTCCCGATGATCGAAACTGGCTCTGACCATCAGGAGGGACAAGAAAAGGAACTAACAGCAACCCTTGTTGTAGACCTTCGACCAGATGTTGTCAAAGGGGCTCAAGTCTCTCGACTGGAGGTGGTCGAGAAGTTCCTCATTCTCCCACAACCAAACGTGGTTGTGGAAAAGAAATCGAAGAACCCACTCTTTGGGAGGGTTTCTTCCAAATTCACGTTAAAAGTAAAGACTCAAGGTATAAAAATGTAAGTACATATACCGTATTTTACTTTATTTTTTAACTGCTAATTCATTTCTTGCGATTGTAGTTTGGCCTCTCCATCACTTAAGGATGCCTCTATTGAGATACCTCTTGCAGCTCTGCCCGCCATCAAAAGAACGGTGGAGAAGGTGGTCGAAGAAACGGTGGATAAGGGTTATATTTAAGGAATATAATGACGTAATAATTTGAGGATTATTCTATCCTCATCAAACATGTTTTCATATTCTTCTTTTACCTCACGATATCTGATCAAACTCCAGGTGAAAAACGTGTCATTCATGGACTGTTAAATCTTTCCTTCAATCACTCCATGGTATAGCCATGCACTTTCTTTATCCAACCACATCGAGGGGCCCAGAGATATATCTCATGTTATGTAGGAAGGGTAAATCCTATATCCGATCAGTCATATTCCTTCGCATGTTTTATAGTATACCCAAAAACTACCTTTATAATTACCTAGTTACAGAGTAGCATTTGACAATCCCTAAATACACTATTATATATGTGGGAAACTATACTGATGTCAGGTATAATTATTATACATTATTATTGCTTGAGACCCACTGATGACACACAAAGACATAACAATCTCTACAATATCTTAAGGTGGGTCAATCCAACACCATATTCTCTAACATGTGACCACATTATTGATTTAATGTCACCATATCTATGACTCATGAAATATAATCATCAATCAATGATGTATTAATCTATAAATCATAATTGTCTTACATAATAATATGCGATCATAAATAATTTAAAATAACATCAAAACAAAAATAAAAAGTTTCATGAACAAATTATATACTTGTTGATCAATACGAAAGATATTTATGTAAGAGATAAAATAATATATTATTTAAAAATATAAATATAGAAGTGATATAATTATCTTTATTATGAACTCCATGTCATATCACTCGTAGAAACAGTTGCGAGCTCCGACGTGCAGCTAGGCAGCTAGCTAAAAGCCATGTCTATGGTTAAGTGTCTGCAGACGCCGGCCATACCTGTGGCTACGCAGGCCAGGTGCCTGAACTTCGGCAAGGATGATACGACCAAGATGAGGGTCGAGGAGTTCAAGGTGGTGATCATTTGGGCTTATTTTTGGTGGCTTATGGCTGAAAAACACTGTAGCTGGCTGAAAAAACACTATACCTGAGAGGCTTATTTAGCATAATTAAATTTAAAAAATTAAAAAATATAAAAATATGTTAGCCCATTACATATAATATAAACAAATACGGGAAAAAAAGAACCGGCAAAAAAGCTCAACAAAAAGCTAAAAGTTCAGAAAAAGACGAAATTTATGAATAGTAAAAAATCAACCGGAAGCTAAAAACTGAAGTCCAACAGATCACCCCTAAGAAGTGGCTGATGCAGTTCGACACCGACCACGACAGCTCCGGAAGGCCAACCGCCGCCGGGGCACCTGGTTCGCTAACCTGAGAGCTTGGTGCGCCCTGCAGCACGCCGACAGGAATCGCAATGGCTTCATAGACGACCACGAGATCGAGAACCTTATCGAATTTGATGAGAAGGAACTGGGCTTCAAGATATCCAAGGACCTACAGTCACCTGGAAGACAGAAATTTATGTACTTTTTAGTTAAGCTACCACAAGCGAATAGTACGTACTGTGCTGGTACTTTAGTTATTGCTAGCTTTGAGGTTGCTGGGTTTTCTTTTCTTTTTTGTGTGTTGTAGTAGCAGCTTCAGCTTGACATGCCAGCTTCTCCCGAATAATGGTATGTACGGAAGCAGGAGAAGGTACGTGCTCGATCCACAGTTTGTTTGAGTGCCTGTGTGATGCTAAATCGGACAGTTTTTTAAAACAAATTTTTCAACGGTTTCTTAAGTTTAAAATTATACACGTCGTCAGTGTTGACATCTCTGTCATTCACTGTCATCTTAAAAAGTACAGGCAAAAAATATCAGTCGCAGCTCAAAAGAACATGACCATGTGTGTTGATTAACTAATGCTTGAAGTTGCAATGTTTAAAGGCAAAACTTGGGGTCTACTCCCTCTGGTCATAAAACAATGTTGTTTTGGGTACGTCTAGTCAAACTCTTGAAACTTTTAATATCTATATCTTTCCAATATTTATATCGAACATATGAAAACGATACGTATAAATTTATCTCAAAAAGAACTTTCATAAAAAATATAATTTTAGATTTATTCCACGTGTCCAAAGCATGATAAATTTTCATGAGACCAAGGCACGGTAAAGACAAATTTCCATGCATCCAAGGCATGGTAAGGTTAAATTTCCATGCGTCTAAAGCGTGGTAAAACTTCCATGCATGCAGTAAAGCCAAATCTCCCTGCCTCCAAGGCATGGTAACATTAAATTTCCATGCTGCAAAGTGTGTCAAAGTTTGATCCTTAGCCAAATTCCATGACTCCAAGGTAGGGGTGAAAACGGGTCGGGTTAATCCCGACCGATCCGGCACCGAATCCGATTGGTACCGAATCTGACTAGTACCGAATCCGGAGAAAAAAATATGAGTTAGGATATGGTAACAGCAATATCCGTCCGAATCCGAATATCCGTCCGAATCCGATACGTCTTCAAGTATGATTTTAGGTTAGTGCTACTATTTGACGTTTCATTTTCTTTTGTAATGGTAAAATAAAATCTTCCACATCAGCTATTAAATAGTAACATCAAGTCAGTGCATCCTACTCCATTTACTGCATTGTATGCATTCCTTACAAACAAGTAGGGGTGCAAACGAATTGGGTTAATCCCGACCGATCCGACACCGAATCCGATTGGTACCGAATCCGATTGATACCGAATCCGGAGAAAAAATATGGGTTAGGATATGGTAACGGCAATATCCGTCCGAATCCGATCCGTTTTCACCCCTACTCCAAGGCGTGGTAAAGCCAACATTCCATGCCTCCAACGCATGGTAGGATTAGATTTCCATGCATCAAAAGCATGGTAAAAAAAAGCCAAACTTCCCTGCTTCCAAGGTATGGTACAATTAATTTCCGCCCATCAAAAGTATGGTAAAAGTTGACCCTTAACCTAGCCACTAGGACAAGTGCACTGGGAATGGGCCATAACTTAGACCCCTACGGTGGTCGGGTGCGGCGGCCCCCAGAGAGACATAGGGGGTAGCCCATCACACGTGGGTGCCATTCCCACACGATACCCCAATTGGGCACTTTTTGCTCGGAGCGTCACGAGCCACCCGAACGTGCACAACTCTCCAAGAATGAGCCATAACTTAGGACCCTAAGGTGGTCGGACATGCCAGTCCCCTAGAGGGACACGGGGGTAGCCCATTGCACATGGGTGCCATTCCCCGTGCAATTCCTAGTTGGGCACTTTCGCCCATGGCAACGTCCCAGGCTGCCCGAACGTTCACAGCGCATCACATGTGGGTGCCCTTCCCCGTGTGATTCCCAGTGGGCACTTTCTGCCCTGGGCGACGCCTTGGGTCGCCCAAGCGTGCGCAACGCTTCATGAATGGGCCATAACTTTGGACCCCCCCACGGTGGTCACACGTGTTGGGCCCCAGAGGGAAGGGCATCCCATCACACATGGATGCCATTCCCCAGATGATTCCCCAATTGGGCACTTTCGGCAGGGTGACATCCTAGGCCAGCCGAACGTGCGCTCGCTCTGGGAGTGGGCCATAACTTTGGACCCTCGAGATGGTCGGGTGCACCGGGGCCCCCAAAGGGACATAGGGACAACCCATCGCACGATGGTGGCATTATCCGTGTGATTCTCCAGTTGGGCACTTTTCGCTTGGGGCGGCGTCTTGGGCTACCTGAACATCCACAGCGCACTAGGAAAGGGATATAACTTTGGACCCCCACAGTGGTTAGGCATGCCATCCCTTGAGGGATGCATGGGGAAGCCCATTGCATGTGGGTTCCATTCCCCACGTGATTCCCCTGTTGGGCGATTTCCACCCGAGGCGACATCCCGGGGCACCCGAATGTGCACAACGCTTCAAGAATAGGCCATAATTTTTGACCCCTGCAATGGTCTCACGCATTGTGCCCCCAGTGAGAAGGGCAGCCCATCACACATGGGTGCCATTCCTCATGCAATTCCCCAGTTGGGCACTTCTGCCTAGGACGATGTCCCAGGTAAGCCAAACGTTTGTAGTGCTCTAGGAATGGGGCATAACTTTAGACCCCTATGATGTCCTATGTGCCAAGCCCCCAAAGGGAAGGTCAGACTATCACACATGGGTGCTATTCCCCATGCGATTCCCCAGCTAGGCACTTTCGCCCAGGGCGACGTCCCAAGCTGCCCAAACATGTGCAATGCTTCAGGAGTGGGCCATAAATTTGGAACCTCGCAGTGGTCGGGTGCGTCGGGTCCCCAGTGGGATGCAGAGGCAACCCATCACACATGGGTGCCATTCCCCATGTGGTTCCCTAGTTAGGCGCTTTCCTCCAGGGGTGACGTTCTAGGTTGCCCGAACGTGTGCAACGCTATGTGAATAGGCCATAACTTCAAACCCCCCAGTGGTCAGGCATGCCAAGCCCCCAAAAGGAAGGGCAGCCCATCACATGTGGGTTCCTTTCCCCATGCAATCCCCAGTTGGGCACTTTTCACCCTAGGTGATGTCCCGGGGCTCTCAAACCTAAACCTAAATCTACACTTGCCCTAGCCTTTGCTAAAACCCTAGATAGATGCTAAGGACCTAACCTATCCAAACCCATTAGTTTGACCAACCTTGAACCCTTAGCTTTGACCTTTTCCATCTCCTACTTGTGTTTTTATCTTCAAACTTTCTTTGCAAATCACCTCTTTTATTTGTGGGGTCACTTCTCCACCCAATCCCTCTCTACCCTTTAGTACACCACACCTGCACCATCATATGTGAGTAGCTTCCAAGAGTCAAAGTAGTGAACCTTGAGCACTACAGAACATCATCTTCAACCACAAAGGTTTTGTGTTGCACATTTTTATCTCTGCTTTGCTTCATGCTCAATTAAGGAAGTAATTACTCCTTTACTTAGTTTTTCAAAGTAAGCATAATTCTTAAGCTGATTAATGAAAATATAGATATAAATTGTCTACACTTGTGGACTTTGCATGATTTTTTGCTTTGAGCTAACATGTCATTAGAGGCTTCTTGAGCTATGATCCGTGGACCGCTAGGTAGGTATGTTGTTGTACACGTTCTTCTCCAGATACTTTGACGATACACCATGCACGAGGAGAAATGATTGCCAATGTTGCAGGAGGAGCAAGATGACAAGAAGCTGTGCTCAGGGCCGGTCCTGACATTTAGGGGGCCCTGGGGCGAGATAGAAGTCGAGGCCTTTTACTCAAACACAAACATGTTTTTATATCAACTATTAAGCTAATGTTCAATACTACATAGCAAATATTCATGGTCTCGTATTGCCATGTGCTCTAAAATGTACATAAAAACACAGAAGTCATTTTTGGTGACAATCCAATATCCCATTAATATTACTTATAAGTCTGAGGAAACTATAACATTCCACTATGGGTAAACTACAACATTGCATCACTCAACATTGCCAAATTGATCATGATTCATGATGTTGCCATCAGAACAATCTCTGATAAGGTAAACTGCATTTCAGACCAGTATGCAACAACCACAGAGAAGTAACTGACCTGTATCCAAGAACCACAAGATACTACTTGTGTCAACTGTCGAGTTGTGTGTTGTCTCTTCCTCACTCCTCCCTTTTCTAAACTTCTTCTTCAGTCAGTTCTACACTCAACTTGCATGGGACAACCGGACAAACAACTAATTCTACCTCGAAAAAACACGCAAAACCAAAGTAAGCTATGTAGCAAAACATTACAATGTAGAGTGCAGAATGACTGAATGAACATTGAACAATTGAACATGTGTGATGGGAAATCGAAAATCGTGTCACCTTGAGCTCGTTGATGAACCGGTCGGGTACTCGGGTCGAAGAATAGGCTGTGGAGGCAGACGCCGGCATGCCGCGCCGCCGCGGAGGTGCGGAGTCTGCGGACCGCGGAGCTTCCTCTTGGACAAACTCGTACCAATGGGCAATGGTCAGTTGGCCACACCAGCATGGCGGTGTATGCGGATGCAGTATGTTGTATGCAATGGCCGAGGCTGACCGAATAGGGGAATAGGGGATCTGGGGTCTGGGGAGTGCGGATGCGAATGACCACGCCGGCGGTCGGCGCCTGCAATGGCTATATGAGGGTATTTCGAGTAGATAGAGCCGTTGCAAAGAGAAGAAATCACGAATTGGTTGGGAATCGAAGAAATCGGGCTCTTCCTCTTCTCCTCCATCAATGGCGAGATCGGATATTCGGATTGGGGAATGGGGATCTGGCGGATCTGGCGGAGGCGACTTACGAGCAGGTGGAGGCGGCAATTGGGGAATGGAGATCTCCAGATCTGGTGAATTGAAGCCGTCTCTCAGCGGATTAGGCGAGGCGAGCGCGGCGCGAGCAAAGCGGCAAGCGGTGAGCGGCGAGGCGGCGGCGATTGGGGTTCGGCGATCGATGCGTCGGCGTCCCTCTGGTCTCTCAGCGCTACTGCGCCTGCGCTAGGTAATGCCAGCCGGATGTTTCGATTGGGCCGTTCGCTAGATCTTTGAAATGGGCGTTCGCTTCACCGCCCAATCGAAAATAGCGACATGAACCGAACGGCGGATGCAGCGAACCGGACTACGTCTACCGGAGGACCCAATACGTATATATACATGGGCTTGGGGTAGGGGCCCCTAGTTTTCATGGGCCCTAGGCGGTCGCCCCTGCTACCCAGGCCCAGGGTCGGCCCTGGCTGTGCTACATCGTCATCATCTTCAAGTGACATGTCCAGTTCGACACACCCTATGGGGTGCATTGTGAGCTTTCCACTCCCATCCCTTTTTTTAATAGAGAATTCACTATTTTATGCGTGATGTTCTTGTTTCTGCTAGTTTCTGTCTCATGATTTGTGTGCTACATTGGTTATTGGTGATTTGCTAACTTAGTTGTAGTAATAACTGTAATCAAGGCTAACTTTAAGATTTCGGTCGAATACGAATATCCTGCTACAACTTCTGTAACAAATCTCTGTAGAATAAATTCCTAGTAGTTTTGTCAGTTTTTAACCGGTTACCGGAATGGTTACCAGTTTCAAACTATCCAAATTCAAATTTTGAATCACAAAATTCGTCTAGGTTTTTCCCAAGTTCCGAAAACAGATCAAATATGGATATTCTCGAATATGAATGAAAATACGAATATTCTCAAATATAGATACGAATATCCTCGAATACAAATACGAACATTTCCGAATACGGATTTTACTTACCACATTCACGTTTTCTCATATACGAATATCGGATAAAACGGATTATCTGTTACCATTTCCCACCCCTACCTATGGTTATTGTTAGTAGTGTTTAACACCACAATCAAAGATTTCTTAGTAAGTTTGAGAACCCAGAAGATCTTTCGATTGGCAACATAGGCTTAATTGAAAACCCACATATTTTAGTTTTGGTGGTACTTCTTTTGATAAATCCAGGACATTTTTCCCATCCTACCACAACCAAAATTTAGATTAGAACATTTGAAAGCTTGTGGTAGTCAGGTGCGCTAGGCCCCTAGAGGGACTCACGGGGGTGGCCCATTGCACGTGGGTGCCATTCCCCATGCGATTAACTAGTTAGGCACTTTTCGCTCAGGGGCGACATCCCGAGCCACCCAAACGTGTACAACGCCTCAGAAATGGCCCATAACTTTGAAACCCCATGATGGTCGAGTGCGCTGTTTGGGCCCTATAGGGACATAGGGGGCAGCCCATCGCACTTGAGTGCCATTCCCCGCGTGATTCCCCAGTTAGGCACTTTTCACCCAAGGGCGACGTCTCGGGATGCCCGAACGTGCGCATCACTTTGGAAATGGGCAATAACTTTGAACCCCTGCAGTGGTTGAGCATGCTATTTGGGTCCCCAGAGGGACGCAGGGGCAGCACATTGCAAGTGTGTGCCATTCCCCGCACAATTCCCCAGTTGGGCACTTTTCGTGCGTATCACTTCAGAAATAGGCCATAACTATAGACTCCGTAGTGGTTGGGCACACGTTTGGATTGATTTTATCACATATAACCTAAACTAGGTCCATTAGGGGCCATAGATCCACAAAACCCATTAATGTAGTTTAGTCACATGTTACTCACCACTCTTGCTATATAAGGCAGGCCAGAGGCTGACTTTTATGCACGTACGTCAGAGATATCAATGAATGGACTGTTTGGAGCCGCATGTTGTGTTTATGGTCTTGTTCCGTGTTTCTTCTATGTGACGACATCAGCATGACGACGACTGCCTCCGATAGCTAAGAGCAAGTATAATAAGAGGCTGTTAGTAGGCTGTATGCTGAGGTGGAGGAGAGAAAGGAGGAGAGAGAAGAGAGGTGAGCTGTAAGTTTACAGCCAGCTGAAGCACAAGAACCAAGAAACTTTGTGAGAGAAAGGGGTGGGTCATACAGCCTTCAGCTGGCTATAAACTACTATATGAATGGGCTGATAAGTGGGCTGTAAGTGTCTATACAGCCAGCTGAAGGCTGTATTATTAGCCTTGCTCTAACATGGTACCGCTACCGGTTCGTGTGCTCGGGGCTCGGGCCGTGCCGCCGCGGCACGACGCCATTAATTGCTCCGTGCGCTGTGTTGGCCGCAATGCTACGCAAGGACGCACGTCTCTTCAGTCGTTTTGCTCGAACTGTTTACATTTCGGAGACTAAAATTAAAAAAACAATACAATATTATTTGTGTGAATAGTTTTTGCCCTAACTTGTCGATGTGGCGGTCTCGGGGCCCACGTCCATGGGGTGGGTGCCAGAGTGGCAGCCTCCCCGTCTTTTGGCTAATCTGCACCGAGCCGGCCGGATGCCATCCTAGGCGTGTAGCCGCTACTGTGAGCCGAGCCGAGATGTGAGCTGAAGGCCTAGCCGAAATATGCCAGGACCGGGGCCTAGTAGTACATACCAGTTATGCTATGCCTCAACAGATTCCATGATCACAAGCCCACCCCTATGCATCAACTCAGACGTGTCAACCTCCAGCTCCCACAGATAATGTGTCTTGTTTTGTAGTAGACCTGTTTTTGGGCAGCTGGTCCGAACCGACTTTTCTAGGATCGGGCCGGGTCGGGTCTGATGTCAAGCCAGGCTTAGCCCTTGATTTTTGGCCCATAGGCCTGGCCCAAAGCCCAAAATAGGCAATAAATAATTAACAACAATATTGCTTTTATTGCGAAAATATATTAAATGACAATATTTTATTAAAAAAAACTAAATCACAATATTCTTATTTTGAAAAATGGGAAACCCGGGCTTTTTGGTGCTTCGGGTTGGGCTTAGGCCTAACCATTCCTGGTCAGGCTTTTCTAAGGCTCAGTCCGAAGTCTGGCCGAGCCCGACCTTTGTACAGGTCTGAGTTTTACTTGACTCTTAAACTGCAATGCCAGATATGGTATATGTATATCTCACCTTAGGATGGCTAATATTGTACGTATTGAGTTTTATATACCAAATAGTTTATTCAAAAATTAACTTAAATTGTTGAGGAAAGTTATAGACGACGATGTGGTGCTAACATGTACATCGACCTGGTATAATTTAGGCACATGTGTTGCCCGTCTGGCAGACCCGCCTCTAACTATTGTCGTGTCAAAACCATCCATCAAAAATTAGTGCAGGGGTGAAGTACTCTCTTATTAAAAGATAAGACGCAACAAAAACATTAGTACTACCTCTAAAAGAGAGAGAATTACTAGGGAACATTGGTACTTCGTCAGGAATTAGCTAGCGTCAGAGTGGTAGAATCTGCATTTCTTTCTTCGGTTCTGGTCGATCAATGAGGACCTACTCCCCCACTTGGAATTTACCTAAATTTCTGAGATTAATAGTTCTGAGATTCTATTAATCCCATGGTTTACGCGGATCAGTCTGCCCCAACCCAGATACATGGAACGCATGGTGAAACTGCCGCCGAAAGGCAATGCCACACGGCCACAGGATCTCGTCCTTGCCGCACCGTTGGCCGCCTAGCGGCGGTTGCGACGTACTAAGGGTGTATTTGGTTGGTATTTCAACTAATTTTGTTAGCATTTGGCTAGCAAAAATTTTAACCAAGACTTTGCTTGCTCATAATTTGGCCAAAGATTAGTAAGAAATACGTAGGACATGACTATTAAACCATAGGCTTGTCAAAATTTTGGCAAACATTTAAACAAGGTCCAAATTGTTAGGGCTAACTAAATTTTGATAAGGTTGACCCAACATGCCCTAGCTCTGTAAGGGAGAGCTCGGACGCTAGCCGGGCCACGATCATATGCGGTGGGCTATGCCACTGGTAAATTTGTGCCGTGGCGAGGGCTTTTTGCGGGGTTGCATCGTGATGCACCTTGGGCTCGCGGAGATTGGGATCCTCGGCTGTGCGACGCACTGCCCATTGGTAGGTGTAAGTTTAAGTTTTATTAAATTGATTTTGGTGATAATGATAAATCTAATTATGAGATTAGCTTGTTTATCGATTATGATATTGTTTAGTCTCATTTGGATGAAAAGGTGAAAATCATAAGGAGAAGGGGAAGATGAAGGAGTGGGGTGGAGCACGCATGCCAGGGAGAGAGAAGAGAGAAGGAAGGAGTGGGCGACCAGATTGAAGACACATGGCCAGGGAAGCGAATCCCTACCGTCAGCACGGGTTATGTGAAGATGGACGCATGGGATGAAATCAAGGCTGTCGGCTAATGAACAAAGAGGTAAGTGGGAGCGAGTGGTTGAGATTAGATGGGGCGGGGTGGATTTAATCTGGACTCGACACGTGTCAGCTCGGGGAGAGAGATGGATTTAAAATTCGATTTAGATTTTCAGGAAAACTAGGAGGCTTTAAAACACTTAGAAAATAGCAAATAAAGTCTAAAAATTTCAAAAAAATCACAGAAATTCCTGGTGATATTTTAGACTTAGAAAAATATTTCAAACTTAAAATTGGTCTTTTAACTTTTACAAAAATACTTTTTAGCTTTGAAATTGATTTAAAATCCAGAAAAACATAGAAAATCCAAATAAAAGAAAAATTCTTTGAAATAATTAATTTGAAATAGGGTTTTTACATAAATTCAAAATATCCTTTATTTAATAATATTCTTATGTTTTTAATTAAATTACTTTTGAGAAAAGCCTTTTTAAAAGCTAAAAACAGGCAAATAAAATCTGCAAAAATTCAAGCAACCAAATAACACTTGATTTTGTTTTAAATTAAAGTATTTTTTCTAAAAATTTTGAAATAAACAACTAGGCTGTTACAGAAGACTCTAGATTGCATGTGTTGCATCTATAGTGTGAAGCTTAGAGTTCACCTACCTGGGGCGGAAAAGAACTATCACTAGTAGATTTGATGTTATTGACTTAATTTATAAAGTCGATCCAATTCGTTTGGGTTTACCTCAATATGAACTAGGGGAGACCGGCAAGTCTCCGAGCATCATGGAAAAAAGCAACCGTATTATTTGTGGTTTGTTTTCTTATGCTCAATTTACACTCAAGCAATTTATATTCATAGAACTAAATTGATTGCTTGTCTTCTTATGATTGCAAATATTGCCATAGACTTAATTTAATTTATTGGTGTATTTAGATGAATATAATTGTTTTAGCATCGTTTATGCTAAACCAATTTAAGTTTTCGTATTATATACTCGATGTAGATAAATAATTTGATAATAATTAGTAGAGAATTTTTTAGATTACCTATTTATCCTTCTCTAATCGATTTTCTCGATTTTACAGTAGGCCTACGTGAGCAGACGGTGTTTGTCTCCGGGCCGGTCGTCCTACCGAGAAGGCGCACATCTCACGGATGTTTAGCAGTTAGTCTCGTAGGCGTGCGGGTCGGTTTGAGTCGTGGGTGCCACGTGGTCTTGTTTTTGGGCTCTTGGCGATATCGCCACCCGTTCGATGCGCCGAGCTGGCCGAAGGCCGTACTCATAGGGCCTGTTTGGTTGCCTGCATGAGCTGATGCAGCTGCATGAGCATGGCCAGGCTGAGTAGAGAAGGTCCTCAGCCGCGTTTCTCCTCAGCCTGGCTCCAGTTGATTTTTTGCATCCGCTCGTGCAGGCTCTCACCCCGATGCAGGCAACCAAACACCATCTCCCTGCATGCGCTGGTGCGAACCACCCCGATGCAGGCAACCAAACAGCCCCATAGTGTCCCACACACCGGCCGCAGTGCACAATAGTCTAACACCGATAGCTCAACCGAACTATAGCAGCTAAGGTCATTCTCGTGTTAGCTTCTGTTTTTAATTTTTGTTTAGACTAACGCCGATAGCTAGGGGTGGAAACGGATCGGATACGGTCGAATAGTCTCAAATACGAATACGAATCCATATTTTTAAAACGAATACGAATACGAATTCGAATATTTTCAAATACGGATACGAATATTCTCGAATACAAATACGGATATTTTCGAATACGGATTTTTCCGGATACGAATATCGGATAAAACGGATTCCTAACGGTTTTGCCGATTTTTCATCGGTTTTTGACCGCTTACCAATTTTAAACCGCCTAAATTCAAGTTTTGAATCACAAAATTTGTACGGATTTTTCATGGGTTCTAGAAACGGATTGAATACGAATCGAATAGTCTCGAATACGAATACGGATACGAATATTCTCGAATACGAATGCGAATACGAATACTCTCAAATACGGATACGAATATTCTCGAATACGAATACGAATATTTTCGAATACGGATTTTGCTTACCATATTCGGATTTCTCTCGGATACGAATATCGGATAAAACGAATTATCCGTTACCGTTTTCCACCCCTACCGATAGCTCAACCGAGCTAAAGCAGCTAAGGTCATTTTCGTGTTAGATTCTGTTTTTAAGTTTTGTTTAAAAAATTAAAAAATAATACGAACATTTTGGTTAATCAAAACGGATTTTCACTCCTCTTGTTATTATTTTGCTCTAAGGATAAAACAGGAGATCATAAGTATATTACTCAACCCCACTCCTGTCACGTATATGTATCTTCTCTTACTTTCTCCGTCGTTCGTGTCCTTTTTAAAGTTATTTTTTACGGCTATTATTATTTATTTTAAAATAAAATCATAAGTCACAACAAAAAAATATCAGAAAAAACTAATACGACGCCCCCATAAAATAGCAAAGCTGAAGGCTAATTAATTCGTCTGAAAATCTCTTGGCCTCGGAGAGACCTGCTCACTATCGAATGTAAGGTGGTGATCATTTGGGCTTTTTTGATGGTTTATGGCTGAAAAGCAACATGTAGTAGCTAAAAACAATGTAGTGTGTGAGGCTTATTTAGCATAATTAAATTTAAAAAAATTTAAAAATATGTTAGCCCATTACGTATAATACAAACAAATACGGGAAAAAGAACCAGCAAAAAAGCTCAAAAAAGCTAAAAGTTCAGAAAAAGACGAAATTTATGAATAGTGAAAAATAAGCCAGAAGACAGATTCTAAAGCCGAAACGATCACAGCCTAACACTTGCAAAATCAACCAACATCCGTTGGGCGTGTTCATTTTCCCGGGGCAACTTACCAACTCTAGTCCCAAATTGATTTTTTTTTAGAAAAGTCCCAAATTGATTTTACTTAAACTGAAATCGACAAGGTTAAAAAGCCGAAAGCGACAGAATTGACATCTCTTTACGACCTTCCTATCTTCGTATGCTTGCAAAGTCCTGTGTTTTTCTCCTTCGCGAAATCGTGCATAAAAGAACCCCTTATCAACATTTGCGTGCCGCCTCCATCGAATTCTTCGATTTAGATCGGCTAAACAGTACGAGACAAACACCCATCAAATCTGCTTCACATCGCGTCAGATCAGAGGTTAAGAAGATGGACGTGAAGAGACAAGAAGGCGAACAAGGGGGAGCCATTGAATTGGGCGATCAGATCAGGTCGATGTGGCGGCGCGCGATCGAGCGCATGGATGGAGGAGAGGGAGCGGCCCATGCCAATGACCGCGCAACGCTCGCGTTTCACGTCTCGTCCTGTGTATGCCGTGATCGACGCATGCATGCTCGTCTACTGCATGCTACTTTGCTACCGATCTTTCATGGACGAAATGGCTCCCCGTATCATGTCATATTGCCGTGCCATGCATAAGCATAGGCCTGGGTGGTGGTTGTTGTTGTTAGCAGGTATAGATGAATTTGTTGTGTATATTATCTGTTTTTCTTTATTAGTTTTTAGGTGAATTGGTGGTACATATAATTTAATATAATATTAGAGCTAAAAAAATTTAAGTTTATGAACTGACTTACGTAATAATAAAAAAAATTATGGTTAACTTCGATTCTACGTCTTATATCTGATAAGGACTGGATGTGAAAATGAGTATTAAAGCATATTGCTTGTATTTTCTTGTCATCTGAAGTTTGTCGGTGAGCTAATTAACGCGTACGACTTAGGCCCTGTTTGGATCCCTCCATCTAAAGTTTAGTCACTAAAGTTTAGATCTAAAGTCTCCAAACAAGTGGTCTAAAGTTAGATCTAAACTTTAGCTAACCCCTAAAAAACACTTTAGACCATTAGTCCACCAAAGTGAACTAAAGTGGTCTAAAGTTTTAAGTTCTTAGGCACAAAGATGTGTTTACCCATGCATGTTGGTCTCTCACCTCCCATTTAATGGCTGACGCACGAAACGAGGAGAGGTAGTATGGTCTTTTTGAAACTTTAGTCCTATCCATTAGTACAGGATCCAAACATGACCTTTGACTAAAGTTTAGTGGCTAAAATTTAGCCAACTAAAGTTTAATCTAAAACTTTAGACAACTAAACTTTAAATCATGGGATCCAAACAGGATCTTAATACAGATGCATCATGCAGTTTGGCGAGCCAGCCCGCACGGCCACACCTACTCCTGAAACCTCGTCAAGCCATCATGGCTGCTTGCAACTTTTCATTAATTAATTGTACGTACTTGTACAGCCCCCTCCTTAATTAACAACTAATTAACTATCCCATGCTCTGTCGCCAAAAGTTCAGAAAAGATGTTTCGGGTGGTTCGGTACTGTTTTGCAGATTATACATCCTCTTATTAGCCTATTAGATGTCAAGAAACTACGTGTATGCACACGCCACATGCAAAAGTTAGATTACCTAATTGAAAAGCAGTAATTTAGCGTATAGTTCAGAGTCTACGTCAAGACTAGTTCTATATACACAGACATGGAGTTGTTTTTCATGGTTTTAAAGGAGTGGTTTTCAGTGGGAATAGATCCCTGAATATTCTTCTTCTACAAACGCTATCCTCATAGGCAGCTAGCTAGATCGATAAATATGGATAACCTCAAGCAACAGGACACATATATTGACTGTTCCAGGTGTAATTAAATAATTAGATATGCTTTGTCAATACGAACATGCACGTTCAGTTCCCTAAATATTTTTTTCCATGTAAAATTCATCGCAAGACAGTTGATAAGATATTAAAACTTGAAGTTTAAATCAAAATATTGAAATTTGAAGGGAAATATATATAATTATGATCATATCATATTAATACATTAATGCATCTCCATTAATCAAGATAAGGGGAAAGAAATAGTTGCCCCTATACGCTGTGAGAACTCTGCAGTTGGTGAAAACAGCTCTTCTGTTCTTGCAAAACGGCGAAATGTAGCCCGAAATCCCCATCGAAAGCTTGTGTGGTGGGACAAATCTCCAACTCTTCAACGCATGCTAAAACACAAAGGTTCTGTTTTTTTTGGGCGATTCAAGTTTTAAAAAAGAACTAGTATAGTTTACTCTAAAACTCAATACAGATTCAAGGCCTAAATTAGCTTATTTGACATGGCATGAATCATAAGAGGATCACTAAAACCAAATTACTCACAAGATCCAACAAGACATGATTTAATTCAAATTGTTCACATTTAATAAAGTTAGCATGGCAAAAATTAAGTTACACATAAAAGAACATGATAAATCTAGTATCCTAGCACAAATCATAGCGAGATGTAAAACAACATTATCATGTCATACAGGGATAATGATTAGGACTCCATGTATTTATATTACAATGCATATTGCTGAATTTAAATACAATATGATGCAATAAAAGAAAATCCCAGCTCCCCTCAACAAGTGGATCAATTTTAGAAGCATTTTGGTTCAAATTGAGTTATGTCATCATTAAGCTCTAGAAAATCCTAAAAGAACTTCCCTGATCCAAAGCAATAAGCAAGAGGGAAGAAACATGGGCAGAAAGAGGGAATGACAGTCCTTACAGTATAGACAAGATAGAAGGAATACAATGGCTCAAAATTGCTCTCATCTACCATATATAACTCTAGAACTATTAGCTGGTCATCTAAAACACTAGAGAGTTCCAACCAATCCTTAATCCAATGACTCAAGTAAACCTAACTAGAACTATGACTCAAATTTCAAAATTCTCAATTTCTGCCCAAACTAATTCTGATAGAGTGCAATCTTTGCAAAACTAATTGACCACTCTATAAATATTGCAATGGTTCATCACAATCTTAATATAAACCAACTCACATGGTCTATCAAAATAACTTACCAAGTTTAAAACTATATACATCATATGTATTGATATCTTCACCTTCTATTGTCTAAAAATCTATAGCAAAAACTCCACGCACAGCCAGGTACCTGGGACGCAAAACAAATGTCCACCATAGACGGCAATTAACGTACTTCAATTTTCAGCCACTATCTCATGGAATCCTCCACGTGAGGTTCACTGCTTGATCTCTCATCTCGCTAACTCAGCAGTCACTGGTCGTCGTTAATTAATCGCTGGTACTTTGATAGCTTTGGCACAGCATAATCGTTGATTACAGAAAGGGTAGGTTATCCATTATCATGGTGTGCATGCACGGCTCCACTCGTTTCGGCTGTTTTTGACTTTTAATTACTAGTTCACTATTTCGTATTTTTACCTTTTTCTATCTCTTTAAATTTTTTATCTTTTCTTTTTTTTATATTTCTTTGTATTATCCGTAATGGGATAACATATTTTTATTTTAAATTTATTTTAAATTTTAATTACGATAAAAAACTACCAGGTGTTACAATATAAAATAAGCTAACTACGTAAAAAAAAAAGTCAAAACCCATAAAAAAAAAACCCAATTGAGCACAGCCAAACTTAATCGCCTAGTACGCATATGAGAACCAAAAATCAAACTCACGAGTAACTTTTATGTGGAATAATACGCTTAACCGTCCAGATACACGTATGAGTGTATATACCCATGGTTTCTTACCCATTCTATTTCTGAATTTTTTGTACGGATAATCCATTTTTTATTCAAAATTACAGAAATATACCTGCGGGAAATTTTTTTACAAAAATAGGCTCAAGTCGCCCAATGGGAGAGCGACTGGAGCCTATCGCCTAACCGAAGCCGATTGTCCCTCGTCGCTCAACCATTGGGCGATCGCATCGTCGCCCTCCCATTGGGCGACTTTTCATCTGATCGCCAATGGTTGAGCGAAAGGTATCAAACCTTCGCCAAAAATAGTGAAAATTGGTGGAGCTATTCTTCATACATCCAAAAGCCTTCAGAAAAAATTTGAGCAATTTCGCTCACGAGATCAAAAGTTATAGCAATTTCAATCAAGGTAAACGAATTTGAGTCCATTGGGCACGGGGCTCGAGTGCGATCGCCCAACCATTGGGCGACTGCATGAAAGTCGCCCAATGGGAGGGCGACTGGATGCAATCGCCCAATGGTAGAGCGATAGGGACAGAGTCGGTTTCTGGTTGGGCGATAGGCTCCAGTCGCCCTCCCATTGGGCGACTGGAGCCTATTTTTGTAAAAAATTTTCTCGCGGGTATATTTCTGTAATTTTGAATAAAAAATGGATTATTCGTACCAAAAATTCTTCTATTTCTTCACACAAATATCTTCTCGAGTTTCTTACTGTTGTACGGCTTCACTAAATATCATCTCACTGTATACGCATTTACCTACCAGCTAGCCCTGCAGTCTCCTGCTCCGCCAGCGACTGCATGGCAACAAAAGGTGCGTTATTTTCAAACCCCAAAAACAAATTTCTTAACGAACTGTTCATGTCAAATTAAAACCAACAAGTTGCGTATAAGATCACATGGTTGATGTCCTGGAGATGGCTCTCTTTTAAACAACTTCTAGTTTCTAGCTTTAAAAACTAAAAACTATTCCAAACATGTTAGTTTTTAACACGATTTTTCTTTTGTCCCTTGTTTATCTTCTCTCTTTGTATTATTTATAATGATATAACGTTGTTTTTATTTATTTATTTTAATTAAATGGGCCTTAACGTCTCTCCTTTTTCCACTCCATCCACTTCGAGCTTCCTTCTACCTTCCCCACTTCCCCTCTCTCCCCCTCGCCCCCAAACGAGAACCTCACTAGCTACATAAACGAAAGAAGTTGAGAGAGAAGAGGAGAGAGGGAGGGAGGGAGGGAGAGAGCAAAAGTGGTAGAGAAATGGAGGTGGTGGTGCCTGTCATGGCGCCAAGTGCACCGTGCAGCCCGAGAACGGCGGCCATCAACGGCGACCACCTACCCAGCTACTGCTACTTCTTCTCCAGCGCCCCGACGAGCCCGTCCAGAGCGAGCTACGCCGCGGACGCCTCGCCGGCCGACGGCGACACGACGTTCGACTTCGCGTTCGGGTTCAGCGGGCAGCTGCAGGAGTCGACGCCGATCCTCGCCGCCGCCGACGAGCTCTTCGAGGGCGGCAGGATCCGACCGCTGAATAATCGGCACCCGAGCATTCTGCAAGTCGGTGATATCACGTCCACCTCCCCTCGGTCCCCGAGAAGAAGAAATGGGGCACGCGAAGCGGAAGCGGCGGTAGCGTCGGAGAGGGGCAGGTCAAGCAGGCCTGCCCCTGTCTCGAGTGCTTCGTCGACGAGTAGGAGAGCTACGCGGTCTCTCTCCCCGTTCAGGGGAGGAGCCGACGATGAGTTCCCTTCCTCTCCTCCCTCCCCAAGAACCTCTCTGATGAGGGGTTGCGGCAGCGGGAGCAGGAAGTGGAGGCTCAAGGACCTCTTCCTGTTCCGGAGCGCGTCGGAGGGACGCGCCACTGGAGCAGGGAGCAAGGACCCGCTCCTCAAGTACACCATGCTGCCATCGTCCTCCTCGTCCTTGCACCCTCAGAAGCTGAAGGGCGGCGACGGCAATGCGTCCATGAGGAAGGGGAGGGGGTCGACGGCGTCGGCCAGCGACATGCCGTACACGGTGAGCAGGGCGGCCGCCGAGGAGATGCGTCGGAGGAGGACGACGACGCCGCTGCCGTTCCACCGGAACAGCTTGTTCGGGTACCTGAGGTCCAACCCGGCAATCCACAGCATCAGCAGAAAGCTGAGCAGCTACTCCTCATCCAGCAACCGCGACAAGCCTACCACTTGAGACGTCAGACGCGTGCATGGCGCTGTCTTTCGAGATCTTCATGGCACAGCAGAGATGGCCAGAAATTGGCACCGTCGTTTATTTCTGCTATATTTTGGTGTATTCTTTCTTTCGTTTCCTATGAAACCAGAAGGCTTTCATACTAGTGTAGATATGTACGTACATGGGGTTCGCAAGGATTTTGGAAGAAATTAGTATATGCTTCTCTTCATACGGTTCAGCCTCAGTTCACAGGAGCCCTTGTTCTCTGACATTTCATTGCAGCATTAGGACAGTCGATTTGCATTGCATTGCATTGCAAGAGTGGTCTAGTTCCACACGTACGCCGTACGCGGTCCGGATCGTGACACGTGTCCGGATTAGCTAACCAAACCCTGCACATTGGTTCACGTTTAAAATCAGGAGGCGCAGCTCATCGACATGGGAATACTGTTCTTAGATTCCGTTTGGATGTGTAATACTGACGCTGCGAGATCGGTTTCGCAGCAAATTGCTCATGCTCTGAGCTGTGCCTGGGTTACTATAATGTTTTCTGGTACTGCAAACTGTTACAACTGTTTCATTAGGTTACTGCAGGATGGAATAATTTGAGTTAAGATAAGCTGGGCGATCTGACATTCTCAGAATTAAAAATCCTTGGATGATGGTAACTGACATTATAAGAGTGCAAATGTTTAGCAGTGTATTGCTTGTTTTTATGATGCAAGCAACTGCATCACCCATTTTGCCCTCTTTCTTGGATTCTCATCTGAATTTTCTCTCGCGTGTTTTGCAAAGGTAGAATTATCTTACACTGTCCAACTGAACACCCCTCTGCAAATCAAATGACTCATTGGAAGAAAACACAACTGCTTCAATGTATCTGGTAAGCCTTTTATTTCCCACAAAATTAAGCTACTCTGCGTCGACATGAGACATCATGAATGGTGATCTTGAGTCTACACAGATGCAACAGGCATGAGAAAGGCAAAGAAACAAAACCAAACCCACAGAACTCTAGATTGCCAGTTGTGAATGTTCTCCAAGTCAACACCTACCAACAGCTCCTGCCCCAACTTTTTGACACAATTTTTGCGCGCGTTATCAATAGGCAACTTGTGCGCAGGAACATTCAGAAAACAAAGGGCCCCTCCAACCATATGCCAAATGCCCTGGTCGCTCGAGCTTCTGGCTTATTTTTACTATTTATAAATTTCGTTTTTTTCTGAATTTTTGGCTTTTTGTTGAGCTTTTTTGCCGGTTCTTTTTTTCCCGTATTCATTTGTATTATACATATTGGGCTAACATATTTTTTTATATTTTTAAATTTAATTATGCTAAATAAGCCTCTGTCAGCTACAGTATTTTTTTCAGCTAGCTACAGTGTTTTCAGCCATAAGCCATGAGCTTTTAAGCCCAACTGATCGCCATAGATCGGGGTGTGTTTGGGTACAGTTGGAATGATCTCCCGGCATATAAATAAATATACGCTTGGCTTGATCACCGTTCACTCGCCTGCACCTGCCGTACCGCAGTGTTATTATTCAGTAACAACATAGGCAATTATCATTCACCGTCTGATCAAATAGCACCGACTGAGATGAAGATAGGCAACGTTCTGACAGGCTCAAACCTCCCATACCTAAGAATTCTCGTCCAGCTTCATCTGGAGCATCGATTTCGACAGGTGGCACGCTAGCTCCTCATGTTTGGAGTTTGAACTGAATGGCAGAAGATACAAAAACCTTTCCTATTTGAATTTAAACTTTGGCAACCTAGAGGAGACCTACAAAAGCAAACAAAAATCAAATCCAACGCATTCATCATCAAAGGAAGGGAGTGCACCGCAAAGGAAGCATGTGTGGAGACTGGGGAGGACTGTGGGCGGGTCCAATCCGGCCGGGGGAGCAAACAGTTAAATGTAGGCAGTAGGCAAGATTTGGACAGTTTGACATGATTTGTTGCTGCCAACCTTTAGTGCTGCAGCAACACCCTTTACACTGTAGCTGTGCTCGGTTACTGGAAAAAAACTGTGGCTTATGATTGAAATTGCACTGCAGCTAAAGGTGATTTATTTAGCGTAATTAAATTTGAAAAATTTTAAAAATAGAAAAAAAATATGTTAGCTCATCACGAACAACGTAAACGAATACGGAAAAAAGAATCGGCAAAAAACTAAAAAAAGCCAAAAATTTAGGGGAAAAATGAAATTTATAAATAGTAAAATTAAGTTAGAAGCCCAAAAATTTAAACCGAAATGAACGGCACGATATGGCTCGCACGCAGGCACATGGCCCCTTTCCCGTCGTTTTCAGCAGCAGCTTATTCCCTGTTCCAAGCTTTACAGCACCTGTTACTGTGCCGGCGATTCTGCTTGTTAGCTGTAGTACAGGACAGGAAAGCGAAAGCGTAGAGGCAGGCCAGATTGGCTATACACTAGAGCATGGAAGCCTAGCCGTTCAGAAGAGATGAGATCATGGTTATCAAAAACGGCACAAAATCGGGGGAAAAATCGGTTTTATTGGTTATCTCCCGTTAGACTACAAACCAGTTTGAAAATTTTCGTTTTACACCGAGTTAGTTCAATTGATGACCGATTTAGATTGATATCAGTTGATTTTATTTGAATTATTTAAAATTTTCGGCTAAAAAACCACCAGAAATTCTGTAAATCAGTCTACCGGACTCTCCGTTTAAAAATTTAGAACTGGTTTTGGTAACCATGGATGAGATGAGATCTTTCATGTGAATATGTTTGGTTTTAGATCTAAATTATGGAGGTGGCAAACTCGCAATGTAGAATTGTCCCACATGATGATAAGAGCCCTAGACAACCAGGAAGCGGATCCGCTGCAGTTTTTTTTTTATTGAAGTGACAAATTAGCAAATGATAACATAGAAGCAGGCGTCTACCATTGGATCACGCAGTTGATCTTTTTTCCATACTCGATCAAGATCTATATTGTAATAAAACTTGAGTCGATCTCTTTCGCATGCTCGATCAAGACCTATAGTTTAATAAAACTTGAGAATTTTGTTGAATTTCTGTGGAAATCATACTGGTTCCTACAAAACTCGAGTGTAGGGCCTGCTTGTTTGGACAGGGGGGCGTGATCTGGTACGTTCTTGACTCGATCTTAGACAAACTCGAGGGTGGATAGCCGGTGTGAAACCACCCGGAGAAGACCACCGCGCAGGCTTGATCAGAGCCGAAAACATTGACCCCTGTTTAATACTACACGAGAGGAGAGAAGAGGGAGACGTGTTACTCGTGTACGTACGTGCGGCTGCGCCGGACTGGTCAGCACGTACGCTTCGCCGACGACTCGCCTGCAGGCCGCGCCTCGACTCCCAAGGCGAAGGAGGTCGCATGCGTCGCGTGCAGCCTGACGACCACTTGCGATCGAGCTTCGTGCTTCACGGAAAAAGCAGCCCGAATGACGACTCCGGAATTTTAGCTCGTACCTCACTCACCGTGCGTACATGGTGCTGTGTTTGATTGGACGTTGCTTTGGATTTATGTCCGGGTAAACAGTTGCCACTTGCCGGCTCAATGCAAAGATCACAACTAAGACTATGAAAAGCTCGAATCTTATGAGCTATTTAAGTTCATTTTGTTTTAGGTTTAATTTAAGCTCGACTCGAATTTTAAATGAGCCGAACTCGAGTTTAATCTTGAGCTCGCCGGGCTTTACTGAGCCGAGCTCGAATAGTTCGCGAGGCTCAATTCAAGTTTAAATAGTGATACATATTAACTCTTATCAAGCTTACTCGAGCCGAATTTGAGCTTGAGATTTTCTGATTGTTGAAAATTAGTATATATTTGAATTATTTTGATTGTTATCAAGCTTACTAGAGCCGAGTTCGAACACAAAATTTTCTTATTATTGAAAAATAGTGTACAATAAATTATTTTAATTACTGTCGAGCTTCAACGAGCTGAGCTCGAGCCCAAGTCCAGGCTCAGACCCCAATCCGAACTCCGCTCAAGCTTCTACCAAGCTTGAGCCTAGAAGACCAAGTTCGCTCGAGCTTGACTCGATTACAGCCCTAATCACAGCACGTTAGATACCTCTCTATTTGTACATTACGAGAGCTTGACATAAGATGCGCAAGCATGCAGGAATTAGGTGGTCATCATTTGGACTTAAACTTATGATTTGTTTTATCCTGTAATAGTTAAAAATGTACTGTAATAAATGGTAGCTTTTTAATATAATTAAATTTAAAAAAATAAAATTTATATTATATCATCACAGATAAAACTAAGGGATAAGTAGGAAAAAAGAAAAAGACAAAAACCCTAAAAATAACTGAAATTAAGAAACAAAATTTAAAAAATTTAAAAAGCAGAGGAAAAAACTGAAATGAGCATATTAAGCTGCAGGAGCTGAGATTTCACCCTAACCTCTTGAGTTGCCAGGGCACCCGAATGCCAAAACAAAATCCCCTGCGGTCGTTGTTGTGACCGCAGCAAATCTTAGCTATCGCAAGCTAATTGTAGTACATGTTAAAAGCCCAACATTTGTATCAACCAAAATCGCAAGTGAGTATCTCTCTCTCCATAATCTCTGTCGCAAATAGCTAAAATTCAAAAATTTTAGCCAAAAGCCAAAAGCTGCAGCTAGAGCTGGGACTTGGGCCGTGCTTTTTTGGGCCAGCCCGAAGCACGGCAGGCCCGGCATGGCCCACACGCGCATGCCCGACGCGTGGCGGCCGTGCGCTCAAGACGAACGCTGGTCGGGCCGCAACCGGCAAGACGCGGATGGCGGACGGCGGATCGTGCCGTGCTCAAAGCCGCAGACGACACGGAAGCACGCGCGGCACGCGGCGGCGGCAGCACGCCGGCGCCGGCCGCCGGCCTCTACCTCGCCTCCCCCAGTCCCCCCTCCCATCGACATCCCCAGATTCCCCAATCCCCACAAGCACAATCCATCATCACAGAGCAGACCAGAGAGAGTAAGGGGAAGGAGGCACACCGGTCACCGGAGCTCGCCGCAGGAGGAGGAGCGGTGTAGCTGGAGCCAAGGGCAGCATCCCGCACGATGACGAACTCGTCGTCGGTGCCCTGGGCCGCCACCGGCTATCCGCCTTGGTGGTCAGAGTTGATGTCGCTGCCGCCATCGCCGAGCGGGGTCGGAGGAGGCGGCGGGAAAGGAGGCGGTGGAGGAAGAAGGCGGCGGGGAGGAGTGGGGCGGCGGCGGAGAAAGGGGTGCGGAGGAGGAGGGGCGGCTGGGGAAGGCGGGGGTGGGGGAAGGAGGGGCGACCGGGGGAGGTGTGGGGCGGCGAGGGAGATCTGGGGAGGAGGGGCCGCGGGGGAGGAAGGGAAGGAGGGGGTGACAGGGAGGAGGGGGCGGCGGGGAAGGGGCGGCCGGGCGAGGAGGGGGCGGTGAGGGAGGTCTGGGGAGGAGGGGCGGCGGGGGAGGGGGAGGGGAAGGAGGGGGCAGCCGGGGGAGGAGGGGCGATGGCGGGGAAGGGGTGGCCGGGCGAGGAGATCTGGGGAGGAGGGGCAACAGGGAGATCGTGGGGAGAAGGGACCGAGGGAGGTGCTAGAGATCGGGGGAGAAATGAACTGGGCGGCGGCGAAGGAGGGTTAGGGTTTTAGATATTTTTGCGATTTAGTCCATCAGGTTTTCTGAAATCTACGAATAGGTTTTATCTATTTTGATTTCTTCTATTCTAGCCCTCGTAAATTCTAATTTCATCACGAAAAGATCCTATACATCCGTTATGACATGTATATCTGTACGGAGCAGTCCTTAGAATGCCAAATTTGAAGATTGAGCTAGGTTTTGGAGATGTGAATGTGTGATGTATGTATATGCATAAGATGAGGAGAAAGATGAGGATGGTTGTATCTTAATCTAATGAATGAAAAAGTGACTGAGATATGCTGTGATTTAGGCCGAGTTCATTTTTGCACTTATGATATAAGGTGTCTTTTGTTGTTCTTTATTTTTGCACTTGTGATTTAAGGTGTCTTTTATTATTCTTTCTTAAGAAACATCATCATACAAAAATAATGAGTATTTTCAATGTTGCTCCCCCTTAGGTCACCACCACCGAACCCTAAGTCGCATCCTCACGGCTTTCTTGCTTCTTTGTGTAAAATCGTATGGCTAGACTGCTGGAGAAGAAGATCAATCAAATCAACATATTCTAACATATATTATAATTTGACAACATAGTTCACCCCCATTGTGATTTTATTTTATGTAAGCAAATTACTACTACGTGTGCTTCTAATTCTAACATGGCTCTCTTCACCGACTGTCATTTTAATTCGAGCATTTGATGAGATAACCACCCCACATATGTTACAATTAACCATTATGTAAACAGAGATAGACTGTTATTGGTGTGTGTATTCCAAGTAGTTACTAAATGTTCCAAAAACTATTTAAAATTGATTTCTTAACTATAGTAAGCTGCACTCATGACTCTCCTTGAGATTTTCTATTTGATTAGTTGGGCAACCCTATGCTAGATTGTCGGGCGATAAGCTAGATGTCCACGTACGCCACAGTCCAATTTGCACCAAGATATGCATACCATTGGACTAAATGACCAAGTTCAGAGGTGGAATGGCATGAGACAATAGTATCGAATTTTAAGTAGGTTTTTAATAAGACAGGTACAAGAGAAAAGAAAATAGCGGCCATCGCTACCATTGTCACCGTCGCTTTCGTCGTGTATAGTTACGTTGGGCTGGGTTTGGGCTGGCACGGTACGAACGTCGGCACGGCGAGCTTTGGGCCGTGCTTGGGCCTGGCCGAAGGCGATGCGGGCCAACACAGCACGGCACGACAAAATGACTGGGCCAAGCCGGCACGGCACGAAGCGCGGTGGGCCCGGGTCGTGCCGGCACGGCATGGCCCAATTCCCACCTCTTGCTGCAGCCGTGTCAAACAGGCCCAAACTAAGGTCTTATTCTTTTCAGCTTTTTAGCTATATTTTAACTTTGACTTTTATTAACCGGTATTAGTTATTAGATCTATCAGTCTTAGCCAAAAGATATCAGTCGTAGGACAAAATATCAGGGCCTAAAATGTCGTGACAAATATATTAATTTCGTCTTTTTAGCGGCAACCAACAGTGCAAGGCCAAATGGGCTGGGAAAGGGGAAGCGCGTGCTACTGGGCCGTCGGCAACAGCGCGGGAAAGGGCAAAATATTAGTGGGCCATGACCTTTCGGCTAGACGCCGGGGGGAAACGGCTCACGCGGGAAGGGAATGAAGCGGGCCTGTGCGTTAGTTACGGGCCACGCGCACGCGCCAATGACAAGAAATCGACGTCCTCATCTAGTGTTTCGGGATGACGCTTGGGCCGGGCCAATTAATTAGTAGGCCACTTTGGACGTCATTAGTGGTTTTCCCCGGCGTGGTTATCCAGTATTCTAGTGGTTGTCACTGCTGAGCGCTAACCAAAGTAGGATGAGCAAAAACCTCGCCGCCGCCGCCAGGAGCTTGGCCACCAACGTCCGTCGCCGGGCCTCTCCCCTCCTCTCTGATGTTATTGCCGTAGTCGAGTTGATGGAGGAGCCATGGTTTTTCAAGAGTAGTTTTAGATATATTTTTTTAGTTTCTTCTGTATTTTTTTCTTAGATCAATTTATTTTATTTTTTTTTCATCGGCCGGCCCTGTGCTAGATTTCTTTAACCCGTGATGGGTTTTGCTATATGAACTGATCACTTGGACAACGACAGTGACGTCTACACCGAAAATCAACAAAGAGCTAAATTGTTTTAAAATAAATTTTCTCTTATTTTCTTCCGACGAACAACCCTAGCCTGCTACCGAGGCGTAGCTTCTATATATCCATAAAGATTCTTGACAATCTACTTTCCGCATCTGTGATTGTTGGCAATCATGTTGCCGTTGTAAGATTTGGATTTTGTTAATGAGAAAGATAAAGATGTTTAACACATTTATTGACTGAGGATTTGATGGCAACAAGTTGTTCATCGGATATCTTCAATGCAAAAGTCGGGTACTAATGTACTTTACCTTTGTATTATTATTAATATAAATCGGAGGTTGTTTTTAAAAAAGTGCTAACCAAAGTGATTAACCTACCTTTGAGCGGAAGAACTGACTACAAAAGCATGCTGAGGGGAATAACAGCTGGGATTACGTTCACATCTCAGATTGAGTACCAAATTAACTATACACAACGTCCAAACGAATAGCACAACACAGAAAGAACTTACATGCATGCACTCGCCCGGCCAACTGGGCTGCTTATTCATAAACAGAACAAGAGAAGATTACTAAACACAGACCGCACACACATACATATATTAGACGCGCGCGCGCTCTTATTTAGCAACGTATGTCTGTAAGCTTAATTTGGTAGATACGATCGTACGTACGCACGTAGAATCAAATCAAGCTTGCCGGAGACTTGCTGTTGACCCCTCCGTTCTCATATGCGGTTAGCTTGCCATTTTTCTCCGGCTGGGCGGCACCAGCTAGTTCCTGACCTTCTGGCGCGCGGCGGCATGGGCGGCGATCCTTCGCTTTCTCTCGTCGGACCTCGGACGGTTCCTTCGCAAGTTGGCTGAGTGCCTCTGCGTTGGTCCCTGCACCGTCAACCGCCTGGTATCTTCTTGTCTCCCAGTCCGTCCTGTAGACTTCCCTATGAATGAGCTTTGCCATTGTCAAGAGAATTCTCTGGTATATTAAAGGTATAATGCATTTTGGTCTTCATCTTCGTGCCACCAAACCAGATTCTCTTAGTGCATACTCCAATGCTGACTGGGGCAGGCTGCCCTGACTCTCATTGCTCTACTTCAGGATATTGCATTTATCTTGGTGACAACTTGATTTCTTGGTCATCCAAGTGACAGCGTATAGTTTCTCGATCCAGTGCCGAGACCGAGTATACAGCTGTTGTTCATGCCGTTGCCGAATGTTGCTGGGTGTCACAACTCTTGATGGAACTTCATCATCCTCTTTCGTCTGCCACTGTGGTTTTTTGTGACAACATTAGTTCTATCTACATGTCTTCTAACCCGGTTTAGCACAGACGAACTAAACATACTGAGATCGATATTCACTTTGTTTGTGAGAAGGTTTTTCTTGGTGAAGTCCGAGTTCTTCATGTTCCATCTAGCCAACAATTTGTTGATGTTATGACCAAAGGCTTTCCGGTTCAGTCTTTTAAAGAATTCCAGTCCAGTCTTTGCGTTCAAGAACCTCTTGCTTCGATTGCGAGGGGCTGATAACGATATCTTTCCTTGCTATATTCAGCCGTGTGTATGTTTAGCATGTGATTATCTGTAACCATATTTGGTTCCGATTTGTTGTAATCTTCGAGAGAGATAAACCATATTTAGCAGGTCTCTGAATAGCGTGTAATCCGCTGGCTGTTAGCATTGGCTATATTCTTTCCTCTCTGCCCCATATATATGACAAATGACCGGCTACAGTATTGGCCGATGATTCCTGCATCCCTTTGCTTTTCCACCTTCAGTCTTCAACTGGCCGCAGCAGCAGTGGAGGCTGCATCTTGCATGATCTTGGTGTGCTCTTTCCAGTCTGTTCTATTGCTCACTTTGGTGGTGACGAGCTGTTACTATCAAACTTTTCCTTGGAAATTTGTGAAGTATTTCTCGCAAGTCGGATGCCTGAAAGTGCAGCCATGGGCCAAATGCGCTGGTTGGTCCGTAGCAAGAGACTGGTTGGGCTGGGTAGTTTTGCATCTTTAAAATGGGCCACATTGTTCTTACCATCATCATCAATTAGGTTGTTAACAGTGGAGATTTGCTCTGATAATGGGTATTCTTTTAAGCTATGGCTTATAGCTTTTAACTATAGCTTATTGGTCTAACTAATCGAATGCTTGTGCTTTGTTATAGTTAAAAAATATATTATCCCAGCACATTGAGTTGATATTATCGGGATCGGCCTGTCCGGCCCACGTGCTAGGTCGCATCGTGCCTCCATGCCCTTGGCTTTGTATTTTTCTTGTTAGACAATTTTTAGGGCTGTAAAATTTGTAATTTTTTAGTAGATTGCTTTTTTTCCTGCTTCTGTTAGAGATTTATTAGGAAGTGTAAGAAAGAGTTAGAAAGGGCAAATGAACTACCATCATCAACTCTCTATTTTAAGTAGTAAAGATAAATACTAATTATTGAGAGAAGCTAAAAGCTGCTAAAAAGACAAAAAGAGCCGGATCAACAGTGATTTATTGTAGGCACTGTTCATATTAGTTTTTAAAAGTTATTTTCTAGTGTAAATATTTTTTCTATAGTACCTAACTTTTAAACAGATTATCTTTTTAAAGCAGAGTTTACTAGTTAATTGTAGTATATACTATAGTAATTTTATTTATATCGATTAATATTATACATAAATATCTTTCTTTATAAGTTATTATTATTTGTAAACCAAATGCAAAAGGTAGTCCCGGAGCCACTAATCTTGCAAACCCTTCAAGCTCGTAAGCGATCTGACAGCTGTGCCCCACAACCACAAGCACTCGCTGCCTTCCTTCCTTCCCCACCCCAACCCTCATGGATTTCTCCGCCGCCGGCGGCCGCGGGGAGCCGGCCCGGTGGCTGGAGATCGCCGGCAAGCTCCTCGCCGCGCGCGACCTGGTCGGCTGTAAGCGCCTCGCGGAGCGCGCGGTGGGCGCTGACCCCCTCCTCCCCGGCGCCGATGAGCTCCTCGCCGTCGCCGACGTCCTCCTCGCCTCCCAGCGCCTGCTCCCCTCCGGTCGCCCCGATCCCCTCGCTGTCCTCCAGCTCCAGCCGGGTCCCGACCTAGCCGACGTCAACCGGTCCTTCCGCCGCCTCGCCAACCTCCTCTCCTCCCCGCGCAACCCCCACCCTGGCGCTGACACCGCCCTCCGATCCGTCCAGGAAGCCTTCGCCCACCTCTCCGACCCCTCCAAGAACTCCTCCACTAATCCCCCTCCCGCTCCTGCTTCTGGAGGCGCCTCGGCCGCGGCCGATGCGTTCTGGACGGCGTGCCCCTACTGCTGTCATGTGTACCAGTACCAGCGCTCGCTGGTGGGGCGCGCGCTCAGGTGCCCGAGCGCCGGGTGCAGGCGCGCGTTCGTGGCGACCGAGATGCCGGCCGCGCCGCCTGTTGTGCCAGGCACCAACATGTACTACTGCGCATGGGGGTTCTTCCCGATGGGCTTCCCGAAGGCTGCTGATGTGAGTACCAACTGGAAGCCATTTTGCCCGATGTATCCATGGAATTCGTCTTCTCCGCAGCCAGCATCTGCGTGCACTGAAAATGTTAATAGGCAAAATGTTGAGAATAATGGTGGACTTATCAATGCCAATTCACCACCAACAAATGCACGGCCGGCTAGTAAGAGTGGTGATGGTGTTGGCATTGGGGTAGGGCCACCTAGAGGTAGGATCAAGAAGACAACGGCCCGCAAGAAGGTTGGTGCTGGCCTCAAGAAGCATGCTTCTGGAGGTGTGGAGAGCGGCATTGAGCCATCTTTGCTTGGATCCGACTCGTGGAATGGGAATGCGGAGAGTGGACTGACAGTGGGTACAAGAGGAATTAACATAAATGAGGTGGCAAATGCAACTGATGGCAGTAGCACAGTGCATTTTGGTGGGGATGACGATATTGGGTTTGATTTGGATGTTGATGCAACAGATGCTATATTGGGGAATTTGCAGCACCTGCCATTTTTGAGGGAGGATGACAACACCAGAAGGATGTTTTAGTTGCTGTGGTTGGTGTAGGTATTCCATAAGTTGTGTATGGTAGCATGGTTGAAGGAATTCCTGCATAATAGCATGGTTGAAGGAATTCCTGCATAGACTTATCCTTTGCTGTCGCTCTTGCTTCCGCTGTCACTGTCTCTCATGTTGATCCTGTGTTTCGTAATAATCTACCTTGTGTCTGTAGTTACCTGGTGATCTGTTGTAGCATCTGGATCGGTACTCTATACAAGTCTAGACTGTAGAGTATTCCGAAATTAGTTGGGAGAGGTGCCCCAAATGAACTTAAGGAGTTTACTGGTGAAGCAAATAATGCGCCATGCATGGATGATTGGTCAGGCTTTCATAGGAATTTATCATGCAACTGAGGTCTCATGGAGCACTGGCAAAGAATAGATGATGAGAAAAGTAAGTTTAAGTTGTTCTCAGTGTACATAAAGCTCTCCTTTATTTAGAGGGCCTATCTTAGTTATGTCATTTAATTCTGACTCAATTTGCATTGTTCAATGCTACACAAAGTTGAGTGTGTAATGCATTTGATTTGATGATGCATTATGCATACCCTTGGAAAAGTAAATGGTGACCTCTGTTCAATAAATTTGCCTGCATTGTAGTTGTCATGATCGTCTGTTGTTAACAGTATGCGTTCATCTGACCAAAAGTCCTTTTTGTTACATGTTTGTCGGAAAAAAAACTTATGCTCCAATGTATGCTTCATAAAATTTAGGATTTTATTCATCTTCAACCAGAAATTACAGCAGACAGGCAGACAAGCATTTTAAATACTTGTGTTCCTCCTCTCTTTTGTTCTGTCTTTTTTGTACTGTCAAGCATATGCAAATGATATGCAGTCATGAATTACACTTTGTGTTAATAATACTCACATCTGTCTATAGCCAAAACACAGTAACAATAGCCGCAGGCATGCTGCGGTGATGTGGTCAAAGTTGTAAGTTGCGTAACACTTGGTGGGCTTTGAATATGCTTTCTACCTGATGCATTATTGAGCATGTCTGCTATGGCTAATACCGTATCATACCAGTTGATGAGCTGAACAATCATAAAGTTCAAGTTAATGGCAAGTTGTGTTCTTTTGTGCTACTAACAGTAAGTTCAATAGAACATAGTAAACTTCTAACAAAAATTTCCATAGTACTTAATTGAAACTGCAGTAAACCATAGCTGCGTTGGTTGGCATAAATATATCAAAGTAACCCCATGGAATATATTGTTCTGAAATCGTGACACGACGCTTATGCCAGCCTGTGTAGTGTGTACTGGATTCCAACAATTGCCATACAGGTATACATTTTCCATCAGTTAAGTAGAGTCTATTATGCAAAAATATCTTCCTTAGACACGGGGGATGTTGAAGATCATTTATGTGAACTGCTGAACTCTGCATACCAGCCCATGCCATAAGCATCATAAGTTATTTGGATACTTGTTTGTAACTTGGTTGTATTTCTGTATCAAAATTATGCACAATTGAGTTTCCTTTTTTTCTGTGTGTGTATGGTTCATATCCTCAAATTGCATGGACTATCTAGTATCCACTGACTTTTGCTCAATAAATATGCTTGAATTTAAACCCATTTTTGTGGTCTTTCGTTTCAGATACCTGTATCACAAAAGCTCTGTGTATTTCGTGACATCAGTTGATTGCCTTGACCATCAAAGGAGCTGAATAATAGAAGCGCATGGCTTGGTTTAGGGGATATCAGTAGCTTGTAAACTATAATTCTCTTGTTTGTTGTTCGCTAAGCTGTTGATCTCCTAGCCTGAAATAAATATAGGCTATGTGTCCGCATCATGTTTTCCATCATAAGCGGAAAATGCTAACCAGTGGCTGTTATGTTACTTGTTCGCCGTGTTAAACTATCAGGCTCCAGTGGCTATTCTGACTCTTCACAATCGTCAGTTGGCTTCTTGTCCTCAATTCATTAATACTTCTTTTATTGCTGGAATCGTTGGGTTTGTGTTATATGGTGTGAAGCTGTAGTGCAGCAACCCTCTCCATGTTACCTGCTGCATCCTGTACGCCTGCTGGTGGAAATCCGATAATTTGACTTCACTCTTGGGCTTCCTTACATTCTTTTTTAATGCATCATTATGTGTAAGATTGTACTAGGAAAAAAAGGGATAAAGGCATTGTACTCGGGGAAAAGAGGATAAAGGCAATGAACATGTTAGGATGGAATCAGATATAAGGGTTCTTTCTGGTTTTCAACGGCTTTTGCCTTTTGGCTTCTCTCATGATTACTATTTATTAGACTAATATGCTGTAGTACAAAAGAAAAAGCCCATGCTATCATAGATTGTATTTGCAAACTCTAGTACTTGGTTGTGATCACCCTTTTGTAATTAGTTTTTGTTAGAAAACCGACTCCCGTGAAGAGGTGTTGGCCAGACCTGGCCAAATGGGATGGTCTAA
This sequence comes from Dendrocalamus sinicus, assembly GCA_036346575.1. Taxonomy (NCBI): domain Eukaryota; kingdom Viridiplantae; phylum Streptophyta; class Magnoliopsida; order Poales; family Poaceae; genus Dendrocalamus; species Dendrocalamus sinicus. The sequence goes on along the minus strand of CM070660.1, from coordinate 3,831,297 downwards.
GGTACGGTACTATTGGTATGGCCCATGGCACGGCATGAGGGCTGGTGGGTCGGTACGGCACGAGGCTATGGGCTGTGCTTGGGCCGGCGTCTCGGTCCACCGTGTCGACACGACACGAGAAGTGTTGGGCCCGACAAGGCACGACCCATTAGGCCCATAGACATGGTTTCGGTAGTACCGTCATACAAAGCTCGGTCATACCGATCTCCAGTAGTACCGTGAATCAATTTTTGTACTACACAACCTGACTATAGCCCAAAACCCCCCAAAAATGACCCTCTTTGCAAAAAAAAAAAACTACCACCTTCTAGAGACCGGTTGTGCCACACCTACGATAGTACCGGTGCTCAGGTTTGACTACCACTAGCACCAGGCCGGTGCTACTGCCGTTGCTATGCCAGTACTACCACCTAAAACCTGACAATAAAAATGAAAACTTACAAACTTTACAAATTCATATCTCAACTCGACACGATTGTCAATTGGTCAACATTAATGAACCAAGGATATTCTCAACATGGTTCACATGATTCTAAAAATCCATATGGAGAGATCCTTGAAGGACTAAGATTCTTGATGAGAAGGAAAGAACATCGCAACATACATAAATCTCATACTTACTAATAAAGCCTCAATCGAAAAAATGAGCATTTTCCTTGAAGGAATAACTTACCAAGTGACTTGCTAGTCAATATATGAAATCACACCAATAACTATATGATCCATAGAAGTGGACAAAGATCCATATGGACCTGAGAGAATAAAATGAGGAACCATAAGACTAGAAGTATGCCATACAAGCACTTGTATAGTGCATCTCCACCAGGAAGATAGTGGAAATGGCGGTATCATCTAGTATCAAGAAGGTACAAGTATATTTGTGGTAATAACAATTTGATTAATACCCTAAGTGCCCAAATTTAGACTGGTTATATATTACTCAGATAAAGTTGCAACGTATTTAGTCCGGATGAAGAGACTTGATAAGTTATATCTAGAAGGTATGTAATATTACAACTAAATTTTAATCCCTTAGTCCTCTGTAAGGACATAATTGCTTGTGTTGCACAATGAAATAGTGGCTATTTGAAAGTGTTAAGCACATTGCTCCCGCATTGTTATATCCTCATGACCTCAAGAAGAATAGTGATATATTAGTTTAGAAGACTAAACATTGTGATAATTTAGTAGATTTACCCACATTTTATTTTGTGATTATTGCATTATAGCGGGAAGACTCCAACAGATGTTGTATTGAGGGGAGCATATATGCTAAACTTTAATCATCATATTTTAGACTATGAGAGTCTTACCTTTGATTTACCTAGAAGGAATCAATTGATAATTATTACTTAAATCGTTCTTTGCTCATGAAATCTAGAAGAAGGATGAAGTAAAGATATTTCATATTAAGTCTCATAAAAAATTGCAGATTTATTTACTAAGTCCCAATTAGGGCTGGACGAAAAACTCGAAGCTCGTTAGCTCGCTCGGCTCGTGGCTGGCTCGGCTCGTTAGGATAACGAGCCGAGCCAAGATTTTAGCTCGTTAGCTATTACGAGCCAACTCGAGCCAGCTCGCGAGCCGCTCACGAGCCAAACGAGCCATACTTCCAGGAATTTAGATATGCATATGCTGCTTCCATGGACCTAATTTGTACTCTATTGCATGTGTTAATGTGTAAATTTGTACTCTATTGTACCCAAACGAGCTATGCATGTGTTAATTTGTACTCTATTGTACCCAAACGAGCCAAACGAGTCATGCTTCCATAGATGAATATATGATGGAGACATTTTTTTGGCCCTGGCTCACGAGCCAAACGAGCTAACTCGAGCTTTTTACGAGCCGAGCCGAGCTGAGCTAGCTTTTTAGCTCGTTAGTTATAACGAGCCAGCTCGAGCCAGCTCGTTATCCTACCGAGCTAGACCGAGCCGAGCCGAGCCGAGCCAGCTCGTTATCCAGCCCTAGTCCCAATTAACATTTAATTTTGAAAGATGTGTTTATGGCATTAGAATGAGGTGACTTATAGATGTGTAGAATTAGAGGGAGCATTACCCTGAACTATAGCACATCTTCTTACGCAGGAAGTATGAGTATTACACAGGAAACCTAAGCCACTGATCAAAGAAGATCGAAAAAGTTGTACTCTTTTTCTCTTAATGAGTTTTTACTAAGAAGTTTTCTCATACAAAGCTTTTTAATGAGACAACTAGTGCAATGTAGCTTACGTATGTGATGTAATCTTTTCTTCATTCCTTTTTCCTATTGAATTTTTAGAAGGAGTTTTTAATGAGACATGTGTATATCACGATATTCACCCAAGAGAGAGCAATAGGAAACTGACTCCTATGAACTATGAAGGGAGGTGCCAGCTAGCCTTGGTGGGTCCCACACGGTTTCTACTTCTTCTACAAGGAGGAGAGGTTGGCTCATACCAAAACTCTTTAGATTAGTTGATTATAAATATATGGGAAAGGCAACTATTTGGTATATAGCAGAAATCATTCGAATAAAGAAGATCGTTAGATTGCTCTCTCTCGTATCTTTGTCTATTGTTCATCTAATTTTGCATTGTCTAATTGTTATGTTTGTTCTCTTTTTAATTGTGAGGATTGGCTTACATAGATCGCTAGACCTCGCTAGTTTCTAAACACTTTTTACTGAACCGACTGTGACCATACATTGGTTGCTATGGTAACTGAGTGTGAATGACCAATTTGTTTCAGGCTGTAGCCCAGAGGTGGGCATTGGGCCGTGTCATGCTGGCACGGCTTGGGCTCATCGTGCTTCAGGCCACTTCGTGCCGTGCTGGCTTGGTCCAGTCATCCCGTCGTACCGTGCCAGCCCGCCTCGCCTCCGGCTAGGCCCAACCACGACCCAAAGTCCGCCGTGTCAGCGTTCGTGCTGTGCCGGTCCAAGCCCAATCCAAAGTAACTATACACGACGAAAGCGACGAAGACAATGATAGCGGTAGCCGCCATCTTCCTTTCTCTTGTACCCACCTTATTAAAAACCTAGTTAAAATTCGATACTATTGTCTTATGCCATTCCACCTCCGAACTTGGTCATCTAGTCTAATAGTATGCATATCTTGGTGTAAATCGGGCTGTGGCGTACGTGGACATCTAGCTCATAGCCCGGTATAGGGCTGCCTAACTAGTCAAATAGAAAAGCTCAAGTAGAGTCATGAATGTAGTTTACTATAGTTAAGAAATCAATTATTTTGATGATTAATAATATCTACGATTTTTTATAATTTTTCTGAATATTTCTTAATTTTCTATAATTTTTTACAATTTTTTTCTTAATTTTCTATATGTTTTCTATTTTTTTTCCTTTTTCCGGCTTAACAGGTGTCTATGTCGGCATAACCCGTTAAGCTATAACTGTGCCTAAGCTTAGACCGCAGCCCACAAATCGATACAGTATGACCCATTTATTTAGCGGGTCTTAACGGACTGTGCCTAACACCACTAGTGCCATCTCTTCGTCCAGCGATGTCACCGTGCGGATCTGGAAGCCGGCGCGTGCGCAGACACGTTGCAGAGTACTGCTCACGTCATCCTCATACTACCTGGCGCCCTCCCTCCTCGTCTTCCTCCTCCGGTCCTCCCCACTTCAGCTCTTCTCTGAACTTCTCCTGTTCTTCGCATCACCGTAGCGCTACGCTACAGCCGCGGTTCGCGAGGCCTGAGGAGAGGAGGCGGAAGCCGAAGCGGAGGGGGAGAGATGATCTCGCAGTTCTTCGTGCTGTCGCAGCGCGGCGACCACATCGTCTTCCGCGACTGTAAGACCTGGATCCCGCCCCCGTCCGATCTGGTGGGGGGGGGGGGAGCGGGGATTCTGTATATTACGGCTAAAATTGGTGCGATCTGATGCTTATTTGCTTGGAATTTGGTGTGCTGTAATGCGTGCAGATCGGGGCGAGGTGCCCAAGGGCAGCGCGGAGATCTTCTTCCGGAAGGTGAAGTTCTGGAACGACGACGAGGCCGAGGAGGCGCCGCCAGTCTTCGTACGCATCCTTGCCTATCCCTCGCCCTCTTATTCAGGCTGCAGATTTTGATAACCGTCGTAGAAACGTTGCGGTTTTTGACATGATATGTTTTCGTGGTCTAAGTTGTGATGGCGTTAGGTTGGAGTGGTACCTGTGCTTGTCGGCTGCTCAAACTAGGCTAGCACTGTGGTTCTGAGAAGACGTATGTCTTGAGAAGCTAAATTGCGGCCCCGCATTCCAGATAGAAGGGTATTAGCTTAGAACTCGGGGTGAATTGTGTTTTGGGATCATTGTGCCCGTCATGTCTGATTCGTTACGTGATATTGTTGCCGTTTCACAATTCTATTGCCGTTGGGTAGTGGATAATTGAGCATTTGGTTAATGCATGAGGGGACACTTTTGCATGTGATGTAAGTACTGTGTAGGACAAAGGCTTTAGATGAACTGAGATAAAAACTGGGTTTAGTACCTCATACGATTTAGTCCTTGGTCTGTTTATATATGCATTGCTTTCCCACTTGATCTGACATGTGGCTTTTTTTTTCACATTTTGTTATGACAGAATGTCGATGGGATTAACTATATCCATGTTAAAGTCGCAGGGCTATTTTTTGTGGTAACCACAATGGTTAATGTTTCTCCATCTCTTCTCTTGGAACTTCTGCAAAGGATCGCACGTGTTACAAAAGATTATCTTGGCGTTCTAAACGAGGATTCACTGCGGAAAAATTTCATTTTAGTGTATGAATTGCTTGATGAAGTCATTGTAAGTACATTACCTTTCTTCGTAATAATACCAACTCCAACCTTTTCTGACCTGGTTTTCTGGGTCACTAGCAAAGTCTAATGTGCCTTTACCAAGGAAGTAGTGTGGTTTTGAAGTGACTAGTATGATTCATCTGTTTATGCGAATGATAATATCATCTTTTGGTAGCACTATATATGCCATTATTTATGTGTTGGATTGTGTGATTAGGACTTTGGATACCCACAAACAACCTCTACCGAGGTTCTGAAGTCATACATATTCAATGAACCAATCATGGTTGATGCCGGACGGTTGCCACCACTTGGTCCTGCTGCTATGTTCATGGTAACACTTCTGCATGTTATCACACGAACACATGACTTTGTGGTTTCTTGACCAAGCAATGTGCTATTCTCCATGCAATTTTGTCAATGGCATAGTTTCATTTGACGTCTGTGTCTTTTGCAGCAAGGCACAAAGCGTATGCCTGGTACAGCTGTTACAAAATCTGTTGTTGCTACAGAGCCTGGTGGGAACAAGAGGGAGGAAATTTTTGTTGATATCATTGAGAAAATAAGTGTGACATTCAGCTCGAGTGTAAGCACTGATAAATGCCGTGCCTTGTTACTACATCTTTTCTCATCAAGGAACACTTCAAGCTGTTTTTGCTATTCTTCTTACCTGAAATCCCAAATATGTATTTGTATGCATATGAAATTTGCAGTACTAAATACTTCAACATGGTGATGATGCCCATTGGAACTTTAGTTTCCAAATACCATAGTGTGGGGGTTAGCTGATTGTCTTTACTGTAAAAAATGTAGCCTCTTTATTATTGTATTCCTTGTTCCATCAGTTTCAAAGGTATCTTCTGAGTTTACAATTTAAAACTGGACATGAATAAAGAGGGCAAGTTGCCATCATGTTGCTTCTTAATGTGAAAATCCAAATCCATGGGATGGGGACTCTTTAACTGTGATGGTCGTTTAGTCCTGAATCTGATAGGAAGTGCTAAGATTTCCTTGCACTTAGTGAACAACCAGATATGTTGATTCCACTTCAGTATTTAAAAAGCAATCCATTTGGTTATCTTCTTTATTTTGCTATAGCTATGATGGCTATGTTCTCATAGTAAGTTTTAATTGAGCACTAACGCTTTTGTGTGCTCACTATTTTCTATCTGAAATTTCATTAAACAGGGGTATATACTTACATCTGAGATTGATGGAACCATCCAAATGAAAAGTTACCTTTCTGGAAATCCAGAAATCCGTCTAGCTCTAAATGAGGATTTGAGCATCGGAAGAACTGGCTCTTCTACATATGGTACGATCCTTAGCTTTTCTCCCTCTTTCAGACGACTTATGCAAATGGAGTACTATTTTCACCGACATATGGATATTTATTAATGTATATAAACATAATATGAAACTTATTTTTCTTTCTTCATTATTCCTTATTTTTCTTTCTTCATTATTCCTGATTCTGTGTTTTGTGCATAACATTGAAAACCTGCTATGATGATATTCTACTTATTATGAAACTCAGAATGCGATGAGTTATTCGATGCATACATTTAAGGTTTACTAACAGTGTAGACAATGTATTTGCATTCTTAAAGTCATATTGTACAATTCCTTTCTTTTCTTAAATTTGAGTGTATTACTACTGTGATTTTTTTTACCACTTGAACCACACTGCGTTTTCACATGCTGTGATGTTCCTATCACGGAATACTGGATCTGCTTATTATCTTTCCATTTCTTTACATGTTATGGAAATGGCTGATCTCACAATATTACAAATGCTTGATACCAGATTACAGAAGTTCTTCTGGAGGAGGAACAGTCGTTCTTGATGATTGTAACTTCCATGAGTCAGTGCATCTGGACGGTTTTGACATTGACAGAACTCTGCATTTGGTAAGTACTCATATAATGCTTTTGTTTCTTTTGATATTTTTTCTGCAGAACTTAAAGCAACATAGTTGTCATTTTATTACTCCAGCAAAATTTGACAATTGTATTTACCAATAGATACCACCGGATGGAGAATTTGCTGTGATGAACTACCGGATGACTCAAGAATTTAAGCCGCCTTTCCGGGTAACCGCACTAATTGAAGAAGCTGGACCATCTAAGGTATGGAAGCCTGTGTTTTTGTTTGGTGCTGATAAAATTATTGTTTCAATTTTGGTGAATCTCAATTCAAGATCTTGATTTATTTACACAGGCTGAAGTTCTACTGAAAATACGGGCAGACTTCTCTGCAAACGTCACTGCTAACACAATCACAGTACAAATGCCAGTGCCCTCTTACACAATGAGGTCAACTGCAGCTTTATTTTGTTCCTTTTGAGTTCAGAAAAAGTGGAATATTAACTGCTGCTGTTCTTTTAATAGCTAAAGGGTTGCATCATGGATTTCTTTGCAGGGCAAGTTTTGAATTGGAAGCTGGAGCAGTTGGACAGACAACAGATTTTAAAGAAGGATCTAGGAGGCTTGAGTGGAATCTAAAGAAGGCAACTATCAAAAAGAATTTAATCTTTTCTTTTCCCCCCCAAACTCTATTATATGTGCATCCTACTTCGAAGATTATAGCATATGGAAGTTAACTTGACCTTATTAACCACTTTGCTGTACTTTGCTGAACAATATTAACTTTCGACAGATTGTTGGTGGTTCTGAGCACACCCTTCGTGCAAAGCTCACATTTTCCCAGGAGTCGCATGGTATATATTTAATTTTGAGTATGATTTGTCTATGCTCTTAGTGACTTCCCTGTTATACAACTTCTTGTGACATGCTTCTTTCTGGATTGCAGGAAATATCACAAAGGAAGCCGGACCAGTAAACATGAATTTCACTATACCAATGTACAATTCTTCAAAATTACAGGTAAGGCCATCTGCTCAAGTATGCCCTTTGTGGAATGTTTCTCCACTAACAAATGATTTGGGACACTTTCGCTTAGCTATTGCATTATTATGTATGTTTGAACATCAATTAGCTCAATGTAGCTTGTAATTCTTGGACGTCTGCAGTACTCAAATACTTTGGCTTGCAGAATGTTTCGGATCCGCACTGAACGTTTTCCTTTTTCCCCCCTGCAGGTCAGATATCTTCAGATAGCAAAGAAATCCAAGACATACAACCCCTATAGGTGGGTGAGATATGTGACACAGGCTAACTCCTATGTAGCTCGTCTATGAAGGAATGTAATTTTTCTCCCTGTTCCTTGCGCGATTATCTTGGGCAGAGTGGCATGTGTTGTAACTTTATAGTGGAATCCCAAGCATCACTCTGCTCCTGCAGCTAAACTTTATTTTTTTAGGGTCATACTTGTGCAATATGCAGAAGATGCATTGCCATTATTCATGTTTTTATGCTGGGAAATGAATGGAGTTCTTGTTCATCACACTTCTTAGAGCTTTATGAATATACGCCCACAATGCATCCTAATTGTATTTCTTATGCCCTGTGTATTCATTTACAATTTTATGTAGAGATTGCCCCATGATTAGCTACACTAATGAGCGAAAGGAATGTTTGATGTAACGCCAATATCTGGGTTTTAAACGGTACAGTAGCAGATAACTACTAGTGGAACAATAATAGCGGAGCATAGCAGAACGTTTCTCCTGTTCTAATGCCGATGTAATTAGTGAACCTGCCATGTGCAGATGTGCTGGCCTGAAGCCTGAACATTTCTCAAGGTGAACCGTCCAATTGCTTCATATTTTACAATACATCACTGAATTAAAATGGATAACGAGATGAGGATTTTAGGACACTGGCACACATACCGTGAATGAAGTTACGATGCATTCTTTCTTTCTTTAGATGTTCATCACAGATGTACAAAACTTCTTTGTGCTCCAGTCACTTTCAGCATATAATCGTGCTCTAAAAATAATCATATGAACATTCTAACGACTTTAGATCCTTGGATACATTTATATGCGCTATGCGGATCGATAAACCAACGAATGGTCGCCTCTGCCATTAGTACAACAGACTTCCTACTACAAGGCTACATACAACTGCAACAGCCGCACAACCAAGGCGATTTGTTCTGGGGGCACTCCGGAGCAGACTCAAGAGGTTGAGCTTCAGCTGATCATGACATGGCGCCAATGTGTACATTCATTAGAATAATAGGAGCCATCCTCAAATGTTTTGTGCTTCGGAAAATCACAAGTGATAAAGGGTGTGGATCATGGTACTAAATCTTCCCAGCTGTTTCCGTATGTACCCTCAGCGCCTCGGTGCGTTTACTCTTTTCCATTTCTTCTACCAACCAGTCGATACCAAGTTTGATCCCCGTCCTGCCACAAAGAATGTATTTCATTAAACAAAATAAACAGGCCTGTCAAAACATGCTTGCTGTGAGTACTGATCAAGAAGCGAAGGCTTCAAGTGTCAAGTTCAATGTTATCCTTGACTAATATATTTGGCAGCCGTGCAAATTTGGACAAAGATGAGTTAGAACAGCATAGTTGCTGAACTAACGTGGATCATTCGTCCTCTAATTATGGCAATAGTTTAGAAATATGCACCACAGTACCTAACATAATAACTTCTCATCCTTCAGTTTTAGGCAAATAAGTTGGGGAACTACAGGTGTTGCTTTACTCACCCGTCATAGGCAGATCCAGCCAGGAACATATATGGCCTCTCGTCTAACTCTTTAAGTTGAAAATGTCTGGCCAATTCCTCCTCTGTGACAGCTGCGGGTAAATCCTGTTGACAGATCCAGAATAAACCTCCAAACATGAGAATATAAGAGGCATGAGAAAAATGGCTGAACTGACATATTGAAATGATGAAATGAGCTTGGATAAGACTCAAGAAATAATATGAACATTTTTTTTGTCTTTCTCATCTTTAAAGCTGCTGCGATTTCCAACATTGAGACAAAAAGAATGTGCAAAATCTTGAAGAATTATCAGAAAGCACATGATTAATGTATGTTTCTCATGTTAAATATTATTTCTTTCTCACCTTATTATGTGTGAAAATTCAAGGCCTAGGGCTCATGGAAACTAACGTTTTCTTTCTCACGCCACTTAAATAATATGGCGCCATTTACTTTTACAACTACTATGCGTTGTATGCACCGGTTATTACTTTCCCATAAGCATAAATTTCATCCAAGAAATTGCAGTTTTCAACTGAGTGAATGCATGAGGGGGTGTTTGTATTAGCTTTTACTGATGACTTTTGGCTATGACTTATGACTTTTAATTGAAAATGAATAGTAGTGGCCGAAAGAAATGATTTTAAAAAGATGGGTGTGAATGGTGGGAAAAGTGAGCGAGAGATACGTACACGTGACAGGAGCGAGACGAGTGGGATGCGTGATACACCCGTGACCCTCTTTCTTATCTTCGGAGTGAAATGGTAGCGAGAGAAGTGAAGTCTATCATAAACCTTAGTCCATAACGGGATAAACATCCGTCAGAGAGATCGGATGACGACTTGAGGTATAATGACGCTAGATGAAGGAGGGTAACGATTGAGGGAGGGGAACAGATCTAGAGTAGTCAGTCTAGGGCAAAGACCAGAGTTAGGAATCGGGGACTTGGGAATACTTCTTCATTGCTTGATGATAATAAATACATGCTGTCCCTTTTATAGGAATAACTCGACTTGACCTGTAAGAAATAATCTCTATCTCTAAAAAAATATATCTCTAATAGATGAAATATATCTATAAGATCAAAAACCCATATAATAAAGAAACTAACTATTTTTTATCTCTATTCTAACTAACCTGACCCTGTCACGTGCGTTTGCTACAATACATGGGTACTATTCATGTACATGAACAATAATTTGGCACGTGGCAACCGAAGGGGGAAGTTGTCATGTGCCGATTATTGTTCACACGCGTGAATAGTAACCATGTATTGTAACAAATGTGTGTGGCAGGGTCAGATTAGTTAGGATAGAGATAAGAATAGTTAGTTTTCTTATTATATGAGTTTTCTATCTTATAGATATATTTCATCTATTAGAGATAGATTTTTTTAAAGATAGAAATTATTTCTTATAGGTTAAGTCGAGTTATCCCTATAAAAAGAACAGTATGTATCTATTATCATCAAGCAATGAATAATGAAAAATATTCCCAAATCCCCGATTTTCATCTCTAGTATCTCCCCTAGACCGGCTACTTTAGATTCGTTCCTCTCCCCCAATCAGTGCCTCCTTCACCTAGCGCCGTTCTAGCTCAAGTCGTCGTCGTCCGACCTCTCTTCGACATATGTTTATCCCGTTATGAACTAAGATTCATGACAAACTGCTTCGAGAAACCGAGTGTTGGAGCATGTTCTTTTCGGCTGCGGCTTATGGCTTTTGGCTGAAATTTTTGAATTTTAGCTGTTTGCGACAGAGATTACGGAGAGGGAGATACTCGCTTGCGATTTTTGTTGATACAAATGTTAGGCTTTTAACATGTACTCTATTTAACTTGTAGATCTCATCTTGAGAAAATACTCTATTTAAAAGTTAGGTACTGTAGCAAAAGCCAAAAGTCGCTAGGTTCGAAGGAAAAGAGCAGGCCCCATATTAGCTTTTGGCTTTTCTAAGTAGAAATCAGAAGCAGAAGTTAATACGAACAAGACCTGAAGTTTTAGAAGGTAATTTAGTATATGAACCATTTCAGATATGTGGAAGTCAAACCTCAACCTGTTTGTTTGCAAATATGAGTAGTGGTGCCCCTTGCAGATCCTCATGACGAACAACTTTCTCTGCAACAAAAAATGTTCAAGTTACCATTCACTCCAGTAATGATCCTAATTTTGCCAGTCCTAGTTTAATGTTTACTACAAGTCTAAAACAGACAGTACAGGTAACAGTCAAATTACACTAATGTTTTGTAATTAAACAAATGGAAGGAGCTTACCCAGAGCAGATTTGGCATCTCCAAATGCTGACGCAGCTGCAGAGTCAATAACATATATTATAGCATGGGCCTCTTCATAATATTTCTCCCATATTGTTCTTAGGCCAGGCTGTCAAAATATGTTATTAGCATTATAATTTGCAATGACTAGAATCATATTATCTGGCTAGTGTTTGCAAAACTATGGCATGATGTTAACTTCTGCTTCTTGTTAGTTGTTACAGAGTGAAGGTTGTATCTACACCTTAATACATGGACAATATATCTCATCCTTTCTTTAGTTAAACACAGACCACATAATTGGAAAAATGTAACTTGTCAATTGTCAGCCAAGATAAAAGCCTATGTTCTTAAGAGGCTGAAAATAGATGATGACAGAACTAAATGAGAAAGCTTTTGCGCAAACATTAGGCATCAGGTGGCATACATAGATCAAGATCTCTGTAGCATCAAAGTATAAGCTCTTACTAAATGTGCATTAAGATGGAATAACTGATACAAATTCCACTTGTTGCAGATTCGCCATGGATTTGGAATAACTAAAAAAAATTATCATTACATGCCTTCAATATAAACAATCACTCTAATGTTCTAGTAGCTTGCCTATCCACAGGAAAACCTCATGTTTGAGGCTGCTGAGTATGTCGTTAAAACTCGCCTTCACTTGCCAATTACTTAATCCACACATTTTGGTTTGCAAACTGCAACTTATTATACAGCCAGGCATTACAGTGACAAGGTGTAAATGCAAATATACGATGCTACCTTCTATTAATTGACAACATATTGAATTAAGAGATCAACCTCAATAAATGAAAGGCAAATTTTCAGTGAAGAGCTTGTCAGTCGGAAACTTTTGGTCTATAACTGCATGAGAAACCATACCTGACCTCCCAGATCCCAGAAAACAAGTTTTACATTTGCATCTTCAATACGTCCAATATTAAGCCCAACTGTTGGAACAATACGATCATGTGGAAGTCCTTCTCCTTTCAAATAGATCGACTTCAACTTTTCTAGCAAGGTCTACATAGTCATTTTTAGCAGCATGTCAAGTTTGGTGTAAATCTAGTAAAATACAGGATAAAGTGAATCTCATTTCAACACACAGGAAGTGTAAGGAAACTAAACGACAAGAATTGGCAGAATATAGATGTGCCATAGTGTCATACAGGTTGCCTTTGAAAAGGACATAGAGGCAGAAAATTCATGAGCAGTTGACATTAGAGGTTGAGGAATGTGGTTATGATAATGCACAGTATTCAACTTACGAATAGAGAGCATACTGAGATTTATAGTTGATATAGTTTGAACAGTTATGGATACTGCCCAGGCAGCTATAGTGGTAATTGTTTGCAGGGTGAGACAATATATAAAATTATATAATGGATAGGACTAGAGGATGATGCTCGCACGAAAAGGCGACAAAAGCTGTGTCAGTAAATGTCAATATAAATATCAGAAAAATTACCGTCTTCCCAGCCTTTTGAACTCCAAGGATAAGTACACGGAACTCTGCCTTGCTGAAGACATGCTTCCATAGACCATATAACAAGGAGAACATTGTTAGTAGTCTGCTCTTCTCAATCAGCTATTGACTGTACCGATGATCCACAACCTGAAAAATCAATCTCATGTCACACATATTTTCCTCCAACTGCTCCAACATATCAAGCTTAAAACACAAGGCCTGGACACAGCGGCGTTATGCCGCTATCTCCTGAATCAATATAACACTTGATAATGAGCAGGTTCCGACTCGCAATGACCATTCCAGCACAGCATCATCAACAGTTCATCACATTTCACACTTCCATTGCAAGATATCACAAACCAATAATTTCCTAACACTAGCTTCATCCAAATCAACCACCAGCACTATCTCAAACTGGATAAATGACACCAATTTGGCACAAGCACAACCGATAGGGCACGATCTCACCGATTACCCCGTCCTCCCCTACCAGATCCCAATTCCGTTCGGGAGCGGAATCGAATTCAGATTTCGACGAAAATGAATCACACGGCGAGATCGAACAACCCTTCCTACTCGCTACGGTCATATCGTCGAACTGAACAAATGCGCATTAAATCCGGGCCGAGAAAAGAATCGAGAAAAGGATGTTAAAAAGCGTAGAAATCCTGGGCGGAAGCGAAGATCTGGATCGCTCACCGGAGAAGGATGCTTGCGCGGCGATCGGATCGCTTCGGCTCTCTGCCTCTCTCGTCGACGTCGACGTCCCGGTCGCCTCGTCGCCACCGGCACGACAGGAGACGCCACTATACCAAGCGACCCCTAAAGCCCTTTTAATCTAAGCCCCTGGAAAGAAGCAAAAATTACGCACTCAACAGAGAACGAGTTGGTGAGGCGCGTGGTGTTGACACATGGGCCCGGTGTGGTGGACCCCGCATGTCAGAAGAGAGTGCAGGGCGAGGGAAGCTGGAATTTTTTTCATTTATTTGCCACACCAAAAAATAGTCCTATAAAATTTCCTACTTCAAATGTTGTAATCAATTATTTACCACTTTAAACATTTATCACTTCACACAGGGGCGGATCCAAAGAAAGGGGAGTGAGGGCCCAGGCCGCCACTCAATTCGCAGGAACCCATGTATATAGCCCAAGATTTAATGCTAGTGCCCCCACTCAGTCCAACTAAAAGGCCCTCACTCATGCTATAAAATTATGAATGAGAACAATTCAGCATACTATGTGTATTGTTGTGCCCCCTCTCAGATTTTGTCTTGGATCCGCCCCTGACTTCACAATATACCATTCTGACCGTTTTCATCCATTTTCTCTATTTTTTCTATACGAAATGACCTTATTATCCCATATATTAGTCATATCCACATACATGATTTTATATAGTTGTAGTAGCATTTCTTCCATTTGATATATATGATTAAATTGTACAAATAAAAAACCTGTATAAATTGTACAAATAAAAAACCTGTACATAGTTGCATAATTAAAATGCATGATCTATTCCTAAAACTCAACAGATGTATTTATTTTCATATAATTATTACCTATTGTGCGTGATAAAAATTAAATAATAAATATTATTAATTTATGAAGGTAATAAGGTTATTTCTCATGGGAAAAAGAAAGAAAGAGGAGAAAAATGACTAAAATGACATACTATGAAGCAGTAAATATTTAAAGTGGTAAATAATTAATTATAACCTTTAGAGTGGTAAACCCTAGAAAACCGGTCGTTGACATGGCAAATAATCAATTTCCCTGGGTCTATTTACCGCCTTGTGTGCAGCGGTTTTTGTACGGATAAACTTTTTTATTCGGAAATACAGAAATATACCCACGGTTTCATTTTTTACAAAAATAGCCTCGAGTCGCCCAATGGGTAGGCGACTCGAGAATTTCGCCCACCCGAAAAGCGACAAGAAGCTATGTCGCTTCACGGGAAAGCGACATCACGGAGTCGCTTTCTCACTGGGCGATTTAAAGAAGTCGCCAATGGTCGGGCGACTTGTAATCTGATCGCCAAGAGGTAGGCGACTTCATTCATCCCCCAAATTTGTAGAGTTTTGGCAATTTTGTAGTTTGAAACAGAGAAAAATCGGTATAGTTGTAATAAAAGTTTATGTGCATTGTATGTTGTAGATGCACAAAAAATTCCAAATTTTTTTAAGAATGATTGACCGTAGAACGATAGATACATAGAGTGGTAAGTGATATTTTGATGTTCTTTGAGAAATAGTTTACTGAGAGAACCTGTATGACTTGCTATCTGAATCATTGAATGCGAACATGCTAGATAATAAGCTTATGTCAATAGAAATAAACTTCATAATACAGATTGGGAGTAACACGCGCGTACATTGTTATTACATGCATAACATATAGCATGATATGCGACTAAGAGCAACTCCACAAGATCGCCTTAAGGAATAAAACTTGTTGGGTCTATTACATTTGGTCTACTGGGTGTAGCATGGTTGTTTCCCCTTGTTATCGCGCCTTGAAGATGGCTCCGCTGCATCCTTGTTCCGGTGACTCTTGGTCTTGAGAGCTGCCTCACGAGCTTGAAGCTCTTCTTCCGACGCTTGATGGTCGCTTCACGCAGACTTAATCGCTCCCGCCTCCTTTGCAGCTCATCCTCCTTGCCCTTCAGACGGATTTGGTCCACCCTCACGCGGCGCTGTTGCTCAAGCCGCATATGTCGTTCCACCTCGCAAGCCTGAGTCATCTTGACAAAGTATTGTTCTTTGTTTTCCACCTCCACTGTCCGGTTCTGTGGCCATGCCAGCGGCACCCGATCCACCCATTCGATGAACGTGCAAGCCTATGTGTGGCGTGGTAGATGTCATGGATCAAGTTGAAAAACGATAACGAGAAACAAATGATTTAGTTGTTGTCGTTACCACGAAGTCGTCATCCAGGTCTGGACACTTGAAGAACCTACGGCCGTATTTGGCTCGTTGTACTCGATCCGTCCAGACTCCCAACATCGTCCTAAAGCCGCAATGGCACTTCGGGCGCTCATGCCATTCCGGCACTCCAAATGGGTCGGACCTCCAGGAAGACATTGTTGTGTAGTAGTATTGTGACGGCTTGAGGAGGAGATGTGGTATGGAAGACATAGAAGGGCTTTATGTAGGCAGGTTATCTAGTGCAGTGGGCATAGTCCATGGAGAGGAGGTCGTACGAATCTTTTCGCTTTTCAGATTCGGTTTAGCAATAAATGTCCCTATGTAGGCTTTTTAGAGCTCAGAGTTTGTATTTCGAAACAACAAGCTAAGGTGACATGAAAACTCACCGAAAGGATACATGTCTATGACGTGAACACTCATCGTAAAGGCTACGACCACGCCCTATTTTGTTGGTTTCGTAGCGATAGGCCTGGATTATCCTTAGGATTCCAATGTAGCAATAAATGTCCCTATGAAGGCTTTTCGGATCGTAGCCTTTATGTAGGCGCTTAGCCGCATGTGTTGTATGTCTGACCGAGCAAAGCGCCCGCTTTGTCATATCACTGCGTAAAGTCGGCATGTGTTGTCATCTCACCGAGTAAAGCCGAGCGCTTTTGTCATGTCTCTGGGCAAAGCAGCCTCTTTTGTCCCGCTGTTCGATATAAATAGCACGGTTGAGGTCCCATGCGATTGTAGCGAAAACCTCGTGAATCGAACAAAGAAGTACCTTATATTTCGTGGTAGAACATACCATGGCGGAAGATGAGGGGCCAGTCGGATATGGGTCACCGAAGGAAGACCTTCCCTTGGAAAGGAGGGAGATGTTCGGTCCACAGTACCGCTTGATACCAAGCCGGCGTGCGCAACCAGCGTGGCCGAAATGCAGACACAATGAGTACGTGGTCTTGCAGGTCCTGGAAGGGCCGAACGATGGTGGGCGCCGTTTCTTCCGATGCCCACGCTCCGGGGTACAAATTACTAATAGTACACTTTTTTTATTGCTTATGGATCCTGCATGTTTACTGTCCTTTTTCGCAGATGGCGAAATGCGACTTCTCCCGCTGCATCGACCCTCCTCATGAACGGTATATTGACCGTTATGTGGGTACTTTATGGGACCGAATAATGGACTTGGAGTACCGAATGGAGACTCTCAATGAGGAGAACAATGAGCTCCGCCAACAGATGCAACGCGAGAGGGGAAACGAGGAGGTTGTCAACATAGGAAGCTCGTACGATCCGACATGTTCTTTGTGCAAACCCAAGTTGCATATGTGCGTGCCACTACCACGATGGCCAGCCCCGTCCGAGGCGTCCACTTCAGCAGTTCTCCATGTGGGTGCCACGAGGCTCATTTGGCATATAAGCAACGATGTGTATGGTTGTACCGTAGTATGTACGAGGGTCGATCGAAATAATGCGCAATGTTGTTAAGCATTTCATGAATTGATTGTCTTGTGCACGAGCCACAAAAGTATCTCATTTTAACAAACAGCAAATACATGTACTAAATAAGTACATAACCAAGTACATTACGTAAAAGTCATGTAACTCATCGATCGGGACATGCATTGCATCGTCTAGTCAGTGTGCCCTCCCGACCGCATCGACCACAACGTGCACCCGATGTTCCAGCTTGTGATTCATCCATGTCATTCCTAATACGTCGGCTCTGTCGCCGACCCTTCCCACCCTTCAACATGTTAACATCCGGAACCCAGGTCCTCGATGCAATGTCCAAAGTGGCGAAGTTTTCCACCACCCTGAACCCTCGAGCTCCCCACACCAAGTCTGCAGTACCCTCCCCTTAAAGAAGAACTCGGACATGAAGTTCGAAGGATCCATACCCACGGTCCCGCATGCAACGAGGACATGAGAGCATGGTTTGTGTAACAACTTAAGCTTGTTGCACGTGCAGTTAGGTTCATTTCCATGATCTGCAAGACATACCTCGTGCGTAACAAGTGAACGAGCCGTCCCAAATCCGGCTCTATCACGAGTATCACCTCAAAACGATGCTCCTGTTGCCCATGACCTGCACCTGTGTGCAATCGACCCTTTGTGCCTTCATCTCCATGTAAGCGTAATTTTTGCCGAATACTGAGCTCCGGATTGGCGCATGAAGCGCGGCACTCGCGCTCTCTCCCAAGTACCGGATTGTCTTGTGAAGAACACCTTCCACGATGGCAACAAGGGGTGAGAACGGAGACCCTTAGAACCCAATTGTACACCTCGGCAAGGTTAGTTGTCATTATTCCGCACCTTGCGCCATCCGTGTCGTGCAACGACCACTTCTCCAACGGTTCCCCTCGATCCACCGCGCAAGCTTTGATGTTTCGTGAGCTCCTTCTTCTTGGACCACTTGGGTTAGGCGCATCGATTGGCGGCAAGCATTGTGGTTGTGCCGCCCAGAGTGACCGGCTCCTTGCTCCTCTCTTCGACGTTCTTCCTAGTGTGCTCATCCAACAACCTCCACAAAGCATCAAATTTTCTCTGTTGGTTCTCGCCTAGCCAGCCTCTTGAATAGCTTCATCAAAGATTGTTTAGGAATTGCTTGAAAAGTTTGCCCCTAAGTGACGCATCGCACCACCGATTCCTCATGTCCGCCAATGAAAGGGCTCCTCGGGGTCTTCTTGAAGTTTTCTTATTGCCTTGATAATACCGGCGAGCGATCATGGATTACGCACACGCAGACGAGTGGCTACAACTCCGGCCCTCACATGTCCGAGAAACCACACGACTCTCGTAATTCTCACTCTCCACAAATGCAATGGTCGGCGGCAATATTTGATTGTTACCGCCAACGCCTATGGCCGTCGGATCGCCCTTGTATTTGCTGTCAAGAAGGTCCCGTCAATTGAGATCATCGGCAAGATATGCCCGAATGCTTCGATGCTAGCACCAAATGCAAACATTGCTCTCGCAACACCGCATACCCGCGGACTTATGGACGGCTTCGTGGAGGGCGATGTACGTGCGGGTTCCTTTCTCGCAAGACATTAAGCATACGAGGAAGGTTGTCGACGCCGCTCGAAAGTGCCAAACGTTTTTCCAACGCCGCTTGGTCCGCCACGCCCGCGTAGCTAATCTTATACTTGAATTTATTCTCAATAGCTACCACAATATGCGTGGTCGCCATGTCCTTCTTCGCACTATCTCCCATACATGAGATTGGCTATAACCGGACGTCGAGTTACGATGTCTCGCCAAGACAGTGTTTAGAATGCAGAGTGCGGCTCAACCTTGGACACAATCCAATGAGTCTCATACTTAGGTTTACTGGCGCGCACCGCCAAGGGCAAACTGATCGCGCTCGCATGTCACGATGTATCGCTCCCGGCTTGATTTGACGACGCGAAATGTCCGCCGCATTGAAAGGGCCCAAAGCTTGATGGCATCTGCGGCGCTTCCTTGTCAAACAAACATAGCATGCAACCGAACCTCTCGTCTCATGGTACTCCCATTGTGATTCATGCTCATCATGTGCGGAAAGACCCTCGCATTAAACCGGTTCCATTCTCGGGGATAGGAACTTCATCCTCATCGGAATCGCCCTCGCCGCCGTCCTCTACGACTTCCTCTTCATCTCATGCCCTCTCGTCATCGAGTCCATCTGCCGCACAATGTACTCATTATACTCTCCTTCATCGGCTTGCCCGATTGGCTCTCTATGGCTTGACGGTCAGAACTCTCCTTCATGTACCGCATCGGCTTCATGACGAGCAACTTCATCATGTCCGCCAACATGCGCCCGCCCGAGCTGCTAGCACCTCCCACAACAACGGCCGTTGCACGAGCTTCCTCACCGCTTGTATCGAGCACGCGCTGCACAAGCAAAGACACACTCGTATCCACGACGCCGGCACCTAGCACAAAGCCCTTTCATGTGGCGAGCGCACCAATGTCTTCAACTCCCATCTAATGTCCGTGGGAGACCGGCCCAAAGCCCTTGCACGACGACGCTGTACACCTCGAGGTTCAACGAAAACTCCGGTCACCAAAGCGCACATCTCCCATTCGAGCATTCTCGTCATCCGAATACGAGAGTGACTTGCGAAAAATCGCTCAAATCCACACCATTCGGACCTTCACGAATGGTTCCACTCCGTAATACACTCTCAATGTAGTGGACATTGATGATGTCATCTGCATATATATTTCAATTTTGCGACATGTCAAATAATATCGCACAATACTAAACTTCCTATACCACAAACTTTGTTAAAATTTCTATACTACCATACTACAAATTGCATACCAAACCTTTTCAACAATAATATTTCCATACTAACACGGTACTAATTATTCTACATCTATAATTTTTATTAACACCAACATTTCATATAAATAATAATGCAAATACAACATAATCCAAAAAAATACCTGTATCCAAATTGATGGAATAGCTTCTACTCCTCCTTTCTCCTCACCTCCTCCTCTCCTCTTCTTCTTCCCTCCTTCCTCCTCTCTCCTCCTCTCCTTCTCCTCCTCTTCTTCCCTCCTTCCTCTCTTCTCCCCTTGTTTCTTTTCCTTCTTCCTCTTCTCTGTGCATTGAATGTGTTTCTTTGAATGAGTGAAAAGGTGGTTGGTAGTGGAGTCGGGTGGCAGCCGCCTTAACCCCTAAGTCGCCTAGCGTTGGCGATCGCAATCGATCGCTCAACCGCATAATGACTTAAATTAAGTTGCCCAACGTGCGGCGACGATACGATTCGCCCAACAGTTCGCAGATTCTTTAAATGTCGCTTTTCGGGTAGGCGAAATTCTCGAGTCGCCTCCCCATTGGGCGACTCGAGGCTATTTTTGTAAAAAATGAAACCGCAGGTATATTTCTGTGTTTCCGAATAAAAAAAAGGTTATCCGTACAAAAATTTCGCGGATTTGCCGCCGCCATCTGCTCGGTAAATTTATCTGACAAGTGGGCTCAAACGGTGAAGTGCAAAATGGGTCCCTGAAATCAGTGATGGATCGGTTGCGTCGGTTGGTGGGTCCGAGACGACCACGACGACTAGACTGGCCGCAGGAGACGAGACGACCGGGACCTATCCCGCGCGTCGGCGCGTTGACGTCACCGCCCAATGGCATGTGGGCCAGCCAAGTGCTTTTCGTATATTCGGCCCAAATGCCCGTGTTCCTCTTACGTGGTACGCAGTACTCACTCACTGGCCCAGTAAGGCCCAATAAACTTTAGCCGATGGCAGAACCGTAAAAACACCAGCTCCGGCCCACGTCTTCTGCTCTTTCTTCTTCTTCCTCCTCCCTCCGCAAGCCTCAACACCCTGCGACGGCACGGGATCGAGGAGGCGAGCGCGAGTCTCCCGAGCGGCGGACAAGGTGCGGTTCTCTCTCTCTCTCTCCTCCCCAAGCGGCGGACAAGGTGCGGCTCTCTCTCTCGGATCGCTTACTGTTCCTGCCTCACGGAGGACGATCTGTTCGTGGGAAAAATTCGTGCTCCGTTAGCTTCTTCTCCACGGGTGACGGTTTAATGTTCTGGTTCGTTCCTTGTTACTAAGATCTCGTGGCCAGATCGATTTTGGGTCTCCTCAGGTGAGATCTTGGGCGATTCAGTTCTAGGAATTCTGATCTCTGAATGGTGACAACACGAGGCAGGAGTTGATTCGGACTAGCTTCTTCTCTCCTTTTTGTTGGATTTATGTGTAGATTTATGGCTGATTAGTGTTGTTTTTAGTGATAAGCTTAGAAGGTATCAAAATCCCAAGTGTATGGCTATGGCATGCCGTAGATGAAAGCCATTCACTGAGCTAAGTGCCTGATTCACTGGTGTGAATTCTTTGCGGGATGAAACTGATGTGTTTTTTTTCCCAGTTTAACTTCAGAGAAGGTTGCAATTCCGATGCCAGATTGATGTTCTATATTGAATGGACTAACTCAGAGAGCTGAATTTTGTGGCACCCCTAAACTTAGGAAAGGCTAAAGAATCAGAAAGATTTGAAAGACTGGGATAAGTCTGTTTCTTAGGGAATACATAACATAGCATTATTGTGTATATCTGTATTGTGTGAGGCAGCGAAATTCTCACGTTGCCTGCTCTACTGTAGAAAGTGTGTTTCTCGTTTGCGATGATTTCTTGAAATTAACCTGTATACATGTGTCAGAAGACACTGCTTATACGATGCTTATGAGTTGTGGGTAACACAGGTTGTGGTTATGGACAATAGTTATTCTATCAGTTGCAGCTGACTAGCCACTAACCTGCTGTCATACTTTAAAAAAATCATCTGGACTGTTGTATTTCTTAATTATTAGATTTCACACCGTGCCCTAGTGGCATAGGTTGATTGGCATTGTCAGCTATACTTTAGTTGAAGTATGCCCTCCAAAGTAGGGCTATTTTTTCTTGATCATACGCTACAACTGAAAGATGTCCATCTCCTTACATTACATGAATGAACCAAAACATGTATTTTGGATATGAGATAGCCCTCAACCATAGAATACCAGAAAAATTACTGCTATTAAAATCATGTTTAATTTATCCCATTTTTTTCTTCAAGAAAGTGGGCATGTATGTAAAAGATGGGGGAACTCACTTGTTGGTGTGGTGTTAAGTAGATGATATCCCAATTGGTCAACAAGTTAGATAGATTGGACTATTGGAGTATGTGTTAATCTTTACAACTCAGAAATCTATGTTCGGAAAGGATCACAGGATTATTAGCTGGGGTTCTTCTACTTGTTGCCAGAACTACCTCGATAACTTGTAGTGTTTCATTGCCTCCTTTATGAAATTGTACATGCAGCCAGTTGATAACATGGTGGCGTCTTGTTTTTCAGCCTATACTTCCATGTCATATACAAATATACTGCTGACAAGTGACAACCAGTCCGTTTGGTTAATGTTGTGATTACTTGTCTTGAGATATTAACCAACATTGTTTGCAATCTTTATTGCAGATGTTTAATGATCATATTGTGATTACTTGTCTTCAGATACTCCATTAACCAACATGTGGTTGCACTTTCTATTGCAGATGTTTGACGATCAAGATTTGGGTTTCTTTGCCAATTTCCTGGGCATTTTCATATTTGTCTTGGTCATCGCGTACCACTTTGTGATGGCAGACCCGAAGTACGAGGGGAACTGATGGCAAGGAGATCTTATGATCCGGAGGTCAATATAGGGCAATGTCTGTTAGTTAATGCTAGCGAGAGTGCTTGACATGTGTTGTCAGTGCATATCACGAAAGCTGGACGATCAGTTTCTGGCATCTTGACTGTAATAATGTTTAATCGACTGGATTAGTGAACCCTGGATGTTTTGAAAGATGATTCTGGTATTTGCGTATGTTAGCTGCCGTTGGTTAGTTCTTTGTTGGTTGAGTTCTACGGTATTTCCGGACGAAGTCCCTGAAGTCATATGCGTTATGCAACTAAAGTATTCAGTTCAACCCACTGCCTCCTGCAATCAGTAACGTCTTACCAACTGTTCTTCCTGCTTAGCAATATCGTATCCTTAACCTACTCGTTTCTTGATCGGTTGTCGCTTGTCAGCATCTGATGGTTGACGCGCTAAGCTGCTAAGAGCATCTGTAGTGTATGAAAATAAAGGGTCTTAAGCCACCTTAAAGTCAACCTTATACATTACAGGGGTGACCTTAAGCAGACTATAAGCAAAAAAGGCTTGAGGCTGGTCCTCAAGCTAAAGATCTGATCACAAGTATTAAAGTACAATTTTTCTTTATCTGCCGAGTGGGACCATATTAATGCCTCTTGGGTTATATACATTAAAGCGTCGACCTTAAGGTTTAGATAGGACCCACCTTAAAGTCACTTGGGTTATATACATAATAGATGCCGTGCAAGATTTTCCAGTACTTACACCGACACTAGACATCAATCCTCCCTCTTCCCCGCCTTGCTCAACAAATAATCAGGCGTATGGTTTCCAGCTGATTTTTGTTCCGCTTAGCGCCTAAGCAGTTTTTAGTCTGCTTTTCTTGCATAGAAGAAGCAAACATGGTCAAATCGTCCACTAATAGCACAGGCTTTGCTGGGATTCCAGCCTTGAGCTAGCTCCCAACGTCAAGTCGAGCAGAACGCTTGGCTCCTCACCATTCACGGATTTCACCTCAAAAATTAGCTCATCCACGGTTATTATTCCGAGACAATCTCCACGCCATAAACGTATAAAACCAAACACGAAAGAACCGTTCTTCCCAGACCATTTCTCCTCTCCTTTCTGGCATCATTTTTGGAACTGAAAGATCAATCTCTGTGGAATTAAGAGGAAGGAGAGAGAGCCGTGGATACATATATACCTAGGTGTTTTCTTTTTCTATGTTCCTCGTACATTTTGCTGTCGTGTTCCTTGTTGTTATGAGCCCCTGATCAATCCACACCATCGTCGGAGTTGGCGACATCCGGCCGGCAGAGATGGATCCCCGCCGCGCCGAAGAGCCGATGCTCCCGTGCCTCCGCTCGCAGAGCACACGCGTGGCCCTCGTGGGTGGCAACCACAACGCCGCCCGCTTCTGCACCCGCTAATGCCGTCTCGCTCCTTCCGTTGTTCTTCTCTCTCTCTCTCTCCTCTCCTCTTCCCCTGTCTTTGTAATTCTCTCTGTTGGTCGTCTCCTCTGTTCTGTTCTGTTCACTCTTCTTGGTGAGCACGTCTGCGTTTGCAACGATCAGCGACGATGAAGAAAGCAGCAAGAACACTGGAGGCCTGGGCCAGCAGTAGAGCTGGGAGTTGGGTCAAGCTTATTGGTGCCAGCCCGAGGTCCAACTGGCCCAATATGGCCCAAATAAGATACGGGCACGCCACGTGACGAGCTATACCGGCACGGCACGAATGGTGGGCCAGACCGGACCTGGAAAGCCGGCCCGTTAGGCGGCACAGCACGGTACAACATATCGTGTCGTGCTCGGGCTGATCCGGCCAGGCGAGCACAGCCGGCACAGGGGCACGGTCGGCACGCCAGTGCCCGCGGTCGTCTCGGCCTTGGCCTCACGCTCCTGTCACGGTGATCTCCACAACACAAGCCATCACAAAGTAGAGAGGGAGTAGGGGGAAAATTGGAGTATACCGGAGATGACCTTGATGTTGACAGTGGCGTCCCGCACAAAGACGACCGACGACAGCGGCTTGAAGAGTGAGCCGTCGATGACGAACACATCGTTGGCGCTGGTGGACTGGCTCTCGGCGTAGTCAAGATGATACGGGGTCGCCCGATCTTCTCGACGTACACACTTGGAGTGGATGAAGAATATGTAATAGAGATGTCCTCATCACGAGGTCACGATCGCCGTCGCTCGGGAGCAGTTGGAGTCCGCGTGCAGCCGCGGCACCGAGTCTCAGTCCGTCGACTCGGACCGATCGGAGTACGCAGGGGGAGGAGGGAGACGGCTAGGGGAGGAGGGGTGCTGGGGGAAGGAGAGAGGTCTCGGGGGAGGTCGGGGGAGGAGGGGTGCCGGGGGAGGAGGGAGGATCCAGGGGAGGTCAGGGGAGGAGGGGGCACCGGGGAAGGAGGGAGGCGCTGGGGGAGGTTGGGGAGGCGGGGCGCCAGGGGAGGAGGAGGCGGTTGGGGAGATCGGGGAGGAGGAGGCGGTGGGGAGATCGGGGGAGGAGGGAGGCGGTGGGAGGGGGCGTCGGGGAAGGAGGGAGGCATCTGGGGAGGTCAGGGAGGAGGGGCGTCGGGGGAGGTCAGGGGAGGAGGGGCATCGGGGGAGAAGAAGGTGACTGGTGGAGATCGGGGGAGGAGGAGGCAGCGGGAGGGGGCGCCGGGAAGATTGGGGGAGGAGGGAGGCGAAGATGGCAGGGGAGAAATGAACTGGGTGGCAACGAAGGGATTTCAGGGAGTGTTAGAGATTCAGACATTTTGGCAATTTAGTCCTTCAGGTTTTTCTGAAATATACAAATGTCCATTTTGATTTCTTCTGTTCTAGCCCTCAGAAACTTTGATTTTATCGTGGAAAGACCCTACACACCCGCTGCGATATGTACATCTGTACGAAGCAATCCCTAGAATGCCAAATTTGACGATTGAGTTAGGTTTTGGAGATGTGAATGTGTGATGCATATATATGAGATGAGGATGGTTGGATCTTAATCCAATGACTGAAAAAAGTGACCGAGATATGCTATGATTTAGGCCGAGTTCATTTTGCACTTGTGATATGAGGTGTCTTTTGATGTTCTTCATTTTTGCACTTGTGAAGATCAATCAAATCAACATATTCTAACATATATTTTTAATTTTACAACATAGCTCACCCCCATTGTGATTTGATTTGATGTAAGCAAATTGCTACTACACGCACTTCTAATTCTAACATAGCTCCCTTCACTAACTGTCTTTTTAATTCTAGCATTTGATGATATAACCACCCTATATATGTTACAATTAACCATTATGTAATAGAGATAGCCTATTATTAGTGCGTGTATTCCAAGTAATTACTAAATGTTTGAGAAATTATTTAAAATTGATTTCTTAACTACAGTAAACTGCACTCATGACTCTGCTTGAGCTTTTCTGTTTGACTAGTTAGGCAGCCCTATGCTGGATTGCCGGGTGATGGGCTAGATGTCCACGTGCGCCACAGTCCAGTTTGCACCTAGATATGCATGCCATTGGACTAGATGGTCAAGTTCGAAGGTGGAATGACATGAGACAATAGTATGAAATTTTAACTAGATTTTTAATGAGGCGTGTACGAGAGAAAGGAAGATAGCGGCCACCACCACCATTGTCGCTGCCGCTGTCATTGTGTATATTTACTTCGGGTTAGGCTTGGGCTGACACGTCACGAACGCCGGTACGATGGGCTTTGGGTCATGCTTGGGCCTAGCCAGAGGCGAGACGGTCAAGATCGTGACGGTGGGGTGGTAGGCCGAGCCAAGACAAAGACGGCGGTTCGAAGCACGATGGGCCCGGGCCAGCATGACCCAATGCCCACCTCTAGCCGGTAGTGGTAGGCTCCTCCGGCTGGTGGGGTGGGCGATGCTCCTTACCGTCATCATGTTGTCGCTCGCCTTGCTTAGGCTTTGCGCTTGCGCCTGCTCCGACGCTGGTTAACTGCGACGAGCTCTACTTGCTGATCCTACTCGTGGAGCTAAATGACCTAGTCTACATGCACCACAACAGTCGCACTGTCTTTGTTGGTGACTCCGCTGGGTCGTGGGTCCCATTTCTTGAGTGGCACCACATCACTCTGGTCAGCGCCTACAATATTTGGAGCAATCACGCAATGAATAGAATGAAGAACCAAAGGTTACATATATAGATCATACCAGGCAGGTGAGGAGGAAGTGTAAAATCATACCATGAAGATGAGGTGGTACGTGTGAAATCATGTAAAGTGTGAAACCAGGGCAAGTGTGAAACTATATCAAGTGTGAAATTATGACAGGCAGATAAAGAGGTAAGTGTGAAATTATGCCATACCTTAAGTATGGATCAAGAACCGAAATATCTAATATGTTAGCCGAGGCATCTAACAGCGCCGTCCAGTTCTAGGAGATCCCCGACGAGTGCGTCGACCTCGTCCTCGTCGACGGCAATGGCGTTGGGTTCAGCCTCGTTAGTCGCATCCTCAAGGTCGGTGGCGTTGCCGCAGCTTTTGCCTCGTCGGAGTCGACGTTTCAGCTGCCTGACAACTACAAGGTCGTGTTCGCGCACCACGCCAAGGCTGTCGCCTTCGCCGTGGAGAAGACCGGCGCTTCTACGAGCGCCGTGATCGCTCGCCCTCACCGGAAGCTCCTGGCCGTGCCGGGCAACAACAACAAGAAAGAGGCGTTGGCCGGGCTCGAGGGCGTCCTTCTCGAACCGCCGCAGAAGCGGTACGTCATACGACGGCTGCGTCCAAAGTACCTCCCGGACCTGACTGGCGACTCGCTGGAAGGGTACCGTCGACGGGTGTTCATCGACGTGACTCCGTCAAGTGGAGGCGGCGGTGCGGCGTCGTGGTTCAAGAAGCACTACCCGAGGGGAAAGCACAACTGCACGAGTTCGAGATCGTGCGCCTCAAGGTGGCGCCGGAAGCGACGAGCGCGTAGAAGGCGGCGGAGGGGATCGGGGACTGGATGAAGGGAACGTCAGGGAGGACTACGTGGTAGTGAAGGCCCGCGCGGAGGCGGCGGAGGAGATGCTGCGCAAGGGCGGCGCCGCCGTGCGTGGCGTCGACGAGCTCTTCTTGGACTGCGGCGGGGTGGACGCCGCCGCAGCGAGCAATGCAGTGCGCCCGTACTGGCAGTGCCTCACACTGTACGGTCGCCTCCGTGATCAGGGCGTCGCTGTGCATCAATGGTGGGGCATGATCAAGTAGAGCGAGCGAGCGAGCGAGCGAGAGAGAGAGAGAGAGAGAGAGAGAGAGATCATGGGAGGGACGAACACCTTGTGGAGGCTTGGGTTCAAAAGATACAGGAACGCCGATGCAACAAAAAACTACAGTATTCGAATACAAATGTATGTAAAATTACAAATGAAAACAAAAAAGTTTGGATCGTGGAAGTTCGTAGTAATGTGTTTTGCTAACTTGTGACTGTCTTTGACATTTTTTTTCATTTTGTGATTTGGTGATTTATCTATCTACTTAAATTGTCGTAGGTATTCTCTATCCTTTTAACATGATTTTCATGTATGCCCATCAGATATGCACTTGGATACAAAAAAAAACAGATATGTCTAATAATCATCCAAATATTTTCTTGTAAACAATCATCTAAATTTGTGACCCTTAGATTAAAAGCATGTTCTTTTCGATTTCCAAAAGCGGCTTTTAGCTCTTACTACAGTACATAACTTTCAAACGGAATATTTTCTCAAGACAGTGTCTATGAGTTAATTGTAGTACACATTAAAAGTCCAACATCTGTACCAGTCAAAATCGCAAACTAGTATCTCTTTCTCTATAATCTCTGTCACGAATAGCCCAAATTTCAAAAATTTTAATAAAAAACCATAAGCCAAAAAAAGAACAGACCTTAAGATCCAAAAGCCCTCATCCTTCCTCCTTTCCTATATAACCCATCTACCCTCCCACCCCGCACCCCAACCCCGTTGCCACCCCATGTCGCTCCCTCGTCGCCGCCTCCTCTACGTCGCCCCTCGCACCACCTCCTCCTCCTTTCTCGTCGGAGCAGTTTCGCGTGCCTCCCACCACCACCCCCCCTCCTCCACCACCCGCGGCTGGCGGTGCCCCCTCCACCTCGCCTCGTCGTGCTGCCCCTACCCCTCCCTGCTGTGCCACCCCTGCACCAACCTAATGTTAGTACCTTCCGCCGTCCAGCACCACCCACCACCCTCCTACCTCGCCCGCCACCCACCACTGCGGCCCGTCGCTGGGCCACCGCCCCCGGCCTTCCTCTATGTCTAGGGAGAACGGTGAATCTTAGGCGGCGCGGGGTGGGGGGAGGGGTGGGATTCTCCCCTTAGGCTCGCCGGGGAGAAGGAAGGAGTCGTTGGAGATGGTGGAGGTGGCAGTGCACAAATCTTTGTGCTTATTCAAAAATTAAAATTTTGGATGATTTTTTTGAAAGAAAATATTCGGATAATATTGATCAAAACCCAAAAAAGGGGAAGAGAGGGCGGGGGCGGTCGATTGAGCCTGGCCTGGTCAACTTTTGGCTTAGCCCAGAATGTAGTGGTACGCTTTGGATTTGGACTAGTTTATGGTTTATGGATTTTTTTTTTGGAATGCATAAATTTAACCCAAGAACAGAATAATTGTAATTTCCCATTCCAAACACGCACTTAATTAGTAAGGCAAATATTTCGTATCAGCTAACCATTGCGTATCCTAACGGTGTAGCGTCTTGGTTCTCTAATTTGACTGTCAAAGTTGATTGTCACCAATGGCAGGTGGGGTGGGTTATTTGTATGAATTTTATCAGTATGAATTTTTCTGCCATTTGAACATATGACATCTGAGTTGTTAAGAGTAAATATGATTACACTGGAATTGTCTTTGCTCTAAAGAAATATTTCATGTCGAAGCCCACGTTGGCCTCAATATGGCCCAACTAAACCCAACTCAAGCCCAACTGACTGGTACGGGCAAATCACCACCTTATAGCTTTTACTAAAAGAGTCAAATTAACGGGAGGAAAAGTAATGGAACTTGAGCCATTTTGTGAAAGATGTATTCCTCATTTCGTCTTGTTTTTTCTTTGAATGTTCATTTCATCTTGTTATATTCTACGATGAATCTTGTAGTGTGTGGTGACATACACTGTACGCAATTTCCACCTCTGGATCAAGCATTTCTAAAGAACCAGAAAAGAACAGGAGCATGCTTTGGCACGCATGCGGCAAAGCGTCAACATCTACAAGGTAGCTTCGTGCCGTCGTGGTGGCTACCTTTGCCGGGTTAGTTAATCATTTGTACACTTCTCTAGGAGCTTTAAGAGTCCTACATGCTCCTACCTTGCTCATCTTTATTGGGCATGGGATTAAGATGTTTGCAGTGTCAGAACCCATTCGTTATTCGGCATCTAGCATAATTCTGTCTTGTGTTCGATCAGTTATACATCTTTGCATCTTTTCGTATCATGTTCTATCTGATGGTTAGTAGTAACATGTATGCATACTGTGATCATTGGAACACAATCTAAAGGGTTAATGCACAATCTAAAAGGTTAACGCCAGCTGAGGTGGACAGGTGGTTTTTATAAACTAGTTTTCCCAACCCACGGAACCACCAAATAGTCCTTCAGTTCGACATGAGGTCTCCGTATCCTTGGATTCTAATAGGCTTGGGTCATACCTTGATTTTTTGCAGCAGACCCTCATATACCCCCTATCCAGTATCTAATAGCCCAATAGCTACTAGCTAGTCAATGTAAATGTAAACCCTAGATCGCTCCTCGCCTCCTGGACGGCTGGACTGGCGTAGCCCAGACGGCAGCGCACCATCGGTGGGCGATGGCGCTGGCGCTGGCGCCGGCTGGCTGGCGATGGCGATGCGCGTAGCCGTGGCGCGGCGGTGGGTGGGGCGCCACCGGTGGCGATGGCGCTGGCGGCGCTGGCTGGCGATGGCGTAACCGGTGGTGGGTGGCAAGCGGGCAGGCGGCAGCCACCGGCGCGCAAACTCCGACGTTAACAGAGTTGAAGGAGCTTGAATGATATTACTTTCGATCCGCCCCCCCTCATTTTTTTCCTTTCCTCCGCCACTGGATTCTATTGTTCATCAGTAATAAGTACCATATGGAACTCTTATAGCTCATTTGGTGATGTCGTGTTAGCCTTTGCCTTGGAGAAGGAAGGAAACGTGGCCAAGTGTCACAGATATGTACAGCCGTTGAAAAAGTGCCCCTTTTTTTTTGTCTCTGTATGGGATTAATTTTCCACAAGGAATACTCGCTTCGTTCTTTTGACGCAACGTTAGGATCCGTATCGTCAAATTTTAACTATATCGTTATATTTATCTTTAAAAAACTTTTATAATACTATAATTTTATTAGTTTATAATAAAATAAAGTTATAAAAAATAACGATCAAAGTCATATCTGGTAGATTGGAAAAATAAAATTATATATCTCTTAAATAAAGAGAGTACAACACTGATAATTTATCTTGGTATATAACATGTAAACTCAATATCGAACGACAAAGCAACTTAACCATCCAGATGACATCTTTATACAGCTTTCAAAGAGAACTTCAACAGTTGTAACCCTCAATTTCATTCGTTTCATGTTCAGCAGTCATTTTTTTTTTAAAAAAAACTCCATTCATATTAGTACAATAACAATGTCTACCAGTGGCTGTACACGTCACGCCATCCAAATAGCATATGTACGGTACTACTCCGTCGCTCTTTTTTACTTGAAGTTTGGAGTTTTTAAGGTCTTCAATATACGACTTTTACCGTTACTTTTTATAACTTTATACTAAGATATACTAATAAAAATATAATATTATAAAAAAATATTTTAAACAATAAATCTAATAATATAATTGTTGTATAACCAAAGTTTGATGATACGTATTTTAAGAACCCAAGTAAAAAAGAACAGTTGGAATACATCTTTAGAAAGAAAAGTTGATGCGGTCCTTCGTTCCATCTATTTCCTGTTCACACCCGCCACCGCTGGGTGGTTGTACACGCCGCTCGGATTTATTAGTTATTACCACGACGAGGTGGGATTCCATGTGTGGACGCATAGTCGGGTGGACGGAGCAAATGCTTATGCCCCAAATCTGCCGCTAAACCCAGTGTGCATGTTATTGCTTGATCATTCCACGCTTAAAACCACTCGAACCCATACAAAAACACCCAAGGCCCCTCTCCCTTCTCTTCCCCAGGAGACCCCCCCCCCCCCACCCCCGGTCTTCTCCATTGGGGCCTCTTCAGCTCGCCTCCCTAGGCCACAGACGAGGTAAAGAGCAGCAACCTTTAGGCCCCAAGAGCGCCGATTCTTGTACCAGGTAGTCCTCAAGTAGGAGCAGGAGGAGGAGGAGACAAGGAAGAGGCCACCGTTTCTTTGCGATCTTGAGATGGGTGTCCTTTGCTTCGGTGCTTCCTCCACCCTGCTCTGTGGGGAGGACAGGAACAGCGTCCTTGGCCTGAGCGGCTGCGACGGCGACGGCGAGGTGGTGGAGGCTGGGAGTGGCCTTGATTTCTTGGACGCCGGTGCTGTGTTCCCAGTGGATAGTGTTGAGGTTGTGGGGGTTCTGGTGGAGAAGGAGATGGATCATCTTCCTCAGGACGGCTACGTGGAGAGGTTGCATGGAGGATTGGAGTCTTCTTGGAGGAAAGACGCCATGGATTGGATTTGCAAGGTGAAAAAAAAGGGGGAAAAACTCTAGGATTTATTGGTTCTTGCAATTTCTTTTTTTTATGCTGGACTAATTGATTTTAGGTAGGTTGTTGCATGCTTACATTACATCTTTGACTTCGTGTCAATCCAGTTTTGGTTGTGTGTCTTGCATCTTGTGGCTTCTTGCCAATTCGACAACTAGTGCCAGTCTGCCAGATACAGATAGCAATGAGCCTAGTACCCCCTTTGCCTTTATCTGGACAAATTTGTTTTAAGTAGAAACTGACGAGGTGCTGATCTTGTCTTCTCTCATGTGGGATGCAGGTCCATACTTACTACAATTTTGGACCACTGAGTCTTTACCTATCCGTGAACTACCTTGATAGGTTCCTCTCCTCGTTTAATCTCCCAGTAAGAATCTGAACCTGTACATTGCTACTTACTGTGTGAGTTAATCTGATACTGATCAATGCGTTTTTTTTGGTTCTTGTTGTAGCATGACAAATCTTGGATGCAACAGTTGCTGTCAGTGGCTTGCCTATCTCTTGCTGTGAAGATGGAGGAGACCGTGGTCCCTCTTCCTGTGGACCTTCAGGTGAAGGAGAAGTTGCAGCATTGTAAAATCGATAATTGTTCATTGATCGCCCGATGATTTTTTTGCTAAAATGCGATTGATATACGACAGGTTTGCGATGCAAAGTATGTGTTTGAAGCAAGGAATATTAAGAGGATGGAGCTCATTGTGATGGAGACCCTGAAATGGAGGATGCAGGCTGTGACCCCATTCTCTTTCATCAGCTACTTCCTGGACAGGTTCAATGAAGGGAAACCACCGAGTTACACACTGGCCTCACGGTGCGCCGAGCTCATAGTTGGCACTCTGAAAGGTTCGACCATATTGCTTGATGAGTTAACCAAAAGGTTTACCTACATTGCCAATGGCAACATCTGATGGTGGTGTACTAACTGTAATATCCGTGTGCGATGGATTTACAGACTCTAGGTTCTTGTCCTTCAGACCTTCTGAGATTGCTGCCGCAGTGGTGCTATCCGCGCTTGCTGAGAATCAGGTCATTGGCTTCAGCAGTGCCTTTGCAGAATCTGAAATCCCTGTAAATAAGGTGACCATCATCTTGAGTTGTGGAAAACGCAGATTGATGCACCGTTGTATTTACACTGTTTCTGAAATGTGATGTGTGCATCTGCAGGAAAAGATTGTGAGATGTTATGAGCTGATGCAAGAGAAGCCGTTGGTGAAGAAGAGAGGGATCAGCAATGCAAACTCTTCAGTGCCAGAGAGCCCGATCGCCATGCTGGATGCAGCATGCTTCAGCTTTAGGAGTGATGACACAACACTAGGATCATCACAGTCAAACAACAGCAGTAGTAACAACAATCAGGCCTCTACTCCAGCTTCCAAGAGGAGAAGGCTAAGCACAACACCAATATGATACACCGTACATATATAACTTGGCATTGCTTTGCGCTTGCCTATTCAGTGATCATCTTATCCCAAAGCCCATCAATCACCAGGGTAACAAGTAGTGGTGCAAAAGGAATTAGTGAGCATTGTAACAAGCAGAGGAAAGTTAGCAGTAATAAGCTAGTACCAGCATCTTGAACTCTGAAAGAAGAGATAGGGGTGTGTTTTGAGGAGAGGAGGGGGTCTTCTTCCTCTTGCAATTTTTTCCCCTTCCTCTTCCTTTTAGTTCTTTCTTTCTTTTTTTTCTTTTTTCCTTCTCTGAAGGCATTTGCAGGGAGATCATTGTGGATATGTTGAGATTGGAGATGTGAGGATGAGAGAAAATCAACAAAAAAAGAATTTTCGTTTTGTTAATTTTTTTCTTTCACCGTATAAAAAAAGCTTGTTGGTGTGAGAAAATCTGTTGTTGTTTCAGTTTTTTTCTTCATTCTAACGCTGAAAAAAATGGTGTGCTACTGATTCACCAATGCATTTCTCTTTGCTGAGTTGACTGCTTGTCTATGTGACTTCTCCATGCCCCATATTTTGGTGAAGAGAACCAATCATAAGTACAAATCTTGGTATGGCTTTGCACATATAAAACAAGTGCTGTTATTTTTAAGGCAAACAGTGCTGTTTGTTAGTGAGACGGAGAGTAGGGGACAAACAAATGGGGCCCCCCGTCTGAACTCCCATTTGCCATTAATAGCTATGATTAATAAACTAATCAAATGTGATTTAAAACCTAAACTAATGATGGAATCATGCCTTTTCCATGGCCTTGTCTATGTTTTGGTTCTTGTTGAGTTCTTTGTCCCTTTTCTCCAATCAAACAGTGCAAATAGACAACAAGAGGGACTGAGGGAGAGCATACCAACTTCAGGAGATCCAAACCTTTCAGGATAATTTTCCTCTTTAGGAGAACCTAAAAATAGACAACAAGAACCCGACCGCTCGAACAAACACTTGATGCTCAGCTTTACTCGTAGTTGTACGCGTCGCCCAAACAACAATCACCAAAAATCACAAACTAGATTGATTCAATATGTTCTTTATTGCTGAATTTCCATAGATTTACAGAGTGACCTCACAAGCGCCCCTGAAAACCTTAGCACAAAAAACTACCTCCAAAAACCGCAACTAAAATCTTTAGTCTTTACCTGCTTTTATATGCTAAAACCCTAAACCGTATTCGACTCAAACACAAACACAGAATCTTATCTCTACATCAAATCAAAGGATCCGAAACCTTTTCTAACACGGATTTTATCCAAACACTCAACCTTCTCAATTATGGATTCCATCCACAACTCTTTACTCATCACGTGATGAAACCTCTAAGACACACCTCCCGTAACCTCATTAACTTCCGTGTCTAAGCCTCCAGGATCACACCACCTGTAACTTCTCCACACATCACTACCTATGATCTCCACGTACTCCAACGTTAGCCCAACCACCTCGCGTGACATCCTCAACTGTCTGGACCTCAGATCTCCCATCCTAGTCCCAGTTTTCCTCGTCACCGATCGTGATCGTCTTCACGCTCACCTGCACATGCAAAGACTAAAGAAAGTTTTTCCGACACGAGCTCTTCATAACTTGACCGTCATAAGCGCGCACGCACACACACACTCGAAACACAATTTTAACCATCTACCAGTATCACACAGGTCGTCCACGACTACAAATCTCATCGCTATCCAAAAAATGCCTCAGATAACTCATTGCGACCGCTAGCTCAACGAGTACTAAAAAACAACAAGTACTCAAGAATTACCATCGCTCCGCTCAAAACACTCAGAAAAAACAAGCATCGCTACCGACCACATATACATTAAGTATCGAGTACCGATCGCTACGACTACTGATCACATACCACAAGTCTCCGACAATCGATCGCAAAACTTATGACTGCGAAAACCACAACTATCGAGTGTGAAGTCCTTCCGACAACCGAGTACCAAGCACTACCCACGACTACCGTTCACCAAGTACCAACCTCGTCCACCAATCACTGACAGCCATGCACCAGCCAGTCATACAACTGGCCCAACACGAGTACTCGAAGTACTCAAAGATTACAAGGATGAAGCACTCGTATCGACTAAGAAGTCTAAGAGTACCAATCGTGAAGCCAACGGCAATCGATCGCAGGTGACTGAGAGATAAAAAAAAATTTAATCGCCTGTGCAATAGCAAAACCGGAAAAAAAAAAGACTCACGTGATATTCCACCTTGCGTACGTAGCGGATCACCACCGTTTATCGCACGTATCACTAGCTAGCTAGCGCCATGGATTTATCTAACATACAAATGTGGGATAGGAGTGCAAACAGGGTGGGACCAAGATGAGCCCTGCAGGCTCACTTCCAAGTTCCAACAGCAACACATCCCAGAAAATTTTTACTCGCCCCTGACTATATAATCACTTGGAAATTTCAACCACAACCCCACGCTGCGCGCGGGGCAGCGACGCCACCGCCGTCGCGTGCAGCAACGGCGCAGGAGATTCGGTTCGATCTCACACGCGCGCAGCGGTGTGGGTGCGTAGCGCAGCACGAGTTAAGGCTGCCCCCGGTGGCTCGCCGTGGGGAAGACGTGAGCGTGCAGACGACGCACGTACAGAGCTGCCCAGGCGCCCGCCCCATTTGTCGTTTGCACTGCCCCCTCTCCTTGGCGATGGCAAAGAAGCCGCTCGGCTCCGTCGCCTTGTATGTATGCTTGTGCTACTGTCTTCCCTGCGAATCTGCGACTGATCACTGCATGCATAGATGGGGACTTGTCTAGGGCACAAGCCAACGCATGAGCGTCCAAACAAACAGCCTGTGCTCGTGGTGAATTTTTGGCACATATGACACTGTTTGAATCTGTATTTATAAAAATAGTATTACGCACGTCAAATTAGCAAAAATGACTTTTTTTACCGCCTGGTTACCAAGCGGCGACGCCGTGCAATTGACACGTCTTGCCTGTCGCCCGGCCACCATGTGGCAAGCAACTTGCTGCTCGGCCACCGTGCGGCCAAGGCTTGCCGCTCGGCCACTGGGCTCCAGGTGGCATGCCACCCGATGGGCGGGCGCCAGGTGATTAGCACCCACGCAATTAACCCCTTTGAACTGAGCTTAATCAGCCTCTAACGGCCTGCCGTCTGGCCACCGAGCAGCAGGCTCTTAGCACTATGCACCACGGGCGGCCCCCGCCTATTTCTTTGCTTTGTTTAATACACATGCGAATGAACGGAGTGAGCCAAAGGCATTTAACTCATATGGAAATTGAGTGCTCGTGCAAACGCGACGAGAGAACATACCATTGAAATGGAGGTTGCGTCGCATCTATCTCCCCGCGTGCAGTTCACTCCCACTATCATCGGCACTTCGTTAGCGTGCTGCACTCGTGCTCACGCTATAAATTGCGAGCTCTCCCATAGTCACTCTCCTGCAGTCGCTCTCGCAGTCTCTCTTTCGCAGCAGGATCTTTCAGTCGCTCTCGGAGTCTCGCAATTC
This sequence comes from Dendrocalamus sinicus, assembly GCA_036346575.1. Lineage (NCBI taxonomy): Eukaryota > Viridiplantae > Streptophyta > Magnoliopsida > Poales > Poaceae > Dendrocalamus > Dendrocalamus sinicus. Next base: position 3,793,521 of record CM070660.1, on the reverse strand, counting down.
TTCGCAGCCGGTTAGCAATTGTATTACCAGGTACGTCATATATATATATATAATATGTATGTATGTATGTATGTATGTATGTATATATGTGTGTGTGTGGAATTTTTTGTACGAATAATCCATTTTTTATTCGAAATTACAGAAATATACCCGCGGAAATTTTTTTTTACAAAAATAGGCTCTAGTCGCCCCCCATTGGGCGACTGGAGCCTTTCACCCAACCAGAGGCCGACACAATCCCTGGAGCGACTGCATCCAGTTGCCCTACCGTTGGGCGACTTTCATGCGGTCGCCCAAAGGGGCGGCGACTGGATGCAGCCCCCCGTGAATGTTTTAGATTTTGTCAATTTTGTAGTTTTAAACTAGTAAAAAATCTGCTGAAGTTGTAATAAAAGTTTATGTTCATTGTAAGTTGTAGGTGCATAAATAATTTTGCAAAAAAAATTTACGAACGATTGACCGTAAAACGATTGATACATACGATGGTAAGTGATATTTTGATGTTACTGAGAATCTTCGTGCGGTTGTCATCATTGAAGTTCACTATTCGTTTGGAGCGTGCATCGAGTAGGTAACGAGGAGTAAAAGTAAGCACGGCGCAGTACTAAAAAGTTCACATGGTAAATAAAGAACGTAAGCAGTACATGAAACAATGGTGTACAATCAGGCGCCACCCTGGCCTGCCCCGTCCCTACGCCCGTGTCCTCCTATGCGGCCCCGCTTGGCCGTTCTCCGGTGCAATGGGTGACGACGTTCCGAGAACGTAAAACGATCAGGAGCGTGTCGCACCCGCCTCTGAGCTGGTGGAGTCAGTTGCACCTCTGGCTGTGTGCCCTCCGGTGCACCGGGGAGGGCATGCCGGAGAGAAACTCTGGTGCTGAGTCAGGAGGTGCAGACGCAGACTGCTGCCTGACCCACTCGGAGAAGTACTGATCCACATCGTTCGGGCTTGCGGAGGGGTCATACTGGTACTCGGACTGGAAAAGACCTGCAAAAGTAATATTGTTAATTTCAGATGTAAAACATTGCGATAAAACGGAGATCGTACGATACGTACCGTCAGTTGGCGCCATCACGCCTGGAGGAGGGGCGTACGATGCCGAGTACACCCCCTGTGTGGGTAAGCCAGGGATGTACGACGGACGCGGTGTACGGGGCCATCCCCAGGCAGATCCTCCAGCCTCGTCCGGGTGAGGTGGTGTAGGACATGCCCACGTAGAGCCTCCAGAGTAGTACCACGCCGGTCGGGGCGGCACCGGTGGTCGAGCTGCCCGTGTGCTGGGCGTGGGCGTGGAGGCCGCTTTTTGCGAGGCTGGTCTCCATCAGACAACAATTCGCCCTCGACGGTAGCATGTTCATGGCATTGGTGGATAGGTGGAAGCCCGAGATGCACACATTTCATTTTCAGTGGGGTGAGATGACGTTCACTCTCTAGGATGTCATGTTCTTGATTGGTCTCCCTCTCTAGGGTGACGATATACTTGTTCCAGCCCCTGCACCAACGGATTGGAGGGACAGGCTGGCGTATCGGTTCGACCTGGCTATCCCAGAGCAGTGCATGTTAAATTTTCTAATAATGCAATTAAACTAATTAATTATGGTGCTAATCACTTGGAGCCCGGCCACCTGGAGCCTGGTGGCCAAGTGACAGGCCTTGGTCGTACGGTGGCTGGACGGTAGGTGAGATGTGTCAGCTACACGGCATCGCCGCCAAGTGACCGTGCGGCAAAAAGGTCCTTTTTGTTAATACCACGCGTATACTATTCTCTACTATTATATAAAGAGGAGTCGGTAGTCGTCGGTGAGTTCTCCTCTTCCCTCTCTACAGCCATCCGATTTGATCTGGATCATTCATCTCTCTCGTCCTCTCTATCTTTCTCAGGATACAACCGCCCACCCCCTCCACTTTCCTTATCTCCTCGCGCATTCCGGCCACTCTTCTCTCTCTGTCGCTTGCTCTCCAATATTTAATGTGTGAAGTTGGCCAGGCAGTAAGTTTCATCTCACCATTTTTATGACTCGTTGCAACGCACGGATCTCTAACTAGTATTTTTATAAATATGGGTTCAAACACTGCCTTATGTATCAAAAGTTCTGCTCATGGTAGCATGTATTGTCGTACTAAGTAACTCATAGTGCCTCTGTTGCCGTGTCAATTCATTCGCTTTGCAAGCGACACAGGTCACCTGTTACAGCTGATCTTTCACTCGAGTATGTGAGTAGTGGTTGTACCGTGGTAGCAGTAAACTAGTAATAAGACAGTTGTTGCCTTGTAATTTTGCCTTGGAAACCGGGGGCAAAAAACCATGCTTACTCCTTGTTTTTTAGAGAGAGGTCGAAAGGATCAAAGAAGATATATGGTGGCTGTGACGAGTAGGTTACATTGGTATTGGCAATAGCCGATGGTTTTTTACTATGACCGATACTTTTTGGTTAAAAATAAATAGTAATAAAATGAAGTGGTTTTTAGAAAGAGAACGTGAGCAACAGAAAAAAAAATAGAAGAAAGATATATGCATAAAACGTGAGCGAGAAGAGTAAATTATATTATGTTTATAAGATAGCTTAAATTCAAAGCGAGAGAAATAGAAAACCGATTCGGGAAGGTCGGTATTGGCATTAACTTTTGGTCCGTGGTTTTCCGTGCGTTTCTTTTCGTCGCTTTGCTCGCTTGCCTTTTTAGAGCAGGTACAATAAGGCTTAGTCAGCAGGCTATAGCAAATATAATATCAATAAATCTTACGTGGCAGAGAGAGAAAGGAAGAGAGAGAAGGAAGCTGGCTACTAAATTACAGCTAGCTATAGCACGGAAAAATATGCATTTCATTCTCTTACACGTGGGGTCAAATAGTTATTGTAATAGCTATCTTATTGTATGAACTATTTTTTTTTGAAGGCTATAGATGAAATGAACAAGTGTTATAGTCATTAGTTGGCTATACTATTGTACTTGCTCTTATGCAGAGGTGGCAGCCAGCCAGCGGAGTACGTGCAGCTGGCCTGGCAGGAGCGCACTCTGCACAAGGGAAGAAGACGCGCGGTGTGGAAATGATTGTGGTTGCGCATGGATGGACTCATGTACTCATGATTCAGGAGCGTCGTGTACTCATGTGTCCATGTTCGTGTGACAGCCAAAAAAACTCATTGAGCAAGTATCACTGAGGGTGTACTCCACTAAGATATGTTTTCGAATGGGTCATGAACGACCGTACAGCAGCGGACGGAGTGTTTAACGGGTGTTCGTATTAACTTGGCTGATGTTTTTTTATTAAAAATAAATAGTAATAGTTAAAAGAAATTGGTTTTTAAAAAAATTAAGTCGACGGTTGAAAAAATATGAGAGAGATATGTGCATGATATAGAAGTAAGAGGAGCGAGGTGTGTGATGTGTCCATAACTCTTAGTGAAGAAATCGTTTAAAAAAACCAATTATTCATATTATCTTCTGGTATCTTTAAATAGGATCTAATACGAGCACCCTAAGTACACTCTTGCTTCTTTTAATTGATGAGCGATGTTCCTGCTTTATTTCAAGAAGGAATGTTATAGTATTAATCATCGTGCATGCATGTGCAGGTTTTCCCCCCCTTCCGTGAGCTAACTCTAGGGAAGTGTTGAAATGTTTGCATTGATAGACTGTGGAGTTGGCAGGCACTCGTGAGGAGCGTAATGTGATGCAACGACCAACCTGGAAGTACCGTACCAAAAAAGACTCGACATTCCTTCGGAAGACGAGTTGTTTTCTTGCAGTTTCGAGGGAAGATCGCGACATTATTGCTCATGAGAAGCTTCAAGTGATTCAACCACCAGCCTGGCTTGGATTTAGCCAAAACTGCCTGGGTAGTAGTTACTGGTCCATTCACAAATCACGTTGGAATGATTGATCGATTTCTCTTCCATTGGACATGAGAGTTGCGAGGAAAATGGCCGGGCCTCCATGCCATGTGCTCGCGAACACCCGAGAGAGGAGGAGTTATGGCTCGTGAGGAGCATAATATGGTGCAACCACCAATCATCCTAGCTTAGCTGGTTGGATTGAACCAAGAACTAGCTCCACTTGACATTTATTTGTCATTGAACCAAGAACTAGCTCCACTTGACATTGAACCAAGAACTAGCTCCACTTGATCGGCCAAGAATCCACTACTAGGAGAAACAATGGAAGAATTGCTGGGAGAAACAATGCAGGAACAAAGTATGTGCACAAAGCATATGGTTATTTTGTAAGTACACCTTTTTTTAGGCTCCACTCGTGTCGGCTTAGACTTCTGACTTCTGATTTATTTTTCACTATTCAACAATTTTGTCTTTTTGTAGTTTTTGGTTTTTTTAAGCTTTTTTGTCGGTTCTATTTTTCTCGTATTCGTTTATACTGTTCGTGACGGGCTAACCTGTTTTTTTCTATTTTTAAAATTTTTTAAATTTAATTACGCCAAATAAGCCACCGTCAGGTACAGTATTTTTTCAGCCAGCTATAATAATTTTCAGCCAAAAGCCACTCAAAATAAGCCCTTTTGAGCAGGATAAGACCCTTTTAGATATTCCTTTGTGCAAAGGCACAAAATTGGTTCCACTTAGCTATTGATATAGCATCAAAAGTCTCTGATTGGATCCCCACTAACATACGTACATAATTCTGAAGTTACATTTTTACAAATGAGAAGATTTGGTATATACTACCGAATTTGATTTTGAAGGAGAGGAGAGGAGCTCATTCACATTCTTGTTCATATATATGGCCGCTAACAAAAGATGGCCAGCATTTCTCTTTCCAAATATTCTATTGTTCTGACAAGCATGTATGATGGGTTGGGTTTTTTCAATCGCAAAGAAAGAAAGAAAAATACTAAGCGGAGCGCTGTTCGTTCTTGTTTCTTCTGGCGCACACAGAGACCAGTAACGTAGCCCGCAACCCGTGACGAGAATAATGTGGTGTAGCTACCAATCTGGTTGGATGGGCTCGTCTTGCGCATTGAATCCGTAGGAACTAGGAACATTGCACAATCTGCTACGAGATGCACATCATATCTCCTGTGTTTAATGTGGCCCCTTTTTGTCGGCAGCCGATGGTTTTTTCTGTGACTAATAATTTTTGTTGTTGTGCTTTTTAAGATAATAACAGATGATGGAGCGGCTGACATAGACGGTATATATAGTTTTAGAGTCGAAAAACTGTTTGAAGAATCTATTCGAAGAAACTGCTATGTTTGTTTCGACTTTGAAGTGACCTGTGTGACTATGTCGGGTAGGGCTGTAAACGGAGCGGATACGGACTGATATCGTTTATCCCGTATCATTTTTCATGTTTTTTTCTCGGAGCCGGAGTCGGACATGGATAATACCAAATACAAATATAAATGCAGATATTCTCGGCCATGAATACGGAGCGAATATGTGTCGCTTCGAATAAGGTTAGTCTCGGTCACAAATATTTAGCCGGATAATACGCGAAAACAAAAATCATATACGTCGTACATATAAAGATCAATCGACCATACTACATGTCCAAAATAGAGCTACATTAGTAGCTTAACAAGCAAATTTAACTATAGCACACAATGACATAGACTAGTTAAGCAATTAGTAAGTAGTTATTACTAAGTAGTAAGTTCTAACTAGCAAAGTAGCAAATAGATGATAGATGGTAGTTAAGCAAGTAGTAGCCATATATCACACAGTTCAAAAGCAAGAATTACCTATAACCAAGTACATAATTAGTTTATTTAACTTCATTACCTCACATTGCAAAGTAGCAAGTACATAATAGAGGATAGTTAAGCAAATAGTAGCTACACGTCACATGGTCTAAAAGTAAAAACTACTCATAGCCAAGTACATTATTAGTTTATTTACCTTCGATATATCATATGATAAGTTCACAAAATATATATTGTCTAGCAAAACTAGCAGTGAGCCATATCTTAACTATGCTTCAATGGAGCTCAGCCTTAGTCATTATCTCATTCTACCAAAAAAAATATCAATTGAACTTAGGGGTAAGTAAGGTGACTAATTGCTTCTGTTCCAACTTGTAGCTAGCATAGTGATTTTATTGTGTTCCACGTTATGCGACTTATGTCCTCTTTCAGAGCTGTGGCGACGAAAGTTGGTCACAGCATTTTTGCCACGTATCTCAATGGCAGCGATATCATAAGCTTTTGCCGCTTCTTCCTCAGTTTCTAGGTCAAACAAGAGAAAATTCATCAGCAATTAAAAAAAAGGGGGGGGGGGGGGGGGGTGGGGCATGGGGAATCAGAATCAGGCATGCGCAGCATACTGAAAGTTCCCAGGTAAATGTCTCTAGTCCCAGCAACCAGTCCTATGCGTGCCTGCCATCTCCCATCTTTCTGCCTTCTATCATAGGGATATGATATTAGCTGAGAGTTTGAGTAGTTTTAAATTACAAAAGATAGTCCTTTGAACAAGATGAACAAAATGAAAAAGAGAGATCACCTTGTAACTCCTCTATAAATAGAACTCGATGAATATGTCGACTTATGGTCCAGATTGTCAGCGATTGCACTACATGCAGACGCACACGACACAGTGACTTGGCATTTCTCTCAGGATGGCAAACATTCAGCAAGCTCAGCTTACAAACTTCAGTGCATGGGAGGAGTCCTTTACCCCTTTAAACAGATTATTTGGCAACCTTGGGCTCCATCCAAATGCAAGTTTTTTTGCCTGGTTAACAATCCAAGGAAAAGTCCTCACAGCGGATGTTCTTCTAGCTCCCTAGTCATGGCCGAACAACAACTACTGCCCTCTGTGCTATAGGAACCTAGATACGACCAACCACCTGCTTCTGGGTTGTGCCTACAGCCAACGACTATGGCGTGGAATAGCTGATTGGCTTCAGGTTGACACTCTTAAAACCTACTGCTTGGACGCACGCAGAACCATGGCCTCACGCTTCGGCTGCTGCTACACGACTATGTCGAGATTTGGGGGTTACTCTTAGCAGCAAACATCCACCTCAACAATGGCGAGGACACCACATATTGGACGTTAACGGCCAATGGGGAATACACTGCAAAGTCGGCTTACATGGTGCAGTTTGCAGGATCGATCGGCTCCTACGATCAACCCATTCGGAAGACCTGGGCACCTTCCAAAGTAAATTCTTCGTATGGCTCGGCTCCTGCTGCAAAATAGGATCTGGACGGGACGCCGCCGGGGGGGACTGCCCCTTCTGTCGCAAAATAGGATCTTAGGGTATCTGTAGTGTATGAAAATAGAGAGTTTTAAGTCACCTTAAGGTCAACCTTATATATTACAGGGGTGACCTTAAGCAGGCTATAAGCAAAAAAGGCTTAAGGCTGGTCCTCGAGCTAAAGATCTGATCACAAGCATTAAAATACAATTTTTCTTTATCTACCGAGTGGAACCGTCTTAAGTCAGTTATATACACTATGGAGTTGGCCTTAAGGTTTAGATAAGATCCACCTTAAGGCCCCTTGGGTTATATACACTATGGATATCCTTGCAGGATGCCAGATTCCGTAAAGTTAAGCAACAACCAATGTAAAATTGAAGAGTCTGCTTACTCTATTAGCTTCAAAAGAAACCTAAACTTAAAGATATCGGAATAAACACGACGTTATATTTACTATAGATACGCACAATGAACCTGACAAAAGAAAGAAACCAGCAAAGCTCTCAACCTAAATAGGTTGGCTCTCCAAAATAACACTAGATGCGTGCCTTGCATGCTTTTAGTTGCCTCCAATATGTTTATAATGATGTTCTCCAAGACTTAGATAAGCTCTGAGATATATTGAATCTTAACTTCATCTGCAAGTTGATTATTGTTTACAGATAACACTACAGGCACATATTCCACTGCAAAGATTTGCTGATAACAATATGCTGTGACGAGTGATCAAATCAAGAATATGATTTTTAAAACAAAAGGCGAAGGCATTCACTACCATATTCACTAAAATGTTCTAAACAAGAAAATTTTACTGTATAAAGATGAAATGCCTACAATATTCTCAACACAGAAAGAGATGGGAACCAAGGCTCCAAAAACCGGAACTAGAAGAAATCCCGGCTGGCAGCCGGTAACCGGCTGGTTACCAGAAAAATCGGTCACAATTTAAAAATCAAAACTTGAATTTTGAGATATTTTGAAACCGGTAAGCGAAAAAAACGGCCAGTAACCCAAAAAAACCTAAAAAAACCGGCCAAAATTCGAAAAATCAAAAAATAATACCGACCGGTTTTTTCGGTTATTGGTCTCCACAGGTAAAAAGGGTAACCAGCGGTTACCGGCCTCTCCATGGGTAAAAAGGGTAACCAGCGGTTACCAGCCGGTAACCGCCGGGATTTTGAACCCTGATGGGAACCCGTTGGCATCCGTCAATTAAAACTATGTTAATAGATGGAGGGAGATCAGCTTCCTATATTATACACAAATATAATTATTTGTGCCAACAATGTACAAATTTACATCCAGATTCTACATAGTTTGCTAATAGGATAGGTGCACAGACCTGAGATGGCTATAACACTCTTCACTGCTCCTGAAGTTCTCCAAGCATGCCCAACAAATGTGACTGCCACATCTACACTCAACATGGTTGCAGCCCTCGGCTTTCTCAATTGTATATCCACAGGAAGGGCAGTTCTTCACATTCTCCCTCCCTTTCCGCCATTCAAGCAGAGTTGCGTCTGGGTCTTCCTTGTATTCTTTGTAAGCCTCACAGGATATGAAAGGATGGTACTCAAGATGGCACTTGGTGCAGATCTCCACAGAACAAGCCCCACAGACAAAGGGTTTGCTTTCTGCACCCGCAGCAGCCACTTGGTAAATGGATGGGCAATCAGGTGTAGTGCAGAATCGGTACATTCCAGCACTAGATGCAACAAATGCACTCAAGGAAGCTCTGAATAGCTCTTCTAGCTTCTCGCTTGACAGGAGGGACCTCAGATCAACAAGGAGGAGAGGCTTTTTGCACCCATTTTTGAGGCAACAAAGAGGGAACCCATCTTGCGATTTCATGGCAGATTCACACTGATCCACCAAGCAAGCCAGACAAAACATGTGCCCACAGGATTCAAGCTTAAAAGGATCTTCTGGATCACACAAGCAAATAGGGCATGCATTCTCCGATGGAAGTTGAACCAGGGCATTGTGTTTACTAGGGGTTACAAGCTCAAAGATCATCTCTTCCACCCTTTGCTTATCTTCTTTACTGCCTCGAACATAAAGTGTGTGGCGTCTTGTATTTAACTGAAGCTCTACTACAGGCATCTCTTTCTTAAATCCTTCCAGATCAACTCCAAATTTTTTTATTACTTCCTTCATCAAGTTTGGAGGGAGGTTACGGCCACGAAGACGAATTTCAAGACACTTCTTCTCATGGAGCTGTAGAAGTGCATGAACCAATTTCTCCTCCGCTGTAGCCACCTGATCTGGGTCTCCAAAGACTTTAATATTTAGATTTTGCCTATCATAAAGAATGTAAGTGCCAGTCTCCTGTTCAACTGATTTCATATGTGCTACACCATCACGGGACAAGAGCAGCTGAACTGCACTTAATGTCAGATCAGGATGGTTTATGGTTTTGCCTTTCATCAAAAGCTCAAGAGGCCTCCTCAAATCTGCTATTGTTTTTGTGGCATTTGCAGTGAGTTTAACCCGGAAATTACCATTCTCATTCTTTTCTAAATTGTAAGACACACCTGCATGAATCAGAAAATTGTTTAGGACTTTAGATTCACCAGCAGATCAAAATATTTTGCAGTCTCAAACAAAAGAACAATATTAAGGTGGACAAGAAGCTACAAAAGATTAGCAGCAGTATGTTTATGGGATTTAGGGTTTACAATAGGGCGCAAAACAAAAAATGGAATATCCCTACTTACTGATGTTACACATTCCTGGATGCCTACGTTGGTTGCAGGCTTGTGGCTAATCTTATGCAGTTCCTTTTTCATAGCAGATCACTACAGGATATATTAATGGATCTACTGAAATAAAACACTGTTGCAACTTATAAAATCGAGGTTTTCTGAATGACAGGCTTCATAGGAAACTTATAAAATCAATATTTTCTGAGTGAGAGACTTCATAGGATTTTGACAGTCATCCATTGCTCAGGTATGTCTTTCACTTATTACACACCAAGCAAAATGTTACCTTAAATTTCTAAAACCAAAAATCAGTTGGCACCAATTGGTATCCACAGTTAAATGGTTAGAAGTTTACACTGTTAGAAAAGAGAGTAAAATGGCTATTCACAAATCACAACTACACATTTTATTCCTTTACCAATTAGATATATATACAAGAAGTTATGGGACACCTAGGCCAAGTCACTCCAGATGGGCTTATATACATGTATCACACTTAGCACTCATCCTCGAACTCAAGGTAGGTCAGGTGGAGTTTTAGGATATGAAGTCAATATTGTTCTTGAGTTTGAGCCTTGGTGAAGAAAAGACCCTCTCAGCAGTTGGATCCTTCGGGAATCCATAGTAGGGATTACATCAGTACATTCTTGGGCGAGCAGTGGATTATATCACCCCTATTTTGGACCACTAGCACGTGTTCCTTGAAGTGCACGAGAAGCTGGTCGCGCAAGTTATGATTTTCTTATATCTCAGCTTCCAATTTTTTTTTAAATTCTGCAATCTTAATAGTCGGCCGCAACTGTTGTCATAATCAACGACGGTGTCGGCCTACAAATGTGGTTCCGATCCGTCGCCAGCTCGCTCGGAACCGCCGCTGCCGATTCGCACCGGCTGCCTCTCTTCGCCGCTGCCGGCCGCCGTGGGTCACCCGGAACCGCCGCCGCTCCTTCAGTCGTCCACCGACCGACCGAATGATGCGTTCGTGGATCGGCTTTTAAAACCAACCGCTTAGTTCAGGCAAAAAATAATCAAAAAAAATCAAAAAAAAACTTATTTTGCAGGCATCGTTTAGCCTTGTTCCGCTTGGATCTGGCCGGCCGTCTCCATCCGCTGCAGGACCCTGCCACCGTTCGTCTTCTACACCGGCGTCAGAGGTCTTCCATTGGCGCCATGACCGCCGTCTAGCAGCTCGAGGACGAGCTGCATGTCCGGGAAGGGTGTAATGTCATAAGAGTGGGCCTTGGGCATAATCGGTGAATTATTAGGAAATAGAGATTGGTTTCTATTTGAGTTAGAGATTAGATTCCTTTTGTTAGAGATATAATTAGAGATATGATATGAGTTTCTATATTTGTTAGAGATATAATTGAGGTTAGATTCAATCTGTTAGAGGGAGCTCATCTATATAAGAGGGCTACCGCATGCTATTGGAATCAATCAAGAGAAATACCAAAGTCTTCCTCGTCTAAATCTCTCTCTCCCTCCCTTTACGCCGACGTCATCTGGCCATCTTCTTGGTGGTGTTTACCCCGGTTCATGACATGCTACAACTTCAATTTCCAACCGAACACATCAGTGATATCACTAGTAGCGTGCAAATGTGCAGTGGGCTGTGTTCCAGGTTTCCTGCGTCGTGAGTGTGCCCTCTTGACTCCCAGGTCCCACGCGGGCCATGCAGCTTGGACTTTTCGCAAATCGCATGCCTGTCACCTCGCTCGACGTGCAGTGAGCTACGAGTGCGCCCCTGACTCCCAAATCTCGCTGCATCAATTTGCATAGTCATCAGTTCACGCCACACCACCTCCACCTAGCAGCAGCCAACCTGCCAACGCCGAACGCCCGACACGAGTCACGTGACGCTCTCATCACTTTGCCAGCCGGCAGCCACCTTGCCATCCGCCTAGGGTTCCTGGTAATATAGAACTGATAATTTTCTCCAAATTCTTCTTGTTTCATTTAGGCAAAGAGACTAAATTTGTAATTTATGATTTTAATGCGACGATTATTGTTGTTTTTTAATCAAATCCTAACTTGTAAGGTTACACACTTACACCTAGGGTTTCAATTTGGATTTTTGGAATATCGGCAGTTGCAAGTCGCTAAATTGAAGGAAAAATTACAAGTAACCTTCTAAACATGTCTAATATTGTATATTTTGAACATGACATGATATGACAATATCTAATTCTAATTGTGTTTTCGAATACTTAGTAAATGGCAGGTAAATTTATGAAGTTTCTGAAAAAAAAAGCACCAAATAATGCTGCTAATGCTAGGAATTCACCTTCAGAAGATATCAATTGGGAAGAGGAGGTTCAGTTTGATCTAGGCAAAAGGAAAGGAATAGATGACTATCATCCTAATTAGAAAGATGTGGTGAGAAGAAAGTACTTGGATAACGGGCCTTGCCAACCTCGCACTTATGATTTTCCATATACACAGTTTGGAGATAAAAAAAAGAGAAGGTTTAATCCTAAATGGTTTAACGAGTTTGATCGTTCTAAAGAGAAGGTAATGCATTTATTTTCATTTGATCGTTCTACTATTCTTTTCTTAAAAATTTCAATTCAATTTATTCTCTTTTTTGTAGCCCATTGAGGTCGAATGACATATTTTGCCCATGTTGACCATCTTTTGTCCGTGGTTTCACTCTTACCTCCTTTACTTTGCTGCAATTAACCAATAATATTAGTGGATTTCTTTATTTTGGTAAGCATTCTGATCGCTACTTTTTTATCATTCTACATTGCCATCGGTTATGTTAACTTATTGATGATAAAAATTATCAAACACATAACTATTTAGTACAACGTTGCTTCGAAATTATATATAGTGTTATATGTATACGTGAAATGATGAACCCCGGCCACTTTCATTCTAGTTCTGCCCTTGTAAACAAGTGTATACTGGGAGCTACTCTAGAGCGAAAGCTCAATTGCTCAAAATATCTGATGGTGGAATCAAAATGTGCCCAAAGGTAACCGTACCTATCCTTACTCAACTTAAAAGTTACAAAAGCTGAATAAGAATTAGCTAAAACAAAGCCAAGAAATGTTCCCTTGCCAACTATTACAACTAGCATTGCTAGTGTTAGTGTTGCTTCATCTAGTACGGGTACTAAGCGGAGGGGAACTTCATGTTTGGAGAAAGCTTTCAACAATGAAACTAGCCAACAGCTAGAAGCTATGATTGCAAGGATGTTTTATTCGTCAGGTTTGTAATCAACTTGAATTGAAAGCATTGACTAGTCTCTAACCTTGTTCTTCCGCTACTCGCCATTGCCGCGCTGGGAGATAACCTCTGCCCATCTGCCGCCAGTCGTCTTCACCCGAGCCACCGACGCCGGGCCACCTCTGCTCGAGCCGCAGACGCCCGCCGCGCCGCCGAGGTGGCTATCGCCATGGCCGTCGCGGTCGCGGCCGCCGCTCTGCCGGCTCTCCCGCCGCGCTGCGCTTGCCACCGACGCGAAGTGAGCCAGCGAGTGAAGCAACCGAGTATTTTATAATTCTGTAAAACAAGAAGAGAAAGAGGGGAAATTTAACATTCTAACCGTCGCGACATCCAGCGCCGCCTGTTAGACTTCGTTGCCTTGGTCGCCGCGCCGTCCAACGCCGCCTACCGATGGCTTCCGTTCCATCTGCTGTGATCCCATTCTCGGGAACAAAGCTCCATGGAACAAACTACAGGTTATGGTCTCCTCTCATGGAGATCACGCTTGATGGTCTCCACCTTTGGGGCCATGTCACCGGAGCACGCCCTTCTCCGCCACCGCCGGTTCAGCCTCCAAGGCAGTCTACTATTGCACCTCCTGGAGCAGATGAGGCTGCCAAGGAGGCACAGGCTGCTGCTGACGCTACTGATGAGGCTTTTCAGTATGCCATTGATGCTTTCGAGCGTTAGTGTGCTGACGAGGCCCATGTTCGTGCCATCCTGGTGATTAGCGTCGATGACTCCATTCAGCCAGACATTGTTGGTCTACGGTCTACTCGACAGATCTGGGAGTACTTGCATGAGCGATACCAGCAGAGCAGTGATGCTCAGTTCTTTTCGCTTCAGCGTGAGTTGGAGACGCTTTGCCAAGGAGATTCTTCTGTTGATGACTTCTTTCGGGCCCTGGCAAGTCTCTAACACCAAATCGATGAGCTGGCCTCTCCACTTTGTCAGGAGTGTCACAAAGTGCAGAAAGCGGATCATGATCGCCTCCGCCTTTATGACTTCATCTGCCGCCTTCGCACAGAGTTTGAGCTTGTCAGAGCTCAGCTGCTAAGCCGCTCTCCACGGCCGACCGTTACAGAGGCACTTTCGACGCTTCGAGCTGAAGAGCTTCGACTCGGGTTAGCAGCCCAGTCTGTTCCGACTGTGCTTGTTGCCCCTTCTCCGACTACGACACTGACATCTGCTTCGACTATGGCCTCTCCCCAGGTGCCTGTCTCCGCTCCTGTTCTCGCACCAACTAGAGTTTAGTGCAACTACTACAAGAACTTCGGACATGACTACCAGAGTTGTGCGGTGAGGAAAAAGCAGAACAAGACACGTGGGGGTGGGCGACAGAAGGGGGTAGGGAGGCCCTTCCTTCACAAGAGGACAGACCAGCTCATCAGTTTCTGCTCAGAAAGGTGACTCTGTTCAGCAGCTCTGTCAGGCTCTACTTCAGCAGCTCTCTCACAGCTCAGCAAGTTCTGCTAGTCTAGCTCAGACATCTCCTTCAGGTACCTCTTAGGATCTAGATTCTGGTGCCTCCTTTCACATGATACCAGACTCCACATCTCTCACTTCAGTAGGACCACCTGATTTTCCTATCACTGTTCGGACGGTGATCTTTGTCGAGGCATTCTTTGTCCACCGACTGCTTCGATTGTTTCTCATGTTCCCGACTTACCATGCGACTTCTTTGGCGATCAAGACTCACTGATCTTGGTTGTAGGGTTGTTTTTGACTCACACCTATTTCGTCCAGGATCGACAGACAGGGACGGTACTTGGGATTAGCCGACGTCGTAGGGATCGTCAGGGTCTCTACATTATCGACCGCCTCCACCTTCCGTCCACTTCAGTTGCTCCTGCTATGTCTGCTCCTACCGCCACTGCTGCCACCACCTCTGGAGCTTTTGCGCAGTGGCATCATCGTTTAGGACACCTGTGTGGGCCCCGTCTTTCTTCATTAGTTCGTCAGGGTGTTCTTGGACGTGAAACTGTTGACACGTTAATGTTTTGTCAGGGTTGTAAGCTGGAAAAGCAGCTACAACTTCATTATCATTCTAGTGAGTCCATGTCTTCTCGTCCTTTTGATTTAGTTCATTCAGATGTATGGGGACCTGCACCTATTATCTCAAAAGGCGGGCATAAATTCTATGTAATTTTCATTGATGATTATTCCCGTTTCACTTGGCTTTTCCCTATGTCTAATCATGGTTAGTTTCTTGCGATCTATCGTAGCTTTGTCACGATGATTCATACTCAGTTTGAGTCCTATATCCGTACTTTTCGCTGTGATTCTGCTGGAGAGTACTGTTCTGATGCTTTCAGACAATTCCTTTCTGAGCAGGGCACTCTTTATCAGTCTTCTTGTCCTGGTGCCCATGCTCAGAATAGGGTGGCTGAACGCAAGCATCGTCATCTACTTGAGACTGCTCACACTCTTCTTTCTTCTCACGTTCCACCACAGTTCTGGGCGGAGGCTGTTTTACGGCTGCATATCAATATGCAGACTTCCACTGCTCTTAAGGATGTCAGTCCTATAGAGCGTCTCTACTCTAGAGTCCCCCAGTACAGTCACCTTTGTGTTTTTGGCTGCACCTGTTTTGTCCTGTTGCAGCCTCGTGAGCGCATCAAACTGTCAGCCCAGTCAATTGAGTGTGTGTTCCTTGGGTACAGTTCTGAGCATAAGAGTTATCGCTGCTATGATCCTTCTGCTCGACGGATTAGGATCTCACGAGACATTGTCTTTGATGATCTCGACCTTTCTTCTATCGAGATTCAGCTCCTCGGCCTGCTTCCACCATTGAGACGATCTCCTGGTTGTCTCCCTGACTCTTCACCCATTTCTCCTCTTTCACAATCTTCCTCCAACCTGTCTCCAGTGGTTCCTTCTGTACCTTCACCTCGTGTGTTGCCTTCTACAGCACCGCCTCTTGCTCCTGCAGCACCATCGTCTAGTTTCTCTGGGGTGCACTACTCCAGACGTCCTCGTCCTTCACCAGACTCATCTTCTGGTATTTTGCCGACACCGACGTCTAATTCCTCTGATGATGATCCTCGTTACGCCCTTCGTGACCGGACATCCCTTCGACCTCCTGATCGTCTTGGCTTTACTTCGATCGCTCATGCTCTCTGTCATTGAGCCCAGCTTTTATCGTGAGGCTGCTTCTCATTCTGAGTGGCAGCTCGCTATGGCAGAGGAGCTTGATGCTCTTAGACGAATGGAGACTTGGGATATTGTACCGACACCTGTGCATGCTTGTCCTAACACGTGCAAGTGGGTGTACAAGATTAAGACCCGGTTTGATGGTACTATTGAGCGTAAAAGGCTCATCTTGTGGCTCGTGGCTTCCAGCAGGAATATGGTCGTGATTATGATGAGACGTTTTCCCCTGTTGCTCATATGACCACTATTCGCACTCTTGTTGTGGTTGCTTCTGTTCGCCGGTGGTCTATCTCTCAATTGGATGTTAAGAATGCTTTTCTTAATGGTATTTTGCATGAGGAGGTTTACATGCAGCCACCACCTGGGTATTCTGTTCCAACTGGCCATGTTTGTCGTTGTCATGCTCTTTATGGCCTCAAACAGGCCCCTCGTGCCTGGTTTGCGCGTTTCACCTCAGTGATTACCGTTGCCGGTTTCACTGTCAGTGCACACGATCCTGCTCTTTTTGTCCATGTCTAAACTCGAGGTAGGACACTACTTCTATATGTGGATGTATGCTCATTATTGGTGATGACTCCTCATTCATCACATATGTGAAGAAGCATCTCAGTGAGCAGTTTCTGATGACTGATCTTGGTTTGCTTACGTACTTTCTTGGGATTGAGGTTTCTTCCACGCCTGAGGGTTACTTACTTCTTCCAGCAAAAGTATGTCCAGGATCTTCTTGATCAGTCTGGTTTGATTGACACACTACTGAGACTCCTATGGAGCTCTCCCTTCAGCTTCGTGCTACTGATGGTGATTTTCTTGAGAATCCTACTCGTTATCGCCATCTTGTCGGGAGTCTGGTATATCTTGTGAGCACTCGCCCTGATATTGCTTATGCTATTCATATCTTGAGTCAGTTCATGGTTAGTCCTACTCATCTTCACTACAGTCACCTCCTTCGTGTCCTTCGCTACTTGCGTGGGACAATCTCTCATCGCTTGTTTTTCCCTAGCTCCACCTTACTACAACTTCAAGCGTACTCTGATGCGACCTAGGCTAGTGATCATTCTGATCGTTGTTCTCTTTCTGCTTACTGTGTTTTTCTTGGCTCCTCCTTGATTGCCTGAAAGACAAAGAAGCAGACTACAGTTTCCCGTTCGAGTGCAAAGGCTGAGTTGAGAGCTATGGCAGCAGTGGCAACAGAGATTACTTAATTGAGGTGGCTATTTACAGACTTTGGTGTACCTGTGAGGGGACCTACAACACTTATGTCTGACAGTACAGGTGCTATCAGTATTGCTCGTGATCCAGTGAAGCATGAGCTCACCAAGCACATTAGAGTGGATGCTTCATACATTCGCTCACAAGTACAAGAGGGAGTACTTGCTCTACAGTTTGTGCCATCAGAGTTACAGCTTGCCGACTTCTTCACGAAATCCCAAACTAGAGCACAACATTTGTATTTTCTCTCCAAACTCAATATGTGTGATCCACCATGAGTTTGAGGAGGTGTTAAGGATAGAATAGGATTGTTATTTGTTTCCTTATATGCCATATTTTCCTTATCTGTATATGACATATTCCTCTATATATCTCCTTGTACTTCATATATATATTGCCCTTTGGGCCTCATAAATATATATACAATATTCATAACAAGAAGTACTAGAGGGGTACGAGAGTTGTACCTGCTTGCCAAGACTGCAGCACTTGCAATCAAAAATGGTTTCAATAGATACAAGACCAAGAACACCTTGATGGAATAAGGTGGAGAGGCGAGAGCCGCACAAGTGACCCACGCGATGGTGTCAATTTAAGGTGCCAGAGAACATGCAAAAAGGTGCAGATACGGAAGAAGGGAAGGCAGGTGCACAACAGCCATGTTCTCTGGCACCTTTAATATATGAGGCCCCTGAGAACATGTCCGGTCAACTGCTGGTACACCTTTAATATATCAGCGAGCTACCCCAACAGCCATGACATTCCTAGAGAGCGCAAGGATGAGACACAATCAAAACTTGAAACTAAGGTAGAAAGAGACCCTGATGAGTGACCTTATATGAGGTGCCATCAGCTGTCTGAATAAAGGCACCATCTGCAACAGGTTGACATGATGTGAGCCAAGATGCATCAAATGCCAAATGAAAGGAGGCCCCTGAATCCAACACCCAAGGTAGGGCAGCACCCAACACAGGTGGTGGTGGAGAGAAATACCGTAGACGATGCCTGCAGCTTACGTAACTGATCCTGAAGGCTGCTCATCTGAGCATGAAGTTGACCCAGCTTAGATGCAAAGGACTCAAGCACACTAGAGGAAACAGAAGAAGTGGTACGAGATGTCGTCAAATGAGAACAGATGAACTAATGCTGGAGAGGACCAGGACCAAAGTCTATAAAATGTCATGACGGCCAAGAAAAATATTGACTGCAGAAGTGACAATAGGAGATCCAAGCGATGGCAAGCCACTCCTCAACAGCAACAAGCACAAAGCAACAGTGAGGTGATGAAATCTGGCCAGCAGCTGCACCTGGGCAGCACCACCAGAAGCAGCAACAATTGTGCAGTAACCACGGCAACAGCAACAGCACCTGCACTCGTCGGCAGCAACCGCACCAAGCAACATCAACCAGCAGCCACTCCAAACAACAGCAACAGCAATGTGGAGCAGCTCAACGTGGATGAAGAAGGGCAGAAGCAATGGAGAGGCCCAGATCGAGCAAGATCTGGGACTGGAGGTGAGGGACAGGACCAGATCAAGTGGGCACTGAGGCGACAGCGACGGTGAAAGTAAGATCAAGGCTGACGGCGACGGGGAGCTCCGGATTGAGGTTGAGGACAACAGTGCCAATGGGTTTGAGCTTGGGGATGCCTACCGTGTTTGCTGGTTTGGAGAAATATCAATGATGTTACACTCCATGAATTCAAATCACACTTTTATTGACCTTAGAAACAGATGACATCATGATTCTCTACTCAGTTATTCTCAAAGAGAAACTGAGCAAAACTAGAAGATCAGCTATTTAAAATACTCATGTTCCACTAGCACGTTATACGGGCCAGAATTCATGATGGGTTTCTTTCTGGAGCAACTTAAGACTACGAAAAAATGAAACAAAGAAACAACTTTGCATGATCATCATCTCTTAAAACGCTTTATAGGCTTTTAGATTCTTTCACCAAACAGAAGACAGCAAAGCCAACAGTAATAAGTTCCTACGGAACGATAATAAGCTCCTTCCAAAGGAGACAAGGGCCTAGATGAATTTCAGGGAAAATATGGCTCAAAAAGCCTTGGCTAGCTCATATAAAACTGAAGTATGCGAAAACAGATAAACAAAAATAGAACAGCAATCGAGGAAATGAGGAGCATGATTCAACCAATAAATAGTATGAAAAATTAGAAGCAGCTAATTTATTGAGAGAAAATGAGCAATGCAGGCACACCTTTTTGGCTTCGGAAGCTCTCAAGCAGAGAAGCAACTGCCTGGCTGATAACATTGTAAATGCGTAGCGGACAGGACACAGTACTATGAAATACATGCTGGCATTGTATTATCTGCCAAGGAAGACAACAAGGAAGAACACTTCCTTGAAGATAGTCCAGTGCCCTTGCAGCCTCTCGATGAAGACTTCCATCAAAAGTTATAGTAGCTCTCATCATTGAATCTTTCTCCTCTGGTGGGAACACCTCAACACGGAAATTTTGGCCAGGAAAATTCTTGTTTGGCATGAATGAAGAAATTTCTCTAGTAAGTGCTTCTTCACATGCAGAAACAGAGGGCCTAGCTGTGGGACTTCCCCTGAGCAAACGGATGTCAAGGATTCTCCTCCTTGTTGTACTATGAAAAGCATCATATAATTCTGGCTCTGTTACATGCATTGGAACTCCTGTGACAAAGACACAGTTCTCATACTTTGTACTAACCTCACAATTGATAAACCTTCCACCAACTGCTAGGGCAAAGCAGTCCTTGACAACAAATTCAGCTTCCCCGCTGGCACATGTTACAAGTGCAAGTCCCCTGCTTGGTTTACGCGGCCAAGATACTTTAGCTCTTACCGCGGGAAATGGTAATCCTCGATTATCGGAAGAACATACTGGAACCACTTTCAATGAGGAACCATGAAATTCCATCCCGTTCAATTTTGAAACAGCATATTCAGCATTTTCAGGTTTGAGGAATGTAAACTTCCCCAACTTTGTTTCATCAGAAGCTATCTGAAAATTCCCAACAACTTTATGAAAATTAGCAACACCAGAGATCAGAGTATCCACCAAGCAAATAAGCTCCCTGTCATTTATGTCATGGGCATTTTGATGCATAACCTCTACTGTTAGATACCTCTTCTCAAGTTCCAAATGCTTGATTTCAGCCCCCGAGCCAAATAGTGCAAGAGTAGAACTGCCAGATCTTCTGGGAAATAAACTTCTCTCGAGGCACTCATTCCTCAACATCCTAGCTTCACATTCCAAAGCATTGTTAACCATGCAAAAGGCCTTTTCCATGTCATGTTCTGTAGCAAATAACAGAATTTCATTATTTCTGAAGTCAATTTCAACAGTTATGCGGTCATCCCTGCAATCTTCCTTGAGAAGTGAGATAATCCTCTGCTGATTTTGGGCAGATTTGCCACAAAATCTTCTCAGCAAGTTATTGCCAAGCCCACTAATCACCTTCATATGCAATTTATGCTTCTCAAGTTGCTGAATGAAAGATAATGGGTGAATTGTACACAAGGCATCATGATCAACAGCAGTTACACATACCAAATATTGATTTGGAACTGACAAAATTTCTGTAAACACCACCCACTCAGGCTTGCTGCCATAAATGAGCAAAGAGCATGAGGGATGAAGTTTCACAGCCTGATCTGTCGAAATCACCTGGTAACCAAATATTTCATGTCCTGAAAACATAGCAAGATTACCTGTAAGAGATGATAGAATAATTCTCTTAAGCAACTTATCGTGCACAGTGGGCTCCTCAGGATTCCAACACCAATAACTTGGGACAATAATGTTTAGCTCATGCTTTAGACAATTTTCGAGTTCTGAAATAGTTTCATGGCACCTCCTCATGGTCTTGGCATTGATGCTATTCTGCCAGCACCACATATTCCTGCTTTCATGCTCATCCTCCCACTTCTTATACACAGCAAGTAAAGTAAACAGATCTCCATCCGGGTGACAGAATGGGACCTTCAGACAGTCTGCTTTATATTTCTCCTCATCAGTGCCCAGTCTACAAAATATGCTGCTAGAATTTGCCATAACAGCAGCTAGAACCACACCTTCCTTCCTTAAACCAAAACCAAAGCAGTCAAGCATAATTTTCCCAAGCCTCGGCTCAATTCCCAATCTGACCAGGTGGAGCCCAGTATCAGTCAGCTCAAAGCCATCGTATTTATATTTGACAGCACCCAGTTGCTCAAGATTCTTCACAGCCATATTGATGGCCTCTGGATTTGGGGCATCAACAAACTCAAAATGTTGTGCATTCCTAACACCCAAAGCAAGTATTCTCAGAACAGCGGTGCCAAGATGGACTTTCCTGATTTCAGGTTCTTGATGCACTTCCATCATACTGAAGTCAGATTCGGAGTAAAGTCTGTAACACTTCCCTTCTCCTGTTCGACCTGCCCGGCCAGCACGTTGATTAGCAGAACTTTGGGAGATCCAATTGACTTTCAGTACATTGAGACCACTGCTAGGCACAAATCTGCTCTCCTTGGCCAGTCCAGAATCAACAACATACTTCACTTCTTTTATAGTCAGTGATGTTTCTGCTATATTCGTGCAGAAGATAATTTTTCTCTTTCCAGGATAGCTTTTGAAAACAAGACTCTGTTCTACATGGGAAAGCTTTCCATGCATCGGAAGTACCACAGCATTTGGATCGCTGAAGTTTTCACAGGCCCATTCAACTTCCAATTGAGACGTCAAAAAAGCAAGGACAGCACCCTCTTCTTCATTTTTGTGAATGATGCTTACCATTCTTACAACATCGTAAACATATGCAGCAATAGCACAAGCACCATGCAGAGGGTTTGGAATAGTATTGAAGGAACTCTCCAGTGATATATCTGGAACATATTTAATTTCAACAGGAAAAGATCGCCCTTTAACATGAAATGTTTGACAGCCATAAAAGTACTCAGCAAGTCTATTAGCATCAGCAGTGGCAGACATTATAATAAGTCGCAAATCCAACCTATCAAGCAGCTTCTTCTTAATCAAAGCTAAGAGAAGATCAGTATTCAAGCTTCTTTCATGAGCTTCATCAACAATAATATATGATATGCCATCCAGGCCCATATCATTCATGCAGTGATGTAAAAGACAACTATCTGTGGTAAATATGATCTTCGAACTGAAATCTTGAGAATTTAAAAAGGTTGGATATGACAACACGAAATTGTCCCCATAGCAGCCGTTACTTTCTTCATCTACTCTATGTGACAATGATACAGCAGCAATTTTCCGAGGTTGAGTGCAGACAATTGAGCCATTAGCAGCAAGACCTGAGTCAGCAAGAAACTGAACCAACTGCGTGCTTTTCCCGGAACCTGTTTCCCCAATTAAGATCATAACCTATGGAAAACAAAGCTCATATAACTAAGACCACGATTTTTTGCATCACCATGCCATGATTTACAGATTTAAATAAACGAGTGAAACTAAATACAGGGGATAATTGCGAGTAACACACAATGCTGGCTACCAAACATTGCATAAACTACATAATAAAAAAGATTGGCACCTCATCAGCAAAAATGCATCTAATAACTCTCTGCTGATAAGCGTAGAAGCCACTAATAGCACATGCAATTCCATCGGAAAAGCACGAGCAAGTATATTCTGCCAACACACATCAAAATTCAAAAATCAAGGCATGACTTGTATTAATTTACAAAGATGGAGAACCTATTTAAACAAAGTTGAAACTTGACGGCACATTGCAATCTGAAAGCATGCACACAGAACTCCACGCACAACTCTTTCTCCAGAATTCCAAGCATAACAATCACAAACAATCAAATGGCTCGAACTGCATTGCAAATTTGCAATCCATTACAAATAAACTGCATAGAGAACTCCCATCCTCACCTGGTTAGCGAAAATGTGATTAAGAATCTTCCTGCGGTATGCGTAGATCGGTAACCCATCCTTGAGCCTCCTGCACTCGCGCAGCATCATCATGTGCACCCTCGCAAAGTCCACTTCCTCAACTTCCCCAAACACATCCACTCCCTCCTCCCCGTCCTCGTCCTCCGTCCCACGCAACATGGCACGCTGTATCGACCTCATCGCTGCTTCGTACTCAGCAATTTTGGCGTCTACCAAGCCTTTCTCGGCCTCGAGTGTTCTCTTCTGGAGATGGAGCTGATCGAAGTCGCGGAAGCGATTGCGGATGCCCAGGCGCTGTTTCACGACCCGGATAGATGCCGCGAGCTCAGCGGAGCGGGCGGCGGAGAGGGAGACGAGGTCAGAGTTGAGGAGGCGAGAGGCGTGGTCGGCGAAGAGAGAGGCGATGAGGGGGAAGGCGTGGGAGGCGAGGGCTGGCTCGGTGAGGTGCGGGGTGAGGGAGTGGAGGCCCTCGAGGCGGAGCGACCAGAGCTCGCGTGCGGCGGCAGCGGCGGCAGGGACCGAGCGGAAGAGGAGGCGCGCGGCGTGGTGGCCGGAGGAGCGGACGGAGAGATTGTCGGGCGGCGGGGACGGGAGGCCGGCGACGAGGGCCTCGATCTCCGTGGCGAGCGGGGTGGAGAAGTTGGGGCCCGCGCGGAGGAGGATCACGGCGAACTGCGGCTGCGCCGGGCGGTAGCGTTGGTGTTGGTGGTGATGGTGGTGGTGGTAGCGGTGGGGAGGCGGCGGGCCCCAGTCCGGCGGGCGGAAGGGGCGGCAGTCGTGAGATCGGCGCATGGCTGCGGCGGCGGCGGCGGCGGCGTGGGTTCCGAGGGTTTGGGGAGGTTTTGGAGAGCGGAGCGGTGGTTACTGGTTAGAATCGAGGGGAGGGAAAGGTGGGAGACGAAGCAGGTTTGCTGCGTCTTTTCGAGAGCTCGGCTTTTCTCGCGTTTTATTTCTTTTTTTGGATAGCGTCCGATCTACTAGGTTACGGTGCGATGGAGCACGGGTTATCAAGGGTCTCTGCTTAGTTGTCTGCATCCGGTTAAATTAGGTTGGCTAGATGCAGGGTCTCCTTGTTTGGTTACCTGATCGCTGGGTTCAGCCTGGCTCTGCTCATGCAAGATTCCCCCGCAGCCAGGCTGGAGAAACGTGGGAATCGGGCGTTTCTGGGGAGCCAGACTCGCGGGATGCAGGTGATTAGTCAGTTGATGATGTTATTAGTGTATATTAGTAAATATCAAGTATTATTAACGTGTTTTGAAGAAGTTTAAGATATAATAAGATACGAACATCTCATATAACATATCTTCATAATCATAATCATAATCTTATATTATTTTTATCTCATGCAACATATCTTCGTACAGATAACCAAACAATATCTCTTCTCAGCCAGACTCTACTCGTACGTGAACCAAACACGACAGCGTTACATACGCTCAACCTGTCCCACGAGAGCCTGACTCTCAAATACGAACCAGGCTCTACTCGTACGTGAACCAAACAGGCCCAACTGATCATGCGTACTACGTTGTGTTCGTTTTGTTTCAAGACAGTTGTCTGTGTCTGTCTAATTTCCCGCGAAACTACGTGAAAAAAGTAACATGGAAGTCCTAAGGCGGTGACGAACAACGCAGTGACTTGTTCGTCCCGATTTCTGGTTAGAATAATTAAGAGCTAATATTAATATCTACTTTTTTTAGATAGTTTTTTTACTTTTCTCACTATTATTTTACTCTAGTACTAAGATAGGATTAGGGATACATCACTCATCCTACTCTCTTGCTCTCGTTACGTACATGTATCTCTCTCACTTTTTACACCGCTCGTCCCCTTCTAAAAGCCACTTCTTTCAGTTACTACTATTTATTTTCAACCAAAAGTCATTAGCAAAAGTCTATATAAATATTTCCACTAGTTGGATGCTCGTGCTTTGTAGTGGATCAATTCATGAGTTATGACACAGGGCCTGTTCTTTTTGGCTGCGGTTTATAGCTTTTGGTTGAAATTTTTGAATTTTGACTGTTTACGGTACAGATTACGGAGAGATCGATACTCACTTGCGATTTTGGTTGGTACAGATGTTAGACTTTTAACGTATACTATGTTTAACTTGTAGACCCCGTTTTAAAAAAAATACTTCGTTTAAAGTTAGGTACTGTAGGAGCTACGAAAAGCCGGCTGACTTGTTGCCTGCCGAACAGGCCCACAATTTCATTCATATCCATCACAAGGATATTAATTCATCCTGCTGTATATCATAATTAAAGATAGTTGTTCTCTCATAGAAATCATGGAGTACCATTAAACATAAACACCCCATGAAGCTCAGCATCAGCTACAGCATGTTATGTTCCCTATACCAGTGAGCCGGCATCCCAAGCCTTTTGGTCGGAGCAATATTTACTATGCTGTTGCGAAATAACATTCAAAATCTACGAAGATACAGGCATTCAGCACACGAGTAAATCACTCGACATGAGCACTACACAAGTGAACAGAACTAACTCATATCATTCCTTGCTAATACAGTAAACACAGTCATACAAACATCTATTAGCACATCAGCTTATTTAAATTTTTCTATCAAAACCACAAGCAACAGGTGATCGATCGACACCGCCACAACAATTCACAGAACTCTTACGCAACAGCTGGTGCAAAGAAAGAAGAGATTGTTAGCGTTATAGTCAATACGTAATTTTCATTGTTTGAAATAGTTTCTCACTGTCGTTTGTCTAGTTGTTACTATTGAAACACCATTTGATAATATCGCAAACACACCACAAACCTGTTAGTTGATGGTACGCAGTTGTGTCTCTCTTGTCTCCTCCATCTCATTACTTTCTCTATCACCTTCTCGAGTGCTTGTAAGAACCAGGGACTATATAAATGCTATTTTATAATCCTTACATACATTTTGGTTCGGAGAGAAGGAAAAAGATGAATTTCTAAGCTGAGTTTATGTCAGCAGGGTGTATAACTGTGACAGCATGCCACCTACTGCGAAGCAGTAGTGTATCTCCTGCAAATGATAAAACAGAGAGTGAGATGCAAAATCCAGATTGAAGTGCAAATTAAGTTGAAGATAATCATCCCGTATAAGCATGTTTGTCTCAGAAAAAAACAAAAAATAAATACAAAACTGTCAATTAAGTTTTCCACCCACTGGGCCCATATGTCAATCTTATCTTCTTCCCTCAGGGTGCTATCCCTCATGCTCTCTCTCAACGAAACAAGGAGCAAAGTGAGCCTGTCAAAAGTTCTTTTCTGTTGTTTCTTGGTCAAGTTTGACAATTAGTCAATTATTGATGCAACAGTAGAGAATTAGCTTCGAGAACCTGAAAATTTGCATGGAATTAATGCACACAAACTTTTTGTAAGAAATATTATCCTCTCAACACTACCTCCCACCAATCAGTATTCCTATACATATATAAGATATCATTTGAATAAGCAATAATTCCCAAGCAGTAATCTGGGCTGAAAAATCAAAAGCTTCAATAATTCAATGTCAGAAAGCCTTAGAAATCTTGTTCAACAAATGACAGTTCAGAAATCATAATACAACCACACATCAAATATTTCCAACATGGGTTAACCTCTAATTGAGAACACTGTACAATAGAAAAGAGCTACCTTTGCACATTGAAAAATCGTATACACGAAATAGAACAAATAGCAGAAATATTGCCATGCTTGATGAGGATATAGTAATCATCAATTTATTATTTATCTATAAATAGTATTATTGCGTAATTTTGCTTCTTAAGTATATCTCTTATATTCATAAGGGAGAGACCTAATCATATGGTTGTAAGCCTTTTTACGACTGCTCCATGGTCATGAGTCTTTCCATGACCACTCTGTGGTCGTGAGCCTTCATATAAATATAACATAGTCGCAAGCCATTCTATGACCATCCTATGGTCGTGAACTCTTTCTACAACTAGCCTGATTTCGATCAGCTTGTCTACGACAATCTATGACATTGCGGGTCTGTCTGACAAGGCAGTTATCATATACAGTTGTTCTCTATAATAACCGCTCGTAACTTTCTCTTGCCTTTAGCGACAACCGCCTGGCGGCAAGGAGGTATCATGTCACTAACAATAACCTTTGTCAGACAGTTTGTCATTTGATACGTTGAGACGTTTATTGGCATGGAGCAACCGCCACCTTTTCATTCGCTATATAAGGGCTGAAGTTAGAGAGAAGAAGGACATGTGACAAGCAACAAGAGAAAGGAGTGCAAGACATCCAGCATTATTCTTTCTCTTGATTGTAATCAGTACACACAATACAGCTATATAAGAGTATGGTTGTTATTCTTCCCAGAGAAGGCCTGAATCTGTATAAAATCCCTGTCTTTCTCAGTGTGATCAGGTGTTTAAGTGATCCCCAAATCAAATAATCATATATAAGATCGGTATTAAAACACCGACAATACTGAAAAGCCTAAAATGAACATAAGAGGGTATATATCAGCTCAAGATAATAACATAACATTATTTCTTCAAACCAAAAAATAGTAGGACATGCACAAGTAAAAATTATATTTTCATCCATGAGAACGCTGCTGAGCTTTATATCTAAATCACTAACCTTCTGCAATAAGCTCCTTGCTCAACTTGTTAACCTATCAAAACACCGTCCTTTGCAATTAGGTCAACGAGGTTGGTTGCCAAATTAAGTTAAGGCTGGTTAACCCGGTTATTTTAACCTCAACCAAAACGCAGCATAAGGGGGGATTGCAACTGTTTCCCGATGAGAAATTTGATGATTTGCCATCTTCAAGAATGGGCTTCGCACTTTTGCCACTCTCAACGTTGGTTTCGCAAAAATGTCATGTAGTACATTAATCCATTGATTAGTATGCCATTTCATCCCTTTAATTCATTTTCTTTTTCTTTTTCTAATTTTAGGGACTGGAAAAGACCCTTCTACCCCTAGCTAATTCCTCTTCTTTGTAATATCGGGACAGGAGGGTCTTTTTATGGTTTGGTCCGTGTATTCTTTCTACCATAAAAAGAATACACGGGAGACCCTTCTACACAATACAGAAAGAATATACGGACCAAACCATAAAAAGACCCTCCCGTCCCGATATTACAAAGAAGAGGAATTAGCAGGTAGAAGGTCTTTTCGATCCTCAAATTAGAAAAGAAAAGAAAATGAATTAAAGGGATGAAATGTCATACTAATCAAGGGATTAATATACTACATAGCATTTTTACAAAGCCAACGTTGATAGTGACAAAAATGCGAAACTCATTCTTGAAGATGGCAAATCAGCAATTTTCTCGCTTCCTTTGGGGCTGGCATCTCTCGTAATTAATTTCTAGTTTTGTCCTAAGTTAGGCCCGTACGATCTTGCCTTATGTCTAATGGTTCTTTTTTCAGGAAAATTCCACGGTTTTAAGGCCCCCCAAAGTAGGAGTTTTATGAAATACGGGTAGAAAACCTTGAGGGCTATTTTTCCCCATGCTCGAAACGACGCTTTATTTGGAGTGGTTGTTTAATCGCCATGATTTATACTTGTTGCAGGTATGTTTATCTTGTGAGAATGTATACCACGTGCTACTGGATCACTTCTTAGGCAGTATACTTTGTTTATTTCTTTGGAACGATGCAAGATTAGAAATAAAAAAACATATATGATAATGGAACAGGACACAATTTCCCTTGCTAAGTGAAGAACTGTCTCGATGAAGACCATACATGTCAAAAGAATGATCTCAATCGAATGCCCCCCAATGTTTTTTCATCTTGCTATCGATGGCAGCACTGCTATTTGCTACCTACTCCACCAATTATTTCGTCAAGTGGGGGCCTTTTTGCAATGCAATGTAAGCACTACAAATTTATTGCGACTGCGGGGTGGTGCAACGCACGAGAACCATTTCTTCAGCGTTAAGCACAACTTTTCGCTTTAACCTTTCTTCAGAGTTGGGGTATTTCGTTTCTGCGCTGGGTCAAGGTAGTGCTCTAAATGCCGTAAAAGCTATGGTTTTTAACTTTTGCTATATGTTTTTAGCTATAATTATATTGTAACGATCGTTAACTTTTCTGAGTAAAAAAAATAAGAAAAAAATAAAAAATTGAAAAACACTACTATATTTTTGAGACAATGCAAACGAACAAAATATAAAAGAAAAAAAAATAAAATTAAGAAATCGATGCATTCTACGTGATTTTTTATTTTTCAGAAGCTAAAATCATTTAGAGAGTGAGTACTAAATCAGCCGCTTTGTCTCCTTTTGAACCCTTTGGCCTTCTACTTTAAGACTTTAACCTTCTTTTGGCAATGGGTGGCCCTTTTCTTTGCGAAGACTGGGAGGCCTTGTTGCAGTGCTGGGTCAGCAAACCTATCTCTCTCTTTGACGTTTGGCTTCGAGTAGAAAGTTTGCAATGCGTTTGGACCACGCCACCGTCACCAACCGAATCCACTCGAGCTCTCCAATAAGCGGTCATGCAATTTTTCCAGCCAGCTCTCCGTAGCAGTGTAGCTTTTATTTGGTAACTTTTTTAGACTGCGGTGGACGGTAAGATATAAACAGAACGGACAATTTTTATCTAAATAATTGATCAAAAGTTTATGGAGTAAATATAAAAGGCATAAATGGGTATTCAACGCTATTTGTATCTGACTTTGACTCTAAAAAAATACGAAATAAGATATAAGATAAGTGATATCCGTCTGTATATATCCGTAATTTTACTTAGAAACAAGATAATAGATAGGTGGATTGCCGTATGTAAATAGACGAAGAATATTGAGTGATATTTCTTCGATATCTCGACGATTAGCCTCTCCATGCTCGCTCTGATTGTACCCTACTATCCAATGTCATATGTAGGGGTGTAAAAGAAGCAAATAAATTCCGTTCGATCGACTATCTGAAGACTTGTGGAACGAATACGGAATAGAGAAATAGGTATCCGGTATTATTCGTGTCCGACTCAGACTCTAAGAAAAAAAGCGAAATAGGATTCAGGACACACGATATCCATCTATGTCGGCTCTGACTGCACCCTAGCTGATGGCTTTTATCTATATTTTTTAAGATGGAAGCAAATGGCAAAGACGTTAACATAGATTGAGCATACTATTTTAGATTTAAAAATCCGTTTAAAAATCCACTTCTAAAACTTATCTTATTTATCCTGATTTTCATATAAACCAAAAAGCAGAAGCTACAGAAGGACGGGACTTTCTTTTCTTGGCTCGAGCCATCGCTGCACCATGGCCTTCCCGGCGTGTCTCGTACCCCCGTGACCCTGACGAACTCGCCTCGGCTGCTGCCCCAACAAGAACTGCATAGAAATGAACGCTGCCTACTGCAGCCTGACGCGTACACTCAAAATCTGGCTAACCTGAGCCTAGTGTCTAGCAGCATGTGCTGGAGCACTCTCGTCTTCTGTTCTGGTAAAACTGACAAACGAAGCAGTCGACGCAATGGTACCACACGGGCTTCGACGAGTGTTTGTTTCGCTCTACCCTCTGGTGCAGCGACGGATGGCCCGGCAAGGCATCTTTAATTTTACGAGAAGACGATCCGGAAGCAGAAACGGCGAGAAATACTACGGGCATGGTGTGGTGTCGGTGGGTTCTCCTCCCGTCCTCCGGCCTCTCCGGTACGTCTCTGGTGCCGTGTGTGTGATTCCCCTCGAAAGAATCCGGCGCCTCGCACGCTGGCGGTTTCGCGGTCGCGGGCCGTGTCCCTCGACAGGCCAAGCCGGGCCGCTGTTGGATGAAGGAAGCGCGCTGAGAAGAAGAGCTAGGCAGGCCTAGGAACCAACAGTTCCAGGCTTCCGGCTCAACAAAACCACAAGCCGTGAGAGTCGACGAGGTGAACTTAGGCGCAGTTTGAAATAGCTTCCGGCCGAATCAAACATCTAGGGTGTGTTTGGTTACTTTTGGATAGTAGAATTGTATATCCTGGATGAGGGGAAGCTGGATGAGGAGGGTTGTATTTTGAAAAAGAAGAGTGTTTGGTTTGATGTATATGTGGATACAGGCTGAATGAGTCTGTGATTGGTAGGATGTATGAGCGGATACCGTAGGCTGAGAAGGTGTTTGGTTGGCTGTATAATGGGATATAGTAACCCCCGAATGTGAGAGGTGGTGTGATTACCCTTCACATGTTTTTTTGAAATTTTTTTTTGCACATTTTTTTATTTCTCCTACTTTATTTTACCTTTCCCTTTTTCTTCCCTATTTTTATTTTTCTTTCCACCTTCTCTCGGTTTCACCGACGCCTGAGCTCCTCCCCTTCTCTCTCGGCGCTCTCTCTCCCCTTCCGATTCTCCTCACCCCGGCGCCGCCCTGGGCCTCCCGCGCCGCAACGCCGCGCCTCACTGTTCGGCTCCCCCTTCCCCGACCTTCGCGCCAGCGGCGGTGCGGGGAGAGCCGGCCGGATCCGGCCGAGGAGGAGAGAAGCGGGAGAGAGGGCGTCGGCGAGAGCTGCGCGCGGGGAGAAAAAGCGGCGGGCAACGGCCGGCGCGCCTCAACGCGCGTGGCGGCGGCGACTCCGGATCCGGCCGGGGAACCCTGCGTCACGCCTCCACGGCCGCCGCGCCTCGCCGCGTCGGCCGCGTGCCGCCGGTGCGCGCGCCGCCTCCCGACGCCGAGCTTCTTGACTCCGAGCGCTGACGCCGAGCGCGCGAGAGGTAACCCTAGCGCACCCTTTCTTGACTCCGTCGGTCCCGGATCGCCAGCTTCGGCCGAAATAGGGTTCACTCCCGGTCCCGGATCGCTACCGTATGCGGGACGAGCGGATGCTGGCTGCTACAGTAGATTAACCCAACCAAACACTCGATTTTTTCGCAATATACGGTGCAGCTGGGATCCGGCCGTCCATATTCACCCAACCAAACACACCCTAGCTTCTGAAAGTCGCCTGTCCCACTGTCTTCCCCTCAGCACCACCGAATCCCCTGCTGCCTTCCCCGTCCACACGCATCGAATCCCTCGCTGCCTCCCCCTTTCGCGCCGCCCAATCTCCTGCTGCCTTCCCCTTTCACGCCGCCTCCCCTCCCAAGGTAAGATCTTCTATCTGTCTTCAACCAATTTCGAACTCAAGCGGCTCCATCACTTCCTCTCATGCGCGCACGCCACCAACTCCGATCGGAGCAGCTCGTAAGTTTCCTCTTCACAACCCGACCAGTTTGCTTGGTTTTCGAACTGGGTCTGTCTCACGTCCTCGAGTTGTTGCATGTATGGATGGATGTGGTAGTCATTGCTTTTTTGTCATTCTTTTGCCTAATTGTTATTACTTTGTCAGACTAACTCGTACATTTTCTAGAAATATGAATGGTGCAAAATTTTCCTTCGCTATGATGCAATGAAATGGGTACGTTGTCTATTTTATACCCACTATTTATGATTGCTATCATGTTCCATTTGTTTGTTGCTCTATTGTATCTTAGGAGAAAACTTCATTGTTTGGACATTTCAAAAATAGCACATTGTCATGCCAACATGTTCTGTACATTGTCTATTAGTTGTGTGACCCATTCATTACATTGCAAAGATCACTTGGTAGTTAGGTTCTCTGTTCTGCATGAAATGGACATTATGAATTGTATGGTTCAATCTAGATACTTTCATATTCATGCCTGCATGATTTTGGTGGTAATTCCCAGTTGTTTTCATTGTGTATGTCTTGTTGTCTCTGTTCGGTTACATGGTTACAGTGGACAACTACTAGTCACAAACACCTTTCCCCTTCCTCTGAAACTCCGCGAAAATCTATGGAGTTGTGCCTTCATTCGCACCAAAGCCGCGCAATAAGCAACAAAATTCCTACGGGACAGCATCCGGAGATGAAAATTTCGACATCTACTAGCAGTGACACTAACGAATAGCAATGTTAACCGAATCAATTCCAAGGGCGAACACAGGAGCCACTGATTCTTCCACTGGAATCAAACGTACATCTTGAGTCCTAAACCTACTAGTATGAAACCTAACTGCCGCCGCGTAATCACATCGAGAAGCTGTAGCTAATAAGATAACAAGCTGGAAAGGGATGGAACCATGTATGGTGACCTACTTTTCAGCTTATGATATGTTTTTTTTGTCGGTTGATTTTTTTTCAGCAATCACTGTTCATTAAACTAAGTAAACCACAATTAAAAAACATAAATTTTAGCTAAAAACCCTATGACTTATGGCTTCTCCCAACAAACAAACGGGACAGCTTCCCCATCATATTTTCGAAACAATTTGTTGGGAGCTTTTTGAAACAACTTATTGGCATTTGGTTTATTTGCATAAACGCTCATGTTAGACTCAAAAATCATCCACCGTAGCCATCAGCCACTTTTGAAAAAAGAACCTACTCATAGAGTGTGGTGTTTATGTAGAAAGCTTGATATCCCTAACAAAATAACTTCTCGTCAAAAGTATAGAAACTACATTGTCAATTATTTTTTGTTCCAAGAGCAAAGTATAGTTGCATTACATCCAAAGCAAACCAACAGCACCGCCAACAAACGCATCACAATCAAGCCCTACATCGCATCACAATCAAATGACGGACGTACGCGCAGTCGCGATCAAAATGCAATTCATGGCTTTCAGCTTACGTCCAAACCAACAAAAATGGCTAAAAACAAGGCAACGACGGCAAGTCCCTCTCAGCTTTTTCCACGATATTTGACTCCACGACATGTCCAACCAACTGTACGCACAGCTGAACTCCACATGATCCGTGACTCGCGACTCGTGTGACGGCGACCTCGATCACACGCCATTTTCCTCTGGCTCTGCTCCGTTCTCCTTCACCCCGTCCATCCAGATGATGCACCTGAGGCTCTTCCCTTGCGTGAGCAGGTCGAACGCTTTGTTGATCTCGTCGAAACCCATCTGGTGCGTGATGAGCTCGTCCAGCTCAAGCTCCTGCAGGGAAGCAAGATGAGAAACGACAGCAAATAATGCACCTCATTTCAGGACCCGTTTTTTTTTTTGCTGCGACTTGTGACTTTTAGACTGTTTGTGTAAGAGATTACAGAGTAACAAACTCACGTGTGGTTTTTGCTGATATAAATGAAGCCGGTACAGTATGTATTATAATTAACTAGTAAACTCTATTTTAAAAATATACTTCGTTTAAAATTAGTCACGGTAGAAGAGCTGAAAAACAGTTTTTAGAAACTAAAAAGAACGTAAGGCTCAAACAGATGTGTGCCATGTGGTTACCTTGTCCAGATACTTCTGCGCCAGCGTTGGGATGTCGTTCTTGGGCTTGAGCCCGCCGAAGAGTGAGCCTACGACTGATCTTCCCCTGAGGATGTCGTGCGAAGGTATGCTGATCGACGCGGCGTTGGGGCTGACGCCGAGGACGATCGTCTTCCCCCAGCCCTGGATCAGGGCAATCACAGGGCAGAAACAAGGAGATCAAAGAACCAATGATAAAAGTTAGCTACTTGTTGATCACTGCACAAAAATCCAGTAGCTTCAGGATTTGGCAATGCAACCACGACTTGCAGATTTGTCACATGCTCGCACGAGCCGTACCGTTCGAGAACTTTGGAACGCTTCCGCCATGACTGAACTCGAGCCGACGCACTCGAAGCAGTAATCGGCGCCCCCGCCGGTCATCTCCTTGATGACCTAGACATACATATTGCAACCAAATATCAACAGCAAACAGAAAACGGCATCGTGGCGCGCACGCTGATCGCAAATGTAGGTACGTCGATTCAGACCTCGCTCACGGCCTTCCCCCCAGTATCATTCGGGTTGATGAAGTCAGTGAACCCCATCCTCCTACCTGCATGCAATTGTTTACTATTCAGAGTTTCAGACACACGTTTACTCATGCATTCCAGTATTCCACTGCAAATCCCTCTCTCTTGCCACTCGAGCCGTTTCTTGAAAGAATCTTACTAGCCTAGAAATTTATATTATCGTACCTATCTCAAACTTTTCCGGATTCAAATCAACTCCGATGATCATCTTAGCCCCACGCATCCTTGACCCTTGCGCTACCTGCAGCTTGTTCAGACGTCGCCGTTACATTGACAGAGACAAGTATGCACGGGAATGTGTATGGTTAATTCACGAACTAACAACTCAAGAAGCCAAACAAGTTCGATCGATTAGCATCAAAGTACAAAGTCTCGTATTAGGTGTATCAGACTGAGCTGTCGTTACCGCTAGCCCCACGGCGCCGAGCCCAAACACAGCGACACTTGACCCGGGCTCTACGGCTGCGACCTTCCATGCCGCACCAATTCCTGCATCAATCGGTTGCACAGTCGATTCGTTAATCAAGACAACACATGTTCACGCAACGACTGTAGCAAAATCTATAAATCAAGAAAGGCGTGCGTGTGCATGACTGCAGGATCAGGGAAAAAACTTGCAGGGTGCAAATGGTAATTTAGAATCTGCAGGTCAGTGATATATGAGTGATCAGTAGTTCAGCTCAATGCGTACCGGTGGCGATGCCGCAGCTGAGAAGGCACGCCTTCTCCGGCGGGACGCCGGGGCCGAGCTTGACGAGGTGCGCGACGTCGACGACGGTGTACTCGGTGAAGCTGGAGACGGATATGAAGTTGTGGATGGGCTCGCCGGTGGCGGCGAACGAGAAGCGCGTAGTGCCGTCGCGCGGCATGCCAGGGCGGTAGGGCAGCTTGGAGCAGATGTTGCTGCGGTCGGAGAGGCAGTCAGCGCATTCCCCGCACTGCGCCGAGAACACCGGCACCACCGTGTCCCCCACGGCCATCTCCAGCACGTGATCACCCACGCTCTCCACCACACTAGAACAAGGATAATTAGCAAGAGTTAATTGATCATTATTATGCCTATAAAAGCTATCCCATTTCATAGTAAAACGTTTTAAGATAAGTGCTCCATCTTCGTAGGGTTACAGCTTAGACCATCTCCGTTATTGTTTTTCTCGCACCGGCATTAGCTCAACCTCGGAGTTTATTGGGTGCCCCATTATTTTGTTTTTGTTAGCCGGTAGGCCAACCACAACAGGCCTATAATGGTTCGCCGTTCTCTGTTGATGGAATTTTAAGATTTCATAGTTCATGATCTTATCTTTAGTCATTTCGTTATAACTAAATAATAGGGATTTGGTGATAAGGGGTTTCCGTGTCACCCATATCTACTGGCGGTATGCGTTCTAGTGTCTTATTTTCAAATTTAGCCTCCTTACACTTAAAATCGTAAATCTAGTCTTCTTATGATCACCGTAACAACGACACATATCATCTGCCATGCTACCGTACCGCAATAAGAGATCCAATACACCTGTCGTGGACCTCACTGGTCTGCCCTGCCACCCGTGCTCGACGCCCCCTCCCCCCTCCTGCCACGGGGCCAATAGGGGCCACCACCAGCCGCACTCATTCATCTCACCCACCGAGTGCTTGTCATGGATGAGCCACATTGACGGGGGTATTAAATAGCCATCGAATCATCCGCCTGCCCTGCATGCATGCCCTGCATAAATCACCTTCAATCCACTCATCCATCCATCAATGATGACTAGTACTATTATTTCGTTCTTATTTGCTACTGTTAAGATATAGAAGAAGAACAGAGTAAATTTACTGCTCCAACTTGTGATCATTTTTTTCAATCGAAAACTAACATCATTCAGCTCCTATCAAAATTATTGTTTGCAGTACAGTTTGTGTGTATTTGCTATTGTTTAAGATACAAGTATTGGTAAAAGAAGAAGAAGAAAAGTAAATTTGCCACTCCAACTTGTGTTGATTTTTTCAGTTGAAAACTAGCATCATTTAGCTCCTATCAAAATTATTGTTTGCAATACAGTCTCTGTGTATTTGCTACTATTTAAGATAGGTGTGTTGGTGATACAAGATAGGAGTGTAGGTGATCCGATGCTTCAATATAACGCCTGCATGCAAGCATTTTCCATGCACTGGCCCAACTGCGCGCACTCGGATTAAATAAATGACTTATAGAATAAGTTATTAACACTTTGGATCCTCATGACGCACACGAGTTCATAGCTTATACATTTAGGTCACAAGTATTAACCAAAACGAATATAAACTATAGCGAAAACGTAAGTACGCGAATGCAATCTCATCGGTTTGTCGTGTGCAATGGCACTTGGGCTTATTTTTTGTTTCGCGAGGAACACCACCGTCGGCGTGCTCGGCTGGTTGCATTGGGGCTGGGTTAGTTTCGATTTTCAGATGAATTTGTATCCATTTGGCCAGAGAAAACTATTTTGTTTTAAAATTTCTTTCATTGGGTGGCGAAATGACCGAAATTTCGGCATTTTGGTCAAAATTTCGTTCAACTGTTCAAACGGGCGTTTCAATTTTGGACGAATTTCAACCAAATTCGAAGAAATTTGAACAGAAGCACCGAGGGGGAGCGGAGACCAGAAAAATGGAATCCTGGAATCATGTGGAGGCTATTGGTAATGGATTTGTGGGGAGATGCGTACCGGTGTTTCTCCGGCTAAATTGAGCTAGGTGTTTGGATGCGAGAGTGGAAGTGGTTCTCTGGATGCAAGGAATTGCCCCGAGGTCTCACCGTTGCGAAGAACAACGCGTAGGCGCGGTGGTCGGCTCGGAGTAAGAAGACGATAGCGACAGCGCTCCTGTGCTTGAACCCCGAAATTGGTTGAGGGTAATGGTCAAGATAGTGAGAGGAAGCCATGGCTCAAAGTAATTTGGATTTGGTTGACTCTCGGCAACGATGGGTACAACGAGGGCCGAAATAATTTGAATGATACTAATGTCGGCGAATTTTTGACGAAACTGTGAACCCTGCATTTGGCATGTTTGTGTTAAAACGACAAAACAAAATTAAGGCGCTGCTCATTTTGACTTTAGCTTCTGGCTTATTTTTACTATTCATAAATTTTGTCTTTTTCTGCACTTTTAGTTTTTTTAAGCTTTCTTGCTGGTTCTTTTGTTTCCGTATTCGTTTGCGTTATCCATGATGAGCTGATATATTTTTCCTATTTCCTATTTTTTAAATTTAATTACGCCAAATAAGCCGTATGCAGTTACAGTGAAATTTCAACCGCTACAATGTAATTTCAGCCATAAACCACAGCTTTTCAGTCCAATCGAGCATAGCCTAAATTAAATGGCACACAATTGAGAGAGCCAAACCACCGGCAACTTCTACTCAGGTCGACATCAAGGAAAAGAAAAACAGAAACACAGTGGATAGCGAAAGGTACAAAGCATGCAGAGATGATGAATTTACCCGACTGCTTCATGCCCCAGGATCGACGGATGCACGTTTGGTAAATCCTAAAAATGGAAGAGAAAGAGTATACGTTACAGACAATACTTCAGAAAATTACCGTACCTTGTTTTTTGCATCTCAGCGCCATCTCTCCTTATCTGATTCAGCAATTTAAGAGCATTCTCGAGTATGGACCATGCTCGTTCTATGCAAATGCGAATTTCAATCGACAGAATCTGATGCTGCAATGCAAGCTGCTCATGCTTCCGTTATCCGGCATCTAAAGTGCAGACTTCCCCGTGCTAGTCTAATTCAACTCCACAAATTTCCAACATCATTATTCATTAGGCTGTAAACGTTAACTTGTGATAAGATGGCATCTTGCAGCAGCAGCAGCAGCAGCAGCACTGCAGGATCGATGTATACCAAAGTCCAGAACGGAAGAACCCGATTTATGGGCGTACCTTCATGCGCCAGAAGGTGATATCGGTGTGGCAGAGCGAGGTGCACAGTATCCTGATGCGGACCTCGTGCGCTCGCGGCGGCGCCACCTCCACCTCCTCCATCTCCAGCGGCTGCCCGGCCACCTTGCTCACCGCCGCTGCGCGATGTTTACAAGCTAGTCATTCAGATATATTTTTTTTGAACGATGGGTCATTCAGATAATTAAGGGATAGATAGTGAAGCAGATGAAGCCACGCATAGAGGCAGGCAGGTGTGTGCGCACCTTTGCATCTGATAGCCTTCTTTGCGGTGTTCTTCTCCATAATCCCAGCAAAGTCAACTCTCTCTCTCTCTCTCTCTGTGTGTCCCGCGTCGTATGTGTGTGTTGTTATCTGTATGCGTCTGCAATGATTTGTGGAGCTAGCGAGGCTGCGAAATGGATATAGATATACTAGCAGGCTAGTGTGTGCTTTGTGTCGGGTTTACGATGGTGACTGTGCGGGGATGCCAACGGACATCGTCTGTCGGTTGATCTGTCGGCTGCGAATCTACAGCAACTTATAGACCATCTGTTTATTAGAGCAAGTCCAATAATAGAGCCAAATATTTGACTATAAGTCAAGTTATAAGAGCCAAGTTACACAATAATTTGTCTTCTATTTGTCTACAAAAGGTTTATTATTATTATGTGGTACCATGTCTCACATTCTCTTTCCTATTCCTCCTCACATACATTTATTATCTAGGCCCACCACTGTATAAACTCCCGTGCCCAGCTTATTGCTTGCATGAGAGCCAAGCTCTTATCTCTCTCCTCCACATCAGCAAAAATGCTGACTAGCTTGGCTATAAGACCATTATTGTACTTGCTCTTATGGATCTACAATATATAGATTATCTGTCGGTTGCAGACCTACAGTAATTTATAGGCTATCTGTCAGCTGTAAATCTACAGTAATTTATAGGCCATCTGTCGGTTGTGGATCTACAGTAATTTATAGCCTTATAGGTATTCAATTTAATAACTAAAATTTTTAGTAAACAATCTACTTATATAATACATATGTATACTAGTTATTGGGCTTAAATCGTCCTATTTTCCTCACGCCTAGCGGCCGAGCGAGTGACCGAGTGGCCTAGCGGCCAGCCCACGCCTGACGCGGTGACGCCCCACTGGCCCATCCTACGGTAGAAACTAGAAGCTAGGGCAGCTCCTCAGTGTCTACTCTCTTAGACCTCTCTCTCTCGCGCGCGCTCTCCGTGGCGGCGCACGGGCGCTTCGACCTCCATCCATGACGCCCGTCCCTCCTCCGGCTTCGAGTCTCTGACGAGGCGACGACCGACATCGACAACCGGGCCAGCCCGCGTTGCTCAACTTGCCGTCTCCCCCTCGTGGCTTGTGCTCATTGCAAATCGGATCCCACCCATGGGCACGGCTGCACGGGCGCCAGGCGGTCGCCGCCGCGCGCGTTCCGGCAGCGCAACTCACAGAAATGAAAGAGAGAAAGGGAGAAACTCAGTGTAAATAGCCTCCTTCCTTTTTTCCACCCTATTTCTTATGTTTTCACCACATTTACATCAACTCCCCTGTATTTTTTCCCCCTATCTGTAGAACAGCAGAAGCCTCTTCTCTCCCTACCTTCTATTGTGAATTTTTGGAGTAGAACTAGAAGTTTGGAGAGGAGTGGGGGCCTGAGGCTAGCCGGCTAGGCATGGTACATTGCCACACCATGATTTTGGAGCAATCCGAGGGAATCCCCTTTAACTGAGTCCTGTCTTCCAATGCCATCTCTTGCACAAACTTGATGGAATCCTGCAACTACATCAAGGAAGGTACATCCACTATTTAGTTGGGATATATATTCCAAATAAAATGTACATCCACTATTTAGTTGGGATATATATTTCAAATAAAAAGTACCTTACAATTATTATTGCTTATAGTTAAGACAAATAATGGGTTCATATTCTGTTGTCCAGTAGGACTGGCTGCAATATCATTGTGGAGCTTCTCTTAAAAAGTAGCCATGAGCTAGAAAATATGATTGCTTATTTATGTAGAAGGGGATCAATCTGTTGCTGATGTTACAGTTCTAGTGAGCTCCATTGTTGTTGCTACAATGCTAGTCCCTCCATTAATCAGAGATCTAGAAGGAATTTTTTTGTTGTTTATACTAAACTAGAGACATGTACTATGCTTCCGTGCTTTTCTCGTTGTAATTGATTAAGCTATTCTTAGCTGAACAATTCGACCTCCAAATGCTCATCATGTTTCCATGTTGACAATGTTGACACTGAGTACTCTCTGCAAAAAAAAAACAAATATTTGAGTGAAGAGGCAGCAAGAATTGTTCGTGCACAATCTTATGAAAATCAAACACATCTTCTATAACTAGGGATGATTAAAAACATTCTGGTATTTATGAATTTACTCAACCTCATCCTCCATGACAATTTTTTATCCATGCTAAACAACAAAGTTTTGCCCTTCTTTAGCTTGCCAAAATTGTTGCCGAAGTGTTCTCATGTGTTCATCGCCCAAGTGTGATCAGTGTGGCTATTTTAGGAGGTTTGCTTTGGCTATTTGGCTATGATCAGATCAGGAAATGGATAAGTTGAAATTATTGTAATCTCAGACTTAGTTCTTTTTATGCCAATCAGAGACCATGGCTTGGTTTAGTACTTTTTGTGTCATGACAAAGAATGAAGTTAATTAACATGCTCAGGTTATATGCTCATCTTTGCTTTGCCAAAACTAAGGATCTGTTTCTGATGACAAAACTGAAAGTAACTAGTCCATGCTGACAATGAGCCTTAAGTAACTAGTCCATGTTGAATTGCTGACAATGAGCCTCAAGTAACTAGTACATGCTATTGTAAACCTTTATGTTTTGTATTGAACAATATTTTTGTAACTTCGAATACTCATCCTGAAATTCCTAGGTCCACCACTATCGTCTGCCGAACTCCCCTGGTACCAAACACTAATAAGTTTGTTTGGACATGGCTTTGACACTTACGTCAGAATGAAACAACGCACCGGGTGTGGACATGGCTGTTCTTGTCCACATGATTATATCCTACTACATTTTCTTCTCATCCGCATGATCACATCTTGCTCCACTCTCATTTTCTCACTACAACTATCACTGCAGATCACAGCGCTTTCGCTCTGTAGCCTTCTTCCTGCTCTCTCTCCCGCAACCTCTCTGTCTAACCACACATAGCTATGGCCAGATGGATCTCATCCTCTTTCCTCTCTACCTCTCACATTGTACCGAAGTCATAGGCGAAGGCCACCACTTATGAGTAGGGATGGCAATTGTGCCCGTTCACCTGTGTACCTGTGGGTAAATACCCTAATGGAGTCGGGTATGGGGTGCATTCTTTACCCACGGATAGGAAAATGGGGGAAAATCTCTGCCCATCGGGTAAACGGGTACGGGTATGGGTTAGCTCTACCCGTACCCGTCTCGCCCGTTTACCCGTGAAATAGACTGACAAGTGGGCCCCTAATATAATAAACCCTAAGTCCCTAACTCTCCCCGCCGCCCGCCCAGATACTTCTTCGCGCGCCCCTCGGCCTCTTGCATCTCGCCTCTCTCGCGCTCTCTCCTTCATCCGCGCCTCCTCGCTCGCCTCGCGCGCCTGCGCGCCGCTTCGCCTCAGCGCCTCCACTCGCCAGATCCGCGCTCGCTTTACCCGGCCGGCGGCCTCTCCTGCCCAGATCCGTCTCTTCTCTCGCTCGCCTCGCTTGTCGCCTGCGCGCCCTTCGCCTCAGCGCCTCGCCTCGCCAGATCCGTCTCGTCCTCCCGCGCCGCGCTGCGCGCCGCTCGCCTCGGCGCCTCGCCTCGCCAGATCCGCCGCCTCTGCCCACTACCCGCCGCCGCCTCCTCCTCCCCCTGATCCGTCTCCTCCTCCTCGCTCGCGGGATCGCTGAGGGCTCGCGCGCGGCCACCGCATGATAACCTTCGACATGCGCGGCGTCGGCGATCCACCGCCACGCGCCCTCACGGGCTCCTCGGAGGTCGGGACGTCGTCGCCGTCTGCCGCTGGTCGCCGAAAACCTCAAGCCGCGCGCGCAATCACGCTCGTCGGCTCCTCCGCCGGTAGGTTAATTACGCCGATTTCTACCCCAAGGCGACACCTTTGTCTCTTTCTCGATCTCCATACATGTTCAGTTTGCCTCGATGCGCGATTCAGTGAAGCCGCACACGTGTATTTGATCAAATGGAATGTGCAATTGACAATTAACCACTCATCAGGACCTGCAAGCAAATAGGAATGGGTGGTGTATAGTTTGTTGCATCGGAATTGAAATATCAAACTTTTGGCTTATGGAATTTGGCTTCAAATATACCATGTTCTTATCATTTTGGTTATTCTCAAGCCTGAGCTTGATGCGAATTCAACCTTTTGCAAGTTACATTAATTGTTTCTGAACCTTCACCTGTGTGCATTTCAATGTGAAACTTGAAGCTTGGCACTGTTATTTTAGCCCATCTTGAAACTTGAACCTGTCTGATAGTATTTGTGTTCATAGTATTTTTGTCCAATAATTGATTCAACAGAAACATAGAAGTTCTCATATTTGTGTTCAATTCAACATAGAACTTCAATTCTCATAGAAACATAGTATTTGTGTTCAATTCTCATATTTGTGCATTGGTGATGTTTGAATGTGATGTATTCAGTTCACAGGTAAACGGGTATGCCCGCGGGCGACGGGTATGGGCGAGATTTTTTACTCGTGGTCCTTCGCGGGTATACCCATGGGCGTAAATCGGGGTCGCGGGTACGGGTATGGGTGAGCACTACCCGTACCCGCCGCGCCCGATTGCCATCCCTACTTCTGAGGCTGCTACCACTCATGCTTGAAGACTCCACCGCGGCCAGATGCAAACACCATGAGTGCTACAACCGTGGTTGATGGAGAAGAAATGGCAAGTTGTCGCACTACG
Organism: Dendrocalamus sinicus; assembly: GCA_036346575.1. Lineage (NCBI taxonomy): Eukaryota > Viridiplantae > Streptophyta > Magnoliopsida > Poales > Poaceae > Dendrocalamus > Dendrocalamus sinicus. The sequence goes on along the minus strand of CM070660.1, from coordinate 3,749,578 downwards.
GAGGCAATATTGCAGTAAGCCATTTAAATTGTTGCAAATAGGTGTTTTAGGATGTTTCATCTATTTGTATGTAGACAATGTTATAGAAGGTTGTTCAAATTATTGCAATAGGTGTTTCAAGATATTTCATCTATTTGTTTTAATTGCTGCAACAAAAAAATTTAAATGTTGCATTTGAGGTTTCGAAATGTTGCGTGCTCTTGTTTCAAATGTTGCTCTTGTTAATTTGGATTGTTGTAGTAACATTTTGTAAAAATTCTTGTGAAGCTCATCCCATTTATTGTGATTTGATGCTTATTTATTGCACTCCTTTGATCATATTGTTGTGATTCATTGGTTTGTTGCCGACGTTTGGTGTTGTTTTGTTACCATTTCATAGTTATTTGATATTGTGCTAGCTATGAAGGAGAGGTGTATAACAGTTTAAGGACCCTAGTTATCTTGGATTCTCATTTTCTTTATAACTAGCTAAGGCATGAGAGTTCAGCATGTTATGTGCAAAATTGTAAGTGCAAGAAGAGGATGCTCATGAGAGAAAGGTGACTGATGTCATGAGGAGCCCGAGGGGAACTCAGAGTAGACATCTGATGGATATGGTTGAACAAGCAATTAATCAGACAATTTAATACAGTGAATGATGCTAGTGTCTACGTCCAGCGGTTTCTGGTTTGTTTTGCTCCAAGATCAAACAGGAAAGCGAAGGGGGCCTGAGTTTCCAATATCGCGTCTGTTTGTCACTGTGGTCACTTTGGCCCATATCTGGCTGGAGTCATACAAAACGTCCATTATCACCCCTTCAAATAAGAAATATAAGTCTAGCAGTGGTGGTCTACAAATGGGCCCATTACATTTAAGGCTAGAGGCCTTTCAAATATTACGGGCTAGTTTTTTATTTCTGTCCAAGGTACCGTTCCAAATAGGCCTAGGCTGGGCCATTCTTTTCTGTTGTCCTGTATTGTCGTTGGCACCAAAATAAAACTTTTCCATTCCCTTTGCATCTGTGCTAATCTACCTAATATGCAAACAGGCAAAATATCATCTTAAAAAAGCTACACTAGAGCCCGAACGTAGGATGAGAGCATTCTTATCGTACGGTTCACCATATTGGCGCAACATTTTTATACAACATCTGCAATAATTTTTGCACACATGTGTAATATTAAAAAGTATAAGTGGCAATATCTAAAAAGTATTTAAAAAATATAATTTTATCAATAGATTCAATAAACGTTGAGTAGTAATTGACATCCCACATAGTATAAAACCTCGATATATTTGAAAAGTGATGTAGAAATCTCAAACGATTGAATCTAATTTCAAAAAAGCACTGTTGCTACATTAAAAAAACCCGGTTGGTGGGAATGAAAAATGTGCTGAAGCAGGGGTCCAGATCTTCTTTTCCAAAGTACGGTCTTCTTGTAATTAAAAGTTTATTTCTACCATTCATTTTTGTTGTTCAAATCTCTAATTTTGGACTGCAACTTTTGTAGATCGTGAAGTTGGCTGCTATTAGAATAAGAAACTTATGTGAAAGGCTCCGACATGAAAGTATGGTCATTTGCATGAAGAACAGAAATAGTCTGAAGTAATCATCATATCTTGTTCTTCAATCTTTTCATGGCTGCTTCATTGTCCTTGGCCTTGATCAACACGTATATTTTACCAAAATCAGGATTTGTCTTTAAAATTGGATTGATAAGAACTGATGATCAGAATCCGACAAAGTAGAATGGAAGAACGAAGGAAGGAAGTCAGGTAGCTTAGAGCAAGACAAAAGTAGAATGGAAGAACAGCCATCTCGTTTTCTATTTCTTGTTTTTCTTATGTGATCTTATTTCCCCAATCTACGCATAGACTGAAATCCGTCCTACTGTTTTTTCTTGCACGATGGGGCAAGATCACAATCACGAGATGTTTGTTGCAGAAACTCAAGCTTTGATGTATCTTTCCTTTCGTATTTTCAAGTGGTTAAGCTGGGCTCAATGTATCGGGCCTTAGGTATCAGGCTAAAAGTTCACAACAAGAAATGGATGGACCAATCTGTTAACGGGTTTAAACATTTGGCCCACGCAAATTACTTACTCACAAAACAAAACCGGCCCATCAACAAAAAACATAGCAAAAACGTTAGTCATTCACTGCGGATCGTGAGGTGGAAGAGAGGGAATTGACTGTGTCTCATTAAATTTTCAGTCGAACACCCAAAAAAATGACATGCAAAATAGCCCAACTTTCCTAGCAACTGTGGTTGCACGATACAAAGTGAGGCAGAGGAAGAAAAATACACCCATTCTTTTTCCGTATATATCGTGCGTGCGTGCCAACCGCTACCACCCCCGGCCGGCGCGAGCGCGGCTGCAGCGGCGGAAAGCGACTCGCCACTGACCACCGACTTTTGGGCAGCGTTTCGGCAAAGCGAGCGACCAACCAACCACTCGATCGGCGCGGCGCTGGGAAAAAGAAAGGAAAGGCACGTCCCGTCACGTACGTCCAGCCATCGTAAAGGGACCGCGCGTGCCGTTGTCGCAGCGGTCCGAGGGGGGAAAATACTCACGTTGTTTTCGGTTTCTAAAAACTATTTTCGGCATTCCTACGGTAACTAAATTTTAAACGAATTATTTTGTTTGATAGAATCTACTATTTATTTATAGTACATACTATACTGCCTTTATTTATATCGGCAAAAATCACACGTAAGTTTCTGTTACTCTGTAATCTCTTATACGAGCAGTCCAAAAACCACAAATCGCAATCAAAATCCATAAATTTTATTAAAAAAACAGACCCATATGCTCAGCCAATGGAGAGTCTCACTCTTTTTACACACCGAGCTAGGGTGACCGAGACCGCGCGTTCCGGTGAGAGATCAGATAAGTACGTACTCCACTACTTTTATCTGCTGCTGCTACGTCGGCAGCGAAACCGTGTTTTTGGTAAGCAGCGGGAAGGGAAAGCACGAAACTAAGAGAACCGCGTGCGTGCTTCGACTGGGTGAACGATCGGCCGGGCGATCATTTGCTGGTGGTGCACGGTGGTCGTTTGTTCGGAAACAAGGAATTCATCTGCAGTGGATGTTGTACCCGTCATGGCCGTCGCCCGCTTCGCTTTCAGAGCTGCCTGGATCCGAATCAACGCACCGGACAGCCTGCTCACTATGTCAAAAAACATAACAATATGATAGGAATGTATGTACAATTACCATATTGTCGGAGAATTCTAAAAATATAGGAATGTATGTACAATAGAGGATTCGAAAACGCAGAAATTATGTAGAGTTGGGTGTTTGATTTGCACGAAGAGAAAGAACACCGAAAATTTAGAGTGAAATATTAATCTTGTTTGCTTTTATAGTCTAGCCGAACATCAATTTTTTTTCCATCACAGCCACTAACAATTGGGCCATGAAATCTACGGTACCATGCAACGGTGGAGTGAAGGAATCTATCTTCAGCCCGTTGCTATCATCGACTCGATATTTCCTCTTTCCATGCCTCATCACTATTCTCGGCTAGGGATGGTAATTTCCTCTGTAAAGCGATCCCACGAGGAATTTCTGTTAGAGGTAGGGGCTGATCTCCTTCCACAGGGAACGGGGCGATGCCCCACTATGCTAGCATGACAGGGACGAGATTACTCTCTCTTGTAGGGACCTGATAAATTTTTTATAATATATTATAATTCTTTAATATAAAAGATTGCATCCTTTTCTTATATATTTGACTAATACTTGAATTTATACGTTAGAATATATATTATAAAACTATATTTTAAAACATTATGCATAAATAATAATAATAAAATAAATAAATTCATATTATTATCTTTTAAAAATATTTTAGCCTTTCTTTATCCCTATAGGGCGATCTCCCTCGTTTAGTCTAACGGGGATGGGACGGGGCTGGGCTAGCGGGCATCAGAGCGGGACCAGGGGGCCTCCCCTAGGGCCATTGCCACCCCTTTTCATGACAACACGGGTGACGATGGCTTGGGCAGTGGTCCACTTCTAACCAAATGGGGGGCAACCAGATAACATGAATAGTGGCAAGCCACGATGTTGAAAAATCGAGTGCTCCCACCCATGCATGTTGCCATCGCTCCACTGGCCTTGTACCTGAGAATGGAAAGAACAAGCGTGAGATTTGGAAACTCAGCAAGTACCCAACAACGGTCACAAGCAATGTATGAAAATGATAAGTAATGTAAGCAAGTAATTGACACAAGTTAAGTGCAATAAAACTAGATTTCCGAAAACACTGATAAGGATCGGAGATAGAGATAACAGGAACGGTAAATTAGAAATATTGTTATTTAGCAAGTTATGCTAATGGCACCGGTAACTACTTTCCACATACCCGGTTATACGAGAATAGTCAGGACATCACTATTCTCGACTGTATCATTGCAGACGATGTGTAATATCCTGAGTAACGAAAATGTACGGCCCCTCATACGTTACTAGGTGGGCGGCAATCTCCCCTATATATGGGTAACCCTAGACCAGGTAACCGTTAAATCATGAACAGATTATATGGTAAGAGATTAAGGTAACTAAAGGAAGGCTAGGACATCATGGTATAAACACTATATTAGAAGTCTATAACTAGGCGAGCATTAACAATATGGTAATTGTAATCAATGGCAAAGGTGACAAGTAATCAGGGAACATGTGGTATGCGGAGCGAAAAGCTTACAGCCGTGAGGTACTTGTCTTGAGCACGCTCAGCGGACTCGCTACTTGAAAGATCAAAAGTGCACAACTGCCTGAACACTCCCTCGGAGGCCACGTGCGAACCTACAAAGTGGAACAGAGATGAATTATATCAGGGTTAAGGTAAACTTGTGGAAAGATAATGAGAAGTGTGTTCGACCAAAAAGATTGCATCCGCCAATCCTCTGTCGTGCATCGCTACTCGGTCGTGTGAACCACATCCCGCTGCACGACCCAACAAAACACTGTGCAAACACGTGTTTCAGTTGCGCCCCGGCCAACCGAATAACATGGCCATGGAACCGACCACGCTTTGTGCACGCTGTGCCCTCGCCGACTTCATCGGTAGGCGACCGCGCGCGCTTCCTCGCCGGCTCGCTGGCACCGCTGCGCGTTGTTCGCCGCCACCGCGCTCGGCTCATACGCCGCCTGCCACCGTCGCGCCCGCGTCGGCCGTCAGCGTCGACACCGCCTTCCCCAGCTGGGCCACCCCCACAAGCCGCCGGCCACGGGAGGAGAGAGAGGTAGATTGAGTTTTACCTGATGAGGAAGAATGAAGGCATGCGAGTACGGAGAAAGGATGAGGCTCTTAAATAGCCTATCAACCTAGGTTTTCAAAATTTACGGTGCTACATATGAAGACCGTTTCTATGGAATTTGATCAGTGCAATCCTGTCAATCAAATGAATGAATAGTATCTAATAGAATTCTAGACTTTTTCTTCGAGAATCCGGTGAATTAGAGCGTTCAACTCACGTTGTGAATGACCGCGTCGCCGCGCACGCACACGCAATCGCCTAGTCGTCATCGCTGTTCATCCACTGTTAAGCTGCAGGTAAGCACACTACCAAGACATCTCAGTGGTCGACACGATGTCGGCTAGCTAGTACATGGCACGAACTGTCAAGAGATTCCAACGTGACGCAGCTAGCAAGACCATCGAGGGCCCACTTGTCATAGACAAAACGCAACGAAAGAGAACGGGCGTTGATGTTGCCTGTCTGCCGTTTCTGGACTGCTGACGCCTCTGCCGGTGCAGTGAATGCACGCAAAGAAACAGACGAAACTGTCGAGGAGACGAAGATACGGCATCGATTTCGCAGAAAAGAAAAGTACGCCTTTCTGTGTTCGTGCCTGATGGACCAAAAATGACTGTATGGCACCCACGAAACATTCGTCGGAAGGCTACACAGTATGCAAGCCCACCGCATTTCATGCTGTATACATCTTACCAGACATACGCCCCGAAGGATTCGCGCGAGGGGAGGACGGCCACGTCGCCCGCGCGCTGCAGCCGGCGCGTGGCCGCCGAAATTCGGTACGATCGGGGAGCCGATTTCCTGTGTTTTCCGGAAATTACGTAAAAGTTCTTTTCCCTCGCAAAAAAGTTCTTTTCCCTCGCAAAAAGGTCCCAGACATACGTCCCGAAGGATTCGCGCGAGGGGAGGGCGGCCACGTCGCCCGCGCGCGCGCGCGGCGCGCGTGGCGCGAAATTGCACGGTCGGGAGCCGATTTCTGTGTTTTCGGAAATTATGTAAAGGTCCTTTTCCTCGCAAAAGGTCCCTACCGCTTTGTTTTTAAAACACCCTTCACTTCACCGAAATTTTGTATCCTTTGCAGGATAGCGCTCCGCAGATTTTCTAAATTACGACGGGTCCTCGTTTATTTACGTACAGGCCCTCGATTTTTTACGAAAAAACCCTTTGGCTTTTCCGAAAATACGCATGTGTCCTCGATTTTTTTTCCACTTCACCGAAATTTTGTATCCTTTGCAGGATAGCGCTCCGCAATTTTCTAAATTCCGTACGGGTCCTCGTTTATTTACATACAGACCCTCAATTTTTTACAAAAAAGACCTTTGGCTCTTCCGAAAATATGCATGTGTCCTCGATTTTTTTAAAAAGCTTCTCACGAATTTTCGCCTATTTTACTTCGGCTCATATAGTGACTGGCGTGGTGTGCCGCCACGCCTACGTGGCTAGTAATTTACATGACGAATGTTGTTCTGGTGCCCACCGTAATACCGTACGTATATGGAGTAGTAGTAGCGCACAGTATTTTCTTTACTACATGAGAAGATACTGCTCCCGAGAGAGACCAGCAAAGCGGCAATACGAAGTAGAAGCTGGTGCCAAGCACTTACCTGTTGCCACGTATCACTCCAGTAGCTGATGTGCTCTGCGCTCAAGCTTCCATGCGCCCATGCCTGCAGCTAATGGTGCAAACCAAATAGATAATTTTTGTCCAATTAACCAATTAAAGATTCACAGAGTAAATACGAAAGAGTTAAATGGCTATTCGGCACTATCTGTATCCGACTCCGATGAAAACATATAGAATAGAATACGGAATGAGTGATATCCATCCGTATATATCTATATGTCAAGTGATATGAGGAATTATATTGTGACTTTATTTAGGAACAAGATAACGGTTGTGTTCTTTTGGGCTTATGTTTTATACTACAGTAACCAGCTTTCAAATGATGTGTCTTTTCAAGGCGGGATCTATAAATCGATTGTAGTAAAAATTATACCGAATTTATCTATATTGTCAAAAAAATCACACACAACTGTCTTTCTCTTTGTACTTTCTCTTGCGAACAGCCAAAATTCAAAATTTTAAGCCAAAAGCCACCGCCTAAAAGAACCCACCCAACATATATGCGGATTGTCACATCTAAACAGGCGAGGGAATGCTGAATACTCTTTTTTCGACATCTTGACGATTAGTCTCTTTTGTGTTCGCTCTAATTGCACCCGACTGTCCAATATCCTGTGTAAAGAAACGGATAATTTCCGTCTGACTAATTATTCAAAGACTTATAGAACGAATACGAAATGGAGAAATGAGTATCCTTTTCCGTGTCCGACTCTGACTCCATAAAAAAATACAAAATAGGATATAGGATGAGAGATATCCGTCTGTATCCGCTTCGATTGCACCCCTACCTATAGCGGCAACAAGCCAATACAAACCACATGACGGGCAACCTGTCAAGTCTAAAGGGGCCCGCTCTCCTCCTTGGGAGTGCACCTTGCCACTAGATGTGGGGCCACCGGTGCAGTATGGTCAAGGTGGTGGACAACTTGTGGTGGTGCGCAGCGTGCGCCTAGGGCCGAGAGGTGTCTCCACGTGGTAGGCTGGGTCCATGGACTAGATCAAATCTCCAATAGGTGGTGGGCTGTTGGAGCATATCATTATCATCATTATTATTACTGTTGCAACGCATGGACGCATGACAAGTACAATATAAGAGATGACTATTATCTATGGGTATGTTCTTTTGAACTATGGTTTATTATGTCTTTTGACCGTGGCTTATTAATCTAATAAATAATGATTGGTAAGAGAAGGCAAAAGTTAAAAGCCATTAAAAAGCCAAAAAGAACATGACCTATATACTCCTTCGTATCATCTATAGACAAAAAAAAAAAATTTCTACAATGGTTTGTCTATTAAGCTTGTCTCTATGAGACCCCACAATCCTTTTATTATGACATGAAAAAATTATTTATTATAGACAATAATTTATATAATGGTGTTTTGTGTTGTCTATATACCGTAAATTCGTAGGCTTGGCCACACTCTCTCCTTTTTCTCTCTTCCTCATATCAACAAAAATTCTATATAACAAAGTTTATAAACAGTTGACATCACAACATTATATATACCGTTACCACAAGTTGATCGAGCTATACAGCTGACAACGTGGACCTGCTAGTCTTGCAGACCTTGCTGTGCAAGAGCTAGCAAGGAAACTAAACATGACTTTTTGCCAACTAACCTCGCCAAACAAAGCTAAAGGTCTATTTATTTTAGCTTTGATTTATAGCTTATATCTACAACTTATGGTTTTTAAACTATTCATGAGAGAGAACGGAGTAATAGAAACTCACGTGCGGTTTTAACTGATATAAATAAAATCGCTATAGTATGTACTACAGTAAACTTATAGACTCCGTTTTGAAAAAAAATCCGTTTAAAAGCTAATTACTGTTAAAAAACTAAAAATAATTTTTAAAAACTAGAAAGAAGTGACCCTATAAATTGCTCACCGTGTCTTCCATCTCTTGTTGGTGGCATATATGCCAACTAATTTTACGCATGCACGCAGTCAGTCACGAATAGAGGATGCATGGGAGGTGCTAGGGCGTTGTATGGTACCGTATCCTCACTCAAACGGTCAGCAGGCTGCAGGTATGTGTATGTTCATGATAGTATTAAAAGGATAGGCATGCTGCTCAAGTCGAAAATTAATATGTACAGAGTATAGACAGCTCGAGAGAGACTCACTTAAAGAATAGTCAGTTCAGGCATTTGCCCATAGGTAAATAGGAAAGGAATTGATTAGCAAGAGGATTCTGCTCCAGATACGGAGTATATAGCACTACACGAAACTAAGTTTTTATCATATATAGCACTGTTGTAGCATGTATTTACAGAAATAGCCGTATATGTCGAGTATTGGTAAAAATGACATTTTACCGTCTGATGGTCGGATGGCAACGCTGGAGGGGCGACACATGTCGCTGCTGTCCTGCGAGTAGACAGCAGGCCACCTGCCATCTGGTGGTCAGACGGCAGGTAATTAAGCCGACTAATTAGCCGGCTTAATCACCTACCTTAATTTTTTGCATAATATTTATTCGAATTTTTAAATATAGCAAATAAGCTCAAAAATTATAAAATTTTATGTGCAGTCTCCTGACATATCGTACTTCATCATATAATTTTTTTAAACAATTTTATTCGTTTTAAATATTGTTGAAAAATTTGTACTATTGAAATATTTGCAGGAGTTGTTATATATAGCAAACGAGCTCAAAAAATTATAAAATTTTATGTGAAGCCTTCTGACACAATCATAGTAATTATGTAATTTTTTAGAATTTTATATGCTCCGAATTTGTCACGTTAATTCATGTTAATTTAATCGTGAAATTAGCGATGCTCAGGCATTTTTTACAATGCCTGACCTCTGTCATTCACATATATGTTGGCACATTGCTACTATCTTTTATTGCTCACTATGTCCTTCACACATTTGTCACTCTGTCTGTATCATTCCCCTCGCGCGCTCTCTCATCCGTACTAATATTGTTATATCTGTGCCGTCCCCCTCTCCCGCTTTCTCGTCTGAATATTTGTTAGTGTTACCATACTGTCCTCCCTCGTCTGAAGTGCTGCGCATCGACAAAGAGTCTTTAATTTGTGGGGTGAGCGTACCAGGTTATCTTTTTGCTCGGCCATAAATACGAACCTCTCGCAGTTTATCATCGCTCATTTCAGTTGCTTATCATATAATCTCATGCTTGCGGTTGTCGCTCGAAATTAAGAGTTTGTAGCTCATTATTTCAAGAAGGTAGTGCATAGCTCATTAAGGACGCGGTAGGAGGACGCAGCAGTGTTGGTTGCTTCTCCCAAAAGGCAGGTAATTTTTTATCAATCGTAATTTTTTTTGGACCAGTAATCAAATTGTTGGTAATTAATAAATTATTTGTATGTAGTTACACACATATAATCACTAACTTGTAGTATTTTACTGTAATTATCAATCTTCATACTAATATTTTGTCTATCCCATTTATTGCAAAGTACTCTTAAAATTAAGAGTGCATGTGGGATCATACAAACTTTCTATGTTGACGACATCCTCGTTACCCCTCTCGCGTTGCATCTATTGCCGGAGGTCATCGTTCTCCTCATTGAGACTATCGATTCATGCCTGCATCTCTAAGATTCACTCCAACAGTATATCCACGTATCTCACAGCATAGTGTTCATGGGGAGGATCTATCCAGCAAACGAAGTTGTATTTCACCGTCTGCTGAAAAGAAGGGTTAACATGGAAGCTCTATTAGCAGTAAAAAAATAAACTATTGGCTAATTGTACCCTAAAGTGTGAGCATCGAAAGAAACATCGCCCTCCATCAAAATGACCTTCAACGACCTGCATGACCGTGTCCTCCCTATGTCTGTATTTTGGCCATACTAGTTGTGTCCGCTTATTTGGCATCAAACAGTAGTTAGGACCGAAGTCCTCCCTCCTTTGCAGGGAAAGGTCTTCCTTCGGTGACCCTGCTTTGACTGGTCCCTCGACATCTGTCATACTATGCTACTGTATAACAAAGAAGATTCTTCTTTCTACAGGAAATGAAATGCAGTTTACATGAGCGATGAGTGATTGCAAGAGCTCCATATTTCAAGATGAGCGAAAAAGGAGCCCGGTGCGTTGCCACCAGAAATTATGGACGCTTGTCACCATGCAGCATCACAAGCAATGGGGGACAATATGATAAGAGTGATATATGTGCGCATGAGGGAGTGGGCGAGGTGGAATGATATGGACAAATTGACATTTGTGCGGGCGAGGGGGACGGCACAGACATAACGACATTAGTGCAAATGAGAGAGTGCGTGAGAGGGTGACGATACAGACAGAATGACAAATATGCGAAGGACACAATAAGAAATAAAAGATAGCAGCAACAGGCCAACATATGTGCAAACGATAGAGATCAAGCACTGCAAAAGATGTCTGAGCATTGTTAATTTCACGATTAAATTAATATAAATTAACATGGTAAATTCAGAATACATAAAATTCCAAAAAAAGTACACAATCACTATAATTGTGTCAAGATGCTTCACATAAAATTTCGTAATTTTTGGCTATATGTAACAACTCCTGCAAATATCTCAACAATACGAATTTTTCAACAACATTCAAAGCTGATAAAATTGTCAAAAAATTATATGATGAAGTACGATATGTCAGGAGGCTGCATATAAAATTTCATAATTTTTTGAGCTCATTTGCTATATTTAAAAATTCAAACAAATATTATATAAAAATTAAGGCAGATAATTAAACCAACTAATTAGCCAGTTTAATTACATACCGTCTGGCCACCGGATGGCAGGTGGCTTGTTGTTCGCATGCGAGATGGCAGCGACACATGTCACCCCTCCAGTGTTGCCGTCTGACCACCAAATGGTAAAATCGTTATTTTTGTCAATACTCGACGCATACGGCTATTTCTGTAAATACGTGCTGCAACAGTACTATATATATGCGCTAAAGGATTCCACGAAACACTAATGATTACTACTGCTACTGTATACCCTATTCCTAACTTCTAAGAAACTCAGAAAATCTTGTCTTATGTCAATTAGGCCATAACAACATGCCTATAGGGTTGCTTCCGCGCAAGCAGCAAATCGAGACAAGAAAAGCTCGCACCGGAGTACTAGTAGTATTTTAGTGACGTTTGCTTTCCACTTCACGACATCTACCAATTCTTTATCGGCATCTACTCATTGTTCATTGATGATTGGGTGCCTGACAGCAGGGGTATACCCTACCCTAAACAGATGGCCCGGAGTGGCGCCACGAATGGCCATTCCCTTCTAGAGGCAACTTCGCCATCTGGTCGAGCAACGCAATGGTGGAAAATCTTAACAATTCTCGTCCAGAAGTTTCCACTCCCGTCTATTTCTAATGGAATGTTCCATCCCAACGTCTATCATTTCTGTTGGAATTTTGCAATTCCAGGTTAGCACCATACCATGCAGGTAGCTATGGCAGCACCTACCAGACTTCCAAGATAAAAGTCAGATACTCGGATCAGAGAAAGATAGCCTAACATCTTGGCCAAATCATGCACTGTCGAAATGACAGATTCCGAAATCCGAACGCTCGCATAGCTAGAACGGGAGCCGCTTTCTGTGTGTACAGTTCTCCCTGCAGCTTCCGTGTAATCTCCAGCGGGAAGGCGACTTGGAGGATCGAATCGACACAGGATATCTCCCATGGATTTGCGCTGGTTGACGAACCATGAAGTTCAGCAAGTGGCATATGCAGCAGACAGTGCCACTGTTCCTTTCCAATTTCTGAATCCATAGCTACACTGTATGAAACCTTCCAAGAAAAGAAAGGAATGGAAAGTTAATTAAAATTATACTATAATAGCTGTTATTTTTTTAAAATTATTTAATTAAATAAAAATAAAAGAAGTAAAAAACATCATTTTATCTCACGGATGGTAAAAAGTTAAAATAAAAAATGGTACAAAAGAAAAGATAAAAATAAATAAATTTAAGAAATCGACTTGTAAGTGGCACAGGGCCAAAAAGTAAGAGCACGCCACGCCACTCGTTCCCGGTCCGATCGAGCCGTTGAAATAAAAATTCCGCGCGTTTCTTGCCTTTTCTTGTTGCTAATTATTACTGCCAGAGCAAGGCGACCACTCCAGAGCCCACGACGGCAGCAGCACCACGACGGATGGAATGGCACCATGGCTTCTCTCCTTCCACTTCGACCCAGCCAGACGCATCAAAAGGCCCCGACCCCCTTCCAGACCGCACTTGCTTCCACACCTTCCTTCCCCTCGCCTTCCCTCCTGCTGCTTTTCCCTGCTCGGTGTTTGCTTCCTCCTCCATCCTGGCCGGTGTTCTTTCCTCCACAGTCCACTCCACTGACTGGCTTTGCTCGGTTCTTGACTAGCCGGCCTGCCTGAGCTGGTAGCTGCTGGTACTACTTCTTGCTCCAGTCCTTGCGTGCCAATTCCGAGCAGTGACTGTGAGAGACGCGGGGATGGAGCGGTATGAGGTGATCAAGGACATAGGGTCGGGCAACTTCGGGGTGGCCAAGCTGGTCCGGGATGTGAGGACCAAGGAGCTGTTCGCCGTCAAGTTCATCGAGAGGGGGCACAAGGTGAGGCGGAATCAATTTCCTTTTATTTTTATCCTTTTGCCCCCCTTAGTCCTCTGTTGTGGTATGGGTTTGATCTTGGCTTGTGTTTGATTGGTTAGGCATAAACCCAATTTTGGCAGACGGGTTATGATGGGATTCTTAATTTGTGAGCTTCCTAGGTTTCGGGTTTGGGTTCTTGGTGCATAAAAATAGCTTCCTTTTTGGGTTGTTATACTGTTTACTTGGTAGTTTTGCTAACCTGATCAGTTCATATCTGGATGGATGACCCACTGTGCTACTGCCTCCTGATCTACTATGTTTCCCTGGCGGAAATTTTCTCAAAAAGATTTGAGCTTTGTATATGGGTCTTGAATTTTGACCACCTCCATAATTCACACCACACTTCAATGCAGGTCTTCCTCTTCTTGTCACAGCTTCCAATTAACTAGCTGAATTTTGCACCTGGGTTCTGAACTTCTGATTAGTCTAGCTCCGTTGGATGCTTATAGCTTCTTCTACTTTTGATTCGTTAAAACTTGTATCTTCCTATGCACCTTAATTTTAGCCAGACAAAATCTTCCTTCAGAGGTCATTTGGCATCTGGGCTATGGACCAATTCCAAAAACTGCGCCCCGTTTTGCTGCTATGTTGTGACCAAAGTGAATGTTCTCTTCAATTTTATATGGTCTTCTTGATTTGTGTCAAGTTTTGTTAGATAATACAAACTACATCTAATGTTGGTTCGTTTAAGGTGCAGTAGTTATATCAGTTTCTAGGAAGCTCGTAGAGTTGAACCGGTCCAAAAGCAGCAAAAATCTTTCATGGTAGGTAAACGTACTTTACCAAAAACAATTCGTACGGCGTTACAACTATAGCGTTGACAGATCCTTCAGCGTGGTCGATAGTATCACTGCGTAGTCGTAAGGAGCTACGACTACAGAAATTGGCCGTGGTCGAAGGAGGTGCAGCGAGAGGCGATGAACGTGGTCGTAACTTCTACTGAAGGTTACGACTACGTGGTTGGAGTAGCGAGGCATGATCGGAGAGATCACAGTGTGGTCGTAACGATTGTATGTGTGGTCGGAGGACCAACAGAGCGGTCATAGCGACACAGGAGGTGGTCGTAGCCACTACAACGTGGTCGTATGGCTACAGGAGGTGATCGTAGCGAACAGAACGTGGTCATAAGATTTTGGGCACAGTCGTAAAGGCTGTAACACATCCTATGCTTACATGTGCAAAATGTGGCATTTGTCCGACCCAATCCAAAATATGCCAACCTTTCTGTGCCCTCTACACTTTCTCCCATTCCAAAGTCTATTTGTAGTGCTCTCAAGGATGCTTCTTGGTGTCATGCTATGCAAGAAGAATTTGACGCCTTGCTTGCAAACAAGACTTGGACTCTCGTCCCACGACCACCCGGGGTCAATATTGTCGCTGGAAAGTGGGTTTTCCGGCACAAGTTGCACACTGACAGCACCCTCGATCGATACAATGCATGACGGGTTGTTTGAGGTTTCTCTCAACGTGCCGGTATTGATTTCTTTGAAACCTTTAGTCCGATTGTAAAACCAGCAACCATCTGGACAATGCTTGCATCTCACAACTGGCCCGTGCACAAATTAGACGTAAAAAGTGCCTTCCTTCATGGCATTCTAGATGAGACGATTTATTATCAGCAACCAGCTGAATTTGTTGATCAAGCAAAACCGAATCATGTCTGCCTTCTCTCCAAATCCCTTTACGGGTTAAAATAGGCTCCACATGCTTGCTATACATGTTTGCCACATATATCCGTTCATTCGGATTCCAATCTACTGTCTCCGATCCCTCTCTATTTGTTCTTTGCCAAGAACAAGATTCTGCATTGTCATGCATCACCTTAACTCTGAATTCTCAATGAAAGACCTTGGTCCCCTTTATTTCTTTGTTGGAATTTCAGTCTCTCGCTCTCCTACTAGATTCTTCCTCTCTTAGCGCAAATACGCTGAAAACCTCCTTGATCATGCTGGCATGTCGGGTTGCAAGCCGGCAAACACACCAATTGACACACGTCCAAATCTCTCCACTGCCAGTGGAACACCTCTCTTTGACGCTGCAAATTATCGAAGTCTGATTGGGGGCTTGCAATACCTTACCATGACATGGCCAGATATTACATATGTCGTCCAACAAGCATGTCTTCACATGCATGATCCCAAAGATTGCCACCTTACTCTTGTCAAGCACATTTTGTGCTACATTACGGGTACATGCCACTTCGGGTTACAGCTCCCCGCCAACTCCTCCAAAGACCTCATTGCCTACTCTGATGCAGACTAGGCCGACTGCTTAGATACCCGCTGTTCCACTTCTGGATATTGTGTCTTCCTTGGTGACAACTTGATTTCCTGGTCGTCTAGGCGCCAACTCACTGTCTCCCGTTCAAGCGCCGAAGCAGAGTATCAAGCAGTTGCTCATGCGGTGGCCGAATGTTCTTGGATTTGTCAACTACTCGCCGAACTGCACAAAGCTCTTGCCAAAGCTACTATGGTACTGTGACAACTTCTCTGCAGTGGTCATGTCTACAAATCCTATTCAGCAACGTCACACAAAGCTTCATGGAATTCAGATCCAATCTGTGCATCTTTCAAGGCAGCGCCGGGGGGGGGGGGGGTCCCCTCTGCTGAAATTACTGCTCAATCTGTTGTCGCCCTGTAATCACGGGCTCACGGCACATATCCTGTTGCAAACTCTGACCCCTTCTTCAAGCTAGAATATCTGCTAGTTAGCTGAGTCAGTTGCTTGTGTGCATGTGTCTCGTCTGTACTTAAACTCACGCATTGTAATGTGAGAAAACTGGTTCAACAACAGAACACCTTCATTTCCCATTTACCATTTCATTTTTCATATTTCACTGCTTCTTTCGAACGTAATGTTCACTTTAACTCATTTGAACTCTGCAAAGTTGTTTTTGACGTGGAGTTTTAGTACCTTTAGTTTGTCAACTTATGCTTTAATTTTTTTACTTCTGCTTTCACAGATTGATGAGAATGTTCAAAGGGAGATTATGAACCACAGATCGCTGGGGCATCCAAACATAGTTAGATTCAAGGAGGTAAGTCCCTTTTGCTGCCTGTGGTTGTAATACAAACACAAAATTTTAAATTCAATATTATAACGGCATTTGATTATAAATTTGCTAATATGAGTACCAACAAACTCCAAAAACTCTGGAAAATTCAGAACACATTTTTCTAAATCTGCTAAATTTGTCAGTGTGTGTTTTCCAAAACATTCTTCAAACTTCATAGAACATTAGCGCAGTGTATTTTACAAAACTTTCGTTAAACTAAATAAAACTTTTGTGAAGAAATGCATAAAATAACTTCCTATATTTGAATGATTAAAAAAACTATGCTGTAATGCTCAACTCTAAACTCCTCAGCTTCTGGCCAGTACCAGTTCCATGAAGAAAGTGATGTTTATCTGTAGTCCATCCTCCCATTAGAATAGGACAAATGGAATACATAAAGAAAAAAGTTTATCCTAGTTGCAGAGTTTGAAGGACACTGTGATAGTGACTCACGCCTTTATGTTCTAGTATGACCTTCCTCAGAGCTTTAGCTATTTTGAGTAGTTCTGGGCATATGCTATGCATGGCCATGAACATATTTGGTAGACTATTTCCGTAGATCCTTACTCGAGAACTTCTAGGGTTATTCTTTTGTTTCTTCTTTCCGTCTGTAGGACTAGTAGTCTACTTCTTTCAACTGTTTGGAAGAATGTTAATCTGTTGGATTCTTGGATGCTTATCAGCATTAAGTAGTTATATGTAGCTTGTCCTAGTGCCATGCCCTATAACTTGGGTAAGTACTTTGTGGTTGAGGCTTTAGACCGCCACAACTTCTTCATTTGTTTTTGTGTGTGTGTGTTTTGGGGGGTGGGGGGGGGGGGTGAAGATCGCATAATTGCTTAAGGCTGTAATGCAACCATTCAATTAAAGGGATAATTGATCATTTAACCTAAACTTGAGGTGCAATTAATAATTTGCTCTATAATGTCTCACTGACATGTGAATCTTGACTAGGGATGGCAATCGGGCGCGGCGGGTATGGGTAGTGCTCTCCCATACCCATACCCGCAACTCCGATTTACGCCCACGGGCATACCCATGAAGGACGACGGGTAAAAAATCTCGCTCATACTCGTCGCCCGCCGGTATACCCGTTACCCGCGAACTGAGTTTTGTATCTGTTACCTAAACTATTTTCACCGCAAGCACACAAACAGCCAAATCTGAAACCGCCTACTCACGTTTGATCCCGAGGCTGAGCTCGGTCGCGGCGGCGCCGTTCTGGCGGACATAGCAGCTAAGGAGGTGAGGGCAACCACGAAGAAGAATTAAGCAAACGAATGGTACTCACGTCGGCGAGGGGCACAGAGCGGATCCTGACGGACTCGACCTCGCCGAAGGCCACGAACTCCTCCTCCTCCCCTGCCCCGACCGCCGCCGCAGCCTCGTCGGGCGCCTTCCTCTTCTCTCTATAATGTCTCACTGACATGTGGATCTTGAGTTCTTGACACAAAAAGGGTAAATGATCAATTGCACCTCAACTTATGGGGCAAGCAATCAAATGCCTCTGTTTGCATGCGATACGTGCTGCTGCAGTTCACACTAGGTTTCAGGGCAGGAACAACAGTTTTATTTTTATTAGATGAAAACAAGGACCAGCCAAAATTACGATAACTTTAGCCCCATAATCTAATTTAAATACACTCTTGTTTTTTTTCTTAAGGATATCACAGAGGCACGCACAGTAAGAAATGTTCCTTTTGGTTATGTTTATTGTAACAGAGTTGTCTGCAAGATATACTGATAAATTGTCTTAGTAATTCATATTCCTGATTCTATGAGTGACCGATCTGCGGTCCATGCTTTTCATAATGCCACAAAAATACTTAGTATTTGACATAACTAGGTTTTAAGGAGTTAAGTGGATTCCTATATTTTAGTGTTTCTGTTGGTAGTGGAGGTAGCGGTAACAATTTTCAGGCAGTTTAGCTTCGTGTTCTGGTAGGGTAGAGGTGAAAGTGTCTTTGTAACTTGTAAACATGTGGTATCTCCAGTTCTTAATGCAAAAGATAAGCAGACCTCCTGCGTGTTCTAAAAACAAGGTGGATAACTATATGCATCAGGAACTTTTTTGTTTCCTTTGAGCATTAAAACTTACTACGTCTTGTATTTCAAATGTTTAAATCTGTTATGATATCCAGATTGCAAACTTAAAAGAGAGCCCTTAGTATTTCAGGTTGTGCTAACTCCCACACATTTGGCCATAGTTATGGAATACGCTGCTGGCGGTGAGCTATTCGAAAGGATCTGCTGTTCTGGAAGATTTGGCGAGGACGAGGTAGAGAATATTTACTACAATCTGTGATACTTGAGTAGTTGAGGGCGTGTTGTTCCATTGATGGCTTATTCATTCTTATCAACAGGCTAGGTTCTTCTTCCAACAGCTGATTTCAGGCGTTAGCTATTGTCATTCCATGGTACACAGTAATTTTAAATTAAGTTACAATAGCAATTTAAAAGTAGCACATTGTACATAATACTGTCTTCTGTTATTGCTGCAGCAAATATGTCATAGAGATTTGAAACTAGAAAATACTCTCTTGGATGGGAGCCCAGTGCCTCGGCTCAAGATATGTGATTTCGGTTACTCCAAGGTAGTCCAGAGCAGACTGTGACCTTTAATAACCACTGGCCTGCCAAGACCATTATACTTACTCTTGATTTTCTTTACAGTCCTCTGTGCTGCACTCTCAGCCGAAATCAACCGTTGGCACTCCAGCTTACATCGCTCCGAGGTCCTTTCTAGAAAGGAATATGATGGGAAGGTAATTTGTGCTTTGCTAATTCTCATTTCCAGTAGTCTAATATCTACAAGTGACCCCTTAAACCTCACATCATGTACAATTTAGGTCGCTGATGTTTGGTCTTGTGGAGTAACTCTATATGTGATGCTTGTGGGTGCTTACCCTTTTGAGGACCCTGTCGAACCAAGGAACTTCCGCAAGACAATTATTGTGAGTTCATCTGACAAATAAACTATGCCAATGAGATTCCTTTCCTCATTTTGTTTTGTTTAGGTCAGCTCAGGCTGCACCTTAATGTGTGGGAATAAAAGTTTATAAGATCCTTGCAGCGGATACTCAGCGTACAATACTCGGTTCCTGATTACGTCCGAGTTTCAATGGAATGCAGACATCTGCTGTCCCGGATCTTCGTGGCAAACCCTGAGCAAGTAATTCTTCTCTCAAAACAGTTGTGCTTCTAGACAAAACATAGAATTGCCGTATTCTCATCAGTTCATTCCGTGCAGAGAATAACCATCCCAGAGATCAAGAAACACCCGTGGTTCCTCAAGAACCTGCCCATCGAGATGACCGATGACTACCAGATGAGCCTGCAGATGGCCGACATCAACGCCCCCTCGCAGAGCCTGGAGGAGATCATGGCCATCATACAGGAGGCGCGCAAACCGGGCGATGGATCGAAGTTGTCGGGGCAGCTGCCTGGCCTAGGGAGCATGGACCTCGACGACATCGACGCCGACGACGTCGACATCGAGGACAGCGGCGACTTCGTGTGCGCGTTGTGACGTCTCCTTGTTGTCCTTGTAATGTCTTGATCCTTTAGCTATGTCGTTGTTGATTTCGGAGAGTTCTATTTCGTTGTTGTTTTACACATGTTTTTCTGTAACCGAGGTAGTGACGCTGTGGATAAATAATGTACTTTCCATATGTCGGTGTTCTTAGCTGAATTGGTGAATCCTTGTGTCCTGCTCCCCTTGGTTCTTGGGCTGGTTTCTGGATGCATTGCATGCTGAATTGCTGTACTAAATCTAGCAGACTTGTGCATGTAGTTTTTATTGTCTTTTATTGTTGAAATAGTTTCACCTGCTAAGTAATAATAAGGAAGCGACTAGCGCTTGTACGTACGATGGGAAGCGTATGATCACCACCGTTGGATCTAACTTGGATGAATTGCGGTCGTTCAATTTGACACAACAGAAAAGCTTACCTTTGCTCGATCTTCAGCTGTCACTGCCTCGTCAGAGCTTCAGCTTGTTAAGAGGAGGAGGCCATGGCGGACAACCTTCCTCAAGCACGAGCGATGGCAACCTTCGACTAACGGCGGACGTTGGAGCTCGGAATACTGATGCTGAGGTTTATTATGTCGATGATTGTAGTCTGCTTCCAAGAAAGAGGCGCGGGAGGTAGAGGGCAATCTCTCGGCCACCGTTGGCTCGTCGGAGCCTCAGCTTATTGGAAAAGCGGAAGGGACGGAGGAGAAACCCGGTCGGTTACAACAAATTTACAAAAGAGGTGCATGTAGAGAGAGCAATAGAGGGGGGGGGGGGTGGGAAGAGCATAGATGCAACGGTGGCTAGCTACAAGAGGGAAGAAGTGCTAGGATGTGAGAACAGGGATTGGGTTGTGTAAACTTGTGGGTAAATGGATGAGGATGAAACGACTAATTCAATCTAGTGCAGTAAAAAAAATTCCAGAAGCGCAGCAATTAGTTTCTAAATTTGCAACAAACACAGAATCGACAAACAAAAATGTGCAATAAATCTAAAGTATTAGAGCAACAAATACAGGAACATATTACAACAAAAAATAAAACTTGTTGCAATAACAAAGAAAACATCTGAATGTCTGCAACATTTGATATCTTGTGTTGTAACATTTGGAGATAACTACTGCAACAACTCAACTTATTTAGTGTCAACGTTTGAGATGAGCATTGAAGAGGATGGGAAAGAGCCACCCCATTCACTAGTGGGCTCGGATAACAGGGTGAGGCTAGCACTGCTCACCCTAACTCCTCTGGCCTTAACCCTACTAAATCCGGTGAGATCTGACCGTGGTAATGACAGGTCTGACGAACTCTATCCTCTCCATAGAGACAAAACAACTAATTAGATCTAGTGCAAAAAAATTCCCAAAACAAACGCAACAATTAATTCCTAAGTTTGCAACAAATCTTTGATCCAGTTGTAATAAACACGAAATCAATAAATAAAAATGTGCAACAATATGAACTATTGGGGTAACAAATACAATTGCCTATTATAACAAAAATTAAACCTTGTTGTAACAACAAAAAAAACCATAAAAACATATGTAATGTTTGATATCTTGTGCTTAACATTTGGAAACAACTTCTGCAACAACTCGACCTACCTAGTGTCAACATTTCAGATGAGTATAGCGGAGGAAGGAGACGAGCCACCCTATTTACTAGCGGGCTCGGATCATTTGAGCGCGGTGGAGCCAGGTCCGACGAACTCTAGCCTCTCCACGGAAATGATACTTACATGTGAGCTCTAGCCATGGCGCATGGCTTTACTCGTGTGCAAGATGTGAGAAGAGAGAGAAAGAGGGGTGCTAGGGGTGGGAGGAAGAGCACCGAGTTTCTGGTCGCCTGTGAGACACGGTGAGGCAGAGGCAGCTGAATAGAGCTGTTTGATGGGAGATGATAAGGACGATTTTGTGTGGTAGTGGTTCGACCTAGGAGAGATGGAAAGAGAGAGAGAGGAGAAAAGGAGAGAGAAAGCTTTGATATGGTGTTATGCCTAGCTAGTTGGAGAGAGACTAGAAGTAAAAGGTGGGGAGGTTAGCATGTGGGTATAGGTATTCAAATGCTCTGATGGACTAAAGTGTTTTGAGTGGGTGTCCGATCTATCAGATGTTTAGTCCATAGCAATTCCTTAATAATAAACATGAAAAGAGAGATACAAAAGGAGAGACCGGCACTCTTGAGTGGCAAAAAGGAAAAAATTATTCTCCAGAAAATTAGTTGCAAACTCATACTACGATGGTGTGCGTCCTTCATATATGGGGGACTAAGAGCATCTCCAACAATGTCTTCTAAATCTCATCCTCTAAATCACTTTTTAGAGGACACAATCTAGAATATAGAAGACTAAAAATATGTAATCTCCAACAAGTTCTCTAAATATGGTCCCCCAAATTAAAATCTGGGTTCACAAAAATTACCAACCAAAGAATTTAGGGAATCGGACGGCGCAGGAGCGTTGGGGCCGATTTAGGGGATGGTGTGCGTCCTCCATATATGGGGGACGAAAAATCAGGGATGAAATCCTCTATATTTTTGGGTACCACTTAGGGGATCTGTTGGAGCCTTTTTTTTACCTTTTCTTTTAAAATATAGGGGATATGAGCACTTTAGAAGATTTGTTGGAGATGCTCTAAAAATCAGGGATGGAGTCCTCTATATTTTTGGGTACCACTTAGGGGATCTGTTGGAACCCTTTTTTTACCTTTTCTTCTAAAATATAGGGGATATGAGCCCATTATCCATTTTCGGCCCGCGCATCTAATCAACCGTGCAGACAGCCTCGGACGGTCCAGATCGAGCGTCGCGACCCCAACCCATCTCCCCGCGACTCCACCCACCCCCTATAAACTCCACCCATCTCCCCACGCTGCCCTCTCGACCAAAACCCTAGCCCTCGCGCCGCCGCCCCCCAGCGCTCGCGCTCCTCGCCGCCCGCGAGCTCGCACCGCCGCGCAGCCATGAAGGTACGCGCTACTCCTCACCAAACCCGCCCAAATGAGCGAGCTTTCGATGCGCTCAGATGGGCTTTGTGGCTGTTTGGTGTTCTGATTCGTGTGGTTTTTTTTTTTGCGTTTGTTTCAGTTCAACATTGCGAACCCGACGACCGGGTGCCAGAAGAAGCTCGAGATCGATGACGACCAGAAGCTGTGAGTGTTTCCCATCTCCGCATTCGTGTATTCGTGTTCTTAATCCCTTAGATTAGATCCGTGGGTGTTCGCATCTTGTTGTTACACCACTGCTGTTTGGTGTTAGTGAGAGAACCGGATTAGCGTTGAAACCCGTGGACGGATCACGGATGTGTTTTCTTCCAGGAACCATTTAGCTTCTTTTAATTGGACTCCCTAGATTCATGCGATGGAGTATGGAAAGTATGGTCGATTTGTGTATGCTATTGTCCCGTTCGTGCATTTGATATCTAGTGTGCCAGGAGCACTAGTTGTGTTATTGAGTTGAACTTTGATAATGCAAAGTAATATTTGTTGCCAGTACGTGTTAAACAAGACTTCTTTTTAATAAATGTTAGATTTAGAAGTGCTTTATGGCTGTTGAGCTGTTGGTGTTTGGAGTGGATTAGGGTGTAAGTTTTGCGAGGACTAACTGACGACAGTAGCAGTGAGCCACAGGAGTTGCTTTATGGTTTTGATGGTGTTCAAACTTAATAGTTTTCAAATGTTGCAAGCTATCTTTCTTTTTGGTATGTTCACGGGGGTGCTGCAATTTGAATTGTCATGGTTCGTTGTGAATTGCTTGTTGGATCAATAGTTTCGACTATTTTGTAATAATCAGCCGTCAATAGTACTCACCAGTCTTTAGTGGAGTATAGAAAACTAGACCTTATGACCATGATCTTAAAATTACTATTTGAACTCTTTGATCTGTCTGAAAATATGACGGTGGATGTTTGTTAGAACAGAAAATCAACTGTTTGTAGACCACTGTTCTTTTGAAAAAGTTATGTAATTTTCTTCCAGAACTAAAATTATAGAAGGTAACAGTTTGTTTAATGATCTGTAAACAATGTTGGTGCCTTTTGTTGTCTACCTTGTTAATTCACCCAGAAAACCTTGTCATTTGAAATTCATGCAATCTCTTTTTCTGCACCTGTTCTGTTTTTCATTTGGATATCTAATGCCTTTGCATGAACTACAGGCGTGCCTTTTATGACAAAAGGATCTCTCAGGAGGTCAGTGGTGATGCTCTGGGCGAGGTATTCTACCAAACCAATTTCATGATCCTGAACTACTTTTTTTTGTTCAAAGATATGATATGTAACATTTCCTGATTTTTACAGGAATTCAGGGGTTATGTCTTCAAGATCATGGGGGGTTGTGACAAGCAAGGTTTCCCAATGAAGCAAGGAGTGCTAACTTCTGGACGTGTCCGCCTTCTGCTCCACAGGGGTAAAATGTTATTTCCACGATACCGTTCATTGACCTTCAGTTCTTTTCCCCCTTGGATTGAGCTGTTTACCTATTTTTTGTTTGAATTCTGCAGGCACACCGTGCTTCCGTGGGTACGGCAGGCGTGATGGTGAGCGCAGGAGAAAGTCGGTCCGTGGTTGCATTGTCAGCCAAGACCTATCTGTTATCAACTTGGTTATTGTCAAGAAGGGTGAGAATGATCTGCCTGGCCTGACTGACACTGAAAAGCCCAGGATGAGGGGACCCAAGAGGGCCTCCAAGATCAGGAAGCTCTTCAACCTTGCCAAGGATGATGACGTCCGCAAATATGTCAACACTTACCGAAGGACATTCACTACTAAGAATGGTGAGTTTTCCTACATTTAGTTTTTTTGGTACCTTAGTTCTATTCTTATTCCAGCCTCATCATGCTGTTGTGTTGCATTGCTCACTATGCCCTTTCCTTTTTCTTGAGAAAAGCTTATCTCCTGTTTATTTTGCGGTGTCATGATGCTTGCACGCCACCACGGTTGTATTTGTCAGCTCGACACTGACTTGAAATTAATCTTTTGTGTCCATATCGTTTCTGGAGTTATCCAATTAGCTTTTTTGTTACCTACCTAATGGTTGGTTCTATTGCGCAGGCAAGAAGGTGAGCAAGGCTCCGAAGATTCAGCGTCTTGTGACTCCCTTGACCCTCCAGAGGAAGCGTGCTAGAATTGCTGAGAAGAAGAAGAGGATCGCCAAGAAGAAGTCTGAGGCTGCGGAGTACCAGAAGCTGCTTGCGCAGAGGCTCAAGGAGCAGAGGGATCGCCGGAGCGAGAGCTTGGCCAAGCGGAGGTCCAAACTTTCTGCTGCCGCCAAGGCTGCGGCTACCACCGCTTAAGATGTTTAGAGCTTGAGATGTTTTGAATCATTCCTAAGTTATAGCTGAAGAACCTCTTGCACTGTGTTGGATCAATCGGCCCTCTACTTTCAGCTTTCTTGCGTAATTGGTGCAATTTTTCATGAAACATGGTACTGGCTTGCCGTGATTTTTGAGTACTGGAGATTTACTATGTTGTTTTTCTATTGTCAAGTATCGGCTACCACATAGTCATGTATCAACCATTTTAGCTATATTCTACTTTAGTTTGCCCTGCACTAATTCTGAACTTGCTCTATGATTTTACCATTTGATTACACTTTCTACATCATAGTTCCATACTTGCAAGAACTGTTAGGTTTCGGTGATTATGTGCCTCCTTTGGGTTTTAGGCATAAATTTTCCTAGAGATTATACTGCAGCCCAGTGGCTATGTGTCTTTGTTTTGCACGTACTACTTTTCGAACCTAATCTAACTATTTGCCCCCGTATATCTTCCAGGATGTAACTTCATTCTTCCTTTGCTGATTTATAGCGACATAGGTGGTTCGCTGGTGAATGGTGATGAAAGTGAAACTACTTAACATAACACCAGATTTCCTCATTCGCTATCATGGGTGGAGTGTTTTGGGATCTATGGCTTGACTTTTTACACTGTTTTGGCTTCATCTATATTTATTAAAATTATACATGAAAAATTTTCTTCGTACTCTCATATAAAGTTAGAATTCAAAATTTTAAATCAAAAATAAAAAACCATAGGCTCACCTCATATATGTCCCATTCCATCTCGTAGTCTGATCTTAACTGAAAGAATTTGTTCGGTAGATCACAGTGCTGATTGCTTTGGAGTCCATTGCCATTATCTGTCTCGGAGCCGGTTGCCGTGGGGTTCTCCTCGAATCTGATCTGAGCGTTGATGACACAAGCGCGCCGCCGGATGGTTCGTTTCTTGCGCGCGTGCGATACCAGATACCCTCTCCGCATCCACCTTCCTTTCCGCGGCTCACGTTGGCTTTGCTTTTGATTCTTGCGCAGGAGGGAGTGGCCCAGCCTGGTGACCGAGGTCGCCGAGGACATCACCGGCCGGCTACTCTCCTCCGACGTGGTGGACTACGTGCAGTTCCGGGCCGTGCCCTGGCGCGAGTGCACCGAGGAACCCCCCGCGCGCGCGGGCGGCTACCTCTGCAGCCGATTCCACCCCCGCGACTGGGTGGCGCTCTCCCACTGCGCCTCCGCGTCGCACCGCGTCCTCGTCAACCTCGCCACCGCGGCGTGCACCACCGCCGACCTCCTGCCGCTCTCCACCCACGACGAGCTCGGCTTTGTTGAGGGCCTACTCGTCCTCTGCGACAAGGCCACCCGCCTCCTCAAACAGCTCTCCGGGGCCCTCACCGACTTCCCCGCCATTACCAACGTGCGGGCCAGTGGCGGATCTAGGATTTCAATAATGGAGGTACGGATCAAAATGATATAGTTCATTGACATTGACATTGACATAATTCAATCACTAAATGATGATAAAATAGTTGCGATTATATATAGATGGAAGTATGGAACAAGTTACATGTTTCCATTACAAGTTTCCAACTAAATCTTATAAATTATAGTATGATAGAAACTAAAGCTTCACACGCCGTTCCGCCATGGCTTGAAAGCGTTTAATGATATCTTCATCGCTTACACGTCGGAAAAAGTCACGCTCAATAAATGTGACCAAACAATCATTTAAGTATTGATCACCCATCTTATTCCGAAGCTTGGTCTTCACATAGTTCATTGCTGAAAATACTCTCTCAACACTTGCAGTAGCCACAGGAAGGATGAGGACCAATTTCAACAACAAATAAACAAGTTTAAAGCGATCGTGCTTCTTTGTCTCAACAAGTTTGATAGAAAGCTCATTAAGATTCTTCACTTGTTGAAACCTTGTGTCGTTACGCACATCAACAATAAACATATTAAGTTGCGAAGAAAGTTGGACCAAATTTGTACTTGTGAAATCTTGAGGATAAAACTTTGCAAGTTTAATAAGTTTTTCTTTGTCATAAGAAGCAAATGAATTCACTGGATTCAAAGCAGCCATGCAAACAAGAAGCTCTGTATTAACTTCATCAAACCTGCCCCAATATCATAAGGAGAAAATAAATTATTGTGAAAGGAAGAAAACAGAAAAGATGAAAATAATAAAATATTAAGCAAGGTAGCATATTTATCGAACCTGCTATTGAACTCTTGGAGTTGCATATCAATGACACTTAGAAACATTTCAACATGGAACCGATGAAGATTCTTTACTTTCACAAAGTAACGTTTTGGTCTCCCCACAGGCACATAGAAACCATCCATATCAGGAACCTTGATTCGATGTTTAACACAAAAAGATGTGACATCCTTCGAAAGGTTTCCCATTCATTGTCCTCCATGCAAAGACTTGCAAATGAAACTTAGTCATCTCAACAAGTTCAATAGCATTAAGAATGTCTTGATCCCTTCTTTGCAAAGCCTTACATAATTCATCAGTATATCCAAATATGGTAAGCAATAAGTGTGCCATGAATACAAAGTCAAATGACTCAATTACTGTCAAGCAATTTTGAGCTTTTATACGCTCAGATTGTGATTTATCTTTCCCAATCTTGCCAAGAACTTTTCGGAGTGTGGGATACATAGCAATAATACGAGAAATAGTCTTATAGTGAGTTCCCATCGAGTATCTCTGGCCTACCTAGACCCATCTCTTGATTTAAACCTTGTCTGTTTGATTTCACCCAGTTCTAGAGCTTCCGAACTGCTGTGTGCTGGCTTCTCTAAGCATGTGATGCTTTTAGAAGAAATCCCAACAACATTCAAAATATTTGTGACATTATCAAAGAATGCAACACAGTCATCATTTTGTTTGGCAACACAACAAGAGTCAATTGGAGTTGGTGCGCAAAGCAATGAGTATAGTATGTCAAGGAGATTCATCCATAATTTTGTTTTCAGCCCATTGATTTCCCCTTCATGTTACTAGCTCCATCATATCCTTGACCACGGCATTTAGATAATGTCAATGAGTGGTCCATAAGAAGAGACACTATTGCATCTTTTAGTGTTGAAGAAGTAGTATCCTCAACATGAACAATGCCAAGGAATCTTTCTGTAATCCTCCCTTTTTTAGCAACATACCTTATGCAAAGAGCTAATTG
Organism: Dendrocalamus sinicus; assembly: GCA_036346575.1. Taxonomy (NCBI): domain Eukaryota; kingdom Viridiplantae; phylum Streptophyta; class Magnoliopsida; order Poales; family Poaceae; genus Dendrocalamus; species Dendrocalamus sinicus. Next base: position 3,721,085 of record CM070660.1, on the reverse strand, counting down.
TTCTTTTTGGTAAACATCACTAGATTCATCAGCGAGTATAGCAAAGTAGTCATCTCCAAGATCTTCAATGATAAGCTTGCTAGTTTCTTTGGCACAACAATTAATGATATCTGTTTGTATGGAATGGGCAGTCATCTGACAATTCTTGGGAGCATTCGCTAAAGTAACCTTTCTAACTTCTTCAAACATTTCTCCCGACCATTTCAGGAGTTCCTTAAAATTTCCCATATTGTTAGATGTGTCGCTTTCATCATGTCCCCGACAAGGCAGCCCTTGACGCAAAAGAAACCTCACGCAACCAATTGAATAGGTTAAGCGAGCCTTATATTGAACTTTTTCTTCTATGGTGTGCTTAATGTAAGTACTTGCGATTGATGTTTTTGGTCTGATGAAATTATTAAATTTCTCAAGAGCTTCATTGTGGGTACTTGTAATGCCTCCAACATGCAAGTCAAGTTTATTAGGCTGGTTCCATTTTCTAAACCCTCTATTCACAAAAGCATCACCACCAACATAATTAGTTGTATCCGCAAACAAATAACAAACAAAGCGTATAGCGACATCCTTTTCTACACTGTACTCAAGCCAATCATACTTGTCAAACCATCTAACACGAAAGCGGCGCTTACCACCAATTTCTCGTTGTGGAAAATTATATGTCCTTGGTTGGCATGGCCCTTTTGCAATATATCCTCTTCTCACTGCAGCTTGCTCATTTGCAGAATATTGGATGATGGGGATCCTCTTTCCAGGATCATGGGGAAGACGGTCAACATCATAAACTCCCTCTTCTGTCTCCTGTGCCTCGCGTATTTCTTCCTCACTAGGATTTTCAGGTCTTGCTTCCTGATCTTCTGCCACCTGTGTCTCATGTATTTCTTCCTCACAAGGATTTTCAGGTCTTGCTTCTTGATCAATGTCATTGAGTTGATTTGGAGTGGACGAAGATACCTTTTGTGCTTTCTGTTTCTGAGCATGAGCATTCCATAGAGATGCAAGATCATTATTCCTCTTCATGTTGCTTGATGTTCTGCAATTATAAAATTAAATACATACTGATTGCTGAGTACTCTAGGGATGAATATTTTCTAAGAAAATAATTGGCCAAACTAGAACTAATATTCCTCAAACTAGAACTATTCCTCAAACTAGAACTATTGATTGGCCAAACTGATTACTGAGTACTGGCTTGCCGCTTGCACCTACGACCAGCAAAGTGGCGTAGGAACTAGGAGGGCCGGAGGGATCATCGGCGGCTCGGCGCAGAGATCGTAGGAAGCAGGAGCGCCCCGGCCGTCAGTATGATAGTACGGCGACGTGATTTCCGAGTTCCGACGGGGCTGAGGAAGGAAGCTGAGGGGATCGATTTCTCGTCGTTTCGTCTTCGGCAAATTTCCTATACATGTACGTGCAGTTTAGATTTTAGAATTGGGCTGTTGTTGGGCCTAGAAAGGAATGAAGGTAGAGTCTTTGGTCTTTGTTGTAAATTTGAGCAGACTAGCAATTGTATTTAACAATGTATTATACATATACAAGGTATTAAATGGTATATATACTTGGTATTTTTTCAAAAATTTTGGGGGTACAGCTGTACCCCCATGCACCTACTGTGCATCCGCCCCTGGTGCGGGCCCTGCGGCCCCCCTCCGCCTCTTTCAGCGTCTTCTTAGAGCCTGTTTGGGAGAGCTCCACCAGCTCCAGATCCACCTGGATTCACCGTGGAGCAGCTTCATCGTGAATCTGGGATTCGTCAAAGTGTTTGGTACAGCTCCACCTCCCTCTCTATCTCACTTCCACCTGGGTCCCACGCGTCAGGGGGCAAAATGAAAAAAAACCGGCGGCGTGGCGTGGCCGGCGGCGGCGCGGCCGGCGGCGCGGCGAGGCGACGGCGGGCGCGGGAGGCGGCGCCGGCCGGAGGCGGCGGACGCGTCGTCGCGGCGAGCAACGCGGATCGCGGTCGACGCGGATCGCGGCGGGCGATCGAACCTTGGCGGACTCGGTCGAGGGGAGGCGCGCCCGGGAGGCGAACGCGGGAGGCGGAGGCCGGAGGAGGCGGACGCGGGCGAGGCGGGGAGGCGCGCGCCGGCCGGGGAGGCGGACGCGGGAGGCGGAGGCTCGGGAGGCGGACGCGGTCGGAGGCGGAGGAGGCGGGGAGGCGAGGCCGGGGGAGGCGGGAAAAGAAAAGAACGAACCGTTTTTGTGTAACCAGTGGCAATGGTGGGTAATTTTCCCCAACTCCACCAAACTTGAGTTGGTGGAGCACCCCTTGAGGTGCTCCATGGATTTGGTGGATCTGGAGCCAGATCCATGGTTTTGGTGGAGCAGATCCACGGTGGAGTTGCTGGAGCTGGAACTGTTTGGGTTGGAAAAGTGGATCTGGATCTGGTGGAGCTCTCCCAAACAGACCCTTAGCCGGCTGTTCTTTTCAGCTTCTAAAAATTGCTTTTCAGCTTTTCTACAGTAACTAATTTTTAAACGGAGTATTTTTTTTAAATAAGATCTACTAGTTAATTGTAGTATATATACTTTACTGACTTCATTTATATCGGCAAAAACTGCACATGAGTTTCTGTTATTCTATAATCTCTCGTACAAACAGCCTAAAAATCACATGCCGTAACAAAAAAGAACAGGCCATGTGTCGTGTCCACGGCCGAGACCACTGCCTCTTCAAGGTCACCGTCGAGGAGCCCTACACGATCAGCGGCGCAGGCATCGACGATTCCACCTCCCCGCCCACCCTCTTGCTCTGCGTGAGCAGCTTGTCCAAGATCATCTGCGCCAAGTCCGGCGACCCGCACTGGGTGTCCGTGCTCCCTGCCGACCGGTGTCGCGGCGACAGCATCGACTACCACTCCATGCTATCATCCCAAGGGCGCTGCTACGTCACGACGCCGCTGGGCGACGTAATGGCCGTCGACCTGCGCCCGCCTCCTGGTCTTGGGTTCATCCCCACAAGGCCCCGGATGGAGTACCTGCTCAGGGAGACGGCGCTGCCAGTCTGGGCGCGCGTCGTCTCCTACGTCGTTCGGGCCACGACCGGATGCTCATGGTGCGCTACGTGGCCGACCTAGACGCCTTGTGCGGCGTGGCACAAGACCACGGCTTCAACCCGGCAAGCTTGTTCAATCTGAACGGCAAGCCCCGCCGCATGGAGGTGTGCGAGGTGAGCAGCATCGGCGACCGCGCGGTGTTCGTCGGCGAGGCTCGCAACGTGATGATCTCCACGGCGAAGTTCCCCGGGTTTGCGGCCAATGCGGTGTACCTCAACTACCTCTACAGGTGCTACAATAGTTTTGGCGTGTATTTAGTTCCTCTGGAATTATCTTCCGTTTCTGATTTCTACTTAGAAAATTAAAAAACCAATATAAATATTTGCAGAAACAGAAACAGAACCATCAAATTTGTGTACCATTTCACCAAAGCTAACTCACTAGCTTTATTTTCTCTCGTCTCCAAGATCAACAACGGCTCAAAGCCTACACAGCTGCGGCGCCATTCAAAACATTCAAAAGGAAAACGAAGGAACAGGGTACAACACAACAGGTATGCTACTACTATCCTCCACAAGTACCTATAGCTCAAGAGCTTGTGCCAAGAGCACCCACCCACCATACAAACATCAAAAATAATAATAATAATAATAATAATAATAATAATAATAATAATAATAATAATAATAATAATAATAATAAAACACACATTGGTCACCGCTTGCAACTACCCTGCCCATCCCTGATACTCCGTTTAGAATGCCAATGGAGGCAGTGGCAAGTTGTTGTTGAGCCCTGACCGCATCCTCCTCTTCCTGAGCCTCTCGGCGATGATGAAGGCGAGCTCCAGAGATTGGGATGCGTTCAGCCTTGGGTCGCAGTGAGTGTGGTAGCGGTCGTTCAAGTCATCGAAGGTCACAGTTCGCGATCCACCAATGCACTCAGTTACGTTCTGTCCGGTCATTTCCAGGTGGATCCCTCCTGGGTAACTCCCTTCTTGGTCATGCACGTCGAAGAAGGCACGTACTTCAGCCTGTTAGACATATCAAAGGTCCTGCTTAGTCCAATGAGTTTATACATGGAACATACACAAAGCCAATATCTCAACCAATTCACCATGGTCAAGTTGTGCTTTACTGTATTCATTCGAAATAAAAGAATTGAATTTTCTCAACTATTCAAAGGAGCATCAGGCAATGGCTGCTATCAGATATTCAGATCACTACCAAGAATGGCTACAATCAGACATGTGACATTTGCGGTTCAAAAAAATAAGCTCCAAACTTGCGAATAAAGTCTATAATATGTGACTTGTTGCATTGTTATATTAGTATCTGATGTTTCTGCAAATAAGATCGCTTTGACAAAAAACATTGAAGTGACAAGCTGCTGTTTTTAGATCGATATATGTCATACTCCTCTTTTACACTTGAAAATGCTCTATCACTTAATTACACTTTATAGTAAAACATCGATGTAACTAAGTAGGTACGTAGAACTGCAACCTACTATTTATTAATCATGGTTACTGTGAGAACATTCAAAGGTGAAACTCAAAATAATAGTGACGTCTGGAATGCAGATCCATAGTATGCAATAGCTTTGACAGGATCCTTCAACCCCCAATACTCCAATCAACCATTGACTTACTGAGAATAAGTAACCTCAGTGGACCAACTTCTATTAAATAACAGAACAGAACATACTGTTGTGACTGAGGATGGCGATTAGCAAACGCAAACGTAGTTAATAAATGAATTTTACTGCAATAATTCATACTGATTTTGGAGTATCAGAAAACATGTCATTGTGCAAGAAACGTAATGTCATTGCCTATTATATCATTTAGCAAGTTAAAGTTTCCTTCACATTGTCCAGCAGGAAGACTTTTCTTGACAGGTAATGAACATATACCGAAAAGTGTTAAGATTCTTACTGACAGAAACAGAGTTATATACTACTTCAGGTATCCTTCGAATCTTCCAATATAGTTATATAAATGGGCAATCAAAATTGGGGCTCTTTGGGATAGTTGTTCATGTGAGATTTATCAGAGTGCTTATAGAGGCTGCATCATACTAGGAAAGCATACTAGCAAAGCAGGCATGCAGTAGGTTCCAGATTAGAAAGATACTCACCAGAATGGAGTCGAATGGACGAGTCTTCAGACCACATGGGGCCTTGATGGTGTTCCCATGCATGGGATCAGTAATCCATGTGACAATCTGTCCAGAACTGCGGACAGCACGGATGAGATGAGGCAACTTCACCCTCATGTTCTCTGCCCCCATTCTTGTAATTATGGTTATCCTCCCAGGCTTGTTTGAAGGGTTTAAAATCTCAATTAGCTTCACCAAGTCACTGGGGTTCATTTTATCGCTCACCTACATTCCACAAGTTGCACATCAATTTGAATTGCAGCGTCCACAAAATATTGAATATAGCGTTTGGATTTCACGTAACCTATACGAAAATGAATTCGATGCTGACCTTTATGCCAAGAGGGTTGGCAACACCACGGAGAAATTCAACATGAGCCCCATCGAGTTGGCGTGTGCGCTCACCAACCCACAGCATGTGGGCTGAGCAGTCATAGAAAAGGCCACTTGTGGAGTCCTCACGGGTAAGAGACTGCTCATATGGCAAGAGAAGGCACTCGTGAGAGGTCCAGAAGTCAGTAGTCGTCATTATCGGATGGTCCAGGGTCAGCCCTGCTGCAGTCATAAAGCCAAGGGCCTCATCCACCCTATGTGCCAATTCACGGTACCTATACAGTATACACCATGTCATTGAAACACTCGGATCATTAGATACATAGCAATTACAAACATAATTTCTTCTGCAACCTAAACTATCAGCTACATAGCAAAAATATACCAATAACATTTGTGCAGTTCATCAATGAATTGCGCTTACTTGTAAATCCCATCAAAAGATTGCCATCTTATTGTCTTCATTTTATCAATCATTTTAGTGTCTTATGATGATGGTGACTTGGTGAGAACTATTTTGGAGCACCATCTTATCCAGAAAAGTTAAAAAGACATTCTCAACATATAATATTTATCTATAGACTTGATTAGGCACACACCCAAATAGATATAATATACATTAACACAACTTAATTGAAAAGTTAAATCCAAAGAAGGTTACATATTATCGACGCACACCCGAAGAAAATTGTATGGATGAGTGGCATTCTCTAATTCTGTACTCCAAAATGGCAACGCCTAGGAAGATTCAGATAATTTAACTAACAATGCTATATCTTCCATGGGATCCCATTTTGTGCAAACAACTAAAAAGAGCAACTTTCCGATGAATTAATCAGAAAGTTACTAAAAACAAGCAATTTTCCGATGAATTAATCAGAAAGTTAGGTGCAAAGGAGGACAGTGATGTCCCCGTAGAAGTTTCCCCTAAAGAAAGGGACACCGAAAGTGAAAGTTTCCACATACTCTAACATGATCACAGATCACCCGTACCAACTACTGATTGGTGAACCAAGAACTACCATGTGATTTATTAAACGTTGACGAGCAATGAACCACCTAAAATGTTTATCACTTATACAAGCTACAAATTAAAATATCTGAACATTTCAAGAACAGGGTCTAGTTTCATATTTTCAGGAACATGCTCACCACCTGTTACTTCCATGATAACATTAATACTAAAAGAGGTGAATTTTTGCTATCACCAGCAAACTATAACCAGCTCTTGCCTTATCATGATAAGGAGATATGTGGAAGAAATTCAACATCGAGATCTTTTAACGACAGTGACTTAACACCCTCCACACCAAAAGTGCTGCGTGAAATCGAGGTGATCCATGAAAAACCGTAACGTGATCCATAAAATCGAGGTTCCACTGCTCGCTGTGATCCATGAAATAACGTTAATACTAAAAGTCGTAAGAAAAGGCGATTTTTTTCTCACCTATCTCCCTGCTCGCTGTGGTCCATGAAATCGAGGTTCCACTGCGTGACGCGCTGCATGGCTGCGTATCCTCCCGTCGCGAACGCGCGGAGCAAGTTGAGCGTGGCCACCGACTGCGAGTACGCCCGGATCATTCTCTGCGGGTCCGGCACGCGGTTCTTCTCGTCGAACGCGTCGCCGTTCACGTTGTCTCCCCTGTAACTCGGCAGCTTAACCCCGTCCCTCTCCTCGAATGAGTCGGACCTCGGCTTGGCGAACTGGCCAGCCATCCTCCCCACCTACCATGTGCCAAAAATGGAGCAGATCGGATCAGATCTCACAAATCGCATGTCCGACGGGCGTATTTGGTTTGATTGGATGGGTTGGTTGGTACCTTGACGACCGGCATCTGGCCGCCGAACATGAGGACGGCGCCCATCTGGAGCAGGACGCGGAAGGTGTCACGGATGTTGTTGCCGTTGAACTCCTTGAAGCTCTCGGCGCAGTCCCCGCCCTGGAGGACGAAGGCGCGGCCCATGGCGGCGTCGGCGAGTCGCTCCTCCAGGTGCCGCGCCTCCCCGGCGAACACCACCGGCGGGAAGGTCTCGATCGTCTTGAGCACCGCATCCAGCTCCTCCTGGCTCGGGTACTCGGGGAGCTGCAGCGCCTTCTTCGTCTTCCAGCTGTCCACCGTCCACCTCCCCGCCGCCGCCGGCTTCTTCTCCGGCGCCACCGTCGGGGACGAAGCCTTCGAAGCCGCGGGCACGGACCCGTTGTTCTTCGCCGAGTCGGCCGCGTGGACGGCGGTGATGGTGCGCCTCTTCAGCGGGAGGAACGCGGCGCGGCCGGGCTGCGCTGCGCCGCCGGACACAGCGGCGGCCGCTGCGGCGGCGGAGTTGGTGGCGAGCGCCATTGCGAGGGGGCAGTAGCTTAGTGGTAGGTAAGGGTTTCGGTGAGGAGTCGTGCGGTGTAAGGCCTCCTCTGAGGAGACGGAGGTGCGGGCGGGGGATATTTATAGGCGGCGGCGAGGGGAGGAGGGGTTGGTGAGAGACGGGGGACGGCTAGCTGGCGACGGAGACAATGGGGAAGGGTAGTTTGGGGATTTCAGTGGTGGTGACCGGACCGAAGGGACTTTACATGGAAAGATAGCTTTGAGAGTTGGGTGGAGAGTATGACAATGTGGGGCCGCGGCGACTGGGCGGTGGGGTAGGTTTGGGCTGGGTAGAACGGCAATGGGGGTAGCTTTTGGTCCCGGTCCAACTCGGCTTGAGATCGGCTAGGTTGAGCTCAGATTCCGTTTTTTTCTGCCGAGTTTTATGGATTATGGATGCACTTATCTTTTGGTATTATAGTTGCTGCTTATTTGGCTATTTTAATGGTTTATGGTTTTTTAACATAATTAAATTTTAAAAATTAAAATAGAAAAAACAGGTTAATCCATTACGGACAATGCAAACGAATACGAAAAAAAGACAAAAGACAAAATAGTCCAAAAAAGCTAAAAAGTAAGAAAAATATGGAATTTGTGATTAGTGAACTAGAAACCAAAAGTCAGGAGCTTAAACCGAAATGAGCGAGGCTTTAATCGCTTTAAAACGGTGGTAAAGAAATCGTCTTGTTTGTTTATCTGAGGAAAATCACAAGTCATAAATTGAAAAGAACAGGGTCAACTGTTGACTTATAGCTAAGGCTGTAAAAAAGCTCGAAACTCACGAGTTACTCGAGTTTGGCTTGTTTTAGGCTCGATTTGAACTTTAAATGAGCCGAACTTGAGCTTGATCTCGAGCTCGCGAGTTTCACCGAGTCAAGTTCGAATAGTTTGTGAGTCTCGATGTGAACTTAAATAATGATGCATATTAACCATTGCCGAGTTTATTCGAGTCGAACTCGAACTTGAGCTTTTCTTATTGATGAAATTAGTGTATGTTTGAATTATTTTGACTGTTATCGAGTTTGCTAAAGCCGAGCTCGAACTCAAAATTTTCTTATTATTGAAAAATAGTGCATAATAAATTATTTTAATTGCTTCAATGAACCGAGCTCAAGCCTAATTAAGCTTAGGTCGAGCCGAAGTCGAGCTTAGATCCAGGCTCGAACTCCAACTTAAGCTCAACTCTAGTTTCTACCAAACTCGAGTCTAGAAAACCAAGCTTGTTCGAGCTTGACTCATTTGCAATCCTACTATAGCTTATAATTTTTCTAAATAAATAAACGAGATAAATTCTTCGTCATAATTTTTAAACAATTTATCAAAATATTCTTTTCAAAAATTTTTTATTAACTTATTAATATTTAATTTATTCGTATAAACGTGCAATTTAAAAGCAAAGACCATCAACACAGTTATCAGCAGCAGAAAAAAGAAGAGACCTGTTTTTTTTGATCTCATGCAACCACGAGGTTTTGCCGCGATTTCGCTCTTCAGCATAATTTCTCCATTTGCGGGCGTAATGCAAGCGCCAACAACCAGCACCTATCCATTTCGCTGACAAGTGGACCCCCACCACACGTCGTGTCTTTGTGGGCCCACCTGCCACCAAGCGCGACGACCTGGTGCATGGCACGCAGTCGCGTCATCTGTGTCACGAGGGATGGGGTTAGGTGGTGGCACGAATGGCCCCGGGGGATTCAGGACCCAGCACAATTATGTGGCCCTTTGTGTGGCTCCCTTAGTTGCATGTCATTATCTAAGAAAATGCCACGTTACTTGGTGCTCGATCCAAATATATGCGTGATCACGATCACATGACAACATGAAGACATGCCCATGTGCTGCAATTGGGACCATAAATCTCTTCTATTGTCCTTTTTTTTTCATTTTTAATACCTTCGTTGCTTGAGAATTGAGAGGTAAAGGCTATTACGTCTATCTTCCTGGACACTACACAATGTAAGAGCATCTCCAAGAGGCCTCTTGGCGCAAAACCAAATTGAGGGCAAGGTAAAAATAGAGTCCAAAGAGGCTCTACTAGAGCCTCAAATTTGAGGGCCCTTAAATCCCCTTCACCCTCATTCCTAGGGCCCCCTACTCGACCCTCATTTTTCAAACTTTCCTCGTTTTTTCCGTCTGAGTGAAACAAATTTAAATTCGAACAAATTTGAATATTCGGAACAAATTTGAATTTAAATTTAAATATTCGAAACAAATTTGAATATTCGGAATAAATTTGAATTTAAATTTGAATATTTGGAACAAATTCAAATTCAAATTTGGATATCCGGAACAAATTTGAATATTCGAAACAAATTTGAATTTAAATTTGAATATTCAGAACAAATTTGAATTTAAATTTGAATATTCGGAACAAATTTAAATTTAAATTTGAATATTCGGAACAAATTTAAATTCAAATTTGGATATTCGAAACAAATTTGAATTAAAATTTGAATATTCGAACAAATTTGAATTTAAATTTGAATATTCGAACAAATTTGAATTTAAATTTGGAACAATAAAATTGAAACAAATTTGAATTTAAATTTGAATATTCGTATTTGAATTCATAAATTTAAATATTGTCCTCATTTTGAAATCATAAATATTTTATTGTGTATTGTGCTTTGTCTCATACATATGCATATAGTGTGTGAGGAAATAGAGGAATTGAGAAGTAGGGGCCTGTTTGAGGGCTCTCTTTGAGTCTGAAAAGCAGGGCCTCAAAAGTAGAGAGAGCCCTCAAATTAAAAGTAGGGGGCCTGTTTTGAGGGCTACTGCTGGAGATGCCCTTATGCCTCGTTGCTATTATGAAAATAAAAATAATGTTTAAGCTCATTATAAGCTCTAAGCAAAGTTATTTACACGCTCTGCCTCTGCTATGGTAGACGAAGCTTGTCTTTTTCGAGGCAAGGTTAGAAAAGCTTAAGGGCATATTCTTTATCTCACAAGCCGATGGTTTTTGGCTTTTGTTACAGTACCTAACTTTCAACCGGAGTATTTTCTCAAAACGGGGTCTACAAGTTAAACGATCTACACGTTAAAACCCTAATACCTGTACCAACCAAAATCGCAAGTGAGCATCTATCTCTCCGTAATCTGTATCGTAAACAGTCAAAATTAAAAAAAAAAACCATAAACCGCAGCTGAAAAAAACAGGCACTGCTTCAGAGTGTACGCTACGCTTAGGATGAACGAAGCCACACGTTTAACCATAACACGACTCAAAAATTGAAAGCGAAACTGATAAGACAAAAAAAAAAGGGCCGATAAATTTGCAAACAGCCAAGCACAAGTTGCAAGCAAATGGCACATGCTTTTCTATCCTCACTTAAAATAATGCTAGATTGTTAGCCACTTAAGATACTTATTCTTCCCTTTTGGGAAAGAATAAGAGGATGATAATCTTAAAAATCCAACAATTCATTACAGTATTGTGATAATGAGAGTGCGAACTTAAGGCACAAACAAATAAAAGTATGCCAAGAAGCTAACTTCCTATGTGGTTAAGCAACATACAAATAAGAGTATGCCAAGAAGCTAACTTCCTATGTGGTTTAGCAACATACAAAAAAAAATATGCTGTGTAAAGAACTAAAGAACTCTGTAAATACTTTTATCCATGAATTTGTGTACAAACAAGCATTATGCTGTGTAAAGAACTAAAGATCAGTGGATAGCCATACCCTTGATTCTTAAATCAATACTTAGGAATCAAATGATAATTGATAAATGGTTTAGCAACATACAAAAAATTATGCAACTGATAACATTCAACTAGCCAAAGAAATGAACTTTACAGCTGACTTATTTTCGTATCCCTAGTTCAATATACATGCATTCGTGCTAAGCTGTTCTATATGGTAACATGGTCAATTCTGAACAACATAAATCACAATATCCATCTAACGTTACTTCCGAAGAATAAAATACAGATTATAACTTCAAAGTCTTCACCAAATGTTAATAGAATGAGTTTCACTTTATTTGTTTAGCACTTTGGTTTTAGTCAGCAAACGCATATAGTATCATCAATTCATCATACTGAACATGTATAATTAGTGGCTTTTCGCTTTCCAGAATCCAGAATTTGGCCTTCTGAATTTTGATCTCCCATCAAAAATCACTGCCTTACTACAGTCCAAATGGCCAAATCAGTCCAAATGACCAAATCCCACCAGTCATCAGCCAGCTGCCAGCAGCAATCTCACTTCCCACCAGGGGACTGCATCCCATAAGATCCCGTTGAAAACTTGAAATTGCTGTAACAATTGGTCCAAAGATCTGTAGTACTAGAGTTGAAACTACTAGTAGTTAGTTACAACTTACAATTTACCACGAGAAGAAGAGGAACTCTAGAACTGAGGAAGGATGAATGGTGTTGGATAATTCAGCGCGTTCATCATGGCCGAAGATTTATTGTAACAATCGTGATATCGCTGTAGTAGTCATAGGATGTCATGGTCATAGAACTACTGTAGCAATCGTAGTTGTCCTGGTTGTGTGACCACTGTATCAGTCGTAGTGGTCATGATCGTAGAACCACTGTAGTAGTCGTGGTTGTCATGGTCGTAGTTGTAGCGGCCATGGTTGAAGAGTAGCAGCCGTGGTCGTAATTGTAGCGGCCGTGGTCATAGTCGTAGCGACCATGGTCGAAGAGTTTTCTGTAGCGGTTGGAAATGCTCGACACATGCTCGGTCCACGTGGGAGCACATTTTTCCATTTTGTTAGCATCTTGTGCGTCATAGCCTAGGTTCGTGGGATTGTGTAGGTGGTGGCGCATAATAAGGGTAACTTAACCACCAGAGTTAGACTAGGATTCCCTTTAAATAGGAGTGTTGTGGCTACAGACCAAATAGAGAGAGATGGTAGTGGAAAGTGATGAAGATAAGTGTAATGGCCTGGGTCCTCCCCATGGCTTGCACTCATATATATATGCACATGAGGAGTGCTTTTACAGTTATACCCTTACATCTGGTTATCCCTTCTGGGGTAGTTATGTCATTACACATGGCCTATTCTGGGCCTTATAATCTCTGCCGAGCTCGCTGGGTTTAGGTGGGGCCACCCCTATGACAGAGCCTCTCATGGTAAAGGGCTTCACAAGGCCGAAGCCATGTCGTCGAGTCCTTTGGCCCTCCGCCCCGCGGCACGTGAGCTGTCCGATGCCTTGACCGGGTTGTGTAGCGGTGAAGCGGATGCGTGGTCTTGTGGCGCCCACGTGGTGAAGCGTGCTTTCGGCGCGCAGACGAGCCTTGAGGCGTCGTGGCGTCAATGTGACGGCGGACTCGGCATCCGGACTTCGAGGCGCGCGCGTTCGCGTCGTTGCGACCTTGCCGCTGGTTGGGTGCTTTTGCCGACGGTTGGCTTGCCAGCGGGCAGTCGCCGCATCGTGCGGCGTGCCTTCTCGTAAGTGGAGCGTCGCGACGGTTTCCGGAGTGCACACGGTGGGGTGTGGACGGTTGCTCTTACACGCCTCGTAGCTGCCCGCCGACGCCTTGCGCTTGTGCTTCCGTCTGTTGGCATGCCTCCACGCTGGCGACTCTTCGCCTGTGTTTGATGACCGCGTCGACCGGCGTCAATGCCTACGAGCGCCGGTGGACCAAATTCGCCCCGTTCGTGGAATGCTTCGCCGCTGATGCGGAAATGGCAAGGCGACTTGCTCGTGAGAGCGATATGGAGTCATCCGTAAGCTCGCTCGTGCGAACGAGCATATCTTTGGTGTGGCGATTCATATCGCCACGAGATCATGTCCGCTCTTGCCGCAACATTGACCTTTGCTGTTCGAGTTATGGCGGTGGCGTGTCCGCCGTGTTCTCCGTTCTTGGTGGGCGAAGTCGAAGCGAGCGCGCGCTCAGTCCCCTACCTTCGAGCGGGTGGCGCGGCCGGCACCTCGTCGGCGACGCGCGCGCTCCGTCCCCTATGGCGTGGCGGCGCCTAGTCGGCAGACGCGCGCGCTCCGCCCCACCCTCGAGCGGGTGGCGCGGCCGTGGCGCCTGGTCGAAAGACGCGCGCGCCCGTCCCCACCTCCGAGCGGGTGGCGCTGGGGCGGCGCCTGGTCGGTAGACGCGCGCAACTTGGGCTCTTTGACGCGGCCTTGCGCTATACAAGTTCCTTGAATCACGCCAGTCCCTGGCCTGACAGGGTTAGGTTCCCGTACCGTGCGACCCGACGCGCCCGGGGCACGCGGCGGCCTATGACGGCTGGGCGGCGGGATGTGGACGGTTGCGTGTTTGCGGCCGCTCGCCTCTTCCTAGGCAAGGGGACACGGGCGGGCAGCGAGTGGCGCTGTGGTCGTGACCTTCCAGCGTTAGGTGGGGCGTTGCGCTGTACGGGCGCTTATACGACTGCGGTCGCGCCTCGTGCACGGACCTCCGCGACCCTTCGCTTTCGATTGCGGGGAAGCGTGCGGGGCGGGCCTTTACACCGCTGCGGTTGCATCCTGCACGCGGATCGTTGCGACGCTTTAGTAGCGGCGGTATGGGCGAGGCGGCTTGAAATAGCCCCCCGTAACAGCGTCCCCGCACCTTTACGCCCTCTTTCCTGTTTGCTCGGCCTTCCCCACCTTCGTGCTATCTTCATCATATTAGTCTCGTCGTGGGAAGCGATGGCCTCCAGCAGCGAGCGCGGCCAGGCGGTTGGTGGCCCTGCCATTCGCCGGCGATCCTCGCCGTTGGAGGTAAAATACGCGCTCCAAGAGCGCGACCCGGCGACGGCTGACCAGGAGCGGGTGGCGGCGGAGGAAGGTACGTTTTCCGGCGAGCTAGACCCCTCTCTCGTGACCGAGAAGACGATCCAAGGGCTCTTGCGCGCGGGGAAGTTGTCCGGGCGCCAGGACGTACGATTGCCTGCCGGCGACGAGACGGAACCGCATCCCGAGAGGTCGGAGGCGGTCGTATTCGTTGCCTTTTTCGATGCGGGGCTCCGGATCCCAACGGCGAGCGTGGTGGGCGACGTGCTGCGGACCTTCGGGTTGGAGCTGGCGCAACTGACTCCAAACGCCGTGGCCCGGCTCGCGGTGTACAGCTGGGCCTTGCGCTCGGGGGCGTGCTGGCCCAGCGTGTCGCTGTTCGCCTACCTCCACGAGGCGCGATGCCAGCCGAAGGGCCGGAGGGGCGGGACGCTGTCGAGCTTCGGTAGCGTCTCTTTTACTCTTCGCTCGTCTTGCAAGGAGCTCTTCCCTGCGAACTCAACTCGCGGGAAGTGGGAGTCCTACTGGATGAAGCGGTGGTTCTACCACCGTGTGGAGAGCGGGAGCGGTCTTGCGTGCACGGGCCGGCCGATCGCGTTCAAGCCTTCACCCGGCCAAACGCTCGATGATGAGGACAAGCGGAGGGTCAAACGGCTCGTAGGCATGGCCGCCCGCTTCAACATGCGAGACCTTGCCGAAGAGTACGTGATGTACGGCGTGGCCCCGCTTGCCTACGACTGGCATCTTGCCGCCGAGAGGCTTCGAGATGACAAAGTTTCGCCGTGGGTTTGCTCGCTACCGGCGCCGCCCGGTCCCCGTAAGCCTCGATTGCGCCCCTCCTTTGTTGACGCGAAATGCGTTGTATGCGATGCTATTCTCCTTGCTTCGTGGATTTCCTTGGAGGAGGCGAGCAAGCGTGCGCGTGTTCTGGTCCGTACACCGCCCGGGAGCACGCGGCGCATGTCTTGCCGCCAAGGCGGGGCTGGGGCGACTAAACCGCGTGTGCGAGGTCCTGGGCCTTGCCGCGCCGGACCGTGTCGCTCCAGCCGATGGTGGAGCGAAGAAGAAGAAGGCCTCGTCTCGGAAGAGGGGCCGCAGCGGGGCACCTGCCGCGCCTGCTGCTAGTGTTTCCGAGGACGCGGCGGACGCGGAGTCAGACTCTGCGAGGTACGCCGGTCGGGCTTAGGTGGAGCGGCGCCGAGGGTGAGTGTCTTCGCAGCGCCCGGGACGGTGGGTTTGCGCGGCGGCGGCGGGGGAAGCCTCACCACCCGCCGGAGTCGCCGAGGCGGATCCCGTGCGGACCAGCGATGCCGAGGTGGAGGCCTCGACGGCGGTCGCTGCGGTGCCGGAGGCGCCCTCCGCGGGGGCGCACGTAGTCGTGCTGTCCTTGCCAACAACAGCGGGGACTGAGGTGCCCCCTTCGACGACTGCCACCATGGAACCTTCGCCCCCAGGCGCAGCAGCCGCGGGGTCTTCCCCAGCCACGACCATGTGTGCGGCCGGAGCTCCACCGGACACTACGGGGGTTCGTCGTGGCTACGGGCATCCGGAGCTTGTGGGATTCCGGCGCAAGCACCAGGGGCCCCGTGGCCTATGCGCCTTCTGCTCCTCTGGCCACACCGCCCGCCGCGCAGGGACAGCCGTCGTCCTCCCCGAACGCGGAGGCCTCTGCTCACGGCGGGACCATTTCTTCTGCTACCGAAGGTATGGTGACTTAGCTTACTCTGGTGTATGCTTTTATGCCTTGGGGTGATCACCCGTATCCTTGTTTGCAGCTTTGCTCATTCCGGAGGGGGAGCACCCGACGGAACACGGGGCCCCTGAGCACGTGAGCCCTGCGGACTTCGTGCCGCCTCCGGAGACGCTGAGGGCGTGGCGCGGGATTGTAAATGACGCGGCCACGAGCGTCGACCCGCAAGTGCTGCAGGCCTACGGTGCGGGGCGCCTCGAGGATGCTTTCGAGGTGTCCGGGGTGAGGGTAAGTACTCATGCGACCACGCCTGAGTTTAGCTGAGTTTGCTAAGTCTGTTGCCTTCTACAGACACTTGTCTTTGGCGAGCCACTCGCAAGCGGCCTATGCTCGTAGCCAAAAGCGCTCGAGGATAGGCTGCGCCGCCGAGGAGGAGCTGCTGCGAAGCCTCGCGCCCGCTCGCCCAGACGCCCGCATCCACCGGTGGAAGCTGAACGCGCGGCGGGCGCGCCGAGGGCTTGTTGCGTCGGCGCAGAGTCGCCGCGGCGGTGCTGAACAAAGTTCGCGGCGGAGCGGGACGGGCTCTGGAGCGGTCGCGCGCTAGAGAAGGAAAATGGGAACTTGCCTTGACTCTAGCGGAACGCAACCGACGCTGGCGGCGCCTCGGTGATTGCTTGGGACGCCATGCAAGCGCTGGAGAGCCATCTTCAAGGGTGGTGGCGGAGGTGCCGGACGCGCCGGTCGGAGGAGCTGTCTCGGATGCTCCGCTGGATCGGGATGCCGCCAACGTCGCGCGCGACGCGCGCGCCCCACGGCACCCATCGCGCGTACACCTCGGCACGCTTGGTGTGCGCTCCTCCAAAGACCGCGGCCGACGCATGTCGCTGGGTGAATGATCCCAGTGGAGATGACTGGCGGGGCGGAGTAATGTCCGCGCCGCCGCCCGCTCGCCGTGCCCTTGGGCCCTCTGCGACGGATCGGGATCCGTCGGGACGCTCTTCCGGATCTGCGGTCTGATGCCGCGGCGCCTAGGTGTAGGCGTGCGTTGTACTGTCCCTTGTTTTTGCTAATAAAGCGCACACTTTCTGCATGCATGCTGATTTTCACCTATATCCCGGCAGCTTCCTTGCTGGGGCGGCGGCGCCGACCTTTCAACCCGACGACGCTTCGACGCGGCGAAGGCAAGGTCGCTCGACTTTTGGGCAAGCGGCCTTCGTCGAGCGAGGCCCCGACTTTGGCGCGTGTTAAGGACGAACCCGCGGGGTAGAGGCTTAGAGCGGCCGGGATGTTGGCGGTCCTTTGTATATGTGACTCTTCCGTAGCGATCTCCGGCATTTTAAGTTGTGTGTTTGTGTCTTGATCGCCGTTGGCGGCATAGCTGCGCTGTGGTTCCGTAGAACGGACGATCCGTAGATCGGCGTATGCGGAGGCGCACCTCCGCGGTTTGCCTTGCTTTACGATCGGAGACTCGCGCGTGCGAGCCGAGGCCTCGGCGCTACGTCTTATTTAGAGTCCGTAGACTCTCACGTGCGAGCTAGGCTCGGCGCCACGTTGTATTTAAAGTCCGTGGGTGGCGCGTGCGGAGCGGGCTCAACGCTCGTCTTCTTTATAGTCCGGAGACTCGCGCGTGCGAGCTGGGCTCGGCGCCACGTCTTCTTTATAGTCCGGAGACTCGCGCGTGCGAGACTTGCGCGCGAGGCGCCCCCGTGCGGATTTTGTTTATACTCGATCCGTCACCTTGGCGGCGGCGAGTGCACACGCTAACGTCGTCTTTGGTTTATACTCGCCCCGCCCTCCTGGCGACGGCGAGTGCACACGCGCGACGCGCGTCTTTGGTTTATACTCGCCCCGCCCTCCGGCGACGGCGAGTGCACACGCGAACGCGCGTCTTTGGTTTATACTCGATCCCGCCCTCCACGGCAACGGCGAGTGCACACGCGAACGTCGTCTTTGGTTTATACTCGATCCGCCCTCCTCGGCGGCGGCGAGTGCACACGCGAACGTCGCGTCTTTGGTTTATGCGGCGGGAGCGCGCGCGCTTGGCGGCTTCGCACGCGTCGCCGCCCAAATTGCATGATGAAGAAAGATTAGCGGCAAATGGCGATCTTCATTACATCCCGTTTGCGGGCAAGCAATTACAGGAGTGGGTGTACTAACCGTTTGCCCTTGGTGAGTAAAGCCTCGGTCACTGGACCTTCGCGTTGTGACTCCGGCTCTAGGAGCGCCGTTGGGCTTCGCGTCGCGGGCACCTGGTACCAGGCTCGATGCGCCGGACCATGTCTTGGTCACCGCGGATGGTGATGATGGCCCGGGGACCTGGGATCTTCATGCATAAATAGTCGTGATGTGGTACTGCGCCGAAGGAGTTGAGGATGGGGCGCCCCAGTATGGCATTGTAAGGATACGGGAGGTCGACCACGTCGAAGGTGGCATCTTCGGTTCGCACATTGTCATCTCGGCCGAAGGAGACTTGAAGGCCGATCTGGCCTAGCGCCCGCAGGGGCTGTCCCCCGAAGCCCTGCAGTGGGATTCCGAGGCCCGGTGGCCGAGGATCCCCATTTGGTCGAAGGCCGCCGCAAACAATACGTTCGCGGAACTAACCCCGTCCACCAAGGCGCGCCCCACGTCGCATCCCGCGATGGTGACCCGGATGACCAGGGGGTCCTGATGAGGGAAGTCCACACCTTGGGCGTCATCAGGTGTGAATGTAACCTCGTGCGCGCCCATTCGGCGGTGCTTGCGGCTGGGTATGCCGCCACGTGATGTAATCTTCGCGCGTAGGCCTTCGCGCCGCGCGAGGCGAATTCCAGCGCGAGCCGCGGATATGACATTAATGACCTGCGGTAGGCTGCGTCGGGGGCGCAACGGCTGGAGGCCCTCCCGAGGCTGCTGACGTGAGCTTGGATCCGCAAGGTGCCTTCACGGGTTGCATTCCTGCGCGCTGCACCGCATCCCTGCGCTGTACCGCATGGGGCCTCGTATGGGAAGCGGGCGTGGGCCACCGCGGCGGCGCGCCCCGCCGCGATGGAGGTGCGATTCACGGGTATCGTGGATCGCCGCGGCCGTGGACTAAGCACCACGTCCACGATGTTGGTCGTCGTAGTCTCCACGACCCTTATCATCGCGGCCCCGCCACGCCGCGGCCCGCCACGGCGCCCGGCGCCTCGGCCGCCGGAGCACCTCGTCGGACCCGCCGATGTCGAGGACGCACGGTTCGCCTCGACCTTCTGCCGCCGCGCTTGGGCTGATCCGACGACTCCTATGCGAGTTGTCCTGCGGTCGGGCGCGTCCTCGGGCGACTCCTACTTACGCTTTCCTTCAAAAGCCGCCGACGGATCTTCGGTTTTGCCGAGGTTCGGCACGGTTAGTGTCGGAGTCGTCACCTTGCCTTCACCGCGTCTTCCTCGCCGGCATATTCTTCCATCTTGTCGAAGAGCCGCCACCGTCTTGATCGGCTTCGCGCATTGTACTCGGCCATCGGGCGGACGAAGGCCTGTATGGCTGCATTGACGATGGTGGTCTCGTTGATGTCCTTCACTTGACATCGAATCTTGGCGGCGTTTGAAGTAGTCCGGAGTTTCTCAGGGTTTTGCTTCACGGCAAAGAGTGGTCGGATCGACCGGTCGACGTAGTTTCCTTGGAAGTTGTTGTGGAGGCGGACGCGAGCTACTCCCACGCGTAGATGGAGCCGGCTCTATGGTAAAAAACCAAGAGAGCGCCACTCCTTGTAGCGCGAGGGGAGTCCTTTGCCTTCGTGGTGTCATCTCGCCGCGGCCGATCGCGGTTTCGTATCTGCGCCACGAACTCACGGGGTCCGTGTCGCCTTTAAACGAGTCGATGGCACTAGGGAACTTGAAGTCTTGGGCCATGCCGCTGCTGCAGCCCCGCCGAGAGCGGGACTCGGATCCACGCATCGCAGCGCGCGCGGCTGGGCGTGGGAGCCGCGATCGTATCGCCCTTCCGCGCGCGGGCTCGGGCCGCGATTCTTGGCGCGGCCGGTGACTCGAGCCTCTTGTATATCTCGACGGCCCGCAAAGGTCCCGGCTCCCGCTGGAACGCGTTGAGAGCGCGCAGCAGGCGCTTTCCATCCCGGTGCGGGCGGGTCGCGGTGCCTCCGGACGGCGGGTCGGCGCGGACGACCGCATCGCGAGTCCCGAGCTGCCGGTCGCTCCGTCGTGGCTACCTCGGACCGCCGGTCCGCACCCGCCGGCGAGGTTGCGATGGGAGCGGCGAGGTCGGTGTCGTCGCGTCGGCGGGTCGGTTGTCGCCGCACCGTGTCGGCGTCTTCGACCGCTGGTCCGTCCTCGCAACGCCGGTGGCGGGTTGGTCGTCGTTGTGCGGTGGCGGGGTTGGTCGTCACCGCGCGAACGTCAACGTCTCCGGCCACCGCGCCGCCTCGCCACCGCGTCGCCGCTGCCGATGCCGGCTCGTACCCATACGACGCTCCGCCCGGCCGCCTTCTTTCCCCGCCGCCGCGAGGAAGCTTTTGGTGCCATCTTTTCTTGATCTTGAGCTTGTCTTCGTCCTCCCACGGACGGCGCCAAGCTGTTGTGGCTCTGGACCAAGCAGAGAGAGATGGTAGTGGAAAGTGATGAAGATAAGTGTAATGGCTGGTCCTCCCATGGCTTGCACTCATATATATATGCACATGAGGAGTGCTTTACAGCTTATACCCTTACATCTGGTTATCCCTTCTGGGGCAGTTATGTCATTACACATGGCCTATTCTGGGCCTTATAATCTCCTGCCAGGCCTGCTGGGTTTAGGTGGGGGCCACCCCTATGACAAGGAGGCTAATACAATAGAAAAGGCTGCCCAGTTTTCAAGTAGCGCAAAACTCTTGTGTTCTTGCTCTATTCTTCCAACTTCGTGTGTGTTCATGTGTGAGCTCAGGCATGTTGATTGGCCAAAGTTCCTGTCATTTGGTATTAGAGCCAGGTTACACTGATCCATAATGTAGCCGGTTGATTCTGAGTCGCCCCGGTGCTCACAATCTTCATCGCCATGTCCCAAAGATCGTGCCGACGGAAACGGTGGTGCTCTAGTGGTACAAAGGGTGATGAAGGAGGTCGGGGGATCGGCGGCGTATCTGACACTCATGAAGACGAACTATAGTGATTGGGCCTTGATGATGAAGGTCGTGCTCTAGGCACACGGGCTCTGGGATGTCGTCAACACCGATGGCACTGAATTCTAGGAGAACAGGATGGCGTTGGAGACCATCCTACGCCATTTCGCAGGAGATGATCTCCATGCTTCCCGTCAAGGCAACCGCCAACAAAGCATGGGATACCCTAAAGACCATGCACATTAGCATTGATCGAGTGCACAAAGCCAATGCTTAGAAGCTCCGCAAGGAGTTTGAGGCTATTGCATTCCATGGCGGGGAGTCGGTCGACGACTTCGCATTGCGACTCACTGAGCTAATAAACCAGCTTAGCACTCTCGGTGACCCAGAGCCACCGCACAAGGTCATCGAGAAGCACATGCGTGTCGTCCCCTTTAGGTTCTCCCAAATCGCTCTTTCAATTGAAACTCTGTATGATCTCTCGACGCTCTCAGTGGAGGAAGTGACTCGAAGATTCACTATAGCAGTCATGATATCACTGTAGTAGTCGTAGGATGTTATGGTCATAGAACCACTATAGCAGTCATAGTTGTCATGGTCGTGTGACCACTGTAGCAAGCGTAGTGGTCATGATCGTAGAACCATTGTAATAGTCGTGTTATCATGGTCGTAGCCATAATGGTCATGGTCGTAATCATAGCGGCCGTGGTTGAAGAGTAGCGGCTGTGGTCGTAGTCGTAGCGACCGTAGTCGAAGAGTTTTCT
This sequence comes from Dendrocalamus sinicus, assembly GCA_036346575.1. NCBI lineage: Eukaryota > Viridiplantae > Streptophyta > Magnoliopsida > Poales > Poaceae > Dendrocalamus > Dendrocalamus sinicus. The sequence goes on along the minus strand of CM070660.1, from coordinate 3,699,027 downwards.
GTAGTGGTCGAAAATGCTCGACACGTGCTCAGTCCACGCGAGAGTACATTTTTCATTTTGTTAGCGTCTTGTGCGTCATGGCCTAGGTTTGTGGGATCGTGCAGGTGGTGGCGCATAATAAGGGTGGCTTCACCACCAGAGTTAGACTCGGATTCCCTTTAAATAGGAGGCTCATACAATAGAAAAAGCTGCCCAGTTTTTAAGCAGCGCAAAACTCTTGTGTTCTTGCTCTGTTCCAACTTTGTGTGTGTTCATGTGTGAGCTCAGATGTGTTGATAGGCCGAAGTTCCTGACAAATGGTTGATGGATGGAAGCCTGAGGTCGCAAATCGCGGCTCGCAAGTCCCGGGCTCAAGCAGGCAGGGCGCAGGTCTCTAGGGAGTCATGGGTGTAGGGAGTTCAGTGGGGGTGGTGGGGAGCACAGTGGCGGCAGGGTGGCCGCCTAGGACTGTGCATTCGGTTTGTTCGGTATATACGGTAAATACGGTATCGTTAGTTCGGTAGTATACGGTATTTCTGAAAATACGGTTCGGTATCGGTAAATCCCAATTTATTTCGGTACGGTATCGGTAAATACCATATTTACCAAAGTTGACGCAAATTGCAAACAATATAATGGACTAGCGAGACGAGTAGGCAACAATATATACTACAAGCCTTTCTAAAAAAAGATATTTGCAACCACAGTTCTAAAAAAAGCAAGGAATTCCTTTATATCAGTAGGACTGCAGCACAAGTCTGCAACATACCGTGACCAACAATAGAACTGGGTTTGCTATAAAAAATAAACGAGGTCTCTCAGTATTTGCCGTACATACGGTGACCTCAATATTTGCTGTATAAATGAGGCCTGACTCTCAGTGATGAGGTCTATCAAAAAAAGAAATCATTCATTTTTCATGTCTCTCAGTGACCTCGTCCCGAAACAATGAATCGGGTGACCAGTTCAGTTTTCACGTCTCTGACCAGTTCGGTTTATTCGGTTTTCCAAAAAAAACCGAACAACAAAAAAACCTTAAAAATAAAAACCGAACCGAATATCGAAAACTGGTCAAACCGAGTTGACTAATTCGGTTCGATTTTTTGTCCAATTTTTTCGGTTCGATTGAGATTTGCACAGCCCTATGGCCGCGAGTGTCTAGAGAAGTGGTAGCCCTAACGTGAGGATGAGTGTGGCCGTGGGTGCTATGGACGTGGCCACGTAGAGACTACCGGAATGGGCTGTCAGCCTCAGCCGTGGGCCAATTGGGACTAACTTAGTAATAAGCTGCCATGAGGTGATGTAGTGTATTCTTTGTGTATTAAGGAGATATATACTAGATTTTTTTTTAAAAAATTTGAAGATGTAACTGTATCCATGCATCTACTGTAACTCGGCCCCCAACGGGCACCAATTGCTGTCACAAGCGATCGATCGAGTTTAACTAATCTCACGGCGCGTACAAAAAATCATGTAAACTCAATCAGAACAAGAAAACCAAAAAATCCAGATAATTAAGTACTAGCTAGTGCACTGGTCAATTCAGCAATTCGGCATCCATTACTCGTGACCAAGGCATGTACATACTAGATTCTGATTTTTGGTTTCTGTATGAAAAAACTAATGGCGCAATTTTTTTTAACTATGTCTTGTGGTTTTTGTTATGTTTTATGAGACGATAACGGATGATACATATGATTTTAGACTCAAAAACCGCTTCGACAAACAGCTTCGAGAAGCTGCCTTGTTTATTTTCGGTTTTAAGAGAAACCGAAACTAAAAGCTATAAAAAACCAACAAGAATAGGGATAATATAGGGGTTATAAGCGTATTACACATCTCACTTCTTTTGCTCGCGTATCTCTTTCTCATTTTCTCACTATTTATTGTTTTTTTCTAAAAATTATTACTATTTATTTTTAATTAAAAAACAGCGGTCACCGCTAATATGAACAGGCCCGGCATCCATTGCGCCATCGGAGAATAAATCCACCAAATCAACGGCTTTCTCTCGCCACGAGCAGAGTTAAGGTTAGCTGCGTCGATCGACTCCAAGACGCCACGTAGGAACTTCGGTCTCCATACGTTTGCTGGCAAATTACGGCGGTTGTTAGTGTTAATCAACATGTTAATGTAAGGTTAAGGAATGCAAAGGAGGCTGCGTGGAAAGTGTGTATGAGTGGCACAAACCTTTTCTTTTGTAGACATCTGCCGGCATGTTTGAATCCCCAACTGAAGGTACGACTTGACTAACCAGATCCATCTCTGCTCCACTAGAATACCCTCAACGGTTACAAATATATTTGTTGTTTTAGACAACGATTTGTTGTTTAAAATATAATTTTAATGACTAATTATTATTATAATATATCTATAAAATCTAATAAAATTATAATAGTATAAAAGTATTTTTTAAAGACAAATCTAAATATATAATTTTTATATATCTAATTTAAATATTTTAAAAAGATATTTATAATTAAAGTTTTAAAAATTTGTCTGCACCTATATTCAGTGGCGGACCCAGGAAAAAATTGGAGGTAGGGCGAAGTGTAATAGCGGATCCAGAAAAAAACTAGGTAGACTGAAGTAGTACCCAAAAGCAAAAGAATCCATGATCAAACTATATTGCAATCACACTAATAAAAGTATGTGATACGAATTGCTATACCCTATTTTGGTGAAAACATCATGACCAAATTGTTCATGTAAAGGGTCGTGCTTGAAAAGGAAGCAATAAAAGCAATAGGCCGCATCTTTTGCTACACTATATTCCAACCAATCGTGCTTTTTGTACCATGATTCACGAAAGGCTCTAAGATCCTTTCCATATGTTTTACGAGGGTAATTATGGCCAATTGGTTGACTAGGGCCCTTCAACAAATAAGCCCTCCTCACTTGATCTCTAATGTCAGGATGAAAATCATCAAGTGGTATACGAAGTCCCGGATCAGCAATGATGTGATCCGGGTTGAATTCCTTAATACCTTCATCCATTTGTTGCCGTTGTTCAGCTGCAGTCTCTTGTTCTTGTGGTCGTTGTTGTGCTTGGACTTGGTTCGATTGGACTTCAAGTTGAGATTGTACATGTGCGGCCACCGTTCCGCTTTCCTTGGTACTTCTGCTTGACACTTTGCTAAAATAGCTATTCAAATTCTTTCTATTCATTTTGAATTTGAACAAGCCTCAGATCACTGTTTCTGGAGAGGTAAAAATATTAGCACCCTCATTTTGACAAACTAGTTCACATATTCTACAATACAAGCCTCAATAAAAATGCTTAATGCTCAAATCAGTGAATTACCTCAATCATTCACTCAAGCCTCAGCCGACTGCTCACTGCTCCAGTGCTCAAAATATCTAATTCCCCGAATCCCAGCGCCCGGCTCAAGCCTCAAATCCACCGACGCCCCAAGTCCCCAACCACTCCTCAAATCCACTTCTCCACCGGGGTGACCGGGCGCTGGCTCCCTGCTCCCAGTCCCGCTGGCGGGCTCCCCGCGACCGGCCTCCGAGTCCCGCCCTCCGGCCTCGCGCCTCCGGCCTCCGGCTCCACTTTGCCGCCGGGCTCCCGGCGCCTCGCGCCTCGCTGGGCTCCTCGCCTCGGCACAGGCGGCCAAGCGCGCGCCGTCGAGACTCCTCCGCTGGCGCGCGCGCGCCTTCCTCGCCTCTGCGCGCGCCGCCGGGAATCGGGATCTAGGGTTAGCGCTATTCTTCCTTCGATTTGGTGTTGGCCCGTGCCGCCGTGCGTACCGCGTAGTATATCTCGTGCTTTGTTCAGTTGTTGGGCCGTGTGTTGCTTGGGCTATCCGCTAATGGACTTAGGCCTTGTGTGCTTCCGGAGTTCCGGGCTTCCGGCAAGATGTGCACTGTGCACCCGCGATGTCGCTCGAGTTACGGCGCGGGAGGGGGTTCGGCGGTGAAGAGCTCGAGGCGGCGCCCGCCGCACGAAGGGTGGGTCCGCCCCTCTATATTCAAGACAATGTGTTTCTATGACCGAATGGAATAACACGGTAAGGCTTAGGCTCCACTCGCCACCTACCACTGGGAAAAATTCGTCAGTGGCTCGATCCTCGCTATGGTCAAGCAGGATTTCGATGGTTGATTACTGATCATTTGAGCTTAAACCTTTTCTCGCACTGTTTAATATTATTTTAGACTTATTTTAATACTGTAATTATTATAAGTTTTTCAACATAATTAAATATAAAAAAATTATGGTCATTATGAGCAATACAAAGAAATAAGAAAAAGAAAAAAAACTAAAAAACTAAAAACTAAAATTAAGGAACTAAAAACTAAAGACTCAAAGCTAAAAGCTTAAGCTAATAGGGCATGGCCGAATCAGGATTTGTAAGGTAGCAAAAATATCAATCAATCAATCAACGGTCACGGACTCACCGGTGGTGACTATTTTGTAAGTGTATAGCGTGGTGTACTTGCTAATTACGCATGAAATTGAAATGTGCAGCAGGGGCGGAGCCAGGATCCAGACAAAGGGGATCGACCCGCCAAGGCGCCGACGTCATGGGTCCTAGACGCTGTGTGTCGGCAAAATTAAATATACACATATATAATTATAAAATCAAATGTAGTATGATAAAATTTTAAAATCCGTAGCAACGCACGGGTATTCAGCTATTTCTCTAAGAAAAGACAGTGAAAATGGCTCTCAAATGGGTGATTGGACAATTAAACTCAGAACGAAAAAAAAGCCGTGTGCAATTTGATCCATGAAGGCGCCATCAGCTTAGGCAAAGACTGATACTTTTCTCCAAAAAATGTTGGAGCAGTCACCCATGTATAGCACTCTTAAGCACGAGGGAACCGCCAAGATACCATGTACTGATGTGACACAAATCACTGGAAGTTTTTTGTGCGACACAAAGAGACCATTTTTTTTCTTTTCTACGAGAGAAGGACGTATACGGCGACAAACATTACGTAGATTTAAATTTAATTATACTAAAAAAATCTAACAGCAGCTACAGTATCAAAAATGTTTTAAATAGTGAAAAAAAACTAAAAGTTTAAGTTTTAAGCTATAATAATAATGAGCACTACCTTAATTCACTATAATTAATTAAAAGAAAATTTGAGCCGTTCGAAGAACCAGCAAATTGTAGGGGGAGAAGAGAACGCCGCGAGTAAATTTAGGGGTTTGGTGGACCATTGGGGGGGGGGGGGCAGGCCCCTGCCCCCCCTCTCTCTCCGCCCCTGTGCAGGTCGTCTTCAATATCGATACTACTGCTATACAATAATACAAACTTGCAGCTAATTGTCTGCGACGTCACGGAACATTACGGAACATATTATGTGCATGAGCGTGCGTGTCAGGTGTAACGACCCCATTTGAAGACGTCTATTTTCGTTGCAATTGTCTAGGATGCTTATGCTTTAAACTTAAAAGTCAACTTTATTACGGAGCATTACGACATATCGAGTTTTTCAGCAGAAAGCATATAAGTATAAAGTTTATATTATATGACAAAAGAATATAAAAAAAATTACATACGTGCCTGAACGAGGACGAGACTTACAACCAGTAATCATTTTCTACGAGGGGATCATTACATGTTATCTTCCTAGACTTCTTCTGTTGATATTTAAGCAAGCATGAGTACAATTATACCCAACAAGTCACATAGAAATGTCTAATTATCTACTTGCCAGAATTCAATAGAGTGGATTGTGTTGGTTTTCTTACTGTATTTGTCGACACAAGTTTATTTGTAAACAATTTTAAACATGAAAAGTAAAATATTATCTTCTTATGAGAAAAGGAGCAAAATATAAAAAAGTTGGCTTTGTGGTGTCTCGTATGTGCTACGGCCGTGAGAAATTGATTGAAATCGAAGCTATCAATAGAATTGGCTACAAGCATAGAGTATGTAGAAGCATCTATTTTTTAGCAACAAGATATATCAATTAAATACTTACATGAGGTGAATATGCTAACTTTAGATAAAATGCAAGAAATAGGAATTATACATGGTATATCATCTAATAAATCACATGTAATACCTATATCCATCTTAGACTTAGAATATTCCTTAAGAATGAGAATTTCATGCTTTCTTTTAGTTTATTGTAATCATTTTGAAAAGAGACATTCTAATTCATCAAAATCTTATACTTAGTATTTTCCTTCCCAAGGTATTGAGTAAACTATTCTAACGTATCCATCAACTCATTATAAGAAGGTTCATCATTGTCATTATCATTATTATCTTCTTATTACCTTTTGTCATGAAGCATTGAGTTGATATAGAGGGGCTTGTGGATTCTTCATCGTCGGAGCTAGATGTTGAGTATTCTTCTCCCGACATCCACTCTTGTATACAATCATCATCGGTTGATATGAATATTTCATAATTATCTTCAATTTTCGTCCACATATCATGAGCGCTCTCGAGATTGCATATTGAATTGAACACCTCTACACTCAAGCACTAAATAAAGCGTTAGTTGCTTGTGCATTGAGATGTGAGCATCTCTCTTCCTCAAATGTTGGAGCAAGAAGATCCAATAGAGGAGAAAAACCCATATGTACAATCCGCCAAATTTTATGACTCATGGCCTTAAAATAACATATCATGCGAATTTTCTAATTATCATAATTTGTACTATCAAATAGAAGTGCTTCATCTAGGTGCACTAAATTACTAGTCGTCATTCTTTAAACTCTCTAGGCGGTGAAATCTAATAAATAAGAGACCAAACTCTGATACCAATTATAAGATCAAGGAGACTGACTAGAGACCAAACAATTTTTTTTTGTAAAGGTATACTACGCTCTCCAATATCCTTCAATGACTTAATTCACTCCCATATGATCTTCATACCTAAGGCCTAGAATCCAACGGCTTTGATAATTTAACTTCCATTTTTGCAATTTGCTCCTAGGCTATCTCCCTTCGGTATTTAGTCACAGTATTATTGTCGTCCGAAACTCCAGTCAGCAAGTGTCATCATTTATTTGTTCCACCGACCATACTCTTTTGCATTGTGTCATTCACCATTTCATTAATCCAGCAATGGTTATCTAATTCTCGCCTAACTCTGTACTTCCAACATAAATTTGTGAATCAAATCTCGTATTTCACTATGTATGTATAATCCCAATCTTGGATTCATTATTGGTCAACTTCTCATCTTTACAGTCTATTGAAAATCCAATACCCTTACTCTGGACCCACCAATCAAATAATTTTTATTGCATCTCCCAAATTTTTGTCCAATCGGGATCACGAAATTCTTATATGAATCTGAATGTCCACCACATCTTTATAAATCCAATCTTAGGTTCGTCAATTGCCAATTTAATCAGCTTTCCAATCCTATGAAGATCTAGTTTTTTTAGATCCACTGATGACTTTCGTATCGTGACCTCCTAATAATCCAGTCTGGTGTCTTTGATCCAAATTCATAGTTTGCTTCCCCAATGATCAACCTAAATCTTTATTGTCTATCTACTCTTCTATTCTGAATTCTAATGATTATCCAACATTATTACTTTTAAATTCACCAGTGTCATGTATATCAGGACTTCCTAATAATCCAAGATTGTACTCAAAATCATAGTTGCTCCTCTAGTAACCGCCTAAATCTTCAGTGACAACATCCGAATTAATTTATCATGAACATCTTCCAGGAATAATGTTATTAATCAAGCCTGTACTCCGATAGCTGTTATCATATCTCCAATTTCCTAAAACTCTATTAATTCATCTAGCAATCGATCATATCTTATTATTCCATTATTGTAATCATCTGTTAGGAATTATATTACTTATCAATGTTATACTCCCGCAACTATTTCCATATTTCCTATTTCTCCAAGAATAACTTAATTCATCTGTCTGGTTAATCTATTTATTTAAGCTCCTCCAATTCATTTACCCAAAATTCACACGACTATTTCCTCCAAGGATAAAACAATTAAGTTTCAAGGGTAAGCATCATGATTCTTGGCCCAAGTGTGTTTTCATAGACAATTTACAAGAGGAGTATTGGATTTATTTTTCACTTTGAATTTGGGATGAGAAAGCTTCAGAAGTAAAATGGCTAGGTTAACATATAGATGAGAGGGAATCATCTAAGAGAGATGAGAATGAGCCATTTAACTTATATTTGTGAAAATAGATACTGAGGAAATAATTCTAGTTATACACTAACGGCCAGGCTAACTAGGTCACGACTTGCAGTCGATATGCTCTGATACCATCCCTGTCAGACCCAGATTATATAATCCGGATTCTACTGTGTTTAGCTGCACTATTCCCTAGATCAGTAGATAGTGCACACAGTTACAGTTATGGACATCAAAATACATATCATGTGAAAGTATAAATATAATAGTAAACTTACTCATGGGCCGATGAGGCCGAAATCATTAAATTGCAGCAGCAGAAGAACGGAGCACACAGGTGGGACCTTCAGGAAATGCCCACAGGCAGCCAACTGGAGGTTCGCGGCCTAACCCTTGACATCTTCATCTTCTCTGCCAGCTTGTCCAATCTTGTTGCCGAGGCGAGGTGATTTGATTTCTGATTCTGAATTTGTCGCAAAAGCGAGTGTGAGCACTCCAACCCCGTGCTCCGCGAGCCAACACACAGAATGCAGATAAATAGTATGCATGGCTCAACAAAGGAGAGGCTCGGGTTATTTTATTTGCCAAAAATCGCTTTTGGTAGCATTATCATGATTTAATTTTAGTATTGTTGTCGTTACCTAAACTCCACACAACAATTGCCATAATTGACTTAATCCACCGAAATTACACTTCCTTTATTTATTGACTGCTGTCTAAGATTCCAAACAGCGAGTATCATTAATCATTTTGAATCCACCAATATCTTCCGTGTTCTAAATTCCTAATAATCCAATCTTGTAATTTCTATTCATCAACTCTTTATCTCTAAATTCCAATGATCAACTAACACCATTGACTTTTAAATCCATCGAAATCATTCATTTTCCATCCTTTTGTTACTGATCCAAAACCATGATTCATTCTTACAATAATCAATCTCATTTTCTATTATCTATCACTAACTAATTCACTAGTATACCCCCACCAAGTACATCAATGATCAAATCTACGACTCACTAGTATACATCCACCGAGAATACACTTTATCAAGATTATAATCCACTACTGGTTATGATTCCTCCAATATTCTCAGAAATTCAATTCATCCATCTAGTGTCTAATCCAATCCTATTAATTCCCAATATTGTCAACATCGCCCAAGAATTTATATCAAATATCAGTGTTGTAATCCAACCATTACCTTCGCATTTCCTAATACTCCAAAAATCATATAATTCATCTATCTGGTCTATAAATCCATTTGGGCTCCACCCATTTATTTCTCCTAGACTCCACACTATCATTAACCCTCCTATGGTTAATCATGAATCCACCAACTTCTTTATGTGATTGCCATAAACAGTCATCTTCCCTTCTTATGACTCTATTTATTCTTCCTGACATTTTATTTGTGAGAAATGTTTCCATTATTTAAAAAAAACATATAATACAAAGAAATTCCCTGAGAGCTAGCAGTTTTGAACAAAATCATAATGTTCAAGAAAATACAATAATAATAGCGATCCAGATTCCATCCACCGTTACATGGCATCCGCACCATATAGCATCTTTCAGCGTTATAGCCGCTTAACTTACCACTGGGACGACACCCAGGACAATTCAAATCAGGGCTTTCCACTGCCCTTCCACTTTTCCAATCCCACCCATAAAGCATTTTGTAATAGAACTATATCTGGTTAAGTTCCCATGTCCGCCCTTGACCGTGGGCACGGCTATTCGAATAGTTTTGACTTTGCAGAGTTTGTACACTTTCACCACAAGAGACAATCAACTCGTTGCCCCACACGATTCCTTAAAGTGTGGTTGAGCAGACCATCACAGTGACTTTTCAAAGTATCTAGTCCCTTCAGTCATCTCACCTTATGGGCTTCTCCCACTTGCGGTGGGTCCCATCTATGCGCGGGATGTTTCCTACAGCCACTACGCAGCTCGGGTTCTACTTCCCGCAACGTAGGACAGTGGGAAACTTCACCCCACCGGTGTCCCTTCAGCCCCCTTGCCATAGCGTAGCCCCTTCAATCCCTACTAGTGAGATGAGTCCGGTTTCGATAAATTTACTTAGCCAAGTTGTATTTCTGGACTTGTGGTTGTACTATTTTACACAGAGGTCATGACAAGATTCGGTCCTTAGTGGTATCAGGCGGTCTACCACTAACCCACTTTGTGCATCCACTGCACCACACTCACACCATCAAACCAATCCGCCCAGATATTTAAGCAAGTTGGGGATTTTGGGAGTATAAAATAATCATGTCCAAATATATACCAGTCATTCCCACCATGACTGCCCAAACAGTTTCTCATGATTGAAATTGATAATGATACTTGGGGCATTTCAGCGCCCCGAGTACCTATGCAGTTCTAAGCATGGCGTATATTTACGGACTTACTTTTGAAAGATTACCATTATAATTTTGCTAAGGCGACAAGGTTCACATATTCAAGTATTCCAAAGGAGGTGTAATATTATTCAAGGCAAACAATGGGCATATAACTAGAATCTTAAATTAAACATGTATTTGAATATAAAATAACAGCATGCAATTTAATAATTTAAAACAAAATAATTTGCAGAAAATGTAGGTTCGACATGATCAAAGTATTGACTCGTCTGGCGCGGTTTACCGCGGTCTTGAGCTCACGCAATGCTATCTCTTGATCTTTTAGGCTCCATCTTCACTTCGAGCTTGATCTCGCTTGATCCATTGAATCTTCACGACTTCCAATTTCTAATTACGTGGCAAACGACTGAATCCAAATAAAAGCAAATAACTCAAAAGATCCAAATAAATCCGAATAAATTCAATTTAGTTTTATTATGAGTTAATGAGTGATCTGAGTTATTTAAGGTAAGGTTGATGGTAGAATACGATGACTTGATCTTTTTATTAACAATTTCTTGTATTATTTTGGTATTTATCAAGGAAGTTCCATGAGTTAAGTTGAACCCATGAATTGATGTATTTTGTTGGGTGCTAATGTTCTGGGCATATGATATATGTGTGTATAAGTAACTTTTGCAAATTTTAGCTTACAGAGTTAATCTTATGGGGCTATATTTATAGCATTTTGTGGTACGATATTTTATGTACCCCCATTTATTACTAGGCTAAGTTCAATTTGAACTAGGGTCTATTTATACGAGTCCCAGCTTGCTATATATACAGTTATGCTCAATCTTACTATTATACTAAAGCTAGTGTTAAAATTTAGTGATGGCACTATTTTTACCCTCGCTTACACTTTAGCTACCATTAGGTTTATTTTTACCCTAATTCTAGTTTAAACTTGGTTATCGAGCAGAGCTTATTGATAAAGTATGTATCATTTTAAGTAATCCCAATTACTCGTGTTAATGGTTCTGAGTTCACTTTAAAGTATGTATATGCCTATGAGATTATTTGAATCTTGATGACCTAGGGCCAATATATTAAAATGTCACTGAGGCTTTATTAATGGTGGCATGATGAATATTGGGCATATACATTTACATGTTAATTAAGGGCCATCTTTATTAAATATAGACATTTATCCAAAGCCAATTCTCCTCATTAGTGCTTTTAATAAATAATTAGGTTTACAATTTAAATATTAAAGTCACACTAATTATTTATCATGACAACTAATCCAATTCAAATCATACATACCTTGTAATAACTAATCCATGATTAGACATTTATTAAGCTCATGTATATTCTAATAAATTTTGTACCTTCTATGGATGTACTTTTAATTAGAATTTTTATTAACTTTGGGTTTTTAAGCTAAACTATGGCTTTAATTTGTAATTAAACCTCAATTAAATATTTACACTATATTAGTTACTCATGCAGCAAATAACCAGATATTAGATGTTAATTAATCTTATTCTAATTAAATTTACTGCACTCTCTAGATTATTCCCCAATTTCTCCTTGATTTTTATTGATTAACACGAGCTACAAAATGTGGGTGAAAAGTTGCGGCCGGCCGGAATCGAGCCCAAGACCTCGGGCTGGGACATATTAACGCGCATTTGGCTAACCAAGTGACCGATCGGTGTTTCTTGTCTTTTTGGGGAAGGAGTGAACTCATAAAGCGACGGGACTGAGGACTCACCGGGGAAACCACCGGCCGAAGACAGAGGAGACGGGGGCGCACGGCCATTTGCGTTGCCGTCGGTGAGGATCGGCCGGGTAGGCATCGGAGACCCGCAAAACGGGTTCCCCCGCAGATGGTGAAGGTGTTGGTGGGGTCCACGGGGCCGTGGTGGCGTCTGTGGTGGCGGCGTCGACGCGAGCGGCCGAGGCGGGACGGATCGGGCGCCGGCGACCAGAAGGAGAGAGGAGGATTAGCACGCGCATGAGCGAGAGAGCGGTGAAGGCTTACCACGCGACGGCCGAGCCGGAGTCACCGAAGCGCCGCGGCATGGGGCGGTGGCGGCAGGGTGGATCCGTGCGCGGCGACGTGGAGGCGGGAAAGGTCGGCCGACAGCGGGAGGAGCTAGGCGACGCCCCGAGGAAGCTCCTGCTCTGACGAATCGGCTTGGGATGGCTCCGAGCGGCGGATTCCCCGTCGGCCGGAGTTGGAAGAGGAGGGTACACCGGCGGCGTTAGGGACCCTAAGACCGCAATTCCTTTGGGTGGGGAGTAACGCAGGGCAAGAGGGTTCAAATGGGGGTCTCGGGCTTCTTATAGCTGAATGGAGGGAGGCGCAGCTGGCGAGAACCGGGCGGCGGACCGGGCGGTGGCGGCGGACCATCGGGCACAACCCGGCGCAGGGCTCGGCGCAAGAAAGGATCAAGAAGCGCGCGTGAGAGAGAGAGGAGGCAGCGCGGCAAAGATTTGGGAGGGATTCGGCGCAGCAGAGAGAGAGAATAGGGGCGACGCGGAGGGCGCTCAGCCACTGAAGGGAGAAGGAGGAGGAGAAAAAGAAAGAAGGTGGCAGGCGCGCTGCGCTTGGGGGAGCCGCTGGGCAGAGAGAGAGGAAGTAGGGGGGAAAAGAAAAGGAGAGAGGAAAATGAGGGGGCCCACATGGGAGTGAGAGAGAAAAAAGAGAAAATGAAGGGCTCAAGCCAAGATTTGAAACTTAGAATTTATTTAAAATGTTAACTTTCATTGGATTTATTGATTTTGAGTTTTGAGTGATTTTCCAAATTTGAATTCTCAGTTTATTTATTTAAATGCGAGCTTTTAATACTTGTTTTGGTCAATTTGATTGAAGGTAGATTTTGCTTTAATTTGATCTCTGGATTTGGGTGCAACTTGGAATTAGTTTAAAATTTGCAATCCATGGTATTACATTATCCCCATTATTTAATATTTAAGTTTTAAATTTTGTGTGTATATCCCTGAGTTTCCCATTTCTTTTAATATCTCTATTGTTTTTGCTTGGCTATTATTTCTTAGTATATTACTTTGTATGACACGAAACTCGAGACATTTCAAATAAATGTGCAAAAAGGAATTTTGAACACCAACAAATCGCATGAAATATTTTAAAAATTATATATTTTTGAACATCCAAATTTTGGGATGTTACATACTGGTAGTACCGCACCACACAGGCCGGTAGTACTGCAAGCCGATCGAATAGCTCACATAGAGCCGATCGGACCACTCACACAGAGTCGATACTACCTACGTCCGGTCATACCGCGCAACACATGCCGGTAGTTCTGATTTTCAGTAGTACCGTGCCACACAGGTCAGTAATTCCGATCTCTGGTAGTACCATGCAATACACATCAATAGTTCTGATTTTCCTGACAAGTGCATATATTTTAACAAATCTTGCAAAATATATTTACAAATTATAGTATTATGTACACAAGGATCAACCATGATTTCTAACAAGTTGCAAAATATATTTGCACACTTTTGAAATCATGACACAAGGTATAGATACATGGACTTAACACGTTTGCAAAACACATTCGTAAACCCGAGTCACATGCTACAAGGATTATATATGAGCTTCAATCATTTGCAAAACATATTTGCAAATATAAGCCTCATACCACAAGGAATAGAAAACATGAATTTCAAACACTTGCAAAACACATTTGCAATGTATAACCCCATATTATGAGTATATATGGACTACACAAGCTATATATACTCAAGGGTATGTTTCAAAATAAAGATCCTTACTATGTGGAAAAAAGAATATGGATCAATACTAATGAAACCATAACACATAGAGTGAACTCCATCTAAATGTGTGCATATAAGAATGTGTAATTAAAAACATATGCACATATTCAAGTTAGATTTTTGGTGAAGTTCAATCTATATTTTGGATCCGAGGAATGCAATAAGATGTAAGAATAAGATGTAGAATGCATACCTCCATGATCTTCACCTCTTCATCCAAATGAGACTTAAGCAATATCATAATCAATGAATATGTTAGTCTCACAATTGTGTTTGTCATTATATCCACAAAAATATTTGTCATTAATTACATCCAAAATGAGACTAGGCAATATTATAGTTGATAAGTTAGTCTCGCAATTGTATTTGTCATTATCACTAAAACCACCTTAATGGAGTTTGAACTTACACACGGCCCAAAGCCCACTGTACCGGCGGCGTGCCGTGCTAGTCCTAGCCCAGCCTAAGTCACTATAGATGATGGAGGCGGCGGCCGCCATCTTCATTTCTCTCGTGTCTTTCTCTTTAAAAACTAGTTAAAATTGAATTAATTATGTAAAAATATGGACACGTAAATATGATATACGCATATCTAGTAGAGGACTGTAAGATCACTCTTATCACAAACCTCAAACTCATCACAAACGAATCTCAAAAATATAAAAGAAGAGAGTCTCATCACATGCATTGCAAAAAGATACTATAAGATCACTCTCACTCAATAATCCATAACAAAACTTTGTCATGGACTGTGCCGAATGATATCGTCGCACAGGAAAAGTTTTCCTTTGAGCCAATTAGACACTCTCACTCAATAATCCATAACAAAACTTTGTCATGGACTGTGCCGAATGATATCGTCGCACAGGAAAAGTCTTCCTTTGAGCCAATTAGACACTCTCACTCAATAATCCATCATAAAACTTTGTCATGGACTGTGCAGAATGATATCATGGCACAGGAAATGTCTTCCTTCGAGCCAGTTAGACAGCCATGGTTTGCAGCAAAAGACACCAGTCAATATCATCATTTGTATTGATCCATCCTCAAACAGGAGATCAAATTTTACTAATCTATGGTTTTGTGCTGATCTACACAATCACATTTCATTCTTCTAGACACAAATATTTCATTCCATTATTGATCAATACTACATACAATATTTATAAGTCCCACTTTAAGCAACAAGGCAAGCTTTTTCATTGAAAAAAACCGGTGGAAAACAGCGGTTTTCTAGTATGCTTTATGCCAATTTGTGATTTATTTAATTTAGCTTAGTTGTGACGAATTGTCCAATCATGCGCCGCCACGTAGTGCGGTTAGCTTTCTATTGAAGTCCTCTTTCCACCGTAGTGAGAGGCTGTGAGAGCCATCCATATCCAGAATCTCACACAAAGATGAGGATTGAGGAGCCCGAACACGAGCGCGAGGTGGAGCACCTCGAGCTCATCCCGGGGATGCCGGACGATGTCGCCGTTGACTGTCTGGCGTGTGTCCCGCATGCCTCCTACCGCGCGATGCGGCGCGTCCTACGGGTGGAGGAGCGCTGCGGTCAGTGGCGGACGCAGAAATCTTGAAATAGGTGTTCAAAGTTATAAAAATATTTTTCAGTACAAAATATAAAGGTCTACAGCAACAATATGGTTGAGCTAAAATATTCCAAGAACAGTAAGAAACTAACTAAATGCTTTCAGGGACGCATGGAGCACAAGTATTCGCAATTGGAGTCATAATGGACTTGATAATACCCCCAAAAGAACCACAAACTAACACGAGCAACGCCACGACTTTCGATGCATCCCATCGTTCTACTGATCCATGCTCAGCTACCACACTTGTACAAACGGAGAAATCTGAGGGAAAAAAGCTCCAGAAATGGCAAGTAGTATCAGGCAAGAGTCAGCGAGTAGGGCAGCATTACAATACCTTCGCGAGATGCGGATGGGTGAGAGGTGGCCGGAGGCGTCGTGCGCCGCGAGCCCAGCGCCTCCCGGTCTCGCTGCTCGCGCATTGCCTCCGTCGCCGGCGCGCCATTGCGGCTGGAAGAAGCTTCTCTGCGAGGGCGACGCTTTAATTACGATCGCAGGAGCTAGAGCGGTTGGGAATTTTTGTACGGATAATCCATTTTTATTCAAATTACGAAATATACCCACGGAAAATTTTTACGTAAATAGGCTCCAATTGCCTAATGGTTGGGCGATCGGAGCCTTCGCTAACCATTGGGCGACTTTAATCTAGTCGCTCTACCGTTGGCGATCGCATCCGATCGCCCAACCATTGGCGACTTAAATGCGATCGCCCAACCATTGGGCATCGCACTCAAGTCCTCGTGAATGTTTTAAATTTTTTCAATTTTGTAGTTTTAAACTGGTAAAAATCTGCTGGAGTTGTAATAAAAGTTTATGTTCATTGTAAATTATAGGTCTGTAAAAATTTTGGGAAATTTTTTTAGGAACGATTAAGTAGAACGATCGGTACATACGATGGTAAGTGATATTTTAATATTATTGAGAATTCGTGTCTCTGGGCTAGGATTGGGTTGAGGAGGATAGACGGGCTCGTGGTCGATTATCACGACGGTTCTACATACAAACCGTCTGTAATACTCTTTATCACAAGTTTTATATACCGATGCAATATAAACAACTAGTCTGAAAAGATAAAATACCAAAGTTGTATATGGCTTATATATACTCATTTAAAAGGTTTCGACGAGATCTACACCTTTTCAGTTGAAGCAAAATCCAAATTCGAAAGGAAGACCAAGAAAAAGGGTGAAAACGAAACTAAAAACTTACGACGCAGGTTTAGATCCAAAGATGACCGATTTTCGGGGTCTTGGAGGGCGACGGGCGCAAGCAGGTCGTTTTTATTGGATCGGGCTCGTCGTTAGCTTTCCAACGAGTACAAGAACGTCGAAAACGGACATTGTATGCAAAAGTTATGCCCGTTTCATCAAGGTGTGTCGGAAAACAGACTAAAACTGCTATAACTTTTGATCCGTGGCCGAAATTGCTCAAATTTTTTCTAGAGGCTGTTGGATGTATGAAGAACAGCTCCACCAATTTTCACTTTTTGGCGAAGGTTTGATGCACTTTCCAAATTCTCGATAAATCAAAATATTACTTATCATCGTATGTACCAATTGTTCTATGGTCATTTGTTCCTAAAAAAAGTTTCCCAAAATTTTTTACACACCTATAATATACAATGAACATAAACTTTTATTACAACTTCAGCAGATTTTTTACCAGTTTAAAACTATAAAATTGATAAAATTTAAAACATTCACGGGTCTGAGTGCGATCGCCCAACCATTGGCGACTTAAATGATCGCCAATGGTTGGGCGATCGGATGCATCGCCGAGGGTAGAGCGACTAGATTAAAGTCGCCCAATGGTTATGAAGGCTCGATCGCCCAACCATTAAGCGATCGAGCCTATTTCGTAAAAATTTTCCGCGGATATATTTCGTAATTTCGAATAAAAATGGATTATCCGTACAAAAATTCAGCGGTTGGGAGCCGGAGGTGATGACGCGGTGTCGCCGACTCGCCGGTCGGGCCCGCCGTTGAGGTGCTGCGGAGCGAGGGCGGGACGGCGGATCGGGATCTGGTCGTGTCGCAGACGGCGGTCGGTGGACCTCGCGATCGCGCGCGCCGCGAGCGGAGGGTCGGAGCGCGGCGGGCGGAGGTCAGAGCGGAGCGGATCGAGGGGCGAGCGCCGGACCGGAGCGCGGGCGATCGAGGGGCGAGCGCCGATCGACGCGGCGGCGGGTCGAGGCACGATCGGCGCCGAGTCGCCGCTAGGATTAGGGTCGGGTCGGCCGCGCCATGAGCCGCCATTTGTGGATCGGGGGATTTGGGGATTGGGGATCGGGGGAAATGGGGACCGGGGGAGCAGGCGCGCATCAAATGGGCTGGGTCTGCCTTCACGCAGACGCGGATGCAGGTTCCCTCGGCCTGGCCGGTAGATTTGTGACCCAAAACAGTAAAATTAACCCAATTATATATATACATATGTAATATACCCTATATATACTAGATTTTTTGTCAAAAATTTTGGGTGTTCAGCTGAACACCCTTGACCCACTGTAGATCCGCCCCTGGCTGCGGTGTCACCGACGTTCGCCCTGGCGCGCCGCGGCCGACGCCAGCGAGGATTTAGTGTTCCCGCTGCAGGTCGGCAACCTGGGATGATGGCCCTAAGGGCGGCGGCGCACCGCGCCGATGCGGTCTGCGCGGTTCTTCTTCGCATGAGCTATATGGCCGGAGGCGGCGAGGTGATAGCGGCCGCCGTGCCAGCCCGGCGCGGCGGGCAGGGCCCGGCCCTCTATCCGTGTCGAGCCAGTCTGGCCAGTCACATGATGGCTCGAAGGTCTGGTCCGACTTCCACCTTTAGCGGCAACTAGGTGCCTTGCCCTCATTGCAGTCAAATAGTAATATGCCTGTTTTTTTATGGTTTATAATTTTTTAACTAAGACTTATTGGTTAAAAAATAGTGATCGTTGAGAGTAACAAAAAAAAAACAAAAGTCGGAAAGAAAAAAAAACGTTCAATAGCTCAGGAACAGCGATCCTACTGTACTAGGACGCGCTGATCATTGCTCTTTTGGTCCCAGCTAATTGCGTGCTTTCTGGAAGCTTTTTTCACGTGATGACCACATGGGCTCGCGATGGAAGCTCCAAGTGGAGTAGTACCATGCAACCATGCATGCATGGATCAACCTCGAGGATCCATCATCCATGTGTTATCCTCGCTGCTCAGTAACTGAAGAAAGGCAAGCTGGTTGGTTCCCTGCTAGGCATAGCAGTTTCGCCGGTTTATTCGATTAGCCGTGGGTAAAAACTATAGCGAAAATGTGCATGCTTCTACCACGGTGGTGGGTGCAGATCTATGCCCGATTCACTGCGTGGAGGAGTGCAACTAGTCCGGGCCTGTGTGGTATGGCCCATTTGTATAAGTGTGCGACGTAGGAGCGGGCCGAGCCTTTGGGCGGGCTCGGGTGGCCCATCGCCGGCCGGACACCCTCCTCGCTCGGCTCCTCCTCATCCAGAGCAGAGTAGCACGACGGCTCGGGTGCGCGACAGCAGGAGTGATGCCATCTTGTCAGAGGGGTTAGCGTAGGAGGTGGCATACTGGCAGGGTGGGGCTGATGGTGGGGTGGTGCGACCAGGAGGTGGTGATGGGGCACCGCGTGACAGAGGGGTGTTCTTGATCCACTGTGGGTGGAACTCGATGCTCGAGAGCCTGCAAGCGGGCGTGCCGATGCTATGCTAGCCATTCTTCTTGGAGTAGGTGACCAACTGTCATTACGCGTGCGAGGAGTGGGGTGGGCGTGGAGATACCCGAGGCAAGGTGGGGTGAAGTGGAGGCGGCAGTGAGGGAGCTGATGGGTGACGGCCTGACGGGGAGAGGGCAGCGACGAAGTGGAAGGAGAAGGCGGTGAGGGCGGTCATGCCGGCAGGTCGTCGCAGGGTGACCTCGAGGGGTTTGTCGAGGAAATCGTGTGCGCCAAGTGCTGACAAGGTCAAATGTGGGATTGGAGTGGCTGGTTTGATTTGGTGGAAAATTGATGTGAAAGTGTGTGTTTTCAATTTTGTTGTAAACTTTGTAATTTACATTGAAATTGGGTAAAAAAAAAGCAGTGAAATTGGGTCACCTGTAATCTTGTATCACCGATAAACAGGTCTACAAACAACTAAACAAGTTATTTTTTCTGTACTAAGATATCAAAAGGTTAGAGCTGAACGTAGCACAACGGGGTGGTGGCGCAGTTGGCTAGCGCGTAGGTCTCATAGCTAAACGTGAGTGATCCTGAGGTCGAGAGTTCGAGCCTCTCTCACCCCATTGGTTTTTTTGTTTTTTTTTTGTCCTTCGGCGCACAAATAGATTATACAGGTAGTCACTCATTCATGTACAAATAATATAGTGGGGCTGTTAAACTAGTCGAAAACTACTTCTGAATTTTGCACTGATATAGATAGTATCTTGAGATGTCTGAAGTTTGCAAACACCACCATTGGCATCTGAGAAGGGCAAGGGCAAAGCAAAGGCTGACAAGAACACCCCCACAACTGCTGCACCTGACAGCCCAGCTATGGGCACCAGGAGCAAACGAAAGCTTTTGGGCTTAGTTGAAATGCGCAATTACTGCATTTTGGTATCGTAATGTTCTAGAAATTTGGTACTTAGACTTATGATGTTACCGTATTTTGCTACTTTGATGTCCTGGATGTATGGTGAAGATAGTAATTGCATTATGCACTACAATGCTATTGCTCCAGTTTAGCTTCTGCTCTATGTCATGTTCTATTCATACAAACCTAGTTTCTGAAATTCATACAAATGTAGCAGCAGATAAGCATGCAGATATATATTTCGTGGATAGATGGACTCCCTTCTGCAGGCTACCTAAACCACTTCATACATATTGCAAACACTTGATACCCACACCCACACATAAGCTTCTCCAACCACTTCATATGGTCAAGAACACTGTCAAGGCGCTCCTCCACAGGTGGCATGTTCACCGGCATACAAGGAATCCAGTCACAGCGGCTTTTCTCCAAGTCCAAAGGCAAAATGGACTTTTCAACTGCAACTTAATAGTGATATCCGTCCAGCGGATGGAAATGGCACGGAGGGAATTGAATTGAATTTTTCAGTGGCATATAAAGGAGCGAACTTTTTTTAGTGGCATATAAAGGAGCGAACTTTTTTTAGTGGCATACAAAGGATCGGATAAATTTCAATGTCATGTGAGGAATTATCTCAAAAAGATATTGTCGCGCGCCTCCTAAAGTGATGGACGGTTGAAAGTTGAAACTAATTTATGGGTACAAGTTTTATTCTCGGTGCATTTCGCTCGAATGGTATGGGGGGAAACTCTGAATTTTGCTTCTTCAAGAGTAACTGAATTTTGTTTGCGTCTGCGACCCCGCGGCCGACAGGAACCACCGGCGGCTGCTCGTCCGCTCCCCTCTCTTCCACCCCGCGCGGGGGCGAGAGGAGTGCATGCGCTCCCAGGACTCACCCTCTCGGCTCGGCCCGCTAGTAAGCTGCGCGACGCACCTCAGGGACACAGGACATCGCGCAGCTACCGCTTCGACTGCCGCCGCGGCGGGCGTTGTTCTACGTCCTGAAGCCCAGGCCCCGCGTCGTCGCCGGCCCACGCCGAGGAGGGCGGCGCCGGCGCTCGGTTCGGTCGCGAGAGTAGCAGCGTTCGGGCCTTACCGCGTTTCTGCTTACCCCGGTCAAGCTGGACCTGTGGTCGGGGCGGGTAAGCCCGGCCGGCCACACATGCACGCCTGTGGCCTGGGCAGTGGGCAAGGCTTGTCCGCGTCGAAGATGCAGGGGCAGATATTCACACCGCCACACCGGACACGAGTTTGTTGAACAAATGCGGTCATGCGAAGCACGGGAATCAGCAGAGCATGAACACAGGGGATTTTGTAATTTGCTCCATAACAGTTAACAAAGGTGCATAGATAAGTAGATATCCAATCTAGGAGGTTCAAACAATTTGATCACGGACAACATGAAGTTACAACTCTAGCACAACTCACTGCCGTATCAGATTCCCATTTCTGTGCAAAGAAAGCGAGCAAGCATAAGACGGTATTCATAGCCGAACAAAATTATGAGGGGAAGGAAAGGCATCATGAAAGGCGTACTAATCAAGAGGTGAAAAGAAGGGAGAAGAATATAAGCACACCATGTTTGAACTAAGAATGATATTTGCCCATTACAGAACTCATTGGTTACAGACATCAACTTGTGTTGGGTGTTCCCCACTAGACGTTTTTGTATTGGCGGTGTATGACCAGGCAATATAAATGGCTGATCTCAAGGCAAGAATGGCTGAGAAGGCAATATGATGGTATTCTCCCAAAAAAAACTTTCATTTCATGAGAGCAAGACGGAGCAGGTGGTGGTGGATTGACTAGCTAGATACATACATCCACCACTTGTAAAGGCCAAACCCGTAAATCGTCGTGAGCACAGCCATCCTGAGTGGATAGGGCTTAAATCTGCAGGAAAGAAGACAGAACAGAAAAATCAGTCATTGGGTAATAGCACAGTAAGATGAAGCTAATTCAGCAGCAGAACTTGAACTAGCTGTTCTAGTTTCTACTTTCTAGTTGCATATTAAAACTTCTGATAGAGGAACGAGCATAGTGAAAATAGTCGAGTTAAAGAACAGTATTTAACAATGCACAATTACACATTCGCCGTTGCGTTTGCAATACCCCTATAACATATTAACATACATCACCAGAGAAATATTTTTTTTTATGGTTTCAAATAAAACTGTGAGACCCAGTTTTCTAGATGTGTTCTGGTAACCCACAGGGTTGTGTGCAATTCAAATAGATGGCATGGTGTTAACGCCCATTTATTATTTGATCAACTCGTTAGCATCTTGGCGATGTGTGGAATTATGGCCCACGACTATTTTCAGAGATTAGGCAAAATTGTTTGAAAAAACTATGCAAATGCTCGACAACCAGGTGATACAAACTTTTAGACAAAAGAGCAGACAATCTTGACAAGCTATCATCATATTTTGACAAGCTTCAAGGCACGATGAGTATGGGATGCCATACTATATGGATAAACCAGACCTATTGTCCCTGCTGAAAGCAAAACATTTGAAACAAAATTTGTTGATAGTACAATCTGTTAAACCAAAGGTTAAGGAGATCTTTATTGTCTATTGCAAGCACTGTTTGCCGTGTGCTTCTTGTCAACAAGAGAAAGGAAAAACGATTTTGGCCAACAAATTCTTTCGCCTCCAGACAATGTTTTCGAAAGTAATAACTTTGTAGGTTTCTCGTGGCGTTAAAGGTTAGGACAGGTTTGGCCTTTCCATCAGTGCCTGCTAACTAAAAACCACTACCAACTTATGTTAACAACTGGGCAGTAATGATTCATTTTGTTAATCACGTTTCAGATGCTCAAAGATATTAGCACATAAAGCAGAATTACTCCAGTGACTCTAGCCTTGGACCAAAATTAGAACACCCACACTCAGAATCCGCATCACATCATTCTTATTCCCTCTTTTCTCCTTGGATACTAACACTACAATGCTGTAAGATCATGCAGGTTTGCATGACAAACGAAAATATGAAATCAAAATAACAAGCTAAAGTAAGCTATCCACAAAAACAATCCAGTGAATTCAGGCATGTACTCATTCAGATAAATCTCTTTGTAAAGAAATCTGTGGCAAGGAATGAGAGACATCTTGGATCTGTCAGTAAGGTGAATTAATTCAAATTTACAGTTTATGGTAAATATTTAACACTAGCTAAATCAGGACTTCTGTTCTCTTTTGCTGCATCCCTCAACCCCCAGGGCCTCAGCTCACCAGCACTAATTCGGGACCCACATGTTATTCTCTCTCTCTCTCTCTCTCTCTCTCTCTCTGAAATCCTCAGATAGCCTAGGACAACTCTAGACAAACTCCATTTTGATAGCCTAGGACAACTCTAGACAAACTCCATTTTCCCTTCAAGAAACCTATTCCTTCCACCTTGCACATTTTACAATGACAAACTAATAAGCAAACCTATAGAAATGTATACATCAAAAGCACACAGGCAAATCGTCCTGAAAGGTGATATCTGTTTTTTTTTAACCATGGTGATACTCTAGTTCATAAACCTAATCCAGTACTCAAAGAACCAACAGCTCAACTGTTATGCTAAGCAGCAAGGACTCCAACTTTACTTCCACACTCCATAACTCAAATTTAGACTTGTAAAACGTGAAGGGACACAACCATAAATCAACCTCCAGCTGCCCTACAGAACAAAGTAATAAGACAGTGAGCATTTGCCATGGATAGCAGTATTAAAAGCTACAGGACCACCCACCACTCCACCAGCAGCCCTATAATTCTGCAACTAAACTAATTAAGACCTGCCAGTCCCTATCGAAAATGGAGTTGCTACTGGGGGACAATATTTCTGCAGAGCATTCAGGCAAATTTCTTTCCTTTCTTTCCCCGATCACACACTGCATCCTCTGCACCCATCGATTGTTGTGAATTTCGGATCATGCGTTAACATGATGAACTTCTAATTTATAAACCATACAGAGATCTCCTGTCCCATCGAATCCGCTCAGATCAAGAACACATCTGTCCAATCCAGTATAATTTGGTTTTAAAAAATCCAGTATAGTTAAAAAGACGATTTTTTGCCATTTCCTTCTCAAATTCGAAGCGATATGCAAAGCTATTGTTCAGGAAGCCGCTACGACATTAGAGCTCCCAAGAAAGGGAACACAAAAACCGCAAGCTACATCACAAAAGCGCGTAAACTTTATCTTTCTCCCGGGTCCCAAACCCAATTTCGCCACCACTAACAACAACGCAGCAAAAATTTTACATCTACAATCGAAACAACAATAAAAAAAAGTACCCAAAACAGGCTATATTTACACCTCAAGTACCCACAAATGCCAAAACGCAGCGATCTCCGCCACTGCCCGAGCACCCAAGAACGACAATTCCAATTTCCACGCAGACCAAACCGAAAGATCGAACAACAGGGGAGGGAGGTGGCGAGGCTTACTTCCAAACGTCGTGCTCGCGCTCCGCGGCGGCGGCGGCGGCCGTGCGGCGGGAGGCGGGCATGGGGGTGTGCCACTGGGAGAAGTCGCGGTCGAAGAACTCCCAGTCGGGGAGGAGCACGCCGGCGATGCCCAGGATCCCGAACCCGTACGTGGCCGCCGCCTTCCGCACCGACGCCGTCGCCACCCCCGTCACCACCACGGCCGCCGCCAGCGCCACGAGGCTCCGCCGCAGCAGCTCGTCCCTCCCCATGCCTCCGGCGCCCGCTCCCGTGGCCCCACACCAGCCTCCCTCCTCGAACCTTCTCCCCCCCGCTCGCGAGCCGGAACGAGAAAGCGCGTGAGCCTGCGCCGCGCGCCTCCTTCCCTTCCTCCTAGGCGATTTGCTTTCGCCTCGCCCTCGCTGCTGCCTGCTAATGCTGCTTCCTTCGGCTTCCTCCCTCCCCTTCTGGCTGGTGTTGTAGCGACATGGACTCGGTCTTTTTTATGGCGTGGGTTTAATGCCCTGTTACGCGGACAAGTTGATCAGCCAGCCATAATCAAGGAGTCAATGATGAAGTTGCTAACCCCTGGCTGCAAGAAATTCAAACATATTTCCAGATACTTCCACACTTGTAACTTATTTATTTCAGCTCTTGACCATTGTGATTTTTAGATCGGGTTCGTCGACAACTGCCAACTACGAGCGTTTGACACATAAATGTGCGTTTGACACTGTAGGATGAAATTAAATGTCCCAATAGTTTGCAAAGTACTGAAACTGTTGAGATTCTTTCTAACGTGCTGATTATTTTAATTACTAAGTTATAACATATTTTTTTGTTTAACTGTAGTAGGTGGTACGTGTGTCTGTTTGGTAGAATCAACACAACACTTGGATTCTCTGGTGTATAAACAAAAAAGCTGGTGAAGAACCAGCGTAGCCCAATTGGGAAGGAGTGGGAAGGTATGGATTGGTTGGACTGAAAAATAGTAATTTATAACTGAAATTATATTGTAATTAGTTGAAATTATAATATAATTGAATATGACTTATTTGACATAATTAAATTTAAAATTTTTAAAAATAGAAAAAATACGTTAACTCATCACGGATAACACAAACAAATACGAAAAAACCGGTAAAAAAGCTAAAAAAAACTAAAAGTTTAGAAAAAGATGAAATTTATAAATAATAAAAACTAAGCTTGAAACTCAAGCCAAAATGAGCGAGACGCAAATTGTAGAATTCACCCGAGTGCTCGTTCTCTTTAAGTAAATTTCCCGCTAAGGAAAAAAAAAAGCGTTAGCTTCACCTTTGAACTCTCATTTACTCTTTCTAGCATTGGTCGATTCAGTGAACATATATCTTTCCTTGTGCCACTTACTCTAGCTTGATTTTTTTACCTGATGGTTTTTGGATTTAATGTAAGTATTTATACAAATAAGCCGAATATTGATAAGCTATTTTGAAAAGTTGTCCCAATAAACTACTTCAAAAAGACGATGGAGAAATCATTTTATTTATTTGTTTGAGAAAAGCTATAAGCTGAAAAGAATCGGGCCGACATCCATCAAATAATAATAATAAAATAAGAGTAGTGCTTTCATACTTTCCACTTTAACAAAAATTATACTAATATCAAAGCACACGAAAAGGTAAGTAATCACTATCCACCATTTAATTTTGCTTTAAAAATTATGTAAATTACTTTGAAAAAAAAGTACAGAAGCACCTTTTCTAATAATAAACAAAAGGCTGGTGGTTAACGAAGAAACCTCGCTGAGCTAACTAAAGCACAGTGGACCCAGTTGCCAAGATTGAAAGAGAGACCACACCATCAGTGCTTAATCCCCTTCCTTGATTTGCAAAAGGATTTGTTTGCTGGTCTCAAGTCAAGTATCATTGCCATTCCTCCCACTAAAACAACATCTTATCATTAATTGGCATGTGCATGAATTTAAGAACATGTAGACTAGTTTTCACAAGAAAGAAAAGTGTTCCAACATGGTTTACCTTGGTAGGAAACACTAAGACATGAGGCTAACAGTGAAAGAAAAACCTGGTGGTTGAGTTTGAATGAAAGACTGATCAAGTTAACCCTGTTTGTCAAGATTTGGTAAATGGCCATGGAACAAGACACCAACATTGTCCCAGCTACTCAAAACATGTTTTATTGTTTTTCCTCTTAAGACTTTAGTTGAGCTGAAACTTCATACCTTGGACTAATCACATCGCATGCTACGAAAAGAGACCGGGTCCCTGCTGCACCAATGAATGACAGGTCAGATAACCGTGCCACAACACTGCACCCAATGCCATGTGGGGCCGGAGGTCAGCTGGTCCACTGAACGACCCCTACGCGCCCCATGCCACGTGGGACCGCGTACAAAGAGAGCGTTGACGGACCCCACGTGGCGGGCTCCTATTGGACGAAAGGTTGCTTTTTTTTTCTTCTTTTCCGGCAGGCAGGTGCGCAGAGATCTCGTTCGGGCGGGAAGTAGATGGCGGGTGGGCCGGGGATAGGTGGGGAATTAAGACCAGGCTCGGCCGCCCGCTCACTCGGGGGGCGGGGTTTCGTGCACGGCTCCGCTTCGTACCCGCCGCCGCACACGCCAATGCACTGGCCGCCGGCCGCCCCGGGCCCCGCTCCAGTCCCCGGTGGTCAGCGCCCCCACCGGGCGGCGCGAGGTGGCTCTCACGACCGTCTCTTTCGGCGTGTGCCAGTGTGTGTGATGGATCATGCGAAAATTTTGTGCGGGGTTGGGGGTTGGGGAATGCGATTTGCGTGTTCCTAAAGGCGAAACCGCGAAAGCTGTCGACTGTTCGGTGGGCCCGGCGGGCAGAGGCGAGTGTGCTGGTTTTTGGCTGATTTTTGTTTGGTCTGATTCTTCGGGGCCAAATTTGGCGATTCAGACCATGTTTATTTCCACTTAAGATTATTATAATTTAACTTATAAATCATAAGTGGAAACAAACAGTCCAGATTATAAGATAACTTATTATAATCTAATAGCCTATATTATTGTAATCTAATAAGCTCAAAAAGGAGCTTATTTCAGCTTATAGATCTACCTTTTATCTTAATGACCATAAAACTTTAGGAATATTACCCATCTTTGCCATTCATCCAACCCTTAACTCCCGTGCCTCTCTCTCCCAGGGCATTGTAGTCTTTAAACATTCGAATACAACAATCCATAACTCTGATAATCCAGACTACCAAACACCTGACAGCTTATTTCCCACTAGCTTATTATAAGCTAGCTTATATAATCCCCACCTATAAGCTAGATTATAATAATCTTAAGTGGAAACAAACAGGGCCTCAGTGCGATGGGTTTTAGCTGTTTCGTTTTTTAGTTAAAAATAAACAGCAGTTATTGAAAGTATTTAGGCTCTGTTTATTTCGGTTTGAACTTCTGACTTCTGATTTGTTTTCATTATTCATAAATCTCATCTTTTTCTAACTTTTTTGGTGGATTTGTGCTTGGAGGCCAAAATGTCCGTCTTCAACGACCAGAGGGCGTATTAGTGCTGTGTCCGGCAATGGGCTAACGAGAAATATACAAATGCAATTTTATGAGCGGGGTGTCCTCTTTAATGAGTTGGATTCATCAAATTTCGGTTTTCTACACAAGCATAATTCAATAAACTAAGACCCTATTATACACGAATTTTACTACAATTCCATGAAACAGTTCGACTCAAAAATTCTCATGTCGCAGTCGGGCCAAGTTGTCATCTTGGAACCATTCATGATTATGTCATCACGAAGTAGTGGTGTATATCATACGCGCTAAGCAGTCAACTCCGACCGTTGTTTATCTCCAAACTCTCAACGGCTGCCATTTCCGAAACATTGGAAACTGTTAGGGCAGTCCCAATGGTGTATTGATGATGGTTTCTATCCTCATTAAATGACTTGTCACGTAGGTAAAATGCTGACATGGCAACGTAATTAATGATGAAAGATAGCACAAATCCTAGAAACGGTTTCCTCATGAAGAAATCAGGTCTTCACTCCACCCAATGCACCAAGAAACTATGAAATCGCCATTGGGAAGAAACCACCAGTTTCTAGGGGGCTCGTGGCACACTCTCATTGGAGGAAGAAGATAGAGTTGAGAGAGAGAAAGAGAAAATAATTATTACTCGAAGACACCTCCACTGTGGAAGATAGTTTCTATAGATGATTTTTTGTGCTATGGAAATCGTGTCAGTTTCTTCCATTGGGACTGCGCTTACAGCTTCATCCTTGGAACTGTTGGCTTTCAAAATAAAAAAAAAAACCTTGGAACTGTGTGGCAATGTCAGAGAAGGAAATTGGCCCATCAGCACCAATGGATGTTTTATCTTTTCTTTTCCTTCTGTAAACGTGCAACCATTTGGTTGCTTTTGGTAGGGGCTGTGGAAGATTTGATGATTGTCAGGGGACAGAAATAACTATTCTGGCTGGGCCGTGGTAGCAAATGCCTGCACGTGGGACGGTACATGGAAACATCTTTGGATCCAAACATAAAGAAGGTCCTGGTTGGAGGTTTCAAATAGGAATTTTACAGAAAAGAGGTTAAGGCCCACTAACTTTAGTTTCTGACTTGTATTTTTTTACTTCCTTTTTTTCTCGTGATATGGCTTTTTGGGCTTTTTTATCTTTTCTTTTTTCATCTTATTTCTTTTTATTATTTTTAAATTTAATTGTGCTAAAAAAGCTAGGAGCAACCGTACATTTTCAATCATTACAATGCAAAATAAACCATAAACCAGAGCTTTCAAACCCAAATAAATACCATCTAATTCTCGTAAGGTTTAGGGTAGACCCCCACCTTTTGAATGAGACCTAACATATCATACATAAGAAAAACTAATAAAAACAAAAGCAGCTGCCCGATTAGTTGTTTTTCATTCCAAGTAGTAACCAGTAGAGTTATTTTTCTAACGATTGAACACCTACGGCAGGCGGACACGCCGCCGGCAAGCCCGGCGGCCGCTGAGCTCCTCGCCGGTGGACCCCTCCTCGCCGGCGGACCCCCCTCTCGCGCGCGCCCCACCCGGACCGGTGGAACCGAAGCACACACACCCCGGGGCAAGCGGCGGGGCAGGCCGTGGCGCGCCAGCGGCTAGGGAGGGGTCGGGAGCGGCGAGAGAGCGGTCGGCCGGTTGGGAGCGGCCGGCGTCTGGCGGATTTGAGGAGAGGGAGAGGCCGAGAGCGGAGCGCCGCCTGCGCCGGAGTTTGAGGAGGCGAGGAGAGCGGTCGGGAGCGGCCGGCGCCCGGCGGATTTGAGGAGACTAGAGAGGGAGAGCGGAGCGCCGGAGGGAGACTAGGCGAGGCGTCGGAGGCGAGGAGCAGTGGCCGGGTACTGGGGTGTGGGCGTAGAGACTAGAGACAGAAGCTGAGGAGGAGACTAAATACTAGCATAGGTATTTCTTGGTAGGAGCAGAAGCTGCAAGAGTGCAAGGGACAAATCTGAAATCTAGAAGCCGAGAAGTGGTTTGAGCCTTTGAGGATTGCTGGATTGGTAATTACTTTTAGACTTTTAGTCTTTTATAATTTTATATATTGCACTTTTATAGTTCCATTTTATAAAGGTATAATAAATTCTATTTATTCTAGATTTCAGATTTGTGTATTTAAGTATTAGTTTTGATAGCTTGTAAAAATTTTATGTAGATTGTAGAATATGTAAACTAGCTTGTTAAAATGATGGTACTTATATTTTTACCTCTCCAGAAACAGTGATCTGAGACTTGTTCAAATTCAAAATGAATAAAAAGGATTTGAATAGCTATTTTAGCAAATTGTCAAGCAGAAGTACCAAGGAAAGCGGCATGTACAATCTCAACTTGAAGTCCAATCGAACCAAGTTCAAGCACAACAACGACCACAAGAACAAGAGACTGCAGCTGAACAACTGCAAGAAATGGATGAAGGTATTAAGGAATTCAACCCCGATTTGTGTAATAAGATGTCCGATGATTGGCTTAATGACTAGATGGTGTGCTATATCGAGCGAGAGATATTCAAAGGACTTGATCGTGAAAAAAAAATCAAGAAACGATTTCAAGACATGAAAACTCGAAGAATGAAAATGCCTCGTTCTCCTAGACGTACTTAGTTATTTACTGGTATTTGTTTGTCTTCTTTTTTATTGCATCTTTTATATTCTATTATCGAATTGTGACACTACTGATTTATCTATCTTTCACAATTGACAGGTTGTTTCTTTTACTGCTCATCTACAATTGTAGATTAAGCTTCATTAGTGAAGTATTTTTCATTGTCCTTCCGTTATCTACATATGTTAACATGCGAATTGTAGTTGTTGTTTCTATTTCGTATCACATACTTTTATTAGTGTGATTGCAACATAGTTTGATTATGGATTGTTTTGCTTTTGGGTACTACTATTTATTTCACGCTTTCAACTTCAGCCTACCTTGTTTTTTTTTCTGGATCCGTCATTAGACTTCGCCCTTCCTCCAATTTTTTTCTGGGTCCGCCACTGCACCTACCTGTTGTTATCTGTGAAAATTTCGTAGCTGCCATTTGTAGCAGGCAAAGCAGCGCCATACATGTTCGGAGTCACCTTACATGATGGAGGAGGCTCAGGCTCTGCATGGCCGCATCTTCACTTCAATTAATGCACTGTAGAGCACCCCGTCGCAAGAGGAAACTTTTACAGGGTCGGTGCATGTGGGGCTACCAAGAGCCGTTGGATCATGCGTCGATATTTGTGAGAACACTGTCGGATGGTGATGAGAAGCGGTGCGTTCTTTTATACTGTGGCCAAGAGTTTATAGCTATAACTGATAGTTTTTTGTCCTAATATAAACGTTTATGCGAACGAACTGAATGCCGATAAACTGTTTTCAAAAAACTGTTTCGAAACGACTGTAAAAAAACAATCCTATTTATTTATTTAAAAAATCATAACCAATAATTCATAAACCATAATATTAAAAAAATAGTACCACAATCCCACGTTGGCATCGACCCCATACGAGAGCTCCTCACCGCCCCGCCCTTCCTGGCAACTAGCCTCATAGGCGCGGCGCCACGCCGCGCCAGCCACCGTGTGTACCGAAGTGGAAGAGGCGATAATTTGTGAGGAGTTTCAAAAAAAATTAAAAAAATCGAGGGCACATGTGTATTTTCAAAAAAGTCAAAAGACTTTTTCGTAAAAATTTGAAGGCACATGTGTATTTTCAAAAAAGTCAAAGGACTTTTTCGTAAAAAACCGAGGGCCTGTACGTAATAAACGAGGACCCGTACGTAATTTAGAAACCGCGGGGCGCTATCCTGCAAAGTGGAGGGGCCTGAAAAAACTGACAGGGACCTTTTCGCGAGGAAAAAGGACATTTATGTAATTTTTGAAAAACACAAGGAAAATGCCTCCTCCGTAGTACCAAATTCCCGCCGCCGCGCGGCGCGCGAAGCGGCGACGTGAGCGCCCCTCATGGAAATCCGCGGGCGTATGTCCGGTAGGATTCCCATTTCGGCATTAAAAAGTGCACGTGTTACTAGTACATAGTCATGCATTGAAAACACGAACAAATGGCTTCACGTACGCAATTCCGTCACCTTGGACCAACTTGCTTTGGGACGAGTTAAAAGACACTTTTGACACTGTTTCACACCGTATTTATAAAAATAGCAGTATGCCAAGTATATTGATAAAAATATCGTTTCTGCCGTCCGGTGAGCGGGCAGCAGCCCCCACGAGCTGACACGCGGGCCTATCGTCGGCGGTAGGCACCTACCGCCCCCTCACCAGATGGCAGGCAATCTGTCACCCGTGTACTCATGTGTTAAGTACTATGTGGTCGTACTCGTGTGTTGAGTACTACGTAGTTGTGTCGAGTACTTTGTAGTCGTGTGTCGAGTGCAAGTCAAAGACCCGACGTCGGAGACTTTGGAGTCGGAGACCGGCTATAATAGTCATAGTCATAAGTCGAACTACGCCATGGTCATAGTCGTAAGTCGAACTACGCAATGGTCATAATCGTAAGTCGAACTACGCAGTGGTCGTAGTCGTAAATCGATATAGTCAGTACTCAGAGCAGTACTATAGCAGTATTCGTGCTACAGTGGTCGTAGCATAGTAGTCGTAAAAGTAGCAGTTATAAGTCGAGCTGCATAGTGGTCGATGATCGATACTCATAAGCTACAGTACCTAGTCATGCTCGAAGGTTGGTAGTACCGTCTGTGTGAGCGGAATTACCGGAGATACTGGTCGACAAATCGTGGTCGGTGAAACAGTCGAAGCAACCATGGTCGTGAGGCGTTGTCGAGGCACCATAGTCAACAGGGCATGGTCGAAGGACTCGTGAATGGACCCGAAGAATTGTGTGCGGTCGTAGACCGGGCCAGATAGCAGTTAGTCTGGATGTAACTGGTCATGTCCACTAAACCGAGTGTGATGGTTAGTAGAGCAAGTCGTACAGGTAGTGAGGAGTGTGCGAGTTATGGAGATCGTGACTGGAAGAGTTATAGTAGTTTTAGCCTATATATTTATAGTTAGTCTATAAATAGATGAAAAAATAAAAAAAATAGGGAGTGGATTAACGTGCGTCAGGTTCTCTCTCTAAGCCAACACATATGACGTGCCTCGCTCTTTCAAGTTTCAAAGCAATTACTGAGGATACGCTAGCGAACCAGTTCTTGCAAGGCCCTGGCAAGGCATAGGCGCATGAGGCCGTTCTTTTCAGTTTGTATCCGTGTGGTTTTTCTAAATAAATAAATAAAATAATTTTTTTATTACTAAACGTCTTATTGAGATAATCTTTTTAAAACGGTTTATCCATTGATACAGTTTATAACGTTATAGCTTTCGTTAAACAAATAAACAAGACAACTTCTTTGTCACTATTTTGAATCGACTCATCAAAATAGTCTTTTTGATATAATTTATCGATTTATTAATATTTTATTTATTCATATAAACGCTGGTACTAGACAGCTAAAACACACACCCAACATCTAGAATCCCCATGGTACTGTAATATGATATCACGAGCTGCGAATAGGTTTGACCATAATTTTGCCTCTGACCCATAAAAGACTGCGCTGATGCTCAGCTACCGCATCCGTCGCAACAAACCGTACGCGAGAGATTCAAACATGGAACCCAACGCCGAGCTCGTGAATGCCAAACTACAAGATGCAAGCGGGCAATAATAGTAGAACTACAGAAGTCCCATGGTATTAGCTATATATAGAGTCAAACGGTGCAGAGTGAACATCTAGCGCAAGAATTTACAACTAGCCTGGTAACGAACAGGTCACAGCCTAACTGATCTAGGTAGGAAGGCTCCTCATATGTCACAAAATAGTCGACATTGGTGTGTCCTCATCCCCGCACAAGTCCTCCAATTCAGCCATGAAGTCGCCTCCATCGGCGCCGGCTGCGTCGCTTATCATCTTATCCTGTATTGCCTGTCCAAAACCACCAAAATATGAATCCCAGTTAGAGTTAGGTCACTTACTATTTGTTAAGCTTTTGAAGAGGCTAACTCTATAGGCTGTGAAGCATATCTTGGGATGGACAGGCCAGTGCTATAACCAATAAGAATGAACAGTTTGAGATGCTAGTACTATGATGGAGAAAAGGAGACGTACCTTGGACTCCTCCAGTTCTGTGACGCAGGTTTGCAGCCTACGGTATTGTTCTCTTGCTTCTGGATATTGAGTCATTGATTTCACACGAGCAAGCGCTCTTTCTAGCCTGCCTTCAGCCTGCTTCCTGCCATCCTTCAAGAAATCGTATTCATCCTCATCCTTTGCAGGTTGGATCTGCGATGGACCTTCAAGTTGTTTCTCGGGTTGGAAACCACGCAGGCCCCTTCCCTTTCTCCTCCACCTAAGTATAACTTTCTCCACAATGCTTACAGACCATACAATCTTCCGATAGTTTTTCCTTACTTGATGTCCTCTTACATGGGCCTAGTGAACAATAGAAGTATAATTCCATAAGACATAAACATAAACAGAATATGGCATTTTTAAATTAGTGGTTGACAACCTAATTTACATGGAACTACTCTACAATAAAGAAACTGTTAACGTCTGCAACTCAAAAGTCAAGACCACCGCAAGGGTTGAAATCATTTCCAAAAGGACACACGGACCCCAAATTACTACTACCACAACACTTGGTTTTTGCTACCTTTTCTCTCAAGTCTCATCTAAAACTAGATTGATGTAGTGGTTGAACAAACTCGCTTCAACATTGAAGTAGTGGAGTTTGGTGATCACAAATTCGCAATGACAAAATGCCCATTTTTTCATAACAACAGAGTACTGGTCCAATAAAAACTGACTGAAGTCTGAACCACATAAAACAACTGCTCTTTTTTTTTGAACTATTTAAACACGGATTAATCTGTAGTATAAAGAAAGCACAGTTCCATGAAATAACTTTAGTTGGTTTGCAGATTGGAAGCTTTGAATATTAACTCCATAACACTAAGCAGAGAGTTTGATTAACTGTCCTGTCATCAAATCAAATAAATGAAGCTACAAGCAATCTGAAGCATTATGTGGTCATATGAGAGTTAGCAGACAAAAACCAAGAATTAGTAGACTAGCACAGAAAAATACCTGTATCTTGACAATTTTCTGTCGAATAATCATAAACTCCTTTCTTCCTTTCCATCCTCTAA
Organism: Dendrocalamus sinicus; assembly: GCA_036346575.1. Classification (NCBI taxonomy): domain Eukaryota; kingdom Viridiplantae; phylum Streptophyta; class Magnoliopsida; order Poales; family Poaceae; genus Dendrocalamus; species Dendrocalamus sinicus. The sequence continues at coordinate 3,663,574 of CM070660.1, read as the reverse complement.
ACTTGTTTTGGATACGAACTGCAGCAGAATGCGAAGGCACATCATTCTGTCCAGGTTTCGCGTTTTTAAGAGAAACAAGTGAAAGCGTGCGTTCATCAGATAATCCACAATCATCATCTCCATATTCAACCACCTTCTTCCTGTGGAATGACTCTACCCTAAAAGCTTGAAATATTCTGGCTGCCGCTTGAGTTGATTTACGAACCGCACTAAGTGAATCTTTAAATGAATCTGCCTGAGAATCCTGGCAAGCAAGCTGAGCACAACTTGATTCTGCAAAATCTTCCGCTGCTGCTAATCCACATATTTCTTCCACATTGCCAACCTTTGATTCTTTTAGTGTAAGTGCTGAAAGATGACTTGTCAAAGCAGACTCTGCAAGAAAACCGGCAATGCCTTTGTGTCCATTTTCTGATGCTAAATCAGCAGGCGTTCTTCCAGATGGGAATTGAGGAGTTGGATCTGTCAATGCACCAGATGCAGCTCCATTTGCTATCAGGGCACCAATTGTCCGCTCCCTAAAACAATAGAAATGCTATAGGTTCAACATAAAGGGGTAAATTTAAAATACTCAGAATTATGCACACTCTTGTAATACCTTCCACAAGATGCAGCCCAGTGAAGCGCAGTCCATCCATGAGCATCCCTAAAGTTCACATGTACACCTGCAGTAATTATTGGTCTTATAGCCCAATCGTAGCCAAGTGCAGCTACTAAATGAATCACGCCTTGTCCTTCCTTGCCTAGCACATTGGGACCTTTCCCATCATCATGTATCTTATGGATAAGCCAATAATATAGCTTTTCTTTTACCAATTTCTCCAGATTCTGATCCCGTGCAGTGGAAAATTCTCTCACATCCGATGGTGATGCCAGGTTTGAAATTTTATCATCAAGCATCAAGGAATTAATAGTGTTGATTAACTCAGACTTCTCATTTCCACCGCTCATAACATACCTCTCATAGTCATCTGGTCCCAGGGAAAGTAACTTCTCAAGACGGATATGTAAATGCATTTCATTTATGCCGGTAGCATGGGGATCTGGAGTCTCCATAGGCTCGGTCTCAGAATCACGGAACTCGAATTCCCGCACTTCACTACAAGCTACCCTATTAGAGCATGTCACATAAAATGGAACTCGTCCAGGTTGATGTACTGGCGTGTAGCAGCGCAGGGAGCCATCTGCTAAAACCTCGGTTGGTACTTCAACATCCCCGAACATGCATGACCACTTGAAATTTTCTACATCTTCTTTATTTGCCAAGAATGTACCAGTAATTAAGACCTGCATTTGGGTGATAAACAAAAGAAAGATGAATAATGCCAGGTAGTTATTGTAATTAAATAGAAGTCTAGAACAGAATGCTCAACATAACAGTAAGCTCAGGACAAAATATATCACGCCTATGGTCAAAACAACACCAGAAGAAAAATAAAGGATGTTGCAAACCTTAGAATTAGAGCCAGTGAGTGCCCAGCTTGGAGAAACATCAATAATGCTGAAGAGCTGGTCTTGGGAAAGCGAGGGGCTGACTACATATGCATCTAACTGCTCGTTGATAGGCATACTAGAGCCATCAGCAACATGCGCAGTTTCAGTACTACTCCAGAAAGCATCAGAACTGGACTTGATGTCCAAATCAACTACCTCTGCAAGTTCATCACTCATCCATCTTGAGAAGCTGTCGAATTTCTTCAAACCATCGGGCTCAATCTTGAAGAGATCTAATGATGACTGCTTCAAAAGTGGATATCTGATGCTTCCATCTGTATAGCTATCATTCTGCACCTGAAAATTTAGGGCAACATATCAGTCCATGGCAGTAGGTATTTTTTTTATGCACTATGTATTGTGCGTTCAGATACTATGGTAAACTACAGAGTACATATATGGAACTATTCGGACAAACATTTTCTTCAAGCTAGGCAACAAGTGCTACCACTGCAATTCGTTTCTTATCTTGTTTAACATACATCAACTAGCAGTGGATATTGAAGAGTTGAAATACCCACTTTCTTAAATGTAGGGGAACACATTACTCATATATATTCCTCATGGATCATGCATACATATCATCCACACCATAGGTACTCCAAATTTCAAAACTGCATTCACAGACAGTCCCCAAAAAGGTGTACTGCTATGACATTGCACAGCAGGAAGGACCTTCCTACACCTCTGGAAGTGGTCTGAAGGACTTGATTGTAGGCATTAAGGAGAGTGGATGTAGAGAAGTTGCCCAACAGCCGTGTAGAAACAAGGATCCCAAAAGACAACAACAGAATTAAAGCAAGAAAATAGCAGAACACCTGTGACGACATCATGCCTGCAGCACTCAGCGCATCAGCTTCCTTTTGAGTGAGGTTGTTGGTGTACAGTACCTCAGACATAAATGTTTCTAAGTGAGAGCTATCATCCAGATTGTTAGACTCCATGGTGGCAACAGAAGAATGTAGTGTCGGCTCCATGAATCCAGTTGGATATTCAGGAAAGGGCTCACCAAACTGCACTGAATCAAGTCGAGTTTTGGCACCACCTCTTAATCCAGCTCCAGCTTCATTGAATACACTAGCTATGTCATGGTGAGTAAAAAAATGATTGTTCAAGTTAGCTGTTGTAGGCTGCATTTCACCGTGATAACCTGCAACTGTTGTAAAAGAAATATGAGCCAGAAGCCAACATTTAAACAGAACCTCGCAAGGTAGAATAGAAATCTTGCCTAGATTATTTACAGAAGTATTTGGAGCTGAAGCGCCCAACAGGTTGTTCATCATGACTTCATCCACAGGCTGCTGCATCTCAACGTAAGGGTGGTATCTGGAGCTTGCTCGACAATTATCTGTTGCACCGAATTTTGCTTTAGATACACTGAAAGAAGTTACATTATTGAATATGCATCAGTTAATATATACTTAGTGCAGATGATGCAGAACGAAGATAGAGAAACAGCAAGACCTGTTTCAGCATCTTCATATTCCGAAATCTGTCCACTAATTGGGCTTTCAGCATCCATAGTTTGGGAGGCTACCTGGCTCTGACTAGCAAAAGAGTTTGAACATGCAGGACTATCAGCATTCGATAATCGTGCAATCTCTTCAGCTTCTTTCGCACGACTGAAACTTTGTTTGCCACCCTGAAATCATTTTTACTTGGAACATCAAATGCGGAAATGGGATATTAAATAACAGATTTATTTCAAAGAAACAACTAGATGTAAAAGAGCCCTAACATCATGTTGTCATTTTGCTCCCAGAAAAAAATGGTTTCATAACATATCAGATGAGTGGCAGTGGGAATGCACTGGCAGTGAAGTTGTAGTTTGCAAAGACCCATACTTGACCATCACAGTCACTGTATGTGGTACCATGTAGAGCCCCCCCCCCCCCCCTCTCCTCCTTCATTCTTTTGTTTTCTTCCTTTTGTAGTTTTGTATGTAGGAAAGGGGGCTGTTGCGAATGGAGAAGTGGATGTGCATACCAGCAAAGTTGGTGTTGATGGAGTATGTATGAGAACTTTTCAGCTGATACTTGATACTGACCCAAACTTGCAAAGAAAATAGAGAAATACAAGTTCGTCACGTGTCAAAATTAAACGTACCTTGACTTCAAGGTAGTGCACAAGAACGATATTCATGAAACCCCTGAAATAAAGGATAATAATCAAATCATGGCACATTTTTGTTATGACATCATCTCAACTATCAGTCTACTATCTAAAAAGTGATTTACATTATATTCAAAGAAATTAATGCAATATTCACCACTTACTCTTCTAACAACCAATAGGTCCGTCTTTGGAAGTTCTCATTCTCCTCCCCATGGGCATAATAGCAATGAAGTACATCAACGCTGCCAACCTAAAAGGACAAGCTTCAGCTCAACTGGTCTAGTAATGAAGCCACAATAAAAAAGAACAAAAGAGAGATACAAGAAAATTATAGCGACTATTTTGGCAGCACCTTGTAATTCTCTCTAGTCTTTTTCTCAACAGAAAGCTAAGGAGTAAAACAAATTGCTCATTGGAATCATAACAAAGGTACAATGGACCCATTAATTTGGCACGATTACGATGTTGACTTGGTTAAGTGAATGAAATAAAATTCCTAGCTATTTCCTCCAGTAACAGAAAGATGGCATCAATGAAACATGCATTTGAACTTTTTGAACTTTGAGCAGTGATACATTTATAAATATCAAGATTGACCACATGCAAATGGTGACTGGATTTATCGTTAACCTGTACAGATATATCCTGGTAAAAAAATTTTGGCAAGTTGTATCTTGGAGACCGTTAAAGGTCAAAATAAGAAACCTTTTGTGACCAGAGATAGTTATTACAAGACAGCCTGGACAGTAGATAGAACAACTATACATGTTCAGAAAATAGTGATATTATATGATTTGAAGTGCTTCATGAACAACAACAATAGCCATTAATTGTCTAATGTTTATTAAAATTTTCAAAATTTAAATAGAAGAGGAAGTTCTCTACAAAAGAACTAGTACTGACTTTCAGCTTTTCATGAGCTTCTTTGACTGTCTTTCCGTCCTTCTTCTTTCTCCAGTTGTGTCCATCCTTTCTGAAGTATCTCAATATTTTCCGATCAAATAGAAATAGTGCACCACCTACAACAATGACATGAAAATTCCATACAGCAAAGCAATCTGAGTGTTAATATATTAACATCCCTACAATAATCAACAGGGCCATATATGCATATCAGAACAATGGTTTTCACCAGGTGCAATTCAAACAGGTACAGTTCCTACAGCAAACAGGATGCTGGGTAAAAGAAAACCAAGACAACAATGAAGTGTGATAGCTCCCCCTACAAACAGAGAGTTCATTCCAAAGTACATGCAAATAAAAAAAATTCACCTACTAAACAACCTGGTCGCATGTGTTGATATAATGCTGGCCTCATTATCAAATTATTAGTGACGAATGAATGCATGGCCCCTCGTCTTCTAAAAGTTAAAGGAACCAGTTAGCATTGTTGACAATTTACAAGGTTATTTCCTGGATCATGCTTTTAATATTTGATGCAAGAACAGCCTAAGACACAATTTTAGTGCAAATTGTGGCCGATGTTCCTTTTAGCGGATTTTATTCCAAGCTGTTAGTGGTCCAAGTTCCAATGTTAAAACGCTTTCAGACAGCCTTCAGGCCCTGTAACTGCTGTGTGAATTTTAATCGCATCTAGCAAAAACAAAACTTCCTACAACCTCAACAAGTTGGAATTTCAGACATATATGCATGCCATATCCATGGTATATCACGATATGGCACCCGAGCATAAGTCTACAGCATCAAGACGAAGCAAACACTGCAGTGTGACATTTCAAAAACAGTGGTCCAACTAAGAAGAATCCATACTTGCAGGCTTGTTTGGTGGCTCCGGTGCAATGGAAAACTTCTTGTAATTCGACAGTATTTGGCAGATTTCGGTTGGCCGCAGCCATCGATTCTGAGCCTCCAACAGTATCTGGGGAATATCTGCAAATTAACAACGACATTAGTCAGTCATTAACCAACGACACTAGTAACCGCTCACGCGTCGCTTCCTACACTAGCACATGGTCTAGGTTTCCTTTACGCTCCGATTAGTTTTCTTCATTTTGACTAATTCAACTCTCTACGACTCGCTAATCAACTACGGGCCTCCAGAAGGAGCTAAAACAAATTCTAAACCCGGAGAAACAAAAGGATCTCCAACAATTTGCAATCAAGAGGAATTGTTCGAAGCACAACATTAAGCCAAAAACCTCCGGAAAGACAACCCCACAAAAACCCTAAAAAAAATCGCAAAAAAATTGTTCGAAGCATAACATGAAGCCAAAAATCTCCGGAAAGACAACCCCACAAAAACCCTAAAAATCGCAAAAAAAAATTACCAGCTCGACCCTAAACAAAGGGAGACAAAAAAACCCTAAAAATCTCGGGAAAAATTCTCCACAGAGCGTACGGATCATCCGCTGCAAAAAGCCTAGGAGGGAATCCGCACCTGGGGGCTGATTGGACAGCCCGTACTCGCGAATCTCCGCCATGCGATGATCCGACCGGAGCCGCCCCCGCTCCGGATCGCCCGGTTTGGAGGCTAAAATCGGAAGGCTTCTCGAGGGGATTTGGGGAAATTTGAGAGACGAGGCGCTTCACGAGACTCGGGATCACGGCGCCGTCGGATTGGAATATTTTGCTGCAGGTGAGAGTGACGAGTGGGAAACGAGAGGAAAAGTAGCGGACGGCGGGTGGGCTAGGTGGAATGACGGTATTGCCCCTGCATGCACGGTGCCTGGATGAGTGGATGGGCGTAGAGATGGCAACGGACATAAACCTGCTGGGTATTGCTATTTCAAACCCATGCCCATGAAAATTGGACGTGCCCGCTAAAAAACTCATACCCGTGATGGGTGCAAATTTTTGCCCAGACCCATGCCCACTGGGTTAACGGGTACCCATGGGTCACCCGTCGGGTCAGTAATGCGAGCTACAACAATGATTAATAGAGAGGAGGAAGAAGTTCACCGGCCATCTTCGTTGGAGCCGGAGGGCAGTGCCATGGCCAAGGGCCTACTGCTGTGATGCGTGTTAGCTGCGGCGTGGGGCGTGATCGCCGCCATGGGGCGGCGGTCAACCGAAGGCGAGCGATAGCGGCGTGCGGGAGGGCAGCGTCGCGGCGAGTGGCGGGGCGAGGCGGCGGGAGCCGCGGACGGAGGCGAGCGTGGAGATCGCTGAGACCGAGCGCGGAGCGCGGATCGCCGCCTCTGCGGCGCTGTTGAATCGGGTGGGGATCGGGGAGAGTGAGTAGTGACCGTGGCGAGTGCTAGCTAGGGTTAGCCGTATGGGTAATGGGCATTGCCACATTGGATTTAGGGCTTGGGGCTAAATGGCTAATGGGCTATGGGTCAATTTGGTTTGCTCGGGAGCACAGGAGTTCGAGTTTATAACTCCTATGGATCGGGTTTATATTACCCATGGGTTTACGGGTTTGGGTACTATAGGAACATACTCGAACCCGACAGACCCGATGGGTTGGACTTTTTGCCCATTAAGAGACCCATGGGTTAGGAAATTGACTCAGACACATGCCCTAATAGAGTAAAAACCCACCGGGTATCGGGTTTCGGGTACCCATTGCCATCTCTAGATGAGCGGGGTTGTCGTCGTGCTAGCGTAGAGGAATCCCCGGGTTGGTTTTTGCAGAAAAGGGCCTGTATGTTGTTCGAATTGCCAATGTTGACAGACTTTATCATCAGGAATTACTTGTTAACTAGTCAACTGCTCGAGCGTTACAACAAAATTTACTCTGATCAGTTAAAAAGTGAAAAAATAATGAATAATTAAAAATGAAGTGGTTAGAGAAAAAGATATGTACGACCATCAACTTACTTTTTTATAATAGAAATGATGTTCATGTTTTATCCTAAATTTTGGTTGCCTTTGTTTCTCTTTCCTGCAACTAGTTTTGTTGAAAATTTTGGTAGGCTTGCGTATGTGAGCGAGTCAGTACTCAGTAAGATGCCCGCCCTAAAGTCATGACCTGGGTCAAATTTTAGGCAGATGACAACACGAGATTTCGTTGTGATAAGGCCAAATAATCACTACACATTTGTGGCGGCTACGTTTCTTTCAGAAATAGTGTGCGTGTGAATATTACTCAAAATAAAGTACTAAGATCTAAGACAGTTATTTCATGAGTGTAAGTTTCCAGCTTTCCCATTCTATGGTAAAATAGAATAACACGCAAACTTTAAAATCCTTATAACAAAATAACAAATGATCGTATTGTGCATAATTCTTTCTTACGCTATTTTGTAATGTCTTACAAATAACAAATGAACAACAAACTCAAAAAAAAGTAATTGAACAAGAAATCACCAACATATATACGATCATCTCAACAAAGGTACAGAGCCTCTTCTTTTCAGCTTCTAAAAGTTATTTTTCAGTTTTTTACAGTAACAACTTTAAAATAAAATGTCTTTTCAAGATTAGTCTATAAATTAATTATAGCATATATTATAACGACTTCATTTAGGCCCTGTTTGGATCAGTTTCAGATTCTTAAAAACCAGCTATTACTTCTAGTTTTTAAAAGCTAGTTTCTAAGCAAAAACTGATGGGGTGTTTGGATTCCCTAGTTTTTAAAAGCTGGTTTCATTTATGATTGGTGCTAATAGACTATTATACCCTTACATTTATTGCTCTTAAACAGCATATTAAACAGCCATACGCGTGGTCTTTAATGAGGGTAAATGTGCAAAAAAACAGGTAAAAGCTGGGTATCAACAGCTTTTTGATTTTAAGAATCTGGGTAGGTAGATTTTAAAAACTGCCTCAAAAACTGATCTATTTGAATCCCATCTAATTTCCAAAAGTCAGATTCTTAAAATCTGGGTGGATTCAAACAGACTCAAAATTATACGCGAGTTTCGAATAGAGGCTGCAGCCTGCAGTGACCACCAGTGACGCCGACGCATCTCACTGTGTAGATTGACCATATTACCCTCGGGAATTAAGGACCACTAAGCAGAATTTTAACTTCTTGCAGGGAAATCCTGGTTTAGATTGTCTTCGTAAAAGGTGCACGTGCATCACATGCTACTTCATATGCGTAAGATTTTAGCATTTCTTTTGGCATCTTGAATGATGAAATGTTTGCTTGTAGAACCAGATTGTTATTTTAAAATTGTTCAATGGGGCTTGAACAGACATGCCTCGTGCACGATGGCAGACATAAGAATTTGTACCAGAAACAAATATTTTATGTTTTTTTGTCCGCTAAGATACTAAAGCAAGAGCCACGGGATAACACATTTGTGAATTAAAAAAAGAATGCAATTTTGATCCCACTAAGGCCACTATACATTGATTTGATATGATGCCCCTAAACCTAGGCCATTAAGGCCCCGCACGGTTAGACTAAAAAGTTATGACTTATAACTGAAATTGCACTATAGTGACTGAAATTTTACTGTAACTGAAGGTGGCTTATTTGGCGTAATTAAATTTAAAAAAAATAAAAATAGAAAAAATATGGTAGCTTATCACAGACAACGCAAATGAATACAGGAAAAAAGAACCGGTAAAAAAGCTCAAAAAAGCCAAAAGTTTAGAAAAAAGACGAAATTTATAAATACTGAAAAATAAGCTAGAAACCAGAAGCTGAAGCCAAAACGAGCGGGGTCTTAAAAAAGTTAAAACCTACAACCCCAAGAAGGTGCTACGGAGAGGAAGAGAGAAGCCCACGTCACCAAACATCGGGCCTCTTTTGATATGGTAGCGGCTTATGATTTTTGTCTGAAATTTTTGAATTTTGGCTATTTGCAACAGAGATTACGGAGAGAGACACTCGCTTGTGATTTTTGGTTGATATAGATGTTGGGCATTTAACATGTACTACAATTAACTTGTAGATTCCATCTTAAAAAAAATACTTCGTTTGAAAGTTAAGTACTGTTGCAAAATCCAAAAGCTGTTTTTACAAGCCGTAAAGAACAGGTCCATCATCTATCTAAGAGGGGGTTCAACCCTACTCACTGCAAACAATTATTTTTATCTCTACTTCTTAAAAATATGAGTTAGTAATCATCGGTCCATTCTCTCTCCTCTCTTCTCAGCCATCCAGATCCGCATGTAGATAGTTCTTCTGCCCCTTGTAGAAAACGTCAGGGCGACGCGTGGACCGCACTCCTCCTCTTCTCTTCCCCCGCATCCCCCGCCTCCAGCAACCACTCCACCTTCTGCAATCGCCGCCTCCTTCTCTCCCCCGAACCCTCGTACCGCGCCTCCTCCTCCTCAACGCCGCCACCAATTCCTTCCTCGCACGGTAGCGTCTAATCGCAGTACCCCAACTTCCCCCAGAAGTGCTGCATTCCCCCGTCGATGCCTCCCCAACGCATTCGCCCACTGCCTCCTCTTCCCATCTGCCCGTCGCCACCTCCCCACCTCCACCTCTCGCAACCGCCGCCTCCTTCTCTCCCCGAACCCTCTGCCGCGCCTCCTCCTCCTCCTTAGCGCTGCCACCAATCCCTTCCTCACGCGACAGCGTATGGTCGCAGTCCCCTAACTTCCCCCAGCAACGCCGCATCTCCCTGTCGTTGCCTCCCCAATGCATTCGCCCACCACCTCCTCTCCCCATCTGCCCGCTGCCACCTCCACACCTCCATCTCCTGCAACCGCCGCCTCCTTCTCTCCCTCGAACACTTGTGCCAATCCTCCTCCTTCTTCTCGCGCCGCCACCAATTCCATCTCCCATCGCCTCTCCAACCAGCGGCACAACGCTCGGCGACAGCGACCGGTGGATCAGAGAGAAAGGCGCTCGACGATGGCGGCGGTGGCTTCCTTTTCCTACGCCCGCCCATGTGGCTCTCTCCCACCACCACTGCCCAGCGGTCGCTCATCCAGTGAGCCTCTCTACCTCCTCTTGCTCTTTGTTTAGAGCTTGTTGCGTTGTTTAGTGATTTTGATCTCCTAAGCTAATCGTCGAAATCGGTGCCATGGTCGAAGTGGGGCTGTGGTCAAAGTCGAAGCCATGGTCGAATGGAGCTATGGCCAAAGTCGAAGATCAGTGGTTGAAGTCGAAGCTATGGTCGAAGGGCGCGGTGGTCGAAGTTGAAGGGCTATAGTCGAAGTCAGGCCGTGGTCGAAGTCAATGGGTCGTGGTCGAAGTCCAAACCATGGTCGAAGGAGGCAGTGGTTGAAGTCGAAGGGTCGTGGACAAAGTCGGTCCACGGTTAAAGTCAATGGGCCATGGTCAAGGTCAGGCCGTGGTTGAAGTTGAAAGGTCGTGGTCGAATTCCAAACCGTGGTTGAAGGGGATAGTGGTCGAAGTCAAAGAGTCGTAGTCAAAATCCAAGCTGTTGTCGAAGGAGACAATGGTCGAAGTCGAAGGGCTGTGGATGAAGTCGGTCTGCGATCGAAGTCGAAGAGCCGTGATCGACGTCAGGGCTGTGGTCGAAGTCGAAAATCTGTGGTCGAAAGGGGCGATGGTCAAAGGGGGAAGTGTCGACGTCGAAGGGTCATGGTCGAAGGGGGAAGTGGTCGACGTCGAAAGGCCGTGGTCGAAGGGGACAATGGTTGAAGTCAAAAATCCGTGGTCAAAGTCGAAGATCCATAGTCAAAGTCGAAGCCATGGTCGAGGGAGGCCGTGGTCGAAAGGGGAAGTGGTCGATGTTGAAGGGCCGTGATTGAAGAAGACAGTGGTCAAAGGGGGAAGTGGTCAACGTCGAAGGGGGTCGTCGTTGAAGGGGGAAGTGGTCAGCGTTGAAGGGGGTCGTCGTCGAAGGGGAAGTGGTTAACATCGAAGGGCCATGATCGAAGGGGACAATGGTTGAAGTAGAAGATCGTTGGTCGATGTTGAAGCCGTGGTTGAAGATGGAAGTGGTTGTCGTCAAAGGGGCATGGTCAAAGGGGACAGTAGTCAAGGGGGCAGTGGTCGAAGTCGAAAATTCGTGGTCGTCGTTGAAGTCGTGGTTGAAGAGGGAAGTGGTCGACGTCGAAGGGTCATGGTGGAAGGGGACAGTGGTTAAAGGGGGCAGTGGTCAAAGTCGAAGGGGTAGTGCTTGAAGTCGAAGGGGGAGTGGTTGAAGTCGCGGTCATAGTCATAGTCGTAGCGCCCGTGGATGTGGTCGTAGCGGTCATGGTCGTAGTCGTAGCGCCAACTCAGAAGGCACCTGCTGGTTCGTCCATAACCTCCACCGCTATGAGTTCCCCCTCCAGTTGAACATCCCTGTCGCCTACCCCCAGGTCACCCCCGATATCGAGCTCCCCACCCTCGACAGGAAGACCCACAAGGTCTCGTACTCCCCATAGACTGTAACATGCTTTTGGCCACGAGGTGTGATCAAAAGCTTCCGATTTACGACCACAAGCACTGGTCGATGTGTTCTGACTTACGACTACAAAGTGTGGTTGATGTCTCCTGACTTATGACCACAAGCGCTAGTTGAAGTTGAAGATCTGTGATCGCAGTCGAAACCGTGGTCGAAGGGGGAAGTGGTCGACATCGAAGGGCCATGGTCGAAGGGGATAGTGGATAAATAGGGCAGTGGTCGAAGTCAAAGGGGCCAGTGGTCAAAGTCGAAGGGGCTGTGGTCGAATTCGGGGGTATGGTCGAAGTCAGGGCTATGGTCGACGTTGAAGGGCCATGGTCGAACTCGGGGCTGAGCAAGCTGGCGCCGATAGTCGGGTGATAGGGCACAAGCACACCGGAGGCCTACCAACGTACGATCACCAGCGATAGTCGACCGCTCTCGACTTATCATCATGCGCGATGGTTGACGACTTCTAACTTACGACCACAAGGTGTGATCAATGACTTTCGATTTACGACTATGAGCACTGGTCGATGTGTTCTGACTTACGACCCCGAGGTGTGGTCGATGTCTTCTGACTTACAACCACAAGCGCTGGTCGATGTGTTCTGATTTATGACCACGAGGTGTCCTCGATGGCTTTTGATTTACGACTACGAACGATGGTCGTCGGCTTTCGATGTATGACCACGAGCCATTGTCGAAGGCTGCCAATTTAGGACCACGATCGACCGTTAAACCGCTACCAACTTACGACCACCAGCGATGGTCGACAGCTCCCAACCTATGATCACGCACGATGGTCGACGGCTTCCGACTTACGACGACGAGGTGTGCTCAAGGGATCCTGACCTACGACCACGAGGTGTGGTCGATGTTTTATAACCACGAGATGTGATCGACGACTTCCGATTTACTTGACGGATTTAAAAACTTTTAGACTATGTTTGTATGCATATTGTAAAAAATTTTACTACCCGTGAGTTTTAAAACATATAGTATTGTTGTGGCTACAGGCCAAAGAGTGAAGAAGGGGACTAATAGAAGGAGAAGAGGAGAGCTAGATCTGTGGAAGAGTTGGTAAGAATGAGAGGATGTCCCCCCTTTGCCCCTCCTGGGGCTTTATATATATGAGTGGGGTAGAATGGGAAATTCTCATTCTACCCCTTAGTACTTACAAAGGATGAGGGTACATTGGTATATTTACACTGGTATATTCCTTTACACTATTGAGCCTATTACATGTTGGACTAGTTGCACGGCCCAGTCACGGGGGGCTGGGCCACCCCCACAACAAGTATGATAGATTTTAAAAATTCGTAGCAATGCACGAGCATTTAGCTAGTAGGGAGCTACATGTTGCCTCATTAGCTCGTCCAACAGCGATGCTTTAAGGACCCACTCTAACTAGTTTATAATTTAAGTTTATAGTTGTGACTTTTAATTTATAACTAAGATTGTACTGTACAATTATTAGCTTTTATTCAAGGGAAAATAATGAAAAAATAGAAAAATAAAAACAGTTATATCATCACACAACGGAAAAAAAATGAAAAACCAGTTATATCATCACAGATAATGTAAAAGAATAAGAGAAAAAAGACAAAAAGTCTAAAAAATAAAAATAAACTAAAATTAGAAACGGACGTGTTTCAGATAGCTTTTAATTTAAATAAACTAAAACTAAAATAAATAAAAAACTAAAACCGTTTGAAGAAGAACATATATGTTGCTATTTTCCTTTTCCAATGCATTAAGCGAAACTCTTAGCCCCGCTCGGTTGGGCTGAGAAATAGTGGCTTATGACTGAAATTGCACTGTAGCTGGCTGAAACTACATTGTAGCTGAAGGGGCTTATTTGGCATAATTAAATTTAAAAAATTAAAAATAGAAAAAAAATATGTTAGCTCATTTCGAACAATGCAAACGAATATGTGAAAAAACAGCAAAAAGCTTAAAAAACCAAAAATTCAAAAAAATAAAATTTATGTATAATAAAAAATAAGCCGGAAGTCATAAGCTAAGTTGAAATGAACAGGGAGATACACAAAACTCTTTAAGCTGGGCCCATATGATCGCTGACGTGGCAGCTCTTCCTCTGAAACACGGCCGAAGGAATCGGATAAGCCGGGGCTCCTCCCTGAGGCAGAGGGAACGAGAGAGACCAGAGCACGTAATGGAGTCTACGCTAATCACAGGATTACCCCTTCTCGTCTCTCCCTCCAAGTCCAGACCCCTCTCCCATCTGGCCTTCGCCGGAGCTCGCCGCCTCGCCTCCGTTTCCTTCTCCTCCGGCAGTGGCTGTGGCGTCCTGTGTTCCCGCGGCGGCGAGTATGCCGGCGTTGGCTCGTCGGTCTCCGCGGCCGCCGCGGCGCTTGGCGAGGCGGCGGAACCTGGCTCCGAGGCCATCTTGCTCAGTGTCCAGGTACACTTCTTACCCAATTACCCAAACCCCTAATCTATATTTGAAGAAGCTTTCGCCCTTTGGGTTTTCCCCTCGAATCGTTCGAGAGCGAGCTAGTCAGCGAAACATGTGTGATGCGCAGTGCCGTCTGGTTCTTTCAGGGGATGATGTGTGATGGGTGCGCTGCTAGCGTGAAGCGGATTTTGGAGAGCCAAGTAAGTATGTTTACTTCCTTAATTTTGCTTTCTTTTCTGTTAAGATAAGAAAATGGAGAAGAAACGAAATCGAAGCTAGAAGAGAAATTTGTTCACTTTTAGACTGTTGTATATAATGTTGAATTAGGTTTTTGCATAGAAAGTAGTAGGATTAGAGAACAATCCATGAGCTTCAGGTAGGTACCCTGTAGCTGTCCTGCTTTGTTGCTCCATTTCGAAGATACTCTTATACGGAACATAAAATTTGGGCTAGCAGCGTCCAGACATTGTCATGAGATAATTTTTAGTTGCAAGTCTTTGCATATTGTGAAGATCTAGAAACCATACCGTACTGCATACACTTGTATTTTTTTTCATATGCTTGCGAAGAACTCGAAGCTTCACAATGTTCAGCAAGGAAATGTACTGATAATGGGGGCATTTTTAGCCCATGAATTATCTGTATTTCAGCTGTTCTCTTATGTTTGCCTGTTCGATGGTTTGTGCCTGTTCCTGACTCCTGAAACCACCTCTTATTCTTCATTTCTTTTATGTCTTCTGTATCCTTTTGCTGTTGTTTTTTACTCATCACCGTGGGACACTCACCCAGTCACCCACTTTTGCAGCCTGAGGTTTCTTCTGCTACTGTTGATTTTAAGGAAGCAAAGGCAGTCGTGTGGACAACACCTGAGGTCAAGGTGACAGTGGATTGGCAGAAGCAATGTGGAGAGAAACTTGCAAATCACCTTGGGGCTTGTGGATTTGAGTCTCGCCTGCAAGGTAAAGACTGCATTTTCCCCCGCTATCACCCGGGTGGCCAATGCGGATAAATTGAATAGTTTGAGTTCCCGTGCCCTTCATATTACCAGTAGGTCTTGATCAGAAACTACCCGGGAAATTCAAAGTGCCAGACCATGTTATTTCACCTGGAAAAAGAAGTTCCTTGGCTAGGTTTGATTTAGTGTCCAAAGTGCCTCGAAATTCATGCTAACATTTGGTTGGTAATGTATCAACTATTGAATGAGTATCACTAATTCAATTGAGCAACACAAATTTCTCATCTTTCATACATGAACTCACATTTGTGGGGTATACACAACATTTTAGGCGCAAAGAATAAGATGTGTTGATGACATCAAGTTAATAATACCCTTGAGGGTCGAAGCTTGTCTTTTATCAACATTTGTGATTGCAACATTACTTGTTCAGCATTTTGATATCAGAAACATTACTTGTTCAGCATGTTCTTTCCATCACAGATCAAGGTGAAGCCAAATAAAGTCAGCTCTGAATCTCGATAGTCAATATAACTGCTGTTGAAAGCTGAAGGTGCCACACATAGTTCGGTAGAATTTGAATCAACGCCTTAGTGGAACTTGTTATGCTGGAGAGTTCTGCAACTCCACATTACAGCGCTCCTTTGCTTGGAGTGGGAGCTCAACCTTAACTAGTTAACTAGCGCTAGTGTGCTATCATCATCGCCTCTCTCTTGCTCGTGAACTTGGTTTTAAAAGTTCATCTGGAAACATCCACTCAAGTAGTACAATGCTAGGATCTAGAGTTTGCTCAACTCCTGCCTTCATGTCTTGTTATTACATGTTGCGGCTTTATAGTGCAATCAAAATGAATATGGATAGACTAATAGTTGAAATGTGGAAGGAAGAGTGCTTAATATTTCCTATATGTTTAAATATGGTAATATGTTTATATGTATCCTGTTTTAAGTGATGTCACAAGACTCGCAACATACTTGTATCACTTGACATATAAACATATATGGATAGATATCACTTATCTCGTATTCTATTTCATATTTTTTGTTGGAGATGGTATGGATAACACTAGATAACCATTTTCTTCTTTTATATTTGCTCTATAAACCTTAGGTTGGTTGGTCGGATAAAAATTATCTGCTTTGTTTACACACTTATATACTCTGTTCATTAAAATGGATATGACCAAAACGTTAATATTTTGCTCGTTCAAAGAAAATATTAATCTTTTGCTTATCTGTCCGTGAAGTGGGCGAATGGATCCATGCAGTACAAAAATTTGGATGTTGCGGTTGAACGTGCACATTCGATGGATGTTACTTCAATGCGCGGTCTCGTGAGCAGGGATAGAAATCCCAGCGGCCGGAACCGTCGGTTACCGAAAATCCCGCTGAATATTGAGAGAAAAAATCGGTTAAAATCTCGGTGGCTACAAATACAATTTATAGATTGGTTTAAGTTTTTTTATGCTATATTACCTATTGTATGATCTAAATATGTATAAATATACTATTTTTAATATTTTGTGCTATATTTTCTTCGATTTTTTCTGGTTTTTTTTGTAACCGGACCAGTTTTCAAACTATCGAAATTTAAAATTTGATTTGTGAATTTCAACCGGATTTTTTTTGGATTTTTCGATAACCAGTTACGGTTACGGTTAGCACATTGCAGCCTCGATGGAACCTTGCGGCTTCCGGTGCACGGTGTGGACACCCGAGGAGGGCGTCGGTCGCGGGCAGCAATCACGAACCGGCCGCCGGTCGGCGGTAAGCCGCGGCCTTCGTCCCAGTAAAGTTTCAGTCGCGCCGGCGCACAGGCCCCGCAAAGGCATGTCGCATCGACGTTGTGCTCCACGTTCGTGCGTAGGACGAGGTGTTGGGCCTAACGATCGAACAGCGTGAGGCGGCCTTCCTGTACGCATATCCACACTTCACAGTGCTCCCTCTCGCGTCCGGCGGCGGAAGCCAGCTTAGGCGTTGGTTCTGTAGGACCCGAGCTTGGCGGCGCTCGCCCTCAGCACGTACTGGTGGTAGGCGGCAGCGACGGCGTGCAGGCCAGGTGCTGGCGACGATTCCATGGCCGCTCGACGGTGCGCAAGTTGCCTATCGGTCGGTGACAGCTTCGGCGTGGACTCGGTTATCTTCCCAGGAGAATACTGCTGGCTTGCGTCGAGCGTATGCGGGCTGCTGGAGGGAATCGCACCTAATTTTTATCCACCAGAGCTAAGAGACCGGCCCATATACAAGGACAAGAGCTGGATTCCCACGGCCCAGCCCATATCCTTCTCGTCGTCGCAGAATTGGAATCATTGTTGAGACGGCAGCGCGGGGTGCTTGATTCCAAGGGGTGAAGCTCAATGAAACAGGGAACTTTAGGCCCTGCTCATTTCAATTTGAGTTTCTAGCTTTTGTTTTTTTTTTCATCAATCAACAATTTCGTCTTTTTTTTATTTTTTAACCTTTTTAAGCTTTTTTGTCGGTTCTTTTTTTTTTCATATTCGTCTATACTGTCCGTAACGGGTTAACATATTTTTCCTATTATTAAATTTTTTAAATTTAATTATACCAAATAAGCTACTATCAGCTACAGTGTTTTTTTTAATTAGCTACAATGCTGTTTAGTCATAAGCCACTTAAAATACGCCCTTTTAAGTAAAGCCTTAAATTATGATAGAGGAAGATGAATGATCTATTGGCGCAGCATGGATATTCAATCATGTGATCACCGCCGCCGGTTTCAACGATACCTCCTTCCAGAATGGGTAATGCCGCGACTCCAGCACCACTTCCGAGGTTCTCTCACCTCCCACTCGCCCTCCTTAACTCTCAAACAGCTCTGATCAGTTGCATATGGGCTCGTGTCGGATTCTTGAAACACATCTTTCGTCTGAATTGCTTGCAGACCGGGGGCGCATCGAGCACTATGCCGCTCACCGTGAAGCAGATCGCCGGCGCTCAGCAATCTGGCACGGGCGAGGAGGGCGCTCCTTTCGTCGTCGACGGCGTCAAGACAGCTAACTTATGGCCTTTGTGCTGCCAAGAGGCAACGGCCAATTGCGTAAATTTTGGAGCCACGAGGAGGCAACGGATCAGTTGCGAAAATTAAAACAAGTGCTGCTTACAACGACTTCTGAGTTGTACAAAGGTTTTGGAATAATATGCCGATTAGCTGCTCACTGAAGGAAGCATTAATTAAGACTAGCAGTTTCCTTGGTAAGCATTACAGGCGCGAATACATGCGAAAGTATTGCTTCAGGATCGGGACACTGCGTTCCACTCAGGCTTGCTCACACACGCTTCGGAGGTACATAGTGCACGTTGTTGTCTTGGCAAATCCCCTGGAGTGGCGAAACAAAGAACGTTAAGATCTCCAGTAAGTGCATGTCAACGTAAGTACTGTTGCTAAAAAAAGACGGTATATGGTTTTACTTGATACTCCTCCGGGAGCTCCTCAGATACAGCCAGTGTATAGCACCCGGGAATGAACCTCCCTGCAGATTGAACACAAGTAGATTTCAATTACTGCCATAGTACAATACTCGGGTCATGTATTGCACAAAAACGGAAGTGATCCTCCAGCAAGTTTATAACAAGGTGGCTGCCAGAGTAAAAAAAAAATGCATTGCGCCATGAACTAGAACTACGGGTATTAATTTTTCCAAGCTCTACTTAACTAAAAGCCTACACATGATTTAAAAATGACAT
Organism: Dendrocalamus sinicus; assembly: GCA_036346575.1. Classification (NCBI taxonomy): domain Eukaryota; kingdom Viridiplantae; phylum Streptophyta; class Magnoliopsida; order Poales; family Poaceae; genus Dendrocalamus; species Dendrocalamus sinicus. Next base: position 3,644,677 of record CM070660.1, on the reverse strand, counting down.
AATGGAATTCCTAGAAGTTAAGCAAAGGTAAGAAGTACATCCTTTGCGATTTTCTTTTGACAATGCTGCTAAATAGAAGACATATACTCGGCAAATAACTATCATAAGCATCTTCCACATGATGCTGCTGTTTCAAAACTGGAAAGCCATGACAACAAAATGTAAATAAAGAGAATTGAACAAAGGATTGCAACAACACAACAAATATAAGTTCCAGTAAATGTAAATGAGATTATGTTCCTGAGTGTTGAGCCTAAAAGTCAATGAATTTTGAGTGTCCTATTGACTTATTTAGTGGAAACAATCAAAAAAATTGTCAAAATATTGGATACGGTATCAAGAAATGATCTGTGATGAGCCTAGAGGACTTTAGAAAGGGAACAAAGAAAACATGAGTACACGCTATGCAGCTATGCCCTTGGAGAAACACAAAGTCTTTAACAAACTATTTACTTTTTCTGTACTTTTATGACGATATGAACTAATCCACTGATAATTTCCTTATGAACACCACGATTCAAGAACCAATTTCTGGACTTAACCAGCTAGGGGTGGAAATTCCCTCTTGGCCAAGGTTTTTAGTTCGGTTTTCTGATCCTTCACAAATAGCACTCACATCAAATCAAGTCAACAGGAACTATGGCAAAATATCAATCACATAAAGCCCACTACATATATTTTACCAAGGGGAAAGTTGCCTACATACTTTGACGGATGCTTACCAACTAGTCTAAGTCCTGCCAAAAAAAAATGCAAAAGGGCACTAAGCAGACAATAAACTATAACAATTACAACATTAGCCCTTCAGAATGGCATCTCCAAATGTTCTGAAAAGGGGCAACTGGTACTCGACCGCTCACCACACCTAGTAGCGATTATATGCCTAACTGGACAATTATACAGTAACAGGGAGGGCAACCGTTCCTTGTACATGACCTAGCATGTCTGTTTCTAGAATAGTCTCAACAAAAAATTGCATATCACCATGAGCTAGGGAAAAAAAATAGCATAAATGAATGCAAACTAAAAGGAGAAGGTAGTACAAGTAAATACATAATTAAGGGCCATGGGATAACACACACTCACCAATTCTCAACCAGCGAGCAGCCCAGCTCCTACTGGGATCCATCAATGAGATTATTCTGCATGCCAGAAAATCATCTTCATTAGCTCCCGTCCACCCTCAACACTGTATCATGCAATATAATTCGAAACAAGAGAAACACTGGACTGCACAAATAAATAAATAAATAAATAAATAAATAAATAAATAAAAAGCTTTATGCAACTTAGCAGCAACAATTTCTTAAAAAATATATGGTTGTTTAACTTTTATGTATTCGATGAGTTACTCACTTATCCTACATGAACATATATGGTAATGCTACGAAGTTTCGCAATGAAAACTATTTTTCATGAGGTATTCTCAAAAATCAACACAGAGGCTGAAAATCAGAAAAATCCCACAAGCGTTGCATTCTTTTGGGATTTTGCCTTCTTATCTGTTTGTGAGTTAATTCAAAGCACAAAATACATATGAAATTCCAACATGGAATAGCCACATCCACAGCAGGCGAGCAACCGATGAGGGTGCCCGTAACACAGAACTGCAAGAACAAGGCGGAGTGCGATGAAGCATGGAGTTACCCGGTGAAGTTGGGGGTGGTGCAGTTGACGACATTGTCGTGCTCCTTGTCCATCTCCAGGAACGGGCAGTTCTCGCAGCCGTTCTCCCTGAACTGCACAGCCCAAACAGCAATCAGACACAAGAGGGTGGAAATCACACAGATTTCTCATGGAAGAATGCTAATAAGCGGCAGGCTGCGCGTAAATCGAGCACGAGATCGAAATCAAGAACAAGCAGCTAACCCTACCCGCCGACCATGAATACCCCCCGGGGAAATAAAACCCCGAATCCGGCACCGCATCCTCCCCCGGCTTACCCAACACCCAGATAGAGGCTGAACCAAAAGGAAACCCTAAGCCCTAGATTGACGGGTAAGGGGGAGGGGGTGAGTACCTGGTCGTAGGTCTTGACGAGGCGGCAGCGGAGGCAGGCCCGGAGCTCGTGGCCGAAGCTCGTCGGGATCTGCGCGTGCGCCACCCGGTCGTCCTCCTCCATCACCCCGCCGCCACCGCCCCTCATGCTCGCCGCCCCTCTCCTCTTCGATTCCTCGCTTCTCCCCCCTCGTCTCCTCGCTTCCTTCCAAGAGCGCTCGTGATCTGCGGAACCCGAACGCTGAACCTAAAAACCTGGTTGGTTCGCTCGGGCTCGGACTCGGACTCGGGGAAGCGTGGCAGCGTAGGCCGCGTGTGGCGTTTGGGCCTGCGGCCCACTAGAGTGCTCTTGAGCCGCCCAGAATCGGGGCCCACCGACCAGTGTGGTTTTTTCCCTCGAAATCAACCAGAGTGGGGCTTCCTATTTTTTTATTTACTTTTGGTTTTGGTTTTTCTCGAAAAGCCAAATATCCAAATAGAGCGGTTTCTTCAAATAGGTTATTCAAACAACTTTTTAAGTCTAAAATTATGAACATTGTTGCTGTTATTTAAAAAGGTGCAGATAAAAATCATCAATCGTAGCCCAAAAAAATATATCGGGTTCTTATGCAACAACTGCATGAAGATGGAGAGTATGATCTGAATTTCTAAGGGGCACATACGAATACTAAGTGGAAACGTAAAAACAAAAAGAAAGAAAGAAAAGGCGCATGTGCCTCCACATATCCACTGGTTGATTTTTTATGAATAGTCATTTTAAAAAAATAATAGAAAATACCTGCGTGAGCGTTTTTTACGGAAATAGGCTCCAGTTGCTTAACCGTTGGGCTACTGGAGCCTATTGTCTAACGGCCGAGCGACATGCAAGCAATCCGCTGGGCGCTGGGCGAATTGATTGCAGTCACCGAATCACCGTGCGACTGCTTCCAATCACCCATCAGTTAGGCGACTGCACTTCCAGTCGCCGAAGGGTTAGGTGACTGAAAGTGCATATAAAAGGACCGCATGGTCGAGTGGGCGAGCCAGCTTGACCACGCGGTGAACAGATGTGATAGAAACAAAAGAAGTGGAGAGGAGAGAAAAGGAGAGAGAGGAGGAGAGGAGAGGGAGAGGAAGGAGGAGAGCTTTTGCGACTCTTGTGAGGTATTTTTTGTTTGTTATATTTTAAATTTTGTATATGAAGTAGATAGTTTATTTAGTGTAAGTATCTGTAGAAAATTGTAGATGTAGAAAAGAATAGTACAACTTTGGTATAGAAAATTTAGTCAATGTAGTTTTAAAAAATTAGCAGCCTAGTAACCTGTAGTTGTATAAATTTTAGTGAACATACTATAGAAAATTAGCATTGTTAGTAAATTAGCATGCGTACAAAATTATAGTTGTAAAAAATTCAGTCAACATTACGTAGAAATTAATCGTCCGTAGAAATTTATAGTTATTCAAAATGCAATCAATATTTTTGTAAGAATTTAATAATTTGCTTTGTATAAAACAATAATACATAATATTTATGATTAATTACGAATGAATGTAATGTTGTTAGTATATCGGAAAAACACGTGTACCGTTATAACTGGTATATAGGCATTAAATCGATATGCCATGTAAATTGTCAAAACCATTAGGAATTTTTGCAGTAGGGGAGAGCTCGAGTAGTGAGAAAAGAGCGGCATTGGTGCGCGGTCTGCTGATAGGAAGTTAATGCTACGAGGGTATTGTAGTTGATTATAATAGGCGAACAGTCGTTGAAATATAAATTACAGTACATCAGTACTTCCATAATGTGCGATGCGATTTGACTAGTTGCAAAATTGTAAATATATGCATGCAGACATCAGTAATGTCGATACCCATTACATTGAAAGTGCATTATGGTGTTGGAACCGTTCGTGCAGGTCCGAATGGTATGGACTTGAGCGGTTTTGCGCAAACCACTGTGGTACACCTGGAGAGCAAGAATGCTCAAATCGCAGATGTGATGTACTGGCTTACCCACATTTTTTCATTAGACCGTGAAGTGTGCAGCGTCATCATACAAAGACTTTGGAGCCGGTCTCCCACAGACATCAGATGGGAGTTGAGAGCATTGATGCGCACTATTGCGTGGAAGGGGTTTGTGCAAGGGTGCCAGCGCCGTGGATACGAGTGTGTGATGCTTGTGTAATTATGCCCAATAGAAGTTGTGCAAGGTCATGCAAACGCCCATCATCTGGGAGGTGCAAGCAGCTCGGACGCCCTGCATGTTGGTGAAGAGAAAGAAATTACCCGTGACGAGGCTGATGCGGTATATGGAGGAGAGGGAGAACGGTCACGTCATGGTGAGGGTACAGGACAAACCAATGAAGGGGAGCATATGGAGTACATAGTGCATCAAATGGAGAGCGATGATTAGATGGTTTGGGCTGAGGAGGAAGCTGTACAGGAGGACGGCAAGGACAGTTCGGATGATGATGAAGCTCCCATCTCGCAGGAATAAAACCGGTTTGATACTGAGGGTGTTGCCGCACATGATGAGCACGAATCACTGTGAGAGTATCATGGCACAGAGGTTTGAATGTATTCAATGTTTCCTAACAAGGCATCGCTGTAGGATTCATCAATCTATGGGCCCTGTTTATGCAGCGGACTTTTCGGGTCGTGAAATCTAGCTAGGAGTAGTACACCGAGAAGTGCGAGCAGGGCAGTTGTTCTTGGAGGGTGCATGCATGTAGACCAAAGTATGAGACTCGCTAGATTGTGTCGAAGGTGGAGCCGCACTCTTGCATTCTCAGTAGTGTTTTGGGCTTTTGGCAAGGTATCGTAACCTAACGTCCGCCTTTATAGCTAATCTGATATACGGAGAGATAGTAGAGAAGGACATGGAGGCCACACACATCGTGCTAGCTATCAAGAAGAAATTTAAGTACAAAATTAGCTATGCGGAGTCGTGAAGTGCGAAGCAAAAGGTGTTGGAAAAATGATTCGGGTCTTTTGAGGCGGCGTACGACAATCTTCCTCGTATGCTTCAGGTGTTGTAAGACAGGAACCCGGGCACGTATATCGCTGTGAAGAACAAGCCATCTACAAGGCCGTCAGGTTTTGCGGTGTTGCAGAGTGCCTTCTTAGCATTTGGTGTGTGCATCAAGGCATTCAGGCATATGCTGCCCGTGATCTCAATTGACGGAACCTTCCCCAGACCGGGATGGACAAGAGGCAGAAGAAGCAATGGGACACTCCTTCGAGCACCAACATAGCAATCTTTCATCCTTTCGGTTTGCAAATAAACGTTCCAAACGGGGAATTATAGGCGGATACCACAATATCTTAGCAGGAAGTCCTTGCTTCACCTCGATGCCTTTACTGTTATCATTGTCATTCTTACGCTTGTATCAGGATGCTTTGCACATCAGACAAACGTGTAATTTTGCATACTCTTTATGGTAGAAGATACAATCATTCGGATATACATGTATTCTTTCTATTTTTATTTCTAATAGATAAAGAACCTTCTTAGCTTGGTAGGTGGTTCTCAGCAACACATTTTCCTCAGAAGGATGTTCGCTAGGAGACAAGACAACGCCGTGAAACTCTTGTCAGATCAACCATTGCTTATCTTCAATTTCAGTAGTTCAAGAACAGATGACAACGTTGCGTATTGCGGTTTGCAGCTAGGGAACAAAGATTTCTCTAGATCCTCCATCAAGCTCTCAAATTATCAAACTCTTTCTCAATATCGTTTTCTTCTACATTGCATAGCATCTAATCTAGATTGTCATCATACGACCTATTCTCATCGAAAGCATTGTCTATAACTGACATATCGTTGTCTTCCTCGACACATTCCTGTATAATCTTCTCTTCACCGTGACTGGTCCAATATGTATACCTCTTTTTGAAACCCTTTCAAATCAAGTGAGTTTCGATATGCGCTGAGTTGGTAAACATCTTTGGATTATCACAATCAATGCATGGACAATACATATATTCCACCCCGTTCTTCAACATATCCTGTTCGGCCGCTGTTCTAAAAACAGACACACCATTAATACACTTTTCACTCACATGGTTCTCAACGTACATCTAGTTTCAGTCCATCTATACTACACATGTAACAAATTAGTGCCAAATTGGATTATTAATACTTCTACAGCTAGCTACGTACTATTCATAAAACAGTATAGATTAGAAAACTAAATGGTTTCCTCTGTTCCAAACATCAAAATTGAGTATTCTACGTCGAAGAAATATTTGTGAAATTGTTGCACATCTATGTATATTATGAGTAATTTCGGTAAGACTACATATAAAAAAGTAATGGAAACATGCACATCTGATTTGGCAATGTAACAAGAATCATGATGTGAAAAGCAACACTGTATGCAACTGCAGGATGAGTTGTTCAACAAAAGAGATTTTTTTTTACCTTTTCTGTCAAAATAAAATTAGGTTCTGCGCAAAATGGGACAAGGCATCGGGATCCTTGTCACCAAGTTTCCGAAGGAGACCAGTGCATACTACGCTCTACGGGAGCCTGTTGAGGTATATACACATATACTTACCAAATGCCAGGAGCGGGCCCAGCAGGTAGTCCATATAGGTCCAGGACTACCCTGCAACAGTACTGGCCCAAAACAAATCCCGTGCCCTAACGGCCTAACCCACGCTCCGCCGACGCCCGACCGCCAGCGCCCTGCGCCCATCCGCCTCCACTCCGCCAGGCTCTCTCGATCTCTCCGCCAGTCCGCCTCCGCCTCGGCGCCTCCGGCCTCCGCCTCCGGGCCGGCTCCCTCCGCCTCCGCCTCTGGCGCGGGAAGGGCGAGGCCGAGTTCGACGAGGAGGCGTGGACTAAGGTTACTAACCATCACCGATGCTTCACTAATCACTACGCCCTAACTATCCGATGCTTAGTTTCATACTTTCATTGGTTTCTTATTGTTAGTTTGTTACTATGAGAATGGATTAGTGTAATAGATTGCTCTTTGTGCTGAATTGGTGCACAAGCATTGGATTATTGTGTTCAAAGCTTTTGTGGAAGTCGAATTGGAGCGAGCTTTCAGTTTGTGGAAGTGAATTGGAGCATGTTTAGTCAATATGTTTTGCAATTAGGACTTAAAATTTTACACTAGTTTTACCTCACAATTTCAAATTGTCGCATTTGTAGCAATGAACAATCAAACCACATGTGATGGCCCATATGCGCATTGGTAAATTGCATGATGGATATAATTGTTTCGAGCTTGGATTTCATATATAGTTGGCACAAGGGAAATGTGGAATGTTATTGAATGATTGTTGTAATGGTGATTCTGCTGTCTGTCTCATATGGTCAAACTTCGTTTCACATTTTGAACTTTTGATTGAATGTTCTTCTTTCCAGGACAATAAATCTATATCTGGATTTATAGCCTATGCTCTATGTGCAATGATGAGGCTTTAAGAGATGCAAATTGGTTGCCTTCGGAAGATGAGAAGAAGGAAAGAACGGTACCAATTGCCTTTGCTGGAATATCTTAGATGCGTCGCAGGTGGTCATTGAAAATGTTAGTATCCCCACTAGCTTCAATTCTTATTGCTCTTTCTTTAGTATTGTCAGTCATAGTGTCAGCTATGGTAATTTCATATGATGCATGGAAGTAGTTAGATCATTTTTTTCACTGGATTTTTGTATTAGATTATACCAACATTAGATAATAATTTTTTAGTTAGGTATACCCTGAATTCAAATCCTGGGTCCGCCACTGCCAAATGCTAATACCATTACATTCACGGGCGGAGCTTCATGCATCTCAAGGGCAACATGGTTCCCTTCTAATTGAAAGACCCTTATTGATATATTGATATTTCATTATGCAGACACTTTTTACCTAATAAAGTAGCTCTCTAAGCAGAGAATTAAATACAAAATTCATTAGATTGGCTCCCTCTTATTTTTTGTTCAAGCTCCGCCACTCACTGTGCATATGCAACAGTTGAACATGGAGTCAAAACGATCTCAGGTACTTACTCTGAGGCTGATGTGTACGCTACATGGGCGGCTGCGAGGGTATTTCTTGGTGGGGCCCGATGGTCCGAGACACACCTCAGAAGCAGGGAATCCAATTGCTACAAGAACAAACCTACCATGGACAAGCTAGACCCAACCAAATACTAGCTCAAAAAATGGATCAACAACTATTCTTCCGTTTACTTCCGTCCAGATGGGAAAGCTTGAACATGACAGTCTGAAAAGGCTGAAAAGACTTCTATTTTCTGAGAGCAGCACAGCTCTTCTTCAGAGAGGAAGATGGAAGATGAAGGCAGTAGTGGTGCTGCACTGCTGCTGCTCATAACAATGAATGAAATTAGGTGCCACTGACCGGAACGAACCATCCTCATTTTCCAGACCTACCAACAGAGACGCAGCATGCAATCAAAAGGCAGCACTGAGATCTTGCAGCTGAAACATCCAGTCACGGAATTAGACAGTACACCATTAGGTTGTTACATTAGGTATGCCACAACCAACCCAACCACAAGCGCATGCACACCAAATGTTAAATTAGATAACCATCGTCGTTGCTTGCCGTACCCACACCATCAGGATTAAAAAACGAAAGAAGAAAGAAATCCGGCGCCAAATCGCGGAAACAGGAAAAACAAACCAGCAGTTCAATCGATCAGTTCCATCAACCAAGAAACTCCCTAAAAATCACTCCTAGAGACGGCGACGGGGATGAATGAAGAAGAATGTAGGCTATGTCCATCAGGTTGTTAAACCAGTGCGATGCTGCTCTCACCGCCGGGCGGCTTGCGGATTCCACCTAGGTAGTCCCGGGACGGGGCCTTCCCGTCAGCAAAGATGTCGCTGCCGGTCATTTCCTTCAGCTTCACCGTGCTCAGATGCTTTTCCGCTGTCCCGGGGGCCGCATCTCCTTTGAAGATGTCGTTGCCGGTCAGGTCGGTGAACTTCTTCGTGGGGATCTTCTTTGCGGTTTTCACCACGCTGTCGGTGTCAGCCTCTCCAAATGTGAAGCTGCTTACCTGTTGTGAACGCGCGAATGCAAACGGTAAGCACCATTACAAGTTGCAAACTTGAGGAAAGTACTAGCTGTGTTCAGAGATCAGATCGAACATGTGCGTTCTTCCCCGGTGTGTGTGAGGCCGGGCCGTTCTCTGAGTTGCGAGGCCTGGGATCTTCTGGAGGGGCAAAGATGTCATGGCCGCTGAGCTCCTTGGATTTTGCATTGGATATCTGCTTCTTCATTTTACTGTCCTCCTCGCTCTGAAGCGTACCACTTAGCTCGCGCTGCTTTGCCACCTCTGCAATTGAAGTTGGTTTTTTTGGAGAAAGGCTTTCTTCCTCGGTAAATGAGATGTGACTTATGGTACTAATTGCCTGTAGTTAGACAAAATCAGATTTGATTTCTATCAGATCATGAAGCAGGATTAGTTTCATAAAGTGAATTCTATATCAAGTCAAATGTTATTCGTCCTTACACTTTGAAAACAATACCAAGCACACTATTGATCAACAGCTTACTACGGTATGTATGTTGCAAACAATGCAGTACACCAGAAATGCCAAATTTTGAGATGTTAACCAGTCTGTGTAAACAATGTTCAGTAGCAGTCTTCATTACCACTAGTTAATTATGCAGTAATAATTATGAAAGCATTTGAGCTCCTTAGAAATTTCGTGAAGCACTACATCTATATTGTTATCTTGTATCTTGTGAACAAATAAAAAAAATATCCAAGAGTACCGGACTACCTAAATCCTATTGTCTATCAAACAAGTTCTTGTAAATTGAGGCTCAGTTTAATGGTTCAATCAGCAGGTCCACTTCTATTACAAGGAAAGGTCACCAACCAATGTGTATACATATTAATACTGTTAGCCAAACCCTTCCCACAAGATTCATCCCAACAACTTCTGATTCTTGGAGGTTAGAAGATTTAACAAGTCTGATTTTAGCAACCAGCAGCTAATATCAATGGCATTTCAAATGTACTAATAATCTAATGTTTGCAAACTAAGAATATTAAGCAAGTGCTTCCTCTCAGTCATTTAGCACAACATCTGAAGGATAAAAAAAGGAACTTTATTACTAACAATACAGCACTGCCTCAAATACTGCTCAAGAGTAACAGATTAAAAAATAGACCGCAAATCATTGTACATATTCCTTTTATCTTTTTTTTCTCTCACAAAAGCAGCACCTGATAATTCTTTGAAGCTGTTCGGATGGGTGTCACAGAAGCATTGCCGGATTCATCTTCCTCAACCTCACCTCCAGCTGCAAATATGCCACTTCCTGTCATCTCCTTCCACTTGGGAGCTGAGCATGGTTTCCTGAAAAAAAGAAGAAAAACTTATGGGAGTGTCTAAGCATCATCTGGATATTTTCTTCCTATATATCATCTAAATTTATGACCCTTAGATTAGAGATCAAAAGACCGCTTGTTTTTAAAGGGGGGAGATTTTTTCAAGGGGGAGATGATAGAATTCAACAGGGAGGGGGGAGAATTCATGACCATTGGATCTCTAATCTAACAGTCCTAAATCTAGATAATAGTTAGGAAGAAAACATCCAGATTATATTTAACAAACCCAAAACGTATTTAATGCACTGCAGCATGCAAATCAGTAAAAGATGAATTGATGATTTGTCCCATCTTTTATTGAAATGGCAAGTGATGTCACATGCGGGGCCAGTGAAACATCACGGGGTATTTTATTAAGTGACAAAGAAAGATAAGGCAAATCATCATATCTCCCATCAGTAGATCACCGAGTTACCCCCCCCCCCCCCCAAGTAAATTACTTAGATCTAACATATAGAAAACCAAGAAAACTAAGATGATTTGCAGAACTTGCCGAACAATGCACAAATCAAGGGTCTTGTGACCAGTACAAATTCAACAAGAGTATTCCTAAGAAGGGAACATAATAAAATAGTGCAACAGGTCATCAACAAAATTTTTGTGACTCCGACGCTGAGTTGCTATGGCATTATTGCAAGATTCCATCGTAGTGCGTGAGATCACAGTTGTATGAACATCCAAACCACGCGACACTACAATCTAGTGGAGTAGTTCTTTTGCACGGAGCCTACGAACAGCACTAAAACTAGCCGCACGTATCTCACCGACCTAACAGAAACTCAAATCCGACGGATTTCCCTTGGTGCCCGCGTCACAGATCAACGCGAACACCCTAAAAACCTAATCTTTCCCCAGGGTGGAACCGTAAAACCCGAGAGATCTAATTACAAATGTCGAAATCTCCGCGCGAAACAAGAACAGGACATCGAATCCCTCCACTCCCAAACAAAAGAAACCAACACGCAGCTAAAGGCGGCCAATCTCACCTCTTGTTGAGGCTCTCGGCCTCCTCCTCCGTCACCTGCCCGCCGAACACCACCTTGCTGATCGCCTCCGACGGCTGCACACACCAAAACCAAGAGAGAGAGACAAAAAAAAATCAGACGAAACAAACAAACCCCTTCCCCAACAATGGCGAAGGAAGCTACTCCCGAGGAGGGAGCGGGCACAGGCGTATGCCTCCCGTCAAGTCACCTGGTGCGGCCGGCGGTTGGGAGGCGGTGTGGCCCCAGCGGCCGGCTCCTGCGGCGCCCCCTCCGGCCAAGTCAGCAGGTCCGCCGTGGACGTGTGGGACTTCCTCACCGGCGCCGGCCTCTCCATCTCCCTCCTCCACTCCTCTCTCTCTCCACAGCCTTCTCTCTCTCGCTGCTGCAGCAGCAGCACCCTGCAGGTTTCTCTCTCTAGCTAGCTCGTCGCTGGGGAGTTTCTCTCTCTAAAAAGGCGAGGTGGTGAGGTGGGGGACTGGAGTGGAGTCGAATGCAAGGAAGGTGAGGGGTCGCTTGCGGTGCTTACCCCTCCTTTTTTAAAGACCCCACCCGCGCCCACCCACCCGCACACCCCACCCACCGTGCGAGCCCATGACAGGTGGGGCCAGACATCGGTAGGGCGATCCCCGCAGGGGCTGACGCGTGGGCCCGCGCCGGAGGGGTTGACCACGTAACGGGCACCCGTAGCGTGCGCTTCTCGTTCCCAGTATTTGAATTTTTGAACGCTTGTGGCTCGCCCGAAACGGCCGTATTACCCGTTACCGTTGCCGTTTTTCCCTTTCTCTCTCAATGGTTGTCGCCGAGAATGTTCTAGTAAAATCTAGCATGTCCTGTCGCATACAATTTTAGCTAATACAGCTCAGTACAGTGTATACTACAATATATTTATAGACGTCGTCTTAAAAAGATGAACCGTTTGAATGTGAGTTATTATAGCAACAAGTCAAAACGCCAAAACCCTCTCGAACACAGCCTATGACTATGGATACGACCATTTCTATAGTAAAAGATATTGCTTTACAAGGTTCCGTTTTGACGCAGGGAATCTATTTTACAAGAAACAATGCAATGTTATGTAGAAGATGAGAAAAAGTCTCCGCATTTCAAACGGGGTCTGAATTAGCGGTGATTAGCAAGAGAGTGGGAGTGCGTAGCTTCTGACCTGTGGGTGGAAAACGATTTACTGAAACAATTAATCTCATGGAGTCGAAAGAAAATGATAAGATGGTTTTGATGAGTGCAAGGCTAGAAAATGTAGCACTAATTGTGGACTGCAGTAACTCGTGGCACGATAACACTATTAATAGTCTTATTTTTTTTGTTTTTTTATTTTTATTTATGTAGAAACTAAAATAAATAAGACAGATTTCTTAAATGGTTTATCTAAATGATTTACCAAAGCACCCGTTCGTGGCTGTTTATCATCGTTTTGAAACAGAGTCAAACGCCCGTCACAGTAAGAAGAATAATACCTATATTATAGCCGGGGGGATTCCCGGCTCCCCACCGTAGCCACGTCACTTTTTATGCAAAACAGTCCCTGTGTTTTCCGAAATTACGTAAAGGTCCTTCATTCTCGCAAAAAAAGTCCCTGTCAGATTTTTCAGAAAGCAACCTACGCTTCACCGAAATTGCGTATCTTTTGTTGGATAGCGCCCCGCGGTTTTATAAAATTATGTATAAGTCGTTTTTTATTTACGTATAGGTCCTTACAGGTCCTCGATTTTTTTGAAAAAAGATCTTTGATTTTTTTAAAATTACGCATACATCCTCGATTTTTTTTAAAAAAACTCCCCATAAATTATCGTTTTTTTTGCTTCAGTCTACACAGTAGCTAGCACGGTGTGTCGCCGCGCTTAAGTAGCTAGTATCCTCGAAAGCACGCAAATTCACGTATAGTGCTGTGGATCAGGCAGTCGTATAAACAAATCCTTTTTCCCCCTTTGCTGTCTTTGCACGTACGTACGTGGGAAATGAGTGATTTTGATGGCAGAAGGTACGTCCGTGCCCATCTCAGCTGGGACGACTAGCTGTTGATGGCGACTCCTACGGAATGGGAGCAGATTTGGTTGGAGCCATTGCCGGGGTGCGCCATCAGATCGGATGTGTTAACGGCTTTCCCGTAGGCATGAATGCCTGGTCGACGGGCCATCTCAGGCTTTCAGTTCAGCCTGATTTGATTTGCCACCGTACCGAATCACGCTAGGTAAACAAAACAGTACCGAACGAACGTCCGATCCTAGAGATATGTATGTTGAAAGGAACAGTTTCTTCTTCTGGATTGTTAGGCAGATCAGAGAACCACGCGAGACCTAGCTTATCAGGTCACACGCTGGTAGTAGTCCAAAAGCACAGATTATGGTAATAATGGATGGTCTTCACAGGCACTGTCTTGATATAAAGAAGAAAAAAAAAAGACTAATGCTCTTCTGTATTAGAAAGACTAATGCTCTTCTGTAATAGAGGTGGCAATTTTCCATGAGGCGAGGTCCTACCGGAAATATCCTCATGGGAAAGAGGGGCGGGAGGTAATCTCTCCCCATAGGAGAACAGGACAGCCCCTACTACGCTAGCATCACGGGACGAGGTCACCTTCCTCCGTGGATCCCATGAGGACCTAGTAAAATTAAAAAAAATTCTTTTGATAGCAGATTATATTTTTTAATTTGGAAGATTGTATTCTTTTCTGGTATATTTAGACTACAACTTGAACCTATATGTTAGAATATATATATTAAAGCTATATTTTGAAAAAACTTAACTAATTGTAAATTAATAAACAAAGTCATATTATTATTTTTTAAAATATTTAGTCTATTTTTAATTCCCGCGGAGTCGGGTCCCCGCAAGGACCATGGACGAGGGCCATCTCCCCTCGGTAGGCCTAATGGGGCTAGGGTGGGGCCGTGCTAATAGGGTCAGGGCGGCAGCGCAGAGGTCTCCCTGTGATCCTTGCCCCATTGCCATCCCTACTCTATGTAATTGGTGTCACAATTTAGACCACAAGGCAAGGATGGTGCTTGCAAAGTGGTTTATCAGTATTTGGTTCATTCGCACAAGAGCTCGTGCTAAGGTTAAAAGTTATCAGCCGTAGCAAAAAAGAACGCATATATTTTGGAGGGCAATTTGCTCGATCACAAAAACTGTTGAACTAAGGAAACTAGCATCTGTACAAGAAAACACACATCAGATTCGTACTAAATTGGACTAGAATTATGGATTATGTAAAAATAAGTATTGTCGATGTTTTAATATCGATCATACGTATGATTTGTTTGGATTTGGAGAAACTTTAGAAGACCTCTTGCCGAAACAAGGAACCCGAGCAACTTTCCTAAAGCAACTTTGAACACACACTTCTCAAGATTGAGTTTCAAGCGGTGCTTTTTGAGGTTGTTGAATTGGCTTGGCTGAAGAGCCTAATATGATCCTATGAAATGAGTATCGTACAGGCTTTATTCTGGCACGATGAACTCGTTTCTTGTCCACAGCACCTACAAATAAGATATTTAGAGAACTTCCACTATTGATCAACACTCTATTTACTCGACAGTTGTTGATGGTGGGCTCAACCACGATCGAAAACTAGCCAGGTCGAGTTGAAGGTGTTAGACAGTCAATTTTCTAAAAAAAAAAGAGAGTAACTTCTGGCCACTTTGGAAGATAATTGACAAGAGGAGGGTCAATGGAGCTTACCTCACATTGGAGTTTACCTCACGCTCAAAGCTTTATATTGTCATTTTGACTCGTATGCCAAAAATACTCCGTAGATGTGCTCGACGGTGTACTTCAGATCCTGAAACAACATTTCCTCGTCATCTTCTAATTGCTTCTGGACTCTTGTTTGCCCTGACTCTTCGAGTGTAGGGAACGACCCTTGGCCGGAGATGTCAAAGGAGTTACGACCACCAGACGCCGATGGAGTCCCAGAATGCTGGATTCCAGGTCTCACTAAGCCTGATCAAGCAATCATTGGTAGCCTCAAACAATTGGGGGCACGTCCATCATCGTGTTGTGAGTCCTGTTCATGGTCGGATTGACCCCTGCCATCCAGGGAAACTGGTTCTTCCGTCATTAATTGATGGGTCTAACTGCTAGTTTGGGGCCTGTCTGACCTGTTCGTTGTTTCAAGACTTGAAAATCTCTTGAAATAAAAGCACAAATATCAAGAATTTGCCCAATTCTCATACAAACACTTTTAAATTCTACATAAGACTTGTTATAGGCAATAGAAACCTAAACCACTAGCCACTGACCAATCTGATTAGTCAACCGGTGTGACCGCTCACAACGTCCGGTCGAACCGCACGAGCCCAACCCCAAAGCATGCTACATGGAAAAGCAGCCGTCAACTAGAAAATTGGTCATACCGTACCGACGGTCGGATCACTACCCAACATCCGATCACACCGGACAACCGATCAGACCATCGTTTATAGGTCGGTTTAACCGCTTTCTCCCAATTGTCCAACCGGTCCCACCAGGAATATTAATAGCAATTATGAGGTCTGAATTTTTTGAAACTTCTGCAAAATTTAAATTCAACTCAATCAAAGTGTCAATTATTTATCATAAATATATATTAGACATTGTATATAGCCTCTCATTTTTTTTGAGGGGACGCTACCATTCTCCATGTCACCATGGTGCAGTAGCTAGGTTGGTCAATGGTACATCGCAAGAGAACATTCGTGTTTATCCGGACATTTTGAGAGGATCAAGTACAAATAAATTTGCCATTACCTCTTCGGTGGGTACTACCGATGGATCAGTTGAATTTCAACATGAGCATGTGTCCACCTGTTAGCCACTGCTCACAATAATTCTAATAAGAGTTTTGTTGTACACGTCATACTTATCGTTGAGTTGCATGCTGCAACCGGTTCAGTGAAGGTTAAGGTATTGGTAAACGTAAGTAACCTGTTCATATTTCAGCACGCAGGCAGGGAGGATGATATGCATGGATAGAAGATAGGGGATAAAGCATGTATTGCCAATTGGCCCCCTACTTCCGTGTAAGCCTTTCTCTAGCTAGCTTCTTCCTTGACGTTTAAGTAGGGGGCGTTGCTTGGATCCCCTGCAATGTCAGTGGACAGCTCACACACACTGGACTGCAGAAGGGCCTGTTTGCAAACAAGCCATCAAGCTGAAGATCGTGTGCAGTTATTAAGAATAAGTGTACATTTTAACTGTCTTATCAGATGGCCCCACGATGAAGTAGGTCATCGGAAACAAGCTAGTTGGGGATATACTGGTTGCAGAAAGACATACGATAATGAGGTGGTTATAGGATATCTTACAACTAAATAGTCGTAGAAAGATTTACGATCAAGGAGTAGTCGTAGTAAGACTTACGAGTATGTTGTTATATAAAGATTTACAACCAATTAGAAGTCATAGTAAGACTTATGATTATGTGGTTATAGGAAGACTTACGGTCAAAAAGTAGTCGTAGTAAGACTTACGACTATATAGTTGTAGAAAAACTTATGAATATGTAGTTGTAAAAAAATTTACGACCAAGGAGTAGTCGTAATAAGACTTACGACTACCCTATAAAATCTCTTCCTCATCGTTAAAAAATATACTCGAAGAATATAATAACGTAATAATTAGAGGATTATTTGTCGGAACCCGGAGCAACAACTCCAGGATCCTCTGTGTAAATCGCACTAGTCCAGGATCAGCTAGTGCACACAGTGGACAACAAAGATAAATATCAAGCATAATGACATTTATTTAATTTAAAAGGGTACGGCCTTATGGCCAGCATTTACATCATCGCACATTGGCAAAAATAACTGCAAAAGAAACTGCGGAAGCGAAGCTGAAAAGGCGAAGCCCAAGCCTGCCCACAGGCAAACAACTGCAAGACGTGGCCTACGCGTTCTAATCTTCTTCGTAGTCGAAGG
This sequence comes from Dendrocalamus sinicus, assembly GCA_036346575.1. Lineage (NCBI taxonomy): Eukaryota > Viridiplantae > Streptophyta > Magnoliopsida > Poales > Poaceae > Dendrocalamus > Dendrocalamus sinicus. The sequence continues at coordinate 3,627,438 of CM070660.1, read as the reverse complement.
TGTCTTCCTCTGTGTGGAAAAAGCAAGGTGAGTACAAACTTGTACTCCGCAAGTCACCCGGGAAAATGCAACATAATGATAAAGGCTTCAATGGAAGGCTTATAGGGTTAGTTTGCATAAAACAGCATTTAAGAAATACAATAAGTAGATTGAAATTGCTGAATTTAATACAGTAAGTAAAAGCATAACTTGTAGTAGAAAGTAATACCGTTAGTGCCGGCTCCGACCAAACACCAACCTATGCACGGGCATCCCACCCGGACCATCTTTTCCAAAAGATCACGTATGGATTCCATCCATCCACACGCTTTCACTGAGCAACTCTGATGAATTCCATCCATTCACCAGATTTCAATCTCTCACGGATTCTATCCATCCGCAAGGTTTTCATAAACATTTTTTTTTGAAAAACAAAGTCTAATCCATGAAAAACTTTACTCAGCATGCCCGTGACCGTGGGCACGGCTATCCAGGATAGATTATACACTCTGCAGAGGTTGTACAGCTTTACCCACAAGACATGATCATCCCGTTTTGCCACGCGAGTTACACACTTCCTTAGGTGTGCGGCGGGGAGATCACGACAAGGCCTTTACAATGCAAAGCCTTCAACTCGCCAAGCCAACTCTAAGGTTTCACCCCAGAAGGAATCCACTGCACGGGACCCCTCTTGAGCCGAGTGAGACTTCTCATGGCCTACGCCACGCTCACTTTCAACCTACGAAATGGCTCAGGTTGGGACCCGCAAATTATTCAGCCAAGGCTGTCCCATACCAGCCTTGTGGTAGTACGTTAGGGCTTTGCAACAGTAGCTCACAGACCGATCCTTAATCTGACTTAGGCCCAACCACATACCCCTTGTGCCCGACAATCAACACTGTGTCTCCGAACAACAGTGCATGCCTGCACCCACCACCTAACCATTAGCCTAAGTCTAAACCAGATTTTATATTTTATTTTGAAAATATTTCATAATCCTTCTTGACTCACCGAAGTCAAGAATACATATCATTTTATGTAAACAGGGTTATCATTTTATGTGAAAGATATCCCAAAACAAATATTATATCTAAGCAGTTTAAGCATTTGATATAAATTCCTCTAGCCAACACTAATGTATTAACTAGAGTTTGAATCTATGGTGACAAGATATCAGGGGAATTCAATTTCAAAGGAGGTAATAACAAGTAGGCAATAACTAAATTTAAAACTGAATTGAAATACGTTGAATAGAAATACGCATGCAATATAATTTAAATCAACATAATTTTATTTGCAATTCTGGGATCAACATGATCAAGGAGGGTGACTTGCCTTGCTCCTCAACTTGGTTTGAATCTTCGTCGTTGAAATTTCCCGAATCGTCGAAGTCTACACGTGAAAATAACCCACCAAATTCAAATAAAATCAAATTGAACTCAAATATTTGAATTGAGGCTAGAAATGGATAGAGGGGAATTTTTGATGAATTTAGAAATTTGAATGGGCTAAATCGGAGTTAGGACGAAGGAGAACGGGCTCCGGGAAGATTGAAAAGAGGGAAAAAGGAAAAAGAGGATTTTTGGAATTATTTTTCTACTGAAAAAGGAGTTTATGACGTCAGCCTTGCGTCAGCCCTGGAATTTTTGAATTTCGGCCGATTTATTTTTCAATTGAAAAGTTGGCTGAGAGGCTGACAGTGGGCCCGGGTCCATGTGGACCGAGTCCATGGACTCGCGATCCGAGTGGCGAGGGTGGCGTGGCGGCCGGCGCCGGCGTGGCGTCCGGGTGGCGCTGACGGGTGGCCACCTCACGCCACGCCGGCACCGAGGCGGTCGGCCGGAGGAGCTCGGGCTCGGTGTCGCCGCGCGACGGCGCGGCTGGCTGGCGCGAGGTGGAGGAGCGAGAGGACGCGAGGAATGCGGGGAGAGTGCGGGCTCACCGAGTGGCGGGAGAAGGCCGGCGGCGAGGAGGCGGCGGCGCGCGGGAGCCAGCGGCGCGAGGCGAGGGGACGGCCGGGAGGGAGAGGGGAGTGGAGGGGGAGGTGGGGCGAGTTGAGACGGAGCTCGGGGTGGGCTTATATAGGGGTCGGGGAGGGCGGAGGCGGCCGTATTTCTCGCCGGAGATGGCGCGGGGTGGCGGCGGAAATGGCGGGATTGGGGGGGCCGGCGCGGGGATTGGGGAAGGAGGCGGGTGCGCGACTTGCGGGGGAAGAAAGGGAAAGGAGAGGGAGAGGGAAGAGTCCAGATCCGGGCGAGAGGGGAGGCGGCGGGAATGGCGGCGGCGAAGGCGCGGCGCGGGAGGAGGAAGAAGGCGCGGGGATTGGGGATGACCCCGACAGGTGGGGCCGGGTTGGCAGAGAGAGGGGGCGGAAGGGAGGCGGGGATGGAGGCCACGTGGCCATGGGCGCATCGGCGGCCAAGAGGCGAGAAGGAACGGCGCAGACGGCAGCGTGGCACGGATCCGGGCCAGCCAGGTGGCAAGCGCAGGAGAGGGGTAGGCGGGGTGGAGCGGGTGACGTGGGCGGCATCTGGCCGTCCACGTGGCGACCGGAGAAGAGGGGAGGAGGAATTTGTTTTTATTTTTGATTTAGGATTTTCAGAAAATCCCAGAAAATTCATTTGGCCTCAGAAAAAATACCAAAATACCTCCAAAAATTCCTAGAACCTCCTGGAGACATTTTGGACTTAAAAAAACATTTCCAACTAATGTTGGTATCTAATTTTCATACTTTAAAATACTTTTTAATTTCAAAAATATATTTTAACTCTAGGAAATCCAGGAAACCAAATAAAAGCCAAATAACTCCAAATAATTAATTTGTACTAGGTTTTTCATATAAAATTAAAATATCATTTTATTTAATAATAATTTTAGGTTTTCATTTAAAATATTTTTAAATCCAGCTTTTTCAAAAACAGAAATTCAGGGCAAATCCAAATTTAAACTTTAGGCAACAAAACACTTATTTTAAATTAAATTTTAATTTTAATTGATTTTCATTTATTTCTTTATTTATTTTATTTTAATAAAAACCTGGGCTGTTACATTATTATATCTTTCTCAAACTTCTTGTCAAAATATGGATTGTGGAATTACGGGAGTGTTACATGAACTTCCAGGCTCGCATGCCTAGCTTATTGTACCTTCAGTTTCAATTAGCTTGTGTAACTAAATTCAATGCCAAATATTGGATTTCTGGAATACATTTATTTTTCATGAACATCATTGAGAACGTTTAAACCAACTTTGCACTTGAAGCTCTCACATGCATGAGCTGAAGCTAGCTAGGACGAGAATAGGAGACTTTTTTTTCTATTGCAGAAAAAGAAAGAGATGTTAGTATATATATAGCACATAGTACGATGATACAACTCGTTCGCTTCATCAATTGGCAACTGCAATCGATAGCTAGAAGAATAATAGGTTTGCTCGTTCACATTCTAATGGATCTTCCTTTGAATATAAAAAGGAAAAATTATCGCATATTTACATCAACCCGCAACACAATTATAGTATCATCAATATTCAGAGGTAGCATTATTTTACTGGCGATTATTCTCCGAATAATTGGGCACTAACAAATTAAGGGCACTAATTAAACAACGATGCATCGACGTCGCTGTCTCGAGTTTCCTCTGAACGTTCATTAAGGTTGTTCGATTCGATCAGGGCCTAGCTAGCTTCCTTTATTTTTTTTTGTAGGACGCTGACAATTAGAGGAGGCTAAATAATTTTTGAAACTTTTTTCTTATAAGATATTTAAAATATTCACTCAACTAATTATGATAGTCACTAAATTTATATCGCACCAACTAGATTAAGCAAAACAAAGTTAGAAATAAAAACAACAAAATATGCAACCTACTGCACAGGGCTATTTAGACCATCATTAATTGATTGGTCTGACCGCCAGTTTGGGGCATGTCTGACTGGTTCGTTGTTTCAAGACCTGAAAATCTCTCAAGATAAAAGCACAAATATCAAGAATTTGCTCAATTCTCATTTAAACACTTTTAAATTTTTGCATGAGACTTGTTATAGGCAACAGAAATCTAAACCAATCAAGAATCATCAGGTTCTTGCTCGAGTTCACCCAAGTGAAGAGAATCGAATCTAGTTCACAAGAACACCAAAAACACTAAAACTCAAATTACTTCTTGCTCATGAGGATCTAACGCGTGAGGTAATTCAAATCTATTCTCATATATCCTAACAAGGCAATTTAAACAAGAGATTGGGCTAGAACTACCACCACCAGGAATCACAAATCTAGCTCAAGAACATGCATCAACTCGCCTCTTCACGATTCTTATCTTCTTTGTACCTCCCGTTTAAGTCACGTAGCCTCATCTGGACTTACACGACCACTCAGATCTCAGCTCCCCCGTCTAGTCCTGGTGCATTGCCGTTGATCGCTAACGTTCTCTAAACCACCTGCACATCTACAGAGTAAGCAACCATATCGAGCACAAATTTCATGCACTTGACTCACGTTAGTCAACACACATACATTATGTAATGCAACACAAAACCCTCATAGCTCCCAAGCTATGATTCAACCTCAAACCAACTCAACTCAACACAACATGTTCTCTGGCCCACAGTACCGGTCTAACCACTCTCCCTAGCCCGATCGGATCGCCCCGGTTAAACCACTAGCCACTGACCAGTCTGATCGGCCAACCGGTGTGACCGCTCACAACGTCCGATCGAACCGCACGAGCCCAACTCCAAAGCATGCTATCTGGAAAAGCAGTTGTCAACTAGAAAATTGGTCATACCGCACCGACGGTCGGACCGCCACCCAACATCCGATCACATCGAACAACCGATCAGACCGTCGTCCCAACTGTCTAACCGGTCCCACCAGGAACACTAACAACAATTCTGAGATATGAATTTTTTAAAACTTCTGCAAAATTTAAATTCAACTTAATCAAAGTATCAATTATTTGTCATAAATATATATTAGACCTCTCATTTTTTTTTGAGGGGACGCTCTCTTTCTCCATGTCACCATGGTGCGGTAGCTAGGTTGGTCAATGGTACATCGCAAGAGAACATTCGTGTTCATCCGGACATTTTGAGAGGACCAAGTACAAATAAATTTGCCATTATCTCTTCGGTGGGTACTACCACTGGATCGGTTGAATTTCAACATGAGCATGTGTCCACCTGTTAGCCACTGCTCACAATAATTCTAATAAGATTTTTGTTGTACATGTCATACTTATCGTTGAGTTGCATGCGGCAAACCTTTCTCTAGCTATAGCTTCTTCCTTGACGTTTAAGTAGGGGGCGTTGCTTGGAACCCCTGCAATGTCAGTGGACAGCTCACACACGCTGGACTGCAGAAGGGCCTATTTGCAAACAAGCCATCAAGCTGGAGAAGGCCCTAGAAGAGGGTCTCTTTGGAGAGCAAAGAGGACAGCACAGGGGTGTAACTGACAAAACAAAACTATGGAGGGGGCCCTTTGGGTGAAAGAGGACGTGCCGCGCTTTTACTGTTTGCCCCACCTGGGCGACGGGGAAAAGTCAAGAAAAATTTAATGGGATGGACGGCCCAGATCGACGGAGCAGCTTGCCTGTGGTGTCTGCCCGCACATGGGCTGCGGGCGGAGCTTTGGATGCGGTGAGCTGGTCTGAGCCAGCCAGGTCGGTTTGAACTTTGGGCTCGGGTCTGACCTCTCTGGTCCGAACGCCGAACTTTGTACTGCCGCCACAGCTACAACTACTTGTCATAAATGTTTTTGAGAGTGACTATTATATAGATGACTTTTTTTTTTATCTTTAACTATTTTTTTTATATTGTAACTTTAGGTAATTAAAGGTGTAACTTTAGGTGGGAGAGAATTAGTATATTGCAATTATAGGGGAGTGAGAGTACAACTTCAGGTGACTGAAAGATAAAAAATTTTAATCAACTATGTAATAGCAAAACCATGTTCTTTTAGGGAGAGGTGTACATGTCGTAAACTAAGGAGGGGATGACCAAGAGGATGGTATTTGGTCGATGATCATGTCTAGTTTCGTCCAGATTTGTTCAATGATGCTCCTGTGCTTACCATTTGGTATGTCTCGTGGAACAAACATGTACCACAATCTTACGCGACGACTGATGCAAGATGCGTGGTGTTGTGGATGTGTGTCCGGTTATTGGAAGAATGGCTAGCTCGCAACTAATTTGACTTTTGCAAGGCTTATGCTTCCAACCTAACACGAAAATTGGATCCCCGAAATAAAAGTATCTTATGGGCCAGACGAGGCTGTTCATCACGTAAATAATGGGGGTGGTGTGGGTGGGAGAGGGCCCAACTCACTATTGGGCTTGGTCACCTGACTTGGACCGTGTGAAGCACGCCGCGCGCGTCACGGCCCCGCGCCGAATCGGCAGCGTCCGCTGCAGCACGGCCAGCACCGCGTGCCCGCTAGGAAGGCAGGCGGCCGTCGTCGGCCTCGTGCACGCCGTGGCGGGTGATACGGCGTACGTGCGGCCTGGAGGAAGCGGCGAGGGCGGCGCTGTACTTGGCGTACGTTCGACGAGGCAAAGCAGGTGAACGGCCACAGCCTGGCCGGTTTGTGGACGGTACTGCGAGCCGCCACGGGGACCGGACGACCGGCGATCCTATCATGGACTGGGGCTGCAGGGGTTCACCCTCTCTTCGCTCGGCTCCCTCTCTCCCCGTGCCCCTTGATCCAAATTAATCTTTCTGACGATAATAGCAATCAAGTCACATCTATTTGCTCCCAAATCAATGCCATGAACTAACCATGATCTGCGTCCACTTTCTTTCCTACAGGTTTACAGCGTTTGCCACTACTCGGGCGCATCATCTGCTACACAAGCAACCACTCCGAACACGTCCTCCCTCGCCCACGCTCCACTCGCGCACCACTCTCACGGTGCGCCGCCGAGTCCACGCTCCGACACGCGCACGCTCATCCTCACAGACATCACAGTCGCAGCGCTGTCCCGGACAGCCCGGCGTGGGCGCGACTCGCCGCTCCACCGTCGCGTCCCCGGCGAGGTCCCTCCACGCCACCTCGGCGCGGCCAACCAGCTCGGACTCACGGCCCGCCCAGGATCGCACTCCGCCTCCGCACCTCGAACACCAAGCTCCTCCGGTCCGCCAGTTCCCGCACGCACGCCGGTGAGCCGTCGCACCTCAGCGACGCCACGTCGCGCCACGAGTCGTCGCCGTCGCCCTCTTGCGGCTCGGCCTTGGTGCTGTGGCTGTCGATCTGGAATTCTGGATCGTCCTCCCGCCGCCCGCCGGGACATGGCACCGGAGGATGTTGTAAATAATCTTGTTTTAGAGTCATGTGCAAAATTTGGGTGTAATCGAAGTCGAATTGCAGCCGCAATTCAAAGTCGTAGGTGGAAACCTAGTCAAAGTCGTATTAGAATCAGAGTCGGAGTAGATATTGAGAACCCGTGTTGAAGTAGGACAGCCGGGTATAAAAAGAGGCTTAGAGCCATGTAATCTATGTACCAAGCAATTGAGAAAAGACCAAAAAGAGAGAGAAACACAGAGCATTGTTTTGTCGTGTGTTTGCATAAGACGTGGTCGAAAGGACTCACGATCACCGCAAGCGTGATCAGGAGGAGTTACGACTACGGCGTAAGGAGTCGAAGGTGGTCGTAACGAGCTACGACTACACCGAGAAGGCGAACGTGGTGGAAGCAACTCCGACCACGTTGAAGGAAGTGAACGTGGTCGCATGCGGTGTTCGACCACGGTGAGCAATGATCACCAAGATCACCGCGTGATCGTAGAAGGCTTCGATCACGGTATCTTGAGCGGTGAAGGAAGGCGGCGGCGAGATCGCGAGCGGTTGTAAATTGCTACAGAAATTTACGACCACGCTGAAAAAGCGATCGGAGGAGATTGAAGCGCTCGAATTGGTCGTAAGTACTCAACCGATCGTATTTGATTCTCACCGGTCGAAACGACTCTAACCGGTCGTAAAGGTCCGGGAGGTCGTAAGACCTTACGACATTTGGTATCGAGCGATGGTTAAACATGGTCGACACGGCAAAGCGAGCGTGTCGCTGCGATGCCGATCCTCGATTCGGACAACTATCCGGTCAGGCGATGAAGATGAAGGTCAACATGATCGCGCAAGGCGTGCGGGTGCGGTCGAACCAAAGGAGAAGGACAAGGTCCTCGATGATCGTCTCGACAAAATGGCGATGGCGGCGATCTATCAAGCGTGCCCGACTCAATGATGCGACGACTAGTCGGCAGGAGACATGAAGGAAGTCCGGACTACTCGCGAACCATGCATGAAGGAGTAGATCGAGTGAAGGAAGTTCGACTTCAAACCTTAAGAAGTGAGTTTGAAGCCATGAAGATGGGGAAGAGTCGCATCGTGGAAGAATTCTGCGGTCGATTCAATGAAGTCGTAAATGAGATCAAATCTCTCGCGACGATCTAAAAGATGAAGTGGCGGTGAAGAAGTACTTACGAGCATCGCAGAGAAGTTTCTCCCGGTTGTGACTACACTTATGTACTCACAGGACCTCTCAAGATGAAGATTGAAGAGGTGACCGAGCGCTCAAAGCACACGAGCGGTTTCAAGAGTTATCAAGCCGACAATGAAGGACAAGGGCCTTACAACCAACAAGCATTGTTTGTAAAGGAAGACACGAAGAACCGAGGAGAATCATCATCAAGGGGCGGTCGTGGACGTGGTCGTGGCGCGCGCGCCTCATGGGCGAGGACAAGGCGAGGCTATGGCCGAGTGGCCGTGGAAGAGGTGGTCGAGGAGGTCGTGGTGGCCGTGGAGATAGCAATCACCGCATGACAAGTCGATATCCGGCTACGTGCGAGAAATTCGGACATTACGCTGCGAATGTCGGAGCCACATCCATGCCACAACCGCAAGAAGTATGGTCACTATGCTGCAAATTGCCGGAGTAAGAAGAGAGTAGAAGAAGCAAACTGGCTCAAACAGATGAGCACAAAGAGTCGACATTCTTGTTGTCGCTCAGACCGCAGATTTAACCGACAATGGTTCTATTAAACGAGGAGAAAGTGTTTAAGTGCATTGGAGAAAGGAGAGCAGACTCAAGAGCGGATGGCGATGGTATCTCGACAACGGAGCCAAGCAACCACATGACGGGTATGTACTCGATGTTTTATGAATTAAATAAGAATGTGCTTGGAAGAGTACAGTTTGAGACGGCTCGACCATTCGGATAAAAGGGAGAGGCACGATCGATGCGATGCAAGGATGGAAGCGAGAGGAGATTGTCGAATGTATACTACATTCCAAGTCTACGAAGCAACATTATAAGCCTTGGACAATTGGATCAAGAAGGTTGTCGGATTGAACTCAAAGACACCTACCTGAAGATGTACGACCACACCGAACGACTACTAATGAAAGTACAGAGAACGGTAAATCGTCTGTACAAAATTCAAATTGAAGCATGCAGCCGAAGTGTATGAAGACTACAACCGATGATGCGGCTCGGCTATGGCACGCAAGATTCGGACATCTGAATTTCGAGTCTCAACACGATGGCGGAAAAGAGATGGTGGTCGGATTACCGACAATCGACCACCCGAGCAAGTCTGCGAAGGCCGCTCGTGGCGAAACAAACTCGTAGCGGTTTTCCACAAGCAGACGAGTTTGAGCTTCGCAACCACTCGAACCGTTCACGTGGATTCATGCGACCAATCACACCTCGCATGATGCCGGAATCAATACTTCATGTTGATCGTGGATGACTATTCAAGAGCCATGTGGGTGTACATGCGAAGAGCAAAGATGAGGCAAAGACGAACTTTCGAAGTTCGTAACTCTTGTCAAAACGAAGTCGACAAAAAGGTGAAGTCGGTCAGTCGATCGAGAGGAGAATTCCTCGCGAAAGAGTTCGACTCGATTTGTGAAGAGAAGGGTATTACAAGACTCTTCACGGCCCGTATTCACCTCAACAAAACGGAGTCGTAGAAAGAAGAAACCGGACCGTGGTCGAAATGGCACGAAGTCCGTTGAAGAGCCGATTCTGCCGGAGACTTTGGGCGAAGCGATGCGACATCTTCTATATCGCTAAATCGTGCGACCACGCGATCACCGGATGGAGTCACTCCATATGAACAGTGGTCGGAAGAAAACCCAATGTCGAGCATCTAAGGGTCTTGGATGCTTAGCCCATGTGAAGCCATCCACTTATCTCAAGAAGCTAGACGACCGGAGCGAGCGGATGATTTATCTTGGCTCGGAACCAGGCACCAAGGCGTACAGGTGCTATGATCCGGTCGAAAAGAAGATTCATGTGAGCAGAGACGTGGTCTTCGAAGAGAACAAACATTGGGAGTGGGAAGAACACGAGGACATTGAGAAAGACATGTCGAAGTGGGTAACCTTCAAGTCGGCGATCGATCGCGACAATACGTAAGAAGCTACGACCACATCTCAAAGCCAAAATTCGACCGGTCTTGATGATCGTGAAGTCTCACCTAATGAAGAAGAGTCTGATGAAGAAGATTCCAGTGATAGAATACCGAAGATGAGAAGCATAAGTGAGATTTATGCACAAACTGAACCAGTGCAGTCTGAAGAGTTACTATACACAACGGTGAAGAACCCAAAGCTATGAAGAAGCGACGGAGAGGAACATTGAGAATCGCTATGCGGGAAGAGCTGAAATCCATTGAAGACAACAACACTTGGGAACTCACCGATTTGCCAAAGGGTCATCGAGCGATCGGTTTAAAGTGGATCTTCAAGGTAAAAAGGATTCCAAGGAGAAGTCGTAGAAACACAAAGCACGACTTGTGGCGAAGGGTATGTTCAAAAACAAGGCATCGACTACGAAGAAGTCTTTGCCCGAAGAGCTCGTATGGAGACTATACGACTACTTCTTGCGTTGGCGACAAGCGGTGGATGGGAAATTCATCACATGGACGTGAAAACGGCGTTCTTGAACGGAGACATTAAGGAGGAAGTTTATGTCTCTCAACCGCGGGTTTTCAATCCAAGGAGCAAGCCGAGAAAGTCTTGAAGCTGAACAAAGCTCTCTACGGACTTAAGCAAGCACCACGAGCATGGAATTTGAAGCTTGACAAAAGTCTAACGGCACTCGGGTTCGTAAGAAGCAACTCGAACATGCGGTATACTCAAGGAGATATGAAGAACAGATCGATCGTGGGCGTTTACGTGGACGACTTGGTCATTCTTGGATCGAGTTGAAGGAGATTATGAGGTTTAAAGAAGAGATGAAGAGGCTGTTCAAAATGACCGATTTGGGACTTCGTGCTACTACCTCGGCATTGAAGTAAATCAAACCGACAACGGCATAACACTTTGTCATCGGGATATGCTCGAAAGATTCGGAGAAGTCGGTATGGAAGAGTGCAATCCATGTCAAACCCCAATGGAGAATCATCGAAGTTGAGCAAGACAGGCCCAGATCACCGATTGATGCCACGACTTATAGGAGCATTGTCGGAAGTCTACGGTATCGGTGCACACCCGACCGGACATCTCGTTTGCGGTCGGATACGTAAGTCGTTTCATGGAGAAACCGACTCAGAGCATATGAATGCCGTGAAGCACATCCCGAGATACATCAAAGGTACTTTGAATCTCGGATTCGAAGACAGAAAGGAGGTGGAAAGTCGTTGCGGCTAACGGGCTACTGATGATAGCGACATGGCGGGAGATGTCGACGATCGAAAGAGCACGGCAGCATAATGTTTGTGCTCGGGAGAGTCCGATCAGGTGGCAAACCCGAAGCAAAAGGTGGTTGCATTATCTTCGTGAAGCCGAGTACATCGCAGCGAGCGCAGCATCGTGTCGGGAGTTTGGCTCGCTCGACTATTAAGCGAGTTGTCAAACGGCGGTTCAAAAGGTGACGCTCGGGGTTGATAACAAATCTGCAATATCATCGAGCAAGAATCCGGTTCTACATGATAGAAGCAAACACATAGACACAAGATATCACTATATCGAGATTGTGTCAAGAGGGGAAGATCGATATCAACTATATCGAACCAAGAACGTAAAGCGCACATATTGACAAAGTCATTGGGCGGATAAAGTTTTCAGAGATGAAGAAGAAGATTGGCATGATCGAAGTTGAAAAACAAGATTAGGAGAGAATGTTGTAAATAATCTTGTTTTAGAGTCATGTGCAAAATTTGGGTGTATCAAGTCGAATTGCAGCCGCAATTCAAAGTCGAGGTGGAAACCTAGTCAAAGTCGTATTAGAATCGAGTCGGAGTAGATATTGAGAACCCGTGTTGAAGTAGGATAGCCGGGTATAAAAAGAGGCTTAGAGCCATGTAATCTATGTACCAAGCAATTGAGAAAAGACCAAAAGAGGAGAAACACAGAGCATTGTTTTGTCGTGTGTTTGCATAAGACGTGGTCGAAGGACTCACGATCACCGCAAGCGTGATCGGGAGGAGTTACGACTACGGCGTAGGAGTCGAAGGTGGTCGTAACGAGCCACGACTACACCGAGAAGGCGAACGTGGTCGGAAGCAACTCCACCACGTTGAAGGAAGTGAACGTGGTCGCATGCGGTGTTCGACCACGGTGAACGATGATCACCGGCATCACTGCGTGATCGTGAGAAGGCTTCGATCACGGTATCTTGAGCGGTGAAGGAAGGCGCGGCGCGAGATCGCGAGCGGTTGTAAATTGCTCTGATGAAATTTACGACCACGTTGAAAAGCGATCGGAGGAGATTGAAGCGCTCGAATTGGTCGTAAGTACTCTGAACCGATCGTATTTGATTCTCACCGGTCGTAAACGACTCTAACCGGTCGTAAAAGGTCCTGGGAGGTCGTAAGACCTTACGACAGAGGAAGAGCGCGCGAGCCGCGCCGCCGGCGCAGCCGAGGTCTGTGACTTCGACTGAGCTGATCCGGCACTGGAGATGGCAGACGACGGCACTGACACCCCAGTTGCCATCCATAATTAGATATAGTTAGTAGTACACTAGTACTTAGTGCACGCATATATATACATGCTTGCCTGGAGCAGAAGTAAGCGTGTAACTTTTGCAAGTGCATGATCCAACAAGAATTGGACTAGCTAATGGGCGTGTAGTGTGTTTGGTGTAGTGGCTTTAACTCTTGGAAGCAGCAAGAGGCCAGATGACCTTGCATGCTTCTGGCTAGGGTTGTGTTGGTCTCAACTCAACTTTTGGCCTATCGGCTGACCAAAGGTGAACTCCAACAGTGAACCGGATAAATGCATACATGGGAGCAAAGGTCTTTCTTGGAAAAGTTTGATGAGTCACCATTGCACAGCAGGGACAAGAAATGATCAGCACGGCAGAGGGACAGTCAAGATGTATGGATAAGAGTAATTTTGCAGGAGTTTTGGGAAGAACCTACTTCTTGATAAACCAAAGCTTAAGTGTCGAGAAAAAAAGTTGCTACTACTTCATAATTTGCCCTTAATCTCACCACTGATTCCCTAATTAGCCTGGCGAAGCATATGCCACCTCTGCATATCATGCAGCGTATCATTTTCCAAAGTGAGGATTAATCATACATGGCATACCCATGGTTTGCTTCGGTACAACTCCTTTAAAAAAGTTTACGAACATTAAATAAAAGTAGCTATGTTGTTACCTTGGACCAGGCCCAGACGATGATAGGCCTCACAAGGCCGATTCTGAATTTCTGATTGGGGTCAGTGCAAATGATGGCAGCAGGATGATTCCATCCGGCCGGCCACATGTACTGGTAATGGGAGATTCAGAAGTAGGCCATCTCGTAATCGATTTGCCCCTCCACTACTACTAGTCCCTTGGCGCCTTGGCGGTGCAAGCTTATCGCCCCCTCGTGGAAAAAAAAAGCCCTGTAATTCTCCAATCCGTTTCTGACATCTTTGTTCTTGGATCTGAATATGTAACAAAGTACACATATGTATATGGCATTGGCATGCAGATTCAGTAGACTGTAAAGCCTTTTATGCCGTACGTAGTTAAGTCCCCTTTCGATCTGTTTGTGTATGTCAGTATGTCATGCGTATATTTACATACTTTCTGCTGTTCAGTACTTCAGTCCAAGGCCATTGGCATTATTGCATGAATGTCAAATCTTATCTGACGGAATATATATGCTTTATAATTCACTCTGGTTCTGTCTAGGAATAATGGCTTACAAGCAGAGTCCATATAGAGGTTGTACGTGAGCATGCAGGGCATGTACAGTTCTGTGAAAAAGGACAAACATGACTGCATAATCCAGCTGTTCCTTCTGCTTATTTCCTTGTTGTGAACTGAAGAAGGCAGCAGCAACCTCATCATTTTCAGAGTACAGACATCATTTGTCTCCTGGCAACTTAAGCAGTGAAGTACTACAGCATTGCATGCATGATGATCCCCGTGTTGAAATAGTATCACATTGTTCGTAAAAATACAAGGAATCTAACTTAAAAATAGAGAAATCACTCACCTCACAAGTTAGCTTTTAGAGAGGAAGATTATCGAAATAGTTTCAAACCCTTGCTATCCAACAGTCGGCATCGTCAGCTCTACACAAGATTGATGCCCCGTTCCAATCGGCTTGAGTTTCCGGCCGTTGGCTTTTGGTTAAAATTGCGCTGTAACGACGGTTAGTTTTTCTATGTTACTCAATTAAAGAAAAATAAAAACATCATTATACCTCCACAAATAATACAAAAGAATAAGAGAAAAACAAAAGCAAAAAATAAAATAAAATAAAAAACCGAAATTAAGAAGCGGGCACGTTCATTTTAGTTTTTAGCTTCTGGAAACCGAAAGCTAGAAATCCAAGCCGGTTATCTCATTTGCAATTTCAGTATCACACATACATAATGGGTAGCTTTAAGTACGTATATTTACTTGTGTTCGACACTACGTATGGATGCAACAAACGTATGCAACTATGTGCGTACATTAACAATTAATTTCACGTGCATTCAAATGTGCTCATGTGATGACACAAAGATACATGTTGATACCACCATTAGCAGCAGCAGCAGCAGCTAGTGAATCTACTGTTTCAGTTGCACTGTGCACACATATGGAACAGTGAGGTATGAAGTCGATCGACCTTAGTATAAGTTGGCAACTGGCAACGTCATGCATGCATGATAAGTTACAGATGATTCGATGTTGGCACTGTCTCAAAGATTTGCTCGTAAAATTGTTTTGATTTATTCTTGTTTTTTCTATCGATTTGCAATTAATATTACTTTTACTTTGCTCTCAAATTTGTACCGATTTCTCCAATATTTGTACTAATATGCTTTTGAATTTATAATACTTTGCTCACAAGTGTATATTGGTTTGCTCTCGAATTTACACTAATATTGCTCTCAAATTTATACCGATTTCTTCAACATTTGTATTGATGTGCTTTTGAATTTATAATACTTTGCTCACAAGTCTATATTGTTTTGCTCTCGAATTTACAGTAAGACCCTGTTTGTTTTGACTTTTTATTTGGCTTATAAGTAAAAAAAGACAAAGCCTAAACAAAGAGATGGCCTTTTCATCTAGCTTATGAAAAGCTTAAGCCATTTTAAACCTAAAAGCCAAAAGTCATTGGAGAGGTGCTTTTTTGGCTTTTGCGAAACGGAATATCCTTTTGCTACTCAAATTCGCTAAAATTACCCACCAAAGGCCATTCATATATAACTCCAAATCCTTTCTATTTTTTCCTTATTTTTACTCCTCACTCTGTTTTATTTTCCCTCATCATCTCCCCCCACAACGCTCAACACCGGCCTCCCTCTTTCCCGCACTCACCACCGCTGGCCTCCCTCTTCCCAGCGGCTGACGCTGCCGGCCTCTCTCATCCCCGCGCCCCACCTCCACCAGCCTCCCTCTTCCCCGCGCCCAACACCACTAGCCTCCCTCGTCCCCACGCTCACCTTCGCGTGGCCTCCCTCGTCCCCGCACCCCACCTCCGTCAGCCTCCCTCTTCCCTGCGCCTCGACGTCACTAGCCTCCCTCTTCCCCTCACCCCGACGCCACTAGCCTCCCTTTCCCTACGCGCGACGCCGCCGGCCTCCCTTTCCCCGCACCCGACGATGCCGCCTAAGCCTATTTGACATTCATTATTGAAGACTAAGGAAAAGCCAGAAAGTCTAAGCCTGAACAAACAGGATTTATACATAACTTGCTTAAAAGCTAGGTGCTTATAAGCTGATTAAGTCAAAAAGTTAGATTTAAGCTAAAGCCAAAAAGCTTAAGCCAAAACAAACAAGGCCAATATTGCTCTCAAATTTGTACCGATTTCTCCAATATTTGTATTGATGTGTTTTTGAATTTGTAATACTTTGCTCACAAGTCTGTGCTGGTTTGCTCTCGGATTTACACTAATATTGCTCTCAAATTTGTACCGATTTCTCTAATATTTTATATTAATGTGCTTTTAAATTTACGATACTTTGCTGGCCAATTTGTTATGGAAATTACACATATATATATAGTAAGTGAGGGTGTACGGTGGAAATCATAAATACATGCACATGCGGAATGTAGACACATCCAAAAAATTTAGCACAATTAAAACGAACTTACCTATCTGGAATATCTCACTACTATCTGGAATCCCCCTAAATAGCATCAAAATCCAAACATATCTTCCACAGAAGGCACAAAAAGAAAGAAAGAGTTTGATCGTATCATCTGATCTCGACAGGGACAGGAGCCAAACCGAACAGAAGCACCGATCCACTTACAAGCTAGTAGTATCCTATAAATCGAAGCAATGCGTTGATCCTTTGATGCGAAAAAGACAATAAAAAGAAATTAACTAGGTCCATGCATATTTACATCGGTCACACCAAAACCAAGAAGAATTAATCAAACACACCATGCTCAGTAACCTTGTCTGTCATCTCCAGTACGTGTGGCCGGCAGTAGCCAAGTAGCAGAAGCGAAGTGTTAGCTTCTCTTCCCAACACCACTAGTGCCTGTACGAGAAGTGCCCATGGCTGGAGCCCGCCCTCTCGCCTTCCGCCGCCTCGAAGCCGTCATCAAACTGCACGGCTCCGGCGAGCATCGGGCCAAAGCTGCTGTACAGTTCAGAGCCCGAGCTGGGCGTTGCAGCAGCAGCAGCAGCAGGTGGAGGGATGGCGTTGGTCTCAGCGAAATGAGCGAGCGCGTCGAGCACGAGAGAACTGGTGCTACTGGTGGTGCAATTGGGAGGAGAGGCGTGCGAAGCAGGAAACCTGAGAGGGGACCGGCGCAACAGCTGGAATGGCGCCGGGGCGGCGGCGGCGGCGTCGCCGAAGAGCACGCCGCCGTGGTGGAGGTGCGTCGGGACGGCGATGGGGGGCGGAGCGGGGAAGCCGGTGAACTCCTGCACCATGGCGCGGAAGTTGGAGGTGTCGGTGGTGAGCACGGTGGTTGGCGGCCGGCGCGACGCCCTCGGGCGCTTCCGCCGGGGCTTGCGCGCGGAGGAAGGGGGAGGAGAGGGGAGACGGCCGGACGGATGCGCCAGTGGTTCATGCGCGGTGGAGGCGGGGAAGGGGCTGGAGGGGAGGTGGAAGGAGGCAGCCTGGTCGTCGAGGAACGTGGAGTTGGAGGAAGGGAGGAAGAGTGGGTGGTCGTCGAGTAAGGCGGAGGCCGGCGCGGCGGCGGATGTCGGGAGGCTGTGGCTGTCCCTGGCGGTGGAGGCCATGGGAGGGAGGAGACTCCGGAGGCGGTGGATGGACGGATGGAGATATAGGGTTTGGTGGGGAAGGGGTTGGGGAGATATGACTATGTGAGTGGGTTGGTGTAGTGATGTGGGTTGATGAACAAGCATGTGTGTGAGAGAGAGAGGTGTGTGTGTATGGTAAATGTAACGTTTAATCTTCGTGAAGTGACAAGTGGCTACAGGAAAACCGTATCTATCGGCCGTTTTGTCTTGAGCTACGCTTTCGAATACGACCGATGACTTCTAGCTGTACTTTCGAGATAGCAACACATAATTTACATAATTTTAGATTTGAAAGGTTGTTTGGAGAGTCTACTTTGAAAAGCCGCTTTATTTATTTCGACTTCCGGGAAAACCAAAGCCAAAAATCACCCAAAAACCTAAAAGAACATGGTCATCAGTGACACAAATCGTGTCGATCAATCGTATTATTTGAGAGAGTAACTAATGTGGCATCTAGCTAGGAGAATCCTAAGGAGATCATCAGGAGAGGGACTCCGGAGAATTAATATGAGAAGTAGTAGCAATAAATATGAATTGCGAAGTACTTTCTTCTTTTTACCTTTTGTTTTGGACATCAAAATGATCTCCAGCACACACATTTGACCATTATTTTTCTAGTTATATACTAGTGAAATTATTTAAAATATCATGAGATGAATTCAAATACTCCTAGACACCACCAAAGTTTTAAAAGGTTAACCTCACACTTCTAACACCATGTCTAGAAAAGAATGTAGCACTGTATTAACTAGCAAGGTAGCCTACGCACTTGCACATGTAATATTCTTAAAACACATTTAAACGACTTGGTAATACATATATAATTTACTATAGTTGTAAGGATTTACGAGGGCCAAGTTTAAGATTCGTTTAAGTCAAAAGCTATAAGCTACAGGTCATTACTGAAATAAAAGGCAAGTTTATGATTTGTTTCTTAATAATGATTATATTGTCTTCTAAATTAAGAAGAAATATAAGTTTAAGCAATAACATCTTAATAAGGATTGTCACCTCTTTTAAATTAAGAAAAAAATATTTTTAAGCAATAACATTTTACGGCTGCTATAGTTTTGCTTAATTAGAACTCACTTGATTAAGAGTCAGATGTTTTGCTTTTTTTTAATGAAAATTTCTAACTTTTTATTTTTTTTCCTTAGTGACTCTAAAACGCCAAACCAAGAGTCCGTAATAACTGTTGTACATCATAGGAGCCCCACTTGAGCCATAATTACATGGAATCAATCGACCTGATTGAACAATAAATAAATGCAACAATGGAGAGAGGGAGAGATCCAATACTACTTTTATTTAAGGCGGGGGGATTGCCGGCAACCCACCGCGCCATGTCACCTTTTATGCGAAACAGCCCTCTACTTTTTTAGAATTATGTGTGGATCCTTACTTTTTTCCAGAAAAGTCCTCCTTTTCTTGTATTATGTACGGGTCCTTACTTTCAGTTTTCTCCGTTAACCGTCGGGGATCACTGACATGTGGGGTGCTCTATACTTCATATAAAAATCAGCCAAAAAACCCCTACCCCGCCGCCCCAGTCCCCCTCCCCAGCGCCGCCAACACCTCCCCTTGCATCCCCCGCCGCCCCCTCCACCGCTGCCCCTCCCCGCCGCCTCTTCCCTTTCCCTTCTCCCGGCGCCCCCCGCCTCCTCCACCGCCGCCTCCTCCCCGGCGCCTCGTTCCTCCACCGCCGCCCCCCGCGCCTCCCCTCCACCGCGCCTCGCCCCCCCCCGGCGCCTCCGCCTCCCGCCTCCCCTTCCCGCCTCGCCTCCCCTCCCCGCGCCTCCGCCCGCCGCCCCACCACGCCCAGCCCCGCGCCGCCCCCGCGCCGGCTAACCCGCCGCCTCCACGGCCGCTCCTCCCCGCGCCCTCTTCCCTTCCTTCCCTTCCCGGCGCCGCCCCCCCGCCGCCCCACCGCGCCGGCCCCGACGCCGCCCCGCCGCCTCCTCCGCGGTTTCTCTTCTCCACCGAGGCGACGCCACCTTGGATCGAGACCGCGACGCCTCCTCCACAGATCTGCGACCGACGACGCCCACCACAGATCTGCGACCGACGACGCCCTCCACCGAGCCGAGCTTCTCGCGCTCCTCGGTACTCATCTTCTTCCTTGCTGGATAATTGAAAACTAATGATAGTGAGAATATGTGAATGTGATGTACTGCATTTCCTTGATAGTATGTGAAATTGTGAATATGTCATGTACTGCAAATATGAATGCAATGATAGTTGGTATAGAAAACTGATGATAGTTGGTATAGAAAATTGATGATCGGGGATTTTTGCCCCGTCGGGCCCCCGAAGCCCGTCGGGGAACGGGGACGGGCCCAACTTGGCCCCGAGCCCGGGGCCGGGGCCGGGGTTCGGGGAATTTTAATTTCGCGGGGATCGGGGACGGGGATTGGGTCCCGTCGGGGATGAGCCCCGTTGCCATCCCTAAGCGTAACACACTCTTTTGCTTGGGTTCACGTTGTAGCTAGCATGGCGTGATGTCGTGTTTCCGCAGCTAGTATTCCAATCCCACACGCACATCATCATCCTCCCTTTCTCGTGCCGTCTCCTCTCCTGAGCGAGTAAAAATAGAAGGGAATAGGAGCAGTGCGTGCCGCCTTGGCCTCTCGCTCTTTTAAATTAAGAAAAATATATTTTTAAGTAATAACATCTGGCGATTTTTATAGTTTTACTTAATTATGACCCACTTGATTAAAGGATAGATATTTGGCTTTTTATGGGAATTTTTAGCTTTTATCTTTTTTCTTAGTAGCTCTAAAATATTTGTTATCGATTTTTAGTAATAAATAGATATTGTTTTTTTGGCTGGATGCGCATTACCTCGTTTAAACATCCATGATGCTGAAGGTGCTTTGGCGTGCTTTATGAATGATAAATACTCTTACTGTAATTGCGTAGGTGTGTACCTCCAAGATTAATGTATCATTAATTTTAGAACCGTACTCCATTGCGGTACATGTACATTGAGATCATATATTAATTGGTGCGTGTAACCTGTCACACTGAGTACTAGCTACGTACGTACTAGTCGATCATGATGTGAAAATGAAAATAGAGTAGGCAGAGTTGCCAAATGAGACGATGCTACGCTGTTTCGTTTAACTGAACACCAGGACTTTGCACATGATTGCGCCCATTTAACCGAATTTAAGCACTTTAATTTCTGGCATGATAGAGTATATAAATTTTAGTTCAGCACGTACGTACGCACGAACGATGCTGTAGTATAAATCACTTGAGCTCGCAGCATGCAAATCGAATCAACCTTTTGTCTCATCTTTCGAAAGCTAGCAAATGTGTAATGCAACACGTCTGATGCTATCTGTAGGACCAGACAGGTAATAGAGGAGGAGTGAATGGTGTCTAAAAATTTTCCCCTTAAATATACACAAATCCTTTATTCCGATAGCTACAGAGCTATGAAGATTAGGATATGAGATCTACTTGAAATAACAGAGGGATACAGAGTTGACTATGACTAGATCAGAGCACCTTATGGTCAGATTACAACCACTATACAGAAATCAACGTGGTCGGTTATGACTTATGACTGCTAGTCGAAAAACACCGGAGAGCCAAACTGAACACAATCAGTCAACAGAGAAAAACAACGTAGTCGAAAGGCAGACAACGTGGTCGAAACCAACGTAGTTGAAACCAGCGTGGTCGTAATCAACGTGATCGTAACCAACATTGTTAAAACCACCATAGCCAAAACTAATGTTGTCGACGTCCAGTGTTCAGTTGAAAGCCAGTGTGTGATTGTAGCAGTTCAAAATGTGACCAGGGTGATCTACGATCATTGAGCGATCGAAACCAATCTGATCGAACCAAGCCGAACTTCGACCAGTTTGATCGATGTCCAGTGAACAGTCGGAACCACAGTGGTCAGAGAACAGGAACTGCAGTACTGCTGCTATGAGGCTTGCAGTACTACTGTTTCCAAAGGAAGAATAAGGAAATAGGGGTTTTCAGCTCGATCACAAGATCCAAAATTCACGCAACTTTTGATTGAAAGATCCAAAAGACGTGAAGCCAGCGTCGCGTGTTTCTTAAGGTCTTAGGAAGTTATTTCATTCCTGGATTGAGAAATCCATGATAAATTTGAGACCTTTTGCAAATTAAAGTAGCGTACATAACTGCGATCTAAAAACGATGAGCAGATCTTACTCATGGGTAGAGAATATCCAATAAGGTTTTGAGCACAATCCCACATGTCACAACAAGAAAAAACATCGAAGAAATCAAATTAAAACTCTTGGATCAAGAAAAGATTGAGAGAGAAAAGAACGGACTCAAAACAGAGCAGTCGTATGATGTGGTCGAAGACCATCAAGTGCTCGTAACCGACTGCGGTTGAAAACAATTCGATTAGCAGTGGAGGTGCATGACCACACGATTCTACGACCATTGAACGATTAAAAAACAGGTGCGGTCGTAAACGACTAGAAGTAGTAGAGAAGGCACACGACCACCAGATATAAAATCATCGAGCGGTCAAAATCAGATGCAATGTGATCTGAAACTTGACTGTGGTCGAAAATGATTCGGAAGAACAGAGCAACGCACGACCGCAAAATCTAAAAACATCAAATCTTTTGATTAAGAGATCAAATGGTCGTGAAACTTTGTACGCAAATTGGTTAAGGTTTCAAGAGGTTGTTCTAATCTTAAATCGAAAAATCCATGACTAAGATGAGACCTTTTTGTGATTTGAGAAAGCACGCACAAAACTGAAACCTTGAGATCGAAAAGATAACCAGACCATGCCCATGGGAATAGAATAGCCAAGATGGCTTTGAGTATGATCCCACGACATCCAGCAAATCAGATCATCAACAAGATCAAACAAGAACAATCTTTCAGGTCAAGAAGGAAAAGGAACAACCAAAGAACAAAGAGTTGAAAGGAACAGAGGAAGAACCAAACCCAAAACAAAGCAAACTCAATCAGACAAAAGATACACAAACGGTAGATCAAAGATTGATGTATTGCTCACTTGAGATGATTGGTTTTACAGCTACTCTCCTTAGGAGGACAAAGCTCTAAGCCTAGAGCCCACACCCATTTTCTAATCTAACTCTCATGAGAGGGAGGAGGAGCCAGTCACCACAAGGTTTAGCCAAACTTCTCAAACCCTAGCTCTTACCTCTCCTCCCCTTTTATAGGCTCATCAATGAACCCAAGATCTATTGAATCCTCTGATTAGGCCAAGCTGGGGATAACCCGTTAACCTCACAAAACACTGAATTCTACTCACGCATGCTTCTCAAAGCGGCTTATAACCATTAACCCATTCGTGAATCAACACTTGATCCACTTCATATTTTCAACACATACAGAACCTAAACCACTTAGGCTAATGCCATGGTTTTACACACCGCCATTTTTTCAATATTGGGCAATTTATTAAAATGCCTCTCTACCGCTTTCCTCGAAGCTTCCCGCTTCCTTTGCCACGAAACTTCGCCCATGTTTCATATGGCCCTAATGACTTGTCGTCAAGCCTCTCACGCGTCCGGATTCCACCGAACCATCCTCGCTTGCAAACGACCTAAATCACTTGGCACACCATGTGCTTCTCCTTGCGCATGATGGTACCAAGCATTCTCGACCGCACAGGACCTCGGCTCCTCCCTGAGTCTAGTCTCGGTCCACCTTGTTGTTGCTCGTCATGTCCACTGCCGGTAGCTCCCGCTCCAGTTTCTCGTCATCCTGGCTTGCAACCACCCCGCAAGTCTCAGTCATCTTTGGCGTCTCCCTGACCATTCTAGACCTCAACACCTCCCTGTGCCTAGTTCCGGTCCTTCCATACCTCACCATGACCTAGCTCCGAGGTCCTGCAACCAACATCAATAAGCAAACCATCACGTAGTACTGCACGATACATAAAGATCATCAATTTTTATAATCAAAATGTATGCACTCAAATTATTGATTCTAATCCTAGAACCAAACAATAACACACGTGCAACAACAACTCGGTCAAACCTGATCGAAACACCAATATTCCAGTAAACAACCTCAGCTCACCGACTGGTTTGATACAACTTACGAGTACTCAGATTCTCAGGGGATGAGGTACTCGTAACCCACGAGTTCCTACCAGAAGCCTATAACCATCGAACATACCGCTACAACCATCGAGGACACAAGCTATGACTACTACACATATCGTTGTGACCACTGCTAACAGAGGCTACGACTACTTCACAGATCGCTACGACTATCGATTACACAGGTCATAACCGATCGCTACGACCACCGATCACACAAGCTATGACCTACCACAACAGATCGCTATGGCTTACGACTACCAACACCATAGCTTACGACCATCGATCACGACCAGGCAGAAGCTACGACCATCAATCACAGGCTACGACTATCGATTACACATGGTCATTCAGGCACTGACTATTTTGACCACCCCACAGACGTTCTGCCGATCGGTCCGTCCGACTACACAGTCGATTGACAGAAGGCAAACTTTTGCCAAATCCTCAAAACCAAACTCAACCTTCACACATACTCTAATCCGAAAGTTAATTACTCATCACAACCATGGGGTGACCTCCATATGATCTCACACCATCAATCTCGACTCAGTACACTAAATTACTACATCACCGCAAAATTAACAAAGGGTAAATTGAAGCGAATTTTTTTGTACGGATAATCCGTTTTTTATTCGAAAATATATAAATATACCCGCGGGAAATTTTTTTACAAAAATAGGCTCCAGTCGCCCACCCATTGGGCGACTTTCGCCTTTCGCCCAACCGGGAGGCGACAAAAATTCTGTCGCTATACGTTCAAGCGACTGCAAGAAGTCGCTTTCCTACTGGGCGACTTTCATGCAGTCGCCCAATGGATGGGCGACTAAAAGTTCAGTCGCCCAATGGAGGGGCGACTTTACTCAGTCCCCCTGATTTTTTAGAGTTTTGTCAATTTTGTAGTTTTGAACTGGAAAAAAAATGTGTATTAGCTGTAATAAAAGTTTATGTTTATTGTATGTTGTAGGTGCATTAAAAATTTTGGGAAAATTTTTTTAAGAACAATTGACTGTAGAACGTTTGATATATACATTGGTAAGTGATATTTTCACGTTTGATCCACGGCGCCGAGTTGGCGCCGTGACCAGTGGCATGTGGCATGTGTGGAACTCTGTACTTCTAATGTTCAGAACTCCACCACTAGTCCTAACATGTCTTAGGGAATATAACTTGCTGGGTCTATTACATTTTGTCTACTGGGTGTAGCGTGGTTGTTTTCCCTTTTCTTGCGCTCAAGATGGCTCATTGCATCCTTCTTCCTGTCACTCTTGGTCTTGAGAGCTGCCTCACGAGCTTGAAGCTCTTCCTCCTGATGCTTGATGGCTGCTTCACGCAGACTTAACTGCTCCCGCCTCCTTTGCAGCTCATCCTCCTTGCCCTTCAGACGGATTTGGTCCACCCTCACGCGGCGCTCTTGCTCAAGCCGCATCTATCGTTCCACCTCGCGAGCCTGAGTCATCTTGACAAAGTATTGTCCTTTGTTTTCCACCTCCATTGGCCGGTTCCGTGGTCATGCCGGCGGCACCCGATCCACCCATTCGATGAACTTGCAAGGCTATGTGTGGCGTGGTAGATATCATGGATCAAGTTGAAAAACGATAATGAGAAACAAAGGATTTAGTTGTCGTCGTTACTATGAAGTCGTCATCCAGGTCTGGACACTTGAAGAACCTACGACCGTAGTTGGCTCGTTGTACTCGATCCGTTCAGACGCACAACATCGTCCTAAAGCCGCAATGGCACTTCGGGCGCTCATGCCACTCCGGCACTCCAAATGGGTCGGACCTCCAGGAAGACATTGTTGTGTAGTAGTATTGTGATGGCTTGAGGAGGAGATGTGGTATGGAAGATATAGGAGGCCTTTATGTAGGCAGATTATCTGGTGTAGTGGGCATAGTCCATGGAGAGGATGACATGAGAATCTTTTCGCTTTTTCAGGATTCCAGTGTAGCAATAAATGTCCCTATGAAGACTTTTCAGAGCCTGTAGTCTCGTAATAAATTCAGAGCTTGGACCATTCAATGTATTTGGTACAACGTAGCCTTTTTAGTCGTTTGCAGGAAACAGTACGTTCCACGAAATAAGTGTTACAACATTGCCTTCTCAGAGGCTAGTAATCATAATTTCCGAAACAACAAGCTACGGTCATTGCAAACGTGTCGGCATATCAACTACTTTTATTATGGACGTCAAAAAATTTCAGCAGAGTTTCCCCTGTTTTTGGAGCCACTCTAAACACAAATATATCACATGAAGCACGACTTATAAGCCCAACCATAGTCCATAAGCATAGTAATAGTCCATACATCCATACGAAGAAAGTTCAAATAGTCCATACATCCATACGAACAAGTTTTACAAATGGTACATGAAATTTAGCATGCATTGCAACTACTGATCAGGACATGCATTGCAACGTCTAGCTGTGTGCCCCTCCTGACCGCATCGCCTACAACGTGCACCAGATGTTCCAGCTTGTGATTCGTCCATGTCATTTCTAATACGTCGGCTCTGTCGCCGACCCTTCCCACCCTTCATCATGTTAATATCCGGAACCCAGGTCCTCGCTGAAATGTCCAAAGTGACGAAGTTTCCCACCACCTTGAACCCCCGGAGCTCCCCACACCAAGCTTGCAGTATTCTCTCCTTGAAAAAGTATTCGGACATGAAGTTGGAAGGATCCATGCGTACGGTCCCGCATGCAGCGAGGACATGAGAGCATGGCTTGTGTAACAACTTAAGCTTGTTGCATGTGCAGCTAGGTTCGTTTGCATGATCTCCAAGGCATACCTCGTGAGTAATAAGTGAACGAGATGTCCCAAATCCGGCTCTGTCACGAAGTATCACCTCGAAACGATGCTCCTTGTTGCCCATGACATGCACTGTGTGCAATTGACCCTTCTATGCCTTCGTCTCCATGTACGCAGTAATTTTTGACGAATACAGGGCTCTGGGATTTTGGCCGCATGAAGTGCGGCACTCGCGTGCCTCTCCCTGAAGTAGCGGATTGTGCTGTGAAGAACACATTCCACGATGGCGACAAGGGGCTGAGAACGGAGACCCCTGAGAACCCAATTGTAGACCTCGGTAAGGTTAGTTGTCATTATTCCGTACCTTGCGCCATCCGTGTCGTGTAACAGCGACCACTTCTCCAATGGTTCCCCCTCGATCCACTGCGAGAAGCACTTGATGTTTCGTGAGCTCCTCCTTCGTTGACCACTTGGGTTAGGCTCATCGATTGCTGGCAAGCATTGCGGTTGTGCCGCCCCAGGAGTGACCGGCCCCTTGCTCCTCTCTTCGACGTTTTTCCTAGTGTGCTCATCCAACAACCCCCATAAAGCATCAAATTTCCTCTGCTGGTTCTGCCTAGCCAGCCTCTTGAATAGCTTCATCAAAGATTGTTTCGGAAATTACTTGAAAAAGTTTGCCCCTAAGTGACGACTGCACCACTGGTTCCTCATGTCTGGCCAAGGAAAGCTCTCCTCAGGGTCTTCTTGAAGTTTTCGTATCGGCTTTATAATACCGATGTGGCGATCATGGATTATGCACACACCAGGATAGGTGCCTACAACTCCAGCCCTCACATGTCTGAGAAACCACAGCCAGCTCTCATAATTCTCACTCTCCACAAATGCAATGGCCAGCGGCAATATTTGATTGTTACCGTCAACGCCTATGGCCGTCAGGAGCCGCCCATTGTATTTGCCTGTCAAGAAGGTCTCATCTACTGAGATCACTGGAAGCATGTGCCTGAATGCTTCAATGCTAGCACCAAAAGCAAACAATGCTCTCTGCAACACTGCAAATCCCGGTGGACTTATGGACGGCTTGTCGTGCACGGCGATGTACGTGCCCGGGTTCCTTTGCTGCAACACCTTAAGCATACGAGTAAGGTTGTCGTACGCCGCCTCGAAAGTGCCAAAATGTTTTTCCAACGCCTTTTGCTTTGCACGCCACGCCTTCGCGTAGCTAATCTTATACTTGAATGTATTCTCGATAGCTACCACAATATGCGTGGCCACAATATCTTTCTTCTCCACTATCTCCCCATATATCAAATTGGCTGTAAATCCGGACGTTAGGTTACGATGCCTCGCCAAGACAGTGTTTAGAATGCAGGAGTGCGGCTCTACCATGGACACAATCCAGTGAGTCTCATACTTGGGTCTACGTGCGTGCACCCTCCAAGGACAACCAACTTGCTCGCACTTCACAGTGTACTGCTCGTTGTTTGATTTGACGACGCGAAATGTCCGCTGCATTGAAAGGGCCCAAAGCTTGATGGCATCCTGCAGCGCTTCCTTGTCAGCAAACATAGCATGCAACCGAACCTCTGTCGCATGATACTCTCATGGTGATTCATGCTCATCATGTGCGAAAACACCCTCCGCATTAAACCGGTTCAATTCCTAGGGGATAGGAACTTCTTCATCATTGGAACTGTCCTCCTCGTCGTCCTCTACAGCTTGCTCTTCATCCCATGCCATCTGGTCATCGGATTCTATCTGCTGCACGATATACTCATTATGCTATCCTTCATCAGCTTGCCCAGTTCCCTCTCTATAGCTTGACGGCTGTAACTCTCCTCCATGTACCGCATCGACTTGCCCAGTTCCCTCTCTATAGCTTGATGGCTGTAACTCTACTCCATGTACCGCATTGCCTTCATCACGAGCAACTTCATCAGCTCCGCCAACGTGCGCCCGCCCGAGCCGCTAGCACCTCCCGGCATAGCAGACGCGACGAGCCGCGGTGCTTGTAGTGAGCACGGTTGCACAAGCAGGACACACTCGTATCCACGGCGCCGGCACCCTTGCACAAAGCCCTTCCACGAAGCAGAGCGCACCAATGTCTTCAACTCCCATCTAATGTCCGTGGGAGACCGGCTCCAAAGCCCTTGCACAACGACGCTGCACACCTCAGGGTTCAATGAAAAACTCTGGGTCAGCTAGTGCTGCACACCTGTCATTCGAGCATTCTCATCATCCGGAAGTACGAAAGTGACTTGCGAAAAATTGCTCAAATCCACACCATTCGGACCTTCGCGAATAATTCCAGCACCATAATACACTCTCAATGTAGTGGCCATTGATGATGTAGGCCTGCATGTATTATTGAAATTTACGGCATGTCAAATAACATCGTATAACACTAAACTAAACTTTCTACACTAAAAAGGGTGCTAAAATTTCTATACTACAAAATGTTCCATACTACAAAATGTATACTACAACTTTTTGACACTAATATTTCCATACTAAAATTGTATTACATTTTCTACATGTACTATTTTGACTAACACTACCATTTCATCTAAATAATAGAACAAATACAACATAATCAAAAAAATACCTAGATCCAAATGGATGGAATAGTTTCTACTCCTCCTTCCTCCCTCACCTCCTTCTCCAACCCTGTCCTTCTCTCCTTCTCTTCTCCCCTCCTTTTCTTCCCCCCCCCTTCCCCTCTTCTCCCCCTCCTTTTCTTCCCCTTCCTCCTCTCCTCTTCTTCCCTCGCACAATGAGTGCCCCTTCCTCCTCTCCTCTCGTTTCTTCTCTGTGCGCAGAATGAAGGCAAAAAGTGGTATGTGGTAGTGGGGGCGGGCGTGGTGTAATAAATTACCCCAAAGTCGCTTCTACCGCTGGGCGATCGCAATTTCATCGCCCAACCATACAATGATCGAATAAGTCGCTCAACGCTCAGGCGATACCATTGATTCGCTCAACGGTTCACACATTTCCTAAATGTCGCCTCCCGGTTGGGCGAAAGGCGAAAGTCGCCTAATGGATGGGCGACTGGAGCCTATTTTTGTAAAAAAATTTCCCACGGGTATATTTATGTATTTTCAAATAAAAAATAGATTATCCGTACAAAAAAAATTCAAATTGAAGCTGGGTGTTGAGAAGGCAACCTGGATCGATCATGATAACTGCTTAGAATATACTGCATGCGTCACTGCTTGGTTCAATTTCTACCCTAACAAGCACCTTTCATTTTCCTAGTAGAAGAAAAAAAAAAGGCAACCCAAAGGTTTAGTTAAACATGCACATGAAGAGAATCTATAGTTCTAGTACTGTCGTTTTGATCATAGTACGTTTGTTACTATCCGTTCTTGCCATTGACACGAGTACATGTGTGATTTTTACAACCGATTAATATTATAATTCTGAAGTTCGGATAAAGAGATGGAAATGGGGGCACTACAAAAACAGAATTCAGAAGCCATCGATCAGTTGTATTTCGAGAAAAATTCAGTTTCGTTTTTTGTCTAGTTGTTTCTTTCTATACATGCGCGGTTAGATTTATAGATTGAGTAAAGTTCATTACCGGTCCTTAAACTTTTTATGCTGTGTCATCCCGGTCCATAAATTTTTAAAGTATGTCATCCCGGTTCTTAAACTTTCAAAGTGTGGCAATTTCTTTTGAAAGTCTATGGACCGGGATAACACAACATAAAAAGTTCACTGCTACAACTACATAGGATATTGCCACACTTTGAAAGTTTAAGAACCGGGATGACATACTTTGAAAATTTATAGACCGGGATAATACAGCATAAAAAGTTTAAGGTCCGGTAATGGACTTTACTCTTATAGATTTAAGCACAAAACTTTTTGCATGAACTTTAAGACCTCTGAAAAAAAACATGCGTTTAGCATGTCAGGGGAAAAGAAGGGATCAATGCTGGCATCCAGAACTTTTTATATTCAAATCTTGAGGCATGCAAATTAACTTTCCACAACAAAAAGGCAAGATCCTAGGTAGCTTTCCCACCGTTTTTTTTTCATAGGAGAA
This sequence comes from Dendrocalamus sinicus, assembly GCA_036346575.1. Taxonomy (NCBI): domain Eukaryota; kingdom Viridiplantae; phylum Streptophyta; class Magnoliopsida; order Poales; family Poaceae; genus Dendrocalamus; species Dendrocalamus sinicus. The sequence continues at coordinate 3,596,936 of CM070660.1, read as the reverse complement.
ACGTGAAGGGTATCCTTTCCTGAAAGGGTCATTCTTTCATAGAAACATAGCTTAGTGCATTCATTTATACTTGTATTATATCTTCTTCTTTTATCATCCTTTTCTGTGCTTATTTGACTAGATTAAAGTGTACTACTAGCTGCATGCTCTCCCAATTTGATTCAACTGTTCAGACCTCCGACTCCAACGTCCTGGTTGCGACTTTACCATTCACTAAAAAATTGCATAGCCGATCTGCAAGCCTTACGCTTGTTGAACCATCTACAAGTTGGTTGCACCAGACCACCAGTAATATGCATTCCAATGCAAAGGCCGGCAGGCTGAGCGTGTTCATCACTTGCAGGATTACGGCAGCTTGGGACTTCCATATGCATCATCATTCAAGCGTTACTGCTTACTAGAAGTTAGTACAACTACTTTGGCTTTCGGCTTGTTCAAGGAGGATTATTGATATTCCTAGATCTGCAGAAAGATGTGCAGCTTTTTTTACATGGTAGTCCTGCAGGGTATGATGATTCCTCTTCCAGTGTCTCTCTTTCTCCCCTTTGTGGCAGTTTGCTGCAGGAGGGCTAAAAGCTCGAGTGTCCAACGGTTCAACGATCTGCGTGTTGAGGCACGATCATGTTCGCAAGGAGTAGACTATAGACTGTTAAGAGCCGCCGTGAGTGAGGTTGCTTGCTTTCCATTTGAGCAGGCCTATTGGCTAATGGCAAGTACTAGTGCTACTCGAGTGGATCATTTGGTTGCTTGACAAGTTTAGTTTTCGTCAGGCAGCTGGAGATAAGAAGCCGATGATCGATGCAGTCAATCGCGACGGCAAAAGGGGTGAAAAGCACGTCCCAGCTGAACGATTGAATGCTAAAAGGCTCGACATTTCCGGGTATAATCCGGGCCGGCACGAGCATATCCTATCGCGCCGAGTCACTGGCACGTCGTGGAATTACTCTCTGCAACTTCGCCAGGCTACACATACACGCGCGAGCGAGCTTATTGTAGCACCGTAGCAGGGCGCGCACGCCGAAATGGTGTAGTTATGCATTGGGTGTGTGCATACTGAAAGTAGCGAAGCAAGCAAACGAACCCCACCTAGTTCTAGCCCTTCTCTGAAACTCTGAATGTTCATCAACAGATTAGTGACTGCGGAAGCTCTTGTGACATGCGACACCTCGGTCTATGTAGAATTAGGCTTATAATGGTTCTTATGTATGTGTACACATAAGGGTGTAGATTAGTTCTACCTTACTAGTTTGGCTTGAGAAGCACTAATATATAAGCATATGGCTTCCTAGGTAGCAACATCCGATTAACCGTTTTGCGTGATGCGGTGACGAAAGTGCAAGCGGGTTGCTACATGTGCATAGCCTATTCAGAATATATTTGGTTCGGTCCATGTAGAGGTGTGGGAGGTGTTGACACCTTCAGTAAATCTAACCATCCATCAATTAGGGGCACTATCATCATTTAACTCTCTATTGTATGGATTGAGTCAGCCACGAGCGCATGACTCCATGCTATCCATAGCGGTTGCAGCCAAAAAGTAGATCGATTGAACTCGTTGGCCGTCCCATCAAGATGACAACGGCGGCAGAAATCTCGACGAACAGCGGTGAAAATCTTGGTGATTTGGCTCCGTTCGGTGCAAGTGCTACTCATCACTCGTAGCCAACCACGGGCTACTCTCCCTAACGCATCCGTCGGGTTGCCAACCGCACGGCTCAGAACAATGAAGGCCGGCGCCGTGGGCGCCGGGAGCGTAATCGAGCGGCTGTTGAGCATGACGACGACCGCCGCCATGCGGGGCCGGAGGTGCGCGTCTTCCTGGACGAAGAGCAGCCCTACGTGGATGCATCTCAGCATCTCCTGCGGCCGGCGCCCGTTGGCCAAGCAGCCGTCGAGCAACCGCGACACGCTTCCACGGCTCCAGTGCCTCCAAACCTGTACGTCCATGAGCAGGATCAGCCATTTGAAAAGCAACTACTCCTGCGTCCATATAGTAGTAGATCGTGTTGGTAGGGAATGAAAGCTTACAGTGATCTCGGGGCAAAATTACTTTTTTACCCACTTCGCTAGCACCACCTCTTCGCACCACTCAGTGATACTGGAGGTGTCATGGCCATAACAATCGTTGGATGGGCTATATTTAACGGTTGAGAACAACTGAATGTACTGAACCAAAACTCATCCAGAATAAGGCTATATCTAAACCAGTTTAAACCTTAGGACGTTACAGCTCTGGTGCTGCTGCTTCGCAACGGCGTACGGTACGGGTCATGGCCTTTGTACCCGTGCTGGAAACTCGATGGGGCATTGCTTGCCATGTTCGTTGCTGGCAATCCAATCCTTATTCCAGTTCGTGTACGCTTGTCTTCTCTGCATGTTTGATCAGGCTTCTTAATTAAGAAGTGTCGGAACTAAACTGATGTCATGTCTCTGTGTGTGTCATTGACAGCATCTTAGGAATCACTTGGCGTTCATATGTATCATCGTTTACAGGTTATGCTACCTCGCCTTTTGGCTCCTTCAAAGAGGGATTGCGAATTGTTAATTTGCCTGCTCACCTGCTGAAAGATGCGTACTACGTTTTCTCTGTACTTTCAACCTTGTATGACTCCGCCTCCATAGGCGCTCGGCTTCTTTCTGTTTGCATATTTCAGAGCGTGGAGGAGTTTGTATTGAAGAAAACAGCGTCTCCCGGCGTGCTCCATTCGCCGTACGCACGACCAGCTCGACGACACGCGGTGGTCGCCGTCGCCGGTGATGACGACGTGAGAAGAGCAGCGCCAGCGGTGGGCGGCGGGCAGGGGATTCGTGGCGGCTCGACGGTGTATACGTGCCTACGTGGAGGTGGGGCCCTTGCGGCAGCGCGAGGGTGGGAGCGGACAGGACGGGCCGCCGTTGGAGAGCTGCTATTAGTCAACGCTTTTTGTCTATGACGCGTTAATCCAGCTGAAAAAAAAATCTTGCCATAATTTATTGTGCCTATGACGCGTTAATCCAGCTGGAAAAAAAGTTTGGGATGTCTAACTTGTGACTTAGAACCAAACATTAGCCTAATAAAGTTGAACGTGCCTAAGGAACTTGTAGCAAACTGTCTATCTAGCAAATTACTTAAGTGTTTAAGATGGTAATTAAGTCTTGAAAAGTTGTTGATCAGTTTGAATTTCTTTTGGTTTAGTTCTATGCATGTAGGATTATGGAAAGTTGGAAACACACCCAAGTGTATTATAAGTTTGGAAGTTCCTTGCTACTTTCTTCTACTGAGTTGCGTACAATTTAGCTTACAGTTCACACCTTGATACTTCGTTGTCAAGTTGGTCAAGGATTGGGTTATGAAATGGCCGCAAGAAAGAGTTGCATCTCTGTTTTTTTTTTCTCGGCTGTATCTTTGAAGAAAACGTGCTTCCCAGCGGAAGAAAAAAAAAACTTGTCAGCATTGAGCTGAAATATCTGAACTTACTCGCTACAGATGTAAAAATGTCAGTAAAAAAACATGTTCCGTGCGTGCAAAATGCGCTGTAACTTAGTATCTGCAGTCCTTATCTCGTTTGTGAAACATTTTGGTCTGTTACCAGAAGAATACGGGTTGGAGCATGGTTGTGCCGGACCTTTCCACCATTTGCAGAAGCTGTGTGTTTGCCTAATTTTTGCTTTCAGAAAAAGAGAACTTTTGCATGCATCTTAGGAATCTGTGCGGTAGAAATGTTTGGCACGAGCATTGGAATCCAGCTACCGCCCGAGGCAAAAAAACAAAACAAAACAAAACAAAAGAAATCCGCGTTGTTCCTCTTCAAAACTTCGGGCCTGTTCTTTTTAGCTGCGGTTTATGACTTTTGGTTGAAATTTTTGAATTTTGACTGTTTGCAACAGAGATTACGAAAAGAGAGATACTCGTTTGCGATTTTGGTTGATACAGATGTTAAAATTTTAACGTGTACTATAATTAACTTGTAGATCATATCTTGAGAAAATACTCTATTTAAAAATTAGATACTATAATAAAAGTTAAAAGCCGTTTTTAAAAATCGTAAAGAACAAACCCTCCGTGCAAATAGTGATGAAAAACTCTCTAACAAAATCGAGGTTCGAATAGCAGCAAATCGTGGGCCCTCAGCCTCGGAGAATCGAGCCTGCGGAGCAGAGTTGCAGCGAGCAGACGCCCCTTCCGTTGCATTCGGATGGGCCGCGTCGTGTTTGCTGCTGGGCTGCACCTTCCAGCTCTTGCGGCCGCGTGGCTCCGGATGGGCCGGGGGCCGTGCGCGGGGAGAATCAGCAGGTGCGCCGCGGTAGCTGGCCCGCACTACGGGCTGGGCCGAGGCCAGCTCTACGCCGCCGGTTTTTTTTTTATTTCCGCTCTTATTTTCCCCTACTCTTTTCTCTATCGTTTGGGCAGTAAGCTCAGATCATAGAAAGAAGTGGTTGATACAGCATTTCGTCATGCTCTAGGCTATGGAGGACTAGAGACTACTACTATCTAGAATAAAGGAAAGGTTATCCCTTGGGTTTACCTAGTCTCTGCACTAGTAAATATCCTACGCTCGGACTGAAACCTAGGTTACCATAAGTCTAGATCTGCCTCTGATAGCATGGTACTTCTAATATGCGGAAATTGGGTTTAAGCCGCTATATGTGCGCATATACGGAGTACATGATACATGAACTACTACTGCGAAAGAAATGGATCTCGATCGTATGTAACAGTAACACTAGCTGCTCAACTGCTTACGTTTCCATGCGGGTTCCTGGTTTTTCCAGCCGCCAGTGGCCACATTACTGTGGGCATGCCCAGTATCATACCGCAGCCGAGCCCCTAGAGAAGAGCACGCAAGCACGCACGCGTGTTGAGGCCGGCCATTGGTCCATTCCCAATCTCAACAACTCACTCGCACTTAACTAGATAGCTCCATATGCATGCTACCGCCTGCCGTTTGTTTTCTTCTCTTTGTTGCCAATGCGATGCAACAGAAGAAAGTAACAAGAAGCTAGCTAACGCTGGACCAATGGCGCGCGAAAGTTCAAGGCATCTCCCTCAAGAAACAGCCACTCTCGCACGAAAGGCGTTGGCGCCTTTCTCGGGATTACCGGCAAGTATTTGCCGTTGCTCGTCGTTTGCCGTCACCCGATTGGCTAGCTACCGGCCGGTCGAGAAGAGGCCCAGCAGCAAAGCAACAAGGAGCCAAGTAGTGATCAGAAAAGCAGCGCCATTACCGCTGTTGCTACTTGCTGCTAGCGATAATAATACTCCATCGACAATAGTGCTCTCTCGAGCTTCTTTATGGTTTCCCAGGTACTTTACAACACATCAAACATGTGCGAATTGCACCATTGGCCCGGAGCAGTCACACACACAGCAGCTAGCGGCAGAGAAAAGAAAAGGGTGGATCGCAATTCGTTTCAGATCACATCACATCACATCATATCATATGCTTGCTTGCCTGCACACAGGCACACAGCATTCTCTGCACTGCACCGTGTATACATGTATGCACCAAGGTCCAAAGGAAATAGCTGGCATGCAGCTCAAAACAATCGGCAGCAGCATGAACTTAATGAGCTAGCTAAGAGGCATGAAAGCATGCATGCATGGATGTCATTAGTCAAAGAAACTACATCTAGCTAGTTAGGTTTTGGCAGGTCCTCCACCACTATTCAAATGTGCAAGTGTGCAACTTTTGAACTCGGCGTGCGTGTCCCTGTCTTGTGTTCCAGGATTCCAAGCCTTAGGCTTAAGCGATTACTAATTTCGTTCTAATTAAGAGCAAGTGCTAGTGTACTAACTAATAATGCTGCTACTACTACTACTACTACTACTATCACAGTTGACGCTTGAAACGAAATATGAAGGAATAAAGGCGCTCTGCCGGCCTAGCTAATTAAGCACGATTTGATTAGTTCGTCTTTTCGGACTTCGAGGCGCGCAAATCAGCAAGCATGAAAGAACCAAAGCCTAACGATGCGATTTGATTCACTTTAAAGATTCTAATTCGAGGGGTTAGGGGTGTTTAATTAGGTTGATGGATGGTTTGGTAGTCAAATCTGTGGAGGTGCACGCATGCTAGCTAGCTTTAGAACCTAAAAGAGATCTTGATTCCTAATGCATGGTTAGGGTTTGCATGTGAAAGAGAAGATCGATGCAATGACACAAGCACCCGTAAAATGTCATGGCGGCCGTCATGGACTCAATGACATTAATATATGCCATTACCTATAGATCGCATCTAAAATTAAGAACCTTGTGACAAATTTTGAAGGCCCATAATAGTCGACCAAAAAAATCTTGCATGCCGTTCCCTGTACGATAATTTACACGTTGATTTTATTCCCATACATAGCGTAAAGCTACAAGAACTGTAGCATTGCAAGATAACCAATAGTGCTAAAATTTGCAATTCATGGTAGCTAGCTGCCTTTGCATCTGGAGAAAATGTAAAAAGGGCGGTCATGGTACGTACGTACTAGCACTAATGCGATACCTAGGTAGTTTTTTTTCCTTTTATTATATGTACTTCACACGAATGCTTCTACCATTGAAAAGTATTACTAGCTAGAGCTACAAGCTGAGCTAGCTGCTGAGAACTGTTAACATTGCAAGATATTGTGATAGTTTTGTTAGACCTAGTGCTAAAAATTTACATTTCATGGTATTTATAACTGGTCTATAGCAAAATACAGTAGATCACATTGGCTAGAAAATAAAGGGCACATAGTAAGTGAAGTAAGTTGGCAAGCAACATATTGTGATAGTTTTGTTAGACCTAGTGCTAAAAAATTACATTTCATGGTATTTATAACTGGTGGTCTATAGCAAAATACAGTAGATCACATTGGCTAGAAAATAAAGGGCACATAGTAAGTGAAGTAAGTTGGCAAGCAATTCGTTAGGTATACTAGTTTGCGTGTCTAGTGCTGGATCTCTCCTTTTTGTTCTTGACTTTGGATGCCGGAGAAGACTCTTCCTCCATGATGCTATACGCAATTTGATGGTTCCAAGTGACAAAAACATGGCACTTTAGGTAGTATTACTTCTACCGGTCGCAGTGATCGATTTGGCTTTCTTAAAAAGTGACTAGATGGGCTAGCACTGTTTTGGAACTTTCCATCCGCTCTATTCAATTCAGTTTTTCTGATGTCTTTTGGTTAAAATGGCACTATAATGTTTATTAGTTTTTGAGGTATTCAATTAAAGAAAACCGAAAAAATTGAAAAACCCATTATATATCTATAGGCAATGAAAATTAGAAAAACGATTAAAAAAACTACGTTAAAAAAAGACAGCGTGTTTCAAACTACTTTTGACTTCTATCTAGAATATGCCAATAATAGCTACAAGGCTATAAGAATATCAAGCACTACAGGTTAAGAGGTTTGTAGAATATCATCACGTGGCCAAAGAAAATTAGGAGACTTTGGAGAATGAGATCTTCACCATGGTATGCAAGATTTTGTGCAAATAACATATCATGATTCGCCTGTGGAATTAATAACTAATAAGTATCATATCTAGAATTGTCAAATTGATACTATCTACATCTATATTATTTGCAGATACTAGAAAACTATGTCATTTCAAAACCAATCTAAGCCTTTATAACTTATGCCACGCAAACCACTTAATCTTAACTATATGCATGGTTCAATTCGGATTTATATCATCACCTGATCACCTTCAACAACTGATTAGAAAAAATGAGTTCCAATCTAAATTTAAACTTGCAGATCTAATAATCCATACACTATCTGAGTACCAGCTTGCATAGTGCTTTTCTAACTTCCATTAGTATTTTGATTCAACGCAGTACTCCCAGTTTGTACATTCATCTATCTTCTAATCATAACCACTATAGCTACATAGGATCACTAGATTGTTCCTGACTATACCTACATAAGATCACTACATTGTTCCTGCTGACTCCTGAGACCAACATTGTTATAATTTTCAGATAGATACCAAATGATCCCTCGGTGACTCGGTGTTATGGAAATAACTTTGATACCTCCGAATCACCTGAAATTCCCAAGCCAATTTCAAATTTTCAATCACTTGGCATTTGAGGTCTAGGCATCATCACGGGGGAAAACCCCATTAGATGTAGAACCAACCATTGCAACAAGGGAAGAAACAAGGGGGAATGGCCGGGTCACATACATTGGAGAATGCGGAATCACTGAATCAAGAGCGGCGGCCGGCGAAGAAGAAGAGGGAGGTGGCAGCGGTGGATCCAGGCGACTCCTGACGGCAGCGGCCTGCGGTGCTGGTACCTGGAAGCTAAAGTAGTGCGGCCGAATCGGAGGCTTCCGGCGGCGACCGCCGAATTGGACACTTCAGGTGGCGGTAGCGGATCCAGTGGCTCCAGGCGACGGCGGCCGAACCGGAGCCTCCGGGTGGCCGCGACGGTGCCCTGCGATGCTAGAACCCTAGCTCAGGTCATTAGTTAGGTTAGGCGTCTTCGTGTCTGCCCCTCTAATTCTCTCTTTCTCTGTAGTCTGTAGTCTAAAGTTGAACTGGGCCGGTGGGTTAGGGACTTAAGAGTTATATACTGAGTCACGTAGTAGGATATCCGAGTGGATATTACCAGATTTATCGATTACCGATGAAATCCAGTCGGTTTTTATCAACCCCGAATTCACTACCGAATCCGGCTATAACATCCAAATATCGTACCAACGGGATTCGGTACCGGATCGATCAAAAAAATCCGACCCGTTTACACCCCTAGTCATATTAAATAGTATCTAGTGTGCAATCTTTTTCGACAGCTTTTGATATTGCTTGCATGTACAAGGTTTAATTTCGTGGCCATTTGCAAATCCCATATTTGACACCTTGTTCGATCGGTTGAAAGAAATTTAGTTTCTCGCAGAAGTCAGCTCATACAGTATTTGACATGTGAGAGAAGCTACGAGTTGGGGCTTCTCGTAATAATTTCAAATGCATCAATTTCATCTAAATTCGAATATATATTTGAAAAATATCAGTTTTAGGGTACAAATTCATATCACATACTGTGCTGATTTATATATATAATCAGCATATACCTACAATCAAACTGTTATAAAAAATGCAACTATAATTTAAAATTTAGTTCAAACTTGTTTGAACTAATTAGTAAATTTGTTAAACTTGACATTCAAAAAATTTTAAATTTTCTTGCACATGATGCATACCTATTTTAGACTATGGTGCTCGAGCACCAAGGAGTGCTCGTTATTTTTACTATGTATATATGTATGTATGTATGTATGTGCGCTTACTCAAAATTCATTTTAACCATATGTGCGTATATGGGCACAAATCATGACCAACCAGCCCTGATCGTAAGACACTGTCACCATCGGGCTGAAGGGGATTTAGTTACAGGGCGACAGAAAGAAACCGAAAACCAATTCTTCAGTCGATCTAGCTAGCTAGCTATCACCAAAAAAAAAAACAAAAGAGGCTGGCACTCTCGATCGATCGCTAGACGTAGTGCGTGCACGAACAGTGCAGCTTCGTTTTCCCTTCCAAATATGCACGTACGCATGTTGCAGCAATTTGCTCAGTAGGTGGTATTAACCGGATTTGGGCGTATGGAAACAGCGCAGTGCAGCTCTTTCTGAGCAATCAGAGCACGGAAACAAAATGGAGTACTACTTTTTGTTTCGGATTGCTTTTCCTTGTGCCATTACAAGACACGAACTTCATCAAGGTCTAGATCAGGCTAAAATAATACTACAAAGCTGTTGGGATTTGGTTGGGCCCGTGAGGTTTGTGTCCAATTAGCATATTAACTCCATGATCATGTTGGCAGACATGTACATGAGATGATATTGATCTTGAACACAAGAATTCAATTCACGGTGCCGAAGTGTCATGCCATATTAATTTATCGTTGTGAATATAGTACTAACCAGTTTCACAAAGGTGCCAAAGTGTTGTGCTATTTTATGCAAACGTATCGACATAGCAGGCATTGATGTGGTTGAACGGTATATAACAAAAGGCCCAACTTTTGGACTAAACATTTGCAATCTGGAGACAGAACTCGTGAGACACGTCACTTAGTGCCGTCCTAGAGAAATTTATGCCTAAATCTGTCGTGTTTCATGCGTGCAATGCAAAGCGTATCCAACTAAAATATATAGCTAGCAAGATACCCACTACCAGGAATCGCACCTTTCGCGAGGGGAAAAAACCCACAGGAAAGGGGGCAAACCTACAGAAATATTTTTTGTGACGGTGAACCGTCAGGCATGAACCCACAGGATAATTCGCACGGGGAAATTGCATTTGCCTGGGCGTCAACCGACAGAAAAAATATTCACGTCGGCTATCAGTGACGGTTACCGACAGAAAATTTTTGGGCACGTCAGGTTTTTAGTTCTTAGTTCGCGTGTTTACCCCGACAGAAAAATCCGCGAGAAAATTTATTCGCGACGTTAACCGGCAGAAAAAAGTGCATCGTGCATGGCCCAAATTTTCATATTCCTGTAACTAGTACCGTCACAAATCCCCATCAGGAAAATTAATAGTGTAGGTGACCGACAGAAAAAAAATACAGCCATTCTAAATATGCCTAGAACCCCTTTCTCTGTAGTTGGCCCGTCACAAAATAATCACAGTGAATCGATAGCAAAACTGCAGTAAAAAATCTAATTTCAGGCACAAATTATACATCCAGAATTCAGAACAAAACCATACATATACATTGCGTTTATAGCATATCCGAATAATCCATATCAACAAATGGACAAGACATCCGTAATCATACTTGTAACACATCCACAAAGGGACAGAACTTCCGAAATCACCATACATCATAAAGGCATTAAACCATTGTCTACTTGTCACAACCAGCAGCACAACCATCAGTTTTAGCAAGTCAATTTCAGACATTTCACAAATTAACACAGCCATGCATCTACCATCAGCCAAAAGGTAAGTTCGTACTTCTTACTATATGCAAGTAGCATCAGCTAAAAGTTAGTCTAACTGCTGTTGCAACCAAAAGTTAAGTTGATCAGTAGTAAGGTCATCTTGGTGAGCAAGTTCAACATCCTAGGATGCCCCATTGTTGCTCCTGTCCTCGTAGCTGATGTTCCCCTCCCTGCCCTCGCAGCTGATGTTCCCCTCATTTCCCTCGCAGCCGATGTTCGCATCACCATCCCCATTGCCGAAACTTGCCGGATCTGGTTGTGAGCCCGCATGTGAAGAGCCAGTTCGCTACAATAAACCATATAGCACAACGAGTAAGAGGAATAATCAACTTAGGAATATGAATTAAGTAAGCAAAGGCAAGGATTATTAATTGATTACTAAAATGGCCAATATCATTGCTTTTTATACGCTTAGCTATGATTATCTTCCTTTTCATGAATGTTGTAAGATCTGTACCTATCTTAACTCCGAGAAATATTATCGATGTGCACAATTTAATGCTAGAATGAAGATGTTAAACTTATATGCAAAGTAACTCTGCATAACCGATCGATTGTATTACTCATGACTACAGTGTGACAAAATTTCAAAAATGTCTATCATCAACAAGGTACTGAACAATTAAATTCTGAGAAATAGATTATATAAAAATGGAATATGTCAATATGGCAGTAAGCTTACAACATATATCATACTGTTGTAACATACCTCCACATTTGATCTAAATAACAAAAACAGGTGGACTGTGTGGGAAATAGTATACATAGGGACAAAATTGGAAGAGGGGCATTAAGTATAGAACAAGGCCCACAATCTACAGACCTAAAATTTTTAGTTTAAGCAATGAGGGGTCATCTATAACAAGGTGGCATTCCTTGCTACCTTACCATCAAATTAGATCTAATCATGAGGTTATGCCCAGATGTTACAAATATCAACATGAAGCCTGTGAACTGCTGCATTTGTTGGCATTCTGCCATACCCAAAAGTCATTAGATCTCATATTATGTAATAGAAAAGTCAACAGATTGAAAATTGATATCAATCTAGTTGATATGATATTTTTCCATAGACAATAAATGATCTGACCTGGCCATGCAAAGGTGACATTAAATCTTCATCTGGTGTTGGTTCTTCTCCAATCTTCTCAAAGAGCATATGTAGTTGGAAAGAAAAGAATGGAATTACTGGACCAGTGAAATAATCAGCAAAAACATATGTGCAATTTGATTTGTTACCCTGATCTGTCTTGATTGAACATGTAATTGACGACGAAGCATTGCATTTTCACGTAGGACACTTGATCGACGGAGTGTTGGATGGCCTAATATTTGTTGCTTTAGCGCTGATATAACATCGCCTTCCTCACCGCTCCATTACCTATTAGAACACGACCATGTGGCGTGCCGCCACCTATGGTGTATAGTGCCTTCCGTCTAGTTCATTGTAAGCCAAATCTTCTTGATTTTCAGAGCTAATCGTTATATTGTAATCATCCTATCATAAAACAAGACGGTTTAAGTTTATACACAAAAGACCATGTAGATGAATTACAGCTAAATTACAAGGCCAATGAAATGAAAACCACAATACAAATATGTAAAATGAGAATATACCATGATTTTTGTGCTTTTGGCAGCTTATCGACCACTACTTCAGAATCACAATGTTTTTAGCTCCGACTTCATGATCAAGAAATTTGTTAACTCCGGTAGCCTTCTCAGGACCGTAGTTATATTCCTAAAAACCCAACCAGAAACAAAATTCAACCAATATAGTAACTAGGAAGTAATGATGACTTGAGAAATTATAATTTTTTCTGTGTTTAAAACATGTTAAGATTAACTTTTAGCACAAAATCATACTCAATACGCGAGTAAAATACTTGTACTAACATTTTTATGAATCTATGCAGAGAACAACATAGTAGAGGGATGCTTGAACTTACCAAGAACTTGTTGAAGCTAGTAAACCAGCAAGTCACGAGCTTTCTCTAGGAATCATTATTCTTGCACGGTCACTTCAGCACTTTGTATTGATATTTAACAACTTTGAAGCTGCTGCCAAGATCAGTAGAAAAAAGGACATGTCAATGAAGCTAAACTATATATGTGTGATGTTTATTTTTTAATAAACATGATTAGTCCCTATAGCTTGAAAGGTGGTTTGAAAGACTTACATAACTATACATGCCTCACAAAAAAAACATAGTAAGATTTACGAACACACTATTTCAGATCCTAACGTAAGCATCATTATCATTGCAAGAACATTTTTCAGCAGCTTCAAACATACAGGGCATAAAGACCTGAAACATAATCTATTTCAGACTAGAGAAATTTAGCACAACTATTTCATCAATGAATCAATTAGTACCATACAAACAAATAAAAATGTTAACTCATAGAGCTACTGAGGAAATTGTATTGAACCTAACCACATCAAAAAAAATACATGCTGAGGCAAGGGGAGGAAGGCCAGAGGGGAGGGACGCAGGAGGGGACGCCGGAGGAACATGGCGTCGGCGGCGGCCTGACTTGCGGAGGACAAACACGGCGTCGGTGGCGGCATGACTTGCGGAGGACGAACACGGCGGCGGCGGCGACCTGCATTGCGGAGGACGAACACAGTAGCAGATCTGGGCGGAGGCGGTCGACGGGTGGGAGGAGAGGAGGGGCGGAGGCGGCCTGCGTGGGGGGGGCAAGGAGGGGCTGCGAGCAGCAGATCTGGGCGGAGGCGGTCAGCGGGTGGGAGGAGAGGAGGGGCGGATGCCGGCGTCGGGGGGAGACAAGGAGGGGCTTCAAGCGGCGGATTTGGCCGGAGGCGGCCGATGGGTGGGAGGAGAGGAGGGGCGGAGGCGGCCGGCGTCGGGGGGGACAAGGAGGGTCAGCCGCGAGCGGCGGATTTGGGCGGAGGCGGGGTGGGGGGAACCGGGGAGCGGCCGAGCGGGGAAGGATTTAGGGTTAGGGATTGCGATGTAGAGTGCGGAGAGCGGACAGGTAGGGCGGGCTGTGTGACTGCACAATTTAGGGTTTTACATTATTTTCCAACATAAACGGGCACACGTGGCAAAAAATATTCCCGCGTCTTCGAAATTGCCGCGGGAGACCAAAAGTTAGGCGCGGGTGACTATTTTTTCTGTGAGTTTTGTTTAAACCATCGCGATAATTAGAATTTTTCTGTAGGTTTTTCTCAAACCGTCACTAAATTTTGATTTTTTGAAGGTTTTCCTGAAACCATCACCGTAATTCGCATTTTTCTGAAGGTTTGCCTCAAACCGTCACAAAAATTAGAATTTTTCTGTAGGTTTAAGTGATCCCGACACTCAAATATATTTTTATGTGGGTTCCTTGCGGGCCCGTCACAAAAATGTGAAACCATCACTAAAGGTCTGTGGTCTGGTAGTGACCTATAGAATCAATTAGTACAATTAGAGAGGATGAATGATTGTTGCCACCGTTTCAAAGTTTCTTGACGATTGATGATGTTTTTGACTACTCGGAAACTAATCGCCTGATCAGATACCCAGCGTATGACCACTCGATCAACCAATCTATTCAATCTCTTCGTTCAATCCATTGATCTGTTCCACCGCTTCACCCGATCGTTTTGCTCGTCATCATATGATCCAAACCACCAGCAACTACCAACGTACTTTACGCAAATCAAGAACCAGATGGATTCAATACTAACTTTATTGTTGGAGTTTTGTGGATTTCCAAAGTGCCCTCACAAGTACCCCTAAAAATCTTCTCTACGAAAACCCTCTCAGAACCACACTATAACTCTCTCAAAAGTCACACATTAGCCCTTAGCCTCCCTTGCTTTTATAGGCTAATATCCAAATTGCGTCCGCCGTAAACACGAACACCAAACTCTATCTCTTCCAAAATTCAAGGGACCCAAAATCCTTCCAAACACGGGTTTTAATCGATCTCTAATCCTTCCCGTTACAGATTCCTTCCATAATGTTTCCAATCTCACCACGTGACGAAGCCTCTAGGAACACACTTCCTGTATCTTCATCACATCATCATCAACCTCTATGTCAAAGCCTTCTAGACCGCACCGCTCATAGCTTCTTCATGAATCATCACCTTTTCATCTCCATGTGCTTCAACATGAGCCCGATCATCTTACATGACATCCTCAACTGCTTGAACCGACTTCCCCATCCTAGCCCTGGTTTTCTTCATCACCGACCATGATTACCTCCACGCCCACCTGCACATGCAAAAACCAAAGAGCGTTTTCCACCGGCACAAATTCTTCACAACTTGACCGACATCAGCACACACACGCACTCGAAGTACATCATCGTCTATCCATAGTCAAGAACCAAATCTTCCACGACTATCAACCAGGTCATCCATGATCATACATCTTATCGCTATCTAGTAATCAACTTTAGACCATACATTATGACCACTAGCTCAACAAGTACTCAAAAAACAACAAATACTCAGGAATTACCTTCGCTCCACTCAAGACACTCAGAAAAACATATGCATCTCTACCAGCTACAAAACCACCAAGTACCAACTATCGAGTACCAATCATTACGACTATGACTACTGATTGCAACACCTCTGCTGACCATGATCGCAAAAACCACAACCATCGAGTATTGAGTCCTTCTGACTACCAAATCCTTCGAGTACTGTTCACGGATTACCACTAGCCAGTCATATCATTGGCCTAACATAAGTACTCAAAGTACTCGAAAATCACAAGAGTTGAAGCACTTATACTGACAATGAAGTCTACGAATATCAACCATAAAGCCTATGATAATCGAGCACAAAGTCTTTGACTTCCGACCGCAAAGTCTACGACTACCGATTACCAAGTCTAACACCACAGACCAGTAAAGTTCATGACTGCCAACCAATAAAATCTATGACTATCGAGTACGACCAGTAAAGTCGACGACTATCGACTGGTTACTTTAGCTACGGCCATGAAAAAGTATTGTAGCTAGATCAGTTCGCTGGTCGAGATCGAAGCTTGCCGATTATCTGCCGTGGTCAAAAGGACCATAGTCGAAGCCGGACGTGATCGTAGTTGGACATGGTCGAAGTTGTGATCGAAGTCAACGTGGACACGTGGTCGAAGTCTGCTGATCGGACAAAGCCGTTCGGGCCTCCCAGCACAAAGTTGTTCGATCCTCTTATGCTACTCGGACACCGTCTGATACTTCAATTCCACTTGAGCATCGTCTGATACTCCATTGCTACTCGATAACCGTCCGAGTGCCACTCGGACCCAATCGAACTGGTTCGAAACTACTCGAAGCAGATCAAAACCACTCGGACTCGAAATTTTCAACTGCGGTTGACCAAAAGTTTCACAAACGGAAATTCTAAAGCAAACCAAATATCAATTATTCATCATCACTAAACTCCCAACTATTCATGTGATCTAACAATATCAAAACGTATGTGCTGGATCAACCAAATCAGTCCATTTATTTACTTAGCCGACCGACACAGAAAAGATCGCATATCTGACTTTTAGATTGCAAGAGACAAACACTGATACACTTGTGATACTACAGATTAGTCCCTTGGTGGCATCGTAGAGTACTAAAACTGCTCTAGAAAACTGCACAAGCATTGTCCTACTCCATGCACTGATGCGCACAAACATGTCCACAAAGACTCAAAGATATCAATGTACCGAACAAAATCAACACAGATCGATCAGAGTTCGCGCATCCCAAACAAACAATTAAGCAGCCACTTCAACCTGACTTGGGCGTTGCAAGAGACAAGGCGCGAAAAGAAAAGGCACGATCGACGAGCCACACGAAACCAAATCGTCAACAAAACAATCGCGTCTTTCCATATCACCCAATCATAAAACCCAGTCACCTCCCATTAGTCTTCCGTGTACTTGGCAGCGGCATGCCGCTCTTTACCTCCTTGTGGCACACTACTCCAACCAAACAACACTAGCCAGTCCTACAAGCAAATGGAAAAGGGATCGAAAGAGCCCCATGCGTGCACTTGCGATATCTAATCATTAAACCAGGTTTGTTAATGCGAGTGTAACCGCCACCAAATTGAAAACAGCTTTCAGAGAGGGTACTTTCTGAGAGGTACGTACGGCGCCGACGTGGCAAATTGTTAGGCCTAACCCTCTTCGTTTTCGGCGCTTAGCATTTGGACTGGCGTTTAAGGACAGGAAGCTTCCATGCATCTTAATAAAATCACGTCGAGAAATTACCTGCCTACGTACCCTTCCCTCGGCAAACTAAGCAGCTGCAAAGCAGCTGAGATCGGTCGATGTAACGGGGCAACAAGTGGCGAGATGTTGTAATGGCCGACACGTACGATTGACTTAGATCGGTGGCTCAGAGTGTGCTCTTGGTTGTTCTAGTTGTCCTTGTCTCTTGAGAGAAGATGGGCTGATGCTGAATCGGTTGGCGCACGCACTTAACTATTAAAATTAGCATAATTCTACTTGCTCCGGCGTTGTAGCCAGTGCTTCTCTTTTCAACGGCACCGAACCTGTCAAGAAGACTTCATTTGGGGGTTTTATATACTTACTATGGCGAGAACTGTGCTTGTTAGTTGCGTGTTGAAAAAGATGCTGCTAGCTAGCTAGCTCCGCTGATAAAGTCCACACAACAATCTCCAACAAACAACTAGAAATATATGTGAAGTAGTATATAAAAGGGGTGACTACCATAATGTGGTTTATGTTGTCCCATGTATAAGCTATCTTTGTAAAACATTTGATCAAAACAAAACCATACATATACACGTCTCAAAGCTGATCCAAAAGTCGAGAAAATCGACCCAAGAGTTTCTGAAAAAGAAAGGCATGCAAGTTACAAACTTTAAGGCAGGCTTCCAAAATCCCTTTTTAAAACAATCAGCATCGTAGTTGCCACTCACTTGTTAGCAATACTGGTACTAAACAGAGCTTTAGTCCGGAGCGATCACTGTCAATGCATTATTTTCTATTGAGCCCACACACACCACTCAAAGCGAGCAACGAGTATCGTCTGCATCGATCTCGTCGCATGCAGCCTCTCTCTCTCTCTCTCTCTCTCTCTCTCTCTCTCTCTCTCTCTCTCTCTCTTCTTTTCCCCATCTGTCTCTTTCCTTCGCTCTCTCAGTCTCTCTCACTCTCCCGCCATAAATGGGGCGGTTAAAGTCCGTTGAGATGGGCAAAGCAGCAGGGCCAGGCGAGGAGGACAGGGGGACGGAAAGGGGCCCCCACAAGTCTGTGGGCAGCGGCGCAACAATACAGGGCCTGGTTTTCCACCTGGGCCCCACGCGGATCAGCCAGCCGGCGCTCTGCCCCCGTCCAGTGGGCCCGATGTCAGGAAAGTGTCGGCATGTCCACCTCCGCGACGAGCGCAGCTAGCGCAGCGCCGATTTTTTTTTATCTAACCCTATTGTACCACCTCACTTTAAAAAAAGCGGTAAATCTAGCCGCCTAACAAAAAAACCAGCGTGTGACACGAGTCTCCTACCGCAGGCTGTACTACAGTACATTCGTCCCATCACGACAACACCCTAGTGCGACATAGTTTGACCGGGTACGGCATATGACAGGACGCACAAAGGTTCCGCGCCACCCGACCGTGACAAGGACTCCATCTGCTGTGTCGAGCAAGCCTATGCCGCGCTCATCAGCGGTGCTGTGGTGACCAGATGCTGTCGCGGTCAGGTGGCATAAAAGGAGTTACGTGTCAGCCACTCGTTCTTCTGTGCTCGATAAAAGAGCTAAATTTATAATTTTATATTATATAAAACTAATTTCGAAATTAAGGTGGCACATCACAACCAAATAAAAAAAATTGTCCCCGGCGCCACACCACAACAAAAGCGAGGGACCGAAGCCCGCACTAACTCCGCTCCGCTACCGATACCGCCTTTTCGCCCACCGACCGACCGCGTGGCCCACCACCGCCCGCCGAGCGTTTCCCGGGCACGCAGGCGTGGGCGCCTGTACTTCGCGCGCGCGTGCGCGCGTCCGTTTTTACGTGTCGTCTCGGCCTGCCCGCGCGCGTCGGCGTCCGTTCCGGGGGGACGTTTTGACCAGACCGCGCCACCGCGCGCGGACGGCGGCCCGGCGCGCCGACCCCGGCATGGCCAGAGCGCTGCGTCGCCTGTATCACACCGTACGTCCTGCGCGAGCGGCTGCACGCTTCGAACGGCGAGTGGCGATCGACTTGACCTACGTATCGTTAACCGCCGCACCTGCATTGCCAAGAGATGGATCTCCACTGTAATGTGACCTCTAGTGTTTCCGACTGGTAAGTATGGTAATTTACCCACACACTTTGATCTTAACCTTGTGGTTTTCGATGGAATGGCTCAGCAAATACTAACTTGGAACCTGTAACAAGTGAAAGCGGAGGCCTAGCTAGTACGTCGAGAAAGAACATAAAGAGTATTATGGTCTTGGAATCGAGTTACGCGAAGGATCACCTCACATGCACGCACACCGCGCGGAATGTTTTCCCTTGGACTCATGTTGGGACACGAGAATAATCCCATGCTCTCGAGTGCCTCGAGTCAATCAAAGCTGCAACTTGCAAATGCACACACATATATATAGGACTTTCTTTTCGGGATCCCTAAACAATGGGGCCCCAAGGCTGTCCACCATGCATACAAGTGGCTCCTTGTTTGTCACCTCAGAGTTAACGTACGAGCCAAGGGTTCGTGCCCTTCAAATAAACAAATTGCTGCTAGCGATTATAATATTTCATTACTTCAAATTAAACAACTACGTACAATAGCTAAGACAAAGTGTTCTGGTATACATTTTTTTTGGTGTTGGAAACCGGTCGGGGCGAGTATCTTAGAAAAGATGATGTGAGCTTCTTCCTCAAGAAACTCCATTGCTTTAATTCTCTCTCCTCAAGAAATCCCTATGACGCCCTTCTTGTTGTCATCATGTGAATTGGTCAAGATTCCAACTGTAAAGATAAATTAGATATATACGGTTGTATGTATACATATCAAATCCTTACAGATGAGCAAATACGTACACATCGGACACGTATATATGTAACTGCAAATTTGAAGAAGCAACAATGTCTTTTTTTCGTTGAAGACTGAAGGCAAGGTCTTCGATGTATCACTACAACAGGAAAAGGATCATCATAAACGATTCACAATTATTATCATAGACGGTTATTAAACCGTCTAAATTTATGTGTCTGTTATAATAGGTGGTTATCACGGACGATTCTTAAACCGTCTGTGATAATTACAACACAGACGGTTTTTCAAAACAACCATCTATGATATATTACGTATCACAGACGGTTCATAAATATAGCCATCTGTGATATGCTAATTATCACGAACGGTTAATGCAAACAACCGTCTGTGATATATCATATATCACAGACGATTCTCAAACGTAGCCGTGTCTTACGCATCACAGATGGCTAATACCAAAAACCGTATGTGATATTCATATAGCACAGACGGTTTATTGCTATAAACCGTCTATGATAGCTATTTAAATATTTATTTTATTTTATTTTTGGTTAACCTGAGGAAATACAAACCATGCCTTCTGAAAAGAAGCAAACATATTATATATATAGCACACGACAATCATTACACAGATCTCATAAATAGATTAAACAACTAAATGAAGTACATTTCAATGAATTGTTTAATTAAGCATAATTGAGTAATTACAATTGTATCAAATATTTCAACATCTAATCTTCATCGTCGGGGTAGAACTCTTGTTTATGACCTCCGCTATTTGATAATCACGAAATAATTATTGGCAAGTTGACAAACCTCTAGATCATTCGTCTTACTGGTCATGAGGTCCTCCATATGGCGGCAAACGTAGAATCCACATACGTTGCCCTGTAGCTGCTGGTGGCACTGTAAAAATAGAATTACGTACATAGGTATTGTCAGTTCTAGAGGCATTATTACGAAGTGTGATATAGAATTATTGTGTTGTAGCGGGTACTGAAAATTACATCCTGTGTCGCAGAGTGGCGCTGGATTCCTTGTGTCTCCCTCCCTGGGCACCGTAAGCGCTGAATGACCTACGTGATTCCAAACGATTATCCTCGGCCATTGCAAATGAAGGGATGACTACAATAGAGTTATATATGGATCAAGAGGAAATGAGTTTACCTATCAAGTATTTGTTGCACACTGGTGAAGTTATAGTTGCTCTTAAGTACGGAATCAAGGTATATTACCTCACTCCAATTTGGTACAATCACAATCAGAATCCAGTGACCCCTAGTCATGTATGTTGCCATAGTGATTAATCTTAAATTCATGTTGCGTATAAAATATAAATAAAACTTGTATGGTAACTACCGAAGCACTTACCCTTGGTTGAAGGATACCATGATGTAGTCCTTGTCACTGTGAGCAAGCAATCCCCTTGTTATGTAATCTTGGATGAAGGGTCCGTTATCGATGATGGATTGCTCAGAGACCAAGTGTGGGTCGAGGAAACCCACCGGTTCTCGCCTTCGCCGAACTTGTTGGATTATGAATCTATACGTAAGCAATGAGTTATGGTATTTATTGGTATTATGTGAATGTAGAACTTAATTGTATAGTACACTTACAGTGTTTAACATCGTAGAAGTGAGACCTCGAGTTTGTCGAGGTTAAATAGTAAGAATAAGTTTTCGCAGGTCATGAAGAATTAGCCTGAATCTTGGAGGAAATGCGTCTCCGTGTATCTCACAGTGAATCCATTGTGCCAGTTTGGCTTTATGTCGGACCTTTGCTTGTACCAAGTATGCAAAGTTTTGTAAACCAGTACAAGCCTGGGTAATTGTGACTTGAGAACCAATGACACTCTGAGCAAAAACTTCCATTACCCGGGAGATGAATTAATCTTCTTCGATTATGCCTTAGCGCCTCGCTTGCGATATATTTTTGGCATCACCTTCACGGGAGCCAATGCATTGGCCTTCTGAAGAGGAGCTTGAGGTGAAGTCATAGAGCATTCTGTTTGATAGCCATGGTTGTGTGGAGATCACGGCACGAAAGGGTCCAGGGTGATGTCCCTCTTGGGCCACTGGATGAATGTGTGGACGGTATCCAATAGTGTCGTGATTTCTCTGTTTATGGGCCACAAGACGGCCTTGAAAATGTCATTAATCATGTCCATTTGAACCTTCGCGAAACTAGTCCCTAGTTGGGCACCGTGCACCAATGTCCTTGGCAGGCATGGATGCGCCAACCCCCACCCAGTATTAATAGGAATGGAGCCAACAACCCTGATTCAATCCGTTTGCATCCATACGTCCAACCATAAACCGTCTGTAATACGTAATTATCACAGACGGTTCATGTTAATAACCGTCTGTGAACTATCACAGATGGTTTATATTGATAAATGTCTATGATATGTGCAAATATCACAAACGGTTCATATTAATAACTGTCTATGAACTAACACAATCGCTTTTTGATATGAACTATCTACGATATCTTCAACTATCACAGACGGTTCGTATTAATAACCATTTGTACATTATCATAGACGGTTATTAATATGAACCATCTGTGATAGTGGCTCATCACAGACGGCAAACAGTCACTTCTGTAAATTCGTATGTAGTAATAACAGTATAGACGCAGGGGCGAAGCCAGCTTATGAGCATTGGGGTCCAGTGACCCCAATGAAATTTAGTAAATCCTATAGAAAATTACTGTTTATTACTGTTCATCAGTGGAGGGGACACCATCGTGTAATGGAGGTGACCCCAATACTCCTGTCGTCTGGCTTCGCCCCTGTATAGACGGTTCTCTATGAACCGTCTGTGATGAGATGTGTAGTGTAGTTAGTATAGTTTATTTTATAGTAGTGTATGGCTGAGAGATTCAATGCATGCGTCACCAAACTGTTGTCATATATATTCGATTCAATTCATGTGATAAGTCATCACGTGTGGAGCTGGACAAGGATAGCTAGCTGTGTTGGACGGTGCTAGTTCCTCTCGATCGATCAATCTCCAGTGACATGCCTTCTGAGACTGTGCGCGCGCGTGTGTCAGTGTACGTATGTGCGTGTTCGTGCACGCTTATTCCGAGATATATCTCTATCTCGTTTGTATCTAGCTAGTACATCCGTATATGTGTGAGAAAGCTAGCTAGCTAGATGACGAGATCGGCAGCTGATTCATGACTCATCATGCAAATACAATGTACGGTGAGATCTAGCTGTTTGGGTTCTAAGCATTGGCAATTGGCGTGTGTGATCTAATAACATATAGTATGAGAGCAAATCAAAACATATATATTGTAGTTATACCGCTATGCATAGCTTTGACCTGTTCGATTAATTGACTTTAGGCTAATCAATTAACATGAGGTAGTTCATATGAATATATGTGTACACTAATGCTTTTATCTCACCCCCTGGATGATGATGCCATGCATGACCTATCTTGTTTTGAACCTTTGATTTTTTTTTTATGGCAATTATATGTATATCTTGGGCATGAATAATATGTGTACATATGCATGGCGCCGGTTTGAACAAGTCACTGTACTTGTGGGCGGCGGTTTGCATATGATGCATGTGCTCACCAACTACCTAGTTAGCTAGTGCTAGCCATGGATTTCCTTCAAGGTTGTAACTCGTAACGTTCAAGACCATGGCGGCTTGACCGGCGTAAGAAGACGACGGGATACGTCAAAGCACAAAACTGTGCATTTAGGGGTGGATATCGAGCCGGCTCGGCTCGGTAAGGCTCGTTTAAAAAGCGGCTCGGCTCGGCTCGTTAGACTAACGAGCTAAAAAACAGGCTCGACTCGGCTCGGTAAAAAGCTCGGGCTCGGCTCGTTAAGCTCGTTAGGCTCGTTATCAATTTTTCGCCCGTTGCAAATTCATCAAGTAGTGCATACAGCAGCAAACAGACAGCAGACAGCAGTGCATACAACATACAGCAGTGATTGCCATGTGAACACAACAGAAACTACTCCCATTTTCCAAAACTAAATGCAACAGAAAGCTGCATATATGCCATAATGCCATTTCCCAGAACACAACATATAAGACATATACAACATACAGAACATACAGAGCAACACGATCATATTCAACATACAGCAAGTTTGTACAACATACAACAGGTTAACATACAATCAACATCCAAGACCAAGATACTCTCCAATCTCAATTAATCTGGCGGGGTTGAGGAGGTACTTTACCGAGGCTACCGGGGTCGGAGCTGCTGTGGCACCGCAAGGTGGCCGTGGACAAGGGTTGGGGAGGAGGTTCACCACTGGGGTGGATGCGGACGCAGAGGCGGAGCCGGAGTCGGACCCAGAGGCGGAGGACCTCCTCCCTCCGCGGTTCTTTGACTCCATGCTGGCATGCCGCTCCATGCGCCAGACGCCGACGACAGGCCGACGGCAAGGGAGGTGTGGCGATTTTCTAGGGTTGAGACTTGAGACGGAGGGGATTTTCTCGGGTTGAGGGAACGGGGGTGGAGGTTGAGGCGAGGAGGAGGGGAGGGGCCGGCGCCGGCGGTCGGTGACGGTGCGGTCGGCGCCTGCGGTCGGTGACGGCGATTTCTAGGGTTGAGATGAAGGGGATTTTCGCGGGTTGAGACTTGAGGGAACGGGGGTGGAGGCTGAGAGCCTGAGGCGAGGAGGAGGGGAGGGGCCGGTGCCGGTGGTCGGTGACGGTGCGGTCGGCGCCGGCGGTCGGTGACGGCAATTTCTAGGGTTGAGACGGAGGGGATTCTTGGGTGAGAGAGACGGAGGGGATTTTCGGGGGTGAAGAGTGAGACGGAGGTCGGACCGAGCGAACGAGGCCAGTCAGGTCGTCACTCACATGACGCGAGAGATGGGCCGAGCCCGAGCGGCCACGCCGAGAAATGGCTCAGATGGGCCACCGAGCTGAGCGCCCGCGTCCGTCCGATCGAGCCGAACCGAGCCATCCGAGTGGCTCGCAAGCCAGCTCGGGCTCGGCTCGTTAAGACATCGAGCTAAACCCCTGGCTCGGCTCGTTATTTCCACGAGCCGAACCGAGCCGAGCCGAGCCGCGAACCACAAGCTTTTTGTCCACCCCTATGTGCATTGTTTTACTATACTCCTACCTTATGCACCTTGCAAGCCTGCAATGCTTGACTTGCCTGGACGCACGCAAACATGGGCTAGCTAGCTGTATAGAATATTGCAAGAGAAAGAAAGCGTCTGCACCACGACTACACCTACGACTACCCTTGTTTTCCGTGCTGTTCAAAGCTCGAAACAGTCACACCAGGCATGCATGCATGCGTGAGGAGAGGCCGAGTAGTAGATGCTACTTTTAGGCCAAGAAAGGATGTGATCTTAAAATTTCCTTCTGGCTGCTGCCAGTTGCTCATCAGATCTCCGATCGCCCGGCCGGCCGGGCTGGAATTACTTCTCACACTCCACGTATATGGGCAGAGCAGTTCCAAGAGAATATCAACAATGACGATACCTTTGAGAGCCGTATTACTCCTTGGAGGCGTTTGTCTGTCGATGCACCCCTCCTCTCTCGATGTGGATCTTGCGGGAGAAATCCCTGTCCATGTTGGACGGGCAGCGGCGGCGTGGCTACGTCGTGTTCCTTCCTGAAGGCGTTGTCTCTACAGTTCCACACTTGGTTCCCACTTTGGTGGCTTCGTTTTGATATCTTAGTTTCTAAGTAAACGAGGATGCGAAGGTTTGCTACTGCACAAGATCAAAATTTGAGGCCTGACATCAAGAGTTTCTAAGTAAACTTGGTTGCGAAGGATTGCCAGTGCACAAGGTCAAAGTAAGTTTGAAGCAAGAACATAGAAGTTAGAATTTCAGTCTTTCTAGCTTTCTAGTCTTTTTGCTCTTTGTTTTTTGCGTACCTCAGTTTTGAGGTTTTGTGTAATTGAGTCTAAGGGCTCCTGTAAACTTTGGCTGCGTATATCCACGTGTGGATATAGAGGCCGGATTTCTATCCATTATCTAAAAAAAACAATTCATGGTCTGTTTGGAACACAGGACTCTTGCAAGAAACAGTGTAATTCTCGAAGGATTCCTACTACAAATTTCCAAGTTCCAAGGGAATGCATTAATAAGCCAACATCTATGTTCAAGCTGCTCTGCTCGTTTGGGTTTCAGCTTCTAGTTTCTATTTTCTTAATTTCATTTTTTTCTATTTTTTTTTTCGTATTCCTTTGCATTGTCTGTGATAGTCTAATTTGTTTTTAATTTTTTAAAATTTTAAATTTAATTATGCCAAAAAAACCAGCAACCGCTACAGTGCAAATAAGGTAGCTACAATGCTAAGTAGTGAAAAATAAGCCAAAAATAAATAGCTAGTTTGACATGCTATAAGTAGCGGAGGCATGGGCATCCAATACATGCACCCTAAGTAATTGGACTAAACTCTTTAAACTTTGGCTTCTAACATACATAAAAGCGTTTGGATTTGTCACACGAGAATTGTATGAGTAGATTTCCTGTCATAAATATTAAGGGGGCAGGTAAAAATCTCAATCATGCCACGTCACACCCCGTATTTTTAATACAAGTTTGTTTTGTAGGATATCAAAAGATAATGGTTTGACGTTTCTTCTCTTAGTTCGTAAAAATTAATAAGAAAATTGTGTAAGAAACATGCTTTAACTATTATTTGAAAAAGAGAGACTAGTCGTGTATAATTGCGCCGACCACTTCGCTAGCTGATACGATGCAGGCTAACTCTGGTTTGTTGGGTGAGACAAATTAACTTAGTATCGATGCACGCTTTTCAGATCTAGAAAGAAACGGGAAGACGCAAGGTAAATCTCTACACAACTGCAATGCAAGGTATATACTGTAAATCTAGTCAAGACTTCGACATCACGGTCAGAGAGACGTACTCCATCGAGTCATGGAATCAGTCGATCTTTGGACTTCTGAATTAGAGCTGCAAAACAAAAGGGTGGTGTGTCGTGTGAGCCGTGTGGCCAACTAGAATAATGCCGAACATAGTAGTTTCACATGCAATTGTAGCAATGTAGTACATGTCTCTGTAGGTACGAAAGTTGTAAATGTTTAGGCACGATCTTTGGGCGTGCATATGATGCCCTAGCTTAAACTAAGCTATGAGGTAATTAATTAACGCGCTGGTGTTATGCATGGGAGTACGCGACCAGCTAAATTAACTAGTAAAACTTTGGCGAGAGAGAATCTTTTATATGCTGGCTAGGAACTGATGTCAGTTGGATGTGTGCAATGCTTGTGAAACTTCTATATGCTGTCTACGAACTTGTAGCACCGGAGAGACACCAGGTTTATACGGCCATAGGAAACCTAGGGGCATGAGACGTTAGAATAAAGGGAACAACTAACGTCCGGACGTTCAATCTTAACACTAGCATCGTACGTTCTTATCAATCATCGGGTGTTCATAATACAGATGATTCCAACCATCGGATTCCCTCTCATGCATAGTAGCCTTGTTCTGAAATGACGCATAAAAAAGAACAAAACCACTCTCTAAAAAAAAAGCCTATGCATCATGGGAAGCAACCACGTCTGTTTCTCCCTCGTGCATTCTGTAACCACAACAATTGAAGTATAAATGACGACATGAGAGTCCATGTGGAGGTGACCACATGTTTGTGATGAGTAATTGATTCTTGTTTTAGAAAGTTTAGTTTGGGTTGGGCACTTCCTGCCAAGTCATAGCCTTAGAAGTGATCGGAATCGCCTTCTGTGCAAAGTCGTAGCTTCTGACTGTGGTCGTAGGCTCTTACGACCACATTGGTTGTGGTCGGAAGCCTGTCGGGCAGGTTATGAACTTATTGTCGTCAATCGGGAGCCAGCCGGGTTGTTTACGACCACTCTATCGCAATGAAAGCCGGAAAACAATGTTTTACTCTTTCGGCCGTGGTCGGAAGGTCATGACGACCACATGGCGTTACGACCACTCGACCTTGGTCGTAGGTCACCGTGGAAGTCACGATCGGTTTTGCCGTGGTCGAAAATCTATTCGACCACGTTGGCGTGGTCGAAGCCTCAGTACGACCACGCTTGGTCGTGGTCGGCGCGATCGACGACCACACCGACGAGAACGCGATCGTAAGGCGTAGTCGGTGGTCGAAAGCGATCATACGACCACGTTGTCGCAGATTTCTCTTCCTAAGAACGAAGCGGGTTTCACCACGTTATGGGCGAACATGGTCGTAGCTCGGTCGGATGCGGTCGACGAGCTTGGAGCGTGGTCGCAAGTGGCGCATCGCGGTCGGAAGTGTTCAAACGTTGTTGGAAGGGTTTCACCACGATGAACCAAGTCGATGCGTGATCGAGAAGGGTTTCACCACGGTGGAAAGCGATGAACGTGGTCGGAAAGTGGTTCGACCACGATGGAATCTCTGGTTTTGGTCGTAGTCTCGGGAACCGGTTGTATGGACTTCGAGATAGTCGTATCATCTTGAGATGTGGTCGTAGGACTTAAGAAAGTCTTGATCTATGGTTTCGACCGGTCATAAGTTGGTACAACTTGGTGGGTAAGTTGGAACTGAAACTTGTGATGGTCGTAGCTAGCTTTAAGGCGGTCGTAAGGACCACCGGGTGGTCGTATGGTCTATGGTAACGATCGAGGTCTTGAGAATTAATGTTTAAGTTTTTTGACCGATCGTAGTGAATGTACGACCTTGTGAAGTATGTTTTGAGTTCCTTTTATGCGGATGTCTGTACACATTGTGTTGTGCGGTGCTATGTAATGGTTTGCTTATGTCCGTAATGTTTGCAGGACCTTGGAGATAAGTCTTGATGAGGCTTGGAGTGGTCGGGACTAGACATGGGGGATGTCGAGGTCCAGAACGACCAGGGGAAGCCGAAGGAGACCTAGTCTTGCGAGGTGGTTGCAAGCTTGGACGACAAGGCAGGAGGAAGCTTCCGGGAAGGCAGTGGAGTGGCATTTTGGAGAAATGCGGAAAGCTGCAAAGGGAAGCTGTGTCTCTGCCAATGCACAGGAGTTGTTGGCGCTAACGGGCAAAGCAGTGGAGCCGTTGGGTGTAACGGGTAAAGCACTGGAGCTCGTTCTCGCTAGTGGGTAAAGTGAGTTGAAAACCCGGTGTTAGGTGGGGGTTTGTGGGTTCCCCTCTTTGGTGTGTGAGTGTGTGGCTATAAATAGAGAGGGTAGAGCTCGGGTACTAGTGAGATCCCGATCCCGAGTTGCTCTGTTCTTCCTTTGTTATTTGTGAGTATGTGGGTTCTCGGGATGGAACAAGTGTGCTCATGTATCTCCCAGCTGGAGTGGTCAGAAACCTCCATTATCAATCATTCATCTCTCTTCCTCTATTTGTTTTCTGTCGTCTTGAGATGTTGTGATTGACTTGTTTGCGATCTGTTTTGAGAACTTGGACTTCTTGCTATCCTTTCTCTCCTCTCTTCTTCGTGAGTCCGCGTCTTTGTGTGCTTTGATTAGCTCGAGGCGGGAATTGTCTCAAGGCCACTTGGCGATTCATTCCGAGAGCAGAGTCGAATTAGAGAAGTTCACTTTACCGGATGATTGTGCGCCTCGAGTCCTTCTGTTCTTGGTTCATCCTCTCAGTTATCACTGCTTGATTTCTTTTGTCGGCTCAGGCAAGTGTTCGACCACGTGGTGTTCGACCATCAGTTGGCTTACAACCACGTGTGTTCGATCGAAGAAGCTAGTTCTTTCGCCCGGTTTGTCGTGTGAGTACTTGGGGAGTTTTTAGAAGGCACCATTCACCCCCCCTCTGTTGCCATTTCGGTCCTACACGACAACTGCTACCCACACTTCCACGTAACAAAATTCATCTTCAGTTGTAATTACCTCATTACAGTAAATAAATGTGCAACAATATTGAAACAAAAAGAACGCTTCTTGCAACAATTCAAACAAATGATGCAATAAATCAAGTAAATGCGTGGACAAGATTGCAACGAAAAAGAACATTTTCTGCAGCAATTTGAACAAATGTCTACAACAATTCAAGCGCAATTCAAACAAATGCCTACAATAAATCAAGCAAATGCCTACAACAAGATTGCAACAAAAAAGAACACTTTATGCAACAATTCGAGCACATATATGAAACAAATCAAGCACACGTATAAAACAAATCGCGCAAAAGTGTGAAACAAAACAAGTATGAGAGCTTATCGTTGGAGAAGAGAGCAGCGTTGTGTCTCATTACCGGCAAGTTCTGATCTGCACAGTGCAAGGCAAGCCTGGTGCCTCGTCCTGTGGATCCTTTGCTCGCGTCTAGTGTGCCACCACAACGCCCTCTCCTCACTTGAAGAGAGAAGAGAGAGAAAGAAGGAATTGATAGCTTGGAGATGTAAGGTTGCCGCCATGGTGATTCCACGTGTTTTTTTGAGTCGTTAATTAATGTTGGTATCTACAAATGTACGTATCTTTTTTATTTTACTTCGACATGAAGTGTTACAGTAGTCCAACTGGTGGTGATCGAAAAAGTGTCGAGTACCAAACGCAGACAGCAAATGCAGCATGTTACATAATTAGTACTCCCTCCGTAGAAAAACGTAGGGCATCCGCGTATTTTGAAATTCAAAGTTTGTAAATTTTAGCTAACAACTAGTCCAACAATATATATAAATAAAAGTGGTATAGTTAGATTCATATTTAAAAACACTTCCTTATAACTATAATTTTGTAGCTATAAACAAAGTACTTAAAAATTAACGGTCAAAGGCCAAGCTTAAAAACCGTACAAGTCAATCCGCCACTTACACTTTTTAAAATTTTTTTATGGAGGGAGTAGTTACACGGGTCAGAGTTCGGCAAGAGCCAGCTTCTGACTCATCACAAATATACACAACACGGGATTCCATTCTTCTTTTTTAATGGGAGCTATATTGAATCTGAGAATAGGACGATATACGTCTCGCTCATTACAACTTTAGCTTCTGACTTCTAACTTATTTTTTTACTATTCCTTTTTTAGCCACATTAGTGCGGACTATGCCACATTAGTGAAAGGACACCGGTAGGCTCGCAGCCCATAGATCCAGGTACTTCCAGGGGGCGGTAGTTGTAGGTGTCCCTAGAAAGCGTAGTTGTAGTTGTATGTGGCGTGGGAAAGCCGCTAGATTAGCAATTAAAGGGCAATGGAGATCATGCATGCATGAAAAAGCTAAATTAAGGAAGTTCTAGTGTCCCTTGCTATGTTCAGTGTGATATTTTGAGAAGCTACTACTCGTGATCTAAGGTACAGTATATGTCTATGGTCGCGTGTAATTTCCTTCACTGTCCACGTCAATAACAGCAACACACATATATACTACTGAATTAACTCTTTTTTTGATGAGCATAGATTTTCTTGAATTTTATTTTTATTGGAGGTGCAAATAAACGGTACTATCTTTAGACATAAATACATATTGTTTTAGACATCGATACGGTCAACATAACTTTAACCGCTAAATTATATTGTAATATATTTATAAAATCTATAATAATAATATGAAAGTATTTTTCGAGATAAATCTATACATATAATTTTCATGTATCCAATCTACATATTTTTAAAAATATTAATAGTCAAAATTTCAAAGACTTGACTATACGTATCTCTAAACGATATGTTTTTGTGATCGGATAGAGTATATGATCGGAGAATAATATTTTCAATACATAGAACTTCTCTGTGTTAATGATTTGCTAGATGGGGCAAGTTGGAGATAAATGCCCCGCTCATTTCAGTTTGAGCTTCTGACTTCTAACTTATTTTTCATTATTCATAAATTTTGTTTTTTTATGAACTTTTGGCTTTTTTGAGCTTTCTTGCCGGTTTTTTCCGTATTCGTTTGCGTTGTCCGTGATGAGCTAACATATTTTTTCTATTTTTAATTTTTTAAAATTTAATTATACCAAATGAGTTACCTTCAACTACAGTGTAATTTTAACCAGCTAAAATACAATTTCAATCATAAGGTACTATTTTTCAGCTCAACCGAGTGAGGCCAAAATCTCCTCGCTAGGAGCCTAGGAAGTGAATAGGCCTACCGTCTACACGATACGTTCGACACGAACGGAGCACCATTTTGTACTACCAAATTGCATCCGAAAGTGACTCCTCCTACACGGCCACGCGCGTACAGACTAGACTGCAAAAGCTGCGCATCTCTAACCGACGCGCGAGCCACCGAGGCTTCACCGTATGGAATGGCTTTTTCCCCTTGGAACGGAGCGGCGATGGCCTCATTGGGGGGTCAAATCACGGCGGTTCGATCGAGCGCGCGGGCGCGATGCCTGGCGCGAGCGAGCGAGGCAGCAGCGGGGCGGAGCGTACGTGCGCCTACGCGCTGCGTTGCACAGCGCGGGCCCCCACGGCCGGGGCGCCGCCCGTGCGGCGTGGGCCCATGTCACGGCGAACACGCGGACCGCGCCGCGCCCGGGCCCGGGCCCCACGGCCCGGCGCGCCAGCTGGCGCAGCGTGGGAGGCGATGGCGTGGACTGGCGGGCCCGATCCGACGCGTACGGCCCGCCGAAACGCCCGGTGCACCCACCGCTCCAACCGCCGTGCTGGATTCTCCCCGTGGCGGCGACACTCCTCCTTCGCCGCGTTGCCTGCTTTGGTCCATGTAGGTGTAAGAGCATGTACATCTTTTAGCACTTAAATTAGACGCTAAGATAGATATACTACCTCTCTTTTTATAAAACTATTCTTAGTTAGTTCTACTCTAACTTTTAACACCATCCATAGATGCTAGAGATTCTACTTTTTCTGATATAACACTACATGTTAAGGTTTATTTCGATATCATGCAATCTAAACTTAACATTCACTTCATAGCCCTTAGCATTAATACTAAAAAATTTCTCTCGCCTATAGTATTGGCTTAGAACATAGAGATACACATGCTCTAATACGCCTAATGTACACGTAGTCATACGCCTAGTTCGTGTATTAGCTAGAACTTGGAAGGATGGATGAAAGGGCCGGTGCGTGCATGCATGCATCATTCGAGGTCCAATTGATCAACGATGGTGTTTCTTCAGCAGGAATTGATTTGCCAATTGATTCGACGCCGATTCGAAGGCATGGATTTATTGATTCATAAATAGATTGTGCGGGATTTAATGGATCCAATTGATTGCTGTGGGCTTTTCACGGTTGTTTCCATGAATTTATACCAGGTTGTCCATATAACCTACTAGTTTCTAGAGCTGAAATGTTGTAAACTTGGTACACGCAGCTTTAATCGCATATCCATACCTGAAATTTCCTCAACTATCATTAAAATATTTATCTTCGTTACTATAAAAAACTACGAAATACTACTTGGCTATAGAACAATCCTTTATGTGACAGATAAACCATACTTGCACATTTAACCTAGCTGACTGCCAGTAGGCGTAACACGTAGAAGATACCTTTATGCGATGTTACCGTACTACTGAATTTACGCCCCGCTTATTTCGGTTTGAGTTTCTGGCTTTTGACTTATTTTTTACTATTCATAAATTTCGTCTTTTTCTGAACTTTTTGGTTTTTTCGAGCTTTTTGCCGGTTTTTTTCTTGTATTCGTTTGCGTTGTCTGTAATGAACTAACATATTTTTCTATTTTTAATTTTTTTAATTTAATTACGTTAAATATATTATCTTTAGTTACAATATAATTTCAGCTATAAATCACTATTTTCTAGTCCAACCGAGGGGAGCGTAGCCTAGCGGGATGTCGACACGGGGAACACAGTAGAAGATTTGACTGTTATTACCTGACGTTGTGTATAACCACAAAGATATCATTGCATCTGTGGAGGCGACCTGACGGGATATCAAAATGTCATGTGCAAATACCAGCGTGACCACACATGCTTGGAATTACAACCCTAAAAAATGCTTGGAATTGAAGAGGAGAGGAGATCACTTTTTTCCACGGTCCAAAGTATTTTCCCCAACCCCCAAAATCGTCGATCCCACGTCAAAAATTCGAGGAAGGCCCCAGATGTGAGCCACCCCTCTCCCTATAAATACCCCTCCCCAAAACGGGCCATCCATCCGAGCCACCGTCCTCTCCTCCCCCTCCCCTCCCCAACCGTCACCGCCTCCTCTCTTTTCTCACTCCCTTGTAGCCCACAGCTCCTGTTGCTACCACTGCTTCCTCGCCTTCCCTGCTCGTTGGTTTGGTGGTTCTTGCTGCTCTCGCAATGACGAACCACGCCGCCTTCGCCGCCGATGACGCGGTCACCACCGTAGCGCCGGAGGCGCAGGCGGGGCGGCATTTCTCGTCGTTCCCGCCGTCGAGGGCGCGCGACTTCAGGAAGGCCGTGGTGCGCATGGACCTCGCCGCCGCGGGGGTGACCAGGCCGGGATCTTGGCTGGACTCCACGAGGGCCTCCTCACCCCGCCCCGCCAAGCCCGCCGCCGGCGCCGAGCACGACCACTGGATGGTATGCTCGCCTGCATGGCCGCACGCCCGCACCTCTTCTTTTCAGTTTGCTCTCTCTCTCTCTCTCCCCCCGTTCCGGGGAATCCCGGCCTGATCGGCTGATCCGGTGTTGTTTTGCAGGAGAATCACCCGTCGGCATTGAGCTTGTTCGAGGAGGTGCTGGCGGCGGCGAAGGGGAAGCAGATTGTCATGTTCCTCGACTACGACGGCACCCTGTCGCCGATCGTCGAGGACCCCGACCGCGCCGTCATGACCGACGATGTCAGTAGTAAAAAACATCTCCTCCCGCTTACTTCCCAAAGTCTTCTGCTTCCTCTACCGCTCGCGAAGCAGAGCATGCTCTGTTCCTTCGCACGGCCGGGCCTTTTTTTCTACCGCGGCTAACTATTCCGTCTCGTTTTCCCCCCTTTCTTCTTCCACCGCAGATGCGAGACGCGGTGAGGGGCGTCGCGAAGCACTTCCCGACCGCAATCGTGAGTGGGAGATGCAGAGACAAGGTACATTCGAATGCCAACAACGAGCAGTACACTTTCTTGGTTCCTTGCTGCTTTTACTCTCCCTGCTGTAAAAAAAAAAAAAAGCCATTTTTTCCCTCCTCCTCCTCCTGGGCCCTTTCACCTTTACCGTGGTTCCATCTGATGCGTCATGACTCATGTGCACATAGTACTCCACCACACTGTAAAAAGAATCTTCGAGCGATTTTACCGCGTCCACATGACATGCAGGCTGCGACTGTGAACCTAGACAGTGCACGCAAATAGAAAATAGCTAGCGTTTTATGAGCGTTTCTGGTACTCCCGTAGGAGGCAGATGTGCTAAGCAGGAGCCTACAAAAGACACGGACCCCTTACCTGTTTTTTTTTATCTTCCTTTGTTATTTTATTGCATCTTCTCTTTTGTTTTGTACCTAGTCAAGCACTGTATTTATGTCCATGGCTTTGGTGCAATGCATATGCATAGGTGTTCAACTTTGTGAAGCTGGATGAGCTATACTATGCCGGGAGCCATGGCATGGACATCAAGGGCCCAACGGCAGTCTCCAAGCACATCAAGGCAAAGGTTACATAGTCCCCAATTCCCATCTCTCTTCTACTCTCTCTCTCTCTACATTTTGTCTTGACATATTCTCTCTCTACACTATACACTTTTGTTCACAGCATCTCTGATGAAAAAGACAGTTTTTTTTTACCTACACATATTCGTATACTAGTAGTTCGTATCACGGTCTGTTTAAATTATTGTTTTGTTTGATTTGACTACGCAGGCGGCTGATGCGGTTCTGTGCCAACCAGCGACTGAGTTCCTGCCTGTCATCGAGGAGGTAGGAACGTCGCCTTCCTGGAAATTAACTTCGGTGTACTTTCTTTTACTCCTTGCAAGTACACGGCTAGCGAAGTATGCTGGCAGTACCACTGCTTTTAATCTGGATTTGATGGCAAGGTCGCCGTGCGATTTTCCAGGTGTATCGCACGTTGACGGCCAAGATGGAGTCCATCCCCGGGGCGAGGGTCGAGGACAACAAGTTCTGCCTGTCCGTGCATTTCCGCTGCGTCGAGGAGGAGGTGATGATGCAAATTTCGTCGCACTTTGATCAAGCATGCATGCATGCCCCTAGCTTGTTAATCAACGGTGTGTACCAACTAACGAGCCGTTTCCTTGACTTGCCAGGAATGGGACGCTTTGGGCAATCAGGTTAGGGCGGTGCTCGAGGACTACCCGGACCTCCGGCTTACCGAGGGGAGAAAGGTGAGGGTTAACTGCATCTTTGGTGTTAACTAGGCTGTGCTGGTAGAATCAATCAGCAAGGTGCCTTGTTAGTGAGGCTAATCGAAAAGTGTCTATATAATGAAATATAAGTACATTGATAAAGTTTTTTCAATTAATTAAGAGGGGGCCATGGCCCCCTCCTTGGGATGACATGTGTGCATGTGTAACGCGATTGATGATGACGTGTGCACCCTTGCTAAATTAACAGGTCCTGGAGATCCGCCCATCCATCGAGTGGGACAAGGGCAACGCCCTCGAGTTCTTGCTGCAGTCTCTCGGTGAGCACATCTCTACATGATATATGTAGCAGCACACTGTGTTGTCTTAAACATGCCTAGTTGTTCATCTCATTTGTTGACTGTTGAGGTTAAGGCGCTAATGCTTAATTTGCACGTACGTTATGTCTCTTGAAGGCTACGCGGGACGCAGCGATGTCTTCCCGATATACATCGGAGATGACCGCACTGACGAGGATGCGTTTGAGGTATGGCGCACAGTGTATATTTATACGCATAAATCATCTACGCTTTTGCAGTGATGCTGCTTGAAAAGCGTATGTGTAAACTGAC
The DNA here is from genome assembly GCA_036346575.1 of Dendrocalamus sinicus. Lineage (NCBI taxonomy): Eukaryota > Viridiplantae > Streptophyta > Magnoliopsida > Poales > Poaceae > Dendrocalamus > Dendrocalamus sinicus. Next base: position 3,560,331 of record CM070660.1, on the reverse strand, counting down.
TCTCTTACCTTTGCTGTCAAAATAAAATTAGGTGCTGCGCAAAATGGGGCACGGCATCGGGATCCTTGTCACCAAGTTTCCAAAGGAGACAAATGCATCCTACTCTCTGAGGGAGCCTGCTGAGGTATACACACATACGCTTACCAAATACCAATACCATCTGAATACATTGTAGTAGCAGCTAGCCTATTTTTGTTCAGTATTTTTCTACTGTACAAGTGAACACAGATAGTAGCTAGCGAGAGTCCTAAAGCAACCATGGTGGTTACTGGAGTAGTACCAGTGGTAACTAGGAGTTTGGTGCAAGACATATATGCTCTCAAACTGCTGCTTCATAAAGTTGTTCCTTTCGAGAAAGCAGTGAAAGCTGGCACTTTGATTTCTTGATTTTAGTCACGGGTTTTGAAATGTAAGCCGTCGTTAACTTTGGGTTGGTCATTTCGTTGCGGCATGTGCGTACAGGTTAAGGAGTTCCTGCGTAAGCTGGTGAAGTCTAAGAGCAGCGGGACAAAGGGCTAATCAGCAGTTAGCTCTAACCCGACATGGCGAGGAAGCTCTGAGCTAGAAGAAGCCTTTTGTTTTTGGACTTGGTTTTTTCCTTTTTTATGTTCCTTTTGTCCTAGTAGAACTATGCATGGTTGATCGATATGATCCAGAGGAGTGACCCAGGCCTTGGCTTCGAAGGTCTCTATTATTGTATCCTTCTCGCAAGGTCTTGTAATTAACCAATGGTGCATATGATCACCCAGCACAAATTAATGGAGGCTAGGGGGCATGTGCCCCCATGCAACTAGCAACTCATCCAGTAGTAACTGTATCTTTCTCGCAAGGTCTTGTAATTAACCTTTGCCATGACAGAAACGGGAGAAACACAAGGAACCTCCTTTTTCACCTGCACTACATTTCTTGCTTGCTTTTGCTTTAGCTTTGCTCCTCTGTGATCTGATCTGCGGTTCACTAGCTCGGTGATATTATTGTTATGCTAGTGGCAATCCATCTGGATATATCTACAGTTAATCCCTCTCTGAGTAGTAGTTAGGTTCGAGGCTGAGGTAATGGGCCTATATGATACGACCTATTTAGTTAGCCGGGACTAATGAATCGGATCGTGTATCTAATTAGATCGTGCTTACTAGTTTCGTGCCCGACCGTCCATTTAGCCAGGTCTACTTTGCTTAGCTGCAATTACTCTGGTCGGTGGAAACGGCATACATGCAGGAGAACCGAAAGATCTTAACACTGCACAGTGCGTGCATATGGATTGCACAGTTGCACCAGTGTAGTTCGTAAATGCATCATGCAAGTGTCAGAACTAGACCCCAGGCTGCCCTTGCCCCGGTACGGTCAGGACTGCACCTTCAGATGCATGCAGGTAGCACAGTCGCAACATATGCAGTTTGCGTATATATATACACCCCTTGCTACGACATGCATGCGATCACCAAGACCAAGAGCCTAGAAGACGTAGCGAAGTATACATTCTGTACACACACATGCAATGCAGCTTGCTCTCTCTCTCTCTCTCTGTGTCTGCAGGAAGCTAGAGCCGGAGAAAGCTGCCGCCGCCGCAGCGGCACGAGAAGCAGTGTGCATGTACTATACCATCAATGAGATGGTGCCAAAGCGTTGCCACCGAAAAGATCTGAGCAGTGGGTACTCGTACAATTTCTTCACAGCTTCTGGTGCGTAGAAACGGCAAGGATCCACATGGGGGCCTGCCGGGAGCCAGGGAGACGGTAGATTTCCTGCTCATTGAATGCGTGCGAGAGCAGCAGTAAGCAGCAGATCGATCGCAGATGAAACAATGTGCCGCTGCGGCCGCGGCCGCGCCGGGGAGAGTCGCCAGCTCTCGCCGACCGCGCGCACGCCTCTCGACTCGGCTTTTTTTTGGGGTCGCAGATCCCTGCGCAGGCCACATGTTTCCCCCTGACAACTCCTCCGCTCCTCCGCTCCTTCCCTGCAGCATCTCATTCAATTCGGCGTATCGGTGCAGGGAGAAGCTCTCGCCGCGCGCAGGCCGCCCATGCTTCCATCGCAGTCATGCTTCGCAACCAACGACATGCATGCATCCATGTACAACCGAGCTAGCCAGTACTCTTGCTGCTCCACACTACATCACCATCACCTACCTGTGATTAAACACACCCATTGGAAGTAATTAGCTTCGTGTGCACATGATCTCCCATAGAATTATCAGAGAATAATTAGATCGTGTGGAGGAAGGGAATATTAACCGTTCTAGTATAACAACAGTAGATTTTCGCGACGAACTTGATGGCAGCTAGGAGGTGTACATACCTACATGAGAAAAAGACAAAGTTCGGTATATGTATGAGCAGTTACCTTTCGCTGTTCATCGCTATTCTGGTCTGGCCTCCTTTTGTCGTCGGCATTGATTCCTCTTCAACTTGCGACTCGCAACACGCCCAATTATATAGTCCTGTTCTTTTAGGAGCGCATACATGCAGTAGGGGAACATCCAGTATATATTTTCATGCAGTAGGCGAATCCGGCCTTGCATGCACCGGCGAGAGTAGTTGATCGGGCTTCTTTCCAAGCTTCCTTTTGACCAAACGAGAGAGACATTGCTATCACCGCACTTCGTTCCATATATATGCTGATTAAATTAACCCTGCTTCTAATTTCGTGGAAATTTCTGATGCAGGCTTAACAGCAGCTGATCATCATGCCTTTGCGAGTGAATCGGCAACAGGAGGGCGCAGGAAAAGAGAAAGGCATATGCGTGATGTGGGGGTAGCCAACCACCCGTGCCTCTGGACCAGGAGCATAGCTGCGACATAGCACAAGCCCCTTTTAAGGCAGCCAAGCTTGAGCCAGAAATGCCGTGCCTTAACGTGGAAGACACACAAGCAGACAGCGCCACTATGTGTAAAGCAATTAGGCAGTGCCGCCCTTTGCAAAAACTGGGCTACGTACGAGTTGGACTCCACTTGACTGTTCATGCATCTGAACTCTGGAGCTAGGACACACAAAAAAATTTCCGGTCCCGAAACTATACCTGTATAAACGTTCCTCGTGAGCGACCAACGGTTGATCATCCCTCGTAGGACTAGGGCTATATGCCATGGCTCATCGTAGTTAAAGACATCACAAGCATTTCGTCCGTACCAATGGCGACCCTTGATTTTGTACCTAATAATGGTTTGTAAGGGGGACCTAGCTAGGGACCTTTGGTCTTTACCGGCATCGGCATGCGTGGAAAGACGCATGCAGCGCAAGCCCATGCTTTGTGCCCAAGAGATCAATAAACTGTGCCTAGGCACATAAACAAGGAAGCAACACGCACACACCGGGTTGGAATAATTGGAGGCAAAAGATGGCTTCCGAACCAACCACTTAACCTCAAACCTGTGGGAAAAGCAGGGCCACTTTTGCAGGTTTAATTTGATATATGGAATGATTGGTGTTGATCTATCTAGGGCTGCATACACGCACTATTGAATTGGATGCCTTGTGGTGAGTCTCTCTCTCTTCTCTTCGTTGTGTGTGGAGGGAACCCTAATATTTAAGCATGTCACATATCAAGGCTACACGGAAAGATCACATGCTAGTCACATTCACAAGGTGAGTGTGCTCGTGTTTATAAAGGGTTTCTTAGCTTAGGCCAATGCAATGAGCCCATGACAAGACCGTGCACATGATCGCAAAGTTGGCTTTAGGTTTTTATGATTCCGTGGTGTGGTCCTCGATCTCGCTAGCCCAAGCGCGGCGGCCGGCGTAGTCTGGTGCATGCTCCGGCCGGCGGGTCACGGAGTAGTAGTGGCCACGGCGGAAAAGGCGACGCATATGAAGGAAAGACGAGTAAAGTGAGGATAAAACTAATGGGTCGTTTGATTTAGAAAGGAGTTGGGCAAAGGAATTAAAGAGGCTTATGTGGGTGGCTAGGTAAGCTCCTTTGCATGATTGTTTGTATGAGATGATCGAGCAAATTGCACGCGAGATCCTCTAGTTGGTAGATTATTGGATGCGCTGCACTTTAATTGTTGAAACTGAATTGTTTGGCGGGGTTCCGCTATAGGAGTGAATTTGTCTTAAGATGAAGATTGTTAAAGTGTGATTCAAATTTGTCATCGTGTCCATACCGGACACTACGCCGGACATGGCGCCGAGCAATGCATACGTCGAGCCTTGTCAGATTTGGCAACGGCAACTGTATCCGACTTTGATTTGGTTTATTTTTCCGTTAGGACTCTTATTTTCGAGCTTATATATGTACCCTTGTAGTCACACGTTTTAGTCAGCATGTCATTTCGTGATTATAATTTCATCTCATACAGTGAAATTCACCTTTGTGCGTTCGTAGTTTTTCCCAAAAGGATTTTCCTCATTAAATCCACATCTCTTGTTCCTTTGAACCTCTACATTTATCGCGTGTTTTATAACAAATGATATCAGAGTTTCAGATTTTAAATCCAAGCCGCTATGTCGAGAGGATATTTTGTAATTTGGATCGTTTGCGATACCATTAAGGAGACTTTGGCAAAGTTAATTCTTAGGAATTTGCTAACATCCTAGTGGTAGTTAGTATAATACTCTCCAGAGTTTTTGCTATTTGAAAGTGAAGATTTTACTCTAATTTCAGTTTGAGATGAAGGATTTAAGTGCTACGAGTTTTGCTTTTGTGTGGATACCACAACGTTTGTCCAATTGTCGTAACCCGATACGAGAGGTCTACTGTAGTTTATACTCTATCGACGGCACACGAGTTCCTTTCATCCGAACAATTTACAGGAGTAGTTTCAAACATGTTATGAAATTTAGTTATCTTTGAAGCCAACAATTTAATGTATGTGATGACCACACAGTGTAAGTTGCTCTTTTAATGAACATTGTTTGCTGAGTTTTGTGTTCCAGGTGGAACATGCCAGATTCCATGAGATGAGTTCTTCGCTATCTATCTAGCGCCACAGGTGATGTTTTGGCTTATGTCATTCAATGATTGAGCATTTGTTTTAGTAGGTCGGTTGCACAGACTCAGATTTTGTTGGTGTTATGAATTATTGAAGACCCAAATTTGTTCGTCTGCTTTGTTAATAGCTATGTGTTTGAACCTATTGGTGATTTGCTCAAATTTGATTCGCGAGAAGCGTTTGGATAAGATTGTTCTAGCTTTCTTGTTGAAGATTACTTTGATGGACTTATGAGGCATAATGTCTGGTGACGAAGACATAGCTTGAGGAGATTTGCTATTCAGCTACAGAAGTGAATTCGTCTCATGGTGAAAATTGTCAAATTGTAATCTGAATTCGTCATTGTGTTCATGCCAGACACCGCGCCAGGTGTGGCACCAAGCGGTATGCATCGAGCCATTCATGTGTGGCAACGACTTGTGTATCCAATTTTGATTCGATTTCTTTCTTTGTTAGGGACTTTTGTTTCCTAGCTTATGTATATAGCCATGTGATCACATGGTTTAGATACACCGAAGTTCTTCGTACTTGTAATCTCTCTTTATATAGGAGAATTTCACCTTCGTACGTCTGTGGTTTTTCTCGTAATAGTTTTTCATGTTAAATTCATGTCTTCCATTCTTTTGACCATCTACATTTGTCGTGTGTTTTATAACACAATATCATATCTGAACGAGATTTGTTCCAATTTAACCAATGGCTTAGGCTTAGTCCTTTCAGTTTATGGTTTCTATGGACCAAACAAATAGGACGAATTCTCCACCGCTATTTCGAAATGACTTATCAGGTCAGTCATTTTGGAACAGTTTATCAGCATTTGATTTATTCAAACAAGGCTCGTGCTAAAGTTAAAAACTAAAAACTGTAGCTATAAATCATAGTTTAGAACCGAAAAGGATCCATCCTTGTTCTAGGTTTTACATTTGATATTCCACCGTAGATGCTATGAATACTGGTACAACTTGGTTGCCATGTGCGAGTATTGATCATAGCGCGCGGCAAGGTCGCAGTTGGCTAGCCAGAGAATTTTGGTGTTGCTGTGGAGTAGCTAGTAGCTATGCGCCATGCTTATCTTAAAGCTCATGTCCATGTTCAATAATGTGTCTAGCTAGCCCGAGAATTTTGGTATTGCTGCGGCGTAGGTAGAAGCTACGCGCCGTGCATCTCCAATTTGCTCCTAGCTTTTTCGATATGACTTTTAATTTATGATTAAAATTATATTATAGTGATTATTATTTTTAAAATAGAAAAAACCGTTATATCATCAGACAATGTAAAGGAATAAAAAAGAAAAAAAATAAAAAAGCTAAAAAAATATTTTAAAAAGCTAAAATTAGAAGCTAACATGTTTTACATAGTTTTTAGCTTAAATAAGGTGAAATCTAAATTAAGTTAAAGCTCAAATCGTTCGGTGTGAGATCTAAAGCTCATGTTCATGTTCAATAATGTGTGTAACTAGACTCATATGAACCTGCACAGTGCTAGTACATGTCCAGTCTGACAAGAGCAATGACTAGAAGAGCCTATTGCCCCGTCTTTTCAGGTTCTGAACAACATTTCACGTCCAACAGTGTGGAGCTTCAGCATGTCTCTGTGAGTTTGGCTCGGTGATGTCACGTTGCCCCTCCTTTTGGACAAGCTTATCACATGCTTGTTCGTTCTGACAAGATTACTGATCTGACTAGCAGAAGCTTATGCTGGCTAATACACCCTGACATCCTAAGCTGCATATAAGTTTATGCCAATCATATCCATGCTTTAGGAATTCCCACTTCTCGCTATCAGTATCCCCCTATCTTGAACTCGAGAACCTGTGAAATCAGCCCCCCCACTACTACCTATCCTACTGCAGATTCTGCATTGCACATAGTGCCGTAAACCAACAGGAATGATCTGGAAAAAGCTTATGCTATTCTTCTTGTTCCAACCTCGATAGCAGAATCTGCAAAGACATGGTTAGATTCCTCGGCTGCAGCCTCGAGGGACTGGCGTTCCAGAGGCCGGATCTTGCAAGTGGCGAGCACCTTTTAAGCCAGACGGCTTTATTTTCTAGTTTATTTTAGTTTTTGGTTTATTTAAGTCAAAAGCTATTTAGAACGTATCAGCTTCTAATTTTAGCTTATTTTATTTTTTTGGGATTTTTTTGGCTTTTCTTTCTGCTCTATTCCTTTGTATTGTCTACGATATTATATTTTTTTTCTCAGAAAAAACTAACAGACGCTACGATATAATTTTAACTATAAATCAAAAACCACGGTTAGAAGTTTCCGCCATGAGCCACTTGGAGTGGAGCCACAGTAGTACCGAGGAACGAACAAATGGTGGTTCGGTCGGCCCCTTTGTAGAAGTGCTTTTCTCGGCTTTTCGTAAAGGGCAAACGCTAGCCTAGACGGAGGCCCATCCGGCCTGCCGTCGCGTCCTCGTCAGCTTGGCCCAGCGCTCAGCGGCCGTCGCACGGCCTAACAAGGGCCGCACGGCACGTACGAGCATGGCGCGCGCGCGACCTGTGTTAAGTTGCGCAGGCCCAGCCGTGCGACCGCGCGGGCCTGGACGGTGGACGCGCGCGGCTCGGCGGCAGCGGCGCGAGGCCCAGCGTTCAGCCCCGCGCCTCGGCGGCAACGGCTCGCGCGGCTCAAGTCCAACCACGCGGCCCAGCAGCGTCCGAGCGAGAGGTGCAACGTTTATGCCGACTCGGTTTACCCGTTGGACGTTGCGCTTGCACCGCCCGGCTCCAGGCAACCAAGGCCGCAGGCCGGCGCCTGGAGTCGAGGCCCTCAACGCACAAGGGTAAGGTGAGTTCTGGGCATTACGGTGTAACCGTGCCGCTAACAGGGGCGCGCATACTGGTAGCAGAAAAACAAGTTCAGAAAGAATAGAGGGTAAAGTGTATCACTATCAGATTATCTTCACTCGCTGATCGCAAAAAGGAGAGAGAGAGAGAAGATTACCTATCATTCTCAGTCAAATACGCACAGTCCGTAAAGGCTCATAAAGAACAACTATTCTGTCGACATAACATTGTTACTAAGTGATCAAACAAAAATAAAAGTGACACAATGCATCTTTGATGGCCTACAAGATTAATCGATCTCTTATAAGTAATGTGATGGCAGTTAGGGCAAAACAAAACTAGAAGCCAAATCAAAACTCGTTAAGTAAAGAGAGGAGTAGAGGGTGAATCGCCTTGGTAGTAGGAGGGGTGGCCGGCCGGCTGCAAACCGTGGTCGGCGAGCTCGAACCCATAGGGGAGCGAAGCCAGAGCCTGGAGCGACGAGGGGAGCCAGGCAGCACCGCTGGAGGACTCAAGCCCAGGGCAGTCACCGCTAGGCACCGGCAACTGGTGACGGCATCCAGCGGAGCTGGCCGATGGTCGGGAGGCTGGAGGAGGCTGGGACTGAGGGAAAGCATAGGGAGGCACATTGGGGCTCAGCCATGGCCGAAGAATGAGCCACAGCATTGGCTGCCAGGCCCAGGGCGATGCTTGGGAAAGGGTGGCGGCGCCGGTAGATCTAGCTATGAAGGGGCCACCGGCAACAAGCCTGAGGGCAGCGCAGCCTGGGCACTCGAAAACGGCGATGGTGATTTGGGTCAAATGAGGATGAGAGAAGAGGAGGGGAGTAGTGGTGAGGATAAGGGAGATCAGGGGAGGAGGAGGCGGCTGGCATCCGACGGCTGGTAGTGAGCTCGAGGCCGACGTGCCCGAGCTCGGTCATGAGCCTCCTGGAAGGGGATGAGGACATTTCGGCTGAACCAAAGTGAGAAAGAGAGAGAGAGAGAGAGAGAGAGAGAGAGAGAGAGAGGAGAGTTAGTGGCCAGCTAGGTAAGAAAAGAAAGAAATGGGAGGGGGAAAAAAGAGAGAAGGAGAAAAAAGAAAAAGGAAAGAAAAAAGAAGAGAAAAAGAAAAGAAAAGAGGAGAAAAAGAAAAGTAAAGGGGGGATTCTATACATGCGTGTCAGATCCTTAATCTTGAGCGACTTGTTCGCTAGTGTCTAGTCTTGCCCATAGGATTGATGTCATACGTATAAACACATGTATCGTTGTAGTATTCTAAGTCAGGTTAACTGCTTGTTCAGGTGGAGGTCCTAAGTCGATGCCATCCGCACGTCGCTCTGCTTTGCTTAGTTAATAGGCAAGTGCATGGTAAAACAATAATTTCGGGTAGTGTTTGCCATTTATGTATGTTGGTACATTACTTGCCATGCTATTGTGAGTTGACTATTTCTAGTTGCATGTTGAGGATGATGAACAACGGTTATTGAAATATAACATGTTGATATGCTTAAATGGAGAATTTGCATTTGCATGCATGCATATCATGAAAATAGATAGACTTTGAAGTCCCCGTATGAAAATGACGAGTTATTGATGTTCCCGTATGAAAAAGGATGGGCTTGTGATCCCTGTATGGAAACAGGGTGACTTGAGTGAGTATTGACGGGTGCTCACTCACTTATACTGGTATAGGCTAAAGAGATAAGAGAGAAGTGCATGTTCATACGCAATGGCATTATGACGGAGTAAAAGTGCAAAGGCATAATGAATGGTTGATGAAAAGTTTAGAGAGATTAGATAAAAATAAGTGGTTAATGCGACTGTGATGGATATTGATTGATACGTGTTCCTACTACCAGGACGGTTCACCCTCTACTCCTCTCTTTACTTAACATATTTTGATTTAGCTTATAGTTTTGTTTTACTCTACTCTTTATTACACATGGCTGGGGAAAGTAAACCTTACTTGGCTTGGGTTGGGTAGGGATGAGAAGACGATGACGATAGCCGTGGTGGCGATAACGCTCTCCACGCATTCCTGTTGGCCCTTCTCGCCTCCTCTTTGTCCCTGTCTGGTTCGGCGAAGTTCCGGTGGTCCTAGGCGACTCGTAGTCGCCGTGGACTCCGTCCTCATGCCATCGGTCTTCCTTAACTCCCCAAGCTCCTCTCCTCCACTTCTCTCTCTCCCTCACCTCCTCTCTGTGGCTGGTTGGCTTGGTGGGGAATGGTGCTCAGTTTGAGCGTTGGTTTGGCCGAGCTATACTAAGATGAGTGGTATTTGCCTTCTCTGGCTTGGTTGGCTCTCAGTTGGGATAAAGGGAATGAAGTGGGCTTGTAGGATGGGGTTCTTTACTTTGCCTTGGATGGCTGTCAACTGGGGAGGAAATGGAATGAGCAAAAAGGATGAGGCTCTCTGTGGTTGGCCGCCTAAAAAAAATGGAGGCATGGTTGGCCTCTCTCCCTCTTGCTATGTGTATGGTCTTGAATTCCCTCCACTTATCCACATCTCCATGATAGTTTTGTTGTTCGGCTGGATAAAAGGTATGGACCAAAAGGTCCAAAGGGCTATGTATTGTTTGGGACTTTTCTACTTCAGCAGGTAAGTTGGTAAAAGTGGATGTTAGCTAAATTTTCTGCCAAATGATGAAAACCCAAATGCAAGATGGTGTCGACCAGCCGAGGACGGTCCGAGAACCTCAATGAACGGTACTTTTATTCAGCATTCTAGAACTGATGGGTCTGACGGTAAAACTCTTCTTTATTTCTTTTATTCTCCCTTAGATCGTTTCATTATCGCTTTTCTTTACTATTGGTATTACAACCAACCAATTCACCCAAAAGCTTAAGTTGATGAGGAAAATCAGACAATTCACTTATCCTACATTATTTTCCAACAAGTCCATCAAGAATCCGCTTCAGCAGGTTCTGCTCTTGCATACATCATACTACATACAAAATACGTTTCTACTTACTGCCTTTGAAACACGCCGTTGCATCTTATATACAACATCCAACCCACCGTATATACATCGACAGCGGCGACGAGCCCCGACGTTTCATAGGTAGGAGTCCAAGTAGTTGCGCTGGTGCCTCCTGGTGAACTCGAGCAGGCTGCCATACGTGCGGTCCGCGATCCCTACGAAGAGGGCCTCCGCGTCTGGGCTAAATGACATGCCTGCGATCTCCCCAAAGAGGTCGATTTCCTGCGCACTCGAGTAATCAGCCAACGTGTCGTATACGTGAACGAAGTCTGCCGCCTCCGACATCGCCAGAAAACGGCCATCTGATGAGAACTTGAGGCCCCTGATCGCGCCCATCCTCCCTTTTAGCACCGCGAAGGAATGCGAGAGGTTGCGTATGTCCCACAGCCGGCATGTCGTATCTTGGTTCCCCGTGGCAAGGACATGGCCGTTGGGATGCCAAGCTGATGAAAACGAGTAATCCAGGTGCCCTTTAAGGCTTGCAATTTCCTGGAAATATAGGAACAGTATCAGAAATGGCTTTCTTATGCACCGAAGGCATTGAAGGGGAATTTGAACTTGTAATATGACGGTCTACTACATACCTTGCCAGACTGAGTATCAGCCATCAAGCAGTCAGAGCTATCACCAAGAACAGCAAGAAGCTTACCATCAGGGCTCATTGATGTGTTCTGTAAAGGTCACGACAACTTATGACTGACACAGTGGAAGCAAGAGTTACAGACTATCTGAGGAGGGCCATATATTAACTCACATTGACTGACCACTGGAAAGTAAAGCGATCAAGAAGGCTGCATCCCTGAGCATCAAAAATTCTGACAACACAGTCATTGTTGGCAGCTATCACTAGAGTAGCACCACTGCATCATAAAAACATGAGATCAGATAGTTAATCATATATTACTCACGCAATCATAATTAAAATACCAACTAAATGGTAAACTTCTTACTTAGCAGATTCGTACACATCTACAGCATTGGTGATGGAATTGTCATTGTCAGTGACATTGGTACAGAATGCCACTCCGGGCTTGTCAACATACTGTTGAAAAACAAATACACGAGCTAAGATACGCAGAATGACTCAAAATCGGAGCATCTTGAACTCTTTGTACCTTGCAAATCAGTTCACCTCGGAAACCACCAGCTACCATAAGACTGTCTTTTAGGGCCATTGTGCTGATCTGCACCCTGGACAGTGGCCGAGCTCCACGGACCCTCTGTAAAGCAGGTAGTATAGATCAGAAGTTGGATAAACCGAGAATAAGAACAGGCTCACATTGATAAGATGCAAACCTGTTTTGGAACTACTTGGCCTGCCACATTGAGTATTTCTTTCCCTCTTTGAAGAAGAGATGACCAGTGCATCACTGAATAGTTCTGCATCATGTAAACATCATGCTTGGACGTGGCCCACACAAGATTCCTGAGCTGCAGATATCCAGAATATGGTCAGCACATTTGAAGTAGAAACAATTAACAGTCTCTTGTGAGTTTATCCAAAAGAAAAGGAGCACATAGCTGTACTTTCTAGAAACAAATGCTGACACTTAGTTCTTGACAACAGACTTGTGATAATGAAATTAGTTCTTGACAACAGACTTGTGATAATGAAACCAGGACGAAACAGATCTCAACTTTTATGGTCTCAAAACATTACTGAAATTATTTGGTTAACAAATGCATTAAAACAGAGAAGCAAAAAAAGCATAACAAACTGACAAACAAAAACACACGACAGCACAGTTCAGTATCCGCCACAATAACACATTTTAAAGAAATCAGATGTATGTGGCCAACATTCTGCCTGAAAACTGATTCAATAGTTGAAGGGTCTTTGTTCTATGAAAGCTCAAAATGCACACACAAACAAAAGGCCCATATACCTGCCCATTCATGCACATTTCTAAACCTCCTGTTTATTACTGTCATTTGATCAACCCCACTCCAGACAAATTACTAATTATGGTTAGGAGCATTTGGAGATGCAGCTAAACGATCAGCTACATCTGAAACACAATCTTACCATTGTTACAGTAATTAACTAACAAATTTAAAGCAGCATTCTATCCCTTGTTGCAGCGCATCTTCTTTACCTGACACTAACTGAAAATATCCAAAGCAACAGTTTCCAGTAACTCACTTTTCAACTCCTTAAGGAAATTCAAGGGCACACTACTTATAATCATTTATAAGAAAAAAATCGTCTTTAAGGAACCAGATCATAATAATGAGCCAGCGCACTGAAATAAAATGACATAAGATACAGTTCACAGAATAATATATTACGCTAATGCAACATATGCACACACATTTCACTCAGCTAACAATGCAAAAGTAAAATTCAAGCACTTATAATCTGTCAAAACTTAACACCACAAAAATCTCCTGCATAAAATTTGTTAGCCCCTTTCTAATGTCCAACCTGACAAAAAGAAAATGCGATCATGATTTATCTAACCGAGGCTCGCTTATCATAGAACAACCTATCATACCATATTCCAAAGATGCCACTATAACAGCTCCCGCCGCTGAGGATGCTCATCCACCTGCTTATGGGCCCTGTTGAAACGATAGTATTGCAGTGCTGTCCTAATATACAGGATTGTTAAATTGCAGAAGTGAAAACTACAGATTTGGCTAGCATATCAGACCCAACTTATCACATGACCTGCAGTCAGTGTCATGCTCCTATAATTACAGTCTATACTAAAGGAATAAACATGAATGGGAATTAGAAACTTCACCTAATGAGGAGTCAAAGCTTCAAAAATCTCATAACATCTACAAAACAGAGTAAGAACATAGAATGCAAAAGGCTAATATTTATAACATGAATGTTTGAGGCATTCACCAGTTATTGTTTATATGCTTCTAGCATATGTTTTCCTCCTCCTTTGTTTCTTCTTTTTGGACGCAAAGAGATAAAAGGCGGGGATAGAAAAGAGGGAGGGGGTGGTTAAATATCCTTATGCAAGTAAAGATAAAATAAGGGAAATATATATTCCACATGTGAGTAAAAATGCAATGCATTATGAGACAATAACTGAGGGCAAATATATTAACAGCTTGAGATCAGAAAATTTTGAAGGCATCAAAACATTCCATTCAAAGATTGAATGCACAGGTTTTTACTTTAAAATGCTAAAGTTGTGCTAACTATAATAAGTAACAATCACAAACTGTATGAAACTCTAATTTAATTGAACAGACAACTGACCAACTTCGTGTTAACATGAATTCTCATGTGAATGCAAATACCAATAACAAAACATTGGACGAGATATGTACCTGAAAATGCACTATTGTTGACTTGACAAGTCGTGTGTTGAAGCAAAAATCATAGAAAGTGCCTTTTCTCTCCACTTGTCTGCACTCCTAGAGAAGAGGATGGAAATAAGTCGAACATAAAAAAGATGGCATAATTTACCACTGTATGAAAAAGGAAACATATAATCCTTACAGGAAAATTGATGTAACACCAAAAAAAATGTGGGAGTTGTTAGTTTCCTTTTATCCTACTTTAAGCCGGCATGGTTTTGCAGTGTCACCTCAGCAATAGGACCTAAAATAGCTACCAGAACAAACTTCACGATTTTTCTTTCATCATGCAACTGTAACAAATTGTGTTATATGGGGAGGAAGGAGGGGGGGAGTTGCTATACTAGCAAATATAAGGTGTCAAGGTGAGAAGGTTGCTTAACAAAAACATGTATGTCCACGGAAATGAAACTTTTGTGTTGTTGATACTTGTAGACTAAGTATAATGTTAAACATATGAGTAAAAATGTAGATGAAAAAAGTAGAGTATTAAGGAGATGATTAACACATACGACTCAACTACCAACACTTATTTTTAAGACGTCAGCTATCATCGCATTTCAAACTGAGAACCGTAAGGCCAATAAGCAGGAAAGCAGCTTTGCACCAATAACTGTAGTGCAACATGGCAGTCATCTAGAAGTGTAGAACACTGAATCTCACCATATCCAATCCCTCGTGTGACCTCCAGAGGTTCTCATAGTTTTTGTACTGCTTCAGCCTCATCTCGCGGTACTGATCTCTACTGTAGTTCAACCTCTCCCATGGTATCCCTTGCATGTCTTTCCCATTCCTATACTCCACGGCTGAAGTATCACCCTTTTGCTTATCCTACAGTAAGAATAAAGAGAAGTTGCTAACTTATTAGGCTTGAAACAGCGCAATATTTGCAATTGTATCACAAACAAAACAATCCACTGCAAAGTAAAATGTCCAAGAAGCCGTAAATATGTGCACGCTGTAGTCTACCAGAGCAAACTAATATATCCGAGAATCCGTAAATATCTGCTACACTACCATTTTGCACGTGATGCTGCTGTTGGCTTGTTGCCATCAAACATGTCTCTGAAGTTCAAATATATCCACCAGAAGTGGCATTTTGGTGGGTTCTCCAAAAGTTGATCCTTTTTTTCCCTTTTAACACCAACCATTTCCACTTGGTACGGCAATCCACAAGATTTTACTGCCTTTTGCATATCGGCACCACAAGTTGTTGCCTGTAGTGAGGTCTCTATACAAGTTTTGCCCCACTGAATTGCAAAATTAGCGTCACTTCTACAACTAAGAGTATAATATCATTTCAGCATCCATTTGGTTTCGTGTTCGCGCAGCGCACGCTGAGTTCAAATTACTTTTATCGACACATGTAACCATACCGGGCTCGAGGGATCGCCGTCGGCACCGCCGGAGACGTCAAACCCGTCGAAGTCGAAGTAGTCGTCTTCCAGGTACTCCAAGTCGTCGTTCAGGTACAGCGCCATCGACTCTAGGAACAGGGAAACCACAAAATCTTTGAATTCGCGAAACGAACCGGGAAAAGGTTGAGAAATCCAAAGCAGAGCCAGTAAAAAAGGCAACATCCAGAAGCTGCAGGACTTCACAATAAACACAAATCGCGCCCAAAACCCCCGCGAAAACCTCCCTACGACGCCTCTCGCGCGAAGCAGAGAACCACCGGGATACTGAACCCAAACGGAGAGGAGCAATCACGCGCACATCGATCAGAAGCGGGGGCAGCAGCAGCAGCGGTACCATACCTCGGCGGCCTCGAGCGATCCGGCGCAGCAGCTCGAATCCGAATCGCGCGAGCGAGCTCCTTGGAACCCTCCCGGTTCGAAGTGCGCGCGGGATAAAATATTCCCAGAGGGGCGCGCGATTCGGCCGGAAACTCGGAATCGGATCGATGGGGGTGCGGTTGCTGCGGAGACGGTGAAAGGAGCAGCGGGGAGGAGGGGCACGGCGTTTATAGGCGCGACCACCGCGCGAGGGGAGAGAGCCGCCGTTTCGTCGTGTCGCCGTTTCCGTCGTGTCGCCGTTGGGCTTGGGCGGGGCCCGCGCGCGTCCACGAGGGAGTAGGAGTACTGTACTGTTCGTGTGGATTTGTCTCGCGCGCAGCCCGCTCGGTGCATGCGCGTGCGTGGGCACCACCTGCCGTTTCGGCTCGCCGACGGCCAGCATCGTCGCCATACTTGTCGATAATACCGTTTCGGAGTTCATACGGATTTAGTTATAATGGTGTATTTTAGCATTGATCTATACCAACGTATTATTTCAGATTTAGGCCCTATTTGGCACAGTTCAGCTTCACTAGTGAAGCTGTTTTTTTAGATTCAGCTTCACGAGCGAACTTGCAGGTGAAGTTAAAGTCATTTTAGAAAGCTGTTTGGCAAAACAGCTTCACCAACAGCTTCATGCATGGCTGAGAGAGGTCAATTGTCCAAGATGCCCCTGTCTACCTGACTTGTTCTAACATTTGGAGTTGTATATTTGTATATGATCATATGAATTAAAAAACCGTGGCCACCCAAGCCACCGTGACCACCCCGAATGGTTAAAAAGCAGCCAATTAGAAGGAAGAACCTCCCTGTAGCTCCTGTGCCATTCAAATACCTCGAGAAGAAACCACCACGCCGCCGGCCAACCGTAGCCTTTCGACCACCATCGAGCCTCAAAATGGAACCCCCTTATCCCCAGGAGTCCACCCATATCCCCGGTTCTCATTTCTATGCACCACAGCTCGAGATTTTTTCGATTTTTATTTCCCATGTTTCCTGGGTACTGTAGTGACGTGGGAGGAAGATGATGAACGGTATCATCCCAGTACTGTAATGACCGACCCGTTAGTGAACGGTGTTCGGCCCGGTACTATAGTAGTTTGACCCGTTAGTAAACAGTACCCAGACCCAGAATGAATAGTACAGACCCGACACTGTAGCACCCGACTCGCAATGAACAATACCTTGACCCGATAGTGAACAGTAAAAACTCATTAATGAATAGTGCCCAGACACGGCATGAATAGTAAAAGTCCACGATGAATAGTAAAATACCCGTTATTGTTTATCCAAACCCAAAAATATAAAATATATCCATTTTGATCATTTTGGACCCATCTACCCATTTCTTAGCTCCATTTTCCCATACCAAACATCGATAATACTCAAAACCACTAAAACACATTTCCAAATTCTAAAACCCTAATACGGTTCGAACTCTTATCGTTCGTCGAAACCCTAAAAACACATATGCCCTTTTTATCGTCTTAAGCCTGTCTACACCTTTCCAACTTCGCTCTACCACCTTAGACTTTGGAGTTCAAACCTTCTAAACAACAACTTCAACCTTCTCTACATCCTTATCCACTATCTCAGCAATGTACTTAATCTTCTCCACTGCTTTCTACAGAGACACATCCTCAGGAAGTTGGTCGGTCACATTAGTAGCTAGCTTCTCCGTTACCTCAGCTATACGCTGCGCAACTTCTACAGTAGTCTCCACATTTCCCACTGTCTCATATGAGATCACAGCAAGACCATAGCAATAAGTTTCTCTAAACATATAGCACACCTTAATAGTTTTTAATTACTCAGTGGCAATTCATGAACACAATAATTTTTACTTGGTAGCAATTCATGAACTCACTGCTACTTTAGTAATTTATGAACTCCACAACAATTACTATTGAGTTCTACTCAAGATTAGCCACTTGTATTTTCGTAGGTGAACGATAAATTACTATAGGTGATTTTAAGACAAACAATAACTGGTATTGGGTATTGAGTTGTGCATATATACCTTCGACATGCCTGATTCTCATGTAGAATGGCACCACCGTGCCTTGGGAGATCACCGAAACAAAGAGCCAAAGAGACTTGATCACAGTCTAGTGAAGAAAATACCCAAACAAACCAAGAAATCTCTTGCCTTGAGTTTTCTTAGGCAGTCGAGGTGGGCTTAATCGACTGCATGGTGAGAGTCACCGTGTCGGGAGCGTGAGGGCTGCGAACAGCGGACATGCAGCGCGCATAGGTGAGGGCGGCCGTCGGCAAACACACGATGCACACAAGCGAGGGCGGGGGAGCGGATCGGGACCACAACATTAGGAGGGCAAGGGTGGTGACCGACAGACGCGCTGTGTGCATAGGTAAGGGCGGCGGCCATCAGCGGGGGCGCAGATCTGGACCGCGGTGTTGGGAGTATGAGGGTGGCGGTCGGCGCACGCAGGCGAGGACAGCGGCCACCACTAGGGATGCGGATCGAGGCCTGCAACCCATGCTGCTCTGATTTGGGGATTTATACTGCCCCTTTAGGTTAGAGGAGGAGGCGAGTGGGAGGATGGTGGTGGAGGAGGAGACAAGCAAGAAGAGGAGCGGCTTGGAGTTTGGGGAGGAGGCGGGTTGTGTCATATGTGGAGGGAGGCAGGGAAGAAGGGAGACATAGGTTGCGTGAGTGGAGGTCACATGAAGAGAAGTCAGGCGTGGACGTGGAGGGGAGGTGCGTTGTACGTGTGCACGGGAGCCAGGGAGGGGAGGTGAACGGACAAACTCCCATGTTATATTAGTAGAGATTATATTAGCTCCAAAATGGTGTACCAGTATAGACCGGTACCAAAATGTACCATTCCCAGAGGCAAACCGGTATGGTATTTACAAGTATGATGTTTCGCCCTCTGGCCCTTTTTTTTTTCAAATTTGGTTCATCTTGTGCATAATTGCACTTTTTGACCCCCTGAATAACTACGGTAGCAGTGACAGGTGACACTGTACCCGTTGCACTCCCTTATTGTAGTAGCAATCTGGACCGCAACAAGTCGCTCATGAGCATGGTAGCCACAAACCTATTGTGGTATGGAACCGTAGTAGGACCTGTTGTGTTGTTGAACCGATAGCTTTATGCGCGCAGGAAGCCAGCTAACCTACCGTGGTGCGGTACCATGGTAGGAGCTGCTATGGTGGATGCAACCTACTGTGATAGGAATACACATTGTTTGCTACTGTTGTTGCGGTAAAAAAGAGTTATTTTTGCAATTTTGCAGGCTTAACTTTTCAAGGTTTCGACACGAAGCCTCCTCCGCCTATCCACGTGCTTGATGGGACGTGCGGCGCAGAAACCAGTGGGCGTGCGCTTGCTGTACACCGTAAAGCTAACACCACCGTCAGATCATACATTTTGTATGTGTTTCCCCACTGATTTATGAGAAAACATCAAAAAAAAAACAAAACCTGATAGCGTTTACGTGGCGAGCACCGATGAGCCGACCACACCTGAATGGAGAGAGTATCTGGTTAGAGCATGTACAATGATATAGATAGTGCTAGTCTATAATATACCTTCATGTTATCTATAGGATAGGATTAAAGATAACATACACAATGTGTTGTCTGTAATAGTCTCATATGATTAATGTGTTATTTATATAGCTGTCTATACAATGATATAGTTATATAGATAGTGAAAACCCGTTGTTAAATAGTAGATAATATCTTTATCTCTTCTATACGTTACCCAAAATCCTATATAATATATATTTACTGACAGCTGCGATGTTTCATTGGACATGCCTTTAATCGGGAGTAGAAGTAAACCGCCTGTCGTGTCTGTCTATTAATTCGATGCGGTTAAGACGTCCACGTCGTGTAGCTGTAGCTTAATTGACACTCGAGTGGTACAGTTCGCTGGAGGATTATTGATTATTATCTTGTCTAGAGGCCCGAAACGTGTGAAATTGACTCCGTTTCCCCGTCGTTTCGGGTGCGAGATGGGCACTTTTCAGAATGGCCCGCTGGTGCGAACGTCTGTTTTATGGTTTGTTTAGATTGCATGAATTTCACATTAAACTATCAAATTCATTCATATAACAGTTTGGGGAAAAAAACCTCGTAGCTCATAATGTGTTACAAATAGGTCCTCACCGTGTACATCATTCTTCAAATCCTGTCAGGCTTCACAGTAGCAGTTTTTAGTGTGGCCTGTTCCAAATTATCGTAGCTTTTAGTTGAAATGGTATTGTAGTAGATATTAGTTTTTCAAGATATTTAAAAAAATAAATAAAAATATAAAAAAAAATAAAACACCGCTATATCTTCACGGATAATATAATAAAAAAGGAAAAAGAAAAAAGAGAAAAAATATGTTAAAAAGCTAACGCATTCTAAATAAATTTTAACTTCTAAAAACTAGAAAACATCGCTATTTAGAATGGATTTGCGTGACAGTGTGAGTAGGACTGTAGGAGTGTAAGACCCTATCAAAAATGTATTTTTTGAAGGAAAAAAACTGATAATAGGATCCCAGAAACAACTAGAAGTATGGGTCGCAAGACCGGGCCGAACACAGTAATTCATAGCCTCCCTCCCGGCCCATAAGAACCTATAGAGAGCGTAGCACGGCCTACAAAACGAGGTTCTCTCCCCAGACGGCCCATCAAGCCACGATTCGTGCGGAACGAGAAACGGACACAACTCCCGAGAATCAGACCCGAATCCGTCGAGCGCGTGTATATGGCTTTCTAAAATCAGTTTTTTTAATAACTATTTTTTCTACGATATATATTTTTTAAATAAAATATTTTTAAAATCAAATCTACTAAAAATAGCTCTGATGTCACGGCTAGCAACAGTAACCTCACCTTGCAGTGACCGAGGACGAGCTCAAGGAGGAGTGGGATAAGAACGTCGTCAACCTCGAGCACCGCCCCTCTTCAACTTGATCCTCGCAGCCAACTACCTCGAGATCAAGGGTCTGCTCGATATCACCTGCTTTATTTATATTGTACATATTGTACCGACTTTATTTATATTGACAAAACCGCACATGAATTTCTGTTACTTTATAATCTCTCACACAAATAGTCTAAAAGTCAAAAGCCGTAGCCAAAAACAATAAGGTGCAGCTAAAAAAAACAGACCCAAGTGTTTCCCTGAGTTTGGTGCAAAGACTAGTTTTCCATAATTGACGCCTTTAAGGTTCATATAATTCATGCGGAATGTGCAATTTCAGTTGTCATTTATATGTGCCGATGCCGCGATGCGGCATGTTGATTGTTTGGTGCTTTAGACTGTCATCCGCATGCTGAAACGCACTGTATAAATAGGAACAGAGCACCACATGCATATGGCTCGGTTGATTGGGGCGAATCCAGTGGTTTTAGATCCGACAAGAAGGACCAATCTGGCCCAGGAAGAGGGTTTACCATACAGCCCAGCCAAACACCTTTCTTGGAACACCCAGCCAAACACTTTTGACATTAAGCTGTTTGCAGAGGAATCATCGTTCTACCCCAAAAAAAAAAAAAACAGAGAGAAAGAAAACAGAGGAACAATCAGCAGAGGAGGCGTTAATAAGCTTAGGTAGCTAATGATCGGAACCATAGGCTTAAAGACGAGTCAATTAAACCTAGATAGCTAATGATCGACGTCTAATGTTAGTGCCAACTGCAGTAGCAAGTACGATTGGTAGAGAGGTTGCTAGAGGGATTCCCAGGTCTAAAAACTAAGTAGTTTGAATTTCAGAAAGGAAAAAAGTTTCACTCTAGATTCCTTTATTTTTAACTGGCTTTTTCTTGCTGCAATCTTTGCTTTGCCATCTCATGTTTTGTCATCATTCATTTAGTACAACTAGCTAAATGGCTACGCATTGCTACGGATTTAAAAAATTCATGTTCTTCAAGTGTGTTGAGCCGCCATCTCCAAGCATAGCCTATGTCATGCCCTTGGCTCCACAGGCGACGTCCAGCCAAGCTCCGCACCAACCCATGTCGCGCCTCAGTTCCCATTCTTGGCCTACAACATGCCCATGCCTCTGCCACTGCACCCAACCGAGCTCCACTATGGCTCACATGGTGTCTTCGTCACCGTGGTTGGTGTACACCAGACCCCTTGTCCCATCGGCAAGCCAGCCTACGTCATCATCCTTGCATCGCTCCGCTTGCAGCCACAAGCTCCATGCACTTCAACATGGTGTGCCTGTCAACATGCTTTGCCTGCTACCAGTGGCGAAGCCAGGATGAAAATAGAGGGTGGGCTCAAAATCTCGAAGGACTAAACTAGATTGACACAAGTATAATATTTTAACTCTTGTGCAATACAAATTATACATAGATAGAAGAGAAACAAAGCAAAAACAAATATAGTGTTTATTGGATTGTGCAAGTGTATGTTGCTACTAGTACTACCAATGCGCTATTTAGAGCAGTTGACCACGGTAAAAGTGTGCGTGTTTGTAAAATTAAACAGATTAAATGATGAACCTTCTAAAGTTACAAATTCAGAAAGTTTGCTTGAGAAATGAGAAGTATGGCATACCTCCTTCAAATATACTCCATTCCTAAGGGCTCGAGTGCTAAATCTGTAGATGTTTTTACGCAAATCTATGTCCTTCTCCTCCATGAGTTCCAAAGTCTCCGTAACAAATTAGAAATATTGACAAAGCTCCAAAAAGAGTTCTAATCAAAATGACTATACCAAACATCATGCTTTGGGTAAAACATGCGTTTAGCAGTAGATTTACTAGAGGATTAGGTGCTTCCGTACAATACTCCAATATATAAGAAAAATCTTCTGAAGTCAATGTTCCATTAGTGTGTTGAAGATTCGAGAGCATAAAGGATGCTCGTTGCCGATCACCTCTAAGAAGAGCATTCACAATATCTGCTTGCATGGATCTCTTAGCCAAACTAGTCCTCCATGTAAAATTATCATACTCTGTAATCATTACAACATTGATTATACACTAATGCGCAACCACTTGCCTTACAGTAACTAATTATGGGTGGTATTCAAACCAGAGCGTCTCATAATCTAATCCAGCAGCCAGTAGGTGTATACTATCAAAGTTGTGTGTGTGTATATATATATTGCAAATGTGAGGAAAATCACATCGAACATGATGATATTAATTCCCCACAGAATTGATGAGTTTTTTAAGAACCTCGAACCAGTAGTGGAAGCAGTGGCATTTGACCGAACAGGACGAAGGGTGTAGCAAACACCACCCCGCACGAAGAATTGGTTAGCCCTTACCTCGTTAGCACCGTCGGTGAAACCCAGCCTCCTTGCGGCCTCCTTACCCAACAGTCGCGATATGAGATCATGAACACCTGCCACCGCCACCGGGCGTCTGCGGAGAACTCTGGCTCCCAAAGCAGCAAATCGAGACGTCTCCTCCTGCAACCGTTGTTGTTCTCTCGTCCGCCATCTTGAGGTGCTCCTCTGTCTCCACGCGAGCTCGATGGTGGCAAGGTGGCGGCAAGTGGGCACGACAAATCGATGGACGCAGGGGGCAGTGGTTGTGCGCCTTGCGGCGAGCACAACGGGGCAACAGGGGTGGGCGTGGCTAGTAGGACTGTTCATTCGGTTTTTTTCGGTTTATACGGTTCAGTAAATACGGTTTAATCGGTAAATACGGTTTTTTATTCCGGGAAATACGGTATTTTTAAGAATACGGTGCGGTATCGGTAAATACCATTTTATTTCGGTACGGTATCGGTTAATAACAATTTTACCAAAGTTTGCGCGAATTGCTAAACGTTAATATCATCTCCAGACTCAATTCTTCATTCTACAATCAAAAATTCAGAATACAGAGAATAGCAGTGGCACTGGCACACTGGCAGAACCGCTGAACACTAACAGCAACAGCATTACAGCATCACTTCACAATTCAGTAATTCATAGCAGAACAGGCTGATTGGCTGAACAGCACACACAACTGATTAGCAGCAGCACATAAACCAGCAGCACATATAAGATATAACTCCAGCAGGCAGCACTGCAGCACCACATAAACCAAAACCAGCACAGCACTCCAAGTCTCCAACAGGCAGCAGCAATGCAAGCATAAATGCAAAGATAGATAACCAATTAACCATTAACCAATGCAAGTATCAGTATGCAACAACATTACTAATTAGGCAACTAAATTAGGAAGAAAGGAAGCTACACAAACACATGCATGGATGATGGATCTGTTCAATGTTCATCTCCTGAAGTCCTGAGTCAGTAGGCCCTAGGCAACTAAACTAGAAATCTGGCAACTAAGCATATGCAAGTCCTACTTACTGAACATTACTATTTACTGAATACTGAGTGCATGAATCAGAACAGACTAAGCATATGCAAGTCCTACTTACTTTACTTCGCAAGATCCTACTTCACACTTTCACAGTTCACAACAGACTAGCAAATAGCAATCTACCAATTAATATTTGCCAAATGAAACAGAGATAAAGGACTTACTTCGCAAGATCCTACTGACTTTGGCGTCTTGGGAGAGGGAGAGCACCGGCGGACTGGAGTGGAGTCAGCTGCGTCTTGGGAGAGGCCGAGAGGGAGAGCTCCACACGGGAACGGGATCTTGGGAGAGGGAGGCAGAGCCGCATAGGCACGGAGCACCGGAGCACCGAAGCCGAAGGAGGTGGAGGAGCGGAGCAGCCGTCAGCCGAGCACCGAAGGAGGCGGTCAGGTGGAGGCGCGGAGCTGCCGTCGCCGAGCAGGCGAGCACGGAGCACCGAACGAGGCGGTCAGGTGGAGGTGCGGAGCTGCCGTCGCCGAGCACGGAGCACCGAAGGAGCCAAGGAGGCGGTCAGGCGGAGGCGCGGAGCTGCCGTCGCCGAGCACGGAGCACCAGAGCCCGAGGCCCGAGCGGCCGCCGGCCGAGCCTGAGACTGTGGGGGGCACCGGCAGCAGATCTAGCGACTGGCGAGCCGACCGACGAGGCGACGAGAAGTCGAGAGGAAGCGGATCTGGATCTGGCGAGGGGGAGGGGCGTGACCGTGAGGGGCTGAGGGCGTCAGCACAGCGCTAGGGTTTGATGCGCGTGCGTCGGGCCGGGCCAACTGCGTGCGTGACTGCGTGCTGCTGGTGGGCCACCGAGAGTCTAAGAGACTAAGACTGAGTTAGACAGTTAGTGGGCCATTCGGTTTTTTTTGGGAAATTCGGTTTTCGATCGGTTTTTACCGAAAAACCGAACCAGATAAATACCACATTTCTAGCAACCGAACCGAATACCGAAAACCGGTCAAACCGAGTTGACCGGTTCGGTTCGGTTTTTTCGGTACGGTTTTTTCGGTACGGTATAAAAGTGCACAGCCCTAGTGGCTAGTCTGGACATAAGTGGCAGCACTTGGAGAAACGCAAGGGAGGGGGTCGAATAAGGCTGTCATGTGTGAGGATGGCACAGGATCCACATGGCGGCGCAAACAATTAGAGGGAGGGAGATCGGACGGGAGAAGTGGAGAACCAACCCTCAAAACTCACTAGTTCCTTCTTTTAACTAGTAAATATACTTACCTGCATTTGATGGAGTGCGTTCTTTTCAGTTACAGTTTATAGTTTTTAATTTTAGCGTAAGCGCTTATATAAACGAATCAAATACTAATAAATCGTTTCTAAAATGTTGTCTCGATAAGCTGCTTTGAAACTGTAATAAAAAACCGTTCTTTTTGTCTATTCGAGAAAAGTCATAAATCATAAGCTATAAAGTTATGCTGAAAAAAACAGGGCCGAAGCTTATTCTGAAGAGGCCCATGCCAATATCACTCATAATCACATAGAATTCAGACAGCATAGCAAGGCACGAGCACAGCAAACAATGAACAACAGCAGAAAAGGTCTCTCTCAATAGAATCACTAAATTACGGCAGGATGCGCATACACATCATAGTAATTCATGAACTAAATCATGCGACAAATCTTCAGAGTAAATAGTAGGATAGCAGAGGTGCCGCCACGGCGGCTAGGACGACGGTTGCCGAGATCGGAGATCGGGTCGCCGCCGACTTCGATGAGCCTGGGCTGCCGCCGGTTGATCCGGAAGATGGTAAAGGTGCTGCAAGATGGATTCAAGAGTAGTGAGATGACGAAAGTACATATCAGCAGACAGAGTTAGGAACCAACATTTCTTCAGTTCAGAATTTCAGATGAGCTTTCAGAGCAGATAATGTCTCTTCAGACATTGAACTCATCTTTCAGATCACACAGATGGTTAATCCTCATCAGTGAGCGCTACATAATCGTTACAAGCATATCCCCGTACACAAATCACATCGTTTAGCATGGGACACATTCTATCACTTAATGAAGGGCATGTTCTTTTTTGGTTGAAACTTATGTCTTTTGGCTACGGCTTGTGGCTTTTGGGCTGTTCGTGCGAGAGATTATAGAGTGACAAAAACTCATGTGGTTTTTGCCGATATAAATAAAGTCGGCATAGTATATACTACAATGAACTAGTAGATTCTATTTTAAAAAGATACTATATTTAAAAATTAGTTACTATAAAAACCAGAAAGTAATTTTTAAAAACCGGAAAGAACAGCCCGTAGTCCGCAATCGGCGCTTTACATCAATTTAGTGGCAGCTGCATTTCTAGGCTGTCATCCATCAGAATGTTTGGTCAATTTTTTTTTGGGGCATGATAGACTGCGAGTAAAGTCCATTACCGGTCCTTAAACTTTTTATATTGTGTCATCCCGGTCCATAAACTTTTAAAGTGTGCCAACCCGGTCCATAAACTCTGTTTGGGTCTCAAATTAGCCCGTTACGGGTCTTGCGCGCGTCAGGCGCCTATGGATATAAGCAGAAAGCCCCTCCTCTGTTTATTTTTGTTTCAAACAGCACTTCACAGCAATAAAGAACAGAGGAAGCGCAGTACATATTTGCTGTACAAAGATATGCATCCAGAGCGCAGTACATATTTTTTCTGGGCTCTGGATAAAGAACAGAGGAAGCGCAGTACATACAAAGAACAGAGGAAGCAGTACAGAAGCGCAGTACAAAGATATGAACATCACAGCAATAAACAGCAAAGTATTGGACACAAAAATTTGCAGCCCAAAAGCACATTTCATAGAGATAAATGTCATCTTAACCCAGTGCACATTTGCAGCCCAAAAGCACATTTCATAGAGATAAATGTCATCTTAACCCAGTGCACATTTGCAGCCCAAAAGCACATTTCATAGAGATAAATGACTACTGATGCACTCTTGACCTTCACTGACTACACAATATCAGCATGTTCTTGCTCTTCCACTTGGGATGCTCTTTTGGAAGATCCGAGGTAGATGCCTTTGTCTTCTTGGAAGATGTCTTCGACTTGTGGATGCTTTCCTCTTCTTGGCTAATGCAGCCCTGCCTGCAACTGTGCTTGTATTCAGTGGAATTGTCCTTTGCACTGGCTGGTTAGACAGGATGAAGCTTGGTTCTGGTAGAGGCCCTTGGGGTTGTGACAGTGAGCTCTCTTGAGTTTCCTGTGTTAGAAAATATCAGTGAACGATTCATGTCAGGGATAAGCTAAGAGAGCAATGAATATATGAGTTAGAAATCTGACCTCTCCAAGCATTTGAGAAAGAACTGTGGTGCTAGCTTGTGTCATGTCTACAATTGATGGTGGTTGAGTGGTTGAGATGTTTAGTGGGTCTGGTTTCTCATTTTCAGCAGGGACTTGATCAGCAGGGACTTGATCAGCAGCTGCTCTCATTGCCTGCTCTTCTGCCTCTCTCTGAAGTGCGGCTTGTGTTGTGGCAAATAAAGCTTTTGCTTCTTCTGCACTGAAGCCCATTCTTTTGAGGCTGCATCCAGCACTATTATGTCCACCTTCTGAGCAATGCCTGCAATGCATTGTGACACCATGCTTAGACAACTTTGGGCCATTTTTGCCTCCTACCTCATGTGGCTGCTTCTTCCTAGCCTTAGGAGGTCTACCTACCCTTTCTCATAAAGCGGTGGCGGGACTGTGGTGCATCCATTTTCTCCCACTCGACTTATCTCTCGCAAGGCCAAATGTCAGAGGCATATGCACTGTTATAAGCATCCAGTGAGTAGCAGCTTGGCAGAACAGATTCAGTGCTATCCTCTCATGTCTTAGACAACTAACTGCATGACAGCAAGGAATGCCAGTCAGTTGCCACCTCCTGCAGTCACATGTTTTGGCTGTCAGGTCTACAATGTGCTGATAATCTTTGACTAACACCTGAAACACTCCAACCCCAGCTGGCAGTGCATAGCATACATTAGCAAACTCAGCATTTGTGGCCAACTTCTTTCTGATTTTTGGGCAAAAAGAGCTTGTCATCTCATTTTCCAGTTCCTTTCTCTTGTTGTAATGCCTTGTCATCAACTGGCACTTGATCTTCTCAAACATAGACAGAATTGGTAACTCTCTAGCTTCCAATATGTACTTATTGAACACCTCACAGTTGTTATTCAATAAGATGTCACATTTGGGAAAAGTAGAGAAGTAGGCTCTTACCCAGGTGTTGGGTGCCATCTTTGACAGCCATTCATAAGCACCAGCATCCAATGCCTTCATCTTCTCCATATTCCTCTTCCATTCATCCTCTGAAGAAGACCTAGCACATGTCCACAGTTGGTTCTTCAACACTTCACCTTTGAACTTCTCTTGGAAATTTGAGTACAGGTGTCTTACACAGAACCTGTGTTCAGACTCTGGAAACACCTGCTTCACAGCTGGTATTAAGCCCTGACCAAAGAATGAATGCACAAAGATTATGAGCCACACAAAGTACACATGACAGCAAGGAGTTGGCAGCATGTTACAATAGAAGATAAGTTTAGATCGGACTTACTTTTTGCTTGTCTGTCATTATAGTCCAGGGTAGGTGTTCTCAATGTTTAGATCAGACTTGAGAGTCTCCAAGAACCACTTCCATGTGGCAAGTGACTCAACTTCAACCACGACCATTGCTATAGGAAAATGCAGTCATTGGGATCCATGCCCACTGCAGTAAGGAGTTGGCCCCCATATTTGGTCTTGATGTGGCAGCCATCCAAGCAAATTATGGGCCTGCAAGCTGAAATAAATCCCCTTTTGCATGCATCAATACTCATATAGCATGTGCTGAACCTACTATCAACCAAGTTCAGGAAAAATGATGACCCGGGGTTGCTCCTCCACAACTCTTGACCATAATCCCATAGAGAACTGAACTGGAGCTCCTCATCTCCATGAATCTGCCTCATAATGATCCTTCTTGCTCTAGCCACCTTACTTCTAGAAGGAGTTAGGTTCCAATCTTCTGTATTGTTCGCTTAGGTTGGTGATGCTCATTTTGTCATTGGCTCTAAAGGATTCCAAGTACTTACCAGCAATCCATCTAGCAGTACACTTCCTGACTTTCCACTCTTTCTGGCAAGTGTGACCTCCATAGTAGGTTTTGACTACAAAAGACTTCATCCTGTTTGTCAAATGAAGCGTAAAGGTTCCATGGACATCCTTCAAAGACAATGAGCTCTGACTCTAATCTTGTCATTTCTTGGCATCTTTATCTCAACTCTGTTTCTGACACTATACTCATTGATGGCTTCTCTAAGCTTCTCAACCGAAGGGAACACAAGTCCAACTGAAAATGCAGGATTTGTCATGTCCTCATCTCTGAATGACTTGAACCTGTGACCACCTTCTCCCTCAGCATCAGAGTCTGGAAGCTCAAGGCCCTCCTCATCAGTGTCTTCCTCTTCTGACATTACATCGTGCCTGGTCACATCAGAAAGCTTCAACCTGCTGCCTTTAGCTTTCCTACTCTCTTTCACAGTGACCTCTCTCACATGTGCTTCATCCTCATCAGCATCAACAAATGTCTCCAAAATGTCTTCATCCCCATCCTCCATTTCATAGTCACTGTCAAGAAAACCATCAGATTGTTCACTAGTGCTATCTCTAGGACCACTTGACTCACCTTCGGTGGTTTCGAATTGCTGCACTTTCCTGTTCTCCAAATCAGTATAGAAAACTGGGAGCTTTTCACCAACCTTCTTAGGTATATATTGCACTTTATGTGGGCTCAGTACTTTAGGAAGTTCAGCCACTGGATTAGATACAATGTCGTCCCAATTAACCCCATCAGCAATGTCATCATGATTGAAATACACTACAAAGTTCTTGATCTTGCTCACAACAGCAGCCATGGCATTAGTGTCTCTGTCTTCTAGGAGGATTCTAAGGCCATCTGCTAAGGTCTTCCCAGGTAACAACCAGTAAAACTTCAACCTTTCATCCTTTTGGTAGCCTAATTGCTCCACAAAGTCATCAAACCAGAGACGGGACCAAGTATCTGCCTCTAAATCATCAAAAAAGTCGACCTTTCCATTCACATAGCTTCTGAGATTACCATAACCAACAAAAAATCCCCCATGGTGAACCTCTACAGTGAACTGATCACCACTGTCACCTACATTGCCGAGACAAATTGAACACAGAAAAAATCGATCAAAACCCTAACCAAAATCGCCTAGACACAAAACCCTAACGAAACGCACCCTACTGATCCACCTACTCCTCAAACACGGCTAAAGATTCAAGGAAGAAGATGGGATTAGGGATGGAGGAGCTCACAGTAAACCGGCGCAGGTTGCCCTTTGCGCCGTAATCGCGCCGCCATGGTGAACCGCCACCCAGCCCAGCTTGTCCGCCTCCGCCGCCTGAGAGTCGTGCACCCCTTCGCGTTCCGTGGCCAAGCTCCGATCCCAGGCGATCGCCGGCCACCGCGAGAGCGGCGACCGTCTCGAGGAAGACGAGAAGGGGAAGGAGGAGAACTGAAACGACGAAGGGAGATGGGGACCTATTTGCATAACGGCGACTACGATTCGGCCAGCCGGACCCGTAACGGGCTAATTTGAGACCCAAACAGAGTTTATGGACCGGGTTGGCACACTTTAAAAGTTTATGGACCGGGATGACACAATATAAAAAGTTTAAGGACCGGTAATGGACTTTACTCATAGACTGCCAGCTACTATGGAAATTTACGACGCCATGGACAACCTGTAGCACAACCACTATGAAGCACTATTTTATAGGAATAAAGTACTGCCTCTAACGATTCTCTCACACTATTCCAAGGCCAAAGTAGTGAGGTCTAGTGGTAAGGAGGATCAGCCATTTCATCTTTTGGCTTGGAGAAGTTAGTATTTCAGATTACATGCCTTGGTCTAATATTAATTATTAATTAGGTTTTTCACATGCAGATCGCTGTCAAGGTAGTACTAGGACATAGTAAGCAGAGGCAAGATGGTTAAGAAAATTTCTTGTATGGTCCATCATTCATCATTCTTTAGGACCATTTTGTTGGTAAGAAAACATTGCTGTCTACTCCCAGGGACAATTGCACCCCCTCCTTTTTTTATTTATAAACTCAAGAGAAATATGTAGGTAGAGATAAATTGACCCTGGCTCTTCTTTTTTTAATCATTTAGATTCAAGCATGTAGGGATCAAAATCATTCAATTTAGGCAAAACAGATCGACAAGAACAATAAAAAAAGGGATTTTTTTTGCATACTATGAACAAGAAAGAGAGGAGCATTACCTTCGGCAGGGGCGCCAGGCAATTTAACTGCAAGAAATCAAACCAAACCAAATCAATATATCCATAACCAACCAAACAAAGGAAAAAAATCGTAGAAATTTTACCCTCCATGAACACCTTAAAAGAAAGAGAGAGAGAATAGAAACATGCAAGAACCCCATAAGCGAACGTACTCATTCTGGTGCCCTGTTCGTCTAAACAAGCGAAGGTACTCACTGTGGCACTTGCTGAAGGCGGCCGGGTCGCCGCCGCAGGCGGCGGGGAGGCCAGAGGCTCGAGTGAGGTTGATCGGGATGCCGTAGTTCTGGCCGAAGGCGTTGCAGAGGCAGCTGACGGTGGCCGGGCTGCTCAGCGCGCTCTTCACGCCGGTGCAGCACTCCTTGGGCGGCTTGCTCTGCCGGTTGCCCGGTGTGATGTATTCCAGGCAGCCGGCCAGCCCCGCCAGCGCCGACCCGCAGTCCGCCGAAGGGCCCGGCGCCATCGTCGGCGCCTGCGACGCCGCGCCGGCCGCCAGCACGAGGACAGCCACAACGACGGCGGCGGTCGCGGAGGTTGGGCGCGGCATGGTTGGTCTTGGTCGCGAGCGAGCCAGTAATGATCAAGCAGCGCTACAGGTGGCGAGAGGGTTGTGGAGTTGCACGACTGCGAGGGGTAGTGGAGGCTTTAAATGCGGCGGAGAGAGACTTCGCCGAGGTCAGCGAGGACGGCGAGATATTGTAGGGTGGACGTCGTTATCGCGCGCGTACGCACAGGGATGCGGTTAAGTGCTGGTTGGTTGGTGCGGTATTCGATGGTTCCAGTGGGAACTGTCTCAGAACTAATTATGATTTCATTTTAAAATCATAGTGCCGAATCATAATAACAATTTCGTTAGAATCATATTGTATAGCTGCATCTCTTTTCTTTTTCTTTTTTTTTGTTAAGGCCCTATTTGGAAGTCGGAACGCAGGATTTTGCAAGATTTATACAGGAGTTTATGAAATTATACCCTTTTTTGTGAAATGAGAAATCACTACATTTCAAATGTGTCCTATATTTTACTATAGAGAGGACTTGAGTTCCGGGCAATGGAGTACGGGTGCACGGGTTCAATTCCTACATATGGGGTGAAAAAAAGTCATAAGCTGCAGCAAAAAATAACAGGCCTGTACTATTTTGAATTATGCAGCTTGTTAATTTGTTGATCGGTGTACATACCTGGTAAGTTTAAACGCGCATGGTTGTTGCAATGCATGTGAAGCTATACCATTTCTTCCTAAACATATGCAACTGCGGCAGGTCAAGTGTGGCCAGCCAAAATTCGGTGTTGCGTGCAAGGATGGAGCCATGTGATCTTCCAGGCTGCAGCTGCACATATTGATATGCTCCAGCATCTGGGCCATAAACTAATTGCGCAATCCCTACTCCGTTTTGCCATTTTTTTTCCCCTTATCTTGTACAGTAGTCTCGATGTCGTGTGAGAGCCCCAGCTAAGATCATTTAATCAGCGGGCCTGTCCGTCAAACTATCATTCGCGGTTCAGTGTACTACACATTTAGAATTCCAAGCAGCATTATGTAGGTCGATTTAGAGAAAAGAAAAGACACAAAGGAGAATAATAGTTTCCAGTCCATGTCCATTGCAACCTCTGTTATCTTGCTTAATAAATGCTTCGTCTTGGACCCACGGATATTGGTCGAATTTTGCGTGAAATGGAACAAATCCTACAAAATCTCCCCCTCATATACCGCACTTAGATAGTGCTCGGTTGGACTGAAATTTTATGGTTTATGATTGAATTTTCATTGTAGCTGGTTGAAATTACACTGTAACTGATGGTAGCTTATTTGGTATAATTAAATTTTAAAAAATTTACAAATAGAAAAAACGGGTTAGCCCAACACATATAATGCAAATGAATACAGAAAAAAGAACCAGCAAAAAAAGCTGAAAAAAATACAAAAAGTTAGAAAAAGATGAAATTTAGGAATAGTGAAAAATAAGCTACAATCCCAAACCTAAACAAGCGGGGCCTTAGATTATCGTTCAGCAAAAGATTGCGAATTTATATGTACATATGTTGATAATCCCAATAGACCAGTCGTGACAGGGAAAGATGAAGGTGCCGCTTGTTCCAAACAAAACACAAAACGAATCTTTTTTAAAACAGGATATGTGTCATTTATTTTAAGGAGAAGGATATGTGCAAGTCCCCACCAGCCAACCGTCACCTCCCTGACTCACTCCTTCCCTCATGCAGAGCGCCGGTTGACTCGCACCTCTCCCCTCCTTGCACAGGCGACACCCAAAACCGTCTTACTGCTCCCACCACCTCTATTCGCCCTTAAAGCTTGATTGCTTCCACTAAGAGCTTTGCACCAATATCCTCTACTCCTCAAAACCACTCAATTGGATTCACATTCACCGTAGCTCCTCCTCCACCATCCCCTGAGCCCGGTAAGCCACTCAACCAACCCTCCACCTTCGACCACCAAATCTCAATTCTTCACTACCATAGCATCCCTAGAGCACCATGAGCATAAGGCAGAACTCAATGAAACGAGAGCATTTCTTCAATGCCCTAGCACCGTGAACCTCCACTAGCCAGAACACCTCTTCCATGGACGGCTCACCTGGGAGCCAACCCCTCCATCCAAACCGCCACCACTACCATGAACCTCGTGCCCCATGGATGGCCAAACCACCCCAACCTCACTGGAGAACCACCAAGGAAACCTAGCATCGCTGTGAAGCTCAAAACCATCCCTCCTGCCGTCGGGCACCACCATTCACCTCTACACCTCCCAAAGTCCAAAAATGAAACCACAACCTCAAGCTGAACCAACCCATGCCGCTCACATCCGCCATTGAGCCTCACTGGACCACTTCAACTGAGGCCGCGCTCTCTATTTTGCACAGGAAGAAGGAAGCTGAAGGTAGACGAAGGGTGGCGTGGCTAGATCCCAGTCGCCCACGTGTCGGCCATCGGACGATTGTGCGCACCGCGAGTGGGCCATTCGATTGAGTGTTTTTAGGCCGAGCTAGCCAGCCTGTTAGGGCATTTTGAATTTAAAAGCCCACGTGCCAGCACTGTTCCTCGTGGGCCGGCCTGTCACCGTAGCTACTGTAGCAGCTTCTGTTCATCGAGCCCTAAAATTCCAAAAATACCTCGTTTCGACCGTTTCGACGCCACGAATCTATTTTTGACTTCCGTTCCACCAAACCAAGCTCCAATAAAATCAGAACAACTTTATTTGTTTTTTATTGCATTTTACTTCTTTTTATCTTATTTATTTTCCTAGCTTCATTAGCTTTAAGCACGGACCTTACGTTAGTTTATGTGTTTGCGTTAGCTCTCGAGTTCATTGAGGTGACTGTGTAAGGACTGGAGCTAGGCATCGAAGTATACGAGACAGTTGAGTTCACAGAGCAGTAAGGCAAGTTACAAGTTTTTGATCATATTTAATCCCATGAAATTTAAATTATTTAATTACAGTATTTGCATTAATGTTATTTGCGCAATGTTACTTAATTAAAATGAATGTTTAAAATGACTTGTTAATTAGATATGTCCTACCATTGAAAAATACCCAATTTAATTTGAGGCCACATTCACCTTGACAACCTTAGTATTATTTAATTATTGTATAAATAATTGTAGATCGGCTCACTAAAAACTTTATACTACTAAGTGACTTGGCATTTGGCCAATAGAATTATTTAAATGGTTCTAGGGTTAGGGTGACTCATGGAAAGTCACTAGATTGTTGGAGTCCACGATGTTACCCTAGGGTGAAGGCTTGTGCAGAAGGGTGATAGTGTCGTCGAGGATGGCAGCCTCAAGGTGAAAAATAAGAACTGGAACCTTATGCTAAGTAAAAAACATAGTAATCACTCAACCACAAGCATTGACTTGTCAACTCTGGTTGAGTAGCTGCTCAACTTGATTGAATATCTACAGAAGGGTGTGGTATGGAATAGTAAAACCATACTTAACAACACTAGGTCCTCACAAATTGGGCAGAAGCGTTCTGTCTTGGCCAGCGGATACCCGTGTTTGTATAGCAAGAACCTATCGGGTAGAGGCTATATAAAGAGATGAGCAGTGAAACAATCTTATTTTCTTAACCCTATCGCGGGTGTTAAGAAATCTTCTGGGTAAAACTGGGCAACTCTGCAGAGTGAAATAAATGGTATTTGAATATGCCATGCTTTCGGTTAATGGAGCTGTGTTTAATGGGTGATTCCAACAGTAAGGCATAAGTAGATTTCTTAATATTTTAAATTAGTGTAATCTGAGAAAGTAACTGTTGAAAAGCCTTTTTAATCTTAAGGAGTTTTTGATTTGTGTTTCTCTTGTCTAAAAATATTTGCAAATAAAATTGCATCCACACTATCATTATTAAGACCCGTATATCCCGATCCTTTGGCCATCCTAGCAAATAGTTAAATTAGGATTTACTCTTGTGACTTACTAGGTACAATTGTACTCATTACTTACTAAACAATAAATAAAAGATCATGGGACAACAATGAACAAGCTGTTGATGAAGTTTCAGAAAAACCCTCTTCGTTGACGATGACTGGTTTTAGATCTTAGCCGCGCTCAAGTTTTCCAGTAGATCTTTCTTTTGCAATGTAAGATAACTTTGGACTTGCATACCCGCTGCATCAAAATCAGGTTGTTAAACCTTACTTCTGTAATAAAATTTGACTTTTTTATTGTAAACATGTGTTATTGTGATGCTCACTCATGTATGATACTCTGCAATTGAATAATACTGGGTGGTTGTGGAGATTATAAACACCTCCCGAAATGGGGCGTTACAATTCTGTTGCATTAAGCAAAATACGCATGGGAGAAAAAACGAACGAAATGATCAATTTCACCAAAGAAAAAAAAAGAAGCACACGCTGAATATCTATATAGTACAGGCCATACCTAACTTCTATGCTGCACTCATGCCTAATTAAAGAAATTTCAACTGGCCATATGGTCGCTTCGAAGAGATTGTGCAACCCAGTCAACGAGACAACGGCCGGCCGGCTAGCTAGGTTCCATGCACGTCAGACGAAAACCTCGAAGTACTCATCAATGACAATGACTCCGGAGTGATCAGCATGGCAAATATTTAAGCAGTAAAGTTGTTTGTACAATGCAGATGTTAGATAGGGTAGCATGCTAGAGGTTGAGCGTTAGTTCTTGAATCTTGATGACATATAGCTAGGAATTAATCAGGCAACCATGTGCTTCAGGGTTAGGCGGCAACGGCTCATCGAGGAGGAGCGTCGGAAAGAGGAGTTGAAGAGGAAGGAAGAAGAGGAGAAGATGCCGTGCTTCCGCCTGAGGAGGAACCTGGCAGCCTACGAGATGGAGGAGGGGATGAGGATGAGAATGGCTAACGATCAACGCGACAAGGCAGTGCGTAATGCCAAGGCGGCAGAAAAGGAGAAGGGGAAGAAGAAGAGATGGGAAGAGGAGGTGAGAAAGAGGGCAAGGGAGGAGGAGGAGAAGAGGCTCCGAGTCGAGAAGGAGAAGCTCAAGGCGGAGGCGGACAAGGCAAAGAAGAAGCGCGAGGAGGAGGCGAAGAAGAGGCGAGTAAGGGAGGCAAAACAAAAGAAGGAGGAGGAGGAGAAGAAGAGGAAACACGAGCTCAAGAAAAGGAAGACCCTGAAGGGAAAATGATGCTGAAGTGCTACATCATGGTCAGCAAAGTCGACCAGTCAACGGATGTATCTCTCTTATTGCAGCTTTTGTTTTCTTCATGCATGCAGCCATGCAGACTGTGATTGCAAGTGTGTAATCGATGATCTCTTTTCATCATCTTCTTCTGTGTTGTTTTTGCTTCAGTTCTCTTGTGATCTTCTTTTCCAAGTGACCAAGTCGTGGTGCGAACATAGTTGAAAATTTTGATCCCATGTACTTGTATCAATAGATGTAACTAGCTAGTAGCTACGGATAACCGGGAGAGTCGAGCGGACTGGGATAATCGGGGGCGGAGACGGAGGACGTCAGGCCGGCCGCGGTCTGCGGATGAGGCGATAATTTTTTTTTTACAAGGAAGGTTGGGGACGTCTCGCTCGTTTGCCCCTCGTGCCTCGACAACTAGAAGATGGCGACGAGCATGGTGACGACAAGCAAGCTCATCAGCGTGGCGGCGAGCGGGCTCATCGGCGGCAGTGAGCACGGGCCCGTGTGCATCCGCGCGTGGCAAACCGAGGGGAGCTGATCTGGTGTGATGGAGCCGCAGAGGTGGGCAAGCGGGGGCTCGACGGATCAAGAGGCGCCTCCCCCATCGGGGGCTTCCTCGTCACCTCCGGCGAGGATTTAGGTGAGTGAGATGCCGCTGCTTCAGTTGCTTTTTGATGATTTGGTCCGAATTTTCTGATCGATTTCTCCAGTTTTCTAGGTCCAATTCGATTATCATCTGAAATTTCGATGCATAATGCAATGGTCGCTCATTTTGACGAATCGATAATGAATCCTAGTTGCTCAAACCATAGAGTTAGCACTTGTTTATCTTCTTCCCCAAACATACTATTCACGGGGGATTTTTTTTCACTGGTATTTTTATGTTACAAAAAATTACAGGCGTTTTTCGTTTACAAATGGAAAAAAAAAATCCAGAACTCCCAAACAGGCCTTAGTTCGTTTGTGGGCCTGCTGTTTTAAACGGCTTGTGGTGGCATTACCTTTAGTTCTGTTCTTTTTGTCTTTTAAATTCGGTCTTTTGCTTTTAATTTCTCTGCAAGTTAGAAAATCAAACGTCAAAATATGACAGTCTTTTGATATAGATTCTTCAAACGACTTCATAAGCCCAAAATTATGTACATTATCTGCATCGGCGTCTCCATCGTCTGTTGTCCTATAATGGCCGCCACAGATGTAGCGGCACGTGGTCTTGGTATGGTGACTTGTTTGAATATTAGGATTAGGTTGTAGTTCCAATTGCTCAGGGATGATAAGTCGGAGGGCTGTTCAGCTGTTTTTGGTTGAGTGCCATCATGTCAGAGGTAGATCATCTTTTACCCCAGTTTACCTCACTTGAGCGTGAGCAATGGCAGTGCTACCTGGGCACTTTAATTTTCAACTGTCATGGTGGCTTTCAACTTTCTTGGTTGTGAAACTAGAAACCTGCTAGACTTATGGACTTTTGTCTTTTAGGGACATCCTTAGCTTTGAATAGAATAGATAAAACCAGAGTACTATATTCATTACATAAGAGGGAGATACATGTTTTGGTCTTATTGATTTTAAATTTTGATTTGCACCTTCATTTATCCTTGAGCATTTAGCATGCAAGGTGGATCTTGATGGCCTGTTTATTTTGTCCAACATTTAATTTTATAGTTGCTTTGTTGTCATGGTCTTCTGGAAGCATCGCTAAATACTATGAATCATTTAATCTTTGCTTTCTTCTTTGTGAATCATTTAATCTTTGCTCTCTTCTTTGTAAGTATCTTCTTTTACATTTTTATTATGACTACTTTTTTCATGAGAAACATGGTTCCACTTTTGTGAATCAAATCAATTTTTTTGGCATGTGTGCATGCATATACCAAAATGTGTAGTAATAATTATTGGTGTAAAAGCAATAGAATAAATTCACACTGGATGACTTGTACATGTTGTACTTCAGTTTCAATGTAGAATAAATTTGTTCAATATTTTAGAATTGTATGGATCTCCCTTATTTTTTCCCTATCTTTGCATGGTCCTTTAGAAGCTTATGCTGCTATTTAAACATGTGCCTCATGTATCGGTATCACTGCCAACTTAGATGTAGTGGTTGTGATGTAGTCATCTTGATTCTTTTTTTTTAAAAAAAAAATTAGGTAGAAATCTGTTTGAGACTAGAAATTTGGGATCTTTGCCCTATTTTTCAGCAGTAGGAACCATACTAATGTGGTAAATTAGTCTCTGGCGACACCCGTAGGGTTTTAATATCTTGTTCGTTTCTGCCAAGACCTCCAATAATGTTGAGATGGTTTCTAGCTAATTGTTGTGCATATACTATCTAATCAATCATGTGGACTATTGAGAAATTATTGATTCACTCTGCTTTGGCTATTGAGAAGAAATGGCACCCTCTCGCATTTGCACCGAGCATAGTATCAAACCGTATGGTTTGAGGCTTTGAGCTTTTAGTTGCTTTGACTACAATAGCTTTATTTGTCCGATGCGCTTGCTATGGATCATTTATTTTTGTCACACCGAGTATGCTGTACCTTATCATGTGTTTAGAGGTCGTTTGAGATAGAATTATCTTTGTTGTGCTAGGAGTCCGATGATTTATTTCTGTTTTCAAGCCTCACTAGATTTCTCTTGGCTTGTATGATTTGATTAAGAACTTATGCTGAATCAGAATCGTGATTGATGCTTGCTGAGTTATATTTGTATTAGTTCTTAGTCTTACCTTTAATGTCATTACGCACAAAAGTTTCATTTGGATAACATTGTTAACGTTTTTGTCGCATGCGCAAGCGCCTGGGCTTGTTAACGCTTTTGTCAAGAAATTAATGTTGTTATCACTCTTTGCTCGCATATCGATGAAATCACACCGAGTTAACTCGTCGAATAACTTTATTCTCTCGGAGATGCAATAGGCGTTTAGGTTGCAAAATTTTTCATTTTCTTTTCGATGCTTTAACTCAAAGCGAAACAAGGAGTAACTTAGAAAAAATACGATACTTTCCAACTAATGATTTATTGTCATGCATTCATTGTAGGGACAAGAATGTGGAGAAGGGGCGCAAATCTTGAAGGTGCCATCGCTAATTTTGTCGAGACAGAGCAGCTCGTTGAGTATGAAGGTTTGACGTCCTCATTTATACTGGTGGCTTCATGATCTAATGAGAAACTTCATTGTTGGACAGTCATGTCACATTTGAAAGAGAACTTAAATTTAATCTTAGCTTTTGTTATTAATGCTATGTTATATATTGGCATTCGACTTGGTATTTGACAAAGAATCAAATAGCATGGATAAACATTTAAGGAACAAGTGCATGTTTAGACTGTGATTGAGTTGTATCTGTATCCCGCTTGCAATGCCTTACAAGCTTACTAACTCCTTTGTTAGGTTCGAGGCTCCATTCCACTTCTCCAGGAGCAAATAGTTGATTTGAGCTACAAGCCGCGACTCAAGATTATTGAACATGAAGAAATGGTAGGAACATATCACAATCACTTTGCATCTCTAATGACATCTCTCACCGAATATAAGCTATTGACCTCTCTCAAACTACTTTTGCTCACGACGAAGGTTGTTCAACGCCATTTTCATTTTCTTTTACTAAGATACGGAGAGACTCGGTTGTTGATTAGACTGA
Organism: Dendrocalamus sinicus; assembly: GCA_036346575.1. Taxonomy (NCBI): domain Eukaryota; kingdom Viridiplantae; phylum Streptophyta; class Magnoliopsida; order Poales; family Poaceae; genus Dendrocalamus; species Dendrocalamus sinicus. The sequence continues at coordinate 3,519,689 of CM070660.1, read as the reverse complement.
TAAAGTATGTTTGTGTTCATATTGATGTTATGAATTATTATTTGATCAAATAAGTTCCTGATTTACTGGTATGTTGATTTAGTTCTGTCTTCACATCTTGGGCTAAAATATATGAAGAACTTGTGTAGCATCAAGCATAGTCCATGTGATCTTTTAGCTTGGTTCAAAATCAAGAACTAAGTTTGTGCTACAACATTCAGTTCTTTGGTTGCTTGAATTCTATCTTTGGATTGGTAAAATGACATTAAAATAGAAGAAAAAATTTGTTTGAAGCAATGTCTTGACTTCTTGAGAAGATGGATATGCCATATATACATTACCTCTTGACAAAGAAGCAACAATCCAAAGTTCAACTCCATATATATAGAGGGAAGTTTGCATCCCTGGTATGGTGCACTTTGAGGAGTAGTCACTCATATTTCACTGATTTATACTTGGTAAAATAATTTAACTTTCAGGACAGAGACATTTGATAATTCATTTAACTTGTTTATTTTTGGTTGCAGCAAGGTGATGAAGGAAATTTAAGTAATACATTTGTCTTTGAAATGGAGAAGTTTCCTGATATCAGGTACTTTATGTTTCCTGAAATTGCTTATCTATTCCTTCTATTGATTTGTGATTAAAACAAGCTGCAAGTGTTGAAATAATTACCATCTCCCAGGGATTATCATTTACATAAAATTTGTTTGTCCTATGCTCTGAATGTGTTCCTTTTCTCTTACAGATATGTGCATTTTGATTTCCATCATATTTGTTGTGGAGGAACTTTGATAACTTGCAATCTCTCTACAATCAAATTGAGGAAACTATTCGAAACAAGGGTAATTTTAAATACCCAATATTTCATACGTTCCATTTTTCCTGACGATACTACTTTAGGATTTATTTCAGCTACTCAAGGTTTAACTGTGGCAAGTAATTTGCTTTTGATCCATTTCTGTGCCAGCTGAGCAGATACTTTCTTATGAACTCTAAAGGAGAGATATTGTTGGAGCAAAGCGGTGTAGTTAGATCCAATTGCATTGATTGCCTGGACCGTACAAATGTGACACAGGTCTACTACATCTTATTTCGTGATTTAAGTTGATAAACTGCAGTTATTTTCAAAATGATGTTAATAACGTATATTTCTATGGCTTCTATCTTTATAGCCCTTCACACATTTTGCTAAAAGTTCTGTAGTTCTATCTTGATAAATAGCTTCGATACGGCACCTAAGAAGCTATTGGCATCAGACTCCCGATTGAGGCCTGACAGATGCGCCCGGAGAAGGGTGACATGTCTAAATCAGTGCGAGAAAAGAGCAGTAGTTACCCACTTTTTCTTAAATTTGCATTTTTGTTGGTGAGCTTTTAGCTGTTCACTTTACAATTGTCATTGGAATTTGAGGTCTGTGGTTGCATTCCAATTTTTACCTTGTGTTCATGAAAACAATATATGAGACCGGGCTGCCATAGAAATTTGTGAAAGACATATTACAAATAAACTAATTTATTTTTTGGTTATATAATATATGAGACGTGAATCTTAATGAATCTGATTGTTCGTTTTATTTTTTACAAATTTTATCTTGTTTTGTATTTTACCGTAGCGTTAGCACGGACACTATACTTTACCTTTAGTTCTGTTCTTTTTGTCTTTTAAATTCGGTCTTTTGCTTTTAATTTCTCTGCAAGTTAGAAAATCAAACGTCAAAATATGACAGTCTTTTGATATAGATTCTTCAAACGACTTCATAAGCCCAAAATTATGTACATTATCTGCATCGGCGTCTCCATCGTCTGTTGTCATATCAAAAAACGTAGACAAAAACCATCAACTACAACACAAAAGAACACCTGTATAGTTCCACGTAATTATATAAAGAATCGAATTAATCTCCCACGCGGATTCCAGTTTCCAATCTTTGTAGATGAGAATCCTCATCGAGTCCATGTCTTCTTTTCTCTCTTGTTATGTAGCGCATTGCATTATGGATATACATATCAAGCCGTTGCCGTCGGCAAAATTCCTTACAGCGGCACCACGTCTCTATGCTTTCTAGCGGTGTATACGACATGCCCATTGATTTTTCAGCAAATTAGCAAAATCAACGATGGGTAAACCTGAACGAAAGTCGATCCAAAACAAAACATCGATACAAAACAATAATAAATATAAATGAAATCTTAAAATAGGAGATATGTGTAACTCATAGATTGATCAACATGTCAATGTGAAGCAATATGAATCAAAGTTGAATTATGAAGATAAGACTCTACTAGTTACAGTCTACTTCTAAGGTACAAAAAAACTATATGCAACAATATAGTAAAGGTTGGTATGTGCGTATTTTTTCATCATCGATACAGGGTATTTACATTCTAAAATAGTTGACTCAATCTCTGATTATGCTTCAAGTCTTCCTCTTCATGTCGGCTCAACCTTTCCTTAGATAGAGTCTTTGTCTGCCTTCAAATCTTCTCGTTTCCAATATCTTATTGATGATTTTTTTCTTGCATCCATCTTTCCTTAGACGACATTTTCTGGAGGCTTCTTAGTATGGCCGATGCAAGATTCTTATTTTTGTCAAATTCTAATGTTTCCTTAGAATCATATCAACTAAAATACTTTTGCCAACTATTTTGCCTACCAAAATCTGGTGGCAACACGTGCCCCCATTTATGTGAAGGTGAAACCTTTACAAAAAATATCAAGTTCACGCCTGTCACCTGTGTATCAAAAGCTATATTTTTTAAACCAACTTCTCGAGAAATGCCAGCAATGTCGTGTCAGGTCTTAGCAAATATCTTGTCATGAAATATTTTATACCTTCTGCCATGAGGCCTCAAATTCTGAGCCTATGAGTCTGGCCCTGATCAACTCGGCTTCGGCTTCTGGCTTATTTTTCACTATTCATAAGTTTCGTCTTTTTCTGAACTTTTGGCTTTTTGTTGAGCTTTTTTGCCGGTTCTTTTTTTCCCCGTATTTGTTTGTATTATATGTAATGGGCTAACATATTTTTTTATTTTTAAATTTTTTTAAATTTAATTATACTAAATAAGCCTCTGTCAGCTACAGTGTTTTCAGCCATAAGCCATGAGGCTTTCAGCCGAACCGATCACCACCTATAGATGTTGAAACAGCCCTTTGATAGAAAACCCTCATTTTTGCCTTATTTTGTCCACGGTCTTCATGATCGGCTTCCAATAATGGATTATCACGTAACTTTCTTCTCTTCATATTTCTATCTTTTAATTAGCTTAAACTTTATTTATCTTTACCTTAGATCTTGCTCAACATCTACAGCCTAATCAAAGACCGATTTTATGAAGAAGTGGTTGTGCATAATCAAACTATCTCATCCCTCTACTCTGCTGATCCAAGCTTATTTGATAAAATCATGATACCCAGACTAAGGCATCTCAAGCATGTTATTAATCCTTCAAAAAAAGCATGTTATCGCGTGCCAAAAATATCATCTCCATCATTGATCATCCAATCGGATACATCATCTTCAAAAGAATAGCATCTATCAACAATGTGAAGAGAATTTCTATCAATTATGTATTGATAGCTTACCAGAAGCAATTTCATCCCTTCCTCATCTTTGGACTGAAATCAACCATCTTCAGGTTGATTTAGCTGCACTCAAGACTTCACCAGATATCATAAGTACAATCGGCTTATCTAGAATCACCCAGAAGGAAGAGCAACTCCGGTTTGCAAAAGATTCTCTCAAAGCAATGAAGCATCAGAAATTCAAATACGAACTGTTTGAAGACAGCCCATTCAAGAATAAGTAGAGACTATCGAACAAGATCACCCAATTGGAGGGATAATTGGAGAATCTGTCAATAGATGTCTATAGTCCTCAAGTCGATGACATCATCATCAGATCAGCCATTACCATCTTGAAGATTGCATGGCTAAGATCAAGACCACAATAAATACTTAGTCTGAAGTTAGCAATGGCTTATAAGCCGATATTATTCTTATAATATGATGCAAACGACCCATGATACTTGCCTAATTGTATCTTCAATTGTCTGTTTAATTCTATCAACTGTGTCATGCCCTTAGGGCAGTCCCAGTGCTCCACTTAGGATAGTGTCTATGGCATTAATTAGATTGCTATGTAGGATTTTTAGATGATGTGGCGCTATATTAAATAAGAGAGAAGAAAAAGAGGAAGAAACTGGGTCTCATGCAAGACCTAGTTTCTATGAGAAAATCAATACAATAGACACTACCAAATTTTGCATTGGAGAAATGGTGATATCTTCATGATAGATGGAGAAAAATTATGATTGGTGGAGAGGAGAGAGAGATTTTGATGCTTAATTAATTGCTTGGGTTATAAATAGACATGGTGCATTGGAGACAATAGTGTCTAAAGTAGTGTCTATATGACATGGCATAGATAGAAACTACTTAAGTGGTTTCTGCACTGAGACTGCCCTTAGCCATAAAACGTACTATTGCCTTTCCAACTTCGGATGTGTGAAAAGCCCTAAAATTTCAACCCAAAAGTTCTGTGAATTTTTGCTGATTTTTGGGGGAATTTTGGAAACTTTCCCTTTTTGGAAAGTCGCCCGCTTATGCTTTCCTTTTCGGCCGGACGCCACCTCCTCGCTGGCGCCGCCTTTTCCGCTTCGCTTCTCCCGGCGCCCTCCTCCTTCCTCGCTCACTGGCGCGCCGCCTCTCCCGCCTCCTCCTTTCCAGCGCGCCTCGCTCTCTCCTCCCGCTCGCGTCTTCCTCCCCCGCCTTTCTCGACGCTGCGCGACGCCGCGACCGAGTCGCGCCCGCTCCAGTGGATTCACCCCCCCTTCCCCGCTGACGCCACTGGAGCAACGTCACCGTCGCCGCGCGTCGCCGCTCCCCGCTCAGCCCCACCTGCAGCCTCCCTTCCCTTCCCTCTCCCCTCGTCGCCCGGTTCTTCCCCCTTGGCACCCGGTTCTTCCCCCTTGCCCGCCCGTGCCTCCTTCCCCGAAGCTTCCTCCCCTCCGCTCGGGTTTAAAACTCGCCCCAACATCCCCTCTTCCCCCTTGCTCCCCGATCTCCTCCACCCCTTCCCCATTTCCAAATTGCGTGCGCCAGGAGCTCCCACACCCTCCCCGAAGCTCGTCGCCACCTTCCTCTGGCCCGGAGAAGCCCCGAGGAGCTCCGGCGTCGAAGCCCGCCGCCGGTCACCACACCTCTCCCGTGGCCAGCCTACTCCAGAGCCTCTGAGCTTCGTCCTCCGCCGCCATCGTGAACCTTGGGTTCCCCTGTCCGTGTGGTCACCGCCATTGGAGCTACCTCGCCGCCGGTAACTCCCTCCGCCACCGCAACCCGAAATCACCCCCTTCTGCCTCCCGACCTCTCCAGTGACCCCCTCACCTCCCTGAGCGCCCAGTTGGACTCCCCGTGTTGAGACACACCCAGTGGTGCCCTCAATGGCCGTCGGGAGCACTTGCTGTCGCCGGAGAGCGGAGGCGCCGCCGCCTCTGCCTCTCTGCTGCGTGCGCCTGTCAGGAGGAAGACGATGACGACGTGGCCGGTTCCCCACCGTTCGTCCTCCCCGCTGCCGTGTAATCGCAGCCGTCCGCCTCCCCGTACCGCTTCGACCGCCGTCTCCTCTCCTCCGCCGTCCAATTCCCCGCTCCGCATCCTGTCCGTCCGCTCCACCTCCCATATGGGCCGCCCAGCCAAGACACGCGTCGCCCATCCGGATGGCGTGGGCGCGCGGGAGTGGGCCGCGTTCTCGGCCTGCCTCGCCTCTCCGCGCCGCGTGGGCCGTCGGCCGCGTGGGCTGTTCCCCGGCCGGGCTGCACTGTTGCACCGGGTCGGGCCCGTTACTATTCATATTGATTTTCCAGAATTTCTCAATTTCCAAAAACCCAGAAAAATCCAAATAAATCCTAGAAAATCACAAAAAAAATCCCAAAAATTCCCAAATTTCACCACTTTGCTCCAAATATTGTCTTGAATCCATTTTTGACCTCCATTCCTCCAGATTCATTCCAGAAAAATTCCTAAAATTCCCCATTTGCGGATTTATGCATTTTACTCCTTTTTAAATAGTTTATTTTTCCTCGCTTGATTAGGCTCAAGCTGGATTTACTTATTTTGAGTGTTTGCGCTAGTGTCGAAGATTCCAGAAGTTCAAGTGCAAGCTCAGGATCCAGGCGTTTCTACGTTCGAGCTAGTCGAGATCGTCCAAGTCAACGGCAAGTCCCAAATCCTTTGATCATGTTGCAACCCATTGTTATCTAATTATGCTATTATGTTATTTGCATTGAGCTAATTGTGAAATGTTAATTCAAAGTAAAATAAAATGTTTAGAATGACCTGTTAAGTAGTTAATCCTACCACCGACAAATGCCATGTTAAACTTGTAGCCATGCCTTTGTAACCCTAGAAATAATTATCTGTTAATCTAGATAACTGTAGATTATTATTATCACTCAAAAGTCTTATACTAATAAGGTCGTGGCAGCGAGCCAATAGACTTTGCAAAACCCGACTCTAAGGTAGGGTGGTATGGGACACCGTATCTTAGAGCGGAGAGTGCCGGCGTGCACAAGGTAGGGTAAGGGGGTTGTGGTGCATCGCAAGATGATTATTCACCCATCTCTTACCCTAGGATTGAAGGAAGGGGGGGTTTGTGGTGCATCGCAAGATGATTATTCACCCAACTCTTACCCTAGGTTGGGTCGCGGGCCTGGTAAGGTTGCGGGCCATGTGAAAATATAAGGACTGAAACCCTTACGCTGAGCAAATGTCATAGTGATCGCTCAACCACGGTGTTGACTTGTCAACCCCGGTTTAGTACTGCTCAACTTAAGTGAAACCCGCATTGGGAGTCGGTGCAAGACAACGATAGGTCCTCACAACTCGGGACCGGCGTTCGCGAGGGCCGCCGAACGCCCGAGGATGTGCGGGATTATTATCTATCGGGTGGAGTGTATACCAAGGGTTGAGCAGCGAAAAGACCCGGTTCCTTAACTCAGTCATGAGGGTTAAGGATGCGTGTGGGTAAAGCTGAGTAAACTCTACAGAGTCAAATAAATGGTATTCGAATACGCCGTGCTCCCGGTTAATGGAGCTGTGTCACTTGGGTGATTCCAGCAGCGAAGCTTAAGTAGTTTTGTACATGCTTTAACTTGATTAGTTGGTTAATGAATTCTTCATGAAAAACCCCTGAGATCTTAAGAAGTAGTTTTGAGTCCATTTTATAAAATATTTGCAAATAAAACTGCATCCACTCAAAGTTAATAAACCAAATATATTTTCCTTCCTTTGATGTTCCGTGCATGTAATAAGTTAGGGTCCCTTTGGGACTTGCTGAGCCGGTTGATTGGCTCACGGCTTGCTTTTGCCCTTCCTTAGAGGATCAAGACGAAGGTGAAGGTCTCCCCGTTGAGGAAGCCCCGGAAGGTCTCTTCTTCGACGAGGACCCGTGGCTTTAGGTCTTGGCCGCGCTCAAGCGGATCTTGGAGTTTTTGTGATGTAATTATGCTTTGGGCTTGCACGCCCCGCTGTGGAAAATCGGATGCTAATCCTTATGTAAAGTATATGCTGGACTTTTATTGTAAGCATGCAATGGTATACTCTTGCGCGACGTTCCATAACTGTTCATGCGTGAATAGTTGCGGAATGCCGTGTCCGTACGCGCCCCTGGAAACGGGGGCGTTACAATGTGTCTCTTGAATTAACACTACGATGTCTGTTCTGCTTCCGACGTGACCCTTAGTTTTTACGCGATTCCACTACTTTATAAATAACGAGAGAAGCCCCCCGATTTTTCATCCCAGCAAGCGTAAACTCCACTCGAAAGAAACCACTGTTCCTTTTCCCCTTCAAACTAGCAAATCCATAACAATTGTGTTCCTTCTTTCAGCAGTTGATCTCCCTTTTCTTTCTTCCTTCACTCTGACCTTTTTGGCCAGAATCTCACTCAAGCGACCGATAATTTTCACTTAGAAAAACTCCTTAGTTCTCATCCAACCCTTCTTCCTTAATTAGTTATTTTGGTTTCTCGTCGATTGGGTCTAATCATGCACCGACGATGAAAAATACTTTTTGCTACTCGGGAGAGAAATAGCTCTCAACATGGTCCTTCACTTCATTGCTCGTTGAGCTCAAGAAACATCTGCAATAATGGATGCTCACCTAGAAGCCTTTCTCGAGCAAGCTGAGTTAACCAATTTGGACGTAGCTCGATTTAAACAATATTTATTCGATTATGAAGAAAATGAACGAAGAGCACAGGCGAGGAGTGTGAGCGAAGAGACTGCTGTAACAAGGGAAATTTAACTATTTGCCACTCTTAAGAATGTCACCTATTCAAATGCCACTCTCTTCGTTGCAATTAATATTTTGCCACTTTCGAGCCCACGCGGCGCCAAGTCACATGACATGGCATGCCATGTCAGCGCCCGCGCCTCCCCCGTCGCCGCCGCGCCCACGCCTCGCGCGCGCCGACCGCGCCTCGAGCAGCGCGCGCGCGCCTCCCGCGCCTCCTGTGCGCGCGCCGCCCCACGCCGCCGCCTGTGGAACCGGCCGAATCAAAACAGAGGAGGGGGCGGCGCGAGGTAGACGGCGGTGCCGCCGGTGAGGGCGGCCGGGGAACACACCGGAGACGGCAAAACGGGACTCGGAGCGGGGAGTCAAAGGATGCACGCCCATGAGCCGAGAGGCCCGAGGCGGCGGCGGCGGCGCGCGGCCGGAGGAAAGGGTGGGACGGGCGGCGCGACGAGGGGAAAAGGAAGAAGGTGGGGCGCATGAGGTACGGGGTCCGGCGAGACTCACCGCGCGCGCCAAGCCGGAGCAAACCCGAGGGAGCCGGCGGCGTGAGGCGGCCGCGCAGATGGAGGCGCCGCGAGCTGGGTGGGCGTGGGGAGGCGCGGGCGGGCGGGAGGCGGCGCGGCACAGGAGGCGCGGCGCGGCGGGCGCAGCGCGCGGCGAAGACGGGAGGCGTGGCGCGGCGCGACATGGCATGCCATGTCATGTGACTTGGCGCCGCGTGGGCTCGAAAGTGGCAAAATATTAATTGCAACGAAGAGAGTGGCATTTGAGTAGGTGACATTCTTAAGAGTGGCAAATAGTTAAATTTCCCCTGTAACAACTCCCATTTCTGGGAGCGTTAGGTTAACCTCGCAACTGCCCAGGACTGTTCAGCTACGAGTACTGTAGAAGAATGTGCACCATTGCCAAAGCCAGCTTAAGCATAAAATCAAATTTTATTACAAAAGTAAGGCTTAGCAGCCAAGTTTTACAAAAAGAGGCGTACAACCCAAAGATACATTACCAAAAGAAACTCCACAGGCAGGCCTGAGTGTAGAATAAACCCTAACACTCAGTGTCGTCTATATCGTAGAGCTCAGCATCGTCTTCGGAAACTCCTTCATTTTCTTGACATGCACTCTCTGTTTATGATTTTAGCAAGCGTGAGTACAAACAACCGTACTCAACAAGTCACATGTGAAACTATTTAACTATATGCAAGAGATTACCATGGAATGCGGTATAGTGGTTCGTTATTTCGTGTGGATGCAATTTTGTTTGTAAACACTTTGCTTTTAAACATAAAATATTAAATCATAAACTTAAGGTATTTGGGGGTTTTCCAAACTTGATTAACACACTTCCACTTTTCCAAATCCGTTCCAAACCGACTTATGCTTCGTTATTGGAATCACCCATTAAACACAACTTCATTTACCGGAAGCACAACGTATTCGAATACCATTAGTCATGACTTTGCAAAGCTGTCCTGCTTTACCCACAAGATCCCTTAACTCCCGTAACAGAGCTAAGAAAACAAGACCTTTCACTGCTCAATTCTTTATATAGCTTCTACCCGGTAGGGACTGGGCAACACAAGCAGTCGGCATTCCGCTGGCCAACGCAGAAGACGCATCCCAACTCCTGTGTAATCCTACCGTTGTTAAATATGGTTTTATTGTTTCCATACCAACCTTGTATACGCGGGATGTTCCTTATTCGGAGTCCCCAAAATAAGTTGTAGATATTCAATCGATTTGAGCAGCTACTAAACCAGGTTTGACGAATCAACGCTTGTGGTTGGGCGATCACTATGTTCTTTACTTGGCATAAGGTTCTAGTCCTTGCTTTTTACTCAAACTACTTTTCAACCGCAACCAACAACTTTTCGGCAAAGCCGAACCACTTTGTAATATGAGATATTTGAACAAGTAGTCTACTTTGATTAATTAAATAGCATACATAATTTTACTAGGGTTTGTCAAGGTGAATATGGCCATCAAATTAAATTGGGCTTTCTCGGGTGGTAGGACATAACTAGTATCATGTCATTCTAAACATTCATTGTACATAAAATAGCATTGCACAAATAACATAATGAAAATACTGATAAATAAATAATTAAAGGAATGTAGGTTCAATATGATCAATGACATGTGACTTGCCTTGCGGATTTATTATTTCAACAAGTTCGTAACCTTCTAGCTCTGGAGTTTGCACTTCTCCTCCTTGATCTTCTTGAAAATTAACGTCGGGGGCTAACGCAAAAAGGAAGCAAAATAAATCAATTCCGGGCTCAAAAGACTGAGTGAGGAAGAAAGAAAACAAATAAGAAGAAAATTAAAGAAATTCAAATAAAATAGGGTTTTGGATTTTTGGGTGCTTGGAATGGTGAAATGGAGTTGAAAAATGGGTTCGTGGGCTCGAAACGGTCATACTTTTGTATTTTTGGGCTTTGAAAGGCTTAACGGGTCTGGATACTGTTCATTGCGGATAATTATTGTTCACATCGGGCAATTCACTATTCACGGTGGTTCGGGTCTAAAGGCTATCGGGTGATCACTATTCACAGCGGGCGGGTTTAGGCGCTATCGGGTCGGATGAACAGTAACTAGCCCATTACTGTTCATCTTCATCCTCCCGACCGTGCGCGCACAACCGAAGCAGGGTAGAACGGCGGCGGCGATTGGCGGCACTACAGGACCTTGCGACACAAACCAAGGTTATGGATGGGTTCGGGGACATGCAGGGAACCCATTTTTTGGGTCGGCACGGTCGGAGGAGGTGGCGTTCGCCGGTGGTGAGTTCAGGAACTCGGTTCAGTTTTTAATGTCTCGGGAGCTACATGGGCTATTATTTCTAAAACAGATAGGTGTTTAAGCACCCTTGGGGCTAGGGCAAGGTCATGGGAGTGGTGGTTTGGGCTAGGAAAGCCGGGATAAGGCTAGCCACGGCGAGGTGGTTGCGGCCGACGGAGGAGAAGGTGGCCGACGAGCTGTGGGGCTTGGCTAGCTATGGTGCTACTTCGGTCGAGTTACTGGGTTCATGAGGGAGCTACAAGAGCGAGTAATTGGAATGAAATAGACCGGGGAAGGAGAATTGGGTTTTGATCTCACTTGGGGCTTCTCGGAGATTACCTGCGGTGCAGGTGGTGGGAGGCTAATTGGGCGATCAGGGAGCTTCCCTGGGATGTGAGGAGAGGTTCAAGGGGGGTTGTAGCTTTATATAAGGCAGGAAAGGCGGTTGGCTTCGGGGTCAATCAAGACGACGATGGCGTAGCATGCCCGGAAAAGTGCGGGAAGATGCTACAAGGCTGGCGAAGGGAGAAGAACCTACTGGCGGTCAAAAACTGTGGTCTGTCGGCCGTGAGCGGAAGAGAGGGGCGCCGGTGTTTTGTGGCCGGTGGGTGACGCAGGGCGGGGGGGGGGGTTAGGGACTGCCAGGCTAGTGTGTACGACTGTTTGACAGACGGTGCAGAGGTGTGGCAGTTAGGGCTGTAAAAAAGCTCGAAGCTCGCGAGCTACTCGAGTTCGGCTCGTTCTAGGTTCGGTTCGAGCTCGGTTCGAACTTTAAACGAGCCGAACTCGAGCTTGATCTCGAGCTCGCGAGCTTCACCGAGCCGAGCTCGAATAGTTCGCGAGCCCCAATTCGAGCTCAAATAGTAATACATATTAATTCTTACCGAGCTTATTCGAGCAGAACTCGAGCTCGAGCTTTTCTTATTGTTGAAAATTAGTGTATATTTGAATTATTTTGACTGTTATCGAGCTTACTAGAGCCGAGCTCGAGCTTAAAATTTTTTATTATTGAAAAATAGTGCATAATAAATTATTTTAATTGTTACCGAGCTTCAACGAGCTGAGCTCGAGCCCAGGTCCAGGCTCGCTCGAGCTCGGCTCGTTTACAGCCCTAGTGGCAGTGACTAGAAAACGCAGGGAGGTGCGAGAGGGTTCTAGCAGCTTGGTAGCGAAGAAAACAGCGGGCGGCGGCAAATATCAGACGGTGAACAGTGAGTGCGTGCAATCTCGCCGTTGAAGCAATGCTGCAGTGGAATTAGGGCTTGGATGGCTAGGATTTGAGGAGAATCTGGCTAGGAAGCTGAGAGGATTGAATTCAAAAAGAAATTTCCAATTTTTGTGAAATTGCGGTTTGTTTCAACTGCGATGCGATGAGTGTTAGCGAAGTGACTGCAAGAATGTGAGTGCGTGCAGCTTGAAATTTATAGCGAGAGCGATAGCGAAGCGAGCACTAACGACGCGCCGATAATGATGGGAGTGAACTGCGCATGGGGAGACAGATGCGATGCAAATGACACTTTCGGTGGTCGATTTCCTGCACATGTGCTCAATTTTCATATGAGCCAAATGTCTACGACCCACTGCATTTGTTCACATACAAATTAAAAAAATCAAAGAAAACCAAAATGCAGATTAAACAAGGCAAAGAAAATAAAATGATCCACCTCTGTCGCACCTGCTAATCACCTGATAATTGTACGAATTTTTGAGTAACATTCACAGTGGATAAAATTGTCAAAAATTACACAGTTAAATACATTGTCGCAAAAGGTTGCACATAAAATTTGTAATTTTTTATTTCATTTGCTATATTTAAAATTTTGAACATTACCTGAAAACCGTACGAATTTTTAAGCAATGTTCACAGCTGATAACATTACCAAAAAATTACACAGTCAAGTACATTGCGTCGAGAAGTTGCACATAAAATTTTGTAATTTTTGAGATTATTTTCTATACTTAAAAATTAAAACAAACAGTATATAAACAAACAGGTCGCTGCCGTCTGGTGGTGGGGCAGCAGGCTGCCTATCGTTTGGTGACGGGGCGGCAAGCTGCCTGCCTCCGGTGGCACACCCACGCGTTAGCTTTGCGGCGTGGCTGCCCGGCCACTAGACAGCAAAAACGTTATTTTTGCAAATACGGTACGTATACTGCTATTTTTGTAATTACGGATGCAAACAGTGTCATATATGCCCAAAAACTCACCGATACGCATTCTGCATTTATCAAACAGATGCATGACCTGAGAAAATACTTAAGTAGGTCATGTATAAGTTTTATAAAGTCATTTTCCCTCATTTTAGTGGATTTCTGGTCGAGTTTATTTATTCCCAATTTTCTGGTTTACTTGACGAGGTCAACGTTTCCGTGGAGTCCCCCTTTTTCCTATTCCCTGGACGGCCTACTGCTTACTCGGCCCGCTCGGCCCACTCACCTGGCCCATCACACACACGCCACACACACAGCCACGGCCCACGCACACAACTACCCACAAACGCACTCAAGTACTCAACACACCACACGGCTTCGGCCACACACTCTTAAGAGCATCTCCAACAATGTCCTCTAAATCTCATCCCCTAAATCATTTTTTAGAGGACACAATCTAGAATACAGAAGACTAAAAATATGTAACCTCCAACAAATCCTCTAAATATGGTCCCCTAAATTAAAATCTGGGTTCACAAAAACTACCAACCAAAGAATTTAGGGGATCGGACGGCGCAGGAGCGTTGTGACCGATTTAGGGGATGGTGTGCGTCCTCCATATATGGGGGACGAAAAATCAGGAATGAGTCATCTATATTTTTGGGTACCACTTAGAGGATCTGTTGGAACATTTTTTTACCTTTTCTTCTAAAATATAAGGGATATGAGCACTTTAGAAGATTTGTTGGAGATGCTAACACACCACATCGCCGCTCCTCATCTCCTAATCTCCTCTCTCGGTCCTCTACTACCCCTCATATGTGGTAGGAGTATGTTGCACGATATGTATGAAGATAATGATGATGAGATCGTAGCTAACACGAGAAGTTTTTCTGTTGGATTAGGAAATTATAAATGTTTGTTTCTCTTTGGATGGGTAGATAGCTCCTAGGAGTAGACAATTAAGTTGTTTTTTTTTTGGTACTGATAGTTTATGGAAGTTTTTTGCACTAAGTTTTGGTTGATAGTTTAAGGAGGTTTTTTGGAGTAAGTTTAGATGGATAGTTTACGGAAGTTTGTTGGACTAAGTTTTCGGTATCAGGTGATAATCGATAACTCAAAACATGTATGAGAAAAAGTCTTTGTTATTTGTTACTTAACGATTAAAGACTTTTTTTAAGGAAATGATAAAATCTCATAGATGAGTTGTGTGATGTATTTTTTTACTTTATGTTCGTTTTTTATTGTCTTTTTACTAGAGAAAAGAATGTAGGGCAATTTGTCTATAATACCATATTTCACATAGCTCTAACTTAATAACATACACATACTAGGAACTTGCTATATAATCATCATCCGTAGGCTCAAATAGTCACTTCTCTCTTGAGTAGATGTTGCACTGGACCACATGCAGTTGGACGCTTTCAGAGATCACTAACTCATACTACAATGCAACCTTGCATTTGTTTCACATGATCGAGCAGGAGTTTGGGTTTTCATCATTGAACATGTTGGTGAGCCGGTCATCCTGCCTGCTGACCTGGCTGGACACGTAGCCGTAGCTGGGCTCCATGCTCCTGACGTAGCCAGGTGGGGCCTTTTTGTCATAGGTTCCAGCGACGTAGGGCTGGCTCACAAGGTTGTAAGGCACGTATGGCCATATCTCAGCCTTCTTGCCTGTGGACTGTGCTTTCTTGAGCACCTTGCTGGTCTCCGCATAGCCTACCACAATCACCTTCTGCTGCTTCCTGTTTATGTCCACTGACTGAACCCCTGAACATGTTACAATGCCAATGTTTAATCCACAAATGTGCTATAGATGCCCTTCAAATTCTACTTGGATCTAGGTTTTTAGTTCAGATGTGTTAGTTAATAGGAAGAGTATTCTTTCCCTCCAAAAATACAGGACTATGAGTACTCTAATCAGGCTACAACATTTCGGAAACAAGTCATACAGATGGAGCTCATTTCTTGCAAGTTTTGCATGCATTACACATGCTTAAAAATATCTTGATAATTTACCTGTGTTGTAAATTCAGGTGAGGCCATGATGTTGCACTTTTTCCAGGCTAATATTAAATCCACCACGCCCATGTGGAAATTTTACTGGCCTACATTAGTCTTACACTTCGAAGGTAATTCACGCTGAAGTTCAATGCTATTCTAGTGAGGTCATAGGATGCCAGTTTGCAGAACTCAAAGCGAAGTCTTACTCCTATCCTACATTGCGCAGTTCATATCTGTTGCTTGGAATACATGACAGCTATACCCTGGCATGATGTATCTTCAGTGACCAATTTTTGCCATGAAGAGCCTATCAAGTCAATTCACACACTACAAATCTTCGACATTTCCAGGTTCTATATATATATATATATATATATATATATATATATATATATATATATATATATATATATATGAAAATTACATAAATATATATATATATATATTCAGTGGGTTAATAAATACTGTCACGGTGTCACAAGTATCTCTGGAGCCAAAAAAAATTTGAGTTGCAGTGCTTGGAAGTAAAAGTTCAGTTTAAACAATCCATTTTTCTCAAAAAATATGGTTAAATAATTGATCTTTCCAAAAGACTTGTGAAGGTCAAACTCTGTAACTGTGCTTCTAGGAACATATTGCCTTCTGTGAATACATGCAGGTGTGCTGTCATCAAGATTCATAATGATACATGCATGTGACATACTTATTCTTCTAACTAGATAAGCAGATCAAAAGAGATAGAAATAGGACCTTTCAAGGAGGAGAGGGCATTCTTGACCTTGAGCTCACACCCCTCACAGTCCATCCTGACCTTCAGCTCCACTGTCTGCAGCTGCTTCCTCTTCTTGTGGCCATGGCCTCCACTCCTACCCAACAGCCCGGACAAGTACTCCAAGGTGCCCCCCATTGCAAGCTCTTAAGTATCAACAAGAAGAAGCTTTCAAGAACTAAAGAGATCCTTGACCACAGATGATGAGAGAAAGCAAGGGCAACAAGCTGATCATTTATATGCTGTGCAGCTGTGTTTGCTGTTCCTTGTACAGTGATAGGAAACAACAGAACCTTGGAAAAGGACCATAGGAAGCTACCCCCCCCCCCCTCTCTCTTTCTTGCAACAGTGCTTGTATTGATGTGATCAAGATAAGATGAAATCAATGATGTGAGAAGGGGCTACTTAAAAGTGGGAAAGAAAAGGGCTGTGAGGGAAATCAATGCCTTTTGGAAGAGAGCGGGAGGGTTCTGGAAGTTACAGTGGTCTATGCCTCTATGGCCTACAGGCATTATATGCCTGTTGTTTGTCTGTCTGTCTTGCCAACCCTGTGTGCATGCACTCCCCTTTTGTAGGCCTTTGCAAAAGCACAGCACATAGCCAGGGCCAAAGCTGTGAGCTGCACAAAGCTAAAAACGTCTCAAGTCTGAAGGAAAGAACAGCTGCAGAAAAGTTTTGAGGAAAATAAGCAAAACCAAAAGGAGATGGCTCTGTACTTACTCAGATATTTCTTGCAAGATCGTGCTTGTATGTTTTACATTCACTCTTCAGTAAAACCGAGCAAACCAACCATTGTGAAAAGAAAGAGCAAACAATAGTACCAGCCTACATGATCATATCTGGACATGGTGTATATACGAACATGGTGTAAAATGCAGGACGGCGCCATTGTGATGTCAACAAAATCGGAAGGCATGTCTCCATCGAATTTAGCTTGTGCTGTTGTGCAGCATGTAATTAAATGGTTGGTGAGTGAGACACGGACGGAGGCGATCGCACAAGCCGATCGGTCTCTCGGCCTCGCGTCCATGTCCATGTCCTGTCAGTGTGTGTCTGTCGCATTGAAGATTGCGTGCTCATTTTCCTGGACGACGACAACCGAGCACAGCGGCAGGCACCGTTGCATGCTTTGCTCTGCTCCGCCAACTCTCTGACTCTTTTTTCATGGGCTAAAACGAACAAGAAAAATCAGCTTTGTCAATAGCTTTCGGTTGCCAACTAATATCGTCTAGTAGTACTTTACTGTCACGATCGAATCGCCTGCAGTTAGCCAAGAAATATCAGGAATGATTGTTAGGTGGGTAATTTGGACCACCATTGAGGAGTGAAGAGCAACCTGCCAAACAAGAGATGGTGGAGCTTGTCAAATTCGTGCGCAAATTGTGTTACTGCAGCTGGGCAGGAGCCAGGATGAGTGAGGCCTCTAAAGGTGATAATGACCTGCAGTACATACACTGCTGCATCTGTCTGTTTATCATGCAAGTGTTCCCTGTCATGGTGCACATCAGCAGATGATTAGCAAAGCATGGTGTTCTGAATTTTGATGGCGTTTGTTCATGGAGCATGGCTTATCTTTATCTGCTGCCTGCTGACTGTAACAGCTTTGTGGTTTTGAACGAGGAAGAAATATGGTACATGGGAGGTGGGACATTGATGCAAAATACAAGAGGCTTCATCATGTCGAAATCAACTTGGAATTGAATTAAAAAAGTGATGAATGATCAAATTCCAAGAAGCGGAGCGGAGCATCCGAGATAGGTAGATAGATTTCAGAATTGACTCCATACCAACGAATGTACCAAAACCGAAGTGTAAGATAAGAACATTGCGCCCACGAAGAGATGCAGCTGGCAAGGGACCCAAAGATCACATCGCCTAGGCTACATGCATTGCAGTGAGATGATAAACAACAGCTGGTGGCTTGAGTCTATATCAAGTCACGAACAATGAGCTAGTCGTCTAGAGTTCAAAAGGAGCTCTTTTAGAGAGAGAGAGAGAGAGAGAGAGAGCGCATTTACAAGGACATGCAGAATTCCCAGTTCCGAAAGGTCAGGGAAGAGCGGTTGTTAGAGCATCTCCAATAGTAACTTATGAGCTAGTTCTAAACATATTATTTTATATTTTAATAGAAGAGACAGAAAAACTATCTCTTGATCAAGAGCTAGTCTCATACACACATTCCAAGATTATGTGAGAGTGTTATGTGAGGCTATTTATGTTATGAGTTATGTGCTAAAAGTTAGTACTATTGGAGAAATTGTTTTAGAGCTAGTAACTAGCTCATACTATTGGAGATGCTTATAGTTATTTTAGGGCTTATTTGGGACACAGCCACACAGGAATTACGCAATAATTTCACACTGAACTGTATTTACAAAAAAAAATCCTATGTTCCAAACAACCGTTATCTAAGAGCAAGTTTAATAAGGCTGACTATGCTAGCTATAAGAGAATCCATGTCAGCATAATCCTATGTGGAGGGAAGAGAAAAGGAGAGAGAGAGCCAAGCCGACTCCCATGCAAGAGTCAGGCTATAGCACAGGAAAAGAGACGTTATCTATGCATGTACCAATAGGACTAACTGTTATACCCATGCATATACTAAATGATCACACTATTAAATGATTAAGAGCTCTTGTGAAGACAACTTATAGCCAGCTTATTGTATAAGTTAGCTGCATCATTATCTTTTGATGACATAAAAATGTATTAGAGGTAGCAGCTATCTATACTATTAAACTTGCTCTAACTCAGAAGAGCATGATGCTTTTACTACAGTAAAGTATATTTATAGATAGTTTTCTGTGCCAGCCAGCTAGCTCATGATGTTAACAAAAGTATTTGGTTGAGATCAAAATATCTAAGGGCTCCTGATTCCTGTGTGACACATCATACCATGGGCTCCACGATGTCCCAAATCAAAAGGGAAAAGGAGACATGAAAAAAACAATGATCATAGAAGTGACAGCCTATTTCAACACTATCACAGACTAGCTTATCGATATAATTAGTTTAAAAAGTAAAAAGTTGTCCTTTTGCCATCCTGGGGAACCATCACGACTAGCTGTCACACACTGATGTTTGATAGGGAAAATTGGTGCGATAAGATCATCTTTGAAGCAACATCACACGCAAAATCTGACTCAACGATAAGATAAACAGTAGCGTTTATACTTAATCAAGATACCACTAAACTCCCAGTCCTCAACTTCTTATACTTCGAATTCTTCTGTTTGTTTTGGTCGAGAAGTTATGGGAGTATCAAGAACATGGACATGAAGGGCAAACAACATTGCCAAAACTATCAGATATTCATAACTGTAATCTTCAACCTCGCTCCTGAAACCACAGAACATGCTTTCAGCCAGCAAGCTGGCAGTCATCAAGCAAACAATCATTTTATTGCCACTTTGTCAACGAATACTTGCAGAAGGTGGGTGCTTTCTTCCGCAAATTATTACTTGGATAAAGCACTGCTAAGACCTTTCGGTGCGTTTCTTTTCCAATTCGGAACAAAAAGAATTGCTGTTACAGTCGTTTTCAGCCAACATGTAAAAAGAACAGCTGCTTAAACGAATAGCATACACATTAGATACATCAGTGAAAAGAAAAGGCGGGGGGAGTTACTATTCTCAGTATATAAGAAACAATTTATGGAAAATTGCTTGCCCTGGGATCACTCTTCCAAATAGCTTGTCGAGCAGGGAAAGTTGGAATGGTTAGGCTCTTCCATTCCGGATGGCAATGCACTAGTGGCAGTGACTGATCCAAATGAAGAAAGAGTGAAGAGAAAGAAGACCTACTCTATATGAGAGCTTTGATACCAACTTGTTGCATCTCACGCAACCGCCAAACTGGGTAATATGATTCTTCTGGCACCTCATCACTGTCCATAAGTTGCACGGCCCATGCATAATAGACAGTTTGAATGGTATCCTAGCATAATTCAAGCAAAAAACAGAAATATTACTTTACTACTACAAATATCAACTACACTGTTACCTGTCAATTAAGAGAAACCAATAGGAGCACATTATTATTCCTTAACATTTCGAACTGTTAAAGGGGTACATGCAATAATGTGTGCTCTGTGCTAACATATACTTTGAGCATCCAAATAAAAGAAATGAAAGCTTCAGCTATTCATATAAGCCTACCGCCTTAACATTCAACAACCTGCTTGTGCCTATAAGGCTCTAACACCAACTTGAGAATTGAAAGAAACATCTATGCAGTACTAGTTTCAGATCCAAGTCCAACTGCTTGTTTTGGAGCCAATAAGAAATAGAAACCTTGACAACTCTAGGTTACATGATTTGCTGTGTAAGCTTGATAACCATAATTAATTACACGTACTCAGCCAGACTGTATACCCCAGGAAGATATTGCTTTCTTTATATACTTTATTGAGAAATAAGGTTACTAAATGAGCAAAATTTCATGCGCCAGTAGATTCTGTTAAGCATGGAGTCACCATGAAGGAGAGTCATGTTAAAAGACGGATTCAATCACTAAGTAAACAATGGAGCTACCATCTATCAGCCTACCACACATAACACACATAAACATAAAGAACACAGTTACACATAGCCCTACACATAGCCCCAATACATAGCCTACCTGTCCTCCTTCTGTTACTTGTCCTTCTCTATCACGAACACAATAAATCTGCTGTGTTTGGAACTGAAATAGATTTTGGAAACAAGATACATTGTAAGCAGAACAAATAACAAAAATGACAACATTTAAATTCAAGATACAACTTAGGCGCTTACCGCTACGATAATGACTGGTGCAGTTCCCAACATTTTTGTTTCCCTTACATCTGCATCTGAAATGTGCAGAATCTGCAAAAGAAATGGAAAACAGAAGGCTTTTATGTGGTTCTTTTATTCCAGCTTAGGAGCAAGTGAGCAACAAACTACAGTTTGCAGGAATGAACCAAAATCTACAGAACAGGACCTAAACTGACTGGGTTAGAAAGGAAAGGGAAGACATCAATATCAAATTTCAAAAAAAAACTGCAGGAAAGGAGAATGTTCAAGACATAAGATCAATATTGGCCTACTTTGTGATCAAAAAATATGCCCTGTGATGCGTAAGCTTGCCTCTCTCCTTTGCAGCGTTCAATCACTTCCTTGGTGCAATACCTTTTTAAAGTCTCCACATCACCCTGAAAGCATAATATGTAATTTTGAGATAATAAAACTGCTAAAAATACTAATGTGCATATGATTTTTCGTATATATTAGACAGCATATTAATTGGTCACTTGAACTTCTAGGTATAGTTTTATTTAAGACTCACTAGTTTCATAGTTGCACCAATTCTTTCATACTTCTACACATTAGATTTTTTGTTTTAAAAAAGAAACCTATACAACCAGCTCACGTCATTAGGACAATCAGCATCATGCCAGTTCAATGATGAGAGAATTCCTTCTTAGCAAGACAAAGGTTACCTTTGAATATGCAGTAAGAACAGGCTTGATCATTTCTTGAACATCGCCAACAAAATCAGATAATGAAAAGGATCTGTGGACAAAATGGTGAAACATAATTCAGCTACATTCTAAAACTCCTCAAAGTAAAGTTACAAATCTTACGGATCTCGTCGCCGAATTTCCTTGAAAGACACTGCAGTTGCAGTTTCTTCAAAAATAGATTCATTCAAACTGCAAGGAAAGAACAAATAAATAAATAGACAGAGAATCAGAGGTAGATACATTGAATATGGCCATATAAAGAAAAGATATCAAGTGCTTTGCAACTGCAAGATTATTGCATTTGGTTTTCATCCCCATTTTTATTAATAACGATGTGGAAGCACAACTGAACATTGGCAACCAAGAAACCAAGAATGCACTTGGCAGTTACCAAACTTGGTGCTTTCAAGATACAGAAAGCAACATGTTAAGTGCTGAAATAAATAGCATAGCATAATGCAGGTTGAAATCCATCAAATTTCATAGCCAAATAACGCAAAGGAATAAGTCTACTTTACCTCCCGAACTATGGTGTTGGTCTAAGTTTCAATCTCTAATTACGAAACCGGGCATCCAACATCCCTCGTCTACTTTACCCCCCCTAAACCCAAACCATGGTGATTTCATTTGACGTGGCGTCTACGTGTCAAATGGTTTTGACACGCAAACACATTTTCAATGATATGGCAGCCACTCATCAAATAAAACCAAAAAAATATTTGTGGACCCACATGTCATCCTCTTGTCTACTTTCTTCTTCATCCTCTAACGTGTTTCTTCTTCCCATCAGCAGAGCGGCGTAAAGTACAATGGACCCCACATGTCAGCCTCTAACGTGTTTCTTCTTCCCCATGTCTTCCTCTCTCCTATTCTCTCTCTTCTTCTCCCATCGAGGGAAGGAAATTACATAGGACTGTTCCTTTGTGCATCAAGAAGGACCTCATCCACTGTAAATATGTGTCCTAAGCAATCTCAAAGCTGCCATCTCTTCAAACATTCCAAACGGGAAGGAATCAATCAAGAAGAGCTTGTTTTAAGCTGCCATCTCTTCAAACATTCCAAACAGGAAGGAATCAATCAAGAAGAGCTCGTTTTGGTGCGGGAATTGGTGGATGTCGGCGGTGAGGTGGTTGAGGTGCACCTCCATCCTCTGTCGAGTGCCATGGTTGGAACTGGCACACCTCAGCGCACTCCGGCGAGCGCCATGGCCGGATCTAGGCCCATGCTCTGCATCTGCATCTCCTAACACTTTCAGGTTCCCAGTTCATTGCTTAAAGCAAGGGCACATACACAATAATACTAGCACTAAATGTTCATACTGTGCTCGCTACTCAACAAAAATTCCCCAATTCATGAAATTCACAACAAGGCTAATCAGATGACCTGGAACTGTAAAAAAATCACATTTTTCCTAATCAACAACACAAATCAAACTAATTAGTGCAAAGATGCAGCTACTTCTCAGTTCCAATTGAGAAGCACACATCACGCACAAGCAAACTAAAAGCAAAGAAGAGCGCAGATACAGAACATGAACCGCCTCCGCCAATTGGTGTGAAAGGTGCTCTGTACAGGGGAATGTGCCAGGACACCCGGAAAAATTGGGGATTCGAGTTGGCTGGACATCATGGAAGCTGCAGCAAGAAGCTGAATGCATGGTGCCCAAATTCATTAGTTCGTGTCGGTGGCGGCGGCCATGCTGGAGCATGCGACCAATCAGGCAGCAAGAAGATCACGTCTTGGACATCTTCCACAACAAATCACACCCAAATCCCAGAATGAATTGCAATCTCTCTCCAATCAGATCTGATGGATCGCTTATCACAGTCAGCAAGTTCAGGCGGCAGGGCCTCAACATGCACCACAGCAGAGCCATCATCAGCAGCAGCCAGCAGGAACTCATCACGACGCTGGAGGAGGCCACAGGCCTGACGAGGAGTGGCACGCGGCACGGGGAGCAAGAGGTGGTGGCTGCAGCTATCATAGCCGCCTCCATGGCTGGGTAAGATGAGTAGGATGAGAGGTGGAGAGGAAGTTGCAGCGGTGCAGTACTGGAGGAGGCCACGGGTCTGAGCAGAAGCAGAGGCTGTCAAGATTTGGAGAAGAGGGGGGAGAGGGAGAGATTAGAGAGGGAAGAGAGAGATGAGTAAGAAGGGGATGAAGAAGAAAGTAGGAGTGGCTGCCATATCATCAAAAATGTGCTTATATATCAAAACTATTTGACACATAAATGCCACATTAGATGAAACCACCGTGGTTTGGGTCCAGGAGGTAAAGTAGACGGTTTTGATAGTTGAGCGATGTTGGATACCCGGTTTCGTATTTGGAGTTTGAAACTTGGGACCAACACCATAGTTCGGGGGGTAAAGTAGCCTTATGCCTAACGCTAATAATAGAGTGCAATCATACTCTTGAATTTTCTGAACTACTGGATTGTCACTCGTCTCCCATCGCTCTCGGACATCCTCAGCTACCTGCATTTGCAAATGCAAAACATACAAATCAATACTAGAAAAAACTATGATCCACCAGTTTCATAAAACAAAACTGTACAGCATTCTGATGGTACCTCTTGTCCCATGTTTACGACAGGTTTGGTGTATTCATTCACTCTCTTATAGACTTTATGACCTCGCATCTTTTTAGAGAAAAAGGGTTTCAGATAGGAGATTCATGTGGAGAAAAAAGGAAGGAAAGTTCAGGGGTCTCCTCTTAAGATACCTTATTCTTCAATGCTTCCCATTTTTCACCCAATAATGACTTCTTTGTTGGTACAATAACTAAATCAGTTCTTGTACTCTTCTCTACTGTTGCAGCAGAAGCATGCCTAGCATGATTTTTCTTCTTTCTGCTAGAGCTAGAGCTTAGCTCATCTTTGACAATTTCATATCCCTGCTTGGCTAAAGTTGAGACTCTTGTGTCCCTCAACTTTGCAAATGCACCAGATACCACTGGTGAAGCAGATGAAAGTGTTGACCTCAATTTATTGAACAATGTATGGCTACTTGTGGCATCTTGGGACTTGTCATCTGAATGTGAGGATGCCTCAGTTTTCTTATGTTTTGAAGCTTCAGGTGAACCATCTCTACAACTTGAAGTCTCTTCTTTTCCTAGCCCAAAACTCTCCTTTACCTGTAAAGAACTCCATCAAGGCAAAGAAACCCTCTTTAAGGAAAAGCATGATCCATACTGGATTGAAGTGATATTGATTTATCACTAACCTCTTCTGTAGCAGCAGACATTTTTTCTTTGACATTTGCAGTAACCTGCAAAGGAACAAAACCAAATTTCTGAGCACAAAACAAAAAAGAAATGAATAGGACATGTTTTGGTAGATCAAACAATCCTTCTTGAAGACCATTGTGGCTGACTTACCTTTTTAGATGTTGCCTCAGCTTCAGTCCAAACATCATCAACGTTCTTGTAAATTGTCTCAGCCGTTTTCTTAGTTCTGCATAACTCAATTTATAATATCTTCAAATACACCTCCAAAATATCTGGAACTTCTTACATACAAAAACATACCTCACTGCTATATGTACAAGACTCAAAATGAAAGAAGTGCATGGTTTTTATCAATTTATACCTTACTTTGAGATCTTCCTTCACCACACCAAGTTTCTCACTGAACTCCTTCATGGATTTCTGGAATTCAGGATTACTGCAGTCGAAATTTGAAGTAAATAAAGCAAAAAAAAACAGTGATGATAAGCATAATGGGCCATAAAAGATGAGAAATATTGATAGTCATGCACCCTGGTAAAATGATTTACTTTCTTTTTTGGTTTTGGTGGTGGTGGTGGTGGGGACCTTAGAAAGTAAGGCATACCTCTTAGCCTCACCCTTCAGTTGCTTTGAGAACTCGTTGAAAACACTTAGATTCCGATTATTCAAATGCCTATATCCAGTAACAGCTTGCACATTGACATTTGTTGCCTACACCATGTTAAGGGAATATATAGCAATAAGCAAAATACATTCAGCAATGTAAAGCAAGGAATTAAGTAAGAAAATAAAACGCACAGTAAATAAAAATCCAGCAACACACCATATTCCTTAAATTTCATATTAAAGAAGAAAACAAAAGACATATAATACTCTTTTCTGGCAATTACATCAGATCAATTTCAAGTTCTTATTTATTCCTTGGTTACAGAACCATAGAAAAATTTACTGGTATGAAATCTTAATCAAATTCCACCATAAAAGAAAGCTCCTTTTTCAAATAAAATGTAAAAGCAGTAAAATGCAATTCCACATGCAGATCTTTAATTCAAAGCAGATACAACACCAATATAGCAAGCAAAAGGCTCCTCTCTCTTTTTTATGTTGAAACCATGACAAATTTTTCTCAGAAGTAATTTTATGTGCCCAACAACTTTAATCCATGGTGGTGGCTCTGTGACAGCATACAAAACAGGCACATTGGCTGTCTCAAAATAAAGCTGCGGCATTTCCCATTGTTGTCCTCTCTTAGTAATCCTCTAGACACAAACAAAACAAATAGTTGAATTCTCAAATATTACAGTCATCAGGCTCTTATGCCTTGTTCCAAACTTGCAATACTCTACCATGAATTGTAGCAAATGCACTTCATCTAAAGCTACATGTTGTTCAACTTCACCCCCAATATTCTTCATTCATGATCACATAAAAATATAAACGCACACAGACCAATTAAAGGTATACATTTTGCTCCAATTCCACAACTCCTTTCTTGGCTAACACGACCAAATTAACAGAAAGCAAACAGACTACATTAGAGCTAGAATATTTTCTCACATTCCACTACCTTCTGACGCGTGCAATATTGACAGACAGATCACAACGAATCAAAACGAATACATACACTAAAAACCACAATTTTTATCTCGCAAGTCACACCAATACTCTCCCATATCTCTCCACTCTCCAGTACACATTAAGCTACAATTTTCATTCCGCCCATTTCTCCGCATGCCTCCACCATCGATGAACAACTAAGACAAGCCAAAACAAATAGGTTTCACCCAAAAAAAAATTCCAGTATTTCTGCCATACTATACTCTCCACGCCTCCTCCGCTAACGAGCAATCAATCCCCTAAGATAATCGTACTCACCAATCGCAGCGCGGCCTCCGACGAGGGCTGCCTCAGAGCTCGGAGCAGCGCCGAGGTCGCCATCCCTAAAGGAAGCAGCAGGGCACGGCTCGGGAGCGGTAGGGTTCCGGAGGCCAAGTCGAGCTGCGGCGGCGGCGGCGGCTCGCCGGAGGTGACGGCGCACGTGCGGAGGAATGGAGGCGGGAGGAGGATAGAAGGAACCCTAGAATTGTTTTTCACGCGAGTGAAGGTTTAAGGGAACAGAAGAAGAGGAAGGGCTGAATCGTAATATTAGAAAGTTGTGTGCTTTTGTTAGCATGGTAATGTAATTGTGCACGAATAGGGAGGGGCTAATTGTAATAATGAAAAAAAATACGTGCCAAGTTTTTAACACTTGGAACGAAAGAAGTCTTTGTCGACTTGCATTTGCTTAATCGCTTTGATTCCGGGTTGCTATCTGTGGCCGAACATGGCTTTCCTGTTTTTTTTCTGCCTCTCTTATATTTTTGTTGACGTGGTATTCATCCAGAGTCAGGGCCTGTTTGGGAGAGCTCCACCAGCTCCAGATCCACCTAGATCCACCAGATTCACCTAGATCCACCGTGGAGCAGCTCCACCATGGATCTGGGATTCGTCAAAGTGTTTGGTACAGCTCCACTCTCTCTATCTCACTTCCACTGGGCCCCACGTCGTGGAGAGCTCCATTCTTCTTCCTCCCCATTGAGATGCACGCGCAGAGAGGAGGAGGAGAGCGGCGGGCGGCAGCGGCGCGCGTGGCCGTGGCGCGTGGCGCGGCGCGGCAGAGGGAGGCGGAGCGGAGGGCAGGTGAGGCGCGCGGCCGGGAGGAGCGGAGGCGGGGAGGCGGCGGCGCGGTGAGGCGGACGCGGGAGAGCGCGCCGGCCGAGAGAGGCGAGCACTGCACGATGGGCGGCCAAGGGGCGGGCGCGGTGGAGGGTTGGAGACGGTGCGGCGGAGAGACGGGAAATAAAAGATCGAACTGTTTTTTTGTGTGTAATCAGTGGCATGGTGGGTAATTTTTCCCAACTCCAGCAACTTGAGTTTGGTGGAGCACCCCTTGAGGTGCTCCATGGATTTGGTGGATCTGGAGCCAGATCCATGGTTTTGGTGGAGCAGATCCACGGTGAAGCTGCTGGAGCTGGAGGTGTTTGGCTTGAAAAAGTGGATTCGAATCTGTTTTTCGTGGATCTGAAGTTGGTGGAGCTCTCCCAAACAGGCCCTCAATCATCTCTTTGTTAGTGGATTCAGAGTGATCTAGATCTTCGCCACATGGACGAAAACACGAGGGGAACAAGAAAACAGGAACATAAAAGCCGCGTTCTCTGTAGCCAACCAGAAAACAAAAGATCTTCCTGCTTTGGTAAATGCTCGTTTAAATTAAACAGTGTGTTCATCGTGATTTTTTTAGACCAAGGGCTTAATTTCAGTAACCAGCAAGAATATGACCGTGCTGTACGCAGTTGCAAGAAAGTTTGGGACATGATTTGTTCGTCTATTTTGGATGAGTATTGACTTGCACAGTGTTTTCCTCTTCCTGTGTAGGTGCTAGAAGAGACAAGGATGAACGGATGAAGCTATGGCCTATGCTGAGTGGGAGCGAGTGCATGGATTTGGAATTAGGATTGGTACCTGGGATTTTTGCTGTGTGGAACCTGGGGATCTGCTTGTCCATGTGATGCTTACCAACTCCGCTGTCAATGAGGTAGTACCACTAGTGTGTTTTCTGTTAAAGGTCAGAGTGAAACTAGTGTGTGTTTTTGTTCGGTGTATGGTTTGAAGAGCTGAGCAGGGATGCAGATGAGCAGAACATAAACAGGGCATACAGGAGATTAGCCTAGTTCTATGACCCTGATGGTTCGCTTCTTTACCTTTCTGTATTTGCCTATTCAGCAATTCTCCTTACTGCATTCCACAGATTAGTTGGTTTAGGTGGTATTTCCGGACCTACAAATACGTTCCTACGAACATGATGTTTGTTTGTCTGTCAATTCATATTTTCTTACAATTTAGACTTAGCAAGCGCTGGTGTTGTTAAATAGGTTGTTTGTTTGTGAATGATCTTTCTGTCTGCCACAACACAATGTAAGCATCATGCATCGGTGTCAACGGTACAAACTTGTGCACCGTGCTGCTCTTCTCGGATATTACGTGGAAATAGAAGTTGCACGTTGATGACTATTAATTTCCAGTATTTGGTTTTCATTTAAATTATCGAGCAGGAATGTTTAATTATTTGTTAGTATGATGTGGATTCAGTTGTAAAGGATCAATTGCATTATGTACTGCAGGTCAATATCATCATTCATTATGTAGGATCGAATACTGCAATTAAAGAAAATGAATGATTGCCTCTGTTTTTTGAAATATCTTAGTGTTTGATGATAGTTTCGATCACTCGCTCGATCGCTCAACTGTCGTAAACTTTTTGCCAGTCGTAAACTTCGACCACTACCGGCAATCGTAACCTTTAACCACTTCTGCACACGTAAACTACGACCGCTTCATACTCTGATCTTCAACTGGTTAACACTCGTAAGCTTCGACCATTTTTCACATGCTCAAACTTCGACCAATTTACACGTACTCGAACTTCGACTGCTTTGCACAGGATCGTAACTTTGACTACTTCGCACGTACTCGAGACTTCAACTGGTTTGCATGTACTTGAGATCTTCAACGCAAGAGCAGAACCTCTAGATCACCTGTGCCTTCGAAAATTCAGCTCCTTCGAGTACTCGTATTTTCTCTATTTTTTTGGCAATAATGCGACACATTTGCATGTAGTCGTAAGTTTTGACCCAACTGCAATCACCAGCTCTTTTCGAGCAAATCAAGAACATATTGATTCAAAATGATGTTCATTGCTGTATTTTCGTGGATTTACAAAGTATCCTCAAAAGCACCCCTAAAAGCCTAACCAAAACTAAAGCATCCTCGATCTTCTCCAAAAGTCATACATCTACTATGCCCCTCCGACTCTATTTATATCCTCTGACTCCTTAAGAGTTCTCTTCGAATGGATCACGAATTCAAGTCCTAATTCGAACGGATCACGAATTCGAATCCTAAACCAACTCCTACAGCCAAGGGACTCGAAACCCTCCCAAACATAGGTTTTTCAAAATTCCAACTTTTCAACATCTCACGTGTCGAAGCCTCCAAGACCGCACCTCCCGTAACTCCTTTACACATCATCTACCTTTGTTCTCCACGTGCCCAAGCATGAGCCCAACCATCTCGTGACATCCTCGATCGTCTGAACCTCGGATCTCCCATCCTACTCCCGGTACTCATCGTCATCGACCATGATCGCCTCTATGCTCAACCTACATATGCAAAAGACCAAATAATATTTTTCTGGCACAAGTTCTCTCTAACTTAACCAACATCAATCCACACACGCATAACACAAAATAATTCACCTATAAACACGAACCAATTCAACCAGACCACACACCGGTCAGACCACCCTTAACATAGTGGTTAGACCACAATACCTGAATACTTCAGCACTTTTCAGTTTTCGCACAAAGTGCATCGACCAAAACTTTCACAAACGCAAATTTCAATTCAACCCATATCAATTATTCATCATCGTAATATTCACGACCTATTCACATAGTCTAACAATCTTCCTCTTGATAAATACATTGATAATACTTCAAAATTGCTTGAATGAGTTGTATTTTGAAAAAAAGTAAATCTTTTTAAAAGAAAACTTCAAGCTGCAAAAAATGAATTTTTTTTCTCGAACTACGCAGGAGAACTGTGTGTCATTTCATTAAGAAGATAGAAAAACAATGGAAAGAGGCGAAGAGCCTTTTCCAAAACCCACACAAACACACATGAACACACACACAAACACAAACACGACCATCACCAGCTCCTCAGAAAAGTAAGAGGTTTAGTTGACTAGGGCAAGTGATCTCAACAGCAATTCTTGGAGCGCTAAAGGCAATTCTCAAAAAATGAATTTGACAAACCACAACCACAAACTCTCTCAGAAAATTCAGAAAACTCCCCCTCAACACAATAGAAGCAATTTTAGCAATTTTCTACAACTCAAGAGAAGCAATTTTAGCAATTTTCTCCAACTCTCCCCACTCTCTCCAATTTCTCCCCCTTTAACAATGTAATCAACAATAAACTTTAGAGAAGAAATAATTCTAAGAAGAAACAATAAAAGTAAAAATCGAGAAGCTCTGTCAATTAATCCGGTTATTTTTCATTGATTTAATAATTTAACCAAGCTATCTTTTTAGTAGAGCTACCTAGATCATAAAAACTCATATATCATATAGCAATATCACAATAACTTTTTCAACATGATTTAGCAATTTATATTAATGATAGCCACCTCAACAATAGCCAAACCAATTATAAAGAACACAATAAGATACACAACAAAAAGTCAAAGTCTAAAAATGAATCAAACATTAAATCAAGATGAGCTAACAGTCTCATGTAATAATCTATTACTCTACATTCAAGTCTTAAGTATGAGATAGCATTCAATCGCCGCCAACAACATCAGCAGGGAGAGCAGACAAGAGCACATCTTCTCGAAGGCACTGATTTCTTGAAGGCAAAGGTGATTAAAAGGTTCTGCTCCTAGTGTCAAAGATTTCAAGTATGTACAAACCAGTCGAAGATCAAAGTATGAAGCAGTCGTAGTTTATGACTGGTAAGGAGTTTTTCACAACTAAGTAATCGAGCAAGTGGTTGAACGCCGAACGGTTGAAATCTTCATTGAGCACTAAGAGATTTTAAAAGGCGGAGGCAATCATTATTCATTCACCCCCTAATTGTGGTATTCAATCCTACACCTTCATTCATAGTTATCGACCTCTTCAGCTTCCCTTTTTAGGCCTACTGACTGGGGAATATGCACCAACAAATTAACTCAAGAGTAACGAAACTACATCTAGCAAAGAAAAGTTGTGGTAGGCTGGTAGTTTGCTTACAATTAACAGGTGAATTGAGGAAGAAATTGGTGCCGTAGGAATATAGGAGAGACTACTTTTTGGTGGATTCATGCTATTTGGCATGCATAACCAAATTATTTTTTTGTCTATTTTTATGTTTATGATGGTAAGGGAACCCTTGAGGAAGAAGAGACTGCTGAAACTCGTTTCATCAAAATCCAAGCAGCATATGAGCTGTTGGTTGATGATGAAAGGAGAAGGGCATATGATAGAGAGCATCACGCGAATCCAATGAAGGTCTACATTTCTGTGTTCCACTACTCCACTTAATTGTGTCGATTTGATGATATGCAGCATGCCGTTGCATGTTTGCGTTTGTTAATTATTGTTGCTGCTGTCGTAATCAAGGGCTACCAGTCTTAACCACATAATATGAATTACGTAGCGAGTTTTTCTCTCCTGAACCAATTCCATGATTCCAAAACCAAGCAAAGGGAATTAATTAAAGCTAACACAATTGCATCCTTGTGAGATAACTTCTATACTCTTGGAGTTCATCGTGCAATGTTTATTCTCGCTGCAAAACTGGGCCAGGAATAATGGCATTCAGCAACAACTAATGGATGGTAATAAAAGCCAAATTACTTGGCCTTGCCATTTATCTATCCAAATTAATTGGGCCTTGCCATTTATCTATCTTGAATAATTAAACATTCTATTGCCTTATGTGTAACTAGGAGCACTCAAAGCAAAATTAAGAATTGTTAGATCATTATGATAATTTGGAATTGAAAGCACTGAGGTGCGCTGAAGAGCAATTTCTGTATAAAAGAGGTATTCTTGCTGTTCTGAAAACCATCTTTTCCATTGATCAGGCTTCTCAGGCATGGATGGAATGGGTGATGAAAAAGCGAAAAGCTTTTGACAAACGTGGCGACATGGCGGTAGCTGCTTGGGCTGAGCAACAGCAACGCGAAATGACGCTACGTGCGCGCCGTCTCTCACCGTCGAAGGTAACAATAGAACATTTCTTTCTATCCTCCATGGCGTCCACATCATGCTGTTCTCATGCTTCTTATTTCTAAATCCACATGTCTTATGGTTTACTTTGAACTACTGGATCCAGGTTGATCCTGAGGAGGAAAGGAAGTTATTTGCCAAGGAAAAGAAGGCATTTGCCAAGGAAAAGAAGGCATCCATGGAATTCTACAGCACAACTCTAAAGAGGCATACCCTTGTCCTACGAAAATGGGACATTATGCGCAGGAAAGCAGAGGAAGATAAGAAAAATGAGATCAGTAGACTTTGGCTGCTGAGGGGCTTGAGTTAGATGCAGACAAAGATGAGGACAAAACTTTCTTAAAGTAATTCTATTCAGTATTTACTCACCAATTTTATCCACCTCCATCCCGGAAATACCTGAAGGTTTCACTGAAGATCCATCTAATGAATATATAAGGGGAGAAAATTTGACCTCATGGGAAACGCGGAGTCACACACTGTCAATTGTTGGATCGGGAAGGAATCCTCTCGATGCAAATGTAGGGTTGTCCATGGAGCAGAAAGAAAAGGGGGGAAAAATGAAGTGATCCATCAGTGCCGTTTGCTGCAGCCTTGTAGTATGATTGAACCAAAAAATTATGTAGACCCTCTTCCACTACTGTCAGCAAAAGTTGGATGAGATTTGCAAGAGAACCGACTGTGTATACTGCAAGAAAGAGAAACTGCAGCTTCAAAGCTGTCCTCTGCAGCCTCCGCCGGGACGGATCGGCCAAGCAGCTGGCATCGGTTTAGTTCTATTCTGCTTATAACTTATAACTTTTTTCAACTAAATAAATAAAACAGTTTCTTCGCCGTTTTTTAAAATAGTTTTTCAAGACAGCCTTTTCAAAGTGGCTTATCATCTTTCGATTCGTTCACATAAACACTAGTGTTAGGGTTAAAAATTATCAGCTGTAAACGAAAAGAACCCACTCATTATCTTCCCCCCCTCGTCCAGTGAAACGCACGGTGCTGCCTACAAGTACGCCAACCACGACGAACATGGCCACTTGCCAAGCAACACCAGCTACGTATACGTACGTACAGATGCCACGATCTGTATATGCCAATCTGCACCAGCGGCGGCAGCACTGATTTGATACTGAACTTAATCAGCTTCAGAATCTGCACTCTGTTCTTGCGATGGATCCCTACTGGTGCTTCTACTGACTACTGCTAGGCCTTGCTTGCATTGCATGACTAATCTGTTGCATGAATATTAACTAATCTGTTGCATGAATATTATCTAATCTGTTGCAAACTGTTGGCATTCATGGAGTCGCTGATGGATGGTACGCCATTCATTTCGTTTCACTGCGACGAGACAGGAACATTCAGAGCCTTCGCTTGCCACAAGCTGCAAATACGGCGACATGCACAGCACATACCCCTCAAGAATCAAGTATCCATGGGCCTGCTGCTTTCACATTCTCTTCCAAGAGGGGTGAGACTGAGAGGTGGTTGCGAATGTTGGGGCTTTTGCAATCAATCCAGTAACGTTCATGTGGTTCCTACCACATGAACAACCTCAATACTGAAACGAACTTTTTATTTTTGGTATATACATAAAAATTCAGGCCTTGTTTGGAACGGAGAAATTGCACATGATTTTACAGAAATTTTACAGTAAACAGTTTAATTCTTGCAGGAATCAAAAAAAAATTCTTGCGTTCCAAACGGAACCTCAATTCAATCTTGAGTTTCTGCCCCTAGATGTCAGAAGGGTCCAAAAGGTTTGGTTAAACGAATTCAAAATGCTGAGATGTGAATGGTAATTATGAACAAGTGCATTTGTACATGAAAGTTGCTTCTATTCTTTCTTCAAAGTAATTTACACAACTTTTAAAACAGAACTGAATAGTAGATAGTGATTACTTATCTTTTTATATGCTTTGAGATTAGTGTCACTCTTGTTAGAGCGAAAAACATAGAACCACCTTTGTACATACATGGGAGGTGTTACAGGCGCGTGAATACGAAAACTGCTTCAGCAAGGACCGCAGCGCCCACGGTGAGGCAGCCACTGAAGCAGAATCATAATGGCCCCATAACCCATGTGTTCTCTGCTCCTGCAAAACCATCGCCCCACCTGGGACCCCCGCCAACCTTCTCCGGTGAGCCCCTCTGGTCCGGTCCGGCCTCGCGTCGCCGTCGATTTCAGCGATGGCAGTGCCGAGCCGATTGGTGCCTTCGTGGCCGTCCATCCGGTGCATCATCGGACAGCCTGCCCATTCAACGGCGAGATGAGGATTGGATCCGAGGTTGCAGAGGATTGGGAGAGCCTGGCACTGCCTGTCTCTCCACAGCAAACATTGAAGGCTGCAGCTACGGACCGGTTCAATAACGCCTCCTGTGAAAGTTTGGCTGCTACAGGGAGGGGGCACTGGATTATCATACCCAGGCCGTACCTGCCCCAGAACTGCATGTGCATTGTGTAAAAGCTAGTAATAATCGGGCCAAATCGGAGTAACTTACAAGAAGCAGATCAAGCTGCAGAGTGGCAGACACTGTTGGGTAATATGGACAATGTTGTACAGTTCACAGGGTTTGTTGTGTAGAAAAACTTAATGAGTGGATAGCAAGACATTGGTCTCTAATTAACTCACGGAGAAAGATGGCAATGGTATCAATCAATCAATGGATGGATCAAATCCTCTTTACACTAAAGTTACCAATCAAACAAACCCTGGCTACAAGGCTCTGGAAAACCCACAAAAAAAAATGGGACAAACGAAAAATCGGTTACATGTACACCGGAAATTGAACGAAACTCACACTGTTATGGAACACAGTTCGTCGCAGACGGCCTTCATGTTAGGCCTCTCATTTACAGGAAGAATACACCTAAGAGAGATTGCGAGCAGCTCGTCCATCACCCTCGGAGATTCTTCCAAGCCTGCGATGTCTCTATCAAAGCAATCAGTTCCCCGTCCTTCCCTGTTGCACATTTGAACCCAGTCGGTCAGATCAACTGCACCTGATTGGCCCGAAATGATGTCCCCAGCACTCTTCCGCGTCAACATCTCCATTACAATCACCCCAAATGCGAACACATCAGCCTTAAATGACGGTGTAGGCTTGGTTGTGTTTGCCAGTTCTGGGGCTCGATACCCTAGTGCTCCTAAATTCAGTATTTGCTCGGCAGTGCCACTTGGAGTCATGAACCGATGCAGACCGTAATCCACCAGCTTTGGCAAGAGGTCAGGACCGGTCAAGAATATGTTAGTTGGCTTTAGGTTGCCATGAGGCAGGCCCTTCTCGTGGTGTAGGAACTGGAGGCAACGTGCCAGATCGATGGCAATTTTGAGGCGTTGACAAACTGAGAGGCGGGAGTATCTTCTGGGAGTCGACTCTGCAGCACAGGCAAGGAGATCATATTTTCAGCAATTACAGAAGTAAATGTTAAGTCCACGGAAATGAATGGCTCAGCAACTACATGCAACATATTCGGTAATAATATACATAAATAGCAGCAGTAGAAACTATTTCCCAGACAATGTGAGTACAAGATATTCCATAGTAAACGAACAATGTATATCAATTTAAAGGAATAATTTCCAAATATTGCTGATTCAGAAGAAAATGAGCAGGAGATTGTTACCATAAAGGTAAAGTGCCAAGCTATCGCCACTGACATAGTCAGAAATAATTAATCTTTCTTGCTCCTTAGGCCCCCAATAGAAGGCTCTCCATGAAATTATATTCAGATGCCGGATGGTGCCAATCCTCTTTATCTCCTTAGTGAACTCCTTTTTATGCTTTACAAGGCCAACACGCAGCCATTTCACTGTCAGCACATGCCCACTTTGTAGTGCAGCTTTGTATGTTGTGCCATGACTGCTCCTTCCAAGAACCTCTGCTGGTGCACGGGACAGGTCTTCAGCTGTGAAAACCAAAGTGCTGTCTAGGAAAATCAATTCTCCAACCAACCTGTCTGGTGAGTACACCTCAAAAGCCACAGGTTCATCATGGAATCTAGAATCGACAAAATGTGGTGATGTTGGCAATGCAGACCGTGGAGAAGACTCCTGAACAGGGACTGCGACAGAGGTCCCAGCCACACCAGAACTTGTGGACTCAACAACTTCCTTTGGACCAGCATAGCCATATTCAATAGCAGCTGCAGCTAATAGCTCTTTCTGGGCAGACATTGATCGAGCTGCAGATGTTAAGAGATGGTCATTTGAGAAACTTGTTTTAGTTGGTATAACATTATCTTGTGGAGAATTGAACAGATTTGGACGGCTTAATCTCCCAAGTTTTAGATCTCTAATAGTAATCTGACCTCTAAATCCATTTCTTCCACAAAACTCTTGAGTCCTGACCACATAGAGTGCCAATGCTATGAAGATCACAAGCAAAAAAGCTCCAATGCAGCCAACAATAAGGGCAACTTGAACACCAGCCTTACGTCCGTGAGACGATCGACTCTGAGCAACGCCAGTATCATCATTTCCAGCAGGCAGACTATCTGGGAAAACTAACAAGTCATTTCCAGGTCTAAAGCAAGATAAGGGGAACTTTTCAACACTTTTAGGAACAGTTCCTTGTAGATCATTGTAAGACACATTGAATATCTTCAAACCAGTCTGAGACATATCAGGAATTCTGCCAGTAAAGTGATTGTGAGATAGATCAAGATACTGCAATCCTTGAATTTTGCTTATTTCCCTTGGAATCTCCCCAGACAACTCATTCATCGCAAGAGTAAGGAACTCAAGTCTTTGCAAGTTTGAAATGTCTGGTGGCAAAGGACCAGATAAAGAATTACTGGATAGATCAACAATCTTGAGAGCAGGTTGAGAAGATAGCAGTATTGATTCAGTTGAATGGGTGCTCTGTAATGGAATAGTTCCAGTGAAGTTGTTTCCAGAAAGGTGTAACACTGTCAAAGTAGGGGACAGGAAGAAAATAGGCAAAACAGGTCCCCCAAGTGCATTCAGACTGAGATCAAGGAAGGATAACTTTTGATAGGTTCCCAACACCGAAGGGACGGATCCTGACAATGAATTATTCCGCAACTTCAGGGAGACTAAGTTCTGAAACTGCGAGGCATCATTTGGGTAGCTTCCCTCCAGTTTATTTGAGCTCAAGTCAATCACCTCCACTATACCATCCCAAGCGCGCAATATAGCTAGTTCCCCAGAAAGCAGGTTCCCACTCAGATCAACTGAGATACACTTGCAAACAGTGGCTGGTAATGAACCTGACAGCACATTTGAAGAGAGATTCAAGATTTTCAAAGTCGTCGAGTTCACAACTGGCATTGATCCTGCAAAATTACAAGGCAAGGCACACAAGTCATTTACAGCTGTAGACAAATGTCAATGACCAGGTTATCTGTGAATAACTATAAACAATATATAAAAACACAGCAAGGTGGCATATTATTTAAAGTAGTACATACTCAAATGTCAATAAAACTATATATATATTTGCAATAGTAGATCTCATGTCATAGCATTGAAATAGTTTGCTACAATTTTGTTCTTGATTGAAGAAATTCCCTGTGTAAAGCCATGTTAGCAAACTGGCATGGATCCTGCAATAAGTCTAACATAGAAGAAATCAAGAGTCAACATGATAGTTGGTCCAGTAAGCACAATTATTTGACTTTAAAGCTTATCAATCACCATTACGCAAAAAAAATGTTGGCTAATACTTAATACTATGTTATGTTATATAAATAATTATCGCTAATATGGCAACTTTTATGAAAGCAACACACACAAATAAAACCAAAAACACAGCTGCTAAAATCAGCTATAAGCCAGCGATGCATGCAAGTGCAAGGCTGCTGATCATCTCCATCAAAAGGCAAATGTCATAATTTCTACGTCACGACAAGCAGCATTCATGCAAAAGTCAATTGTTGCATTGCTCATCGAATCCTCCAGGAAAATGCTCATCGAAACCTTCAAGAAAATGGACATTTCCAGATTCAAGATGTAACGAACATTTTGCAATGCCATCACAAGGAATTTGGCTTCATTAGGAATATTCGCGATGCAAATGCTGCTGATGCTCAACACCTGATTCGCTGCATGTGTTTTAAACACCACATTGTGGGAGCTCACTGGCCATCCACATTGTTAAGGCATCCAAACAACACAACAAATCAACTACTAGATCACCACCAATTCAACTTATGTTGGGATTCCTACTGGTAGATCATGACAATTTGATAAGATACGTCCATTGACTAGGAAAAGGAAGGTACCTGAGAAGCCATTCCGGCTGAGATCAATCTCGACAAGCCGCATCGAGTTCTGTAGGAGTGCCTCCGGCATCATCCCAAAAAGCCCATTACCAGCCACCCTGAAAACCGCCAGTGAGAACCACGAATCGAGCCTCGGCACCGTCCCGCCAATCCTATTGTTGCTCAAATCAAGAACCTGCAAGTTCGTGAACGCCCCCACCGTCTCATTCCGGAAGAAGCCACCATTCAGCCTGTTGTGGCTGAGGTTCAGATACTTCACCGTGTTCCCGACGCTGGTCAAGCTCTCCAACTCCAAATCGACGCCCCCGGTGAACTGGTTGTCGCTCAGATCAATGTACTCGGCGTTGCGGAGCTCAGTGAGCAGATCGCTGGCATTGCCCCAGAAGGAGTTGCTGCGGAGGTCGATGCGGCGGAGGTTCTGGAGCTGCCGGATCCCGTCGGTGGGGAAGCCCCAGGAGAAGTTGTTGTAGGAGAGGTTGAGGTGGACGAGGCCGGAGAGGTCGGTGAGGCGGCCGGGGATGGGGCCGTAGAAGCGGTTGCCGGAGAGGTCGAGGTGGCGGAGCGAGGAAAGGTAGCCAATGGCAGGGGGCAGGCGGCCGGAGAAGGCGTTGCCGGCGAGGGAGAGGTTCTGGAGCGCGCGCATGCCGGCGAGCGTGACCAGCTTGAGCTCCCCGGCGAGGCCAAGCCCGTCAAGCGCGACGCCGACCACCGCACCGCCGTCGCACACCACGCCGCGCCACTCGGAGGGGCACGCCCCGCCGCCGTTACCCGCATCAGGCGTCGCCGGCGGCAACCAGGATCCCAGCACTGGGTCCTGGGCCCGGTCCGAGATGCCTTTCTTGAACTCGAGCAGCGCGGCCACGTCGTCGCCGGCGGCGCCGCCAAAGACAAGCAGAAGTAGAAGAGCGAGGAGGGCGGCCATGGATGCGGTCTTGGGAGGTGATGCGGGGCTAGGGTTAGGGTTTGGAGGAGCAGCAGGAGGTGGCGGCGGCGGCCATTGGAGGGGGCTGTGTGTGACACAGGGACAGAGAGAGGTGCAGACTGTGAAGGGGGGCCAAATTTTTGGAAATGGGAGGGGATGGATGGTCCAGTACAGACACAAGCGGTCGTGTACTTGTAGCAGCAGCAGTAGAGTACTGTAGATTTGTAGGGGTGGTGTTCAGCTAGTCGTGTGACTGCTGTGACTTGGTGTTTACTGTGCAAGTTTATCATGGATATGAATTATAGAGTGCTATATCTACTTAGCAAATTGTAAGAGAGAGAGAGAGAGAGAGAGTAAAAACGCTATTTTTAGTGTACTACTACTTGCCTATCTCTTTCATGTATCTGATCTTGTTTTTGGTTTTGGTTGTATGATGTGGGGTTTTTTTTGTGCGCATTTGTGTTGATTGGTTTGTGCTTGTCGTATATGTTGATCAAATGTTCATTGAGTTTTTAGTTTCCACATCTGAATACGAGTAGTTTGATCTGAATATGAGTGGTTTGATGGAAAAATGATTGTTGTTGAGGAAGGGTCTCACGCGATCTCGGGTTCACGACTATCTCGGAGCGATGATACTTGTTAAGAGATCTATCTTAACTCAAGTCTACAAATCAACCTTGGCGAGGTCCGCATGACTAATCTCGGAGGCTCAAACATGGCGAGACCCACCTGAGGCAAAGGACATAGATATCCTTAGAAGCAAACTAGGCTCCAAAGGCAAACTTATAACGTCGCTCGTCTAGCTCTACCATTGCATAAATAGGATCTCTTCTAATAGGAAAAGGGATGATATTTTGTAACAATAGACACTCACATTGAATACATTTGTCATTTGTGTGCTTCTCCTTGAGTCTCTCCTCATTCTTGGTGGTCTTCACATCTGATCGGAGGTGTCTCTATGTTTAATGTCTGATCTCGTTTCAACGACAATTGCATAATATGCATTTTTTTGTGATAACTTCTGATTGGTATTGTCGTAGCTTTCTAATTTATATGACTGAAGTGTGTTATAGTATTGGCAGTGAAGTGCATCACATAGTGTCGAACAAATATTAGAAATATGAAAAGTGCTTAACAACAAAATTGGTTATAAATGAATGGCAACGAATCACATGCCTCACTCATTACAAGCCAAACCTCACTTTAACAAAAAGAAAAGAAAAGGAATTATTTAGCTAAATTGTTTATTGCTAGTAGTACAGTGCATATTTCATGTCTCAAGCAAGTAGAAATTCAAAACCGCAGAGTAAAATTGAGAAAACTATTCTTTATTTACACGTTAATTAGCAATTACCCTATAAAACACAGCAAGTAAAATTGTGAACAATCAAGAAGGCAAATAATACTCTTCCTAATCAAGACGGCAAAAGAGAGGGAGAAGAAACGAATCTACCAAATGGTGTGTGCAGACACTGGGTACTGGTAGGAAAGTAACAGCCCCACATGCCCCAAAGGCTGTTTCAGACTTTGACCCCCTTCCTCCAGCTCAGTAGAGCTGCCTCGCTTTCTTTCCTCCCTTTCCTTACATTCCCGTTCTTTCTTCAGACCACTCAACAACACAACAGACTAGATTGAAAAGAAAAACCCTAACAAAACTCTAAAAAAAACAATAGTTATGAAGTTTACAGCTTTCACATGGAGATAGTTACAGCTTTCGAAAAAAATCAATAGTTACAGCTTTCGAAAAAATCAATAGTACAATGAGATGACTGGCTGCTAATCTCCCTGATCAACTCGGCTTCGGCTTCTGGCTTCTGACTTATTTTTCACTATTCATAAGTTTCGTCTTTTTCTGAACTTTTGGCTTTTTGTTGAGCTTTTTTGGCGGTTCTTTTTCCCGTATTTGTTTGTATTATACGTAATGGGCTAACATATTTTTTTATTTTTAAATTTTTTAAAATTTAATTATGCTAAATAAGCCTCTGTCAGCTACAGCGTTTTTTCAGCCAGCTACAGTATTTTCAGCTATAAACCACGAGCTTTTCAGCCGAACCGATCACCACCCTAGCTTATGCAAGGTCGATTTGCTGCGGTAGTAAATGGAGTGTGGTATTTATTTCAGTACCTCACAGAGTTTTAGAGAGACATACGGACCTTAGATTCAGGAGCATGTCCACATGTCCAATTATATATTTTCTGTACCAGATAGATCAGGGGAAATTTTTATCTCTCCTGCAAATTTTTAGGGCTTAACATTGACTATTCACAGGACATGTCTGTACTGTTCTCCTGTCCCTGTCTATGTAAAAAGGGAGGGGGTGCTATACAGTATTTGTAAATATATTCAACTGTACTTTTTTCTTAACTTCTAGTGTTCTAGAGCCTATTCATTTTTCTCTGTATTCTAGCAATCCTCGTATTTAATATGCAAATTTTCGAAGTTTAAGGATGACTGAAAAATAAGCTAAAACAATTATAGTACATGATAGATTTGAATGGATGATATCCTAATCCAGAA
The DNA here is from genome assembly GCA_036346575.1 of Dendrocalamus sinicus. Taxonomy (NCBI): domain Eukaryota; kingdom Viridiplantae; phylum Streptophyta; class Magnoliopsida; order Poales; family Poaceae; genus Dendrocalamus; species Dendrocalamus sinicus. Next base: position 3,477,503 of record CM070660.1, on the reverse strand, counting down.
TGCCTGCTGTAAGGAGGGAATAGCCTCTGAAAATGACTTTGGAGTTTGGAGTTTCTTGACATCAAGCTAAGAGTTGCCCGTGACAAGAGACAGCAGCGCTAAAAAAATTATTAGCACGATGGAAAAAAAAACATGAAGCTTAATTAGGCTTGTAAAGGCGCTATGTCAGGACAGGGAATATATTTTTAGTTTAAAAGGGACCAGCATGATTGGAGCCGCATAAGTAACATATTCTTCCTATTTTTTTCCCTCTAATTTGTATGTGCATTTTGCATGAGAGAGAGAGAGAGAGAGTCCTGACTGGTCCTGAGCTGGATGTAATTCCTTCATGGAATTGCCTAGTTGGCGCAAAGAACTAAGCTTAAATTGCAATCAGTATCCAACCATGTGTTGAAGCAGTTGTTTTGTGATTAGTTAAGCCCATGATCACATCATACACCATATGCGGAAACGCCAAGAATTATAAATTACTGCGATTAAACGGACTATTATGAATCCCATATACATACATACATACGCATGCCTGCCCTTGCAATCATTGTGAAGTGCTTAGGAAGTTTCTCAGCTTGATTAGGTAGGAGATTCATTGGTACTATACTCCTACCATGCCGTGTTGTGTCGTTCTGAATTGCAATTCTTGTGGCAATGCAATGGTAATCAGTTGGTTTGGATCATGCTAGTATTTTTTTTCTTATCTATGGAGGGAATCAAGTAATGTTTCACACTGAAGAATCAGATAATACCGAGTAGAATCTGGTTGAGGCTACCAACCCAATGCATGAGCTGTAACCAAACCAAACCGAGTAAGTTGGAATACATAGCTAAGGAAACCCGAGTCAATAGCAGTACCAGGCACGCCAAACTAAACAAAGGGAAAACGGGCAAGACGGAGGAGGAGGAGGAGGAAGAGGAGAGGAAGAGACTCTTCTGCTCGCCAGGATGTAGGCATGTCTCCTGCCCTGATTGAATGTGATCCATGTGCGATCGACCAGGATGTCATTTAAGACAGTGACTGTAGGGTAGGGCCCGCCGGCCGCTGTGGCAGGCCGGGCCCCATGCGCGCGTGTCATTAAGGAACTGCTCGCACGTATGACCGGTAGCAACTTTTTTTTTTAATATTTTGGCCCACTATCATCTGCTCTCTTTTTTTTTTTTGCAAAAATACCTTTTCTCCGAGTGCAAAAGACGCGGAAGACGATACGTGTCACCTGCTATGCCGTCATAGCTTGGCAAGAGGCCAGACGCGCGGCTAGGTGAGCTGCCGCGGTAGGCGAACAGCAGTGGCGAAGCCAGGATTAAAATTGAGGGTGGGCTGAATTATTTGACTAAACTAAGTTGACACAAATATAGTCTTTTACTCTTATAGAATTTCAAATTCATATAGAAATTATTCGCTACTTAGCCTGAGTTGCGATAAATCGAGAAATACGATAATGAAAAATTAGTGATATACAAAGTAGGTACCTCGACAATAGAAAGCGTATATCCAAGAATATATAATTATTCTGCTATGAGTCGGAGTAGCGATAAATCACCTGTGTATGAAACATATGAAAATTAGTGATATAATAGAAAATTGTGAATAACAATGAAAATTTAGATCATATGAAATATACCATAAATAAACTAATTTGAATCATGAGACAAATTTGAATCATGGAGCAAATATATTCTACGCAAATAAATTATTAATTTTTGTGATATACACTGAATGTAAAAGTCTAAAATCTAAACTCTAAAATACTTAATTGATAAGAAAAAACTAGAGAAAAATTACTTACTCTACAGATTAGACCGATCCTATTTGGCTATTTCCTTTGTTGATCTGATGATTATGATCTCACTTCTGCCCTCCGCCTCTCGCCACTCGTCTACTCGTTCGCTCGCACGCTCGCACTCAACTTGACAATGTGAGCGAATGTGCGAAGCTTGTGTCAAATCGCTCTTGCGTTGCTTATTCCTATGGCGAGTGCATGCTCTGTCGCATGGAGAATTGCTTGATGTAGAGCAAGATGATGACATTTCGAACATCGATGGACATATTCTTTACCTTCACCTTGCCGCCAAAGATTTGCAAAGTTGGAGAAAAAACAAAAGGGCACCAATCGTTGGAGTTGTTACTACTGCAAGCATTATTAGTTTTGGGTTCCTGGTACTCGCGCTCGTCGCCGGGGCCGGGGGGCTGCCACCGCCGGGGGAGGTGAGGCTCGAGCCTCACCAAGCCCCCCTGCTGGCTTCGCCCCTGGCAAACAGCATGGCACGACTGGCTGGCGCTACCGAACCTTCCAGCTTGCCACCACCTTGCTGAGCTGCCCTTGCTTGCGGTAGGTTGCTGCTGAGCTGCCCAGGCTCGGCAACCGAGCGCAGGGACGCGCAATGCAGCGGAATGATGATTATCTTCAGAAAAAGATGTGCTCCATTCGCATGTGAACAACGTGTTTAATACATCATTAGTGTTTCATACCGTAATTGTGATTTTGTAACATGAAATACGCTAGGTAGCCATGTTTAGTTGATAGCTGTGTTTCTGTAAGTAGCCATGTTTATTTATTATAAATAGCTATAGAAATACAGGCAAAACATAGCTAAAATATTTTTATATATGTCTGCACGTATATATTTATCGCTCTCATGCGATTACAGAATGGTCGTTATCTAAGGACTTGATCTTATTTTCCTAAATTAAAAAGCAAAAGTTCTATTATATCTTTAAACAGTTACTAATACCCTCCTGCTCAACTGTAAATGATCGGATCAGATGACATTGGGCCATATGACTACTTCACCATGGAGAGGACGAATGAGAGTTCGACGACATATTGTGCAAACTAATGCAATATCTATGTTACTAGCACTGTTCCAACTTCAGGAGACAGAAGGGCTAGGAGGCACGGATGATGGAAGTCTTCCTGTATGCAAGGGATGGCGAGTATACCCCCGCATATTTCGCACGGAGCACCTGATGAGCACTTCTACCGACACCTTTCAGGATGCTGCCCACTAAGTTTGTGCTTGCCTGTGTGAGATCTACGAGGCCACCATACTGACCTCCCCGTTTTGCTACTATCCACCCCCCTGAGAAGGAACACGCTATGGCGAGACCTTCATCCCCAGCTCCGAGGACAACCCACCCCTGACCCACCATGTTCAACTCACCCGAGCTATGGGAGCCACCTACACTAAAGCTCTAAAGGAGATCTCAAACCTCCGCCAGCTCCTTACCACCAGCTATAGCCAGGCCAAGACTCTTCGCGCTCAACTCACTAAGTACGAGAAGGTCTTGGCTCTAGTGGAGTGTGAGAGGAATGCCACAGTCACTGAGCTCGAGCGAACTGCAGTAACAGCAGTGGACCCAACCAATCACCATAGGACAGTGCATAAGAGCGTGCGGCACCCTAGCCCACCGATTATCCTCAACATTGGAGAAACCAGTCAAGACCACAATCATTCCCGCACTAGCTCAACTAGCTACAGTAGCTCCCATTCTCGCAACTACGAAGAGATGTTTTGCAACAGTAAATGGGTGGGAAAGAAGATGGGATCATACCCCGATAATTCTTGCAAGGATGCACCCGTGTCGCAGGAGTTTCCATGGCCGCTGTGCGACTACGATAATCTAGCACATATCATTTAGTCCACACATCCAGCAACTGCCAGTGGGGCGCACTACATGTGCGCCAAAATTCTTATAAGCACGTATTTGCTATTTCATGTTGTATGTTCCATTTTCGCATATCTCTAACCCACTTTGTCCATGCTGGCAGAGGATGGAGCGCTGCTACTTCTTCCAATGGATAGACTGTCCGGATAAGTATGACAGGGTAGTCATCGAGCAGAAATACATACTCAACTACCCAGTGGCACCTAAGAGGTTCACACGCTAGAAACCTTACACTCCGGATGATAGCAGAAAGGATATGGGTAAGATGTCGGTGGTCCGCAAAGCCCCCGCTGAATGCCAAGTTATCTCTAACTGGGACAAACTTGCATAAGTTATAGAAACCAAGTATTGGGCCTGGGTTGCGAGGGTGAAAGCTCGCATGCAAGAGAAGGGAAAGGTACCAATGGACCCAAATGTATACAACAACTGACCAGAACCATGGCTTCGACAAATATGCACATGTATCTTAGCTATAATTGAGGTTGATAATTCACGCATGTTGCCACTTGTATCATATGAGTAATGAGGTGAACATACACATCTAACCAAATCCCACGTGCTATGTAATTCGCACATTCATTGCGAATTGCTTTGTCGGTCTACACAAGGTCCATTACGATAATTATTTGCAATAACGTATCTTTACTATTTAACACAGAGAGTTTACGGTAGTGGTTCATCTGTCTCATCGAACCCCTTTGCACCTTTCTAAAAACTTTCTATGAGCACGCGAACAAAAGATAACAGTATTTCTTAATACATATCAAAGCAAACGTTTTCAAGTAGTTTACATGGGGAATTATTTTTGGAAGCAAACTAACAAGTAGAGTTAGAGCAAAATCTAAATTAATGAATATAATTGAAGCAATTTTGAACCGAGTCAACAATTTTTTCCACCCTTGCCTTGCATCAGCCAAGCCACCTGCTGAGCCAACGTAGCTTGCCAGGCACCTGGCCTGTCGTGCCAACTCATCCAGCCGTGCACCTGGCCTACTGTCGAGCTACGATGGCGTGACAGGTGACACGTGTCGGCTGCGGCACCTTCGAGTTTAGGGAGGGGGCCATTTTTGTAAAAAAAGGGTGTTAGGGGTTAAAATTAAAAAAGGTTGATACAAGGCTAGGGACGGAAACCAATGCCTATGAGAAAGTGTTCAGCAAGCGTGCTCTTCCCATTGCTGCATATTCGGAGTATTATGACCTGACAACCGAAAAAGTGCTAGGGACGACCATTGGACTACTGCCTATTCCCAGCCTTGTCAACAGGATCATCAACCACACCATTCTTCCCAAGAGTGGAAACTATGATGCTATTCGTGGCCATGCGTGGAATGTGATTGACTACATTATGCGCGGCCAAAAGTTTGATGTGGTGGATCTCATCATTAGGGGGATCGACGCCAACAAGAATGACAAGCAGAAGAGGATTAACTTTGCACCATTCATTATGGCTTTGATCATTCGCAAGATTGGATACCGAGGAGCACTCTGCACCCCGCACAAGCCATATAAGCCTCGCAGAGGCCCCTTCTGCTCTGCTCGTTCCGTGCTCGGCCTCGGCCTCACCCACGTGCAAGCACTGCTCCTCCTCCCGTGGCGAGGGTGATGTCTCGCTATCTCAAATCTACTCCGCCATTCTTCGTCTTGAGGAGCGCCAGGATGTCTTGATCACCACTGTGTCTTCTCTTGGTGATCGTGTCTCGGCTTTGGAGAGTGCAGTTCATCCGCCTTCTCCAATTCACTATGGTCGTCGCACTGTCGCCAGTGGACCTTCTTCTCCCAAAGGCACTCAGATTAGCTCTTCTTTTGGTACTTGATGCCAAAGGGGAGAAAATGAAGCAAGGAGGAGAAGAAGTTTAAGTCTTTTTCTATCTTTTAGCTATGTAATAAAATATGGTGTATATGGTGTAATGAACCATGTGATGCTTATGGATGTTTATGCTTTGTAATGAACTATGTTTGGATCTCTTGCTCTAAATGCAATGCTATTTACTTGTCTATGTGTATCTTTGAATTTTCTGATAATGAGCTTTAATTCTATGTTGTGATCATGCCTGCTCATTTTATTTTATCAATAATATTCATGCAAATCTTCATAGAAGTTTATGCACACATTTAGGGGGAGCTTTTTCAGTTTTTGAATTGCAATAATTCCCCATGTTCTTAATTGGCAAAATTTCAAAGATGTTGCGATATACAACTTGCAGACAAGGAGTATATCCAAATCTTAAATTCTTCTCAAAATTTGCTTATGTTGTCATCAATTACCAAAAAGGGGGAGATTGAAAGCATCTAGGCCCCTAAAAATATTGGTTTTGGTAATTAATGACATTATGTGAATATGGGACTAATATGTGTGTTAAGTGTTTAAAAGGATTAGTCTAAATAGCAAGGAAAGAGGCACATAAAATGTTTCGACAAAGATTCAAAGATCTCAAGGGCGTCAAGGTAAATAGTCTAGGGCTATTTTAATTTTACCGGTCTTGGAGATAGGTTGGAAGACCGGATTATAGAATAAACGTCGTACTATTAAGAGGGATCATGGTGATTGCTTGATCATGTTCAAATGTGCCCATTGGATCAATTTAGGATCATGCATACACTTAGAAATTAAAATTAAAACAAATCTGTGCATTGTCAGAAAATCCGGTAGTTCCGGTGTTAAATGGGCGGAACTACCTGGCCTGAAATACCGCGCCGGCGAACGTTTTTCGAGAGCGCCGGACTCGGTCTTAGTCTCTCGGAAACGGAAATCTGCGGGTTGAATCGCGGAACTACGGATGGCGGTAGTACCGCACCGAGCGAACTTTATTTCCAGAGCGCCGGAGTTTAACTTAGCCTCTCTGAAACGGAAGTACCGCGGATTGACCTACGGAACTACCGCAGGTGCGGAAGTTCCGGATACTCGTGCGAAACTTTATTTCCAGAGAGTGCCGGGAATAAAACTTAAACTCGCTGAGATCGGAAGCACCGGGTCTTGGAGCGGAACTTCCGGACTTCCGGAAGTACCGCGATTTCAACGGCGGTAGTACCGCACTCATTGACCAACGGTTACTTCTGACTCACTGACATAGCCGTTCTGACCAGTCAGCGAGAGTCCGGAAGTACCGTGGTTTCGCCTGCGGTAGTTCCAGATTTCCTGATTTTTTCAGGATTGTTTAATGTAACGGCTATTTGAGGTTGGTGAGGGTATAAATACACCCCCACCAGAACTTGTACATGTGGTTGAACCTGCATTGAATACATTTGAGCCTAGTGCAACCTCTCACACCTCATTCATTCACTTGTGTATTCATTTGAAGTAGTTGACCCAAAATTCAAGTGCATTGCATTCTAATTGATCCATTGAGCACTTGAGTGAGATCAAGCCGCAGTGGTCTATTCTCTTGGTGCTTGCCGGCACCTAGACGGCTTGGCGGAGGTCCGGTGATCTTCTCAAGAAGATTGTGAGAAGGCCCGGAAGATTGTGAAGGCTTGGAGCTCGCCTACCCGGAGAGGGAAAGGGCTACCAATAGTGATCGAGGTGTTTAGGCTCATTTGTGGAGCCGGTCCGATTTGTTCGGGCTTACCTCAACGTGGACTAGGGGAGACCGGCAAGTCTCCGATCACCACGGTAAAAAGTAATTGTGTCATTTGTGGTTTGCTCTCTTGTGATCATTTTCATTCAAGCAACGCTCTTCATTCATATTACTTGATTGCTTACTTAGTTAGAGTAGCAATTGTTGTTCTCTACCATTCAACATTGTTCTTAGTCGATTACTTGTGCTAGTGATTGTTTGAGCCTCACTAAGTTGTTTAGTGGTGTTATCGTTATCTTGCTCTAGTATATCCATCAAGTTTAAAATTGCTAATTAGAATTAGACGAAAAATTTAAAACCTCCTATTCACCCCCCCTCTAGTCGGCCTCCTCGATCTTACAGGCGGACCCAAGGCCCGGCGACCCTGGGCCCCTGCCTGGGCTCCACTGTTGACTAATTCATGTGCTTGTTTGCTAAGTCTGGGAAGACATGTTTTTCAGGGCTATATGCGCAAGATTAGGAGCATGTAGACCGAGTAGTTTCAGTTCAATGAGCATTTTCGATTCAAAGATAGCATCGAGTTTTTTGATCATAAGCATTAGAATAGTTCAATGCATGTATTCAGTTTCTTTCTCGCACTTTATATGGGAAGATAACCTGTAATAATCGTGCTCAATTCGCTCATACTTTGTAACACATTGCTTTTAACAGTTCAATACATTTCCTTGCTTCTCAAGTATCCCGCATTCTTCGCCATCGTTTATCTCCAAAACACAAAGTGCAGAGTGCAGTGCAAGTTTTGTTTCTGTGTGCATCGGTGTGGACTTTCGCTAACATCCACTACATATCCGCAAGTCGTGTCGAGCACCGCCCGCACCGCCACCGGCCGCCGAGCTCGCGCCACATTGCCGCCTGTGCTCGTCAAATTCTCTGGGTCCACCACTATGAGTATATACCATAAAAATAGTTCAAAGTAATTAAACTGAAGTTGAATTTAATTTTTTTCGGAGTTTGACATCTCAAATATACTTTTTTGCGGGTATATGAAGATACCCACATCAAATGTTACGAATCTCAACGGGTATTGATATGGGTGCCTAGGCACTGGTGCATAACACACACGAGTGTTTTATGCACCCAGGTGCCTAGGCACCCATATCAATACCCATATATATATAGAAAAGGGGCACTATGGTGTCTAGGTACCATGATTTCAAATGCGCGAATTCAATCTAAATTCGGATATATTTTTTGAAAATATCAACTTTAGGGTATGTACCTATTTATAACAATTCAAGTGAAAAACATATACCTTCGATAAAATATAGTCGATTTTAAAGTTTCGAACAAATTAGATCAAATGCTTTGTTGATTTATATATATATAAGCAACACATACCTACAATTAAACTATTGTTAAAAATATAATTACAATTCAAATTTTATTTTAAATGTGTTTAAACTAATTAAACTAAACATCCAAAAAAATAAATTTTTTATATATAATATATAAAAAATATCTATTTTAGGCTATGATACTCAAGACACCATGGTGTTAAACAGTTCGTGATTAAGGCTCCGCTCGGTTGGGCTAAAAAGCTGTTGCTTATAGCTGAAATTGCACTGTAGTGGCTGAAATTTTACTGTAACTGAAGATGATTTATTTAGCATAATTAAATTTAAAAAAGTTTAAAAATAGAAAAAAAAATATGTTAGCTTATTACGGACAACGTGAACGAATATAGGAAAAAAGAACCGGCAAAAAAAAGCTAAAAATGCCAAAAGTTCAGAAAAAACAAAATTGAATAGTGAAAAATAAGTTAGAAGTCAAAAGTTTAGGCTGAAATGAGTGGGGCCTAAGAAGCAGAGGTGGGAGCTTAGCGTATTCTAACTCCACACACAGGTTGCGTGTCATGCATTCGCGGTTTCTTCTTGAATTATCCAGCTAGCCCCGCAGCTCGCATGGTAATTCGAGGTTAGTTTCCACCTCCCTTTTGTGCTTCCCCTTCAGTAGTCTGTACCGTAACATGCATGGATGAAGGTAGTATACGATGCCGCGTGGATGCACCTGAGATGAAGTGTGTTCTACTGTATTCGTAGCAAAGTGCTTTTGAAATAAAGGTATGTTCTAAATAGCGATGGCTTCTGGTTTACAAAAAGTTGTTTGAAACGAGCTAATTTTTTAACGTAGTTCTTTTTCTTTGCATTAGCCGTAGAGATATAATTATATTATATTATTTTTTTAATTAAATATTTTAAAAAAATTAATAGCTATTACAGTACTATTTTAGCAAAAGACAAAATCCACACTACTTTAGAACAAAACAAAAATAAGACAAATGATATTCAGACCACGTTACTTTTTCGTGCAAAATGGTGCTCGTCACAAGGGTGGGTAGGGCTAGAGAGGGAGTTGGCCGGTTAAGCCAATAAATAAACTATTTGGCTTAAGGTCGAGACACTTCAATCTATGGCCTAATATAGGGTATATTTTTTATTGTGACTTATGATTTATGGCTATAGCTTATAACTTTTAACTCTAATGCGAATGTTCGTGTGAACGAACTAAAAACCGATAAGCTGTTTCTAAAAGATTATCTTAATAAATCGCTTCAAAACGACGACAAAGAAACCGTCCTATTTGCTTATTCGAGAGAAATTATAAACCATAAACTAAAAAGAATAGCCTATAATCATGCTCCATGACATTGAGATCTGATGCCAGGGAGCATATGGGAGCAGAGATCAACGGGGCAAGGGAAAAAAAGAAGGGAAAAACCGAAAGAGATCGCCGAATAGTTGAGCCGCTCCTCAAATCCTCATACACGCGGTACAAAATATGCCCCTCCTCTGGTTCACCATGGGCCTGTTTGGTTGCCTGCATGCGGGTGGCTCGCACCAGCGCATGCAGGGAGATGGTGTTTGGTTGGCTGCGGAGAGGAGAGAGCCTGCACGAGCAGATGCAAAACAATCGGAGCAGCCGAGGAGGAACGCGGCCGAGGAGCTTCCTCCTCGGCCGCCACGCCATGCACTGCATCAGCTCATGCAGGCAACCAAACAGGCCCCATGCTCTCGTCCGACGAGCCAACATGACACTTGTGCATGATTAGGGCTCGTGAAAAAGCGACCACGTCGTGTCGGTATTAGGCTCCCATTCAATCCGACTTTTTTAGCCGTTTCTGGTTTTTAGCTACTAGCTTTTGGCTGATATTGCACTGTAACATCTATTAGATTTTTCTAAGCCATTTAATTAAAGAAAAAAAATAAAGGAAATGAGAGAAAAAGAAAAAAATACTTTTATATCTTCACTGACAATGCAAAGAAAAAAAATCAAAATTAAAAAACCAACGTATTTAATCCAAAATCAGAAGCCGAAATGAACGGAGCTAACTAGCATAAAGGGGAGACACGGCATGGCATGGTGAGGATTGATGAGTTGATGGACGTAGCTTCCCTATTTTCTTTCCATGTTCATCTCTCTATTCCCTCTTAGGTGGCAACACTATATTGGCTTCGACCTTTTGCTCATGTGCTCGTAACCTCCGAATGAGTAGTCCAATGATGGTTACGACCACGTTGCATACGTGTAACGATCACGTTACGTACTCGTAACGACCACGTTTAACTTAAATTACGAATATTTATAAAGAAATAGGATTAATAGAGTGTTATAATCTAAGAGGGAACAGATAGAGCACAGACCACGGAAGCTGCATTCGGAGTTGATGGAATGGGACTAGGACCGTGTATTCGGTTAATTCGATAAAATCGGTTCAGTAAATACAGTATATACAGTAAATACGGTATTGTTAGTTCGGTAGTATACGGTATTTTTAAAAATACGGTTCGGTATCGGTAAATCCCAATTTATTTCGGTACGGTATCGGTAAATACCATATTTACCAAAGTTAACGCAAATGGCAAACAATATAGTGACTAGAGCTTGCTAGAACCCTATGCTAAAACTTGGTACAATTACGACTGTATAGTCGCTGTGCTAGCTAGTGACATGAATAAAAATCCTACTGAAAGCTATCGAATTGTCTACAACTGTCTAGTAGATAAAATTCTCAAATTATGCATCTACACTATCCATAAAAATAGTACAACAAAGACTGCAGATCAAATCGATCTACTACCCCGAATGAACGCGCATGTCATCCAATCTAATCTGGAATCTACCCTCAAAATAATATAGAGAAATCAAGTCATTACCACCACTTAATGCTTACTGTTCAAATTTGATTGTATCAATAGAAATGTTGAAGCTTCACTTCTAATCGCTCTGTACAAAGTTTTTAGTTTCATGTACAAAGTAGCTAGCTAGCAAAGCTCTGTGGGGAATCCGAGCGGGCAAGGCCCAAGCCGCCAAAAAGAACCGAGCGCACCTGCTGCACGCGATCAGTTTGGTTTTTTTCGGTTTTTTCCCAAAAAATCGAACACCAAAAAAACCTAAAATATAAAAACCGAAAACTGAAAACCGATCAAACCGAGTTGACCGGTTCGGTTCGATTTTTTCAAACCGATTTTTTCGGTTGATTTTTTTTTTGCACAGCCCTAAATGGGACCCGAGCACCGGAACCATCATGCGTGCCTCGGTGTACGTGTACCCTCCCTCCCTCCCTCCCCCCTCCCAAAACAAGCCCTTTTGGGCTTTGTTTTGCCCGGTGCTTCTCTCTTCTTCCCGAATAACTAAACGAACATAGGAGAACCGGATGTCACGTCCCTTCCAACCCACCAAGATATCCAATTTAACAGCTTCTGTACTCTTCCAACATTAAAAGGCAAATCATCGGTTCAGCAAAGCAAGCAAGATGTTCCAGCATGCATGCCTGACCTATATAGCCACTCTTCCTCCCCTCCCTTCATCAAAAAAAAGAAGCATGTCCATTGAGAACATAATGAGACTTGGATCGTTTCCCTCCATGGGGCCGGGACGGGTGGCCCTGCCTGTGCCCTGCAGGAGGGCTCGTGGATTTGTGTTTGTCAGGTGGAGCACACATGACACACCCCCTTCCGATGGATCTCATCATCTCCTGCCTCGCCTCAATCCCCAGCTGCATCTGTCTTCTTCCTCCCCTCCCTTACCCAGTTTGTCTCCCTCACGCTCACGCATGATACATGCACGCAGCTTGCCCCACCCATATGTACGGGGCCATGGGCGCAATTGGCCATACAGGTGTACCCAATGCAAGCTGCTACTCTGCTAGCTAGTCTATTGCCAAATGTACAACCACAAGCATGGACTACACAAGGCATTGGGCCAGGTCCTCCTCTCAAAGTCTGTGGCTGGGTAGGATCTCTGTATCCGGTAATCAGCACGGCTGTGCTGTTTGATGTTTCTCCTTGAATCGTGGAGGAAGAATTCCAGTCTCGGCTTGCTGCTGGTTTGGTTTCTCACCTTGAAATGAATTTGGCTGAGGGAAAAGACGCCATAATTGATGTTCAAATATAATAGATGAAGCTTGGCAAACCATGTAGTCATTTCCTTCACAAAGAGATTACTGCGGCACAAACAACAATGTTGGATGTTACACAGTCTACAGTCACGGTACACAAGTGAGAGAGAGCTCCTAGTAAATGCAGTAATGTACAGGATTGGATTGGTCAGCTTATCTAATTCCACATGGCATGGAAGTTGTGCCTAGCCTTGTTCTTTGTACGGAGTCCAGATCAGCTTGCTAACGTCGACGTCGAGGCCTCCCCGGCCCGCGGCCTTGAGGTGGCGGTCGAGGACCTTGGGGTCAGCGCAGATGACGTGCTGCCCTTTGCGGTACTGGATCAGGTCCAGGCTCTGCAGCGTGCTCAAGATGTCGTCCGCTTTTATTGCCGTCATATCGCTAAGCTCCTGCGTGCAAGTGCGAGATCTTGTTAGAAACAGTTATGGTTGAACATAGGAACCATATGATAGAAAATGATGATTTATGGGTATGGATTCAGAAACATCAGTAGATGCAGCCATAGAGACACTTACTGTATTTATCTTACTACATGATTTATTGTGTGAAAAGTAAATTATCAAGTACAAGCCAATCTTGTGAGTTTTCCTAAAGATCTGTTATGGCTGTCTAACAAGAAAAAAATACTGTGGTACAGGTCAGAGACAAGGAGGCAAGAACAATCGACGTCCAGAATCCAATTGTTCTTTTGTATCATCAAATGGTCTGCTTCGCATATATCCAAAAGTTTTAGAAGGCCGGGGCAAGATGAACAGGAAGGCACAGGCTGAGGAGCCAGAGAACACATGGATGTCCTTCCAATGGAGGAAGTTTCTGCAGATTACACTAGTTGCATGTGACTGTCTGCATATATCGAGATTCACAAAAAAAAGATATTCAGTACACCTTTTCGTCATCAAGGATATAATGCAGCTTGGAGAATCTAACGGCTGATTTACTCTTTTGTGGAATCCTTAGACCTAAAAACTTCACTGTCTTGCTCAGAGAACTGCAGAGCATAGATATTTTACTAGTTATAGCTGCCTATAATACTATTATAGTGGTTACAACTTACAACTACATAAATATCTTAGTTGCGGAAAGACATCAACTACACTCTATATCCACTAGGTTTACCATTATTGTTATATTTTTAGGAGAAGTCAAGCTGGAAAATTTAAGCCCAGTATAGGAATCTACTGCCCCACTTCACCCTACTGAATTGCATGCATCTACTGTCTCCATAAATAGCGGCACAGTACACTTGAGCTGAAGATCACAATCCCATGGACATCCAGAAACATCCAAATGCTGATATGTAGCATTAAATGGTCTGCTTCACATGCATCCAAAAGTTTCAGGGCCCAGGTAAGACGAACAGGAAGGCATAAGGTACCGAACACTGTCTTGTGTGGAGGAACTTACTGCTGGCCCCACCTGACCATCTAGCATACATTAAGTTCCTGAATAATACTTCAGGATTTCCTTATTAGAGAATGTTTGACTAATGCAGTATGCAGCATTGTTGTATAGAATATCCACATACTGGTTTAGCTTTAAGTGCAATCTTTAAACAACAGGATCACTCTTTTTGTCAGAGAACAGAAGTCAACAGATAACAAAGGTTTAGGGAATTAGACCCAAGAGAAAGTAGAATAAATGGCAATATATTAAGTTTCTGGCGTCAACATAATACAAAACCAAAAGTACAGACAACTCAAATAAAGAGGCCAAAAGTTGAGGGGCAGTAGTTTAGGGAATTGGACCTAAGAGGGGCAGTTTAGGGAATTGGATCTAAGAGAAAGACCTTGCAAGTAAATGGCAAAATATCCCTGCTCGGTTGGGCTGAAAAGCTGTGGCTTATGACTGAAATTGCACTGTAGCGGCTGAAATTTTACTGTAGCTGAAGGTGGGTTATTTAGCGTAATTAAATTTAAAAAATTTAAAAATAGGAAAAAAATGTTAGCTCATTACGGACAACGTGAACGAATACGGGAAAAAAAGAACCGGCAAAAAAGCTCAAAAAAAGACAAAAGTTCAGAAAAAGATGAAATTTATGAATAGTGAAAAATAAGCCAGAAGCTGAAATGAGCGAAGTCCTCTTACCGACACAATATAAAACCAAAAGTGCAAGTAAACATCTAAAATTAGTGGTTTGTTTCGAAGTGAGAAGTGGATGTGTGTCATTAAAAAAGATCAATTTTCATACAAGTGCAATGCAACTATACCCAGCAAAGGATCTATCTTCCAATAAGTCAATAATTGGAAATGATGAATGGCACTTTAGCCTAGTTACGTTTGCTTGACACTGAAAATCAAGGAACAGTAGCACAAAGTTTGGCTGAGATAAGCAATCAGCAAGACCAAGCAGATCAAATGCATCTTCTTGACCCAATTAAAAAAAAGTGTTGGCTATTGTACCACAGTTCGATCAACTGTCAAAAAGGGTAGAATAAAAACTAAAGCAAATACAGCTGTATAGAATGAAAGGAAGACGGTGCTTACCTTAATAGATATGTTGCTCTTATGTTTCTTTAAAATTTCCAGGAGCACTCTAGTCCAATAACCTCTATAACTGAGCAGACCAAGATCAGACAGAGGACGCTCCGGTGTCCCCACTTTACCTTCCTTCTTAGAAAGCTCATAGGCTGTCATAGTAAAAACAATTCCTCTATGAACAAAATACTAGTGTGCAGAAATATGTTTGGTTCACAAGATAATCAAAATCTACCAATGAGATAATGAAATATAGCATAAGAGGTCAAGCTTACAGAAAGCAATCAGGAACTTTCCATATCCCTTTCTTTGGTATGGAGGGAGAGTGAGAATGCAAGCTAAATTATAAGATTCCTCAGAGTGCTTCTCCTGCAAAGAGATAAAAGACAATTTAACAAAATGTGGCCACTTGTTCTGTAGCATCAAATGATTCATTACTACTAATGTGAATCAGATCTTGTACACAAATTATTGAAGCATCTTCACACAATACAATTTTCAGTTAATTCAAACTAAGAAATAATTTGCCATTGGCAGAAACAATTATCATAAGTTCATAAACTCTTTAAAAAATCACTGTAAACTTTACCTTAGAAAAATATCCCACCATATGACATCCCCGATCATCACACTCACACAGGACATAAAACAAGAACAAATCAACATCATAGTAAAGTGTCTTGTGATCAAGAAATAGCTTGGCCAGATAACAAAGGTTCTGTCCATAAACCTTGTTCTTCTTGCCATCAACCTGCCAGTGTGCACTCTTACTGTTACTATATAAAAAAAAGTGAACAAAGAGAAATTATAGGAGCGCCCAAAAAAAGCAGTTCAAGACAGCATTCATTTTGTCACAAGAAAAACTGCTAAGTGGCACCAATTGCTCCTCCTGCCACACATATAGGCATCATAAGAACTAATTGGCGGTTGTTATATCTAGTACAGCTTGCATTTTCGCTTACAACGAAATGAATGTATATCCTTTTTCGATGATGAAATGAATATGTAAAAACAATAAAAAATTGTCAGCATAATTAAGGAAACACAAACAGTTAGGTGCATTTCATTCATATTTAATATGCATTTTTAGATATTATTTTGCATAATTAAGAAAACACATGAGGTTAGTTAATTCCATTGCGAGGTCCTAGTTTGCCTGTAGGAATGGAGCAATTCAAATGCAGAACTACTCAGCATACCATTCCATATAGAAAATAACAGCTAACTATACATTATAACCGGATTCTAAATTTCATATGCATCATTATTCTATGTACATAAACATACAAATTGAAATTTAATTCTTGAACAGTACATGTCAATCTTTGCATTTCAAAATATTGAACCAGCTTTCCGCATATTATTATTAAAATTTTAATGGTTAGTGTTAATTGACTAAAAACAACCATTCCACCTATTCTGCTAGGATTTTTTTCAGAACCACCAAACTGGATGAAATTGCTGAAATAATGAACGCAGGGCCTTTTATTCTGTTTAGCTTGAAACTTTTAAGATATTCTGCCTAGAATGGGAGAACTGGCAGCTGGCTATAGCTGTTGGCCTGCTATAGTAGATTTTTGTAAGCAACTATTTGCAGACATGCAGCTATAGCAGTCTATGTAGCACTGATACGTGGGTTTGTTGTTGTATCGGTGTTCGACACGGATACGACACCGACACGCCATCAATACGTGTCGGCCACATATCAGACAATTAAATGCAAACAAATTATTTTAATTCCTAACACGGCTTCGACAATTATGTGGCACGTATGCGACACATGTGCAACACGGCAACTAGAATGTGGGATGTGGGAGGAGTTATCTTTGAATCTCTAACTGGTGTTAGCATTCTAGAAGTTGCTAATCTCTCTCTTAACGAACCAGAGTTGGAGAGTATGTCTTTTGAAGATGAGTCTACTGTAGTGAACCCAAAAGATGAGGATGAGCAATAAGTCTAGGAGTCTCATGTTGTCCTTTAATAAGCCTTCAATTTGAGTTTATTATGTAACTTAAGTTGAACCCCTCCTATGTTGGGTTGTTAGCTACCATTGCTTGTACCGTGTTTTAAGTTTCTATGTTTGAAGTTTGAACTTGGCTACTTGTTATCATTTATCAATTATCTGTTGGTGTATGTTGGTTTTGAACTTGTCTACTTGTTATCATTTATCAATTATCTGTTGGTGTATGTTGGTTTTGAACTTGTCTACTTGTTATCATTTATCAATTATCTGTTGGAGTATGTTGGTTATTGCTTAATTGCTTTCAGCCTTGGATGGTTCAAGAAAAAGTCTAAATGTTAAATTTGCTGACCACGTTATTTCTTTTCCCAGTTTAATGAAATTTTGAATTACTGGTATATTAATATGAACAATTGAACATATGATGAGTTGACTTAATGAAGATTGAAGAATGAAGAGGCGTGGATCATCTTTGAGGTACACATTTGTAGTTTACACTTCACACTTTTACATTATTTCAATTGACAAACACGTAGAAAAATAGAAAAAAATACATATGTATATATTATTGTTATTTAAATATATATAGCCGTGTCGGCATTTTTGGGAAAATGGCGAATCACTGTGTCAGTGTCGTGTTGTGTTGACATATCCATGTCTGTGCATGATAGATAGCAGCACCGGCGGATCCAGCATGGGGCATGGGTGTTCAGCTGAACACCCAAATTTTTTTATAAAATACCAGGTATATAATAGGTATATTAGATATATATATATTATTAGTTGTGTTAAAACTATATTTTATATCTGCAAATAAATTCTGCCCGCATTTCTCGTATCTCGCGCGCAGCCCATGTAATACATTAGACTCATTTTTCTTTCCACCTCACGTACAAAGAGGTAAAGATATAAACAAAATCCTAATATTTGTTCTATTTCTCATCTTGTGGCTGTCTGTGTGGGAGGCGGCTTCAGCCTTTGAGTGACGAGTGGGCGGAGGTGCAGGCTAGAGGCGAGTGACGACTTGCGGACGCAGACGTGGTGCCATGATGTGACGACAATCATGCGTGAGGCGGCGCGTGGACAAGGTGAGCGTGTGGCAGCGCGGACGAGCAGAGAGGTGTCACGGGCAAGCGGGCAGTGGCACAACGAATAAGAAGGTAGGGAGCAGCGTGGTAACCGGGAGGGAGCGTGTCATTGGGAAGTGAGTAGCACCTCCAACTTATTGCCATCGTCCTCTCTTCAGATCTAGGTGTGCTCCATCCTACTCTACTTATTTTCTTTTTTGGTCTGTTTTGCTCCATGAAAGGAACATACAATTTTCTCTTAGATGGACAGTTCTTACTGATAGGAAAATAGCAAAAAAAAGGCAAGATCAACAAGATATACAACTCTCATTTATCTCTATAATTTGTTGTTTAATTCATATAATTATGCTCGTCTTATGTTGCCCATTTTCTCATAAGAAATCATTAATTTCTGTAATTTATGTATTTTTATTATATTTACATACATGTATCGTTGTATCGGTGTTTGGGGGGGGGGGACGGTGCGCTGCGGTATCGACGTATTCGAGCAACTTAGCTTCGAAATCTGAACACCCATTCTAAAAATCCTGCGTCCGCCACTGGATAGCAGTCTTTTCAAAAGGTTAGCTCAAAAACGGCAACAATACAAGTTTAGAACCCGATCAACATAATATGCAAATACAGACCAACGGGGATAAACTAAAATGCCAGGATAGAAAAATGCCATTAGAGGAAGTTAAAATGAATATCAAACTTACCTCAAACATCGACAGAGTCCCACTTCTGTAGATTTCATCACCCGGGGGATGTTTAAGATCACACTTCTTCTGTCAAAAGTAAAGAAAATGACATCGACAATTTGGTTATGACTTATGGTAGTTTAACATGAAATAGAATCATAACCCACCAAAACGAAACATATGTGCAGCAAACAAGATTAAAAAAATGCATTATAGATCAACTCGGGAACAGAATATGTTGCACACACCAGCAAGGTTCGTCTGAGACATAGTATTGTTACGACAGTAACCGACAGCCATGAATTCAGCTTATTAAAGGTGGCTTTGCTGAGACACCAGGAAAAATAAGCGGTGGGGGTTGCCGTTGTTACTTAATTTAGTTCCTTAATGAGTGACAACAACTGCGATCAATTCAGAGATAGCAGCTGACAGAAGGGTAAAAACAACTAAGGCCTGTTTGGAACGCAGGAAATTCACAAGAAACAGCTCAGTTCCTGTGGCTGCCTGGGAAAATTCCCGCAATCCAAACGGTGCCTAAATATAAATAAACCATGCTGGTGTCTTATGATAGATGTACTGCAAATCAACACATAAGGGCTGAGACAAACACAAACGTTACTCTCACATAGCAACTTAGCAATGCCTATCTGACAGGCAGGGAATTTAAAATAGAGAAACAAATAAGAAGAGCTCACCATGTGCCTCTGAAGCTGTTCTTTGCGCTTCATGAAATTGAGGCAAAATTCACAGAAGAACAACTTTGGAGAGTCATTGTAAGCTGGTGGGAAAGGGGAGAAATACCAAGTATCTATCTCATATCTCCCAAGCTCTATCTTCGCTATATTTTTCACCTTCGTGAACTCTTCGTGTTCCCGCAAGCTAGCAGCGTCAAGCTCCTCGTGACCTTGCTACAAGGTCAATTGAAGATCAAGTAAAAGATTACTTTCAGCCCATTAATACAAAAGGAAGACAAATTCAAATACAAGATAATCACGGATCTAATTTTGAGCATGTATTCCAGGAATTTCTCAAAAAAAAAATGTTAAAAATGAGGAAGAACCATTATTTGTAGGCAATGCATAGCAAAGAAATGTCTGGGGTACCACTTTCAGATAACAATTTGACTGAAAAATAATTAAATAATAATCCACAGGATTAACAATCCATTGCATACCTCCACATGTGTTTCGTCAATTTTACGTTTCTGGTGCCGTGTCATCTTCAAGCTTGTTGCCTGAGTAAATGTCAAAAGAGTCATATGAGTATTCTTTTCACATAAAGGAGAGTTATACATGTTGCGTCAGGAAAATTATCTCAACCAACGTCTTAACAGTACAGCCACAGCCCACAGATCTAATGTTAAAGTGAATGGTACAGATATCATTAACATATAGAACACCGCAATTGAACAGCGTGCATTTCTCTTACCTTATCTTCTACCTTCTCATCAACATCGGTCTCGACAGTATCAAGGTCAAGTTGTTCAAGTTTAACCCACTCATCGAGCCTCCTATTGACTGCAAGTTCAAGTCATTTAGATACGATCATACGATTAGGAAGCATGGGTAAGTCAATAAACCAGACTAAGCACGATAACTCTTAAGTCGATTCATTTCTATAACAGCACAACTACGCAAGTCCCCAATACTGTCACTGCAACTATTGCGAGGTGCTAAGCTCCCATTCCAGCTAACATTTCGCGGTAGAAGTGTGTAACTATACTAAAATTCTTGACCACGAGAACGACCATCCCCTGTCCGCACAAAAGCAAACCTAGAGACCAATTCATCACTAGAACCCCTCGGATTCCATAGCCTACAAACCCTATTAACAACTTAAGCACCGGATTTCCCAATCCTATAGCACCCCAAACCTAACCCTAGAAACGAAGCATCCTGATGGGGGCGAGGCGGGGAGGGTGCTTACACTCGGTGTAGTGGACGTAGTACTCGTAGTCGGCGGGGGAGGAGGAGGATGAGGACTTCCGGCGCTCGATGACCTTGACGGGGTGGAGCTTCTGGTCGCGCCACCGGCACATCACGCGCGTCCCCACCTCCAGCGGCAGATGCGACGCCCACGCCGCGCACGCCGACGAGGACCTCAGCCTCCTCTCGACCCCGCCGTTCGCCGCGGTGCCCGCGCCGTTGCACGCCGTGGCGGCCGCGCCGTCCTCCGGCGCGGTCGACGCCTCCATCGAGCCCATCTCGTCGTCGGAGCGGATCGGAGTGAGCGGTTCGGGGTTGGGCACTTGGGCCTCTTGGCCGGCTTGGGCTTTGGGGTTAGATTTTTATCTTCTCGCGGCCCGGATGGGTCGGATGATTTTGTCTTTTGGTGGGACCAACATGTAAGACGTTCTCTCTGTTGCAGTTGATACTCCTAAATCCGTACCACGTGTGGCCCATCCTGTGCCAACGTCATCGCGATCGGGCTCTTCCAGCCCAATTCGGATTTCCTCTCAAAATAGTTATTAGGACATAACTGCTATTGGGCCTCATCAGCGAACAACGACGACCTATGTCACAGCTGATGCTCATTTCTTGATAATAAGAAGCCTAATTCCTCTCGAAATAGTTATTGTCTGGTTTTAGTTTTAATACTTGTCATTCTGATTTTCTGAGGTACAATGCTTTAGCAAATGTCGGTTAGAGAAACAGATACATCTAAACGACAAAGGAGGTGCTAGCTACCGGTAATATTCACAAATTAACTTTTTGAGTAAATTGCACTTTTGTATTGGGTAACTTATCGTTTGTTTCATTTTGCACCAAAGTTAACACATGTTTTTATTTTGTATTAGTCCAATCTTGTTTGACTCAAACCAGCTTTATATAATGATAAATTGGTATATATAATTTTAATTGCTTTTTTTCCTTCAATTTGATTGCCTTGTTTAGGACTGAAATTGATTGGCTAGTGAAAAGTAAAATTTAATTTAATCCACCTTGGTGCAAATTAACAGTATGTGTTAACCCTGGTATAAAGTAAAATAAGCGGTAAGTTACCCGATATAAAATGCAATTTACTCTAACATTTTCCTCGAGTACATAAAATTTGCAATTGAAAAAAAAAACAAACTAACATTTACAAAAATTAAAGATGCGCTCTCACTCAACAAGAAAAAGGGAAAAATTCCTCGCGTATAGCTAAGATCCCCTTCGATGAAAACAAATTTCCCTCAGCCCAAGGGCCCAAAACTAGGCCCACTCGACTCAAATCAGGCTTAGCTCAACTAAGCCTGATTTTCCTTATTGGTGTAGAACTTCAGCTCTGTGCTGATTGATGCTAGCCTGTAATGCTTATTTCCCTGTACACTGTTGACTTAAGTAATCGTGTAATGCTGTAATACCATGCCATTTTTTTCTTCACGTGACAAAGTGCATTCCGAAAACTGAAAAATATCTTGCTGTGAAATGCTGTCATACAATATTGGATTTTCTTGATAAGGTTCAATTTCAGTAATTTGTTTCTTCCCGTTAATTGTTTTCGATAGGATTTACTACAAGAGGGGGAAAATCTATGTTCTTTTTTTCCTCTGGTGTGGCCATGCAGCTATGAAATTGTAACCAATATCTTCTATTTTCAGGTTGCTGATTTGCAGCAAAGAAAATGCAGTGTAATCTTTGATATATCATGTAGTCTTGCAAGGATTTTGGAATTCTGCACCGGAGAGATTTCCTTACGCATTCCTCATGGGATCAGATATGAATCTGCGGGTTAGAGGTGGGCCCGCCCTTCCTCTGCACCGTCCACGTGCCAGCGGCGCCATTAGAGGCTTGTCCCGTGATCCGACGCTTCGTCTCACGCGACCCGGACCGCGCGCCCGACAGGCGGGGCCCACGTGTCATCCCCCCCGGCCCCCGCAATCCTAAATCGCCCTCTTTTCCTCCCCTTCCCCAGGTCCACTCCGATCCGCAATGGCTCTCGCGCAAACCCTCCCGCTCCCGCAGCTCGCCCCGGCCTCGCCCCGCCGCCGCTTTCTCCCCCCGCGGGCTTGGGCGCGTGGGCTCCCCGTGCGGATCGCCTGCCGTGCCGCGATGGCGGTGGCTCCGGTCCAGGCGGCCGCGGTGGGCGTCGGGGAGGAGCTGCCGGAGGGGTACGACCAGATGATGCCGACCGTGGAGGAGGCGCGGCGGCGGCGCGCGGGGGTGCTGCTGCACCTGACGTCGCTGCGCGGCCCGCACGGCATCGGCGACCTCGGCGCAGAGGCGGTCGCCTTCCTCCGCTGGCTCCGCGACGCCGGCTGCACGCTCTGGCAGGTGATTAGAGCTATCACATTATTTTGCGGGACTGGGAGGGCGAATTGTTTTATGGTGTGGTTTCCATGTTTCGATTTAAATTTTTGAATTTTGAATGTGTGCAAGAGAGCGTGCGAAAGATATTCGCGTACTATTTTGATTAATATAGATAAATTTGAGTATAATTAAGTTATAGGATATTTTTAAAAATATCTTATTTAAAAAATAGTAAACCCTTGCCTGGCAGTTGCGGGCCTACGAGGGCCCGGCAGTGATGTACCGTACAATCGGCCTGCTACACTGTGGGCTAGGGTGTGACGGGGAACGGGACAAAACCAGGGGCCCAGCAAGTGGGACGCTCCGACAGCTGGGCCCACTAGTTCAGTACGTGGATCAAGTATCGTCGTCCATTATTACTGAAAAACAAAATTCTCAGCCACTCCGATAATTGTCGTGCAACAGTAGTTCCGATATATGTGATGTTGCGGCTTTGATTGTCACACCTACGGACGGGAAGAAACACTGGATTGTTAAACAATTGGAAGTTAGTAGGAAACATAAACAAGAGTGAGGAATTTCATACCATGTGAGTGGTTACGGTGTAGCACAGTTTAACGTTGTAGCTGCACATGGTGATTGGATTTTCTCAAAATTCTTTGCACTGGATAGAACAGTGGTGGCCCACAGGCGGGTCCGGCTGTCAGCACCGTGCGCCCCTCTTCCCTCCCCGCGCGGCGCCTCTCTAGGCCGCTTGATGCTCGTGTAGCTGGCCACTGCATCCTACTCCTCCCCTACGCCTCCGGTCTCCACCTCGCTGGATCTGGCCATCGCGAATCTGGTGGCAACTGTAGTCGGCGTCCACAACGAGGCTCGCCGCCCTGCCCCCAGTTGCCGCAACGTAGCCTCCTCGCTGGTGGCCGGCCTCTGCGCTGCTGCCGTTACCTCACCGGCGAGAGACCGGAGGAGCGACTATGAGTACACCGAAGCAGACGACCTCGCCGACGACCAGATCTGAAGACTCCGACAGCAGTCTCTGTTATGAATATTGTGCATATATTGAAGAGGCCCAATGGGCAATATATATAGGGAGTACAAAGGGATATTACAGGGGAATATGCCGATTCCTATTCTATCTCTAATACCCTTAACACCCCCCTCAAATGCAAGGCGTATGCAATAGTATTGCATTTGAAAAAGGGTTAACACTAAAACAAGAAAAATCCGAATTCCGAGTCTTGAAAATGTCGTCGTTGTGTGCAGTTTTTAAATAAACTGTCAAATCAATCCGAAGAGGAATAGATAGAAGCATAACGACACAGACTGAAGCCCAAGACGGCGGCGGTACAGTGCACAAGGTGCAGAAGATGTGCGGCAGCCTTAGAAGCTCGAGGCGGCGGCTAGAGAAGCGGCGGCATCATAACGACTTCTACGATCTGCACACGGCTCAGAGAGTAGAGCGGTGGCTGCTGCCATGCAAAAGAAAATCCTTAAACTTCTATGACTGAATAAATTTGTGGATTCGCACGGCTTGGACGAACAATTAAAAACTATGAACTTGGATGGACGCAAGAAAAGCTCACGAAAAATAATCGAAGACTGACTATGAAGTAGAAACCGACCCACTCCCCAAACCCCCCTTCTCCCCTCTCTTCACACCCCCTCCCTCACTCCCAGCGCCTCACACCCCCTCCCGCTTTTCTCCATCGTCTCCCTCCCTCCCGTCTCTCTCGCGAGCACGGAGAGAAGAGGAGCGGCAGCCGGATGGGACCAGGAGACAGCGGCGGCCGGATGGGACCGAAAGAAGCGCGCGGCATGGCATGGCGGCGGAGGCGGCGCGCGCGCCGGCGGCAGGTCGGGCGCGGCGAAGTCGTCGACAAGGCGGCGGCGAAGGATCCAAGGCGCGGGACGGAGGTGCAGAGAGCGATGGATCCGAGCCGCGGCGGCGGCGGCCGGATCTAGGCGGGGCGAGGCTAGATTCGAGCTCGACGGCGGCGAAGACGGTCGGATCCGGCCCGGAGGCGGCCATATCCGGACTTGGCGGCGTCGGAGGTGGTGCGATCCGGGCGTGAGCGATGGTGGATCCAGCCGGATCCTGAAGAGGCGACCGAATCGATCTCGGGGCCGGCGCGGTGGCCGGGATGACGCCGGATCGGCGCGGCCGGATCGAGCTTCGGCGGCGGCGGCGGGGCGACATCGATCCGGCGGGCGCGCGCGAATCGGGGCTACGTCCAAGAGGCGGCGGCCGGATCAAGCTCGGGGTGGGCGCGGCGACGGCGGGATCTAGCGCGACCGAAAAGAGGTGGCCGCCCCGGGAGTGAAGATCGCGCCTCCCGGGGCAGCAGCAGCGGAAGAGGATCGAGAGCTAGAAGGCAGCGGTGGTGGCTACAGTAAACCCTAACCCTAACCTTTGCTCGGATATCATGTTAAGAATATTGTGCATATATTGAAGAGGCCCAATGGGCAATATATATAGGGAGTACAAAGGGATATTACAGGGGAATATGCCGATTTCTATTCTATCTCTAATACCCTTAACAGTCTCGCCTAGATCTAAGGCGCGGTTTGGTGAGAGGAGGAATGGAGGGAGGAGGGAAAGGGGAGAGTAGAGGTTGGAGGCGGTGCTATGGACTATGGCAGGGGGCGGACCTCCCGTTCGTGCGAGGTATGGCGATCGCCCGAACTCTCCTACCGACCGGAACCCAACCCCCTGATGCCTCCCAGTACCCACCGGGTGAGGTAGGAGACGACCATGACCTCCATGGGCGCCGTCGTGCCTTCCTAGAGGGCGAGGAAGACGGGAGAGGAGGATGGCAAGGTTAGAGAAAGAGGAGGATGCCCAGACTAGAGGGATAAGTGGATGCTCAGTAGATTTGATTAAGAGGTGGAAGGAGAGGCCATATCATCGAGAGGAAGAAGGAAAAGCATCACTGCACCTAGCGGTGAAAACGGATCGAATATGAATTGAATAGCAGTGAAACCATATTCGTATTCGTGTTTTTTAAAAGAATACAAATACAAATATGCTCAAATACAAATCAAATGTTATAATGAATATGAATTTGAATAGAATATCTATTCAATTCGGTTGGATCTGGATGCCCTCGTAACATATGTAACGTGAAGATGTAGTGATGTTTTCTTTCCCTCATATAGTCATACTTACTCATTCTATATTTATTTCACCTAAAGGAATATGAATTCACATTGAATTAAAGAAACTCATATAACTAATTAGTCAAACTACAATTACTTATATTGCTTCATCGAATTTGAATACGAATATAGATAGCTCGAATAAAATAACATTTCGGATGGAAAACAACTATACCATATGTCATCCATATTTTTTACGTGAATTCAAATTCGAATACGAATAGGAGAGAAAATTTTAATCGGATGGGAAAATCTATACCATATCACTATCCTATCCATACCCCTAGCTGTAGCCTGCAGCACTATCGGAAGGAAGAAGGAAAAGTAGCCCTACAATCGATGTGTGTTGTTTACTTCTTTCAAGGACAATGAGCTAAGGATCCTTTGTGCATTAAGTGATCTTTTATGCATGAGGCTCATTTGTAGTATATACATGTTCTAAGTATTTTTACTTAGTGATTTTAGGTCCTACTTGAGAATTTTTAATATTTTAATTAATAAGAACATGTAAATGATTTTTAAACATAAAACATGCAAAAAATGATTTTTACACATAAAATTTATTTATATATAGAAGAATCCTAGTTTTCAAGTTTGTTGACATGGACACCGTGTCCGTGTCCAAGTAACACTGTATAGCAGGTTAGCAACCCAATTGGGCTTACTTTCAGCCTTTGTACACATTCGAGAGCTGGATTTTTTCTTATCCCAAGATGTGCAGGGACATATCATTGTTGATATTTCATCAATTTTCATTTTTTTAACTTTCCATCAATCTTAGGTAACACTTGACAGGGTGTGAACTTAGGCTTTTTTAACCCCAAAATGGACGGTGGCCTTCTTCATGTCCATGTGTTTTGTGTTCAGAATTATTTTTTAAGGTCTAAAATGGACATGAGCTACATTATGTATCCAGGGAAATAATTGGGAAAATATTATTTCTTTTTTGTTTCCACTTGAAAATTTGAAGGTATACATTTTTTTTATCGGACACGCAGGAGAGCTGCATATCTTTATATTAAGAGAGAAAAAGGAGAGACTCCCGTACAAACAACCTCCTTCCCTCCCTTAGGAAAAAAGGAAAGGTTGCCAAAAGAACTTAAAAACACACACACACACACTTAACTAAGCAACACAATGACCCGACCTGAACAAATCACTCACACAAGGTCCACATGCCGACCAAAAAATAGCTCCTGAAGCTTAATAGCACCTGCAAAGCTCCAGAGCCTCAATTCCTCCATGAAGAATTGCTGGGCCGTCGACACGGAAGGCGATGCTCTATCAAAAACTATTCTATTTCGTGATTCCAGGCGTCCATGTCCCCAAGATTACAGCACTATTGAACCCCTTTTCTTAGTCTTTGTAACCTTTTTGCTTGCCTTTCTCCACCATTCCGCAAAGCTCTTTTCATTCCTTCTAGGGACAACACATTGATATCCAAGAGGACAGCAGATTGTGCGAAGCGCCTAGCAAATACACAACTTGTTAGGATATCTTTGCACCGTCTCCTCTTCTTGATCACATAGAACACAATGTTCGGGATGGGAGAGGCCTCTTTGAACTAATTGATCTGCAATCCAGCACTTATTTTTGATGGCCAGCCATAGGAACATCTTACATTTAGGTGGAGCCCAAGTCTTCCAAAGTCTTTGCCATGGCTCGAAGGATATTGCACCATGCAAGAAGGCTCTATAAGTAGATTTGGCGGAGAATAATCCACTCCTCTCATGCTTCCAATTATGGTGGTCCTCTTCCTGAGTTAGAGAAAAATCCTCTAAAGAATCCCAAAGATGCAAGTACTAAACCAAACCCTCCATGGAGAGGTTACCCTGAATATCCCTCACCCAATTGTGATTTTGAAGGGCTTGAGCAACGATTACATTTTGTAAGCTTCTCCTTGACACATTATTAACCACAACCGAGCCAATTCCAACAAGGAACAACCATGCGACCATCTATCACTCCGAGAAAGAGTGTTGTTGCCATTGCCAACATGGGTAAGCACCGAAATGGCAAACATTGCACGAACTTGTGGTGCACAGAAAATCCAATCTGCCCAAGGTCGATTTGTAGAAGTTTTCTCAAGCCACAACCACCTCATTTGTAATGCCCACCCATGGTTTGTAGGTTGGAAATACCAAGTCCACCTAGATCAATAGGCCGTTGCACCTTTTCCCGAGCTACCCGACAAAGAACCACCATTCACTTCTTTTCTTCCTTTCCAAAGAAATGCTCTTCTAATTTTATCTATCGCCTTGATTACCCATTTAGGCACATTCATGGCTATTAATAAATAAATTGGAATGGTGACAAAACAAACCTCACCATGGTAGCTCTACGCCAAGTTCATGAGACTAGCCTTCCATCACGGGAGACGATCTGCTATTTTATCAAGCCATGGCAGCAAATCACTCTTACGCAATTTCTTATTGGAGATTGGTAGGCGGATAGGTGGAAGGAACACCGACGAAGGGCATGAAGAATTTCGTCCACTGACCCCAAATCAATCTCTTCACATCTTATAGGAATCACACAACTTTTTTGGAGGTTAGTTTGCGATCCGAAGCCTTGCCAAAATAGTCCGAATTTCTTTTGTGATCGAAGTTCCTCGAGCCGGTCGAATAAAGAGAGCCACATCATCGGCAAAAAGAGATACTCACGCCCCGAGAACGATTAGCTATAGACGTATTAGCCCTCCTCACCGGCTTTGACAAAATACTATTCAAAACGTCCATAACCGGGATGAAAAGCATCGGCGATAGAGGATCCCTTGGCGGAGACCACGCGATGCCTTATGGAC
The DNA here is from genome assembly GCA_036346575.1 of Dendrocalamus sinicus. Lineage (NCBI taxonomy): Eukaryota > Viridiplantae > Streptophyta > Magnoliopsida > Poales > Poaceae > Dendrocalamus > Dendrocalamus sinicus. The sequence continues at coordinate 3,448,475 of CM070660.1, read as the reverse complement.
TCTCCAGGCTCACCATTCAAAAGAATGCGAGTAGAGGAGGTGGCTAATAGGTTCGAAACGAGATTCCTCCAAGAACGACCTAAACCCAAATGATCCAATACCTCCAGCAAAAAAGACCAAGAGACTGAGTCAAATGCCTTAGATATATCTAGTTTCAAAAAGAGGCTTGGGATCTTTTGTCGTTGAAACTTCTTTATCGTTTGCTGCACCATCAAATAATTATCATGAATACACCTTCCACGGATGAAAGCATTTTGATTGGAGGAGACCAAAGAATTAGCTATATACATTTATTTTGATGTGCTTTTTTCACATTATGTATACTTGGAAAGTTCCATTATTTGTTTTTATGGTTCAGAATTTGTGGTATCATTTATTTTTAATCCGTGGCAACGCAAGGGCACTCGGCTAGTGAAACTGTAACCACGTAGTGGACTAAAATAAGCTAAAAGACATTCAATTCTAACTGTGTAATGCAAAAGCAATCTCGCTCATTTGGAAGCTGGCTTGTGGCTAGATGGCTAAGTGTGCGCACCCAGCCTACTAGAGTTCAAATCCTAGACTTGGCGCTAGTGTCCACCAATTTTAAGAGCACACGCGTGAGCGTTTAGTAGGAAAGTGCGTGCCCACGCTCTGTGAGACCTTTGGTGCCTCCAATAAATTCCTAGCGTGTGTAGGGGATGTGCATGCGTGTGTATGCGTGGGTGTTGTAAGTGTGGTGTGCGTTGAGTGTGTGTCTTGTACTCTCTCTAAAAAAAGCAATCTTACTCGTTCCTCCCTGACCGTTGAAATTACTTCAGTGATTTTGTCCTTTTTTTGCTTAATTTCTGGATTTTTTTTATGCGCTATCAATTTGGTACTGTGGTTGTGCATTTTTTTTTAAAAAAAAAACTTCTGTTGCCCATTGAATTGATTCCAAAATCTGACTGTTCGCTTTATCCATGTTTAGGTTCTTCCACTTGTTCCTCCGGGAAGGAAGTCCGGGGAGGATGGCTCTCCTTATTCAGGACAGGTGATGCTGTATGCAAATTGGAATCGCTTTTGCTAAATTTGGAGTGAACTTTCTGTCTAGCTACTTTTCCCTATTTTATGGCAGTCGAGTGGTTACGCAGAAACTTACATGGGTCAACATTTGCAGGATGCAAACTGTGGTAATACACTTTTGATTTCTCTTGAAGAGCTTGTAAAAGATGGGCTCCTGATGGAGCATGAACTTCCTGATCCCTTGTATGTCTGAATTTCTTCACAATCTCTTGGAAAGGCATATAAGTTAGTCGTTAATCCTTTACATTTTTTGCCAGGGATATGGCATTTGTTGAATTTGACACCGTGGCTAATCTGAAAGAACCTCTTATTGCAAAGGTTAGTTATTAATCCTTTTTTTTTTGTTAAATATGCAGTGTTATGCATAGTTATGTTTGTCTCCCTTGAATTCGCTGTTCTACTGAGTACAGTGTGTCTATGCTTGGATGTTTGATTGCATTTGTAATATTGTCGGTTGTTTCTACAATCTGAAAAAGCTCGAATAAAGTTATCTATATGATATTACTTTTCCATCTGGCCTATCTAGACTACCGCTAGACATCAGCATGTACAAATGATTGCTCTTTCTCTTTTTTGAAAGGAATGTACTAATGATTGTTATTCACTATATGTAACTGGACATTCTGTGGCTATTAAGTTTGAACATTCTTGGTTTGTTGAGAAGAGATTATAATAGAATTATTACTGCTGATTGCTGAATTTTTGAAAAATCATCTTTGGTTTGATGATTGTCTTCATTGAAAATATAGATAAATCTTTTCTTCTAGGCTGCAGAGAGGCTCCTACTGAGCCATGGAGAACTCAGAACGCAGTATGACTGCTTCAAGAAAAATCCAAATATTTCAGGCAAGAAATCTTGACTTGCTAATTTTCAAACCTTGTTTTATTAGCCTTCCATTCTCTTTATTGTAAATATCAGATATGTCTCTATTGGAAATATAAGGTATACATTTTTTTATGAGAAATCATGAACTACACAATCAATGGGTAATACAGTAAGTACTGAATCACATCTCAGTAAAAAACTGTTCTACTGGTAGTAATACATATCCAGATGTTGGATAATTTTTTTTTTCTCGAACTCCGCAGGAGAGCTGCGTGTCATTTCATTAAGAAGAAAAAAGGATACAAAAGGGAGGGGGAGAAAGAAACCTCCTCCCAGGAACCCCAAAAGGGGGTTTAACCAAAACAAAAAACTAGAAAACAAAGAAAAGGAAACACGACCAGAAGCCTAAAATAACCAAGAACCTAAGAATTCAGGACCCACGACCTAGCAAGGAACTCATGCAAGGCTGAGGCCCCCGCCAAACACCAAAGATTACTTTCATTGGCCATAGATTGGAGCAGCACCTCCACGACAGGCCTAGCACCTTCAAAAACACAAGCATTTCGGTGTTTCCATAGCTCCCAAGCAACTAAGATGATCAGACTATTGAGGCCTTTGCGCGAATCCCTCGGAACGCCTTTGATGGTGCCGCACCACCAACCAGAGAAACGGGTATTGGATCTTTGAGGAGCAAAAGTCAGCAGGCCCAACTTTTGAAAAATCAGGGTCCAAATCTGCCGGGCGAACACACATGAGATGAGGATGTGCTGAATATTTTCCTCAGCCTGATCACAAAGCGGGCATGCTGGCGGGTGAGGGAGCCCACGCTTGGCCAGGCGATCGGCTGTCCAACACCGGTTGTTAATAGCCAACCAAACGAAAAATTTACACCGCAAGGGTGCCCAGCTAGATGTTGGACAATCATCAAAACTATCAGATAACAGACTCAGTTCAGTGGGATTTCTTTTACAAACATATGCCATGGGTGCCTGAAGTGATATACACAGTATAGAGGCTTATCCCCCTCTTCCTGCCAGGTTGGCTTGAAGATGCTGCACTTTTTGCTGCTATTGACAAAAGCATCGATGCATTGTCCTGGTACGAGTGGCCTGAACCACTGAAAAATCGCCATCTTGGAGCCTTGGAAGATATATATCAAAAACAGAAGGACTTTGTAAGCATTTCAAACTGTATGATTTGCATTGTAATTATCCTTTACAAAAATGTTAGTATTCATATACTGCACGCGCTATGCAGATGGAGATATTTATGGCACAGCAGTTTTTATTTCAAAGGCAATGGCAACGAATTCGTAAACATGCACAGAAGCTGGGCATCAGCATAATGGGCGACATGCCTATATATGTTGGCTACCATAGTGCAGATGTTTGGGCTAACAGGAAATCATTTTTGCTGGTATACCTCAATTATTTTCCCAAATGAACATACTTCTATTGTTGAAGGCTTAAAATGTTCTATATTGTGGTTCTTGATTGTTGTCTCTGGTTGTGAAGGACAAGAATGGTTTCCCCACTTTTGTTAGTGGTGTTCCACCTGATGCATTTAGTGAAACTGGGCAGTTATGGAACAGGTAGATCCTTTTTTTGTGCATTTGTTAAACACAGTATTTCCTTTGCTAAACTTGCTACTTTTGCAGTCCATTGTACGACTGGAAAGCTATGGAAGAAGATGGCTTTACATGGTGGGTAAAGAGGATTAAACGTGCCCTTGATTTGTATGATGAGTTCCGTATCGACCATTTCCGGGGGCTTTCAGGTTTTTGGGCAGTTCCTTCTGGTAAGCTGATCACATCATGGCACTTGCCTGTCTGCATAATAAATATTTTCATTGTAAATGAATTTGTTTTATGGGAAAATGGATTTCATTTTGCTAACCAATTACACGTGCATAATGTAGAATCAAAAGTAGCTCTGGTTGGAAGCTGGAGGGTGAGCATTGACTTTGTGAACATGATATTGCCCTTCTTTCACAAAATCTTTGTTGTTGATGTGTGCGTTCCTGTTTTCTTTGGCAGTAGGCTGGACCAAGGAATGCCTTTTTTGACGCGCTCTTCAAAGCTGTTGGTAGAATAAATATAATAGCAGAAGACCTGGTATGCATCCCAGTTTTTCCTTGTATCTACTAAAATCTGGGTTCAAATGCATGATTTTTTTTGGATTGGTATGAACATAGAAATTGAAAAGAGCCACTAATGATTTGGACAAGCTTCATTCAAGTAAAAACTAGTTTGACCAATACATAGCACTAGTTGTGGTATGACAAAATGGGATTTGAACTGAGAGTTCCTGGTAAATATTATGTTGTAATAAGATGGTTGTAGTGTAATTCCAGTCAGAATGTTCGATTCTGTCGTGCTTATGGTTATCTTTTCATGCTAAAACAGTAAAACTAATTATAGGGGGTGATAACGGAAGATGTTGTTGAGCTAAGGAAGTCTATTGGAGCTCCTGGGATGGCAGTTCTTCAGTTTGGTAATATTCCAAAAGCACTATAAGCATACTTTTCTTGTTAGAGGGCACTATGACTATGAAAATATCGATTCAAAATGGAGTGCTCCAATTTCCATTTTATGCATGGAACAGCTTTTGGCGGTGGTTGTGGCAACCCTCACTTGCCCCATAACCATGAATTGAATCAAGTTGTATACACTGGGACACATGATAATGATACAGTTAGTTCCCTAACTTACTTTGAAATTATGTTTTACATCTTTTGGAAGACTACTAATTACATATGTAAACATGGAGTCCTGACACACTTTAATCATGGCTTCCTCAGGTTCTTGGCTGGTGGCAAAGTTTACCAGAGGAAGAGAAGCAGATCGTTAGTGTTTCCAAATTTTCTGGAATTAGCATATCACGGCATGATAACTGGAACCATGTTTTCATAATCTTACGCATGTACTTTTTCAGGTGCTCAAGTATCTACCAGAGGTCAGCAAGACTGATATCTCATGGGCACTAATTACTGCTGCCCTCTCTTCTGTTGCAAGGATTTCCATGGTAACCATGCAGGACATTCTCGGCCTTGACAGTTCTGCTAGGATGAATACACCAGCTACACAGGTTATCGCCTGCACACGGCCTGCTTGTAAAAATCACAGATACTGCTACAATAAAAACAATGCTGCAAAAGCTTATTATTCTCTTGTTTCCTTTCACATCCACAGAAAGGAAATTGGAGATGGAGGATACCAAACTCTGTCAGCTTCGACAGCCTCAGCCCTGAAGCAGCAAAACTGAAGGAATTGCTTACATTGTACAACCGGCTGTGACGTTCCCAGTTCTCCAGTATTCTCGGTCGTTTGAGGTTTGAGCTGTCAGATACTCCTATCATAAAAATAACGGCCAGTGTTGTTGTCCCATGTTTTGATTGGTCGCAATTCGCAAACTTGCATGCTTGAGCTTGAATGTCTTGCAGGTTTACAGCTTGTTATGAATGGTTGAAGGCCTATATGTGTATTTGTGTTTTTTTTTTCTGTATGACTTCCTAAAATTCTAAATAAGTGGATGTGTGTATCAAGTTTACCTTTACCTTTTAGAAAAATGTCTATATATTAAAAGGTATGTTCTTTTTGGACTATGTCTTATAACTTTTGACTGCACTTTATTAATATAATAAATAATGATTACCAAAAGAAACCAAATGTGGTTGAAAAGTCCACATAACATTGAGAAGAGAGCACATATGGATAAAGCCCTACGTGATATATAAGTAGTGTTTTCATGCTTTCCACTGTAATAAGAATTGCACTAATCTCAAAGCACATGAAGGAGATAAGTAATCACTAATTCACTATCTATTATTCAATTCTGCTTTAAATGTTGTACAAATTACTTTGAAAAAATATAAAAGCACCTCCCGTGGTACATTTGTTAATGGCAGGCCGATTTGTTGTTAACCACTCCCATGATTTTAGGGTTATTTTGACATCTCCAATTACCTTGTCCTCAATATTCAAGTCCGTTAAACTGCTTGGCCTCGATCTCAACCGACCGATGTACCTCCTGGGGCAGAAACCATCGCCGGAGTCGCCGCCGCCGATGAGTGCGCATGCTTCCGCCTCCCCCACGACCCCCGCCGGCGCCCAGAGGTGCGTGCCTCCGTCCATTACTACGCCACTCGCCTTACTTTAGTTATACTGCATTGCTACGTGCCTGTGCTACTCGTTCGATCTTGCATCTCAGATTTCTGAAGAAAACAAGATCTATAACGAGCTATATGCTGCTCGGGCGGCAAATAACACCGTACCGCCCACCCAACGGGTTTCGGCCAGCGGCCACTTGTTCCCGATGGCCGCTCGTTGTTCAGATCTGATGAAGACATTGCCCCCTCCTTTTTCCTCTTCTTTTTCTTTATTTCCATGTTTCACTTAGATGCGCTTTTCTAACCCGAAGTTGTAGAAGGTATTTTTTTCCTGGTATCATTGTTTTACCATTGGTTTATTAATATTTTGTTGATCTTGTTGAGCTAATTGTTTCAATTTGTTTCATTATTGATAGACTGTTAAAATTGTTGGAACATTAAAACCAAATACCACGTCATTTACCGAAAATTCTGATGAAGTAAATTGTTTGGATCTACTTCGAGTGGCCAGCTGCTGCTTTCGCTGTAATCGGTGGGCCATGGAATCATGATTATGCTCGGCCAGACGTGTGTTTGCCGTGATTTTGGTCTGTGGCCACGGTAACAAGGTAGCGCAGTTAGGCGATTCAGGCCTAGACCGTCATGGTAAGGTATTCTTCTTTCTTTCTTTCTTTCTTTCTTTCTTTCTTTCTTCCTTCCTTTCTTTCTTTTTCTTCTTTCTATTTAGTTACAGTTTTTTGGTCGAATATTATAGTAGGTATTTTTTTTCCTCACGTTAGTTTTTTCACTATTGTTTTATCTTGTTTCAACTAATTACGTTGATCAATTCCACTAATAGTTTTCATTTATTTCACTAATATTTTTAAATCGTTTTGCTAATAGGCTTGAACTTTCCCACGAGTAGGTTTGTTTTGTTTCCACTGATATTTTGATTTCTTCTGAACATTGTTAAATTATTGGAACATTAGAATCAAACGTGTGGAATATCGGTTCATTCACTCTAGAACTTAATATGTGATTGTCGATAAACTGTTGAAACATTGAAACCTAACATGTGAAACATTGATCCATGCCCATTACAACTTAATGAGAAACATCATCAATAAAACTGTTAGAACATCCATTGGAACATTACAACCAATGCGTGGAATATAGTTTATACTTCTTTTATAACTTAATGCGTGGTCGACAAACGTTTGAAACATTAAAATCAAATACGTGAAACATACTGTATTATCTTATGGAACATTGTCTCCTTACTATTCAATTCTCCTCACCCTATATATCTATGTACTTATGTGCTATCATCTATTCATTAATTGCATCCGGTATGTGAAGAGCATCAGCTACGCGGAATGCCCAATCTTGCCAGATTAGCTACGCAGAATCCATGGACATCGAACATGCATGCTTGCTCGCTTGATAGATTGCTTTTGTTTGCCTTGTTGCTTAGAAATAGACCTTTCTTAACAGGCATGATTAAAAGCTATCTAAAAAAACCAGGTTTTTGCTAGTGTTTAACAGAAGAACTAAATGACAGTTCAGTGGCGGATCCAGGAAAATTTTTTGGAGGGGCTAAAGTACCTTCAGCTCGACCTCAGCCCCTTCTACATTATACATCCATGGCTAAAAATTTAGGGGGGCTCCAAGGGTCCAGTAGCGGTAGGGGGGCTCGAGCCCCCCCGCCCCACCGCTGTGACAGTTCAAGCTAGATTCAATTATGGGCCGCAAGCAACAAGAAAAAATCTACGAACATTACAGGCCGGACGGAAGAGACAATGAGGTCTGGCGGGCTCACCCGACCTTCGTGCCGACTTTTGGGCCCATCCAAAACACCGTCCTGGAGGCCGAGCGTGCGGCCCCAGCTATCGGTCTCATACATAGTTCACGCACCTTTTTCGCAAACTGATTTCTGATTATCTGGTAGGCACGAGGAGGTGTAAATAGAGCAGATAGTATTATCCGGCGGATCAACTAAAGGTTTATGGAGTGAATATAAAAACGATAAATAGGTATTAGGTACTATTTGACTCTAACTCTGACTTCGAGTAAAAAATACGGAATAACACGGGATGAGTGATATCCATCTGTATGTATCTGTATATCAAGTGATATGAGTAAGTTTGTTATGACTTCACTTATGAACAAGATAACAGATAGATGGATTGATGTATTTAAACAAGCGGAGAATACTGAGTACTCTTTTTTCGATATGTCGGCGATTAGTCTCTCTGTGTTTATTCTGATTGCGCAAATCTTGTTTAATTTCATGTGTAGGGGTACAAAAGAAACGGATAATTTCTGTCCGATCAATTATCCGAGTGCTTGTGAAGCGAATGCGGAATGAAAAAATAATTATCCGGTATTATTCATATCCGACTTTGATTTCGAGAAAAAAAAATATAATATCCATATCCACTCCCAGTGCATCCCTAGTCACGAGATGCCACGGATCAATAGCGACGAAGCGGAGGAGGTTATTCAAGAACTCAGGCTCAGGGAAGATGACGACCCAAGGACTTCCACGAGGACGAGCATGGCCCCATGGGCCGCCTGTAGAGACACTTCTGGTCGGACGCCGACTCGCGTATCGATCACCACCACCATGGCGACGCCGTCGTCGTCGACACCACGTACCGGACGAACAAGCACGGCGTGCCTTTCGTCCCCTTCGTCGGGTTGAACCACCACCGGAGCCCCGTGGTCTTCGGCTGCGGCATCATCCCGGACCATTCCCTCGTTTCGTACGTCTGGCTGATGCGCGCCTTCATGCATGCTGTCGACCTGCCAGGAGAGGCCCAAGTCCGTGATCACCGAGACACCGACGTCGGTGATGCGGTGGCCGACTCCATCAGGATCGTGCTTCCGCAGTCCAACCACAGGATCTGCTCTTGGCATGTGGAGCAAGCCATCAAGGAGCACCTCCACTGCTCGTCATCAGTGAACGAATTCAGGTCGTTGATGTGCGACGCGTGCTCGCCGGCGGTGTTCGACGAACGGTGGCACGGGTTTCGGGCGAAGCACCGGACTGCCAAGAACCAGGGGTGGCTGGACAGGATGTATGTGAAGAGGGAGCTATGGGCTGCTGCTTTTGTCCACGACAAGTTCTTCCTCGGCATGGCGAATGACCAGAGGACGGAGTGCCTCGGCACGAGCCTGAACACGGGCCTCGACGACGACGACGAGGGCATGTCGCTGCTCGACCCGTTCCGGCACGCCGACGCCTGCATCGAGCGCATGCGCGTCGACGAGGCCGAGCTCGACCGCTTGGCCGCCATGTCCCGGCTGGCGCTAACCACCAAGCACCGGCACCTCGAGGAAGCGGCCGCGCGGTCCTTCACGCCCGCCAACTTCTACATCCTGCGAGAGGAGATCGAGATGATGGACGGCTTCGAGATCGTCGACACGCTGACCAGAAGCTCCAACTTCGGCAACAAGATCTACACGGTTGCATTCAAGCAGAGCCGAGACGCGTGCTTCCATGTCGATTGGGGTTACGATCTCAAGAACGAAACGAGCGTCAAGTGCAGCTGCCAGAAGATGGAGCGCGAGGGCCTCCCATGCCGGCACATCCTCCGTGTGATGCAGCATCGGCGGACGTCGTCGATACCGGAGTGATGCGTGCTGAGACGCCTAAAGAGGCGCGTCGACACCAAGGCGGAGAGGCTCGACGAGATGAAGGAGCTGGGACGTCAGGTGTTCGACCTGGCGTCGGAGGACGCACGAGAGTTTGAGGAGATCAAGGAGTTCTTGGAAGGCTGGCTGGAAGAGAGGCGAGGCTCCTGTGACGCAGACGACGACGACGTCACCTTCGTGGGCAGCACGTCGACGACCAAGAAGATCAAGTTGTTCGACGAGTGAGGCATGAGAGGATCGAGGGCAGTTGAAAGAAGGTTATTACGGCGCGGGATCAGTGCATTGCCTTTTGGTAATTAGTCTTAGGGCATCTCCAATGATTATAGATAGCAACTAACTATAAGACTTCCACATCATCTATATAGTACACACTAAAGTTAGCATTTTAAAGAACTATCTATAAGGATAGCTATTTGATGCTTACATGCACACACAGAATTTATGGAGGCTGCCTCGTTTGGCGCTATAGACTATCTCTAGAGCTGTAGAGAGCTGCGTTCTCTTTCTTCATTTAATATCTTCCACGTAGGACAGTTGATGACATAGATTCTCTTATAGATAGCTGCTATAGACTCATTGGAGATGCCCTTATCTATCTTCTATCTATGCGTAGCTTGTACGTATTTCATCTCATGGACTAAAACTCGGTAAGGGTCGCATTGGGGAGGAGTCTAAATGCTTAGTATGCGGTATCAAACTAGCAAAAGTGGTGGGGTACCATCAGAAGCCATGATAAAAATAGAGACAGGGCTTAGGTCCGGTTCTTTTCAGCTTCTAAAAGCTGCTTTTCGGTTTTTCTTCAGTAATTAGTTTTTAAATGAAGTATTTTTTTTCAAGATAGTTAATTGTAGTACATACACGGCAAACCATATGTGAGTTTCTGTTACTCTGTAATCTCTTGTACAAACAGCTCAAAAGATACAAGCCGCAGTTAAAAAGAACAAGCCTTTAAATGACTAAACTAAACTGATAAAATCATAATATTGTTTTCTTGTGATATCAAAATTCATACATGATAACATGAATAGAAGAGAAGCAAAGCAAACAACAACATCAAGATCAAGATATGAAAATCAAGACAAAATACAAAATACCAATTGCCTGTTGCTAGCCAGTCGCCCCAAATCCATAGTCGGCCAATCGCGCCTCTGGCTCCGATCCTCACCCTCTCGGCCTCCCCGGCTAGTCACGCTGCCCCCTCCTCTTCTCCTCGCTTCTCCCACAGCTTGCGTATGGCTGTGATTAAAATCTGCATATTTCAGGTGACTACCAGCACATAGACTGCTTTGTTGCATCTTGCATCATGGTGAGGATTTAGTACCATGGTCGTCCTTGATTGAACATTGATAGGTTTTATAATTTACAGTGATATGTTTGGTTACTATCGTGATTTGATTAACAACAATCAAATAGTTGTCGTCATGTGAGAAACTGAGAATTGTCTCATGTACGCGTCTTGCTTAGCTCCTTTTACTGCAATCGAAGGACTGAACAAATGAACAGGAACATTTCAAATAGTAAAAAATGTTCAACATTTCAAATAGTAAAAAAATGTTCTTTTCTGATCCCTGTGCTGATGTTATTCACTTTTCTTTGACTTGACAGATGGCAAGGACGCAGAAGAACAAAGCCACTGCACACCATCTTGGTCTTCTGAAGGTGATTTGAAGTTGAACATCCTCCATCTTTATTTCAGAGTAATTGTAATCTGTTTTCCATGATATATCATGCATGCTATTGTCAAAATCCTAAGAAACTTGCTTATGGACAGTTTATCTACTTCACAATTCACAATAATTTATGCCTTGATGTTTGTACTGTATACCTCACCTTCATGTCCAGCCATATGGTGGTGCTATAAGTTTTAATATGGTTAGCATGGCTATATTGAAAAGCCCCTAAAAATTGCAAAAATTTTGAGCCTTTTTCCTGAATTTTGAGTGAATTTCGGAAACTTTCCCTTTTGGGAAAGTTCCCCTCGCCGCCGCTTTCCTTTCTCGGCCTGGCGCCTTCCTCCTTCGCTGGCGCCCTCCCCGGTTTCCGCCTCCTCCTTTTCCCTGGCGCATCCCTCCCTCGCGCTTGCGCTGGCGCCGCCCCCTTTCCGCTTTCTCCCTCGCCCAGCGCCTCTCCCCGCTCCCTCACTCCCGCTGGCGCCCCGCTCCTCCCCGCCTTCTCCCTCGCGCGTGCGCGCTGCGCCTGCGTTCGCCCAGCACCGCCTCTCCGCCTTCCGCGCCCGCAGTTTTGCCCGCGCCCGCGCCCCGCCGTTTCCCCGGTCCGAAGTTGGCAGAGCTTCTGCGCCACGCGTCGCCGCTCTTCTGCCCCGACCCAACCTGCCAGCGGCCGTCTCCTCCCTCCCCGCGCGCGGACGCACTCCTCCGCCCATGCCGCAGCTCCACCCGCTCTCGTGCCGTCACCTCGCCATTACGGCGGCTCAGCGTCTGGTCACCGCCTCTTAACGCGGAGGAGACGCCTCACCCACTCCCTGTTGACCCGGCACCCTCGCCCGTGCCTTCCCCGCTAAGGCTCCGCCTCCCCCGCTCGAAGTATAAAACCCCCTCGCCCCTCCCGCACGCTCCTCCGTTTCCCGAACTCCCCCACCGCACTTAACCCCTCCCTACCACCCCAGGGAAGCTCCACCAGCAGCCGTTTGACGCCACACCACTCCAATCGCCGTCGCCATCTCCCCCTGCGCCGGCTACCCCGTAACCCGGATCTCCTCCTCCCTCCCTCCATTCCTCAATTGCATCCGTCTGGAGTATCCCCTCGGTGTGCTGATCATCTTAGTAACCTCCATTTGGCAGGTGATCGCCCGAGGAGCCCCAGCCCCGTTGCTCACCGCCGGCTGAATCCCCCGCACCGTGGCCAGCTCACCTCGCCGCTTCTCAGCTCCCTCCGCCACTGCCAATGTGAGCACCACCCTTCCTAGACCGTGAAATCACCGCCGATTGGACCTCTTCGCCGCCGGTGACCTCTTCCACCGCCTTGGACCCGAATCCGCCCCCTTCTACCTCCCGCTCTCTCCCTTGATCTCCTCGAGTTCCAACTTCCCAAAATGGAATCCCCTCGCCTTCAACTACCTGTTGGCACTCTCCTTCCCCGCTGGAGTCCTCCACGGTGGCCGGAGAGCAAGGGCCTTGCGCCTCTGCCTTGCTGGGAAGAACGCACGGGCGAGAGGAAGAAGAAGCAGGCGTGGCCTCTCCTCCACCGCCCGATCCTCCCCGTCGCCTTAAGACGTCGACCGCCCGATGGCATCAAGTCGCAGCCGTCCGATCCTCATAAAAACCCCACCCCACTGCCGTCGGATCGCTCGTACCGCTTCGCCGCCTTCTTCATATCCCAGCTGTCTGATCTCTCCTCCCCGCCTTGATCCAGGCCGCACGGGCGTAGCGCATCTGGGCCGCGGCCTCCCGGCCCACTCCTCTCTGCTGCGTGCACGAGCGCCGCGCGCGTTTAATTTCCCTCTGGGCGCACGATGCGGGCCGGCCATTCACTGTTCACACCGGTTTTTCAGCAATTTCTCAATTTCCAAAATCCCAGAAAATCTAAATAAATCCTAGAAAATCACAGAAAATCCCAAAAATTCCCAAGTTTCACCACTTTGCTCCAAATAATATTCTGGACTCATTTTTGGCCTCCATTTCCACAGAAGCCTTCCAAATAAATTCCTAAAATTCCTCATTTGGAGATTTATGCATTTTACTCCTTTTTAATTAGTTTAATTTTTCCTCGCTTGATTAGTTGCAAGCTGGATTTAATTATTTTATTTGTTTGCGCTAGTGACGGAGATCCCGGAAGCCCAGGTGCAATCTCAGGAGCCAGAAGGTTCTTCGTTCGAGCTAGCAGAGATAATTCGGATTGACGGCAAGTCACAAATCCTTTGATCATGTTGCAACCCATGTGATTTAATTATGTTAATATGCTATTTGCATTATGCTAATTGTGAAATGTTAATTTAAAGTAAAATAAAATGTTTAGAATGACATGTGATATAGTTAGACCTACCACCGATAAATGCCATGTTTGATTTGTTGCCATGCCATTGAAACCCTAGAAATAATTACTTGTTAATCTAGATAACTGTAAGTTATTATTATCATGCAAAGTCTTACACTAATAAGGTTGTGGCAGTGGGCCAATAGACTTTGCAAAACCCGACTCTAGGGCAGGGTAGTATGGGATACCGTGCCCTAGGGCGGAGTAAGTCGATGCGCAAGATAGGGTAAGGGGGGCCGTGGTGCGCCGCAAGACGGTTTTCGCCCGCCTCCTACCCTAGGTTGCAGGTCGCGGACCTGGCAGGGGTTGCGGACTCCTGGGGGGAAAATGTAAGGATCAGGCCTTACGCTGAGCAAATGACATGGTAATCGCTCAACCACAGGAGTTGACTTGTCAACACTGGTTTAGTAGCTGCTCAACTCGATTGAAACTCTACAGTGGTGAGAAGTAGGTGTTTGGGTAACGTGGTTAGGCAGGCCGTGTTGTGGGTGCCTAACAACGGTAGAGTTCACTCGAAGCGGATACCGTCTTCTCTTATGTGTATGTGTGTGAGCCAGACCCGAGTGAATTCTACCGGGTAGAGCCTATATAAAGAGTTGAGCAGTGAAACGACCTGGCTTTCTTAACTCTGTAGCGGGAGTTAAGGGATCGTGTGGGTAAAGCTGAGCAAACTCTGCAGAGTCAAATAAATGGTATTCGAATACGCCGTGCTCCCGGTTATTGGAGCTGTGTCACTTGGGTGATTCCGGCAGCAAAGCTTAAGTAGTTTTGTACATGTTTTAACTTGTTTAGGCTGGTTAATTAACTTTTGTTGAAAACCCCTGAGTTCTTAAGGAGTAGTTTTGGGTCCATTTTATTAAAATGTTTGCAAATAAAACTGCATCCACCAAATGTAATGAACCAAGTATACTCCCTTCCTTGGTAAATCCGTGCATGTAGTAAAATAGAGTCCCTTTGGGGCTTGCTGAGCTGGTTGTTTGGCTCACGGCTTGCTTTTGCCTTTCTTTAGAGGATCAAGACGAAAGTGTTTGTCTCTCCGTTGAGGAAGTCCCGGAAGGTCTCTTCTTCGACGATGACCCGTGGCTTTAGGTCTTGGCCGCGCTCGAGCGGATTCTGGAGTTTTTGTGATGTAAGTATACTTTGGGCTTGCACGCCCCGCTGTCGAAAATGGATGTTAATCCGTATGTGAAATATATGCTGGACTTTTATTGTAAGCATGCAATGGTATACTCTTGCGCGACACTCCATAATTGTTCATGCATGAATAGTTGCGGAATGCCGTGTCCGTACGCGTCCCTGGAAACGGGGGTGTTACATATATGTTCCTTGCATTGTGCATACCTTGATGCGATTTTTATCAGTGCTATGGCACGGTACTATGCTGCACTTTGTAAAAGCTTGCATTTACATTTGAGAAGTGCTTGGAAGGACGGGTCACAAGTTCCATTCCCATCACCGGCTGAATGATTCCATTTTTCTGTGTTCGTTATATAGTATGCTTGGTGCTAGGATTTGATACATATGATTATGAATCAGTCATTTTGTTTAGCTTATTCTTTGCTACTTGTACAGAATGTTTGTTTTACTTAGTGTTATTTCTTTAATCAGGCTAAACTTGCAAAGTTACGGCGGGAGTTGCTCACTCCTACATCCAAAGGTGGTGGTGGTGGTGCAGTTGAGGGATTCGATGTGACAAAAAGTGGAGATGCACCCGTTGGTTTGGTGGGCTTTCCTTCAGTTGGGAAATCAACATTGTTGAACAAGTTGACAGGAACTTTTTCAGAGGTCTGCTGTACATCTCTTTACACTTTCATTTACAAAGGTTTATCCTTACTTTGTTGCCCTCATTTTGTATTAGATAAAAAACCACATGTTTATTTATACTTGCACAATGTTTGTAGGTTACACTGTCCAATCATATGAGTATGCCCAAACAAGATCGAAATTCGTTGGGTTATCTCCCTACAGCGAATGTTGTTTCTATGGATCAAACTTATTGCTGTTTTTTTAAAACTTTCCTATGCATCAATATCAATTTTTCTACCATTATTACTGTTAGTTTGTTTAATGGTAATCTGGTATGGTAACACACTCTTTCTGCTTGTTTCTGATTCAAAAGGTTGCAGCCTACGAGTTTACGACTTTAACATGTATTCCTGGAGTTATTATGTATAAAGGGGCTAAAATCCAGGTAATAATTTACTTTCATAAAGGAAGCTACAAGTTAGCCTTCATTGTCTGAGCATGTCTGCGGTTGATAATTATCAGTTCTTTTTATTTCAGCTTCTAGATCTTCCAGGGATCATTGAAGGTGCTAAAGATGGAAAGGGTAGAGGGAGGCAGGTGATATGTCCAACTCTGCCAGTTTCCTCACTCTAGTTTTGCATTGATATTAAACTGATTTTGCATTGATATTAAACTGATTGCGACAAACAAATTTTATTTTGCCTTGGGTGAAGTATTGTTTGTCTGACTAGTATGGGCTTAAACTTGTCATGACATAGCGTACATGAATAGTTTATACTTTTCAAGATTCCATGGCACTGTTAATTTAATATTTCTGTGAACATTAAGCACCCACTTCTTGTGGGGACCATCTGAGAACCAACCTCTTGTAGAAATCATCTGTGGCAACAGTATGTATACACAAAAGTGTGCTGTCACTCCCCCTGAGTATTTGTTTCAAAAAAAAAAGCCTGGGAATGCTGTACCATATAATAGTGTTGAATGGCCCTTTAGTAATCTCTATTGTAATGTCCACTTTGTGGTTAATAATGTGCAGCTTTACTAAATGTATGCTGGAAATCAGGCAAGCAGCTAGATGTGCTCTTGAAGTACTGAATGCTGAATGAGTATTTTGAACATGTTATGACACAATTTAAGTGAATTTCGTTTGTTCCATACATGTTAGTCATCTAATTTGTGGATTAAGAATGTGGCATCATGTTCTATTTATCTTTATTATGCAACTATGTTTCACTAAAATAATTTGTCATTTTTTGAGGAGTCAAATCTCACATGCTTTAGATATCTTCACATCCACAATACCTAGAGTTTTTTTTTCTCTCTATATCAAATAGTAATGCAGTAATTTAGCATACTACGGTCTAGCAATTTCTAGAAATATTCACTGTTCTGTGCATTTAGGAATTCTGCCATTCTCCTCAGCTTAATGGTTTATACTATTTTTTCAGGTTATCAGCACAGCTAGGACATGCAATGTTATCCTGATTGTTCTTGATCCCATAAAACCAATAACTCACAAGCGTCTTATCGAGAAGGAGCTTGAGGGATTTGGTATTAGGTAAGTTTCTACATTGATAGTTTTGGTGTTGAAGATGTTTCAGCAGTTTTCGACAAAGTGCTAGTATACAGAACTGCTAGACACTACACAGCTTGGACATTGGTCCTCTTGTGATGTTCTCTTTCTTTCCCCCAAATTTGTAAGACATCATTTATCAGCTACGTACATGATTCGGTTTAGTTTTGTTGTGGGTGTGGCATTCATCCAATTACATCAAGGGTATCCTTATCTACTGAATAATGCCATATTCTAGATCCTCCAAGTGATCGTATTCCTTCCTTCTACTATGATGTTCCATGGTGAACTGTTTCCTTTCCTTCTTGGCCACTAGTTCATTCCGTTTTTGAAAGTTTTTTTATACCATGCTGTCTTGCCTGTTGAAAGAAGGCTGAGGTTTAACCTGCGTGAGTTTTGCATCAATTTTAGGTTGAACAAGACACCCCCCAATTTGACGTTCAGAAAAAAAGGACAAGGGTGGCATCAATTTTACATCAACAGTGACAAACACAAACTTGGACCTTGAGACGGTAAAAGCAATCTGTAGTGAGTACAGAATACATAGTGCTGATGTCTCCCTTAGATACGACGCAACAGCAGATGATCTCATAGATGTCATTGAGGGAAGTAGAATTTACATGCCTTGCATCTACGTCGTTAACAAGATTGATCACATAACACTTGAAGAGCTGGAAATCTTAGACAAACTCCCCCATTACTGCCCAATTAGGTGAGCATTTACTTGCCATCTTATCGTGCTTGGTTCTGTTCGTTTTCCTCCAACAACTAAAACACTTCCTGCTGTTTTTTATTTGCTAACAGTGCACATCTTGAGTGGAACCTCGATGGGCTTCTAGAGAAGATCTGGGAATATCTAGATTTGGTTAGGATATACACAAAACCCAAAGGGCTGAACCCAGATTACGAGGACCCTGTGATCGTATCATCTAAGAGGAAAGCAGTACTGGAGGACTTCTGCAACCGAGAATCCACAAGGACATGGTGAAAGTGAAACAATTTTAAATAGTGAGTGCCATCATATTAACTCTTGGCTAAATATTCGGCTCCTTATTATCAGTCTGTGAGGCTAATTGCTTGAAAATCTAACAGTGCACTGGTGTGGGGTTCTAGCGTGAAGCATGGACCTCAGAGAGTTGGCAAGGTATGCATTCGTCAACTACTACCATGTTTCACTGGTGTTTACTTCTAGAATTAATCCGGAAGACTTCATGCAGGAGCATGAGCTTGAGGACGAGGATGTTGTTCAGATCACTAAAAAGTATAGGTACACACTGGAACGATCGTGCTTGTGTTTTGCAGAACTGGAAGGAGCTATCAGCTATGGGAATTTTGAGCAGCAGCTGTGTTTCTTTTGCTAGCTATGAGCGATGCCCATAGAGTGGCTGTTCGCATAAAACCGTTTCGATCAAATACACTGTGCACAGTTTTTTTTCTTCTGTGAAGTAGCCATGTAATTGTGATGTTTCTCTCCTCTATTTGGTGCCATGTTGAGTCACCGATGAACCAAGAGTCTTGCCAGAACTGTCGAACACAGGGAAAGATGCTTATATTTAGAAGATGAAAAGATGACTCCTGTATGAAAAGTGCTTCAGTTCTGTTGGGTTTACATTTTTCTACTGGGCTAATGATGGGTGCTACTGGCCATTATTGAGACTGCTAATACCTAATCATTTTGACGATAGAGGAACGTGAGGACAGGTTAGGAAGCGTTTTAGTTGTGCTTTTGCTATTATTGCAGATTATGTATGGATTTGCTCTTTGTTGGTGGTGACCGCAAACTCGCAATGCTCTCTCTGTATTATGATTGTTAATTATTTGACTCTCTTGAGTCCTATCCTAGTATAATGGAGGTGATGAGTTGCTGCTAGTATGCGACAAATTAGAACGTTGAACCGAGCATCGCCGTTCCGTTGCATGTGACAGTGCCTTGTCACGACGTGTTTGGTTAAGCTGGATGATGGGAGGAAAATTGCGAAACGAGCTGTTCAAGCATGTTCGCCATTAATGATTGGAGCTCGTGTTCTTTTGCAACGATATCCGTTGCGTGTAGATCTCTGCTTGGTTACTGCTTGATCTCGTGATCATTTGGGCTTTTTTTTAGTGGCTTATGGCTAAAAAGCACTGTAGCTGGCTGAAAAAACACTGTAGTTGACAGAGACTTATTTAGCATAATTAAATTTAAAATTTTTTAAAAATATAAAAAATATGTTAGCCCATTACGTATAATACAAACAAATACGGGAAAAAAGAACCGGCAAAAAAGCTCAACAAAATGCCAAAAGTTCAAAAAAAAGACGAAATTTATGAATAGTGAAATATAAGCCGAAAGCCAGAAGCTGAAGCTCTTTTGATCACCACCCTATGAATAGTGAAATTTATGATCGTTTCGGCTTTTTCGTTGGGTTTTTTTACTTCTAGTTTCTTAATTTTATAGTTTTATTGTTTTAGGCTTCTCTTTTTTTATATTCATTTGTATTATTCGTGATAGACTAATCTTTTTCATTTTTTATTCTTTAAATTTAATTACGGCAAAAAAAGCCATCAACAGCTATAGTGCAAAATAAGTCAACTACAGTACCAAACAGTGAATAATAAACCATAAGCCATAAAAAGCCCAAATGAGCATGCTCACCGGCACTCCATCTAGCTTTGATTTTCTTGCTGAAATTACACTATAGTGGTTGTTAGTTTTTTAAAAAAAATAAGAAAAAATAAAAAATTGAAAAACAAGTTATATCGTTATGGACAATGCAAAGGAATACAAAAAAAACCTAAAAAAGTAAAAAAAAACTAAAATAATCTAAAATTAGAAACCAATAGTTATAATGATTTCTGATTTAACTAAGGTGAAAGCCAAAAAAAATTAGCCCAAACCAGAACGTACAATCCAATGGTGTCAGGCTGAGCCAGAGAAAGGTATTTTCATCCGCTATTTTCTTCTTTTTTTGCCCCTCCTGTGCACCATCCACGTGACTTTCTCGAACTGAGCTCACACTTAGGCCTGTTTAGAATATAGATTTTTTACAAATATTTTTTGGAATTTCACTGTAAATAATTCAATTTTCATACAAATAAAAATTACGTTCAAAACGAGCCTTAAAAAGAAAGATGGTTTTTTTTTAATTAATTGAAGTTGGATCTCTTCAAGCGCTCACCAACGGTAGCATAAGAGAAGTCACAGGATGAAATTTCAAAAAATCATCAACAATCTGTCAGGACCCCAGTGTTAAAATTCAGCCAAACACAATGCAAACATCACGATCACGGAAACGCCGACCAATAAGCAACAAATAGGCTATCGAGTTTGTGCTGACAATGCACACACTAGAACCATCTTAAAATAAAAATAAATTGCAAGCAGTACAAACAGTGCAAACAAGTCACTTTTCTTTAGGAGAGGAGAAATTGTTACGCACTTGTGCCTCGATCAATTCGGCTTCGGCTTCTGGTTTCTGATTTATTTTTCACTATTTATAAGTTTCGTCTTTTTCTGAACTTTTGGCTTTTCGTTGAACTTTTTTGCCGGTTCTTTTTTCCCGTATTTGTTTGTATTATACATAATGGACTAACATATTTTTTTTATTTTTAAATTTTTTAAATTTAATTATGCTAAATAAGCCTTATCAGCTACAATACTTTTTTCAGCTAGCTACAATATTTTCAGCCAAAGTCATGAGCTTTTCAGCCGAACCGATCACCACATATATATCAGGTCAACTACTCCTGGCTGTACGTGTCGAATGGTCACATGAACGGAAACTTTCAGATGTAACGTCCACAGTCAAGTCAGTTGGCTGATTACCTGTCACACTAAACAATGAGTACGTGGTGAGTTCTTTGGTTACTCTCTGTGTATATAACTTTTAACTAAAATATTTTTTTAATATAAGACCATTATTTTGATTTTACCTGTATCAATCAAAATCAAAATCGATAATTATCTCTCCGTACTATCTTGAGCAAACCAGAATTCAAAAATTTAAGCAACTAACTTTTAAATAAAATGTAATTGAGTCTATTATAAGTTAATTATAGTAGACAATGTTCCGATTTTATCTATATTAACTAAAATCACACATGAGCATATCTCTTCATATTCCTTTGCACAAATAATCAAAATTTTAAATTTTAAATTAAAAACCAAAAACTGTAGCTAACAGGAATCGTGCGGCTGAACGTAGACCTGCGCGCTGTGCAGACTGCTGAGGTCTCCTCCGTTTCTTACTTTCTTTAGGAAGAGTTGCACAGTTAATTATTGGGAGCAAAAATTCCCCTCCTCAATTGACAAGGAACATCCACATGCAATAATTCCTCAACTCTGGCACCTTCCAATAGCAAAAGGCAAGGCACACCAAGGGAGGAGACGAAGCCCTCAAAGGTGTCGCCTTTCCTCTTGGTTTCCTCTTGATTCCCTTCAAAATCTTCTTCACGGTTTTCACAGCATCAAAGATTTAATCTTTCGTCGCAAACCATCATTTGATCCTCCTTCCCTTCGTATTCCCGAGCAAAAGAAGAAGTTTTCATAGAGGTGTACGTTACTCAAATCCCCTTTTCCCCTAGCCGGGTGACCTCACAGAACCAAGAACACGACCGGTTCTTGTTACCTAGATCTGCGTGGAGGCGGCAAGAAACCCGAATCCGTGAGAAGGGTTTGTGGTTGATAAGCAGGAGCGCGCGGCTCCGCCGTCAAAATCCAATATTGGCGCCTGTGCGGCGTCTTCTTGTTGTTCCTGCGTGTTGTTGCGGTTGCGGGTGATAAGGAGAGGAAGGAGCCAGAGATGGTGCCGTGGGAAGGGTACGTGAGCGACGAGACGATGGGCACCTTCGCGCCCATCCTGCTCTACTGGGTCTACGCCGGCGGCTACCAGCTGATCCTGCACCGGCGGCCGCTGGAGCGGTACAGGCTCCACACGCGGGCCGAGGAGGAGAAGAACCTCGTCAGCCTCCCCGCCGTCGTCCGCGGCGTGCTCCTGCAGCAGCTCGTGCAGGCCATCGTCGCGATGATCCTGTTCATGGTAAGGATACAATCAGCTCTCTTCCATTGACATACGTTCCATCAGTGATGTTGCCATGGAAATTAACAGAACAGCTAAGAATCAGTCAGTCACGATGTTGGAATGTAATTCCTCGCATTGTTTAGTTTGAGACATTCATTAAATTGGTCTTCTTACTGTTACTGTTATGAGGTAATTTTGCCTCACAAACCATTGAACCAGTAGGCTTGCCCACTTGCTACCATTACTGTATCAATACAATGGTAAATGATAGATTACTCAAATACTTCAATGGAAAACTTTCAGAATGTAGAGCCAGTTTTGTAGTATTTCTGGTGATGACTTTTTTGAGGTTGTTTACACAAGAAAAAAAGAGAGTCTGCTGTGAGTTAGGAGCTTGAACATTTCGAAGAGAAGCATCCTTTTGCACAATTACTATATAGGTTAATAGGTAGTTATAGGCAGTTTTCTCTCCTTAGCATCTTTGTACATAGGTTAAAGATTCTTACTGTTGTCCTTGGTACGGTGAGTCTTTATGTTCAATGACTTCTGCTCTTTGCTTTGCGTGGATTTACATTTGTAATGATCTTGAATACAATAACTTCTCTGGTTAGCTGGTTACTTTGTGGAGAAATTTATTGGCACTGCAATTATGATTGCTTCAATTAGTTAGCCGTTTGGGTGGGAATGGCAGACATGAGAAATTGATCTAATATCATCATTCTTGCTATGAGGATGGCAATTCACCCTGGTTTCTATTCCAGGCATAATGTTTTGTACTCTTTGTCTTACAAAGTGAACAAATAACTTATCGAATGCACAGTGGGTGCATCTATTCACTGTCTCATCAAAACAGGTAGCTGAGCTTAACACAAGATAACAACCCATAGTTTGAGACATTCATTAAATTGGTCTTCTTACTGTTACTGTTATGAGGTAATTTTGCATCACAAACCATTGAACCAGTAGGCTTGCCCACTTGCTACCATTACTGTATCAATACAATGGTAAATGATAGATTACTCAAATACTTCAATGGAAAACTTTCGGAATGTAGAGCCAGTTTTGTAGTATTTCTGGTGATGACTTTTTTTAGGTTGTTTATACAAGAAAAAAAGAGAGTCTGCTGTGAGTTAGGAGCTTGAACATTTCGAAGAGAAGCATCCTTTTGCACAATTACTATATAGGTTAATGGGTAGTTATAGGCAGTTTTCTCTCCTTAGCATCTTTGTACATAGGTTAAAGATTCTTACTGTTGTCCTTGGTACGGTGAGTCTTTATCTTTGTACATAGCTTAGCTTAACACAAGATAACAACCCATAATTTCTCAGAACAAGATCAAGAACATTACTTAAGGTCCACACTATTCAATAAAAATCCACACTATTCATTACTTAAGGGTCAGCAGCTTGTGAACACCTAACGTGCATCAGCACATCAATGTGTTTGTGCGCAATCTTCTCAGAAAGGTTCTTTCTCCTGGGTTATTTTGCCTGCATCCAACAAAGGAATGGACCATTGCTTGATAAATATTGCAGGTTTGCAGCACAAAAACCAACTTGGTTCAAATGGTGAGTAATAACTATATGTTGAAAGACCATAGCACAAAACCAACTTAATTCATATGGCTTCGAAATTGCCCATAATAGAGCCACACCATTGATATTATATGCTAGAGATGAATTAATGTTAGAAAGGTCTCATGAATCCGCTCATTTAGGTTTTAGGTACTGCCATTAAATATTCCTTATTCTAAGAGCAGAATCTATCCTTGTCCAGCTACAGTGCAATTAAAGAAACAGCAGTCTGCCTCTTTCATGCTGCAGAACTCACAAATCTCTAACCCTTTCCAACTATGTTCATTTAGATACATTTTATGAAAATATTGTCATAATACAGCAGCCAAGAGAAGGATATGATCTTATGACGAAGTTTCAGGGTGTCAGCTATCAACATTTTTGTAAGGGTTGACGGATGTTACTCATCTTTTGTTTCCTCCAGTTGTAATCACTTTTGAGTACATAAACCACATTATGATCATTTTTTCCATAACATGGTACATTTCCTTCCCTAGTATCTCATGCATCTTGGCCACTAGGTTATCATTAAAGTGCCTTGTAAACTCCATATTCACAAACCACCTGTAATTACCTCTGCTGCTATATTTTCTGGATCATTAACAATAAGCCAGACTATACATATGCACATTTGAGGGCAGTTACCAGCTCAAGTACCCATTTAAAATCAAATGCCCTTTGTTACCTATTCCTACATTGGCTGCCCTGATTTTATAAACCCAGCTGAAATTCTGAATCCCCTTGAGTATGTGGAACCGGGAGTACATTAACATCTCTGTTTTTAAAGTATTTGGCTCTCAATAGCTCTGCTCAGCCCATAATACTTGACAATCATTATATTGCATAGTGAAGTTCCATTTCATCTGTAAATATTCATACATATTGTTCATATCTTCAATCCCTGCCCCCAGCTCTAACCAGCACCACCAAAATGGCCAATTGTTCCTACAGGCAAAATAAGTCAATGGACCGGTTGAGCATTGGTTTCTGCATTAGGTCCTTGGCATTGTTAGAGGTCCTGGGATTACCTTTAGTGGGACACAGACACACACATGCACGTGTATATATATATATATATATATATATATATATATATATATATATATATATATATATATATATATATATATATATATATATATGACGAGTGTTTCATGCACCATGGTGCCTAGGCACCAATATCAATACCGTTGATTTGCTTGAGATTCATAACGTTTGATGTGGGTATCTTCATATACCCATAAAAAAGTATATTTGAGATGTCAAACTCCGAAAAAATTTAAATTCAACTTCAGTTTAATTAGTTTGAACTATTTTTATGGTATATACTCACTGTAGTTGCATTGAACTCAAAAGTAGTTCAAACTAATTTGAACTGAGTTCAAAACTTACTTACCATAAATATATCAAGGGTATAAAACATTTTCATACCCAAACTCAAAAAAATTATCAATCATACACGTGTATCGGATGTTGGTGCCTAGGCACCATGGTGCCTTATGTAATTTTCCTATATATATATATATATAACTGTTGTATGTATTGGTGCAAAGAAAACCATATGGTTATGCCCTGTACGTGTTATCATGTGCGTTACAATTTTTTGGAAAAAAAAAGCTTCTGAGCCTACCTGCTTGGTTTTGCAAAAATTGTGCCACCTGTTATGTTTTGTTTGTAGCTGAGGATTATTAGGCTGCAATTAGGTTTAGATTATTGTTTGAAATTTCAGTTAATTGGGCAATGCATATTTGGATGGTGATAGGCTTTGGGCCAGATTCTTCACTAGGTTGACAGGGTAGATGGGCACACATGTCGAAATGTCAATATTCCCCATAGGGATGTACAGTGTCCAAGCACGGTACATGATCCTTTCTTAGTGTAACTATTTCATCAATGCATAGCTGGCCATGCATCATACGAGTGCATGAGATATCAAACAATCAGAAAGCAAGAGAATTGTTTGTTAATTTGGTTTAAAGAAAAGAATTGTTTGTTAATGCCACAACATTGTAAAGGTTGTACTAGATTGGGGTCGCTTTCTTGCATGTATGTGGGCATGTTTATGTTGCATTTGTGCTGTTCTGTCAGGTTGATGATGAGTTTCAATATGTGAACCTGTGGTTTGTTTTAAATTTTCTTAATGGCAAACTAATTCCTTGTTAGCCTCTCTAACCCAATTCTACATGATTGTTTGCAGGTTACTTCGGATAGTTCAACGGTTGTGGTCCAGCCACCTATGGTCGTTCAAACCTTCCAGTTTTTTGTTGCAATGCTGGTCATGGATGCATGGCAATATTTTGTGCACCGCTATATGCACCAGAACAAATTCCTCTATCGGCATATCCACTCACAACATCATCGGCTGATTGTTCCTTATGCTTTTGGCGCTCTCTACAACCATCCATTGGAGGGGCTCCTTTTGGACACTGTAGGTGGTGCTATCTCCTTCTTGGTCTCTGGTATGACGCCAAGAACTGCTGTGTTCTTCTTCTGTTTTGCTGTACTCAAGACAGTCGATGATCACTGTGGACTTTGGTTACCATATAACATCTTCCAGAACTTGTTCCAAAACAATACTGCCTACCATGATATCCACCATCAGCTCCAAGGCTCAAAATACAATTACTCTCAGCCTTTCTTCTCAATCTGGGACAGAATTCTAGGAACCCACATGCCCTACAACTTAGTCATCCGGAAGGAAGGGGGATTCGAAGCAAGGCCATTGCGAGACTAGCTTGAACTCAATGGAAGTGTATAGAACTCCAGTGACTCAATGAGATACAATGCTCTGCCCTCCCTTTCACATGATTAGAAGCCCACAGGAGCCATCTAACTTGTAAGATGATGAAGCTGTTCCAGTACTCGGTTCTTTTTTCGCGTCTTGGTGGAAGCCATACGCTACTTGAGAAGGCACTGAAGCTCTCGGGTTGCTCGTTCTTTTTCCTGCAGTTAATCTAGTTAGAGCGTTCACCTCGAATATGTGTGGTACTGTATGGTTTGCCTTGATGGTTTTCTTCTTATCATGGTTCTTTTTTGTGCAGAGCTGCCATTTGTTGCTGTGCAGATAGTGTATTCGGAATCACATTTCTCTATGTACCCAATTATTTATGTAATTGAATCTCTGGGCATGATCAGTACCTTCAAACCTATACTTCGCTACTGCTGTATAGTTTCTGTTTGATCTAATCCAGTCTTTTGATGATTTGCGAAGGTTGAAGCCACTCTGGTTTGTTTATGTTTGCTGCCTGATATGGGCATTTTGAAGTGAAGCTTTTGGTGGTGATCGGTTCGGCTGAAAAGCTCATGGTTTATAGCTAAAAATATTGTAGCTGGCTGAAAAAGGCTGAAAAAAGCACTGTAGCTGACAGGGGTTTATTTAGCATAATTAAATTTTTAAAAAAATTTAAAAATATAAAAAATATGTTAGCCCATTACGTATAATACAAACAAATACAGAAAAAAAGAACCGGCAAAAAAGCTCAACAAAAAGCCAAAAGTTCAGAAAAAGATGAAACTTATGAATAGTGAAAAATAAGCCAGAAGCCGAAACCGAGTTGATCAGGGCCATTTATAGCCTGCTGGAGAAACGACTCCTAATATGCGCGTGACAGTAGTAAGAGGAGTGGGGTGGGTGATATATTCGTGACCTTCTGTTTTATCTTCAGAGTAAGACAGTAGCGAAAGAAATAAAATAAAAAAGTCATTTCAAGAAGTCAGCTGATTTTTGACTTTTCTAAGCTGAATACAGAAGCAACAGCTAATTCGAACATCGTTGTGGGACATCCAATTGGTTACATCGGCTGCCTTTTGTAGCAGCTAGTAGCTATACATCATCCTTCATCAAGTAGGCTGTAGGCCTGTAGGTGTAGTATTATTATGCTGTCGTTCCAACATACATGTTATATTGTTACGCATGTTTTGGCCTACAAAATGCCATGCTCTGCTAGCTGCATGTGGTGGCTTGCTGCTGACGAAATCAAGAACACCACCCATGTCCTGGATCGCATGTCCGTAGATCTGTGTTCGGACCTGAAGTTCCTTTCACCTCAGATTATGGTGGTGTTTCTATTGGGAGTTGGGACCCATTGCTGTCATCGTTAGTGTCAGAGTTTGTAATCTTGTTTTTTAATTTAGAAACCATAGTTGGTGGTCATGGTCGTGGTCGTGGTCATGTTCGAGTAGTCGGAGTCGTGTACGAGTTTGGTCACGATTGTATATAAGTCCGTATCGCAGTTGAGTTCAAGCAGATGAGCTTGCATCTTTCGTTAGATACGCTCGCTTTGATCTTCGTTGCGTCGCCGCTCCTCCCTCCTCTCGTGTGCCATCTCGACGTCCCACTCGCAGTCCAAACGTTACTGGTCGTGCGGGTGGATCTCCCGATCGATCCATTTGTGATACGCGCATAGCGGATCCGGAAACCGCGGGAAGAGGGGAGAGCTTGTTAGTGCGTGCCATAGAAGTGAAATGGTAGGGGGATGTAATATAACCCGTCCTTTCCTTACCGACTGCTAGTAGCGGGTCGTGTCCCAACACCGTTCGGGATAGTCCCAGGCGTTGTTACCGCAACCCTAGTAACGTATGTGCAAGCTCAACTGCTCTTTAAATTTGAAGAACTTGCATGCGTCACTGCACCAGTAGAGGGGGCATCTTCCCCACAGGCAGGTCCTACGGAGAATGCTCGGTGGAAATGTTGAGGTATAAGTTGGGGTTGGAGGTACGGGGGGCTTTGTTTCGGGGAGGTGTCCTCCTGGCACGCTCCGCTTATTCATCCCTTGCTGCTGTAGCCCTTGCGAGTTGGGTGATCTTCTCCTATTGCTTCTCCTACTAGCGATGTAGTGTTGCAGTCATGATGCAGGAAAACTCGCTGCAGAAGAGGTAGTACTTATAGACTGAGCCGACGTTAGTGTTCTTTTCATGAAGATAAATGTGAATGACTGGATTGTGCACCAATGGATAACTGGATCGTACATGACTAAAGTGCAATTTGGTTGATGTATTTTTGCGTCTGTGAGGCAGCGGGCCTGAGGAGGTATCTTGTGGTAGTGTTCGGTCACATCTTGGGCCTGAGCTTTGCAAGCACCGCCAAAAACGACTGTCATTTCATGTTGCTTGGCCAAAAACAACCGTTATTTCATGAGTGTGAATCACAGCAACAATCAAAAATAATGACGACAAACAATGATGACAACACTGCATTCCACTTTAGAAATTTGTACTCTGTGGTCATGTGTCATATTTGTTGCATGTGTGAGCACCTTTGCAGAACTTTTAAGCTACAACTCCGCAGAGCTTTTTAGGTCGATATGACCAAATAAGCACTGCATCTCTGTAGAGCTTTTGAGGTCGATGTGACCAAACAAGCACTGCACCTCTGTAGAACTTTTCAGGTCGACGTGACTATACAAGCAGTGCACCTCTGCAGAGCTTTTCAGGTCGATGTGACCACACAAGCACTGCACCTCTCCACGAAGCATGAAAGCAAGTTTAACATATGCTAAAGGAAATTTTTCACATGTAGTTCGGCTTACTAAAATAATGATTATGGAACAAATAATTACAAGCACGAAAACAATGATTATGGAACAAATAATTACACATAAGAAATAATTAGGGAACATCTAATTACATGCATGATATATTGATTACAGAATAGATAATTATGCGTAAGAAATATTTTTTTAGGAATTTTTAAATATACCAAATAAGCTCAAAAATTCAAAAAAAATCATGTGGGAATCAGTTGGGCGAACGCGTGTGGGCCTCCTGCCACGCCTGGCACCGGGGCTAGGTCACCTACCGCTCCCGATGTTGGGGGCAGGTTGCAAAAAAAAAAAGAAAAACGACAACAATGCGTGTGCAGTGCACGTTCGTGGAATCTTCACCCGACACCCCACAGTGAATGTGTCGATGGCACTGTAGCAGCATTGCAACACCTTTCCTGGAATATCCATTGAGGCATATTTTATGTATGAATTTTTAAATATATTAAATGAGCTCTAAAAATTAAAAAATAAATCTAGACTCCCCCACACAGTGCTCTTGCCTGTGTAATTTTTTATAATTTTATTCATTCTGAATGTTTCTCAAAAATTCATTCAAGTATACTGTTTGGACAAATGTTTTGTAAAAATTTGGAAGGGATAGAATTATGGAAAAATTATATAAGAAAGTACACTATGTGAAGAGACATCACAAAAAATTGTAATTTTTAGAGCTCATTTACTGTATTTTAAAATTCTAAGATTATACTTAAATGGTTTTTTTCCCAAAAATATGGTATTGTAGCACCTGCTCCTTGGTGCCGTGTCCGGTGGCGGGGTCAGGTGACCTACCCTATTTAGGGGCGCGGTAGGTCGTATTTAGGGGTTAGTTTTGCAATTTCTACTGCAAGGGGGCTAGTTTTGCAAAACTTAAATTTCAAGGGTCCAAAAAATAAAAAAAAACTCATGATAATACACTCCATCCTTTCTGCAATCTTTGGTTCCGCCACGTTCTTGATGGATTTAGTTCGGAAAATGATATGAATCATTACTTTAATGAGGTTTCCTCCAAGTTATTGGTATGCATGTCTTGTCTTGATAGCCGATGATTTTCGCAATAAGATAGCCCATGAGTGACTCAATAACTTGATAGTATGCTAAACCGATTGAGAGATATATATTTGTAAGCATTGATGATAAAATCATAAAAAGTTTTCAAGGCATCAAATTTTGTAGAATGAATTTACCTCATGATTTAAGCTAGCACTTTAATGGTATGTATTGTTTATTTGAATGTTCATGATCATTTACAATTTATTTTATTGGATTTTGCTAATTTTGATATGTAGATAACTGATATGTACTCACTGGAAGCATGTTTATAAATTTTCAGGATACACTTTTTTTATTACTGAGATACTTTTGTTGGATTTATCTCTTTTTGCGCTTTGCTTTACTTCTATTCATATATGAATTTGAATTGTACAAATGTAAAAATACTATCTCTGTTATATAAATTTAGTTTAGTCTTTTAAGATTTTGAGTTCACCCTTTATTTTTGTTTTGGCTTCACCACTGCTGCTACATACCCGTCGTGGCGTTACTCACTGTGACATACTCTACCGTTTTGGACGTTGGCCGTTGGGGAAATGGGGAGAGCACGCATCGTAAGCTTTTGGGTATATACAGAGTAAGCTAGCTGTAGCTGATCGACATAACTGAAAGAATGACTATCTTTCTTCTGTGGAAGTTTTCAAAGCAGTATTTTTAGTAAGGATCACGGCAATATTTGTCGGTTTGATCTCATAAGCGTGATCTACTGTGTGCATAGCAGCACACAAACAAGGATGGATGATGATAGATCTATTCTTTTTTGTTTTGGCTTATATTTCTGCCTATGCTTATGGTTTTTAGGTTGTTCGTGAGAGAAAATATGGAGTAACAGAAGCCCGCATGCAGTTTTGGTCGATATAAATGAAATCGCTATAGTATACACTACAATCAACTTGTAGACCTTGCCTTGAAAAGACACTCTATTTAAAAGCTAATTACTGTAGAAAAACCAAAAAAATAGCTTTTAAAAGCTGAAAAGAACAGGTTCATAATAGAGGAGGATACAAAAGTAGTGCACCAAAGGACTTATAAGACCAAACTTCTGGTTTTTTTTGGTGTTGTAGCGATTAAAAATACACGGTATCTGTTGTTAGATTTTTTTGTATAATTAAATTTGAAAAATTATATAATCACAAAACAATATAAAAATAAGAGAAAATGGTAGAAAATAAAAAAGTAAAAAGACGAAATTAAGAAAGTAGCAGTAACAAGCAGAAGACCAAACTTACAAAGGGAAGAGAGGGAGGTGGGCCAGGTTAAAGTACACGTGGCCCTACTTTTCCTCGGATTCCGTTAATTCGGGCTTGGCAGTTTGTAACAGGGCCGGCCCCAGTTGATACCCTCCGTAGGCTTGGGCCTGTTGGCCTACTTGATACCCTACTTTTTTTTGTCCCTCTTATTTTTCCCCTGACATAGACTCGGGTTCATGTGAAGAATACACAACTGTGTCCATATGTACCAGCTCGATCTCGAGCTATTCATTAGATGCTGTGAGCGTGCAAGTTCGTGCCACTGCAAATTGGTTATCTCATCTGATAAATTATGCGCATGTCAAGTGGTAAACTGCATTAAGGTGGTGATCAGTTGGACTTTTTTTGGTGGCTTATGGCTAAAAGCACTGTAGCTCGCTGAAAAAAAACATTGTAACTGACAGAAACTTATTTAGCATAATTAAATTTAAAAAAATTAAAAAAAATATGTTAGCCTATTACGTATAATACAAACAAATACAAAAAAAAAGAACCGGTAAAAAAGCACAAAAAAACCAAAAATTCAGAAAAAGACAATTTGTGAATAGTGAAAAATAAGCCGAAAGCCAGAAGCTTAAGCCGAATTGATCAGGGCTGCGCTATTTGCAGGAGAGCAAGGCTGATGCTAGCCTGCTACACCTTAGAATCATGTCACCTTGTCAAGCAAGCCGAGGTTCACATGGATTTACCGGATGGGAAACAAGAACAGAATAATCTTTTCTCTCTTTTTTTTTTTGAAGGAGAGACTAATCTGGTTTGAAAAGCAAAAAACCTTACCTTCAGAGATGAGCTCACCGTCTTTCTAGAATCGGGTCAGAGTGGAGAAAGCAATTAGTTAACAGAGATGCTTTGACACTGCACTCATGCTATGTTGTACCATGCAAAAAAAGATGCACATATATGGAGTGGTGCAAAAAAGATGCGCTTCTCTGGAGTGGGAAATAGAACATGGCTGTTGAAAATGGACAATAAGTTGAACATTAACAGGGTATTAAGTACCCAACCTGAGGAAGGATATACTCTTCAACCTCACACAAGTTCAGCAAAAAGAAAGCCATGACATCACACCACACACCAAGCCAATATATTTCACACTGGATAGAGGAGTTACAAGAGTTAATTACACAAAGAAAAAGTCCTTATTCTATATTTTGAATACAAGCTGTAAACTCTTTGGGACACCACCCATTTTAACTTCTGTATGCTACAACACCACCAATGCGGTATGTACAAACAACCAACAACAAACCAAACTATGAGACTTTTGAAACAAGTGAGATCTCACACAAACAAATGGGCTCGGATATGGGGTAGGCACACTTGATGCAAATAGGAGTATGAGGCAGAACTACTTACTACAATCTAGATAAAACAAGATGTAGGGCAGCCAAAATGTACATGCCGAGGAGCATGGCAGACTTGGATCCCATGCAAACCTATAATGCAAAAAAGGCAAGATGTATTTGCATGGCAGCCAAAAACCCCTGTCAAAGGCTATTAAGAAGAGCCCTTTTGCAAGATGGCTGCTGAGAAGTATCTGGCCTCGGCCCTGGTGAGGTCAACTCAAGCACAGACAGCAGAAAATTCCTCTCCTGGAAAAGTTCAAGAAAAACAAATGTAAATAGCTTTTACCAAGGATGTGCTTCGGATATGATATTCTTTGAAAAATATGAACCACAGCCACAGGTTACGGCAGTCGAAAGCTTACACTGGCAGTAATTTTTGGAGTTGACATATCATCTGCGTACGGCTGGAATGATGGAACTGTGTGAGCAGGAGAAGTGAATTCCATGCACGGAAGCTTGCTATCATTGGCAACCTCGCTAAAGTTCTCGGATGTAGGTATTTCTGCGCCTGCTTTAGCTTGGATAACTATGTGAGCAGGGGAGGTGAATTCAATACATTGAATCCTCCTATCTTCGGCAACCTCACTAAAGTTCTCTGATGCAGGTATTTCTGCATCTGCTTTAGCTTGCAAAACTGTGTGAGCAGGAGAGGTGCATTCCATACATTGAAGCCTGCTATCTTCAGCAACCTCACTAAAGTTCTCTGATTCTGGTATTTCTGCATCTGCTTTAGCTTGCAAAACTGTGTGAACAGGAGAGGTGTATTCCATGCATTGAAGCCCGCTAACTTCAGCAGCCTCACTCAGGTTTACAGATGCTGGTATTTCTGCGCCAGTTTTAGATTCAAGAATTCAACTAATTTTCTTTGATGTGGATGAAAAAGCGTGTACTTAAGTTATGATTAAGAGCATAGGTTACCTGGGCAAGGTTCCAGACTACTAGAAACCACGTTTCTACAAAGACTATTATCTTCTGTGCTCTTATCTAGTGGGAAATCATCCATATTTTGTTCAGGAGCCATTTGTGATGTTACTTCCATGCTAGTTTGTGAAGGACCCTTAGAATGCTTATTGTCCACATCAATCTGTCTGTTCTGCTCCCTGTTCATTAGGATGAGGGTGGATCAGCAACCGAGGCAATTGATTTAACCAAAAGGATGAGAGATTATTCATTATTTACCTTGAATTCTGTTCATCTTCCTCTTCATTCTCATAGGGGTCTACAATTAAATCGTCAAGCTCCTCTAGGAGTGATGCTATTCCAGACATGCTGCTTTCTGACATGTCATTATCATCTTTCTTAACCAAATGATGCTGTAGTTGCTGAAAATGTCATGTATAAAGCAGTTTATTTTAAATAGTGTACTATGGGCAAGTATAAAACTTCAGACCATCATGTTGGCATTGCCATACCTGCCAGGCTTCATCCATGCTTTGGCTTGTATTTTCAATATTGATTTTTGTTGCTAGGGAGCAAAGCAAGTCAGCTTGATGCAATAAAGTAGCAAATTTTGGATCGTCCTTTCTCAAAAAATTGCTCTCACACTTCACACCTGAAATTATGCACATGAAGCTGATTATCGACACAGGACATATAAATCAAATCAAATGTTCAGAATCTAGGAGAAGGCTCACAATTCTGTTCCCCACCAAATAATTGTTTTGTTGCGATTTTAGCAGCAAGATTCGGGGTTTCCACTATATTCACATTATCTTGATTGTTTGGAGAAATGGTTGCAAGAGGTTGCCGAGAATCTTGTGTGCTCTTTTCTTGTCCAAATAACCTCATACTTTGTGCTATGTTCTCCTTGAAATCAGGTTTGCAAGGCCTAGTTACAGAAGAAGAAAAGGTAAAAATGTAAGTTGCTTCGCATAGTTAACTAACAACTTCCGCTGGTATTATGTATACTTCATCTGTTTGATAGGTGGTGATGAGCCAGCTGCACGAGATGTGAGGCATCCGGTTTGTGTCAGTACCCTCTTTGCATTTGCATTGGAACATACTGCACCATTTTCCTTGAATAGCTCCTCATCCTTGGCCCGCTTTTTGCATAGAGTAGAAAACCGGTTCTTCACTGCATTATCAGTTCTGTTGTAGTAAAACCAAGACACATGTCAGATATCTTGTTTCATATATCTAATATTTTATTACTCTTTTCACCTAACAGCAAACAGTAACCAAACGCAAGACACCAACCTGCCTGAGACAACCTTCGCTATTTCAGTCCATTTGTTACCAAGAACCTTTTGAGCCTGCATGGCAATTCCAAGTGGAGAAATATATCATTTTGTATTGTAAAAGTTCTACAGCAAGAGCAAATACTTATGAAGACAACCGCAGAACAATGCACAACAGGTGGTTTCTAATTTCTGATATACAGCATAGCAAATGTATCAGAGCACAAACATTGCAGCCAAATTAAAGGATTGAAAATGATACTACAAGATGTTTAGAGATGCATGATCCCTTCTATTCTAGGCTTCTCTTATCTACAATAGCACGTATCAATCCTATGTCCCATAAAGCACAAAATAATCCCATCCTTTTTCCAAAGGTACGGAATCGAGGATAAGCTCCAATCTGCATATGCGTTAAACTCTCCATGGTCACAATTATTTGTCTGTTCGGTTGTCGATGTTCACTAAGGAAGTATCCAACACATACTGTTCAACTCTAACATCCAAATTTTGACCCCAAAAAATCATAAGCATTTGATGCAGCAGTGCCTAGCTTCAAGCACATACACAGCCTGGACCTAATAACTAAATTGCTAGAACACATTGAGATCTCACCTCACACAATAATATGTCTTCTTCCCGGGACCACCCGCCTTTCTTGCACTCTGTGTTCAAATAATTGTACCATCTGCAGCAACAACCAAGCGAAAAATTGGAGTTACACAAATGACGTTAGAAAATCGAACAATTTCCAACTAAAAGTCCCTATTTTATCAATAGAGAATAGTCCTATTTTATCAATAGAGAATAGATAGAAATGCGCACCTTCTCCTGCACTGTCTGGCCGTCTTATCCTTGAATTGTGCCGCTATAATTGTCCAGCTACCGAAAGATAAGTGAAAACACGGTGATTAAATCGAGAAGGTAGTAAAAAGGCACTTAATTGAGACTAAGAGAACAAAGAATCCATACTTATCGGTTCCATGATGCGCAATTTGAGCACGAAGCACGTCATCCTCCTACAGGAAGAAAGGTGCGAGCATCAGAAAACAATTCAACACATAGGTAGAAATGGCAGAGGCACTCCCAGGATACACTCAAAAGCATGGAAAGTTAATCAAAAAGGCAAAACTCAAACTAATTAATCACAGTTCTCATAAGGAAATAGAAACCTACGGTTTACACGTAACACACATACTAAGGCGGAAAAACAATCGCCTTCTGAACACAAAATTAAGTAAGGCATCCGATATCCAAAACATAATAATCGATTTTATGAAGAATTTGTCCAAATATGCGAACACAAAGTTAGGATTCACACTCAAGACACACACACGTACACACACAAGTGCGCGCGCACGCGCGCACACGCACTGCTAGTAAGTCCAAAGATGCCTTCTAAACACAAAACTAGGCTGTGGCTTATACGAATCACAGATAAAATTGGATTTTATACAGATTATGTCGAAATATGCGGGAAAAAATACACCTTTTCCAAACAAAAAGGAGGGGAATAATTGCTACATGACTCGAGTCCCAGATTCTAGGCAGCGAAATCGAACAGGAAACTACAAACGCACACAAAATCCAGCAACTGCGAGACACACAGAACGACACAGACTCGCGCGCACCTCGACGCTCCAACTCACGATGTGGCGGTCCTTCTTGGCCGCCGGCGCCCCGGCGGCGGGGCCGGCGGAGGAGGAGCTCAGATCGGGGCCGGTCGCCATGGGCCGAGATCCCGCATGTTCCGCGGACGGATCCCGCCGATAAAGAACTCGGACGGGGGCGAATCGGGGCGGCTAGGGCTTGGAATTTGGGCGCGAGAGGAGGAATTTTTGAACCGGAGTCTGGAGAAGATGCCACGGAAGAGGGAAGAAACGTGATGTGTGGGCAAGGACTTTTTTCCGCAGAAGTGGAGGTGGGTTTAAAGTTGGGCCATGGCGTGAAAGGGAAGTCATGTTTGGGACGACTCCTAGGGGAGGGTAGTACAGTGTGGAGTGTTAAAACTTTTCACTAAAACACGTGCAAACTTTGGCAACGCTGCAGAGACGGTAAGAAATGGCTTTTGGTGGGGTGCTCATCCTGGCTTTTAGGCACAAATTTTTAGCTTATTTCATATTGTAGTTAATTTTTATACCATAGCTGTCGGTAGCTTTTTTAATGTTATTAAATTTAAAATATTAAAAATATTAAAAATGTTATATCATCACACATAATACAAAGGAATAAGGTGAAATACAAAAAAGCCAAAGAGCCACAAAAGGATGAAATTAAAAAGCTTTTGTCTGTGTTTTTCGAGACAACGGCGGACAATAAAGACAAGACATCAACGTAAATGGCGTACACGGTTTTAGACTACGAAAGCCATTTAGAGAAGCGGTTTCGAAAAACCGTTTGGAGAAGACGTCCCGTTTATTTCAGCTTTCAGAAAAACCAAAGCCAAAAACCACAAAAAGCCAAAAAAACAAGGCCATTCAAGAATCAGTGTATATCTATATGCTAAATAAAGCTAAATAATTGTCTCGAGACAAGGTTTGATCCTCTCTAGACCTAGGAGTCGAACCGAGCTTTTTCCGAACCAAGCCAAGACCTGGTTGGCACGACATGGCCCAAGCACAACACGGGCATGACATGTGGTGGCTTGGACTGGCACGGCACGAACGACGGGGCGTGCTGGGCCTGAAAAGAAGGCCCGTTGGGTTACAAGCTAAACAAGAGAGTCATAGAGTTTAAAGTTAATTGACGAATCACACATGGAAGAGGCCATTACCGAGTGCAAACTAGACAAAATTGATGATTTTAAGATAGAAAATAAGATTATTTCTATAACTCTTGATAGTGCATTGGTGAATACAACAGCTATGAACATCCTCACCTTGAGGTTGCGTACATATATTGGTGCATATGTTCTTCACCAGAAATGCATATATCATATCTTGAACCTTATTGTGCAAAATGGTATGCAAGTGATTGGTGAATATTTGAACAATTTCTGTGACACTCTTTCGTTACCTCATAAGTTTAGCACAAGTGGTAGGTAGTTTCATGGAGTACTACACAACCAATGGCAAGTACTGAAGAAAATTCAATCTTGGTATGAAGGTGAGGTAAAACTCGTCATACATCATGCTGAAGAAGGTACAAAGGTATGAACATATTATATTTATTTTTGTCAATGTTAACTCTCAGAATAATGAATTAGTATTTACTAATTCATATTGGAAAATTACTAATCATTTTCGAGAGTTTTTAATACCCTTTTATAAAGCAACTAAGTTTATATCCAGTGTTTACTATCCTATCTCTTGCTTAGTTGTAGATTATATTTGGCTAATTGTAGATAAGTTTGCTACATCTAGGGGGATCGCCTTTTAGGCTATGTTGTTGCAGCAATGGAAAAAATATTAAATACTTTGGATCTATTTCGAATATATATTGCTTTGCAATCATTTTTAATTCTACAAAAAAGTTAGCAAGTTTGTCGATTAGTATGGAGGGAATAGGTGAATGTCTTGGTCTTAATTTCTTTGAAGCTTTCGAAAATGTCAAAAGGGAGTGTTTTTCGCTTATACCATGACAAGCTTTGTAGCAACACGAGATCAAAGGCCTTACAGTAGGCGCAACAAGGCAAGACAAACTTAACAACCCACTTGTGGAAGAAGCTAAAGGGCAAGTCTATTTCTTCATCATCTTAGTCTCAAGTGACTTTCAAGTGGAATTCTATCTCAAATCTAAACCATTACTTGGAGCATAATTTTGCATGCACCAATCCTGATCGTGCTAGCAGAGGTAAGATAGATTTGCTTGAGTGGTGGAATAACAACAAGCAGGTATTTCCTGTGATGTGCCATTTTGCAGGGGATATTCTATTGATTTCAATGTTCACTGTCCCTTCGGAAGCGACGTTCAGTGTAGTAGGAAGAATAATTGAAGAAAGGAGGTCCCCCCACACTTCCAAGATTTTGGATATAATCACCTATGATAAGGATTGGGAATTGGCAAAAGAGAGATAACAACATTAGCTGTAGGATCCCAAGGTCGTGCAGGTGAACTCTGACCTGGAATGCAGGAATGATTCAACATTGGGGAGTAGTTGGTATGTATGCATGTTGTTACTGTACATGTATGCATATTGCTACTGTACTTTTTTTCTTACTAGGGGAACCCCATTTTGGGGCGTAAGGTTTTTAATGAGGTAATAACATTGTATCTGTAAAATTTTAAGAAAATTTAACTTTTTCTCCAAATATTTACATGTCTATATTTTTATGCAATTACTTAAATTTTAGCTTTTTCATTCTTTTTCCCTTAAAGTACTTAAATTACATATGGTAGAAGTAGAGCGCGAAGGTGATGAAGATGGTGACGTCAGCCACCGCCACCATCATCATGGTAGCCTCTATCGACGTCCTTGTCACCGCCATCAACCCATCTTTGCCTCCAAGTTAGCAAGGCTGAGCATAGGACGGCCCGGCATGGCATGGCGGTGGCCCGTCATGCCCTGGACCATGCATGGGCCTTGCCCAAGGAGAGTCATGCCGGCACAACACCAACTCCTAGGTCTAATCCTCTCCCTATTTGACCGCTTTAGGATTCATGACCCTTGATCTATGGTGACACCTCTGGTGATCAATACCGATGAGGTATTCAACACAAAGTAGGCTTTCTAGGGGCACAACTGCCCCCTAACCATATATTTCGATGAGTGGTTAGCGGTGCCATGGCGGATAATAGATGAAGGCGGTGTGGCAAGGTAATAGCACCGTCACCAACCATAGGATTAGAGAAGGAGGGTAGGCAATAGAGGTGGGTAGTATGGCGAGTAGGCAAGGTGAATGAATTAGGGTTTGGGGGCAAGTAGAAGGAGGCAAATGATGGTAGTAGCTTTGGCTATAGGGCCACCTCAAGTGGCTATGCACTATGAAGGAGGTGCAGGTGCAAACAAGGGAGGTGTGGGAGGTGACAGCATATGGGGGAGGATAAGGAGGCAACGGGGGAGTCGAAATGACAGCTAACTCACCAATGCTAATGGGGCGAAAGGGGAGGAAGGAGGCACGGGTGGTGGAGCGACGGCGGTTTGTGGTAGGGTAGGGTTATGGTTCATGTGTTTGGATAAAGGGGATTTTCTACAGAAAATTTTGGGATTTAGTTCAAATTCAAAGGGTATGTATAGTACTCCCTCCTGTCACATATACAGATCATTTTGGACATCAACACAGTCCCCAAAATATAACTTGACCATTAGTTTATATTATAATATATTTACAAAACTAAACAAAATTATAATATTATGGAAGTACATTTTGAGATATATATATATATATATATATATATATATATATATATATATATATATATATATATATATATATATATATATGATTTTCATGTATTCAATCTAAATATTTAAGAAGATATCGATATTTAAAATTTTAAAAGTTTAACTGCACACATCCTAAAATGACATGTATTTGTAACTTGAGGGAGTAGTTAGCTTAGGAAGGAGTAATGAAATCCTTGGGGTGTTTGGATCAAGGGGATATCTTTAGGAGTTTTCAGTGTTTATTTGTAGTTAGGAGGTGGGAATGAAATTGTTTAGAGGGTGTTTGGATCGATGAATGACATTTCTGTAAAAACTTTGTGATTTACCTAAAATTTGAACTAACTCATATGGATTCAAATCCAAATTCCTCCTATCCAAACAGGCCTTCGTAAGCCTATATAGTATAAGTGTTTTTTCCCAGGAGAGAAACACCATATTTATATTTTTAGGGGTTGTTTTAGAGCTCGTGTGTATATGTATTACCTAAAAGTGGTAAGTCCGTGCAATTTTGGTTTTTATTCTAGAAAAGCATATTGATGAAAAATGCCACACAAACGAGGACTTGTTAGCAATTGTCCGAATCTCGATTCTAGTCATACGATTCTAAGTTTCTACAACCTAGATTGATCGGACAGATCTGGCCTACTAGGTAGAGTCTTAATTTGGTAGAATCTTAATATTATTATGATTCTAACAAAAAAATTGTAGGATCATGATCAAAATTTTTATATGATCATACCTGATTCTACCGATTCTAGTGATTTATTATATATAATTACTTGCATATGTCCCTTCAGTTTACTTATTATTTTTCGTGTCCATTATAAGTTATATAAATAACAAATGATCTTTTCTTTGCACTACATTTCTGTGAACAAAATATCTAAAAGTATATTTTAAAAAAGTAATAATGTTAAAATATATCGTAGAGTTTAAACATATTTCTTTGATAGAATTAGATAGGATGTTAGATTCTATATTAGTCTTACCATTTACAGTTCTACTAAAAAACTTCGATCTAAATTAGAATCCCGACTCTAATAAATACTTTAATACCCATCCCGTTAGTGAAACCACTTAAAGTGTGCTACGCTACAATTTGTTCATTATCTACTGTCAAGACGCAGTAAACTAGGCATGTCGTAAACAAGATACTCATACCTTCTAGAAACAGTCGCATGCTACACTACATACTCGTGTTAACAGTCATGTGCTACCATTTAGGACATTTTTTTCATCACCTACGAGGATACGAATGACAGCCTTTATTCATCACCTACGAATGGCAGCCAGTTGCGCTCTTATGCTATATTTTTATTGGTTTTCACTAATGCTTTTTATTAAAAATAAATAGTAAATAACTGAAAGAAGTAACTTTTAGAAAGAAATATATAGATGGTATAAAAAGTGATAGAAATACGTGCACATGATGGGAGTAATAGGAGTGGGATGTATGATGCACCTGTGATCCTATGACTTATTCCTAGAGCGAGACGGTAGTGAGAGGAGTGGAAAAGCCGCTTCGAAAAATCGGATGTTCGTATTGGCTTTTGGTTTTTCTAAGCAGAACCAATATGAACATGACTTTAGACTGTTCTTTTAGGCTACTATTTATGACTTTTGATTATGATTTATTATTTTAATAAATAATAATTGCTAAGAGTAAAAAGCTGCTAAAAAGAAAAAACAGGGCAGGTGGGCACACCACGACAGCAACCATTTCCATTCGTACTCCACTTTTGCTAATTAATTCGATTGTAGTGCTTCAGAGCATGAGAGACCATGTGGGGGTGACCACATATGTATGATGAGTAATTGACATTGGTTTAGGTGAATCGAGTTTGGTTTGCGTAGTTCGGAGTCGAGACGTTGCGTGGTGCAATCGGGCTCGGTCGGACTTTGGTCATTTCTGGTCGTATGGGATTAGGTTGCATATTTTGATTATTCGACAGGTTTGGACTTCGTCATGGTGAGTATGATGGTATTTATGCTTTCATGTATCAAGCGATGCTATTTGATGTGTTTCTTGTCTGTGTGGCTGCAGGACGTCGAGGCGGAGTCGTGGCGAGACACGGTGGACCGGACTAGGCGCAGGTGGCGCTGAGGTCAGAACGGTCGGGATATGTCGAAGACGACGTGGACTCGAGGTGGTTGCGAGGCGTGCGAGGCAAGGAGCGCGGAAGCTTCCCGGAAGGTGCAGGAGGGGCGAAACGGGAATTTCGCAAGGCTGCACAAGCGGGAGCGGGCTCCGTTGGATTTAGCGGGCGTAACAGGGCGGAGACCCGTTAGCCAAGGCTATTTAAAGGAGGTGGTGGTTGCATGCCCCCTTAAGCATTTTGGATGGATTTTGGAGGGAATTAGGGTTAGCTCTAGTCAAAAGAGGCTTTGTGAGATGGTTTGGCTTTAGAGCTTTAGTTGGTGGAGGGTTGGTGTATACAGCAGGGCTGTGTCCCCTCTGTGGTTTTGCTCTCTTCGATGGTTCCCATGTGAGAGCCCTGTGTGTGTTGGAGTTTGTGGGAGAGGGAGAGATTGGAGATGAGTTGAGTCACCATGTAATCAACCCTTGTTCTAATGTCCATGCGTATCGGGACTCCTCTGTAATCCTTGCTTGTTTGGAATGAAAAATCTGAAGTTTCTTCTGTTCATGCTTTTTTCCTTCGATGCTTTCTTGGCTTAATCTTTGAGTTTATGTGTTTCTTGTTGTTTGTTGCTGTGGAGTGCCAAAATGGGTTGCTCTAAGTTGGGATAGTGCCACAAGATCATTTAATCATTTTCCCAAAGAGCAAACCTCATTTTAATCTCATATTTGCATTTTGAGGTTTCTCTGTTCTTCACTGTCATTTCTAGGGTTTTGGTGCCCTCTGCGATTCCCTTCTTGAGCTGTCCTGAAACTTGGCATGTAGATTCCTGAAGCTATTGGTTAGCTATCTACAAAATCTCATGGCCAAAGGTTCAAGGGTTTGATGGGAATTTAAGTTTTTGTGCTCTCTCTGTAGTTGTCAGGCTGATTCTAGGGTTTGGAGTAATCCTTTGATTTCCTTCATGGTTTGACTTGAAATTTGGCTTGTAGAGTCCTATTGCTATTGCTAACACATCTGCAAAATCTCATTAGCAAAGGACTTGAGCCCATGGAGTAATTTGGATTTGTGTGAGCTTCTTTCTGAAGTTGTTCTGATTTTTGCCCTTTCTAAAGTTTGGGGCTGTTCTTAATTCCCTTCATGAAAATCGACGAAACTTGGCATGCAGATTCCTATGGCTATTAAGTAGCTATCCTCAAAGTTTCGTGGCCAAAAATTCAAGGATTGAGTGGGAATTTAAGTTTTTGTAGCTGCTGCCAGTAATTTTCAGGTTTTGCCCCATATTCTGAATTTCTTGTGTTCTTGTGTGTTTTCCTTGTTATTTGAAGTCTCTAGGCTATTTGGTACAAGGTCTTAGCCTTGTGGTGAGAAAAGATT
Source organism: Dendrocalamus sinicus (assembly GCA_036346575.1). Taxonomy (NCBI): domain Eukaryota; kingdom Viridiplantae; phylum Streptophyta; class Magnoliopsida; order Poales; family Poaceae; genus Dendrocalamus; species Dendrocalamus sinicus. The sequence continues at coordinate 3,404,829 of CM070660.1, read as the reverse complement.
GGAGGAATTTCATCTCTCTTGCCTTTTATTGCTGTTTTCTGCTTGCTGAAATCTGCAATATCTAGTTCTTGCTATTTTCATTTTTATGCACTTTTGAGCTGCAAGTGATCCTCTCTTTTCAGCAGCAGTCCTCACTGTTTTTCAGCAAGGTATTTGGTCCATATTCATCATCTATTTGGTCTGGGAAGGGTAGCATTTGCTTGGCTCTCTCTCAGCTATATTCACTGAACTCTGCAAGTTTCCAGTGTGTCTCTTTTATCTTTGCGACTACCTTTGAGCATTTCGTGTGAATATTTGGGGTTGAATTTTTGAGAGCGCTATTCACCCTCCTCTGTCGCCATTTCGGTCCTACAGAGCAGTTGACAGATGGCAAGATACTGATAAGTGCACTTGTACAAACTTTCTTCTCCTCTTCTCCTCTCTTTTCTTCTCCTCTGCTCATTTCTTTTCTTTTTTTCGTCGCCGGTGAGTTGTGTCCCTGAGTTGCATCATGCATGCTTCGTGCCATGCATACATGGGGCGGTGGTGGGCTCGCGTGACTCGGTTTATGGTGCCACGCTCCGTCTACGTTTGGCCGACGTACCGTTTGAAAAGTGGTGCTGAAAGGTTATGCGAAGCATAAGAATCTTGTGAAATTGATTCATCTTTGCACACAAAAATCTCGAATCTACCTTATTTCAAATTTGAGCATGGATGGCTCTCTTTCCATTTCTTCAGCCAGCTTAATTTCACCTTGAATTTTTGGCTCTCCTTAACCCTGCATTTGAGTTCTATGTAACTCAGGTTGTTTGAATTTGATATGAAATTATTTCATTGCAGTATACTATTTAAGATTAATCAGAATGTAATGTAGTATATGAAACACTGAATATTTCAAAACTAGGCTAGCTTGTTGCATACTTAAATTAGACAGCAGATTAATTTGGCTGTTCGTGGAGTTAAGTCCTCTAAGGACTAGTTTTTTTTTTCTTTTGAAATTTGGTCAGAAACTATGACATTCACTTCAGAGGGGAGTGAGCACTCCAATGAATCCGAGGATAATTCGATCCAAGGCAAGAGAGCGGATGACGCCGACTCTTTTCCAACCAAGCTTACACTCGGTTCTCCCAGGACGAGTTAGTGAAAGGATGACATGTACACATACTCCCTCAGCTGTTGCATCCGCTTGTGCATTTCTCCGCTCCAGCTAGCTTGTAGGTTAAATATTTAAATTTTGATTATTTGTACGAGGTAATACATAGAGAAAAATAGTCGTATACAATTTTGGACAGTACACCTGAGCTCAATACACTTTTTACTATAATTTTCGTATTAATTCTGACTTAAAAAAGTGCACCGTTTAAAAGTTAGTTACTGTAGATAGTACAAACATAAGCTAATTTTAAGCCTAAAAGAACCCTGCCTATATCTTAAGCTTATGGTTGTAGCTTGTGGTGTTTGACTGAAATTTTACTATAGCGGATGTTAGTTTTTTCTGAGAAAAAATAAGGAAAAATAGAAAGAATTGAGAGAAAAAATAAAAAACCATTATATTGTTACGGACAATACAAAGAAATAAGAGAGAAAACCAAAAAAAATTCAGAAGCTGAAATTATTTGAAGCGGATCCTAAACACACTTTGTAGGCCGTGGATTGAAAAACACGGTTCAAAATTTGAATGGATATAACAGGTACTGGTAGAAAGTAATTAAGAGGATTTGAACGCAGCATTAGCTAGGGGTTCGGCAACCTACTAGCTAGTGAAAGTCGTTTGGCTCCTTTCTTTTTCACTTATAGTTTATGAATTATAGTTTACATTATAGTAACTAACTTTTAAATGATATATTTTTTTCAAGGCGACATCAATAGGAAGATTATAGTAAAATGTATACCGAGTTCAGGTATACCGGTTAAAATCACATATGACTATTTTTCTCTGTATAGTGCCTTTCGTAAACAGTCAGAATTCAAAATTTTAAATCATAAGTCATAAATCAAAGCCACTAATATACCTGATTGTGACAGCTGTTGCTTCAGTTTTAATAAACACATTTCAAAAGGTGATGCAACGGCTAATGGAGAAACTCCAAGTTGCACGAATAATTTCCTCGTTGTCCATCCATATATTTGTTACACATCACTGTCGCTATCAGGCTTCAGTGACTCTTGATAGAGAAAGTAATAGCTAACAAAGTTCATGAGTTGTGTGCATGAATACAAGGCCTTCAAGAGTCAGCAACCAACATATATACATCCCTATCTCAGTAGCTTGCCCACTTTCAGCTCATATCTGGTGCATAAAACATTTTTTTTCAAAAGTGAAACAAATCAAATAAAAACTTCTTTCCTTTTTTTTCTGCAAAGGATAGCAGCCGGGGTGACGAAAGGGGTGAAAAGCCACGTGTGTGGGTCATTGCAATTGCAGGTAGAAACTGCGTGCGATGTGATGTGATGACCCGCTGTACTACGTTTGCCCGTTTGGGCTGGGTCTCCACTCTCCAGGAATCTATCTGCTTTTTGAACACACTGCTCACCTTTCCTTCTCAAAGCTGCCGTCGCTGCTGGGAGTCGGGTTAGCTTACTCTCTTTTCTCGAGCCTTTGGGCTTGTCGCTTGTCAGATCCTGTCAGGGCCGAAAGTGTCCAACGAACCATAGAATCCTATGCAAGCTGCAAAGACTCGGTCATCTCCAGTCGCTTTCCCGTATAGGAGTTAAATAGATTGGGCTAATCGTCCTATTGCGTAGCATGATACTGTTGTTGTCCTAATTTACTTATATATGGGCTTGACGCGAGTGCTATGTTTGAGTCGCAATCTCGATTTATTGGGCCGGTCCGACATAGCACATATAATATTGTGCTAGACACGGTCTAGGCATAGGTGAGCACAGCACGACCCGTTAGGTTTGGCGGTGTGAGAGTTGAACCGACGGCGGATCTGGTGAGTGACGACAACGAAAGAGCTAAGGAGGTGGCCAGCAAAGGGGGTGGGGGATAGGTGGGAGGTAGCGCACTAACAGAGGAGGGAGGGAGCAGAACATGTACTGGCGGAGTGGCCGAATGAGGTAGGGGCAGGTGGAGCCTAGTGAGGTGGGGGCGGGCCGAATAGCGGAGGAGGTGGGCTGGTGAGGGTAGGCGAAGCGGGGGCGGGCCGGGCCGAGCAAAGCGATCGGACTGCCTGAGAAAGTAGGGGTTGGGTGTCAGACCCGGAGCAACAACTCTAGAATCCCTTGTGTTAATCGCACTGATCCAAGATCAGCTAGTGCACACAGTGGTAACAGAGATACATCAAGCACGATGATAAACTTTATTTAACTAAATATGTGCCTGATAGCCAAAGTTTACATCTACGACCCATAAGCCAAATTAAATATAAACAACGGAAGATAAAATCGGAGCAGAAAAAGCCCAACAAGTCTTCCTATAGGCAAACGATAGTAAAACACGGCCTACTTGTCCTAATCCTCACCGAAGTTGAAGCATTCCTCTGGCAACAAAATTTAAGCAAGGTGAGCACATAAAATGTACTCCGCAAGTCACATGGAAAAATACAACAATAATGCAAGGCTAACAAGTGAAGGCATGTAGGGTTATTTGGGTGTAAAACAACATTTAAACAAATATATTAAATAGATTAGAAAATTGCTGAATTTGATACAATAAATAAAAATAATATTATAATCAAAATAGATACCATCAGTGCATGTCCATCCCCCACATTAACCTATTCACGGTCACGGGCATCCCACCCGGACCATCTTTCTCCAAAAAAATCTCATATGGATTCCATCCATCCATAAGCATTTTATAAAAACCATTTTTGAAAACAAAGTCTAATCCGTGAAAAATTTTACTCAGTTTACCTATGACCGTGGGCACGACTATTCAGGATAGTTTATACACTCTGCAGAGATTATACAGATTTCCCCATAAGATATGATTATCTCATAATGTCGGCCATTACACGCTTCTGTAGGCGTAAGACTGAGAAAATCACAACAATATCTTTACAATGCAAAACTTTTAACTTGGTCAAGCCAACACTAAGGTTTTACCTTAGTAAGGAATCCATCAGACCGAGACCCCCTCTTGAGTCGAGTGAGACTTCATATGGCCTACACCACGCTCACTTTCAACCTACAGTGAGACTTAGGTTGGGACCCACAAATTAGTTAGCCAAAACTGTCCCATAGCAGGCTTATGGTAGTATGATAGTGCTTTGTAGCAGTAGCTCACAGACCGATTCTTAATTTGACTTAGACTCAAACCACATACACCTTGTGCCTGACAATCAACATTATGTCACTGAACAACAATGCATGCCAACACCCACCACCTAACCATTAGCCAGTCTAAACCAGATTTTGTATTTTTCTTTGAAACAATTCATAACCTTTCTTGACTCACCGAAGTTAAGAGTACATTTGAAAAGTTTTCATTTTATGTGAAAGAATTTATCTCAAAACAAAATTTATGACTAAGCAAGTCTAATTAAGCATTTGATACAAAATTCTCTAGTCCATACTAGTATATTAACTAGAGTTTTATTCTAGAGTAAAAAGGTATATGTGAATCAATATCAAAGGGGGTATTAACAAGTAGGCAATAACTAAGTTTAAAACTAAATTGAAATAAGTTGAATAAAAATATGTATACAAAATAATTTAAAATAGCATAATTTTATTTGAAAACTGAGATCAACACAATCAAGGTGTTTAACTTGCCTTTCTCCACGAATTGGTGAGACTTACTGTCAAAATTGCACTCTTTCGGGACGTTGCACTCTACGCGTGAAAAGTGACCAAAGCAAAATAAATTCAAATAAAATCCAAAAATTATAAAATATATACTGGGAGATGGACTATGAATTTAGATGAATTTAGTAATTTAAATCACCTGATTCGGAGTTCGGGCGGTGGAGAACGAGTCTTTGGAAGTTTGCGAGACGAGAAAAGGGTGAAATTGGAAAAGAAGGGAATATTCCATTCAATTTGGCTGAAAAAAGAAGAAAGAATTTGCTTACTTGTGGGCCACCATGTCATTGAAGTAGAGAGGGAAATGAAAGGCAAGTCTTAGACATAGAATAGAGAAGCTCCAGAGCTTGCATAAGCGCACAAGAATGGAGTTGGCGCCAGCAAGAGGAGGCACTGGAGGCGAAGACAATCAATAAAATGTATAGATAGATTTTGTGATTTTGACATGCGCTTCACATACGCATTTATTGGTCAGTTAGGAGCTATGCATGATACTAGTATGCTTTATCATGCATTAGATATAGACAGAGATATCTTTCCACATCCTCCACAAGGTTATTTTCATTTCTCATATCATTTGCGAATTTATTTACTACTGATATCCATGCATTTGATGTTAATAGAGATAATTTGCACATTAATTTTTAAGAAAATATTGTCTTGTCGATGCCGGTTATCCAAATAGGCCCGGTTATCTAGCGCCATACAAGGGGCAAAGTACCATGTTCCTGAATTTCGAAGAGGTGCTGCTCTGAGTAGTGAGAAAGAAAAGTTTAACAAAGTACACTCCGGTGGTCGTAACATTGTTGAGAGGACCTTTGGTGTATGGAAGATGAAATGGAGAATTCTTGTGAGGATACCGAGTTTTAAAATCTCTAAGCAAAAGATTAGTGTCACAACTATTGTGGGACTTCACATTTCATACGTGATCATGCTTCGCCAGACAAGTATTTCCATAGGTTTGAGTGGGATCCTAATTATGTGCCAATAATACCATCGAGATATGCAAAATATGTTATTTCTCAGGATGCATCAGATGTATCAACATCACAATTGAGTGATAGAGCTATAGATAAATTTTGTGATGACCTTGCAAAGGCAATTGCTGAAAGTCGGTGAAATCCATCACGTTAGTTTATTTTCTAGTCATGCCAATATGTCGCTTTATGCATGTTAGTTTACGACCGCCGCACCGCCCGTTGGGACAAAATTATCGTACAATGTTGGATCCGATACAGGTTAACCCACTTGAAATGCTAAAAAAATCTTTTAAGGAAAAGGTTCACAATTCACATTACATCATTACCCCACTTGAAATGCTAAAATATTCTTGAATCAATTACTTCATGATGCGCTCAGATCCAAAGCCCTTAGTTGTCACAAAGAACAAAGCTACGACGAGGTGCCATACAATGACGGCCAATACTTCTTAAGCATCGCCGTTCATCATCCAGGATGATATATCTAAACAAGAATACAATAGCATCAACATATTACTACATTGGGCATGATACAACAGATGTGTTTTTAGATTCAAAAAGAGAGCGAACAAGTGAATAATATGGCCGTGATTGTGTCAAAATCCATGGCCTGATGCAGCAAGTTGGTCCGAATAAAACATTGACATGTTTCAATTAGGGGTAGTATGGTCTTTTTGTCTGCATCCCCACTTATGTTTCTGGAGCCAACCTACTAGTCAAACGTTTTTTAAAGGTAGCTCTAGATTATTCATACTAAAGTTAAAAGTTATAAGACAGCTAAAAAAAACAGAATTGAAAACACAATGCTGGAGTCAGAATGGACAGCTCTGCTAAACAACGTGCTAAAAAAACAGAATTGAAAACACGATGCCGGAGTCAGCATGGACAGCTCTGCTAATCAGCGCGCATGCTCCACCAAAAGTCCCCCAAATTCGATGCTCCCGGCCACATGAGCGCCGCGGTGCATGCGTTATCCGTCGTTCGTGACAGGACGAGAACACCGCCGGCCGGTGAGAACGAAAGCAAAACTGCCACAGGCCACATGCATGCATAGCCGATCGAGTTGTATGCATGCATGCATATACACTCTGTTCGTGACAGGAATTCGTTGGTTGGCTAGCCTGGAGGATAACAGCAACAAGGACGAGCTAGCACACCATGGTCGCGTGCCGCAGCTGAGCTAAGCTAACTATAAGGAAAGAGACCGGAGAGAGTGAGCCACCGACGCGGCATGGCCCAAGCCAGCCCTTGCTGAGTATCATGCTGTCATGCATATCGGCCGGAATTCATTCATGCATGGCCCAGCTTTGGTATGCCTAAAACGGTTTTCGACTACTAACTTCTAGTTTTTAAAAGTCAGAAATCATTTTAAAAGTGTTGACTCTTTGACACGAGTTTTTTTATCTTTTTCTTTTGTATTGTCCGTAGAAATATAATATTTTTTATCCTTTTTATTTATTATTTTTCAATTAAATATTTAAGAGAAAATCTAACATTCGCTACCGTACCTACTTTGGGCTCACTCTAATTGGCTCATGGCTTAAACTTCTGGCTGTGGCTTTTAAGTTATGGCTAAAATTGCACTGTAACAGCTATTAATTTTCTCTGAGAAAAATAGGAAAAATTGAAAAAATATATATATAAAAACACATTATACCATCATAGACAGTGTAAAGGAATAAGAGGAAAAAGAAAAGCAAAAAACTGAAAAGACCAAAATAAGCTGTCTTATTTTAAATGACTTTTAATTTAAATAAATCAAAAATTAAAATAAACCAGTTTAGAGGGGCGCGTTTATCCAAAAGTCCCGTTTTGTACGGGCCTTTCGCAATCTAGTTGGCTTTGAATTTTCAACCGACGCATGCACGTCTGTCCAAGATTGCATGTCGTCACCATGTACGGCTCGTGTAGCCACAGTTTTTTGGGCTCTTTCTAGCTAGGCACGTCGTCATTTCATCAATCTGACTCAGGCTTGTACTTCACCGACTGATCAAAAGACCGGTTTATGGGGCAGCTCCAACGGCCTACCGGCTTTTGGAATCTAGATAAATTATGTTAGGATGGTTAAAAGTACACTACAGTATTTTTTACTAAGTCACTTAATTAAAAATAAGAAAAAGAAAAACATCATTATATTATCATAGATAATATAAACAAATAAGAAAAAAAAACTAAAAAACTTTTAGTAAAAAAGCTGAAATTAAAAGTTGATATGTTCAAAGTGACTTCAAGCTTCTATAAATTGAAAGCTAAAAATTAAAAGCTTTTAAACCAGTTAAAGCAGTACCGATATATGTGTGTGAATGCTAGCTTCCCTAATTAATAAAGGCCCAAATGAAGAACTAGTTTGTTCTGCTGAGCGCTAGCACTAGCAGTATATATATGCACGCGCCTTAGCCAATGTATTGATGAGACGTATATACCTGGTGTACACCGTTCGATCCGCCCAAGAGGACGCCTCCGAGAACATGCAGCGTGGTGTGGTATCCATAGTAAGTTCCCCGTGAATCGAGAGATCGCGAGTCGAGTCGCGGCCAAAAGGTCCCCAACCGACCACGTGCTCGCACGATGCATGTCCACAACTTCTCCGTTCTCTCTCTCTCTCTCTCTGGCTAGTTCTCTACCGCCAGTGGCGAATACAGAATAAAAATAGAGGGGAAACTCTACTGTTGAGACTATAACACAACATAAATATACCAAAGCTACATCTATTAGTCTTTTGCCATTGCAATATCAAATTTATACATAAATAGGATGAGAACAAATTGAAAATGTACGATACAATAAATTTAGTACCTTGCTTTCTATGGTTGGAAGGTTACTGCTAATTATATTGTTTGAGAAATATTTGTGCAAAGTTCACTTCTCTATTTTTGTAAATATAAGAATAATTAAATAATAATTAGTTAATAACTGATTAAACAACTTAGCTAATCAGTAAAACAATAATAAAATAGGATGCACATATCATATTCACTTACATTCACAGATAGACACATCAATGAATCACCTAATAGACAGATCAATGAATCACCTACTCACCGTCGCTGGTCGCTCACGGTCACAGCCAAACAGAGTCACGGAGACAGGAGACTGGAGTCACTGCCGTCTACCGACACTGGCACACTGCACAAGCACAAATCACTTATTATTCGCACGACCCACGAGCCCACGACACATCAACCCATCACGCCAAGTCGCCACTGGAGTAAATCGCCATTTGCCAGAGCCTGCGCCTCACTCTATGTCTCAAATCTCACCTGCTCGCCTCGTCCTCTCCGTCTCTGCAGTGGCGAATCTCCGATGCGGATGCGGCGATGCCGGCGATGCGTCCGAAGTCCTCCGTGCCGGGCCGCCGTGGAGCCGACCTCCGTGCCGAGGCACCGACCGCCTCCGGCCTCCCCCTCCGCTGCTTTGCCTCCGCCGCGCCGACCGCCTCCCCTCCCAGCCTCGCCTCCGCATGCGCGGCCGCCACCCCTCCCGGCTCCTCCGCCGCGCCGGCCGCCGAGCTGCGGGCGACGCCGCAACGCTCTCTACTCTCTCTCGGTCTCTCCGACTCGGCGGCGGCTCAGCCTTTCCGTGAGATCTGATCTACTGTTGATGCGTTGTACTGTTGAGGTGTTGACTGTTCTGATGTGTGCTGTTGTTGGGGACTTGAGGTTTTGGGCCAGGATTCGTCACTTTTGGGCCGGCTAGGGTGCTGGTGCCGACTAGGCCTCGCCTTATACTTTCTTCAAGCTTTCAACCGATGCACTGGAAGAGCTTCGCCTTTCCTACGCAAAGTCGCAGATGCCTCAGCCAGTCCGGGGGACTGTCGACTGGGCCAGCCGGCGGCCCGGTCTTCTTCCACTGTGGGAGGAGGGGGTGCTCGAGCACCCATAAGCACCCACGGTGGATTCGCTCCTGTCTACGGCCAATGTAATCCATCTCTACTATTATATAAGGAGTTGATAGTCGTTAGTGCATTCTCCTCTCCCCTGTCTATAGTCATCCGATTTGATCTGGATCATTTATCTCTCTCCTCCTCCTCTCTCTCTCAGGATGCAACCGCCCCACCCCTCTATTTTCTCTATCTCCTCGCGCATTCTGGCCACCATTCTCTCTCTGTTGCTTGCTCTCCAATGTTTGATGTGTGAAGTTGGCCAGACAGTAAGTTCCATCTCATCATTTTTATGACTCCGTTGCAACGCACGGATCTCTAACTAGTATAAATAAAAATAACTGATGAGACTTAAAACAACTTCATTTGAACGAAGGGCAAGAGAATTCCATAATAATTTTTAAAAATATTAGAAACTCTTACATTAATTAAAAAACATCATAACCACTTATTTTTATGGAGTTAGATTATAATGATATATATTAATCATATATATATTAGAGTTGTATAGTAAATATAATTATATTTTAATTATAGACAGTAGAGTTATATATTAAGATAACTTAATCATTATATCTAGTCGTGTAATTGTGCGATAAATCCGCTAGCTTAAATGCAATGTCAGTACATTTTGCTTTTCTATTTTCGGCAGTGCACGTCACACCGTGGTAATGGCATGCGCGCCAAAGGCATCGCGGGAAAGGAGGTGACACAAATCGACAGTGAAGGGCACAAGTACTCTAGTCCATGAAGGATGAGCGAGAGCCCAGCCCCGGGGTAGTACAAATGGTGAAATGGCACAGCACCATTAGGTCAGTAGGACTAGGAGGAAAATTTATTTATTTGCCACCCTTACGACTCGGGTGGTAACAGATTTGTCATCCGGGTCCATTGTTAGTGACTCAGGTGACCCTACATGTAAGTGATAGTGTCTCGGTGTCAATCTTAAGAGTGGCAAAAAATTGAATCTCCCGGACTAGGATGCCTGTTCACCTGTTATTTGGGAGCTGTAAAAGCAGCCAAGTAGACTCCAGATCCTCCCAGGACAATGCATGCGGATGATACTCTGCCATGTTCTCATAACGAAAATAATCATGCTGTAGAGTGTTGGATGAGCCTACCTACCTGAGATCAGAATATTAGATGCGGAAACGCGACGTCACACTACGCTAGCTATCATATGGGTATACACTATGTTGCACTGTAGAGGTTTATATGCGAAAAACTGAAGCAAGGACCTATACTAATTACAAAAAAGGAGGTTTTTTGGAAAACATAAGGATGTATACGCAATTACAGAAAACATGAAGAATTTTCTCTTTTTTGTTTGCAAAGTTAATGAGTTGGCAGCGGCCAAGGCCACGAACTCTCCGAGCTTTAATATAGGAGTATATGTAGCCGTGTAAAATGTTACCGGCCAAACTCTTACTGCCTGGACAAAGTGAATGACACGAAGCACTCAATCCCGATAGGTAAGTTGCATTTTGGTCCAATAAAACCAAATTATGGACTAACCCTTTTGCCATGGTTACGACCTCTCTTCCGGTTCGCCGATCGATCGATTCCATCCACACAGAGAGTCGAAGGTGCTAGTTTAATTGCAGAGTACACGCATGCACATGCCAACCACTCGACCCGGCCGGCGGAAGAGTACGCACGCACGCTACGGAAATTTTCACGGAATGACTTTACGTTAGCGCGTACGCCTTGCTGCTTTTGGGAGCCGAAAAAGCGCGACGCCGCCGCGGGGCGAGCAGTGATTCATGCTTTTCACGTAGAAGGTACTTTTAACTAGTTGGGTTTTTTAACTATAACTTATAACTTTTGATAGAAATTTTCTAATTCTGGATTGTCCATGAGAGCACTACTATAGAAAAAATTATCATAGACGGTTCAAAAATATCATCGTTGATAGTTTTATGAGCCGTCTTAGTTTATGGGTCAGTAATGACATAAAGTCATCACCGACGGTTTTCGAATCATTTGTGATACGTACTATCATAGACGGTTATTCTCATAGCCAGCATCGAATGAGCGAGACGTCAAGGGCATCGAGTTTAAATAGAAAGAATAAGTCCTTGAAAGTGACCGTGAAGACACGATCATGAACATCGTGCTGAAGATAATGCGGCTTGAACTTAACGTTGACACCAGAACGTCGGCCCCTTTAGCTTGTTGGCCTGTTCCATGTACCATGCACGCAATCTCTCACAAGCTAGTCCTTGGGTTTGAAAGTGTTCTATCGGGACGACCAATGGCTCGCCTTGCACAAATTTCTGGACCAAGACAACTAGGGGATATCATCGATTTCTTTGGTTTGCCTTTGCCGCCTCAGTTGTTAGAGGTTGACTTCACGGAAGTCGACCGTTCAGGAGATGTAGATGCATGTGATCTACCTCGCCTTTGTAGTATTTTTAGATCTTCCACCAACAGTGCTAGGTGCATATCAATATCCTTTCCAGGCTGCTTCGGCCATGAATAAGTATCGATAACAAAATATACTTCCGCGGCGCTTCATACATAACCAAGGAGAAAGGTTGTAGATGCAAATAGTCGTGGGCCAAGTGCTATATTGGCTACTCATATTACCGAAAGGATTCATTCTATCTGTACTCAATCAAATCCTTATATTTTTCGGTTCTGCATTGAAGTCTGCAAACCTCCTATCGATGTTTCTTCACAGGGCAGAATAAGCAATGTGTCTTAACATTCCATCATTCTTACGCTCCTCTGAGTGCCAACAAAGTAGTTTTCCCTCTTTTGGGTTCGCAAAAAACTGCTTCAAATAGAAAATTACAGGAAGATATCATTCCACCTAAGCAGGAGCTCCTTTCTTTATCTCTATTCCCTCACCGTCATTTGATTGATTCTTACACCTGTATCGGGATGCGTTGCACACCGGACATACATGCATGTTTGCTTACCCTTTATGGTAGAGGATACATTCGTTCGAACATGCATGTATTTTTTCTACTTCCCTTTCCAATGGACAAAGAACATTCTTGACTTTGTAAGTGATTTTGGTCAACTTGATTCCCTCCGAAAGCATGTCTGCTAAAAGACCTAATAATGCCATGAAACTCTTGTTGGACCAACCGTTGCTTCCCTTCAATTTCAGTAGTTTAAGCACGGCTGACAACATCGTGTACTTTGATTTGCAGCATGTGGACAAAGATTTCTCAGAGTCCTCCATCAAGCCTCGGAATTTAATATACTTGCTCTCATCACAGTTCCCTTGTACATCGTGAAGCATCTGATCCAGATTGTCATCACACAGCCTATCCGAATTAGAACCACAATTGACATCATCCGGTGGCATATCGTTGACTTCGTCGGCGATATCAATTTTACTACCTTCATGTGTAATTGCTCTTCATCATGACTGGTCCAACGTGTATACCCTTTTTGATACCCTTTCGAATCAAGTGCGCTTCAATCTGAGCTCGATTCTTAAACATCATCAGTTTCTTGCAGTCAATGCGTGGACGTACATATATTCCACCCCCTTATTCATCATATCCTACTTAACAACTCTTGTAAAAGTAGACACACCATTATTGTAATATTCACTCATACGGTTCCCATCGTACATTCAACTTCGGTCCTACGTTACGCATATAACAATTTAGTATTAAATATTAAATTAATTAATTGGTATACTAGATATATATGATCTAAAATAGCTATATGTAGCAAGAATAGTTAATTAAATTGAATTAAATAGAAATAGATTATCATGAATTGACTAAACCCTAAACCATAATAGATGTAAATAATCTTCTATCTACATCAAGCTAGATCTAAACCATCTACAATTTTGTTTTCACCAAAAGTTAGATCCAAAATATAATGCAATTAGGAATAAATTACTAACCACAAATAGTCAAGAACTTAATGGATCTACAATCACTTTTGACAAATATGCAGTCTCTTTTCACCAAATGGCCTTAAAGCCCAGACTACCTCCTCAAAGCAGCAGCTTGTGAGAACAAATATGGAATTTAAGACAAATCTGTGAGGGTCAACAGGTCTGCAATTAATATAGTGAAATTATTACAGACGGTTTTTAATACAAATCATCTGTGATGACTTAATTATCACAGACGTTTTTAATATAAACCATTTGTGAAATATCACGAACGGTTTAAATAAAAAAACTGTCGTGATATTTGATAATACCACGAACGGTTCTTGTTAATAACCGTATGTGATACTTCATAGACGGTGTTAACTATAAACCGTCTATAATATTATCTCTTCACAGACGGTTTTTAGCGCTGACAGCAATGCAGACGGTCTCTAAGCCAAAACCGTCTGTGATTGTACTTAATACTGACGGTATTGGTTAATCGTCTATGATGAGACGTCTAGTATTAGTCTTTTTGTAGTAGTGGAGGCAGTGTACAGAGAAAAATAATCGCATATGATTTTGACCTATATAGCTAAATTTGTTACACTTTATACTATAATTATCTATAGACTCTATCATAAAAACATATTATTTAAAAATTAGTTACTATAACAAATGAAAATCCAGACCTAAGCTAAGACCCCTCGAGCCTATAATCATCCTGTGGTGGTGTAACAACCAGTGGCCATTTGAAATTGTACCGTGCATGTGTGGCTATTGGCTAGGCGTTGTCCACATAGCAACTCGATCGCACAGGGATCCGATCAAATGAACTTGAAACCGGTTAATTAACCAACTAGCTAGTTATATATAATATCTTTTGTTTATACTTTTTAGATGATACTGTATGGTAGAAATATCGATACAGACGGCGTATATAATGTTAAACTTAAGAAACTGTTTTAAAAAGCCACTTAGTTTATTTCTATCTTCGAGAAAACTAAAGCTAAAAACCGAAAAAACCTTTTAACGCTAAAGCTAAAAAGCCATAAAAAAAACCTTTTAACGCAGCAATAAGAAATCGCTTTAGCGATGCACAGAGTGTACCTTAAGACGCTTGCGCCCGACACCTGCAACTATCGCGAACCTACATACACATGCATGGCCACCGACCAAGCAGAGGGGAGGTGGATAGATAGACACCGGCAGTACCCCGGCATGCATGCATGTGGTTGTGTGGGCATGCGGGCTCACACCGCCGTGGGCTGGCGGGACATGTAGGCCCACGTGTTAACCACACACACCGTCTGTGCCCGGGCCCACAAGTTGCCCCTTTAAATATACCGGCCGGTGCATGACCAGCCTACAGCGAAGCTGTCATCTATTCGTCTGAGCTTCCATGCTTGACAAGTAGGCTTCTTCTTCGCTGCGTATTGTCCATCCGTCCACGCGTACGTACATCGCCTCGCCTGGAGCTGGAAGGAATTGAAGAAGCTGGCAAGTGGTGCTGATCAGAGGCCGGAGACTAGAGCTGCTGTGCCTGCCTGCGTGCGCGGATGTCGAGGCGGCGGGGGCAGATCACCGACGAGGAGATCGCCGAGCTCGTGTCGCGGCTGCAGTCTGCGCTGCCGGAGTCTCGCCGGAGAAACGCCAGCAGGGTAAGTACGGACGTAGCTTAGGTGGTCGATCGATCACGTGCATTTCTTCTTCTTCTTCTTTTCGAGCATGCGTATGAATATACATGCAGGCCTCGGCGGCGCAGCTTCTGAAGGAGACGTGCAGCTACATCAGGAGCCTGCACCGGGAGGTGCACGACCTGAGCGACCGCCTCGCGCACCTCATGGCGTCCGTCGACGGCGACAGCCCGCAGGCAGACATCATCAGGAGCCTGCTCAGCAGCTCGGGTCCTCCTAGCTAATATGTATAAGCTACCTATAAGCTTAATTTAGTCAGCTCGAAGCACTAGATTTTCGAAGAATTAAGGAACTTGATATTGTACGTGGCTACTGTCTATACATGCATGATACATGTATTATCGGTACCACGTGTGTGTGTTTTGCTAGCTACTAGCTCCTAGTGGCCTCTGTTTTGTTTTGGCTGTAATTTTTTCTTGTTGCTATCCAGAGAGCCGGACTTAAAGAGAGGTGGATTACTTTTCGGTTCAAGAGTGAGGGGCTGTTTGGTTGTTAGCCACACTTTGTCAACAAAAATTGCTACACTTACCTAAATTGAGGTGCTCAAATTCTTTGCCACACCTTAGCAAGCCTAAGTGAATCTTGCCACACTTTTTTGAGTTATTGACGCGTGGGACCTAGTTTGCTGGAAGGGAATCTTGCCACAACTGTGGCTGCAACCAAACAGCTCCTAAAGTTGGTCAAACTTGCCTAACCTTAGGCGTGGTAAACTGTGGCTGGCAACCAAACACCCCCTGAATATATTTCATCCAACTGCGACTAATTAGATATGGTTTAGTTAGGGAAATTGACCCCTCGGAATTGGAAATAACAACGGCCTCAGCAGACCAGCTTCTATCAGATTAAGTATTAATTGGGGAAATTTAACTATTTGCCACCCTTAAAAATGCCACCTATTCAAATGCCATCTTCTTCGTTGCAATTAACAATTTACCACTCTTAAGATGTGGTTGACTAATTTTTTGTCACTTTCAAGCCCACGAGGCGCCAAATCATGCCATGTCAGCGCCTCCCGCCCTGCTGCCGCGCCGCGCCTCGCCTCCGTCCCCGCGCCACCGCACGCGCCTCCCGCTCGCCGGCGCCACGCCGCCTCCGCCCCCGCGCGCGCCGCGCGCCTCGCCTCCGTCCGCGCGTCGCCGTGCCGCGCCACGCCCGCCTCCATCCCGCGCCGCCGCGCGCTCCCGCTCGCCGGCGCTGCATTCCTCACCTCCATGACGCGTGAGTTTTTGAGGAGGGGGGCGACCATGGCGAGGTCGACGCGCCGGTCGACGGCGAGCTCAGGTGCGCTCAATCTTGGCCGCGAATCGGGACGGGAAGGCGCGCCGATGAGCGCCTCCGGGTCGTCGGAGAGCACGAGTCGAAAAGCGCCGTCGGCGGCGACGGCAGTTTGTGTCCGCGAGGCGCGGCGCGGCGAGCGAGGCGTGGCGCGCGCGGGACGAGGCGAGGCGCGAGCGCGCGCAGCGCGGCCAGCGGGGCGGGGAGGCGCTGACATGGCATGATTTGGCGCCTCGTGGGCTCGAAAGTGGCAAAAATTAAGTCAACCACATCTTAAGAGTGGCAAATTGTTAATTGCAACGAAGAATATGTCATTTGAATAGGTGGCATTCTTAAGGGTGGCAAATAGTTAAATTTCCCTATTAATTGTGCGTGATTGAGCGACTTCATCTTGTCTGGATCATCCTTACTGTGTTTGATCGAATTATAGAGCGCACAACAAATATAGAAAAACTGTTGGACCGGATAGGCAGGGGGTGCCTTTAAATTCTCTTCAAATATTCATTTAATCCTTTTCTTCGATAGTGACCGAGCTATGAAGATTAGGGTTAAAAACATACTTGAAAAACCAGAGCAACAGAAAGAGCACAACAGAAAACTGACCGTGATCAGAAGCTAGCAACGTGGTCGAAATACGACAACGTAATCGAACTCTGACAACGTGGTCGTAAATTCAACAACGTGGTCGTAAATCATCGTAGTCGATAACTACCAAGACCAGAACCAACGTGATAAAAAAATGGTTGCAGTCGAAACTGACGTCATAATCAACATGATCGAATGTCAACAAGTGGTCGAACAATCAACATTGTCACAACCAGTCGGCAACGTGGTCGTAAGCCAACGAGTGATCGAACAACCAACGTAGTCGGAACCAGTCTGCAACTAAAATGATCAACGTGGTCGTAAGCCAACAGGTGGTCGAACAACCAATGAGGTCAAAGGCCAACGAATGATTTGCAACCAGTGAGATCGATTCAGCTCAAAAACCAACCAGAGAGAATGAGGATCCGTGTGTGACCAGAAATCCCATGCAGTAAGTGAAAGTGAAGCGGCCAGAGAAGTGAATGTGATTGAAACTGGTGTGATGCAATCTGGAACTTGACCGTGGTTGAAACTAACGTAGTCGTAAAACTGATCGACGTTCCAGACAGAGACTGCACCGACTACCGACTGCTTTAATTCAGATTCAATAGAAGAATGCGAAGAAACAAAAGATCTGAACGTGGTCGAGCGACAACATGGTGCGAAGCGACTGAAATACTGAATGAAGTCAAAAGCAACGCACTTCAGTCTGGAACTCGACCATGGTCGAAACCAACATGATTGTAAAACCGATCGTATTCCAGACAACAAACAGCGCCATCGACTGAATCAGTTCAGAAACGAAATGAAAAACCGAGGGATCTTTTCATCCATAAATCCAAATGAAGTGAAACTTTGCATAGATCCTCTTTAGGATATTGTGAACCTATTCTAACAAACGGTCATTAAAATCATGGTCAAAGATGAGACCTTTTTCAGTTTGATGAAAGATCACGTCAAAACAGAGTCAAAAACAAAATCGGTGAATCAAGCTAGCTCGTGGGTGGATGATGATCAAGATGAGTCTAGAAGTATTTTTCATATGTCATAGCAAGTTAAAAACACTAAAGAAATTGATTCAAAACCCTTGGATCAAGAAATCAAAATTCGAGGCTAAAGTAAGAACACATCAAGAACAAGACAATCAAATCAAGAAAGATCTGTAGAGTAGCAAAGGTTGATGAAATTCTCACTTGATAAACTTGAGTCTATAGCCACTCCACCTTGGAGGACTAAGAACACACATGTGCTCCACTCTCAAACCCTAACTCTAATTAGAAAGCACGCACATCAGAGAGTCTCAAGGGATGGTTAGCCCTCCATCCCCTTTTATAGGCTCACCAAGCCGGGGATAGCCAGTTAACTCCCACCTAACACTGGGTTTTCTCACACACGCTTCTCAAAGCGGCTTACATCTATCAACCCATTAGTGAATTAATACTTGATCCACTTAACAATTCCGGCACATAAAAGACCTAAACCACTTAGGCCAATATCGCGGTTTCACAGACAGCCACTTTTCCTGGTATTAGGGCAATTTTGGTCTGGTATAACTTATGAGTACTCAGATGCTCAAGAAAAGAAGTCGTAGCCCACGAGATCCTGCCAGTATCCTACGACCACACAGCAGGCTGCTACAACCATCGAACACATCGGTTATGACTATCGATCATAACCAGTAGATGCTACGACTGCTTACGACTACCACAACCGATCGCTATAATCACCGCTCACATAGGCTACGACTACTGATTACGACCAGGCAAAGCTACGATCATCGATCATAGGCTACGACTATCGATCACACAAAGTCATTCAGCACTGAAGCTTTCGACCACTGCGTGATCATTCTGCCGATCGGACCGTCCGACCACACAGTCGTAAACAGCGAACATAGCCAATTGAATCGACCGACCACAAAGACAGATAGACCAAGAAGCGATCTTTTACAAAATGCCTCAAAAAGCAAACTCAACCTTAACACATACTCTAATCCAAAAGTCAATTACTCATCACAACCATAGGATGACCTCTATATGGTCTCATAAAAACAACGAAGAATAATCAGATTACTAAGAGATTTAATGTAGAAAATTCTTGTGGGGGTAAAGACAGGGACGTATAATTGTCAAAATCACTATACGGAGAAGTTACATAACGCTTTTGGTGTACTATAAACGTAGATAACGTGTGTTGTATGTGCTTTTCTATCTTGAGGTTCTGTTTGTTTGGAGACGGAACCTCATAGACGTACGCACAGCTGCAAACATAACAGCGAGCAAATGCCCTTTCTGCCCTTCTAGGCTAGCTCCTGCAGACATGATCGAGTTTTCAAATGAGCTGGCCCAGTTTCAGCATCTAGGGTAATAGACGCAGCGACTACAATCTGTAGCTGCACTCATTTTGGCGGGACACTTAAAGACTTAAAATAGCAATTTTGTAGCAAACAAGACCACTTAAAAGAGTTCATGACCGACTTACATCGTTGAAACCTTTGATCCTAATGTTTGTACGATGAAGAAAAACAATGTATTACCAACGAGTGATTCTTCGTGACTTCTATTTATCAAAGTCTCTAGAGTCCTAGATGTCATATCTTCTCGACTTTGTTCCTTATGTAATCTCTTTTTCTCTACAGCGGGCGACATGCTAATAGCAGTTCGTCTTGGGTTCTGTCTCTTGAGTTTCGTTTCTAAGTAATTCTATAATAGATTGTTTTCAGAACTTAAGAAGTCGAAAGCAACTATAAAATTTAATTTGCTTCACTTTATTCGATTATTCTATAATTCTTTTACATGAAATTTTATCCACTTATTATTTTTATTATCTATTTTGAAGGTAAAGGGGTTAGATGTTTTTTTACCGATGCTAACCATCTTTTGTTTTCAGATTCACCCTAGATCCTTCACTAACAGTGGGTTTATTGATTTTGATAAGTTGTTTGACAAATAGTTATGGTTATAGACTATTGAACTTTTGTCATAAAGTTTTGTTGTTATAAAATTTAAACACATTTCTATCTATTACATTGTTAATGAATATGTTGATAAGTATATATGTAAAGCATAAGATTGTATCATTTTTATTCAAGATCCGCCGCTGTTTATCGGTCGCCAGAGACCAGATTGCTGCGTTCTGACTCGTCGGGGCACAGCCGCAGCCCGCAGCGCGGCGTAGCGATCGTCCGCAGCGTCCATGCGGCCACGCCTACGCGCGACCGAACGCGACTCAGCGCAGCAGCCAACCGCGGCGCACGGCGCGTGAACCATGAACAGCCTGGGGAACGTCCTGTGCCACTTGTACTGCTGCTGCGGGGACATGGGACACGCGCGGAGGACGTTCGACGAAATGCCGCAGAGGGACGCCGTGTGGTGGAACACAGTGATCCCGCGCCGGGGGGGGGGGGGGGGGTATGTCAGAGCTGGGGAAGTGACTGCAGCGGTGGAGATGTTCAGTGCGATGAGGTGCTGTGGCGTGGTTGCCAATGCGACGGTGGTGGTCTCCCTGGTTGGGTGCGGGTGGCGAGGGGAGTTGGTGCACGGGTTCTGCGTCAAGGCAGGGTTATGAAGGTGGCTGCAGCAATGGTGGGGATGTACGCCAGGGAGGGGGGATGTCAAGAGTGTGGTAGGAAAGATGAGACGGCGAGGAGGGACTCGGTGCTTTATAATTGTATGGTGGATGGCTATGCAGATATGGGGCATGTCATGGAGCAATGGATTTTAGTGGAGAAGATGAGGCAGACTGGGACTCTTGTGGGCGTGTTGTCCGTGTGCGCGTCATCTGGAGCATTGCTTTGTTGGTCGACGAGTGCACGAGCTTGCGCTGGAGGCAGGCCTTGAGCTTGACGCTGCACTTGGGACGGCGCTAATGGACATGTACTTCAAGTGTGGGTGCTCCAATGTGGCAACTGCAGTTTTTCGATGCAATGCAAGATAGGGATGTGAACAGACAGACAGATTCTGCGATATCCCTATTTCGGGCAATGGAAGAAGACGGTGTAGATCCTGACGAGGTTACCTTCCTTGCGGTGCTGTAGCCACGGCGGGTTGGTGCTGGAAGGGATGAGGTTCCTCGAGAGCATGGTCCGGCAATATGGCCTATCTCCTAACCCTGAGCACTACGGTTGCATCATCGATCTCCTGGGAAGGGCGGGGCTGTTGGATGAAGCTTATGAGCTCATAAGCAGCCTATCGTCACCACGAATGCATACGCATTGGAAGGCCGATGGGACGAGATAGGACAGGTCAGGGATTCAGAAGAGCAGACAATGGACATGGACAAGAAAGAAGCAGGCTGCAGCTCCATAGAAGTGTCGTGCTAAGATATCTAGCGGTCTAGCTACTGATCTCAAGTTGGAATCGTCCATGAGAAAATATACTTCTGTATAGGTAACTAACAGCGGTATCATCATGTGGACTAATTTTGTTGAGAGCAATCCATACATATTCAGATATCATACAGAAGATTCAGCTTGTATGACACATTCTATATCGTCACCTATTTAACCAGTTAGGACTAGGATTCAGACATACAGATTGGAGTGGTATTTACATGCACAGCCGCACAGGTTTCTGTTGCACATTCACTACACTCCAAAAGTTAAAACCTGAAACTAAGATATTTTTCAAATCATGCAGCAGATTTCTCATTATGTACTTAAGCCCTGCCTAGGCCATCTTCCTCGCTAGTGCCAGTAGTGCCACTGCTACATTGTTGCTCGTCTCCCATTCTTGGAAGAATTGGGAAATCGGTTTACAGGCAACGTCGCCATTGGTGTTGGGTACCTTGCCTCAGTGTCACATTATTGGAAATTTCCTGGTCTTGTGACAGTTCACTGTCTTCAGTGGATGCAGCTTCTGGCTGGGAAGAGCTGTAGCACTCGAGGTGGTGCAGCATAGCATTGCTCAATGACTACTGGTTGTTGCGGAGGAAGTAACGTCGTAGTGATGACTGGTAAATGTGGCGAATGCTGTACTGGGAACACTCTGCTTGTGGGATGAGGTACCGTGAGAGCTGATCCTGTAGTAGCCTGGCCCCAAATAGGGTTGCTTTCCAGCCGCATCCTAATTCCCAAGCTCATTCTGAAGCACCAAGATTTCATTGCGAAGCATAGTGTTATCATCACGCAGTTCATTTCTCTCCAATGCAACCTATTTTGTAGCATGAGGAAAGTAGGGTATCGAATCAGTGGTAAGGTGGCAATATTTTCCGAGTAATGACAATGGCATAAATTAATTGCCGACTTATTCTGAAATGATGCTACTTGCATGAATTTAACAGCTATGGAATTGAGCCCTATTCCAAAGCTGAGGAAGAGTGAGAGAGAGAGATAGAGGCTTGGTGTGAAGCTCAAGCACGGATGGATATATCCGATGACAGGTAGCGTCGGTTGGCTCCGTGGCCAAGTGAGCTCACTAAAATTTTTTGAAACTTTGGTTAAAACTTGTTAAAACCTATTAAAACCTTTGGTTGAAACTTGTTGAAACTCTTTGGCTAAAACTTGATGAAACTCTTCGACTGAAAATTAATGAAACTTGACTTCCAAAATCTGAAACACAGTGAAACTTTAGCTTGGAATATTTTGAAAACTTCTAGCAACACGTAAAACTCACTGATACATATGAAATTATCGAAGTGTTTCCTATGAAATTATCGAACTCAACCAGCGTTTCAGTTATAAGGCCCCATCTGAAACAAAGGTAGACTAAAATAAATTTTGTAGGATTGGAATCCTTTGAAAACATATCCCTAAATGTCCCTTTGGAATAAAGGAATGAGTCCTAAGAATTCACGTGAAATTACTATGGAATAGCTCAATCCATAGAAATTTTGGAGGAAACATAACTTGGGATTCAACATCATGGACCTTTTTGTTTGTGCCTATCTCTGTCCCAAACCTGTGCCTTTTTCTGTGAAGCATTCAGACATTTCAGTTGAGCAAATTTTGTGTTTTAGAATTTAAGATTCAAGCATACATGCCGTGAGTAGGTCATTGCATGCATGCATTTGCCCCACCGAGGTCGATGTAGGTACACCACTGAGCAGTACTAAACGGGATTTGGTTTAAATGTGCTCCAATTATGAACGCAAACCACGTCAAGATTTGCCGGTCGCCTGCTGCGACGGACGGACGGACGGACGGGTGCGTACCGGCCATATATCCGGAGATCCGCGGAGGATTTGACAGGGAAGACGTGTTCACCGGACTGTCGGGCGCAATTATCCTGCAGGCGCGTACGTGCGGAGATATCATAAGCCACACGGTCGACAGGCTAGCCGGATGGATCGGAGGACGAGATCGATCATCGCGGCCGGACCGCAAGATCGATAACCCAGCCCCTGGCCAACCAATATAGGCCGAGACAGTGGACTAGATTACATGTTTGTTTGGTAGAGTTTTTTATATTCTGATATTTTTATCTTCTATTTTTAGTTATCTAGTAATCTACTCTTTTGAGAATCTAGAGCTGATTGAGAAAAACGTTTGGTAGAAGATTAGCTTCCAAAACCCTAAAAAAGATTATTAGTGGCAAAAGACCATGCTGCCCTTGGCTTTACACTTCAAATCTATAAATTTCTTACTCATTTCTACTTGTACACAAATTCTGTATAGTTCATCTTAAAAAAAATCTGTACAATTTTCTCGGTACCTGCCGATGGTATATTTGAATGTTGATACCATACGAATGCATTTCATATCAAATGTACATCCTATGGACGCCATTTGATTTTTGTATTGAACTCCCATCAAATCATGTACAAGCAATCACAAGTCATCATTCATTCATGGGATCGTCAATTCATACACTGATCAACATTCAGACATGCAGATCGATTCATACATTGATCAACATTCAGACATACATATAAGCTTGCTGCTGCAGAACCACACTGGTGCAGCCAAACCAATTTGGATAAGGATAGGTGAACATGTCAAGAAGGTAATAAACCATAGAGGAATTACAGAGGAACATAAGGCACATGACAACTCAAGCAATGACTCTTGATACTCTCTCTGTATAAGTTTATAAGGCGTATTTTTTATATAATCTTATCCATAAATATAGAGTATATTTCATGTTCTAATGTAAAATTAGTTTGATATTTCTTTTATACCCTTAATAAATATGTAGCTTTATTTGCTATTTTTCACATGCATACATTGACTATAGTACTTAGAGATAATAAATAGGGGTAATCTAGTTATTTTTACTATTTACTTGGTTTATGTACCAAGAGTAAATACGCCTTATACACTTAGACGGAGTGAGTACAATCATAGCAACTCACTATTGCAACTGGTTGGGAACATGACTTGAAAAGAGTTACACCTGAACATATTAAGGTTTGATTCAATGTAAACATCAATATGTTATATGTAGGATGCTAGTAAAGCTAGTTTATTGCAAGCAGTTGGTAATAAGCTCATTGTTCACTGTTTATTGATATGTTGTTCATGTAGGAAATCATTGATAATCTCATCAGTCATGTAGGCAATCAGTTCATTGTTCATGTAGACACACAGAGAGAGCTATGCATTCATTGTTATAGAGAGAGCTAGGAACTGGTTCATTATTCTTGTAGGCAATCAATGGGAATCTCATTGGTCAAATTCGTGGACAAGCAATGAAAATTTTTGTTTATGAACCATCTACCATGAATCATAATAGCACCGATCCCTGTACATATTCATGGCACAAATTTAAAAAAATTACAGATCTATGCAACTCCAAATAGGACCGAATCCTACAAATCACAACCAAAGTACTTCGTAATATCCAAAATAGGATCCAATCCTACAAAGCATTTTTCATTAGTTCATAGAAAAAAGAGGGGCTTGAGCAATTGAGGAGGGAGGCCACAGGGGAAGGCCGTTAGCGGGCTCAACCTTCATAGTCGCGGATGAGGTCGCTAGTGGTCAGGCATCCAGGTCATCGGGTGCTGCAAGACAGGCGGCGATGATGGCAAGATCTGAGTCTAGTGGTAGCGACTGGATCAAGGGCCGTGACTAGGGGCTCCGCACCGACAGTGGGGACAGGATCTAGGGATGGTGAGGACTGTCTCCTAGCTGTCGGGGAGGGAATCTAGGCGCAACAATGCTAGAGCCCTAGCTTCGCTCACCTATGGTCAACTCGACGCGAGAGGAACAGGAGCGAAAGGGTACGACGGGTGGGTGGGCAAAGGAGTGAAGGGTATATGAATGTCATTTTACGGGTAATTTACCCCAACTTTGAGGGCAATTTTGTAACTAGGTGGTGGATTTTTGTGATGAGTTGGCCCAAGATCGCTCCGCGTTTTCAACTATGATGCCGCTCCGATTCTTGGCCGATCCTGATTGTAAAAAGAAGGAGTAGGTGCATTTGACTAGGCTCCTTCTGCTCTGGTTGAGAATCCGGAAGTACGAGCCCTACCAAATAGACCCTACATCTTCAAACGACAAGAATGATGCAACCCATCCATCTAATGTACACAAATTGGAGTAGTAGCATGCATCCCTATTTGATGGGGCATTGCAATGGACGGTTTAGCACGGGCGGGGGCACGTATGTCGTTGTCATCAACGATGCTTGATTGGCGGCCTCAATATACCTGATGCGATCCAATCACAATTCCTCCATCTCCTTCGCGGTATTCTGGCTTATTTTTCACTATTCATAAGTTTCGTCTTTTTCTGAACTTTTGACTTTTTATTGAGCTTTTTTGCCGGTTCTTTTTTTTTCCATATTTGTTTGTATTATACGTAATGGGCTAACATATTTTTTTTATATTTTTATATTTTTTTTAAATTTAATTATGCTAAATAAGCCTCTCATCATTCTGATGCTTTTTCACAAACTCTGATGTTTTACCAAAGCCATGAGCTTTTCAGCCGAACCGATCACCACCTGAGACTGATAAACACGGACATTTGCCAGCTGTGCGCGCCAGACTTAAAGAGTCAGAGACTATGTGAAAGTCTAGAATATGTTTATGATGAATATTTGACACTTTGGTTGAGTTAGATTTGAATTTTACAAAAGTTTCAGAAAACTTAATTTTCAGATTGTGTTGTCAGGGTTCATGTGGCTTGACCATCATATGGTCGATGATCAAACCGGCCCATTTATGGCAGTTTAACCGACCTTGCACCGAAGAGTGTTGATTTTATTGACTTAGGTCTCTAACCTTATTTTAGTAAAACATAACTGGTGTAATTTAAATTACATAACTCTTATAATTATTTAAGTGAAGATTTTAAATATCCTTAGAGAAAAAAAATTTGAATCGTTGTTCACCTTCTGATTGCCGACGCGGGGGCGGGGGGGCTACAAAGAGCTTGAACGGGAGATCCGCCGATTTCGTTCGAGCGCTGGAGCCCCTCGCCCGCCGCGCGGTCGATCGATCGATCGCATTGCTGTCCTGCCGGGCGGCTCGCCGTGCGCAGAGGCCTATGAGATGACGGACTGACGGTACCAACAGGCCGCGCGCGCGCGGTAGCGTTGCTCGCCGGTGCACGTCAAGTTCCGGACGTGTCATGCGATCATATGCATGCACTGCAAGACATGATCTTCTACTCATGGAGGAAGTAACTTCCATACTGTCACGTCGCGAGCGTGCAGATTAATACCGCAATTAAATCGATTCCCTCGACTAACTGTTCGATGCGTGTCATTAGGACACTTCGTACCATAAATTTCGTCGGCCTGATTCACATTACAGCATGATTGTTTGTGGACGATTTATGGTGAGGACAGATGCGCGCGTTCGAGCTGACTTGCTCCGTCTCCAGAGAAATCCCTGAGCGCTGTTACACTAAGCTATCACACACGTAATGGACAAAATAATGTACTGGGGCTGATGTGCCGATGGTCTTAGCTTAAGCTCAAACGAAGGCGTACACGTGTACTCCTTGGAAAATTGAACAGTCATAAATTCAATACAGTCATAAATCGTGATGTTGGAGTACTACTACTGGTACTAGTTGCGAAATTTACAGATTCAATAGTGTCATAAATCCTGATGTTGGCGTCCTGCGGAGCACTTAATGAAGAAACATGACATGTCGGCCAGCCTGGGCGAGCCAATCTGCCATGGCCCACGAGAGACTAGGATAAACGTACTGCTGCCTTTTTTTTTTTCGCCCTTTTCCTTCTCTTCTCCTTTTTCGCTCTTTTCTACGTTTGTCCACAGGATGCGACCGTGTGATGCGATCGGTTTGGTTAATTTTGTGCAATCACAGCTCAAAAAGTAAAAAAGAAAGAAACTTTTGCAATCACGTGCAATAAGCTAGTGCGATGTGGTCACAGATACAAAGTGCAATTCCAAGTTTTTTTTGGCGAGGGTAGTTCCAAGTTGTCACCAAAATAGTTTATGAATGCATGGGCCATAGTTATATTTGATAGAGTTAATCTAGTTGTATTCAGTTCTAGTCGAATCTATGACCACGTTCTATAACCACGACAGTCTACAATTATATTCGAGTACTGTAGCGGTTGTAAGTCATGAAGGTACTGCAGCGATCGTAAGTCGTAAAGGTACTGTAGCGGTTATAAGAACACTGTAGCAGTCGTAGTCATAAGAGGTCAGAGTCAAAGTCTATTTATGATTCAGAGTAGTCGTAAATGGAAAGTCGGGATATTTCCGTGTCAAATTCTCAGCATGGTATACTGCGTTAATTTCAAAGTCTTGTATATTGCTTCTCTATATAAGAAATAAGAAAAGGATGTAGACGCATCGCACATTGCGTCGCAAAAAAAAAACGAAGTCAACAAGAGTTTACTCATATTCGCGTGTGTGATCTTGAAGATTGTCGTTCATCGCTCGTCTAGGTCCTGGGCGATTTTCCTAACAATTGGTATCAGAGTCTAAGGGGACGAAGCGATGGTCGGTAATGCTGGTGATCCGTCGAAGTTAGGAGAGCTCATTAAGACCACGGGCGACGAACTCGATTCATCGAAGACAGGCGTGCTCGTCAAGCCGAAGAGAAGAAGCACCATGATCCCGATTCAATACCCGATGTTGAGCGAAACGAATTACGATATATGAGCCGTTAAGACGAAGTTAATCTTGTGTTTGCTAGGGGTTTGGTCAGCAATCGAATTGGAGATGATGATGGCGACAAGGATCAAGGCACGATGGTGGCCATCTCACAAGCGGTGCCAGACGACGTGATGATGTCGATCGCCGAGAAGGAGACAACGAAAGAAGGCTGGATCGCACTCAGGGAGATGTGGGCAAGCGAAAATCGCATCAAGAAGGCACGCGCTCAAGTGCTCAAACGGCAACTGAGCAAATTGCATATGGGATACTCGGAGACGATCACCGAGTACTCCATAAAACTCACCACTCTGGTGTGTGAGTCTGCTCGCTCGGCATAAAGCTGGAAGAAAGCGACGTTGTTGAAAAGTTGTTCAGTTTGGTTCCTAATATATTCCTCCAGAATATCGGAATGATCGAGCTGGTTGGTGATGTCGAAACAATGTCGGTCCCAGAGATGATCGGTCATCTTAGAACTTTCGAGGAAGGACTCAAGGGTCGACAGCACTCGAAGGACAAAGGAGACAAGCTACTCTTTACCGAAGGTAAGTGGGAAGAGAGGAGCTTGAAGACTAAGAAGTATGAGGGCTCGAGCAGCGCTTAGAGAGGAGGTCGAAATGGAAGAGGTCGGGGACACTGCTGTGGACAAGGCGGTGGCCGGGGAGAAGGAAAATATGTTGTCGATGAACGATTACTGGCAGACTTCGACAAGACCAAGGTCAAGTGTTTCAACTGCAATGAGTATGGGCACTTTACGAAAGAGTGTCCAAAGTTGAATCGAAGAACAAAGGCAAATCTCGTAGCGAAGCAAAACGACGACAATCCCCAGTTGTTGATGATTGAAGTATGTGAACTCGTCCAAATAGTCCTAACACCTAAAGAAGAGGTATTCCTGCGTGAAGAAAAGGTGATGCCGAAGCTTAGTAGCACCCAAAACAAGGCTTGGTACCTAGATACTGGTGCAAGTAACCACATGACCGGATGCATGGAAAAGTTTGCTGAGATTGATATGAAGGTAAAAGGTTCAGTCAAATTGGAGATGGTTCGACTGTGGAGATACAAGGAAGGGGCTCGGTACCGTTGGAGTGTTCCACGGGTGAACATCATATTCTCATAAATATTTACTACATCCCGAAGCTAAGAAGCAATATTATCAGTCTTGGTCAGCTAGACAAGAATGGCTCTAAGATTGTGGTCGAAGGAGGAGTAATGTCAATCTTAGATAGGACTCGGAGGTTATTGGCCAAAGTGAGCAGATCAAGAAATCTGATTGATGTGTTACACATCAATCTAGCACTCCCAGAGTGTCTTCTAACAGGAGGCATTGAAGATGCGTGGAGATGGCATGCCAGGTACGAGCATGTGAATTTTCATGCTATAAAGGATTTGACTCATAAGAAGATGGTACAAGGCATGCCTATGATCGAGCACGTGGATCGTATCTGCGATGATTATCTGATCGGCAAACAACATCGAAACCCGTTTCCGACTATGTCTCTATACCGAGTAGATATGCCTCTCGAGTTGTGGCATGGCGACATTTGCGGGCCAATCACTCTGACCACGTATGGAGGAAATTGTTATTTCCTGCTGCTAGTAGATGACTGCACGAGGTATATGTGCCCGGTGTTACTCCGAAGCAAAGACAAAGCGTTCGAGAAGTTCAAGAAGATCAAGGCTGCAGTCGAGACGGAAAAGCATCGAAGGCTGAAAGCTCTGTGCACCGATTGTGGTGGCGAGTTTACCTCGAACGAGTTTGATGACTATTACGAGCTGCTGGGAATTAGGCGTTATATGATAACACCTTAGTCACCCAACAGAATGGAGTGGTTGAAAGGAGGAACCAGACAATGGTCGGTATGGAGATGAGTCTGTTGAAGAGCATAGGTGTCCCAGGAGAATTTGGGGGGAAGCGGTCTCGGCTGCTGTTTATCTCGTAAATCGGGTACCAACGAAAAGCGTCATCAGTAAATCTCCTTATGAAGCCTATTACGACCACAAGCCAAGTGTGGGTCACCTCCACATTTTCGAGTGCATTGCACATGTAAAGATGAATACAATACACCTCTCCAAACTAGCAGATCGAAGCAAGCCAGTGGTGTTCATCTGGTATGATTTGAAGACGAAAGGATATCGGATGTTTGATCTAACGACATGACAAGTTGTGGTGACTCGTGATGCCGTGTTTGAGAAGGAGAGGAAGTGGGAGTGGAGCGGAGATCCCTCAGTACAGATACAACCTATGGAAGACATTTTCATGGTGTATTATTCTCCTAATACTGATGCAGGTCTTGATGACCACATAACCGACACACCGACTATGGTGGGTGTAGTCAGAGGATCCGACCATAATGTGGTCATAGATCCTAACGACCACGTAGTAATTTTCGACACTACGACCATGCAGGACAGTCGGAAGGCATGACAACGTTGCAGAAACTCTAGGCACAACCACGACAAGAACGAGCGCGGGAATCGGGATGCCCGACTTGACTACACCGCGTACTCCTACAGCAACAGTGGGAATACCGGTCTCACCTGGTGCTCCATGAAGATTGAAACTCGATGAAAGCTCATCTGAAGGACCTCAATGGGAGTATGACATTAAAAGTCTCTATGATGCCACATCTCCGATCGAGCTGGAAGATTCAGAGTTCTGCTTACTTGGAGAGGAGTCTATAAACTTTGAAGAAGCCAAGGCGAAACGAGATTGGAGAAGAGCTATAGAGTAGGAGATGTCCTCTATCCAAGAAAATGGAACACGACAGCTTGTTCCATTCCCAGTCACAAGCTGATTGGATTGAAGTGGATGTATAAGGTGAAGAAGGACACCCAAGGCATAATCATAAAACACAAGGTGAGGCTAGTTTCAAAGGGGTATGCTCAAAGATAAGGCGTTGATTTCGATGAAGTCTTTGCCCCTGTTGCAAGACTAGAGACGGTGCGATGGCTGATTGCGATTGCGGCACACAAAGGATGGGAGAAGTTTATGTTGTGCAACCTCTGGGGTTTGAGAAGAAAGAAGAAGAGCACCGGTATTAAGATTGCACAGAGCCTTATGCAGTCTGCGTCAAGTCCCGAGAGCTCAGAATACAAAGCTAGTCAAGTCTCTCATGGTGCTCGGTTTTGAAAAATACTCATTAGAGCATGCAGTGTACAAACAAAGCTAAAAAAAGGAGTTTGTTGGTTGGACTTTATGTGGATGATTTGATCATCACTGGAGAGAGTATCGAGGAGATCAATAGCTTCAAATGCCAGCAAAATAAATTATTTAGCATGAGCGACCTCGGGTTACTCAGCTACTACTTGGGCATTGAAGTACGTCAAAGCTCTGGGAAGATTACTCTCAGCCAGTCCGCATATGCAACAAAGGTGTTGGACAAATGCGGTATGAAGGAATACAATCCAACACAACTTCCAATGGAACCCCGCTTGAAGATGAGCAAGAACAACACAAATTCTCCCGTAGACAAGATGATGTATAGAAGCATAATCAAAAGTTTAAGATACTTACTACGCACACGATTGGATTTGATGTTCTCGGTTGGGATGGTGAGCAGGTACATAGAGAACCCGACAACTGAACATATGGGTGTTGTAAAGTGCATATTGAGGTACATGAAAGGAACTTTGTGTTATGGGTGTGTATACGAGAAGAAGGAAGAATGTTTGAGGCTGATCGGTTACTCCGACAGTGATCTTGCCGGTGACACGAACAATCAAAAAAGTACTTTAGGCATAGTATTTTTTTTGGGTCGAACCCAATTAGTTGGTGTTTGCAGAAGCAGAAGGTGATCGCTTTATCCTCATATGAAGCAGAGTACATTGTAGCTTGTGCGACAGCATTTCAAGGGGTATGGTTGGGACGATTGTTGCCTGACATGTTGAAAACAAATGTTAAGAAGGTAACTTTGAAGATTGATAATCAGTCC
The DNA here is from genome assembly GCA_036346575.1 of Dendrocalamus sinicus. Classification (NCBI taxonomy): domain Eukaryota; kingdom Viridiplantae; phylum Streptophyta; class Magnoliopsida; order Poales; family Poaceae; genus Dendrocalamus; species Dendrocalamus sinicus. The sequence goes on along the minus strand of CM070660.1, from coordinate 3,372,886 downwards.
GCAATAGCGTTATACAAAAACCCAGTCTACCATGAGAAGAAAACACATTGACACTTGGTTCCATTACATAAGAGAATATATGAAATCAGGGGTGATAGAAGTGCAACATGTTTGCATAGAAGACCAACTCGCAGATATCTTGACCAAATTGCTCGGAAGAATGAAGTTCATGGGGATGAGGGAGAAGATCGGTGTGCGGAACATCAACGAAAGACAACAAACTTAAGGAGGAGATTGATAGAGTTAATCTAGTTGTTTTCAGGTTTTGTCGAATCTACGACCACGTTCAACTACTGTAGCAGTCGTAAGTCGTGAAGGTACTATAACGGTCATAAGTCGTAAAGGTACTGTAGCGGTCGTAAGTCGTAAAGGTAATGTAGTGGTTGTAAGAACACTGTAGCAGTCATAGTCGTAAGAGGTCAGGAGTCATAGTTTATTTAGGATTTCGAGTAGTCGTAAATGGAAAGTCAGGATGTTTCCGTGTCGAATTCTCAGCGGGTATGCCACGTTAGTTTCAAAGTCTTGCATGTTGCTTCCCTATATAAGAAAGAAAAATGATACAGACGTATTGCACTGCATCACGTCGCAAAGAAACGAAATCAATCTGAGTTTACTCGTGTTCGCGTGTGAAATTTGGACACTGTTGGACCCATAGCCCACCGAAATTCCATTTTTGGCCCCCCAAAGCAAAAAATTCCAAAAATGGACCCCATTTGAGCGCGCGTTCACGGGAGGCTGCCACGTGGACACTGTTCATCCGATCGTGCGGTCGGCGACCGACGACCGCCCGCGCGCTGCGGCCGAAGCGCGCGATCACGCCGCCGAGCGCGCGCGACCGCGCCTCGCGCCGCCGCGCGGCCCCGCGCGCCGATCGCGCGGCGCCGCGCCACAAGCCCCCCCGCCGGCCAGCGCGTCGCGCCCCGCCCGGTACAAGCGTCCGGTCCCGCGATCGCACGAGCGCGCTTGTTCTCCCGACCGCATGTCCCCGATCGCAATACTCGTGAATATTTGTATGATTTCGCAATTTTGTAGTTATAAACGAGAAAAAATAGATAAAATTGCAATAATAATTTTTGTTCATTGTTAGTTGCAGATGTAAAAAAAATTTGGATAAATATTTTTTAAAAACGATTAATCATAGAACGATCGTTTCGTAAAGTGGTAAGTGATATTTAGGGTTTCGTATGGTTTTTAGGTTTGCAATGGCCATGTTATTTGTATGTTTTGTCAATTTTGTAAATGTAAATTCGGAAAGAATCTGACCAAGTAGTAATAAAAGTTTATATTCATTATAACTTGTAGATGCCAATAAAATTTTGGTAAATTTTTTTAGGAACAATTGACCGTAGAATGATCGATACAAATAGTGGTAAGTGACTTTTAAGGTTTCTTTGTGTTTTTAGGGTTTGCAATCTCGTGATTGTTTTCAGTTTTGGCAATTTTGTAGTTATAAACTGGATAAAAATCAGATAAAGTTGTAATAAAAGATTATGTTCATTGTAAGTTGTAGATGCATAAAAATTTTGGTAAATTTTTGTAGGAAAGATTGACCGTAGAACGGTCGATACATAAAGTGGTAAGTGATATTTTGAAGGGAGTAACATGGAATGCGATACATAAATTTGGTACATTTAATATTGTTAAATGAGGTGCTACGTGAATCATGGAATGCGAAAATACTAGATATTAAATTTCATAATACTGATTGGGAATAATATGCGCGTAGATTTTTATTACATGCATAACATATAGCATGATATGCGACTAACCCACCCAAGCTGCTCCAGACGACCTCTTGTGTGGACCGGGCCACTTTCCCTTCCTTGCCCGCTCGGCGTTGAACTCCTCGCGCCTCTTTTGCCTTAGCCGCAATTTCCCTCTTTCTCTCGCGCTCCATCTCGCGAGCCTCCCGATCCCTACGCGTGCACGCTTCAAGATGAGCTTGCGTCTCGCGGCATATCGCAGGTGTGCTCGTGCTTGCGCGCTCCTCCAAACAACTCCTTCTCCTTTGTGACATTCCACTCCTCGAAGTCGAGGGTCCATTGGTCCTCGTGGTGGATCTCAAGATCGATCCATTTGCGGTAGGCACATAGGGGCTCGAGACCGTAAATAAAAGAGAGATATTGTTAGTGCGTGTTGTGAAGGAGAAAAGGTAGGGAAAATGGTGCATGTGGTCGATTCTGCCGCCGATAGGTTGCGGTGTCAAACGGCGGTTGGGATAGTCACCGAGTAGTTTGCGCAACCCCGCATCGCATACCTAGGCGATGCGGTGCTTAGACTTGAAGAACTTGCACACGCCCCCGCACCAACAAAGGGAGGTGTCTCCCCTCAGTGGTAGTTGTGGCGAACGCTCGGTGGGGCGTCGGGATGGGGTTGTTGCTACGCGGCGCCTGGGGACCTTTCATCGTAGCACGATGGGCTTGTTCTACCCGGGCTGACGCCCTTATTTTCTCATCGCGGCGGCATCGCGGCTGCGGTGACCGTGCTATGTCACGGGTCTCCTCCCAATCCTTCACCATCTTGTCCCATTGCTTCTTCTTGCCTTTGTCCATCCCGGTTGGGTGAGGGAAGCGCGATGGAGTATGGGGTTTGGATGTGCAATGTTCATTGGGAAATGGAATGCATACCAATTTATAGGGCGGTTTTGTCTCTACTCGTGCGTGTAAAGTTGGTCCGCGTGGTCGTAGTAGTGAGTAAAGATGGGAGTTATGGCACCGCCAAAGTGGCATCTTTTGTCATCCCACCGAGCAAAGTGACCTCTTGTTGTCATGTCACTGAGCACACTGCCCTCTTTAGTCTTCGCCCTCGCCCAAAGCCGCATCTTTTGTCATCCCACCGAGCAAAGCTGACTGTTATGTCATATCACCGAGCAAAGCTGCCCGTTTTATCATGTCATCTGCGCAAAGCGGCATCTGTTGTCATCTCACCGAGCAAAGCCGCCTCGCTTTGTCATGTCTCCGAGGAAAGCCGCCCGTTTTATCATGTCACTGCGCAAAGGCGGCATGTGTTGTCATCTCACCGAGCAAAGCCGCCCGCTTTGTCATGTCTCTGAGCACATTTGCCATGTTTTGTCATCTCACTGAGCAAAGCTGGACTCTTTTTGTCATTTGACTGAGGACAACTGCTCTGTTTAGTAATGTCACCGCCCAAAGCCGGCATCTTTGGCATCCCACCGAGGACAATCGCTCTCTTTAGTAATCACGAATTGGCTATACTCATGCCTTTTGGCATTGTTTAGGTGTTTAGCTCTCGCCAATGGCCTCTTATCTCTAAATACTGAGCATCAGTGCACACCCAATCACCTAAGCTAGAAATGATGTTCTCCTTATTCAAGCCACGGGAACCAAGATGATGGCCTCATTCGGTAAGAGGTGTTATTTGATCCAATATTAAAATTTATTTCATTGTCAATATTAGGTACATCTGTCCCTGTATGCATTTGATGAGATAGGCTCCTCCCTAAAGACTGCAGAATTTGTGCATTCACTCTCTTACGTGTGCGTAGAAAATTGTACCACACGTCATTACGCCAAGTTAAAGTATTAGCCTAATATGTATATGTCGTAATGGCCTAGGCGAGTCATCAAGCACTCGGTGGCGGTAGCTCAACAAAGAGCCCGCTTTGTCTAGTCACCGAGCAAAAGTGACTTGTTTTGTCTAGTCACCGAGCAAAAGCGACCTCTTTTGTCATGTCACCGAGCAAAAGTGACCTCTTTTGTCATGTCACCGAGCAAAAGTCGACCTCTTTTGTCATGTCACCGAGCAAAGCGGCATGTTTTGTCTCCTCACCGAGCATGGTGTGGGGTCAAGATTTGTGTTGTCTGTGGTCTTTGTGCGTGAGGCTACCCCACACTGACCTATAAAACGGAGCCATCCCTCACATACTCCCGGCCATGTTATCAGTCACCTCCGAGTAAGTTGTTCACAATCTGTGTAGTTTTATTTCGTGCTCACTCCCCAAGACTAGGCAATGAGTCACCAAGACGTCTTCATGGGCACCACGGTGATGTGCCCAAATTGCAACTTGGTGGTTAGGCGTAGGACATCACAGACGGCCAAGAATCCCGCGACACTACTACAAGTGCCCCAATCACTCGGTGAGTCATATTGTTTCGGTTCATTCAAATCGTGGTGGTATGTTTAAAAATCTTCTTGTCATGGAATCGCAGGAAGCTCATGGTGGTTGCCGATTCAGGTGTGGGAGGATGAAATGGGAAATAGGAATGACGGTGTTCGCCGTGAGAGAGTTGTCGTGGGGGTTGCGACCCGTCGGGATGCGACATCGTTTGACTGACTAGAGTGGAAGATAAATTTAATGTTGTGTGCTATTTTGTTTCTTGTGTTTATTGTTATCCTCAAGTTGTAGTGCTGGAGGTTATCCTCGTGTATGTTCGCAATGTTTTATGCTATCTTGTCGTCAAGCTCTTTTGATAATGTTTTATGTACGGTTGTGTTGTATTTTAGTTCTTGTGTTCGTTGGTGTGTTGGTGGTTGTACTACTTGCTACATGTCATGTACGTGAAATGTATGAGTTGTTCGTGTTGCTACCAAGAGTATGTTAATATTGTTAAATGACTTGCTATCTGAATCATTCAATGCGAACACACGAGATAATAACCTTATGTGAATAGAAATAAACTTCATAACATGTCTGCGTACAATTTTATTACATGCATAACATATAGCATGATATGCGACTAACCCACCCAATCGCTCGTAACATTTTGTGAACAACAAGGAAAGGTGACATGAAAACTCTTTGGAAAGGATACATGCCTATGGCGTGAACACTCATCTGTAAAGGCCACACCTACGCCCCATTTTGTTGGTTTCGTAGCGATAGGCTTTTGAGTAGCAATAAATGTTCCTATGTAGGCTTTTGAGTAGCAACAAATGTTCGTATGAAGGCTTTTCAGATCGTAGTCTTTATGTAGGCGTTTAGCCGGCATGTGTTGTCATCTCACCGAGCAAAGCTGCCCGATTTGTCATATCACTGCGTAAAGCGGCATGTGTTGTCATCTCACCGAGTAAAGCTGAGCGCTTTTGTCTTGTCTCTGGGCAAAGCGGTCATCTTTTGTCCCGCCATTCGATATAAATAGCACGGTAGAGGTCCCATGAAGTTGTAGCCGAAAACCCCAAATCGAACAAAGAACATACCATGGCGGAAGATGAGGGCGATCGGATATGGGTCACGAAGGAAGACCTTCCTTGGAAAGGAGGAGATGTTCGGACCACGCATCGCTTGCTACCAAGCCGGCGTGCGCAACCAGCGTGGCGAAATGCGACACAATGAGTACGTGGTCGTGCAGTCTGGAAGGGCGAACGATGGCGGCGCCGTTTCTTCCGATGCCCACGCCCGGTACAAATTACTAATAGTACTTTTTATTGCTTATGGACCCTCCATGTTTCTCGTCATTTTTCGCAGATGGCGAAATGCGACTTCTCCCGCTGGATCGACCCTCCTCATGAGCGGTATATTGACCGTTATGTGGGTACTTTATGGGACCGAATAATGGACTTGGAGTACCGAATGGAGACTCTCAATGAGGAGAACAATGAGCTCCGCCAACAGATGCAACGCGAGAGGGGAAACGAGGAGGTTGTCAACATAGGAAGCTCTTATGATCCCACATGTTGCTGCGCGAACCCGAGCTGCATATGTGCGTGCCACTACCACGATGGCCAGCCCGTCGAGGCGGCCCCTCGCAGATTCTCCATGTGGGTGCCACGAGGCTCGTTTGGCATGTAGGCCACGACGGTGCGAATGTGTTGATCTTTGTGCGATGGGACTGTTGTGTTGATGTTTTGGGTGTAGAACTTTCCATAAATTCTGTGACCTTCATATTTTGTGCAACGTTGTTAAGCATGTGATGAATTGGTTGTTATGTACGTGGAGTTGTTATCAGAAGGCAAAAAAATTTGTCGTCAAGCTATGTCTTCTCCCGCTACCCGTGTTGTCATCTCTCGTTGGTTGTATGCCGTACTAAATCAAAGAACTTAGAGCAACCCTTTTATCTGAAACCATCTTTGAACATCAAACCATGAAGCACTTGAAAAACATCACAAATATTACAAAAGCACAATTTAAAAAATTCATTCATCATCTCGTCGTCGCCGCCTCGTACGGCGCATATGATCCTCTGAGAAGGTGAACCTACTAGGGGAGCGGGGTGCATCGCGAAGATCGTAGTGCGAGGGTGTGGCCGAGGCGCGGTGGGTACAACTCAGAGACAGCGATTCATGACGGTGGTCATAAAGCATAGAGCTCACCCAATCGGAGGAGGTGCCTACGTCCTATTTAGATGGTACAACTGAATTAGACAATGGAAAGTACGAAAATTGTTCATAATGAAATACACACGTTTAGTGCATACCGGGGTATGTGGCTGGTGAAATGAGGATGTCGACGGGAAGTCCCCCATGTACTCGTGCGATGTCATGCCTTGATAGGTCGGCACAACCCACTGTCCGGTCATATAGGTTGGTGCGCACTGCCCCGGAGATACGAGGCATCCGCCCCTCGGTTCGTCCGGCGAGTCACCCGCTGTATGCGAGTGGGCCCCGTCGTCCCGAGAGCGCGGTCGCTCGTCCGTCGCCTCCGTGATGGCGATGCCCGTTGCGACGTGCTATCCGTCGCAATTGCTGCAAGACGAACATGTCGTTAGACATAAATGGTAAATGAGTGCATGAGCAGATAGTTGCGAATTGTCGAACCGCCGGCGAAGCGCGTGGAGGTCGGCGATCGTAGCTTGGCCGACTCTCGGACAGCCCCTGCCGTTCGTGCGGCGATGGCGACCTCCGTGATGACGTCGCCCTCCGTAGCTGCGTGCTATCCTGTTGCAATTGCTGCAAGTCGAACATGTGCGTGACATAAATGGTAAATGAGTGCAGGAACAAATAGTTGCGAATTGTCGAACCGCGGGCGAAGCGCGTGGAGGCCGGCGGCCGTAGCTTTGCCGACTCTCGGACGGCCTCTGCGGTTCGTGGCGGCGATGTCGACTCCGTGATGGCGTCGCCTCCGTAGCGGCGTGCTATCTGGCGCAATTGCTGCAAGGCGAAGATGTGGTTAGACATAAATGCCACTCGGTGCACAAACAAATAGTTGCCAATTGTCGAACCGGCTGGGCGAGCGCGTGGAGGCCGAGGATGGCCGTGCGATCCCGGTGCCGACGGAGGCGCGGAGGAGGTGGTGGTCCCGCCACGCCCGCCACGCGTGTAGCAACAACGTCATCTCGGCGACCACAACTCAAGCCCCGTATCGTACCCCTTGCCATTTCACGATGCTGCGCGCATATAGCTTACCCACCGAGATTCGGTATTGGACTTCCTATGTCGTATAGCCTCATTAGCCTCGATGTCGATACGATGTATCCGGTCCACTGCGATGAAACAAGCGATCGATTCAAATGTAATCTGCATTGCGTAATGACACAAGGTACTCGCATCGCCTCGTCGACCGTGCCGCTAGATGACGTGCGGACCTTCTGTATAGCCGCCCGTGAACAGCATGAGGTGGAGGCGTGGGGCTCTCCGTAGTAAGCCTACGGCGGGTGCGCGCGGCGTACCGATCAAGGTATGCCCATGCGGCGCGGGGTCCTCGTGGTCGTGCGGCGTGTCTCATCCACAACCATCGTATGCGCATGGTCGGACCACATGTCCGCCCACGTCCATTGTGTGGCTCTCCGTCTTGCCGCTCGCCTCTCCTCGATTGCTCGCAAGTCCATTGAGACATTACACAATCGATGCAGCATCGACATTGACACTAATGCGATAATTAAATTTGGGGTGTCTTGACATACGGTGGTACTCCCGCAAGAGGGCGTCTGGCATGGGAGGGACATCTTGGTACAGCCCGAAGCGTCTCATGACTCGGTGTGGGCTATGACGGCTCAACGCGAGGCGCGAACACCAAGTGGCGGTCGTCATCGGTACCTCGATCTCGCTCGACCTTGGTATGACAACCCGTGGGGCCGTGTTCGCAATTAATCGTGGAGACCATGGCCACCGGCCTCGTCGGCAAACGCCAGAAGCTCGAACCTCTGGTGGAAATCCGAGTACGCACGTCTCGGTCTCTCCCTGGCCCACCTCAACTGACCATGCGTCCAACGTGTACCCATTGTGGGCGCATCAATGGGGTCGTCACCACCATACAACTGCGGGATGAGGTCATAAGGGTGCACACGACGACCAAAGTCAGGCCTGCCAACGGGTAAGTGTTCCCATGACCACAACTGAAGGAGAAGGTAGCAGGCGGCTAGGATCGGCTCGGCGGCGCGATGCGCGCGGCGTCACACAAGCCTCGGTATGTGGAGCTAGGGCTGCGATCCCGGCTATCTGTGGTCTGCGACCGGGCGACCATCCGCCAAGGACTCGCTAGCGGTATGTAGCTAGGCCGCACGGAGTCTCGATCGTGCTAGGGAACAAGGCGTGCCGAGCAGATATAGCGGTATGCAGCGAAGTGCGTCGCGCCGCGACCTCATCTGCGTCTGCGGGGCGAGTCATGAAGCGGCGAAGCCATCCATGTGGCACCCACTGCGTTGTCTCGGATCGCATGACCGAACCGGTGACCGAGACGGACCTTCCAATCTGCGCGCCGGGGTGGCACAAAGCGGCACCACGGAGGGGTAGACCTGTAATCATCGTGACGTCCTGCAGCGTAACCGTCATCTCCCCCCACCGGAAGTGGAAGGTGTGAGTCTCCGGCCTCCATCGATCAACGAGAGCTGACAACAGTGGCGCATCGTACTGGAACCCATGCGGTAGATCCAACATGCGGGCAATGGGCAGCAGACCGGTGTCCCGCAGTAGTGGGATGTACCGAGGGTCGAGACGCCAGTTCTCTCGGGGGCCCCTAAGGACGAAGCAAGGAGGCCCCTGTGCGGGTGCCGACAACCACACATGGCATCGGTGGTGCTCGTCCCAACGGGGCTCTAGCAGCTCGAACGCCATGTCCTGCCAAAGAAGGATAACAAGTTAGTGTACATTACAACAAAATGTGCAACAAATAACAACATAACTCACAACAAATGTTATGACAGGGAAACGTACCGAATGTACAAAAATATACGTAAAATGTGCACACCAATATGACCCACACGACAAGGAAACATATGGAATGTGCGAAAATATACATAACATGGTAATGTGCAATACATAGCTACACCATCGAGCCAACAATTAGCGTACACCTCTGAATAACACATTACATATGGATTGTGGTTGGTACTACGGAGCGTTGCTTGATGCCGGCTGTTTGGGCACCGGCGAGGAGTGGCCAAAGGTCTTGCATAGCCTACACTCGGGCGCCGAACACGATCCCCTCGCGGCTCTCATCCATGTCGTTGCGGATGCGGCGGCTTTGTCGTCTTCCACGCCCGACATGCTTGATGTATCATTGGGCACCCACTTTATCTCCCGGCCATAATTCCTGTAGTGCATGTCTACCCGTAGGAATGGAACTCTGCACTCGGGTTGCATACAAGTCTTGCATGTCGTAGTACTTGGAGATGTCTTGTGTCGACGCCTGGTTCCATACAGCGCATGCCGCGTACACATGGGAGCATGGCTTGTGCGTAAGCTGGGGCTTGTTGCGGTGCAAGATGCTTCATCACCAATCGTGCATACACGCTTGCGCCCTCTAATTTGACCCATGACATACTTACGCCTTAGGCGGACCTCAAACTTCCTCCTTAAGCCATCAATGGGTGAGCAATGTGGGTTCGAGCCTTCTCCATCTTCCCGTCCATGAAGGCTGCATGACCTCATAGTATTGCTTGTTTTCCTCAACGTGCTTCGCGCCATCCCGGCTCTATTCACAAAGTACCCGACGGTGCGGTCCAGTCTCGCCACAATTGCCGTGATCGGCAGGATCCGACGCCCTTCAATACACCATTGTAAACCTCGGACATGTTGGTTGTCATGATCCCATACCTCGCCCCACCGGTGTCGTGCAACAAAGACCACATTTCCAAGTCGGTGCATTGGGTGAACCCATTGTGAGAATACCCGACTCTTGTGGAGCCCTCCACGGCCCCTGCCGCTGCATGCACATGCTTCGTAGCCTCTGATCGTTTGCCCCGCAAGGCGTCGAACTTCCGCCTCAGTTCGCATGCATAGCTTCTTGAACATCTTCATGAGGTCCTTGCTACGGAACCTTCGTGGAAGTTCGCTGCAATATGCCTCATGCACCGGTTCTTCACATCATCCACGGGGCGGGGCTGCGTCCCATCTGCAACGTTCGCAGCGCAGACATCAAGCTTGCATTGCGGTCGGAGATAAGGCACGCCGGGCTGTCTTGCACTCTGGCATTCTTCAAATTGCAAAGAAACCAAAGCCGCTATCTGTATTCTCGCTCTCCACAATTGCAAATGCCATCGAGTAGCTGGTCATTTGCATCGGCTGCAAGCTGCGGTAAGGATAGTGCCCTTGTACTTGCCGGATAGGAACGTCCCATCTACGGTTAGCACCGACGGCACACACACGAACCCTTGTATCGCTGATGGAAGGCCCGAACACTCTGTCAAGAATGAAACGATTCGGGCCCTCCGTAGGATGGACCCTCTCCGCTGTTTATGTAAGTGCAGGTTTGATTGTGCAATTTGATCCAGCATTCTTGGGACCAGGTCGCACGCCTCCTCGTGACGTCCCATACATACCGTGCAGCACCTTTCGCCGCGCCACACCTTCTTGTAGCTCACCGTAGCCCGCCTCGTTCGCGCTCGCCGCCATCGAACCTTCGGGTAATTGACACATCCGCTGGGCGAGGTGCGTGACCACCTCCGCAACATAACGTGATGTCATGTTGCGGTGTCTATCTATCGCCCGCAAGCTCGCAAGCGTGATCTTGCAGCACCGTTATCCGAACTCCGTGCCAACGCCCTTGTACCGTTGTGCACGGACTTTGCTACCACACGACCCGTCCACACACTTCACAACGACGTGTCGGCTTTGACTTGTGGACCCGATACGTCCGGCTTATGTTGGCGGCATGTCTAGCAATAGCTCTTTGGACGGCACTCTTATTACGGAAGCACCGCCCGTAAAGAGTGCGCCTCGCTGAACCCCATTCTCCCTCCTCCTTTGTGGCGAGAACTAGGGCTCGCCGCCGTGATGTCGTCGATCCGGGCGACACGTCACGCACCGCCCGTGGTCACAACACGACCTACCACCCCTCGGTTGCACCTTCGCCGTCCTCGTCCTCTCCGAGCTGCTGTCTCAACCTCCTCATCCTCCTCGCTGTCCTCTTCTTCCACCGGTCCCCAAGATACTCATGAGCGGTCAATACGGCGGCCCACCACTGTCGTGCACACCTTCGTTGGGCTGGAAATTCTGCGCACGCCTCCGTCGTCTTCATCACCCACTTCCTCGCCCACATGTTCTCCCGCGAAGGGTCTTCATGACCGCCGCCACTTCATCTCCACCGCGCATCATCGAACCAACCATGCACGATGATTACGCCTCTCCACGAACTCGACATACACCATTGGCCTCCCATATATCGCAGCATCGGGGTTGCGCACGACCTCCATGTAGTTCGCCCATGAGGCGTCATTGGTCACCTTCGAAGTTGCCATATGCTCCCCTTCCGTCATCCACCATTGAGGCATAGGCGCCTCGATCCGTAACTTATTTCTTGCGTGATGCCGATCGAGCGCTGAGCGGACACACCTCCGTAGCTCGGACAAGCTCATGGCGCTCGGGCCGTGTGCGGATCACGGTCGGCAATTTGACAGTCCGCCCCATACGCCCATCACGTCGAGACCACTCCCATAAAACACCATCAATTGTTCAATGCCACCATTGCGTACCTAACATAAGTGCATAATCAACCATTTTAGTACACGACATGTAACAATCGTACCATCTAATTAATGATTTCGATTAGTATATGTTTTGTATTTCTAAATCTCGATGTATTTGTAACTATTTTACTTTCAAATTGTACCATACATCAAATTAAATATACTTATCATTTTTTCCATCAAATGACCTTCATACTACGGTCATTCACTAAGCATACTAATTATACAAATTGTCTCTAATCTAACTACTACAAATTTACCACCTACAAATGCTCCAACATAAATATTTACTTTTTCAACACATACACATTATTTAAACTACAATCTTTTCTAACTATGGACATAAGCAGTCTATGTAGCAAACGACCTCGATTTCTGATTTTTATTTTGGGATAAGTTCAAAGCGAAAAGATCTGGCCTAGAGTAGAGTAGAGGTGGTGGCGGGTGCCATGCCATTTCTGATTTCTTTCTCCTTCCACCACCTCGATTCTATACGATCTGATCTGACCAACAAGTGCACTAGCACGCAGACCAAGATCTTCCCCACTTGCAAACTTATCGCATAGTCCTCACTGCTCCTCCCACACCATACATTACTTTGCTCGATTACCATTCTGTACCTTTCACCCTCCATTATTTCTAATCTACCAAATTTATTTTAATCTAACATAAATATGTGTTTTCTCAACGTCTACACACTACAACTTCATATTTTCCACCTAACTGAAACTACTTTCTGAGACGTATGTTCACAAAAAATGAAACCCTATATACACTACAATACATCATGCTAAACATATGCAAGATTTGCTATACATACATAGCGTATAAAATATTGACATAAAATAATGATAACACAAGATGGTTTCGTTAATTCAGGCCTAATGACATACATAAAATTATAGTTGCATGGGCACAAAACTTACCTCTTGTTGATGCTCACGAGACGATCTACAACTTTTCTACTTGCCAAGTCCACTGATTCCAAACGAAAACAATTCAACTCTTAGGCTTTCGCTCCTCTCTTTTCTTCAAGAAAACTAACTACATTACAATACGTAACTTCAACATAAAATACAACATTATCTACACTACAATAAAGCATGCATCATATGTGGATTTTTACCTACACATACACACTTGTATGATACATTGACTTATAATACATATGTTCACATAAAGATTACCTACAAATACATAACGTACCAAATATTGACATCGCGTATCACACATTCACATAAAATAACATTACCAAACGATGGTTTGTGCTAATCGACTAATTATGGACTAATCACATACATAAAATTTTAGTTTCGGGGGCACAAGACTTACCTCTTCTTGAAGCACACGGGACGATCTACAACTTTTGTATTTGCAAAAACCGCAGATTTCGAACAAACACAACTCAAATCTACGGTTTTCACTCGTCACTTTCCTTCGCTTCCTCACTCTCTCGCCTCGCTTCGTTTGGTGTGCTTGAGCTTCTGGCTGGCCAAGTATTTCTTCCCTCTCCTTGCTCTTTTAAGTGCGCATGCGCGTGTGCTCTGAGGGGGTCGTTTTGGGCTCGACGCGTGTGCGGCGGGTACAAGAAAAATTCAGTGTTTTTCATTTTGGCCGAAAGGACGGACGCGAATGGCAAAGATTCGCGCGGTCGGGCGTCAAGACACGCGCTGGCGGCGGCGGTCGCGCGCTGGCGGGCGATCGCGCGGTGGGCGAGGGCGACGCGCGCGAGCGCTGGGCGACGCGCTTGGCGGCGGGCGCGATCGCCGGGCGCGAGGCGATCGCGCTTCGGGCGCGTGATCGCGCTTCGGCCATGGCGCCGGGCGGTCGTGCGGTCGCTGACCGCACGACCGGATGAACGATGTCCACGTGGCAGCCTCCGTGAACGCGCTCAAATGGGGTCCATTTTTGGAATTTTTTGCTTTAGGGGGCCAAAAATGGAATTTCGGTGGGCTATGGGTCCAACAGTGTCCAAATTTCTTCGCGTGTGATCTCGTAGATTGTCGTTCATCGCTCATCTAGATCCTAGGCGATTTCCCCAACAATATTGAACTAGCAAAATTACCTGCGCAACTGCTTTGCTGGTTTGAAGTTAGAGCCGTGTTTGATATACAATTCTAATGCTTGTGATTAAAATGTATAGTGACATTTGGTATATTTACATGAGTACATGTGATTGATTTACACAGTTATAATCTATATAGCTGCACTGAAGTAAACGGTGTAGATACGTTTATTTTTCTCTCGACTATTGAGAGAATTAGGATTTCTATTTTTTACATATTAATATGAAAATTTCTAGCTCACAAACGAAGTAGGTGCCTTAAATTGAATCCCGCGTGTTGTTTGCATGTTAGTGACTTGCACATTTGCTAACTCACAAATCAAAAGTACCCAAATGGTACATGAATAAGACGGGAGGCTTAACATCTCCCGTAAAACCGTGTCTGTGGGAAGTATCTGTAGTCCACATTACCCGATTCGGCGCTAAGAAATATTATGTGATTTTTTAGTTGTCGATCTTCATCGGTGCAAAACCGCCGGTGGCGCACATCGGCACATGATGGTGCGGCAGTGGCTGAGGTGCAGGTGTAGGTGCAGGTTGTTGTCCTATTGCTTTCTCGAGGCGGAACTAGAAAAAAATGATCAGAGTCTATTATTTTACTATATATATATAATAACATATATAATATTTAAATAATATTATGCTAAATAGTAATGTATCTGGTAATTTTTAACATCAATAATTCAACATAACCGATGACATTATATGATAATAAAGAAGTAGCGATCGAAACACTTACAGAAATAAAGAAGCCTGGTAATAATATTGGTTAGTTGCAGTAAACCGAAAGAACTAAGGGCGAAATCATAGACAAAAGTTAATCGGCATTGGTAAAATACATCATCCGATCTCAATGGTTTGTTAAAAGAAAGCAAAATTACTTAAAATTTTCAAGAAAAAATAGTAAAATGATCAAATGTAAGTCATAAATGAATTACCTTTTAGTATTTACGTTCTTTCAAGTTTATAAAACAACAAACCAAACTATCATTGGTAATTTTTGTTAGTTCTTGTTTCTCTGCATAGCAAATAAGTATATCATTTATGAAATCATCACCAATTAATTAAAAAAGTCAATTAGATATTTATATGGTCAACAATTCAATAACAATGTAACAGAAAATACGTCCAGTGGCTTACTTACTAGACATTCTAGTCAAATACTTCAATTTTGCCTCTGATTTACATTGAGCTAAGCTGGTATTCCAAAAATCAAAATTAAAGCACTAAGTGTTAACCCCACAATTCAACAAAAATCAATCAACAATCATCACATTGAAACCCTAACTCACAAATTTGGCCCCCTGTTCTTGAAATAAATTGAAAGAATTAAGAGAAATTTAGAGCAAAATACATATTGATCGGGTAGATCTAAACTTCCTTCGGCTGATGAGGACATAGGGACCAGGCGGTAGAGGTGGGAATTGGGCGTGCGTGCGCGGCGCGACGCCGAGCCCACCGTGCCGCGCGCGTGCGTCGCGCGTTCGGCCCGATCATCCGTCGTCTTGCGCCCGCCTCGTCTTGGCCAGCCCAAGCACGCCCAAAGCCCACCGTGCGGCGTTTCGTGCGTGCGGCTCAAGCCCAGCCCAAAGTAACTATACACGACAAAAGCGATAGCGACAATGATAGCTGTGACCGCTATCTTCCTTTCTCTTGTATCCGCCTTATTAAAAACCTATCTTCCTTTCTCTTGTATCCGCCTTATTAAAAACCTACTTAAGTCTCATGCCATTTCACCTTCGAACTTGGTCATCTAGTCCAATGGAATGCATATCTTGCTGCAAATTAGACTATGGCGTACGTGGACATCGCCCGACAATCTAGCATAGGCCTACCCAACTAGTCAAATAGAAAAGCTCAAGGAGAGTCATAAGTACAATTTACCATAGTTAAGAATCAATTTTAAATAGTTTCTGGCCAACCGTGCTCTTCGTGCGTCGCGGCCGAGCACGCCCGACCGCCGTGCCGCGTCGTCGGTCGCCACCGCGCGGATTTTGAAGCCCACCGGCCACCGTTTCGCCGTGCGCGCGACGCCCGCCACGTGTCCGGGCGGGCCATGCTTGGCCGGCCGCCGTGCGGCCGTGCCGGCTGCCCAAAGAAGCCCGGCCCAAGTCCCACCTCTACCAGGCGGCACCGTGGCGAGATGGCAAGTGAGAGCAGCCGGTGGCACTGATTTCTCTTGTTCTTCGACGATCAGTCAATGCCTAGCTAAGTGCGGCTATGCAGCGGATATGGTGCGTATCTATTGGCTGACAATGCGAGACGAATAGACATCGAGAGCTGCTGCTAGATGACATGCTTTGAAATCAATCAAATAGACTTAGTGGCCTATTGCGGTCCCCCTCATAGGCTGGCTCAAGGAATAGCTCGGTTTGTTGTAGTTGCCTTATAGGCTCTGAGGAAAGCGAATGTTCTTTATGGATTGCTATTAGCTACTAAGAATTTAGAAGTGCTCCTTTCGCTAGATTTTAAGGAAAGAATCAGGTACACTGAGTTTAGACTAAGAGTTCATATATAAACTAAATGTACTGTTTCCTCCTAATTTTTTTTAAACCCGGTATCCTGTAACACTAAACCAATTACATGGTTCCGCCTATGCTTTCTCCCCTCTTCTTTTTCCTCAATCCTCCCCTCGAACAGATTCGCCAAGATGGGAAACGTCTTCGGAGATGGCATGGTCAATTGGTCATCCTCTTCCTGATTAGCATCGCCTGCGCCGTGATGTCCTTTGTGCTTGGGGTCCTCGTTGCGTGTTCTATGGGCGGCTATTTCGAGAAGAAGGCGGACGAGGCAGGGGGCGCTGCGGAGGCGGGGAGCAGGAGCTCCACGCCGTCGCAGCGGCCGGCCAGCTCGTCCGGGTGATTTAGTGTTGGAGGCCCATGAATTCAGTAAGTTTAGGGGTTTGTTTCAGTTTAGTAGTCTCCTGTTTAGGTTTGCTCTGAACATGCATGGTGCAAGGAGGCCTATGAATTAAATAAAAAGATTTAGTACTCTCTTGGTTTGGTCCTTCTAACTCATCATCGGTCAGGCAAGGGTGTCTCACTGAGTCACTGTAAGTAAGCATGTAAAATCATGAACAGTAATCTATTATGATGCCCACTTCTCTAAATAAGAAGCCAAGTATTAGATCATCCATTGTGCTACCCAAACTAGGACTGGCACAGATTTCCAGCCGTGGGCACATGCTTCTGAATAATTGGTGGGCTTTACACTCATCTGAACCAATAGCGGCTTCAATGGTAATCCCTCCGTTCTTTTTTACTGACATACTAGAATAGATGCCTTCAAACTTTCTATTTAGAACGGTTATATGAAAGCTATATAATAAGATTTGTAGTTAAAAATACTTTTATAATGTTATGATTTTTTTAGTATATATTAATATAAATTTATAAAAAGTAATCGTAAAACCCACATCTCAAAGATCGTAAACAATAAAAAAGGTTAAGTAAAAAAGAACGGATGGAAGCTTCCAATTTCATTGTGCAAGCAATTGTCAGGGTAGATCTGGAATGAAGTCTGATTCCACGTACAAATATTCTTGCGTCTCAAATGTCAATGGTTTACGTACACTGGTGACAGGCTTACAGCTCATGGCTCTTCCATAAAAAACGATCGCAGGTTCGCAGCTAATGTAAAGCTCCATGTCTCAAGAGGCACAAAAGAAACACAAAGAGCACCTTTTATAAATTCATCGATCCCAGCCGAACAATTTACACGACAAGAATAGGAAACGCAAATCTCACAACTACATGTGGGCTTTCAGCTGACTGAATATGGTGAATTCTGATATTTAAATGCGCTTGAACTGAATTTCAAATGTGGCATATTAGTGGCCATCAAACTTTCATGAACTCACACAACAACATTGAAAACCGAAAGGCTAGCATATATCATGATCTTACAGCTCAAGTGCTCAAGAGTGCACTTCACCACTATCTGAATCAAAGGCACTGTTAAGAGCTTTAAGGGCAAGTTCTATATTAACCTTGCTGCTCCATATCATGCATTGTTCTAATCCATTTGCAGTAGACCCAATGTAGAAGCCCACAACATTTCTTTTGGTTCCTTGTATGGCTTGTAGCCTAGTTGGATGGATGTGCCGCACTAATTAAGCAAAACCAGGCTCTAGCTAGTGATGCAATTTGTACAAACGATGGGTTGGCTACTTGGCTGGTTGAGCGCACAAGTTGGGATAAGGTTGTTCGGAGATTTTGCTTGGTTGCTGCACAAGAGAATTGATGTACTTAATTACCTTGAATGGGACATGTTAACGTTACCACCACTTCCACTTCATATTCATCTCACAGAAAAATGTAAGAACCGTCATAGCAAGTCTAAATGCTATCTAAGAATTTCACCGAAATAAACGTCTTGCTACAAATTGGAACTACTAGAGAAAAATCACATTTAGTTATGCCCAAATTTCGGGCAGGAGTTCACAGTCATCTCCATCAAGTTTAAATTGTGCTCATGTGAATTAAGAGTGTGTACACACACACATATATACACACACATACATATACATATATTTCATACTCCAGTCGACTCCAAAGAACAAGCAGTATGTTTGGCTGAGTTCTTATGGGCTTCATTTTTTTTTGTTTTTATTAGAGTAACTAGCTTTTAAACAGCGCGTCTTTTTAAAACGGGGTCTACAGATTGATTATAGTTGACACTATACCGACTTCAACTATACCGGCCAAAATTACGTGCAATTGTCTCTCTTCATACTTTCTTTTGCGAACAACTAGAATTCAAAAACTATAAGTCACAACCCAAAAGAACACACTCGTTATGTACAGATGGACCCCATGACATTGGCTGTGATCCTCTTCCCCTTTTCCTACTTCTTCTTCTCTCTTTTTTGGTTCTTTTCCACGTTTGTCCACGGATGTGATGCGCTCGGTTTGGCTACTTTGTGCAATCACGAGCGGTAAGCTAGTGCGATGTAAGACAGTGCCTTACTAGCTTTCAATAAAAGCCGGTTAATTCTGTGTTAAAAAAAGCTAGTGCCATGTGGTCAGAAACACGGAGTGCAATTCCAAGTTGTAACTAAGGTATAGTTTATGCATGCATGAGCCATACATAGTCTCTTTGTAATTAAGATGGTACGCCAACGCCATATACAAATCACTTGCTAGTAGCTAATTAACGTCGATATTTTAGCATCACCGTAGCAACCCGAGTGCCTAGCTTGTCAATTAGCGACTTGCACTTATGCTAACTTACAAATCAAAAGTACCCAAATGGTACAGGAATAAGATGTACAGAAGACCTAATAACAGTGCCTAAAACAAGATAGGACAACAAGGAGATCAGCATAATGCATACTATTTACACGGCCTAACATATCCTGTAAAACGCGTTTGTACGACATTGCTATAGTGACATAGCACTATCAAGTGCATTTTGTCTTCATCTAATCGAGCTGCTGGCTACCATCAGTTGCAATTGTGGAACTCTTGAATGCAAAAACTGAAATAAATTACAAGCATGGGACCTCATGATGTACTGCGATGTCCCCCTCCATCAAATGTAAACAAGGGCAAGCATGGGCCATTAATTGTGTCATTATCAAAAGCAAGAGTAACCACATGCATGTACATATGTCAATCTCGAAACAATAAAAATCTCTTTTAGACTCTAAATATGAGCATATGGACCCAGATTAAAAAAGATGTCAAATGGTCTAAAAATTCGTCTAGTTTTTTTCTTACACAGACTGCATAGTTGCAGTACTTTTAATATCAACTCAAAAGGTAATGGGGTCATACGGATTGAACACATAATGCATATACTTTTAGAGCATTCAAGGCCTTAGATGCAAAGTTTTCTTGGTGGCTCAGAGGCCCTTCAAGTTAATTCAGCAAGAACTAAAAGAGCT
Organism: Dendrocalamus sinicus; assembly: GCA_036346575.1. Lineage (NCBI taxonomy): Eukaryota > Viridiplantae > Streptophyta > Magnoliopsida > Poales > Poaceae > Dendrocalamus > Dendrocalamus sinicus. Next base: position 3,353,133 of record CM070660.1, on the reverse strand, counting down.
AGGGCCATGCATGCATTGCACGGCATGAAACATGGCCATTTGGCAGTTGGGGCATGCAGGGTGTCCATGAATGACAGCCTCTTTTAGGCCTTTTCACCATTTTTACAGCTTGGAAATTAACGGAGTGCAGTGCAAGCATGATTGGTCGACGCATGGGTTGTGGCTAAAGGTTGGCGTAAGACGTTTTTTTGTCAGGAATGTCTATACAACATTCGATTATTTTTGAGGACAACAACATTCGATTATTTTTTAGGACAAAAACAGTTAGATTGATCTGGGGCGTTAGATCTCTATCCAACGGATCCACTCATATAAGCCCCCCTCAAAAAAAATAACCCCCTCTAAAAAAATGATTTAGGACGTTGAATCTCCATCTAACGGCTCAAAATCTGACTGTTTTTATCCTCAAAAATAGTCAAATATTGTATAAAAACTCCCTTTTTTGTCTGTGGGAGTCAAGCCCCTCACATGTCGTGTATTTAGGGACTGGGTCAAGCTTTGATACTAGCACTAATCGCTGTGTACTTCTTGTAGTGCACTGTTCAAGTTTGGAAAGAAATTGTGCGTCCAGTATATTATAGCAAGTTATAATTGAGAGTCACAATCATCAGGCAATGAACTCCAAATGATACGTCTCATATATTTGAGGTACCAGATGACATAGCATTAGGTTTTTCCGGCAAAGCATGAGGTGTGTACTCGGTGTTGAGAAACCGTCGTTGGTGACCAGTCCGAACGATTTCTTTACTTAGAACAAGAACGAATCAATCACAGAATCACAGAGAGAATAGACTGAACACAGAGGTAGAGAGAATTCCTGGTCTTTCTTTATTGCTTTAGATTGCATCGGGGTACATAATGAGGGGGGTCTAGGTCCCTATTTATAGTCTACGGTGGGGGTGCCCAATTAGATAAGAACTCTAGATAGAGTCCAGGTTTCCTAACACTCCCCCTTGGGCACTCACCCAACATGCTCATGCCTCGTCAAAACTCCATAAAAACCCAGTGGGAAAAATTTGGAGAAAGAGTACATGATACATGTGATGCTGCGATGCACGAATTGCCTCGTTAAAAACCTTGGTCGAGAAACTTCATGGAAAACTCGTCAAGGGAAAAAGAGTACAATTCACCCAAATTCATTTGGTCAGCAGGACTTTATTTTTGGGTACTTAATCTTCATGATCAAGATTTATTAGCGGGCTTGTAAGAATTCTCCTCCTGAATTCTGCACTTCTCTAAGTCTCATCATTCCAATTCCACGCACGCACCTTTTAAAGCTAGATGCGGGGAGTGACTTAGTGAATAAATCTGCGAGATTTTCACATGACTTAGTATGCAGTACTTTAATCTCGTCCATCTTTTGCAATTCATGTGCATAGAAGAACTTGGGGTTGATATGCTTTGTGAGATGACTTTTCACATAGCCCGTTTGCACTTGTGCAACGCAAGCTACATTATCTTCATAGATAATTGTGGGGGTTTGTACAATGTTCATCCCACATGACTGCTGGATGTGGTGAATCATTCGGCGGAGCCAAGCGCACTCTCGTGCGGCTTCATACTGATGCTATAATTTCGAGTGGTTCGTCAAGTAGCTACGTGCTTTGCTTAGACGATTTCCATGAAATTGCGGTTCCACCACACAGAATACATAGCCTTTGTTTGTGACTTAGCGGTATGCGGTCCGACAGATACCCAAAGATCTGCATAGCCAATCAAGTTCAGATCTTGATTCTTTCGTAAAACAATCCGAGGTCTTTGCTACCTTGGAGGTATCGGAAAATGTCCTTTATGCCCTGCCAATGCCTTTTGGTGGGCTCTGCACTATACCTTGCTAAGAGATTCACGGCAAATGCAATGTCCGGTCTAGTGCAGTTTGCTAAATACATGAGTGCTCCCACTGCACTCAAGTATGGGAATTCGGTCCCCAGACTTCCTCCCCTCTTCCCTTGGTCGGAAAGGATCTTTTTCTTGCTGTAAAGACCTACCGATCATCGGTACTTTCGAGGGAAATGCCTTCTCAAAGCCAAACCTTTCAAGCACCTTCTGGGTGTAGGTCGACTGATGTACCAAGACTCCTTCAGGGACATGCTCAAGCTGCAGACCTAAGCAAAATTTGGTCTTGCCCAAATCTTTCATTTCAAATTCTGACTCCAAGTAGGACCTTGCTTCTTTTATGTCTTCGGCTGTCCCGATGATATTCAGATCATCTACATACACAGAGATTATACAGAATCCATTCTGGGATCGCCGTATAAATACACAAGGACAGTTTTCATTGTTCGTGTAGCCTTTCTTGTAGAGAAAGTCGCTCAAGCGATTATACCACATTCTTCCATATTGTTTCAGTCCATACAGTGACTTTCTGAGTTTCACACTATACATGTTTCTATTTGCTCTGTCTTGGTTCGGGAGAGGAATTCCTTCAGGGACTTTCATGTAAATCTCCGAATCCAAGTTACCGTAAAGGTAAGCAGTCACAACATCCATCAATTTCATTTCCAAGTTCAAGTTCACTACCATTGAGATCAAGTATCTAAAGGTAATTCCACTCATGACTGGGGAGTAGGTTTCTTCATAATCAACTCCAGGACGTTGAGTGAAACCTTGGGCTACCAGCCTTGCTTTGTATCTCACTACTTCATTTCTTTCATTTCTCTTTCGAACAAATACCCACTTGTGCCCAACGGGGTGTATGTGGGGAGGTGTGCGGCATACGGGCCCAAACACCTCTCTTTTATTCAGAGATAGCAATTCAGTTGCTATTGCCTTATTCCAATCTTCCCAATCTGATCTTTTCTTACATTCAGCGAGCGATGCAGGCTCGGGATCAAGATCGATGATGGTGGCAATTTTCATTGCGAAGTAGATATCGATATTAGCTGTTGTCCTATTCAGGGACTCTCCCGTGTGCACATAATTTATAGCTATTTCTTCATGAATTGCTTCTTCTGGAGCTTCACCTTGCGCATCGCTTCTTTCAATTGCGGTCGCAACTCCCTTTAGTTTTTCGGCTCCGATGTGTGCGCACACATCCATGCCGATGGGGATATTCAGATCCGGTATGCCCTTTTTGGAAGGTGTCATACTTGTGCCAGGTCTCAACTGGCTCCTCTTCTCATTCGGGGGGACTTCAATGATCGGCTGTGATAAATCCCTTTTATCCTTTTTCGCCGGGCGTCCCCGGTTACTTTGGACTCGAGGAACCGGAGTTCTCGTCCTTTTATTCTGAGGCCTCTAGACGGGATTAGGGATACCTTCAATTTTCTTTGGTATTTCAACCCTCTCCGGTGCATTGCGTGCAGGCACATGCGACTTAATCACGCTCTTCAAATCAATAAAGTGATTGGGCAGTTGATTTGCTAATGTTTGCAAGTCGATGATCTTCTGGACCTCTTTTTCAGTTTCACTAGTGCGCGGGTCATGTGCATGAATTCCCGTGGCTTCCCACGTAATTTCCCGATATTTTTCATCAACGGGTTGATTTCCTCCCCCTAATGACGGGAAATTATCCTCATCAAAAATGCAATCAGCGAAGCGGGCAGTATGCAAATCTCCTGACATGGGTTCCAAATACCTGATTATGGATGCAGTCTCATAACCAACGTATATCCCAGTCTTGCGGAGTGGGCCCATTGCAGTTCGCTGCGGAGGTGATATCGGTACATAAACCTTACATCCAAACCTCCTAAGATGGGAAACTTTCGGTGGTGACCCTTGCGCTAGTTGCATAGGTGAATGGATGTTGTAGGCCGAAGGTCTAAGGTTGATGAGATTTGCTGCATGAAGAACTGCGTGTCCCCAACATGTAGCTGGCAAATTACTTTTATGCAAGAGGGGTCGGGCAATAAATTTAATTCTTTTAATTAAAGCCTCTGCCAAACCATTCTGGGTATGGACATGCGGTACCGAATGCTCAACTGCAATTCCCATCGCCATGCAATAATCATCAAATGCCTTTGAAGTAAATTCTCCGGCGTTGTCCATTCGAATGGACTTGATATGATGATCTGGAAACACATTTCTGATGCGAATGATCTGCGAGATCAATTTTGCAAAGGCGTGGTTTCTTGTGGACAACAAACCCACATATGACCACTTCGAAGAAGCGTCAATGAGCACCATGAAATACTTAAACGGCCCTGAGACGGGCTGAATAGGACCGCAAATGTCTCCTGGATGCGTTCAGAATGCGAGGACTTCATCCTTCACTTTTGAGTGGAGGGTCTAGTTATTAGTTTCCGGTGGCACATGCAGGGCACACAAAATCTTCATGATTCGGGAAATTCTTCACATTAATATTATGCCCATGTGAGTTATTTATTATGTTTCTCATCATCCTAAGACTTGGGTGGCCTAATCTGTCATGCCAGAGACAGAAGAGTTCAGAGCTTCTAAACACTGTTTTGAGCGATTATGCACGCTGCAGCGCTTTAATTGTGGTATAATATAGCCTGTTTCAAGTGAAGGAAGCTTTTCTAATATTCTTTGCCATTCTCTTCGCGCCGTGATGAGCGGTATTCCTTACCGTACTCTTCGTCGGTCTCAACGTGAAAACCATTGGCGCGAATATCCTTAAAACTTAGGAGAGTTCTAGTCGATTCTGGGTACAATAAGGCTTCTTCAATGACCAAAGTTGTGCCCATGGGAAGTATAATTGTGGCTCTTCCGGAACCGATTATACATGCATCGCTTCCGGCGATTGTCGTAAGGCTGCCAGTGCTCTTACGGATCGACTGGAAATACTTAGTCTCTCTTAAGATGGTATTCGTTGTGCCGCTGTCGGCAAGGCATACTTCCTCCATAGGGCGCCACACGTGTTCTAATATAACGTATTTGATTAACATGTATTAGAAGGCATTCAACACATAAATAAATACGTAAATATCAGAATATAACATGCCATCATAAATTGAATAAATGAATGCTTTATTCCAAAATCATCCAACCATTACGAGAAAGCAAAATCCTAAAGCACCAACCATGCAAGTTCTAAACTTGTCCATTTAACACAAAATAAATGACAATTAACGTCTTATGCATTCTGTGCATCAGACGGAATCAACTAGAAAATCATTGACTTCTTCGGCTATTTCCTCAGCAGTGACATTCTCTTCAAGAGAGATCATGGTCGTGGTCGCCTCTAAGTCGTAAAGGGGTGTCGCTGCCGGATGGACTCAACCTCCATCATCTCCGGCGTTGCTCAGCTACTCCTCTCAATGATCGCAAAGTGGGCTTCAGTCGCCCTTTGCCATTCTTCTTCGAGCTTGGTGGGCATCAATGACATGTTGCGGTGCTTTGCATATCCGCGACCAATGTCCCCACTTGCCACATTTGTAACAACCACAGTTCTGCTGGCCATAGGTCTTGTCACTCTTTTAGCCTTTTATCGCTTGGAGCATCGACTTGCCTTTTCGGGCAACGATCTTACCCTTCTTCCCCTTTTCTTCATCAAGGGCTTTCGCACCTTGAGGTCGCTAGCGTTGGCTTCATGGCCACGAGCTACCTTGTGGTCGCGAGACGTAATTCTTGCGGAGAAGTTCGTCCCGAGCCTCGGCTACCGCATCATATCAATCAATTCGCGTACTCCTTGTAGCCGTTTTGACGATAGTTGCGCGCAACCTGTCAAAGATTGGGGTGGAAAGTGGGCGGGGTCTTCTCGATCTTCGGTCCTCGTGATCTCCTTGCCACGAGTTTAAGGTTTGTACAAATCTGTGCAAGGCGTAATTGTACTCCCGACCGCTTTAAAGTCGGCAAACCTCGGCCCGATCCACTCTGCTCGCTTGAGGAAGAATGGTGTACTTGAGCCTCTCAAACCGCTTCTTGAGTGCGGTCCAGAGTGCTAGCGCATTTCTCTCTGCCATATACTCATTCTTGAGAGTTGAGCAGAGATGGTGCCTGAGAAAATGAAGTGCCTGATCATTCTCCTTAGGTGTGGGTGTGGCGTCTTTCCGTCCTCTTATCCCAATAGCTGCGCCGAGCTTCCGGCCCCCAAGCACAATCTCGACATCTGATGCCCATGTCAGATAGTTTCGCCATCATGGGCGACTCCTCGAACTCCTGCTGAAATTCCATCATCTACATGTGTATGAACGAAATAAAATAAGTTTACTGCAGGTAAACATGCATGGGAAATTTACTACAAGTAAATAAAGTGGTGCAATAGTTTCCCATAATGTTTCATAATTTTCTGTGCATTTTCTATAATTTTACTGCTAATTTCAGTGATTAAAAGCAATTAAAACAATTACAATTAACCAAAACAATAAATAAATACAGAAAATACAGAGAATAATAATGGCATAAATAAATAAGCTTCAAATGCAAAAATTGATGCAAAATTCGGATTCCCGAGGCCCTTTTATGCTAAAATATAAAATTTCAGCAAATTCTGCAATTCCAGAGGGTTTTTACGCAAAATTTCAATTCAGAGAAAATTCGCGCAATTTTCTGATTTACAGAGGGGTTTTCTGCAAAATTCTGGACCCGCTCGTAAATTGGAGGGTTTATTCGTAATTTTCGGAACTACGATGCCTTTTCTGCAAAAATCTGGACTTAAATCAAATAATTAAGGGTCGAATAACAATTCATTGGGAACTGGAGGATTTTTCCGCAAAACCCCACCCTATACCCGGATCGCCCCCCCCCCCCCTTTTCTTTTGGCCCATCCCGCACCCATCCGGCCCACCACTGGCCCACTAAAACCTGGTGGCTAGGGTTTACCCTAGCCACTCCACCCTCAGAGGCGGCGCGTCACATGCGGGCGGTTCAGGCGATCGGCAGCGCCCGTGCGGCGCGCGAGGACCGGTCCGGCTCGGGTGAGCGGCGGTGGACCGGGCGTGGTTGGTGGCCGGAGGCGGCGCGCGCAGCGCGGCCGGCGACGGGCGGCCGGCCGGCGCAACGGCCGGCGAAGCGGGTGGCTAGGCGGCGGGCTAGCGAAGTCGGCCGGCGGTGTGCGAGCGCGTGCAGGCGGCGGCCGAACTATGCGCATGCGCTGGCCGCTAAGGCGCCGCCGGAGGCCGGTAGGGGATCAGGTCCCGTCGGCGGCGCGGTGCAGCCGGGCTCAAGGCAACGCTACAGACACGCGGTGCTTCAAGTGGAGGCCGGCGAGGCCCGGCGGCAGATGGGGTGGCGCTCGGCGTGACCTCTCTGGCGCGCAGCTTGGGATCGCGGATCGGTGGAGCGATCGCAGCGCGTGACGGCGAGGTCGGGATGGCGGCCGGGCGGCGCGGCGGCATGGTGCCGCACGTCAACCTCAACGTCGGGCGGCCGGGACGCGCATGCGGGAGCGATGAAGGCCGACCGGGAGGCGCGCGTATGGGCGCGGGTGCGCGTGCAAGCGTGGTGGAGGCGGCGGCCCGAGACCGATGCGGCAGTCCATACGGGGCAGCCGCCCGGTGGTCTGGTGGCTTCAGGCCACCTTCTTTGGGTGTCAGGCCATGCTATCGACGACGAGCCGTCGACCGGCGGCAGGCCGGCGATGGGTTGGCGGCGGCTTCAGGCCGGCGTCGGACCTTCATGTGCATGTGTTTTTCTGTGTCATGGTTATGCAAAATCGAATAGGGGGAGGAAGCAAAATTTTCTCATACAGTGATCATGCAGGATCAGGCAAAACCATGCAAAATTTTCGTTTTCCAATCTAGATGCAATCAACATCTACCCCGTTTCATAATCTACCGATCGACATTGTGCCGGCGATTTCAGATCTGCTCGCGGTAGATTTAGGGCGGATTTGCATCGTTCTACAGTGCAATCAACATCTACCCCGTTTCACAATCTACCGATCGGCATTGTGCCGGCGACTTCAAGTCTACTCGCGGTAGATTAGGGCGGATTTGCACCATAGAATTTCAATCTAGAACGTGAAAAGAAAATACAGATTCAAAAGCGATCTAGAAAATTCAATCTATGCTTCGATGATTACCTCGTTCACCGGAGCGAAGTCGTGCTGATAACGTGTTGAGAAACCGTCCGCGACGGTCCGAACGATTTCTCGCTTAGAACAAGAACGAATCAATCACAGAATCACAGAGAGAATAGATTGAACACAGAGAGGTAGAGAGAACTCCTGGTCTTTCTTTATTGCTTTAGATTGCATCGGGGTACATAATGAGGGGGGTCTAGGTCCCTATTTATAGTCTACGGTGAAGATGCCCAATTAGATAAGAACTCTAGATAGAGTTCAGGTTTCCTAACACTCGGTTGTGCCGTGGCACAACGAACATGGAAATTTGGTATGCCTAGCTTTTTCTTGATAGACCTGGCTCGTACCTACGAACAAATTTAACATCAGTGATCTATCCGTCAACGTGTTAATATATATATATATATATATATATATATATATATATATATATATATATATATATATATATATATATATATATATATATATATATATATATATATGATAATTTATTGAAATATTCATCGAAAAATAAAATGCTAAAAATAGTCCACATTAGCATGGTGGTGAAGGACTTTTGCAGCCAATATGTATACTAGCCACGTAGGCTTGGCGGCACGCCACGCCAGTCACCGTATGAGATGAAGTAAAAGAAGCGAAAATTCATGAGAAGTTTTTTAAAAAAATCGAGGACACATGCGTATTTTCGGAAAAGCTAAAGGTCTTTTTCGTAAAAAATCGAGGGTCTGTACGTAAATAGACGAGGAAAATTGCGGGGCGCTATCCTGCAAAGGATACAAAATTTCGGTGAAGTGGGGAAAAAGCGAGGACACATGCGTATTTTGGAAAAGCCAAAGGGTTTTTTCGTAAAAAATCGAGCATGTACGTAAATAAACGAGGACCCGTACGTAATTTAGAAAACTACGGAGCGCTATCCTGCAAGGGATACAAAATTTCGGTGAAGTGAAAGGGTGTTTTTAAAAAAACAAAACTGGTAGAGACCTTTTTGCGAGGGAAAAGGATATTTACATAATTTTTGAAAAACACAGGGAAAGCGGCTCCCCCGACCGTACGAAAATTGCCCCGCCACGCGCCGGCCGGAGCGCGCGGGCGGGGTGACGTGGGCGAGCCTCCGCTCGCGCTTCCCCCGCTAATATAGGTTTGTTATGTAGGACTACCCACCGCAAAACTTGTGCTAGTTTGATAGATCTATAATTAGGAATATTCCATACGCATCTATACGTATGCATTCAGATATTTCTGATGTATCAAGCCGGCGAATCCACTGAACATATATAGCTGCTAAAAGATGGCAAACCTAACATGTATATTTTCCATGCATGCATGTGCATTCCACAGATGTTTTTAATATACATGTACATACCTTGAGTAGATCTATCACGAGCTGTATATATCTTAATTAATGTTAACTTCCCCAGGCATTTTTATTGCTAGATGTGTGATGTATATTTTCTCTATCTGACGATGAATTTTTGACAGGAAGATTAAGCTATATATATCTTAATTAATGTTAACTTCCCCAGGCATTTTTATTGCTAGATGTGTGATGTATATTTTCTCTATCTGACGATGAATTTTTGACAGGAAGATTAAGCTATAGTTTTTTTTAAGATAAATTGATTGCTCGAAGTGTTGACACATCTGGCACTGCCATTTTTTAAACAAATTTGATTTTCGATGTTTATTTTTACAAATTTAACTCCTCCTTGAGCTTAACAGGTACTTGGCAAACTCCCTTAGCTCGGCAAGACGTCGGCTGGCGACACAATGAATTAATTAATACTAATCATGCAATATAATACTTAATTAGTGCTAATCATGATTAAACTAACCACCTGCCGATTTGCTGTTGCTCACTCTGGTGGCTCGGCAAGACTTGCCGAGATGCTATAGTGCGGCAGATGATACGTGTTACCTGCCACGGTTGCCGAGTTCAAAGAGATGGCTAGATTTACAACAACTACCATTTGAGGTCTAAATTTGAAAGAAAAAGTGGCTACAGTGCCAGATGTATCAAAAAGTTCTTGATTGCACTACCAACAATCTGACTAAGAAGGGGAAATGATATATATTTAATAAAGTCCACGGATTAATGTACGGACTTAGGTTAGTGACACAATATATGACAAGTTTGTGACACTGACGTTATTCTTCCACACTTCGCAGCTTGAAAACGCGGATCTAATCAAAAGATGTTACTACGAAGAGTCTAAGACTAAAACAAAAACCCAAGAGCATATTAAGTTACAATAACGCCAATTAACAATAGAGGAGTGCCTTTATGCCCCTTTTTTTCTAAATGAAAACTACGAAGATCCCAAGTAAACAAGAAATTGAGGGGCTAATTTGCTATGAACAATTAGCCGCCAAGATACTATAGGATCTATGTAGTTTTCTTTAGGCGGGATGTGAATAGGCTCCTCGCATTAGTAACTTAAGCTTAACATACTAGAAAGCGTAATCCATGGCTACGTCGAGCAAGCTGCCGCCCTGGCCATGGTGGTCATTGCTGTCGTCAGCAAACAGCCACGACTCGATTGCGGAGAGCTGCGTCTGCTCCGGCGCCACCACTGCCGGCTTCGTCTCGTACTCGAACGCGGACCCGCCCGCCCGCGCGGCCGCGCCACCGTATGATATGTCCGACGCCTCCGACGACCCGGACGCGCTCTCCGCCGCGCCGGGCGTCGTCGGCCCACTGCCGATGCCTCCGCCGCCGGCACGACCCTTCCTTGCCCACCCGTCAAGCATTCGCGAGATGTTCTCCGTGGTCAGGACGTACCCCGCCGCCGAGGGCGAGCTCTGCGACGCGCCCGAAGAGCTGGACGCCGGGCTGTCGGCAGCCCCGGCGTCGGGCTGCGGCTTGATGTCCTCGAGCGACGTCAGTGCCTCGCGCAGCGCGCGCCGCGCCATGTTGATGTCCGTCTGCAGCTGCCTCTCCCACTGCCCCTTGGACGACGCCGCCGGCCTCTGCGCGGCCGGCTTGGAAGCCGCGGCGTCGCCGTCGCCGCCGCTCTGCAGCTTCCGCTTGAGGTGCGTGTTCCAATAGTTCTTGATGTCGTTGTCCGTCCGCTCCGGCAGGTACGACGCTATCGCGGCCCACCTGCACACCACACGCATCATGTGTTCGACCCATTAGGCCATTAGTCTCCTTGCTCACACCGTACTGCAACAGATAGCTAGTCCAAGAACGGCATCGATCTTGCTAGTTGTGTATGTCCGTGCTTAATTACCTGTTGCCGAGGAGGGCCTGAAGGTGCACGATGAGCTTCTCCTCCTGGTCGGTGAAGTTGCCGCGCTTGATCCCCGGCCGGAGGTAGTTGGTCCACCGGAGCCGGCAGCTCTTGCTGCACCGCATCAGACCTGCAAAATCCACGCATACAGAGCCAAGAATTAGGTCACATCGATCATATCGTGTCTGCAATTGCACGGTATCTAGACTAGGAGCTCCGATGTATGCATACCGGTCCTGGTTGGGACGGCGCGCCAGTTGCCGGGGCCGTGCTCCTGGATGTAGGAGACGAGGACGAGGTCCTCCTCCGGCGTCCACGGGCCCTTCTTGACGCCCTCCTTGTCGCAGCACGGCGGCCTCACCATGGTCGCTTCTCGCTTGCTTGCTCACCGAAAGATGCCTCTCTCTCTCTCTCTCTCACACACACAGTCGGCAAACAAAAGAGAGCTTGTGCTGTGTGTGTGAGAGAGAACTGCACGGCGACGATGCCGGGACAAGACAAGAAACCACCCACCGGCGCCGTATAACAACAGGACGTATGATGCGAGTGCACACACTACTACAAGAGCCCGAAGCGGCTGAGGTAGAGAGCTCTCTCTAATCTGTGTCTTGTTGCGAGACGACGAGAGGAGCGTGCGTCTGCGTTGTTGGTGGCTCGAGCTTTGAGGACGAGGGTCCAAGCAGGGGGTGAGGTGTAGGTGCGTATTTATACACCGGAGAGAAGAGAGGCCGCCGCAACGCTGAAATTATGTGGGCTTCCCCGGCCAGGGTACTTGAGACAGCCAGCTAGCTGCGACTGCAAGCCGCCTACAACCAAGCAAACCAAAGATAGCTACAACTCCTTTTGAATAAAGAAATAAAATGATTTCTTTATTGTTATTTTAAAGTAATTTATCGATACAATTTTACCTAAACGATTTATCCATTTATAGATATTTAGTTTATTTATATAAATACTTACGCTGAGATAAAAAAATCGTTATTACCATAAAGTTGCATATCCATAGCTTTCTTAAGAGCCAAGTGCAGAGAGAGAGAGAGAAGGGTGAGCTTAGCTAGCGAGTGTGCATTTACTCTGGTCTCGTGGCAAAGTCAGCCTGGTGGTGGGGCGGTACATCGTTGCTGCTACTCTGTGTGCCGCTCGGCCCGCCCTTCCCCGGCTGCCGCGCCTTTGCGATGCCGCGTGCATTTATCGCGCCCGGTGCGTGGCCGCATATGGCATGTTGCGACGCACTTGGTTTCTATCCATTGGCCCGGTGTGTATGCCATGTGATGTCGCTGGCTTTGCCTTTCCCTTCCATCCCGGCCGGCCGGCCGGCCTACTCCTCCGATCATTCAATGCTCCATGCATCTCATGTGCGCTTCAATTCCTCCGTCAAAGAACCATAGGAGAAGGCGAAGGAGCATATGAAAAGATCTAGAATCTTATTAAAATAAATCATTACTATTTTAAAAGGGCAGAAATTTAAATTTTGTAAATTTATAGTTTTTCTGAACAGGTTGTAGACCTAGTGGTCTAACCGCCGAGGCGACGATCGACCGCGCCACGGCCCACACCAAACAATGGCAGTGATCCGATGGATGGGGTTGGCGGTCTAACCAGTAGGCAGGAAACTTTGATTGAAAATGGGAGTTTTGGTTATTTTGGTCGTGGGTTGATTTGGTTTAACCTATGTTAGTGCATATGTGTTGCATGATGCATGTATCAACTAACACTACTACAAAAAGGGTCATTATAGACGGTTCCTTGAACCATCTGACTTCATGGGTTTGTAATAATAGGGGTTATTACAGACGGTTATTGAACTATTTGTAAAAACTGTATCACAGACAATTCAGAACTAGAACCGCATGTGATTGTCCGTTATCACAGACGGTTCTAACCACAAACTGTTTGTGATTAGAACATATCACAGACGGATTAGAATAAGAACCGTCTGTGATAGTCCTTTCTATGCCTAAAAAACTAGCTAGCATACCTAAAAATTTTATCGTTTTTCGGCTAGTCTTAGGAAATGCTAGCCATGTCCTCTGAAAGCGAAATGATATATTTGAATTTGAATTCCAGATCTGAATTGCATATAACACTACATACACAAGTGGACACTTACACTTTTACAAATATAAGCTTCATGGTTACAAATTCAGAAAGATGTACAAGAAACTTCAGGCTAATACAAGCTAGACTTACACATTCTTCATTAAACTACAATCTAAAACAAGTGGAGCGGGAAAATTTTCAAATAGCATAAACAAAAAGGCAACGAACACCATTTTTAACTCCTATGCTAAAATCAATAGAATGCCACTCTTTTAGGATGTAATAAGTAGAATCCCCCTGCTGATGCCGGTGACTTGGAATAGTGCAGATCTGCCATTGCCTTCTTCCTTTCCATCTTGCTTTCCCTTGTCAAATCCCTTCCCACCCTTGCCACGCACAAACGAGTTGGAGTAGTACTAGTGGTGTTGGTTCTTGGAGTAGAGAGAGGGGGATTAATAAGGGGCAAGAGGCGAGGAGGAGACCAGTGCCTACCGTCAAGGTTGTCAGAATCGTGATTCTGAAACCGATCGGAGACACTGTGATAGGATCACATTCTAGGATCGAATAATAGAATCTAATATCCTACCCGATTCTACCAAAAACATATCTATTCTAATTTATTGTGCATTCCAAGAGTGATATGAGTGTTTATTTGATCATTTAGCATCTAATTTGATTAATAAATATATCTTATTTCATTACTAGAATCATGGTTTAAATTCTATGTCACTGAGAGCTACGACTAGAAGAGTGATGTTATCAATATTGCCATAATATGACCATTTTACATTAAAATATAAAATAAATAGATAAATTAATTAATTTTTATTATTTCAAACCACCAAATCTTGATGTCTAAGCGATTAACTACTTAGTATTTAGCATACAACTTGAATTGAGGGATAGGACACAACCAAACACCTAAATCTTTCATAATCTTGGATGATACGTGATTGTACACGATTCTACTACGATTCTACATGATTCTAGAATCATGATTCTACTAGGTGCGACTCAAGATGCGATTTGAGTTGGATTGGTTTTGTGCCATCGTAAAATCATACGATTCTACAACTAGAATCGCGATTTTAACAACCTTGCCTGCCATTTAATGCGGAGAGAATGAATGAGTGAGATTGGGAACCTGGGGGAGATGCTGTGGATTAGTGACATGGCGGAGCGAGACTGAAATTTCATATATAATTACCACAGACGATTCGAATAACAAACTGTCAGCGATAGAGACATCATAGACTATTCTTAACAAAAACTGTCTATGATAACGGAAGATATCATAGACAGTTCTTATTAAAAATCGCTGATAATAATGGCCAGATGGTAGGTCACAAAGATAATATATCAGTGCAATGTAAACAGCTAGTCTCAAAAGATAAAATAACAAAGTTTTATTTGGCTTGTATATGCTTGTTCGAAAGATTTAGATGAGATCTACAACTTTACAGTTAAGGCAAACACCAAATTCTGAAGGGAAGATAAATTTTTTTTTTGGCAAAAACAAAAATTGGAAACATGCAATGTAAATTCAGTGCTAAAGATGGCCAATTTTGAGGGTCTTAGAGGGTGATGAGCGCAAGCTGGTCATTTTTTGGATCAGCTTGTTGTTAGCTTTCCAACGAGTATAACAACATCGAAAATAGTCACCGTATGCAAAAGTTATGCCCGTTTTACTGAAGGTGTCTCGTAACGGAATCTTACTCGGACGTGAATTCAATCCCGTAGTCCAAACTTGCTAATTTCTTTTGTAAAATTTTGTGGCTATATATAGAACAACTCCACCAATTTTCACTGGATTTGTGAAAGTGGATTTGGATGTTCAAATGGTTTTTAATTGCAGCATCACAGACGGTTTTTAATCCAAACCATCTGTGATAATTGTGGACATCACAGACGGTTTTAATTCGAACTGTCTATGAAAATTGTAAACATCACAGATGGTTCTTATTAAGAACCGTCTGTGAATTATCACAGACTGTTCTTGTTGAAAACCATATGTGATAATTATAGACATCATAAACAATTTTTAATCCAAACCATCTATAATAATTCACAGACAATTCTTGATAAGAATCGTCTATAATAATTATGTATTACAGATGGTTCTTGCCATCGCTAGTAATATAGAAGTCACGCTTGTAAAACTATCTGTGATAATTACAATACAGATGGTTCCAGAGAATTGTCTGTGATGAGGCGTCTAGTATGGCGTCTTTTTTTTTGTAGTATTGTAATGTAGGTCAAGTTGTAAAGAACTTTTGCCCAGGAAAGATTTTTTTTCTTTGAATTTGCAAGGAGGCTTGGAGTTAATCATGATCAACGGCGAGGATCGGAGCTACGCTCATGGATGAGCTGACGGTTAGAATGATCAGGAATGCCAAGTGAGATAGCTGAGCTCAAGCATGACACAAGGAAGCAGGAAATGTTGAAAGGAAGTTCGAGCGACGGGTTGCACCATGTGGCTTAGTCGATCCAAGTGGTGTGGTCCGGTGAAATCGAACATAAGAGAGTTACCGATGCGTGACAAACCAGTGGTGCATATATACGTAGTAAACATGACGATTGTTTGTAATGAAAGATGAAGACTGGGTTAAGAAAGGGTATTTTGGTAAGTTGACTAAAATATCGAAAACCATATTAAATCAAAACAGTGGCGCTTGCGCAGTGCTTGAAAGAGCAATTTATGTTAAGGAGAAGCTGAAAAGATCAAATTGGATAAAAGGCTAAGGACTTAGTGGATTCAAACTCATGTGCCTTGAAAAGCGTGTATAAATGTAGTGAGTAAAATCTATGTTATGTGGGCTTAACAGTTTTTCCCATATGTACTAGTGGATAGTATCCATTAGGAGTAGATAAGTGCTGATTGTCTATCTATTTAACAGGTTAGAATAGAGACTTACTAGTTAACTATTCAACCAACATAGTTTTCCTCATTGAAATCAAGTGTTCTAGGGCTAGAGTTTTAGAAGTGTGGATGTTATGGTGTGCTTTCTTGTTCTCCAAGCGAAGTGGCTAAAAAATCTTCATCCTCAAGTATCAATACATTAATTTTGTTCATCTCTCATGGATCCCTCTTATTTTTATTGATTTGCTCTTGATCTTATTGGTTTTGATTTTCTTTCTCTTCTTGATCTTGCTGGATACCAAAGACGTATCAGTAATGGAGATAATTTATAGAGATCAATTCACATCCATTTGGCATTAAGTTTGGCAAATCTTTGAAGTTGCTCGGTTTTACTTGGATTTGACCTCAACTTAAGATTTCGTGTTCCAAAGGTTTTTATCTCAATCTTTGGGAGTTTTTTTTGCTATAGCATATGAAAATACATCTAGAGTCATCTTGGCTATCCTCCACCCACGGGCAAGTTATATTCCTCGTTTTTGGTTTTTGCCTGATATTGGTGCGATATTGCTTGATTTTGAGAAAGTTTTTGAAAGAAGCTATCGTTTGTTAGACACCAGTTCAACCCTTTTAGGAGTACAATAGTTTATCTCTTAAGGTTGGTTTTAAGGCTTTCATCTGACTTAAAGATAGCACTAGAGACAACATCTTCAATAGTAAATCATTTCTCTAACTATTTTATACTTTTCACCATAACTTTTTGCTTCACACCTTCTCACTATTTGCGTTGATTTGCGGGTTTAAGTGGTCTCTTGCATAGGAGACAACACATTATCTCTTCTCACCTCCTCTCTCCTCTATATAAGATTTTACTCGTTAAATATAGCTAAGAGATAGTTAAGATGGCACTAAGGGCATGCACAATAGTTTGTCTCTTAAGCTTGTCTCTAAGACTTCCACCTCACCTAAAGACAGCGCTGGAGATAACCTCTTCAACAGCAAATCATTACTCTAACTATTTTATACTATTTGCACCACAACTTTCTTCTTCACACTTTCTTACTATTTGCGTAAGTTTGCAGGCTCAATTTATCTCTTGCATAAATGACAACATATTATCTCTCCTTACCTCCTCTCTTCTTTACATAGAATTTTACTCATTTAATATGGCTAAGAGATAATTAAGATAATACTATTGGCGATACCCTTAGAGCATCTTTAGTGTATTGGACCGATGTCGATTCAAAGTCATGCTACTTAAATATTCTAGGAAGTAGGAACTAAGCTTATTTTTCTGCAATGTACTGAACCGATTCCTACTAATAACTGGAACTCATGTTACATTAAAAACCCACAAAATAATAATATCTGCTCTTAACCGTACTCTCTCTTGTTTAATGTTCATATGAATTGTTTAATAATTTGAATCGACTCCTAAGTAGAGTCCGATTCTAAGTTTTTTTGGTTGAAATCGACCTCTACATTGTATTTGCAGGATCGTCGATGGAATTCAGAGGGGATGAATAATTGCAGTGCACACGAAAATTTTTTCTTTGGAATCTGCCAACTTCTGATTTTCCAACCTGCCAATGCACCAAGAAAACAAAGGCAAAAACAACAAAAGACATGGAAAGTAAAAAATAGCACTTTATAAGCAGATCAAATTTTTCTTTACTTGTAGACCTAGCCCGAAGATTATATGGTTTGGTTTTGGTTGTACTCACGGACGCAAATTAGAGAAGACCTGTGGCTAAAAAACAAGAACCAGAACAGACGCTGCACTCACGAGAGAATCTTTAGCATGCAATTTACACCTCTCAATTTCACAGCTAAATTAGCCACTCGAAGTCTAATTAGGACACCTAATTACTCCCTCTAATTATCTCCCTCCGGTCGACCGCTAATCACTTGTAAGCCCCCAATGCAAACACGAGAACACAAAAATCACCATAGCATACACATCGAGAACGGCCACGACTTGAGCACAGCGATCGGATTCGGCGACGCACGCGCACGTTGAGTTCACGCACGTACACCGAGGCATAAGAAGATGTCGATCATAGCCTCAGACGTGCCTACTGAATTGAGATGCCGGCGAATGATCCAAAGAGAAAAACATCGCCGAAACTTTTCTTCAATAGATCTATGATTTTATTTCTCATTCATGGTGGCTACAAGAGCCTTCCTGACACCCTTAAACCCTAGCACGAAATAACTTCTCCAAAGCCACTAGGTTAGCCTCCAACCCTATCTCTATTTATAGTCTATGATCCAAAATTTGGGCTATCTTAAGCCCACGAGTTCTAATTCAATCACAACAAATAAGGGATCCGAAATCCTTCCTATCATGAGTTTTTCTAAAATTTCAACTTTTCCAACTCATCACGTGTCAAAACCTCCAGGACCGAACCTCCCACAGCTTCTCCATGTATCATCCACATTTGATCTCCATATGCTCCAACGTGAACTTGACCACATCGTGACATCCTCGACCGCCTGGATCTCAGATTTCCCTCTCCTAGTTCTGGTCTTGCTCGTCACCGATCATGAACATCTCCACCCAACCTGCATATGCAAAAACCAAAGAACGTTTTTCCGGCACAAGTTCTCTCCAACTTGACCAATATCAGTCCATGCACACACATAACACACCACAAGAAATATCACATCCAATGTTGTTAATTATTCATCATCTATATTGTCAATTATTTATCACTAAAAATCCTAGACCTAACCATATGATTTAATAGTATTTAATCGATTCAATGTCTTCTCTCTTATTTAAATCGGGTAAAATATATCATTAGAAATAATCTTAGTCGACTTCTCGGTCTTACAGTGTGCTCAGTTGAGTTTATTTTCTGTGGCTTATGGTTGAAATTACACTGTAACTGATGATAACTTATTTGACATAATTAAATTTAAAAAATTTAAAAATAGAAAAAAATGGGTTAGTCCAGCACGTATAATACAAACGAATACAGGAAAAGAACCGGTAAAAAAGCTCAAAAAATCTAAAAAAATAGAAAAAATAAAAAATAAATTGAAAACCAGAAGCCTAGATCTAAACGAGCGCGACCTTAAGTAGCAGGGATCGCGAAGCGAAGCAGAGCAGGAGACATGAATAAAGTAGAGTAGCAGGAGCCGTACAGCAATGGCCGGCTTTGCATTGGTACTCTAAGCGCCATAGATATCTCTATTCCGACTATGATCTCTCTCTACACATGCACTTCAATGCATAAGTACCCCAAACGCGCTCTACTGTAACGCAGGAGTCGACCTTAGCGAGATGTATGCAGCTTGTAGTACTAGCAGCGGCACATGCGTGGGCTAGCTGCATAGTCTCGAAAGTCAACATGCAGGAGTAAAGTGAATATGACCCAAGTCAACACGATGTCCACGGGACAGGAGTACAGGGCGCAGCTTGATTGCTCGTTGTTGGGATTGTCTCCAATTGAACTCTTCATTTTTTTTAAAATTCGTATACAACTACATAATTATTATAGAAGAAAGTTCATATAACACCCCAAACTATATCAAAAAGTTTGTCTAACACTCCAAACTATGAAATCAGATATTTGACCATTCGAACTTTGCAAATCAGTTCAAATAACATCTTGACCTGGTTTCACATAGTGGTATTGCTTGTATGGCGTGATAAATGAACGGTTTTACTACGTAAGATGACATGCTAACCAAGTTTATGTAAATGACCAGTAAGGCTCATAGTAGCTTCTTCCCTACTAAGCTCCTAAGTGCTTCCATGGTTGTCACCCCTTGTAGCTCCCTTTCTCTCCATTTCGATCAAGAGAGAAGACCCTATTGGTCCTACCTACCATTCACCTAAATGTTTTCGGCGTGTTATCCTAAATTGTAAAACCATCTTCTTTTCATGGCACATGGGCAATACTACCATGCGAAATCAGGTCAGAGTGTTATTTAAACTGGATAACAAAGTTTGGGGTATCAAATGTCTAATTTCATTAGTTCAGAGTGCTGGATGAACTTTCCAAGCAAAGTTTAGAGTGTTACGTGGACTTCTTCTATTACTTATTTATTGTCTCTTTGATTCACGGATTCTAAAAATGCATTAATAAAAAACACAGAAATAGAATAAAAATGCATGTGCAACACAAAGAATTGGCAAACAAAGGATTGAAAAAATAAGGTTGGAATGTGTGTTTTGATTCCTTTGAACTACTTGTGATTTCACAGAAATGGTATAATAACCTAAGGAATTTGATTCCTTTGAATCAAACACATCCATAGTGCAAAATCCTATAAGAGCAAGCGTTCTGTGTTTTTCCTTGAAATTCGTTTGAACCAAAGATGTCCTCCAATCATATCCAACCGTAAAATTTACGTGCATGGCAAGTGTACTAAAGAATGAAAACCTATCTAGCCAAGATTTAGGGGTCGCTCCAACTGGCTTCTAGCTGCAGCTTCCGGCTACGTTTTCTGGCTATTGGCTAAAATTGCATTGCAGTGGTTGTTAGTTTTTTTTAGTCATTTAATTAAAGGAAAAGAAGAAAAATGATAAAAATGAAAACATGCTATCTCCATGGACAATGCAAAGAAAAAAAAAGGGGAAAAGCTAAAAACAGCCAAAAACATGATATATGCTTCACTTGTTAGCTACAAGATCTAATAATAAAATTGGATATTCAAGCTTGAGCTCTAAATTGTTACTATTACTATGATTGCCAATCTTATGGTCTGTCTCAATAGTTGACTAATTTGTTTTGTGATCTTCAGTAGTTGGCTAATTTGTTTTATGACCTTTAGTACTTCATAATATATGCTTCACTTGTTAGCTACAAGATCTAATACTAAAAATAGATATTCAAGCTTGAGCTCTAAATTGTTACTATTATTGTCATTTGTTAATCTTGTGATCTGTCTCAATAGTTGGCTAATTTATTTTGTGATCTTCAGTAGTTAGCTAATTTGTTTATGACCTTTAGTACTTCATGATATATACTTCACTTGTTAGCTACAAAATCTATTTGCAATGGCATGTCACTGTTTCAAAGGAACCTTGTAGCAATAATATATGCCACGTAGACCTTCAAAGGGTATGAAGCAAGTTACACACTCCAGTGTGTCAGGTTCAATGAACTTGAGACACTGGTATGTGTAATTTGATTCATAGAACTTTGTTTTATGATATTTAGTGTTTCATGATATATACTTCACTTTTTAGCTACAAGATCTATTTGGAATAGCATGTTACTGTTCCAAAGGGATCTTGTAGCAATAATATATACCACATAGACCTTCAAAAGGTATAAAGCAAGTTACACACTCCAGTGTGTTAGGTTCAATGAACTTGAGATATTGGTGTATGTAACTTGATTCATAAAACTTTGTTTTATGATCTTTAGTACTTCATAATATATACTTCACTTGTTAGCTACAATATCCATTTAGAATGACATGTTACTGTTCCAAAGGGACCTTGAGACACTGGTGTGTGTAATTCGATTCATAGAACTTAATTTGTTTACGCGCATAGCTCACTGCAGTTAGTTTTTTCTTATAAGAGAGATGACGTCCATACAGTCATTGATGTGCTAGTGTTGTCCCGATCTTTCGATGAAAAGGATAATTTCGATTGAACGATGATCAACCCTCACAATCCAGGCTATGAACGCATCACGTACGAACGAAGCAGTCGTTGAACTAATCACCAAGTCGTTATCAATCGTGCCAAGAATGCGGTTGACCTGACCACGAAGGTCTATTCCTGCATGCAGTCAAAGAACTCGCAAGAACAAGATCACAAGCAATCTGAAATTGCAAATATATAAATTGAGTTCAAAAGATGGGATTCTGTAGAGGTTCTTTACGGTTGGTCTAGTCGATCCAAGCGAAGAACAAAAGTTTTCACAATGGAAAAACTAAGCAAACGAAATCCAATAAACTAGAAGGGTGCGGCATACTTAAATAGGAGAGGGAAATCCATGCAAAACTAAGAAATAAAGGATGATACTATTTATGGTACTACTCACATGAATAGTATAGCCATGAACAGTACAGGCCTAGAGAGGGGCGTCTTCCCCTTAGGCCCAAGCATTACAAGGCCCAATTTGGCCCAAACACCTTCTTTTAGTGATTGCGGTATGCACAGAAGGAATTTGGAGACAAAGCTATATCCATTAGAAAGAGGACAAGAAAAGATTTCCATCGAGTACTCATGGATCTCAAACTGACTCCGTATGTGAAAGTTATGCACATTTGAAGTTGGTGCTGTCTTCGGAGGCCGAATTGAATCGCACATGTTTGTCTTCATGATTAGCTCCTAAGTTTCTAAGTAAAAGAACATCACATGCATTAGGTAGTAGCATATTCTCATGAGAAACAAAATGCACTCCTAGAAACGATGTTACCTGATAGTTCAATTGTTGTGCACGAGCTCTTGTGATTGGACCTTACAAGTGTATAGGTTCAGATCCATTGGTTGTATGCATGGAAGTGATATCCTCATCAGTCATCGTCATCATCATATGGGTCTCATGCTCTGAAGATCGGGATAATTAAGCGTGGCTGAGGAGTATCGAAAAGGCCAGAGGATCATGGTGGTCTCTCTAGATGAGATCCCTCTGCAACCGAAGAAAGCAGCGGTAGCTTTTCGGACTTCCTGTGGGATAATTGGAAGGCAAAAGGTTCCCATCACCATAGCAAGCTGGAAAGATTTGGCAAAGGATTAGAAAAATCAGCTGTGGGCGGAAATAACAAATTCGTTCGGGATCCCAGCAGAAGTACAAGGACTCGTACAATGGCAGGCGCTCCTCGTGATGGGAAAAGCATGGAAGAACTTCAATAGCACTCTTGTCATACAGTACGTGGCCAAGAATCTCATGCCCATCACGAGGTATCCTTTCGTATCGCCGAATACATAGAAGGCCTTTGTGCAGATGAAGACAACGACCGAATTTGAACAACAAAGTGCGGCGCACATAGCTCTCCAGTCACAAAAACACTCATCCTCATAGATTCGGCACCACTGGGTACGTGGGTAAAATCCCGCAGTGGAGGATGCAGGATGAGGTCGCAATCTGGTCGGAGGCCTCCCCGCCATTTACCGGGATCTCAAACGAGCGTGCCCGAAACTGGTTAAGAGCTAGGTTATCAACCACATCTTCGGGTGTCTCCTCTTTCAAAAACCCCATAGACGAGGAAGCGTCCCAATACTTGGTAAGATATGTTAAACTACACAGTTATTAATATCTCTTGAACTTCATGTGTTTGAAAATAACATGATTGCTTCTTGCAGTAATCATTGACTACCGAATCTTCCCGAGGCTCCTTTGAAGAATACAGGGGGAGAGAGATATACTATCATAGGCCCTGGGAAAGAAGGAGCACCCAGATTGCACGCGAGGCTTGGGGGTTTACGTTTCTTGGAGGCACGGATTCCCAAATGACTCCGAGACATATAGGAGTAGGAAGAGATCCAATGTGTATCGCAACGAACAAATAAAACATGAGCTTCGTGCACAACTTGAGGAACAGATATCTGTCTCACTTCAAGAAAAGACTACCTCACTTCGAGGAAAGATAGATTTATTGAGGGAAGAACTGAGATAAATCTGTAACCAATCGCAACTCGCCATCGTTAATGCGGTACCCAGCCCCCCTCAACATCGGAGTAGCTACGTGTCCATGCCAATTACTGAACATAGCGACGACCACTTACCTATCGACGATATCCAGGTATTGTACCTCTTTAGAATGCTATATAGATAGATCTACCTGGTGGACACCTTAACTCATCATGTATCGTTATATAGGAGCCCACGGAGTTAGGCTTGTTGGCTTCATTCCCATTGACGTTGGGTGGGGGATGGCGTATCCATAGCTGTCAGGGATGCTAGTGCATAGTGCCCAACTAGAGATCGATTTCGTGAAGGTCCAAGTGAACATGATTAATGATGTTTTTAGGACTGTTCCTCTTGAGAAGCCCCCAACGAAGAGGTTATGACATAAGGGGATGCCGTCCACACATTCATCCAGTGACCCAAGAGGGACAGCGCCCTCAACTCGTCCATGCCGCGATCTCCACATCAAGTGGTCCAAGAGGGACATCGCCCTAGACCTGTCACATCGGCTCCCATGGCTCCACCTCCAACTCTGATTCTGAAGCCTGTTACATCGGCTCCCGTGGAGACGACGCCGAAAATATATCGTAAGTGAGGCGCTAAGACCCAATTGAAGAAGATTAAGGCACCTCCCGGGCATTGGAAGTTCATTCTCGGAGTGTTGTTGGTCCCCGAGTCACAATTACCCAGACTTTGACTGGTTTACAATACATTGTATACCTGGTACATGTAGAGGTCCAACAAGAAGCCAAACCGGCACAGTGGATTCACTATGAGATACACAGATGCGCTTTTCCTCCACGATTCGGGCTACTTCATCATGACCATCGAAGACTTCTACATTCACGTCATACCAATAAATGCCATTACTCTTTGCTTGTGTATAGATACACGATCTAACAAGACCGGCGACAGCGATAATCGATGGGTTTCCTCGACCCACACTTGGTCTCTGAGCAATCCATCAACGATAATGCATCATTCGTCCGAGATTACATAACGAGCGGATTGATTGCTCACAGTGACAAGGAGTACATCATGACACCCTTCAACCAAGGGTAAGTGTTTCACTAGTTACCATATAAGTTTCATTTGTACTTTAGACATAACATGAACTTAGGATTAATTACTATGGCGACGCACATGATTATGTCTCACTGGATTCGGATTGTGATTGTACCAAAGTGAAGCAAGGTAATATACATTGATTCTTTACTTAGGAGCAACTACAACTTCACTTGTGTGCAACATGCAATTGACAGGTAAACTCATTTCTTCCATATATAACTTTATTTTAATCTTTCTGTCGTTTGCAATGGCTGAGGCTAACTTTTTTGAAATCACGTAGGTCGTTTACCGCTTATGTTGCCAAGGGAGGGAGACACAAGGAATCCAGCGACACAGGACGTGATTTTCGATACCTGCTACAACACAATAATTCTATATCACACTTCGTTATAATGCATCTAGAATTGACAATGCCTATGTATGTAATTCTATATTTGCAGTGTCACTAGCAGCTACAGGGCAACGTATGTGGATTCTACATTTGCCACCATATGAAGAAAATTATGGATGCTAAGACGAATGATCCAAAGGTTTGTCAACCTTTCAATAATTACTATTTTATAATTATATATATACACACACATGCTAATTAATGACTTAATATTGCTCCTAGCGACAATGTGTGGACTTCGACGAAAGTACATTTGATATTCACGAACTCGTCAAAATTCGAGGAAACTTCTCCCAATTCTTTCTAGCAAATGTCATAAACAAGACTGGAGAGTTCCACCCTAGCAATGGTGATTAGATGTTGAAACATTGGATTCAGTTGTAAGCACTCAATTGTGCTTAATCAAACAATTCATTCAATTTAATTCATTTGTGAGATCTGTGTAACGATCGCTTGTGTTGTTTCATTCATCTGTGAGATTTGTGTAATGATTGTCTTGTGCTATATATATGTAATCTTGCTTATTTTCAGAGGGCATGGCTAACATATCCTGAGGCTAGCCCAAAAAGAGCAATCAACATCGCTATTGAAATAGCTATCACAGACGGTTCGGTGTGGGAGCCGTTTGTGAAAACCAGCTATTATCACTGACATATAAACGTAGACGATTCAGAAACCGTCTGTGATAACACCGTCTGTAGTAGTGAATTAAAAGGTGACACGTTTGCTGAAGCCATTTGGAGCAGAGCCTTAGTTGGATGGAGAGCAAAATTTTGTTCTTCGTATTTCGTGCTACTCGTGCCCTTATTTCTTGGAAAATAGTCCAAATGGTCATGATATAGTGAAGAATCATGCAAAGTTTCAAAAAGAAACACAATGTATATTAAGAGAAACAGACGAGGACAAATTTTAGTGAATAGTATCTTCATTTTTTTTCCTTTTTTGTTTGAGCAGAATTTATCTTTTTTATTTTTCGATGTGTAGATCGAATTTATATATGACATTTTGTGATGATAGGTTATGTGTCAGTATTGACAAATTTATTCAGATTTTTCATAACCATTCGAACCATTTGTTGAACAGTGGAAGCATAGATAGCACGAAATAGGTTGGAGCGCAGAATACGTTCTGGAGCCGAATGTTGCACCATCCTATTACCTAAGCGCGAACAATAAGTCGGCAGTGCTTGGTCCAGTGGCTAGTTAATTTTTTTTCAAATACATCTGTTTTTATAAATATAAGTCTTGTTCTTTTCAACTTCTAAAAGCTGCTTTTCGGCTTTTCTACAGTAACTAGTTTTTAAACGGGGTATTTTTTTTAAGATAAGTCTACTAGTTAATTGTAGTACATTCTTTACTGACTTCATTTATATTGGCAAAAACCGCACGTAAGTTTCTGTTACTCTGTAATCTCTCGTACAAATAGCCCAAAAGTCATAAGCCACAGTCAAAAGCCACAAGCCGCAACCAAAAAGAATAGGCACATAATTCCTTTTAGTACCTGTCGAACTTGCCAGTTACTGGCGACCGCTTGTGAATTAGTGTGTATATTTTAATTAGTACTAATTATATTTAATTAATACTAATTAATGAGCCGTTACTGGCTGCTGTAGTGGGGGAGCTCGGTGGAGGTAGCTCGGCTGCAAAGCAATTGTAGGTCGGTAGATGCTGCCAAGCTCCGGTGGCTCGATAACATCTGTTGAGCTATTGTAATATGATAGACAATATGTGTCATCTAGTTTAGAGAGGAGATTAGATTTATAAAACAGATAAAAAGCTAAATTTAAAAAGAATGGCTAATTACTGTTTATATGAGCAGTCCATGTGAACGGCCCCGACTGTCAGCGCTGGTGATGTGATGCGAGGCGTAATCACAATTAATAAAAGAGAACATCAATGGGCAATGGCGCATGAACGAAACGCGAAGAGAACATTTGAGAAATCCAAGCTCTCAATCTCACGCTAGGTTGAAGTTGTCCTAGATCAATAGACTACTGTATTAATTATACGACTCTCTTCCTCTCTTGCGATAGAATTATACGATTCGCAGAATAGGTTAACGCTACTACATGATACCAAGTATTCATATGAGTTAAAAGATCTTTTTAAGGCGAGAACAATAAAGATGTACTCATATATGTACGCGCACACATACTACACTACATTTATATACCCACATTGGTACGTTTAATACATATGTTTTCTCTCACACACCTACATGGGTATATCTAATGCATACGTTTTCTGAGATAAGATAGAGTCCAGAAGGTCTCACGGAGCGTGGACACACATCTAAACCACTAAACACACCAATATACGTATGTAATTAAAATAGTACTATTGAAATAAATAGTACCCAGTTAACTGGGCACTGCTTATATAAATAGTATCACGTGAGCGCACGCTGAGCCGAGCTCGAATGCGGACGGGCAACAGCGGCCACGCGCAGTGGCGGAGGCAGGAATAATTTTTAGGTGTGGCGGGGTTCCATCAGACACATATATTGACGTATGTATGTCATGTATATATACTGGTATACTACATATATTTAGTATTTTTTTTACAGATTTTAGGTATGGCGTCCGCCATACCTTGCCAGATAGCTGGCTCCGCCAGTGGCCACGCGCTCTTGCCAACTAAGCTAGGCTCAGCTCTCCATGATTTAAAAAGATTTTGCCCATGATAGTACGCAAGCTCATATGTTTCTTTTTTTTTATCATCTTCTACTCCAGGATCCACATGGTTTGAATCCGAGGAGGAAGCGAGCAAGACACTGCTGACTGGCATGCTAGGCATGGCTGCCGGTGCGGCATGGCATGGCCAGCTGAAGACTCGGTCTCCCCATCTAATAGGATCTCCCCATCCACGGAATTAATGTGGCGTACGTGCCGATCGATTAACTGGCAGCTAAAAGACGCCTGCACATTCCGCGAAATTGCGATCATCTAACAGGATGTCGTACGTACGTGGTTGTACAGAGCATTTACGCATGTGTCTGTATAATTTTCGCCGGATCTCTCCGTAAGTTGGCGTGGTACTACCGAATTAGTTTCGTCAGACAACAGGGTGGTTCGTATGTCAGTTCTCGGTTCGTTAATTTCAGAAACGATCCGACGTTTACGGGAACGTGTTTCTTTTTGCCTTAACTCTCACCGTACTCGTACCATCACATGCGTATATATACGTGCGTGTTACTAACACACATTTAAGAATTTTTTTTGTAAAAACATCAAAATCTTACAAAACATAAACATACGTTTTTCACTAAACACATATACATATATGCTATATTCTAATTATTTAGATGAGACGCTTCAGATTTAATACTAATACCAAGAATCAAATCTGGATGAGCTACATCTGCTGTGACAGCACCAGCCACTCGAGCTAAGCTCGGTTCTTGGGAACATGTTTGTTGTGTGATCGTTTCGCTACGTACCTGCGTAGCTAGCTATAGGCTGATACGGTGATATGTACTAGCAAACTTGATCTTGTTAAGCATTGACCAGGATAACGGTCAAGAATAAAGGTAAAAATTGATCGAATATGAATTAAACAATATTTTTATCATATTTATATTCGTATTTTATAAACGAGTACGAATATTTTCAAATACAAATATAAATCGAATATGTAATAAATACGAATTCGAATAGAATATCTACTTAATTTAGTCAGATCTAAATATCCTTATAACTTATGTAGAATGAAGACATTAATGACATTTTATCCTTGTACAATCACACTTAATTATTCTAATTCATTTACTTCACCTAAAGAAACATAAATTCAAATTTAATTAAAAAACTCATCAAACTAATTAGTCGTATTGTAATAAAATATGCATATTACTTCGTCAAATAGAAATACGGATTTTCCAGATAAAATAATATTTTGGATGTAAAAGTTCATACCATATTCGCACCCATATTTTTTATGCGAATACAAATATAATAAAAATTATTAATCGAATAGAAAAATCTATACCATATTACATATTATCAAATACAGCAATCGAATATTATAGATAATTTGTATTCACTCTTTATCCCTAGCCAAGAGACGACCTGACCTTTCCTTTCGAATCAGGTGTCAACTCCTAGTTAGAGCGTGTCAGTACTCTATGAAGTCTTGAAAACGAACACTCGTACTCGCTTTCCAGCTGAGCTGCACCCTTTGTACCGACGGGCGCCTAGGAAGAACTTTGGGCCTGTTTGGTTGGTGTCTAATTTTACTATATCTAAATTTAGGTAATATGTGGCTGCCACAGAAAGTGTGACTTACAAAATTGAAGCCATATTTGTGGCAAAGTTTGGCAAGAAACTGAGTCTATAACGTATGGGGCCGGGTGCTAAGAAAGTGTGGCATGCCACAGTTACATCGGTGAACCAAACAGCTACCTAAAAATTGTGGCACGTCTAACTTGTGGCTAGGCAACTTCTGGTCATGAACCAAACATGCCCTTTATGTGCGGTTTTGGACCACTACCGGGGCCATTTGGTCTGTTTGGTTCGCGGTAGTTCATGACTCATTTAGAATACGAGTTTTTTTATTTATATAAAAATTAAACTATTTCTAGTGAAACTTGTACGTTCCAAACAGACGATCAATTCCTGTAAGAGCCCCGGAGATCTCCGTGTCCCAGACGGGGATTAAACTTGAATACAATGGCTTCTTTTACCATTACCTGTGTTATTTTACTTGGCGTCCCATAATACGTGCGACCAACCTCTAAAGTTTTGACTACTAACATACATAAAAGTATTTAAATTTTTCATACATGGGAGTGATATTAATAGATTTCATAGAAAATATTTCTGCACCCTTATTTTTAAATAATTTTGTTAACATGTAATTAGAAAAGTATAAAAAAGGTGTGTATATGTCCAAAACAAGAAATAAATTAGAACGAAAGAACCGTATATAACTTTATAAGGAGGTTGTCTATATTTCGTTGAGAGTGTTTTAAGTGAGCTAGTTACAGCGCGTTTGGTTCCCTGCATGAGGCCTCGTCCTGTCTCTGTTGCCCTCGTCCTGGCTTTGTGCATGCAAAAAGCGCGTTTACGCCTGGCCGCGCGGAAACGAAAATTGTTTTCGTTTCTCCCTGGCCTGGCTGGCGGGAGCCAGGGAAACAAAGCCTGGGTGGTGGGAGCCAGGAACCAAACGCGCCCTTAGTGTATAGAGCTCAACTCCCCAAAACTCTATTTTCTTGCGGAGCGCGAACTACGCATAGCACATATATTGCTTACCCTAACTGACCACTGAAATATCATACTATACCCACGAAGAGAAATATATCTACAGCTTCATTGAAAAAAACCAAGGGTAACTGCACTCCTTTCATGCTTGTTTGGATAGATGGGATTTAGGTCCAATCTCTTTGGATTGGGAGGGTATTTGAACTGAAGTCTCTGCTAATCCAAAGAGATAGGATCTAATCTGTTCCTACCCAAACAATGCCGAAGTATGCAGCAACCACGCATATGCCGCAGACATTCATGACTGAAGAGAGAGAGAGAGAGAGACTGAAGAGAGAGAGAGAGAGAGAGAGAGAGAGAGAGAGAGAGAGAGGAGAAAGTAAAGCCGAAAACATGGAAAACAGATGAGCTAGGGTTCTCACACGGCCATACACACGTACTGTGCCAACAGAGACTCGAGTCAATCTTTAATATGACTTCAATTAGTACTAACTGCCGGGTTACTTATTGGATGTGTGCTTTTGATATGTGCCTTTCACTAATCCATGTGAAGCAACAATAGCCTGTTCTTTTGAGTTATAATTTATAACTTTTAATAACGACTTATTATTGTAATAAACAATTATTGTTAAAAATCCTGGAACCAAAAGCTAATTAAAAAATCTAAAAGAACGGAACTAATAGCTAGTTACTAGCTAGATTTCTGCTTATCTGCTGGAAGCCTGCTAGTATTAATTACTAGTACCCAGCAGACTGTAGTTCAACATCACGGAATTCAGCTTAGATCATGATGGCTCGAGGCATCGACTTCGCATTTTCGCAAGTCTCCTCGAAGTTAATACTAGCAGAACATCAACTCATCGAGCAGCCATGATTAATTCAAAGCTAGCCGTCCAAGCTGGTGGCAAGACATGGGGTGCATTTTTCTAACTTATAACTTATAATTTATATCATATGTTTTTTTAAACAAACAAACAAGATAACTTTTTTATCATCTTTTCAAAATAGCTTATCGGGATAATTTTTTAAAGCGGCTTATCAGCATTAGATTTATTTGCATAAGCGCTCGCGCTAGAATCAAAAGCTAACAGCTATAGCCGAAAAAACACACCTATGATTTGTCGATTTGGAGTGAAAAATGGGGCGGTCAAAATGAGTCAGCGTCGATCAGTCCTATCTAGGGGTCTACTCTTTTCAGTTTCTAAAAACTGGTTTTCGGCTTTTCTACAATAACTAGCTTTTAAACGGAGTACATTTTCAAGATAGTGTCTACTAGTTAATTGTATTACATACTGTATCGACTTTATTTATATTGGTAAAAACCGCACATGAGTTTCTATTACTGTGTAATCTCTCGCATGAACAGCCTAAAAAGCATAAGTCACAATTAAAAGACATAAGTTTGAGCCGAATAGGCCTTAGGGCTCGTTCTCGATTGTCGGAGGCGATCCCTCTGGTATGATCGCGTCCGTTCGCTACCGATTCTACGGGCGAGATTAGAATCTCATCCGTGTGCATCTTTTTGGAGAAGAACTCTCAGATAGGCTATACATGTCGATGCATGATTGGATCTGAAATAAACGACTAGGATAGAACTACACCTTTTTTTTTTTTTTTTGATATCTGGATAGAACTACACCTGGTGCAATGGATCCAGTCATCCAGACCGGCCGATCGGAATAAAGGCAGTGATTGAAAGAACAGAAGAAGGTTCGAGAGCTCGACCCATAACAAAATCGGGGAAGAAAACAAGAACAGTAAGATGGCCAGAGCGCCATGAGTCCATGCATGACTCAGGCAGTGATGTTCGTGCGTAACCAACTGCTCATAAGCCTCCTACGACAACTACGCCTATGCACATACCACGATAGTGCATGTCTCCACAACGTCACTCCCTTAAATTGCAAAACTTGAAGTAGCATTTCGCCGTGCTGCGTTCTGGGTATTTTGCGATGTGAAACGCTGGTGGCGATAAGGTCCCGATGACCTTGTTACGCTTCATTTTATATTAGAGATGGGAGCTTGTTACAGCAGCAGCGTCACTCATATTGTACCGACTCGCCGGCTACTTGATGAAGCGGTGACTCGCTCACGTCAGACCTATCTCCTCTCCATGTCCCAATTTTCTTGACGTCTGGAGCATCCGCGTGTAGATTGTCATGCATGCACAAGTGGCGCGACGACGGTACATACGTACGCATGCCGAGGACGCCAAGCAAAGCATGCCACGGCACGCGCCTCTCGGAAAAATTCACACTTGGCCAGGGACATAGCCACATCTCAAATAGAATAGACTTCAATCTAAAATATGAAAAAATATTCAGTATACAGTCTAATAAATTTAATCTAGTCTAAATAAGATTTTTATGGTTCAGTTCAGATAGCTTAGATCATTCCACCACTAAATCCAGAGTGTAGCTAAATTTTGACTCCGCCACTGAACTTGGTAGGGTGCCAACCAAACGCGCGTGCCCGGAGTCGGCGAAGCCAAATCCCGAGACGCCGACTGCGCGTGAGGCCGTGCCGCGTGCGCGCGCTACACCCCGTTCGCTCCGAGGTCGAGAGGCGCGCGTCGCGGTCGGCCGCGGCGGCCATGGCCATGGCGTCCGATCGATTCGCTTGCCATTCCCGGCGCGTGGGGCCGTGGGCGCGACCCATCTCCCGAGCCGGTCGAGCTCAAGTCCTCCGGTCCATAGCGGCTCCCATGATTGGGATGGGCCGGCCGGTCGGTCAGTGTCCGATCTACCTATACGCCGTCGCCGATGACATCTGGGCCCACGTAGTAATAATACCTACCTCTAGTCGATGACACTTGCCAATCAAGTGAACGGGCCCCGGCCCATTCCAAAGGAGCATGGCCACCATAATAAATCTAAAGGCGTGCTTACGTTTAAAGGAGTCAAACAAAGCAATGTTAAGATTAGGCTTCATAGTCATAGATGCTTCCAGATAGCGTCTCCCGTGTACAATACGTATCTCTCTCACAGATACATAGTATTATCCAGCCGTATTGATGCCGTGCTCACACCATCTGAATGCGCACTACGACAATGTCGTAGTCTACAGTAATACTTATATCAAAGGGGGGAAAAAGCACAGTAAAACAATACTGAAACTTTGATGTGTATGGTACCGTGTTTGCCCTTTCTCTGTGGAACATTCAGACTGCTCTCTTGCGTTCGCCATTGGTGTATGAATCCAAGAAATGAAGTGTACTCCGATTGTTTTCTTCACTTCGTAGTTCATACTTAAACATTCGATTATACTTTAGGGATGATTAGATGACAGGAGATGAGAAGTGTTGCCGCCAGATTTCGTAGGAAAAATTGTCGGCAAAAATACTTTTAGTAGTTGATATAATTTTAAGGAAAAATTACTATGCTAAGAAGCCTTCAGAAGATGCTAACTAAGGAGAGGAAGACGCAAGAAAGAAAATCGTCAGTAGGATATTTGAAATAGAAGATTTGAAGAC
Organism: Dendrocalamus sinicus; assembly: GCA_036346575.1. Lineage (NCBI taxonomy): Eukaryota > Viridiplantae > Streptophyta > Magnoliopsida > Poales > Poaceae > Dendrocalamus > Dendrocalamus sinicus. Next base: position 3,319,350 of record CM070660.1, on the reverse strand, counting down.
AGACAATGATTTTGTCCAAAGAAAGGTTGAGCTAACACAAGGGAGACTTGAAACATAATTCAAGATTGAGTCGGTTGTTTTAGGACATAAATATCCCGTACGGATTGACGAAAAAACAAGCATATGCCAAGCTTTACAACCTTTTTGCATCTACTTTTTCTGTATGTTCGGAATAGGCCGTAGCTAGTAGAATCTTACATCATAATTCAACTTTGATCAATATTGCTTCGCATCGATGTATTGATCAATCTATGAGTTATACCTATCCCCTGTTTTGATATTTTGTTCCTATTCGTTATTGCTTCACATTGACGTTTTGTCCAGGATCAATTTTTATTCAGGTTTACCTATCATCAACTTTGTCAATTTGCTAGAAAATTAGCTGGCACATCATATACACTACTAGAGAGCACCCTTTATAGGGATGCGGTGTTGTTGTTGTAAGGAATTTTACAACGGCAACACACTCTTGGCACGCCTAGTGGGAACCAAATTGTCTAATCAAGATTAAGATGTCACCAAAGCTTAATGAAGATTCATCTGCTCCTAGAAAGTTGTTGGGTAATTTCAATGTCACTGAAGAAAATTTAATTCTTCTGAAGAATGGAGAACCCACCACTTCACAAGCTATTAAAGGTTGATGTCAGGACAAAGAGGGAGGACCCAGACAAATCCAACAAGAGGACATCCGACAAACCCGAGGGAGAATAGAAGTAGAGCAAGACATTTCGCATTTCTCTCTCGATTGTGATTAGTTCATTGAGCAATAGCCACACAGGAGTAGAGTTATTATTCTTTCAGGAGAAGACTCAAGCCTATATAAAAATCTCTATGTCTTTTCATTGTGTCATCGTAGCCATGTCGTAGCAAGAGATCTCTCGAATACAAGAAATCATACGTAAGGTCGATACCAAAATATTGATAATAATCTTTTGCAAGCCAGAGTTGCTCTTCCTTATAAATGATTCTCGATAAGCCGATTATGCTTACGATATCTTGTGAAGTCTTAAGAGCAGCTAAATCAACCTGAAGACGGTTGATTTTAGTTCGAAGATGAGAGAGGGATGAAGTTGCTTATGATAAGCCATCAACACGACTGGTAGAAATTCTCTTCACGTTGTTGATAGATATTACTATTTTGAAGATGATATATCATATTAGATCGTCGATGATGGAGACTATATTCTTGGCACAAGATAACATACTTTTCTGAAGGATCAATAATAAGCTTGAGATGCCTAAGTATGGGTATCATGCCTTAATAAAAGAAGCTTGAATTAACAAAGCAAAGGGATGATACAATTTGATTATCCATAACCACTTCTTCATAAGATCTGTCTTTGATCAGGATGTAGATATTGAGCAAGATCTAAGATGTAGATAAACAAAGTTTATGCTAATTAAGAGCAGGAAAGACGAAGAGAAGAAAGTTAGATGATAATCCATTGTCAGAAGTCAATCATGTAGACCGAGGACCAAGTAAGGTAAAAACAAGGGTTGTCTATCAAAGGGCTGGTTCGACATTTATGGACTAGCTGGCTTCTAAATCGAGGTCTCACGGTAGAAGGTATAAAATATTGCCTAACAAGATATTTGCTGAGACCTAACTTAACATTGCTGGCATTCCTCAAGAAGCTGGTTTTTTAAAAAAAATGGATTTTGATGCATAGGTTGACACCTGACATTTTTGTAAAGGTTTCACCTTCACAAAAATAGGAGGGCATGTGTTGCTGCCAGATTTTGGCAGAAAATAGTCAGAAAAAATATTTCTAGTAGTTGATATGATTTTAAGGAAAGATCAAAATTTGCAAAAAAAATCATAATCAAGTATCAGCCATGCAAAGAAGCTGCTAGAAAATGCCGACTATGGAAAGGTAGATGCAAGAAAGAAAATAGTCAATAGGAGATTGGAAACGAGAAGATTTGAAGATGGCAGTAGACTTTATCCAAGGAAAAGTTGAGCCAACACGAATAGTGAGACTTCCAAGATTAAGTCGTCTGTTTTAGATATATACCCTGGACCGGTTGATGGAAAAACGGTCACACGCCAACCTTTATTACTTTTTGCATCTACTCTTGTACCTTAAGAGTTGACCGTAGCTAGTAGAATCTTACCTTCTTAATTTGACTTAGATCAATATTGCTTCACATTGACGTGTTGTTTGATCTGTGACTTACATATATTCTCTGTTTTGAGATTTTGTTTCTATTTATTATTGCTTTGCATCGATGTTTTATTCAGGATCATCGACGTTTTATTCAAGATCAACTTTTGTTTAGATTTACTTAGCATCGATTTTGTTGATTTACTAAAAAATTAACTGACACATCGTATGCGCGGTTAGAGAAAATTTTCCGACGGCAACAAGAAAGAGAACGAGCGGTGCCTCCTCAACAACAGGAACGAACAGTGCAGCCGATCCCGCAGGAGGCGACAAAACTTTCGACACTAGGTAGGCAAGAGCTTAAATGCTCTGAAAGAAGGGGTTAGGGCGTCCGCAATGGTAATAGATAGTACTAGCTATATAGTCAGTTGACATGGAGGTGAGAGACAAAAGCAAAGACTATTTTATACTGTTGGACCCACATACTCCTCTCTCATGTTCTTGGACTACGTGAAATAGATCAGCTATTTGCTCGTCGCTAGTGACTACTCTCTCTCCTACTTTTTCCTTGCCACATCAGATCTAGCTAACTAAATAGCCAGCTGTTGGAGACGCCCTCAAGATGAGAGAATGTATACCGCCCGACAAGTCTATTGATATGGCGAGTTAGGGCAGTCCCAGTGCTCCACGTAGGATAGTGTCTATGGTATTAATTAGATTGTCATGTAGGAGTTTTAGATGATGTGATGCTATATTAAATAAGAGAGAGAAGAAAAAGAGGAAGAAACTGGGTCTCATGCAAGACCTAGTTTCTATGAGAAAACCAATGCAATAGACACTACCAAATTTTGCATTGGAGAGATAGTGGTATCTTCATGATAGATGGAGAAAAATTATGATTGGTGGAGAGGAGAGAGAGATTTTGATGCTTAATTAATTGCTTGGGTTATAAATAGACATGGTGCATTGAAGACAATAGTGTTTAAAGTAGTGTCTATATGACATGGCATAGATAGAAACTACTTAAGTGGTTTCTGCACTGGGACTGCTCTTATGGGCTCATGACAAATCAGGCCCAACCGACTAGACTGAACCAAGATTTGACAGATCACTTATCTAGTTATGTCATATGAATCTCTTAATTTGCACCGACTAAAAAAATTGATCAAATTGGCTGATGCAACCGCTTCGATGTTGGAATGAGCTGCGCCTGTTTCAGATTGTATCGAGCTGATCTCAGGATTCAGAAAAAAGGGGAAAAGATTGCGTCGAGCTGTTTACATTTTGACCCAACTCCTGCTGATCAAAATATTTGGCATTGCATAGGTGATACCCAGGATCGCCTCTCCCTATTAGAGATGATCCCGCTTTCTTTGTACATAAACTTTTAGTTCGGTGAACTAGTCAAAAATTTGCATGCACCAGTTGGTCTCTTGTATATGGAATCACGGAGTAGGCAATTGTAGTATTCAATAATGTCGAGTTAGCGAAACGGAAAACCAAACTCTTCACAAAGTCGCCTACAAGTGTCAACTTTATTTATGAATGTATGATCGATAGTACTACATTTACTACTACTTCATTATTCCCTTAATCACCATAAATGGCAGTATTAATGGACGGGTCCAATTCTAGAAGTTTACTGGTGGATAGGGCCAGAAGAAGGCAACTTCAAACACTTCTCCGAGGAAAAACCAGTAGTGATTTCATCAAACCAACAGGTCTGATATTAGTTTCAGAAATGTAAGCACAGCTAATGGCAGGAGTTTTATTGGGTTAGCAACTTGATACGGCTCCAAGAATTGACAGGCAAACTGATCAATTGAAGAACACCGGCAAGTACCCTTTTTTTACTTAAAATCCTAGAATCTATGCTGTAAAACTTTGTAAAATTTGATATCAATTAATTTAAAACTATTTAGATTGTTTATATATTATATCATTAGATTATTGTTAAAAATACTTTCATAATATTATAGTTTATTATACTTATATAAAATTATAAAAAATAACGTTTATATCTCGGAGATCTAAAAAATTAAGAAGTCACGTGAAAATAGAGAGTACTTCTCTGGTACTCCACCAAACAAGTGAACAAGTCGTCAGAATCTTGCTTTAATTGGCACAACAAAACTGAGCAGGACAAGCGACAGTAGTGCTACTTGAGGAGGTCAAACAAAAGAGTGCACTAACAAGAACATGAATGGTGAGAGAGAACAAGCACAGTTGTGCCCATCATAAATCTATTAAGACCGGAATATTGGCGAGTGCTCTCGCCATCATGTCGTTCATCGCTTCTTAGCCCGTCCACGTCCCCTATTTTGCACAGATCTATTCGATTGTCCCACCGACAGCATTTGCTTGTCCACTGTGTAGCCTCGAAGTCTCGTGAAGCTACCTCCATGCACAAGTAAGCCTCTGCCACGTCCCCCACCCTGCTCCAGATTCCCCCAGAACGCCCCCATGCCATGCAGCCACACCCCCCCTAACCCGTACAAACCCTTGCCGCCAGTTCCCACGTCGTCTCCTCGCCCTCCTCCTCCGTCCTCATCTCCTCCCGCGCCGGCGCTGCCGCTCCCTCCTCTCGCCTCGCCAATCCTCTTTCCCATCTTCTCCAACGCTGTCTGGAATCGTTTGCTGCCTTCTCAAGCTGCCTTTTTTTTGCCTTTGGGAGTTCCTTCATGCTCGCTCGTGTCTCGGTGGCTTCGAGTTCATGAGAGACGGTCGGATCCGGACCGTCTCTCTTAGATCCAGTCGGATCCAAGACTTCTATGTCGGGGAGTCGCCGATGAGCCCCACGGGAGCCACCACATGAAGAGGAGATGGGTGGTGCCGCGCGAGGAGGCACGTGCAGCCAGAGGGCACCGTCATGCGGTGGCTCTTCCAAGGGGGCCCGGTACATCTCTGCTTTCTATACCTTTTCTGGGCCATGCTTTTGGTCTAGGTCCCTCTCCGTTCTCGATTTCATCTCGATTGTTTCGGATTCTTGCTCTACGCTTTGGGCCGATGCTTTCTATCCATTTGGGGGGTTCGCTTGGCAGGTTTGCCCATCAGAGAGGGGAGAACGCGGATGCCACTCCAGCGACCACTGTGTTCAAGAGCACGGAGCCCACAGCCGGTTGTGTAGACCAATCGATGATGTTGACTGACGAAATGCCTCACCGTCGTCGGCACTCCACCGGCTAGTATCCCCCTTCCTTTCTCTTCAACCCCACCATCTTTGTCTTTACCTGCTATTTCTCTTCGTTCTCGATTTAGTCTTGGCTGCTTAGGATTCCTGCTCTACGCTTTTGGCCCATGCTTTCTGTTCATTTTTTTGGGGGTTTCACTTTCCAGGTTTGCTCATCTCGAAGCCAGAAAAGGAGAGGGGAGAACGGGGCGCCACTCCGGCAACCACCGTGTTCAAGAGCAAGGACCCCACAGCCGATTTCGTAGGCCAATCGACGGTACTGAATGATGGAATGCCTCGTTGTCGCCGTTGCTCCACTAGCCGGTATCCCCCTTCCTTTCTCTTCAGCCCCACCATCTTTTCCTTTAGCTCCTATATGAATTTATTCATCTCTTTATTCTCGATTTCGTCTCGGCTACTTTATATTCCTGATTGTCTTCCTTTTAGAGGTACTGTGAAAACTCAAAAGAGAGAACAGCTAAATTGGCCACCACACACGACCATGAATGCTCGAGCCAATACCAATTCCTATAGCTACATAAGGAAGGATTTGAGGCAATGTGATTACACAATGCCAGCAAAAACAAGGTATGAACAGATCCATATTTGCTACTATTCTGTTCATAATTTTTTTTACATGTTAGATTAGTTTCTAATCTTCCGGTCCCGGTTGGAATGGGAAAAACTGTCACAGCGCATGCACCTTCTTCGGGAGCAGGTTATCCAACGTGATACTATGTAATTTGTGTGAAACTCTTTACAAAATCTTTCTGTAGTTTACATCGGTACCCTATCTATGAGAACTGATAGCACCCTTATTGATCCTGGTGTTTTGTCTAGCCAAATATGAAGGCAAACCAACCTCGCTTACTATGTGACTCAAAATTATACATAATACTTCAAGGAGAGAGTATTATATGTCTTTTTTGTGTTTACTTGCTTTTACTTTATCCAATCACTTGTTTTTGGATAGACGGATCAACTGACATTCCCCTTCGTTCTACGGTTGGAATTACAAATCTTAAGTTCTTTGGCCTAGAGGATGATTACAATGATTTCATGATGGACTTACTGCCATCATGATCCTGATGTTTTCTCCAACCAAATATGAAGACAAACTAGCATCGCTTACTGTATGACCCAAAATTATACAAAATACTTCAAGGAGAGTATTATATATCTTTTTTTTGTGTGTTTGCTTGCTTTTACTTTATCTAATCACTTGTTTTTTGGACAGACAGATCAACCGACATTCCCCTTCATTCTACAGTTGGAATTCCAAACCTTAAGTGCTTTGGCCTATAGGGTGATTACAATGTTTTTGTGATGGACTTACTGCCATCACGCCTTTAAGATCTTTTCAGTTCCTGTAACAAGAAGCTATCCCTGAAAACTATTTTGGTGCTTGCTGATCAGATGATATGTTGTCCAACTAAGTTCAAACTTATTTCCTATTTTGATTGTTCAGATGCTACAGACCATTGTTTCTGCATGGCAACATTAGTTTGGTACAACTTTATTTGAGCTGCTTTCGTTTCATCTTGTGTGCTTTAGCATCTTATCTATGTTCTTATCTCACTAGATTAGATGTTTTCACAGTATTTAGATTGTTATCTTCATTAATCGTTCCCTTAGTTTCCCATGTCAATATTGCCTCTATACTCAGTTTATCCAAGGAACAAGAACAGACTGGATATGCCTTCCTGCTTCCTACAAGTGATTTCCAGACCACCCAAATTTCAGTTTGTCAAGACACAAGAAAAAGGCCAGCTCATCAAAAAATGTTCCTTGCTAATCAGATGTTTCCGCACTCTCATCCCTCCAGTTTTCCAGGTGATATCCTGTTTAGGAACGAGGCCAATAGTTCCCATCTTGTTTCTTTATCGTTGTTAGTATCGCTTCCATTATCGAATAGATAAATTAGATTTGGTGACCTTTGTTCTGTTACTTTGCGAACATGCCACATTTCCTGGAGTAAACATTGCTTTGCAGCTATTTATCCTTCGACCATGGCCATTTGACCACGACGTCGACCACGGTGCCTCGACCACGACCATGGTTTTGACTTCGACCATGGCTCTTTGACCATAACCACGTCTTCGACTTCGACCACGACCCTTTGACCATGACCATGGCTTTGACTTCAACCATGGCCCTGTGACCATGACCATAGCTTTAACTTCGACCACAGCCCTTTGACCATGACCACGGCTTCGACTTCGACCATGGCTTCCATTTCGACCATGGCCCTTTGACCACGCCCCTTCGACCACGGCTCCGACCACAACGCCTCGACCACAACCCTGACCCCAATGCCTTGACCATGGCCCAGACCCATAGCACCTCGACCATGGCGCCTTAACCCCAACATCGACCACTACGCCTCGACACCTTTGACTTCGACCATAGCTTCGAGCACACCTTCGACTTCGACCATGGCTTCAACTTCGACCATGGCTTCGACTTTGACCGGCCCTTCGACCTCACTTCGACCACGGTCGGCCCTTCGACCACTTTTTGACCATGGTCGGCACTTCGACCAAGGTTGGCCCTTCGACAACTTTTCAACCACGGGCCTTTGACCATGACCATGGCTTCGGCTTCGACCATGGCCCTTCGACCACGACCACGGCTTCGACCACGACCACGGCTTCGACTTCAACCATGGCTTCGATCATGACCACGGCCCTTTGATCACGCCCCTTCGACCACGGCCCTTCAACCACACCCCTTCGACCACGTCCCTTCGACTACAGCCCTTCGACCATGGCCCTGACCACAGCGCCTCAACCATGGCACCTCGACCATGGCCCCGACCCCGGTGCCTTGACCACGGCCCCGACCCACAATGCCTTGACCACGGCCCCGACCCACGGTGCCTCGACCGCGACACCAACCCACGACGCCTCAACCCTAGCGCGTCGACCACGGCCCCGACCACTGTGCCTCGGCTTCGAGCACACCGTCGACTTCAACCATGGCTTCGACTTCGATCACAGCCGGTACTTTGACCATGCCACTTTGTCCATGGCGGCTTTTCGACTATGGCCCGCCTTTGACCACGCTTTGACCACCCTTCGACCATGGCTGGCACTTCGACCACGGTCAGCCCTTCAACCATGATACTTTGACCATGACCCTCCTTTGACCACAGCTCTCCTTCAATCACGACCAACACTTCGACCATAACCCTCCTTCAACCATGTTCGACCATGGTCAGCCCTTCGACCACGGCCCTCCTTTGACTATGCTTTGACCACGGTCAACACTTCGACCATGCACAGCACCTCGACCAGGGCACCGAACACGGCGCCGACCTACAGCGCTGACCACAGCACCTTGACACCTTCGACTTCGACCACAGCTTCAACCACGCCTTCGACTTCGACCATGCCACTTCGACCACAGTCGGCCCTTCGATCGCGGTCCTCCTTCGTCCACGGCCAACCCTTCGACAATGGTCGGCACTTCGATCATGACACTTTGACCACAGTCCTCCTTCGACCACAACCCTCCTTCGACCACCCTTGGACCACGGCCGGCCCTTCAACCACGGCCCTCCTTCGACCACGCTTGGACCATGGTCCTCCTTTGACCATGGCTAGCGCTTAGACCATGACAGGCCCTTCGACCACGCTTCGACCACCGCCGGCACTTCGACCACGACCCTCCTTCGACCACGGTTCTCCTTCGACCACACTTCGACAACGGCTGGTACTTCAATCATGGCCAGCCCTTCGACCACGGCCCTCCTTCAACCACAGTTGGCCCTTTGACCACAGCCAGCACTTCGACCACAGCCGGCACTTCGACCACACTTCAACCACGGCTGGCCCTTCGACCACCGCCGGTACTTCGACCACCGCCAGCCCTTCAACCACAGTTAGCACTTCGACCACGGCCGGCACTTCAACCATGGCTCTTTGACCACGCATCAATAGAGATGGCAATGGGTACCCGAAACCCGATACCCGGTGGGTTTTTACTCTATTAGGGCATGGATCTTAGTTAGTTTCCTAACTCATGGGTCTCTTAATGGGCAAAAAGCCCAACCCATCGGGTCTGCTGGGTTCGGGTATGTTCCTATAGTACCCAAACCCATAAACCCATGGGTAATATAAACTCAATCTATAGGAGTTATAAACCCAGGCTTCCAGCCTCCCAGGCAAACCAGCCCAACCCATAGCTCATTAGCTATTTAGCCCCAAGCCTCCAAATCCAATGCGGCAATGCCTCATTACCCATACGGCTAACCCTAGCTAGCACTCGGTCACGATCACAACTCACTCCTCCCCAGTCCCCACCCCGATTCAACAGCCGCCGCAGTGGCGGCGCATCTGGCGTTTCACGCTCGGTCTCCGGCAATCTCCACGCTCGCCCTCTCGTCCCGCAGCTCCCGCCACTCTCGCCGCACGCTCGTCCTCCCTCACGTCCTCGCTGTCGCCTCGCCTTCTAGTTTAGCTCGCCGCCCCCACGCCGCAGCTAACGCGCATCGCAGTAGTAGGCCGTTGGCCATGGCGCTATCACCTAGCTCCAACAAAGATGGCCGGTGAACTTCTTCCTCCTCTCTGTTAACCATTGTTGCAGCTCGCATTACTAACCCCACGGGCGACCCGTGGGTACCCGTTAACCCAGTGGGCATGGGTCTGGGCAAAAATTTGCACCCGTCATGGGCATGAGTTTTTTAGCGGGCACGTCCAACTTTCATGGGCACGGGTTTGGGATAGCAAAACCCAGCGGGTTTGTGCCCGTTGCCATCTCTACGCATCGACCACTGTCGGCACTTCGACCACAGCGCTACAACTATATTATTATGTAGCCTATATCTGCAACATAAAAGTGTTTATATCTATATATACATTTGAATACCTCTTCGTGTAGATATATGTATTGATAAAAAAAATTACATCTATTTTCTGCATATGCATACTATAGTACTGCGTTCTATTGAATCCTCTAAATAGCTGTTGTGCTGTGAATTACAGAGACTAATATTTCTCATTTAATCGAATATATTAAACTACTTATTTTTATTCGGCGTAATGAAGTGCACTACCGTATCTAGTTTCTATTACAGACACGGAAATATAGAACAGGTTTACCGTTTACCAACCCAGTTAGAACGTTTGCCTGCTTGCGCAAATCAAAGTGAAAACATCACTTCGTTCACATCACACTAAAACTGACTACTTGCACAAGTCGTGCTACTCCATCTATTCGAGCCGAAATTTAGGCTCTGTCAGACTGTCATTTCGAGGCCAAGCCAAACTTCAGTCAGGAATGAGGAAGTGAGAAGTGAACTTACTGGAAGGAATGAGCCGTCAGCCAAGCACAATTTGATTCAACTCATCTCCAAGAACTTAGTCCCCATTTGATAAGGACGCCGCTAATGTGGAACTATGTAGTAGTGCCTAGGAACAACGGGTTTAGGATGGTAGGAACGAGAACCGGAGCTGAAGAAAATGTGGTAGCATGCCATAAATTAGCATGATGATAAGTTCAGCATTACTGTTGCTGGATCATTTAAGAGAACAGGCCTAATTACTCCGAAAGCGATGAGTATGTGGTACTAAGATCCTTTGTGGACCTTCGTCATACTCTGAAAATGGCAGGAAATTGCCATTTGAACAGTAAATTGTAGTACCCTTCGTGTTCACACAAAGAGCATCTGAAGCTTGCTCTTACGTATGCCTTTAAGCTAGGGTACTCAGTTCAGTCGCACAGATTGGCAGCTGTGATGCTGTGATAAACTCTGATGTCGCTGGACCAAGCTCCTCAAAGCGGCTTCTCCACTCTTCTCGCAGGCGCATCGCGCATCCTACTCCTCTCACTCCTATCTCGTGTGCTGATCTCTCCTCCATTTTACCCATTGCTTATGCTCTTATTCTTAAAGTCACTTCTTTGGTCCACTGCTATTTATTTTCAATCAAAAGTTATCAGTCACAGCCAAAAGCGATCGGTTGTAGCTAATATGAACACCCCTATGTTAAGAGTACTAAAAAGGGGGGGAAACCTAACAAATGTTAAGAATTCAAATTTATTAAAAAAACTTTTTTGTTACTTTTAGTATAAAATGAATTTAAACTTAAAATTATTATACACACACACGGAGTAAACCGTTAAGTACATATACATTTTTTTCATTAGTATTTGTGATGATATTTAGTTTAGTTAAATTGCACCATAATTAAAAAAAAAAGTTTGCTGGCATACTCCCTCGCTCGCAGGTTACCACCTCAACTCCTCCCATGTTAGCGTTTCTTGACAGCCATGTTACTTCACGAACTTTGAGAAACAGATAGGGTTTTTAACAAACTCTCTCACTTGCAGATAGATTTTTAATGAACTTATGCAGGTGAGTTTTAAACAAACTCCTACATTGACAGTGGGCTTTCGCCAAAAAAAAAAAAGCTGTTTTTTAGAGGGCATTTCACTTCTTTCTCGGCCACTGGGAAACAAGCTGCCGATACCACGACTCGATTCCTACGGCCCATAGGCTTTATATGGGCCTCCTCGGGTGCAATGCTCCAGGCCCACAACACTTCAGTCCCACGGCCGGAAAGGACCGCACAGGCCGCCTCACGCGCATCCCAAGCCGAGCGCGCGGCCCGGCTGCCCGTGAGGTCGCCTTCAACCTCTAGCCGCCCGGCAGTGCACCCACCCCTGGTTTAGCACGGCTTGTATTGCCACTGAGCATGTCCGCTAACTTCTTATTTATAATTTGTCTGCCCAGAACGAGCTCCTTCCATACGTACACATTCAATATGCTTCGCCACTGCTCCGCGTCCCCCTTCTCTGCCCGTACTAGTATCAGCAGCGGGTCGCCCGCAGATGGCATGTGTGTCAAAACGACTCGTTTCTGTGTTGCATATACCAACTCTAATGGCCAAGCTACAAAGGCTTTATAGATGTCTAGGCTTAAAACTTAACTTACATTTAGAAAAATCGATAAAATCCACAGGAACACTTGATACGGTCATAACCTTAACACGTTAGCTGATGCATCCTTTCTTCTTCTGGTATCTGTTCTGGTGAAAATAAGCAAGATTAAATACACTAAGTACTCGGCAATCTACATAGAAAAGCTATTTGACTATTATGCAAGGTGCTCAATTGGATAGAGTCACGGGGTTCTAATATGATAAAAATATATGTAAGTTTACTTGGAAAGAACTTTGCACTTAAAATAGTAAAGAATTATTTAATTAGCAAGGGGTTTAATCATTCGCGCTTTTCACATTAAAATCCTCCGAATTCTACTTATGCCTTATTATTGAAATCACACATGAAACACAGTTTCATTGATCGGGAGCACATTGTATTTGAATATCATTTATTATACTCTACATAGTTGACCAACTTTATCCGTAAGATATTTCAGATTTATAATATCAAGCTGTATATACGTAACATGATAGTGTGCGACTGAGCTGAGGTAACAAGGTCATTTCATTGCTTATTTCATTCTAGTTTCTATCCGGTAGGCTCGGAACCATTCATTTGCAGAAATCGGGGTCTGACATTGAGTGGACCTACCGTTGTATAGATTGGCAAGTGGTATAAAAGCCCAACTTCCATCTCACCCATTTTCTCACGGGCTATCCAGACGGCACTAGGATAACCATCACCTTGTAGATGTTCGATCGAATTGAGTAGTGTAATAAATCAGGTTGACAAGTCAAGTTTGTGGTTGAGTGAGTTCTGTGTTATTTATTTGGCACAAGGATCTAGTCCTTATGAGGCTATCATTCACATACGATGTGTACACCGGTACCACACCACCATATCCAAACCAGAGCTTCAATATTTGGGTGAGGTCATGGGCTTCATCCATTTAGTGGCTGCCCACTAAGAATCCTCATTATTCAACTTTGTTCGAAAATCTGCCGACACTGGATCAGAGAATCCATAATAGTATTTGTAAAGCATTTATAGTTTTCTAATCTATCTACTATTTACCAATAGGGTGATTTCATATTATAACAATTTTTATGGTTGTGAAGGTGAATATGACTTACAAGAGTATGAGAGGCTTTTCAGTGGTTAGACCTAACTATTTATCATGTTATTCTAAATTATCATTTTATGTAAATAACATTGCTCAAATAACATAAATAAAAGTATTAACAATTAAATAATATAGGCTTAACATGATCAAAGACATGTGACTTGCCTCCTTCTCCAGAGACTTTGATTACTTCTTTATAGGATTCAAGTTTACCACCATCTACCTTAGTTACTCAGTAGCTTATTCGTTGACCAATTAGTCGCATCCGGATACTAGAGCAAAAGAACAAATACAAATAAGTTTCTACTTTGTAGAATGCAAGTTAGGAATAAAATACAATAAAATATCCAAAAATAATATAAAAAGTGTGTTTGAGAGGATAGGGTTTAAACTAAATTTGGATTGAACAAGTTGAAAATGGGCTAAACAGGTTCGAAATAGTCGAATGAGTATAAACAAATGTATAAGATTTTTGATAAATAGTAACGGGTCAGGTGAATAGTACCAGGTTGGCACTATTCATAGCAAATCGGGTTAGTGAAAAGTAATGAGTTTGGGCTGAAATAAATGGTTATACAATACTAGGTTGATGATGAATAATTTGGCTGTGTTAAGAATATTGCTGGCTTGCATAGTATGGGCTGACCCAGTTGGCCGATTGAGCTAAGAGCTGGCTTGGGTTGGCTTTTGCTAGCCCATCTTGATGGCCCAGAGAGCTAATGGACCAACTCAAGAGTGAGTGAGCTGGAGCTCGAATTCATGGCAATCGACACAAGGGAAACGATGGCGACGGTGATTTGGAGGCTGGCAACGGGGGACGGCGGTGAGCGGTGGTGCGGTGAGTAACTACGGGACACGAGCAACCCATATTGGGCACATGCGCAGGCGGTGGCGGCTTATAGATGACTGTCGATGGCGGAGAAAATTGATAAAATGCCACTCCTTTGGAGTGGCTTCGATAAAATGCCACCCTCTACATTGCAATTGTTAAAATACCACCTAGAAGATGATTAACTCTATGATTTGCCCTTTTAGGGGATTTAGATATTTCTTTTTTGTTTTTTATTTTTTTTCACCAAATTTGTATACAAAATTACCCTAATACCCTTCTCAAAATACACTAGTCCTCCTCATCCGATCCATCTGCCGTTGTCTCCTTTTCCAGAGGGCTCCGAGAGACGAGAGAGAGGCGAAGGGGCTAGGGCGCCGCCGCTCCTCCGCGCCGCCGCGCGCGCGCAAGACGGACGGGTGCCGCGACGGGTGCCACCGCGCTCCGTTCGACGTCTTGGCCGCCGCCGCCACGGTGCCGCCTCGCCACGGCCGCCGCCGACGCAGCACGCCGCCGCCGCACGGAAGACCCCGCCGCCGTGCCCGCCGCTTTCCGCTGGGCTTGCCGCCGCCTCCTGCTGGGCTTCTTCGCCGCCGCCTCCTGCTGGGCTTCTCCGCCGCCGCTTGTGCAAGCAGGGAACCGCCGCCGCCCGCACTGGGTAATTTCTCAACAATTGCCAGTACAAATCATTTTTTGTTGCATTGTGTAAGTGACAAAATCACATTATTCTGTCATGATCTTGAATTGTTCGTGTGATTAGTAATGCTCGTATGTCTGTCATGATCTTCCTACTGTTGATTAGTAGTATATATGTGCACCACCAAACCTCTATTCAGTAGGTTTTTGTTATCATGAATTCATCACATGTGTTCTTAATTCTTTACTATGTCAGAAAGAATACAATTGGGAGGAGAGAAGCTGGTTGGAACGAATTGACACCATGAGCAAGGATGTGTCCTCAGGGTAAAATCTTCCACTGATATTAGCACATTGTGGTTGCATTGAGTTAGATGGAGCTAACTCGATTTTTTTTGTTGGTTCAATTCGTTTAGGTCGGATTCAGAACAACGGTCTAGAGTAGATGCTAAATTGGTTGATTATGCGACAAGTTCAGATTCAGTGGTTTCAGTTGTAGATAAAGAACATCTAGATAGTTGTACAAGTGCACCTTTATTTATTGAGTATGGGTCCATTTCAGAAGCAGCGGTTCGAATTGAGCCCAATTCACAACTAGTTCAAATTGATCGATAACTTGGAGATCGAGCAAACACAAGATGACGAGGGAAGGATTCAGGTCATGAGTGATGACCAATTGTTTGCTCTTTTAGGCTTGAGGGATGAAGATGAAAGTGCAAAGAACTCCACGCAAGTTGATAGATCTAATAGTGCTATTGAAACAAGTGGTCCTGCGGTTATTGAGAGCACTGAAGGTGCAACTCTTCCTGTTGATGATGCAATACCGGGTGAACTTGTGATAAGTTATGACAAGAATAACCCTTGTATGGATCTTGGCAGTAAGTACCCATCAATGAAGGATTTTAGGTTGGCTGTGAGACAGTTTGCAATTAACAAGGAGTTTGAGCTTGACATAGTGAAATCTGACCAATGCAGATTTAGGGTAAAATGTGGAGTTGAGGGGTGTCTGTGGAATCTTGTTGGGCGAGGCGAGCGATAAAACTATAATGGTACTAACCTGATATATACTCTTGACATTACGTAATGGTACTATATTTAGGTATAATGGTTCTAATTGATTTTATTTATTTGGTATTGCAGTCACAGTTCATAATGAAGATCATAATTGTACGCTCTCGTGAGGATAAAGACAACTATGACTTCGCAGCTGGGTTGCTGACAAGGCTATTGATATCCTCAAGACCACTCCTAACAGGGGTGCCAAAGAGTTACAGAAAAGGTTACAAGATGATCACAAGGTAACAATCGGTTATGATACAACTTGGCATGGTAGGGAGAGAGCTTTGAAAGAATTGTATGGATGTTGGGAAGAAAGTTTCCAAATGTTGTATAGGTGGAAGGAAGAGGTTCTTAAGAGATCACCTGGTAGTGTTGTGGAAATTGACATCAAAGTAGTTGATGGGAGGGCATACTTTTATAGGTTTTTCTGTGCACTTAGACCTTGCATTGAGGGGTTTGTGGATGGTTGTAGACCATACCTTAGTGTAGATTCCACTGCACTAAATGGTAGGTGGAATGGACATTTAGCTGCAGCTACATCAATAGATGGGCATAATTGGATGTATCCAGTTGCATTTGGTTTTATAGACTCTGAGACTGAGGACAACTGGATTTGGTTCATGACACGACTCCATAAGGCAATAGGGATCTAGAACCTCTTGCTATTTGTTCAGATGCTGTAAGGGGTTAGAAAATGCAAGATAAAAGGTGTTTCATCAAGCTGAACAAAGAGAATGCTTTATCATCTTATGAAAAATTCCGAAGAAGTTCCATGGTGACACTTTTGGGAATATGTACCTGCAGCTAGGGCTTATAGGAGATGGTATTCAAAAGCACATGACCCTATTATTAATGGAGCTCTGAAGTTTGGAAATATTTGACAACATATCATAAACTCAAGTGGATGAGGTGTGGCTTCAACACAAGAATCAAGTGTGACTATATCACAAACAATATTGCTGAAGTTTTCAATAATTGGATTAGTGGTATCAAGGACTTGCTCGTTGTTGATCTAGTGATAAGATAAGGGAAATGATAATGGTTCTATGGGATAAGAGAAGGAGGATTGGAGAAAGGTCGCATGGTCGGATCCTTCCATTGTAATGCACCAACTAAAGGCAAGGACCAGAGGATTAGGACATTTGAAGGTTGTAACAGCAAGTTTACATACCGCAGATGTGTGGGACAATAGCAAGGATTTTGGTAGGCATGTTGTTGCGACCACGGCGAAGACATGCACATGTGAGAGTGGCAAGACACCGGCAGCCTTGTGGGCATGCATTGGCTTTTTAACAACTCAAAAGAATGTGAACTTAGAAGAATATATTGACGAGTGTTACTCTATAGACAAATTCAAGGTGCATACAGAGAGAGATACCAAGAATGCCCGACAAGTCACAATGGCAGAGGTGGAATTGCCTTTCGATGTGGGTGCACCACTAGGCAAGAGGAGTGGGGAGACAAGTGGAAATTGAGGATTAAAGGATGTCTTGAGACCGTGGCAAGAGTAGTGCAAAAATGACGACAAGAAAAAGAAAATGGTTAGAGGACCATTACATGCAAAAGATGTGGTGAGAAGGGTCATATGCAAGCTAGCTACAAGTGTCCACTTAATGGTACCAAAAAAAGGTAACATTTTTATCTCTATATGACCTTTTAATTTTTCATTGTTGTTATTTATTAATCCTTTGCGTATGCTTATTTTTAGGAAAAGGAAGCCTAGAAAGAATAACACAAAGTACCCACCTGAACCTTCTACGCCAATAAGGACAACAGACAGGGATACAATAATGCAGGAAAGCCCAGGAATGGTGACAAGAAGGTAAGTAAATTGTTTGTGTGTGAATTATATAACTATATTGCTGTCTGTGAGTAACTTAGCTTATATCCTTATTTGTGCAGGCGCCTTGCAATGCTGCTAGGAGACAAGACATCTACAACTGGAGGAGGAGGAGGCACTATGGGAGAAAGGGCTTGTGGAGGAATAGGAGACACTTTGGAAGCAAGTAGTTCTTCTATCCCTAAGAAGAAGAAAATGACTCCTAAGAAAAAGAAGAAATGATCTACCTCCTGTAGCTATCTAAAAACCAAATGAGATGTGAACTCAATGTTTTGTGGACTCATTTTGTACTGAGATGTGAATTCAATGTTTTTATGATCTCATTTTGTACTGAGATGTGAACTCAATGTTTTTATGATCTTATTTTGTACTGAGATGTGAACTCAATGAAGCTGGGCTATATTTATTGGAAATGGTCTAATTGCCATTGTAGCTGGGCTATTTGCAAACCTGCTTGCTGACAACTTGGGCTTTGGTCCTGTGGCTCCTTTTGATGCTGCTGCATGCTTCCTGGCAATAGGCATGGCTATCATAATGTCCTCATGGAGTGAAAACTATGGAGATCCATCTGAAAGCAAGGACTTGATGGCTCAGTTCAAGGTTGCGGACTCTTGCATATTGATTTTAGTTTCTTTTTTTTTGTTTCTTGCAATACAGAAGCTCTTATCATATTTTACATATGCTGCTGATTGGAGTACGTTAAATGCTCATTCTCACATGGTTTTAGATATAATATTGTGACGGATTGCTTATTTGATTGCTATATCTTTTACTTTCCATTGAAATGAAAATCATACTGATTCTAAAGATATCTACATCCAGATAACTACATTTGGTTTATGATCAGTACAGTTTCCTATTGTCAAAGCAAAGAAGCACCTGTAAGAATGTAAAGTGTTTATAATTCATGGCAGTTTTTTTTAAGTTGCTGTTATCCTATATGCACTGAAGATTCAGAGATTCAGAAACAGAATTTACCAACAATATATTTTGACTATAGTTCTTTTGGATAGAGAAATTTGTCTGAAGTTCATGATATATGGAAGGGCTGCACTAGGTGTTACAGCCCAAGCATTATTGCAGTTTGGTTTGGTTTGTAATACTTCGGTTCAGTTTGCAATGACAAAGGAAGACCATAGCAATCAGGTTGCCATTAGCAAAGAAGAAAATGATGTACTCAAACCAAATGCCTTCCAGGTTGCTCATTCAGGTTGGGGGTACGGAAGACCATAGCAATCAGGTTGCTCATTCATCACTGCCATCACATATTTCATCTGCAATGCTTCCAGGAGCTCAGGTTCCAGGAGCTGAGGTGCTGTCAGCATTCCAGGAGCTGAGGAGGTCATTCATCACAGCATTCACAAAAATAACCACAATTTCTGATCATTCACATGGTGTCACAAAAAAAGAATCACAATGTCGCACAAAGTAATCAGCATTCACAAATAAACTACCATTCACAGAACAAGCACCATCACAAAAATTTGACTGCAACCATTCACAAAATAAGCACCACAGGAGGAGGCGGCGGAGAAGCCCAGCAGGAGGTGGCGGCGGAGAAGCCCAGCAGGAGGCGGCGGCAAGCCCAGCGGGAAGCGGCGGGGTCTTCCCGTGCCGGCGGCGGCGGCCCGTGCTGCGTCGCGCGCGCCGTGGCGAGGCGCACCGTGGCGGCGGCGCGCACCGGTGGCGATGGCGGCGGCGCCCGTGGCGGCGGCCCAAGACGCCGAACGGAGCGCGGCGGCACCGTCGCGGCACTCGCTCAGGCGCGCGGCGCGGCGGCGTCGCACGGCGCGGGCGGGCGGCGGCGGCGAGGCGGCGCCCCATGCCGGTGGCGGAGCGGCGGCGCCCTAGCCCCTTCGCCTCTCTCTCGTCTCTCGGAGCCCTCTGGAAAAGGAGACGGCGGCAGATGGATCGGATGAGGAGGACTAGTGTATTTTGAGAAGGGTATTAGGGTAATTTTGTATACAATTTTGGTGAAAAAAAATAAAAAAGAAAAAGAAATACCTAAATCCCCTAAAAGGGCAAATCATAGAGTTAATCATCTTCTAGGTGGTATTTTAACAATTGCAATGTAGAGGGTGGCATTTTATCGAAGCCACTCCAAAGGAGTGGCATTTTATCAATTTTCTCGTCGATGGCGGCATCTGCCCGAAATAGGAGCATGACACAACGGGGCTATGGCAAAGTTTCAGCTGAATTGGCGGTGGTTCGAGCATCTATGAGGTAAGGGGAGCTTGGTGATGGTGATAGCTTATCTTGAGGAGCTCTATGGGAGGCTAGCGACGATGGCCGTGGCTAGCGGAGCGATAGTGCACGACAATGATGATCTTGGGATGGTGAGGCTAGGTGGGAAGCTAAGGGATTGCTTCGTGGTGTAAGGAGATGCTACGAGAATGACTAATTTGGTTGGAGTGAGGACGGAAGCGAGAAATTTTGAAGGTGGCTGAGGCTCACCGGATTTGAGGATGACGACAATGGCACATCTTCATGTGGCCGAAGAAGAAGGTGGTGGCTCTAGCATGAGGGTGCATGAAGGGGAGGCGAAGGACCGAAGGTAGCCACTAGCCTTGGCTTTATAGCTGGAGCTAGGCGATAGCACCAGTAGCCACGTGAGGCGAGCTTGCCGCCTGGGCAGCGGCATGGATAGCTACACAGATTTGGCATTAGGACGATGACACGGTGATAACGTAGGAGTAGTCATTCCTCCCTAGAATGGGCATGTGAGGTGTCAGCGAAGAATAGTGGAGGCACGGCGTGGACTATTGCATGGTCTTTGTGGGTGAGCGAGCAGTGTGGGCACAAAAGTGGCGGTAGCCTCTGCCTCCACCCCGCCTGTTGTGTCCATTTGTGCATCCATAAAGCGATTGCAAATAGTTCAAATGTCATGGAGCCTGTTCAGAGTGGTCGTTGGGGACGAGACAATCAGTGCCTGCCCGAGTATACTGAACTTGGTAAAGGAGGTTGCCAGGAAGTGTGGTGGGTTGCCGCTTGCATTCACCGCTGTCGGCGGCACCATGAGGTTCAAGAAGCAGCCACAAGAGTGGGTGAGCATGGTGAGGGCCTGTTCTTTTCCTCCGAAGCCAGCGGCTTTTGACTTTTGCTACAGTATCTAATTTTCAAACGGAGTATTTTCTCAAGACGGGGTTTACAAGTTAAATGATATATATGTTAATAGTCCAACATCTATACCATCCAAAATCGCAAGTGAGTATTTGTCTCTCCGTAATCTGTACCGTAAACAGCCAAAATTCAAAATTTTCAGTCAAAAGCCATAAGCTGCAGCCGTTGCCAAACAGGCCCTGAATCTGCTCAGGAACTTAGAGTTTGACAAGATCCCGGGGATGGAGACCAACCACTCTACCATGCCGCGAGTGTTGCACAAGAGCTATGACAACCTATGTCACCCTGTGCTCCAGGAATGCTTCCTCATGGTGTCTCTGTGGCCTGAGAACCGTGCCATTGATAAAAACGAGCTCATCGAGTACTAGATCGGCGACGTGTATCATATCTTCTAAGATAACCCACTATAGTCGCAATATTATTTTTCTATCTCTCATGGCAGTGTGACAAGCTTCCACATACCGACAACTCAGTGTTCGATAAACTGATGAGCAAGACCAATTAACCTCTCCTAAATTTTGATCTTAGATCCGCCAATTTTTCAGGCCAACGCTGTTGCCACCGGATGCTGATGCGCATACGCGACACCCTTGTCGATGCTCGCCTTCAGCTGCGGCTTCAGGGCTTCCAGCGCGCGCGCCTCGTAATCCGTCAGGCCCTTGAGCTCCGAGCCTACCACCTCTTCCACGCCTTCCTTCCCGAGCTTTACTCTCGACGCGAAGAACGGCAGCTCAGTCACTTGGGATTGCACGTACGCGCACTCGTACACGTCGCCGTTGCCCTCGAGGGCTCGCAGGGACGCCTCGACGAATCTTGCCGCGGCATACGCCATGGACAATGTGGCAGAGCCGTCGCCGGCCTTGGCCTCCACCACCTCGGTGCCGGCGTTCTGGATCCTTGCGGTGAGCTCCTCGACCTCCTCGTCGGTGAACGATGTTTTCGGTCTTGCCTTTGACAGAAGCGGCAGGATCGTGATCCCGGCGTGTCCCCCGACGACCGGCACGTCGACATCGGCGAGGGGGAGCTTCTTCTTCTCCGCCACGAACGTGTTGGCCCTGACGACGTCGATCGTCGTGAGGCCGAAGAGCTTCCTCGGATCGTACACGCCCTTCTGCTTGAGCACCTCGGCGGCGATCGGGACGGTGGAATTCACCGGGTTGGTGATGATATGGATGAGCGCCCCGGGCGCGTTGTCTGCCACGGCCTCGACGAGATCCTTGACGACGCCGGCGTTGATGCTGAAGAGGTCGTCCCGCGTCATGCCGGGCTTCCTGGAAACCCCGACGGGGATGACAATGACGTCCACGCCGGCCAAGCTGCCGGCGAGCTCCTCCTGTCCGGTGAAGCCGACGACCTGCGCTGGGGTATTGCAGTAGCTGAGATCGGCAGAGAGTCTCTTGACGTTCGCAATGTCGTACAGGTGCAACGCCGAGACGAGCGAAGACATCTTGATCAGGAGCGAAAGAGGCTGCCCGATCCCTCCCGCCGCGCCAAGGATTGCCAACTTGTAGCCGCCGGCCTGCGCGACGACCCGGTTTCCGCCGCGCAGCCTTGGCCCTCTTGATCTCAGCTTGCCTGAATGCCAATGTGAGTTGCTACTTGCTTGGCCAAGAAAGCAGCTCATTGATGGAGCTGATCTTAGAGAGTTGAAACCACTAAACTGCTCTGCAGCGAGGGTACTGGCTCCAAGTCGGAGCTGCTTGTTCAGGGGAGCTGAACCGAGTGACAGAGAGGAAATTGCAGCAGCTGCCATCTCCTAGGATCTGTAATAATAATGAAGAAAGATTCAGATATTAAGAGTCAGAAAGATTCAGATATTAAGAGTCAGGAACTAACCGGTACTACAGTTATTTGCAGGAAACTTGTACCTGAAAGAGCAGAGCACAGAACATATTTCGGTACCATATATAGCACAATGCTTAGGCACAGAAAACCTAGGCAATCAGTGCTTTACCATGAAATTTTCAATATAATCTTGTGATGCATTTCAGCATACATTAACATTCCTGTACAGAAATGGCAAATACAGAGAAGTGTATGGTAAATCCATGGTCATGGCCTCATGGGTAGGCTTTGAATGCAATTACACCGCAAAAGCAGACTTCTAAATTCACAAACATTTCGACTTGCCAACTGTCTAACAGACAACGTTGAATTGTTGGTAAATGATATAGCCTTCATTGCATCAGCAGCTAGTACTGCTGTGTCCATGTTAGCCCCCTCCCTCCAAATATGTATCTACTAATTCCACATCAATCAAGAAAAATGACCACATCCACAAGCATTTTGATTCAAAAATTAGGACCTATGCATTCAGATTTCAGGCACACGCACAGAAACTTGCGTTCTTGGAGAAGTTAGGACTTAGGAGAGCAGAAGCAGCCAAGAATCTTGCTTAGAAGTTAGAACCAACAGAGACACTAATCTATCATTGCATAAAAAAAGCCATCATGAATGAGAGGAACAAACAGGTAGACATACAAGAATTAAATGGAGAGGAGAGGAGCACCTGAGGAGAGAGCAAAGAGGCTGGTGCCCGTGGTGCGAGGGGGACAAGGCCGCAGCCGAGCGCTGCAGCGATGTCTTGGCTTTTTGGCGTGTGATTTCTTCGAGATCCCACCAGAGCCACAAATTTTCGGGGGGAGAAAAGGATGCCTGTGGCTGTGCAGGTTGCAACTTACCAGCAAAAAAATATCATTTTTCCCTAAAAACAAAATTATCTATTTAGTAATTTCCCACTAAAAGCCTATTTTATTTGGGGAATCCCTACTCTCACTTTAACCACTTAAAGCACTTCAGCCCATTAAAGCCTCAAATACTTTTCTATGCTCACGAGATAACATCTTTACCTTTTTTTACTCCTACTCCTTCGTCTCTTCTCCAACTAGCGAGGCATAATACTAGACTAAAGTTTCTGTCTTCCTTGCCCCTCTCTCTCCTTTCATCTCTATCGCCATGGCCATGGTTGGCAAGAGCTTACATGCTCTTCCTCCCTCCCTCCCTCCCTCTCTCGCCACTCACGGTTGGAGCTCCTGTGAATGCCCTCTCCTTTTCGTGGTTACTATCAATTGTACTCACAAGCGCCATATAAGCCAATTATACTCTATCGTAAGTGGGCTTAGAGTATGCACTCCATGAGTGTCGTGGCCATGGTTGATGAAGAATGAAAGCTCACCCTCTACAAAGATGTGGAATGTTATAATATGTTGTTTGAACTGTTGCAATAAGAATTTTGAGATGTTTCATCTATTTGTTTTTTATTGTTGCAAAAAAATTTGAAATTTGGGTTTGGGACTTCAAGATATTACACCATCTTATTAGAAATGTTAAAATATCGTAAGGTCATAAATTTGTTGTTTGGACTTTCTAGTCTTGTTTTAGCACTTGGCTAAGTTACATATTCATGACTCATTCAATTCTTTTCTGTTGAAAAGGTAATATTTTTTTAATTTCTTCTCAACATACTACTGTTATTATGCAATTTGTTGCATACATTGATTATGAATATTGCAAAGTTTGTTAACCGATGTTGCTCCGAAACGTCCAATAGAAAGCCTTTCATTGATGTACGGAGGTCCCACTTACGGTGTAATAGCACATATCTGAATCCAAATTCTAAACATTTCAAACCAACGAAGATACATTACATCTAAACGCACCAAAAGTCCAAAAATGGATTGGAGGTGAATATTAGTATGCCAAACCCTTTGAAAATTTTAGGTTTTCGCTTGGAACATAGTAATTCTTTCAAAATTCTCTAGGATTTAAATGTTTTATATGAAATTCCTATAAAATTTCTGCATTCCAAATGAGACTAAGACGAACGTTAATTACCTATTGTACTCAAATCTCAACTGATATTTTTAATCCAATGGTTGAGAGAGATTAGTAAGGTGTGTCGACACATGGTGCAAAGTAGGTATGCAAATCCAAATTCTGAACACGTATACACTACATCGAAACACGACCCAACAAAAGAGGAAGGAAAAAAAGAAATCTACAAGATAGGAAAAGCCCCATTGGCCTCGTCCAGTCGTCCTCTCCCCCCTCACCTCTCCTCCCCTCCTCCGCCACTGCAGCCATGGAGGCTGGAGAAATCGGTGGCGCTCTCCTGTTCGTCCTTCCTTCACCGATTATCTGATTAATTTTTCTTGTTCTTGTCATGTGAGATTAAATAGGTTGATATGTTTTTTTTTCATTTTTGTGATTGAGCTGTGTGTAGGTGTTCAAGCTGTCGATAGGGGCGGCATGTGAACTCAAGTCGCCAAAGGACAAGATTATAGTCCAAGTGCTGGACGATTCCACCGATCCGTTTATCAAGGTAAACTTTCTAGTTTCCTTGTTGCATGGCTGGGGATTTTCCTCCTACTGAACCTCTTATTTTTGGAGAAGTGGAGAACCTGTGCACTTATCTACTTTTATATTCTACCTCAAACAAGTGAGACATGATTGTTGTTAGGAACATTTAGATTAGACCTCTTGTGCAATAGCAAGATGTTAACACTTTTGACAGAAGACTGTCATAGGAGAATGCAACTTGTATCGAGCTGGTTGAGTGGGTGCATACTGCAGAGAGAGCTCTTCTTTTTTTTGACGCGTTGGGTAGGTAAAAGGGTGGGCATTTATGAGATTAGTTGAATGAAAGCTACTTCACATTTGGCATTGAGGGAACTAAGACTAGTATTGTCACTGGGTAAAACACTTTACTATCATAACTTCATATCTACGAGGCATTTATTTGTTTTTAAAAATCAAAACTCTGCAGTACTCCTTGTAGTTTGCTCTTCTTTTTAACAATCTATTGTTGCATTTATAGGACTAAAAAAGCTCCTGTGCTATTTCATGAAGGTTCATTTCCAGAAAGTGAAGCTAAATTCAGTGAAAATTTAGGGAATAGAGCATGCGTAAACGAAACAATAGATGTCCCCGTCTCTCTTCAATATGCATAAACGAAACACTAGATTCCAGTCGACATGCTAGAGTAGTTATGTATCTGTGTGGTCACTTTGGTCAGTTGAACTGGTTACGTGGATGGGTTAGCTTAGTGGGCTGGGGCAGAAGTACTAGTTGGCTAGCACTAGTAACCTTTAGATAAAGCAGGGCAATGTCTGTTAGTGTAGTATAGTAAGCAGGTAGACCTCACTTGACCATCACCCATCAGATATGTATCTACTCCATTGGATTTATCTATGTCATCCAATGACAACTCAGTGTTTCCAAATAGAGTGCCAACACTGCTGCATCCATTTGCGCAGACACAGCAACAAAACTAAACCTTGCCTGAGGTCATTATTTCAATTGCAAACGAACCTTCAGGACCACATGCTACCAAGTGATTGAAATTTTAGTTCACCCATTTCCCGCTCATATAGGACTTCTGAGTTGCCAATCTCTAGCCTC
Source organism: Dendrocalamus sinicus (assembly GCA_036346575.1). Classification (NCBI taxonomy): domain Eukaryota; kingdom Viridiplantae; phylum Streptophyta; class Magnoliopsida; order Poales; family Poaceae; genus Dendrocalamus; species Dendrocalamus sinicus. The sequence goes on along the minus strand of CM070660.1, from coordinate 3,293,184 downwards.
AGACGGTCAGATTTCAGAGGGACAACAAGAGTATCGTGCATTAATGCTAAGATATGCTACTAGATCACAAGATATCAACCACCTCACATTCATTAATGGATGTAGATATGTAATATAAAGCATCTATGTTGATTGGATTACTTCGTGCTGCAGAATTTGGTGGAGCTTGAATGTGAGAGGTGGGCGAGCAAGGATGTGAACATCAAGTATGCCACAGAAGCAGCCTCAAGGGGTTTAGGGTGTGTTTGGTTGAGCTGTGGCTTCTGAAAAAGCTGCTGTGAGCTGTGGGCTGTGGAAAAGCTGCTGTAGGTTGTGGGCTGTGGAAAAGCCGTAAACTGTTTGGTTCAAACAAGTATAAACTTACCTCCTATCTCTATTTTCCTTGAAACAACTGTGAAACAACTCTCTATTTTCACCATTTCAAAAAGCAGAAAGCCAAAAGCCAAAAGCAGGGTCCAAGGTGCTTTCAAAACTCTACTACCCAAAAGTAGCTGCTTCTGAAAAAGCAGTTTCTGGTTTCCACCCCTTTGGTTGGCTTTTGGCTTTTTGGAAGCAAAAGCAGCTCCCAAAAACTCAACCAAAGGCACCCTTAAAGCAGGAGCCCTGAAAAAAGGAATGGAATGGGACTATGCCAAGCAATGTGAATATGTTGCCATATTTGATGCTGATTTCCAGCCTGAACCAGACTTCTTGCTCAGAACAGTGCCATTCCTCATGCACAATCCGGAAGTTGCTCTTGTTCAAGCTCGGTGGACCTTCGGTAAGTACTCCATTTCCTCTGAGCTCTGGAGCATTACTCTTTCCTGCTACCAGTCTACCACAAATGAACAGTTTTGATTAGGCCATGGAATTAAAACTAAATTACAGAAGTATATTGAGTCCTCCATGTTAAACTTGTCATATATGCTTCGGTGCTTCCACATTTCAGTAAATCACCACAGAGGAATGCTTTCTCCATCCCATATCCCATTCTTCGGAAAATTTCCAGAAAGGCTGCTTCCAAAACTAACATGTGGAACTTGGATAAGAAACCTCACTGTTGTGGCTGTACAAAACAAATATCTCCTTGCACTTTCATGAACATCTAAAATATATTTTGACTGATCCCATGTAATGTACTCCTATCAATCATGACAATGCCAGAAACAAGGTATAAAAACAGTTCCGAGAAAATTTGACATGGAAAATACTGCTAGCGTATTAACATCGCAAGCATTTATTTACTCTGATCGATCCAATTCTTAATTGAAAGAATTTTCCAGTGAATTACACTACAAGCCTGTTGACAAGGGTACAAAAGATGTTTTTCGATTACCACTTCAAAGTTGAGCAGGAAGCAGGATCGGCAACCTTTGCCTTCTTCAGCTTCAATGGTACACATCTTTACAACTTAAGGATTCTAAAGATCATGAAGTAAACAAAATGACTCCAGAACTTAGATTATAAAACCAAACAATCTTCTAAAGACATGTCTATTCTAAGGAACCGCTGGAGTGTGGCGTACAACAGCCATCAATGAGGCAGGAGGTTGGAAGGACTGCACTACAGTTGAAGGGATGGACTTGGCAGTTCGAGCAACCCTGAAGGGTTGGAAATTTATAAATGTTGGGGACATCAGAATAAGTAGTCCTCATCCTATACTAATGTTGTCAAAAGTAAAATAGTTCTATGTAACCATTTGACTGGGCAAACACGTTGTAGGTTAAGAGTGAACTGCCATCCACTTACAAGGCCTACTGTCGACAGCAATTCCGGTGGGCCTGTGGTGGTGCAACTGCAAACTTATTCCGAGAGATAGCAAAGGAAATTTTGTGTGCTAAGGTAGGTTTCATTTCTCCCTCATTGACAAATGAAAAGCCAAAAACTCATCCCATTGTTGTTCCGTTAGGATGTATCACTCCTCAAGAAGTTCCATATGCTCTATAGCTTCTTCTTGGTTTGGAGAGTTGTGGTCCCTACAGTCGCCTGCATTCTCTACAATGTCATAGTCCCCATATCAGTCATGATCCCGGAGCTATTCCTGCCAATCTGGGGTGTCGCCTATATTCCTATGGCACTTACAGTGGTCACAGCCATAAGAAATCCAAAGTTAGTTTGTCAAAAACTGTGCTTTAAGTTCCAATACAATTGCTCATCTCTGCTTCCCCACAAACTAAAATTTAATGTCCTTGAATCTGTCTCTGCAGAAATATACACATAGTGCCATTTTGGATTTTGTTTGAGAGCGTGATGACAATGCATCGTGTGAGGGCTGTACTGACTGGTCTACTGGATTGTCAGAGTTTAACCAGTGGATTGTGACAAAGAAAGTAGGGAACAATTTTAAGGAGGACAATGGAGTTCCCTTGCTTCAGAAAACCAGGAAAAGGTTGAGACAGGTAAAACCTCTTAGTCAATGTTATGCGCATCTTAAACTATCAGATATCATATGCTATATTGTAATTGACATTATCTTTTTCTTGCAGAATCAACTTTCCTGATATTGGATTTTTGGTGTTTCTTTTCTTCTCTGCATCATACAACCTTGTCTTCCATGGGAAGACTAGCTACTATTTTAACCTCTATCTCCCAGCATTAGCATTTGCACTTCTAGGGCTAAACTTCACTGGCACTTGTGCTTGGTGTCAATGACAAGGATAATACCTAAACTGTACGAATTGCTGTTTTGCGATTATTTTCTGGGTCTTCAGACAACCTTAGATGCATTTGATGGCGTCGATCTGTGCACTGACAACAGTTTCAGTCTGTCATAGTTCTGGGCGATGCTTTTTTTCAGAACACTAATGTACCGTTTGGTGGAGGCAGTAGATTAATCCAATACCATCTGTCCCTGTTTATTTGTGAGCGATGCTTTTTCATAATACTCAACAGAAAACGCAATGTGTGTTGAACTGTTGATTTTTGTGGACTGCTAACTTGTTCTAGCATGTGCCCCTGTTTTCGATGCATGCATGATTAAATGGAAGACGTACACCATGCAAAATTTTATAAGCAGAGTTTCACCCAAAATAAAAACAGGAACAGTGTTTGCTAGGTGAAATTCTGGCTGCAAGCAAATTTTGGCATAAAGGCAAACTTGGCCTGAACCAAACATACCTTGCCCCTAGGGACCCTCAAGCCTACAGGCCGGCAGAAAACAGTGCGTACGATGAAGACGCTAGTGCCAGTAAATAGCAGTAGAATGGGTAATGTGCATCCACATTCACAGTTTAACCTAGGTTTCATTGATGAGCAGACATGTGTCCATTGCTGGTGCCAATATCTTCTTCACTAGATGACTATTGACTTTCTTGAGGCACACTTTCATTGTTATCAAGAAGTAGGAACAGATATTAGAGATGTACATATCTAGCCGGCATTGATGTTTAGTGTGTACTGGTGTTAGTGTTAAGGGTGCAAACTCAAGCGATAAAAACTCTCCTGTGCTATAATTTGGCATTTTCCTCATTCCTAGTCGCACTTGCTAGTATCTTAGGGACTGTTTGGGAGAGCTCCACCAGCTCCAGATCCACGAAAAACAACTCCACTCTACAAAATTTTACTCAAACGCTCCAGCTCCGCGAAATCTGGATTCACCAAAATCCTAGATCTGAGGGCCAGATCCATGGATTTCATGGAGCTCCTCAAAGGGTGCTCCACCGTGGAGTTGGGTGGTAATTACCCACCAATGCCACTGGTTACACACAAAAGTGACCGTTCCCACTAAAATCTCAATTTTGTGGATCTGGAGCTGTTGTACAAGCCAAACACTCCATGGTGGGATCCCAGATCTACGGTGGAGCTGCTCCAGATTCACGTTTTCAATAGTGGAGCTCTCCCAAACAGGCCCTTAATACAAGGTGCTCGATACTAATAACCAAATAGCCAGGACATTAGTAAGAAAATATCAGGAAGGAAAAAAGAACAACACAAACTTCTTCAATAACAGCGGGAGAACTCAGTTGCATATACCCAATCTCAAAAATAGAAAAAAAATACATGACAGCATCACTCGTGGAATCCCTGTTAGTCGTTTGACTCGTGCTCAATTCACGTGAGAGCAAGTCTTTCGGTTTTGTTAGTATCGTATGCGACATGGCCTGGTCGTGAAATCGTATAGGTGGTGGCGTAGAATAAGGGTGATTTAACTACCACGTTTAGACTAGGATTTTATTTAAATAGCTGATTAATACAAAAAAAAAGCTGCTCAGTTTGCTAGCAGCATAAAAACTCTTATGTTCTTACTCTGTTCTTCTAACTTCGTGTGTATTTGAGTGTGAGATCAGACATGTTCTTGCTCTGTTCTCCTGTATGGAAGTAGCCTGTGGATTCATCTGAGCTGTCCAGATTTGTACGCATGTTCGGAATTCTACTACTAGTAGCGATCTGGGGTCCACTCGTCAGCCTCGAAACTAAGTTAACAGGCAAATTTCTTGCCTTGATGCATCTCACAATGGGCTATGTTGTGTGTTTAAGAAAGATCTTTCAGCCTCATCTTTTGCTTTGCTTTTGTAATGGGCCTATGGGAGAAGTCCATTACTAGGCTCACCTTTGGGCCCAAATTAGTTCTCTTTCTCGATACCTTCTCTTATATGGATAGGCCTAAATTTGCACATCCAAATATAGCCCAATACCAACAATGATTTGATGAGATTTGTCTATAGTTTTTTCAAATAAATAAATAGAGTAGCTTCCTTCTTATTTTAAAATAATTTATCAGATAATTTTTTAGAAATAGTATACCTATTTTTTATTCATTCAATTTAACGCTCCGCTCATTTCGGCTTGAGCTTCTGGCTTTTGGCTTTTTTCACTATTAATAAATTTCATCTTTTTTGAACTTTTTGCTTTTTTGAGCTTTTTGCCGATTCTTTTTTCCCGTGTTTGTTTATATTATACGTGACGAGCTAATATATTTTTTATTTTAAAATTTTTAAATTTAATTATATTAAATAAGTCACCATCAGTTACAGTACAAAATAAATCAGTTACAGAAAAATTTCAGCCTAAATAAACACGGACTAAGACCAAAAGACATAAAGGAAAAAGAACACATCCGGATAGTACGTGTGGGACCTGCACGTCGGCCGTGCGTACCCGCTTCCATTCTTCTAGGGTGTGTTTGGTTGCCTGAATCTCCTTCGTCCTGGCTGGGTGGATCCGTATAATCTGAGAAAGATGCTGTTTGGTTGCCTGTATGAGTGGATGCAGGTTGTATAAGCGGATGCAAAAATGCGCCTTCATCCTGGACGGGTGGATACGCTCAAAATGAGCTTCACTGGCCATCCTGGATGGGTTGATGCAGTGTATCTTATGCGGTCCTACATGTCAGCCTCTCAGGTTTGGTAGACTGTATCCGCTCATACAGGCAACCAAACAGCATCTTCAGTTTTCTTGCATCCGCTCATGCAACCTCACCAAACATCTTCTTTTTCTGAAATACGATTCCACTCAACTTGCATCTATTCAGTCAGGATATACGATACAACCTCCATCCACAAACCAAACACACCCCTACAAACTTCCGGAGTAACGTAGAACAGCGCAGCCTCCACGGGGACCCCACAAGCAGCGCGACCCATCGCACCAACGGAAAATATCTTAATTCTCGAATGTTCGGGAAACCTCGCGCCGTTCCCAATTCCAACTCGACCACGGCAGCCTCTCCAACCGCCAAACGGACCACACGCGATTAGGGCCCACAGCGCAGAGACAGAAGGCGCCAGCCCATAATCTTCCAGAACCTTCGCCTCCCCCCATCTTATATACCCGCCTCCTCCAAAACACCAAAATATCGCACACAAAACAGAAGGAAAAAGAAAAACAAAACTCTCTCTTTCTTTCCTCTCCTCTCCCGAGCTCGGCTCCCATGGCCTCGGCGACCGACGGCGACCGCGCGGCGGCGGGCATCCTGCGGCTGCTCCTGGGGATGTCCATGGGGCCGTCGGCGCCAATGCCACAAGGCGGGCTGGTGATGGTCCAGCACTTCATCGTCGACGGCGACGGCGATCTGTTCTCCGGCGGGGTCGGCGGCGGCGTTCCGCCGGCGTCGAAGGCGGCGATCGCCGCGCTGAAGGAAGTGCAGGCCGGGGAAGGAGGGTGCTCGCTGGGCGACTGCGCGATATGCCTGGACGGGTTCGAGGCCGGGAAGGGGATGCCGTGCGGGCACCGGTTCCACGGGGAGTGCCTGGAGCGGTGGCTTGGCGTGCACGGGAGCTGCCCCGTCTGTCGCCGTGAGCTGCCGCCGGCAGAAGCGACGGAGGAGCAGAACGACGGCGCGGCGGCGGGCGGCGAGAGGCGGAGGCCGAGGGGAGCCGTGGTGGTGACCTACCTGGTGCTGGGGGACGGCGGCGGCGAGGAGAGGCGGCGACAGGAGCAGCAGGAGAGAGAGGAGCCATGGACCATTAGGATAGAGGACGTGGATTAGGATAGGATTAGGCTTCAAATTGGTTTCGATTGGTTTAAGGTGGTGGTTGATTGGTTCTTCTACTTTTTGTACATATACACCAGCCATGAGAGGAGGAAAAATTGGGGGTAAATGTGAATATTTTGATATTTGGAAGATGATGTACCAACCTCCTTGTGTCGATGAAATGCGTTTTCACAATGAGAAGACGTTTCTCCTGCCATGCACTTGTGTGGTTAACAGTCGTGATCTTTTATCAAATCTATTGTATGGTGTTTCTATTTGGAAGGTGGAGAGAATTTTCCGTTGCTTCAAGATGAACAGTGCATGCGTTGCTTAAACTGCTTGCTTGTGTTGTAGCAGGAAGTTTACATGCCATCTGGAAACAAGGCACGAAGCTACATAAAGCAATAGCTATGTTTTTTTAGTTGCAACCAATAGTTTTTATCTACGTTTTTTATATGACAACAGACGATAAAGATGTCAATGTAAAGGGAGATTGGATCATATACCCTCCCTTTAGTTGAGAAATTGGATTTACCCTCTACATCTCAATGACACGTGGGGTCATCATAAGTCACTGACACGTGTGTTAGGAGGGTAAATCCTCAATTTTTATCTAAATGGAGGGTATATGATCAATTTTTTCCGATGTAAATGTTGCACATAATTCTAAGTTTAAAAAGCCGTTTGAAGAATCTATACCTTATTTTCGATTTTCGGAGAAGCTAAAAAGTTAAAATGTCAAAGGAACAAGAGCAATAGGTACGCTGTATCAAAACTGAAGGCCCCTCTGCATTGAGCGGAAGAAATTTTGATGGACGGTGACCAGTAGCAGTGAAAATGACAAGTAATTTTGTCTCGAGAGCTGAAGATTTAGTCATTCTTGTCATGTACTTCTCCTGGGGCTTTATGTTCATGTATGTCCAGAGATTCTGCCCTACTATTTTAGTTGCTCAAAGTACATTCAAGAGGCACTTTTCTTAATAGAAAATGGTACAGGACTATTCTGTACCAGTAACCAAGATATTACACCCTTCGTGGATCAACGGGTTTGCATGTTAACTATCTTCAGAAAGTCGGGAAAGAGAGCCTTGTATCCTCTGGTTATGTAAGAACTCAGACAGAACCTCCACAGGTACACGAATTTACACTTGAATGTTACTATTTTTCTAGGTGCTAACTGATCGATGAGCTAATAATCTCTGTACATATCATCACGATTCAGCAAGCTGGTGGTTTGACCTGACTTCACATCATGTCCCGGGTGCCTTTGGAGTGTGACGATCGTTAGGGCCAGAACCAGGGTAGTCAGTCGTCTGCAGAACCATCCTTCCAAACATCTCCTCTACGATGGCATCGCTTCTGCTCCCATCATCCTATAACATTTTGCGGACAAGTCAATAAGATCAGATCCGGAGGAACTATATGGAATTTGAAACATGTTGTCTGAACTTAAGCAGGAACAGCTATTTGAATTTGAGGTATGGTTTGGTTCCGACTCCTCAGCGTGCTATTTGTCACTGTTTCAACTTACTGGATTAGACAGTGGTCCATGCTGCATAAGAAGGAGGAGCGTCCGTTGTTCAAGCACGGCTGCAGACATTTCGAGACTTTAATGTTGGCGATCTTTGCAAAGTTTGGTTGGTGCTTCCGGAATCGACTTGAAGCGTAGCTTTCGGTTTCGAATGGAAGCGTACCTTTTAGTTCTTTTCTAATCGTTGGTTGCTCGTCTTACATGGGCTAACTTTTTGTCGCTTTTGTTTTCTCTTGTGGCTGTGAGAACTTAAGCCTTATGGCTTGTTTTGTGGTTAACGCTCAGCTGTGTACCATTCCCGGATGGTAGAGGCTGGAACTTTTGTTCCATTATCTAAAAAATTTGTCACTGTTTGACCTAACTGTTATGTTTTAAAATACTCTAGTTTAACTTTTAATTTTTACTCAAATATCAAAGTACAAGACCTCATGATCAAGAATGACACTATGAGATAACTTAAAATGAACAGTTGCACTTGCACATGGCTTTGCTTTGACTTCTAATTCTGAAACGAGGGCCTTAATTTTCGATTTTTAGGTCGTCATGAGGTGCGAACTGCAACTGTGTGTAGATGTCGAGCTTAGCCGACATCCAGACTCAACGCAACTATTCAATTCCGACTGCAAACAACAGATGCAGGCAAAATCAGGAGAAGTGTTTCTATGCTTACCTCTCTGATAAGAGTAACATTAATTTCAAAGCACATGAAGAGGTAAGTAACATATATCTTATTGGAATTAATCTTGTTTTTTATTTAGTGGTATCCAAGTCTGTAATAGCATTTGAGTCAAGTCCGTGTACGAGTCCGTAGTAGAAGTTGAGTCGTATTGTTGAGTCCGTTTATGAGTCTTGTAACTAGTCTTTATAACGTGCAGTCTAGTCGTGTAATCAGATACAAGCAAAGGAGAAGCAATCGGTTGTGATCAAGGGCGATCAGTTGTGATTGAAAGCTGAGAGGGAGAGAAATAAAGAGAAAAGCGGAGTGCTTTGCTCCTAGGAAAAGTAATTGTGTTCGTGTATTGCATCTCGAGTTGTTGCTGTCATACTCAAAAACGCTAGTTTCAAAGGAGACTCGAGTACTCGAAGAGGCGGCAAATTGGTAGTGATCGTAAGTTGGAGTTGAGTGTGGTCAAAGGCACTACGTGGTCGAAACATCCGAGTGCTATCGGTCGAAAGCTTTGGCGGTAGAGTGGTCAAAGAGTTCCGAGTGCAGGGCAGTCGAAGACTCCGAGAGCGGAGCGGTCAAGCGTTAGAGCAAAGAAGTCGAAGCGTTTGAGGGCTAATTAGTTGAAGCTATGAGCACATGTTAAAGTGGTCGTATCCATTAGACATTGATTGCGTGAGCACGTATGCAACAGAGAAGGTGTGGTCGTTACGAGGACGTGCTGGTCGTAACAAGGCTACAAGTACGAGCTGATCGGGAAGACACAGTCGTAAGCTGAAGTGGTCGTTACTCGGTTACGAGTACGTGCACAGTAGCAAGAAGTGGTCGTAACCAGCCGAGTGGTCGTAAACCACAACGTGGTTGTAAACGGCTTGGAGTGGTCATTTTTCAACAGTTGAGTGGTCGTTTTTCTGATATATCTACTATTCATTATACTCTAAAAATTGTGTAAATTACTGATAAGAAAATCACAAGAGCACCTTCCAATCAGTAAACTGTGCGCGTGCTGAAGTAGTAAAGTACCTCTGCTGAATCACCGACGCCATGAAGTGGCGGAGCCTCCACCACCACCATCCTGCAGCTCCCTGAATCCGCATCAACAATTAGCGCAACAACAATTCAGATCGTCAGGAACTCCTTAATGGGACTAAACATGGAAAATATTACATCTCGAGGTGAATGAATTACTTGTGAAACCAGCTGCGTGAGAGGAGGCAAAGATGAGATGGAGAGCGAGCAGGATCACCAGCAAACGCCCGGCCGCCGACCTCCCCATGCCATCCGATTCCAAGCGGCAGCAGTATCTATCTCTCTGCGAGTCTTGGCTCAACGATACGCCTTGATTAAATTGCTGCGACTGCGAGGTCGTGAGCCTACTGCCCTCTTGCTTCCTCGACAGTAGACAGCTCATCATGGAGCACTGAAAACACACACGGAAAAGAAGTCTTTCCCACCTTGATGCAATTGGCTACCTACCTAACTTTATCTTACAAAAGATAAGGGGCAAGAAGTCCCAGCTCCTAGCCAGTGTAGTTGTTGATGATGATATTGCTGCACAGCCCAAAAGGTTAGCTTCCCAAGATCTCCACATATGCTGACGTGTTCCGCACAATTCTTGTGTCACATCGTTACCGATAAGCTAATGTCAGAAAAAGAGCAATGAAATGGAATTCTGGCAGTATATTATGTGGTTTTGGAGGGAGACAGTCTGGAGTGGAGCTATTGATGCTTTTGCTTCTCGCTCCTGCTAGTTCTCTGTGTTGGAATTCCTGACGTGTAGCTTGCTTCTGTTTCTTGAGTACCAGACTTTCAGTTTCTCGACAAAATAGATGAGCTAACTATGTGTTGAATTAGTCAAGGTGTTGAGCAAATTTGGGTCAGCTACCACTCGTTGAGTGCTATTACTACCTGATTTCAGAGCTTATCGCCGCTGCTACTTGTCTTTGTGTGTGACACGAAGATTAAATAGAATTCGATCGAGATGACAACTGAAAACAGGCTGGTGGCCACTGGGATGGGCCAACGATGGCAATAAAGTCAACTGCGTTCGTCATGCGATTTCAAAAGTGGTCAAGTTTATGCAAACTACTAATTGCTTCTGACCTTTAAGATCCTAATGAGCCAAATTTGATTTTTTTTTTCTGATACCTTTGTGTGTGCAATTTCTGAGAGAATACAAATTCATTCCCAGACGTCAGCATGACCTCTGCACAGTCGAGACTGAGGTAATGTATCTTTGATTGATCATCTGAACCTTAACCAGTTTCGATTATGTATGATGACCATCTGAAACTTAAGCAGTCTCTCTTCAAAGTACTCAAGTGACAGGGTAGAAGAACCAAATTTTCACAAAGGCGGCAGTGCCAATTTACCATACAGTGGTCCGACTTGCGAGGAGACTGCACGCAGATATGAACCATGAGCAGACGGGACATTGGGGTTTGGAATGGGACTGTGGTTGATTCATGGATTCAAGTAGCTTCTCCAATTCAGCGATCGATCTAACACTAGGTGCTTTATAGTTTATGCCATTGAGGTTTTCAAGGTGGATTGGTGGCCTACGAAACTGAGGATAACATCCACCATCTGACCATTACTCCTATGACATAGGAGAAGAGTAGTTACTGGAAGTGCAGTGCTGGCTGCTGAGCATGCTCTCCGCTGCTACAGGCCATCATGGACCATCCATGGTAGAGAAGAAGCAGCAGGTCAAAGAAAAGAAAAGTTTGCCAAAAAAAAACAAAAGAAAAGAAAAACTTACTGCACCCAATACTGCCTACTGAGAAGCCCACGAGGCACCGCAACACGATCCAGACACAGGGTGGGCCTTCGGTACTCGCAGGCAGGTTCTGCAACTTTTGGGCCAACCTGGAGCCCACGAGGTGTCAAGGACGACGGCCCGTAAAACAACAAGTGACAGAGAGAGAAGGTAGGGATTTTACTCAAACGAAATATTCAGGTTTACACCCTTCCTCTCAAAAGAGAGAGAAGCCCACATGGAGCACACGGTGTGCCGTATTAAAAAACTAAATTCGGACGGTAGGATTTGTTGTAAGCAAGGGCACTTTCGAAATTTTTCAACCTATTTATTACTAAAAATTGATAAAAAAAATATTCTAAAGTTGCTAAGAAAAATAACTAAAAATTCAAAAAAAAAAAACAAAACATCCCATCCTACGTCCTATAAAACTTATTATAGTTAACAAACTAGAACTACTAGTAGTGTGCCCGTGCTAACGCTACGATAAAATACAAAACAAGATAAAATTTGTAAAAAATAAAACGAACAATCAGATTCATTAAGATTCACGTCTCATATATTGTATAACCAAAATATTTTTTGAACCTTGAGTGTGTTGTGCGTCCTCCAGGCAATATTGACGCCGCAATACCGGAAGTTGCCGTTGCAATTGCTACTTTTATTTGGCTTTCTAAAACCGACGAGTTTAACAACAAAACTTTTCTTTATTTCTTTTATTCTTCCTTTGCATTTTAATGGTATTACACCTATAATCTGTGACCTCCAGATGAACCATCAACAAAACTCACCACCACACAACCAGATGTAGCTAACCTAACTCAACGATCGATCCTTGTGTCATTCACTAAAAATGGAACAAAGCCAGTAAATATGTTGAAAGTAAAACAATTTATAGGTCAGAGCATAAAAATGATGAAAATAAACCCCTGACCATGACCCATAGCATGGTGAATCTTTAGGATGGCAGAGCAGAATCACAAGAAAGTAACATTATATTCAAAACAGAGCCGAATGTGTAAGCAGCCAAATGATAAATCACATGGAAGTCATGGAACTCATGATTTAATCAACTGAGACAGGAAAATTTCATGACCACAGGAAATCAGTTCAGAATCCAGTGAAAAATACACAAGTCACCGACAGGGTACAACCATCAATCATCATCCTCAAGACTATCTGGTGCAGGATCAACAGAAAGATGTCGATATTGGCAACTTGAAATGGCGTAACGACCCCAAATGTAACAACTTCAAAATCAATAATCAGCATGTGTCAAATGGTAACAAGAGCAATCAAACGGTTCATGCTTTGTGTTCGCTGAAATTGAATTGGAATTTTGAAGTTATAAATTAGTAACAAAGCTACCATCTAGATTCCAATGAAGGCCAAAAGCAAAGGTGAATTGCAAACTATTGGGCATACAAATTAAATAATGATAGCTGTGAAACCATAGTTATCACAAATAAACAAGCATGCACTCATGAGTGTAGCCATTTGTATAAAACAACAATAAGATAGAGAAACAAGCTGAGTAAATAGTCATTATAAAACATCATGCCTCAAATCCGAGCTAAAAATATGATGAGCACGAAAAATTACCTGGGTTGTAGTAATCCTTTCTGGCCATATTGAAGGAGGAAAATCCATAACTTTATGCTCGGAGTATCATAACGACCAAAGCATAAATCAAGACCTCCGATATAGCATACTTGATTATTAACAATAACAATTTTCTCATGGTGAGACCTACAAGCCATTAGCAAAGAGTTGAACTATAAGAATCTAATCAACTTCTACAGCATGATTAAACAAATATAATTTCTTAACGCACTACCATAAGTATATGCCGGTTGAGAAATGATCAGTAGAAGCAGAACTTTAACATTCTCATGAATGTTAAGCAACCTTCGTTCATCGTACATGCTGTTAATTTTCAACGCAAGAGAAACTTCCTTGTACAAAAGAATATAAATCTGCAGAACAACATCGCATTTCGTGGTTATATGAGACTTACATTTGATATATAATCGATTACATATCATCAATCGAATCTAATTTTTGATTTGCAAAAGTTGATTGCTTCAATAGAAATGAACTATCATGATAAGCAAACATGTTTCAAAGATCATGCATGTTACAGTTGATACCAACAAAATAAATGCCGCCAAGCGGCAAGATTACTCTAAGACATAGTGCACAATCAACAAGGTTATAATAGTTCATTTGATGAAAAACACCATAAAGCAATTATATACTGTACACCTTGCTTTGCCCTTGATTCCGTAAGAATATCAAGCCTAGAGGACCCATGATAGTGGAAAGGACGTTGAAGATACAATTGGGCAGAGCCACCAATCAAGAATAAATATCTGCATTAAACATTTAATTATCTTCCATGACATGGCGAGATTTTAACTTTCGCAAAAGTCGTAGTGGAATTGAAGTAAACCGACCTCTGATTTGGCTTCCTCAATGGAACAAGCAATAGCATCAAACGCAGCTTGCCCATCTATAAACCATTGTACGATACTACCATCTTCAGTCAAGCCCCTAGGTGGTGCAAATGAACCAAAACGATGTGGGTGACACCAGCCCTCTGGGGGTCGCCGAGCAGCATTTATTGCAGTAACCCAATCTTTTACCTTAGAAGAACTTCTTGTTCTCAACTTTATTGCCCGGCCCCCAGAAGATACCTACCACAAGAAGCAGCATTAAGAAAATTGGGCTGAAAAAAACAAATGCCATATTTATTCTGTATTACCATGTTGCTTGCCCAATGCCCATAGAAATATCAAGACCAGTATCAAATAAGAGCTTGAGTAATTTTTATTCTTTTCTATTTGAGATACATAAATGCAATGTAAGAAGACTACTAAACATTATGTCTTGTTCTCCAACGATCAGATACAGCGATCCATTGCTGGCTGAACACCCTACTATTTAATCTGTCGAGAAATGTATAAAATGAAGGCTTGCTTGCTCAAACATATCACCGAAGGTCTGACCATTTGAAATTGCATATGAGAAGTTCATTCCCACATTTTTTTGATATCATAATACCAATAGCCATAGAAGAAACATACAAAGGATGAAATCAACAAGAAGACAGGGCAAAATCAAACTTGCAAGCATAATAACTAACATATATTAGATTGCAAGGCAATTAACAACGATACAGGCATTACTCAGTAATTTCCCTTGTTAGAGTTTTTTTTCTTTTCTGGCAAGTTTTTTAAATTCTAAATTAGCATTACTCAGTAACCATTAAAGTACAATTTTGGTCTCTCAAACAAACAACCCCCAGGCATCCAAAAGTAGCACAACCAGTACAATATACAACAAAGAACAAAGACACGCGCGCCTCGCATCTAGAAAAGAGAGATAATCCACCGCACAATTGCACTAAAGTTGCCATCGAACAGTCGATTTACATTTTAGGGTCTAAACCACCAATCACACATTCATCTTCCTACTCAAATGCCTAACAACTTTAACGGGTGGGTGACAAGCCAAAGACAAAATCGGCATAATTCAAACGCAACAACGGCATCAAATCCACCGCATTAGGCACGGAACGAACCTCTTGACGACGAAGAGCGACCCCCCACGCCCCATACCGCAGATTGAAAAAATCAGGCCAAATCGGCATGGAAGCGAACCCAACCGGATGGGACGGGGGGCACCTAGCACCTACGCTTGGTTGAGGTCGGTGTCGAAGTCGTAGAGCGTGACGCGGCGCGGCGGTGATGACGATGTCCTCGACGGCGGGTCGAGGCGCTGGAGCACGGTGAGGTTGAGCATCCGCGTGCCCTCCTCGTCAATAGCCGTGTTCGGCGTCACCTTCGCCTCCCACCGCCGCCAGTGGGCCATGTGCTGGCGCGCGCGCCGCGGTGGAGGAGGAGGAGGAGGAGTCCCTAACCCTAATGGAGCAACCGCAGCGACCATGGATCAAAACCCATTCTATAGCAAGACGGGCCGACGACCGCGTAGTAGAACAGGGAGATGGGCATCGCCACTAAACCTAGGGTTTTGTCTCTCACTGGGAGAAAGCATGGCGTGAGCAGCTAGATCCAACCTAAGCAAACCGCGAGGGAGACGCTACCGCAGGGGTGGGGAGGAGGAGGAGGCGGCAGAGTGGAGGAGCGGGGGAGGAGGCGGCGGCGTGGGGTGGGGGGGGAGGAGGAAGAAGAGGGGGCGCGCGGGGGGGGAGGAGGAGGCGGCGGCGGAGCGGAGGGGTGGGGGAAGGAGGAGGCGGCGGCACGGGGTGGTGTGGGGAGGAGAAGACGGCGGCGCGGGGTGGGGTGGGGAGGAGGAGGAGGCGGCGGCGCAGGGGGTGGGGGGAGGAGGAGGCGGCGGCGGAGCGGGGGAGGAGCCGGAGGAGGAGGAGCGCGGGAGGCGGCGATGGAGGAGGAGCGAGGGCGGAGCGGGAGGAGATGGGACGCGGCGGGGGGGAGCAGCGTCTCGGGCGTGGGCGAGGGCGGATCGCGGATCGGCGGAGAACGTGGGGCCGAGCGCTGTGCGTGGGCGCGGGGTTGGGTACCGGTTCAATGATGTGCATGATCCAAATAATTTTGACCTTAGGATCTTCAATGAGTAAGAGAATAAGCCTTAAGGAGAGATCTAAACCATTCATTTGTATGGAGTTGGATTACTTTGGTACACAAATCTGGGTGGACTTAGATTAGGCATGACTGTGGGGGTGGTTGAGGGGGTGGATTTAGTAAAGATAATTTTGGTGTATTATAGAGTAGGGTAGATTGGATCCCTGTAGACATACCGAGCCTACCTTTGGCAGAAAGAATCCCTGTAGACCCTGCTCAGATTGATGATATATTATGTTTTTTTATTATAGTTGACTTATTTTTTTACTGTAACTAAGGTGATTTATTTGACATAATTAAATTTTAAAAACTAAAAATAGAAAAAAAAATAGATTAGTTTATTACAGATAATACTACGAAGGTATACGGAAGAAAAGAAAAGGTAAAAAAACTTAAAAAACTAAAAATACAGAAAAAATGAAACTAAGAAATAGTGAATTAAAAATTGAAGGTAGAAGCTATGAACTATGCCGAGACGAATCAAAATCAACTCCGTTTACATCTCCGTTCATAGCCACGTACCGAACTTATCTTTGGCAGAAAAATAAGTTCATCAATTCCATTTTAATAGAGTAGACGGGATTTATTTCCCAAAACCAAATCAAATCCTCTCCTTATCTGCCTCTCCAATCCCCCAAACCCCTACTCGCGAATTCCTCGGAGCTAAATAGGGTCTTCACGGGCTCTAGGTGCCAGCCATGGCCATGGAGGAGGCGAGCCGCGGCAGCGGCGAGGAGGGGTCCAAAGGGTGGACCCGCGAGCAGGATAAGGCGTTCGAGAACACGCTCGCCACAACGGAGGAGGAGGGGAGGCCATGTGGGACTGTGGGAGAAGATAGCGGAGGCCGTCGATGGGAAGACGGCCGAGGATGTCAGACAACACTACGAGCTGCTGGTGGAGGACATCGATGGCATCGAGTCTGGGCGGGTGCTGTTGCCGGTATCGCCTGGACCGAGAATGAGCACAGGTTGGTGGCTTCAGCTTCGTTTCTGTTGAGCAAAATTGCAATGCTGCTCTAGATGTTTGATTGATTGATTGCTGAATTGGCGAGGTTAGGAGAGGAGTAGAACATTACTGTTTTATTGGAGATTTTGACGAGTAATCCATGCCGTTGTCGTAACGTGTGGGGGATTTGGGAGTTTGCGGTTCAGATAGTTTAGCTTCTGCTCTTGTTAAGAAAACTAGGTGCGCGGTGGTGATTATTTGGGGTTTTTTGTGGCTTATGGCTGAAAATCACTGTAGCTGGCTGAAAAAATACTATAGCTGACAGAGGCTTATTTAGCATAATTAAATTTAAAAAAATTAAAAAATATAAAAAATATGTTAGCCCATTATGTATAATATAAACAAATAGGGGAAAAAAGAACCGGCAAAAAAGCTCAACAAAAAGACGAAAGTTCATAAAAAGACGAAATTTATGAATAGTGAAAAATAAACCGGAAGCTAAAAGCTGAAGTCAAAACGATCACAGCCTAAGGGTGTGTTTGGTTGAGCTGTGGCTTGAAAAAGTCTTTGTGTGAGTGTGGGTCGTGGAAAAGTCAGAGGTTGTGGGTGTGGAAAAGTCAGTAAGTCGTTTGGTTCAAACAAGTATAAAACTTACCTTCTATCTCTATTTTCCTTGAAACAACTGTGAAATGACTCTCTATTTTCACCATTTCAAAAAGAAAGCCAAAAGCCAAAAGCAGAGTCCAAGGTGCTTTCAAATCAGACTACCCAAAAGTAGCCGCTCAAAAGCAACTGTTTTCACCCTTTGGTTGATTTTTTGGCTTTTTGGAAGCAAAAGCAGCTCCCAAAAGCTCAACCAAAGGCACCCTAAGCGTGCGGCTTTGAGTGTACTGGGGAAATGTCCTGCATGACTTTTATTGCCTGGACAGAGGACGAGCATAGGTGGGCTCCATATTTTATGCTCTGTACGGTTGAGCTGAAAAATAGTGATTTATAACTAAAATCACATTGTATCTGATTGAAATTGTACTGTAGCTAATGATAACTTATTTGGCATAAGTTAATTTAAAAAAAATTAAAAATAGAAAAATAGGTTAGTCCATCACAAACATTACAAACGAACACAGAAAAAAGAACCAACAAAAAAGCTCAAAAAAGTTAAAAAGTAAAAAAAAAAGGTGAAATTTATGAATAGCGAAAAATAAACCAGAAGCTGAAGCCGAAATGACCGGCACCTTAATCCATTCATTGAGCAATTTGCAGTTCTACTTTAGATATTTGATTGATTGGCGAATTGTGTGGGAGCTAGAACATCACTACTGTTTTATTGGGGATTCTGTCGATTCATTTGTATAGTTGTCCTAACGTGTTAAGGATTTTGGAAATTTGTTGTTTAGATGGCTTAGCTGCTGCTGGTTCGTTGGAAAACGTGTTGCGAGTAGACTTGTAGGTATGCGCGTGTTGGCGGATTAGGCTATGTCTTGCATAGTTCTATATTCTATATATGTACCATTAAACTAATTAAATATACTCTAAGAATAATACTTACGCAGGTGCGTGACCACCATATTAGTTTAATAAAAATAAAAGAAAGGAGGAGAAATAGGAGAGAAGAAGTGCTAGGTTTATCCTCCCCAGCCATGCTAGCACGTGGAAATGGGAATAGTTTCGATCCCCACTCCACACCCCCGGTGAATTTATCATGAGATATTATCATGAGATGATTTTATTTATGCTCCTATCATTATATTGTATTTGAAATCATATATTTCTTTCAATTATCAATTCTTGAATTATGACAAAATGCATGCTAAAACCGCATTTATTTCAACAGGATCGCGGTAGAATCCCAAATGCTACGATATACTCGGATCGCAATCCCAACGGCCTTTGCGCGCACCTTCCCTTGTGAGCATCGCATGCGATGACTGATGGATGGATACTTCCGACGCTCCTGCGCCGCCTTGCCTGGTAGCCTGCGTGCCGCTGCTGCTAGCGACTGATACACTCAATGAAGCTTCACTCCAACAGCGAAGTCTCGTGCAAAGTCGCCGCCGCCGCCGCCTGATTCTTCCAAGAAGACTAACGGTAGAAAAAGCGACCGAGCGAGACGACGACAGCATCGATGGAGAAGCCGAAGCTAGAAACGGGGCGCATGGAGCTAATTTTCCACTCCATGCGTATGCGTCAGTTTCCCGGCCTACGCAAGCAACGTCTGCTCATCATCCATCACGTCCTTAGTTAGCAGCCATCCATGACGTGCTCACTGCACATCGGATTGCAGCTTGTGGGTCTGTTTGGCTTATGATTTTTAGCTAAATTTTTTGAATTTTAGCTGTTTGCGATAGAGATTACAGAGAGAAAGATACTCACTTGCGATTTTAGTTGATACATATATTGAGTTTTTAACGTGTACTACAATTAACTTGTAGACTTCATCTTAAGAAAATACTCCGTTTGAAAGTTATACACTGTAACAAAAGCCAAAAACCGTTTTTAAAAACAGTAAAAAACCGGATCTGTGACTTGCTGCTGCTTCACGGGGCCTAGTCTCTCTCCGGCTACGCAGCCTGTGCAGAAGAGATGAGTAGAAGAACGCTTCCAACGAAAAATATTAAGGATCAACTACCTATGGGAGCAAAACTCGTAAGCACGAATTGAACTAGAAACCTACTACAATGACCACGCCCTGTTCTTGAACAAATCTAAACTCGGCTGCTCTTTTCAATGGGCCTGGTCACCCCGGATTTTCTTAATTAGATAGAGTCGCCTACGGTTTGCTAAGCTATCTATGCTCATTAGGATATGAATAATCTCAACTTATATCTCGTTACATAATTGAGTCGCCCCAGTACAGTTCCAACTTGGATCACGGCAATTTTCACATAAATTTTATAGGAAATAGTACAGTTCCAATAGGAGTTCATCTCTACGAAATTCCTGGGTTTCAAGAAGTACATGAACTTGTCGTCCCGTTCAGTGGCAGAACCAGGTTTCGAACTACCTAGACTGTAGCCTGAGGTCTAACAACTAAACCTTGTGTAAAATTTATAAAAAATCATAAAAAAAACAGAGTTAACCCAAGAATCGGTCTAAGAGTAGCTGATTCAGCCCGGGGCTTAAACTTGAGCTGGTTCCGCCCTGATCCGTCTCTCCCTGCGCGCGTTTGATCCGATTGACGGAGTCTAGCACCCATGCAACGTACGTACATCCATACCTTGTTCAAACTCCAAAATCTCCCAACTAACGTCCCGCTCATTTCGGCTTAAACTTCTAGGTCCTGACTTATTTTTACTATTTATAAATTTCGTCTTTTTCTTAACTTTTGGCTTTTTTAGCTTTTTTCCCGGTTCTTTTTTCTCGTATTCGTTTGTGTTGTCCGTGATGAGCTAACATATTTTTCTATTTTTATTTTTTTAAAATTTAGTTACATCAAATAAGCCACCTTCAGCTACAGCGTAATTTCAGCCAGCTATAGTGTAATTTTATCTATAAACCACTATCTTTCAGCCCAACCGAGCGAGTTCTAAAAACCATTTGCTGCCAGCCGGCCAGCATTTTTTTTCTCATTCGTACATGAACGAACAATTTGCCCTATTCCTTGTTTTACCACTTCAAAACAACAAACTATCAACCAAACAATGTCCCATATGCGATAGCCGACACTAGTACTTAACTGCTATATGCACGTTGCAGGTAACTACTAATTAAGTTCATATGCTCCTCAATTTGTTACTAATGATCCTAATGACTCTTTACTTAGCTGTCGTATTATAGGTATATCATATCTGAGGAGACGTACTGTGAACATGATGCCAGCTAAATAGATCTATCAAGCCCGTAACGAGCTAGTAATGTATAAGCCAGACGCAAGCCGTACCGACGAACGGAACACGCATGTGAAGCCGTCAGATCTTGTTCATGACGTACGTACGCAGCTAAGCATACACGAGGGCTCGCCGTTTAAGGTAGTGTTTATTTTGACTTATAAATCTAGCCTTCTGTTTTTTTAACTGTAGTAGTTAAAAATGTATTATAGCTCTATTAGCTTTTTCAATGTATTAAATTTAAAAAAATAATAATAGTATATCATCACAGGTAATACAAAAAGAATAAGGAGAAAAAGAGCTAGAAGCAGAAGCTCGTTGGAGTAGGGCCAACTTGGATTTAGGGCATGCTCATGTTATCTGCAGCTGTGACTTTTAGCTATGACTGATGATCTTTTGCTGAAAATAAATAGTAGTGACTTTTAGAAAAAAAAAAGGTGTAAGTGATGAGGAAAGTGTGAGAGAGATACATATGCGCGAGATGCATATGAGAGAAATACGGTGCATGATACACCTGTGACCTATATTGTATTATCTCTAGAGCAAGATGAGTAAAAAAATTATTTTAAAAAGTCATGTATTTATATTAACTAAGCAGAAATCAATATAACCGTGCCCCTGACAACGTGCTTGTGAGCTGCCTTTTTTTTTGTATCATCCTGATCCGCAGCGACACTGCCCCGACACGCGTACAGGCAGCGGGAAGCCATTTGCTTAGCCCTAAGCTTAGTTAGCCCGACATTAGATCCGGATCAGTGTACGTGCGCCTATTGAAAATGGGCGAGAGGATCGTGATCGCCATTGTTTTCAGAAAGTTAGGGCTAATTTTTCGTTTGGACATCTGGAAGTCCGTGCGTGCGAGCCAAATGTGCGACCAAGAATCTTGGTGACAGGTTCAGATCGTAATTTCGAAGGGGATTCCCTTGCCGAACCGTGGTGTGACAGCTAATGATCACATGTATTTATGCAGGTTCTAAGTTATCATAACCCTGTAGTACTGCTCGCTTAACAACTCAAAATGTTCGCGTACTTCCGACGGTCACAAACACATATTGGTTTAGATGTCAATACGGTCTATAAAATATAATTTTAACCACTAATTTTTATTTAATATATTTATAAAATCTAATATTATTTAAATACTTTTGAGACAAATCTACAGAGATGATTCTCATGTATCTAATCTAAATATTTAGAAAGATATTGATAGTCAAATTTTTAAAAGTTTGATTGATGTACATTTAAAACGACATGTATTTGTAATCTGATAGAGTATTTTACAAGTAGCAGTATCATTTTTGTATCATTAGTGCATGCCTTATCTATACTGTACTGTTAACACTACATGTAGATAAAGTTTGATTGAATTAACAGGTTGTGTTGTTTACATGCCAAGCTATACGAGCACAGTGAGGGGTTTTTTTCGTAATTAGAAAATTTGCAGTAAACAATGTAATACCAATATACTTCAACGGATCTGAACAGTGTTTTTCACGCTGCACGACTCACATAGCCTTTCACCACTAATTTCACGATTTATGATTCCAACCACGAATGAAGCTCCCTGCATAACGAAAACGCGCCGCGAAGAGGATAACAAGACTTAATCCTCTCCATACGACACAAGAAGAGAGGATTTGAACCCGGATTAGCTAGTCCATCACCAGTGTCCTGTGGTACTAACCAACGGACACAAGGAGCAATGGTGGAGCGAGGGGGTGCTAACAGGGCAGACTCCTCGTAATTAGATAAATTTCTACTGTAACTCTTTATATTTTAAAAAAAATATTATAGTTAGTAATATTTAATCTTTCTTATTAAATATAATTATATTATATAACTTGTTAGGCATTTATTTTTAAGGCCCCGGTCATTTCGGTTTGAGCTTCTGACTTATTTTCACTATTCATAAATTTCATTTTTTTCTGAATTTTTGACTTTTTAAAGCTATTTTGCTCCTCTTCAAGACAACCGAAACGAATACCTGGACTCGGATGCACGTAGGCCAGGCCAGTGGGCACGTTTGCCGCCGGCAAGGCACACAAACACAACGCCCTCTTTCCCGGAAGCTTCCCTTGCGGAAGCAAGCATGCATGCGTCGTCAAGTGCCAACTGATGCACGAATTGAACCCGTACCCAACCACAGCGACTCGACCTTTTATTTTTCTTTCTTTCGATTAGTTAACTAATGTTCCAACCCAAGTGGCCAAGCCATCTCTCTCTCTCTCTCTCTGCGAAGCACACAGGCAACTTCCCGCGCCATGCGAACGCCATGAGGGGGAGCTTCGTCTCGGCCAAACCTGCTCCCTCCACGACTAGTATTCCAGGCGCCGCCGAGCCATATATAAACTCCCACCCATCCCCACCACTCCACAACAAAACAACGCATTTCGATCGTCGACTCAGCCTGTACGCGCGCGCATATCACAAGGTTTTGAACAGAGATCTCTCTCTTTCTCTCTCTCTCTGGGTTGCAATGGCCGAGACGAGGACGGCGTCGCGACCGCTCCTCCGCCGCGTGCTCTCGTTCCGGGAGCCGCTGCTGCTCATCCCCTACCTCCTTGGCTTCCTCGGCCCCGCCGCCTCGGCCTTCTTCCACAGCTACACCTCCTTCCTGCAATCGTTCGCGAGGTCGCTCGTCCCGTCGGCGGCCGCCGGCGCCAAGTGCGCGTACGCGACGTCGACCGTGGAGCCGTGCCCGTGCTGCGGCGACGGAGTCGAGGAGAAAGATGAGGAGGAGGCTATGCTGAGCAGGGAAGAGGTGGAGGAGATCATGGAGAGCATAGGGTTGGGGGTGAGCGGCTGCGGCGAGGGGCTCAAGGCCTGCATGGACCACGACGAGGTGTCGGGGCTGTTCGACGCCGACGAGCCGAGTTTCACCGAGGTGAGGCGTGCCTTCGCCGTGTTCGACGGCAACGCCGACGGGTTCATCGACGCGGCGGACCTGCAGGGCGCCCTGGCGAGGCTGGGGTTCCGGGAGGACGCTGCCGCGTGCCGGGCAATGATCGCGGCGAGCTGCGGGAGCACGGACTGCAGGATGAACCTGTTCCAGTTCGTCAGGTTCCTCGAGACCGGCCTCTGCTAGCTGAGGCCATCATGACGGCGGGAAGCCAGCTGATTCTTCCTGTTCTTTTCTTCTTCGTTGCACGGTGCATGGTGCGCGGCTCAGCTCGTGGCAGGCGATGAGAGTTTGTATGGCTGTTGGTGCCGACGGTGTCTGTTCGTTTTTTTTCCTTCTGCCGCGAGCTGTGGTGTATGGATTGTGCAACAATTAACGGACTAATTCTCAAGTATTAATGAAACTAATTTGCCAATCGATCATGAAACTTTGGTGTCCGATCTTAGCTATCTTCTCCATGAATGTTACGACCCTTCGCTCCAATTCTACGTGGCGTACGTGATTAATGGTCGTCCATCCATGGATTTGGAATTCGCTCGCTGTGCGCAGTCTATCGACCACGCCTAATTGCTAGTTCGTGCCAAGATCAAGCGCGAGAGTTCCAAGCATGATTTGGGTCCCTATCGTATCCGCCATGTTGGTCCAGCCCAATTCAGAAGGTCACTGACCATCGATCGATCTCGCAGAGGCTGCTTGCTCCGCCCAGGAAGCTTCCGAGGAGCTGTAGTACGTACGCACTGGAATAGAAATTTGTTGATGTCGACATGTACAGAGCGGTCCAAGGTACGCAGCCTCCCGTTTAACAGGTGTGGAAGTGACATGATAAGACCCCGCACGGGCTTGGAAGCTGACAGGAAATATCGGTGGATGCCGGCCGCCGGTACGTACGACATACATATTGTTGATCTGATCTGGAGCCTGTGACCGTGGAGTATAGGAAACGGCACATGATCCACGACCAGTCGCGATTAATCTCGCGATCAAAACGAGAGGGAGAAGGAAGAGAGCCGCCTGCCTGCTTTCCTTCTGAGAATCTGACCGTGAAATTTGCAGGTAGCTTGTAATATCCCAAATTTGGGAATTGTTGAATTTGTGCAAAGTTTAAAAACTTCTTACTTGCTTTTCAGGGGTATTTAAAATTTGCGATTCTTGATTAGGTTTTGGCAAACAATTCAAATAATCTCAGATCAAATAGTCTCGGATCAAGAGCCAAAACAATTGGAAATCATTTGAGCAAAAATTTGAGATTTAATTTCAAACCGAAAATGGAAATTGAAAATCAAATCAATTACAACCAAAAGTAAAAGCACTATTAAAATTTGCATCCAAATACCAGATCCAAGATTTCGAATTGGAATTCATATACAAAATTAAAACTCGGAGAAAGGATTTTTTAAATCAAAAATTGATTTCCAAATTTTGCTAGCCTTCTTCTCTCTCTTCTTCTTTCTCCCTCTGCCGGCAGGCCCTGCTTCCTCTTCTCCTTTCCCTCTCTTTCTCCATCTCTTCACTCTTCTCTCTCCTTCTTAGCTTATGTTCTGCCGAAGCCAGCGTCGGCCCGTGTGCGCTGCGCCCAGCATGCCCGACAGCCATGCCACACTGCACGCATGCGCGTCGCCTGTGCCCAATGCCGTGCCCACCGCACGTGCTGGCCACGCAACCCCGTGTAGCGCACTGGCCGCATGCCGCCCAGCCACACCGC
This sequence comes from Dendrocalamus sinicus, assembly GCA_036346575.1. Classification (NCBI taxonomy): domain Eukaryota; kingdom Viridiplantae; phylum Streptophyta; class Magnoliopsida; order Poales; family Poaceae; genus Dendrocalamus; species Dendrocalamus sinicus. Next base: position 3,267,863 of record CM070660.1, on the reverse strand, counting down.
CTCACAGCGCCCGCACAGTGCCCCGGCTATTTAAGCCTTAGATGTACTCTACCTCCCCACATTACCCCCTTCCTCCTCCCTTTCTTCTCGAGCCGAGCTGCTCCCATGCTCATGCCCACCGCTGTGTCCACCCCGTTGTTTCAGCCACCTTGGTGAGCTCCTTTGAAACCTGTTTGCGTAGAAATATGTTCCCGAGCATCCTCTTCTAGCCCTCCAAATTCTTCCCCTCTCCCTCTTCTCCATTCTCTCCTGCCGCCATCGCCCCCCATCCGACCCCTGCACCCGGCCGCCCAAACCATCCCCGACTCGCTGTGGTAACCTCCCGGCTGGAGCCGCCACCTCCCTTGGCCTCCTCGCCTCCTGGGGCTCTGTTTTTCTGACCTCCTCCCTTCCCCCTACCACCCCTCACCGAGTGACGCCACTACCCAACCCTGCACCTCCATTGCCTCTGTTCGACTAGCTCTGGCTTCCCCTTCTCTATTTTCTACTAGCAGCATAAGCGCGGCGCCACACCACACTAGCTACCATATGGACCGATGTAAAAGAGACAAAAATTCGCAAGAAGGAATTATCTAAAAAAGCGAGGACCTGTACGTATTTTCGGAGAAAGCGAAGTGTTTTGCCGCATTAAACCAAGGACCCATGCATAATTTCGCGAAAATCGCAGGGTGCTATCCTGCAAAAGGAGGGCCTTCATGGGAATGCGAAGGATCTGTACGCAATTTCGGAGAAGTGGAGGGGGTTTTCAGGGGGAAAACATGGTAGGGGTGTTTTTGCAAGAATTGAGGATTTGAACGTGATTTCACAAAATCTAGAGAGTTTTTTCGCAAAGAAGCTGACGTGGTGGGCTTCCGGGGGCGCTTCCCCGTGTGTAATATATGATGATTAGGTGCCTCTGTCTCTCTCATTCACGACATATGGGCCCAACTAATTAGATGTCTAGCTAATGCTTGCATGTCTCTAGTATCCTTTTTACATGATTCCATTTTGAACTCAAGGTCTAAGGAATATCCAAATAAAAATTGATAAAACATGATTTATAAATAAAAATAAGAATAAAATTGATTCATAAAATATGAGTAAAGATCCATGCAAGATAAAAATAATAGAGGCTTAATCTTGATCAATTACATCATTTAGGAAATTGAGTATCATATAAAAATAATTAGTGTAGAATTAAGTGTTGTAAAAATGATAAATATTATTTGCATATATCAAAAGTTTTGAGGCTCCCTTTTCAAATAATGCTTAATTAGCTAAAGCAAATCATTTGAATTTTAAGACTCTAATATTTATCTGAAAATACTGAGATTTAAATTAGAAGCTTACCCTTTATATGATTAAGAATTTGTCAATCATAATTAGGGTATCATCAATATTGATATCAATTCCAATACTGCTAATCATAGGCATTATTAATGTATTTACAACTTTGTGTAAATGCCTTTGCCACCAAACTGAAATGTATTTACTCCTTGGCTTTGGACATGAACCCTTGCTGCCCTAGAGTTAATGGTAAAAATATGAATTATAAGTTGTATCTAAGTACCATGCTTAATCTTGGTTAGATAACAGGGGGGAGGGGCATTAAATTGCCCTGTCATCAAATACAAACATGAAACTAGTTTGGAAAGCCATTGGAGGGAAATAGCTGGTATATTGAGGTAACTTAGATTTATATTTCTCAAAACCCTAAAACTTGCTTTACTTATTTGGGTGAATGGTAAGAGGTATTGGTGCGAACGTAGCAAGAGAAATTGGGGTTTGTGGTAGCACCGTTCAGATAACTCTAATGACTAAATCCTGTGATGACCTCCTAATGTAAAACAATACAATTACAAATCTACTAGTAGTGTGCCCGTGCTAACGCTACGGTAAAATACAAAATAAGATGAAATTTGTAAAAAAATAAAACGAATAATCAGATTCATTATGATTCACGTCTCATATATTGTATAACCAAAAAATAAATTAGTTTATTTGTGATATGTTTTATATGATCCAAATTTTTATTGTCTTTCACAAGTTTCTATTATCTCTACTATAATTGACCAATTGAAATTACACTCAGTCCACCCAAGAATACGTCCCCCGCTGAGAGCACCAACCTTCGTGCACCCACAAAAATGCACCCAGCAAATTATCTGCATTAAAATCAAGGGCTAAAAAAAACTCTCCCTGGTTTCAACCCAATCGTGCGGCGTGGATAGAACGTAGGCTTCAACGCGAGGCTTCAACACGAGACGTCCCTGCATCCCCCTCTCGCGCCCGCCGCCTTCCCCTCTCCCCTTCCCCTCTCACGCCAGCGCGCCTCCCTCCGCCCCTCAGGAACGCCGCCGCCTCCTTCCCCTCTCCCCTTCCCCTCTCGCGCCGCCGCCCACCTCCTTCCCCTCTCCCCTTCTCCCCTGTGCCCCCGCGCCTCCTCCGCTCCCTCCGCCTCCCCCGTGCCTCCCCCCTCCTCCCCCGCGCCTCCCCTCCCTCCGCCTCCCCCGCGCCTCCCCCCTCCTCCCCCGCGCGTCCTCCGCCTCCCCCGCGCCTCCCCCCTCCTCCCCCGCGCCTCCCCTCCCTCCGCCTCCCCCGCGCCTCCCCTCTCCCTTCCGCGCCGACGCTCTTGGCCGGCCTTCCATCTGCCGGGGCCACTGGATCTACCTGGATTGGGGCTAAATCGAGGTGGCGGCCGGTGGTCTCAGGCTGGAGCCTCCGATCGGCGGCCTCGCCGCCTTCGCTTCCGCGACAGCGCTCTTGGCCGCCTTGCATCGCCGGCCACCAGATCTGCTGGATTGGGGTGAAATCGAGGTGGCGGCCGGCCGTCTACGCTGGGAGCTAACGCCACCGCCGAGCGAGGAGGTGTAGGCGGCGGCCGTGATCTTGCTGCCCTCAAGGGAGGCCGATGATGCGCGCGCGCCTCGCGGGTTAGAGGCGCGCAGCCGCGGAGGGCGCCATCCGCCTCCTCCTCCCCGCTCCGCCCTTCTTCCACCCTACCACCTCATCATCGCCCAGACGGCGACCGCCCAGACCATCCGGTGCCCGAGGGCTTCGACTATGAGCTCTACAACCGCAACGACATCAACAGCATCCTCGGCCCCAAGGCCTCCTGCATCTCCTTCAAGGACTCCGCGTGCCGCTGCTTCGGCTACATGGTCTCCAAAAAGAAGTACATCTATACCATTGACGACGACTGCTTCGTGAGTGCCCCCGCCCCACCCTTATGTTCTGAGCTCTGCCTATATATTGGCGTGATTTGTTGCGGATAGGCTTGGATCTTGGTCTAATTTACTTCTTTAGAGAAAATCGTACCTTTCCTATTGGATTACCAATTTGTGCATGCAAGGTACCTGAGGTACCTTCTCTTAAAAAACATATCAACCATTGATTCACAAAGGGGCAACTTTGGAATAGTTCGATGATCTGTCATCCAACCATTGAGGCGTTCAAACTTGAATACATCAACTTTCCATCCAGCTTGCAATTTGAGAGACAACTCAAGTCTCAAGAAAATTTGATAAATTTATATACTAATGTATATCAACACTTGTGAATTCGTCATTTAGACCACTATGCAATAACAATTTGGCGACACTATCATACGAATGCCTTCAAATGAGTTCACTCTTTCTTCGCACCATGTATTAATCCCAAGACGATAACTTGCCATCACAGAAGACAATAAGGGTCATGAATAATCTAGTTGTTTTCAAAAGTGCATCTTATTAATATGAAAGATTTTCCCATTCAAGCTTTCCTGTTTAATGTGAAAACTATGTCTACTATTAGTCTAAACATATGCATGTCAAATCGCCAAGATCCACTCAGTCACAGATATAGATGTTTTGATGTCAAGAGTGATATAAAAGAGTAAGTGTAAACCATCATATTAGCAAGAAGAGATTGCCTAAAAGATGATAAATGCTTAAATGTAACATCCTAACCTGGTATTTCTCTCAAGGGGCTTGACAAGCTGAGTAGGGGCTCCCAAAGGTCAGGCAATGGTCCCCTGTGTAAGGGGGGAGCAGGGGTTCGGGGGTTTTCTCGGTCTGCGTGAGAAGACCTTCTTCTTAAGCAAATGCCCGGGGGGATTCTTCCCCGCAGTCGAGTTTTTTTGACAAGTGAGTAGGGACATCATAGTCCGGAATGTTGAGCCAAAGCCCATGAGAAACAACAGTTGGGACACCCTCACGAAGGCTGAATGGGTACCCGCGAACAAAATCAGTACCATCACAATACGGGTCATACAAAGTATTGAAGAAAAATGGAGTAGAAGGGCTCAGAAGGTTCTTGATGTGCTGCTCAGGTGCATTGATGTCCTTTCCTGATGGATCCTTAGCAACCTAAGATTTTGCAAAAATAATAGCTCAGCAATAAGCCAATGACAAACAATAGGGCGAGACTGGCATGCATTAGCAATTTAGCATTAACCAAGTGTATTTAACAAAATCCTACCTAATTTATTTGGGACAAAAGGCTTTGTTGTTGTTGTTGTATTTAACAAAACAGAATGGAGAACTAAAATAATGGCATGACATTCCAAGGTCAAGGCTATAATATTTTCATTGCAAGGCATATGCTATGCATGTGCAGCATAGCTATCGACTAATCTAGAAAAGTAATCGTAGACCTTTCTTCATGCAGTGTAATGCCATGAAGAGAGCACGGCATACTATTTTTCAATCAGTAAACAAATGATCATTACAGAGCGAGCTCGGTCCTTACATTCAAAGTTTTCTTCCATAGTAGATCTCTGCATCATAATCCACCTCAATGATCCAATAAAAGTTAGATTATTTAGCAATCAGGTGAGACCCTCATTTTAATACACATACAATTTGCTTTTCAGGAAGAAACGCAATGCAACCATTGAGCGTGTTCGTCAATAATTTTTTGAGCGTTAGCATGTACATAATAAAAGTACTTGGCGGTTGGAACATTATTAAGATGTTAGGCTCTATGAGAATCTTTATAATGACTCTACCGGTACAAGAATTTTTCCATCGCCTTTCCAGTCTTGACAAATGATCAAAGCTTAATTGTGGGCGATCCATCGATGTGCTGATTTGGATGGATGGTGCTACAATCTACCCTTGCATTTACATTTATATTGTGTAAAGGCATGATTTATGACTAAAGATAAATAAAAATGATGTATAGCCAATAAAAAGACAGATGAACCCAAAGCAAAGTGGATATATCGTTCACCCAAATAAGTTTAGGCTTCAAAATAATCCATGCAAGATGCAATTAAGGTACCTTTCTTTCTTTGTTTTCACATTATTAAACAGGTATTTTTCCCTAGGTAAGACTACTGATCATGACCCTCAAGCATAAAAAATATATGCATCAACACACCGACAAAGTAAGGCGGCAAGGCGATATGTACAAGTTGCATTGTTGCATCAGATTCGAATCCTACATGGCTACAACCATTGTGGGTTACCGCATATCCGGCGGTTATTCCAGCTCATATCCCCTCCAACTACAAGCCATACAGGGCCAAAGCAGTTTGGCTAGATCCAATGCTTGATAGTACTTCTTAGCAATAAAACATGTCAAAAGTTCAATCCCAAACTGAACTAACATGATTAGATCTGATAGCAGCGACTCTGTATATGCGTGACTCCACGGATTAAGGAGACAATATTCAACTTGATAGATCAATCAGTCATCTGGAACACGTGAAATTCACATTCTACCTACCCAGGTCACAAGACTATTGTCGAGACCCGAATACCGAATATACAAATTCGGACTCTACTGTGTACTCTGCACTAGTCCAGGATCACGCTAGTGCACACAGCGTAAACAAAGATAAATATCATCCACATCACGATATTCTAAAGGAAATCCAAATTATATTAATAACCAACAGAGTACGACCTTATGGCCAAGCTTACAATTATTAGCTGAAGGGCTTTAAAGAAACTAGCAATGAAATCCAAAATTAGCGTAGTAGCCACTCGACATGCCCACAGCAATCGATCGGGAGCGAAGTCCTAATCCGTGAAGTCCTCGTAGTAGCCTCCTTCTAGCAACTCCTGCCGATCCGGTCCCTCCTCCTCAATCGAGCAACATGGGCATAAAGCCGTGAGTACATTGGTACTCACAAGTCGCTTGTAACAAATGAATGCAATATAATATGCAAAGCTTAACAATGGATGGCTGAAAGGTTAGTTTTGCATGAAGCGACAATTTGAAGTAAATACAATATATAGATTGAAAAGCATATTTAACAACAGACACTAAGTAAATATATCAAAGGAATTGAATATAACCACAAGTGAACTAACCATTCACTTCCCATCTCAAACCAATCAAATTTTCATAAAGACTCTACCCTCGTGTGAAATCACCGAGCATTGTCCATGACCGGGACACGGCTATTCGAATAGTTTTACACTCGCAGAGGTTGCACAACTGTACCCACACGATGTGATTAGCCTCACTTAAGGAAATCACAACAAGGCTTTTACAATGATCCATCTCCACCCGATCCCACTCGCTAAGGATTCGCCGTCGAGTAGGGTAACCCCTAGTCGATAATTGCCCCTCTTGCGCCACACAACATCGTAGTAAAACCAAAGTAGAGACTTCTCAAATTATTATGCCAGTCTATCCCATACTAGACATGTGGTTTGCACGATTAAGCTCGGATCAATGGCGCACAAAGTTAAGTCCTTAACAATTACCCAGCGAAGCATCCACATCCCAATGTGCATCCAAAGACCCCTTTATCGCACGATCATTCGCCCAAGTGAAAGCCAAGTTTGTATAACCAATGCCCATGACACTACCCATGTCATGACATACCAATTTTATAACTGTGGCTAACCACCACGTTCAAGTAAATCATTAAGTCAGGATTAATTAACCACATGTGATGACAGATCCCAGCGAACTAATAGGAAGCAGGCTAAGCAGTCGAACGTAACCCCATGTGACAATTATTATTTTATCACTAAATAATTCCCAATCCTAAGGTGTCAATGGATTCATGGTAGTCAAATTATCATGGAGGGATTTAATCAATTAGGAGTATAACTACCAATACAAGGTTTTATTAATAAATAGCAATGCATGATAATTTGAAACAAAATAATACATAATAGATTGAAATCTGGGTTCAACATGATCAAAGAATACGACTTGCCTTGGCCTTGCTCAGATGAGGGCTCTTGGTCTTCAAATCCAACTTCCGCTCCCTCGAACACGCGATCTAACGAGAGAAAACGAGACGAAAAGAGAAAATAAATTCAAATAAAATTCAAATGAACTCCAAAACTTTCAAACCTGAACCAAAAGGTAGAGCTCAATTTTAGATGAATTTAGAAAAAGAACGGGTCAATCGGAGCTAGGATGAGGAGAACGGGCTCTTGGAAAATTGGATTTTTCTGAAAATCAGGAAAATTGGAAAAGTGCATCGTCTTTGTGGACCGGCGCACGGAGGTCGAGTCACGGTGAACCCGGCGCACGAAAAAGGCGCGGGCGGCGGTCGCCGACGCGGCGACTAGGGTGAGGTGGCGGTGGCGTGGCGAACACGCAAGCGTTAGGTCGACATGGCCCGGCTTGCGTGGCGGCTTCGAGCACACTGTGGCGGGCGACGGACGGCGTAGTGCGGCGCGTGGACGATCCGGCCGCCGCCCAGATCGCTCACGGGTCTCACGGCTCGGGCCGACGGGCGGGACCCACAAGGCGCGCACGGCTCACATGGACCGGCGCCACGGAGGCGAAGGACGCGGCGCGGCGTCGATCGACGCGGCGCGCGCACGGCGCGAGGCGGCGGCCGAGGCGCGGCGCGGCGCGCGCGCGTCGGCGGCGCGCGGCGGCGGGTTCGCGGCGGCGGCGGCCGGCGACGGTGACGGCGGCGATCGAGGTGGCGGGACGACGACGGCGGCGGGCTCACCGGCGGTGGCGAACGGCAGACGGGCGGCGGCGAAGCTCTGGCGGCGACGGCCGCGCAAAGATGACGAGCGGCGACGGCGGCGCGGCGCGGCTCCGGCAAAGCGGCGCGGCGAGCGCGGCTCGGGATGCGGAAGCCGAGGGGCGCGGCTTTTATACACGGACCCGAGGTGTCCGCGACGGACGGCAGCGGCGGCGAGTCCGGCCGAGACGGAAGACGAGTCCGGCCGGGACGACCGACAGTGGGCCCCACCGCCGGTGGCGCGGTGAGCAGCGGCCGGATGCGGGCGCGGCGCTGGCGCAGCGGATGACGGCCACGTGGCGATCATCGGGAGGCCAAGCGAGCGCGCGGCGCGGATGCTCGACGCAGGCGCGCAGCGCGGCGCACTGGTCAAGTGAGCGAGGCGGGTTGGGCGGTGGTGGGTTTCGCCCATGGCCGGTTGGGGATTTTGGTATTTTCCTTTTCATAAATTCATTTAAATCCTTTTGAGCTCTAGAAAATAGCAAATAAATCCAGAAAAATCCAGAAAAATCCAATAAATTCCTTGAGACACAAGGAACTCAAATAAAATAACTTTGGCAAATGTTCATGTTCAGATTATTCATATTAAATCCTTTTAATTCATAAAATTTCATTTAAGCTTTAATTAATTTGAAAAAAATTCAAATGGTGAATTTTATTTTAAAAGCTTCAAAAATACTCTGAAAATCAGGATGTTACAAACCTCCCCCCCTTAAACGGAATCTCGACCCCGAGATTCTGGCTCTCTAAAGAATAGGTTTGGAAACTCCGCTTTGAGATCCTCCTCGCTTTCCTGTGTTGCTTCCTCCTCTCGAATGATTGCTCCACTGAACTTTGCAAAAACGAACGACTCTTCTTCTAGTGACTCGCTCTGACACTTCCAAGATTTTGATGGGATGCTCTTTATAGGACAGATCCTCCTGGAGATCCACAGCCTCAATTGGCACTGCTTCCTCTGGCACTCGCAAGCACTTCTTCAATTGAGACACATGAAAAACATCGTGTATCCCGCTCAAGTTCTCAGGTAGCTCCAGCTGATAGGCAACTTCTCCCTTGCGCTTCAAAATCTTGAATGGCCCCACATACCTTGGTGCTAGCTTTCCCTTCATTTGAAAACGCTTAACACCTTTGAAAGGTGTGATCCTGAGATACACATAATCATTGGGCTCAAAGCTTAAATCTCTTCACGAGTATCGGCATAACTCTTTTGCTCGGCTTGAGTCGCTTTCACCTTTCTTGAATCAAGCGCACTTTTCTTTGGCTTCTTGCAAACACTCGCCCAAAAATTTGCCTTTCTCCTGTTTCTTTCCAATTGAGAGGGTCCTACACTTCCGACCATACAAAGCCTCAAACGGTGACATCTCGCAAACCGGCACCGTAATCGTTGTTGTAGGAAAATTCTGCAAAGGTAGGCAATTGTCCCACTTAGCTCCGTGATCCAAAACACATGCTCTCAAGATATCCTCTAGGATTTGATTTACACGCTCTGTCGACCATCGATGCATGGGTGATAGGTCAGTCTTGAAATTCGGATGAGTACCCATCGCCGTGGAAACTACTCCAAAATCGTGAAGTGAATCTGCGATCCACGATCCGACACAATCCTCTTAGGAACTCCATGGAGACTCACATTCGGACATATACAATTCGCCAACTTATCTCCGAATATGTGGTTTTGACTGGAAGGAAATGGGCTACCTTTGTCAATCGATCCACAATTACCCATATCGAGTCGTAACCTTCCTTGGTCTTGGGTAGACTGTGATGAAATCCATGCCCACATCTTCCCACTTCCACTGGAATTTTCAACGGTTGCAACAATCCTGCGGGTCTTTGATGCTCGCTTTCACTCACGCAAACATCACATAGTGCTACATACTCTGCTATTTCTCGCTTCATACCGCCACCAGTATTTATCCTTGATGTCCCGATACATCTTGGTACTGCTGGATGAATTGAATATAATGACTCGTGTGCCTCTTTAAGCAACAATTGCTTTAACTCTTCCTTATTGGGTACGCACAATCGCTTCTTGTACCATATGATACCCCGATCATCCTCCACAAAACTCGCCGCTTTTCCTTCCTTCATCCAACCTTGATCCGCTGGATATTTTCATCCTCCGGTTGCGCTTGACGAATCGACTATCCAAGGTCTACCGCAAGTCCAAAGCGCCAACATCCCTTCTTCAACCAACTCCAAACCGAGCTTTTGGAATTCCTCGTGCAATCTTTGGTTGACTCTCCTTGACCATAATTGTGTTGCAATATACCTTCTGCTCAACGCATCCGCCACTACGTTGGCTTTTCCGGGTGATAGTGGATTCCAATGTCATAGTCCTTTATCAACTCCAACCATCTTCTTTGTCTTAGGTTAAGGTCGATTGGGTGAAGATATACTTCAAGCTCTTATGATCCGTGTAGATCTCACATCCGTTACCCATCGTAGTGTCGCCATATTTTCGTGGCATGCACAATCGCCGCTAACTCCAAATCGTGCGTAGGGTAGTTCTCCTCATGTGGCCTCAATCGACGCGATGCATAAGCTACCACTCTTTTGTCTTGCATCAATACGCACCTAAACCTTTGCGGAGGCGTCACAATAAATCTCAAAATCTTTCTTGATGTCGTGCAAAATTAAGATCGTCTTTGTTGTCGACTTTCCTTTAACTTCCAAAACTCTTCTCGCACTCTGGCCCATTCAAACTTCTTTTCCTTCTTTAGTAGCTGGGTAAGGGTCGGGCTACACCGAGAACCCTTCAATGAATCTCCGATAGTAACCTGCCATTCCTAGGAAGCTTGGACTGGTCATCGACGTGGGTGCCTTCGGTGAGCACATCTTGTACTTTCCCGAGTCAACGGACACTCCTCTGCTGTCAACACATGACCCAAAAGGCAACTTCCTTCATCCAAAATTCACACTTGCTGAACTTAGCATACAACTTGTGCTCCCGCAATCTTTGCAATACCAATCTCAAATGCTCCTCATGCTCCTCATCATTCTTGGAGTAGATCAGAATGTCATCAATGAACACAACGACAAACTTGTCCAAGTAGTCCATGAACACCTTGTTCATCAGGTACATAAAGTAGGCTGGGGCATTGGTTAGGCCAAAGGACATCACGGTGAACTCGTATAATCCATAACGAGTTGAGAAGGCCGTCTTGGGTATGTCCTCCGGTCGAATCCTCATTTGGTGATACCCGATCTCAAATCAATCTTGGAAAACACTCCGGCTCCTTTTAATTGATCGAACAGATCATCAATTCTGGGCAACGGGTACTTGTTCTTGATGGTAACTTCATTGAGAGCTCGGTAATCCACACACATACGCTGGCTACCATCCTTCTTCTTGACGAACAATACTGGTGCTCCCCACGGAGAGGTACTGGGTCTGACATACCCTTTATCCAATAACTCTTGTATACGCTTCTTTAATTCGCTAACTCATTGGCGGGCATTCGTAAGGTCTCTTGAAATTGGTGAGGTGCACGGTGCTAACTCAATTGCAAACTCTACTTCTCTTTTGGTGGCATCCGGGAGATCATCGGAAAACATCGGATATTCTTCGCAACCGGTACTTCATTTAGGGCAATCCTTTACTTTGGCACACCATCACTTTTTCTCGCCGCTTCATGTCGGCTTCAAATCTAACCTTGCTTCCATCGGGACCGTCCAAAGTATTCGCTCGGCTTCCACATTCCAATCTTGCTTGATGCTTCTTGAGCCAATCCATACCCAAAATTACGCCCAAAGATCGGATATTCAAGACAACCAAATCTGCGGAGAACTCTACTCCTTGGATGGCTATCCTAACTTTGGGGCATCCTAGGTTTGTACTCATCTCGAGCACGGGATTGAACCAATAAAATGGAACCAAGTGCAACGACTTCCAACTTATGCTTTAGAGCAAAACTCAGAAACAAACGAATGTGAAGCTCCGTAATCAAACAAAAGCGTGGCGGTATCGAATTTATCGGGAACTTACCAATCACCACATCCGGCGCCGCTTGAGCCTCCTCCATGGTGACGTGGTTCACCGCCACGCATCACGGTCGCGATCCTTTGTTGGGTTGATTTGATCCTTGAGGTGCTCGCGCCCCGATCCTCGCTGCAGGGTACGATGCCGTGTGGCTCCCAAGTGAAGCGAACCGTGTCACGCGGTATTTTGCGGGCATTTGTTGGCATAATGTCCCGCCTCATTGCATTTGAAACAAGTGATCACGACATGGGCTTGGTAATCCTCTGCTGTTGGCTTCCCACCGGATTTGGTTTTGGCGCCAAGAAAAGCGACGGGAGCCGTGCAGGAGTTTTGAATCCCGATCGCGAGGAACTCGAGCTGGCTGAAAATTACCAGCGGGCTCTCGAGCTTGGTGCATCTGTGATCCTTGCTGCATCATTCTTCTCTTGCGAGATTCTTCCAACTCGCGATGACTTTCCTCAATGAGCATTGCTTTGTCCACCATGTTTTGGAAGCGCATAATCATGTCCCACTACCGAACTTTCAACTCGGGTTCAATCCTTTCTTGAACCTCTTACGCGAGCATCATCGTGGCGACATCTTCGGAGCATAACGGGCCAACCGAGTGAACTTGTTGAGATATTCACTCACGGACATGTTCTTCTGCGCAACTCCCGAAATTCTTCCTTCTTCATTTCGATCACCCCATCCAGGATATGGGCATGACGAAAAGCTCCTGCGAACTCGGCCCAAGTGATGCTCTCTGGATCCTCGTGAGCGGCACAATAATTTTCCCACCACTACCGCAGCACCTCAAGCCGATGGGCTGCATACAACACCTTCTCGCGATCCGTACCTCGGGCAAGGTTAAGCTTCTTTTCCATCGAACGCATCCAGTCATCGGCTTCTAGTGGCTCGAAGACCGTGAATAGGTAGGAGGCCTTGTCCTCATAAATTCGCAAACTTGACTTCTTGGCGAATCGGTGGAGGCATGGCCATGTCTTGATTCTGTCGATTCATCATGGCGTTCATGTTCGCATCATGGTGTTCATCAACCGAGTCTGGCTGCCATGAATCGACTCAAGGTTGGATCCATCCAGTGGGTTTGCATGTCGCTCCGAGTTGCTCGATCGCCTCGTGATCTCGACTCATCGACCACGTCTGCGGAGCTCGGGTATCAACCATCGAAAAGAAAGATCACTTGCTTGAGGCGGCTTCACAGGCTTACTGTAAGAGGAAAAGCAAAGATAAGTGGTAAGTTCGTCTAAGGGGATATTCTAATGGTAAATCCTAAACTAAACAATCACTTAGCCGAAAAGCTAACAAAAGAACAAATAAATCACTTCAATAAAAGATTTGATATGACGCAACATATTGCTTTTGAGGGCAAACTGCAGCTCACATCACACTCAATGCAAACAAAACCACTTCCTAACCGATGCTATCCTATGCTACGGTCTACTCTTCCGGCTCCCACTCAGTCCGGCGAGGTGCGGTGTGCGATCTTCCTCTTCTTCCTCTGCGCATCGTAGAATGTCCATCGGTTGCGGAATCGCATTGTAGGCGCCGCTGCTGGAATGACGAGTTGAAGGTACTCTCGGCGATCATCCGCCATGCGTTGCCTTTCCTCCGGGTGGGTGGCGAGGCGAAGGTGGAGGTGTTGGCGCCCATGAGTGTACTCCTCGTGTTCATACTTTCTCTTGTATTCTGGATGAACTTGGTCATCCGATCTTGTACCGCCGTCGAGAGTTGAGCAACGGCCTTGCGTACCGCTATGGATTTGAACCTTTGAAGTCGTGGTGTACGACGTGACCTCCAAGCTTGATAGTGAAGTACAACCGTGTGAAATGGTATCCTCTTACTTCATCATCCATGGAACTGTACATTGGTGTTCTTTTGAAACCAAGACTTCTTAGCAAGACTCAAGCACTCTCCTCCGTCCTCCCGACTGCTATAGTTGCTTTGCGACATCTACAAAGACGGCACAAGATAAGAGTCGCTTTAAAAATTTTCATTTTCGCAGAAATTTTAAGGTGAGAGGCAAGAGTCCCTAAGAATAAGGTAAGAGAGTAAAGAATTTGCTAAATATCAGGTTTGGTTGTTTTGTCTTTAGAAAATAGGTTTTGAATTTTTGAGACAACGACTAACTTAGGTTTTCGTCCTATGATCGATATGGCTCGATACCATCTCTGTCGAGACCGAATATACAAATTCGGACTCTCACTGTACTCTGCACTAGTCCAGATCACGCTAGTGCACACAACAGTAAACAAAGATAAATATCATCCACATCACGATATTCTAAAGGAAATCCAAATTATATTAATAACCAACAGAGTACGACCTTATGGCCAAGCTTACAATTATTAGCTGAAGGGCTTTAAAGAAACTAGCAATGAAATCCAAAATTAAGCGTAGTAGCCACTCGACATGCCCACAGCAATCGATCGGGAGCGAAGTCCTAATCCGTGAAGTCCTCGTAGTAGCCTCCTTCTAGCAACTCCTGCCGATCTGGTCCCTCCTCCTCAATCGAGCAACATGGGCATAAAGCCGTGAGTACATTGGTACTCAAGAAGTCGCTTGTAACAAATGAATGCAATATAATATGCAAAGCTTAACAATGGATGGTGAAAGGTTAGTTTTGCATGAAGCGACAATTTGAAGTAAATACAATATATAGATTGAAAAGCATATTTAACAACAGACACTAAGTAAATATATCAAAGGAATTGAATATAACCACAAGTGAACTAACCATTCACTTCCCATCTCAAACCAATCAAATTTTCATAAAGACTCTACCCCTCGTGTGAAATCACCGAGCATTGTCCATGATGGGGACACGGCTATTCGAATAGTTTTACACTCTGCAGAGGTTGCACAACTGTACCCACACGATGTGATTAGCCTCAGCTTAAGGAAATCACAACAAGGCTTTTACAATGATCCATCTCCACCCGATCCCACTCGCTAAGGATTCGCCGTCGAGTAGGGTAACCCCCTAGTCGATAATTGCCCCCTCTTGCGCCACACAACATCAGTAGTAAAACCAAAGTAGAGACTTCTCAAATTATTATGCCAGTCTATCCCATACTAGACATGTGGTTTGCACGATTAAGCTCGGATCAATGGCGCACAAAGTTAAGTCCTTAACAATTACCCAGCGAAGCATCCACATCCCAATGTGCATCCAAGACCCTTTTATCGCACGATCATTCGCCCAAGTGAAAGCCAAGTTTGTATAACCAATGCCCATGACACTACCCATGTCATGACATACCAATTTTATAATCGTGGCTAACCACCACGTTCAAGTAAATCATTAAGTCGATTAATTAACCACATGTGATGACAGATCCCGAACTAATAGGAAGCGAGGCTAAGCGATCGAACGTAACCCCATGTGACAATTATTATTTTATCACTAAATAATTCCCAATCCTAAGGTGTCAATGGATTCATGGTAGTCAAATTATCATGGAGGATTTAATCAATTAGGAGTATAACTACCAATACAAGGTTTTATTAATAAATAGCAATGCATGATAATTTGAAACAAAATAATACATAATAGATTGAAATCTGGGTTCAACATGATCAAAGAATACGACTTGCCTTGGCCTTGCTCAGATGAGGGCTCTTGGTCTTCAAATCCAACTTCCGCTCCCTCGAACACGCGATCTAACGAGAGAAAACGAGACGAAAAGAGAAAATAAATTCAAATAAAATTCAAATGAACTCCAAAACTTTCAAACCTGAACCAAAAGGTAGAGCTCAATTTTAGATGAATTTAGAAAAAGAACGGGTCAATCGGAGCTAGGATGAGGAGAACGGGCTCTTGGAAAATTGGATTTTTCTGAAAATCAGGAAAATTGGAAAAGTGCATCTTTGTGGACCGGCGCACGGAGGCTGAGTCACGGTGAACCCGCGCACGAAAGCAAGGCGGGCGCGGTCGCCGACGCGGCGACTAGGGTGAGGTGGCGGTGGCGTGGCGACACGCAAGCGTTAGGGTCGACATGGCCGCTTGCGTGGCGGCTTCGGGAGCACAGCCGGCGGCGACGGACGGGCGTGGTGCGGCGCGTGGGACGATCCGGCCGTCGGCCCAGATCGGCTCACGGTCTCACGGCTCGGGCCGACGGGCGGGACCCACAAGGCGCGGCACGGCTCACATGGACCGGCGCACGGGAAGGAGGCGGCGGAGCGCGGCGCGATCTTGCCGACGCGCGCGCACGGCGCGAGGCGGCGCGGCGAGGCGGCGGGCGCGCGGCGCGCGCCCGCCGGCGGCGGCGGCGGCGGGTTCGGCGGCGGCGGCGGCGGCGACGGTGACGGCGGCGATCGAGGTGGCGGGACGACGACGGCGGCGGGGCTCACGGCGTGGCGACGGCAGACGGCGGCGGCGAAGCTTTGGCGGCGACGACGGCGGCGCAAAGATGACGAGGGCGACGGGCGCGGCGCGCTCCGCGGCGCGGCGGCGGCGAGAGAGCGCGCGGATGCGAAGCGAGAGGCGGCCGGCTTTTACACGGACCGAGGTGTCCGCGACGGACGGCAGCGGCGCGCGAGTCCGGCCGAGACGGAAGACGAGTCCGGTCGGGACGACGACAGTGGGCCCCACCGCCGGTGGCGCGGTGAGCAGCGGCCGGATGCGGCGCGGCGCGGCGCAGCGCGCGGATGGCGCCACGTGGCGATCATCGGGAGGCAGCGGCGGAGCGCGCGGCGCGGATGCTCGACGACGTGGCACGCGCGCGGCGCTACTGGGTGGTGAGCCGAGGCGGGTTGGGCGGCTGGTGGGTTTCGCCCATTGGCGGTTGGGGATTTTGGTATTTTCCTTTTCATAAATTCATTTAAATCCTTTTGAGCTCTAGAAAATAGCAAATAAATCCAGAAAAATCCAGAAAAAATCCAATAAATTCCTTGAGACACAAGGAACTCAAATAAAATAACTTTGGCAAATGTTCATGTTCAAATTATTCATATTAAATCCTTTTAATTCATAAAATTTCATTTAAGCTTTAATTAATTTCAGAAGAAAAAAAATTCAAATGGTGAATTTTATTTTAAAAGCTTCAAAAATACTCTGAAAATCAGGATGTTACAACTATGCACCATGATAATTTTTTTACGCAACAGTAAACTAAACGATCATAGCTAATAGGAGTAACAGCAAAGACACTGACTTTGCACCCCCAATCCTAATCTAATAGGAGTAATCAAATCATCCTACAAGACATCTCCACGAAGCAAACAAAGCGAGAGATCTCATTCTCACCTTTCCCATCAACTACCTAACGGATCCGAGCCCCACCCCACCAAACCACACCAAGATCCCACCTCTCCGCGAAATCACACCAAGACAGGGGATCTTTCGACCAAATTAGACCAAGATCCAAGCCTATCCGCAACAAATCACGCCAATATATAGGCGAGCTCGAACATAAGGGTGGGGCGGGCACTCACGGCGATCGTCGTCAATGGTATAGATGTACTTCTTTTGGAGACCATGTAGCGCAAGCGGCGACGCGAGTCCTTGAAGGAGATGCAGGAGGCCTTGGGGCCGAGGATCGTTGATGTCGTTGCGGTTGTAGAGCTCATAGTCGAAGCCCTCGGGCACCGGATGGTCTGGGCGGTCGCCGCCCCGGACGATGATGAGGTGGTAGGGTGGAAGAAGAGGCGGAGCGGGGAGGAGGAGGCAGGATGGCGCCCCGGCGGCTGCGCGACCTCCAACCCGCGAGGCGCGGCATCATCGGCCTCCCTTGAGGCGGCAAGATCACGGCCGCCGCCTACACCGCCTCCGCGCTCGGCGGTGGCGTTAGCTCCAGCCAGACGGCCGGCCGCCACCTCGATTTCACCCCAATCCAGCAGATCGGTGGCCCGGCAGATGCAAGGTCGCAAGAGCGCTCAGGCGAAGCGGGCGGCGAGGCCGCCGATCGGAGGCTCTCAAGACAGACCACCGGCCGCCACCTCGATTTAGCCCCAATCCAGGTAGATCCAGTGGCCGGCAGATGGAAGGCCGGCCAAGAGCGTCGGCGCGGAAGGGAGAGGAGGGCGGGGAGGCGGAGGGAGGAGGCGCGGGGAGGAGGGGGAGGCGCGGGAGGCGGAGGACGCGCGGGAGGAGGAGGGAGGCGCGGGAGGCGGAGGGAGGAGGCGCGGGGAGGAGGGGGAGGCACGGGAGGCGGAGGGAGCGGAGGAGGCGCGGGGCACGGGAGAGAAGGGAGAGGGGAAGGAGGAGGGGGCGCGCGAGAGGGGAAGGGAGAGGGGAAGGAGGCGCGGCGTTCACGAGGGGCGGAGGAGGCGGCCGGCGTGAGAGGGAAGGAGAGGGGCGGCGGGCGCGAGAGGGGGATGCAGGGACGTCTCGTGTTGAAGCCTCGCGTTGAAGCCTACGTTCTATCCACGCCGCACGATTGGGTTGAAACCAGGGAGAGTTTTTTTTAGCCCTTGATTTTAATGCAGATAATTTGCTGGGTGCATTTTTGTGGGTGCACGAAGGTTGGTGCTCTCAGCGGGGGACGTATTCTTGGGTGGACTGAGTGTAATTTCAATTGGTCAATTATAGTAGAGATAATGAGTACAACTTGACTAAATAATTGGTGGAGGTGTGGAGATGGTGCATGAGGATTTTGATTCGGTTTGAATGAGACACTAAAGGAGGATGATGTTTCCCGCTGACGGTATACAGGGCCTGTTTGGCAACGGCTGCGGCTTATGGCTTTTGGCTGAAATTTTTGAATTTTGGCTGTTTACGGTACAGATTACGGAAAGAGAGATACTCACTTGCGATTTTGGATGGTACACATGTTGGGTTTTTAACGTGTACATCGCTTTACTTGTAGATCCCATCTTGAGAAAATATTTCGTTTGAAAGTTATGTACTGTAACAAAAGCTAAATGCCGTCAGCTTCGTTGAAAAAGAACATGCCCACGATTCCGTTGCAATTTTCGCTATAGGCGCGCGCGACAGGCCATGCAGCGCGGCGCAAGTGGACCGACGAGACGAGACGAACGTGCTTGTGCCCGTGCAGAGGCGGCAAAAACGTCGACCTCCGCCGCTCATCACAGATCCGCTGAGCCCACGGGGCCGGCCGCTAATTTTAACTGGGCCGTGAGAACGGCAGTCCCTTGCCGCTCCTGTCACTTCGACCGCGAGGCCTGGGACCCACGGTTGAAGAGAGCGATTATTAGGGTAGCGTCCCGCTCAAGAGCGTGTGGGCCGCTGTAAAATCACCATTGGGCTGCAAGTTTCCGCATAGCCAGAGCCGGTGGTCGCTGTGCTTCTTATTGCATTCTACAAACTATGTTTCACATTGTATCAACCGGCCTATTAGCTCAGTTGGTTAGAGCGTCGTGCTAATAACGCGAAGGTCGCAGGTTCGAGACCTGCATGGGCCAAACCTTTTTTTACTTTTGGTTACTTTTCTGTGTGGTATACATATTGCTTTTGTCGTTAGTTCTATAGTTATTAGCTATTGTAACATTTTGCTATTTTCATACGTTGCAGCTTGCATAAAAAATGGCAAAATTAGCTTAAATACCTTTTAAAATTGGAAATATGGAGATTTATTTACATCATTCGTAAGGGAGGAACAAGGAAACGACGGCACATGAGACGCCTCCCCCTCACACAATCTAAACTAATAATCCACCAGTTCAAATTATCCTACATCCACCCAACAATTACCTACTCCACAGTCATGACCTTAACTACGTCCACACCACAATATGCACCCAGAATTACACCATCCTAAAAACGTTCGCACTGCATTAACTCTCCTCCATCTCTCTCCTTACTCAACCATATCCGACGGTCATTCTTTAATGGATGTGCGTACCCTTCGCCTGCCTCGCTCCCGCTCCTCCTCCCGTCGCCGCTCTCTCCTCTCCCGCTTCCTCCTTCCTCCTCGCAGCCGCCCGCCGCAGTTCGCCTCCTCCCTCCTCCTCCTCCGCTCCCTCCGCCTCCTCCTCCCCCGCGCCTCCTCCGCTCCTCCGCCTCCCCGTCCTCCACCGCGCGCGCCGCTCCCATCTCCACCTCTCCCGCGCCTCCACTCCCTCCGCTCCCCGCCTCCCCGCGCGCGCCGCTCCCTCACCTCCTCCTCCCTCCCGCTCCGCACCGCCGCCTCCTCCCCCCCCCGCCGCCGCCGCCTCCTCCTCCCCACGCTGCTGCGCCGCCGCCTCCTCCTCCTCCCACCCCACCCGGAAGGAGCACTGGAACCGATCCGTCTAGATGATCTCTTTCCTTTATTTGCTCCTCAATTCACCGCATATCCGGCTCTCGCCTCCTCTCGCCACGGCCCACGGCCCGCTGCAGATCCGCGCCTCCTCCGCTCCCCGCCCGGCGGCGGCCTTCTCTGCGCCGCTTCGCCTCGCCCTCAGCGCCTCTGCGCTCGCCTCGCCAGATCCGCTGTCGCACGCGCCGCGGCCGCCTCCTCCACCCTACCGCCACGGCCGCCTCCTCCGCCTACCCGGCCGCCGCTTTCTCCTCCGCCCGCTCGCCAGATCTAATCCGCTGCGCCACCGCCTACGCCCGCTCGCCTCGGCCCTCGGCGCCTCGCGCTCGCCTCGCCAGATCCGCCGTCACACCTGCCGCCGCCGCTTCCCTCCACCGCCGCCACCGCGCGTGTGCGTGCGGGAGCTTCGAGGCCTGTTTTGATTTGGTGAGTTTGGTGGCGAGTGTGGGAGATTGGAGATGGATCTCCCAGTGGGAGCGGGAGGCGCAGCCGCAGATGACGCCGCGCCGGTGCGCGCAGGGTCGGTCTACTCGCCGACGTTCGACGAGTTCCGGACCACGCCGGCGGGCGGGAAAGACCGGATCCATGAACATGGACGAGCTCCTCCGCAACATCCGGATGGCCGAGGAGTCGCGACGCCATCGCCGCGCTGCCGCCGCCACCGCGCCATGGGGCGCCCATCCAGCCGGCGAGGGCTCGCTCACCCTCCCGCACGCCACCGAAGACCGTCGGCGAGTGCCGCGCAACATGATGTGCCGGGACCGGCGGGAGGATGGGAGGGCCGCAATCGTCGGTGACTCGTCGGGGTAGCGATTTGGGTGTAGGGTTTTCGTTTGCTTTTGGGTTGGAAGAAGGTTGGGGTGATACATACTTGTGGTTTTTGGGAAGATTTTCGTCGAGGCGTTGCTTGGGAAACGATCGAAGGTGAAAGAGGATTCTTGCTTTGTTTTCTCCGATAATTTCCGTTGTCTATGATGATGTTACGTTAGTTCAAGCGTCAAACTAAATATTGCGGTTGTTGTGAGATTGGATGCGCTTGTTGATAGAAAGTGTTACAAAAGGAAAATGGTGGAAACATGCCATAGCATCAACATAGCGAAGAGGTCCAACATAGCCGAGGATCTAATATATGGCATTTTATACATTGTGAAAAGCAGTGTTTTGTTGTTGAATGCACTTTTGTAACAATTTATATGACCTTTTCGATGATGAGTAAATGTTAAGGCATCCAGTGAGCAAGTCCTATTGTGTTGTTTCATGACTTTGGATAAGATAGATTGATATCCCGTCACGGTACTCTGCTAACTAGAGTTAAAGAGGAATAAGTGCATTTTTCAAGAGCTCGCATAAACTTAATTTTCAGTCATGTGTATTTCGAATTGTGAATCGTGATATATTTTCAGTCTCATGAGCTTAATTTCCTCCCTTGATGTTTGCTTTAGGTGCATCCGTGCATCTTGGAAAGTCATGCACAAAAGCCGGTTTATGCGGAAGAGCTCCATTGTCCTCGCTATTGTGAACCGAATCAAAGAGATCGATCCACAATCCTCTGCATCTAATCCATTTTGTCTATTTTCTTGGGTGACAAAATCAACTTTGTCATCTCTTAGTAAAGGATTTGCTGAGCTCTCTACTGATGGGCAATTTCTTCAATTGAAATCAAAGCAGGTGAAATTTCGTGTTTGTGGTTTATTCCATCTTCTTTATGTTAATCCTACCGGGCACTTCAAGTTGAATATGATTCAGGTTTGTTCAAGGAGAATCACTGGCGTTGGTGATGGACTATTTCAAGGGACTGAGGCATTTGCTCAAGGTTTGGCTTTTGGGGTTTCTGGTGTTTTTAGAAAGCCAGTTGAGAGTGCCCGACAGTATGGTGTTATTGGCATTGCACATGGTCTTGGCCGTGCTTTTGTGGGGTTTATTGTTTAACCTTTAAGTGGAGCCCTGGATTGTTCTCATCGAGAGTTGATGGAATTAGTGCCAACTTTATGAGATGTGTGGATATTCTTAATAACAAATCTGTTCCTCAGAGTATTAGAGATCCTCATGCTATATTGCTATTCACCGAGATGGTGTGACAAGAAAGGGTGTGACAAGAGAGTATGACAAAGTAGAAGGCGATGGCGGTGCACCGCCTTTACATCTTTCTTCATCATTTTCTTTTTTGCTTTTAGGGAATTATTGAATAGATATGCCTTTAGAAAAAGCTTGAATTATGTAAAGCTTGTGATATGGTCAATGGACTAATATAGTTAGCACATAATCATGTTGAACCCTAACAATTCTGCTGAAATACACTGATTATAACTGGGTTATGCACTGATTAATAAGACGTTTTGACCTATTTAGTACTAGAACGTAAATAGCAGGCATCCCTGTAAAATTCCTCTCTTTGCCATTTCTTACTTTCTTGTTGTGATGTATGTGACACCTGGTTGGAAATTCTACTTTTTAGTCTAAAGTCAAAGTTTTAACTCTGAATAAAGGCTATGTTCCACTGAATGTGACAATTTTCTATGAGAAGTATATTGGAAAGCTTAGAACTGCTGCAATTCATTTTTGAACTTTGAGGCCTCATTAAAGTATATTAAGAACACTTTTTTTGTACATTAACAAATCAAACATGAGAGCAATTTGAAGGATTTTGTTGTTCAATATTTTCTTGGGATTGTCTTATCACGCTTGATGATGACTTACACACACTTTAGCGACTTTGTGAATGCTCACGCTTTTGTGTTTAGTTCGATAATAAACCTTGTTTGTCTCAGAGCTACACCACGGATCGTTCTCCAAAGAGGCAAAGTTACTGCAGATCACCGCGCCTCGTGCACGGTTCTGCAGATTCGCCGCCGCCTCGTGCACGGTTACAAAGAGTCACACTCATAGTCCTATAGTATGACCGGGATGATGAAGATATTGGCGCCGCACTACATTGTAATCGCTTGTATTCTCGACATTGTAGCAAGCACTAACAAATGCACGTCCTTCAAAGCAAAGAAACTTGGAGGACCTTGGTAGACAACTATTTTTAAAAAGTAAAATATTGATTCAGTTTAAAGCGCCAAGAGACCTAATTTTGCTTGTGTTTGTTAGATTTGAGGCGCAAATTGTGATTTATCATATGATTTCTTACTTGACCAAGAACATTTCAACCTTTTTCATTGGTGTTTGTGGTTAGACCTACTTTTGTGCTTTAGCTATTATGGAGTTATCGCATGTTTGAGCAATTCATGAATTTGTGCTCATGATCTTCATGATGATTATCTTTGTCCGATAGGTAAGAATGGATGGAGAGTTGAGCCGTCAACCAAATCGGTAGTGGCCGTGGCGAGATCATGGTGGAGGTTCGATATGAAGTGCTATGAGTGTGGTGAACCTGGTCACTTTGCACGTGAATGTCGCTACGGATTGGTTCGGAGGCCCGGTAGTGGAAGACGCCGCGGTAGAAGTCCGAGATACCGCACCATGACCCAAGATATCGAGGAGCCCAAGCTACGGTAGAAGGTAATAAATAAGTAATACTTTCAAACAGGCTCTGTGTAGATATCTTACAAGGGGATCTGGACATCGACATCCCCAGATTCTTTCTTGATAACGAACCAAGTGATTACCACACTTGCTGTTTTGCTTACCAACTTAAGTAGCTATTCCCTCATACCCTCTAATACTGAAAGAATATAACATGGAAAAATAAAAGGGCAAGTATAATAAGAAGCTTAAAGAACAATAGAAGATATATCTCCAGGGATAATATTCGTCATTCGGATAAACATCTAACTTTGCCCCTCAAAATGTTTGCTTAGTACTCAAAATGTTTGCTTAGTACTCATCAACTTCGTTCTCAAGCGATCTTGATATCGACAAAGATGTCAAAAATCTTGTTATAAGAATGAACACCACAAAGCATTCTTGTCTCTCTCTTTGTAAGAAAAGCATGCTAATATTCATGAACACCTTGCAGTGAAAATTATAGAATGGTGGGTCTGTTTGTTCATGTTCTCACTTTGGTCTCGATGTTATCAATGAAACATAAATCATGCTTGTCCTTTTTAAAAATAGTTTAGATGGATGGTGACCACTGTAAGTTTGTAAAATAACCGATAAAAAAATAATTTGCGTGAATGGTCATCGATGGAGGAGATGTGCATTGCTTAGTTCCGAACTTTTAGAAAACTCAACAACCACTTCTTAAAGTTTACTTTTGGACAAATGTCATGTGTGGTTATAAATACTTGATTGATTATCTTGATTAACCCAAAGCATTTCAGTAGTTAGATCAATAAGAGTGTCCGAATGTCCAAGCATAGTTGTTCATTGATTGATTATGGTATGGCTTAATGTTTTTCTTCCATCAAAATACTAGCATGTCTATCAGATATGTCAGCACCCTAAATGTTTTACATGTTTTATGTCTAACTGCTTCATATTAACTTCCTTTTAGGATTTTTTGGAAAAAATTTGTTAACAGTGTGTACATTTCATTTCTATGGTTTATAGCTACAATAGATCTTCTTTAGTTAGTTACTAACTGCCATATGAGTATTATTTATATTGTACAAACTCACAATGCCCTATTCCAAATGTTTTTGTTGAGATGCACTAATAACAACCTTTAATATAGATGGTGTGCCAACACCACTGATCACCATGGCGTCCTTGTATGTCCTTACATATTATATAGTTGTAATATATTTTTTTGTGAGAGTGGTTGTAATATTCGAAATGATCTCAGTATACATATTTCACTTTGAAATGGACCTACATATTGCTTAAATGCTTAGCCATAGATATTCTCCAATGGGGCTTGAGCTTCAAATCTTCTTTGTTTGAAGCTTTTGAAAATACATTGAATTCAAGCCTTTTATGTTGCAAGGCACAATGTGGCATTTTGTACATTAGTTCGTAACTTGTTGGTGATATACATGAGTGTTTTCAGATTATATACATGGTGATATACAATTGCGTGAAACTTAAACTATGAAAAAATATCGTCATTTGGTTGTTTTCATGTGCATCCCTGAAATGCCGCCGTAGCGTTAGCACGGACACTATACTAGTACAAGCAAATTTTGTACAAAACGTGTGCAGCCCATATTAGCAGAGAAATTTCGATATTTGACACTGAATACGTGCGCCTCTCAACTTTTAACCCCCAATTCGCACGCCTTTGGAAATTTAACCCTGTCACTGCGAATTCCTCCTCATTTTCTCTCCTTTTATATTTTGACACTTGTCACTGCGAAAATGAAGAGAATCCCTTGAATCAAAAGAATTCACAGTGACAGGGTTAAATTTCCAAAGGCGTGCGAATTGGGGGTTAAAAATTGAGAGGCGCACGTATTCAGTGTCAAATATCGAAATATCTCATATTAGCACCCTCCCTCCTAAACTGGAACTCAAAAGGCTCAAAGCTTTTTACTTTTTTTGTTATCACTTTTCTGTGTGGTATACATGTTGCTTTTCTGGTTAGGAAAAATTCTTCCATAGCTTTGAAATTATATAATTTCTCGTTCAAATTGTTATGTTCGTTGGTTTCTCATTTTCTAATTTTGGAGGTACCCAAATTGTTTTGTCTTGAGAGATTACTAGCCACATAGGCGTGGCGCAACGCCACGCCAGTCACCGTGTGGACCGAAGTAAAAGAGGAAAAAATTCGCAGAAAAAAGAAAGCGAAGGGGTTTTTTCACAAAAAATCGTGGGCCTTTTCACAATAAAAGGAGACCAGAGGGGTTTTTTCGTAAAAAACGAGGGCCTTTTCGGAAGAAGTAAGGGCATGTTCGTAATTACGGGAAACCTCGGGTCGCTACCCAGAAAAAAATATGCAGGGGCTTATTCAAAAAATGCAGGGACCTTTTTGCGATAACGGAGGACCTTTACGTAATTTTTGAAAAACCCAGAGAAAGTGCCTTGGCGGCAGACGCAATTTCTCTCGCCACGCCGCGGCGAGCGTTGGGGCGACGTGGATAGCGCGAGGAGGCCGGAATGCTTCAGGCTTTGTTTGGGTTAGTATTACTCGGGGGCCTGAAGGAGAAGGGAGAAAATTTACGAATCTAGACGCAGATCAAAGGGCAACGCTGCAATGTGGATTGTGGATGACTCGGTTGCCAGAAAACCCAGGACCCAGCCGCCTTCTCACCGTTACGGCTCCAGCACAGCCACTAGGGTTTTAGCAGGGGCGGACGCACAGTGTGAGCAGTGGGGGCCTTGGCCCCCACTCAATTTTGTTAATTACGTATACCTCCGGATATAATCTATGTAGGCCTCCACCACAACTCAAGAGCCCCGGTGGCCCATCGGCGCGATTGGCGGGGCGAGCCTTCGGCCACGCGTAGCGGCATGCCCCACTCAATTTTAGTCCTAGGTCCGCCCACTGGTTTTAGCTTGCGCCGAGGCTCGAGCGGCGGCCGGCGGCGGCGACGCGCGAACATAGCTTCCGGCGATGTCGGCGGTGGCGGCGAGGACGTACTCTCGGCGAGGCTGCTGGTGACAAGCGGCGGAGGAGGAGGAGGAGGCGCGCGCCACTCGCCGAGGACGCCGATCGCCCGCTGGCCGATGGCGCTCCTTCCACGATCGCTATCGGCCGCATGTAACTCCCGCTCCCCATCTCTACTGTTTCCATGTAGTGGTTACCTCGGTAGAATGGTCCCATTCGTCCTTAAGGATATCGGTTGGCGCTCTTTACGCCTCGTCGGGCAGACTTGAGGTGTTCGGCGTTATGCGTGAGGAGTTAGGGCATGTCTGATGCTTGATATCGACTGTTTCTTTGGCCCCTCTTGTGCGTACCTGAGCTACCGATCTGTTCCAAACTACAATTCCTTAGCTGCCGTGTTCTGAGCAGCCATGAGCCCAAAATTCCCGTGCTGCCCGGTGCCCTAACCCCCTGCAACAGTGCAGCCCAAAACTCCCATGCGGATGCGGCGTGCGGTGCCTAACCCCACGCCCGACGGCCCGCCAGCGCCATCGCGCATCGCCCATCCGCCTCCGCTCGCCGCGCTTATCGCCCCATCCGCCTCGCTGGCGCGCGCGGCGGCGCTTATCCGCCTCGCCTCGGTGCCTCGGCGCCTCGCCTCGCCGCCTCGGCTGCGCCTCGGTCTCGCCTCGCCCGAGCGCGGGCGGCGCGCACGAGCTCGCCTCGGCGCCCATCGCCCCATCCGCCTCGCTCGCGGCGCCCATCCGCCTCCGCCTCGGCGCCCATCGCCCCATCCGCCTCCGCTCCGCCGGCGCCCATCCGCCTCCGCCTCCGTATAAATTCTCTTAGTGCTATTGCTATATCTTCCAATCTTCCATAGAGAAGAGTACTTTGAACCTCTATTATAGCCATGCTACAACACTTGATCTAGACGAATTGACGGTCACAGACAATTGATTGTTCCATGGTATCGATAGGAACCAGATATAATAACAATGTTTAAGAGGTAGGCTAACTATATTACAGTTTTGATCTTACTAGCAAGTACCGCTCTGGAAATTGGGAATACAAAGTAGGGACATATGATTTTGCTGATGCACTTAATTGTTAGAAACGGATGGCTTGACCTATTCTATATCAAATTCAAACTTTTAGCATATTATGAGTGATGATGATGCATGTAATCAATGAACAAATATCGCACAGGCTGTGCAGGACATGGATTGGCATAGCTTGTTCAGCTTGGAGATCTGTGACATACTTAATTTCCAAGCCTCTTTTTTTCTTGAGCATTGAAATTGACTGGGCAATTCCCTGCGTTACTTCACCTGCCAATTTTGCTTCTTTTGGTCATAATACTTCCGACTAGCCAATGTAATCCTTAGTTTAGTTCCCATTGTCTGAGGTGTTCACTAGGAGGAAGACAGCATTGAAGCTCGATGATGGGTAGTCAGTTTGATACATGTGGCTATATAATTCCCGCATGGGCAAATTAAGGATTTGAACTGTGTTTGATCTAAGAACACAAAAAACTCTACTTTGTTCTTTACTAGAATCAATGGAATTTCAAGTGGTCCTTATAGCCTGCCTAACTGCCTAAGCATGCTGAGAAAGCAATTTTTTGCTAAGAAAAGGGTTAGTTTGACTGCTGAGCAGATAGTTACAGTTCATAATCCTATCTGCACTACGCTTTATTTTGTTTTAGATCCTAACAGACAGGGGAGGATCTACAGTAATTCATGGGTATTCAGCTGAATACCCAAAAAATTTTGCAAAAAATCTACTATACATTAGGTATAATATATATATATTAGTAATTGGGATTAAAAACAAGAATCTGAAATGAAGAACGAGCTCTGGCCGACCGGCGACCGATCGATTCCCACGCGCCACGCGGCCCAGTCGGTCGACTCGCTCCCACGCGGCCCATTGGCCCATTTCCTCCCACGCAACTCGCAACGGCCGCCCTATTCCTCGCCTCCGCCGCCCGAACTGAGAACCGAGAAACCCTAAATCAGGCCACGCCCGATTCCTCGCCTCCGCCGCCCTAGCGCCCTCGCCTTCGTGCGCCGCGCGTCCACCGACCGTCGTCCTCGCGCCCCCGATTCCTTGCCTCCGAGCCCCCGCCGCCTGCCTCGCGCTCCCGACGCCATGCTGCCCTAGATCCCGCCCACTCGCCCAGTGCCGCCCCCTTTGGCGATCTAGACTGCTTCGGCGCTCTTCAGCGATCAGCACGCAGGGCAAGCCCCGCCTCCTCAAGTTCTAAAACTTTCAGGTTCCGAACCTTCCTCATTTCTCACCCTCTCCTCCTCTCTTGTTATTCATGCCTTCTTCACCCGCCCACCAAATGCTCGGTCAATTTCCCCACCCAGATCAAGAACCGCTTCGTCCGCGGATCGTTATGTGCTTGATGGAACGCCTTAGCGATCCTAAGCTATGTTCTTTTTTATGTTCCCGTTTCACGGATTAATTGATGGATGCAGGCCCCCGAGAAGCACCAGGACCTCATCCGCGGCGGTGGCGTCTTCCAATGTATGTGTAGATGCTTCCCTGTTCTTTTCGCCCTTTGTATGGATACTATATTGCTATCCTTGAGCTGCGGAGTCTCTTCTTGCAGTGCAATCTGCGAGGCCCGACAGCGTGAGCAATTTCATTGAGGTCGATCCAATCTTTGGGCCGGTAATGAACCCTCTCCCAGACTAATCTAGTAGATCTTATGCAAAAGAGAGAAATGGTATGCGAATACTAGCAACGAAGAATGAAATTTGGAATTTCCTTGCCCGGATGCCTGTTATTTTCTCTCTTTACTTACATAACTTGACATCTTGGACTCTTTAGTCAATCTGTATGTAACTGCAAATGCTTTAAAGATCCTTTGTAGAGGAAAGAAAAGGGAGAAGGATTTTAAAAACTATTGGCAATACTTGGAAATGGAGTAATGGACGTTTGGTTATGCAATTGATCTCCACTCTTGTAGAGAAATATAGCTTGTGTTCATGTGTTGGTCAACAGTTGCCTCTTGGTAAACTTACTTTTAAACAATATGCAGCCAAATAATCTTATTTTTATACCAACAATTGGCTTAGGTGGAGAACTGGAGATATCATGTAATTAAACATAATTGCATCCAAATTGCCAATTTGCTTGGATTCAATGGAATTCGATGCTGCTGGAGAAACCCCCTGGAATGCTGACCTGGCTTCGTTTGTTTCTCTTATTTTTCTGCTATTAGAGAGTTGTGGGAAGAATCTTAACTGAGGTTTATATGCAGTTTTCTAGACTTCTAGTTTCTTGATTCTGTTTCAGCTTGTATAAAAGCCGATGGAATACATGAAAAAGGGCATAAGAATGTTGTGTTGATCTTGTTTTGAAAAGAAAAATGTTAGTGTTGATTACTTATTTTAGCCTAGATTGTCATGAAAATTTGTACTGCTTTTAGCAAATCTCTTTCAAAACTGAAGGTATGGTTGAACTCACTGGATCCTTGAAACATTAAATGGGGGATGTTGTTATGCAATTGATCCTTGTAATGCAAGATGTTGTTATGCAATTGATCAGTTGTTAATATGATCTTTGGTATATCTCGCTTTCAAGGCATGAAGTGTTGTCACATTAATATTTAGTTCTTAATTATTTTATAATTTCTTTGTATTATTTCAGTTGTTGTCTGTAGTATGAACAATTGTACTTTAATTTTTGCTATAATGGACCTTTACATTTTTTATTGAAAAATATTTTTGTAACTTCGAATACCCATTCCGAAATTCCTGGATCCGCCACTGCTAACAGATACTCATGTGAAGCCTGATCACATGACTTTGGCCTTATTCACTGGCTAAGTACAATTAAAGGAGTTAAATTCATGGATAAACAATGGCAGTTACCTGATTGAGGATAGGTGCTTTGCCCAAAGATTAGTTCATTCATCAAAAGTGCAAGAAAAAACTGCATTTGGTTAGACTACACTCTTTGGTTCTATATAATTTACACGGAGTCACCTAGTGTTGCAATCTTCTATTTATGTAAGACCTTGTATTACATTTGAACAATTTATATTATCAGTTATGCAAATTTCGAACTTATTTGTTGAATTTAAGGTATTATGAGATCTTTTAGATATATTATGTTTTTTACCGAACCGTTTACTGAATTTTTGTATTAGATTATATCAACATTGGATAATAATTTTTTAGTTAGGCATACCCTGGATTCAAATCCTGGGTCCGCCACTGGCTCGAGCAGGCGGCCGGCGACGCAGACATAGCTTCCGGCGATGTCGGCGGCGGCGACAGGGACGTACTCTCCGGCGGGGGCTGCTGGTGACAAGCGGCGGGAGAGGAGGGAGGAGCTGCGGCGCCACCTCGCCGAGGACGCCGACTGGCCCCGCGCTGATGGCCGCTCCTTCCACGACTGCCGGCCCGCATGTAACTCCCGCTCCCCCATCTCTACGTGTTTCCATGTAGTGGCTACCTCGGTAGAATGGTCCCATTCGTCCTTAAGGATATCGGTTGAGCGCTCTTTCTGCCCTCGTCTGGGCAGCACTTGAGGTGTTCGACGTTATGCGTGAGGAGTCAGGGCATGTCTGATGCTTGATATCGACTGTCTCTTTGGCCCCTCTTGTGCGCACCTGAGCTACTGATCTGTTCCAAACTACAATTCCTTAGCTGCCGTGTTCTGAATTCCGATGCTTTCCTGAGGTTCTTGAAAGATGCGTGTTCATTTGAATTGGAGCTGTGAGCTACTGCCCTATCTTTCCACTCTGTGTTAGTGTTAAGAACTTAAGATGCTCATTTTTGTGCTCCGTTTAGCTGATGGAAGTCCTGGATTTCATGCCTTGGTGGTGATTCTCTAGTATACAGTCAAGATGTCTCATGATATGTTTGTACTTGTGTCAAAGATGTTTCTTTGGGCATCTGTACTCTGTTCCATGCTTTTTGCATATGATGCTAGTATTCCCTTTACACTTTGGGGGGAACACTGAAGGTGATGGATGGTATGCTCTATAAGAGGATAGTCTAGTGCATTCTAGATGTGTTTTCCTCTTATGCTTGTCTAGTTTGTTCTTGAGTTACATTAATGCTATACATATCTAGTTTAGGTGCACATTGACTGTGTTCAACCCTTTGCAAGTTGAAATTTCCTTACGGAACTGTCATTTTTTGCGTGCCTGTCATTCAAGTATGTGCCTGATGTGTTAACACTAATGGAATCTTATATTTTGGTTTCTCCAAGTGTTAAGGTGTTCGATCCTTCGTCATGAAATCAATGCTTAGCTATGTGTCATTTTCCTCCATGCTCAAGTTAATTATAAAACGTGCAAATGCTGGTGCATATGACTTGTACATATATGTCATGCACCCTTTGATTGCAGTTCAGCATCACACAACCAAAATATGCAAACCGCAGATGCGTGCTTCTACTGTTCCACACCCTTGAGGGCAGATCACAATTTTGTATCATGTAGTATGAGTACTATGATCTATATAACATGCTTGCACAAACTTACTTCTTTGCCATATTATCTGAAAATGTGTTTTGCTGCTACCTCTCCCTCTTCTTCCTCTTAACCTTGAAACTTGAAACTAGTGGGACCCAATTCTGCATCAGAGCCATAATAATTTAATTGTACCTTGCAGTTATGCAAACAGGACCAACAACTGCTGCATCAGGGTCTGCTTATGCAGAATTTGGGAAGACAAAGGTTATTGTGTCAGTGTAAGTATGACAGCCTTTATATACTTCCATCTGTATCTATGTTTTATGGTTTGAATTGCAAGTGTGAAAACAAGATGTCTTTCTGAAGATGTGTATTCTGGAATTTGAGAATCTCTCTCTATTCTATTCTCTTTGGTATACGTACACATTAGTACATATGGGCCTATTGGGCCTTGGACTCAACACTCTCCCTCAAGATGGGCGATAGACATTTATCATTCCCATCATGTTACAAGCTGATACATACCCCTTAGCTCCTAAATCTTTTGTTAAACAATCATCTATTTATTCCCCGCAAGTTATATGACTCAACTTAAGAGTTCCTTCATCAAGCCATTCTTTGATAAAAAACCGATCTATCTCCACATGTTTTGTCCGATCATGTTGAACTAGGTTATTTGCAATGTTGATTGCTGATTTGTTGTCGCACCAAAGCTTCAATGGACCTTCTCTTAATAATGTCAACTCGGATAGTATATTTCTCATCCATAGCATCTCACTCAAGCATAAAGACATTGCTCTATACTCTGCCTTAGTTGTTGATTACTTGATTGGGACACCACCGATTGTTTCTTGCTCCACCAGGATACTAGGTTTCCCCCAACAAAGACACAATAACCAGGTGTTGATTTTCTGTCATCTAGACAGTTAGCCCAATCTGCATCACAATATGCATCAATATTCAAATGGCCATTACTCTGAAACCACAAACCTTTTTCAAGACTTCCCATTAGATATCACAGGATTCAATGAGCTGCTTCTAGGTGTCCACTTCTGGGATCGTGCATGTAGCATGCAAACATGTATCAGTATTTTATGAAGTTGTGCTCTTATCACTAATGAGGTTTGACTACATGGCTAACCCTTTTTCAAGGGACAAAGAATCACATTCACAAGGATAGTTTGAACTTGGAAGTCCTTGAGCTTTGACATGTGCTTCCTAGCTTTGTAGCATGTGAATTTCTTGGATCTTGTTAGTGAACTTGTCAAATTGCTTAGTCATGTTGAACTTGTCTTGTTGATTGATTGCTTGGTTGTGTTTATTAAATGATTATCTTTGCAGGTTTGGGCCGAGGGAAAGCAAGAAAGCAATGATGTACAGTGACATTGGTAGGCTCAATTGCAATGTGAGCTATACAACATTTGCCACCCCTACACGTGGACAGGTGTGCTGTTTATTTGGTTCTCCTCACTCTTATTTGGAGAATTATCTTATTGGATCACATATGTTTGAAACTAACTATCGATAGCATGCATCTTCATTTCAGGGATCAGACAACAAAGAGTACTCAGCAATGCTTCATAAAGCCCTGGAAGGCGCAGTAATGCTACACACTTTTCCAAAGACCACTGTTGATGTTTTTGCCTTGGTTCTTGAGTCTGGTGGCAGTATGACACTATTCTTGACTTTGCTTGCAGTCATTAATCATTAGTATTTTACAATATGTTACCTG
Organism: Dendrocalamus sinicus; assembly: GCA_036346575.1. Classification (NCBI taxonomy): domain Eukaryota; kingdom Viridiplantae; phylum Streptophyta; class Magnoliopsida; order Poales; family Poaceae; genus Dendrocalamus; species Dendrocalamus sinicus. Next base: position 3,234,193 of record CM070660.1, on the reverse strand, counting down.
TTGCATTTTTTTAATGTTTTTAAGTTTACCTCTCCAGTGCTTATTTGGAAATTGTGTTCATGTCTAGTGTTCCTCATCTTAGTCTTATTTAGAAAATGTGTTCATGTCTAGTGTTGCTTATTTTAGTCATATTTGGAAATTGTGGTCATGTCTAGTTTTGCTCATTTTAGTCTTATTTGGAAATTGTGGTCATGTCTAGTATTGCTTATCTTAGTAACACACTGAAATCTTAATGTTCATGGTATGAACATGCTGTTTTATTGTAGTGTTTACTTATTTTTTGGAAAAGGAACGGATTTGGCATGATAAATTGATAATACTGCAAGTCTCTGTTTCATAACAGTTGTATAATATGATGGTGCATTCTTGTGTCTCTTCCCCACATGCTGTTTGATAGAAGCCTTTATTCCCTCACCATCTCTTTCTGCAGTACTTTTTTAACCAAAAAAAAAAAATCTGAACTACTTTCATCCTTATGGGTGTTTCTGTCATTTCAGGTGATCTTCCGATCATCATATCTTGCGCTAGTCTTGCATTGGCTGATGCTGGAATTATGATGTATGACCTTGTTACATCTGTATCTGTGGTATGTCCCAATATTCTCTCTGCTTTATGACATCTGTAATTAAACGAGAGGTATTTAAACTTGAAGCAAATCAACTTCTACTTCCTTCCTTGTGCCAGTCCTGTTTCGGGAAGAACATTATTATTGATCCAACCTCAGATGAGGAAGCGTGGCAAGATGGCAGCCTTATGGTAGCCTTCATGCCAGCCCGCAAGGAGATCACACAGCTTACGCTTACTGGACAGTGGTCTGATGGCAAAATCACCAATGTATGTCTTCTCTACTACATTAATAGATCATATCAAAACAATAGCATTTACTAATATTTTGCTTCCTTCAACTACAGGCAGTAGAGCTCTGTATGGATGCTTGCCGTAAGCTCTGTGACATACTGCGGGAGCGCTTGAAAGATCCTGCCAGCTTGGCGACTGAATAACATTGTAGCTGCGCCATGTTGCAAACTTCCGACAGATATCCTTAGCTTTACAATTTCTGTAGGCAAGGGAGGCTAGGCCTGATGTATGCGGGAGCACTTTTTACATGATTGTGGCGATTGTTTCCTTCATGGCAAAAGAGAATTGTTGAGCCAAAGAAAGTTGTAGACTTGCAGTGTATGCCATGAACTCGTGTATTTTGTACTCCTGAGTTCTAAGCTTTGGCTTAATCGGCACTCGTATCATTCTTATTCTATGCACTGTGCTATGCCTGAGATTCTAAAGCTGAAGCTTGTGCCCTGTATGTTGGTCTCGTACGCTAGAAATTTTTTTTGCCGCCGTTTGTTTTCTTCATCTGCCGGCAAGAGCAGAGCAGCTGCTGTTTACCTCCTTCTAATCACCACTGCATCTCCCTAACATTTGGTGGTATATTTTTCTTAAATGAAGTTGTCTGTTAACTCTACCATAATAATGCAGAATATTCCAATGGATGTGTTGTCGGGGTGTCTAACCCCTTAGGCTTTTAGATTAGATAATGGACCTTAGGATAAGTCCAATAATATAGATTTGCTTGTATAAAGAAATATATCGGTTTACTCTCATCTTTTGTAATTACTGAGAAGTAAGATGCGAAATTTTTATCCTACTCTGTTTATATGCCCCATTTATATATATGAAGCACATGTGGTATTGGAGAAGAGCAGATCTACTTATTTTACGGGTTAGCTTTTTTTGTTTCGCTATTGCCTCTCTCTAGTTCTCTTAATTCTATATTTTTCAGAGAGAAAAGGTACTAAATATCTATTATTGTGGCTTATGTCACAACAGGAAACCTGCAAATTACTCAAAAGAAAAAAAAATCAAATGTGTTGCTCGTAGTATTTTTTTGAGTTGTGCTCGTAGTTTTTGTACTACACTGCAGCATCCATTATCCTAACGGCCGACGTCTTTCGTACACTGACAGTGGGCCACACACTCCCTTGATCCCAGCACCTAAAAAATATCTCGGCAAGAGAAAATATCCAGACCGTTAGCCATTGCCCCTGTACAGTACACTACATAACCCCCTCCTCACTTCGCTCACTCGCATTCTTCCCATCTCCGTTCACCTCAACCAAACCCCGGAGCCTTATCTCCAAAGCCTCATCCTGTCATGGCGGCCACCCTCTTCTCCACCTCGCTCTCCCCCAACTTCCTCCACCTCTCCTCCACCAAGCCCGTCTCCTCCGCTCCGTATTTCCCCTGCAGGCTGCCCCTGCCGCTGCGGGCCGTGTCGGCGTCGGCGTTGTTGGTGCCGGCGCAGAGGCGGCTCCTGGCGCCCGTGGCCGTCGCGGTGTCGTCGGAGTTCGAGACGGAGGATGCGGAGCAGGGGGAGGGAGGGGAGTCGGAGGCGGAGTTCTCCGAGGACCTGAAAGTGTTCGTCGGCAACCTGCCGTTCAGCGTCGACAGCGCGCAGCTCGCTGGGCTCTTCGAGCAGGCCGGCTCCGTCGAGATGGTCGAGGTATACATTAACAGTCTCGTCTCGGTAATTAGTCTCGCGCTAATTGTACTAGCGTAGATTTAAACACTCTAATCCCCTTAAGAAAAACTAAAATTCTGCTCATTGTCGCATGGTTTGGCTGGACTAGCTTGCGAGAGTCAGGACTCAGCACATTTGGTTTCAGTTTTATTGTATGGCCATCCGATAGATTAAGAATTGTTGCAACGGAATTTCGTTCTTCATGATTACGATTAGATATTATAAAATTGTTTCAGTTTGAATTACTATCGAATTGGTTCAATAGAATGGTAAATTATGACAACAAATGGATGTTTAATTGTCTAACAGCTGAGCTGCACGCCCGACTTGGAACCCCTTTTCCCCCATGCTTATATAATATTTCCATTTTTCAGGTTGTGTATGATAGAATGACTGGAAGAAGCCGTGGATTTGGATTCGTGACAATGTCTACAACCGAAGAAGTTGGAGCGGCTGTCGAACAATTCAATGGCTATGTGAGTATATACTCCCATGTGTTAAGTCAGTTAAGTCACCTTCTCTTGGTATATACGCTTCTGGAATAGGTGAACTAGCTGTAGAGAAAAATATATACAATACTATGCAGTACAGTGTAGTGTTGATGTTATATGAAAATTATATATTTTTTGCTGAATGTTTATGCAGCAAAAGAAAAGGTTTCTACTTAAGATCCCATTGGTAAAGACCTGAAATCTGATTCCAAGTATAACCAAACGTGCTTATTTTTATTGGCTAATTGTTTGACAATTGACACTGAATTGGTTGTCATGTATTCATGTATTGTGCATTACATTGGACTATTGACTAAATGAATCTCGAAACAGATATTTCAAGGAAGACCTCTGAAGGTGAACTCAGGGCCACCACCACCTCGCGACGAATTCGCATCAAGAGGACCAAGGGGTGGTGGCAACTTTGACTCATCCAACAAGGTGTACGTGGGGAACCTTTCTTGGGGCGTCGACAACTCAACGCTCGAGAACCTGTTCAACGAGCAAGGGAGGGTGCTTGATGCTAAGGTCATCTATGACAGGGATAGTGGCAGGTCGAGGGGTTTTGGTTTTGTCACCTATGGCTCTTCTGAAGAGGTCACCAATGCGATATCAAACCTTCATGGCATTGTAAGTTCCTGCATATTCTTTTTACCATGTCAAGTTCTAACATATTCTCTAGCTAGTTGCTTGATGTGACCTGTAGAGTTCTTAACATTGCTGTTTTGAATATGTATGCTAATTGAGTGTATGGTGTTGTTACGTAGGACTTGGATGGCAGACAGATACGAGTTACAGTTGCAGAATCAAAGCCAAAGCGTCAATTTTGAATTTTCTTTGCGTTGGCATAGAGCTCAATTATAATGTTTTTCGTCCAAGTGTTAGTTTCTAGTTTCTACTCTTCTCTATAAGGCTGAAAAAATGTGGTTAATGAGAAATTGAAAGTGAACTTGTATATGGGAAGATTTTTTCCCAGCCATGCAAAGAGAAGTGGATTTCTTTTTGGTCAAAATCGTTGTCATATGCATGGCGGCGGCCAAGAATGGATATATGATATTGATTAAACCTCTCTGAATGTTTGTACTGCATCTGTGATATCGTAAAACATGTTACCAAACCGGCCAAGCGAGGAATTCGTATTAACATTTAAATTGTGGCCATATCTCGAATAGTAGTATCATGTAGAACTTGTTACATCTGCACCTAATACTACAACACCCACCAAAATTGGAATACTATGCACTAGCCAACTCTTGTGTGAAATGGATTGGATGTTCAAGAGGGAAGGGGTGAATTGGAAACTTTTTTTTACTAATGGCCAAATTATAAGCCTAACCTAAGTGACTAAGGTCAATCAATTCCTACACATGCTAGTGAACTTTTACAACCTAAGTTCCAATCCTCCACAAGTCAATGATCTAGGAATTGAAAAACAAGAAATTAAAATCTGAAAACGTAAAAGAGACAAAAGCACAACTGATTTTTTTATTGAGGTCTCATAGATTCGGCGGTCTCTCTTACTCCTCGTTGGAGCACTCTTGCAAAAGTATCGCTCTGACTTGAACCCGCACAAAGATTCAAGCTATCCACTTGTGGTAGTCCTCCACTCTGAATAGTTTAACTCTGAACATTTACAATCATTCCGGTGGCTTTCACAAGCTCCTCATTGAAAGGTCACCAAGAGCGCACTACCAAGTCATCTAGGAATCATTGAATTTCAATAGTCTAAAGAGGTCGTTTGAACCCTGTAAAGTCAAGTGTTGTGGTTACAGACCAAACAGAGAGAGAGTATGGTAGTGAAGAGTTAGGTGAGCAAGTGCTTAGGGTTTCCCTTATGGCCTGTGTAGTGTATATATATCCACATGGGGAATGCTTTTACAATTATACCCTTACACTCAAGCATCCCTTCTATGGGCATTTACGTCATTACACATATCCCATTTTGGGCCTTACAACCTTCTAACAGGCCGGCTGGGCTTAGGTGGAGGCCACCCCTACAACATTAAGCAACTAGGAGTAATACACACAACTAGGGGCCTGTTCTTTTTGGCCGAACCTTATGACTTTTGGCTGCGGCTTGTGGCTTTTAGGCTGTTTGTGCGAGACATTACAGAGTAACAAAAACTCACATGCGGTTTTTGCCGATATAAATGAAGTCGGCACAGTATGTACTACAATTAACTAGTAGACTCTATCTTGAAAAGATACTTCGTTTAAAAGTTAGTTACTGTAAAAAAACCGAAAAATAGCTTTTAGAAGTTGAAAAGAACAGGCCGTAGGCCTAATCTACTCTCTCTAGCTCTCAATCTCTCTTCAGATCTCAACCCTTGCTACAAGATTACCCGTGAACTTTCCAACAGGTTTATTGTAGCTTAGTGGCGCAAGAGAGCTAAAATGAACACCCATGCTCTACTTATATAACCTCCCCATTCAAAAATTAACTGGTAGACATAGTTTCTGAAAAGTTTCTGAAGACATAAATCATACTCCTTGACCCAGATCATCTACCTTAGTTCATTTTTCCTCAGCTCCAATGGTCAAAAAATAGCCATTGCATAGGGCCTACCCCAAATAATCCATCCAAGGCCGTATCATCTGCCTAGTACAAGCATTGACTTTAGAGCTCTCTAGATAAATGATACGCCTCAATTGTTCAGTTTGACTCAGATGATCCGCCTCCATGTAGCATCACTCTTATCCAATGGTGCAGGTCAATGATACGCCTTTGACCCGGATAACACATCTTGGACTTCAATTTCAATCTTCTTTGGACCAATGGTACGGGCCAATGGTATGCCTCGATTCATATCATCCGCCTTAGTCTTTTGCCATTTTCCAGAGCAATGATATACCTTGCTGGTACACCTACACCTTAATGATATGCCTCTATATAAAATCCAACAAGCACCACCAACAACCTCTCTATTGAATGATACACGGGGTATAAATTCTAGCGAGCACCAAAAATACCCTCTCTGTGTAGATAGTATGCCTCAATGGTATGCCTGACATGAATAATTTGCCCTTGTTGATTTTTGAGATTTAGCTCAAATTTGATCTATTATTCGATATCATCTCAACCAAATGTTGATCCTTATCACTCTCTAACTAGACATGAGTTAGAAAGAACTAGTATGCACCACAACTAGTTATCTAACCTAACCAAGCTTAAGCTGCTAGTTTTAAACTCCTTAATAGTATAGTCAAAGCAAAAACAAGAACCTAACATCTAAAATGATCCATACTTAATTCCTTGGATCATTTTATAGACACAAAATCCTTAATATTCAATAACCAACCAATGGCATCATCAAGACATAACTCGACTTTACCAAGACTCAAACACAAGTCAGTGTCGATGATTTAGGAGTCAATAATCATTAAAACACTATTACCAGCGAATTGGGGCCTAGATGCTCACAATGATCGTAGACACTGTTAACTCCAAGAATTAATCATCGGCACCTATAATTTTGCAAATACTAAAGCAACTTCCAGCGCTGCCCAGAAAAAAGTGGTCAATGACGCAATTGTCATCATGCGTTTCATAAAATGGATTTGCTCTGAATCGCTGGAACTTGCAAGCACTTGTCATCTTCTGTCACGCGTATGGACGAAGCATTGTCCAACGGACGCGGATCGTCTGACTTGGCTAAGGGGCTGTTTGTACTGTCTTTTCCGTAACTTTTGACTTTTAAATATTAACATTTTATAGAGTAGCCATATAAAAAGATACCTACGTACAATTTTAATCGATATAAATGAAGTCACTGTAATCGACTAGTAAACCCTATTTTAAAAAAAACTATGTTTGAAAGTTAAGTACTATAAAAAATTATTTACTGTAAAAACAATTTTTAAAAATTAATATGGACAGGACCTAAGTCCGAGGCGTGGAGTTACCCCATCCATCGTCCAAAGCCATCCAGTGGTCCTTCTATTCACATGTTTCCCATTGGACGCACGTCTTCTTCCTCAATGAGAAAGAAAGCAAGTGCTCTGCCGGCACTGGTGGAGTCGGCAAGTTCGGCCGGCCATTGATGATGAAAAGGACCATCGGGCGGGACTACATGATTGAAATTGTGACAAAATGGAGAAGAAAAGAAGAACATCTAGGTCAACACAAAATTGAATAAAATATGGTTTCACTGCTCACAATTTGAGCACAAGATGCACCGTGTTGGTTTCCTTAATGAAGTTGGACAAAACCCTTTTATTCAAAAAAAATCAGAGACCTAGCCGTCGGAGGGCGTAGCACTGCATTGTAGGCTGATGCACCGAGCGTCCATGTCGAAGGGCTGCGTCCAGCTACAGAGACCGACGTGAGTGCCCAGCCACGATGCGCACGCCACTCGCCGGGGGCCGGACCTCAAGCCATGCTAGGACGCTTCGCCCAACGACGATATGGTAGGTAGCAGCGGGGGCCAATTGCGATGGCCAACGCTATCGATGGGCAGTGGCGTAAGCATAACTTCAGGCTTTCTTGCGCACAAGGTGAGGAAGGAGGATTTGGAATAGGTGCATTAGGGCACCACAATGTTTAGAGTCCATCTTCAACCCACTGATGGTGAGCCACTTGAGGACCCCACTTGATACCGTCACCTTGTTGGTAGTCTGGTCTATCTTGGGATCACTAGACCAGATATTTCCCACTCTGTCCACATTTTGAGTTAGTTTGTTTCGGCTCCCACTCAGATCCACTATAGCCACCTTCGTGTTCTGCGATATCTTCGTGGGACCATCTCTTGTGTCTTTTCTTTCTCAGTTAGCTACTTACAGCTTCAGGCCTATTTTGATGCGACCTAGGCCAGTGATCATTCTGATCGCTGGTCTCTTTCTGTCTGTTGTGTCTTTCTTGGTTCCTCTCTTATTGCATAGAAGACTAAGAAGCAGACTGCAGTTTCTCGTTCGAGTGCTAAGGCTGAGTTGAGGGCTATGGCGTTGCTGACTACTGAGATCACTTGGTTACGGTGGCTTCTCAGACTTTGGTGTTTCTGTTTCTGCACCGACTTCTCTCTTGTCAGATAGCACGGGTGCGATCAGTATTGCTCGTGATCCAGTGAAGCATGAGCTCACAAAGTATATTGGTGTTGATGCTTCTTACATGAGATCCCAAGTGAAGGCACAGGTGGTTGCTCTTTAGTATGTGCCTTCCGAGATTCTGTTGGCAGACTTCTTCACGAAGGCACAAACAAGCTCTCATCACAGTTTTTATCTTTCCAAATTCGGTGTTTCTGATCCACCATGAGTTTGAGGGGGTGTTAGATATGTAGAAGTTCATACTGTATAGGGGGCTTATTGCATAATGTCATTTGTATATATTTGACCTCTTGGCCCATTAGAATACAAGGTCCATATTTCCAACATAACCGTTTAAATAATGCGACGTATAGCATAATAGCAACATATATTCAGCCTTGACATGTTGTACTTGAATTGCCAGACATCATGCATTCATTACTGAACGATGTCACTGCCCCAATGCCTAGTGCGATCTCTGAACTTTGGGTCCTTCTTCTTTTGACTGTGGTTTTGGTTTTTGATTTTTAAATTGTAGCTGCTTGTGAGAGACAGTATGCAGAAGAATACAGTCACATACGATTTTAACTAGTATAGCTGAACTCGGAACAATGTCTACTATAATCTACATATATTCTATCTTAAAAATATATACCATTTAAAAACTATTTACTACATCAGTAAGCCTAAGCCGTTCGGAACTACCAATCATAAATTGTCGGACGGGTGGCAGTTAGACTGTGCTGAAGATATCGACAGTCATTATTCATTAACAAGTACAGTTAGCAAGTAGTAGAAAAACGCTGCCCTTAAAAAGTAGAAACTCACTGTTAGTCTTACGGTAAAATTACATCACAAATGCCAACTATTAGTTAAGGATCTCAAAAAAAAAAGTCAGTTAAGGTGGAGCCCAAATGGCTACATCTACGAGGTGTAAGTATGAGGGGAAAATTACATCACAAATGCCAAACATTAATCAGTTTAAGTGGTGTGGCACCTCGTTTCCTTGATTAAAGGCTAGAGCTTGATACATGTCTTCTTGGTGCTGAAACCTCACAAGATTGCTCCGTTAACCATCACAAGTGCATGTTAGGAACACAATCGATATCTGAGCTGTTCTATACATATAATACGTGGTTGAGATTTGTCGACGATTGCGTTGCTAATATTACAAAATAATATAAGAAAAATAACTGTATTTTTTGTAAGTGAATAGGGATACTCTTTATTACTATGAACTGGTTAGAGAATGTTTTTACAGAAGTATGAAACTAACCATAATATCTATATTCTTCCTACTTGTTGGAAGACTACTTACGTGATCTACTTGACTTTGAATTATTAAATATTCTTCTATCTTTTCTTGTCAACCCTTAAATACTGTTGAAAGGAAGTCAGTTATCCGCCTGTGAGACACTTCATGGAATCAACGCGTCCAATCGGGGAGATAGTTGTTGTTAGAGAGAGGACACCTGATCGTCAGTTTACTGTCAATGGGATATGAACATGGAGAACAACTGTGAGACCCAGATTTTATAATCCGGAATCTACTGTGTTTAATTGCACTATTCCCTGGATCAGTAGATAGTGCACACAGTTACAGTTCTGAATATCAAAGTACATATCAAGCGGAAACGTAATTAAAATAATAAACTTACACATAGGCCGATTAGGCCGAAATCAATAAATTGTAGCAGCGGAAGAACGAAGCACACAGGTGGGACCTTCAGGACATGCCCACAGGCAGCCAACTGGAGGATCGCGGCCTAGTTCTCGACATCTTCATCTTCTTTGCCATCATGATCCAAAAGTATTGTTGAAGCACAGTGATCTGATTCCTGCTCCTGAATTTGTCGCAAAAGCGAGCATGAGCACTCCGACCCCGTGCTCAGCGAGCCAACACACAGAATGCAGTATATAACATGTATGGCTAATCAAAGGATGGCTCTGGTTTATTTTCTTTTGCGAAGAGTGCTTTTGAATACAATTATATAAAAATTCCTTAAGACCTAGCATTTTGAACACACGTATATGTTGAATGCGGTAATAATAGTGATTCAGATTCCATCCACCATTACATGGCATCTGCACCATATAGCAATTCTTCAGCGTTATAGCCGCTTAACTTACCACTGGGACGACACCCAGGACAATTCCAAACTAGGGCCTTACACTGCCCTCCACTTTTCCATTCCCATTCATAAATCATTTTGAAATAGAACTATATCTGGTTAAGTTCCCATGTCTGCCCTTGACCGTGGGCACGGCTATTCGAATAGTTTTGACTCTGCAGAGTTTGTACACTTTCACCACAAGAGACAATCAACTCATTGCCCCACACGATTCCTTAGTCATGTGGTTGAGCAGACCATCACAATGACTTTTCAAAGTACCTCGCCCCTTCCATCATTTCACCCTATGGGTCGTTCCCACTTGCGATGGGTCCCATCGTTGTGCGGGATGTCCTCCTTACGAGCGTCTAGCGGTGGCTCCCCACCCCTGCTAGCCCGCCACAGCAGAACTTCACTCTCTACGAGTGTCCCATTCAAGCCGTCTCACAGACCGCCACTTGCACATCCTCACACCACCTCCTGGAAGGATGACTTTCAGGGTCCGGTAATTCTACTAAGCCAAGTTGTAATTTACAGACTTGTGGTTGTCTTATTTTACAGGTTGACATGACAAGATTCAGTCCTTAGTGGTATCTGGACGGTTCTACCACAAACCACACTCTCGTGCACACCTGCACCACACCCCCGAACCATCCGCCCAGATATTTAAGCATATTGGGGTTTTTGGGGACACAAAATAATCGTATCCAACATTTATCAGTCATTACCACCGTGACTGACCCAACCAAATTTTTCTCATGAATAAATGTGATGCTCGGGACAATTTCTTGCCCCGGATTCCTATTCAATGCTAAGCATGGCATATGGTTACGGACTTAATTTCGAAATGTTACTATTATATTTTTGCTAGGGCGACAAGGTTCACACATTCAAATACTCAAAGGAGGGGGTAATATTATTCAAGGTAAACAACGGCATATAACTAGAATATCAAATTTAGCATGTATTTGCATAAAAATAACAGCATGCATTTTGTTAATTTAACACAAAGTAATTTGCATAAATGTGGGTTCAACATGATCAAAGTATTGACTCGCCTGGCGCGGTTTGCTGCGGTCTTGAGCTCACACAATGCTTTCTCTTGGGTTTCGGATCTTTTCTTCCCTTCACTCTTGATCTCGCTTGATCCGTGGAATCTTCGGACTTCAGTTTCTAATTACGCGACAAACGACTGAATCCAAAAAGAAAGCAAATAACTCAAAAGATCCAAATAACTCGGAATAAACTCAATTTAGTTTTGTTCATCGTTAGTTTAGGTTTAATTCAAACTATAATCCATTGGTACGAGTCCTAGCTTGCTTTATATACCATTGAACTTTAATGTTTATTATGTACCATGTACCAAAGCTAGTGTCAAGATCTAATTAATTGCACTATTAATAGCTTGCTCCTACTTTGGCTATTATTTAAGATTTTATGGTTGACAGTATGCTAATGATAGGGTTTATATTTTCAATAGGTTCTAAGGTGTACAAAAATTGTACTAACATAATTGTTAACGGGTTGCACATATGCTATCCATATTTCTCTAACCGCTTACTTACATATACTCATAGATGCTTATATATATATATACACATTTGCTTAGTAAGGTTCTACATTTTAGTTGTTACTAGTTTTTAATATAAACGTATCTGTATAACAAGGCTTGCCGTACAAAGTTGTATTTCAATATTTACTAACCAACAAAACCTACGGCTAAAATTTTATGTAATGGAGGCACGTCAAATATGGGCATAGATTTTAATTATAGATATTGGTAGCCTTTTAATTTAATTATGTAAACTATAGTAAATACTACTAAAATTCTAATGAGTTCTAAAATTCATGATTTCAGTTCTATTGGACAGATCTTGATTTTAGATGAATTTAGAAATTTGTCTCATCCAATTTGGAGTTAAAATGAAAAAGTTATGATTATTTGAAGTTCTCAGATTTAATTAATTTCAGAAAATATCTGACAGTGGGTCCCATATGTCATTTTCTTTTATTTTAATTCTTTTCTTGCCGTGCCGCTGACACGTGGGGTCCAGTTACTATTCAGTGGGGTCCGCCTGTCAGTAGGGTCTCGGTGCAAATGTGCCACTGACCGGTGGGGCCCAGCGGTCAGTGGGCCGCTCAGCTGCACAGGCCGACAGGTGGGGCCCACCTGTCAGCAGGGAAAACAAAAGAAATCGCTCAACCGCGTGCGCGGAGCCGGGCTCGAACACGCGACGCGGGAGCAGGGGGAAGGAGAGGATAGCGCTGAAAGCCACTCGGACGACCGAGCGTTGCTTACCATATAAGGGTAAGTATACCTCTTGAGTTAGCTCGCCCAGAAGTGGGCCGAGAAGAAGAAAGCGGCAGCGGCGCGAGTGGTGGTCGGAGAGGCTCGGGAGTTGCGTGGAATACAATCCCCGAGTGACGGGGAAGCTTCTGGCGGGGTCGGTGGAGACGGAGGGGCACGGTGGAGGGCCGGCGGCGTGCGACGGCGGAGGTTCGGGGATGCGGTCGTCGCCGGCGAAGCTCGGGCGATGGGAGACTCGAGGGAGGAGGGGGTCAGCTTCGCCAGGCTTCCACGCAGCGATGGGAGCGAGGGCTGGTTCGGGGGTGGCCGGAATCGACGGCGGCCCGGTCGCCGGAGCTCGGGAGGAAGAAGTGGCCGACGGCGATTCGGGGCGCTACGGTTCGATTGCTCGTTGGGGGAGGGAAGAGTGGGGCATTGCGATGCGTTCTGGACTCCCAGGAGAGGCTTTTATAGCCGGGGAAGGGGGACGCGCGGCGGGGCAGCGGTGACCTCCGCCCTGTTCTGCTGGCGAGGGGGGGATGAACTCAATCTCCCCCGAGATTTTGTGAGAGAGAGAGAGCGGGAGGTGCATTGAACTCGCCTGGGGTGTAGGAGTGAGAGGAAGGGGGATTTGCTGCGGCAGCGCGAGAGGGATCAAGCGAGAGAGGGAGAACGGCGTCGCTGGCGCGTGGAGAAGAGAGGAGCTGGGGGAGGAAGAAGGAGCGGAGGCGCTCGGGCCCGCTCGCAGAGAGAGGCGCGGTGAAGGAGGCGGGGCCACTGGCAGACGCGGCCGGGACAACGCGGGCGACCGCGCGGCCACGCGGCGCCGAGAGAGAAAGCGCGATCGGGGCACGGGCCACCGACCGGCCGGGGAACAGCGCGCTCGCCAGAGCGGGCAGCGGGAGGCTGAGGCTGCAGCGTCTTTGTGCGTGGCGCGTGATCGGGCGCGATGCGAAGAAGTGGGCGGGGTGATGGCGGCCGACCGATTTTCCTTTTCTTTTCTTTTCTTTTTCTTTTGTTTTATTTTGTTTTTGCATTTAAATTCTGCATGTATATACATTCTCACATATATCTTGGGTATATACTTATATATATTTTCATCTCCTCAGATTTTTGTGTATGTACACATATACATATACATATATATATATATATATATATATATATATATATATATATATATATATATTTGTTAACATAACATTTCTATTTTGTATACTCCTTTACTATTTATTCCATGATTTTTAGAGGTGAGAATTTTATGGTTAACCAAATATTCTCCCTTGAAATTTTATAGATCATCTTTTCAGATTCTTTATTTGATGTGTATGTTTTATCATTTTATGTGTTGATTTCTTCCCTCTTTTTTTTTTTGAAATTCCTTTATATTTACAAAAAGTCAATAAACTCCAAATTCAAATGCAAAGTAAATAAAATAATCCAAAAGTCTATCAAATTACTATTTATATTTTTCAGGATGTTACAACAACTGCATGGCAGTTACTTGTCAGAGATTTAGGGCTAAAACATAGTGCTATTTTAGATGGATAAGACACGGATTCTACCCACTTTACGGGAGGAATGTCCTAAAAGTGGGCTTAGGTATCAGTTCATAGATTCTCCGAATAGTTATCTGGTCAGGAAAATTGCACAGTGGATCTCCGACTAGTGCACTTGGGAAACAACATCTAGAGACTTACGACCACAAGATATTTAGGCTTTAATTAAATATTAAAATTATATTTAAAGATTTATTCGGTCCTCGTCAAGATTCTTGAGGCTTCAAAGGCCGTTTGAATACAAACAGGACGTGAGGGGTAGAAATATGATTAGAATATAAAGCATGATAGATCTACCATCAATCCTTCCATCCAACGGCTAAATTTAGGCCCCGCTCTAAATGTTGTTATTTTTTAGTTTTTTTGATTTTCGGCTTATTTAAGTTAGAAGCTATTTGGAATACATCTGATTTCTAGTTTTGTCTTATTTTTTTCTTTTCTTTTTCCTCTTATTTATTTATATTTCTTGTAACCACTGCAGTGTAATTTTAACAACAAAACCTTACAAGCTTAAGGGGGTGTTTGGTTGCCAGTCACACTTTGCCACAGGTTGCCACGCCTAAGCTTAGGCAAGTTTGACCAACTTGGCAGCTGTTTGGTTGTAGCCACAGTTGTGGCAAGATTCCCTTCCAGCAAACTAGATTCCACGCGTCAGTGACTCAAAAAAGTGTGGCAAGATTCCCTTAGGCTTGCTAAGGTGTGGCAAAGAATTTGAGCACCTCAACTTAGGCAAGTGTGGCAATTTTTGTTGGCAAATGATGGCAAAATGTGGCTAGCAACCAAACAGCCCATAAGTTCCGTTCCCTCCCTTTATTTCCAGCGATCCAAACGTTGAGAGAAATATACAATTCGAAAGGATTAGTCACTGATCCATAGTCGCAAGCTACTCTCCCAACTTTAATCACCTTGACGTCAGAAACTTGCACTGCAACTAGCTACCTCATCACCTCACCTTCCCCTCCCAATAAGCCAAACGCCCAAACTCCAACGCCAAGGGAGAGAGAATTGCTATTATAGGACGCGAAACAATGGACTTCGCTATTATAGGACTCCAAATGTCGACTTCGTTAAAACGATCTTTGAAATATTGACACTTTGTTATAGATGACATTTGGTCTTTTTAATCTCTTTTCTCAACTAAAATACATGTATTTTGCCATGATGTGACCATATTGCCCTTCTGCCTCATTCACGTAAGAGATCGACCTTTCGTTTCCTTCGTACGTTTCGTTTCCTTCGTCCGACTCCGACTGTTCGTCTCCGCCACCCAAAACCCCGACATGGAGCCCCAGCCCGGCACCTGCTGTATGTGCCCACGCGCGGCACCTGCCCTCCAGACACACAAGGGCAAAAATGTCATCCCATGGCAAAATACATGTACTTTAGATGAGAAAAGTGATTAAAAGGACCAAATGTAATGTATAACAAAGTGTCAACGCTTCAAAGGTCATTTTAGCGAAGTCAACGATTGGAGTCCTATAATAGCGAAGCCCATTGTTTCGTGTCCTATAATAGCAATTTTCTCGCCAAGAGACTGCCTCGTGAGCCGACCTTGCCGCACGCTTCGCCTCCCTCTCCGATCTCCGGCCATGGCCACGCGGCGCCCCCGATCGCCTGCCCCCAGATGGCTGCCACCCTCCGCGCTGCTCCTGACCGTCGTCATCTTCTCGGCCTCGCCGCCGGCGCGCGCGCTCCGGTTCGACCTCGAGTCCGGCCACACCAAGTGCATCTCCGACGAGATCAAGGTCGGCTCCATGGCCGTCGGCAAGTACCACGTCGTGGGCCCTGACCCCAACTCCCCCGACTCCCAGCTCCCCGATTCCCACCGCATCTCCCTCAGGGTAAGCAAGCGTCATCAAGCGATCGCGATTGGGTTGGGGGAAGCCGCGGCTACTCGGTGATTCACTGATTTGGGCGCTTGGATTGACGCCGGTGGTGGCGGGTGGTTGATGCAGGTGACGTCGCCGTACGGGAACAGCATGCACTACGCGGAGAACGTGCAGTCGGGGCACTTCGCCTTCACGGCGGCGGAGGCGGGAGACTACCTGGCCTGCTTCTGGGCGCCCGACCACAAGCCGCCCGTCACCATCGGCTTCGAGTTCGACTGGAGGAGTGGCATCACAGCCAAGGACTGGCCCAGCGTCGCCAAGAAGGGCCAGGTCGATGTGAGTGCATCGCTTCACCTCTGGATACTTTACTCAATTCCTAACCAATTGAGCGGTTTACCATGGTTGACTTGCCCTATAGATGTAGCTTTGGTTAGTGATTCACTTTATTGAATAAAGCAAACAGATCATGGGTGCCAATTTGCGTGTAGCAGCAGGAAATATAGGCTTTTTTCTGTCGATTTGGGTGCTTGGGTGTGGAGTAACTTGGGAGTTTGTGGGGTCGGGTTATTCCGATGGGAGTGATTTGTAGGTTGATATGTTCATTAGGCAGTTCTGTTCTGTGCCAAATTATGTTTCATATCATGTGATTTGCAAAGTTGGGCTCTTATATGTTTGGTAGCGATTTCAATGTGTTTGGATGTAGGACTGTTAGATTTTATAGATTTGAGTTCTTCAGTTGCAGGTATGCTGAAACGTAAGCCAGAAAAGGCAGGCTTGCAGCATTTCTTAGTTTCTAGATGTGGAAACCGTGGGCTCTTGTAGATTTAGATGTTTCTCAGTTTAGTTTCTTAATGTAGGCTGGTTCAATTGAGTGGGTTAGCATGTAGTTTTCTGTAACATGTGGAGACATTGAGATCACTTTGATCAAGCTTGTTTGCTGTCAATCCATTTCTGGCTTGTCTACTTTATGTTGAGCAATCTTCTTGTGAGGTGGTAGATTAATCTCTCTAGGCTTGAGTTGGTTGGACTACACATCTGGGTGCCACAGAGGTTGGACTCTTTAATACGTTGATATAGTTTTGAAATTTGAATCAAGGAGTTTAAGCATATTATCCAGTTCTTGCCATAGTTAATTGGTTTTTGAGCATATTAAGGCATGTACAATGGTATAGAGTATAGACAATTGTTGTCTATAGCACCCTTCTATATCATTTTTAGACAACACTAATGACAACTCCTACAACAGGTTGTTTATATATGACCCCACAATCTTTTAATTTTTGCATAAAAAATATTAGTTATAAACAACAACTCATATAATGATGGTTTGTGCTATCTGTAAGGGCCTTATAGACTGCATGTTGTATGCCAGGTAGCTTCTTCCTCTCTCGTTGTTCTCTCTCATCCACGTTATGAAAAATCTTACGTGGCAAGGATTGTACATGCCCTTAGTGTGTTGTAAAGAGCAGTTATTAGCCCAATAGTTAGAATTAAGCTTACCCTTTTGGTAGAATGTGTTCTTGTTTTCTTACTTTATTGCATTGTGTTCTCGCTGGTTTTATACAAATTGTGCAGTACAATTGTACAGAGATTTTATTGGTTGACAACTTGACATTTTGGTTGTTAGTAGTTTGAAAATGTGGACCCACTAGTATGTATACGAATGGCAGTAACACATTGACTTTCGTATGTTCTATTAAAGATTATTTTAATTGGTTGAACGAAAATGTATGGCTGAAATCGTAAATATCACTTGTGCAGTACTATAAGGTGCGATTTGGAGTCAGATTCTCATTGAACAGAGGTTTTATATATATCAAGCAAGCTTGGCACCTTGGCATAAATTTCCTTGGACAGCCATATAAGAATTTGAGGACTCTTAGGCCCTGTTTGGTTCAAAGGAGTTTTGGAGGATTTTTGGAGGAATCAGTTCCTATAGGGAAGTTGTGGGAATCTAGCGTTGGAATGGAGGATTCGGGTCAAAAATTTCCTTTGGAAAATTTCTAGTTCCTGTACTTTCACGGAAAAACAAAAATCCACCCTAACCTCTTTGGAAATTCTCCTGCGATTCAAGCGCACTCCCGTCATGGTGCTATCATTTTCATACTCAGATGGATATTAAAATCAGATATAATATTAAAATGAATACCACTTTTGTATTGGAATTCCTATACTTTCTATTCCTGTGTTCCAAACAGGCAAACACCATTTCCTATAAATTTTTTGTGTTTTCCAATCCTCTGTTTTGCCACTGCATTCCTATAACTTTCCTATGTTTTTCCTCATTCCTTTGTTTTTCATTCCCACGTTTCAAACATGCCCTTAGAGTTGATCTGTGATGAGTTCGGACATTCTATGATTTTGACATATGGCCACATGTTACTCTTGATAATAAGCACATTCTTTGGCAACATTTGTTTTGAAAAAGAATGGGAGAAAAGAAGACTCAAATGCCTGGTGATTCTGTTTCTCTCAGAAACTAGGCATCTGTGGATAGCTTATCTGCAACAATGGCCATCTAGTAATTACACATCTAATCAATTATTACTAACGGGGTGTCAGCTAGCGTTGGTTCCTAAACTGTAGCAGTTCAGTAGTAGCTTTGTGAACACTACTCGTAAAGTCGGAACCAAGTCTTCTAATTGAGCCCCAAAATTTTCTGGTTCTGTGAGAATGGTCGTCTTACAGGCTACACTAGGGTTTAAAAAACCGGCGGTTACTAGCCGGTAACCGGATTTACCAGTGGGAAATGGTAAAAAAACCCGTCCAGGTTACTTTTGAATTTATGATTGTATAATGTACTTTCTAAATTGGTTTAGACAATTTTATGGTAGATTAACTATTGTATGAAGTAAAAATGCATGAATTATTGTCCTACCATGTCCCCAAAAAAAATTCAAATGTAAATTTGAATTTATGACTGCATAATGTACTTCCTAAGTTGATTTAGGCATTGTTTATGGTAGAACTATTGTATGAACTAAAAATGCGTGAATTATTATCTTAGACTCTTAGGATATTCCCACATTTTGTAGGACATCTAGACTATGTAGTACATGTTAGTTTAAGATCATTCTCGGCTACAAGACTCTTCTTCCTACGAATCCTATGATAGGTCAAAGTCTATTCTGACATGTTATAGAGGGTTTAAAATTAGCATATGTCAGTGGTATACAGTCATTGCTGCAATATGACTGCACTAGTACTATACTGCGATATTTGTTGGAGGATTGGCTGTTCATGCATTGTTTTTTATTTGTTACAGATGATGGAACTGGAGTTGAAGAAGCTGGAGGATACTATCAAATCTATCCATGAAGAAATGTTTTATCTACGTGAAAGGTACATACTACCTAGTATTCCTAGCAATGGTAAACCAACATTTCATGATAATTTGAGAAGCAATTCTGAAATCAAGTTTTTGACCTGTCATTTGTTCAGGGAGGAGGAAATGCAGAACCTGAACAGGCAAACGAATTCAAGGATGGCTTGGCTCGGGTTCCTCTCGCTTGGTATCTGCTTATCCGTAGCAGGGTTGCAGCTGTGGCATCTGAAGACCTTTTTCGAGAGGAAGAAGCTGTTGTAGTTCCCCCATGATCACAAACTCAAAATAGCTTGCAGCACGGAGCGGCTAGGAAATATATTTTTTGTGTGTGTGTGCTGCTAACTTATGTTTCCGAGCGTACATTCAGTCCTGTGTAAGAAACGATATTTATCAGACTGGAAATGTTTATCTAGCTTGTCCAATCGAAACAGTTGTAAAATGTGTTCAGGTTGACGGTTCATGGTGTAATTGTAGAGCCGCATCGTTGTTTGTTCATTGCCTGAATACTGTTGTGAATTCGGGGTTGTGGCAGATTCGAATCGCTAGTTTCTCTTGCTGTCGGCCGCGTAATAGCGTTGTACACCTAGTAGCGACAGGAGCCCAGGCAGCCCGTGTCCTTCCAGCCGGCGGCTTCCAGTTCATCCACGGCCAGGCGAGAAAATGGTCTGGCTCAAGGTTCCAAAAACCGGAACCGAAAAAAATCCCGGTCGGCGGCTGGTAACAGTAACCAGACGGTTACCAGAAAAATCATAATTTGAAAATCAAAAATTGAATTTTAAGATGTTTTAAAACCGGGAACCGAAAAACCCGGAAAAAAACCGGTCAAAATTTGAAAATAAAAAATTGCTACCGATCGGTTTTTTCGGTTACCGGTCACCACAGGTAAAAATGGTAACCGGTGGTTACCGTGCGTGCTGTGGGATTTTGAACCCCAGTGCGCTCTGGAGCCCTCGCCACGCACTAGCGCGCGCGCATACAACTGATGGTATGTTTTTTAGGCTACGCTTATTAGTCTAACAAATAGTGATTGTAGAGAAAAGAGAAACAAAAAATGCCTGAAAAGCTAAAAAGAACAGGGTCTGAAGCAAATCAGAAGCTAGAGATGGTGTAACACTCCCACCATATCTGGCTTCACAAAATTAAACTTCAGAAGCACAAAACCACCAACATGGTGTCATGAACCGGGGTAAACACCACCAAGGAGATAGCCGGATGGCGTCGGCGTAGAACGAGAGGGAGAGAGACTAGATGTTTAGGCGAGGAAGACTTGATAATTCTCTGATTGATTACAATGGCATGCGGTAGCCCTCTTATATAGACGGCTCCCCCTAACAGATGGAATCTAATCCCAATCATATCTCCAACTCATATCATATCTCTAACTCTATCTCTAATACAAGGCAACTTATCTCT
Organism: Dendrocalamus sinicus; assembly: GCA_036346575.1. NCBI lineage: Eukaryota > Viridiplantae > Streptophyta > Magnoliopsida > Poales > Poaceae > Dendrocalamus > Dendrocalamus sinicus. The sequence goes on along the minus strand of CM070660.1, from coordinate 3,213,641 downwards.
AACTCAAATGGAAACCAATCTCTAATTTAAATAGAAATCAATCTCTAATTTCTAATAATAACCCGACTGGGCTTTGGGCCCAAGGCCTACACCCCTGACACTACACCCCTCTCGGACATGCAGCTCGTCCTCGAGCTGCTAGATGGCGGCCAATGGGAGACATTCGATGCCGATGTAGAAGACGAACGGTGGCAGAGTGCTGCAGCAGATGGAGACGACTGGCCAGATCCAAGCGGAACAAGGCTAGGCGAAGTGTAGCGCCTTCGGTTATATAATGCCTGCAAAATAAAAATTTTTCCCAGTTTTTTTCTTTTCAAATTTTTTTGATTTTTGATTTTTTGATTTTTTTTGCCTTCACTAATCAACCGGTCGGTTAAAACCGACCGAGACCCCCAGGCCACCACACCTTACAAAGCGCACACGACTCGGTCGGCGGCGACTGAAGGAGCGGCGGCGGCGGCGGCGGCGGTTCCGGGCGTCCCACGGTGTGGTTCGGCTGCGGTGGCTCCGGCGGCCACGGCGCGCGGCGGTTCTCGGGCAGCGAGCGGGCGGCGCGGCGTCTGCGAAGCAGCGGAGGAGGCGGCCAAGGCGGCGGCGGCGGCGGCGGCTTCGGCGGAGACGAACGCGGCGGCGACGGATCGGCGAGACGGATCGGCGTCAGCGGCTCGGGCGGAGGCGGATCGAGCGGCGGCGCACGGCGAAAGACGGCCGGCGGCGGCTGCGACGCGACGCGAGAGTGGCGATCGCTGCGAGAGCGGCAGCCGGCGAGCAGCAGCCGAGCGCGCGGCGTGGCGGAAGTGGCCCGGCGAGCGAGTGCGTGCGCGGCGGTCGGGCGTTTCGAGCACGAGCGGCCGCGAGCGAGCGGCCGGCGGCGGGCGGCGGCGTAGCGGCGAGGTGGCTCGGACGAGGCGGCGGCGCCGACGAGACGACCAGAACGGCGGCGGACGGATGGGAACGGCCGAGTGGCGGCAGTGCGCGTGGGAGACGGCCTCGGCGGTGGCGTGGCGCGCGGCCGGGCGCCCGCTGACCTACGGCGGCGGCGACAGCGGCGGCGGCGATCAGGTCCACGCGCAACGGCGCGATCCCATGGAACGAAGCGGCGACGGTCGGCCGCTGAAACCCTAGTTTCGGTCGGCCATTTTTCCTCCCGACGGCCGATCTCGGCGAGGGGCGAGAGACCTCTTCCTCCTCTTCGTTAGCAGTCAGCAAACCAATGTCTGCCGCCTCTTCTGCTCTACGAGCGGCCTCCTGTTTTGCCTTCTCCCGATCCTTCAAGTGCTTCTCGAAGAAGGCATACATGTTAAGGAAGGAGTCTGCCTTCTCTTTGTCGTAGCTGGCCACCTTCTTAGCGTTGGCTTTTATTATGGCCATTGATTCGACGAGAGGATGAGTCGCAGGAAACATGGTAGCAGAAGTCGTGGGAAGGGATCGACTGCTCTGATACCAAGTTGTCATGAACCGGGGTAAACACCACCAAGGAGATAGCCGGATGGCGTCGGCGTAGAACGAGAGGGAGAGAGACTAGATGTTTAGGCGAGGAAGACTTGATAATTCTCTGATTGATTACAATGGCATGCGGTAGCCCTCTTATATAGACAGCTCCCCGTGACAGATGGAATCTAATCCCAATCATATCTCCAACTCATATCATATCTCTAACTCTATCTCTAATACAAGGCAACTTATCTCTAACTCAAATGGAAACCAATCTCTAATTTAAATAGAAATCAATCTCTAATTCCTAATAATAACCCGACTGGGCCTTGGGCCCAATGCCTACACCCCTGACACATGGCACGAGACATGTCTCTCTTTCTTTCAATCTCTCTCTCAAGTCTCCAGATTCTTAAGATGTATAATCATATCATACGACAAAAACGTAATTTCGGTATTTCTCTTCACAGAGTTCACGGGGGAAAAACTATTTTCTTCGTAGCAAAGAAAAGCTCTTGCAGAGTACACAGCAAATTTACTTTCCATAACTGCTGAAGCAATTCTCAAGAAACATCTGAAGCTCTAAGAAATGGAAAAGACCAGGAATCCATTTGATCTTTAGAATCCCAACCAGCTATATGTTGCAGAACTATGGTCTAATAAGAAATAACTCTCCAGAGTCCACTCTAAGCAGAGAAGCAACAAGAGAACCAAAAAGCAAGAATGATGCGAGAAAAACAAGCAAGGTATCTGCTTTAGCAGAAATCGTAGCAAACTAAAACAGCACGGAATTTTCGCCGTTTCAGTGAACCTTTTTGACCCACGTAATTTTGTACACGATCAATGGCGTATCTCCCAAGAAAACCCGATTCATCTGTTGTAAAAATTGCTCGTAACAAATATATGCGCTGCTACTGGGAGAATAAATGCCAGTGGTGATCATGTGATAAGTTGTCCTTGATCTTCTCAAGCCTCTTGAGGATCTCTAAGAAAGATGGTCTCAGATTGATATCCCCAGCCCAACACAGCTCAGTCAATCTGCAATTAAGAAAACAATGTTAGAATACTGAAGTCACAAGAGACTAGCTTACGTAAACATGGCAATGGTAGAATGCTAGAAGGGTTTTGTTTAGCTTGTACGTACTCCTTCAACTCAGAAATATATCCTTTTGAACGGAAAGCTGGGCGATGCCCGTCTGCCACATACTTAGCAGCCTCATAAGGTTCATAGTTGGAGAAAGGTGGATCCCCTTCTAGCATCTACAATCAGAAGGACATTTCTCGTCATTCAGAACAGAAATGATCACATGATATGACACACTGCTGACTTGTAAATTTTAGATGGCAATACTCTACCTCATACAGAATCATGGCAAAAGAGAAGATATCAACTTTCTTGTCGTATTTCCGGTGCTTGAAAACTTCAGGTGCCATGTACCGGTCTATATTTGTACAAAAATCAAAACAACTAGTTAAGACAAATTCAAGAGAAGATATTCTAAGACAAATGCAGCTCCTGAACACTTACAGCTTCCGGTCTCTCCAGTCATCTTGTATACATCATTGGCATGCTGAGTTTTGATAATCTTGCTAAGACCGAAATCTCCAACTTTCAGGTGGTTGGCAGCAGAATTCACTAGAAGAATGTTTCTGGAGGTCAACAAAATAGGTTAGACCAGCCTAGCAAGCTCTGCTTGCATTATCAAAAACAAGTAATCCAACAGACCTTGGTTTTAAGTCCCGGTGAATTACAACATTAGGCTCATTATGAAGATATGCCATGCCCCTGCAAAAGAGAATTAATTAAGGGAATAACGCATGAATCATTTTCATGTCTAAGAATTAGAAAACAAATCACTAGGTAAATCACTAGGTCAAGTAAGTGATTACTGACGTGGAAAGTTAGAACCTAATAAGGAAAGTATATGATGGTTCCAGGACATGGTGTTAGAATTAGAACCATAACTAGAAAATATTATGATTACGCCTCATTTCAAGCTGAGACTTTAGTACAAATCCATTTTTAGTGAGGTTTGCAGTTCAAATAGATCTAACAAAAAAAAACTCGATCTGCGGGGGGTAAGACGGCCCCCAGGCATTTTGCTTAAGAAGAAGATCCTCTCACGCAGATCGAGAAAACCCCCGAACCCCTGCTCCACCCTTACACAGCGGCATCATCAAATAGATCTAACAGACCATACTCCTAAACTAATACTCACATTGTACTCTTATTGATGACTCGGATGCCAAGAAACTTTGTTCAAACCAAACTTAGTTCTGCTCTGATTAGATAGTATCCTAAAGATCAATGCATGGCATAGCAAGAGAATAATCAGGGGTACTTTAAATGCATTAAATAGATTAAAATGATCTAACAGGGGACCATAAATAAGATTCAAGGCCATAGCTATACTGCAATAGAAAATAATTTTGCAATCAAAAGGATACAGTTTGAAGCAAAGTATATCAGGAGAATTCTTGCACAGTATCAATCATATTCATCCAGATCAAGTATTACATACTAAGAGTTAAGCACATGAAGCTGAGAATACCTTGCGATGTCTAATGCAAAATTAACAGCAGTAAGTGGGGCGAGTGAGCCTTTATCCTTCAGATATTGATGAAGATCACCCTGGAAAATGCATTTAACTCCACATTAGCAGGTATTCCAAATAGTCCACATAACAAGACAGTTGACTTCCAAAAGAAAATACGTACTCCTCGCAAAAACTCAGTAACTAGCATTAAAGGTTTGGTTTCTGTGACAGCTCCAAGGAACTGTACAATATTTGGATGTCTTAGCTTTATTAGCAAGTTGACTTCATGCTTAAAATCTTGGCTGCAAACAAAGAAAAACAACTGATAAGGGAACGCTCCATGAGACAAACATGCTACAAAAAAGCTACGGCTACTCGAGTTCACCTTGAGCAAACAATTAGTTAACCACAATAAATGCTAAATTCTTGTCCTAGCCAATCAGCTGGACTACTTGAGGAAGACTGATAATTATTTTGAAATTGTGGGAGTCTTAGTGCCATGTGAACAAAGTTTTACTTACATCACCAGCCTGTCATCAGATAGGGATGGAAGAATGCGCTTGACAGCAATAGGTGTTCCTCGCCAATTTGCTTTCAGAATTTCACCAAAAGAACCCTGCAGTAGTTAGCAGGTTTGATAGACTTCAGATAACCCAATATAAAAGGAACTAAAAGTTGAGTAGGTTACTATGCAATAGATATGTCCATGAACTTCCTAGTATTATAAATTTATTTTTAGTCAAACAGCTAAAACGTTTTTTTGGGGGCATCAAATCATGATTAACATCCATTAGTCTCTGCTATGTACTACATGCAAGGAAATCTATCCCTTATAGGTGAGGTCAAGAGGCTAAGATACAGATTACTTGAATATCCTTTGCCAAAGATATTCAGAGAGAGCACAAAGGATTAGATTAAACAATAAATTTGTCTCTTCTAACTTATCTGACATACCAAACATGCATCTAAACATTGAAGGGTAATAGTTCCTTCCACCCTGCTCATTGCAATAAGAAAAGAACAAGCCAAATGCTACCCCAATTAACTTTAAGATGCTAGTGATGAATATCTTCTAAATGTGAAATCGAAAAGTCCATCAGTTGACTAACAGCTAACAAAAAGGCAAGTTTCAAATACCTAACAGCCTCTGTTTGCACAACATGTGAAAAGCTTAAGACCATCTGTAATTAATTTACAATATTTATATGAGCAATTCTCAGCTGTCACTACTCAGTAATCACTATGGATAATACCAAAATTAGTTTGCTTTGATAACAATGGCAACACTTAACTAAAGTGCTCTAGATCACGTAAGCATAATCAAAGAATTGCATGAAAGTAAAAGGTATTTCGAGAATTTGAAACCTTTCCAATGATAGCTGCATTTGTGAAATCCAATTCAAGTGGGTTAATCTCCCAGTCAGCCTTTTTTGTTAGGGGAGGCGGAATTGTCTTTGGTTCAAAATGACTTCCAGTTTTCCCCTACAGGAAAAACAAAATCAGAGGAATCCAACTTATCTGAGCATGATTACATGGTGCATCAATTGAGAAACATCACATTATGTTGCAATGATTAATTAGACAGCCCTTACCCGAACAGCACTTATTTCAACTACGTAGAGCATAGTTAATTTGGCTATGCTCGGAAGGTGCATCAAAACTACCCAATAAACAAAACTAGACAAACAAACCTCAAAAACCCATCCATAGTGTTGGAGATCAAATGAGTTTGGGGGAAATCACACCACGCACAATGTGGGGGTGCCTTTCATATATATAGCCATGTACAGGAAGAGTACAACTTGAGGGAGAAGTTAGATTGGTACAACAATAGGCTATACAAGAGTCCTAATACCCGCCATGATCGTAGCGGTAGGATCACGCAGACGCCTGATCTGGTCGGAAGTCGATAAATAAGCGTGTAGGAGACCCTTGGTCATGATATCCGCGAACTGGTGTGCCGAGGGAACATGCAGCACTCGAACCTGTCCCAATGCAACCTTCTCGCGCACGAAGTGGATGTCGATCTCGATGTGCTTCGTGCGGCGATGATGAACGAGGTTGGCCGTCATGTAGACAGCGCACTTACGTTGTCACGATGAACTACCGTCGCCAAAGGGACCGAGATGTGGAGCTCGAAGCAAGCAATCACGACCAACGGCGACTCGGCCACGACATGAGCAACAAGACGGTATTCCGCTTCCGCATGGACCGAGCGGAGACCGTGGTCCGCGTTGGAGGACCAGACACCGTTATCTCGAGGAAGACGCAGGCGGAGGTAGAGCGGCGCGTGTCGGGGCAGCCGCCCGATCGGCATCGGAGTAGGCGATGATCCGGTCGGCGGCGGCGACTCGAGGAGAAGACGGCGGAGGAACCCTTGATGTACCGCAAGATACGCTTGATCGGCGCGAGATGCGGCTCGCGGGGATCATGCATGAACAAGCAGACTTGTTGGACGACATAGGCCAGATCAAGCCTCGTCAGGGTGAGATACTGGAGTGCGCCAGCGAGGCTCCGGTACTCGGAGGGGTCGGCGACGGGAGCGCCGTGGGTGGCCGGCGATTCGTCGGCGCCCATCGGCGTCGCAGACGGGTGGCACTCGGACATGCCCACACGCTGGAGGAGGTCGATGGCGTACTGACGCTGCGAGAGGAACAACCCGTCCTTGTCGCGCGTCACAGATATCCCGAGGAAGTGGTGTAGAGGTCCCCGCTACTATTGCAACGAAGAATCACGCGCCTCGTCCGCTGGTCCTTAACAGAAAAACCCAAAGCGTCAAACTCGATAGAAAATTATTGTCACGAGTGAATTGGCGAACAGAAAGCAAATTGCGCACTAGGGCGGGAGCAATGAGGACATTGCGGAGGTGGAAAGTAGTGTCGGCTGCCGACAAGGTGGATGTGCCACGACAGGAAATCGGTATGGTGCTGCCGTTGCCTACAGTAATGAAAGAGTTGGAGTGGGGTAGGCGGGAGAGCAAAATACCATCGGATGACGACATGTGAGCGGTGGCGCGGTGTCGAGACCCGTGGGTTGGCACTGGTGCCATCAGTTGGCGGCAATGAGGCGGCCGATCCCGGCCGCCGATGCCTGCTGCGGTGCGATGCTTGCGTCGGAGAATCGGGCGGCGCGAGGCGGTGTGTGCTGTGGGTGTGCGCCGCACGCCGGGTGCGGAGGACGCCACGGCTGCGCGGCGCGCTTGCGGGGTCGCCATCGCCGCCGCATCATACCCCGCGGAGTAAGCAAATCGAGGCGGCCGGTGGGGTGGGAGCTGCGGTTTGCGCCGCCGCCACAGGAGTTCCCGCCGCGGCCGTCACCCTTCTTGCGATGCGGCGCGCCGCCGCCGCTGCGTTGCCGCCGTGACGCCCGCCTCGCCGCCGCCGCGAGCGAGCCGCCATCGCCACCATTACCCGCAGCGTGGCGGCGGCGTGGCACACCGCCCGCAGAAGAGGAGCGGCGTGGAGCGCGATCTCGGTGGCAACTTTGCCTCGTTGGCGAGACGGAGTTCGCCGAGACCGCTTCGCGCGGTGGTGGCGAAGTTGGGTAGCGGATCCGAGTCGGCGATGTTGTCGGCGGTCTTTGGAGAAGCGAGGGTTGAGGCCGCGCAGAAGGTTGAGGACGAGTTGCGAGTCGATAACGGCGTGGCCAACATCACGCAGCGCGTCGGCGGCGCCTTCATCTTCGCGGTATTCATCAATGGAGAGGTCACCGGTCATGGAGTGGAACTCGTGGTCGAGGAAGATCGCGCGAGAAGCCTTGTTCGCTGAAGAGGGCTTCAATGGCGACCCGTAGCCGGCGATCATTCGGCGTGCGCGGCGGGCCGAACGTCGTCCGCCACGAGCCGAGGAGCGGTGTGGGCGCAGGAGTCGGCGATCGCCAGCGGGATCTGCGGGCGTCGCATGGCGGTGCCATCGGCGTGCGGCGAAGCCGAACTTGCCGCGAGGAGAGGAAGAAGCGGGACCACGGTTGAAGTTGGGCGCTTCAACTCAAGGTCACCGGACGTGCGACTTGACGGCGATCGTGGCGTATGGAGCAACGAAGACGGCGCGCGGCATCGATCGAGCGAAGGCAAGGTGCTGTACCGATGGAGGCCATAGTGCCGCTCGATGCCGAGATCCGTCGACATGGGAAGGGGCGACGGTGAGGCGGGTTCAGCAGCCGTGGGAGAGGAGGATCGGCGCGGCCGAGAGGAAGATGCAGCGAGCAAAAAGCAGGCGCGCAGACGCGCAGAGCAGCGCGCGCAGACGCGAGCAGAGCAGAGGCGCGAGGCGGCAGGGCGGCGGCGCGCGGCGGGCGACGCAGGCGGGAGGGGCGGCTGAGAAACCCTAACCCTAACCCGAAATCAGAGGAGGAGGAGCGGAAGATGCTCAGGAGAGAAAAGAATCTGATACCATGTTGGAGATCAAATGAGTTTGGGGGAAATCACACCACGCACAATGTGGGGGTGCCTTTCATATATATAGCCATGTACAGGAAGAGTACAACTTGAGGGAGAAGTTAGATTGGTACAACAATAGGCTATACAAGAGTCCTAATACATAGCATATCCAGTATGATCTCCAAAAAGAGAACAATATCAGGTCTTTCATTGACAATGGCAAATTTGGCAATTTCTAACTGACGCCCATGTGTAAAGCACCAAGATATCCAAATCATCCCTTGTTAGCTCATCTAATATCTTGCCAAAAATAACTCTGACACAACCAAATACTCCACTTCTGGCAACAATATTTGGGACCAAGTGCACTGGATACAAATTCAGAAACATGGCACCGAGAACAGCTGCAGAGCAATATATAGGGAACTCACCCACTAATTCCATACCATACAGTGACTGGTGGAATCGGAATACCTGGTGTCAAGTTACAAATTTAGTAATGTTGAGCTAGTGGTTAAATCTAAACACCCCTACAACTTTGCAATGCAATATTCTAAGACAATGTTAAACTGAATCCAAGTTATTGACTGCTTACGTATGTCAATCCACCATGCTTCTTGAGCAACTCGATCATAGCATTCCTCTTTGCACCTTCTGCATCAGCAAGTGGCTGTACATCAACAAAAAGCAAGCACCATAAACAATTATCCCAGATAACATCATAATAATAGAGATTGGACTCAAAACCAACAAATTTTTACACCCATGCACCACAAATAAAACCAACCAGCAACCAAAAGTCCAAAACCCCAACGTTCGACCCAATAATCACAAGTTTTACACCCATTTTGACCAAACCAAACCAGCAACAAAATAGACAAAATGAAAGCGCGACACGTTGTATATCGAACAACAAATAACAAACAAAGGTGCAATTGACACCGAATTCGGATGAGCGATTTTGGTTGCTCTCTACTACCTCGGCATCAAAGTGAGCAAGGGTTAAGTGGCATCTCCTTGTGCCAATTGGCTTATGCGCTCAAGGTGCCCGAGAAGAGCGGTATGGAGGACTACAACAATTGTCAAGCGCCGATAGAAGCTCGCCTGAAGCTAAGCAAGTCGAGCTCCTATCCACTGGTAAACGCCACTCCATACCGAAGTATCATTGGTAGTCTCTGGTATTTGGTGAATACGCGGCCAGACATAGCCTATGTGTTGGGCTACACAAGCCGGTTCATGGAGGAACCACACGAAGACCACCTGGTTGCGGTCAAGCACATACTGTGTTATATCACCGAAATGCGCAACCATGGAGTCCGCTACGCAAGGAAGAAAGACCGGCCGCTGCTGTTTGGATTTAGTGACAGCAACATGGCCTGTGACGTCGACAACCGTAGAAGCACTATTGGAGTGCTCTTCTTCCTCGAAGGCAACCCCATCGCCTGGCAGTCGCAAAGGCAGAGGGTGGTGGCGCTGTCGTCCTGCGAGGCGGAGTACATCGCCGCGACGACCGCGGCATGTCAAGGCATCTGGCTCGCTCAGAACTTCTCTGCTTGGAGTCCAGCGTGCCAGTGCTGAAGGTGGATAACAAGTCCGCCATTACTTTAATCAAGAATCCTGTCTTCCATGACCGGATCAAGCACATCAACATCCACTTTCACTTCATCCGGGAGTGTGTTGATGGAGGGAAAGTCATCCTCGAGCATACTCGCACAGAGGAACAGCTCGCGGACATTCTCACGAAGCCGCTCGAGAGCGTCAAGTTCCAGGACCAGCGCGCAAGGATTGGCGTCGTTGAGATCACAAGTGAACGAAGCAAGGATTAGGGGGTGAATGTTGAATAATCCAGCTCCCTCACCGTGGTCAGAGAGTCAGTCAAAGTGGTCATGGTCGTAAGTCATACTCGTAAGAGCACTGTAACGTCATGGTCGTAAATTGTAGATACACTGCAGCAGTCGTAGTGGTCGTGGTCGAAAGATCACTGTAACAGTCGTAGTGGTCATGGTCAAAAGATCACTGTAGTAGTCACAAACACTCGACCGTCAGTCCACACGAGAGCGGTTTTTCTGGTTTGTTAGTGCCGTATGCGACATGGCCTTGGCCTGAATCCGTGAAATCATGCAGGAGGTGGTGTATAATAACTGTGGCTTAACTAACAGAGTTAGACTAGGATTTCCATTAAATAATGACCAGTTTTTCAGTAGTGCAAAACTTTTGTGTTCTTGCTGTTGTTTTCCAACTTCGTGTGGATGGTCTTGTGTGCGTGTTAATTGGCCGAAGTTCCTGACAAGCGGTACCCAAGTCCAAGGCAGACGATGACAGAAGCACCATCCAATCGAATGAAAAGCTGCAGAGGGCAAGCCAGAGCCACGGATAATCGTTTTCCCTCCGAAACCATCCATTCATCGACGAACAAACCAAATCCAATCCGAATAGAAGCCAGAACGAGCTCAACCTAAATCCCCCATCCAAATCATTTCAACACCAACCGAACAGAGCCCAAACCGCAGCACGACCCAAATCCAATCCGACACCGACACCCGCCATTTCCAACACGGAAGCCCAAACCCAAAGCACAGAGGGGGGCGGATCGGGCGCGCCGTCTCACCGTGTTCTGCCAGCGGTCCTGGGCGTTGACGTCGGCGCCGTTGGCGATGAGGCACTCGGCGACGTCGTGCCAGCCGTGGAGGGCGGCGACGTGGAGCGGCGTGCGGCTGTCGTAGTCGCGGGCGTTGACGAGCGCGCCGTCCTCCTCGAGCAGCTTCCGCACGGCGTTGGCGTCGTTCTGGTGCGTGTGCCACAGGATCAGCGACGTGCGCGCCACCAGCCCCTTGTCGTCGAACCGCTGGCGCGGCCCGCTCCCTGACGACCCTCCGGCTCCGCCGCCGCTTCCGCTGCCGCTTCCCCCGCCGGAGCCGGACGCCGCCTTCTCCGCCCCGCTCATCTCCCGCCTCAGAAGTCGCGTGTCTGAATCTGAGAGGGCTCGGCTCCTTCCTCTCTCCGCCTCCGCGGCTCTGCTTTTATGTCTATCTGTCTCTCTCTTGCGTCTTTCCGGAGTCCTACTATTCAGGGGATTTTATTTCCCTCGGGGCGCGTGAGCGATCGGATCCGATCTGATCTGGAATGGTGTGAACTTCTCTCTCTCCCCCCGACACCCGAGTTAACGACTAACCACAGGGCTAAGCGAGCTAACCCATTCGCTTAGGGCGTGTTTGGATTGGAGGATCCGTATGGGAATTTCACGGGAACAGGAATCATAGGATAGGAACGGAGACCTGCCATTTGGAACGAAGGAACGAATCCTTCCATTCCATAGGAAAGGTATCGATACATACCTAAAACACGGGAACCGGAAAATCCACTCCAACCCAAGGGAACGGAAGGAACGCAGCGCTTGCTGTCTCGACTCCCTCCCGCCATCGCCTTTCGTTCACATTTATTTCCTGCAATCCAAACGGTCCACATTTTTCGTTCCTATGGTTTGTATTCCTGTAGTTTTCCGCTTTTCACTTTCCTCCGTTCCTTCGCTTCCTACCATTCCTCTGTTTTGCATTCCTTTGTTCCAAACAGGCCCTTAGCTTTTCAACAACGCCCACTCGTGTGCCAGCCTGGCATGGCAGCCCACCGGTCAAGGCTACGGAAACTAGCGGAACGTTCCGTTAAGAGGCGCTCAGTCAGATGCCGCTGCGTCGGTCAGGTTAGGACGGGACGTGAATCTCAAACCGGCCCATGTGGCGGTCAGGTTAAGAGGCGCTCAGCTATTATCTTTTTAAAAAAAATAACTCCCAAAGTACTTTTTTTTCAAATCTAGTTTTCACTTGGTAGTCGTGATAGATGACATGTATCACCTATCATGAAACAGTAGTTCAATAGATTTTGTCGAGGCATTGGCAACACCTACCAAGCAACCGCAGCGAACCTGCCAAGAGACGCTGCCAACTCACTACAAATCGCATGTAATTAATTAGCATTCAATTAATTATAATTAACACTAATTAAATATCGTATTACATAATTAGTGTTAATTAACCATAATTAATGTTAATACAATGTTAGATGTGTCAATAGTTCGTCTTGTGGCTAGCCCCTCACGGGTATATACTTCAATGTTGTAGCTAGCTATTTTTTAAATTACAAAGGAGGGCTATTTTTAAAATTACAAAGGAGGACGTACACTCACCACACCACATTTACATCACACATACCATATGCACATACGTATGTACGTCCTATTGAAACACATGTTAGATCTAGAACAGAGATTACTAGATGAATTTTGAATTTATTCAGTACCTCACGAAACACATGCACATGTTTTTTTACCGAACGTATACGTGAGTGTGAAGATGCTCGTGCACATCTAATCTAGGTTTCGAACACCAATGGACTGGACGCTTGACGGCGATGGTAGCCAACTAAGCTAAGCTCAATTTTCAGGGCTGCAGCTCTTGAACTCGACGACCGCAAAAGGAAAGCAGTAGCTAACGTTCATACTGAGGGTGTGTTTGGTTGAGTGTAGCCACGAAAAAGCTCTTTGTGAGTCAGGTGTGGAAAAAGCGCTTGTAGGTTGTTGGTGTGGAAAAGTCGTAAGTTGTTTGGTTCAAACAAGTATAAAACTTACCTCCTATCTCTTTTTTCCTTGAAACAACTGTGAAACAGCTCTCTATTTTCGCCATTTCAAAAAGCAGAAAGTCAAAAGCCAAAAGCAGGGTCCAAGGTGCTTTCAAAATTGTACTACCCAAAAGTAGCTGCTTCTGAAAAAGCAACTTCTGGTTTCCATCCCTTTGGTTGGCTTTTGGCTTTTTAAAAGCAAAAGCAGCTCCTAAAAACTCAACCAAAGGCACCTTGAGTCTCAGTCTACCAAGTATACGAATTACAGGTCTCAGTCTACCAAGCATACGAATTACAGGGGATGAATAAGTCTGCTGAATTGTACATCAGAAAAAGAGTTCTGCACAGTTGATGTGTACATGACGACATGTACATCACCGTTTTTGTGCAAGTTATGAAAGAATTGAGCTAGGCTCAGTTGGTGGGTAATGTGGGTACACACCTCCGCCATCCCAGTTCGGCTCGAATTTGACTGACTTCTCTTCGTATTGCTCTCTGTCACAATTTGTTAGCTACTAGATACTCTCTCTCTCTCTCTCTCTCTCTCTCTCTCGCTCTTCTGTTAGTGACGATCGATACACACTGCCCCTTCATGCTCTGTACGGTGTACCCCCTCCGATGGGAAAAGTGATTGCCATTTTTGCGCTAAGGATGCTTGTGCTCAGGTGCAACGGGATCATTTCACCGTTTGGAATAAAGTTGCATGCTTTTTTCCCCCTATACTAGAGAGGATGATACGATACTGCGTGCGTTATCTCACCGAACTGCTCTGATTCTGCACCGAAACGGAGAGATGGTTATCACAACCCAAGGCAGGCAGGGAATCGCCTCGATCGAGTCGGCGACGGCGACGGCAAAGCAGCAGAGTGATTCCGTGTGCCGCACATGGATTTGACATGCTTCGACTTTGAGCGTGGACTCCGTCTCTCTTCGCTCCTTTCCTCTCCTTTTTGGATCTTTCTCTTCTTTAATTCTGTCGATTTGGAGCCATGGGGAGAGGCATTGACAGTGATATCGATATTTTTTTTAGGACGAACGGGAGGTGGACGTCGACTCGTGTTTCTGCCTTTGTTCTAATGTGTTATACATAATCATTATCCTGATAGAAAACACAACCACTCATTGTCTTAATTGAACAAGGTTTTCCTGTTCTTTTGCCATATTCCCCCGGTATGTGGCACATATCAGTTATTCTCTATCCTCTTTCTATGAGTCTAGAAATACAATCTAACGGAGTGGGAGTTGCACGTGTATGGAAACACAAAACGGGAACGAGGAAGCCATTCTCGTCTCAATTCCCTCTGGTAGTTGGGGAAAGTAGCTTGGTGAAGTATAATCAGAGTACGTAGCGTGTCTACTAGCTAGTACTAGTTCAGATAACAACTTAGGCAGTGATGTTTACCAGATATTCCGTGGAAAATCTGATTGGTTTCGTCGCATTGCCGACTAAGCACAGCAAACGGTGGGTACCGCTTGTACTTTATATAAACATTAAGGACCGAGTTTAGGGATAACAAATTAGACTAGATGGTGAGACGAATTGATGATAAGAACTTGGACTATAGGGTGAGACTAGACGAATTAATAAAACTTGGTGCATGACTAGCTATGCACCGGGCACCGCTGCACAGCTCCCTTTGGAAGCAGGCGAGCTAACGATTAGCATTTGCTTATTTAGCGCAAGTTAGCCCTCATTAGCAGCTCATAAGCCTCTGCCGCATAGTGATCGTGCCATGGAGGTTGGTGCCGCACTGCCCATATGGTGCAAGTGGGCCCACACCTATTTTTAGTGAAGATGGAGGTGCATATGCGAACAAAGGAGGGGGTCCGGGCGTGGGCCTACCTCTACCGCACAAGATGTGCAGCATCAACCTTCACTGCACGGTCATCGTGCGGCAGAGATTTATGGGATACTAATGAGGGCTAAATTGCGCTAATTAAGCAAATGCTAATCGTCTGCTGCCTAGCCATCGTGCATCCTTCCAACGTGTTGGCACCTCAGCCCCACAGCCCCCACTGCATGATGACCATGCAGCAAAAGTGAAATATTTATCAATACCACACAATGGCCGCTATATCTGTAAATACGATACAAAAACCGGCCAAAAAGTCCCATAGAGATACGGGGATACATACGGCGCAGAAGAGAGGACTGCCAGAGAGCGCGCGTCACGAATGAAGCGAGTCAGTTTCTGTCCGGCCCAAAGATAAACCGCGCGCACTGTCGACCCAGTTGCGCTTGCATCGCATCGCATGGAGGCCCAAGCACGCGACGCGGTCGTGTTACTACGTTCCTGTTGGAAGCATCCAGTGACGATTTTTCTCGTACCGTAGAGCAATGGACCAATGATGGCCACATGAGCGGTGGTGGATCATGCCGTGCCCGTCGGCAGCAGACTAATATTTGCCCACTTATACGCCCACGTGAAGGAGTGCCACCAAATCGCAGAGGTGCGTAGGCGGTGGGATGCTGCGCACTGGTTTCACCGTTTCAGCCGCTTTGCAAGCCTTTCGGGATTCATTCGCACGCATACTGACTGCGTTCTTCTCAGCTTTTCAATCGATTTTTAGTCTCAATTTTTATTTTTAAGATAATAGATAGAAATCCGATCTCGATTTTTATTAACCAATATTAATTGTAAGATGTATTAGATATAACTATAAATTATTAATTGTGATCTAAAAACAAAGCCATTATCTTTCATGAATGCACCCCCTTGCATCCATCCACCCAGCGCTGAGGGTATCTTTAATAGTTTCATCTTAAATATTTTTAACTATATTAAATAAATAAAATCATATATAAAGAAGAGAGAATATGAAAAAAGATGATATGCTATCTCTTATGTAAGAGATGACTTAACCCGCAAACCAACGTAAATAGCGAGAGAGTATAAGACAGAAAGTTATGATAAACATAATATAAAATAGTTAGATGAATGATTTACTGTTGGAGATATTGTTTCTAATGTTATCTTTAAGTAAGATACAAATTTTAGAGATAATTTTAAGAGATAAACTATTGTATATGCTCACATCCATTCTTTGGCACTCCGGCGTCCTACTTGCTCCAACCAACCAAGGCACGTCACGACCACTGACGAAAAGGTGTTCAACCGACACGGCCGCTGCCATCCTCCGAGTGGCCGGCTGGACCTTGGTTTCGAATAGCGGCTGGTTAGGCAGCCGTCGCAGCGGCAATGCAAGACTGCGCAAATGCAGGCGGTGAGACGTGAGTGCTGTGCATGTTCGGTTTGTGGCCGCAGACCAACTAGGGAGCCGAGGGGGCTGGACAGCGGCTACATGCCCACGAGCTTCGACCTCGGCGTCCGCGGGTCGCTGTACGCGGACAGAAGCCGCGGCCGCGCGTGCCGGCTGAGGTGCCACCTCGAGATCGCCATCAGTTGCGTCCTGCCGCCGCCCCTGCGGCTCCTGCAGGACGGCGTCCTTCGTTGCGTCGCCGAGTCGATGAGAGCCGTGCACCTATGCTTGCATACTCCCATGCCGCGTGCCAAAATGTTCGGTTTTTTTAGGTAGTAGTTTAAGATCGGAGCGTGCAGGTTCTGTCGAGGCTGGCCGGGAAGATGAAGCGGGACGTCGACGTCGGCCTCGTCGCCGACTTCAAGATGTTTCGGCAGGAGAAACCGGCGTCCAGAGCAACGGCGACGGTGAATGCGAGAGCAGACAGAGAAGCCCGAAGGATTCGTCTGACCAAAATTTGATGGCTGACGAACCTAGATGAGTTACAGGCGCACCTTTACTCATGTAAGACCCTATTTTTGGAACAAAACCGTCGTAACTCTCGCAATAGCTCAGGAGTTCAATTACGAACAAAAGAAGTATCATATCTGCTCATGAATGTTTAAAATTAATTAGTTTAATTAAAATATGACATAACGATCAACTTTGATAACTTTACTGGCGTTCAAACCCAAAACTTAACTTACATTCAGAAAAACCGAAGAAATCTTCACATAAATACTTGAGTGTAGTCATAACTCTAACACGAAAACTGAAGCATCCTTTCTTCTTCTGATATATGATCTGATAAAAATAAAGCAAAATTGAGTACACTAAGTACTAAGCATGCCACATGAAAAGGCTATATAACTAATATATAAGGGGTTCAAATGGACGGTCACAGGTGATATTATAATATTTGCGGATGCAAGTTTGTTGATAAAGAACTTTACATATTTTAAACAGTAAAATAGCATTTAATTAATAGAAGGGGGTTTGTTCTCCACAATTTCTATATCAAAATCCTTCAAATTCTATTTATGTCTAGGTGTTGGAATCACCCAAAAGGCACAACTTCATTAACCAGGAGCATGGAGTATTCTAATACCATTTGTAATACTCTGTAGGCCTAGCTTTACCCACAAGATTTCTCAAACTTTCAATGTCATACAATAGGTACGCAACAGATAGCGTGCTATTGAGTTGCAAAAACGAGTACTTTCACTCCTCTCCGCTTTCTAATTTCTACTCAGTAGGTTATGGGCCACTCATTGTTGGGTATCCATGGCCAATGCGGAATACTACCGTCCGACTCTGAGTGAACTCAGCGTTGTCAAGTATGGTTTCACCGTTTTCATACCATTCCCTTTGTCTTTAGGCCATTCCCACTCTAGGAACCCCAACATTTGTAGATATTCGATTGATTTGAGCAGCTACTAGACTAGGACTGACAAATCAAATCTTGTGGTTGAGCTATTTGTGTCTTTTACTTAGGCCCTGTTTGTTTTGGCTTTCTATCTAGCTTATAAACAAAAAAGGCAAAACCTAAATAAAGAGATACCTTTTTCATTCAGCCTATGAAAAACTTAAGTCATTTTAAGCTTAAAAGCCAAAAGCCATTGGAGAGGTGCCTTTTTTTGGCTTTTGTGGAATGAAATATTCTTTTGCCACTCAAGTTCGCTAAAATTATCCACCAAATGACATTTATATATAACTCTAAATCCTTTCATTTTTTCTCCTTTTTCCCCTTCCCACTCTGTTTCCTTTTCCCTCACCATCTCCCCCCCACGATGCTCGACGCCGGCCTCCCTCTTCCCCGCGCTCATCACCGCCAGCCTCCCTCGTCCCCGCACCCACCTCCGCCGGCCTCCCTTGTCCCCGCACCCCCTCCACCGGCCTCCCTCTTCCCCGCGCCCGACGCCGCCAGCCTCCCTCTTACCCGCGCTCAACGCCGCTGGCCTCCCTCGTCCCCGCGCCCATCTCCGCGCGGTCTCCCTCGTCCCCGCGCCCCACCTCCGCTAGCCTCCCTCGTCCCTACACGCATCTCCGCTGGCCTCTCTCTTTCCCACGCCCCGACGTCGCCGGCCTCCCTTTTCCCCGCGCCCCGACGCCACCGCCCTCCCTTTCCCTGTGCCCGACGCCGTTGGCCTCTCTTTCCCCACGCCTGACGATGCCGCCTAAGTCTTTTTGACATTCATTATTGAAGACTACGGAAAAGCCAGAAAGCCTAATCCTAAACAAATAGGATCTATACCTGACTTGCTTAAAAGTTAGGTTTTTATAAGCTAATTAAGCCAAAAGGTTAGATTTAAGCTATAAGCCAAAATGTCTAAACCAAAACAAACATGACCTTAGCATAAGGTTCTTGTCCTTACTTTTCACCAATGAGACAACCGGCCATAAACTAATAACCTAGTGCACTACGACACTACTATCAATCCAATCCAAGCCTCATCCCTACGTAAGGTCGTGAACTCTAACCGTCTTATGATTTTCCACGATTCATCTTTAACCCTAGTATTATTTTGTAATTCTATGAGCAAAATGTTGAATCACTTAATAGTGTAAAATATTTGAATTCCTAATCTATCATAGTAACTTTTATAGTAATTTACTATTACTAAGGCTTGTCAAGGTGAATATGGACATCAAGTAGAACATGACTTTTTTTTAATATTTGGACATAGCTAAATTATCACGTCATTCTAAACAATTATTTTAAATAAATAATAGTGTATAAATAAAGAATAATAAAAGTATTGATAATTAAATAATAAAATGATGTAGGCTCAACATGATCAAAGACATGTGACTTATCTTTTTTATCTATAGTTTGATTATTTTACCGTACACTTCAGGTTTATACCATCCACCTTAATTATTCCAGTAGCTTCTCTGTTGGCCAACTTATCAAATACGGATGCTAGCGCAAAAGAATGAATACAAATAAGTTCCCGCTTTGCAGAAAGTAATCTGAGAACAAAATGCAATAAAATAATTGAAAAGACATAAAGAAAATATGTTTGATCAAATAGGGTTTAAGCGGTACTTGGTTTGGTTGAACGAATTTGAAAATGGGTTGGAGGAGCTCGAGATGGTCGAAATGGGTATATTTCTGTTAAACGGGTTTCAGTAAATAGTAATTGGCCTGAACAATATTAGGCTTGGGTTCAAATAGTATTTGTACTGGTTAGGGTTTTATCAAAGTTTATTTAGGCTAAATGGAGTTGAGAATGTGCTTCACAGGGTCAAAACGGTCAATCAAAATGGGTATATGCATGCTATTTGGGTTTCGGTGAATAATAACGGATTATTACTATTCACACTGGGTTGGGTTCAGAAATAATGGAATATTAGTGGATCGGGTTTAAACAGTATCGGGTCGGGTTGGCTACAGTGTTGCTACAACGTTGGGCTTGGCCTGTGGCTTTAGCCTGGCTAATTTTGGCTTATGGGTTATAACTGTTTGGCCCAAGGGCCACCTAATGTCTTCGTCTACCTCTTAGCGCTACAGTGCTGACGAGCAGAGCGCGCCGATGACGGTCGATTGCGACGCCGTTGAGGGCCGCTGCCGACAACCGAGGGTGCAGATGAGTTCTTGGAGACGGGAGAGTTCCATTTTGGGGTTTGGCAAGGCTTAGGGGTCACTGTTGATGGCCAGTGGCGAGGGGAGCTCTAGCGGCTGACCATGGCACATAAGCAAACTAGAGGCTAATTGTCAATGTAAAGAGCGTTTTAAGCATCTCTGGGGCAGGAGGGAGGCTACGGTGGCAATGGCTTCAACTCTAAGGCCCTGTGGGAGGCTGTCCCCGGCGAGGTGGTTTGGCCGGGCGAAGGTGCTCATCGTTGGTGCTCTAGAGGCTAGAAATGGCTAAGGTGATGTCATGGTTGGGTTTGTAGGGTCTTGGTAGTGCTAGAGTGAAGCAATTGGAGTTTGGTGGAGGCTAGTGGTGAATTGAAAAATTAGGGCTCTCCGGTGCTTTATGGTGGCAGCGACGGAATGGATGCTGGAAGTGGAAGAGAAGAGTGTGGGTGCGCAAAGGGGTGGCTGTGGAGGTGATTAGCGGGGTTAGCAAGGCTTTAAAGCATACAGGAGGTGGTGGGAGCATTATTTGGCAGAGGTGGCGAGCGGCACGTGGACGGTGCGGTGGCGCTCGGGAGGGTTCAGTAGGAGCTGGCGTGCGCTGATGGCAGCTTGTCTTATCGGAGAGGGTGAGACACTGGACTTGCAGGGCATGGGCACAAGGTGCGCGCATTGGCAGCGCACGGCTCGGGTGGTGATGCTGGCTCGGTCAAAGGCAGGACGCACGAGGTGAGGACGGCGCTTTAATTCGTGGTCGTCGTGTTGGCCAGGCGGCGATGTGGCGAGGATGCCAAGGTGGCGAGCTGAAATGGCAATAGCAATCATGAGCATGAAGACGGCTGGAGCGGTGCATAGGGGAGAAAGCATGAAGGGAGAAATCAGAAATGCGCCGGCGAGAGGGAAAAGTGGAAACGACGGATAAGGGAAGCAGGAAGTCAAAGGTGGTTGCCAAATTAGGAAAGGAAACCAAAGTAAATCGAAATTCATGAAATTTCAAATTTTTGAAAATTTTGGTTTGTTACAACTTACACATGGAGAATCATTTGTTTGTAGCAAGATTCTTTTTGTAAAACTCTAACATGGTTGCAGTGTTGCACACAACAAATGAATAAATAAATCACCTATGTACAGCATTGAGTACGCTACCGATCCTTCTAAGACTTTGTGCCTCTGTGAGATTAAGCATCAGATGCATCGTCTCAATATATCTCGCAACGGGCTGCTACATGCACAGTTTGGTGTTAGCCTAGGAAACATGTACGTTAATTTTCTATCACCGACAAATTCGTAACCAAAATACATGGGGATGGGGTCCACAGTTGATGTACATATGTAGTTCCTTATATAAGAATGTAAGATCCGATCCCAACATATCCAATCTGGCTGACATATACACAAACACAAATGATTTACTCGAGAACAAAACATGTAATGGTGACTCGATCTCTAGTAATCCTCCCTCCCATATATGTATATATCTCTAGTAAAATCTAACATATGTCATGTTTAATTTACATCGAGTTGCGCTGATCAAAAGAAGAAGAGCGGCAACACCAGCAGCAGCACACAGAGCGCCCGGCGAGCGCGGGACAGGACGCTGTCTGGGCCGGCGTCCAGAGGGTTCAGGATGCTGCTCGGGCTCCCGAAGGTCGACCCATTGCCGAAGCCCGGCGTGAACGACGATGGCGGGCCGAGGCCTGTAGGGGCGTTCGCCGCCGGCGTGGTGCTCGGGGCCCCTGCCGTGGTGCTGCATGCCAAGAGAGTGTGTTACAAGTCAGCATTCGAGCAGTTCTAAACTTTTTTTCAGAGAACGGTACATGCGTCATGCTGCGAAGGCAAAATAATGCATATTGAAGTTGAAATTGCGCAAGAAAATATGCTCACCTTCCCGCGAAGACGCACTGCCCTGAGCCTGAAATAAGAGTTCGCACGAAGGAATCAGAGCCCATGAACTGAACATTTTGTATGTCTCGGTACACTGACAAGCACAGGCAGCTTACTGGGATCAGTGGAAGTGGTCGTGGCAGTGCCATTGAAGCTGCAGGTGCCGCCGGTGTTCTCGTTCCGGTGGTAGTAGTCGTTGTAGGCGTATGACGCCAAGGCCACGATGTTGTTCTGCTTGTAGCACGGCCCTCCTGGCTGGATCGGCGTGCAGTCGGCGTGGCCGGGGCCGCACGCCCAGTTCAGCCCGGCCTGCAGCGCCGTCGGGTCGGCGTTCGGCATCGCCACGCAGAACAGGCCGCTCCCCGTGGCCAGCGACCGCCTCTTGCCTTCGTCGGAATGGTCGTGCGCGTAGCCGCCACCGAGGCTGGGCTCCTCTGACTCTAACACAAGCGGCGCGGGAGCTTTCTCTGAATCGATAGCCTCGGTGCGGATGTTGGTTGCAAAAAGGCTGCCTGTAAATTGCAGAAACAAATGAAATTGTTGTATCTGGACAGGAAACTGGGGGACAGTAAAGGCCCGTTTGGAACACAAGAATTTCAACCGAAACAATTTAATTTCCGCAAGAATTGAAAAATTTTACCGCAGGCTAAAATAAAGAATGTAGCCTAAAACAATCTAACAGTGTGATCCATGTTTACAAAGTAATAGTAACCTTCACATGCCGAAGTGCTCTTACAATAGTAGGCATCTTCTACAGGTTAAAAGAATGTAGGCATCTTCTTCAGGTTGAGTAAAAAGAAGTTTCGCACAAAAATTGCCGTAGTGCCACTTCCACTGAGGTCAGACATCCTGAGGTAAGACATGAAAAGGATGGCAAGCAATTGAAAGCTTCGTGTGTACTGTTCTTCGGATATTTTGCAGCTTAAAGTTATCCACAACAGTTGCTCCACTTTATTGTGATGCATATCAAGGAAGCTCAATAATGAGGTAAAGGAAGTGAGAGAAAGAAACACGACGTTACTGAAGCGGAAGCTACATTCACGCTACCTGATGCGTTTGAGAGGAGAAAGACGAGCAGAATAATGCTGTATCCCTGCAATCTTTTGGTCAACATTCTACTATCCCAGAGTCCGAGCGACGGTATCCTCCACGAGTACCTGCCACTGTAAGTCCAAAACAAGTTGGTTTCTTAGCATAAACCAGAAAAGTAAGGAAAATCAGCAAACAAGATGGTTATGCAATTGCAGTACATGCAAATTTGGACTAAATTAAATCATGTAGAAAATTCCATTTGTATTACACCCAGTTTGGCCGTTCTCTCACCCCTTGAGCCGCTTTCAGGCGACTCAAGGGTGACTCCACTGCTCAAAAAAGAAGCGTTTTCTTCCTCACCACTGTCACCGGCTGGGCCTCCCTTAAAATACGCCCTTGTGATGCTTTTAGACCAAACTGCATAATCCCCCCATAAAACAACAGAAGTCCAGTAGGAGACGTCTCTGGGAAAGCGAAGTTAATGAAATGCTTCACAGTCAGACGCGAAATTTCTTTATAATCGACCTCCTGATTCTCTACCAAATGGCATGCTCTAGTGTCCATAATCTTGGCAGGATTTGAAGCGTAAAGAGAAAATTTCGAAACGATGTACTGAATACTAAGGTGCCGATCAAAGCTAAACCTTGAAATGGTTGGTCAAACTGGAACATCTAACTACATGGTAACCAGAATTCTGCACTGCAAATCCTAAAAGCCAGAGAGATCTGGTGCAAGCATTCACCTGCCATAAGCTCTTACAAGAGCAGCAAGATGGTTGAATTACCACTGTTTTAAGCCTTTCTAATCTCTAACTTTGCATCCCTACGAAGAAAGTTTTACATCTTTAAAAGCATGGGTAAGAGAGGAACTCATCTAAAATTCACCTGCTGTGGATTCCAGTCTGAAGGAGAAGGGAAGGATCAAAGAAAGAAAAAGTCCAATCAAGCATGAACTGAAGTGAATTTCGTCAAGATTTCAATTTAGGGAGTATTAGCTATATATCAAAAGAAATCAGCAGCAGAAAGTAAGGGTCTGGGAAGAGAGAAACTGGAGAAACAATCTGAAAAAGAAGGCACCATCGATACGCTCAAGACAATAAGAACAGAGAAACCTAATTGAAAGAAAAGATTGATGATGCAAAAGGAGGCACACACAGAATTGATCAAGAACAAAGAGAACACTTGAGGAAAGGGGACGTCAGAAATATCAGAAAGAACTGGAAACTACAAAGGACATACCTTGAGAAATCTACTAGTTGGTGCCAAGAACAAGCTCAGTTTGGTTGTTGTGGATGGAAGCCTGAATCCTTGAACCCTCTGTCTCCAGGAAGTGAGCTGAGCAAAGAGCCTAATAAGGAAATATGTATATGTGACCTTGCCCTGCCTTTTATTAGCACTAAGGATATACGAAGAGGACTAATTAGCTTATTTGCGCTAAGGACACATAAAGAGGAGTAATTAAACCTTTTTAACTGGAAACAATTAGCGTTGATACTTGCTGCAGAGAGTGAAGGTAGTGTAACGGTTGATAGTATCACAGAACAGCTATTGCATGGTAGGAAGGAGAACAAATCAACAGGTTCTCTTTTATCATGTATTTATGTTGTGTGACTATCGCAATATGCGTGTCATTTTGCAAGTGTACGTTGCTATGCTGCCTAAATCATTCGTACTGAGCTTGAATAATCTATGGAGTTAGCTTGAGTGGACCAAATAAGCTGAAAGGGAGAGGAAAGTGTGAGGAGAGCACGGCACTGATGAGGGTGGACGATGTTCATGCTAATTGCTAAACCTTTTGATGATATATGCTAATCATCAATTAGCTTGCCTTTGTTTTCACTAGCACTTCTCCAACCGTCACTTTGCCGAACAAGCCATCACCATCTTTGGATGAAGTTTTGAAGAAGTAAAAAAATTGTGATTAAGATTAAAGAATGTCAATAATGTACATTTTCTAAAGTTCCAACGCCTCTGCCTGAAGCAATCAAGCACATGCTTGCATGACATTGGTATCTCGTTATACAAGCCATGAACATTTGCCTTTTCATTTACGTGCTCATGCACTTTTGATTTACAAAGGAGGCATGCAGAACTTTTCGTTTTACAATATTCTTCATACCTCTTGTATCTTACCTTCTGTTCTACATGCCTAGACAGTGTACATGTGGAGGGAGGATAATGGCATAGGTGGTTGATACTACCACATCAAACACAAACGGAGTCACAATCAAGTGCGGTTCCATTTGGTCAATCGTGGGAAAAACAATGGGCGCAGGCCATTCTAGGGCTTTCTATCTCCATCGCTTGGATATATCACTAAAAATGATCCTAATCTATAGTTTATTTAACGTTATAATTTGATGATGCTAACCTTGGATGTTCCTTTTGCATTCATCTGAACAAAGCAGGGAGGCATGAAAGTAGCTATGCTGATGACAGCTTCCTCCAACACTAGTATAGGAAGGAGAAAAAAAAATCTTTCTTGAGCTTTAGGATTCAGGCATAATGTTTCAATATACTTTTTGTGAAAAGCTTGGTACATCTACTCCCGGTTTATATATTGCTCTGTGCAAAATTTCCCAAAAGAAGATGATCACTCTACAACAATAATACACCCAAACAGAGATATTTTTTGCTGTAATTTTACAATACAACTCATGGGATTGGGAGAGGTGATGTCTTGTTGCAACTAGAGCTATTTTTGTCCATGCTGATCTTATATCTATTATATATTAGAAGCTCGTGATAGATAATTTAGGGCTGCTAAGAAAAAAAAGAAATAGTCTAGAAATTCTCACAAAAAAGTAAAATATCTAACTCTTAATCTAATGGATCCTAACTAAGTTGAACTACATATAATCATCCATCTAGCGGACCCGAGTTATAACGATTTATATTAAAAGAGAGAGTCCATACCAAGTATAACAAAAATAGTAGAAATTCAGAATAAAAATAAAAGAAAATTAGCCGTTTGATTTTCATATGAACTCCAAATTAAAACAAGTACATAGCTGAAATTTGAAATAAAAATTAGCAGTTGGATTTGTATACGAAATCTAACCTACAACTAAGGCTCGGAATTAAATAAAAATAACAATAAAAAGTAACAAAAAATTTGAATGCAAAATAAAAAATTAGCAATGTGATTTCCATAAGAACTCCAAATTTAAACCTCTATGTAGCTGAAATTCGAAATAAAAATTAGAGGAACATTAGCTATTGGATTTGTATACAAAACTAAGTTTAACTCCAGTAGCCGTTGGATGTTATTCTTTAAAGGAAATCATCCAACCATCCAGATAGCAGGCACGAGTTATAACAACTTATATTAAAAGACAGAATCCATGCTAAGTACAAAAAAGCAAAAATTAGAAATAAAAAATAAAAAAATAAATTAGCCATTTGATTTTCATACGACTCCAAATTAAAACCTATACATGGCTAGAATTCGGAATCAAAATTTAATGAAAATTAGCAGTTAGATGCATATACGAAATCTAGCCTACAAGTAAGATTCAAAATTAAATAAAAATTAACAATACAAATTCAAACCTAAAAATGAAATTCAAAATTAAAGAAAAAACATCATAGATTTAAATAAAAAATAAAACGAAATCAGCAATGTAATTTTCGTACGGACTCCAAGTTAAAACCCCACATAGTTGAAATTTGAAATAGAAATTAGATGAAAATTAGAAGTTGGATTTGTATATGAATTCTAACATAAAAATAAAACATAAAATAAAATTAGAAAATAAATAAACAAAATTTCAAAATAAAAGGAAGTTATAAATTTGATTTTCATACGAACTCCAAATCAAAACCCCTACATAGCTAAAATTTGGAATAAAAATTAGATAAAATTTAGCATTTGGATTGTATATAAATTCTAACCTAAAACTAAAAGTCAAAATTATGTAAAAATAAAAAAAATTAGATTACAAAAGAGTACATGTGAAGAACAATAAAAAATAAAATAAATTAGAAATTAAAAATAGCTATTGGATTTATGTATGAATTCTAGCCTAAAAGTGAAAAAAAGTATATAAGAAGTACTATCCAAAAAATGCAATTTTAGAATAAAAATCAAAGGAAATTGGTGATTGTTCTTTTAATTCCAAACTAAAGTAGAAAAAAAGAAATATTGGTTTAATTCAGAATTAAAATTCCACAAATATGCTAATTCGAGAAAAAAATGGTAAGGAATTTGATTTGTATATATATAAATTAGGACTCGAAATCTATTATATAATAAAAGTCAATGATAGGTGGTTTATAGTCGATAAGAAAAAAGAGAATATGCTAAAGTTGTCACAAAAAAGAAAGAATTTTGACATTTATTTGGTGCATCTCCACAGGGATGGAGGGATCGAGAGGGTGATACGTCGACAGGTGTTCACTCGGCTATACCGATAAAAGCTATGTGATGTGCATTATGAGCATTATTATAGAGAAGCATTATAATAATTAATGAAAGAGATGATGATAATATAAATAGGAAATATTATACTATATTTACTGTTTTGCTATGCAAGTATTTTGGTAGAAAACTTTAGTCACAGGTGATAGGTATGGCGAAACAGAGTGAGTATTTTCTCTCTTATAATATATAATATTAAATATGACAAATTGAGTTTTGCAACGATTTGTTTTTTTTAAAAAAAGTAAAATTACATGTGTATTTGCAAATGCGCTAGCTAGTTTTGGTAGAAAAGCACCTTTGTTCCATCCAAATCCCAGTCACACTGAAATACTGAATGACAAAAACATGTAAAAAAAAGCACAGGAAAGAAGGGACGGTTCGATAGATGGATGACCCGGGGTGGAGGGGGATGGATGCTTGCGATCAAAGGCACCTTATCTAGTGATTCACCACTCACCAGTACATACCTATGACCCACTTGCCGACATGTCCAACCTAATTGACTCAAAATATGCAATTCTATCTTGTTTTTTTTCTCAATCCTTTCTAGACTTGTCCATTCATCCATTTTGTGGGCCTTGGTGACCGCTGGCCAGTGCAAGGGAGGTTCATTACTCTGTTTCTCTCCTTCGCGAGCATACATTGTAGGCTAGCTTATCTCACTATTTTCTCGCAAATCTGCATCGTTCACCCAGCTTTCGAGGAATCAGGATCAAATTAAGGT
This sequence comes from Dendrocalamus sinicus, assembly GCA_036346575.1. Classification (NCBI taxonomy): domain Eukaryota; kingdom Viridiplantae; phylum Streptophyta; class Magnoliopsida; order Poales; family Poaceae; genus Dendrocalamus; species Dendrocalamus sinicus. The sequence goes on along the minus strand of CM070660.1, from coordinate 3,185,796 downwards.
ATCAAAGCTACCAAGTAGAATATGGAGCACAGGACATAAAGAAACATCTATCATCACAAATTACAGCGTTTGAGCACAAGAAAAAGGGAAAACAAAATGAGCAATAGGCTTCGCTTACCTGCTACGGTATTATTTTTATCCCAACTAGTTGAATGTACGGGATTTGCTATAGATAAAAAATATTATTTCAACATGTGAAGTCAATATTGTCGAAATCGGTCTACTCGGCCCATGCCATTGAAAAATATAATTTTTCTTATTAGAGAAATTTTAGGGTGGTGAAATTTGTTTTTTGTTTGATTATTTTTTCTGTTTTTGTTAGAGATTTTTAGGGAGGTGCAAAGGGGAGTTGGGAGAGGGATGAACCATTACTACCAACTTCCTTTTTAAATTTTTATATATACTGGCTAAGTGTTCATATGTTGTTATCGGATACCATACATAATTATTTTATTGTGTTGTGTAGCAGAAAACATGTTAGCAGATTATAAATAATTACATGTGGCACACCGACAAAATTATTTATATAAGTAATTTCTCAACGGCTTCCACCACCCTACCGCCTCCGCATATCAATGCGACTGACGGCTCCTCTGTTGCAGCCACTACCAGCTCCTCTTTCTCTGCCAGCAATGTCCGCTCCCCTATCGCTGCCTTCTTCCCTTCTCCGGTGGTAGTCATTGGATCCGCTACTGTCTCCCGCCACCTCCTAATATTATCTTGTTTTTCTCGTCCCCGCCGACCTGCTTGCTGGAAATTCATATGCTCCACTATGCCCTTGGCTCATCTACTAGTGGATGTCGTGGAGCTCGGCCTCCTCTATGCCCTTGGCTTATCTCCACGCCCAGCTGAGCTCTGACCTAGCTGGTGTTGCATCTCTGCCGTGGTGCCTACTTCATACCATGCTGGATCAAGTTTTATTGTGACACACGTTGCAATTTGTATTGAAGTTAATTTATTTATTGGGAGGTGTTTTCTCTGATTTTTATGTATCAAATTCATGTTCAAAGAATCCATATGTGATATTCAACTAACCTCGCATGCAACCCTTTGGCATTGCTGATGTCACCACCGCCGGCGGCGAGGCTTGCCGAGCACCAGGCACGGGCCCTCGTCGCTTGCTCCCATGCACATTGCTGCCAGAATTCCGCCTTCAGCGTCGACAACAAAAACAAACCCTACCTCCAGTGCATGTGGCAATTCAGGAAAAAAAGAACTCTGGTGGGTGAAGGGTGCTTTCAATGTCGCCTGAAACATCATCGGCTTCTCAAGGGCTGGAGGTGGAGACCTCAGGATGTTTACACCGCCTTCGTCGAAGCTAGATGCGGAGACCTCACTGTTCGAAAAGTTACACCGAACTTCTAAAAGGTTTTAGTTAACGGTTTTACTATTACACAGTTGACTGAAATTTTTTTATCTCTCCGTCACCTAAAATTATAGTATAAAAAAGTGACTAAAGATGAAAAGAAAAAATAGTTACCTATACAATAGTCACTCCCTTTAGTTAAGTTGTACAAGAAATTCGAAAAGATGATATTGCTTGCGCATTCATGCATCATGCACGTATTAGATGATGTGTGTCTCTTTACATCACCTTCCAGAGGAATCATCCGTGATTATCAAGGCATGCAATTCTCATTATGTGCATGGATTCTAATCTACGTGTATACCAGCGCATCAATATGCATGGTTGGGAAGTGGCATCCACAACATAATAGAGAAGGATCCTTGGATACCTTGCATGCGACTAGTTAGGAGGACAATGTAGCCCTCAATGATGGGGGACCGGCTGACTCCTTGCAGCAGCAGCAGCATCAGCATGAACTCCTCGGTCCAGCGTAATGGCTCATGAGAATGATAGTTAAGCCTCATGCACCGGCTATTTAGTTGATTGATAGCTTTTGTTCTTCTTGCTATTTGTCGTATGAGATTCAGTTAACAGAAAGTAGCCTGAACTCGCGGAGATGGAACGCGTCATGTGGCGTGGAGATGCACACGTCCTGAAATCATGGCGCAAGAATCATTCCGCTCTAGTTTTCTTGTTTTGTAATTGTTACCATACATTGCATAATAAAAGGAGTAGAAGGAGACAAAAGCTGTGATCAGTTGACAGCACAAAACGAATTGTGTTCCAGTTCTTCTTCTTCGTGTGTGTATGTTTGTGCTCGGGTAATTGCAGGAGATCCTTGCCGGAAACCTGACAATTGGTATCAGAGCTTCAGGAGCTCGAACCCGAGTTCGTCGCTTGAGCAGCCATGCCTCGAGGACGCACGCACTCGCCGCGCCGGCGCTCGGCGTCACCTGTGCACACTTCTCCTTCTAGCGGCCATGCCTCGGGCAGCGGCGGGAACAACAACCGTGGCTACCAAGTGTACCACCGTGTTGTCAAGGAGACGGGCGGGTTGGCGAATTATCCATTACTGACAAAGACCAATTATAACGATTGGTCGTTGCTGATGAAGATCAAACTTCAGGCGCGTTGTCTCTGGAACGCCATCGAATCGGGCGACGTCGAATTCCATGAAGACCGAATGGCGTTGGACGCCATCTGCAGTGCAGTCCCTTCTGAGATGATTTCCACGCTCGCGACCAAGCCGTCGGCGAAGGAGGCGTGGGAATGCATCAAGACGATGAGGATCGGTGATGACCGGATTCGGAAGACCTCTGCGCAGAAGCTTCGACGGGAGTACGAGCAACTCGCGTTACGCGACGACGAGGCGGTGGAAGATTTCGCCATGCGCCTCACCAACGTCGTCCAGCAACTGACCATCCTCGGCGATCCCGAACCCAACCAGAAAGTGGTGAAGTATCTGCGCATCGCTCGCCCCAGGTACAAACAGCTAGTACTTGCCATTGAAACTCTGCTCGACGTCTCCGCTTTGTCAGTGGAGGAGATCACCGGGAGACTGAAGGCGGCCGAGGACGAGATCGAGCATCCATCCTCCCAGAGCAGCGGGAAGCTCTACCTGACGGAGGAGGAATGGCTCGAGCGCTACAAGAAGAGAGAGCAGTCGAGCTCTCGTGGCGCCGGCGGCTCAAGTAGTCGTGGCAAGCGCTGGGGCGGCAAAGGGCGTAAACATGGCGGAGGAGGAAGTTCGGAAGGAGGAGGTCCTGCGCCGAATCACAACGGCGACAAATGCTGGTCTTGCGGAAAGATCGGCCACTGGGCCAGGGAGTGCCGATCTAAGCCTAAGGGTGAAGGGCAAGCCCACGTGGCTCAAGATGATGAGCCGACACTCCTCTTCCTTGAGTCCAGTGCGACCGTGCCGACCGCATCACACTACAATTCCCCACACAGTGAAAGGTGCGATGGCTTGGCGACTTCGGTGATTCGGCCGGCGATTTCAGCCCCACGGCCGGCGATCTCGCCCTCAACATCGGCGAAGACGGCCCTGCTGCCACTTCGACAACCAGCATCCGTGCCGTCGTCAGCCATCTCCGGCGGCACGGCCAGCTCGGAGGAGCAGAAGGATGTTGCGGCGCCCGCAGGACTGGAGGAGAGAGGGGCCGCCATGGCACTCGGCGGCGCAGAGGTTGAAGAAATCTTCGCGGTGCTCGACTGCGCGGAGGGAGTCCCCGCGGCACCCGGAGGCCCGATGGAGAAGGAGGTCTTCGCCGGGGCCTATGCGGCGCTAGGAAGCTCGGAGGAGCAGGATCCCCACCGATGGATCCTGGACACCGGGGCCAGCAACCATATGACGGGGTCCCGGGCGGCGTTCTCCAATCTTGACACGGGCATCACCGGCTCCGTGCGGTTCGGCGACGGCTCCGTCGTCCGGATCGAGGGCAGCGGTACGGTGTTATTCGCGTGCAAGAATGGCGAACACCGAGCCCTGGTCAACACCTTCTTCATCCCGCGTCTCACCGCCAATATAATCAGTGTTGGCCAACTTGATGAGAGTGGCTACCAAGTCCTGATTGAAGCCGGGGTGATGCGCATTCGCGATGAACAGCGGCGCCTACTCGCCAAGATTCACCAAAATGCAGGGCGGCTCTTCGTGCTCGACATCACCATCGCACGGCCGGTCTGCCTGACTGCGTGCGCCAGTGAAGACGCTTGGCGCTGGCATGCCTGTTTTGGGCATATCAATTTTGGGGCGCTACGCAAGATGGGAAGGGAGGAGCTTGTGCGGGGTCTGCCGGTGCTGATACAAGTTGATCAAGTATGCGACGCATGTCTTGCCGGCAAGCATCGGCGAGCACCATTTCCACAACGAGCGTTGAGTCGCTGCACCGAGCCTCTGGAGTTGCTGCACGGCGATCTGTGCGGCCCAATTTCGCCCCCAACACCCAGCGGCAACTGTCTCTTCCTCCTGCTGGTTGATGACTATAGCCGGTATATGTGGGTTGCTTTGCTACCGACCAAAGATGCTGCACCAGCTGCCATCAAACGTATCCAAGTGGCAGCCGAACGCAAATGCGGCAAGAAGCTTCAAGCGTTGCGCACGGACAGGGGGGGAGAATTTACGGCGTCAAGCTTCAGCGACTACTGTGCAGAGTTGGGTGTACGTCGTGAGCTCACAGCACCCTACACACCGCAACAAAATGGTGTTGTTGAACGGCGTAACCAATCGGTGGTAGGCACAGCGCGCAGTATGCTCAAGGCGAAGGGGCTGCCAGGAATGTTTTGGGGGGAGGCAATCACAACTGCTGTATACCTCCTAAACCGATCATCATCCAAGAGCATCGGTGGCAAGACTCCCTACGAGCTCTGGACTGGAAGCAAGCCGGCAGTACATCATCTTCGAACCTTCGGGTGTGTGGCTCATGTGAAGGTAAACACACCCAACATCAAGAAGCTCGATGATCGGAGTCGACCTATGATCTTTGTCGGCTACGAACCGGGATCCAAGGCGTATCGCGTCTACGATCCACGGTCAAGACGTGTGCACATCAGCCGTGATGTGGTCTTCGACGAGTTGGCACAATGGGAGTGGACCGGCGATCGGGTGGCAGACGTCGACAACGACTTCACCATCGAGTACACTACTGTCGCCCATCCTAGCATGATGGCCACAACTCCACCGACGCCTGCAGTTGAAGCATCAACGCCACCCGCCAACATGTCCACAGCATCACCGGCTGAAATGCCCATGGCAAGTCCGATGGCTTCCTCGAGCATGTCACCGATTGAGTTTGTGTCGCCCCTGCCTGATGCAGATGAAGTGCTCGACGACGACCATGACGACGCCCCACTTCGATTTCGCAGAATTGACAACGTGTTGGGTCCGGCGACACCGCCGGATCGGCGAGACGTGAGGTGGATGAAGATCTCTTTGCGGCAATCGCCGAGAGCCGACATCCTTCCAAGAAGCGCAGCAGAAGACGAGTGTTGGCGCAGCTATGCTTGAAGAGCTGGCTTCAATCGAGTCCAATGGCACGGCAACAGCCGACCCACCTCGCGGCGCCAATCGGACTCAAATGGGTCTATAAGACCAAGAAAGATGCAGCTGGGAACATCACCAAGTACAAAGCACGGCTTGTGGCGAAGGGATACGTGCAGCAGCAGGGCATTGATTTTGACGAGGTGTTCGCGCCGGTGGCGCGACTTGAGTCAGTACACCTGCTGCTAGCACACGCTGCGAGTGAAGGCTGGCCCGTCCACCACATGGACGTCAAGACCGCATTCCTCAACGGCGAGCTCCAAGAAGAAGTGTACGTCGCGCAACCGCCTGGATTCGAGGTGGCTGGCGAAGAGCATAAGGTGCTGCGTTTGGTCAAGGCGCTATACGGTCTCCGTCAAGCCCCACGTGCCTGGTATGCCAAACTGGACACCTCTCTATTGTCACTGGGATTTCAGCGAATTGCCTCCGAGCATGCAGTCTACACTCGTGCAAAGGATGGGCATCGGCTGGTGGTTGGAGTGTATGTCGATGATCTCGTCATCACCGGAGGTAACACTGACGAGCTCAAGCACTTCAAGGAGGAGATGAAGGGCACATTTCAAATGAGCGACCTTGGTCTTCTGCGTTATTACCTGGGTCTGGAGGTGAACCAAACAGAAGGCGGCATCACCGTGAGTCAAGGAGCGTATGCTGAGAAGATACTTGGGATGGCGGCCATGACTGGATGCAACGCCAGTCACACTCCAATGGAGTCGCGTCTGAAACTGAGCAAGATGAGTACTGCTCCTGATGTTGATCCTACAGAGTATAGAAGATTGATTGGTGCATTGCGGTATCTGGTAAACACAAGACCAGATTTGGCCTTTGCGGTGGGATATGTCAGCAGATTTATGGACAAACCCACTACCGAGCACTTGTCGTGATGAGGCGAGTGCTGCGATACATGCGATGCATCATCAACTATGGTCATTACTTCCGCAAGAAGAGAAGGGCTGTGAGTCTTGTCGGTTACAGTGACAGTGACTTCGCAGGAGATGTTGACACTCGGAAGAGTACATCGGGAGTTCTCTTCTTCCACGGGGACAGTGTGGTCACTTGGCAATCGCAAAAACAGAAGACGGTGGCGCTATCTTCTTGTGAAGCGGAGTACGTTGCCGCAACAACAGCTGCCTGCCAAGGCGTATGGATGGCACGGCTCCTTGCTGAATTCAGAGGAGAGGAGGCCAGTGTCATCACATTGACAATTGATAACCAGTCCGCAATTCAGCTCAGCAAGAACCCTGTCTTTCACGATCGCAGCAAACACATTGACACGAAGTACCACTATATTAAAGAATGCATTGAGGAAGGCAGGGTGGAAGTTGAGTCAGTCGGCACAAATGAGCAATTGGCGGATATTCTGACAAAGGCCCTTGGACGAGAACGCTTCATCGAGCTTCGGTCCAAAATCGGCCTCGTCGACGTCAAGCAGGTGCGCAAGGCTTAGGAGGAGAATTGATAGTTAAGTCTCATGCACCGGCTATTTAGTTGATTGATAGCTTTTGTTCTTCTTGCTATTTGTCGTATGAGATTCAGTTAACAGAAAGTAGCCTGAACTCGCGGAGATGGAACGCGTCATGCGGCGTGGGGATGCACACGTCCTGAAATCATGGCGCAAGAATCATTCCGCTCTAGTTTTCTTGTTTTGTAATTGTTACCATACATTGCATAATAAAAGGAGTAGAAGGAGACAGAAAAGCTGTGATCTGTTGACAGCACAAAACGAATTGTGTTCCAGTTCTTCTTCTTCGTGTGTGTATGTTTGTGCTCGGGTAATTGCAGGAGATCCTTGCCGAAACCTGACAGAGAAAACGATATCATGCATGAACTTGAACGGGACCTCGCCTCGCCTCCATGAACCAAACAAATTCCGGCGATGCTCATGGACTGCGATATGCAAGTGACTGCATCATAATGCGTAAAGTCAGCGTGAACTCAGCAGCGACAGCACCTGCACCGTCAATCGCTCCGCCTCCTTGTGCATAGCAGCGCGTGTAGTGTTTGGTGACAAGAAAATGTGCAGCGGCTGCACCGGCGGTGATGCTCGTCACAAGGATCTTGGTTTCTTTGAGGAGGGGATCGGATGAGAGGAATTTGTTGGGTTTGTTAGTAGTCTGTTTGGGGAAGTACAGATAATTAAACAGAGTTTGTTTTTCTCGAAAACATAGGAGGTGTGTGTTTCATTTATTAAGTAGATTAAGGATACAGGTAGGCATGGGAACCAAGAGCGGGTATTACAGGGGGCGCACTAAACTAAACTAAATCGAGCCAGAGGAGAAATCCACCACGGACCCGACGTTAGCATGAAGCACTTTCAATTTGGATCTCTCCGTAGAAGACCAGAGAAAGATCTGCCATTTAATTCGCTGGAGAAACTCCTCGAACTGCAAGTTCCGTTGCTCATGCCGCAAGCTATTCCTCTCTTTCCACAGCATCCAGACAACCAGAACTATTAGGTCATCCATCCCCTCTCGCTTGTGCTTGGGAACCAATTCCCAATGGTTTTGCAGTGTCTGTTCGGTGGAAGTGTATGAAGTGCAGAGGGAAAGCTAGGTGAAGATCCGGTGCCAAACCTGTCTGGCCACCAAGCAATGAATTAAGAGATGGTCTATCATTTCGGCATATTGATCACAAAAGAGGCAAGCTGAAGGCGCTGGCAAGTTGTGCTTTGTCAGTCTTGAGAAGGTCCAGACACAGCGCTTCAGAGCTAGCCAAGAGAACATTTTAGCCTTCAGTGGTCAACACATCTCCAAAGCACCGTGGCATAAGGAAATAGCGTAGTACCCTGGCATATCTTTATAGTTTTGTAGCTATACGGGTAAAGGATAAGTGAATACTTGGGGGGGAATTTTAAGACACCATTCACCCATTTTTTTTCTCTTTTTTCTGTCCGGTCCCACACTTCTCTTGTTCTTGACATCGCTTTCTTGAAATGAAATGGCAGAGCTCCTGCCTTCCCATTAAAAAAAAGTCATGAAGAGTGCAAGGTCAGCAGCCAAGTGCAGTCTTTACTTGTTTAACTTAATTTGTCTATATCTATCTGCGTTCTGCGACCATGGGAAGCTCCAGTGGTGCATTGGACTGGTTGCTGTGTATTCTGAAGGATTTATGTTATATAGCTGAGGAACAAAACCTTTATATTTTTTGAAAGATGGATATGATCTTTCTAAAATCTCTTAGAGAATTTTTTTTGTCTATTACAGGGAACTGCGAGGATTTGGGTTTGTCCAGTACTATGATCCTGACGATGCTGCTGATCAGCTGATGGGCAGGTTGTTCTTGGCAGGGAAATAGCTGTTGCATTTGCAGAGGAGAACAGGAGCCTTCTGAGATGAGAGCTAGGGATAGAGTAAGATTTGTTGTTTCTTTCTTGCTAGCACATTACCTTGTCATTAACTTCCAGAAGCATCTGCGCTATTCATCGGTTGTTCGCACATTATGCAGTGGCAGAGGTCGTTCTTTTGACCAGAAGGTATTCTCGCTCTAGGTCCCCTCGATTTCCCCTTCTCCAAGGGCCGGTCACCTTTCCGCTGCCGAAGCTACTCAAGGTATGCATGCTCCCTGTATCTTCAACATATCAACTTCAATTCTTCACTGTTTTTTCCACTTCACAAGGACAGCTTCAAACCCGCTATCTTCCCTCACCTCGGTATGCAGAGCGCAGACTCAAGAGAAGTCGTCCTCCCGCTCACTTGTTGACAGCATATCAAGGAGTCCCAACTCCCAAGCGGTACAGTAGATCCACACGAAGAGAGAGATCCTTTCTGTTAGCGGATGAAGTAGTTTCGTTGTTTAGACCTACCGTGAACTTGTTCATGATGATATACTTGCTACGATTTTGTGAACCATATATCTGTGGATTTATATAGATCATCATGCTGTATTAGTTGAAACAAAACGAATTTTGTCAAAATCAAAATTGGATTTGAATTCCCATTTCTCTTTTGCCCACCTCCTCCATAACCCTAATTTACACTAATCTCAAAGCAATCCATTCCCTAATCCTTGCCTTTATTGCCTTAAACGGGGGAGATTGTATCGGCACTGTGCTGTCCGAAAATCCACCGGCGCCTGAAAATATCACCGCCAGCGCTCGTTTCTTCGCCGCCAAGCTCCTCCGCGGCCGAGTCCCGCGCGGCTCCGCCCACCTATCGAGGTCGACGCCTCGCCGCCTCGCCTCGGTATGCTGCTCGACCGGCCGCAATGCGTGGCAGTGCCGCCGCCGTTCGCGTGCCCCTTCCTCTCACGGCCGACAGCAGCCCCCTCTGACATCCTTGACCGCCGCTCTGCATTGCCCATGACAGCTGCAGCCGCACGGGAAACCCAAGCCACCCGGTCTTCCCGAAACCGCCGCCGCCGTGGTATTCCTCTCCCCTCTCCAGTGCCAACCGCCTTCCCCGCCTATTTAAGCAGCCCAAAGCCCTCCACTGAGAGCCATCAATCACCCCGAAGCTCACCGAACGCCCTGAAGCTCCCCTTCCCCCTCCCATTGCCAGTAATGGCCAAAACCCCCAAATCTCAACCCTAGCTCAATGTCGGTCGCCCGCTCCTCCACTTTCCAATTCCCATCGCCCATAGCTTCCCCACAGTCCCAGAAGCCTTCCCAACTCACCGCCTTAACCTCCCGGGACCCCCTCTTCCCTGGCGTCGACCACCCCTCCACTACCGAAACTACCACTGTGGCAGCCCTAATCCGACCTCCGCAGCTCTGGCCAACCGATTCCCGAACCTACCCAAACCCTAAAGAAACTCAAGCACCGACCCAATTGTTTAGGAACCCTCCCAAGCACTTGCAATTCCAAAAATGGCCGCAACAGAGAGAAGCTCGCCGCCGGCCCTCCAACCGCCCAAAATGGAACCCCCATAGTGCCCTGAACCCACCTATGTCCTCGATTGCCGTCGCAGCACACTCTACCGCCACCGCCAACCACCGTCTCCCTCCTCTGTTCCCTGCGCGCGGGGGAGCCGGGTGAGGAAGAAGAACAGTGCGCGCGCATTGTTCCTCCGACCGAGTGTAGGATCAAGGATACCGACTAGAGGGGGTGAATAGGAGGTTTTTTAAAATTTTCTTGTTCACTTGATTAATTCTTTACAATTTAAATGACAAGAATGTAAAGCAATTAATCCTATGCAATTCTAAATAACAATATAGCAAACTTAGCTCTAAACAATCAAATGATCATAAGGATGTAAATAAGTAAGAGCTAAGAACAAACGAACACAACCGATGTTTTACCGTGGTGATCAGAAACTTGTCGGTTTCCCCTAGTCCACGTTGAGGTTAGCCCGGACGAATCGGACCGGCTCCACGAATTGATCCAAACACCTCGATCACTAATGTAGCTCTTCCCCGCTCCGGGTAGGTGAGCTCCAACCTTCACAAATTGCCGGGTCTTCTCACAAGCTTCTTGAGAAGATCACCAAGCCAAACTTCGCCCGATCGTCCAAGTGCCGGCAAGCACTAAGAGTAATAGACCTTGGGCTTCACTTGAATGCAATTCTTGTGCTAAGTGGATCAACAAATGAAAATCTTGCACTAATTGCAAAACCACCTCAATTTAATGCTCAATAAGAGAAAGTGGGTGGAATAAATGCTCTTGGGCTCAAGGAATATGCAATGAGTCTCTAACCTTAGCCCTTGTGTAGTGGTGGGGGTATTTATGGCCTCCACCAACCAAAACTAGCCGTTTGACACAATTTCCAGAAAAAATTCTGGTCGAGCGATACTACCGCCCCCAGGGGCTGGTACTACCACTACCAAATCTTCGCGCCAGAACGGCTATGTTAGAGCTCTGCAGTGACCGTTGGATTTGGCGGCGCGGTACTACCGCCGTTGATATTTGCGATACTACCGCTCTCCTGTAGTTCCGCACAGTCGGCGCGGTACTACCGCTCCAGCCAACTCCAAAAGGTCCCAAATTTTGGCGCTCTCTGGAAAAATTGATCCGCTTTCGGGCCGGATCTTCCGGACTCCGGAAGTACCGCTCTGGACTGTGCAGTAGTTCCGGCGTTAAAATTGCCGGTACTTCCGCTCCAAGAAAATCCAAACTTCATCCGAAGGTGCTCTCTGGAAAAATCAATCCGCTCTCCCTACGGATCTTCCGGGCTCCGGAAGTACCGCTCCATAATGCGGTATTACCGCTTGGTGCGGTAGTTCCGGCGTTCAAGTGGCCGGTACTTCCGTTCCCGCAAGAGCTCAAGTGCATCCGTGGGTGCTCTCTGAAAAAATTGATCCGCTCAAGAAACGGATCTTTCGCTCGCCGGTACTACCGCATTTGGGCGCGGAACTACCGCTCTTCGGTAGTTCCGACGTTCAAAACTGCGGTACTACCGCCCTTCCAGACAGAGCACAGATTTTGTTTTAAAACTGATTTTTGATGGATGCAAGTTTCTAATGCTGATCCATATGGCACAAGAAATATGTTTTCAAGCTACTTGACAAGATCCCTCTTGATGGTACGATCATCTATCCTATAATCCGGTCTTCCACCATTCACCTAAGACCGGTAAAAATAAAAGGGATCCTACGCTAAGTATATCTTTGTCTTGAGCCAAATTGGTCTTCATAGATATCCTTTGGCTTGCATCTTATCGCTCATATGTAGACTAACCCATAGCATGCTCGTAAAACACGTTAGTCCCATATTCACATAATTTCATTAATTACCAAAATAATTTTTAGGGGGCTAGATGCTTTCACCGAGCCGTGTCGAGTCGGTGAGCGAACCAGTCGCTCATTTGGACGCACCGACCGAAGCGAGCGACGCGCGGTCGGTAAACCAGTTCGCCCAAGCCCGATGAATAGTGCTGAGCCTGATGAATAGTGTTTGACCCGAACCCAAAAACACATGTTGGTACTCCCTAGATCCGTTTCGAGCCCGCCAACCCAAATCTCATGCCCAATTCCCCATATAACCCTCCTATAAGCCCAAAAGCCCAATTTAATGGAGTTTTTCAGATTCTCTTTATTCTTTTATTTTCTTTATTCCTCGCTCATTCCTTCGGGCATGGAAATTAATATTATTTTATTTGCTTTACGTTAGCTTCCGGAGTCGAGTTTGCACAGGAGCCGGAACGAGAAGCGCAAGCCCAAGCTCAGTCTACTGAAGAATACGAATTAATTGAAATCACAGATCCGCAAGGCAAGTCGCACATATTTTTGAACATATTGATCCTACATTTCCTGAGTTATTTATTTACATGTACTTTCATTATGTTATTTTCATATTGTTATTTTATGTATAGTAAATGCTTAGAATGGCATGATATTAGCTATATCTCACCACCCGAAAAAGCCCAGTTTAACTTGATGGCCATATTCACCATGACAAGACCTAGTAACATAAAATATAAGATTATTAATAACATGGTAGTTTAGGATCACATTGAATCTTTCTACTGCTAAGGTTTGGTGTTGGTCTAGAATTTTGGAAAGTTGGAAATAAGATAAATGAGGATCGCAGAGATGGATCCGAAGACCTTATCCTAGGGTGGAGGCTGGCTGTGGATTGGTGGCAGTACAGTGTGTACTGAATATGGGTTTGTGCGTGGATGGTGCCTCAGTTAAAAATGTAAGGACTAGACCCTTATGCTAAGTAACGGACATAGTAACCGCCCAACCACAAGCATTGACTCGGTCAATCTTGACTTAGTCAAATCTGGCTTAGTAACTGCTCAACTTCAATTGAACCTCTGCAACTGGAAAGGGGGAGACAGAGGGTGAGAGTTCGTATGGGAGGTGGTTAACCATACAACTGCAGGACTGCGATGAGTCGGACGAGATCCGTGGGGTCATCCGAGCTTATTGAGATTAACACCTACTGGGCGGAGTCTATACAAAGAATTGAGCAGTGAACATCCTTGTTGTCTTAACTCTTTAGCGGGAGTTAAGGGATCTTGTGGGTAAAGCAGGGCAGCTTTGCAAAGTCATGACAAATGGTATTCGAATACGCCGTGCTTCCGGTAAACGAAGCTGTGTTTAATGGGTAAACCCAGTATCAAGGCATAAGTAGTTTTGGAATGGTTTGGTAATGTTGAATAATGATAATCAAGCTTGAGAACCCCATTTTTACTTTAATGAAGTACATCTTAAAAGTCTTTATTTGGTTCTCAACTAAAACTGCATCCACATAAAATAATAGACTCGATTCCCCTTACTTGTCATATCTTGCATGTTGTTATTGCTAAGCTCCGTGTGACTTGTTGAGTACGGTAGTTGTAGCAATACTTGCTAAAAACATAAACCGAAACAGTAAACTTTGAAGAAGCAGGAGAAGACGATGAGGTGGTACTGTACAAGATCGATGAAGCGTGAAACTAGGGTCGTTCTCCGCTCAGGCGTGCCTGTGGGAGTTTTTGTTGTAATGTAACTAAGGGCAGTTGACCATTGTGTAATACTTGGCTTTTAGCCTTTATATTGTAATAAAATTCACTTTTGCTCTTAAGTTTGTGTTGGCAATGTTATACACTCGTTGGATGTACTCGCAGTTGAACAGTCCTGTGCAGCTGCGAGGGTTTCATAATACTCCCAGAAATAGGTGTTACATTAGTAATGTAAAACTAGGCAATGTGCGCGTATCCTTTTCCTGGAGGATTCAGAACAAAAATGACTTGCCAACTCGGAGCAGATGGATTCTGCTCGCTTCTTTTAAAGGCTACATTGCTGCTGCTGAATTTATGTCAGCTTCGGGGAATGGCCGTTATATGCTATGAATTCGTTTTGACTATGATAGCTTAGTGGCGTTGCTTCAATCGAGACAAAAACTTACGCAGTTTTTATGAGGTATGTCGTGCGATCGACCTTGCCACCTGAACTTCTACTGTCTATACATGGCTGAAACTTGAAGCAAATACATATCAATACATATATGGGATCAATTTCTTGTTAATCTAGCGATATTTTGTCAGCCAGGGTGAAGCAGATCCCATTTCAGAAGAATGTCTTAAACAACTGTCGTTGCTTTGTTGGCAAGTCTCTCAGCTATTATCTCTTCACAATTCAATCACCGGACATCGGGCATGTTCATTTGGGCTTTTGAAATCGGCTTTTGGCTTCTGATATAGTACCTAATTTTCAAACGGAGTATTTTCTCAAGACGGGATCTACAACTTAAGCGATCTACACGTTAAAAGTCCAACATCTGTATCAGCTAAAATCGCAAGTGAGTATCTATCTCTCCGTAATCTATACCGTAAACAGCCAAAATTTAAAATTTTCAACCAAAAATCATAAGCCGCAGCCGAAAAGAACTGACCCATAATAATCTTCCAATAGACGGCGGTCGTAGGTACCTCACTACGAACACCGCCTACACTGGCACCGTACCATTCGACAATGCTGGTCTACTTATGCATTAGGCGGCCGAAACCTTGGACGTCCCATTCCTACCCTCGCCAGCGCAGGCTTTAGCCTTCCAAACCTTGTGGCGCTAGCCACTCCGTACTCAACATTCCACGTACAAAATTTCTTGCGCGCGCGGAGCCGGCACGCGGGAACGGCCCGGCCTCGTCGGCGTCAACTGGACCGCGCGCACGTCGCGCGAGAAGCACCGCATGCGGGCCGGCGTCGTAGAAGCTGGGCCACATGGCGCGAGTACCTGGGCAGGGCCTGTTATTTTTTTCGGCAGTTGTCCGTGAAAGAAAATAGAGAGAAACAGAAATTTGCATTCAGTTTTGTCCAATATAAATAAATTCGTTATAGTATATGCTATAATTAACTTATAGATTTCATCCTAAAAAATACTACGTTTGAAAGTTAGTTACTATAAAAAAAATTAAAAAACAGTTTTTAGAAGCTGAAAAGAAGCGGCATTGACGTGCCCGGACGGTGCTGAAAAGAAGAGGAAACACCCGCGCCGTCTTACGCAAAAACCGTGCCGCCGAATCGCCCGCGGAAAGGCACCGAAGCGGCAGCAGTCGGCAGCGCTAGCCGGTCGCGCGCGCGCGTGGCAGTGTGAACGAGCCGCACATGCGTGACAGACCATACATATCCCCCTCGCTCCCACGGTTGTTCGGCGACCGATGGATTCCGGTTTTTTTCTTTTTGCAAGACGTTCGGCCAACAAAAAACCATTCAAACGCCGTCCAGTCTCCTACCATGGAACTACACAAGTTTATAAATTTATGTTTGACTTTGGAAGCGTCTCTCGACGTAAACTAAGAACCGCGACAGCTCAGTAGCCGTAACTCGGGTCCTCGAAGTCGCAAGTCTCCTTCACACGAACGTGTGGCGTAGGCTTTGTTTATTCGAGATTACACTGCTTTTTATGTCTTCTCTGGTCTACTCTCCTTAACATTCTTAGCTCAGGAGGTAAACCTTTTTCATGGAGGAACTGATCTGCAGATCGAGGACACTGTTTGCAACGTAGAAGACGCGTGTTGACTTAATTTGTGCAGGAGAGAAACAGATGATAATGGAAGGTTTTGTCAATTCGTTTAGTTGGGGCATTAACATCCATCCCTGATGCAAGATGATATGGAATGCGGTAGTTTCAAGTCAGTTTACATGCTGCGTGCAGTGTCTGACGTACGGGCGGTTCTGTTTGTCGGTGAAGCCGACGTCCCAGAGCAGGCCGCTAGCTTCACCGATCGAATTAGTGATCAGCTTTAAGCATAAACGCACTGATGATTGATCATTTGATCTGACCGATTGGTCTGGAATGCTCAACGTTGCGGCTATCTGCGATTGGTTCGTTGGGCCCCGACGCTTGGGACGGGTCTAAAAGTGTGTGTCTGGTGGTCCTGAGGGACTTTTGAGTACATAACAAGTTGGATAAAAAGGCTGCAGAAAAGGGATATTATGGCCGTGCTATTTATAAGCAGTAGCTTTTAGCTTTTTTATATATATTGTAACAGATGAAAATATACTGTAACTATTGTTAGTTTTTTCTGAATAATTAAATTTAAAATTTTTAAAAATATTATATCATCATGGACAATGCAAAAGAATAAGAGGAAAAAAGGAAAAATAAAAAAGCAAAAAAAATGAAATCAAGAAGCCAAAAGCTAAAGCAGTTTAAAGTGGGGCATCTGAAACGAGAAGCTACTTGTGCAAACGGATGGTTTTTATTCCAAACTGTATGTGATAATATCACAAACAATTCAAAACAAAAACCTTCTGTGATTAGGGGTGCAAACGGAGCGAATACGGACGTATATTACTCATCCCGTATCCTTTTTCATATTTTTTGTTGGAGTCAGAGTCGGACACGGATAGTGCCAGATACGAATACGAATGTGGATATTCTCGGTACGAATATGGAGCGAATACATACCGCTCCGAATACGGTTAGTTTTGGTCACGAATATTTAATCAGATAATATGCAAAAGCAAATTTCACATGGTGACAGGAACAAGTTAAGCAACTAGTAAATTCTAGCTAGCAAAATAGCAAGTAAATGATAGAAACTAGTTAAACAAGTAGTAGCTAACTAGCTACATGTCACATGGTTCAAAAGTACGAATTGCCCATAGCCAAGTAGTTAAGTACATCACTCATTCATTTAACTTCATTACATTTAGCAAATGATTCCACAAAGTCTTTGTATCCGGTATCCGGAGAGGCCAGGTATCCAACTCTGTTTTCGTATCTGGTAATTATCCGGTAACTATTCAAAAAATACCCGGATAGTTCCGTATCCGTCGGGTAATGCTTTTTCCGAATCCATTTCTGTATCCGACAAAAAATATACGACTCCATTTCCGTATCCGACAAAACCTTCGGATATCCGAAAATTTGCTCCGAATTGTATCCGAATTAAAACGAACGGTCGGGAAATATCCGCTCCATTTGCACCCCTATCTGTGATATTATAGCAGACGGTTAGGATTAAAAATGATACAACGGTGACGCTCTTGTCCTAAGTGCCGTAAGAGTGTCTTGTGCAATGTCACCATCGTGACACAACGGTGACGCTACTTCCGCCTCTCAATCGCTGGTGATATATCCCCCATTCGAAATTTTTGGATGGCTAGGGTTTCGGCCATATAAATCTTGATGCACGTGCGTGTGAAAATTAATTGTTGATGTCTTAGTTCTTGTGATGATTGATGGATGGCTAGGATTTTGTCCCTTGTTGAAATTCATGTTTTATTGCAGGATGAAGATATGGTGACAAAGTTTATGACATGATGATCTTGTTCTCATAAATAGGTCTTCTTTGATTCATCTGCATTCTCTAATTGTGCTGTTTTGTAGTGTAATTAGAAAATATTGATGAACTGAATGAGGCCTATTTATGAGGACGCTAGAACACAATCACAGACGGTTCTTAGTTAGAACCATTTGTGATAATAGACTATCACAGACGGTTCATAATTAGAATCATCTGTGATAGGTAACTAGAACCGTCTGTGATATTAGCCTGTCACAGATGGTTCTTAATTAAAACCGTCTGTATTGTATCTTTTCGCAGTCGTTTCGAGAGCCGTCTGTATTAAGTTTCCTGCACCAACCAGTTCACCCAAAAGCTTAAGCTGGTGAGGAAAGATGGGCATTTCACTTATACTTCAACACTCCTCTCACGTGTAGGCTCCCTTAGGCCTAATACGTGGAATAGAAGTGGATTGCAATTTAATTTTTTTTAATTGCGTCAGCTAGGTCTTGAACTTAAGACCTCTTAGCTCTGATACCATATTGAGTTTCCTGCACCAACCAGTTCACCCAAAAGATTAAGCTGATGAGGAAAGATGGGCAATTCACTTATACTTCAACAGTCTGTGATAAACCACATGTTATCACATACACATTAATTCAAACGGGTCAGAAATCATCTGTGATGATGGTTTTGAACTGTTTATAATAATCCTTTATGTGATAGTAACAGATGGAGGAAGCTGAGAACCATAGAAGGAAGGCATAAAAAGGCTGAGCGTTTCCAAATTGAGAAAGTTTTCAATTTTAGCCAAAATTTAACAAAATTCAAAAACAATTTGAAATTTTGGGGTGTTTCACATTTTACACAAAATTACATGAGAATTTCAAAAAAAAAACTGTTTAACTTCTACGTTTCAAACCTACCGAAATCCTCCATTTTGAGATAGGCATATGATGTGTTATAGTGTCCGTAGTTCTAAAGCACGTACAAAACTCACAATGGCGTGTACCGTGGCAGCAAGCCAGCAAGTATAATAGTACGAGAGTAGACAGGGCTATATAGTATGCATAATTTGTATGGAGTATCTCGCTACAAAACCACCGTTACCGGATCAAGGATGATCAAATGAAGTATTTAAATTTCCAAAAAAAAATGGAGGCATATAAAACTTCACGTCAGTAGTCAGTGAAAGATCACAGCTCCAAATTAATACGTACATGGCGTGATTAGTTTAGGACTAAGAAAAGGCTAGTTAATGCAACCAACAGCTGGACATGTTGGCCAAGCTGGAGTATCTCCCTACGTACACCTCCCATACACCTTTTTTATTCAATCATACATGCAATTGCTTTCAGTGTGGTGGTGATTACTTATACCCAATAAACAGTTCATCGATAGAGAGCAGCATTTGACTCCCCAAGGCTCTCAATCCAATCCACATCTCCTCTTACCTACTCATATGGGATTTCTTTCTGTTTCTTTTTGTACCAAGTCAAGGGTTAGAGGTGAACTTTTAACCTAACAGCACATAAATATATACTTGTTGGCGATGATGCATGGATCAGCATCAAGATCTTGGGAACAGTGGATTGGAGATGGAGGAGCTGGGCCTGCTGGATTCCTACCTTCCAAGCTGTCCTGTGGAGAGGTGATAGCTAGGAATTGCTCGATCTGGATCTATGCAAATAATTGTGTGCCATTAACCACTTCCTCATAGATTAGATTGTACTACTTTTCTTTTCCTAAGCTAGCTTGAGAAAGTTTGATTTTGTCTAGTTGTGCATTATATTTCATTCATAGAAGACATACATAAAACAAATTTGTAGAATTTTTTTTTATCCAATGCGTGAAGCATGGATCAGTAAATAGTGCAATCATCTTAAGATTTACTAACAAAGAAACGAGTTTAAATTCGAGAAGATCGCAGTGAAGATTTGATTAGGAGCAGCTCTTGTTACACACTCATGCTAATCGCAAACGCTGATTCATGATTCATTTGAGTTGGTGATTATCAGTTGTCTGATGGGGATGCAGAGCGTGTTGTCCAGCCCAGCCATGCCAGCATTTGCAGCACCGCGAGTGCCACGATGTCGGTTGTACGGTGGTACTTGCACTCGGTTGTAGGGGTGGAACAAAGTTCAAACCTCACAAGCAGCTCGGCTAATTTAAAGCTTGGCTCGGGCTTGTGGTATAAATAAACCGAGCCGAGTCTGAGTCAGCTCGTGAGCCGCTCGGTAGCTCATGAGGCTTAGCTGAATCAAGCTTAGTTCAAGCAAGGTCAGCACATGTAGTAGGCACACAGCAGCTCCTGCTCCCTCATCTACCTTCACCCTAACCCTACCACGGTCATTAGCCCCACCACATCCACCACTACAAAGAACAGAGAAAAACCCTCCAAAATCAGCCCCATCGTGTAAAAGCCCTCCAAAATCAGCCCCATTGTGTCCATCAGTGTCAGTTCGTATAGAAAGCTTACGTTGTGGCTGCGCGTCCTGGTCCAAGAAGGCAAGCGGCTAGTTGAAGAAGGTGAGAGGTGATAGGATATGGCCATCCACCGGCATCGACAGTGTGTTTCTGCCAAAAATTGTGGCATTAGGAAGCAAATTTTAGCGCGATTCTTACCATAGGAAGAGGTGTAGAAAGGCCGTGCAAACAGAAATTGATGTCAAGCACCTGCCTGGAGGAGTGAGGCATCAATTGCTACGGTGGCGGCCAGGCACAGGGAGGCAAGGAGGCGGAGGCATCATGAAGAGGAAGCGGCTTTTCCTTACCAAGGTAAGGGATGGATGGCCGACGGGTGGCGCCGGAAGGAGGTGGCCAGGTGGGAGGGGGCGGAGCGGGCATAAGGAGATGACGGCGGCATCTAGATACGTTGTGGCCTTGTGGGCAATAGCCCTCTAAATATGTAGGCTAATGAGCTACTAGTACAGAACAATCTAATTGCCAGGGCTAGGAGAAGGAATATAGGACCTGTTTGATATGGTTATGGTTTATGACTTTTGGCTAAAATTTTTGAATTTTAGTTATTTGCGACAAAGATTACGGATAGAGAGATACTCGCTTGTGATTCTGGTTGATACAGATGTTGGGCTTTTAACTAGGGCCGTCTTAGAAGGGAGGGCAGCAAGTGCGACGGCCGGGGGCCCATGCCACATAGGGTCCCATGAGTATATGTATGTATATAGTACTTAGTATATGTATTTGCCATATTGAAATGAAAATTTAAAGACCCATACACTTAGCACAAGTCCAGCAATTAGGAATTAGATTACCGTCGCTTCCTATTATGATATTCGGCTATTCTCGATCGCTGACCGATGATCGTTTCGCCTCCCTATCGTCCAGCCCAATCGCCAGACGCGGTGACGCCGCTCCGTGAGGCGCGACACCGTGAAGCCACGACACGCCGACGCCGCTCGTCCGCATGCGACGAGGGATGGGCCCCACGCCCCCACGAGCGGACGGCTGGACAGGATCACCCATCACTGATCAGGTTTCTTAAAAAGCACTGAAGCATTATTTTTTTATTTGAGGTAATCATAATAGTTATTTTACCGTTCTTTTAGTTTGTTTATTATACTATCGTTATCTTTTATGAACTAAACATATGCTGCAAGTTAACTCTTATTAGTAGTACTATATACTTTATTAAAAAATTAGATTGTTGGGCCCTTGCCGTCTTGCTTGCCCAAGGGCCCTTGAAATTGTTGAGACGGTCCTGCTTTTAACGTGTATTATAATTAACTTGTAAATCCCATCTAGAAAAAATATTCGGTTTAAAAGTTATGTATTATAGCAAAAGTCTAAAGCCACTTTTAAAAACTGTTAAATAACAGGTCCATGCGCGAGCCTATAACCTCGAATGGGCTGAATGAGCCTAATGACCCGTGCGCGAGCTTTCAACCGAACTAACCAACCCGAGCCGAGACTCCATTTCAATTTGTTAGCTGAACTGAACTGCTTTACCTAATGAACTTCTGTGAGCCGAGCCAAATCAAGCCAGCCTGGCTAGATATCCACCCTACTCGGTTGTATGGTGGTACATGCATGTACTACGGACCGGTCCCCTTTTGGGGAGGTGTGCCTTGACTTCCCTTCGTCCTTTGATCCAACTACAGCTTGGATCTGCTGTACGTTCTCCACTCTCCAGATGGCCATCTACGCCTTTTGACCACCGCGCGCGTCAAGTTTCTTCTAACCTTGCATCCACACGTGCAATATCTTGAAAAACGGCTAAAACCAGAATTTTCTAAGCATGAAAGTTTTCATTGAAATGCAAACTAGAAGGTGAGAGAGATGAGCTTTCTTTTCCTCATCGAAAATAGAGATAATATAGTTTTTTTAAAATAAGGTCCGAAGCTCTGCCTCATTACATCAACACCCCAAGCAATAATATGTTATAACACGCTGGCTCGTTCATTCTCCGTCATATTAGCCAGCTACAGCGGCACTTTGTTTCTTGATATGTCTGTCTTCAATGTGCTTTGCTGGATCTTTTAAAAAACAAAATCCAGTACATTACTTCTTCTAATATTTTAGATAACACTGAAAAATAATAACGCGTCCGGTGAGGCCCGAAGAATTAAGGGCTACGCATGGGGTGCGACGTGGAGCTCGGAGCCATGAACTCCTGTCCACTGAAGATCCCCAGATACTGTAGAAGGCACCTGCATTCGTCGGCGCAGCAAACCGCTACGAGCATGCGAACCGGATCTTCTGCGCCTAGCTAGTATGGCTGACAACAAGAGAGGACCACACGGACGACAACGACGAACTCGACCAATAATTATTCGCCTCTGAACCCTATGTACAGTCCCACTACAAATATGCAACGCTACACGGGCACACGGATACACAGCTAGACTGCATTTACTAGTAGTTTATACTCCACCCTACCAGGCTACCAGCTCCAATTATTTTCCCTAGCTGCACTGGTGTAAAGAGCTTAATCAATGCTAGTTTAATACTAGTATTGATATTGTATAGTAATATGTAGGGAAAATTTGTTCTGTAACACTAAAAGTTCACTGCTTCCGGAAAATACCACTGAAAGAACTGAGCTCCGGAAATTACCACCGAAAGATTCACCTCGCTCCGGGATTTAGCACTCTGTTAGTTTCCGTTCGTGTAACTCTCATTTTTCGTCAGATGATGAATGCATAATGTCATTTTTGCCCCTGCGATCGACCGAGCGAGCTGCGAGTGAAGTCTGCGCCTGGATCTAGTTCCCGCCGAGTCCTCCCCCGCAGCCTCCTCCCCTCTCGCCGAGTCCTCCCACGCAGACCCGCCGCCTCCTCCTCACCGCTCCTCCTCACCGCCTCCTCCGGCCCTCCCCCGCGGCGTCGCCTGTCCCGGCCGCCTCCTCCCCCGGCCGCTTCCCCTCCCTGCCCCCGCCTCCTCCGGCCTCCTCCTCCCCGCCTCCTCCCGGCCGCTCCCCTCCCGCCTCGCCGCCTCGTCTCTCCGGCCGCCTCCTCGGCCTCCCCGCCGCCTCGCCTCTCCCGCCGCCTCCTCCAGTCCTCTCCCAGTGCATCCCTTCCCCGCGCCTCCTCCTCCCCGGTGTCTCCTCCCGCCGCCTCCTCCCCGGTTGCTTCCCCCCCCCCCTCCGGCCTCTCTCTGTCGCCTCATCTCTGCTCGATCCGGGACGTCGGCGGTACACACAGTACTATTAAAATTGGATTCATTCCTCACGAGTTTAATTTCTGTGATTCATTCCTCACGAGTTTAATTTCTGCGCGCTGCCAAGGCAATCGACGGGTTAAGGCGATCATGCGGCGAGAGCAACGGCGTGCGAGTTCTCTGGTGACCGGCGGTCGGGCGCGGCGTCTCCAGCGACGGGCGAAGGCGGGAGTGACACGAGACGGACAGGCGATCGATGGCTTCGATTGGGTTGGACTTGGCCGATCGATCAGAGATTCAGAGGCAACGCAATCAACTCCAAGGGCACATGTTTATTAAGGGCATTTTTGTCTCAGTTAACACCGTCAATCCCAAAAACTAACTGAGTGCTAAATCCCGTAGCGAGGTGAACCTTTCGGTGGTAATTTCCGGAGTCCAGTTTTTTTGGTGGTATTTTCCGGAAGCAGTGAACTTTCAGTGCTACAGAACAAATTTTCCCTAATATCTATAGCTTGCCATTTTATATAGATATAAGGTTTGAAATAATTTTTTTTAATATATGTTATCTAGCAACTACTACTCCACTTAATTAATTTCTTCCTCTTACCTCACCCCTTCCTCTCCTTTCTGCCAATCCTAATCCTCTAAATTTTTTTATCCACTCAAATAGGCAGTATCTTACATGAGATACTACTACCATTTCTCTTCCTTCCATGTTACCCTTTTGTTTACCTGACATGCTATAATATTACTTATATCATCCCGTCCTAACATATCTACGAAGAGAGAGATTGCATTAAATGGGTGTGTAGATATAATAAGTAGTGTCTATATGCTTTATTCCAATTAGAGTTGTCCATTGGGCTTCAGACACGATCTATTTAGGCTCGACAAATAAATGGGCGTGCCATGCCGGCCCATGGGCCTCGGTGTGAGCCTAGGCATGGCTCACGACCGTGCCATGCCGGAACGGGCATGGTAAGGACTTAACAGATCATGCCGGAACGGTTAGCCCGTTAAGTCGAGAAAAAGAGGGGAAATTTTAGAAAATTAAGGAAAAATATAGAAAATTGTATAAAATTACAAAAATTTATAGAAAATTGTAGATATTGTTAATCATCAAGATAATTATTTTTCAATGATGTGCCAAGTTGCTTGGATCGAGCAGCTGGACCACGTCGACGATGCCCCTCTTGTTCTTCTTGAATAGCTTCCGGTAGCCACTCGCGGCAAGAAGCGTGGCTAGCATCCTCGCGGCGGCGTCTTGCTCCATGATAGCTTTGGCCTACATCATCCAAATTAGCCACGAGATTGTGTCCCCAACATCCTTCTTGCCTTGCCACAGTAGACGTTGCACAGTTCGCCAACGCCATGCACTACTAGAAAACTGATCATCCCTCACGGTTCGAAACCGTCAGAAAAATACAAAAAACCGTCAGGTTAAATATCCCTGACGGGTTCCCGTCAGGCAAAACCCCTCATGGCTGGTTGGTCAGGAAAAATAAATTTGGCTGACGGGAACCCGTCAGGGATATATAACCTGACGATTTTACCCGTGAGGCAAATAATTTAACCTGACGGTACAATTCCCGTGAGGAAAAATGCATTTTACTCACGGGCGAAATGTTACCCGTGAGAAAAATGCATTTTACTCACGGGCGAAATGTTACCCGTGAGAAAAATTGATTTTACTGACAGGTACGGTCACCGTCAGGAAAATTAATCAAACCCAGGGAAAAAAATTTCCTGACGGTTTGACCGTCAGGAAAATGTATGCATACAGACCCAAAAACTGCTACAGCTCACTCCCCTCCCCAGCGCCATGCATGCATACATCTCACTTAGTAGGCAAAACCAATTTCTCGGTGGACGAAACCAATTTCTGGCCATCATGCAACAAAAGGAAGCCCTAAACATTACTAGGCAAACCATCCAACATTGCAATACAAAATAGTAAAGTAAATAGAAATTCTATTTCTGTTTCCAGAGTCAGCCAACCACTCCACATGCTTATTTGGGTTTGCTAGGAAATTCTCAGCAAAAGCTTGGATGTTCTTCATGTTAATGGAAGCTATGTACTCTGAACTCATGTTCTGCAATGACATAATGATATATATTTAATAAATCAAATAAACAAAAACAAAAGCGGTATGCCTTAATAGCAATAGATTTCTCCATGTCTGTGCAAAGGAGACAAGTATTTCTCCATGTGGTATACATAGATTTTTGAGTACAACTAGATATCCTCCATTATTTCGATATCTTAATCGGATGGCCCAGTGTCATTTGCAGTGCTTTACATGTGAACACTAGCTACAATCTCTTGTGAGTACATGTCCAATCTTAGCAGCTAAGCTATACAAACAAATTTTTTGGACTACCTTCCACATCAAATCATAAAACTAACTTACAAAGAGGCCGACAAAATAACAATCGGACATTCAATGAGCATTGCCCACCTTTGTGAATGATGTTGATGCACTTGGTAAGCACATCATCATACGCTTTTAGAAGGTTATCGGGGTGGCAGCAGCAAGTCCTTCTATGGATAAGGCGACTTGAACAACACTTAAATCATCATCATGCGATGCGTATTATTGCATCTTGCATATTGATAAATTTCTGCATAACTCAAAAATAACAACATAAGCATGCGAGCGTAACTTGAGCAAAGAAAGCTTCAAATACAAAAGGAACATACACAGCACCATACACATGAATGAAATTGTTTGTAGTGCAGAAGACCGAAAGTATAACAAGACAAACTAATTGGGCCACAATGACTATAAGTAGAAAATTATTTGTCATTCACAAACTATGACATGAACAATGGCGAGCAATTATTCCAGCACATATATGCGGTATAAAATTATCGAATCGGTATTCGGCGGTCAACACATCAACGATCTACAATTCTCCTCTCTCAATCGCTATCATTGCAACATTCATACACACACCATTGTTTTAGCAATTGTGTGCATTCTATAAATCAAATAGCATTCACTGAAAGCTTCATATTACAATGCATACAAACACCGATAATCAATTCTGTTTGGACAATGTTTAACATTGATGAAACCATTAATTTTCAACTAACCAAAATAGTCTTATGCGCCATCAATAGCTTCCTGTTGTTTTTCATGAGCGATCCTTATATGGAAGAAGAAACACAACATGCCTTTGTTTCAATAACAAACTCAAATCAGTTCATTGATCGGAAACCCCTACACGCGATAAAGCGATGGCGCAACAATTCACAAATAGAAGTTTACAAGAACTAGTGCTCCCCAATTTGTCCCCAATTCAACTAACCTTTCTTGATCAGAAAAAAATAAAATACAAGACATATCAGGGCAACATACCAATGGGCATGAAGAAGAAAGTCGATCCATAACGATGACCTAATGCCTTGCCACTGCAACTATATGTCGTCTCATCTGCGGCAAAATACAAACCCAAATCAACAACCGATGGAGGATCCAAATCAAAACTCACGCAACATTGAAAAGATAAATGCGGTGCGGTTTGGGCGCGCGGGACAGCGGCCGGGCTGGGCCATCGAGCGAGCGGGCGGTTGGGGCGGCGGCCGAGGTGGGAGTGTCGGGCGGCGGGCGGACACTGGGGCCGGCGGCGGGCGGCCGGGCCGTTAGGGCGCACTGGGAGGAAGGCGGCGGGCGGACTGGGCCGTGGATCGGGAGGTGGCGCGAGGATGGGGCGCGGATCGGAGGAGGCGCCAGCGGATAGAAGCGGAGGAGGCGGCGAGATGGGCCGCGGATTCGAGGCGCGCGGCAGCGGATAGGGGCGGAGGCGGGCGAGGGGATGCGGCCGACGGATCGGAGGCGCGCGGGCGAGCGGATGGGGCGGAGGAGGGGGCGAGCGGATGGGGCGGATGAAATGTTTAGCGGGCGGGCTGGGCATTTAGCCTCACGGGCTGGAGAAGCCTCACGGGTTTATTTGCAATTATCCTCACGGTTCGATTAATACCGTCACAAAAATAGCGTGTTTTCTTGACGGCTTAACGAGCCCGACAGGAAAATGTATTTTTGTGACGGTGATATATGGACCCGTCAGAAAAATTGATATCCCTCACGGTCTATGCGGACCCGTCAGGAAAATTAAAGCCCGTGAGAAATGATCCATTTTCTAGTAGTGATGGCTGCCTTCGTGCGGGTGTTGGCCTTGTCGCTGCCCAGCGTAGCCATGACATGGTCGATGAAGCTGGCGAAGACTGCTATCTCAGTGACAGCAAAGGAGGAGGAGAGACGAGGAGTAGTGAATGAAGAGTCTAGAGATGAAGCGAATGGGGACCAATGGGCCCACCAAAATGCGTGCTATGGACACCCAAATCGTTTTAGTGGGGTTTCTATCGGTTTCCATGTGCCTTGATCCCCTTAAGCAAGTGATGTACCTTAAATGTCCTTCTACATCACATTTTTGCTTACATGACATACTATGAATATTACTGACTCACGTTATTATGAGTGCCGTAATACCATAACACATATATATAATATGGTAAACAATGCTTTCTTAATATCAGCACGTACGTACCCGTCTTCCATTATACACACATAGAGCAACATATATCCATCTGTGATTATTATTAGAATATACATTTCCATCAAGTTGAGCATTATTTGCACCAGCTGAGATCACACGGCGCGTGCAGCACATAATATCCTGGCCCGGATTGTCTATCTGTGCCTAAAAGGCTAAACTAAAGAACTGGTTGTAAAGTTCAAATTATACCGAGTTGCACAGGGCCTCCCACAAAATTCGGACTCCATCCAAACGGCTTTAGTTGTTGACCTTAAACAATTTTTAGAAGCTATTTAGAATATATTAATTTTTTAAATTTTGGTTTTTTACTTTTTAGCCTTTGTACTGTTTTTCTTTTTTCCTTTAATACTTTGCATTGTCTCAAAAGATATAGTGATGTTTTATTTTTTTAAATTTTTTTTAAAAAATTTAAATTTCTCTTATTTTTTGATTAAGAAAAAGCTTACTGCCGTTACAATACAATTACAACTAAAAGACTACAGTAGAAACCAAAAATCATGGCTTTTAAGCAATTTGATGCACTACCTTGTTCAGCGGAAATAAACAAAAAGGGAAGGAAATTTGGATGACACGTACGTGGTACGTACATGACATGGATATGCACTGCAAAATTAGCTAATGTAAGAAGCTTCTTGGGAGCTTCTTGTCGGAGTACATACTTTCCTAGGAGAAAAAAAAGGGGACTTTTCCCCACTTTCTGCAGAGAATCGCGCGCGCGCTCTCCAGTTGCATGCACAGTTGTGCTACCAATCTCGGCGCGCAGCCACATCACGCCGTGTGACCCACGAGAAGCACTAAACAATGCGCTTAGGTTAAGCTCAGCTAATCATCGCACGATCGACAAAACTAGGCCCGGCAGGCTTGCATTATCGATCGGTCTACTGATGCGTACGTACGTACGTACCATATATGCTCGCAGAAACAAGCTACGTATGTATATATCGGAGTGCACTTGCTGCATGATATATATCATGCATCGAAGTTATCAGTACCCGATTGATTAATTTAGGTTTAGCGAAACCGAATAATTAGTACATGGTGATTCCGTCTGTTCCTTGCGTGCGTCCACTTGGCGTATGATCGTGCTTGGCTCGGGCACATGCGTGCGTGCATGGCTGCATGCAGTGTGTCTCTGGTTCTGGGGGTCGCAGTGGTTGCCTAGCGTCGCACTAGCCAGCAGTTTTGTTCCATGGCTGGGCGACACACAGATTAGCCACGAGATCATGTCCTCGACCTCCTTCCTCATCTTGCCACTGCCGACATTGCACAGTTCGTCAATGCCATGGTCGTCTCTGTGCGGATGCTGGCCTTGTCGCTGTCCAGCGCAGCCATGACATGGCGGACGAAGCTGGTGGAGACTGCTATCTCGACGACAACGAAGGAGGAGGAGAGACGAAGGGTAGTGAGGTGAAGAGTCTGGAGACGAAACGAATAGGATCGATGGGGCCACTAAAACGCATGGACATCTAAATCGTCTCAGTGGAGTTTCAATCGATTTTCATGTACTTAATTGTTGAATATATAAGCACATGTAGGTTTAATTTATTCCATA
Organism: Dendrocalamus sinicus; assembly: GCA_036346575.1. Taxonomy (NCBI): domain Eukaryota; kingdom Viridiplantae; phylum Streptophyta; class Magnoliopsida; order Poales; family Poaceae; genus Dendrocalamus; species Dendrocalamus sinicus. The sequence continues at coordinate 3,156,588 of CM070660.1, read as the reverse complement.
AATAAATCATGACATCATGCACGCAAAATAACAGAACCATCACAGGCATAAAAGATCTAGACATGTAAACCAGAAGCGTACATGAACAGATCTATACGGAGAACATGATTGCGTCGATGGTTACATTACGATCGATCGCTTGCCGATGTAGACGCCGCGAGCACGGTGAGATGACACGAAGTCGATGACGATTCGCGGCGAGCGGCGAGGAAGACGAGCGAGCTACGGCGGCGATCGCGAGCGCTTCCCAAAACCTTATTCGCCTCTCCGGTGCAGGACTTGGCGGCGGTTCGGAGACTGCTCTCCCGAGCAGCGGTGCCGCGGCGGGCGGGCGGAGTAGACTCGTGGGGCGGCGCGGCACAATGGATGGAGGAGGCAAAACCCTAGATTGATTTTCGCGTAATGTTGTATGGAGGCGGCGACTCGTATTTATAGAAAACCGGGCGCGTGATCAAGGCGCTGCACGTTCTCCATAACTCGTAATCGAACGGATTAGCAGCGTAACCGATCCGGATTCACCGCCACACAAAACGACAAAAGATAAAGCGCAAAAGGAAGCGCGCGTGCAAGCACTGGGGCGGATTTTGGCGGACCATTCACGCAGTGCGTGCGCGCGCCCGCCCCGTGCCCAGCCAGTGGCCCGGCCGGCCCGGCCGCGGCGGCGAGCGAGCGCGCGTGTTATCCTCTAGTTCTCTCCCACACATGCCTCAAGTGACTAGGAGTGCACCATCCCTTTTAAGGTGGTCTTCCTCTCCTAGAACTAGCAATATGGTACTAAAGGTCACATGCATGCCTCCTTTGCATGAGTGGGCCTTTGAGATTTAATAGGAATTATTCTTATTATATGGGCTTGGCCCACATAATCCAACAATCCCCACGGATCTCAAAGTCCCACGAGATTTGCTCAATTCCAATGTCTTTGTTTATATATCGGTATTTCGATGGAGACCGATTAAGGTTGAACATCCACCTAGAACTCAAGCTACACTTACTCACAACTTGAACAATGGACTATGCCTTGAATTGCAAGTTTGGTGCAAGCAAGCTTCACTTAAAGACTTAAGCGATACTAGGCCGCGATGAGGCTACCCTCGGTTGGAGCGTATAAGTCATACTCCTTGGTCTCTTCATGAGCTTAGTAGGAGATTACCCAAGATCTCCATAGAGCTGCGACTAACGATCGGGCTCATATAGGTGTGTTCTTTCAAGAACGCTCTGCGAGATAGCGTCTTCGCTTCTAAAAGCCAATGGAACACATTAAGACCTTAGTCAACTTTGCCTTGCGGTTTTCGAGTATTGCATCTTCACATAGAGAGGGTTGAAATTACTCTCCTTGATTAACTAATGGCTTGTTTTCCCGGATCCTAATTCACGGGATCTCCGTCACATAGGTTGAGTTACTACCATAGATAACTCACATGGGTCTCATACCCATCTCCTTCGATGCACTATCTATCACATTCCGTGATAGTCCCTTTGTAAAGGATCTGCGGGTTTTTATCTGTTTGGATGTAATCCAAGGTTATAACTCGGAGTTTCTCAATTTCTGTGAGACTTCAATCGTCTCTTAACATGCGGGCGATTTCATATTATCCTTAGAACTGTTCACTTTAGCGATAACGGTTTGATTATCACGATTCATAAGGATAGGCGCGCGGCTTTTCCACCGTAGGTAGATCCATCAATAGATCTCGTAGCCATTACGCCTCAACAATAGCGATGTCTAGTGCCGCAAGCTCGCTTCCATGGTTGACCTCGTCAAAATGGTGCATTTGCAAGACCTCCATGAAACGACACCACCACCAATAGTGAAAACATATCCACTAGTGGCTTTGATCTCATCGACATCGAGATCGATTGGAATCACTATAACCCTCCGGCCGATGGGTACCGGTATAATGAAGTCCAAAGTTCGAGGTACCCTTGAGATAGCGCAACACTCGCTCAAGCGCCTTCCGATGATCATCTCTGGGTTAGATGTAAACCGACTCAATTTGCTCACAGCAAAGGAGATGTCGGCCTTGTTGCACTAGCTAGGTACATTAGTGAGCCAATTATGCGGGAGTATTCCGGTGATTCCTAGCAGTTTTCTTATTCTTACGAAGTAACACGCTAGGATCATAAGGTGTTGGAGAAGGCTTGCTGTCAGAAAAACCAAAGCGGCTCAAGACCTTTTCCACATAATGAGATTGCAAAAGTGTAATCCCATCCTCACCTCTAACCAATTTAATGTTTAGAATAACATCAGCCACTCCCAGATCTTTCATATCAAAGTTTTGAGACAAGTATGATTTGACCTCATTTATCACACTAATGTTTGTTCCAAAAATCAAGATGTCATCCACATACAAACATAGAATAACTCCCTCACCCCCACCATAACGATAGTATACACATTTATCTGCCTCATTGACAGCAAAGCTGCGGATGTCGGTGTTCTATCGAACTTCTCATGCCTTTGCTAGGGGCTTGTTTGAACCATACAAAGATTTTAACAGTTTTAACACCTTGCCTTTTTGACCTTCTACTACAAATCCATCAATTTGTTCCATGTAAATTTCCTCATCCAGCTCTCAGTTAAGAAAAGCTGTCTTAACGTCCATTTGATGAGCGAGAAGACCATGTGAGGCAGCCAAAGCAAGTAGTACTCGAATTGTGGTCGGTCTAGCAGGTGAGTAAGTGTCAAAGAAATCTTCGCCTTCTTTCGAGTATAGCCCTTGGCAACAAGCCGAGCCTTATATTTTTCAATAGTACCATCGGCCTAAGCTTCTTTTGAACACCCACTTGCACCCTACGGGTTTGCACCCATAAGGTTTATCTGTCGGCTCCCGAGTTCCATTAGCGATAATAGAATCCATTTCACTACTGATGACCTCCTTCCGATGATGCGCATCGGGGATGCATACGCTCGAAATAGACTTGGGAGTGTCGTCCACAAGGTACACAGTGAAATCATCACCAAAGGATTTGAATATCCTTTGTCTCTTGCTCCTTCTAGGAGCTCCACATCATCCTCCTCATTGACAAGTTCATGTGTATGTTCAAAGGTTGGGTGATGTGATTGAACTGGGAATTATTTGAAGGTTGACTAGTAGTGTTATGTGTATCCTTCATAGGAAAAATATTCTCAAAGAATGTTGCATCTCGAGACTCCATAATTGTACCAACATGTATGTCGGTACCTCGGTTTTAACTATCAAAAATCTATAGGCAATGCTATGATTAGCATATCCCGAAAACGCATGATCCACGTTTTAGGTCCAAGCTTGCGTTTCTTAGTTATTGGCACATTAACTTTCGCCAAGCACCCCATATGCGCAAGTAAGAAAGTGATGGTTTTCTCCCAATCCATACCTCGTATGGTGTTTTGTCCTTATTTCTGTTAGGAACTCTATTTAATACGTGATTAGGCGTTAGCAAAGCCTCCCCACCATGCCTTAGGTAATCCCGCGATATCTAACATGGCATTCACCAAGTCGATCAACGTGCGGTTTTCCTTTCGGCAATCCCATTTGACTCGGGGAATAAGGAGGCGTCCTCTCATGTATAATGCCATGTTCCTCACAAAATAAGTCAAATTCGTTGAGAAATACTCTCCACCACGATCGACCTAAGTCTTTTTATCTTTCTATTTAAGCGGTTTTCAACTTACGCCTTATAGATTTTAAAATAGTCTAAAGCCTCATCTTTCGTTTTCAATAAATACACATAACGAGAACCTAGTTGCATCATCAATCAATGTCATGAAATATCGTTTTCCACCCTTCGTCAACACGCCATTCATCTCGAAAGATCTGAATGCGGGAGTTCTAGTGGTGCCAAGTTTCTCTCCTCGGCGACCTTGTGAGGCTTACGAGGTTGCTTTGATTGCACACGGCTATGGCATTTAGAACCTTTGGTGATGGAAACGTTTGGAATTAAATTCATCTTGGAAGGCGAGACATCAAACCAAAATTAATATGACATAGGCGTGAGTGCCAAACATTAGCCTCATCATCCACACTGCCACAAATATGGTTTCTGATCTTATTGCGAAATCTGAAAGGAAAAGCGGAACAAGCCTCCGCACTCATAGCCTTTACCAATAAAATGTCCATGTTTAGACACGACTACTTTATTAGACTCAAATACCAACTTAAGCCCGTCTCTACATAGCGGGAGCCACTAACGAGATTCTTGTCTATAGAAGGGACATGTTGCACGTTCTTCACCGCACGATCTTTCCGAAGTAAACTTCAGATCTACCGTGCCAACACCATGAGCAGTAGCATGTGACCCATTCCCCATTAGGACGGAGGAATCTCGGGCGACTGATAAGAAGAAAACAACGAAATATCAGCACACACATGTACATTAGCTCTGTATCAATCCACCAATTGGTAGATTGACTAAGCGAAAGAACGATGAGGTAAATTACCATACCAGTCCCATCTCGGTCTTGCCAATGGTCACGTTGATGACTTAGAAGTGCATCTGCGGTGCCTTCTTTCCTTTGCGTTGTGGGCACTTCTTGGCCATGTGACCGGGCTCACCGCACACAAAGCAAGTTCTATCATCCCGATTGTTGTTGTTCTTCTTCTTCTTGAAGTTGGTTGTCTGTTGGGCTTTAACAAATTTCCCTTTGTTCTTGTTTGAGGTTTCTGTACCACATTGGCACTAGGCGCCCTCCATCACCCTTAGACACGGCGTCCTTTTCCCGAGCTTTCTCCTCAATTTCAAGAGACCCAATCAGATTCTCAACAGAGTACTCTTGTCTCTTGTGTTTGAGTCTTGTTCGAAATTCCTCCATGAAGAAGGTAATTTCGCAATAATACATCGACCACAAACTTGTCGGGTAAGGCACACCGAGTTCGAGTTCCTTGGCAATGGCACGTATCTCATGAGCACGATCGACTCTGAGCGGTTATCAACCATCTTGTAGTCATGAAATTGCTCCATGACATACATGTCATTCTTGGCATCGATAGCACCGTATTTGGAATTCGATGCATCCCATAACTCCTTCGCGTCTGTCATGTGCATATACACCTCGCCTGACGGTCGGCAAGAACACTAAGAATGCATCCAACAAAGAGAGTAGTGGCGGTCTCGAATTCTTTACGCTTTTCAGCATCAAGAACACCTTCAGCTTGCCATTACTAACCGAATACATTCATAGCGATAAGCCACAGAGTGACCCTAATCGCCATCTCTTAAAGTGCACACGGAGAATTTATCCGGCCTCGGTGCATCGGCAAATCCAGCCATAGTAAAACCACAATGCCTACAATAAGGTTTTGGATTGTTGAATATATAAGCACATGTAGGTTTAATTTATTCCATAAATAAATCATGACATCATGCACGCAAAATAACAGAACCATCACGGGCATAAAAGATCTGAACATGTAAACCAGAAGCGTACATGAGCAGATCTATCGGAGAACATGACATTGCGTGCATCGATGGTTACATTACGATCGGTTTGCCGATGTAGGCGCGCGAGCACGGTGAGATGACACGAAGTCGATGACGATTCGCGGCCGAGCAGCGAGGAAGACGAGCGAGCTACGGCGGCGATCGCGAGCGCTTCCAAAAACCTTATTCGCCTCTCGGTGCAGGACTTGGCGGCGGTTCGGAGACTGCTCTCGAGCGGCGGTGCAGCACGCGGGCGGGGCGGAGTAGACTACGTGGGGCGGCGCGGCACAATGGATGGAGGAGGCAAAACCTAGATTGATTTTCGCGTAATCTGTATGGAGGCGGCGACTCGTATTTATAGAAAACGGGGCGCGTGATCAAGGCGCTGACGTTCTCCATAACTCGTAATCGAACCGGATTAGCAAGCGTAACCGTCCGGATTCACGCCACACAAAACAAAGAAAAGATAAAGCGCAAAAAGGAAGCGCGTCTGCAAGCACTGGAGCGGATTTTGGCGGACCATTCACGCAGTGCCGTGCGCGCGCCGCGCCGCCCGGCCGGCCACCCAGCCAGACCCGCCCGGCCCGGCCGGCCCGCGGCGAGCGGCGGCGAGCGCGCGTGTTATCCTCTAGTTCTCTCCCACACATGCCTCAAGTGACTAGGAGTGCACCATCCCTTTTAAGGTGGTCTTCCTCTCCTAGAACTAGCAATATGGTACTAAAGGTCACATGCATGCCTCCTTTGCATGAGTGGGCCTTTGAGATTTAACAGGTGATGTATTGTATGGGATATTGCTCTCAACTCACTCTTTAAATATCTTTCCACGTCAGATTTTTACTTACATGGCATACTGTAGATAATGCTGACTCACTTTATTGTGAGCCCTCTAATACCATAACAAGTATAATATGGTACACAATGCCTCTCAATATCAGCACGTACGTACCCAACTACCCATCTTCCATTATACACACACAAAAAACAACATTTATCCATCTGTGATTATTATTGGAGTATACATCGCCATCAAGTTGCACGAGCTGAGGAGATCACACAGCGCGTGCATCACATAATATCCTGGCCCGGATTGTCGATCTGTCCCTAAAAGGCTAAAAATAAAGAACAAGTTGTAAAGTGATTACACCGAGTTGCACCGCCCTGACACAAATTTTAGGTTCGCTCTAAATAACTGCAGTTAGTTTTAAATTATAAACTATTTATAAAAAGCAGGAACTATTTATAACACATTAGTTTCTTAACTTTTTAGCTTTTTTTCCTTATTCATTTCCATTGTCTCAAAAGATAAAGCGGTATTTTCTTTTTTCTTATTTTTTAACTAAAAAGCTAACAGTAGTTACAGTATAATTACAACAAAAAATCTACGGTAGAAACTAATAGCTATAGCTTTTACATCATTTGGAGCACGACCTTCTTCAGCGGAAATCATAACAAAAACAAAGCCGGGGCGATTCCGGCCCCCCAGCACGTCCACGTCGCCCAAATCCTCGGCCGGCCGGTGTGTGTCCAGCGGAATCTGCGTACGGTCGGCCGAGGCACTTTCCCTCAGTTTTTGGAAAATTACGTATAGGTCCTCCGTTATCGCAAAAAGGTCCCTGCATTTTTTTGAATAAGCCCCTGCATATATTTTTTTGCTGGGTTGCGACCCGAGCTTTCCCGTAATTACGAACATGCTCTTACTTCTTCCGAAAAGGCCCTCGGTTTTTTACGAAAAAACCCCTCTGATCTCCTTTTATTGCGAAAAGGCCCACGATTTTTTGCGAAAAAGCCCCTTCGCTTTCTTTTTTCTGCGATTGTTTTCCTCTTTTACTTCGGTCCACACGGTGCCTGACGTGGCGTTGCGCCACGCCTATGTGGCTAGTAAACCAAAAGGGAGGGAACTTTCGATGACACGTACGTGGTACGTCATAGTATGGACATGCACTTGCAAAATTTGCTAATGTAAGAGCAGCTCCAAAAGATGGGCTAAATTTGATCCCCCATAATCTCATTTTAGGGGACATGCCAAAAAGTTAGGGATCAATATAACTCCTTTGCTCCAACAGTCATCTCCAAAATTGGTCTCCTAAATATTTTAAATCTGCTACATGGACTTATGGGCCATATTAGTTATAAATCGGCATCACAAACAAACATGTCCAGACGTGATCACAAATGGTTTCTCGTGTGCACGTCGCTACACATGCATGTCTACATACGTGGTCATACATGTCTACATGCATGTGTACATACGTCGCTACGAGCTTGATGATTTCGTGTGCGCGTGGCTTGAAGATTTCTCATGCAAGTTTTGGATGCCGAGTCAAGTCCGGCTGTAGTCTCCAAGCACCGTTCGGATGCTTTTTTTTATCGTATTTTGTTGTGAGTCGGTCTCGGTTACTTTTTCGGTTAGGCGGCCGGCGGGGGGAGGCGGTCGGCGGAGAGGCGCAAACAGCGAGGGCGCCGGTGGGGACGAAGCTGCCGACGCCCTCAGAGCAACTCACGCACGCGAAGGAAAAAAAATTGGGAGCGGAATCGCTACTCGCGCGCGGCAACGGTTATTGGGGACGTGTGAGGTGATGCCAAATTTGGCTCCGGTGGGGTGAAATATTGGGGGTGTTAAAATTTTTAGTGGTGGTTTTGGGGATCTTTTGAAAGGGGTTTTTTTCACTAATCACTAAAATTTGTTTTAGGCATGTTTTAGCCCATCTCTTGAAGTTACTCTAAGAAGCCTCTTGTCGAAGTACTTTCCTCGCAGAAAAAAAAAAGAGATTTTGTTTCCTTTCTGCAGAGAATCGCGCGTGCGATCCAGCTGCATGCACAGCTGTACCGTTGCACTACCAATCTCGGCGCGCAGCCACATCACGGCGCATGACCCATGACTCGAGCAGCACTAAACAATGCTGCGCTTAGGTTAGTCTCAGCTAATCATCGCAAGATCGTCAAGACTAAGCCCTGGCTTGCATTATCGATCGGTCTAATAATGCGTACGTACGTACCATGTATGCTAGCAGAAACAAGCTGCGTATATGTATGTATCGGAGTACACTTAGGGTATCTTCAATGGGTCTATAGTAGCTATCTACAAGAGAGTCTATGTCATCAACTGTCCTACGTAGAAGATATTAAATGAAGAAAGAGAATGCAGCTCTCTACAGCTCTAGAGATAGTCTATAGCGCCAAACGAGGCAGCCTCCATAAATTCTGTGTGTGCATGTAAGCATCAAATAGCTATTCTTATAGATAGTTCTTTAGAATGCTAACTTTAGTATGTACTATATAGATGATGTGAAAGTCTTATAATTAGTTGCTAGGTATAACCATTGAAGATGCCCTAACTGATACCATGCATCGAAATTATCAGTACCCGATCGATTAATTTATGTTAGCGAAACCGAATAATTAGTACGTTTCGATTCCGTCTGTTCCTTGCGTGCGTCCTCTTGGCGTATGGTCGTGTTTGGCTCGGGCACATGCATGCGTGCATGGCTGCATGCCATGTGTCTCTGGTTCTGGGGTCGTAGTGGTCGCGAAGCGTCGCACTAGCCAGCAATTTTGTTCCATGGCTGGGCGACGCACACTAGTACTATAGATGCATGCACGGTCTCTTTATTTTGTTTGGTCAGCGTTTCAATATATTATCGTGAATTCGTTTATGATAGTGTTTGCACTATGTAACATACTTCACTCTAAACAGTTTTAGCTTTTGACTTATTTTGATTTTCAATTTATTTAAGTCACAAGCCACTTGGAACGTGTCAGTTTCTAATTTCGGCCTTTTGAGATTTTTTCGGCTTTTTCCCCTTTATTCCTTAGTATTATCCGTGATGATATAACTTTTTTTTAATTATTTCTATTTTTTCTTTTTTCGCAGAAAAATCTAACGGCCGCTATGGTGTAATTTTAGCCATAAACAAAAAGACACCGCCAAAAACTTAAGACATAAACCAGTTGGAGCGGGATATATTACACTACGGGCACACATATGTGCATATGTATATACGTACATGTGGTCTGACATATATAGAGGTGGGCATTGGGTTGTGCCGTGCCGGCCCATTGTCCTTCGGGCCACGTCGGGCCGTGCCTGCTCGACCTAGTCACCCCACCGTGCCATGCCATGCCATGCTATGCCAGCCCACCTCGTCTCCAACCAGGCCCAGGCACAGCCCAAAGCCTACCGTGCCGGCGTTTGTGCCGTGCCAGCCCAAACCTAGCCCGAAGTAACTATACACGATGAGGCGAAGGCGACGATGGTGGCGGCGGCTGTCATCTTCTTTTCTCTTATACCCGTTTCATTAAAAACAAGTTCAATGGCTGTGCTTTGCTACAGACTAAACAATTATATTATCTTAGCATGTCGAGTCATCATCGGGTTCGGTTTGCTCTGTGCCTCGACATTAGCTCTGCCACAGTGCAAGACCAAGGTGTCCCTTGAACATCTTCACCACCATGCTTGATCTACACCACTCATTTGGCTCTTTCTTTTAAATAGTAGAGATATAAAAGAAACAAGATAGGTAGGCTGATGTGACCATGCCACCAACACATACGACCATAGCGGTCAATATCAAGTTTGAACTAAAGGTGAATTCGTTTCCTCAACTTCAACATACTTTAAATAAGAATATGATGCTACCTAATGATGAAAATATATATTTTTGTAGCACCACATCACTTTGGAACCAATTGAAGCAAGAGTTCAAGTTGGATAGGTTTTGGAAGCCAATTCGGCCTCCAGATAATTCGGATTCAGCCTGACAGGCCCAACTTCAAACATGCATAACTCTTTATACTATATTATGTTCAATAATCCTATAGAGCTATCTAGTGTGATTGAGAACCTTGCTGAAATTTCATGTTTAAAATCACTAGTTAGTACTTATGCCTACACATATAAGTTCAATTTGATTGGAGATTATGGTGTAGATGACAAGTTTTATGTTTATCGAATATGCATTACATGTGACAAGCTTGCTGAATTGAAATTGCATGTTTTAGATAAACAATTTTTGGTTCCATGTCATGATCACAATGTGTTGAGTCTCAACAATAGTCCTTGCTGTTTAGAAAGATTTCATAATCCTACTTATTCATCATTTGATGTACAATCATGTACAAGTGATCAGTGTGCGAGTTGAAGCATGGAAAGCATTAAAATTTTCTCCCCATATTTAAACAACTTGATCGAGTTATGACCTTTAATATCTTGTCTATGTCCTTAGAAAAGTCGAGGATAATTTTTTTTGGAAGAGAGAGTGATGTGAATGGCAATATTACAATGTATACATCTTACAGCTGTTGTTGTGCTAAATGGTTTGTGCAAAACAACGAGACTAACACCATCATTGATTCATACATATACCATGCATATGTGTTGTTCTCCTTGTTTACTACACCTTCGGATGTTATTGATGTGCTAAATAAGAGAAGTGTGGATGACATATATATATACCATGCATACACTTTGGATTATTTGTTATCCTATTTTCAGCTTATCAAAAGCCGAGGACGGCTTTACTTTCAAGAAGGGGAGGATGATAAAAATATGTACCCTATGGATACAACCATATTTGCTATACTTGTTGTTCCAATTAAAAGAGCTCCTACGCATCACTTAAATTATCAGATTTATGATCAAGATCATGCAATACATGACACTACATATATGTTAAAACCGAGGACGGTTTTCTGTCAAGAAGGGAGGATGATGTGACCATGCCACCAACACATACGACCATAGCGGTCAATATCAAGTTAGAACTAAAGGTAAATTCGTTTCCTCAACTTCAACATACTTTAAATAAGAATATGATGCTACCTAATGATGAAAATATATATTTTTGTAGCACCACATCACTTTGGAACCAATTGAAGCAAGGGTTCAAGTTGGATAGGTTTTGGAAGTCAATTCGGCCTCCAGATCAATTCGGATTCAGCCTGACAGACCCAACTTCAAACGTGCATAACTTTCACATACGGAGTCCATTTGAGACCCATGAGTACTCGATGGAAAGCTTTTCTCGTCCTCTTTCCAATGGATCTAGCCTCACCTCCAAATTCCTCCTGTGCATGTCGCAGTCACTCAAAGAAGGTGCTGCGTCACCTGTTTGGGCCAACTCGGGCCTTGTAATGCTTGGACCCAAAGGAGAGGCGCCCCCTAGGCCCATACTGTTCACGGGTACTGTTCATATGAACAGTACTGTGAATAGTACCACCTCATTTGTTTTAGTTTTGTGCGGTTTTTCCTCCCCTATTTAAGGAGGTTGCATCCTTCTAGTTTTCTTGGATTTCGTTTGATTAGTTTTTCCATTGTGAAAACTTTTGTTCTTCGCTTGTGTCGGCTAGACCAACCGTAAAGAACCTTCTGCGGAATCCCACCTTTTGAGCTTAATATAACTATTTGCAATTTCAGATTGCTTGTTATCTTGTTCTTGCGTGTTCTTGGTTGCATGCGAGAATAGACCTTCGTGGTCGAGTCAACGCGTTCTTGCACGGTTGATAACGACTTGGAGTGTGGTTTAGCGATTGCTTGGCGTTCTGGTCGTGACCGGTTAGTAGCCGCATCGTCAAAGTCGTTCTCCTCCAAATCGAAGTTATCATTCTATCGGAAGATCGGGACTCCATCGCCTCTTCAGTCGTGCTACGTTCACTACTACAAAAGAGGCTGAATTGGACGCTTACATCACAGACGACTCATAGGAACCGTCTATGCTGCAAGTATCACAGACGGTTCCTACGAATAGCCGTTTGTCGTATTCTCACAGACAGGGATTAATACAAACTATCTGTGATAATGAAGTTATCACAGACGATTTTTAATACAAACCATCTATAAAGTATCATAGACTGTTCTAGATAAGAACCGTCTGTGATAATAGCAGACATCACAGACGGTTCTTATCAAGAATCGTCTGTGATATTTTACAGACGGTTTATATTAAAAATCGTATGTGATAATGAAGTTATCATAGAAACCGTCTATGATATATTTGCCGCCTGTGCGTAGCAATGCGGTTGAGTGGGGAGTGATTGATCTGACACGCGCGTACGTACGGCACGATCGAAGGATCCATGTTGGATGCATGGATGGAATCGATCTCTCTCAGGCCCTATTATTTTCAGCTTTTAAAAGCTGTTTTTTGGCTTTTCTACAGTAACTAGTTTTTAAACAGAGTATTTTTTGAAGATAGAGTCTACTAGTTAATTATAGTACATACTTTACTGACTTCATTTATATCGGCAAAAACCGCACGTGAGTTTCTGTTACTCTCTAATCTCTCATACAAACAGCCTAAAAGTCACAAACTACAGCCAAAAGGCACATGCCACGGTCAAAAAGATCGGGCCCTCAAATAAGAGCGTTGAATCGCCATGTACGGACTATATAATTACACAGAGGCCCACGCACCTAGCTAGCTAGGGTCAGTCAGTCAACTCATGCCCATTCGATTCGCCGCATGCAAATTAGTTTTTTTAAGAGGCAACGGAGGGGTTAAGCCCTCCTGAAAATTCTTCATTAACCAACAAGACTGTTTACATTATGAATCACAAAGGAGGCGGCCGCATCCTACAGGTTAGTGCCTCCAATTAACAACAAACCAGAGGAGGTGGGGAGAATCAAAATGAAACTCAGGTGATCGCTCCTACAAGATGTACCACGCAAATTAGTAGTTCTCATCTTAGCTCAATCGTCATTCCTTAATTCCCTGCTTTAATTTGCACGGTGAGAGACGGCGATGTTCGTTGAAGTCGCCTAACATGCATGGTCCTAGAATGGTAGAACCCGTACACTCGGCTGGACTGTGCAAGATTTTTTTTTCCTTGTGGAAGCACGGATATCACACATGGGGAGTCGGGATTAGTCACTACCACGTACGTACTCACCAAACGAACTCGGGGCGGTGACACGACAAGCGGCAGGCAAAGCACCGACCAATGATTTTCTCGAGAAGGTCGCATTTTGACACGGCAATCGTACATTTGCCGTCATGCGCGCGGTTTTTGACCATGACGCCTTCCCAGTTATCTATTTTTTCTAGCTTTGACTTATAATTTTTAGTTGTAATTTATGAGTGTTTACTGTTCGTAAGAGAGAGTACGGAGTGGTAGAAATTTACTATGATTTTAGGTGATATAAATAAAGTTGCTACAGTGTATACTACAATTAACTTGTAGATCATAACTAAAAAAGACATTTTGTATGAAAGTTAGCTGCTGTAAGAAAGCTAAAAAGCAACTTTTAAGAACTGAAAAAGAGACCCTAAGACTTACGCCTAATGATCTATTAATGCTGTGATAACATGCCTTGTGTACTGTTTATATGGACGATAGAGTAGAACAAGGTTAATTATATATATGGAACATGTTGCATATGGGACATGATCACACGGGTACTATTTCTGTGTTTTGTGAATTCCTCGCTCGTGTGTTATTACCCTGTCCTCTTATGGTGTGCCGATATATGTGCATGCGATGGTTTTTTTTACAGTTTTGCTATTGCACAGGCCACTGAAATTTTTTTATGTTTCAGTCACATGAAATTGCACTCTTCATGAACTAAAATTGCAGCCCCCCTAAAAAAACAGCTGCAACTTTAGGTGATTCAGAGTGCAACTTCAGGTAACCTGAAATTGCATTCTCAATCAACTAAAATTGCAGCCCCCCTAAAAAAAACATGTGCAACTTCAGGTGATTCAAAATGCAACTTTAGATGACTGAAAGATAAAAAAATTTCAGTCGCATGTGCAATAGTCTATCCTTTTTTTTATATGTTTGCTAATTATGTGAGTAGCAGTAGCAACAGAACCAGGTAAGTAACTCCTAATTTCTTATGAGGATGTAGAATGTACGTAATTCCTCTAGGCCGTCCGTTTTTCATAATTATTTATTCGTGCACTCAACTCGGCTAAATACCTTCACTGGAAATATACAATTGCAAATTTATCTATTATATTATTAAAATGATAAATAAGAAGTTATCAAATTCAATTCTAATGACTAAAAATTTGTTATCAAGTTCAATTCTAATGACTAAAAATTACCATATTAATTAGAGTAAAAATAGAAAGATCTATACTGTCAATTTTTATTCAAATTATAACGGTAAAAATTTATCAAATAGTGGTGTCTTTCTACGACGCATACAAGTCTACCATTCGTATGCGAATATCTAAATATCTGCACGTATTAACGGCGTGCTGCGAAAAGGTTGACACCTAAAGAAATAGGTAAGGGTTACACACCAATACGGAGAAGGAAAGCAAAGGGAGAAGAGAGAAGCCATGAGCTCGCAGCCGGAAAGAAAGCATAGGAAAAAGGAAGAAGAGAGAAGCCAAGCTAGCGGCCGACCTCGCCGGCGTTGTCCGCCGCTCCCACGCGCCGCAGTCCCAACTCCCAATCGACAATCTGTCAAGCACGAGCGTGTCATCGGAAGCATGCATGGAAGCACACACTATCACAGACGGTTCAAAAACGTCATCACAAATGGTTTTGTGAGCTGTCTGTATTTATGGGTCAGTGATAATCGAAGGTCATCACAGACGGTTTTTGAACCGTCTGTGATTATGGGCTATCACAGACAGTTTTTACTCAAAAACCGTTGTGATAGCTGATAATCACGAGCGGTTTTAGTTAAAACAAATCTGTCATAAGTTTCACACGAGCGCCGTGCGTGTTTCGATGTCGAGCGCCGTGTTTGATCGTTTAATTAACGTCTCTCGATCGTTATATGAAGCGTCTATATCATTAATGTTTGGGTATACGAACCGTCTATACTAAAGGTTAAATATGCGCGCCTAATCCAGGTCTCTTCTACGTCACGTACAATACAATATACAATACAACATGGCTTCTACTCGTTCTTGTGATCATCTCCTTCCTCTCATCTGTTCATCACAAATTGTTCAGTGGAACCTTACACATGCGCCGACAATTTGCATCGAGGCGACTTCTCCGCACCCGCCTGCTCTCCTTCCCGACTTTCTTGCATCCGTCGGCTTGACTGATCCTCCGCCGTCGACGGAGGCGTCTCGCCGCTCAAGAAAGGGAAGCACCCTCACCTGGTTCTTCTCCACAATGTGTGCAATGCGGAAGAAGCTCTACGCGTGCGAGAGGCGATGGATAGCCTTGCCGATCAAGCGAAAGCGGTCGAGGAATCTTTTCATGCTATCCTCTACGACATTATGGATCTGCGATCATTTGCCCAGTGCGGGAGGAAGTCTTGAGGACAAGGACAATCTTAACGGCGTTCGAGAATTCAGCCGTGATCCTCCAAGTTCCAAAGTCGAAGAAGAAGCGTCTGAAGCCCAAAAGATTACAATCTGGGAAACTCTTTACATGCGACATTTGTAGAAAATTTGCATCTAATTGAACCTAATAAATTTGCCTTTAATTTGTGATCTCTTGTCTCGATAGTTACGTAGTTAAGTTATTAGAAGCAATGTGTACTTATATATTAACCTCGATCTAGAATATGACAGACAAAGGGACATCACGACCGTTCTTGTTAAAAACCGTCAGGAACATTCACGACGGTTCTTAACAACAAGCATGCGTGATAGTCGACATAACACGAGCGATTTTTAATAAAAACCGTCTGTGATATTCTAGTATCACAGACGGTTCAGCGGTAAGAACCGTCTGTGATATTCCTTTTTCCCGCCACAAATACCACAGACGGTCTTCAAATTAAAACCATCTGTAATACTGTACATTACAGACGGTTTCACAAAACCATCTGTGATTTGGCGTTTACTATTAGCCTTTCTGTAGTAGTAGTGACACGTCATCCATCATATTTGTGGTGAGGGCTTGCTTGGCTTAGCGACCACGCATGATGATCAGGCTAGGCTGCTCGAGCTAGAAAACGCGGCCACAGCTAAGCTCAAGATTGTGGTAAGTACCTTTTTTATCGTGATTGTACGTAGCCGTATATCTATTATATTTATGGAGAACACGGAAAAAGAAATCATCACATTCATGTTCTCGAATGGTGAAAATCAACATGTTAATTAGTAAAAAAAAAATCTACAACATCAATTATGATATAATCATATTATAATGGTGTAGATTAATGGGACATAAGATTGAAGTATGTATTAGAATGCACAATCGTATGCAACTAGCCAAAAACTATATTCTCGTATATATAAATGGCTCCGAGAAGAACATGTAGCACCTCGATTGTACAACGGGACCAAACATTGCAAAGCGCCACACGCTAACAACGACAACTCACCGCCGCGTGCGGCCTAGCTAGCGGCCGGCAACATGCGGTAGCGTTTTTTTTTTTGGGTATGTCGATGGGAGACGACACAGCCGCCTCCACCTCTCACGCAGCCTAGCGGCGGCGGCGGCGGCGGCGGCGTGGCCGGCAGGCTTCGCGTGCCGTCCGGCCGGAGCAAAAATCACCGGGAAACCACCCGAAACCGTTCACACATCAGCACAGCCACCGTACGAACGGTCGGACGGATGGATTGTGCCCATTGAGAGGACCCTTCAAGCAGCCACACCGGTTTGCCTGCTCATGCAAGCTGCTACGAGACAGAGAAGCTGGTGATGGTCAATGGCATCGGTTTGGACCTATTCTTCAAGGAGACGTGTGCATATTCTTCCTACAGAGTGCATATAATATTCTCACGCGTGTTCTTACGTTAAACTTTATGTTCAAATTTCTAAGTGTAGTAGAAGGAACTACAAATCCTTTCTTTGTTTACGATTATGATCGTACTTGAGTGGATAAATTATTATACTATTGATCTACACATTATATTATTAAAATGATGTTGCAAGTTATTCAGAGAAAAACTACAAAAAAAAAATTACGCCATCGGTGTTTGTCAGTTCATACTATAATGGTACGGATTGATTAGATCTAGATAGTAATAGCATTGGAATACAACTCTTTTGTGCAATCGCCTTTTTTTGCACACGTGTAACCAACTTTCAGTTTTGTCACCAAACCAACATGAAAAAAAACTGAAAGCATTAACTTCAAATCTAAAATGTATTAGACGAAACACAAAAAACATAAATTTGCTATGAATGGTAGCAGTTTTATTTTCTTTTTCACTTTTCATTTGGTTTAACACGTCAGTTTTTTTTTATCACTTTGGTTACTCTCAGAGAGTGAATTTCAACTTGAATTTGTTTATAGGTAGAGTAAATTGAGAACCACGTACAAAATTTTTTAGGAATTTGTCATGTCGATCTGGTGTCCAAACGGAATACATAGATAGAGTAAATTGAAAAGTGCATCTAAATTTTTTTTAGGAATTTGTCATGTTGATTTGGTGCCCAAACGAGAGTGCACCATTAAAGATGATTGCATGACATACATTACCATTTTAACGCGTTTTACTAAGATGATAGATACGTACTTGACATGGTTAACATAAGACTTTATGCATCTAAAAAGCTGAAGATAATTACGATATAAAAATCATAGAGCCTGACAATGGGAAGGAAGGAGGATGGACTGGACCGGGCGATCACAGCTGGCTTCTCATGGAGGTGCTGTTGCACGACATGATAGAAACGATGAGCAAGTTTCCATTGAGAGATGAGTAGCAGCACAATGGCGTGGGAGCGGAGGATCTTGCAGGAGAGGTGGTTGCCAGACAAGACGATGACGATGGCACGATGCAACAAGGAGAGTCTGGGAGGGATGGACCTAGGAGGTGGTTGTTGGAGAGGACGAGAGGTAGAGTAGCTTGAGTTTGGGGAGTGCCCGTCTGAGTGCATCCTGCATGGGGCCAGTGTGGTTGGTGTTAGGGCACCATAGGACGTGATCAGAGTGGTCAAGACTCAAGAGAGCACTTAAGGATGAGCAGGATATCTGTTTCGCTGCTGGCAACAGAGCCATGTAGGGTAAGAGGAGTACGGGGAAGCATGGTGAGACTGTTCCTAAGGGCATGTTGTTGCGCTAATCAATTAATGTAGTTGCAATACCGTGAGTGGTGAAGTGGATGGAGGAAGAGGAGATAAGGTTTATCAATGGCCGATAAGAGCCACTAATGTTTTGTTTCGATTCTTGTTAGAAAGATATGCAGCAAGGGAGGAGGAGCAGTGGATGAGGAGAAGTCGAAAAAGTAAAGACAACCTTTTTTAGATAATGGAAATATCCGGCCTCTGCATACGCACATAGCCAAAACCTTACAAAATTCCCAGCTCAAATACTGGACAAATAAAATGAGAAAGAGTACACTCAAATATAGAGAAATCAAAAGCAAAGTCTATTATTGTTTGGCCACCCATTCTTGGCGAAAACATCCAAGGCAACCACCTCCAATGCTTTGCTTGCCAACCGGATTTTTTCCTTTGTGCCCTCACGCTGCAGCAGCACCCAAAACCGCAGCCAATATGACCCCCTGAATATAGTCTGCACAAAAGAAGAACTTGGTTTTTTCTCAAAAACAATGTCATTACGAGTACACCAAATAGCCCAAATAATAGCCGCCACCCCCACAAAAATCAAATTTCTTTCCACTCTCCCAATGCCTGTTAGCCAACTGCCAAGCATATGAGTAGTGGATCTAGGAGCGGTTAAACCAGTTGCTATATGAACAATGTTCCAAATAGATTTCGCATGATAACAATCAAAAAATAGGTGTTTAATTATTTCATTGCAATCACAGAAACAACATTTTTTTGCTACCAGTCCAATTCCTTTTAATTAAATTATCCTTTGTTAAAATAACCCCTCGCTGGAAATACCAGAGGAAAATTTTATCTTTAGGGGAAGCTTCAACTTCCAGATAAATTTATTATTAAAAGGGATAAGTAAAGACAACCTAAGGGGGAGTAAGGAAATAAATTTAGAGGGAGCTGGACAAATACGACTACTTTTATGCTATACGCTAAAGAAGACATTCAATGCACATGCTTGGAAGATGCCATATACATGCTTCAAGTTCTAAACATGTTCTTCTTGGAAGGGCCGAATACATGCTTGAAGTTATTTTAGCCTAGAAGATCATCGAGTGTAAGAATACTTACAGCAGGATGGGGGTGAGCCATGGCTCCGCTAGTCTCCCCTCCCTTAGCCACTAAACCTACCGTTTTGCGTGCCAAATGGTATGGACCTCAATGACACAGGTCTTAGCATCTAATTGCCTATCGAGACTGAAGGATGAAAAAGAGACTTTGGCAAAGAGGAACAAGCCACATGAACATATAAAGTTAAAATGATATGGGCCATACATTAAAAAAATGTTTTTAACTAAAGGTGTATTTGAACAATACATTTCGAACTTCATTGACCAGAAAAAATTCCACTTAAGTTTCCACGAGGTGTATTCTGGATACAAACTTTTTATAACTTCAAATGTCTAAGTGCACAAAAACATCTCAAGGCTGATCAAATGATTAGTAAAATCCAGCTATAATTAGGGGGAATTGAACAACCAGCATCAACTAATATCAATATTGGATATGTGAACGATAGGTAACAAAGTTAGCCGCACAGATCGTGGGTCACCCAGCTTGTTTGACATGCAATCTAAAAGAAAAGAAAAACAAGATAGTTGTACTCTTAGGGGGCTTTTGTATTAGCTTCTACTTCTAACTTTTGTTTAAAAAAGTCAGAAGTCAATATGAGCATATGGTTTCTCGAAGCGGCTTCTCCACTTCCCTCACACCCGTCTCGCTCCAAGGTAAGATAGGGGTCACGGGCATATCATACATGCCACTCTTTTGGCTTACGTCTCACGCACACATTTCTCACTCACTTTTTCATCGCTTAATCATTCCTTCTAAAAGACACATCTTTCAACCAGTATTATTCAACAGCAACCAAAACCCATTAAGCGTAAACCAATACAAACACCCCCTTAACCTTCATGATTTTTTTTTGTTTCGAATTAAACGCTATAAGCTGAAAGCAACAAGTCTTGCTAAACCAAAAGAGCCAGAGGAGCCGCGGTAAAATAAAACTTGACGATTTACAGCCTGTATTTTTCCTTAACTTTCCCAGGGCTGCCAAGCGCACGCAGCGATCGGTCGAGAGCTTTGCCCTCGAACGTTTACCGGCCAGCGCGCGGGGACATTATTCAACATCTCAAACCGCTAAAACCGAGTTCACCAGCTCCGAGACACGCTTCTCGGCAGCTAACCAGGACAGGTCAGCGCACGCACCGCCACCTCTGGAAATCCGAGTGAGGCATCCCCTACAACACGTGGAGCGCTGGAGCATGCGTACACTACTAGTGCTGCCCTTTTCCGCATCCGATCGAGGAGGCCACCGCCACCGCCCCCACCTCTGCTGGGCTCCCCGCTATATATTGCCATTGGCTCGCCCTGCAACCTTGTGTAGTTAGCTCAAACCAAAAACAAGTCCACTGCGCTCTCTAATCTCTAGGTGGAGCAGCAGAGTCAAACGAGACAACTAGTTCATCGAGGAGAGAGGGGGAGAGCTAAAAGGTGTGTGAGCTTTGTGTTTGTGTTCAGTTGTTCTTCTGATGATGCTGGGTTTGCTGCAAGTTTGGCGTGGGAAGATGATGTTTTTTGCTTTGCTTTATATGTTTGCGGCTTTGCGTTGTCCTTTCTCTAATTTGTCGTCCTGGTTCTTTCGCAAGAACTCCAACGCGGTTCTGATCCCTTCCTAGATTTTTCAAGAAAATGTGTGTGCGTGCGTCTCGCGAGATTAGTAGTAGTATCTACGCAATGTTGGGATGTTGCCTGATCTGTTCTGTTCGCAGGAGGAGGAAGAGAGTCGGTTTGTTCTGCTTCGCCATGGGTGTGTTCTTCTCGCGTCCTGTGGAAGATGACAACACGACGGGAGATGGATTCACCTCGGAGGTGCCGGGCTCCCGCAATGCTGCGGAGCCGACGGTCCTGAAGGCATCGCTGGGCTCCGGCAAGCTCCGGATCGATGGGTCGCTTAGCTTCAAGAGGGAGCGGCAGAACCCGAGCTCGCTCCAGGTAGAGACCAAGATCTCCATCACCTCGCCGCGCGCCGGCATCGGAGCCGCGCCGGTGCCGATGCCGAGGGAGCTCGTCCGGACGAGGTTCGCAGACGCGGGGGCGGCGGCCGGCGCCGCCCCCGAGAGCCCAAACCACGAGGCGGCGGCGGTGACGCTGCAGAAGGTGTACAAGAGCTTCCGAACGCGCCGCCAGCTAGCCGACTGCGCCGTGCTCGTGGAGCAGAGCTGGTGCGTGGCGGTTTGACTCCCACCTATAGAGTTCTCAAGAAATTTTGCAGTTTGCATTTGCGCAATGCTGTTGCTGATCCCCGCGTGCCACAATGTGAATCTGCAGGTGGAAACTGCTGGATTTCGCGTTGCTCAAGAGGAGCTCCGTGTCCTTCTTTGACATAGAGAAGCAAGAATCCGCGATGTCCAAGTGGGCAAGGGCAAGAACTAGAGCTGCCAAGGTATGCCATTTCACACCTGCCAATTGTTACATCTGCCCAGTTCTTGAATTTTTTTTTTATGTCAGATTGGTGAATTGGACTAATGGTATTTGCGAATTCCACCCAATTCAGGTTGGAAAGGGCCTGTCAAAGGATGAGAAAGCTCAGAAACTCGCATTGCAGCATTGGCTTGAAGCTGTGAGTATTTTTTGGATGTGTTGTACACTTCTGAGTAAGTTTGGTGTTTTGTCAAGCATGTGGTAATGTTAGTGCTAAAATTCTGATGAACAGATTGACCCGCGACACCGGTATGGTCATAATCTTCAATACTACTATGACTGCTGGCTGCAGTGCCAAAGCAAGGAGCCTTTCTTCTACTGGTTAGTGTCATAAACTGACCATGACTTTTACGGCTGAAGTTTAGAACAGCTGATGAAATCTGACCTTACAATTACCTTATTTGGTTCTTCAGGCTCGATGTCGGAGAAGGCAAGGAGATCAATCTTGAAGACCGGTGCCCACGATCAAAGCTTCTGAGCCAGTGCATCAGGTATCTTGGTCCGGTAAGTGTTTACAAACAATCTACAGGGAGTATCTGAAGCTTCAAATCGACGAATATTTAGGGCTAACGAACCAAACTGTATTTTTCTTCAGAAAGAAAGAGAGGACTATGAGGTTGTGATTGAGGATGGCAAGTTCATGTACAAGAACAGCAGGCAAATCCTTGACACATCTGGCGGACCGAGAGACGCAAAGTGGATCTTTGTCCTGAGCACATCCAAGGATTTGTATGTTGGGCAGGTAATATTCAGACTCCCTTATACTACCAACACTGCCGTAGCCTTATGTGCGCTGGTTCATCATGTAACATTGTCCATGAATCTCTACTGCAGAAGAATAAGGGCACATTTCAGCATTCTAGCTTTCTAGCTGGAGGGGCTACCTCTGCGGCCGGGCGACTAGTTGTCGAAGATGGAACTCTGAAGGTACTTACCTTTGGAGTATACCATATAGTAGTGGTCTAATTGTCATTAGTCTTTTCCATCCCTTGTAAAGTTTTCAGATAACATTTTGATACCAATCTTGTGTTTTTCATGACAGGCTATCTGGCCTCACAGCGGGCACTACCGCCCGACAGAAGAGAACTTTCAAGAATTTCAGAGCTTCCTGAAAGACAACAATGTCGATCTCACTGATGTTAAGGTGAGCAATCTGTGAGGATTGGCGTAAAATGATATACTTGCAGTATGCGGTAAACTGGTAACAATAAGATTTTATTCTCAACTGTTTTCATATGTTGCAGATGAGCCCAACTGAAGAGGATGAGGAGTTCTGGAGTCGGCTCAGAAGCATCCCTTCTGACCGATGCGCCGGTCCCGACAAACCTGGAGAAGAAATGGTCACTGCTGAACAAACCGTCCCTTGCCAGACACCTGAAGTCACTGAAACCACACCTAAAGAGGTCTCACAACTCGAAGAAACAAGCAACGATCCTAGCCCCCTTGCAACGTCGACGAGGCTAGATTCGTCAGAAGACGCAGAAAATACCGAAACATCAACTACTTGTGACAGCAACTTGCCTGGATATTATCAGGAAGAGAGTGATGATCGGTCATCAGTACCACGAGAGATGATCCTTCAGAGGATCAACTCCAAGAAAGAGACGAAGTCATATCAGCTGGGGAAGCAGCTGTCCTTCAAGTGGACCACCGGCGCAGGCCCTCGGATCGTGTGCGTCAGGGACTACCCGTCGGAGCTGCAGCTCCGAGCACTGGAGCAGGTGCACCTGTCGCCGAGGAGCGGCGGCGGCAGGGCGGCGTCCTGGCTCGCCTCGCCGCAGAGGGCCAACAGCCCGATGTCGAGAGGGTGTGAACCTTTGACACCAAGAGAAGCATTCCGCAGCACGCACAGGGCTACTAATTAGGTGATCATCATATGATGAATGAAGAGTTCCTTTTCTTGAATATTTGATTCAATTGTGCATAGAAGAATAAAGGTGGAGTAAAAATACTTCATTGCGTAGATCTTGTAGAGGGATGCATACGTCATGTAAACATGGAGAAGCACAAAGATCAATACAAATTCTTTCATTCTTTGTTCTGATATCCATTCAAGCAATACAATGATCAATACAAAAAAAATATTTCATTTCTTGTTTTGTATTCCCAGGTCAACAAAGTGTCTTCTTCTCAAACCTTGTCTCCATCCCCTTGTAGTTCTTAACTCTATTTTTTTTTCTCAACTAGCATGATCCTATTTTAGTTTGGCACTGCTTGCCAAGGATTGACGAGCATTTCGCTGCGTAGAAATGCATGCGCTGAATTACACTGAAGAATTGCCCGCAAACATTCAAACCATTTGATAGCTAAGGCAAACAGATTCGACTTCAAAATCACCACTCCTTACGACCCATTTACATGAACAAAAAATGGAGACATAAAAGTCTCCGACCATTTGCCGTTCAAAATTTATTTTGTATTGTTGGGGCTTCCCCGAGAGAGGAAGCACCCTCCAAAAACTAGCGTATGCTGCTAGTTGTGGCGCGCACACGGTATTCTTTAGTAAAAGGCGAAAGAATAGTTCGCTCTGTGCTCACCACGCAGCTGCGTGGCTCTCCAAGATCGCACACCGCTCGCTTATGTTGTTGCCGAGCTCTGCCCACTCTTCACTTAACCGGGCGATGTGGTACTAAACAAAAACGCCTCCTCTGCTTCCTTCTACTACCATGGAAAAGCCCATAAACTGCACACCTCGCCAGGAAAGCCCAGAAATTGTTCGTCGGTTTTAGCCTTCTGGCGTTATGGGCGCGCGCGAGGGACGCCAGCGCCGCGCGGCGAGTTTGCCGCCGCGCTTTCTTCCGCCGCCGTGAGCTGCTGGCGTCCTTTACAGTGTTTAGGTTCAGATGTTTTTTTTAGCTTTAGCTCGTAGATTTTCGCTGAATCTTATAATTTTTAAACTGTTCGTAGGAAAGAATATGAAAGTAACAGAAATTTATATACAATTTTGTTTAATATGTGTACTATAATCAACTTATAAATTCTATTTTTAAATATACTTCGTTTAAAAGTTAATTGACACAGAAAAAAAATCGTAAAGCAGTTTGGTAGGCTAAAATGAGGAGCCTTCGTCGCGCTAGGAGTCTTTCGTACCACCGCATGCTTCGTGTGCAGCACGCTAGCACCGGTATCGGTTGCAACTTACAAGCTCCTACCGAACATTCCCAATAAAAATGCCAAATACGGAGTGATTCAACAGGGCCAAGGCAAAAGTTACGAATTTCGTACATCTGCTCAATCTAGTGGTTACATATAATCGATTTAGTGGTTTACATGCATCGCTACAAAATTTCGCCATTTTCTTTCTGATCAAACAAATGAGAGGAATCGGTCAGTGGCATAAGCCAAAACTGACTCTCCGATTGAAAAGTGGACACAGCAGCCATAGATCCAGAACCATCTCTAGCCGTTTTCATTCTTCGTGTTTGCGCTTTCGTGCTAGAGCTCTTTTCTTCTGCTCTTTCCTGGCTTGTACCTTTTCTTCATGGCCTTCGTCTGCCATCTTCATATTTGCAAGACGCCTCGCTTTGAATACCTTAAGCATTCAGATAATCAAGTAAAACTCAGTTGTCATAATAATTGGTACCACAATAGGTTGGGCAATAGCCGCCCAGATACAAAACTAAAAACCAAGTGAAGACTTCCATTGCTATATGCAAAAAAAAAAAAGTGAATTCAGTAAGTCACACATTTGTAATATCTTTAGTGACATCTCTGTCGTCGCACTCATATGCATCTAATTGCTTCCGAACAACATCTTCTATCTCATGTAAGAGGCATATATCTCTCTGAAGAGACATCTCAATCAGTATGTAAGCTTCACTGAGAATCAGGCAGTTGTCACGCATGGAAACAAAACTGAGCACTGTTTTGTAAGAAATTTTAATGGGCTCCTACCATGTACATTTCTAATTTGATACTTGTAATATGCGTGTCTCAGTATGCAACAGATAGCTGGTAGCTGAAATTCATATTTTTCAGCCTGTGATTTCTGACAAACGTGCATGCTTGTCAGTTAGTGGCTTAGTGCCTAGTTCCTCGAAAAATTTAATCAATAATGTCTTGATCTGTTGCACATTAATGTTGACATGAGAAAAAGACTGAAAGCTGGAGTTTTCTTTCGTTAGAAAAAATAGGCTGGAATTTTCTTCAAAGGGGAGAAAGGATATCATAAGGGAAAAACATCATCTAAACTCAAGCATTCAGCAAACCTGGGTAACAAAGCTTATAGAGAGCCCTCCCCTTTTAGCTCTAGCAGTTCGTCCAACCCTATGGATATAATCGCGTGGGTATCTACACCAAGTAATCACAGCACCAGTCAGACTTAACATTCATCAAAATATGTTGAGAAGGAAAACTGACTATTGCATATAAATCTAATCGAAGACACCTTGGAATGTCATAGTTGATAACAAGATCAACTGTTTGGATATCCAACCCACGGCTGGCCACATCAGTAGCAAGCAAGACGGGGACCTGACCGGATTTAAAATTATGCAACGCTGAAAGCCTTCGTGACTGAGACTTGTGAGAGTGCAAAGAAACAGCTGGACAACCAAGGTCTTCCAACAGAAAATCCAAATATTGGCATGTCCTGTGCAAGAATATAAGTAAATTAAATAATATCTGAAGAAAGCACTGAAACTTTAAATGGATCATAAATTACGTGTAAGAATAACACTCAGCATTCCATGCGAGTCATCTAATCAAAATAATTCGATGGGACTTCTGAATACAGGGCTTGACAATTGCAGCAGGCGCATACACCAGCGTTGTAAAGGTTATATAAATCTTGTAGAGGCACGTGCAATTACAAGGTTTATTTCCTCTTATATTTGTGCTTTTTAATGAACTAAAGCAATAACAACACATATATGTGGCTTACAGAACTTAATACTGATATATGAAAAAAAGAGAGACACATTTAGGAAAAACAACAGGAGGATTTCTGACCCTATGGAACTTAATACTAGTACTAATATAGCAATGACTAGTTATTGTGTAGGGGAGCATACCTGCAAGTTGAGACAAATACGATGGCTGAACGGATATTCTCTTCCTCCATTTTTGACAAAAGATACAAAAGGTGGAGCTCTTTTCCATCAGGAGGTATATGGATATACTGCTGCTTTAAGGTCTTAACTGTTTTGAACCCTTCATATGCCTCAAAAAGGTATTTCTTGTTGCCGGAAAGTTCAAGCAAAGATTGCAGATTATCTGACATTGTTGCTGAAAACAGAAACGTTTGCCGCGTCTTTGGTAAACAACCAAATATCACCCGGAGGTCCTCCTCAAAATTAACATATAAAATTCTATCTGCCTCATCCAACACAAGAAACTGTAGTGGAAAAGACAGCACGCCTTAGTAATCTGAAGCTAGCAGCAGAGCAAGTATGAAACATAGCTTAGGATGCAGTTAACTGCTTAGTGCAATAAACACATATCACTCAATAGGCACACCCCTCAGAACCCACACCCAACCATGAACCAATCATACCCACAAAAGATTTACATAATGAGCACACATAGGACATAAACACAAAAAATGTGCTAAACTTCAGCGAAATCGTGCCTTTCTATCATAAGCTGTAATATGCATAATTTGCATCCAACATGATACTATGCGCATGGACGCACGCAATAATTTGCTCATTTTCTATCATAGCATGAGCTAAACGACAAACAGTCTTTACCTTCTGCCCAGAACCTCCACAGGTATTTGAAACAATGTGTTTCCGAGTGAAGTGAACTTCAAACTACTATCTTACACCATTTCGAAAACACATCAGCAAAGATCTATACAACAACTGATCACTAAAAATAAGCAGAACAGCATTCCTCTGTTCCTACGCAGGTGCAATAATTAAACATCACGACCACTCTGTTGCAAGACAACACATAACCTACAATTCTCTAAACTAAAAGAACTTTCTACTTGTGTACCATGAATATCTCCAAGAAACAAGTCTTGTGCCTACAAGGGCATTATGCACTTGCACTTTTCCAATAGCAACAAACAAGACATACATTTTCAGTTACGAAGAGAAATTTGCAGGCAGTAGCACAAGCAACTAGTCATATCTGCCCATATTGCGGCTAAAAGGGAAATTTTGATGCCAACCTTGGTGCGGGCGAAGACTTTGGCGAGGTTGGGGTCGTTGGAGATGAGCGTGGCGATGCGGCCGGGGGTGGCGACAACAACGTGGGGGCGGCGCGCGAGGCCCTTGGCCTGCCCGAGCGAGTCGAACCCTCCAATCGCCGCGAGGCACCTGAGCCCCAGCGGCGAGCCGAGCGCGCGGAACTGCTCGGCGAGCTGCGCCGCGAGCTCCCGAGTGGGCGCGAGCGCGAGCGCGGCGACGCCCAAGGGGTCCTCGCCGAGGCGGTGAAGGATGGGCAGCGCGAACGCGGCCGTCTTTCCGCTGCCCGTCTCCGCGATGCCGAGCACGTCCTCGCCCTCGAGCGCGCGCGGGATGCACTCCCGCTGTACGGCCGTGGGGCGCCACATGCCCAGGGAGTGGCACACGTCGACCAGCCACTGCGACAGGCCGAGTTCCGCGAAGGTGGAGGGCGCCGCAGCGTCAGCGTCGTCCGCGTGGTCCGAGTCGCCGTTCTCGGTCACGACGGCGGGCGCCGGATCGGAGTCGCCGTGGTCGGTCTCGACGGCGGGGGCAGGGTTAGGGCTTCGGGGTTCCTGCTGGGTCTGGACTTGGGGCTCGGTCTTCGGATTGCGCTTGGGCTTGGAGAAGAGGAGGAAAGGGCGGGCTTCGTCGCCGACCTCCATGGCTATCCGGCTTCGTGGTGGCTGGCGGCAAAAAGTCGCTGCGGTGTTTTGTTTTTGCAAACGCAGAGCAGGTACGAAGGTAGTGCTCGTTTCGTTCGGGACAAGCTCAGGTTTATGTTTTTTTATTTTACCGTAGCAATGAAAATTCACTGTATCTATTATTATTATTTTCAACATAAATAAATTTTAAAAATAAGAAATAAAAAATATATTACCACGAACAATACAAAGAAATAAGGAAAAATAAAAGACAAAAAACCTAAATATTTATGGTTAGGGCTATAAATACCCCTCACTAGCACCATGTTATAAACCTTAGACCTCATTAAATACATTAGAGCTACTGGTGTATTTTCTACTACTCATTTGCTCACATTTCACTTTTTGAGGTAATTGAGAGCATTGAAGTGCATTTGCATTATTTGTTGATCCTTTTTTCACTTGATATTTCCTCAAGCAAGGTCTATTATTTGTTACTCTTGGCGTTTGCTGACACCTAGACGGCTTAGGAGAAGATTGTGCGGCGATCTTTTTAAGAAGGTTGTGAATATGCCCGATGCTGATTGTGAGTGGTGTGGTGTTCGCCATCTTCAGACCAAAGGAAGAGCAATCCTAGTGGACTTGAGATCATTAGATTTAATTTGTGGAGCCGATTTAATTTGTTTGGGTTTACCTCAATGTGGACTAGCAAGGACCAGCAAGCCTTCGATACCATAGGAAAAACTTCACGTGTCCCCATTGCAGTTATCTCTTGTTTTTACTTTTTCTATTTACATTTCTAGTTATTGAAATTGTGTTATCTTGTATTGTTAGAATTGTATTTAGTAGAGATATTGTTTGTGATGCCTTAGAAAACTTAAGTCATTTAGCTCTTGACTGGCATATGTGTACCTTATGGAATTAGGCTCTATTCGTATTGGCTTGTAAAAGTTATTTTTCTACAGTAAATATCTTTTCTATAGTATGTAGCTTTCAAATATAGTGTCTTTTTAAGATGGAGTCTACTAGTCGATTGTAGTATAAACTGTAGTAACCTCATTTACATCGGTCAAAATCGCACGCGAGTGTCTTTCTGTCTATAAGCTTCTTGACAAGATATTACTATTTATAAGCTAAAACCAAAAGCCGATATGAATGAGCCGATTACGTGATAAACTAGAGAAAAAGTGGTATAAATATTACTATAAAACTAGTGTCAATTGCTAAACTTCATTATACCATAGGATATTCGCATATGACCAAACTGAGTAGGTATTTGATTTGTATTTATATTCGTTATAATATTCGATTCGTATATGTATTTGGGTATATTAAAATTCGAATTCATATACGTATTTGAGTATATTTAAATTCAAATTTGTATTCATTTGAAAATATGAATACGAATAGGGAAAGACCACTATTCGATCCGTATTTGATTCGTTGACATGAAGCTGTCCTCAGAAACTGCATTATGCAAATACATGAGATGAATGATTCATTTGTTGTTGTCAACGTTTAATGTGTTGTTACATGTTAGAGTAGGCGATTTATCAATTTAAATTGTTAAAATAATTCGGTACTATGTTTTAAATAGGAGAGGTCACGAATACTTATTGAAATCCCAAAAATATTCAAATCTGATCCCATTTTAACTATAACCCAATCCGAATTCGTATCTGACTTTTGCCTGATTTGTACTCGAATCCAAGAAAAGCAAAAATAGTTTAACCATTATCTGCTCCGTTTTCACTTCTAAATAACACACTGAAAATGATAACTGATCTAACTGCTAGAGTACTACCAATTGTGAAGAACTTGCGCTACCTACCTTCCCTCTTGATGAGATGAAGCTTGGACTCTTGACTAGCGACCTAAAAGATTAATTTATGGCATTAGATTGATTGATTTCCTTTGAACTAACTACCGTTGTGAAATCTGACATTGTGATGCCAATGTTTTACCTTAACAAAACCTACTGAGACAGATATTTGTAGGCTGCTAGCCAAAGCAAGGGCAGAACCTAAAATCCTGCTCCATAAGGCTTTTAAGTTTTAGCTTATAGTTTTTTATAATTTTAGCTATAAATACACTGTAACAGCTGTTAGTTTTTTTTTTCTAAGTATAAAATAATAAAAATTAAGAACTTTTTTAAAAAACACCGTTATAACTTTCGGGGCAATGCAAAGGAATACGAGAGAAAAACAAAAACAAAAAAGACCAAAAAAGCTAAAAAAAACCCCGAAATTTAGAAGACAAAAAAAACGGAAACCTTGGAGTGGGACGAACCTACCATGCTACCATTCAATAGTGTTCGACATCTATTATTCCGTTTGAACTTACTTTGACCTATCTCCTGTGTTGCACGTTGCATGAAAATGAGCACCCTTGCAGTTAAAACTGAGCAATTGGTAATTGCAAATGTACCATTCTAGAAGACTGCTAGTATGTCATAGATTTTACCATGCTAGTATGCTACCGTCAACAAACAAACAAGAAACACATGTTGAAAGTCTACAGTTCGAAAGGTTGAGCATTGTTGAAGGTGGGTCAGCTAAGTAAGCCTTATCATGGTAACGAAACAGCATACATGGTAATTTGGTGGCCACAATGTCCTTTGTTCTAACAGTAAAATGTGGAGGTTTACCGAAAAATTCGTTTCCTACTTTAAAACATTTGGCAAGACACATATGAGAACAGACAAACAATGAAACAGAAGTCCCAGCTAACTTAATGGGGATTTACAGAGCAGAGATTTTGCAAAACGGCCAGTAAGAAGTTACTAGAGACTTTCGGAGGTTTGAAACAGGAAGAGTATACATAAATTACACACAAAAAAAAAAAGAATGGAGGGCACAAAATTCAGATAACGTATAATCAATTAAACATGCTATGACGAGAAATACATTAAGATGGTATGCCTAGTGACAAACCCTCGATGAAGTTCCTCTGAATTCCAATGCGCCAGCCAAAGGAAGAGTATATGAACACCAATAATTACCACAACATGAACTCATGTGTCACAAGTTGCACGAATTGATTCCATCTTTGCAATCCCTCGTCAAGTTGTTGAATGTTTCAATTTGTGCCTTTGCTCTATAGAATACCTCAGTGTCCACAATCACCCTCATGTACCCATCAAACGGCACCGGCTTCCCACCACTGAGAGCTGTCGTCTCATTGTACCATTCACTGGTACTCGACCAAAGCTCCTTGTAATCATCAAGCAGATGCACATGGAAGTGTGACCTGAGCTTATCAAAGTAGTTATAGAATGGCTCATTGGTCGCAATATAGAGGTTCCGCATCGGCTTAATAAGCTTGGTCAACTTATCTACCAGCGCATCCGGCGATGTGTCGGCATCCAAGTTTGGATACATCTGCTTGTTCTGCGCCTTCCACCCTCGGATCACATGCACACCATCGTAATCCCAATCCATCCTACCTGCAATCTCAGTTACAATGTTCATCAGCCTCTTTGATTTCCAAATAGCGTACCAAGGCCTCTGGATGACCTTGGCAGATCGCCCTTCGCACACCCTGTACCAGTAATTCTCAGGCTCTTGCCCAGCAAACTGCCTCCAAATGATGTTGCTCTTGTCTCTCTTAAGTTGCATTGGAGTGACCTTGTATGTTGGTACCTTCCGCACTGTGATCCTGCCTGGACCCTTCTTCTTGTCCCAGCGCCGCCAATCCTTCAGGAAGTCCCCTTCCTCCACCAAAGACACCGTCTCCTTCAAGTGCTCAAAATCAAAATAATACCTAAAATCCTTGCCATCCTCATCCTTCCCACTCTCTGTGTGCGCCCCGGACAAACACATATTCAGATCCATCACAAACGTCCGGTTCAAGAACTTGGCTTCACCAAGCCCACACAAGAAGCTCCATATGAACTGGTTCATGCTCTTGCAATGGTCGCCACCTCTCATGTAGTACAAGTACCTTCCTTTCTTGAACTCTGCCTCTGACCCGACCACTGGGATGGTATCATTGATCTCCGCGTCCACTGGTGGCGCTGCGACACGCGGGTTCTTAGAACCCTTCCGACGCGGCGGGCGGGCCGCATTCGTCCCTGACCGGAACTTGCCGACGCGAACAATATCAAGAGCGCACCCATCGCCGGAGGTAAGGCTGAAGCGGCGATAGTCCCTGTACCGTCGCCACGACTTCTCCCGCCGGTTACGGAACCTCCAGGCGACGTCACACTCCCCCTGTTTCGGGCCGGGCACCGGCGTCTCGTAGCTCAAGAACACAATGGACTTCCGGAAGAACGCCTTGGCATTGAACGCCTTGACGGAGGCGAGGACGCGAGGGTCGGAGCAGTTGAGCGGCGCGTCGGGGTCGCAGCTCCCCGCGGTGGCATTCACCGCGTCGGGCGCGGCCTGGTCCGGGTCCCGCGGCGCCGCGGCGGTCGGGGCGGAGGAGCTGAAGTCCTCGCCGGTGGGGAGGAGCGAGTCGTCGGGGAGGAGGAAGGTGGAGTTGGGGAGGACCCTGGAGAGGGAGGTGGTGATGGCGGCGGAGGACTGGAGCCAGGGGTCGGGCGGCTGGTAGGTGACGGCGACGACGGTGACGACGAGGACCGCGAGCACGAAGAGGGAGAAGCAGACGTTGCTGGCCGCCTTGATGAGGGACTGCGCAACGGGGACCTCGCCGATGGGGGAGGGCCTGGAGGAGGAGCGGCGGCGGGGGCGGTGGTCGTCGCCGGAGCCGGGGAAGAGGGGGGAGTCCTCGTCGTGGTCTTCCAGGTCGGAGGAGGACATGGCTGGTGGGTTGGATCTGGGAATGGAGGTGAGATTTGGAGTGTGGGAGGAGTAAAGAGGGCGGCTGGGCGGGTGGGTGAAGGATCGTTTCAGTTGGTGTGGGAGAAAGGAGGGTCGGGCCGGGAAAGGCGGGGGCACTGCTATGGTGACAACTGACGACGAATCGCATACAAATTGGATAGTAATTAAAGTATACTTGTATCTATTATTTTTTAAATTTAAATATAAATTGGACAAACATTGGATATAAATTATATAAATTGGACAAACATTGGATATAAATTTAGATTGGACAAATATCAAATACGAATTTAGATTAGATTATACTTCAAATCGGATTAAATTAGGCCATTTTTCGGATTCCGGTAATTGTTCGTGATCTCTTCTATTTAAAATATGACATCGAATTGTTTTAACACTTTAAATTGATAAATAGCGGACTCTAACATATAACTGCGTATTAAATGTTAACAGTAATAAATGAATCATTCATCTCACGTATTTGCATAATACAACTTATGATGATAGCTTCATATCCTATGTCACAAATGAAGTTTACCAAATTGATACTGGTTTTATAATAATACTTATGCCCCTTTTCCTCTAGTTTATTATGTAATAATTGATCATTGATGTCATTTTGCCACTAATCATAACTAATTCTAGATATATTGTAAATAAATCGGTTATAAATATACCAAATCTGGCTAAAAAGAGCATGCAAAGCTTTATTGAGGATGTGCCAAAATAAAAAAAATACCAAATTAAAGTACACCATGATAACAGGCTCGTTAACATAATCGAAATGCATATATAATATGCTCAATTTAAAGGTCAAATGTAAAAGACATATATTAGCTAGCCGCTGCTATTATATCTGCAGAATCCAGATCTTATTCAGATATCCAGATCCGAATTTGCATCAGACCATACCGGGTTCACATCCGACGTCTAAATCTACACTAATTTATCATCTGAATTAGGATCAGTTTTCTATGCGAATTTAGATATTAAGTATTCAGATTTGACAAATCCGGATAATTCGATCGAATTCGAATCCGTTTTCCCCCCTAGGCACTATCTTGATGTGTCGGCGTCGAAGAATTTTTTTTAGGAGGAAGGAAGATAGCGCACGCACACATGGTGCTAACTAAACGTGGCCAATTGGGTCGGGTCGGGCTAACCATTGGTCCAACCTAGGTACGGCATGGTCCAAAACTAAATGGGTTGCTACCTCGATTCAATGGGGCGATCTGGCTAACACGCACAATACCATGTCTTGTTAGGCACAAGTGAGCATACCATGGCCTGCTAGGGCCGACGGTGTAGGAGTCGAGCCGATGGCAGTTCGACGGATGTGGCAGGTGGCAACGACAGAGGAGCCTAGTAGGTGGGTGGCAAAGAGAGTAGGGGTGGGTGGGAGGCGACGCGCTGGAAGGTGGGGGTGGGCCAAGTAGTGGAGAAGGTAGGTGTGAGGTGGCACGCGTGGTGGAGAAGTGATGGAGGGATCGACGAAGGGAACGGTAGAGGAAGTAGGCCAGTGGAGGGTGACCATGTGGGCGCCAAAGTGGGGAAAGTGGCGGGGGCTAGGCGAAGCAGAGTGACCGGACCACTGGAGGAGGTGGAGGGCTAGAGGTCAGGGAGGTAGTGAGCAGAGCGGCTGAGCAGGGGAGAGGAGCAGCTCGCAATGGCAAGGTCACCGAGGTGGTTAGCAACCGGGTCCGCGCCTAATGGATCGCCGGCCAGGCCTGGTTGGCACAACACAACTGGATCTCAATTGCTACACATGATCTACTTTTAGGCTTTAAGGAGTCTATCGCATTCGAAAAAGTATATTAAGACTGCGTATAATCCTAGATTTACTCTAGTGTCTAGACAGGCAACTACTAGAGATCTAGTTAAGTATTATAATAACGACAGTAATAAACTAAAAGAATTGTTCAATTCATACACATTTTTTGTTGCCTTGACCTTAGACGCATGACAAAAACATTTTCTCTTTTCTGTCTCTTTATTTATATATCTCAATTATTTATTTATCTTAATTAAGTGAATAGTCTCTTTATTTATCTTAATTTTTATCACTTTATTTATTTATTTATTTCTCTCCCTCCTCTCTCCGGCTTCCTCCCCTCCTCGCTTCCTTTCTCCCCGCTGCCACCTCCCTCCCTAGTGCCTGCTCCCTCTCGCACTCCGCTGCTAAGCAGCATCCTCCTCCCTTCGTGGCCCAACCGCCGCCTCCTTGGCTCCTAGCTCTCTCTCTTCCCATCGCTTGCTCCTTCTCATGCTCCGTCACTCAGTCGTCACCTCCTCCCTCCTTGGCCCGGTTGTTGCCTCCTCCCTCCCTGCTGCCTCCTCCTCTCGCGGCTCGCGCTCCTGGCTCCACTCTCTCCCCTTCACCAGCGTTGGTAGCGGCGAGCACACCAAGGAACACTGTCAGACCCAGATTTTTCAATCCGAATCTACTGTGTTTCACTGCACTAATCCCTGGATCAGTAGTTAGTGCACACAGGTACATTGCTGAATCATTTCATACATCGCATAATCATTCAATATATTACATAAATTGAAATACACCACGTCGGGTGATAGAGTTACAAAAGGGGGCCGATTGGGTCAAATGTCTTCATTACAAACATGTAGCGGAATCATAGCAAAAGTAAACCCAAAATCCACAGGCAAGCGACTGGAAGGGTATTGTGTGCATTATATGTCACCAGCTATCTAGTAACATACGTGCACACAAAGCCGGAAGTCCACTTGTCTATGCCTAATCTACGGGGCCTACGCCTTAGTCTCTTTCGTTATCCTTCTCCTCCGTAGCGGGAGCATCCTCATAAGCATAATGGTCTTGTGCTCCTGTTTCTGAATTTTGTCGCAAAAGCGAGAGTGAGCACTCCAACCCCGTGCTCCGCGAGCCAACACACAGAATGCAATATTTAACATGTATGGCTAATCAAAGGAAGGTTGGGGCTTTTTTTTTGCGTAGAGTGCTTTTGAATACAATTACTTAAAAATTCCTGAGACCTAGCATTTTGAACCCAAGTATAAGTTATGAAAGAATGCAATAATTATAGTGATTCAGATTCCATCCACCGTTACATGGCATCTGCACCATATAGCAATTCTTCAGCGTTATAGCCGCTTACATTACCACTGGGATGACACCCAGGTCAATTCCAAACTAGGGCAGTCCTTCGCCCTTCAAGTCTTTTCATACCCAGTTTTCAATATTTTTAAAACAGAACTATATCCAGTTAAGTTCCCATGTCCGCCCTTGACCGTGGGCACGGCTATTCGAATAGTTTTGACTCTGCAGAGCTTGTACACTTTCACCACAAGAGATAATCAACTCTGTGACTGTAGGAGCCCAGATTATTACAATCCGGAACCCTCTGTGATTTTCTCGCACTATTCCTGGATCGGTAGATAGTGCTCACGATTGCGATAATGAATATCAAAATACATATCATGCGGAAGCGTAAATATAGTAATAGACTTACTCATGGGCGATTAGGCGAAATCAATAAATTGCAGAATGGAAGAACGAGCACACATGTGGGACCTTCAGACATGCCCACAGCAGCACCAACTGGAGGTTCGCGACCTAGCCCTTGACATCATCATCTTCTCTCGCCAGCTTGTCCAATCTTGTTGCCGAGGCGAGGTGATTTGATTCTCGCTTCGTATTTTGTCGCAAAGCGGCGTGAGCACTCCGACCCGTGCTCGCGAGCCAATACACGAATGCAAATAAATAGTATGCATGGCTAAACAAAGGAGAGGCTCGGGTTATTTTATTTGCCATAAAACGCGTTTAGTAGCATTTCTATTATTATATCATATTGTTATTTTTGTGACCTAAAGACTCCTCACCGCAAATGACATCATTGACTTAATCCACCAAAGACTCACGCTCTTTATTAACTGATGTCTAAGACTCCCAACAGTGATTGCCATAATTGACTTAATCCACCAAAATTACACTTCCTCTATTGAGTGCTCTCTAAACTCCAAACAACATGTGTCATACTCTATTCAATCCACCGATCATATTCTTTATGTATTGGTTGCTGTTTAGGACTCCAAACAACAAGTAACATTATCCAATTATTCCACCGATTATACACCTTCTATATTTATTGCTGTCTAGAACTCCCAACAGCGTGTGACATTATCTAATTAATCCACCGAACATTCCCGTCAAGATTTTCTAACAATCCAAACCTTTTTATTATTGATTCAACTCCACCAAGAATATCATCAATCAAGCCCACGATTCAATATTATATATCCACCAAGAATATCATTGATCAACTCTACAATTCATCATTTTATATCCACCAAGAATATCACTAATCAAGAATTATAATCCAATACTTGTATTATTCCTCCAAATTCCTGAAAATTCAATTAGATCAATTATCTAGCTTATCTATTCAACTGGACTCCACCCATTTATTTCTCCCAGAACCCACACTATCATTTCCTATTTATGATCGACATGAATCCACCAATACCTTTATGTGTACACTACAAACATCTATTTCCTTTACTCACGACCCTGCTTATTCTTTCCATATTTTATTTTGTAGGAATAGAAATGCCACTATTTGAAATACAATACATAAAATTTCCTGAGACCTAGCAGCTTTGGAACAAAACATAATGTTCAAGGAATATTAGCATGATTTTCCATACATATGGCATCACACCATATGCCTAATATCACCATAATTTTTCCATACATATGCCTCACACCATTGGACATCTTTCAGCGTTATAGCCGCTTAACTTACCACTGGGACGACACACAGGACAACTCAAATCAGGGCTTCCGCTGCCCTCCACTTTTCCACTTCCACCCACAAAGTTTTTTGAAATAGAACTATATCTAGTTAAGTTCCCATGTCCGCCCTTGACCGTGGGCACGGCTATTCGAATAGTTTTGACTCTGCAGAGTTTGCACACTTTACCCACAAGAGACAGTTCACTCGTTGCCCCACACGATTCCTTGGACGTGCAGTTGAGCAAACCATCACAATAACCGTTCAATGTACCTCGCCCCTTCCATCATCTCAACCCTATGAGCTTGGCCCGCTTGCGGCAGGTCTCATAAGTTGTGCGGGATGTTCTCCTTCTGAACGCCTAGCAGCTGGCTACCCACACTGCTAGCACGCCACAACAGAACTTCACCCTCCACGGATGCCCCATTCAAGCCGTCACACTGACTGCCACTTGCACTACCTCACCTCCTCCACCTATGACGATGACTTTCGGGGTCCGGTAAATCTACTAGGCCAAGTTGTACTTTACAGACTTGTGGTTGTACTTGTTTTACAGGGGAGGTCATGACAAGATTCAGTCCTTAGGGTTATCTGGGCGGTTCTACCACAAACCACACTCTCGTGCACACCTGCACCATACCCCCGAACCATCCGCCCAGATATTTAAGCAAGTTGGGGTTTTTAGGAACATAAAATAATCATATCCAACATATACCAGTCATTACCACCATGACTGCCCAACCAAATTTTCTCATGATTGAAAGTGATGCTTGACCATTCTTGCGCCCATGAATTTCTAAGCAATACTAAGCATGGTATATAATTATGGACTTATTTTCGAAAGGTTACCATTATAATTTTTGCTAGGGCGACAAGGTTCTCATGTTCAAATATTCCAAAGGAGGGACAATATTTATCAAGTTAGATAATAGGCATTTAACTAGAATTCTAAATTAAACATGTATTTGCATATAAAATAACAGCATGCAATTTGATAATTTAAACAAAAGTAATTTGCAGAAAATGCAGGTTCAACATGATCAAAGTATTGACTCGCCTTGCGCGGTTTACCGCGGTCTTGAGCTCACTCAAAGCTTTCTCATTTGTCGATCTTGAGGTTCGGGTCTTTATCTCCACTTCGATCTTGGCCTCGCTTGATCCTTGACTCTTCCGGACTCCAATTTCTAATTACGTGCTAAGCAACTGAATTCAAATAAAGGCAAATAACTCAAAAGATCCAAATAAACTTGATTAATTTTATATTGATTAAATAGGTGATTTGAGACGAGGTTAATTGGACGCGGAGTATTGTCGGGGCCGAACTAGCAATGATTGGTAGCAAGGCATTCAACGAAGAAGGGTTTATGACACAAAAACATTAATGGGATTATCTTGCTTTAGATTTGGGGAGGACTAAGTTGAGCTGGCCATTAAACACTATGGCTTACTCTATTTTATTTAATAACTTCTTTTTATTATTTTTATATTTATCAAGGAAGTTCCATGAGCTAGGTTAGACCTATGATTTGGTGGACAAGTTTTAGCTGAGCTTTGTTTTTGTCAAGCGTTAATCTTCAGGGCATAGGCTGTATATATAGAGATGTATATAGTTTTTAGTTTACCAATTAAATATTAGAGTCCGGTTTTATAGCATTTTATGGCTCAACATTTTATGTATCCTCAGTTATTACTAGGCTTAGTTTAATTTGAATTATGATCTATTTATACGGGTCGGAGCTTGCTATACTCAATCATGCTTGACAGTATTATTTACTAAATCTAACGTTGAGGTTTAACTGGGGCACCATTATCATTTCATCTATACCTTTGTTGTTATTATTAGACTTAGCTTTATTTATTTATCTAGCAGGCTTGTTTTATAAGGTTATATTTCAAGATTTGCTATTTAGCAAAATATAACACTAAAATTTATTTGTCGATGGCACTCTAGTGATAACTACTATTTACGCAACTACATTAGGTAGCTTACTTTTAATCACCCAATGACCTAAGGGGCTACTTTATTACAATTGCCACATATATATATTTTTCTAACATGACATTTCTACTTAGGGACACTCTTTTGATTAAAGGTTGTTATCAATTTATGTATCTTCTATACAAATCATGTACCTTTAGTTGTTGTTTTCATGCAAAGTAAGTTGTCAAGAAAGATCGTACGTATGTACATTAGGTGATGACCGGGCTTGCTATTTATAGTTACATTTGGTGTCAAATTTATTTTCCCCAAATTTAACTTGGAAGTCTTTTTGGTTGGGTGTTTATTACTTTTAGAACTCTCTTTTATTATTGCCTACACTTACTTTTTAGGTTAAGCTAACTAATAAAGACACCTTGCTCATGCTTATATGGTAATTAACCAATATTACATCTTAAACAAATTCATTTACAGCCTAATAAGATTTGTTGGCTAATTACTTTGATATGAATTTTAATTAAGGTTCTTGTGATAAATGGACATTTACACAAAAGAACCATCTTCTATTAATATTACATTATAAATTTTTAGATCTAGAGTAACTAAATAAAGGCACACTAATTACTCATACATGATGACTAACTTAATATTAAATCTTAAATAATGCTATTTATGCCCTCTCTAAAATTATTAGTTTTCATAGACTATTTCTTAATTTTGTTTTCCCTAGCTTTTCCTCAGTTGAAGTGGCTAGCAAAACCAAATAAAAAGGGAAGAAAAACATGCGCCCAATGGGAATTGAACTCGGGAGCTGGGGGAGGCTGTCTTAAGCTCACTGGGTAAGCCAATTGGACCGGCGGCCCTTTGCGACAGGGTAGGGGAAAACGTTTTGCAAGAGGCGACTATGAAACTGGGCTCCTCCATTCGGCCAAAACAGGGGAGGCGCACGGCGGTCGGGGCAGTTTGGCTCGCCGGCGCGTCCGGTGGCCGGAGGGGCAGTGAGCATGCAAAATGGGTCGTTTCCGAGGTGAGGAAGCCTGGGGGGTTGCGTCTCCGGCCGGGAAGGCGTCGTGGGCGGCCAGCACGAGCTCGTGGCGGCCGGTGTAGGGGTGAAATGTGGCGGCGCCGCCGTGGTGGGGGAGAGAGAGATTGGAGAGGGGCGTGAGCAGGAGTGGGTCACGGGGGTGCTCACCGCGGGTTTGGTTGAGCCGGGGAAGCACCGAGGCGCGCGCAGACGGAGCTGCGACGGTGCGGGAGGCCATCGGCGCCGCGAGCTACTGAGAGAGAGAGCGGGGCGGTGCTCGGGAGGCTCTGTGGAGACCGAGGTGCTCCGGCGAAGGAATCGGCCGACGTCTAACGAGCAAGAACGGGCGGCGGCGGCTCGGCGGAATTGGGAGGATGAACCGTGCAACAAGCTTGGTGCATGAAAATTGAATTGGTTCGGTGGGAAGGCGGTTGAGGAGTGGAGGATTGCTATGACGCTCCGATTTGGGAGTAGATGGCCGAGCGGTGGAATTGTGCGGGAAAGTTGCGCGGTGAGCTCACGTGGCCACTGGGAAGAAGAGAGAGGGGAGGCGTGGGGAGGCTGGATGAGGTTGAATGCCATTTATAGAGTTGGGAGGAAGCCACCGTGGC
Source organism: Dendrocalamus sinicus (assembly GCA_036346575.1). Taxonomy (NCBI): domain Eukaryota; kingdom Viridiplantae; phylum Streptophyta; class Magnoliopsida; order Poales; family Poaceae; genus Dendrocalamus; species Dendrocalamus sinicus. The sequence goes on along the minus strand of CM070660.1, from coordinate 3,114,909 downwards.
GGTGAGCGAGGTACAGCGCGAATAGCGGGCGGCATGGGCGCGAGACAACAACGACGTGCGGCCGCAGAGGGGGCGACGGGAGTGGTTCGGGGCAGGGCATGGCGCTCGGTGCAACTTGACAGGGGCGAGGACGACGCGAGCTCCACGGACGACGTGCGCGCTGCAGGCCGTGGTCCGGGTGTGACGGGCTGGTCCTGTGGATGACGGAGCGGCATGGAGGACGGAGGGAGAAAAATAACGAGAGGAGGAGGAGGAGCCAGCTCGCGCGGAGGAAAGGAGGGGCGCTCGGGCCCAGTCGCAGAGAAGAAGGGATGTGGGGGCGCCGGCCCACTGGGCAGTGGAGAGAGAGAGGATAGGGAGAAAAGAAAAGGAGAGGGAAAAAGAGAAAAGGCTAGGGCCCACATAAATTTTCATACTTGTATTTTCTTACTGCTAAAGTTGTCATTGCATGTGTATAATTTTGTAGATATATTTATATGTATTATCCACATGTATCTGTATTCCACTTATTTGTTTCTATTGTTATTTGTGCCATTATTTTCAGAAATGAAATTTTATTGTTTGAATTCAGGCCATCCCATCATTTTATGGATCATCTTTTCAGATTCGTATTTTAAATTCTTGTTCTCTATTATTTGAACTTTTCCTTTTACTAGTGTTTGTTTCTCAATATTTTTGCTTGCATGACACAAAACTCAAGTGATCTTCAATTAAATATTCAGAACCAATCTGAATGCCAGCAAAATGCAAGAAAAATTTTAAAAAATTCATATTTTTGAAGCCTCCAAAAATTTGGGATGTTACAGTGCCCCACATGATACCTTAGACATGTGGTCGAGCAGATCATCACAGTGACTTTTCAAAGTATCTAGGCCCTTTCGTCATCTCACCTTATGGGAAACTGCCCACTTGCGTTGGGTCCCACTATGCGCGGGATGTTTCCCACAGCCACTACGCAGTCGGGCTTCTACTTCCCGCAACGTAGGACAGCTGGGAAACTTCACCCCCCACTGGTGTCCCTTCAGGCCCCCTTGCCATAGCGTAGCCCTTTCAACCCCCTACCAGTGAGATGAGTCCGGAAACTTCGATTAATTTACTTAGCCAAGTCGTACTTTACAGACTTGTGGTTGTACTGTTTTACCCGGGAGGTCATGACAAGATTCAGTCCTTAGTGATATCTGGGCGGTCTATCACTAACCCACTTTGTGCTTCCACTGCACCACACTCACACCACATCAATCCCTTCCGCCCAGATATTTAAGCAAGTTGGGGATTTCGGGAGCATAAAATAATCATATCAACATATGCCAGTCATTCCCACTATGACTGCCCAAATCAGTTTCTCCTGATTAAAAGTAATAATGATGTTAGGGGTATTCCAGCGCCCCCTGAGTATTTATGCAGCACTTAGCATAGCATATCTTTAGGGACTTATTTTCGAAATGTTACTATTATATTTTAGCTAGGGCTACAAGGTTCACACATTCAAATATTCCAGAGGAGGGGTAATCTGATTCAAGGTAAACAATGGGCGTATAACTAGAATATTAAATTAGCATGTATTTGCATAAAAATAACAGCATGCAATTTGTTAATTTAAAACAAAGTAATTTGCATGAAATGTAGGTTCAACATGATCAAAGTATTGACTCGCCTTGGTCACAGTGGTCTGGTGCTTGATTATCCGGAGCTTCTAGGGCTGCTGCCTCGAACTCTTCCTCTTGAGCCTCGTAAGCTATTTTAATCGTGCGCGAAAATTTGGATAAAAAGAAAACATCAAATCAACAAAAATATCACCAGAAATTCAAATGAACTCTAAAAATTATGATTTCAGTTCCATTGAACAGATCTTGATTTTAGATGAATTTAGAAATTTGTCTCATCCTATTTGGAGTTAAAATGAAAAATTTATGTCCATTTGAATATTTCAGTCCAATTAAATCTAAAAATTAATAAATTTCTGACAGTGGGTCCCACATGTCATATATTTCATTTTTATTTTATTATTATTTTTATTTGCTTATTCTTGTGTCTATGGCCAGTGGGGTCCACATGTTAGGGTATATCAGACACTGGCAGGTGGGGCCCTGGTGCTCTGGACCCATTTGTCAGTTGGTAACGCCGCAGTGGGGCCAGCAAGCAAGCCGCCCACCACCGACAAGCGGGCCCAGTGTCGGAAATTAAAAGAATGCTCGATCGCACGCGCGGAGCCGAGGCTTGAACGCGCGCATGAGAGTGTGGGGGAGACGAGCGCTGGTAACCAAGTGAGCGGGGAGGCGTTGCCTACCCTATATGGAGGATAATTCCTTTTGAGGTATGCCGTGGAGGAGGCCGGCAGAGGAAGAAGAAGGCGGTGGCGACGGCGGCGAGCGGTGGCCGGAGAGGTCCGGGAGCTTCGTGAAATGTAGTCCCTGGGTGATGGTGAAGCTGCTGGTGTAGACGGCCGAGATGAAGGGGCACAGTGGCGGGCCGGCGGCGCGTGAGGGCGGCGGCTCGGGTAGACGTTCGGCACCGGCAACGGAGAAAGACCGGGGAGCTCGGTGGAGGGCGGATTCTGCTTCGCCAGGTTCTGAATAGGGTGTAGGAGGGAGGAATTGGCCGGAGGTGGTCGGAGTCAACGGCGGCTCGGTCACCGGCCGTGAGGGAGAAGACGTCGCCGGCGGGGATTGAGGGCTCTACGGTTCAATTGCTTGCAGTGGATGGAAGAGGGAAGTGTTGCGGCGCGGTTGAGACTCCCGGGCAGGGCTTTTATAGCCGGGAGAGAGGGGGCGCGGCGAGACAGCAGCGGCCTCCGCCCTGTTCCCGCTGGCAGGGGGGATGGAGGCAATCTCCTCCGAGATTGTCTGGGAGAGGGAGGTGACGGTTCTTTGAACTTGGCCCCGGAGGTGTGAGATGGATTGGCTGCGGCAGCGCGAGAGGAAGCTAGCGCGAGAGGGAGTGGCAACGCTGGCACGTGGAGAAGAAAGAGTCGGGGGAAGAAGAAGGAGCGGGGTGCTCGGGCCCGCTCGCAGAGGGAGAGGCGCGGGGGAAAGAAGGCGGGGCCACCACGCAGGCGTGGCCGGGACAGCGCGAGAGGGAGCCGGGCGGCCACGCGGCAGCGGGAGGAGAGGCGCAAGCGGGGGCGAGAGGCGGGCGGTGGATGCGCGGGCGGGATGACGTGCCGCGCATCGGGGCCGGCCAGGTGGCGGCCCGAGAGGAAGATTCTCCTTTTTACTTTTAAAGATTTTCAAAAATGCGCAGTTATTTGAATAAGCCTCAGAAAAATATGAAATTACTTCCAAAAATTTCAGGAAAATTCACAGAAGTGCATGAGGACACTCTGGACTTAACAAAAATATTTCCAACTGTTGTTGGTATGTAATTTATTTGCTTCCCTTGTTATTCATGCCATTATTTAAAAATGAGGGTGTTATGTTTTAACCAAATTTTCCCCCAGTACTTTCTGGATCATCTTTTCAGATTCCTACTTAACTTTTTAAATTTTTTAATATTTAAACATGCTTGTTTCCCCTTGGTCCTTTTGTCTTTTTGGAACCTTCATTAAATTATTCGGAAAAATACCATAAATTCCAAATTCAAATAAACCACATTTACAAAAGAAATTCAAAAACTTTACATTTATAGATTTAAACTTTCAGGATGTTACAAACACGTAGCGGAGGCAGCGTGGGCATGCATGCTAAAACAGACCATCTTTAGCCTATGAGGCTATACTTGCTTGGGCCGGTACGGCACAGCCCAGCTTGTAGCCTTCTTGGGCCATGTCTAGATCCAAGACGAAGTCCATAAACAAGCGCGACACGACCCAATTAGTTAATCGGATTAACTGGGCCATGTTTACATGGATCCGTGTTGGGTAGCCTATTTGGCCATGTCTGGTGCTAATCTCCGTGCTCTGTCGAAAATCGAAAAATCTGTGGCACTATCACCGGTGACTAGCATATGCATACCTTATGGAACTAGGATGTGTTCCCAATGGTAAAGAGCGAGCGACAACACCTCCAGCTAGTGATCGTGTGAGTTCATAGCATTGCTTGCAAGGATCGGCTCAACCTATTCGAAAACTCCAAGCCATCCTATGTCGAGAGCAAACAAAAAGGTAAAAAACCCAAACTACTGAAAACACTTCCCGGTTCTGAGCTAGCAATTGAAGTGATCTTCTAAGGCAGAGAAGCTTGAGTAGAGCTGGGCCGAACGACGCCTAAGTATCATCATTGGGCTGAAGCCCATATCTTGAGATCCAGGTCACAGTAACAACGGGCCAAGACCAATTACAAACTAACAAGTCACTAGCCCCGTTCTTAGATGCCAAAATAAAATACTTGGATCTGACCAAATCTAGCCCAAAATGGTCAATGGTTTTGAAATTCTGACTATTCATGGAAAACAATACGTAGAGTATATGGTCATACATGATTTTAACCAGTATAACTAAATTCAGTACAATATCTATATAATCTAACTATAAATTCTATCTTTAAAAAATATATTATTTAAACTGGCAATTGATCATATACCCTCCATTTAGATGGAAATTGAAGATTTACCCTCTTGGCCTACGTGTCAGTGACTTATGATGACCCTACGTGTCATTGAGATGTGGAGGATAAATCCTCAATTTCCCAACTAAAAAGAGAGTATATAATCCAATCTCCCTTATTTAAAAGATAAATACTACAGCAAACAAAATCAAAGCCCATCCGAACTCACCTACGACTCCGAAGACTCGTCTCGACTTGTAGGCTGAGCAAACGAGAGGAGAGAGAGAGAGAGAGAGAGAGAGAGAGAGAGAGAGCGGGTAGAGGAGGAGATGGGCGGACTGGAGCAGGAGCAGAGCCTGAGCCTTGGCGTCCTCATCGACGTCGTCGATGAGCAGTGGATGCGCGACACGCTCCCCGCCGACGGTATGCGCCCTCTCCTCTTCCCCCCTCCTACGCTTCCTCGGGTCGGTGACCTAATCGACCCCCTCACCGTGCTGCTGCTCCCTGCGCTGGTTTTGCAGACATCCCCGTGCCGCCGGCCATGGCCGTCAAGACCGAGGACACCGAGGACCCAGCACCGGCCAGTACGTTCGCATTCTACCTATCTATCTATCCCTTTCCTCTCTTGCTCAGTCCGCAACTTTACAATCCATTCCGATCTGCGTGAGACGATAGCCAAGTGGCGGACTGCAAGAACTGCCAACACTAGCCCATAGGAACTATATCATGGGATGCATCCTCACGGTGACAATGTAGTTAGCAAACTTCGTTTGTGGATTGTGGTACATCCCGTCAAACGCAGAGTTTCAATCCCCCGTGCTGTGTGGCTGTTTTCTATTAGATTTCCAATACGTAGATAGTTCTTTTTATCCCTCTTTTGCCTGAATTCTGGAAGAACATCCATTTCTTTTTAATTTTTGACCATGTCAAATGAATCATATAATCTATATATATGGTTGCTATTTGTTGGGCTAGTGAATGGTTAAATCTGGTTTGTTGGTTGTTTATAATGAACTGACGAATATATTATTTCTTGAGCAAGATACTGTTTGGCCACTTCAATGCGCAGTTTTATTAGTTATATTATATGCAGTAGTTTACCATTCCAGTGTTTCTTTTCTTTGCTATCTAGTACTTCCGTAAAAGCAAAAGTAAAAGCATATATGTTTATGAACATGAAGCAAAAACTTGAAACTAGTAAAGAAAGCTTGGTATTCTTTTTAAATTTTCCCTTCAAAACTCCGCAAATATGAAAAACAAACCTGTCCTAAGACTATAAATAACAAAAGGTCAAAAGAACAAACTTGAATACAGCGAGAATTAGTCCATTCTCATTTTTTACTAGAGCTGTCACATTTAAAACACAATCATTTCAATTTATTCTATGCAAATGAGTGTACTCTTTGTGTTGTTATAATTGTGGTTTAAGCAATACATTTAGTAAAATTCCAGAATTACGTATGAACAAGTATATATGATTCCAATTGAGATAGAGTGATATGAGCAACAATAAAAAAAGTTAGAGAACAATTATCTAACCTCAAATCACCCAGAAAAGAAATCATACCGACAGATGTTCAATTAAAAAATTAACAATTAGCTTAAAGCTCAAATTGTATTTGATTTATTTGCTCTCAGATGTTGGGCTGCACTTGTAAAAGAACAAGGTCTCCTCGCCACTAAATGGTCTAAATTAATCAATGATTTTAGTGACAATCACAAGATATTCTGCTATTTACGAGTTCTACAACTTACCACATTAATCATTAACAGCTCAGAATATATAAATAATCAGGCAAGCTACCAATTAATTCAACGGAGTGCAACTATGAGGAACTGTACTAACAGAATACCAACAATAAGCCATGGACAATGGCAGCAAGTAAACTGATATGATTCAAGCTACAGTAAGTACAAAAACAACAACTAGAAGCTATTGAACAACTCAGGAATTAGCAGAATTCTCTACAGATTGTCACTAAATCTCATATAGATTGATTTATCTTCATCGAGTAGTTTAATACCCACAAATTTCATTCAGAGTCACCCAATACTAGTGTGGATAAATCAAGAACAGAATTAACTCACTAGTATACACACACCGAGAATGACAGCCGAATAGCACACCAAGAATGACAGCCGAATCAGCAAATAACCAAAACTGAATAACTCACTGTAGTGGCAGCACTCAAAGCTGCCAAGAAGCCTCACGGGCAAAGCACGCCATTGAGGACGATGACCTAGAAAACCAATTGCTGCCGCTGTGCCACGGTATACCGGCCCGGTTAACGGAGATATGATGCCCTCTCCACGAGTAGGAGCAGTGGAGCACACCCGCAATGGAGCCGAGGTTCAGGTGTTGCTGCACAAGAAAGCTCGCCAACAAGCACCGGCCAAGTGCACGGTCAAAACCACCACAACACTGATTCACACCAAACCACAATCTCCACACTTGGCCAGCTCTCAAACAATAGCAACAGTGAGATCAAGAATTGAAAGAAAGTTCTTACCCCACGAAAGCTCACCAAAGGATTGGACCAAGGTCGCTGCACCACCGCACGGGAACAGACGCACGCTCGGGCTCGGACAAGCCGTGGATCACCTCCGCCTTCTTCTGTTGTTCAAAGAATCAAGCCACAGGTTGTTGGAGAAGAGGATGCCGAGCCCAAACCCTCGACGCCGACCAAATGTCAGCCGGAGCAGCCAAGCCCAGATCAACCGAAATCAGTGAGAACAGCCAGCCAAAGAGAGAGTGGAAGATGTGATCTAAAAGAGGATTTTTTTTGTTGTATCAAAGGCCCAAGGAAAATCCCAACTAAAATAGAGAAATCATGGTGGCACTGCTGGGGATCAACCCGACAAAATCGTGCGAGAGAGGGGACGGAAAAACGGATCGGGAATGAGCCCTCATCCACGTTCCAATCCGTTCGGCTGAACGGATAAGCCTCCACCTCTCTCTCCCTCCCATATGACAAACGGGTCCCACCGGGCCAAATTTACAAATATGCCCAGCAAAATTCATAAATTACTGATATAGCCTCAAGTTCAACACTTTGTACATGTTAAAAGCCAAATTATTCATCACTTGCAATCAGCTACTATGATACCAGGAGCTTTGTTTCAGTTCATTTCTGAGCAATGTAAATGTGAATGTTTTATAATTGTAAGGCATCATTTTAAATGCTGAGCCCTATTTGCTGTCAGTACAATCACTGGCTGGTATAGATTTCCGACTTTTCTGATATGATCCTCTAATACCTAACAGATCAGGAAAGCCAACCAGCACAAGGGGATGTATGGCGTGATTCTGCCTTGGAAAATCTCTGATCTCTAATGATCTACAAGGTAAGAACACTGCTAGCTTGAGTATGACCGGAAATGGTATAAGAATAACTCAGGCAGAATACACCTTAATTTTTTTTAGATTAATTTCATGCTTCTACATATGCTGATTACTAGTCTGGAACACGTGTGTCATATTTTTTCTCGAACTACGCAGGAGAGCTGCGTGTCATTTCATTAAGATAGATAAAAAGTACACGAGTCTGGCAAGAACCTTCCCGAGTACAAGACACCCACACACACACGTAACTAGATTACAACACGCGCCACGGACTAAAACCAATACATACGACTGAGCCTCATTGGCGCTTAAAATCCAGAGGTCACGACCTAGCCAGAGATCACTGAGCTTGGAGGCACCCGCCATGCACCACAAACCACAATCTGTGTTAATGACCCTAATTACCTCCCGCACATTTGGCCTCATCTTCTCAAAACACATTCATTACGGTGTTTCCAGATCTCCCAAGCCACGAGGATTATCAGGAATTGAGACCCTTCGCAAGTCTTTTGCATGCGCCGAGATTGCTTTCTTCCACCAACCCAGAAACGGGACTCTGCGCCTCCCGGAGCCAAGTTAAATAGGCCCTGTGTTGAAGAATCATGACCGGACTTGGCGAGTGAGAACACATCCAACCAGCAAATGGTGAATCGACTCTCTACCGATCACGAAAGGACAAGCCTCGGATGGGGCGATCGCGCCGCTAAGCGATCACCGCCCAAAGACCGGTTGTGAAACACCACCATATGAAAAATTTGCAGCGTGGAGGTGCCCGGCTTTTCCAAATCCTTCGCGAAACCAAACTTAATGGTTCCAAAAAGAATGCAGCATAGGCCGATTTACTACTATATAAGCGATCGAGTAAACTTCCATCTAAATTGATCCGCACGCCCTGCCGCAAAGTCAAACCATCCACTAAATCCCGTGATCTGCAGAAATTCGACAATAACTCGCACGAAAGGGCCCTTTGATATCATCCACCCATTTACGATTCAGGAGAGCTAGAGCCACCGTCCTCCTCTCAACAGTTTGCTTATGGACAGATTTCACTAAATTAGGGGCAATCTCAGCTATGGTGCGACCATCCAACCAACGATCTTTCCAAAACAGAATTCTCTTCCCATTTCCCACAATGGCATCTACTGCAACATTAAACAGAGCTTGGGCATTTTGAGGGACTTGAAATGGGAGTCCTACCCAAGGCCTAGAGGGGTCTGTTTTATTGGCCCACAGCCATCTGATCCTTAAAGCCCAGCCGAGGAGTTCGAGGTTATGGATCCCAAGGCCCCCATATTCTAAGGGACGTTGCACCCTTTCCCAAGCTACCAGGCAGTTGCCCCCATTTGCCTGTTCATGTCCTTTCCAAAGGAAACCCCGCCTTCTTTTATCAATTGCTTTGAGGAACCATTTAGGAAGGTCCAAGGCAATCAGGAGGTAAATTGGTGCAGCTGTCAGGACCACTCTAACCAAAACCAGCCTCCCTGCCTTGTTCAACAGGGAAGCCTTCCATCCTGGGAGATAGTCTGCCACCTTATCAAGCAAAGGCAGTAATACCTCTTTGGAGGGTTTACCAATGGTGAGCGGAATACCAAGGTAAGTACATGGAAAGTTTTTGATTGAACAAGAAAGCAGATTCGCTGTGACCGCCAATTCATCCTCCGAGCAATGGATAGGAGAGACTGAACTTTTGGACAAATTGGTACGAAGTCCAGAAGCATGCCCAAACCGGTCCAGAAAAAATCTTATTACATGCAGATCCGAACTAGAAGGCCTCAAGAAGATCACAGCATCATCAGCATAAAAGGAAACCCGGTGCCGAGCTTGTTGAATGCCCAAAGGCTGCAGCATCTGTTCTCTAGTTGCATATTCAAACATTGAATTCAAAACATCCATAACAAGGATGAATAACATAGGGGAGAGCGGATCTCCCTGTCTAAGACCACGACGATGAAGAATAGTCTCCCCCGGCTCCCCATTCACCAAAACTTGAGTAGAAGAAGTAGACAGGATCAGGCATATTAGGTCTCGCCACCGCTGTCCAAAACCCACATGACGAAGCACCTCCAATAAAAAGGGCCAAGACACTGAATCAAAGGCCTTAGAAATATCCAGCTTTAGAAGGATATGAGCCTCCCTTTTCTTGTGCAGAGATCTCACCATTTGCTGGACAAAAATAAAGTTGTCATGAATACTTCTTCCCCTAACAAACGCACTCTGTTGAGGTGAAGGATTTCAGGCCTATAAGTTTAATTCACAGCTTTGCTAAGTTGGTGACAAAAGACGTGTGTCATATTTATTTTAGATCCGGAGTTGGATTGGTCTGAAAGAGAATTCCATGCATAGTATCTTCTTTTTCTTTAGAGTCATGCATAGTGTCTTCTTGACTTAACCAAAAATGTGATTGCTTGTTAGTAATGGAAAGTTCTGGCGGAAGCAAAGAATTAAAGGCCGAAGAAATCTATTAGAAACCCAAGAACATGTGTTAAAAGAGAATTCATGCATAGTATCGGCTCTCATCTTTACCAAGATACAATTGTTCAGGATCTACTGAAAGCTTTATCTTAAGCCAAGAATATAAAGATCCACTTCCTAACTCAAAAATACAAGCCGTTCACTGTTAAAGTCAAGAATATATTCTGATATATTGCCTGCAACAAGAATGTTTTCTGCAAGTTTAGTGGACATCAGTTGTCAATGGGAATGATCACGATGTAAGCCAAGTTGAATATATCACTGGTTTAGACTTCACAGGTTTTGAAATGCAATTATCATAACAAAACCAGCAAACTTTGAATTCAGAATATGTTCAGATGCAGTAAAGCAAGATAAGCACTTTGAAGAAAATTTGCTGAACTTCATGCAGAACAGGTGCATATAGAGCATTGCCCATTTTCATCATGTGATTATGTAGCATGTGAACTGGTGTGCTAGTGTATCCACTGCCTGATTTGGTGTGTATTGCAGTGCTTCTACAGATGAAGATACCATGCTGGGAATCTAGGAGCTGCATGGTACATTGTGGCTTCTTCGCTGCATAAATGTATTAAAATTCGTCTGAATTTACTGTACTATGTGGTTTGAACTTTGAACTGTAGTTTGTTGAGGCCGCATTTTAAATTGATGTAAATGCTCCAGATATTGGTAGCGTGATGACACTGAACCTTATCATAACTTATGCACTCCGTAGCCTGCTATGAATTCTGATGGTGATGATGACAGTTATTCAGTTACGTGGAAGATCTCAAATCATGACATCTTTTCAGAGTTTCTGACATGAAACTATAGAAGTTCATGTTTCATTGCTAGTGTTTCCTCTGGTATATTCTACCACACATAACATGTAGGCAGAATTTCTGACATGAGTAGAGAAACATCATTCCGACATAGATCCTTAACCAAGCATAAGGAATGTTTTGGTTGAAGCTGCAATGAAGTAGAGCACGCACATGACTTGCTTTCTGAACTGTGGCTGTTTTTCTACTGTGCATGCACATGCCGAGCCTCCTTGATTTTGTACTCGCGTGCCACATGTTGTACTGCTGCTCCATTCATGCCTTGCGCTGTAACTTGTACCGACTTGTGCATTTGCTCACTGCCTTTACAGGGAGGCACTAACCACCGAGGCATGCCTCTGCCGGCTTGTAACTTCATATGCTTGAATTGGTTTCTGTCTACGGCGCAACTTGCGTCCTATTAAAAGGGCATGTTAGGTTCAATCTTTGGTTGTCAATGTAAATAGTATTGTACGGCGACAGTGGCGGATCCAGGAATTTCAAAATGGGTATTCGAAATTACAAAATATTGTTCAATTGAAAATATAAAGGTCCACAGTAGCGAAAATTAAAGTATAATTATTTATATTAGAGACAACATGTCAAATAATATACATAAATTCTAAAATAATCAAAAATTAACACGACGATGCTTCATGCCTTGGGAACGAGATATAATGTCATGCAGATAAACACACAAAAAGGAAGCAATTTCAGAAAAACAGAACTCAAAGACTAATGGTTTTAACCATGATGATTGGAATTAGAGATGAACTGTTTCCTCGAACTACTAACCTAAGTCAAAGTTCAAATCGGAATAATCTATAATAGAGTTGTACAATCACAACGAGATGCTTTAATCAAGTTAAAAGATAATTCTCTTTGTTAGATTTTTGTATTCTCAAGCGGAAGTTCAAAAGTGCTTTTATCGTGAACATACTTTGTTGAACAATTTCTAACTATGCAACTTAAGTAGTATGCTAAACAAAATATGGATCAGACAGCCAAACATCAAAGGAGATCAAATCATCCAAGTGTCCAACACATCAAGCTACATGACAAATTTGATAACACTTACATATTTTCTAAATAATTGATACATAAGTCATCAAAATATAATCAACTACTATGCAAAAACTTTAGAATCATTATAGATACCTCACTTCTTTAAGCAAAATACAACTCACGTTTTTATTTAGACACATAATTTTAATTCAAATCAGAGATTGCTAAGGGAGTAGAAGGAGACAGAGGGATTATCGGATTAGGGATATGGGGCCATGACGCCATGGGGTCACTAGGTCGGGGAGGGTGAACCTATGCGGCTGCACCGCATTGGCGAGCGACGATGGCAAGGTGACTTGCATAAACAGTCGCTCCAAAGATCCTTTAAGACCAGAAGCTCCTGCGCCACCAAATGGAGAGAGATAGAGAGGAGAGATTTAGGTGAGAGAAAAGACTGAGTGAGACCTAGAGTTTCTACCATGTGTCATGTGAATTACTATAGTGACCTAGTGGGCTTAAGCCAGTGTTTGGCGCTAATTTGGACTTAGGAGAGGGAAATAAGCTAAAAAAATCTAGCAATAATTTAGGCTGACTGGGTATGAAAAAGACAAATTTGACCTAACTACTAATATACATATATATTATACCTTATATATAGTAGATTTTTTGACAAAAATTTTGGGTATTCGACTGAATACCCTTGACTTACATTAGAACCGCCAATGTACGGCGAGCCAATCATCCGAGCCGACCCCTTCCCAATCATTGGCCATGATTTCTCTTGGCCTCTAGTGACCTTTCTTTTGCTTTACTAATGATGGCACATGCCAACTTAAACGATAAAACATACCTTGCACTTTCACCTTATCATCGTAAGAATTCATGATGTACTTTTGATAATGATCAGTGGGAATCTCCCTACAGTTTCTTGCACCTTGTTTATGCCCAAAGTACACAGTTGGGCACATCTGGTGACGAGGCCGGGCTCTTGTTTTGGCAAAAGGCAGCGGTTCCTTTGGCCTAAACAATTTTGTTAAGTGATCATGCAATGATCGTATCAATCATCATAAGAAAGAATATGCTTTCGTGGCACGCCATGTTATCGCTCCTACTGATCCACTACTCACTCAACTAAGAAAATGAATATTGGTGGCGCCGCATGCGCCATTACTTATAATTCCATCTACTCACTCACAAATCACAGTCATCCTTGAGAGATTGCACTCGGTTCATCAAAATATGCTAGTAAAAGGAAAATTTATTAGTAGCCGGTACTCAATCCCATCTGGTCCCAATGTAATTCTATTCATCACTGGATTAATGGAGTAGTTCTATTAGCGATAAAAGATCATGCATGCATCCAGATCCAAAATAATTATAAACTAGCTAGAAACACAACAAGATATGCAACTTTTTCCGACGGGATAGAAATAAACGTCCGACCGTTCTAAAATCTCGCGGTGATTACTAAATGACCGACGAATCTTCCATTTTACCGAGAGGTCTATCACAATATGCCATCCTTTTTTATATTTACCGACGGTATAGAAACTCTCTGCTATTTCATTCACCGACGGTATTTGCTAAAAAAACGTCAACAATACATCTAGCGACCAACCAAATCCAACAGTAATTACCAACGGAGAGCTGTTGACCAGTAAAATTTTCGACAGTTTAAGAAAATTGCAGATGGTTTTCGCTCTCGGGGGAAAAAATGAATATGGTGTAGGAAGAGGCGGAGTCACACCCCGAGCAAGATAGGCTTTAGCCTGAGGTGTGAAAAAATATCTAGTGTACAATTTTGATAAATTCAATCCAGTCTGAGTAACATTTTCATGATCTAGCCTAGATAATCTAGATCATTTCATCACTGAGTCTAGGACATAACCAAATTCTGACTCCATCACCGTCACCGAATATATGGAAATAACAAAAGGTTGGATGAGCACGAAGAGAGAGTGCAGCGCAAGCGTGCATGCGTGGTACTAGTATAATGCTGGTGGCGGGAAGCATGTGTCAAAAGGAATCGGGCTGTAGGCGCCGCTCGGTCGTTTCCGCGCCATTTCTTGTTGCTCCCAACCTGCATGCCGCTCGGCCGGGACGATTCTTTCCATGTGCCGAGGCGCCCGCAATAATTCCCTAGCTCCAGTCAGTTCCACGCGCTATATATACGCGCGGACGCGAGCTCCCCATGCTTCCTACAGCTAAGTCGTCGTCAGCGAATCACCGGTTGGTTAGTTGCTTCGCTGCTTGCTTGCTTGCTTGCCACCTTGGCTAGCTGGCTCACATGGGTCTCGAGGTGCTCCTGGCGAGAGATGACCAGCAGCAGCGGTCGAGAAGCCGGTACCAGCGGCTGCGCGGCGACGGGGACGGCGAGGAGGTGGGCGTGGCGAGGTCGGCGGCCGGGGTCAGGGCGACGCGGCCGCTGCGGCTGCGGAGGAGGATGGGGAGGGGGAAGCAGGCGGGGAGGAGGGCGCCGCTGCTGTTCCGGATGGCGCGCCCGGGCGGCAAGATCAAGGTGCGGCTGATGATGCGGCTGCTGTTCCTCGTGCCGGCGCGGCGGGTGGCCGCGCTGTTCGCCGAGCTCCTGCGGCGGCTGGTGAGCGTCGACGCGGCAGCGGAGTGCCCCACCATCGTGTTCTCCTCGCAGTGGGGGCTCCCCGTGCTGTCCCACTCGGGCAGCGCCGGCGCGGCCGGCCGGACCGCCAGGCTGCGCGCCTTCTACCTCGAGAGGAGCCTCTCCGCCAGCTCCGGCTCCGGCTCCGCCAGCTCCCCTTGCTGATCAATAACTCGAGCCCGTCCGTCGTCGTCGCGGTCACGAAGAATCAACCAGTGGCCGATCACAGCTACAGTGGCAGGTCTCGCGCGTGCCAATCATCATTTTCCCATGTAATCATGCGTCCATGTAAGGCTTCTGGCAATAAGTCATGCACATGGCTAGCCAGCCTGCAAGACTGTCACTGTACTGCAAAGTACTTTCCATCCGTTAATTGAGGCAACTTGTGATACGGTTTTGGAGAAAGAAAAAGAAGAGGCCGTGCTGCATGTACGTGTGGATCTTAAATTGTTCGACACGATGAGCATATATCGTTACTATGACGACGGAATTCAATGTTTACGATTTTGACACGGTTATGTATATGCATTATGCAACATCATGAACAAAACGGTAGACGTCGTTTCAGGAATAAGCGACCAATTTCCATTTCAACCACCAGGCACAATGCCCAGTAGGCACACACATGTCAACTTGCGTGTCTGGTAGCAGACCACAGTGAGGGGGAGAAGGGATTACGACCATTCGGAACACCGATATCCGTAGTCGTAACCCGTTTGCCGTCAGCAGGTGTAACTTATTTACGACTGCTCACCCGAGATTGGCCCTGGCTCTCTCAAAACGTACGCTTTGGCTATGGACTCTGATACACACAGTCGTAGACTGCTTGCCGGAGATGGGAACGACAAGGTGGCGCTGATAACTGGACTCAACACAGGAACTGAAACACGATCATACGATGCAAAACTGACGCACATTTTCTTCTGTGTTTTTCACTGTTATACATTGGCTCAATTCTCTCAACGACTTACAGAGTATATATAGACACAGCCGACCACTCACAGCCACCCACGATTGCTACAGTGATCGCCGCCTGCCCATGCCGCTTCACTCAGCTATCTGAGAGTGCTAAATTGACCAGCCCATGATGACCGCTACAGTGTCCAGCTGCTTGCCAATATCGGGCAGTTAGTTGACTGAGGACGACCTGTGTCAGCCATGACCATCTGTGTTGACGCCTGCTACCAACTGCTACAATGATCGACATATGATCATGACCGCTGGCTTCATCCTCAACTTGTCTTCGATCACAGACATGCAGGAGCTACGACCGCGACGTCTATGACTACTACTCTGGTCGTTACGACCACATACAACGTGGTCATAACTGACCACGCACACAGACACTACGATGCTAGTCGTTATGACCACATACAATGTGGTCGTAACCGACCATGTACATAGGCGCAACGACCACGACGCTACAACCACACAGGCTTTGAGTCCTCTGGGTGCTTTAGTACTCATACGAGTATGATGTCCACTGTACTTCTCGGAGTATAAGGTCTACAATACTCCTCAGAGTATGACGTCCATACTACTCCTCCAAGTATGCATTGACGACTACCGACCACGATTATCGACTATCTACTACGACCATCGACTATTAACTATCGACTATGACTATTAACTATCGACCACGACCATCGACAATCAACTACGACCAACGACTATCGATCATAGTGTTATGACCACGGAGTATTCGGAGCTATAATACTATTCGCATACACACACGAGCAACACACACACAACAAGATTAACCCAACACACAGAACATAATTGGTTAATGGCAAATGTACAGAAGTAACAATCACACAAAATTAATGCATGTCTGAAAAGTGAAAAGTACTACTGCCTAACATGCAAGAGAATAATATCAGAGGAGCAACAGTCACACGCAAGAGAAAAAGTGCTGAAAGCAGCACTAGGCCATTCAGTAAGCTTCATTTAACACTGATTTTTTGGGTTCATGCACGGATGTTTGTATGTACAGTTGATTGAAGAAATTCACATTGTTCAAGTTTCCTAGTCATATATGGCCACCTGTCTTAATCGGAGAATGGAAACCTTATTATTTGTAAATTCTAGTTTGCATCTTTGAAGCAGTTGCAGGTGTTCGTCCAGTAAAAGAAACCACTTCATGCCACTATACAATATCTATTGGTACAGTACTAGAACATTCTTGATGGTGGCCTCTGATCAGTTCAGCCGAGCCAACAGGGATGCCAACAGGTTCAGGTCGTACGCTTTCTGAACTTTGTATTTCATCCAAAGCTCTTTTTGCATATATTGTAAATCCAATTGCTATAAGAACAGCGACAACGGTAGAGAGAACGTTGTACACTATCTCCACTATTGTCATACGATGCTTGTGGTACTTAAGGTCTGCTAGTGTGAGTATCAGCCGGCCACTGCACAAAAGTAGTACAAGATAAGAACTGAAGAAAATCGTGATCAAGTAGGAGTATTTGCTAGAGCACTTGCTATTGTGCTTTTTTAAATTGTAATCCATGCTAATATATAAGACAACAGATTTGCTATTGCACAATCACCTGAAGTCGTAGTGAAGTTATAGTGAAACACAACATAAAAAAAACAGCCAGCTGTTGGATGTGCATTTAAGGGACAAAAAATTGTGACTGAAATATTATAAATTTTCAGGCGACTGTGCAATAGTCAATCCCAAAAGACAAACTAGTATACTAGTACCAACTCAATTTACTTCAAATAATCTCCAAGTAACTATGATGTTAGAGCTCTGAACTCTGAATATTTACCTATAAATGTTGACGAACGCGTCAGGTACCATTCCAGCAACTGAACCACACAAGTAAGGGCTGAACTTGACATGGGTGACGGTTACAGCATGGTTGAGCATTGCATATGGGAATGGCGAGATTCGAAGCAATGCAATCACCCGGAATTGTTGGAACCAGCTCCCTTCGCCAGCCAGTTCAATCAGAGCTATCTGCTGAGGCCATCTCTTTTCTAACCATCCCTATATATTAACAGAAGAAATTAGAGCAGCAAATTGTGATTCAGGGTACAACACATACAAAAGAACTTCAGCATAGCTGCATAGGGAGCTCATAATTGAGCCAATGGATCTTTTGAAGTTTTACTTGTAGGCGTTCACGAAACAACGAGCCGATCCAATACGGTATCGACATGCCAAAGGCAGTCCCAACGATGATGATCAAGAAGCCCAAACCGTAGCCGAATATTATTCCAGATAGCCACATCCCACATGGACGGCGAGGAAGGCAGGAACACGGCTGGGAAGAGGGCAAGGGAAGCAACAAGCACAAGAGATAACACAGGGCGTCCAAAAGATCTTGCTTCCCATCGAATAATCGGCAAGAGCACCTACAATACAATACCAGGCGTACAAAAGGTATGTGCATGAGAACACACTGAATCCTTCGAATTACCATTGCTTCAGCTATGCGCGTACCAATGGAATATGTGACATACAGCAGCAATCTGATGGGATCAATGTAAAAACTCTCAAAAATTAAATGGCGTGTGCTTAGCTGTGTGGATTTGGGCATCATCTAGATGAAGGATTAAAGATTTCAACTAACCACATGGCGTGCCCAGATTAAGATTAGTTAGATATCTAGTCGATAGTATGTCAATTTAACAGGAGAAAAATACTGAAGGGTAACTTGAAATCCATAAAAGAGTACTAGAATACTCCAAAGATGTGCAGGAATCAGCAAACATATACTGCGAGGAGAAAAATGAAGCAGAACCTTCTCGGACACAAAGGGGAGCCCCCATTTGTAGAGGGCGTAGAAGAGCAGCGCCAGAAACAGGCCTCCGAGAAGAAGCCTCATCCACGAGATGGACGGCCCTGACCTCGGCCTCGGCCAATGGTACACAGGCGGGTCATGCAAACCTGCCGTGCTCAGCTCAGGCGGCGGCATCGGCACGCCCTGCAGCCACCCGCGGTCGCCCTCCGTCACGCTCTGCGGCCCCGAGCCTCCTTCGCCCCCCCCCCCCCGGTCGCCTGAAGCCGTCGCCTCGGAGCTAAACCAAGAAACGCACGTACGCATGCACGTTCGAATCAAAGCATCACACCATCAAGGGCCTGAAACCCCGTGCTTACCTGCAGCTCGTTGCGCTCGCGCGCCGTGGACGCCGCGCTTTCTTGGATGCCGAGAGCAACGGGAGAGGCGCGAGTCGTCATGGCGACGGAAGAAACACGAGAGAAGAGAGGGGCAAAGGAAGAGATCGAGCTGAACAAGCACAAGCCACGAGCATGGCCGTTCGGGCGGGTCTCCCTCCACTACGCTTGCGGCAAATGGAAGGAAGTGAACACAAGCAAGTGGGCCCCACGACAAGGCCCATAGCCCGATGCTCGGCCCAGCCCGAGGAATTGGGCCTGAATGCATTGGCGAATACACAACCCAACGGATGGTAGCACGGTGCATTTTGATGGATCTGCTCGGTGCAGCAGCAGGCGGCGGCAGAAGGCAGGAGCTGTCAGTGACACGCATCCAACACGTGGGAGACTGCATGTTGCTTAGCTTAGCTTAGCTTGCACTGTTTAGTCCATGTGCCTGGACAACCGCTGCAAGGAAGAGAGAAATGCTGCTGGTAGAGTCGGTGGCTCATGGTATGCAGTATGCTGATGTTCGATGTTCAAACGAGAAAGCAATGGAAAAGGGATTCTCACTGGTTTTCCTTTTTCCAGTTCCAATGAAAATGAGCCAAGGTGCCACACTGACACATTACAAATATTCTCTGAAAAAGAGGTGACACATGTTAGCGATATGTCCTATAGACAATTATAAAGAAATTTATATTACTTCTGTATATATGATTTTTGAATAATATGTTATTTCTCTTGAATAAATGTCTTCCATATTGATCAACAAGTATGTGACTTGTATGTTGAACTCTTTATTTATATTTTAATGTTATTCTAAATTATCATTGATCTTATATCACTATGTGGGACAATTATGATTTACAGATCAACACATGTATTGATTGATGATCATGTTTCATAGATCAAGGATATAAGATATCAAATCAATAATGTAAACACATGTTAGAGAACATGGTATTAGATTGACCCACATGAGACACTAAGGGAATTATTATATTATTAAGTGCCATCACTTGGTTTCATATATAGTGTATGTAGAATCCTTATATATGAGATTGTTACTATTTTCTACATGTGTAATAGTTTATTTAGATGTTACCAAACACTACTTCTTAACTGGGTAGTTAAAAAGTAGCTTTTGGGTTTACTATGAAACATGCATAGAAATATGAGCGATCAAGATACAATTTGCCCCTTCTTTATAACGGAAGAGATATCTCTAGGTCTTTCAATGTGGTTAGATTAAGCAATTGCATATCCATGCCGAATATGGTTGAGGAGTTAATCACAACTAAGTAATCTACTACATATTCGAGTGAAGGATCGAGCTATTATAGGATGGCATGCTTCTCGCCTTGAATTCAATCTAGTATTATGAGGCAAAGGGATCGGTACATAAACACTATATATGTTTATCCGATATGATCTTTTTTATATATATATATATATATATATATATATATATATATATATATATATATATATATATATATATATATATATATATATATATATATATATATATATATATATATATATATATATATATAGGAGTCGTTATGTCCTGCTAAGGACCGCTATCGACTTATAGACTGGAAATAAGTTTTTGGCTCATGGCCTAATGTACATGAACCTACAAGGTCACACATACTTAAAGAGTTGGAATGATAGGGGTCTAGATGATAATCCTCGAGTGGGGATATGATCTCTACTCGTATTGGATAAAGATCCAGCCTGAGGATTTTCGAGTTGGATATGATATCTGATTGTATCGGATAAGAATCTGATTGGAGGCTATATAAAGAGAGATGTGGGGACTAAGGGAAGGACCCTGAGACACACCCATCGAAACCCTAACCGCCACCTCTCATAACTCCCTACTATGCGCGCTGATGCTAGCATACTGACGCATGGCATTCCATCCCTGGATATGTGGACATAGGTAGAGATACTACTGTGACTGCAGCGTTGATCGGGACAATCGCGAGTAGGAGACGGTTGGCCAGAGGACGGTATACTACTTCCACTACACCGACGCGTGATTTATTGAACCAGCTGCTCCAACTCTACTTCCGTTGCATTGTACATCTAGTGGTAACAATCTATGATCTCTTACTCGTGTGATTTTTTTAGTTTATATGGTAGAAAATTTTAATATGTGCCAGTATAGTTTACTTGTATCCCAACATGGCAAACCAACTGAAATTCTTTGTGCTTGCTGCCAATGCAGCTTTGACCTTTTCAGTGCCTTTGCCTTGAAGATCTTGGGCAATGTCGCTGTACTAAACAAAAGGGAAAAGAGAAAGGGAGGAAAGGAAAGCGGCATGAGAAGGAAGGAATTGGTTGAAGGCCATGGACCATCCTGTGTACATGTTTGTCGTAGAGTTGCAGTGCAGCCCGAGAACAAGAACTAATCCTATGCTACGTGCTTGCTTCCGACGGCTGCAAGCAAAGCTCCTTCACCGCGATCCATCCTCACGTCGTGCCAGTTCCGCTCTCGCGCTCCATAGCCTGGATGGATAGCGATGCCCAGGTGCTCCGGGTACGATTTGTACTTGTATTGGATAAAGATCTAGTCTGAGGATTTTCGAGTTGGATACGATATCTGATTGTATCAGATAAAAATCCGACTGGAGACTATATAAAGAGAGATATAGAGACTAAGGGAGGGACCCTAAGACACACCCATCGAAACTCTAACCGTTATCTCTCATAACCCCTGCCATGCACACTGATGCTAGCACACCGACGCATGGTGTTTCATCCCTGGATATGTGGACCTAGGTAGAAATGTTATTGTGACTGCAGCGTTGATCGGGACGATCACGAGTGGGAGACGGTTGGTCAGAGGACGGTATACTACTTCTATTACACCGACACATGCTTTATTGAACTAGCGACTTCAACTCTATTTCCATTGCATTGTATGTCTAGTGGTAACGTTCTATGATCTCCTACCCGTATGGTTTTTTAATTTATATGATAGAAAATTTTAATCTGCGTTAGTATAATCTATCTGTATCCCAACATGGCAAACCACCTGAAATTCTTTGTGCTTGCTGCCAATGCAGCTTTGGCCTTTTCAGTGCCTCTGCCTTTGAAACACCCCAAATTTTGAGCCATTTTTAAAAATTTCTTGAAATTGGATTTGAGGTTGAATTTTACCCAATTTGGCAAAAATCTGGAAAATACGTTTCCCTTTTTGAAATCTGCCTTCTCCTGGTCGGCGCCGTCCACGCGCGTGCCTTCGCCACCTCCCTTCGCTGGCCGCCGCGCGCAGTGGCGCCTCGCCAGGTTGGCGAAGCGGAAGCCGCCTCCCGCTTGAGCCCTCGCCAGAAGCTTGGTCACGTGCGCCGAGGCCCGCCCGCCTCCTCCTCCGCGCGCAGCGCCCGGCAGCTCCGTCCCGCTGTTTCCACCGCGCGCCTTCGTTGCTTTGCCGCCGTGGAGACCAAGCCAGACGTGGAAGGAAGCGGTGAATCACCTCGCCACCTTGCCCTCCCGCTCGGCTTTGCTCCACTCACCTCTCTCTTCCCTTGGGAGAAGAAGCCACCGAACCGCCTCCAAGCCGCGCCACGGTGTGCGAGCAATAAAACCCCACCGCCATCAGAGACCAGCTCGAACATCCTGCCCCTCTCCACCCGCCCGATTGGACTCTCATCGCCTCGCCACGGCAAGCGCGCCCGAGCTCGGTGAGCCCTAAATGCATCGGAGAGATAGCCAATTCGTTTCGATTCGCTCCTACACCGGTGCATCTAGCCCCGAACGCACCGGAAGTCTCACCGAGCAAGGGCGTGAGCCCAATGGCCGCCACGACGCCCGCCATCGGCCGCAAGGCCCCATCCGGCGCCGCCGAGCTTCTCCCAGCCGTGCCGCTACCTCGTCATGTTCCTTAAGTTCCTTAGATGGTGAAACCGCCGCAATCGCGCAAGAAAGCCACCGAATCCCTTAGCACCGCCGGCGTGCTCGTCTTCTCACGCCGGCGACCGCGCTGCTCACCCCACCTTTCCCTAAGGACACAAATGGAACCCACACGTGTCGCCGCTCCTTTTGGCTCAGATACTCCTCGAGCGCCTCGCCTCGCCGCCCACCGCGGCGGCGGGCTCTATTTTGCCGCCAGACGGGAGCGGGAGGAAGACGACGACCGGTGCCGTCGATCTCGTCTCATCCAACCGCCGGCAACGATTTGAAAATCAGCCGCCGATGTTTCATCCGACGGCGCGCGCGAGAGATCGGGACCGCCAAGGCCGCCACGCTCGCCCATCGGCGAAGCGTGTGCGCTCGCGCTGGCCTCGCCCGCGCGCGTCGCGTGGCGGCAGCAGCGCGACCGTGCGGCCGTGCGCACGATTGGCCGTGGGCCGGCTGGCCTGGTTGGCCGTACGGGAAAGCGGTCGGGCCGACTGTTCATCCCGGGCCGAGCCCATTACTGTTCACATTTATTTAAAAATCCAGAAAAATCTCCAAAATCCTAAAAATCCACAAGTCCCAAAATACCAAAATACATCATTTTAACCAGAAGAATATTCTAAGTTTAAATCTGGTCTCTGTTCTGCCAAATTCAATTTTGCTAAATTTGAATTTGCCCTTCTTGCCAAATCCAAATGTTGTAAATTTCAAATCTCCGTAAAATCAAATTTCCCCATTTTGCCAAATTCAATCTGGATAACTTTCAAATCCGTCCAGTTCAAGGATTGACTATCCAACTCTAAATTTCTATCTTTTATTCTCAAAATTTGTCCAACCCCCATATACGTCCTTTAGTAACCCAAGGCCAATCACACTGTTCGCCGTTCACCGAAACCCTAGTAACACCTAAGCCCTTGTATTAGCTCAAACCTGTCTACACCCTGTCCACCCTCGCTCTACCACTAGGGTCCTAAACAACCTTGAGAAATATTCTAACTCAAGAATCCGACACCATCCATACACTATGTCATTTGTCGAAATCCATACAATGCCTTTTTGCATTGTCGATTATCCTAAAACCATAGCCTAAACTCGATCCCGTTAAGCCAAACTCTTCACCACCTAAACCCTGGCCACCCCGCCTATTTTCTTTATGTCCTTTTGGATTACGTGTTTATATTTTGTTCCCGACTTGCATTCGCAGCAGAACTAATGTATGTTCGTTTTTCTACGCTAGTATTCGGACCACGCGAGTTGGTCAACAGAAGGACTACAAGAGCAGTTAAAGAAAGCGATGCTCACCCCGAAGATCACGTGAAGATAATCAGAAACTAAGGATCAAGAGGCAAGTCACATATTTTTGATCATATTGAATCCCATTAAATTACATTAGTTATTTAATGTATTTTCATTATGGATAGTTGCGAACTGATAATTGCTTAAAACAAAGATTTAGAATGGCATGCTATCTAGTTAATCCTACCACTGACAAATAACCCTGTTTACCTTGATGGCCATATTCACCTTGACAACCTTAGTAAGAATTAACATATGATGTAAATGTATACAAGATCATTTCATTCAACATGATACACTACTAAGTGACTTTGGCCATTGGCCAGAGGTTTGAAAACCCGGATCTAGGGTAGGGTGGTATGGGACGCCGTGCCCTAGACCGAAATCTTTGGTGGGCCGTGTGGGGTAAAGGGTTGCGCGAAATCGCGGCGATTTCGCCATCGCTGCACCTTCGACGTGTCACACTACTAAGGTGTGGGCCGTTGGCGGTAGAATTGAAAACCCGAGAGGGTAGGGTGGTATGGGACACCGCACTACCTAGGCCGGTGATCTTTGGTGTGCAAGTTAGGTAAAATGGTATGGAGGTCCGTGTAGGACTTCGTCTACCGCCTTACCCTAAGCCTGAGGCTGCGGACCTCAGGAAAAGTATAAGGGCAAGAACCTTGTGCTAAGTAAAAGACACAGTAATCGCCCAACCACAAGTGTTGATACGTCAACCCTGGTCTAGTAGCTGCTCAAGTTCGATTGAACCTCTACAGCGCAATGGAGGCACTGCAAGAGTCCATACGGAAGGGGCAGAGTAGGGCCGTATGGAAGTTGGTTATGTTATGTGAACAATCTGACCGATCGATCTGAACCTCGATCATGTGTTATGTGAGCCGCACAATAGTAGGCTGAGATAAGTCAGAGGTATGTTGAGAGTCAGCAGTGGCCTGGGCTTATTGAGGAAGTCTACTAGGTAGAGGCTATATAAAGGATTGAGCAGCGAAAAGCCATGTTTTCTTAATGCCAGACGTGGGTTAAGAAATCTTGTGGGTAAAGCAGGGCAGCTCTGCAGAGTGAAATAAATGGTATTCGAATACGCCGTGCTTAGGTTAATGAAGTCGTGTTAATTGGGTGATTCCAACAACGAGGCATAAGTAGTGTTTCGAGGTTGTTAAATTGAGTAATGATGAGATTTTATCGATAAAGAAAACCCCGATCTTAAGGAGCAAATGTTTTAAGTTTTACTTGATTGCAAATAAACCGCATCCACCTCATAATAAAACCATTATACACCCTCCACCCGAGAACCCCGGCAATTAGTTATATAGTATTTCCACATGTGATTTGGTCGAGCACGGGGTGGGAGTGCTCGAGCTTGCGAATTTTCCCCAACGGATGGCGTAAGAAAAGAAGATGATGCAAGTGTTCGTGTTAGGGTTGCGTCCGCACTCAAGTGTTCTGTGGAGTTTTCTTGGCTCTTACGTATGTAAGTTACCTTTTGGGCTTGGACGCCCATATTGTTATTAAATTGGCCATTAGGTCTTTACTTCAATTAAACTAACTTGTTTTAATTGATCGTGAGCAAGCTTAATACATCGTTAGGTCGCAACAGAACTCTGGTCGTTATGAGCCGCATAACGCCCCTGCTCCCAAAAATCGGGCGTTACAAGTGGTATCGAGCTATGCTTGATCAGAGGATGTAACCCTAAGTATAGGTTTGATTTCGATAGGAACACGATTCTACAAAATCTAAATTTATGATACAAAAGAGTTACAAAAATCATAAGTAATATTGCTGCCACACTCTTCCTATGTCTGCCGTATCTTTCCTAGACATGCATTAAAAATTTTGTTTGGATTGGTCAAAAGCTCAAAAATACGAGTAGTCGTTTAGACTAACTTCTTCTGCCGCAGTCTTTAACCAAATGGAACGAAACTAACTTTAGTAAAAGTACTAAGGATGGTGTTATGAAGAATAGCACGAATGTCCCCGACCAAAACTTTCCTTTGAAAAGTTGAAGTCACCGTCCGAGTAGATAGTACATCATGCCCGTTTAATTCCCTTGATGTAACAGGTAAAACCAATTGAGTAGACGAAGTTTTCTGATTATAATGAGAGCCAAATTGCACTCACGAGCCCGGTAGGCTACTACATATAAGCAATTTGTGCAAAGAGTTGAATCTTTGGTTTTAAGAAAATTTATGTGAAAACTTTTCTACTCCTACTTCCCTTCGCCTTAGCTTGAATCTATGTTCTTCTGCTCGATTCTTCTCGCACCTTTTAAAGCTCTAAATCTTGGAGGAACTTAAATGCAAATTCGATTGCAATGAATAGATTAAATTCCATCTAAGAGAATCATAAGAGGGAGAAAATAGATAAATCCGGAAAGGATTGAATTATGACGTGAGAGATAGTCTAAAATGTTAGAGAAGTTAGGTTGTTTACTAGACAGTAATCAATAGTAGAAATTTAAGTGGATTAAAACCTAGCCATAATGCTATGCTCAATTTTAGGTGGATACAAAGGATAGTGAATTAATTTAGAAGGTGTAATAAGAGTTTAGTTGATGAATGAATGAGCCTAATGAGATTGTGGCACACTGGTGGGAGGAGTCAAAACTCTAGAATAGTTTTGGAGTAAGCAGTGTTGACAGACCTAAAATAAAAATGCTGGACTGCGACGAATTTAAGGTCAGATCTGTAGGGTTATGATTGAAATTGCAAATTAGAATGAGGCTAAGTAATCACGAACTGATCAATGAATTTACAATGGAGAAATATACAATGGGAGGATTTAATAAATAAAAATGAATGTGTAGAGGTTAGCCAACAAAGGTGTTAAGAGCAATCAACGGAAAGAAGTAGTGTAGAGGTAGACAGAAGTGCGGAAAGCAGAATCAGTACAATTGTTAGAATGTAATCTGTAAGTAAGAATAAAATAGGTTGAATTAATTCCATGAGCGGCGTCGAATGTCAGAAGAAGTTGGATTACCCTTGCAAACATATAGGAAGTGAGAAATAGTATTTTAGGAAGCGATCAGGAAAAATTGTTTGATTTTCTCCCCGATTAATTCCTTTCCTACTTGTTGCTCTTATCTTGATTCCGTCTTACTTTCCCTTGCTAGCCCAAAAATGTTACAGAACTGATTCCTAAATAATGGGTGCAGAATACTACTAAGCGGATTGAAATGTAGCGACATGTCACATGAAGAAAAGAAGTTATGAAGGACAATCTACAGTAATAGAAGCCCAAAGTGTCACGAAGAAGAATCAAATTAAAGACCAACACAGGCAAATTGAGAGTGCAGAACAACAATCTACTGACACAATGTCACCAGAAAAATCAATATCAACGTCAGGTGCGACATCAATCAAATTTGCAACTTTGCTGAAGACTCAACCACCTACCTTTTCAACAACAACAGAGCCATTAAGTGCAGATAATTGGCTACAAGATATTGAGAGAAGAATGAATACTATCCAGTGTACAAACCAGGAAAAAGTTCTTTTTGCCACTTATCAACTCTCGTAACAAAGAAGTACTTGGTGGGATTCCATCCATGGATACACCCGAAGAAGAAAGATATCACATGGGAAGAATTTGTAAAGAGATTTCGTAAGACCTATATTTCCCCTAAGGTCATCATGGAAAAATATCACGAGTTTCTCAATCTTCAACAAGGAGACAAATCTGTTAGGGGATATCTACAGCAGTTCCATCAGTTGTCTCGATATGCACAAGAAGATATCAACACTGAAGCCAAAAGAATGATATGTTTTATGAAAGGCCTGCAACCAGAGATACAACGTTACACTGCAACTGTGGGAATTCCAAACCTTCTAACCTTAGTCGATCAAGCCCTTTTGGTGGAAGAACAAATGTCAACATATGCAGAGACTAGGAGGAAGAATAATCTCTTGGTTCAGTCTTCTACAACCTGTTTTCACTGTGAACGAGATGGGCATTATCGTTGCCAATGTCCACTGAAGTTCTTACCTAAAGAAGAAGCCAGGAGACAAGCAAGAAAGCAAATATCAACGTACACCAACCGTGCACAAAGAAGAGAAGCTCTACCTTAAGAGAGCGAGTTGAGGAAGAGACAGTCCACCTAAAAAGTGACATGCAGTCAAGGAGCGAGGAATAGGAACCGAAGGGAAAAGGTTTTATATTACCCACTGTTAGGAATAACAAATAAAATGAAGATCCAGTCAGTACTTTTGTGTAAAATATAAGGCGATTGGAAGAAGTGTCGTAAATTATTTTAATTAAGGCAGTGAGAACTATGGGAGTGTATGAAAATGCATGTGCAAAGTATGTGCAAAGTATGAAGAGTAAAAGGTTATATTGTATTGAAGCCAAATACAACAGATTTGAGTCTTAGTATCACTAAATATTAAAGGATCTAACAAATGGAACACAGTGCAATAAAATAGAAATATGTAATTCTATAATGTACAAGGATGATATACAGTGTACAGCAATAATGGTACAAGGGACCCAGATGTGACCAGACAAGGCAAGGAGGTGTATCAATATAGAATGAAAGAAGAGAGTAATAAAACTCTGCCTGACTAGGGTGGTGCTATGGCATGAGTGTCCAAGTGGAACTATTCCAGACCAAGAAGCATGAATCACCTTCATACCTGGGGAAAAGTCCGTATGAAGTCTTGAGAATCCAGAGAACCAGGAAGGAGCAACACATCAATAAAGACACCAGTCACTGATCCCTGTTGAAAGAGTACCCTAAACAAAATACGATCTATGGAAAGGAATCATAACTGCAATAAGTTTTGTTTTACACCCCATTTTCTAACCTGGGTGAATCTCGGGGTCGAGATTCTTTTTAAGGGGGGTAGATTGAAACACCCCAAATTTTGAGCCATTTTTAAAAATTTCTTGAAATTGGATTTGAGGTTGAATTTTACCCAATTTGGCAAAAATCTGGAAAATACGTTTTCCTTTTTGAAATCGCCTTCTCCTGGTGGCGCCGCCCACGCGCGTGCCTTCGCCACCCCTTCGCGGTCGCCGGCGCACTGGCGCCTCCTCCGCTGGGCCGGGCGGTGGAAGCCGCCTCGCTGAGCCCTCGCCAGAAGCTTGGTCACGTGCGCCGCAGGCCCGCCGCCCTCCTCCTCGCGCGAGCGCCCGGCAGCTCCCGCCTCGCTGCTTCCACCGCGCGCTTTCGTTCTTGCCGCCGTGGAGACCAAGCCAAGACGTGGAAGGAAGCAGTGAATCACCTCGCCACCTTGCCCTCCCCGCTCGCCTTTGCTCCACCACCCCTCTCTCTTCCCTTGCGGGAGAAGAAGCCACCAACCGCCTCCAAGCCGCGCCAGCTGTGCGAGCAATAAAAACCCCCACCGCCACTGTAGACCAGCTCCAGAACATCCCCTTCCCCTCTCCACCCGCCCGATTGGACTCTCATCGCCTCTGCCGCCGGCAAGCCGCGCCCCTGAGCTCGGTGAGCCCTAAATGCAATCGGGAGAGATAGCCAATTTCGTTTCGATTCCGCGCTCCTACACCGGTGCATCTAGCCCCTGAACGCACTGGAAGTCTCACCGGAGCAAGGGCGTGAGCCCAATGGCCGGGCCACGACGTCCGCCATCGGCCGCAAGGCCCCACCGTGGCCAGCTCGCTCGAGCCCCGAGCCGTGCCGCTACTCGTCATGTTCCTTAAGTTCCTTAGATGGTGAAACCGCCGCAATCGCGCAAGAAAGCCACGTAATCCCTTAGCACCGCGGGCGGCAGCCTCGTCTTCTCCGCTGCCGGCGACCGCGCCTGTTCACCCCACCTTTCCCCTAAGGACACAAATGGAACCCACACGTGTCGCCGCTCCTTTTGGCTCAGGATACTCCTCGAGCGCCTCTGCCCTCGCCGCTCCACCGCGGCGGCGGGCTCTATTTTGCCGCTCAGGACGGGGAGCGGGAGGAAGACGACGACCCGGTGCCGTCGATCTCGTCTCATCCAACCGTCGGCAACGATTTGAAAATCAGCCGTCGATGTTTCATCCGACGGCCGCGCCCGAGAGATCAGGACCGCCAAGGTCGCCACGCGTCGCCCATCGGCGAAGCGTGTGTCTTCCCTGGCTGGCCTCGCCGCGCGTCGTCGCGTGGGCGCAGGCAGCGCGACCGTGCGGCCGTGCGCACGATTGGCCGTGGGCCGGCTGGCCTGGTTGGCCGTACGGGAAAGCGGTCGGGCCGACTGTTCATCCCGGGCCGAGCCCATTACCGCTCACATTTATTTAAAAATCGAGAAAAATCTCCAAAAATCGAGAAAAATCCACAAGTCCCAAAAATACCAAAATACATCATTTTAACCAGAAGAATATTCTAAGTTTAAATCTGGTCTCTGTTTCGCTAAATTCAATTTTGCTAAATTTGAATTTGCCCTTCTTGCCAAATCCAAATGTTGTAAATTTCAAATCTCAGTAAAATCAAATTTCCCATTTTGCCAAATTCAACTGGATAACTTTCAAATCCGTCAGTTCAAGGATTGACTATCCAACTCTAAATTTCTATCTTTTATTCTCAAAATTTGTCCAACCCCATATACGCCCTTTAGTAACCCAAGGCCAATCACACTGCTCATTGCTCACCAAACCCTAGTAACACCTAAGCCCTTGTATTAGCTCAAACTGTCTACACCTCGCCCACCTCGCTCTACCACTAGGGTCCTAAACAACCTTGAGAAATATTCTAACTCAAGAATCCGACACCATCCATACACTATGTCATTTGTCGAAATCCATACAATGCCTTTTGCATTGTCGATTATCCTAAAACCATAGCCTAAACTCGATCCCGTTAAGCCAAACTCTTCACCACCTAAACCCTGCCACCCCGCCTATTTTCTTTATGTCCTTTTGGATTACGTGTTTATATTTTGTTCCCACTTGCATTCGCAGCAGCAGAACTAATGTATGTTCGCTTTTCTACGCTAGTATTCTGACCACGCGAGTTGGTCAACGAAGGACTACAAGAGCGATTAAAGAAAGCGATGCTCACCCCGAAGATCACGTGAAGATAATCAGAAACTAAGGATCAAGAGGCAAGTCACATATTTTTGATCATATTGAATCCCATTAAATTACATTAGTTATTTAATGTATTTTCATTATGGATAGTTGCGAACTGATAATTGCTTAAAACAAAGATTTAGAATGGCATGCTATCTAGTTAATCCTACCACTGACAAATAACCCTGTTTACCTTGATGGCCATATTCACCTTGACAACCTTAGTAAGAATTAACATATGATGTAAATGTATACAAGATCATTTCATTCAACATGATACACTACTAAGTGACTTTGGCCATTGGCCGGTAGGTTTGAAAAACCCGGATCTAGGGTAGGGTGGTATGGGACGCCGTGCCCTAGACCGAAATTTGGTGGGCGTGTGGGGTAAAGGGTTGCGCGAAATCGCGCGGCGATTTCGCCACCGCTGCACTCCTTCGACGTGTCACACTACTAAGGTGTGGGCCGTTGGCGGTAGAATTGAAAACCCGAGAGGGTAGGGTGGTATGGGACACCGCACTTAGGCGGTGATCTTTGGTGTGCAAGTTAGGTAAAATGGTATGGAGGTCCGTAGGACTTCGTCTACCGCCTACCCTAAGCCCGAGGTCGGACCTCGGGGAAAAGTATAAGGGCAAGAACCTTGTGCTAAGTAAAGACACGAGATCGCCCAACCACAAGTGTTGATACGTCAACCCTGGTCTAGTAGCTGCTCAAGTTCGATTGAACCTCTACAGGCGCAGTCGGGAGGCACCGTGCGAGTCCATACGGAAGGGGCCGAGTAGGGCCGTATGGAAGTTGGTTATGTTATGTGAACAATCTGACCGATCGATCTGAACCTCGATCATGTGTTATGTGAGCCGCACAATAGTAGGCTGAGATAAGTCAGAGGTATGTTGAGAGTCAGCAGTGGCCTGGGCTTATTGAGGAAGTCTACTAGGTAGAGGCTATATAAAGGATTGAGCAATAAAAGCCATGTTTTCTTAATGCCGACGTGGGTTAAGAAATCTTGTGGGTAAAGCAGGCACTCTGCAGAGTGAAATAAATGGTATTCGAATACGCCGTGCTTAGGTTAATGAAGTCGTGTTAATTGGGTGATTCCAACAACGAGGCATAAGTAGTGTTTCGAGGTTGTTAAATTGAGTAATGATGAGATTTTATCGATAATGAAAACCCCGATCTTAAGGAGCAAATGTTTTAAGTTTTACTTGATTGCAAATAAAGCGCATCCACCTCATAATAAAACCATTATACACCCTCCACCCGAGAACCCCGGCAATTAGTTATATAGTATTTCCACATGTGATTTGGTTGAGCGGGGTGGGAGTGCTCAGCTTGCGAATTTTCCCCAACAGATGGCGTAAGAAAAGAAGATGATGCAAGTGTTCGTGTTAGGTTGCGTCCGCACTCAAGTGTTCTGTGGAGTTTTCTTGGCTCTTTCAGTATGTAAGTTACCTTTTGGGCTTGGACGCCATATTGTTATTAAATTGGCCATTAGGTCTTTACTTCAATTAAACTAACTTGTTTTAATTGATCGTGAGCGAGCTTAATACATCGTTAGGTCGCAATGTAACTCTGGCTGCTATGAGCCGCATAACGCCCCTGCTCCCAAAAATCGGGCGTTATAAGTGGTATCGAGCTATGCTTGATCAGAGGATGTAACCCTAAGTATAGGTTTGATTTCGATAGGAACACGATTCTACAAAATCTAAATTTATGATACAAAAGAGTTACAAAAATCATAAGTAATATTGCTGCCACACTCTTCCTATGTCTGCCGTATCTTTCCTAGACATGCATTAAAAATTTTGTTTGGATTGGTCAAAAGCTCAAAAATACGAGTAGTCGTTTAGACTAACTTCTTGCTGCAGGTCTTTAACCAAATGGAACGAAAACTAACTTTAGTAAAAGTACTAAGGATGGTGTTATGAAGAATAGCACGAATGTCCCTGACCAAAACTTTCCTTTTGAAAAGTTGAAGTCACCGTCCGAGTAGATAGTACATCATGCCCGTTTAATTCCCTTGATGTAACGGGTAAAACCAATTGAGTAGACGAAGTTTTCTGATTGTAACAGTAGCCAAATTGCACTACGAGCCTGGTAGGCTACTACATATAAGCAATTTGTGCAAAGAGTTGAATCTTTGGTTTTAAGAAAAATTTATGTGAAAAACTTTTCTACTCCTACTTCCCTTCGTCTTAGCTTGAATCTATGTTCTTCATTCGATTCTTCTCGTACCTTTTAAAGCTCTAAATCTTGGAGGAACTTAAATGCAAATTCCTGATTGCAATGAATAGATTAAATTCCATCTAAGAGAATCATAAGAGGGAGAAAATAGATAAATCCGGAAAGGATTGAATTATGACGTGAGAGATAGTCTAAAATGTTAGAGAAGTTAGGTTGTTTACTAGACAGAATCAATAGTAGAAATTTAAGTGGATTAAAACCCTAGCCATAATGCTATGCTCAATTTTCGGTGGATACAAAGGATAGTGAATTAATTTAGAAGCAGGTAATAAGAGTTTAGTTGATGAATGAATGAGCCTAATGAGATTGTGGCACACTGGTGGGAGGAGTCAAAACTCTAGAATAGTTTTGGAGTAAGTGTTGATGGACCTAAAATAAAAATGCCGGATCATGCACGAATTTAAGGTCGATCAGAGGGTTATGATTGAAATTGCAAATTAGAATGAGGCTAAGTAATCACGAACCGATCAATGAATTTACAATGGAGAAATATACAATGGGAGGATTTAATAAATAAAAATGAATGTGTAGAGGTTAGCCAACAAAGGTGTTAAGAGCAATCAACGGAAAGAAGTAGTGTAGAGGTAGACAAGAAGTGCGGAAAGCAGAATCAAGACAATTGTTAGAATGTAACTGTAAGTAAGAATAAAATAGGTTGAATTAATTCCATGAGCGCGTCGAATGTCGGAAGAAGTTGGATTACCCTTGCAAACATATAGGAAGTGAGAAATAGTATTTTAGGAAGCGATCAGAAAAATTGTTTGATTTTCTCCCGATTAATTCCTTTCCTACTTGTTGCTCTTATCTTGATTCCGTCTTACTTTCCTTGCTAGCCCAAAAATGTTACGAACTGATTCCTAAATAATGGGTGCAGAATACTACTAAGCGGATTGAAATGTAGCGACATGTCACATGAAGAAAAGAAGTTATGAAGGACAATCTACATGAATAGAAGCCCAAAGTGTCACGAAGAAGAATCAAATTAAAGACCAACACAGCAAATTGAGAGTGCAGAACAACAATCATCGACACAATGTCACGAAAAATCAATATCAACGTCGGTCGACATCAATCAAATTTGCAACTTTGTCAAGACTCAACCACCTACCTTTTCAACAACAACAGAGCCATTAAGTGCGTATAATTGGCTACAAGATATTGAGAGAAGAATGAATACTATCGATTGTACAAACCAGAAAAAGTTCTTTTGCCACTTATCAACTCTCGTAACCGGCAAGTACTTGGTGGATTCCATCCATGGATACACCCAAGAAGAAAGATATCACATGGGAAGAATTTGTAAAGAGATTTCGTAAGACCTATATTTCCCTAAGGTCATCATGGAAAAATATCACGAGTTTCTCAATCTTCAACAAGGAGACAAATCATTGGGGATATCTACAATAGTTCCATCGCTTGTCTCGATATGCACAAGAAGATATCAACACCAAGCCAAAAGAATGATATGTTTTATGAAAGGCACGCAACTGAGATACAACGTTACATCGCAATCGTGGGAATTCCAAACCTTCTAACCTTAGTCGATCAAGCCCTTTTGGTGGAAGAACAAATGTCAACATATGCAGAGACTAGGAGGAAGAATAATCTCTTGGTTGGTCTTCTACAACTGCTTTCACTGTGAACGAGATGGGCATTATCGCTGCCAATGTCCACCAAGTTCTTACCTAAAGAAGAAGCCGGAGACAAGCAAGAAAGCAAATATCAACGCCACACCAACCGTGCACAAAGAAGAGAAGCTCTACCTTAAGAGAGCCAGAGTTGAGGAAGAGACAGTCCACCTAAAAAGTGACATGCATCAAGGAGCGAGGAATAGGAACCGAAGGGAAAAGGTTTTATATTACCCATCGTTAGGAATAACAAATAAAATGAAGATCCAATCAAGACTTTTGTGTAAAATATAAGGCGGTTGGAAGAAGTGTCTAAATTATTTTAATTAAGGCAGAGTGAGAACTATGGGAGTGTATGAAAATGCATGTGCAAAGTATGTGCAAAGTATGAAGAGTAAAAGGTTATATTGTATTGAAGCCAAATACAATGATTTGAGTCTTAGTATCACGTAAATATTAAAGGATCTAACAAATGGAACACAGTGCAATAAAATAGAAATATGTAATTCTATAATGTACAAGGATGATATACAGTGCAGCAAATAATGGTACAAGGGACCAGATGTGACCAGACAAGGCAAGGAGGTGTATCAATATAGAATGAAAGAAGAGAGTAATAAAACTCGCTCGACTAGGGTGGTGCTATGGCATGAGTGTCCAAGTGGAACTATTCCGCACAAGAAGCATGAATCACCTTCATACTGGGAAAAGTCCGTATGAAGTCTTGAGAATCCAGAGAACCGTGAAGGAGCAACACATCAATAAAGACACCACCATCGATCCTCGTTGAAAGAGTACCTAAACAAAATACGATCTATGGAAAGGAATCATAATCGCAATAAGTTTTGTTTTACACCCCATTTTCTAACTCGGTGAATCTCGGGTCGAGATTCTTTTAAGGGGGTAGATTGAAACACCCCAAATTTTGAGCCATTTTAAAAATTTCTTGAAATTGGATTTGAGGTTGAATTTTACCCAATTTGGCAAAAATCTGAAAATACGTTTTCCCTTTTGAAATCCTTCTCCTGGTGGCGCCGCCCACGCGCGTGCCTTCGCCACCTCCTTCGCTGGCCGCGCGCACTGGCGCCTCCCCGCTGTGTGGCGAGTGGAAGCCGCCTCGCTTGAGCCCTCGCCAGAAGCTTGGTCACGTGCGCCGCAGGCCCGCCGCTCTCTCCTCGCGCAGCGCCCGGCAGCTCCGCCTCGCTGCTTCCACCGCGCTTCTCGTTCTGCCGCCGTGGAGACCAAGCCAAGACGTGGAAGGAAGCGGTGAATCACCTCGCCACCTTGCCCTCCCCGCTTAGCTTTGCTCCACCACCCCTCTCTCTCCCTTGCGGGAGAAGAAGCCACCGAACCGCCTCCAAGCCGCGCCGGTGTGGCGAGCAATAAAACCCCACCGCCATCGAGACCAGCCTCAGAACATCCTCGCCCTCTCCACCGCCCGATTGGACTCTCATCGCTCGCCACGGCAAGTCGCGCCCGAGCTCGGTGAGCCCTAAATGCATCGGAGAGATAGCCATTCGTTTGATTCCGCGCTCCTACACCGGTGCATCTAGCCTCGAACGCACCGAAGTCTCACCGAGCAAGGGCGTGAGCCCAATGGCCGCCACGACGCCCGCCATCGCCGCAAGGCCCCACCTGTGGCAGCTCGCCGAGCTTCCGAGCCGTGCCGCTACCTCGTCATGTTCCTTAAGTTCCTTAGATGGTGAAACCGCCGCAATCGCGCAAGAAAGCCACCGAATCCTTAGCACCGCCGGCAGCCTCGTTTTCTCACGCCGCGATCGCGCTGTTCACCCCACCTTTCCCTAAGGACACAAATGGAACCCACACGTGTCGCCGCTCCTTTTGGCTCGGGATACTCCTCGAGCGCTCGCTCGCCGCCCACCGCGGCGGCGGGCTCTATTTTGCCGCCAGACGGGAGCGGGAGGAAGACGACGACCGGTGCCGCCGATCTCGTCTCATCCAACCGCCGGCAACGATTTGAAAATCAGCCGCCGATGTTTCATCCGACGGCCGCGCCGAGATCGGGACCGCCAAGGCGCCACGCGCCGCCCATCGGGCGAAGTGCAGGCGCCGCATGGCTGGCCTCGCCGCGTCGCGCGTGCGCGCGGCAGTAGCGCAGCGACGCGCGCGCCGCGGCGCACGATTGGTCGTGGGCCGGCTGGCTGGTTGGTCAGACGGAAAGCGGTCGGCCGATCGCTCATCCCGGCCGAGCCCATTATCATTCACATTTATTTAAAAATCCGAAAAATCTCCAAAATCCTAAAAATCCACAAGTCCCAAAAATACCAAAATACATCATTTTAACCGTAAGAATATTCTAAGTTTAAATCTGGTCTCTGTTTCGCAAATTCAATTTTGCTAAATTTGAATTTGCCCTTCTTACAAATCCAAATGTTGTAAATTTCAAATCTCCGTAAAATCAAATTTCCCATTTTGCCAAATTCAACTGGATAACTTTCAAATCCGTCCAGTTCAAGGATTGACTATCCAACTCTAAATTTCTATCTTTTATTCTCAAAATTTGTCCAACCCCATATACGCCCTTTAGTAACCCAAGGCCAATCACACTGCTCGCTGCTCACCAAACCCTAGTAACACCTAAGCCCTTGTATTAGCTCAAACTGTCTACACCCTGCCCACCTCGCCTACCACTAGGGTCCTAAACAACCTTGAGAAATATTCTAACTCAAGAATCCGACACCATCCATACACTATGTCATTTGTCGAAATCCATACAATGCCTTTTTGCATTGTCGATTATCCTAAAACCATAGCCTAAACTCGATCCCGTTAAGCCAAACTCTTCACCACCTAAACCCCGCCACCCCGCCTATTTTCTTTATGTCCTTTTGGATTACGTGTTTATATTTTGTTCCCACTTGCATTCTCGCAGCAGAACTAATGTATGTTCGCTTTTCTACGCTAGTATTCGGACCACGCGAGTTGGTCAACGTATGACTACAAGAGCGCTTAAAGAAAGCGATGCTCACCCCAAGATCACGTGAAGATAATCGAAACTAAGGATCAAGAGGCAAGTCACATGTTTTGATCATATTGAATCCCATTAAATTACATTAGTTATTTAATGTATTTTCATTATGGATAGTTGCGAACTGATAATTGCTTAAAACAAAGATTTAGAATGGCATGCTATCTAGTTAATCCTACCACTGACAAATAACCATGTTTACCTTGATGGCCATATTCACCTTGACAACCTTAGTAAGAATTAACATATGATGTAAATGTATACAAGATCATTTCATTCAACATGATACACTACTAAGTGACTTTGGCCATTGGCCAGAGGTTTGAAAACCCGGATCTAGGGTAGGGTGGTATGGGACGCCGTGCCCTAGACCGAAATGCTTTGGTGGGCCGTGTGGGGTAAAGGGTTGCGCGAAATCGTCTGGCGATTTCGCCATCGCTGTACCCTTCGACGTGTCACACTACTAAGGTGTGGGCCGTTGGTCGGTAGAATTGAAAACCCGAGAGGGTAGGGTGGTATGGGACACCGCACCTAGGCCGGTGATGCTTTGGTGTGCAAGTTAGGTAAAAATGGTATGGAGGTCCGTAGGACTTCGCCTACCGCCTTACCCTAAGCCCGAGGTCGCGGACCTCGTGAAAAGTATAAGGGCAAGAACCTTGTGCTAAGTAAAGACACGAGATCGCCCAACCACAAGTGTTGATACGCCAACCCCGGTCTAGTAGCCGCCAAGTTCGATTGAACCTCTACAGCGCAATCGGGAGGCACGTGCGAGTCCATACGGAAGGCGCGGAGTAGGCCGTATGGAAGTTGGTTATGTTATGTGAACAATCGACCGATCGATCCAACCTCGATCATGTGTTATGTGAGCCGCACAATAGTAGGCTGAGATAAGTCAGAGGTATGTTGAGAGTCAGCAGTGGCCTGGGCTTATTGAGGAAGTCTACTAGGTAGAGGCTATATAAAGGATTGAGCAGCGAAAAGCCATGTTTTCTTAATGCCAGACGTGGGTTAAGAAATCTTGTGGGTAAAGCAGGGCAGCTCTGCAGAGTGAAATAAATGGTATTCGAATACGCCGTGCTTCCGGTTAATGAAGCTGTGTTAATTGGGTGATTCCAACAACGAGGCATAAGTAGTGTTTCTGAGGTTGTTAAATTGAGTAATGATGAGATTTTATCTGATAACAGAAAACCCCTGATCTTAAGGAGCAAATGTTTTAAGTTTTACTTGATTGCAAATAAAACTGCATCCACCTCATAATAAAACCATTATACACCTCCACCCGAGAACCCACAATTAGTTATATAGTATTTCCACATGTGATTTGCTGAGTACGGGGTGGGAGTGCTCAGGCTTGCCGAATTTTCCCCCAACAGATGGCAGAAGAAAAGAAGATGATGCAAGTGTTCGTGTTAGGGTTGCGTCCGCACTCAAGTGTTCCTGTGGAGTTTTCTTCGGCTCTTCTGTATGTAAGTTACCTTTTGGGCTTGGACGCCCATATTGTTATTAAATTGGCCATTAGGTCTTTACTTCAATTAAACTAACTTGTTTTAATTGATCGTGAGCAGGCTTAATACACTGTTAGGCTGCAACAGAACTCCTGGGCTGTTGCGAGCCGTACAACGTCCCTGTTCCCAAAAATCGGGGGCGTTACAGCCTTGAAGATCTTGGGCAATGTCGCTGTACTAAACAAAAGGGAAAAGAGAAAGGGAGGAAAGGAAAACGGCATGAGAAGGAAGGAATTGGTTGAAGGCCATGGACCATCCTGTGTACATGTTTGTCGTAGAGTTGCAGTGCAGCCCGAGAACAAGAACTAATCCTATGCTACGTGCTTGCTTCCGACGGCTGCAAGCAAAGCTCCTTCACCGCGATCCATCCTCACGTCGTGCCAGTTCCGCTCTCGCGCTCCATAGCCTGGATGGATAGCGATGCCCAGGTGCTCCGGGTACGATTTGTACTTGTATTGGATAAAGATCTAGTCTGAGGATTTTCGAGTTGGATACGATATCTGATTGTATCAGATAAAAATCCGACTGGAGACTATATAAAGAGAGATATAGAGACTAAGGGAGGGACCCTAAGACACACCCATCGAAACTCTAACCGTTATCTCTCATAACCCCTGCCATGCACACTGATGCTAGCACACCGACGCATGGTGTTTCATCCCTGGATATGTGGACCTAGGTAGAAATGTTATTGTGACTGCAGCGTTGATCGGGACGATCACGAGTGGGAGACGGTTGGTCAGAGGACGGTATACTACTTCTATTACACCGACACATGCTTTATTGAACTAGCGACTTCAACTCTATTTCCATTGCATTGTATGTCTAGTGGTAACGTTCTATGATCTCCTACTCGTATGGTTTTTTAATTTATATGATAGAAAATTTTAATCTGCGTTAGTATAATCTATCTGTATCCCAACATGGCAAACCACCTGAAATTCTTTGTGCTTGCTGCCAATGCAGCTTTGGCCTTTTCAGTGCCTCTGCCTTGAAGATCTTGGGCAATGTCGCTGTACTAAACAAAAGGGAAAAGAGAAAGGGAGGAAAGGAAAACGGCATGAGAAGGAAGGAATGGGTTGAATGCCATGGACCATCCTGTGTACATGTTTGTCGTAGGGTTGCAGTGCAGCCCGAGAACACGAACTAATCCTATCCTATGTGCTTGCTTCCTACGGCTGCAAGCAAAGCTCCTTCACCGCGATCTATCCTCACGTGCCAGTGCCGCTCTCGCGCTCCATAGCCTGGATGGATAGCGATGCCCAGGTGCTCCGGGTACAGACGCGCCGTTCACGAAATCAACAGTCGCTGACAAGTGGGTCCACAAGAATCGTATATTCCAATAAGACATATATAAAGTTTTTGCAAGGAACTGTTAGTGTTGTAACGGAGGATGTAGTTCTACTAGCTTCCCTACATTGTTGTTCTGTTTGGGACCTATGATGGCTTATGGCTATGGATAGTGTTTATGATCCATCGTTCGTTTGTGCATTGGTTTGTTTGCTCGTACTGGGTATCGCTGGGCCGCAGCAAACAAACAGGACAGGTTTTAGTAATTAGGGTCGGAATGCTTCACTTGCTTGTCAGTGCCATTGTCTCAACCGACAGCCGCTGGTGTACTACGGTTGCCTTGAATTCTTCGTGTCCCACCGGTCCAAATTACAGAAAGTAATCGGTAGTATATTCGGCAGTCTTATTAAGGATATTATTAACGTTTCACAAAAAGTTGGATTTGGAAAGTTGAACAAGTACATTTTACAACTCTTAATTATGGTCTCGATTCGATCTTCAATCTGTAACTTCAAAACCATTTACTTTTCACTCTTAAACTATTAAAACTGTTCATAACATAACACTCACACAAAACCGCTCCGGTTTGATCCAACGTGACGGTGGTTTAACTTCAATGGTCCACTAGACAACCCACAACTATCGCATCAGTCCGATTTTTTTAGTCTTCAACTTTGAAACCATTCACTTTTCACCCCCGTCGACGATCGAGTAGTCCATCTTATGAATAATATGAGAAAAAAATAACTTGATTCTTTGGAATAGTTCAGCAAGAGAAAGGGGTGATCTTTATTGCCGTGAATTGGTTACAAAACGACTTACAAATGGGACTTAACTAGCCCTAATCTATCTTCTTCCCACTGCTCGAAAGATTCTGATTGCCTTGACTCGCTCTCTGGATTGCGTATAGATTGATCGTCTCTTTTGTCTTCTCTCATCAACCCTTAAATACCATTTAAGGGGCGCCAGTTACCCATCTAAGAAGACGTCTTATTGAATCAATACGTCCGATCGGAGGGGTGGTTGCTATCAAAGAGGAAGGTCTTATGCTAATTGCTCTTCAGTTGTTGTCAGTAGGAGATAATCGTGTGGCACAACTGCATGGCAGTTGTTGTCAGAGATACAAGGCCAAAATATCATGTTGTCCGGGATGGATAAAGTGCGTGTTTTATCCATCGCAAGGGATGAATCCCCTAGAAACGGGCCCTTATACCAGTTCACGAACCCTCCAAGTGGTTGCTGGTCGGGCAAGGTGTACAGTAATTCTTCGACCAGGATACTTGCGGAACAACTTTAGAATGCTTACGACCACAAGGTCTTAGAGCTTTAATTAAATATTAAATATGTATTTAAGGGATTATTCAATCCTCGTCAACCCCATAACTATTAAGACCGATTCAAAACACAACCTTCACACAAAACCCTCTATTTTGATTCTGACTTGGCGGTAGTTTTAGCTTTAATAGCATCCTAATAGATAATGCACGCTAACGTGGCATCCTAATACATAACGTAAGGTGTTGTGGACTCATCTCTCAGCAATACTTTTAGCAGATCTAGAAAAAGATAAAAAAGGGAGGGCCCACTAGTCAACCTTTTCTCCTATTTCCTCTTCTCAAAATTGTCCACGTCACATCATGTCCCACAACCTCCTCCCTCACATCCCCAAATTAATCTGTGTTTCATGCTGACAACTCTTTATAATCGAAGTTCTTCTCCAGTGTTGTCAAGCTTCTCCACCGTGGTTCATCGTGACTGGTGAGAATCTGTCTGATTTCTTCGCGCACGAGCATCATCTATTCCTCACCTATCTTTTGACGTGTTCATTTGTGCCTCTTCCACCGTGGCGTTGTTGCCTCCGTGACCTAACCGCCACTATCGCCTGCCACCGTTGCCTACCCAACATAGCGTGCCTCTACCCAAACTGTGCTTCTACCCAAACCACCATCAATGTAAGGTTCTTTATATTGTGAGCATTCCGTTTTTCCCCTCACCTGTGCCTCTCTACCACCCCATCACTGATGCCATGCCTAGCCCGCCACCTCTGGGAGCTCTCCACCAATGTCTTTATCTGTTGAAAGCCATTTATGAAAATAACTTGGAGTTGAAAAATGAATGGTTTTAATAGATCCATGATAAAAAAATAAATGGTTTTAAAGTTGAAGGTTAAAAATTAGACCAATGTTATAGTTAAGGGATATAAAAGTGGACTTATTACTTCTATAAACAATGTCTCCTTTGAACTTTCTGGTTAGCACGGCTAACATTCTAAAAGTCATGTTCGATTTGATGACATAGAGTGCTAACATTTTAAAAGTAAAAAAGTTCAGGGGTTTAACATATGACATATCTTATTACCATAGTGTGTGAAAAATTAGGTGGTTGGTTGGTGATACATAGTTTGATGTGTGGAAATCAATCGAAACAACCAAAGTAAGAATTTTTGGGGGTGTTGCGATGCATAGTTAACTCCAAGTCTGGCACTTCGCTAATACTTTCATAAATAGATTGGCAAGTGAGTATATATAACGCCTCTATTTCTGGAGGCGCTAGTAATCCCTGTAATCATCTAGAACTGTTGAGTTGTGGAGTACTATACACGAGTGTACACCATAATAATATATGCTTACAACAAAAGAGGCACACTTTATTACAGAATATGGTTTAACAACCTAGTTTTGACGTAGTGGGTGTGCAAACCCAAAGTTATCCTACAATACAAAAAACTCCCAGGCAAACTTGAGTGCGGCTAAGACCTAAAACCAGTCGTCTTTAGCGTAGTAGGATTCCTCTTGAGCTTCGTCCGCAGTTTGATCACCGCAGTTCCACTGATCTTCTATTTATTGTTTAGCAAGTAATGAATACAACCATATCTAGCAAGTCACAAGGGTAAATCCTAACTTACTGCTTGCAAGGGATTTAAAGGAAGGGAATATACTGGTTCTATTAACTTAAGTGGATGCAATTTTATTTGCAAATAGGAAAACAATAACAAAACTCCTTAAGATTAAAAGGGATTTTCTTTCAACTATTATTTACTCAACTTACTCAGATTAAAACATAATAAAATTTACTTATGCCTCATTGTTGGAATCACCCGTTAAACATAGCTTCATTTACCAGAACCATGACGTATTCGAATACCATTTATTTCACTCTGTAGAGTTGCTCAACTTTACCCACAAGATTTCTCAGACTCTCAATATCATGCAATAGGCATGCTTCAGCTAGCGAGTGACTGAGTTGAGAAAATAAGATTTTTCACTGCTCAATTCTTTATATAGACTCTACCCAGTAGATCCACTCAAACCCGGTTTAACTGGATAGGCCTAACACTTCTGCCCGTCTTAAGTGGCCCCTATTGTTATTAGGTATGGTTTTACCGTTTCACTTCGTTGCTCCGTTCTGGTCCTTGTACCGTCACCTCGGAAAGTTTGGGAGCTAGCGCAAACACATAAAATAACATAAGTCCATACTTGAGTCTAATAAAGCTAAAAAAATAAACTAATTAAAAATGAATAAAATACAATAAAATTTAAATGGAGAGGTTTGAATTTATTTGAAGCGCAATTTGGTGGAATGGAGGCAAAAAATGGATTCGCAGAGTCAAAATGATCGAAATAGGGTATTTTTAGATTTTAGGGTTCAGGTGAACAGCAATTTGAACATTAATGAACAGTGTCGGCTGGCCAACAAGAACTGTGCAGCCTGCCCACAAAAATGGCCTTCTCAACTAAACGGGCTGACTGGCCTCGGCCCACGCCGCGCGTGGCCGAGATGCCCAGCGCACGCAGCTACGCGCCCGATGGGCAACGCACAGACAGTGGCGCACGCGAACGGCCCAATTGAGACAGCCATGGCGCGCGAATGGCCGTGAGGCAACCACATCACAACCACGGTCGTCTTCAACCTCCAGCCGCTTCTCCCGAGAAAATAGAGGAGCGGCGATTTGAGCGGAGCAGCACCAGCAAGACTCTTCAACCGAAGCGAGCAGCATGGTTGGGCTCGGTTTGAGTTAGGGTTTCCATTTTGGGGCTTTGGAGGGTGGTAGCATA
Source organism: Dendrocalamus sinicus (assembly GCA_036346575.1). NCBI lineage: Eukaryota > Viridiplantae > Streptophyta > Magnoliopsida > Poales > Poaceae > Dendrocalamus > Dendrocalamus sinicus. The sequence continues at coordinate 3,070,170 of CM070660.1, read as the reverse complement.
AGCAGTGGTGGCTAGCTGCAGGAGAGAACGTTTGGAGCTTTCCGACGGCATTTGAGTGTCTTGGTGGTTCTCTGGCGAGGTTAAGGGCAATTTGGCCATCTGTGGGGTATGGGTTTCAAAGTGATGGTGGCGGTTTGGGTTGGGAAATGTTCATCTGGGCTGTCCACGAGAGGGGCCTTCCGGCCGGTGGTAGCTTCCGCCGCCAGAGCTCTCATGACCAAGCGAGTTGACTAGCGGGCTCAGGGGAGGTCGCCGGCGGTGTTGTGGTGATTAAAAGCTCGATTCACTGGTTCTGGTGGGTATCTGAGAGTGGCGTGAAGCTATCAATGGAAGCGAATGAGATTTAAAAGCGAAGAGAGGCGGTGGGAATAGGAAGACGGTTCGAGTGTCTCTCGCGCACGGGTGAGGAGAGGCGACGGGGGCTCTCCTGCAGGAGTGAAAGCATTGGTGAGGTGGCTTTGATGTCTCTGCAAGAGTTGGCGAGCATTGACACAGTAGGTACGGAGGGTGCGCGCGTCAGTCGGAAACAACGAGCTAAGACGGAAGAGAGAAGGAGCAAGCTGGGCGGCGTGCGAAGCAAGGAGAAGGGCAGGGGATGGGTGACCAGCTAGTGGGACCGCAACGCCAGCTTGGTGTGAATAGAAGAAGGAGGTGCGGCCGAAATTTTGGGCGACGGCAATGCAGCGCGTGAAGTGGTGGCACAGGAAAGCGGTGGGGAGGCAGCATCTTCAGAAGGTGCCAGCAAGGAGGGAAGGCAGGAAACCAAAGGAGGAAAGCGGATTTTCTAGGAATTTGCCAAATTAGATAAGGATTTGGAATTCAAACAAAATTAAAAAAGAATTCAAAAATTTTGAAATATTTAAGGTTGTTTCAGTATACTACACTTAGGTAGGATTCATATGGTTAATACGGAATTGAAGCTACAACACAAGCAAAAGCTAAACATTTTGCCAACTTATATTGAACGCGATATTGAATAGACCACTTTACATTTACCATACCCGAAAGAATACCTGCTGTCACTGGTAAAAAAAAAATCAAAAAGTAAAAAAAGATTGACAGTTCATGGTGAAAGCAACATGAAGAGCGGGGAGCAGGGACGGTGGGAATTCAAACGGAGAGGAAGAAAATCAACATCAGTGTGTGGTAGTCTGGGTGTTGCCGTGTCCTACTACAATACTTGAAACTGAAGCAGACATCGCCGGAGAACATGAAAGTTAAAACTGGTTGCATTAATAAAATGAAACCGGGGTGATCGACACCTTTGGATCTAAAAAAAATCAACATCAGAGCTCACTATCGCGTGGCATCCATGATCCATCCATCACCCGCTGCGTGCAGCAGCAGCAGAAGCAAAAGTTTTTTTTTTTTTTGTCTTTAGCTCTGGATCGATAGAAACAGTTCGGTACAACCACCAGACATTTTTACAGAAAGGACCCAGAAGAGTAAAACATTACAAATAGGCCGCTGAACCATGAAATGACGGTTATGAGGGCTCTAAAAGAAATGCAAATTACAAGCATGCCCTTTTTTATGTCTTGCTGCGGTGATCCCTCGCCATGGATGCCTAGTACAGAGACCAGCTGACTAATTTGGCTTGGGGAAAATGGCCTCCTAGAGTGGAGGTTGAGACAGCGGGCCGAGGATCTGTGACATGGGCGAGCTTTTGGTGATTCACTCGTTGACTACAGTGCCATCGGAAGCAAATTATTTTTGGATCCGTAGTCCCAGGGGCTTCTTTCGTGAAACGAGGGCGGCACGGTGGTGAAAGCTCGAGTAATCTAGAGTGGGAGAAGGGGAAGAGATATACAATGTCCGAAGATGCGAAACACTGGCCAAACGGTGATAAACACATATGCCACAAAAGGGAATTTTATTGATATTAGGGGGAAGGTACCTTGCATCGCCTTGCTGAAAGGGAAAATCACCACTGAGGAGATCAAAGGATCCTGATGGTGGACAACAACAAATTCTGACCACCGATACCCACGTCCCAAGAGCGTTGGACACACTAACTATGGAAAAGCGGTGAACGGCGGCAGTACCACCCGACGAAGCCTAGAGCCATGAGTGCCTGCATGCTCATCCATGGAGAGGGCACGCAGGCCTAGACGGATAGCACACACATTGCGCTCAAGCTTGTACGAACATTGCACACATCGTGCTCACGAACTTAAGTCGCTGAGTCGATAGGGAAGCCAACGCCGGTCAGATGTGAGGAGTCGAACCAGTGGAGGAAGCCAGCACTAGCCAGATCTAAGGCGAACCGGTGGAGGAAGCCAACACTGACTAGATCTGAGGAGCCGATCCGGTGGGGAAACCAACACCAATCAGATTCGAGCTCCATCCATGGTGAACGATGGCGATGTCAGTGGTACCACTAAGCGCTTATTTGCGTCGAGTAGGACAAAAACCCATAGCAATGGAAGCCAGAGTCCATACCTTGGACGACCATGGAAGCAAACTTAGGGACGAGCAACTCTATAGCTGTGGATGGCGGCCAAACAGGACCTACTAAACTATACAAAGAGCAAAAAAAAAAAACCTAAACTATCCTAAACTACTACTAAGCAAGGAGCCAAGGGTGGATCTCCTATTCTTCATCCCCGCCGGCAAGCCTAAATAAAATAATAGTATTTTAAACCTTTCAATTTAAAAACCCTTCAAGAAAACCCAAATAGACAAAAAAGAAAAAGAAAATAAAACCTCCTGCTAATTCCCACCATTCTTCTTCTTTTCCTTTCCGTTTCCTTTATACCTCCCCCCTCTCCATTGCTCCCTACCAAATCTCACGTCCTCCCCTCCAACTCCCCACCGCGCCGAAGCCTCGCTCCCGAACGCCTCGCTGCCGCGGCCTCCTCGGCCACCGAGCCCTCGCCGCCGCGGTCCGACCGGGCCGTACCGGGGGATCCGACCACGGTGAGCCCCCAGATCTGGCGCATTCCGTGTCGTTTGTACGCCTCGCAATTGTGATCCGAGGAGCATTTCTGCCGGTGGTAATGAGTGACTCGGAATCGGAGCTTGACCTGTGTGAACTCGCTTTCGGAAGCGGCTGATGCTAGAGCAGGTGCCCGTGCATGCGTTCCTCCTAAATTTAGATGGATCGTGCCGTTGGTTGGCTCCTACATTTTTTGCCTTCGTGGGGAATTTCCTGCTTACTAGGTAGTTGCTTGATGTAGCACTGTACTGTGGAGTGTGAGAACCATGGAAGCCTCGGCGTGTGCTTGTGTTTTTGAATAGTGGCGCATTGGGTGAGCTTGAGTCGAAGTAACCCCACATGGGTTGTGTGTTTTGTGCCGCGTGCGTTTGGGGTTCTGGAATGCTGAAACAAGTCAAGCTGGGGCATTGGTTGTAGGTGATCGAAAATCTCTAGGATTTCTGGCAATTGCTCAGTGGCGGATGGAGAGTATATGCAGGGGGTACAGTTGCACCCCAAAAATTTTTGCAAAAAAATCCGGTATATACCCCCTAATATACAAAGTATATACCACATATACTCTTATACACTGTACATACTCCTAGCAGTCCATTACTCCATTAGACCCAATAGGCAACAGGCATCGGCATGGCCTATGTTTATTCTCAAATATAGCTCTGTGTAGTGTATCTCTGTTATCAAATGAGTTAAATCTGAAATACGAGGGATGAAGCTATCGGTGACGCAATAACTTAGTGTACTAGTATAGCTCTGTTGTCAGTTTTCAAATTTGAAGACTGAAATGAGATCTCAATTAGGGTTACTGAATTAGTGGAGTTTAGAAGTTAGCTTTTGCTTTATCTAATTATCTTATACTTGGTTCAATGCTGCTCATAGCTAGGAACTAGGAAGGCAGAGTGAAGGTGTTTCATCAGGTGCTAACTCCTTTTTCAAGGATATGTGTCGTCTTTACTTTTTACTGTACAAATCATGTATAGGTGCCTGACTACCAGAATACCAGTATATCTGTGGTACATTGGTACCTGATTACTGATCTTGATAGAGAACAGAGCAAACATTTGTCATTTGAGCTTCCTAAAGGCTAACCACAGGGGAATCTAGTAATATTGTAGTTGTTTCTTGCTTTAGTTTAGTACTTCAGTATTTTGTAGGTAGCTTTACTTCCTGATGTGAGACTTCTTAGGACTAGTAATAGTTCTTATATTGCTTCAAGTTTATGCTCGTTAGGCTGAAGAAACTTTGCTATGCTTATAATTACTCCTCTTTGCTTATAATTACCGATGTGTCATAAGTTCACGTCCCCATCGTCAAAATCTTGGCTCCGCCACTGAATTGCTGGTGATGTAATGAGTTGATCATTGATGCCTCACTCGAACAGTAATGTGCTTGTGCCGAATCAGAGTGGGTGGAAAATCTGAGCGTTTGATTTAGTTTAAGAATAGATGTGAGAGGGTTGATTTGAACTTAAGACGTTTATGACCTGTGTTGAGAACTGCAGAAACTTCACTTTTCTGCTGGAAGGAAGGATAAGTTTAATCTAGCGCCAAGCTTCGCATTTTTTTTGTGCTTGTATAGGATTTGGCATTTGTTTCCTTCAATGTTCTGATGGAGAAGCCAGGATTTCCCAGATCTGAGCATGACTAGTTGTCTTGTTCAGATTCAGAGGCAAACCAATTATCGATGATCTCTCATTTTTCTTGATTTGTTTCTCCCTGTTCTGCCCTTTGGATTCTTATTTACACGCATTGGAAGTGGTTTGTCCTGCTGCTACTTCTGCTTACAAGTTGGAGAGTACGGTGGGAGGAAAGGAACATTGATTGGCTGTGTTTTACCTAGATGCTCAGACTAATATACCTACCCATTCCATTTATTTGCTCGATTTGTTATATGGTGTAAACTGTAAAGGGAGGTTGTATTACAAATCAATCTTTTGATATTTCAGCTGCAAATTTGCTTGTGAATTCTTTTCATTTATTTGCCAATTTGCCAGATGCTTGCTTCATTCATCTCATAGTGTACCTGTTTGTTTTATGAAGTATCAGCCTCGTTGGATTTGCCCAAAAAATAGAAGTGTGCTTTCTAGTTCAGAAACTGTGCAAAATCCATCTTGTCAGTAGTCTTTACCATTAACATATCTAACTGCTTTCTGTAAGACCTGGTATCAGACACTATTTGCAATAAAAGATTCAAAAATAAGATGGCCTCAACAAACTAGTTGTACATGCAATTCATTTTCTTTCGGTACAATAGAAAATTGTCTTGCTAAAGGAAGTTTTCTCAAACCAAAGCCGATTTGCACATGGGAACTCTATACTAACACATGTATAGTTGCTTTGAGTTTAAAAAGTCTTCTTTATTTGGGGACCAGTGTGTTTGCCACTGATTGTGATACTTCTGTCCAGACTTGGCATGTATCAAATGTTGCATGCATTCCCATTTTGTAAATTTAGTCTTTCCAATAATCACTTGGCTTATGCCTTTTCCCCTGTGTGTTATCATTGCAGTTGAGTTGATATATGGCTCCCAGCAAACTTTATATTTCTGAAGATGTCTAAACTTATAAAGGTGAAAATGAATTATTTCCACTTAATCAAATCTTGACATTAGAAATTTACTGCAATTAATAAAACATGTGACTTAGCAATGATTCTTAGGCGTTAGCGATGATTGTTTAGGTTTTTGTGATTACATTGACATGTCAAGCCGATCTGCATTTAATGTACAACCAATTCTAAAGTTAATTCATATAACAAGGAATTTAATCGTTACATACCATTATTTCAACATTAATTGAAGTCTGTAATTTTGTAAACTTGACAGGGTGGTTGTAATTTTGTGAAGCACCAGAAGGGCAGCTGCTTCGATAGAGTTGTTTCACAATGGCTTATGATGGGGATGATGAACAAAGCCAGGATTATCTATTCAAAATTGTTCTGATTGGTGACTCCTCTGTTGGTAAATCAAATTTGCTAGCAAGATTCGCAAGGAATGAGTTCTATCCAAATTCTAAATCCACCATAGGAGTGGAGTTCCAGACTCAAAAGTTGGTAATTGATGGAAAGGAAATTAAAGCTCAGATATGGGACACAGCAGGACAAGAACGCTTCAGAGCAGTCACATCTGCCTACTACAGAGGAGCTGTTGGAGCTCTTCTGGTTTATGATGTTAGCAGGCGCCAGACATTTGACAGTGTTGGTCGATGGCTTAATGAGCTGCAGAGTAAGAACAAATATTTTACTTAAATTCTGTAGGTTCGTGCGCACACATTTCAAAGCTTTCCTTCACCTTCTTCTGGTTGACAAATGTCTTGAGTGGTTGTGCTACATATTCCTAGTAAGTAGTAACTCAGATTGATCGAACTTTTTAGCATTTTTTATTTTACCGTACACCACGAACCTATTTCTGGAGGCTGTCCATGGATCAAGCATACATTTCTTTCAAAGTTTAGTTCTACTTGGTTTATATTCTTGTTAGCTTTATCATATATTTGTTTGACTCGTTTGAACCCCTGAACAGCTCATTCTGATATGAATGTTGTCACAATTCTGATCGGCAACAAGACTGATCTCAAGCATGCACGTGAGGTGAGCACTGCAGATGGCAAAGCCCTGGCCGAGGCTCAGGGACTCTTCTTCATGGAAACCTCAGCCTTAGACTCATCAAATGTTGCAGCAGCTTTTCAAACCGTAGTCAAGGAGATCTACAGTATACTAAGTAGGAAGGTATTTCAATCTCAAGAGCAGAAGAGAAGCGAGCTTCAGTCATTAAGCAATGGGAAAGCTGTGGTGCTCCAGAGCGATACCAACGAAACAAACAGTGGTGGGAGGTGGTGCTGTTCTTCATAGAGCCTGTAAGACCTTCCTCCTATTCTCTCCTTTCTTAAGCTTTCTCCATCCCTTCTCTCCTGTTGTGAAGAAATACATCCTATAATCGTCAAATGCAAATATCCACTGTTATTGCTAAACTTGTGCATGGTGAATGTTTTTTCAGGACCTGACCACAGAGCCCCTGTGGCATTGAATGTTTTTTCAGGACCTGACCACAGAGCCCCTGTGGTATGCCATAGGATTGGGAGACACAACAGTACATGTACCGCTGCAGGTCTGGTTAGTGGAAAGTTGTTCCCCACCTTCTGAAGGTAAGTTGACCGAGGTTGGTTGTATGAAAAGCGTGTTTTCCATCAGCGGAAATCTCAATGTATAGTTCGATTGATCCTTTCGAGGTATTTGATATACGTGATTGTGTAAAGGAAAAAGTGTGAGCAACTGACTGTTGTCACCCTACATCATTCTAGTCTTAGACACCTTGCTTTTGCTGTTCTTAGGTTTTGTGTGCCCTAATGTGGTAATATTTGGTTCACTGGTATTCTTTGCGAACAATGCACAGGTTCTATGCATCTGAGCGTGAGCAATGCACTTAACGATGACGCCAAAAAAAAATATGATTCAACTTTGGTTCTTGTACATTCAAGACCTGTGCATATCATAAATTGCCGTAACCTGCGTGTCAACTCTTTAACATGAAAATCTTGCAAACAATTCAGTACGCGATTTGGCTTTCCTCTGTTACTATATGTTAAGCTTGATTCAAGTCTGCTTCAAAGAGCTTAAGTTTTTAGCTGAAATTACATTATAGCGGTTGTTAGTTTTTTTAGTCATTCAATCAAATAAAAATAAAAAAATAAAAAAAATGAGAAAAAACTATTATATCATTATAGACAATGGAAAGAGATAAGAAAAAAGGTAAAAAAGTAAAAAAAACTATAATAAACCGAATTTAGAAGTTAATACATTTCAAGTGGTTTCTAATTTAAATAAATCGAAAGTAAAAAAATAAAAAGCTTAGATCGTTTAGAGTGGGGTGGAATGACTGGCCAAAGCAGCTGCTACAGTACTGTAGTACAGTACCGGGGCGGACCCGCGCGTTCCTTCTCAACCCAACCTATTTGGAACGATGAATTCTTATGGGAATTTTTGTAGACAATCCTATATTCAGCGAGAGGATGTTTTCTTTCCTTAAAAATTTCTACCGATTTTCCGTGTTCCAAATGGGACATTACGGGAGAAACACCAGGAAGGAAATTGCTTCATGAACTATAGCACCGGGAATTAAAGTCAGGCAAAGGATTCGGTTCCCAAACTAGTACCACGGATAAAGCAACAGCAACTCCATACTCAGAAGGCAGAGAACGCAGGAACAGTGTCATCGTCACCAAATGATGAGGACATTATTAGAAACCATCATACGTAGGAACATCATCTTCACCGAATGATTGGAGCTCAATAACAAGTGCGACAGCAACAGTGAAAAAAGCTGACCAAAAGAGAGCACCTTACCTGAAACTCGAAAGCAGAAACCGGTAGGACGGAGCACCGCTAATCATCACGAAGTACAGTGCCACTGCATCCCTCTCATGCACGCACGCCGTTTCAGTCCATCTCATGAACCGGAAAACAGTAGCAGTGACGTGGTGACCAGTTGGGCTTAAAAGCTCATGCTTTAAGGCTGAAAACATTGTAGCTGACTGAAAAAAATATTGTATCTGACAGAGGTTTATTTAGCATAATTAAATTAAAAAAATTTAAAAATATAAAAAATATGTTAGCCCATTACGTATAATACAAACAAATATGGGAAAAAAGAACCGGCAAAAAAGCTCAACAAAAAGTCAAAAGTTCAGAAAAGACGAAATTTATGAATAGTGAAAAATAAGCTGGAAGCCAAAAGCTTAGGTGGTGATCGGTTCGGCTGAAAAGCTCATGGCTTATGGCTGAAAACACTGTAGCTGGCTAAAAAAACACTGTAGCTGACAGAGGCTTATTTAGCATAATTAAATTTAAAAAAATTAAAAATATAAAAAATATGTTAGCCCATTACGTATAATACAAACAAATACGGGAAAAAAGAACCGGCAAAAAAGCTCAACAAAAAGTCAAAAATTCAGAAAAAGACAAAACTTATGAATAGTGAAAATAAGCCAGAAGCCAGAAGCCGAAACCGAGTTGATCAGGCCCTTAAGCTCAACCGATCACTGGGCAGAATGGATGGAGACCATTCTTGATGCTAACTGCGTGCTAGGCCCAGGTCCTGCCTTGCGATGAACAGTAACCTGAATGGCATTCCCAGCTCGTTGTTCGGTGGTTGGTACATTCCATGGGACACTGCCAATGCTAACTTTCCTAATATCAAATGGATGAATCGAAAAATCCTTGCTCGTGAGATTCAGTAATGCAGATCAGATTTCTTGTCTCCTCTCAGTTGATACATATGCGCTAGTACTATTCTGCCTTCGTATCCTCACTATCAATCGAGATGTCCCCCCCGCCCAAAAAATAATAGCCTGCCATTACTAAGCATGGTGGTGGACAAAGGCAAAACTACAGGAGTACATTGAATTAATCATGCCTAGTATTGATCAACAACATTCGTAAGAAATTACACCATCGTTCTCGTTAGAAAGCCTTCGACTGTTTGCTCAACAAGTGCTACAGAACTCAATATTCAAGAGTACGAGCATGAGATGCAAGCTAGAAGACACAGATACTTGCACCAGGCCTTTCACTGATAACTTGAAGCATGTCAAAATGAGATGACAACTTTAAGAAAAAGTGACTTTAAAAATAAATAGTAGTGTTTGAAAAAAGTGACTTTAAGAAAAATTATCTGAGTGACGGAAAAGTAACCCCTTCTTTATTTTTAGAGCAAGACGAATAGCAAAAAAAAAGGGAAGAAGCCGTTTTGAAAAGCTAAATAGTTATATTAACTTTTGATTTTTCTAAGAAAAAAATTCAGAAGTAGTAGCCAAAGGCTAAAAAGGCTAAGTCGGTCGGTGGATTTGAGTGGCGATGTTGCTGCCACACGTCAAATAAATGGGCTCTATTCGGCGAGGCCCAAATAGTTACTGCATCCGGCCCAAAAGCGTCAAGATTCTAACATGCCCGACCTAACCGAACGCAGCTCCACTCCCCACGGCCCACACAGCCCAACGCGCTTCGCACATTAACCCACGCGGTGGGCTGCGATCCAAATTTGGGTCTACTGGGCCGTGTTCGGCGAACCGTCCATTTTCTAGTGGGCTTTGCCGGAAACGTCGTATGAATCTCAGTGTTGTGGAAAACGGCCCAAACGGCCGATTAGTCGCCCGTTTATTCGCTGACGGTGAGGAAACCGTCACCACTAAGCTTATTCGGAGGTCCATTAGCGGTAGCGAACGTGTAGTCGTCTGAATATTCCGAGTAATCGAGCGACAAATCTTGTTTAGATTGTAGGAAAATCGAAATATTTTCACACGAATTTACTCAGAGATGACAAAGCCGTCCAAGGCGCCATGGACCTCCGCCGTTGAAGCCATCGCTGTCTCGAGCCGCCGCCTTCGATGATGTTGTGGCCCGCCATGACCGCCAAATTAGAGCTCCATTCTCGCACTATCCAGCGCTGCAGCCGTGCCCGCCGTCAAGCCCGCAGCGGAGCTCGCCCTGCTTGTGTGCTGCTTATTCCGTGGGCTAACTGGGGGAGTGGGGGATATTTAGTTTCCATTCTCCATCTAATTTAGTGGCAGAGCCACCGCTCAGTGACGCCGGGCTCGTCAAAGAATACGTAGTGGAACTTCTCTATAATCGGTGAGATTGAAAATGATATTGTCTTAGATAAACACTTGCTATAGTTTAACTTGTTTAGGCTAAAAAAAATTCCTAACTTCATCCCTGATCTAATTGGAAGAGGGATGGTGAAGACCGGACAGAGACGAGGTCATGGGATTAAGAAAGAGACTAGGAAGGGAAAGTGCGTAAGAGCAACTCTAAGAGAAGAGCTAAATCATTTTCTAAAGGTAAATTTGGCTATTATTGGAGAAAAAATGCCTCCAATAGACTCTGTAAATGACTCTCCAAATTTAGTACCTCTCCATCCCTCCTCCTTCGCTCTCTATTTTTAGATAGCCTACCTCGCTCACCATCTAGCCTCTTGGCGCGGTCGGCGTTTCCTTCCCGCACGCTGCGCCCCATTCCCGCGCGTACGCGACCCACCGCGCGCCCTCTAGTTTAGATAGCCTGTTGGAGTAGTCTTGTTTTTTAGGTAAGATTCATTTTAGAGAATAGCTAAATCACTAAATTTAGATACTTCTTTTGGTTAATCTCTTGGAGTTACTCTAACTACGAGTGCCGGGTTTTCAGCTCGTTAAAACATGCAAGTGGATTTGCTTTGCTTTTTCGACAGTTCACCGGACCATCCCAGAAATGTATCAAAATTTTGTTTTTTTTGTTTCCTGCATCAAATATATGAAATATTCTAAAATACACATACATTGTTGTATTAGTGCGAACGCATAATAAAAACTCGACCTGCGGGGGTAAGACGGCCCCCCAGGCATTTTGCTTAAGAAGAAGATTCTCTCACGCATATCGAGAAAACCCCCGAACCGCTGCTCCACCCTTACACAGCGGCATCATCGCCTGTGTGAGAACGACCAACGACCTGGGCGGGCCTTAGACCTGTGCTTTGGTGTGGTAGTAGACGAAGGGATTTTTTTCCCAGCCTGAAATTCGTCCCACTGGGAGTCGAATCCAGAACCTGGGGGTGCTACTCAGTGGCGTAGCCAGGATTTGTAGTTATGGTGGTCCATTGTCTAAAATTTATTTAACCGCTATAAATTTAACATGTCGGTACACAAGTATATGAATTACGAAATGCAATTAAGATAAAAAGGACATACGAACTTCATAAAATAGACGAATATAGCTTTCTTAACATAGAATTGAAATATTACATACCCATAGTAGTTGAAGAACAGTACGTCACTACTTAGGCTTAGCAAATCTGCAAGAGAATTATGTAAAGTTTCAATTTACCAAACCAATAATCTTATACTACAAAAAAACATATAATTGAGTCTTTGGCTTAGGCATAGTAATTGAGTCTTCATCTTAGGATTTTGATCAGTACAAGTCTTTTAATTCCATCTTATCTATGAAACGCTTGAATCTTTCCATGTTTCTTCTATTTAGATTAATGTTCTTCTTGTCTGATGTCAAATAAATCAAATCCGATCACTCGACACTCATCACTGTGATTGAATGATTTCCAACTAAAAAATCCGATCCGAAGATTTCAACACGACAACACCACGCCAAGCAAATTTGATGTACCTAACAGACGCATGGTCCTGTAGTACTGTCCCATGGCATGCATGGTTTTGCTTAAGCTATCCTCGTGATCGTATCATTCGCGGGTTAATTTCCCTCCACCGTTTGGAACGAAACATTGTACGAATCCAATGTGATTTACTACTGCTACTTTTACGGTCGATACTTGATAGTATTTGCTCGGTCCAAAGGCCGGTAGCTTCGTTTCCATGTCAATGTCATGCACCGCTTGTAGATTAAGAGGCGTGTACGTACCTGGGCTCGATGGCCGCCGCGTCGTTGTCGATGCTCGATGGCCGCGCGCCAGCGCCCGCGCTCGCCGTCGCTACGTCGCCCCTGCTCTCGAATACGAACGGGCGTCTGAGAACTGAGAAGAATACGAACGGCCGGAACGGGCGTCTGACGGCTGACGCGAATGACGCGATCACGCGAATACGCAGCCGGCGGCCACACGCGAACTCTCGATCTCACCTCACGCCGTCACGCGAACTCTCGATCTCACGCCGTCACGGTCACGCGAACTCCAGAGTCCAGACTCCCGTGCGGACTGCGGACTCAAGCCTGCGCCTCTGGGCTCTGGGGCCTGAGCTTTGTTGGACCGAGCACAGGGTGGTCTGCGGCCCACAGGGATTACCCTGTAGCTCCGCTTCTGATGCTACTAGAGCCCTTAGCCATTACGGTAGAGGCCCGTTCACGCGAACGCATAATAGTCCACATAATTCCGATTAACCGTCCATGTTCCGACTAATCGGTTGGCGGTACCCTGTCCCTCCGTCGACCGTATTCCATTTCTTACTACACTGCGTATGATGCAGTGACCTGTTGTTACACGGTACGGACGTTGCGTATTTTGCCAGTGAGACCAAAAAAAAAATTTCATGCGTGCCATGAAAGAGCAAGGACCGACCAAAGCTTATTAATTCTGATACATACTATGGTGCTTCACTCACATAGTCACATCACAGTCTAAGACATCTGCACAAGCACGACACGTTCAGATTTGTGTCCCTTTTTCACTTGATGATGGTAGGTGAAAGAAACAGCCATCCACTAATACCAATGGCTGGTTCACTCGGTAGTAGTTCAGTGTACGTCTGAGAAAGGGAGCAGCATTATGCGGCGTCGGCGGCGGTTCATGCGAGCACGGTGGTCTCCACGGTAGTGGACCGGAGGACGACCTCAACGTGCTCGCCGGCCTCCCAGAGCTCCGGCAGCGCCTCCTTGATGTTGTGGATGCTCTCCAGCGCGACGTCCGCCCCTGGCACCAGCACCGAGCTCCCTAACTGCATTATCGTTCCATGGCGTGTGTATGGGTCAATGCAGTGATGGTTGGTTTCTCAATCTCTTTTGTAGCGGATTAATGCAGTGAAGGCTTACAATGACGGTATGGAAGCCTGCAGCTTTTCCTGAGGCCATGTTGCGTGCGCTGTCGTCGAAGAACACCTGCGATGCAATAAAGGGAGTTTTTTTTTTCAGTCACTGCTACATCACACAACGGTGGTTGCAATTGAGAAAAGTCGGAGAATCTGTCATGGCTTCGCTTCTTACCGTCTTCTTGGGGTCGAGTTTTGCGATCTCTATGACAGCTTCCATGGATTCCAGAGAGGGCTTGCACAGGATCCTCTTGTGAGAAGATGGGTTGTCAGAACCAGTACCGCTGCTTCCATCGGTGAATCCATCTGAGTTCTTTTGGTCATAAACGTGTTCTTCAGGTGACGGGTTCAGAGTCTCGAAGCATATGATTCCTTCGAAGCAGTCCTCTAGCCCAAGCTTCTTCAGGACTGTTGCCGCATGCGCTTTGTCAGAGTTTGTGAATATCTGCAATGGAGCACAAATAAAGGTTACAGTAGTTTCAGTGTTGGAAGCAAATGCAAGCCAGGTAACTACTATCATTGACTCCTTGCTGATATAGCAAAAGTATCAGAAATTTGGATGCAAGGAAAGAACTTACGATTTTCCTCTGTGGCAGTGAAAGCAGTAGTTGCCTCAGGACTGGGTCAGGCTTCAGCTTCTCATACGGCAAAGTACCATGAACGCAAGCGTGGAATTCATCATAGTTGAAATCATAGCCCAAAACCTACGATAGAATTATGCAAATTTAAGAAACACAAATGATAGGTCAAAAACTAGGAAACAAAAGCATAAAAAGAGTACTGGGAGATACCTTCAGACCAGCCATGGTAGTTCCATATTCCTTGTACAAATCAAGGCACATCTTCGGAACCTGGCTCTCTTCAATCCGAAGCTTGTTCAGCATATAGTCTGCAATTTGGTAATGCCAACTGTATGAACAAACAAATTATACAGCATGAAAACTGAAGACCAATATAAATGTTACTTACCTTGTATGTTCTTGCGGCAGACTAAGTTGATTCCTAAGCTCAGTGGGTAGAGAGTGTCATCCATGTCTGAGTATATGGAGCAATAGTTAAAGAAGAATCCAGAAAAATCGGTGCAACCAGAATTCCAAGCTCAGGTCCGTAGTTAGTTACCAAATAGCAAGCAATCAAATTTGGCTCCGCCCGTGTAGGATTCCATCTTCACAGGTTAACTAGTATCTGCAAAAACACCAAAAAAAACTTAAGCACAAGAACGTTAAATTGGGGGGACGTTTATAATCTTCTCTTGCTAAATAGAATTCTACATGTTTTTTTTTCCTTTTGAGCACTTTGCTTGAGATGATAACAAATATGATAAATAGTCCTTGCACCCGTTCAATTAGCCTCAGATCTCAAGGTCATATCCATAGGACCAGATGGAGATAGAGACCTATAGTTGCAAAAATATGGTTTGTGTTAAAGTTAATAAATCCATATGCATAACGTGTAGAACATGCAAGCAGTTGGAATTGATGGTGTCATTCAGACGGCCAGCTTCTTCTTTGAAGATTCTGTTTTATCAACACTGTAGCTTGCTTGAAGTGACCAAAATTGTTGGTTCGTTAAATATAGTTCTTTGTTGCTGTTATGTCGAAATTAAAGTTCGGTCTAGCAACAGCGTGCTCATGAATCGACACAGACAAGTAGCGTCAACAATTAGACCAAGAACCATGAGAACAAAGAATTCCCCAACAAAGATAAGCAACTCGAAACTAGAGTGAGGCCAAAGAGGCTCATGCTCGCTAATTAGTTGTCAGAAAACAGCACTGAAATTCAGATTACAACAGAAACTAACTAGACCGACTGGCATCGGCATACCGATGACCAACAATTTGAGAAAAGAAATGGAGGGCAAAGAAGAACACTGAAATAACAACAGAGCAACCACCAAGATAATGCAAAACTGGACATGTACCTAGATGCTAAACGGAAGCACAATGCCTTGGTTGATGCCATTTCACCTAGGCTCCCCTATTTATACACGCATGAATCGCTGTTGCCTTTGCTCGTTGGAAGATGACACATGATAGCGACACAAGTGGGTGTCTGAGGGAAGCATATCTCCTCCACCACGCAACCTGCCTTTAGCTTCAACTTCTGTCCTTTGGCTTCTAGTTCATTATTTCTTAATTTTGTTTTTCTAACTTTTTGGTTTTTTAAGGTTTTTTATCTTTTTTTTCTTTCGTGTTCTTTTGCATTATCTGTGATGGGTTAATCTGTTTTTTTTTCTATTTCTATTTTTTAAAAAATTAATTACACCAAAAAACTATTAACTGCTATAGTGTAAAATAAATCACTTATAATAAAAAAAGCTATAAACCATAAAAAGAAAAAAGCTAAGTTGAGCAGGGCATTAACTAGAGCAGGTGTTCTAGCTTTTTCACAGAGCTGCTTTAGCTGTCATTTTCCATCAAGAACCGTCAGTGCTCTCCTACACGAAGGAATTGGACCGATTGATCTTACCGGAGCGAGCGTTGGAGTGAACTACTAGCGTTGGGACTCGGCCACTTGTGGCACAAGATTGTGAAGTGTTTTTTCCCGAGTTGGAAGTGCAGGAATAGGGCGAATCAGGAGTGAATGTCAATTCCAAAGTTCCCTAAGTATCAGCAAACAACACAAAGTGAACATACAAATTCACTAAGAGTGTGTTTGGTTGCCTGCATTCCCTTCATCCTGGATGGGTGGATCCGTATAATCTGAGAAAGAGCCTGTTTGGTTGCCTGTATGAGCGGATACAGCCTGTATGAGCGGATGCAAAAATACGCCCTCATCCTGGATGGGTGGATACGCTCAAAATGAGCTTCACTAGCCATCTGGATGAGTGGATGCGATGTATCTTATGCGGTCCCACGTGTTAGTCTCTGGGTTTGGTAGGCGCATCCGCTCGTCTGAGCAACCAAACAACATCTCGCTTTTTGTATCCGCTCATACTGACCTCACCAAACATCTTCTTTTTCTGAAATACGATTCCACTCAGCCTGCATCCACTCATCCAGGATATACGATGCAACCTCCATCCACGAACCAAACACACCCTAAAGCCCAGAGCTATAGAAGTCAAAAATCCAGAAATATGAAGCCTCACCGGTCAGGTGGTCAAACCTCTATCTTAGAACAGAAAACCAGCATGATTTTAAAACAAAAATTTATGTAACTTTTATTTCATTGATTCATATGATTTGAAACTTGGTATGCATCTTTTCTAGGATGTCATGAACATATTCTAATCAATAATCGAGAGAATCGTTAACAAAGTTTTAAAATTTTTTATTTTAGGAAAGTTATATTAAAATCAGGCAAAAGAGGAAAATCTTGATTCATACTTGTTTGTGAGTCTTTAATGATCTAGATGCTCTTAGATGAATTCTCATATATCATAGCAAACTAGATCACAGTACAAATTCAAGCCAAAACAATCACAATTGTAAAACCCTAAAATTATCTCTATCTTGAGGAAAACTGGACCAATTCAAGAACTCTATCTAGAAGGTGCATAGATGAATGGAATCTGATCTCCAAAAGATATCTTAACCTCTTTATACATCCTTAATAATAGAAAAATAAGAAGAAAAAATCCAAACAAGAAAACCAAGCAAATCAAAAGTAAAAGAAAGGACCAATGACATAACTTGGGCAAATTTAAAATTTTTATTTCACTTGAAGAGGAATATTTTATAGTCACTCCCTTAGAAGAACAGAGCTTTAAGCCTAGAACACACATAAGGCTCAAACACAAAAAAAACTTAACTCTAATATCTCAAGTCATATCTCTCTTTTTCAACACAAGGGTTTATATAGCAGAGCCTTACAGTTCTCATTTAACCCTAACACCTGGCACTCATTAGTAGATCACACCACTTACAAAATGAGGAAACCTGATAACTCATGCATAAAAGAGTTTTAACACCATATATTTGCACGTTTTTCAAAGTGTGACTTCACAAGGCTCCATAAGCCCGATAAGACACTCCAACCATAAAAATATGACATAAACCACTTAGAGCAGCATTGTGGTTTTGCAAACCATCACTCTACCCCAGTATTGAACAACTTTCTAAATTGTCATCCATCGGTCATCACGAAGATGTGATGTTCAACGACTCGTTGCCAAGATCATATACATGCTCCGAGGCCGTTACGACTTGAAGCGCCTGAGTCCTAATTACCTGCTGCCAAGATAGCACGTTAGCTCCGAGAACTATCACTACTTAAAACACACAAGTCTAATTGGCACACCAAGTGTATGCATTGCCTCCTCACAATTATTGTTTTTCTCTTGTGCTTCTCGGCTAAGATGATGCTTCACCTAAACTTACATGACATGCCACGACTACCAAGTCTCTGTCTTACCACTAGCCGCAACAATCATCAAGTACATGCACATCAAAGACAAAGCAATCGATTCGAGCGCAAATGACATGCACTTAATTCTTAATTAACAAAACATACGCATTGACACACCATGACACACATGTATGAAAACCCCATAACTAACACCTACACAGACTCCCGCACATGACTAACACCACCAAAACCAATAACTCAATACATCTCAATAGGGATCGGTCTGACCGTGGCCACCAAAATGATCAGACTGCCCTAACACCCACCGGTTAGATCGACATGGAATAGCTAGTCAACCGCACACCGGTTACACCACCGGTCGGTCTTACTGTCAATCTAAGGCTGGTCTGACTGTCGTCACTCTAACAACAAAAATCAGAGGCTCAAAATCAAACTCAATCAAATAACAACAATGTAAGATCAAAGTTACGTTAAATAGTCGTCGCTAATATGGGCAGCTATCACATTGTCTTACCGAAAAGCATGCTTTAGCTTGGATTCAACCTACCTGGTAGACAATTGGATGCGAGTGATGTAGCTTTTTGACGTTACGAGGTGTAGGATTCGTTCGTAGTCGGCATAATACGTGGTGATCTGGTGTTGGGGCCTTTCGCGTTAGAGCGTGTTGAGAAGGATGTGTGTGTGGTAAGGTGTGTTATTCTCTTAATAAGCTTTCTAAAGTCACATCGCTTTCATTCCATATTTATTCTTTGAATTGCGTTGGTGACCTGTTCAAGCTTCAAGCTCATTGTTTTTGGTTGTCTTTCGTGTGTGATGCAAAGAAAAAAAAAAGGAAAACAGGCATGCATAAACTACATTTCAAAACATTAAAGAAAGGTAATCTCCTATTGCATGCTGCCTTTTGTTCTTTACGTGCCTAATTGATAGAAGTGCTCAGCATATGGTATACAAACGTCTCACGACAAAACGCATCATTCATCTGCATGCCTAAGTACGAACTCCTCGTTGATGCAACTGCATTCGCCTTTTTTTTCTTTTCAGTACGATGGCTAGTGGTAGTGGAGACAAGCTGCCTGGCCACTAAGTACTGACTGACGATGGCTTTAGTTAGGCTTACGAATTACGATCCTGAGCACATATTCCGTGGCTCCGTTTAAATTAGTTTTAAAAAACTACGTTTATAGTAAATAATTTTTCTATAGTAGCTAATTTTCAAATATAGTGTCTTTTCAAGTTAGAATCTACTAATCGATTATAGTAATACTATTATAACTTTGTTTATATCGATTAAAATCATACATAAACATCTCTTTACAAATTTCTCTATAAACTATTACTATTTCTCAACCAAAACAAAAAAAATCACAACCAACGGCCCTCAGCTAACCAACACAAAATGCAAAGAGCCCGCCTTTTCGCTAAACATGGGGAACAGCCCATGGGGCTCGGTCCGTTGGATTGGGACTAGTGTCGCCCTTTTTAGCGCTAGCCGGTGGGCAGTAGCCCCATGCAGGGCCAAAGCTCACCTTAGGGTTAAACTATCGAGAAAGAACCCTCGCAAAGAAGGGGGGGGGGGGGGGGAAGGAAAACAGATTGAACCGGGACGAGACGAGACGAGTGGTTTATGGCTTTATGCGGTTGCTAATGCTACGAACAGGTCAGAAATTATTTGGAGCGGAACATGCAGACAAAAGTTGTGGCGCACACGCTTGTGCATCATCTGATACGCACACTAAAACTTAAGCGGATATTGCTGAATAAATCAGTACCTAAGAGTAGAAAAGAGACTATATATATATATATATATATATATATATATATATATATATATATATATATATATATATATATATATATATATATATATATAGGACAGTGTTTCATGCACCATGGTGCCTAGGCACCAATATCAATACCGTTGATTTGCTTGAGATTCTAACGTTTGATGTGGGTATCTTCATATACCCATAAAAAGTATATTTGAGATATCAAACTCGAAAAATTTAAATTCAACTTCAGTTTAATTAGTTTGAACTATTTTTATGGTATATACTCATCTGTAGTTGCATTGAACTCAAAAGTAGTTCAAACTAGTTTGAACTGAGTTCAA
Source organism: Dendrocalamus sinicus (assembly GCA_036346575.1). Classification (NCBI taxonomy): domain Eukaryota; kingdom Viridiplantae; phylum Streptophyta; class Magnoliopsida; order Poales; family Poaceae; genus Dendrocalamus; species Dendrocalamus sinicus. The sequence goes on along the minus strand of CM070660.1, from coordinate 3,050,298 downwards.
AACTAACTTACCATAAATATATCAAGGGTATAAAACATTTTCATACCCAAACTCAAAAAATTATCAATCGTACACGTGTATCGGATGTTGGTGCCTAGGCACCATGGTGCATTATGTAATTTTCCTATATATATATATATATATATATATATATATATATATATATATATATATATATATATATATATATATATATATATATATATATATATTGTCTGAGAACTAAGCTTTCTTGTCTTTAAATTGTTTTTATGTGCATGCAAGTGCAATAATTAAACAAACCCATTAACATTCATTAATTCAAAAAGATATCGATTTTGAAAGGAAGTTATTGATTTAGTATGCTGAATTAATCATGAATGAAAAGCCTTAATCATAGATGAAAAGTCTCAGTCTGGACACCACGATGCCCCTATGTATGTATGTATGTATGTATATATGTATGTATGTATGTATGTACGCCCCTGTTAGCCAGCGCTGCCGTCCGCCCACTGGTGGTGTACCGTACCTACTACGGCGTAATGTACGTGTACTGCTCGTCGTCCCGCTTTGTGCCGTCCTTGTACTCACTAGTTTAGCAGAAACTGGGAGGTCAAGCTGTGAGACTACACTGTGCACACCTGCAGGAGCTAAGTGTAGAGAATGAAAAGAATCGCCGTCCAGGTGCTGTAGGCGTTGCTGCGCGGCGTGAACACAGCATCCATGATGTCTTTGGACACCGTGGAATAGAGCCAGGAGACGATGCAGGAGTCGATTTGGCACCAGTCGACATCATCGCGCATCAGGACGGCGTCTAGGGAGCCGTCGATGTGGCGCTGCAGGCCGAACTTCTTGAAGGTGAGCTCGAAGAACGTGCGCCATTGCCGGAAATTAGAGGCGTCCATGTCGAGGGTAACCGGGACATGGGAGCGTATGTTGATCAAGGCAATGGTGGCGGCATTTGGTGGTTCAGCGGGGGAGGGTGAAGCAAAAGGGTTGGTGCCATGACCGGAGGAGCCGGATTGCTCGGAGACGGCGGACATGGCGGCAGAGGACAGCGGAAGGGGGGTCTTGGCGAACGGCGCGCCGAGGGGAAGCTGCGGAGGAGGAGCTGGCGGCGTCGCTCGGCGGATAGGAGGGCCGCGGGGGGTGTTTTAGTGAGCGGACTCGCCGGGAGGGACGGGAGAGCCGCTGGGGAATGTGGGGCGGACTCGCCGAGAGAGCCGCTGGGGAGTTGGAGAAAGAATGCGGAAGCTACGGATCGGAGAAGTCTGATACCATGTAGAGAATGAAAGTGCTGAGAATGCAGCTGTATTCAACCCAAGTAGCAGTACATATACAAGAGAGTACTGGTCATGCCTAAAGTCTAGGATCAAGACCGGAGGACTAGGAATACATAACAACTATCCTAACCACCAAGACCAGTTCTCTGACACTAAGACAGCAACTGATAGACAAATAAATTATTTGCACGGATGTGATCTACACAAGGATTAACACTGGTGTAAGGTAGGCGTGCACATTGTGACGTCTGATTAAACAATCGATATATGGACTGTTAAAAGAAGTAGATCTACATAAGCACCAAACGGGCATGTCCCCATCGATACAACAGGTGCCTGTCGTGCCGAGCACTCTGCAGCATTAAGGAGGTGATCCAACTCACTTTTAGTTTAAATTTCTGTCTATGATTTTTTATTAAAATTATACTATAGTGCCTATTAAATTTTTCTTAAAAAATAAAAAAAATCGTTATATCGTTATGGATAATGTAAAAGAATAAGGAAAAAGGAAAAGACAAAAGAGCCAAAATAAACCGAAATTAGAAGCCGAAGTGTTTCAAGTGGCTTCTGGTTTAAATAAGCCAAAAACCAAAAAAAACTGAAGCTAAAGCCATTTAGAGCAGAAGTTGTTTGATGCTGCAGGCATCCTCCACACTAAAGGTATGTTCTTTTTGGCTGAAACTTATGGTTTTTGGCTGCGACTTGTGGCTTTTAACCTGTTTGTGCGAGAAATTACAGAGTAACAGAAACTCATGGTGGTTTTTGCCCATATAAATGAAGTCGGTACAGTATGTACTACAATTAACTAGTAGAACCTATCTTGAAAAAATACTCCGTTTAAAAGTTAGTTACTGTAGAAAAGACGAAAAACAATTTTTAGAAGCTGAAAAGAACAGGCGCTAATTGGGATGCCGAGTTTACTAGCCTCTAGACTATAAAAAATAATAGCAAAGATAAATACAAAGTACTCGGTGAAGTGTGAAGGTTGGAGCTCACCTACTCGGAGTGGAAAAGAGCTACCACTAGTAGATTTGTGGTGGAAGGATTAATTCATAGAGCCGGTCCAATTCGTTTGGGTTTACCTCAATTCGTATTTTTGCATCCGCTCATGCAGGCTGCATCCACTCATACAGGTAACTAAACAGGCTCTTTCTCGGATTATACGGATCCACCCAGTTAGGACGAAGGAGATTCAGGCAACCAAACATACCCTAACTGATTAACGACATTATGCGTTGCTTGTTGTTGAAGCTTATCAATCCGGAGACTAGGAGAGGATAATAATCCAATCTTTTGGCCGCTATCGTGGGCGAGCGCCGCGCGCAATCTTGTTTATCTAGGATGGACAAGATTTGTTTTTTTCTTTTAGGTAATGTACTAACTGTCAGCTGCCACTGGCTCACTATCCTGGAATCACGGGGCAATTCACTACCTTCGTTATCAACTTGCCTTCAGAAACCTACATGCTCACTATCCTGGAATCACGGTGTTGATTAGCAAGCAGCATCCATGCAGTTTAGGGGCTAATTTGAGCTGGGAGAACCTATCAAGCTTGCTCTCAAGAGAGAGAGAGAGAGAGAGGGAGACATACCAAGCCGTACATCCAAGGCACGTGCCGCTGGTTGGTCGGAAAGCTGGTCAGGTTTCGTTTTCCAGCGATGGAACGCTACCTACGTGGGTGCATGCAGTGAGTGATCGAGCCGTTTCAAACGCTGCAACAGCCATAGAATTTTAGTGGTCCTTTTCATTTCATTTGATGATGGATTAATGGATGATACAGTACACAACAGCTAACCATAGTCCCTGTATTAATCGTGGGCCGCGCCAAGCCATTAAAATTACAAAAGGACCTATGGTTTTCCCAAAATTGCATGCGAGCCCTTGGTTTTTGCAGAGTGGACCTGCCATGTCAGGGATTCCATAAAAAGACCCTCAATTTCTCAAAATTATATATGGATCCTTGCTTTTTTTTCAAGAAGATCCTCCATTCAGGCGATAAAGCCACGCGGTTTTCCGACACGCACGTGAAGCCCGAGCTCCCTACCTCCCTCCTCCCGCTGCCCTCCACCGGCCATGGCGGATACCATCTCTGCGTCGGCGGTGGCGGCATTCGTCTCCTTCCCCCCCCCTCCTCGCTGCCTCCACCGCCGCGCCCCCATCCCCCGACCTCTCCATCCAGCTTCCCCCCACTCGTCCCCGCCCGCAGCACCTCCCCCCATGTCAGCCTCCTTCATCGGGTTTGCGAAAGAGTCCTTTGCTTTTTTGAATACTCTCCTTTACCCCGCGCCTGCATCAGCCGTTCGATCGGGCGGACAGCACGATGCATGACCTTTCGATGAGCGGGTAGACCGCGCTATGCATGACCCTCGAGTGAGCTCCGTGTGTTCTCGGGAATCTTCGCGTCGCTTTTGTCATGGCGCATCGCAGCTGTCTTTTATGTAGCTACACTCGCGTGTTCTGCTCCCTGATTCCTCGCTCTTGCTCTCGGTTCCTCTTCTTTGCCTGTGTCATGTCCGCCGCTCTTTCCCCTCTTCGCTCACGCCGCGCTCCTCCTCTTTGGCCGCGCTCTTCACTTCGACCATGGCCCTTTCGACCACGATTTCCATTTTGACCACGGCTTGGACTTCAACCCGGTCCTTCGACCACAGCCCTTCGACTACGGCATCGACATCAACCACGGCCCTTCGACCACGACCACAACCTCGACCTAAACCATGGCTTTGATTTCGCATATGTCGACTTTGACCACGACGTCGACCTTGACCACAGCACCATTCGACCACAAACCTCGACTTCGACCACGGACCACGGTCTCAGCATCGACTATCAACCACGACCTCGACTTCGACCATGGCTTTGACTCCGACCACGGCACCCTTCAACCATGCCCCCCTCAGACCACGGTGTGGACATCGACCATGGCCTCGACATCGACCATGGCGTCGACGACGAACACGGCCCCTTCGACCACGCCCTCGACCTCGACCACAACCCTCTTTGATCGCGCCTTCCACTTCGACCACAACTTCTACTAGGACCACGGCTTCAACTTTGACCTGGTCCTTCGACCACGACCCTTCGACTGCGGCATCGACTTCGACCACGGCATCAACTTCGACCACAACCCTTTCACCACGACTGTAGCATTGACTTCGACCACGGTCCTTCGACCATGAACATGGCCTCGACCACGACCATGGCTTCGACGTCGACCACGGCATCAACTTCGACCACAGTGCCCTTTGACCACGACCTCCACTTCGACCATGGCCTCGACTTCGATCATGACACTCTTCGACCACGGTATCAACTTTGACCATCGCCCCCTTTGACCGCGCACTTCACCTCGACCACGACCTCCCCTTTGACCACGACCTCCACTCGAACCACGCGTTGATGTTGACCCGGTCTTTTGACCACGGCATCAATTTAAACCACGACATGGCATCGACTTTGACAAAGACCATGGCTTCGATGTGGATGTTGCCCATGTCGACGTCGACCACAGCGCCCTTCGACCACGGCCTCGACGTCGACCATGGACCATGGCCTCGGTGTCGACCATCGACCATGGCCTCGACTTCGACCACAGCGTGGGCTTGGACCATGGCGCTCTTCAACCACGGACTCGACTTCTACCATGGTGTCAACTACGAACATGGCCCCTTTAACCGCGCCCTCCACTTCAACCATGGCCCTTTCAACCGCGACTTCCACATGGACCAGGGTGTCGACTTCGACCCAGTTCTTCGACCACGACCCTTCGACTAAAGTATCGACTTCGATCGCAGACCTTCGACCACGCCCATGGCCTCGATCTCGACCACAGCTTCGACTTTGCCCACATCGACATCAACCATGGCGTTGACTTCGATCACAACGCCCTTCAACCATGGCCTTAACTTTGACCATGGCGTGGACTTCGACTTCAACCACAACCCCCTTCGACCGCGCGCTTCACTTCGACCATGGCCCTTTCGATTGTGACTTCCACTTGGACCACGACTTCGACTTTGACCCAACCCTTTGAGTACGGCATCGATTTCGACCATGACATCACCATCGACCACAACCTTTCGATCACGACCATGGCCTTGACCTCAACCATGGCCTCAACTTCAACCATAGACCACGACCCCCTTCGACCACGTCCTCAACATTGATGACAACCACAAAGCTTCGACCATGACCATAGCCTCGACCTCGACCATGGTGTGAACTTCGACCAGGGCATCGACTTGGACCACGACCCCCTTTGACCTTGCCCTTGACCTCGGCCTCCTCCGACCATGGCCTCGACTTTGACTTTGACCATGGCCCCTTCGATCATGCCCTTGAGCTCGACCACGACCCCCTTCAACCGCGCCCTCCACTTCATTCACGGCCCTTTCAACCACGGCTTCCACTTGGACCACGACCTCGACTTCGACCTGGGATGAACTGGCGGAGGAATGGTGAGTCTGCTGTGTGACTGGGGTACATACCACTATAGGTACTCGTCGTACGTCTGGATGTCGTATGGATATTGCTCTATGATGGCATCAAGGTACGCCCTATCCGTCCATGCCGTTGTCCACTGCTGCAGTGGATGACAGTCCGTACCATGCGACCAGCCCTTGATTGCCCGCATTTCTAGAATCATCGATGTTACATAGCAAGACATACAAAGTTTACACATTAGTCGGATGGAGTTTGACTCACCGGTGTACGGCTTGCGGTAGGAACCTGTCGTCCAAAGGGGGCACGGCCTGATGCAAACCGAACTATTGCATCACAGCTGTGGCGCGTAAGCCTCCATCATGTACGAGAACACCAAGTGGTGTGTCGTCGCCCATAGCTCCGCGTCCTCCAGGCATTGCAGGGACAACTCGTACAGTGATACACGATGCACAAAATCTATACTCCATGGCCCCCAAATGACGTCGCTGTCGTGCAACTACTCGAACTCGTTGTGCCACAGCAAGTACCACCTCGACGGTTTGCCCTTCGCCCATCGCAGACGGGCAGCAGTCCACCGAATGCCCATAGTAGGCCTGTCTATCAGGTCGGCAAACTCACCGAATGAGTGCACTGGTGTCACAATGGTTGGATGCCAGATAGGGAAGTGCTCCTAGCTCCACAGCTGCAAAAGCATGCAGTAGATAGCCAAATTGGGTGTGCCAGCAATGGCGCACTGGCAAGCATCACAAAACCCCCGATACGTGGCACACAAAACCACTGATGCCCAGCTGTATTGAAGCATTGCCCCAAACTCTGCGTCCACCAAAGACTCAGTGAGACTGATGAATTCAATGTTGCAAATATCGTCGTGTGTGGCTGGAAACATTCTCCAACCAAAGAGCTGGATAAGGAGCGTGACGAGGTGTGTCCTGACGACCTCCGACGGTGCAACCTCCAAGCACACATTTAAATTATTCAGCCAAGTGCGGGGGACGCCACGTGCACTCTTCGGGATTTGCTGGCCAAATCGGTCCGCCAGCCACTCCTTCCAGTCGGTTCGTGCACGGGCTGGAACAAGTGCGTCACCCCCGGGAGGGAGACCGGTCAAGAACGCGACGTTCTTTAGAGTGACCGTCATCTCACTCCACCAAAAGTGGAATGTGTGCGTCTTGGGCCTCCACCTGTCCACCAGTGTCTGGTGGAGACTTGCCTTACAAAGGGCAACAAGCCCGTGGCCCACAAGGTTGGGACGTAGCACTCGTCCATCGCCCACGGATCCCTCCCCTCCGCAGCTTGAACGGCGAAGGGCCAGCCGCGTCACCTGTTATCTATGAGTGGCAACGGTGTTTCTCATCATACGAGTGTTCCAAAAGCTCCGGTAAAACCATACTTACCAATACATAGGACAGACTAAATATTAATGCGAAGATTAATAATAACAATAAAACTTACTTTATAATACAAACTACATTAATTATGACTAGGACTATGAGAATAACATCGAGAGCATGCCAGAAAACATTACCTGTCTTTCGGGAGAAGTAACCAGCACCATCGTATCCTTAATGACTTATGCACTGCCTTCTCAAATAATTAGCTACGTACTATTAGTTTTGAGAGTATCTTGTAACAAATAGGACAGACGAAATGTTAGTGCGAAGATTGATAATGACAGCAACATAATACAAGTCAGTGATTACATGCGTGTAACTACATACGAATACTTTACTACTTACCGGTAATTTGATTACTCATACAAAAAATGACAAGCCAATCATTATCGTCGTCCTTACCACTTAATTACTTACCACTAACTCATTGCTTACCCCTAACTAATTACCACTACAGTAATTACGACTACTTAATTACATATTTCCATTCAATAACAAATTATGGGCACCATATGTACACAAAAATAGTAAAGGCTATGTCTAAATTACTACGATCTACTTGCTACGTAATACAAATTACATTAATCATGACTAACTAAATAAACACTAATTGACTATAATTATGGGAATAATGTCGAAAACATACGATAAAAAATTACCTGCTTTTCGGGAGAAGAAATCAGCACTGCCGATTTTGAGCTACGCACTGGTTTCTCGAATTAATGAGCTACGCACTCCCAATTTTGAGCGACAACCGTGACCATGACCTTCTGTAATGAGTGATTGAGATGAGCAACGACGAACTACGAGAGGTTCGTATTTATGGCTGAGTGAAAGGTAAACCCAATGTGCTCACCCCGCACATTGAGGATGCATTATCATGAGCAGCGCTTCGAGTGAGGGGGACGGCATCGTAACACTGACAAATGTGCAAACGAGGCAGTGGGCGAGGGGGGCGATACGGACATAATGACATTAGTACGAATGAGAGAGCACGCGAGGGGCACGACACATAGAGAGTGACAATTATGCAAACCAAATAGTAAAAAATAAAATATAGCACGATTGGCCACTTCAAAAGATGACTGAGGATCATTAAATTCATGATTAAGTTAACTCGAATAAATATGAAAATTTTGAACTACATAAAATTCCCAAAAAATTACACAATAACTATGACTATGTCGGGAGGCTTCACATAAAATTTCGTAATTTTTGGAGCTCGTTTGTTATATGTAAAAACTCATAAAATTATCAAAAATTTATGAATTTTTGAGCAACATTCGTATTAAATAAAATTACCCAAACATTACACTGCGAGGTACGTTGTGTCGAAAAGCTGTACATAAATTTTTATAATTTTGTAAGCTCATTTGATATATTAAAAATTCAAACAAACACTAAACACAAAAAATGGCAAGTAATTAAGCTGGCTCAATTACCTGCCGCCCCTCACCAGACGGCAGACAAGCCTGCCATCCCCCCACCGGGCAGTAGGGTGCCTGCCGTCTAGTGAGGGGGTGGCAGGCACCTGCCGTCGGCGGCCTCACCGCGTGTCGCCTAGCCAGCACTACCGCCCGCCCACCGGACGGCTACTTTTATAAATACGATGCGCAATAGTGCTTAAGGTGCCACTCGGTTGGGCTAAAATAACCTAGCTTATGCCTGAAATTGTACTGTAGCTGACTGAAATTACACTATAGCTAATAGTGATTTATTTGATGTAACTAAATTAAAAAAATTAAAAAAAGAAAAAATTGGTTAGCCCATCATGGATAATGCAAACGAATACGGAAAAAAGAACCAATAAAAAAGCTGAAAAAAAAAAATCAAAAAACACGAAAAAGACGAAATTTAGAACTGATAAAAAAATAAACCAAAAGTTAGAAGCTTAAGCCAAAATATACGGACCTAACTCTAGATATGCCCTGCTCGATTGGGCTGAAAAATAGTGGATTATGACTGAAATTGCACTGTAGTCGGCTGAAATTGCACTATAGCTGAAGGTGACTTATTTGACGTAATTAAATTTAAAAAATTTTAAAAATAGAAAAAATGTTTGCTCATTATGCACAACGCAAACAAATACGAAAAAAAGATAAAAAACTCAAAAAACCAAAAGTTTAAAAAAGGTGAAATTTATAAATAGTAAAAAATAAATTAAAAATCAGAAGTTTAATCTGTAATGAGCGGAACGTTAACTGAGAAGAAAAGCTTCCAGTCACAGTGGTTCGTTCATAGTAGTAGCCGACACCAATTATTTTCGGAAGAAAAGCTTCCGGTCACAGTGGTTCGTTCATAGTAGCCGACACTAATTATTTTGCGCGTCCCCATGAAAAGCTGTGCTCGCAGCCGCAGCGAAGCGCAAAAGGCCAACCTGCCAATCGCAGCAGCAGCAGCAGCACACAGCTGTAAATAATGGAGGTGCTCCAGTGAATTCGCCGAAAGTAGTACGAGTAAATGCAATCACAGTTTTCCTGAGCATTTTTTTTTGCTTCCTCCACTCTCCTGTCATTCTTTCACCAGTCCATGATTCCATTATCACCACGTTGCTACGCTCTACGGATATAGCTCCGTTTCCTTCCATTTCCTGTTTCTTCTCCCCCACAGGAGATACTGTTTGCTTCACAACCGTAACGCAGCAAGTAGCAGCGACAACAGCGCATTTACGTTACACAGTTACACTACACTACACCACAGAATCTCCAGAAGCAGCTGCTCTTGGCTCTGCGTATAAAGTTTCTTTCTTGCTTGGGCACTTCTGCGCTCCCTACTTCCTCTCCCTTACAGATCCATTCCTCCCCCTGTTCTCACACCTCCCCTGTGAGGAAAAGAGAGAAGGGAGAGGGGAAGGGACGCGGGCAAAGAAAGAACCATGGGTTCTTGGGTTCTTGCCTTGGTTCTTGGGTTCTTGGTGGGAGCAGTGCATGGCTCTGAACCGTGGTGGAACGAGACGCAGGTCTACGCCACCAATGCCAACTCCGGCGGCAGCAACGGCGTCTTCGTCGGGCTTACCCTCATCCAGTCGGCGGCTGCCAAGGGGGCTGGTAAATTTCGTTGTTCCAGAATTGTTCCTATGTTGATCTTTTTTTTTGTTGCAAAGATTTTTTTATTGGCCATGTCCCATGTGAGTTCTTGGGTTGAGTCACCGGGTTGGATCTGTGTGCCTTGATATTGAGTCGTTGAGTTGCGTGATGCAGGTCTCTGTTCTGTTGACCCTGGTTGGTCGGAGCATCCCTATATTAGGGATTGTGATTGCTCATGTTTTCTTCAGTATCCCCTTTTATATAGGTGATCTTCGATTGAGTGATCATGCAGTCTTATCCTTTTATTGTTTGATAGTAGCATGCATCATGTGTGGAGCCTGATAAATATATGCATGTGGATCTAGCCTTACCATTGTTGGTGGTTCTCATGATGAATACTTGTTTCCTAGTGTGGGTGGGTGGGTGGTGGTTGGTGTTGGGGGCTCAATACCATCTATTGCGTGTGAATTGGCAAGTTGATATGTATGATTGCTAAATAATTCGGCACCCGAGTTCCCCATTTGTTTATAGGCAGTCAATTACTCAAAGCTTGCCTTAGGGTGGAGCTAATTTGTGGATCTATGTTATGGTGATTCTGTTTGTGTAAATTTAATTAAAGAAAGTCTGGTGAGCAGCAATTACTTTGAATTTTTAAAGTAATAGAATAATAGTTGAAGTAGTTCACGAGTAATTCTTTCCATTTAGATTATAGTTTGAGTTTGAATGGAATTTTTCTAGCTTATAGCATGGTAGGGTGGTAAACATTGATGCTTACTTCCTTTGAAAAATATTACAGTGTGCTTGGATGGAAGCTTACCGGGTTACCACCTACACCGAGGGTTTGGATCAGGGGCTAACAATTGGCTTGTCAATCTGGAGGTGAGTAATACTTCACGATTCACACATATATGAACTGAGATAAATTTGAGCAAATTGCACTTAGTCCTATTAGGGATGCTATATGTCTTTTAGGATTAATAGCTTATCGTGATTCATATGGAATTCCAGGGTGGAGGCTGGTGCAATGATGTTAAAAGCTGTGTGTTCCGCAAGGGCAGTCGGCGTGGGTCATCAAATCACATGGAGAGGCAAATCCAGTTTACAGGGATAATGAGTAATAGACCTGAAGAAAATCCTGGTATTCTTCTCATCAATTCTGTCTTGTGATGCAGTTCACATACTACTTTTGTAGAATCGTAAGAGTCTTCTCACTCTAAAAGTTAGTCTATGAGGTGAGTGACTCCCATACTTTTAAATTAGATCTCTTACTTTTTCACAATCAAATCAATGTGGAACTATTCTAACAACCTCCCCCTTCACACATGGGTGTCCCTCACAGGGTTCGGAAAACCGGTACCGGCCTAAATCCCGGCGGGGGGCCCGTACCGGTTCCCGGTCGGTAACCGGAAAAATCGGGGAAAACTAGGTCAAATTTTAAGTTTTGAAATTTGAATTTAAAACCGGTAACCGGCCGGTAACCGGAAAAATCGGACGGTTACCGCCCAAAAACCCGGAGAAACCGCTAAAAACCAGAAAACCTGCATGCATGCGCTTTAAAAACTGCATGCATGTGCTTTAAATTCTGCATGTACCTCTTGGTATCCTGTATTGCTACTTTGCATGCGCTTTAAAAACTGGAAAACCTGCTAAACTCTTAGTGTTTTGCATGCATGCGCTTTAAATTCTGCATGTACCTAGTTTACCGCATGCCTCTTAGAGCAAGTACAATGATGCTGATTAGGTTGCCTCTAGTGAAATCCACATCAGCACAATCCTAAGTGGAAGAGAGAGAAAAGAAGAGAGAGAAGCAAGCTGCCCCTCATGCAAGAGGTGACCTCTAGTACATTATACGAGGAGAGAGAGATAAATTACCCCTCATGCAAGAGGTGACCCCTGATATATTTATGCAAGTATTAAATGTTTGAGTGGTTTAGTAGAGGTAACCTCATTGTATTAGCTACCTCCACATGAGCCACATGTAGTCTTTTTGCTTATGTGGCTAATCCTAGATGTGGCAGCCACCTCTTCTATTGTACTTGCTCTTAGTGTTCTGCATGCATGCGCTTTAAATTCTGCATGTACCTCTTAGTATCCCGTATTGCTACTTTGCATGCGCTTTAAAAACTAGAAAACCTGCTAAACTCTTAGTGTTCTGCATGCATGCGCTTTAAATTCTACATGTACCTAGTTTACCGCATGCCTCTTAATGTTCTGCATGCATGTGCTTTAAATTCTACATGTACCTCTTAGTATCCCGTATTGCTACTTTGCATGCGCTTTAAAAACCGGAAAACCTGCTAAACTCTTAGTGTTCTGCATGCATGCGCTTTAAATTCTGCCCAACCCTTCAAAATACTCAAAGAACCAACCATACATGGCATACAAATTCAAATTTCCATTTGATAAAATCCGGCTGGTTTTACCGCTACCGGAGTTGGGCGGGATTTCCAGTTACCGGCGGTTACCGGCCGGTAATCGCCGGTTTTTCGAACCCTGGTCCCTCAGCCCTTTACCGCTCCTTCATCGTACACTGACGGTCCCTCAGGATCCCTTCATAGTACACCGACGGTCCCTTATGATCACAATTCATTAGACTTCACACACTAGTTATTGGGTCAGAGATGTTAGAACTGGGCTTTGATACCGCTTATATGATCGTAAGTCTTCTCACCTCAAAAGCTAGCCCGTGAGTGACTCTCCCACTTTTAAATTAGATCACTTACTCTTTCACAACTAATGTAGGACTATTCTAACAACTTTTCTGTCAAAACAAAAAGAATACAGTTGTTGATTATTCAGCTGCTACTTCTGGTTCTGGTTGAGGAGTTGTAATGATGTTTTCTTGTCTCCTAGATTTCTATAACTGGAATAGAGTGAAGGTTCGGTATTGTGATGGTGGATCCTTCACTGGTGAAGGGGCTGACGCGGTTAGTGCAAATTCTGTCTCTGCATTTAACTACGTTACTTTCACCAAATATGTAGTGTATGTGCTGAAGGATTTCTCAATACTAATTTTAAGTCTCTTAGATAATAGATACTGCACATTCCATTCAAAAGAAATACATACTGTACATGCTGTTCCTGTTTTGTTTACTGAACTACATCGATTCATTGTCAGAATTTTCTTTCTTTAGGCTGCAGGCCTTTATTTCCGAGGTCAGCGTATTTGGCAGGCTGCTATGGAAGATCTGATGGCCCAAGGAATGCGTTATGCTAATCAGGTATCGATCCTTCTACACAATCATTTTTTCTTTTGCTTTTGGGAAACCATTTCTGCTTGCTTGATGCAACTCGATTATACCAGGCTCTTCTTTCCGGATGCTCTGCTGGTGGTGTTTCTACCATACTTCACTGTGATGAGTTCCATGGATTGTTTCCATGGAATACCAGAGTCAAGTGCCTTGCTGATGCTGGAATGTTTCTTGACACGTATGTTAACATATATAATTGGGACCTGCTTCTATATAATCTTTGTTACTCTTAATGCCTTCTTTCTTTGCAAACGAGGAAGAGCAATTTCTATTTTTCACTTCAATGGTACATTACGGTGGATTAATCCTCATATCATTTGCAGTGTTGATGTTTCTGGTCGTCGGAAAATGAGAGAGTTCTTCAATGGCATCGTGAGATTGCAGGTATCTGCCACAGCCATGATTTCTGAAATTATCCTACTTGTGGTGCTAGTACAAATTCATGTCAGATTATTCATGTGCCAATAGCCGAATAGATATCTTCATTTTGCTTACATTTATTATCATCAAAATGCACCAAAATACAGGGTTCTGGAAGAAGCTTGCCTAGGTCTTGTACCTCCCGCGTGGATAAAACTTCGGTGAGACAAACATCCAGAAATACCTATCAAAGATAATACAGATATAATGCCTTTTTTCACTAATGTTTTTTTTCTAATGCTGCTCCCTACAGTGCTTGTTCCCACAGAATGTGGTTCCAAACATTCAAACTCCGACTTTTATTTTGAACACCGCCTATGATGTGTGGCAGGTACTTGTTATACATATAATTTGCCTGAAAATGAAACTGAAAGGGCAATCAATAAAAATATTCAATGAATATTTTCTTGTCCTTTTCAGCTTCAACAAAGTGTGGCCCCCAAAACGGCCGATCGCCAAGGTCTGTGGCACAGATGTAAGATGAATCATGCCTTTTGTAATGGTAATCAACTTCAGTTTTTACAAGGTACTTAACTGCTTTCCCTGATCTTTTTGAGTTGTAATTTGTTAATTCAATACTCGATCGGCTGATCCCCTATGTATGATGCAGGTTTTAGGAATCAAATGCTTGATGCTGTGAAGGGTTTCTCTGGGTCAAGGCAAAATGGTCTGTTTATCAACTCATGTTTTGCTCATTGCCAGAGCGAGAGACGGGATACATGGTACGCGAATAACTCGCCTCGTCTCGGTAACAAGGTATGCATGCTTCGATGCAAATGACAATTGTCTCTTCTCAAATACATAGTAGAAGTAGAACTTGTGCGCGTAAGCAAGAAATCTGGCAGTCTGACGAGACTCTCCATGTCTTTTTCTGCGCAGAGAATTGCTGAAGCGGTCGGGGATTGGTTTTTCGAGAGGGGAGGCGCAAAGTATACAGACTGTGCATACCCTTGCGATGGCACCTGCCATCATCTTGTATTCAGAGGAGATCATTGAAGTCTATTCTTTGACACCTACGATTCAGGTGTTAAAAGGCCAGTGGGTACTACTTAAAGAAGGTAAGGTATAGATAGAGGGTGCAAGCTCCTGGCTTGCCCATGTTCGTCACTTGATATGATAGGGCAGGGCCTCGCACGCGAATGTGATGAGGTCCCTGCATTATTTAGTTTCACATTTCAATTCTTTCCATTGCCATTCCCTGGATGCATCTGAACATTTCGACCCCATTGGTGTATAACCCTACATATTCATGTGCTAAACGTGATAATATGAATAATGATGTGCCTATAACATATCCAATCATCCGACATTTCCATGGTATTTGGTGTGCTTCATATGTACATGAGCTTGATGCTGGAGTAGGGGTGCAATCCCGTTGGATTCCAACGGAGAATCCGACGGATACTGCTTCTACTATATCCTAATCCATATTTTTTTTTCTCAATTTCGAAGTAAGATATGATAAGGTTGGATATGAATTTGAAGTTTTGGATACGGAGCTGTCAGGATAGATACATGGATCCATAATATAGGTGGATAACATAAAAAAAAACATCCATTAAACCATAGTTATAATAAACATACATAATAATGTTGGCGACTAAGTACAGGACATCACCCTTTAACCAATGGACACTCGCCTCTACTTCCACCAGCTGCCAAGAACATGGAAGGCAAAGTATTATTGGTACAATATTTGATATTTCGTACAAGAATGTCTTAGATCATTATTTTATTTGGTGGCACAGTTGAAATGTTTTAAAATAGATCAGAGTAATTAGCATAGTTGCTAAGGGCTAATACGGCATCAAAACCAGATAAATGACGATGCAGCATCTTGGTGTGTGTTGTATACCCTGAACTTTACTTTATGAAGATTAGCACAGGAAAATTTGATATTCTTAATGCATGCATAGCTGAAGTCCACCTCTGATAAGTCCTGTGAAGCATTAAAAAAATGCATTCATGATAGTGCAAGCAGTCAACAAGAAGAAACAAAAGAAAAGAGCATTATATTTGTTGTTGTTTTTTCATGTATGATACATATAGATAACCAAAGTAATTACAGAAAATGGCGTCGCTAACGCCAATAGAGATCAACAAGAAACGAGTCTCTCCAAGACCTTACAGGCTTATTAGATAGATCAAGGCCAGATAGATTCACGCCGCGAAATCTGACTTTCTGGGATTGGATGCATTCGATCACATCCTTGAGCGTCAATTTAGCCTCCGATGACTTCTCAGTCTTTTTCCAACCCAATTTCTCATTTATGTAATCAGCCAAACCCTAGAAAACAAACCATCATCTTTGTGACAAGGGCTGATCCGAAGCTAGAACCCAATGAATCGAAGAAGGTGCAATTGACAGTTTCTATTACTTCTATTACGAGCCACTGGTAGTACTCCGCCTCTTGCAGGAGCAGCCGGTAATCGGATTCCGACAGCGCGTAGATGGCACCGAGCCTTAGCCAATTGAGGATATGCCTGAAATGCTTCCCGTCCCTGTCCACGAACACCATCCCCTGCACCCACCATTCATCCGTTGAGGCTACTACAACTGCAAGAAACGGCGATGAGAGCCATTGAGGGATCGTACCGTGGTGGGGTGGCGCGGGAGCGTGTGCCTCCCGCTGAACATGGCGTCGAGCATGGAGTCGGGATCCCGCTGCATGAGCGACTTCACGGTGGTCGCGTACTTCTTGCCCCCGCGTCATAACCAACATCACCATCACAGTAATAAGCCTCTACTTCGAGCCCGTACGGGCAGAGGGACGATACGGGGAGCGGCAAATCCGAGAACGGAGGAAGGACCGACCGATGTTGAGAATGACCGGAGGGGAGGAGGAGGGCTCCGGCGACGTCATCGTCGCCGCGGATGGCCTTGCCCAGCTCACCGGTTCCAGTGGCGGCTGGGGTTTTTGCCCATGCAACGACGTAAGTGAGCGCGAGAAGAGAAGCGGAGGTGGGGGTGTAGAATCTGGTGTGGAACCGGAGGTGGCGGAGGCGGCGGCTCCTGGTCCTGGGAGGGAGCGGTGGATCCAGGGGCTGGTGTGGTCGTGTGCAGGCGGAGCAGTGGAGGACGCGACGTGGTGGTGGCCTGGACGCCTGGTGGGCTGGTGGTCGGTGGATAAATGGTGAGTTATTTTGTGTTACTAGTTGAATGCCCGTGCGTTGCTACGAAGTTTTAAAATTTATTATACTACATGTTCTAAAACTCACAGGTAGTAAATTTTTTTAGAATTTGAGAGAAGCAGAAGCAGGTATATGAGAGAACTATTCCACATTAATTTCAATTTATATTAGACTCAAAACATATCAATAAAGAAGTATATCACTCTTTCTCTTGTCAAATTTCAACAGGGGTGATCCTCCTAATGCAGGCACAATTCTCTGGCTTCTCAAATAGAGATGTGTTTACCTGAGATTGCAAGATCCAGAACTCATAAATCTTGTATAAGATGAAACACTATTAAAAAGCTTGGGTAATCTTGCTATGCTACTTACTACCACATCCTTATATAGGATTTAAAATGCTTGCACTGTCCGTCACATATATCTGGTCCTTTTTGTTTTCTCGTGTTTTTTTTTCAGTTTTTAATGGCGTCAACCATTATGGCTACAAAAGAATGGGGGCATATGTGGTTTGGATGCAGGACCAGATCATGAATATTTGATTTTGAGACAAAGCTTTCTTACCTTGGAAAAGGAATAAATATGCGATAAATGCAAAATTTAGTCCTTCACATTGGCGCATAAACGGAGATGAAGTACATGGGTTCGATCCTTCTGTTGCCATCAAGAGCAAATTGTTTAGCCATCGTTTGAACACAAAATGCAACCTGGTGTAGCATTTCCAGATATAGACCTATAATGCCAATCAAGTTTGTGGAAATAGATTGATTTGTAAAGAACTATGAACTACTTTGCTGTCCCAAAGCATCAAAAAATGCATATCAACTGCAACCATACAAATCATTTTCAATAGTCTCTAGAAAATTCAAACGGTGAATATTACAAACAGCTACAATCTACTCAGGCTTCCAAGTTAGCAAGATTAAAGTGTATTCTCAGTCATTAGACGAAGCAAACGTTTAGTAAGGTAGGGTCCCTTACCTGTATTAGAAAGGCCATGTCAACTACTAATGTTGTGACAACACCAACACCAGGCCCAAAACCCCATTGGCTACCGCAGAAGAGCCAATGTCGACATCCACCTGGTGAAACAACGGATGAAGATGCATTGCCTTGTTAAAAAATGACAAAAAATAATGAATTTTCATCGGTAGTTAATGTTCTGAACCAAAACTCTAGTGCTCATCCTACTGTTGTAAAAGAATTTCATCATTTGAAAGATTTCAAGTATATTAGATGCCTTACTTCCAAGTACCCCGGACCTCGTACGTAGCTGCAATCGACAGCCTTTCCCAAAGGGGTGCTTCCAACACTCTGCCTCACTATCCAAGAGCCTTGAAGAAATTGTTGTTAAAGTCAAATTGAAGTCGAAGAGTAGAACACGATTGTTACATCCTACATTACTATAGTGTGAGAAGAGACCTTCGGAACGGACGATATAAGCTTCAGTCTGCTATTGCAGAACTCATCGTCGCCATCGAAGAAATGCTGCAGAAGTGATCCTTTTTTCAAGGAACTCGTGACTAAATACATGACCAAGCTGTAATGAGTTGATCCGGGAATCTACAATAGGATACTAACTTCACTAAAAATGTTTCCTTTTGAAAAATGATAACCAGAAGCCTGTAAACAGATAAATAAAGATTACAAAGAAATCTTAAGAATGCCAACTTACCTGTATGTTAGCAACAAAGGTAAACATCCCTTTCTCAGCAGCAACCTACAAAACCGGTAAAACAAGGAGCAATGAAAATATGAAACAAGGATGGGGCTTCATTCTATTCTACTTCATTCTATTCTTTTGCTAATTGATTTCAAAAAGAGTTGGACCCAAACTCAACAGGCATAGTATTGTGATTTATAGAAACTCTACATGCATACAAGCGATAATTATTTAGAGTTATGAACACTCAATCATAGACGAGATAAATATCTAAAAGGATCATAAAACAAGAGCAATAAGTTCAACATGTTACCTCTCCCACTGATTTTGTACCATAATGATGATCAGAGAAATTTTAACAGTGGTGAATCATCAAATTTATCAGCAAGCTGTTGATTAAAGTCAGCCTCATCAACAGACGGCTGTTCATGGAAAACTATGGTTGCAACAAGAGCAAGATGCGCCACTGATATGAACAGACTGCAAGTCTAGCACCGAAATTGCATATCATGTTTCTATCTTAAACTTCAAGCTAGCCACCTTTAGGTACAAATCGGGAAAAGAATATCACTATTGTCAACCTCAGATAAGAGTAGTGCTTCTATGCATCACCTCCTCAACACAAATACAGGCAGGTCATATGTATAGATCTGTTACAAGAGGCATTAAAAAATATAACTCACTATGCTCCGATAAACACTGATCAAATCAGCACCGTTTCACCACAAACAAGAACAAAATTGAAAATTAAATTAAGGGGATGACCCATTGGAAGTAAGGGAGACAATGTGCAACATTCTTTGTGCTATGGCATACGTCCGAACCCTACTGCATACCGAATGCTCAAGACGTTATTGTACAGCTTAAATCATCAAAGGACACCGCGCATCACCTACAGCTCAGAAGCACATCACAATCCTTGACAGAAACATTTAGAAGGCCGACATTACCCTAGCCAGCTCTGCGATCAACTTCTAATTTAACGTCCCCACTTCATATGCCAGCTCATAAATTTACAGCCAAATCACCCTAAGGCTCCACAGAAACCTTAAGGAAATCCACAATCCCCGCACATCATCGTACAAAAATTCAAACTTTGAACACTCCACTGTCATACCGTATTGCAAATATATCCCACATTCCCGGTTTCCTATTGTCAATGCAACTCCCGCAGCATGGACGCATTACAGTTCAACAACATTACCAAGCACCAGATCCAAAACCTCTCCGCGACAACAAATAGCTCCTAAGAGTGCATCTAATCAGCAAAGCCTACAGCATGAAGTGATTCCCGCACCTGACACAGATAGGTGCTAAGCATCCAACCCGTACGTAAAGAGGTGTTCGCCATTTAGCCAGTGAAGAACGTTCTAAATCGCTTTGAAACACGCCGCAAGCGTAACACTCCCTCGAACGCAATGAACAGACGGTCCAAAACCAAATCAACCCAAAACCTCCGCGCATATCTCCTCAATTCGCCGAGGGCGCCGCCCGAATCCCCGCTTCCAGGCTAAATGAGCGGGCTCTCGTGGCGCGGCGCGTCAAACCCCGCCCACCGAACCGAGCAGATCTCGCGAGGCGAGCGACACGAGTAGCGGAAGCCCGAGGCCCGGTGGCCGGCTTACCTTCCTGCACCTCCTCACCGGCCGCGCGCTCGCCGAAGACCTGCGCGAACCACCACTCCAGCTGCTGCTGCGCCGCCGCCTCGGATAGGTGGGAGGGAGGGAAGGAGGCGGTGGTGCGAGGTGGGGAGGAGGAGGAGGAGGCGGCGGCGGAGCGGAGGGCGAGGGAGGAGGCGACGGAGTGGAGGGCGGGGGAGGAGACGAGGGAGAAATCAGGGGGAGGAGGCGCACCGGTTCGGGGGAGGGTGGGGGAGGCGCACGGGCGGTTGGTGGGGCAAATGGGCCCACACGTCAGACTACCTTTTGTTGTCAGAAGGGGTGGTGGTGGGAGAGGCCGCACCAACCACCAACTCCTTCTTTTATATAATAAAGATGGTTTATGTCAATATAGTTTTAGTCAATATAGTTGAAGTCGGTACAGTGTCTACTCAATGGCCTGGGTCGCTTAGGCTAGGCTGACTTCTGTGCTGAGCCGGATATCTGTTTGGATATTATCCGAATAATTGTTTATCGATGTTATTCGGTTGGATAGAGGCCATCTCGATTTCGCTACCTAATCCTATTCTAAATATCCTATACTAATATCGAATCTCATCGGACTGAACCCTTAGCGCTGGAGTACAAGTTACAACCTGTCTCAATGGACTTTCGAGCATAAGGCGGGACAGTGGATGATGTTGGTGTGCCAGGGCCACTGATTATCGATCGGTTGTAGCGGTTCAACTGGACATGGATGGCCCAGCCCGCGAGAGCTAAAAATCTCAGGCCATAGGCTGAAATTAACTTCCGGAGTAGGTAGATGGGCTGAGCCACCGTCTTCGCACAGTCCCAGCAGCCACGGCGCCACCGCCTGAAGCGGCCACGGAAGGCAGCTAGGTCGCACGCGCGTTTCCCAGGCCCGAAGTCCCAAACGGCACCACACAGATCTCCAGTTTCCTTCCGGGCCAAGCCGCACGTAGTACACGCGCACGTCAAGCGGTCGCCGTTTTGCCTTCCGGGAACCCACCTGTGGCTGCCCCGCAGTTCGGCTGGGTTGGCCCTGCACATCCGCATTGCCAAATCATTGGGCCCACCATGCTGCCTCCGTCCTTTCGCGAAAAATGACACTGGACCGCCGGCTTGAAGGCCAGGTTTGCGCATCATTACCATTATTACTATTATAAAAGAACGAGTTAATAAAAAAAAGCTCGACCTGCGGGGTAAGATGACCCCCAAGCATTTTTTGCTTAAGAGAAGATTCTCTCACGTAGATCGAGAAAACCCCCGAACCCCTGCTCCACCCTTACACAGGGCACCGCGTTCGCGTGAGAAATGACCACGACAGGCGGGCCTTAGACACGTGCTTTGGTGTGGTAGCGGCGAGGGATTTTACCCGGACACTGAAATTCGCCCCGTGGGATTCGAACCCAGGATCTAGAGGGTGCTACTGAGGCGCTCTAACCACTGGGCTAGAGACCCGTTTGCAAGAACGAGCTAATGATTATATCATTATCGTTGTTACTATTATAAAAAAGAATGAGTTATTGATCAATCCTCTATTTTTCTCTAATCACTTTATTCCTTTAACTTTTCACTATTCTCTACTTTTCAACCGATCAAAATAACTCTCTTTCATAGCATGATTATTTATGCATCTAATAAATTTCGTTGCAACGTACGAGTACATTACTAGTCCATGCAAAAGCCTAGCTTGAGGCATCTCTTGGTCCCTTTCTTGCCAACTGGCTAATGCCCCTAGCTTCGGCTGTGCTTGAGGATATTATGCACGAGCAATTTCACAATTTTTGCTTGCATATTTGTAGCCTTGTACTGTAGCTATATTATTAGAGAAAATTCCTTGTATGCCACTGAGGGTTGTTCCCATCCCGGATTTGCCACTACAAAAAGTTCGGTTCTCTATATGCTAATGAGTTTCTTATTTGTGCTGCTCCATGCCACTTCTTTTAGCTTTGTTAGGGCAAACGACCGTTAGCACCTTAAAAATTATTAGATTTTTTAAGAAATACCCATATTGCCCCTCTTCTTGGCTCTTGTTTCCATGAGAAAACAAGGCCAAGCCAAACTGGCATAGCCATAGAGGGCCAATGGCAATGACGGGCTTTAGTGATGCATGCAGTGTCTCGGCAAGAGGTGCTCAGTGACGGCAACGTGATTAGGACATGGAAGTGGAGTAGGAGGTTGAAGCTTGTCGGTGAGAGGGGATCAAGGAAGGAATAGGCGGTGACATGGCCATGGCGATTCAGTTAGCGATCATCGGTGATGCTCCGGCAACGGTGTGGGGTTGGAGAGAGGCGGCAAGGCCATAGGAGGTAGCAGTCATGCAAATCCAGCTACTAGATCGAGCTCAACCTTCCCCAAATCCACCGTCAACGGTGAACTCAAGCTCAACCTCCCCAGATCCTTCCCCACAAGCGAGCTCGAGGTCAACCACCTTACCCAACGTCATTGCCGCCTCTGCCTCCAACACCAGACTCCTACCTCTGCCTCCCCCGTTGGTGCACACCTCTACCTCCCGTGCCGATTGAAGCTATATACCATTGGCCACCACTGCGGCCTCCCAGCCACCGGAGTCACCACCATGGCAAGCCCGTGAGGGATTGGGGGAAGCCACTACCGTGGTGAGCTTGTGCGGGATTTGGTGAGTGAGAGAGGGCAGGTGTGGGGGGAGAGAGCTTGGTGGCAAAGAGAAAAGAGAGACTTGTCACGATGGCAAGAAAAGGAAGGAAGATGAAGTGGAGGAGAAAAAAAAGGCAAAGTTGTCTTTTCCCATCCTCAGTTAGCAACTAACTAACGGAAGTGGCACAAAATGGAACAAAATAGAAATTCGGTGGTATACAGGGAAGTGAACTTTTTTAGTGGTAGATTCGGGATCAAGACAACTATCAGTGGCATACAACGAATTTTCTCGTATTATTACATCTATGGAACGTCATGGCTGTGGAAAAAATATTGAGAAAATTCCCTATATGCTACTGAGAGTCATTCCGATCTTAGATTTGCCACTGAAAAAATTCGCTTTCTTGTATGCCATTGAGTTTCTTCCTTTTGCTTCTGATATCAGATTTGCTTAGTTTGCTACTTCTTTGCTTCAGAGTATAAATTTGTCATTCGGATCAAACTTTGTAAACTTTGACTAATAATTGGTCCAACAATATATGTTTGGTCATAAAATTGTTGGCATTTGATTGGCACTTTTTTTATTTAAAAGGAGTAACCCTTATTTCTATTAATAGAAATTGGGTACATAGGTTGATTAGGTTCATTATTTGATTGACATTTAAATTATGTTAATGTTTTAGTGCTATTAACCTTATGTACCACTGCACTCTTAGTTACAAAGAATTCTACTATGAGTACATGGTAAAAGTTGGTGTGAGTAGGGTGAGTAAGGTGTGCATCCTTCTTTTACTCTCTCTCTAAAAAAATCATAGTTATATTCTGAAATTGAGTAAAATGGCAGATTTGCAAAATAATTTCAAGTTCGGATCCATGTTAGAGTACACTGCAGCATTAATTGGTGGATACACTTTGCAGCACCGCACCATGTACATGTTGACCCACATGTTTTAAATCTGGTTTTGCTAATGCTCAGCCAACCAAAAATTTCTCGATTTTTGTCACCCTTATTTTGACATAGAGATTCGTGCTCCGACAAACATTTCTTCTTCCTCTCCGGTGCTGCTGCTGCGTCATCATCAGGTTAGGGCTTGGTTTCACTATTTAAGGTTTGAGTTCACCAAAACACTGAGTTTAGAGGAAAGAAAGGGTGGTGGTGGCACCGCCTCGGCCGTGGTACAAAGGAGGGCGGTGGGCAAATCAAAACCAATGAGCTCGAAGGAGAGAGATGCGATAGGAGGAGGTGACAAATCAAGCGTCACCCCCATCGGAGACCAGGAACGAGGCAGCGGGGTAGGTGGAGGTAGGGTGGCGGAGGAGGAGGTGGACGGCGCCGGTGCCGCCCCTGGCACCGGTAGCCACGTTGACAGGTGAAAGCGGCAAGAGGTGGTGCTGGCCGGTGGGCCTCATCGACACTGGCACTGGCCAGACGGTGGGAGACGACGCACTAGGAGGGATAGGACAGCGGCGGCTGGTGGTGTGGTGTGGTGGAAGTTGAGATTAGGGTTATAACTTATAAGGGTGTGTTTATATATATAGTGAGGGAATGATTTGTGAAGTTAGATCTAGATCTTAATAGCTAAGAATATCGACTGAAAGTTAAGAAAATATTCAGACAACTGTGCAATAGAAGGCCCCTTAATTTTTCCACCAGTCCTTCGTCCTTCTTAAAATCTTCGGCTTGATTTAAAAAAATTCTTTGATCTTGACCCCCCCACATCTTTAATCTATGTACAATTAGATCTACAAAATTAAATCCCCGAATCCGCTACAGTACCAGACTTAGAGGTCGGACACTCGTACTAACATAGGCCATGTCGATCGTTTAATTACACGAGTACTTGCAAGGTTGCAGCCGGTTCTCCTCCCCCAGATAGAAAGCTCCATCGCGTGTACACATGTTGTACGCGCGCGCGACGTACGTTCGCGGAGACCGACGTACGGGCACGTCAAACATCCAACAGTACCCCAGCTCAGCGACGTATCGGATCCTCCTCGTCCATGCAACGGAGGACAACGCACGCGCGATGGCGACGCGCGCGCGTACACAAGTTGCGCTATAGCTACGTACGTGGTGCGCCCACCCATCCGCCTTGCTGTTTAGGCGAACGCACCGGTCGGCCGGCCGTGCCGCGCGGGGGCACACCCATTTACTACCCACCCTACAGACCGGCCTGCGGGCCCGAGCCACATTCACGACACATATGGGTCATATTTTTTCAGTGCCTTTTTAAGATAGAGTATACTTGTTAATTATAATATATACTATACTGACTTTATTTATATATGTTAAAAACTATATGTAAATTTTAGTTACTCTATAATCAGTGGCGGATCCAGGATTTTACCAAAGGGTATGCCGCACTAAAATTTTTATATGCAATTGGGTAAAACCATTTGCCAATTCGGTAAATAATTGTAAATTTTGCACCATAATTCGGTATACAAGCACTAAATAATATGATAAATCTTAAATTCAAGGATTAAGTTGGAAACTTGCACAAATTACAATATAAATAGTTCAAACACCATACTAATAGTCTCAAATATACATAAAAGAGACTTACAATACTACTTATCTGATTTTTTGGCCTACGCTTTCTTTAACATGAAAGTCTCGATTATATCATCTTCATCCATTTCAAAGAAAATATCCCGCTCAATGAATGTGACTAGACAATCATCCAAAAGACTATCACCTATCTTATTTCTTAACTTTGTTTTCACTAAAACCATTGCAGAAAATACCCTTTCAACACTTACTGTTGCCACTGGTAGAAGCAAAACCAATTTGAGAAGCATGTAAACCATATCATACACTTTATGCCTCTTTGTTTCAACAAGCTTAACAGAGAGATCAACAAGATTGTCTAGATCTTTAAAGCTATCAGCTTGTCTCATATCATTAATATAATTACCAAGTTGCAATTCGAGTTTTAGCAAATAATTGCTTGAGAACTCCTTAGGGTAGAACTCAGCTAGTCTACGTACCTTCTGTGCATCTAAAGATGCAAATGAGTTGGAAGGATTGAAGGCCGACATACAAGAGAGCAACTCCATATTAACCTCATAAAACCGATTATCAAGCTCTTAGCTAATTTGATCAATGACACCAATATATACTTCTCTTCTGAAGTGATCATCAAGATCTTCAAGATCTGTGACTATATATGTTCTTATGGTTTTATCTAGAACCAAAAAAATGACTGGAACGTATTCATCTAGCTTATGTCTAGCAGTTCAGACTTAATTAAACAAGTTTGTCTCAGACTCATAAACTCCTAAGCAAATGCCCAAGTTAATGATCTAACTAATTACATGGCCGCAGGAAAGAACACAGGCCTTGTGCTGGTAATCTCTGTCAACATAGACAGCATGCAGGCCGTGGGCATTTGTTGCATGCATGCGTATGGACCTTTTCCTGCAAAGCTTCACGTAATCACATCATCTCCTTTCTCTCTCTTCGGCCACGTTTATGCATGTATGGAATATGGATCTCTCCCTTGGTATTTGTTGCATGCGTGTAATGTATTCTTGGGATTCATGAATCATGATTTACCTGATGTCCTGATTGATTTCGCCAATTCGCCTGACGAGTGAATGAGTGATGAGTCTCTCATGCGGCGGTGGCGAACGACGGAACGAGCGAACGACGACTGGAACGTTGAGGCTTGAGGATCGAGCGGAGCGGCGCGTCACGCGTGCAGCAGGCGAGGAGAAGGCGAGCGCGTCACTCGTGCGGCGGCAGGCGAGGCGAAGCCGCGAAGGCGTCAAGGCGAACCGTCTGTCCGTCTCGCTGAGCCGCTAAGGAATTGGAACCGTGTCCGTCTCGCTGAGGAATTGGAGTCGTCTCGCTGCGAAATCTGATCGACCGATCGAGCGACGCCACAGGGTACTTCGGCCGGGTCCCACCACCGCCCACCCGGCATACCCTGTAGATCCACCACTGTCTATAATATCTCATACAAATAGTTAAAAAGTCATAGACCGAGGGTGACCCAGTTGGCCCCGCTGTTTTGGCCGGAGGGAGACGTGTGTGTGCGCGCGTGGGGTTCCACCGCGCGCGGACGGGCGGCAGGTGGGACGTGCGCGTCCGCCGTGGGGACGCGCGCTCGCGCCGACGGATGGGTGCGCCCGCGCGGCCGTGCATGCATGCATGCATGGCCCCATAGCTCGATGCGACCGTATCGCTAGCTCTCGGCGCTGCGGTGGTACTGCACGTCCCCGTGCGCCAGTAGAGTCCGTCCGGTACAACGGTATACTGCAGCGGCGGAACTGGTCCCAACCGCATATGCGTGGTGTGGTAATTGGTATAATATAGCGAGCGCTGTGCCAAGGGAGACAGCTGTGCATGTCGGATATTTGCGTTGTGTTGCTCAGGAATTGCCGCCCGTGCTTGGTGGGCGGGTGGAAGATTACATGGTGCGTCTTTTCGGTTACAGTATTAGTTTAAGGATTTTGAATTCCAACTATTTTATGAAAAAGCATGGAGAGAGACAGTTATATATAATTTTTGTCGGTATAACTGAAGTTGATATAATATCTACTATAATCGATTAGTAGACTCCGCCTAGAAGAGATACTCTATTTAAAAATTAGTTACTGTAGCATAATTCATAAGACATAAACTAAAAGGCAAAAAGAACGAGGCTTGGAACGATGGATGGGTCATATCCCTGCTGATTTCTCGTCGTCGTCGTACATGCATGCATGGAGATTTATATATCATATACGAGCCAGAATATATATAAATATATATATACGCCTTTGTTGGCTTTGGCTTATGGATTTTGGTTACAATTTATGACTTTTGAGCTGTTCGTGAGAGAGACTATAAAGTAATAGAAACACGTGTGTAATTTTTGCCGATCCGAGGTCTTCCCTCTGGTTCTCAAAAACCACAAAGTATTTATGTGCAAGCTTTATTGTTTACGCCTGATGAGGATATAGTAATTCTCTAATTATGACATTATATTCTCTGAGTATACCCTTTACGGTAAGGGAAAGATTTCACAGAGTAGCCGTAAGTCATTCTATGACCACATAGTCATAAGTCCTTATACGGCTACTCTTTGGTCGTAAGTCTTTTAACGACCACATAAATCGTAAGTTCTTCTACGACCATATAATCGTAAGTTGTCCTACGATCATCTCGTGGTCGTGGACCTTCCTGTGACTAATCTATATTTGACTGGCTTGTCTACGACAACATCTTGTATAGTGGGTTTGTCTGACAAGACAGTTAGAATGTGCGTTTATTCCTAATAATAGTACACGATTTCTCTCTGACAACAACCGTCGCATGACAAACGGGCCCCACGTCTCTCTGGCAATAACTTCCGTCAGACAGTTATCTCTCAAAGCGTTGAGATATCTTTTGGTGCAAGACAAAAGCCACCGCTTTGTCAACTATATAAGGGTTGATGTCGGAGAAGAGAGGGATGGGGGGGGGGGGACAAGGTCGCAGGTGATCAGATTAGGAGATAGTGCTAGATATTTTCGCATTACTCTTTGTTGTAATCAATTTCTCTGAGCAATAGCCATACAGGACGTAGGGTTATTATTCTCCCAGAAAAGGCCCGAACCTGTATAAAAATTTCTGTGTTTCTACTCTGTATGTTTGTAGTCCGAGTCTTCTAGAGTTTCTTCGAATTTAAATAAATCATACGTAACATTGATATTAAAACATCGACTACGTCCTAATTAATGAAGTTGCTTATGATACTATGCGTGTAAATTGAGTTTTGTAAATTAAGCTTAACTAGATAGCATGAATTATTTGTGGCTGTTTTCCCCTCACTTGTCCCTTCATCCTTATCAACATTGCTGTGCTTCTATTGATTCTGCTGATTAATTAAGTACCCCACTAGAGTTGGTGCTATATTCCTTTCTCTAATGACTATAAAATATAATAGCAACATTTCGCATCTCCTCAGCGTTTTTTTACTGAAGTCCTAAGCAAAGAAAAACAAACCACTGCTTAAAAAATAATAATACCGGTTGGTGCATGCTGAGGTACGTACTAGTAATATTTAACTTGTTGATAGATTGGTAGTACACGCATGCAAAATGTAAAGCTGCCTCCATTACAATTTACACATGATGTGACGAATTAAGTTGTATCACCTATGTCGAACCTTCTATTCATTACTTCGTGCATGTACAGACCAGGACATGTGGCAGAAGTTAAAGTAGAAAAGAACCATGAACTGATCGTTAACGTGCACATCTACGGGGTGAAAAAAAACTTCTCTATTATTAGCAGATCCGAGCTGAGCTTTTGCAACCCCAATAATGTACGCATAATTGCTACCCATAACATTTGCATTATGTGTTCATGCCGCCAGCTCCGTTTTGATCAAAGGAATCCCCAACATTCCATAATGCGCAAAGGAATCCCCAACACTCCATAATGCGCGGGTAATTACGCTAGCTCGTTGCGATCATCAACATACATGAGCCGCAAATAACTTTTTTAAGTGTTTTTTTTATTTTTTACGGTCTTTGAAATATAACTCTAATTATTACTTTTTATAAATTTATCTTAGATATATTAATAAAATTATAATATTATGAACGTATTTTTAACAATAAATATGGTATAGTTTTTATATAATTAATTCAAATAATTTTAAATATATTAGTCATTGAACTTTAAAAAATTTAAACAAGGAGCAACGACAACACTTAAAAGATCGGAGGGAGTAATACATAAGAGCAAGTACAACAATGGTCTTATAGCCAAGCTAGTCAGCATTTTTGCTGATGTGGAGGAGAGAAGAGAGGAGAGAGAGGAGAGCTTGGCTCTCATGCAAGCAACAAGTCGCACACTGAGCCTATGCAGTGGTGGGTCTAGATAATAAATGTATGTGAGGAGGAGTAGGAAAGAGAATGTGAGACATGGTACCACATAATAATAAAAAAATCTTTTGTAGACAAATAGAAGACAGATTATTGTATAACTTGGCTCTTATAACTTGGCTTATAGCTAAACACTTGGCTCTATTATTGGACTTGCTCTAATGTATTTATTGTTCTTAAACTTAACTCAATGCTCGTACAATTTCTCCCCGATCGAGCTAGAGGCCATTGGATATTTAATTTCGTGTTGCATGGTTTTCAGTTCATTTGCTTTCAGTTTATTTTTTCAGTGCATGCGCGATGGTCTTCATGTTCTTTCCGGCAATCCGGCATGGAACAAATTTGATGCATTATATACGTTAACTGTAACAAATAACATAAAGCTCCGAAGAATAGAAAAGTATTGTCCATATTTCAGCAGATGAGTTTCAATTTGTATGAATTAATTAAGCTGATTGGAACATACAACTATTCATTTACTTTTGGTTAGACACACACGCACACAAGAAGTACAGTATTTTGCGGGTTGCAATCCTAGTTATTTGAAATTATTTAGCCCATATTTTTTGGAAGTATGAGTTCTTCTACATTAAATTAAACAAAAATACTGAAAAGACAATACTCTAGAGGGCAAAGACCCTTTCCTTTAGACATACAGCATGACTCGTACGTACTCTCTTCATCACCATCTATTGTATATATGCGTGCTTGTGCAGTGACTTGAATGTGACATGTATACGGTCACAGTTTAATGCATGCACACGTAGCCGTAGATTTTGAGGCTACTGGTCCCCGGGATTTGCACGCGTACGTACGTACTACTTCAGTGATCAACCGCTCTGAATGTTGGGGTTTCAAACTTGCAATGCACACACATATATCTGACACATGACATGGAAAATCTAGCCCTATCTCGACGGCTCCGTTTATTTTAGCTTGAGCTTCTGGCTTATTTTTTACTATTTTTAAATTTCATCCTTTTCTGGTTTTTTATCTTTTTTTTGGAGCTTTTTTGCCGGTTATTTTTTCCTGTATTCGTTTGCATTGTCCAATGTCCATGATGAACTAATCTGTTTTTTTATTTTTAATTTTTTTAAATTTAGTTACATCAAATAAGTCACAATCAATTACAGTGTAATTTTAGCCAACTACAATGCAATTTTAACTATAAGTCAGTTTATTTCAGCCCAACTAAGCGACACCTAAAATCCTATTAACTCCAAGTCCAGGTATAATAGAGTCTAGCTTGAGCACGAAAGCATCTGTTTACAGTTCGTCTTTTTTTTCTTCTTGCGTTTATCGCGAGAAATTAGCATTTCATGCACACGGAAGAGGAAAATCCTGTCGGTGCAGAGGGGATAGAAAACACGTGTGTTATACCAGTTTTATGCCAGAGAAAATGATCTACTCCATGACCTGCTCCATGATTAGAAACCTGAATGGGCGTGCAAGGGAGGGATAACACAAAACCGTACACACCAAAATCACTAATATACATTAATTCTAGGAAGATATTTCTATACTTTTTTCAAAATAATTTACATAACTTTTTAAACAGAACTGAATGGTAGATAGTGATTACTTATCTTTTTATGTGCTTTGAGATTAGTACCATTTTTGTTAAAGTGAAAAATATAAAAGCATTACTCTTAA
Organism: Dendrocalamus sinicus; assembly: GCA_036346575.1. Lineage (NCBI taxonomy): Eukaryota > Viridiplantae > Streptophyta > Magnoliopsida > Poales > Poaceae > Dendrocalamus > Dendrocalamus sinicus. The sequence continues at coordinate 3,018,961 of CM070660.1, read as the reverse complement.
TTATATTGTCATATATATAGCTAGAAAAGTAAAAAAAATGCGGTTATCATTGCAATGCCGTCTCCTTCCACACATGCAGTGCTGTGCTGTAGTGTCCCAAAATTCTCATATGGGCATGTGTCCTTTTGAGGCCTATGTGTGTCCCTAGCCGACTAGCTAAGGGTGTGTTTGGTTGCTGGGATGGGGTGGGATGGAATGGGATGGTACCTTTGACCAAATCTATCCATGTGTTTGGTTTGAGGGATGGGGTGGGATGGAATGGTCCAAAGTGGGATAAGGCTGTGCAAATTTAGAGAATATTCTCCTTAGATGCTGGATCATGTGGTTCCACTTTTTTTGTGGAACCATCTCATCTCATCCCCATCCCATCTCATCCCACTCCATCCCAGCAACCAAACACAGCCCATGATAAGAATGGCTCCCTCAGTTTGAAATAATCTAATTTATAATTTATTTTACATTATAACTAATTTATTTTACACTATAAATGTTAGTGATTTTTTTAATATAATTAAAACTAAAAAATAAAAAATATGTTAGCTCATCACAGATAATGTAAACGAATACAAAAAAGATAAAATAAACTTGAAAAATCAAAATACTAAAAAGATAAAATTAAGGAATAGCAAGCTAGATGTCAAAAACCAAAAACTAAAGCGAAACAAACGGGGCCGCTGCATTTGGCTGGCAACTAGTCTAGTGGTAATTGTTTATTCATTCCTCGAGGAGATGAGGTGACCATGTTGCCATGCATGTTGTTGATCGATTGCTTGCGTTCCAAATAACTGATCAAGAAGTGAAGTTAAAGCAAAGCGAATGTCCCAAGTCCAACAGGGGCATGCATGCAGCATTTGCAGGGGCAGATGCAAAGTGTCAAGGGTTAATAATTAAGCAGGGCAAAGGGGAGGCAAAAGCGGGAGGCATAAAAGAGTCAACCAGCCCTACCAACAGAGCTGGGTCGACAGTTAAATGAGACCTCATAAGCACACACGGGCGAAGTGAAGATTAGTTGTAGTAAGATCACGCGGTGGTAGTTTCATTAGAGAAATGGGTATTTGATATTAATTATGTCTTATTTTTGTTGTTTGAATTTGATTTTGAGAATTTGCATTTTGATATGTTGCTATCAGTCTAACGGCGGTCTGACTGGCCATGGGATGGAGGTCAGATTGGACGGCAGTTAGACCGGCCATTGTATGGCGGCCAGCCCAGTGTGCGGTAGTAACGGCCTTTTGTTGACGGTAACTATTTTCTAGATAAGGTCTTTTAGAGGTTTTGGTCTGAGACCTATTGCGGTAGTACCGGCATTGGAAATACAGTATGACCAAGGTGGAGTGGCCTAACCGGCCACTGAATGATGGTCTAATCAGAGTAGTGTTAGCGGTCTAACAGACTTGGTGGCTGTGGTCAAACCGGCCCTCTGTCTTGTTGCTGAGTTGGCTTGGTTTTTGGGTTGTGAGTCATGGCGATGTCTATGCAGTTGTTAGTCATAGGGTTTTCTTGTAAGTGTGAGTCATGGTGTGTCCATGAATCATTTGATTTACTAATGAGAATCAAGTACATGTCATTTGTATTTGGATCGATTTCCTGTTCTTTGGTGTGCACATGATTTAATGATTGTTGTGGCAGCAGCATGACTGAGATTTGGTGGCCGTAGCATGTCACATAAGTCTAGGTGAAGCATCATTTCAAACCATGAAGAATAAGAGAAAGACAAGGTCATGAAGAGGCGAGAGCATGCATGTGATGTGCAAATTAGACTTGTGTGTTTCAAGTGGTGACGTTTCTCAGTGTAGACGTACAATCTTGGCAGCAAGTATGTGGACATCACGGACTATGATGTGATGTGGGTGCCAATTGTACTCAAACGCTTCAAGTGGTGACGGCCTTGGCGCAGTCGTACGATCTTGGCAATGAGACAATAGACATCACATATTCGTGAAGACTGGTGGGTAGCAATTGAGAAAATTATTCAATACTAGGTGGATTGTAGGTTTGTAAAACCGCAGCGTTGGTCTAAAATTTCAAATTTTTGATGAAATTTAGACAAAAATTTAAATGGGGATAATTCGGCCAAAATTTGACCGAACTATTGTGCTTTCCGGGGGGGAGTAACGAAAGAGACAAAATTTCGTCATTTCGGTGAAATTTCATCATTTCGGCGAATTTCGTCTGAAATTTTAAACCCTGTCCACGACCAACTTTATAGGTCGGAGAGCAAAGGTCGAAGAAGTGACGAGGAAGGAGAGCTAACAAGAGGAGAAGAGAGCGCACACACAAGCTCTCTACACTACATTGCATGGCACCTACTTGAGAGCGACCTCCCGCCTCCCACCCAAGCTCCCTTTTATACCTCACCCTCTTCTCCATCTCGATCTCTGCCTGTCCTCATTCCCGTCATAGTCGATCGTCGTCTCCGCTTGCAACGGCTTCACCGCCATTGAGCTAGGCATCTAGCTAGCTCCTCTGCGACGTCTTCGCTCCGGGCGACATGGCGAAGCGGCCGTGCGGCACCAAGAAGAAGCTGAGGAGAGGCCTGTGGTCGCCTGAGGAGGATGAGAAGCTGATGAACCACATTGCCAAGTATGGCCACGGCTGCTGGAGTTCTGTCCCCAAGCTAGCAGGTACTGTACCATATGCATGCTAACTAGATCACTAGCTAGATAGCAGTAGCACTCCTCCAACAATGTATGTACGTAGTAGTCAGCTAAGATCTGATATATCAGCGGTACTACTCTAGGATTGTGCTTAAGAAATGGTTTTATATGTTATATTTTGTGGAATTTAATCATTAACCTTTTGAAGTGCTAGCTTAATGGAATTATTAGTTGCGTTGTTGCATTAGGCCTTGAGAGGTGTGGAAAGAGCTGCAGGCTGAGGTGGATAAACTACCTCAGGCCGGACCTCAAGAGGGGCGCATTCTCTCAGGAGGAGGAAGACCTAATCATCCATCTCCATTCCATGCTAGGCAACAAGTAAATACCAAATTAAAGATCCATATATGTACTACATCAGCAAATTACTTACTGCTCCTTCTTTGGCCAATTTTAGCTAACCAAATGAGAAATTAGTTAGTTAATTATTTGCTCCTGCATGAGCAGGTGGTCTCAGATTGCGGCGCGGCTGCCAGGGCGGACGGACAACGAGGTCAAGAACTTCTGGAACTCGTACATCAAGAAGAAGCTCCGCCAGCGCGGCATCGACCCGGCCACCCACAAGCCGCTCGCCGAGACCAGCAACCGCTGCGCCGCCACAGCCGCCAGCCGCACCGCTGTGTTCAGCGACGCCGAGCTCATCCTGTCATCCGTGGGCCAGCAGATGCCGCACATGCCGCCGGTGGTGACGGCAGAAGGCTACATGTACAGCCGGAGCAGCGCGGACGGCGGAGCGAGCGCGAGCGCAAACGCCGCGGTCGGCGGCGCGTGCTGCGATGGATCCTTGTCGCTGCCGGAGTACAACAAAACAGCGGATTTCACTGGCTACTTGGACGCGGACGTGCTGCACTGCGGCCCCTCCAGTGCTGTACACCCGGCGGTTATCCCGTCAGTGTCGAGCTCCAGCAGGCTGAACTCGATGGCTGGCCTAAGCCCCGCGGCCACCACCACCGCCACCACCACCGACGAGCAGTGCAACAACCACAGCAACAGCAGCGGTGGGTTCGAGTCGACGCACAGCAGTACCACGGCCACCAACCACCTGCCGTGGCTGGAGCTGGGGCCGAGCAGCGCCTGCACGGACGCCGCCGCCGACAACTACGGCGCGGCGCTGGACGAGCTCAAGTGGTCCGACTACGTGTTCGATGGCTACCAGCTGCAGTACCAGGGCATCCTGGGACAGTGCATCTATGGCGACAGCAAGGACACGGTGCAGTTCGACACGCACGAGTTAGCAATTGATGCTTGAATCGAACCCAACCAACGCGAACGGCGGCGAGCATTTAATCACTGCATGCTAAGCTACAGATTCTATACGTGCATGTGCGTACGTACCACATAGCTAATGTTTCATGTCTGGTGAGGTTTTGGTTAGTAAATTTTTTGCGTTCTTCTGCTGGGTGATTATTAATCGAGACCAGGGTTGCGCTTGTTGCGTAACCTGCGTGTGATAATTAAAGCCTTTGCTGGTACAACATGTAAAGTGCATATGATGGTGGTGGTGATCGGTACAGAATTATATGGATGCATATATATGTAAGAGATGTTTAATTTTGCGTGGTTAATTAAATAAAGAGTGTTGAACAATCAATCTCAGCTTCGATCTACGCCAGGCTTCATCACGGGGTCCTTGATATATGAGAACGCCCTCCTTTTTCTTTCGGTGATGGTGGTGTTGGTCCCGGACGTCGCTCGTGCCAGCTTCAATTTGGCTATGATTGGGCTATATATATGCACGTCCATATAGGAGAAGACGTACTTTTTCTGTAGAACTTTTGTCTTGTACGTAGCTAGCACAAAGATCATCTTAGTACGTGACCGTTCCTCTTTTTTTTTGGAATGTGGTCGTAGTATTGCAAAATTGTACCGGAAAATTAAAAAAAATACGTAGTTGGCTAATGACAATTAAGTGCAGAAGAACTGAAGGTGCAGGCCTGAGCCTTTTTGCTCCCTCCATTCCTGATCAAACGACGATCAGGATGAATGCACACTAGACGCTTTAACTGCAAGGGTCAAGGGCATATGCTGATACGCATCAAGCTAAGCTACCGAGAGCAACTTTGTCAATCATGCATGGAGTAACAATTAATTTAAGTACATATCATGTGGAGTGTCTATACAACATTTGACTATTTTTGAGGATAAAAACAGTCAGATTTTGAGCCGTTAGATGGAGATCCAACGTCATAGATCATTTTTTTTGGAGGGGGTCATTTTTTTTTTTTTGGAGGGGGGCTTGTATGGATGGATCCATTGGATGAAGATCTAATGTCTCAGATCAATCTGACTGTTTTTGTCCTAAAAAACAGTCGAGTGTTGTATAGCAATACTCTAAAAAGAAATGTATTGAAGTGGCTAGTGTGTGAAGCGCATGGTCGGTGTTCACAATGCAAGTGCATGTGTGCTTGACTAGCTATGTACGTCTTGCAGGAGCGCCTGCAAATGTATATATCGTATATACAAGCTAAGCGGATTGAGCGCAGTGTTTACCGTCTATGTAGCTGTGTGTATCACTCTAATGACTGCTACGCTTCTGTTTCGATGTGGATTAGCTACTCTATTGCACTAGATCAACATATTAATGCTAGACACCTTTTATTAGTTGTCTAGTTTGTTTCATCATTTTGCTTGGACTATCAGGTGCCGACAGTCGAGAGATAAGGCCAAAAGCAGAGAGGAGTAGAGACACCTTAGATGGGCTAAGTAGAGAGTTAAGTACTAAGATATTTGGTTACTAAAAAAACTCAAAGTTGAGTGCTGGCCCCTATTCGACCTTCTTTGGTTCCCCTAATCGACCTTATTTGGGTCCGTCCCTGTCTGACACGCCGCGGAGCTCTCGTCGTCTGCGTTAGAGATCATTATGGAAGGAATGACTGGTATTAATGTACTTATGCGTTAGAGACTATCTTATGTCCAACAATGACGGGAAATGTACCTGGACTAGCTACCAGGCATTGATTAAGGACCAAAAAAACGTTCAACAAAACCAAATCAAATTGCACACAACAGCAGGGCGCGCCGCGCGCGTAACATAAGAAGACCGAATTACCATGGACAGCTCGAGATCAATGACGGGTTTTTTAAACTTAAAGTTAGCTTATATTTTTACTAATTAACTTTTTAAACGGTATATTTTTTAAGGTATAATTAATAGAAAAATCATAGTAAAAAATATACTAAGTTCAGTTGTACTGGCTAAAATCATATACGACTATTTTCTTCTATGTACTACCTCTCACGAACACACAAAATTCAAATATTTAAATCATAAAACATAAATCATCGGACAAAAAACCCACTCATTTATTAGTTCACGCGGCCAATGCCAGCAGCCAGCTAACTACGCAGCAGGAAAAATTAACACCACCATGCACGTTGCAAGTACGCACACGCACGCACTACAGCCCGCAGTGTCGCGGCGGCAAAGAAGACCTCCACACGCGCGCGCGTCGATAGGCGGCGCCCCGGCGTAGAAAGAACTGCTTCCGCTACGTGAGCGACGGCCGGCGCCGGACGCAGTCGCCGTCCGCCTCCAATACACGCTTCTGCTACTTACGTACGTGAGCTATGGCAATCGCGGGGCAGCCGCCGACCACAGCAAGGATCGACGCGGCGCAGACGTGCACGCAGTTTGATGCGCACGGCCGGGCTCGATCGATCGATCAGCAATTATTGGTGCTAGCCAGCTAGAATTAAACCAACTCAAACGGTGGCTAAGGGTATATATAATAGTTTATTATTTATGTTGTCTCTAAATAGATCTAAGTCATGTAGTAATTATGTAAGAGACAACAACTCTAATAGTTTATCTTTCGGTATAGAAAACAACATCATTTTATAATATGCCCTAACAGTTGGCCCACAAGTCGCTCTTCTTTCCATCCTTTTCTTTTCCTTCTTTTTCATTGAAACCACACTTGACGAAGAGAGCACACCAACACCGCTGCCTCCTTCCTCACCACCGGTGGGCGGCAGACCTCTCGTCACCGCTGTTGCTGTCTGTCCCATCCTCTCCCAGCTCCCCAAGCCTTCCCTGTCCTACCCACGTCTCTACTCCCTCGTTGAGCTCCTCCCACTGCTGGCCGTTGGCACCTTCCTCCCTCACCACCACCGACTGCCAACTCCCTCCTACCTTATCGCCCCCGGCCACCATCTCTGAGCTCGTCACTGTCCACCTCAGAGATCACCGCTGAACGTGTAGATCTGGTGCGATCTGGCCCACCACCGGATTCGATGGGATTGAAGCCATGGCCATTGGATTTGGCCCGCCAATGCCCGGATCAGGTGAAGGCATGCCTAATGATGTCGCCTTGGCCGTCTGTGTCTCTCTTCGATGCCCTTCGCCACTGAGTAAGTCATCCTCTTTGTCGCGCATCCGAGCTACACCATCGTCTACGCCACACACATCACATGGGGAGCAGACGACGTCACTCCAATAGCGCGTTCGCTCGTCATTTCGGTCTTGGTTCGCGTGAAGCGGCTGTTACGAGGAGAGGACGACTTTTCTTCTCTCTTCTCCACCTAGAACTTTGCTGATGTGGAAGAGCTAATCAATTACCGACATGGCACTATTGAAGATACCCTCATAATCACTGCATGCTTGTAGTAGTAACATATTTGTACATGCATGTATAGAGTACATGTGTAGTACCAGCTAGCGCTAACATTATGTAGGTGCATAGTCGGCGCGCTAGATAGCTAGGGTCAGTTTTACTGATTCAGATGTTAAATGATTACGTACCTGTGATATCTCGATCAGTATAAGTCGATGGATGATGGGTTAAAAACCACATCAGTCTTTTGATCTGATGTCTGGCTTAAGAGTGAGTACGGTACACGTTTTTCAGTAAGCTAATGACAGTCAAGGACGATATATGCCTAAAATGTGGCCTTTATTTAGGTAGGCTGCTGGTTATGTTGTGATTTCATCATGACAAAGCAGTGACGGACCCAGATTTCTAAAATAGGTATTCAGAGTTAACAAATAAAATATAAAAGTCCATAATAGTAAAAAAAAAAGTACAAAATGTTTCATGCTAGATATAATACCTGTAAATAATTTAGAAAAAATAAAAATATTTTAGGGAAATTACAAAATAACTTAAGATAAAACTATGTTGATGCAGTCTAGTGTGTATAGCATGCGTGCACCAATGCACGACAACGTATAGTCGTTGTCTAGTGCCCACTGCTTTGTGGACCTAGCCACCGTCGCCGCACACTCTCTCTCCTCGGCTCTCAGGTGACAGTTGTTACCCTTTTGCTCCTTGCAGACGTATCGCTGCTTGTCGTGGCTATGCTCCTTACTACCGAGGCCAAGTCAGAGACCAGAGTTGCTCTTAACCCCTCACCAAGTTGCTTGGTGGCCAATTACCTCTCGATGTCGTGCACCAATGCCACCGGGTTTGGTAATTTTGGTCTGGATTAATGGAGCCTGAGAGAGACACAAAAAGAGAGGGGGAGGGGTAGGTTAGAGTTTAAGGGGTCTACGGATAGACCAATGGGCCAGTCTGATGAGGTGACGGATGGGTTATTAGGCCGCGCTATTGTAGGTGAATTGGAGAGGGGAGGTGTGGGAGTAAGTTGAAATCAATTGGTGGAGGGGAGGTGTAGGAGCGGGTTGGAATAAAATGGAGGTACATATATAATATTTTGTCTAAATATCCGTATATATGTGTAATATACCTACTAAATACTGAGTATTATATGAAAAAAATTCAGGTCTTCAATTGAATACCCTTGAATCAAGGTGGGTCCGCCCATGTGACAAGGCTATTAAGGTCATATACAACGTGACGCTTGTACCAGACGCTTTGGCAAAAAAATTGCCTCTCTTGCCAGGTGGACAGCATCGTTAGCTATAGGCACCCAAGACACAGCTAAACTAGGAGGCCGGCGCTACGAGCAGTTCGCACTTGTGAAATTGATAGAACAACCGATTCATGATTTAATACCAAATATCCAAAATGTAATATCTCCAATTAGGTAGGAACTTCAAGTAAAGGAATTACCTCACGGTTGAGGAGGTGAAGGCGACGCGGAGATCGCAGGCAGCGTGCGGCGGCGGAGTGGAGAGAAGCAAAGGTCTACGTCGTGTCTCTCTCTCCGTCACAGTATACCCACCTTAAGCCGTTCCCTCTTCTTCTCCTGCCGTGGCGGTTGCACATTCTGCTGTTGTTCTTGCTCCTCGACTCGACCTTGTCGGTCCACGAGAAGGCGAATGGGATACCAGCTAGTATTCATGAGCAGGATGGAGCACCGTCGGTAAGAACCTGCTCGCCTGTCGTCGTCGTCGGTGAGAAGGCGAGCCACCGAAGAAAAAGGAGATGCCAGATCTGGCCAGACAAGGGAAATCGGTTTGGTGCGGATGGAGACAAGGGAATGTGGAGAGAGGGGTTGGTGGAGGAGCTCGTCTGCGTCAATCATTATACACGTACTTATATGCTAAGGACGCGCATGTAGGTCAGGGAAACCTTTCGTGCATGGCGACGTGTAACCCACACAGGTAGAATCCCGCGCCCATGGAAACATGCATGGAGTGGAAAGTAGGAAGTAAGCCGTGCATCATATGTCAGTGCTAACTGCTTGGTATAGAACGGAGCCTGTAGCTAGCAACAGAAAACATGGTGCCATTTTTACCATTTCAGACCTTTCCCTGCAGGTATCTGATGATTGCTGAAAAGATAAACATGGCCAGGATTCAGGGGAAGGGGAAGTGCAGTGCCCAGCTCAAGGTGAGAGAAAAGAACAACGCCTTTTTCTGGACGACAGAAAACTAGAAAAGAATGACTGTGAAGTTGGCAGCTGGCTAGTTGGCTAATAATCATACCGGAAATATCACATGTAAACCACTATTTCAGTCGCAAATGAAGTTTCTGTCGCACCAAGTAAACAAAGTACGAACATCATTATTCGACCCAGATCGAGCTACTGCACGAAAGCCGAAATTCTACTCGATCGTGGGCTGAATATATAAGAAGGCCCAAAACCAACTATTTCGACCAAACAATTAAGCGTGAATTCGCAATTGAAAGGCCCGGTATGGAGGGATTTTTATGGTTAAGTTCAAAATTTTAGATAAATCCCACAAATTCCAAAACGATCACTCTCATCTTACTCTTGACCCAATGACCCGTACATAGAGATTGGAAACAATGACCAGAACGTACATATAGAGATGGGACAAGTGGACAACTGATCAGACAAAGCTTTCGAACAACAGGTTATGCTGGGGCCTTGGCAAAAATCAACAGGTAAACGACGATCGAGAGAACTGTTTAAAAAGAAGGATAATTATTGTAACAAGTTCTTTTTTTAGTGAGGAATCGTCAGCCCTGTTCACTGTGGCTTTTAAAAACCGTTTTTATAAAGTAAATAATTTTGTATAGTATTTAATTTTTAAACGAAGTGTATTTTTAAGATAAAGTTTACTAGTCGATTGTATCGATTGTAGTAAGCATTGTAGTGACTTTATTTATATTAGCTAAAATCATACACGAGTGTCTCTTTACAATTTTTTTTATAAACTATTATTATTCATCAGTCAAAGCCAAAGATAATGGCTTCACCGTTGGTTTTCAAATGCTCTCTTCTGAGCTCCGCGAGCTCCCTCCCTTCCCCCACCACGGCCCACCGAGCATAATGTCTTTATGCTATATTCCTCCGTTTCAATTTATCCTCTTTTTTCTTCCCTTTTGTGGTGAAGATTCATCTGTTTCAATTATGACAAGGGTACGGGGAGGGTAGCACAAAAAAAATCATGGGTCGTGTGGCAGAAGTCTGAATTTTGATTGGATAGGGATTCGCTGAGTTTTTACCTTTTAAAATCGAACAGTAAAACTTGAGAGTTTACGTACGTCAGTCAATATATGATACAATATCATTTAGTCGTGTAGACTAGTGAATTGTCAGAAGAAGAAGAAAATGGAGCGGCACCACTCATGTACAAAATGGACAAAATTTAGAATATAGTACTTCATTTTATCTGGGGGAAAAACAACAAACTACCACCAGCAAGCAACTTTGCCGGGCTAGAGAAGCAACTAGCAACATGATGATCAGTCAGGTACGTAGCTTCATAAAAACAAGTAAATGTAGGGACAAGGACTTAATTTGCTACGTAACCAAAATGCCATGCTCAGTCCCAGCATTAGGCCAGGAAAGTCACAAGAACTCGCAACCATAGGCTCGCCGATAATCACTCTGTACAGCAACTAATTAAACCATGGCAGGTCGGTCGTAAATTCGTAGGTACGTCCCAGAACGACTAGTGCTTCGGTAGGATCAGTGCGGCACTGCCCCCGCCGCAGTGCATGCAGCTCTGGTGGTTTCTAGAGGTTGTGGGCGGCGAAGAAGGCCTCTAGGTCGGCCCCCGCGTAGAACTCCTTCCGCCGCGCGGCCGCGGACGCCGCGACGACGGGCCTCCGCTTCCTCGGCGCGGGCGGGCACGCCATGGTCCCCGCGCCGGACGCCGCCGTGGCCCGCGCGCGCCTCGGCGTCCGGCTCCCCGCGGATTGCTCCTCCCCGCCGCCGTCCGCCTGCTCGTCGCCGCGCCACTTCTCCAGCGGGAGCCCCATGCCGTGCGCTCGATCGCTCGTGTACTTTACGTGGATTCCAGTGGTTGCGGCGGGACGTACGCGGGCGTTATATAGGCGAAGGTGGCGTCAGGTGTGGGGTGGTAGTGGAGCGGGAGAACGTGGGACGGTGGGGGCGGAGCGGCAGCCGAGGTTGACAGATTTATGGCTAAGATATATTGATGGTTAGTAACGCTAGCTCATTCCTTCCACCACACGAGCACGTTAATCTTCCTGTCGTTCTAGTTGCTTTGGTAACGCTTGATTTAGTTCGAGTAACGGCAGTCCTAAAGAAAACATGTACCCCTGAAAAAAGATCAAGCGATGGCATCAGCTAAAACTCGCTGCAAATCACTGTAGCAGCATGCGTTTATCGCGCTGATGCAGATGATCCGACTCCGATGATGACGTGTCGTATGGATTACTTGGGGGTGGAGCACTGGAGTTTCTTCCCCCCTTGAAACAGGCAGTCCATTTGTGGGAGAGCTTAGAAGAAGGCTGGGCCATAAGTTAGGCCCATACTCATTTCCTGTTTTGGGTTTGGACTGCGATTCGTGCAACACTTGGTCTGGCACCTAGTGGCGTCGAGTCGCCCACCTAGGGCCCAGGTCGACAACACCACCTTTTCTAGCCCGTTCAATTCGCCTGATGGTTTTTGAGAAAACTATTGTACAGCGGTTGTTAATTTTTTTCTAAGTTATTTTATTTAAAAATAAAATAAATAAAAATATCTGTGTATCTCCATAGAAAATATAAAAAATTAAAAGAGAATAGAGAAGAAAATTAGTCAAAAAAACCAACACGTTGTAAATATCTTTTTTTGCCTCTTGAAAATTAGAATCGAAAATCTGTTTCAGGAACTGCAGGCTGCAGCTCTCCACGGTAAGAACAACCTTTGCTATTGAACCTAAATTATTGGATGGTTGAATCAGTTTCTACATGCATGATCCATGTTAATTCCGATAGACACAATCACAACAGCTACATTCGCTTGATCGCATCGATCTCTGTAAGTCAAGATAGCCTTTAGCTGGTTAGACAGGTAACCGTTGCCCTGGACTTATGCAGAAAGCGAGGCGAGTAATGACAAATAGCTAGCAGCCACAGGCGCAGAGCACATGTGCCGTCTATCTTGGTGCACTGCGTTATCCAAACACTGCCAATGCTGCTTTGTCTGCCTTCTATCTCGGTTCGGCTTGAGCTTTTGGCTTCTGATTTATTTTTCACTATTTATAAATTTCGTCTTTTTCTAAATTTTTGGCTTTTTATTGAGCTTTTTTGTCGGTTCTTTTTTTCCGTATTCGTTTGTATTATACATATTGGGCTAACATATTTTTTATATTTTTAAATTTTTTAAAATTTAATTATGCTAAATAAGCCTCTGTCAGCTACAGTGTTTTTTCATCTAGCTACAGTGTTTTCAGCCATGAGCTTTTAAGCCCAACCGATCACCACCTTAAATAGGCAATTTGATCATTAATTTATATCACAATATATTGGTAAAAAGTTATAAAATTATATTATTATAAAATAATTGTTATTAAAAAATTGCTAGTATTATTTTCTCTGCCAATTTACTCGTATCTGCTTGTGCTAGTGGTCAAGTTTGGAAAGTTGGATTGCAATTACTCCCTCACAACTTCCCGCTAGACCTAGCTGCCCTCGTAGAGTCGTAGGGAGTGACTTTTTAACCCCTTATGATAGCACAGCACGGGATTAGCAAATGCTTATATTCCTGTAAGGATTTTGGAGTTAGGGGGAGTAAAGTGTCTCTCTTTTCTCCACGTACGAAGATACGGATATCGCTCAGAATCCAGCTGCCAATCACAAACTGTTTATATAAATTATACTATAACCACTTTTTCTTTAAATTTAACTCTCAAACTCTGTTTTCACAAATCTAGTCTCCTCTTCAAGCTCGACAATCACGACAAACGACACGTGTGCCACACTACAACAGCTCGACAGATCCTGCCAAGCCACTAGAGCTCGGCAGCAACTATCGAGCAACCACAGCTCGACAGGATGCTGCCGAGCCCCCACAAATCAGCAGCGATTTATTTGATCATGATTAGCACTAAGTAAACATTTGTATTATATGATTAGCATTAATTAAGCATAATTAATATTAATTAATCACTTGCTGCCGGTTGGCGTTCGGCGGAGCTCTAGGAGCTGTTTAGATTTGTGAAAACGAATAGTTGAGGCCAAATTAAAAAACAAAACCGCGATAGTGACACTTGTGTGAACAGTTCATGTATCAACGCCCTCTCTTTTTCTCCGTGTAGGAAGATTGCTACACATGATGGATACGTTTAACGCCCTCTCTTTTTTCTCCGTGTAGGAAGATCGGTATACATGATGGACACGTTTAATACCTTTTCTAATGAATGAATCGAAGGCACGGATGGGTGTTAATCGTCTTAATGTGTTTCACCTGCCAAAATGGCAACGCTCGTGAAGTAGTGTATTTGGCTGGTTTCACTTCTTCTGGATGCATCGCTGTACGTTCACTTCCGTGCCTCCCCTGACTAACTCAATGCAGGGGCAATTACCTTTCACTTCTTCAAGATGCATCGCTGTACGTACATTACCTTTCGCCGTCGGACTTTCTTCACCACACGTCGACCCCGCAATGCAAGGGCACGGCGACTGCGTGCGTAAAGCCTGTTAAGAAACACTGTTGGATACTTCCGTGATTTTTGCTCTAATGGTCGCTTCGACCGTGGGACCCACACGAAACATTGTTCGATTCTTCCTTGATTTTTGCCCTGTGTTCTCCGACGGGACTCGCTAGCTGTTGACGTGAGGGAGCTTCTCCCGTGCTTATGCAGAACAGTGCCTCTGCTTTCTCGTTGAACAGTGCCTCTGCTTTCTCGTCGAACAGTGCCTCAGTTTCCGCTCTTCACGTGAGAGGCCAAGGCAACCTGCTGCTGTCTTCACGTGTTGCACGTCTCTATGCGCTGGAGAGATGCATCGGACAAAAAGTCGCCGGGAGAGCACGCACCGCTTCCTCTTTTCTTCTTTAGTTCTCTGAGCTCTATCACCCCGATCGCTTGGCACCTTTCGCGACATGACCGTATGGCTTTTAAAAGCCTACACACACGACTCTCAAATGGACAGAACAAATCGACTCGAAAACCAACTCATCTTATGTCATATACGTACACGATAACACATACTAAAAATATGTGTCGTCACACTCTATATATTCCGGCCAGCTCCTGCCGATGGGGATCTCATCTCACCACAAAAACTTCATCTTGAAGAGTAACTGATATAGGAAGGCAGACAGGCAGGCAGCAGCTGCCCAGCTATACCCTTTTGCTGGCTGAAGCATCATCGATCGCTGCTAGTTGATCTGTTGATGTGACCATGGGCTACGCTTGGACGCTCACCGCGGCGCTCGCGGCCGTGCTGGGCTCGTGCCTGTTCAACGCGCTGGTGCGCCTCGTGTGGAAGCCCCGCACCATCGCCAGGAGGCTACGGCGGCAGGGCGTGCGCGGGCCGGAGTACAAGTTCTTCGTCGGGAACCTGCACGACATCAAGCGGCTCCGCGCCGCGGGCGCCGGCGTCGTGCTGGACGTCGCCTCCCACGACTTCCTCCCCATCGCCCAGCCGCAGTTCCGCAAATGGATCCCCCTCTACGGTAGCATATAACTTCAGAGCACTAGTTAATTAGCAGCTTCTTGTACTGATTTGGAATGGATCAATGGTTAGTGAACTTCTTGTTCTGGCTTCTGAGCCATTCTTACGTGGTGTTCTTAGTTGCTTGCCGTATGTGCAGGACGCGTCTTTCTGTACTGGTCTGGGTCGACGCCGGACATATGCGTGGCCGACTTCGGCATGGCGAAGCAGCTGCTCTCGGACCGGACGGGGCTGTTCCCCAAGAACCAGAACCCCAGCATTCTCAGGTTGTTAGGCAAGGGGCTCGTGATGACAAACGGCGACGAGTGGCAGCGGCACAAGAAGGTCGTGCACCCGGCCTTCAACATGGACAAGCTCAAGGTATTTAGGGCGCTACGGCCCGGAGCTAACTCGTAGTGTTTTTATCGAATCTTTTTTGAAAGACCTCCCTTTCAGAATACTTGGCAATTTTGCCTGAGCCAGTCAAACCTTGTAATCTTGCCCAATAATGAATTTTCTAAATATTTAGATTTGTTTGTATTGAAATGATATTGTTAGGTTTGTTGTAAGGAATACTTTCGCAACACTTTACATATGTATCATATGTAGAAAATGGACTGGCAAAGTTTGACTTAGAGACCATAAAAAATCAAAAGTGCCGAGTATATTAAAGAAGGGGATAGATGTGCTGGGTTAATTTGCTTACTTGTTGCAACTTTTGATTACAGATGATGACGGTGACGATGGGCGATTGTGCTCGATCAATGGTGTCGGGGTGGGAAGCGCAGTTGGCGAGGCAGGGGAAGAAGGGCAGCCAGGAGGAGATTGAGCTTGAGCTGAGCAGCCAGTTTGATGAGCTAACCGCAGATGTGATCTGTCACACGGCATTCGGGAGCAGCTACAGAGAGGGGAAACAGGTTTTCGTGGCCTTGAATGAGCTCCAATTCCTTGCCTTCTCAACCTTTTTCAACGTCCAAATTCCAGGATTCAGGTACATAAGCAGATAGCATTGCAGCTCAACACACAAAATGTAGTTTCAGGCATAAGTTAACTAGCCTTAACATTCGTGCAAGGCTATTCAATGATTAGAAGATAGAACGGTGGTTCAAATTTTAAACGTTTGCATCAATCTCAAGACATATTTGATAGTGGTGATAATTGTGATTGATGTGCGTTGAGATCTTTACCGTTTCCAGCATTTACAAATTGTTTTACAAGGATATTCGTAAACACGAGGAAAAATCATATTCATAAATTAAAAGCCATTAATTGTGATCTTTACCGTTTCCAAGATTCTTCTATCTAAACTGTTTTACAGGTATCTTCCAACTCAAAAGAACCTGAAAGCATGGAGGCTCGACAAGAAGGTGAGAGGCACGCTCATGCAGATCATCGAGAACAGGCTCGCCGCAAAGGATAAGGCGGGCTACGGGAACGACCTGCTCGGGCTCATGCTGGAGGCGTGCGCGCCGGAGCACGGCGCGAAGAATCAGCTGCTCAGCATGGACGACATCATAGACGAGTGCAAGACCTTCTTCTTCGCGGGCCAAGAGACCACCTCGCACCTGCTCAGCTGGACCATGTTCCTGCTGAGCACGCACCCGGACTGGCAGGAGAAGCTCAGGGATGAGGTGCTCAGAGAGTGCGGAAGGGATCAGGGTCCGACCCACGACATGCTCAACAAGCTGAAGCTTGTAAGTATCGGTAGCTCCATTATTGCCAACTTTTCAGTGTCAGTGATGGATGCTTCCAGGTTACAGATGCTGCTTCTTCCTATATACTACAGGTAAACCTGTGTCTTCTGGAGACGCTGAGGCTGTACAGCCCCGTACCGCTGATCCGGAGGAGGACGAGATCAGAAGTCGAGCTAGGCGGCATCACGGTGCCCGAAGGCGCGCTGCTGACGGTACCGATCGCGACGATACACCGCGACAAGGAGGTCTGGGGCGAGGACGCCGACGAGTTCAACCCGCTGAGGTTCGACAACGGCGCCGGCGCCACCAAGGCAGCGGGGCACCTCAACGCGCTGCTGTCCTTCTCCACGGGCCCGAGGGCGTGCATCGGGCAGAACTTCGCGATGAACGAGGCGAGGGCCGCGGTCGCCGTGATCCTCCAGCGGTTCGCGCTGTCGCTCTCCCCGAAGTACGTCCACGCGCCCACCGACGTGCTCACGCTGCGGCCCAAGTACGGGCTCCCGATGATCGTCAGGGGTGTCCATGTGTAACGTGCGTGTTATGCGAGTCATCCTTCAACACAGTTGTGCAGTGTTAGCGAGCAAAGATTCACGCTTTGTTCCGTTTGTCATGAACAAACTACCACTGGACTGGCTACTTGTAGCTAAGATAAGTAATTAGAGGAGGTGAATAATTACGGAAGCTAAAAATAAATTTTAATACTCCCTTTTAACACAAAACCTATTTAAGGCTCGTTTAAAGTTCTGGACAGAACACTGTATCCTTACTAAAACTAATCTCGATAAAAAAAAACCGTAACTCCGATTAACCTCAAACTTTATCAGAATAAACTAGAGAAAGTTATTGAACTAACCCAACTGAAATTACCAAGATCGCTGATGCATATAGTGACGAAAATAAATTAATCCCTAATTATGCAACCAAGCAAAATCTACAAGGAATTAATGAACCAAACTTTTCAGATCACAAACTGGATGCCCTGACTATATTTTTTTTCTGATACATGTATCAATGATCTGCTCGTACCAAACACAAGTCTTAAGTATGCATGTAGTGAGTACTCACGTGATGGCTATATATGCATGTATGGTTTGATGGATAAAATCACTTGATGGCCGTGAGAAGCAAAAACAGAAAAAATCAATGAAACCTCCCTGTGCTACGAGAGAACCGAGCTGAGTAGAGCATGTAGCGCTGTGCCTTCACGAGAGGGCGAGTGCGGGACGTGCGCAAACGACGAACGTGGCAAATTGATGCACTTCTGCTGGTTGCGATCTAGTGATGCACGCGCAACGCCTGTAGACCGCCCGTCGCGCACAAAACCGAGAGATGAAGCCGATGACCGCACGGCGAACGAGACGAGACCAGTCTGATGAAAATCGTGCAGCCGGCCACAATTTGATCAACTCGTTTTAGCCGCCGCTCGTCTTTTTCTGATCCTTCCATGCGACGCCGCCGCACGCTCGGATCCACGCGACCGCCGGACCAAAACTCAACAAGAAAAGTCTCGGCCGTCACACCAAAACACGCCAGCAACAAACTCGGCCGCCGCTCGCTTCAGTTAATGGATTTTAGCCAAGACAATTGTCCATCAGAAAACTTCAAGCATGCACGTAACTTCAAACAAAGCCAACACATAAACCCATCAGCACACATGTGTATCCATCAGATCTCGAAAACTGCGCATGCATCCAATTGTTTCTTGTTTTTCCTGCTCAATCTCCACGCCGCCTTTTATTCTTCTATTTTTTTCTGTTCCCTCCGATCACCTGAAGAGCTAGCATGCAGAGATCAAAAAGAGCACGTGACCCAACAAATCCATGCACTGTGCGCTGCTTTTTTTTTCTTCGACGGCGTGGCCGCGTGGCTGCAAAGCGCGTGACGAAACCAACGGAGCGACCAAAGGTTCTTTACCTCACAAGCTGATGATTTTTGATTTTTGCTATTGTTGTAGCTACAGGTCAAACAGAGAGAGATAGTAGTGGAGAGGTGGGAGTGTTCTGCCTCAGCCTCCCCCTCATCCTGATACATATATTCACATAGAGTATGCTTTTACAGTTATACCCCTACTTCCGTACCTCCCCATTAGGGGCAGTTATGTCATTACACATGTTACTCTGGTTCTTATAACCTCCTAACAGGTCTGCTGGGCTTAGGTGGGGGCCACCCCTACGACAGAAGCCTCTCATGGTGAAGGGCTTCACAGGGCCGAAGCCATGTCGCCAAGTCCTTTGGCCCCCTCCGTCCCCTGCGGCCTGTGAATTTTCCCAAACTTGTGGTTGGGGGCAGGTGCAGGATGGAAGGTGCCTTGTCGCAGCGGACACGCGCGGCGCTCCTTCCCTATCCTTCGAGCGGGTGGCGGTGGATCTTGGCGCTGCTCGAAAGGCGCGCGCGCTCCGTCTCCTACCCGCCGAATGGGTGGCGGAGGTGGCGCCTGGTCGAAGCAGACGCGCGCTCCGTCCCCTACCCTTGAGCGGGTGGCGGCGGAGGTGGCGCCTGGTCGAGTAGACGCGCGCTCCGCCCCTACCCTTCGAGCGGGTGGCGGCGGAGGCGGGCGCCTGGTCAGTAGACGCGCGCTCCGTCCCTACCGCCGGCCGGGTGGCGGCGGAGGTGGCGCCTAGCTCAGCAGAGCGCGCGCGCCCGTCTCCTACCCTTGAGCGGGTGGAAGCGAGGTGGCGCCTGGTCAGTAGACGCGCACTCCGTCCCCTACCCCGGCCGGGTGGCGGCGGAGGTGGCGCCAGCTCGAGCAGAGGCGCGCGCGCTCCGTCTCCTACCCTTGAGCGGGTGGCGGCGGATGCGGCGCCTAGTCAAAAGATGATGCGCGCGCTCCGTCCCCTACCCATCGACCGGTGGCGGCGGAGGTGGCGCCTGGCTCGGCAGAGCGCGCGCGCTCCGTCTCCTACCCTTCGAGCGGGTGGCGCGAGGTGGCGCTAAGTCGGCCGAGGCGCGCGTGCTCGTCCCCTACCCTTGAGCGGGTGGCGGCGGAGGTGGCGCCTAAGTCGGCGAGCGCGCGCGCTCGTCCCCTACCTTCGAGCGGGTGGCGGAGGTCGGCGCCTGGTCGAAGTAGACGCGCGCGCTCCGTCCCCTACCGTCGGCCGGGTGGCGGCGAGGTGGCGCCTGGTCGGCGTAGACGCGCGCGCGCCCGCCCTGTGCTAAGATTGGAGCTTGGCACCGATATTGTTGCGCCGGGTGTTGTGACCTTGCGATGCGGTAGTGCGCTTTTAATGGCGGTGGAATCACGTCGGCGCTCGGCCGAAGTCGGTGTCGCGTCGTCGCGATACCGCTATTCGGAGGTGGGACACGTGGCGACTCACGATTGGTGCGTCGTGGGATGTGAGCGGTTGCGTGACCGCGGCCATTCGCCTCTTCCCCAGGGAAGTTGGACGCGTGTTGAAGGCGTGCAGGCGTTGTGTGCTGCTTGGTCACCTACCAGGCACGACCCTCTAGGCCCCAGCGGTTCTTCTTTCCAAATCTTGGGCAGCCGAATCGCTGCGAGTTTGATCTGTCTGTGCTTCGAGCCATGTGAGAGGCGAGCGGCCTTTATAAGGTGCTGGTGTTGAGGCGGAGGCACCCTTTCTTACTTTGCTTTTTGATCTGCCGCTTTGCTTCCGCCGTGCTAATTGTAACGCCGATTGCTTCTTTCCCTGCTTCTTCCTCCCTGGTCGCGAAGAGCGATGGCTAGCCATGACGACGCCACCTACCATCCCCGCAGTGGTTCCTTACCAAGCCAGGGCGAGGTGTCCCATCCTTCCAGGAAGTACGAGTTGGTGCCGCGGGGGAGCTCGCGCGCCAACAAGTGGTGGGGCGCCATGGAGCACTCGGGAGGTTCTTTGTTCCGTGTCTTTGGGAAGAGCCGCATGACCGAAGGGGCCGCTGCGGCGACTTCGTGGATGAGAGGAAGATCGTGGATCGCGATGGGGCTCGCCTACCCGTCGGGGCGAGGCGAGGCAAGCCCCGGGCAATGGAGGCGATTGTTTTTATCGCGTTCTTCGACGCCGCCTTGAATGCCCTCCACGTTGTTCATGGGCGAAGTCTGCGGGCCTACAAGTTAGAGCTAGCCCAATTGGCGCCTCACGCAATACTCCGCCTAGTCGTCTTCACGTGGCGTGCGGACAGAGGGTGGCGCCCGGACGAGCTTATTCGCCACCTTGCACGACGCGCGCGCCGACCTAGAAAAGTTGACGGGGAGTCCAACCGGCGGTGTGGACTTCGTGCCGGGCGTCGTGCGCGACGTTGTTCCCAGCGCCCGGCCTCGCCGAGGCAATGGGAGTCGGTGGACTCGGCGGTGGTTCTACTACACCGTGACCGACAAGAGCGGGTGCAATGCCGAGGTGGGCGATCTCGTTTAACGATGCGCGAGCACGAAGGAGGAGATTGGCGACACGCAAAAACTACGAGTCTTGTCGGTGTCGCCCGTCGAATGAGTCTGCGCGACCTGGCGAGGAGTTCACAATGTATGGGCGGCGCCACTCTCTCCGAGGAAGTATGTTGGGCGAACGGCCCCGCGAGGCGGGTTCACCCATCCGTATCGCGCCCGACTTCCGCCCTCCGCTCCTTGTAAGTCGCCCGGACGTTTGACGCGTGCTATTGTATTTGTTTGGTCTCCGCTTTGGTAGCGTGATCTCTGTGCGGTGGCTCGGCTAGAAGATGCGAGTGCGTGGTCGCGCGCTCCTCGGCTCGTGACACGCTAAGGAGCACCAGCTCGCGAGGCGCGATCAAAGCGGCTAAGCAAGGCGGGTAAACCGCACATGCGGTGTGGGCATTATCGTGCCGAGCGCGCGATCTCGGGAGCTTCCACCGAGACTCGGGCGCTCGGGAGGTGAGAGCCACGTGGGGTGTTATTTCGCGACGCGGGCCCATTCCCGTCTGCCGTATGCGACCCCACCGGCCTCGGCGACTAGCACACGGTGAGATGGGGCGTGCGACCGCGGTGGGCCCGCCACACCGCCGGAGGAGCGCGCGCGCGAGTCCCCGGCACCTCTGCCGCGCCAACGAACCGTGCTCGCGGCCATCGTTGGTGGAAGTCGCTAACCCGGGAGCACCGTTCGGGAGAAAACCACGGTTGATGGTGCGCTATCAATCGCGCGGCCGGCGAGCGCGCCTACGGAGAAACCGTGAGGCGGCTGGGAACCGTAGCTGGTGTTGCCGGAAGAATCGCTTGCGCCGCAGCGCGCGCCCTCGGACGCGATCTCCGCGCTGCGAGGGGTCGTCTGCACGTTGCGGGGCCTTGCCACGGGATTACGGTGTGCGGCGCGTTCGAAGACCTCCTCGCCGACCATCGAGGCGCGCCTCCCCTTGGCGGTCGGCGGCGCCACTTCCTACCGTCACGAGGCGCGGGAGGTAGGCGTGAGTCCCTTTCTTCGTGACTTGCGAGACTCTCTCCGATCTGCTCACTCATTCTGCCAATATCAGGCGAGACGAGGTCTCCCGGACATGGCGAAGGATCGAGCAACGGAGGTATGCACGAAATCCAAAGCCTTGTGCAGAGTGCCCCGCAGGTGTCCGTTGCTGTTGACGTGGCTGTGGCCTCGGTAAATCCTGGCGCGTTGGGGCCGGGGCTCGCTCGCTCGGACTTCCTTCCTTGCCTAGAGACACTTCGTGTCCTCGCCGCAGCCGCAGAGCGTGCCGACAGCAGCCTTGACCGAGAGATGTTGTCGTCATACGAGGGGGAACTCCTAGCGCTCACGCTGCAGGCCTCTGAGATGAGGGTAAGTATGTGCGCTTGACTTATCAGTCTTCTTTGGGCCTTTCGACTTGTTGTTTTGCGGGCGCTTGCCCTCGGTAGGTCTTTTGACAAGGCCCGCATTCGAGAGCGGAGGGCTCTGGAAGCCAACCTTCGTGAAGCGAACAATGCTCTCACGGCGAAGGATGAAGAACTTCGCGCGCTGGAGGGCACGATGGCGGCCGCACAACTCGAGGCCACGGAAGCCAAGTGCGTCGCGGCTGAGGAGCGCGCCGCCTTGCTGCAGCAGATCGCCGTCATAGAAGGGGAGAACGCCCAGCTGGCGGAGTCTGCTGCAGGGAATAGGCTTGTCTTGGAAAATGCATCCATGTCGGCGTGGCGGGCCATGGAGTCTCGAACCGAGCCCTCGAGATGCGTGCGTCGGGTGCGGACGCTACGCACGGCGGAGGCCCGCCGAGACGCTCGGGTGTCGAGGAGGCGAGCATTGCTCTTCGTGGCGCCAGGATGTTTGGCGAGCACTGCGGCTATCTTAGTGTGTGCCTCGCCCTCGCCCTGCTTCACACTCGTGGGTGTAGACATACCCATGAGCTGGCGAATCCTCAACTGGATCCTCCCGGCCGACCGGGGTCATGTCGGGACGCCATCCGCTCCATCGGGCCTAGCTGCGAACTTCCATCAACGGATGCGGGGCGCCGAGAAGATGCGGCGAGGGTCGCCGTGCGTGACGCTGCATGGGAGAGGACCTCCTCCGCGGCTCGAAGAGTCCTTCGCGTCCGCGGCGGCGGCGCGCGGTTCGTCGCACCGCGCCAAGGTGAGCGGTTGGCGGGTAGAGGCGGGGATGATGTACCGGTTCTTATGCTTGTAGCCATGTAACCCCTTTGCTTTTACAATGAAACCAAGTAGTACCTTATTCTTGGTGTTTACGCGCGACGCGAAGGAAGAAGACCTCCGCATCTTGTTTATACTCCGTAGAGCGCGCAGGTAGGGCATCCGCGTATTATTTAGAGTCCGTGGACTGGCGCGTGCGGAGGCGAATCTCGACGCTATGACTTTTTTTTTATAGTCCGGGGACTCGCGCGTGCGGAGGCGAACCTCGACGCTACGTCTTGTTTAGAGTCCGTGGACTAGCGCGTGCGGAGGCGGACCTCGACGCTACGACTTTCTTTATAGTCCGGAGACTCGCGCGTGCGGAGGCAAACCTCGACGCTACATCTTATTTAGAGTCCGTGGACTAGCGCGTGCGGAGGCGGACCTCGACGCTACGACTTTCTTTATAGTCCGGAGACTCGCGCGTGCGGAGGCAAACCTCGACGCTACGTCTTATTTAGAGTCCATGGACTAGCGCGTGCGGAGGCGGACCTCGACGCTACGACTTTCTTTATAGTCCGGAGACTCGCGCGTGCGGAGGCAAACCTCGACGCTACGTCTTATTTAGAGTTCGTGGACTAGCGCGTGCGAGGCGGACCTCGGCGCGGCGACTTTCTTTATAGTCCGAGGCCGAGTGCGCGCGGCGTCCCGTTGCGTCTTATTTAAAGTCCGTGGCGGTGTGTGCGGAGGCGGACCTCGGCGCTACGTCTTATTTAAAGTCCGTGGCGAGTGCGTGCGGAGGCGGACCTCGGCGCCACGTCTTATTTAAAGTCCGTAGGCGAGTGCGTGCGGAGGCGGACCTCGGCGCTACGTCTTATTTAAAGTCCGTAGGCGAGTGCGTGCGGAGGCGGACCTCGGCGCTACGTCTTATTTAAAGTCCGTGGCGGTGCATGCGAGACGGACTCTACGCGCTCGACTTCCTTTATAGTCAGGAGACTCGCGCGTGCGAGGCGGACCTCAACGCTACGTCTTATTGAAAGTCGGTGGGTAGTGCGTGCGAGGCGGACCTCGGCGCTACGATTTCCTTTATAGTCCGGAGACTCGCGCGTGCGAGGCGGACCTCAACGCTACGTCTTATTTAAAGTTCGTGGACTTTGTTTTGCTCAGCAGACGGACAATGCTCGCGAACGGCAATCTTTATTGAACTCCCGTTTGCGCGGCGAGCATCGTATGACAAAGGGTGGTGGCTCACGCTTGCGCCCCGCTTCTAGGCGTAGTATTGCCGCAACTGTCCGCATTCCATGTGTGCTTGGAGGGCTTGTCCTTGGCGTGGCGAGGTGGTACGCCCGCCGGCAATGCCTCCATCACGATGTACGGGCCTTCCCACTTGACTCCGGCTTGCCAGCGGTCTGCACTGGGCGCCACTCGAGCGAGATCCCGGGCTTGAACCCTGCGGGCATATAGAGCGGTCCGATACGCATTATGCGCCACGCATACTTCTCGACATGGTGGGTGCGTCGCGCGTATCCGTCGAGAGGTCCAGGACACACGGCGCTCCTCTTGGGTGCTTGGGCGAGGACCCTCCATGGCCGGTCTTGATTTCTCGGCGTCACCGCCGTCACGAAAAAGGAGCTTGAAGGCGTGAATCCCGTCGGGCGCGTTACCGTTGTGCGAAGCGACCAAAGAACGCTGTAAAGCTTGTTTGGCCACTTGCCCTTCGACAATCCGACTAGGCGCTTTTTGATGGCGCGGAGATGGCGGCATTCGCCGTTCGACCACCCGTTGGGTCGGGATGCCCTACCGAGGCGAATCGGAGGTGATGCCCATCTTTGTCACAATAGTCTTTGAAGAGGTTGCGTCGAAGCTGCAGGCCATTGTCAACCGTGAGCTCGGGCACGCCGGCGACATATGATGTTTTGCCGAGAAGCGTTGTATGGCGCAGAAGTTACTTTGGCGAGCGGCGCTTCACCATGCGAGAAATACTCGGCCGCGACTACCACGAACCGGAGGTCCCACGGTGCTCGGGCAAGTGGTCCTACTATGTCGAGGCCCAGCGTGCGGTGGCCACACCGGGAATGGGGTTGAGGCTCGTCGGGGCTGCGGATGATGCGCGCCATCCGCGGCACCCTTGGCACCGACGGACGAGGTCTGGCGTCGGTGATGGCGATTGGCGATGAAGCCTTGCACGAATGCCTTGCCGACTAAGGACCTCGGTGCGGTGGGATCGCTGACACGCCGCGTGGATCTCCGCAAGGAGCTCCTTTCCCCTCGATCGAGAGGCGCGCGAGGCGGTGCGCAAACCCCTCTCTTGTAGAGTATCCCGGACACTGGAAGGACCTTGCGTGGTCTTGCAAGCGCCGAGCTCGGCGGGGTCCTCGGGCTCGGCGATGCCTTGCAAGAAATTGAAGATGGGCTCGCCAATCACCGGCGGTCAATGCGGTGGGCGAGTGCGCGTCCGGTTGTCTGCGCGATGGCGCTGCACTAATATCTCAGAAACGCCCCTCGGGGCGATTCTTGGCCGCGCCTTAGCGAGGGCGTCGGCTGCTCGTTCTCCTGGCTGGGGATGGCCTTGTGATGGCGCCCAAAAGTGCCTTTCCTCGCCCTCACCGCGCGAGGTACTTGGCCAACTCGGGGTCCTTGGCTTGATATGACTTGTCCATATGACCCACCACCAAGCGCGAGTTGGTGCGGACTAGCACCGTCTCGCGCCGGCGCCTTGAGCTTCGCCAGGCAAAAGCGGTGCCTCGTATTGGCCGTGTTGTTGGTGGCGGGAAGACAAAGCGCGCCGAGTATAGCAAGCGCGTCGCCGGGCGTGGCGATCACCGCACCTACGCGCGCGGCGGCGCCGTAAGCTCCGTCGATTGTGGCGTCGACGGGGTCATCGTGCGCCGGGCGGGTTGGGCGGCGAGGTCCATTCGGCGAGAAAATCCGCAGGACTTGGGATTTGATTGCCGTTCGCAAGCATATCGTCAAGGAGAAGGGAGCGAGCTCGGCGGCCCATTTGCCGATGCGCCACGTGGACTCTTTGTTGTGTAGCATCTGCTGGGGAATGAGGAAGGCACCTTGTGATCGGGTGGGCGAAAATAATGCCAAAGCATCACGGAGGCCATGACCGGTGCGTGGCGAGCTTCTCAAGCTCCGTGTATCTTGTCTTAGCGCCTTGGAGGCTTGGAGACAAAGTAGGCGGGCGGCGCATGGCGCCTTCCTCTAAGACGAGGCACGCCGCCGCGTGGTGGACGCGGCGAGATAGAGTAGGAGGAGCCTCGGTGCTGGGGCAACCAGCGTGGAGAGGCGGCGGTGCGCAATCTCCGTCCCAACGAAATCCATCGCACCGCGGGCGTCTTGAAAAATGGCAAGCCCGCCGCGCCACGGATAAGCGGCTTAGTCTTGCCATGCGGCCGCCGACCTCTGGACCTCCTCGTTGTCTTGGGCGCTCCATACCGGATAGCGTCTACTTTGTCGGGGTTCGCTGGATGCCCGTTCGGACACGAGGAAACCTAGGAGCTTGCTCGCCGCACTCAAGACACATTTGTCGGGGTTGAGCTTGATGCCCGCCGGAGGTTGTCGAAGGTCTCTGGAGGTCTCGGCCATGCGAGCAAGCTGCGAGTTTTGACCACCACGTCATCGACATAAGCTTCGGCGTTCCTCCGAGTGGGGCGGGGCAATAGCGGCGAGGCGGGTGAAGGTAGCGCTGCGTTCTTCAAGTCAAAGGCATTCGACGGCGAGCGTCCCAAGTGGTGTGATGGCCGGTCTTCTCCTCGTCGTCTTCGCCATGTATACCTAGTGGTAGCGGAATAGGCGTCCAGAAACTCATGAGTTCGCACCAGCAGATGGCGTCGACCGGTGATCGATGCGCGCAAGGGGTAATTGTCCCGGGCACGCCTTGTTGAGTGCCGTGAAGTCGAGCACATACGCCGAGCCCCGCTGCCTTTTTGACTAGCCGGGTTAGCGAGCCACTCGGATGGTGGACCTCGCGAATGACCCCGCGCAAGAAGCTCGCCACCTCTGTTTTGGCGCTCATTGTCGATCCATCGACATCGCCAAGCCTTTGCTTGACCGGCTTGGCGTCGGGCGACCGCCAAGCGATGCTCGACATTGCTCGGTCTATGCCCTTGATGTCCTCCGGGACCATGCGAAAATGTCAGCGTTGTTACGAAGCACTCGGGCAGTCCCGTTTGACCCGGTGGAGCCCTCGCCGATGGACACAAGCGCCCCTCCGCTCGGGCGGCACCTTCTTGACTCGCCCTCGGGCCAAGGCTTGGCGTCCACCGGGAGCGGAGGGCCTCGCCGAGCGTCTTGGAGAGGGCATGCCGGCGATGCGGAAGCGGCTGCCGACCTCGACGCGTCGGCGAGTCCCGATCGCGAAAACGGTGATAACACCCTCTGGGCCCCGGAGCTTCACACACAAAAACGCGTAGTGTGGGATCGCCTCGAAAGAGTTGATGGCGGGTCGGCCCAGTATGGCGTTGTAGGGATGTGGGATATCTACGACGTCGAAGATGACATGCTCGGTCCGGATGTTACCCTTGTTGCCCTCCTGACGGAAAGTGACCGGGAGGACACGTGCCCCAGGCTGCAGCGGTTGACCCGAAGCCTTGAAGTGGAGCTCTGGTCGCTCTAGTCGGCCGAGGATCCCCATCGATCGAGGGCCTCTGCGAACAAGATATTCGCGAGCTTCCCCGTCGACAAGGACGCGCTGGCGTCACGGCGTGCTATGTGGGCTGGATGACTAGAGGTCTTGGTGAGGTACTCCACACCTGGCGTCGTTTAAGTCGAAGGTGATGTTGCGGCGGCATCCATAGTTGCGCCGCTCCGGGGCTTTTGAGGAGGAGCCTCGGTGATGATCTTGACGGTGCGATCTGCTGCGCCCTCCGTTGGGGCGGGCCGAGACCCGCCATCACCTCCGCATTCCATAAGCTGCGCGCGCATGCCCTGTGTAGTGATCACCGTAGCCGTGTACCTCGCACCACTTGCCAAAGTGTAGGAGCTCTTGTTCTGCGTGGGGTTGGCGCGCAATCAAGTCCGCCTTCCGATCCCGGTCTCCCCTCCATGAGGCGGGTCGGGTCCTGGCAGTGCTCTCGGTGTCGGGGCGTGATGGGCCGCTGTGACTGCGCCGGGCGTGCCGAGGCTTATGCCCGCTCCTTGAAGAGCCTTCTGCACCCCGTAGCGCCGCGGGAAGGTCCTCCCGGGGCTCTCGGTGCGCCCCGCCGAGGAGGAGCACCGCCCCCCTTCGCACGGGGGGCGCTCCTCATGGGCGAGGCCGAGGGTCGTAATGCTGCGTCTTCGCGCATCTTCCTCCGCCCGCGCATACTCGTCCATTTTGTCGAAGAGCTTGGCGATCGTCTTGATTGGCCTCGCGCGTTGTACTCGGCCATCGGGCGGACGAAGGCCCCTGTATGGCTGCGTGCGACGGTGGTTTCATTAACGTCTTTACTTGGCATCGGGTCTTGGCGAAGCGCTTGAAGTAGTCCCGGAGCTTCTCCAAGGGTCTTTGCTTCACGACGAAGAGTTGGTCCGCATCGACTCGCTCGACGTGGTGTCCTTAGAAGTTGTTGTGAAGGCGGTCGCGGAGCTGCTCCCACGCGTAGATGGAGCCGGGCTCTATGGTAAAAACCAAGAGAGCGCCACTCCTTGCGGCGCGAGGGGAGTCCTTCGCCGTGGTGTCGTCTCGCGCCGCGGCCTCGATCGCGGTTTCGTACAGCGCGCACGAACTCGTGAGGATCCGTGTCGCCTTTATGCGGTCGGTGGCGCTAGGAACTTGAAGTCTTGGGCCACGCCGCTGCTGCAGCCCGCCAAAGCGGGGACTCGGATCACGGCGTCTCAGCGGCACGCGGCTAGACGCGGGGGCTTCGCGACTGTTCGTCCTCTCCGGCGTGGGCTCGGGCACGACTCGGCGCGGCTGCGGCTCGAGCCTCTTGTATATCTCGAACGGCTCCACGAAGGTCCCCTAGTTCCCGCTGGAACGCGTTGAGGGCTGCTAGTAGGGCGCCTTCCACCGCAGGTCTTGTCGGGCGGCTGGAACATCCGGCGGGCGGGTCGTCTGAGGACCCTCGATGCACGATCTCGGATCCGCTGGATGCCGTTGCGGCTACCCCGCCGTCGGATCATGGCTGCCGGCGAGGGCGGCGAAATTTGTCGTTGCGATGCGCGCCGACGGGTTGGATGTCGTTATAGCGGCGCCGGCGGGTCGATCGTTGTAGCGCGGCGTCGGCGCCGCGACCACGGCGCCCTACGCCGCCGCCGGCTTCTTCGGCGGTCGATGCGAAGTCCCGTGTTCCGCGCCGCTCCGACCCAGCCGTCTTCTTTCCTCTCGCCGCCGATGAAGCTTTTTGGTGCCATCCTTCTTCTTGGTCTTGAGCTTGTCCTTGTCCTCCCCACGGACGGCGCCAAGCTGTTGTGGCTACAGGCCAAGCAGAGAGAGATGGTAGTGGAGAGGTGGGAGTGTTCGCCTCGCCTCCCCTCATCCCGATACATATATTCACATGGAGTATGCTTTTACGATTATGCCCCTACTTCCGTACCTCCCATTAGGGCGGTTATGTCATTACACATGTTACTCTGGTTCTTATAACCTCCTAATGAACTCTTTGGCTTAGGTGGGGGCCACCCCTACGACAGCTACAATACCTAACTTTCAAACGGAGTATTTTCTCAAGACGGGGTCTACAAGTTAAACGATCTACACATAAAAAGCCCAACATATGTACCAGCTAAAATCACAAGTGAGTATTTGTCTCTCCGTAATCTGTACCGTAAACAGCTAAAATTCAAAAATTTCAGCCAAAAGCCATAAGCCGCAGCCGAAAAGAACAGGCCCAAAGACGCACGCAATTGGAATCGCCGCCGACAAAAATTTCTTATCAAAATGCCCTCCTAACACCTCTAAATCCTAGCGCGAAATTAGTCTCTCCAAAACCCACAGAGTTAGCCTCCAACTCCGCTTCTATTTATAGTCTAGGGCCAAAAACCTGGGTTTATCCTAAACCCACGGGTTCTAATCCAATTCCAACAAATAAGGGATCTGAAACCCTTCCTAACATGGGTTTCCCAAAATTTCAACTACAACTTCTCCAACTCATCACGTGTTGAAGCCTCCAGAACCGCACCTCGTATATCTTCTCCACGCATCATCCATCTTTGATCTCCATGTGCTCCAGCGTAAGCCCGACCATCTCGTGACATCCTCAACCGTCTGGACGTCATATTTCCCCCTCCTAGTCCTGGTCTTTCTCGTCACCGACCATGACCGTCTCAATGCCCAACCTATACATGCAAAGACCAAAGAATATTCTTCCAGCACAAGTTCTCTCCAACTTGACCAACATCAATCCGCACACACGTGACACAACTCGCATAACAACGTTAGACAAAATTACCAATTATTCATCATCACAAAATAACCATTGTTAATTATTCATCACCAAAATATCTTAAGCCTAATCATATGGTCTAAGACTACTGAATAAGATGGTGACAAGCGAAAGGTGTCGTTTAACTTCATCCCAGATTGCAACTTGCGCTCAGGCTTCAGACAACTAGGCTAGTTAGTCATTAAAGGTTACAAAGGTTGCCAGGATTGTGATATTCTGTACGATTGTCTTCGGGTTCGTAAGATCATGTTACGACCATACTATGAAAGTCATGATTGTAGAGATCGTGGATCTATTTATATTAGTTTCTGTTTATGCTTTGAGAAACTAAAAAAGTCATGATTCTAAAGATCATTAATCTATTTATATTAGTTTCTACTTCTGCTCTGAAAAATTAAAAGTTGGTATAAACATCTGGATTTCTGAATCGACTTCTCCACTCCTGTTTCTTCTATCTCGTTCTGGAGATAAGACAGTATGGGTCACTGGTAGGGGTGCAAATAGGTTAGGTTAATCCCGACCGATCCGGTACCGGATTCGGAAAGAGAATTTGGTATCCGGTCGGATTCGGATTCGGATAATTCATGTAAGAGGGTGCACCGCAGGGGCGGAGTCACATCCCATATAAGATAGGCTTCAGTCTAAGGTGTAAAAAATTATTTAAAGTATAGTCTGAGTAAATTCAGTTCAGTCTAAGTAACATTTTTATAGTTAGTCCAAATAACCTAGATAATTTACCACTGAGTTCGAGGTATAATTAAATCCTAGCTTTGCCACTGGTGCACCGTGTACATACGATTACCTGACCGGAGCTCAATTTCGGGGGTTTATTTGTGTATCCCGACGGAAATGTTTCTGCGGCTAGCGTAGAGCCGTGATCTTTATGATCGGAAGCGGAATGGTGGTCGTGGCCCATAAGTTATGACAGATTTATGGCTAACATATATTGGTGGTTAGTAACGCTAGCTCATTCCACCGCACAAGCACGTTAATTTTCCTGTCGTTCTAGTTGCTTTGGTAACGCTTGATTTAGTTCGAGTAAGAGCATCTTCAAGAGATGCCCAATAAATTCACACCTTAAATCTTTTTTTACAGATCCTAACCACGATATAAGATCCCAAAAATAATCATTCGCTCCAACAGATACCCTAAACCAGAAAAACAGTATTAGAAGTTTAGATCATCCTCTATAAGTAGAGAGCGATAGCTCATTTTTTGGGTGTGTTCTATTTTTGGGAGTCTATTTGGGAATATGTTGGAGCTATTTCTTACCCTTCAACTCTAAAATTTAAATATTAAGAGCCATATAGAGTATCTCTTAGAGATGCTCTAACGGCAGTCCTAAAGAAAACATGTACTCCTAAAAAAAGATCAAGCGATGGCATCAGCTAAAAATCGCTGCAAATCACTGTGGCAGTGTGCGTTTATCGCGCTGATGCAGATGATCCGACTCCGATGATGACGTGTCGTATGGATTACTTGGGGCGGAGCACTGGAGTTTCTTCCCCCCTTGAAGCAGGCAGTCCATTTGAGAGAGAGTTTAGAAGAAGGCTGGGCCACAAGTTAGGCCCATACTCATTTCCTGTTTTGGGTTTAGTAGCGTGGATTGGCCCACCTAGGGCCCAGGTCGACAACACCACCTTTTGTAGCCTGTTCAATTCGCCTGATGGATTTTGAGGAAAATGTCAAACGGTTAGTTTTTTTAAGTTATTTTATTTAAAAAAAATTAAAAATAAAAGTCTCATCCTCAAACTCGACATTCACGACAGGTGACACGTGTGCCTCACTACAACAGCTCGACAAATCTTGCCAAGACGCTAGGGTTCGGCAGCACCTATCGAGCAACCACGGCTCGACAGGATGCTGCCGAGCCCCCACAAATCAGCAGTGATTTATTTAATCATGATTAGCACTAAGTAAATATTATATTATATGATTAGTACTTATTAAATATAATTAAATACTAGTTAATCACTTGCTGTCGACTGTCGTTCGGCGGAGCTCAAGGGGCTGTTTAGATTTGTAAAAACGAATGGTTGAGGCCAGATTTAAAAAAAAAATACGCTATAGTGACACTTGTGTGAGAAGTTCATTGATCAACGCCCTCTCTTTTTCTCCGTATAGGAAGATTGGTATACATGATGGATACGTTTAATGCCCTGTCTTTTTCTCCGTGTAGGAAGATTGGTATACAAGATCGATACGTTTAATCCCTTTTTCTAATGAATGAATCGAAGGCACAGATGGGTGTTAATTGACTTCATGTGTTCACCTGTCGAAATAGCAACGCTCGTGTAGCAGGGTATTTGGCTGGTTGACTTCTTCTGGATGCATTGCTGTACGTTCACTTCCGTGCCTCCCCTGACAAACTCGCACAGTACGCTGTCGTTGATGCACGCCGAGTCGCCGATGCTTACTTAGCTCGCGCGCGTACGTTACCTTTCACCTTCGAACTTTCTTCACCACATGTCGACCACGCAAGCGCATTACGTGCGTAAGCCTACACGAACATGGATTAGGCGATCGTGCAAGGCCATTACGTACGTAAGCCCACACGAACGTATTACGTTGATCACTTCCTTGCATTGGTTCCCCGTGACCAACTCGCACAGTCGATGCACGCCGAGTCGCCGATGGTTAGCTCGCGCGCGCGCGTACATTACCTACTTTCGCCTTCGGACTTTCTTCACCGCACGTCGACCACGCAAGGCCATTGCGATTGCGTGCGTAAGCCCACACGTACACTGCTGAATTCTTCCTTGATTTATTCACTGGTGCCTGTTCTCCGACGGGACTCGGTTGCTGTTAACGTGGGGGGAACTTCTCCCGTGCTGCTTATGCAGAACAGCGCCTCTGCTTTCTCGTTGGACGTGTTGGAGCAGCGCCCCCGGATAGATTAATTTCCGCTCTTCACGTGAGATTCCAAGGCAACCTGCTCTCCTGCTGTCTTCACGTGTTGCACATAGGACGCACGCCTCTCTATGTACTGGAGAGATACATCGAACAAAACAAAGTCGTGGAGAGAGCACGCACTAGATTTTTTCGGAGCACAACCGCTCTCTCTTTTCTTCTTTAGTTCTCTGTGCTCCATCACCCCGATCGCTTGGCACCTTTCGCTACATGACTATATGGCTTTTAAAACCTGCACACACAACTCTCATTTGGACAGAACAAACCGACTCGAAAACCAACTCACCTTATATCGTATATGTACACGGTAACTATGCGTACACAAATACGAACTTGGACTCAAACAGACTAAACAAGATTGCCAACTCTAATAATTACCTCCTTAATCTTATTTCTCCATCTTGATCATGTCGATCTTCTCTCTTGTTTCCGCTTCTTTCTTCTACCTGCACTTCCGTGCGCCATTCCTTCTTGAGCCATCACTACCCTACTTAGGGATGAAAACGGTCGGAAACGGTCGGAAAACTCCTCAACCGTTTTCTACTTCTACATTTGAATACGAAAACGAAAGCGAAAGCGGTAAAGCCGGACACGAAAACGAACGCGAACTTACGGAATATCGAGAATTTCGAAAACGAACCAATTCGAGCGGAATTATGTCGAACACGGTCGGTATCGAAAATTCAATACGAATACCGACCTATAGAACCAAATGCATAATAATTAACAAGTGACCAAGTACATAACAATTACCAAGTGCATGATCAAGTTCAAGTGCATATAATAATTAACAAGTGCATGACCCTTGATCTTAAGTATTAACACAATAGCCAACACAAATACAAATACAGTGGCGGACCCAGAATTTTACTAAAGGGTATGCCGCACCAAAATTTTCATATGCACCAAAATAAATCTATGAGCAGAATATCACTTGAAATTTAAGGCCAACATAGTAGGTACCTCTTATAACTATGTCTGTAGAAAATAAATCTATGAGAAGTTTGTGCATTGCTCCATGAAGGAAGACAACTTCTTGACCCAAAATGTATTGTCGCAGTGATTCGTCCCGCAGAATGTGATTCGATTGACTGAAGCAGAAAGCTAACAGCAAAATTGTTTTGTTCATAAAGTAGTTAATTATCTATTCCCTGGAAATTAGAACCTAGGTAGAGGTAGTGTCTGCAAAGCTGATAAGTACAAATATATCCCTTGCAAATTTTTTATGGTTAGCAAAAGAATTAATCCTCTGAGCATATCGAGTTCGGCGGTTACAGCGTCGTCACTTACGTTTGCCGCCCATCTGAAACTGGAACTCCAATCCATGGTAGGCAAATCGCGAACGGCTTGAGTGCATTCGAGAGAGGGAAAAATGGCACCCACCGAGAGGCTCGGACACACGCGCGGCATTGGCGTCTGCGGTGCTGAGACCATCGAGGTGGCGCTGCGGCGACCACTCTTCTGCGAACAAATTCGAGGTTAAACAACCCGACCGAGATCGAGAAATTTGGGTAATAATTCATCCTCTGCCATCATACCACTGGATGAAGATGAGCCACTTCGGACCCACTCGAGCTGCTCGCGCTGGGCATCCTTCTCGATCTCTACCGACCGGTAATTTGCCGTCGGCATCTCATCGCCAATGTCCACATACTCATCTACCATCTCACCTCTGTAGCCCTCTTCTGCGGCATGTCGGTCTCTGCAAAGAAGAAACAAGAAAGCAGAGCCTACATTAGAACACAATTCGGGCATCACCCACTCGGAACAACGAATAACCACAATGCTTCCCCATGCCATACCGAGTCACCAATGTCAACCACCATAGGCGGATTCACATTCACCAGCACCACATCATCCTCAACAGGGACAACAGGAGTCACATCAACGGCATCACCATTCATCGCAGCGACCGCGGCTCTTGCTAAGCGCCTTCTTCCAATTGACCACGAATCGATCAAGCTCCCCAGCGTCTCAACATCCAGTTCATCAAAATCAAGCTCAACAACATCCATGGGGTTCCTGATGATGGCGCGGTAGTCGTGCAGCTTGAGCCCCTCGACGTCCACGGGTGAGTTGAACCAAATGCTAATCTTCTGCTTCCGCAGCCGCGTCAGGATCTACGCGCACCGCTTCCGCATCGCCGCGCGCAGCGCGGAGGCGCTCAGCGTGGCGCGGCTCCGCCACCGCCGCTGGTCCTCCCACGTGTCGATGCGGGAGAGAAAGCGCGGACCGGCCCGGCTCGCCGGTGGCGCGCGCGAGCTCCCGAGCCTCCTTGCGCGCGACCCGAGCACCGGATCGCCACGTGGCCCGACGGCGAGGGCTCCGTCGCGGCCGAGCCGCAGTGCTGCAGCCGCCGCCATCGCGCGCGGCGGGATCTTGGGTCTAGGGCTTGGGCTCGGTCGGTGGCGTCTAGGGTTAGGGTTAGTGTGTTTGGGCATGAGGGGACGCGGCGTCGCCCGATGGTGGTGGTGGACCTCATTCCGCCCGCGAGCACGGCGGAAGTCATCGCGGCGGCGGAGTGCGGCGCGATAGGAAGGGAAGGAGGAGATGGCGAGCGAGGCCGACCGCCGAGAGAATGGGCGGCCGCGCTGGTGTGTGGTGAAACCGTGAATTGGGCCGGGCGTGGGTGGTGTGAGACTAGTGGGTCAAATTCGGTTTAAACCGTATTTATAATACGGTATATTCGAATAAAATGTAGAAAAGTAAGCGGTCGGAAAGCGTCTAAACCGTTTCCGCTCCGTTTCAATTTGGTATTCAGTATTTCGAACCGAATTCGAATTTGTCCGAAAATACGAATTCGATCGGGTCAAATGTAGAAAACGATGCGGTTCGGTACGGAATATTTCCATTCCGTTTTCATCCCTAACCCTACTGCATGTGCTTGCTTCATGCTGAGCCTTGCACAATCCGACGCTTGTCGCGTCTCGCACCTAGACTAATCTCGTCCTTCGTTACATGCCTACCTGGGCTAGAGTACCTGCTCTCACAGCAGCCTTGGCTTCGTCGTTACCTAAACCTCCCGCTCCTCTCTCTTGGACCAAGTCTGTGCACTTTCGCACATACACCTCAGCTGAGGCTACACCGCCCCTAGCTCCTGTCTCCAACGCTTCTTGCATCCCCTCTATAAAACCACAGAAAATTGCACCAATCTATACTCTAAATCTTCCTCTTGGACCTTGTGCACTTTTTTTTTACTTGGAGGCCCACCGCCTTGACTTCCTGTGTTAGTCGCACCTGCATATGCACCGCATGTGCCTCTGAAGGTGCTGCCCGCAGCTACATGCATGCCTGTGTCATGAGGCACACTGCCTTGATTCGAGCCATTACGTTCTGTGTCGTCGCTCAGCTCCTCTAGACATGTACTTCTTCGGAAGCACGCGCAGATATTTTTTCACGGCTACAGATTCCTCTATCTTGTCACTAAGAGAGTTAATTTTATTGTACAATGAAGTCAGTTTACCCGTGAACTCGTCCACTGACTAGATCTCTCCCATCATCAGATTCTCGAACTCGCTCTGCAAATTCTGGAGCCGTACCTCCTTCACACGATCAACTCTCTCGTGCATCGTCTGAAGCGTCTCCCACGCTTCCCGTACCATCTCCTTGCGGATGAGCTGATGCATCATCGCACTCGGCACCGCCTGATAGATGATGGCCAAAATCGCCTGGTCTACCTTGTCGTTCACTTCCTTATCCTTCTCTTTCAGAGTAAACTTTAATTCTGCGTGATAATATTCTTGTAATATCATATTTTATCTTTAATTATTGTTCTGCTGTAATACTGTGATGAGCTTATTATTATTTTTACTTCACGATAAAAAGACGTGTCGTCACACTCTATATATCCCGGCCAGCTCCTGCCGATGGGGATCTCATCTCACCACAAAAACGTAATCTTCTTAAGTGTACCTGATATACCCTTTTGCTGGCTGAAGCATCATCGCTGCCAGTTGATCTGCTGATGTGACCATGGGCTACGCTTGGACGCTCACCGCGGCGCTCGCGGCCGTGCTGGGCTCGTGCCTGTTCAACGCGCTGGTGCGCCTCGTGTGGAGGCCCCACAGCATCGCCAGGAGGCTACGGCGGCAGGGCGTGCGCGGGCCGGAGTACAAGTTCTTCGTCGGGAACCTGCACGACATCAAGCGGCTCCGCGCCGCGGGCGCCGGCGTCGTGCTGGACGTCGCCTCCCACGACTTCCTCCCCATCGCCCAGCCGCAGTTCCGCAAATGGATCCCCCTTTACGGTAGTATACAACTTCAGAGCACTAGTTAATTAGCAGCTTCTTGTACTGATTTGGACTGGATCAATGGTTAGTGAACTTCTTGTTCTGGCTTCTGCGCCATTCTTACGGGGTGTTCTTAGTTGCTTGCCGTACGTGCAGGACGCGTATTTCTGTACTGGTTTGGGTCGACGCCGAACATATGCGTGGCCGACTTCGGCATGGCGAAGCAGCTGCTCTCGGACCGGACGGGGCTGTTCCCCAAGAACCAGAACCCCAGCATTCTCAGGTTGTTAGGCAAGGGGCTCGTGATGACAAACGGCGACGAGTGGCAGCGGCACAAGAAGGTCGTGCACCCGGCCTTCAACATGGACAAGCTCAAGGTATTTAGGGCGCTACGGCCCGGAGCTAACTCGTAGAGACGCCACGTGTGTGTTTTTATCGAATCTTTCTTGAAAGTCCTCCCTTTCAGAATACTTGGCAATTTTGCCTGAGCCAGTCAAACCTTGTAATCTTGCCCAATAATGAATTCTCTAAATATTTAGATTTTGTTTGTATTGAAATGATATTGTTAGGTTTGTTGTAAGGAAAAAAAAAAATCAAAAGTGCCGAGTATTTTAAAGAAGGGGATAGATAGATGTGCTGGGTTAATTTGCTTACTTGTTGCAACTTTTGATTACAGATGATGACGGTGACGATGGGCGATTGTGCTCGATCAATGGTGTCGGGGTGGGAAGCGCAGTTGGCGAGTCAGGCGAAGAAGGGCAGCCAGGTGGAGATTGAGCTTGAGCTGAGCAGCCAGTTTGATGAGCTAACCGCAGATGTGATCTGTCACACGGCATTCGGGAGCAGCTACAGAGAGGGGAAACAGGTTTTCGTGGCCTTGAATGAGCTCCAATTCCTTGCCTTCTCAACCTTTTTCAACGTCCAAATTCCAGGATTCAGGTACATAAGCAGATAGCATTGCAGCTCAACACACAAAATGTAGTTTCAGGCATAAGTTAACTAGCCTTAACATTCGTGCAAGGCTATTCAATGATTAGAAGATAGAACGGTTGTTCAAATTTTAAACTTTTGCATCAATCTCAAGACATATTTGATAGTGGTGATAATTGTGATCGATGTGCGTTGAGATCTTTACCGTTTCCAGCATTCACAAATTGTTTTACATGAATATTCTTACACGAGGAAAAATCATATTCATAAATAAAAAGCTATTAATTGTGATCTTTACCGTTTCCAATATTCTTCTATCTAAACTGTTTTACAGGTATCTTCCAACTCAGAAGAACCTGAAAGCATGGAGGCTCGACAAGAAGGTGAGAGGCACGCTCATGCAGATCATCGAGAACAGGCTCGCCGCAAAGGATAAGGCGGGCTACGGGAACGACCTGCTCGGGCTCATGCTGGAGGCGTGCGCGCCGGAGCACGGCGCGAAGAATCAGCTGCTCAGCATGGACGACATCATAGACGAGTGCAAGACCTTCTTCTTCGCGGGCCAAGAGACCACCTCGCACCTGCTCAGCTGGACCATGTTCCTGCTGAGCACGCACCCGGACTGGCAGGAGAAGCTCAGGGATGAGGTGCTCAGAGAGTGCGGAAGGGATCAGGTTCCGACCCACGACATGCTCAACAAGCTGAAGCTTGTAAGTATCGGTAGCTCCATCATTGCCAACTTTTCAGTGTCAGCGATGGATGCTTCCAAGTTACAGATGCTGCTTCTTCCTATATACTACAGGTAAACCTGTGCCTTCTGGAGACGCTGAGGCTGTACAGCCCCGTACCGCTGATCCGGAGGAGGACGAGATCAGAAGTCGAGCTAGGCAGCATCACGGTGCCCGAAGGCGCGCTGCTGACGGTACCGATCGCGACGATACACCGCGACAAGGAGGTCTGGGGCGAGGACGCCGACGAGTTCAACCCGCTGAGGTTCGACAACGGCGCCGGCGCCACCAAGGCAGCGGGGCACCTCAACGCGCTGCTGTCCTTCTCCACGGGCCCGAGGGCGTGCATCGGGCAGAACTTCGCGATGATCGAGGCGAGGGCCGCGGTCGCCGTGATCCTCCAGAGATTCGCGCTGTCGCTCTCCCCGAAGTACGTCCACGCGCCCACCGACGTGATCACGCTGCGGCCCAAGTACGGGCTCCCGATGATCGTCAGGGGTGTCGATGTGTAACGTGCGTGTTATGCGAGTCATCCTTCAACACAGTTGTGCAGTGTTAGCGAGCAAAGATTCACGCTTTGTTCCGTTTGTCATGAATAAACTTCCACTGGATTGGCTACTGAGTAAGATGGTGACAAGCGAAAGGTGTCGTTTAACTTCATCTCAGATTGCAACTTGAGCTCAGGCTTCAGACAACTAGACTAGTCATCAAAGGTTACAAAGGTTGCCAGGATTGTGATATTCTGTGCGATTGTCTTCGGGTTCGTAAGATCATGTTAGGACCATATTGTGAAAGTCATGATTCTAGAGATCATGGATCTATCCATAATAATTTTTGCTTCTGCTCTAAGAAACTAAAGAAGTCATGATTCTAAATATCATAGATCTATTCATATTAGATTCTACTTCTGCTATGAGAAACTAAAAGTTAGTATAAACACTTGAATTTCTAAAGTGATTTCTCCACTCCTGTCGCTCCGGGATAAGATAATATGGGTTATTGGTGTATCACATACCTCATTACTCTCACTCCCATGTTGCGTACGTATCTCTCTCGTTTTTCTTGCTATTTGTCCTACCTTCTAAAAGTCATTTCTTTCAAGCACTACTATTTATTTTTAACTAAAATCTATCAAATATAGATAAAAAATATCAGCGGTAACAAATATAAACAGACCCACAAAGCCTACTATGGGCCTGTTTGGCAACGACTGCAGCTTATGGTTGAAATTTTTGAATTTTGACTGTTTACGGTATAGATTATAGAGAGAGATACTCACTTACGATTTTAGCTGGTACAGATGTTGGGTTTTTAATGTGTACATCGTTTAATTTATAGACCCCGTCTTGAGAAAATACTTCGTTTGAAAGTTAAGTTAGCTACTATAACAAAAATTAAAATTCACTGGATTTGGAGGAAAAGAACCGTCTCCATAATATATTATATGGTATCACTTGATGTAATAGTCCCACGGGATATCATATTATACGGATCGCGATGTAGACAATGTTGGTGACAAGCGTCCTATTTCGTAATTTCCAACCACCTTGGCGGTCGGTTTCCCGGCTCGAGCAACTTGCCTCTGAAGCCCCAGCGCTGCCGAAGGCTCGCCTGGATGCTCTCCTCCACCGTCAAACACAGGCTCAAATCGAGGCCACGGCTCCCTCCTCTTGCCTCGCCAGCGACGACTCCCACTTCCACCACCACCTCTTGTCGCGGCTCTCACGTAGCCGCCTCTCCCCTCTCCCACGCCTCGCTCCTCCTCCGGCTGCAGTCGGGCCCCACCATCGCCGAGGCCCGGCGGCTGCACGCCGCGCTCCTTGTCCGCGGCCACCGCCACGGCACAGTCCTCGCCGCGCAGCTGGTGCACGTGTACGCTAAACTGGGGGAGATTGGGCATGCGCTGCGCGTGTTCGACGAAATGCCTAGGAGGAACTCCTTCGCGTGGAACGCTGCGATCAAGGGCCTCGTCGACGCTGGCCGGTTCTCGGAGGCGCTGGAGATGTACCGGGCGATGGTCGGCAATGGATCGGTTGCGGCGGATGGTTTCACGTACCCGCCTGTCATCAAGGCGTGCGCTGCAATCGGAGCGGTTGAGCAGGGGAGAAAGGTTCGAGACAGAGTGGAGGTGGACATTGCCCAGGGCAACGCGAGGCCCAATTTGTTTGTGCAGTGCGCGCTAGTGGATATGTTTGCCAAGTGTGGTTGCTTGGGTGAGGCTAGGAGTGTGTTTGAGAGCATGCAGGACAGGGATTTGGCTGCATGGACTGCAATAATTGGAGGGACCGTGCACACAGGGGACTGGCTTGAGGCGATGAAATTGTTCGATCGCATGAGATTAGAAGGGTTTCGGGTTGATTCGGTGATTGTTGCCACTGTTATCCCAGCATGTGGTAGGGTGAAAGAGTTGCGCGTTGGAATGGCATTGCACGGATATGCAGTAAGATGTGGAGTTGGTGATGATATCTGTGTTTCTAATGCTTTGGTTGATATGTACTGCAAATGTGGTTGTGTGGAGATGGCTGCTTTTCTGTTCTGTTCTATAGACTTCAAGGATGTTGTCTCTTGGAGCACTTTAATTGCAGGGTATTCACAGAATGGAATGTATCATGTGAGTGTTGATTTGTTTACTGAAATGGCTACTTCAGGGTTAAGACCAAATTCTACTACCCTGGCAAGCGTTCTTCCTAGTCTTTCTGAGCTGAGATTATTCAGGCATGGAAAAGAAATCCATTGCTTCTCCTTAAGAAATGGACTTGAGCAGAGTGAGTTTCTAGGGAGTGCATTTATAGACTTCTACAGTAGACAAGGATTCATAAGGGAGGCAGAAATCGTATTTGAGCTCATGCCAAAGAGAGATTTAGTCATATGGAATGCAATGGTTGCTGGATATATCGTGAATGGGGCTACAGATTCTGCATTGTGTGCATTGAGGGCACTGCAGCAAGTGGGATTTAGACCTGATCATGTGACTGCTGTTTCAGTTCTTCCAGTATGCAATGATCATTCCAGGTTCATCCATGGTAAGGAACTACATGCTTATGTAATTAGGCACTGCATTAGTTCAGTCTGCTCAGTTAGCAATGCACTTATAGATATGTACTGCAAGTGTGGTTGCCTAGAAAAGGCCAAAGGTATTTTTCAGCTGATGACAGAACGAGATACTGCTACATATAACACACTGATTTCTTCTCTTGGAAAGCATGGTCATGAAGATCAAGCACTAATGGTTTTTAATCTAATGAAGATAGATGGAATTGCTCCAGATAAAGTGACTTTTGTGGCTCTGTTATCTTGTTGTAGCCATGCAGGCCTTATTGACAAGGGCTTGCGCTTCTACGACTCCATGTTACATGACTATAATATTTCCCCAGATAAGGAGCACTACTCGTGTGTTGTTGACCTTTACAGCAGATCTGGGAAGCTTGATGATGCTTGGAGTTTCATTTCAAATTTGCAAGAAGAGCCAGAAGTTGATGTTCTTGGATGCCTCTTGGCAGCTTGTAGAGTGCATAATAGAATGGACATTGCTGAGCTAGTTGCGAAAAGAATATTTGAGCAAAACCCCAATGATCCTGGCTATCATATTCTGTTGTCTAATATCTATGCCAATGCCGGGAAGTGGTCTGATGTGTCAAGGATAAGAACTATGATAGAAGAGAGGAATTTGAGGAAGAAAACAGGAAATAGCTCGATTTAAGACAAGGGTACATGCTTTCCTTATATAAATTCAACTGTATTCTTCGAAAGGACAAAAGAAGTATTCATGGTTAGATGGAACAAAGGACAAAAAAAGGCACTACCGGATTTGAGGAAACACCTTATGGTTACTTTATACCATATGCTGGATACATGAGGCAAATTTTAGTGGTAAATCGCTGATGTGAAAGCCCAACGAGTAGCCTCCATAGCTGCTTGAGAATTAGTAATAAGCCTGGGGTAGCACGCCAGAGAAAAGGCAACTGTCGTCAGCACGCTCTTGGAGGATTTTCTCCCGAGGAAACAACTACCTTATTTGTGGGCATAGGTGAGTGAAAAGTGCACCTGGTGCTATTTAGTGTACTGTACTTACTGTTTGGTGTTATTCGTCGAAAGATTTTTGAAGTTTTTCTCCTTTTCTTACCATGCCTGCAACCTGCAGCCTTGCGGCCCTTTTTGCTAGTTATTAGCTAATTATGTATGGTGAAAGAAATCTGCACTCATTTGTTAAGTGCCACAAGACATAAGAGTATACAGTTCACATTTCATTGTGTTTGACTGTCATCAGCTTTCATATTACTGTTAACACGGAATATCTCTAAAACTATTTGACAAAACCAAACTTCTTTTGATATCAGTTATCTTAACTCTCTTTCTGGATCGCTTTATACCTGTCTAATGCAGATTTTCCTTGGTAATGATCAGGAATGTACTCTGGTTTGTCAAAAAGTACAGCAGTTATCCAGAATGTACACCAGATGCCATGATTAATCATTCATCAAGGAAAAAGGATACTCCTGCGCGAAGGTAATTTCCAGGATGCCTGTACATCACACCTCTTAGTTTCGTACCTATTTTGCAGGTAGACACCATCTGTTTGTCTCAAGTTCTATTGTGCTACCCCCAAAGTAACATTGTTTCTTATTTAGTTCTGAAGAAACATCAATAACTTGGTTCAAGTTTGATCCCCAATCATTTAGCGACCCTAGAGGACGTGGAGTTATTCGTGTTGGATTTTGTAAGGACAAAACTGGGAATTCCTTCCAATTACCTGTTGTTTAAAATTTTGCAATAATCATCGGAAATGTCAATTGCAATGACCATTGAGTGTATTCACCCCAGACAACTGCAACTATACCACACAATGCAAAGGCATTGTCATGTGGGGTAAGCATTATTCTCGCCGCAGACTGCCGAGAGCTCCAGTCGGCACCGGCACCGGCATGGCATGACGAGCTACGGTCCGGCGGCAATGGTGCGGTTTTTCAGATGATGCGCTACAGATTCTTCCGTGACGGCTGATTCAGTTTAGGAAACCATGTCGGATTAGGGAAGTACAAGTTATAATCGAGTCGGACTATATATGCTATAGAGTCAGTTGTTTCCGAGTCAGTTTAGAAGTCAAGTTATAGATTGATTGCTCTGTCCTATATGCAAGGACCAAGGTTGTAAGTCTGAAGGCAATGAGAAAAAAAAACCATCTTTCTTGTCTCCTGTTTCCGCCTGACCCCTATCTCTGCTTCTGAGTTCTGTCCCGACGCTACATCTCCTATTGCTGCCTTCGTCCACCACGGGACCTCCCGGCCGCCGCAAAGGGCCAGGTCCTCGCCCTCCGATCTTCCACGA
The DNA here is from genome assembly GCA_036346575.1 of Dendrocalamus sinicus. NCBI lineage: Eukaryota > Viridiplantae > Streptophyta > Magnoliopsida > Poales > Poaceae > Dendrocalamus > Dendrocalamus sinicus. The sequence continues at coordinate 2,974,432 of CM070660.1, read as the reverse complement.
TTGCAGCCTTCGTTCTCTCGTCCGTGCTCGTGACAGGCATGTATATGCAGTCTGTGTCTGCCGTGGCACCTGGTTCAACATACTACGGAGCTTTGGCTGATGCATGAATCAGTTCACCTGTTGCCGTCATAGATAACGACGGTGTCTCCCATCAAAGGATGCCGAAAGCAGAAAGAGCATTAAAAGTAGATTCAGTAAAGCATTCGGATGTCACAGTTGAGGCATCATATGCAATACAACAAGTGATCAATGAAATTGTTGGGCCAATGGTAAAGAGTGGGCTCAGTGCATGTCTACATCAGATAGTGGATGCCTTGCCTATCCTACTGATTGTTGCAGCTATCCAAAGTATGTGCAGAGGACAACAACGTGGCCTTCATTATTACAGCCTTTTTTGTACCGATTCTGCTGTTCCTAGTACCAATTGGATAAGGAGCTGCTTACTTGCAAACTTTTGTATATCAAGGCAGTGATGATGATGAACTGCATCCCGATTCTTCGAGTACTTCTGTTTTGTCATACTTCTTCAATTGCAGCCCACGGCTATGGAAAACTACTACTTGATGATGGAAGTTATCATATTACAAGTTTCTGGATAGTTTTATAGCCCCACTGTTTAAGAAGAGCTTCTGTGACTTTCATCTCTTCTTGAAAATCTCAGATGAATCAACTATGACCTGTAAGGACTCTGGAGACTGAAACAGCCTTCTTCAATTGCAGCCTACAGCTATTGGAAACATCATTACTTGATGATGGATGTTAATATATTACTGGTTTCTGGAGAATTTTATCGAGACACTGTTGAAGAAGAGCTTCTGTGACTTTCATCTCTTCTTGAAAATCTCCAATGGATCAGCTAGAGATATGTAAGGACTAAGGAGACTGAAGCACTATGACTATGATTTCACTATGCTCTTCCAAGATTGTTGGTTTCTTACCCTCGGTTTATTTACTTCCTTCTGGTGTAGATGGACAGATTGACTTGCAAGATTCAAGAAAAGCAAAGAAAAGCGAATGGGCATCCTTATCCGATCCAGGTCACATCTGTTCACCAACTCTGTAGAAGTTCCAATGGCCGGTGTGATTTGGACCACCTACCATCCTGCAACGGTAACTATCTTTCGCCGCAGAATCTGAAATTCTTTGGCAATCAGTTTCTAAATGCATGATCTATATTAATTCCGATAGACCCGCGGACAATAATTAGATCTACTTATCACATGTTGCTACGTTAAAAGTTTTCACAAAAAGTCGTAGTTAATAGAGTGATTAGCATGGTTCTTTTGACTACACCTGTTATTTGCTGCATGAAACTCAAATGCTTAGGGCCTGTTCTTTAAGTCAAAAGCTGGCGGCTTTTGGTTTTTGCTACAGTACCTAACTTTTAAACGGAGTATTTTCTCAAGATGGGGTGGTCTACAAGTTAAACGATCTACACGTTAAAAACTCAACATCTGTACCAACCAAAATCACAAGTGGGTATCTGTCTCTCCGTAATGTGTACCGTAAACAGCCAAAATTCAAAATTTTCAGCCAAAAACCATAAACCGCAGCCGAAAAGAACTAACCCTAATATACTAGTGTGCAAGGCTATGGAGATTGGAGCTTAAATGACACTTCTCTCCATGTGGGCAGATAAGGACGCTCCTGAGAATGGGCTACCGACCCACGCCCTCTCTTCATGCTGCATCCACCGACACTATTTGAATTTTGGCTCATGAATTGCTTTGCTATCACCCATCAGGAAGAGTAGTCGCTACAAGAGACAAGTTTGGATGCTTGTTTGATCTGATGATTCATTGGTTCATCTGGTAGGCATCGCTTCTGCGGCACAGTGGTGTTGGAGGGAGCTCAGTTTCACCGCGGGGGTCCGGTCCATTCATGGACACTGGCATAGTGCAGCGTATCGACATGCCCCGAGATCACTCTGGTATTTAATTATCTGGCAAGATAAGCATTACTAGCTCAATTCCATGTCGTGTTGATTTGATCCTACGCTGCCTAGCAAGTAACAGCTTGCAAGAAGGTTTAGAACTGCGTGTCTATGTGCTAGTGTCTAGCTTATTTTCCATTTTGTAGTTCTCTTAAGTCTTAACTTACTGTGTACGGGTATGCTCTGGGACAACTGGGCTGCTGGTGGTGGTAGCATCTGGCTAGTGTACTGTCCAAGCAAATAGCTAAGACCTACCTGTAAACATCAGATCTAAAGGTCAACCATACCCAAAAAATGTAGTGATACTGATAAAAGCGACATTCTTTAAACCTGATATATTAGATTATGAGGCAGAGAACATGTAAAAGCATTGACAAATGAAAGGAAAATGATCTTCCAGCTGTGTATTTTACTTTAGTTTTTATTCTAATCGTCCAAGTGTCCTCTAGATCCACAAGAGCATGCTAAGCCTCTCAGCAAACGGATCGAATAATAGGTCGGTTATTTTGATTCAAATAATGCAGGCTTTGACTTGTCATGATTCGCTAGAAGAAACGAATTGAAGGGGTCAGGTGGGAAGAGTCATTTTGGTAGCCCTGCCGGTTCCAAACAGTTTTTAACTTCAGAGGCTAAAAAATATTTAGAACGTTTCTTAATACATCTTTTTTACTTTTTTCTTTATATTATTTATAGAGATATGATGATATTTTTATTTTTATTCCAATTTCTATTCATTTTTATTTAATTAAATACCTAAAAAATAACTGTTATAGTATCATTTGCAACATTTTTGAATTGGGCTTTAATCATACTCATGCATGATTGATGACAGAGACCATTCTAGAGGCCATGCACCCTGCGGCGTCCCCACAGGACCGCACAAAATATAAAATAAATAAAATAGGGGTCTTATCAATCCAAATTCCGAAAGATTGTTGCCGCAAAAAAATAAAACAAAATGTCTAGCTGGTAGGATTAGTAAAACCGGCCCAGGTGTCTGCATTCTGCAGCACAATGAGAACCTGTGTGACCAGTAGATGTTACTATCGTGCCAACTCATTCTCTTCAAAAATGAACTTAAGAGAATGGCATACCATTGTATTCTTTCGCCATCAAACCCCATTCGAATTCAATGTTTGAAAGAGCTCCCAGCTGCCATATCCTACTTCCCCCAGGAGAAGGCTATGCAGCTGTGGGAACAGCACCCTTGATTTGGTGTACATGTTTCCACGTAGCTCTTAAGGTCTGGCAATGGGTATCCGATACCCGAATACCCGACGGGTTTTACCCGATAAAGATGCGGGTATGAAAAATTTTATGTACCCACGGGTACGTTATTGGGCGAAATCCTCTACCCGCCGGGTAGGCGGGTGCGGGTGTGGGTATATACTACCCATACCCGTCTACCCGCGGGTAATGAATACCCGCATTAGACAACTAGACATCCCACTCAAATGTTAATTTTATTATCTACTTGTTGTTGATTGTTTATTTGTTTGTCATATGTTGATATGGTCATGTCAAGTATGTTTATGTGATGTACTAATTTTGATCATTAGACGATTTTGTGCTTGGCATGTATGATTAATGAATGTCTAAATTGATGATATTCTTATGTGTTGAACCGGGTATGCTTATGGTACGGGTTACCCGTCGGGTAGTAATACCGCGCGGTGCGGTATGGGTAAATTTTCCTACCGCGTATGATACGGGTAACCCGACGGTAAATTTACACCTAGCGGGTACGAGTATGGAATGGCAATACCCGATGGGTATTTACCCGTTGCCATCTCTAGTCTGCTGAACACTTGTAATATAGAATCCAGCGACATGTCCCGTATCATTACCTAGGTAATAACACTTACACGGTAATTATTATTTATTTGCTTAGTAAAATACTGTTTCAACAAATAGTAAATTTTACTAGAGTTACGCAGCGGAACAATAACTAGATATTGTACTTTAAAATAGCAGTTAGCCACGCATGGCTATATTCTTAATTACAATTATTTAGATACAAGAAAATACAGATAACTATACCCTATCTCTCGATGAGTCGGTCCAGTCGGCTAGCTACTCGTCCCAACTGTTATATAGGGTGTTCACCTCGCCTTGGTCATCGGCATGATCACCCTCGTTCCACATGACTTCATCGGCGTCTGTGTATCATGTGTCCAATTCAGGGTTCCTGTGTATCGGACTGGGGTCTAACAAAGGAAAGTAATAGCAAGAGTGAATACTAGTGTACTTAACAAGCATTAATAGCAAGAATGCATTGTATGACTCTTCTCTTTCCTTTTTATCACAAGTTCTAATTCATCTCTTTTCTAAAAACTAATTTATCAAATTAGATTGTAAATTTTAATTCATGAAAAGACTATTAGTTACTCGGTGAGAAGAAAGACCCCTAGTGGTCCCTTAGCCTCTAATCCAAGAGACAGATATGAATTCATGATTTTAGTTTTGCACTGCACAGACTTGTACCACTATACCCATAGCTACTTTGAGTTCTCTGGAAACTAGGTATCTCGAATTTCCTTTGATACGGTGTCAAGTTCAGAGTATGAAACGTTTTTCTATGTTATGTTACTAAATCTCCATCCAAGTATTTTTCATCAGTAACCCGAGGCAATTTCTCACCCTCACTCGGTGCCCACTGACCTCAAAGAAATATTGGTTAGGCCGGTTATCTCTTCACAAAACACTCCACTGGCGCTAACATATGTGCCTTGAAACCCCACCCCCGGACTCTTTACCGGCCCTGTGTTCCTTCACTAATTTTACTATTTACCCATTATGGATATAATTACTAACGTAACAGGGTAGCATGATCTGCCTGTCGAAAACGAGAATATGGCTGGCACTTGAGTACGGACCCCTTTTCGAGTGAAAATTTGTTGGTTCGTATATTGTAACCATATATAAAGGGTTCCAGCTTCCCTCTCTTTCTTGACCAAGGCATTCATTACCACCCTAAAAGTTATTCATATAGCTCAGTAACTCCTCTCAACTGAATTGCTCTTTTTTCTCTTACTCTTTCTTTCATCTTTTCATCCAATTTAGTTTTGAAATATATTTTGATGCACAAAAATATTATATGATACAATAATGTACTTTTTAAAATTTAATATAACTAGGTGTATGATCAAGAAATAAGGTTTCCTTCTTAATCGTAGAAAATCCCAGCATCAACTGAGACCAGATCCGTTACCTTTGTCTACGCAGGTTCGCTTTCTGCATTATAAAGCAGACTTATGATTTAAAATACTTAATAATTTAGGTGATACTTTATTTTATACAGTCAATTTCTCCTGTTTGAGTGAATTTTATCTGATTTTATTTAATTAGATGTTTATCGGTCGACTGCTAGATCTTATGTCACTAATTGAATCCCCGCTTACCCTGTTGTTATCTCTCCCACATGGTTAGCTCAGCAGAAGTGGTCATCTAACCGGTGCTTGCAATCATTGGCTTGTGCTCATACACAAAACACCACATGCCAAAACATCGAACACCACAAAACACACAACACCACCCCGCACCGGATCCGCATGCCCCAAACACCATACCCCAAACAACATACCCTCCCCCATTTACACACACACCCCCACACACGCAAAACACCCCACACACACCACTCGCACACATGCACACACACATCCCCCATTCCCACTGGTTCCTCTCATGGCTCATTTTCTCATCTCCCTTAATCAGTCGTCGCTGCCATGGTAAGACACTCGGGCATGTCGCCACCCTCCAGCTTGCCCTCGGTGGCTTTCTCCCTACCGGATCCCCATGTGCCGCTCCCTCTACCCCCTCTTCGGCTCCTAGGTTTTACCCTCATCGACCTCAGCTAGGGTTTGCCGACTCAGGCAATCCCACGAGCGCGTCGGTCTGGACTCACCGCCGGTGAGTCTCTTGGTGCCTCCCTCAGTTTTCCCCCTTCACTTCCCCCCTCTATTTCGTCGGCTTTGTTTCAGTTCGGTTCATTTTCTCAGGTGAGTCTTGGGCGCACCATCACCGGTTGCTCTACCGCCGATCTCCCTATTCCCCTCCTCGGCTTGCTTGACTCCCGACTTCTACGGAGATCACCGCCTGGGATCTCAGCTCGGCCATGGCTGAGATCCATGGCTCTAGGTACTTCTAAGGTATCTCAGCCCTCTACGGTGCTTCTACATGTTCTTCCCCGATCGACGTCGGCTCCGCTGATTCAACTCCTTTCTCCTGCACAAGATGGTTTATCCTACCCCATTTTACACTTTGATTTTAGTTGCTAATTTTATCTTGCTCTACTTCCTAAATACGCATGGCTAGGGAAGTCGCCGGTAGTGCCGCCGCGTCGGTACTTGGTGGGTGGCATGTGTCGGGGAGCATGTCGCCTTCCAAAGGAACACGACGATCTCTTCCGTGGACTCGCCGCCATCATGTTGAGGCCTCACTAGCCGAGGTAGGGTGGTTCCCTTCTCCTCGTGCCACCTCGCTTGGCCAGCTATGCTTGTGGTGGTGTGGGGAGGTGTTTGTGTGTATTGTGCTGCTGTTCTATGGCATGGTCAGAGGGGGAAAAGGTTGGGGGACCTGCTTGGTTGTCGAGCTAACAATGGCAAGGGACGATGGTGACGTTCGTTGTGGGCGTGGTGCGGTCCTCACGCGCTTAGTGATGTGGATGGTCTTTTTTTTGTCCCTGCCGGTAGTGTCATCTTTAGGGATGGCAATCAGGCGCGGTGGGTACGGGTAGTGCTCGCCCATACCCGTACCCGCAACTCCGATTTACGCCCACGGGTATACCCGCGAAGGACAACGGGTAAAAAACCTCGCCCATACCCGTCGCCCGTGGACATACCCGTTTACCCGCGAACTGAGAGTCACTAGCTGAGAATTGAATTAATGACAGGTACATATAAGCAACAACTGTTGCTAGAAAATATAATATCTATCAAAAAAGTTTATAACAATTAATAGCAATTAGAGATATGGAAAAGTTTATAATAATCAATAGTAGTTAAAGACATTGCTATGACTACGCCACCTGTCAATCTATATCACAGGTAAACGGGCGGGGCGGGTACAGGTGGAGCTTACCCATACCCGTGCCCATTTACCCAACGGGTAGAATGTTCCCCCCATTTCCATACCTGTGGGTAAAGAAAATATCCCATACCCGGCTCCATTAGGGTATTTACCCACAGGTATATGGGTAAACGGGCACAATTGCCATCCCTAGTCATCTTGTTGTCTCTTTTTGGTCGTAGATGGCTGAAGGTGTTCATCCGTGGTCCTCGCTTCTCTCCTTCGTCTTCCTCCACACCCTTAGCTCCTCTCCTCCGAGCTCTCTCTACTCACTGCTTTGATGTGGCTACTATGGAACTTGGGGGGTGTTTGGCTTATGCTTTGTGGTTGGCCGAGTAAGACACTAAGGAGTGGTTCTTTGCTTGGCCTTGTGTGTGCTCTCGGTCGAGGGAAGGAAATGGAGTGAGATGGGGATGAGGCTTTCTATGGCTGGCTTGCTTATGAGGGCGAAGGACTGGTTGGCTTCTCTCTTCCTTAGTTGTGCAAAGACTCAACTGCCTTTGCCTTATTCCCATGGCACTCTTGGCCGACTGTGCAAGGGGGTAAAATTCTGGGGGTGAGTTCGGTACTATTCTTTAGTTTTTGTACTACATAAGGTAAGTCGGTAAAATTACAGTGGGTGTTAAGCTAAGTTTTCTGCTGAATGATAAGATCCACTTAAGTGAAAGGTATTGGACGGTCCAGGTAACTCAATGAGCACTAACAAATTCGGCATTCTAAAGCCGAACGGATTTTGACTGTAAAATATTTTTATCTCTTTTATTTTTTGGATTATTTTTATTCTTCGTATTTGGATTGCAAAAAAAAAACACCGATTTTTGGTTTAGTCTTCCGGAGGGCTACTATTCGTCGAGCAAGACAAGGGATATGCAATGCCTTGAAATGATGCAAATGTAATTTTATTTCTTTCTTATTTTAATGCAATACTTGTAATGTAATTTATTTCTTATGCATATTGTATTCTTGTAGATAACCAAGTGTTGTAATAATTTATTTGGCTTGCAATAGCAATGTTTAGGTTTTTGTGTAATTCGCTGTGTTGTAATGACTTCATTTGCTCTTTAATTATTGTTAATTAAAATTAATTGTACTATTAGAGTTAACTAAGATTTAGGGTTATTTCATCCAGCATGGCAACATCCGTTCCAAGTGGAATCTAACCATTTCAGACATGGAACTGCATGGATTAGCATTGCAACAGAGGCATGCAGAACGGTAAATCTGAGCTGAATTACTCGATCCTAATCTTCAACGTTAAGCAACAAAGCTCCAGCCAGGGATAAAGCGAGGGAAATCTTGAAGAAGCGCGTCCACTCCATGGCAGAGAAGTCGGCACACAAGCTAAACGAGAAACTGCACAAACCAAAGCCGGTGTGAAAGCCTAAAAGCACACGTCCGATCCGCGCTGGCCGCCGGAGCCAAACAGCGAAGCGCACGCGGCCGGGGAACCTTCGGATTCGATCCTCCTCGTGGGCGGTGGCATCTCGCGTCCCGGGATCGAGCCGCACCAGCCGGCCGGGCACGTGAGTTTCGATCGCCTGCCTGCTCGCCTTTATAAGAGGCCTCGCAGGTGAGCGAGCTTACATCCATCTGGCATTACGCTCACCCTCCATCCAGCTCTCCGTTCCGTCTCCTTTGGAGCCTAACTCGCTTTTGATCTCTCTCTGTCTCTCTCTCTCTCTGCGTCGTCAGCAGCTAGTGGTTGTTGACAAGCTTTGAGGGATAGAAAATGTCGGACAGCACGGCGACCTGCGTCGACATCATCCTCGCCATCATCCTGCCGCCCCTCGGCGTCTTCTTCAAGTTCGGCTGCGGGGTAAGTCTGCACTGCTTTGCACTTGCAGTAGGCACATGTATGTATACGACATGGTAGCTCTACTCTGTGATGTGTCCAGGGGGAAAACAAAGCTGTGGTTTTTAACTGTTTGTGTCGGTAAACATGCAGATTGAGTTCTGGATCTGCCTGCTGCTCACCTTCTTCGGCTACCTCCCCGGCATCATCTATGCCGTCTGGGTCATCACCAAGTAGGAGGATCGGAGGACCCCCTTCAAGGTATGCAGCATACCTTGAGGAACTTGGTGTATGCTCATCAGAAGAGTTGTGTGAGAAAACGAGGAAGAAAAGAGTGGATGCTTCTATATATGTTTTACAAAGGGAAATATTCCTGATGATTCTAAAGCAGCTTGGATCAGCATCTCAACTGCTCGTTTGCTTTAAAAAATATGTGCAGTTTTACTTCCAGTCAAGGCAGATTCATATTACGCTTAGTAGGCTCCTGTAGAATTTAAGACAATCCTATTATTGTTTCTAAGAAAGATCGGTTTGACAATTTTGGTTAAGCTGCTTGTGGTTGAGGAGGAACTAACTGACTGATTGGTCGTTCCTCTTTTTTTTCTGTTTTGTGGCAGGTGATGGCGATCTTGTGCCAGTGATTCGTTTGCGCCCGGCGGAAGCGGCTGGTGTCGACTGGTTCTCTGGCCGATGGCGCTCACTGTTGTGTTGTGTGTGTTGTACATCTGTTTGTTGTTTGTGCTTAGCTTCCTCTTCTGGTACGGCTGTTTCTCCCTGTTCCTCTGCTCGTCCCTCTCCCTGGGATACGGAGGGTACCTTCTCCGTTGTATCATCCAGCTCCTCTGCACATTTCCATCCTTGTACCTCGATTAATTTGTCCTTGTTGGAGTAATCTTAATTTATCAGCTTGTTACTTCTTGAGCATTTCTTCCGCAAAATTATGTCTTGTTTATTGGGAGTTCAAAGATTGCTCTGGAGGGTTGCAAATTTCAAACGGATGTGACAAATCAAACGGACGTTTTGTCACGTTTCCTGTGGGAGGGCAGTCCCTGTCGATCTCTCTTGTTCGTGTCAATCCTCTTACTATTATATTTATCCACCTTTTTTGTTTTTTTTTCCTTTGGATTTTTTCCCATTTGAAGAGGCAATGCTGACAACTGACAAGTCCCAAAAAATGCCAGCTTACCATGGCGCCTAGTGTACAGTAGTCAGTAGCATTTGCTATATACGGACAGTGAAATACCGGCAGTAAAAAAAAGAAGAAGAAGAAGCAAGGGAGAACTAAATTCTCGTGTACTAACTAGAAGATCGGATTGATACTTGGTACTGTCCTACTTCTATGACATTACAAGACATCGACATGATACAGATCAAGGAATTAGAAGATGCGCTCACTGTATCTGAACTGATCGAGTGAGACCTCGAATGCTCAATAGACACCTGCATGCAGAATGGATAACAACAGCAGGGATTATCCCAGCCTCCCGGGTAGAAACTTTGATCTTGTTGTATGATTCGGGATCCGAAAGCAACCATCCATCTAACAAACAAATGGGCAGTAGCCAGGAACAAGAGGCGCTAGGCTAGCTGTTGGCGATTGCCAATCTGTATTCGACTACTTGGAGGAGCATGGAAATGACATTGTTGGGATGGAGAAGCAAAATCGTCCTCGTCGTCGTCGTCAGACATGGCCCAAATGGCTATCAATTATCATGGCTTGTGACATGTAACAACTCAGCAACCTGCCATTGTCTGGACCACCCTCGTCTTGCCACACCGTCCCGATAGCGCCAATTGTTCTCGAGGTTCCGTTGCCCCGCACGATTAAAATCACTGGCAATCACAAGTCCCTGTGCTGCTCCTCATAAACAGTACGTTCCAAGCATTTTCTAGTTTTAAAAGTCAAATGTTGTTTGTAATGTGTTAAATTCTTGACGTAGCTTTTATCTTTTTTCCTTTGCGTTATCTATAGAGGTATAATGGTGTTTTTCTTTTTTTTTTTCTCTATTGTTATTTAATTTTCTTTTAATTGAATATCTCAGAGAAAACTAACAACCATTATAGTATCATTTCAGCTAAAAGATAAAGATACAATATTTTTGAACGGGGCCTAAAACATGCGCTACCGACAAAGACAAATGGAGGGCATTTTCTCTGGCACGAAAACAAACCGGTTTTCCGGTGGAGGCGACAAGCGAATTTGGGGTTGCAGTTGCACCCTAAAATTTTTTAGAAGAAAAACAAATATATAAAAGGTATATTAGATATATGTATATATGTGCGTATGTATGAGATTCTATTTGTACTTCTTCTCTGATTTATACTATAATTAATTAGTAGATTCTATCTTAAAAAGATACTTCGTTTAAAAGTTAATTAATATAGAAAAGTCAAAAACAGAAGTTAAAAGTTAAAAAATAACAAAAACCTTATACTTGGACTTGGGCCTTTGAGTTCTGTGGAAGACGTGCACGCGTGTGTCAATTTAAGGTGTTAAGTATAGTGTGAGTGAGTTGTATTCTTTGTACCCTTAAAAAGAAGTACAACATGGGCCAGGTTAGCCCAGTAGCCCGAGCCTCAGCTATCCTCTCGGGCTCACCATGGGCAGCGCGGCCTTGGGTCACCACATCGAAAGGCCCATTGTGCTATCAAAATTACCAGGCTCAAAAGCACACGGTTTTTTCCCTTTTAGGAAAGGGGCAGAAGCGCAAGATCGAGCGCTTGTTTGTGACACACGAATCTCACAAAGTCACAAGGACTTTGAAAAATAAAAAGGATACAATTTCTCCAAAATTTACATCATTCTTTCATTCAAACCGGCCTGGATTGAGAATGGAAGCCAACCTCCAGTTTGCCGATATGGATTGCAACGGCAGCCCGGCGAGACAGCTCCCGTTGCTGGACGGTCCGTGCAAAGGAACATACTCTTAATTTACAACTGCAGAGCATATCAGCATATGTCAAGCAAATCCAGGCTTAGAGAAAACAGCAAAAAGGAAGAGTTACAGGCGCGGGGTTGTTTCCAACCTCATGTTAGATACAACAACAACAATAAAGCCTTTTATCCCAAATAAATTGAAGTAGGCTAGAAATAAGAGTATTGAAATAAAACCAACAATGCTAAAACCCTAAGCCGTACATCTTGCTATCTAAGTCGAGCCTAAAACATTGACCATAACTTTCCTATAGTTCTGGTACATGAATCGCTAACTTCTATACACTCCTATCCAAAGCTAATTCTTTAGGGGTGTGTTTGGTTGCCTGAATCTCCTTCGTCCTGGCTGGGTGGATCCGTATAATCTGAGAAAGAGTCTGTTTGGTTGCCTGTATGAGTGGATGCAGCCTGCATGAGCGGATGCAAAAATACGCCCTCATCCTAGATGGGTGGATATGCTCAAAATGAGCTTCACTGGCCATCCTAGATGGTTGATGCAGTGTATCTTATGCGGTCCCACGTGTCAGCCTCTCAGGTTTGGTAGACTGCATCCGCTCATACAGGCAACCAAACAGCATCTCAGTTTTTTTGCATCCGCTCATGCAACCTCACCAAACATCTTCTTTTTCTGAAATACGATTCCACTCAGTCAGGATATACGATACAACCTCCATCCACGAACCAAACACATTCCAATCCTTCAAGTCTCTTTTAACTGCTTACTCCCATGTCAGTCTTGATCGACCTCTGCCTCTTCTTACATTTTCAGTACGCCTTAAAATTCCACTACATACCAGTGCCTCAGGAGACCTTTGTTGGAGATATCCAAACCACCTCAAATGATGTTGGACAAACTTCTCTTCAATTGGTGCTACCACACCCTATCATGTATATCATCATTGCGGATGCGATCCCGCCTTGTGTAACAACAAATCCACCGCAGCATCCTCATCTCCGCTACACTCATTTTCTGTATATGTTGTCTTTTAATCGCCCAACATTCTGCTCCATATAGCATCGCGGGTCTGATCGCCGTCCTATAGAACTCACCCTTTAACTTTTGAGCGACTTTTTGTCACACAGGACACTAGATACTTGGCGCCATTTCACCCACCCCGCTCTTATCCTGTGGCTCACGTCTTCATCAATCTCACCATCCCATTATAGCACCAATCCCAAATAACAAAATATGTCCTTCTTAGGCACTACTTGTCCGTCCAATTTAACATGTTCATCATCTGCCATAGTACCACTGAAATCACACCTCATATACTCAGTTTTAGTTCTACTAAATGTAAAGCCCTTCAATTCTAAAGTCTTCCTCCACAACTCGAGCTTCCTATCAACACATATACTACTCTCATCAACTAGCACTACATCATCAGCGAAAAGTATACACCAAGAGATATCTCCTTGTATGTCCCGTGTGACCTTGTCCATCACTAGAACAAAAATGTATGGGCTCAACGCTGACACTTAGTGTAGTCCTATCTTAATAGGAAAGTCATCAGCAATACTATCACATGTTCTGCCATTAGTCACAACATTTTCTAACATGTTCTTAATTAGGGTAATATATTTTTGTTGGGACTGTTTTCTTTTGGAGCGCCCACCACATAACTTTTCTTGGTACTTTATCATAGGCTTTCTCTAAGTAAATAAACATCATGTGAAGATCCTTTTTTTTGTTCCCTATATCTCTCCATCAATTGTCGTAGCAAGAAAATCGCCTCCGTGGTCGACCTCCCAGACATAAACCAAATTGGTTTGTCGTCACGCTAGTCACTTTTCTTAAATAGCGCTCAATCACTCGTTCTCAAAGCTTCATTGTATGGCTCATGAGCTTAATTTCTCTATAATTAGTACAACGTTGAATGTCTCCTTTAATTTTAAAATTGGTACTAATGTGCTCCTCCGCCTCTCGTTTGGCATCTTGTTCAACCTAAAAATACTATTGAACAAATTAGTTAAACGAAGAATCGCCACTTCTTCTAGGTATTTTCACACCTCAATAGGGATGTTATCAGATCCCAACGTCTTATCCACTTTCATCCTTTTTAAGATCTCTCTTACTTCCAACTCCTGGATTCTTTGAACAAACCACTTATCAGTGTCGTCAAAAGCATCATCCAGTTTAATCATACTATCATCATTATTGTGGCTGAACAACTTATTGAAGTAATCTCTCCACCTATTCTTGATCTCCTCGTCTTTCACCAAAAATCTATTAGTGTCGTCTTTGATGCATTTAACTGGGTTAAAATCTCTTGTCTTCCTTTCTCGAAGTTTAGCCATCTTGTAGACATCCTTCTCTCCCTCCTGTGTACTTGGTTTCTGATAAATTCCTCATATGCATTGCCTCATGTCTCACTCACCGCTTTCTTCACTTTCTTTTTTGCTGCTTTGTATTTCTGTACGTTGTCATCGCTCCTATCATGATGCATGTGCTTGTAGCATATCTTCTCCTCAATAGTCTTTTGCACTTCCTCATTCTACCACCATGTGTCTTTTGGTTCTTCTCTTGTCCCTTGGGTCACTCCAAGCACCTCCGTAGCCACTTTCCTAATGCGAGTTACCATTTCTGTCAACATATTATTCGCTTCGCTATTTGCTTCTCCCACGTCCCACTTCCCTTCCATGATCATTCTCTCCTTAAACGCCTGTGTGGTATCTCCTTTAAGTTTCAACCACTTCGTCCTCGTGGCTCTGGCAAACTTAGCTTGTTGAACCCGTAACCTAAAATGAAAGTCGGAGACTATCAACTTATATTACTGGACAACACACTCTTCAGTTATAACCTTACAGTCTATGTAGATTCGTTTGTCCTTCCTCCTAATAAAAATAAAATCGATTTGGTTAAAGTGGTGACTACTTCTAAAGGTAACTAAATCAGAATGTTAAATTTCCTCTAAAATTCCTAGCGATTGAGCCATTCCATAGAAATTTCATAAGAATTCTTGGGACTCTTTTGTCATGTTCATATTGGTTGCGGCTGATAAATTTTGGCTGAAAATAAAATAGTAGTGGCTGAAAGGAATAACTTTTAGAAGGTAGAGCGAGCGTTTGGAAAAGTGAGGAGAGACGCATATGAGAGACTAGAGTAAGAAGAATGGAGTACGTGATATGTCCGTAACACTCTACCTTATTCTGGAGCGAGACGGAAGTGAGAGGAGTGGGGTCACCACTTCGGAAAACCAAATGTTTATATTGGTTCCTGACTTCTCAAAAACATGTTGTAAAATTTTTCATAGGATTTCAATCCTCCAAAATTCCTCCACTTTTCCTGCAAAGAAGCCTAAGATTTATCAACCTGTGATTCCAGTACTACATTATCAACACACTGTCGTCAAACAGGGGATTCTGTTTACCAGGGAGGGGCTAGATTTTCTACTCATCAACGAACTGGAAGTTGGAACACCAATAGACATCACCGCGAATTGTTAATCAACGTTGCCGGTATCACAAATGTGTATGCGTTGATCACTTTCATACATGCAGATAAGTACACACTCGAGCAGAGTTCACGAATCATAACTTCATAGGACTAAGGTGGCAACTACTCAACTAGTGTTATAGCAAAGCAGCTCATTGCCAAGGAAAAACGGCACAAGACTACAATCTGATGAATTATGAGGGTTGTTTGTATTGGCTGTAACTAATAGTTTTTATTAAAAATAAATAGTAATACCTAAAAAATGACTTTTAAAATAAGAGATGAGCGGTGAAAAAGAGAGAGATGTATGCGCAAAATGAAAGCGAGAGAAACAGGGTACATGATACGTCTGTGACCCCGTTTAATCCCTAGAGCAAGATAGGGACGAGAGAAATAAAGTAACCGCTTCGAGAAATCGGATGTTCATATTAATTTCTAACTTTTCTAAGTAGAAGTCAATATAAACAACCCCTATGCACGACCTATGTGACATACATATACAACCTCAGTGGATGTCAATCTTTGAATATGCAACAAACGAACCATGCCGTGAGGAACACATAGCATCAATCTGTTGTTCCACCGAAACATGTGAAATTCAACTGTGGCAAATTTCAATGGAATCGACAAATTTAATACAAAATGACACTATAAAAAAGTACAAAATGATAATCAGGTTATCTACGAATTTCAGTACACAAGCAATGATTTGCGGCACAAGCAGTTGGGGGTGAGCATCCCTAGCGTTTTGGATAAAAAAATAATAATAATGCATCTGTCAAGATCAGACACTCATCGGTGATTTTCAGCATAGTAAGTACACCAAGTTCTCACATCAGACAAGCAACAGCATACCAGCAGCTGGCTCCTAGTGTGGTGGAAATGTTAAAACTCTTAACAACATAACTAAAACTTTCTAATTAAGCTCAAGAATATCAGCAAACTGATCAAACTGGAACGCTCAGAAATTTTAGTACAGTGGACTAGTATAAGATGAAATGAGAGCACAAAACTCATTGCATTAACTGAAAACAGAAACAGTAATACAGGCCTCATTGTCCAAGAAATTTAATGAAAATCTCGCTACTTACCATGGTAGTACACGGCAGTAGAATGAGTAATCTAAAGATAGTACATTAGGCATTTAAAACCATTAACGGTTTACGGTTGTAAGGGGTACAGGCAAGCAACACAGGTATTTCAAATTTC
This sequence comes from Dendrocalamus sinicus, assembly GCA_036346575.1. NCBI lineage: Eukaryota > Viridiplantae > Streptophyta > Magnoliopsida > Poales > Poaceae > Dendrocalamus > Dendrocalamus sinicus. Next base: position 2,958,063 of record CM070660.1, on the reverse strand, counting down.
CCCATAACTGCAAACAAAGAAGACAACCTGCCAATGTAAACTAATGTTCTACCTATTGTGTCTCCTCTGTATCTCGATCCTTCTTCCTTTTCTTCTTTTTCTTTTCACTTTTCTCAGCTTCCGCACCATCTCCATTTAGAGCACCATCTGGAACGACATCGTCACTTCCTTCCTTGTTCTTCTTCTTCTTCTTTTTCTTCTCGCTGCCACCCTTCTCCTCGTCAGACAGATCGCCCTTCTTCTTCACTTCCTCCACATCAGCTGATCCTGGTTCACCCTTATCTTTCTTTTTCTTCTTCTTCTTCTTCTTCTCACTCTTCTCCCCTTCCACTGCATCAGCGACCTCCTCAACCTTGATCTTCTTTGCAGGCACAGAAGCAGATACCTCATCATCTTCATCAATCTTACTCTTGCGCCCTTTGTCGGCACCATCCTCCGCCTTGTTCTTCTTCTTTTTCTTCTCCTTGACCTCCTCACTTGCGACCGCATCCTGTTCCACCTTCATTTTCTCTGGCTCAGGTGCAGCTGCAATGCTAGCAATCACAGCGTCGCCACCAGTGGGAAGCACCACATTCCGAAGCCACTCAGCTGGGGTCTCCTCCTTTGGCTTCCCATGCTTATCGAGGAGGCCCTCGGCAATCATCTTTTTCTTCTTCAGTGCCACAGGGCCAAGTCCCCACTTCCTTGGGTATGTGTCTCTGTCCATCACCACCCTCTTGATCTTCACCACTGCACCATGGTCGCAAGTCGCCATAACAGCAGTGGTCATCTCAGCGATACCAATGGCAATCGCCTCCCCCTTTGTAGTCATGAGAACCACCTCCTCCCCAACCTCAATATCATTCTCAAACCGTAGCAACCCAGGGATCATAAGCTTAGCACCATAGCAGATAGCATTAACAGCAGAGTCCTTCACAACAAGCCTCTTGTAGCTAGTAAGAAGTACCTCAAGAGGCATCACAACACGCCTCAAATACGACTCATCCTTGTAGTTGTCAAGCGACCACATCGCGTCCATCACATCGTGCATGGTCACCATGTTGTCCTGCTCGCCGAGAATCCCTGACCGGACACGGCGCAGCTCCTGCATATGCGCACCGACACCAAGGAGCAGCCCAAGGTGCACACAGAGCGTCCTTACGTAGGTTCCTGCCTCACAAGAGATCCAGAACACGGCAAGGTGGCGCTCTGGATCGTGCTCCAGGAGCTTGCTCTCGTAGATAGTCCGCACCCTGAGCTGGCGCTTGACCGCGGAGATGAGCGGCGGGCGCTGGAACACGGCGCCGGTAAGCGCCTCGAGCGCGCGGGCCACGCGGGCCGTGTCTGGCACGGCGGCGTGGAAGCGGGCGACGCAGACGTACTCCTTACCCGCGCCCTGCTGCGACTTGACGAGGCGCGTGGCGCGGTCGATGCAGACGATGAGGTTGCCGGTGACCTTGGGGTCGAGCGTGCCGCTATGGCCGGTCTTCTCGGCGCGGAGGAGGCGCTTGATCCATGCGACCACCTCGTGGGAGGACGGGTTCGACGGCTTATCGAGGTTGATGATGCCGTAGCGGAGGTGCTCGGCGAGGGGGCGCTTGAGCGGCGAGTGGCCGGAGGGGAGCGGGGTGTAGTGGCCGGTGCGGACGTTGAGGCGGTCGTAGTTCTTGAGGAGGAGCGGCCAGGTGGAGGTGTCGAGGGACGGGACCATGGACTGGGGCTTGATGAGGTAGCCATCGGTCTTCTCCTCGGCCTCGGCGAGCGACGGGGGATCGGCGGCGGCGGCGGGATCAACGGAGGCGTCCTTGGACTTGTGCTTCTTCTTCTTGGACTTGGTTTGTTCGGAGGCGGGGGACGCGACGGCCGGCGGCGGGGAGGACATGGCGGCGGGTGTGGGTTCAGGTCAGGGATTAGGGTTTTTGCGGGGAGGGGAAGGGGGAGCGGCGAAGTGGCGGCGACGGGAGGAATGGGGTTTTAAGGGGAAGGGTTTAGTGGGTGCGTGATGGGTGCTTATCGATGGTGGTGCGCGGCGCCGTGCGTGGGCTGGGCCGATGGGCTTGTAGTTGGGCCGGCAGAAGCTCGAATGTACGGTCCAGGTTTTATTTCCATGCAAACTATTTTACGGGGCTTTTACCGTAGGTTTCAAAACGTGCAATGCTACATCTAAAAAATAAGCAGTTAGCAATGATACTATTATGTAGAAATTTCTACGAAAAATTTGCATAAATTTTTATTTTAAAGTAGAGATTAATGGGTATGTTCTTTGATCAAAAGCTTATGACTTTTGCTTGCTCGTGAGAGAGTATGAAGAGAGGGACTTGCATGCGGTTTTGCTGATAAAGATAAAGTGGTTATAGTATCTATTATAATTAATTTATACACTCTATTTTTAAAAATATATTTGATTTGAAAACTAGTTATCGTAAAAAAGTTAAAAACAGAAGTTAAAAAGAAAAGACAATATATAGGAGGTGAATGTAGATCACGTGGAGGGTTATGCTATGCGTTGAAGCTAGCATAGCAAGGATTCAGATTATAATTATATGTAGATAAAAGTTTCTTGGATTGTATGGCTATAACACGATATATCTATGTGTAACATACAAACTAATGATCATTGTTACAATATAATAAACCTCTATGAAAAAGAATTTTTTATGTTCCTTTGATCCCTCTTTGCATGAACACACCTTCATTCTGTACTTGTTTAGATTGCTGACAATTTTTCATCTCCCTTCAACGCCAACTAGACCTTTCGTTGCCACCTTCACACTCCTTGACTTCCCATCCTACCTATTGTGCACACAACACACTAATATTGGGTTGTTCGTTTAGGGTGTGTTTGGTTGGTAGAATGGGGAGGAATAGGATGGGATGACTCCAGTTTTTTGGGTTGGGATGGAACAGGATGATTTCGTCCATGTGTTTGGTTCATAGTATGGGATGGTTCTATTTTTTGCTTGGTTAGTGGGATGGAGAAGAACGGAACCGTCCCGCGCCGGCCTCAAGCGCCGCCAGCCGCACTCGATCTCGTGCGCGCGCGCCCGCGCGGCCTCCGCGACGCCGCTTCGACCTCCGCATTGCGCGCGCGGGTCCCCGCCGGATCTGGATCCGGAGTAGGGAGGGGAGAGAGAGGGTGAGAGCACGGCCTCAGCGCCCGGCCGCGCCGATCTCTCGCGCCACGGCCGCGCCCGACCTCCCGCGCCGCCGCTCGCGCGTGAGTTTTCTGTGGGATGGAGTCGTCCGGGATTTTTTGTGGAATGGCATGATACCAAATTTTTGAGGAATATTCCTTTGGAAGGGACCATTTGCTTCCATTTCATTCTCCCCCATACCACAATCCAAACAGCTGGATGACCTCAAAATTAGAACAGGACCATTCCATCCCTGGGTCATCCTAGCATCCAAACACACCCTTAGATTATGTCTTTGGCATTTGGTTTACGATTTTTGAACTCTGGTTGTTCGTGAGAGACAGCTCGTAAAGAAAAATAGTCGCATGCGATTTGACCGATGTAGTTGAACTCGGTACGGTGTCTACTATAATCTAGTTGTAGACCACGTCTTAAAAAGGCATACTATTTAAAAACTAGGTACTATAATAAAAATGATAAGCTAAAATCAAAGCAAAAAAAAAACTCAGCCATTGTCTTGTTTATGCTGGCCCATCGGTTTTGCTCTCTCTCGTTGATAATTGTCGCCAGTCATGTTGCGCCATCAGTCAATTTACATTTTTCAGCCCAACCAAGCATAGCCATAGTGGTGCCACTACCATGTGGCTCTTGCCGCAGTCCCTTCCCTACTTGAAAAGGTTGGCGTATAGCTATCGATCTAAGCCATTGTTTCTCCAGCGCAGTTCTCGTCATTTTGGCTGCCCTGCAGGCGTGATAAAAATAGAGACCCTTCATTCTAACATAAATATGTAATAATATATTTTTATTTCAATTGTAAAAGCTAAAGTTTAGTATAGTAACCATTAGACTTAGTACGCCATGAAATATAAAATACTTATTGACGATATTAGACTTAATACATCACAAAATACAACATACTTATTTGTGACATTAGACTTAGTATATCATAAAATACAAAATACTCATTGGCGACAATCCATTGGCATGTTAATATTATGAATAAGTTTTAGAAAACTATAACATGCTACTAAAGACAAAATAATTTAGGAGAAAACTGCACTAGTCAAAATATGCTAAGGGAGAGCCATGAGCCATCATCTATCACCTGTCGTACAACTGTACAAGCAAGCGAGTTGTAAATAGAATGATCAGAAAAAGCAATTTCTTTTAACATTTCTAGATGTAAAGTCATTGATAATAGTATCAACATTAGTCTGATCCAACATATCATTTTCAATGCATAAAGTGATCAGATAATTCAACCTTTCATGTGACATTGATGACCTCAAATAGTTTTTCAATAATTTCAACGTTGAAAAGCTTCTTTTGACTGATGCTACAGTCGTAGGAATAATAAACAAGATTCAATAAGCAATTGAAACATTTATAGCAGTCTATATATGTGACAAACTCAAAAATCTCGATAGCAGACATTGGCACCTAGCAAAGTCATTTGCAGCATTTTTAATCCAGAAAAAGTTCATCTAACTCAACATGAAATGAATCATTTCGAGAAAAGTATCTACAAATTTAGTGAAATACTTTCTTAGTTCGACATCATCTAGTGCCTTCATGTTTTTGAGCTAAGGACAAACCCAAATATACTTTTAAACACTTTAAATTCCTCAGATATACTTTTCAATGAAGCATTTGCCACATCCACCATAACAAAAAGTAATTAACTTCAAAAGCCTTCTCAGCCAATAGAATTTCTTCATTGTGATCACTTTCATCGAATTGCTTTATCCTAATAGCATGATATTTTATTAGAAATGATGGATATATGTTCATATCGGATGCGAGCCCTTTAGCAATAGGCAAACTAGATGCAAATCCTTCATTTTTGTACTTATCAAAATACTGTATTATACCTTCAATTGTTGCAAGGTAGAGTCAATGCATGTGGATGGAGATTGCATCTTCTTACTCATCATATTCGCAGCAAATAAAATATCATGCCAAATAACTAACCAAGTAAAAGTTCAAAACTGCCAAGCACATCAAATAAATTTTGTGCAACACTCTTTGATTTGGGATCATTATAGATTTTACATAATTTAGACAAAGTTAACCTTAGCTAAGGAGCTTGATATCTAATAGCTTTAACACTTTTAATTCGACTCTCCCAATGAGTACTGACCCAACTAAGTATTAATCAACTATATTTAGTATTCAATACATAGGTTATATCATATATGTATGCATACTAACATATATGAGTTAGGGGCCCTAACTTTCGTGGGCCAAGCAGTCATCCCTACTGCCCAGGCCTAGGGCTGGCCCTGTATTTTCTCCTCTCCAATGATACCTGTGTGCTGCAAGAGAAGTAATTAAGCCTCAACTCTCAGTGCTTATGAAACAAACGGTAAAAGAATCTCCTAAAACATCAAGAAAAAGAGCAAGACAATGATGAAACAAATGGATCGATGGATAGTTATAGTAACATTCTCCTTACTTATGAGAACTAGTTGGATGCCCGTGCGTTGCTACGGATTAAAACATAATCGTAACATTTAAAAAGTCTAATTGCAAAATGATAGGGAGCAAAGGAAATACTCTAAAATTAGTCTATCAAACAAGAACACTATAGATCAGTGGCGAAGCTAGGAATAAAATTGAGGCTACGCTGAATCTTTTGTCGGACTAAACTAAATTAACATAAATATAGTGTTTTACCACTCATCGATTCCGCGCTGCCCATCGTCCGCTCGGTCTCTCCTCTAAATCACTCTCAGCCTCTCATTGTCGCTTTGTCGCTCTCGCCTCTCGGTCTCTCCACTCTCTGCGGTGCGAATGCGCAATGCTCCTGCCGACCGGCTACCGTCCTGCCTGCCAGGGGCGGATCTACAGTAATTCATGGGTATTCAACTGAATACCCAAAATTTTTTGCAAAAAATCTGCTATACATTAGATATACTATATATATATATATATATATATATATATATATATATATATATATATATTAGTAATTGGGTTTAAATGAAAGAATTTAAAGAGAAAAAGGAGCTCGGGCCGACCCCTACCTCCCATGCGCTGAGCGGCCCAATGCGCCTCCGGTCTCCCACGCCCAAACGGCCATTATAAAAGATTTTCCGAAAAATACAGCCTACAATGAGGAGTGGACTTGCAGAAAGTAAATAGCATGCTGATGGACATCAATAGGTCCCAAATAGAAAATGTAGCAAGATGCAGAGGGAACAACTGAGCACAAAGAAAAATAGAAAAATAAAGTAAGAATCCTTCCAAAAGGTTATGGAAAATAACAACATAGGCCTCTCAATAGCAGAATGTCAACACATCAATGAACCCAATCAGTCCCCACAGATGGTTTCATTGTATGGATTATGTACATAGACGGATAGACCAGCATAGAAATAAAGCTGCAGCATGAGAGTAACAGAAAGAAAAACGACCAAGGACATCAATTTAAGGAGCAGGTACAGGAGAAATGTCCCTAACAAATCACGAAATTGCAAATAGAGTTCTGCATGCCAATTTGAAGAGAGTAGTTCCAACTTCCAAGTACCATAAACTTGGACGAAATAAACAAACCAAGCAAAAAACTATCACTATCGGATACACTGAATCTGTGGTATTAGTAAGAAACATCAGCAGAGGGCATGTAATGGTATCTCAAAACAAGAGTTTCGAGGGGAATACGGGAAATGATATGAAAGCATCATCAATTTATCTTGTACTTCAAGATGAAGAACATCTCCAAATTGCAGAATGAAAATGCAAATAGAACGTAAAGATGAAGACAGATTGCCCCTAGGAAAGTTGCAATACCATAACCGCATGAATCAACTGGACAAAGTACAGACAGAACATCACATTGTGCTGATTGTAGTCTGTGGCAATATCTGTCAGCAATGGAGTGATGCATCCCAAGTTCCCAACACCTAAAAACATTGGCAGTCTACTAACAAAATGATTACAGTGACACGCAAATTCATGTTAACAAAAGATATTACAATACGCAGTGCAGATCAAAAACTTCAAAATACTGACAAAAGGAACAGCGTGAACATGCCCCAATTAACTTTATAGAGCAAGTGGCATACAAAGAAAGCATAATTCTGTAAATGTAGCAGTAATAAGGACACTAACACATCGTGACATAGATCACTGCAGAGAACACGAAACCTACAATCAACCTAACGCTTCAGGCCAGGTGAATTACTACCCAACTCGGTTGCATTCTATAGACCACAGTGAAACCAACAAAAGTTCCTAAACCGAGTAAATGTGCCTTACGGCATATGCGGCCGAGGTCGAGCCCAAGGCCGACGAAAACCTCAACGGCGCGTTCGGCCTAAGACCGACACGAGGAGATCGAGCACCTCGTGGCGCGCCGACATCCTCCACTAACCCAAACACCCCACGAGAAGCAAGAAGGCGATTGTCTCCTTCTTAAACACCGCCGCGCCCCGATCCGCTTGCCCCGCTTCGGTCCGCGACGAGCTCGCCCTCTCGCGCCTCCGGCGAGGGCTTCACGCCGAGCACGCGGCCGGTCGAGCGGTCGATGAGCAGCGGCGGACACCTTGGCATCGTCGTCCGTCTCACCTCCTCGTGGCGCGAGGCGTAACCCGCGGCCGCGGCGAGCACCAGAGCCCGGTCGGGGGCCACCAGAGGGCGGCGTCGAGCGCGGGCGAGATCCGGATCTCGCCCCGTGCTCAGCGAGGTACGCGCGAGGCCGGGCCGCCCATCGCGAGCACAGAAGCTCGAGCTGGGAGAAGCCGTCGAGGCGTGAGGCGAGGGCGGAGTCGAGTTCGGTGGCGTCGAAGTGGAGGGAGCGCCATGCGGGAGAGGGCGGTGGAGTAGGTATGGAGGGAGGCGACCGCGGCGAGGACGGAGGTAGAGGAGGAGGAGGTCGTCGTCTCGGGCTCGGCGCCCATGGCTGCGGCCGCGGAAAACTGCGCTCGTGGGTGACAAGAGTAGGGTCGTGGGTGGCATAGGAGGAGGGGAGGGTCGCTGACCTTGATGGGGATGTCGCCGGAGTTGGGAGTCGCCATTGCCGCCGGCGAGAGGGAAGGCGTCGAACAACAGGTCTGCTCATCGTCGCTCGGTCGTCGGGCCGGCGCCGCCCCCGCCGTCGCCTCCTTCCTCTCCTCCGCCCCAACCGGCGCGCCCCATTGCCGCCTCCTTCTTCCTCTCCCGCCAGCCGCGCCTCCTCCTTCCTCCGCCCCTTCCTCTCCAAGCCGGGCGCGTGCGCCTCCTCCTACCTCCGCCCCCAACCGGTGAGATGGAGGTCGCGCCGCCTCCATCCTCCGCCCCCAACCGGCGCCGCCCCCGCCGTCGCCTCCTTCCTCTCCTCTGTCCCCAACCGGCGCCGCCCCCGCCGTCGCCTCCTTCCTCTCCCTCGCCGTAGCCGCCGCTGCAGCTCCTCCTACCTCCGCCTCCAACCGGTGAGAGCGAGAGAGGTGGGTGGGAGAGAGAGAGAGGTAGTAGGTGAGGAATTTTTGAAGTGAAGACCGCGTGAGCAGATACAAAAAAAAGTGGCCCTACATGTCAGTAAAAAGAGAAGGAGTGTAGGATGCACCATCATCTTGAACTCCTTCTTTTAAGGAGTAGAGATTTCTATCGGTGCAAGAAGAGCAAGTGCCGATCTCCCGCTTGTAGGCCATGGCCGTAGGCTCGCCATTAGCTGAGAGTGGCGCCTCTGGTGCGTGCGTATCAAAAGGGTTTGGAGTGACCAGCAGCGGGGTGTGAAGGTGCTCTGTCGCCATTTTTTTATGGCGTCAGTCCGCAACGGAGTTGGAGATGGGGAAGAGATGAGATGGGACAAGGGCATTATAGACAATTAAGATGGGATTTTCAGGAGAAATTATTAAAATAATACAAAAAGTGACAAATAATTGGTGGTCAAACCTACAAATGCCAAAAAAATCAATTACAATCTGAGAACTGTAATTTTGTGTTGTGACAATGTAACATCCTGATTTTCAGAGTATTTTTGAAGCTTTTAAAATAAAATTCACCATTTGAATTTTTTTTCTGAAATTAATTAAAGCTTAAATGAAATTTTATGAATTAAAAGGATTTAATATGAATAATCTGAACATGAACATTTGCCAAAGTTATTTTATTTGAGTTCCTTGTGTCTCAAGGAATTTATTGGATTTTTTCTGGATTTTTCTGGATTTATTTGCTATTTTCTAGAGCTCAAAAGGATTTAAATGAAGTTATGAAAAAGAAAAATACCAAAATCCCCAACCGGCGGTGGGCGAAACCCACCAGCCGCCCAACCCGCCTCGGCTCCACCCACCCAGCGCGCGCGCCGTACACGCTGCTGTGCATCCGCGCGCGCGCGCCGCGCTTGGCCTCCGATGATCGCCACGTGGCCGTCATCCGCCGCGCCAGCGCCGCGCCCCGCATCCGGCCGCTGCTCACCGCGCCACCGGCGGTGGGGCCCACTGTCAGTCGTCCCGACCGGACTCGTCTTCCGTCTCGAAGCCGGACTTCGCCGCCGCTGCCGTCTCGTCGCGGACACCTCGGTCCGTGTATAAAGCCGGCCGCCTCGCTTCGCATCCCGAGCCGCGCTCGCCGCCGCCGCCTTCGCGGAGTCGCCGCCGGCCGCGCCCTCGTCATCTTTGCGCGGCCGTCGCCGCCAGAGCTTCGCGCCGCCGTCTGCCGCTCGCCACCGCCGGTGAGCCCCGCCGCCGTCGTCGTCCCGCCGCCTCGATCGCCGCCGTCACCCGTCGCCGCCGGCCGCCGCCGCGCACCCGCCGCGCGCGCCGCGCGCTGGGCGCGCGCCGCGCGCGCCGCCTCGGCCGCGCCGCCTCGCGCCGCGCGCGCGACGCCAAGACGACGCCGCGCCGCGCCCTTCGCCTTCCCTGCGCGCCGGTCCATGTGAGCCGTGCGCCGCTTGTGGGTCCCGCCGTCGGCCCGAGCCAGACCCGTGAGCCGATCTGGGCCGACGGCCGGATCGCCCACGCGCCGCACTACGCCGTCCGACGCTTCGCCATTGTGCTCCGAAGCCGCCACGCAAGCCGGGCACGCACGTCCACCTAACGCTGCGTGTCGCCACGCCACCGCCACCTCGACCCTAGTCGCCGCGCAAGCAGCCGCCGCCCGCGACTGTTTCGTGCGCGGGTTCACCGTGAGACTCAGCCTCCGTGCGCCGGTCCACAAAGATGCTGCACTTTTCCAATTTTCCTGATTTTCAGAAAATCCAATTTTCCAAGAGCCCGTCTCTCCTCATCCTAGCTCCGATTGACCCGTTCTTTTTCTAAATTCATCTAAAATTGAGCTCTACCTTTTGGTTCAGGTTTGAAAGTTTTTGGAGTTCATTTGAATTTTATTTGAATTTATTTTCTCTTTTCGTCTCGTTTTCTCTCTCGTTAGATCGCGTGTTCGAGGGAGCGGAAGTTGGATTTGAAGACCAAGAGCCCTCATCTGAGTAAGGCCAAGGCAAGTCGTATTCTTTGATCATGTTGAACCCAGATTTCAATCTACTATGTATTATTTTGTTTCAAATTATCATGCATTGCTATTTATTAATAAAACCTTGTATTGGTAGTTATACTCCTAATTGATTAAATCCCTCCATGATAATTTGACTACCATGAATCCATTGACACCTTAGGATTGGGAATTATTTAGTGATAAAATAATAATTGTCACATGGGGTTACGTTCGATCGCTTAGCTCGCTTCCTATTAGTTTTGGGATCTGTCATCACATGTGGTTAATTAATCTCGACTTAATGATTTACTTGAACGTGGTGGTTAGCCACAGTTATAAAATTGGTATGTCATGACATGGGTAGTGTCATGGGCATTGGTTATACAAACTTGGCTTTCACTTGGGCGAATGATCGTGCGATAAAGGGGTCTTTGGATGCACATTGGGATGTGGATGCTTCACCGGGTAATTGTTAAGGACTTAACTTTGTGCGCCATTGATCCGAGCTTAATCGTGCAAACCACATGTCTAGTATGGGATAGACTGGCATAATAATTTGAGAAGTCTCTACTTTGGTTTTACTACGATGTTGTGTGGCGCAAGAGGGGCAATTATCGACTAGGGGTTACCCTACTCGTGGCGAATCCTTAGCGAGTGGGATCGGGTGGAGATGGATCATTGTAAAAGCCTTGTTGTGATTTCCTTAAGTGAGGCTAATCACATCGTGTGGGTACAGATTGTGCAACCTCTGCAGAGTGTAAAACTATTCGAATAGCCGTGTCCCGGTCATGGACAATGCTCGGTGATTTCACACGAGGGGTAGAGTCTTTATGAAAATTTGATTGGTTTGAGATGGGAAGTGAATGGTTAGTTCACTTGTGGTTATATTCAATTCCTTTGATATATTTACTTAGTGTCCGTTGTTAAATATGCTTTTCAATCTATATATTGTATTTACTTCAAATTGTCGCTTCATGCAAAACTAACCTTTCACCATCCATTGTTAAGCTTTGCATATTATATTGCATTCATTTGTTACAAATGACTTGTTGAGTACCAATGTACTCACGGCTTTATGCCCATGTTGCTCGATTGAGGAGGAGGGACCGGATCGCAGGAGTTGCTAGAAGGAGGCTACTACGAGGACTTCACGGATTAGGACTTCGCTCCCGATCGATTGCACTGTGGGCATGTCGAGTGGCTACTACGCTTAATTTTGGATTTCCATTGCTAGTTTCTTTAAAGCCCTTGGGCTAATAATTGTAAGCTTGGCCATAAGGTCGTACTCTGTTGGTTATTAATATAATTTGGATTTCCTTTAGAATATCGTGATGTGGATGATATTTATCTTTGTTTACGTTGTGTGCACTAGCGTGATCTGGACTAGTGCAGAGTACAGAGAGTCCGAATTTGTATATTCGGTCTCGACAGAGATGGTATCGAGCCATATCGATTGTAGGACGAAAACCTAAGTTAGTCGTTGTCTCAAAATTCAAAACCTATTTTCTAAAGACAAAACAACCAAACCTGATATTTAGCAAATTCTTTACTCTCTTACCTTATTCTTAGGGACTCTTGCCTCTCACCTTAAAATTTCTGCGAAAATGAAAATTTTTAAAGCGACTCTTATCTTGTGCCGTCTTTGTAGATGTCGCAAAGCAACTATAGCAGTCGAGGATGGAGGAGAGTGCTTGATCATTGCTAAGAAGTCTTGGTTTCAAAGAACACCAATGTACAGTTCCATGGATGATGAAGTAAGAGGGTACCATTTCACACGGTTGTACTTCACTATCAAGCTTGGAGGTCACGTTGTACACCACACTTCAAAGGTTCAAATCCATAGCGGTGCACGCAAGGCCGTTGCTCAACTCGTCGACGGTATAAGATCGATGACCAAGTTCATCCAGAATACAAGAGAAAGTATGAACACGAGGAGTACACTCGCGGACGCCAACACCTCCACCTTCGCCTCGCCACCCGGCCGGAGGAAAGGCAACGCATGGCGATGATCGCGAGTACCTTCAACTCGTCATTCCAGCAAGGCGCCTACAATGCGATTCCGCAACCGATGGACGTTCTCTGACGATGCAGAGGAAGAAGAGGAAGATCGCACACCGTACCTCGCCGGACACGAGTGGGAGCCGGAAGAGTAGACCGTAGCATAGGATAGCATCGGTTAGGAAGTGGTTTTGTTTGCATTGAGTGTGATGTGAGCTGCGATTTTGCCCTCAAAAGCAATATGTTGCGTCATATCAAATCTTTTATTGAAGTGATTTATTTGTTCTTTTGTTAGCTTTTCGGCTAAGTGATTGTTTAGTTTAGGATTTACCATTAGAATATCCCCTTAGACGAACTTACCACTTATCTTTGCTTTTCCTCTTACAGTAAGCCCTGTGAAGCCGTCCTCAAGCAAGTGATCTTTCTTTTCGATGGTTGATACCCGAGCTCCGCAGACGTGGTCGATGAGTCGATCCGAGGCGATCAGCAACTCGAGCGACATGCAAACCAGTGGATGGATCCAACCTTGAGTCGATTCATGGCGGCCTGCATCGGTTGATGAACACCATGATGCGAACATGAACGCCATGATGAATCGCGAGAATCAAGACATGGCCATGCCTCCACCGATTCGCGGCGGTCAAGTTTGCGAATTTATGAGGACAAGGCCTCCTACCTATTCACGGTCTTACGAGCCACTAGAAGCCGGATGGTGGATGCGTTCAGTGGAAAAGAAGCTTAACCTTGCCCGAGGTATGCGGATCGCGAGAAGGTGTTGTATGCGACCCATCGGCTTGAGGTCTTTGCGGTGAGTGGTGGGAAAATTATTGTGCCGCTCACGAGGATCGAGAGCATCACTTGGGCCGAGTTCGCAGGAGCTTTCGTCATGCCCATATCCTGGATGGGGTGATCGAAATGAAGAAGGAAGAATTTCGGGAGTTGCGCAGAAGAACATGTCCGTGAGTGAATATCTCAACAAGTTCACTCGGTTGGCCCGTTATGCTCGAGAAGATGTCGCCACGGATGATGCTCGCGAGAAGAGGTTCAAGAAAGGATTGAACCAGGATTGAAAGTTCAGGTAGTGGGACATGATTATGCCGCTTCCAAAACATGGTGGACAAAGCAATGCTCATTGAGGAAAGTCATCGCGAGTTGGAAGAATCTCGCAAGAGAAGAATGATGCAGCAAGGATCACAGATGCACCAAGCTCGAGAGCCCGCCGGTAATTTTCAGCCACTCGAGTTCCTCGCGATCGGGATTCAAAACTCCTACACCGGCTCCCGTCGGTTTTCTTGGCGCAAAACCAAATCGGTGGGAAGCCAACAGCAGAGGATTACCAAGCCCATGTCGTGATCACTTGTTTCAAATGCAATGAGGCGGGACATTATGCCAACAAATGCCCGCAAAATACCGCATTGACACGATTCGCTTCAGCTTGGGAGCCACACCGTACGCCTGCGGCGGGATCGGACGCGGAGCACCTCAAGGATCAAATCAACCCAACAAAGGATCGCGACCGTGATGCGTGGCAGTGAACCACGTCACCATGGAGGAGGCTCAAGCGGCGCGGATGTGGTGATTGGTAAGTTCCCGATAAATTCACACCGCCACGCTTTGTTTGATTCGGAGCTTCACATTCGTTTGTTTCTGAGTTTTGCTCTAAAGCATAAGTTGGAAGTCGTTGCACTTGGTTCCATTTTATTGGTTCAATCCCGTGCTCGAGATGAGTACAAACCTAGGATGCCCCAAAGTTAGGATAGCCATCCAAGGAGTAGAGTTCTCCATGATTTGGTTGTCTTTGAATATCCGTCTTTGGGCGTAATTTTGGGTATGGATTGGCTCAAGAAGCATCAAGCAAGTATTGGAATGTGGAAGCCGAGCGATCACTTTGGGCGGTCCCGATGGAAGCAAGGTTAGATTTGAAGCCGACATGAAGCGGCGAGAAAAAGTGATGGTGTGCCAAAGTAAAGGATTGCCCTAAATGAAGTACCGGTTGCAGAGAATATCCGATGTTTTTCGGTGATCTCCCGGGATGCCACCAAAAGAGAAGTAGAGTTTGCAATTGAGTTAGCACCGGGCACCTCACCAATTTCAAGAGACCTTACCGAATGCCCGCCAATGAGTTAGCGAGAATTAAAGAAGCGATACAAGAGTTATTGGATAAAGGGTATGTCGGACCAGTACCTCTCCGTGGGAGCACCGTATTGTTCGTCAAGAAGAAGGATGGTAGCCGCGTATGTGTGTGGATTACCGAGCTCTCAATGAAGTTACCATCAAGAACAAGTACCGTTGCCCGAATTGATGATCTGTTCGATCAATTAAAAGGAGTGGAGTGTTTTCCAAGATTGATTTGAGATCGGGTATCACCAAATGAGGATTCGACCGGAGGACATACCCAAGACGACCTTCTCAACTCGTTATGGATTATACGAGTTCACCGTGATGTCCTTTGGCCTAACCAATGCCCTGACCTACTTTATGTACCGATGAACAAGGTGTTCATGGACTACTTGGACAAGTTTGTCGTTGTGTTCATTGATGACATTCGATCTACTCCAAGAATGAGGAGGAGCATGAGGAGCATTTGAGATTGGTATTGCAAAGATTGCGGGAGCACAAGTTGTATGCTAAGTTCAGCAAGTGTGAATTTTGGATGAAGGAAGTTGCCTTTTTGGGTCATGTGTTGACAGTGAGAGGAGTGTCCGTTGACTCGGGAAAGTACAAGATGTGCTCACCGAAGGCACCCACGTCGATGACCAGTCCAAGCTTCCTAGGAATGGCGAGTTACTATCGGAGATTCATTGAAGGGTTCTCGGTGTAGCCCGACCCTTACCCAGCTACTAAAGAAGGAAAAGAAGTTTGAATGGACGCCAGAGTGCGAGAAGAGTTTTGGAAGTTAAAGGAAAGTCGACAACAAAGCACGATCTTAATTTTGCTCGACATCAAGAAAGATTTTGAGATTTATTGTGACGCCCCGCAAAGGTTTAGGTGCGTATTGATGCAAGACAAAAGAGTGGTAGCTTATGCATCGCGTCGATTGAGGCCACATGAGGAGAACTACCCTACGCACGATTTGGAGTTAGCGGCGATTGTGCATGCCACGAAAATATGGCGACACTACGATGGGTAACGGATGTGAGATCTACACGGATCATAAGAGCTTGAAGTATATCTTCACCCAATCGACCTTAACCTAAGACAAAGAAGATGGTTGGAGTTGATAAAGGACTATGACATTGGAATCCACTATCACCGGGAAAAGCCAGCGTAGTGGCGGTCGTTGAGCGGAAGGTATATTGCAACACAATTATGGTCAGGAGAGTCAACCAAAGATTGCACGAGGAATTCCAAAGCTCGGTTTGGAGTTGGTTGAAGAAGGGATGTTGGCGCTTTGGACTTGCGTAGACCTTGGATAGTCGATTCGTCAAGCGCAACGGAGGATGAAAATATCCAGCGGATCAAGGTTGGATTGAAGGAAGGAAAAGCGGAGTTTTGTGGAGGATGATCGGGGTATCATATGGTACAAGAAGCGATTGTGCGTACCCAATAAGGAAGAGTTAAAGCAATTGTTGCTTAAAGAGGCACACGAGTCATTATATTCAATTCATCCAGCAGTACCAAGATGTATCAGGACATCAAGGATAAGTGCGGTGGCGGTATGAAGCGAGAAATAGCGAGTATGTAGCACTATGTGATGTTTGCCGAGTGAAAGCGAGCATCAAAGACCCGCAGATTGTTGCAACCGTTGAAAATTCCCGAGTGGAAGTGGGAAGATGTGGGCATGGATTTCATCACGAGTCTACCCAAGACCAAGGAAGGTTACGACTCGATATGGGTAATTGTGGATCGATTGACAAAGGTAGCCCATTTCCTTCGATCAAAACCACATATTCGGAGATAAGTTGGCGAATTGTATATGTCCGAATTGTGAGTCTCCATGGAGTTCCTAAGAGGATTGTGTCGGATCGTGGATCGCAGATTCACTTCACGATTTTGGAGTAGTTTCCACGGCGATGGGTACTCATCGAATTTCAGCCTGACCTATCACCCACAGATCGATGGTCGACAGAGCGTGTAAATCAAATCCTAGAGGATATCTTGAGAGCATGTGTTTTGGATCACGGAGCTAAGTGGGACAATTGCCTACCTTTGCGAATTTTCCTACAACAACGATTACGAGCCGGTTGCGAGATGTCACCGTTTGAGGCTTTGTATGGTCGGAAGTGTAGGACCCTCTCAATTGGAAAGAAAGCAGGAGAAAGGCAAATTTTTGGGCGAGTGTTTGCAAGAAGCCGAAGAAAAAGTGCGCTTGATTCAAGAAAGGTGAAAGACTCAAGCCGAGCAAAGAGTTATGCCGATACTCGTAGAAGAGATTTAAGCTTTGAGCCCAATGATTATGTGTATCTCAGATCACACCTTTCAAAGGTGTTAAGCGTTTTCAAATGAAGGAAAGCTAGCACCAAGGTATGTGGGGCCATTCAAGATTTTGAAGCGCAAGGGAGAAGTTGCCTATCAGTGGAGCTACACGAGAACTTGGCGGGATACACGATGTTTTTCATGTGTCTCAATTGAAGAAGTGCTTGCGAGTGCGGAGGAAGCGGTGCCAATTGAGGTGTGGATCTCGGAGGATCTGTCCTATAAAGAGCATCCCATCAAAATCTTGGAAGTGTCGGAGCGAGTCACTAGAAGAAGAGTCGTTCGTTTTGCAAAGTTGATGGAGCAATCATTCGGAGGAGGAAGCAACACGGGAAAGCGAGGAGGATCTCAAGCGGAGTTTCCAAACCTATTCTTTGAGAGCGCGAATCTCGGGTCGAGATTCCGTTTAAGGGGAGGTTTGTAACATCCGATTTTGAGTATTTTGAAGCTTTTAAAATAAAATTCACCATTTGAATTTTTTTCAAATTAATTAAAGCTTAAATGAAATTTTATGAATTAAAAGGATTTAATATGAATAATCTGAACATGAACATTTGCCAAAGTTATTTTATTTGAGTTCCTTGTGTCTCAAGGAATTTATTGGATTTTTTCGGATTTTTTGGATTTATTTGCTATTTTCTAGAGCTCAAAGGATTTAAATGAAGTTATGAAAAGAAAAATACCAAAATCCCAACCGCCGATGGGCGAAACCCACCACCGCCCAACCGCCTCGGCTCGCTTGCCCAGCGCGCGCCGCGCGTGCCTGCGTCGAGCATCCGCGCCGCGCCGCTCGCTTAGCCTCCGATGATCGCCACGTGGCGTCATCCGCTGCGCCAGCGCCGCGCCGCATCCCGCGCGCTGCTCACCGCGCCACCGGCGGTGGGCCACTGTCAGTCGTCCCGGCCGGACTCGTCTTCCGTCTCGGCCGGACTCGCGCCGCCGCTGCCGTCCGTCGCGGACACCTCGGTCCGTGTATAAAGCCGGCCGCCTCGCCGCATCCCGAGCCGCGCGCCGCCGCCGCCGCCGGAGCCGCCGCCCGCCGCTGTCGCCCTCGTCATCTTTTGCGCGCCGTCGTCGCGAGCTTCGCCGCCGCCGTCTGCTGCGTCGCCACCGCCGGCGAGCCCGCCGCCGTCGTCGTCCCGCCACCTCGGTCGCCGCCGTCACCGTCGCCGCCGGCCGCCGCCGCGACCCGCCGCCGCGCCGCCGCCTCGGCCGCGCCGCCTCGCGCCGTGCTGCGCGCCGCGTCGCCAAGATCGCGCCGCGCCGCGTCCCTTCGCCTTCCGCGGCGCCGGTCCATGTGGCCGTGCCGCGCCTTGTGGGTCCCGCCGTCGGCCCGAGCCGTGACCCGTGAGCGATCTGGGCCGACGGCCGGATCGCCCACGCGGCCGCACTACGCCGTCCGTCGCCCGCCATTGTGCTCCGAAGCCGCCACGCAAGCGGGCCACGTCGACCCTAACGCTTGCGTGTACGCCACGCCACCGCCACCTCAGCCCTAGTCGCCGCGTCGCCGCCGCCGCCCGCATTTGTTTCGTGCGCGCGGGTTCACCGTGACTCGACCTCCGTGCGCCGGTCCACGACGATGCACTTTTCCAATTTTCCCGATTTTCAGAAAATCCAATTTTCCAAGAGCCCGTTCTCCTCATCCTAGCTCCGATTGACCCGTTCTTTTTCTAAATTCATCTAAAATTGAGCTCTACCTTTTGGTTCAGGTTTGAAAGTTTTTGGAGTTCATTTGAATTTTATTTGAATTTATTTTCTCTTTTCGTCTCGTTTTCTCTCGTTAGATCGCGTGTTCGAGGAGGCGGAAGTTGGATTTGAAGACCAAGAGCCCTCATCTGAGCAAGGCCAAGGCAAGTCGTATTCTTTGATCATGTTGAACCCAGATTTCAATCTACTATGTATTATTTTGTTTCAAATTATCATGCATTGCTATTTATTAATAAAACCTTGTATTGGTAGTTATACTCCTAATTGATTAAATCCTCCATGATAATTTGACTACCATGAATCCATTGACACCTTAGGATTGGGAATTATTTAGTGATAAAATAATAATTGTCACATGGGGTTACGTTCGATCGCTTAGCCTGCTTCCTATTAGTTATTTGGGATCTGTCATCACATGTGGTTAATTAATCGACTTAATGATTTACTTGAACGTGGTGGTTAGCCACGTTATAAAATTGGTATGTCATGACATGGGTAGTGTCATGGGCATTGGTTATACAAACTTGGCTTTCACTTGGGCGAATGATCGTGCGATAAAGGGGTCTTTGGATGCACATTGGGATGTGGATGCTTCGCCGGGTAATTGTTAAGGACTTAACTTTGTGCGCCATTGATCCGAGCTTAATCGTGCAAACCACATGTCTAGTATGGGATAGACTGGCATAATAATTTGAGAAGTCTCTACTTTGGTTTTACTCACGATGTTGTGTGGCGCAAGAGGGGCAATTATCGACTAGGGGTTACCCTACTCGACGGCGAATCCTTAGCGAGTGGGATCGGGTGGAGATGGATCATTGTAAAAGCCTTGTTGTGATTTCCTTAAGTGAGGCTAATCACATCGTGTGGGTACAGATTGTGCAACCTCTGCAGAGTGTAAAACTATTCGAATAGCCGTGTCCCGGTCATGGACAATGCTCGGTGATTTCACACGAGGTAGAGTCTTTATGAAAATTTGATTGGTTTGAGATGGGAAGTGAATGGTTAGTTCACTTGTGGTTATATTCAATTCCTTTGATATATTTACTTAGTGTCATTGTTAAATATGCTTTTCAATCTATATATTGTATTTACTTCAAATTGTCGCTTCATGCAAAACTAACCTTTCAACCATCCATTGTTAAGCTTTGCATATTATATTGCATTCATTTGTTACAAATGACTTGCTGAGTACCAATGTACTCACGGCTTTATGCCCATGTTGCTCGATTGAGGAGGAGGGACCGGATCGGCAGGAGTTGCTAGAAGGAGGCTACTACGAGGACTTCACGGATTAGGACTTCGCTCCCGATCGATTGCTGTGGGCATGTCGAGTGGCTACTACGCTTAATTTTGGATTTCATTGCTAGTTTCTTTAAAGCCCTTGGGCTAATAATTGTAAGCTTGGCCATAAGGTCGTACTCTGTTGGTTATTAATATAATTTGGATTTCCTTTAGAATATCGTGATGTGGATGATATTTATCTTTGTTTACGCTGTGTGCACTAGCGTGATCCTGGACTAGTGCAGAGTACACAGTAGAGTCCGAATTTGTATATTCGGGTCTCGACAGACAACCTAGCCGGGAAAAGTATTTCTTTTTTACTTTGGCTTATAACTTTTGTCTATGGTCTATACTATTTGGTTGTTTGGAAGAGAGTACGAAGAAATATTTGTGTACGATTTTTGTTAATATAAATAAAGTTACTGTAACATTTATTATAATTAATTTATAAATTTTATTTTAAAAAAGATATTTAATTTAAAAATTAGTTACTTTATAAAAACGGTTTTTAAAAACTGAAAAAAGAGCCCCGTGCCAATTCCCTCACCTCCAAAAATACGAAAAACCGAGCTAATCCAAACCCCCGTCGATCCCAATCCCCCCGAAATCCGGCAACCGGAACGCTAATCCCTCCCAAATCCCATCTCCGATCCAATGCATCCTACCGGCGACGACCCGTTGGCCGCCGCGGCCGCCGCCGCCGCCATCTCATTCCCTGACGCCGACGCGGACGGCGACTCCGAAGACGGCGACTTCACCGACGCTCCTCTCCTCGACCCCTCGGATCCGAACCTCCCGAATCCCACCTCCTCCTCCGCCACCGCCCTGCCCCCCGCCTCTGCCGCGGGTGGCAGCGGCCGTTTAGCATCTTCCGGTGGAGAGCGGCGCCCCCTCTTCCAGCGCCTCTGGACGGAGGAGGACGAGATCGTGATCCTCCGCGGCTTCGCGGAGTTCACTGCCGCGCGCGGCACGGCGTTCGCGTCACACCAGTACGACACCGACCCCTTTTACGAGGACATGCGCCGCCGCCTCCAGCTTGACTTCTCCAAGAGCCAGCTCGTCGAGAAGCTGCGCCGCCTGAAGCGCAAGTACCGGAACTGCGTTTCCCGCCTCCGCGGGTCCGGCGCCTCCTTCTCCTTCCGCTCCCCGCACGAGCAGGCCATTTTCGAGATCGCGCGCAACATCTGGCGCCCCACAACTAAGCACGGTCGGGACCCCTCGGTCGACTCTGACGATGAAGACGCTGTCGCCGCCGCCGCAGCCGTCCCTGCGAACACCAGCCCCAATGGGGAAGTCAAGTCCCCCTTCTCAGGGCGGCAGCGCCGCCGTAGGCGCACGGCGGAATTTACCGCTGCAACTGCCCCTGCCCCTGCCATCAACATGGTGCAGCCCCCGCAGCCAGTGCAGGTGCCTGTGTCAGTTCCTGTCAAGATGGAAGATTCGCTCCCAACGCTGCCCCAGACACCAATGCCAGTGACAGTGACCATGGAGGGCTCAGAGCCTCTCAGGTTTCCAGTCATGTCACCTCATTCAGGGGTTGTTGATGCTGAGAACAGTTGCCTGACGCCTCTGTTGAAGGAGATGATACGTGCAGTGATAAATATTGGATCCAATCCGTTTGGTGCGAAAATGCCTGAGCCGCAGCTCGGATTGCCCATGGAAGGGGAGAAATGGAGGAAGCAGCGGATTCTGGAGCTGGAGGTGTACTTGAAACGGATTGAACTTCTGCAGGACCAGGTGAAGGCGACACTTGAGGAGCTCAAGTCCTCCACACCTGGGACTTGACACATGATGAAATGAGAACCGAGAAGGTCTTTCTCGTTCTAGGATTCTTGCTACGATTCTGAATGTAGGTGTTTAGGTTTTTGCAGGTTTTCATCCATAAAAGAATATTGTTAACTGGGTTGGGGCTTGGAACTAGTTTATTCATGGTTCTAATTGTTCATGTGATATTTAGCTGCCATTTTTGGTCTTTTTTCTTTATAAGGTAGGTACATGGTCCTCTGATTACTGTGGAAGTGGTATGCTTTGAGCGGCCAGTAAGGTATCCTTATAGAAAGCTGAACACTTCCAATTAATTTATCAGTATTACAGATTATTGTAATTTCACCTTGTTTTACTATTCTCTATCATGTATGCTGTCATCCAGTTATATGAAAGGGATTATTCATTTATACCAGGTTATTAGAGTGACTGTGAATACGTATGCTCGGATAGAAGGTCGTGGGATTCTGTTATACGAAAGCACAGTGTGATTTATGGATCAGCATGAGAGAAAGGCCTGAGTGATAGGCCAAATAGGTGATAGGTTGACTTGTGTTCCATGATCCTGATTCTTTTTTGTAAAGACGGAAACTTGCGATATTATCTGAGTGTCAAATGATATGTTATGGATATAGATAGGTGACTATATATGGTTCCACTTCTCTGTGATGCCATTGCATTCAGTTTTGCCCTTTCATTTCCCCTGTGAGAACAAGTTCAGGATATAAGAATAGAGAAGTTCAGGATATAAGAATAGAGTTATACTCATGGCTCAATGACATGCATTGGCATTTTCAAGACTAGAGTTCTTTTTGTGTGCACCAAATTTGGAGGCCAGGACAGCGCATTTGACAGAAATTTACCCATCATTATGCATCAAACAGAACATGATACACAATGTGATGTTGTTAGATAGTGAAGTATTGTGTCGTAGGTTCATTAACTTTCTTTGGCTCTACTGCTGTACTTCATAATATGCTCATTTACTGGTTTACTGTGAAACTTCAGTCAGTGTGCCATTGTGGGTATTTTGATTATTCATCCTACTGGTTGGAAAATACTGAACAACAATTGGTGGATGCTATTTTAGTTTCAGTATCGATTACTTTTGTCTACTTTTCATTCACAATAGTTCTCATTACATTTTTTCAAGAAGTGAGAAGTAGTTGATTTATAATATATGCATCCAACTAGGGTTAGCTTCTGTATTCCTTCACTAAACTGTTGATGTGAAGTACCAAAACTGAAGGAACCTGTCTTTGGCATTGGGGGATACAGAGCTGGAAATGTTAGTTGCTGACTTCTTGTCAATAACTGCCGTTTATTGTTACGATTGGAGATGGGCTAATTACTGCTGGCGCTTGTTTACTTCTTTATCTCTGCTGAGTTTCTCCGGTGTTTTCTACCCGTTGGCTTCTATATGTAATCAACGAAGAAAAAGGAGGTTGCAGTGTTTCATTGTGATATCAAATGAAGGTGTGAATTTCGTCGGTTGTTGATAAAAGAATCTTCTCAGGAAGTTCACCTGTGGTTTCTTTTAAACATGTAATCTGTTTGATAATCATTGGTTGTTGCTTGTCTTTGGCATGTTTTGATCAGTTATCATTTGATATTTGAACAAGTTCTCTTCTGATAAGATTTGCCCAGCTGTCTAAAGACCTATCAGTAACATGGTGGGAATTCTATTAATGTTGCTGTGATGATATTTTATATAGCAACTTCCTTCGGATTTGATTGGATTCTACAGTTCGACGGCATTCCCTGCAGGCAGGGATCGTCAGGTTACCACTCTTCTGTGCTAAATTTGCGCTGGTTTGCTGTGTATCTTCGATTGCCCCTTGGTGATACTTGAAGCTTGATTTGAACGTGCTGTGTAGATGCTAGGCATGGCGATGTCCATCTTTGGTATCCTCGCCTCGCTAAATTAGCTCTTCAACAAAAACAAGGAAATCCTTGCTCACCTTGCGCAAAAGCAGGGCAGGCAAAGAAACTAGACACGCTTTTTGCCAATTAGCCTTGCCAGACAAGAGTGGGGAAGAGCCCGAAACATACCCTTAAGGCTTCTCGGCCTGTCCCTAATTAATCAAATTGGGCCACTAACAAAAAGCTTAACGGGTGCCTTAAGGATAGATCATTAGAGCATCTTCATCCGGTTCTTTATCCTGCTCTTCATTGTATATTTAGCTAGTATAACCTAAAAAATGGACTCCAACCCATGTTTTATCCCCCTCTTCAATTTTACCCGCTGGCTATTTCCTTCCGCAGTGGCTGCTATCGGCGGCGGCGCCGCCGCCATCACGATTTCGCGGTCCCGCGGCTTCCTCCTCCCGCGCCTCGAATCTCCTTCCGCGGCGCTCTCATCCCCCGCGCCTTCCCTTCGCCTCGCGCGCGTCCTCCCACCTCCCGCGACTTCCCTCCCGCGACGCGTCGCGCGCCGCCCGCCTCCCATCGGTCCACCGCGCAGCCACCGCCTCGCCGGCGAGCGCCCCTCCCCGCCGCCTCCCACTAGTCCGCCGCGCCACCACCGCCTCGCCGCCTCCCACTGGTTCGACGCGCCGCCGCCCTCGCTGCCTCCCGCCGCCCCTCCCACTAGTCCGTCGCGCCGCCTCCCATCGTCCGCGCGCGCCTCCCGCCGGCCTCCCCAGCCTCTTATCCGATTCGTAGAACTGACTGCTGCTGTGTGCGGTGGATTGGTTCCTCTTGGTGTAGGATGCTTGTATTTGCTAAATGTTGGGTATGTCAAAAATTTTCAGTGATTGCTTGTGTTGGTTTCTTGCATGGTCAATTATTGACTGTCACTGCAAATGTTGTGGTTTATTGCATGGTTTACTAATGGTTCATTAATTCTTGCAAGTGATCGAGAAAGACCGCTCGCCACTACTACAAACAAGAGGCCTAGGGTTAGTTCTACTTCCACCACTACCAGTACTACTTCTTCAGGATGCTCTAATTTCCCTTGTAAAACTGTTAGCTTGATCTGGAGTTTATGATTGAAAGAGTAGCATAGTAGTTCATGTTCATGAATTCATGAAATTTGAACGGATAAAATTCTTTGGATGCTCTAATTTTATCCCATAATTTTTTTTAACTTTGTACTTGATAAGATTCCTATAGTTTGTTCTTTTTTAAACTGGTGATATGAACAATTAGAAGCTTTATTTCAATAGGAATTGCAGGAAATTATCGACCAGTTCATCTTCCTATAGCTTCCAATTTTTCTGCTCATAATAAAAAAGATCCAGTTCATCTTCATAATATAAAACTTTATGCAAGAATGGTCTTCTTAGTGCAAAAACCTGCAAGTATAGCTTAATTAGCCATCTATATAAGGGGCATGATAAGCTAAAATTAAATACATAGACAGTGGTCAGTTCGAAAAGGAGAGAAAGCATCAATTGAAAAAGGACTACCTTTGGTCACAAAACTTTCTTTGCTTAAGTACAATACCGTCGATTGAATGCACTAGCAAAAGGAATCAAAGAATAGTTTCCTAAGATCAAATATAAAAGCATGAGTGACTTTCTTAAATCTAGGCATACCGTCGTTGAATGCACTAGCATCAAGTACACGAAGGAAAAATAGTAGTATATGGCTATATGCAAAGATAGGAAACCAAGAATATGGCTATATGCACAGTAGGAAACAGAAGAATGTTAACTTAAGATGTCTATCGACATGAAACAATTAAATCACCACAAAATCCAACAACCATACCCATCATTTGTTTATGTACTAAGTAGTCGGATGTTCATATTTGGAGTCTTGGTGCTTGTAATGTTCTTGGGTATTTTCTGGCCATTGTATTGAGTCTTGTCGCATTGTCATGTGGGTTTATTTTTATTTGCAACTATATCTCAAGTCCTATGCAATATGCATTCGATAGTCCTCAAACATGCTCAAACATGCACATGAGAACCTAGCTAACATCTGTTTCCCTAGCATACTGAGAGCGACATCATGCTCCAATGTTCCTAAAAGATCGTAATACTAGCTTTCAAAGTGCAGAAGCAACTTCTCCGGTTGCAAAATTGCATATAACCAAGCTAGCCCTGATTAATTACCCTTCGTAGCCTACACCAACCAGTTCATCTTCATACAGTTTTAGTCTATGTATTTAATTTGTCTCAAACAAACTGGATCTTTTTTATTATGAGCAGAAAAATTGGAAAGGTTCCTTGTGATGTGTGAGGCTCTTTTTGTAAACTATAGATTTTTAATTTCTTGTGTATCATAAAGCTGTCAAGTTTGTTCATACATTTTAACAACTACAATGTTTGATTGATTACGAGTTTTGCCATGGAAGGTTATATGCACATCCCGAGGCGAGATAATCTTGATGGCAGCGAAGAAGTTTGGGGTGATCCATTTATATGCCCCCCTGAGGAACAAACTTGTGCAGTTGCACAAGGTTCTCAGCCTACTGGAGGCAATGATGAATATTCTCAACATACCAAAAGCAGCAAGAAGAGGACTAAGAATTTTCCGCCGAGGAAGATGAGAAGTCGATCGGTGCATGGCTAAATGTGGGTCTTGATCCGATTGAAAGCAATAACCAATCGATGTCAAGGTATTGGCAGAGAATGCATGCTGCCTTCTATGAGCACAAGGATTTTGAATCGGACCGTTCAGAGACATCTCTTATGAACCGCTGGTCAATTATCAATGCGAATGTTAGCCGTTTCTGTGGGGTTTATGCTCAGGTAGTGCGCAGGAAGCAAAGTGGATTAACGGAGCAAGATAAGGTATTGTTTTGTCCTCCCATCAATTTGGTTACTTTCTGGTTCTCCAATAATCCTTTATGTTGGTTGATATTTTCAGATAGATCATGCAAAGGCACTATACAAGAACGGTCACCCAAAGAAGCAATCTTTCTTGATAGACCATTGCTGGAAGAAACTATGTTATGAGCAGAAGTGGATTCAGAGGACAGACAAGTCCCAGAATGAAACAACAAGAAAACAGGCACCAAGTGGTGATAGTCCCTTGAACTGTAGTCCGGAAGCAATGAGCAGGCACTGATGAAGCAATGACAAGGCCTCCGGTAGAAGCAAGAGAAGGAGCGACAACGTCGAGGAAAAGACCTTATGGTGATGGAGAGAACCACTTGAAGGAGGTGATGAGCGATTTACGGATCAACAAGAAGGAGACCGAAGATTTGAGGAGTTGAGGAAGAAGGAGCGCAATGACGAGAGGCTACGGCTTGAGCGGAAAGGCTCGAAGCTGCAGCAGAAGGATGTTGAGATGAAGCAAAGGAGTGAAGACGAAAGAATAATAAACATTGATATTAGTACAATGAGTCCAGATCGCAGTGAGTTTTACAAGATGTTAAAGGATGAGATATTTACTCGTCGGTTTGGCGTCTGCAGCAAGCTAGTTGTGTCCATGAATACTTTACAAGTTTTACATGAAGCTAGTTGTGAACTGGACAATGTTTCTTTGGATGTATGGTTATATATGTTCGAGAGAACCAATTTGTGAATGGTGTCTTGCATTGTTGCTTGGATTGTTGACTTATCTTGTGAAGTCTTTGTAGGGTTAATAGGAACTGAAATTTTACCCTTCAGTTCAAATAGAAAAAGTGGCACTATTTGAGTCTTGTGCTTGATGAAATGAAAATAGTTACTCTGTTGGTTCTTCTGATTCTTGATGTTTTGTCAAGAAAGCTGGATGAGGTGGTTTGCATTGCAGCGGATGGTGGGTGTGAAGTTCGAACATGTGCATAGCTTGGAGATATCTGCTCGCAGGATTAGTTTAGTACTAATTTGGTCCATGAGCCGAATTGTTGGGATCCGCACTAGTCACCGGGGTTATGTGCTATAGAGTCGGATGGATTTGTTAGCTATCGTATGTGTGGTATTTGGAGTGTGGAAGTCTGCTTTTGCTTCTCTGTTATTCTGTAGCTATTCTAAAACGGAATTACATGGAGTAGAGAAGCTGAAGCAAGGCGCATTCTCGCATTCTGCACCACAAATGTCTTTCTTACGTGAGTTTCTTTGGTTGTGTCACCATGCAGTAGTGTCCCTATTAAAAACATTGCTCCTCTTGTTTTTAGAATGTAGATATTTAGGATAGTCCCTTTGAAAGCATTCTGTATTCCTTTGGAAATTTCATACTCCCGAAAGCGTTTTGTATTGCCGATTAAGACATCTAGTATCTTGAGATGGGTATCGGGAGACTGCTTTGGCCACTGTGTAAATTATTTACCATCTATCTCGGTTTGAATAAAATGATTGGATCTCGGGCATCGAATGAATGTCTGTCGGCTAAAAGATTATTTACCATTCACGGAATCTTCGATACTCTGTTGTTTGTACTTCTTGTCGCACGTGGTGATGTCAACAAAGAAAGGCCCAAAATAATTCAGCCCACAAATTTAAACCATTTAAAGAGGGAGAATAGCTAGGCCATTGGAATGAATACTCAAATAGAGAGCTGCAAATAATAGCTAGCCTCTTCATCCTAGGAAATAAAGAGGGAGAAATAACTAGTGGGATAGAGATGCTCTTAGAGGGGACAATTTGATTATTGGTATTTAGGACTAATACTAGTAGCCACACAACCATAGGGTAATAGTCACACACCCGGGGGGGGGAAGCAGCGGCCAGGCCCCTACCCTCCACCTCTGAGCTCCACGGGGCCTTTTATATAATTTTGTAATCCTATTATTAAACACGTCCTACTTTATTAAAATACATGTTAGCGATAATCCACCACAATACAATTTTTAGCTCTCTGTTTGACCTATGTTCTTGTGTCCAAAATATCTCTCGCACCAAAGTTGGTTCAATTCTATTTACTCCTCTCTCTTCAGCATACAGGCGAAAACGCTAGATAACAAAAACTATTTTATCAAAACGCGGCCTCCAATGTAGAGTAAATCTTTTAACAATTACATTTAGATGCCGCTTGGTTATGTTAAAATAAGTTGATTTATAGCTAAAATTATATAGCTGGCTAAAATTATACTATAACTGATGGTGCCTTATTTAGCGTAACTAAATTTAAAAAATTTAAAATAAAAAAATAGGTTAGTTCATCACGAATATAGAGAATAGAGTTAGCAAAAAAGCTAAAATATTAAAAAACGAAATTTATAAATAATTATAAATAAATCAGAATATAGGAGGTTAAATCGAAATGAGGAGCCTGTTTAGGGTTTTAGGCTCGCGTGCCTTACTTCGAACTTCCAAGGAGACGAACTCGATCACCGGACAATAGTAGCACTTGAGCAGCGGAACCCCCGACTGCCTCCCGTCTCCGGTCCCCCTCTCCCTCCCAAAAAAAATCTCCCCTCAAAACGCCCGCCTAAAAATGGCGGGCCTCGGCGGCGGCGGCGGCTGGGGCGGCTACGACGACGATGACTGGGGTCTAAGTGCGGAGCAGCTCGACCAGCTCGAGCAGGACGCCTACCGCAAGCTCGCCGAGCGCAAGGCCTCCTCCTCCACCGCCTCCACCGCCCCCGCTACCTCGCCGCTCCCCTCCCGCGCCCCCGCACCGGCGGCCACGGCCTCTTCGCCGTTAAGGAATAACCACCCCGCCTCCAGGGCCTCCCTGGAGTCTCGCTTCGGCAAGGTTAGGGTTTTCTCCGCTCATTTGCTTTTTTTTTTGGGGGGGGGGGGGGTGTTTCTTGTTTGCGAATTGGGGACTGTTATCTGCAACACGGCAAATTGAAAAAACTTTATCGCTCTGATGGTTAGTGCATTTGGAATCATGTGTCTTTTCGTGAATGTGGTGTTCATTCTGACATTTTCCTTTCTTTCTCTACCTAGCTCTTTACAGTGATTTGTTTCCAAGAAATGAAGGGGTTCTTGTGCAAGAATTCGTGTGGCTGGTAATGTCGTGCGAAAGTGCGGCACGAATTCAGCTCAATGCACATATGCCACAAATCTGCCAACTTCCTCATTCTTTCTAGTTGAGTTTTTTTTGGGAAACTGGGTTTTCTGATTGTAGGCTGCCGAATTTGGACATTGATTTTTAAGCTCATCGTTTGTGCACAACAAAAAATTCAAACAAGTTTGAAACTCTTTATGGTCAATGTTTTGGAACGTTGGGAGGTTTGTGGTTCAATTACTATTGGGTTTGGTGATAAGAAGCTCAATCTTGATGCAGGAGCCTTTTTAGATCTGTTCACTTCATTGTTGTTTTGTAGAGTTTTGTATAAGTCCCGCATTGCTGTGTGAAATGCAGAAGTCAGAGCTTTTTTCTCTTGGTCAAAACATTTCATGGTTTCTGGCTGAAGAATTGATGGCTTTGGTGCCTGGATGATCAGGGATAGGATTTGTTCATTGTTTGTTTTGCCAGTTGATCTAGTAAACTTAAGGACTGTGAGTGCTACATTGCAGCTGCACAATATCGCAATAAATCTGTATCTCCTTACGTTCAGAGAGTTAAGAGGTTTTTGTTTAGAAAATCATGAGAGCACCGAGAGTACGAGAGTTACTGTTACAGTGTCACGATCCTGGCCATTTTCTTCCACTAAAAGTCTCATTGAAGTATTAAATTTGAAATGTTTAAGGTATTTGACCCCATGTGTTGATAAATTTGAGAACTATCCACCCTGTGAACTATGACCATCATTTGGAAGTTTGCAATTATATGGTTGAAGGGGCTCGGACCTCTGGGTCTGGTGATCACAAACAAAATTCGGTGGCTGTAGTTGACATTTCCTTTTTAAGTCATTAGTAAGCATTTTAGCTTCTCTTGCTTACTGCATTACATGGAGCATTGAGATTCCATGCTTTGGAAGTGTTGTTATGGACAACTTTGGAGTTCGTGATGCTTTATTTTAAGTTCTTTTGAATCCTTTGTGTTTTCAAATGATTGCGAATTTGGAAAGAAGTTGATGTTTTCTGACACACAGATATTTCTTAACATGGGATAAAACTTGATGAAGGTATAGTTGATATTATATTATGAACCAAAAGCCTATTGCTCTAAATGACTCCACAAACTACTTCAATGGATTTTCATAATAATGTTGGTGAATGAGGCATGCTATGAAGTACGGACAATTTTTTCATTGTCATTCTTCGAAGAGATGTAGGTTTTTTGGGGAGCTTATTAATGCCTTCATTTGCTGATTTGTTGTTTTGATTTGCCCATCATTTGGACCAGCTGATATTAATTATAGAGATCACACATTTGTTTGATGGAAACAGAATTTATCTATTTCATATAATCATATTATATTGCTAACCTCCATTATGCTGATAAATTGGATCCCAGATCCCTGTACCATTCCTCATCGTTCCCTAACTATTTTTTAGGTAGAATCTGTTTCACCTTCCCGGATTTGTCAATCAAACACATCGGGAAATGCAGGTATACAACATTCTTGATGCTTTCTTTTTGTCCTAATATGAATTGTGGCTTATCTCATTTTTCCCCACTTGCCATTCAAGTGAATAATAGTCAGGGCAGTTCGCCTAAGATATCTGTACATCTTTTCCTTCATTCTAGCGGTGGGATTGCAGCAAAGTTCTCTTATCACCAGGTACAACCCCCCCACCAAATTTTTAATCAGTTGTCACTGAATAATATTACGAACTATGTATACGTGCTTACTTCTTCTTTTTTTTTTCTCAGAAACTTGTGGATGCATTTCGCAAGATCCCGAAAGCTAGCTGGAATGGGAGAGAAAGGTTTTTTCGTTCTATCTATTACTTGACAATTTTACCATATGTTTTCTATGGCAGTGCAAATCTTGATACCTGCTGTAACTCGCACCTTATTCCTGATTCTATTTTACTTAATTTGTTTAAACCTTAGGGTTTGGACATTCCCTCCCTCATCTCTATCAATAGCAGAGGAAGTTCTTAATGCAGTACCTGGATTAGCTGTTGAGGTAACAATTTTTTTATGTACTTCGAAAAACTTGGTTGCTGTTTGTTGTAATGACCCCCTATGTTGTTTTGATTAATTTATTTTATTGCCTTCTGGCTTGCTTGGCGTGCGATGTTCCCGCTACTGCATCATTCTTACGATGGTTATTTAGCTTTCTGGTTTGAAAAATTCAAATATAAGATACTTCTCCAAGGTTGTTAAAAACATACTCTGTAATGCTTAAAGCATTACAGCATGAAAATCGTGCAGTTAGAAAACAACTGTTATGGCTTATCAGGGCATTTTGTGTAGGTGTCCACTTTTTTTATTTTTCATTTCGTGAGGAGGTTTAGAAAGGTTGTATTATCAGTTTACTGCAAAAAAGAACTCAACAGACACATGGCGCAGGCCTCAGTGTGCTATCCTTGATATCATTGGAATCTTTTGTAAACTTCAAGCAAGGCCTACCTAACAGTTTCTGGCCTATGAACAATAGCTTGTTGATTCATGCGTCTACCAAACTGGTTATTAGTTGTTATTTTGTGATTGACAGTGCACTATTACTGGCACTAAAAATGTAGCACCCTAGGCCCAAAATTCACTCAAAGCCCACCCGACGTGGGATGTGCCCACATGCGTGGACATTCTCAGCGAGGTGACTTTGTTTAGCATCTCTGTTTGACTCTTTTTCAGCAGCTCTCTCACAGTTCATTTGGTTCTGCCAGTCTAGCTTAGACGTCTCCTCTAGGTATCTATTGGGTTCTAGACTCTGGTTCATCTTTCCATATGACACCAGACTCCACATCTCCCACTTCAGAAGGACCTCTTGTTTTTTCTATCTTTGTTCAGATAGATGACGATACCCCTTCGTCTGTTAGCTGTCAGGGCATTCTTTTGTCAACTGACTTTTTTTGTTACAAATGTTTCTCATGTTTCCCATCTTACTATGCGGCTTCTCTTGGTTGGTTAGCTTATTGATATTGGCTGTAGGGTTGGCTTTAACTCTCACTCCTGTTTCGTCTAGGATCAACGGATAGGGATGGTACTTGGGATTGGCCGACACCGTAGGGATTGTCAGGGTCTCTTTATCCTTGACTGCCTCTATTTTCTGTCCACCTCAGTTGCTCCTATCGTCTTTACGTCTACCTCCACTGCCACTACCTCTGGAGTTTTTGCATAGTGGCATCATCTTTTGTCTAACAGTACATGTGCTATCAGTATTGCCTGTGACCCAGTGAAGTATGAGCTCACCAAGCATATTGGTGTGGATGCTTCATACACTCGCTCACAGGTTCAGGAGGGAGTGCTTGTTCTATAGTTTGTGCTCTCAGAGTTACAGATTGTTGGCTTCTTCATGAAGACACCGACTAGGATGCAACATTTGTATTTTCTCTCCAAACTCAGTGTGGGTGATCCACCATGAGTTTGGGGGTTAGAGTAGGCATATTCCTTTGTATTTTCTTTTATGTGTAGGGCATATTCCTTTGTATTTTCTATATATTGCCCATTAGGCCTCATGAATATATGCACAATGTTCATAACAGGTCTAACATAATCGAAGTAAAACTGCTACTTTTCCTTTGAAGTTGTCTTAACTATAGCATAATTGTTGATGGTGTCAAGATTCAGCTTTGAGCATCTAGAGATATTCATTCTGACCATACCATGTAATTTCCTACCAGGTTCATAAGTTGGACCCGCTAGTTCAGCGTGCTTTAGCTGCTGCTTTAACTGTCAAAGATCTTCAAGGTATCTAAAAGTTCTAGAAAAACATTGGAAATACCACACCTTGCTTGTAACATTTTGCTTTCACTTGATGATAAGATACTGCTTGAACTGAGCAAAATTTTTACATGCAGTTGATACTGCGGTGTTGTTGCATATAGCTGTCTTGCTTTCTTTATTATCCCCTAATCCACTTTTATTATAATAAAATATGTGGAAGAAGCCAAATATTTCTGTATGCAGTCCTGCAGAATGTAAACCAGAATATGAATCTTACGAAGGGTTGTTACATCCCTTGGCGTTTGGCTTTCAATGCCTTGGCTCTTTTCTAGTCTTTCATCAATCATCAGATGCTAACCTCATTGTTTATATTTGGGGGGAAAGATTTGTATGACAGGATTCCAACTGACGTTGAGTCGAAGCTTATGCCATTTCAGCGTGAAAGTGTCAGGTCGGCTATGCAACATTCTTTGATTCTTGTTTCCACAGCAGTGGGAGATATCATTTTTCTAGATTTGCTTGTGCTGTTGTGCTCAATCATGTTAAGCTTAGTGGAACTAAAATTATTTGCTGTTAAATATGGCAGATTTCCCTTTAATCAAGATTAAATATTTGTCTGGTCAATATTTTTATCTCATGGTTTGATGTAAGGTTGAGCATTGTAATTCAAGAGTGACCCATACTATAAATATTATGTTAGTCTTGATTCTTGGTCCCCAACTAGTCATCATGATAGATTGCAAATCTTGATCTTAGTAGTAATAAAACCCAAGACTAGGAGCCTAAGCATATGCCTTCCAATTGTTGAACAAGCCCAATACAGCCATAACTAACTGCATGATTACGTGTGTTTGGACTTAAAATATATTACCGCTTTACCATTTTCAATACATCCTACTTTTTCTTTGTTGTTATTGTAGGTTTGTTTTACAGCATGGGGGCAGAGCCCTGATAGCAGATGAAATGGGTCTTGGAAAGACATTACAGGTACTAGTCACTACATACATTTTGTCTGGATCATTATGAATTTATTGTGCATTTATATGCTTTCTACATTCATGACTTTTGGTATTTTCTATTTGCTTTCCAACCAAACTTGAACTTGATTTAGCATGCAATATTTTGGCACTCTCTTCTTCCATCAGGACATGGAAGTATGGTACTTGTTGTCGTTGAGGGCATTTTGAGAATTTCCCATTTAGTTTTTTGGATTAAAAAGAAAAGAGGGAGAAAGAGAGGGGCCCACCAGTCGGCTTGAGAAAGGAAGAGAAAGGGAGGGAGACGGTTGGCTCGGTGCTGGCTTCCTCGTGTGCACGGCGTGGGGGTCGCGGGGATCGATCCTGATCACGCCCACACCGGCGTTTTCGGCGGGCTGGTGGTGGCGACACCCCTCTCCTTTTAACTGACTCCAGTTCCTCTTCTTCGTGTGTGAGATCCAATCGAGTTTGCCCTCCTCTTTCTTCTCTTCCACCGCGAGGAAACCCTAGGGTATTGAGCTCTGATGGCGACAACCTAGTTCAATTCCTCAGCTCCAACAACCTGATGCCTTTTCCTCGGTGAGGGCGGAGCTCCCTGATATCGATCTAAGCGACTTCGGCTCCAGCTTTGAGCTGAATCCAAGCGGCAACACTGACGTGTCTTCGGTCTTGGGCTATAGCTTTGGGATATGGCGGCGCTGATTTTGCCGTCTTGGAGGTGGTCTAGTGGTGGTGGTGTTCTTGCACGGTCTTGTTCAATTGTGTTTGTGCTTGTGTGTTTCGGCAACCTTAGTGCTTGGCCAGTGCTAAGATTAGTTCTTGTGTGGCGTTCTCCTACCCTCGACCTCACGTTTGTGGTGTTAGTCGGCTTGTGTGGGTGGTTTTGTATCTCCAAGAACCACGCCACGGTGCAAACGGCGGCAATAGGTTTTCTAGGATAGCGTCGTGGACGACGTGCCTAGCCGTGTGTTTACTGCCTTCTAGACGGTTTAGAGTGTTGTCTCCTCGTGAGTTGCCTTTGTTTCTTGTAGCTCTTTTGCAATTGTGAGCTGTTTTAGTGCTGTTTAGTATTGATAATATTATTCACTAGTTTTGGGAGACAATTGCATGACAATCTGTTGGAGAATTGTTTGCTTGATGAGGAGTTGTGGTCTATTTGAGATTGCGATGATAATTTAGGAATACTTTGGTAGTATATGAGTTGTTGGCAACCTGATTACTTGCTGTCCTGATCTTGCCGTAGCTTTAATCTTGTCACATTGCCTTCGGTCAGTACTGTTCTCATCTCCTTTTGAGCCATATTTAGCATTGTCATGTTATCGCTATTATATTCGAAGTGCAATTGATTAACGTGTTAAGTAGTAAGGCTCAAATTAGCAGAATATCTAGAGATTATCATTATGATCACTGTATTAGACCTATTGTGTCGAGGGGGCCTTGTATCCAAATACAAGAGTAGTCGACATTTGAGGGCAATTACCATCTAAATAACAATTTGAGCAATATGCTAATTGTTCTTTTATTTTTAGCAGCCTTGTTAAGCATGATTTCATACTTAAATGACTTGGAAAAGATTTATGATCTTGCAATTATTTTAATATTTCTCTTGTCATTGAATCTATGTTGGAAATATGCTTTATTACTCATTTATAATTCTGAAAATTTATTTAAATATTTGCTGAAAACCGCGTTCTCTACAATAGTACTTGGTAGTGCGGTATGCATGGGAGTGTACCAGCTATACCTACCAAGAGCTTGGGGTCGGGGCGCAAATCAATTAATAAAAGCTTGATCAATTTACCTTTAGTATTTTGGACTACTTAACATTTGCATTGTGCTAATTGTTTGTGTTAGAGGAATTAGTGATGGCTTATTTACTGTTTGATAAGACGTAGAGTATATTAGTTCTTTCAGGCATTATTTTGTAGCCCAATTTTCTCTATGCAGGCAATTGCTGTTGCTTCATGCCTTCATGATGCCTGGCCAGTTCTTGTAATCTCTCCATCTTCCTTGCGATTACATTGGGCTTCTGTGAGCACCTTCTATTTTTTTAAATTCCTATCTTTCATTTCAACAGCAGTTTCATTCATAATGGAAATTTAAACTTGCTACTTTGTAATTCTAACAGATGATTCAGCATTGGCTTAACATCCCTACGGAAGATATCTTGGTACATCCTCTTTGTTTTCTTAATAGAAAAATGGATATCAGTGCTGTTCTTTTTTTGGATTAATTTCCATGTTTTCAGTATTAATTGCTCATGAAAATCTCGCATCAATACCAATTGCTTATTTTTTTTCCTTCACTAGTCTTCTGTAATTATTCTAAATCCCCTGTTCCTGATCTAGTTTACCTAATATCTGTATTTCTATGAAATTACGTCTCCACCAGCAAATCTGCTCCTTATTTTCTACTGATCATGATCATATGGTGCACAGAAAAACAATATATGCTTGGAGCATAACCCTTGCGTTTCCTCCCTTGAATGTTAGCCCCCGTTTGTGTTGGGTTCAATTTGTGCGGTCAGGTGCATAAGCATGAATATTTGTGTTACTATGTTGGTGTTGAGGTCGGTGGTCTCTCTTCTAAAATTAGGCCTCAGAGCCTCTCTACTATGTCAGGGAAGAGTCCTGCCGACGGTTAGATGAGGCGAGCGTCCTACCCTTGGCTCTCATACCCGTACTCAACCAAGTTTTACCACAACATTTAGTATCAGAGCTAACTGCTGCTCTGCCATCCATGACAAGCCGCGGGGGTTTTGATCCCATCAAACCATGAGCTTCACGATTCCATTACTTAGGGCTTCCGACCTGTGATGTCAAGGAAGACCCACAACTTTGGTTGAATCGTTTTGAGCAATCTTTAAGGAACAACAGACGATGGAGGAAGAGGAGTGGTTGGCATTGCACCACTTGACGGGGAGTGCTGCTCTGTGGTACTGGCAGCTGGAGTGCCACGCTTTGTTAAACACGTTAACCTCCGTTTTGCTCACGTGGAGAAGACCGCCGCTGGACAGAGGCAACCTTTCTCCTCGGCGTAGGCACCAAAGGTGAAGCCTGGAGAGAAGTCGTCGTTGGTGAAGGCGGTAGCGTGACCAACGCCGATGATGGCAATGGAGACAGTGATGGCAGCGCCGCCATTGCAATGGTAGGTGTCGCCTTTTGCTGCTCCTCCATCTTGGACATGGTAGCAACCGGCGGCGATGGTGACTTAAAACCGCAGTAATATGCTGGGCCTTCTCCCAAAGCGATTCAACTAAGATTGTGGATCTTTCTTGCTATCGAAGGTCGGAAAGCTTAGGTAGTGGAATCGTGAAGCTCGGATCTTCATAGGATCAAAACCCCACTGCTTGCCATGGATGGTGGAGCAGCAGTTGGCTTTGATACTAAATGTTGAGGTCGGTGGTTAGATACGGGTCCAAGAACTGAGGGTAGGGCGCTCGCTCTCATTTAGCCACCGGCAGGGCTCTTTCTTGACGTGGTAGAGAGGTTCTGAGACTTGATTTTAGAACAAGAGGGAGACTAGAGACTTGTTTGATTGTTCATTGCTTGATAATAATAGGTAATGCTGTTCCTTTTATAGGGATGTGTAAACTTGACCTCTAAAAAACCTATCTCTATATTAAGAAAACTAATTCCTAATAATATAAAACTTATCTCTAATACATAGAATAAATCTGAAAGGAAATAATCCTAAATAATAAGAAAATTAATTATTATATTCCTAATCCGTGATATGCTGCTAATGCTATCAAACTAGGTAGGTACTTTTCACCTGTTGCTGCAGTACCCCTGCGGGTACCGTTCGCAAGCCGATATAGTACTAGCAGTGCTGTTCACGAGCTGATACAGAACTAGCAGTGCTGTTCACGTGCCTGCTAATCTTGATCCATAACAGTTGAACATTTTTTTATCTGTTTCCTGCTTTCCCTTATCATATTTGACAGTAATCATAATCACCATTCTTAATTTGTATAATATATGATCCTTATGCCCCCCTTTTGTGATTATGTCTTCTTCCATTTCCTTGATGAACATAACTCTTGTTCATTTCCTAGATCACAGAAACTCTTTGTTTTTAATTCTGTAAGAAGAATTGTACTTTTGAAGTGGTTGCATGCCATTCAGACAATATGCATACACTGTAGCATTGGATTTTGAAAAGGTCTCTTAGATGTACTGGTTACAGGAACCAAGATGCTGTTACCTCCCATGTTTAGTCTAATGCTTCATTGCCGCTTTTCATGGAGATACAGTTGCTACTGTTGATAGTGGCACTCAATGAAGAAAGAAAGGAACCACTAAGCCACATTTATGGTAGCTGTGTTGCATTTTTTTATTTTCTATGATTCATCTTGCATGTTTTTTCTTTTCTATGATTCATATGGTTCATATAGAAGTCATATTTGATTGGAACTTGATGTGGAAGTACATAGTTTGGCAAATGACAAGTCTAGCATATAAA
The DNA here is from genome assembly GCA_036346575.1 of Dendrocalamus sinicus. Classification (NCBI taxonomy): domain Eukaryota; kingdom Viridiplantae; phylum Streptophyta; class Magnoliopsida; order Poales; family Poaceae; genus Dendrocalamus; species Dendrocalamus sinicus. Next base: position 2,919,386 of record CM070660.1, on the reverse strand, counting down.
CAGATCATATACAGATGTATTTCATCCATCCATAAATAACACTTACGATTTACAAATATGATTATTTTTTCCAGGTGGTATTACCACAAACTGGAGGATCAAATAAGGCAGGATTCAGATTGGTATATTCAAATACCAAAGGGGATTTTCACTTGGATGGGGTCTTCAATGTGATATCTTATGATGTAGTCCCCAAGATACAAAGCATGCTTCTGGACTTGGATTTTAAGGTAGAGATCTGTCTTTTTTTTTTTTTCATTTTTGAGCATGGTTTGTGGGAGGTTACATTTCGGCATAATGTGTTCCTCATTTCACAGGTTGTTCTTTAATATTTAGCTATTGAACACATATAATAGCATGCTTTCTTCTTGAGTAACTCATTTGAAGTTTAATGTTTTCAATGCCCAAGTATGACTCTGTAATGTTCTTCACCAGAAGATTGATGTGGCACCCACAAAAGATAATTAATTGCAGAGAGTAATTTGGCATTTGCACCTATACATCGAACATGATTGCACTAATATCAAATAGATGAACAAGGACGCACATGTAGTTGAAGATTGCTTGGATGGAGCTTTGCTGATATATAATTTTGGGGAACTTGATTTTAGCATGGGATGGAGCAATCAATTTTTTTACATACCAAGAGATTTATCATGTTAAGAACACTGTCTCTGTCTTGGCAGGCCCAATAAATGTACCTAATTGATTAAATCATAACTACTTTGGGGATTGAGCTATCACTTTGTAGGACTGAAACAAATGAGCAGGGTTATTAAGGCGTCAAGCGTCGCCTAAGTGGTAAGGCTGTCCGGCGTGGCAAGGCGTCGCCCCTGCCTTGCCGCTCGTGACTAAAGCGTCCATCGCGCCGCGCCGCCGTCTCGAACGCCGCGCTCGCGCCGCCGTCTCCAGCTGCCGCGGCCGTCGATCTCAGTGCTGCGCGCGCGCAGCCATCTCCAAGCCGCCACGCCCGCGCCGCCGTCTCCAGCCGCCGGTGGCGAGCGGTGGCGTCGCGATAGGGGAAGGCGGCGCAGGTGTGGCGGCATGGAGATGGCAGCGCGGCAGCAGGGGAGAGGTGGAGCGGAGTGCCGGAGTGGCTACCGGCGAAGAAGAGAAAGAGAGAGGAGAGGCGTCTGTGGTGAAGAAAGGGAATGAGAGAGAAGGGAATTTGGGGGCGGGCGTCTGTGTCTCTGTGACTCGATCTGGGGCGGCCGGCTAGGGTTAAATGGGTGGGGTGTGTTTTGGTATTTTTACAATTTAGTCTCTAGAGTTTTACGAAATTACAATTAGGTCCTTCACCCTCTTTGGATTTCTTCTGATTTAGTCCTCCATAACTCCGTTTTCTTCGCCTTATGATGTGTGTAAGGCGTCTCCTCGCCTCACGCCTTACCGCTTAAAAGATGTGTGGGGGGTGGGTCGCCTTACCGCCTTAATAACTTTGCAAATGAGTTTTCAACTAAACCTCGGGAAGAAAGGGATCAATTCCATTTTGCTCACCGACGCATTTGTCGACTTTTGTTGGTGCCTCTTTGAGCAACTGAAGTAGTTAGGTGTCTTTTTGGTCAAAGGGTAAACGGATTGACTAATTTCATTTTATTTCCATCATATGGAAGTAAAGATGCTGTCCTTATTGGATATTCCTTTCACTTTGTATTGTGCATTTTGTACACTGCTGATGTTGAACAGTTCCTTCATTTTGCATGTATGGGACAACTAGAACTAGTGACCACTTATACTCCCTTTAAATGTTTTTCATTCAGATAGTTATAGCCGATGAATCGCACTTTATGAAGAATGCCCAAGCGAAGAGAACAATTGCTTCACTTCCTGTTCTGCAGGTTTGACATTTATTATCAGCAAAGCATTTTTCATTTTGGGAGCATAAATATTTTATGTACATGGTATTGGGTGGGTTCTTTTGGGCTGACAGTACACTTTTTACTACAATTTTCTTATTGACTACGCTTTGAAAAAACATATCGTTTAAAAATTAGTTACTGTAGACAGTACAAGAATAAGCCAATTTTAAGCCTAAAAGAACCCAGCCATTATGGCTTAATTTGATTCAATAGTTTTGGTAATGTACACCACTTTATCCCAACTTGTCATACTTTGGTTATTTGGTGAACTTCTGTAGTTATTTCATATTTTTCTTTCTGATCCATAGAATTTCCAAACTTTATAAAGTTCTACATGCTCTGATCTTGCAGAATGTTTTCTAGTTAATCTCACCAGTTCCTTAGGATGTATGTGTTTTCTTAAACTTGATTCCAGTGACCAGTAAGATTCCCAATCAAATTGACATGGTCAGTTTGAACAAAACTAATCAATTGGTACTTTATAATCACAGAAAGCTCAATATGTGGTTTTGCTAAGTGGCACTCCTGCTTTATCTCGCCCTATCGAGTTGTTTACTCAGGTAAATGTTGATGTTGTTTTTGTATTAAGTTGCACATATTCACTGCTAAATTTTTCCTACTGTGGAGAAACTATTAAGTTTTTTCTACACATGCAGCTCCAGGTGTTGTATCCTACAGTGTACAAGAATGTACATGAATACGGCAATAGATATTGCAGAGGTGTAAGTACTTGCTTAATTAAATTACTTTCTTCACTTTCTGTCACCAGTTATGACTGATTTTACTATATGATTCTTCCTCAGGGATTTTTTGGGTTGTATCAAGGTGCTAGCAATCACGAGGAGCTGCATAATTTGATGAAAGCAACCATCATGATCCGCAGGTTGAAGAAAGATGTTCTTTCACAGTTGCCTGTTAAACGTAGACAACAGGTAACCTTGTTGGGGCTTTCACTGAGTTGGAACATAACAAATATGGGCTAACTTCATTCTGTAAATGGCACACTATTCTGGAATTCCTTTTAAATTCAACAGTTCCTCAAATCTTTTGATCGCTAACTCGACCTTTTGGATGAGTGCCTCATTGCCCAATTACTTCTGGGCCTCCTTGTGTTGACTTGGTTGTTTCTTCAGAATGCTTAAAATCAAAGTTTATTGTCCTATTTTTTAGAGAGCATAAGGCAGACACACATTCAACACACACCACCCACCCACCCACACACGCTTGAAATTTATCGGAGGCATCAAAGGTCTCATGGAGCGTGGGTATGCGCTTTTACACTGAAAGAACATGCATGTGTGTTCTTAAAATTTATGGGCACCAGCGCCAAGTCTAGAACTTGAACCCTGGTGGGCTAGGTGTCTACCCACATGCCTAGCCATCTGGCCAGCTTCTAGTTTACACACACGCTTGGAATTTATCGGAGGCATCAAAGGTCTCATGGAGCGCGGGTATGCGCTTTTACACTGAAAGAACATGCATGTGTGTGTTCTTAAAATTTTTGGACACCAGCGCCAAGTCTAGAACTTGAACCCTGGTGGGTTAGGTGTCTACCCACATGCCTAGCCATCTGGCCATAGGCCAGCTTCCAGTTTACACACACGCTTGGAATTTATCGGAGGCATCAAAGGTCTCATGGAGCGCGGGTATGCGCTTTTACACTGAAAGAACATGCATGTGTGTGTTCTTAAAATTTATGGACACCAGCGCCAAGTCTAGAACTTGAACCCTGGTAGGCTAGGTGTCTACCCACATGCCTAGCCATCTGGCCATAGGCCAGCTTCCAGTTTACACACACGCTTGGAATTTATCGGAGGCATCAAAGGTCTCATGGAGCGCGGGTATGCGCTTTTACACTGAAAGAACATGCATGTGTGTGTTCTTAAAATTTATGGACACCAGCGCCAAGTCTAGAACTTGAACCCTGGTGGGCTAGGTGTCTACCCACATGCCTAGCCATCTGGCCATAGGCCAGCTTCCAGTTTATTTCCCTATCTTCCACAGTGAGAGAACCTTTTGCGATGTAGCTTGTGGCTGATACTCTGATCTTTTAATTCCCTGTTATGCTGTTGTGATTCTTAACTATCTACACCTAATGTTCTTATCTTGTCAACCTGTTCAGGTCTTTCTACATTTAAGTGAGAAAGAGATGAAACATATCCGTGCTCTGTTTCGTGAGGTATTCTATTTTAACCTTGTTTCTGCCTTTTGCTTGCAAATGATAATTTGTAGCATATAAGAACTTGGAATCAGTTCTATGTACCTCAACGCATCAGCGTATATCATATAATTCTCTGCATTAATGAAGAGCTTTAGCATGGCGTGCTGAGATGACTTCTGTTCTTCCTAATAATTTGGTCATCCAGTGAGCCATTTGGTTCATATACACCACAAATTCTTAAAACTGAACTATATATTTCTTTTCAAGTTGAGCTGAAAAATAAAATTGTTGTTGTACTCTTGTAATCAACAATATATGCGCTTTTGAAATGGTTAAGCATTATTTTTTGATAAATAATAGAAGAACACTGGGGCATTATGTATTAGTCCTTTGTTTTGTCGCTGCAGCTGTGCAGCTATGAAGGTTATATTTTGTGCCAAAGAGCCGTGATGTGGTGTCCCTTTTTGTAGTTGGAGACTGTGAAGATTAAAATTCAGTCTTCTGACTCTAAGGAGACGATCGACTCTCTCAAATTTACTCAAAAGAATCTTATCAACAAGGTAATCTGAATATGCATGCTTTTATGCACCTCTACAGTTTTTGGTGTTATTTCCTAACTAGATTATAACCTCATTTGTAAACTAAGCTGCATAAAATCTACAAAAATGAAATGCACTCTTACCATATTTGATTTAGGTTTTGTCCTAGTGTGTGTAATGAATTTCAGCGGGAATTGTAAATTTTGTATTGTATTGGTCTTAAGCTTTTTTGATCTGTGGAATGACAATTAGGTATACTAGTTTTATCTTATTGGGCCACAATTTGAACCCCTTAGCTGAATAAGAATAAATAGTTTTTTTTACTGGTGCCAATTCGACCCCACTATAGCTTCAGCTCAATTGATGTGTCATGTATGCTTTGGATTAGAGTTCTGAATCTTGGGGTTAGTAGGTTCCTTTTCTGTCTTAAGGACGTTAGTTCTTCAGGTCGGTAGGCTGGTATGAAATCGGAACTTCAGTTATAATATCATGCAAATGCATTATTAGACTTTTACTTCCATCTTCAACTATCCAATATCAGGCGTGATCCAAAATTGCGATAGGGTTTTAGGTTTGTTATGGCAAACACATAGATTTTACAAACTTTCCTTCTTTTTTATGTGGTGAAGCTAACATCAAGCTTGGAGCATATTTCTTTTCCATTCTATATCGTTCTAATCAGTTTTTGTTATGCGTGCTTGTCATCAAGATGCCTTAAGCACTTGATTGTTGAAATAAACCAAATAAACTGCGAAAATTCTAGTTAGACATTTTTTTCCAATTAGCTTAGTATCATGGCTTGGGTTTGCAGTCCTTGGGAATGATTTTATTCTTGGTATTAGTGCTCATATTTCATGCCTAATAGCAGATCTACAACGATTCAGCCGATGCAAAAATTCCAGCAGTGCTAGATTACCTGGGCACTGTAATTGAGGTAATAACATGATATATTTATGAATTGTCCTCTTATTGTACCCTCATGGGATCAGAGATGAGAGAACTATCAGGATTTGGCTAGTTGCTGCCAGTCCTGGATTGCCAAGCAATGATCATAACTTGGTTAGCTGAAGTTGATACCCCACTGAATTTAAGCAACTTATACTGAGCTATGTATTGTCCACATAATTCTGATCGTGTTTCATATTCTTTGATGGAACCACATTGTTACATGATATTATTGAAAAATGAAATCCTTAACTAGCCTATTCGATTGGTTTTTGAAACCAGCTTATTTCAGGTTTAGTTCGAGCTGAATTGAGTTTGGGGGTTAGGATGAAATCCTCACCTGACCAGGAATGGCCCTGAATTGCATTTTATATCATGCCTTGTAAAAGCGCTCTGTTGGCCCATTTTTCATATTGAAATTATGGCACAGATCTCAAATCTATCATGTCATTGCAAAGAATTACTAAGTTCCTTGCTTTATTTTTCAGGCTGATTGCAAATTCTTAATATTTGCACATCATCAACCCATGATTGATGCTATTCACCAACATCTCTTGGTAAGCTCATAAGAATGTATTTCGATTTGACTTGTTTATGATACACCTGGACCTATAATTTACCACCATGTTTCAGAAAAAGAAAGTTAAATGTATAAGAATCGATGGCCAAACACCTGTACCTGAAAGGCAAACTTTAGTCACAGATTTCCAAAACAAGGATGACATCAAGGCAGCAGTGGTATGTGTTAACTCCTAGATTTTTTGTGATTTCTGAGGTTACTTTTTGTACAGAAAAAAGGAAAGTGCATATAAGCTGATCACTATTAACATGTATTGCACATTATACCTGTATATTTCAAACTCCAACTATTAGCTATCGGCATTTTTAAATTTGTGCACTTGCCCACCAAATGATCTGTGGTTGTGGGCCTTGTGGCATGGTTGACTGCAACTGCTACTGAGTTATGATTTTTTTTTTGGAAGAAGACCTTTGTACCCTGACAGGAAGTTTGAAGTAAGAGGGCACTGAGTCTTGACAGCTATAAGAATGTTTGACTCCTTAGATAACAAGGTGAACAATCATGAAAGTTTCAAAATAGATCTTTACTCCTTTAAAAGATCCACTTGGTAGTGATGGTGGCTTCATCGTCTACTTGAGGATCATATGTGGATGGATCTCTGTGTACATATAACATAGGCATTAGAGGATCTTCTATGAAGGATGGGATCACCTACGAATATGTGTATGCATCATGCGTGACTCGTGGCATGATTTGGGTTGCTTATAAGATGGGGTTATGCAATTTCCAAATTTAAGGTTAATTATTTATGCACAACGGATTTCATATGGTTGCTTTAGTATGTTGAATTAGTGAAAAATTCGAGTCTCACGAGCCACTCATGGATGTAGGGAAACTCATATTATTTGTTTATGAGAGTTTAGAGTTTACAATATCAATTATTTGAGATTCGTTGTAACGCACGGGCACTTGCCTAGTGTAGGTAAAAACCACAATTGGCAATACGTGGCATTATGAAATGTTCCAAACTTCCAACCACAAGCACATGCTATCAAATTTTTGGGGTGAAAGTTTTATCTATTGTGTACAACCTCATGAGGGCCTAATGCTGTGTAGTTATCCATCAAAGCCGGAGGCGTTGGGATAACTTTGACTGCAGCAAGTACAGTTATCTTTGCCGAGTTATCATGGACTCCAGGTGACATTATTCAAGCTGAAGATCGTGCCCACCGTATTGGTCAGGTGAATATTGCATTTCTTGTTCTAGATTCAGGTGAAGGTACTTGTTTATGTTGCTGAGTAACAAGTATCTTAGAGTTTCTGTCATTGTTTTGTAGCCAGCCGAGCCCTATATATCTTTTTGCTGTAAATTTTATAATCGATTAATGCGATGAGACTGCAACATTTTCTGTAAAAAAAAGTATATTTGGAATGTTTCTTTCATATTTATATATTTCAGTGGATTGGCTTCAGTTGATAATTTGAGGTTTCACTTTCCTTAGCAGCTTTGTTCTTATTTCCTTCACAATTTCCAGGTTAATTCGGTGAATATATATTACCTTCTCGCAAATGACACAGTAGATGATATTATATGGTACGTCCTGGGCTGTCTTCCCTACATAAATATTGTACTTTAGCTCATGTACTCAGCTTGTCAATTTTTTTTACTTTTTTGCTTTCCAGGGACGTTGTTCAAGGCAAACTTGAGAATTTGGGCCAGGTTCTCTCTGTCCTCCATGCATTGGGCATCGTTTTCTGCTAGGATAACAAACATTTTTCATAGCTGATCGCTCTGGGGTCTCTGGTGATAGTTAAAAATTAGTGTCAGGCTGTCCACTGTTCCTTATGATACTTCCCTCGTGCTTCCACTTGTTAAGTTTTTCCCCCTTTCTGTGGAAGAACTCATGTCTGGTGTGAATATGTGCAGTTAACACTAACATGCATGGTGCATACACCAGCAATTCAGCATACAACTTTGTGTATGACATGACGCCGAAGGTTGATGCAACCTTTTGTTTTCAGATGCTGGACGGGCATGAGAAAACACTGGACGTTTCCCAGAGCGAGACGAGACCAAGCCCCTCGAAGCAAAAGACACTCGACTCCTACCTCAAGCGATGCGGCACTTCCACAGAAGGTCAGCCCAAGATGAAGAACCCCAGATTTTGAGGGACGAATCAAGGCGTCGTTGTGATCAAGATCCCGGCCGGCACATGGCTTTGTTGTAGCTTTTGTTTGGAGTGATCCGGCTATCGTCGTGTATACACGAATGCAGTATCGTGTAGCCGTGTATGCTAGCCAGCACCGGCCGGGGTCGATCACTACCTCGTTGTATTTTGGCCTCGGCTGTAATACAGAGGAACTCAGGCTTGTAATGGTTAAACGTATTTCGCTTCGCCGCTTGTGAATTGTGTCGATTTCTACGGTGCCATGCCATCCATTTCAGTTTTTCCTGTTTTCCTTTTGACGAGCAGTTAGGCAATCTTTAGAGAGAAGGGAACCGTCTTCTAGTGGGACCGTGAAGCTGTGGATCTACGACTCTATTCACTATGATTCAAATTCTGAATGGACCCCTAATCTCCTGAATGCAACAGGGTATGAATGGACTTCAGTCTACTGAGGAGGTCGGTTGTATAGAGGACACTTGTGTGCGATGTTAGTCGATATAAATAAACAAGATACTTTGTTTGTGTGCGATGTTAGTCGATATAAATAAAGAAGATACTTTGTTTGAACAAAGAAAAGATATTTACTGAAAAAAAAAAGACCTTTTTAGAAGCTAATATCAGCGAAGCATCGTATCAGGGCAGCCGATGCGATGCTTGGTCCACTGAGGGGGTCGAAACCCTAGGCCCGAGTGAACAGTGCTTCGGTCCACTGAGGGGGGTCGAAACCCTAGGCCCGAGTGAACAGTGCTTCGGTCGACTGAGGGGGTAGAAACCCTAGGCCCGTGCGTGTTCGCTGTTCTTTGTGTTCCTCTGCTAGTGGTCCGGTTCGTTTTTGTTCGAATGCGTCATCGCGAGATTAGGGTGGTGATCGGTTCAGCTGAAAAGCTTATAGTTTATGGCTGAAAATACTGTAGCTGACTGAAAAAAACATTGTAGCTGACAGAGACTTATTTAGCATAATTAAATTTAAAAAAATTTAAAAATATAAAAAATATGTTAGACCATTACGTATAATACGAACAAATACGGGAAAAAAAAGAACCGGCAAAAAAGCTCAACAAAAAGCCAAAAGTTCAGAAAAAGACGAAACTTATGAATAGTGAAAAATAAACCAGAAGCCGAAGCCGAGTTGATCAGGGCCTAGGGTTTGGGATGGCTGGCTCGATCGACCAGCGGTTCGAAACCCTAGACGGGACAATGGAAGAAGTCATCTGTTGAAGAAATATTAAAATTAAATAGTGAATTACGGGAAGCTATGCACATGGTAGATCCTGTAGGGGTAGTAGATGGCAATGAGAAAATATTCATAATTACGTTAATGCATTGTTAGAAACAATAGATGTGATATTTTATCTGTAGGAGTTGTGGTTGATGTGTTCTGCTTGAAAGTGTTAAGGATAAAGCTAAGTTTTATTCTAGTTTTCATGGTCTGATCATTAATAGTTATATGCTTTGGTAGTAGCTTGAACCCATAGGGTCAGGTTTCTGCATCCCAATTGCAAACAGTGTCAGAGATTGATATAATGATATTTGACAGCAATGATGTTTGTTATGCGCCTTACCTATTTTTAAGCACGGAATTGGACATTTTAGATAGCTTTAATTCTCAAACAGAAACTAGAATACCAATGCTCACAGGATGGGTGTACGCGATACACTGTGTTGAATCTTGTTTCCATAAGATTCATTAGCTGAACATAAGAGCCCAAAGCAATACTGGGTAGTTCCTCTGGTGCCAGACCATTAATGATTTCCTCAGTTTACATATCCAGAAACATAACTTTAAGCTCTGAAGGTAACTGACATTTTTTTTATCCACTCTGTAGTCTGTCGTGCGCAGAAGATGTCAACATTCATAGTCATCCTGTATAAATGTTAGGCCAAAAAAATAGATGACGAGACTTACCTTAGAGCAACTTCAAGAAGAGCTAAATCATTTTCTAAAGATAAATTTGGCTATTATTGAAGAAAAAACGTCTCTAATAGACTCTATAAATGACTCTCCAAATTTAGTAGCTCTCCATCCCTCCTCCTTCGCTCTCTATTTTTGGATAGCCTAACTCGCTCACCATCCAGCCTCTTGGCGCGGTCGGCGTTTCCTTCCCGCACGCTGTGCCCCATTCCCGCGCGTACGCGACCCACCGCGCGCCCTCTAGTTTAGATAGCCTGTTGGAGTAGTCTTGTTTTTAGATGAGATTCATTTTAGAGAATAACTAAATCACTAAATTTAGATACTTCTTTTGGCTAATCTTTTGGAGTTGCTCTTAGCACTTCAAATATGGTGAGCTGAAACCATAGAAGACTTTCATTTACAGTACAAACTACTGCAATAAGTTCTGCTGATTTTATGGTTAAAATATTCTCCCAAGATGTCGTATCCCGTGGTGCGACCGAATCGTCCGAACCACGCGGATTCGGTGCTTTGTTCCGCTACGAAATGGCTAGTTTAGGCTAGTTGCTTCATCCTCGTTAACGGTGAGGCTTTGGAGTCTCTATTTCGTGATTGGACTAACTATTTGGTCGATTTCGCCAATTATTGCTTGTGTGTTGATCATGGTTGTCATGGCGACGCCTAGACGTCCTGACGGCTGGAGGAGGACGCCGAGGCTGGTCGCCTCGCCTGCTCCCGCCATTGACGCCGATTTTGGCCTACTCCCGCCGTCGGCGTAGATCTCCAGCCTACTTCCGCCGCCGGCGTCGATCTCCAGCGGCGCAGGGAGGGGAGGCCGGAGGCGGCGGAGAGAGATCGGGCGCGGGGAAGGGAGGCGGCGGGGAGAGAGAGATGGGGGAGAGCAGGAGCCGAAGAGCAATCGGGTGGACTAGCTGGCGCCGGCTAGGGTTAGGAAATCGGGCGCGGGGAGCTGGAGGCAGTGGAGGGAGGCGGACGGGGTAGGCGGCGGCGGGGAGAGGAGGCGGACACGGGAGGCGGCGGTGGGGAGAGGAGACGGAGAGGTCGGGAGAGGCAGAGAGACGAGAGAGGCGGAGAGGTCGGGAGTGGCAGAGAGACGAGAGGACTTTTAGACAGGAGAGACAGAGATGTATGTGACCGTATGTATGTGACGGGAGATTATACAGGATATGGCATTCGCCATGGCGTCGCCTAGGTGTCCAGGCGCACCTCACTCGCCGTGGCCGCCGATTCCGCCGTGACAATCATGGTGTTGATGTCGGTGTTGCTGTTGGTGTAGGTTGATGCTTCGTCCTACCCGTTCTTGGTTGATTAGGCCTCCTGTGCGCCGCTCACCGAGATGAAAAACATTGTGGATTTGTTCTTATGGTCTCGGTCATTCTTTTTTCTGGCTCTGATTGATTAATCCAACTTGGTTCGTTTAGGGTCTGTTTGGTTGCCTGCATAGGGGTGGCTCGCACCAGCGCATGCAGGGAGATGGTGTTTGGTTGCCTGCATAGAGGAGAGAGTCTGCACGAGTGGATGCAAAAAATCAACTGGAGCCAGGCTGAGGAGAAACGTGGCTGAGGAGCTTCCCTCCTCAGTCTGGCTATACTCATGCAGCTGTATGAGCACATACAGGCAACCAAACAGCCCCTTAGTGTCTCCATTGTCTTGTGTGCATGTTGTGGCCGCGGGTTCCTTCTGCGTGGAGGACAGATGGCGTCGTGGTAGTCAACGCGCCGTTAGGCTTCTCTTTGTGGTGCATATGGTCCTCCTCCTAGCCTTGCTCCCTTTTCCTCAACCAGTACACATTCACTTAGAGATTATACATGTCTGGCAGTGTGCCATGTTGTCGGTTGTTTCAATTTCACTTTTATTTTCCTCTCTTGAATACTTTTGTGTTTCATTATGCAGTTCTGCTCTCTTTCTTTCTACATTTAACTATTTGTTCTAGCTTACATTGTTTGGTTTCTGTAGGACCGAAATGGCGACAGAGGGGGGTGAATGTCGATCTTTAAAAATCGCCCCCAACAAGTATCCACACTTATGCTTCTTCTCCAATAGCTATGGAAGCTATGAAGATAGAAGATATGCACTACTGGAAGTCATAGCAACAAGGATAAAATAGATCCAAAAAGAAGCAATCAAGAAAAATAATTTCAGAGTAAGTCTGACTGCAAGCGGTAGTACCGCTGAGCTGAGCGGTAGTACCGCACGAAGAATTTTTAGCAAACAGGATTTTCAGAAATCTGAGAAATTCGCAAGGATTCTTGGATTCTTGACTTGGAAAGCTTTGAGGATACCTAGGGAACACTCCCAGAAGAATAAACCAAGAGCCAAAATCAAGAATCCACTAGAAAATCAAAAGGATTTCAGATTCATGCCCAAAACCGAAAATATTTAGAGAGCTGCGCAAAAACTCAAATTCCCGTTTCATCTTTGATCATTTGGCTATGAAACTTTGAGGATAGGTTAGCAATAGCCTCTGGACCTCTCATGCCAGGTTTCACGCCATCTCGTGAAGGGAAAAGAAAATAGCATCAAACCCTAGAAAGGCAAATGAAGAACAGAGGAAGTCCCAAACATGAAATCTGAGATTAAACGAAATTTGCTCTTGGGAAACTTTGATCAAATGATCTTGAGGCATCATCCCAACATAGAGCAACCCATTTTGGGCCTTCCCAGCAAGAAAGAACTCGAAAATCAAAAAGCTCAGAAATCACTCAAGAGGAGCAACGAAGAACAGAACAAGAGCACAAACAGAAGAAAACTTCAGATTTCCATTCATTGAATCAAGAGCGAAATACAAAGAGATATGTCCCCATACGCATGGACATTCGAACAAAGAAGATTACAAGCTCCTCAATCTATCCTCTCACTCTCCAACTCAAGAACACAACCCATACATACTTGAGAGGGGATGAACACACACAGAGAGCTACCACATTGGAGACATCGAAGGAGACACAGAGGGAACACAACTCTGCCTCCACCAACAACTCTCAACCACTAAAGCCTAAAGCCAAAACAAACTCTAAAGCCTATTTTGACTAAAGGAAACCCTAAAATCCCTTCAAGTGTTCAAATAGGCATGCAACCCCTCCAGCCTATTTATAGCCCACGGCTAACGGGTCTCCACCCCGTTACGCCCGCTAAATCCAACGGAGCCCGCTCCCGCTTGTGCAGCTTTGCGAAATTCCCGTTTCGCCCCTCCTGCACCTTCCGGGAAGCTTCCGCGCTCCTTGTCTCGCACGCCTCACAACCAACTCGAGTCCACGTCGTCTTCGACACATCCCGACCGTTCTGACCTCAGCGCCACCTGCGCCTAGTCTGGTCCACCGTGTCTCGCCACGACTCCGTCCGATGTCCTGCAACCACACAGACAAGAAACACATCAAATAGCACCGCTCGATACATGAAAACGTAAATGGTATAAACACACCATACTTACACACACTGAAGTTAAAACATGTCGAATTATCGGAATAAGTATTTTAATCCCATACGACAAAGTCTGACCAAGTCCGACCGAACCCGTTGCACCATGCAACGTCAAGGTCCAAACCACCCAAACCAAACTCGACTTATCTAAAGCGATGTCAATTACTCATCATAAACACGGGATAACCTTCACATGGTCTCTCAGTTTCGTTTTATGCCTATTGGGTTTCGGATCAAGGTTAATTTGAGACTTTCTAGGGAGATGGTGAACATCAGCGTCGATCTGCAGGAGAGGCTTTCATCCAAGGTCAGTTGGATACTTACTTGGGGCATGTGCCCCCTGCTACAGGATGTGTTGCCATGTCCTGGCGTGAACTACAGGTCCTCTTTAGTGGTTACTTCATGCCAGTCACATTTCTTGCATTGTTGCGTCCTGATCCTGGTCACATGGGTAATTAGTGGTTGCTTCCTTTGATTCATGGGGGCACCAAACATGTTGTTGCTACACTTATATACATGCTTTGCTAATTCTATGTTTCTTCTCTGTAAACCTGCATAAATTGATACTCGCAGCCTATTCCTGGCCACATGAGCAGTTGAAGTTTCCTTCTTTTGATTTAGGGGAACACCAGATCGATGATTGTTGCACTCATATAAATGGTACACTAAATTGAAGTTTGTTCTCTGTAGATTTACATAGATTCATTCAGCCTATCGCCATTGATTCAAATCTAAAAAAGGAACTAGATGTGTAAGATTTCGTTCTTTTCCTTTTCTTTACGTACACTGATCCCTTTATTTCTGAGCAAACACTTGCTCCTGCTCTTGCTTTAGTTTATAGCTCCTTTAGTTGACACGATTTCTTGCTGAGAAGAGGGGAATGTTGCCCAGGCCCCACTACTCAGGGGAAGAAGAGCAGGGAGAGAGCAGAGAAGGAACAAATGAAACACAGAGTAATTTTTTCTTCGATTCGGCAACTCACGTCATCCATGACTTTTATTCGCTGTATTCTCAAACTCTCTTCAAGCTCTACAAACTTTACATACTTTTAAATAGGTCTCACGCACATACGGTTATACCACCGCACGCTCTCTACTGCTACACTCTGACGACCATGCCACTCAGCGGCTCTGGCCCATGCCGCTCCTGTGCCTGCCCATACCGCTTCACTCAGCCACCCGCTGACTGCTTCGACCAGTCCATGCCGACCGCTACAATGACCAGCTGCCTGCCCATACTAGGTAGTTAGCTGACCAAGGATGACCTGCAGCGTAATTGCAGAAATATCATTATTGCCGTTCGGTGGGCGGGCAGCAGCAGCGACGAGGTGACGCGTGGGCGTGGTGGGGTTGCCGGCGGTAGGCGCCTGCTGCCCCACCAGCAGATGGTAGGCAGCCTGCCGCCCAGCTAGGGAACGACAGGTGATTAAGCCGACTTAATTACCTTACCCTAATTTTTTCATTTAGTGTTTGTTTGAGTTTTCAAATATATCAAATGAGCTCAAAAAATTATGAAAATTTATGTACAACCTGCCGACATAACTTACTTCATAGTATAAGTTTTGGGTAATTTTATACATTGTGAATGTTGCTAAAAATTCATAAAATTTTGATATTTGTACGAGTTTTTAAATATAGCAAACGAGCTCTAAAAATTACAAAATTTTATGTGAAACCTCCTGGCAAAGTTGTAGTTACTGTGTAATTTTTTGGGAATTTTATGTAATCCAAAAGTTATGAAATTTTACACCGTGCCCCCTCGGGCACTACAGCAACAATGAACGACAGCATGGATGGACAGGGCGCACCTCGATGTCGTCATGGAGCGGCGTTCGTACAATGTCCAGACGTACGACAAGTACCTGGAGTGGTATGTAATTCGGTCATGCAGCAGACTCACCATTCCTCCACCAGATTGCCCCAAGCAGATCACGCACGGGGAAAGTCTGCAACGCTCGATCGATCCCCACAGCGCTTCGCGGCGGCAGGACAATGTAAGACAATTCTAATTTTTTACCATTTCATTTAAGAAATTTATACTGGTCATTACTGAATCTGTTTCGTATGTCACTTCAGCTGAAGCGGACGCAACACATTGTAAGGGCGTTTGAGGCCACCATCACTGGCCCGGAGACACCATAAGTTCTGCAGAATATTATGAAGTACATCCTAAAGCAAGCCAAAAATAATGCACAACCTAAGCTGCGGCCGTTTCATGAATCACACTGTGCATATAAGCCACCCAGTGGAGGCACCATGCTTACCCGCCAAGTCATCGCGACCTAGCGAGTTCGGCCAGCCACGCAATCTACCGAGCCTACCTGGCATCATAGTATTAGACGCTGATCATCCGTGCGCCGTACCGACGAGAAGGTCCGTCGTCGAGATGCATCACTTTTGACGTCCGCATCACCTGCACAGACTATCGTTCTCCGTTCTTCATTTTTGCTGCACATTCGGGAGGTATGAGATTTGCATTGTACATCCGGAATATTTATTATGACTAATATCGTTTGATCTTGCAGCCTCCAATTCAACGTGGGAGCGACGACAAGTCCAATACGGGCCTCCCAGATGCTTCCAGAGAGCACTACACGACGCCAGAGTTTGCAGCATACGTAGGGCAGAGCTCAGCATTCACAGCATACCTAGAGTTTGGACACTTCGATGGGCAAAGCTCCTCCGACTTTGCTGCCACGTTGTACGGTCAAGGCGAGAGCTCCTTCGCACCACGAGGGGGATTTCTAGAGTCCTTCATTCACGACATTATTGCGGGTGGCTCGTAGTTTGGCGTGTTTCAGCTGGAGGACATCGACCCTTATCGGACCCAACCTACTCTTCCTGAGCCTACTGTCCGCTGGTGGGGCAGCAGGCACCTATCGTTGACGGCCCCGCCATGTATCGCCTCACTGCCGCTACTGCCCATCCACCGGACGGCAAAAACAATATTTCTGCAAATACGATACGTATACTGCTACTTTTACAAATTCCGCTAAAAATTCCTTCCGGCCATGGTGTACTTATCGTCGATGTAAAGAGATCTTGGCATTCTTGTACGTTTGATTGGGTAGAGTTTTTTTTTGGAAACCCTTCAGCCATCGTCCCTTGCATTGTATATTTGAATCTGGCGACATTTATATGTGTATTTTGTCAACGTATTTGTTTTTGCAACGAATGGTTTAGGCACTCGATTAAATTGCCAATCCTACAGTACAGAACTTAGCACCCCAATAGTATATATTTCCTAAAGAGAGTTGCATGGGAGAGCAATTTTCATCAGCAACGTTAGGCTTGAAGAATGTATACGAACTCAGAAGCCCGCTCTGCCTCTTTATTGGATGAATGAAGACATGCTACATTTTGCGCACACATTAGTACATTACTCATTTCACAATGACACACGCTCCATATGCCCATGCATGTAATCAACCCATCACGCCAGGAAGCATCGAAATAAACAACAGCACTGTAAATAAAAGTGTACGTAAATAAAACTTAATAGTAGTAAGAGTACGGTACGAGCCGGCAAGAGCAGTAGGCACACGCGTTCGTGCCTATTATATTACCAGCATCTTAATTATTATCAGACGTAGCACTCGTAGAGCTTGATGTCCATCTGCAGCCAGAAGGTGTTCTTACCGGCCTGGCCACTGAGCGTGGCGACGCCCCGAGCCATGAAGAAGTCGCCCGTGCCGCCGACGACGGAGATGTCGCGCGTCTTGTGGTCCATGAGGTCGGCGCCCATGAGGTTGAGCGTGCCATTGTACTCCGTGGAGTTGAACACGATGGAGAAGGCCATCCACGCGTTGTACCACTCCTTCTTGTCCCAGATGTAGAACCCCTGCGCGCGCGCCGCCGGCTCCTCCCCCGGCGCGGGCAGTGCATTCCTTTTCGTCATCGGGTCGTCGAACACCACCAGCATTCCGAAGTAGGTGCCGTTCTTCCAGTGCGACGTGCTCAGCGGCGTCGGCTTCGTCGCCGCCGCCGACGTCGCGTTCGCCAAGTTGTTGCCGACGTAGAGGATGTCGTGGTAGTAGAGCGTCATCTGCTTGCACGGCTCGTCGTAGCTCGACACGAGCTTCCTGCGCCCATGCGCAACGCCCGCCAAGCCAAGAAGAAAGATCATTGCGAAGATCAGACAAACCTTTGAAGATGCCATGAGGCCTTGCATTGTTATTAGCGCTACTCCTACTTCAGCTTAAGCAGCTAATGAGCTATAGGACACTAGCTATACGTGAGCAGCTAGCTCTTGTATTTGTTGCTGTGTTGTGTTGAGAGCTCGAGTTGTGAATGCCTATTTATAGAGACGGAATAGGAATATATACATGCAGTGTGTCTGTGTGGAGTTGATTTAAAAAGTAATGCACGCATGGATCATATATCATTGGTTGGTCGACGATGCACATCTTCTGCCATTAATGCCGTTAAGGTATAGTGGCATTGTCACTCTACGTAGCATCCTTCGGCTTCAGCTTGATGCTACAAATACTTGTAACATACGTAATATTGGTTTTGTTCCCTCTTTTTTTTTTGCTACAATATCTGGCTTTTAGCTATAGTTAGTGGTTTTTGCTTTTGCTTTTCAAGACAGTAACGGATGACGGAGGCATCGATGTGAATGTCACACATGGTTTTAGGCTCAGAAAGCTATTTAGAAAATCCGTTTCAAGAAACCGTCCCATTTATTTCGATTTTCGGAGAAGTCAAAATCAAAAAACAAAGACTGTTCCTTTTTGCTTTTCAGCAGATTTTGACTCTTGGTTTCTTTTAGCAATCACTATTTATTATACTAATAAATTATAGCAAAAAAATATAAGCTATAGTATGAAAGAACACGCCCAAAAGATGGAGGACATTTAGGTCTTGATATGATCTAGTATCAACTGGGTATTATTGCCTTGGAACGTACACGTTGCTAGTAAAGTATTAATATTACATGCCAACTGAGTAATGACGATATTTGATCGATTCATTTGAATTATCTGTTATATGTAATGAAAAGTGCTCGACTAACATCTGTAAATGACTGTTCCTAGTTTTTTTTTACACTTTCACTGCTCATAAGTTGGAGTACGCAGGCTGACAAGCATGAATGCTACCGCCAAAATTCCACTTCGTTCCATTCCGCTCAATATGACGTGCATTGGTCCGACGACTGTCTTTATTGTACATCGCGGGAGACCATGCGTTAGTATGATGTCGACGTGTATTGCCATCTCGCAAGGTGTCGCGGAAGAGCATGTGTCTTTTTACAAGTCAAAGCGCACATAACTTTCATGGTACGCACATATATGTATAAACGTCTGTAATCTTACGCTAGAAAATTAACCAAGAGACTCAAACGGCCTGTACAATGTAAGTACATGTTATCTTACTTGACACGTATATATGTATATCTATTTTTTATTCAGCTGAGCGCGCGTCGAGCCAGACTCGAAGGTCGACGGAGTTCGGAGCGACGACGCACACGCTCCAGCCAACTGATCAAAGCTCTTGATGTAATACCTGGGCCAGATTTGGCCCAGTTCGGCCAATCCCCAAAGCTATAAAACAGAGATAGAGAGCCAGGAGGAGAAGCAAAAAAACTCGTTTTACTCTTCTCCTCCCTGTGCTCACTCGGTTGCTTCCCTTTTTCCCCGTGTTTACCTGGGTGCCGTCGCCTTCCCTCGTGCGCTGCTGCCATTCCTCTGCTGTGCCTCGCCGTTGCCGTCCCCATCCTCGGTTGTTCACGTCCCACCGATGCCAGGCCGCTGGCGCTGCCGCCCCTCCGACCACGCCTCCAGACGCCTAGCTACTGGCACAGCAGCTTTTCCGCGTGCCTGCTGCTGCCACTCGCTCAACCGACACCGCTACTTTGTCTTGCCACCTCGTTGTCCCCTGCTCTTGTCGCCGCTCCGCCCGGCGGCTCGCCACTGCCTCTTTTGCTCCGCTCGGCTGCGTGCTGCACACCGCGCTGGAGGGAGGCAAGGGGAGAGCCAGGGCAGGCCGGAGCTAGAGAACCGACTAGTTGAGGGAAGAGAGGGGAGGGAGCTGACGGACTGAGGGAAGAAGAGGAGGCGGCCGGGATCGAGACTGAGGAAGGAGAGCCGGCCGACAGAGGAAAAAGAAAGAGGAAAGGAAAGAAGAAAGCCAGCAAGCGCTGGCGCTGGAAGAAGAAAAGGAAGAGGGGAAGAACCGAGGAAAGAGCCGACGACGTTGGAAGGAAAAAGAAAAGAAGAGGAAGGAGAACGTCGGCCGGTTGGAGAAAAAGGGAGAGAGGGGGGGGGGAGAGAAGAGAGGAAAAAAGGAGGAAGAGAAAAAGGAAAACCTGACCCGTTGCCAGATATGTCTGATCTGGCCAAGAAGCGATAGGAGGTGCCCCGCTCCAGTTGTTCGGAGCCAGGGTAACGCATCGAAAACCCTTCTCACTGCTTATTTTACCGAGTTGTGCATAAATTATTATACTGATAATTAGAATTGATGCATGTGGCCAGTTAGATATCATTTATTTAAATGAATGCCTGAACGGCGAAATCAGTATTTCCACTGTTGATCTGGTCGATCCATGGCAAGAAAGGGAAGGAGGAGAGAATAAAGTGAGGTTCAATAGTGCGATCGATTAAAGTGAGATTAAGCGTGTGAATTCGATCGGCGAGTATAAATTATGAAATCGCTAATTTTACAAACTGGTTAAGCATCAGGGCAATGAGAAGTTGCCCGGTGGGACAGGGTTTCATTATGTTGAATTGGACATTAGAGCGATGTGAGTGTTTATGAATGCATTGCATTAGCAATGAATTGAAATAGTTAATACTTGTTCAGGTGGCAGTTTGAATCTGGTGCCGTCCACGCACTGTCTGCCGGTTAACAGGCAAGTGCATGGTAGAACAGTAAATTGTGGTGAATGTTTGTTTTTCGCGTTTCCATGCCATAATTGTATTTATGAGATGATGCATGTGATTATGTGCTAATCATACCTTGATGAGTACCGTTTATGATTAGACATCCACATTTGAAGCATATTGCATCATGCAAAATGCATAAGAGCCAGGTCGGTGAGAAAATCTTATGATTAGTCCAGAGTGCTTTTGAATAAGACTTACAAAGGTAGGCACCTCCACGAGATGGAGGGAGAGGGTGACATCGACGGGTGTACCCTCTGCTATATCGATATAAGCTACAGTTACAGATGCATTACAATTGCATTATAAATGCATTGCATGGTACTGTATTGCATGAAAGTGACAGGGAAAGTGATGCAATTACAGATTTGATTTACAGTTTGCAGACATAGACTTGATTTACAGTTTACAGTTACATATTTGATTTAGAGTTTACTGACATAGACTTGATTTACAGTTACATATTTGATTTACAGTTTATCGTTACAGACTTAATTTACAGTTTACAATTATAAAATTGATTTACATCTTACAGTTCGCGAAGTCAATTGAATTGTTAAAGTGATGTTACTGTTTTATCGTGTGATTACTGAGTCTCTGGACTCACCTTTGCTTTGTCGTTATTTTTAGGTGAATGATGGCGACATACATGGAATGGGAATAGTTCTTTTGGTACTGCACATATGAAATAACAGTTTAACCTTACACTGAGCTTTTATGTTTAATATAGTATTGAGATTTTTTTGGGATCGCCATTTGGTTTAGTTTGCTTGCAAGCCGTGATGGTGTGTCTCTATAGTTGTGGAGCCCAAAATCTGTTTATGTTTTGGTTCGTTCAATATAAAATTAGTTGGTTTATTGCGATTATCCGATATTTATTTGTTGTTTGCTCCCTGTGGGTAACCATAAAAACAGTAAAGATGCTGCTAAAAGTTAGATTAGCAATATTTTTGAAATGGTAAGTATGTGATGGTAGTATCAGAGGACCGAGGTGTTACACTTCGAGTTATCGCGGAAGAGCATGTGTTGGTATGCTGTCGATCTGTCCCCGGTCGGCAAATCATAATGGAAAATAAACTTGAGTACTATGAAGGGATTGAAGTTAGTACAGAACATATATTCGGAAGCCCGAATGGGGAGCCTGCCATGCATGTAATAGGGCCCAAGGAATTCACTAAGCACGTTTTTTTTTTCTGCAGAAGATATCCGAAGCTCAATATAAGGTCTAGCTAATTAAGGTGTCCTCATTACACCTCCTGCAACCAGGGTTTCAAATTTCGTTTTTTTTCGGCACCCACCGAAATTAATGAATCTCGGTAATTTCGGTTAAATTTCAGGATGAAACGGGCGAGCAAAATTTTGAATTTTAGGACAGTTTGACCGAAATTTGAATGCTTGGACAAAACTTGAGCAAAAATTGATTTTTAGACAAAAATTCAAATGAACCCACCCAAATGTCACTGGGACAAGTGTCTTTCAGGACCCACCAAAAGAACCGAATTTCGCCAAAGCGAAATTCGAAACCCTGCCTTCAGGGATGGATTGACTTCCTTTTTTTTTTCTCCCCTCAGTGAACTTCCTGAGAGTGAGGAATGCAAGGAGTCCAAGAGGATATGTCCATGGTAGGTAAGCAAAAGTACCAACAAGAAAACGTGCAATTTGGTAGTGCGTGCCTTTACAATAATAGAAGGTAGTAGTAGACAGTGCATGATGGATGATGCCATGGTGCGAGTGGGTAGCTAGCAAGCAGCGGATACAGAGACGTCAACACGAATAACACATAAGGTTTTGAACACAGGAAACTATTTAAAGAACCTACTTCAAATAATCGTCTTATTTATTTTGACTTTCGAAAAATCCAAAAGTCAAAAGATAAAACACCAAAAGAAGAGGGCCAGAGGCTAATACAGCTCAATATTTCGTGAATAGCCTATTTGTTCTAGATATAGGTGAGAGAATCAGGTTTAACTAAGAAAATTAAACCTGGTGTGATCTCCGGCACCAGAACGATTTGGCCATTTGGGCTTTGCTAAGCTGACATGCATATCTTTGTGCTTAGTGGTTCTACATCTTTCAGTTACGACCGGTGCGGTGTGGCTTTGGTGTGCTCACTCACTGCTCAGCCGGTAGCTGTTCATCACCGGTTGCATGCTACTGCTCGCTGGGCCGGTTGGTTGCTGCGGGGGTTGACCGCTTGCACAGGCAGCAAGAGCACTAGAGATTGGAGTGGCCGCCGACTGAGCGAGCACTGCAGGCCGACGGCACTGGGGCAAATTTGTCCTCTCTGACCCGCGACTTCTATGCTCTAGAATTTAGATGCGTAGACGGTAGATCTTCTCTGCCTGTGTGTCTTTAGGGTTTGTAGTTTTGTACTTTCAAGCTAGGTGGATGATGGATTCATGGATGACTAGATGGATGTGGTGGATTTGGCATATGTTTCTTCTTTATTTCACTTTTGGTGCTTAGATTTTGTTTAGATGTGGTGGATTACTAGATTTAGCTCAGTTATCTTTAATTTAGTGCTTATGCCTTATGAATTAAAATCAATGTTTTCCACATCTTTAAGTTTGAATAGCCTATATCTATATGCCAAGTATTTCAGAGGTGTGAGCTACTGAGTTTCATGTCATTCCTTCATCTGAGTACTTTGTTGTAAATCTGTAAAATAATGTCCTTAGCAATAGACGAATTAGTGCTTATGAATTGAAATCCATATTCTCCGCCTCTTTCCTGTGATTCTGTGAACAAATATCAAGTATTTCACAGGTGTGATTGTGTGAACAAATGATTTCAAGTCAATTTTCACTATCCTAAATGTGAATAGTGAATATGAATAGTTTCAGAAGAGACAATGGGAGTTAAGTGTATTGCATACTAGTGGAACTAGTTGTAAACTTTCAACCACTTCCAATACACGAAGAATCGTCGAGTTAATTTGTAATTATTTTTATAAATTCTTTATATTATTTGAAATGTTATCTCTAGTATAAATAATTGTATTTTAATTTTCGCTATTATTATTTTTATGTTTTTAATTGAATAATACTTTTATAACATCGAATACTCATCTTGAAATCTCTAAGTCTGCCTGTGAGTAGCGGCTGATCTGACCATCCTAGGATTTGCTGGCCACATGCTCCCTCCTCTTTTCTTTATTCTTTGATGTTTACTACTTCAAAGAGATTACCAACTGCACTTGATACACAATTAAAAAGGAAATGCATCATGTACAGAACTACAGACAGATTTGAGAAAATAGTTGATTGTTTGACATCCATTGCAATACCATAAGAGCAGATAATAAGTTCCTACTAGCCTATTCCATGTACAGAAGTTTTCACTATCCAAAAGCTGATTCATCAATTGCTTTGTCGGAACTACCATCCATCAAAGCCTTCAAAAGAATGATGATTGCTGACACGTTGAACACCATAAGCACTGAAAAAAAAGAGAGTACATACTAGCATAATTAGGTTGCCAGCATACCATAAGGAGTTGAGAATAACTACTAATTGCTCCATACTCTTGATATTCTTCTGGAAATTGGCGTTAACTTCTGCCCCTTCTCTGTTTTTCCCAGTCCTCCTGTTAGGTATATTGGCATTGTGAGTCTAGGTCCTTCGGCTCCAGCTCGATGCTAACATATATACTATTATTGCCCTGGACTGTACACGTTCTGTCCTTTTTGCTAGTAATATGACATGAATGGCGATGGATCGATCCATTGGAATTATATGTCATATGTAAAGAAAAGTGCTCGATTAACATCGGAAAATGACATTTCCTAGTCACCGTATCCATTTTAAGAGCTAGAAATTTTCACGTTAATAAAAAAAGAGAAAGATCTACACGCTCGATGTTTTGTGGGCCCATATTATAACGATTGAGATTAATCAAATATAGATATAAGAGTTGTTGCAGTTGTATGATAAATATAACAAAATTTTCATCATAAACATTAGAGTTGTATAACAAGTACAAGTCTATTGATAAGCATATGTGTAGCCACGTAGGTGCATAGGAAATTCAGCTTGTTTTTTTGGGAAAATTTTTTATATACGATTGCAATTGTTCCGGATCCTTGATCTGCCATTGCAAAATAACCTCTCCCTTACGTGCTATCGCATTTCTGAAACCTTTCCATATTTGCCAATGTTGACTAGTCAAGTCATGAAGTGATTGTGCAAATACCGTTTTGCCCCTGCCTTGTCTTCCTCCCAGCAATAACAACATCCAGGGATGTGGATGTGTCCGTCACACCGCCCATCCGCGTCACCACCGTCTGCCTGTCCTTGCACTGATGCGATTGACAACAGTGTGGCCTCAAGACGGCGTGGGTCGGCGTGAGGAGGCTGGCGGCGACTGCCCACCGAAGTCGAGAGAGAGGGTGAGAGAGGAATGAGGTCTGTTGATGATGGAGATAAGGAGAGGAGAGAGAGTTGTTGTGCCATCCATACTGCAGGCAATGTCGTAGGCCGTTCGGATCCCAAGTCTGCAACTGGATCTGCCAATCCCGCAGGCTTCTGTTTTACTCGCCACTCCATTCTTCTTTCAGTCACTGGACAAATTTTATCGCATCCGCGCTTGTCTGGAATGACTTGCCGTTGCCTCTGGTCTTGCAAGCGTTGTTGCTCCTGCTTCAATGATCACACTTGCTGACTTGGCTGTCGATCATCCTTAGGTGATTTTTGTATAGCTTGATCAACCTTTTTAGACTTAATCGGCTCATTCAACCGATCGCTCCCTACTCTCCTGAAATCAGTTCTCCTTTGGTGATGTGGGGATGGATTTGCAAAGCTCCGCGGATCATACATCATTCAAGGATAACACCACATCCATGGTGGTAGCATCAACATTGTCGACTGATTCTGTTGCCGATACTGTTATTGGTTCCGCTGCTTATGACGCTGATCGGTCTTTTGATTTTTGTTCTTTTGCAACCGGTCTTTTTCCATTTGTTCATACTTTGCGAACAATTCGGCAAATTTCGACTTCTTGGACCGGCTTGTATTATCTTCTTGCTTGCCGATCCTTGGCTCTGAATTGACCTTTTTTTGGTCTGGCCATCTTTTCTGATTCAGAAACAACCGGCTCTAGAATGGCAATATTTTTCCTTTTATCTAAAAATCCGATCTTATGATCACATGCATGATGTGAACCATCATCTAACAACATCATCGGCTTTTTATCCATCTCTAAATGATCTTTATTTTCAGCCGAATGATCACGCCACTACCTGACCCTTCTCCATCTTCTTGTTGAGGGATCTTCAACTATATGCACGTGAGCAACACACGCTCACTCTGTTTCGCGTCGCCGAAACTGATTCGGACACGCTCATCGTAGGCTTTATACCGCCCGACGAGATCTTCGATGGTGAGGATCTTCAAGTCCACACACTGCTTGATGGACATGACGAGCTGCATGTAGCGTGCTAGGGCAGCTCGAAGAAATCTGCAAACAACGGTAATCTCATCTACCATGGTGTCGCCCAACGCTCGGATACCGGTGACAACCAACGTCACCCGACCGATAAAGTCTTCAACAGACTCCCTTTCCTCCATTTTCAGTCCCTCAAAGTCTCCTTTAAGGGTCTAGAGCTTGGGTTCGCGCACGCGCTGGTGCCCCATGTGCGCCATCTTGATTGCCTCACATGCGGACTTCGTCGTGTCTTTCCCGACGAGGGAAGACATGACGTCTTCTGGCACAAACTGGTATATGGCATAAAACACCAACCGGTCCTTCTGATACTCAACAACACCATAATGGACTGCTTCCCATACGTTCTGAGCTTGAAGAACGACTTGCATCTTCGTTGCCCAAATCATGTAGTTGGTACGAGTGAGCTGCGGGTGCGTCAACATCACCGTGCTCTCCCTCTTCACAACCTGCAAGTTGAACAGATCAGCTCGCAGCAAGCCTCGCATTGCGGTCAGAGACATACTCATTCCTTCTCTCGGCATTTTCTCCGACTAACGAAAATCACCAAGGATTCGTTTCTCTGACACACACCTGCGTTTCTTCTTCTTCAACGCACGGAGAACACCAAGGCTCGGATTCTCCGACTAAAGGAAATCACCAAGCTCTGATACTCTAACTCACGGGAATCACCAAGCTCTGATTCTCCAACTAGCTGGAATCACCAAACTCTGATACCAATTGTTAGCCCAGACAAGGGAAGAAACGCACATGAGTGGAGAGAGAGAACGAGCAAAAAACACAAGCGGAACTTCTTTTTTTTGGCAACACACACCTTTTTCTCCCTTCCTATTTTATTTACCCTGTACTATTTTCTAGCTCACTGTTGAGCTCTACAGATTTACATAACTTAAATAAGCCTCACGCACAAATGGTTACACCACCTATGCACGCACCCACTACTCTACAGACTTTGATAGCCACTACCTGTGATCCGATTTTTCTGGCCTCAAGTACCGCGCTGCCTACCCACGCCACTCAGTCGCTTGCCCACACCTCACAGTATGCTGACGACTGCTACAATGACCGACAACTGATACAGTGACTAGCCACCTCCCATGCCGCTCAGCCGCCTGCCCACACCGCGCAGTATGCTGACGACTGCTACATAGACTGGCTGCACGACCACTGGCTTCGAGTCCTCCGAACACACAAGTACTCAACTACGACTACTAGGGATGAAAACGGAACGGAAATATCCCGTACCGAATCGCATCGTTTTCTACATTTGACCCGATCAAATTCGTATTTTCGGACAAATTCGAATTCGGTTCGAAATACGGAATACCAAATTCGAAAACGGAGCGGAAACGGTTTAGGCGTTTTCCGACCGTTTTCTACTTTTCTACATTTTATTCGGAATATACCGTATTGTAAATTCGGTTCGAAATACAGAATACCAAATTTTTTGTTCAGATTCTAAAATGGTTGGATCAATTGTGAGTGATCTTGAGGTTGAGGCTTTGGCTAATGTTGTGGCTAAACTGAAAATTGAGGTATGTGTATGTTTATTGATTGCTTGCTCAAATATGCTATTGCTACATCTAATTTTAATTCACTTTGCAAACTTGTAGGAAAAGGACAAGGAGGGGATGAGGACTCGAGGAGGACAATGAGGAAGCAAAAGATATGGAAAGCGATCCGACCTCATGGATGATTTGATGAACTGTAGATGTTACGCTAGTTGTTAATTGCTTGTTCTAGACTTGTATTGTATTTGTATTTGTGTCGGCTATTGTGTTAATACTTAAGACCAAGGGTCAAGCACTTGTTAATTATTATATGCACTTGAATTTGATCATGCACTTGGTAATTGTTATGTACTTGGTCACTTGTTAATTGTTATGCACTTGGTCCTACAGGTCGGTATTCCGTATTGAATTTTCGTATACCGACCGTGTTCGACATAATTCCGCTCGAATTGGTTTGTTTTCGAAATTCTCGATATTCCGTAAGTTCGCGTTCGTTTTCGTGTCCGGCTTTACCGCTTTCGCTTTCGTTTTCGTATTCAAATGTAGAAGTAGAAAACGGTTGAGGAGTTTTCCGACCGTTTCCGACCGTTTTCATCCCTAACGACTACGCAGTACTCGAACACACCGAGTACTTGATTACGACCACGTAGTACTCGAACACACCGGTACTCGACTACGACCATGCAGTACTCGAACACACCGAGTACTCGACTACAACCACGCAGTACTCGAACACACAAGTACTCGACTACGACCATGTAGTACTCGAACACACGAATACTCGACTACGACCACGTAATACTCGAACACACGAGTACTAGACTACAACCACATAGTACTCGAACATACCGAGTGCTCGACTACGACCACACAGTACCCGAACACACGAGTACTCGACACCGATCACTCTCAACAAGAAAATTATATCCAACAATTTCCGCAACACCTTCCCACGAGTTTGCTTGTGCATATATGTTTGACAAGAACACGTAGTTTGGCCATAGCTTCCTCCGCAATCTCTACGTTCTTATGGATGCGACAGGCAAATAACTGTATCTGGCTCGAATGGCATGCTCCTGATAAGCTGCCTTGCCTCCTCAACGTGGCCTGCACGCCCCAGAAGATCGGCCATGCATCTGGAGTGCTCAGTTCTCGGCTCTACACCATGCACTTCACTCATTGAGCTGAAATACTTCTTGCCGTCGCTCACAAGACCATCATGAGTACACGCCATAAGAACCCTGATGAAGGTGATCTCATTCGGCTTCGTTCCATCGGATGTCATCTTTGTGAACAAATTGAGAGCATCATGGGCAAGCCCGTGATTGGCTAGCCCGACAATCGTCGAGCTCCAAGTAAGCACATCCTTCACCGGCATGGAGTGGAACACTCTCAGCGACCAGTGCAGTCCCGAGCTTCACGTCCACCTCAACTCCGTTGCTCTCCAGAAACTGATGTACCTCTGCGCCAACGGCCAGCACGCCCATGTCGCTGCACGCCGAGAGCACGGTCACCATGGTGATGCAGTCTGGCGTGACACACGCCGCACGCATCTCCTGCCACAGCTCCAGCGCCTCCTTGGACCGCCGGCCCTTGGCGTACGCCGAGATCATCGAGCTCCAGGAGAAGGCGTCCCTGTCCTTCGTCCCATCGAATATCTCCCTCGCCATAGAGACCTCCCCTGTCACCGTGTACCCGTGGATCATGGTGTTCCAGGACGCCAGATCCCTCTCCCGCATTCCGTCGAACACCTTCCTCGCCTTCCGGGGCATGGGAGCTCGGCGGCGGAGGCCTGGAGGGCGAGGGCGAAGGAGAAGGAGTTGGCGAGGAGGCGGGGCGAGCGCGGGAGCGGCGCGCGGAGGAGGAGGAGGAGGAGGGACTGCAGCGGGAGCAGCGAGGCGCGCATCACGGAGGTGGCGAGGAAGGCGTCCGCGTGCGCCGGCCCGGCCGCTTCCCCTCCTCCGCGCACGCGCATTGGGTGGAGCTTGGCTCGCCGCACGCGTGAGACCTCGCGAAAGTGTTCGGGTGTGTTGCAGCGCGCGCGGCTGCCTGGGCGTCGGCTGCGGCGGTGCATGAGCACGCGCCGGCCGCACCGCTTGGGGACGGATTCGTGGGCCGGGCTGTTAGGCCTACATTTGAACCCTTGGGCTTGGTCTCACATTTGAACCCTTGGGCTTGGGCTCTGCTTTAGAACCCCCTAGAATTAGATCACCCATTATCCATCGCGATCCTTCTCGGGCCATCGATCACACTTTAAGCGGCCCAGGTTGGTCCTAGTTGGCGTAGTGGACGATCATTTTCGGCCGTGAGATTGGCCGAAACAGGATCCTGCGGTTGGAAGACTGCCACCGAGGCGTCCGCGCGGAGCAAAGACGTGGAGCGGCTCCCGCGGCTCCTTCACCCGTGCGCCTGCCGCGATCCGACCACCCAGGCCGCGCCGCCGCCACCGCCGCAGAAGGGTCGGCCCGACACTAGGAAGGGAGGGGGAGGAGCCAAGATGAGGAGCGGCGAGGCCATGGAGCTCCTGGGCTTCCCTCCCTACTCCCGCCCGTCCCCCTCCGAGGTCTGCCCCTCCCTCAGTGCTCCCCCGCGAATCCCCCATCCTAATTCTTCCTGGTGTTGGTCTAGCTTTGGCTGGCTTGTTCTTACTCCGGCTCGCCAGTCTCTGTGGTGGTTCTGGTGGATTTTGGCGAAACGCGGTGCCAAATAAGGAGACGTTGCCTGTACACTTCTGAATGTTGAGTTTCTGCTACTCATCTTTCGATGCAGGTTAAGGCTGCGTATAGAAGAATGGTGATGGAATCCCACCCTGATCGTGTCCCAACGCATCAGAAGTCTCAGGCCGAGTCAAAATTCAAGCAGGTCAGGTAAAATTGTAGTGAAGATCTTGTCGGTGTCATGCCTGTAATTCCATTTTGGCTGTTCTTGTTCACGATGTAACACCTGTGCAATGGCTGTACTGACAAGTACACATTAATGCATAGCTTTTACCAAGCTGAAAGTGTTGAAATTTTAGCTTGTTTCTCATCTTCAATCGTATGTTCGGCGTTAAAGTGAGCATGTATGTCATTTTATCTCTTCTAGCATTGACAGACTTCTTTAACTTGCCAATACATCGTGTTCCCTGGCAGAGATGAAAATTTATCGGTGTTTCCATGTAGTAACATCTTTTTCCAATTGGGTGAATCCGAATTTGGTCCAGAGTACAAGCATTGTAACACAATTCTGAGTTTGTCTTTCCCCCATTGTAATCTACAAAGTTTTGTGTTTATGTTTTGCAGATATCAGAAGCATATTCTTGTTTGAAGGATGGTATGTCACTCACTCATATGTCCAATACATGCAATTGTAAAACCTACAACCAGTAATGTGCTTACTTTAGCATCTTGTTCGCCGATTAGATCAAGTTTTGTTCATTGCCGTTTGCAGGAAGAAGATCTGGGAGTAGGATGGAAGGTAAACTCGATTACGTGATATGTGCATTTGTCCCCTCAACCTAAGCGGCTAATGAGATAGATCATACATGTAGTACATGTAATGAGGTCTGGTGTTCCGACGGGGTATGGAAGATCAAACAAAACATTGGTTAAAGCTCCCTTTCTACTCATAATTTTTGCAGCAGTTTCCTTTGGTGCCTTCAGCGCCTCAAGGTACCCTACACTTCGGCTTTTCCGTTCTGTTTTCTTTGTTCTCTACATTGATTCTTATAGCTGATTGAGGAATTCATTTTGGTTTTACGAAGAGCATACAATCGGCAAAAGGAGGTCTGTTCTTCTCAGAACCCTTTTCTTCCATAGCGGAAGGCCATTGTAGACTGTAGTCTGTCCATATTCACAAGTGAAGTGAGGACTTCCTCGTACATTATACAGATGTGAAACAATTACGAGCTGAATAAAAGCACCAATTGCTATTTGTGATTTCAGTGAATGTAAACGACACGGTGTTACTGTTCTCTGCCTGTGCTAAGGCAGGAGTTCCCTGCTGATTGTATTCACTGATATACCTTTTCTTTTGAATGTCTTTTTGCGTAATGTTAATTGATAAAAAAAAAACATAAGATTGGTTCATATATTTGCTTCCTCGGCGCCTTTATGAACACCTTGTTGCAACTTACAAGCAAGGTTTTCAGAAAAACAGTGCCATAGTTCTTGGTTGATGATTACTGGCGTCAATTGGTCCAAAAGGCATATAGATTTATATCACCAATTAACTTGTAGTGGACGGTCATAGTTTCATCCTAAGACTAATGTCAAAACCCGTCAGCATACTAAATACAAGTCTACCCAATTACACGTCTGTAAATTATCGGTGGTTTTCAAAAACTGTTCGGTACCACCTTCGTGAGCATGGGATGCGCCAGTCATAGCCTCCTCCCATTCGCACACGATTAACACAGCCTATAGAATTGTTGGCATGTCCTGATTGACATGCATCTGATTAACAAGAGGTCAGCAACTGTCAGCATCACCGTAAGAACTCAACTCTAGGTGTGCACAGTATCAATTATCATACGTGATGCAAGTCACAAATCAAAAATCAAAGCGAAATAGCAAACAATATTAAAGAGATTTACAAGATATACAATACTCTAAAAACTGTCAGCATTACAAGACATCCCACAATCTAGGTGAGAAGTGAACAACGGTACCGAAAAGCATTACTGATTCCCAATCTTCCTCAAAAGAGGAAGCCACAACCCACAACAAAAGGAAACCTTGCATCCAAGGCAAGCACCAAACCAGAATGGCAATATCTACACGCAGCATAACAAGTTTGGCGGCAAGCTTGGCACGATGGCAAGGAAACTATTTTGAATGCAGTTCAGGCAGACTATCACCATGTGCCAGAAAGCCATAGCAAAAGTAGTTTTAAATCAACTCCAGTCGTAGATAACATCAACTAAACGAACCGCCAAGAGCCACTGAACATCACATGATTCGGCCATCCATCCATGTGTGTTAGTATTGCAAACAAAGAGGCTTCAATGTCGGTACTTCATCAGCTTAATAGCAGCAGTTTCTGTTGTCACTTGGCAGATTTCCTCGAAATCAACTCCTGATATTTCGAGTATGCCTTTTGGGCCAACTGGGTAAAATGAGAGCAGATCATAACCTCCAATGTCAGGTACTGTTATACTGCCTGAACAAAAGAACATAGTCCTCCAGTATCCCTTTATGTTGTTGATTGCAGAATCAACTTAACAACCGAAGTATCATTCTCATAACAGTAACCACAACCTGAGCTGCTCCTGTTGGAGTACTAGGAACAAAACCAGCAGCATAATGACAGCTTGATTCCCACTAAGACATGCTAAGTTTAAACTACTTACTATATTGTTTTTTAAAAGAAAATATTGGCGAAATGTAGATGAGCCACCATACTAGATAACTTCACCAGAGCATAGCCTTTGAAGAAGCAGTTTGTACTAACCACCAGAGCCTCAAATTGTCCATCTAATATGATCAGACAAATTAAACAAGGCTAAGCTTTTCAGACAGCATCTTTAGTAGCATCAACCACTATT
This sequence comes from Dendrocalamus sinicus, assembly GCA_036346575.1. Lineage (NCBI taxonomy): Eukaryota > Viridiplantae > Streptophyta > Magnoliopsida > Poales > Poaceae > Dendrocalamus > Dendrocalamus sinicus. The sequence continues at coordinate 2,886,508 of CM070660.1, read as the reverse complement.
ATGTTGAATGACAACGGCTGCCAGCCTGAAGAGTGGGGCACAAACCACTTTTTTTTCTCAGTTATGATATACGAAATCTGAAGAACTTCACCAAGGGAAAGACGTTTCAAGCATGTTTTCTTTAAGAGAGTTGCAGCTTGATACCTAGAAACAAAAAAAAAAAAGAATTAAAGGAAAAATACAGATATAGTTAACACATATGGCCTGGTATCGGGCCTCACCTGGATTGAGAACTCTTTATCGCTGAACAGCCAGAGGCAGAAGATACGAGCCTATGAACAGCATCTAAAGTCTCATTTGGGTATTTTGCATCTGTATCCATTATATTCACACATTTCCAGATATTTTCATTTTTCCGTAGAAAGAATGACATAGGTGCTAACTTTTTAATGACAATGGCTTGATGCTGAATGGCAAGTTCAAGGGCCTGCTTAACATCAAAATTTGGTAGATTAGCATCTCCATATCGTATACAGTCTGATATATTCTGTTCTGTTGGTGGAATCTTCTCGGTCTTCAATACTTCCAAAGCAACTAAGATATTGCTTACAAGACCTTGAGGGTCAGAAGATGACTGTGGACATCCTGGGTTAACTCCCCGTTGTCCAGTATTTTGTAAGTTGCCGGACATATTAGGTGGAGTTGGAGGTCTATAACTATAATCATTGTAAGCACATTGTACATAACGAGGAGTACCAGAATGGTTTGGATGGTAGTTCATGCTCAAACCTTGGTTGTCATGAATTCCTCTAGGGTATCCAGAAATATTCATCCGACTCATATCAGGATAATTAATTGGTGGGTCATGATAGGGATGGCCACTTGGCCAGGATTGCAATGGTGCAGTAGGAATGCCATTATGCCCAGCTGGTGGTGGACACGAGTTGCTTCTATGTGAATTTGATGCATGAAAATTGCCAGATCCACTGTGAGGATGAGTCACTGGATTTTGGGGTCTTGGCGGCTGAGAGGATTGGGGTTTCTGGTGTTTTGGATGATAATGGCCACTACCAACGCCAAAATCAGGAACACCATTTTTCGGTGCAGACTCGGTTGACACACCACCAGGCTTCTTACTATTCAAACAGTTGTGGGAAGCCCACTTTTGATAGGAATGAGCAGATTTTGCAGGCTTTTTAGGCAGGGAAACGGGCTGAACTTTTGGTGTGCTTGGCTGATTCACCTTTGCCCCATCCTGCGATTCAGAACTTGATGATGAAGTTGATGACGGCATAGAAGACTGACTTGGTTGGTTAACAGTGCTTCCTTTAGAACTGTCGGCAGCTCCATCAACTGAATTTTCTTCATTGCTTGCTGGTTTAGATACATTGTCTGTCTTGTTTTTTTGAGGTTGCTTCACTTTATATTGCTTATCTGCTTTTCCATTACAACCCTTTTGATTATCAAACTGAAAACTATTCTGCACTTGAGGGTTGGTATGTGGAGTCATGTCTGAAGAATCTGAAACTATGTTCTTTGTCATATCCACATCATCCGTATTGCCATTTGATGCGCTGCTTATGTATGGTGACTCTGCTAATGGTGGTTCTCCAGCCACAAGGCTTTTCCAGAGCCAAACATTCTTTGCTGCAGCAGTAAGTGCTTGAGACACATTTGGAGGTTGTGCTAATAGAATATTGTATCGCCTCATCACAAGCTTATGAAGGGCATTAGAGAAATCCCGGTCACCGGAGATTAGCAAATAATTCGCTGGCGGAGGGTTGTCAATAGCCCAGAAGAGCATATCAACTAAGATCTTCTTATCACTTGCATCCTTAATGCCTGCCAATTGTTAGGGAAAACATAAAAAACATGAGAACATGTGCTTAAATGTACCAAGCTTCTGGTATGCAAGTAACTACGCAAGACCAAGGTTCCAAAAACCGGAACCGGAAGAAATCCCAGTTGGCGACCGGTAACGGTAAACCGGAAAAACCAGTAAAAAACCGGTCACAATTTGAAAATCAAAAAATGCTACCGGCCGGTTTTTTCGGTTACCAATCGCCACCGGTAAAAATGGTAACCGGCGGTTACCGGCCGGTAACATGGGTTGGAAATACAAGACGAACAGCACATAGCTGTGCCATGTCCAATGGCGAACTGCCAGAAGAATAGCATGTCAAAGTTGGTCCTGTACATATACACAAGCGACAATTTTTTTGGATTGGCAGGAGTAATAACTGGTCGCATATTCTCTAAGTAACTTGAACAAAATAACTTAAACCCCGCAAATGATACCCCTCAACTGGACAATACCACAATACCACCAGATAGTTATTGTGATGGATTTCTCCCCACTCTTATGTGATCCAAAGTTCAAAACAAAAACAAGGGTGTACCTATAGCACTTAAAAATTTTCTCAGTGGAACAGATATGTATTTTGAGGTGTGCAGAAGCTAAAAAAACTCCACAAAACCAGCAACAGAAGCTTTACTATTTATGTCCACAGGAACAAAGAAAGCATTCAATGAAGCCAGAAAAACTATACACTCTTTTTTTCTATTTTTGTTTATTTTTTCTTTAAGCTAATATAGCAAGCATTCCAAATCATTCCAAAATGCCGCACCTTGAGAACAATCAACCTAGGTTTCTACACGAAGTCAAAACTCAAAAGAAAAACACGACTATTAGAACTTTCTTAATCATATCACCCAAACATAATCACAATCACAACAGCGAGCCGGTCCAGATAAGAACAATACCAATCAAACTCAGTGAAGTCCAAGATTGAACCCGAAGACCCCAAATATCACCTCGCCCCATCGTCCAATGAGAGACACACACACCAACGTGTAGAACCCCATCTAAAAAACAAAAACGTCCCAAACCCTAATCGCTCCCTTTTCTAACCCACACCATCAAAGACCACGACAACCCCGTCAAAGCCAGCACAATCCACAAGCCTAAGATCCAGCAGATGGAGCACGCCCCCCAAAACAAGGAAACTTCCAAACCCTAAGATTCCACTATTATCCTCAAGTATTACAACAGATCCACCAAAGCTACACAAACCGAACCATCTTTTACGAAGAGCACGGCAATCCGGCCGTCCAGAGACCATCGAAACGACGCAATCCACATGCATTAGCGAGAGGCCACAGGATCACCTCGCCACGAGTAATTAGGGAGCAGGGAGCGGGCGTGTCGTACCGGCGGGGACGTGGTTGAGGGAGACGCCGGTGCTGGAGAGGGCCTGCTGGACGTGGTGGGCGATGCGTCCGGTGTCGCCGTAGGCGGAGATGGAGATGGGGCCAGTGTAGCCGGCGGCGGCGAGGGCGGAGCTCATGTTCTGGGCGATGAGGTGGGGGTCGCAGCTGCGGGGGACCATGCAGTTCTCGATGTCCCACCACACCGACGTCTTCGCCGCCGCGTACTCCCCCATCGCCGCCGCCGACCCCTAGGATTTCGCCGGCGGAGAGGGGTGGGGGCTTGGAGGTTGCGCGACGGCGGCGGCGGCGGCGTCGAGGTGGACTCGCGAGGATTTAAAACTTTTTTGCCGCAAGTTTGCTGCCAAGTGGAGAGAAGTTGATGATCAAGGGCACGCTTCGCTGGTTTCCTTTCGTTTTTGTGCGATTTGATTTTGTCTTAAGAAGGTTAATTTAGCAAGGGCAGCAGGCGTATCCATAGGAAAGTTGAATAGATTATGGAAATTTATATATTTCCTAACAGGACCATCTCGTGGCTAGTGGGTATGGACCAAACGTTAGCTAAATGCTGTCACGTGAAACTTTCAACGTGTCATTCAGTGATGGATTTTAAGAGTTCGTTTGGAGTACGATAATTTTATAGGAGCACATAGATGCTGTTCAGTCTTACAGAGCATTCACTTTTTTTTTCTTTTTTTATAGAATAATTTTAGAAATATTTGATCTTCAATTCATAATATTTATCACTAAATTATATCACGTAACTCAAAAAAAAAATCAAAAATACAACTAAAAATAAAAGTTATCATCTGATTTTTTTTAATAAATTATAAGACAAAAGCCACATAAATTATCATTCGTTAGACCCTAAGTTACTATCGATAGATTAACAAATTACCAACATAAATTTAAAATTATAATCAGTTTACAAATTTGAAAAAAGTTTAGAAAATACCATGATTTTAATACTAAGTTATCATTATAGTTTTAAGAAATTATGACCCTACATTCAAAATTACCAATATTTCTATAAATTTGAAATATTTTAAAACTTACCATCAGTTACAATAAATTTACCATCAGTTACATTCTAAGTTATTATTTACTCTTTAAGCAAGTTATACCACCCTTATATAAAAATTTACCATCATTGTGTTTGTGTAGAAAAAGTTTAAATTTTACCATCAGAGTTGCACCCTAAGTTATCATTGACACTTTAAACAAGTTACACCCTAACATTTTGTGAGTTTTCAAAAGACTAAAACTATGGTAAATTGTTTTAAAAAAAATTACCATCCTAAAATCAAAATTACCATTATTTTTTCTGAGTTTAAGAAATTATAAAGTTACCATCAGTTTGCACCTATGTTACCATATGCCTTTTTGAAAAATTACCACACAAGGTGAAATTTCATCTACATCTGTTGGTGACCGATCCATGTCATAGCAGTGAAAAAAGGATGGATGGTGGGTAGATGGGACCCACGTTTGACTGACCCCTACCATACCAATTTGCATGTGCACTAGCTTGCATTTGTCTCTACTTAAAGTGGTCCTATTATATATGATCCCACTTGTCATGGAGACAATGTTCACTCGCATTATGTCTAAACTGGAAAGGTTGAACAATTTTCTCACACCCATGACATGACAATAATTTGTGTCTCTGCATTGCACGGTGTCGCTTGATCCCACATGCTTGCTACCACAACAATTGATTAAGCGACTAATAATCCGATGCGCCATAAGACTATCACACAGATAGTAGCGTGAAATAGAGCATTTTCTTATAGAAACTTCTTCGAGAACAATATTCGTATCCAGACGGAGCTGAATTAGGGTGATCAAGATTTATGCAAGCTTGATAACCAAACTCTTGTATAAATATCACTAGCAAAGTTAGTGATATTATTGTGTGTTGTCACCGCAAATCGACAATGAAATTGGCACTTAGTACTACCTACGAACACTTCTCTCGTCCTTCCTTTGATCATTAATTCATTATAAGAAGCCTTGGATCCAAATACGAGATTTTTCCCACTTGATCAGACCAAGGCTACGATTTGGAAACAGGAATTGCAATGAAAATACATGGAAACTCTAGGTGAAACAATTCAATTCTCACGTGAGCCGGGAAAAACAATCTCTGCCACTCCGAAGGAGGCCTTAGGGCATCTATAGTGTATATAGCTTGCTGACTTTTAAGGTGGATTCCATATCATTCTTAAGACCGACGCTGCAACGTTTGAGGCCACCGTCGGCTGTACAAAAGGGTCCACTCGGCTGTAAAAAAGAGGGATGTGGCAGTTGGTAGTTGGAGAGAGAGAACAATAGATGTAAAGAAAATTTTATTTTAATGCTTGTGGTCAGGTCTTTAGCTTGAGGACCAGTCTCAAGCCTTTTTTGCTTATGACCTGCTTAAGATCACCCTTGTAATATATAAAGTCGACCTTAAAATGAATTATAACTCTATTTTTATACACTACAGATACCTTAAAGGCGTTGGGTGCATATCCATAGTTTTGCAAGTGGGCAGACCTTTTCTTTTTAAGCAGGTACGTGACATAGCGATAGAAAGTAATAAACTATCGGAACTAGTAGTGTGCCCGTGCTAACGCTACGGTAAAATACAAAACAAGATAAAATTTGTAAAAAAAATAAAATGAACAATCAGATTCATTAAGATTCACGTCTCATATATTGTATAACCAAATATTTTTGTCACATAATGAATGTCACATAACGACTGATCCTTTGAGGAGGCGACAACATCACTGGACTCACCCACCGACGACTTTCTCCATCCTCGCATTGTTTAAACTTGAGGCTACAAAGAAAACAAACATTTTTGTCACATACAGAAATATGAAACACAGTAAGGAAATATGTATTTGTGGACTATTTACTTACCACATCACCATGCTAGGACGTCTTTATACACAATATTTTTGGTGCTCTTCCCTGAGGCATCTCCCCGAACACCCTTTATACTGTTCACCGTGGTCGAACACCCTTTCGACCACGTTCAGATCTCCCCGATGAAGTCACAGCTCCTTACGACCGATTACACCGTGGTCGTAGCTCTTCAACGTGGTCGTAGCCTCCTTATGATCACGTTCAAACTTTGTTGCAGTCGTACGCCTTCGGATCACCTTCGACTTCTCTCGGATGTGGTCGTATCGCTTCTTGACCTCACCGTCTTCCAATTTCGCCGTGGTCGAACGCCTTTCGACCTTGTCTACCCCATACGACCTTTCGCTGGTACTGGTATATATACATTCCGTGTGCAGGAAAGGAAAGATAAAGGTGCATATTCCAGATGTTCCTGCTGAATTGAAAAGGTTGTTCACAAGTCAGGTTGATACTGATGCAAAATATTTTAGACAACATATACGCTACTTCAACTCTCATTTCTCCTTTACAACCCTTGGAGTCAGCTTGGATCGACGATATGCCACCGCAGCTGGTACTGGTATACATAGAAAGTGGAGAAAGGTGAGAAGTTAAGGAAATAAAGCGGTAGAAAGAGAATGAATGTACAACCACCAACTCGTTCTTTTATAATAGTTAAGATTAAGATTTTACTCTAAACAGTGAAAGTCTACACTAATGAAAGGACACACGATGTCGGGACAACTGCAAAACTCAAACACTGTATGATCCATCAACATTATGAAGTGATGTAAAAGGATAAATTGCATATTTGTGTACCTGTCACCAAGGCAGAATGAGCCATTAGGCTTCAATATACCACCATCCAGAGAAATCGCACCATCATTTATCAAAGGAATAGCACGTCGCAAGTCAGCTCTGGTCTTATAAACTTGCAAGTGAGAAACAAAACAAGATAAAATTTGTAAAAAATAAAACGAACAATCAGATTCATTAAGATTCACGTCTCATATATTGTATAACCAAATATTTTTGTCATATAATAAATGTCACATAACGACTGATCCTTTGAGGAGACGACAACATCATTGGACTCACCCACCGACGACTTTCTCCATCCCCACAGTGGGCAAGCTGGGAGCATTCCATGGAGTAGCTTAACTTTCACATGCTCCCTCATGCAGGAGAAGCAAAAGCGATGCATGCAACCTTCAACTGAATGAATTTTAGAAATATCAGTGTCTTCCAAGCAGATGGTGCAGGTCTCTCTTCTCTCCTTGATAGCATTGACAGAAAGGGATTTGGCGATCTGAGCATCTATTGAATCTCTTGCTAATTTCTGCACATAGCTGACTTGGCTTCGTGGAACAAGTGAGATTTCAAAATGGTTAGAAGTTGCCCTATATATCTCTTTCTCAGCGTCCTACTCAATTCTGCTCAGCCAAACCTGGCGAACAAACGTGAACCAAAATCGCTTGAATTCAAGTGTTGAGTGTTAACTGATAAAGGAACTATCAAGAAGAGCAACTCAACTAACAAGAGCTAAGTCAAGATTCAAAGGTATTTTAATGGATTGTATTTTTGCCTCTTCATCATTCCTTTACCAAGAACAGCTGGTGTGGCCTACCAGTAGCACCCCAAACTCTTGCTTCATGAACTTTCACTCTACTCTCTAGTCTTATGAACTCTCCAAATTACACCATCACTTAGGTCTCCAGACTTAGGTACTAACAACAGCAAATGTACTCTTAGGAAACGAAAGAGAGAGATTGAGCGTGTAGTATTGAAGATTGAGCGCATAGCAATAGCATACATGGTTGTGCAGCGCCTTGTAATCGGTGACAACCTTGACGCTCTGGATGCCCAATCCGGCGCCGCATGGAGGCCCTCCATGAGAGCCATTCCTCCGGCACTCACGGCCACCCACAAACCCTTCCACCGGCCAGATCCGGAGCACCACATCCGCTTGGGGCCGCACACCGCCACGGCGAGCACCGCCACGCGGGGTCCCGGCCCATGCCCAACCACCACCTTGCTCGCCATGCCCTTGAAGAAGACGCGAAGAGAGGTGGGAGTCGGCGCTCGGCGTCGCCGTCGTGGCCCACCGATCCTCGGGATGGTGGCGAGCTCGTCGCGCGAAGAGGCGCGCGGCGCGGCGGCGCGGAGGAGGCGGCACTGGCGTGGGCTGCGCGGCAGCACGGCGTCACGGCGAGCCTCCTCGGCGCGCGAGGTCGGCGGCGTGGAGCGCGAGGGCGAGGAGGCGTCGAGGACTCGAGCAAGGCGGCGGCGGCTGAGATGATGATGACGATGACGGGTGGGGATTATTGGGGTATTATTGTGTGCGCGGAGGATGCCGGACGGCCTCGGCGAGTTGGAGTTGGAAGGCGAGGTCGAGTCGGAGGCGGAGGCTGCGCGAGGAGGCGAGGCGACTGGTGGCGGGGCGGTGAGGTCGTCATCGCCGGACATGATGATCGGAATCGGCGGTGGGGCGACAAGGCGAGGCTTTCCTCCCGACTCGTCTCGTGAGATTTGGTTTCGCTCGCCTGCGATTGCGGAATCATTATACCTTTAGTCCCTATTAAATCCGGCGTTGGCGGCGTCACGGTCGAAGGAGGTTGCGCGCGAGCGGCGCCTCTGGCGGTGACGCGGATCGCGCGCGATGAGGTCGCCCATGGTCATCTTCTTGCCGGAAGCCGGCGGGGAGAGGCCTTTGGCGGCGGCGATCGGGAGGAGCGCGCGTCGGACGGGTAGGAGAGGTAGACGAAGAGCCGTTGGCGAGGTTCGGGAGACGAGCGGCGGCCGGGTCGAGAGAGAAGCAGCGGCGGCGGCGGCAGCGGCCGGGAGGAGGAGGCCGGGTCGAGGGAGAGGCGCTGGAGATGGACGGGCACGGTGACGCGCTCCGCGATGAGGCATCGGGGGCGTGTGCGTGGGCGTGGGGTGTGGTTCTGGGTTCAATGATGTGCATGATCCGGATGATTTTGGCCTTAGGATCTTCAATGAGTAAGAGAAGAAGGCTTGAGGAGAGATCCAGGCCATTCATTTGTATGAAGTTGGATTACTTTGGTACACAAATCTGGGTGGACTTAGATTAGGCATGACTGTGGGGGTGGATTTAGTAAAGAAAATTTTGGTGTATTATAGAGGGGTAGAGATAGGCTAACGCTACGGTAAAATACAAAACAAGATAAAATTTGTAAAAAATAAAACGAACAAGCAAGTCGTAGCACACGGTCGTAAAAGCACTGTTGCAGCCAGGATTCATGGACATAAAAGAGACATGGTCGTGTAATGGTCATTTACGACCATGTAGTCGAAGTTACGACCACGCGGTCATTCTGATCACGTGAACGAACTCATGACCACATCACCCTTTTTACGACCATGTGGTCGGAAACTCGATCACGTCTAAATCTCGTGGTCATAGCTCGCTACGACCACACAGGAAGTCTTTCCGACCACGCTCACTCTCTCACAACGTGGTCGTAACCCTTTACGACTACTCAAACCTTGGTCGAAGTGTCCACCGACCGCTCAAACCGTGGTCGAAGCACCTTTCGACCACATTCAGTTACTCACAACATGGTTGTAACCCCTTACAACCACATCTGCGAGTACTTGGCTATACTCGTAGTTGTTTACGACCGCTCAGAACCATTTACGACCACTCTGTGCCATTTACGACCGCTTCATAGTCGTTTACGACCGCTCTGTGTCGTTTACGACCATCCAAACCGTTTACAACCACTCACTGCTGAGCTACGACCATGCGGAGCAAGGCTTAAGAATCCTAATGGCTTAAGAACCCATCTGTTTGCATTCTCTCAGTGATCTTATCTATAATTGGCCAATATGCCACTTTAATATCCGCCCATTTATCTCTGCTGTCATGTATTACTATTAGCATTTCAGTAGCAAGAGGATAACCAAACTATGGTGTAAGCCAATTGCACAGAAAGATGGCACATCACATCATTCATGCCTTAGCATATCCTTTTGGGTGAGGTTTGCTTAACACATTTCACCATGTTAAAATTGGAGCACAACACATTTACAAATTTCACTATCACCACTTCCTATCTAAACTGCATTGTTCTGATCAGCTAACCATGACACCATGACAGGATGGGAACTACCAAAGAGTGGCCACATGTCTGCTCCTCGAAACTACTCTCGCCGCCTGCGCTGCCCATTCATTCGGTCATTTCCTCGGCGTTTAGTAATGCACATCGCAAAAACAAAAGGGACGATATCTCCAAAGCCACATGAACGCGAGTTTTATCACATTTTGCACTCAATTGCTTCCTATATTTTTACCCATTAATTTACGCCATAGTACGCCAAAACTACACTTGAATTGGTCGATTAGAACAGAATCACCGCACAAACCACGATCGGCAACTGAACCGGGAGGATCATAATTTAGATAAGAAAACCGTAAGAACCCGAGTAGAAGTGCGCACCTTGTAGCGCGGATGGTCGCGAGGATCCTCGGCGGGCGGAGCAGAACCACCGGTCGTGCGGCGCGCCGCGAGGCTGGCCTCGCCGTCGATGCCCTCCCCCATTTCCACCTCAAATCTGCACCGACCAAATCGAACCAGATCGGAATCGCTGCGAACTGGGCGAGGCATGTGGACGCACAGGAATACAGAACAGCAAATCCATTTGATTAAGCTCGCGCCCCCAGCACCTAGATCTCAGGCCCCAACAACCATGCAGAGAGAGAGAGGCTGCAGTGCTGCTATTCCGGATCTGGGTTCTGCTCATTCCATGCAGTCATCATCGATCTCATTTGAATCCAATTAAATTCAGGAGCACCAATGACTGTATATCATAGTACCACTACGTACTAACAAATGTATACAAGAAAAAACTAAAAAGTGTCATCTCAATATGAATATCGCCGTAATTCCTCTCCACTCCACCAAAGAATCAACACCAAGGATTAACAATGAAGAATCTAACATCGACCGATCAAGAAGGATCATGGACACATCACGGAACCACGGCCATGGAATGGATACGTCTTCTGTCTCATCTCCACAGTTGTACGCCGTCGTATGATGACTGTACTATCTCCGATCCCTCACGACTGAATTCAGACGAGCTCGAGGCGCGCGGAGTAGTCGGCGTACCTGGAGCACCGGATGTTGGCCTGGCGCTTCCTCCGGTGACGGCGCCGAGCCCACTACAGCGGTGGCCATGAACGCGCCGACCACCACGCCGCCTTCTTGCCGCCGCTCATCTCGCCTCGTGCCTCTCCGATCGATCGCCCACCGCCGCTGGCGGCATTGATCTCTCCACGGAGGTAGGCGCCGGGGACGGTGCGCTTCTCCTCTCGTCGTCGTCCTTGTCCTTGTTATATCGGCCGCAGGAGGGGCGCGGGAGCGTGGAACGCAGGGACGGCGAGTGGGGCGGGCTTTGGTGACTCGGAGGAGGGGAATGGGAGGTTCCGGGAGGCGGGAGGAGTCGTAACGGGCGGTTGGGAGGAGCGAGAGGGTCGACCGAGGAGTCTGGGCGGAGGAGAGGGGAGGCGGTGGGGGCGGAGGAGGCAGGCAGGGAGATGGGCGCGCGCTGCGACAGCGTGGAGGAGGAGGAGGAGGAGGAGAGGAGCAGCGCGAGGAAGAAAAAGAGGGCGGCGCGGGGCAGTGCCATTGGAGCGGAAGCAGCAGATATGCGAGCGCGTGGGAACTGGGTGCCGGCCGGTGGTTTGCCTGGCTGGTGGAATGGCGAAGCGAGAGAATCGGTGGGGTGGGGTGGGGCCAGTTTCTCTGTTAATGATGTGCATGATCCGGATGATTTTGGCCTTAGGATTTTCAATGAGTAAGAGAAGAAGGCTTGAGGAGAGATCCATGCCATTCATTTGTATGAAGTTGGATTATTTTGGTACACAAATCTGGGTGGACTTAGATTAGACATGACTGTGGGGGTGGTTGAGGGGGTGGATTTAGTAAAGAAAATTTTGGTGTATTATAGAGGGGTAGAGATGATGTGCATGATCCGGATGATTTTGGCCTTAGAATCTTCAATGAGTAAGAGAAGAAGGTTTGAGAAGAGATTCAGGCCATTCATTTGTATGAAGTTGGATTACTTTGGTACACAAATCTGGGTGGACTTAGATTAGGCATGACTGTGGGGGTGGTTGAGGAGGTGGATTTAGTAAAGAAAATTTTGGTGTATTATAGAGGGGTAGAGATTTAGGTGGTAATCGGTTCGGCTGAAAAGCTCGTGGCTTATGGCTGAAAACATCTTGAGTCGGGTGAAAAAAGCATCAGAATCGATGTGAGCCTTATTTAGCATAATTAAATTTAAAAAATTTAAAAATAAAAAAATATGTTAGCCCATTACGTATAATACAAACAAATAAGGAAAAAAAGAACCGGCAAAAAAGCTCAACAAAAAGCTAAAAGTTCAGAAAAAGACGAAACTTATGAATAGTGAAAAATAAATCAGAAGTCAGAAGTCGAAACCGAGTTGATCAGGACCTTAGTAGAGCAAGCTGCATCATGGGAGGACACGAAAAGCAAAAGCTGCGTCATCAAAAGCCAAAATCCCTCGAGGTACACCGAATGGAAACATATTATTATTGCGACATTGCAGCTGCGTGTAAACCGACAACTTCCAGGTCCCAAAGAAGCTAATCATAGAGCAGATTTCCGAATTCCGAGATGTTATGTAGGCGATTTTTTTTTTTTTTTGGGTAGCACATGATGTTGCTTGCTTCAAGCACCTGGCGAAAGCGTGCTACTTTCATTCACGAGCCAGCAGCAACTTTGTACGGGAGAAAAGAAGGTTCGATCAAAACCAGGACTAGCATTTTTCACAAATGATCTTTTGCAGATGGCAGCTCAAGTTCAAAAAAAAAAAAAAAAACAAAGGAAAGAGAAGCGAAGAAGGAGGAAGAATGCGTAGCAGCTCAAGGTGGTGCTCGGTTGGATTGATTTTTTGTAGTTTATAGTTAAAATTTTATTGTAATTAGGTGAAATTACACTATAGTTGATGGTAGTTTATTTAGTATAATTAAATTTAAAAAAATAAAAAATAAAAAAGGGTTAGCTCAGTACATATAATGCAAACGAATACAGGAAAAAACCGGTAAAAAGTTCAAAAAAACCAGAAAAGTCAGACAAAAATAAAATTTAGAAATAGTAAAAAAAAAGCTAAAAATCAGAAGCTCAAACGCAAACGAACGGGACTTAGACAATCTTCTACCTTAAGGATCTATTAACATAAGATTCTGCCCGATTTTTCACGCTTTAATCTTGCCCGATTTTTCACGCTTTAACTCCTTTTCAGCTGAAGCAAACCTTTGTGGTCACATCGTGGCCGACACTCCCTACCGCCTTTGCACGGAGTCATGAAGCAAACCTTTGCGGTCCCATCGTGACCGACTCCTAGACCTGTCTTTACACGGAGCCACAGAGTTACAGCAGCCGGACCTGGCGACACTGGCTGCATCTCCTCTCTACGTGCACAAACGGAACCGTAAATATTACCGTGCAAGTGTGTAACCGAAGTTCATTACTCCTATTAAGATTTAGAACTGATGATATTCGCACTAGTGAATAGTGATAGAGTTAATCTTTTTGAAGTGTGAATAGTACGAGAGTTGGTTGATACATCCCTGTCCCTTGTTCATGACTGCAGCTTGAGTTAGACGGTAGATGCAAATGCTGCTTCAATAAGACAGGAAGAAGTTCCAAAAGCTGCAAACCACGTAAGGAACTGTTTATATAGTTTTTTTACTATGGTTAATGATTTTTTTATTAAAAATAAAATAATAGTGACAAAAATAAATAGCTTTTAGAAAAATAAGACGAATTATGAAGAAAGTGAAGATGAGATACATGCATGAGCTAAAGTTAAATTAGTAGAGTGCATGATGCACCCTGACCTCTGCTTTTATCCTCGAAGTGAGACAGGAGCGAGAGAATCGAGAAAACCGCTTTGAGAACCGGATTTTCATATTAACTTCTGACTTCTCCAAACAGATATCAGAAGCAGAAGACAATATGAACATGCCTAAAACAATGCATCCATGATGGAATTAGCTACTATTGAAAATTAACTAGGTACACCTTGCACGCAGCAATGAAGCTCCAAAGCTGAAATGGCGAGGCCATGATAACTAGAAGATGACGAGTTCACAGCTATAGATGGCTGGCCTCAAAACAATATTTGCAAGCCAGCACATGGATTACATGAAATAAGAGCAACCTAATTACAGAAATGGTATCAGAACAGGGAAGCCTTTAAGGCAAGGGCTCCTCTGAATCTCCTAACCGTGACAAGTGGAGGTAAGCATCGGTGCCTACATAACAGAGAAGGCAAGAATGATCAGCTGAAGTCTGAAGACACACTGCAGTTATATTTCTGTAACCACTACTAGTAATTTCTGATACACGAAACAAAAAGATGTACATGAAACCTCAGGTAAAGATGAATAATTGTTCGACATTGACATTGACTGAATGCCAGTAAATGAAGTGAAAAATACAGTACCGTATCCTTCCATAGATATGATTTGCAAGTCACCACCAAAATATTGAGCATAAAGGCGACTTATCGGGAGCCCATAACCATATCCAGCCATAGTTGCTCCTTCACTAGGGCCATCTATATCAGGTGGATTCTTTGCAGTGCTGTAAAGATATGTGAAAATTCTAGGGAGGCCACTTCTTGGTATTCCACCACCTTCATCACTGACCTGCATTAGCAAAGCATTTAAACTGAAACACTTAAACACCACATGGAAATAAGGTATTTAACGAACCTGTTGGCTATCTTTTGTCTTCAAAAAGAACGTGTTGGTCCTCTAATGGTTCCGCACGTGGAATATTTAATTTATTTCGACATGAATTGGTATCATATTGGTCCACAGAACTTAGCAGGATAATAACTACTAACACAAGAAAGTGTCAGTCACATTGAAGAGAATGACATCTAAAACTTTGATATGGATCAATTTTTAGTAACAGCAATGATATGTCACCATGCATGCCCATAAAAAACATGGTAAGTCAGAGGAGAGATTAATGTGGAAATGCAGCACCATAGAGTAACAATATAAAAATGAATGTTAATTAAAATGTCGTAGTTAGGCACTATACTTGAAAGAAAACACATCGGTCGATTTACATCCTCTACAAATGGTAGCTTGGCTTTAGACATGCATTCAGCAGTCAGCATTAATCCATACCTCTGTTGGTCTGGTTCTAATCCCACTATCAAATATTAGTCAAATCATTCACAATTGCAATTTATACCACAGCCTAATAATATGAGATGTTAAATTCATACATAGGCAGATATGAGTGCAAGTTCCATCATAGCAACTTTTCAGTAACTACCCGTAGCCTAGAATGTTACCAACAATAGATGCTAGGTGATGTCATAGACTGGTACCTTAATAGTAACATCCTCTTCTCCATCAGCAACTATAATTCTAATAGAAGGAACATCTTTATCAGAATTCATATATCGTTCCTGTACTGCACGAAGGGAGTTTTTCACCAGTTCAAATAACATGAGATGTAGATGTGATGCGACGTATCTGCACATGATAAAGTCAAAATAGTTAGCTAGTTAGCAAGACAATAACCAGGGAGGCCAATCCGGCAATCCCCAATAAAGATGAAGAAAAACCATGCTTTTATGAAAACACAAACAAAAACAATCCGAACAGATATCCTAACAACAAAGAGGAAGTGATACTAACACACGATTTAATCAAGTTGTACTAAAGGTAAATGGTGGAAGTATATATCTGACACTTACGGAAACGTAAAATTTGGGTCCCCGTAAATGCTGATATCAGGAGCAGATCCGTATTCCCTCAAACAAATAGAACGGGCATCCTCACTAGCAGTTTGAGCCACCTGTATGGGGGACAATCTTGTACTGATGAGGCCTATGACACCAGGCTCTGGATCAGGATCATGCAAAGCCACATGCTGCCCTGGAATCAAGCAAGTCGGTATAACTCAGAACAATTGTCTAACAACTAACTCTCAACTTTCCTATCTATCGTTTGGTTTAGGACTTACACATCAGGTCAAGAATTTGTACCATTTTTCGTTTTAAAATAGTACAGTCAGCTCAAGCAACAGGAAGTTTGAATACAAAGAAATCAAGTAACAGCATATGAAACCAAAACGAGCTGTCTGTCTGCACAAAGTTCAAAATTACAAATCTGCCAAAAAAGGGTGTCTGCTAGGCCCTACTTGATAAGTTTGTGTTGAACTTCAGCATATACAGTAACTGTTAGACAAATAAGCACATAATCCATCATTTGTTCAAAATCGTAATATTTAGGACAGAATGTCAAGAACTAAATTAGCCAAGAAAGTAGCTGTCAGTACAGCGTTTATAAATTTAGCTCCTGACAAAAGAGTAGTATCAAGCTCACAAACCTATCAGCATGCGGATACCAATCCTTGACATGTAGAATCGATCAAGAAATTGGTGAATCTCGTCAAATCCTGGGGTAATATTCCTTGCGTGACACTGTTCCTTCTTCAGCTGCTGCACTCCCAAAGCCATTGTCGGAACCACATTATTGTGCCGCACTTTGATCATCTTGATCATCTGCGTGAAAGCAAGCTCGTCGTCCGGGTTCCTCACTTCTGGAAAATATCGGATGTCACGGAACGAGTCCAGGTACCAGTCCCTCACCTTCACAACGGGAAACAGACCAACCCATCAGTCCCACAAAATGGTGCTCAAATTGGCAGGAATTGATAAATTCATCTGTAAGAATTCTTCGATAAAATATTTACTCTTTGCAGAGTTCAGATTCTTCTAGCGCTGACATGATGACATCAAGAAGACAACACAACACAAAATTGACCCCCACGCCCAACTAAAAAAGAAATGTAAGCAAGTTGGCAAGCAAGAATCTCCCAAAATTCCTCCTTATCCTAAGGTACAACTTTGCTACATGTTGACGATAAATTTTCAGGAATGAAAAGGAGAATACATGAAACAGCACATCAGGTGGTCAGTAAAGAACTCAACTATATCATTTTCAATCAATATAAATTAGATATTTTAAATTAAATACTGACATAGTGATAGCAACTTCTTCGCATTCCATTTCCCCAGAGCTGATGGCAAAAGTAATATTCTAACAATTAACACGAAAAGATATATAGGCATCCATCCTAAAGGAATCACCTTTTTAAAATGATTCGGAATAAACATCCTAGTATACTGCAAACCACCATTCCCCAATCACAGTGAAAAAAGGGAGAATAGCCATGAGACATACAAATTAAAAAGTCAAATCACCGATGGGCCAAAAGGACAAGAAGTGGTGAGATAATGCGAAAAGTGGCCAGGGCCCATAGTAACCTAAGGGCTGACCTGCCGGAAACGTTAACACCTTCCATTTCCAGACGCGAGGCTTATCTATCACAAATGTATTAAAAACCAACACAGTCTGGGCAACGGCTGAGGCCAACGATCGACTGCTTGTCAACAGTCATCAATGCGGTCAAAAGGGTTAGAGGCCATCGGTCTGTAGCTGACTATATACATCAGTTACATTCTGAATACAATCTAAAGGTCGAGTCTGAGCAAAGGTGCCATCACTAGGGATCGAGCCTAAGATCCTCGTCAGCCAATCATGAATTGGTTTTAACAACCTTTGCTGAATTGAATTCCCAATTGCCACAAAGCGGCGGGCGTAGAGGCTTCCACAATCCCTAAACGACCGAGGATAGTTTTCTCCCCCGTTCCGAAGGGTAGGTAAGGACCACGGCACCTTTCGAGCCACTCAAGACCATTCTGTGCCATAGCCTCGTTACCTGGATAATTGGAGAGACTACTGCAAGAATTGGAGCAAAGCCGTGATCTGGTAGGCGCACAGAGAGAGAGAGAGAGAGAGAGAGAGAGACGTATCGACCTTGAGAATGGCGGGCTTGCTGGAGAGGCCGAAGGGGAGGGACTCGAGCTCGAGCGCGCGGCGGGCGATGCGGATGGGGAGCTCCTTGTGCAGGAACTGCGCGGAGAGGAGCAGGTTGCGCTCCGTGGGGCGCGACCCGAACTCCATCATGTACCGCAGGCTCACCCCCGTCTGCTTCATGCTCCCCCACCGCCCCACCTCCTCCGCCACCGCCCGCGCCACCGGCTCCGACGCCATCCCTCCACCGCCTCAGAGTTCGTCACCGATGGGATTAGGGAGCGAGGCGGTTCGTTAACTAATTAGGGCGACACGAGGTGAGAAGCGAGGACGGCGTCTTGTGCGCGCGCGTTTATAAAGGAAGGCAGACCTGGCTAATCGACTCGCGTAGCTTATCCACGAGGATTTGGGAATAGGTCCCCAGAGAATCCCACCCCAGGTTAGTTTCCAGGTGTCCCGTAACATGGTCTATTCTTTTTTACTATGATTTGTACTATTTTTTAGCGGTGGCTTATAACTTTTGGATTATTTGTATAAGAGATTATAGATTAACAAAAACTCACGTGTATTTTTTTCGATATAAATAAAGTCAGTAAAGTATGTATTATAATTAACTAGTAGACTTTATCTTGAAAAAATACTCAGTTTAAAAGTTAGTTACTGTAGAAAAATCGAAAAATAGTTTTTAGAAGCCGAAAAAACTAGGCATCTCGAAATGTGTCCACAAAGTCCGTAAAAAGGCGTCTTCTTTGCTGCGCTTTTACCGTAAGCCGTTCGATCAAACCCAGAAAACTTGGAAATTCTCTGTACATACTTGATTAGAGTTGCAGGTCACACGAAGAATGATACTGATGTGCTGATCAGACCTCCATTTGGGACGAATTCTCCGGAAGAACTTTTGGTACAGCCACACTAGAAAGTGAAGGGAAATGACTAGAAAGTAAAGGGAAATGATTCATATCCTCATTAACTAGTGGACAATGTTGGGAATAATCCCACATTGGTTGTGGAAGAGGAGAAAGCACAACTTATAAGTGTGGGGGAGGCTCCACCCATTGGACTAGTCTTTTGGGGGGAGAAGGCCCAGTACCACTTATAAGGTTGTTACTCCGTTGCTCCGTGGGCTTGGTTGTGTTCCGCCCATGTGGACTGTGGCCGGGAGTAAAACCCTTTGGACCTAGGTATGCGGCCAGGTCCAGATCCCACATTTGGTATCAGAGCCTAGGTGCCTAACACCTCCTTAGACCTCATGGTTGTAGATGTGTCCAACCAATGTGTAAGGGGGAGATTGTTGGGAATAATCCCACATTGGTTGTGGAAGAGGAGAAAGCACAACTTATAAGTGTGGGGGAGCCCCGAGCCCCCACCCATTGGACTAGTCTTTTGGGGGGAGAAGGCCCAGTACCACTTATAAGGTTGTTACTCCGTTGCTCCGTGGGTTTGGTTGTGTTCCGCCCATGTGGACCTGTGGCCCGGGGAGTAAAAACCCGGCTGAACCTAGGTATGCGGCCAGATCCAGATCCCACAGACAATATCCATGGCTATATTCACACCACAAGTCATCCCCACAAAGCAACAAATCATAGAAAATGACCCAAAGCTTTGAGAGCATGGTTTTGTCTTCGAAGGTGTTAAAACGTTTCTTCACGGTGTGAGCTGACAATAAGAGGATTCAGGGTAATTTATATTTTAACTGATATAAATAAAGTCATAACAATGTGTACTACAATCGACTAGTGGACCTTATTTTAAAAGACATTCTGTTTAAAAAACTATATATTATAAAAAAAATTATTTATTAATAGTTTTAAAAGCTAATGCGAACAGGACCGCCTCTATCTTCTCGAAAGCATCCATGGTTAAATTTGAGAAGAAAATATCACAGTAGTTAGAATCTTTGAGAAACAAAAACGACTCTGTATCTACGCAGAGAGAGAGAGAGAGAGAGAGAGAGAGAGAGAGAGAGAGAGAGAGAGAGAGAGAGAGAGAGAGAGAGAGAGAGAGAGAGCACAACAGCAAGGCCACACACGTTCATCCACGGAGCGTCGGGCTCAACGATGCAGCGTAATGGATGAACCATATGTCCGGTGATGGAAAGATCCTAACATTGCTCACTTAAATCAACTTAAAGTCGATGAGAAGTTCTGCCTCACAGTCTGAGACAAGTGTTCTCCTTGACTGGCAAAAGTTGTGGAAAATTAAATGCCCAGACTTGATGAGTGTGGCAGACATCTTTGTCTGAACTGCAAGCGTATGAAGGCGAGGTGGCGTGTACTTGGCCTTGAGGAGATAAGAATCCAACTTCAACTGTGTCCTTGGGCAAAATTGATGATTAGCTACCTGTTAGGAATGTCTGAAGAGCAGTGCCTGAAGAGTGTTGTTTTTCTTTGGTGCTGGTGGGGTGACCGGAATAAATTAAATGCAGGTGAATCCTGTACGAGTGTGGAAGAATTTCAATTCAAGGTGGAATGATTGATAGCTGATTTCACAAAATTTTATCGAAAAGAGAAAATAAGAAGTGAAGGGACCCAGATATCCTAGCAGCTCCCAACCCCCATGCAGACTTTGTTAAGTGGTGATCATTTGGGCTTTTTTTTGTGGCTTATGGCTGAAAAGCATTGTAGTTGACTGAAAAAACATTATAGCTGATTGAGGCTTATTTAGCATAATTAAATTTAAAAAACTAAAAAATATAAAAAAAATATGTTAGCTCATTATGTATAATACAAATAAATACGGAAAAAAGAACCAGCAAAAAAGCTTAATAAAACATTAAAAGTTTAAAAAAAGGAAATTTATAAATAGTGAAAAATAAATGAGGTGTGATTCTAAAGGAGGTGGGGTTTCATTGCTCGGGATTCCCTAGGGATCGTCCTGGCGGCAGGCGGTGGTGCTCTTGCCCATGTTTCTGATGCTTTACATGCTGAAACACTGGGCCTACTATGCTGTCAAGTGTGTGAATGAGCTGGGAATGGGAAATGTTATTTTTTAAACAGATTCTTTGGTATTGAAGCAAGCAGTTTCTTCATATGTCTACGATTTTGCAGCCTACGATCCAATTTTCAAATAGATCAAAAGTATGTTTCTCCTGCTGTTCAATTATATTAAAGTTGAGTTTTGTCCAAAGACATAATAATGCAGCCCATGTTAGAGCTACTACGTGTAAGAGTATGTCTCAGCCTGACATTGTATGCTCGGGTCATATATCTGATTTTGTCTTAGTTGTGACTGCTGGTGATCTTGCTATGCGCTAAAGTTAATGAAATCTAGTGTTCCATCTAAAACAATCAACTTGGCCGTCGGTGGAGTTGGACAGGCATGATGCATCACTACTCACCATTTAAGAACAAAAATGTGGCATCTATTAAACAAGCTTGACTAATTGAACTCGCCATTATCGAACAGTAGTACATATGTCTGTATGCTATAATTTGCTGGAAGAAATAATAAAAAGGTACTGTGGTGATACAGTATCACAAATTGTTCAAGAATTCATGCTATCATCTAGAGGTGGCCTAATGGGTTGTGCTTGTCGGGCCGGCTCATAGCCCACTACTGTAGGCACAGCTCAGGGGCACGATACAGCTTGCGATGCATCGTGTCGAGTTAGCATGGCATAGGGAGCTGGGTTGTGCCCGGGCCATCGCCCCGACCCAGCGTGCCAGCATGGTAGAGCACGCATAGTGTCGGGCCATACATGTTGCAGCACAGCACAGCCCACACGGCATGGCTACCCCGTAGGCATGCGTAGCCCAGTAGGCACGGCCCATTAGACACAAAAATATGACGGTTGGCATAGCCCGTTTAGTACAATTAACGGTTGGATTTTTGAAATTTCTAGCCGTTTTGTGGTTGTTCCAGAGTTTAAAAATATGAAAAAATCAAAAAATTCTCAAATTTTTTCTATAAAATAGGTAGCATACCCCCTCATTCAGTCACCCTCAAACCAGCAATCTTATCTGAGATCTCTTGTGAAAGTTTCGATACACTTTGTGATAATTTGGCAAAATTCAAAATAATTTTGCCAAAATTTTGAAATCCGACCCACAGTCAAGAAAAGAGGTAACAATGCTAATTTTCATACGCTTATGTTGTTCTTACTTTTATTTGTTGTGAGGTAAAATAAGTAATAGTGTAATTTTCTATTTGTGTTTTGCAATTTTCCACATTTTTATGGAAATTTTGACAAATTTTCTGCAAGTGAGTACGGAATTGATCTGGGAGATCTTTCATCATTCGGGAATAAAATATCTCTGCCTCCGCCTCCACCTCAAATGGTAGAGTAGGTCCTGGCTATACAATCATTGGGCTCTATGAATGTCTCTACGTCAGCAAGCACCAGAGCAAAGAGGTCCAGACCTAGCATATCGGAGGTGTGGACAGATTTCGATAAGGTAGTGAAGTGAGATGCAACCAGAGCTCAGGTAAGACTTGTTGTTTGTAAAATACGTCGTCGTGAATTATCTGCAAAGTTTTTAAGTGGAACTGGGCACTTGCACGGACATGCCTAAAGATATAAATAAAAATAAGGCATAGGTATGAGGCAGACGCAACTATAGTATAACCTCGGTGGTATGATACATAATTGGGATTATAATTCCAATGCAGCTTGAGAATCTTTAACCCATTTAATTGCCACACAAGATCTTCCTTTAAGCTTTAGTGAATCAGAAGCGTTCGAAAAGTATATTAGAACTGTAGATAGTCCTAGATTTATTCACGTTTTTAGATGCACAACTACTAGAAATTTAGTTAAATACTAAATAATGGTCGTGATAAAATTAAAGTATATTAGAACTGCACATAATACTGACATATTGTTTACTCCTTCACAAAATTCAGACAAATTCATGGCTGCAGCCAATCAGACAAGCTTTCAATTCCTCAACTGCCAATATGAGAATGCAAAAAATAAAAACAACCTTACAATTCATCGATCTGACAATTCCTCAAATCTTCCGATTCAAGCGAAAATAAACCTCATAATTCCTCAATCCCGTAAAAGACTTAGACACTACATCACCAAATTTGAAAAAAAGACAGGTCTCTGGCGTCAATGGAGTTAGTTGTGGCCGGGAGGATGAGAAGACGGTGTTGAGGAGGCGGAGGCGTGGCGACGTGGATTGTCTTGGCGACGGGAGGGTTGACGGTGCTGCAGACTGGCAAGGCGGCAAGTGGGGCGACGACGGCTAGCCAGGGCATGGGGTTGAGTGATGCTGTGCATAAGGGTACCGAGGAGGAGGCCAGGTTGGAGGGCGGCGCGATGGTCTACCACGAAGTTTGGGGAGAAGGGCGGCGACGCTGAGGGGGAGAAGGGTGGCAGCACTGAGGATGGAGGGAGGAGGCGACCGAGACTGGGGAGAAGGGCGATGGTGCTGAGGGAGAAGGGCGGGGGCATCGAACCCTAGAATTGGAGTCGGGGAAGGGGACGACGCGTCTGAGAGGAAGACGCGGGCGAGGGCAAAAGCGAAAAAAATTGATGCCACACGGGGGGTTGTATGCAAAAACACATAGGTGCGATTGGTGCTCCGCCTGTCTCAATCTTAGCCACACACAAGAGATCGGATGGCCCACGGGTGTGTTAGCACCTTATCACTGAATAGGGCATTAGCACTAGACATGCTCCCAACATATATATGACGACCCCGAGCGTCTCTCACACCCCGGGGTCCCCACATAGATAGCTGTTTACATATATTTAAGAGATTTAAAAGCCACATTACTCTTTATCGAGGTATAATCTTCGTTATATTTTGTATTTTTTATGCCTCTATTTTAATTATTTTAGATTATATGATTTTTAGATTATAAAAGATAGTTCGATTTATGTTTACTTTATTTATCTTTTATCAATTATATCTTACTAGGCTTCAAAATTTTGGTTTTGGATCTGAACTTTGCCCCGAATTATCGGCAGGTCCGGTGACTCGTGGTGAGCTGACGGACACATCGTTTAGGGGGTGATCGGTTTGGCTGAAAAGCTCATGGCTTATGGCTGAAAACATCAGAGTTGGTGAAAAAAGCATCAGAAATGACAGAGGCTTATTTAGCATAATTAAATTTAAAAAAATTTAAAAATATAAAAAATATGTTAGCCTATTACGTATAATACAAACAAATACGGGAAAAAAAAGAACCGGCAAAAAAGCTCAACAAAAAATCAAAAATTCAGAAAAAGACGAAACTTATGAATAGTACCAAATAAGCCATGAGCACTGTTCATAAGCCACAATGATCGCAGCAAGGTGGCGCCAGCCGTGTGGCCGGGGTGTCGTGCCCAACTGCCCACTGCCCTGGTACAGCGGTGGGGGGAGGCCTGTACATTGGATCGATTGGAATCTTTGGTTTTTTGACACGTCGGCACCAATCATGCCACGATAAAATTGACCCCTCTTGACGCTTGGCCGCCACGTTTGTGGTTCGGATGTTTCAATCGGCTTTTCCTCTGGGCTGTGCAATTGACGCGAACACTTGAGCTGAACCTCTCCTGTACTCGTAGTACTAAAGAATTCCTAGGATCAATCATGTTTGCGACCTGAAATAAATTAACACCACTGTCATGCATATGCCCTCTAATCAAACATGTATGTGTTTGTTTATTTTAAAATACACCTAGAGGTTTACATGTGTCGCTTGTTATGGACCAAACACGCATGGAATTTTTAAGCAGCACGCAAGGGCGAAATATACATAGCCTTCGGCAGCACCTTGCGTGCGCATAAACTTATTTTGCAAGATTTGTTGTCAATAAAAAAAACTGACGTGTGAGTCCGGCTCCACGCATAATTACCGTTTACAGATTACAGCAATTCTGCGAGACAAAATTGTTGGTACGATCGATCGAAGCTCGTGCAAGGACATTGATCGTTGCGAGGACATGTTTGGGTGTACGTGCAGACGGTGCGTGTTACCGCGCGAGCAGGGGTGGTCCAGGACCAGAAGAATCGTTGGATTTTAGGAATCACTCGACGGTGGATTGCACGGTCTGATGGGAAAGGCCACTCGACACGTACGCCCGCCACGCTGTCGGGATAAGCTTGGTTAGCTTGAAACTTGTTACATACAAAAAGTAAAAGGTGCTCAAATATATAGGTGCCTCCATATACAGATGTCTTTCCAAACGGATATCTATTCAAGCCACCCTATGATCATCTATATATATATATATATCAACATGTACAGATTCTAGACGAATGAATGGATCAACAGTTCATCACATACACGTGTACTCTTTCTCTTACAATAAGTCTTGGGATCTGGATCATTTTGAAGGTTGTTTGCAATTGTTGTGGAGAAATAAATATTCTGCAAACTAAGTTTTGTGATAATCTCGCAGACTTATTCACCAAGTCATTACCAACTTCCACATTTCAGAAATGTGTTCATGGAATTGGTATGCGAAGACTACGTGATTTGCAGATATCAGGGAGAGAAATCTCCTAAGATTTAACCCGTTCAATATAAATATTGTACTCTTTTCCCTTTATGAGTTTTCCCTCTAAGATTTCTCATTAAGGTTTTTAATGAGGCAATATGACAACGTAATCATAAATATATTATATCTCTATTTTCCCCACATGGGTTTTTAAGGAGATATAATCATATATATGCCATATCAAATTTTCTCCTTAAATTTTCCCATTAGGCTTTAAAGGAGTTTTCATGGCATATCTACTTTATAGGTTCTCCTCATATTTTTCCTACAGGGTTTTGGAGGAGTTTTTCAAGATGATGAATCAAGATGATCATATAAAGATACATTGGTCAAGGGGGAGTGTTACATGCAAAAAGTAAAAGGTGCCCAAATGTATAGGTGCCTCCATGTACAGATGTCTTTCCAGACAGACATCTATTCAAGCCACTCCATGATCATCTATATATATATGTATCAACATGTACAGATTCTAGACGAATGAATGGATCAACAGTTCATCACATACACTTGTACTCTTTCTCTTGCAATAAAACTGTCCCAACGACGTTTATTTATGGCACACCATGTTATGTCGCCGGTTTACTGAGATAAAAGTGTGGGTTTTTCTCATATATGATTTATGGTTATAGTCAATGATTTTTAGTTTTAATATAAGTATTTCTATGAATAAATTGAATGTTAATATGCCGATAAACCGTTTCAAAAAATTATCCCGATAAGCTGTTTCAAAACAATAATAGAAAAACCGTTTCGCTCGTTTGTTTAAGGGAAACCATAAGTTATAAGATAAAAAACTTATTTAAATGGTTGCATATTTCTTGGTGATAGGAATGCGATGTAACTTCAAGCTCCGTTTAGAATATAGAAATTTCATAAAAATATTTTAATTTTGTAAGGTTCAGATAAAATTCCCGTATTTTAAACGAGATGTCAAACAGAAAGAATGCAGGTGTATTATATGCACGTGCTCATGAAGGGCTCGAGAGCTGGAAAATGTGCCGAAGAACGCAACATATACGGGGATGAGCATGCCAACAGATGCACACGACTACTGACACCTGACTCTCTCGCTCGCTCGCATGCATAACTGGTTTTTCTCTTGTGCAAAGTTCGCTTCCCATTCGTCCTCCTGACTAGGGTGGTGATCGGTTCGGCTGAAGCCTTATGGCTTATACTGAAAACATCAGAATGATTGAAAAAAGATCAGAATGTATGAGACTTATTTACCATAATTAAATTTAAAAAAATTTAAAAATAGAAAAAACATATTAGCCCACCACGTATAATGTAACCAAATACGAGGAAAAAAGAACCGGTAAAAAAACTCAAAAAAACCTAAAAATTCAGAAAAAGACAAAATTTTTGAATAATGCAAAAATAAGCTGAAGCCAGAAGCTGAAACCATATTGATCAGGGCCGGCGTGCATGCATGCGAAGACTCGAGCTCCCAGGCTGGTACATTGCATTGGCCAAGGTGGATGGATAACGCCTACGTGGATATTGGATAAACTCGAGATTTTTGTTGGAACGTGACACTTCACTGACCTGTAAACGTTGCTCGATCGGAACGGACGGGAGGGCGAAAATTTTAGGCTTTTGCAGCTTCTCCACGGGACCTTTTCGAGTCTCACTCTCACACACGCCCAATCCGGCCGGCGGCGGACCGGGAGTCAGCCTGGTTCGAGATTGACTTAAAGTTGGCTTTGGTTTTGTAAGTGCCATGTAATTAAGTTTTAAATGGTATATTTTTTAAAATAGGATCTATAAATAGATTATAGTATAAACTATACTGAATTCAGCTATATTAACCATAATTGTATACGACTATTTCTCTCTGTGTACTACCTCTTGCGAACAAGCTAAAATTTAAAAAATTTAACTATAAGCCACAAGCTATAACCCAACATAACTCACCAGTCACCGCTCAAACAACTTTTGCTTCTGGTTTCTAGTCCCTAAAACGCATCAGTTTCTTTTTTTTGTTTTTTGTTTACTTTTTTACCTTTTCTTTTTCCCCTTTATTCTTTTGCATTGTGTATGATAGTATAACTTTTTATATTTTTAATATTTAATTATTCAAAAAAGTTAACAGCTGTTACAGTGCATTTTTAGCCACTACAGTATTTTTAAACCATAAGTTAAAAGCCAAAAATCACTTTGAGTGTTGTAGAAGTGACCTAACCCCTGTGACTAGGCCTTATAACTGGCCTAATATGTAATAAGCCTAATAATATAGAGGAATGTACCAATGCACCCTCATATTTTATAATTATTAAGGGGTAGGATGGAAATTTTTCATCCTACCCCACTCATATATATAAATCCCTAAGAGGAATATGAAGGAGCCAGGTCCACTCATTCTTACCACTCGCTCTCTCTTGCTCTCTTAGTACTATGTCTCTCATGGAGAAAGGTACCATGTACCCACTGTTATAGCTATGCTACAATAATTGGCGCTGTCCGTAAGGACCGTGCAAGAAGCTGCACAAGAGAGAAGGTTACCACCAGAGTGCTCGTACCGTGAAAACTCCAAATGCTGTCATATCCGGGGCTACTTTCGGCGGCTGCCCCATCGCACCTGCAGAGGTGGAGCTGGCCTCCGCGCATGGCAAAGATAGGCTTCGGCCCTTGTAACGTCCTGGGAAAAATAAATAATAAATTATGGAGTTTTTGGATTATTTTATTTGCTTTTTATTTGAATTGGAGTTTATTGGCTTTTTGAATTTATAAAGGAATTTTTAAAAATAAAAATAAAAAGAAGGAAGAAATCACGTAAAATGATACAGCATGAACATCAAATGGAGCATCTGAAAAGATGATCCATAAAGTGCTAAAAGAGAATGGTAAGTAAGCATAAGATATCATCCCTAAAAATTAGGGCAAACAAATTAAAGGAAGTTAATATTCACGTATATATGCAAAGAACCATGTGTATATAAGGACATATATACACATGAATAACATGAATAAATAAATATAGACATTATGCACAAAAATCAGGGAAGGAAAGGAAAATATATATATAGGTATATACCCAAGATATATGTGAAAATGTATATACATGCATAATTTAAATGCAAAAACAAAATAAAACAAAAGGAAAAGAAAAATGAAATGGAAATAGCCCACCAGCCGCCATCACCCCGCCCGACTTCTCGCGCGCGCTTCGATCAAGGCGCGCGCGGGGCAGCAAGACGTTGCGGCCAATACAGCGCCAGCGCCAGCGCCCGCGCGCCGATCGCCGCACGCGGCGGTGGACCCGCGCCACGTTTGCGCCGCTCGCGCCCTCGCGCCAACCGCTTCCCGGCCGGTGGCCCGCCCGCCCGCATTTCTTTCTCGGCGGTGGCCCCGCCGCGTCTTCTTCCTCCTCCTCTTCCTCCCCACGCGCGACGCAGCCGCAGCTCCTCGCGCGCGCGCTCGGCGCAGCGAATCCTCACTCGCGGAAAAATTTAAAAGTACAGCTACAGGAGGGGGGAAGCACTTCTCCCGCCCTCTCTCTCCTACCAGATCCCGGCGAGATCTCGTCCATTCCCCCTCGCCGGCGTGAGCAGGGCGGAGCCAGATGTCGAGCTTGCCGTGCGCGCCTCTTCCGGCTATAAAAGCCGCGCCTGGGAGTCCCAAACGCGCCGCACTACTCTCCTCCACCCTCCCCGTAAGCAATCGCACCGAGAGGCCCCAAATCCCCGCCGGCCTCTCCTTCTTCCCCAACTCCGGCGCCACCCTCCCCGCCGATTCCGGCCGTCCCCGAACCCCTCCTCACTCCCAGAGCTGCGTGGGAGCCAGGCGAAGCCAACCCCCTCCCTTACCGGACCTCCCGTCGCCTGAGCATCGCCGGCGTCGACAGCTTCCCCGAGCCTCCGCCGTCGCACGCCGCCGGCCCTCCACCGTGCTCCTCCACTCCGGCCGTCTACACCAGAAGCACCACCGCAACCAGGAGGTTGTATATCACGAACATCCCGAGCTTCTCCGGCCGCCGCTCGCCGCCATCGCCTTCTTCTTCATCAGCCCGGCCTCTCCCCAAGACATACTTCAGGGGATTACTTACCCTATAGGGTAAGCATCACTCGGCTTCTACCGAGTGGCTTCGATGCCAACTCCTTCTCCCCTCGCTCCGCGCGCGCGTTCGAGCCCTCGCCCGCAGAGCGGCCGAGTTTCTTTTAATTGCTGCACGACAAAGGGGCCCCGCCACACCGCTGAATCATGCAGACCATCGACACCGACCCCACCCGTCGAGTATAACGTCGCCGACAGATGGACCCCACTCGCCATAGAGACAAGAAAATAGTAAAAGGAAAAGAATAAAAATAAAAATATGACATATGGGACCCACCTGTCAGAGATTTCATATTTTCCAGAATTAATTCAAAATGAGAACTTCAAATAATCATAACTTATTCATTTTAACTCCAAATTGAATGGGACAAATTTCTAAATTTTTCTAAATTCAAGATCTATCCAATGGAACTTAAGTCATAATTTTTGGAGTTCATTTGAATTTTTGGTGAAATTTTATTGATTGGGTGTTTTCTTTTTATCCAAATTTTCGCGCACGATTACAATAGCCTACGAAGCTCAAGAGGAAGAGATCGAGGCCGCAGCACTAGAAGCCCGGACAATCAAGCACCCACCACCGTGACCAAAGCGAGTCAATACTTTGATCATGTTGAACCTACATTCGCAAATTACTTTGTTTTAAATTAACAAATTGCATGTCGTTATTTTTATGCAAATTCATGCTAAATTTGATATTCTAGCTATATGCCATTGTTTACCTTGAATAGTATTACTCCTCCTTTGAGTATTTGAATGTGTGAACCTTGTCGCCCTAGCAAAAATATATTAGCAACATTTCAAAATAAGTCCAGAATCAGTATGCCATGCTTAGCATTGATTAGGAACTCGGGGCAAGAAATCGTTCCGAGCATCACGTTTATTCATGAGAAATTGGTTGGGCAGTCATTGTGATAATGACTGGAATATGTTGGATATGATTATTTTACACTCCCAAGATCCCCAACTTGCTTAATTATCCAGGCGGATTGGTTCGATGGTGTGTATGTGTGTGGTGCAGTGATTGCACAAGTGGGTTAGTGGTAGACCGCCTGGATACCACTAAGGACTGAATCTTGTCATGTCACCCGTAAAAGCAAGACAACCACAAGTCGGCAAAGTGTAGGCGGGATTTACTAATTTGTGTGGCTCTAGGTGGTTACGTGAAGGTATGACCACGAGCAAAGGGATGGATGGTCGCATCCCCACCTTTGCCCGTGATGGCTCACGAGGACCCTTCCCGAGGATGGCCTGATCCACGGAAGATAGACCTTAGCGGGCGTAACCACGATGAGGACTATGCATTGTAACAATCCTGTGATAGTCTACTCAACCGCATGGCTAAGGAATCATGTGGGGCAACGGGTGGATTTATCTCTTGTGGGTAAAGTGTGCAAAACTCTGCAGAGTCAAAACTATTCGAATAGCCGTGCCCACGGTCAAGGGCAGACATGGGAACTTAACTAGATATAGTTCTGTTTACAAAAATATTGGAAAATGGGGATGGAAAAGTGGAAGGGCAGAGGAAAGCCCTGATTTGAGTTGTCCTGGGTGTCGTCCCAGAGGGTCCTGGATGTCGTTCCAGTGGTTCCTGGGTGTCGTCCCAGAGTGTCCTGGATGTCGTTCCAGTGGTTCCTGGGTGTCGTCCCAGTGGTAAGTTTGCTGCTATAACGCTGAAAAGGTCATACGGTGTGATGCCGTATGTAGGAGAAGTTATGGTGATATTAGGCATATGGTGTGATGCCATATGTATGGAAATTCATATTAATACTCCTTGAACATTAGGCTTTTGTTCAAATGCTAGGTCTTAGGTATTTTTATATAATTGTATTCAAAAGCACTCTTCGCAAAAATAAAATAAACAAAAGCCATCCTTTGAATAGCCATACATGTTATATACTGCATTCGTGTGTTGATTCACGAGCACGGGTCGGAGTGCTCACGCCGCTGCGGCAAAAATCCGTAAACAGAGCGCAAGACCACTACGCCTACGAGGAAGCTCCCGCTACGGAGGAGAAGAATGACGAAGGAAACTAAGGCGTAGGCTTCGTTGGTCAGACATAGACAAGTAGACATATGGCGTTGTGTGCACGTATGTTACTAGTTAGCTGGTGACATATAATGCACACAGTACCTTCCAGTCGCTTGCCTGTGGATTTGGGTTTGCTTTTGCTGTATTTCCGCTGTGCGTATTTGTAATAATGACATTTGACCTAGTCGGCCCCTTTTGTAAACTCTATCACCCGACGTGGTGTATTTCAGTCTATGTAATATAATGGTTGATTATGCGATGTATGAAATGATTCAGCAATGTACCTGTGTGCACTAACCATCGATCCGAGGATTAGTGCGATGAAACACAAGAAGATTCAGATTGAAAAACTGGTCCGACAAATACTGGTATCGAGCATACGATCGCAGGTAAAAGCCGTAGAATGGTCGTTAGAAGAACCTTAGGGTGGAAATGTTAATGTATAAAAAGTATTTCTGAAAATATAGCGTATTATTGCTACTCGTACCCTTTCTAGTTCTACGCCCCTTCACTTTTTCAATTGATTATTTTAAAGCATTACTAATGCAATGTAATTGCTTTTACAGATGGCAGGAGAAGAAGGCAATTGTGATTACGTCGCTCATGGAGTTTGTGAGGGCGTATTCGCAAGAATCCTACGCAAGCTCCTCCACTACCTGGAATACCCGGAGCAGCCCATTTATCGTGGGCGCCAGACATCTGCAGGAGGGGTGTACTGCTGGATGTTTGAAGTGTTCATCTACCCGAAGAGCGAACATGACCCACCCCACGCCTTCCGCATGTAACACCCAAGAAGCACCCGGTCTGCCGCACTTCAGGATGTTGCTCGTCTCGCCGCCGCCCGACTCTGCGACATCTACCAAATCTCCCTGCTCCGCACACCCTT
Source organism: Dendrocalamus sinicus (assembly GCA_036346575.1). Classification (NCBI taxonomy): domain Eukaryota; kingdom Viridiplantae; phylum Streptophyta; class Magnoliopsida; order Poales; family Poaceae; genus Dendrocalamus; species Dendrocalamus sinicus. The sequence continues at coordinate 2,854,167 of CM070660.1, read as the reverse complement.
CTGCTTCTACCCTTCACGCAGGGAGGGAGTACGCCACAACGAGACCTACCTGCCGGTTAATGAGGATGATCCAAGGCTCACCCACCAAGTTGATCTTACCAGAGCCATGGGACAGCTCATACTGCTGCACTGGAAGAGATGACCGCCCTTCGGATGCACCTAGTTGCCCGTCACACCGAGGTGGCGACCCTTCGTGACCAGCTTGCCCAGTGCCAGCAGGCACTGGCAGCCGCCAAGGCAGGAGCCGCAGCAGCTCAGGCACAGCTCCAGCAACCTCTCGCTCCATTAGCAGCACCGGCACCTCCTCCAGTGGAATCAGGCCCCCGCACCTGGCTGACTGCGCGCAAGAGCGTGCGACCCCCAAGTCTCCAGTCTGCACTTCGTCGGAGAAGGCCTCCACCAAGCCGCAGTCCTCCACGAGCTCCTTCGGACGCAGATGACTCCGACCCATCGGAGTTTAGTGGCAGTCGATCCCGCTCCAGATCGCCAAACTACGACCCCTCCGTCAGTGGTGATCGCTACGCGGCATAGTAGTGGAAGTGTTGTCATGTCGTGCTTGTAGTTTAAATGTTGCATCAGCCCTGTTATATTGTAGTTGCGGTCAAGTGAACTCTAGCTACTATGTTATTGTAAGCCCAGCCTGGGAGGCTGGCTATGTGAATGCTTGTATGATAATGAATGGCCAGGCATAAGGCCTTGTGTTGAATGTTCTTTTGCCGTTTATCTTGTGTTCTTTTCACAGCAAGGGTTGATACCCTCCATCTTTCTCAAGGGTAGCCTTAGTACTAAGTTATGAAACTGTAACTGCAGATGTCCAATCCAAGAGTTACACGATCTCGGACCCATGCTAACCCTCAGCATGCTGAGGTAGACTCAAACCATGGCGAAAACCCCGAAGAAAATCAGAACCAAGATGCTGACCTCCCAAACCCTCTAGTTAATCCCACAATGGCCCAAGTAATGGCACAACAAACCCAGATTCTGCAAGCCATTTATGCCGATAGCAAGGAAGCTCGCGGACACAGAGTTGACTTAGGGGATTTCCAGAGGACCAGACCAATTACATTCACATCAGCAGAAGAACCACTGGAAGCAGAAGATTGGCTTCGGGATACCGAAAGGAAGTTGCGCTTAATCAAATGCGCAGAAGAGGATAAAGTCATATTTGCCACCCACCTATTTCGTGGAGCCGCAAAGATGGTGGGAGAATTATGTAGCTGCTAAAGGCCCAGAAGATGCTACCACCAGTGGTGACACTGAAGCTATCCCATGGGCAGAGTTCAAGAAAGCTTTCAAGGACAACTTCATTCCAGCTGGGATAATGCGGATAAAGAAAAATGAGTTCCGCAATCTCAAGCAAGGGAACCTATCTGTCAATGAATATCTTACAAAATTCACGCAGCTGGCCCGGTATGCTCAGAAGGATATAGAAGAAGAAGAAGAAAAGGTTGACAGATTCTTTGAAGGGTTGAAAGATGAACTGAGAGTGCAGCTGATCACCCAGGACTTCACCAGCTTTCATCAGTTGGTAAACAAGGCATTGGCCTTGGAAAATGAGAAGAAGATTCTTGAGGCCAGCCGTAAACGCAAGATGACAACTCAACAGCCACAAGGACGATTTATCCAGAAATTCTTCAAACCCTCATTCTCAAGGTCCAATCAATCCAGTGGGTCAACTCCATCCTTTAGACCTGGTGGGAGTATGTCTCAAACATCACGCCCCAGAGGACAAAGTTGGCGGTATAAACCCCGCAAAGAAATTTTAATTGCTATAATCGTGGGAGAAGGGACACTTTGCCTACAGATGTCCACATAAGCGAGAATGTCCCCGTCCGCATCAAGCTTCACTCCGGCAAGGGACAAGAAAGCTCTCAAGCTAGCAAGAACACTTCAAAGACCAAACCGAGGCAGAGTCAACCATATTACCGCTGAAGAAGCTCAAGAAGCACTGAGTTCTCATGGGTACGTTTTCACAAGACTATACCCGCACAAGTATTATTTGATTCAGAGCTTCGCATTCATTTATATCTAAGGGGTATGCTGATAAGTTGGGATTACCTATTTATACCCTTAAGAAGCCATTGGTGCTTAACTCACCACTGGACCACCATCGCTACCCTAGTATGCCCGGGGTGACCATTACCATGGAAAGGTGTGATTTCCTAGCGACCTTATAGTATTAAACTCCTGCACCCTAGACATCATACTAGGAATGGATTGGTTAGCTAAGAATCAAGGTGTCCTAGAGTGTGCCACGTAGCAGTGAAAGTGGTCAAGTGTCCTGGAATGACCATAAATATAAAAGTGGATGCAGACCATACCGGTGGGGACGTGCAATCTATCATTGTGAGGACGCACCCTAGAAGGAATGATAGTAGTGCAAGACTATCCCAAGTATTTCAAGAACCGCTGTGCATGCCCCAGTAGAGACTTGGAATTTGTTATCAATTTGAAGCCAGGTGCCGCTCCAATCTCCAAAAGGCCCTATAGGATGACTGTAGAAGAATTGGAGGAATTGAAGAAACAACTCCAAGAGTTACAAGAGAAGGGATTCATCAGACCCAGCTCATCGCCATGGGGATCTCCAGTGCTGTTTGTGAAGAAAAAGGATGGCACCGCCAGGATGTGTGTAGACTACCGTGATTTGAATGAGATGACTATCAAGAACAAGTATCCTCTTCCCAGGATTGATGACTTGTTCGATCAACTTGGAGGAGCTACCGTATTCTCCAAAATAGACCTGAGATCAGGTTATCATCAGTTGAAGATCAGGCCAGAAGATATACCCAAAACAGCCTTTACCACTAGATATGGACTATATGAATTTCTGGTCATGTCCTTTGGATTAACCAATGCCCCAGCTTATTTTATGAATCTGATGAATAAGGTATTCATGGAGTATTTGGACAAGTTTGTCGTGGTCTTCATAGACGACATCCTTATATACTCCAAGAGTTCAGAAGAGCATGCAGAACATCTGCGCCTAGTGTTGGAGAAGCTAAAAGAACATTAGCTGTATGCCAAATTCAGCAAGTGTGAATTTTGGCTAAAGGATATCAGTTTCTTAGGACACATAGTGTCAGCAGGAGGAATATCTGTTGACCCCGCCAAGATTGTAGCCACATCGATCGAAGCGACCTACTACACATCAAGTGAGGAGTTTTCTCGGTTTGGCTGGGTACTACAGAAGGTTCATAGAAGGATTTTCCCGAATTGCCAGGCCAATGACCCAATTACTCAAGAAAGAGAAGAAGTTTGAATGGACCAAGACATGTGAAGAAAGTTTCCAAGAATTGAAGAAGAGATTGACCACCACCCCTGTATTAGTTCTACCAGATGTACGCAAAGATTTCGAGGTATATTGTGATGCCTCACATCAAGGACTTGGATGCGTACTAATGCAAGAAGGCGAGGTTGTGTCATATGCATCCGCACAACCGTCCCCATGAAGCTAACTACCCCACTCATGATCTAGAGTTAGCCTCAGTGATTCATGCATTGAAGATTTGGCGGCATTACTTGATTGGTAACCATTGTGATGTGTATACAGATCACAAGAGCCTCAAGTATTTCTTCACACAAGCTCACCTTAATTTAAGGCAGAGAAGATGGCTAGAATTAATCAAGGATTACGATTTGAGTGTACACTACCACCCTGAAAAGGCCAATGTGGTAGTAGATGCATTGAGCCGTAAGGCTTATTGCAATAATCTCATGGTACGGGAACATCAACCCGAGCTCTACAAGGAATTGAAAGCTTTGAATTTGGAAATAGTGGAGCCAAGCACTCTAGCCGCCCTGGAAATTCAATCAAGTATAGAAGAAATGATTATGGCAGCACAACAAGATGATCCAGCCATTTTGAAATGGAAGAAATTAATGGAAGAAGGGAAGGCACCCAACATGAAAATTGATCATGAGGGTACTCTACGATATGGAACACGTATCGTAGTCCCACATCACAAGGATCTTAAGAATCTGATATTGAGGGAAGCACATAGCTCTCCGTATTTCCTCCACCCCGGGAGCACTAAGATGTATCAAGGTATGAAACACTTTTGTTGGTGGCCCCGTATGAAAAGAGACATTGCAGAACATGTAGCATGCTGTGATGTGTGTCAGAGAGTGAAGGCAGAGCATCAGAGACCTGCAGGACTATTACAGCCGTTGCAGATACCCCAATGGAAGTGGGAAGAAGTCGGAATGGATTTCATCACTGGATTTCCACGGACCAAGTCAGGATATGACTCTGTATGGGTTATAATTGATAGGTTGACCAAGGTCGCCCACTTCATTCCGGTCAAGGTAACTTACAAGGGAGATAAGTTAGCAGAACTGTATATGTCTCACATTGTGTGCTTGCACGGTGTGCCAAAAAGGATAGTCTCAGATCGAGGTTCTCAATTTACCTCGCATTTCTGGGATAGCCTACATGAAGCTCTTGGCACTCACCTGGATTTCAGCACCGCCTATCACCCTCAGACGGATGGACAAACAGAAAGAGTGAACCAGATACTAGAAGATATGCTTAGAGCTTGTGCATTGGATTTCTCCAAAGATCGGATAAATGTTTGCCATATGCTGAATTTGCCTACAACAATAGCTATCAGACCAGCCTTCAGATGGCCCCATTTGAAGCCTTATATGGAAGGAAGTGCAGAACCCCACTATATTGGTCAGAAGTGGGGGAGAACATCATATTTGGACCCGACATCCTTAAACAAGCTGAAGAGAAGGTTCGTCTAATCAGAGATCGATTACAGGCAGCCCAGTCTAGGCAAAAGAGTTATGCAGACAAAAGAAGAAGACCATTGACATTTGAGGTTGGAGATTATGTCTACCTGAAGGTGTCACCTCTACGAGGAGTCAAGAGGTTTAAAGTCAAAGGCAAGCTTACCCCTCGCTATGTGGGACCATTTCCAATTGTGGCCAAGAAAGGAGAAGTTGCCTATCAGTTAGAGTTACCTCAAAATCTATCTGATATACACAATGTCTTCCATGTATCTCAACTCAAGAAATGTCTACGAGTGCCAGAAGATCAAACTCCACTTGAAGCCATTGAGCTTGAGGAAGACCTGACTTACAAAGAGCGTCCGATCAAAATATTGGATACTGTGGAGAAAAAGACCAGAACCCAAACCATCCGTATGTGTAGAGTGCAATGGAGTCACCACTCCAAGAAGGAAGCTACCTGGGAACGAGAAGATAAACTGCGACAAGACTACCCCGACCTGTTCACTAGCTAGGCTGAATCTCGGGGTCGAGATTCTTTTTAAGGGGGGTAGATTTGTAACGTCCTGGGAAAAATAAATAATAAATTATGGAGTTTTTGGATTATTTTATTTGCTTTTTATTTGAATTGGAGTTTATTGGCTTTTTGAATTTATAAAGGAATTTTTAAAAATAAAAATAAAAAGAAGGAAGAAATCACACGTAAAATGATACAGCATGAACATCAAATGGAGCATCTGAAAAGATGATCCATAAAGTGCTAAAAGAGAATGGTAAGTAAGCATAAGATATCATCCCTAAAAATTAGGGCAAACAAATTAAAGGAAGTTAATATTCACGTATATATGCAAAGAACCATGTGTATATAAGGACATATATACACATGAATAACATGAATAAATAAATATAGACATTATGCACAAAAATCAGGGAAGGAAAGGAAAATATATATATAGGTATATACCCAAGATATATGTGAAAATGTATATACATGCATAATTTAAATGCAAAAACAAAATAAAACAAAAGGAAAAGAAAAATGAAATGGAAATAGCCCGGTAGGCCGCCATCACCCCGCCCGACTTCTCGCCGCGCCCCGTGGGCCAGCGCACAGCGCTGCCCATGGGCCAGCCGCCAGCGCCGCCGGCGATCGCTCGCCGCTCGCGCGGTGGACCCGCGCCCACGTCTCGCTGCCTCGCGGCCCCCGCGCGCCAACCGCTTCCCCCGACCGGTGGCCCGCCTCGCCCCGCATTTCTTTCTCTGGTCGGTGGCCCCGCCCGCGTCTTCTTCCTCCTCCCTCTTCCTCCCCACGCGCACGCAGCGCAGCTCCTCGCGCTCGCGCTCGGCCGCAGCGAATCCCTCACCTCGCGGGAAAAATTTAAAAGTACAGCTACAGGAGGGGGGAAGCACTTCTCCCGCCCTCTCTCTCCTACCAGATCCCGGCGAGATCTCGTCCATTCCCCCTCGCCGGCGTGAGCAGGGCGGAGCCAGATGTCGAGCTTGCCGTGCGCGCCTCTTCCGGCTATAAAAGCCGCGCCTGGGAGTCCCAAACGCGCCGCACTACTCTCCTCCACCCTCCCCCGTAAGCAATCGCACCGAGAGGCCCCAAATCCCCGCCGGCCTCTCCTTCTTCCCCAACTCCGGCGCCACCCTCCCCGCCGATTCCGGCCGTCCCCGAACCCCTCCTCACTCCCAGAGCTGCGTGGGAGCCAGGCGAAGCCAACCCCCTCCCTTACCGGACCTCCCGTCGCCTGAGCATCGCCGGCGTCGACAGCTTCCCCGAGCCTCCGCCGTCGCACGCCGCCGGCCCTCCACCGTGCTCCTCCACTCCGGCCGTCTACACCAGAAGCACCACCGCAACCAGGAGGTTGTATATCACGAACATCCCGAGCTTCTCCGGCCGCCGCTCGCCGCCGTCGCCTTCTTCTTCATCAGCCCGGCCTCTCCCCAAGACATACTTCAAGGGGATTACTTACCCCTATAGGGTAAGCATCACTCGGCTCGGCCGAGTGGCTTCCAGTGCCAACTCCTTCTCCCCCTCGCTCCCGCGGCGCGCGTTCGAGCCCTGGCTCCGCGCGTAGCGGTCGAGTTTCTTTTAATTGCTGCACGACAGTGGGCCCGCTCGTCGTGCCATGAACCGCACTCCATCGACACACTGACCCCACCCGTCAGAGTATAACGTCGCCGACAGATGGACCCCACTGGCCATAGAGACAAGAAAAATAGTAAAAGGAAAAGAATAAAAATAAAAATATGACATATGGGACCCACCTGTCAGAGATTTCATATTTTCCAGAATTAATTCAAAATGAGAACTTCAAATAATCATAACTTATTCATTTTAACTCCAAATTGAATGGGACAAATTTCTAAATTTTTCTAAATTCAAGATCTATCCAATGGAACTTTAAGTCATAATTTTTGGAGTTCATTTGAATTTTTGGTGAAATTTTATTGATTGGGTGTTTTCTTTTTATCCAAATTTTCGCGCACGATTACAATAGCCTACGAAGCTCAAGAGGAAGAGATCGAGGCCGCAGCACTAGAAGCCCCGGACAATCAAGCACCCGACCACTGTGACCAAGGCGAGTCAATACTTTGATCATGTTGAACCTACATTCTGCAAATTACTTTGTTTTAAATTAACAAATTGCATGCTGTTATTTTTATGCAAATTCATGCTAAATTTGATATTCTAGCTATATGCCATTGTTTACCTTGAATAGTATTACTCCCTCCTTTGAGTATTTGAATGTGTGAACCTTGTCGCCCTAGCAAAAATATATTAGCAACATTTCGAAAATAAGTCCGTAACCGTATGCCATGCTTAGCATTGATTAGGAACTCGGGGCAAGAAATCGTTCCGAGCATCACGTTTATTCATGAGAAATTGGTTGGGCAGTCATTGTGATAATGACTGGAATATGTTGGATATGATTATTTTACACTCCCAAGATCCCCAACTTGCTTAATTATCTGGGCGGATTGGTTCGATGGTGTGTATGTGTGTGGTGCAGTGATTGCACAAGTGGGTTAGTGGTAGACCGCCCAGATACCACTAAGGACTGAATCTTGTCATGTCACCGTGTAAAACAAAGACAACCACAAGTCGGCAAAGTGTAGGCGGGATTTACTAATTTGTGTGGCTCTAGGTGGTTACGTGAAGGTATGACCACGAGCAAAGGGATGGATGGTCGCATCCCGCCTTTGCCCGTGATGGCTCACGAGGACCCTTCCGAGGATGGCCTGATCTACGGAAGATAGACCTTAGCGGGCGTAACCACGTAGGACTATGCATTGTAACAATCTGTGATAGTCTACTCAACCGCATGGCTAAGGAATCATGTGGGGCAACGGTGGATTTATCTCTTGTGGGTAAAGTGTGCAAAACTCTGCAGAGTCAAAACTATTCGAATAGCCGTGCCCACGGTCAAGGGCAGACATGGGAACTTAACTAGATATAGTTCTGTTTACAAAAATATTGGAAAATGGGGATGGAAAAGTGGAAGGGCAGAGGAAAGCCCTGATTTGAGTTGTCCTGGGTGTCGTCCCAGAGGGTCCTGGATGTCGTTCCAGTGGTTCCTGGGTGTCGTCCCAGAGTGTCCTGGATGTCGTTCCAGTGGTTCCTGGGTGTCGTCCCAGTGGTAAGTTAAGCGGCTATAACGCTGAAAAAGGTCATACGGTGTGATGCCGTATGTAGGGAGAAGTTATGGTGATATTAGGCATATGGTGTGATGCCATATGTATGGAAATTCATATTAATACTCCTTGAACATTAGGCTTTTGTTCAAATGCTAGGTCTTAGGTATTTTTATATAATTGTATTCAAAAGCACTCTTCGCAAAAATAAAATAAACAAAAGCCATCCTTTGAATAGCCATACATGTTATATACTGCATTCTGTGTGTTGATTCGCTGAGCACGGGGTCGGAGTGCTCACGCTCGCTTTGCGGCAAAAATCCAGAAACAGGAGCGCAAGACCACTACGCCTACGAGGAAGCTCCCGCTACGGAGGAGAAGAATGACGAAGGAAACTAAGGCGTAGGCTTCGTTGGTCAGACATAGACAAGTAGACATATGGCGTTGTGTGCACGTATGTTACTAGTTAGCTGGTGACATATAATGCACATGCACCTTCCGATCGCTTGCTCGTGGATTTGGGTTTGCTTTTGCTTTGTATTTCATTGTGCGTATTTGTAATAATGACATTTGACCTAGTCGGCCCTTTTGTAAACTCTATCACCCGACGTGGTGTATTTGATCTATGTAATATAATGGTTGATTATGCGATGTATGAAATGATTCAAGAATGTACTGTGTGCACTAACCATCGATCCAGGATTAGTGCGGTGAAACACAAGAAGATTCGTGATTGAAAAACTGGTCCGACCCTCACCATAGCTTGTCGAGCCTCCACGACCCTGTCTGACTACCTCGTGGTTGTAGACGCCCGTCCGACCACTCCGTAGTCACAGATGCTTAAGGCTTCATTTACGGCCACGTCGTGGTCAAGTTTTCGCCGACAGCTACAACCTTCTCGTAGTTGAGACTTCATCGACGTTCGTTTGAAGCATGGGGACAGAGCGCCTGCTTCGAAGCCTTTGTCCCACCGTCGACTTCGTCATCATCTATTGCACCTTCAGTGATGTCGTTCGACCCCTCGGGGTCGAATCTTCACCGACGCTTGTTTGACCACCTCGTGGTCATGACTTCGTCGATGCTAATTCGAGTCGTGACTTCATCGGCCCTTGATCGACTCCTCGTGGTCGTGTCCTCATCGACACCCGCCTCCGCTGGACTTTGCACGGTCCTTGGCGGACTTCACCGAACCTCCGCCGAACCCCGCACGGACGTTGCCTCCATTGGACCTCGTGTGGCCTCCGTCGGCCTTCGTGCCCTCCAGCCTCCATAGGTCTCAGCTCCATGTCTCTGACTTCATCAGCCTCAGCTCCGCCAAACCTCGTGTGGCCTCCGCCGGACATTGCGTTGCCTTTGCCTTCCTTGACGCCCTCCGATCTCCATCGACCTAGGCTCCACACCTCCAACTTCATCAGCCTCCGCCAGGCCTCGTGTGGCCTCCTTCGCGCCCTCCGGCCTCCATCGGTCTCAGCTCCGCACCTCCAACTTCATCAACCTCCACTATCCTCTGCCAGGCCTCGCATGGCCTCCACTGGCCTTCGCGCCCTTTAGCCTCCGTCGATCTTAGCTCCGCACCTCCAACTTCATCAGCCTCGGATCCGTTGGACCTCGCGTGGCCTCCGCTGGCCTCCACCAGACATTGCGTTGCCTTCGTCGGCCTTCGCGCCCTCTGGTCTCCATCAACCTAGGCTCTGCGCTTCCAACTTCATCAGCCTTAGCTTCGCTGGGTAGTCTACAACCACTTCCTCGTCGTGACTTCGTCATCGACGACCGCCTGACCACTTAGTGGTCGCGACATCGTAGACCCTTCCTTTGATCATGATATGGTCATGAGCCTTGCCACGACCTCCATGAGGTCGTAGGCCCTTGTACGAACATGCTTTGGTCGTGTGGCTTGTCATGACCGCCGCATGATTGTATGCCTTTTTATGAACACGATAGGGCTGTGGGCTTTGCCCTTACCATTTCGTGATCGTAGACCCTTTCTTCGGGAACTCTACGGAGTATGAAAAATCGCACGGTGTCCCCGTGCCACAGCGTACTTTGTAGAGTATAAAGCGCTGGAAACTTAGCCATTCCTGGCAACTCTACGGAGTATAAAAAATCGCACAGTGGCCTCACGCCACGACGTACTCTGTAGAGTATAAAGCACTGTAAACATAGTCATCTCGGGCAACTCTATGGAGTATATAAATAAAAAATCACACGGTAGTCTTGCGCTATGGCGTACTCTACAGAGTATAAAGCACCGGGAACTTAATCGTCCCGGGCAACTCAAGGAGTATAAATGAGTCACGAGCCGAGTCCCTTGCAGTAGCGACGAAACCGGTGAGCCCCACGTGCTTCATGCGCCTCATCAGGGTGTTCGCTACACTAATAGCATTGAACGTCCGACCACCTCATGGTCGTAGACGCTTCGTCCAATTACCTCGTGGTCATAGACATTTCGTCCGACTGCCTCATAGTCATAGACTCTTCGTTCAACTGCCTCATGGTTAGGACTTCGTTCGACTTGCTCGTGATCTCTCGACTACCTTACAATCATTGACACTTCATCCGACCACCTCGCGGTAGTGACTTTGTTCGACCGTCTTGCGATCGACACTTTGTTCGACGCCTCATAATCGTGACCTCGTCAGACCACCTCATGGTCATTGGCGCTTCGTCCGACTGCCTCACGATCGTGATTTCGTCTAACTGCTTCGCGGTTGAGACTTTGTCCGACCGTCTCGTGGTTGATACTACATCGACTTCGTCGACACCGTGTCCATAGGGTGGGAGACGGCCCGCGCGCGTCATGGCTTTGTCGCCAAGTCCGAAGGGTAGGGGATGGACCGCGCAACTTTGTTGATGCCATGTCCGAAGGGTGGGGGACGGACTGTGCGTCAAAGCCTTGTTTTGTCGTCGACTTCATCGACACCATGTCCGAAGGGTAAGGGATGGACCGCGCATCGGAGTTTCGTCTCATCGCTGATTTCATCGACGCCAAGTCCAAATGGTGGGGGATGCCCTGTGCACATCAGAGTTTCATCTCGCTGTTGATTTCATCGACGCCATGTCCGAAGAGTGGGGGACAGACCGTGCATCAGAGCTTCGTCTCACCGTCGACTTCATTAACACTGAGTCCGAATGGTGGGGCACGACCCGTGCGCATCAGAGTTTCGTCCTGCCATCGACGTCATCAACTTCGTTTGATCACCTTGTGATTGTGGAGGCTTCGTCCGACCACCTCATGGTTGTAGACGTTTTGTCCAACCGCATCACGGTTTTAGACGCTTTGTCCGACCACCCCGTAGTCGTAGCCATTTTGTTCGACCACTCCATGGTCGTGACTTTGTTTCTAACTTCTGTTTAGAAAAGTCAAAAGCCAATATGAAAATTTAGCTTCTCGAAGTGGTTTATCCACTTCTCTCGTTACCGTTTCGCTTTGGAGATATGACAAGGGGTCATGGATGCATCACACACATAACTCTTCTCGCTTCCGTCAGGTGCATGTATCTCTCGTTCACTTTTTGCACTACCCACCCTCCTAAAACTTTTTTTCAGCCAAAAATCATCGGTAAAAGCTACAATGCCCCCCCTAAAATACCATTTTCTAGGTTCGAAAGAGTTTCATCCCATCGCTCCCACTGAACCTAGCATACTATCAGTGGTAGTGGACAAATTGTCAAAAATTGTCCGAGATGCGCTTAGCAATATGTAAACCATCTTTGGGATGTATAGGAGTTCTATATGTTCTTACATAAATTACATACAATGTTTTTTTTATATAAATTAAATTATGCTACGTGAAAAAATCTACAAACTTTCGGTGTTTCAAGCGTGCCTTAAGTTGGCAACAAACTTTCTTTGTTAGTAGTGGTATCTTGAAAAACTAAATGCCTAGTACTGACCTCACCATTGATCGATACCAGTTCGATACTGACTATACCAGTTTTAATACTGATAAATACCGGTAGAATTGATAATACCGTCTATTAAATTATATGTTATATTTATTAGTACTACTATTTATTTAGAATAATATTACAAGTGATATTTAGTGTACATATAATTAAATAAATATATAGTTATAAATATATACATATACACATATTATTATATTAAATTTAAAATAGTACATTAATATAGGCCGGTACCAAAACGTAAATCTTAAGATCGAGGCAGTATGGCCTCTGGAGCGGGTATTGAGACAAGTAGAATTTCTCGTAACTCTATACTTCAAATCTGAAAGGCTGAAACTCCGATACGCTCTAATTCTTGCGTGTGCCAGATCTTAAATCTATCAGTGGTACTACTCCACTCGAGCGCACGGCTAATCCGCCTCGGATCACAGCATCATCCAACGGGCGCGGCCCACACCGACCGTCGTCTCCTCCTCCTCCTTAACTCCGACCGCCGCCCTCCTCGCCTCCATCGCAATGGCGGGGTGAGCAACCCGTGAGGACAACGAGGCGGCACTTGTCCTGCGACTGGGCGGATCACGCGAGGCGGAGGCGGAGACCCATCCAGTAGGGCAAGAAGGAAGGGAGCCATGCCGAGTGACGTGCCCATGAGCCCCGAGCTCGAGCAGGTCGACGGCGAGATCCAGGACATCTTCCGCGCACTCCAGTGAGTCAGACCCCTCCGTTAGTTGTTGCAATGCTCTTCTTTTTGGTCTTCTCATTTGGTCTCAATTTCGTTCGTGTTTGTGCTCCAGAGGTTAACTGTTGAACAAAGTAACCGAGGAACTTCTTTGCAACTTTATCCTGGCATCGGATTTTGCCAACCCATGCTAAAATTTTTTCTAGTTGCTTCCTGTTGGTTCATCCTGATAGCAAGTTGTTTGCTGCAGAAATGGGTTCCAGAAGATGGACAAGATCAAGGACTCAAACAGGCAGTCCAAGCAGTTGGAAGATCTCACTGGGAAGATGAGGGAGTGTAAGCGGTAGGTCTGGCTCAACACTGCTTTGTTCTCTGGTAATGCAAAACTCGTGCGTGACTCACGGTTTAGCTTTTCCATCTATGCGCCATTGCTATTCCTAACTTGAATAGGCAAATTCAGATCATTTGCATCTGACACGATGAATTTTTCAAACCCCATTACCTGCAGAATATTGCTGTTGTTTTTTGCAGCTTAATCAAAGAATTTGATCGTATCCTCAAAGACGAGGAGAAAAAGAACCCTGCTGAGGTCAATAAGCAGCTAAATGATAAGAAGCAGTTCATGGTTGGTAGTTCGTTTCACTAGTGTCTTTGCTATATGTCATTTTCCACACTAGTATAAATTGTTGCTTATGTGTTATGGCAGATCAAAGAGTTGAATTCCTATGTCACCTTGAGGAAAACGTAAGTAGATGCTCTCTCTTTTTTTTTTTGTTATGATGTCTTCAGAGATGAAATATGTGATTTCTCTAATGTTAAACTTGATGCCTCATTTGCGTATTTACATCTCCTGCAATGTTTTCTGCTGCGCTGTAATTTGCTTCATGCTAATTGATATGCTCTGCGACTTTCATGATGTCGCAGGTACCAAAGTAGCCTTGGTAATAAGAGGATTGAACTATTCGATACTGTTAATGATTAGGCGGCTGAGGACAACGTTCAAATGGCATCAGGTGAAATGAATCATCATTGTAATATTAATAATCTGCTACTGAAATATAAACATTCTCATCGAAGTACTTGGGAAATTCTGCAGAAATGTCGAATCAACAACTCATTAGTGCTGGAAGGAAACAAATGGATCAAACAGACCAAGCTATTGAGCGTTCTAAAATGGTGTGCTGCTGACTCACACTTTTTTTCAGCACTCTTTCATAACAAATTTTACAGGAATCCTTTCTTGTAGGTTGTTGCACAAACTGTTGAAGTCGGAGCTCAAACTGCTGCAACTCTAACACAGCAAGTAAGTTTTCTGATGGTGCAATTTCGTTCAGTCATGATGTGTGAAAAAAAACTAATAACCTGTTTGTTTACTGCCAAACCTTTCTAGTTTCTATTGAAGTTTTCTGTTAACCCCTACTTGGACTTACTGGACACAAAGCTTTGATTCATTTTCTTTTTTTTAGGGAACACACAAAAGATTTGTGTGTCTTTGCATTAAGACACACAGATCTTTTGTGTGTTCCGTAAAAAAAGAGAGGTGATGTGTGATGCTGATAGATAGTCTGATACCCACGGACAGTGTATCATCCAAAGAACTAATTACCTGTTTGTTTACGGCCTAACCTTTCTCTTGAAGCTTTCTGTTAACCCCTACTTGGACTTACTGAACACTAAACTCTCATACCCACGGACATTGTATCATCCAAGAAACTAATAACCTGTTTATTTACGGTCTAACCTTTCTCTATTGTATCATCCACACAAAACTAATAACCTGTTTGTTTACAGCCTAACCTTTCTCTTGAAGCTTTCTTTTAACCCCTACTTGGACTTACTGAAAACTAAACTTTGATTCATTTTCATTTTTTAGGGAAGACATGAAAGATTTGTGTGAATTTGCATTAAGACACGCAAATCTTTTGTGCTTCCCTAAAAAAAAAAGAGGTGATGTGTGATGCTGATAGATAGTCTGATACCCACGGACAGTCCATCATCCCGAAGCCAGAGGGCTTCAATTTTATACTCAGTGACCAATTTATCCTGCTATGCTTCATAATGATGGTCCTAGTTTGGCTGTCTATTTGAAATAGACACACTGTTGGGACATGTATGTTAAATATTTTTTACACTTAAGAGTTCAGCTGTGGTTTCCTATTAACTATACAGCTTCACTGAATCACTCAGAAACTGTTGTGTTATGTTTCTCCATTTCAAGTATGTTCACAAGGATTCTTTAGACCAAAGAGCAGCATGCCCCCAGTACCTTTTCATTCAAGGAACCTATGTTGGAGGATCATTCAATCTCCATACTTCTGAGGGCAGGCTAAGCTTAATATTTTACCAGACAAAACCGCAAAATGACCACCAATGGATCCTTGTAAATTGAAGTCCTGTTCTGGATAGGTTTGTAAAGCCAGCGTAGGTTCTGTATTTCTTAGTCTTGCTAAATAGTTTAGAGTAGGTTTCTTGATTTATTATTTGTATTAGTTGTGGTTTACGGGGTCAGCTTTGTAAGTATTATTTACTAGTCTAAATGTGTTGTCTCCTAGTTGCCTAAGATTCTCTTTATCATTTTTTGCAGACAGAGCAAATGAAGAGAATTGGCAATGAGCTAGACTCTGTCCACTTTTCGCTGAGGAAGGCTAGTCAAATGGTGAAAGAGATTGGTCGTCAGGTTCTCTCTCTCTCTCTCTCTCTCTCTCTCTCTCTGTCCATGCGCGTGTGGGTGCACTATCTGAAGCAACAGTACCTGGACTTACATGATTGGTTACTGCAGGTTGCAACTGACAAATGCATCATGGGATTGCTGTTTCTGATAGTTTGTGGTGTGATTGCAATCATTGTTGTTAAGGTATGTTATTTATTGCTTTTGCAAAGGTAGCTGTCAGATTTTGTGTTTGTATTTGGACATAAATAGGATTAAGTTGTGTTAGGCACTGGCTAGTCGGGGGACAATGCACAACTAAAAGCCAATCCCCACTGGGGAGTGAAATCCGTGTACAACCAATGGAGTCAGCTCCTGCACCTAGCTAATTTGCTGAACAAAGTAAACATTGGTGATAAAAAATATCCATGAAAAGGTGGGAATACATCAATTTCGGTAAATGAGGTGGGGAACTTGATATTAAATCTTTAGGAGTAAGAAGTAAAGCTGGTTCAAACTGGATGTAAGCTAGCGATGATTAGCAATGATGCAATAGCCCTTCCTTGTATACAAGTCAGGTGCCACAGTACGCAAGCATGCTGATTTCTTTTAATTTTGAAACCTGGCGCTCTTACTTCCTTACAAACCATTATTGGTTTAGTTCTTTATTGGGATTTACATTATCCACCATTTTTACTACGCTTTACAACGAATAACCAATTGCCTCCTTTTCCCAGATTGTCAATCCACATAACAAAAACATCAGAGACATCCCAGGACTAGCACCTCCTGCTCAGAACAGGAAACTGTTGTCCATAGAAACTTTCGGAAGGATTTGAGCACTGTGAATGGGACTCTCGCGTGGTGCGGTTCTTTTGTAACGATTCTTTTGTGCCTGTATATTGTCTCCTGTCGTCGTTTCCTTCTCCATTGATCTATTCTTTCTGCATCGGTCATTAGCTTTGGATTTCTAGCAGCGGTTGTGCTGTTTGATGTTTGCTGTCGTGCGCCTTTCTGGCTGTGTGTATATGCAGCAGTGATGAGAATACGAGATTTCTGTGATTCGGTCGTTATTGTTAGTTGTGAGCACTCGAATGTTTCGATTTGCTCTTGCTGCGTCAACAATGGCGCGCGGGCTGCGTTCCGCTCGCGCGTAGAACACGTTCGCCGCTGATCGAAAGGCACATGCGTCGCGCTCGTCCACCGCGATGATGAGGCGTTAGCGGTACGGCGGCCGGACGGCTCGGCGTACCCGTCGCGAGCTGCATCCACGAGGTATTCAAGAAACTCTTCATTGTTAGCGTGCTGATTTCCATGTACCACAAGCCCGTCAGGTGGTTCAAGATTTTGTTAAGACTTGCCATACATGTCAGCGCAACAAGAGCAGCCATCTCCATCCAGTTGGGCTTTTGCAACCATTGGAGGTACTGGTTCACATATGGAAATATATTTATATGAATTTCATTGAGAGTTTTACACGAGTTAACGGTAAATTGGCCATACTTATGGTGGTTGATAGATTATCTAAATATGCACATTTTATTTCTCTCGCACATCCTTACATGGCTATCTCAGCGGCATGAGTATTCTTTGATGAGATTGTTCAGTTGCATGGAATCCCAAGTTCAATTGTGAGTGTGAGTGATCGTAATCCTATCTTTACCAACCATTTTCGGGAAGAATTATGTCGTCTCACTGGAGTTTAGCTTAACAGAAGTTCAGTATTTCATCCACAGTCAGATGGACAAACAGAGGTAATCAATAAAATTATCGCTATGTATTTGCGATGCCTCACCGATGACCACCCCAAACAGTGGTTACAATGGCTACCTTGCGTTGAATATTTCCACAGCACTTCTTATCAGTCATCACTTCGTGAAACACCTTTCAAGGTTGTCTATGGACATAATCCTCCTTCATTGTGTACTTATGAACCAGGGTCGGCGCAAGTGGCAGCAGTGGATAGTATTCTATAGGACCGTGATGAACTCCTTACTGACATACATGGTCGCTTACTTCAATAACAGCAGCAGTACAAGAAAGCATATGATGTTCATCACCGTGACCTGCAATTTGCCATTGAAAGTGGGTTTGGTTACGTCTCCATGATCACAAAGCAACCTCTGTAGCGTTACACAATCAAGGTAAATTAGCACCACGGTTTTATGGATCATATCAAATTAGCGAAAATGTTGGTTCAGTGGCCTATCGTCTTCGTCTTCCAACCAAAGCAAAAATTTATGATGTCTTTCATATCAGCCGTGTGAAACCTTTTCTGGGTGCACCTCCTGATGCTCCGCCTCCACTGCCACCATTGTTTCACCGCAAGGTTTCTCCACAACTTGATAAGATTGTGAGTGCTCTCGAGGCTCGTGATAAATGGCAAGTGTTTGTTCAATGTTTTCCATCTAAAAATTTGGAGTTGTATAACATATACAACTATAATTTAAATACAAAATATATGTATGTAGTATCTAGCTTTTGATGCGCAAGGAAATTCCGCTAGTTATGACATACATTAGAGGTAAAGAAAATCCTTAATCCCATATTTTAGTAGTTGTCGGCACGCTCAGGAAAGCAGAATTAACTGCATGGCAACATGTAGGCCCTGTTTGGCACAGCTCAGCTTCACTAGTGAAGCTGTTTTTTTTGTTTCAGCTTCACAAGCAGCTTCACCGATGAAGCTAAATCTGTTTTGGAAAACTGTTTGGCAAAACAGCTTCACCAACAGCGTCATGCATGGCTGAGAGATGGCAATTGTCCAAGATGCCCTTGTCTACCTAACTTGTTCTAACATTTGGATTTGTATGTTTGTATATGGCCATATGAATTAAAAAATAATATATTTGAATGAGTATAAATTAAAACATTAAAATAAAAAATAATAAAAAATTAAAATCATTAGGAAGCAATATTAGTGCCTTGTTTATGTTTCGTGAACGGGAGAGGTGAACCGGATAGACTAGTGGCAAATGCGTGTAATTTTGATGAACCAGAGGGGCAGTGGGTTCCTAGGACTGCGGGCATGAGGGAGAGAGCTGTGAAAAGCTATTTTTTTCAGCTTCACCTCTCCCCATTCCTTTGTGAGAGTAGAAAAAAGGAGATTCACCCATGAAGCTGTTTGCAAAAAGGGTGTTTGGTAAAAAAACAGCTCACAACAGCTCATGAAGCTGTTGGTGAAGCTGTGCCAAACAGGGCCGTAGTAGCTGGCGAGTTTTAAGAATGCTTCTACGACCTGACGACATCGCGCCGTACATGAATTGCAAAACGTTATTTGTTTAGCGTTGAGATGTAAATTTTCTTCTCCTTATTTGTCAGAGCAATAAGATTCATAGTAGGGAAAAAAACCTATATCTATAACCCACCATATTTTAGTGCTTATGGCATTAAAGTAACATAACATATGGATTTTTCAATGAGTATAATTTGTATCATCAAATTGAGGTATCTTAACGAGGTGCATTATATTACTAGTTGCCATCCTTTACTCTCTAGGTGATAAACACCAATAAAATGAGAGACCAAACTCTAATACCACATGTAAGATCGAGGAGACTGATTAGAGGGGTGAATAGATAGTTTTAAGATCTCTTTGGCTAAAATGAGTTTTGATGCGGAAGCATAAATCAAATCAGTTTTACTAAATTAAGACCTTAATCATCTAGTTTCAACTAAGTGTACCAACAACCAAAGGCAATGTCAAGGTTTGTAATTATAGGGTAACAAAAAATTAATATAATTCTAGAAATGTAAATTACAAGAATATAAATAGACACAAGAAAGCAAACAACAATTGACATAGTCTGTTTTTACCGTAATGTTAAGAGACTTGCCTGTTTTCTCTAGCCCAAACAAATTGGACTTGCTCTACAAATTAAGACAAACACCTCAAATCTACCAGTGGTAGCTTTCCCCCCTCCAGATAGGTGAGCTCTAACCTTCACAATATGTTGGGTCTTCTCACAAATTTCTTGAGAAGATCACTGAACCACAACATCCCCAAGCCGTCTAGGAGTCGGCAACATCAAAGAGTGATAAGCCAAGCCCCTTACTTGATTCTCACCAATTGTAACACATGCAGAAGTGGATAATCAATTCATTTCTAGATGCAACATATATAACTAGAGGCCTCTCTCCATGCTCATAATGTGTAACACATACACAATTGATAGGAGAATATTGCACTAGCTCAAAAGAGTGAAATAGGATGGATCAACCTTACTCTTAACCAGCCATGGTGGGTATTTATAACCCACATACACAAAACTAGCAGTTGGAATAAGATTTCCACAAAACCAGACTGGGCCAATCTGACCTCATGGACGGTCGGATCGGTCCCTACTACAACAGCTAGAAAACTAGCCGTTATAGACTAGATTGGCCGGACTGCCCACATAGGGACCGATCAGACACCAGGTTCGATGAGACTTCCCAAACATCGTCGGTCAGTCTGTTCTACTAAAACCTCAGAGACGCACCAAAAACATGCTCTTTGGAAAAAAGTACTAGATACACAGTCTGGTCAACACGGTCCATCGGTCTGACCGCCAACACATAATCAGTTGGACCAGCCCTGCCAGTCAGACCGCTCACATAGAGCCAGTCAAACTGCCAGTCGGTCTGACTGTTCACATAGAGCAGTCATACCGTCAGCCATTTGATCGCTCACACAGAGCTGGTCATACTGCCTTGAAATTTTCAACAAAGACAAAGATGTATGTGCTTTAACAAATTTACAAAACATATTCACAAATTGTAGTACCATACAACCAAATGTTAACATGATTCACAACAAGTTGCAAAATAAGTTGCTGGAGAAGACAACCTCGCCGGTCGGAGCTCAAATCTCCAAGCAAATTACAAAGCCAGAAATTCTACTAATTTTGCCCAAAAAAATATGTGGCATTCTTTTAGCAATTCGGAAAGATTATTATTATATGTTATCAATCCCACTTAAGAACTTGAAGGAATTCCCATCAATAGTACAAACAGTTGTAAGGAATAGGTAGTACAACAAACAAAAAAAACAATGCAAGCCCAACAAAAGAATGAACAGAACATCCAGATTAAATAGCGGGCAAAAGCCCGAGCTTATTCTCAGTGTCAATCGTGAAGAGGTGTGCATCAATTCGATCAACCTGTCTAGTGCTAGTTGACGAACCGGCAGCTCTTCCTGATCTCACCGTTGGAGCTGGTTTTTACCTCGACGGCGCCCATCTTCACCATCGCCGCCTTGAACTTTTCCTCCCACAGTTTCTCGTCTTCCGCGTTGGAACGCACCAACGAACTTGTATCCGACGCCGTCAAGAGCGCAGCGTCTGACTTGAAAAGCACGTCGTGGCTTTGCACGTTCTTGTAGTACTGGTTGTCCAGCTTGTTGGGGGTTTTGAAGTCCTGCATCACCGTGTTGTCACCGCCATTGCTTGACTTGCACTGGTCCTGCAGGGAGCTGACGAGTTTGGCGTCCATGTCCGAGGTGCTCGGCGGGAGGCGATCGGAGAAGGAGGAGCAGTGGGAGCGGCCGACGGTGTGCGCGCCGGAGAGGGTCACCATGTCGTCGGCGCTGAGCCCCTTGGAGGCGAAACTGTCCTTGAGCTGCTGGACACTGAAGAAGGGCGCGGGCAGGTTCGGGAGGGTCTCGTTGGCGAACGACACGCGCCCGTCGTAGCGGCCGCCCGTCATGTCGAAGTAGACCTTATTGCCGCTGAGGAAGTAAGTGGCGTCACGGCCAGCGAAGGCGACGATGTCAGCGCACGAGACGACTCCCGGGCACTCTTTCTCGAGCCTGTCCTTGGCCGCGTCGATCACCTCGAAGCCGCGCAGGCTCAGGTTCGGTATGCCGAGCTTCTCCGGCGGGTTGCTCGGGTCGGTCTGGTCGAGCAGAACTGAGGCATCGCAACCCTGAAAACCATCCATCTCTCACGCATCAATACATGTCTTATTCAGTACGCGACTTGTATGAGGTGTTGTGTGTGTGTGTGTGTGTATACATATATACGTGCGTACCCGGACGAAGCAGTCGTGGAAGAACAAGCGGATGAGCCCTGCCATGACGCCGGCGTCGGCGTACCGTACGGCATCCCTAACGATGTCTTCGGCACGATGGCACGTGGGCTTGTAGTAGCCGACTCTGAGCCCTGGGGCCGGAGGGCTAGGCGCCGTGGGTGGATAGGGCGGTGGGCTCGGGCTTGGGGGGCTCGGGCTGGGCGGAGGAGGATGGCTAGGTGGGCTTGCGCTGGGCGGCATTGGGTTGGGATAACCATAGCCTGCTTGGCATGTACGCGCCACGCAGCCGAGCAACGCAAGCACGGTGAAGACGGCAAGCTTAGCCATCGATCCTTTGCTTGCTTGGACTGTTCCTAGCTAGCTAGTGCGTGTCTTGCCAAGAAAAGGAAGGATGGGTGAAGAAACGATGCTGCTACGCATGCCTATTTATAGCTAGCTCCAAGCATCTCAACTCCGAAGGAATGTCTACGCAATATGCTGTTGACATCAAGTGGGGAGCACAATCGCACTACAGCTCAAACAGTTGACATCAAGTGCTAATCTACGCCGTTAAACTGGGACGTGCGTCTAATTGGTTCCGAGCATGATTCGTTTCTGCGGACCAAGCGTGTGTTGGTCGTGCATCTTCGAGAGGAAACTGTTCTTGCAATTGTTGGGTGGAATTATATCGAGACAGAACGATAAATAATTCCATTCTCGAGTAGGATACACTACGTACATGATGGCAAGTGGCCACGTTTGTATCCATTGATCATGTAGCTGTCATCTACCCTAATTTATGTAAAAAAAAACTCTAATCTATCTATGTATTATACATTATGAAAATATTTTAGAAAAAACCGCCAACATCCCTTAGAAATTTCCACAAATCAGTGGAAAAAAAGAGAAAGGACCCTGCTTATTTTAGTGGATGCAGAGGGGACGGTGCGGCATGCGAGAAGAGGAGTTGGAGCGACCGGGCGGGCTAGGCTGGAGGACTGGGCCGGACCGCTAGTGGAGATGGGCTGAAACACTCAATTGCCACTCTAGGTTGAGTTAAAAGTATTTGGACTATACTCTATGAAGTTTTCTATACCCTATACTAAAGCTTATATTGCCATTGGTCTAAGCCCCGTTTATTTCGGTTTAAACTTCTGGTTTATTTTTTACTATTTTTAAATTTTATCTTTTCTGGCTTTTTAGCTTTATTGAGCTTTTTTGCCGATTTTTTATGTATTCGTTTACATTACATGTGATGGGCTATCCTATCTTTTCTATTTTTATTTTTTTAAATTTAATTATGCCAAATAAGTTACCATAAGCTACAGTATAATTTCAGTCAACTACAGTGTAATTTCAGCTATAAGCCACCAAATTTTAGCCAAATGAGCGGGCTGTAAATCCACTAGCAGCGTTTTCTTTGCAGATTAAGTCAACCGGGAACATGGGGAGCACAATTGCGCTACAGCTCAAACAGTTGACATTCCGTGCTAATCTGTGCCGTTAAACTGGGACATGCGTCTAATTGGTTTCCGAGCATGATTCTTTTCTGCGCACGAAGCGTGTCGTTCTTGCATCTTCGAGAGGAAACTGTTCTTGCAAGTTGTTGGGTGGAATTATGTCGAGACAGTACGATAAATAATTCCATTCCCGGGTAGGTTACAACTACATGATGGCAAGTGGCCACGTTTTTTTGCTATTGATCATATAGCTGTCATTTTATCATAACCAATTAAAAAACTCTAATCTATATATGTATTATACATTATTAAAAAATATTTAATAAAAAGCCACAAACTTTCCTTAGAAATGACCGCAAATCAGAGAGAAAAAAAGAGAAAGGACCATACTTATTTTAGTGGATCTACGTTGTAATGATGTAAGCCAGTTATATAACAAATGCAGTTGTATATGTTTTCCATATAAAGTTATAAAGTTCTTTAAGTTGTATAACAAATATAATTATAATTTCAATACAAAACATATGCATTAGTATCTAGCCGTTGATGCACAGAAAATTCAGCTAGGTATAAGATACATTAGAGGTAAAGAAAATCCTTAATCCCATATTTTAGTAGTTGCCGGGACGATGAGAAAGCAGAATTAGCTGCATGCCGAGAGGGAGTAGCTGAACCAAATTAGCACCAAATGGAATGAAGTGCCAAATGGAATGGTATTCCTTTTGGGAGTAGGTCATTAGCGCTAATGTAATTCTAATTAGGAATTTCATTTAGATGCACTGTTTATTCGATTTTTTAGATATAGCAAATGAGCTCTAAAAATTACAAAATTTTATGTGGAACCTCCCGATGCAGTGTATGTGTAATTTTTTGTAATTTTACCTATCCTAAATTTCACTGAAGAATTCATTTAAGTAGACTGTTTGTAGGAATTTTTTTAATATAGCAAATGAGCTTAACAAATTACAAATTTTTTGAAGGATCATTGCACAGTGCACTTGGTTGTGTAATCTTGTCAAAGTTTTACATGTTCCAAAATTGTCTAAAACAATAATGGGTTTAAGTCTTAGACAATCGGATTTTAAATTTTTGAAATTAGGGTTTCATAATTTCATGTAACTTGGAATGTAGGAAGTTTAGTACGACATGACTACTCTAGATGAGAGACACTCTTAAGAGACTAGGCCACCGCGCGACCTCCCACGTCCGCACCTATGTTGCCCCATTGCTTCGGGCAACTATTTTGAGTTAGGGTTTCATAGTTAATTTTTTCAATTACGCAAGAAATATACAGCCTCAAAGTATTACTTCGCGTGTTACAAAAATGTTTCATACATGAATCAAGTTTTATCAACCACGCTGCTACTACGGTACAGAGCGACATAAGCATCGGGAGCATGCATGAACACAAGCCTTTAGGAGATACGAGAAATATGGCGGGTAGGACTAAGGGCTACTACGGAATTGCCTGATCTACTGCGTGGACCGGAGCCATTTGCTCTTTCTTTTGAGTTCGACATTGTAGTCCTTACCGGTCACCCTAGCCTTAGCCGCCCTTTTGCGCTTTCTCTCAGGCTCCTCCTTGCGAGCCTCGCGCTCTCTGCGTCTAGACTCCTCCAGATGATCTTGCGTCTCCTACCGGATACATTTGCTGTTCTCTTCGTTGCGTCACCACTCCTCCCACCTCTCATGGTTCGTCTTGACATCTCATTTCTCACAGGCGAGACGCCACTAGTTGTGTTGGTGGATCTCTTGGTCGATTCATTTGCGAAACACGCATAGTAGATCCAGAGATTACGGGTAGAGTGGAGAGATAGTTAGTGCATGTTTTCAAAGAGATATGTAAGGAGAATATACATTAACCGGTCATTACGGGCTGTCGGTACTGCCCCTTGTCCCAACATCGGTCGGGGTAGTCCCAGGCGTAATTAGGGCAACCCTAGTAATGCATGCCCAGGCTCAGCCGTTGTTTGGACCTGAAGAACTTGCACGTGTCCCCACACCAGCAGAGGGGCGACATCTCCCCCTCGGGCAGGCCTTGCGACGAATGCTCGGTGGGAATATCGTGATACGGGTTGGTGCTACGGGGGTGTCGTTGCGGGGAGGTGGCCTCTTGGCACACTCGCTTTGCTCGTCGCGAGCTATTGCCTTGCTAGTTGCTTGTTATCCTCCCAGTGGCTCTCCATGTGAGGTAGGTTGCATTGTAGTTTTCTTGCAGGAAAGGTTGCCATGGAAGGGGTAGGCGGCATGGTATACACGGCGAGAGTCCAATTGGGTTGATGCAAATTTGCGTCCGCGAGGCAGTGACCCCAAGGAGGAATCTTGTTGCAGCATGCGTCATGTTGCTACGGAGCTGCCTTGTTGGGTCATGTTGCTGAGCGGAGCTACCTCGTTGAGTCACTTCGGTCTGCAAAGCTGCCGTGTTAGGTCACGTCGGCACACAAGCCTGCCTCGTTGGGTCACGTTCGCTGCGCAAACATGCCAATTCCATGCGAATCAATGTGATGCACAGACATCAAAGCAATAATGATAACTACTAACCCTGTTCGAAGATAAAGGTGTGTGCAAGCATTGGGCACCCATTCATCACATTGCGGGACAATGCATGAGAAAGCATATCAGACATATGTGGGTATTGTACAAGTTTTGTTGTGCATTTGAAAACAACCTCGTCCGCGGTAGGCGTTAGAACAATAAAGACAACAAACAACATGCAACTGATCGATTACACATATGTAGTTACATGCGTATAATTCATTAATTACCAATAATTTGATTACTTCTCTGAAAATTAATTATAAGTAATTTATTACCGTCGTCTTTACCACTATTTAACCATAGTACAAATTGGCACTAAACTAATTATGACGATTAATTACCACTAAATTAATCACAACTAATTAATCCCCACAAAGTACCATGCCCTAATAAATTACAGATACCGTACCTACGACTATATTACAAATAGTACAAAACAATGGCTAAATTACTATGACCTACTTACTTCATAATAGAAGCTACATTAATTACGACTAACTAATTGTATTGATTAACTACGACTACGGGAATAACAATGAATGCATGCGAGAAAAAAATTACATGCTCTTCTAGGGAAGCAGTCAGCACTTCTACGATCATGATGACTGCTCTGATATTTACTTTCTAAAAAAACTTAATCATATTATGCTCTCTTAATTCTTAGTGACGAGAGCGAGAACAAGAAGCGAAACACAGTTAAGATGAGTGATGAGCAACTGTAAGAGCTTGGTATTTATAGCCGAGTGAAAAGGGAACCCACTGCATTACAGCCGGGAATCATTGTCGACGTGCACCACTGCGGGCAAGGGGGACGATACGGATGGGGTGACATATGTGCAGAGGAAGGAGGACGCAAAGGGGGACGGCATGGACAAGACGACATCTGTGCAGAGGAGAGAGAGGGGGCAAGGGAGGATAGCAATGAGAGGGTGACATATGTGCAGAGAAGGTAGGCCGGAAATTGCAAAAGATGGCCACCGCACGGTAGCCTTGCTAATTATGTGTAGAGGAGAGAGACCAGGCACTGAAAAAGATAGCCACCTCAGGGTAGCCTTGCAAATTATGAATTAAAAGACGAATTAAATGAGCACCCTACATGCAACAAATCCGTATAAAGAACATAAATACATAATTCAACAAATTATTGAGTGAAATTCAGGACGAATAAAATTACAAAAAAGTTACACAATCAAGTACATACTTCAGAGGCTCCACATAAAATTTCATAATTTTTTGAGCTCATCTGCTATGTCTAAACAAACCTAAATGAAAACCCTAACTATGATTGTATTAGCACTAATTAATTAACCTAGCTAATGGGCCATCGCATGGTGGCTGGGCGGCTGAGCGCACGTGTCATTCCCACAGACCTTGCAGGCTTGCAGCCGCTTGATAAACATGTACGTTCGCTCGCGCGCCGCACCGTCGTGCATTTGACGGCCATCCGTCACCGCGAGGTCGTAAGCGTGCGGCGTGCCGAACCCGGAGACAAATGTGGCAGCCCAGAGGTTTGCATCCTAGACAGCTCTCCGGCCCGCTAATTCTGGCAGAAATGTGGTCCAGTCAACTGGAGCGTTTGTGGTTAGCTAGCACATTAATTATGGCCTAATTTCCATGTAGCCTGATTGGGATTTTTGAGCTGGAGAACCGCTAAGACTGTAATATAATGTTGCTTGAGGGCACGTACAACGGTATAAAAAACTGGGCATCTTCAATGGTCTGAGTCAGTTAGCTATATGCATGTACACATCAGCATATATCCTATGTAGAGTATGCAAAAAAAATCGAGTTAGCTCTTCCTTAAGCACTAGTCTATAACGCCAAACGACGCAGCCTCTATAAATTCTGTGTGTGCATATAAGCATCAAATAGCTATCTTTATAGATAGTTCTTTAGAATGCTAGGTTTAGTGTGTACTATATAAATGATATGGAAGTCTTATAGTTAGTTGCTAGCTATAACCATTGGAGATGCCCGTACTATATATCATCTATCGACAGCACTAAAAACAACTACTACAATGTATTATTTTTAACATGTCTCTATAAACCGCTTTTCTATGTACAATGCATCTTTTTTTTTAATTACAATCGACCCAATTCTCTATAGCAATACTTGCTGATAGCTAATGCCACGCTATTGTATATCTTTAAGGCAGTCTGGCTTGGAGTCACCCATAACATTATGGAGTGGTAGCGCTCATCTGATACTGATAATTTTATTTGTAATAAAAGATAGCTTATCAATCTCAGTACAACTAGAGTCACAGATAAATTTAACGAAGGAATGAACAAAAGTTAACCTCACTGAAAATAAATAACGGGATTTGCAAATTAAGTAGTACACTAAAAGCTAGCAAGAGCTTATTCTGATCAGCCTCAGGCGTCAAGAGTCAAGATGAGGTGCATCGACTCTTGCGGTGATCTGACCAACAGGACTACTGCTGGTTGACGAACCGGCACTGCTTCCTGATCTCACCGTTGGCGCTGGTTTTGATTTCGACGCCACCCATCTTCACCATCGCCGCCTTGAACTTGTTCTCCCACAGACCCGGGACGACGGCGTTGAGGAACACCGTGGACCCTGTCTCTGACGACCGGAGCGCGGCGTCCGACTTGAAGAGCGCGTCGCCGGTGAGCACGTTTCTGTAGTACTGGCTGTCCAGGAAATCGGGAGTCTTGAAGTCCTGCACCACCGTGTTGTCGCTGCCATTGTTTGACTTGCACTGCTGCTGCAGAGAGCTGACGAGTGCGGGGTCCATGTCCGAGGTGTTCGGGGGGAGGCGGTCAGAAAAGGACGAGCAGTGGGAGCGGCCGACGGTGTGCGCGCCGGAGAGGGTCACCATGTCGTCGGAGCTGAGCCCCTTGGCGGCGAAGCTGCCCTTGAGCTGCTGGAGGTTGAAGAAGGGCGGGGGAAGGTTGGGGAGGGTCTCGCTGGCGAACGACACGCGTCCGTCGTAGCGGCCGGCTGGCATGTCGAAGTAGACCCTGTAGTTGCTGAGAAACAAGGTGGCGTCGCGGCCGGCGAAGGCGACGATGTCGGCGCACGAGACGACCCCTGGGCAGGCCTTCTCGAGGGCCGCCTTGGCCGCGTCGATCACCTCGAAGCCGCGGAGGCTGGGGAAGTTGGGTACGCCGAGCTTCTCCGGCTGCGGGTTGGCCGCCGTCGGGTCGAGGAGAACCGACGCATCGCACCCCTGAACAAAAAAAAAAAAAGCTCGCCACATCACAAACACGCTGACGACATGCCGTTGCTTTGTAAGAAGAAAAAACACCTGATACAAAGTTAATTAGCGCAAAATGTAGCACAGTCACCAAGGGCAACAAGAATGGCCGAGACCGTACTCATGCGAAACCTGGTATGCATTTCGCTTGTTTGATATTCTATGTAAGTAAGCTTTGATTTACCTACCTTCTGTATAGAACGTGTATTACTGCAAGAATTTTACTCATGTTACAAGAGATTCGGACTGTGCGTGTGTATATATACCCGAACGAAGCAGTCGTGGAAGAAGAGACGGATGAGCCCTGCGCCGATGCCGCGGTTGTTGTACACGGCGTTCTTCACGACCTCCCTCACGATCTCCTCCGCCCCATAGCATGTGTGCCGGTAGTGGCCGACCGTGAGCCCTGGGGCAGGAGGGCTCGGGCTCGGGCTGGGTGGGGGATAGGACGGAGGGCTCGGACTGGTTGGGGGATAGGTCGGAGGGCTCGGGCTGGGTGGGGGATACGTCGGAGGGCTCGGGCTGGTTGGGGGATAGGACGGAGGGCTCGGGTCGGTTGGGGGATACGTTGGAGGGCTCGGGCTGGGTGGGGGATAGGACGGAGGGCTCGGGCTGGGTGGGCTTGAGTTGGGCGGCATTGGGTTGGGATAACCGTAGTCTGCTTGGCACGTACGCGCCGCGCAGGCGAGCAACGCGAGAAAGTTCAAGACGGCAAGCTTGTTAGCCATCTTCGCTCTGATCACTGATCGATCCACTGTAGGTATACTTCCCGCTCCCGGTGTGTTGTGTGCTCAAGAAAAGGAAGGGTGGGTGAACGAAGCTTGATGCTCTTCGGGTCTATTTATAGCCCTAAGCTGAGCGAGTAGCCGTTCGAAGAACGACGAAACGACAGCATGCATGCATGGAATGTGTAAAGTCAACCAGGATCATGGGGAACAGTACAGTCACAACTCAAACAGTTGGCATTCTGCGTTAATTTCCTCCGTTAACATGGGTGCCGGGTGATACCCACAGTTAATTAAGGCGTCTTATAGGTTTTGATATTGTGACGTGTGTCGCAAGGATGGTTCTTTTATGGGATCAAGTGTCGTCTTGCAGACCTACGAATTATGGTTGCAGGTTGTTGGGTGAAATAATTGTTTGAAGACATTGGGAGCACAATTGCATGCACTACAGCTCAAACAGTTGACACTACGCTAATCTACGCCGTTAAACTGGGAAATGCGTCTAATTGGTTCCGAGCATAATTCTTTTCTGCGCACCAAGCGTGTTGTTCTTGCAAGCCAGTTATATAACTAAGGGTCTGTTTGTTTCAGCTTCTGGCAGCTGTAGCTACTCCCAGAATCTGCAGCTCCCCCAAACAGTCCAGATTTTCATCCAGATTCTAAGTAGCCAGAAGCTACAGAATCCAGAAAATAAACTAGTAGCCAGAAGCTGAGGTTATCCAGCTTCTCCAGATTCTGACTAGCTGGATACTCATCAGCTACTTCTCAGAATCTACAGCTGAAACAAACAGGCCCTAAAAACAACTATATATGTTTTCCATCTTAAATATCGAAGTTATATAACAAATATATCTATAATTTAAATACAAAACATATGCATCTAGATCTTGTATCTAGCCGTTGATGTGCAAGGAAATTCCGCTAGTTATGAGATACATTAGAGTTAAAGAAAAAAAATCCTTAATCCCATATTTTAGTAGTTGTCGGCACGCTCAGAAAAGCAGAATTAACTGCATGTGCATGGCAACACGTAGTAGCTGGCGCAAATTAAGTTTAAGGGTCTGTTTGGTTGGCAGCCAAAATTTTCATGCCTAACCTTAGCCGCGCCACAATTTCTTAGGTGGGTCTTTGGTTCATTGTCACAGTTGTGGCTTGCCACACTTTGTTAGCCATATGGCCCACGCGTCATAGACTCAGTCTTTTGCCTAACTTTGCCTAAGGTGTGGCGTGGAATTTGGACGCCACAAAAAGTGTGGCACATCACACTCGACTAAGGTTAGGCGTGGCAAAGTTAGGCATGAACCAAACCTGATTTGCATGCCGCGCAAATTAAGTTTAAGTATGATAAGGAACAAAAGAATGTTTCTACGACCTGACAACATCGCGCCGTATAGGAATTGTCTCTCTGCCGAACCATGGTATTCCTCCTTTTTCTTGCATGCATGCATACTGCTGGATCTACCGTCCTGCGTACGGTACGTCGTCGAGCGTGTACGTCGGCTACTCGCTTTCTAAGTGAACTAATCGGCGAGGTTGCAGACGCTTGATTTGCATGCCGCTGCCGCCCATCCGTCACCGCGAGGCCGTAAGCGCGCGGCGTGCCGAACCGCGGCGCCGGCGCAGGAGGTGTGTGGCGTGGGAGTCGCGCCTTCCTGACTTCGGCGTGGGAGCTGGCCGGGAGGGAGCGGCGCGGGCCGGGATCTGGGCGGCGAGGGGCGACGTGGGCCGCCGGAGCTGGGATCTGGGCAGAGGGGGCGGTGCGGAATGTGAGAGTGAGCTGCACGCGAATTTTTTGTACGGATAATCCATTTTTTATTCGAAAATACATAAATATACCCGCGAGAAATATTTTTACAAAAATAGTCTCGATCGCGCCCATTGGCGACTTCGCCTTCGCCCAACCGGAAGCGGCAGTTAGGAAATGTGTGAACCGTTGGGCGACTTATGCGATCGCTCACGGTTGAGCGGCTGTAATTTCAGTCATTGTATGGTTGAGCGACTGAAATTGCGATCGCTCAACCGTAGAGGGGCGGCAGTGAGTGGATACCACTTATTCCACCGCTTTGCCACCCACTAGCAACCACTTTTCCTCATTTCCCCATTCGCAGAGAGCCAGAGAGAAGAAGAGAGGAGGAAGAGGAAGGGGAGAAAAGAGGGAGGAGGGGAAGAAAAGGAGGAGAGGGGAGAAGAGAAGGAGAGGAGGACAGGGTTGAAGGAGGAGGTGAGGGCGGAAGAAGGAGTCCAAGCTATTCCATCGATTTGGATCCAGATATTTTTGTTAATTAGGTTGTATTTACACTATTGTTTAGATGAAATATTGGTGTTAGTAAAAATTGTAGATGTAGTATACATTTTGTAGTATAGAAATTTGACTACCCTTTTTAGTATGGAAAGTTTAGTTTAGTGTTGAACGATGTTATTTGACATGTCGTAAATTTCAATCGTACATGTAGGTCTACATCATTAATGGCTAGTACTACATTGAGAGTGTATTATAGTGCTGGAATGATTCGTGAAGGTCCGAATGGTGTGGATTTAAGCGATTTTCCGCAAGTCACTCGTACTTCCGATGACGAGAATCTTTGGAATGACGGATGTGCGGCATTGGTGACCGAGAGTTTTTCATTGGACCCCGAGGTGTGCGGCGTCGTTGTGCAAGGGCTTTGAGCCGGTCTCCCACCGACATCGATGGGAGTTGAAGACATTGGTGCGCTCGGCCGTGGAAGGGATTTGTGCAAGGGTGCCGCGCCGTGGATACGAGTGTGTCTCGCTTGTGCAACCGTGCTCACTACAAGCACCGCGCAAGCTCGCGCGTCCGCCTATGCCGGGAGGTGCTAGCGGCTCGGGCGGGCCGCACGTTGGTGGAGCTGATGAAGTTGCTCGTGATGAAGGCAATGCGGTACATGGAGGAGAGTTACAGTTTGTCAAGCTATAGAGACGGCGGGCAAGCGGATGAAGGAGAGCATAATGAGTATATCGTGCGCAGATGGAATCGATGACCGGAGGGCATGTGATGAAGAGCAAGTCGTAGAGGATGACGAGGAGGATAGTTCGGATGATGAAGAAGTTCCTATCCCCGTGAATGGAACTGGTTTAATGCGGAGGGTGTTTCGCCCATGATGAACATGAATCACCATGGGAGTATCATGAGACAGAGGTTCGGTGCATGCTACGCTTCTTCGACAAGGAAGCGCCGCAGATGCCATCAAGCTTTGGGCCCTCTCAATGCAACGGACATTTCGCGTCGTCAAATCAAGCCAGAGCAAGACATCGTGAAGTGCGGCGGTGGTTGTCCTTGGAGGGTGCACGACGAGACAAGTATGACACTCACCGGATTGTGTCCAAGGTGGAGCCGCACTCGCATTCGAACACTTTGTCTTGGCGAGGCATCGAACTCGACGTCCGGATTTATAGCCAATTTGATGTATGGGGAGATAGTGGAGAAGAGAGATATTGCGCAACGCATATTGTGGTAGCTATCGAGAATAAATTCAAGTATAAGATTAGCTACGAAGGCGTGGCGTGCCAAGCAAAAGGCGTTGGAAAAACGTTTTGGCACTTTCGAGGCGCGCACGACAACCTTCCTCGTATGCTTAAGGTGTTGCAACAAAGGAACCCGCACGTACATCGCCGCACGAGAAGCGATCCATAAGTCCACCGGATTTGCGGTGTTGCAGAGCATTGTTTGCATTTGGTGCTAGCATTAAAGCATTCAAGCACATGCCGCCGATGATATCTGTAGATGGGACCTTCTTGACGAGCAAATACAAAGGGCGCTCCCGACGGCCATAGGCGTGAGCGGTAACAATCAAATATTGCCGCGCTATTGCATTTGTGGAGAGCGAGAATTATGAGAGTCGGTTGTGGTTTCTCGGACATGTGAAGGTGGAGTTGTAGGCGGCCGCCCCGGTGTGTGCGTAATCTATGATCGCCACGGGATTATAAAGCGATCTGAAAACTTCAAGAAGACCCCGAGAGAGCGTTCCTTGGCGGACATGAGGAACCGTGGTGCGATCGTCACTTAGGGGCAAACTTTTTCAAGCAATTCCGAAACAATCTTTGATGAAGCTATTCAAGAGGTGGATAGGCGTAACCAAAGAAAGAAAATTTGATGCTTTATGGGGTTGTTGGATGAGCACACCGGGAAGAACGTCGACGAGAGGAGCAAGGGCGGTCATTCCGGGCGGCATAACCGCAATGCTTGGCAGCAATCGATGAGTCTAACCCAAGTGGTCCAAGAAGGAGGAGCGCGAAACATCAAGTGCTTCTCGCGGTGGATCGAGGGGAACCATTGGAGAAGTGGTCGTTGTTGCACGACACGGATGGCGCAAGGTGCGGAATAATGACAAGTAACCTTGCCGAGGTGTACAATTGGGTTCTCGGGGTCTCCGTTTCTCCCCTCGTCGCCATCGTGGAAGGTGTTCTTCACAAGACAATCCGCTACTTCAAGGAGAGGAGACGCGAGTGCCGCACTTCATGCGCCAATCCCGGAGCCCGTATTCGTCAAAAATTACCACGCACATGGAGACGAAGGCACAAAGGGTCAATTGCACACAGTGCATGTCATGGGCAACAGGAGCATCGTTCGAGGTGATACTCCGTGTGAGCGGATTTGAGACATCTCGTTCACTTATTACT
Source organism: Dendrocalamus sinicus (assembly GCA_036346575.1). Taxonomy (NCBI): domain Eukaryota; kingdom Viridiplantae; phylum Streptophyta; class Magnoliopsida; order Poales; family Poaceae; genus Dendrocalamus; species Dendrocalamus sinicus. The sequence continues at coordinate 2,819,997 of CM070660.1, read as the reverse complement.
CACGAGGTATGCCTTGGAGATCATGCAAACGAACCTAATCGCACATGCAACAAGCTTAAGTTGTTACACAGGCCATGCTCTCATGTCCTCGCTGCATGCGGAACCGTGGGCATGGATCCTTCCAACCGTGTCCGAGTACTTTTAAGGAGACATCACGCAAGCTTGGTGTGGGAGCTCCGGGGTTGTGGCGGTGGGAAACTTCACCACTTTGGACATTTCAGCGAGGACACGGGTTCGGATATTAACATGCTAAAGGGTGGGAAGGGTCGTGAGTGAGCCGACGTATTAGAAATGACATGGACGAATCACAAGCTGGAACATCCGTGCACGCGTTGTGGGCGATGCGGTCGGGAGGGCACACTGACTAGACGATGCAATGCATGTCCGGATCGAGTAGTTGGTGTTGTAATGCATGCTAAATTTCATGTACCATTTGTAAACCTTGTATGTTACATCCCTTTTCTGTAATGCACTTATTTACAATGTCATTTAAGTATGTACCATTTAAGTATTGCAATTTTTTTTGCCTTGTGATAACAACTCCACGTACATAACAACCAATTCATCACATGCTTAACAACGTTGCACATTACATCGTTATGGAAAGAGGGCACAGAATATGAAGGTCACAGAAAATGAAGGCGTCATGCACTTACAACACGAAACAACACATACATTGCACATACAGACAGAATTTATGGAAAGTTCTACACCCAAAACATCAACACAATGATCCCCACGCACAAAGCATCAACACATTCGGTACCCTCGTGGCCTACATGCCAAACGAGCCTCGTGGCACCCACATGGAGAATCACTGGGGGCGCCTCGACGGGTGGCCATCGTGGTAGTGGCACACACATATGCAGCTCGGGTTCGCGCGGCAACATGTGGGATCATAAGAGCTTCCTATATTGACAACCTCCTCATTTCCCCTCTCGCGTTGCATCTGTTGGCGGAGCTCATTGTTCTCCTCATTGAGAGTCTCCATTCGGTACTCCAAGTCCATTATTCGGTCCCATAAAGTACCCACATAACGGTCAATATACCGTTCATGAGGAGGGTCGATCGGCGGGAGAAGTCGCATTTCGTTATCTGCGAAAATGACGAGAAACATGGAGGGTCCATAAGCAATAAAAAATGTACTATTAGTAATTTGTACCGAGCGTGGGCATCGGAAGAAACGGCGCCGCCATCGTTCGCCCTTCCAGACTCGCACGACCACGTACTCATTGTGTATCGCATTTCGCCACGCTGGTTGCGACGCCGGCTTGGTACCAAGCGATGCGTGGTCCGAACATCTCCTCCTTTCCAAGGGAAGATCTTCCTTCGTGACCCATATCCGATGGCCCTCATCTTCCGCCATGGTATGTTCTTTGTTCGATTCTGTGGTTTTCGGCTACAACTTCATGGGACCTCTACCGTGCTATTTATATCGAATGGCGGGACAAAAGATGGCTGCTTTGCCCAGAGACATGACAAAATGCTCAGCTTTACTCGGTGAGATGACAACACATGCCACTTTACGCGGTGATATGACAAATCGGGCAGCTTTGCTCGGTCGGATGACAACACATGCCGCCTAAAGCGCCTACATAAAGACTACGATCTGAAAAGCCTTCATACGAACATTTATTGCTACTCTGAAAAGCCTACATAGGAACATTTATTGCTACTCTGAAAAGCCTTCATACGAACATTTATTGCTACTCTGAAAAGCCTATCGCTACAGAAACCAACAAAATAGGGGCGTAGGCTGTAGCCTTTACAGTGAGTGTTCACGTCATAGGCATGTATCCTTTCCAGTGAGTTTTCATGTCACCTTTCCTTGTTGTTTCATAAATACAGGATACAGGCTCTGAAAAGCCTACATAGGGACATTTCCATGAACTATGCCCACTGCACCAGATAACCTGCCTACATAAAGGCCTCCTATGTCTTCCATACCACATCTCCTCCTCAAGCCTTCACAATACTACTACACAACAATGTCTTCCTGGAGGTCCGACCCATTTGGAGTGCCGGAGTGGCATGAGCGCCCGAAGTGCCGCTGCGGCTTTAGGACGATGTTGGGAGTCTGGACGGATCAAGAAGAGCGAGCCAAATACGCCGTAGGTTCTTCAAGTGTCCAAACACGGATGACGATTTCATGGTAACGACGACAACTAAATCATTTGTTTCGTTGTCGTTTTCAACTTGATCCATGACATCTACCATGCCACACATAGGCTTGCGAGTTCATCGAATGGGTAGATCGGTGTCGCCGACATGGCCACATAACCAAGCGATGGAGGTGGAAAACAAAGGACAATACTTTGTCAAGATGACTCGAGCTCGCGAGGTGGAGCAGCGGATGCGGCGTGAGCAAGAGCGCCGCGTGAGGGTGGACCAAATCCGTCGAAGGGCAAGGAGGATGAGCGCAAAGGAGGCGGGAGCGGCTAAGTCTGCGTGAAGCGACCATCAAGCGTCGGAGGAAGAGCTTCAAGCTCGGGAGGCAGCTCTCAAGTCCAAGAATGACAGAAAAGGATGCGGCGGAGCCATCTTCAAGGCGCGATAAAAGGGGACACAACCACGCTACACCCAAAGAGACAAAATGTTACGAGCAGTTGGGTGGGTTAGTCGCATATCATGCTATATGTTATGCATGTAATAAAATTGTACGCGGCATGTTATGAAGTTTATTTCTATTCACATAAGGTTATTATCTCGTGTGTTCGCATTCAATGATTCAGATAGCAAGTCATTTAACAATATTAACATACTCTTGGTACACTAATTTTTAGTAACATAAAAATATCACTTACCAATGTATATATCAAACTTTCTACAGTCAATTGTTCTTAAAAAAAATTTCGCAAAATTTTTAATGCACCTACAATATACAATAAACATAACCTTTTATTACAACTATACCATATTTTTTTCCAGTTTAAAACTACAAAATTGACAAAACTCTAAAATTTCACGGGGATTGACTAAAGTCGCCCATCCATTGGGCGACTGCGCTTATAAGTCGCCCATCCATTGAGCGACTACTATGAAGTCGCTTAACAGGAAAGCGACTACTTGCAGTCGCTCAATCATCGAGCGACAGATATGTTGTCGCTTCGGTTGGGCTAAAGGCGTCGCCCAATGGGCGCGATCGAGACTATTTTTGTAAAAAAATTTCTCGCGGGTATATTTATGTATTTTTGAATAAAAAAGGGATTATCCGTACAAAAAATTCAGCTGCACGCTAGGGTTTAACCATGTTCGGCCGCGCTGTGTGAGCTGTTTTGTGCAAGGGTGAGGAGTTGGGGTGAGCTAGGTTGGACGAGTCGAAATGGCCTGGAACACTCAACTGTTACCTTAGGTCGAGTTAAAAGCACTTAGACTATGGTGGTGATCGGTTTGGCTGAAAAGCTCATGGCTTATGGCTGAAAATATCAGAATCGGTGAAAAAAGCATCAGAGTGACAGAGGCTTATTTAGCATAACTAAATTTAAAAAAATTTAAAAATATAAAAAATATGTTAGCCCATTACGTATAATACAAACAAATACGGGAAAAAAAGAACCGGCAAAATAGCTTAACAAAAAGCCAAAAATTCAGAAAAAAAAACCCGAAACTTATAAATAGTGAAAAATAAGTCAGAAACCGAAACCGAGTTGATCAGTGCCATATATACTACGAAATTTTCTACGTCCTATGCTCAAATTTATGTTGCCATAAGCCTAAATCCGCCCCAACCGGGAACATGGGGAGCACAATTGCGCTACAGCTCAAGCAGTTGACATTCCGTGCTAATCTGTGCCGTTAAACTGGGACATGCGTCTAATTGGTTTCCGATCATAATTTTTTTTCTGCGCACGAAGCGTGTCGTTCTTGCATCTTCGAGAGGTAACTGTTCTTGCAGTTGTTGGGTGGAATTACGTCGAGACAGTACGATAAATAACTCCATTCGCGGGTGAATTTCCACAGTTAATCCACTGGGGAACAGTACAGTTTCACAACTCAAACAGTTGACACATTCTGCGTTAATTTCCTCCGTTAATTATGGCGTCTTATAGGTTCCGGTAGGTTTTGATATTGTGTCGTGTGTCGCAAGGATGGTTAATGTATGGGATCAAGTGTCGTCTTGCAGACCTACGAATTATTGTTGCAGGTTGTTGGGTGAAATTGTTTTAAGACAGCGGTAATTAATTCCATTCTCAAGGCATGTGGTACCAATCTCATGAATATTTTTATGGGATAGACTATTGCACAGGTGACTGAAATTTTTTTATCTTTCAGTCACCTAAAGTTGCACTTTGAATCACCTGAAGTTGCATATGTTTTTTTGGAGGGGGCTGCAATTTTAGTTGATTGAGAGTGCAATTTCAGGTCACCTGAAGTTGCACTCTGAATCACCTAAAGTTGCAGCTGTTTTTTTGGAGGGGGGCTGCAATTTTAGTTCATTGAGAGTGCAATTTCAGGTGACTGAAACATAAAAAAAAATCAGTCGCCTGTGCAATAGCAAAACTGTATTTTTATTGTTCGAGCTTGATTTTAAGATATAGGAATGTCTATACAACATGTGACTGTTTTTTAGGATAAAACAGTCACATTGATCTGGGACGTTAGATCTCCATCCAATGGATCCACCCATACAAGCCCCCCTCCAAACAAATGACCCCCTCCAAAAAAATGATCTAGGGCGTTGGATCTCCATCTAACGGCTCAAAATCTGACTATTTTTGTCCTAAAAAACAGTCACATGTTGTATAGACACTCCCTTAAGATATTGTATTTTGACTTATCGCTTTCTAGAGTTTGCAGTCTGACCGGTCTTGGTGTTGTTGTCTAACCGGCCTGCGGTAGTTTCGACATTTGAGATGCGATATGACCGGCTCGTGGTAGTACTGGATTTTTATTGGCGGTAGCTATTTTACAGATAAGGTCTTTCGGAGTTTTTTGGTATATGACCTTAGTGCGGTAGTATCGATGTTGTGAATGTGGTATAACCAGAATGTAGCGGTCTGACCGACTATTGTATAGCAGTCTGACCAGAGTGGTGCTAGCGGTCTAACCGACTTGGTAGCCTCAGTCAGACCGGTCCTCTATACTAGAGTTGAGTTGAGGTTGTTTTGTAGTGTTAGTTACGAGATTTTCATGCAAGTGTGAGTCATTGATATATCCATGCATGTTTTTTGCTAATTAAGAGTCAAGTGTATGCCATTTATGCTCAGATCGATTTCTTGTTGTTTGGTGTGTAGGTGCTTTGATGATATTTATGACTAGCGACAAGATCGAGGCTTGATGGCTAGACTGATTACACTATTCCTCGGTGAGTAGTCCATCGGTCAGATTGCTTATAAGCTGGTGACCAGACCAGTTGGAGACTTCTTATCTCGGTTGGTTTTTGGGGTATTGGCCTTGGTGAGCATGTGAGTTTGAGTTTCCATTGTGTAGATTTGATACATGAGGGAAGATTTTGAAAGAATCATTCACTCATCTCTGACTTGCCATACCTGATCCTACAATTGGTATCAGAGTCTGGTTATCTCTTCTCCAAAGATTTTAACTGACCTTTTGAGCAAAGTGTCGGAGAGGTGGAGGACCGAATGGCAACAGATAGGGTGTGAATGACACCTTACAAAATTTCCCCCATGTATTCTAGAATTTTTTTTAAATTATCCCTTTTTATTTGAAAATCCATAAATATACCTGTGTTTTAATTTTTTTTTACAACATAGCCTCCAGCCGCCCAACCGTTCGGCAACTAGTCCCCTCGCCCAAGGGCCGAGCGACACGCAGGGCAATCGCCCAACCGTTCAACGATAGTTAGCCGACCATATTGTTCACTTCGACCACTCACTAGTCTTCGACCACCATGTTGTTCTCTTCGACTACTCACTAATCTTCGATCACGTCGTGTCGACCACGTTACTTCGACCACACTAATTGACCACGTTGTGTCGACCACATCGGATCGACCACGTACTTGTCACCCAGTGGTAGAGCTACTGCTTGCCTGTCGCTCTACCGTTGAGCGATAAGCTCCAGTATGACCAGGCTGGGCGGTATGACCTCTGGTCTAGGACCAGTCTGACCTGTGACCAGTCTATTGTAGGTTTGGGGTTGATCTGACTGGTCCTCTATTCCCAGACTAAAAAGATATTTTGGGTCAAAACTAAAATCTAAAGAACTTAGTCCAATCTCATTCAAACATCCTCAATGTTTGCATGAAATTTGTTCAGGGCATTAATAATCTAATCCAATTAAGAACCACAAAGTTCTTGGGCTCAAGTTCACCGATTTGAAGGAAATCAAATCTAGGTCTCAAAAACACCCAAAGTGCTAATATCCAAATTAGTACGGCTTGTTGACCGCCCTGCAGTTGGCCCTGATCTCGCCGTTGGTGCTGTTCTTGACCTCGATGCCGCCCATCTTCACCATGGCCTTCCCGAATCCGTAGTCCCACATGCCCTCGGACATTGCGTTTTCGTACACCAAAAGCCACGTGTCCGCCGACGTTAGGAGCGTAGCGTCGGACTTCCTCACGATGCCTTCCACTTCCACCCCATTGCACTTACCGTCATAGTAGCCGACCCTGAGTGCAGCGGCGGACGGGCTAGTGGGAGGAGGATAAGTGGGCGGCGGCGGCGGGCCGGGTGGGGGTGGGATAAGGATAAGTGGGCGGCGGCGGCGGGGTGGGGGTGGGGTAGCCGCCGTAGCCGGCTTGGCACGACACGGAACCGAGCAGCGCGAGTAAGGGGAGAACGGCAAGCTTAGCCATCTCTACTTGCTTCTCCTGCTCGATCTGCCTAGCTAATGTTTGCAAGTGTTAGTTCGAGAGGAACAAGCACGGATGGGGATGAAGAACAGCTGCTGTCTTGCATGGCTATTTATAGTACGTCCTCCCGCCTTGGAGGATGCAGTGAGAATGTCTCCCTGCCGTGCGGTATGTTTTGGAGCGCACGTTGTGCTGCGCAAGAAGTCAACCGGGGAAGGCGGGAACATGGTCAGCACAAGTGCACACAGCGGTTGGATTGCAGCTGTTGGATGGCATATTTTTCACAAAGAAGATAAAAAAGGGAAAAGAGCTCACGTTATGCATCAACCAGTATTTCAATATGTCCAGCAAATCAGTATATAGGCAACGGTACATGCGGCGAAATAGTGCATCGGATTTCTCGTATACGTGCATATTGAAATCCTGCTTAATTATGATGGGTAGTTAAACTCCTTGGTAAATGTCTAATTAGTAATCTATACATCTACAAACATCCGGTAATATTCAAGATACCTCCATCGCTTTGGATGTGTCTGTAAGATCCAACAACAAAGATTAAACAACAATCCTTAAAACTCTTTTCAAAGAGCGAATAAAACTCCAATTATTAATTATTGCGTGGGAAAATAGAAAGCAAAACGTGTAGAAAATATATGCATTTGCCTTTCCATTTTTAAATTACTCTCTCTGTTCTTTTTTACTTGCTGCTGAAGGACCATGTCAGAAGACAAGGATAATGTTATGATTAACCATTGCTAAGTTTGTAGAGTGGATATTTGAATTTTGTAAAGTTTATATTTTATTAGTTCTGTTGTTATGCTGCCGGTCAGACCGCCGGTATAGCGCCAGTCAAACCACTAAAGCGGTATGACTGCAACAATCAAATCACTGGCCGGTAGTACTGTGGATTACTTGCTGGTTGCAATTTTCCGAACAGGTGTTATTATGGGGAGCGGAAGTACCGGCCTATATTGGACGGCCAGACCGTCTCAGGTGTAAATTTCTTGGATTTTGATAATTTATTTTTGATTTGATTTTATTTATGTTTAGTCAGTGTATTAATATTACATGAAGTATGTTTTGACTAACGTAAGTCAAGCTGCGAATAATTTGTGCCTGGAAATAATTTTTTGGTCTTTAAATGTGCAAGGCTATTTGGAGTCAACCATAGTCAATCGTGAGCAGGGGCGGACCCACAGGGTATACCGGATGGGCCACAACATACCCTGGGGCCAGCCGAGCAAGAGGCGGCGCTCTGGCCAGTCGCTCGTCCGCATCGCGTCAGGCCGGGCCCTTGCGCCGGTGTTGAGGCGGGAGTGGAGAAGCTCACCAGATGCGATGTTCAGGGGCTGCACTCGTTGCTGCGGTGGCGTGGCTCCGTCCAAGTTGAGAAATGCATTGCTTCAGTTTCTTCGGTTCCTAGTTTTTCCTTCCTCCATGCTTAGTTCGTCGACAACAAAGTTAGAAAATAAAAGAATGCAAAGCCGTTCAACAACATGAGCAATTCATTTTTCTGCATTTTTGCTTCCAGACGCAGTTCCTGAAGGCACGAAAGATCTATGTAGATCCGTAGTGGACATCCAAGAACTGTGAGCTTGCAATTTTTGTCATGTGAGTACATAGTACGCTACAGAGTTGAGTGTGATAAAAATGTGATGAAATATGTTCAGTGCGGTTGCAGTTTTTTTTCTTCAAAAAGGAAATGCAGTTTGTTCTAGCTGGTCCCTACCATCTCTCTATCAGTTTTGAACTTCTGATGTCTGGAGAAATGCGCGATGAAGTTCATATGATGTTGCAGTGCACAGTCCATGGAATGCCCATGCTTAATTTGGTGTGAAACAGAAGCTTAACGATTTTCTTCTCAGAAATAGAACGCGGTTGTTAGTGAATGGTACGTGAGATCTTCTCATAAATTTCATCTAGTGCCAATTGATGCTTTCAGAAGAGCAAAATATTATTTTTGACCATCTTGTAATTTGTAATTTGTGCAAGTTTCTAACTTAATTCTTAAATTTAAGACTTATCATATTATTTAGTGCCTGTATACCGAATTACGGTGCAAATTTTACAATTATTTACCGAATTGATAAATGGTTTTACCGAATTGCATATGAAAATTTTGGTGCGGCATACCCTTTAGTTAAATCTTAGGTTCGTCACTGATCGAGAGGATTGAGATTACGCTTATGATGGAGCCGAGATCAGTGTATTTGTTACGGCTACTATAATTAGTTTGTAATTCTTGTCGAATACGTAAAGTTTATGTCATATACGAGTAGCTATATATAGTGTATAAAATAACACTTATGTGATCAGTTTTAGTCGAGAGAAAGAAGTGGAAGAGTTTTGCGACTCCGAAAAAATATCTGTTGTTTTATCTCTCTAGCATGGTCGTGCTAGCTATTGTTTTCTCTCCAGCGTAGGTGACACACATCACATCAAGCAACAGAGGAGCTGATCGTGCAGGTGGCATCCCATCCGCAGGATCCACTAAGAGGAGTGTGATGCTTCGTCACATAACTAGCAGGGGCAAGGCGCTGTCCATTACGTGAAGCAAGGAGGTGTGAGATCGAGTTCCTTTTGTGTTTCTCTGTGGTTACTGCTACTTTGCGTAATCCAGGCAAGGCGACTGTGGCATCGATGCCGTCGGTCATCACATCGGGGAGGCAAGGACCGCTTGGTCCCACTGAGGTGTCCACGTTGCGGGCAGAGACAACAGGAGCGTGGCGTTGTGGTATACATGATCGAGAGCGAAGAGATCCGGGAAAAGTTCCTCACTTGCTGCCCAGCTCAGCCCCTCTTCCAGCCCGGCCACACTCGGCTCGCTTCCTCCCCATTGGCCGTCTGCCACCTCCACCAACACCTCCGGCCGCCGCCCCTCCCATGGCTCAGTTCCTCCTCCCCTTGCTTCCCCTTTACTAATTCATTCCCTTGTGCCCTTTTATGCTTTTGGTTATTTTCAATTTATGGATTTGATTTGTTGCTCACTGCGTCGAGGCTTGGAGCCTCCTCATGCACCGGGAAGCACAGTGGAGTTTTGTCTAGTGCACGTGGTGGCCATGCTAGGCTTGCCGTTGCGCCGTGGCTCGGTCGTGGTTCAGTGCGTCGAGGCTTGGAGCCTCCTCATGCACTGGGGAGCACAATGGAGTTTTGCCTAGTGCGTATGGTGGCTGTGCTAAGCTTACCGCTGCCATGGTGGGATTTTTGCCAGTATACTCTACTCCCTTTAATTCTCATATATCCATTTTAGCAATGTAATGCACTGGCTCTACGGTGAGTGAAGACTTTGGCATGTGTGACTGGGGGAGCAAGATGATGTGCTTGTGCTATGTTGTGCTATGTGTGCCTCAAATGGGCTTTGGGATGGGCCGTGGGGGCCTTACTTGGTTCGGGTTGGTTGGGGATGAGAAGACGATGATAATGGCCGTGGTGGTGATGATGCTCTCCATGCGTTTCTGTTGGTCCTTCTTGTCTCCTCCTTATCCCAGTCCGGTTCAACGTGGTCCCGCAGCCGTGGATAGTTTTGTCCCATGGCCATCGTCCCCGCTCATTCCGCCATCTTCCCCAACTCCTCGAGCTCCTCTCCTCTACCTCTACTTCTTGTCCTCTCTTTAGGGGTGGTGCTTTCTTGGTGGCTATGGGCAATTTGGGCTTTGTGTTTTGGCTTGCTCGGCTGTGGTTCTCGGTTTGGCTTTGCCTTTGGATTGCTGTGGCTTTGGCATGGGTAGGGAGAGCTTAGGACTTGACCTTTGCTTGGTCTTGGTCCTTTGGTGGCTTTCTTAGTGGCAATGGAATTGTTTGCCCTTGCTTCCTTGGTCGGCTTTCGGTTGGGGAAGAAGTGGTTCTTGGTGAGGTTGGGTTGCTTAAGGTAAGAGGGGAATGGTTAGCTTCTTGCCTTTGCCGTGGTTGGCTCTCGATTTGCTTGGTTGGCAGAGAAGGAGAATGAGAAGGAGATAATAGAATGGCTTGGCTCTAGATGTGCTCTCAGTTGAGGAAGGAAATAAGGTGAAGGTGAGAAATGAGGGCGTGTGTTGGCTTTGCTTATAAAGGAGGAGGCAATGGTGGCTTCTCTCTCCTTGGTTGTGCGATGTCTTGGCTGCCTTTGCCCTATCCACAATGCTCTCTTTGCTGACTGTGCAAGGGGATGACCTTTGGTCCATAGCATGGCCTCTGCACTATTCGTAGGCTTTTCTACTGTTTGAGGTAAGTCGGTAAAAGATAAAGTGGGTTGTGGGTCTTGTTTTCCGCCGGATGATGAGGCCCATTTATGTGAGAGATGTTGGTAGGCCCTGAACGGTTCTGGTGTCTCAGTGAGCGTTAGGGTTCGATCTTCTAAAAGCCAGATCAGTTTTGACAGCAAGATGGGGACATGGTGAGCACAAGTGCACAGCTAGCTCAAGCGGTTGACTGCAGTTGTTGGATGGGTTCTTTGTATAAAACCATGCATAATTCAACAATTGTTGCTTGTCCTTTTTTATTTATGAGTACAATAAGGATACACTTATGCGCGCACACAACATTACATACTCTCACACTTACACACCCACGTGGGTTTGTCCAACGCATACGCTAAGACAAGGCGGAGACCTTAAAACCTCATAGAGCACGGGCACATAATTTAACTACTGAACAAATCCTCGTGCATGTATATTCAGAGATATGTTCATATAAACAGTACCTCCAAAAAATGAGGTGCATAAGGTTTGAGCCCAAGCGGGTGGGCTGCACAACGATAAGTCTCACCAGCTACCAACTAAGCTAGGCTCGGTCCTTATCGCTTGTCTTATTTAGTCCGATGGGAAGATGATCAGCATGCACCACCTTAATTACCAAGAACTATACTTTTCACAACAAAGAAGAAAAAAAAAGGGAAAGAGCTCACCGATACGGCGATACGTGAGTGTGTGAAGATAACTTGGCAAGTTGCCGGAGATTCAAATGCTAGCACAATGGCCAAATTACAACATGAATGCAACAAAAGAATGAATCAACAATAGGGAAAAGTAAAATAAACAACAGGGAAAGTAAAATAAACAACAGTAATGGAACACTCAAAATAGTAGGGAAATAGAACACAAATTAAAGCACGAGCTTGCATGTTCGCGGTCTCACAAGTCAGGGCTCAGCTACAGGCATGCATCAACCCAAGCAATCATCTGGTCCAATTTAGTACGGCTTGTTGACCGCCCTGCAGTTGGCCCTGATCTCGCCGTTGGTGCTGTTCTTGACCTCGATGCCGCCCATCTTCACCATGGCCTTCCCGAATCCGTAGTCCCACATGCCCTCGGACATTGCGTTTTTGTACACCAAAAGCCACGTGTCCGCCGACGTCAGGAGCGCAGCGTCGGACTTGAAGAGCACGCCGCGGCTGCGCACGTTCTTGTAGTACCAGTTGTCCAGCACGTTGGGGGTCTTGAAGTCCTGCATCACCATTTTGTCGGTGCCGTTGTCTGACTTGCATTGATCCTGCAGAGAGCTGACGAGTGTGGGGTCCATGTCCGAGGTGTTCGGGGGGAGGCGGTCCGCGAAGGACGAGCAGTGGGAGCGGCCGACGCTGTGCGCACCAGAGAGCATGACCATGTCGACGGTGTCGAGACCCTTGGCGGCGAAGCTGTCCTTGAGCTGCTGGACGTCGAAGAATGGCGCGGGCAGGTTAGGTAGGGTCTCGCTTGCGAGGGACACGCGCCCGTCGTAGCGGCCAGCCGGCATCGCAAAGTTGATGTTGTTGTTGAGAAAGTAGCTGGCGTCGCGGCCGGCGAAGGCGACGATGTCAGCGCACGAGACGACGCCCGGGCACTTCTGCTCGAGTTCCGCCTTGGCCGCGTCGATCACCTCGAAGCCGCGGAGGCTCAAGTTTGGAACCCCGAGCTTCTCCGGCGGGTTGTTTGGGTCGGTCTGGTCGAGCAGAACGGAGGCATCGCATCCCTGATGAATAATGAAACACGCTGTTAGCTAGCTAGTCTAATATTACTTGTGATCATGCATGCGGTTGTGATCAGACTGCAAGAGATGGATATATAGCTGTGTTGTATGTTTACCCGGACAAAGCAGTCGTGGAAGAAGAGACGGATGAGACCTGCCTTGATGCCGGCGTCGGCGTAGCTTACGTACTTCCTCACGATTCCTTCCACTTCCACCCCATTGCACTTACCGTCATAGTAGCCGACCCTGAGCGCAGCGGCGGGCGGGCTAGTGGGAGGAGGATAAGTGGGCGGCGGCGGCGGCGGGGTGGGGGTGGGGTAGCCGCCGTAGCCGGCTTGGCACGACACGGGACCGAGCAGCACGAGTAAGGTGAGAACGGCAAGCTTAGCCATCTCTACTTGCTTCTCCTGCTCGATCTGCCTGGCTAATGTGTGCAAGTGTTAGTTCGAGAGGAACAAGCATGGATGGGATGAAGAACAGCTGCTGTCTTGCATGGCTATTTATAGTACGTCCTCCCGCCTTGGAGGATGCAGTGAGAATGTCTCCCTGCCGTGCGGTATGTTTTGGAGCGCACGTTGTGCTGTGCAGGAAGTCAACCGGGGAAGGCGGGAACATGGTGAGCACAAGTGCACAGCTAGCTCCAGCGGTTGGATTGCAGCTGTTGGATGGCATATTTTTCACAAAAAAAAAGAAGATAAAAAGGGAAAAGAGCTCACGTTATGCATCAACCAGTATTTCAATATGTCCAGCAAATCAGTATATAGGCAACGGTACCTGTGGCGAAATAGTGCATCGGATTTCCGTTAACATGGCTGCCGGGTGATATCCACAGTTAGTTAAGGCGTCTTATAGGTTCTGATTGGTTTTGATATTGTGCCGTGTGTCGCAAGGGTGGTTCTTTTATGGGATCAAGTGCTGTCTTGCTGACCTACGAACTATTGTTGCAGGTTGTTGGGTGAAATTGTTTTAAGAAAGCAGTAATTAATTCCATTCTCAAGGCATGTGCTGCCAATCTCATGATCGTTTTTATTATTTGAGTTTGATTTTAAGATATTGTATTTTGACTTATTGCTTTTTAGAGTTTGCAATCTGACCGGCCCTGGTGTTGTTGTCTAACTGGCCTATGGTAGTACCGATATTTGAGATGCGGTATGACTGGCTTGCGGTAGTACCGGCTTTTTATTGGCGGTAGCTATTTTACAGATAAGGTCTTTTGGAGTTTTTTGGTCTATGATCTTAGTGCGGTAGTATCGGCGTTGTGAATGTGGTATAACCAGAATGTAGCGGTCTGACCGACTATTGTATAGCAGTCTGACCAAAATGGTGCTAGCGGTCTAACCGACTTGGTGGCTGCGGTCAGATTGGTCCTCTATTCTAGAGTTGAGTTGTGGTTGTTTTGTAGTGTTAGTTACGAGATTGAACAAACTACGAATGATAATCGTCATGTTTTTTCTCATTGCTTTACTCAAGAAGAAAATAAAACGGGTCAATAAAACTCTTTTCAAAAAGCGAATAAAACTCCAATTATTAATTATTGCGTGGAAAAATAGAAAGCAAAACGTGTAGAAAATATATGCATTTGCCTTTTCATTTTCAAATTACTCTCTCTGTTTTTTTTACTTGCAGCTGAAGGACTATGTCAGAAGATCAAGGATAGTGATTTAATGAACCATTGCTAAGTTTATAAAGTGGAATCAACCTAAAAACTCTTGAATCAATAAATCACCCGATTAGACCAAGAACAAGAAAGAACAGAGTTTCTTGAAAATCTTGCTATTGAAGTGCCTAGATGATCGGAGGTCAATCTCAAAAGATTATCTTCATCTCGTTCATGTCCTAGGCATAGTAAGATCCAAAGAAGGGCAGAAAAGAGATCAAACCAACCGAAATAAGAGCAACTCAATCAACCAGATGAATTCAAGAAGGGGCTGAGAGAAGAGAGGAAAAACCAACTCAAATCAAAGCAAACTCAATAAGACAAAAGATACATAAAAGGTAGATCAAAGATTTATATATTGCTCACTTGAGATGATTCGTTTTACAACCACTCCACTCAGGAGGACAAACCTCTAAGCCTAGAGCATACACTCTCTAACATATCTCCCATAGGAGGGAGGAGGGCCTAGCCACTAAAAGGCTTAGTCAACCATCTCAAACCCTAACCTTTGCCTCTCCTTCCCTTTTATAGGCTTACAACCTAAATCCAAAACATAATGGATCCCCCCATTAGGTCAAATCAGGGATAACCCGTTAACCCCCACCAAACACCGGGATTTACTCATGCACGCTTATCCGGTAGAGCAATTTTACCAAAATGCCCATCGACGAAGCTTCCCGCTTCCTTTTCGATGAAGCATCGCCCATGCTTCGCCATATTCCGCGCGGCTTCAATGACTTGCCGTCAAGCCTCTCACGCGTCTAGATCCCACCAAACGTCATCGCTTGCAAACGATCAAAGTCACTTGGCGCACCACATGCCTCTCTTCACACATGATAGCACATGGCATCCTTGACCGTCCAGACCACGACTCCTCCCTGCGCCTAGTCCTGGTCCACCCTGCCGTTGTCCATCATGGTAGCTCCAGCTTCGATTCCTCGTCGTCCCGGCTTGCAACCACCCCGCAAGGCTCAGTCATTTTCGGTGTCTCCCAAACAGTTCTAGACCTCAGAACCACCCTGTGCCTAGTCCTGGTCCTCCTACGCCTCACCATGATCTAGCTTCGAAATTCTGCAACCAATACAAATAAGAAAACCATCACGTAGCACCGTACGATACACAAAGACATCAATTGACACAGTTCATCCATGCAATGCATAATGCAAAAAAAAATATGCACCTAAATTAGTGATCCTAATCCTAGGACCCAACAATAAACACAAGTGCACACAAGTAACAACACCCTGGTCAAACCATGACCAAACTCCAAGATTTCCAAACAACAGTTTTAGACCATCGAGAGAAGTTAGTCTGACTACCAAGCACAGGTCGGTCAGACTGCTGGCTGGTCTGACACGAGTATTTAAGGTCTATGAAAGCCGATCGCAACGTGTACAACTATGACTACCGACCATCGACCATCCGTAGTTGTTCAAGCACTGTTGCTTTTGATGATTGACCATCTATGGTCGATCTACCGATCAGATCACTCAACACACAGCCGTTCAGACAGCCTGTCGATCAGACTACTGACTACCCAGGTTCGATTGGGCCGCCCGACTACAAAGTTGAGGACCATGCTAGTTAGACCGCCAAAACATTGTGGTTAGACCACTTAACCTGAAGATTCCAGCAGACAACTCAACCAAAAAGTAGTCATTTGCAAAACCCTCAAAAACCAAACTCAAACTCCACAAAAACTCTAATCCAAAGGTAAATTACTCATCACAACCATAGGATTACCTCCACACAGTCTCACAAAAATTAAGCTATATCTAAATATGAAAAATATTTAAATTCAGTCTCTGTTTGAATTCATTTGACTCTTATTTATACACATTTAGATTTTATCAAATAGATACCATCACGTCGAACAATTTCGAGAACATTTTCAAGAAGACACTAATTAATCTATCTTTATCTTAATTAATTAGTATACTTGCTAATCGCCTACTGACCCCTACTGTACAAAATACACACGCATACACGCAACTCGCCAAGTCACATGCTTGGAGTTGGACGAATAGTTAGAGCCACTTACTGGCTTCTCCCTATCTTCTCATGGACCTCTCTCCATTCTTCTCTATCTTACTTTCCTCATTTCCTTTGCTTCACTGCTTTCTAGCTTGCTCGGTCGATTTGCCTTGCTATGGCTCTGATTGCCTTCTCTGGCGATGCCCCCTTTGGCCCCTCTACCAGCGACACCACCGACACATCTGTCGACCGCACGGCCAGCTTCCCTGCTCGGCCCTACTCTCCTGCTCTCCCAGTGCCGGCCGGCCTCCACCCTGTTGACCAGCCCCTTGCGCCGGTTGTTGGAATTAATCTTTTTTGTAGGCTTCTGTTATTATGGAACACCCATAATAGTACTAAAATAGAACACAAATTGAAGCACGAGCTTGCATCTTCGCGGTCTCACGAGTCAAGGCTCAGCTGGAGACATGCATCTCCCAAGCGACCATCTCATCAAATTTAGTACAGCTTGTTGACCGACCTACAGTTGGTCTGGATCCTATCGTTGGTGCTGTTCTTGACCTCCATGCCGCCCAGCCAGAGCACGGCCGAGTAGTATTCCCTCCTCTGCAATTCCTGCTACAACTCCCTAGATGAAGGGATAATGCAAGAGTCCTCTTTCTATCTGGTCACCGGTCACCAAGGAGAGGGCTCACCATGTCACACATGGGCTGGTGTTGTCGAAGAAGGAAGTATCGGTGGTGATGAAGCAACTGGGGATGTAGAGGCGACCGGCCAAACGCGCTGGCCAAAAGGGCCAGAGAAGGTTAGGAAGACATGGAGCAACTGGGCAGAGGTTATCTAGGAGCAATGTCTGACTTTGTGGCCGAAGCGCAGGCAGCGGAAGCGCTTGGTTGGGTCACGGTAGGAGCGGGCGTTGTGGTTGTGGCTTGCAGGCCTGTTCTTTTACCTCACAAGCCGGCAGTTTTTAACTTTTGCTATAGTACTTAACTTTTAAACGGAGTATTTTCTCAAGACGAGGTCTACAAGTTAAACGATCTACATGTTAAAAGTCTAATATCTGTACCAGCTAAAATCGCAAATGAGTATCTATCTCTCCATAATCTGTACCGCAAACAGCCAAAATTCAAAAATTTTAACCAAAAGTCAAAAGCCACAGCCGAACAGGAAACACACCCCTTTTGTCTACTCCAGGAAAAGCCGGTGGTATGTGTGTGCTCTAGGCTTTGTTGGGAAGGGCTTCTGACCATTTGCAAGAGGAGCGCCACCAGTACTTGGGCTTACCAGCGTCCATTGATGCGGAGCGTGGTGGTTGCTTAGCGTTGAATTGCTTGTCACGTCGGTTGTAGAAGCGATTGACCTCGGTGAGGAAGAGTGCCGCCGGGATGGCAGAGAGCTTTCACTGAGCAGGTCGGGGGGGAGCTATTATCACTGATTTGAGACGACGAGCGGAGTGAATGTGCTTTTTAAACATCACTCTTCGTGCAAAAGGCCTTCCTCCGGTAGGATTTTGTGGGATTTCAGGTGGCCCGTCTTCAAAGCTGGAGTGTTACAGCGTAAAATCCTGCAAAAGTTGGATTTCATTATGGCTTCCCTCTAAAAAATGGGTAGGAAATACATGCATTTGCCTTTTCTTTTTTAAATTACTCTCTCCATTCTTTTTTACTTGGAGTCCTAGAATCCGTACTGAAGGACCATGTGAGAAGATCAAACATAATGTTGTAATGAACCATTGCTAAGTTTGTAGAGTGGATATTTAAATTTTGCAAAATTTGTATATTTTCAGTTTTGTTGTCATGCTGTCGGTTAGACCGTCGATATGGCGCCAGTTAGGCCCTGTTTGGCACAGCTTCATCAACAGCTTCATGAGCTGTTGTGAACTGTTTTTTGCCAAACACCCTTTTTGCAAACAGCTTCATGGATGAAGCTCCTTAAATCATGCTCTCACAAGGGAATGGGGTGGGGTGAAGCTGAAAATAGTAGTTTTCACACTCTCTCCCTCGGGCTCGCAGATTCTAGGAACCCACTTGCCCTTGTAGTTGTGAAATTACAGCACTTTGCCACAGGTCCCCACGCTGTTTCCTCTCCTCCCGTTCGCACTTCTCTACCGTTCGCACTTCTCTAATGATTTTAATTTTTTATTTTAATTTTTAATTCATACTCATTCAAATATATTATTTTTAATTCATATGACCATATACAAACATACAACTCCAAATGTTAGAACAAGTCGTAGACAGGGCATCTTGGATAATTGCCCTCTTTCACCATGCATGAAGTCATTGGTGAAATTGTTTTGCCAAACAATTTTCCAAAGCAGTTTTAGCTTCACCGGTGAAGCTGCTCGTGAAGCTGAAACAAAAAAAACAGCTTCACTAGTGAAGCTGAGCTGTGCCAAACGGGGCCTTAGACCGCTGAAGCGATATAACCACAGCGGTCAGATTGTTGACCGGTAGTACCGCAAATTACTTGCTGGTTGTAATTTTTCAAAGAGGTCCGGTTTTGGGGAACGGTAGTATCGGCCTGTGTTTGGCAGTAAGACCAGCCCACATGTAATTTTTTTGCGTTTTGGGATTTTGTTTTTTATTTGATTTGATTTACGTTTGGTCAATGCATTAACATTGTATGAAACATGTTTTGACTAAGGTGGGTCAAGTTGTGAAGAACCTATGCTTAGAAATTATTTCTTGGTCTTTGGATATGCACAGTTGTTTGGAGTCAATCATGGTCAACGGCGAGGATCGGGGCTACGCCCATAGAGGAGCCGATGCCTACAATGATCAAAGATACTTAGTGAGATGGTTGAGCTCAAGCATCGCACGAGGAAGGTGGGAAATGTTGAAGAGAAATTCAAGCGATGGATTGCATCATATAGCTTGGTCAGTCCAAGTGAGGCATAGTTCGATAAAACTGAAACAGTAGAGACTTGCTGACACGTGGCAAGCATGACGATTACTTGCAAGGGAATATGAAGATCAGGTAAAAAAGGGTAGTTTGGTAAGTTAACCAAAAGCGAATAAAACTCCAATTATTAATTTTTGTGCGGGAAAAAGATAAAGCAAAACGTGCAGAAAAGGTATGCATTTGTCTTTTCTATTTTAAACTAGTTGTGTACCCGTACGTTACAACGGAACTCATTAAATATATAGTGAATCGTACTATAGAAGAGAGTCGCTCTGATCGGTTGGAAAGTGGAGAATGGTGAGAAGTTAAGTGAATAGAGTGGTTGGAGGAGAATGGACGTATAACCACAAACTAATTCTTTTATAATAGTAATGATAATGATTAATCTCTCCTTTCTTACTTGGTGTCCTAAAATCTATGTTATCAAGCATTCTTTGACCATAAGTAAGTTTAACCTTTAAGACTAACTATATAAAAATTATATTATTAAATTTATGGTTAAAACTGCTTTATAATATTATAAGTTTACAAGTAGCATATCTTAATGTAAAGTAAAATGTTAAGTAAAAAGGACAACTAGTCGGCCCCGCTCAGAACGGCTTAAGTTTCTGGCTTATTTTTCACTATTCAATAATTTTGTCTTTTTTGGTTTTTTGGTTTTTCTGAGCTTTTTTATCAGTCTGTTCGTGATGGGCTAACCTGTTTTTTTATTTTTTAAATTTTAATTACGTCAAATAAGCCACCATCAGCTACAGTACAATTTCAACTAATTATAGTGTTTTTCAGCCATAAGCTACTAAAAAAAAGCCTTTTTTAGCACCCCTAAGTCAAGATTTTTCGTTTATCAATTCTTGTATGTTTGTTCTGCACCCTTTGATCATCTCGTATATTTCCGCCGTGTTCAGAAGTTCGAACAAAAATCAGATTTTAGGCCTAGCTCGTTTCGGTTTGGACTTCTGGCTTATTTTTTACTATTTAACAATTTCGTCTTTTTTGGTTTTTGGCTTTTTTTTGAGCTTTTTTATCAGTTCTATTTTTTCCCGTATTCGTTTGTACTGTCCGTGACGAGCTAACATGTTTTTTCTATTTTTAAAATTTTTTAAAAGTTAATTACGTTAAATAAACTACTGTCAGTTACAGTATTTTTTCAGCCAGCTATAATAATTTTCAGGTAAAAGCCACTCAAATCTCTTCGAAATCCTCGCCAAGAAAAAAAAAAAGAACTTTCCCTTTCCGCCGTGTTCTGCATTCTCGTCATCGTAACAAATGAACTATCTTCGAAGCCCAATAGCCCATCGTTCTCGTTGCTTAGTCGGACCGGCCGAGTAGCCCAACGTTCTATGGTAATTATCTCCTTAATGGGCCCAACCAAACACTTCTCGACTTCCTCCCTTTATCACTCTTCCGGCCCGCCTGATCGAGGACCCAAAAAGCAACCACATGGAAAGCCTGTTTGTTCGGCCTTAAGCTTCACCTTGAAAGAAAAGAAAAAGGCTAAGCTAAATGAACGGGTGGCCTTTTTAACCAGACTTTAGATCCATTCAAAACTGCTTCTGCTAATTGCTTTGGGTTTAAATAAACACTGTAATGACTATTAGTTTTTACTTGTGACATTCAGTTAAAGAAAAATAAAGAAAATTATTATATCTCTAAAGACAATACAAAGAAAAAAGAGAAAAAAGCATGTTAAGAAACCAACATGTTCAAAAAGCCAGAAGTCAAAAGCAGCTTCTAAATGAGGTCTTATGGAGTCTCTCCGGTTGTTGTAGCCGCTGACAAGCCGGACTATTGGATCAGTGAAACGCCTGGCCACAGAGAAGCTCAGGTCTTGGGGCCGGTGGGGTCACCGCAACCGAGTGCACACTTCCAAAGCGGTGAATGAGAGACCTAACAGAGGAAGAAATGGCAAGATCAAGGGGGAATCTAATTCTTGTTCATCGACGACGCTGAACTTGGAATTCGGTGGCGGCGGCCGCGCGTACGCGATCTGTGCTTTGCAAGTCATACCTATTTCTATTGATATTTGCATCGGAGTTCATAAAATTCCAAGTATGTTGATGGAGTTGACACCCAAAAGGTTTTTGAGTTCTGATCTACCACTGCCGGGAGTTGCATCGGAGCTCCATACATAAGTACAGATAAGTTTCATTTTCTGAAAAAAAAAACTATGGATGACTGTAGCGTGGATTTTTTTAGCAACAATAATGCAGCTCTGGATCGAGAGCATATTCCAAAGTAAGAACGAATTGATCTGACCAGGCCCAATATTTAGAGCTTCCGACACATGAAATCATGCATGTATGGCGGCTGTCCAGCTTATCCGATTTAGCTGAAGGTGACGGCAGGAACGTGACTTACTTAGAAGATGGAAGCTTCCCCACTGTATATATGCAAGTATGCATGATGCGAATAGCCTGTAAAAGAATGCTAATATACAAGCATCACGTTGCGAACTACCGGTTGGTACACATGCAAACTTCTCGACCAATTTTCTGCCCTTCGTAGGGCATCCAGATCTAGATCATTCGGCCATTTTTCAATTTGGTGCACGTAAATACATCACTTGTTTTAATTTCCTTTTCTTTTTCTTTACAAGAGGGGCCGCTCCAACCAGCTTACGGCTGTGGTTTCAGCTGTTGGTTAAAACTACACTGTACCGACTATTAGTTTTTCCTAAGCCATTCAATCAAAGAAAAATAAAAAGTGAGAAATTAAAACACCGGTATATCACCACGAATAATACAAAGAAAAAAAGCAAAAGCAAATAGTTGAAGTCACCACCTGAGGCTATATGCATTGTAAAAGAACAAACTTAAGGCCCCACTCGTTTCGGCTTTATTCCTAAATTTCGTCTATTTATGGCTTTTCAGCTTTTTTTTAATTTTTTTTACCGGTTTTTTTTTCTGTATTCGTTTGCATTACATATGATGAGCTAACCTATTTTTTTCTATTTTTAAATTTAATTATGCCAAATAAATCACCATCAATTACAGTGTAATTTCAGCTCAAATGAGTAGGTTGTTGATATGGTAACTTCAGCTGACGTATGACTATTCTCTTTTCTAAGACCACTAGCTACCTTATGATAGCTTTCACTTTGGATGCCCTAAGTAACCAGACTTCGTCTGTGAGAAGTTCAGAATAACAGAAGGAAACCATTTTGACTCACGGGAAGTGAGCCAGTAACTCCTACATGATTAATATCGGAATCATTGTACAGAATGTGCCCAACCACCGATGAAGATGCCAAATTAATTAACCACACTTGCAAAAGGAAAACTGACCCTGTGACCCATCCACGCTGCCTGCAAACGTCTGAGCTCAAGAAACCACTCGTTCCGGTCAGATGTCCACATGCTACTACTAGCTTAATTACTGAGATGCAAAGCACAAAGTCAGTCAGATGCGTGCTGAGCTGTGCTCGCATGTTCTGCACTTGCGCACTACCTGATTAAGAAAATGCAAACGAACCCTGCGATTCTTCGAACCCTCTGACTTCCGGACGTATAAATAGACGTGCAAAGGAGCGTCACCAACTCACTACCGCAGCATCCACTTCAGTGTCTTGCCACTTGCCGCATACAAGAGTGCAAGCGAGCTTGTAGTCTACAGAACGATGGCTAGGGTTGTGATTTGGATCTCGTGCGTGCTCCTCCTCCTGACCGCGACCTGCCAGGGGCTCAAGGTCGGGTACTACAACCGCAAGTGCCCCCGGGCGGAGTACATCGTCAGAGACGTCGTCGGCAAGGCCATCGGCCAGAACCCCGGCGTCGGCGCCGGCATCATCCGCATGGCCTTCCACGACTGCTTCGTCCGGGTACGCACTTAATTATGATCTCTTCATACTTCACAGAAATGTACGTATCAAATGAATTAACTGTGCATGCGTGATCGAGCACCTAATTATTGTTAAGTGTTTGCACGTTGTTCTTGGAATTAATGGGATTGTATTGTACCTGCAGGGTTGTGACGCATCCGTCCTGCTCGACCCGACCCCGGCGAACCCGCAGCCGGAGAAGTTCGGCCCGCCAAACTTCCCAAGCCTACGCGGCTTTGAGGTGATCGACGCGGCCAAGGTGGCGCTCGAGAAGGCCTGCCCCGGCGTCGTCTCCTGCGCCGACATCATCACCTTCGCCGCCCGCGACTCCGCCTTCTTCCTCAGCAACTACAGGGTCAATTACAAGATCCCGGCCGGCCGCTTCGACGGGCGCGTATCCCTCGCCAGCGAGACCCTCGACTTCCTGCCCCCGCCAGTCTTCAACCTCTCCCAGCTCATCGACAGCTTCAAGGTCAAGAACCTCGACCTTGACGACCTCGTCATCCTCTCCGGCGCGCACACCATCGGCCGGTCCCACTGCTCGTCCTTCTCCGACCGCGTCTCCCCGCCCTCCGACATGAACCCCGCCTTGGCCACTCTGCTGAGGACGCAGTGCCCGGCGAACCCCAACTTCACCAACGACCCCACGGTGCCGCAAGACATCGTGACGCCCAACATGATGGATAACCAGTACTACAAGAACGTGCTCAAGCACAACGTGCTGTTCGACTCCGACGCGTCGCTGCTCACGTCGCGGGAGACGTCGAGGAAGGTCTTGGAGAACGCCTTCATCCCCGGGAGGTGGGAGAGGAAGTTCGCCAGGGCGATGGTGAAGATGGCCGGCATCGAGGTCAAGACCGCCGCCAACGGCGAGATCAGGAGGATGTGCAGGGTCGTCAATTAATTAAGACGGTTTGGTAGGCCGGTCCAAGGACCGAGAAGCTGCTGTTTGCAGTAGACTACCGTTCACTGTGTGTTTAATTTGGGTTTAGTGACACCGTTCATGTTGCAGTATCTTATTGATTTTGTTACATTTTTTCTTTAGAAGAACGTTGTTTCATTCTTTCTCCTCGTTCTAGCTGATCGGCGTTGTTGTATCTATTATGTTATTAAAATAAAGGTAAAAGAAGTCACTACTTTCTAAGGGTTAGAAATTTCTATATTAATTGAAAAAAAGAGAAAGATTCACACTATTAATCGTAGTGGGTCCAGATTATAACGGCCTAGATTTAAAAAAAGGTCAATATCAAATACAATCCAAAAAAAATAAAAATTGGCAACTTGATTTCTATACGAATTCCTAAGTAAAACCTCTAATTAAAATAACTCAAAATAAAAATTAAACAAAAATTGGCAATTGGATTTGTATATGAATTCCAGCAAAAAAAAACTAAAATTCGGACAAAAAATAAAATTAGTATTTGTAAAGCACAACGTGATCCAACGAGACAGCTTTGCGCTACGATGTGACCTAATGACATGGCTTTGCGCAACAACGCGACGCAAAGCGCAGCACAGTTCCTCGCTAGGCCCACTACCTCGCAGACACCAAATCAATTTCAATCGAATTACGCTCCAACCGCGTCCGCCGATCCACATCATTATTTAAGTACTACCCCAACAGGGCAGTCCTGCATCACGACTACAATAATACCTCCCTCAAATGGAGAACTGGTAGAATGAGATCCGCAGGCTTGCAAGGGCTGCTGCAGCCCATGACGAACACAGGGAATATGCTAGAAGGCCACCTCCCCACAATGGTGCCCCCTGTAACAGCAACCCCTACCTCAACATTCTAACCGAGCACTCGCCGCAAGAACCATGCGAGAGAGACACTGCCCCTTTGTTGGTGCAGGAACATATGCATGTTCTTTAAGTGCAAGCAGCGACTCAATCTCGGCATCTACTACTGGGGTTGTGCAAACTACGATCAGAGTATCCCGATCGCCGTTAGGACACAAACCGCTACCGATAACCAGTAAGGACCTTCTACAATCTATTCCCGTAACATTTCTCTCCGCAAGTGCGTGCTAACATCCTCTCCCGTCTACCCGTAGTCTCCGGATCCACTACGTGCCTACCGTAGTTGGATCGACTGAGAGATCCACTAGAATAACCAGTGGCGTCTTGACTACGGGGAGTGGGAAGCCAAGACCCACCGTGAGATCCACGCAATAGTTCGAGCCATTCATAACAACCCCCTACCGGCCATATTGTTCCTTTATGCACATACATGTATTCTGGCATTAGTCGAATGCTTCTATCACAATGTGCTATAGTAGTATCGATGTTTACTTAAGCAATTACCAGAAGCACTATACCATATAACCACATCGTATGTGCTGAACGGTTGGGTGATATGACCTATCGTCTGACTGTTTAGCGACTGCATCTCTGTCACCCAATGGTACAGCTACTGCTTGCATATCGCTTAGCCGTTGGGCGATAGGGTTCAATTGCCCAGCAGCTAGGCTACCGGAGTCACTTTTGTAAAAAAAAAAAGTAGATATAATTTTGTATTTTTCAATAAAAAAGGATTATTTTTTAAAAAAATAGCTAACTCTCCGTGACCAACAAGCCGACGAAACTTCCTCGCTGGCCACTTGGCTAGTTGGCTCGCTCGCAAAGTCCAATCGCAGCGTGACAAACTGACAATCCATTCAATTCAACGTGCTGATCGCAATGCATTTTGCTGGTTTTCTCACAGATGCATGCAATGCACCCTCATAAGGAGTCAAGGACCTTTTGCTCGGTATTTGAACTTCAAACATCAACCTCGTGTTGCGTTGCGTGTGACTCCATCCAGAGGTGACCGGAACAGTGTGTCAGAGATCATTGGATTCAGAGATCACTGGATTGGTTGAAATAGTGAAAGAAAGTGACCGTTGAGTGACTAGTAGAGACATGACTGCATGAGATGAGCACTGGTACACTCATGAGGTGAAAACAAGATTATTTTATTTGAGCTAAAGAACGGCAATGGGGTGTTTGGGACTGCTCCACTCCACGTTTTTCAGCTCCGCTCTATGTTTTTTAGCCAAACAGGTTCAGCTCCACGCACTCTGTTCGAGGAAAAAAAGGTGGAGTTATGAGAGCACCCACTGTTAGGGTGATCTCAGGGCTTTGGCTCAACGGCCAAAACCCACCCCTTGACCGCGCCCTGATCGGGGGCGCCCAGCCCATTGGCTGGTGGCCCCTGTCGCCAGCGCTATATAAACAGAGGTGGGGGCCGGGCGGCACGCATCCCAAGGTTGACCGTGCCGCCGCCACCCCACCGACAAACCCTAAGACCCGATCTGTAGAGGGGGCGCTGAAGCGACGGGAAGCTCCACCGGCTCCTCTGCGTCCACATCTGACGATCGCCGTCGCCGAGAGCCGCCACCGCCCGGGACGCGCCGCCGCCAAGGAGCTCCACGCCCTTCCCCGACCGTCGCTGCCCGTGCGCAGATCTTCACCGCCGAACCCGAGATGGCCTCCTCCTCCTCCACGCCGTCAGACGGTTAGTACTCACTCCCTCTCCTCTCTCTCTCTCAGATCCAGAAACCCCAAGCGCAAAAGAGAACACTCGACAATGGTATCAGAGCCACGGGTGTAGAGGGGGTCTTACGGGTGCCGCCGTTGCCGCCTCTTCCCGTTGCGCGCGCAGCGCCGCGCCCGCCGGTCGCTCGCCGCCGGCGCGCAGCGCCGCGCGCCGCCGTTGCGCCACCGGCGCCGAGGCCGCGCCGCCGCCGCTACTTGCTCGGGGCCGCCCTTGCGATCGCCGCCGGCGCCGCTGCGAGCCGCCGGGTCGTCGCCGCCGCTCCGCCGTCTCCGATGGCGGCGCCGCTGCCGCCGCGCGCTTCGGGGCCGTCCTCCTCCGCCGCTGGGCGCTTCGCCGCCGCCCGTTGCCTTGCGCGCGGGAGCCAGCCGCCGCCGCTGCTCCGCTTTTTTCGGATGGAGCAAGGGGCAATGCCCCTAGGGTTAGGTTTGGGGGCATCTTTCTTTTGGCCTGCGCACGGGTTCGGCCGTCCGATCAGATCGGACGGCCATTCTTTTACGGGCCAAAATTCTTTGATGGGCCGGTGGAGCCGGCTGGCTCAGCGGGCCGGTGGAGCCGTGAGGCCGAAAGAATGGGCTAAAATTGGCCTTTTGCACAGAAATTTTGATTTAATTGTTTTTCAGAAGCATTTATGAATGAATTTAATTGAAATTTGATCCAAAATCTCTGTAATTTTTGCACCAACGTGTTAATTTTTTCAGAGATTAAAAGTGTACAGTATAATGCTTCTGAATATTGAATTATTTTTAGAATAATTACAGTTTCCGCTGCAAAAGTTAATGTTAATTGATTTTCATTATTAAATTCGAACCATCGGGAGAATTTAATTTTGGAAAAATAGAGATAAATCCCAGATAATTATGATATTGTTATTTTCTGACCAACATTGATAATAACAATGTTATAATTTTTAATGATGATTTTATGCATTATTTCTATTTCTGCCCAACGGTGATGTAGATTTAATGTATGATAGAATTGTTTTTTTTAAATTGTATGTCGTATTTTTGACCAACGTTGGAAATAAGGCATATAATTTTGATGTTACGTTCTCACTGTATTTGAAATATTTTTCAGGAGGATACAACTTGATGAGTTGTATTAGAGAAATCCCCACTCTCAAAGGTGATAATTATGGAGAGTGGAAGAAAAAGATAGACTTAGCGTTTATCTTAGCTGAGGTGGACTGGGTCCTCACTACAGCACGTCCCACCGAGCCTTTGGCGCGGTGAGGAACAGAATGAGGATGACATCGCATGGCGAAAAGCGAGAGGATCATGCTCCTTACGGATGTCTTATGACCTTGATCATAAGAATGGACCACTGACCAACAAGAAATGTATGGTCTGTGATAAAGAACACAATTGAGCTGCGATTCGGGCTCAATTGCGAGTGTGACATCATCCTCGAATACCTTGATAAAATAAAGAGTCGAGTTCATTGGCTCTTCAAAGACTTATGCTACACGGTGATTAAGCTGCAATGTAAAGGTATTCAGCAAAGGGCAATGGCATAAGAGAGCACATTCTTAGAATGAGCAACTTGGCATCTAAACTTAAACCGATGGATTTGGCTCTCAAGGATGAGTTCCTTATTCATTTGGTTTTGCTTCTTTGCCAAAAGAGTTTGACACTTTTGTTGTCAACTATAATATGCAGACGAGAAATGGGACATGGAAAAGTGCATAGCTATGTGCGTGCAAGAGGAGGAAAGAATCAAATCCTCACATGGTGGTTCTATCAACTATGTGAAGGATAACAAGAAAAAGAATTACAACAAGAACCCCTTCTCAAAGAACAAGGGCAAAGCCTCTGTACATCAACCTCAACAGAATAAATTTGTGTAGACAAAGACCAGTGTCTTCATCTGAAGAAGACAGACACTACAAGAAGAACATCACGATTATTTAAAGATGATAATGGCAAAGAAAGGTGAGAACATTATTACCTTTATAAATGAATGCTGTATGTACAATATTGAAATCCACTTGGTGGATTGACTCAGAGCAACTGCTCATGTTGCTAATTCTTTCAGGATTCCGTTCGACGAGGACTACGCAAAGAAAAGAAAGATGCGTTAAAGTCGCAAATGGAGTCGAAGTGAAGTTGAAGCCGTTGGCGATCTTTCATTAGAATTAGCTAATGGCTCCACTCTTTTACTTAGAGATGTCCTTTTGTACCCTCTTTACAGAGGAATTTGATTAGTGTGTCAAATTTGGACAAAGATGGCTATGATTGCAATTTTGGAAATGGCAAGTGCGAAATAATGTTTAATAAAGAATGTGTTGGTATTGCCATATTACGAATGAGCTTTATTTGTTATCATTATGTGATGATGTGAATGTCGTATGCGATAATGAGAACGTTATGCGAGAAAGTGATTGAATCTCGTCTACGAATGTAAGCAGAAAATGAAAGAGAACTCTAGATGAGTCGTCGAAATTATGGCAATCGTTTAGGCCATATTTCGAGGGGAGAATAGAAAGACTAGTAAAGAATGATATTCTTCCTCCATTAGAGTTCTCGGACTTAGAACAATGCAGAGAATGCATTAAAGGAAAATATGTAAAGAAAATTAAAAAGATGCTAAAAGAAGCACAGGAGTTCTACAAATTATTCATACAGATATTTGTGGTCCTTTTCTGTGAAAAGTGTGGATGGATATGACTCGCTCATAACATTCACAGTGATTACTCCGTTATGGATATATTTATCCAATCAAAGAAAGAAATGAAGCCTTGGATAAATTCAAGATATTTAAGGCTGAAATTGAAAACCAACACGATTTAAAGATTAAGATAGTCCGATCGATCGTGGGGAGTACTACGATCGACATACCCCATATGGACAAGTTCTGGACCTTTGCGAGGTTTTACAGGAAAATGGAATAGTGGCCCAGTATTCTATGCCGGGCGAACCTCAGCAAAATGGAGTAGCTGAAAGACGCAACCGTACCCTGATGGATATGGTGCGAAGTATGATGAGCTACTCCACACTCCCATTGAGTTTATGGATGGAGGCGTTGAAAACCGCCATTCATATTCTCAACAGAGTGCCTAGTAAGTCGGTGCCCAAAACACCGTACGAGTTGTGGACAGGAAGAGTTCCCTCACTAAAGCACTTACGTGTGTGGGGGAGTCCTGCTGAGGCTAAAGTATTTAACCCAAAACTTGGGAAACTTGATCCCAAAGCAGTGAAGTTGCCATTTCATTGGCTACCCTGAAAAGTCAAAAGGTTATCGTTTCTACTGTCCAGACAGATATACAAAGTTTGTAGAAACGAGACACGCTGTCTTCTTAGAGGATGAAATGATGAGGGGGAGCATGGTAGCTCGAGAGATTGACCTTGAAGAGAAGCGGGTGTATGCGCCCACTCCGATGATTCAAGAGCCATTCTTCACACTACCTGCTGTCGCTGCACCGACGGTGCAAGACACTGTGGTGCCAGCACCTGTTATTGTTCCTCCCGTGGCAACAATGAATGAGAATGAAGAACCTGTTCTTCAGGATCATATAGAACCTATTGCCACAGATGAAGGGGAGCAACAAAGACCTCAAGCAGAGATGTACCAAATGAGGAGGCCCGAGGAGGTCTCAAAGAGTAAGAAGATCAGCTATTTCGATGATTATCAGATTTATCATACAGAGGAATTTCAAATGGAGGATGATCCCACCTCATTTGAAGAAGCCATGAGAAGCGAAAATTCCTCAAAATGGCTTGAGGCCATGGAAGAGGAAATGAGGTCCATGAAGACTAATAAAGTCTGGGACTTGGAAATTATTCCTAAAGGAGCCAAAGCAAGAGGTCAGTAAATGGGTCTACAAAACAAAGCTTGACTCCCAAGGGAATATAGAAAGATACAAAGCGCGACTTGTGGCAAAAGGATTTACGCAAAGAGAAGGGATTGATTACAATGAGACCTTTTCTCCAGTCTCATGTAAAGATTCTTTCAGAATCATAATGGCATTAGTAGCACATTATGATTTAGAGTTACATCAGATGGATGTAAAGACGACATTTCTTAATGGGGATTTGGAGGAAAATGTTTACATGGCACAACCGAAAGGTTTTGTCATGGAAGGAAATGAAAGAATGGGATGCCGCCTAAAGAAATCGATTTATGGGTTAAAGCAAGCTTCAAGACAGTGGTACTTGAAGTTTGGCAAGATAATAAGAAAATTTGGGTTTAAAGAGAATGTAGAGGACAAGCGTGTTTATGCAAAGTTTAAAGATGGGAAGTTTATCTTCCTAATCTCGTATGTGGATGATATCCCGCTAGCTAGTAGTGATGTTAGTGCTCTCATCGAAACAAAGAAGTTTTTGTCCTCAAACTTGATATGAAAGATCTTGGTGAAGCTTCATTCGTTCTAGGATCGAAATTCACCGAGATAGAAACAAAGGGGTATTGGGATCACAAAAGGCATACATAGAAAAGTCTTAAAGAAATTTGGTATGCATAAAAGTAGTCCTTCACCTGCACCTATAGTCAAGGGCGACAGATATGGGGATTTTCAATGCCCCAGAGGCGATGAGATCGATCAAATGAAAGCGGTTCCATATGCTTGGTGTCGGAAGCTTACAAGATGCTCAAGTGTGCACATACGACTTAGCATTTGTTACCTGGGTTACTTGGCGATTCAGAGCAATCTGGAATAGAACATTGAAATTGATAAAGAAAGTCTTGCGTTATTTGCAAGGAACAAAAGGCCTCATGATGACATACGTAAGATCGATTTACTCCATATAGTGGGGTATCTGATTCGATTTTGCGGAGATGATAGAAAGTCTACATCCGGATATGTATTCACTCTCATTGGAGGAGCTATATCGTGGAAAAGCTCAAAGCAAACCGTCACTACATCGTCCACAATGTATGCCGAGTTTGTAGCATGTTATGAGGCTACGGGGCGGTGAACGGCTAAAGAAGTTCATACCCGGTTTAAAAGTGGTTGACGACATCAATAGACCACTTAAGTTGTCTGCGATAATGAACCCGCGAGAACGTATGCCCACAACAATAAGTCAAGTGGTGCTGCCAAACACATTGACATAAAGTACTATGTTGTGAAAGATAAAGTTCGGGATCAAATTATAAGTCTAGAGCATATAAGTACCGCAAAGATGTTAGCGGATCCGCTTACAAAAGGCTTACCACCCAACGTGTTCAGAGAACATGTAGCCGGCATGGGTTTAAGGGAAAACCTATGATTCCTGGACTAAAAGATGGCCCAAAAGGTTTAAAGTAACTATTTCAGAACAGAGAGGTGTATTGTAGCTGTTAAATCTATCGGCGATTGACCGTGACGATGAGATATGTTCTATGCACTAATCTGTGATGGAATGTGTAAAGTCAAATGTAATTAAAGATAAAGCATAGATTGAGATCAAGGGGGAGAATGTTAGGTGATCTCGTGGCTTTGGCCCAACGGCCAAAACCCACCTTGACCGCATTCGATCGGGGCGCCCAGCCCATTGGCTGGTGGGCCCCTGTCGCCAGCGCTATATAAACAGAGGTGGGGGCCGGGCGGCACGCATCCCAAGGTTGACCGTGCCGGCGCCACCCCACCGACAAACCCTAAGACCCGATCCAGAGGGGCGCTGAAGCGACGGGAAGCTCCACCGGCTCCTTTGCGTCCACATCTGACGATCGCCGCCGCCGAGAGCCGCCACCGCCCGGGACGCGCCGCCGCCAAGGAGCTCCACGCCCTTCCCCGACCGTCGCTGCCCGTGCGCAGATCTTCACCGCCGAACCCGAGATGGCCTCCTCCTCCTCCACGCCGTCGGACGGTTAGTACCCACTCCCTCTCCTCTCTCTCTCTCTCAGATCCAGAAACCCCAAGCGCAAAAGAGAACCCTCGACACCCACACCTAAAGGGGTGCTCCACAAACTCTAGGTTTTTTGTGGAGCTGCTCCACGGTAGAATTCGTGGAGCAGAGTTTGTGGAGCAGTCCCAAATACTCCTTAATGGGAGGATTCTCAGATCGTACGTGTGTACGTTGACTTTAAATGTATGGATGATTTGAACATTGATAGTTAGTATATATATGTATATTATTATAGTTAGTATATACGTATGTAATTTAAATACTCTTTTTCTTATTCGAGAAATTCTATTCTAGATGTAAGGTTTTTAACGACATAGTAGTATTGTATCTGTAAGATATCAAGAAAAAATTATTTTGCCCCTAAAATATTGACATGCTCATGTTTTTACACAAATAATTTATTTTTAACTAGATTTTTAACGAGACTGGCACAAGAAGAATGAACATGACGACCGCTGTCGCCTAGTTACTTAGGGCTGAGCTAGGGCCGGCATGGTACGGAACCAGCATGGCGGGTTTTGAGGCGTGCCTAGACCTGACTGGAGGTGAGGCGGACCAACATGACACAGCATGATGGATGGGTGAGCCAAGTTGGCACGGTATGACACGGCTCGAAGCATGCCAAGCGCACGGCCAAGTCCCACCCGTACATCTGACTCTGAGCTCAAAAACCGCTGGTTCCAGTCAGATGTCCACATGCTACTACTAGCTTAATTACTCAGATACAAAGCACAAAGTCAGAGCTCAGAACTCGGATGCATGCTGAGTTGTGCTCGCATGTTCTTCACTGCATCTCTAGGGAAGAAAATTCAGTGTGGAAGAGCCTTAGCTGAGGCTCTCCTCATCCACTATTAATTTAATAAATTCTATGCTAGATAAATGGTGATAAAAGGGGGCCTCAGCTGAGACCCATCCTGCAGAAAAGTGCTTTCATCTCGGGTGTGAGACAAGAGAGAATATGCACTACTGCACTGCCTGATTAAGAAATGCAGACAAACCCTGAGATTCTTTTGAACCCTCTGACTTCCGGACGTATAAATAGACGTGCAAAAGGAGCGTAACCAGCTCACTACCGCAGCATCCACTTCCAGTGTCTTGCCGCTTGCCACATCTATATTCGGAGACCGCAAGCGAGCTTGTCGTCTACAAACGATGGCTAGGGTTGCGATTTGGATCTCGTGCGTGCTCCTCCTCCTGGCCGCGACATGCCAGGGGCTCAAGGTCGGGTACTACAACCGCAAGTGCCCCCCGGCGGAGAACATCGTCAGAGACGTCGTCGGCAAGGCCATCGGCCAGAATCCCGGCGTCGGCGCCGGCATCATCCGCATGGCCTTCCACGACTGCTTCGTCCAGGTACGCACTTAATTATGATCTCTTCATACTTCACAGCAATGTACGTATCAAATGAACTGTGCATGCGTGATCGAGCACCTAATTACTGTTAAGTGTTTGCACGTTGTTCTTGAAATTAATGGGATTGTATTGTACCTGCAGGGTTGTGACGCATCCGTCCTGCTCGACCCGACCCCGGCGAACCCGCAGCCGGAGAAGCTCGACCCGCCAAACTTCCCAAGCCTACGCGGCTTCGAGGTGATCGACGTGGCCAAGGTGGCGCTTGAAGGCGGTATGGTTTTATATACTCATATACTACATGTACATACTCTCTATTATACGAGATACTTCCTACGTTGTAAGATATGGCATAGAGAGTATCTACTACCAAGAATAGAAAAGAGACTTTATACACATACACACACACATAACGGGACACAATGGTGTCAGGGCACCATAATTTTAAATAC
This sequence comes from Dendrocalamus sinicus, assembly GCA_036346575.1. Classification (NCBI taxonomy): domain Eukaryota; kingdom Viridiplantae; phylum Streptophyta; class Magnoliopsida; order Poales; family Poaceae; genus Dendrocalamus; species Dendrocalamus sinicus. The sequence continues at coordinate 2,785,804 of CM070660.1, read as the reverse complement.
AGAAATTCAACCTAAATTCGGACACATTTTTAAAATTTTCAGTTTTAATTTGGATATATACCCATCTATAACAATTTAAATAAAACACATACCTTCAAAAAATATATTCGAATTCAAATATTTTCAACACTATTTATCACATGCATTATTGATTTTTTATATATATCAGCACATACCCACAACGAAACTATCATGAAAGAGGCAACTCTAGTTTGAATTTTGGTTTCAACTTGTTTGAGCTAGTTAGCAAATTAGTTAAACTCGAGTTCTAAAAAAATGCAAAAAAAAAATGCACACGCGATACATAGGGGAAATATTGATTTTAATCATGGTGTCAGGACAGCATGCTGTCTGAGTTAATTATTATCACATACACGTGCGTGCGCACAGATATATATATATAATTCTACAGTCCTTAGAGTACGTACTCCCACTTCTCATATACCGCTTAAATAATATTATTTTACCTTTTATCCTTTTGAGCATACTCTATAATGATTATAAGATACTCTAATGTAAGTTCTATGAAAAATTTTATCAAAGTTCGCTTGTTATAGTATAATTTGCATATATACTCCTTTTATGTATGAAAAATAGTATATAGCAAAAATAAATAGTTCCGATAAAAAATTTTCAACCAAGTTGCATTGGTCTCTCTTAGAATTAGTATTTAAATACACCACAAATGATAAAGAGGTATAACGTGTTCGTTTAAGTGGTATATTAAAAATGGGCGTGCATATGCGTGCGCGTGTGCACACACACATATATACATATGCTAGTTATGTACCTGTGCATTGCAACGGAACTCATTGAATATATAGAGAATCGTGTTATAGAAGAGAGATAATCTGATCAGTTGGAATGTGGAGAATGGTAAAAAGTTGAGAAAATAGAGCGGTTGAAGAAGAATGGTTGTACAACCACTAACTCGTTTTTTTATAATAGTAACGATATATATACACATATACACACATGCATGCATATAGATATACACACACATATGAGGCACCCAGGTATTTAGTTATTTATATCAAAAACTGTTCAATACACGTTTATGATCGGTAAAAAAAATTAGAGTTTGGATATATATAGAGTATGTGTGCCGGAGGAAGAAGCAAATTTCAAACTACTATCGTCCTCACTCCCACGTTCACTTCATCGTCTGTCATCTAAACGAGTAGAACTTGATACATTTGGTTCGGTTGATACTGCAATTCCAATCAAATGGCGAATTAACCGTACGTCAGAGCGTAGGAGCCGCACACAGTAGCCCAGCACGATGCCAGGTGCCCATCACGGCATCACCAGCCGAGGCATAGGAGGACCAAAAAACCTCCGGCCCAAACAGCATTACTAGTTTTGGTGGGCCTAGTTTGTTCAATTCCCCCCCCCGGCCACTCCCTACAAGGCCCATGTCACATGGTCCGCGGCCCAGCTCTCCATGCGGCCGAGCTGATCAGGTCCGACTCTTGCCGCCGCTAGCCCTGCGCGCGGCGTGTCCAGACCGAGCCCACGGACTCGCCGTCAGATTGCACATCTAATCCGCGTTGTGGTACGATTTACACAGATAATACTCTAGCTTTTAAATATTTGTTTTTATAAATCTAGTAATCTCCTTGAGCTCGATATATATCTACCAAGCTTCTGTAACGTAGCAGACGACACGTATCACCTACCATGGCTACCGATTTCGGAGAGAAAGAGAAAGTTAGATTTAAAAAAGAGTGTCCGAGAACTACATTTTTTTTAATAAAAATAACTACATGGCGATTTGTGTGAACAGTTTCGCGTTCTGAACGTGCGACACGTACTGGACGTTGGCCGCCACGGCCACCAGTTCACCTTAGGCAAAAAGCGCGTTACACTTCTCCTTGTTACAAACGTAAGCAATATTTTAATTCCAAATTTTACGAGGAGACAAATACAATAAAATAGTGATGCAAAAGTTACTACTAACAGCAGGCTACTCATCATACTTCAGAATATACTCAAGAAAAATATAGTAACAAAGTCGTGTGTGCGCGCGAACGACTTACTTGTTAGCCTGATGAAGAACAGGAAGCCGCACAGGCTTGACGCAGTGCAGAACGTGGATGACGCAATGCAGTGAGCGGTCGCGCAAATGTGCTGCCCAGAAACCATATTTCCACCCCCATGCAGGTACTCTCTGCAGCAACAGTTTGGAGATAGCCGCTCTCCCTCCTTTCATATGCACGCCGGGAAGAAAGGTCGGCGAGATTCAGACGGCACATCACAACAGCACAACAGAAAAGTAGAGGAAGAATGGAGATGCAAAATTCTAACTTTTCCTGGACGTCTCCAGGCCCTTTTAAGGGCGCTGCTATTATTCACTAGTAACTGCTGCGTTTTAAACATAATTATGCACTGGTAACTGCCTCATCAAATCACAAATTAAGCAGTGTACTTATAACTGCCTCATTCAAATATTTGAATCTCATTCAAACAGAGAGAGTGAGGTACATGGTTCAGAAAAAATAAAGCCAAGTGACACGTCACGATCGCAAGTCACATTATTTTCACGCGAAAATACGCGAATACGTGCGCATGCATGTGTGTAACTAGTCAAAACTCTCCTCATACCATCTCATTCCATATATAAAGAAATAGTGAGGACTCCACTTTATAAATCGGTTTTCCTCACTTTGCCTTGGCAATATGGTACTAAACCATGTATACTTTGGAATTAAGGCTTTGGAATTAAGGAAATGGGCCAATTTCTAACACTCCTGTCGCTCTCTGGGGCCAAATTTCTGCCGGTCGGCGACCGCTAATCGCCGGCGCCGATTACTGTAGGTAGCGCCCTCGGATTGTGTGACTGCTTTTGCATAGAGAAGCTAGCTACATCCAAAGTCTCAACCACTATGTTATCCATCGCAAACCTACCAATCTTCTCCTCTTTGCGTCCATCCTTTTGGAGCTTGTTACTTCCTACGTCCTCCTATCATCACGGAGTTTGTATCAGCTGCCTGGCTGGTGAAGTGAACTGTCAGAATGGGTTAGCCTGGGCAAACGCGTAGAGAATGTTTCACAGAGACGATTGTTCAGCTCGCTGGCGTATACCAACCGGTTCGTTCCGTCATCGCATATTTCTCCAGGTATGTATATCTTATCATGTTCTTCGTACATCACGCCGCCGCTCCGCGCCATGGGCACTCCATTCCGTAAAGAACTTATGCATCGCATATACGGCTATACGCCTGCAGGAAGCTTCATACTCTATCTACAGCCCCGCTAGTGATTGGTGTGAAACTGGCCTGGCCAGTGGCCCGGCTGGCCAATTAAGTGCAACGACACAGTTCGAACAGCTACTTAAGCACATGGAATTATTGGAAGTATTGTTCCAGAGAAGCTTACTATAACATCTTTCATTTCAACCAGTAGACTAATCTATCGATGCTACCCTCCCTGAAGCTTTTCTGAACTCTGATACAGTAATCCTTTCGAACCAATGTGACGCCTGGCTCCACACGGTTCAACAGGACAGAGGTAGCACAAAGTCAACCGCTGATGAGTTGTTCATCCATGTTCCCGGTTGACATTGTGCTACGACGTACGTTAAAAAAAAGGAGTGTCTATACAATATTTAACTGTTTTTAGGACAAAAATAATCAGATTTTAAGCCGTTAGATAGAGATCCAACGCCCTAGATTATTTTTTTTGGACGGGGTCATTTTTTTGGAGGGGGGCTTGTATAGGTGGATCCGTTGGATGGAGATCTAACGCTCCAGATCAATCTAACTGTTTTTGTCTAAAAAACAGTCGAATGTTGTATAGCAGTACTAAAAAAATTTGCACAAACCGAACAACTCAATACGGCTCACGGCACTGATCTATAAATAGAGGCGCGAAACGGCGACTCCTCTTCACTACACCCTGCCACCTTGCTCTTGCAGGATCACACGACAGCAACAGGAAGCTAAAGCCTAGCTCGATCGAGCACACGCTGCTGCTGCGAAGATGGCAAGGCCTGCCGTTTTGATCTTATTTGTGCTGCTTGGTCCCGTGACTGCGCAATACGGTTATCCCAGTCCGAGCCCGCCAAAGGCTCCTCTCCTCCTGCCTAAACCCGCCGCCACCCCGCCCTCCCCCGCCGCCGCCACCCCGTCCCCCCGCCGCCGCCGCCACCCCGTCCTCCCCCGCCGCCGCCATCCTCTTCCCTGGCCAAACCCTAGCCTCCTTCACCACATCTGCAGCCGCCGCCGAACCCCGTTTTCGCCCCTCCGCCTCCAACCCTATCCCTCCCTATCTCTAGCAGCCAACCGGAAGGGCGTCGCCGTGAAGACTGCAGCAAGCTCAACTCACGTCATCACCACTGCTACCGTCTCCGCTCGGTCTCCCGAGTCGGAGCTTGTTTCCGCGCCCAGGCCGAGGTTTGGGTTTGTTTTGGAATTTCTCCCCCGATAGCTTGCTTGGGCCTTTCTGCGGCGGTTACTTCCTGGTGGGCGTAGGGAGAGAGAGGAGGGGTGGCCGGAGCTGGGGCGTCCTGGGGGTACTGTGTGTGCGGTAAGCCGGTGGTGGTGCGGGGAAGCTGGGGTGTGGTCCGCGGGGGAACCTGGTGGCGGTCGGGGGAGGAGGGGAGTCCAGTGCTTGTGGTGGAGGAGTTTTGTGGTGTGGGTGCGTGGCGGGGGTGGTTTCTTGGGTCGGTTTTGAAGTGGAGGTTGATTGGTCTGGGGTCGGATGGAAAAAGGGCGGGAGCAGGGTGCGGAGGACCTGGAGGGTCTGTTGGGTGGGCTGAAGCTTTCGGAGGAGGAGAGGAAGGCTGTCAAATGCGATTGGCAGTCAGTTTCGAGGGAGGCTGGTCGTCCTCCTCAGGCGGTGGGCAAGCTGTTCTCGTCAAAGGCTGGATACGTGGAAGGGATGGTGCAGACGTTGGGTAAAATCTGGTGTCCGGCGAAAGGAATCCGGTGCAAGGAGTTGGGAGATAACATGTTTCTTTTTACTTTCCTTCAGCCGGGGGGTAAGAGAAGAGCTGTTACGGAGGGTCCATGGGAGTTTGGTGGTGATCTGCTTATTGTGGTGGATTTTGATGAGACTAAGAGGCTGAAGGATCTGGAGTTTACTCACATTCCGGTATGGATTCGTGTTTTCAATCTGCCTCTAGGTCTGATGAATGAAAGCACAGGGCGGTCGATTGGGGCGAAGGTAGGGAAACCGTTGGAAGTAGAAACTGATGAGGATGGGTCGGCCGTGGGGAGCTTCCTTAGATTTAAAGCTCTCATTGATGTGCGCAAGCCGCTTTTCAGGGGTGTGATGGTGGAAAATGGGGAGGGTGAGCCAAGTTGTTGGTGTAATTTCAAATATGAGTTCCTACCAAATTTCTGTTATTCTTGTGGTTTGTTGGGCCATGTGGAAAAGGAATGTGATGAGAAGGTTTGGAAGGTGCACGATCATCAGTTTGGGGACTGGATGAGGGCTTCCCCAAAGAAAGCGGATCGTGGCCACTGGTCGAGGCGGCGGCTCGGGGTAGTCATCAGCATAAGCCGTCAGGTTCTTGGAGGCGTGGGGAGGGGGGAGGAGGTTGCAGCAGAATGTGGAAGAAGGGAGGGGGAAGGTCTTGGAGGATAATGAGCTTCGTGACGATGGGTCGAGCCCGCTCAAGCTGCCGTCAAACAATACTACATCTGGAGGAGTGCCAAAAAAATTAATATTTGGGGACAGTACAAGTACTGGTAAGGAGAGCAGGGTGGAGTTGGTTCTGGAGGCGAGGGAGGGGGTTCTGGGGGAGGTTGCAGCAGGAAAGGGGGAGTCGGGGTGGTAGAAGGGGAGGAGGAGGTGGAGGTCTCAATGTGCAGGAGGAGGTCTTGCAAGGGGTTTCTGAAAAGGTCGGCATGGAGGTGGATGGGGTGGGGCCTTCGCCCTTAGGGGAGGGGGCAGGAGTAGGGTTATGCAGGGTTGGGGAGCGGCCGGTGGAGGAGGTTAAACAGGCCAAGGTTGGGGGAAGCGAGGTAAAAAAGATGAGGTCTACCTTTAAACGCCGTCCGCGTGAGCTTGGGAGACCGTTGGGGGAACAGCTTCCTACCCCGTCTGTTGTGCGGAAGAGAGGGGGAGAGGAGGTTGGTGGGGAGGAGGAAGGAAAGAAGAAGGCTAAGATCCAATCTGTTCCGGGGGAGGAGGAGGTGGGGGAGGGAATTTCCTTGATGGCGGGGCTGCATGGTCAGCCCGGCCGATCCCAATGAGGCTTGTGGCGTAGAACTGTCGGGGGTTGGGGAACGGCCCGGCAGTTCGCGGTCTTCTGGATGTCCAGAAGAAGGAGGACCCCGATGTTTTGTTCCTCTCTGAAACAAAACATGGTGAGAAATGGATGGAGGGTCTCAAGTGGAAGCTGAACATGCCATACATGGTGGTGAAGGATAGTGTAGGGGCGAAGGGTGGTCTGGCACTGTTTTGGAAGAAGGAGGTGGATTTGCGGATGCTGAGTTGGTCTAGGTATCATATTGATGCCAAAATCAAGGAGGAGGACGGTTGTGCTTGGCGGTTTACTGGGATTTATGGCGAGTCCCGTAGTGAAGAAAGGGAGAAAACATGGAAGTTGCTTGAATTTACAAAGATCGCAAATAAACTCCCTTGGCTGTCTTTGTGGCGATTTTAATGAAATTCTCTTGATTGTGAGAAGGAAGGGGAGCTCCTAGAGAGAGTCAGTATGGTGAAGTTTAGAGATGCTTTGGAGGAGTGTGACTTGCACGATTTGGGCTACGTGGGGGATGCTTTCACTTGGAGGAACCATCATCAAAATGCTCTTAGTTATACCAGGGAAAGACTGGATAGGGCGGTGGCGAATAGTGCTTGGCGGGCTCGCTTTCCTTTGGTCCGTGTGATTAATGGTGATCCTCGGCATTCAGATCATAGGCCCATCATTGTGATCCCAGGAGCGAAGGAAAAGGTCCATTGGAGGAAACCTTTGGAGGTCATGAAGAAGTTTGAGGCGAGGTGGTTGGAGGAGGAGGAGTGTAGCGAGAGGGTAGAGGAGGCTTGGGGTAAAGCTATTAGAGGTGGAGGGGTTAGTCTGATGGAAATCCAATCTCGGGTGTTGGGGGAGTTATGGCAGTGGGACCGTGAAGTCCTTGGAGCCCTGGAAAAGAGAGTCAACAATGCCAAAAGAGAGTTGGAGAGGATCAGGAGAGCCTCTATTTCCCAAGGGCATATTAACAAGGAGCACTTGTTGCGCTATAAGCTTGAGCGTCTCCTGGATCAGCAGCATGTTTACTGGAAACAGCGGGCTCACTCTACTTGGCTGGCCAAAGGTGACCGTAACACAAAATTCTTTCATGCTCAGGCTTCGGAAAGGAAAAGGAGGAATGCTATAAGCAAGCTAAAAGATGAGGGTGGTGGGGTGGTGGAAGGAAAACATCTGAAGAACTTTATTGCTAACCAGTACCAGAAACTTTTTATGTCCACTGCAGGTTCCCAGGATGAGGAAGTCCTTGATTGTGTTCAAGTGAAGGTTACTCAAGAAATGAATGACAACCTGAGAGCACCGTTCTCAAGTGACGAAGTCTGGGAGGCGTTGAAGGATATGGGTGAGCTGAAAGCCCCAGGGGCTGATGGCATGCCGGTGGTTTTTTACAGAAAATTCTGGTCTCTTGCGGGTGAAAAGGTCAAAGAAGAGGTTCTTGCTGTGCTTAATGGGGCTGCGATGCCGGAAGGGTGGAATGATACTGTTATTGTTCTTATCCCAAAAACCAAGTCACCGGAGAGATTGAAGGACCTTAGGCCAATCAGCTTATGCAATGTAGTGTACAAGCTCATCTCCAAAGTGCTAGCAAACAGACTGAAGCTGGTGCTCCCGGAGATCATTTCGCCAGCTCAGAGTGCCTTCGTGCCTGGTAGACTCATTACTGATAATGTCCTGCTGGCATATGAGCTCACACACTATCTTAGGCAAAGGAGGTGGGGAAAACAGGGGGTGGCTGCAATTAAGTTAGACATGAGTAAGGCATATGACCGTGTTGAGTGGTGTTTTCTGGAGAAGATGATGCTAAAATTGGGGTTCACAGAGCCATGGGTGGAAAGGGTGATGAAGTGCGTTAATACAGTGAAATCGCATCAAGGTCAATGGGAATTATTCATGCAACATCCACCCACGAGAGGGTCTTCGCCAAGGGGACCCTTTGTCGCCCTATCTCTTTATCCTGTGTGCGGAGGGTTTGTCAGCATTGTTACAGAAGGCAGAAGCGGAAGGCAAGATTGAGGGCATTAGAGTGTGCAGGGAAGCTCCAAGGATTAATCATCTATTCTTTGCTGATGACTCTTTGATTTTGATGAGAGCTTGTAGAGGAGATGCTCAGAATTGAGGAGGATTTTCTTTGGCTTATGAGCAAGCCTCGTGACAAGTTATCAATAGGGATAAATCGTCTGTTCTGTTTAGCCCAAATACTGACTCTGTTGATAAGGATGAGGTTAGACAGGTCCTTGACATCATGCAAGAAGCAAAGAGTGAGAGATACTTGGGGCTACCAGTTTCTATTGGTAAATCAAGAAAGAAAGCTTTTGAATATATCAAGAGGAAAGTGTGGCTTCGTATTCAAGGGTGGCAGGAGAAATTGCTTTCTAAGGCTGGCAAGGAAATCCTAGTAAAGGCTGTGGCCCAAGCAATCCCAACCTACGCTATGTCATGTTTTGAGCTGACGAAAGGATTGTGTGATGAGTTGAACTCTATGATTGGCAGATGGTGGTGGAGCCAGAATGATAAGAAAAATAAGATCCACTGGTTGGCCTGGGATAAGTTGACACTCCCTAAGAATAAGGGAGGATTGGGCTTTCGGATCTTTATTTGTTCAATATGGCCATGCTTGGCTCGACAAGCTTGGAGGCTCTCGATTCTTAGGATACTTTGTGCGGCCAAGTGCTTAAAGCAAAATATTTCCCCAATGGTAGTATTCTGCAGTGTGCGGTGCAGGATGGGATTTCTTACACTTGGAGGAGCATACTCAAAGGTGTGAATCTTCTGAAGCAGGGGCTCATATGGCGCATTGGCAATGGTGAGTCGGTGAATATCTGGACGGATCCCTGGATTCCACACGGCAGTACAAGGCGTCCTGTTACAAATAGGGGGGCAACGGTTCTGACAAAGGTGGCTGAGTTAATGGACCCAAGCTTGGGCTCATGGGATGAGACCCTAGTGCAGGATGTTTTCTCAGAGTTTGATGCTGAGGCGATCCTAAAATTGAGAGTGAACCAGGATTTGGAAGATAGACCGGCATGGCACTTTGAAAAGAACGGAATCTTCTCAGTTAAGTCAGCTTATAGATTGGCGATTCAAAACAGGGAGAATGAGCTTGGTAGAAATGCAGCTAGCTCTGAGCAACACCCAAATGGAGACTCCCAGTTCAGGTGGGATAAAATTTGGAATATGGAGGTCCCAAACAAAGTGAAAATGTTTATGTGGCGCCTAGCCCATAATAGTCTAGCAGTTCGGCGGAATTTGAGCCGTAGGGGGATGAAGGAGGATACCCTGTGCCCCATGTGTCATAGACTGGATGAAGATTGTGGGCATCTCTTTTTTAGGTGTAAAGGAGTTAAAGAGTGCTGGAGAGGGCTAAACTTAGAGGAGCATCGCATTACCTTAGCAGATTGTCATTCTGGGCGTGATCTGCTGAGGAGAATCTGGTCTTTCCCACAGCCAACCCAGCTACAAATTGTGGTTCTTCTTTGGAGATGGTGGTCGGTGAGGAATAAGGTGATTGCTGGAGAAAAAAGACTGACATGTCCTGAGGTCTGTTCTCTTATAACCTTCTATGTGGCAGAATTTGAAAAGGGAAGGAAAACAACAAAGAGTCAGCAACAAGTCAGTCTCAAGATTTGGCAGCCGCCACCGGAAGATTTTTATAAGATTAATATTGATGGCTCCTTTAAAGCTGGTTCGAGTCAGGGAGGTTGGGGTTTTATCGCAAGGGACAGTGCTGGTGAGTTCCTTCAGGGGGGTTGTGGCAATCTGTGCAGAGTGGATAGCCCTTTCCAAGCTGAAGCACTCGCGCCCCGCATACCGCAGAGGATAGCGATTTGGGAATGTCAAGAATTATCCTCGAATCTGATGCGTCTGAACTAGTACGGGGTTTGACTTCGCTGGACTTTGATCAAAGTGTGCATGGAAGCCTCCTCAAGCAAATCAGAGACCTTATTGGTTCTTCATTCGACATCGCAGATTCGGCATTGCCCGAGAAATTGCAACAAGGTGGCTGATCGCCTTGCAAGGTATGGGGCGAGCGTGGTTAGCTCTGGCTCAATGGAGTTTATGAGTCAAGTCCCCACTTTTGTTTCCAGCTTGGTCTCCAGTGATCTGGCTGGAGATAGTGTTTAAGGGAAACAAGTTTTCCGAGTTCAAAAAAAAAGTCCGAGCCCGCCAAGCCCGAGCCCTCAGGGTTCTCCTCCAACATATGCTACTCCCCCTAGCTCGACGCTGAGCCCGCCAAGCCCGAGCCCGAGCCCACCCAGCCCAACTCCTCCATCTCCAGGCCCAGGGCTCAGAGTCGGCTTCTACGAGCACTCGTGCCCGCGTGCGGAAGAGATCGTCAGGGAGGTCGTAAGGAACGCGACGTCCGGGAACCCCGGCATCGGCGCGGGGATCGTCCGCATGCTCTTCCACGATTGCTTCGTCGAGGTACAGCGATTGTTTCTCATTCACCTGACTCCCTGAAGCTCTGTACGCTCAATATATATTACAGTTTTGCTATTGCACAGGCGACTGAAATTTTTTTATCTTTCAATCATCTGAAATTGTACTCTCAATCAACTGAAATTGCAGCCCCCCTCCAAAAAACATCTGCAACTTCAGTTGATTCAGAGTGCAAATCAACTAAAATTGCAACCCCCATCCAAAAAAACATGTGCAACTTCAGATGATTTAAAGTGCAACTTTAAGTGACTGAAAGATAAAAAAAATTTAGTCGCCTGTGCAATAGTCTATCCCTGTATATCATTCTTGCATCGTATACTGTATGCAATCCTAAGTGCTCATTCATGCATGCGTGCAGTGTGCGCGACGTGTTCGTGCAGGGTTGCGATGCGTCCGTCCTCCTCGACCCGACCACGGCCAACCCGCAGCCGGAGAAGCTCAGCCCGCCCAACTTCCCCAGCCTGCGCGGCTTCGAGGTGATCGACGAGGCCAAGGCGGCGCTCGAGAAGGTCTGCCCCGGCAAGGTCTCCTGCGCCGATACCATCGCCTTCGCCGCCCGCGACGCGTCCATCTTCCTCAGCAACTCCAGGATCAACTTCAGGATGCCGGCGGGCCGCCGCGACGGGCGCGTGTCCCTCGCCAGCGAGGCGCTCAACTTCCTTCCCCCGCCGTTCTTCAACCTTTCCCAGCTAGTCGACAGCTTCAGGGTGAAGGGGCTCGACGTCAACGACCTCGTCGTCCTCTCCGGCGCGCACACCATCGGCCGGTCCCACTGCTCGTCCTTCTCTGACCGTCTCTCCACTCCCTCCGACATGAACCCCACGCTGGCTGCCTCGCTCAGGAGGCAGTGCGCGACTAGCCCGAACTCGACCGTCGACCCCACGGTGGTGGAGGACGTCGTGACGCCGAACAAGATGGACAGACAGTATTACCGGAACGTGCTCAACCACAAGGTGCTGTTCGACTCGGATGCTTCGCTCCTGACCTCGTTCCAGACGAAGCTGATGGTGGTCTTCAACGCTGTCGTGCCCGGGCTGTGGGAGCAGAAGTTCGAAGCGGCCATGGTGAAGATGGCGAGCATCGAGGTGAAGACCGGCGCCAACGGTGAGATCAGGAGGAACTGTCGGGTCGTCAACTAGTGTGTGCGTATGGGCGACAAGATGAATGATCCATGTCTGCAAATAAGCTAGTGTTTCCCTGTTTTATTAGATTTTGATTTTCCCACTGTATTTTTCCTTTTGGTGAGGAGTATTATTGTTGGCGCCGGAGAATTCCTGACAATAGCATTGATAGATCTAGTTTCTTTAGGATCTCTAGGCTAGATCTAGCGGGGTCTTTTCTCTTCTAGGGTTCGAGTTCTTGAGGGCTACACTAAGAGGGAGAGGGGTACCAACCTTCGGGTGCAGAGGAAGCAGAAGCGGCCATCGCGGGTTCGTTGACGAAGATCTGCGCACGGGCAGCGACGGTCGGGGTAGAGGTTCTGGGCTCCTCTGCGGCGTGTCCCGGGCGGCGGTGTCTCCCTGGCGGCGGTGAATGGCGCCGGTGGTGCTTCCCGTCGGCTCAGCGCCCCCCTCTTACAGATCGGGTCTAGGGTTTGTCGGTGGGGTGACGGCGGCGCGGTCAACCTCGTGATCCGTGCCGCCCGGCCCCCACCTCTGTATTTAGAAGCGGCGCGACAGGCCCACCACCAACGGCCGGGCGCCCCGATCGGCGCGGTCAAGGGTTGGGCTTTGGCCGTTGGGCCAAAGCCCTGAGATCACTCTAACATTCTCCCCCTTGATCTCAGTCTATACTTTATCTTTAATTACTTTTGACTTTACACATTCCATCACAGATTAGTGCATAGAACATGTCTCATCGTCACGGTCAATCGCCGATAGATTCAACAGATTACAATACACTCTCTGCTCAAACATTACTTTAATCTTTGGGCCATCTTTTAGTCCAGAATCATAGGCTTTCCCTTAAACCCATGCCGCTACATGTTCTCTCAACACGTTGGGTGGTAAGCCTTTGTAAGCGGATCCGCTAACATCTTTGCGGTACTTATGTGCTCAAGACTTATAATTTGATCCCGAACTTTATCTTTCACAACATAGTACTTTATGTCAATATGTTTGGCAGCACCACTTGACTTATTGTTGTGGGCATACGTTACTGCGGGTTCATTATCGCAGACAACTTAAGTGGTCTATTGATGTCGCCAACCACTTTTAAACCGGTATGAACTTCTTTAGCCAGTTCACCTGCCCCGTAGCCTCATAACATGCTACAAACTCGGCATACATTGTGGACGATGTAGTGACGGTTTGTTTTGAGCTTTTCCACGATATAGCTCCTTTAGCGAGAGTGAATACATATCCGGATGTAGACTTTCTATCATCTCCCGCAAAATCGAATCAGATACCCCACTATATGGAGTGAATCGATCTTTCAGTATGTCATCATGAGGCCTTTTGTTCCTTGCAAATAACGCAAGACTTTCTTTATCAATTTCCAATGTTCTATTCCAGGATTGCTCTGGAATCTGCCAAGTAACCCGGTAACAAATGCTAAGTCAGGGCGTGTGCATACTTGAGCATACTGTAAGCTTCCGACAGCTGAAGCATATGGAACCGCTTTCATTTGATCGATCTCATACTGGTTCCTAGGGCATTGAAAATCCCCATATCTCGTCGCCCTTGACTATAGGTGCAGGTGATGGACTACATTTATGCATACCAAATTTCTTTAAGACTTTCTCTATGTATGCCTTTTGTGACAGTCCCAATACCCCTTTGTTTCTATCTCGGTGAATTTCGATCCCTAGAACGAATGAAGCTTCACCAAGATCTTTCATATCAAGTTTGAGGACAAAACTTCTTTGTTTCGAGAGTGATTAACATCACTACTAGCTAGTAGGATATCATCCACATCTGTGATTAGGAAGATAAACTTCCCATCTTTAAACTTTGCATAAACACGCTTGTCCTCTACATTCTCTTTAAACCCAAATTTTCTTATTGTAATCACAAATTTCAAGTACCACTGTCTTGAAGCTTGCTTTAACCCATATATTGATTTCTTTAGGCGGCATCTCATTCTCTCATTTCCTTCCACAACAAAACCTTTCGGTTGTGCCATGTAAACATTTTCCTCCAAATCCCCATTAAGAAATGCCGTCTTTACATCCATCGATGTAACTCTAAATCATAATGTGCTACTAATGCCATTATGATTCGAAGGAATCTTTACATGAGACTGGAGAAAATGTCTCATTGTAATCAATCCCTTCTCTTTGCGTAAAGCCTTTTGCCACAAGTCGCGCTTTATGTCTTTCTACATTCCCTTGGGAGTCATGTTTAGTCTTGTAGACCCATTTACACCCTCACTGCTTTGGCTCCTTTAGGAATAATTTCCAAGTCCTGCACTTTATTAGTCTTCATGGACCTCATCTCCTCTTCCATGGCCTCAAGCCATTTTGAGGAATTTTCGCTTCTCATGGCTTCTTCAAATGAGGTGGGATCATCCTCCATTTGAAATTCCTCTGTATGATAAATCTGATAATCATCAGAAATAGCTGATCTTCTTACTCTTTGAGACCTCCTGGGCCTCCTCATTTGGTACATCTACTGCTTGAGGTCTTTGTTGCTCCCCTCATCTGTGGCAATAGGTTCTATATGATCCTGAAGAACATGTTCTTCATTCTCATTCATTGTTGCCACAGGAGGAACAATAACAGGTGCTGGCACCACAGTGTCTTGCACCGTCGGTGCAGCGACAGTAGGTAGTGTGAAGAATGGCTCTTGAATCATCGGAGTGGGCGCATACACCCGCTTCTCTTCAAGGTCAATCTCACGAGCTACCATGCTCCCCTCATCATTTCATCCTCTAAGAAGACAGCGTGTCTCGTTTCTACAAACTTTGTATATCTGTCTGGACAGTAGAAACGATAACCTTTTGACTTTTCAGGGTAGCCAATGAAATGGCAACTTACTGTTTTGGGATCAAGTTTCCCAAGGTTTGGGTTAAATACTTTAGCCTCAGCAGACTCCCACACACGTAAGTGGTTTAGTGAGGAACTCTTCCTGTCCACAACTCGCATGCGGTGTTTTGGGCACCGACTTACTAGGCACTCTGTTGAGAATATGAATGGCGGTTTTCAACGCTCCATCCATAAACTCAATGGGAGTGTGGAGTAGCTCATCATACTTGCACCATATCCATCGAGTGCGGTTGCGTCTTTCAGCTACTCCATTTTGCTTGAGGTTCGCCCGGCATAGAATCTGGGCTACTATTCCATTTTCTGTGTAAAAACCTCGCAAAAGGTCCAGAACTTGTCCATATGGGGTATGTCGATCGTAGTACTCCCCACGATCGATCGGACTATCTTAATCTTTAAATCGTGTTGGTTTTCAATTTCAGCCTTAAATATCTTGAATTTATCCAAGGCTTCATTTCTTTCTTTGATTGGATAAATATATCCATAACGGAGTAATCATCTGTGAATGTTATGAACGAGTCATATCCATCCACACTTTTCACAGAAAAGGACCACAAATATCTGTGTGAATAATTTGTAGAACTCCTGTGCTTCTTTTAGCGTCTTTTTAATTTTCTTTACATATTTTCCTTTAATGCATTCTCTGCATTGTTCTAAGTCCGAGAACTCTAGTGGAGGAAGAATATCATTCTTTACTAGTCTTTCTATTCTCCCCTCGAAATATGGCCTAAACGATGCCATAATTTCGATGACTCATCTAGAGTTCTCTTTCGTTTCTGTTTACATTCGTGAGACGAGATTCAATCACTTTCTCGCATGCAACGTTCTCATTATCGCATACGACATTCACATCATCACACAATGATAACAAATAAAGCTCATTCTGTAATATGACAATACCAACACATTCTTTATTAAACATTATTTCGCACTTGCCATTTCCAAAATTGCAATCATAACCATCTTTGTCCAAATTTGACACACTAATCAAATTCCTCTGTAAAGAGGGTACAAAAAGGACGTCTCTAAGTAGAAGAGTGGAGCCATTAGCTAATTCTAATGAAAGATCGCCAACGGCTTCAACTTCAGCTTCGACTCCATTTGCGACTTTAACGCATCTTTCTTTTCTTTGCGTAGTCCTCGTCGAACGGAATCCCTGTAAAGAATTAGCAACATGAACAGTTGCTCCTGAGTCAATCCACCAAGTGGATTTCGAATATTTTACATACAGGCATTCATTAATAAAGGTAATGATGTTCTCACCTTTCTTAGCCATTATCATCTTTAAATAGTCAGGACAATCTTTCTTGTAGTGTCCCGTCTTCTTGCAGTGAAGGCACTGGTCTTTGTCTACAGCAAATTTGTTCTGTTGAGGCTGATGTACAGAGGCTTTGCCCTTGTTCTTTGAGAAGGGGTTACTGTTATAATTCTTTTCTTGTTTTCCCTCACAAAGTTGATAGCACCACCATGTGAGGATTTGATTCTTTCCTCCTCTTGCACGCACATGGCTATGCACTTTTCCATGTCCCATTTTTCGGGCTGCATATTATAGTTGACAACAAAAGTGTCAAACTCTTTTGGCAAAGAAGCAAAAACCAGATGAATAAGGAACTCATCCTTGAGAGCCAAATCCATCGGTTTCAGTTTAGATGCCAAGTTGCTCATTCTAAGAATGTGCTCTCTTATGCCATTGCCACCGCTGAATACTCTCTCATTGCAGTGCTTAATCACCGTGTAGCATAAGTCTTTGAAGAGCCAGTGAACTGACTCTTTATTTTATCAAGGTATTCAGTGACAGTGTCACACTCTGCAATTGAGCCCAGAATAGCAGGCTCAATTGTGTTCTTTATCACAGCCATACATTTCTTGTTGGCTGTGGTCCATTTCTTATGATCAAGATCATAAGACATCTGCAAGGGAGCATGATCCCTCTGTCTTTTCTGCCATGCAGTGTCATCCTCATTCTGTTCCCTCACCGCGCCAAAGGCTCGGTGGGACGTCTTGTAGTGAGGACCCAGTCCACGCCGACCAAGATAAAAGCTAAATCTAACTTTTCTTCCACTCTCCATAATTATCACCTTTGAGAGTGGGATTTCTCTAATACAACTCATCAAGTTGTATCCTCCGAAAAAATATTTCAAATACAAAGGAGAACGTAACATCAAAAATTATATGCCTTATTTCCAACGTTGGTCAAAAATACGACATACAATTTAAATCAATTTTATCATGCATTAAATCTACATCACCGTTGGGCAGAAATAGAAATAATGCATAAAATATCAATTAAAAAATTTATAATACTGTTATCATCAACGTTGGTCAGAAAATAACAATATCATAAATCTCTGAAATTATCTCTATTTTTCAAAATTAAATTCTCCTGTTGGTTCGAATTTAATAATGAAAATCAATTTAACATTAACTTTTGCAGCGGAAACTATAATTATTCAAAATAATTCAATCATTCAGAAGCATTATACTGTAAAAAATTTAATCTCTGAAAAATTAACACGTTGGTGCAAAAATTTACAGAGATTTTGGATCAAATTTCAATTAAATTCATCAAGGAAATGCTTCTGAAAATCAATAAACATTCTTTTCGGGTTTTACTGTGCAAAATGGCAATTCGGCCTGTTCCACGCGGCCGCGGCCCAACCAGCTGCTCGCTGCGCTCTCCCAGCATGACGCGACGCGCCCGCTGCCCACGGCGGCCGCGGCGGCCGTCTCGTCTCGCGCGCGCGCGCCTCGGCCTCACGCGCGCTGCGCGCCCGCGCGCGCGCTACGCGCGCGCTGCGCGGACACCGCGCCGCCGCGCTCCGTCACCGTCGGATTCGCATCCGACGGCTCGCTCTCGCGGCTGCGCGATCTCGCGCGCAACCTGGGCTGGCCGGATTTCTTCGCCGCTGGGCCGAAGTCGCCGCGAAGCGTCGGCTCGATCTCACCGCCGATGCGATCCGACGGCTCGGCGGGTTTGCGCCCGATCAAAACTCGCGCGCGGACGCCCCGAACCCTAAACACTTCTCTCTCTCTCTCTCGCGCCGAGCGGCGCAAGGAAGCGGCGCGCGGCGACTACGTGCACACCGCCGAGAAGAAGAAGAAGAGTCGGCGCGCGCTGGGCCTCGCCGCGGCGCGCGCGCCCCGAGGGCGCGCGCCGCCGAGCGGCTCCGTGTCGGCGCCCGTCCCCCGCAGCGTCGGCGCGGCGCGCGTGGAGCGCCGGCGAGCCACGGCTCGGCCGTCTCTCCCGACGCCGCCGACGGCAGACGGTGGTCCGTAAGTCGGTCTGTTCTTTTCTAGGGTTAGGGTTAGGGTTTAGCCCCAGTTCCCCTCTCTTTTCTTTTCTGTTTTCTAGGGTTCGGGGGGTTTCTTTCTTCGCTTTTCTTCACCGCACGCCGGTCAACCGACGGCGATCTCATTCCCCTTCTAGATCTACACCTAGATCTGCTCTGATACCATTGATAGATCTAGTTTCTTTAGGATCTCTAGGCTAGATCTAGCGGGGTCTTTTCTCTTCTAGGGTTCGAGTTCTTGAGGGCTACACTAAGAGGGAGAGGGGTACCAACCTTCGGGTGCAGAGGAAGCAGAAGCGGCCATCGCGGGTTCGTTGACGAAGATCCGCGCACGGCGGCGGACGGCCGGGTAGAGGTTCGGGCTCTCTGCGGCGTGTCCCGGCGGCGGTGTCTCTCGGCGGCGGTGAACGGCGCGGTGGTGCTTCCGTCGGCTCGGCGCCCCCTCTGCAGATCGGGTCTAGGGTTTGTCGGTGGGGTGACGGCGGCGCGGTCAACCTCGTGATCCGTGCCGCCGCCCCACTCTCAGATTTATAAGCGCGGCGACAGGGCCCACCACCAACGGTGGGGCCCCGATCGGCGCGGTCAAGGGTTGGGCTTTGGCCGTTGGGCCAAAGCCCTGAGATCACTCTAACAAGCATCACGTCCATATAGAGGGTGCTCTCTAATAATATATGCGTCATGCTAGCTAATTTTTCAGCAAACTGGCAAAATCGACAATAGGTAAACTTGAACGAAAAATAATACCGGATGAAACGTTGATGCGAAGCGATAATAAACATGAACAAATATTGAAACAGGGGATAGATGTAACTCACAGATTGATCACCACATTGATGTAAAGTAATATTGATCAAACTTGAATTACGAAGGTAAAATTCTACTAGTTGCGGTCTACTCTTAAGGTACAGAAAAAGTAGATGCAAAAAATAGTAAATGTTGACGTGTACGTGTTTTTCTGTCCACTGGTACAAGATATTTATAGCCTAAAACAGCCGACTCAATCTTGGATTGTATTTCAAGTCTCCCTCTTTGTATTGGTTCAGCCTCTCCTCGGATAGAGTCTCGGCCGCCTCCAAATCTTCTAATTTCTAATATCTGTTGATGATTTTCTTCTTCACATCTACCTTTTCTTAGTTAGCATCTTTTGAAAATTTCTTAGCATGACCAATGTCTGGCAAATCTCAATCTTTCCTTATAGTTACATCAAATGCTAAAAATATTTTTGCTGACTACTTTGCCTGCCAAAATCTAGCAGCAACACATGGCCCCCCCCCCCATTTTTGTGAAGGAGAAACCTTTACAAAAATATCAAACATCATTAACTATAGCCGATTTTTCATCCAGCTTAATCGTGTATTCTCCAAAATATCAGTCAAACCATAGAATATCCACATCCTCCAATTCTCATTTCTCGAGCTAATATGTTTTATCCACAACAGATCACCTCTTATTATAAAGCCTCATATCTCCCAAGCTTTCGTAACATTGACCTTCGTGATCAGGAATTCACCGAGGGTTACAAATACCATCAACTTAACAGAGACATTTTAAAAGGAAGACTGATCCAGCTACTGAAAAAAATTAAAGCCATTATCCAACTTCCAAGCAGATATGGAAAAACTACCCATCAATCTCTGAAACCCGAGGATGCAACACTTTCAAATTGGTCAAATTCCCCTGAACTCCAATATACAGTCTCTGGTCATAAAATGCACTCCCACATGTTCGTATTTTGATGCAACCTTTTAATTTTCCACATGGTTATGTAGCTTTATAGCCAATAAAAATTACTCGATTTCTCACCTTTAATTGCAATCTCCTCTAAACGCATTTGATGCTTGCCTTGTTCATAAGAACTCCTTTCTGAAAAATAGCGGCCCTTCTTCTAGCAAGCATCCTTTCTTTTCCCTCATCCATCCATTCCAAATTATCTAGCCACAACCTTACCTTGGTGATTGATAATTATTGTCTGGAAAAGATCCTCTACTTTCGTCCTGCTCTCCTTCCTCAGGCAGTTATAGCCGTAATCTACCAACTAGACCCAATCCTTCGCCACCGACAAAAGATACCCTCTACAGCTAGGGAAAAGGACTTGGTTTTTAACCTTGTTCTCCTTTTTGAAGCGCGCAAGGCCTTGGAATTTCTTGAGGCAATGGAGAGACGCATGGATACCTTGCCGATCAAGCAGCATCTGCTGATTTCGAGGAAACAAAGAATGGCTTCCTCTACGAGATTATAGGTCTCGTTCATTTTTTTAGCAGGCTAGAGGATGAAGTCAAGAGAACAAGGCAAATCTTGAAGACATTTGAGGATACAACCATCAATCCTCCTACTCAAAAAGCAAATGAAGAAGCTTATGAAGCCCAAAAGACCAAATCAACCAAGATTTGGGATTTTATTTTTCTTTTGACTTTGGCATAAAGCCTAAAGTTCTTGCTTTAAAGTGACTGGTCACACTATATGGCCAATATCAATAGAAAAAGACATTTTTCTTTAAGCTTAAATTTTGTCTATATTGGTAGGTTTTAGCCAAATATTTATATAACAACCAAATAATTTTAAAGAATGGTCGGCTTTCTAGCATGAAGTTTTTTGCTGACTCATGCATTAATCCAAATGCTAGGATGATACTTCTTTACATATTTCTCATTGATCGCTTTAGGCAATATTGTCCCCTCCAGTGTTTCCAGGATATATGAATTTCCTAGTACTAACCGGTGAATGCGA
The DNA here is from genome assembly GCA_036346575.1 of Dendrocalamus sinicus. Lineage (NCBI taxonomy): Eukaryota > Viridiplantae > Streptophyta > Magnoliopsida > Poales > Poaceae > Dendrocalamus > Dendrocalamus sinicus. Next base: position 2,765,169 of record CM070660.1, on the reverse strand, counting down.
TAAGGACCTTCCCATGATGGAGACCATTTGCCAAATCGATTATCCCTAGATCCAATAGGTAAGATAGATTTCCATAACAACTAATCAACCTAAAAAGACTTAACTCGGACCTTTTTTATTGCAAGCTTTGGCAACTTTTTGTTTATTTTTCTCAATCTCCTCCAAAGCTTTCAACCTTTCTTCAGTCAAGTGTTCTACGTTATCAACCAAAGCATCATGATAATATGCTACTATAAACCCTTAATGCCTAGCAATTCTAATGGATCCAATGTTGACTTCAACCGGTAACATCGCCTCTTTTCCATATACCAATTGATATGGACAATCCTTGGTTGCTTCATGATGTGCAATCCTATAAGCCCACGATGCTTCCATCGTCACCTCATGCCAATGTCTTCAATGCTCATCAATCTTCTTTTTGACCAATTTGATTAGGATTTTATTTGATGCTTCCGCTTGTTCATTAGCTTGAGCATAATATGGTGATGAAATAATTGGCTTGATATTAAGGGATTTCAAGTAATTTCTAACCTGATCAGTCATAAACATAGTTCCCTGATCAGTTGTGATAGTCTAAGGTACACCAAATCGATGCAAGATATGCTCTTCAATAAACTTGATCACCTCCGTATGTGTCACATTCTTCAAGGGGATGACTTTGACCCAATTAGTAAAATAATCTGTGGCCATTAGAATGAACTGATGTCCTTTTCTTGATAGTGGATTAATTTGGCTGATAATATCTATGCCCCAACCTCGCTGGCCAGGATTTGCGAGATTGGGGGCAAGACACAGGGTGGGTGCTAGGCGATGAGGAAGCCCTAGAATGTGTCGGGCGATAGGGTAGTCTCCCTGACACACAATTAGCAAGATGGTGATCCCTAAGGTGGTGCTATGTGATGGAAGCCTCTCTAGCATGTGTCGAGCGATGGGGAAGCCTCCTCGAAACAGGGATCAACATCATGATAATTGGGTGGAGTTGTAATACACTAAAGTAGAGAAAACATTCTGAACTCCTACTTGAGCATCGTATCTAAGAAAATGTGAATGAACCTATTGCAATTAGAGTCGGGGTGGCTATGGGTGAAGCGATACAAGCCTACGCAGCGCTAAACAAAATCATGAATTCACACCTATCTCCTGGACTAGAGGCTACGGAAGCCTCTAGGGGGTCTTTTCTCTAAATATGAATGTTCAGTAGATTTCTAAATTAATAATCTGGAATTCTTGCAAAAACTTAACAACAAAACCTTTATTTTCTATAAATCCTGGGAAAGAGAAAGAAATATAGAAAGAGAAGAGATTAAGGATGAGAAATAAAATGAGCATGAGCATGAGAATGAGGATTGGAATGAATGTTTCAAGAAATGTTAGATGATGAGCATTCAGTGCATTTTGATAATAACGCTTATTGAGTACTTTTGTACTCACTCTTACTATTATTTTTTTTCTTATTTAAGAGTATGTCAATTTAGAGAATAGCTAGGATCTGGCAGAGTCTACCTGGATGTATTTAAATACCACCTCAGATGGAATACCGTGGACTCAAAATATGATGGGTACGAGATAGACACCGCGTGTGGAGGTTGGGTGGAGTAGGCAGCAGACGGCAGTCGTCCTTGGTGAACCTGAGTACAATAGAGTGTAGTTATGTTGTGTTCATTTTTGGATAGTTAGTATTTAGAAACATTTTACTTCATAAATGCTGTAATATTCGAGCCATTGTGGCTTTGTATCAGTCCTAGCCCTGCGTGGCTATATATGTGTAATATTAAGTTTTGTCTTTAATTATTGTTCTACTGCAATACTCTGATAAGTTTATTATTCGTTAAAACAATGTTCTATCAGCTAAAATGAATAATAATCTACTGACTAGGTTTATTACCCCTTAGTAAAAATCCAGGTTGTCACAGCCTTCCTCACCTCGGCCGGCCTCGACGTTTATCGCATTGCAAGTCCTCATCATGGTCGGGTTAACCCTTGCCACTTGGGGGGAAGTGAGTCCTCCATTGGGCATACTGCTGTGGGGGATTTGGATCCCTCATCAGCCTTTCTTGCGGTGGGATCTTCGAGGTTCTGTGACGAATTTCCAAGGAGACTCTCACCGTCAGAGAATTGCATCGTCTGCTCGAAGTCATATTAGGCATCCATGTTGAGGACTGCATATTCGGCCAAATCAAACCAGTTCTCCTCATTTCACTCCCCCGCCATAAGGACATCATGAGAAATAGAACTTGCAGGCCAGAAAATTACCAGGATCTTGAAAGAAGTTGATCCCCATGAATGTCGCCAACTGTTAGTATTTTAATACCGATCTTACGTATGATTTGTTCAAATTCAGGGGAAACTCTTATCACTAAGATCTGATAATGCAGAAGGAAACACACGGGAATTTTTATACAGGTTCGAGCATTCTCTTGGGAGAATAATAACCTACGTCCTGGGTTGCTATTGCTCAGAGAGAAAAAATTATAAAATGTGTAATGAGAAATGCCTTGCACTATCTCTTGCTTGGATCCGCCTTTTCCCTACCTCTTTCCGACATCAACCTTTATATAGTGGATGAAGCGGTGGCCGTTATCTTGCGTCAAAAGACGTCTCAACGGTTCAGATGAAATCGTCTATTGGAAGTTATTGTGAGAGAGATATGAGAGCGGTTCGCCATACAACGGTTGTTGTCAGTGAGAGATCGTGTGCAGTTATTAAAGATAAGCGCACATTTTAACCATCTTGTCAGGCGACTCTACAAGGCACTAGATAGGCTATTCGTAGGAAAGTCTAAGACCAGGTCATAGGATATTTTACGAGTACATGGTCGTAAAGAGATATACAATCAATGAGTAGTCGCGATTTAACTTACAACTATGTAGCCATAGAGAGACATACGACAAATAAGTAGTAATAGTAAGACTTATAACTATGTGGTCGTAGAGAGATATACAATCAGTAGTAGTAGTAAGATTTACGATTAATAATTAGAGGATTAATATATCCTCGTTACCGTGTAACGAAAAGGATTGCAGAACTCGATTATAGTTGGATTGAACATGTGCGCAATGCACCAACCACGCGAGAGGGTTGAGCGCCACTTACCTCGAACGCCGGATACAAATCAATGGCTGCAAAATCTGGGCTCATCTTGCTCTGGAAATTCATACGAGGAGATGACTCGGTGCTCGATGGAGGTGGGGATGTGACTCATCTAACGGAAGAGTTCAAGCAACCTGTATATGTCTGCATTTGATCAGACGATATGACCATCCTAACTACTACTAGTTGATGACCCTGCAGTTCTTCCTGATCTCGCCGTGGCCGCGGGCCTTCACGTCGATGCCTCCCATCTTCACCATTGCCTTCTCGAACTTCGACTCCCACCTCCCGTCGGTGTTGGCGTTCTCGCGCACCATCCTCGCCGTCTCCCGCGTCGACAGCAGCGTGGCGTCCGACGTGAACAACACTTTGTGGTTTAGCACGTTCCTGTAGTACTGGCTGTCCAGCGCGGCCGCGGTCACCGTGTCCTGGTTCACCGTCGGGTTGAGGTCGGTCTTGCTTGGGTCGGCCGGACACCGCTTCAGCAGAGACCTCGCGAACTCCCCGTCGATGTCGGACGGCTCGGCGAAGCGGCCCTGGAAGGACGAGCAGTGGGCCCGGCCGACAGAGTGGGCACCGGAGAGCACGACCATGTCCTCGACGCCGAGTCCCTTGGCGGCGAAGCTGTCGACGAGCTGTGTAACGTTAAAGAACGGCGGGGGGAGGAACAGGAGCGTGTCGGAGGCGTTGGAGCGCCGGCCGTCGAGTCGGCCCGCAGGCATCTTGAAGTCGATCCGGGAGTCGCTGAGGAGGTAGGACGCGTCGCGCGCGGCGAAGGCCACGACGTCGGCGCAGGAGACCGTGCCGGGGCAGGCCTCCTCGACGGCGCCCTTGGCCGCATCGATCACCTCGAAGCCGCGCAGGCTCTTCTTGTTCGGCAACCCGAGCTTCTCCGGCTGCGGGTTCTCCGGCGTCGGGTCGAGCAGCACGGAAGCGTCACAACCCTACGCACACGACGCACTAGCAGATTAGCAATGCAAACGTCAAACGTGATGCGTGTATACGTGCCGTATGCGGATACGTACCTCGACGAAGCAGTCGTGGAAGAAGAGGCGGATGAGCCCGGCGCCGACGCCGGCGTTCTTGCTCACGGCCTTCTTCACCTCGGTCCTCACGATGGTTTCCGCCCTGGGACACGACGTCTTGTAGTAGCCGACCTCGAGGCCTCGGCACGCCGTGGCCAAGAGCAGCGCGCACGAGACCAGAATCGCAAGCCTGAAATTGGTGTCCATGCCTGTCCCTTAGCAACTGCGCGTCTGTTGCGTCGTGAGCTACTGTTAATAAGGCCGCTCTTTCATAGATGGGGAGCTCGGATTGTCGATGCAGTTTGACATCGACACAACGGTTGTGCTCTAACTAGCTCACGGCTGTGGCTATCTGAAACCTTCCTTGTTCCGAAGGAAATCCCTCCAAATGGCCAAATGCTGTCTTTTTATTGAACAAAACAGAGGATGTCAAAATGTGCTCACAAAACAGAGGATGCATTCTTTTTTGGGTTCAAGTTGGCGACCGGCTCTTTGCGCATTGAACGGAGAGCGAGCTGGGCAGCGCTCAGAACTGCCAAATGCAGTCAGCATATAGGTTGTACAGGCTAGCATCTGAAATCGCCTGCAAATGCAAAAATTTGCAAGTTTGGCCCTTGGCAGGTGCGAGGGGCCCATATGGAACTTCCAGCCAGTTTCAGATTCCAGCTAACATCAAACGGTTGTAGTACGAATGATCTGAAGATCCTGATGTCTGAACTCTGACCTTCATACCAGGAGACGCTTTGCCACCGTGCGTCTGCAATTTCGGTAAGCACCGTAAGCAGCTCAGCTAACATCTCACAACACTTGGAAGATACTTACTGCTCATATCCAAAGAATAAAGTAAAAGAGAAGAAAAGATGCTATGCCACTTGGGAAGCAGAATGCTGCTACACGTAAAAAGGGGAGCGCAAATACTACATCTGAAGAGGCAGAGTGACATCAGAAATGCAAATCACCATTCACCAATGCATTGTCATCAGAAATGCAAATCACCATCCACAAATGCATTGACATCAGAAACGCAAAAGCAAGATCGGAAAACGCAGCATCGACAATTGTATTGCATGCAATGCATCCATTCCGAGGTCATGACAATTTGCCAATTTTATTGAAACTGAACGAAAAACAGCACCCCTCCTAAGCCGTTCCCAAGCGACTCAGGGGATTACTCAGCCGCCCCGCAAAACCACCCCTCGCCACCGTATTTCCTCCCGCAAAACCACCCCTCGCCACCGCCGCCGGCAAGCGGCGGCAATAGCAGAGCCTCCCATAGCCGCTTGGCGGGCCAAGGGGTGATCTAGCGGCGTAGACTGGATCTGTCCATCTCCTTGGCAGATCTAGCCGGGAACGGTGTGGCGGTGTGAAGCCCGACGGCTGGATTTGAGGCGAGGAGAGCTGGAGGCGGTCGGGAGGCCACCTGGCGGCAGCGGCCATCACCTTCGGCTTCTCCATCGCGCGTGGGTGGCCACGGCGTAGAGGCGTCGGCTCAGATGGGTGAGCACGACGACAGCGGCGGGCGGTGGTGCTGGGCTGCACGTGGCGGCGCTCAGGGGCGCAGAGTGTCGCGGTCACGCGTGTGCTGCATGGTGGGCGGTGTAGTAGTACTTGGCGGCTCTAGATTATGGAGGTGCCCCCATGAGGTTAGGGGTTCAATGGAGGCTGGCGGGCCAAGACAGAATAAGGCGAGCGCTGGAGTTTGCCGGGAGCAGTCGCCAGAGTTGGATGGAGGTGATGGGGTCACAAATGTAGAGCCGGTCCTTTTTGCTCTTTTTATCCGGGGTCACGGCACGAGGATGATCTTGCGCTTCCATCTGGTGGAAGTCTGCCATAGCAGCGTTCTTCGGTGGTGATTGACCAGTGTGGGGTTCCCGATCGGCTGCTGCTAGCCTGTGTGGTGGAGGCCAGCCTCACCGTTGAAGCCACCACGATATCGCCTATGGTGGGCGCCCTGTTTCGGTGTTGGATCGGGGGCCGGCCGGTGCATGGCCGGGCGAGGCTGTGGCCGGCTGGCAAGCTGTGGTGTGGCCGCGGAGGCGGACGGAGTTGCTAGCGTGGAGGCCGACGGACGGTGTTGCTCTTGGGCTGGGTGGCCTTGCGAGGTGGTCACGCCTGAATCATGGCGGGTGACGGGATTGTTCCGTGTGGCGTGGTGCCGTGCTCTAGGTGAAAACCCTAGATCTTGCTCTCCTTAGCAAGATCTGATGATGATGACATCCTTGGGTGTCATTTCCTTCCTTGGAGGCGTCATCTTGAAGCTATACCTCACTAATCGCAGGGCCTTGTGGTATTTGTTTGGGATGAAAACCTCGTATCCGGTTCTTACCGGATCAGGTGATGGCGACGCCTTTGGTGCTGTTCCCTCAGAGGTGTTGCCTTAAAACACCTAAGTACCTAACCCTACCCTTCTTGTTTTTCTGCGTGTGCGTTGCTTTCATGTTGACCGATGCTTGTCTATCGACGACGATCTTCCTCTCGACGTCATTTTCCTTCCCTATTTGTGGCTGGGCTATCCTCGCAACTCGACGCTCAGGCCAAATCTGCCCTTCAGATGGTAGGGTGGCCTGGTGTGGCTCTCGTGTCAGGGTGGTACAGCGAGTGGTGCCTATGTACATCGACGAATGAAAGCCGACGGTCTTGACCGGCCATGTGGTTTTGCTAGCAAGGTAGCATTCGTCAGTGAAGACCATTTGTTGTGAGGTTATCACCGTATTCATGCATGCTGCCATGAGGCATGCTGCGGTAAAGTCGAAGCAACTGGGTCGAAGACGTGATGGATGATGACGATAACACGTGTTAGGTCAAGTGGTGGTGCTTAACAGTCGAGTTCGGCATCCTTGTCAATATTAGTTATGTTTATCATGGACTTTTGTCTTATTGGGCAATTGGAGTTGTGTTTTTTTGTATGTAGTACTTTCTTGAGCCTTTACTACTTCTCTTCTCATATGACTGTTTCTTCGGAAAAAATTTATCGAAACCAAGCTTTCAGGCACGTTTAGAACATGTGATGGCATATAAGCCGCATTTGACCACAGGAAGATACACTCTCAAGCATCTTTTCTTCTTAACTACACCCTTTGGAGCAAGATCAATATCATCAATGACCACATTTTTATTCAGTTCGCTTCCAACTTCACATCTTCAAGGTAGAACCGCTGACCTACAAGAAAGAAACCAATAAAACAGTAAATGATTACACTTAGCTCTGCCTAATAAAACAAGAACGAAGGACTAAGAGAAGAGACCCACCTTTCAATTGTTGTTCCTAGTTCAAGCAAGCAAGAACTTCAAGGAGGGAAGCAGCAAAATGCATCTGAACCTCCTCATCAATCGTCGAGAAGAGGGGCACATGTACAAACAGAGATTTGATGCCATGTTTCTCTGCAAACTGAAGAGACTGGTAGTACACATAGTTGCATACAAATCGACCAGCATCATCTGAAGGCATCACATCATAGCCTATCTTTCGGAGTGACTTGGTTAATTCATTCACTGGCAGGGTGGTCTTGTTGATCATGAAAAGTTCGTAAAAACGTGATTAATCTCAAGACCAAGAATTCTTGTCATGCAAAAACTCGAAAGCCCTAAAGATTGAACTTGTATTCATGTAATAGTGTGCATATAAAATCTGTAACTCCAGCAGAAATCGTTATTTGTTACAAGGAACAACATTTTGATTCATATGTAAAACATATCCAAACTGAACCTCTTTTTCTTTCCTTTCATTTGGCGAACACAAGTTGCTATTATTATGATAGGGAGAAAAAGACAAGGATTGGAATACCATCTTTGCTATTCCACCGCTTGTAAGAAAATAGAGATAAATTATTTGCTGTAGAAAATATGAAATAGAAGTAATAGAAAGGGAGGAATTCTTCGGTGGTACTTCTACAACTCAAGGCTTTTTTTTGGCAGCTACAGTCAAACATATTTATCAACTAATTTGGTCTTGATACGTTAAAGGTAAATAAAGTGTTGATAAAAAGGATTCATAGAAACATAATTAAATACAAGTAAAACGTCAAATAAACTACAACTGCAATTTTTCGAGAACACACTAGGACTGCAGTTTTTATCTATATTTCAACAAGCACCCATCATATATAAACATTTTAATTTTTACCTGTCTTGTCCGTGAGATGCTTCCATCAGATGGCACAATAAGGACCCTCTGCATGGGAACAATGAAGCTGATAAAAAGCATTGACAAGATTTATTTGTAGGTGGAGACAAAAAAATGTATGCAATTGCACAACGCCGCAACCTGAGGTTTCCATCCTAGCTCATCTGGACAACGGAAGGTGGCTTCATTAACAGCTTGATTCTCAAGAGCAAACCTTGTTGCACCACTATTGACTCCAAAGTGGATCTGAAAAATGTTCCGTACAAAAATGGATTTGAGTGATACTGAAGACAAACTAGAAACTTTTCTTTTCTTTTCAGTGAGGAAAACATCACAATACAAAAGATGGTGAGTGTATGGCAACATGTAAATGAACAATATACGATCAAATAAAATTATAAAAATCAAGCATTGGTTTCCAATTCCCATTTTCCAAAGCTTTTGGTTTTTCTCAATCTTGAATGCTGTAAGTTGACCAAATTACACTATCAAATAGGAGAGAATTTTTTTGTATTTTAATTTATAAGTGGAGCTTCACTGTAAGGCAATGGTGTTATAAAATGCACAGCAAATATAGATGATCAAAAGAACGGGAGACAAAAATTTAACATTGAAAACCCTTCCAGGAAAAACTTCAACGTATTTAAACCGTGCGGGTACAGGTACATATATAAACTAGGAAACAAGAGTCCCTAACAGAGAAGGAAACCGAATCAGAGTCGGATACGCCTGACATTGCCACATCTGACACAGTTCGGTGCATGCACTACTCGGCGCCACATTTGGCGCAGTGTCCGGCATGGACACAATGACGAGTTCGAATCACACATGGTATATCAACTAGCAATTGCCACTGGCATCAGCTGCAGCCTGCATCCAAAAGTGGACCTCCAGCACTAGGTACTCACCCAGTTATATGTAATCCTAAATTATCATCAGTGACAACTGCAGAAGCCTAGGAAGTAATGGTTGCAAATGGTGGTTGTTCCGAATTGGGAGGTTTCTTGAATAATCTAGGAGGAGAAAATTTATGCAAACCCATCCAAATGAAGAAAATATCAATTCCTATATCCATGAAATCCAACAGAATTCATAGTTCCAATTGGCAATGCATGAAGAAGCTTTCCAGTTGAACTAAGACAGCTTTAATGTTAATTGGCAATGCATGAAGAATCTTTCCAGTTGAACTAAGATAGCTTTAAACTCCTGGCTCAGAGAATAAGAAATTAAGAATGCAGTGAACAATAGAATGCAGACATTTTAGCTAAAAGTTAATGTTGCTTCATCTAGCATGATCCTAGAAACACATTATCAAGTCAAAAATAAGGTGAGCACTAACCCAAATCACTTGCCCCTGAGCTGATGACTCATTCTCTCTGTCTGCAATCGAAGATTCTAAAACTTCACATAGTGTGCCAAGTGCTCCCTGCCCCGCAGTTTTGAGAACTGTGCAGCTTCCAAGTACAAGATTTTTTGGTAACCCTCTCTTTTCCATAAATGATCTAATATTGCTCACAATTTTCTCAGTTGGGTTCTCAGCAACCCCATGAAACTTCTCAAATCCAGTAACGTGGACAGTCACAACTGAAGGTCCTTCTGATCCCATTTACCCTTCTGAGAAACACCAAACAACAAAGACTCTTACTCCAAAAACCTGAATTGAACATAGATCACAAATGGATAAATATTAGCAAGGCACAAAATTTACCAGACACAAAACAATGTGTCAATACCATCAGTATGAACTTATCAATTCCTAAGACATGAAGCAGAATTCATTGCAGACAGTTCCAACTGCCCCCAGGAAAGGTACTCATGCGTACAACATGCAAATCAAAATGTTGTCAACAGGGCAACACAAAGCAGCAAAAGTAAAAATCATAGCACTCCTGAGTTAATCAACAAGTAAATTTAAACAAGAATCAGCTTTTTTTTCAATCAGCCCAGTCACCTAGCCAGAAAACACTCACGACTACAATCTTCGGAAATGATAAAGCAATCATTGTTCTCAGTATTTTATTAGGAAGTGAACAACCCTCCAAAAAATAGCATCTCGCAGAATGCAAAAACAAGTAGGAAATAGAACCTAATTCTTGATTGAAGTGATGAGAACATTGTCTAAATTCCAAAATACTAACTCCAAACAAACACACCGCAGTACCAGACTGAAATCTATAAAACATATCTGATGTCTGTCTCCGCAAAAGCAAGCCTGACCACAAGAACAAGAACAAATCTTCTAAAAAGCGAAGCTCCTACACACAGGAACTAGCAAGTATCCTTCAAAGAAGCCGCCTTTCAATCTCATAACTCCGTCACAGTTAATCGAAATTAGAGCTCACCTAGAACAAACATCAACTAAGAAGTAAGAATCATCAGCTATTCTATATGTGCGTAGACGGAAAACTCCATCACATGAGCATAATCAATCATACTGAAATCGATGTACACTTATAGAAAACACACACGGAAAATAACATAAAAGGCAACTGTTTTCTAAGCATACTGTGCTTAATGTTTATTAGTCAACTCTGCGCAGCCTAAACGTCAAAATCACCCAAAACCAGCAGCTCAGAGAGCTACACAAACTCAGAAATCCCAATTATCCATTATTCCATGCCAATCAAACACCAGGCATGAGCCCATACATTGCTTGCAACAAAAAAAAAACAAGAAATCCACGAGAACCCAGAAACTAATCCAAGAAAAGCCACCACCTTTGGGTCCGATCACCTCAAAAGTCCCCTCAACCCCCCCACCCCACCCCAACAAATCCACCAAAACAAGCCCAAATTTCGCACCGAGCAAGAAATCCTCGCCTGCCCTGCCCTCAGGAGCCGATGGGGGTGGGGGGGGGGGTGATTGCGCCGCACGGACACAATCAACCGCACCAACCACAGCCATCAGCCATTCAACACAATACCAAACTATCAACCAAGTATACAAAATTCTCACCCTGGGAGTGGAGAGACGGCAATGATGCAAGGAAGCCAGGAGCCAAACTTCTAGGACGTTCCTCGCAGGAATTTTTGCCTTGGAAGAAACGGAGAGAGAGGTGGATGGGAGCCAGCCAGGCAGGCGAGGCCGTCCTTTTAAAGCGCATCGCATCGCACAGCACACGGGATGAGCCGTAGAACTGTAGGCGTGTTAGAACTGCGAAAGCACCCGCAGGGCGGTGGGTCCCGCACGGCAGTGACCAGTGGTGCCGGCTGGATGGGGCCCACACTGTGAAATTAATTATGCTTGGTGGATTCGGTGTGGTGGGCAGGGCTGCTTGATGCCGTGGAGTGGACACGCGGAGTATGAAGACGCCATGTACAACATGGCCAAAAATGTACTTGGAGCGTGGAAATATCGTAGGAACTTACAGATATGCTGCAGAAAACTGAATAACTAGCCACATAGGCGTGGCGCAACGTCACACCAGGCACCGTGTGGACCGAAGTAAAAGTGAAAAAAATTCGCAGAAAAAAGAAAGCGAAGGGGTTTTTCACAAAAAATCGTGGGCCTTTTCGCAATAAAAGGAGATCAGAGGGGTTTTTTCGTAAAAAACCGAGGGCCTTTTCAGAAGAAGTAAGGGCCTATTCGTAATTACGGGAAACCTCGGGTCGCAACCCAGCAAAAAAAATATATGCAGGGGTTTATTCAAAAAAATACAGGGACCTTTTTGCGATAACGGAGGACCTATACGTAATTTTCCAAAAACTGAGGGAAAGTGCCTCGGCCGGCCGTACGCAGATTCTTCTAGACACGCGCCGGCTGGCCGAGGATTTGGGCGACGTGGACGCGCTGGGGGGCGGAATCCCCCCGGAAATGTTATGGTTATGATTTCTTCCTTTGGGTTATTTTTGATACGGCTTATAGTTTTTAGCTTAAAATTTTGAATTATGGTTGTTCGTAAGAGAGTACGGGACTCCCGCTTTGAAAAGGTATACCGTTTGAAAGATAGTTACTGTAGTATAAGTCAAAAGTCATAAGCAGTAAACCGAAAAGAACCCAGCAATTACCGCTGCCGAATTACTTTTTGACCAGATCATCTAAAGATGGAGAGCGCATTCAATTTATAGCCTAAGGTCATGTTCATATTGGATGAAGTCGATGGTTTTTAGTTGCAACTAATATTTTTTTGGTTAAAAATAAATAGTAGTGGCCAAAAAAAGTTGCTTTTAGAAAGAAAAAAAGATATGAACGGTGGAAAAAATGATGGAGGGATACGTGCACAAGACAGGAGCAAGAGGAGTGGGCTGCGTTATATGCCATTGACCCCTGCCTTATCTCCAAAGCAAGAGGAGTGAGGAAGTCGAGTGTTCAAATTGATTCCTAGCTTCTTTAAATAAAAGTCAATAACAGAAATTAATATAAATATACTCTAAGATTATCATATTTTCATACCAAAATTTAGCAAGTACACACACACACATGGAACACTGAAAATGGGGCACCATGATTTCAAATGCATCAATTCCATCTAAATTCGGGTATATTTTTTTAAAATATCAGTTTTAGGGTATATACTCATCTATAACAATTCAAATGAAACATATAGGTTTGAAAAAATATACTCAAATTTAAAGTTTTAAACGAATTTAGATCACATATTTTGCTGATATATATAATCAGCATATACATATAATCAAACTATCATAAAAAAGGCAACTACAATTCGAAATTTAGTTCAAACTTGTTTGAACTAGTTGGTAAACTAGTTAAACTTAACATCTAAGAAATTTTAAAATTTTTCACACATGATACATAAGTATTTTAAACTATGGTGCGGGGACACCAAGGAGCACTCGTTATTTTTACTATATATATGTATATATGTGTGTATGTGTATGTATATGTATGTGTACATGTATGTATGTGTTACATATACATATATATGTATATGTGTGTGTATATATATATATATATATATATATATATATATATATATATATATATATATATATATATATATATATATATATATAGGACTAGTGTTTCATGCACCATGGTGCCTAGGCACCAATATCAATACCGTTGATTTGCTTTGAGATTCGCAATGTTTGATGTGGGTATCTTCATATACCCATAAAAAAGTATATTTGAGATGTCAAACTCCGAAAAAAATTAAATTCAACTTCAGTTTAATTAGTTTGAACTATTTTTATGGTATGTACTCACTGTAGTCGCATTGAACTCAAAAGTAGTTTAAACTAGTTTGAACTGAGTTCAAAACTTACTTACCATAAATATATCAAGGGTATAAAACATTTTCATACCCAAACTCAAAAAAAATTATCAATCATACACGTGTATCGGATGTTGGTGCCTAGGCACCATGGTGCCTTATGTAATTTTCCTATATATATATATATATATATATATGTATGTATGTGTGTGTGTATATGTGTATATGTATGTATATGTGTATATGTATATATATGTGTATGTATGTATGTATATGTATATATGTGTATATGTATGTATATAAATGTGTATATGCATATATATGTGTATATGTGTGTGTGTGTGTGTGTGTATACAGCGTTTCCCCCAAAAAGATTGATTCAGAAGCAACGTCGGACGTGACCGTGTGAGCTCATGGCTCTTTATCTGCTTTCGCAAGCGCATCCGCAGCAGTCTTCAATGATTGCAGTGCAGCAGTTGTGTACTTATCGAGAAGCAACTGATCGGGCGATTAATCACATAGAAATTTAGACTGAGCCAGGACAAGAAATCCACTACCAAATCATCTTCAATCCAGAAGCACACTTGATCTGAACATCGTTTTCCCAATTAGGCAGCGCAACACCAAGCATGGCTGCGTCTTTTACTCTGTGAACCAGAAGTAGTGAGTGATTACGAAGAATCAACCAACTATGATAAACTAGTGTACCCTTAAAATATACTAATAACAAGCTAAAGACAGATCATTAACAACCCTAAAATGGTACAGGCATCTTTTGCAGCTTCTCGGTTGGATTGTTCTGAATGCTCAAATCGTTTGTGCAGATAAGAATAACCATGCACTCATCCAACTTGTTTTCTTCTGACTTAGATGTGAAAAGAAATAAACAATTGGAACAAAAAGGCAAAGTAACTTGGATCAAGTTCTCAAAGAAACCACATGTTGTGACGGCATAAAAAGGAGACGACGGAGGAAAGAACAGGAGAGACTACAACGTAGCTGAAAATGCAAACGTTTGTATTGTACAGAGTCACATGGTTATACTTTAAATACTGGGAATAAGCTCTAAAAATTTCTCAATGAACTTGTAAAATGAGCTACACAAGTAATACAACTCTACACAAGTGAAAAATTTCCATAGAGTTCAGACGGTGATAGTGAAGCCTGAAATGCAACGAGGGGCAGCACACATGCATTCAGATTTCTTGCAGATGATCTCTCTTTACCCTCTTCTCTCATTTTTTTACAGGTGTGTCTTATGCCCTGGAAAACAAATGTCAGCTGATAATGTAAGGATCATAATGTTCTCTAACAACTTAAGAATCATAGTGATCACAATTATGCTATAGTTGTTTTCACAAAGATCATAATGGCATAGTACTAACTTACAGGAAAATAATAGCCTTGTTGGTGGCTGCAAGGAATATGAAATCTCAATAAGGCCCGTGAATATGTGTGATTTTTTGCCATTTAATCAGTGTGACAGTGTGGACCTTGTGGTTTGGCCCTTCTAGAGTGACAACTAACGATTTAGTGGTATTATAACCACTTTCGTAAGATTCTCTGTCTTAAAATGGGAAAAAAGTTTCTCCATAAAAGGTACGTAGCAGTAGTGAGTGTGATCACAAGATGGGAGATTCGTTTGATTAGTCAGCTCGAACAAGGCGACACGTTTTACTACTGATTGTTAACTCGATCACCATTAATTAAAGATGCCGTTGCTTCTCTCATTTTAAATCAATATTAGACCGTGTAAAGAACGGCAGGTGTCATATTCTCCCGTTAGATCATCAGCCTTATCTCCTCCTGGAATTGTTTATCAGGCTAGATTCGCACATTGCCACCTAATTGAATCGTTTATCCAACACCATGTGGAGAAACGAAAACATTGTTAAACCTACAGTTCGTTAAACACGAGTTATTCTCAGAATGCACTTACATCCATGGAAGCTTTTAGATTTTGTTTTGGATGAAAAAAGCTTTTAGATTTCAAATGGCCAAGTCTAATTGTACATGACTAATCCCTGCCAGTGTGTGCTAAGAGGTGATTGAACACTCCTGGATATTCACTACACGAACCCAGAAATGATTTTGGTTGTACCTGCTAATACCAACCAGTTCGTTCATCTTGCTTCTTCTGTTCCAACCACTAGTGAGGCTTATGTCCTTTCAATTTTACGATCGAATTGTTAATAGATTAGGCAAAGTGTTGGTACCTACAGTCATTCACCTAATGGAATTAACAAGCAGACACTACATATAGGAACACAGCACTAAAGTAATATGTGATGTCCTTTCAAGGCCACATCACTAATACAAGTGCTCAAGGTTGTCAGAATCTCGATTCTGTCATGTGATTTTAAGATTTTACGATCTAAAATTGATTAAACCGATACGATTCTATAATAGAATCTTAATGTTCTTACGATTTTACTCAAACTTTTATAGAATCATGATGAAAATTTTCATACGATCCTACTCGATTCTGTTGATTCTATTATTTTATTCTAAATGATTACTTGCATACTTCCTTTTAATTAAAATTTTTCATTTTTATGTCTTTATATTCACTATAATTATCATAAAATAACACATGATCTTATCTTTACTCTACAATTTGTAAAGAAAAGTTCAAAAGACATAATTTTAAAAGGTAGTAGTGTTATAATATACTGTAGATTTTTAAAATATTTCTTTGGTAGAATCAGATAAGATCTTAGATTCTACATCGATTCTACGATTTGCGATCCTACCAAAGAAACTTCGATCCGATTTAGGATCACGATTTTGATAACCTTGCAAGTGACTAATTCAATATCTTAAATGTGCCAAAGGCTGGAAAAGAGGCAGGTAACAAGAGGGGCCAAGTAAATACTATACAAGTAACAGGCAGGCAGCTGTTTTATTCTTCGCAGATTAAGCAAAGCAAGTTGAATTCAGTGGGTGGATTGGATTTCCGGCTTCTAGAATCTAGACTGAATTATGTATGAATGATGCGACGAGAGAGATGTCTATGTACATCGTTACTTTAAAGAGCTATCATAGAATGAGATCGCTGCTTTCACCTGGAAGGTAGCAGAGCCGGAGTCACATCTTTCGTTGGAAACCCAGCAGAAACCGAAACAGCAGCCAAAGACCAACGGCGGCCGTGTCTCCAGATGCTTTTGTTTTGGCGTCGCTACCTTGTCCAGACGTACGCGCACACGCACGTTGCATCCATCGGATCGATCTCGACAGCGAAATCCGCAGCAGTGTGGATGTCTTGTGTAGCCTTTCCGATCCGCTGTTGAAAAAAGAATACTTTCTGACGGTGTTCGACCGCCCAATTCCTCCTGAACACTCATCTTGTCCTCCTGTTTACTGTATCCATCGTTGCGTTTTGCATCTTCTCCGTCTGTTTCACCGAATTATGACACAAAAGAATTTGCATTCTCGAATCCTCCGCAGGTCAGGAGACCCATGAACGGATGTTCTTGCAGATATCGAACCTGAAAAAAGGAAACCTTGCAGTAACAGTATCGCACTGGGAGAGCACGGCAATCCTCCAACCCCAACACCAAGCAAAAAAAAAAAGGTACCAGTAGATGGCAGCTTCGTTCTAGAAGTTTCTAGAGCCAGGAATTGCGCGGTGGGAGTTCAGAGCTCAGAGTGGCCTATTGTCACCGCCGGCGCCGTCGTCCGCTACGTCGGAAGCTTCTGGAATCTTCGAGAAACCTGCCCTCTTCCAGTAGTCCATCGCGGAAGGTCTCTTAGGGAAAACGTCCCTCCACTACGCCACTACGACCAATCTGGACCGCTAAAGTTCGATCTAACGGTGTCCGGTGGCCCGAGTGGACCGCGTTGATCATGGCGATCCGATCCTTGCGGTGCTTAACAGATAATTATACACAATACAGGGACTCGTTTGAAAAAACACCCATCGCCGCTCTACTAGCATCGATCTGGACCGGTAAGTGAGATCTAACGGTGATACAATTTCCGGAGGGTTCTAAAACAGAGCCGAGACGGATGCCTCAAATTGGCCCGCAAGTGTCGTTTGGCCCATACACACCCGGCCCACCAGTCCAAGCCGGCCCACCTAACCAAGTGGCGCGTGTGCTCTTGTACTGCCGTGCCACGACTCCCTCTAATCTTCCCCCGTTTCCTCGGAAACCCTAACGCCCACCGCTGCGGTGACCGCCTCCCAATCGGCTCCCGGTGCGTTCGATCGCTCGCTCGCTCCTTCTCCTCAAACTGCGAGCGCCGGATCCCTCTCTCCTATCCGATTTCTCTGCTCGTTTGAATTTTTTTGGGGGTGAATCGTCTCGGCCTTTGATCCGCAGGTGCGTACTAGCTAGTCGAGCAGCGGCTGCGGCAAAGCGGAATCGACCATGGCGACCCGTAAGTTTCGATTTTTGTGTGTACTTTTTAAGCGTGTGGTTGTGCTTAGAAGCTGGGTAGCTTCGGAATGGCGTTTGTAGTTCTCTAATCCTCTCGTTTAGTTACTTCGATGATCAGATGAACTGATAATTGGTTGCAACAGCTGTAGTGGCCTTTTGTAGATACGGATTAGCTTTTGTGGATGACTCTTGGAACTGCTTGGCCGTTGTCGCCTTGTTGGATACCAATTTTGTGGCTAGATGCTTAGATGAGTAATAGCTGTCACTTAAGAAGCATGTTAGAGGTAGGGTTATAGGGTATAATTTCTGCGTCTCGGAAAGTATTTGATTGTTTGGATATGTTTTTGCCGAGCACGCTATGTTCAGGATTTAGAGTTCAAGACTTGTGGTTAGCTTTGACTTTGAGAAGAAGAGTGGTAACTAATTTTTCCTCTCTGCGTGCTCGGGTGATGGTTTGGTTTTGAGTTTGTAGCATCACAATTCCATATGTAGCTGGTATCATTGTCCCTTGGAATTTATGATATTTAATCGTGTAGCATGCCTCTAATTGGATAGGTTAAGATAAGCACACATCTGTTTGTGTTTTTTTATTGCTGTTCCTTTTTTAATTCGAAACTTGTGGCTGATATTCTACTCAAATTTTTACATAAAGTTTTTGTATTTTGATCCGCTTGTTCTTTAAGGCGGAAATACTCACGCATTGAGATTGTATTACGAGCCAATGGCTTATATAGACTACAAGAGATAAGACGGTTTCCATACAAACCGAATCCATGCCAAAAAGGAATCCTAACAATCTAGGAAACAAACTAGGAACGAGCGCCTTGATGCTTGGAACCGTGATGGCCTGTGTCCATAGCGCGGCCTTAGCGGCAGCCTCCTCCTTGGTGGCAGCTTGGGCTATGGCGGCGGGGTCGGTCGGGGCAATCATGAGAGAGAGAGAGAGAGAGAGAGAGAGAGAGAGAGAAATAGGGGACGGGTGGTGGGATGGTCTCAGGAAAGAGCGCTATGATACTGTGAAGGCGGAAATACTCATGCACTTGAGATTGCATTACGAGCGAACGGTTTATATAGAGTACAAGAGATAAGACGGTTTCTGAATAAACCAAATCCATGCCAAAAAGGAATCCTAACAATCTAGAAAACAAATTAGGAAAGTTATCTTCTATAGTGCAGATATTCGGATCTTGATTGGCCGTGGTCATATGACGGACCATGATCGTTACAACCACTTGTTGCTTACGACCACCTGTGTAGTCTAACAGTTCTGGCGTGTACGTTCTGTAGGTCTTCAGTTTGAGAACAACTGCGAAGTTGGTGTTTTCTCCAAGCTGACAAATGCCTATTGTTTGGTTGCGATTGGAGGGTCAGAGAGCTTCTACAGGTTAGTGATGCATTTTTTTAGCTGTTGGGCAACTTTAGGTGGAAGCAGAGGAATGCATAACTGGCTAACTAACTGCTTGTTCTTTTAAATGTTCTGCAGTGCATTTGAGGCTGAGCTTGCAGATGTCATTCCTGTGGTCAAGACCTCTATAGGTGGTACTAGGATAATTGGTCGACTGTGCGTTGGTTAGTATTTGAGCTTGGCTTCTCTAATCTAAGTTATCCTTTCTGCTTGCTTTTAAATTTGTTTGCCACTTTGATGACCCAGGAAACAAGAATGGACTTCTCTTGCCACATACTACCACTGATCAAGGTACTTTATTTAAGTGTCTTGCTGTATACTGTAAATGTTTGCATTCATGCTTACATTGTTTCTCTAAGCTCTGTGTTATTACTTACATCCACATGTGCTCTGATGGTACAATGCACTTCACCGCTTGTCATTACAATTTATTTCAAGGAAGTAGCTATCCAGATTTCGTGTTCACATGCTTTTCTTGTTATATTCCTTAGCAGCATTTGTTTTTCATATTCCTTAGCAGCATTCGTTTTTCGTGGATTTAACCATTTTGTTTAGGAAAAGTTTGTTTTCTACTTGTAAGATGATTTGAACACCTCACAATTGTAGAGAGGTACAATCATGTCTATTGGGTAAACATTGCAGGTTTGTGTTGTTGAGTTGCAAATCTGTTCCTGTGCATCTACCTGAATAATAGGGATGGGGTTTATCTTGGCAGCTTTATTGGATTATGTTGTGAAATATTAATATCTTTTGTACTATGGGATACAAATTTAATTATTTTCTACACTTACGGGTTCCCTGCGCTTTGGAATTGTTTAGAGCTTCAGCATCTCAGGAACTGCTTGCCTGATCAAGTGGTTGTTCAGCGTATCGATGAAAGGCTATCTGCCCTTGGCAATTGTGTAGCCTGCAATGACCATGTTGCACTTACACACCCTGACCTTGACAAGGTAAACCTATGTATCTCTGGTGATGTTTCCTGACCTTTGCCCTTTCTCAATTATCTCTAACTAAAGTATTACTGTTGTTCAATTCTCCAGGAGACTGAGGAGCTTATTGCAGATGTGCTTGGGGTTGAGGTGTTCCGGCAGACAATTGCCGGAAATATCCTTGTGGGGAGCTACTGTGCACTCTCTAACAGGGGTGGCTTGGTATTGTGTTAACTGCATTTCCACTTCATCTGATCTATTTTTGGTACAAATGTTCCATTTTTAATGTAGAATACACTGGTGAAACAGGTCCATCCTCATACTTCCATTGAAGATCTTGATGAGCTGTCCACGCTCCTGCAAGTCCCTCTTGTTGCTGGAACTGTGAACCGAGGCAGCGAGGTCATTGCTGCAGGCATGACAGTGAATGACTGGACTGCCTTTTGTGGCTCAGACACAACGGCCACTGAGCTCTCAGTCATTGAGAGCGTCTTCAAGCTGAGAGAAGGGCAGCCGAGCGCGATTGTCGATGATATGAGGAAGTCGCTGATTGACAGTTATGTGTAAAAGATCTAATGTCTTGCGGATGTGTGGTTCTCAAATCTCAAGCTTAATACTGTGCTAAGATCAACTGCAACTATACTCGTGTAATCAGTAGCGAAAACCTGCCCTTCTGAGTTGTTACTTGTGGTGGTGTATCTTTGTCTTCTGAATTGCAGACTTATGCTTTGTTTCTTTAAAAGCTATTTGGTCGAAGATGGCGCTCATGCACTATGATACTTTGATTTTGTTGGGGCTGAATTCATCAACTCTGATTGCTATTCTCAGGAAGAAAACACACAGACGCCTTTTCTCTTAGAACGACACACGCACAGAGCAAGGAGAATGAATAAACACATGATAGATTTCTTTTTTTTTGTGGTGACACGCGCATTTTCTTCTTTTCTGTTATTCACTCGCGTCTCAAATTGCTCTACAGATTACATGGTTTAAATTGATACAACTGGGATGTATATGTAGGCCACTCACCCATGATCCTCATAACTCGGCGCACACCGTATACCGCCCGTAAGACTTGTTTAACTCATTTACTCAGCTATTACTCGGATTTACAGTGATGACTTACGACCACTGCGTCTTGACCACAGCTGCTCAACTACGGTTGCTACTCGACTTACGAGCACTTCGACCACGGCTTCTCGACCGCATCTCTGGCCACACAGGTCTTCTGAGTATCAACCGAGTACTTTGGCTTACGAGTATCGACCAGATACTGTAGCTTATGACTGTCGACTGGTTTACTATACTCCGAAGTATCCAACTACTCCAAGTATCGACCAGGTACTATAGCTTACGAATATCAACTAGGTATTGTAGCTTACGACTATCGACCAACGTCTATTGATCGGTTCACTATACTCCGGAGTTTCCATCTGTTCTTTGACTCCGAGATCTTTGACTTCACGATTACACAATACTTGACACACGAGTACTTGATGCATAACTACATAGTACTCGACACATGAGTCCTCGACACCGACCACATAGTATTCGACACACAAGTACTCGATACATAACTACATAGTACTCGATACTGACCACTATCAACAACAATATTAGTTCCAATAGATTTGCAGTTCCTAGTATAAGGACATCTTGTTCGAGCAACAGTTTTTAAAGTAAGAATTTTGGTTACATCCTACATGCACGGTTCCTACAACGTTGTTCAAAAACCGTCTTGCTCGGTTACAGCAAATGTTTTCATAAGCTCAAATTTGGCTTAGTCAAGTTCTAATGTTCAGTCCCAGCAAAACACCGGAACAACAGTATATAACAAGCTCCCCAGAACACCACAGCTTCACATGATTCACATCACACCAAGGTCCCAGATCAGCGCACAAGCTCTCTATAACATCACTTTATAAATGCACTGCACATGGTGATGGAATACAGAAATAGGCAAAGGAAATGCGGCCATGTGCCTAATTCTCATGTAGAGGAATAGTGGATCACACTAGGAGAGAAATCTTGATGATGTATCAGCCTATGATGTGGCCTTTCACTGTGGGATGGTGGCACTCTACCAGGCCAGATTGACAAGTTGCTTCCCTTGGCATTCCAGAATGCAAGCCATGGTTAGTTCCCTCAGCTGTTCTTCCACAATTTCCATGGGAAGGGAACCATCCACAACCTTCATGAAACAAAAGAATGCAGTAAGTCATTCAGGTTCACTTAAAAAGTGGTTGGCAAAAGAACTATCTATTGTGGGTTCTGTCGAAAGAAATCAGTAAATTCTAGAGATGCTATCGATTTCTTCTCAGTTTTTAGGGAGTTTCTACTTTGTAGAGAGTAATCTTAGAAGCCATGGAATAGATCACGGCACCTCCAGCTCCCTTGAGTTCATACATAACAACAACTTGAGTTGCTAGCAAACGAGGCAAAGCAAATCAAAGGGCCATATCTCAGTGACTTTTTGCAGATATAAGTTACCTTCCATGTTGAGTCACGGAGTGAATGGTAATGCTCAGCAACTCTTTTTTGGAACTCAATTCTTTCATATCTCTCACCCCCATAGTCTCCTCTTTCAGCTGCTTTCTGAAACAGTAATTTCACATTTAATGTTTAAGAAAAATTGGATAACCCAAGTAAACCATTGAAGTGAAGGGTAACCTTTAATGATAGATTAGCTATGATATTCGGGTGGGCAAAGAATATTAAAATTGGACATAGCATGATGGTCGGGTGGGCAAAGAAATTTGCCGAACAATAGTTTTTCTTTTTCATGTGTTCTGCCTTCAGCAGAATGGTGCAGAATTGAAGTGGATTGTTTTTTTGTGTTTCAGCACAGAAACCAACCGAGGAACACCTTACGTCCTTACGTGCATAGCCATCACTGAGTTTTGTCTTATATGGTTATTTGATTGGATTGTGGCTCTACGATGGCCATCATCACTATGGTATGTAAAAAAAATGATACAACTCAAATGCAAGAAAAAAGACTGAAATCAGCATAACAAACAATGAAGAATCCTGAAATCTGTCACATTGAATGCCATAGGCACCCTCGCAAAAAAACAAAAATAAAAAACCATAGGCAGAATGAGAACCGATGGAATCATGGAATACCTCTGGTTGTACATCCAGATATATTGCAAGATCAGGAGCTAACAGTCCAACTTCAGGAGCCTGCAATAGGAAAAAAGAGGCATCACTTGTCAGCATTTTATGCAAAAGAAAGCACACGCCTTGCTATACGTCTGCCAGGCATCCGGTTCACCTTGCACCACTCAATGTCAAGTCCTTTAGCAGCTGAATATGCCACGCCGGAATAAGAATAGCGGTCGACGATGAGAGTAGTTCCACCAAGTAGCTTGCTTTCCATCAAAGCTCTGTAAATGACAAAACCCAGCGAACAGCTCCATAGTCCGAACCATATAGACCTCTGAATCACTGTACTACATACTGTGCATGCTACATAGGAGACATGGCGTATTACCCAAGAAAATTTTCCACCTAAAACACTACGAGGTCGGCATACAGTACATTGTGATCCGCAAAAAGAACAAACCTTTTCTCCCAGCGATTTGCGCTGAAGAGCAAATGAATCGTTCTGTCATCGAGCTGCGACTCGTTCGCGAGGTACGCGGAGATCATCTGCCCGACACTAGTACCTCTATCCGGGAACCGCCACCCTTCAGCTTGGCACCCTTTACCTGCCAGGAAGGACAGCAGCCGAGCACACTGCGACGATTTCCCACTCCTGTCCAGCCCTTCCAGGACTATGAGGGCGCCGCGCCCACTCTCGCCTCCCCCATTCTCCATTCTCACACCCTGGAACGCGCTCCTGCGCTGCGGAAACAAGCCGAGGCCACGCGGAGCCGCGGTTCTGGCGCTCCTGCAAGAAAGATCGCACGCACTGTTAGCTCCAAAAATTATACACACCCTCTGGTCAACGAGATCGTCGGGATGGCGCCTCATCTGCTCCAAGAAGCTGCTCTTCCGGCGAGCCAAACTAACGCAGTCATGCACAGGCGATTGTACCTACGCCGCCGTCCTCTCCCCTCGCCCCACTGCTCTTCCCCTCCGCCGGCCTCTGTTCTCCAAGCGCGCCGCCCACTCCAAGCACCGCCAGCTCGCACAGGAGGGAGAGAGTGCGGGGGTGACAGCGTTCTCCGGTGAACGGCGGCCGTGGCGGACTGGCGGCGGCGCTCCCTGCTGTAAGCGGTGAGAGGAGGGGCGAGACGAAGGGAGGCTTTGGCGGAGGTTGGCGTCTTCTACTCTTCTCTACGTCTTTGGGCTGGGCCTACCCACCAGCTAGTATTCGGCCCGGCCCATCGACTCGCCTCTTCGTCCAGGGCTTAAGTCTAAGCCGCCGCCGTCGTCTAGGGTTCAACCGAGCTGCTTCGCTTGCCCAGGTGCGGCAAAGCGGAATCGACATGGCGACCCGTAAGTTTCGATTTTTTTGGGGTACTTTTTAAGTGTGTGGTTGTGCTTAGAAGCTGGGTAGCTTCGGAAATGGCGTTTGTAGTTCTCTAATCCTCTCGTTTAGTTACTTCGATGATCAGATGAACTGATAATTGGTTGCAACAGCTGTAGTGGCCTTTTGTAGATACGGATTAGCTTTTGTAGATGACTCTTGGAACTGCTTGGCCGTTGTCGCCTTGTTGGATACCAATTTTGTGGCTTAGATGCTTAGATGAGTAATAGCTGTCACTTAAGAAGCATGTTAGAGGTAGGGTTATAGGGTATAATTTCTGCGTCTCGGAAAGTAGTTGATTGTTTGGATATGTTTTTGCCGAGCACGCTATGTTCAGGATTTAGAGTTCAAGACTTGTGGTTAGCTTTGACTTTGAGAAGAAGAGTGGTAACTAATTTTTCCTCTCTGTGAGCTCGGGTGATGGTTTGGTTTTGAGTTTGTAGCATCACAATTCCATATGTAGCTGGTATCATTGTCCCTTGGAATTTATGATATTTAATCGTGTAGCATGCCTCTAATTGGATAGGTTAAGATAAACACACATCTGTTTGTGTTTTTTTTATTGCTGTTCCTTTTTTAATTCGAAACTTGTGGCTGATATTCTACTCAAACTTTAAGGCGGAAATACTCACGCATTGAGATTGTATTACGAGCCAATGGCTTATATAGACTACAAGAGATAAGACGGTTTCCATACAAACCGAATCCATGCCAAAAAGGAATCCCAACAATCTAGGAAACAAAGTAGGAACGAGCGCCTTGATGCTTGGAACCGCGATGGCCTGTGTCCATAGCGCGGCCTTAGCGGCAACCTCCTCCTTGGTGGCAGCTTGGGCTATGGCGGCGGGGTCGGTCAGGGCAATCATGAGAGAGAGAGAGAGGGAAATAGGGGACGGGTGGTGGGATGGTCTCAGGAAAGAGCGCTCTGATACTATGAAGGCGGAAATACTCATGCACTTGAGATTGCATTACGAGCCAACAGTTTATATAGAGTACAAAAGATAAGACAGTTTCTGAATAATCCGAATCCATGTCAAAAAGGAATCCTAACAATCTAGAAAACAAATTAGGAAAGTTATCTTCTGTAGTGCAGATATTCGGATCTTGATTGGCCGTGGTCGTATGACCGACCATGATCGTTACAACCACTTGTTGCTTACGACCACCTGTGTGGTCTAACAATTCTGGCGTGTACGTTCTGTAGGCCTTCAGTTTGAGAACAATTGCGAAGTTGGTGTTTTCTCCAAGCTGACAAATGCCTATTGTTTGGTTGCGATTGGAGGGTCAGAGAGCTTCTACAGGTTAGTGATGCAATTTTTTTAGCTGTTGGGCAACTTTAGGTGGAAGCAGAGGAATGCATAACTGGCTAACTAACTGCTTGTTCTTTTAAATGTTCTGCAGTGCATTTGAGGCTGAGCTTGCAGATGTCATTCCTGTGGTCAAGACCTCTATAGGTGGTACTAGGATAATTGGTCGACTGTGCGTTGGTTAGTATTTGAGCTTGGCTTCTCTAATCTGAGTTATCCTCTCTGCTTGCTTTTAAATTTGTTTGCCACTTTGATGACCCAGGAAACAAGAATGGACTTCTCTTGCCACATACTACCACTGATCAAGGTACTTTATTTAAGTGTCTTGCTGTATACTGTAAATGTTTGCATCCATGCTTACATTGTTTCTCTAAGCTCTGTGTTATTACTTACATCCACATGTGCTCTGATGGTACAATGCACTTCACCGCTTGTCATTACAATTTATTTCAAGGAAGTAGCTATCCAGATTTCGTGTTCACATGCTTTTCTTGTTATATTCCTTAGCAGCATTCGTTTTTCGTGGATTTAACCATTTTGTTTAGGAAAAGTTTGTTTTCTACTTGTAAGATGATTTGAACACCTCACAATTGTAGAGAGGTACAATCATGTCTATTGGGTAAACATTGCAGGTTTGTGTTGTTCAGTTGCAAATCTGTTCCTGTGCATCTACCTGAATAATAGGGATGTGGTTTATCTTGGCAGCTTTATTGGATTATGTTGTGAAATATTAATATCTTTTGTACTATGGGATACAAATTTAATTATTTTCTACACGTACGGGTTCCCTGCGCTTTGGAATTGTTTAGAGCTTCAGCATCTCAGGAACTGCTTGCCTGATCAAGTGGTTGTTCAGCGTATCGATGAAAGGCTATCTGCCCTTGGCAATTGCGTAGCCTGCAATGACCATGTTGCACTTACACACCCTGACCTTGACAAGGTAAGCCTATGTATCTCTGGTGATGTTTCCTGACCTTTGCCCTTTCTCAATTATCTCAAACTAAAGTATTACTGTTGTTCAATTCTCCAGGAGACTGAGGAGCTTATTGCAGATGTGCTTGGGGTTGAGGTGTTCCGGCAGACAATTGCCGGAAATATCCTTGTGGGGAGCTACTGTGCACTCTCTAACAGGGGTGGATTGGTATTGTGTTAACTGCATTTCCACTTCATCTGATCTATTTTTGGTACAAATGTTCCATTTTTAATGTAGAATACACTGGTGAAACAGGTCCATCCTCATACATCCATTGAAGATCTTGATGAGCTGTCCACGCTCCTGCAAGTCCCTCTTGTTGCTGGAACTGTGAACCGAGGCAGCGAGGTCATTGCTGCAGGCATGACAGTGAATGACTGGACTGCCTTTTGTGGCTCAGACACAACGGCCACTGAGCTCTCAGTCATTGAGAGCGTCTTCAAGCTGAGAGAAGGGCAGCCGAGCGCGATTGTCGATGATATGAGGAAGTCACTGATTGACAGTTATGTGTAAAAGATCTAATGTCTTGCGGATGTGTTCTCAAATCTCAAGCTTAATACTGTGCTAAGATCAACTGCAACTATACTCGTGTAATCAGTAGCGAAAACCTGCCCTCCTGAGTTGTTACTTGTGGTGGTGTATCTTTGTCTTCTGAATTGCAGACTTATGCTTTGTTTCTTTAAAAGCTATTTGGTCGAAGATGGCGCTCATGCAGTATGATACTTTGATTTTGTTGGAGCTGAACACATCAACTCTGATTGATATTCTCTGGAAGAAAACACACATACGCCTTTTCTCTTAGAATGGCACACGCACAGAGTAAGGAGGATGAATAAACACAGGATAGATTTCCTTTTTTGTGGTGACACGCTTATTTTCTTCTTTTCTGTTATTTACTCGCGTCTTAAAATTGATCTGCAGATTATATGGCTTAAATTGATACAACTAGACTGCATATACAAGCTATTCACCCACAATTAGAGATGGCAACGGGTAAATACCCGTCGGGTATAGCCAAACCATACCCGTACCCGATACCCGCACCCGCTACAATACCCGTACCCGCACACGGGTATAGAAACTTACCCATACCCGTACCCGCGCGGGTATTTATACCCGACGGGTAACCCATACCCGAATTGATAAGGGTATATACGGGCATGTATATACGAAAGCGGGTATTTCCATCGCCGTTTGAATATATATATACGCCACGGTATATGTACTGTTGCTATATCTAATATACACCGTGGGTATATTTTACCGCGGGTATGCGGTACGGTAGTATACACCGCACTGCATCCGCATACCCGATGGGTAGAGATTTTTGCCCATTAGCATACCCGCGGTGAAGATATCTTTCCATACCCGCCTCCTTATCGGGTAAAACCCATCGGGTACTCGGGTTTCGGGTACCCATTGCCATCTCTACCCACAATCCCCATAACTCGGCGCACACTGTGTACTACCCGTAAGACTTGCTCAACTCATTTACTCAGCCATTACTCGGGATTTACAGTGATGACTTACAACCACTGCGTCTCGACCACAGTTGCTCGACTACGATTGCTACTCGACTTATGAGCACTTCGACCACAGCTTCTCGACCGCATCTCCGACCACATAGGTCTTCCGAGTATCGATTGGGTACTGTAGCTTATGAGGATCGACCAGGTACTGTAGCTTATGGCTGTTGACAAACGACTATCGATCGGTTCGCTATACTCCGAAGTCTCCAACTACTCCAAGTATCGACCAGGTACTATAGCTTACGAATATCAACTAGGTACTGTAGCTTACGACTGTCGATCAACGATTATCGATCGGTTCATTATATCCGGAGTCTTCAACTGCTTTTTGACTTTGAGATCTTCGACTTCACGATTACACAATACTTGACACACGAGTACCTGACACATAACTACATAGTACTCGATACACAAGTACTTGACACCGACTACATAGTACTCGACACATAAGTACTCGACACACAACTACATAGTACTCGATATACGAGTGCTCGACACTGACCACTATCAACAATAACATTAGTTCCAATAGATTTGCAGTTCCTAGTATATAGACATCTTGTTCGAGCAACAGTTTTTAAAGTAAGAATTTTGGTTACATCCTACATGCACGGTTCCTGCAACGTTGTTCAAAAACCGTCTTGCTCGGTTACAGCAAAAGTTTTCATAAGCTCAAATTTGGCTTAGTCTAGTCACGTTCTAATGTTCAGTCCCAGCAAAACACCGGAACAACAGTATATAACAAGCTCCCCAGAACACCACAGCTTCACATGATTCACATCACACCAAGGTCCCAGATCAGCACACAAGCTCTCTATAACATCACTTTATAAATGCACTGCACACGGTGATGGAATACAGAAATAGGCAAAGGAAATGCGGCCAGGTGCCTAATTCTCATGTAGCGGAATAGTGGATCACACTAAGAGAGAAATATTGATGATGTATCAGCCTATGATGTGGCCTTTCACTGTGGGATGGTGGCACTCTACCAGGCCAGATTGACAAGTTGCTTCCCTTGGCATTCCAGAATGCAAGCCATGGTTAGTTCCCTCAGCTGTTCTTCCACAATTTCCATGGGAAGGGAACCGTCCACAACCTTCATGAAACAAAAGAATGCAGTAAGTCATTTAGGTTCACTTAAAAAGTGGTTGGCAAAAGAACTATCTATTGTGGGTTCTGTCGAAAGAAATCAGTAAATTCTAGAGATGGTATCGATTTCTTCTCAGTTTTTAGGGAGTTTCTACTGTGTAGAGAGTAATCTTAGAAGTCATGGAATAGATCACGGCACCTCCAGCTCCCTTGAGTTCATACATAACAACAACTTGAGTTGCTAGCAAACGAGGCAAAGCAAATCAAAGGGCCATATCTCAGTGACTTTTTGCAGATATAAGTTACCTTCCATGTTGAATCACGGAGTGAATGGTAATGCTCAGCAACTCTTTTTTGGAACTCAATTCTTTCATATCTCTCACCCCCATAGCCTCCTCTTTCAGCTGCTTTCTGAAACAGTAATTTCACATTTAATGTTTAAGAAAAATTGGATAACCCAAGTAAACCATTGAAGTGAAGGGTAACCTTTAATGATAGATTAGCTATGATATTCGGGTGGGCAAAGAATATTAGAATTGGACATAGCATGATAGTCGGGTGGGCAAAGAAATTTGCCGAACAATAGTTTTTCTTTTTCATGTGTTCTGCCTTCAGCAGAATGGTGCAGAATTGAAGTGGATTGTTTTTTTGTGTTTCAGCACAGAAACCAACCGAGGAACTCCTTACGTCCTTACGTGCATAGCCATCACTGAGTTTTGTCTTATATGGTTATTTGATTGGATTGTGGCTCTACGATGGCCATCATCACTATGGTATGTAAAAAAATGATACAACTCAAATGCAAAAAAAAAAGAGACTGAAATCAGCATAACAAACAATGAAGAATCCTGAAATCTGTCACATTGAATGCCATAGGCACCCTCGCAAAAAAACAAAAACAAAAAAACAAAAAACCATAGGCAGAATGAGAACCGATGGAATCATGGAATACCTCTGGTTGTACATCCAGATATATTGCAAGATCAGGAGCTAACAGTCCAACTTCAGGAGCCTGCAATAGGAAAAAAGAGGCATCACTTGTCAGCATTTTATGCAAAAGAAAGCACACGCCTTGCTATACGTCTGCCAGGCATCCGGTTCACCTTGCACCACTCAATGTCAAGTCCTTTAGCAGCTGAATATGCCACGCCGGAATAAGAATAGCGGTCGACGATGAGAGTAGTTCCACCAAGTAGCTTGCTTTCCATCAAAGCTCTGTAAATGACAAAACCCAGCGAACAGCTCCATAGTCAGAACCATATAGACCTCTGAATCACTGTACTACATACTGTGCATGCTACATAGGAGACATGGTGTATTACCCAAGAAAATTTTCCACCTAAAACACTACGAGGTCGGCATACAGTACATTGTGATCCGCAAAAAGAACAAACCTTTTCTCCCAGCGATTTGCGCTGAAGAGCAAATGAATCGTTCTGTCATCGAGCTGCGACTCGTTCGCGAGGTACGCGGAGATCATCTGCCCGACACTAGTACCTCTATCCGGGAACCGCCACCCTTCAGCTTGGCACCCTTTACCTGCCAGGAAGGACAGCAGCCGAGCACACTGCGACGATTTCCCACTCCTGTCCAGCCCTTCCAGGACTATGAGGGCGCCGCGCCCACTCTCGCCTCCCCCATTCTCCATTCTCACACCCTGGAACGCGCTCCTGCGCTGCGGAAACAAGCCGAGGCCACGCGGAGCCGCGGTTCTGGCGCTCCTGCAAGAAAGATCGCACGCACTGTTAGCTCCAAAAATTATACACACCCTCTGGTCAACGAGATCGTCGGGATGGCACCTCATCTGCTCCGAGAAGATGCTCTTCCGGCGAGCCAAACTAACGCAGTCATGCACAGGCGATTGTACCTACGCCGCGGTCTTCTCCCCTCGCCCCACTGCTCTTCCCCTCCGCCGCCCTCTGTTCTCCAAGCGCGCCGCCCACTCCAAGCACCGCCAGCTCGCACAGGAGGGAGAGAGTGCGGGGGTGACAGCGTTCTCCGGTGAACGGCGGCCGTGGCGGACTGGCGGCGGCGCTCCCTGCTGTAAGCGGCGAGAGGAGGGGCGAGACGAAGGGAGGCTTTGGCGGAGGTTGGCGTCTTCTACTCTTCTCTACGTCTTTGGGCTGGGCCTACCCACCAGCTAGTATTCGGCCCGGCCCATCGACTCGCCTCTTCGTCCAGGGCTTAAGTCTAAGCCGCCGCCGTCGTCTAGGGTTTAACCGAGCTGCTTCGCTTGCCCAGGTGCCCGTCCACGAAGAAGCATTCGCCATGGCGACCCAGCCACCCGAGCTCCCTCCCAAGGAAGAGCGGCTCCGCGAAGAAGGCCAAGAGTACGAGGATGACGAGGAGGAGGAGGAGGAGGAGGAGGAGGAGGAGGAGGAGGGGTGGGACGACTGGGACTCGGACGGCGACGACGCGGCCGCCGCCGCCGCCGGCGGCCTCCTCTGTCTGTTCTGCATCTCGCAGTTCGACTCCGAGAGCTCCCTCTTCTCGCACTGCGGCTCCGAGCACCGCTTCGATTTCTACAAGCTCGTGAAGGAGCTGGGGCTGGATTTCTACGGATGCATCAAGCTCATCAATTTTGTTCGATCCAAGGTGCGTTTCTCTCTTTCTTCTGTGGATTCAGCAGCTTCTCAGCTTGGTGGTTTGGACCCAGATGTGTATCGTATGAACTTAATTGTTGTACTAATCTTTGTATGGTCGTATAATGCTAAGTGGTTAGGAACCGAGTGCGCGTAGTGTAATCAGTAATCACACTTTACAGCAATACAATGAAAGTCACAGCTTGCGTATGTTAGTGATATGCCATGGAGGCAATTATAGAGATGATTATATCACTTCTATGTTTATAATGTTTTGAATAATATGTTATTATGCTTCTTGAATGAATTATCATTTATAAAGTTTAGCAAGTATGTGACTTATTAGTGAAGCTCTTTATTTGTTATGTGATATTATTCTAAAAAACTGATGAAGTTTTTTATTTGTTATATGATATCATTCTAAAAAGTACCTAGTCGGATATCACTGGTCGAGACACTAGTGACTTATAGACCATCACATGTATTAATTGATAACTATGTTTCACCAGTAATAGATATGGAGATATTAAATCAATAATGTGGATACATGTTAGAGAACATAGTGTTGGATTGACCTACCTTGAGACATTGTTAATATTGTTATGTTTTTATGTATAATCAGTTGATCTCAAGTAATGATGATGTATAATTCTTGTACCTGAGATCAATATATTTTCCTACATATGTAATAGTGTACTTAGGGGTTACGAAACGGTACTCTGTAACTAGGTAGTTATAAAAGTAGCTTTCGAGTATACCATGAAACATACTGAAGAAAGTGACTAGTCGGATATGAGATTTGCCCATCCTACATAACAAAAGAGATATCCCTAAGCTTCTCGATGTTGTCGGATAAAGAAAGTGCATGGCCATATTACGAGTGGTCATCACTAGATCAGAAAAAGATTGAACAGTCCATAGATAACACATTTCCCACCTAGAGTTCGATCGGATATCGTGAGGCAAAAAGAGAATACGCAAACAGGTCATTTAGTCTGACCAGATACAAATTGGTAGTATAGGTATACTGATTGGTCATGAGCTGGTCGAACATATCATAGACTGGTCTGCGAATTGGTCGTATAGGGATACAGACTAGTTATAACTAGATACGATCTAGTCACAAGGAGTTATGAACTGATTGTGAGCGAATAGGACCTGGTTGCAGATTATATTGCATAAGTGTTGAAGGAATAATTTATCTCTCCACTAGCAGGGCCCGCTCTGTGGAAAACACCTACATACAGATCAAGAATTGCAATCATGCTTTGAAAGGACAACTATACCACTTGCTTATACTCATAGGCTAGTTATCTCACTGAAGGATATTCTCGTCATTTGTACAGGCCCAAGAGCATATAAATGCCCCATGTATCCCTTATTTGTAAGGGGAGCTTTCTTAAGCTCTATTGAGCAATAAAGAAGCATATTCAAATTGGTGAGCCCTCGGGGGCTCCCTCTCTAGAGGTAACCCCCTGTTGGTTCGCCGACAGGAGTAGGACGGTCATCTCGGACCCCCGAACCTGTATAAATTCTCATGTCATTTTTACTCTCGTGGACCAATGTTCGCCCCCTTACCTGTGTTTAGGTTTCACACCTACAATATTGGCGTCGTCCGTGGGGACTGTAGCTGATTGATGAATGGCTATGGCTTCTACTAAGAAATACTCTAAATCCACGACGCCTCCTCCAGCTCCAGAGTGCAATGACCTCCTAGACGATCTGTCCACTTTCTGGAGGAGTCCTAGGCACGCACCATTGTTGGGGATCAGGGCCATCCACCTTAGGATGGACAATGTCCTACGTGCCCAGGGACCCCGAGCGTGTCCTCCCCCCTTGCACTGGTTGATGCAGGGTCCAGCCAAGGGCGGGAAGCTCAAAAGTTCCCTCGCCAACAGAGAGCTAGAGGTGCTGGGGCCAACGATCGCTCTTGAGACCCTTGACGTCGCTAATTGCAAAGCGATGAAGGCAAGCTACAAGAGCTACCACCTAATGCGTCCGTCGTCTTCACCATAGCGGGTCGTTTCCTACTAGACCTAGGGCATAAGCGACAAATTGGGCCCAGTAACCAAGCTGATGGATGTGCTGAACCGGGCTACTTCAAATCGTTTTCCGCTGCATTGTGTGTCTATTGGTAACAATTTATAATCTTTTACTCGCACGACTTTCTAGGTTACGCAATTGAAAATTTTGATTTGCGCTAGTGTAGCCTACCCCGCATCCTAGCAGCATAAGCACTGATTCTGCTTCATGGTTGTTTTGACTTTTAGATTGCAATTTTGTTAATCTCTGTGTTTGTTTGCTGCATTCTATGACTTATGGACCTTATCATTGATTTGTAGGTTGCGGAGAATAAGTGTTGGAGCTGTGGCCAAGCTTTCACTTGCAACAGTGAACTATGCAGCCACCTGCATCCAGCAGAGACTTCCCAACTTGAGGGAAAAGTTCCATGGGAGGATGATGCATGCTTGAAACCTTTCATGGAAGATGACTCGCTTTTGCACAGTTTGTCCATCTTTGATGATGACGAGGAGGAGGATTGTGGAATGCCAATGGAAAGAGGAGAGTGTTCAGCAGGCAATGGGAGTTTAGCTGAACCACGCGAGAGCCATCTGAAGACCATTATTGATGATTCTGATGTTAGTGCTAGATTTGAGCAAGCACTTACTATTGGAAGTACTTCTGGGGAGAGCATTGAGTCTCTTGCTCAGGGGCAGAATGATATGCAGCTAAAGAGTGCACGTGCTAGTGTTACTGCTAAGGAAATTAAAAGTGTGGATGATAACTACTTTGGGTCTTATAGTTCATTTGGCATTCATAGAGAGATGCTTGGCGACAAAGTAGGTGAACTCTTGGCATATGTGGTTAATGGGTTCCTAATTTCCTATAGCATATGTCTGCTTGTTTAATTTCCTATGTTCACTTATATGATCTAAAAGATCAATAAACTCTATGTGGCCAACTTTTTCAGGTAAGAACAGATGCTTACAGAGATGCCCTTTTGGGCAATCCTAGCCTCATGAGTGGAGCAACTGTACTGGATGTTGGTTGTGGTACGGGAATTCTAAGGTATGTAACATAGGATGTGGAAATGCTTTTGCACTGGTGGGTTACTTCATCTTACCATGAGGCTCGATGCTGGCAGTCTTGGAACCAGCACAAGCAAATATACTGTACATCACTACTTGGAAATAAAAAGCAGTCATAATAATGAATGTAGATATAAAAAATAAAATAGAGCAACACTTGGCTAGGCCCAGTGTGCTCGGTAGCCTGCTCGCGGGACTTCTGGCTTGATTCTGCTTTAGGGGGTAATTATGAGTCGTAGTAGGTAGAGCATTGGTGCACCTGCTTCATGATTTTCTGTGATACAGATGTGAAATATCTAAAATTAAACTGCCTTTTTTTACTGCGGTCTTTGATTGTAGCTAATTGCACATTGTGTAGTGATCATATTATTGAAGTGCATGTCATAAAAAACAATATTCTTAGTGCACATGACTTGTAAAAGCTAATGCTGATGGATGCTTCCGGTCTACAGTCTTTTTGCAGCCAAGGCTGGTGCATCTAGAGTTATTGCTGTTGACGGGAGTGCAAAGATGGCTTCTGTGGCTGCCCAAGTATGTCTTTTTTCAACCATACTATCAAACTACTGGTCTCTTTTTTACAATAATTTCTCTCTCATAGTTACAGCACAAATGCAGGTTGCAAAAAATAATGGTCTGTTGTATGATGAAAATATGGAAATGGAACAAAAGCAAAGTCCTCAAGTGATAAGTGTTGTGCACACCAAGGCTGAAGAGCTAAACCATAAAATACAAGTTCCACCAAATGGCTTTGATGTGTTAGTGAGTGAGTGGATGGGATATTGCCTATTGTATGAATCCATGCTCAGTTCAGTTCTATATGCACGTGATCATTTCCTAAAACCTGGTGGTGCTATTCTCCCGGATACTGCAACAATTGTAAGTTTTTAGCAACGCTTGCCTGCATTCTGTGTCTTCCATTTTCTGCATTTGATAACTTATTTCATCTTACCCTTTTTCTAGCTTGGTGCTGGTTTCGGGAAAGGTGGAACTAGCTTGCCGTTTTGGGAAGATGTGTATGGCTTTGATATGTCATGTATTGGCAAAGAATTAACAGGGAATTCAGCTAGATTTCCTGTAGTTGATATAGTGGCTTCTCAGGATATTGTGACAGAAACTGCTGTACTCCATGTAAGTCCTAGGAAGTCTAGATTTCTACTTAGGTTATTAAACTTCTCGAGCAGCCTCATTTTACTGAAATTGTTTAAGGGTTATATATAGCTATAGAAAACTTTGCTGTGATAGAAGGTTAGATATAAATATCATATTTCAGTACCCAAACCTAAGTGTAATATATGGTATTCTCTATAGAATCATTGTTGCTCAAGATTAGGGAACGGTTACTGGCCTTACCGGCCTAGCCGGTAAAAAAACACGGTCCGGAGAGTAGCGATTTCATACTAATTTGAATGAAGTCTTGATGTTAATGTTTAAAAACAACCAAGCAAACATAATGCTTTGAGGACAAAAATGTAGAATTGAAAAAAAAAATTGTGAATCAGAATAGACCGGAAACAGACCGGTAACCGGCTGGTTACCGTCTACTGGCCTACCTCTGGTAAATTTTGAAAATCCGGTTTTTTTTAATCCTTGCTCAAGACTTACAATGTTACATAGTTTGTGCTAAAATGGCCTTTTCCAATGCAGTGATTTGTACTCTTAACATCTTGGTTTATTTATTTTCTATGCAGTCATTCAATCTGGCAACTATGAAGCAAAACGATATGGATTTCACTGCAAGCTTTGAGCTTAGGCTGAGTGAAAGTGGTGCAGCTGTACCTGGAGTAACTTGGTGCTATGGCATTGTTTTATGGTTTGACACGGGCTTCACCAACAGATTCTGCAAGGATAAGCCAGTCGTCCTCTCCACCTCTCCTTTCTCCACGCCAACTCACTGGTCGCAAACAATCTTTACCTTTGAAGAGCCCATCGCGATGTCAAAGGCGGGGTCGGTCGTTTCCTCATCTGCATCAGTTGGCACAGATGAGTGCCCAGCTGTGACGATCAAATCCCGCATCAGCATAGTGAGGGCCCCTGAGCACCGTAGCATAGACATATCCATTGAAACCACGGGAATCAGCTCAGATGGGCGGCAGCGCAGCTGGGCAGTCCAGATCTTTAACTTGTGAACGATGATATACGCCTTTGGGCTTAAATTTTGACCCATCTCTTAGATTACCCACAGCCAGTTCTGTATGCTGTAATGGAGCACTTTGCCCAAGTGCCCAACTGAAGGGCATGTTCTTTTCCTCCGAAACTGATGGCTTTTGGCTTTTGCTACAGTACCTAACTTTTAAACGGAGTATTTTTTCAAGATTGGGTCTACAAGTTAAACGATGTACATGTTAAAAGCCCAACATCTGTACCATCCAAAATCACAAGTGAGTATCTATCTCTCCGTAATCTGTACCGTAAACAGCCAAAATTTAAAATTTTCAGCCAAAAGCCGCAGCCGTTGCCAAACAGCCCGAAGTTTTGTACAGCAATGGGTGTGAAAATAAAAACATGAAAATAAAATGAAACCAGTTCCACCCCAGTTCCATTTTATTAGAATGAAACCAGGCCAACATTCCAGTTTTGGTTCTAGCTTCATCAGAGTCTGAACATGAAAATAAAAACAGGTAAATAGCGATGCGGCACCACCGCCCCTATCACCTAGCAATCGAAAAACTTAAACCTCCATATAATTACGAAATGGCAGGTACAACAGCATAAACTTCTCTCGTTTTCAGCTTTCTATCCAGACCTTTGTCTTCAGTCTTCTAATGCTACGGTGGCACCAGCGTTGCCCTCTGTAGTTTGGTCTTCAGTCCTCTGTAGTTTGGTCTTCAGTCCTCCCATGGCACTCGTGTTCTTGATTCGAGTAGCGCCATACATTGCTCCATCTTGGATTCCACCGTAGCAGGGCAAATCAACCGCCATTTCCCCATTATCGCTGTCAGCTTCCTCCACAAGACCTGCATACCAACCCAATTTTGTTTTTGGAAATACATGTTTCTTTCTTTCCATAAACACCATAGCCGAAGAAAGCATGTTGAGGATTATGTGTTGAGAAGTGCTTTTATACTTTCCTCTTTAACAAAAGTAACACTAATCCCAAAGCATATAAAGAGATAAATGACACGTATCCACCATTCATTGTGCTTTAAAATTTGTACAAATTACTGTTGAGAAAAGTATAGAAGCATCTCCCGTTGCATGACCGCCATTTTGCCACAAATTCAAAGTTCTGACCAATATTAATATTCACAATTTCAGAAATCTCCAACCATAAAGTATGAGCAACTACACAATAAAAAAACAAATGATTGACAGATTCTTGTTCACAGCAAAACAATCAGGTTTTTCCTCCACATTCTGTCTTTCAGCTAAATTATCCATCCCAAACATCTCTTAATGTTGTATTCTTCTCATTCACTACTTCATATAATTTCCAAAAAAGGACAGCCAAACTAGAAGTCCCGAACCAGTGATCTTCCCAAAACGAATTTTATCACCCTTTCCTACTTGCCACCTATAACCTATTTTAGCAGCCTGACTAGCCCACATCACCCCTTTCCAAAAAGAAGCATTCTCAGTAGGACAAGTAAGAATATTTGGCTCTGTAGTTTTGTATATAAAATCAACAATCTGTTTCCAGATCTTGTTCCCATCTAGCTGATATCTCCTTATCGAGGATGCTAAGAGGCAGATATTCAGCTCCCTCAAGCTTGGGACCCCCATGCTTTTTTCATGTTGTTTTCCAGTTAGCAAGGTGATAATGATGCTTTCCAATGCTATCATTCGAAAGGCAATTGGCCATATGAGAATCCATGGCTTCTATGGCCCATCTTGGAAATTTAATTACAGAAAGCAAATACACAGGGGTGCTAAGCATGATTGAATCAAAACCAATCTACCTCTAGGTGAAAGCAATTTCCCTCTCCACCCAGCAGCTCTCTTCATAATTTTAACCACTTCATTTCTCTTATTGATGTGTGTTATTCTGTTGCAAGTTGGTTTATAGTAAACTTGTTGTCATACAGTGAGAGTATCATCTGGAAGGCGTTTAGCCCCACAACCATCAACAGTGGGTGTGGTGCTACATTTGAAGGGGCTGTCATTGCATTGTTCCATCTGTTCATTACTCGAACCGACATTGTCCAATTCTGGAATCTGTGTATATGAAACTACTAAGATTGCTGTACTATCCAACATTAGTGTCACTGAGTGTAACATCCCATTGTTGGGCATGTAAAATTTTGCTTCAAATGAAAATTTTCAAATTGAGTTTGAATTCAAAGTTGCTGTCAAATTCACTCGTTTTTCAAAAAGTTCAAATCCCAAATCCCCTCGGGCTTGGTCTAGCCCACCCCTACTCTTCCCCTTGGCCCAGTCCAGTTGGCCCCCTAGCCTGGCTTGGAACACGCCACGTCGGCCCAAGCCGCTCTACTCGCACCGTTCGCACTTGAAACGCACCGCACCACACCTCGGCTTGCGCCCACTGCGTCCGCTCCGGTGCCGCCTTGCCACTGCTCCGCACCAGTGTACACCCGCCTCCTCCTGTGCCTCCATAGTCCTGCACCACCCTCGCCCCGTGCTATGCCGTGCCTAGCCCCCTCTCTCGTTTTCTCTTCGCGAGCCCGCAATGCTCGCCTCTGCCGCTCCCGCACCACGCCATGCTCGCGTGCCCACTTCTTTCAGTCGACCGTTGTCCTTAGTCATCCTACACCTTAACTCCTCCCCTCCACGCTGCACTCTAGCTTCTCTCCCCTCCTGTGTCGCTCCATGCGCCGACACTTCCCTCGGCTGTTGCACAAGCCTTCAAGGCACCCCAACGGCCGTCTCCCCTCCCGCGGCTATAAAACCCATGCATTGTCTTCCCTGTGCTCCCAATCGCCCCCTGCCACCTCAATCACCCCCGAGAGCTACCGAGCCATCTTCTTCCGGCAGGGATGGCGGATCTGAGGGCAACGCCCGACGAGAGAAAGAGAGGAGAGTGGCGGCTGGGTGGAGAGGAAGTAGGGAGAGAGAGAGGAAGGAGTGAGGGAGAAAGTAAGATTAGGGTTAGGGGTCTGAGGCTAGCTATGTCTAGGCTAAATGGCCTAGCCAACTGGGCCAAAATAGGCTGAAGAATTTTCTTTCTTTTCTCTTATTTCTTGTTTTTCATGCTTTATTTATTTATTTAACTATTAATTCTATGATACATTACATCCCAAATTAATTCGACATAAAATAAATAAAATGACTTACACAAAAGGAAAAATATCTTGAAACAAATTAGGAAAAATTGAATATCATGCCTAATTAGGATTTTTGTATCATATTTAGGAAATGCTTTATTCTTAAAATTTGGAAATCATCAATAGGACCGATTCTGATGATGGATTAGGACACCTACAGATTGGTAGGAGTAGAAGCACACTCAAGCAAGTCATCCTTTTAATAGTGTGTTCTAAATTACCTTTTGACGGTTGTGTCATGTGGAAAGACACCTAAGACAAAGAGGAGGAAACCGTGGCTTGGAGAAGGCGTCGGAGGAGGCAGTGGCAACGAGCATAGGGGAGGCTTGAGCAGAGGATGTGGGGGAGGCGATAATGACATATCTCTGGTGGGCCTCACTGGCGTTGGTGAGGAGCCATGTGGGCCATGGCCTAAGGAGGAATCCAGCGGCGGCGGTCATGGATGGATGGATTAGCGTGGGGAGAGAGGATAGGGTCGGAGATGGAGAGAAAGGTATGTGTTAATCTAGACAATTGGATCTGTATCATAAGTCCTAAATTTTGACTAAAATTTTTGAAGAAATTAGCTAAGTAATGCCTATAAACTTTAGTTTTGTAAGGTCATACACAACTTTTGACGGCGACTGGAAATTGATAGTGGAATGGTTTGATGAGCTAACTACGATAATGGTTTTATTTTGTGGTTTTAGAACATGAAATATGATATTTTTTTTCAAAAATAATCCGTAGCAACAGGCGATCAATCAAATAGTTCTATACCAAATTTCAGATATATTCACACAAATGTAAAAATGTGCTTCCCAAAATTGATGTTTTCATGTCTTCGCAAGGCTGACGCCGACTAAACGGGACATGGCCTCATTGCCACTCACGCCACGCGGCCCATGGTGATCACCAAATCCCAAATCTTGAGGTGGGCGGACGGCCGGTGATTGTCAGGCAGACGGATACCCATCCCCTCCCGGAGCTCGAAGCCACCGACCACCACCAGCCCACTGTGAACGGTGAGGCGGCGGCCGGAGGGAAGAAGAGGAGAGGCCGAGTGGTCGGAGATGTCGTTCACTATGCGCGCGGTGAAGGTGCCGCCGAACTCGGCGTCGATGGAGGAGGCGCGGCACCGCGTGTTCGACTTCTTCAGGCAGGCGTGCCGCTCCATCCCTTCCATCATGGAGATCTACAACCTCTACGACGTCGTCACCCCGTCCCAGCTCCGCTCCACCATCGCCAAGGAGATCCGCAAGAACCAGTCCGTCTCCAACCCCAAGGTCGCGTCTGCCTCCGCCTCCCTCGATTCTATTCATTCCCCCTCTCTTCGATCTGCACTTTGCTACTAGCTCTATACCCGAACCGCCTGCCTGCTTCTCTGATCCGGTCTCTATCCGGTCTGAGGGAGACTTGCTGCGAAATTTGACCTGCGATTGGTTGGGTTAGGAATCGCAATCGCGGATGCATCATCGGTAGGAGTTGTTGGATGGGTAGGTCTTAATTAACCTAGCTGGGCATTCATTTTGTGCAAGATGCATCGTTAGGAGTTGATAACTTCTTGTTTCTAGTGGGGACTTAGGCTTGTGCCTCCAGGACCAGTAGTAACGATGCTCCGGTGGGTGGTCAATTTTGCATTTGAGGTGCTTACTGCTCTAGATGTCTGTATTTGCCAGAGCTACAGTATCCGAAAAATGTTCATTTGCAGTTGCTTCTCTGTCGTGTAAGACACTGATGCCAAGCTGCTTCTTTGTATTATGATCGCTGGCCATGTTTCTGGAGTTGATTGCTCTCTGGTAAAGTGGGAATGTCCTTCCTACTCATGCTGGTGGCAGTGAAATGTATAATGGTAGGCAGTAGCTAGCTAGTTATTGTTAAATGACTAGCTCCTGCTAAATGTGGACACTTCTATTTTTTTTTAAAAATGCTGATTTGCTTCTATGGTAAATTAAGTTATATATTGTATCTAAGGATCCTGGTCTTGTAGATTTCATACTTTACAGACATTGTAGGCTGCGATGTCCATTTAGCGATTTAAAAGTTAGGTTATGTAGTTACTTGGCTGTTTGGATTGGTAATACAAATTATTTGGGTACCAGTGTGGCAGTGTCTATCAGTGGTCAATAATAAATGTTGGTCAATTTAGGAAGATGAATTGAACTATTTTATGAGTCATTAGAGATTCAATTATTTTTCGTCTTTACTAAGTTCAAGTGCATTTTATGCAACTCGGTGTGGAATTGTTGCAACATATAAAACCACCAGTTAGTTTTTTAGACACAAGCTTAATTTGCAGCCAACACTATGTATGCTATGTGGCAAAATGAAGCATGTATCATATTCCAGATATGGTTTACACACATCGAGTATGTGCATGACCCTACTAATATTTAATAACTATGAGGCCCCCAAAAATTAACTTCAAGTGGCATTCGCGAGAATATGGACAAGCCTACTGTCATGAACCTTAGTTCATAGGGGGTAAATACCGTCGAGGCGTATAAGGAGAGAGAGACTATAG
Source organism: Dendrocalamus sinicus (assembly GCA_036346575.1). Classification (NCBI taxonomy): domain Eukaryota; kingdom Viridiplantae; phylum Streptophyta; class Magnoliopsida; order Poales; family Poaceae; genus Dendrocalamus; species Dendrocalamus sinicus. The sequence goes on along the minus strand of CM070660.1, from coordinate 2,722,274 downwards.
ATGAGAATGACTTTGTTATTTTTTGCTTAGTTCCAGTAACATGCGTCAGCCTCCTTATATAGATGGGTTCTTACTAACAGATAGAATCTAATTTCAATTATATCTCTAACAAATATAGAAACTAATATCATATCTCTAACAAAAGGAAACTAATCTCTAACTCGCTACTTCCTAATAATGAGCCGGCTGGGCCCAAGGCCCATACTCATGATATTACACCCCTCTCGGACATGCAACTCGTTCTCGAGCTGCTAGGTGGTGGCCATGGTTGCAGTTCCTCGTCGACAAAGTGTAGTGCTTTTAGCTAATCGACGCCTGCAAAAGAAGAATTTTTTTCTCTTTTTTCTTTTTTGTTTCTCTTTTGTCTTTTTCTTTTTGAACATGGTCGAAACCATCAAGTGGTCGAAATGACGAACGTAGTCGCAAACTACAACATGGTCGTATACGAGTTACGACTACGGAGATAGAAGCTTCAACGTGTCGAAACCCAACAAGTTTCTGGCTTCGGCGGCTCGACTCCGACGACTCGGCCTGCGCCCAGCATCTAGGTGCCCTAGGCGGCCGCCTACACGATCACTGGATGGGTGTCGATAGGAAACTGTAGTTGTGAAGGAAGACTTTAAAATCGAATAGCTTTAGACTTAGTAGGACTAACTTGAGTATATGAAATATGATTTCAGCGGTGCTAGGATAGATGCTGGAGATGTTAGTCTATACGGACAAGTAGTGCCTAGGAAGGACACTTTCGATATTTGGGATCGATGTGTTATAGGCGTGGGCCTTGGGCCCAGTCGGGTTATTATTAGGAATTAGAGATTGGTTTCTATTTAAGTTAGAGATTGGTTTCCTTGTATTAGAGATATGATATCAGTTAGAGATATAATTGAGATTAGATTCTATCTGTTAGGGGAAACCATCTATATAAGGAGGCTACCACATGCTATTGTCGGAAGCAAGAATAATAACAATAGTCTTCCTAGTCTATAGTCTCTCCTCTCTCCCTACGCCGACGCCATCCGGCCATCTTCTTGGTGGTGTTTACCTGTTATGAACTAAGATTCATAACAACTTGGTATCAGAGCAGTCGATCCCTTCCCACGACTTCTGCTACCATGGTTTCTGCGATTCGTCCTGCTGCCGATTCGTTGGCCATAATAAAAGATAGCGCCAACAAGATAGCCAACATCGACAAGAAAACGGCGGACATCTTCCTCAACATACATGCCATCTTCGAGAGGATGGAGAATTGGATGAAGGAGCAACAAGAAACAAAGCGCCAGGCTCATCATCCAACATCAGATTCACAACAACAAAAACAAGATCACAATTTCCCAGAAGCACCGCCATCCCATCACGCCGCCCCCCGGCGCGCAGACTCCCGCAGTTGTCTTCTCCGCCGTCGCGCGCGCAGCGACCAACCGCCGTGGAGCCGCCGCCAACACTGCCCGGCCGTCACCCGTCGCTCGCGCCGCTCCGTCATTTGTTTCTCCGTCGGCCGCCGCCGCCGCCGCCGCCGTCCTCGCCGCGAACCCGCCAGGCCGTCTCGCCGAGTCACCACTGCCGCCGCTACTCCGCCCGAAGCGCGCTTCGCGCGCCGCCGCCGCCGGTGGTTTCCCGCGACGCGCGCAGCTTGCCGCCGCCGCCGCGCGCCTTTCTCGCGGCCGCTGCGCAAACCGGCCGCCAGAGCCGGCCGCTTCAGATCCGCCGCCATCGGATCTGGCGTTTACGCCGCCGATTCACCGCTTCCGCGCGCCGCTCTCGTCGCTCGCTGCCACCGCACACGTCGCCGCCGCCGCCGGCCTCTCCTCCGCCGCTCTCGCTGCTCGCGCCGCCAAGATCAGCATCTCGCCCGAAGCGCGCTCTCGCCGCCGCCGCCGAAAGCCGTCTCTCGCCGCCGCCGGCCAGATCCGCCGCCACTCGGCCGTCTCGACCGCGGCCGGCCAGATCCGCCTCGCCGCCGCCTCGCGATCCGGCCGCCGCTGATCCGCCGCCGCCGCCGCCGCTGCCGGACGCTTCCCGCCGCCGCCGCCGCTCTTGACCGTGGATCCCCACTGACCGGCCTTGGGCGCTGTGGTGCGTCATGGGTGTCGGTCGGTTTTAACACCGACCGATTAGTTCAGGCAAGGCAAGGCAAAAAAAAAATCAAAAAAAAAAGAAAAAAAAAGAGTTTATTTTGCAGGCATTATATACCGAAGGCGCTACACTTCGTCGCCTCGTTCCGTTTGGATTTGGCCGATCGTCTCCATCCGCTGCAGCACCCCGCCACCGTTCGTCTTCTACATTGGCGTCGAAGGTCGTCCATTGGCCGCGTCTAGCAGCTCGAGGACGAGCTGCATGTCCGGGAGGGGTGTAGTGTTATAGGCGTGGGCCTTGGGCCCAGTCGGGTTATTATTAGGAATTAGAGATTGGTTTCTATTTAAGTTAGAGATTGGTTTCCTTGTATTAGAGATATGATATCAGTTAGAGATATAATTGAGATTAGATTCTATCTGTTAGGGGAAACCATCTATATAAGGAGGCTACCACATGCTATTGTCGGAAGCAAGAATAATAACAATAGTCTTCCTAGTCTATAGTCTCTCCTCTCTCCCTATGCCGACGCCATCCGGCCATCTTCTTGGTGGTGTTTACCTGTTATGAACTAAGGTTCATAACAACTAAGAATAATAACAATAGTCTTCCTAGTGTATAGTCTCTCCTCTCTCCCTACGCTGACGCCATCCGGCCATCTTCTTGGTGGTGTTTACCTGTTATGAACTAAGGTTCATAACACGATGCTACAGTGGGACGGCGAAATTGATGAAGATGTGAGCCACATGATAAAGCAGAGCGGGTGAAATGACGCCAAGCATCGAGTATCTTGTGATAAAAAATCCCTCAAAAGTTAAAGGATAAATTTTGTAGGACGACAATTAGACCTGCGATGCTATATAGTGCGAAATGTTGGGCGACTAAAAGACAACATGTACAGAAGATGAGTGTAGCAGAGATGAGGGTGTTGTGGTGGATCTGTGGAGGCGGGATCAAATTTGCAATAATGATATACGTGATAGGGTGAAGGTAGCACTAATTGAAGAGAAACTTGTCCAACATCACTTGAGATGGTTTGGACATTTCCAACGGAGGCTTTATGAAGCATCAGTACACAGTGGAATTTTAAGACGTACCGAAAACATAAGAAGAGGCAGAGGTCGGCTAAGGCTGACGTGGGAGGAAACAGTTAAAAGAGACTTGAGGGATTGGAATATATCCAAAGAGCTAGTTTTGGATAGGATCGCATAGAAGTTAGCAATCTATGTACCGGACTCATGACATAAGAAGTTTTAGGAGCTGTATTTTAAGCTCTCGGTTCAGATGGCAGGATGCAAAGTTTAGGGTTTTAGCCTTGTAGGTTTTATTACAAGACTCATTTTTTTAACCTTGAGAAGGTTTCATTGCTAATCTATCCTTACTTGTCTGGGATAAAAGATTTATTATTGTTGTTTATTTAAAAGGTTCCGGTGTTTTTTCCCTACCAATGCTGCGTTCATGTCATTGTTTCTAGCTTCCCATATATTGCACCGAGCACATCTTCCTTTGAAAGGAAAAGCCTTACGAATGACTAGTATTTCTGGATAGTATGTCACACAAAGCTAGCGGAACTTATGCTAATGCTTCGATGGCAAAATACGCCACAGCGTCAGGAAAAACGACTTTTCACGTTGTACTTTCCCTCCCTGAATCTGACTGCTTATCTCGTTCATCTCAGCTGATTTTGGTTGCAACAGGTTATTGATCTGCTTCTGTTCAAGGGGATGGAGGAGCTGAGCAACATCACCGAGCACGCAAAGCAACGCCATCACGTGCTTGGCCAATACGTGGTCGGCCAAAAGGGACTGGTGCAAGACCTGGACTCAAAGGACCAAGGGAGTTCCGACTTCCTGAAGAAATTCTACAGTAGCAACTACTAATCCGGGCTACAAAAATTTCCACCTTCTGTAATACTGCAGATGTGCTCTCTGAATAAGACGCTGAGAACCTGCCCAGCCCAATTGTTTTGTCACTGGAGGTTTTTGCTTTGTTCTGTGTGATTCGATCCTATATTCTCAACGATATGATGTTGCTAGTGAATTGTTTGTAACTCGTAGACTGTTGTACTTCCCAAGCTACTGTTCAAGGATCGATATAATTTGATATCATGTGTTACCTGGTTTAGAAAGTCATGGCATATCAAGGTCGAGTATGTGGATCCTGTTGAGCTCAACAAGCTGATCAACCTTAATATACCCTCCTCCGTATGATCTGAAAATGTGGAATGCGTCGAGCATAAGGCTATATATGTCACGAAATATAGTACGGGAGTGTTTAATTGTACAGTCATTGAGGCCTTGACCACCTTCAACTCGTCCATGCTTATTTGCATGGCACCAGGTATGATGCGAAGGATAAGCGCATGGAACCAAGATAAAGTAGAAGATACCAAAGGAAAGGGTGGGATCCAACTGCAAGCGACCTGACCTGCTATTAGCTCTAAGTTTGGATTTTTTTTAACTTTTAATCTTAGTATAACGAATAAACAAATTAAATATCGATAAACTATTTTAAAAAGATAATTTATTAAGGAAAAAGCTATAACCTATAAACTGTAAACTGGAAAGAAAGAAAAAAGAACTCAGGACTGCAGCTTCAATTCGCAACCGATCTATCCACCCTCCTCTCACCAAACGTAGAGGAGATGAACAGACATTTACGCGAAACCAAACGCAAGTACTCTACGTGGCGAGAAAATTGGATATTTGCCACCGCTTACAGTGGGCTTCGCAAAATTACCATCGCTATCGTCGACTTCGCAAACTAGCCACTCAGTACGTGTCTCTCGTATTCCCTGCCATTGCACCCCTTTTCCTCATTTTCTTTTCTCTCTCTCCAAATCAGCCACCTAAGATGACTAAACCGCCTTGAGCTATTTTTTGGCGCATGGCTGGCGCTTTGCCTTGGTGGCCTTGGTGCATGGCACTGGTGCATGTTTGCCACATTTTGGCCAGAAAAAATATATGCACGTAATATAATATTTTGAATCAAGATATTATAGTCACCCTGCACGTGCATATATTTTTTTCTGGCCAAAATGTGCCAAACATGCACCCAGGCTGCCATGCGCCAAGGGCCAGCTAAGGCAGCAGGCGCCCATCAAAATAGCTCAAGGGCAGTTTAGTCATCTTAGGTGGCTGATTTGGAGAGAGAGAAAAGAAAATGAGGAAAAGGGGTGCAATGGCAGGGAATATGAGAGACACACGTGCTGAGTGGCTATTTTGCGAAGTCGACGATAGCGATGGCAGTTTTGCGAAGCCCACTGTTCGATGGCAAATATCCGACTTTCTCCTACGTGGCGGCTCCTAATCTGTCCTGGATAACGTACTTATCCAAACACGAAGGATTAATCTTGTTTGTTACCAGTTCACTCCTCCAGATTAGCGGTAGTGCATACATTATTAAAGCCGACTCTTCCCTGCCCCCTCCGATCCACAACGAACTCGCTTGTTTTCTTCTCCCTTCGCGTCTCTCGCCCCTCTATCCAATCTGAAAGGGATTCGCGGGGGAGACGAGGAGGCAGCCATGGTGGGGCGGAGCTCCCTCCCGGAGGGTTCCCTATTCCTCGGACTCGACAGCTCCACTCAGTAAGTCTCTGATCCTTTTCTCCTCCTGTTTTTCTGATACTGGATCTTGTGTTTTGTTTGATTGCAGCGTAATTTTGTTTTTGTTTCGAGATTTATCATTACTCTTGTGGAGAGGTTGGGTATGCTGCTAGAATAGGAGTGAAGATTGGAACCTCCTTGTGAGGGGTTAAAAAAAACTGAAAAGGGGAGGAGGAGAGCTTAGGATTGCAGTGATCGGTGAAATGGTTATCCGGTTCCTATGTCTCCAGTGGGAATCCTGCGTGCCGTGTTTTGTTCAACCGCATTGCGTGAACCTGGTAGGATTTTAAGGAAGAGATCGGGGCAGCAATTCTTTGCAGGGTCTGTTCCGTAGATCGTGTGTTGTTGTTGGCGAGTACCTGAAGGTACGAAAGAAGGGGGAATTGGGATAAATTGAAGTGTGTATCAAAATATTTGTAGTTAGGTTCTTAGTGAAAAAGGTTCCCGTACAAAGTGGAGTCATTCTAGTAAATTGCAGGGGACGGCTTGTGAAATTTCATATCCATTCTTGTTATGATGTTGATCCTTAAAGGTTCAGCTTATGTCTGAGTTCTTTGTGTTCAGCTCCACTGCCATGCTAAATTGCTACTCACATATGCGCCTTGCCGTTAGCTCTTCCATAATGACGATGCTAGAATTACTACACGTAGCCTAACGAAATGTGGCAGTTTCACTTCATTTTTATAGTCTGCCTAAATCCATCAAGTTCTAGCTAAAGAAATAAGATACATCACATGTTTGAGCCATCTTGAATACTGAATTCTTAATCTTTGGCAACAGCCCCTCTTCGGCATCAGCTCCACTGAAGGTACAACTGCATGACCATAAAGCATACGACATTTGTTTCATATATTCCATGCTGGGCTTTTATTCTGCCTTTTGTTATCATGCTAAAATAAATGTGTGTGTTACCAGCAGAGTGGAATCTAATATTGCCAATCTCTTGTTATAGGTCACTGAAAGCTACTGTGCTCAGCAGCGAATTGATAATAGTAGCTTCTGAAACTGTTAATTTTGACTCCGAATTACCACATTACAAAACCGAAGGTGGGGTCTACAGAGATCCCGCAGATGATGGCCACATATATTCACCAACCATAATGTGGGTGGAGGCTTTGGAACTGCTGCTTGAGAAATTAAAACCAAAGATCAACTTTAGTAAGGTGGTGTCCATTTCAGGGAGCGGGCAACAACATGGCAGTGTTTATTGGAAGAAGGGCAGTCAAGCTGTGTTGTCCTCCTTGGATCCGAGTAAGAGCTTGTTATCCCAGCTGAAGGATGCCTTTTCTACAATGGACTCGCCAATATGGATGGACAGTAGCACAACTAAGCAATGCAGAGAAATAGAAAATGCAGTCGGAGGTGCATTGGAGCTATCAAAGCTGACAGGATCTCGTGCCTATGAGAGATACACTGGGCCTCAGATTCGAAAGATCTACCAAACAGTGCCTCATATATATGAAGATACTGAGAGAATATCTTTGGTCAGCTCGTTCATGGCATCAATCCTTATTGGAAGATATGCAAATATTGATGAAACTGATGGTGCTGGGATGAACTTGATGGATATAATCCATAGGACCTGGTCAAAGGTGGTTTTAGAGGTTTGCCCCTGGTAGCTGTTTTAGCAATGTATTCAAGATTTCTTGAATGACTAAAACATCATAATATTGCACCTTGCATTCAAGATTTCTCTAAGACTAGAATATCAAAATTCTGCACTTTCTCCTCCAGGCAACTGCTCCCAGACTTGAAGAGAAGCTTGGAAATCTGGCACCAGCATATGCAGTTGCTGGCCGAATTGCTCCTTATTTTGTTGAAAGGTGAGGTTCTGATGTCCTGTTGTGCTTGTGCCATTAGCTGTCTAGACAGTTTAGTCTCTTTGTGAAAGGAAAAGGGGGGAAATATGGACCAATAGGGTCTTTGCTCTGGTACTTTTAACTTGACAATCAGTATGCTAGAGACTTAGGAGGATCCACTCTCTCTAATCGTTACCTATAGTTTACTTGATTTGCAATGGCAGATTCAGAATCAACATTAGGAACACCTTTTATCTTGTAATTATTGCATATTCAGATTCCATTCTCTATGTTCATCTTTTTTTTTACTGTGAACCGGCAAATATTAGTTATTAGATTTTAGATGAAGTTCTCACAACATTATAGAAATAATATGTGAACGGGCAAGTTAGCTGAACCAAAGTTTTAGCAACTGCAGTCCTAATGTCTGAAAAAGTGAAGATTTATTGTGGTATCATTTTGTTTAGTGATGCATTATGTATTTGCAGGTTTCAGTTTGATAAGAATTGTTTGGTTATTCAATGGTCAGGAGACAATCCCAATAGCCTTGCAGGTGCTTCACCATCGCTTCTTTCATGAGCTGCTGTAATTGTCATTTTTTATGCAGTTGCTAGAAAAAGGCGCTAAATGGTTCTTAATTTCTTGTATTCATTATTAACGCTCCATTGGACCTTTGCATCTGTTGTAGGTTTAACTCTGAATACCCCCGGTGATCTGGCAATCAGCCTTGGTACTAGTGATACAGTAAGTTGAAAAGGTCCCTCTTAAAGTTGCATTGCCTTTTCTTTTTATCCTGCTTAAAGTTGCATCGGCTTTTCTTTCTCAAGGAATTTTGTTTCTCGTCTCCAAACTGTCATTTAGGTTTTTGGGATAACTGCCGATGCTAAACCAAGTCTTGAAGGCCATGTTTTCCCCAACCCTGTTGAACCTGATGGTTACATGGTGATGCTATGCTACAAAAATGGCTCATTGACCCGAGAAGGTATAACACTTTTCCTTTTTACTTCACTACAAAGTATGTCATGCTATTACTTTGCTGAGAATACTTTCAATGTCATGTCAGATGTGCGGAATAGATGCGCAGAGAAATCGTGGGATGTTTTCAACAACTATCTGGAGAAAACACCCCCTCTGAATGGTAAGTTCTTAGTTTGGTCATTTCTGCTCCAACAAGTTGCTTTTCCAGCAAGTTATTGTTTTCACCACGTATAAATTAACAATTTGAATGGCCTATTATATTATAGTCTCAACTATTATTTGTTCAGGACTGCTAGTTTTGTTTGCTCACACTGTAGTTTTATCATTTATTTAACTACTTCCTCGTGTGGATTGTCACCAGTGAATGAACTGTGTCTCTTACATCTTGAAATTCATCTCTATTTTCTCGTATAGGTGGAAAGTTAGGGTTCTACTACAAAGACCATGAAATCTTGCCTCCGCTTCCAGGTAATCATGCGTTAGTGCTTGTAACATTGTTGCCACTTTACTGTAAGTTCACAACTTGACACAAATTCGTTTGTTGACTTTGTTCCATGCAGTTGGTTTCCATCGATACATTGTTGAGAACTTTAACGATGTCTCATCTGACAATCTGACGGAGCGTGAGGTGGAAGAATTTGATCCACCATCTGAGGTCTACAAAAATACTTGATCTGTTTATCTGATACTGATGGTAAACAAGTGAGCCATAAGCTCATCATTCCTTGTGCGTAGGTCCGTGCCATCATTGAAGGTCAAATGTTGTCGATGCGAGGCCATGCCGAGAGGTTTGGCATGCCCAACCCTCCCAAGCGGATCATAGCAACCGGTGGTGCATCTTCCAATGAGAGCATCCTCAAGTCAATGGCGCAAATCTTTGGCTGCCCCGTCTTCACAGTTCAGAGACCTGGTACGGCAAAACTTCCCCATTGTTCTTGCGTAAACTTGGCTGCCCTGTGGCACAAACTCATATAACGCCTTCCATGGATGCAAAGCTGACGCTGCTTCTGGAACAGATTCTGCTTCGCTGGGTGCCGCACTGAGAGCTGCCCATGGGTGGCTGTGCAACGAGGAAGGAAGCTTTGTCCCCATCTCCTGCATGTACAAGGGTAACCTGGAGAAGACCTCCCTGGGCGCGAAGCTGGCTGTCCCGGCCGGAGACGAGGAGGAGGATAGGGAGCTCCTGGAGAAGTACACGCTGCTCATGAGGAAGAGGCTGGAGATTGAGAGGCGCCTGGTGGAGAAGATTGGGCGCGCGTAGATAGTTTATAGCTGCTGGAGACTTAGCATTGCTAAAGCTAGTCGGTGGTGTCAAGAATCATGATCATGTCGTACATGTCGTATTGGCCTGTTCTTGTGCAAGGATAATTGCGCAGTTGCGAACGGAACAACCACGATTGTTATTTCTTACTAATAAGTTGCCGTCCGTTACAACAAAAACTCATAATTTGCATCAAAAATTATATTATGTTTTGTTTGATCGTCCTATCAAGAAGAATTTTATATTCTCGAGTTCCTTATATATATATATATATATTTAAGATATTAACATACCTATCATGTCTCACGACCAAGAGTGGCAAGACATCAACCCAACCTCCCTCCAAGACCTTCTTGCACAGTATCACCTTAGCTCACTGCGCTAAGCACCAGAACAACGTAGCTCTTGTTCATGCAGCTGCCTCCCTTTGCCATCTCCCTCACTATTCACTCTGCCATCCCAGGGCCATCTCCCTCTGTTGTCCTTACAACCGCCTCCTCCTTCGTCTAGATCTGGTGACCAGCGAATCTAGCAACTGACGCGAGACATGGGAGAACGAGGTGTAGCAACAACATGACAATGCCTCCCTCCGCTGTCTCCCTTAACATCCGCTTTGTCATCCCTGGGGTTGCCTCCCTCTGCCATCCCCGCAGCCACCTCCCTTCTCCGTCTGGATTTGGCAGTCGACGGGTGTCCTCCATTCGGTTCTGGTGGCCAACATCCTCAATCCGGCAAGCGGAGAAGCTGATGAGGCCACGAGACACGGGAAGATGAGTTGCGGGAGTAGCATGGCAATGCCTCCATCCGCCGTTCGCTCTGCTGTCCCTGGGGCTGCCTCCCTTTGCCATCCCTGTAGCCGCCTCCCTCCTCCATCCAGATCTACCGGCCGGTGAGCGTCCTCCGACTATATTTGGTGCCCAGTGAGCACACAGAGAGAGGGGGGATCGCGAGGCGGAGAGGGGTTAGGTAGCAACGACATCCATGGAGAAGGCACGATGTGGGAAGCTCCCAATGATGATGAGGGGAAATGAGAACGAGGCGATGGTGTGTGGAGGCGGCCACGGGGCGACGACGCGGGGAGAAAGCATGAGAGAGAAAAAGAGGGGTGCAGCATTTTGATTGGGGGAGAGGGAGACGTGGAGAGGAGATCGGGGGAAGTGGGGAGGCAGTTGCATTGAGCACAACGAAGAGATGGACCGAATGTTAGGGCAGTCCCAATGGAAGAAACTGACACGATTTTCATAGCATAAGAAATCATCTATAGAAACTATCTTCCACAGTGGAGGTGTCTTCGAGTAATAATTATTTTCTCTTTCTCTCTCCCAACTCTATCATCTTACTCCAATGAGAGTGTGCCACGAGCCCCCTAGAAACTGGTGGTTTCTTCCCAATGGCGATTTCATAGTTTCTTGGTGCATTGGGTGGAGTGAAGACCTGATTTCTTCATGAGGAAACCGTTTCTAGTATTTGTGCTCTCTTTCATCATTAATTACGTTGCCATGTCAGCATTTTGCCTACGTGGCAAGTCATTTAATGAGGATAGAAACCATCATCAATACACCATTGGGACTGCCCTTAGGGGAGGTCCAGGACCACAGGTTGTCGCTCATCATGTGGAATCGTTTCTCGGGCATAGTAGTGAGCATTTGAACTCTTTTATTTGTCATGAAACTAAAAGAATTAATAAGTTTTTCCTAGGGTGTGAACTTCGTATCTATGCATTTCATTTACGAAACCTGGCGTCAAAACAAAATTTGGTAATAATGCATCTAGATAGGTCTGAGTTGGTAAAAAAGTGTAGCGACGCCACAAGTACATTAACACCAAATAATTAGAGGTCGCAAAACCAAATAAAGCAGATTAGTCAGTTAATTCAGCATTCGCCTTTAAGTTTGACTAGATTTTTCGGCACTTGGCTCTTAAGTTCGGCTGAATTTTCGGTCCCCTTGATCTAGGTGGAGGAGAGAGAGGAAAAGAGAGAGTATAGCCAGTATCTTACATACGATATGGTACCTTTCTATAAAACAAGAAGTGTCTAATTTTGTTGCTACGTGGTATAGAGGGCTTTAGGATATCCATAATGTATCAAATAGGCTTAGTGTATATGTTGGAGTCTTGGGGATGATCTAACTCCATTTTTTTCTTCACATATTAAGGCCCCGTGTGGCACAGCTCCACCACCGGTTTCTGAGGCTGTTTGGAGCCGTTTTGTGCCAAACGGGGTAAAACAAAATAGCTCCACCCAAGGAGTCCCTTAAAACGTGCCGAGACAAAAGATATGTACGAGATGGAGCTGAAAAAAGTAGCTCCACCCGGCTCCATCCGCAGGCCTGCATGCCACTGCCCTTGTACTTTCGTGAATTTACGCGATCTGCCACCGGTTTTAACGGGTCATTCCTATGCAAATAGACAGGGGTATATTGGATAATTGGCATCTCTCAACCATGCATGATAAAACAGGTGGAGCTGTTTTGCCAAACAGTCTACCAAAACAGCTCCAGCTCCACCGGTGGAGCTGTTCGTAGAGCTGAAGTCAAAAAATATAGCTCCATGCCAAATGGGGCCTAATTGATTCATCCTGTGCTCTCTCCAGTGGACCCACGTCGTTAAAAAAAAACAGAACCGCTCCTTCCTTCCTCATCCTTTCCTGATACCGACATGTAGGCTCGCGCGATTTCCCTTTTTTTAATTCTCTTGGCATCCACGCGGCCCAATTGCCCTGAAGGCTATGGCCCAACCCAACATCCGAGCCGGCTAAGGCCGAACCGCCCATGGAGTAGTGATAAGCGAACGGACTCTGCCCTGCCCCTTCCGCCGAGTCCCCGACACCAAACCGCGTCCGGGCCGGGAGATCTCGCCCCTCGCGGTCCCTTCCCCACCACCAAACCCTAGCTCCCTCGCTCTCTCTCTCTCTCCTTCCCGGCGATATCCTCCGATCCAATTGGTAAGCAAGCTCCCCCCCCCCCCCTCTAGTTTCCTTGGTTGCGCGGCCTGTTGCGTAGGTCTCGGTTTGTCTCGTGGGAGATGTTTCCGGGATTCGGCGAGTTGTTGGAAGTCCTAGGGTTGCTTGCGTGGTCGACGGGATCAGCCTGGGACCGAGTGATTTGGCTGGGGCGGTCGATTGGGAGTTGGCGTTAGACGCACGGCGGATTTGGGGTGGGTGGGAGGGCGTTTGGAAGAAACGGGCTGGCTTGGCTATGGATGATTTGAATCTGTGTATGCGGTGTGTGTCAATGTTAATTAGTGGGTGGCTGATGTCTTGGTGATGAGACAATTAGCGTCCTGGTGATTAGTTGGTGGGTGCAAGTGGCCATGGTGGCTAGGTTGTTTCACGGTGAGTTATGGGTTGTAATCTCTGCTGACTGCTACCAAATTACCCGTTCTGCAAATGTACGTATGCTCAAACAATTGAAGTGGGAAGTGATGATCTGAATAGTTACGTTTCTTTGGCTCATGTGACAAGTTTGTAATTTGAATTGAGGACTTCTTTTTTTCTTGTGGGGGTATTAGCGTGTACCTTCTTTTTGTTATGGTTTGGTTCACGGATAAAATAACTAGGCTTGTTAATCCCAACCGAGCTATGTTGGGTTGACCCAGTTTTTTGTTTGGTAACAAATCTAGTTAAGTCTGAGATATCCTTTGGCTTGATTAGGTGGGTTAGCTGGTTAATATTACAAAAAGATTGGTTGATCGACTTAGTTTAATGGACTTTGTATCTGCAAAAAATGGATGTAGCGGAACCTCTGGCATAAAATCCATAAGCTGTCTGCAAATTCAGAGTATACACTTTCAAGCCGTGCACACCATGTTATTATTCCCTGACTGCCCTAGTGCCCTTATTTTGTGTGGTCAAGCCGTGGCTTTGCTGTATCCATAAAATATTGTGCAAATCATTATTTTATATATATGCACATAGCTCATATATGCTTCTAGCTTCTGATAACCATTGTCAAGAGGTGGATCCTCTAGGCACTCTGTTGAGGTTTTGTGGGCTGATGCTTGTGTAATGTGGTGCAACTGGGGTGTTTTCCTAGAGGTTATGTTCATGAAAAGGACCTTGGTGTAGAAGTGCTGCATTTGGTATAATTTCTGAATTTGTTTGCATACATAGTTTTGTTGAATTGCCACCATCATCCGTTAGCTTAAGATGCCATCTTTAATGTTTTAATGCCATGTAATACTTTTGAGTAGAATGTTCGTTACCTATTTGCAAGAAGAGCAGTTTCTGCTATAATTGTTCAATTCGTATTCTTGAAGGCTTATTTGTCAAATGCATACCTTTTGGTGTTTGTTGCATTGGATTTGATTACTTTTAAGCAGTACTGTTTATAACTTTATGACAGTCTGATGTAGAATCTCTAAGCTCTATGACAGTACTATGTGACTTCATGTCCTAGCAATGATCAAGTACTATCTTGTGTCTTATGTTATCCCTTACAGTAAAAGAACGGTCTGAATTTGTGTGCCTGCATGTGTGAATTTTGGCTAGCCAGAAATTTGTTTATTTGTTTTCACTGAAGATGAAATAACCTTATTACTTAATTACTGACCAATATAGTTTGTTTTCCTTACAGGATACTGAGATTGCTGAATTTTGGGTGAATCGAGATGTCTGGAAATGTTGATAAGTCTCAAGCTGCATCTGAGCGAATAAAGGCACAGGCGTTATCAGCTGCTAAGGGACTGAGCAGGGCTCAAGCTGAACGTGCTGCCGCAGCTGCTACCCGCAATGTCAATGCCTATGGGCAGAAGGAAGAGGGACCAAGCCGCTGGCAGGAGAGGAAGGAAGCCAAGAGACAGATGTATCTGCAGAGTACGGAGAAGGCTGTGATACTGGGTGTGAAACCAAAAGCTTTACCAACTTCTTCAGGTGGTGCATATTTTCAATGTCAGAAGTGTTTCCAGCCTGGGCATTGGACATACGAGTGCAAGAATGACCGGGTCTACATGTCACGGCCCTCAAGGACACAGCAGCTTAAGAACCCCAATTTGAAGAAGATGACTGTGCCAGTTTCCTATCACTTTGAGAATCCTGATCTTGAAAAGGAGAGGGAGGAGGAGAGGAAGCTGAAGAACAAAAAATCGGAGAAGGAAAAGTCTCGAAGCAAGGGAAAGAGTAAGAGAAAACACCGTTCGCGGAGTGATTCAGATAGTAGTGAGGCCTCGGTGTTTGACTCTGACACTGAGTCATCAGTGACTGGTTCTGAATATTCTTCTGAAAGTGGCGGCAGTTCAAGTTACAGTTCCTCGGACTCGGAGGACAAGAAGCGGGACAAGAAGCGGCAACACAAAAGGAAGCAAAAGAAGAGAAGGCACCGAAGGCACAGCACATCATCAGCATCATCTGAATCCGAATCCGAATCTGTGTCGGATACCGATTCTGATGACAAGGGTAGCCAGAGGAAGAGCAAAAAGCGAGCGGACAGGCGCTGAGTCTGAAAAACAGGATGGTCAATGATGGTCTACTTTTGTTCACATATTAGTTCTTTTCACCATAATCGCATCTGCATGTGCCTGGCGTCCTCCAAGAAACAAATGTGACTGTTGCTTTTTCTGAACGCTATCACTGTTATTTTCCGTGTACTAAGTACTTGAAGCTAGATCTTCTTATTCTATGATCTGTGAGACTTGAAGCTTGATATCCCTATTCTGTGATCTGTGAGAACCAGTGAATCCTGTAACATATTCTTCTATCAACTTTTTAAGTTTGGTGTGCTTATCTTCCTGAGTTTTCCTCTTGGGTTCATTCTTGCATAACTTGCAGCTCTTGCTATTGTCTTGGACTTGCGCAGAGATGTCATCATTGGGGAGTTAATGGTGACCTCGCATCCCCAGGATGACAGATGATCAGTGTGGCGGGTGAGTCATGTCCTCTGACAGCCTTGCAATCAACACGGCCTGGATCCGTATGACCAACAATGATATTTGCCTTTGGAGTTGGAACAAATATCTTAACTAGTTCTGCGTCTGTATGTAAAGCCTTCTCATATGGAAGACTGAAACCAACTGACCTTACAGTATGACCACTCGTCATGTAATTACATATTTGGAACCCAAGATCAGCAGAGCCTTCAGGATAAGCTTAGCTCAATGATTGGGAGCTTGAGGAGGATAGGATTGGGATTGGGTTGGAGCATTCAACGGGGACAGACAGCAACAAGAATTCGTTGATGGCGCAGGCGCTGCTCGATCGACCATGTGCATCCGCCCGCCCATTTATGATGCATGATTGGGTTAGCTACTTCTTCAGTGTTCTCTTGTCGGCAACGGCGCGTCCGCGGGCAGCAACAGCGGGATGGTTTCCCGCGCGGCGCACATGATCGCTGGCAGGCGCCTGTCGACCGATAGATCAGTCGACGAGATGGTTCCTGCCTCCCGATCGATCGATCGATCATGCCAAGAAGGCTACTTGAGTAGTTTGCCTTGTTGTTTACTGCTTCACGTTCCAGCTTCAGAGCCAGTCGTCTGTCGATCTCTGCTACTGCTGCTGCTGCTGCTGCTGCTGCTGGATGGAGGAAGAGGAATCTACCAGTTCTGCTTGGATTTACCCTTGGCTCCTTACCGTTCGTCTCCCTCCTGGATGTACTGCACCGTGGTAGGTAGGTACGTATGAATCTCAGCTCCCTACTACTCTTGAGTCATGTGTTCATGTAAACCGTAGAGTACGACCAGGACATATACATCTGAGATCCCTGCAAATCTGAGTCGTATATACATGTAGACCGTAGAATATGGCCAGGACGTATACACATTTATAACATGCACATGGGTATAAATTGCTTGGTAAAAGCTGTGTGTTTCAGTTCCTGTATTTTCGGTTTGACTTCAGAAAATTAAGAAGTTAACCAGCTGCTGCTTTTTACTGTAGATGCAAGTAATAAATTGGATCCTCCTACTTAGGATTCTATTGATAATTACTACTAAAGTGTACTGCAATATACATCAGTACTGCTCCTTTTCCCTATAATGACAGCCTCCATCTTTCTCTACCATGTAGTCTTAAGACAACATTCTTTTCGTAGATAAGTTACAATATGGAGTTTAATTACTGCCTTTTTGAAATCTCCTCGTCTTTTTTAGATGGATCTGGGCATGCATGATTCTCCTTGATCCAAGCTGGACCCACCGGGTTCTGAAAGCTGGCGACTTAATGATTCCCTATTAGCTTTTCTTCCTTCCTCCTGCACTCTCACTACTACTCCTGGCTGCTTTACCTGTGGAGTCTAAATCTTTGCATCAGAATCTAGTGAGACATAAGACATATGTATCAAAGGAGCTTGCTAGGACAATCATTGCTTGCAACATTCCTCCATCACTTGGTTAATTCCCTGCATATGCACTTCCCTACTGCCCTCAGGCTCCTCTCTTTTGTGCTCTACAGAAGCATCCCATGTTAGTGTTGCTGCTGCTGCTGCTAAATATTGGCATTTCCGGTATTGCCCTTTGGGTGCCATTTACATGCCTTTCAGACAAATCAGGAATGTTTTCTATTGTTACTCATTCCTGGAAACACTTTCTATATATATATAGTTTGGAAGGAAGAAAATAAATGTACTGATCTTGATGCAGTACGTGCTGAAGAGCATGGTTGTTACAGCGGAGTGAGTGACTTAGGCGAGTGAGGGGTGCTTGGACACTACGGCGACGCCAGGCGAGTCGCCAAGTTGCCGCGTTGTGCATGTATGTAGCATGCATACATACTCAATACTCTGCGTCCCGATTCAATATCTGCCGACTCTCTCTTCTCTCCCCGCACTCTCCCGTAGACCCGCCTATACTCATCGCCGCCTCACCTCCTCCGGTCCTCCCTTGTCGCCTCGCCTCCTCTCCTCTCCCTTGTGCCTCCCCTCCTCGCTGCCTCACCTCCTCTCCCCTTCTTGGTGTCTCCTCCCTAGCCACCTCCCACTACTACAAAAATGCTTATATTAGACGTCTCATCACAGACGATTCACCAAAATCGTTAATGTTAAAGGCAATCACAAACAGTTTAGGTTTAAAGATCGTCTGTATTGCTGTCAGCACTAAAAACCGTCCGTAAAGAGATAATATCACCGACGGTTCATGGTGAGCATCGCCTGTCAAGTATTACAGACGATTCTTACCAAGAACCATCTGTGATATTGCCAAATATCACAGACCGTTTTTTATTTAAATCGTCTGTGGTACTTCATAGATAGTTTGTATTAAAAACCGTCTGTGATATGTTTTCCGCCTTTACTTCATAAACGGTTTTTACCAATAATCGTCTATGATATTGCCAAATATCTCAGATGGTTTTTTATTTAAACCGTTTGTGATTTGTATTAAAAATCATCTGTGATATGTTTTTTCACCATGCAATCTTATAAAATTTTATAATCTCTCATCTGAGTTCGAATAGGATTCCGTTCCGAGACACCTTTAGTAAAATGAGTATAACTTTTACATACGGTGTCCGTTTTTGACGTTCTTGTACTTGTTGAAAAGCTAACGACGAGCTTGATAAAAAAATATCCTGCTTGTGCCAGTCACCCTCTAAGACCCCCAAAATTGGACATCTTTAGCCTCAAATTTGCATCGCAAGTTTTTGTTTTCTGTTTTTGCCAAAATTTTCGATCTTCTGTTCGGAATTTAGGGTTCGCCTCAACTACAAAGTTATAAATCTTGTCGAAACCTTTCAAACGAGCATATATAAGCCATATAGAACTTTGCTATTTTATCTTTTGAGACTAGCTGTTTACATCGCACCACTATATACATATATTATTTTTCATTAATTATGTATCACAGACGGTTTGTGATTCAAACTGTCTGTGATAATTATGTGTTACAGACGATTTATGGTTCTAACCGTCTGTGATAATTATGTATCACAGACGGTTTGTGGTTCAAATTATTTGTGATAATTATGTATCCCTGATTGCTGAGCCCGTCAATCCTCTCCAATCCAATCCCAACGGATTGTAGCTCCACCTCTTCGTCCTCGCGCCCATTCCGCCAAAAATTTTTCCACTCCCGCCTCTCTCTCCCCTATACATACTCATCAAAACTCATCCTCTACCGCGCTCAAAATCTCTCTAGCCTCCTCACCATCCTCCTTCTTGACCCTGACCCTGATGGCCCTTACGAAGTAGGTGGCACGTAAGTCTACGGGTAGTAAGGCACCGCGAAAGTAACTAGCTACCAAGACAGCGCTCAAGTCGATGCCGGGCGACAGCGGGCGTCAAAGACATTTAGCTCGTGCACTGCATCAAAATCTCTTTTCTTCTTCTATGTTCTTGCTATGTTTAAGAGTTGGGTTCGTAGAATTAGAAGATATGTTCTTTCCATATTTTTGCTGTGTTAGATGGGTAACCTGCTAATTATCTTGTTATACTGTAATTGTGGATTCTAATCTTAATGAAAATGGAATGTGTTGTTGTGTTTGTTACTATATTTGCTTATTTTCAAAGGGCATATTTAACATTTCTTCAGGTTAGCTAAAAATCGGAAAAAAGGTATAGAATGAAATATCACAGACGGTTTTGTAGTATAAACCATCTATGAAGGACTATCATAGACGACTCAAATAAAAATCGTCTGTGATACTCGTATATCATAGACAATTTTATCTACCAATCGTCTGTGATATGAAAGTATCACAGACGGTTTTATATACCAACCATCTGTGATACTTGCCTATCATGGACGATTTTTGGTACGAGCCGTCTGTGATAATGTTCTTCACAGACGATTCTTGTTACAAATCATCTGTGATAACATTCAATTATCACTGATACATAAATTCAGATGGTTAAAAAACCGTATGCGATGATAGTTCTGAACCGTTTATGATGACCCTTTTTGTAGTAGTGTCCCCTCTCGCCGCCTCCCCCCAAGTCGCGACGAATGGCCATGGTGTCTACCCAGCTCCACCGTGACGCCGTAACAAGCATGCTGAAGAGTTTTAGAAACTGATAGGCAACAACCAACAGGTCACTACCAAGTAAGATACTCTAGGATTTAGCATCTACATGGTTTTATTCTATGTAGCACTATAACACACTTTTATTCTAGACCACAGGAATTGCTCAAAAGAGGTAGTGTTTAGACGCCTTCCAGAGAAAATACAGAAATTTTGAGATTAGATGTTATTTGATTAGAGAAAGAGAGAGAATGCATTGGACTTCTCAATGAAAAAGATAAATGAGGTTCATGTTTATATTCCTATGGAATTGGAGGTATAGGAATGCATTCTGTAGGAATTTGACAACTCCGTTCATATATTCCAAACCACCTTTATAGGAAAAAATCCTAAAGATTGAAATCCTTCAAAATTCCTTTGAAAATCTTTCAATCCAAAGGGGCCCTTAGTTATTGTTATGTGGAACACTAATTTTTTTTAGGGCTGTCACTTCAGTTCTTGTACCTTGATCAATGATCATTTTGGTCTTGTGTATAGTATCAAGTACATATATCCACATATGCAGATCGAGTTGACCAGTATGGTAAATCCATTGGCATTATTTTTGCCATACATATTAGTTGACACTTGACAAGCACATGATGAACAACTTAGTATAACCTCAATACCTAATACTATAACACACACACACACACACACACACACACACACACACACACACACACACACACATATATATATATATATATATATATATATATATATATATATATATATATATATATATATATATATATATAAAGAATATCTTATAATTAGTATATGAGTATAACTAAAGTGATAAAGGAGTATTTCAAATTTATTTAGGTGGTATATTAGAGGTGGGTGTAATTACACCCGGGAGTAAAAACCACCTAAACCCAGGGTGTAATTACACCCACATCTAATATACCACCTAAACAAACTTGAAATACTCCTTTATCATTTTAGGTATACTCATATACTAATTATAAGATACTCCAATGTGAATCACATTGCATGTCTGCATTGCGCACACATGCAAGATGATCTGGAAATTCATGCCTCAAGGAGACAGAAACATTAACATTGTGAGGACCATGTAGTGAGCTGATCGATCAGGCTGGTATTCAGCCTGCAGTGTGTGTGTGTGTGTTGGCATCCAATGGGAGCAGCAGTAAATGTGGCGGTGAATGTTGTGGTTTTCAATTTACTTAGGACTACCTGCGTAAGCAGGAAAGCCTGAAACACCGAGAGCAGTTCAGGGCTCATTATGTGATGGAACCACCGCCACATGTCACAATGGCTGCAGAATCTTTATTTACTTTCCTTTTTGTGATATATAACACATGAACTTATTAATAGAAGCACTTCGAAAATGCTTTTTTCCCACCTCAATAAATTGATGCATGGCCATATATCCATAGGGGCAGTAAAAAAACTCAGTTTTTTCGGTGTAATGGATGCAAGCCCAGATAGGCCAAACGGTAGATACATACAAGAAAACATATGAAACTGTTGTCTTCTGCGAGCAAAAAAAGAGGAGATCGACGAGAAGGGGAGGCATTGGTGCATGTGACACCATGTGAACTGTGAAGCAACAGAAGACCGGATAGACAAGGCAAGAAGAGCCCTTGGCCATGCACTTGTGACCCTGTGAGGAAGAGATCGATACCAGTATCATACTAGCTAGTGTGTGTGTAAGAGAGAGGATGATACACTGCACTGCCCTACGCCCCGCAGGCCATGCAATGCTGCAGATTGGTGGCTAGGTTGCATGAGCTCAGATTTAAGGGCTTGTTCTTTAAGTTAAAAGCTGACGGTTTTTAGCTTTTGTTATAGTACCTAACTTTCAAACAGAGTATTTTTTCAAGACGGGTCTACAAGTTAAACGATCTATACGTTAAAAACCTAACATCTGTACCAGCTAAAATCGTAAGTGAGTATTTGTCTCTTCGTAATCTGTCGTAGAGAGAGAGAGAGAGAGAGAGAGAGAGAGAGGAAGCTTCACGGATGTGAGTTCTGGCGTCCACTCACGTGTGCAGTGCACGAGGCTGGACGCATGTCCTGTTCGCTTGCAACACACAGTCGCAGCGTGCACGGGCGGACGGGCTTGATTGTTCCATAGCCACCTCGCCAGTGCACCGCCTGCTTCTGCCTCTGCCTGCGCCAAAGCCGTATGGGATGGTGGGTGATGCATGTACGTACACCATGAAAAGTGATTTCATCCATGCATGCTCGATCTTTTCACAGAGAATGAGAAGAGGTTTAGAGACATTCAGAAGCAAATTACCGCTGAATGTTAGGTAACAAAGGTGTTAATTCGTCCATGTCGATCGCGTTATCGATAGCTGTATATATGCAGTTACCATGTGGAGATCGCTATAGTTTTCTTCTGAAGGGTACAGAATCTTTGATGCTACCATGTTTTAGAGCAAGCTGATCCTGATCAACTCGGCTTCGGCTTCTGACTTCTGGTTTATTTTTCATTATTCATAAGTTTCGTCTTTTTCTGAACTTTTGGCTTTTTGTTGAGCTTTTTTACCGGTTCTTTTTTTCCCCGTATTTGTTTGTATTATACGTAATGGGCTAACATATTTTTTATATTTTTAAATTTTTTTAAATTTAATTATGCTAAATAAGCCTCTGTCACCTAATGATTTTTTTTCAAATAACTGATGCTTTTTTCAGCCATGAGCTTTTCAGCCGAACCGGTCACCACCTAATTGAGTTCCAAGCTCTGCATTCAGATGCTTGCGTGCATGGCGTAGAATATAGGCTCCGTTCTTTTCAGTTTACGACTTATAACTTTATCTAAATAAATAAATTAGACAGCTTCTCCAATCATTTTTTTGAAGTGGTTTATCGGGACAGTAATTATCTGTATATCGGCATTTAATTCATTCGAACAAGCGCTTATGATAGAACCAAAAGCCATCAGTGACAGTAAAAAAGAACGCACCCTATACTGCTTGTTCTCGTGCATGGAGAATTAGCTGGCTGGTTGAGTCTGTACAAGGTTGCTGTTCATCTAGAAGGCGCGTTCTTGCTCCTGCAAACATGTACAAGCAGATCACGGCCTTAAGTTTATCAAGGTAGAGAAACATCTAAATCTAGTGCTCAGAGGCACCACTCCTGTTCTCCATATCCGAGCACCACCCGGCCTTGGCAGAACATGGTAAAGAGGGAGAGATGTGCATGCATGCACATCACATGTGTAAGAGCTTGGCAAAACAAGTTACCAGGCTGTAGGTGAAGGGGTAGTGGTAAGTTCACATCTTTGCAGCTCCTTCATGTGCAGACTTTAATCAGTTTTCCTCCCTTAATGCTCTGACCTCTGTGTCCCCTCCCATCTCTCTCTACCTCTCTTAGCTCTCTGAGAAAAAGAAGGAAATGTTCTCTGAAAAGCTTCCTTTGTCTAGCAACCTCATCCCCATCTTTGGAGTGTCTTTTTTTCTCCTTTTCCTTTTTTCCTACATAAAAGGCTCTTGTGCATAGAGGTGGCACTACTACAGAAAAGGTCATCACAGACGGTTCGAAATCGTCATCACAGACGGTTTTGTGAACCGTCTGTATTTATGGGTCAGTGATAATCGACGGTCATCACAGACGGTTTTTGAACCGTCTGTGATTATCAGATATCACAGACGGTTTTGAGTTACAAACCGTCTGTGATAACTGATAATCACAGACGGTTTTGAGTTGAAAACCGTATGTGATAGCTGATAATCACAGACGGTTTTGAGTTAAAAATCGCTCGTGATTATCGGCTATCACGCACATTTTTAACTCAAAATCGCTGTGATTATCGGCTATCATGCATTTGTTTTAACTCAAAACCGTCTGTGATATTCCCTTCAACCCCTAAATATATTTACATTTATTGGCTAGCCTCAGAAATGCTAGCCATGCCCTCTCAAACAAGCAGATAATCACGCACATAAAACATATACAATTCACACATCTCATTTCATTTCGTATACATTTCACATCTCAATTCATTTCACGGACATAAAACATCCAATTGACAACGCACTTCATTTCACAAACATAAAGCATCCATTTCGCAAATCAATTCATTGAGTTGAAATAAAATATCCATTAACAAATACACAATTGTAAAAGATATACACTGTATTTGCACTTAGAATTACAATAAAAATCATTCAGGCAAGTGGAACTCTCCATCTGATCTTACGACTTTTGACCACAAAAACCAAATGAGCTCTCCTCGAATTTTTGCAAAATCCGGCTGTGTCAATGCAGATGTAGAGATAGATACAGCCTGTCGATAGGAATATCAACGCGCGCATATATAAAACTTGACATGTATGAAATAAATGTGGGAAGATTGACAAACCTTAGAATTAGTGATCTTGGTGGAATCGAGGAGTAGTCTCATATGGTGGCACACGTAGTATCCACACGTGTTGCCCGGCTCCCTTGGTGGCAATCGCAAAAATATAATGTGTTAAATCAAGTGGCATTACTACTATGTGTTGTATATGATTAATTAATGTGTAGCTAGCGAATACCCGAAACTTGCGATCATGTTTCAAGGCCTTGGCCCCTGTTGTCGAGTCACGTGTTTGTTGAACGTATGTGGCGAACGACCTTCGTTATTCGAAAAAGTTAGATTAGTTATTCGGAAGGAAAGAAAGAGTACAATGTACAATGTACGCACCTATCGAGTATTCAGGCGATAGTGTGTACTTGGATTTGTTCTTACTTAGAGAATCAAGGTATATAGCCTTGTTCTATTTTGGTATAATTACAATTAAAATCCAATGGAATTGCTCATTGTATGGCATAAGAACAAATTCCTTATCTTGGTGAGCCAAATGTTGCTTTTGTAATATAGTCCTCGACGAAGGATGCATTCTCGATGATGGTATCAATGGCGACCAAGCGTGGTCCAGAAACCAATTTGTGATTTCGATGATCTAGCTTGGTCAAGATGAATCTATATATAACATAGGAAAGCAACAAATTGTGACATATATCGGTATTACGTGAAGCAGAGATCGTGATTGTACGGACTTACAGCGTCAAAGATCGAACGAGTGAGGCGTCGAGAGCGTTGAGCGTGAAAAGTTCAAATATATCATCAAAGGTCACCACGAAGACACAATCCGAGCCGTGCAAGAAATGTTCCGCTTGAATTTGACGGTGATACCGAGCGCGTTCGCCTCGGCTTATTGGACTCTTCCATATACCAAAGGTGGAATCTTTGGCAACCAAGTCCTAGTTTTTGGAGCTCTTCCCGACTACCATCTACCGAGCTAGCACGAATTTGCGGGCCAATGGCATGGACGGAAATCGTCATCATCCTTCGTCTTTGATTTGCCCCGCCATCGCCTCGATTGTGGGTCGACTTTATGCTAGTCGATCGTAATGGTATAGACGGTGCAAGTTGCTCTGGCGAGAATAGCACCCATGGAGATAGCACCGGTGCGGTAGCCGTGGTTCGCGATCGCCGTGTGGAGATGGCACCGATGCAAGTTGTCGTGGTTCGCATCGCACTTCCGGTCTTGCCACCGGTGAAGAAGCCTCCAGGAGATGTCGGTTTTGGGCCACCGGATGAATGTTCCAATGGCCTGTCCTAGATTCACGATCTCGTCGTTGGGGGCTTTGTAGCGGGACCACCTCAAAATTGGCATACACACCATCCATATTAACTTTTGCGGCTGGCGCTAAAGCTTGACCGTGCACCATGGCCCCGATACGATTTAATATGCCCGCCCCAAGCGGCGTACAAGGGAATGGAGCCATATCTCACTTGAGCTCGCACGTCGCAGCTCCTACATAACGATACAAAATTAGCTACTCGAATAGGCCTACCAATGGAGCAAGCATTCGAGAGGTAATAATTATTACCGTGATGTCGCCCACGGGAAATTTGGGACTGGTTTGCGTCGGATTGGACGCGCAGCTACTCGGATGGTTCTGCGGGCTAGCTAGCACGAGAGCGCGGTGGCGGCTGCGACTTTCTATCTGCTTCGCACCTCATCTCTCGATTACATCAGCCATCCGAGCTAATAGCTCCTCTCTAAAAGATTCCTTGATCTCTTCTCGTAGTCATGCGTCACGCCGATTTTGTTTCTCTTCTGCGCCGATACATGTCGGAGTCATCTTGAAACCATGTTTCCAAGGAACGTAAAGCCCAAGGCCTCTCGTGCGGCCCGGGTGCTCCTTGTTTCCAGGCCACGGAGAGCATATCATTCTCCTTGTTCCTGGAATGATCCTGGTAGATTGAAAACTCACTCTTCCCGCAAGAGCACGACATGTCATTTCAATTCGAACGGTTGTGGAGTAATTACAAGCTACGTAGTTCGATCGATATCTTACCAGCGCTCGGTCACTTGCTGGTCGAAGGGTTTCGAAGGTGACGTCCTCGATGTCGTTGTAGATGACCTTGCTCTAATCCAATTTCGAGCGCGGTCATCCGGATATTGAAAACGGCGGGCGATGTCTCGTGCACCGCCACTCATCCTCCTTCCTCCATCGGGATTTTACCCGCATACCCACCGTGCCAAGTCCGTGAGGGTGTGTATTTTTGCCGGAGGGCCTTGTGCGCCACACTTGTACTTTTGAAATCTTGGTCGTTTTCATCGCCTTGAACTCTTCCCATTGTGGTTCCAGAATGGGTATTTTTGAACAGCGTTTCGTCCGTCTCCACGTATTTCTTGACAAGCGTGCTCTTGAAGTTCTTCCATGCTTTGCACGCCGCTTTGTAGGTTTGTTGTTGCACAGCGTCCAGGTGTTCTTCTGGGAACTCGAACGATGCCAAAATTTCGGTCCACAGCTCACGTTTCCGAGTGTCGAGCGTTCTTCCACGAATTGTATGTGATCTCAATTGCGTTCTCGCAACTACTCCGACCATGGTTCGAATGCGTTCATCGCTTTTGAGGAAGGATAGGGACCCCAGATGCATTCATCGCTGTGATGATCTGTCGGCCCTCAGGCTTCTTTGATAGCCCTCTTCCTTGGCGTCTTGATGTTGGAGCGGACGCCTCCGGCGATGATGTTGAAGAATGCGCAGGTGACATGTTGCTCATTTTGTGGGTCTATTAAGATAAGATGAGAAAGTAATCATATTGAATTGCAAGACAAGAGAGGAGTAGAGGGAGGGGAGAAGGGAGGGGGTGATATGGACATAGAGAGGGGTGATGTGCCTATCTTACCAATGTACCAATGTATCAAGTCATTCTTTTTCCCGCAAAATTCAAGTCAATTTTATTACAAAAGTGCAAAAAGACATTCAGATTCTTGGTGAGCAGTGACATAGCCGACTTCTTGGTGAGCGACTATCCATCGCTTCTTCCACTCCTTCTCTTCATCTCTGGTCTTGGATCACGACGCGAAGAGCGATGATTCATCTAATCAATCATCGCTTCGCGCACGTGATCCAAAGATCGAGATGAAGAGGAGTGGAAGAAGCAGATGGATAGTCACTCACCAAGAAGTCGCTATATCGCACGCCACCAAGAATCTGGGAATTTCTTTTTTGAACTTCAGACTAAAATTTTCTTGAATTTTGTAATACTATTACTACAAGGTCTCTAAACAAAGTGCCTATTCTAGCACCTACTTTAGTTGCTAAAACTATAAACCAAATAGCAAAGTCCCTAAACAAAGGTCTATGAAGCAAATGACACAAACTAGTGTATCCGGTTCATTGAACGGAACACTATAGTATGTCACTTGCTTCATTTGCTTTTTTTTGTCTAGATACATGGAGCATTTGGGTGGAAAGATCAACTGTTTCAGTCAAAGCATGACACCAATTCAAGCATAGCATAGCATCCGAGGCACATCCGAGGCCTGCCGCTTTGTCTTGAGGAATGCCAAGAGCTGGTATTCAGATGAGTTCGAGAATAAGATTCATAATTTATAGTTTGAGGAATGCCACATCGAAGACCACTCTTGGCATTCTTCAAGACACACTGCAGCCTTGGATGTGCCTCGGATGCTATGCTATGCTTCAAATTGGCAGTCATGAGCCTGACGACACAATGTATTTCTTTCCACCCAAATGGTCAATGTATCTTTTGCAATAATCGCAAGATTTCTTTATCCGGATACACTAGAATGTGTTACTTGCTTCATGCCCTTTGATCATATACTCTTCCTTGATTGGTTAATTTGTGCTCTCAAATTGTAGGGTTGCACATGATAAGATGAGGAAGCAAGAAAAGTGATACATGATGCTCAATGATAGGAAGAGAGGAGAGAAGTAGAGGAAGGGGAGAAGGGAGGAGAGGAGTAGAGGAGGGGGACCCAAATGATTTCAAACTATATACTATGTACTATATACTATATACTAACACAACAAGCAATGTAATATGTACCAATGTAAACTAAGCAACTGCAGTAAACAATGTACCAATGTAGTATGTACCAAATAGCAAACTAATTAAGCTACTGTAGTAAACAATGTACCAATGTAATATATACCAAATAGCAAACTAATTAAGCTACTGCAGTAAACAATGTACCAATGTAATATGTACCAAATAGCAAACTAATTAAGCTACTGCAGTAAACAATGTACCAATGTAATATGTACCAAGCATCAAGCATCAACCCTAAACACTAACAGTAAGCATGAAGCATCAACCCTAAATATGTACTAAGCAACTAACCATAACAGTATCAAGCATCAAGCATCAACCCTAAACACTAACAGTAAGCATGAAGCTCGGGGAGGGATTTGATGACCTTACGGTTTTGGTGACCTTAGGGACGCAGGAGGAGGAGGCGGCGGCGACGGAGGAGGAGGAGGCGGAGACGACGACGGAGGAGGAGGCGGCGACGACGACGGAGGAGGAGGAGGCGATGGGCTCGGGGAGGCGACGGAGGAGGAGGAGGCAGCGACGCAGGAGGAGGCGGCGACGACGTAGGAGGAGGAGGAGGCGACGGGCTCGGGGAGGCGGCGACGGAGGAGGAGGCGACGGGCTCGGGGAGGCGGCGACGAGGAGGAGGAGGCTGCGCGACGTCTTCGTCCGGAGGCGGCGGCGAGGGCGGGGGAGGCGGCCGGCGAGGGCTCGGGGAGGCGGCGGCGACGACGGGCTCGGGATTTAGATCTAATCGAATAACTGCAGTGCACACGGAAAACCCTAGCGAGAGGGTATATGTAGGGAGATTATCACAGACGGTTCTAAACTTAGAACCGTCTGTGATATGTTATCACAGACGGTTCTAAACTATCACAGACGGTTTTTAACTAAAAATCGTCGTGATAATTCAATATGATGAGACGGTTTTTATAAAAACCGTCGTGATAAGCTTCATACGAACGCCGCGCGTTTGATGCGTAACGCCGTGTTTCGATCGTCTAATTAACATCTCTCGATCGTTATACGAAGCGTCTATATCATTCATGTTTGGGTATACGAACCGTTTGTGCTAAAAGTTAAATATGCGCTCCTAATCCCAGTCTCTAGCTTCTACGCACGTACAATACAATATACAATTAATACAACATGGCTTCTACTCATCGTTCTTGTGATCATCTCCTTCCTCTCATCTGCTCATCACGAATTGTTTGGCGGAACCTTACAGCGGCCAGCAATTTGCATCTGAGCGACTTCTCCGCACCCGCCCCGCTCTCCTTCCCGACTTTCTTGCATCCGTCGGCTTGACTCGATCCTCCGCGTCGACAGAGGCGTCTCGCCGCCGCTCAAGAAAGGGAAACACCCTCACCCGGTTCTTCTCCACAATGTGCGCAATGCGGAAGAAGCTCTACACGCATTGCGAGACCGATGGATAGCCTTGCCGATCAAGCGTAAACGGCGGATTCTCGAGGAACCTTTTCATGCTATCCTCTACGACATTATGGATCTCGCTGATCATTTGCCCAGCCGCACGAGGAAGTGCCGAGGACAAGGGCAATCTTAACGGCGTTCGAGAATTTAGCGGTGATCCTCCAAGTCCCCAAGTTGAAGAAGAAGCTACGAAGCCCAAAAGAATACAATGGGAAACTCTTTACAATGCGACTTTTGTAATAAATTTGCCTCTAATTGAAATTAATAAATTTACCTTTAATTTGTGATCTCTTGTCTCGATAGTTCGTAGTTAAGTTATTAGAAGCAATGTGTACTTATATATTAACCTCTCGGTCTAGAATATGACAGACAAAGGGACATCACGGTGGTTCTTGTGAAAAACCGTCGTGAACATTCCTGACGGTTCTTAACAACAACCTACCGTGATAGTCGACACAACACGCACGGTTTTTAATAAACAACCGTCGTGATAATCTCAGATTATCACGCGGTTTTAATAAAAGCGTCGTGATATTCCAAAGATCACGACGGTTCAGCGGTAAGAACCGTCTGTGATACTCCTTTTTCCCGCCACAAATACCACAGACGGCCTTCAAATTAAAACCGTCTGTGATTTGCCGTCTACTATTAGCCTTTCTGTAGTAGTGTGGTGAAAGAAGAATCAACCTTTCATATAAGAGAAAATTTGGTTAGTGCCACCCCAAAGCTCAGTGTGTAAGAAAATGCCATCACAGACCATATGTGTGGGTAAATGCCATCACGAAAGATGAAATGCTTGGAAATGTCATTGTCGTAAGGGTTCTGTGACCCAGTGCCATTTAGGAGTGCGAAAAGACCGTTTTGTCCTCATGAAATATCAGGCTGTTGGCGCCAAAGAAGTGGACAGTTTGGCGCCAAAGAAGCCTCGGTTGGGGATATAAAGTCATCCCTTCTATTGCCTTCCCCCTCCTAAGGCATTTCTCCACTTCCTATCTGTCTTCTCCCTATCTTTACCTGGATGAGTCAAGTGAGTGCCTCTTCTTTGGCACCTGTAGCCATTTGCCCAAAATGCAACACACTTATTAAACGGAAGACCTCGAGGACAGCCAAGAATTCTGGACGCCACTACTACAAGTGCCCTTTTTATGTGGTGAGTTATGTTCAGTTGTTTCATTCCAATCCTTCCACAGATGCATCAATATATTTTCTTGTTAATTCAATTGTAGGACGACCCAGGTGGTTGCCGATTTTTGGTCTAGGAAGATAAACTGAGCACTAGGCATGTCATTTTTCTGGAGGAGGAAACTATGATAGGGGGTAGGGAAATGGTGAAGATGAGGCAACATTTTGACATATTAAAGAGCAAGATGAACATCATGTTGTCTGTTGTTTTATTTCTTGTGTTGGTCGATATTAGGAAGGTATAGTGATATGAGTGTTGATGTGATTTGTGTGCTGGAATGCAATATGTTTGGCCATGTTGTGTTGAGAGCTTTGCAATGGGCACAACTTTCAAACCCTAATACTCTCTGAAGTACACGGTCCATAGTACTCTCTATGATAACATATTCTCAACCCTTGACATAACAAAATAACATAGTGCTCAATAACATACTATGCAAAATTACTCAGAATGACATAGTCTTACATAAAACAACATAGCATCCACAGCCCAAGTCCCTTGAATCTATTCAAGAGTTGCTTCTTTGTCTGCCCATACCTTGAAGTAGACACATCCATATGGTACTTACCCTGATCCTCCTCTTCAGCTCCTTTGGTCCAAGTGTGGGGTTGTCCATAAGCCAGTCCATGACATGAGCTGCAACCCACTAGTATGAGGCCATATTGTCTCCAACAAAGCTTGTTGAGGTATATTGTGATCTTCTCCAAATACCTTGACCTTGCTCACCCCAAGGAACACATGTTAGAGGCAGTAAAGTCATGAAAGAATCATCCATCCAAAAACACCAAAAATTAAATAACCTGAAAGGAATGTCCATCTTGAAGGCTAGAAGCCTAAATCCTCTATTTGCAATTAAGATCAGTGCATGATGCTCCCAATTTGGTCTTTGTCACTATAGTCAACACCAAACTCAAACTCTTTCAATATTGCATAATGCTTAAGAGCTCTTTTAAAAGATATCTGATCAGGAAACACTGTGCTAACTTGTACGGTTGGATTTTCATAGTCAACAATAGGACATGCCTCACAATTAGCATTGTCATGCACCTCTGCCTCAGGAGCCTCCATTCCTATATGTGGTGGCACCTCATCACCTCATCAAGAGCCTCCATCCCGACATGTGATGGCCCCTCAGCTTGCACCTCAGGTACAGGCCCACCTATACCAGTGACGCCATAAATCTCCTCATCATCTACTCTCACATAGTCCTCATCCCCCATTGCTGTAGATTGCTTCTGAGAGGGATTCTCAACTCTCAAGAGTATTATCTCTGGATTGTTGCGAGGAGGGATTCTTAGGAGAATTTTCTGTGGATTACTGCTGACAGGGATTCTCAACAACACTTATGCGCTGTGAACCTACGTGTGACAACATGGTAGCTTTAATTGGCATGCCTAGTAATCTCTCACCTAACCACCTTGGCCCTATGTCCATGAACGAAACATTTATCTATACTGCTTTCTCCACGAAGTACATCTCAAAGACATCAAGAAGTTCAGCATCAAAATTAATGAGACATAGCCAAGTAGCGCATTTATCCTATAAAAACATGAAAGATATTGCTTACTGCCCCACATGAACTCATCGTGTAAGTAGTCAGCAATAGTCAGTAGTGAGCATTCTTACTTATCTACCACTTTATGGATGATTCTTGCCTTCTTGTACTCAAAACCTGCCACTATCTTCCTTGCACATGTATGATCTCATCCTAATAGCTAATCTAAATGCCTTGATAGGGTCCATCCTACCGCAACAAAATCAAAACACAATAGTGCCCACAAAGTTAGAACCTACGCAACGCCGTATGAAGTTTGGACAAGAAAGAAACCGAGTCTAGAACACCTCAAGGTCTTTGGCTGTGTGGCACACATGAGAGTGCCATCAGTGCATCTGAAAAAGTTAGAAGACAGGAGCAGACCATTGGTTTATTTGGGGGTGGAGCCTGGAAGTAAGGCACATCGCCTAATTGATCCCCAAGGTAAGAAGCTATATGTTAGTCGTGATGTGGTATTTAAAGAAAATAGGAGGTGGAGCTGGGATGATATAAGAAGTGACAACCCAGGCTGGACAGATTTTACTGTTCATGAACCAGCAATGCAGAGTTCTGAAGCAGAGATAGGAGTAGGCGCTGGAGTAGCTACCGCGGCAGTTGCGACACACTTGCCGCTGCCTAAAAACAGCCTCCAAGCCCTGTGGCAGGTGGCATGGCAGAGACACCAATGACTCCACATTCACAAATGCTGGTTTTAGATCATGAGCAATCAGCATCACCCAGCCCAATGACTTGGTCCTTGCCGGATTCCTCAACTTATGATGAAACACCACAAAAATTTAAGTCAGTGGTAGAGTTATATGAGGAGACTGAGGAGGTTCAGTTACCTAAGGAGCTATACTTGGTGGCAATGAAAGAAACAAATAGTTTTTGTGAAGTCCAAAAGGAACCAGAATGGTGGAAAGCCATGAAGATTGAAATGGACTCAATCGAGAGAAACAAGACTGGGCACTTAACCGAACTACCTACAGATCATAAACCAACCGGCCTCAAATGAATTTACAAGTTGAAGAAGGATGCTACTGGCCAAGTCCAAAAGCATAAGGTTAGATTGGTTGCTATGGGCTATGTACAACAGAAGATAATCGATTTTGAGGATGTATTTGCACCTATAGCAAGATTGGAAATAGTGAGACTCCTGCTAGCTTTGTCGACACATCAGAAATGGCAGGTACATCATCTTGACGTTAAGTCTGCATTTCTGAATGGCTACTTGGAGGAAGATGTATATGTTTGCCAACCAGAGGGATTTATTGTGAAAGGCCAAGAGCACATGGTTACGACAAGCGCCAAGAGCCTGTAATACTAGGCCCGACGGGACTCTAAAGGAGCTCGGTTTTCAGAAATGCCTACAAGAATAAGCATTGTACAAAAGGTGCTCAAGAGGTGAGTTATTGATTATCGGTGTTTATGTTGACGACTTGATCATCACTAGCTCAAGTGCAGCAGAAATTGGTCACTTCAAGCTACAAATGAAGATGAAGTTTGAGATGAGTGACCTAGGTCTCCTCTCATACTACCTTGGGATAGCAGTGCAACAAAACAACAATGGCATAGTACTAAAGCAGACCAGTTATGCAAAGAAAATTCTTTAGCAAGCTAGTATGTTTGAGTGTAATGCTTCCCTGTGCTTTGTGTAGGAAAAATTGCATCTAGCCAAAGATGAATATGGAACACCGGTGAATGCAACTGAGTACCGGCGTTTGATTGGAAGCCTTAGATATTTAACCCACACTCGACTGGATCTGTCTTACTCGGTAGGAATCATGAGCAGGTACATGGAATCCCCCAAGGCAAGCCATCTTCAGGTAGTGAAATACATCCTAAGGTATATCAGGGGGACAAGCAACTATGGACTTGCTTATGGCAAAGAGGGAGAAAGGGAGCTGATTGGGTATAGTGATAATAATTTGGCCGGGATCCTGATGATCGCAAGAGCACTAGTGGCATGGTGTTCTACTACTCTGGCAGCCCAATTACTTGGTGTCCTCAGAAGCAGAAAATAGTGGCATTGTCATCCCGCAAGGCAGAGTTTATGGCCGCAACGGCATCAGCTTGTCAGGCTGAGGAACGTACTGAGTGATCTCGTGGGAAATGCTCCAAAGGCAGTGGTAATGCAGGTGGACAATAAATCAGCTAATGCCCTTATGAAGAATCGTATATTTCATGGAAGAAGCAAACACATTGACACTCGCTTCCACTTCATAAGGGAATACATCAAAAATGGTCTGGTGATTGTTGAACATGTCAGTAGTGAAGAGCAATGTGCTGGCATCTTGACCAAGGCGCTGCCAAGGGTGAAATTTGCATAAATGCGTGAGTAGAGATGGCAACGGGTAAATACCCATCGGGTATTGCCATTCCATACCCGTACCCGCTAGGTGTAAATTTACCCATCGGGTTACCCGTATCCGCACGCGGGTAGGAAATTTTACCCATACCGTGCACGCGCGGTATTACTACCCGACGGTAACCCATACCCGCAAGCATACCCGGTTCAACACATAAGAATATCATCAATTTAGACATTCATTAATCATACATGCCAAGCACAAAAGCGTCTAATGATCAAAATTAGTACATCACATAAACATACTTGATATGACCATATCAACATATGACAAACAAATAAACAATCAACAACAAGTAGATAATAAAATTAACATTTGAGTGGGATGTCTAGTTGTCTAATGCGGGTATTCATTACCCGCGGGTAGGCGGGTATGGGTAGTATATACCCACACCCGCACCCGCCTACCCGGTGGGTAGAGGATTTCGCCCAATAACGTACCCATGGGTACATAAAATTTTCCATACCCGTCTCTTTATCGGGTAAAACCCGTCGGGTATTCGGGTATCAGGTACCCATTGCCATCTCTATGCGTGAGCTTTTGGGAGTCAAGAATCTCAAGAGTCAGGATTAAGGGGGAGAGTGTTGTTTGTAATCCTAACTTGGTCAGGTTTGTTAGCTGCACCGGGTCTTTAGTTAGCACATTTGTATGCATTCAATTAGTGGGTGTGTGTTTTTTGTATGCATAGAGTGAGCACGAGTCAAAGGCGTCATGACCGGCATAACCGGATCATAGTGTGTCATTAGCACTAGGTAAAATAACTCAAGTGAGTGCAGAAGAGAAACACACCTGAAAACTTGCCCCAAACATTGTCTCTGAATTTCCAATTCTATTCCTCTGAAAGTTACTGTTCATCATCCGAAAACATATATTCCGTTTGATTGCTTGATCGCATAGATCCTAGGCTCGATCCCAACAGTAATTGCATATGGTACTGTCATTATCAACTACACACTTTCGATCGATCTCTTTTTCAAACAAAACGTATGCCCTAAAAGTGGGGCTAAGTATGTATGTATGAAGTGCTGCTAAATGCCAAAATAACCTCCTCTATCTATCTCTTGCATCCTCCTCCCCAACAGCACTTTGAAGCACATACACGGAGAGGGTAGAGAGAGAGACGTAGCCAAGCCAAGCCAAGCTAGCGGTCCAGGCAGGCAGGGAGTGACCCACACAAGAATTGAAGGGGTTGTGCATGTGTGTGTTTATGTGTGAGTGCGAGACAGTGAGACTGGAGATATAGCTAAAGAGAGGCAGCCTTTCTCCTCCAGCTCACTCACGGACGCACACACATTCTCTTCTCTCTTCTCTCTTCACTCTTCACTTCACTCCCTCCTGCTGCTTGCTTAGCTCATATTGCTTCTGAGATCAAGCTCTCTCTTCTCACCCTCCTCGTCTTCTCCTAATCTTGCCCTGAGGACTGGACTGAGCTACTACGCATAGTACTAATTAAGTAGTAACAGATTGTCGTGAGGTGGTCTCGCGGCGGCCATGGCTTTCCTTGTGGAGCGGTGCGGCGAGATGGTGGTGTCGATGGAGAGCTCGGCGCACGGCGGGAAGCCGGTGCCGGCGCCGTTCCTGACCAAGACGTACCAGCTGGTGGACGACCCCTGCACCGACCGCATCGTGTCGTGGGGGGAGGACGACACCACCTTCGTCGTCTGGCGCCCGCCCGAGTTCGCCAGGGACCTCCTCCCCAGCTACTTCAAGCACAACAACTTTTCCAGCTTCGTCAGGCAGCTCAACACCTATGTACGTAC
The DNA here is from genome assembly GCA_036346575.1 of Dendrocalamus sinicus. Classification (NCBI taxonomy): domain Eukaryota; kingdom Viridiplantae; phylum Streptophyta; class Magnoliopsida; order Poales; family Poaceae; genus Dendrocalamus; species Dendrocalamus sinicus. The sequence continues at coordinate 2,686,047 of CM070660.1, read as the reverse complement.
ATCCATATATGATATATGCATGTCCAAAACCACTTATATGCATCACCTATCGATTTTTCAGTCTAACTTGTTAATTAGTTAGCTCATGTTTGATTGATTTTTTCTTTCTTCTAGCTGCATTAGGGATGTGCATGATGCATGTGTGTGTGTGTGTGTGGGTGTGTGTGTGTGTGTGTGTGTGTGTTTCTTGATGTGTTGGATGATCGATGCAAGGTTGTAGCTGAAGATGGATGCTTGGGGACCTTTTTTTTTGGTTTGGTGACTTTGGCCGGTCAATGCATGCGTTTTGTGGCCTTCCATCTCTTTGCTTGCTGCTTGGTATCTCTAGCTTGTTTCCGAGAAAGTGACAAGAACAGGCTAGCTAGCATGCAAAAGTTTTTTATTACTATTTTTAATAGATTTTGTTGCACGGTGGAAAAGCATTGGTGTGACCTTCCTTCCAACTAGCCGATTTCTTGATTCCTAGTTTCTGACAGGTAGAGCTATCTGAGCATGCATTCATCCACTGTTCTTTTAATTTTTGCTCTATAATTGACTTAAAGGGGATTTTGTATTTGTTTCTCCCCTTTTTTTTTATTGTGGCCTTCAATTTGGGACTCATATATGCTCCCTCTAATCACAAATATATATCATTTTGGACATTAATACGGTCTCTAAAATACCATTTTGATCGCTAATTTCTATTGTAATATATTTATAAAACATAATAAAATTATAATATTATAAAAGTATTTTTGAGATAAATCTGCGCATACGATTTTTATGTATCCAATATAAATATTTCAAAAGATATTGATTGTCAAAGTTTTAAATTTTTAACTGCATATTTTCCAAAATGACATGTATTTGACTACTAGAGGGAGTAGCAAGTTAGAAGTTTTTTGGGTTTACTGATTGATTGGTTTTCTCGCCAGATGATAAGTGAGAAGTACAAATACTGACTGTTAATTTGTTTGTTTATATATTAATTAGTTTGTTCTTTTGAACCATGAGTTGACGACAATCTTCTCCCTTTTGCCCCAGTACCACCCTGTGCTAGCTTCCCTAATGTACTTCCCAGTACTACACAGTGCTAGCTTCCCTAATGTACTTAGTCCTTGTACTAAGCTTTCACTCCCCTTCTGTCAGTTGTTCTACTAGAGCCCATATAAGCATGTCACTCTTCCCTTGACCAAGACCAAAACAGCAAAAACAAGTGCACAAATAATATATATATATATATATATATATATATATATATATATATATATATATATATATATATATAATTTTCCTATATATATATATATATATATATATATATAGGAAAATTATATATATATATATATATATATATATATATATATATATATATATATATATATATATATAGGAAAATTACACGTGTATGATTGATAATTTTTTGAGTTTGGGTATGAAAATGTTTTATACTCTTGATATATTTATGGTAAGTTAGTTTTGAACTTAGTTCAAACTAGTTTGAACTACTTTTAAGTTCAATGCAACTACAGTGAGTATATACCATAAAAATAGTTCAAACTAATTAAACTGAAGTTGAATTTAAATTTTTCAAGTTTGACATCTCAAATATACTTTTTATGGGTATATGAAGATACCCACATCAAACGTTGCGAATCTCAAGCAAATCAACGGTATTGATATTGGTGCCTAGGCACCATGGTGCATGAAACACTGTCCTATATATATATATATATATATATATATATATATATATATATATATATATATATATATATATATATATATATATATATATATATATATATATATATATATATATATATATATATATATATATATATATATATATATATATATATATATATATATATATATATATATATATCTGAAATGGGACACCTAGGTGCCCAGACACCTAGGCTCCCCTGCCGTTAGATTGCTTTTAGATACGTGCTAGAGCAATGGTATGTATGGTATGTAATATATTAGGCATGCTAAATCAATCATGGAAGGAAAGTCTTAATCATGGATGGAAAGTCTCAATCACACTAGCACGCATCTAAAAGCAATCCAAAGGTAGGAGACTAGGTGTCCAGACACCTAGGTGCCTCTGTTATTTATATATATATATATATATATATATATATATATATATATATATATATATATATATATATATATATATATATATATATATATATATATATATATATATATATATATATATATATATATATATATATATATATATATATATATATATATATATATATATATATATATATATATGAATATGAAAAGTATATACCATTTGTTAGTTACCATACTGCATCTGCATGACACATTGATCATTCAACTACCACTTACATCTCTCTTAATTAGTAGATATGTGCATCATCTGCCATTGTAGTTGCAATGGCAAGATGCTAGTGTCTTCTGTCTTGCCATAATTTCATCGCTTTGTATGCAGTAGATAATAATCCATTACAAATTACAATAGCTAATTTGTTTTGTCATTGCTGCTGTTGCAGGGATTCAGGAAGACAGTGGCAGACAGGTGGGAGTTCGCCAACGAGTTCTTCAGGAAGGGAGCCAAGCACCTCCTCGCCGAGATCCACCGGAGGAAGTCGTCGCAGCCACCTCCGCCGCCGCCGCACCAACCGTACCACCATCTTCACCACCACCACCTCAACCCCTTCTCGCCGCCGCCCCCGCCACCGGCTCACCCGGTGTACCACTTCCAAGAAGAGCCGGCCACCACGCACGGCGTTAGCGGCGCTAACGACGGAGGCGGCGGGGACTTCTTGGCGGCGCTGTCGGAGGACAACCGGCAGCTGCGGCGGCGCAACTCGCTACTGCTCTCGGAGTTGGCACACATGAAGAAGCTCTACAACGACATCATCTACTTTCTACAGAACCACGTGGCGCCGGTCACGAGCCCCTCATCGACGGCGCCGCAGCTTCCCGGCGCCAGCGCGGCGTCTTCCTGCAGGCTGCTCGAGCTGGACGTGGACTCACCGCCGCCGAGGCCGGCGGCGGAGGTAGACAACAGCGACACAGTGAAGCTGTTCGGCGTGGCGCTGCAGGGGACGAAGAAGAAGCTGGCGCCCCGGGAAGAGGGCGACGACCATGACCAGGGAAGCGAGGTCTAGGCCGGCTTGCTCTCGTGTACATACAGGGAGAGAGAGGTAGAAAGGAGTAGCAGTAGCTAGCTAGGCTCGGTTTCTTTTGAGTACGCTCTGAAATTAATTTGCAAGAAGATGCATGTGTTAATCTTTACTTGCACTGCAGAGAGTTAATTAATTAAGCTAGTTAGGATCGATCAACTCAAGTAGTTGCTGCTTGCACCCTTCTGTTCTTTCTTGCCATGCATGAGCGCTCTCTTAATTGGGTCTTGCTAGTGTAAAGACTGGTTGCTAGCTAAATGCTAAGTCAAGGCATCTATTTTTTGTTCTAATAATCTCTTTACTACATATATACTTTACTGTATTGCATTTGCGTTTAATTGTGTGAAATAGATTTGTTTGTTTCCCATATATATAGCTTACTAGTTTTACACGTACATGTCATCGATATATTCATCCTTGTACTGCAACCAGTGCGTGCAACCCGGTCGGTTGAGGCTTTGTATACAGAGAGGAATACCTAGGAGAAATTATGTATTTTTTTAATTAAGAATAAGGTAGACAACTAAATTCACCTCGAAGAGGATTTGAACTTGGTTGAGGCTCCGTATGGAATTATATATGGACATGGATGGCCGGATGTGTATTCTGCAGTATGTATAGTACTTCCTCCGTCTATAAATATAGTCATGTTTGATTTTTTACAATCTTTAATACAATATTTTGACTATAATTTATTATCGTAATATACTAGTAAAAATAATAAAAATATATATTATAAAAAGTATTATATAAGATAAATTTAATAATATTATTTTTATGTAGTCAATCTATATATTCTAATACATATTAATAGTTAAAATTAAAAAGTTTGATAGTGTAGAATCTCCGTCGACAATGATCATCTGAAGCCTCTCGATCCATTCAAAAACACGTGCATATCTGGATCTGTGTATGCATGTACCATACATACATATATGCTGTACACGTCTGTTTGTGTGTGTCTTGCATTGGGGCTATGGTACGATTATTTCTTGTGCCATTTTAATGCGTGCTTCAGAGGTCCAACTCTTGTTCATGCATGCATCAGGACTCGATTTGTCTTTATGTATGGAGAAGCTGTACCGCATGATATATCATTGGGAGTAATTTCGATAGCACACCTCCTTTTGTGCCATCTATCTCCTTCTTTTCTTTATATTTCATAAAGAAAAAGAAAGAATACTTCATCCTCCCTGGTCCCCGGCCCTCTACCATCACCCCGGTTAGCGGTGCCGTCGTCGCCTCACCGCGCCACTTCCAACCCCTTCTCACCATGCCGTCCCATACAACCTAATTGCCACAGCCACCGTTGGCACTGTCCTCTAGCTTTGCCCACTATCCTCCTGCCTTGCCCATTGCCTCCGCCATCGCCCACTGTCGGGTCACTACCTCCCCTGCCCTCCTTCTATGTCCGGAGGGGAGAGAGAACCTGTAGCGAATGAGTAGGATTTCCCTCTTCTGATGTTAGATCCGACGGCGACGCCTCTTGAGGCCGTTAGATCCAACGCGCGGCAAGACCAGCTGTTAGCAAGGTCGAGGAGATCGGTGGTGGTGCTCACACGAGAAGAAGAGTAAGAAGAAGCGCTAAGAAGGGAATCCGAAGCAGAGCTGTAAGCGGAGCAGGTGGTGGTGGTTAAGTGCAACACTTAAGATTTGTGTGTGCAGGAATCGAACAATGATGGAGGATACCGTTGAACGGTGTTCGAACGGAATACCGTTCTGTAGACTTTTCCTTGAGTATTTGGTTAGCTTTGTAGGCTGCTTACGACCGCGTACGTATTATCTAGGATATATATGTAGTATATATTGTAGAGCTAACATATATAAGGATAAAGACCTTACTACCCATAAACTTTCTCTGCAGCATTGGAACCAAGATCGGGCTTGCTGCAATATTAACTGTGTAAGTACCCGCCAAAACCGTGCGGGTGTTATCCACAAGTAATTAGATGCTCTTAATTCTCTATATGCAAGAATCAAGGTCAATGCTCGACATATTCCATCTTCCAAATTAAGAACAAATGGTCTTTTACACAACATAAGAGTAGTGTAAGCTGACAGCTCCAGAGGCTGTTGCATTACTATACACAACGGTTTGGTTCACAGGCGTGATAAAACTACTCCAAAAAAAATTCACAATCTCCTCCCGACTGTAAATAAAATAGAATGAATGAACAATTAACTAAACACGCATATATCTTATCTGAACAAAAGAACACGATGTGTACAAGAGCGACTGTATCTGCAGCAAATTTCAAGCGTGACTGCATAAATGCTTCCTCTTGTTCTGAAACTTCTGGCGTTGATTTCAGTGTGCTTTAGTGTGACTTCAGATCAAACAGCAGTCTTGATCATACTAGCTAAATACTGCATAATATCTTTGTGAAACAATTATGCCATTTCATGGTGAGTAGTGTAGGTCATCTTGTTGAATTCTTTTAAGATCAGTGGCAGTTGCAAGCTGTACTCCGTGCATACAGGGTCAGCTACGTACCATCAATCCTCTGTATAAACCGGTTCTTGCCAGACTTTGGTGTTCTTTTTAAGGTCATCGCAAAGGGCAAGATCATTATCAAATTCTTTCATTGTCTTCACAAACGTCCTTGCTCCTTGCATAATTAACCTTTCCACCATGAACAGCTGGTAGTTGTTCTCAATTATTGGCTCCAATATGCTGCTGAAGTTCGAGGAGTATACTAACCTGTACCTGTATCCACGCCATAAGAAACACAAAGAATAATCTTAACCAGCTTGTCTCATGAAACTACATGCAAACTTTGTAACTAAACATTGCATTGCAAATTTTGTAACGGCTAGGTAAATGTTTCTTTTTTCCTATCAGCAATCCACGGTGATAATTACTGGAGAAAAGAACCATACATGAATAGATCGAATCATGACAGTTCCGAAACAGTTGAATTAAGTACTTAAGAACCGTGGTTCCTGAAGTAATTGACAATGACAGATAAGAACCCTTATGCCTTGGTCAAGCCAGAATATGAATCACTCAGTCGTGCTAAACTGTTTGCAGAAAACAAACGCTGTAATCACATCTGAGATCGTAATGCAATAAGAGCACTTGACACAAGGTGTCAGCCTTACCTGTCCGATAGAGGTGAAAAGAATCCTGGTGTCCTTTCATTTGAAGCAATGAAAAGAGTGCGACCTCGTGGAATCCACCTTGCAACTCTTTTTTTGATAAACTCAGGGCGGGTATCTCTGTCTAGATGAGGATGAAGGCTCCGCTCAACGCCAAATCTATCTTTCCTATTCTTCAGTAGATCACCCCGTCTTACATGAATAGCATCATAATCACCAAGTATCTCTTTCATCTGAAGAGAGTACACTGATTTAGAAGACTATGCTGTACTGAATATCACTGAGCATGAACAAACAATAAAAATATTTTCTACACAGGAGATATTATGATGTTCTGCATGACGAATACACAAACCTACAAAAACAAAAAAAAATCCTTTCGGAAAGCACTCCATAGCATGTAGTACAACTTCGATAGGTTCCAAAGTTCCTTTAACACAAGCAGACTGTAGCTACCATATGCACAATTAAATAGGCACAGAAAGCAGGAGTGATAGCATGCAGCACCCTATTTCAAATAAATGTGACAAGCATGACAGACATTCAAATGATATAACCACTACAACAGTATACCCAAGGGCAGTGCTGTCTATTAGAGGATGTGGAAAAACTGGAAACGTCAGTGCTCTTAACTGGGAAACTGACACAAGACACATGGTTACTCTGGTAACTAGGGATGCAGTTTCCAAGGATTCTTGGATTTCAGATGATATTGTTTTCCATCAGGCATCAGTTATAAAGAGACTAGTTTCCACACACCAGTTCATGATGGCCGATGGATCAACAGAACCAACAAGATTCAACAAATTACCATATAACAGAAATCAAAACTAAGATAAATATGGAGCCAAGAAAGCTAGTGTGAAAAAGAGATGATTTTATTTGCAGTTAGTAGTCAGTTTCAATTAAAATACATGCTAGATAGCACAAAAATCAATTTTGTGAATACCTTATTTGCTGCATCCCTCAGTTTTCTTGCTGGCATAGTTGGCAGAAAAGTGTATGGCAACATCACAGAGCTACGCTTGGTCCGATCCTTGCACTCGATAAACCTGAACTGTAATGATGATTAAGGTCTATACTTGAATTTTATGAATCGCATATAGCCATATAGCTTTGATTCGGTGTGATTATTAAAAGCTAAGCTAATTCTAACTCGACCTGCGGGGAGAAGAGCCACCCCGAGCATTATACGAAAGAAGAAGATCTTCTCACGCAGATCGAGAAACCCCCGAACCCCTGCCCACACCCTGACACGGCGGCAACCATGACCCGTGTGAGACCGGGCCGGACCTAACCAGTGCTTTGGCTTGTGGGGCAGACGAGGGGATTTTTTACCCTTGGCAACCTTGAAAATTCGCTCCCACTGGGAGTCGAACCCAGGACCTGAGGGGTGCTACTAAGGTGCTCTACCGTTAGGCTAGAGGCCCTTTCGCAAGCTAAGCTAATTCTTAAAATGCCGATAACAGGACATAAGGACCCTGATGTAACTTGCATTCTTACCAAGCAAGAGGACTTGCAGTGCGGTTTATAAGGAGAGCATCCGAGTAAAGTACATTTTCTTTGAGCTCAGCTCTGCTAACTCCTTGCACATGTGCTACACCTCCCTCTCCTAGTTTCGTACTTCTTGATACTATCACATACCATGATTGTTGATTGTCCAAAATAATAGGTACAGTTCTTGATATGAGGTCAATATCATATAAAGATTCCATTGCACAAGAACTTGTTTCCCATCTGCAAAAACATTGAGTTTACAAATTTAAATCCTAATTCAATTTGACAAAATGCAATGGGCAGACATAGTCGCATAGGTGCTTAAGAAGCAAAACCTTTGGTGTGAAGTTCCATTGCTTGAATCAAGCATCCCCTTTGTATTGTGCACTGAGCTAAGGCACATCCTCGAAGGCATGACAAATATTCTGCAGAGCAACAAAAACGAAGTCATGGCATGGCACATTAGCATATCCCACATTACACCCAGTCTTCGCAACAATTTGCCTCCTTCTAAGTGTAATATTCATGTGCCCAGGAAGATCAGTCCAATTTGGAACCAGAATCTAAAATTCTTTCACCACCAGATACACATTCCCGTTTCTTGACAACAAGAACCACCTAGCGGTCTCAACGCGGGAGAGGTGGCGAGCACGAGACGAGATTACCTGTCGAGAAACAGGGCCTCCTCGAGGGCGCAGCGGAGGCTGGACTCCTGGTGGCCGAGGCCGGAGCAGGAGCCGCAGTGCTTGCCTGGGCAGTCGACGCGGCCGCCCCAGTAGAGGTACTTGCGGCTGCTGTCCCTCTTGTCGACGTTCTTGGGCTGGAACCCCATGTACGACAGCGAGTCGGTGAATGACAGGAGGCACAGGATGGAGAGCGCCGCCGCAGTCATGACGGCAGCGAGGAGGGCCCTCGCCGGGGGCAGCGGCAGCGGCCTCTGCCTGCGGCCGCCGGTGATCCGGGAGGGGGTCGCCATGGGAGAGGCAGGGTGGTGCGGAAAATGCTAAGTTTTGCGGAGAGGGTGAGAAAGGGATCTGATTATATGGGCCGTTTGTTTTTCGCTACGGCCCAATAGGGTCCTAAATATAGTTTGGTGGAGTAGTTTCTCGGCTAAGTTTCAGACCAAATTAAGATCTGCAAGATTAATAGGTGATCCGTGCTCATTGTCCATTAGCAATTTCTCTAATCGCGTACATGAGGGGGAAAAAATCCTTCCATTTTCAAAAAAAAAAAATCCTTAACCTCTAAAAAAAGATACCTGTAGCAAGTCCCTTTCATACAATCAACGTACTCTGCAGTGCCAAATGTACAGTCAACTTACTCTGTGAATTAAAGTTAGCAGGTCAATCTCATGTTGTGTCGCGGTGAGAGCCATTATTGTCTAAATAAATATGAATTAAACAAAATTGAATGCACACCACCAAGGGGATGTAGCTCAGATGGTAGAGCGCTCGCTTAGCATGCGAGAGGTACGGGGATCGATACCCCGCATCTCCATTCGCGGTACGTGAACATTTTATTTTTTGAAATAAAATTTGTATTTCCTAATGCCATTTACCTGTAGAACAAATTCTGAAACATTATGGCCCGTTTGAAATGTAGAAATTTTGAAGGAATTTCACAAGGAGGAGTATAAATCCTTAGGAATTCCTCCCTCCCAAACAGAGCATATATTCTTTTGCTCATGTTCGCTTCTTTTTTTTCTCTCTCTCTAATAATACCTGGATCCCGCTTTATTTGCTATTTTTCACTTCCTTTCCACCCTTCAACTGTCGTGGTTTGAATGAACTTTGACTTGAACTTTCAATATAAGTATGCCATCATGCATCTTTTGAGCCCCCTCACAAAAAATTATATGCATCTTTTGAGGTGTTCTAACTATAACTGTTCATATCACCTTTACTCCGTTCTGATCCTTTTTGTTCCGAGGATCTGAGCCGTGTCTTTTGAGGCATTTCACTGTTCAAATTTAACATTCAATATTACAACACAAACTCGGCAAGAAAAAATACTGCTATAATAATTTTGAACAAAGCCTCCATCATTTTGGCACTTGGCATGATTCGAACTTTTAGCGTACCTCTCAAGTCTTTTAAGAAACTTTCGGTGCATACTAACAAAGCACTACATAAGACTTCTGACACTTGGAGCCATTTCTTATTTTCTTCTGCTTCGTTGCAACCTTCGGTGCCCCTTCCATCTCTTTTGAGGCAGCTCCTTTTCTTTTCCATTTTTTTTTACAACCTTTTCGCTCACGTCGCAACAGTAAACCAAGCCAATTTACCCAATACTTTACTGTGTGTTCTGCGAGGAGCCTTGTGACAGTTAAAACAAGCACTGCCACTGGTGGTGATCAAAAGAGCTTCAGCTTTTGGCTTCCGGCTTATTTTTTACTATTCATATATTTCATATTTTTCTGAACTTTTGATTTTTTGTTGAGCTTTTTTGCTTGTTCTTTTTTCCCGTATTTGTTTGTATTATACGTAATGGGCTAACATATTTTTTAATTTTTTAAATTTAATTATGCTAAATAAGTATCATCACCATTCTGATGTTTTTCAGTATTTCTGATCTTTTCACCATAAGCCAAAAAAACCCAAATGATCAAAACTGCAGGCAGCCAAACAGGCAAACAAACAAATTTCCAGCCCTGGACCATACAGCCTGCAGAAATCCTGAGTTGGTCATCTCACATGGCGCATCATTCCAAAATCAAACATGGTTCATACATCTTACATCCCACATTCCTTGCACAGTTCTCAAACATTTTTTTTCAGCATATAAAGTTGCACACAGAAACATTGTTAAGCTTACGACGAAGCACGCACAGAGACTCCTTCCGAGAGTCGCTCACAAGCAAAGTCCTCCTAAAATGATTCCGACAAGAATGGAGCCGCGTGTTAGTGACCCGTCGATGGGATTTCGTACTTGCTTCGTGAAAGCGGCTTGAGTTAGATGCTCTCAGAGGTGATGGCTGTTTTGACCGTGATAAGTTCAGGGAGAGGTTGGACTCGGATGGGTCTCTCTGGTCGCCTTACAGTTCTGACTCTGTCAGTGGGCCCCCCTCCGGCCGGGCTCGGCATCAAACTTGGCCGGACTTGCTTTGCCGTACGGCCGTCCTGGTCCAGCACCTCCTTGCACGATAGCGACAACGCAGCATTGACACCGGCGTTGTACACACCCAGAGCAACGAGGTCACAGTGAACTGTGATGCGCTTTTGCTATGAACAGAGTAATAAAGGGGGAAATCACAATGCTGCATTGCACGAGTGGTAACAGCTCGATCAATGGGTTTAAGAAAGCTGCGACCCTGCAGAAGTAGTTTGCCTTGATTATGAATAGCCCTTTTGTTACTGTTTCAATAGCATGCAAATATGCATATGTAGGTTTAGCCCGTATGTAGATGCTTGGAGAGCAGCAGATCCAGCCTTGCTGAAAAATGTTGATCTCCCATTATCAATGGACTGAGCAACTCTTGAGACATTTGCATGCTACAAAGCTGCGGAGAAGCTATTGCAAGAAGTACAAATAGATGAATAATACACAGTACAATCTGTAATCAGGGATGTGACTTATACACAAGAGAGCAGTAAGGGTGAGACGTTAATGTCTTGTTTGAGACAGGAGCACTACAATGCAGACATTGACAAACAGCAGTCTCAAATCTTTAGCCCTTCCGTATTCTTTTCCTATCCTCATCTGTACATTCGTCTACAGCTTCAGTACAACATCAATCCACGTTGCAAGGGGAGGGGTAGAAGCAGTACGCACAAGCAGGAACCCCTTTTTTTACCTCTTACACAAGACTGTCCAATTTTTTTGTTTTGGTTTCAAGCCATCCTCCAGCCACCTCAAACAGTCACACAAACACAAACACCGGCCAGAGATTGGCTTAGCCATCAATTATCTCCTTGGTTGATGCAAGAATAATTTATATTAGGCTTTCGGGATTGATCGGGAAGAAACTCCGTGCAAAAGTTTAATGAATCCGAGGAAACTGAGATTTCCATCGGCATGTCTGATCCAGTCTTGGAGAACAACATGAAGAGGGACTGATGGGCCAAGTCCAAGTTCCTGACAAACGAAAGATGCCCACTCAGCAATGTTAAGTAATCATGCATAAACTGTTCAAAGTACGGCTCGAACCATACCGATGCAAGTTCTTCGATTACAATAGGCCGGTTGCCCTCCTTATCAAATAGTTCGTATGCACGCCGAGCGTGCTGTTCCCAGGTCTCCAAAGCTTCCATCTGATAAACGCTGATGGCAGAAGCAGCAAACTCTTCAAAATCCAGTTTTCTGTACTGAAGAGTGCACACCTAGTACCATGACTCGGGCAGGTAAGTGGTTATCTCAGTCCAATTCTAATACATACAATTGAAGATACTACGAAGGAGGGTTACCGTGTTAACAAAGTCAACAACCCTAGAATCCTTCATTGCATCCGTAGAATTCTTCACCAAGGCCTGCAAATTATATCTACTTATTCAGCAATTGCATGCTATAAATTAGATTAAATGACCAAGGTAAGATTACTAACCGCTTTCAAATTTTGCAAGGAGATATAGCCACTCTTGTTTGGACCCAACAATTCAAACTGCTCTTTTATATAGAACAGTTGATTTGTTGTCAGTGTTTTAGCTAGGGCCTGCAAAATGTATGGAGATCCCTTATGGTTCATTGGTAATGCTATCAGAGTCGACACATAGTGGTAAGAACCCACTAAACTGCGCAGGCAATGAAACAAAAAGCAGAAAGGAGTACAGAGTGGGAAAGAGGGTTCCCTAATAGTACTAGTAAAGGTGAAAATGTCAACTGGCACATGGATAACACACTTTAAAACTCAAAAACAGATTAACCATTTGCAGGTAAAGCAGAATAACTAATAAGGGAATACATTTTTGCAAGAAACATGGTACATGCCAAAATTAGAAGTTGACATCTCAATCCATGTATAGCATCAATTCAAGATAAGAAAAGAGAACACTCATCTACAGACCAGCATAAGAATTCTACACAGTTTTTTTTCAAGTCTGATTAAGTGCATACCCTCAATGCAGACTTTCGCAATGAAGATGAACTGATATAAGCTCTCATAAGCTTGTAGATAATCATATCTAAAGGGATCTTCACTTGTTGAGCATTACGGATCCATGGATGACCTGCAGATATCATTGTGTAAGTAAGCAGTTAAGCATCACTCGCGGAAGAATAGTACTGTTACTGTAAGACACTGCTGAACAAATCTGGTGCTTACTGAGAGCTTGTGCAGCAGTCATCCTCTTGCGGTAATCCTTATTAAGCAGCCTTTTTACAAAGTCTTTAGCTTCAGCAGTGAGAGTAGGCCATGGGGCCTCATCAAAACTTGGTTCTGCCTTCAGGACAGCTCGGAATATTCCTGACTCAGTGCGCGCCCAGAAAGGCCGGCTCCCACAAAGCAAAATGTAGGCAATTACTCCAATGCTCCACATATCTGCCTCGATGCTATAAGATCGATGAAGCACCTCGGGAGCAACATAATACGCACTTCCGACAATGTCATTAAGTCTTTCATCTGCAGAATATAACAATGGTTTGGTGTCTCAATACAGTTAGATTTAATCTAGCAAGGATAAAATATTAAACAAGGATCCAAATGGAACTCTATAAGACCAACCTGGCTTTACAAAGTCAGACAGGCCAAAGTCTATGACCTTCAAGGCAGAGTTTTCATCCTTTGATGTGAATAGGAAATTCTGGGAAAAGGAAAACACAGATATATAATCATTGCAAAAGAATTGCATTGCATCTGCTGACTAAACAGTAGCTCTTTGGATAACAATCCAGAAAAATAACAGAAACAACAATAGAAGAGAAATGCCATATACAGTGAATGCCTTGTTTCGGTTTGAGCGCATAATGGCACTAATAAGCTTCCAGGTTGATAATATAACTAAATACAATAAGATTTATTAATATAAGCTGCTAATTGTATGATAACAAACCTACCTCTGGTTTCAGATCCCGATGAACAACACCTTGAAGATGGCAAAATGATACAAAACTCAAAATTTGCACCATAACAACCTTTGCATCTTCTTCAGGATACTTTCCACCTCTGCAAACCAAGAAATTCAATTATCATTAGAACCCCAGCAGAATTAATCATAACAATTGTTCCAAACACTGATTATGGCTCTATAAGTACCTCGCCAATATCCTATCCAGTAGTTCACCTCCTTTACATAATCTGAAACAGAAAAGAAACAACTACAATAAGCTAAATATACTCATGTGATGGAAGTTGCAGTAAGCACTATTATGTATGTAATTTAGATTCTTAAATAGTAAAGAACTGATTGATCATAGATGAGATGATCTTGATAAGCTGGCATCCTTAATGAAATGACAATCTTCATTATCAAGATCATGCAACAGAATTAAATATCTTGATAGCAATCATGGTAAACCAGCACCCTTATGGAATAGGCTGTTGAGATCAAATGGATAAATTCCTCCTAACAGAGAATGTATTGATATATTTGAATCAACACTTGGATAGCTGGATTCTCATATATAATTTCATGGGCTTTTCATCAAAGAGGTTAGGGATTTGGACAACAGTAATGGCATAACATGACAGGGATAAATTAAGCACTCCATCATGATGGATTCCATTTGCAAAGAGAAATTATGATTTATAAACCTTCTAATGTACACAAGAACAAGAATGTCATGCATTGCAATGACATATGAAGACAGAAGTTAAAAATGTGTAGTGTATGAAAAATGTGCACACTTACTCCATAACTATATACACATTATCTTCATCTTCAAAAGCATCATAGAACTGCACTAGGTTGCTGTGGCCTGTCAGAGAACTCAATATTCTCACTTCTCTTCTGACATCTTCAATGGCTATAGCAGTTGTCATCTGCCCACAGACATCATTTGGTGAGAGACTAGAAAGCAGCTTGAACTTAAATAGGGATTTGCACAGTTTGCACTAAACAGCTAACAAGCAAACAAGTGATCTGACTGTGAAAATAAGTAAACAAGCCACATGCAAAGTATGGAAATGAAGTCATAATAAACCATTTCAATGTGTTTAATTAAATATATTAGTACTGGTTAACTCTGTAGCACCGACACATTGGTTTGGTACCGTATCAGTGTTCGACACGTGACCAACATGGATACAACACTGGGCACGCTGTTAGAATAAACCACGCCATGTGTTCGTGGCCGTGGCGTGCGTGCGTGTGTGAGTCTGCGGCGGCGCCTGAGTTCGTGCTCGCGTCCAGGTGCAGGTTTGTTAGAGAGGTGGCAATTGGCAGCAGTAGCGGAGGAAGCGCAAGCTGCACGCTCTGGATCAGCACTGAGACCGGTTCTCACGGAAGAGTTTGTGGCTCAGAGCGTGGAGACAGCCAGGTCGTCAGGAGAGCGAGGTCTTGCGCGTGAAATCCGACGGAGTTCGTTGCGTGGGCGCTGCGTCGCCGAGAGGCTATTAAAGACCGTGTAATCCTTGTGTATGGAGCGCTGAGTCCATTTTTAGCAATAAAACAGGCTGTGTGGCAGCCGCTGCGTTCGTCGCTTAGAAAGTCTACTGTTCTTCGTCTACCTCGCGTTCGCGTGCGTGTGTGCGTTCCTGGGCATAGCCAACACACGCTGCCCAAAAAGTATCGGTCGCATATTGGATAATTAGATAGCCAAAATAAATAATTTTAATGTTTGACACTTCATCAACACGTATCCGATACATATCATGACACGGCCCGGCCCACCCGGGAGGAGCAAAACCCTGGCCACCTGAGAGGAGCAAAACACCAACATCAAAGCTCCATTGTGGAACTATGTTGACGTTGTAGAATGTGAAATGTGAAATGGAGATGCAAGTACTGCAAATATGTTGACACTAGTAGCTACTCTAGAGTCAAAGTGCACTTGCTGAAAATTACTAATGGTGGTTGCAAGATATATCCTAAGCTGACGATATCTATTCTTGCTCAGCTTAGAAATGAAGTTGCAAAGACTAAGATACGTATTTCTAGTTTACACTTTACATTATTTCGGTTTGAAAAATAGAAAATAATACATATTATTATTAAAATAATACATATTATTATTATTTAAATATATATGGTTGTGTCGGTATTTTTGGAAAAATGATAAATCCCCGTGTCGGTGTCGTGTCCATATATCTGTGTCCATGCATCATAGCCCATTACTGGTTAGAGCATGCAACTACAGTAATGACAGCACACAGTCGACCTAAAACAGCTGTGCCATCCAACTTTTATTTATCAAGTAGCAGTCATGGGCTACATACGTAGATCTCGAAGCACAAATGATGACACCTATGTGACCTATCCCACAACCAACTACTGTTCAGCTCAATGTTGTACAACAGTGCACTAGACAGACAATAAGTGCATTTATAGGTACCAAGAAATAAAATGCCTCTTGCTGGCATTAACGTCTGCAGGACACAAATAGCACAAGAAGAACAAATCGAAAGACATACCATTTACAATGAAATAAACATATCAAAAACTGCATTTGAAACCCAAAAAGAAAAACTGCACTCTTATTGGCATCAATGGATTAGGCTTGCTTCCCATACCAATGCCATCGAGCTGATTTTTCTGGAAAGAATGGATCAAGTAAACCAGCATTGCTGCCATGCTAGCATTGGCAGATAAAGAACACAAGCACATGGAATGTGAGTAGCTATGGGTGGGGCCAGGGATAGAAATATCACTACAGAAGGAAATCCCGCCGAGGGGCCGGTAACGGTAACCGGCCAATTATTGGAAAATCCAGAGAAAAACCGGGCAAAATTCATCAAACAAATTTTGAATTTTGGTGGTCTGACGGCCGGTAACCAGTCCCATAACCGTCCAAAATCTGGGAAAACCAGAGAAAAATCAGTTTTGGGTAATTAGAAATTGGAATAATGCAAATAATAATGTATTTTTACTTCATACAATAGTTAATCTACCACAAAAAATGCCTAAACCAATATAGAAGGTATATTATGCCGTCATAAATTCAAATTTACATTTGAATTTTTTGGGACATGGTAGGACAATAATTCATGCATTTTTACTTCATACAACAGTTAATCTACCACAAAAATTACCCAAATCAATCTAGAAAGTACATTATGCAGTAATAAATTCAAAAGTAACCTAGCCATTTTTTTTACCGGTTCCTAACGATAAATCCAGCTGCAACAGGAAGATTGCCAGCTTTGCTCATAAAAGCACTGGACTGGCTGGGAGAACTGAGCCTCTACAGGGTCTTAATTAAATGACCCCTCATACAATAGCAGGGAGGCGCATAATGAGTAAACTCTTCCAACAGAATTGAAGTATCAAGCTGTGCTCCCCTTTGAGTTTGACCTGCAGATCTATCCAAGAGGATCGTGTGCTCGTTTCACCCACCGATGAAACGTGAGGAAAGAAGATGGTGGCATCGAGGACTCGGCAACCGTCGCCACCATGAGCATGACATGAAGCCAATGAATGCACGAGGCAGTCCACGTCCAAATGGATGAGAGCTCCACCAGTGCAATGAAGCAACGGCATGAATGTCGCAAGGCGGCGAGCTTTGCCGGCGCGGCGAGGTCACCCTCCCTGCCTCCCACCAACAATCACGAGCACCCCGGGAGATAAAAGAAAACGAAGTGCGGGTAAAGTTGCCTCCTTTTCTTCAATCTTAGCGTGCTTGAAGCAAGCAACGTTCTACCAAACACTAGGTGATAGCATACACATGCGCCTCTCTTAAGTTCAGACATCTACGACGTGCAAGCAACACTGTGACAAAACCGAGCTAGAATCCAGAAACACAAGCGTAGCAACCGAATCTGGCCAAACTGAAAGAATGCAGAATCCAAATACATGTGTCAATCAAGACCTAGAGAACTCGAGATGAATCTAACATAACAAAAGAAAGGATCTTGACGACAAAACTGAGCAGAAACAGCATTGTTTAGACACGCTGGTATCCAAACACGCAGGAATCTGACAAAAAAAAATTGGTCAAATACAGAGAATGCAACTGAACAGAGACAGCAAGAAACTGAACGGCAGAGACGTTTCTTCAGGGAGCAAACGATGCAAGCAACTCAACAACAGGGCATGGCCATGGCGAGAGGAGAGACTGAGAGAGCGTCTGACCTTGGCCTTGGGGATGACTTTGACGGCGACGTCCTCGCCCTTGTGTTCGCCCTTCTTGGCCTTGGCGGCGCAGGTGTAGCCGAAGTGGCCGCGGCCGACCTCCTCGCCGAGCTCGTACTTGGCGAAGAAATGCTTCGAGAAGCCGAAGCTCTTGTCCAGGCCCAGCTCCGGCTCGCCGCCCTCGGGGATGGACGCCTCGTTGGGCTTCACCGAGCCGTGCCGACGCGCCAGGAGCGCGCGGATGTGCTTCGCCGGCGACGGCGGCGGGAACGGCCGCTTGAACCCGCCGCGCGCCGGCGTCGACGCCACGCTCGAGTTCGCCGGCGAGCTCTTGTAGCTCGACGGCGGGAGCGGGCTCGGCAGGTAGAACGGGAACTTGGGCTGCTTCGGCGTACCCGGCTTCGCCGTGGCCGCCAGCGCCGGCGAGGAGGCGCCGTTCCCGACATCGCCGGCGCCGGGGGCTACATGGGGCTCCTCCTCCGCCTCGGGCTCCGGAATTTGCGTGGGCTTGCCGTGGCAGAGACCCATGGACCGGATCAAGAACAGGGGCGCTCGAGCTCAACGACCCCGAATCAAAGCAAAATTGGCAAAATTGGGCAGAATTGTCCAAGAAACGAAGCAAAGGTGGGTCAAAGAGGCATCTTGGCTTCAAGGCCCCGATAAATCACCCTGAATTGCTCGCAAGGTTGCCTTGGAGGGGAACAAGAGCCAAGAACGGGAAAGGAAGGAACCTTCAAACGAAGAACTTGCCCAAAATTTGGATCCCAGCAACAGATAAACCAGACCAAAATCCTTTTCTTGGAGTGACCATGCACAGAGCCCAGACACAGCAGAATGCCAGAGAAGAGAAGAGGCCTGGCCTTGGATGGATGGATGGATCAGAACAGCAAGAACATATTCCTTGATTCTTGAAGTGACCAAACAATTGGAAAAGTTGGAAGCTTTGAGTGAAAGGCTTGGATCAGGAGGAGGAAATGGGGGGCGCTAGAAAGAAAGAAACAACTGGCGAGTGAATCTTGTGAGAATTGGGAAGGGAGAAAAGGGCAGGCCTGCCTGCTTGGTTGCTTTCTTTTGAGCTCTTTTCATTTTCTTTTTCAAGGTTTTCTTTTTTCTTTTTGGTCCTCTGTCTTTTTCTTCCTTTTCTAGCCCTCCCTCCCTGCTGCCTGTGTGCTCTGCTTTGTTGAGGAGGGGGAATGGGGAAGTGGGGTTGGGGTGGCACACACTGCCTACACTGCCATGGGTGACATTTGTTTTGCTCCTGTTATTGTTGCCATCTATTTGTTGGTCAACACTCCCTCATCAGGGCAAAAGAACAACTGTACTAACTAAACTGTCACACAATATACAGGGTCTGTTTGGCACGGCTATACCTTATGACTTTTGACTGAAATTTTTGAATTTTAGTTGTTTACGACAGAGATTATAGAGACAGAGATACTCACTTGCGATTTTGGTTAATACAGATGTTAGACTTTTAACGTGTACTACAATTAATTTGTAGACCCCGTCTTGAGAAAATACCCCGTTTGAAATTTAGGTGCTGTAGCAAAAGCTAAGAGCCGCTAGCTCCGATTGAAAAGAATAGGCCCACAGCTTCCCTTGTGACAACTTACTAAATGGAAGAAGCTCTTTGTACCAGGTGGGTCTATTCTAGAATGAACCTATCTTGGAGTAGAAGAATTCAAACTGAAAATCCTTAATATTTATCCCTTGTGACAACTTACTTAGATGGAAGAAGCTCTTTATACCCGGTGGGTCTATCCTAGAATGAACCTATCTTGGAGTAGAAGAATTCAAACTAAATATCCTTTTATTTCATCTAAATGCTAGCCGTTCGATCGATATTCGGTGCGATAACATTTAGGAAAGCTCCTTATTATTTCATGGAATAAAAACATGTAGAAATGTATCTAAAGTCTTCATCTTTACTTCATTTTCAAACAAAAACCTACTGAAGAAATGTCATGTCCTGCTGTTTACAGAAATGTACAGGGGTGAGAATTTTGTGGCGATGTCTCACTCTCACTCTCTCCGATTCCAAGAGACTCGGCACAGGCTGTCCTTGTGATCTCCTCCAACCTCCCAAAGTATTAAACAGGGTAGTAATGGAGGCATCAATGCTGCTTGCTTAGTACGCCCCCTTTCCTCTGTTGTGATTCATCGCCTTAGCTAAGCATGTTGACTTGAGCCTGTGGATTCGGAATTTCTGATTGGTCAGCATTTGCTCTTCAGATCTGATCTGCTTCCTGTATTTTTCTGTCACTGGCTTACCGTGATCTTGAGTCAGAATTTTAGTTGGGAAGGTTGTTGTCTTTTACCAGAAATTTGTGATGTGACGTGAGGATGAGGTAAGTAAAATGGAACATCTAAACGAATTTCTACACGCATAACTGATCAAACCAAGAAAAACAGTGGCGGAGCCAGGATTTGATTACGACTCGGGCTCAGTGGTGAAATAATCTAAGAATATCTCTGCTGGACTATGAAAATGTTACCTAGACTAGACTGAATTTACCCAGACTATACACTAGATATTTTTTCACATCCCGGGCTGAAGCCTACTCTGTCCGGGGTGTGGCTCCGCCCTTGAATAAAAACAACGCGAGTGGCATTTTGGCACTCCTGCATTGTTTGCTTTGCACATAGTTATGGATGGACACATCAGGTTACATTATAAGCAAGGTGACTTTCAGTTATGCACCTTGAGCATCTTACCAGGAGTGCAGTATATAGATTTTAGCCTTTTGTGACGTGCAATATGTGTGCCAAACTTGTGGATCATTCATTTCGAGCTGTCTTAAAAGTGTGTCAACTTCAAATAGGACATTAGAGAGGGCTTATTGGTCAAGGTTTTAGACTCCCTGTCGTGGAGTCAGAGCTCAGAAATGTCAAGTTCTATGGATTAGAGTGATCCTCTTTAGAACTTTCTGATTAGAAATTTGAGACACCGAGTGATCCTCTTTAGAACTTTCTGATTAGAAATTTGAGACACCGAGTGATCCTCTTTAGAACTTTCTGATTAGAAATTTGAGACACTGAGATTAAGATGGGTAAGAAATTCTAAGCATCTGATGAGACACTCTAGAGGAAGCAACCTGTGCAGTTGGTTTTATCTGTTAAAGGAGTATATTCCAATGGTCAGTCGGATGTCTTAAATTAACAATTTCCTTCTGGAGGGGTAGGCAAATACAGCGAGTAGAATTTTCCCCACACATGATCTAGAATAATTATTCCCTTTGCTTGTACAGGCTTGCACATACAAACCCTGCTACCAGTGTGCTGCTACTACATTCTTTCCACAGGGATTGGAGCAGTGCCCTCCACATTAGGATGATTGAGGCTGCTTCATTCATCTCCAAACAAAAAGAAGGAACATGGAACTCCAATGAAATTGCCTAATTCTATTGTCCTCTCTGCCGCACACTCACATAAAGAAAAGGTTGGAATCAGTATTATATGCATGTTGGGAGTAGGGTTGTCACCTGCTTAGTTTCAGATTGGGTCCATCCAGCATCATCTATTATATATTGGAAGCTTGTGATGGATCTTTTAGAGCTGCGAAGAAAAAGAGAAATAGGCTAAAAATTTCCACAAAAAAGCAAAACATTTGACCCTTAGTTTGATGAACCTTAACTAAGTTGAACTATAGTAGACATAGAATGTTATTATTTAAAGAAAAATATCTAACAGTCCATCTAGCAGACACGAGTTACAACGGTTTAGATTAAAAGAGAGAGTATATACCAAGTACAACAAAAAATAGCAGAAATTTGAAATAAAAAAAGAAATTAGTCATTTGATTTTCATACGAACTCCAAATTAAAACCTTTATGTAGATGAAATTTAGAATAAAAATTAGATAAAAAAATTAGTAGTTGGATTTGTATACAAAATCTAACATACAACTAAGATTCAAAATTAAATAAAAATTAACAGAAAATTTGGAATGAAAATAAAAAGAAATTAGTAATGCGATTTTCATACGAACTCCAAATTAAAAGCCCTATTTAGCCAAAATTCGGAATAAAATTTAGATGATGATTAGCTGTTGGATTTGTATATGGGAGTAAGTTGAATTACAACGGCTGTTGGATGTTATTATTTAAATAAAAACATCTAACTATCTATCTGGCAGACTCGAGTTATAACAGCTTAAATTAAAAGAGAGAGTTCATGCTAAGTACAACAAAAAATAGCAAATTTTTGGAATAAAAAAAAGAAGCCATTTGATTTTCATATCAACTCCAAATTAAAACCTGTACATAGTTGAAATTCAAAATAAAATTTTGATGAAAATTAGCAGTTAGATTTGTATACAAAATTTGACCTACAACTGAGATTCAAAATTAAATAGAAATTAATAGAAATTCAGAATGAGAAATTAAAAAAGAAATTAGCAATGTGATTTTCATATAACTATAAATTAAATAGCTAAAATTTCGAATAAAAATAAACTATTGGATTCATATACAAATTTTAACCAAAAACTAAATTTTGAAATTAAATAGAAAATATAGCAAAAAGTAACATAAATTTGGAAAAAATAAAAGGAAATTAGCAATGTGATTTTCATACAAACTCCATGTTAAAACCCCTACATAGCTGAAATTTGGAATAAACAAATAGATAAAAATTAGCAGTTGGACTTTTATATGAATTATAATCTAAAATGAAATTCGAAATTAAATTAAAAATAACAAAAATTCAAAATGAAAACTGAAAGGAAGTTAGCAATTTGATTTTCATACGAACTACAAATTAAAATCCCTACATAGCTAAAATTCAAAATAAAAATTAGATGAAATTTAGTATTTGGATTTATATACGAATTCTAACCTAAAACTAAAAGTCAAAATTAAATAAAAATAAAACTTTAGATTAAAAGAAAGGCAATATTACTCAGTACCATCGCAAAGATCGTAGAGTTGGAAAATACTATCCAATGTGTCACTGACAGGTGGTCCTGGACCCCACATTTTATCCTGACAAGTAATGATATTTTTCAACTCCATGATCTTTGCAATGATACTGAACAAAATAATTCTTAAAAGAGAGCATATATGTCAAGAACAATAAAAAAACATAAATTAGAAATAAAAAATAGTAGCTAGATTTATGTATGAGTTCCAACCTAAAAGTGAAAATGAAAGTCTATAAGAATTACAATCCAAAAAGATGCAAATTCAGAATAAAAATTAAAGGAAACTGACGATTGTTCTTTTAATTCCAAACTAAGTGAAAAATAAAATTTTTGGTTTTATTTAGAATTAAAATTATAGAAAATATGTTCATTCAAAAAAATAAAATAAGGTAAAGAATTTGATTTTGTATATATAAATTAGAAATCAAAATTAATTATATAATAAAAGTGGATAATATGTGGTTTACAGTTGCTAAGAAAAAAGAGAATATGCTAAAAATTCTCACAAAAAATAGATCATTTTGACCCTTTATTTGGTGGATCTCCACGTGATGGAGGGATTAAGAGGGTGATACATCGATGAGTGCTCACTTGACTATACGATTATAAGCCATGTGATGTGCATTATGAGCATTAGTATAGACAAGCATTGTAATAATGAATGAAAGAGATGACCATAATACAAATAAAAAATATTATGCTATGTGTACTATTTTGCTATGTAAGTATTTGGGGAAGAAAGTTTTGGTCACATGTGACAAATATTGGAAAACAGAGTTAGCATTTTCTCTCTTATAATATATAATATTAAAATATCACAAATGAGGTTATGCAATGATCTATTTTTCAAAAAGCAAAATCACATATGTATTTCCAAGTCATTCAAACATATTTTAAAGATGATGTCCGTGCAAGTGCGTGGGCCACCTTGCTAGTTAATCCTAATTATTCAAACACTCATACTACTTGACATTTTCCTGGTTTTTTTTCTTAACAACTACTGGTACTAGTGTACTTACAGTTTACTACTACTCATTTGATCAAGCACAAGAAATCCATGAGGTTGTCATGGGTAACTGAATCAAGTGAAAATCTCGTGCTTGTTGCCATTCATGGCATGGGCCACTATGGCATTCACACTCACCAAATCCCAAAGAAGCCAAGCAAAAAGGGCCCTTTCCTTGTTTTTGACAAGCAGTGAGAGGGCAATAAGGGAGAACATTGCTTTCATAACCCACTATCTGATTAAGCAAATTGCTTCCTTAATTGCCTGCCCTTTCTGGAGGTCCACTTGGGAATTGCCCATTGAAAAAAGAGTAGATCATGGGGACAATTCGGTTGAGGAATAAAGAGAGCAAAGTATTAAAAATGATAGGTGTACTTACAACAAATATAGCAGATATGCCCATAAATTTATGAAAAATTATTCTAGTTCTACACTCTGCACATTGAGTCTTGGTCCAATAAGCCTAAGATATGAATTTGGCACAGTCCAAGATTTAGTCTGCTCAAATACCCTACTAAAATAATATCACCATTGGCAGGGGTGGAGGAAGGGGGTAATGGCATGGGTCAGGCCCCTTTCATGGTTGGATAAATTTGCACTATAGCTCTTTATATTTTAAGGAATTTTGTTGTCGTTAGTGCTATTTGGCCCCTATCAAATGTAATTACATTGTATAAGTTATTTGCCCCCCTCATTTCTAAATTTTGGCTCCACCCCAGACCATTGGGTTCTCCAGATGTGAGCTATAATTCCAAGTTGTACGCAGGTCTAGAACTCATGATTTGTGAACTCTAACACATCAATCATCTCGCCTCCAAAAGAGTGAGCATTTCTACTCAATCTTCCGTGTTTTTGCACCTCAGGTTTGTTGCTACATGTAACACCTCGTTCATCCTCTAGACCTGAAATGCTGCCACCATTGCATATTTTACCATTTTCAACCCATACTCATAGTTTTAAGCAACCACTATTTTATTCATATTGCAGTGACTCAACATACATCATACCATTTTAACTCTAACTACTTTAGCATACCAGTAGAGTCCAACATACTTACAAAAGGTGATGCATGAAGTATTACTTGTACGTGATATTACATATGTGCTACTTCCGCCTGTGCATGACGTCTTCAATGATCACTTAAAAAATATAAAAGTAATGGTGAGTTCAAAGACTTAGCAAGTACAAAGTAAAACAGTAAACAACAAATGCACACATCATTCAATATCCATCATAGCCTCATTAACCACTCATTTTCTTTTAATCTCTCTAAATTTTTATCAACCATTCATTATGCATCTGCATCTTTTCTGTCATAATGCAATTATGTATACACATGTACCTCTCTTTTATCTCTTTAGCCTATATTGGTATAGCGAAGTGAGCACCCGTTGATGCTCATCCAAACCCGCCTTTTTCTCATATGGAGATCTCAATAGCCTATCCTTTTTCATACGGGGATCTCAATTCCCACTTTCGTGGTGTTTCCACACAAAATGAACAATAGAGATCACCAAGGCCATGTATTCCCACGATATGAATGCATGCCATGAAATTTCTCCATTTAAGCATATCAGCATGTCATGTTCCAATAACCATTACTCATCATTCATCAACATGCAACAGAAATAATCAACTTATAATAGCATGGTAAGTAGTGCATCAACACTCATCTGATAGCAACCATTACCCGAATTTACCGCTTTACCATACACTTGCCTAGTTATTCTGGGGGACGATGTGTGGATGACTCCGAACCAGGACCCCCATCTGTACAATCCTACTCAATAAATTATAGCGACACATGCACTTATACACACGTCACCGATTCTATGCGCAAAATTCGACACTGACATAAAACATGCAGGGGTAAGGATTCAACGCGCACGTCACAAATCCCCCTTCTCTCTTTTTTCTCATCTTTTCTTTTCTTTCTTTTTTCCCTTTTTTCCCTCTTTTTTTTGCCTATTGGCCGAACACTACTCTCTCTCCTTCTTTTTCCTTACCCGGTCAAACATCTCCTTCTTTCCTCCTATTTCTCCTCCTAACTCTATCCGGTTCTCTCTCTCAGATTTGGAGGTACGTCCGACCCTCTGGTTGGTGGCCACTGGCCTGCCGGCCACCGGTGTTCTGCCACCTCCCCTCCCTCTCACTCTTGGCTCCTCACTTGGTTCCCCTTCACTCAGATCTGGCCGAGCAGCCCTGGTCCCTATCGCCTCCTTACCATTGGCGGCCTTCCCATCCCCTCCAGCCACTTCGCCTCCTACGCGATGTCGTGGTCCACCTTGGCTGCCTCTCCTACGCCCTCGGTCTTGCCATCGGCTGCCCCCTTCATGCCTTCGCACGAACAGCGAGGGTGCTAGCACCGCTCCTTCGGGGTCAGGCTCAAGTGCATGAGCCTCTGCCCGACTCCCCTTGCCACCTGGTGTCGTCGCTCCCTCTGGGCTCGACAGCCATAGCGCGCCGGCCTGGAGCTCACCGTCGGCTCCCGTTGTCTACACGCATCGCCCCCAGCCCGACTACCAACACCGTGTCTCGGCCTCTGGCCACCGCCATCGTGAGCCCTATGAAGCATCACTAGTTCACCCTTTCTCCCCTCTTTTCTCTGTGCATTTGTTTTAGCCTCTATTCTCGTTTTGCTCTATTCGTGCTTACACCCAGTCTTAGGAATGCTTACGGGCATCGCCGCGGCAGGACTTGGCAGGGGACATGCATTGGGGAGCATATTCCTCGAACCAAGGGCGCACGGCGACCCTATGGGCTCACCACCAATGGTGTATCGTGGCTACGGTGTGCTTGTGTGAGAGGACCTACTTGCTTCTGTGGGGCTAGAAAAGAATGGGGCAATGGCGAGGGTTGGGGTTCCCGATGGTCGTCGATGGTTCTTACGTCGTCGTCCTTGTTCCACCATCTTCCCCAACTCCTTAGAGCTCCCCTCCTCCATCTCTCTCCCTCTCTACCTCTTTGTGGTGGTCGTAGGGTTTTTGGGGTGGTGCTGGTGCAACCTTGTGTTTAGCTTGGTTCTGCGTTTGTGGCCGAAGAAATGAGGGGTGGCTCGTTTGCTTTGGCTCTCGGTTGGGGTTGAATGCAGGAGAATGCTTGGGGGAATGTCTTCTATGAGCTCGCTGGTCTCTTGTATGGGACTTTGGCCATAGTGGCTCTCTCTTTCTATTGGATTGTGAAATGCTCAGGCTACCCTCCCTTATGCTTATTCCCTTCTCATGTGGCTGTTTGCCTCAAGGGCATTTTAGTCTAAAGGATGGGCTATGTACTATTTAGTGGTTTTTTTACTACGGATGGTAAGTCGGTAAAACATGGGCGTTGGATTTCTCTACAGTTGGATGACGATGCCCACGTAAGCAAGAGGCGTCGACCAGCCCCGGACGGTCTGAGAACCTCTGTGAGCGCTAATTCATTCAATATTTCTAAAGCCGAAGGGTTCTAACGGCGAAACTCTTTTTATTTTCTTTTATTCTCCCTTTAGTTGTTTTCATTCCACGCTTTTCTTTACTACTGGTATTACACTACTCTTGGATCTAGGAAATTTATTGTTTCTGAAACCTTTTGGAAACCTTGTGACCATGCTTTGTCTTCTCTTTAGCTTTCCTATCATTTTACTTGCATATCTCCGTGATTCTCTGAGATCGTTACACCTGCTGTACCAAATTGCCTGCTACTATAATATGTTCTACCGAGTGAATTAAAGAACTTGCAAGAGAAGCAAGCACTTGAAGATAAAAAAGCAAAGTTGTTGGGGAAGGATATAATAAAGATAGAGGAACATGGGGCAACGTGGACCAGGGTTCCTTTCATGCCATTGCAAGAAATCCCCTTTGCAGTTGAGCCATGCAATCCTTCTGCATTACATATGCTCCTACTTCGATTGCAACCATTTCAGCATCTGTCATCACCTGTGTGGAAGCCTCTATTCTTGTTTCCATTTTTATGGTAGAAAAAGGAGTGGTTAGATGGTCAATCCAACCAGGAAGCAAGCATGTTGCATTTGCACGTCTCAGTCTCTTATACTTACACCAGCAAAACTAACTGCTTGTGTTTCTTGCACAAAGCATATGACATCATAGAAGTAGAAAAATTGCCCACGTCTTCGTCAGTAAACCGTTTTTAAGCAACTAAACTTCTCTCACTTTCTTAAATTAAACTCACCCCACGTTCTTCTTACGCCACATCCTCTATCTCCAAGCAAATCCAGTAAAGCTCAGTG
The DNA here is from genome assembly GCA_036346575.1 of Dendrocalamus sinicus. Classification (NCBI taxonomy): domain Eukaryota; kingdom Viridiplantae; phylum Streptophyta; class Magnoliopsida; order Poales; family Poaceae; genus Dendrocalamus; species Dendrocalamus sinicus. The sequence goes on along the minus strand of CM070660.1, from coordinate 2,657,993 downwards.
GAATATGAGAGCATATACAATGCAAGATGTTTATATACGAATGCTTAAAGAGAGAATATAGTCACATCATCAAGCACCCATGCAAAAGTTATTTTCTCTAATGCAAGCATCTCTTCCGTAGGTGTTTAGATGCTATATTATCCATTAATTAGCATCTGCTAAGCACCGATACTTCAAAATAAGCACCTTATCTGTTCTATGTGGAAAAAAAACAGTTTTGCTAAGCATCTCTCTAAGTGCCGGCATTGTACATGCTCTAAGATGCTCCCTCCGTTTTCATTTAGTCGTTGTGTTTAACTTGATGCTCATCGACCGAAGAAGAAATAGATACGTCATTTTTTCATCACATGTTGCCCCTGTTAAGAGTGTTAGTGGTATATCTAGCTTTCTAACGCCACTATCAATAAGTAATTAATAGAGCTATTTTGTGGAAAAGGATGTTAAAAAAACGAAGATGACAAGTACTTGCAAGCTAAAACCAACTTGCTATAACCTTGTTCAAAAAAAAAGCAACTTGCTATAACGACATTTATTTTCACTCTAAAAGATTACATTTATTTTGGACCAAAGTTGATATTTAATTAAAATTAAGGTACTACATTAACAAACCCCTTTTTTAAACCTACATTTTCAAACCGATTACATGGATATGCACGATCAGTTATGCATGACTTCATCAGCTGAGGCCAACTACTATCTAGTAGTTGACTAATTAAAGTCTGAATTATTTGGCATTTGGACTTAATCAGTGTCGTTACACTGCCTATATATACAAAAGCGCGTTAAACAGCTACTAATCCTAAAACTACAGCATCCTACATGCTACTAACCAATATTCTATCAAGAAAAAACATACAGATTGATCATTGCATCGTTAGACATTAGCTCCCAGTCCAAACCTAACAAGCTACTAATATTAATCAAGGATATTCTTGCAGTTAGGCCGTGGAGAAACCACGTCACAGAGAAGCAGGCGTTTCTCGTCTACTGAGATGAGCATGTATCATGTATGCATATCTTACGTACAGAGTTACAGGACAGTACAACTCATATGAACTTGCATTGGGGACACATCAAGAAGCTCTTCCAATTCCTCCAACTAGTCCTTACCTGTGGCCAACAAGAACACATTGTCATTGACATGCTTAGCGTTCACAAGCTGCTATGGTTGAATTGAACTTCTACCAAGAACCATTGAGTATAAGTATAAGCTCTTCCATATGTCTAGCTAGTTTCTGTCAAATGAATGGCTTTGGTAGTCCTTTAAGACTCTTAAGCAAAGCATAAGGTCAAATTGTACAGAAAACATGGCAGAGAAGAGCTGAGCTACTTTTCAATAGTAGTACTTGCCAATGAGCCCCACAGATTGTCAGTGTGAGGTCACAATTTTATCATCACTATGGCATCCATGTCATGCAACCAACAACTCCATCAGCTTATGTATGAAGCGTGCAAACTATCTGATCCCTTCTATCATCCTCTCCGTATTGTTTTATCTATCTGGGCAACTTTTCGATCCGGGACACTGAAACACGAGCAAAAACCAAGCTTCTGAACCTTTTTGATCAATCTGAACGAGCAAATGGGTGGATTTTTTTTGTAATGATGGTTTATAGTTTATGGTATAAACATTTAAATTCTGACTGTTCGTGAGCGGCAGTACGCAAAAGGAAATAATCGTACATGATTTTGACCGGTACAGCTAAACTCAGTATATTTTTACTATAACTTTTCTATTGATCCCGTCTTGAAAAAACATATTGTTTAAAATCTAGTTACTGTAAACAGTACAAGCGTTACTGTGAATAGTACAAGCATAAGTCAACTTTAAATAAAAAAACCCGGCCAATACCTACTCGTACACCTACCAGCCGGCCAGCCGCCGGCGCCGGTTTGCGCGGCCGCAGCCGGCCGGTGGCCTAGCTCTCACTGTGCCCGGCTGGGCCAAATGGGATTTTCTTTGATGCCAAGTTGGCAACCTCGCTGCCTCTTAGCTGCACAAATGTATGTATTATGGTGGCTTGGACCATGCTGGTACGTAGTAACAGGGATGTTGCCACCAGCATCTGTTATTAATACTTCTAACAGATTGACAGCCGAACAGAAAATTTTGTATTTATCAATTGGTCTCTGGTCATCTGAGTTAGGTACTCGCTGCTACTACCGCTGAGTTTTTTCCGACTGTGACTTACGCCTTAAAATTTTAAATTCTAAAGAGTGTATAGAGAGAAATATTCGTATATAATTTTAGCTGATATAAATGAAATCATGACAGTATCTATTATAATTAACTTATAAACCTTATTTTGAAAAGACACTTCGATTTAAAAGCTAGTAACCGTAGAAAACTAAGTTATAAGAACCAGAGAAAAGGGCCTACATCTAGTACATGCAGAAATGCATTGTCAGCCAAGGGTTCTCTCTTCTCTGTGCCTGCACTACAGACAAGAGGAGTTCGTGTGGTCATTGGATGATAGGCATTCTTCTGCCTGAACAAAGCAGGGTTTTCTTATGCAGCTGGTCCGGCAAGAAATGTACTACGGCCAGGCCCAGGGCGGACCCAGGCCTGGTGCTAGGGGCGCTAAGCACCGTTCGGGCCCATTAGCCCTATGAATTACCCCTTCAGTAACCTACGGTAGAAGTTGTGGATGATCCATTTAGTTCCTTCAGGAAATGAAGTTTCATCGAACAAATCTAGTGGTAGTAAATATCTTCCTTAATTGGGTAAATATCTGGCTAAATACATCTTTTCATATCGTTTCTCTATTTCACTTTATATCAGATGTTATGTCAATGGATATGTACTTTTGCTACGAAATAGTTTAATTAGAATCTAGTGAGACTTCCAGTTTATCGTAAGTTAGCACCCTGCTTCCATTTCTGGTCCGCCACTACTACTAGCAAAGGAGTTCAGGTAGATGGTTGTTCAGTATAAGACCTGTTGCCATGGAGATAACTAAGCATCCATGGAGATAACTAAGCATGCGCACTTGCATAATGTAAAGGAATGGAATCCTCTTCTCATGTGGATTATACACCCAATCATTGGGCAGCCAATCAATCTCTCTTCATGTGTTCATGTTGTGTTTGGGACTCTCTGCAGCAACATCACAGCCAGTGCCTGTAAAGTAAGGAAACAAAAGAAAAGAAAGCCTATGCAACGCAATGCTGCCAATCTCCCTGGTGAAGAGAGTTGTCATGGTTTAGCTCTTTTTCACTTTTGCTTTATCCTCAGTACTCTGTAAATTGCTCCTCTTTTTGTACATCCTTGCAGGTGTTTGGATGGATGCCACACTCTTTCTTCGCCTTCTCCTCCCTTTGACCTTACCACCCAGCATCGGATGCGCTGTGAAAAAGCTAAAAAGAAGCCAATCGATGGTAATGCCGTTCTCATCTGAAGCAAGAGACGTGCACTTCTATGTTGAGTGATGATGGTGAGTTGGTGCAGATCACACAAGAACAGCGTGGCTACTATCTTCACGAAAATGAACTGTTCACATTTCTTTGGCAATATAGCGAGTTTTTTTTAAAAAAAAAATTGGCCCACAGACGGCCCTTTTTTTTAATAGAAAGTAGCCTCGTTTTCCGAGCTCAGCAGTTGTACAACCACTCGGCAGGACGCGAGCGATACAGCAGGCGAGTTGAGCTTAGCAGCTATGCAACGTGTCTGGGAGCCAACGAGGCCAACCACCCTGTCGAGTTCCTCAGGCTCAGTAGGGCGTGCTAGCTTCTGCCGAGCAGTGGGAGCTTGGTAGGTGACGTGGCTCACAGCAGGGGGCAGGAGGTTGGTGCGACAAGGTAGGGGAAACTCGGGTGGCTGACCACGACGATGTGGTGACATGACGCCTGATTCTCATCATATACGGCTAGGGATTCCATAGCTCTTCGCGCCCGCGTGAACCTGTGTGGGGATGTTGATCACAAACACCTTCCAGCACATATAAAATGGGTAGTCTCGCTCTCTGCCCTCTTATTCAAAGGAAAAATTGCTCTCTTGCCCCAAAGTTTAATGGCGTTTGCTCATTTGCCCCATGATGTCTCACTGACATGCGGATCCGCATGTCAGTGAGACATCATGGGGCAAATAAGCAAACGCTATTAAACTTTGAGGCATATGAGCAAATCTCCCTTATTCAAAGCTACGCAGCTCGGTTTCTTTCCTGCCGAGTAAGAGAGTGGCGAGGGAGAAGAAAGAGAGAGAGATTAAAAGGCGAGCCTGTAATAGTTTTTCGGTGCAGTTTTGCTATGATTTAGGAGATTTTGCAGTTGAAAGGATTGTAGAGTGGGTAAAGACTTTCAAGAAAAGTTATGCTTCATTCATATACGAGCAATGCACTTAATATATCGCTAGCGATGGTTTGGTGGTGTGGAATGCGCTATTTAACCATGTTTAATTGACAGATGTATTTTTGTAATTAGCCATGTTTAGGACGTATTAATAGCGACAATGATTATTTTTTGTAAATAGCTGAAGAAATACGCGCTACTATTTTTAGTGTCCCCGATGTGTTCGCAATTTAGAAAATATGTGTGTAAGTCTGCACGTATATATTTATTGCTTTTGTGTTATTATAAAATGTAGAAAATAATGCCAGGATCGTAAAAGTACGCACTGTTAATTGTAGTATATGTGTGTACATATATATATGCACATACGTGTGTACCTGTATACATGTATATAAGCACATGGTTGTAGGCGTAATGATTATTTTTTTTAATAGTTGAAAATACGTGTTGTTATTTTTAGTGTTTTCGGTGCGTTTACAATTTAGAAAATATGTATATAAGTCTGCGTGTATATATTTATTGCTCTTATACGATTAAAGAATCATAGAAAAATGATGGCAGAATTACAGAAGTGTGCACTGTTAGTTGCAGTATATGTGTACATATGTATGCATACACGTGTGTACATGTATACATGCATATAAGCACATAGCCGTAGGCATAATTGGTAACTTAGCTATGTACGTATGCATGATTAGTCCGGGCTATGCTAGGATGTATTTAGCACCATCGGATATTGTCACATTCTTTTTTGTATTGCAGAGAATAGCTATTGGTGACGGTGACAAGCGTGGTACATGGTCACAACCGTAGAAGTGCAACATCATTGTCGTGTATGGTCAAGTGGCGATGGATCACCCCCTTTGTTCTCTGAAGACCTCGAGAGGACTAGCCTCTTGATGATTAGTACATTTCAATTCTACATCGGCTTAGGTTGCTGCCCATATCAAGGATGATGCATATTGGGCACTCGTTCGTGTTGGACTTGCCATTTCTGTTAGCACTTATTGACCAGTGGAGGTCGAAGACCCACATGTTTTACTTTTGGTGGGAGATGACCATCACCTTGTAGGATATTGTTTACCTTACCAGCCTGCCATTACGGGGTTGTCCCATGGTTCCACCCTCAGATCAACCGATTAGAAGGCACATCTACTACACTAGTTTGGTCAACCCATTCCAGAGAGGATCCATGGAGTGCGACATTCATGGCTATGATGGTACAAACAATGCCTAGCAGATGTGCCTGCAAAGGTTGTGAGGTTCTACTAGTTTCTTACTTGCTCTTCAAGTTTAGGTGAGTCATGTCTCCTACGACTCAAGGAGATTAGGTATATTCTAGCTACATCCACTTTGTTGAGTCCATGGTCAACACCAAGCCTGATGAGATCCCGCTATATAATTGGGGCTTGGTTGTACTATGCACGATGTACAGGGGTTTCTAGGATGGCTCCCAGCGTGTTATTGGCGAGCCAAACCTTAACGTTTACTACGTATTGTTGCAGTTGTTGTAGAAGCACTTTCTTGTTGATCGGCTGTACTTTTTAGGTGCAGATGCACCTGTACCAATTGGAGGCATGGTTCTATGGTCACATTGATGATAACGACCCAGTGGATGGACTTACCATGGTTACTCGTTGGATTGCTAGTAAGCTAGGATGGTCTAGGGAGAGACCACATCGAATGTACTCGTAGTTCCACAACAACGAGAGACCTTGTACAAGGGTAGCATCGTGTGGATGGTGTAGACCACAAAGTGAATTGACAGCACGCAACAGATTCTTTCAGTGAGTTCATAACACGCACTAGTTTTTCTTAATGATTTGACAACACGTACCAGCTTTTTGCATTGATTGATTTCACAAGACGCGTTAGTTTGTCTTAGCGAGATCACACCATGCAAAAGCTTTTCTCAATAAGTTGATAGCATGCACCAATTTTTTCTAGTGATTTGGTAACACCAGTAGCTTTTCTCAGTGAGTTGACAATACGTACCTACTTTTCTTAGCAAATAGACAGCACGCGACAACTTTTCTCAGTGATCTAGCATCACGCACCAAATTTTCATAGTGAAATGACAACATATACCAGCTTTTCTCGATAAATTGACAACAATGCGACCTTCTCTGTGTCCACAACATTCGCTCTCGCGGACATGAGTGTACTACCATTTGGTAAATTTTACTCCCGAATAGTGCACAAGGATCGCCTACAAAGTCCGGCCAGCCTCTATGATCAGATCCAACATTCCAATTGAGCTAACCTCCAAAATAGGGGAAGAGGTAAGGGAGAAGAGAGCACATGTAGATGACGCCACTGCACTATTGTTATAGATGCTTGGTAAGCAGAAGTGGGTGGCCAAGAAGGAGGGATCCTATCATGATAATTTTTGCAAAGATGCACCTTGTGTCGCGGCCATAATGCGATTGCTGTAATCCAACACATATCATTCAGTCCACACATCTAGCTATCACTGTCTGGGCGCACTACATGTGTGGCAACATCCTTATAAGCGAATGTCACATATTGACAATTACATTGTATGTTTCATTTCATACGTTGCTAATATATTCCGTGCATGACAACAGACTATGGAGCATTGTTACTTCTTTCAATGGATCGACGGTCTGAAGATGTACGACAAAGCATTCATCAAGCAAAAATACATGCGTAATTACTTGATGGCGCTGGAGAGATTCGCACGCTGAAAACCTTACACCCAGGACAACAAGGGAAAGGCTAGGATGGCGGAAGACAGCAGAAAGGTATCGATGGCCCTTGATGCCCTCACTGAATGCCAGGTTATCTCGAACTGGGACAAATCTACACAAGTTGTGGAAACCGAGTACTAGGCACGGGTCGCGAGGGCTAAACCCCGCAAAGGACACAAGAGAAAGGCACCGATGGACCCAAATATATGCAATGAATTACTGCAAGCATGACTTTCAAAAGGCTATATATCTTAGTTGTAGTTAGGATTGATGGTTCGTGCATGTTGCCATTTGTATCATACAAGTAGTGAGGCCAACATACACACCTAACCAAACTATACATGCCATGTAATTCACACCTTCATTGCGAAGTGTTATCGGGCTAGACATGATCCATTACGATAATTTTTTTGCAATAACATATCTCTACTACTTAACATAGGGAGTTGGTGATGGTGGTTTGTCTACCCCTTCGAACTCCCCTTTGCACCTTTCTAAAAATTTTCTACCCTGATACGGAAAAAACAATATACCAAAAAAAGACTAAATAGGGCGCAAGATCAACACCTGCTAGTCATAGGAGCTTGGCAAGGTGCTACTAAGCCCGGGTTGCTTGACAGCACCTGCTGAGCAAGGGGAGCTCAGTAGGGCGCTACTGAGCCTAGGCAGCTCGGCCAGCCGGTGGGCCCCACCAGCTCCCCCACGCGTGTTGTGGTTGTTAAGCTCACCTCGCCTACCGTGCTATCCACGTCCTGTCGAGCCGTGGTGGCACAACGCCTGCCGAGCTCAGGGATGGCCCTATTTTTTTTTTGCAAAAATGGACATCCAGAGGTAAATTTGAAAAAACAATCTCTACGGTGCCAAAAATGTGAACAGTCATATGGATGAGTCACTGATAGGTGGATCACGTCGATGGTGGAAATTCAAGGGGAGTTGTTTGCTAATTACTCCACCGTCGATTTTATACACGTAGCATTTCGACGTTATGAAATAAACTGTATGCCCAAATGGATCTTTAAATGTGTTGGTTGCAACATCGTGGTTGGAGGATTCTTAAAGAGCTTAAAAGCGCTAATCCTTCATTTGCTTCCCGGGCCCCAGTTTCAACCTCCCATCGCCAACTCGTGTTTCATGAGTAAACCACTGGAAACAACGTGTAGACTTTGCTTATGTTGATAGTAGACTAGCAAGCATAGCATACTCCCTACATTTTGATAATTTTCAGAGTAAGGTCGGGTTCAGACTTGTTCAGATTGTAGCTGAAGCAGGTCCGATGCATCAGTGTTAGCACTGTGTGCAACAGGCGCACACGACAAGATCTGGTACAGTTCATGGCCTTTTGGCAGGAGCTCCAAATTTGGGCTGCTTCCAAGAAAAGCCGATAAAGATGTGGCCATTGACTCCGTGACGAAGTTGCATCAGGCAGACCTCGGCAAGTTGTCGAGACAAAACTTCCAAGATGGCAAGAGTAGGAACAGGCTAAAGAACAAGGCAGAATTGGATCCATATTACATGCATTGCAGGTGAGGATGAAGATTCAGTTTGATTGGTGCTTACAAGCTACACCAAACACGAGCTCATGGTAATTCAGAGCTTTTCAGACAAGCACATCAGGCTTACATGATGCCACTGCTTTCAGCAACTCTTCCTTCCTCACAAGAACTTTCAGTGTCTGGTGATCTCGTTGATGGATGGTTTGAGAAAGCTGTAACATCCACACTCATGACTCGACGCTTCTTGATTAGCGAAAAGGACGAGACTGTCAAAACATTTAAAAAGTACACTAAATCAGAATCAGCATATGAATTGAAGCCCATCATCAATAATGATGTTACTGTGGCAGTGTGGTGTTGTTTCCTCCTCTGAAGAGATGCAGTGCAACTACCGCATGTTCAGGTCCAGCCATACATGCACAGGAACATAGCTTTCCTGTTAAGAAGAAGTTCCACATATTTTTCCCCACTAACGAACACCCAAGCATTCCATCAAACGAAGGCGAAGGGCAGGCATCATCTAAGGGTGATGTCAAATATGACACCTTCAAGATTTGAGATGGTTGTTCTTGTCCCATCCACTTCTTCAACATGCATTCCATGTTTTTCAGCATCCTTTGGTAGTAGTGTATCCATGCTGGTCATATCGAGAACAAAGTATCTTGGTTAAGAGAATATATGACTCCATTTTAAAATGATTTATTGATACTGGAATCAGTAAAAAAATAGAACAAATAAAGAAGGTTAGCTGGAGAACAAAATAGCAGAGAAAATATATGAGTCATGACAAGCTCACAAAAATCTCTACGGGAGTTTCAAGGAGAATACTGAAATAACCCAATTATGCGTTCTAGAAAAAAAAACAGGCCATTTATTTTTTGCTGCTGCTCGTCCTGCAAGCTTTAGTAACAGTAGCACAGTAAATTCTGGCAATACTAAGTAATATGTCAGTATGCTACCAATTCTAGCTGTCAGTAAATGATAATCTAAACTACTGCAAGCCAACCTGTATATTCTATTTGTTCATGATTGCATTTGGACAATCATTTTTGCTCAAGAGCAATGAACTATCAGGTGCAGAGTATCTCCAACAAACGACAAGCTGACAAAAGAATGGGTGACATAACACTGTTTGTCTGCAAATCGGCAGAAGTTCTGTAGCTCTACATGTCATTCCGAAATAAGGATCTCTTCTTTTTAAGTACATATTAGCACTACATCATAATATGTGTAATCTGCTTTACATTTGGATCTATGGCATCAATAGTTTATTAGCTTATATGACCTGACCCGAAAGGGAGGGGTATTCTGTTAAGGGTATTAGAGATAAAATAAGGATTGTATTATTCCTTTCCTTATATGCCTCGTTTTTCTTATCCGCATATGGCATATTCCTCTGTAATATCCTCTTATACTCTCTCTATATATTTACCCATTCGGACTCTTCAATATACACAATATTCATAATATGGTATCAGAGTTTAGGTTAAAACCCCAACCTCGATCTACTTCCACTTGTCTTTCGCATTTGCTACCCCCAGGAGCAGAGATCGATCCTCCTGGGGGTGGCCACTTCTTCGCCAACCGTACGTCCCACTGTCGGATCCGTGCGGATCCGCCGCTACCATAATTGGATTCTCATCGACGGCCACCTCGCGCTGGTGACGCCGTTGCTGCTACACTGCATCTTGATGCCCGCGTTCGCTAGCTGCCGCCACCGTATCGTCATCGGGCCGCCGCTGGACTGCCGTCGGATCTCTCCGCGCTTGGATCCTATGAGCCGCCGCTGAACTGCCGTCGGATCTCTCCGCGCTTGGATCCTATGAGCCGCCGTGGCCGTCTATCTCTTGGACCGCCGCCGCTCGCCTCTTCTAGATCTGGCCACCACCATCGCCCACGGCCATCTCGCCCGCGCTGTCGATATGGCCCTCTCCACCACTGGCCTCCCCGTTTCGGCCGCTGTAGCCGGATCCCACCATGCCCAGCCTCGGGGAGGCACTGCCCAGTCGGATTCGGCCGCTGCCAACCTGGATGAGACTAGATCCGCACCGGATCTGGCCTCCTTGACGATGGCTTGTCCGGATCTGGAGGGGAGGCGCCTCCTCAGCCACCGTGCAGCCATCGGAGCTCGTGCCGACGCCTCCTCCCGGCAGTCGCCACTGCCGCTGGATACTGCCACTTTGAATCCGACCGCCGCCGCCTGGATATGGCCATACTAATTGTCCAGTAAGATCATAATCAGCTGCACCAATCATTAGAATGTTTGGTAGTGGCGGCACCATGCTCAGATCTTTTTTTTTTTTTGTTTGATGGACAGAACTGCCACCAGTTAAATGGGAATCACTTTGTTAAGCATAGCTGCATAGATGTCTGGCTATAAAAGCGGTCACGGAAGACAGAATGAAATAAGACATAAGAGTCACATAGTGACAAAAGAAAAAGAAAAAAAATACGACCGTTCATTGGTTTGATCATGTGCAACGTGGGCCTTTTGATGTCCTACTGTACTAGAATGAGATTGTCTGAGTGGAAGGATTCCCAAACGAGACAAGGTAAAAGTGGTCCTAAAACCACATGATTGTGTAATGAAAATCCAATTTCGCTACTATGCAAGCAACAAGAAGGAAATGAACAAAACACATGTCACAAGCATATTTCCAAGTTCTACACGTTTAACCTTTTACCTCAGCTGTAACTGCAGTACTGCACAACCCGAGATGAGGCATTTTTTTTTTCATATGGCTGTGATTACAATATTAATTTGTGATCAGCACTACACGAAGTAAACAAGTAAATCAACCTAACAAGGCATGAAGCATGCATTACGATACTACAGTCGCCGGAAACAATTGATTCAGCAAACGAAACAGCAGGCAGTAGAACTTAACACTGACTGAGCATTGCAGCTACTACACAAGCGCTGCTGGGTAGAATAGACCTAAAGAATAATTGTTATGTAGAGTTCGACACCAAAATGGCAACCATCTTGAGAAATCAGCAGTATGATGTTCAACTAACCATACCTTTTTTTTCGCTCTAAATTGGAAAGCCTTAACAGTAGTTCCAGTTTACTCAGAACGAACTGGCTAAGTAGCTGTTACCTGTTAGCAAGATGTTGCGTTACCAATTGACCATTGCAAAAAGATTACTAGATCCATTTCCACATCACAGACACTAAGGTGAAGGTCGTCATCTCGTAGGTGCCCAAATCCACGAACCCGGCAACGAAACCGAAAGCCAAAAAAAAAAACAGGTCGTCGATGCAGCTCTGCAAAGATCAGAATAACCCGAAAGGTAAAGAGGAGCGACCCCTACCTGCGATCGACGAAGGAGGACGGATCCAAGCAGACGTCGTCGTCGTCATCCTCTTCCTCCCGCCGCCTTCTCGCGCTGCCGGCGTTCGCCATCCCTCAACTCCTCCTCGCCGCCGGCGACTGTAGCTGTGCGGCGGCGTCCGACCTGGGCTCGTGTCAGCCTAATAAAATGTTGGGCATCTACCGTATTTGGGCTTCGATTGGGCCTGAATGTCATCACAGTAGGCCCATATATATGGGCGCTAGGCCTGGGACCGTCACGCAGCTCGCGCGCCCGTCACAGTTTGGGCGGGCCCACTCTCGAGGAACGTTCTAGACGGCTCCGGAGAGGCCGGGAGCACGTTCTTCCGCCGAACCGCACGCTCCTCGTCCTCGAGGAGGCAAGCCCGTCATTTCCACCGCGCCCGCCGCCGTCTCCCCTTAAAACCCTAAACCCCGCCCCCACCCCGGCGGCGATTGATTTAGGCGGCGAAGTGTTAGTGTAGGTCCGACGCGCACTTTTTGCTTGCTTCCCAAGAAGAAGAGAGGAGAGGAGGAGGTACGGCGGCGATGGCGAAGCGTCTGATCCCGTCGCTGAACCGGGTGCTGGTGGAGAAGCTGGTGCAGCCCAAGAAGAGCGCCGGCGGCATCCTCCTCCCCGAGACCTCCAAGCAGGTACCCTTGTTCCCATCTTGGTGCTGCTGCTGCTCATGGTAGGTTGCTCATGTATGGATTCGGTGTGAGGAGTGTTTAGATCCGCGCCTGAGGCGAGGTGTTTTGCCTGATGACTCTTGCCGAACTGGAGATTGGGCGCTGCCGGTTGCAGCGGGGTTTCTTCCGATTGGGATGTAGCTACTGGTTCGGTCGATCGATTCGGATGGCTTTGTTGTGTAGGTTGCAAATAGTTAGGAACGGCTTAATTTCAGCACCTGCAAATGGCGGCTCTCTCGGTGCTGCTTCTAGTGGAATTAGTTCCGATTTGGCTGTGGTTAGGTCGGGTGATTCAATTTGCCTTTGTCTAAGTTGCAAATTGTTAGCTGGAATGGTGTAACTTAAGCTATTGGAATTTGATTCTGCGAGTAGCCGTGGGATCTGCCTCGATAAAGAATCGATTTTGCTATTATTTACACTTTCGCATTAGCATGCTACTAAACTGCTAATTGCAGTTTTACAGTAGGTTCTATCCCATAGTCCAATTAGGCTGTGTGTTCATCAGTAGAAACGGAGTTGTCTTAGTGGGAATGCTTTAACTGTGGAATCAATTCATGACTTGAAAATGTTCCTGTGAATCCAGTTGAACTCTGGTAAAGTGGTGGCTGTTGGCCCTGGCGAGCGCGATAGGGATGGCAAGCTGATCCCTGTTGCTCTCAAGGAAGGCGACACTGTTCTCCTGCCTGAGTATGGTGGACTTGAAGTCAAGCTTACTGCTGACAAAGAGTATGTCAATCATTTCGCCATCACATTGCTTTGTTAGTGTAAATGTTGTACTGTTTCATTTTCTTTATTGGTGCTTGCATGACTCAATACTGTTATGTGTGCCATGCCCTAAATCAGCAGCACAGTCGATATTGCCGTCATTTACAGGAGAAGTCAAAATCCGGTCATCACTTGATTGATTCATCAACTTAAGATAAGAACTGGTACCAGGACACCAGATGCGTTATTTGTGAAGTGTTAACATCATTAACTATTTAACTGAATCATTTGATTCTTTTGCTATTATTAAGGACAAGTGTTTCATTTTGACTTCTGCCTACTGATATTCCAGTCTTTAACATGCTCTTTGTTACTCGATCGCAACATTTTGTCCTAACTTTTGAGTGGCAGCATAATCTGTTTTGTGTTTTTATCCATCCAAGATATTGCAAATTTTAATGACACTATCTTTTCTACCTTTGGCAGACTGATATAGTTTCTGTATATAATCTAAGTTTATGTTTGCTCACTAATATTCCAGTTCTAATTATCTTTAATTTGTGGAATTTCAGGTACTTACTCTTCAGAGAGCATGACATCTTGGGTACCCTTGTGGACTGATTTGGATTGTCAGGAAATCATCAGTTGCTCTAATGCAAGACATGTTTAAGAGTTTTTAATGCTGTGGAACAAAATCCTTCAGATAGAACTCTTGATGATGTCATAGATTTTTGCCTATAACATCTGTCATGATGCGATTCAGCGAATCAGTAAACTTGCGCATTTGAAACTCATGCATTTGAAGTTCTGCACTTAATTTTTCCTTCCTATGCCTTTGTTCCTTTGATGTTGATTGGATGGATTGCTTGTGGAGGATCAACATGTATCCGTGGTCTCAAATTACGAGCCTATGTACACGATTACTCAGTTCATTCCATTATTGTTTTTCTGAAACGGGATACAGAAAGTAAATCTTATTATGGTTGTTTCGTTGCATCTATCTGGGAACTCTGGCAATGGGCAACGTGAATTGTCACATGTAACTCACAGTTGTGCTGTTTCCCCTATGATTACAGGAGCGTCCTGCTCTCCCTACAGTGCACGTACTGTATGACATTCTGAAACTGTTTTTTTTCACCCTCAACTAATGATTTTACTTTTTAGTCAAGTTATTTTTGTCTTATGGCATATATTTCTCTCAAACAAATAAACGATACGGTTTCTCGACCGTCATTTTGAAACGATTTAGCTGGACAATCTTTTTAAAACGATTTATCTACATTTGATTTTTCATACAAGTATTTATATTAAGATCAAAAATTATAAACCACAGTTATAAGCTATAGCCGAAACACCACCCATTCTAATAGAGCACATGGAGAATGCATTCGATTTGTGGAGGCCTAAGACCTCGTGGAATTTTGTGGAGGCTTAGGTCTCGCTCGTTTTGGCTTTAGCTTTTGGCTTATTTTTCTCTCTTTGTTTATTTCTTATACGCTCTTCGCATACCAGGGAGATGAATGTAACATCATTAAGTAGTACTTGTATTGGTGTTTGTTGTGGTTACAGACCAAACAGAGAGAGATGGTAGTGGAGAGTGAGGGAAATGAGTAATGGTCTGGGTCCTCCCCATGGCCTGTATTCTATATATATACATGGGGAGTGTTTTCACAATTATACCCTTACATTTGAGTATCCTTTTCAGGGGCACTTATGTCGTTACACATGACCCATTCTGGACCTTATAACCTCCTACCAGGCCTGCTGGATTTAGGTGGGGGCCACCCCTACAACAGGAGCCTCTCATGAAGAAGGGCTTCACAGGGCCGAAGCCATGTTGCCGAGTCCTTGGCCCTCCGTCCTGCGCGCTCGTGAACTTTTCCGACTTGTCTGTGGGCCGAGGTCGTAGCCGGCAGACGCGTGTGCGCTCCGCCCCTACCCTTCGAACGGGTGGTGGCGCGAGCCGGGCGCTAGCCG
Source organism: Dendrocalamus sinicus (assembly GCA_036346575.1). Classification (NCBI taxonomy): domain Eukaryota; kingdom Viridiplantae; phylum Streptophyta; class Magnoliopsida; order Poales; family Poaceae; genus Dendrocalamus; species Dendrocalamus sinicus. Next base: position 2,642,816 of record CM070660.1, on the reverse strand, counting down.
GGCAGACGCGCGCGCCGTCCCCTACCCTTCGAACGGTGGCGCGAGCCGACGCCAGCCGAAAGACGCGCGCGCCCGCCCCTACCTTCGAACGGGTGGCGTGAGCCGGGCGCCAGCCGGGTGACGCGGCGCGCGCTCCGCCCCTACCTTCGAACGGGTGGCGCGAGCCGGGCGCTAGCCGGCGTAGACGCGCGCTCCATCCTCGCGGCGTAGCCGAGCTGTCGGGCGGTGCTTAAACTTCGCCTCCGGGGTCCATGTTGGGGCGGGGCGGAATCGTGGGTGATGCATGGTGAAGGCGGGTGCCGCACCGCCGCTTCCGCGCCGCGCACGCCACGGCTCGCGCTTGATAGTGCGCTTTAAATGACGGCCGAATCATGCCAACGCTCGCCTGCCGAGGCAGCCGCCGCGTTATGCGATCGCTGCAGGCGGGCACGCAGCCGCTTGCAATCGGGCGCGTCGTGGGATGTGAGCGTTGCGTGCTCGCGGTGTTCGCCGCTTCCCGTGGAAGCGGGACGCGTGTCAGCGTTGGCTGGGTTGTGCGCCGCTCGCCACCTACCAGCGCGCCCCGTGTACCGACGGTTCTTTTTCTGTGTCGTGCGTGAGTCGAACCGCCGGGTTCACCTAACCGCGCTTTCGCCGTGGGGAGGCGGCGGGCTTTATAAGGTGCCTCACCGCGATGAGAGCACTTTGTCTCACTTGCCGCTAGTTTCGTTGATTCCGTTCGTAGTAGCGCGACTTCCGCCTTGGTTTCTTTTGCCCTACCTTCGAAGACAATGGCCACCATGGCGGCGCTGCCTCGCCTCCCGCCGGTGGCTCGCCTAGTTGGGACAACCGCCCTTCCCTTCGGGATTACAAGCCGGTGCCGCGGGCGCCGCGCGTCGACGCGCGATGGGACGCCATGGAATACTCGGGGCCGCTGCCTCGCGTGTTGGGAAAGAGCCTCGTGATCGAGGAGACGCCGCAGCAGCCTTGTTCGTGACGGAAGATCGAGGATCGGATGGGGCTCGCCACCGTCGCAACGAAACGGAGCGAAGCCCCGGAGACGAGACGATCGCTTTCACGATCGTTTTGTCGCGTTTGACGCCGCCTTCGCATACCCTCAAAGATGTTTGTGGCGAAGTCTTGCGACCTATGGGTTGGAGTTAGCGCACCGACGCCGAGCGCAATAGTCCGCCCGGTCGTCTTCACATGGCCAACGCGACGAAGGCGGCGCCCCGCCAGCGAGCCTGCTTCGCCACCGCACGACGCTTGCCGCTGCCCCAAGAAGGCTAGAGATGGAGCTATCTCCGATTTTGGCGCGTGGACTTCGTGGCCGCGATCGCCCCGCACGACGCATTTGTTCCGCGCGCCGCCTGGGAAGTGGAGTCCGGCCGACGCGGTGGTGGTTTTATTACCACGCGACCGCCCGAGTGGCTCGCTATGCCGAGGCGGCCCATCTCGCTCAATACTTCACCAAGCGTGAAGCCGAGGTCGACGACGCGCAGAGACTCGAGGCTTGCCGCGCCGCCACGGCTAAGTATGCGCGACCGGCCAAGAGTTCACGATGTACGGTGGCGCCACCGCCCTCCCGGTGGAAATACGGGCCGGTAATGACCGGCGGACGGATCGCCCGCCGTTGTCCCTTTGCGCCCCTCCGCCCCTTGTAAGTTGTTTAGATTGCAGCAGCATCTCTTGACGATCCGCACTTGTTCTCACGTGATCGCCCGCCGTCTTTTGTGCAATGGCTCGGCTAGAAGACGCGAGCGCGCGATCGAGGTGTTCTCGCCCATACACACCGAGGAGCACAAGCTATGCGAGGCCGCGACCCAAACGGCGGAAGGGGCGGGTGAACCGCACATGCGAGGTTTTGGGTATTGCTCTGCCGGAACGCCCGATACCAGCGGAGACTCCCGCGGGGACTTCGGGTCATCATGGCGGTGGCGGCCGTGCAGACGCCTCGTCTTCGCGGCGCGGGCTCGATCCGAGGTCGCCATACCCACCGCCACCACCTCGGCACCGGCGCCATCGGGCAGACGCCGACTCGGCGACGCGCCGGCCGGACGGCCGGCGGCGCGCGCGCTCGATTCCCGGCCGCACTATCCGAGACGCCGCTGGCGACGGCATGGCCTTCACTAGGCCGAGCCCGCCAACCCGAAAGGAACGTTACGCCGACGAGAGGTCATGGCCGATGGTGCCGCTACTACCGTGGACACGCCCGGCGCGCGAGACCGAAGGTGGAGTAGGAGCCGCGCCGCTAACGCCACGGAGGAATCGCCTCGCTCTCACCAAATGTCCTCGGTGCGATCTCCCGCCCGGAAGGGTCGCTACAACGCTGTGCCCCATGCTTGGAATTGTGGCGCCGATGTCGCCGAGGGGCTCGCGACCGACCACCGAGGCGCCACGCCCGATCGGTGGTCGAACGGACACCACCTTCTACCGCAATGAGAGGTGTAGAAGGTAAGCGTGGCTCCTCTCTCGCTCGACCGCGAAACTCTCTCCGACCGCCGCCATTCCGTCAAGATCGCGAGACGAGGTCTCCGGCCGAGGTGAAGGATCGAGCAACGGGAGTGCGCGAAGTCCAAAACCTTGTGCATGGTGTCACGCCGGCATCTGCCACTGTTGAAGCGGCCGAAGCCTCCACTGCCCTCGACGCGGTGGGATCCGAACCCGTCATGTCCGACTACCTCCCGCGGCCGAGATACTCCGTGCTCTCACCGTGGCGCAGAACGCGCAGCGCAGAAACTTTGACCGGCGGATGTCGTCATCATGCGAGGGTGACCACCTAGCGCCGCGCCGCGCCTCGGAAATAAGGGTGAGTACGTGCATTGTGTGTTTTGTATGGTGCTACCGGGCGGCTGGTGACTTTCATTGCTACTTTCAGACGCTTGTCATCAGCGACGCGCTAGACGAGGCCCGTATCCGGAGCGGAGGCCCTAGAAGCCGAGCCGTGAAGCGGATGACGCCACGCGACAAAGGACGAAGAGCTCCGCGACGCTGGAGGGTGCCTTGTCATCCATACAAGCCGAGGCCGAGGAAGCCAAACGCGCCGCCGCAGAGGAACGCGCCTCCTTCCCGCGCGCATTGCCGCCTTGGAGGGGAGAAGACCCACCGCCAAGACTCGCAGGAAGACCCGCGCTTGGACGAGCGCGCCCATGTCACCGGGGGCAATGGAGTTCGAACCGGGCCCTCCGCGATCGTGCGTTGACGTGTTCGACGCCACCCACGGCCGAGGACTGATGGAGACGCTGGGCTGATCGAGGAGGGCGGGCGTCGCGCCGCAGCCGCCAAGACCTTTGGGAGCATCTGCGGCTATCTTGGCGCATGCCTTGCCTCGCATGCTTCACACCCGTGGGTGTAGGCATATGCAGGAGCCGCGAACCTCACCGGTCTTCTTGGCTACCGAGGCGCCGCGACGCTATTCGCTCCATCGAGCCTAGCCTCTAGAACTTCCACCGCGGATCCGAGTCGTGTCGGGAGGATGCGCGAGGGTTGCAAGATGTTAGACGCCGCGCGGGGAGGACTTTCTCCGTTGGCTCAAGAAGTTTTCCGAGGCCATGGCGCAGCACGGCGCCCCTCGCGCCGCGCAAGACCGAGGCGTTGATCATATCGCGCGAGGGGTTCGCACTTGCGCGCCCATACCTGTAATCATTTGACCTCATATTTTTGCAATGAGACGATGCATTATTTATTCTTACTGTTGTAAGCTGTGTGTTAGGCCGACGACGCCTGATTTATAGTCCGTAGACTGTCGCGTGCGGAGGCGAACCTCGACGCTACGTCTTATTTAGAGTCCGTAGATCGCGCGCGTGGAGGCGACCTTGACGCCACGCCTTATTTATAGTTCGTGGACTCGCGCGCGAGGCGACCTCGACGCCACGCCTTATTTAGAGTCCGTGAGATCGCGCGTGCGAGGCGACCTCGACGCCACGCCTTATTTGTAATCAGAGATCGTGCGCGCGCGAGGCGACCTCGACGCCACGCCTTATTTAGAGTCCGTGAGACCGGTGCGTGCGGAGGCGACCTCGACGCTATGTCTTATTTATAGTCCGTAGACTCGCGCGCGAGGCGGACCTCGACGCCACGCCTTATTTAGAGTCCGTAGACTAGCGCGTGCGAGGCGACCTCGACGCCACGCCTTATTTATAGTCCATAGACTCACGCGCAAGGCGACTCGACGCCACGCCTTATTTAGAGTCCGTAGATCGTGCGCGCGGAGGCGACCTCGACGCCACGCCTTATTTATAGTCCGTAGACTCGCGCGCGCGAGGCGACCTCGACGCCACGCCTTATTTATAGTCCTCGCATATTGCGCCGACAATGGTACTTTGTGCGAACAATGAGTTTTATTGAACTCCCGTTTGCGCAGCGAGCATCATACAATAGGGCGATGCCGCTATAACTTTTGTCCCGCCTCTAGGCGTAATATCGCCAGAATTTGTCCGCGCTCCACGTGTGGCGAGAGTCTCGCCCTCGAGCGTGGCGAGGCGGTATGCTCCTTCGCAATGCCTCCGTCACGATGAGTGGATCTTCCCACTTGACTCAGCTTGCCAACGGTCTCCGCATGGAGCGTCGTTCTGAGGACGAGATCTCCAGGCTTGAAGCCCCGCGGGTATATGGATCGGTCCCGGGTACGCACTGTCTGCCGCACATACTTTTCAACGTGTTGAGCTGCACTTGCCCGCGCTCCGTCGAGGAGATCCAGGACACGCGATCCTCGCCAGCGCTCGGACGAGGACCTCCGCGAACCAGCCTTGATTTCTCGGCGCCACCGCTTCATCACCGAAAAGAAGCTTGAAAGGCGTGAACCCCGTTGGACGTGTTATCATTGTGCGAAGGGACCAGAGGACGCTGTGAAGCTTGCTTGGCCACTTGCCCTTCGGCCACCCGACCAAGCGCTTTTTGATGGCGGCGGAAATGGCGCCGTTCGCCCTCTCAACCGCTCTGTTGGACGGGGGGTGCCCGACTGAGGCGAAACGAAGTGTGATGCCCATGCCTTCGCAGAATTTTTTGAAGAGGGTGGCGTCGAACTGCAGGCCGTTGTCCACGGTGAGCTCCCTGGGCACACCGAAGCGACATATGATGTTTTGCCAGAGGAAACGCTGCATGGCCGCTGAGGTTATTTTAGCCAGGGCCACCGCCTCCGGCCATCTAGAAAAATATTCCAGGGCGACTACCACAAATCGCAGGTCTCCTGGGGCTCGTGGAAGTGGTCCTACTATGTCGACGCCCCAGCGCGCCAGCGGCCACACCGGGGGAATGGGGTTGAGGGTCGCCGGAAGTCTGCGGATGATCCGTGCCATCCACTGGCACCCCTGACACCGACGCACGAGGTCCTCGGGCGCGATGATGGCAATCGCCAAGAGAAACCCTACCTGAATGCCTTGCCGACCAACGACCTCGGCGCCAGATGGGACCCGCACATGCCCGCTGGATCTCCACAAGGAGGTTCTTCCTTCTTGGCCCGAGAGGCGTGCGCAGAGCGTGCGCGCACCCTTTCTTGTAAAGTATCCTTCGAACACCGGAAGGACTGGCGCGGTGTTGCGCCCACGAGCTTTGTGGGTCCTCCGCCGCGATGCCCCGCAAAGTTGAAGATGGGCTTTCGCCACGCCTCGCTTTGGACGATGTGGTGAACGAGGCGGCGCCCGGTTGTCTGCGCGATGGCGCCGCGATAGTACTTCATAAAACGCCCATCGGGGTGGCGGTTGTTGGTCGCCGCTTTGCGAGGGCGCGGCTTGCTCATTTTCCGCGCGAGGATGGCCTTGACCGTGATGCCCAAGAAGTGCCTTTCTTGCCCTAACCGCAGCGAGGTACTTGGCGGCCAGGTCCTTGGCTTGATAGGACTTGTCGACGTGGCATGCCACCAAACGCGAAGTTCAGACGCGAGCGAGCACCGCGGCGCCGATCGCCTTGAGCTTTGCGGCGAAGCCAAGAGCGCCTCATATTCAGCTGTGTTATTGGTGGCTGGAAAGGCAAGGCGCGCCGAGTATAGCAGGCACTGCCCCTCGGGCGTGACGATTACCGCGCCTACGCCCGCGCCCGCGACGCCGTAGGCACCGTCGATGGTGAGTGTCCAAACTGGGTCGTTATGCTGCTGGGCAGGCTGGGCCGACGGAGTCCACTCCGCAAGGAAGTCGGCGAGAACTTGAGATTTGATTACCGTTAGGGGTGGATATCGAGCCAATTGCTCATCTTATCGAGCTTTTTCTAAAATTAGCATATTTTGATTTAATATCATTTTACGGATAATTTAAAAGTATTTTTAGAAACGAGCTAACGAGCCGAGCCGAGCCGAGCTTGAGCAAAATTCAAATTCATTTGAAATCAACTCATTTTAATATTTAACCAATTAACAAGTATAATTGAAGCAATTTTGAACCGAGCCAACGAGCCCACTAACGAGCTTTTTTTCCACCCCTAATTACCGTCCTTGAGGCGTATGTCAGGGAGAACGGGGCGAGCTCGGCCGCCCACTTGCCGATGCGCCCTGTGGATTCCTTGTTGTGCAGCATCTCCGCCAGCGGGAACGAGGAAGGCACTGTGATTGGATGGGCCAAAAAATAATGCCAGAGCTTCTTGGAGGCCATGACCAACGCGTAAGCAAGCTTTTCAAGCTCTGTATATCTCGTCTTGGCGCCTTGAAGGGCTTCGGAGACGAAGTATACAGGCCGTTGTACGGCGCCCTCCTCTAGGATGAGGACGGCGATCGACGGCGTGGTCGACGCGCCGATAGAGCAGAGGGGAGCCTCGTGCCGGGCGACCAGAGTGGGGAGACTCGCCAGGTGTTTCTTGAGCACGTTGAAGGCCTCCGCACAGCCACCATCCCAACGAAATCCGTCGCACCCGCGGAGTGTCTTAAAAAATGGCAAACCTCTCTCCGCCGCTCGAAAGAAAGCGGCTCAAGGTCGCCATGCGCCCGCGACCTCTGGACTTCCTCGCCGCCTTGGGCAGCTCCATACCCAAGATAGCGTCGACCTTATCGTGGTTCGCCGATGCCCCGCCCGGACACGAGGAAGCCCAGAAGTTTGCCCGCCTGCACGCCGAAGACGCACTTGTCGCGGTTGAGCTTGATGCCGGCTTTCCTGAGGTTGTCGAAGGTCTCCTAGAGGTCCCGGCCATGCAAAGCGAGCTGCCGTGTTTTGACTACCATGTCATCGACGTAGGCCTCGACATTCCTCCCGAGGCGGGGGCAATGGCAATGGCGACGCGGGTAAAGGTAGCGCCGCGTTCTTCAAGCCAAAGGGCATCCCGATGAAGCGTAAGGTGCCGACCGTGTGATGAAGCTAGTCTTGCTCTCGTCGCCTTCCGCCATGTATACCGATGATAGCGGAGTAGGCATCTAAGAAACTCATTAGCTCGCACCCGCGTAGCGCCGACCAATTGATCGATGCTCGGCAAAGGGTAATTGTCCTTGGGCACGCCTTGTTGAGTGCCGTAAAGTCGATGCACATGCGCCAGCCCCACTAGCCTTCTTGACCAATACCGGGTTGGCGAGCCACTGGGTGGTGGACCTCGCGATGACCCCGGCCGAAGAAGCTTTGCCACCTCCTCCTTGGCTTTCTGCCGATCCATGGACATGCAATAAGCTTCGCTTGACCGGCTTGGCGTCGGGCGAACCGCCAAGCGGTGCTCGACATCGCGCGGTCCACGCCCTTGATATCTTCTCGCGACCATGCAAAGATGTCGGTGTTGTTTCAAGCACTTGAGTAAATCTTGCTCAACCTCCGGGAGCCACTCACCAATAAAGACAACCGCCCCTCCGCCGAGCGGCACTTTGACTCGCCGGCCGAGGCTTAGCGCCCACCCGGGCGAGGGCGCGTCACCAAGCACGCCCGGTAGGGCGTGCACCGGCGATGCGGATCTCCGGCCGCCGACTTCGATGCGCTGGCAAGGTCTTGGTCGCCAAGACGGTGATGACACCTCCGGGCCTGGAGCTTCATACATAAGAAGGCGTGGTGCCGACCGCCTCGAAGGAGTTGATGGCGGGCCGTCCCAATATGACGTTGTAGGGTGTGCGATGTCCACAACGTCGAAGATGACATGGTGGGTCCGGATGTTACTCTCTGGCGGAGCGTAACGGGAGGGACACCGCCCTATGGCCTCACGCTGGCTGACCTCCGATGCCACAGGCGGAGCTCCGCCGCTCCATGCGACGGTGGGTTCCCATACGATCGAGGGCCCCGTGAGCAGGATGTTCGCAGAGCTCCCCGCCGACAAGGATGCGCTCGACGCCGCAACCCGCGATGTGGGCCCGATGACCGAGGATCTTGATGAGGGAACTCCATGCCTGGCGTCATTCATGGTGAAGGTGATGTTGCGGGCGCCGCCCACGATTGCGGCCGCTCCAAGGGGCCTCGATAAGGAGCCTCCGGTGATGACGCTGACGCGCGCGCACCGCGCGTCTTCCCTGGCTGAAGCTTGCGAGGGGCTGCCCCTCGGATGCCGCTCCTGGACCTCGGCAGGGAGCCGAAGGGGCGAGTCCCGAGATGCGGCCATCGCCCGTCGCAACTCCACGACCGCGGTGCACGTCTTCGTATAGTGATGACCATAGTCGTGCACCTCGCACCATTTGCCGTAATAGAGTTGCTCTTGCTCCGCCGGGTCGCCATCGCGCCGAGCTAGCCTGCCAGCGCCCTTGAAGGGCATTCTCGATGACGAAGGTATGGCGGGCCTTTGTGGTTCATACTGGTGACGCCGGGCTTGCGTCGCTCTTTGGAGAGCCTTCCGCTCCCGGTGCCGTTGTTCTGTGGGGTCCTCCGGGTCGTTTACCGCGAGCCTACTTCGAGGGGTCGTCGCCCACCCCCTCGTCGTATGTCGAGCGCGCCGCTTGAGCAAGATCGCGGGTGGAAGCGTCGTGTCTCCGCGCATCTTCCTCAGCCCGCGCATACCCCTCCATCTTGCCCAAGAGCTCGGCGACCGTCTTAATAGGCTTACGTGCGTTGTATTCGGCCAAGGAGCCCGGACGAAGGCCTCAGATGGCGCGTTAATGACGGTTGTCTCATTAACATCCTTGATCTAGCAACGTATCTTTGCGTAAACGCTGAAGTAGTCCCGAGCTTTTCCGAGGGTTTCGCCTCACAACAAGCCGCCCGCATCGACTCGCTTGACATAGCTTCCTTGGAAGTTGTTGTGAAGGCGATGGCGAGTGCTCCTCGCATAGATGGAGTTTGGCTCTATGGTAAAAACCAAGAAAGGGCCACTCCTTGCGCCGCGAGGGGAGCCCTTCGCTTTGTGGTATCATCTCGCGCGCTGCCCCGATCGCGTTTTCGACACGCGCACGAACTCGCGGGGATCCGTATCACCTTTGTATGGCTCGATGACCCAGGAACTTGAAGTCTTCGGTCACGCCGCCGCCGCAGCCCCGCCAAAGCGGGGACTCGGATCGACGCGTCGCAGCGGGCACACGGCCGACGTGGGGTGTCGCGCTGTCCGCCCTTTCCGCGCGGCTCTGGCGCGGCCGTTGACTTCGAGCCTCTTGCATGTCACGACAGCCCGCGAAGGTCCCCTAGCTCCCGCCGAACGCGCGTTGAGGGCCGCCGAGCACGCTTTCTATTGCCGCAGCAGCGGGACCACGTGCACCGCGCGGTGGGTCGGCGCGGCACGGCCACCTCGGGATTGGTCGTCGCGGTGCCGACGGCGGGTCGATCGCCGCGTGCCGATGGCGGGTCGGCCGTCGCAGCGCGGTGGCGGGTTGGTCGTCGCGCAGCGAACGCCGACGCCTCGCCACCGCACTGCGCCGCCACCCACGCCGCCGCGGCCGATGCCGGCCATGGTACCCATGCGACGCTCCGACCGGCCGCTTTCTTTCCCTTCGTCCGTTGTGAAGCTTTTCAGTGCCATCCTTTTTCGTGTTTGGGCTTACTCCTCGCCCTCCCCACTGACGCGCCAATCGTTGTGGTTCTGCACAAACAGAGAGATGGTAGTGGAGAGTGAGGAGATGAGTAATGGCTCTGGTCCTCCCATAGCTGTATATATATATATATATATATATATATATATATATATATATATATATATATATATATATATATACATACATACATACATACATGGGGAGTGTTTTCACAATTATACCATTACATTTGAGTATCCTTTCCAGGGGCACTTATGTCGTTACACATGGCCCATTCTGGACCTTATAACCTCCTACCAGGCCTGCTGGGTTTATGTGGGGGCCACCCCTACAACAGTGTTCTTATCTTAGAAATAAAATTTGTATGAAGCATATCGTTGTGTTTTGGTGAGATATAATTAATTGTCATATATCCTTAGAAATCAGTTTTGTGTTGCTCAATATCCCTACATGTTTTCTTTGGGTAGTAAAGAAAAGATCAGTTACATTTGAGTTTTGTGTTTTTGTACCGCCTTATTTGTAGTTCTAAGGAAAAAAAAGCATCTGTCTTTTTCTAAACTTTTAGCTTTTTTTAGCTTTTTTTGCCGGTTCTTTTTTCCGTATTTGTTTGTGTTGTCCGTGATGAACTAGCATTTTTTTATTTTTAAATTTTTTTAAATTTAATTACGCCAAATAAGTCATCTCAGCTACAATGAAATTTTAATTATAAGACATAGCTTTTCAACCTAACCGAGCGGGGCCTTAAAGACCTCGTGGACAAGGCGCACCGAACCTAGGTGGGCAGTGCAGAGTCAGAAATGTTCTAGCAGCAATCCTATTCATGTTCTGGCGGTTTGCCATGTCGTTTTCATTTTGGAGAAACGTGCCTTTTTTTGGAAAAACAGGGTAAACATGATATAAATCAAATCGCAATTACAAAAAAATGTAGTTGGTTTCTATTTCTCTACGGTCTGTTTGAGAGGATAACATACATCTAAATAATGTAGCTAACCCACAAGGGATGTCTCGTCGTCAGAGGGGGACAACAAATAAAAGCAGGTATCAGGAGGAGGAAGTGCCAATATCAGAAGTCTCAACAGTGGCAGCAGCTTCCAATCAATAAAACCGGTTCATTGGCGCTTGCAGATCTTTGAGCAGCATCTAGCTACAGTTCATCATCACTTCTCATAGGCATTGAGGAATCTTTGAGCAGCATCCAGATTCAGTTCTTTGTAAACCTGGCGCACACAGAACAATCCCATGAGATCTTAGGAAAAAAATAGTTGTTATTATGAAGTAGATGTCTGAAAAAGACAGGAGATACAAGTTTCTCGTGAGCTTCTTCAAATGTCTTGCAGAACAACTCTGCCTTTGTTGATCCAACCTGAGACAGTAAACAATTATATTATTTAGTTTACAATCAGAAATTCATGTAGTTGAGTTGACCATACTGGATCAATGCACTGGAGCATTCAAGTGCGCACCACTTATAACCTCTTATCCAAATATCTATTCCATACAGTGCCACAAAAACAAGGGTTACATGTGACAAACAGAATTTTGATATTCAAGATAGTTGCAGTTGTTAAGGGTATTTAGGTCTTTTCCTATTTTAGAGTTTAAGTCCATATATTCCTGTATATTGCCACTTGGGCTATTGCAATACAACTCAGACTTTATACAAACTTAGATGGTACTAGAGCCTAGGTTCTCAACCTAACTCCTTAACCAACCGCCGCCGATCACCACCGCCGTTGCCCCCAGGAGGAGTGTGCTCCACTCCTAAGGGCGGCCACCTCCTCCTGCTACTCGCCGGTGTGCCTGCGCACGTGTCTCCGGCCACCTCCTCCAGCCAGATCTGGCTTCCTCCCGTCTCCACCACCACTGGATTCAGTGGCTCCTCCGTCAAGCCGTCGTCGCGCCCACTTCCGCGTCGCCGCGCGCCCAAGCCGTCGGCTGCGTCCGCCTGAGCCCGTCGCCATCGCGCTCGCTCGCGTCGTCGACTACGAATCTGGCCACCTCACCTCGGATTCGGCTCCCTCCGTGCCGGATCCGATGCCTTACGGCCGTTGCACCCGCCGTCGCGCCCATGCCGCGCCTGCGCCAAGCCGACGCTGCCTCGAATCCGACCGCCACCGTCCACCGCTCTGGCCACCGTGCATGCGCCGCCAGATCCGACCTCCGCTGCCGGATCCGGAATCTAAGCCGATCGCGCCGGCCGTCGGCCCGCTCGATCCAGCTCCCGTCATCAGATCCAGCTATTTTCGCCATCACCGCACCGCCCCAGTTCGTATCCGGCCTCGCACAACCCAGATCTGGCCGCCTCCTCGCCGGATCTGGCAAGCATGAGGCCAGTTGGCTCTATTGGTGCCCGGATCCAGGCACCCCGATGCCGCCTCCTTCGATCGCCGCCGTCGTGCCCGCGCCGCCGCCCCAAGCCTCCGACTCCTCCTGCTCCTACTCTTCCTCCACGCCACCGGCCTCCAGACCACCGCCTCCTGGCCACCGCGTCCGCGCCGCAGCTCCCTCGTCTCTTGACGCTACTGCCGCCCAACTCTTTAAGCATATTCCGTCTCCTTTTGTTCACAACCACTGCAGTAGCAGCATATATCAGAAGATGGTGTGCACATGCCTCCCCGGCCGGTGATGGAGAGACACGGGAGGAAGCGGACTGAGCGGTCATGTGTGAGAGAGAAAAGAAGAAAAAAAAAGGGGAGAGGTGTGAAAAGGGGAGGGTTTTAGGTGGATTTAAGGTCATTGGATATGCGATCCAAGGGCCGTGGTATTTCTTATCTTTTGAGTCCTTTGTTTTGCGTCTTCCATTGCGTCCGTCCAAGTCCATAGCTTCTCTCTTTTAGTTCGTCAAAGCCGTACGAGTCCACAAAATTTCTGTTAGTCAGCCGACTACTTTGCTAGCCACGATTCATCCTCTTGGATGAGTGTGGTCCTCTTCTTCCTTTCGCATAGCCGTAGCCGCCGCTCCTCTTTGAGCCACTGTAGATCGTAAAAGTCTTTATGATGCCGTTGTTTCTCTTTGAGCCACCGCCCCGAGCTTCTAAGGCCACCGTGCTTCTTCTGCACCGCGCCTCTATTGCGCTTCTTGTGCACTGCACCGCCACCGTCTCGGGCTTCGATCTGTGCCGCTATACTTCTATCTCCCTCTTCGGCTTGTTTTTGATAGCCCTCTCTACCTGTGTCAGCTTCCACATCCCTTTCGTCGTGTTACCGCGATCGACTTTGCTCCCGCTTACCTCTATTTTTCTAGTCCTTGCACTTTGTGCTTTCTGGATTGTTACACGGTTCCGGATGGTTGATACTCGACACAATTTTCCAAGAGCCGCACACTACGACATCTTCAAGATATGTACTTTGGGTTTTCCCTATTTTAGTGTCAACCCTTTTTAAATGTAATGCTATTGTATCCGTCTTACATTTGAGGGGGTGGTAAGGGTATTTAGGTATTTTTCTATTTTAGGATTTGAGTCCATGTATTCCTATATATTGCCTCTTGGGCTATTGCGATACAACTCAGACTTCATACAAATTTACAGCAGTAATGCGATTATCAACTTCGAAAGGTAGACGAATAATAAGTTTTCGATCAGGAAAAAAAGCATGCTAACCAAGCTCACAATCATTTTGCCAAATTTCTACAAATATCATTTGCCCAACCAGATCATGTTTTTATGACATCTTTGTTTGCATCCATTGAAATCTTTAATTTATAACTACTAATCTACTGATAAATATAAATGACACATAATATTACACAATGCTTTTCAAAATATTTCATTTTTCTGTGAGTTGCTAGCTTCCTGATACAAAAGCAAAAAAAAAGGGTACCTTTTTCTCAGCAGCCATCTTCAATTTCTGCAGGAACAGATCTGTGAAACCTGCAAGAAAACTCATCATTAATACCTTAGTCTCTTATGGTATATCAGCACAGCACATATTGAGTCTATTCTCTGATATTCCTCATTAGATTGCAACATAAAAGGAAGCGCATCCTCAGCTGTTTGTACTACAACAGCAAGGTTGTAGTTCCCCTTTATATCCACCGTTCATGTGAATCTGATGGGCAATAATCCATGACCCAGAGTCATATTAAAATATTCGCCAATCCACCGCCCTTGAGAAGTACGCTCTCGGCACAGAGAGAAAAAAATCTCAACATCATCTTCCGTTCTTCATCTCTATTTTTGTCTCCACGACCACATTGAAGACTAGCTGCTAACCTACTCATTCTCTTACATATCTGATCTTCAAGACAATGTTGTGTATGCAGCCTTTCCTCTTGGCCTTAAGGGGGAAATCCATCTGTTGACTTCTTTGGTGCCATGGCTAGCTACCCTTTAGTGTCACATTAATCTCTACGACCGTGTGCGTAAGTGTGCATAAGCTTGAAAGTTAGGAAAAAAAATCAACTGTACAAGAGTTATTTTAGAGGTTTGAATTTGTAAGTTAATAATACTGTTAAATGAAGGACTGTGTGGTTGCAACTCAGTTTGGAAGTCTTAAAAAACACAGGTTTGTACCTATTGTCCAGGAAAAGAAAACCTGAATGTGAAATTGAATTGCTCGTCGACCCAATTCATAGCAAGTGATCCAAATGAATTCATGTGGAAGATAAGTTTATATAGGTTATGAGTAGTTGATCATTAACAGGAAGAAAATCCCATGAAGATCATGTATTCATGTGAGAGGAAGGATTGTGCCCAAAGAGGGTAAGCCAACAGCAAAAGGGCGCAGGCTAAAGGACTAATTAGGGATGTGGGGTCATGAATAACTGCCCATGGGATTCACATGAACAGGGATGAAGGGGGGAACAACCACCTTGGCCATCATAATGATAATGGCAGAGGATCCGGTTCCAGCATATGAATATAATGATACATGTTTATTGCAGGTTTAAAAATAGGTATCTGTTGTAATATTGGTAAGAATATTAGCAGAGCAACAAAATATTTGTTGATATACCTTCCATACCAGATGATTCCTTTTTGTTGGCCCCTTTTGTTTCCTGCAAACAATAGCTCCATGAGCAACAATTTTGAGTATAACCAGGCAGCACCCAGCTGATCACATCAAACACACCTGCGCTCGTGCTTGCTGTGTGGTGCCTTTGCTTGATGACCCTGATTCAGCCTACATTTGGCAAGAAAATTTTGCAATAGTTCATGATCACAAGGTCTTCAAACAGGAAAACAAGCACTAACCATATTACTTCAGTTACTTTTGCAATGAATCGTTGACTGCAAATGTATATGATTCCATATCAATTAACTTACTGCTGCAATCGTTGTTATCGTTCAGCCCACTTTTCTATCTATATATATGAGCAGCCCCCATCAAACCTTCTCTCAACCACAGCCCTATAGCTCGACCAACATCAAATACGCATGACAAACATGCTGTCCAAGAGAGGAACACAACGGCTTGTCAATCGCCTACTAAAATTTGAAACTAATATTAGCCTACCTACTTAAGGGTCTAATATTAGCCTTCTTACTAAAATGGCATTGGAAACACAATCACATGGCCCTCAAATTGGAACTAATATTAGTCTACTTATTTTGAGGGGCTAGGAGCAACTGACTAAACCTGGAACTTTTAGAAGCATCTAAAGTATAGGCCAATTGAAAATGTGCCATTTTGTTTTCTCAAGGACACTAATACACTTTATTACATTCTCAAATGCTCTCACTGTTAGCGAAAACTTTAATTCCTTTCGCACTCAGACATGGATGCAATTTTCCTTCTTTTATTTGCTTTGCTACAGTAATATCATCCTGATAGCCCATGAACCCATGGAACTGTTGTTATATGTTGAAGAAAGCTATCGTATTTGATCTCTGTAAGCACCATGGCCTTCTACAACCGCTGCTTGCGCAATCAGCATAGGGATTTCAGAAGCTTTGCGTGAAGCAACAGATCGCCAGAACCAACAGTAAGATTATCCCAATCTAGTCGAAAATGCACGCACACCAACATAAGCAAAGCCCAATCAACAACCACCCAAATCAAATCCCACCACAAAATCGCGACTTCTCTGATCCCCGACTCAACAACCTAACCCCGCAAGAGCCGCTACAGCGCCGCGCACACACCAATTCGCCCCCATGGTCTGAAAAAAGGAGATAAAAGGGAGGAGGCGATGGATTACGCAGTAGTCGCGGGATCGGACGACGGGGAAGAGGTCAAGCATGCGCCGGAACTCCTGCTCGTCCATGGCGACGAGCACGTACGCGCTGCCTCCGCCGCCCGCCGCCGATGGCCTCGGCCCAGCCGCCTTGGTACGTAGGTTTCGAGCCGCTCCCACCGGTGCGATTTGGTCTCGAACTCACAGGAGACGACGGCGAGTCCAACAACGCGGCGCTCGTGCTGTTTGTTGGGAAACGTGGGACTAGCCCTGCAGGCCTGACCTACGGCGGATATTTCTTTATTTTGTCTATAAATAGAAAGTTTTAATGATTATATCTTATACTTAGGAAAGAAAAAAAACAATAAAGAAAAGAAATTTTCCTATCTCTCTATATTCAATTATTATATTTTCTTACATTATCTATATTTAATCCATTTCTCTTGCATAGGAGTAATTGTTCAGACTGGACTTGTCAGCGACGGTTCCTCAACACGTTATCAGCATGAATTGCTCTGGTGGATCGAAAGGTAATCATCGAAGTACGACACTTAGATTTAATTGCTATCTGGATTGCATTTATTCAGTACAATTTTACTTTCTAGATTGATTTTATTTTACAGTGCAAATTCTCTCTAATTTTTGCGAGCTGACTTAGAGTCGCCAACACAATGCCGATCGAATAATTGGAAAAAGAATGATTGTTGATTGCATCGTGGAAAAGAAAAAAAAAAGCCTCTCGTGGAGTAGCCCCGCACGACGCTTTCCGCATGCGGCCGCACCGCATACGTGCCGAGGCCGTACAGCCTACATGCGGTCGCACCACCGTGCATTGCTGCTCACCTTCACCGCCGAGCCACCGCGCCTCACTGCCCGCAAACGGCCGAGCCATCGTGCCTCGCCGTCCGCACGTGGTCGAGCCGCCTTACAACGCCCGCATACGGCATAGCCATCGAATCGAAGCCGTGCAGCCGCTGACCCCTGTACGGGGCTCCACCGGGATGTGCGCTGCCACCGGCTTGGAACTGTGCCGCTGATTCAAACACTGCTCGGCCAATGACTGCACGTTCCCGCACCACCCGCATGCGATCTCGCCGTCGGCTACCAGCACGTGGCTATGCGCCATTGCGTGCCTCACGCGCTACGCGCCACCGGCCCCACATGATCGCACCGCGTTGAGCTGCTGCATCGCTGGCCCCGCATGATCGTCGTGCGTCACGATAGGCACTGTCGGCCCCACATGGCCACTCACACGTGAGCTGGAGCCCTGCTGGAAGGAGCAGTGAGCAAGTAGAAGCACTAGAAGAATCAACTTATGAGGAAATAGCTATAAATTATGTGCACACGAGAGAATCCATGAATAGGACAACAGCTAAAATTGATATTTATTTTGTAAAAAAAATTGCCACAATCATCGAAGAGCATGCATGACTTGCTGAATGTAAGAAAATATCATATTGGGAATATTAAAAAAGGCAATAGAAACTGAATTATTATCTCTGAATAAAAGAGAGGTGTTTGGATCTGTAAGCTGCATGCCTCCCCATGTGCACCTTGTAGGGCATAAGTGGGTATTTGTTCAAAAGAGAAATGAGAAAAATGAAATTGTAAGATATAAAGCAAGGCTTGTTGTATAAGATTTCACTCAACGTCTAGGAGTTAATTATGAAAAAAAACCTATTTCCCGGTCATTGGTAGTATTACCTTTAGATATTTAATCTTAATGGCTGTAAACCTGAACTTAGAAATAAAGTTAATGGATGTGGTAACTGCATATATTTATGAAAACTTGGATTCAGACATTTATATGAAGGTGCTTAAAGGCATCCCTGTCCCGAACCAAGACAAAACAAATAGAAATTTGTACAGTGTGAAGCTCAAAAAATCACTATATGGACTTAAGCAATCAAGCGGGATGTGGTATAATCGTTTAAGTGACTTTCTATACAAAAAAGGTTACACGAACAATGAGAATTGTCCTTGTGTATTTTTACGACAATCCCAGAATGGATTTTATACAATCTCAGTATATGTAGATGATCTGAATATCATCAGAACCTTGAAAGATATAAAGGAGGCGAGTTTTTCCTGGAGCCAGAATTTGAAATGAAGGATTTAGGTAAAATCAAATATTGCTTAGGCTTGCAGTTCAAACATGTTTCGAAAGAAATATTAGTACATCAATCCGCATACGCTCAAAAGGTGCTAGAAAGGTTTGGTTTTAAAAGGCATGCTCTTCGAAAGTACCAATGGTCGGACAATTTTTACAGCAAGACAAGGATCTGTACCGACCTGTAGGACCGAAATGGCAACAGAGGGGGGGTGAATGGTGCCTTCTAAAAACTCCCCAAGTACTCACACGACAAATCGGGCGAAAGAACTAGCTTCTTCGATCGAACACACGTGGTCGTAAGCCAACTGATGGTCGAACACCACGTGGTCGAACACTTGCCTGAGCCGACAAAAGAAATCAAACAGTGATAACTGAGAGGATGAACCAAGAACGAAGGACTCGAGGCGCACAATCATCCAGTAAAGTGAACTTCTCTAATTCGACTCGCTCTCGGAATGAACGCCAAGTGGCCTTGAGACGATTCCCGATTCGAGCTAATCAAAGCACACAAAGACGAAAGCGGACTCGCAAGAAGAGAAGAGAGAAAAGGATAGCAAGAAGTCCAAGCTCTCAAAACAGATCGCAAACAAGTCAATCACAACATCTCAAGACGACGAGAAAACAAATAGAGGAAGAGAGATGAATGATTGATAATGGAGGTTTCTCTGACCACTCCAACGGGAGATACATGAGCACACTTGCTCCATCCCGAGAACCCACACACTCACAAATAACAAAGGAAGAACAGAGCAACTCGGGGATCAGAATCTCGCAAGTACCCGAGCTCTACCCTCTCTATTTATAGCCACACACTCACACACCAAAGAGGGGGAACCCGCAAACCCCCACCTAACACCGGGTTTTCAACTCACTTTACCCACTAGCGAGAACGAGCTCCAGTGTTTTACCCGTTACACCCAACGGCTCCACTGCTTTGCCCGTTAGTGCCAACAACTCCTGTGCATTGGCAGAGACACAGCTTCCCTTTGCAGCTTTCCGCATTTCTCCAAAATGCCACTCCACTGCCTTCCTGGAAGCTTCCTCCTGCCTTGCCGATCACGCTTGCAACCACCTTGAGCCCCTAGTCTTCTTCGGCTTCACCCAGTCGTTCTGGACCTCAACATCTCCCATGTCTAGTCCCGACCACTCCAAGCCTCACCAAGACTTGTCTCAAGATCCTAGTCAAAACTCCTCCGCACCGATCGGACCTCAACTCCTCCAGAGCCTAGTCCCGATCCGTTCCACTGCAAGACGACCACCGTTGTTGCGTCGTGTCCACTTCCGGTAACTCTAGCTCCGGTTCCTTGTCTCCGGCTCACAACCACCTCACCAAAGATCGATCATCTTTGGCGTCTCCGACCGTCGGACCTCAAC
This sequence comes from Dendrocalamus sinicus, assembly GCA_036346575.1. Lineage (NCBI taxonomy): Eukaryota > Viridiplantae > Streptophyta > Magnoliopsida > Poales > Poaceae > Dendrocalamus > Dendrocalamus sinicus. The sequence continues at coordinate 2,623,385 of CM070660.1, read as the reverse complement.
ACCTCCCGTGCCTAGTCCGGTCCTCCCACGCCTCACCATGAAATAGCTCCGAATTCCTGCAGCCACATAGACAAGCAAACCGTTACATAGCACCGCACAACACAATGTGTACAGACATCGCATAAAAGGAACTCAAAACATGCTTCACAAGGTCGTACATTCACTACGATCGGTCAAAAATACTTAAACATTAATTCTCAAGACCTACGATCGTTACCATAGACCATACGACCACCCGGTGGTCCTTACGACCGCCTTAAAGCTTGCTACGACCATCACAAGTTTCAGTTCCAACTTATCACCAAGTTGTACCAACTTATGACCGGTCGAAACCATAGATCAAGACTTTCTTAAGTCCTACGACCATATCTCAAGATGATACGACTACCTCAGAAGTCATACGACCGGTTCCCAGAGACTACGACCAAAACCAGAGATTCCATCGTGGTCGAACCACTTTCCGACCACGTACATCGCTTTCCACCGTGGTCGAAACCCTTCTCGATCACGTACGACTTGGTTCACTGTGGTCGAAGCCCTTCCAACAAACACTTCCGACCGCAGTCGCCCACTTGCGACTACGCTCCAAGCTCGTCTGACCGCATCCGACCGAGCTACGACCATGTTCGCCCATAACGTGGTCGAAACCCGCTTTCGAAAGTCTGCGACAACGTGGTCGTATGATCGCGCCGACCACCGACCACGCCTTACGACCGCGTTCTCGTCGGTGTGGTCGAATCGCTTTGACCACGACCAAACGTGGTCGTACTAGGCCGACCACGCCAACGTGGTCGAATAGATTTTCGACCACGGCAAAACCGATCGTGAGACTTCCACGTGACCTACGACCAAGGTCGAGTGGTCGAACGCCATGTGGTCGTCTGACCTTCCGACCACGGCGGAAAGAGTAAAACATTGTTTTCCGGCTTTCGATTGCGATAGAGTGGTCGTAAACAACCTACGGTGGCTCCGATTGACGACAATAAGTTCATAACTCGCCCGACAAAGCTTCCGACCACAACCAATGTGGTCGTAAGAGCCTACGACCACAGTCAGAAGCTACGACTTTGCACAGAAGGCGATTCCGATCACTTCTAAGGTTATGACTTGGCAGGAAGAGCCCAACCCAAACTCAAACTTTCTAAAACAAGAGTCAATTACTCATCACAAACATGTGGTCACCTCCACATGGACTCTCACGACCTAGAGAAGAGGGGAAGGGAGTCCTGAAACCAGAATTTCGGTACTTAAGTGTAGTAGGAGCACTTATGTATTTAGCAAACTGCACTAGATCAGACATCGCATTTGCCGTAAACATATTAGTAAGGTATAGTGCAGAACATACCAAAAGGCATTGGTAGGGAATAAATGACATCTTCCGATATCTTCAAGGAAGCAAAGACCTTGGATTGTTCTACAGAAAAAATAAGACCTGAATATGACTGGCTATGCAGATGTCAAGTACTTGTCAAACCCGAATACAGTTAGGTTACAAAGGCTATATATTTCTATGTGGTGGAACTGTAATTTCATGAAAATCATCTAAGCAAAAATCTTGTATCGACTTTGACGAACCACTCAGAAATCATAGCATTGTATGTAGCCGCACGAGAATGTGTTTGGTTTCGACGAATGGTTCATCGCATCCAACAGTCACGTGGATTGAACATCATACAAATTCTCACAATTATTTATAAAGATAATGCAGCTTGTGTTGCACTAGCGCAAACAATTTACGTGGAGAGTCATCTCACAAAGCATATCAATCCAAATTTTTCTATGCTCATGAATTGCAGATGGACGAAATTAAGATATTGTATACTAAGTCACGTGAAAATCTTGTTGATTTGTTCACTAAGTCACTTTTAGCATCTAACTTTAAAAGGTGTATACGTGAAATTAGAATGACGAGACTTAGAGAAGTGCATTACTCAGAGCGAGATTCTTCTCAAGCTCACTATTAAAACTTGATCATAAAGATAGCTAAAGAATAAATCCTGTAAATTAAATGAAATTAGGTGGATTGTACTCTTTTTCCCTTAACGAGTTTTCTGAAAGTTTCTCGGTCAAAGTATTTAATGAGACAATTCGTGCAACACAATATAACATGTATCATATACTCTTTCTCCAAAATTTTCCACTATGTTTTTATGGAGTTTTGATAAGACAGGAATATGTCGGATGAGTGCCTAAGTGGGAGTGTTGGGAAACCTTGGGCTAGAACTGCAGGCTTAGCTCATGGTGGGCACCTCTCCACCTAGGGGGTCCCAATGATTAGATCTTGTATTTGTGAAAATGAAAGCAATAAAGAAAAGAAATCACCCTATCTCTTTGTGTTCAATTCTTGTATTTTCTTATATTATCTATATTTGATCAATCTCTTGTATTTTCTTGCATTATGTATATTTGATCCATCTCACTCGCATAGGAGGAACCGCTCGGATTGTACTCACCAGCGACAGTTCCTCAACACTATTAATCATCAAGCCCAAACTAGTTTGGGTTCAAACCCAACATTGACTTACATTTTTTAATAGAAGAACCCAATACTAACTTAGGCCCCGTTTGGCAGAGCTCTAGCTCTAGAAAATCTGTAATCTGTAGATTTCCTAGAGCTGGTCATCTGTAGCTCTAGATAATCCTGGATCTAGAGTTGCATGCATGTTAAGTGCATTTACATGACTCATTTCATTTATATTATATATTAAATAAAAATATTTAAATCACTTTAATTTAGTCAACAAACTACAGATCCAGCATAGATCTCGGAGCTAGAGCTGTGCCAAACGGGGCCTTAATAGGCTTTAACTAGTGGCCCAATCCAAAACCTATCCTAGAATAGGAAAAAAAAATAAGTCGTGCTCGTAAGCCATAATTTGCAACGTGTATTTTAACAAAAGGCTACTTCAATCTCATTCGAATTATGCCCCGCACTAAAAGGTTTCAACTTCTTTTTTTTTTGTCTTTCCGCTTATTTAAACCAAAAGCTAATTAGAACATATCAATTTCCAATTTCGGCTAAATTTAGCTTTGTTTTTTACTTTTTTGCTTTTTTCTTGTTATTCTTTTATATTGTCCACGATAGTATAGCGTTTTTTTTTTCAATTTTTCTTAATTTTTTTTAAATTTTTTCGTTAGAAAAGCTTTTCCCACTATTCATTCACATTATCCGTGACGGTATAACAATTTTTTCAATTGTTTCTTAACTTTTTTAGAAAAGCTTACAACCGTTATAGTGTAATTTTAGCTAAAAACTAAAAAGACATAGTTGTAAACTTACACCAAAAGCTAATTAGATCACCGTCTTAAAACAGAAAAAAAGTCAGTGTGGTCGCGGTGATGTTTCCGGGAGGTGGTTATGCTTGCAGTTCGCCGGTACGGGCGGCACAGCGTACGGCCCTCGCAGCACACCGTCAGCGACGACCTCATAGGCGTGGTCCGTTAGGTGGAACCCGTCCCACGACACCGCCCTGCGCGGGTCACGGCACGTCGTCGCCGCCTCCGCGCCGCAGCCCACCGTCAGGTTGGCGTTGTACGGGCCGCCGCCGCCGCAGCACGACACCAGCGGCTCGCCGTCGAACCCTGCCAAAACCAAGAAAAAACACGCCCATTTCAGTACTCTTATCAAGTTTCAAGGAGAACAATGAATGAATGTATGAGCAAAGAATGCACAAGAAATCCACCGTGTTTGTGCGGGTTGGCGGAGAGGTCCATGGCGGCGGCGTAGTAGTCGGCGTAGACGACGGTGACATCGGGATACCGCCGGCCGAGCCCAGCCAACTCCGCCCTGAGCGCGCCGTTGTGCAACTCGGTGAAGTCGTTGAGCCACTTGAGGCAGCCAAGGGAGTCGTACTGGGCCATGTCGTTGGTTCGGAACTTGGTCAGGTACCCTGGGTTGCACCCCAATGGCAAGTTCCCGGGCACTACCAGTGTCCTGGCACCGAGCTTGATCAGTTCCCGCAAATGGTGCGCGTAAGCGGACATGATTGATCAATTTATCATCAAAATGATGGATGGATAATTGGATATACTGGTGTGTGATAATTTTGGTGTGTGATTTTGTAGGGATTTGGACCGTACGATGAGGGAAGCACTGATGCCGGCGACGACGTCGGGGACGTAGGTCCTGACCTCGTCGACCGGCCTGCCCTGGAACAAGGCCTGGTTGTAGTCGTTTCCGCCGATCTCTCCCACGAGGAACAGCGATCTCGCCATTACATCTCTCCGTCCTGAAATCGCAGTTGCAGACAAGTCAAGAATTCAGGTCGAGTAGTAGACGCAGGTGTATGTTGTTCAGAATTCAGATTTCAGACATCTGAAAAGAAGCATCAGGTGCGAAATTCTACGTTGTTGCGAAAGATTCATCAGGTGCTTCTTGCCGTGAATGAGGCGAGCGTTCTCACCTTGTTCTGAAGAGCTATTGAGCATGTGGAGCACTTTCCCGAGCCATTTCACCTGCCATCGCAGGGAGTACGGTGTGAAACGGACGTCGAGGTTCCTCCTCCTGAAGTAGTCATGGCCGAGCGCCGTGGCTCCGCCGACCGCGAAGTTGGCGCCGTGCGCGAAATCCTCACTCGAGTTGCCGGCGAGGTAGGGCGTCAGGAACGGTATCCCCAACGCTTCAGCTGCACAACAGCAGCATGAACATGAGTGCATTGCACATAATTTGCGAGGCATGCATGGTCACTCGCTCACATGAGTATCACAGCATGAACACGGTCGAAGCTGTCATATGTAGTTGATGGCTACGCAAACATGGCGTACGTGCGTACCGATGTAGTCGATGATTATCCTGCCGTCGCAGAAGCGGCCGGTGGGGCGACGGAAGAAGGTCTCCCCGTACGGCAGCCTCGCGACGGCGCCCGGCGCGCGCGCGTAGTGCAGCCAGTTGCCGTTGTCGGTGAGGGAGTCGCCGAAGCTGAAGAGCCTCGCGTAGCAGCCGTCGTGGCTCGGCCGCGGCACCGCGTTGCCGAGGATCGCGCAGGCGACAACAAGATGCAGCACGAGGATGCGAGAAGCCGCCATGAATATGGTCTTGACCAAGAACGCCGAGGAGCTAGCTGACATGATTGGTCTCTCTGGCTCCTATCCATTTATAACCGGAGACTCGGATACCGATCGAATTCCGGCTGATGCATAACGCGTCACCGCATTCATGGATCCCACTCGTCTGCAGGTATAATTGCTATTTGTAAATGCTTGCACATTCCATGGAACGCGTGCAGTTGAGCCCTAGTTTGGTTCATGTACGCCGTGTGGTTCAGGCCTTCAGGGTCAGGTTGAAGTTGAACTGAAAATATGTCATGAAAACTAGCACGACCCGGCTGATGCTAAAAATTCCATCCTTGGTGGAGTTAAGAGTATATTAATTCCTCCGTTGTTTTTTTTACTTACTTCCTAGAATCCATATCATCAAACTTTATGCCATCAATAGATTTAAACCAATCTAGATTAGCTATACAAAAGTCATATTATTAGATTTATCGTTAAAAATACTTTCATAATATTATAATTTTATTAGTATATTTTAATGTAAAGTTATAAAAAAATATAGCGGTCAAAGTCGCGTCGTAAAGACCGTAAACAATAAAAAACGTAAGTAAAAAAAATTGGAGGGAGTGCTATACTTCATTCATTCATCAAATCAAAGTAAGCATGTGTGCTCGAATATGATTAACTAGAAAGACACGCCGCGCGTTGCAGTCGGAATTTGCAGGAACCAATTTGTTAGTTGTATGGTGATCATTTGGGCTTTTTTTGTGATTTATGGCTGAAAAGCACTGTAGCTGACAGAGACTTATTTAGCATAATTAAATTTAAAAAATTAAAAAATATAAAAATATGTTAGCCCATTACGTATAATACAAACACATACGGGAAAAAAGAACTGGCAAAAAAGCTCAACAAAAAGCCAAAAGTTCAGAAAAGACGAAATTTATGAATAGTGAAAAATAAACCGGAAGCCAGAAGCTGAAGCCATTTTGATCACAGCCATAATGTTTCAACAAATCAAGATGAGACATGGTAGAGCCTAGAATAATTAGAAAATAATGCAAATGAGGGAATATATATGACATCCAAACTAATAGGATGCCCGTGCATTACAATGAAATTTCAAAATGATGATGATACATATAATCAAACATGGTCGTAAACGGTTTAATAAATATCAATTTTCTTTCACACACATATCAAGCAAAATATTTTTCTACAAGCTAGTAAATAAATCAAATCGTAAAGAAAAGCTTTATGTTCCTTTAGACAAACAAAGGCTTTATGTTGAGTATAGTCCAACAGGAACACGGATAATACATCTTTCGGTAGTATATAAGATATTTACAATGTAAGAATATCTTTGTAGACAACATTCTTGGTAAATGTCCCAGCATAATTGAAGCTCTTGTAGTTTCCTGGTGCACCAAGTACTTTTAGATTGCTCCCAGTAGCAGCTCACGAGAGTGCGATGTAGAGTTGCCCATGGGAGAAAGTCGAATCAGGGAGGTAACATCCACATTTGGGATAGCTTGCCCCTGTGCCTTATCAATGATCATACCAATGTGTTATCAAAAAAATCCTTAAAATCTTCTGTCAAGTATATTTAGCTACTGCCCATCACAGAATATATTACAAAGTCATACGTATTCAAATTTCGCAAAGAAGGTGCAAAAAGGATCATCCACATGCTGACTTTTACTTTTGGTTATTGTTTGGAATAATTTATTATTAACTATCAGGTAAAGGAATATATGTACTTTATTAGGAGGAAAATTAACTTCAAACTTCTAGCATAGTGACACTCCTAAAACTAAATAAGTATTAACAGTGCAAACAATTGGAAATGAGTTTTCAAACAAATTAATCTTCATCCTTATTTAGTTGCCCAGATTTAGCAATTCTCATAACCTCATATCACACATGCATAAGCCAGTCCACTACAACGGACATGAGAAAGACCAAAACCTTCATAGCAAATCGAACCAAATTTAGTTGCTGCCATCGTAGGGAGGACGGAGGCGCGAGGGAGAAAGACAGCGGCAACGGGAGTTGTGGTCACCGACACCGACTGTCGGCAAGGAGGCAATCAGATTGGCCAATCCCTAACCCTAGACTCGCGAAAGAGGAGAGGAGTGGAGGCGTTATGGCTGAATTGGGGAGGAGGAATGAGGAAAAATTGAAGAGGGAAGTGGAGGTGAGGGGTGGTTTGATTGTGAAAGAGAGGGAGGGGGAAGGACGTGAGATGCTTGGTATAGTTCCTATCTTGTGACTAGATCAAACGGTTGCGGAGAGGTGACGGGAGAATAGACGTACGACCATCAACTCCTATTTTAAGTAGTAGAGATGTTGATATCCTGCGTGTTGCAGTGGGAATTTGTAGGGATTAATTTGTTAGTAGTAATGTTTGAACAAATCAAAGTGAAAATATAGTAGAGTTTAAAAGAGTTAGAAAATAATGCAAATGAAAGAATATCTATGACATTTAATTTTCATCCAAAACTTGTGAACAATACTGGTGTTGTGGCTGCATGAGACATGAGAAAAATAGTATTGATCGTAGTTGTGGGGATCACTTTCTTAACATATATAGATTATGATGGCGATCAGTTGGTCAAACTTTATGCTTTCAGAAAAGAACGGGATTGGCACTGTAGGAAAGCACGGACAGAGTTTGGAAACAAACAAAACACAACTTGATAGTGCACCTGTCAAGGTGACAACTGTAGGAAGCTGAACTGGGCAAGGACTGAGGTTCAGTCATCAGTGGGCCAAGAGTTAAACTAAGGAAGGTTCATGCATGACTTTCTGGCAAGTTTCTTTAGTTACCTATGGTAACACAAGATGGCACAGTCACCATCTGCAAGGAAACCCTTGCCTATGATCGTAAGAGTTTCATGCTGCAAGCACCTACTTTGTGCCCTTCACAGAAGGATGATACATCCGTTTCCAGCTGTGGTATCCATATATTCTAGGTGTGCGTGTTCAGAACCGGAACTAACTCTTAACTGCAGGGGAAGTATCCAAGGAACTACTACACAGCCATTTTGACGCTCTAGCCATTTTGATCCTGTACGCGGCCTCGGTCATGTGCAGGCCGTCCCACGACACGTACCTGGACGGGTCCAGGCACTGCACCGCGCCTTGCTCCGTGCAGTGGACGGTGAAGTCGGTGTTGTACCGCCGCCCCCGCTGAACGCGTCTAGGACCGTGTCCTTGTCGAACCCATTCCGCGCTGGGGAGGCGATGAGGCTGAGGACCTCGTCGTGGTAGTTGATGGAGGTGACGGAGACGCCAGGTGTAAGCGGCACAGCTCATCGAGCTTTGCCCTGAGGAGGGTGTTGTGGAGGACGGTGAGATCGTTGAGCCACCGGAGGCACACCGTGGTGGCGTCGTAGTTGCCGGGGTCACCGCCGCGGAATAGGAAGAGGTACCGGGGCAGGCACCCCAGCGGGAACGCCGAGCTCGATCAATGCCTCCACGGACAGCATGATGGACCTGACGACCCGGGGCACCAGCGGCCTGACCCAGCCGACCGTCCTGTCCGGGAAGAAGGGGTGGCGGTAGTCGTTACTTGGCGCCGATCTCTCCCACAAGGAACAGCGAGCTCGCCAAGATCTCCTTTCGCTCTGCACATGCAAGCAGTGATCGACAAGATATACGAAGGAGCATGTAACAAGGTCCAACGTCCAAGGTTTTATTATGACAAACAATTTTTAAACTGGAGGAGTTTGGGTTTTGATTTTGTAAAAACATAGTTTTTTTTTGGATATCCGACCACCGGTTAGACCGGTCAGCACCGGATGTCTAACTGGTAGCCATCAGTGGTTTGACCGGTTGGAGCTGGCGGTCTAACTGGCCAGACAGTGTTGCTTTGTTTGAAATTTAGATTTTTGGAAAATTGAGTCATTGTGTGTTTTGGTTTGATTTATTATACATTCTTGTATGCACACATTTAGGAGAAGTTCACTTTATATTTTGTGGTTTTATTAAGTATTGATCCATATTTCCCTTTCAACACATATTAAGGATCCCACTTTGAAACATATTCATTGAGTATATATAATACTTGTGTAGTTCATATATACTCACATTGATTTAAATTAAATCATTTACAATCACTTTGTCTTCAATCATCAAAAACAAAATGATTGAAAAATCTAGTTTCTTCATTATGTGTTAATGACTAGATGATTAATGACAACCAGACATGCAAGCTTTGCCTAGCAATTAATCCAAAAGATAAACCCTCACATTTAAACAAGTTAATTGCTTAAAAGCTTATCTTAGAGTATACAATTATTATGTATAAGTCGTATACTTCCAAATCAACTTTTTATCCCATTATTTGTTGAAATTATTATCAATTACTAAAAAAAGAAAGATTGTTGAATCTAGTCTCTATATTATGAGTTAATGATAAAGTTTTGGTAATTAATGATAATTAATTTGTGGACTAAAATTTTTCATGAGTTGAATGAATAGGTTAGGTTTCACAAAGAGGATGATCTTGGATGACTTCATGTATTGAAGATCATCAAGTCATAGTTCGGGATGGAAGATGGCTTCATGAATTGAAGGTAATCAAGTGGAAGATATATCATGTGTTGATGCACATAAAGACCCCGAAGAGACCATGATCATGAATTGATCAAGATTTTCAAAAGTAGATGATTATGAGTCGATCATCAAGTCAAGAGAAAACAATGACCCAGACTTGAAGTGAATATGTGCGTCATCAAGTTTTAAGAGACTGCTCAAGGCAATGGTATAACTAGCTAGGACTAAGGATGTATTCCTAGTCTTTTACCGGTCTTGTGCTTGATTAGAATACCAAATTGCTAGTATAGGATTGTTGTACTATTAAGAGGGGTCATATCTAGTAGCTTGAGTCTCATCATGTGTTAATAGCTTAATCTTGCTCGTTCTAGTTCTCTATGACATGATGTTAATATTTGCGAATGTGTTTGGCAAATGGTTGAAGTTCATGCATATAAATATGATTTGCAACTTGTTGAAAATTATAGTTGATCCTTTTATACATGATACCATAATTTGCAAATGTGTTTTACAAGATTTATTGAAGTATATGCACTTTTCAGAAAAATCAGAACAACCGCTATGTGTCTTGCGAAACTGTCACTGGGCGGAACTACCGACGTGTAACGCACAGTACAATCGCATCAACGTGGTTGAAAGCCGACGTAGTCGAAGCCCAGCGTGATCGAAGACTGGTATGACCGTGGTAGTCAGACCAGCTTTGTGTGAGCGGTCTGACTGGCCTATGTGTAGCGGTATGACCAGAGTTGCGGTATTATCGGGCATTAGTTGTTGGTACATTTTTTTCCAGACAAACACCTTTTTAGAGGTTTTTTCTCTCAAAAGGAAATCGGTAGTTCTGCATGTATGGAGCGGTACTACTACAGTACAGTAGTACCAGACTCTGTGTGAACAGTACTACCAACAGTGGGAGTACCGACAGTTTGCCTGCAGTACTACCGATTTTCCGGATTATTTATTCCCAATGGCTAGTTTCGTTGCGTAGGATATAAATACCCCTTTGTGGCTAGTTGGGAGACCATCTTTAGTACTTCATTTCATTCTCTTGAGCTAGTACGAGTTTCTCCACTCAATTGTACATGTGTTGCATCTTATGAGCAAGGAGAGAAGCCTCTAGTTGCATGTGTTGCATCTAGACGTGGATTTCGAATCCACTTGAGCTTGTGCATTCATTGCACGTACTGAGAGTCAAGTAAGGGGCATGACTCGTTACTCTTGGAGGTTGCTGACTCCTAGAGGTGTTAGAGGTGTCGTATTCAATGATCTTCTAAAAGAATGTTGTGAGAAGGCTCTGTGTGTTTGAAAGTTGAAGCTCACCTACCCGGAGCTGGAAAGATCTACCACTAATGGAATTGAGGTGTTTGGCTTAATTTGTAGAGCCGGTCCATTTCATTCGGACTTACTTCAACGTGAACTAAGGGAGATCGGTAAATCTCTGAACACCATGGTAAAAATAAACTGTGTCATTGTGGTTTGCTTTCTTGTACTCAATTTGTATTCACACATTTTATATTTCTAAAATCAAATTGATTGCTTGTCACTCTAGAATTACAAACCTTAAGATAGATTTAGGTTACTGATGCACTTAGTGAGACTAGTTGATTTAGGGCAACTCTTTCGCACATAAACTCGATTTTAGTCAAAGGATTTTTAAAACTGCCTATTCACCTCCTCTAGTCGGCCTTCTCGATCCTACAAGAGGCGGTGGAGGGTCGGCTGAGGGGTGGACGAGGCTTGCAGCAACGCGGTGAACTCGAGGGCCACGATGGTGTGGCACGAAGATGCTCTAGGCGGCTAGAATCGCTCACGGGAGAAGCTCGCTGGTGCAGAAAAGGGAGGGGATGGCGCAGGGACAGCTCAGGGCTAGAGGGAGGAAATGAGTAGTGGGGCGGGGTGGAGTAAGGAAAGGAGGTGCTGGGGAGGGTTTATAGGGGGTGCCGACGCAACGGTGAGCTAGATGCTCATTGGAATTTTCGACGGGTGGTGGCTGGTGCTGGGGAGATAAGGGGAAGGTGGGCACGAGGAGGGCGGAGCTGGCGCAGGACGTGCCGGGCAAGAAGATGGGGAGGGTGGTTAGCGCAAGGGGGAGAGAGGGATGACGAAAGAAGGGGGCAAATGGCCATGGAGGCGGTGCCCGCGCGGGAAGAAGGGGGCCACTGTTGGTGAGGGAGAGGAAGGAGAGAGAGACAGGCGGGGCAGGGGCATTGAATGGACGACGTGTGGCGGCTTGATAGATCCGAGCTGTTGCGGAAGAGGAGAAAGGGGAAGGCGCAGGGGCACAACAAATGGCACTATGTGGCTCAAGGGGACAATCCGGACTGCCCATGTATCGGCCCGGGAGCGGGGAAGAGATTCTAAAACCTGATTTCTTTTTAATAAAGGCTAAATAAAAGAAATGACTTAGAAAATAGCAGAAAATTCTAAATAAATTCCAAAAAATCTAAAAAAATCTAGAAATGACAAGAAACTCAGCAAAAATAAAATCAACTCAATTCGTCTACAATTAACACAAATTTTATTAGAATTCTTTCTAGGCTAAAATAAAAATAAAGGAAAGAAAATAATAGAAATCCAACTAAAAACAGCTCATGTAATGAGATATCTTTTTACATATCTCCATAAACATCTTCTTTATGATATAATATGTATTGTTTCTTATATTATAGTCAAGTATTGTATAAAAGATGATATAATTTTTTATATATTTTTATATCATCTTGTATTTTAGATGATAAAATTTAGAGTAAAGTCCATTACCGGTCCTTAAATTTTTATGCTGTGTCATTCCGGTCTATAAACTTTTAAAGTATGTCATTTCGGTCCTTAAACTTTCAAAGTGTGGCAATATCCTATGTAGTTGTAGCAGTGAACTTTTTATGCTGTGTCATCTCGGTCCATAGACTTTCAAAAGAAATTGCCACACTTTGAAAGTTTAAGGACCGAGATGACATACTTTAAAAGTTTATGGACCGGGATGACACAGCATAAAAAGTTTAAGGACTTTACTCTAAAATTTATGTGTAGTTTCTTTCCCCGGTTATCTTTTATCTCGAACCCTGGCCCAGCTATCCTAAGGTCTTCACCCACCTCGCCTCGCCGCCGCCGCCACCGCGCCGCCAGTCGCCGCCGGCGATAGGTGCCCCGCGATCCCGGCGATGCCGCCTCTCACGGCCCCCAAGTCCGGCGACGCCCTCTTCGCCAGCGTCGAGCGCGTCGTAAGCGTCCGCTGGCCGTTGCTCCATCAAATCCCAGAACCCTTGGCCCTAGATCTGGCCCTGATCCGCCTGTTTTGGTTTGCTGAATGCGGAGCTGTTCACACTCACGTACGGCGCCATGGTGCGGCAGCTGCTGACGGATCTGGAGGAGGTCGAGGAGGTCAACAAGCAGCTCGATCAGATGTGTGTGGCTTTCCTTTTCTTCTGTCTCTAATTTTTCTGTGCCAATTTAGAAACTTTTGATGGCTGATGGGGGATGGTTTAGGGATAACAGTGGTGATCTTATATTCTTATTCTAGGAGTAGAAATTTCGGAACTTGCATATTTTTTGCCCCCACGAACTGTGTTTGAAGATATAATAGTGAATTAGCTGTGAGCCTGTGATAGCCTGAGTATGAGATTCCAAATAGTTTCAACCATGGGATTTTGGCCTGGAAAAGGATTTGTGGTGGTTATATTGTTGGGAAAATTTGTTTAGTAGCACTGAAAGGTCACCTCTTTCGGAAAATACCACTAAAAAAACGGGGTTCTGAAAATTACCACCGAAAGATTCATTTTTCTTCGGGATTTAGCATTTTGGACAAAAATACCCCCCTCCCTCACCTTCTCTCCTCCTGCGCCGCCCCGTCCGCCTCCCTCTTCGCCGCCGGCCTCCCCGCTCCTCTCCCTCTTCTCCCCGCTCCCCTTCCTCTCCCTCCTCCTCGCCCTCCGCCTCTCCCCCGCGGCCCCCCGCCGCTCCTCCTCGCTCCTCCTCCCCGCCCCTCTCGCCCGCCTCCTCCCTCCTCCCTCCCCTCCTCCCTCCCCGCCTCTCCCCCCGCTCCTCTCCCGCCCGCTCCCTCCCGCCTCCTCCTCTCCTCTCCTCCGCTCCTCCTCCCTCGCCTCGCTCCTCTCGCCGCCTCTCCTCCCTCCTCCTCCGCTCCTCCCGCCGCCCTCTCCTCGCCGCCTCCTCCCGGCTCTCTCGGCGCCTAACGCCGACGCCCGGCCTTCGGCGTCCGACGCCTGAGCGGCTTCATCGCTGGAGAGAGGAGGCGGCGAGGGGAGCGGAGAGGAGCGGGAGGAGGAGGAGGGGGGGAGGCGTAAGAGGCGGCGGGGGGGAGTGGAGGAGGAGCGAGAGGGGAGCGGCGGCGAAGGAGGAGGAGGAGAGAGAGAAGAAGGGAAGAGGAAGAGGAGAGGAGCGAGAGGCGGCGGCGAAGAGGGAGGCGGACGGGGCAGCGCAGGAGGAGAGAAGGTGAGGGAGGGGGGTATTTTTGTCCAAAATGCTAAATCCCGAAGAAAAATAAATCTTTCGGTGGTAATTTTCGGAACCCCGTTTTTTTAGTGGTATTTTCCGAAAGAGGTGACCTTTCAGTGCTACTGAACAAATTTTCCCTATATTGTTTTAGCTCCTCAATTGAAGGGATGTAAGAATGATGTGGGATTTAGAAGTATGAATTTGCCCATGCCTGACTTTATATGGCTTTTTCCAGTTCAGCAGGCTATACATCTGAATGTGTTGGTTGCGTTGATGTGGCAACGGCAGCGCATCATTTATTTGTCATGGTTCATTGGAGGGAGAAGATGTGTTCAACTGTACTATACTCTAGTAGTCTATTTTAAAAATCTCTTTGCATAATTGAAAAGTATGGAGTTAGACTGTTAAAGAGTGTTATGACTATTTCATCCATCTATCCATCATTCTAGATCTACACATTAGTTATGAACTGATGATGCTATGTATCATTGATTGTGGAAAGAAGGTAAACTGGATCTGGAGTAGAATCACGGATCAAGTGTTAATGTGGCTGGTAACGGGAATTGCTGTTTTGAAGCTTATTAAGTAGAGTTAAGCAGAATATGCTGTATCTTTGCCGTTGATCTCTTTTATATTTGTTGTATCTTTTTACTTTTCAGGGGTTACAACATTGGAACTCGATTGGTTGACGAATTCTTAGCCAAGTCAAATGTATCAAGGTGTGTTGACTTCAAGGAGACTGCTGATGTTATTGCAAAGGTCTTTTGTTAAACTAGCTATTTTTTGTTTCAAATTTAGCAGAACCATAATTCATCCACAAAATTACATAGTTGCTCAGTCTACTGTCCTTATTCATGTTTGTCAGACTTTTTTGGTACATTTTCTATACTACCTAAGGGCCCGCACGTTGTTGCGAGCTACTATAAAAATAGCCACAATGACATTAAACATGGTATCATATGGATTGCAAGCACGTATGAAACATCCGAACCAATGTAAACAAAATAATTTTGATTAACAAGTTGTTGGAAGCCATACAGCGGAAAACCCTGCGAAAAAACAGAGCTAGAATACTAATTTGTTTCCTGTGATACACGAATATCCTTCTGCTGTGACACACTGACACACAAACATCACATTCCCAACATAAGATATCCTTACTCTGGAGAACACTTATTGAAAAATATGCACAACTACGACAAATGTTGTACTAGAGAAGCATCAGTTTCCAGCTAGATTAATTATGATCCATAAGCAGCTGGATTAATTATGGTCCATAAGAACCATTTAAAATGCACTAATTAGTCATACCAGGGTTTTAGTATATACGTTCTTCTGTAAAGCTTTAGGGAGCTCGGCTCTTCCATTTCAGCTAGAAGGGATATACCATTGATAGACAAGCAAAATGGTAAATAAAGCAAGTACAACCAACATATGCCATCCCAACCTAAGTATGGTAAATGAAAAAAAAGGGACTCGATGAAGAGGCTACAGGAGTATTGCATTCCATTGTGCAATCTCATCTTGTATATCCAACCCGAAAGCCGAACAATTTGTAGGCATGTTTGTTACAACCAAAGGCTTCATCTTTCCATGTAAACACTAATACCAGTGGGACTGCTTCTGTACAGAACCTTTGCTATTATTACCATTTTTCATAATATTGACCTGATCAAGAGAAATGCACTTGTATAATCACTGCAAAAGATACCTAAAAGAAGTAAATAATAAGAAAGTTGGGTAAGAAATTTCAATCAAACTTTCTGAATGAACGGATTGTGCTTGTGAGCGTAAATGAGACAGGACTGCAGCAGTACTCATCAATGCTCAGTTTCCTGCAAATCGTAGATGATAAGCCATGGTCTGGACATCTGAAATTTTGGAGACTGAACCATTTCCTTTTCTTCCGTCCTATCTACAATACGAAAATCAAAATAATTTCTTTTGCTCTGTATATTATTATTATTATTATTATTATTATTATTATTATTATTATTATTATTATTATTATTATTATTATTATTATTATTTTGCATATGCTTGAAAGGCACATGCCATAGTTTCAAGCTAACATCTGCCATCCTAGTTCCAATGCACAAACACAACCACCATCCATTAATGCCCAGTCATCAGAACTTAGCTACTGGCTTGCGCCTCAGCACGGTTGCATGTCTTGCCGACGTGAGTCCACTGGGTAAATGTCCTGGAAACACACTTTTGAACTGGTTATAGTAATGCGCATATTGCATTATTCAGACTATAGCAATCTTCATACATACGTTTCTAAACTGGTTACTGCAACGCCCCATAATTCATCAAAAAGCTCGAGAAGTAGACAGCATGGGACCTGTGATAAGATACTTGACTTGATGATCATATATTTGGACAAAATCGGTGGCAGATCAACTGCTAACCAATCACAGATTGAATCTTTCCCAATCAAGTGCAACCTGGAACTAATGCAAGTGGCATGCCAATGTAATCAGTTGAATTTAGAAACGATTAATCGGATGATTATACTTTGCATAAAACTCAGGCTCTTATTCCTCCCAAGAAGTATAAACAACACAAGAAGGTAACTTTACAACATAAATGATGATCCTAGCGATTGAGATCAGAAATATGCCACTTTTGAGATAGCCATACCTTGTGGGGTGCATGGAGGGCGAGGGCAGATACTGCTCCACCACAAGCTACCACCGCACCGCATTCTATGGTTTTGACAGTCTCGACTCAACTGAGAGGATGGGGTTAATCTGCATCCTTGATTATGGGGGACACCAAAGTCACGGGAGAGAATGGCTGCCGCAGCTTGCAGATGGCAAGAACAGCTGCGGCGCAGTTGAGCAAGAGGAGGCGAGCCACCGAGTTTTGTGAAGTGGGTGGGGAGCACACCATCACAACCACAAAGTCCTTTTATAGGAATAAAGATGTTTAATATCTGAACACATAAATAATTTTTTTTGTTATTACCAAAGCATGTGAGCTAGTTAGTTTCTCAAAATTGAAGTCTGCACTGCAGTTGTGTTTACCACTTTTTGTTAGAATTTGTAATGCTTTTGTGCATGTATAGCATTCGTTGCTGCTACAGTAGTGATATGGCATGCCTTCTGTTCCCTCTGCAGATTGTGTAGATATAAAACCCATTTGCATATACGCTATCCTGTTGGTTAACTGAAGATCCCATGACTAATTGCCATATTTCAAAATGGTTCGTTACTATCATTTGCTTCCTAGAACATATCAAACCTATTGGTTATCTGATGTTTTTTTCACTTGCAATATCCCCTCTGTTTTGCCCCCATCTATGGGTTTATTGTCTAACAGTGTACTTTTTTTCCTTTTCAAAACAGCTTGGATTCAAAATGTTCTTGGGTGTGACTGCAACTGTAACCAATTGGGATGCTGAGGGTACAAGTTGCAGCTTTGTATTGGAGGACAATCCTCTTGTAGACTTTGTCGAGCTTCCTGATACTTGCCAAGGCCTTCAGTATTGCAATGTGTTAAGTGGAGTTATTCGGGGAGCACTGGAAATGGTTAGTTCTTCTGTTACTGCTATATTTTTTTATCCTTCCCACGTCATGCCGGACTATCGAAGGATAAAATAAATAAGCGCACGACACTGTGTACTTTTTCCCTAGTAAATTGTATGTTGTTGATATCCAGATTTAAGGTACTCCATGATGAATTTGTCTTATCACTGTTGCATGGTACCACCAGCGACCAACCTGCTCTGATATGGATTGTTATTAGCTTATGATATTTTAGACTCGTGTTTGCGCTGTGATCCTATCAGTTGAGAAATCTTTTATAATTTGCTGCTCTGATTTAATTGCCGTTGTGGTTTAGGTTTCTATAAAGACAGAGGTTACATGGGTCCGCGATATGCTTCGTGGGGATGATGCCTACGAGATGCGAGTGAAACTTACCAAGCAAATGCCAGAGGAATACCCCTACAAGGATGACGACTAATTTGATTTCAGGGATAGTTCTTGCCGCATGGTGCTTGTTTGCCTGTTTGGATTTCCGTTTTGCTTTCCGTTGTGGCTGTAATTCTGGTACGACATGATGTTACATGAGGTGGCTGTGCATTATACTTGCACTGTATTGCTGATGGCCTGATGTATCGTAGAAATCTTATATGGTTTTCCTGCTTTGAATTAGCTCGATAAATCTGGTCAGAGCAGTTGTGATGCTCGCGAGATTTCTAGCTGTGTTGCCCGGAAATAAAGCATTTTCAGTCTGATCAACTGCCAGATATTCTGGAAACCAGTTCTTATCATAGTTTCAGCCTGTTTTCATGTAAACTTGTGCAAATAATTTGGGTAGACTTAATCGAACGGATAAGCATGTACAATTCGACACACGGATTTTCTCATACGCTTTCGTAGATGCTACTTCACTATTCAGTGAACGCAAGTACGTACAGCCAATGAATATCAGTGAACAAGAAGCGCAAAACCACAAGCGAATGCATTGCATCTGGCATGAAGAACCGAAGAGGTTAGATGCCATAGAGAGCTCATTCTATCCCAACTTGACAATGGGCCTGTTCTTTACTACTTCTAAAAGCGGTTTTTAACTTTTGCTACAATATCTAACTTTTAAATGGAATATTTTCTCAAGACGGGATCTATAAGTTAATTGTAGTACACATTAAAAGCCCAACATCTGTATCAACCAAAATCACAAGTGAGTATCTCTCTATCCGTAATCTCTATCGTAAACAGCCAAAATTCAAAAATTTCAGCCAAAAACCATAAGCCACAGCCATATCAAACACGCCCAATTTTTCCGAGTCTACCAGGCAACTGTCGTTCGAATCCTTTTCAACAGTAAGAGCGGTAAAAATTCCTCTACCTTTAGGATTTGTACAATAATACATATCAGTTGTCTATAAGTCTATGCTATATAAGGTATGTATAATAATATATGTTAGCTGTCTATAAATCTATACTATTTAAGATGTTAAATGATGTAGATGAGTGTCTAATATTTAACAGACGGTCTTCTAAATAGTTTTGTATTATATATATTATTATATAGATAATATAAATAACTATATAAATAATCTATTATATAAACTGTTTTTAAGGTAATATAGAGATTATTGCAAACATCATTTTCATAGATTTCCATAGATTTCCCTTGACTTACCCGAAACCGCTCTCCCCCCTTCAGTTTTCCATAGATTTTCCACCGCCGATTCAAACACCTTCCCCAACGCAAACCCTTCCCTCCCCTCCCCCACCCACGCCGCAGCCGCACCATGGCCTCCTCCTCCTCCTCCCGCGGCGGCGGCGGCGACGACGAGCCCTACCTCCTAGGTTTCATCGTCGCCAACATCGTCGGCCTCCGCTACTACACCGGCTCCGTCACCGGCCGCGAGAACGTTGGCCTCGTCCGCGAGCCCCTCAACCCTCACGACGGCAACGCCATCCGCGTCCTCAACGGCCGCGGCGACCAGGTCGGTCACCTCGACCGCGCCACCGCCGCCGCCCTCGCCCCGCTCCTCGACTCCCTCCTCATCGCCGCCGCCCACGCCATCGTCCCCAAGCCCCCCTCCTCCAAGGACGGCCACAACGTCTACCGCCCGTACCGCCTGCCCTGCCAGGTCCACCTCTTCGTCCGCCCAGCCGCCGCCGCCACCGTCAACGCGGCTATCTTCGCCAGCGGCCTCGCCCTCATCGATGCCGGCCACCCCGAGTTCTCCCTCTCCGAGTCGGCCATTGTGCAAGAACGGACCAAGAGACCTGCGCGGGATGTCGATAAGCTGTTCGCGCTTGTGGGGAAAGAAGGGGAGGGCCGGATTGAGCCGATGGAGGCGCCGAGGGATGTTGTGGTGTCAGACCTGTTCGAGCACCAGGCGGCGGCGCTGGGGTGGCTGGTGCACCGGGAGGAATCCTGTGACCTGCCGCCGTTCTGGGAAGAAGATAAAGATGGGGGTTTTGAGAACGTGCTTACCAATCTGAAGACGAAGGAGCGACCACCACCACTAAAAGGTGGGATTTTCGCTGATGATATGGGGCTAGGGAAGACGCTTACGCTGTTGTCATTGATTGGAAGGAGTAAAGCTTGCAATGTGGGTGGGAAGAAGGCTAAAGAGGCGAAAAGGAGGAAGGTTGAGGGGGCACGAACGACGCTAGTGGTGTGCCCACCCTCGGTGTTCTCATCTTGGGTTACACAACTGGAGGAGCACACAAAAGCAGGAAGCTTGAAGGTGTATCTATACCATGGGGAGCGACGGACAAAGGATAAGAAGGAGCTATTGAAGTATGACATAGTGATTACCACTTACAGCACCTTGGGGACAGAATTTGGGCAGGAGGGCTCACCGGTAAAGGATATCGAGTGGTTCCGGGTGATTCTGGACGAGGCCCATGTGATCAAGAACTCTGCTGCAAGGCAGACGAAGGCGGTGATTGCTTTGAACACAGAGAGGCGGTGGGTGGTCACAGGGACGCCAATTCAGAACAGCTCATTTGATTTGTACCCTCTCATGGCATTTTTGAGGTTCGAGCCATTCTCAATCAAGAGCTACTGGCAGAGCTTGATCCAGCGCCCCTTAGAGAAAGGGAATAAGACTGGGTTGTCACGGTTGCAAGTAAGTTAGGACGATTGTTCCTTTTTTCTCATTTTTGTCATTTCATAATTGGTACAAACTAGGAAGTATAGGCAGTTGTATAAAATGCTCTTCAATAGTGGCAGGCGATGACCTGCAAACTTGTTCTTAAGAGTTATCTAAGTAATCACTCATCCTGTTTGTTTGCTTTGCAATACATATATTCTGATAGATTTAGGTCCTGCAGCATGCATATGCTCTTGCACAGCATATATTTGAAACTCTTACTACTGCGATCCATCACAGTGTGCTTACATCATCACAGTGTGCTTACATGTATATTTTATTCTACATTATGCCTATTGCCTTATTCAACGTTTGAGACTATGTGCTACTCTATTTCGGAAAAATAGATACCTGTAATGGATTCGAGAGGGATCACATACAGTGAAGTGCTTATCTTTCATTTCTGGAAAGTAATTTTCTTCTTGTCTGCTTATTCCAGAACCTCCTAGGTGCTATCTCACTGCGCAGGACCAAAGAGACAGAGTGTGGAAGCAAGAGCTTGGTTGACATCCCCCCTAAAACTGTTTTAGCATGTTACGTTGAGCTTTCTGCAGAGGAACGTGAGTACTATGACCAGATGGAATTGGAAGGGAAAAACAAAATGCAGGAGTTTGGTGACAGAGATTCGATTTTGTGTAATTACTCAACTGTGCTTTATTTCATTTTGAGGCTCCGCCAGCTCTGTAATGATGTAGCACTATGCCCTTTAGATATGAAATCATGGCTCCCCGCCAGCACCCTTGAAGGTATGGCCTTTTCTTGTTTCTTGATTCCGATTTTATGTTATCATGGTATAATTGAGCTTTTATCTGCCACATATGACAATTAAAATGTATTAATTCAAATTGAATCATCTTGTTGCTAAAGAAATATCACAGATGAATGAAGTTCTGTCTTAGTTTTTTCCCCTGAAAAGAAGTTCCATCTTACTGTACTAACTCCCTACTGGCAAGCATTGAACTGTTGTTTGTTTTTCCATTCAAGATGAACCGATGTCAGATTGTTAGTAAGTGGACTAATAATCTTCTTGATGAACTTGTTGTGTCTCAATTCTGTTCTGGGGGATCCGCCTTACAGAAGGAATCAAAATTGTTTTTTCACCAGCATTGGATATCAATTACTGCAGTGCAAAGTAGTCCTAGACTCCTTGTCGTTGTTTCAACAAACCTTCATAACCACTGAAGCAATTTGTATATGGCAGTAACATCCTTCCTAGATCACTGATAGCCAGTCAAAGCATATGCCTTTAAATTGTTTTCTGCAATAATCCAATACCGATTACATTGTTCTAGGACACTGCATCCCCAAAAAATTAATTATCAGGATGTTTATACAGATGACAGCTCTGAATTATAAAAAAAACGTTCCATGTTTATATAACAACAATAGTAGTAAGGTCCTCATAGAAAATATGTTGGTATTATCAGCCAGCAATTCTTACTTTAGGTATTACTATCCATAAAATAGTAAGGTCCATACCAGTTAGATCAAATAGTTACGTTAGGTTAGTGATGCTTATCAGAAGCGTAGGTTGATAGTACAAGTTACTTGATTCAATAATCATAATGTGCATGAGATACGATGTAACTTTTCTTTGGAAGTTATTGAAAAGGAAAATTAGATTTAGCACTAGTATTAAATCTATCATTTTCAGACTTGTTAAGACATTCTACTTCGGCACTAAACACAAGTAAATGGTGACATCAATTGTTTTTTTACTTGTTTTTATCCTTATTCTGTTATTCTTAACCTCCTGCATTGCTTACCTTGTACTAAGGCCTAATTTTATCAATCAATGTTCTCATGATTCATATCTTGCTGTTGGAAATACCCTTCATAGTTACTTATAGGGGATCATGTTGCCTTGGTGCAGATGTGTCTAAAAACCCAGAGCTGTTGAAGAAGCTGGCCTCGTTGGTTGACGATGGAGATGACTTTGACTGTCCAATTTGCCTCTCTCCCCCAGCTAAAACTGTCATAACCAGCTGCGCTCACATATACTGCCAAACCTGCATCCTAAAAATCCTCAAGAGCTCTAGTTCCCGTTGTCCAATATGTCGGCGCCCCCTATCTAAAGAAGACCTCTTTATTGCGCCAGAGGTACAACATCCTGATGAAGATGGCTCAGGCAATCTTGGCTCTGATAGACCTCTCTCTTCCAAGGTGCAAGCCTTGCTGAGTCTACTGAAGCGTTCGCAGAAAGAAGACCCTTCGTCAAAGTCTGTTATTTTTTCCCAGTTTAGGAAAATGTTGCTCTTGCTTGAAGGGCCATTAAAAGCAGCAGGCTTCCACATATTGCGGCTTGATGGCTCTATGAGCGCGAAGAAGAGGTTGGAAGTTATCCAACAATTTGCTTGTGTTGGCCCTGATGCTCCAACAGTGCTTCTGGCCAGCCTGAAGGCTGTTGGAGCTGGCGTAAATCTAACAGCAGCATCAACAGTATACCTTTTTGATCCATGGTGGAATCCCGGAGTAGAGGAGCAGGCCATGGACAGGGTGCACCGAATTGGACAGAAGAAAGAAGTGAAGGTGGTAAGGCTTATTGTGAAGGGCAGCATCGAAGAGAGGATATTAGAGCTGCAGGACAGGAAAAAGAGGCTAATAAGTGGCGCGTTTGGGAGGAAAGGAGCCAAGGACAACAAGGAGATGCGCGTCGAAGAGCTCCGAATGATGATGGGCCTATAAAAAGTGGTGCTTGCTGATACTAGTTGTTATCCTTTTGTAGTAGTATCTAATTTTCTGATACAAGTCCCAGGTGCTAGCCTCAGGAGTCAGGACTTGAAGATATCCCTGCATCTGCGTGCATGTATTTTGTCCCTTGTGGTGAACATGCACGGCAGCATGAGTACAAGGATACTTGTTGAAGAGCTCCGCGTGGTTATAGGGTGGTGCATCTGGCACCCTCCTTTTTTTTCTCTTTCTTTCTTTTGTAGTGTCTCATGTTAGTGCAGTGCAGGCCTAGGGCTAGAAGAAATTCCTGGGTGTATACGTATGGCTCTGATGCTAAACAGTAGTAAAGTTGAGTGCTGGAGTTAGTGAAAGATGTATTGCTGTCCGCGGGTACGTGTCCAGTTGAGATGGCGGCTGAGAGCCAACCGAGCGGGGTCTTAGTGTAAGAGAAACAAATGATGATAAGCTATTTTAAAAAGTATGTATTGATAAGCTGCTTTGAAAAAACTAGAGAGAAATTATCTTGTTTGTTTGTTCGAGAAAAGCCATAAATTACAAGATCTAGATGAAAAGCTGGAAAGAAGAGGGCTCGTGGGGGTGCTTCTCTCCCGGTCGCCCCGTCCGTTGCCTGGGCTGGGCATCGTGCGTGTGGTCGGTGCGGGCTTCTGCCCCTGGGCCTCGCTTGCCGACCGCACGCGAAGGCCGGAAACGAAGCGGAAGCCCGCACTCCCAGGCAATCAACCAATCGACGACGAGATAGCCCATCACAGGCCCGTGCCGCTACGGCGTCAGAGCGCGAGCCACCGGTGTGATCGTGATGCGTGCGGCGGCGCTGTGCGCAAGCGTCACTCATGGGTTATGCGCGCATGCAGGTGGGATCTTCGCGCGCCGGAAGTATCTCGCCTCCGTGGTTCACATCGATCGCCAAGACAATTGGAGCACGCTGGATTGGACCTCGTAGTTAAACCCATCATGTGACTGATGCAGCTGACACCGCGAACGATGGATCAGACAACTAGTGAGCCGTGATACCATATATTCCTAGCGAGTTTTGGTTCGGTACATGTAGAGGTATGGGAGGTGCTGGCACCTCCAGCAAATTTAGGTGGTGCTCATTTGGACTTTTTAAAGTGGCTTATAGCTGAAAAGCACTGTAGCTGACAGAGTCTTATTTAGTATAATTAAATTTAAAAAATTTATAAATATAAAAAATATGTTAGCCCATTATATATAATACAAACAAATACGGAAAAAAGAACCGGCAAAAAAGCTCAACAAAAAACCAAAAGTTCAGAAAAAGACGAAATTTATGAATAGTGAAAAATAAGCCGAAGCCAAAAGCTGAAGTCGAAACGATCACAGCCTAACCATCCATCAATTAGGGGCACTATCGTCATTTAACTTCTTTGTTCTAGAGAGTGAGTTGTAACGCCCCCGTTTCCAGGGGCGCGTACGGACACGGCATTCCGTAACTATTCACGCCTGAACAGTTATGGAGTGTCGCGCAAGAGTATACCATTGCATGCTTACAACAAAAGTCCAGCATATATTTTACATATGGAATAACATCCAGTTTTTTACAGCGGGGCGTGCAAGCCCAAAGTATAATTACGTTACAAAAGACTTCCAGAATCCGCTTGAGCGCGGCGAAGACCTAAAGCCACGGGTCCTCGTCGAAGAAGAGATCCTCTGGGACTTCCTCAACGGAGACGCCTTCACCTTCGTCTTGGTCCTCTAAAGAATTGATTAAGCAAGCCGTGAGCCAAATAACCGGCTCAGCAAGTCCCAAAGGGACCCTAACTTACTACATGCACGGAACATCAAAGGAATGGAGTATACTTGGTTTATTACATTTTGTGGATGCAGTTTTATTTGCAAACATTTTATAAAATGGACCCAAAATTACTTCTTAAGATCTCAGGGGTTTTTCATGAAGAGTTAATTAACCAACTAATCAAGTTAAAACATGTACAAAATTACTTAAGCTTCGCTGCTGGAATCACCCAAGTGACACAGCTCCAATAACCGGGAGCACGGCGTATTCGAATACCATTTTATTGACTCTGCAGAGTTGCCCAACTTTACCCACACGCATCCTTAACCCTCATGACTGAGTTAAGGAACCGGGTCTTTTCGCTGCTCAACTTGGGTATACAATTCACCCGATAGGTAACAATCCCGCACACCCTCGGGTCCGAGTTGTGGGGACCTAACGCGGGTTTCACTTAAGTTGAGCGGTACTAAACCGGGGTTGACAAGTCAACACCGTGGTTGAGCGATCACTATGACATTTGCTCAGCGTAAGGGTTTCAGTCCTTATATTTTCACATGGCCCGCAACCTTACCAGGCCCGCGACCCAACCTAGGGTAAGAGTTGGGTGAATAATCATCTTGCGATGCACCACAACCCCTCTACCTTCATTCCTAGGGTAAGAGATGGGTGAATAATCATCTTGCGATGCACCACAACCCCCTTACCCTACCTTGTGCACGCTGACACTCTCCGCTCTAAGATACGGTGTCCCATACCACCCTACCTTAGAGTCGGGTTTTACAAATTCTGTTGGCTCGCTGCCACGACCTTATTAGTATAAGACTTTTGAGTGATAATAATATCTTACAGTTATCTAGATTAACAGATAATTATTTCTAGGGTTACAAAGGCATGGCTACAAGTTTAACATGGCATTTGACAGTGGTAGGATTAACTACATAACATGTCATTCTAAACATTTTATTTTACTTTGAATTAACATTTCACAATTAGCATAATGCAATTAGCATAATAACGTAATTAAATGGCATGGGATACAACATGATCAAAGGATTTGGGACTTGCCGTCAATCCGGATGATCTCAGCTAGCTCGAACGAAGAAGCTCCGGGGTCCTGCGACTGCACTTGAGCTTCCGGGATCTCCGACACTAGCGCAAACACATAAAATAATTAAATCCAGCTTGAGACTAATCAAGCGAGGGAAAATAAACTAATTAAAAAGGAGTAAAAAGCATAAACCCTTCAAATGGAATTTTAGGAATTTATCTGGGATGAATATGGAGGAATGGAGGTCAAAAATAGGTTCAGGATATTATCTGGAGCTAAGTGGTGAAGTTTGTGAATTTTTGGAATTTTCTGGGATTTTCTAGGATTTATGGATTTTGGAAATGATTAAACCCGGGAAAAATCGGGTGAACAGTAGCCGGCCCGGCCGCTTGCTACAGTGCAGCCCGGCCCAGAGTTCGCAGCGCGCGGGACGGCAGCGGAGAAGCGGCCACGCACGCGCTCGGCCGGAGGCCGTCGCGCGCCCGTCCCGACGGATGGGCGGCAGTGGCGGCTGGGCCGAGGCGGGATGGCGAGGGAGCGGGCGGGCGTGATGCAGGGTGGGGCGATCGGACGACAGCGATACGACGAGGGCGACCGAATCGGTACGGTTTGATCGAACGAACGGGAGGAGAGGAGTTTACGAAGATCCGACGGTCGAGGGGTGTCACCATCGGGTGGCCGACGTTATAAGGCGGCAGGAGAGCAGGCGGGCGAGATGGGGCCACGTCCCCGTCTTCTACCTCCAGCCGCCGGCGCCATGGATCGCCACGCGGCGAGAGTGGTCCGGGCGCAGGGAGGCTCGTCGGCGGCAACCAAGGGCACCGGCGGGTGTGTCTTCGAGTGGGGGACTCATTCAGGTGGTTGGAAGGCGAGGAGTCGGAGAGAGAGCGAAAGGGAGATGGGGTGGTTTCGGCTCTCCGCGGGAAGGGGTCACCGGGCTGTTAGGGGCCGAATCGGGGCGGTTTCACGGTGAGGGAGCTAGAGGTTTCTGATG
This sequence comes from Dendrocalamus sinicus, assembly GCA_036346575.1. NCBI lineage: Eukaryota > Viridiplantae > Streptophyta > Magnoliopsida > Poales > Poaceae > Dendrocalamus > Dendrocalamus sinicus. The sequence goes on along the minus strand of CM070660.1, from coordinate 2,596,273 downwards.
GCGGCGGTGGCGTCGGTGGGAGCTCCCAAACGAGTGGCCACGGGAGAGGCGGCGGCGGAGAAGGGTCGTCGGTGCGAGGGCTTCACGAGTAATCCTCTGGCCAAGCGAATAAAGCGTTGTGATTAGGAGGGATTGAGGATGCTTTTGGCGAATGCAATTGGGAAATGGAGGGAGAGAGGAGATCGACTTCACGGGGTCGCCGGCGCAGGGGAGGATGGCGGCGGCGACTGGGGCGACGGGGGTTCAATCGGCGGCTCAGGGAGGTCCTCTGGGGTGGCAGGAAGGGAAAGGAGGCAGTGGGAGCACTGGGAGAGCAAAGGAGGAGGAGGGAGCCGAGGAGCGGCTTTTAAGCCCGGGCGGAGGGAGGAGCTCCTTCGGGTAGAAGGCAACGGGCGTGGCCAGGGAGTCAACGGGAGTTGGCAGCGCGTCTCCTCCGCGGGATGGAGCGGTGACTGGGCTCTGCAGTGGCTTAAAGGCGACGCGATGGGAGCAGGTGGGCGGCGGGTATGGCGGAGGCGCGTCCGCGCGCAGGCGAGGGAGGAGACGGCCTCTGGCAAGCGGGACCAGGGCAGGAGCGAGGTGACGCGTGCACAGGGGTGCGGTCGGCTCCGGACCGGGGCTGTCGGGGGCGCGGGCGCGGAGGCATCCGAGGGCGCGGAGAGGCGGTGCGGCGCGGCGCCAGCGCACGCGAGCAGCGAGAGGAGGAGGCGAGAGAAGCGGCGCTGCGAGGAGAGGCGAGGCGCCGAGGAAGGGAGAGGCGGAAAGGGGCGGGCGCCAAGGAGATGGAGAAAACGGAAACGCCAAAAGGGGAAAGCGTATTCCAGGGAGACTTTCCAAAAAAGGGAAAGTTTTCCAGAAATCACTCAAAAATGCCACAAAAATCACAAAATTTTCTGGTTTGAAATTTTGGGGACTTTTCAACCTACCCCCCTTAAAAGAATCTCGACCCCGAGATTAACTTGGTCCTGGGAGTAAGTTGGGAAAATCTCGTTGCAAATTTAACTCTCGTTCCCAGGTGGACTATTCCGCTGTGTGATTCTTCCACTGCACTTTGCAAAATCTGTCATTCTTGTTTCTGAGCTGCCTTTCTGAAACTTCAAGTATTTGTAGTGGTTCTTCAGCATATGTGCAGTCATCTTGCAATTCAATATCTGACAAAGGCACTTCATCTGTTGGCTGTCGTAGACACTTTCGAAGTTGAGACACATGGAACACATTGGGTATTCTTGACAGATTGGGCGGTAGCTGTACTTGATAAGCTACCTTTCCAATTCGTCCAATGACTTGGAACGGTCCCACGTATCTTGGTGCCAACTTGCCCGTGACTTGAAATCTTTTGACGATCTTGAATGGCGTGACCTTGATGTACACGTAAACTCCAATTTCAAAACTCAAGTCTTTTCTACGGTTATCGGCATAGCTCTTCTGTCGGTCTTGTGCAATCTTGAGTCTTTCTCTGATGATCTGAACATGCTTCTCTGCATCTTGAGCAATCGAGGCAAATCGATTGTCGCCACTGTTTTCGACCAATTCAATGGTTCGCATTTCCTACCATATAGTGCTTCAAATGGGGCCATTTTGATGCTAGCTTGGTAACTATTGTTATATGAGAACTGAGCAAACGGGAGGCAAGTATTCCACGCTGCTCCATAAACAATAGCACAAGCTCTTAGCATATCTTCCGATATCTGATTTGTTCTTTCCGTCTGCCCATCTATTTGAGAATAGAGGGTGATATGCTGAACTAAAGTTCAAGTCAGTGCCCATGGCTTCATGTAATTTTTCCCCGAACTTGGATGTAAACTGTGCTCCTCTGATTGACACAAACTTCTTCGAAACTTTATGCAGTGTCACAATTCTTGTTAAATACAACTCAGCCAGCTTGTCCTTCCCATATGTTTGCTTAATCGGGAGGAAATGAGCCACCTTGGTCAATCTATCAACAATGACCCAGATAGCGTCATAACCCTCACGAGTCTTAGGAAGTCCTGTAATGAAGTCCATGCCGATACTATCCCACTTCCATTCGGGAATTGGCAAAGGCTGCAACAATCCCGATGGTTTTTGATGGTCTATCTTGATCTGTTGGTATACATCACATTTCGCTACATATTCTGCCACTTCTTTCCTCATCAGGTTCCACCAATACTTCTTCTTCAGGTCTTGATACATTTTGGTGCCTCCGGGATGAATTGAGAATTGAGATGAGTGAGCTTCTGATAGGATCAAGTCCCTTAATTCCTTCTTGTTGGGTATGCAATAGCGGCCACAAAACGTAAGGATTCCATGTTCGTCTATCGCATACTCAGTTGAGCCTTCTTCTTGAATCCTCTTTTTCAGTTTTTGAATCTCTTCATCTTCATCTTGTGCTGCTTTAATCTGATCTGTCGATAATGGTTGAAGCTCTAATGCTGCCATACTACCTTGTTCTGTAATCACCAAATTCAGTCGTAGCATATCCTTTTGCAACTCTGGTGGGTACTCTGTCATGCTGGCTTTGCTTGGGTGAGCCTTACGGCTAAGGGCATCGGCCACTACATTTGCCTTGCCCGAGTGATACTGAAGCTCAACATCATAGTCTTTAATTAATTCCAGCCATCTGCGCTGTCTCATATTCAACTCTGGCTGTGTGAACAGGTACTTCAAGCTCTTGTGATCAGAAAATATCTCACAACGATTTCCTAGCAGGTAGTGCCGCCAAATTTTGAGTGCATGCACCACAGCTGCTAGTTCTAAATCGTGTGTGGGGTAGTTTTCTTCATGTGGCTTCAGCTGTCTTGAGGCATAGGCAACGACTTTTCCATTTTGCATAAGCACACATCCCAAACCTTGCTTTGAAGCATCGCAATAGATTTGGAATTCCTTTTTTGGGTTGGGTAAAATCAAGACTGGTGTGGTTGTCAACTTGGTCTTCAACATCTGAAAGCTTTCCTCGCATGCATCAGTTCATGCGAAGGGCTGATCCTTCTTCAATAGTTGAGTGAGTGGACGAGAAATCTTCGAGAACCCTTCTATGAATCGACGATAATAACCCGCCAAACCAAGAAAGCTTCTCACTTCCGTCACTGTCTTGGGCTGCTTCCATTCCATAACTGCGGTAATCTTTTCTGGATCAACCTTGACTCCATCTTCTGATTTAATTTAACCCAAGAATGAAACTTCTTTTAGCCAAAAGCTGCATTTATCGAACTTGGCATACAGCTGATGTTCTCTCAATCTAGTTAATGCCATGTGCAAATGCTCTTTGTGCTCTTCTTCACAAATAAAACTGGGGCCGACCAAGGTGAAACACTCGGTCGTATGAATTCTTTTTCTTGTAATTCATCTAATTGCTTCTTTAGCTCTTTCAACTCACTGGCTGATATTCTGTACTGGTGCTTGGCAATTGGCTTGGTGTCTGGAGCCAATTCTATGGCAAGTTCTACTTGTCTATCAGGGGTCTGCCTGGCAATTCCTCTGGAAACACATCAGGGCATTCTTGTACTACTGGTACTTGATCAGGTGTGGCTGCTATCACGTTGATCATACGCTTTCTGGCATCTTCCAGTACTTCTCGATCTGTTTTCACTATCACTCTCTGACCCTCCGGGTTTACCAAGGATACTGTCTTGATCTCACAGTCTACCTTGCCTTTGTTTTTGGATAGCCAGTTCATGCCCAAAATGGCATCTAGCCCTGACATGTCTAACTGCAGTAAATCTGTTCTAAAATCTACCCCTTGGATTTATATTAAGTCACGCACAACCACTGTGGGACTCTATTCTAACCCCAGGGGTTTCAACCACATAAGGTCTTGGCAATAAAACAGAAGGTAGCTGATGTCTTGAAGCAAAACTCTTCGAAATAAACGAATGCGTTGCACCAGGGTCAAATAAAGTCAATGTAGGTATGAAGTCGATTGGGAACATACCGGCAATGATGTCACTAGTCTCAGCTGCATCTTCTGCGGACACATGATTTACCCTTGCATAGAATGTGGGTCTGGTACGGCCTTTGCTTCTGCCTGCAGATGTGAAATTGGCTATGCCTGCGGGTGATTGAGGTCCGGTTGCTTTGACCTGCGGACAGTCTCCTTCGGGGGTGCTAGAGCCTGACTGTGACTCTGTTTCCTGCTGCTGCTGGTTTTGGAATTGGAGTTTAGCTGCATCTGATTTCAAACTCCTCCTGGGACACTGATGCTTGTAGTGTCCAGTCTCTCCACAATGGAAGCATGCATCTGTCCTTCGTGGACAGCTGCTAGCAAGATGCTTGCCACCGCAGGTGGGGCACTTGATGGCGGGTGGTAAGGGGGTGGCATACTGCTGAGACTGTCTGGACTGGGTCTTCGGTAGCTTCACAAACTGTCGGGAGGATTGGGGTCGAAATGAAGACGATCCCGAGGTTTTGCTTCGCTGAGCATTGTGAGGAGACTGAGATTTGTGCGCTGCCTTACGCTTCCGAAAATCCTCCATTTCACCTCTAGCCTTTTCTGAAGTAATCAGGCTGTTCACCATATCGTGCAGGTCTTTGAACTTCATGGATGAGATATGGAACTTCAATGGCTGTTGCAGTCCTGCTCGAAACTTGCTCATTTTCTTATCCTCGCTGTCAACATCCTCCGGAGCAAACCTGGACAAGTGGTTAAATTGATGCAAGTATTCCATAATAGTGCGTCCACCTTGTTTAAGCGCTAGGAATTCTCGGCGCTTAGCCTCCATAATGCCATCTGGTATGTGTGCCTCGCGGAAAGCCTTTGAAAAATCTTCCCAACTGACTTCTCTGTTCTGTAGAGTGCGTTGATAGTTGATCCACCAGGTTGCTGCAGCGCCCTGCAACTGATGGGATGCGTATAATACTTTCTCCTTATCATCACATTGTGCTGTTTGAAGCTTCCTTTCCACGTCCACAAGCCAATCCTCAGCTACTATAGGGCCAGCTGTGGTGGAGAAGACTGGTGGACGTGTCTTCAGAAAATCTGTCCATTGGGTGGAAATTGGAGAACCATCCCGATGGGCATTGCTTCCACCTTGGATACCTGGTGATCTGGCTGCTAACTGCTCAAGTAATCGGGCCTGCTGATCTAACACTTGTAAGATGTTCTGTTCTCCCTGGTATCGGTTCTGCTCCAACATTGCTATCACACCGCGAGTGTCGCTGATCGTGGCGGTGCACCGCTGTTGGTCGACCACTCGCTCTGCGGATCCATCGCCAATTGGGAACTTGAAGTCGACTTTGCGGCTTTGGCAATCAAGAGGGGATAAGTAAGACATCGAATTTTCAAGGTAAGTATAGGATGAAAAAGGTAAGAACGAGAGCGAAAGGGGACAGGAGAAAGCTTTGAATGCAGAGGAATTACGGATAATTAGGCAAACAACATACAAGATAATGAACATAAATTTACAATATGCAAGTGGTACACAAACCACTTAGGGTTCATGATTGCACCGGCTTTACATTACAAAAGTACTGCTACTACTCAGGGTCAGTCTAGTCTAGCGAACAACGGCTACTCCTCCAGCTGCCGAGAAGCGAAATTTTGAAGCTAGACAAGAGAGGCAGTAAACATTTTGCAAAAGCAAAACTTAAGCAGAGGTAGACTAAGATAGATAAGGTAGCAGCAAGAGAGGAAAAAAAAGACAGCAGTAATACTTATATTTTTCGTAAACCCTTTTTTTGGCTTAAATTAAGTTTTGCGATAAAATCGCTTCCTAGTTTGCCTTAGGTCTCAACCTACGGTCAAAGAGTCTGCTCTGATACCACTTCTTGTAACGCCCCCGTTTCCAGGGGCGCGTACGGACACGGCATTCCGTAACTATTCACGCCTGAACAGTTATGGAGTGTCGCGCAAGAGTATACCATTGCATGCTTACAACAAAAGTCCAGTATATATTTTACATATGGAATAACATCCAGTTTTTGACAGCAGGGCGTGCAAGCCCAAAGTATAATTACGTTACAAAAGACTTCCAGAATCCGTTTGAGCGCGGCGAAGACCTAAAGCCACGGGTCCTCGTCGAAGAAGAGATCCTCTCGGACTTCCTCAACGGGGACGCCTTCACCTTCGTCTTGGTCCTCTAAAGAATTGATTAAGCAAGCCGTGAGCCAAACACCGGCTCAGCAAGTCCCAAAGGGACCCTAACTTACTACATGCACGGAACATCAAAGGGATGGAGTATACTTGGTTTATTACATTTTGTGGATGCAGTTTTATTTGCAAACATTTTATAAAATGGACCCAAAACTACTTCTTAAGATATCAGGGGTTTTTCATGAAGAGTTAATTAACCAACTAATCAAGTTAAAACATGTACAAAATTACTTAAGCTTCGCTGCTGGAATCACCCAAGTGACACAGCTCCAATAACCGGGAGCACGGCGTATTCGAATACCATTTTATTGACTCTGCAGAGTTGCCCAACTTTACCCACACGCATCCTTAACCATCATGACTGAGTTAAGGAACCGGGTCTTTTCGCTGCTCAACTTTGGGTATACAATTCACCCGATAGGTAACAATCCCGCACACCCTCGGGTCCGAGTTGTGGGGACCTAACGCGGGGTTTCACTTAAGTTGAGCAGGTACTAAACCAGGGTTGACAAGTCAACACCTGTGGTTGAGCGATCACTATGACATTTGCTCAGCGTAAGGGTTTGATCCTTATATTTTCACATAGCCCGCAACCTTACAGGCCGCGACCCAACCTAGGGTAAGAGTTGGGTGAATAATCATCTTGCGATGCACCACAACCCCCCTACCTTCATTCCTAGGGTAAGAGATGGGTGAATAATCATCTTGCGATGCACCACAACCCCCTTACCCTACCTTGTGCACGCTGACACTCTCCGCTCTAAGATACGGTGTCCCATACCACCCTACCTTAGAGTCGGGTTTTACAAATTCTGTTGGCTCGCTGCCACGACCTTATTAGTATAAGACTTTTGAGTGATAATAATATCTTACAGTTATCTAGATTAACAGAATAATTATTTCTAGGGTTACAAAGGCATGGCTACAAGTTTAACATGGCATTTGACAGTGGTAGGATTAACTACATAACATGTCATTCTAAATATTTTATTTTACTTTGAATTAACATTTCACAATTAGCATAATGCAATTAGCATAATAACGTAATTAAATGGCATGGGATACAACATGATCAAAGGATTTGGGACTTGCCGTCAATCCGGATGATCTCAGCTAGCTCGAACGAAGAAGCTCCGGGGTCCTGCGACTGCACTTGAGCTTCCGGGATCTCCGACACTAGCGCAAACACATAAAATAATTAAATCCAGCTTGAGACTAATCAAGCGAGGGAAAATAAACTAATTAAAAAGGAGTAAAAAGCATAAACCCTTCAAATGGAATTTTAGGAATTTATCTGGGATGAATCTGGAGGAATGGAGGTCAAAAATGGGTTCAGGATATTATCTGGAGCTAAGTGGTGAAGTTTGTGAATTTTTGGAATTTTCTGAGATTTTCTAGGATTTATTTGGATTTTTCTGGATTTTGGAAATGATTAAACCCGGGAAAATCGGGTGAAGCGATGGCCGCCCGCCGCTTGCTCTGATGCAGCCCGGCCAGAGCGAACGCGCGCGGGCAAGCAGCGGAGAAGCGCCCACGCGTGCTCGGCCGGAGGCCCGTGCGCGCGCCCCGTCCCGACGGATGGGCGACGCGTGGCGAAGCTGGACGGGCGGGATGGCGAGGGAGCGGGCGGACGTGATGCGGGGTGGGGCGATCGGACGGCAGCGATACGACGAGGGCGACCGAATCGGTACGGTTTGATCGAACGAACGGGAGGGGAGGAGTTTACGAAGATCCGACGGTCGAGGGGTGTCGCCATCGGGTGGCCGACGTTATATGGCGACGGGAGGAACGGGCGGACGAGATGGGGCCACGTCCCCCCGTCTTCTACCTCCAGCCGCTGAGGCGCCCGCGGGACTGGCCACGGTGGCGAGAGTGGTCCGGGCGCAGGGAGGCTCGTCGGCGGCAACCAAGGGCACCGGCGGGCGTGTCTTCGAGTGGGGGACTCATTCTGGGTGGTTGGAAGGCGAGGGAGTTAGAGGAGAGAGCGAAAGGGAGATGGGGGTGGTTTCGGCTCTCCGGCGGGGAAGGGGTCACCGGAGCTGTTAGGGGCCGAATCGGGGGCGGTTTCACGGTGAGGGGAGCTAGAGGTTTACAGTGGCGGCGGTGGCGTCAGCTGGGGAGCTCCCAAACGAGCTGGCCACGGGAGAGGGTGGCGGCCGGAGAAGGGTCGTCGGTGCGAGGGCTTCACAGTAATCCTCCTGGCCAAACGAGTAAAGCGTTGTGATTAGGAGGGATTGAGGATGCTTTTGGCGAATGCAATTGGGAAATGGAGGGAGAGAGGAGGAGATCGACTTCACGGGGTCGCCGGCGCAGGGGAGGATGGCGGCGGCGACTGGGGCGATGGGGGTTCAATCGGTGGCTCAGGGAGGTCCTCTGGGGTGGCAGGAAGGGAAAGGAGGCAGTGGGAGCACTGGGAGAGCAAAGGAGGAGGAGGGAGCCGAGGAGCGGCTTTTAAGCCCGGGCGGAGGGAGGAGCTCCTTCGGGTAGAAGGCAACGGGCGCGGCCAGGGAGTCAACGGGAGTTGGCAGCACGTCTCCTCCGCGGGATGGAGCGGTGACTGGGCTCTGCAGTGGCTTAAAGGCGACGCGATGGGAGCAGGTGGGCGGCGGGTATGGCGGGCGCGTCCGCGCGCAGGCGAGGGAGGAGACGGCCTCTGGCAAGCGGGACCAGGCGAGAGCGAGGTGCGCGTGCGAGTGCGGTGCGGCTCGGACCGGGCTGCTGGGCGCGGCGCGAGGCATCCGAGGCGCGAGAGGCGGTGCGGCCGCGGGCGCCAGCGTGCACGCGAGCGCGAGGGAGGAGGCGGGGAGAAGAGCGGCGCCTGCGAGGGAGAGGGCGGGGAGGCGCCAGGGAAGGGGAGAGGCGAAAAGGGGGCAGGGCGCCAAGGAGATGGAGAAAACGGAAACGCCAAAAGGGGAAAGCGTATTTCAGGGAGACTTTCCAAAAAGGAAAAGTTTTCCAGAAATCACTCAAAAATGCCACAAAAATCACAAAATTTTCTGGTTTGAAATTTTGGGGACTTTTCATGAGTCGGCCACGAGGCACACGACTCCACACCATCCACAGCGGTTGCAGGCTTGCAGCAAAAAAACATATCTTTCAAACTCATCATCGTCGGCCATCTCGTCCGGGTGACAACAGAGTGGAAATCTCGACGATTTGGCCCCTGTCCGGTGCAAGTGCTGCTCATTGCTCGTCACTTGTACCTTGGGCCATTTAAATGAGGTTCTCCAAAGATTCTGCATCTCAACACAAACCAAGTTACCTAGTATCTTTACATATTGTCTTTTATTTCAGTGCAGTTCATTCAAATTTTACCTTGGCCTAACTGTAGGTAAGTTTGCCGTGAAAATTTTTTTTTGTGGGTCGTAAGATTCACTAATCCTTAATCTCACTTCAAAAGTACCTAAATCTTTTGTAATAGAAGTTGTAAAGTTCAATATAGATCCTCCAGAATCATAAGTTTGATTTTAGGCAAGATTTGTCTTATTTCATACTATACGTTTTTCTGGTTCGGTAATGCATCTGAATTTATTACAACTTGAACTATTGGTTTAGAGCTAGAGGAAAACTTTTAGATGATCCAGCTCTGCACAGGTTTGTCATTTGATGATTGTACACTGTTGCTCATGTTTTAGATTTTTGGGTATGAAGTTATTCTACAGATGTGTCGTAGCATATGCTTCACATCTACCATATTCAAGCGTCAGCCTAAATCCTCACCGGGAGAAGGGTTTCAAGACATACCTGACAAACTCTCATTACACTATCCAAACATTATCGTACACATGTATAGCATTGTAAGTTCGTTCACATTCTTTTTGAGAAGTCAGCTCAAGTTTCTGGCAATATATGCTTCCCTTTTCTATCTTATTGTATATCAATTGAAAAGTGAAAATTATTAAACCCCACCAGTATTAGAAGATTCCTACTGATAGTGATTCCACTCTCTACTCTGGTCTGTGTATGAATGAATCTTTCTCTGCTTCCTTTCAGGTGTCATTGTGCCCTCTCTTTTATACTCCCTTGCCCCCTCTTAGCACTTGATTGCCACTGGCTGTTATCGATCTCCTATTTGCCCTTGGCAAGATATGAGTGTGCTGTTGAGCTCCTATTGGCTAGTTGGGGGAAAATAGGGGCCCTTTGGTGATCATTTGTTGCAGTTGGCTCACGCTGAGCTGAAGCTATGTGCGGTTCTTGTCATCTAACTTTTTCGGCTATCCAATGTGGGATTGCGATGCTAGTTCATGTGGGCTTCGTGGCTGGTTTATGTGTGCTTTTGTGGTTGATTTATGTGGGCTTTCGCCGGATGATGATACCCAAATAGTGAGAGGTACCAGTCATCTTCGGACGGTACTTGGCATCTTAGTGAGCTAAAAGAGCAGATATTATATGAAAGGTTGGGTCTGATAGCACTTTTCTAACCATTAACTTCTACTTTTATTGTTGTTTCTTTTGTAGGATCAAAATGTAATATGTCTATTGTATTTTACCCTTTATGTATATTTTTTTATCAAGGATGTATCTCTGTATGTACTATGAGTAGAATATGAGTATTTCTCTCTTATTGTAATTTAGTTGTATATATTTGTGTTATCAAGAGACACTAGATTGTACATAAATTTGTATAACTGGGACTCTCGGGAGCTTTATTAATTCCTTTTTGTGACCTTTGTTGTGATTTGTTTGTACTTGCTAATAAAGTTGATTACTTAATTAGGGATTATTAATAACATAATTGTTACTTAGAATTTAACAAAAACCCAGGTCGTTTCAGTTCTTTAGTACCTTTGTAGCAAAAGGTTCCCCAATAATAGGTAAGAGGTAAAATTTATCAAAATTTTCTCCTCTTATTACTCTTAATATAGAATGAATTTTAATATGTAATTATATATATAGAGAGAGAGAGAGAGAGTAAACAATAAAGTACATTATTTTTTAGAATATTTGATGACAATCTCTAGTTGAATTACACCGCGAGGACACGAGAAACTTTCCCGATGTGCTACGCCAGTACGATAGCTGAAAAGTGTGATCATTTTGGCTTATTTTAAGTGGCTTATGGCTGAAAAGTACGATAGCTGATAGAGACTTATTTAGCATAATTAAATTTAAAAAATTAAAAATATATAAAAAAAATATGTTAGCCCATTATGTAAAATACAAACAAATACGGAAAAAAAAGAACCGGCAAAAAAGCTTAACAAAAAGTCAAAAGTTCAAAAAAAATAAAATTTATAAATAGTAAAAAATAAGTCATGAAGCCCAAATCAACACCACCCTTATCTTAAGCACGACAGCGCACGATCTCCGATCTAGCACCTATCACTGTTTCGTACAAACAAAGATATATAAAACGGTACCGAAACTCTGCAATGCAATTAAGCAATCAAATTAAGTACTCGCTTCTATTTATATCGTTAACCGGCGGCTCGTGTAACATGTATATGCGATGTTTGTATGAGTTCCAAAAATTGATTGCTTAATTTGTGATAACCAGCTGTCTCCTTCGAGGGCTTTTCGAAACATAGAAATTTCACAAAAAAACAGTATAATTTATATAAGAATCAAAAAAAATTCCGTGTTTTAAATGCGACTGCTATAGTGATGAGCTTTGTAGTTAGTCTGGTTCACGGTTGGATTTGGCATGGCCAAATGGGAGACACGTCATAGGCAACCTGTCTATCTTACACGCGTGGATGCTCCACGGCGCTAGTGCTACCAGCATATCTACATTCGAGGGAATCAAATTAGGGTATTAACAGTAGAGGTTACTTTTCTGTGGTGGTTTCAGAAGAGAGAATGATGCCGTATCAATTGAAACTATCATATAAAATTTTGTCATTCCATAATGTATATAGTCTTAAGTGGTAACTTCGGTTATTTGCAATTAATAAAGTACCACAGTGGAGGTTTACTCTATCCCCTCTCTCATCCCCGGATCACTACCTCTCTCCTTAAGCCATCGCTTCTTTTGCAAGCTACTTGACAAGTCTGCAAGCCACCGTCTTTACCCTCCTTTTCTCCATGCTGGCACACATCTGACATAGGGCGTGTTCTTTTCCTCCGAAGCTGGCGGCTTTTGCCTTTTGCTACAGTACCTAACTTTCAAACGGAGTATTTTCTCAAGACGGGGTCTACAAGTTAAACGGTGTACACGTTAAAAGCCTAACATCTATACCAGCCAAAATCGCAAGTGAGTATATCTCTCTCCGTAATATGTACCGTAAACAGCCTGTTTGGTTGCCTGTATAATCTGAGAAAGAGCCTGTTTGGTTGCCTGTATGAGTGGATGCAGCCTGCATGAGTGGATGCAAAAATACGCCCTCATCCTGGATGGGTGGATACGCTCAAAATGAGCTTCACTCGCCATCTGGATGGGTTGATGCGATGTATCTTATACGGTCCCACGTGTCGACCTCTCGGGTTTGGTAGATCGCATCCGCTCATACAGCAACCAAACAAAGATCTCGGTTTTTGCATCCGCTCATGCAACCTCATCAAACATCTTCTTTTTCTGAAATACGATTCCACTCAGCCTGCATTCACTCAGTCAGGATGTACAATACAATCTCCATCCACAAACCAAACACACCCTTAGTGAGCGCTACCATCGAGCAGGCCACCCATCTGGGTTCAGACTCAGCACATCCCATTTTGCAGATGCTGTTTGGTAAATAATATCCCTTTAAAGTACATGCGCATATAGGTATTCGGTGGTCAAAGTACACACCATGTGTCATGTGTGTGTGTGATGTCGCGTGTGCATAGTGCGTGTCTTTGTTGCCACGCTAGCTGATGGCCTGCACATTGTAGATCGAATAAGTAGTTTCCAATAACAGCTTGATAGCTTCCTGCCATGTGTTGCATGCATGTTTAATTCTGGCCTATCCACGCAGCATTGGGTCGATCTTATCCTGATCGGCAGCATTGGGTCGATCTTATCCTGATCGATGAGAGAAAAACGTTGAGAAGCTTTGCCCAAATGGCTGGACGAGAATGTGTGTTGAAAGGATTCGTGGACAGGATAAAATACTTGCTTTTGAGTTGATTCCGTTTGTGTTGTCCTGTGCTTTTGATTTGATTCCGTTTGACAGCACAGTGGAAATCTACAGTAGAGAAGAAATGAATGTGCGTACGTGGTAATGTGTATATGGTTATCTTCTTTTCAACTTTAGCTTCTAATTTTTGTTATAATAGATAACTTTTTTATAATACCTAGTTTTTAAACGAAGTATTTTTTAGGTGATATCTACTAGTCGATTGTAATAGACACTATAGCGATATTTGTTAAAATCACATGCAAATGTCTCTCTCTGTATAGCTTATTTACAACGTGCTACTATTTATCAACCGCAGTTAAAAGTCATAAGCCGCTGTCAAAAAAAACAGACCCCATATACACCTACTTGTGATCAAAAAAGGAAAAAAGAGGGCATTTTGCACAGATCAAGCTAGCAATTGTTGATCAACTAGCGCTCATGTACTGATAGTCAGCCCAACACTACACATATGGTACAAAATGAAATCTTATTAGAATTCTCCTTTCCACATTTGTGAAATAAGAACTAAGAAGCCATTAAGCTATATATAGTCGCAGTTTCACACGTCTAGTTGTCCCCATTAAAATGTTGAGATGTTATATTTTGTAGATTAACAAAAGTATACCGCTCAAAATGTGTAGTATACAGTAAACTCAGCCTTAGATCCTTTGTTGCTTTTGTGAGCTAGATAAAAGCTTAATAACGCTTACTACTGTCAGCAATTCCCTTCCCTAATACGCCATTCTGTACAGTATTTTTTTCCCTGCACCAGACCGTAACGCATATTCTTAAACACACACACACAAAAAAAAAGCTGTCACAGCTGTCGCCGACGGGAGGTGACATGAATGCTTCTGTTTTGATGACATGAATGAGCAGGTAGGTGTCCAATCGAATACTCGAAATGATGCGTGCCGGTAAGCAGAATCTACTACCAACTCGAATCGAGCGCCTACGTGTGGCTGCGGGGCTTTTGCGAATTGTTAGTAATGTAGTTTTTTTTTTTCTTCAAATCTAACCAAAAACCCTAGTTATTGCTAATCTAGCCTCCTCTTAGGGCCGTTTATTTCGATTTGAGTTTCTGACTTCTATCTTCTAGTTTACTGTTTCTTGATTATGTCTTTATATGGCTTTTGGTTTTTTGGGTTTTTTCCTTTTCTTTTTTCGTATTTATTTGCATTATTCGTGATAGATTAATACGTTTTCTCTATTTTTATTTTTTTAATTTTAATTACGTCAAATAAGACACTATCAACTACAGTACAAAATAAACCAACTACATTACAAAATAAGCCATAAGCCCATAAACTAGCTTATTTCAGCCGAACTGAGCGGCCTAAGCTCAGAAGAGAACATGCCGAGCCAGTCAACGCACTGTGTTTAATTAATATTAATTATGCTTAAATTAGTGCTAACCATACATTACAACACTTAATTAGTGCTATCATGCTTAAGTTAATAACTAATTAACTAATTAATTTGTTGCTGACTTGCGGCTGCTCGGTAGCTCGTCCTGATCTATGGTTGCCCGTGGCTCATCCTGCCGACCTCCGATGGCTAAACAAGTGCTGTCGACCTCTGGTAGCTTGGCAAGAATTGCCGAGCTATTGTGGCAGGCGACACGTGTCGTCTGTCACAGCTGTCGAGCTCCGAAGGGGATTAGATTTGTAAAAACGGATATTTATGATCAAAATTTTTTTAAAAATAGTTCTGACGCTATATATGTAAACAGTTTGGCTTTTGCCCATTTTTTCCCCTTTTGCTTACTGGAAATAGAAATGAATGCTTCCGTTGAGTTTGTGCTGCTACTGTATTTAATCTGGGGTTGACCTTGACATAAAGCTGCCGATTTTGTATTAGAGCACTTCTAACGCAGAAATCACCCCATAGTTTCTATACATGCCAGATCAGCAAGACACTGCTGTTGGAAACTATCCTACACAACGCATGGTGTCTTCAGGTGGGTCTGTAATAAATTGTCTCCATTCACTACGCCATGCCGTAGAAACTACGCCGACGGCCCCAACGCGGTACCAGACAGTTTCTTGGACTTCGATAGGCGTGAAGACTCGGTTTCTAGATTAGAAACGGTTTCTTCATTTTTTTTCTTCTCTCTCTTCAATAAATTTCTTGCCACATCAGCAAATTTTCTACGTAGCAGCATAATAAATGCGTATAGAAACCACGCTGATTTTTGCATTATGAGTGCCCTTAGAAAACAGGGCCCAGTTTTCTCCATCGAGTTATTAATATACAATCAATTGGAGTAGATTAGATTGGCTAAGATCGTGGCGAGCACAATGATTTGGTGGGAGTTCGGTCTGGACCCCCAGGATCGCGGTTGATTTCTGATATATTTTTTTAAAACACGAGAGCACAACGAGAAGAAAGCGATCGCCTCCAAAATCTTTTTCTTAATTCATGCACTACCGCTCAATAATCACACACTAATAAGACACGATCGCTTCAAGCGGCGAGAACACACTTGATTATATTTGTCTGTTTAGCCGCGTAGAGTTTCCAATTTCAATACTTCAAAAGTACCATCAGACTATCAGCGTCAGCCGACGACTTTCTAAAAGTAGTTGCGGTCAGCTTCGCCGTCGCGCACCGGAGGTTTGACTTGAACGGCGGCGAAGGTTTACCTTTTCTGCGAGGGGGGGAAAAACTCCTAGAAATAAACGCGCATTTTGTGTGTTCCACAGAGCCCGTGGCCACATAGAATCCCGCTCGCCGTGGCCCCGGGGGCTCCGCGCCTCGAGGCCAATGCTTTCCGTTCCCTCCATATTTAAACGGCCTCGGGTAGAGCACCTGACGTGGCGCAGGCGCGGTCACCCTGGAAAGTGGGGGCCACGCAATCACTGAACGTTCGTGCCGCGGCCCCTCGAAGCCAAAGCGCGAACATTATTCATGGCCAGTGAATGATCTTGTTTGGGGGTTTGTCCCTCACGATGCCTGGAAATTTTTTTTACTGGTTAACCATGTAGTGGTAATTTATTTAAATCTAGCCTCGTGACGTACGAATTTGAAAGAATGGAGAGGCGATATGTGTCATCGTGGTAAATCGGAGGTATCGCAGGACCGGCATCGAGCGCGGGAGGGCAGTGGCGAGCGCAGCTGGCGGTGGGGCCCACCCACCTGCCGCGGTACGCGGGTTGCGCCAACCGGAGCTCCATCAAAAATAGGAGAAGAGAGAGTGACGAAAAAGGGGTTTTAAGTTGATTTTTTAGGCTATTTTGTATAAATTTAGAATACTTGCTAGTTCCGAAAAATGTAGATCAGCTTGAGAGCTTCATGAAGAGATGAGTTTTATTTGCATGTAAGTATTTTTTTTTCTAATACATTATTACCATTTAATTAGCATAATAATGGCTCGATAGTGTAGAAATTGGTAGTTAACCATGCTTAGTTGATGTATATGTTTTGTCTATGTGGATGACATATGTTAATTAGTAGTGGTAGTGATGTATTACTCGCTATAATTATGTGATTGACATTGTTTATTTAGATTTAGGCGAGAAATAAGACGTGTTTTGTCGCCATGATAGTGTAGATACTAAGTACTAACACTAGTGGTAGTAGATGACATATATGGTGGATGATACACACACACACGGTAACTAATATTTACATAGAGTTAATAGAAACGAAGTATGGTAATTCATTACTTTGTTACAGGGATAATAATGCGCTTGTGAGGCGCTTGTGAGTTGATATGAAGAGGAGGCAGGTAGGCGATGCATACAACTCCTTGAAGAAGATAGGAGAGCCCGCAGGGAGTAGAAGATATGCCTGCACACCTATCTTTATTCCCGTCCTTCCTTTTCATTTCCAAAAGATGTCATTGTATCGCATAGTAGTGTTCGGGTTTATGGTCGGTGTATCTTGCCATTTGTACTGTACGAATAGTGAGTCGAACATATACGCCCAATCAAATCTTAAATGTCATGTAATTCCTACATTTATTATAAACTCTTTTGTCGGGCTCAAAATCTTATCTTCGCCGCTCCATTCCCCCTTAAACTGACATAAGATTATTTTTTCCCATCGGTTCTCACCCAAACCTAACCTTAAAAAATATTGATCCGATAGATCACATATTAATTTTCGCATCTTTTAATCTTTATCTTTCATTTAACCCTAACTTTTGCATTCAAAATTCGTAACTTTTTACTAGAGGAGCTCACCTGATTTCCAACTCTTTTTTTTTACTAGGGGGGCTCACCTGCCGCGGAGCAGCGCTGCGGGTTTGCCTGCCACGGCTGTGTGTACCGCGTCTGTATGTCGCGGCCGGTGGGTGGGCATTATACACTCAATTGGTCTTTGCTAATACTGATACTGCTAGTGACAAAAAGAACTTCACCTGCAGCCGTGATATTTTTGCCATTCTAGTCCTAGTCTTAGCAGGGGACAAGCTACGCTGAATTCAGTGAAAAGACAGACCCCAAAAAGGTCTTTTGAGCCTGAAAAGCAGGGCAGAGGCCCAAAGCAGGCAGAGAACATCCTCATTCCGATCACATGGTAGAAAGCATTCGCATTCCAACCGAGGAAACAAGCAGCAAATTGTTAGTATTACCATCTTTACAAGTCTGACAAACAGTAGGAAAACCAGCCACTATGAGCAAGGTTAAGAGAGCGCAAATATGCAGTGCAGCTCTCAAGACCGTTTGCGCGCCACTGACCAAAGCAGCTTGCAGGAAGCCTTATTGCTGTTATGTACTGGGCTGGACTAAAATTTAGCCGACGAAAGGTGAAAAAAAGGAGGGAATTATGGAGGGAATCCGAAGGTGGCAATCTATGATCACTGGTGCTGAATGGAATTAGTTCCTCATCTTGACCGATTCTGGTGGTTGTTGATGTTGCTGTTATTCCTTGCTAAGGCATTAGGCTGCCAATTCCTGTTCCCTTGCTTCGGTAGATATTGTGGATCCACCATTTGTATATTTCTCTGCTTCTTTGCTGCATTGGTTCAAGAACGAAATTTTGAGATCATGATTAATCATGCATAGCACTCAAGCACTGAAATGAAGTCATCAATAAAAGAGGATAGTACAGATAAAATTCCACTACCAGGAAGCATCAGGACTTGTTTGATGCAGCAACCACCAACAAATAGTAAACTTATTTTTGTGACGGAGCACATACCGTTATCGAATTCTTGGTAGCCTTCCTGAAGCTTTCTCTTTGCCGCTGCATACTTTGCGAGTTCTAGCTTTGCTCGAACTGAGTTCTCATCATGGTGGCTCACCGGTTTCTACAGGTCGAGCAAAGAAATCAGACCAAAACAACATCTGCATCAATCAAACAAGCATATATATTTTTGTCGACAACACAATATCTCACATCAGATGGCGTTGATTGTGGTCTGCCTTGAGCTGGTAGGACATCTTGATGCTGCTTAGGCCTCACCTGAGGTCTCCCGAGACCTGAATCTGCATTTGAGGGCTTCGCAAGCATCGCCGCAATGAATTGCTCTCTTGTCTGCCCATTGCTCAGTTCTTGCGACCGTGACTGCCTCGTTGCAGATTGTTCTTGCGTCCAGCTCTGCTCTGGATCAGACCACTGGCCCGTTGGTGGTGGCTTTCTAACTGGTTCTTGGTTCACCAGATACCGCCGTCCACTGTCCCTGCCACTATTGTTCCTAATATCTGTAGATAATTCACAAAACAATCAAGATATCAAACACCAATGCCTAGCCAAGAGCCATCACACAGGGGATCCAGGAGGGTCTGATCACTCACTTCCATCATCATCCACCGCATCAAAGAAGTTAGAACCCGGGTTTTCCTGAGGGACGCCCAGATGGAGTTGTGTCAGATCATACCATGAACTATATAAGATTCCGGAGACACTGAATTGATTGATTCTCTGTAAATCCAATACCTCGGACAGCCAAATGGAAGTGCTAGGTGTGGCGAAGAGGGCGGCCTCATCCATGGAGGGAGAAGAGAGTCCACGATCTTCCTGCTCCAGGCCGGAAGGATGCATGGACTGAGGGGTGTGATCTGCGAATTGTTGCAGAACCGTTAACTATGTTATTAGACAAACAGAGACTCAGAGAGGGTAGAACTTGCAAAGATTGAACTGTTCTTGCTTTCTACCTACCAACAATGGCGCCGTCTCGGCTGCTCATCCACTCATCAACTGTGCGCTTCCAACCTCTTTGATTCACATCAAACATGCCAATGAATTTTAAAGACTAAAGAAACAACTATCAAAAACTAGGATAAGAACACGAACACCCAAATATATTCAAGAACACACCGACATACTCGATGAGCAATCGGACGAGCTGCCGAATCTGCCTGGAGTTGTGCTTCCGGAGGCTGCTCACCGCCTTTCCTATCTCAGTGACCTATCAGACGAATCAGAATGAAGACTAGTCAACAAGCGGACGAATTAAGCATGGACGAATCGATCAACGGGGGCGGTGGCGCTCGTCTCACCGTCAAGGTATCCACCGTGAGCTCCAACTTCTGCAACCGCCGGAGCAGCTCGAGCAACACCGCTTCCGACTGCAACAACAGAGCAGAACAGATTCAGTACCAGTTATTGCCAACCAACAACCAGCGGTACGGACGGCGGCGGCGGGGTGGAGGACAAGGGAAGAAGACCTTTTCTTGGTTGTTGAGGAGGACGGCCTTGATGCGCTCGGCCTCGGCGGCGACAGGGTCGTCGCGGCGTGGGGCGCCGTCGTCGGTGATGGCCTCGGCGCGGTCGGAGCTGCAGAGGCTGGGGACACTGGCAGCGCCCTCGGGTAGTAGCTGCGCCGGTGGCGCCTCGGCGGCGGCCCCTCCCGCAGGGGGATGCGCCGCCGCCGGCGCCGCCCCGGAGACCAGCAGCGCTGTGAAGAGGCGCTCGGCGATGGCGTCGCGCCTCACGCGGAGGGCGGCGGGGTGGTCGGACGCGGCGACGGTGATGGCCGCGTCGATGACGTCGAAGATGTTGTCCCCGGCGCCGCGGATTAAGCCGAGCCAGTAGTCCATCGACGGCGGCGCCATCGTAGACCAGCCGATCGGGCTAACCCACCAACCAACCTCCTACCAAAATCGCTCCTCCTCTCCTCGGATATTGATTAATTTACGTTCTTTTTCGGTTCGATTCGATTCAGTTCCTCCGGTACGAGGGAGTAACAATAAAAACTAAACAAAAGGCTACAGCTTTCCACACCCAGACGCAAGAACTCGCCAGGGATTCAGTGGGGTTGGCATTACCATCTCATCCCATCTGGCGCACGCAAGAACAAGAACACACGACCAAGAGAGGAGCAGCAGCAGCAGCAGCAAAGGTTTCCCTTTCCTGGTTTCCTTCTCGCTAAAATTCCGATCTTTGTCCTGTCTACCTGCGCCTAGCTATCCATCCCCCTCGCGACTCGCCCGACAGGAAAGAGGGAGAGAGACCGCAAGGGAGGAAAGAGGATGAGGAGGGAGGGGGGAACCAGTTCGTGGTGGTGTGGTGTCTGCTGCGATTGCTCGCGGATTACGAGCGCAACGCCGCAAACTCCAGCGCCCAAGGCCGTGCGGCGTGCCCAAGGGAAACGGTGAAGCCATGTGGCCGTTGCATTATCGTTACTGCACCAGTCTACCAGAGGCCCAGAGCCGTTTTGCTTCGGTTTGCCTTTCGGCAGATGGCTTTTGATTAAAAAAAATGTCTAGGTATCATCTAAATATTTTCTCCTTGACTATCATCTAAAATTTTGATCATTGAATTAAAGATCAAAAGGCCTTTTATTTTTGAAGAGAGAGATTTTTTTCAAGAAGGAGGAGGCAGAATTTAAGAGGGGCGAAGGGGGAATTTATGGCCATTGGATCTTTAATCTAACAGTCCTAAATCTAGATGATAGTTAGTAAGAAAAAATCTAGATAATGTTTAACAAAACCTAAAGAAGAATAGCAGTGTCGAAAAGAAGTGACTTTCATAAAAAAAAATTAGAAAATTAGGATTTGTGATGTCTATAAATCTATTTTAACATCAGAATGAGGGAAGCAGAAAAATCACTTTAGAAAATCAAGTGTTTATATTGACTTCTAATTTCTTTAAACAGAAGCTAATATAAATGCCCTGTTTAGCGGCTTAACTCGAGTTTTCTGGAAATTACTACAAGCACACGTGGTAAGGCAGCGGCGCCGCACGTAAGAACGGTGCATGTTCTGCAGTGAAACTACATGCAAATTGTTGCGTGAAAGGGGAGGGGGAAAAAAGAGATCGGTTTGGCCATCATCAAAAAGATAAGTATGGCTTTTGTATCATCGTATTTGCATGATAAATGACAATCCAAACTCCAAAGCATGTTCTGTATATACCTATTGACCGTAGTCTACAACCGCAAGTAACAAGTACTTGCTGAGTATTGACAACGTTGCAAGTATTAACAATGTCCTCTTTATGCAGCTTTAATAGTGCAGAAGTACTTACCAAATATATAATGCTTGTACTCAAAACAGTTGAGCATCTATCAGTGAAAACACAACTCGTGCATTCAAGGTTGGAACAAAGTCATTTGCCATTTCTTCGCCCCTTGGATTCTTCGATTGGAATATGTGGTCGCGTAAGTTGATGGAATGTGTTTCTTTTCTTTAGCGGACACCTTTACCACTTGCTATGTCTTACGATTGAACTAGTTGGCTAGTTGCCATCCACGGTGTGAATTGGGAAATCCTCCTTTCAGAGATTGTAAGACAATGGAAGGGAAGCAATAGTAACAGCCAAAAGAACTAAAAGAAGCTAGGCATGGACGCATGGTCGGTTGATTTTTATTTAAAAAAAACAATTTTCCATGAAGGAATGAACCTTGACTATTTCTCCTCTCTTTCTATGAGAGAATCGTAGCCTACCTTTGGAAATTGATTGTCTAAGGGATAAATTTAGGTGACGCCTTAGTGGTCAAGGTCGCTTCTACAGTAGGACTCATTCTTTTTAGGTGGTGATCGGTTCAACTGAAAAACTCGTGACTTATGGCTGAAAACACTGTAGCTAGCTGAAAAAACACTGTAGCTGACAGAAGCTTATTTAGCATAATTAAATTTAAAAAAATTAAAAATAAAAAATATGTTAGCCCATTACGTATAATACAAACAAATACGGGAAAAAAAGAACCGGCAAAAAAGCTCAACAAAAAGCCAAAAGTTCAGAAAAAGACGAAACTTATGAATAGTGAAAATAAGCCAGAAGCTGAAGCCGAGTTGATCAGGGCCTTAGCTTTTTCGATTGTTTTGGTTTTGACTTTTTTCAGTATTCATTATTTATTAAGCTAATAGACTGTATTTCAAAAAAACAAGGCTCTATATATCAAGCGCATAGAGGTCATATGCTTGATTCCCATCAACATTGAGTTCGGAACATTCGGCAGAATGTGAGTTAGCTTAGAGATTTTCTCAGATAATATTAGCTAGTCATATCCAAATGGACGACATGACACGGCCTGGTATGGGCCCGATTCGGCATAGGCCCGTTAGACACGGCCTGTTTAGCCAGTCAGCTTTAACGGGTTGTGTCGTGTCGGCCTATAGGCCGAGGTGGTGACACAGGCACAGTCCAAAAGGGGTTCATGCCGACCTAGTATGCGCGTGTTTAGTCTGATGGGCTGTTAGGCACAGCTAGCCTGTTCAGTTCAGCTCGAAAATTTTGAAAAAACGTAATAAAGACAAAATAAATTATGAAAATTATAGGGAAAAAGACACAATAAATTGTAGCAAAATACCTAATAAATATAAAATGTAATAATGAGTTTATTAATGTTTAAACGGCGGTCTCGTTAAAAACTCTGCCAAGTAAAAACTCAACTTGAGAAAACCTTAGCAAAGAAAAAATAGTACAGCCTATAGCTCAGCATTGTAGGTAAAAAAACAGAAAAATTATAATGTATGCATGGATGCTCTAAGAAGCGTCGGTGTCATCGGTGTCTTGACTGCCTTTGCTGCTGTCTAGATAGAGATTGTTGAATGCGTGTTTCAACTCCGTATCCACCACGCAGTATTGAGCTTACGCATCAGTTTGTTCTCATTCTTTAACCGTGAGAAGTATTTTTACTATCTCACTCATGAGACTTGCCCTTCTCTCCTCCAATGTTCTTCTACAAAGACTGAAAGCAGACTCAAAAATAAACTATCAAGACAAAAAATAGTTAACACATCTCGTGCTAATATGGATAGCACCGAATATGCTAACTTATGCTCGCGCCATCAATCCAAAGTTGTAAGACCCGGATTTTTCAATCCAAATCCACTGTGATTTTCTGCACTATTCCCTGGATCAGTAGATAGTGCTCACAGTTACAGTAATGAATATCAAAATACATATCATGCGGAAGCATAAATATAATAGTAGACTTACTCATGGGCCGATTAGGCCGAAATCATGAAATTGCAGCAGCGGAAGAACGAAGCACACAGGTGGGACCTTCAGGACATGCCCACAGCGACCAAGCGGAGGTTCGCGACCTAGCCCTTGACATCTTCATCTTCTCGCCGGCTTGTCCAATCTTGTTCTTTGAGGCAAGGTGATTTGATTCTGATTCTGAATTTTGTCGCAAAGCGGCGTGAGCACTCGACCCGTGCTCCGCGAGCCAATACACAGAATGCAAATAAATAGTATGCATGGCTTAACAAAGGAGAGGCTCGGGTTATTTTATTTGCCAAAAATCGCTTTCAGTAGCATTATTACTCTTATTTAATCAAAGTGTTATTATTGCTACCTGACTCCACACTACTATTGCCAAAATTGACTTAATCCACCGATATCATTCACATTCAATCCTTTTCATCATTGATTCAAAACCATAATCCAATAATCAATCTCATTTTCCATTATCTATCACTAGCTAATCCACAAATATACCTCCATCGAAAATTCAATTTACCAAAATTATAATCCACTAATTGATATGAATTCCCCCAATCTTCTCAGAAATTCAACTCATCCCTCTAGTAATTGATCATCTCCTATTAACTCCCATTCTCACTAATATCTTCCAAGAATTTATATTAATCGTTAGTGTAGTAATCCAACAATTTACCTTTGCACTCCCTAATTCTCCAAAATCATTGAGTATACTTTCACCAAGAATATCATTGACCAAGTATACGATTCACTATTATATATATGCACCAAGAATATCACTAATCAAGAATTATACTCCAATACTTGTATTATTTCTCCGATTCTGAAAATTCAATTAGATCATTTATCTAGCCTATCTATTCAACTGGACCCCACTAATTTATTTCTGCCAGAACCCACACTATCATTTCTTATTCATGATCGACCTAAATCCACCAATACCTTTAAGTACATGCTACAAACATCCATCTCCTTTACTCATGACCCTGTTTATTCCACCCATATTTTATTTTGTAAGAATAGAAATGCCACTACTTGAAATACAATACATAAAATTTCCTGAGACCTAGCAGCTTTGGAACAAAACATAATGTTCAAGGAATATTAACAAGATTTTCCATACATATGGCATCACACCATATATCTAATATCACCATAATTTTTTCCATACTTATGGCATCACACCATATAACATCTTTCAGCGTTATAGCCGCTTAGCTTACCATGGGACGACACCCGGACAACTCAAATCGGGGCTTTCGCGCCTCCATTTTTCCATTCCCGTTTTTCAAACATTTTTAAATAGAACTATATCTAGTTAAGTTCCCATGTCCGCCCTTGACCGTGGGCACGGCTATTCGAATAGTTTTAGACTCTGCAGAGTTTGCACACTTTACCCACAAGAGATAAATCCACTCATTGCCCCCACATGATTCCTTAGCCATGCGGTTGAGTAGACTATCACAGGACCTTTACAATGCATTTTTCCTAGCAGAGTTACGTCCGCTAAGGTTTCCACTTCTTTCAGGGTACGACCACCCTTCCAGAAGCCCCCTCTTGCGCCGTTACGTCGGAGGATGTGGCCACCCTCTACCCGCCCGTGGTCACACCGGCGCAACTCATACTAAGTCGATGCAAATTAGTTAGCCCTGCCTACACTTTGCCAGCTTGTGGTTGTACTTGTTGTACACTGGGAGGTCATCACAAGATTCAGTCCTTGTTGGTATCTGGGCGGTCAACCACTAACCCACTTTGTGCATCCACTGCACCACACATACACACCCTCGAACCATCCGCCCAGATAATTAAGCAAGTTGGGGGTTTTGAGAGTATAAAATAATCATACCAACATATATCAGTCATTACCACCATGACTGTCCAAACCAGTTTCACATGATTAAAAGTGATGCTTGGGCGTTCTCACGCCCATGAGTATCTAAGCAACACTAAGCATGGCATATAATTACGGACTTATTTTTGAAAGGTTACTATTGTAATTTTGCTAGGGCGACAAAGTTCACATAATCAAGTAATCCAAAGGATGTGTAATATTATTCAAGACAAGCAATTGGGCATATAACTAGAATCAATTAATCATGTATTTGCATATAAAATAACAGCATGCAATTTGATAATTTAAACCAAGGTAGTTTGCAGAAAATGTAGGTTCAACATGGTCAAAGTGTTGACTCGCCTGGCGCGGTTTACCGCAATCTT
Organism: Dendrocalamus sinicus; assembly: GCA_036346575.1. Classification (NCBI taxonomy): domain Eukaryota; kingdom Viridiplantae; phylum Streptophyta; class Magnoliopsida; order Poales; family Poaceae; genus Dendrocalamus; species Dendrocalamus sinicus. Next base: position 2,570,611 of record CM070660.1, on the reverse strand, counting down.
GAGCTCGCTCATAGCTTTCTCTTGGGCTTCTGGTCTTTATCTTCGCTTCGCTCTTGATCACGCCTGATCCTTTGATTCTTCAGGATTCCACTATCTAGCTACACGCTAAATGACTGAATACAAATAAAGGCAAATAACTCAAAAGATCTAAATAAATCCAAATACTTTAAATGCCCAATTTACTTTAAATTATGCATTTATTATAGTTTGAGAATAGGAGGATGATTTGGCTTAGTGTGTTGCAAACACAGCAGTAGCTGGGTTTGAGTGAGAGAACGAGTTATCTGAATAGGTTTACCGTGAGGGAAAATTTTAGGATAATAAGGGGTCATAAGTGAGGAAGTATCTACAGGGATTATTTACTTTGGAAAAGAAGTGGCCAAACATAGCCGATTGGAGAAAGATGAGGTTCAATCTTTTTATTAATGACCTCTTTTATTATTTTCGTATTTATCAAGGAAGTTCCATGAGTTAGGGTAGACCTATGTATCGAAGTTCGAGTCTGGCTGGGTATGTATTCCTTGCAACTCAGGTTATGGTAAAGGCAACCTGGATTGATGAATGAGATCTGTACTTATTCTATAAATCTTTTAGTCGAAGGTATTATAACATTTGGATATCTTTATTAAGTTTTTAGAATAATCTCTGATATAGGCTTTTACTTATTAATTAGATTAAGATAAATAGCAAGGGCTCATTATTTATTCTTATATGGTAACTAATTAGAATTTAAATCTCTAATAATCCCATTATCATATTTTATGTATTTTCATTCATAGCTAGGCTAAATTTAAGTTGAATTAGGATCCACTCATATGGGTCCTAACTTGTTATATATACAATTATGCTTAATACTATTATGCACTAAAGCTAGTGTCAAGATTTAATTAGTGGTACCATTATCATTTTATTTGCACCTTTGTTATTACTGAGCTTAGTTTTATATATATATTTTTTAATTTTTATTTATCTAGCAAAGCTTGGCATACAAGGTAATATTTCATAATTTCTATTTGCTAAAATATATCACTGAGGTTTGGTTAAGGTGGCATGACAAATATTGGGCATATATGTTTACATGCTAATTAAGGGCCAGCTTTATTAAATATATACATTTATCCCAAGGCTGCTTCTCCTAATTAACGCCTTAATATGTAACTGGATTTGCAATGTAAACATTAAAGTTACACTAATTATTTATCATGACAACTAATCCGAATTTAAATCATACATACCAGGCAATAACTAATCCATGATTAGACATTTATTAAGCTCATGTATATTCTAATAAATTTTGTACCTTCTATGGATGTATGTTTTAATTAGAATTTATTAACTTGGACTATACGCTAAACCACATTTCATTATTGCCTTTAATTGTTAATTAGATACCAATTAAAAATTTAAACCACATTAGTTGCTCATGCTGTAAATACTCAATATAAATTGTTGAGTAACCTTATTTTACATCCTAACTAAATTTATTATATTCCCTAGGTTATTTCCCAAATTGTTCCTTAGTCTTTACTAACTATCATGAGGTTCAAAACATGTAATAAAACAAAATGTAGAATGGGTTGGTCGGTGGGATCGATCCCGGGACCTCACATCGCGGGTGGTAGGTGACAGGCGCTAGTGACCACGTGGGCTGCGGCCATTTAGTGATATCTGAGGGGAATCAATTTAGAAGAGGAGTGACAGTTTGCTGTGGCCAAGCAGAGGAAGAACAGAGGAGGCATCGGGCGGAGCTCGGCCAACGGCGTCGCCGGCGGGTGACGGCCGGGGAGGCGCCGGAGACCGCTGAAATGGAACCTCCCCGAGGCGGGGATGCCACTGGGGGCGACGGCCCTGGCTATGAGGCTCGGTGGCGGGCCTGCGGCGGTGGAGAGCGGACGGCCGAGAGGGTGGAAAGGGGCGGCGGCGTCGGAGGGGAGAGAGGGAGCCGAGTTGCGCAGAGCATGAGGGGCTCGGAAGTCTCACCTGCGGTTATTCGAACCGGAGGGGTTTGAGGCGGGCCAGCGGCGTGAGGCGGGGTCGGGCGGCGATGGCCCATGGTGCGGGCGGCGTCATGTGCGGCGTCGGCCAGCCGACGGTGGGGTGAGCTTCGGTGTACCGAGGAGACGCTCTCACCGCATGGAATTGGCCCGAGGTCGACCGAGGTGGAGGCGGCGGGAATGGCGGCGCCGGCCAAGATGAAGGAGGAGCGGGCGTGACACACTCGGGTGGTAATTTCTCAATTAAACATGTCGGGGGGCGGTGGACACTCGGGCGCACGCCGTGGCGTGGCCAATCTGTGGAGGGGAAGGCCGGAGTGACCGAACGGCGTGAAGTGGCGGCGGTGGCGCGCTTGCTCACGTCGGAGGGAAAAGAGGAAGGGGAAGGAGGAGAGGTGGCGCAGAGCCTCTTATGGTCACGGGTTAGCTGTCGAGACCGTGGGCGGTGCAGACAAAAACCGTGGGCGACAGCAGTGAGGTGCGGCGCATGGCTGCCACGAGGCGGAGGAGAACTGCGCGCAGCAGAAGAAAAAGGAGAGCGGGCGCGTGGGAGAAGAAAGAGAGGGAGGGGAGGCGCTGGCAATCGGGGCCCCTGGCCAGAGAGAGGGGGCGCGGGTGGAGGCGGGACCCATGCGGTCGGAGTGAAGCGCTGGGAGAGTTGGGCCGGGCCGGGGGTGGTGGCCGGCCGGCTGCATCTCTCTCTCTTTTTTTTTTGAATATCCAATCTTTGGTTGTGCATGCTAATTAAATTATGAAAAGGAATATTCTTTCTGATTTCATTTTATTAATTTAAAATGGGTATTCAAGACTTTGGTAATTTGAATTCACGACCTATAATGTCATTTTACATCATCACTATTTGTATTTTATTCATTCACTTTTTGTTGCTATTTATGTCACTATTTTCAAAATGAGATTTTCTATTTTTACTTAGATTTCTCTCTTCTTATACTGGATCATCTTTTCAGATTCGTATTTAAAATTTTGAATTTCCATTATTTGTATATTTTCGCTTGCTCCAAATTTTGGAATTTCAACCAAAATTTTAGAACACACCATAAAGATCCAAATCCAAGTAGAATATATTGCAAAAACATTTCAAAAGCTCCACATTTTCAAATGTTGAATTTTCGGGATGTTACAAAAGTGTTGACGTTCTCTATATAGTGAGGCACGAGATCGCTGTCCAAAAAGACTGATAGTTTCCCACACGCCCTGGTATGGATTTCTCTAGCATTTGATAATGTATAGCTTGATCTTCCGGATGATCCTGGTGCACTAAAGATTTTGCCCCATATATTTTTCTTCTTACCTATTGTGGGTGCCAGTGGATGTCATTATAAGCGAACTCTTTGAAACTTATGCTCGTACTTCTGACAAAATTCAGACAATTAATATTTCAAATTTTATATCACAATGAAGACAAATAAGAACAATATAAGTATATGAAATTAATGTTGTTACCCCTTTTCTTGACTGTATGCTAGATTTTGAATTTTCAGATTTTTCACAAAATTATTTCAAATTTTGCCAAATTATCACAAAGTGTATCACAATTTTTACAAGAGAATTTGAAGAAGAGATTGCTGGTTTGTGTGTGGCTGAATTGGAGTGTATACTGCCTATTGTATAGAAAATTTTGTTTTTTTATTTTTTCATACTTTAAACTTGCAAATGACCATAAAAATAACTATAAATTTTAAAAAAATATGATCATTATTCATGCTAAACAGGCCATGCTTACTATGCCATGCTCAGGCCAAACGTGCCTAACAGTCATATTCCTATGCCAAATGAGCTATGCCAACCAGGCCGCTGTGCCGCATGGACCATGCCCTGCTGTGTTCGGTACTATACGTACTGTGCCGGCACGCTTGTCTGAGGCAGTGGGCCAAGCATGACTCACCCCCCTCGTGCCGTGCTGGCCAGCCTAACACGTCTCATGCCGTGCCGTGATGTGGGCCATGCCTATAGTACCAGACTATGGGCTGGCCCGCTAGACACAGCTCATTTGGACACCTTATTAGTTCTATATATTGTGTGTCGCAATGTTTTTGAAGAAAAATTACTGGAAGCTGGGAAATTTTTAACAAGGCCAGGCATTTTCATTAAGCAATTCGGAATTTAACGTACCCATATTTCCTGAATAAAAATCACGCATAGATTTTTGGAAAACGAAAAAAAAATGCTTAAGTTGTTCTATTCACATAGGCCCCCAACGTGGAAACGGAGTCAAGGAAAGTGATTGTCACTCATGCATGGAGGACCATCTTTTGTTGAATGGACCAAAGAAGTTTACCCATACGGTTATGCCAACTAAAAAACAAAGCGTGTATTATGGTCTTGGCTAATTTCCATCTTTTGACTTTTTTTTGTAGCCTCTGCTCTTCACATTTAAATTGACTGAAAATAAGTTTTACAATAAAATGCAGGAACAATCAAAGTGCCATCTTGACGAGCAATAAGAAACCAAACAGTTCTCACAAATCATGGCAAGAACAATTCTTTGTGCCAAGGCAGGTTGATGCAAATGCAATCGCCTGTACAATTTAACTACACCTGCAAGTGATTATACTACAACAGTGCCAATTGCTACAAACATGATCTTTTTTTCCTTTCTAGGGAAATAACTACCGCAACGCGAATAATACAAAAGAAGGGAAAAAAAAGAGAAAAAAAAGGTTAAAGAGCTAATGTATTCTAAATAGCTTTTAGCTTATAAAAATTAGAAGCCAAATATCTTCGTTGTTTGGAAGGAACTAAGGTCTCGCTCATTCCGGTTTGAGCTTCTGGTTTCTGATTTATTTTTCACTATTCCTGAATTTCATTTTTTATGGCTTTTTAAAGCTTTTTTTACTGTATTCGTTTGCATTGTCCGTAATAGGTTAACTTATTTTTTTCTCTATTTTTTAATTTTTTTTTTGAAATTTAGCTACGTCAAATAAGTCACCATCAACTATAGTATAATTTCAATCAATTATAGTATAATTTTAGTTATAAATTAGCTTATTTTAACCCAACTAAGCGGCAGGTAAGACCAAAGTTGTTACTGCTGTCAATTATTTTTAGGTTTTTTCGGCTCACCGCACCGTAGTCTGGTTAGATCTGGAGGTGAAGCTGTGCAAGGATACGCCCGTCCGGCACACGCGCCGAGGGCGTCAGCGCTGATGTCTTTCGGCTCCACGTGTTTGCCGCCGACGAGGACGCGCAAAGCTTCGTACGCTTCCGCTCGGCAGGACCGGAGGCTGCCTGCCGACAGGTCGGTCACCCATTCGCAGCCGCACTGTCACGCCCAGACCAGGTCAGGTCACCGCCCGGGGACGCGTACGTGCTGCGGCGTGCCAGCCTGCCAGGTGTTACGTGCACCATGTGATACAGTACTACTCGTCACTCTATTCCAGTCTTTGGCCCGGTTTGGCACGGCTCCACTACACAGTAGAGCTGTTTTTTTTTTGACTTCACACGTGGAGTCGGAAAAAGCTATTTTTTTCAGCTCCTTAGGTGGAGCTACTTTTGTCTCAGCAGGTTTTAAGAAACTCCTTGGGTGGAGCTATTTTGCTTTACCCTGTTTGGCACAAAATAGCTCCAAACAGCTCTAAGAAGCTGGTGGTGGAGCTGTGTCAAACGGGACCTTTGTCTTTCCACCTGGATTGGTATCGCTCTTCTTTTCTTTTACGAAACTACCCGCGTTGTTCTTCTTGCCTTTGGGTTTTCCTCTGACAAAATTAGGGCTTGCGTGAGTTTCACGGGAATTAAGTTATTTTTTTCGCCTGAAGAGAAATTTGCGTCCTCTCCCATCGTGAACAGGAAAGGGTACTGTGACCTTCAAGCAAAACAATACTTACACTTCACTCATTTTAACTTAAACGTCTAACTTCTGACTTATTTTTACTATTCATAAATTTTGTCTTTTTCTGAATTTTTTTGCTTTCTTTGAGTTTTTGTGCCGGTTCTTTTTTCCATATTCGTTTGCGTTGTCCGTAATAAGATAACATATTTTTTCTTTTTTCTTTTTTTTAAAATTTAATTACGTCAAATAAATCACCTTTAGCTACAGTGCAACTCCAGTCATAAACTATTATTTTTCAGTCCAACCGAAGCACACCTTATAATCGAGGGAAACCATCTTCTGATATGACGGTAATCTGTCCTTCTTCCGTGCGGCTAATTAATTGTTGTCCACCGCTGATTGAACTTGCACTAAAAACTATTTCTTAAAACACACACACGATGTTACTTGTCAATAACAAAGCATAACAACATAGTACCTTAACTTAGAACAGAATGATAATACAATAGCTTGGCAAAATGTGATGGTGCACGCCTATCTTCTCGAGGGAAACATGATACACGGTGCCAAAGAAGAAAATAAACATGAATCATGTGCGTGCGCGTCGGCGTAGCCCACGTGGTTTCCGTGGGGCCATCGCTTCGGTGGAGCCAAGAGGCATCAGTTGCTCAAATGGAGTACCCGATATATATGGGATTACGTGAATAATCTAGCTCCTTGCATTGTAAATAAAATTGTAAAATCTGCTGCTCCTACACGTGAGATCCGGCGTTTAAGCTGCAGGTTTTGTGACACCAACTGCCCTTCCTGTAGGCTGCGGTTAGCTGAGCAACTCTGCACTTACTGAGACGACGCCAATATCTCTCTCAATTGGTAGATAATTTCTGGTTATCTATTTTTTTAACTTATGATTTATGGCTTAGAACTTATTTGAATAAATAAACAGAACGACTTCGTCACTGTTTTTCAAAGCAACTTATTGTGTTAGCCTTTTCAAAACTGTTTATGTATATTTGGTTCATTCACACAAACGCTTACGATAGAATCAAAATCATCATATCTCTACTATTATATAAAGGGGAGTTGGTGGTTGTCGGTGCGTTCTTCTCTCCACTCTCTACAGCCATCCGATTTGATCTAGACCATTCGTCTCTCTCCTCCTCTCTCTCTCTCTCAGGATACCACCACCCACCCCCTCCACTTTTCACATCTCCCTGCGCATTCTGGCCACCCTTCTCTCTGTCGCTTGCTCTTCAATATTTGATGTGTGAAGCTGGCCAGACAGTAAGTTCTGTCTCACCATTTTTATGACTCTATTGTAACACACAAATCTCTAACCAGTATAACTATGCCGAAAATAACCTTAACCTACTGCAGGGCTGGAGGCTGCGGACAATCGCCTCGTACAGTCGTAGTACGCCATCCATAGCAGCCAGCCAGCCCGGCGGCACGACTGTCGCTTGATGGCGAGTAACAACTAGCAACAACTAACAACCGGCTACACTTGGCCGAAAAGAAGGAAGAAGTCTGTAGGTTAATTTACCTTCCTTCTTGTCGAGAGATCTTCGTAGGCTGTTCGGTTCACAAGTCGTGCTAAATTAGCTTTACAACATATGCATGCACTCCTGGTCACGACGAATGGGTAACTGTCCCGCTGAAATCGAAACATTGATTAAAAAATATATGTAGTCTATTTACCGGTCCATATCGCCATACCGGTGATTTCAAACCCTTCGCGTGCGTTGCTATACGCGTGGGTTTTTTTTGACTTCTAGGGCTACATATTGTTATTTTTGTTTAATTTCTTTTGCGTCACACATAACAAGAGTAGAAAGATACAAGGCTTATTCATATTGACTGCAGTTGATAACTTTTAGCCATGATTGATGATTTTTAACTAAAAATAAATAGTAATAGCTGAAAAAAGTAACTTTTAGAAAGAAAACAGAAGTGGTAGGGAAAGTAGCGGAAAGTTATGTGTATGAGACAGAAGTGAGAAGGGTGAGATGTGTGATGACTCATGACTTATCTCTAGAGCTATACAGAAACAAGATGAACTAAGAGTAGCTTCAGAAAATCAGATGTTTATATTTATTTCTGACTTCTCTAAACAAAAGCCAATACTCCCTCCGTTTCCGTTTACTTGGTATTTTTTGATCAAGTTTTTCTTTCACAAATACTTGGCACTTTGCTATTTTTAATGCAAATTTTTGCTCATGTACTTGCACATATAGCAAAAAAAAAATACATAACTTTACTATTTCTTGCGGTTATTATTCATCATAGTGGTTAGTTGCTAGAGACATTTTCTCTATAATACAAACAAAAAATAGTTGTCTGAATATATGTACCTACTCAAGAACACCAAGTAAGTAATCTAAAACGAAGGGAGTACGAAAAGACCCATGATCGAGGGGAAGGGGGTGTTGATTGATGATTGGTGACCGCTCGACCTTATCGAATGCAAAAGGCAGACAGGAAATTGGCCCACAGGGATCCTGATTCCTGTATCACTGTATCAGGTCTGCATATCCGGTAGAAACGGTAGCCCACAAGCTTTGCTTCCCTGCAGATGGGCGGTGGTGACCGCGACGCAGCACGCCGGAAAGGATCAAAAGTCTCCTCCTCGACAGCTGTGGCTCGCGACCGGATGAGCGCCGGCTCGCCGGTTCTTTTCATATCACGAAGGATTTCGGTGCCGTCCAATCAGGCCAGGTGTCCCCTTTGCAAACGAGAGAGAGAAAAACCTTTTCAGAAACGGATTCCCTTCGCAGATCATGATTCCCAACAGGATTGTTTTCTTGGAACGGGTCTTTACCGGGTACAATTAGATGGGTCTAGCTTTCCTGAAGAAATGAAAAAAAGGAGCAAATTTCTTTGGGTGTTTTGAAGGAGATTTCAGATTTGTGGTGAATGGTTTTTTTTTTTAATTTTTTGCTCAGCTTGGAGAAAACGTCGACGACCACCTGTGTGTGTGAACTGCGCGTGCTTCGACGACGGCGCTTCTTGCTTGCGTGCTGGTTAAGTCGGCCACAGCTTTTAAGTCTTCGCTTTAATATATATCCAAACAAAATCGTACCGGCTCAGGAGGTAAACGATCTGTTCTTTTAAGTTAAAAGCGGGTGATTTTTGATTTTTTTTTTTTTGCTACAGTATCTAACTTTCAAACATAGTATTTTCTCAAGACGGGGTCTACAAATTAAACGATCTACACGTTAAAAACCCAACATCTGTACCAACCAAAATCGCAAGTGAGTATCTGTCTCTCCGTAATTTGTATCGTAAACATCCAAAATTCAATAATCTCAGCCAAAAGCCATAAACCACAGCAAAAAAGAACAGACCCAAAGCTAGCCTTTGATCTAAACGAAAATATTTTTTTGTTTTCTCTATAACAAGAATAACATTAATCTTAAAATATATAACGAGATAAATAATATTTATATTCTATTTATTATATTTCAAAAATTATATAAATTACCATTGAGAAATACATAGGAGCACATCTTAAACCTTTTTATTCTGCTCTCCAGCACAAGTCGGCCTGCTCCCGCCTAGGCCCTGCAGAAGAGAAAATCGGCTTCACATTTATTGCTACAGTTTTGGGCTTTTTTCCCAGTTTTGTTAAAAAGACGAATCGTATTGGTGCCCATTAAGGCTGCGGGCCGCGGCCCATTAGTTCCACAACGATGTGGAGCCACTGATATGATTATATGAAGTCTGAAATCAAGCAAGAAACACACATGGTGTCCACTCCATAGCTTCTTTTGTCTTTTTTTTAAAAAATTGTTTTGGTGCATCATGGTTGTTACATCAATGGTCCTTGGGTGAAAACGTCCATATTTGGTACGTTGGTTTGTTGAGCTCACATGCTATAAAATGGCTTCGGGATAAATCTTCGTCATCGTTTTGAAATGACTTATCAAGATAGTCTTTTTGAATAGGCTTATTGGTATTCGGTTTATACACACCCATCATCTCATCTGCTGACTGCTGAGTCCGACTGCCATGGCAGCGCAAAAACCACTGTCAAGAGCCACTGGAGGGAATTTAATCTAGTATTGCAAGTAAAAGGGTAAAATATCTGACTTTATAGTAGAGAAAGTACCTGTGCTCCCGATCAGAATTGAACTTTTCCTGCCCTTGTGCTGTTGTGCAGCGGTGCTATATGCCGTCAGATTACCACCACTTTCTGCAGAGGTTAGGACCATGCATATACTATACGCGAGCCTGGGACTTGCAGACTTGCAGTAGTAGTATCCAGTAGAGCAGAGCTCACCTCAACCAGCATAAGCAAAGAAGGAATTCTATCACAAGCAGCTCAATTCTCTTGTTTGGCCATGATGCACTTCAGGCTAGGTGGCTGTTACATGATTGAGCTCAGCTCATCCAGCAGAAAGATACAAAAAGGAGCACGAGGAGACTTGAAGCCTGAATCACCAAATATGCAAATATGCTAATGGAATTCGTGTCTGGATGAGTTCAGGAGCTTCATAATTAATTATGATGCATGCTTTTCTTTTCAAGAGATCCATAATTCTATGTTCCTACCACTACTACTCCATCTTCTAGCACTAATGACGCTGCCAAATATTTTTGTTTCAGCTATGCATGATGGCAGACATGACATGGATTGCTCCCTAAATTATTCAACTCGAGTAACATGGCTAGTGTCGTTAAGGGATATGCTTTCTAGACACCGAAGTGAGCGGACTTGGAGGCACACTCTGCTCGAGTTTATACAACGCGTGATATGACGTGAACGGATCAGATTGACAAATTTTACCTTGGTTTATACAGTGCGTGTTCAGAAACAAATGCCAAAATCCCAGTGTGATATAGACAATTTTGCCTAGTTTAATTACGGAGCCTTTTCTTTTTAGCTTCTAAAAACTAGACCCATTAGCATAAGCCAAAACAAAAAAAAAAAAGAATAGACCCATTAGCATTTAGCAAACATAGCTTCACGGCCCCAACGTTTGGATGAGTCGTTTGTGTTGTATCCGAGGTGTAAACAATGCTTTCCTAAGTTGGGTATGCATATATATGTTCTGTTCTTTTCATCTACAATTGATAGTTTATAGCTACGGCTAATGGTTTTTGGCTCTAGTGCAAGCGTTTAGGTGAACTAACCAAATGTCGATAAGCCATTTTAAAAAGACTATCTCATTAAGTTATTTTGAGACAGTGATAGAAAAGTCATCCTATTTGTTTGCTTGACGAAAATTATAAATTATAAATAATAAGCTGAAGGGAATTAGACCGTATATTCGTACACCGTGCACGGTTTGTTTCTTGGCTCGGCGGATACCATCCTACATGGCTTGTTCCAGGGAAACCATGCTCCAAGTCAAAATCGAGCACATGCAACGATAACAAGCCAAGGGGACGGATTACATGCCCTCCATGTCGTGTTCATTTGAAAAATGGGGAAATATATAAAAATCATGTCACAACTAAACAAGCTATACATGTCATCGCTAGACTTTAGACGTTGATATAGATAAAAAAGAAGTCCAAAACAACCTAGCAGTGCTCGGTTGGGCTTAAGTTTTTGGGCTTTCAACTTATTTTTCACTATTCATAAATTTCGTCTTTTTCTGAACTTTTGATTTTTTTATTGAGCTTTTTTGCCGGTTCTTTTTTTCCCGTATTTGTTTGTATTATATGTAATGGGCTAACATATTTTTTATATTTTTAAATTTTTTAAAATTTAATTATGCTAAATAAGCCTCTGTCAGCTACAGTGTTTTTTCAGTCAGCTACAATATTTTCAGCTATAAGCTATGAGCTTTTAAGCCCAACTGATCACCAAGCCTCTTGCTCCGTTTGAGTTCTATCAGCAATTAAAGCCTCCTGCAACACAAAAATTCCATAAAAAAACTCATATGAAGCAGTTTAGTTTTCGTAGAAAATTTGGATGACACATGACCCATGTGTCTTTATATTATGGCCCGGCGGTTCTCTTCTTCTCTCGCTATGAGAATAAGACAGAAAGTTATAGATGCATCACCACCTCACTCTTGCTCCCGTCATACGCACACACCACTTACTTATTTTTATACTACCCGATTCTTCTTCTAAAAGATATTTTTTAAGTTACTACTATTTATTTATAATCAAAATTCATAAATTACAACTAAAAACCAATTCGACGCGCTGTGAACTCCATATTTCAAGTACGAAAAAATATTAAGAATTTTGAAGTTCACGATCTCATGGCGTACTCGAGGTGTGGAGGGGGGGAGTCGCATCGGCACCGTCGGGTTGGTGGAGGGTACCCGCCATCAACGGAACGGTCGCAGATTTCCTCTGACGCTCCCTGCGCCGAGCCTCGTCCGCCCGATCTCGATCGGACGAAGGACACGGCAACGCTGAGAGAATCTCGGGAGCTGTCCCGCAGTTTGTGGCGTCGGCCGCGCCTGCCTTGTCCGGTCCGGATCGCACTCGCGCGGTCGCACCTGACCCCGTTCAGTGCCCCGCCTTCTGCCCTAGATCTTCTGCGCCGATGGTCCTGTGTGATTTTAGCTGCTTCTCCCTCCTCTTGGACGTTTCCGTGATTGCGATTCCGTCCTATTGCATTGCTGTCCTGTTTTTGGTCCTGGTACTACGGAATTTTAATTAAAGAAAAATTAAAAGTTAATACTAACAATCAGTCTCTCAAGATAGGTTTTTTACTTCTCTCATTTTAGGAATAAATCAGAGAGTCACGGATGCATCATTCATACTACTCTTTTTGCTCCTGTTAGAGCAAGTCTTATATCTGACCCTATTTGATCAGATGATCTTTACAAATACCACTCATATAGTAGTTCTGTAAATTTGAAGGCTATATGATCCACCCTTTCTCTCACAAAGTTTCTTGATTCTTGTGCTTGGTGGCTATAAGCTTCTGACCCACTTCTTTTCTCTCTCCTCCTCTCTCTCTACATACATCAAGATACATGACCATTACTGACCTCTTATAATACTTGCTCTTACACGCACGTATATCTCCCTCATTTTCCCCGTCGCTCATGCTCTCTTTCTTAAAGTTGCTTATTTAATCATTACTATTTATTTTCAGCTAAAAATCATCAGTAAAAACTAATACGAATGCTTCTTTAATCCATGCTTAATTTGTCCTGACTGTCCAGGTTTTTCCCCCTATTAATACAACCAAAGTATGCCGGCGCCCGGCAGTATCATGTTGCCCTTGACTGCTCCAAATACATCTTGACAGATTTGATATCGCAACAATTACAGTGGGTGAATTAATTTATCATCCAACATGAGCGTACGCTGATATGCAGTAGTATTACAGTCGTAGACTCTGTTCTTTTTTAGTTTTTTGTTTCTACTTTTGATTTTTCTATAATAACGAAATTTTAAACGGAGTGTCTTTTCAAGATGATATCTACTAGTTAGTTGTAGTATATACTATACCGACTTCATTTATATCGGCAAAAACTGCACATGAATTTCTGTTACTTTGTAATCTCTCGCACAAACAGCCCAAAAATTACAAACCGCAATTAAAAGTCATAAGTCTCAATAACAAAGAACAGACCCTTACAGATGACATTTAGGGGGGAAGCAGTTATCCAAATCTCGACGCATTGGAGAGAACTTTATTTAAGAAACAAACAAGTGATCACACGAAAGATAGGCAATCTGAACTTTTGCAAGTGGTGCCGCTCGATCGAGCACAATTTGCGCGGGGATACACACATTCATCCTGTCTTTCTCAAGGGAAAGGTGAAATGATTGTTTGCGGCCTTCCACAGTTCCACTCACGGTTTCTTGTCCATAAATGACAATCAGACAACTTATCATTAGCTTACACGCATTAATCAATGTGTTCTTTCATTTAGCCCTCAGTACATATCCTCATACCCCTTCTTAACTCTCGACTAGATCTATATAGAACTGTTTTGGTTACAAGTAAACTCTTCATTTCATAGGAGCATAATATTTAGAGTCTGCTAGCTGTCACCCTTTTTTTATATATAATTTTAGTAATCCTATCGTACTTATGAGAGCAGCATATTACTGACTTATGCTTAAGATTGATGCTTGATGCTACATAAATATCAACCAACACTGTAGTTTTTCGGTATCTATAGCACTGTGTGACAACTTTAGGTCTAAAATAGCCGCCGCATAATTTTACAAATTACAGTGGGTACGCTCTTGTGTGGCCCTAGCAGAACAATAATAAGCCGCTCCCCAGAGCGCCATCCCATTCAAAGATCGCACCCGCTCTCCTAGCTGAGAGAGAACAGAGCGAAGACCGCATGAGAGAGAAACCTCATTTCATTGCCAAAATCTCCCAAGATTTGCTCCACATTTCCGCAAACCTCTCGCCAAATCAACCCCATTGTGCGCGCGAACAGGCGGGTGGAAGCAAATCGAGTTGCAGGATCCGAATCCCATTCGAGCGGACGGTTTCCAATCCGAACGCGGCCGCATTCAACTAGGGTTAGCTCTCCGGTAACCTCCCTTTTCTTTTCTGCCCTTTTTTTCCTGTGTTTTTTTGTTCAATTTTGAACCCTGCGTGCTTGGGAGGCGGAAAGTTTTGATTTTTTTTAAAAAAATTTTGTTAGTATGATTCTGCTCTTGCTGCTGTTCGAGGTGTGGTGAAATCTTTAAGCAAATGATGTTAGATTTGATGTTATGATCGGTTTACGCAAGGAAGTACCAAATTACAGTCTCGCATTTCCGTGGAGTGGTTGGGTGGTTAGCAAATAGCAATGCAACCTAGCTAGAAAAAGATGTCCAAATAATGAAGTGATACGGCTGTACGTCAATTTTAATTTCCTTGTAAGTGTCGTATAGAACCGTGTATGTACTGAATAGCTACTAGAATTAAATTGACTTGTAGCTTATTGAGAAAACTAAGTTTAGCTATGGTTTTTTTTGTAGTTTTATTTGTTTTTTTAAGAGTACAAGGACTCTCACACGCACCCCAAACGCACACCCACACACACACATTCGCGGGTGTGTCCCTAGCAGACGACTAATCTAGAGCGGAGGCCTGAACCTCATGAAGCATGGATATACGCTTTGATCACTGAATGCACCCAAATGTGCTTGTACTCTTCTAGTCTGGACTACAGCCCAAGGAAAGGTGGGCAGCTTGCCAAGCGACCTACGCTCGCCCCTCAATTTTATTTGTTCTAAGAATAGTTAATTTGTTTCGTTAATGGCTTTTTGTTTCCCTTACTAACTGTTTTTTTGTCGATGCCAGCTAGAAAGTTTGAAATTTCTTTTATATCGAGGCCTAATAGAATTCTGTTGTTTAACCTTGTAATTCTTTTGTTACTTTAGTTGTTTCAAGAGGAAAAAATGTGTGTTACCAGGATTAATCCTATACATTAAACTTTTGCTTCCTGCCATCTTAGCTTTTTTTTGTTAACTAATGTTTCCCACTGACCACTCAAACTGTACATGGAGATCCTTTTCCTTAATTCATTGACAAATCTGCACTCTGGGCCACCTAACTGTCCTCCTTTTTAGTGGAATTCAAGACAATGATGTGAAAATTAGTTGGTTCTCCTGATCTCAGTTACTTCTAGTACAGATTTGTAGTTGTGAGTTTAGTGGCGATACTGTAAGATCATGTGATGTTCATATTTGCATCATATAAGGGTTGCTACTAGCACTGATACACAGCTAGATGATACCGTATTGCTCTTACAGCTTGTTTCTGCCTTTTTATTTCAAGGTTCCACACTGCAATTTTCATTCCGGTGTTATTTTTGCCTTCCTTTATTTTGACGCATTTTGCCATCTTTTTATGTTTATGAACTTAACAGATAATCGTGATGTATCAAACATTTCCACTAATGGTATATTTCATTGTGGCCATTTGCGAACTTTGAGGCACTGACGCTTGCTTTTGTAGAATCAGGTTTGAGGGTTACTTACCAATGACTCGGGCATCGACTGTTGATTTTGGACGGAGGACACAGAGTGAGGTCCACTGGTCTGGGCCGCTGCGTCCAGTAAACTTCGTCAGAAATAAATTCCCGACCTACAAGAATGGTTCGACTGGGATAGTGATCAAATTGGCAGATGGCCCAGAAATGCCATCTCTTAAGGAGATTGTTGCCAAGGAGACATCAGATCTGCTTGATCGGCGTCAGCGCCTTTCGGTCCGTGAACTCACTATGAAATTTGAGAAGGGTCTCAACACTGCTACATTGTTGTCTAATGAGGTATGGAACTCTACCTTTCGAGTTCCTGTCTTCCTGAACACCCATTTCGCAATTGGTTCAATTAGTGGGGTTATTTATACCTTAAGATGTTTATCTAGCCTTGGCTTGAACTCTCAGGTTAAATGGAGACAAGTGGGTTTATTGGAACGAGACATCCTTCTGAAGAATCTAAAGAGTGTATTGGAGTCACTGAGAGGTCGAGTAGCTGGCAAATATAAGGATGAAATTGAGGAGTCTCTATCTATGGTTGGTTTCTTCTTTTGAACCATTCAACCATATTTAGATTCTCACCAAGGATTATTGTTCGTCAATGTGTAGTTATCTTTAATGGTGGTGCAAAGTGTTTCGAACTTCCTTTTTTTTTCAAATATATTTCTAGCTATATGCAATGTTCCTTTTTTTGTGGACACTTTAATATTTGATACTTTCCATAGGTGGACATTTTAGCAGTTCAGCTGTCCAAAAGAGAAGATGAGTTGCTTCAGCAAAAAGCAGAGGTCACAAAAATAGCAACCTCATTGAAACTGGTGCGTTCAAAATTCCTTGTAGTGTGGTAGTGTCTGCATGCTATAAACATTTGTAAGCATGTTTTAGTACCATGGGCCACTCAGTGTTAACTGTTTATAGGTTATAATTAAATGCCAGTTTCCATGTTTTTTTGCTTAATTTGGAAAGTTGCTACTGGATTTGGAGGACAACCGAGTTCTTCCTGTGAATTATCTGCAATGCATTTGACTTAAAAATATTATCTTTGAAGTTGATGAAAGTTGGTTCTTGCCATTATAATTAGCAAGATAATCTAGAGGAACTTCCAGAACGCACATCAAAATTTCAGTCACCTGCAGATCGTGGCTTGTTGACTAACACATTTTAGGATTTCCAACTGATTTCCTCAACATGGTTCAGAAATAAACTTGCTGGCGATTATTTGTGCATAAAGCATGATCCAATCCCTTTTGGATTGGCTATTCTTATAGACTTTGCTTGTTGGATAGAATCTGTCCATTGGCACATTTCCATTTGTTCATGCTTTTCAAGCATTGCTCTTTTTTCTGCATTGCTCATAGGCTTCTGGAGATGCCAGGAGAATTGTTGAAGAAGAAAGAGCTAATGCTCACATGGAGATAGAAAATGCTAGAGCTGCTGTACAAAGAGTTCAACAAGTACTTAAAGAGCAGGAAAACAGTTCTCAAAGAATTGGGAAGCAGGTAAGTGATATCTAATAATATGAACATTATGTTCTCTTAATTTCTTCTTTTTCGAGCCATTGCTTACTTACCTGGAAATCTGGAATACATGCCCTGGACCACTTTCCCTCATTTCTTTATTTGTGCCCGTATCTAGTTCATCCTCTCAACTTCTCTAAAAGTTCTTCTGTGTAAAACCAGTTACAACGTGAGTTCTTTTTTTTATTTGACTATGTAACCTTACCTTCTACATCTTGCATCATACAGAAACTGTGCAGTGATTTACTTTGCTTCTGTTCTTAGTTTATCTAAATGGATCACTTTCCTCAATTTTGAAGACTTCCTGCTCAACTTTCTGTAGGCATATAAACATTTTGGGAGGTGCTTCTATGCTTTTTTCAAAGTGATTTATATAACTTTTAAAGCAGAACTGAATGATGAATAGTGATTACTTACCCCTTCGTGTGCTTTGAGATTAGTGTCATTCTTGTTAGAGTGGAAAGTATTGAAGCACTACTCAAACATTTTCTATATACAAGCAATACTATCCTGGTCCAGCAGCACAATATTTCTATTGAAATAACTCTGATTGTAACATGCATCATTGATCACTTTTTTGTTGTTGTGTGAACCATAAATCATTTACTTTGGTACATTTCTTCTTGGTGTTACTTTTGTTATTGTGTTTCCTATTTATCTTAGTGGGCGCTTTTAGCCTTGAACTCCTCCCAATTTCTAGTTGTCCGTGTCTTAGTGTATTTCATCTATGTTAAGAGATTGACGCCATTTCTTATTTAGAGTCCCTTTAGTTTCCAGCTGAACTGTGCATATATGATTTTCATTTTCTGTTTGAAATCCTTTAAGGATGTGGATGAACTTAAGGAAAAAGTTCAAGAAGCACGAAGAGTGAAAATGCTGCATTGCCCCAGCAAGGTAGAATTCATATGCCTGTTGTGTTTACATATGAAATCCTACCTTTTATCAGACATATTTTGTATTGAATATAGGGCTTTTATATAATACAAAATATATTTCAAGTCTTTGAATAACTGTCTAGGCAATGGACATCGAAAATGAGATCCAAGTTCTACGTGATCAATTTGCTGAGAAATCCTCAAACTCAGCTCATCTTTTGAAAGAGGTATGCTTTACACATGCCGATTTTGGTGATTTCAGTTTGTCTTTTTTGCATTGCTTTTTCATAGAAATATGTTGATTTGTTTAACTGGAGTTCAAACTGAAATCAGCAATTTGAAGTATGAATATGGTGAATCAGATCATGTACTGTAGGGCATATTGAAATATAAAGAATGCAAGAGCTTGCCAATTCAATGTCAATACTCACAAACATGGAATCATATATCAATTCTATAATTTGCCTGGTTTTTGCTCAAGTTTGACGAGCAAATAAGCTGTCAAAGAGCTTGCCATGGTTAGTTATTGCTGAATTGCGTGCCTATTGTCACTGTTATCATTTTCTAGAAAACTTATCTTGCTACTTTGTTCAGCCATAAAAGGCAAATAATAGTGTATTGTAGACCAAATTGTTTCTGTTATCCTATGTTGCTTCTCAAACTTGTGAAGTTTCCACGAATGTCTTTTTATTTTCAAATTTGCATGCGTGGAATAATCCCAGTATGTAGATAGTTTTGATACAGTCTGAATCAAGAAGTGGTATTAACTGATTTCCAACTAACTATTCATTGATTGTTAATTTATCAGTTGGAGTTGCATAAAAGATTTGAGGAAAATGGTGTGCCCTCATACGAGTTGGAGGGTCTTGAAAGCTTAGGCTCTATGTTGCGTATAGTTGTCCGGAACGATGCATATGTGGATTTATCAAATGGTTCAATCCAGTGGTTCAGCGTACAGCCTAAAGGAAGCAAGAAAGAAATCATATCAGGTGGAACTATTTTCATCCTACAGAATACTCTTGTTTCTACAGATAACGTATTTTTGACTCTTGTTGCTACTAAACTTTTAGGTGCCACAAAGCCAGTATATGCTCCAGAACCACATGACGTTGGGCGGTATTTGCAAGTTGAGATCAACCTCGGTGGTGAAATCTCAGTCGCAAAGACAGCTGGCCCAGTGGACCCTGGTTTGTTTTGCTGCCATATGTTTATCTGACATAGTTAAGCTGCTTCCATGATTATGACATGGCTAACATTACTTCGATAGTCGAGCAGCTGCAGGATTGGTCGACTACGTAGAGACTCTTGTAAGGAATCCTGAAACTGAGTATAATGTATGATCATCCCTTCCTTAGCCACTTTTATTTCTGCACAGTATTTATATAATTTACTGTACAAGGGTTGCCATTTGCTAGGTCTTATGTTATACTCAAGCAAACAGTCTCGGGCTAGTATTTTGGATTTTGTAGCTGGCCAGTCTCATCGTAATTTCCCTGTTGGCATGTTGTCTGTGTTATGAATAGCGCTTGTATTCATATAAGGCCAATGGGCCGGTATATATACACAAAGTACATGTGGTAAATATGCAAAGAACCCCTCATAACAATGGGGAATAACAAACTATACATATACCTCTAACAGTCTGCTGCTTTTCTGTCGAGAAATCAGTTTCTTTTGATTGCTTATTTCAATAACACTAGAAAAACAGAAAAATACTATCTATTGAGTCTACCCTGTCAATGCCCTTGTGCTTGCAATCCACAGTTCATTATGACAGCTTTATCCAGTATTTCTGTGAATTAGTATCTTCAAGTCATTTTTCTTACAGTACAAATTGTTTTGTCCCTTATGACAGGTCGTTGTTCTTCAAGTGAACGGAATCGATCAGCCTACAGATTCTATTCATGTTCTTTGTATTGGGAAACTGCGGATGAGACTTACTAAAGGAAATACAGTAATTGCAAAGGAATTCTATTCCTCATTGATGCAGGTATTCTGAAGCAACACTTTGAGCATTACAAAATTACAAGACGGTAGTTGCAGAGGAACTTGCTTCCGTATCACTCATCAATGGCTTGTATTATGCATCATTGGCTATGGAACAATCCAACCTGTGTTTATTGCTATCTATTTTCAGTTATGTGGCGTTAGAGGTGGTGGAGATGCTGCACCGCAGGCCATCTTTTGGCAACCGAGGAAAGACCTCAGCTTGGTGTTGGGCTTTGAAACAACCAGAGAGCGTAACTCAGCAATCATGCTGGCTCGGAGATTTGCTATTGATTGCAATGTAAGTCACTGAGCTTAAAAGTGGTTGTGCTTCGTATGATTTGACGAGCTTCGGTTTCTGAGAGTTAAATAACTTCCTGAAACTTTTTCTTGTACTGCACTATGGCAACCAGGCCATAACTTTTCTTGGCTGAATGCAGATTATCCTTACTGGTCCAGGGGATAAAACTCCGTGGTGAACACAAGACGAACGGCACCAACTGACCGGAATGTACATTTGTGTGCACATGCAGTACGTAGCCAGTAGTTAGATGCCTGATCTGATCTGATCTGAGTAGTTTAGTGCCTTGTAGACTGCAGTAGGTTCTGAAGGACGACACCGAGGCTTCATTTTAGCTGCCTTGCCGTGATGTCGTCGTCCTTCCCTAAGTTTCTGTTCGCATCATGTATTCTAGTTCCTTCCCTAAGTTTATATAGATTTTCTCGAACAAACAGATAGGATGATTTCTCCATCATATTTTAACGTGGTTTATTGGCATTTGATTCGTTCATATGAATATTTGTGCTACGATCAAAAATCATAAACTGTAGCCAAAAAAATGCACCCACGTGTTTATACCAAGTATGTCATAATAGTATGTATTGCCAGGAAGTCAAGAAACTTAACTAGTTACGTATTTCCAACAAATTAAGGATGCACAAACCTTCGCTGCATCTTTCTTCACCGTATACACATGGCTTGCTCTGCTCTGAAGTCTGAAGTGTTATAATAGCATAACACAGATTCTTCACCGTATGCATTTTGCCTGCTCTGCTCTACAATGTCGTCCGCGGAGACGCGGCGGCGTGCAAGAAGGCGTCCGCCGAGCTGCTAGCGGAGCTCGCCGCCTCGGCCTCCCCAAGGGCCTCTTCCCTCCGGACGACATGGAGGAGTTCGGCTAGTCTACAACCGCGCGCCGGGGTTCATGTGGCTCGTCCAGGGCAGGAACAAGAGCATGTTGCACACGTTCAAGAGGATCGAGCACACCGTGTCGTACGCCGGCGAGGTGACGGCGTTCGTGGAGGAGGGCAGGCTGGAGAAGATAGCGGCGGTGAAGACCAGGGAGCTGATGCTCTGGCTCAGCGTCGTGGAGGTGTACGCCGAAGAGTCTGCGCCTGGCAGAGTCACGTTCAAGACTGGCACTGGGCTGTCTGATACCTTCGATGCAAGCGCCTTTGAGCTCGTCGAGTGAGACGAATTGAAGCTGCTTGCCAAAAGGAAGCTTGCCCCTGCTGTTGCAGCGGCGGGCAAACGGTGCAAAATAGTGCATTAGAATATAGTAGACGCTGCTGCGTCGGTAACGAACGCTATTGTGATGGTAGCAGACAATATATCGATAGGTATCATCCGGATATTTTCTTTCTAACTATTATCCAGTTTTAAGACCGTTGGATTAGAGATCCAACGGCTCTTTTTTTTAGGGGAGAGATTTTTTTTAGGAGGAGGAGATTTTTTTTGGAGGGGGTGAGAGAGAATTTATAACC
The DNA here is from genome assembly GCA_036346575.1 of Dendrocalamus sinicus. Lineage (NCBI taxonomy): Eukaryota > Viridiplantae > Streptophyta > Magnoliopsida > Poales > Poaceae > Dendrocalamus > Dendrocalamus sinicus. Next base: position 2,548,777 of record CM070660.1, on the reverse strand, counting down.
ATTGGATCTCTAATCTAATGGTCACAAATCTGGATGATAGTTAAGGAGAAAATATCCGGATGATGTTTATCAACACCCTATATTATCGATTGCAACAGCCGAAATAGCTGTTTTAGCGTTATTTTAAGTCATGTATGTAAAAATAAAATTATTGCAACATTACGTTCTTTATGCTCGTAATTTTATATATTATATCTATTCTATGCTAGTTTGATACAAGATATACTTTAAATATACATCTAAAACTCAAAATTATCATTATTATTTAGAATACGTTACGGAAATATAGCATCCGCTATTTGATATCCAGTGCACCGGAGCTAATCCGCTACTAGTCCACTGACAGTTATTCAGAACCTTGCACGTCAGTAGCGTCCTTTTCATCTATTCGTTGTTTCTAATCTTCATGTGATATCGATTCTGAAATAGATTTGTAATCGTTTCAATGAAGTAAATTCTTTGTCCTGCTTTGTTGAAATCAACAGCATTCAATGTTTATTAGAGCCTGTGTAGAACATGTAAATCCCTTCATAAATCCTATGAAATTCCTGAATCAGACCTTCAAGAGTTGAGAACACCAGAATCTGACATGAATACCATGCCACTATATCAGGATGTATCAGTTGGACAGGGAGAACGGACACGCAGCACCAGATAAAAGATATCACAACAACAACAAAAAAACACTTCAGCGGTGCAAAACAGCGCTACTTCAACGATGTGTGCTTAATACTACAGACGGTGTAAAAGTGATCTCCGGCTTCTCTTCATTGTAATGCAAAGAGAGGTGCTCTACATGGCCCATCCTAAAGCAACGCTCGACCCAATCTTATTGGGTTGGAAAACAGAAAATAAAGCCAAACCATATGTCAAATGTTCCAAGTCAACACGTAACAACACCAAGCGTCCCAAGAGGGGCTTGAGAAAACATTCAGCGAGCGACAGCCTTTGGAGCTTTGTCTGGGAGGATGTTGTCGGGAAGGATGAGCTCCGGTGGGATCTCACGGACCACCCCAAGCATTGAATCATACTCCTCGTCTTTGTGAGCAAACTTCTTCCTCAGCATCTTCTCAAGCTCAATCTCATCAAAGCTCTTGGCATTCTCAGCTGCATGAACTTGAGCTAAGTTGATGTAGTTGATTGCCGATTGGGCAATGAATGCTATCTCCTCTTCTGTAAGCTTTCTTAGGAACTTCGCAGGATTACCAACCCAGACCTAATAATGTCAAGGAAATGCATGATTCAGTGAAGTCACATAAAACAGAATTTCTTTTCAAAATATTAAGTCGAATATATCCGTGTCTTGCAGCTGCCAAAAATCCACCAGTTTAATTGATTATTAAACCCAGAATATGAGCTTCCAAATTCCAAGCATAACATAGAAACCTAAAATATGGACATCAATATAAGCATGCAGCCAGCAGCTTAGTTCGATTTCAGTAGTTCTCCAACAGTGTAACTATTTTGTAAAGTGACTAAGTGAGGCATTCTAACTGCAATTGTTCTTTGCAAAAACATGCGCTCTAAGATGAAACATTTTGTTGCATTATGCAAACTGTATGGCATTTTTCAGAGCAGAGGCATGAAGATCTTCTCAACATCATATGCCAGTCTGAGAGTTCCATCTTAGTATAATGTATGGTGGCCAATATTGTTCAATAACAAAACAATGGCAGTTGAATGCATATTGCCCATCTATCAAGTGGGAAACTAGCTTATCAAGAAAAATAAGAAAATAACCTCTCCAGAAGGAATCCTCGTATTCTGCTTAACAAGAGATCCTGCACCAACCATGCTGTGCTTTTCAACCACCACTCCATCAAGCAGAGTGGCACCCATACCAACAAAAGCTTCATCCTCGATGGTGCATGCATGTAAAACAGCACTATGACCTGGCAGAAGTTTATTAGTTTAGGCAGTAGTACAATAGAGTCAACAGTCAATCATCCAGGCAAAATGAAGCTCAGCATTTTAAATCCATAAATCAATCACAAGGATGAGATATGAAGCACTTTATATGATTTTGTTTGGTAATGATGCCATGCAGTAAATGTCTTCCAAATAAGCTAAACAAAAATATTGGTAGCATATTGGAGTGTCTACCGATATCAATCTGCAATAAGTTAGAAAGTTCTTTACTGACCTACTGTAACGTTGCTTCCAATTATGGTTGGGAGAACCTTCCCGCTAATGTTAGATCTTGAAACATGTACAAGGGAATTGTCTTGTATATTTGTTCCAGATCCAATATGAATGCTGTTGACATCACCTGAAGACAAGAATAAAACAAAAACAGCTAAAATGGTTATCACAATCAACATTGGAAATATCTGTACTTCAACTCCTAAGCAAGCAAGACAGCACAAAGATCTAGTTATTTCACACTATGATATAAGATCATTTTCCCTCTTGAATTTGACTAGGAAGGATCAGTTGGGATGTATCATTGGTATCTCAAGCATTCTCGCCGCATGGACTAGGTAGTGATGGAGCATGGCAGTCTCATAATAATCTGGGGCTAGATGTCTTCAAGACCTCAACAAACCCAATTCTCCAACAAAGTTACTGATGCCAATCCAAAAACCAGTGTATGATGCTTTAATATCACATCCTTGAAAGTTGTAACTTTTGAGGATGCAGTTCTTAACTTAGTAGGAGGAAAGATGCACCACATACTCTTTCCCAACAATTGTCGAGAGCCAATCACTATGTCACTGTGATTTGATGTTTGGACCTTACGGTAGTTAGGTTTGAGCCACTAACCAATTAGATAACCAGTATACTTCTCTAGTTTGGAGTATCAACTATTTGGGAATAGTGAGCTGTGGTTGATGGGACAAGGTCTAAATCTAAGAACTCTGGACTGTCGCAGTAAAAGTTTATGGATACAACAATGAACCAAAAGATTGTTTCTGAGGCTATTTAGTAATCATACATGTTTCCACATTTGGTTCCCCCTCTGTTTCTCTTTAGATGTCATTTTAGAATGTGTACAGTCAACTGTATAAAACTTTGACTGCTAGTATGCATAAAAGTATTTGGATTTATCATGTGGAAATGATATTACTAGATTTGTCATAACAAATACTTTATTATCATTATATTTTAATAATTGTTACTAACATATAATTAGGAAATGTAATGGTCAAGGGTGTGTGTTGGAGACCGTGTTGATGCTTAAAACAACAAGTAAAAAAGAACGGATATAGTATAATCTAACAGCAACGTGACACCTACTCAAAACATCTGTATACAAGTGTGCCACTGCGGAGGTAGAATTACTCTCATAATAGTTTATATGTTTCTTGGTGCTCGTTCTCATGGGTACCTCAGAGCTACTGACAAGACCACAACACAATAATCTACTGCAAAGCTCTGGTTGCATGACCATAACCAGTTGTGTATTAATTAGCCTACTCCACGATGGAGTTACACACAAGAAACATCCTCTGTGAACTGAAATTATTTAACAAATATGACACAAACGTGGCTGCGGTAGAGGAAATAAATGTACAAGTTTTGTTCAATAAAAATGTGCATCTTGTGACGATTGATGGTTTTATGTCTGTTGTACGCTGAGTACAGTGTTGTCAGAATCAAATTCATTTAGAAAATAAAATGTTCAGCAAACACACTGATACAGAGACTCACAAAGCACCTCCTGGTTTGGAAAAAAAATGATGTAAAGACGAAAGAGAAGATAATCATCATGATGAGGACCACAGTTACTCAATAGCACATGTATAATGTATACTGTCCAAGAGTTTACCTCTCAAAATGGAGCCGTACCAGATTGAGGATCCATGTCCAATCTGAACATCACCAATGACAGCTGCACTGGGAGCAACAAACACATCTTTGTGGATTCTTGGCTCTTTCTCAAATATGTTCATGATCGTACGATGCCTTGACACTGACAAACATACAAAAGGGCAACATGAGGAATAAAGTTTATGTATCTCACCAGAGTAATACATGATTCCACAATGATCTATCGAGTTAAATACATAAGAGCCCCAAAATGACAAAAACACACTCCTCATTGTAGTGTCCAATTTATGCAAATTCCTCGCCGTTTACCAGTTGCAGCATGGCGACAATTAATTAGCGCCGACTGCAGCACTGCATCTAACTCAAAAGACGAAATGGCATTGTTCATGGTGCTAGGGAACATAAATTAGATACAGAATCGCTTGAAATAGACATGCCAATATGACATATCCACAAAAGGCAGTATGACCACGGTAACCATACTTTGTTGTGCTTAATTTGCTGCTTCTTCGACACATGAGAATCACTAATTGCAATGCAACAGTTCACAAACAACTGACGATACTGCAAGCAAACACAAACTAAAGGACAAACTCGAGACGATAGTTCAACTCTCGAATCACATTGCCAGTGTCCGTTTCCATTCCAATTTTATTCTCTCCCCTAACAATCCCAAAGTTGTGAGCATACTAAAGATTGCGGACGCCACTTAATCAACCTGATCTGATACTAACATCTCCGAAACAACGAGCAGTGACGAACTGACCGGCAAGCAATGGGCTAAAGACTACGCATGTACGAGACCGAAACGATTAGAGGAAGGCCCGATCTTTCGGAGGAAACAACGAGCCCATAGGGAGCAAGCGGTGAGCAGGCTAAGGAGGGGGGGGGATGTGCTGTGACGTCTGCTTACGCTGCTCCTCGACGCGGAGGTTGCCCTGGATGGTGGATCCGAGGCGATCCATGGCCTGCCCTGTGCCGCGGATCCACTTGCCCACCGTGTAGATCGCGCGCCCGAGGGTCCCCATGCCTGTCTCTCCTCCTTCCCGCCTGCTCCCTTCTCTGGCTGGGGCTCGCCGCCGGCCGCCGCGCGCGCAGGAGGTGGGGTTTAATGGCGTCTTTTTTTTTTTTTTGAACTGGGTTTAATGGCGTCTGGTGAGACGGGGAGGAGAGTAGAGGGGAGAAGAGCCAGACAGAGAAGGGGAGGTCAATAGCTCAGGCCCAAGTTTTATGGACCATAATATGAGCCTACATACGGCCCATAGTTAAGAACTCTAGGCCCATTTAACAGCCCATACAGCATAAGTGGATTATTTTGGGTTGCGGTTTATGATTGAAATTTTTGAATTTTAACCTATTCACGAACATGGTTCACCATTTTGGACAAAATGGGACTTCGTTACCCTCCAAAACAAGAGCAGTTCGGTTAAATTTTAGCCGAATTTGGTTAAATTTCAATAAAATTCAAATATTGTTTGAAAATTCATCTGAAATTTTGGACGAAATTTCATCTCATTCATTCCTTTTGTCCCTGGCGAATTTTTCCCATTTCAAGATATTTTTCCCTATTTGTGAGAGGTAGCACGCAGGGGAAAATAGTCACACGTAATTTTGGGCGATATAGGTAACTCGGTATAGCTTATACTACAATCTATCTGTAGAGCCTGTCTTAAAAAAACGCACCGTTTAAAAACTTATTGCTATAGCGCGTATAAACCAAAGCCGATTTTGAGTCATCTTGAACCCGGCCCATATCTCTCTTTTGCTGCTGGAGTGAGTCAACATCTCAACGAAATAATAATAATTTTTGAGTAAATTATATTTTGCACCGGATAACTTATTGGTTTTTATTTTGCATTAGGATTAAATCATATTTTCACTTTGTATCATAGCGAACTAAATAAAGTTTCATTTTGTTTTGGATGTATAACTTTAAATCCGCTTAATGAAATAAGAGCAAATCTCTCGCGTGTTCTCGGGGGGAAAAGGGTCTAGCTAGCTAGTGGCGCACCGACACGTCCAATTTAACAAATTTCAAGCTATAGAGAATTAGAGTCGATACACGCAATGGCTCTTGATCAGATCAGGAAATTGTCACTCTCCAGACAAATGCATAGACATTTCACCATACAAACTACACACACAAGTTTTATTCGGCAGGCTGAAACACACATCACTTGTTACAAACTTCTCTACAAACAATTACAAACAAACGCAACATGTAGTACGTGGTAAAAAGCAAATTTGTTTGAATTTCATAGAAAACAACGTGGCGTTCGAAGGGCGGCCATCTAAGCCACAGGCTTAGACCTATGCTCCTCGATGAACAGCTTCATCTCCTCGACGAACTTGCCGGAGTCGGCGATCTCCGGGAACACGTGGAAGCCGTGGATGGCGTCAGGGTACTCGGCCACCTGCACCAGCTTCCCCTTCCCGCGCAGCGTCTCCACGTACCGCGCCTGCCAGCCCTTGAGCAGGTCGAACCCGCCGACCACCACCATGGCCGGGGGGAACGCCTCCGCCACCTCGACGTGCTCGCCGCAGACGTGCGCCGCGGCGTGGTCCCGGGTGGCGCCCTCCGGCAAGAACTCCCTCCAGTAGGCGTCCGTCACCGCCAACGACAGCATGGGGTCCACCTTTTCGAGTGCCACCTCCGCCTCCGTCCGCTCCTCGCCGCCGAAGAAGGGCTGTATGAGGACGGCGCCGGCGAGGCGGAGGGAAACGGCTGGAGATGTCGCGGTCATGGCCGCCCAGCGCTGGGCCACGTGGTGCGTGATGTTGCCGCCGGCGCTGTCGCCTGCGAGGAAGCAGCTGGAGAGGTCTACGGGGACGCCGAGGTCTCCCGGAAGGCCGGTGACGTCGATGTAGCGGAGGGCGGCGACGCCGTCGTCGTAGGCGGCGGGGAAGCGGTCATCGGGTGCGAGGCGGTAGTTCACGGACACGACGACGGCGCCGAGGTCGCGGCAGAGGCGGCGGCAGAGCGCGTCGTAGGGGCGGGAAGCCGCGGAGAAGAGCACGAAGCCGCCGCCGTGGAAGTAGACGACGACGGGGAGCGGTGCCTCGGCTGCCGAGGGGGAGAAGACGCGCGCCCAGAGGCCCCGCGAGGCGTCCACGGTGACGTCGGCGGAGCGGACGCCCGAGGCATCCGGGCGGGCCTTGGCGGCGGCGTGGAGGTCGCCGAGTGAGAAGAGGAGGCGTCTGACGCTGCCGTCCGGGCGGTACGCCACCGACAAGGCGGCCAGCTGGACGCGCACGGTCCACGGCAGGGACGGCGACCGGCGGCCGTCGTCAGAGCCGGCCATTTCTTGCCTGCTCGAGACTCGGTCACTTGGGACTTGGGAGTATGCACCAGGACAGACAGGAGGGCTGCATGTTTATCGTTAAACTGGTGGAGATAGCGAGGCTCATATTACTACTATATCATTTTATTTTTGTTTCGTTACAGACGCTCTGTATTCTGTACTCGATTTTCGATGCGACCAATGCGTTTAGATTGCCAAATATTTTAGGACAACTATGCATCTTGATTTTTCTGACAACATGGGTCCCCCCATCTTTTTTCTCTATTTTTGGTCCTTTTTTCTATAAGTTTGATTTAGCGTAGATCTCACTGATTTAGATCCCGTACATTCCGGCTTTAACTTCTGATTTCTATCTTATTTGTCACTATTTTTAAATTTCGTCCTTTTCTGACTTTTTAGTTTTTAGAGTTTTTTTTGCAGGATCTTTTTTCTCATATTCGTTTACGTTGTTCGTGATGCGTTAATTTATTTTTTTTCTCAAATTTAGTTACATCAAATAAGCCATCATCAGCTACAGTGTAATTTTAGCTATTTACAGTGGAATTTCAGCTATAAGATAGGTTAATGGTCTAACGTATCGATATTGTTTCAAATTAAGCAAATTTATAAGGTGCTACTCGGTTGGGCTGAAAAGATATGTATATTTGATATTGCTTGAGTCTTGATTTTATTAATTAAGTTTGATTTTTGTGAAATTGCATGTTGGCCCCTGCTGAGTTGAGGTTGTTATGTGATTTGGTTGAGTCATGACGATGAACATGCAGTGTTAGTCATGGTGTATCCATACGAATGTCAGTCATGGGGTTTCCATGCAAGGGTTAGTCATATTGTAGTCTATGTATTTGGTTTGCTAATGGAGAGTCAAGTACATGTTATTTGTGATCGGATAGATTGCTTTATTCTTTGGTGTGCAGGAACTTTGATAATTGTTATGACCAGTGGCGAGACAGAGGCTACAGAAGGGGTCCTGAGGCCATGGCATGTCGTGTAAGTCCGAGTAGAGCAACATCTCAAACCAAGAAGTATGGGAGAAAGACAATGGTTGTAAAGAACCAATGCGTGCATTGATGTGCCAATTGGACCTGTGTGTTTTAAGTGATGATATTTCTCAGAGTAGGTATGTGATCTTGACGGCAAGGCGTTGGGCATCACAGACTGTGGAGTGATGTTGGTGTACCATAGGACTTAGGTATTTTAAGTGATAACGGCCTTAACGCAAGCGTACAATCTTGGCGATAAGTCAATGGCATGGCATCATCATGAAGACCGATGGGTGACAATTGAGGAAATTGTCTAAAACTGGGTGGAGTGGCTGCTTGCAAAACCGTGATGTTGGCCTAAGTGGTTTACATCACATCTTTGTAGATAGAATGTCTTATCGAGCTTGTGGAGCCTTTGGAAAATCGCACTCTGAAAAATATGCAAGTGTGTGTAATGCTAAAATCCATTTGTGTTGGGTTACTTGGTTTTCCCAAGTGTAGATGGTGTGATCTACTAAGTAGTGGTTGGTTTAATGAGAGATAAGAAGCCTCAACTAGTCAACTATATAAGCCTTGTGTTGTGTGGTAAGAGGTATGCCTCTTATGACTTGGGGTTTTTAGGGTTAGAGTTTCCTTGTGTTAAAGTATTTTGTGTGTATGCTCTAGGCTTAGAGCTCTACTATCCAGAGGGATTGATAGTAAAACATTCCTTTCCAAGTGAAATGACCATCTAAAGTTTTCCTAAATAAGTTGTGCCTTGGATCCCCTCATGTGCCTTTTATTTCAATTACTTTCTTGTTTGGATTTCTCTTCTCTTGAGTTTTTCTGGTGCCAAGTACGTTTAAGGGGTGGAGATATCTCTTAGAGACAAGATTTCATCTATCTAGACATGATCTAGAGGAAGTTTTTGAGTTTGTTTGGTTTTCCTCAAGAGAGAGTTGATTTTTGGGTTTCGCTCTTATGGGTATTTTGAGTTGAATTCGTGCTGTGTTCTAACTTACTATGATATGTGAGAATCCAGATCGAAGATTCCCCTTTTTGACCGATTTTGGTGCATACTTTACTCAAATAGAAAAAGGTCACGACTTTTGCAATGATTCTCTCGATCGTTTATTGGAATAGGTTCGTGACATCCTAGAGAAGATATACGACCAAATTTCACGTTATTTGGATCATCGTATCAAAAGTTACATGATTTTAGAATTTGAAACAATGTTGAAATTAATATTCATTCATACCTGATTTATTGTTCATATTGGTCTAGCCGCTACGAGCTGGACGTCTGACCAGAAAGTACTATTCATTTGCTTGAAATTAATGTTCATAGCAGTCTTATCATTATTCACCAAAAGTTTGACCGTCATTGAAAAGGAAGGCTGGCCGCTAGGGTTTTCTGATCTGACCTCTAGCCATTTCCGGTCTAACTGCTGGCAATTTGAGATCTGACCAGTGAGGATTTGGACTTTTAGGTTTTTTTTGCATTCCTTGCTTAGGGATTTGATAAAAGGTATGAATTAGGTTTTTTACTGAATGTTGTTGTTGATATTTAGAGAAAATTTTTAAAAGAGTTATTCACCATTATGCCTCACCGTACTCAACCTTTTTTTCTTAATTCTATTAGGCTAGCGGCAGCTCAGTTTAGCAATGGCTTATGGCTTTTTCACTGTAGTTGATAGTGGCTTATTTGACGTAATTAAATTTAAAAATTTTAAAAATGGAAATATTGTGGGGATGGCCCCCTACCGTATCCGTTCGGCCTGTTGAGCCGAAAGGTTCAATGGGGGACATAAAAGGACGTGAATACTTTTGTAATAGTACCTTAGGATGGGGATGTGATTGTAATAAGGTCTTATGGTCATATATAAATACCCCCTACATCATTGGTGAAGGCCTCACCCTAGAGGCCGAGGGTGTGCTTCTCGAAGTCCTTCACGCTAATGCTCATGTATTTGTGTGGATCGCAAATGACATCGGGGGAGTGGAATAACTCATCATCGAACACCATCTCGCTATATGTCCTGATGCTAAATTGGCCTAGTTGGGCAGGAATGTTGAGGCGTATGTTGATGACGTGGTGGTCAAAAGTACGAGGGATGACTCCCATGTCAGAGACCTCCAGAAAACTTTCAAGTCAATCTCAATCCAGAAAAGTGTGTCTTCGGAGGGCAAGCTGGAAAGCCACTCGGGTTCTTGGTGTCTAGCTGGGGAATACAGGCCAACCCTGACAAGGTGGATGCCATCCTCTCCATGGAGCTGCCCAAAATAGTACGAGAGGTCCAGAGGCTCACCGGCCACCTCGCTGCCCTTAGCCATTTTCTCTCCAGAGTGGCCGAGTGAGCGCTTCCATTCTTCAAGACACTTTGTGCTTGTGATGGGTTTAATTGGAATGACGACTGTGCGATGGCCTTCTACGACCTCCTGAAGGATCTTGCCTAGCTCCCTACTTTAGTCTCTCCAGCACCAGAGGCTCCGCTACTGCTCTACCTAGCAGGTGCTTCAACGACGGTCAACGCAGCCCTCATTTTGGAGGAGGGGTCCATTCAGCAACCGGTATACTGTGTGTCAGAGGCCCTCCAAGGAGCCAAGACATGGTACACATAATTGGAAAAGCTAGTCTACGCACTCCTTGTGGCTTCACGCAAGCTATGACACTACTTCCAATCACATCCCATCACAGTGCTGTCATCGTTGCCCTTGGCGGAGATGTTGCAAAAATGGGAGGCTACATGTCATATCAGTAAATGGGTGGCTAAACTAGCGCCATTCTCCGTGACCTACGCCTCCTGCACGGCCATCAAATCACAAATACTTGAGGACTTCACAGCGGAATGGACCCTATTAGCCCAATTGTAGGCCTAATCACCAATAGAGCTAGTTTGGAGTCTTCACACTGACGGAGCCTATGGTGCCTCTTGAGCAGGAGTTGGTATAGTTATCACTACACTGAAAAGTTGTCGGCTGCTCTACTTCGCGCACCTAGATTTCCCCATCACCAACAATGTGGCCGAATATGAGGCCCTCTTGTTCGGCCACACCAAGATCTGGACCCTTAGAGCACGACGAGTCTTGGTGCACACCGACCCATGGCTGCTCATAGGACATGTCGATAAGTCCTACTAAGCAAAAGATGCTGACCTAGTCTAGTATTTGGCCGTTGTTCGAGTGCGCAAGCATGACTTTTTGGGTATCACGGTAAAGGCCATCCCAAGGTCAGACAATTAGGACGCTGACATGCTCACCAAGGCAGCGAGCCAGCAACCCCAACCGCTGGAGGGGGCATTTTTCGAGATCCTTGTCGTTGCAGCCATCCGACAAGTATAGCACCCCCAGCCCTGGTTCAACACATTTTTGATAATATCGTTTGGCGAGAACCTATCCGAGCGTACCTACAAGGCACATGCGAGCCAGATGACCCACTCCAACTGCGTCGGATTCAACAGCAGGCGCGAGCCTTCGAGATCGTCGATAGCATACTTTACAAGTGCGAAGTATGTGCTCCGCTCCTTTGATGCCTCTCGTGCCTCGATGGACAGCAGCTCCTCGTCGATATTCACACCGGGCTTTGTGGCTTGCATATTACCCCGCGCGCGCTCGTCTGCAGGGCATTCAGGCAAGACTTTTATTGGCCCATGGTGGCCTCGGATGCACAAGACTTTGTGAAAGGATGCCAGGGGTGTCAATGGATGGTAAGGATGGCATAAGGCACCTACGTCTCTCCAGCCCAATCCACCAGTCTGGCCACTAGCATGATGGGGTGTCGATGTAGTGGGTTCGCTACCACGTGCCCTGCGGGATGTGCGATTCGTCACGGTTGCTCATGAGTACTTCTCCAAGTGGCCCGAGACAGTCGCCTTTTCTAAAGTCACCTCGGCGGTAGTGCAGCGCTTCCTCTGGCAGAGCGTCGTTTGTTGCTTTGTGGTCCTAAGGGAGATCATTGTCGACATTGGCCTTCAGTTCGACTTCGCCACCTTCAGAAAGTTCTACCAATGTATCGGCATCAAGCTATGCTATGCCTCCGTGGGACACCCGAATTCCAATGGGCGGTTGAACGACCCAATGCCACGATCTTTGTGGGCGTCAAAAAGCATATCGTTGGCCTTCCTCAGCTGTCGCACGTGTGTCGAAGATGGCCTTCACACCCTCTATCTCCAAGAAGCAGATGTGTTCATAGTTTGCAATACCTGCTGCAAGGGCATCCTCAGCACATTCCTGAGCGGTAGCAGCTTCTGCCTCCGCTGCGGCTAAACGCTCTTGTAGACTACTCTACTCCTGTTGCCTCGCTACTTGAATAGCTCGGGCAAGAGCGAGGGCTTGCATGCAAAGCCAGGCTTAGCAATCAATCAGAACACACCAATCGGACTATCAGCATGCGTATACCTTCATCTCCGTGGCCTCAAGGGCACTCGTTAGCAGCTCTGAACCACACGAAGATAGCACGTGCTGGTCCAAGGCCATGTTCGCACAATCCACAACCCCTTGCAAACCTCTCAGTGCCTTCGGATGGGGTACAAAGTCCACCATGACTCTGAAGCGGTGGTGTCGGGAGGGGCTAGACCCAAAGACATGTCTGCGACGGCAGCACCAGTTGGGCTGCGAGTGGCTCTGTTGCTAGAGTCCTTTCCGTGGCCTGGAGATCGAGGGCAAGCTAATGTCGGGGACAATGTCAGGGAGCAAATCGGAGAAAGTCTCACGCAATCACAAGAGGAAAATGAGTTACTTGTACCTGTAGCACGATTTGGGGAGGCCGGTCGAAGGCTATCGGTGCCCATGGATCCCATGGCTTAGCCCGCTGAAGCATCATCGGCAATAGTACCCTAAGAGCGTACTCCAGGGGCCGCGATGTCGGTATCAAACTTGGGGTCATCCGTGAATGCTGTCATTGACAATCAAAACCCTGCGCAAGCGGCCGTGGGTGGGGGACACGTTCGGGCACGCTTCGCCGCCTGACCTTCCGGACAAGCCTCGATGAGTGGGGCCACACCCATGGTCACAACGGTTGGAGATTCTTGACTGCACATCGTTACTTCAACCATCGGATCGACCTCACGTGCGGGTGACGACGGGGCTACACCCCTGACCGCATCGAGGGCATTGTTTCCTGCTTAGGCCTTAGGTCTACCAACTTCACTAGCCCTAGGAATTGCAATGTTGGGAGCCTCCATGCCACCCATGGGATGGTCTTGCACCGTCTCGAGATCCAAGTTGCCATAGTCGACAGACTCCGAGTCAGTCACCATGGTGGATTCCTTGACCTCGCCCGCCTCACCCCCGCAGTGGAGCTCTGAGTGCAGTGGCTATACCACGAGGGGTGTCGCGTGCCCTGTTGCTAAGGGGGGCCTCCGTCCCACCTTCATAATGGCTCTGCGAACGGCTGCCGCTGGGCTCGGTGCACTTTGCCACGGGAATACCGAGGGCTTCGCACACCCATTTCACGCGGCCGATGTTGGCTGTTACCAAGGCCCGTAGGCTGTGCTCCTTCACAGTATACAGCCCATTAAGATGGTCGCCACGTGCTCTGTGTCCTCTATGGTCAGTCCTGCCGAGGGTATAAAAGCACCATCAACAGCATCCATAAGCAATCGAGGAAGGTGTGGTGCTTAAGGCGTTCTTACTAGGATCGACTAGCCTCGGCAGCGAAACGACGCTAGGCCAGACGCCGTCGTGGGCAGGGCCGGACTGCACATGCCACAATGCGTCAGCGGAGCTACACCATACATGCAATACTCCTCCGTGAGATCCCGTATGTTGAATCGAAGAGCGACCCCGACGAGCCTCTGGGCACACTGCTCATCATCGTGGTCGAGGATCACTGACGGGAACATGTTGAAGTTCATTTGCCGCCTGACCACCTCAGGCTACAACCGCCCTCCACTTGGTGGTAGAACCATCGTCACATCCAGCCCGACTCCCACTTCGTCCTCACCGAATTCGTGGGGAATAGCTTCATGCACGTGGATCGAAGGATAAAGTTGACGTTGTCTAAGTTGGAATATTCGCTCTCCGTGGGCTTCTTTAGCTGGCAGCGAGCGTCATGTTGGAACGCGAATAGTGGGGGGCTAGGCCATACCGTCTCCGCCCGGGAGGCACAGCAATATATCGCTAGTTTGATGATGGTGCTAGGCATTAGCTGAGCCACCCATAGAGCCTCAACACCTCGCCATCGGAAACCAGAGTCCGACGTCGAAGTACGCGGCGAACACGACCGTCTCCACCTTAGAGGGGTAGGGCTCCACCTCGCCGACGGATGGTAGGTGGACCGACTCGCGGTCCGCGATCTTGCCATCACGAACCAGGGATTGAATAAGATCTTCGATCGCCAGGCTCCAACCTAGCACGTTGGTGCACACACCGTGCACTTTCTTCACTGCATTCCAGCGCTTGTTGGTTGTCAATGAATCCCAATCGATTAACTCGTACTCCACCTTCGTCGTCGACAAACCTCGGTGGCTGGACGTGCCACTACGGCTTGATGACGCACATCCACCGCTACGATGAGAGCGAGGGTCATTTCCACGAGTCATTAGTCCAACGTAGAGGACCAGCGGCAGCGGATCTGGCGTAATGGGGTGCGGCCGGAAGCAAAAGTAGTGCGGATGGCAGAGGCAGCAAGAACGGCACTGCGAGACAAGAGATGAAGAAGATTAGCAAAGACGTCTTTTCACCCAGCGCGCCGTGCTTTAAAGGTGCACACTTTTTTCGACCGACTCTTCGGAAGTCGCGCTCGGGCATGGAGCGGTGTGCCACAAGCCAGTCGAAGGGCAACATGTGTCCCTAGTCACTCTAGTCACGTTTAAACGCGGTCCACAGGACTGGATGCCACTTCTCTTCCAGGCCAAAGGGATGGAGCAGGCTAGAAGGTCTACGCGACATGATTTTGGTCTGTTCGAGACGAAGTCCTTTACCATGAGATGCTCCTATTATGGGGATGACCCCCTTCCGTATCCGTTCAGCCTGTTGAGCTAAAAGGTTCAGTGGGGGACATAAAAAAACGTGAATACACTTGTAATAGTACGCTAGGATGAGGTGTGATTGCAATAAGGTTTTATGGTTATGTATAAATACCCTCTAGGGGAACAGGGAAAATGATATAGATTCATTCTCATGGCCTCTTAGTCCCTTTATATATTGTTTGGTCTATAGCTACAATTGAAAAAATATGTTAGTCTATCACGGATAATTCAAAGGGATATAGGAAAAAAATAAAAGATAAAAAAAGAAAAAACTTAAAAATAGAAAAATAAAATTAAGGGATAGTAAATTAAAAATGAGAGGCTGAGAGCGAGGGGGTCTGAGCCTAATAGGATTGGCCCTGTTTGGATACGCTTAAAATCCGATTCTGGGTAGAATTAAGCGAGAATCCCACCCAAACGCTTTGATTATTTTTCGATTCTTTCAACCGCCGCGGTGGGAAAAATCAGCATTTGCACTGAGAATCCAAAATCCTGTACCGCAAGCCCCATCAGGATTATTTAGATTATTCAGATCGCAGATTTTTCAGATCGCGACTTATCAGAAAATTTTGATCAAATTAAAATTGATTCTCAGATAAACATATCCAAACAGGGATAGGGGCTGTATGGCAATCGCATTCTCAGATAAACGTATCTTCTCACTTTGCCAGATCTCTGCCGCAGTATGGCAATCGCATGCACCCACGGCCATGAGCTCCGCGCCGCGCGCGTCAGCAAAATATTAAAGTATTAATGCGGCACGTACACAAAGTTATAGCTGGGTCTACCCATTTCTGGCTTCATCGTCATTAATGAATGGGGGAGAAAGACATTGGCACATGGCTAGGGGCTAGGGCACTGTTCTAACTGTGGCTGTCACTTATATATAATCGCTTGATCAACTCCACTTCGACTTGTGATTTCTGATTTATTTTTCACTATTTATAAATTTTATCTTTTTTTTTTGAATTTTTAGCTTTTTATTGAGCTTTTTTACCGGTTTTTTTCCCCGTATTTGTTTGTATTATACGTAATGGGCTAACATATTGTTTAAATTTTTAAATTTTTTAAATTTAATTATGCTAAATAAGTCTCTATCATTCTGATCTTTTTTTACCAACTGATGTTTTTAGCCATAAGCTATGAGCTTTTCAGCCGAACCGATCACCATCAATGGCTATGATTTATAGTTTTTATTTAAATACGTGTTTATATAAATAAATTGTACATTAATAAATTGTTTAAAAATTTTATTATGATAAATTACTTCAAAATAATAGTAGAGAAACTATTCTCCTTATATATTTAGAAAAGCCACGAGCCATAAACCGAAAAAATATTCGGCCTAGTGCCGAAGATAGGTTACCGAGCTCACACGAGCATCCAGTTAACTGGTCATGGGTGTCACCACGTGCAAATCTCACTTATGTACGTGTAGACGTGTAGTGCTATCTTTGTGCAGAGATCATCGACTCATCGGGGTCACATGAGTACATGACCCCAGTAAATGTACAGTGGTTTCACCCTGCAAGCTCACAAAAATCTGATCTGATAAAACGAACCAAACATTGCAAAATTAACTCTTCACCAAACCAATTGTCACAAGAACATTTTTTTTTGCCGTGGATACACTTCATTTGATTATCCCAACATTAAAAAGTTCAAATCAAAATGCTCTGCTAGACTGGTCGCATACGAGCCGCGCGCGCGCGCTCGAATCATTGACGACATACGTACGAGCTGTAGCTTCTAATCAAGCGGTCCACTAGGACGCGTTGCTTTCCATGAACGCCTTGATTTCCTTCACGAGCTTGCCGGAGTCGGCGAGCTCCGGGAAGACGTAGAACGCGTGGATCGCGTCCGGGAACTCCACCACCTGCACCGCCTTCCCCTTCCGCCGCAGCATGCCGGCGTACCGCCGCTGCCAGTCCTGCAGCGGGTCGAACCCGCCGACCACCACCATCGCCGGCGGGAACGCCTCCGCCAGCTCGGGCTCCGGGCCCGCCTCGCCGGTCACGTGCGCCGCTGGGTGGTTCCGGTCGGCTTCCTTCGGCAAGAATGCTTTCCATGACCAGTCTGCGCGTCGCATGTTCACCACCGGCGCCACGCCCTCCAGCCTCAGCTCCGCCTCCGTCCGCTCCTCGCCCCCGAAGAACGGCTGCAGCAGGATGATGCCGGCGAGGCGAATGGGGTTAGAGATAGGCGGGGAGGAGGTCCATCGCTGGGCCACGTGGTGGGCGATGTTGCCGCCGGCGCTGTCCCCGGCCAGGAAGCAGCGGGAGAGGTCGACAGGGATGCCGAGGTCGTCGGGGAGGCCGGTACTGCTGAGGTAGCGGAGCACTTCCACGCCGTCGTCGTAGGCGGCAGGGTAGCGGTGCTCGGGGGCGAGGCGGTAGTTGACGGAGACGACGACGGCGCCGAGCTCCAGGCAGAAGCGGCGGCACATGCCATCCAGGGGGGTGGAGGCGGCGGAGAGCAGCGTGAAGCCTCCGCCGTGGGCGTAGACGATGACGGGCAACCGGGAGTCGGCTTCCGCCGGGGAGAAAACCCGCGCCCAGAGGCCGGAGGAGGCGTCGACGGTGACGTCGGCGGAGCGGACGCCGAGGGCGTCCGGGCGCGGCCTGGCGCGGGTCTGGCGGTCGCCGAGGGAGAAGAGGAAGCGGTTGATGGTGCCATCGCGGCGCTGCGCGAGGTCGGTGGCGGCGACGAGGCCGAAGAGCTGGAGCCGCACCGTCCACGGCAGCGCCGGCAGCGGGCGTACAGCGGCGGCCGCTTCTTGGCTCTTCTTGGGCTCCATTTCGCTGCCTCCTTCTGGGTTGTGGATACGAAGAGAGCAAAATGCACGTAGAGAGAAACCGAAGAGAGCACCTATAGATGCAGTCTCCGTTGGCAATAGTCCCACTTTAAGAAAGAAAGTCACGTAACTTATAAATATAGAAAAGATTTTATTTATTAATTAGTTTTTTGAGAGAAAATATCTAATATTATTTATAAAACTGTTGCTTAGAATTCATATATGATAGCTTGTGGACTTAGGAGCTCGGACCTATGGCTCAGGGAGTAAATCTAGTTGAACCTAGACTTACGGCCAAGGAGTTTGGATCTGATATTTGGTATCAAATTCTAGATGCCTAATACCTCCTTAAATAACTTTATAGTTGCAGAAGTACACAACCAATATATGAAAAAAAATGCTACTTACAAAATTATTACTTAGAGCTGACATACGGGTAGCATGCGGACTTAGGAGCTCAGTCCCCTTGAATCTATATTCTGACAGGTAAATCCGATTAGATCAAGACATATGGCCATAGTCGGATCCGATAGTCTCGTCGTGCTCGTATTCCCTCTTCTTTTATAGAAGGGCGTGATGAATTAATGTCACCAACTCGTATAAAAGGCATGATAAATTAATGGTCTGTTCTTTTTAGCTGAAACTTATGGTTTTTAGGCTGTTTGTGCGAGAGATTATAGAGTAACAGAAACTCACGTGCGGTTTTTGCTGATATAAATGAAGTCGGTTTAGTATATCCTATAATTAACTAGTAGATACTATCTTGAAAAGATACTCTATTTGAAAACTAGTTATTATAGAAAAATTAAAAAACAGTCTTTAAAAACTGAAAAAAACAAGACAAATATGTCACCAACTCAGTAAAGTTCCATTGAGATATCGACGCAAGCAAAGGTGGTTGCCGTCTTGCCGACGTTGCGCAGCTCCGGTCAAAGATATTAATGATTAATATATACGAGTTCTGATAAGCAAGACGCAACATATGCTGTGTACCATGGTGCGGTTATGCATGCCGTTCATATTGTTTTTTTATTGTTGTGTTTTTATTTAAATTTATAAATAGTAATAATTTTAGATGAGTCGTACATGAAAAAATTTATGTACGATTTTTGTCGATATAAATAAAGTTATTATAGTATACTAAAACCTACTGATAGCTTTCATCTTAAAAAATATTCTATTTAAAAACTATCATTTACTAAGAAAAAGACTTTTAGAATCCAATTCGAACAGAAACTAAGTGGTATACTACTTCCTTGCGTAAAAAATAAGTTCCGTCCTAGAGTGCTTGTTGCCAAAAACTAATTTAACTTTGACAAACAAACCCTCTGAACATTTAGATAGGCAATCCAAATGGTATATGAGTCAATTATTTGTCCGATAAAATATTTTCAAAATATTATGATTTTTATTTATAATGTTCTAAGCATATTTTACAATAGAAAATCAGATGTTAAAGTTTTGATTAAGAGACCAAATCAATATTCCAAACACATGTAATTACGGTCGAACCGAGTACCATTCCAACGCCAGTATCACGTACATTTGCGAAGCAGGCCGGTGGTTGCACGCGGGCTAGATCAAATAAATATAAATGTATTAAAACCGATCGAGATCAAGTAGCACTAGGGATGATGAAAGTGACATATTATGTGGGCGCACTACTGCTGGTGGCTTTATATGCGTGCCCACGAGCCAGCTAATTCTGTAGTGGTGCGTTAGCCTAGCAAGAGCTATCACGCTTGGACACTACAGTGGACCTACAGTGGTTAAATAGTACGGTAGATGACACGTATCATCTATCGTTGCTACCGCGGTAGAGAAGAGGACTACTTTTGCAATTTGGCACGAGAAAAGGCTAAAATAAAAAAACAATTTGTCATTTTGTCCATCTATAATTGAGTCAGCCTTGCTTCTCGCGTCCTTGGGGCATCTCCAACAGTCCATCTCAACTGTCACTAAGAGTTGCCATGTAGGGATTTATGATGATATGGAAGAGAGATAGAAGAGAGTGAGAGAGTAGTTGTTTGTTCGGCAAGTGTCCGATGCAACGCGAGAAACAAGATGGTAGCGACGACGCATGCGACTGTTGGAGATGTATTATCGGTTATTAACACGTTTTCTCGATCAGATGCGGGTGCCGGCTGACGGTGAGCACGGGAGGAATTCCTTCGCCTGCCATTTCTTCCACGCGGGAAGTGGTTTTTGTCACCACAGTTCGCGCCGAGTCTTCCCCTTCTCTCAAATCTAACGAGGCCAAGGTCACGGTGTCGGGCCAAGGTGAAGCTGCTGCTCAGGCCTCCTTGTCTTAGATCCATCACTCTCTGTAATCCCCTTCCATTCTCCTCTCAAATCTGACGTAGAAGCTCTTGCTCGGGCCACAGTGTAGCTCCTGCCAGGGCCAAGGTCCGTCTCTATCTCTCTCTAAGAGCAACTCTAGCAGGGCCCTCAAACAAGTCCCTAAACCAAAATTTGAGGGATGAGGACAAAAACACAGGTCCAGCAGGGCCCCTACTCAGGCCCTCAAAAGTAGGGGGCCCTCAAATTCACCCATCAAGGCCTCATTCCTCGGGACGCTGGAAGAGGCCCCTACTTTTGAGGGCCTGAGTAGGGCCCTGCTGGACTTGTGTTTTTGTCCTCAGCCCTCAAATTTTGGTTTAGGATGATGAATGGGTCCCACATGGCAGTGTCTATTAGGATGAATTTGAGGGCCCTGATTTGAGAGCTGCTGCTAGAGTAGATGCAAAAAAAAATCAAGCTCTCAAATGTTAAGAGAGCCTTCGAATCAAAAATAGGAGCCTTGATTTGAGGACTCCTGCAATCCCCCTAAATCTCCCCCTAAATCAAATTATTGGGAAATTGTGTAAAAAGTCTTCTCCAACAACTCCCCTAAACACCCCCCTATTTTTATTCCCCCCCAAAACTCTCCCAAAACCCATGTAGAAACCGGGAGAGTACTGGGGTCCCGTATCTGCTCCTCCGTCCGCGCGCAAAAAAAAATTCGCGCAGTATATTTCCCGACCACACGACTCGCCCCAATCCTTTTTCTCCTCTCCTCTGCAGATCGACCTCTTCTCCTTCTCCACCGCGCAAGACTCACCACCTCCGCCGCGCGACTTCTCTCTCTCCTCTTCTCCCTTGGTCCCCTTCATCCTCTGCCGCTGCGCCGCCGGTCCCCTTCTCGCCTTTCACCCGCACCGCCGCCAACGCCGCCGCTCCTTCACTCCGCGCGCGGCGTCGCCGCGCCGCGCCGTGGATCACCGTCGAGCATCCTCGTCCCGAGCTCCTCGGCCTGCTCCATCGGCCCTCGGCCGCGCGCGATCCTCCGTAGCGCCGCCCCTCCACCTCCTCTGCCGCGCGCCGCCGCCCCTCCTCCCGCCGACTTGGCCTCCTTCGCCTCACCTCCGACCGACCCCGCCCGCTCGCCGCCTCCTCCGCCGAGGTAAGCCTCGATCTCCTCTCCTCGATTCGGATACTTGATGCATGTGGAAGTATAGGAAATTGGAGATGCTCTTACATCCAACATGAAATCCAGACTAGGCTATTTCCTTTGTGTCGTATCATGCTCAGAACAACTAAAGATGTACTAGTCTTGTTAACATTTTGGTGAGCCTAAGAGGTTCTACGTTCTGAATTATCACTGCGTTATAAACAACCATCGATCCTGTTGATGGTCATGTGTTAGCAAAATTAGCATCTGGCTGAATCCGTTTCCCGGTTTCACAACTTCTCAATGTAATCGTATGATTACTCAACTAATTCGATCTTCATGGTCTTTGTAAGTGAATATTCGGATTTCCACTTTGTCAATGTCGATACTCAATTCAATAGTGTGTTGTGTGATTGTGTTATTTTTCTCTATATCTGGTGAAGACAAGATTTTACTATTGCATTTGCAATATTGTGGTTGCACCTTGTTATAATTCTTGAGTCAGTTACTTGTAATGGTACCAGTAATTGTGTCATAGCTTCCCCATTTCGATCCATATTGTTACCAAATTTTATCAGGGCTGTGTTCTAAAGCGCCGTAGCAAGTACTAAAAGTATGTCTCATTGTTCCATGATATCTTTCCTTTAGTCTTTACCTCGGATCAATAAGCCTTCAGATAATGATAAAGTCGGTTTGTAATCAGTAGGATCAATGGATCATCACTCAACAATGGCAAATTTCGCTATCCGTTCCTAACATCTGTTGGTTTACAGCTTACATTTCCTTTATTTTTTCAGTGAAATGGGTTAATTAGTTATCCTGAAATTAGATTAGTTAATTAGTGTTTTCTTTTCTTGAAATGCTAACTGTTCTGTATTATTTTAATAGACATTTTCTGCAATGGAGGAACAGGGCTATTTCATGGGTTTGATGAACCAGAGTCCAGGAAATGCCGGAATGGGATGGGATGGCACAGGAAGCCCTCCGGAAGAGCAACCTGAACCTACTCCCACAACAAAAGGGAGCACAAAAAGTAGGAACAAGAACTTCAGCGAAAATGAAGATATAATACTCGTGAAAGCTTGGTTGAACACCAGTACAGATCCAATTCCAGGAACAAATCAAAAGCGTGGGGCATATTGGACAAGGGTACATGAAGCCTTCATTTGTGAAAAGGATGTTGTATTAGATCGTACTCCAAATTCTCTATCACATCGGTGGACAATGATTCAAGAGTGTGTCAATAAGTTTTGTGGGAGCTTTGCTGCAATTGAAGGAAGAAATCAAAGTGGAAAGACTTTTGAAGATAAGGTACATGTTTTGATCACTATGTCTGATTTCTATTAATTTTGGTTGGCAACTAATATAATATTGTTTTTTTGTAGCTTATGGATGCACGTGCTTTGTACAAGGCTGAGGATAAAGAAAACAAATCCTTTACTCTATTGCACTGTTGGCACGTATTAAG
This sequence comes from Dendrocalamus sinicus, assembly GCA_036346575.1. Classification (NCBI taxonomy): domain Eukaryota; kingdom Viridiplantae; phylum Streptophyta; class Magnoliopsida; order Poales; family Poaceae; genus Dendrocalamus; species Dendrocalamus sinicus. Next base: position 2,526,082 of record CM070660.1, on the reverse strand, counting down.
ATTTGAACCAAAATGGCATGACAAGATGGCTCAACTGGCAGCTCGAAACCTACCCAAAAGAAACAAAGGGATCTTGGAGATTCAATTGGATTTGACATGTGATGGAAATGAAGAGAATCCTCCATTCAAAGCGCCAATTGGTAGAAAGAAGGCTAAACAACGACTCAGTAATGGAGTAGGTGATGCTTGCATTGAGGCATTCGATAATATGTGGGAGAAAAAGAAGATATCCGATGATTACAAAGAAGTAAAAAAGGATGAAAGGTTTAACAAATCCTTGCAAATTGAACAAGAGAGGCTGCAAATAGAGAAGGACCAATCGAAGCTGAAACTTATGTTAGAAGAGGAGAGAATCATGACAATGGACATTAGTGGTCTGCCTATTGAGCAGCAGCTTTACTATAGGAGCCTACGGAGTGAGATACTCAGTCGTCGAGGGATCAACAGTATGGTCTGATTTTGCTCCTTATCACTCAGTATCATCTGTTTTCAGTTTATTTCAATTGAACTTTGTTTAGGTAATTGATTCTGAACTTCCAGGTTTATTTACCATTTTGCAGTCATATAACTTTACCATTTTGGTGTCTAAATTGATCACCGTTGCCTTTCATTGCTGAAATAATCTGTTTTATGTTGGAGTCCAATTATGTTATGTCAGGCTGCCACTGAGTACTGCAGATGTGTGTGTGTGTATTCGCAAATTAGTGCAAAGTACAAATTAGAGATTATAAGATTCTTCAGTGAATCCCAGAGAAGAAATATGCTAAAAATGCTTACAAAAATAAAACATCAAATCTTTAATTTAATAGAAAACAAAAAAATATAAATCTAGGCGTGATGATCAATATGTATCCGGCTTATGTTGCCATAGGTGCTCTATTAGGTCTTCTCGTAGTTGATGATGAACTTCTTTGTCTCTTATTTTTTTCCTTGTCTCAATGAACTCCATAAGATGAACAGTATAGTTATGAGAAGCTCGGACATGTTCATCTTCAGAATCAAAATGTTCTTCCGCATCTACATCACCCTCGTCCTCTATAATCATATTATGCATGATAACACAAGCTTTCATAATGTATCCTAATGTCTCTTGATCCCATAAACGAGCTTGACCTCGAATTATGGCAAAACGAGCTGTAAAACTCGAAGGCTCGCTCGACATCCTTTCGATCGCCTCCGTGCTTTGGCAAAATATTTTTGCTTATTGCCCGTGGTTGAGAAATGGTCTTCACGAATGTTGCCCATGATGGGTAAATTCCATCGGCAAGATAGTACCCCATTGTATAATCATGACCATTGATCAGATAATTGACTTGGTGATTGACCTTCACTAATTTTGCAAAGAGTGGCGGCGTTGAAGAACATTGATGTCGTTGTGTGATCCATTAAACCAAAAAAGCGTGCAAATCCATTGTGTCTTTAGAAGCAATGACTTCTAATATTATAGTTGGCACTCGACATGTCCGAATACATACCGTGCCATCTTTGTCAGAGGACAATTCTTCCATTTCCAATGCATACAATCTATGGATCCTAACATTCCCGAAACCCCGTTCTTCTCCTATTGCCGAAGCGGCCGTATCCTTCGATTTGGCGCTCTCAAATACTCATCTTCAAATATTTGAACAACTGCAATGACAAGCCGTCTCATACTCTCAATAGCGGTACTCTCTCCAATACAAATGTACTCATCGTGGAATCACCGATACCCCATAAGTTAGCATGAAGTCGTCTTTGTTACTTCAGTAAACAACTTAATCCAAGTACATTAGCTGCATTTCTTTTTGCACAAAATACTCATCATGATTCTGCATCGCATTCATTATACATAAAAAAAGAGGTCGGCTCATTCTAAACTGCAAATAAATACAAAATTATTACAATCAATAGTAACTAAAATATTTAAATTAAACAAGAAACATGACACAATACGAACCTACGTCAAGAATTCTGGTCCATATGTAGGATCATCGGAGAAATAATCTTCATATAATTTTTGGTGACCTTCTTGTCTCTTACGACGAACAATTTTATGCCCAGGAACAGAACCACCCTGTTTAGGTGCACTCATGGATGTATAATACGTATGAATTATAGATGCGGACTGGATCAAGAAATCATCATCATCATCCGATGAGGACGAGTCCAGTATTTGTTGCAACAACGACTTGCGCCCGCTCATAGTTCCACGTATCTACAAGGAAGCACCAAACTGAAGCAGCATCGGGAGATCGAAATCGGACGCAGGTGCCGGGCGACGTCCTTGCGATGGCTGCTCGGCTTATGTCAATGATCGAAATCTGTACAATAATATAGAGCGATGGCTGATGTTGGATCGGAACACGTACATGGTTTTTGTGCCGTATCCGATTTGAGTTCAGAACACGTACATGGTTTTTGTGCCGTATCCGGTTTGAGTTCAGGCACAAAAGATATATATTGTCCATGCCATATGTTTTGTGCCAGAGTGACACGCACATGTATTTAAAGGCAATACATTCATGCAAAAGTTGCATGCGGAGCAGCACCAAAATCTGAAGCTCTTTGAGGATTCATCGACGCGGATTCACGGACGAGCACATCGGCAATACATTCATGTAAATGGGCCGGTTGTTAAAGGCAATACATTCATGTAAATGGGCCGGTTGTTAATATTGGGCTATATTCAAATTACTATTAGGATATATTTAGGGGAGCTGTTGGAGGAGGGGACTAAAATAGGTTAACAAATTTTTTGGGCTGCCCCTAAAAGGTATCTTTTGGGGTGGATTTTTAGGGGGATTGTTGGAGATGCTCTAATACCCTTCCCCTCTTCCCAAGCAAATCCTGCCTTGACTCACCACGGCTACGGTGTGGCCTGCTCACAGATAGGCTGCCACAGTCATGTTGTGACGTCGCATCCGCCGCGAGGCAAGTCGACTCGAGGTTATATTGAAGTTTTCATACTTCTGTTCAATGAGTTACCCTATTTAGTGGATAGGAGAACCATTGAAGATTTCCTGGTTTGGTTGACTCATTTGTACTTCAATCTTTTGCAGTCTTTCATGTATACACATTATTAGATTATTCTTTATGGTCTTCTTTTGTTGAAAAAGATCCAGGCATTGTCTGTGTCTGATAAATAACATTACACACACTACTATTTTGATCTGTATCCGGTATGTTAATCTTCACTTTTTTTGGTTTTTGCAGAAGTAGCAAGGAGGTAATCTTGGTCTGCAGAAGTTTATGGTTAAGCCAAAAAGGTTATTGAGAAGGTAACTATGGACTAATATTTGGTTATTATAGCATTTAGAGTGTTTATTGTGTCCCTAAAATGAATGTTGGGTTGTTGTTATTCTTGTTGCTACTTACTTCTATGAATTCTAGATTAAGGTATGACAAGATGAAATGCCAAATGACTTGCCCACGGTCTCTTCCCTCCAATTATCTAGTTCAAAATAAACTAACGTCACATTCTCATTTGTGAATTCTAAGGTAGCATGCATTAGTTGATGGATAAGGGAATTCTAGATGTTGGTTTGCATGTACAACGTTTGTTTAATACAACAAAGAACATTTTTAATTGGTGTGCTCTGATTCCAGTAGTTATGTGCAAACAAGTTCCAACTATTATATGCAAATCTACGTTATAGACAAGTCAGTGTGCTCTGATTCCAGTAGTTATGTGCAAGCAAGTTCCTGGTGTTATTTGCATTACTACAAAAGCATGACCTGCTACAACTCCAAACGCTTGCACATAGTGTCTCATCCTGATATATGCTCTCTCATTCTGATATAGATCTTGAAACTGAAAATTAGAATTAAAGGGTGTGGTATGACTTCTTTTTCACTTTGAGGTAGCTTTGAGGATATTGTTTCACTTCATTTTTATATGAGGCAAGCTTATCTTCAATGCTTCAAAGAATGTTTGAAAGGGAGAGAAAGATCGAGAGTGGATGTGTATATTTGTGGTAAATACAGTGGAAATGATGGTTTTTTTTACTAAAACAATCCATCCATATCACCAATCACACATACTAATCTCAATTTATTTTACTTCATTGAACACAATGCACCATTATTTCATCTATTGGTTTTTCATGTTCTTCATTGGATTGGAACACTAATTACATAACCGATTACGCATTTATGTCTACAGTGGTGTTATTTAACTCCGGAAATATAAGCAATATTATTATTAAACTATTCCACTTGCAACATCCTTTTATTGGTTGGTTGTGCATGCCCATTGTTTCATGAGGTACAGGGTATGTAAGGTCATAAATTTTTTTCATAGTTTTGCACTTCTGCTTTTGCTTATGGTGTTTGCTGAGACTATGTGATGCGACCACGCCACAAACACATACGACAATCGCGGCCAATATCAAGATTGAACTAAAGGTGAATTCGTTTCTTCAGCCTTCATATGTTACTGAGAATAGACCGCTACCTAATACAAGTGATTTAATTGTGCTTAGGAATTTGGAAAAGGATGAAGGAAAGGGACATGGAGTCCTGGACATGCATGGAAGGAATAACGGAGGTCACCACGTCACTTTGAGACCAAGTCAAGCACGAATTCGAGTTGGACACGTTTTGGAATCAGACTCGGAATGCTGCAATGGTGCAAGTTTAAACGGACGTAACTTTCTCATACGGACTCCGTTTGAGACGTTCTTGGACTTGATGGAAAGCTTATCAAGTCTACTTTCTAAAGGATTCAACCCCATCTCCAAATTCTATCCGAGACAGCCGCAATCATCAAAAGAGTCCGTGTTGGTCACGTACTGGAATCAGATTCGGACTGCTGCAATGGTGCAAGTTGAAACGAACGTAACTTTCTCATACGGACTCCGTTTGGGACGTTCTTGTACTTCATGGAAAGCTTATGAAGTCTACTTTCCAACGGATCCAACCTCATCTTCAAATTCCATCCGAGCCGGCTGCAATCATCAAAACAATCCACGTTGGTTTTTGAGTCCGAGTCAAAAGGGTGCTGCGCCACCACCAATTGGGCCCATGGGCCTTGTAACCCTAGAGCATGCACTTTGGACGCCCTCCTGGTTGTTCTCCTATAAAGGAGCCGCTGCCTCCGTTGCTAGGACTTGGATTTTGTTGAGTTTAGGTTTAGCTATTATGCAAACTTCATTCTTGATTGTGTCGGACGACCACTGTCAAGACAGCCTTCGAATCCCACCTTTGATCTTCATATCAATATTTGCAATTTCAGATTGCTTGTTATCTTGTTCTTGCGTGTTCTTGGTTGCATGCAGGAATAGACCTTCGTGGTCAGTCAACCGCGTTCTTGGCACGGTTGATAACAACTTGGAGTGTGGTTCAGCGATTGCTAAGGCGCAAGCGACGTCGTTCGGTTGTAGTCGGATCGCAAGGGTCGCCTCCGCCAAAATCGATAGTTATCATCCTATCGGAAGATCGGGACCCCATCGCCTCATCAAGTGGTATCAGAGCTTCAGTTGACCGGTAGGAATTTCTTGTATCCTTAGTTAATAGATTGATTTTTATTTCCCATAGTCCAGAAAAATTGCCCCACAAAAAGAGTTAATTTCCGCTGTCCAAACCCCGTTGTGCTTTTCAATCTGTTAGTTTTGGTTTGCTAAATTGAATTTGTGTCCGTTTTAGCTTTGTCTAGTTGCTGGTCATATCCTTGTTCCAAGAAAAATCCAAATAAAAAAAATTCCCCCACCCCAAACCCTAATTCCAATTTCGGCTGATCTGTCCTTTCTCTGCAGCCGCAACCAAAAACGCTATATCTTTTGATTCCGAGATTATTTTTGAGTGAGAGCACCGCCATTAGATTCAAAAATTTATCATCCATCTATCTGTAAAATTTCACGTCATTCCAGCAAGGCAGTTAAGAGATATCTGCGGTGGAAGTTGACCCAAAATTCCAGATTGAATCTGCAACAGTCGGCACTTGTGAATTTTGTGCGAATTTTTAGGTCGGTTTCCAGACCTTGGCCCAAAAACAAAAGTTGTAGAAAAAGCCGTCAGAAAACAGAGAAAAAAAGAATCATTGAAAAAAAGGCAACTGACAAAAAGTTACGGCCGAAATACCGATGCGCTGTCCAGTGGACAGAAATCTTCAGTTTCCATGTTTTGGAACAATCCTTGTGTTCTTCAATTCCAGATTGCATTCGATCGAATTATCTTGTATTTACCACTCCCATACATTGCCATACACTTATTTTAGCCTTCTTCCATCTTTGGTTGATCAGCAACATAGGCTAAGTGCTAGATACGAACTATAATTCAATTCTGTGCAATTTCTGAAATTAATTGATTATTTTCCTTTGCTACAAAATACATAGCCTATCCAAGCTCCACTTTTCTACAACCGAACAGGTCTCGCTGTACCTTGCAATCGCTATACTCATCACTTGAGTTAAGTTATCACGAACCAGACCACCAGTTGCACCACCTGCTTTGCATTGGTAAGAACTTGTAAGAGCTTGGTAAGAGTTCGAGAGATGTGTGACTTGCAAGCTCCACCTCCTAGTAGTTTATAGGGACTTACATAATTCTAGTGTATTTCCTTGTTTTCTACTAACCATGACAGTTCAAGATCACATTGTGGCAATTTTGTGAGACCAACAACTTGTTGGATCGTATTAATAAGACCCTCACCACCATCAACAATGAATTGAGGGATCCAATGATCACGACCGTTGTCGACTTCGACAAAATCAACAAGGCACCTAGAGGTTAACAAGAGAGGTATGTGATGATGATGCTAAGTTTACAATTCCGCCATTTGTTGGTAGATATGACCTGAAGCTTATCTTGATTGGGAAATACAATTAGATGGAAATTTTGCATGCTATGATTTTCCGATGATGAAAGAGTTAGGGTGCTACTAGTGAATTCACCGATTTCGCATTATTTTGGTGGAGGAAACAATGTAGACTACCACATGTACCTAAAACTTGGAATGTTTTGAAACGAGTGATGAGATCTACATTTGTTCCTTCATATTATTCACGTGACTTGTTAAACAGATTGCAACGTTTAGAACAAGGTAGGAGAAGCGTAAGTGAATACTATGAAGAATTGAAAGCTCTTTTGTTGCGTTGTGGCTTAGAGGAACATGCTGAAGCTACAGAGAATAGATTCTTACGTGGCCTTAATAAAGAAATTCAGGACCTTCTCATTCACAAAGAATATAATTCTCTCCTCATTTGTTTATACTTGCATGTAATGTTGAACGTCGATTGAGAAGAAATTGAGAGTGCTTGATGATAAGAAACATGAGAGCAAACCCATGTTTGTGCCTTTTTCGTGACTAACAACTTGCGTGCGTTGAGAACCATGTCAAAAGGAGCATGAGTTGATTGAACCATCGATTCCATTCGTTGAGAACGAAGATGAGGAGATGGATGCACCTACATCATCCGAGAGGAGCCAAAAAGGTAAAGATCATGGTGCTATCATCACTCACGGTGAGTATGCTTGTGAAGAACAACAATTATGCACCGTTCATGCTATTTTAGAGCAAAACTTAGTGGAAAACAATTCGACATGCCCATATTTCAAGTAGAGAATTCACACTGCATTGATTTGAGTGTTGAGAATACGTTGAGTGCACCTTGTCAAAAATAATTGAATTGTCTACTGTTTTGAGTGATTCATGTGATGAATTAATCACATACAATGATCATGTGGCTTTGGTTAGACATAAAGAAGTTTTAACTAGAATTTCTCCCGCCAATTCATTGTGTTACATCATGTTGGATCTTCCTATGAAATTGTCACATGCTTTGGAGAAAGTTTCTGAACTTACATGTTCAAAATTCTTGTTTAGTGCCTACACCCTGGGTATAACTTTAATTTGATTGGAGATTATGGTGTAGGAAATCAATTTCTTGTATATCGAATATGCATAACTTGTGACCACATGGATGAATTGCAGCTTGTTGTTTTGAACAACAACTCTTGTATGCTCAATCTTGTTCATTATGAAAGAAAAATAAATTTTAGTGATCATTCAATGCCTATGTGTTCTTCTCTTATTGAACCATCTAACATTGGCAATCTGAATAATGAAATTGATGTATGGAAGAACTTGCAAATATTTTCACCCTTACTAGATGAATTTGCTATTGCTCAATTGAAATCTGATTATATGGATAAACTTTGTTTGATTCCAAAAGTTGTAGCTTTGCCTATATGTGCCACCACAACAAGTTTACAACTTCAAGGATTTGAATTGCATAAATGCTTCACTTACATTTGCAAAACAAGTTGCGATAATTACTGTGTGAGAAATTTTTATTTGTTCATTAACATATATGATTACTTTTGGGTTAATAATACCATGAGCTTTTATGATTGTTGCTGTGTTATAACATTAATTGTGCAACAACGAAGAACTGTTAAAACAGATGACATATACATATACCATGCATACACCTTGGCTTCTTTGTTACCATACTTTCAGTTTATCAAAAGCCGAGGACGGCTTTGTTTTCAAGAAGGGGAGGATGATGAGGACACGACCCCTATGGATACAACCATATTTGCTATGCTTGTTGTTCCAATTACAAGAGCTCCTACGCATCACTTAAATTATAAGGTGAGCTCGTTTCAAAAGGTTTTACTTTGTGTGATAAAGAACGTATGATATTACATAATGAGAGTTTGTTGCGTTTGTTATTATGTACCGAGATTTATGATGAAGATCATGCAATACGTGAGGCTACACATATGTTAAAACCGAGGACGGTTTTCTATCAAGAAGGGAGGATGATGCGACCACGCCACAAACACATACGACAATCGCGCCAATATCAAGATTGAACTAAAGGTGAATTCGTTTCTTCAGCCTTCATATGTTAACGAGAATAGACCGCTACCTAATACAAGTGATTTAATTGTGCTTAGGAATTTGGAAAAGGATGAAGGAAAGGGACATGGAGTCCTGGACATGCATGGAAGGAATAACGGAGGTCACCACGTCACTTTGAGACCAAGTCAAGCACGAATTCGAGTTGGACACGTTTTGGAATCAGACTCGGAATGCTGCAATGGTGCAAGTTTAAACGGACGTAACTTTCTCATACGGACTCCGTTTGAGACGTTCTTGGACTTGATGGAAAGCTTATCAAGTCTACTTTCTAAAGGATTCAACCCCATCTCCAAATTCTATCCGAGACAGCCGCAATCATCAAAAGAGTCCGTGTTGGTCACGTACTGGAATCAGATTCGGACTGCTGCAATGGTGCAAGTTGAAACGAACGTAACTTTCTCATACGGACTCCGTTTGGGACGTTCTTGTACTTCATGGAAAGCTTATGAAGTCTACTTTCCAACGGATCCAACCTCATCTTCAAATTCCATCCGAGCCGGCTGCAATCATCAAAACAATCCACGTTGGTTTTTGAGTCCGAGTCAAAAGGGTGCTGCGCCACCACCAATTGGGCCCATGGGCCTTGTAACCCTAGAGCATGCCCCTCCTGGTTGTTCTCCCTATAAAGGAGCCGCTGCCTCCGTTGCTAGGACTTGGATTTTGTTGAGTTTAGGTTTAGCTATTATGCAAACTGTTCTTGATTGTGTCGGACGACCACTGTCAAGACGACCTTGAATCCCACCTTTTGATCTTCATATCAATATTTGCAATTTCAGATTGCTTGTTATCTTGTTCTTGCGTGTTCTTGGTTGCATGCAGGAATAGACCTTCGTGGTCGTCAACCGCGTTCTTGGCACGGTTGATAACAACTTGGAGTGTGGTTCGGCGATTGCTAAGGCGCAGCGGCGTCGTTCGGTTGTAGTCGGATCGCAAGGGTCGCCTCCGCCAAAATCGATAGTTATCATCCTATCGGAAGATCGGGACCCCATCGCCTCATCACTATGTCGGGAGATGGACTAATGTTTTATCTCTTTAAGTAGATGAATTACTGTAGCATCATCGATAATTTCATATGCCATTATCCTTGTTGATGCCCCAAACTAAACATCTTGTGTACCAGAAATATGTAGTAACATTATTTGGGAAAACTGGAACTCTGGTGCACAAACTTTGGTTTGCTCACGGACATGGATTGGAAGTGTGGACTAGTGAGTGTTGACTGGTCAAGTCTGGAGTAGTTAAGATTTGTAGAGCAAGATAGAGTATACACTAGTACAATCTTTGTAGTTTTCTTCATACATCAGTGGAATTACTTCTTCGCACAAAGAGCGGTGAGGCCAAAAGTACAACACAAAGAGCCACAAAAATACAGTTTAATGCTGATCACCATATTTTATATGTACATGTAAGAATTAAAAATTTATGTGCTCTCTTAGAAATAACTCAATAGATATATTATTAGAGAGATTGTCTCTAGTGCTGTTTTTAGATGAGGTGGAATTGTTAGAAATAACCTAAGAGACAAATTATTGGAGATGACCTTAGTACTACTCTCGATCGATAGTCACATGCATGGCATCTTATCCTTCACGAGCGCTTTATCCTTGATGAGCGCTCATTTCAGCGGTAAGCTGCAGCTTTTGGACTGTCACAGCACTATTTGATATTGTTTAAGTCTTTTTTAGAATTAAATTTAAAAGCTTTAAATATAAAAATATGTTATCTCACAATGAACAATGCAAAGGAATACGAAAAAACAAGAAAAACCCAAAAAAAAAAAGGCCTAGAGTATGTTCTTTTCAGTTTCTAAAAGCCAATTTTAACTTTTCTATAGTAATTAGTTTTCAAACGAAATGTCTTTTCAAAGAGGGGTCTACAAGTTGATTGTAGTACACACTGTAGTAACTTCATTTATATCGGCCAAAACCGCGTGTAAATTTCTGTTACTCCATACGTTCTCTTACAAGTAGCCTAAAAGTCATAAGTCGAAGTTAAAAAGGACAGACCTCAAAAATTCAAAAAAGCCGAAATTAAGAAGTTAGAAGCTAAACTCTAATTGAGTAGGGTAATTTAGTGAACTAACCAAATCGCCGACACAATTACGCGGTTAGACTTTACTACATAATGCGTACATATACGTACCAATCGATACATGGATAGTTAATTGGATATTGATCGGTCTCACGACTCACGTTCTCGCTGAACTACGAGATGTATCTCTCATCCTCCTTGGACTGGCTGGCCGGTGTCCATGGCGTAGGCGGCGATGTTTTCAATTCGCACGGCTGCTCTGCTTTGCTTAATTGCTTTACCACAAGGAAGTATATATACTCAGTACGTACGTAACTTGGTGCTACTTCTGCTTCAGACGAATCTGCGACTGCTGAGATGCAAATGTAGATCGATGGTCCACGAGCTTTCCAGATCCAGAGGCCTGCATACAGAAGAAAATGCTTGGCTGTGTGCGTTTCTGCAATTCAATTATGGCAAATAAGGTTTACACACACACTCTCTCTCTCTCTCTCTCTCTGAGAGGTGGCTAATAAGGATCACTCAGTTGAGGGGTTTGTGAGGCTGGAAGAAGTGTGCTAATTTGGATTTAATTTTTTGGTTTTTGATTTGTTTACTGTTTGAGACTTATTTTATACTGCAAATGTTGATAGTTTTTATGGCCTAATTAAATTTTTTTAGGCAGCTAGCCATATGGAGATTGATCGACCTCATCTGGGGAAAAAGAAAGTTTTTTTAGGTAATAATGTTTGCTTCAATACAGTCAAGCCCATTGAGAATTTGAGATGTCAATTTTGGAACCTCTACAATGGATAGAGATGCTTACGTTGATAACCAAACGTGGGATCATAACAAGAGGAAGTAGTACTAATATATCTCCAAATCACGAGGAGTCATATGACTCATATGTAGTAATCGTCTCTACGCAGTCGACTTCGACGTGATGCTTTCCATGAACCCCCTAATTTCAGTTACGAGCTTGCCAGAGTCGGCGAGCTCCGGGAAGAAGTAGAATGCGTGGACGGCCTCCGGGAAGTCCACCACCCGCACCGGCTTCCCCTTCCGCCGCAGCATGCCGGCGTAACGCCGCTCCCAGTCCTGCAGCGGGTCGAGGCCCCCGACAACCACCATCGCCGGGGGGAACGCGTCCGGCAGCTCGGGCTCCGGGGCCGCGTTGCCCGTCACGTGCGCGGCCGGGTGGTTCCGGTCGGCCCCGTCCGGCAAGAACGCCCTCCACCAGAAGTCCGACCGCCGGATGTTCACCAACGGCGCCACGCCTTCCAGTGTTAGCTCTGCCTCTGTCCGCTCCTCTCCACCGAAGTACGCCTCCAGCAGCACGACGCCGGCGAGGTGTACGGGGTTGTTAGGTACTGGCGGGGGCGTCGTGGCCGTCCAGCGCTGGGCCACGTGGTGCGCGATGTTGCCGCCGGCGCTGTCCCCGACGAGAAAGCAGGTGGACAGGTCGACGGGGACGGAGATGTCCGGGAGGCCGGTGGTGCTGAGGTAACGAAGAGCGGCTTCTCCGTCGTCGTAGGCGGCGGGGAAACGGTGCTCGGGGGAGAGGCGATAGTTGACGGACACGACGACGGCGTCGTACGGGCGCGAGGCCGCGGAGAACACCGTGAAGCCGCCGCCGTGGAAGTAGACGATGACGGGGCGCGGCGGCGACGACTCCGCCTCCGTGGACGGGGCGAAGACGCGCGCCCAGAGGCCGCGGGACTCGTCGACGGTGATATCCATCGAGCGGACGCCTCCGGCGTCCGGGCGGGGGTCGGCGGGGACCTGGCGGTCGAAGAGGGAGAAGAGGAAGCGGTTGATGGTGCCGTCCCGGCGCTGCGTGGCGTCGATGGCGGCCTCGAGCGCGAAGAACCGGAGCCGAACCGTCCACTTCAGCGCCGGCACGGGGACCTGGCGGCTGGCATGCGCATCGGCCATTTCTTGGTTGCTGGGTACTGCCTCCACTCTCCACCAGTCTACTACAGCCTAGATCGCAGCTTGCTTGGAGATGATGAGGGACTGATATAGATGCAGACATGGACTGGATGAGGATGACAGCTGATGGATGGCGATTCGTCTTTATCTTAATTCCTCTCTTTATTTTTCTACAAACAGGTCGTTGTAGCTGCGGCCGCACGCAGATTACAGATACTACCGCTAACCATTAGGAGAGACGAACAAGGTCCATGCGTGGAGATAATTCAGACACACCTAGCTGTCAACGATTTTTTTTTATATAATTCAGGTACACCTAGCTGTCGACGGTTTTTTTTTTTGATAAATATCATCCAAATATTTTCTTTCTAACTATCATTCATATTTGTGACCGTTAGATTAGAGATCCAATAGTCACGAATTATCCCCGCCTCCTCTAAAAAAATCTCCCCCCTCTAAAAAAGAGAGGCCGTTGAATCTCTAATCCAACGGTCCAAAATTTGAATGATTGCTTTTTTTTGAGATAATTCAGGCACACTCAGTTGTCGACGATTTTTTTTCTTGATAGTATAGCGGTGGACGCGCACACATGGTGCACACACACATCGCGTGTGCGCCGCACACACCTACCTGGACATTTTCCACATATTATTAGACCTGAGCATTTTGCGGACCGGACCAAGGAAAATCCTTGCTTGTTTCGGGCCAGGAATTGTTGCACAAGCATGACCCGTTAAGCCTACCGGGCTCTAGTACAATTTTTCAACTGGACTGATTTTTTTTTGAGAAAATCAAAAAAACAATACACCGTTTTGTTGGATTCAACGGTATAGCTCGTCTCTAACGAGGGGAGTGCCACCGCCACCTTTCCCGAACGGGTTCACCGCACCCCCCCGGGACGTAGAGGGAGGCCGGGGAGGTGGTGGCTTGGCGGTGGGCGGTGATGGAGGGCGTCGGGTGGCGGCACGGCGAGACGATGGTGCAATGAATTTTAGGTTGAATGGGGTAGAGATGGTGGGGAAGGGGAGAGGGTGGCACGCGCGAGGCGGCGGGGTTGCCACTGGCTGCCGATGGTGGAGGAGAGGGCAGGGGGAGGCAGAGGAGGAGCGCGAGGCTACGGCTGGTGCTGGAGAAGAAGGTGGAGGAGGAGCGCGAGGCTGTGGCCGGTGTTGAAGAAGAAGGCGGGGAGAACGGTGGGCGTGGAGAAGAAAGAGGAAGAGGAGGGCAACGGCCGGCGCCAGAGAAGGAGGCAGGTGGAGGGGAGGGGAGCGGCGACACATTTGAGAGGGAGGTGAGGGGGAGCAACGACAAGGGGAAGGTATCCCGTTGGGATGCCTCCCGACGTCATACCGTGCACTAGCTCCTCTCTTTTTTCTATTTCTCACCCCAAATTGTTGGCGAGGCCTGGCTCATCGAGGACCAAGTTCACCGTGTAGACCAATCATCGTCAGTGCTCAAATGGTATTAATTTGGACCAAAGGTACTATATAAAGCTAACAGGGTGGTCTGCACATTTATACAACTAGATTTATTATTACATATCGTGTAAAATTATTTGATTTCCACCTGTCTATAAGCCGATTTTACTGATAATTAAATTAGATTTGAGATGTTTACATATAATTAGATAGACATTTACAATTATAAAAAATCTTCTAGCTAAAATACAAAGTTTTGGTATAAAATTTTCATCCAATGTAGTACATTCTTAGGGTAATAGAAACATATTATCCAAATATGCCATTAATAAAAAAACATTCTTTTTATGAAACTACTATTATTCTAATATTATCTATTTTACTTTTCCAGCACCCCTTATCTATTGCTCCTCCTCCCTCACCACGTATCCTTCCACCATGATTTGAAGCAAGATACTAATGGTTCTTACTAGCTATTGCTAAATCCCATGTCCTCTTCATCGAGTAGCCTCACCGCTCACCGCATTGCAGCTGCATTAATTGATTAGCACGACATCATGCCTCCAAGAGCTGGTTTACCGTGCTTCCTTTAGATGCCCGCTTATCTCTCTGCCATTATCAGCGAAGTGCCTTACTTATCCTCAAGTCCACCCTTGGCCACTCCGATCTCATCTAATGACGTGTGCCTAGCTTCTACTCCTCCTAATCCAATGTGTGTCAACTTCTGTTCCTCCTAACCAATAATACCATATTGCCTAGAGCTATAAACTGGTGACAAACATGCATTCATGTGTGAAATGCCTTACATCATATTTGCATTTGGAGGCGAGACACCATGCACGGCATGAATTCTCCCAATGCAATATCGTGTTATGTGGCCACCAATGACTTCTTACATCAAGCTTGCAATATCGCTCTCCAGCATAGTCTCCTACATTACTTGGCTCAAATCACGCCAATTAAACCCCTAGGAAACAACAACAGAGTTCTGTTTTTTAGTTGTGCCCAACTTTGCTCTGCATTCATTGGATGATTTAATTCTCTTGCGCTAAACAAAGCGTCTTTGACAAAGCAAGTTTTTTTTGCCCTTAGATGATGTGATAGCTTCTCTCGTTCCTAGACGCTACATATATAGATTGATATATCTGAGTAATATGTGTTAAGTGCATATACAACATTAGAATATGTAGGATCAGATATGACAAATCAGAGGAGGTGAACGATTTCTTAAAATCTTTCCCCTAGTATTAATAACACAATTAAGTGGAAAATACAAACTTGCAAGCTTCGCCAAAACCAAGAGCTGATCAAACTCACTCGTCTGATCGCCAGTCAGGGGACGGTTGGACCACTTGGCTAGTCTGATAGCATGCCCTATCGGTCTAAACTGTCTGGGTGGTCTGACCGCTCATCGAAGAGAGGTAGAAAAAAAAGATGAAATTTAAAAACTAGAAGGTAGATATAAAAACTGAAACTTAAACGATCGGAAGGCAGCTAGCCATATGGAGATTGATCGACCTCATCTGGAAAAAAAAGAAAGTTTTTTAGGTAATAATGTTTGTTTCAATACAGTTAAGCCCATTGAGAATTTGAGATGTCGATTTTGGAACCTCTACAATGGATAGAGATGCTTACGTTGATAACCAAGCGTGGGATCATAACAAGAGGAAGTAGTACTAATATATCTCCAAATCACGAGGAGTCATACGTAGTGATCGTCTCTACGCAGTCGACTTCGACGTGATGCTTTCCATGAACCCCCTAATATCAGTTACGAGCTTGCCCGAGTCGGCGAGCTCCGGGAAGAGGTAGAATGCGTGGACGGTGAAACAAACCAAGCATTTGCTAAAAACCAAATTGGAGTTGAATTCCCAATTCCCTTTTGCCAATCTCCTCCACAGCCCTAATTTGCACCAATCTCAAAGCAACCCAGCCCCTAATCCCTGTCAGCACGGCGTGATAACGGCGGAAACGGGATTTTCCCGCGTGGTTACTGTTCACCGCCTGAAACAGCCGTCGCCGCTCCCGATTTTTGTCGCCGTTGCCGACTTCTTCGCGCCTCCTCGCAGCTTCTCGCGTCTCCGCGCCACTGCCAGCCTGCCCCGCCCATCCTGGTGCCATACCACCCTGCCGCTCCGCTCTGGCACCGCCTTGAATCGGCCGCAGTACGTGGCCGTGCCACCCGCCGTTCGCGCGCCCCCGCCCCTGCTCCTTCCCGTGCCTTCCTCTCTGGGCCGACCTGGCGCTGCTCTGCCACCTCTTTGACCGCCCCCTTCATCACGCCCAAGCCAGCCGGCCTGCCTTAAGCCCTAATCCACCGTCGCCAAAATATCTCCCCGCCCCTCTCGGTGAACCGCCATGCCCAGCCTACTTAAAGCCGCCCGACCCTCTCAAATGAAGCAACACCCCTCCCTGAAGCTCACCGAATGCCCTAGAGCTCTCTCTCCCCTCCTAACCCCGGTAGTGGCCGAATTCCCCAAACGCGGAGCCCTAACTCAATGTCACACCTCCACCCCATAACATTCCAATTCCGTCCGCCTACACCTTCACCGTAGCCCTAGAAACCATCCCCAACCGCCGCCACCACCTCCCATCCACCTCTCCTCCCTGGCACCATGAGCCGCCCCACCTCCAAAAACGGCCACCGTGGTCAGTCCAACCCAAGCCTCTCGAGCTTCGGCCAGCTCCTCTCCGACCTCCTCCACATCCCAAGGATACCCAAGAACCCGCCCAATTGCCCTAAGGAACCTCCGGTTGCCCTAGTTCCCAAAAATGGCCGCAATAGGGGAGAAGCTCGCCGCCGGCGATTGCCACCTCCACCGGCCCTCCCACCACCAAAAACGGAGCCCCCGTACCTCCCTGAGTCCGTCCATGTCCCCCACCACCGTCGCAGGCCACCCCGTCGCCGCCGGTAGCCGCCCCCCTCCTCCCCTGTCTCGCTGCGCGCGCAGTTCAAACGGGGAAGAAGCACAGTGGCCGACCGAGCCGCCCCGCGTTGCGGTCGGACCGAGCCGCGTCGACCGCACCGCTCCCGCGCCGACCGCACCGCCCACCGGATGCACCCGCCGCCTGCGCGCCGACGCGCCCGACCGAGCGCGCCAACGCGGTCGGACCCGGCCGCTTCGCCCGCGCCGATCCGGTAAGCCGCACCTAAAGCGACGCGGTCCGACCGAGCCTCTCGCCGAGTCCGATGAATAGTCCGACCGAGCCCGATGAGCGATGGATCGCCCGAACCAAAAATGCATATTTATACTCCGGATTCGTTTGAGCCCGCCAACCCAAATCAAGGCCCATTTCCCCATATAGCCTCCTATAATCCAACATCCTCAATTTAATGGAGTTTTTGGATTTTTCTTTATTCTTTATTTCCTTTATTCCTCGCTCATTCCTTCGGGCATGGAATTAAATTGTTTTATTTGTTTTGCGTTAGTTTACGAAGTCGAGATTTCGCAAGAGCAGGAGGGAAAAGCTCAAGTCCAGACCTGGCCCACTGAAAAATACGAAATAATCGAAATCGAAGATCCGCAAGGCAAGTCACACATATCTTTGAACATGTTGATCCTACATTTCCCTAAGTTATTTATTTACTGTATTTTCATTATGTTATTTGCGCATTGTTATTTTATGTACAATAACTGCTTAGAATGACATGATATTAGCTATGTCCTACCACCCGAAAAGCCCAGCTTAACTTGATGGCCACATTCACCTTGACAAGACCTAGTAATATGAATAATAATATTGACATGGTAATTTAGGGACACATCAAAGCTTTCCACTGTTAAGGTTTGGTATTGAGTTTTGGAAAGTTGGGAATAGGATAAATGAGGATCGCAGAGATGGATCCGAGGACCTTATCCTAGGGTGGAGGCTGGTTGTGGAATGGTGGCAGTACAGTGTGTACTGAATATGGGTATGTGCGTGGATGATGCCTCAGTTAAAAATGTAAGGACTAGACCCTTATGCTGAGTAACGGACATAGTATCCGCCCAACCACGAGCGTTGACTTGGTCAAACTTGACTTAGTCAAACCTGGCTTAGTAACTGCTCAACTTCAATTGAACCTCTGCAACTGGAAAGGGGGAGACAGAGGGTGAGTCCGTATGGGAGGTGGTTAACCATACAACTGTAGGACTGCGATGAGTCGGACGAGATCCGTGGGGTCATCCGAGCTTGTCGAGATTAAACACCTACTGGGCGGAGACTATATAGAGAATTGAGTAGTGAACATCCTTGTTGTCTTAACTCTATCGCGGGAGTTAAGGGATCTTGTGGGTAAAGCAGGGCAGCTTTGCAAAGTCATGACAAATGGTATTCGAATCGTGCTTCCGGTAAATGAAGCTGTGTTTAGTGGGTGAATCCAGTAGCAAGGCATAAGTAGTTTTGGAATGGTTTGGTAATGTTGAGTAATGATAATCAAGCTTGAAACCCCCTTTTACTTTAATGAAGTACTTTTTTTAAAAGGTTTTCAAATGGTTCCAACTAAAACTGCATCCACATAAAATAATAGACTTTATCCCCCTTTTTCTTGATATACCATGCATGAAATTATTATTAAGCTCCGTGTGACTTGTTGAGTACAAGTGGTAGCACTCATGCTTGCTAAAAACATAAACAGAAACAATTAATTTTGAGGAAGCATGAGAAGACGAAGAGATGATTCTGTACGAGATTGATGAAGCGTGGAATTAGGGTCGTTCTCCGCTCAGGCGTGCCTGTGGCAGTTTTTGTTGTAATGTAACTAAGGGCAATTGACCCTACTGTGATATTCGGCTTTTCGCCTTTATATTGTAATAAAGTTCGCTTTTGCTCTTAAACTTGTGTTGGCAATGTTATACACTCAATGGATGTACTCGCAGTTGAACAGTCCTGGGCAGCTGCGAGGATTTCATAATACTCTCGGAAACGGGGGTGTTACAGAGTGGTATCAGAGCCCGCTTGCTTGACCGTAGCATGACCCTAAGTGTAGGTTTGGTTAGGATAAGATCACGATTTCGTAAAACCATATTTTCACTTAAAAAAATTGAAAACCATAAGTATTATTGCTGTCTTACCTTTCCTATTCCTCTCTTACCCTTCTTAGACAAAAAGCAAAAGCTTTTCTTTTGAATTTTGTCAAGAGCTTAAAATGCGAGTAGATGCTTAGACTAACTTCACGTTAACCAAATGAAATGAAAACTAATCTAGCCAATGAGACATAAAAAAAATGATGTTAAAAAGGAATAGTATGACCACTCTAACCAAAAGCTTTTCCTTCTGAAAAGTTATAAGATTGCCGCTTGAGTAGTTAGCAAATATTACCCATTTGATATCCTTGATGTCATGGGTAAACCATTCAAGTAGACGAAGAGTTCTGTTTGTATTAATAGCTGAATTGCACTATTAGCCTGTAGGCTGCTATATAAGCAATTTGTGCAAAACTAAATTTCCGATTTTAAGTAAAGAGTATGTTAAAAACTCTACTTCTATCCTATTTCGTCTTTGATTCTTACCTACTCTGTTCCGGTCTCTCCTTACCTATCAGGCAAATCTTAGAAGAAATTAAATGCAAACTTCTGATTGCAACAAATAGGTTGAACTATAGCCATGGAGTTTAAAGAAAGGAGTAGATAACCCATAAGGGATTAAAATATGAGATGATGATAATCGAAGATATTGGCGGAATTATGTTAATATTGGAAGAATCTGAATGGATAAAGTGATGGGATTTATTGGATCAAAAAAAAATGTGTGATAATGATACTTATTGCATTTTAGGCCTAATCAATAATAATATTCTTGGTGGATATTGATGATAATGATTATTGGATTATAAATTTGAGTAACGATATTATCCTTGGTGGATTTTTCAAATGATAAATTAAATGAGAAGGAGATAGCAAGAAGCTTAGTTAATAGGTAATTATTGAATGAGTCAGACTAAGATTATGAGTTGATAATGAAAAATAATTGGATTTTTAGGAAATATAGATACAAAGGATATCGGTAGGTTTAAAAAAAAAGTGGATACTGGATTATAACAGATTTGATATTGGATTTATAGTCATGGTTGAAGTTGGAATTTTTGTAGAATTTAGATAACCATGATATGATTAATAAAGTTAGAAGAACACAATAGGAATTACATCATTGGTGGATCAAATGAATGATTATACTTGTTTGGGGTTATCGACAAAAATGAGGTCATAACTAGGATATAATGTGACCCTAGTGTGAAGTAGAAACTAAATTAAAAAGGGCATTGGATTTTAAGCCCATGTACAAGAGTAGTATAAGAATAATTTTAGCTTACGATTGTTGGAAGCTAACAGATGTGAGATTATCCTCGTAAGTAAGCAAGAAGATTTTCAAGAGGTGCCCTACAAAAGCAATCAGAAACATCATTTAATCTCACTTCATTTTCTTTCCTACCTCTTTCTTGCTCTTCCCTCATTTTCGTCTCACTTCCTCTGCTAAGCCCAGAAATGTTACAGGACTGATTCCTAAGTTTCGATTACTGTCAAACGAAATGTCATTGAGCAAACTAAAGATTTGATGGTGCAACAGAGGGAAAATAAAAATCAGAGCAGACAATCCAATATGACGGAAGCTTTATCCAACATGACGGAAGTCTTATCTAACATGAAGGAAACTGTATCCATCATGGGAAAAACCTGGAATGAAGTCAGACAAGGACAAGTCAGAATACTAGAACAACAAGCAAGGGTGTTGGAACAGCTCATTACAAAAGCGTCGCCAGAAGAATTAACATCAATATCAAGTGCGACTGCATTTAAATTTGGAATCTTCTTAAAGACTCGACCACCGGAATTTTCATTAGCAACAGAACCGATGAGCGCTGATAACTGGTTACAAAGTATCGAGATGAAACTGAACGCCATCCGATGTACGGACAAGGAAAAAGTTCTTTTCGCCACCCACCAATTATCAGGACCAGCCATTAATTGGTGGAATACTATTTAATGGGTATATCCAAATGAGAATATTACATGGGAGGAGTTCGTGAATAGATTCCGTAAGACTTATATTTCTCCTGAAGCTATCGCAGAAAAGCGTCAGGATTTTATTAATCCCCGACAACAAGATGAGTCTGTTATGGAGTATCTACAGCAATTCCATCATTTATCACAATATGCTCAAGAAGATCTCAATACCGAAGCAAGAAAGATGGCATACTTTATAAGAGGCTTGCAACCAAAGATAAAGAGTTATATTATGCCCGTGGAATATCCAGACTTCCAAACTTTAGTTGATCAAACTCTCTGGGCAGAAAAGGAATTAGCAGGATATCTGAGGATTACCAAGCAAAATGATCCTTCGATCTTGGTCCATACGACTTGTTTTCACTGCAAGCAAAATGGGCATTATCGTTTCCAATGTCCATTGAGATCCTTACCCAAAGAAGAAGCTCGAATACACGTCAAAAGACAAGCGTCAACCTCATACCAACTGTCAATGGAGGAAGAAGGACGCCACCCCAAAAAGGCCCGAGTGGAAAAAGGAGACAAATGCACCCTAAAGAAGTGACTAAGAGAAAGCGACAAAAAAAGAGGTAGTCAGAAAGTTAAGCAACACCATTGGTTAAAAGCGAGACATAAAATGAGTGTTATCTTATACTTTTGTATAAGCAAGTGCGTTTATGTAAGCATGTAGTCTCTTAAGGTATCGAATGTACCCGTGAGCTATCCATGAGTTATCTGTACAATGGTATAAGGAATAAAAAAAGTTTGTATCGCAATTCACTGTGAACCTACCTTCCAACTTTGTGTAAGAAAAGTATGTCAATATTTAAAAGACTACGTAAAGGATGGAAGAACTAACTCAGATTGGATAAGAAATCAGAATGAGGATAAGAAATCAGAATGATACAATGGGAGTATGGACATTAGAACAAATAAATCAGAACCGTCTCAAGAGATACCAAGGGGAAATTATAAGGAATGTTGGTATATAAAATACCTACAAAGGTTATAGTAATTAAACCAGGAAAATTTATGTGAAGATACAAGACATGATTGAACTGATATAATACAAGGATGATATACAGGTACAGTAAAAGGGAGAAAAAGAAAAGAGTATGTATGAGCTCGAGTGTAACAACAAAAGTTCTTAAAAGATAAAGAGTATAGTCTCAGTTCTATTATAGACTAGATTGATTATGGCTCCAGATCTAATATCCCCTAATAAAGATTTTCAACCCTGCGGTCACACCTCAGAAACAGGGACGAAGAAGTATATTAATAGAAGACAGGAGGATTACAACTTTTGCAGTAAGATGCCGACACTTGAAGGGAAATATACTACTTATGGTCTAGAATTAGTAGCCATAGCACTGGTCAGCTGGGATTTAATTCCCAACAATGAAGATGGTTATAAATAATCAGGGATTGTGAGTTGGATAGTCAATGAAAGTGAATATCCTGGTATGGTTACTAAGTGTTATCTCTACTGCGACAAGTAAATTCAACAGAATCCATTAGAAAATAAGCAAGGAACCTTGGGATTTCACGGTCATTCCTAATATTCAATGAAGAGGAAATTTAGAGATTCGATCATAAAAGAAACTCACACTTCATAGTTCTCTATACGGTTTGATAGAATAAAATGAATCCATGTTTGAAGAAGGAATTTTGATGAGATAATATGAAGAGAGAAATCTCAGAGAATAACACTTATAACATTTGTTAGAAAATGAAGGGCAGGTTACCACGGTCATAACTAGTCTTTGAATGGTGAAGAGGAACCAAAGGATATTGGTATGGATCTGTGTTACAGACTCCCGAAGGCATAAAAAGTATATGAGGTTATGAGTAATTATGAATTGATTGATTAGTACCAACACTACAAGATAAACAAACCTACCACAGAGATAAATTCAACAGAACTCTGCCTGACCATGGTCATGCTATTGCGTAAGTTTCCAGATGAGATTACCTTAAACCCAAAAGCACAAGTCACATAGGTACTTTGAGAATATCTTCATGAACTCTTGAGAGCACAGATAACCAAAAAGGGACAGAGTACTGACGGAAGCCCAATTAACAGTCACCATTGGAAGCTCACTCTGAGTAAAATAAGATCTATGGAAAGGAATTAGAACTGTAACAAGTTTTTGCTTTTCACCCATTCTTTAACCAGGGTGAATCTCGGGGTCGAGATTCTTTTTAAGGAGGGAAGGTTGAAACAAACCAAGAATTTGCTAAAAACCAAATTGGAGTTGAATTCCCAATTCCCTTTTGCCAATCTCCTCCACAGCCCTAATTTGCACCAATCTCAAAGCAACCCAGCCCCTAATCCCTGTCAGCACGGCGTGATAACGGCGGAAACGGGATTTTCCCGCGCGGTTACTGTTCACCGCCTGAAACAGCCGCCGCCGCTCCCGATTTTTGTCGTCGTTGCCGACTTCTTCGCGCCTCCTCGCAGCTTCTCGCGTCTCCGCGCCACTGCCAGCCTGCCCCGCCCATCCTGGTGCCATACCACCCTGCCGCTCCGCTCTGGCACCGCCTTGAATCGGCTGCAGTACGTGGCCGTGCCACCCGCCGTTCGCGCGCCCCCGCCTCTTCTCCTTCCCGTGCCTTCCTCTCTGGGCCGACCTGGCGCTGCTCTGCCACCTCTTTGACCGCCCCCTTCGTCACGCCCAAGCCAGCTGGCCTGCCTTAAGCCCTAATCCACCGTCGCCAAAATATCTCCCCGCCCCTCTCGGTGAACCGCCATGCCCAGCCTACTTAAAGCCGCCCGACCCTCTCAAATGAAGCAACACCCCTCCCTGAAGCTCACCGAATGCCCTAGAGCTCTCTCTCCCCTCCTAACCCGTGAATGGCCGATTCCCAAACGCGAGCCCTAACTCAATGTCACACCTCCACCCCATAACATTCCAATTCCGTCCGCCTACACCTTCACCGTAGCCCTAGAAACCATCCCCAACCGCCGCCACCACCTCCCATCCACCTCTCCTCCCTGGCACCATAAGCGGCCCCACCTCCAAAAACGGCCACCGTGGCCAGCTCCTCTCCGACCTCCTCCACATCCCAAGGATACCCAAGGACCCGCCCAATTGCCCTAAGGAACCTCCGGTTGCCCTAGTTCCCAAAAATGGCCGCAATAGGGGAGAAGCTCGCCGGCGGCGATTGCCACCTCCACCGGCCCTCCCACCACCAAAAACGGAGCCCCCGTACTTCCCTGAGTCCGTCCATGTCCCCCACCACCGTCGCAGGCCACCCCGTCGCCGCCGGTAGCCGCCCCCCTCCTCCCCTGTCTCGCTGCGCGCGCAGTTCAAACGGGGAAGAAGCACGATGGCAGCCGAGCGCCCGCGTTGCGATCGGCCGAGCGCGTCGACCGCACCGCTCCGCGCCGACCGCACCGCCCGCACCGGATGCACCGCGCTGCGCGCGAGACGCGCCCGCCGAAGCCGCGCCACGCGGTCGGACCAGCCGCTTCGCCGCGCGCTGATCGGCCAGCCGCGCCCAAAGCGACGCGGTCCGACCGAGCCCTCTCGCCCGAGTCCGATGAATAGTCCGACCGAGCCCGATGAACAGTGACTGGCCCGAACCCAAAAATGCATATTTATACTCCCCGGATTCGTTTCGAGCCCGCCAACCCAAATCCAAGGCCCATTTCCCCATATAGCCCTCCTATAATCCAACATCCTCAATTTAATGGAGTTTTTGGATTTTTCTTTATTCTTTTATTTCCTTTATTCCTCGCTCATTCCTTCGGGCATGGAATTAAATTGTTTTATTTGTTTTGCGTTAGTTTACGAAGTCGAGATTTCGCAAGAGCAGGAGGGAAAAGCTCAAGTCCAGACCTGGCCCACTGAAAAATACGAAATAATCGAAATCGAAGATCCGCAAGGCAAGTCACACATATCTTTGAACATGTTGATCCTACATTTCCCTAAGTTATTTATTTACTGTATTTTCATTATGTTATTTGCGCATTATTATTTTATGTACAATAACTGCTTAGAATGACATGATACTAGCTATGTCCTACCACCCGAAAAGTCCAGCTTAACTTGGTGGCCACATTCACCTTGACAAGACCTAGTAATATGAATAATAATATTGACATGGTAATTTAGGGACACATCAAAGCTTTCCACTGTTAAGGTTTGGTATTGAGTTTTGGAAAGTTGGGAATAGGATAAATGAGGATCGCAGAGATGGATCCGAGGACCTTATCCTAGGGTGGAGGCTGGTTGTGGAATGGTGGCAGTACAGTGTGTACTGAATATGGGTATGTGCGTGGATGATGCCTCAGTTAAAAATGTAAGGACTAGACCCTTATGCTGAGTAACGGACATAGTATCCGCCCAACCACGAGCGTTGACTTGGTCAAACTTGACTTAGTCAAACCTGGCTTAGTAACTGCTAACTTCAATTGAACCTCTGCAACTGGAAAGGGGGAGACAGAGGGTGAGTCCGTATGGGAGGTGGTTAACCATACAACTGTAGGACTGCGATGAGTCGGACGAGATCCGTGGGGTCATCCGAGCTTGTCGAGATTAAACACCTACTGGGCGGAGACTATATAGAGAATTGAGCAGTGAACATCCTTGTTGTCTTAACTCTATCGCGGGAGTTAAGGGATCTTGTGGGTAAAGCAGGGCAGCTTTGCAAAGTCATGACAAATGGTATTCGAATACGCCGTGCTTCCGGTAAATGAAGCTGTGTTTAGTGGGTGAATCCAGTAGCAAGGCATAAGTAGTTTTGGAATGGTTTGGTAATGTTGAGTAATGATAATCAAGCTTGAAACCCCCTTTTACTTTAATGAAGTACTTTTTTTTAAAAGGTTTTCAAATGGTTCCAACTAAAACTGCATCCACATAAAATAATAGACTTTATCCCCTTTTTCTTGATATACCATGCATGAAATTATTATTAAGCTCCGTGTGACTTGTTGAGTACAAGTGGTAGTACTCGTGCTTGCTAAAAACATAAACAGAAACAATTAATTTTGAGGAAGCATGAGAAGACGAAGAGATGATTCTGTACGAGATTGATGAAGCGTGGAATTAGGGTCGTTCTCCGCTCAGGCGTGCCTGTGGCAGTTTTTGTTGTAATGTAACTAAGGGCGATTGACCCTCATCGTGATATTCGGCTTTTCGCCTTTATATTGTAATAAAGTTCGCTTTGCTCTTAAACTTGTGTTGGCAATGTTATACACTCAATGGATGTACTCGCAGATTGAAGCAGTCTGGCGGTGCGAGGATTTCATAATACTCGGAAGCGGGGTGTTACAGGCGGCCTCGGAAGTCCACCACCCGCACGGCTTCCCTTCCGCCGCGGCATGCGGCGTAATGCCGCTCGATCCTGCAGCGGGTCGAGGCCCCGACAACCACCATCGCCGGCGGAACGCGTCCGGCGGCTCGGGCTCGGGGCGTCGCCGCCGCGTCGCGTGGCCGGGTGGTTCCGGTTGGCCCGTTCGGCAAGAACGCCCTCCACCGTAAGTCCGACCGCGGATGTTCACCAACGGCGCCACGCCTTCGGTGTTAGCTCGCCTGCATGCGCTCCTCTCCACGGCGCCTCCAGCAGCACGACGCCGGCGAGGTGTACGGGTTGTTAGGTCTTGGCGGGCGTCGTGGCGCGGCCCGGCGGGCCACGTGGTGCGCGATGTTGCCGCCGCGCTGTCCCGACGAAAGCGGTGGGCAGTCGGCGAGGACGGAGATGTCCGGAGGCGGTGGTGCTGAGGTAACGAAGAAACGACTTCTCCGTCGTCGTGGCGGCGGGAAGCGGTGCTCGGGAGAGGCGGTAGTTGACGGACACGACGACAGCGTCGTACGGGCGCGAGGCCGCGGAGAACACCGTGAAGCCGCCGCCGTGGAAGTAGACGATGACGGGGCGCGGCGACGACGACTCCGCCTCCGTGGACGGGGCGAAGACGCGCGCCCAGAGGCCGCGGGACTCGTCGACGGTGATATCCATCGAGCGGACGCCTTTCCTGAACGGGTTCACCGCGGCCCCCTGGGACGTAGAGGGAGGCCGGGGAGGTGGTGGGCGACGATGGAGGGCGTCACGTGGCGGCGGAGGGCGGTATGGCGAGACGACGGCGCAATGAATTTTAGGTTGGACGAGGTGGGGATGGTGGGGGAGAGGGTGGCGCGCGGGAGGCGGCGGGGTCACCGCTGGCTGCCGATGTTGGAGGAGAGGGCGGGGGAGGCAAAGGAGGAGCGCGAGGCTGCGGCTAGTGCTGGAGAAGAAGGTGGAGGAGGAGCGCGAGGCTGCGGCCGGTGTTGGAGAAGAAAGCGGGGAGGGCAGTGGGCGTGGAAAAGAGAGAGGAAGAGGAGGGCAACGGCCGGCGCCAGAGAAAAAGGCATGTGGAGGGGAGGGGAGCGGCGACGCATTCGAGAGGGAGGGGAGGGGAGCAGCGGCAACGGGAAGGTATGCCGTCGAGATGCCTCCCGACGTCATACCGTGCACTAGTTCCTCTCTTTTTTTCTATTTCTCACCCCAAATTGTTGGCGAGACCTGGCTCGTCGAGGACCAAGTTTACCGTGTAGACCAGTCACTGTCAGTGCTCAACCGGTATTAATTTGGACCAAAGGTACTATATAAAACTAACAGGGTGGTCTGCGCATTTATACGGCTAGATTTATTATTACATATCATGTAAAATTATTTGATTTTTCCCTTGACTATAAGTCGATTTTACTGATAATTAAATTAGATTTGAGATGTTTACATATAATTAGATAGACATTTACAATTATAAAAAAGCTTCTAGCTAAAATACAAAGTTTTAGTATAAAATTTTCATCCAATGTAGTACATTCTTAGGGTAATACAAACATATTATTCAAATATGCCATTAATAAAAAAACATTCTTTTATGAAACTACTATTGTTCTAATCTTATCTATTTTACTTTTCTAGCACCTCTTATCTATTGCTCCTCCTCCCTCACCACATATCCTTCCACCAAGATTTGAAGCAAGACATTAATGGTTCTTACTGGCTATTGCTAAATCCCATGTCCTCTTCATCAACTAGCCTCACCACTCACCGCAATCAACTGCATTAATTGATTAGCACAACATCATGCCTCCAAGAACTGGCTTATCGAGCTTCCTTTGGATGCTTGCTTATCTCTCTGCCATCATCAGCGAAGTGCCTTATTTATCCTCAAGTCCACCCTTGACCACTCCAATCTCATCTAATGATGTGTGCCTAGCTTCTACTCCTCCTAACCCAATGTGTGTCAACTTCTGCTCCTCCTAACCAATAATACCATATTGCATAGAGCTATAAACTGGTGACAAACATGCGTTCATGCGTGAAATGCCTTACATCATATTTGCATTTGGAGCCGAGACACCATGCCCGACATGAACTCTCCCAATGCAATATCTTGTTATGTGGCCACCAGTGACTTCTTACATCAAGCTTGCAATATCGCTCTCCAGCATAGTCTCCTACATTACTTGGTTCAAATCACGTCAATTAAACCCCTAGGAAACAACAATGGAGTTCTGTTTTTTAGTTGTGCCCAACTTTGCTTTGCATTCATTGGATGATTTTATTCTCTTGTGCCAAACAAAGCATCTTCGACAAAGCAAGTTTTTTTTGCCCTTAGATGATGTGATAGCTTCTCTCGTTCCTAGACGCTACATATATAGATTGATATATCTGAGTAATATGTGTTAAGTGCATATACAACATTAGAATATGTAGGATCAGATATGAAAAATCAGAGGAGGTGAACAACTTCTTAAAATCTTTCCCCTAGTATTAATAACACAATTAAGTGGAAAATACAAACTTGCAAGCTTCGCTAAAACCAAGAGCTGATCAAACTCATCGGTCTGATTGCCAGCTAGGGGACGGTTAGACCACTTGGCTAGTCTGATAGCACGTCCTACCGATCTAAACTGTTTGGGTGGTCTGACTACTCAGGTCACGGTGGTCTGACCACTCATCAAAGAAAGGTAGAAAATAGCACGACTCACGACTAAAAAAATGGCTAACTCTTAAATCACTGATCCAAACAAGATAAAACTTGGTACAAATACTCTCTAGGATGTCAAGAACCTATTCTGATCTTGGATCATATAGATCAATGCTAAAGTTTCAACCCTTATCCAACACAAAGAAGATTGTACCAAAACCGAGTAAAAGAGATAAACCTCGATCTACTCTTGATCATGAGTCCTTGATGATTTAGATGACCGTGAATAGCTTCTCACATATCATAGCAAGTTAGATCGCAGTATGAACTCAAGCCAAAATACCCTTAAGATCAAAACCCTCAAAATCACCTCTCTCTTGAGCAAAACTGGGCAGTCACTAGAAATTTCCATAGAAAGTGCCTATAAAGATGGGATATAATCTCAAAGAGATATCTTTACCTCTTACATATCCTTGGCACCAAGAGAGATCAAGAGAAGATGAAATAAAAAAACAAGCAAATAAAAAAACACAAGGAAGAATCGATGGCACAGCTCACTTGGACGAAGTTTAAATGTTCATTTCGGTTTAAGAGAAATATTTTATAGCTACTCCTTCAAAGATAATAGAGCTCTAAACCTAGAATACACACAAAGTTTCCAACACAAGGGAACCTTAACCTCTCTCCAACCACAAGACACCTCTTCTCTCGACACACACAAGGGTTTATATAGTGAAGTCTCCTCGCTTCACACCTAACCTTAACAACTAGCACACCATTAGTAGATACAATAACTTACAATTGGAGAAATCCAGTAACCTACATATATACAAACGGTTTTACACTCACACACATTTACATGCTTTTCAAATCGTGACTTCCATATAGCTCCAATAGCCCAATATGACACTCCATTCTTCAAGATGTGACCTAAACCACTTAGCTCACCGCCACGGTTTTGCAAACCATATCTCCACCGGTATCAGACAATTTTCTTAATTGCCATCCACCAGTCTTCATGGTGCTTCTCCTCAAAACGACCACTACAACAAAGTCCGTGATATCTAATGACTTGTCTCGTTATTGTCCCTTGCTGTGTGTTCATCTTCTTCGTTGAGATAATGCGTGAGTTTTCTCCGAGAGAGGTGTGTGTGAAGCACATCTAGAGAGTTAGGGTGTGATTCCCAACATGTAGTTCTTGTTGTTATGTTGCTTCAGCTTGATGTTTTCACCAACACAAAGTGTTTTACATTCTCTCTTATGCTCAAGAACTGCCGCATGCTAGGAGAGGCAAGCGGGACAGGAACTCCCACGTCTAGATTCTCGCGTGCCTCGTCACCAAGCTCGTCGTGGTCTCTCAGTCTTAACACACCGTCATCACCAAGCGCTGTTGTGCCTCCTCAGCGAGATCCCACGAGCTCCAATGCCTCGCATCCATTGCTTGCGGTGCCATGGATCCAATATTCAACTGTCTTGTGCTATTCCGTTGGATGGCTAGGGAACACAACATATATAGATCAAGTCCATAACAAATTATTTTTACGGACTCGTCTCACGTATATTAGAGTTGCATTCAATATATGTCCTGTTTCATACCTTTAATTTATTTGTATTCAATTATGGTGTCCTAATATGATTCGATAATCTCCACTGTTGTAATATATATAGATCCATCAAAATCGATAATATAGATGGTTCTCTTTTTTACTCCGATTAATATGGAAAATAATTAAGTTCCTTTATCCTATTCAAACTTGTAATCTCTTTAGGTAAATCTACATCGTTCTAATATAGATCCATTGCAATCTTTTGACGTGCGACTTGGTTGGAGACGACAAGAAGGTCAGTTCTCAGGTCTTATATTTAATGTTTACATTCATCTAGTGCTTTGAATCCAAATTAAACATGATGATATAGCGTAGTTTTTCATTGGAATCGAATACAAATCCAACTGGAATTTTTTTTTATTTTTTATTCTTAATTTAAGCTATTTAGGAATTTTACTTTAAAGTTCGTATGGAAATCAAAATGCTTATTTGTTTTTTATTCCAAATTTCATTTCTAGGTTAGATTTTATATACAAATATAACTACTATTTTTTATTCTAAAATTTAGTTTTAACTTGTAGTTCGTATGAAAATTAAATTGCTAGTTTTATTTTATTTTACTCCGAATTTCAGTTTAGGTTGGAATCCGTATACAATTCCAACCACTAATTTTAATTTAACTGTTATTTTGAATTTTAGTTTTACATTGAAGTTCGTATGGACATAAAATTGTTATTTTTTATTTTTATTCCGAATTTTAGTTATTTTTTTGTACTTGATATGAATTTTCTATTTTAATCTAAGTCGTTATAACTTGGATCCGCCATACGGACGCCTATGTCTATCTTTTTCTCTGATTAAAATGAGAATTTCTTGGTCTTGAGAGCGAACATAGTACCTTTTTTTGCCTTTGCTTTAATAAGATAATAGATATGTGGCTAGGATATGCGGAAATGTAATGAGTAAATTTACCATGAATTTTTTTTCATAATATTACACTTTAATAACTTTTTTCGAAAATATGATGATAAAATTCAGCGGTCAAAATGATATCTTATTTACTTTTAAAATTCAACACACGTTGTTTTGACTGGTGGAGTAGTATGCACAGTGACTATCTCCGAGATAGGGTAGCGGTGCTCGGGGCAAGGTGTTCACGGACACGACAACGGCACCCATCCGGCGGCAGAGGGTGTCACAACGGCGCGGGAGGCTGGGCGCGGAGAACACGGTGAAGCCGCCGCCGTGGAAGACTGGAAGTAGACGGCGACGACTCCGCCGCGGGCGGGGCAAAGGCGCGCGCCCATAGGCCGCGGGGCGCGTCGACGGTGATGCCTGCGGCAGTTTGCGCATGCATGCACCGATGACCATGCGTGTGTGCGTGAGGAAAATATTGATGCAGCAAGCGCACAAAGTGATGGTTGGCCTTCTTCATCACTAAAAAATGAAAGAA
This sequence comes from Dendrocalamus sinicus, assembly GCA_036346575.1. Taxonomy (NCBI): domain Eukaryota; kingdom Viridiplantae; phylum Streptophyta; class Magnoliopsida; order Poales; family Poaceae; genus Dendrocalamus; species Dendrocalamus sinicus. The sequence continues at coordinate 2,493,994 of CM070660.1, read as the reverse complement.
AGATGGAGTTAGAGCAGGTCCAACAGGTAATATAAATATCATTCCAATGCTATTTTAGATTATTTAAGGGCTAAGTAGTCCTCCAACAGATACTGTACACGTCTGGCTATTTTGCCTGGCTCACTACTCCTTTGATTCCGCAGTGTATTCCTGGCGTACGACTTCGCTCGCCAGTTGCCTCCTCGCGCGCTCTCCCGGCGAAATCGGCCTCCTCCCGTGTTCCTTCCCGCGCCTCCCCACTGCCCCGCCGCACCCCCTACTCCGTCCCACCCCCACCCCGCCCGCCCCGCCGCGATTCGGTAGGTCCTCCTCCTCCCCCTCCCCCCTCCCCCCGGACTGCCGCGCCCAGATTCGGCGAGGAGACCAGGCCCTGTCCGCGGCGCCCACCCCCACCCCGCCCGCCCGCCGCGTCGATCGTCCTCCTCCTCCTCCTCCCCTCCCCTCCCCGGCTGCCGCGCCCGGTCAGCGAGAGACCAGGCCCCTGTCGCATGGCGCCCCCCCCCACCCCGCCCGCCCGCCGCGGTCGTGACGTCCTCCTCCTCCCCCCCCCCTCCCTCGGCCGCGCACGGTCAGCGAGAGACCAGGCCCTGTCCGCGGCGTTGCTGCAGTCCGTCGGCTTGGGCGACCGGCTAATCAAAGAACTTGTCTGCAAAGCAGTGCGCCGGCGGAGTGAGAGGTACGGCAAGGGCGTCGGGGGTTCGCAGCAGCGCACGGTGCGGAGATGAGGCCATTTGGTTCGTCGCCTTCAGACATCCACGTTGTCCGACGCGCGCGCGTCGTGTTACGTCCGACGGGTCCCAACGGCGAGGACGGACGGCGGAATTATGCCTGAACGACGCACGACTATGTCAGTCTTCCGGCCTCCTGCTCCGGCGCACGGTTACATCAACTCGACGGCGCCGCAGACCCAACCCAACCAGGTGCCCCAGGCGCGATCGTCCACTATGACGCCAGAGACATCTATCCTCCCCGGGCGAAAGGACCGATCCAATTTGTGGAGGCCGAAGCGTATGAGGTTGAAGACGGTGGCCAGGACCTCGCAGCCGGCGGCGTGGAGGTCTCATCCCAGTACGGATCATCAATTCCTGAATATGGGGATGGGTATGCAATCCCTAACCAATTTGGAGGTACAATTTTCATCATTGACCAAACGATTTGTGCTGATTTTTACGTGGTGAATAGAGTATATATTATGTGTAGAAAGCAATTTATAAGCTTTTGTAGTTTTTGCTGTGAGCACAAATCCAGAATGTTGCCGCCCATGATTATTTGGACACATGCTGCTACAATTTTTGCAGATCCTCGACAAGGGAATGGATGTTTTGCAGGCACTGGAACCTCGTCGGCGGAATGTTACAATCAATGTGCAGGTTCATAGTTCAAAACTAAAAGCTTGAATTTATGACTGGCCTGTTTTATTTTAATTCTAAATGTTGCTCTATCTATTCAATGAGAATTCTACAATTTGGCAACTACAAATACAACTAGAGTGGTTAATTTGGATTTCAGTTGTTCAGTTGTATTGTTATGCTTAGCCTACCATTTGGTTAATTTGAATTATACAATTTGGCAACTACAAATACAACTACTGATGCTCTTGCTGCCTCTTTCAACCTGACATGCACTGATATGTTCTTTTGTTATGTAAAAGATTGTCATTTTATTGACACATGGCAATGAGTTGTTCACAAGACCTTTAGCATGGTCTCATTTAGCATAGTTAACATTCTACTGCTTTGAAACGTGCTACTGCTCATGCTACTGGTTACATGAAAGGTCTTTAGTAGGAATATAAATGAAAGAGCACAGCAGTCTTCTGGTAATTAGTAGCGGCTTGTGTTTGAGAGCTATCTTCTGCTTGTTGGCAAGCAGTCAAGCAACTATATTTTCTTGAGCTAGAATAAATGACCAATCATACCAGTATTTTTCTATTCGTACTGCCTTCTGAAAGTAACAATGGTATGGCAAACAATGAATATTATTGCTGTGTTGTTTCAGGTAACATGCCAAACAATGGTTATTTTACCTCTGTGTTGAATCCAGCCAACAACGAGACATTCTTAGAGGAGTAGGTGAATCAAAATGAACCTTCATGTGGGGTCAATGATCAGTCGTCGCAACCAATGCCACAAAGTAGCGTAAATCCTGGAAAAGGATCCAACAAAAGGACCCACAATTTCAACCAAGAGGAGGATGAAATGTTATGCATTACATGGGTCAATGTTTGCATCGACCCTATCCACGGCACCGACCAAAGTTCGGCCACATATTGGAATAGAATGCTAGAGTACTACAATGCCCACAAGAAATTTGCTGCTGTCCGCAATGCAAATTCCCTGCAGAATCGATGGTCCGGGATACAGGCTGCTGTGAGCAGATTTTCAGGATGCTACTCCCAAATTAAGCGGGCTAATCAAAGTGGTGTAGTCATCCAAGACACGGTAAATAAAAATTGCATGTACGAATATTTAAAATTACGACATATAATATTATATGTTAATGCTGTTCTATGCTGATTTTTTTGTTGTTTCATCCAGTAGACGTCCACTTACCTTACATCCTGTTCTGGCATTTGACTACTAGAAAATACTCCTTGTTAGTTGTTCGAATCAATCATTTGTCTGCTCTGACATTTTCCTAGTTGAAAATACTTCCTGCTAGTTGTGCTACTAATTTATTTGCCTACTTGAAAATACTTCCTGCTATTTGTTGTTTCATGGCCTAACAAACTTATATCTCAGACAATGCTCTGAAACTGATACTATGAGTTTTATTCACGTTCAGAAAGATGTTCTGCCTCCTACTCTCTACAGCCATCAATGGAATGTAACATACTTGAGCTGTGAGCCTCCAGATGGCTGCTAGTCTGCTCTGACAATTTCTGATGGCTGGTTGTAGTCCAGCCTGCATGTGTATGTTATATTGGAGTCTTAATTAGAGTTGTTCTACTAATTTATTTGCCTACTTGAAAATACTTCCTGCTATTTGTTAGACTCATTTACTTGCAAATCCTGTTTACCTGACATCAAAAGAAGCGTAGAGGTGCCAAGGGTTCTCACAGGAGGACTTTTACCATACCATTATTTTTACTAGGGCTCTGTCTCTGGTGCGCTCCAAAGAAACTGATGAACAACAGAAGCGTAGAGGTGCCAAGGGTTCTCACAGGAGGACTTTTACCATACCATTATTTTTCTGACATACTACATGAACATTGATAGCTTTCTTTGGGACTGCTTTAATACTGCTCACCTGGACATACTACAAAAAGATTGACCTTTCTAGACAACTCAACAAGACATTCATCTACAGCTTTCCCATATCTGTTATTCCATTTGACCATGTCATCTCCATGACCTGCATTACTGACCAACGATTGCATGCTTTTACCCAAATGCCTGACCATATCACGTATCATGAGAAATATGAGAAATACTAGTAAAATATGAGAAACTTAGAACAGCATAAAATTCTAAAACACTCCATGCGTAAACTTATTTACATTGTCAAATTTATTTCACCGTGGAGAATGATACGACAAGTTTGGTAATTATGCAACTATTTGAGTTGTACGATATGCTGCAGAAATAGTTGACCTGGACGTATAAAATGTAATACAAATTTCAAATGTTCCGAATCAAACGTGGTACTAAATAAATACAATTCGACACTCAATATTGGTCTCCATGACGTTGCCAGAGATGCTCTATTAAGTCTTCCTGCAGCTGTGTGTGCACTTCCTTGTCTCTAATTCTCATATGTATCTCCATAAACTCATGAAGCTGGGGAGTGCGCTCATGTGAAACCGACACAGTTTCTCCGATGCCGATGTAGTTAAGATCGGTTTGTGAATCTTTCTCGTCTTCAATGATCATGTTATGCATTATGACACATGCTTTCATTATCATGGCCAGTGTTCCTTCATCCCAAAATCTAGCAGCACCGCGCACGATGGCGAAGCGAGATTGTAACACACCAAAAGCTCGTTCGACATCCTTCCGGCATGCTTCTTGAGCTTTAGCAAAGTATTTCCTCTTGTTTCCCATTGGCGAGGGTATTGTCTTCACGAATGTTGCCCAATTAGGATATATACCATCGGCTAAGTAATATCCCATCGTGTACTCGTGTCCGTTGATGGTGTAGTTCACTTTTGAGCTTCACGATTGCCAACTTCTCGAATAATGGAGAACGTTGAAGCACATTGATGTCGTTGTTCGACCCAGGCAGACCAAAGTATGCATGCCATATCCAAAGGTCCTTAGACGCGACAACTTCTAAAATTATCGTTGGCTCCTTCACATGTCCGCAATACACCCCTTGCCATGCTTTTGGGCAATTTTTCCACCTCCAATGCATACAATCAATGGACCCAAGCATACCAGGAAAGCCTCTATCATTAGCAACAGCAAGTAATCTAGCGGTGTCATTCGCATTAGGTGATCGCAGATACTCCTCGCCAAAAACATCAACAACAGCTGTGACAAACCTCCGTAAGCTCTCAATAGCAGTGCTCTCACCAATTCGTACGTAATCATCCAACGAGTCGGCAGCTACTCCATATGTTATCATCCGGAGAGCGGCAGTAACCTTTTGCAGACTAGTCAGACCAAGTTTGCCTGCAGCATTCCTTTTCTGAACAAAGTAGTCGTCATGCTCTTCTATTGCACGCAAAATTCGTAAAAACAGTGGTCGACGCATACGAAACCTATGAACATCAATAAAGTTCTTATTTATAAAACTGTATTAACCACAAAACAAACTAATATGTAATATTGGCGAACTAACCTTCGCCTGAAATAATTGGGACCATAAGTAGGATGTTCTGAGAAGTAGTCTTGATATAATCGCATATGTCCTAGTTCTCTTTCACGATTAAGAACCTGATGGCCCTGAACTGATCCACCAGGTTGTGAGTCTTCCGAATCCTCGCCTTCAATGAGCAATGCTGTAGTCGCCGCTTCAAATAAAAAATCATCATCATAACCATCTAACAGGGCTTGTTGCAAAGCTCGACGCCGTCTCTTGGACGAATCCATTGGGCACGGCAACTCTGTACATGATGAGGTGGAAAGGCGCAAACGGAATTAAGAGATCAAATCATATAGTTAGGGTATGAATTCCATGATTACTACAGATGACATAATGGTAGAGGCAAGAAATAAATTATTAGAACAAATCTTCCTTTGCACATATGTACAATGCACGGACTGTCCATGGTCGCCAGTGTTTTTCTGATAATCAATACGATGTTTTTTTTCAGGTAAAATCTTGTGTTCATACTAATGTCGATCTCTTATCAGTATGCATACTTAGCACGTATTGTATATCTAGGTGTTGTGCTCCTAGAACAAGATGACAGGGAACTATGGACGATGGAACTAGCTGAATGGATCGAGATGTCAATGTTCTGTCCTCCAATTAATCATGCATGCAAAGTGAGAGGAATATCGTATGTACCGCCTCCGTCGGCGCCGAGGGCGACGGGGCAGAGCCCGGCGCAGACCGCGGCGGCGGACCCGCCCGACGAGCCCCCCGACACCTTGCTGATGGTTCCTCGTCGACCTGCGTCGAATGATCACGCGCAAGATCGCCGACGTCGACCTGCGTCGAATGACCTTGGCGAGGACGCTGCAGCAAACAAGATCGCCGACGTCGCCCCAGGACAGCGTCCGTGCGTGTGGTCGCGACTCGCGAGTCCCGCCGTGACGATATGCTGGCCGACCTCAACTGCCCAGATGCAACGGCCCATACCCGATTTGAAATTGTGATAATCCAAAATAGAAAGGCTGCTGTACAGGAGATGTATAGGAAGTATAGATTAGCCTTTTAACTCTCTAAATATAAAATTTAGCCTACCTATTATGAATTATCTTTTGGAGATACTCTTGTGACTGGCCTTTAGCTTAGAGCTTTGGCCTAACCAATACAATACCCACCGATGACCATGAAGACGGCACGGGCTCCCAAGTCTGGTCTGATGAAATACCTTGCACAGATAATTCTTCTCCTAACCAATCGGCACAAGAACATTTGTGCAGTGTGTTGGCAAAGAGATCACAATCGCTCACACGAACTCACAACGTTAAGGCAAGAATAAACAAAGATACAGTTTTGCTATTGCACATGCGACTGAATTTTTTTTATGTTTCAGTCACCTGAAAATTGCACTCTCAATGAACTAAAATTGCAGTCCCCCTCCAAAAAAACAGCTGCAACTTTAGGTGATTCAGAGTGCAACTTCAGATGACCTGAAATTGCACTCTCAATCAACTAAAATTGTAGCCCCCATCCAAAAAAACATATGCAACTTCAGGTTATTCAAAGTGCAACTTTAGGTGACTGAAAGATAAAAAAATTTCAATCGCCTTAGCAATAGTCTATCCCATAAAGATATAATGTTTTTGTGTTGCTTGATTGCCACATCTTTCGGCTCTTTATTTATAGCAAAACAAAGATCTAAACTGGACAAGCAAAAAACCCGAAGCATACTTGTAAACGGACTCCTAAACAGACTACGGATTATACTAACACAGTGGATCGGTACACATAATTTGCTTATCGATCCAAACGTTCAGAAGTTCAAATCAAAATGCACTACTAGACCAGTACAAGTTTCAGAACCAAATTACGATCAAATTTTACTCGCGTATGAGCGCGCAAAATTATTCACGACATAGGTAGGACATCTACCTTCTTTAACGAAGGCGAAGCAATCGATCGACTAGCTAGTCGGAGTGTTGGAGCTGTGTGCTTTCGATGAACTCCCTGACTCTACTCACGACCGTGCCAGCGTCGTCGAGCTCCGGGAAGACGTAGAACCCGTGGATCGCGTCCGGGAAATGATCCTCCACCTGCACCGCCTTCCGCTTCCGCCGCAGCATGCCGGCGTACCGCCGCTGCCAGTCCTGCAGCGGGTCGAACCCGCCGATCACCACCATCGCCGGCGGGAACGCCTCCGCCAGCTCGGGCTCCGGGCCCGCCTCGCCGGTCACGTGCGCCGCTGGGTGGTTCCGGTCTGCTTCCTTCGGCAAGAATGCTTTCCATGACCAGTCTGCGCGTCGCATGTTCACCACCGGCGCCACGCCCTCCAGCCTCAGCTCCGCCTCCGTCCGCTCCTCGCCCCCGAAGAACGGCTGCAGCAGGATGATGCCGGCGAGGCGAATGGGGTTAGAGATAGGCGGGGAGGAGGTCCATCGCTGGGCCACGTGGTGGGCGATGTTGCCGCCGGCGCTGTCTCCCACGAGGAAGCAGCGTGATGGGTCGACCGGCACGGGGATGTCGTTGCGGAGGCCGGTGGTGCCGAGGTAATGAAGGACGGCTTCCCCGTCGTCGTAGGCGGCGGGCCAGCGGTGCTCGGGGGCGAGGCGGTAGTTGACGGAGACGACGACGGCGCCGAGCTCGCGGCAGAAGCGGCGGCACAGGTCGTCCATGGGGGCGGAGGCGGCGGAGAGCAGCACGAAGCCGCCTCCGTGGAAGTACACGATGACCGGGAGCGGGAGCCCGGCCTCCGCCGGGGAGAAGACGCGCGCCCAGAGGCCGCGGGCTTTGTCGACGTCGACGTCGGCAGAGCGGACGCCGAGGGCGTCCGGGCGCGGCCTGGCGTGGTTCTGGCGGTCGCCGAGGGAGAAGAGGAAGCGGTTGACGCTGCCGTCGCGGCGCAGCGCGAGGTCGTAAGCGGCGACGAGGCCGAAGAGCTTAACCCGCACCGTCCACGGCAGCGCCGGCTGCGTGGGCCTAGTGAATATCAGCCCCATTGCGAGGGAAGCAAACAAGGAGGTTGCCGACGACGCGCCGCTAGCTCCGGTCCAAGAGATCCATGGTCCACAGAGTAGTGTCCTGACATGGAAGGCGCGCCGTATGCTGTGTGGACATGATCGCTCGCGGAAAATTGTTTGAAGCGGACGCGCGCATTACTTTTCTCTCAAATCAAACACCCCTTGATAGTTCAAAGTTACCGATTACGCCCAGAGGCGGAGCCGGCTCCATGTTTTCAAGGCCCTAGGGTGAATTCGATTCTATGAGCTTTTTACTATAAATTTTTTTTCTACTTATAAAATATGCAGTTTAAACTTTATATTGTCTAAAGTGACACAAATCAATAGTTCTAACATGATAAACTAATTAGGTACTAACTAGTTCATAAACCAAATGTAACTAGTAAGAATTAATTTATCTCAAATAGAAGCGACAAATATCCAATGTCTTTCATAAAAAGGAACTTCTTCTAGCACTTCTTGATGCAAAATCATTAATAATAACATCGAGATCAATGTCGTCCAAGATATTCTTCTCAATGCAGCACATAGTCAAACCATTCAATCTTTTTTGTGACATAGTAGATCGCAAATAGTTTTTTAGCAATTTCAATTCTGAGAAACTCCTTTCAGCTGAGGCTACAGTCATAGATACAGTTAGAAGAATTCGATATGCAACAGAGACATTTGGGTAGCAATCTGCAGCTGTAACAAACTGAAGAATCTCATATGCAGACATCTTATCATTTGGCAAGGTGACTTGCAGCACTTTTAATTCAGAGAAAAAAAATCATTGAGCTCAACGTCAGATGACCCATCATGAGAAAAAGCTTGTACAAAAGTAGTGCAACACCTCCGTAGATCATTATCATCCAGAGACTTTAGATTTTTTGAGTTGAATAAGAAACCAAACACATTTTCAAATGCTTTCAACTGCTCAAATCGACTAGTCAATGAAGCAATTGCAACATCAATCATGACAATAAAGTAATTAACTCTGAAGGATTCTATAGCTGATTGTATTTCTTCATTTTGGTCATTTTGTTCATCAAAATGCTTCTTTCTTTTACTTTGACGTTTTATGGGAAATTCTGGGAGGGGGTGAGCCCACCCTGGCCCGGGGCCCTAGGCTGACGCCCCTCCGGCCTACCCCCAGAGCCGGCCCTGGTCTCAGACCGCCGGGGCAATCGCTCAAGGCTCAAATCAAAATTTGTCACTGTATAACACTGCAGCTAACAGGCTAAATGCTGATCTCCTATGCTCTCTAGTGGACTTAGGCCGCAGCCAGCGACAACGTACGGCTCGATCGTTGTGTCTGCTGAAAGAGAGCGCCTGGACTTGGATTCATGCATGGCCCTGAACAGACGCAATGCCATGAGGGCAATAAGGTGCGTAGGTACAGTGAGTAGTAGTACTTACTCGGATATTGGCTCAGGGGCGGATATCGACTCAGGCCCTTGTTTTATCGACGTTTTTTGAAATTGATATAATTTACTTTAATATTATTTTATCGATAGTTTTTAAGTATTATTAGAATAGAGATAACAAGTTGAGCAGAGCTATAGCAGAATTTAATTTTATTGAGATTCAACTCATTCACTGTCTAGTAGTAGCACTACTACGCTAGCGCAGAGCTTCAGGCCATCTTCATCCCATTCGATTTCAGCCCATCCGCCATGCCCACACATCCAGGCGTAGCCCATGTAGCTTTATACCCCATGTAGCTTCATAACTGTGTCCGTTAGTTCTAACAAAACACAACTCAAAGCTAACAAACTTCATGATAACTAATTGCTAAGCTTCTGGATTTCCTTCAAGATAGGTAGCACATCCGAACTAACTTACTTGTTGGTTTTACATATATGACACGCCGTCGAATCTTCATACTCCAATGGAGATTTGGAGTGCTTCTAAGTTCTAATTCTATCGCTAGTATATTATTGCCTCGCTATATCGTTTGTAATTCGCGTCAACTTTAGTAAATATGGTATTTACTAATACCGCACCAAAATAAATTGGGATTTACTGATACTGAACCGTATGTTAAAAAATACAGTATATTACCAAACCAATAATACCGTATTTACCGAATATACCGATGTACCGAACCGATTCTACCGAAAATACCGAATGCACAACTATTATTGGAAGTGAGAAGATTTGAAGACAGACAGGAACTCTATCTAAGAAAAGATTGAGCCGACACAAAGAGGGAGACTTAAAAACACAATCTAAGATTGAGTTGATTGTTTCAAGCTATAAAAACTCTATATCGGTTGATAGAAAAATGTGCACACGTCAATCTTTACTATATTTTATATTTTTGCATATACTTTTTATATACCTTAAATATAGACCGTAGCTAGTAAAATCTTACCTTCGTAATTAGACTTTAATCAATAATACTTTGCATCGATGTGTTGATTAATATATATGTTACACTAATCCTCTATTTTGAGATTTTGTTCCTATTTGTTATCACTTCACATCGATGTCTTATCCTTGACTTTCGTCTTAGTTTTTCTATCGTTGATTTTGCTGTTTTACTTAAAAATCAGTTGATGTGTTGTATTCGCTGCTAGAAAGCATCCTCATTAGCGACGTGGTGCTGCTGCCAGGAATATTCTGGCGGCAACAGTTGTTTGGAGATGAGGCTGATCATCTAAATGCAGAGAAAGGAAGGCAGACGTGTCATCATTTTTCTTCGAAGGGCGTTGTCACTACTACTGGAAGTGACAAACAAGTTGCAGAGCAATGATCATGACATGCTGACTGCGTTTGTTTGCATGCGTACATAACTAGGCGGCCGGACGACATATCGCTTCATTCCCTTGTCACTGAAGAAATATATGGCATGGAAAGATGTACCACCTATTATTAACAGTGGTACATCTTTTTTTACAAGTACTTTTACTGTTTTAATACCAATCTTATATATAATTTCTTAAATTCAGAAAAAAAAATTCAAGATTCAGCTCAAATCATACATAACAGAGACAGGAATTTTTATATAGATTTGAACCTTCTGCTGAGAGAATAACAACCCTACTTTCTGTGTGACTATTGCTCAGAAGAGCTGATTACAAGTGATCTCCTAGAGGATTCGATCCCATCTTTCTCTGATGTTAACCCTTGTATAGTTGGTGAAGCAGCGGCTGTTGTTCCGCGCTAGAAGAAAATTTAACGCTTCGGATGATAACCGTATGACGGAGGTTATTATCAGAGAGATGTGATAGCCGTTCGTCGTGTAGTGGTTGTTATCAGAGAGAGATCATGTACGGTTATTAGAAATAAGCGCACATTCTAACAGCCTTGTCAGACACCTCCACGATGTGGTAGGACGTCGTTAGACAAGTCGATCGGAAATACACGACTCGTGGGAAGATCTACGACCATAAGATGATCATAGGAAATTTTACAGGTACGTGGTTGTAGAAGTACTTACGACTATCTGGTCATAGCAAAACTTATGACTAAGTAATCGTAGAAGTGCTTACGACTATCTGGTCATAGCAAGACTTACGATTAAATGGTCGTAGAAATACTTACGACTTATCTGGTCGTAGTAAGACTTACGACTAAGGGGTCGTAGGAGTGCTTACGACTTATCTAATCGTAGCAAGACTTACGACTAAATGGTTGTAAGAGTACTTATGACTTATTTGGTCGTAGCAAGATGTCAGACCTCGGAGCAACAACTCCTGGATTCTCTGTGTAAATCGCACTAGTCCTGGATCAGCTAATGCACATAGTGGACAACAAAAATAAATATCAATCATAATGACATTTATTAACTAAATATGGGCATGATTGTCAAAGTTTACATCCACGACACATAAGCCAAATTTAAACATAAGCAGCAGAAGAAAAAACACCGAAACGGAAGAAACCCAACAAGTCTGCCCACAGGTAAACGATAGTAAGACGAGGCCTACTCGTCCAGGTCTTCACCGCAGTCGAAGTCTTCTTCCTCTGTGTAGAGATAGTAAGGTGAGTAAGAACTTGTACTCCGCAAGTCACATAGAGAAATGCAACATAATGATAAAGGCATATAGGGTTATTTGTGCGTAAAACATCATTTAAAGAAATACAGTAAATAGATTGAAAATGCTGAATTTAATACGGTAAGTAAAAATAGTAATTATAGATGAAATTAATACCGTTAATGCAGGTCCATCCCCACACTAACCTAACCACGGGTATCCCACCCGGACCATCTTTTCCAAAAGATCTTATATGGATTCCATCCATTCAATTTATTATGGATTCCATCTATCCATAAACTTTTCATCTCTCATGGATTCCATCCATCCATATGTTTTTCATAAACCATTTCGAAAACAAAGTCTAATCTGTGAAAACTTTACTCAGCATGTCCATGACTGTGGGCATGATTATCCATGATAGATTATACAATCTGCAGAGATTGTACAGTTTTACCCACAAGACATGATCATCCCATATTGCCATACGATTAACACACTTCTTAGGTGTGCAGCGAAGAGATCATAACAAGGTCTTTACAATGCAAAGCCTTTAACCTGGCCAAGTCAACACTAAGGTTTCACCCCAATAAGGAATCCACCAGACCGGGGCCCCCTCTTGAGCCGAGTGAGACTTCTCATGGCCTGCGCCTCGCTCACTTTCAATCTACGACGAGACACAGGTTTGGACCCACAAATTAATCAGCTAGGACTGTCTCATAGATTTTAACCTTCTCCTGAGAGAATAACAAACCTACTTTCTGTGTGACTATTGCTCATAAGAGCTGATTACAAGTGAGGAAGTGTCTAGCACTATTACTGATCTCCTAGAAGATTCAATCCCATCTTTCTCTGATGTTAACTCTTATATAGTTGGTGAAGCAGCGGCTATTGTTCCGCGCCAGAAGAAGGTTTAACGCTTCAGATGATAACCATATGACGGAGGTTATTATTAGAGAGATGTGGTAGCCATTCGTCGTGTAATGGTTGTTGTCAGAGAGAGATCATGTGCTGTTATCAGAAGTAAGCACACGTTCTAACCGCCTTGTCAGACGCCCCCACGATGTGGCAGTACGTCGTTAGACAAGTCGATCGGAAATACACGACTCGTGGGAAGGTATATGACCATAAGATGTTCATAGGAGATTTTACAGGTACGTGGTCATAGAAGTACTTACGACTATCTGGTCATAGCAAAACTTATGACTACGTGGTTATAGAAATGCTTACGACTATCTAGTCATAGCAAGACTTACAACTAAGTGGTCGTAAAAGTGCTTACGACTTATCTGGTCGTAGTAAGACTTAAGACTAAGAGGACACAGGTTGGAACCGATAAATTAATCAGGCAGAACTGTACCATATCAGCCTTGTGGTAGTACGATAGGACTTTGCAATAGTAGCTCGCAAATTGGTGTGCTGTTTGGTTGCAATGCTGCATTTTGCTTCCTTGTGGACTCTTGCGTGCACATGGCCTGCAGAGATACCTACAGCGTGTGCAATGGACTCCAATCCTTCGCTGATCGCCGTCTTGCAAACTGCAAACTGACCAGAGCGAGCCGCTCTAAAGTTTTATTTTGCATTTGCGTGCACGTATGGGCAGATAATGTCGTGCTTGACTCATATATACATCTGCAACTATTTGGTACAGTATGTTTAAAAATGACTTGACCTGAAAGGTAGTGCTGCCGGAGGACAATGCAGAAGTCTAACAGATGCCAGCATTGCTGCGGACTGCAAAACAAACTCCCCAAAAAAATGTTCTTCGATTGCACTGATTCCATAAGAGTGTTGGGTTTTTATACCCTCAATAACATACTATTCTCAGCCTAAGGCCAAAATACAACATTAGCATCGGTTGAACAATGGTACTTCGTTTCCTATTAACCATCCGCAGGCAATTATTATTCTACAACTCTTCATGGAAGTTGATACAAGCTCGAAAATAAACAACAAAAATGAAGCAACCTGCCTGTAGATTAACGATAGGAAGGCTTTATTGTCCCCGTGAAAGTCCAAGAAACACAACAGCCGAGGACATTTGCACTCGCAGATCAGCAATATCAACATCATGACCTCCTTCAACCAAGCCCCATCTATCGACCTGAGGGAATTGAAAACCATGAGACCAAAGAAAAGAAAAGGAACTTTAAATAAAGAGAAAGAATGGTCGCAAAATAACACCTGGTGATCTTCTTCAAGCCTGATCAATTCAATGGCCTCCTCAATTCCCAACCTTCCTCTAAATATTGCAAGAGGGATTACCAGGGAATGGGCTGCTGCAGCCATAGCATCAATAGACGCCAATTCACAATCATTTGCTTTCTTCAAAACTGTTTCTACAGCCTTAGCTAGCCCCTCATCTTGCTTTCCCCCAAAAAAGCTTGTGTATACAACGGGCTTGAACCCAAACTCAGTGTTTACCCAGTCCAGTATTGGGTCAACTTTTTCCTTCTGTTTTTCTGCAGACAAAAATAAGGCATAAGAAATGATATTGTTGGAGGCAAATGAGCCAAAGGCATCAGCAATTTAACTAGATGGACTTGAGTAGCTTGAAACACGATTCATTCATAAGACCACACTCATTGCGGCAAATTATGAGAAAACAAAAGTTTACCATAAACTCCTTTGGTAAGTTCACTATCAGCAGGTGAGCGGCAAAATACCAAATCTTGATGAAATTTTTTCATCAAATTGTCAATTACTTTCGCTCGTGTCAAGGGAACTCTCTCCAGTGCAGTGCAAGCAAGCTTCATAAGAGGCATTGTAAAAGGCCGGATTCCATCTGATTCCTATCATAATAAGGGATTTTCAGTATCAGTATCCATTCTTGAGAAACTAGGGAATGCAATATAGGAAAAAATGCACAGAAATTAATGCAGATATAATCCTGCATTCCTGCATGGTGATAGATGAGCAGCAGACCAAATATAGCAAGTGGTTGTAAAATATCTGTCCGCTTATATATAAGATACAGTTGGGAATATTCAAAGGCAGTAAATCAGCCATGCACAAGCACAGCACAAACATTACAGTTGCAGTCTTGCAGACAAAATCATGAACCATGATGGTAATGGAAGCACGGAGCAGATCAAGCTGATCACCTATCACATGAAAATCCTCTTGTAATTCACATATATAATATACACAGACCTAATTAGTAATTACTCCTTAAATTCAGGCAATGCAACAGATGAGTACAATTATGGGTAGACATGTGATGAGTGATGGCACTGTGAAGATACATCGGCCTTATTGATAGCTAGCCTGAAATCAAAATTTTAGTTTTGCTTAACTTTATTGGAAGAAATGAAAGTGATAAAGTTCATCCAAAACGTCTCCTGCCTTTGTAGAGATCAGAAGCGAACATAATTCAACTCTAAAATGCTCTATTCTCCACATTAGGCAATGAACCGTGCATGCTGCATAAATGCAATGAATCTACAGCATCGGACTTAACAATGGGTACTTACTGATCATTTGTTTCCTTTTTTCTTTCGGGCTGAACAACCTTTCTGCTTATTTTAGAACTGCTCATGACATAATAAAGAGCGACGAAACAAAACATGTCAAAATCAACTAAAATCGTGTGATTTGAGTCTTCAAAGCTACTGGAAATACATTTGAAATGCAGAATGGAAGGAGTGGCCACAAAGGCACAAAATCCACTCATGATTCAGCACTGCTCTTGGATAAACTAACCCTGCGAGATCAGGATCAACCTAAGCGTTTCGTATCTACACACACTAATCCAGAATTCGAGTAATTTTACACTGCGTTACAGTATCATGGTCGAAGCCAACCAAGCAGAAGAATAGAGGAGGAGAGGAACGGGATCCGGACCTGGTACTCCCACTCGGCGGCGACGGCCATGGCGAGCGCGCGCGAGGGCAGCTTGAGCGGGCGCTTCGCCGGCGACTTGAGGGTGCGATAGTCGAGCATCACCGTCCACCCGTTCCCGTCGCCGGCCCGCCGCACGGTGGCGTCGCGGTAGAACCGCTTTCCCACCACCGACCCCGTCATGAACGACATCGGCATCGCCACCGAGGTCTCGTCCCGCGTCGCCACCGCCGCCGCCGGCTGCTTCACGTAGATCGCTCCATCGCCTCCCCCTCCTGGAGAAGCCTCCGCCGCGGTGCCGAGCAGCCGGCACCGCCCGCCGGCCACGCATCGCTGCAGGAGGCGGCGGCCTGCCAGTGTCGCCATGCCGGGTCACTTGGGCCTCGCTGCCCAAGCTGCAAAAGATAATTCCAGCCTGGTTACAAATCCGGCCCAATAAGCATCTTTCTTTAAAGAATCAACCCCAGGGAAGGTTCCAGACGCGTCCGTCTCTCTCCACCACGGCGCCGCGCACGGCGGGTTCGTCGCCACGACGGCAGAATCTCTAATACCAACGACTCCGACCAAATCCCCCACCTTTTCCATTGCGAAACCCGCACGCTTCCGCGACCGCGGCCGTGATCCCAAACCCCAGCCGATACCCGGTTGAGGACCCAGCAGCCTGCACCCACCGTGGTAGAGCCACCGGCCAAGAAGGCTATGAAGGCCAAGAAGGTTGCAAGTGTATGAATTCTCTATTAGCTGATGGATTAATACTGTATATATAGCTTAACCATAAGAACTTCATTCCTCTAGAGAAAATGTGACTGATTCAGTGAAATGATTATGTGCTATTTTAGTTGCCCTTTGTGAAGTTGAATTTAATCAAACATGTAATGAACTGCCTTAATACAAGTAGGTCGATCCTTTGTTTGCTGAGGTTCTGCGCTTTCCTTTCCTTTTGAGGTCATATGTTGAGCTCCGGAATGTGCACTGAAGTGTTCCAGTTTGATTTTTCTCCGACCTCCGCTCATGCGAATGGCATTGTTCAAGTATGTATTCGAGTATTATCGATTAACAGGGCAATTCTCCAAAGGAACTGATTTACTGTGTGATGTGGATGCAGTCACTGTTACTGAATTGCCAGCTTATTGCCATGAACAGGTGATCGAGTAGATAAATCTCTCTTGTGCAGAACCTGATGGATAAAATCTCTTGTTCGAGGAAGCAAATCGGAAGGCCGCCATTTTTTTACAAAAAAAATTACGTTTTTTACGTTCGGAGGGCGATGTGAGCGTTACTGTTCTTTTCTTAATGGATTACCTGTTTTTATTTTTGAATCTAGAGGGATTTTATTAATGGATTATCGTGTGTGTTTTTAATTTTTGAATTTAGATGGATCATCGTGTTGGAATGTACGACAGTACGAGGGATCGATTAACGCAAAGCTAAAGAGGGAAAAGAAAAGAAAAAAGAACAAGACTCGAGCGTCTCAGCCTGTTGGCCCACTTGGTAGTGGCCCAGTAGCCCACCCGTATCGGCGGCCCACTTAGTAGACAAACGCCTCTCTCTTCTCGCCTCGTCTTCTCCGCCCTCGTCTCGCTTCCACCGCTCCCCGTCTCCGCCGTCTCAGGTCTCCTTGTCGCCCCGCTCGTCCGGCCGCCCCCCCGCGCGCGCGCACCCCTCCGGAGCCACCGACCCGCCCCCACCGAAGCGCAGCCCGGATCGGAACTCGGCAGGTGCGTCTCTCCTTCCGCGGTGGGTGGGCGAAACTAACCAGTCCCTTCTTGCATTGGCTTGGCTAGTGCGCCCCCCTAGTGATCAGCGGTTGATCTTGTTGGCTACCAACAACGTATTGGATGACTCCAAGACGTTGGCTGATCAAAAGGTACCAACATATTTAGCTGCCGCTGGATACATTTGCCTATGATTCAGAAAAGAATTTGTTTTGCCTATTTGTGCTGGGGCTCATTGGCTCAATCTCAATAGCTTATACACAGTCTCATATAAAAACATCTATCAAGTGAATCCTGGCTTGCTAATGCAGGACAGTTAATTTTTTTAGTCACTGTGCAGTTTAATGTATAGGGTAGTAAGCACATCAATTTTCCTCGAAGATCAAAGCCACAATTCGATTAATTCATTTTTCAGATCGATGGCTTATTTGATTTTGATATCCGTGCAGGTGGAGAATGATTCCATTGTTGCATTGGCATTGAGAAAAGATTTTGTTCTACTCTAACATGGCTTAGTAATTTTGTCTACTCAATTTTTTGTTTGTTATCTGTCTTTCAAGTCGTGCTTTGTATTCTTTTCTTTTCTGATGCTATCTCTTATTAGTGAGCTGTCATGGATATCATTTTTATAACAATGATTATTGTCACAAACTGCTTGTTTTGTAGAAAGTGTCTTTGTCAAGGATAACTTCGTTGGTGTTATTTTTCGCTGGTACATAGTAGATCATCAGTGCAATCTGTTTCCTGAACTGTAGGTTCAGTAAATTGGAACCATTTTACTGCTGAGGCTACGTTTTCTCTAGTATAAACTTGTGGTTTCCCTCCATTAAAAGTTAAAAAAAAAAAGACCCTTGCACCTTAAGGTTATTTCACTGGGCAGTTTGTTAATTCCGAGTCTGGACAAAGTGAATGTATATACTCCTTTTCTACTTCATCAAACAATGCAATGTATCTACTCTACTGTCGAGAAAAGGGATTTCTAGTTCTGACAAGCCTTATTTGTTTGTTACTGGCTCTTCCTTTCTCTATAGCTGTTGGCTGTTGCATTTTCAGTCTGTCGGTTCCTGACTGTAGTATCTTTTTCTTTCATCAGATGACAACGAGTAATGAGGAAGTCTTCATCGCCAGACCGGAGGATTTCATGACATCGCCGTGACGCAGATCCACTCATCATTTATCCAGTCTCATCTCAGCCAGGACTGCAGCTCCTCCTTGTTATAAATATGCTAAACAACCATTGCGGATGGCATTAAGTTTTGATTTGGACCCTCCAGCTGATACGTCTGATACGTGCTCTCTTACCTACTGAGTCTGTCCTGATGTTCTGGTCAGGCGCACCTACTTGTCTTTTGTACCGGTGCATGAATGGATGGTGAGATCCTTTGGTGATTGGGATTCCACCACCTATCCATAGACCGCTTTGTCATGCAGGCCTTGTTGTTCTTGCCGATTGGTACATGGAACGCTGTTGCCGGTCAGTTTATAGGAAATCCAGCAGCTTCAGGTCGTCAGCCTATCTCAGATTCACTATTGTTCTTGTTGTCTACTTTTCTATATTGCAATGTGAGATGGATTTCAATTTCTGATCCGTCGCACGTGAATTCGATATTGTTTCAGCACGCGCTGACCTCAAATTCTATCTTCCGTCAAGTTAAAAGTAGACGTAATCCTGTGAGATAAAATGTCGAATGGTCGAAGTTTCTTGCCAAACTTCCAAACCTTTGCTTACTTTATAAGGTAAACTAGCAGATACGGCATTCGATAGCTTCGGAGCACTCGCAAGGATTTTGCTTGCATATGGTGAAAACTTTTTTTAATACCAGTAAGTTCTCCAGAAGAAAAGACTGACAGGAAATTCTCACCCGTCTCAGAAAAGTATGGAGTCAGAATATAAGCAACCGAACGAACTATCCCTGATCAACTAGGCTTTGCCTTCTGGTTTCTGGCTTATTTTTCACTATTCATAAGTTTCGTTTTTTTCTGAACTTTTGGTTTTTTATTGAGCTTTTTTGCCGGTTCTTTTTTTTTCCTGTATTTGTTTGTATTATACGTAATGGGCTAACATATTTTTTTTTATTTTTAAATTTTTTTAAATTTAATTATGCTAAATAAGTCTCTGTCAGCTACAATGTTTTTTTCAGCCAGCTACAGTGTTTTCAGCCATAAACCATGAGCTTTTCAGCCGAACCGATTACCACCTAACGGCCATCTACATGTTATTCACTTCAAGAAAATAACTTCAAATTCCCTAAAATAGGATCCACAGATTGAAGGCTCGAGTAAAGAATGAGAAGTATCTGTAAATTTTACCCAAAGTCCCAAACAACATTGCTATAGGTTTCCTGCCCCGTTTGGAATTTACATATCGTGCAGAAATTAAAATTATACTGTATTTATTATAGTTACAAACCAAACAGTAAACAAGAGAAACTATCAGAGAGACCTCGAACGAGCTACTTAGAGCCTCGTGAAAAATGTGTATAGGATGCCTATCTAGAGCATATGTATCTTTTTAAAAAAACTGAGTCGTCCTTTTCTCATGGCGTACTAAGTCACATATTTATAACCACGGGAGGTTTATTACATAACTATTCTTATCTAGATCTACATTTACAGGAGTGAAATTATATGAGCACTTCTACCTAGGTCTATATATACAGAGGTAAACATGACATTTCTCTAGTATATACTCTTCGACAGGCCAGGCGATTGGGCTATTGGTATAATGAACCGATTGGACCAAGGTGAGAATCACTCCCCCAACATGTACTTGTGAGATTCTTGCAAATTTTGTACCTTCTCAAAGTAGAGAAAATTGGATATTTGCCACCGCTAACATGGGCTTCGCAAAATTGCCATTGCTATCGTCGACTTCGCAAAATAGCCACTCAGTACGTGTGTCTCTCGTATTCCCTGCCATTGCACCCCTTTTCCTCATTTTCTTTTCTATTTGCCTTATTTTTTTCTCTCTAAAAGCGGCAACTCGAGGACCAAAATGCCCCGGGCATTTTACGACTGAGACGGTATGGCGGCGCGTCTCGCGCAGGCCGCAGCGAAGAGGAAGCATCGCGCGGAGAGGAAGAGACGCGACCTTTCGAGTCGCGGCTCCAGTCCCGTACGTAAAATGCCCCAGGGGGCATTTTGGTCCCTCGAGGTGCCAGTTTTTCGGAGAGAGAAAAAAATAAGGCAAATAGAAAAGAAAATGAGGAAAAGGGGTGCCATGGCAGGGAATACGAGAGACACACGTACTGAGTGGCTATTTTGCGAAGTCGACGATAGCGATGGCAATTTTACGAAGTCCACTGTTAGCGGTGGTAAATATCCAATTTTCTCCTCAAAGTAGGGCTAGTAGTATTTCAGAAAGCGTCAAAGGCATAAGAGGAAGGACCAGTTCCACGTAGGAAATTACTAGCCTCTCTCTTTTGAAGTTTCCATGGTCCACCAAGACCAAGTGCTGCGAACAGTCCAGCTCATTTATGGGCTCTGACGTCTCTCCTCTTGTACTTGGTTCGCACTTCGGGTTCAAAACAGAGCCTTGCTTAGCTTACTAATCCTTCCACATCTTCAAACCATTTTAAATTATACTACTACATTTCAACTGCATTATCACCTCTCAGTTGTAACCAAGAGATTGAGAGAGAGAGAGAGAGAGAGACGGAAGAAAAAGTTAGTGCGAGAGAAATTGCGATCTTGCTGACGGACCAGGTGACGATGGTTTGGTTTTTCTCCATATAGTTTAAGCTGTTCGTGTGATTTTGTTGTTAAAAGGCTTAGAGCTGTCTTTGTTGCCATTGTTTGTTGGGAAATTCTGTGGATATTCATATCATCGAATTAGCAAATGCTCTCTCTCTCTCTCTCTCTCTCTCTCTCTCTCTCTCTCTCTCTCTCTGCTGTTTGATCTTTCCTGCGCATCCAAATCTTGACTCCTTTTTAGGTTAATAGCTGGCGAGGTTTTTGTGGGTTCGTAGGGGCGTGTTAAGCTGAATCTCACTTGGGTTTTTCTCAGCCCAGCTTCAGTTAGCTAGCTTTGGATCTTTCCTTCTTCGCCATTTTGGAGTTGGATCCCACCTGGGGTTTCTTTATCCAACCTGAGGATTCTTGGTGCCACAAGTTCTGGTGAGCGATTTTTTTCAGCATTTCATGGAGCTCTCATCTGTGCCTATTCTTTTCCTCCATTCTTGGTTGCTAAATCCTACTTGAGGGTTTCTTTCCTCTCTGTTTGGCGGTTCTTCGTTTCCATCGAACTGTTATTTTGGTGAACTTTGTTAAGCATTTGCTTTAAGCAGATTCTTGCTATTAGCAAAACATTAGCAGGAACATCATGCAGTCTGTCTTATTTATGGGCTGCTAACTGCAGGAATCTAAAATTTACCAGAATGCACTGTGGTTCATTGACTCATGGCGAGTTGCTGAAATCGATGAGGATCCAACATGTATGTTTGCTGTGGGCAAGCGGGAGGACCAGAAATCGGCCGACACAGTAGATTCTTCATTGCAAGCAGAAAATGGTATGACACAGCGCTTCTTTGTCTCACTTATCTTCTAGTAACAATATCTGACAAAAAAAATCCCGTTTCCAGCAGCCATATTCACTTAAAACTTCCAAGGGAGTGCCATTTCCACCGCGACCTACTCTTGTATTCCTCATTGCGATATTTGGTTTCTATGCATGCTACCTCTCCTTCAATCAAATAACACTAGAGAACAAAGGAGAGGAGAACAGTGGAGAAGAGCAAACAAAACTTTGCAGGAAGCCTTATGTTCCATTTGAGGAGCTGCGCTATGTGCATTTTCCAAAACCTGAGAGTTATAGCAGGTAATTTCCTCTGAGGATAGATGACTCTCTTGGTAGCATCCTATTATGTATGTGTATTTTCTGACTAGTGACTCATGTTGCTTCAATTTTACCGTCTTCCATAGGGGGGAGTGTTCATGTACTCCTGTTCGGTTCTTCGTGATTGTATCTATGCAAAGATCGGGAAGTGGATGGTTTGAGACTTTGTTAAATAGCCACCCTAACGTCAGCTCAAATGGTGAAATATTTAATAGAATGGATAGAAGAGAAAATATCTCATCTATTTTACAAACACTTGACAAACTGTATAATTTGGACTGGCTCACCAGCGCGGCGAAGAATGAGTGCACGGCTGCATTTGGATTAAAGTGGATGCTAAATCAGGTATTTTAACTTCACCTTTTTCTTGGTGCCTGTTTCGCTAGTCACTACTTCTGATTTCAGAAACAGCACACCTTGAGGCTGAGCCTTACCATAGTTACTGATACTGCGCTCTAGTCTAGTTGTTTTGGATGAAAAAAAATATGGAGAAGCCTGTCTTTATTATTTATTTTGCTTGCCAAGAGTTTGAATTGGGTCTTAAGTGTAGTCAGAATTTTGAACACAACCACAGCATAATATGCCTGCATTTCTCATATTTGAATGCTATCGTTTGTATTGTTCAATGTACATTCTTTAGCTTGAGCAACGTTATGCTTACAGGTAACAAATGTAAAATACATGCATGGCACTAACTGCCATCATTGTGTTCTCCAGGGGTTTATGGACCATCATGAGCATATAGTTAGTTATTTAAACAAGAAGGGTGTCTCCGTGATATTTCTCTTCAGGAGAAATACATTACGCAGACTTATCTCTGTGTTGGCGAACGACTATGACAGAGATGTAAAGCAGTTGAATGGAACCCACAAATCTCATGTTCACTCAAAAGAAGAGGTATCTTCCAATAAATTTACTGCAGTAACTTTGTTCTGCTCTCTCACATTTTTCTACGGATAGTATTACACCCAGCCATTTTCCATAAAATATGGCTATAAACTATTTGAAGACTTATCTGCAATATTCAATCAGCAATGGAGGAATGCCTATATTGCATCTGGAAGGAGCCATATTCTCTTCGCATAAAAAGGGGGGCAACCCTGTTTTTTCTTACTTGGGTTCTGAAGTTCTAAACTAACTACTTTTATGCTTATATGGGTTCTGAAATTCTATAACTAACATTGAGCTTTTGGTGCAACTTCGAATTTGCATTTTTACATTCTAAGAAAAAAAATGAGAAATCTGTTGGCGGTATTGCAAGGAGCAAAAACAAAAAACAAAAAAAAGTTAAAACAATGCACATTGATGCACTTCCTTTCTTTTTTTGAAGCGCCATCTTTTCCTGCCTTTTGATTTGCAACCTGCTGGCCTTGTTGACAAGTGATTTATCTTATCAGTATATTTTCTTCCGGGCAGGCTGAGATTCTAGCAAAATTCAAACCAAAGCTGGACGTGTCAACTCTGATTCCAAACATCAGAAATGCTGAGAAGTACATCAGAGATTGCTTGGACCACTTCAACAGCACACGGCACATGATCCTCTATTATGAGGATATAATCAGCAACAGAAATGTACTGAACACATTTAAATGTCCCAATGAAGGATCAACAGGTTTGCTGGTTACTTAATATCATCTCTATGCATGCAGGCATTATACCAGGTGCAAGAATTCATCGGTGTTCCAGTGAGGAAATTGGTCAGCAGGCAGGTGAAGATTCATACTAGTCCACTTCCGAACCTTGTCAAGAACTGGGAGGATGTGAACAAGAAGCTGAACGGGACAGAGTATGCGCATTTTCTTGATGGTGCAGATTATGTAAAGTGAAGCATTCTAATGTCAGGAACTCAGGATCATTTGCATATGGGGTTGTAGTTGCCATAGGATGTAGTCTTGATTCTTTTGTACAAATGAGTTAGTAAAGCTAAAGGCAAAGATAAGAGATAAAGATGGAACTTTTTGGACAATCTTTACAGTTTTTGCAGTTTTTTTTCTCTCATCCTTTTAATGGTTCATTACCTTCAAGACTGCGCAGACAGTGGATCAGTGGCTCGAAATTGCTGACATTTGGCGATGATTGTTTTTTTTCTCGAACGACGCAGGAGAGCTGCGCGTCATTATATTAAGAAGAAAGGGGCTACAAAAGGACAACACCAGTACTAAACACTATCTAACTCAACTCCACACAAGTGAGGATAACAAAATACTCAACACCAGTATTTGGCGATGATTGTTCTCTGATGCTTTTCAACTACACTCAATTCTTGCGTACTTTCAATGAACAAATCTGCAAGCTATGATATTAACGTAATTTACTCTTTGGATTACATTTACAGAGTATGTATTGAAGATAAATGTGCAATCTTCTTCAGCAATGCCGATTTCAGACAGCTTTGAAGGTTGTAGTACATGCTATTACAATAAGCTCTGGTTTTCACTAGTGGAATCGAGAGGTGCAGTGTAGCTGTTCTCAGTTCCCACTTTTCAGTAGAAAGGCTAAACCACACAGTACCATACTAGATTAACGGCTAAACCACAGGTTACCATAGCAGATCACCTTTAACCAAGTAGCAAGAATATACGCTCCCAGTTTCATTTTTCATAATTCATATATTGGAACCAATAGAAGTTTGATTGAATGAAAAAATGCAGGAGATATGTCCCAAGAGTTAGTACACGAATAATGGTCGCGGATCAACACTAGATTAACTTCCGTAAATTCTTGTACAAGAGCAAACGCCAATGAAAACATGTTTACAAGTCACAACTACAACATCATTAAGCACCCGCCAGATAATGGTGTACTTGGGGGTTCTCCTCTTAACAGTGACAAACTACTGACGCCTTCTCTTTATCCTCTCAAGAGCGCCCAATTGCTCATTCTCTTGGGCACCCGAGCTTTCCTCCCTGTTCTCTGCAGCTCTC
The DNA here is from genome assembly GCA_036346575.1 of Dendrocalamus sinicus. Classification (NCBI taxonomy): domain Eukaryota; kingdom Viridiplantae; phylum Streptophyta; class Magnoliopsida; order Poales; family Poaceae; genus Dendrocalamus; species Dendrocalamus sinicus. The sequence continues at coordinate 2,468,947 of CM070660.1, read as the reverse complement.
TTGCCGAGCTCTCCAAACACCGCAGCAGGAACACTCTTTTCCGCGATTTGTACATCCTCTTCCTCGTCGCTCTCGTCAGGCAGCTCAATGTCCTCATTGTTAGCAGCCTGTTGCCTGCTGCCCTCGGCCTGCGCCTCTACTCCAGCACTCACAAAGTTCATCATCCTGTTAGCAGGAGTTGTACTAGTGCTTGGAGCTGCTGGTGGTGCCGTGGATGGTCCAGGAGCTAGTTGCCTTTCTAAGGCTGCCATCTCATCCTCAGGGACCCCAGCACGCTTCAGTGTGTCAACTGCCTCATCCAGGTTTATCCTCTGGTCCTTCTGCATCAAGTACTCTGGGAGTATGAAGTGCGTCTGCACATGGCACACAAATACAGCATTAGTTTACAATAAAAGGAGGTTAGTTGATGTCAAACTGCATATAAAGTTGATCCATGCGACATACCTGACTGCGGCTAGCGGCCACTGTACGTTTGATGCGAAGCATCTCCCTGAATGTATCTTCATTGCCATGCTGGATCTCAAAATCATTCCATTTCTTCCAGAACTCAGGATGAGAGTTTGGATCAGCATAGTTGGATGCGTGGACATAAATGGCACGAGCACGGTCGATTTCTCCAAGGTTTCTTTCAAGCTCCGCAAACTTCATGCACATTGTCATAACATCTCTGTCTGGGAGACCAGACTCAATGGCTTGCTGCAAAGGTGCCAACAAACACAGTGGAGCAAAGTATCAATGACCAGTAAAACATTTGTGAATATTGAAGGAGCAACCAGGCTAAATATGGTGTGTAAAGTGAACAGCAAAAAATAATTTACGGACGTTTTTTAAATACCCAAATGGGTCATTACCGTGAGCATAGATGAATCATTAATTATTAATTCATGCAATTAATCAGTAAACAACAAGGCTAACCAGCTAGATCTCAATTTTTTCGTTTGCTAGAAATGTCGCCATGTGACAAAATAGGATCTCAAAACAAGACATGATACTACTCTAGTCTAGCAGAGAAACAATAAACAAACAATGGAAAAAAGTAGCCAAACAAGGATAATATGCTTACCTCATAAATTTGTCTTGTCCTTGGAACACCAAACAGCTCAGCGGCCCGTGCTATGTATATTTCATACATACTCATCTTTTCGCTGTTAGGAACAGCCCTTACAGCTTCGTCATATACATTCATAGCACGTTTTGCAAGGCCATAGTCTTCCTCCAGTTTAGCATATTGCAAATATATGGGCTTCTTTTCTTGTGGTGGAGCCTGATCCAAAGAAATAAAATGTAAGTACTGAGGCAAGATGTGAAAAATAATATTTTCAAATCAACATGCCATGCAGGAAAAGAAACAGTCAAGAATGAACCAAGGGTGTCAGTGTCTAAACAAGCAAGCAAATGCACAGAACTACATACCAACAAGCAGTGACAAAAGGTTCCAAAAGGAAACAGAAAAGCAGTGACAAACGGTAATAAAAAAATGTCCACAACATTGCTAAAATCACATTAGTGATCAAGAATTATCATGACCTGTTCTTAAGAAGCAAAGATCAAGAATTATCATGACCTGTTCTTAAGAAGCAAAGACAAAATTCATGATTGCTAGTAATATCTTAGGAGCATAATTTGACAAAAGTACGTCAGTCATGGTTGTTACGGCGTCGCCTTGGCGTCCAGGCACCGGGGAGGGGACGCCGGGGAGGGGCGCCTCGCCTTGGCCAGCTAGGCGGGCGCCCAGGTCAACGAGGCGTCCGCGGCGTCTTCATGGCGTCCAAGGCGTCGGCGCGAGGCGAAGGAGGCGATGGCTTAAGGGCAGCAATGAAGCAGTGACTGAGAGTCTGAGACATACCGCTGAGTCGCAAAGGGCTTCGGGCAGCAAGAGGCGAACGCGAACCCTAGATTCACCTTCACCGCCGGCCGCCAGGTACGCCGCCGTCCGCCTCTCTCCTCTCCTCTCCGGCCGCTTCCCTCCACTCGCGCCGCCTCCCTCCCTCCCTCCCGCCGCGCCGCCTTCCTCCTCCCGCACTCCAGCCCCCTCCCTCAAGCCGTCCCACCGCGCCGGCTTCCTCCCTCCCTCACGCCGCACCGCCTCCCTCCCTCCTGCCAAGCTCCGGCCCCTCCTTCCCGCCGTGCTGGCGTGCTCCGAGGCCACCGCACTCGGCTTCCCCCGCGCGCCGCCTCGCCTGCGCTCTGCTTCCCCCCCGCGCCGCCTCCCCCGTTTGCCCTCTGCTCTGCTGGAAGCTGGACGCTTTTTGGTGATTTGGTCTGCTGTTGGAGTGTTGGCTATTGCTATTGGTCTGGGCATTGGAAAGTGCCGACTGCCGACGCTATTGATATGTAGTTGCTAGTTGCTATGGTTGATGTATTGAGTATTGATATCTGATATGTAGTTGCTAGTTGCTAGTCGTGTACTCATCAAGTGATGAACCGCCTTAGCTCGCCTAGCTTCGCCTAGAGGACGACTAGGCGTCCTGGCGCCCCTTAGGCGCCGTGGTCGCCGTGACAACCATGACGTCAGTAGCAGCTTAATTAAAAGCAGTTCAATTAGACTGATAACAAAATTCAAGTCGAACGTAACTTTTTTTTTGCATACTTCTCGTTAGTGAATTTGAATATCATATAGCAAAAAAAAAATCAAGCAAGCATGCAATTGTACGTAACAAGGGCGTGAGATTTTACTTACCTGTTGGACAGCTTCATTAAACAGCTCTCTTGCCCGTTCCAACTTGCTTCTCTGATACCTCCTTACAAACTTTGTGAGGTAGGTCACCCAAATATCCTTAACATGCGGATACTTGAATATCTTCACCCCTCTTTCATACACTTTAAACGCGTCTTCAAAATACTTGTGCTCCTGTGGATAAGGAAAAACCATTGTATTAACAGATGATGAAGAAAAAATTACTTGAAACTTCAAAAGAGTGGAGTTTGGGAAAAGATCCTACCTCAAGAAGATACGCATAATTGAGAATTATTTGTGGAGTGGCAATTCGTAAATCCAATATTCTCTCATAAACAACACGGGTTGATTCCAAGGTTCCAAGGCTTTCCTCCAAATCCACATAGAAACTCCATAGTTTCAAAGATTTATGTAATTTCATTTGGACAGGCTCATTCCCATCAGCAGCAGCTGCACAAAACATATTGTTAGAAAAAAGATTCGTAAAATACACAAGAAATTGACACAACTGAATAAAACAAAATAACAAATTATACCTCGCCTCTTAACCTCGACAGAGGGCTCTGCTGTTGCTTGCCTCATCAACTCAATTGCCTTGTCAAAATTGCTGTGCCTCAGCTCCATCTCTGCCCACTCACACCAAATACTGGCTAAGTGGTCAACTGCCTTATAGTTCACTTGTGTAGCCCTTTTAAAGATCTCTTCAGCACTATCTAAACGATTATGTTTCTCATACATCTTTGCAAATGCCACCCATAGAGTATGGGGTTTCCCAACTGCCTTCATTGGGTCCACAGTTTTCACAGCCTCAACATATGTCGCTACTTGCCTCGCAGGATCCTTCTCAAAAAGTTTCACCCTCCTGCACATATTATCACATTGTTAGACAATTCCATCAAGCTGGAGACCACCAAAGGAAATTGTAACTTGCATTACTAGGCTGAGAAGTGAAAACACCTAGACACTTACATGGAAACTCGCTATCACTAAAGAAACACAAACTTGTCTCTAGAGAGAAATGTGTAACAAAATAGCTACATTGCAACTATGTAAAATGTGTAGCCACTATACATAGTCAACTATGTATAGTTCGGATCTCGTATGAACTGATTTAGTCAAATCAACATCATCCTGAATCTGAAAAGAGAGAAAACATTGCTACAATACCAGTACATCTTGGTTGTGATGCCACCACGCCAGTAAATCTGGGTTGCTGGTTTTAACATGAATTATCCAACTAAAAATTGCTCTACTGACCAACACCATAAAATATTAGATCCCAGCTTGTCTAGATGTCTCAGAATTATCTACCAAGAATGAACAACATGCATATGACGAGAAATAAAAAGCACATAATGCAAAAGGTGAAACAACAGAAGTGTTCAGATGAATTGATTAATGTTTGCTTTTGGTAGCTTAATGTATAAGAAAACACAACAAATTAGTAAATTGAGGTTATATATCATCTCACCTGTGCCACTCCTCCACATTATGTGGATTCTGTCGCAATAGCACACTGCTGAGGAGCTCTGGTCTGCGATCCAACAGGCGCTCGAACCTTGCCAGCCTCAAATCGGTATCATCCTCATCATTCAACCAGAATCCTGCAAGGAATTTCTTCGATAGCTTCTCCATCCCATCCTTCCTGCCCCCTTCCTCATCCTCATCGCTCCCTGCACCACCCTCCTCCTCAGCAGCCTCCAGCTTTGCCGCGAGCATACTCTGCTCAAATTGTGTATATGCCTCAAACACCACACTGAATTCCTGCACCGTCATCACTGAAGCAACCCCCTCCTCGAAGACATCCCTGGCCTTCTCATAAAGGGTCCTCCTGACATAGTAATCAGCCAGCGAGGTCCACAGCTTGCCAACCTCATCGGTGAATTTGCGTATCCCGCCCCGCAGTATGGCATCCACCTTGAGCCCAGCGACCTCATCTGCGTGCTTGGTGAGGATCTCACAGAGCTCAAGCCAGAGCTGGTGCCTGGTCTTCCCCTTGACGGAGCGGAAGCCATCGTCGTTGAGCACGGACGCGAGGCGGTCGGCGGCCTCCTGCCAGCGGTTGGCGGAGACGAGGAAGTCGATGAAGTCCTCGGCGTGGGAGGGGTCGAACTGGAGGTAGCGGCGGAACACGCGGAGCGAGGTCTCGACGGGGCAGGCCGGAAGCGACGCGAGCCGCAGGTACAGCGGCCAGATGCGGTCGTGTTGCGTCACCGGCAGCGCGCGCAGGGCGCGGTCGAAGGCGCGGCGCCCGCGCGTGAGCAGGCGCTGGTCGAGGAGCGAGGTGAGGTAGAGGATCCACACCCGCGGCATCTTGTGCATGGTGGCGAGCGCGCGCTCGAACGTGTTGTTGAGGGAGAAGTAGGCCGGGTGGGAGATGGGGTGCGGGCGCGCGTGGTCGAGGCGCTCGCGGAGGTAGGCCTGCCAGAGCTTGTAGCTCCCCGGGAGCGCCTTGAGCGCGCGCTCGTAGATGACGGCGCGCTTGGCGAACGGCGCGGTGGCGCGGGCGACGAGGTAGCGCCACCACCCCTTGAGCTTGAACGGCTCCCGCAAGATCTCCTCCTCGTACGGGAGGTCGTCCTCCGACGGGTACAGCTCCGGCGAGATCCCCATCACCGGGGCCGCCGCCGCCACGGCCACCGGACCCGCAGCCGACGGCATCGTCGCGGGTGGGGGCGGTCGGTTCGATTCGCTAGGGTTTAGTATTTCGCCGCGGCGGATTGCGATGGAAGAAGAGTCGGGCGCGTCACGCGCGTGGATGTTGAGGCGGGGCGGACCAGGGCCGGCGCAGATGTAGGTTTTGGTGGCCCGAGCCGCCAAGGCCGCCGCTGATGTGGGTTTTGGGCTGTTTTTGTGAGGTTTTTGCACGGTCGGCGGGATGCGTGGATCGGGCGGACGAACTGGGCCGTGGAGCCAACTTACAAAGCCTTATTGTCCCTTCTTTTCAATTTTTAAAAATTACTTTTTAACTTTCTTATAATAACAAACTTTTTAACAAAATATCTTTTTAAAACAGAGTCTGTAAGTTAATTATAATACATCCTATACCGTCTTCATTTATATTTGCCAAAATTGCATATAAATTATTATTTCATACTCTTTCATGAACAGTCTAAAAGTCATAAACCACAGCAAAATACTATAAGCCAAAACAAAAAAAGAACACGTTACCATGCATTTGAAGGCTCAGCTCTATACTTCACTCTCTGGTCAATTTTTTTAATTTTGTGAAACTTCAGGGTGATTTGAATACTTTTGCCCTCGTTTTTTATGCAACGTCTCTTTTTTTTAAAAAAAAATAGAGAAGTCTGGGGAAAAGATGTGGTGTGCACACCATGAAAGGGGATCCTGGCCAATCAGGATGCGACATGCACATGGGTCATGGGCTTTTCGCTCACGGCACTCGCCTGCGCGGCACACGTGTCCGCCCGCCGAGCTGTGGGGTGCGCATTCTCCCGGCCACTTGCAGGCCACTAGTCTACTGACTGATGGCGTTTTCCAAGTGGGCCCAAGACGTGCTTTTCAGGCCGCAGGATAAGTGGGCCCGCGTCCGACGTCTATCCGGATAGTGTCCCGTTTTTTTTTTGTCGAATACGATTTGTAAAACAGGTGTTGAATGGAATACTCAGATAATGGGCATGTTCTTTTTTATTGTGGTTTATAGTTTTTGGTCTGTTTGTAGATTTTTGTCGATATAAATGAAGTCAGTAAAGTATATACTACAATTAACTAGTAGATCCTATCTTGAAAAAATACTCTATTTAAAAGTTAGTTACTGTAGAAAAACTGAAAAGCAGCTTTTAGAAGATGAAAAGAACAGGGCCATTCATATCCGAATACGGTGAACATAAAAGTAGCTGATAGGTGGTACATATTTTTTATATTTAATTTTTAAATTAGAAATATTATATATGTATTTCGATCATTTCAATGATGCTGTCGTCATGGTGAACACTAATTTGGTACATCCCCTAATAAAGTTTTTTGTATATTCTTTTTAGCCAAATTTGACATATGTATAATCGATTTATGTGTAATATATCTAGAGTTAGTTAGGATTAGTAGCAGAATGGCACTAATGATCAATGATTACGTGATAAACTAGAAGAAAAGAAGCATAAATATTATTATAAAATTGATACCAATTTGCTAAAATTTTCATTATGCTGTAGGATATTTGCATCTGATTGAATTGAGTAGGTATTTAATTTGTATTCATTATAATATTTGATTTATATTTGTATTCGAGTATATTCAAATTTATATTTATATTCATTTAAAAAACATAAGTACAAATATGGAAAGACTGCTATTTGATTCGTTGACACCTCTGCGTGCAGGAATAAGTTGCTTGAACTTTTTTGTGCACTTGCAACCTTGGATGTTTTGGAATAGGAATATATAGCGCTAGCGCTGTTTTGATTGTTCATCTGTCTTTTATTGCTTACAAGAGAGAGAGAGAGAGAGAGAGAGAGAGAGAGAGAGGTTGCCCATTTGCGCAGATGCTTGTGCTAGTGAAAACAACAGCAGTTTTGCAAGCTGAGCTCCGTATCATACTAGTGATAGCAGGTTTCTTCACTATTCGATCGTTCATAAGTCTGAATTGTTAGTAGTTTGGTACTTTGGTTTGCATCTTTTTGTCTAATTGGCCTTGTGGCCGAACGATCGACCGCACTTGTAATCTAGTATCTGCAGAGCTTATCCTAAAAGGATGCAGCAGTTTTGGAACCGTTGTTTAAGGTGAAAAGCCAACAGCTTGTGACTGCCCCAAGATATATTTGGAACCATTTTCTAACTAGTGAGCCGAATTTTGACCTACGGTGGATACCAAGAGCTAGTGCAGACGAAACTAGGACATAGAAAGGAGCATGGTACCAATTTTTGATGAGAGCACTTTCTACATACCTTTTGTTATCACGGATGACATTTGGAACCATTCCTAGTTAGTAAACCGAATTTTGATCCATAATGGATCATAATGGGTATCAATTTTGGTCTATGACATGTATCAGAAGCTCGTAAGGGCAAAACCGGCTCACGGAGTGGAACCGGATGCCGAACTTTGGTGAGTGGACTTTTATCATCTTACCTGCCGCAATAGAAAAGCCATCAATAGTGCAAGCCCAACCTTTGGACCAAAAGATCCCTGAGGCAAACAGTCAGCCAGGAGAGAGTTAAGGATAATATGAGAGTAACATAGACATTACACAAGCCAAGAGAGAGGGGGTTGCCGACTGTCCTCTCCCCCTTAAGAAAAGCACCCCACAGAGGACATCCATTCCCTCGGTCGCTCCCCACCAAGAACTAAGCAAGAGAGCCAGTGCATAGCTCAGCCAATGGCAAAGCAAAACTCAGCACAGGTCCTATGACAATATGTGTGGCATTCCCAACCATTCCTAAATGCTGAGGCAAATTTTTGTCTACCACACGTCACAATGGGTACCAGGAGCTAAACAATGGAAAGAATACAGATACTAAGTTTTGGCTACTGCACATTTTACATGTCCTATAACATCCTAGTGAATAAGCCAAATTTTGGTCCACGGTTAATCACAAATAGATATCAATCAGTAGCTTATCATAATTATACCGAATACAATGGTCTCACTATCTCACAGCCCCACGAGCTGATGAACAGTAAAAGCTTATGTGTTATTCTCCCACCGCACAAAAAGACGCATAAACTAATTAGGGCTAAGTAGGGTGGATTGGATTAAGAAGTAATTAATATCCAAAGATAATAAGAGATCGATGACCAATCGAGCATATCAAGCTCGAAACCAGTGCAATCTGCGCATCCGTGATGCATGTCGCTGTCCAACAATCGGCAATCAAAGTCAACCCATTTAAAACGAGGCAGTGATCGCCGAAAGAGAACCATGCATCCTTTACCGCCACGCTAATTAGGTTCCGCTCCCACCGGCCTCTAAGCCTAGCCTTCTAGACTTTTTTTACTTTAGTGACTGAATATTATTATAGCAACAATTAGTTTTTCAAATATTTCAATAAAATAAAAAAAAGAAAAAATAAAAAAGATTGTTATATATTTACATATTTACAGATAATACAAAGAAATAACAAAAAATTAAAAAACTGACATGTTCTAAAATCAGCAGCCGCAGGCCTTAAGCCCTGCTCATTTGGGCTGAAAAACTATAGCTTATGGCTGAAAATAAACTGTAGCTGGCTGAAATTTCACTGTAGCTGAAGAGGACTTATTGGGCATAATTAAATTTTAAAAAAAATAAAAAAAATATGTTAACTCATCTCAGACAGCGCAAACGAATACCAAAAAAAGAACCGGCAAAGCAGTTTAAAAAAATTAGAAAAAGATAAAATTTATGAATAGTGAAAAATAAACGAAAAGCTAGAAACTGGAACGAGCGGACCTAATCATGTACTAAGAGAAAAGCTCAGGGCAGTTGACTTCCGCGCGCAAGAGGTTGGCCGATTGGTGCTGGCGAGTGGCACGGATGCATGGATCGCATGAAGTCAAAAGCAAACCGTAAAGAAATGGGCAGGCGAGGCTCACAAGGGACACACCACACAGTCGCGTGGAAAATCCTTGGACATTCGCTGCACGATCTGCGCGCTTCCTTCCTTGCTTTGAAGCAACTGGCACCGTAAAGGCTTCGGTCCGGTGGTCTCCAATCAGCTGTGGCTTTCTCGTGGAGAGGTGTGTACATATATATCTTGATATGATAGTTCGTATCTTAAGAAGATGTTATGTGCCTTGTCATTTTCTTAAGATAAAGTATTTGCCTTTTGTCATTCGCGGTTATGTCATGTCATCACAGAAGATGGCATGACTTGATGTGTTTAAACCCTGTTTGGCACAGCTCCACCACCAGCTCCTTCGAACTGTTTGGAGTTGTTTTGTGCCAAACGGGGTAAAACAAAATAGCTACACCCAAGGAGTTCCTTAAAACCTGTTGAGACAAAAGTAGCTTCACCCAAGGAGCTGAAAAAAGTAGCTTCACCCGGCTCCACTTGTGAAGTAAAAAAAATAGCTCCACTTGTGAAGTGGAGTCGTGCCAAACGGACCTTTGTTTGAGTAAAAAGCACAATTAGAGGAAAAAAAACACATGCGGCTTCAGCCTTCAGGGATGCACAGGACACCGGTCTGATGTCCTTTTACCTTATCGAAACTCATTTATTCGTAGATTGACCTTGCAATTTAAGGTATATGATTTCACGTGCGTATGGTGATATGTATGGTGACATTCGGTCGATTTCTCCGGATCGGCCACTGCTTTTTAGTTATGGTTTTATTTTGCATTAGTCATCTGTCTAAAAGATATTTTTGGAAATTACATTTTTCTATAATGCTAACTTTAGTTAACGCACGCTGTTCTAAAAATCTTTCCAAAGTTCTTAGTAGGGCTAATTTCCAATTTCCCATATCTAAATGGATTTCAACAAAAAAAAAATCTCAACGAAAAGGGACATTTCATGTTGGATTCTGTTTCTTGATTCTGCTTAGATAATACCGTAGGCAATATGATCATTTGACTTTTCAAAGTAGTTTTACTATTTCTTTCGCTCCTATCTCACTCTAGAGATAAAGCATGCGATCGCAAATGTATCACTCATTCCTTTCGTTCTCGTCTTATATATATATATATATATTTCTTTTTAATTTTTCAATCATTTATACCTCCTTTAAAAGTAACATCTTTCTGCTGCTGCTGCTGTTATTTTATTTAAGGAAAAAAAGATCCCTGAGTCGCAGCAACAGGCCCAAGCTTTTTCAGAGGAGCCGTAGGCGAATGTTCCATCTGCTCTCTTCTTCCCACCCCACCGAGGCAGAGCTCGAGCTCTCACAGCTCTCGCCACCAGTCCGCCAGCTACCACCCCACCCCGCCCTCCTCTTTTCCGCGCCCTCGAGGCCATGGCCTGCTCCTCCTGCGACGCAGCGGTGCCGTACACCCTCCTGGGCGCGCTCCTCAGCGGCGGCCCCGCGCGGGAGGCGTGCGGCGGCGGCCGCGCCTTCCTCCGCGACTACGCCCAGCGTGGCACCAACGCGCTGCTGTGGGTAGCCCTCTTCGCCGTCACGTGGGTCCTGCTCCGCCGGCTCGCCGCGCTGCTCCGCCTCTGGGCCGTCGGCTCCCGCCTCCCCGGCCCCCCTGCCCTCCTCGCCGACCCCGGCCTCGCCACCGTCTGCCGCGCCGGCAGCGACATCACCGGTTGGTTTGCCTCCTCCCTCCACCCCCTTCTCACAGTTCATATAACTAGGATTTGGTTCGATTGGTTGGGTGGTGCTTCCGGTGGGTACTGGATTGGGTTTGGCGCCAGCTCGACCCCTCTACAGGCTACAATTTTGGGTATGGCCTTGGCCTTGTTGAGATGCTCGGGTGTACATGTGACCACTGTTCTATTGGGAGCTGGTTGTGATTTCTGCAGTTTGATTCGAGATTTACTAACGCCTCCGTGAGATGCGGAATATTCATTTACAAGCCAGCAACTTGAGTACTGGTCGATTGGAAATTTGGTCTGGTTTTCAGGAATTTATGTGAGATTTGCTTTAGTTGAGATGCTGATCTGGGCGGAGTTCGATTGGCATGTCAATCTGACTGATTTGAAGTGCGTCAAATCAAACCCTTTAGTCGATTACATGGCAATTTTATGGCCAAAATTTGTAGTTCCTCGTCCTGTAAATTATTGAATTAGTAATCGAGGTGTAAACTGTTATCGGCAGCTCTGTTTGCTGGTATCCGATTCCATCTTTGCCATTGACATGAAATTTTGCATAAAAATGTTTTGCTTTAGATTGGTGTTGAGATTGTTTTGCTGAACTATGATGTTTTGTGAACACAGCAAAGGCACTGAATGATTAGCACAGTTGACCTTAGTTTGGTGCGATGATTTGCTAAGTATTGTTTGGTGCTTAATTTTCATCTAGTTGACCTTAATTTGGTATATTTGCTAGGCTTTGCTTATGATGTGGTGATTTGCTAAGTATTGCTTTGGTGCTTAATTTTCATCTAAAGTTCAAAACATTTATATACTTACGGTAACGTTAATACTCTACGAATCGAAATAGTTAAATCACTTCTCAGTGGTGACTGGTTAGTCAAATCAAATTTGGGCAATTTGGTAGGCTTTTTTGTAACTGTGTTGATCTGGTTGTCAAACTTGAATTTTCCCTGTTTAGGATTCAGGAAATATTGGGCTAAAATTACTGAAATACTATAAGGTTTAGCCTGCCTGGAAAACTTTTTGCATAAACAAAACTGTTTAATTCAATTTTGCCAGAAGAGGAATTCAAGTTACTTTGCTACAAATTGTCTTCTATCGATGAATCTTCTTTAACACAGTCAGTTTTTTCTTCAGCAATGGGACACTCATTAAGTTAAATACAATTCACAAAACTAAGATTGAGTGTTCTGCGTTTGAGATACTAGAAATAGATGGGTAGCTATAACTAGTCACATTATTTTGTTGACGAATAATTTTTGTTTCCATGCGATCCTGTATTTATGTCATTGTTGTCTTTTCCTGGTTGGTCAAATGAGCATGGGCATAGGCTGGCCCAGTTCAACTTTGTAGGGCCCAGATTATTCAAGGCTCAAGCACATGGTTCATCAAATACTATGAGTAGATAAATAAATGGTTGTAAAGCATTAGATACGATTCTAGGAATTGATCTAATGCAGATTTTTAGCAGATTTGTTACACTGTAAATTTCCACTTTATGCTTTATTACTGTAAAGCTTGAAGACATTGTTTGAAGTTTGAACCTTGTTAGTGCAGCTAAGAGATCTCCTTCAACAATTTTGTGATTAACCTGAGCATAGCTTGCATTCTGATCATATGTTCCTTTGAACTGCTTTATTGTGCAGGTTATCTGTCGAAGTTGCATGGCAGTTATGGCCCAGTTGTTCGACTGTGGCTAGGACCCTCTCAACTACTTGTCTCAGTTAAAGATGCTAGCCTAATCAAAGAGATGCTAACAAAGGCTGAAGATAAGTTACCGTTGACTGGGAGGACATATAATTTAGCTTGTGGAAGACTTGGTCTATTCATTTCCTCATTTGAGAAGGTATGTGTTTCCTTATGGTAAAAAAACCAGTCTGTAGTATTACTTATTCTTGTTTCTTGTATGTACAACCATATGCATTTTTTATGCTAGTTATAATTGGCACTTTGGCAGACAGTACATGCAATTGTTGCTTTGACCTCTTTTACTACTTTATTGAATGTGTTTATCCTGCCTTTTCAGGTCAAAAGTAGGAGGGAATCACTGAAAGTATTCTTGAATGAAAAACTTAGCACTGGTGCCGGTGGAAATTCTTTCAAGATCATTGACATTGTCCTTGATAGAATTGACTCTATTATGGCCAAGGATTTTCTGGACTGCAGATCTTTTTCCCAACACACGGCCTTTAACATAATTGGTGCAGCTCTTTTTGGTGATGTCTTCTTTAATTGGTCTGATGCTGCTGCATATGAGGAGCTTCTGATGATGATTGCAAAGGATGGTTGCTTCTGGGCTTCATTTTCAGTTCCCCCATTTTGGAAACCTGGCTATAGGAGGTACCGGACCCTATGTGCTCAGCTGAGGATCTTAACACAAGACATTATCAGAAAATCCAGAGACCAAAATAGGGTACTTAGTCATACTGATCTGAGATCCAGCCAGAAAGGTGAAGTGATGGTAAAAGATCAAGATAGAAGTGTTTCTCTGCTAGATGGCATGATATCAGGTCATTGTCTCCATGGAGCAGTTGAAGGGCCTCTCAGTTCAGAAGAGGAAATATGTGGGAACATTATGGGTTTGATGTTGCATGGAATTTCCACATCTGCTAATCTGATTGGCAATATTATGACGAGGCTTGCCTTGTACCCAAAGTTGCAAGACCAGGTAAACATTATTTTTTGTACTTCTCTCTGTTTCAAATTGTCCTGGTTGCTCTTATATGATGTTGAAATTGATGAACGCTTGCTACTGCTTGCTTGTTAGAATGAATAGATTTGCTCTAAACAGTTCTCACAATGACATGTATTGCATACCCTCCAGTATTTTTCATTCTTTTGCTTATGCAACATATTGGTCCCCTCTTGTGTAGCATCTTGATAGTCTCATGTTTTGTTGTTTTTATTCACATTAATAGTATCTCCTTCTACTTAATTTGACTTGGGTGGAGTGACTTCTACTCCATTTGATCATTTGATCTTCATTGACATGGAAACTAGTTTTATTTAAATAGTTTGATCGTGTTTATACTGTTTCTCTTGCTGCTTTTTTCTATAGCTACACGCAGAGATTGTTGCAGTTTGCACTCAATCGTCTGAGCTGGAGGTAGATGATGTGCTTAGTATGCAATTCTTACTTGCCACTGTTTGTGAATCTGCTCGCCTTCTGCCTGCTGGACCTCTTCTCCAGCGATGTTCTTTGCAACACGGTATGTGTGCTTTAATAAAAGGAGAACTGAAACTTGCACATACTAGAAGTATATTTCAACAACATTGAGCTTCAGAGCTTGTTTACTTGAATTATTACGTGGTCATTATGTTACTTTGAAAACATCCCCTATCTCCTATGGTATTTAAATGGAGATCTCTTCTGTTCATCCTGATTTTGTTGTATTGAAATTGTGCCTTGATCCTGAGATTCCTTTATGCATCTACCTGTGAGAGAGATCACGTGTATTGTGATGGCATTTATTTCTAGCATGTGTCAGTCATAGTTCTTTTTATTACCATTTGTTATACATCATTGATCTCCTTTTTTATTTCATTTTCCTTTGTTGCAGATTTGACTCTCACATCCAACATCACTATACCAGCTGGAGCAATATTGGTTGTTCCTTTGCATCTTGTGCAAATGGATGTTTCTGTGTGGGGAAATGATGCTTGCCAGTTCAATCCTAGTCGTTTCCTCCAAAAGGACATTGATCTTGGAGGTCTCTCCCTCCCTCCCTCTTTTTATCTTCACTTCCATTTCGTGTCCACTGTCCAAGATTGCAGTTTCTTATGTTATAGTGCAATTAGGCAAAAGTTATTTATTGATGGGTATTACAATTCATATTATCGAAGAGTGAATTCCATTTGTGTCAAGCAAAGGTATTACTGCAACATAATTACCTGGTCATCAATACTAAGAATTTATATGCAAAGTAACATGGCATATTAATCTTCTGAAGACTGCATTGAGTTCGTTATGTTGGTCTATATCCGTATTCATCATCACATTTGTTAGATATTTAAAAACCTTCTGCAAGATCTTCTGGGGGAACTGTTCTTTCTATATTGGTTTTGTTTCGTTTCGTTTCTTTTATGGAAGGGTTGAGCCCCTGCCTAATTCTTTTGCCACGTTTTCTTCTTTCACTAGAAATATTAGCAGCGCATAAAGGCTCAAACGGGACGAAGCTTTTCACCAAGTGTGATAAGACTGAATCATTCCTTCCATTTGGTTCTGGGAGTCGAGCGTGCGTCGGGCAGAAGTTTGCTATCCTTGGGATCTCGATGTTGATTGCCTCTCTGCTCCGCAAATATGAGGTTAGATGCGATATTTTTTATGTCTATATCTTGTTGTGGGATGTACACCCATTATTTGCCTTCTCGGCTTCTGTTCATATGAATCAATTCCATTAAGAAAATGCTCAAAGTATTATCAGTTTTGTTTCGGAGATTGTAAGCTGACTAGCTAGATGGGATTTCATGCGCTTGAGCTACAGACTTTCCCTCTCCTAAATTGGTGTTCTGTACAACTTAATTAGCACTTAAAACTTGCAGGTACAGCCTCATCCAGTTTTATCCAAAGAAATGGATTCGGGAGTTGACAGCAACAACCTTCACCATCCTCCAAACCCAAAGATTATACTCAACAAAAGAAGGATCTGAAGCAAGAGTTTGACAAATAAAACTTTGACGCCTTTACCTGCTATATATGTATTATTTTTTTACTGGTGTTACACCAGGATATGATCTCTAGTTTGCTTTCCTACCGTCGTTCAACCACGCTGAAGTTTGGAAAGGTGCTACTTTGCGACGTGGAAGGATTTTTCCTCCAGATTTTTGACAGCCTCAGTGAGCTTTGTTAGACATAGTGTGTATTAGCGTTTTGAGGCACTAGTGGGCTGTTAAATCACAGGTGGTGTATGCTGATGTGTATAAACCTGTAGTTTTTTCTTTCAAGTTGGTGTTTTCTCCTCCCTCCGGGGGAATGTAATGTCCAATGTGTCATGCTGTCCTGTGCGTTGTATCATACACAAAAGTGTGGATTACCATATATGTATGGTCAAGTTATTGTTTCTACCGCCATAATTGGTGAAGTTTCCAGTAGCATTACGCTTAAAAGTTGAGTTTTGCTAAGACATCATGTTTGCCTTGTTTGTCGATTCCACACCAAGAAGTGTCCATGAGGCTATGTCCATGTTCATATTGGTATTTGTTTTTAGTTTCTACTTAAAAAAGTTAATATAAATGTCTAACTTCTCAAAACAGTTTCTTTACTACTTTCGTTACTGTCTCGTTCAGGCAATAAAGTAGGGGTTATAGGTGTATTACTCACATCTTTATTTTTACTTCTGTCATACGTACGTATCTCTCTTACTTTTATATCGCATGTCCTCTCTTTTTAAAAGTAGCTACCTTCGTGGAACATGTCTGAATATGCAGAAATCAAAAGGTTGCTGCTGAAAGAACTCCGGTTCGTTGGCTTTAGGCCACTTCAGAAACAGTTAGTATTTATCAGAGTCGTGATGGAGCGAGCTCGCAACGTGCACACACTTGAAAAAAGACGACCCTGCGAGCTCGCAACTTCCAAAGACGGAGGATGAGAAAGACAAGATAGTCGAGCAACTTAGAGACGGGATCTACTCCCCTTCCCAGATAATTTTTCGGTGATCAAACAATAAAAAGTTGTACAAAAAGCGAAACCATGCATCCTAATCTTAATTTGTGAGCTCTTTTATGATATTTTAAAATAAACATTAATAAATATGAGCTGTTCAATTTTTTAAGATCCAATAATTCAGATCAGTTAAGATTAAGTCATACTATCAATCATACTACTAACAATGGAATCTTAAAAAAAGTAAAATCGTAAACAAAACAAGTAGCATAAGATTAATTTTCGCAACTGCAGTAGACTATATTTCGGTCTTTCAGTTGAGCTCAGCAGAGAACAAAGATATGACCCATTAATATGCAGAGTTCGATATAAAAGTTCACCAGGTTTTTAGGAACTTGCTAATGATTATGCATGCAAATCAAGTGCATCCGTTTTCACTATTTCTTTTTAAAGAGAGCTTGCAATTAGCACTCCTGCAAAATCAGACCGAAAAACAACCACTCATGTTACTTGCGAATTTGTGACAGTGATCATGAACTCATGGGTCATAAGCACTGTTCTTTTTTGCAGGTTGTATGAAACAACCCTCTTGTGCCAAGCTGCCGTCCCCACCTCGGGCAAGTCTCACTTTGATCACTTCTCAAGTTCTCGTCTTGAGAGGCGGCAGGGAAATAGGGAATTGAGAGGCAACGGGGCGTCGACGAGACCGGAGGCGGCAGCGGCGGTGTAGGGATTGGAGGCACGGCGGTGTATCAACGTAGTGTTCAGAGATGGAATGGTAGCAGCTAAGCTACGTACTGCCTAGCCTCACTTAGTACGCTTCTTCTGATCCCTGTATCAACATTAATCAGACCATAAGCATCAGTCAGCTAGCTGCTGAGCAGGTTGCATATGGCTTAATGGCCAATGGTAATACTAGCATCAGGCTGTTGCTTTGCTTGGTTGCTGCCATGGTGCTACCTGTGAGCAACGGAGGTTTCAGGTAGGCTTTCTACAGGCAGAGCTGCCCCAGCTTGCAGTCCATCGTGAGGAACGTCACCTGGACCCGGACGGCCGCCAATCCACGACTGCTTCGTCCAGGTGCAAAACTAGCTTGCTACGCGCGTATGCAAATGCCAGTCGATTGCACGCTTGGTTTCGTCGAGTCTTGCGTGTGTTTTGCTCGTGATTTCGTGAAGGGATGCTGCGCGTCGGTTCTTCTGGACGGCGCGCAGAGCGAGAAGGCGGCGGGGCCCAACGTCTCGCTCGCTCGGCGGGCTCCAGGTGATCGACGCGGCCGAGGCGGCCGTCGAGGAGAAATGCCCCCGGCACGGCCTCCTGTGCCGACATCGTCGCGGTCGCCACCCGTCTCCTTCCAGGCACGTATTACTGACCGTCTTGTGCTCCGACAGGTCTGTCGATCTCGCTTATCCCAATCCCAAGCGCGCATCTCGACGTAGACAGATCTAACAACTAAAGCATGCGTACGGATGCGTGCGTGCAGTTCAAGCGGCTGCTGTGGCAGGTCGGCAGGTGGAGACCGGCCGGCTCGACTCGCGAGTCTCCCGCGCCGGCAACGTGAACCTCCCCAGCCCGGAGTCCGTATTCCCACTCATATTCAGAGGAAAAAACCCCATGTAGGCTTCCGTAGCCTCCTATCCAAGGGATAGGCAGGAATTCACGATTTTGTTTAGCACTGCACAAGCTTATATCGATTTACCCATAACCACTCCGACTTTAAATGCAACAAATTCATTTGCATTCCTTAGATGCGATGCTCACGTTGGAGTTTATAGTATTTTCTTCACTTCAGTATATTATAATTTCACCCAGTTATCACGGTGTTGATCCCTGTGTCGAAGAGGCTACTCCATCGCCTAACACGTGCTAGAGAGGCTTCTTCATCACCTAGCACCCACCCTAGGGGTCACCATCTTGTTAACTGTGTGTCAGGGAGGCTGCTCCATCACCTGACATGTGCAAGAGAGGCTTCACCATCATTTAGCATCCACCCTAGATCTTGTCTCTCTTGGCCTTACCCAGTCCCGCCTACCCAAATAGAGTTATAATTAACTTTGATAGAGTAATATTTTCTGCCCATCCTAAACGGAACCATGCCCGATACGATAATACGGCTCGTATACGAGTGAAAGTTAGTTTATCTTTCATAATATTCCTATGTAAAAGGTCTCATACCTGCCCCTTTTCTTTTCTTTTCTACACTGGGGACCCTCTACCCACCTCTTATTCATAGACACGACATTGGCTTCTCCAACCATCTGCCCTTAATCTTTGGTACGACAATGGCCTATCAACTGTCTATTCTTTTCTTATCCTACAGGTCAACTGCTCTAGTAGTTGAGACCACAATCTCTTTCATTTCTTTCTCATAGTATTTATCCTGATTAAAATATGATTTTACTTTTATACAATGTAATAATAATTTAATAGGTAAATACTTATTTTACGTAAGATGCTCAAGGGATGCTTGCTTGGTCATTAATCATAGATTCAGGCTCAGGTAAGATCAGGTGAGGCAAATAAGAAAAGGAGGGGAGGAGGAATAAGGGAAGAAGAAAGATGAGCAAAAGGGCCATTTCGGGTATAAAGTGATTCAGAAATATATCAAAATTATCAAAGTGGCAAATAATCAAAATCACGTCTGAACGGTGGCAAGAAAACAATTTATCGGGAGCGATGGCATTTCATCAAGTGCTCATGAATGGCAAATAATCAATTCCCTCACACTATAAACATCATTTGAACATATTGCATAGGACCACGCAAGATTGTAGTAAAAAAGGCAAGCAGTAAAAAATACGTTTTAATCGATAACCTCGGAACAGATGCTAGTATGTTGTCAAGAAGACAAGTTCGATTCAAATCTGGATAATACAAAAATGAATGACACAAAAGGTAAAGTACACTCTTTGCAGTGTAACAGTATGATGAATCGCTCACTTCAACAGAAAAATTACAAATCCTACAAACAAAAATACCAGCTGGTTGAATGGATGAACTGAAGAAGCCCAGTTCGAACCCGGGGGAGCAGGAGAGTAGTCGCCGGAGCCTGTGCTTGTGCTGAGGACAACGACTACCCAGTCGTCCTCATTGGCAATCCCGACACCAGAGTATTTGGTGTCGTTCAGATACTGGTTGTACTGGGACTTGGTGTAGTTAGTTAGCACCACATCAGGAACAAGGCCATGTACGCATGCCGGCATCACCTGGCCATCTTCAGTCACTGATGCATTGAGATGGCAATGGTCGAGGTACTTGGGGTAGTCGGGGAACTGCTGCTCGGTTCCAGGGACAGTGTTGGATCCAGTGGTGTTGGTGCACTGCTGACCTTTGAATTGCTTAGCTAGCTGTTCAGCCAAGCAGGCAGCATTCTTGTTCTCAGATAGTGCTGGGAGTTTGAGAGAAGCTCTATAGCTGTTGAGAGACCATGTGGTCTAAATTCCATGTTGGTGATGAGTAATTGACACGTGGTTTGGTTTTTGTGAGTTTGGTTTGAGTGTTTCGTGCCAGGTTGGCATTCGGCGAGGTCGGGTTATGATTAGACAGATTTGACGCATGGTCGTCTTCCCGGTTGGTCACTTGGGCCATTTCTCGCTTGAGTAGGATTTGTTGGTACTAATCATGTTTATATGATTTGTGCCGTGCTATGCGATGTGGTTTTTGTCTGTGATGGCTGCAGGACGTCGAGTGGAGTCGTGGCGAGACACGGAGGACTGGACTAGGCGCAGGTGGCGCCGAGGTCGAAACGATCGGGATGTGTCGAAGACGACGTGGACTCGAGGTGGTTGCAGGCGTGCGAGACAAGGAACGCGAAGCTTCGGAAGGTGCAGCAGGGGCGTTTCGGTAAAAGCGCGAGGCTGCAAAAGGAAGCGGGTTAGCGGGCAAAGCATGGAGGGGTAAAATGGGCAAAGCAAAGTGTAAACCCATCAAGGAATGCTATAAATAGGAGGGTATTTCCTGGTTGTTGGAAACACTTGGAGAGGGGTTTTAGGGCTTTTGCTTTGTGCTTTAGTGGTTGAGAGAATGGGTGTATGAGATAGGATTGTGTTCCTCCCAAGAACCATGTAGTTCTTGGTGTTCTTGAGGATTGAGAGAGAGAGAGATGAGCTGAACAACTATGTAATCATTCCTCTTATTTAATCATGTATGTCTCCGTATCGTGTTTATGATTTCTTGTGTTGAATCTCTCAAGTTCTTGTTTCTTGTTTTGTCCCCTGCTCTATTACCTCTTGAGTGCTGCTTCTTCTTGCAGTTAATCCGTGAGCACCAAGTGCCTAGTGTTTATTGCTTTCGGTTGGCATTTAATTCCACTCTTTCCTGCTGATAGGAGACTGTCTATTGCTCGCAGTTTTTGGCCATAAAAATGGCATGTCTCCTTCGGTCCAAGATGTTCCACTCTCTTGATCTTTTTGGCATTAATGGCATTTATTTCTTGCTCCACGTTGCTTCATGAAGCCATTTAGTGCAAGTCTTTCTTGAGATTACTTTTTAGGATTGTCCTTCATGGCAAGGAAGGAGGAGAGATTAATGTTGCTTAATCATTAGCATTTAATCCAAAAGGTGAATTTGCTTTTTCCTTGTTTTGCCGTCAAGAAGCAAAGTGGTTTCTTGCGTTCATTTGGAGCAGCCATTAATGCTAGCATTTAATGCTCCTTTTATCCTTCAGACTCTTGATTTTGTGTTGGCCCTTGCTGCAAGTTGTCCGAACTTTCATCGCCTTTCTAGTCAATCATTTGCTTTAGGTTGAAGAACTAGTCTTTTGTTCTACTGATTTGTTGTGAGCTTTGGACAGCTCCTTTGCTGCATGTCTTTTATTTGGAAGGTCGTCTTGTTCTTGCTTTAATCTTCTTCCTTTGCTTTCGTTTTTAGCAGAGAGACCCCCTTTTGGGCACCGTGGTTCTTGAGTTTTCGCTCTTGATCTCTGGTCTATTTGGTTTTTGGCAGTGTGTCTCAAGTAAGCATTTCTTCATAGTGTCTATAGCTATCGGAGAGAGTACTGTTTAAGTACTTGTGCGGGACGAATTTTTAGAGATCGACATTCACCCCCTCTCGTCGCCATTTCGGTCCTACAATTGGTATCGAGCCGGTTAGCTCTAATCAATAGATCTTAACCGGTCTCAAGAGCCATGGCGACGGATAAGTACTCGACCAAGCCGCCTGCTGATGGCATCGACACCCTTCCGAAGAGCCGAATGGAGACATACATCCGTGCTCGGGTACGCTTATCCGCGCAAGGTCAAGGTCCGGTTTGTTGTTCCGCCGATGAGAACATCAATGCTGGGAATATGCATGATGTTGAGGCAAACGCTAAGGCAAGGAACATCATTATCCGTGGCCCGAGTCGTAGCGAGTTCGATCGCATCTCCCACTGCCGTCCGCCTCACGATATCCGGGTGACCCTCGACGCATACCATGAGGGCACCACCCGGATCAAGACGGTTCGACAGACCATTCAAGCGCGAATACAACAAATTCGAGATGCTTGCTTTGGTGAGTCCCTAGATGAGTGTTTCGCTCGTTTTCACAAGATCTTGAGCAACCTCCGAGCGGTCGGTCTCACATACCCGACTCGGACAACGCCGCCGATGCTTGCGGCACTCGATCTGCGTGTGTGGGAGATGAAAGTGACCACCATCAAAGACACGACAGACCTCTCGACCTTGACTCTTGACGCTACTGTACTCGCGCCTCAAGACTCACGAGATTGACGTTGTCTCGAGGTCGAAGTCACGATCGATGGCTTTGGTCATCGATCCGATTCAGCTTCGGTCTCTCTTCCGAGTCCTCTTGCGGTTTCTCCTTGCGCTCTCGTGATATAACCGATGATCGTTAGAGCGACTTGCGGATGAGCGACTTGCTCTCCTTGCTCAAGATTCTCCCATGCTTACAAAGGAGGAGGGACAGAAGAGAGGACCCGTGATTTGCTTCGAGTGTGGTGGCCCCAACCACATCCGAGCAACCGCCCCAAGCTTGGGAAGGGTAAAGGTGACTACGGCGGTTCGGGCAAGAACGACTACACCGACAAGAACCGCAACACGAAGCCTTCAAAGACTGCTCCGAAAGAAGAAGTTCCGCAACCGGAAGGCCAAGAAGCTCTTCCACCGCGTCCTCACCGCTTCGACGACCTCGACCTCGCGAGGTGGAGGGATGGAGCGACGACGACGGACGGGTGACCAAGAGCCCAAGGATGGCGGCGACGACTTCTCGGCATGTGCTTCATGGCCTCGAGGGCGAATCGAGCGACAATGAGTCGCATCTCGACTCGGACGAGGTATGCCCCACCTACGACCAGCTCAATCATGCTTTTCTTAAGCTAGGTGGTTTTCATGCTAGAGCTAGGGCTAGGTGTACCGAGTTAGAGAAGGAAGTAGATAGACTATCACGGAGCTTACTTCACTTACATCCGCTCCCTCCCGTGATGATTGTGATACTTGCGTGCTCTGTTGGGTGACATGGAGAAACTAAGGACCTCGCATGATAGTGTGTCCTCCGAGCTTGATATTGTTAAGGTGGAGAATGTTAGTCCGCTTGTTGAGTTAGAGTTGAGTAGGATGGTCGTTACCCTACTTACTACCGATGAGACTACTTCTCCCACCTCATGTGAGGTTAAGGACATTCTTTGCTAGAGGACCTTATGCCATGCTCCTTGATCCGCCCGAGTCTTGTGAAAATTGCAATAACTTGAAGATGAATCTAAAACAGGCGGATCATAAAATTGTTGAACTACAAGCTTCTTTGCTTGAGCCGATTGATTCATGCTTGAACTGTCCTAAGTTAGCTGCTGAACTTGAAGTCGTCTCCAAACGCTTTCAAGAAATGATTGATCATGATAGGAAGTTGGCTCAAGATGCTTCTAAGGACCTGTTAGCTCACCATGCATTAATTGTAACAAACTAAAATCGACTTGGTCGCATTGGATGAGAAATGTGTGAAGCTAACTAAGGACCTACTAGAGAAGCCACCATCCGCTTGTATTGTCAGGCTTTGAGAAGGGGAGAAGCCCTGTGGTAAGGTTGAGACGCTTAGCAACGTGAACCAACCTCGCTAGCGTGATGGGATGTCCATTCGTAGTCGGTGTGCGTGCACAAGCCATTCTTCCTCTCTTGTTGGTTCTTCATCCGCTCTCTTATCTCCCGCTGTTCCCTCTTCCTCTCGCTCTTCTTGCACTCTCTCTTTCGGGAGTGTCGGTACCTTATGAACACTCTCGAGAGATTTGTAAGCGGCAAGAAGAAGCTTAATCTTATTCTGGACCAGTCTAAAATTTGCAAATTTAATCGTGGTCTAGGATATGATTATTATGAGGACATGAGGAAGCATCCACCGCCGTGCTCGGACCCATAGCACGTGTGTGATCGAGACCGAGCCCAGGACCGAGAAAGTCCAATTTAAGTCAGCGGGCTATGTCCAGGGGATTTCTGACAGCAAGGTGGTTGCACTCGCCGCCGCCTCTCGGGCGAAAGTTCGACCGCTACTTCTACCTCTCCGAGGATGAAGTATCACTGCACCTTCTGTCAGAAGGATGGACACACGGTTGATCGATGCTTCAGGCGCGCCAAGATCGCGCGTAGAGACCGTGTTGAGTCTCTTAGGGGTATTCAGGGTCAGCCCCAGATCCTGAGTGCACCTAAGACCAACACGAGGTCTAGGTTTGCTCCTGTTATGGAGTTTGGGCGGCATCGAGGACTTGGTTTTTCCGAGTCTTCTTTTTCGTCCTCATGCCGCCTGGTCGTGACTTCGCCGCCCCGAGGGTAGATCTCGTTCCCCATCGAGATAGCTACGCGGCGTGATCAGCGTGTTGCCGGTGTTCCGATTCGCTCTCCCGTAGCAGTCGGACCCCGCAACAGCTTCAGGTCTGCTCACAGACCTTCTGCCTTGAGTGACAGAGAGCGTAGGGTAGATAGAGGTCAGTCGTGCTTGACTACTTCATCCGCCGACGTGTTGTTCATATTGGTGCCAAAATCTCTCTTGATTTACCCCAAGATCGAGACTTTACTCTGCTTGACTCAGTTCGCCGGCGAGGAAGGAAAGGTTTGGCTTGTAGACTCGGTTGTTCTCGTCATATGACCGGAGACTCCGTTGGTTTTCTTCCTTGCCGTGCTCCGGTGATGAGACGATCACCTTCTGAGATGCTTCATCCAGGCGCGTCATCGCCAAAGGTACTGTGCGCATTAATGATTCTTTCATTTTGAAAGATGTAGCCTTGGTTAGTAAGTGAAGTACAATTTGCTTTCGGTTTCTCACCACCGATGACGGTTTCGAGGTGAGCTTTAAGAAAAATGCTTGTAAAATTCTTGATTCTTCTGTAGTCCGGTTCATGGATTTCGTTATGGGAGGATCTTTCGTGCTGATTTTTCCGAGTCTTCCGGTGATCCTCTCGGGTGTTTAGTTGCTTCCGAGTCCCGCGACCTCTCTTCTCGGCATAGGAGACTTGGTCATATTGGATTTGACCATTTGACCGAGTTAGCGGCCACGATCTCATTCGTGGTCCGCCTAAACTCAAGATGGTCAAAGATCTTGTTTGCTCTCCATGCCAGCACGGCAAGATGGTTGCCGCTTCTCACCCTCCGGTCACACGATTACTATGACCGATGCACCGGACATTGCTCCACATGGACACGATTGGACCGGCTGAGTGCGATCGGCAGGAGGGAAGTGGTATGTTCTTGTTGTGGTCGATGACTTCTCGAGGTATTCTTGGGTGTTTTTCTTAGCCTCGAAGGATGAGACGTTTCACATTTCCGAGGTCTTTTCAGAGGCTTTCGTTGAGCTCCCGGTGCCTTACGAGCGATCCGCGATGACAATGGCACGGAGTTCAAGAATTCCTACTTTGAGAGTTTCGTGGTGAGGCAGTGTAGAGCACCGATTCTCTTCTCCGCACGCCCCACGGCAAAATGGCGTCGTGGAGAGGAAGAACCGCACACGGTCGAGATGGCGGGACGATGCTTAATGAGTACTCTACACCGCGGAAGTTTTGGGTGAGGCTATTGCGACCGCGTGCCATGTTTGAATCGAGTTTTTCTTGGGCACACTTGCACCGCACTTCTTATGAGTCGAGATATGGCGAAAGCCCAGTCTCTCACTTTCGCGTGTTTGGTTGCAAGTGCTTTATTTTGAAGTCCGGGAACCTAGACAAGTTCGAGTCACGATCTTGTGATGGTATCTTTCTAGGTTACTCGCCTTCTTCGGGCTTATAGGGTGCAGAATCGCGAGTCTAGCAAAATGGTAGAGACTCGTGAGGTGACTTTTGACGAGGCGGTCGGGACTAGGCACGATATCTCGAGTTCTTTAGAGCAGTCCGAGACCATCTTCGTAGATGACGAGGACGATGGAGATGAGGGTTGTCTACCCGATCCAGTCCTTATCCACCCCTTGAGGTGCCGTCCTCCACCGCACCTCTAGGTGATCACCATGCCTCATCGCTTCCTCCGAGCTAGTGGCTCTGTTCCTACCTCGTCACCACGAGGTAGAGGCCACTTCTTCATCTCATCCAGGACCTCCCAGACATATCCAGAAAAGGCATCCTTCTGAGCAGATGATTGGAGACCTGTTCGAGCGTGTTACCCGCTCAAAATCTGGCTTATCTCAATTCTGTCTCCACTCTGCTTTCATTGCCTCCTTTGAGCCCAAGGATATTTCTCATGCTCTTTCCGATGAGTCTTGGGTCAATGCCATGCATGAGGAGCTAGAAAATTTCGAGAGGAACAAGGTCTGGTCGCTTGTCGAGCCCCCGCGAGGTCACAATATTATTGGGACTAAGTGGGTGTTCAAGAACAAGCAGAGCGAGGATGGAGTGGTTATTCGAAACAAGGCTAGACTGGTAGCTCAGGGGTTTTCCCAGGTTGAGGGTCTAGACTTCGAGGAGACCTTTGCCCCTGTAGCTCGACTTGAGGCCATTAGAATCCTGCTTGCCTTTGCAGCTTCTAAGGGTTTCAAGCTCTACAGATGGACGTCAAGAGTGCCTTCCTTAATGGAGTCATTGAGGAAGAAGTTTACGAGATGACCTCCGTGTTTCGAGAACCCCAAATACCCACACCATGTCTTCAAGCTTTCGAAAGCGTTGTATGGACTTAAGCAGGCCCCCAGAGCATGGTATGAGAGGCTTAAGTCCTACTTGTTGAGTCATGGGTTTGAAATGGGTAAAGTAGACAAGACCTTGTTCATCCGCCGTCACGGCAATGACCTTCTGCTCGTCCAGATCTATGTCGATGACATCATCTTTGGCGGCTCTTCTCATACTCTGGTTTCACAGTTCTCGGATGTCATGAGCACCGAGTTTGAGATGAGTATGATGGGCGAGTTGACCTTCTTCCTTGGCTTCCAAATCAAGCGCACTCGGGAGGTACATTTCTTCATCGGGAAAGTACACTCGTGACCTCTGAGACGCCGACATGAGTGATGGTAAGCGCTGTCAACTCCATGGCTTCTACAAACCTATCTTGACCTGGATGAGGGCGAGCGCTTGATCGTAAAGAGTTCGAAGTATGATCGGCTCCCTTCTTTACCTCACGGCCTCGAGACCGATATACACTTCTCTCGTGTGTCCGTGTGCTCGTTTTGAGCTCTCTCTCGCGTATCTCACCGCCAAAGCGAGTGAAGCGCATCTTCGGTACCTTCGAGCTACCATTGACTATGGTATCCGCACGCTTCCTCTTCTTGTCTTTCCTTGAGAGCCTTTTCGGATGCGGACTTTGCGGTGTAGGATAGATAGGAAGAGCACTTCTCGCACTTGCCAATTCATTGGCACTTCTCTCGTTTCTTGGTCTTCGAGGAAGCAGTCCGGTGTTGCGCAGTCCACCGCAGAGGCCGAGTATGTTGTCGCGACCATTGCTGCGATCAGTACTGGATGGCTTCGACCTGCGGGACTTTGGGTTAGTTATCGGCGATGTTCCACTCTTTGTGATAACACTTCTGCGATTAACATTGCTAAGAACCCAGTGCAACACTCTCGGACCAAGCACATCGATATTCGTTTTCACTTCCTTAGAGACCATGTAGAGAAGGGCGATATAGTGCTCCAGTTTGTGGAGAGTGACCACCAGTTGGCTGACATCTTCACCAAGCCATTGGATAGTTCGAGGTTTTCAGCTCTGCGGGAGAGCTTGGGGTGGTTTGTCCTTATGGACTGTGAGTGAGGGGAGTTTTGGGCTTTCGCTTTACTATATTGATTATGCTTCGTCTCATTTCTTTGCATTGCACTCGGGGTGCATTTGGGTTTAGTCCTTCCAGTATAAGTTAGAGTGCTTCTCTTGCCAAGATGCTTAGACCTCTAACTCTTATCTTGTGCTTCCAGGATTAGCTGCTTCTTATCTCACTAGGTCGAGCTCACTCACTTCTTGTAGGTTCTAGCGAGGGTTGGGCCACCCTCGGGTAGACAGGGTACGTGTTTGCTCTCTAGTATGTGATTTATCACAACTGCTTGTCCCGGAGTCATATGGGGTAGATGAGAGTCGATCTGAGCCATAGTTGTCTCTATATCTTATCTATGCTTTAAGGATCGCTGCTTTGGTTTTATTTGCCACTTCTCGATTTATTGCTTTGGTTGTGGAGAGTTCTTTTGGGAGCTTCGGAGCTTAATTGTGACTTAACTCAACTTGAACTAAAAGTTGCATGTCATGTTGAGGGGGAGCTGGATTTTTCTGCATTTTAGCATTTAGCATTGAAATATATAACTACATTGAGCCTTGATTATTATCCTGCTATGACATGTTCACAATGCTTAGAAATAAACAAACTTCAGCCATATTCATCCATTGACATGTCATATTCTCTCTATTGCATCTTGATGTGTTTATTGCCAAAAGGGGGAGAATAGAGAAGAAAAAGTCTGTTGGGATCATTTTAGAGCTTTGGAGATCAATTTGCTCTTTCAGTTGTTGCTCTAATGGTTCCTTCTGTCGACATGGTCATAAGCTTCATTCCCTTCTTTGGACCATGTTGGATTCTTCAAACTCAAACTCAACTTCGTGCTTTTCGAGTTTGTCAATATACTCATCAAGGGGAGATTGAGAGACCATGTGGTCTAAATTCCATGTTGGTGATGAGTAATTGACACGTGGTTTGGTTTTTGTGAGTTTGGTTTGAGTGTTTCGTGCCAGGTTGGCATTCGGCGAGGTCGGGTTATGATTAGACAGATTTGACGCATGGTCGTCTTCCCGGTTGGTCACTTGGGCCATTTCTCGCTTGAGTAGGATTTGTTGGTACTAATCATGTTTATATGATTTGTGCCGTGCTATGCGATGTGGTTTTTGTGCGTGATGGCCGCGGGACGCCGAGTGGAGTCGTGGCGAGACACGGAGGATCGGACTAGGCGCAGTGGCGCCGAGGTCGAAGCGATCGGGATGTGTCAAGACGACGTGGACTCGAGGTGGTTGCGAGGCGTGCGAGACAAGGAACGCGAAGCTTCGGAAGGTGCAGCAGGGCGTTTGAAAGCGCGAGGCTGCAAAGGAAGCGGGTTAGCGGGCAAAGCATGGAGGGTAAAATGGGCAAAGCAAAGTGTAAACCCATCAAGGAATGCTATAAATAGGAGGGTATTTCCTGGTTGTTGGAAACACTTGGAGAGGGTTTTAGGGCTTTTGCTTTGTGCTTTAGTGGTTGAGAGAATGGGTGTATGAGATAGGATTGTGTTCCTCCCAAGAACCATGTAGTTCTTGGTGTTCTTGAGGATTGAGAGAGAGAGAGATGAGTGAACAACTATGTAATCATTCCTCTTATTTAATCATGTATGTCTCCGTATCGTGTTTATGATTTCTTGTGTTGAATCTCTCAAGTTCTTGTTTCTTGTTTTGTCCCCTGCTCTATTACCTCTTGAGTGCTGCTTCTTCTTGCAGTTAATCCGTGAGCACCAAGTGCCTAGTGTTTATTGCTTTCGGTTGGCATTTAATTCCACTCTTTCCTGCTGATAGGAGACTGTCTATTGCCTGCAGTTTTTGGCCATAAAAAAAATGGCATGTCTCCTTCGGTCCAGCATGTTCCACTCTCTTGATCTTTTTGGCATTAATGGCATTTATTTCTTGCTCCACGTTGCTTCATGAAGCCATTTAGTGCAAGTCTTTCTTGAGATTACTTTTTAGGATTGTCCTTCATGGCAAGGAAGGAGGAGAGATTAATGTTGCTTAATCATTAGCATTTAATCCAAAAGGTGAATTTGCTTTTTCCTTGTTTTGCCGTCAAGAAGCAGTGGTTTCTTGCGTTCATTTGGAGCAACCATTAATGCTAGCATTTAATGCTCCTTTTATCCCTTCAGCACTCTTGATTTTGTGTTGGCCCTTGCTGCAAGTTGTCCGAACTTTCTCACGCCTTTCTAGTCAATCATTTGCTTTAGGTTGAAGAACTAGTCTTTTGTTCTACTGATTTGTTGTGAGCTTTGGACAGGCTCCTTTGTCTGCATGTCTTTTATTTGGAAGGTCTGTCTTGTTCTTGCTTTAATCTTCTTCCTTTTGCTTTCGCTTTTTAGCAGGAGAGACCCCCTTTGGGCAGTAGTGGTTCTTGAGTTTTCGCTCTTGATCTACTGGTCTATTTGGTTTTTGGCAGTGTGTCTCAAGTAAGCATTTCTTCATAGCTGTCTATAGCTATCGGAGAGAGTACTCTGTTTAAGTACTTGTGCGGGGACGAATTTTTAGAGATCGACATTCACCCCCCTCTGTCGCCATTTCGGTCCTACAGCTGTTGATGCCCTTGAGAAGCTGTGTGTCACTTCCTGAAAAGGGAAACTAGGATCAAGCAAACAATATAAAACTTGACGAATGCCTCATGAAATATACTTGCACATAGCTCTCTCAATTTCCTGTCTGAACAGTGCAATATTTTGCATGTATCAGATCTTGACCAGCAAAGAGTAGGCTTTTATCATTCAACCTCCAGCATAAGTTGATCATACTAAATGCACTAATTGAACGGTGTGCCCTGTGCCTAGCACACTTCACACCAACTCAAAGAGGTAGCAATAATGACCCATTTCTCGATCCCACTGAGTACTGCAACCAAACATGTGCATCAGCTGAAGCCAACAGAAAACTCTGATTGTTCGCGTAACGAGACCTGAATATCAGATCTCGCACGCTAAATCCACAATTTGAGCAAAAACAACTTATTGAATAAGATCTCAAATGAAGGACCGAATAAACCTCAAAATGATTCATTAGTCACAACTATGTGGTTCGTTACTTAAAAAGGACAGATCTTGGGAGACCGACCTCACCAACACATCACAATCACTTCAGCGTTGTCCAAAGCACTTGGGCACATTCACAGGTAATGCCAAACCAACAAATACGTACCACAAGAATCCAAAGATCTTGAGCACGTTCTTAGTCCTGTGGCGACACAACGCTCATACTAAGTAATTAACCATGTCCAATCAATTGTGCAGAATTCCAGATCGCCATGAATCAACTAAATTTACAACGGACCAATCAAACCAAAGACTACAACGACCAAGAAAGGAAATTGCACTGTGTGCATCAGATCCGACTCATTGCAAGAACAGAGAATCAAATCATAGTATAACAGATAACAAGTCAGATTACTGAAGCAAATCAGATAACAAGAAGAGCAGAGAGTCAAGGTTCAAGAAGCCATCTTACCGTCAGATCTGGCGCAGTGCAGGAGGGAAGAAGCAAGGACCAGGAAGCAGAACAGGGAGATCCTGGAATTCATTTGCCCGAACCCTATTCTTCCTGGCTACAGCTTTGCCTCCTCCGGAAGAACGAGGCAGGAGGCAACAAGTAGGGAATGTATAGGAGCGAGGAGGAAGGAGGCGAGCTGCTGTCACCAACCACTGCCGTTTCTTTGCTCTTCACTCTTCCTTCCGATCTGTCCTAAAAGTGGTGATAAATGTTTTGATGGGGTCCTTTTTGTATATTTAGACTCAATTGGTTTAGCCTACATTTCGGCAGTTAAAAGGGTCAACTAATTGCAGTGCCATTTTCTCTCTAAATCTCTCTGGATCACAGCAAGAAGCAGTATGGATAGCAAAATGCAGAGGAGATATGAAGGTTACAGGAAACATTTGGATTGTTTAAAGGAAAACACATGAAGTTAATCTGATGATCTTGCAATCTTATCGAAAAATGGGAAATTCCCCTGTCATTTTTCCGGTTATTGCATGCTCCCTGGCTCCTAAAACTGTCGGTGTTTCTCGAGTGGGCAGTGCCTGATACACATGAAGCTATGGACAACGTGCAATGCAGTACCAGTACTTAATTAAAAGCAAGAAAGGAAAAGGAAGATGAAAGGGAAAGGAAGGTGTTTGGTACACCGTTCGAGTCGATGCGCATCTGCGGTGCGAGTTTTATTTTTTCTTGCGTTCCTGGGTTGGTTTGCAACGAACGGACGTCGGGACAGCTCACCGTCACGACTTTGATGTTGGAACCGATCGACCAAACTCTCGAGGTCCTACTCCAGGGGTGCTTAAAATAACTTTTTTTAGTGGTTTATGACTAAAAATACTGTAGTTGACTGAAATTGCACTGTAGCTGATGGTGACTTATTTGGCGTAATTAAATTTTTAAAAAATTAAAAATAGAAAAAGATAGGTTAGCCTATCACAGACAGTAAAAAATACGGGAAAAAAGAACCGACAAAAAAGCTAAAAAAACAAGCCAAAAAATCAGAAAAAATAAAATTATTTAATAGTGAAAATAAACCAAAAGTTAATCCCTCCGCTCGTTTCGGCTTCAGCTTCTGGCTTCCGGCTTATTTTTCACTATTCATAAATTTCGTCTTTTTCTGAACTTTTGGTTTTTTGTTGAGTTTTTTTGCCGGTTCTTTTTCCCGTATTTGTTTGTATTATACGTAATGGGCTAACATATATTTTTATATTTTTTAATTTTTTAAATTTAATTATGCTAAATAAATTTCTGTCAGCTACCGTGCTTTCCCGCCATAAGCCATCTAAAAAAGACGAAATGAGATTTTAAATGCACCGTGACGAGGCTACCTTAACCTCTACATGACCGGCAATTACTCGTGTGACATTGGCCCGCTAGCTGGTGACGCGATTGACAGTGGAGTGGTAACAGAACTGGACCTCGCCATTCTTGACGAGGAACCACGAGATTGCGAAGATGAGGATATGCGACAGCAAGCCCGGGACGTGAATGAATCTTTCAGTGTCTACTTCATTGCATCGCAAGGCTCCATCTAACTAGAATTCTCCAACTTTACTCGTCCGGCTTGGGGAGACTTGGTGTGCTCTGCCTTCCAAAGCTAGAGCGGCTCCATTGGGATACTTGGTTTTATTTCGATGCCCCTTGCATTCTGGTTTTGTACCATCTCTTAGGGAATTGTACATCTTATGTGCTGCATCAATTGATCATCGAGAGTTCAGTTTAAGGTTCTACAAGGTACCACAAACATACATACTTTGACCTGACTTCCAAGGAGAAAAGGTAATTTCATATTCATTTTTTTCATGCATTGAAATATGTTTCTAATTTGATTAGTTTAGCTGTTATATTTTGGATATGTTTCTAATTTCTACATGATTCAGGATAAAGATTAGTATGCATTCTAAACTAACACAATTTAGTGAGGATAGGAGTAAAATATCACGCTAGTTTTAGCTGCTTCATGTCTGTAACACCTTGTCCATTCTCTGAGCCTAAAGTGCTACCATCATTACATAATAATACAATTATTAAACAACTGCTAATCATTTTAAGCAAAACTCTACTTTATGCATAAAGCAGCGACCACTTACACCATACCATTTTTAAGCAACTATTCTAGTATACTAGTGGAGTTAACATACCAACAAAATCTGATATGTAAAGTGTTGCAAGTACGTAAAGTTATTCATGTGCTACTCCCGCCCGTGCATGACGTCATCAACATTCACCTAAAAAACAAATGAAGTAAGGGTGAGTCTGGAGACACAACAAGTACTTGAAGTACATAATAGAACGATAAACACTACCAAAACATGTAAGCAATTTAACCAGCCATAACATTCTCCACATACATTATCATGTTCATATTTTCATTTCATGTTCCTACATTGTCATACCATTAGTGCGATGCATCACTACTCTACGTGTTCATTTGCTCATCTCATTGCATATACCAGTATTGCCGAGTGAATATCTATCGATGTTCACCCAAAATCTTGGGCCCACCCATATCGACACAGGGGTCTCTCCAGTCCTATGGAGACCTACCAAAGTAGGTCTTACAGGATCCACCCAGGAGGATCCTAGTTCTTATCTCATGAGTGCACATGATGCAAATTTATATATCCATTGTCATAGTCATGCTCATCATTAACATCGTTAGCAGGTAAGCACCATTGCTCACCTTTTCCATCATCATTGCATAAACTACATCATGTCTTATAAACATCGCATTTCCACATAAGCATCACCATATCATGTAAATATCACATATTTCAAAAACTCTACGGTCTACCGCTCTACTATGCATTTGCATGTTAACCAAGTGGAGCGGAGTGAGGTGCGGATGGCGTAGATCAAAGACCACTACCTGAATAGGTAGATAATCCTGACTCAATAGAATTTCGGTACAAGCACTTGAATGAACAACATCGATTCTACATGTAAGACCTAACGTTGGCTTAGAATGTCCGGGGTTAAAGACCTGACGCGTAGGTACCAAACCTTTCTTCTTCTTCTTTTTCTCCTCTTTTCTTTTCTCTTTTTCCTTCCTTTTCCTCTCTCTCTCTCTTTTCCTCTCTCTTTCTCTTTTCTTTCCCCCCAACCCGAGCCCTTTCTTTTCTCTCTGTTTCCTTCATTCGGCCAAAAGGCCTGGCTTTTCCCAGGCAATGCGGCAGTGCACAACCGAGCTCTAGCATCGCCAGCCAGGAGCTCACCGCCAGCCACTGCAGTCGGACCGGAGCTCGCCACCGGCTCCTCTTCTCCTCCTAGCTTTCTATTCCCCTACCCTCTCCCCTCTCTACCGATTGGATTTAGGGTGTAGCCATCCCTTGGGCCGCTAGCCATCGGCCACCGGCCGTCGGTCCCCTGCCACATCCCCCTCGGTCGCGGCCTCCCAGTCGCTATGCTAACCGCTGGCCACCCAGACCGGCATCGCCACCTCCCTGGGGCTCGACCCTGTCGTCGGCCCCCTACGGTCGCCACCTCCCACCATCGGTGCCTAGTGCAGACCAATCGGGTCCGAGCCCTCAAGCGCTGCCGCCTGACTCCGGCCCTTGCCCCTGGTGCCGACTCCCGCGCCTCTGGCTACTCTCGGCGCCGTCGGCTTCTTCGACTTGCCAACGATGGCATGCAGCCGGCCGGCCATCTACTACCATGATGGTTCTCCCCTCCATCCCCTTTTCTACTTGTAGTTCTACTTTTACGTGCCAATGTGCTGTGCCATGGGGTTGTGGAGAGAAAGTGGGCAGACTAAATGGTTGGCTTGGCGTTGATTTGGTGGTCGTCGACGTCTCCCACGTCGTTGGCGAAGCCCTCACGCCTCGGCTTTCTGAGCTCCTTGGGATCTCCTCTCCTCCTTGCCCCCTCTTCTTCCTCTCTTCCTCTCGGTTGAGGGAGGAAAAGTGAAATGGTGCTTGGCTTGGTTCTGTGGTTGTGGCAGAAGTGAAGAAATGAGGGGTGGCTCTATTGCTTTGCTTCTGCCTTGGCTATGAGAGAAGGAAATGAGGGAACAAATGAGAAAATGTGGGCTTGCTGGCTTGCTTATGGGGGCATGGCCGTAAGATTCTCGTCTTTATGAAATACCAAAATTGCCCTTGCTTATATCTTCCGAGGTGGCTGCTAGCCTCAAGGGTATTTTGGTCCAAAGGTGGGCTCTGTACTATTTGGTGTGATTTCTACTGGTATTACAATGTCTTCATCTGATCAAGCTATCTGCTTGCTTTATTTATAATCACGGGGAAGCATATGATTAATTATGAAATGATTAGCCTTGTGAGCATGTTTCTTGTTGTAGGGTGGCACAACTTCTTGTGACTGGACTTTGCAACTGGCACAATATGTAATAGAGCCAATAATATAGAGGAATATACCAGTATACCATTACCCTTTGTAATTATTAAGGAGTAGGATGTGAATTTTCCATCCTACTCTATTCATGTATATAAACCCTCAAAAGGGGTATGATAAGGGGAGATCCACTCATTTGATACATGAGCACTCTCTTTTCTGTTATTGGCTTTCTCTAGCTAGTTCCTTAATGTTGTTCGGTCAGTAGCCACAGCATTTTTCTTTCTCTATCCATACATACCATTTCAGTTTCATTGTTATCTCTTTATTTATCTTTTTCATCAGCTCTAGCTTCTTAATGTTTCTCTTATTATCTCGATATCACTCATATTCAGTCCAAAACCATAACATTTTTCAAGGGTCGTAATGGCATCGAGTAACAACAACGTGCTGTGCTGTGCTTCAAATGTGAACCGTCTGTCCATCTTGATCCTACGGCCCGTTTCACGGCACCACCGTCTCGTACATTATGCCTCTCTTTTTGCCTATATTACCCAAAAACTCGACTAATTCTCCCACTCGATTTTTGCCCTCAACAAAACCTTGAAAGATCATATGGATTCTTTTTTAACGAAAGGCATCAACGTGCCCATTCCATTAAAAAGAAGCGAATGTACAGAAGCCCAGCAAGAAGACATTTTTTTATATCAGCCCAGCAAGAAACTAACTTCTAACTTTTAAAAGCTAAAAAACATTTAACGCATGTTGACTTCTTAACACATTTTTTTCTTTACATTATCTGCGAATTTATGTTTTCTATTTTCTTTATTTTTTAATTAAATGTATTAGAAAAGGCTAAAGTTCTGTAAAGTTCCTTTTTTTTTTGAAAATGCTAAAGTTCTATTTTGGCTAAAAGCCGAAAGATACAACACTTGAACATGGCCTAATTGAAGGAAAAATACTAGGAATCTTACAACAAAAGGAGAGATAAGACACTACAATTAGGAGTTTGGCGCCAGCGAACGTAGCTTAACAGCTCAGTGTTACTGCTCATTGCTCAAGCCAGATTTCCGGAAGATACGGGCGTTCCTCCCTAACCAGATGGGGACATTTTACCAACGGTGCTCCCATGCAAGAATGGAGTTCGTACGTAACAACCATTCTTGGAGAGAACAAAATAGCATGTAGAGGCATTGCCTGTAGGTTGTAGCCCCATCCAGTCAAGAACCCTGCGATTAGAGTTTGTGAAAGTGCAATATACCAAACCAGTGTGTGTGTTCCCATGGCTAAACTTTTGCATTCATGCTCTCCAGCTAAATTAACAGTCAGAGACTACGGCAAGACTAGTAAACAGAGCTGAATGCCCGGGATTTCTTATCTACATGATATTACAAGTTTACCGGTGTGTTGCCAAATAAGGTTATATTTACAGCAGTTTAGGATCAACTAATACACACTTAGTTGCTCGTCAGGCTAGAAAAGGGTGAGCTTATTTCAGAACCACGGGTGCCATGTGGGATCCATCATGCACAAGTTCCTCGAAGATAATGCCGCTTCCACCAGATCTGTGACGCCCCTTTGGACCGACTGAGGTGGTTCCGTTGTGTTCTCTTCCTGAAATACCAAGACTTGAATGATCACAGATGGCATAACTTAAGTGACTTCTGAAATATATACATCAGGCCGGAAATAGTAATAACGATTTATGTTAAAAACTCATGTCCAAACGGTTTTCTGGTAGTTCGCAGCCAGTGATCTGGACACATAAGGTGACATGTGAAACATTTAAACTTGATAAAAAAAAAAATCCGTATCCTATACACAGACAAGTGCAAATAAGCCTCACTCATTTACAGTGATGCCATCATCATTGTAAAAGCTAGTAGCTGGCTAGGCCCATCAGCACAGATAAGAAAGCAACATATCTTTCTTCAAAAAAGCAACAGACACAAATCAACATAAAAGAAACAGCATACCTCATCAGCAAGATAATGCGGTGATATTGATTTGATACGATTGATGACATGTTCCACATTATTTATCACCTTCTGTTGGAAATCCAATGGGTTGATCATTCCAGCAGCAACTGGAACAGAAGGAATGCCAAGTGGCCTTCTCCATGACCAAGATAACAGTTCATCACGGAAAAACATAGCCAAATGATGCCATATGTGCTGGCTTTGCTGAAAATCATAAAGCAACAATCTAATTACGTTGCAGGCAAGGAGATTAGATAAACGCATCGCTAAACCTTCATATCCGATAAGGAATATGCAAGCTCAATTGATACCACAATAAAATAAAACAATAAAAAAATCCCTATTCACTGTCTTAGCATATCATACCAGAATTCACCCATCATTGCTGTTGAAATGTACAAGCATGCGGGGTGGGAATACTCACTTTAGGTGAAACCACAGACTGGGTAGCAGAACACATGGCAGAAACGATGAGACCTTCAACGCCAAAATTTGAGAAGAAAGCTTGCAAGTTGCGTGTGAGCCTAAATGGAACTAGCTCATTTAACTCTATCATTCCATTTGGATCATAAGCTACAAAAAAAATGTGAGTAATCATAAGTTCATAACATTCCACATGCCTTTTTTTACGAAGATTGACAATCATCAAGAAGAATACCTGGATGGAAGTCAGTTTGGAAGATCTTCCCAGTATTTTTAGCAAACAGAATTTTGTTAGGAGCCCTGCCACCAATTTGCAACATGTATGACATGAAGCAGGACAGAGCTACTTGGATTGCAAACTGTTTCTTGAAAGTCCAGAGGTGGTTGCCAGTTGGCAGAATCTTGTGCATGTATTGGGAGAAGATATTATCATTAACAATATTTTTAGTAATTTCATTGTATGCTTGCAAACGTAGTTCCACCACTGCTTCAGGAGAGACCTGCCCTGAGATGGCTTGATTTAGCTGCTCTTTGAAAATTGTAATAGGTGAATCAGCTTCCCTAT
Source organism: Dendrocalamus sinicus (assembly GCA_036346575.1). Classification (NCBI taxonomy): domain Eukaryota; kingdom Viridiplantae; phylum Streptophyta; class Magnoliopsida; order Poales; family Poaceae; genus Dendrocalamus; species Dendrocalamus sinicus. The sequence continues at coordinate 2,430,609 of CM070660.1, read as the reverse complement.
TATGCCGTGCACAGTTAATTTCATACACCTCAAGAAAAGTGCTGTACATCAAATCATCCTCTACCATCCGAACCTGAATAAATAAAAATTGCTATGTCAAGAGAAGGAACTATACACTAACTTGGAAGATAAAAGTTCAGGGATACAAATTATTATCAGGTAAAGGATAATATAAAAAAGTACTTCACCTGTGACCAAACAGGAATAATTATTGGGGTATGGATGGCAAGATGGCGCCGCCTAGACTCCTTGTGCTTGTCAAACATTCTGTTTAGTACACGGAATAACTGCAGCATTCTTTCATCACTCCGAGCATTTGGAGTCAACGATGTCTGAACAATAAAATGGCGTTGTGAACCATCAGAACCAATAAGTGTCAGGCGTCGAAAGCTACTACCATGCCTCCGTACAATTGGGATGTCAGGTCCAACTCTGTCCAACTTGACGGTGTGGTCAGGTGCAACCTCCTGCAAAAGAAACGCAAAACTTAGACAATAGAAAGCATAACTAGTGTAGTGAGTAGGGGCAAGTACAAAGAACTGGGGGAACACCATAAGAGCAACTCCAGCAGGGTCCCTACTTGAGCCCTCATCCTACTTTTGAGGGCCGAGGGGCAAAAAACTCACTCCAGCAGGGCCCCTACTTGAGCCCTCAAAAGTAGGGGCCCATCAAATCTCCCCCTCGAGCCCTCATTCCCGGGGTGCGGAGGAGCCCTACTTTGAGGGCTCAAGTAGGGGCCCTGCTGGAGTGAGTTTTTTGCCCCTTGGCCCTCAAAAGTAGGATGAGGATGAGGGTGGGTCCTATGTGTCATCCCCTCTAAGAATGAATTTGAGAGTCCTATTTTGAGGGCTCCTGCTGGAGTGTAGCCCAAAAAACAGAGCCCTCAAAAGTAGGGAGAGCCCTCAAATAAAAAGTAGAGGCCCTGTTTTGAGGGCTACTGCTAGAGTTGCTCTAATACTTTCCAAAGAATGTGGCACACCCAGGGTTCCAAAACCCGCTACTGGGGTAAATCCTGGCTGGGGGCCGGTACAGGTTACTAGCCGGTAACCGGAAAAAACCGGCCAAATTTCATGCGTTAAAATTTGAATTTGAAATCGGTAACCAGAAAAACCAGCCGGTTACCGCCCAAAAAACCGGAAAAACCGCTAAAAACTGGTTTTTCAAATTTGAAATTGGGAATTCCTAATACATTCATGGTAAAAAGCATGAAGTCAAGCATGGGAAGTGCATGCATCTTCCTAATACATTCCATTAGTGTTAAATAAAGTAAACATCATTAGGGAAACTAACTGTTACATTCAAAGTTTTAAATTTGAATTAAATAAAAACCGCCAGTCTAAATACATTCATGACAAAAAATATGAAGTCAAACACGGGAGGTGCATGCATCTTTCTAATACATTCCATTAGTATTAAACTATGTAAATATTATTAGAGAAACTAATTGTTACATTCAAAATTTTAAATTTGAATTAAATAAAAAAAACCACCGGACTAATACATTCATAGCAAAAAGCATGAAGTCAAGCACGGGAGATGCATGCATCTTTCTAATACATTCCATTAATGTTAAACAATGTAAACATCATTAGAAAAATTAACTTTTACATTCAAAATTTCAAATTTGAATTAAATAAAAAACCGCCAGCTTTTATTTTCCCGGACCCCACCGGTATGTTACCGGCAGTAACCGGCTGGTTACCGCAGGTATTTGGAACCCTGGGCACACCATCCATTTGATGGTGCACCAATGGTGAGATATATTGAGTTTCATACAGAGAATAAAATGATCATCTTTACCAACCTGATCTGTGAAGTACTGCCCCGGGAGTTCTACGTCAACAACATGAAAATCCCTTAGTACTCTACTTTCTTCCTCTAGTTTTAATACTGCAGGGAACCGATCCTCCACATTACTCTGAAGAACATTCTTCCAGTGCTTCAATCTCTCAGTAAGTTCGGCAAGGGTTGCCGGAAAAGTAGTAGCACTCTCTGGGTCAAGGTCACGTTCAAAATCTTGCTTGTACTCCTTGACAAAATCAACATGCTTGTTAACAGCATCTTGCGAAAAGCAAGCTCTACATACACCAGAAAGTTCCTTCTTGAGAGATTGTGGAACCTCGCCTGTGGTTGCAGTTGGATACTTGTAGCAGCGATGAAGCAGTGCATTAACCACAGCAAGAAGTCTTTCCTCAGGAAGAGTAACAAATCTTGATCCAATTTCAGACAGTAAGAGCTGAAACCAGCAATGAAATAACGTTAGATTATAAAGCAGTATGCACAACATCAAATTTTCACAACATCAAATTTTCGAGAACTGGACAGGCTTAGAAGTGATGTTCATGCTGAATCGCTCAAGCTTCTATAATCATAATAATCCATAAATACTAGAACTTAAGTAATTATGCACGGATTTTTGCCCCCTTTTAAATGCTAGCTTTGCTAAACAAATTTCATCATAAGTATGCAAACACTATTCTATAACTAGTACAGAATGGCTTATTATATACCAGTCTTATCCACCCTCTCACGTTTGAGATATGTACACCAATCAAAACCTCACATTTCAGAATGTAGCAAGGCTGCAGCTGAGTAGAATAAATAATGGCCATTCTCATTACTACAGTTCCCAACGGCAAGATAAATTATTGTGTTATTTCTTACCTCAAGTTCATTGGCTAGATTGGTATGCTTGCTCCTAAGAGCTTCCATGATGTCCTTTGCAGCATCAAATGCACTTGACGCAGAAGTTACCCAACCAAGTCCATTATTGCGTCTTAGTGCAATTTGCGAACCCTCTGCACCTGTTGAACTCTGTTGACCTTGATCATGGCCAGCACTTGTACCACCTTCAACAGTAGATCTGTCTGATTCTTGTCCTTGGAGGTTGCCCCCCTCATGAGAACCTGTAGCACCACCTGATTGGGCGGTTTGATGAACCTGGTTGTCAGAAGTCAAGTTACCACCCACATGAGTAGATGCCCTTGCATTCCCTTCAGATAGGTTATTGGCAGCATTGTTTGCCAACATAGCTTGCTGCATACGCTGCTGAGCCAACATGTTTCTTCCCATTTCAGTTTTAGTAGCAACATCACGCCGCTCCATCAAGTAAGTACGAAGCCAATAATACAAGGCCTGCAACAACAACATTCAGATATGTACATCCAGGGACAAGAATATGCATTTTCTACTTAAAGAAATTCAAATGACAAAACAAGAAAACAAGATGGCTTTTACCTGTGGATAAACCTGAGCAATCTTTAGCAAAACCAATTTGCAGTGTTGAGCTTCACTTCTCTGTAATGACAGCAATAATTGAGGTATCCATGAAAGCCAAACCCAATGGGGCAGCTGCTCGAGATATTTATCTAATGCCCTTCCAACGGGTTCATTTGGTGTATCAAAGCTGAGAAGGTAGAGAATCCGAGCTAGATGACTCCTTGAGTTTGAAACCCCATATTTGACGCCTTGGAAAAAACAACTTACGGCATACTCAAGCCAAGACTCTTCATTTGTTTCTTTGAAAATCTGCCAAAACACACACACACACACACACACACAACAACCGTACTTAATAAATCTGGAAACTGAAGAGATATTATTAACATAACAGGATCATAGCCATACCATATCGCAGTAATTTCCCCAGCTAATCCACCCTTTTGGCAAATGCTTAAAAAGAGCTATTGCATTTGAATAAGCAAGGTTTGCATTCTCGCATTCATTCATTTTCAGCAGGAAGTCACCTCTGAGACGAAATATTTCTGCTTTGTTCTTCACAGGGAAAAATTCCAAATTTGTGTTATTGATCAAGTTAAGACCACTGACTAGTTCGCCTTTCATCTCTAAGTATGCTTTAGCTTGTTCACATATCTTAACAAATGCTTCCTGCAACCAGATCAGAATGCAAACTAGTAAAATAAGAAGATACTGAATGAACAGTATGCAGTAATATAAATTCGTCATGGTAGAGTCACCTGGACTTCCATGGTAGCATGGCCATACATCTTATCAAGTATAGTTACACAAACATCAGGAAGACCTTGCTTGCGAGCTATGTGAGCAAGCTTGTTCACATTCCAAGCCTTGTCTCGGTAACCAAGATGATGAATTTGAGGATTTGTTTGGCCAAAATCCTTGAATGCATCTATTACTGAATTGTACATTTCATTCCTCCATTGGAGCAGATCATACCAAACAGTCATATTATCCCATTCGTTAGGAGTCCGAAGTCTCCACGTTTCAAGAATATCCTTGAGATCAGCAAATGAATTGTGGTTATTGGAATTGGCACCAGAGTTCCCTGAAGCTGGTTTGTTCCCATTTGCAATGTCAAGCAGTATTTTAGAAGATTCTTTCATTTCAACCAACTGCTGAAATTGCTGCAGAAGAGGCATTCGGGACTGCACAGACATTTCAGGTAACTGCCACCACTGTTCTAGTGCAAGTTCAACACCTTTGCTCACAAGGTTCTCAGCCTCTCCAACACCAGTAGTACCTTTGTCATGAAGAGTGAAAAATGCTTGAATCAGGCGTAACTTAGGTGTCTCTTCTACCTGAGCTTTGGGGATTACATTCTCCTTCATATATGCCCAGTCAGGCACCTTCCAAAGGCAGTCTAAAAGAATCTCATAATTCTCCACACCTTTTCCAAAATCAGCCAATACTTCCCACTGACCTAATTGAGTCGCGCAAGACAACCACTGTTCTTCCCAAAGACACATTTCAGCCTTTGGGACGGTGTTATTGTATGTGCCCTGAGTTGCTTTGATCATTGCCTGGTAAAAGAGATTTTGTGCCTGTTGCCAGTAACCATGCTGGACAAGTGATAGCCCAGCTCTAGTTTCTGCAGTGATTGATCTTCTCTTCCATAATCCACACCTCATGTCATCTTCGTTAAGAAGCCTGTATAACTCAGCCAATGACTCAGAGCATTTAGCCTCATTCATAAGCATCATATGACTCTCTAGTAAGGCAAGTGAAGTATGCCATGCATTGCAAGTTTTCCCAATATATTTGATAAGCTCGCTAGGCATGCGTGGTTGAGGGTGGCTCAAATGAAGACCTTCAAGAAGTGCCTGGGCTACATTAGGCCTGCACCCCTGCTGCCTCTTATGGTAGTCTTTTGATAACAGTGCAATTATTGGCTTAGCTAACGCAACTTGTTCCTCTTTGTGTAAGGTGACCCAAACAATTGGGAAGACAAGAACCCACAAATGATATGCAACATTGGGATCAGCAAATGCAAGTTCCCTTAACGGAGCCATGACATCTGCCACCTACATAATTGAGAATAACAAAAAATTTAGTTCTACACGTGTTACATTCAGGTCAACAATTTCATACCAGCAGAATTGGCAAAAAGAAAACCTATGAACAAAATTATAATAATATATCAGCATGCAACAGCAAGAAAAAAAAGTAAAATAAACATATGGCATAATGCAAATAATCCTGGCGGCAACATAGTTTTGAGTGCAGGTATTTACCACAAGCTTGCCCGCTTCATTTAAGAACTGAGCATGCCTCGTCGTAAGAGAATCGAATGACAGAGATGTGCCATCCAAGCTTTCCTGAGAATCAGGAACCTGTTGTGGCATGATAATGCGATCTGGAACTGGCCCCGCTATCATAAGTGCGGGCACTCGAGCAGAATTTGCGGCAAGTGTAATTGGCTCATTTTCAACTAATATAGCCAAAATGAGATCCAGGCCTTGCTTCAACCAGAAAACATCACTCACTGCTTCCCAGTCCTGCGTCTGTATTATAAACTGCAGTCTAGCAAATAATGTTTTTCCCACATAGTCATGGTAAAGCTTGAAGAATCGCTTCCTCATTTCTGGATCTTTAGCTCTGAGTCCAAGCATGTATTGTCTCTCAACCTTGTGAAAATACTCTTGCCTCAAAGCCAATGGATATCTGCAGGAACAGAAAACATTAGAAAGAGAGCAAAATACTATTAAGAACTCGCTGTATAGAGATGCACTTACTTGGTTGAATCTCCACAAAGTGAATAAAGAAGTTGCAAATATTTCGCATCCCATTCTTCTTGTGCAGAGGGGGGGAAGCTTTTTCTGTCAACTAATGATAACTTCTGAAGATAAGTTATTATTTCCTTTGAGTTAAGCGAATTAACAGTGCCAGCAGTTGAAGCAAGTCTGTAGTCATCCTCAATCCAAGCTTTTATCATGTCTAGTATGCATAGAAGAACACTGGGATCAGTGCCTTTTTCTGAAAGAAGAACTTGAAGTATTTGGCCCATAGATCGTCTGTAGTCAGAAGAGGCCATCACCCTCCCACTTATGAGTTTTAAGACAGTCTTCATGTTAGATATGACAGTAGAATCTACAGTAGGGCGCGAGCTAACTGATGAATCCAGTTCAGGCCTCTGTCCCTGAAAATATTGCAGTGTCAATGCCGAGGTTAATAGACCATGGGAACTTGCTGAGTCTTGCTAGGTGATTTGTGCATGGAATTGGGAATCAATTCACATAGTTAAACACTAACGAAACAAGATATCCTAGATGTAGTCATTAAATGGACAAAATTTTTGTAGAAAATAGTAAATAATTGGAAAAAAGAAAGTTCCCAGAAGAAAGCTAAGGAACCCAGAGAAAACTACCAAATTAATATTCATTAGCAGTGTGACTATCAGTCAATTATGCCTGCACATGTACACAATGCGACAAATTTTGTCGGACAACTAAGTTGATGTGAACTGTGTTTCACCCTAGATAATTGAGCGTCTTACTGTCACTGTATTCTTTTCACCAATTAAAATTAATCAATGGTACTGAGGTTTGCTAAAGTCATAAACAATAAAATAATAATAAGTGACATACAAGATCACAAACGTAGATTGCTTGCAGCTAAATATGTTAATTTGTGAATGCATCAAGATAAGTTAAACAACATAACAAATATTATGTCAACACTCAACATACTTGTCGGACATGGCTGCCAGCAGAAGATCCCATGTCACGTGCAAGACGTTGCAGGACACGAAGAAGCAAGGCAATGAATGGATCAATGAAATTCTTCTGTACTTCTGCAAGTGCGTTGAGCACAAACAGTGCAAAGCTTATGATAGAGTTAGCATTGCTTAGTTCAAGTGTTATCTGTGGAGTTGTTACAGCAGCAAGATGCTTCTGAATGAGATCTTGAACTCTTTGATACAATAATTTTATATCTTGAGGCGTTGTAGCTGCTTCAAGAGGAAAAGCGCTGAATACCATCTTTAGCAAGGAACAAAGTGACTTTCCAGCATCCAGCATTTTGTTATTGAAGCAAGGTTCCAGTATCTAAACAAAAGAAGTCCCAAAACATATCAAACATAAGAAATATCTGTCTTGATCCCATCAAAACACAAATCTAACAAAGAACCTAGCATAGAAACAGGGTAATTCTGAAGTGACTTACTTGAGAAATATGGTTGATGTTATTCCGGATGAAGAGACGGGGTTGTTTTTCCAAGACTTTGTTCATAACATCAAGACCCTGTGCTAGGGCTGTTGCAGGGTCCTTGGACTGAGAGGGTGCCAGATTCCCAAGCAATTTCTCAAGATAATTGAATTTAACATTGGCATTTGGCCAGACTTCCAGAGCTTGAATCAGTAGATCAAGAGCTTGCTTGTACATTGAACTAGATTCCTTGTCCTTGGGTTCAATAACCAGTGACACCTGTTCTCCAAATCAACGAATTCATGATTATCTTCCACCTCAAAATGAAAAAGAGATGTAATTTTCATGCATATATTATATGCTGTGGACATGCCGATTGTTGAAGAGAATAATACAGCGGCACAAATTAATAGCTCCACATTAACATTATACAACCAAGATTCACATGAAATCTATGAACCAGCTAATACAAACGCCTTATCGATCCACCAATGCAATTAAATGTGACATTTTGCTTCGTTTCTTTTAAGGGAAATGGCACAAGTTGCCTAGTGAGTTCTGACCTATGCCTCAAAATCAAGTAAACTACATCAAAACATAAGATGTATACATCAAAAGCATTAAGCATCAGAATATAAGGCATCAAAAATTCAGAAATAACCTTATCATTTTAACACAGGTAATCTACTGATGCAGCTCAGTGTGCAATGTAAAGCATAAAAGGTAAAAAAAAATGATAATCACCCTTATAAGGAAAGTAATAATCATCTCCTCCATTGCAGCATTAGGTTTATACTCCTCATCTGTTTGCCCAGAAGATCCTGGTGTCTCAATATTAGGTATAGACGCCCCACCAGGTGACATCACACAGAGGGGCTGTAAGCCTGGTTCAACTTTCACCCTCTTACTCAAATCATCAGCGAACGTGGGAACATCTGACAAGCGTTTTGGATCACCACCAATAACAGTAGGACTAAGCATATCACCAATCTGATTCTGGCTCTCACTTTCCTGCACAACTTTCATCTCACTCTGTCTCTGTCTTTCCCATGCCACTACCAATCCAGCAAGTTCAGTTGCAAGCCGTCTGTTTTCTGCGGTTGTGTTGTATGGTAATCCAAGTCGACTAAGAGAGTTGACCATCTGAGGAACAAAATGGGCTCTGCAGCTATAAAAAAGGTCTGCATGGCGAACAATAAGCTGGAATATGTGAATCATGTTGGGAATTGAATGGCCTTCCTCCACAAGGATTTTCTTGGTGTATCTGATCCATATTGGCATGCGGGTATCCCCAGGAGGGAGTCTTCTAGGAAGGGCAGGCATGAGGATATCAAGAGCTTGCTTAACCAGCAACTTATTTTCTGGTTGGCATGTCCGTAATAGAGCAATAAAAACCTGGTCAAAAGAAAAGATTAGGTTGGCTAGCTGGATATAATATTACTACAGGAAAAAATTATGTTGAACAACCTGGAGAATTATCTTCTCAGGAGCTTGATAGGCCTCCAAGAAATGACAAACATTTACAAAAGCCCACTGCTTGCTAGAATTATCTTCACGCTTGAGATGGTTCCAGCCGAACTTTATAAGTTCCTTCCGATGGTGAACAAGATCATTCTGTAGATACTTGAGAAGCAATGTGGCAAGCTGAAGGAGTTCTATTCTTAAAGGTTCATCATATTCAGCACTGACCTGGTGAAATGAAGAAAACTTCCATTATCCACATGGGAGGAGCAACAAAAAATAAACTTGGTAGGTGTTAAGGTAGAGTGGTTCACTATAGTTCACCTCTTCCGGAGGATCAAGAAGATTGTCGACAATAGTTTTAATGATAGAAGAATCCACAACTTCCCAACTTAGTCCATTTTGGAAGGAATGAGCTAGCATTGGAAGGATAAGTATCTGCATAGCAACGACTAAATGATCTTGACCATATTGTTTTGATTGGAATATGTTCAGAAAGTGGTTCAGAATAGTTTTCTTCAGATTTGGAGCATATCCTTCGGCAACCTAAATGCAACATGTACAGGTTATAACAAACAGAAAGCAATAAAGAAATGCACGAAAAATAACTTCCATGAATTAGAAACCAGAAATGGTGTTACCTCTATGACATAAAATTCCTTAAGAAAGCTGTAATCTATGCGGCTACGGTACAAGAATATTGATAGCATATCAAAGAGTGCGCCAACTTCAGTACGATCATGCCTTAGATAATTTAGGAAGCATTTTATGAGCCGCTTGCTTTCCATCACCTGTTCAGAAAAGCAAGATTATTAAACCCAAAAGATGTAGATAGTGGTAGACAAGTACAATGTAGAATATATGCAAGTATGCTCAGTATTCAAAGCAATTCAAAACTTTCATGACAGGAATTTAATGAATCATAAAGGAGTAAAGGACATATGTCAGGTGTGCATCTGGTCGACAGAATCTCAACTATTGAACTTCAATTCACAGGAATCATGTGCATACAAACAAGCAAAGGGAAGTATTTAACTAATGAAGAGACCATTACATTCCATATGATAGTACAACAAATTGCTTAGGATTGTCAATCTGCTGCATTGGTGAAGTGCTAAAGTAGCATTTAAGAAGGATAGCACTATAACAGAGAATAGCATCTGTCGAGCAAAAACTTGAGCATGTGAGCGACTTGTCAGACAAATTTTTTTCTTGTGCAATGAATTGAACATGATAACTAAGTAGCGCAAAAAGAGAGGCAAAAAACTAAAGCAACTAATATTTGGGAGCAAAAATACAGGAATCAAGTTCTCAAAAAAATATACAAATAAAGAAAAACGTTCAACTTGATAGCTAACGACACAAGAAATTAAAGAGCAGCTGAGACAAAATAAAAGATAATGTACAAAACAGAAAACTATAAAAGGTTCAAATGGGAAAGGCAACTGAAACATTGATCTCAAAATAGATATGGCACAAACAAAAAAAATCAGAGAATTTACACAAGCAATGTACAATGACATGCAAGAAGTAAATGGAAAATGAAACAAATTTAGGAATTCCAATGGCTACCTGGGGTAAACTCAATTCCTGCTCGTTCTGCAGGCGAGCAATTCTTGCAGGTGATTTCCAAGCAAGCAACAAAGTGTCGAAGACAACCCGGTTGTTATGGAGCCACTCAGGCATCAATTTCACAAGGGTCGAGATAAGTTCTAATCCATTAAAATAATTATCAGAACCAGTAACCATGTTTGATGAAGATTGGCCATGAAAACTCTCATTTATGGTCCCAGTAAGGCCTTCATCCTTCACCGAGGAAGATAGTTGATTAACAGGTCCCGAGGAAGGTAGTTGAGTAGAAGCTGCTTCAGTTTGAGGATAGAACTGTGAAAAGGCACTAGCAAGTATTTTCCCAGGTGACTTCACAAGTTCATCCCTTAATTCCCCAGTATCAGAGCAGATTATGTACATGAACCTGAATTTTCAAAAAGGAAGACTAATCAATTCCTGGCGATACTAAATCTGGTGTAACCCCTATGCTAATACAAGGGGTCCAGAGGATATACACGTATTTATTTAAAATATAACTTAAGAGAACCAGAATAGCAAGTTGGTGTGCTGCTATGGTGTGCAAGCAACAGAATGAAAATGAGTACAGTGCATAACAGCAATCAAATGGACAATTTACTCCTATGCAAAAGCCGTTTAAATGTTATTTGCCAATTAGTTTCATTAAAACGGAGATGGTTGATCTGAGATATATACAGAAGGAGAGTACAGAGAAATAAGTCTAATAGAAGCGAAAAGGAACAGCAATAAGGTGCATATTGAAAAATATATATCTATATGTCGAAAGGTATCCAGTATAACCAAAAAAATAACTTCTGAATTCTGCAAGCTCAAGTCTTTGAAGCATACTAACGGAAAGTATACTAATGTAAACAACCAGCATGCGGTACCAAGTGAAGCTTTTGAAGCTTTAAGTTGTTTCACAGAAAGTTCGCTTTGTTTACAGTTAGATATGCATAGAAAAATGACAGGAAAATTCATGCACCATTATGAAAACCTCTTTTGTAAAGTGCCTACCTTCTGAAGTACTTTGGCTGGCTTAATCGAGCAAGAAAATAGTCTACGGCATCCACAGCATAGCGGTTCAAAAACTTTGCAAGTGGAGCACGGTAAGGGCTGTTGATTTCACTATAAAATTGATCTTCAGGAAGTGCCCTTTCCAAATCTATAACCAAGGTGACAAGGTCATCCAAGAACTTACTCGCTGCCGGGGGAAGGAGGTGAAAAAGCTCAATCATGGCTGCCCAAGCAAAGGAAAAGCGAAATCAGACATGAGATCAGATTAACTCCCAACTCCCAATCAAACTAGACAAAATCAGAGATGAGAAAAGAAAGTTTGCGAAAGACGAACTGTTTTCAAACAAGTTAGTTGTTTTTAGACAAGTCAAGAATTATCTATATCCAACTAGGTTCATGTATTGATCTCAAATCCTTCTAATTCACAAGTCTAGTGAAGTCCTATAACCATAATTGAGTGATACAATGCATTTTCTAAATATGGAGTAGTGTGCATTTCTATGACACTTGATGTCCTATTTTGGAAAAAAAATATATACATGATGGATGCAGATAGGAAAATGCCGCAAAAACATATCACACCTGCAGCTATTTTTGGCTCATCTCCAGCTTTCCAAGATTTTTGACTCTGGGCAAGCTTTTCTGGCTCCAGCCATTTTTTCAAGTGATCCAATAGCTTAGCACCCAGAGTGACATTAAACCAGTTAGACAGTAATTCAAGCAAACGAGCCAATCCTTGCAGCAATGGCATCGTAAGACTCCTTGTATGTGCTAAATTAACTAAGATGGGCCTTAAGCTGCTCTGTAGAAGATCCTTTGGCATCCTTTGCTGTTGAACAACCTATAAAATGCAATTATAAGTGAGAACTGAGAACATACTACTTGCAACAATTTTGAATTTGGAATAGTGAATTGGTGATAGTAGAGTAAAAGAAACTGTCAAACAAGAAGATAATAAACATGTTCTGAATTTTCAAGTCAGTATAAGAAAGCATAAGTGCAGCTAAAAACCACCTGACGAAGTCCCTCCTTGGCAACATTGACAATCTCTGTTGTCCTGCATGTTAGAGACTTGAAAAACATTGAGATAATCTTTGCTCGCAAGTCACTGTGATTTGGAGCTTTCAGATCCCCCCATGCCATCGCAGTACAGAGCAATTCAATGCATGCAGTTCTTAATTTGTTCCATGTCATAACTATTTTTGCATTCATCATCTTGGTGACCCAAACTGTTTCATCAGCCTCAGCAATATGCAGTGCTTCTTGCAAAAAATTGACGAGCTCAGGAGACAACTTCAGAAGAGGTGGTCTCAGTGCTAGACAGAAGTTCAAAGCTGTAACAGTACCAACCTGTGACACACAAAAAAAGCACAATTCATACCGTAAACATTAAGTTTGAATTACTCAAAACGTAGAAATCTATCATACCTGTTGCTCAATATTCTTTGAACGCAGAGGTCGTGAAATAAGAGGCTGAAGCAATGGTAGATACAGAGGCTCAAGCAATTCAGAGACTTCACTGCCAGTCCTACTTGCAAGCAGTGATAAGCATGCCTGCACATTCTTTCTCACAACAATTGAAGCATTTGGGTTAAACAGCTCCTGAGCAAGAAACTCAACAACTCCCTGAAAACTTTGACGTCGAGGTTCACTGTTTGCTTCATCCGCATTGTTTACTACCCGTAGAACTTGTGTTAGGACATGGTTTGTCTCCTCCTGCTCTTTGTTTGCATGCATTGGAAGCCTCTTAAGAACATATATAAGCCCACGTACAATTCTGACCTGAAAGACGCATAGGGTTTCCACAGACACTTTACCAACCAGCGCTCCAAGACCCATTACACCACCCATCTGAGCTTGCCACGTGCTACCGCAACAACAATGCAATAAGCGAGGCAATAATTCCTCAAAAACAGAAACCCGCACACTTGGAGGAGGAGAATATACTGGATTTAAGGATGGACTAGAAACTAGCATAGGTGTACTAGGACCTCCCCTTAGCATACCAGTGTGCTTCATACGTGCAAGAAAGATTAGTGTCTCAGCAAAAGTATTCAAAGCAGAAAGGGCAGCTTTTGCATGTTGACGGTTTTCACTGGATAGCACTTCAACCAATGCATCCAGAAATATTAAAGGATCCAACTCGCGGAGATTGGATGAAGTGTTGCTTCTTGATCTAGAACACATGGTGATGCTAGATGAGAGGGATGAACCAACAGGCTGCGCAAATCCTGATTGACTGTAGTATGAAGAATCGACATGGAAAAGCATAGCAAAATGCCGACATATATCGACAACAAAGTCATCTTTATCATCTTGAAGACTGGTGTCAGCACTGGCTGCAATGATAGCTACAAGTAGAACCTTGAAAACAGATTTTTCTGCCAATAGCTGTGTCTTTGTCTTCACACCTAAATCTCCCTACAAAACAAATAAAAAATAAAGCATCAATAAGAGAGTCACGTCAAAAAGAATCAAAAAGAGGCATTCTAGTTACCCCAAGCATAAAATGGCTAGAGTGCAAAGGCCGGAAAGAAACTATGTCTCCAAGTCCAAAATCAATATAAACAATTCTACGAAATCATTTTGATTTGACTAAGGATCAGTAGAACTTTAGAGGTACAATGCAACAGTTGTAAAACAATAAAACATCCAAAGGCCAAAGGCAGTTACATATTAATATTCAAAAAATGGCAGTTAACAACAATCACTTTCTACAGTCTACACTGTTTATGGAGTAATAACGGGGGAGTTTAGCGTTGCCGCAGTGGTAACACCTGATTCGCCACCTAGATGCAGTTAGTTACAATAAGAGTATAAGACATCCAGAGATTGCATCAAATCGAACAATTGGCTGTCCCTACTTAGTAACACTACAGGGGTCCTTTTCTAACAGTAATCCAACGAATGAATGTGGCTCAATTTTTTAATTAGTTTAGTAAAAAAATATCAATTGAAGATGATAATGAAACATAATTTGCCATGTTGGCTTTAGTTTACCAAAGAATTTAACATGGCATGGTAAATTGACGTCATGTACTAATTTTACAAGCTTACAATCATCTGCATGGTGACACACACACACACACACATGGCTGCTCTAACGAGCGCGTGCGCACGCACTACGCGCGGGTCGCTGGCTAGATTCCTAGTGCAGTTGGTGCATAACTCGGTTGATGCATGAAATATTAACTTTGCAAATATAAGTAACTTAATGAATAATCGATGATAACTTTAAGTTCACGAGATAGTGACTTTCCATAGCATTGCAATGTGAAAGTAACTTCGTGAATTATAGATGATAATTTTTTGTGCATGAGATGGTAACTTCGTGACACATGCATGCATGCAGCAGGAGAGAGAAGGAAATAAGTGAACTTGACGTGTGATTTTTTTATCTTGTTTACAAACTAAAAAATACAATAACTCTTTCATCGAAAGCCCGATCTGTGATCCGTTTACACCATTGTGTTCAAAATTACGAGCTTAACAAAACAAGATCTATGTTGAAGATGTTTTAACGCTGCGAAATTTGTGTCATATAAAGTTGCTATCGCAACTCCGCCTATGTAGTTTTCTACGTAGCCTGTCCCAAGTCAGGAAAAAGGAGGAGGGTTGTGTTAGGCTTGGCAAGCCAACATAATCTACATACGATAATAACTTTACCATAATTAACACACGCTAGTAACTATCCAAGGGGTGAGATGGTGGAGCGGTTGGCTGGTTGAGTCGGTCAGAGAGATAGGGACGCATGCTTATCCTACACGCAGCCACTGATTAGTAACTCTATATGTGTGTGTGCGCGTGAACACATATATAGGAAAAGAGTAGTGTTTCTATACTTTTCACTCTAATAAGAATGACAATAATTTCAAAGCACACAAAGAGGTAAGTAATCACTATCTAACATTCAGTTTTACTTTAAAAGTTGTGCAAATCACTTTGAGAAAAACATTGAAGCACCTCCCATAGAAAAATGGTTCCATACTCATAGGCGTACATACTCACACTTCTCATATATGACTTAAATGAACAAGTTGTACCTCTCTATCCTTTTGAGCATACTCTAATAATGATTATAAAATACTCCAAAGTGAGATCCATGAAAAATTTCATCAAAGTCCACTTTTTATGGCATAATTTATGTATATACTCTTTTATATATGAAAAATGGTATATAGCAAAAATAAAGGAATCTGATGAAATTTTTTTCAACTAAATCACATTTGAGTATCTTAGAAATAGTATTTAAGTATACCGAAAATGATAAATAAGTATAACATGTTCGTTTAAGTGGTATATTGGAAGTAAGCGTATGCACTCCTACAAGTACGGAAAGAGCACTCCTGGGAGTACGGAAAGAGCTCATGTGTGTGTGTGTGTGTTACAGTAAGCTACTGTTTGAATCAGGTAAATTCGATTGAATGCTATGTTAAAATAAACCTGAGTGCCAATTTCAGTAACAAAAATAACTATGCGAAAATGTAAAATCAAGGATGTAAAATGTCATAACATAATAGAGGACTGATTAAACTACGTAAGTATATTAAGTATTAACAATGTTAATGCTCAATAGTATACATTCCTACCAACCTTCATATCTGAAGCATCATTGCGACGTCTCGAGGGATCCAATGAAGAAATTAGCAGTGTCCCAAGAACTCCAGGGCTCACACCCTCACCAGGTACATTTTCCCTCAGATTTAACAAAGAATCCAAGCATACTCGAATAAATTGAAAAGCCTGTTTCCTGTAGAAAGCTTCCATTCCGCTACCTTGCATAACTGCACTAACAGCAAAGTGTATGCATCTGTCCAGAGGAACTAAAAATGGTGTTGCAGGCTCAAAGGTGAGAACTAAACGAAGTCCATGTTCCGGATTTTCCTTGCATTCAAGTGCGAGGGGCTCCTTCAAAAAGCGCCTGTTTCGACCCCCTAGCTTACCCAAAAGTTCCAAGGACTTTGTACCCCATGTGTAGGGAGGGGGCCTCAAGTGAGACCATAAAGCAAGAATGACCTCGGACATTAAATTGGCCATGCTAGGTTCCAAAAAATCAGGGTTGAGACTATCAATCCAAAATTCTAGTGTACGAAGTGCTAAGCTCACAAGGTCATCACTCCCTTTCAGAGCAAGAACAAGAGGTTTCATCAAACGAGGAATGTGAGGTAGCAAAGAACTCAAACGGGCTGGTAATATAAGGCAAAGCTCCAAAATCAAGTCCCGCATATCTTCAGTAGTCGGTCCGTCAAGCATCGAAAGCAACATATTGAGGCAAGGTTGTAAAGATGGTATAAGATCGCGCATCAATGAATCAAATTTAGCACTGTTCAACGCACGGAACATGCTACGGAGGAGGTGCATGTAACCAAGAGGTTTCTCAACTTCTGTGGCACTCTTCATGCACACTTCCATTATTACTGGCACATGTGGCTGAAGAGTGCGTTCACAGCTTTCTGGAGCCTTTGCTGCAGCAATAAACAAGAAGCGGAAGAGTTGCAAGACAAGCTTTGCTGCAGGTGAATCTGGCTGCTTCAGAGCATCAAGCTTCGAGCTAACAAGGAAATTAATCAATACATCTGTGAAGGGCCGGAGAACCTTGGGAGCTTGCAGAAGGGTGGAAAATATGTGTAACAGCTGGTTGTTGGTTATCATGCACTCAAAGAGGTCCGGCATGCAAAAGGAAAACATATCCATTATATCACGAGCTTCCATTATAGCTAACATTTGTGAAAAACATTGCAGAATGTCCCTCTCCTCATCTTTTTCCTTAAAAAGAGCCAAACAGTGAACCCCAGATTTTAGAACACCCGAAGTCTTCCGCACCTGGAAAAGATCATCAAACTTGGTTAGCAACAATTCAGTCAAACCAAGAGGAAGAAAGGTTCAGAGTGATGGACCTCATCCTCCCGCAGTCCCCTGAAGGGTTGAACAGATAAATTAGAAGATTGTTGATTTTGTTGCTGCACAACACACGATAGGATTGTAAGAGCTAAAGGATTACAGCCCAAGGATAATAACAAACAGCCAAAGTTCCTATCCACAAATTTGGAATGTCCATATACCTGCGGGCGTGGCCAATGAGCATGGGTTATGCTCCAGATTATTGTCTTCATTCCTGGTGTGTGTTTAATATGAAATAATAATTCAGACAGCCACTAAATGTAAGTAAATACTTAAACACTTCAAATGGTGCAAATACTTCATAACAAATAATGCGTACCCATTACGAGTGTCCTGATCAGACTTTTGTAATCATTAATCTCCTTTGTATACTCCAAGGGTGGTTGCAAATTCAGCACAGTCTGTAAAAATGATCAGCTGATCCAATTAAAAACAAAACAGCAGTTTGTATCAGATTTCACCACAGGTCCCTCATTTTGTTCCATGACATTCACGTGGGATGCAACTTATATTTTGTTAACATATCAAGACTATAACAACGGGCTACCTGCATAAGACGGAGAAATTGCTATGGTTTGTGCAGTGAGGACAGAGGGGGTAGAAATCTTTAATACTCAGCACTTGCCATGAGTCCATGAACCATCTTGGACATAAATCAACACTTGAGGGGATTATTATTTTCCAGATATGAACTTTTCAAGATCTAGTTTATCATCTAGACAACCAAGTAACCAACTCCTTAATGATGTCACGAATAAAGAAAATAGATGAACAGAAAAAAGTTTTCGGAACATTTTATTAAAGGGAAACTTCCATTCATAGCAGTGAGAAGTGTGACATTAAAAAATAAGGTGGACTGGCATATTATTCAGTGTCGCAGTGGGTTTTTTTCATCCTGCCACTTTTTCAGTGCTTGACATTAAAATAATAAGGTGGCCTGACATATTATTCAATGTCAGTGGTATTTTTTCATACTGCAACTTTTTCAGTGCTGTAGATAAAACTGTCCTTTATCAAAGAACTAGAGCTGATCATTCACTGTAGATATTGGACCAAGAGTACTCTTGTGCACATCACACATTTCATCATTCAAAAACTGGTACTTCTCTATGGAGATTTTACCACATCACGCAGTTTACCCATAAGGATGTCCCCTCATAGGGGAGCAAAATGGGAAAAAAATGGATACAAGCAAAGATGCACCTCTCAACAATGATGCCTGATAAATCTTGAATACATGTGTAAGATTATGTGCTCTGTCTCAGGTATGAAAAATTAGCTTTATCTCATATCTTATGTATGACTCAATTCATACTAAGTATTTCACTAAATGTGTCAAGTGCAACGCACGCAAATAAATTGACTAATACATGCCTTTTTGTTTGAGAAAATTGAGTTAAGACAACTCTGGAATTAAACAAACTCAAATCAATCAAGGTCAAGTGTCATTTTATGTACAGTCTCGAGAAAGAGGGCATACATAACTTTTTGTCAGCGATGTTCATCACAGAATTTTATACATAACCCAATAAAAACTCTCATAAGACATACCTGTAATGGGACTTCAAGCTTCATTCTCAAATTTGGATGCTCTTTCCCTTCCTCACCTTCTTCAAGCAACTAGAGAGAACAAGAGAGTAAGCTGACCATATAGGGCAACAAAACGGAAAAGGAGGTATCATTGTTTTTTCTGTTTAAAACTTTTATATAACAAAACATAGAGTAATTGGGAGTTTGAAAAAAAAGCATGGCTCAAGTTGATCATGAGACATACATATTGTTAAGCACACAGCATCAAATTTGCCATTACATTTCCAATAGGTATAAAGAAGCTGAATTGACCCGCAGTTTATTAAAAAAAATGGTGATAGATAGCATTTATGGTTGTTCATGATAGGAATATTGACAAAGAACTGATATGTTACTATCGCACAACAACAAACGAATATGTTGAGCTTTAGGATACATAAAAGATAAAGAGCACCCACCCCATCCCACCCCCAAAAAAATCATGTACACACCAAAAGTTACAAGGCCACCCAAAAGAAACATAGTTCTCATCAGCAAGGAAGAGCAGAGCCCTTCAGCATCCCTTCCGATTGAGAATTGGGCTTGACAATTAATAAACAACAGTTCTCTCATGCCTTTCCTAGTTTATCATCTGCTTCTAAAGAAATTTGTCGGGATCCGACCAATGTACGTGAAAGAAACTAAATCACACCAGCAAGCAGCAACGGCACAGAAATATATCATGCAGACCGGCAGTGACAGCAGAGGAGAACATACCATGCCAGCGACTAGCAACCAGGACAAGAGGCTAAGAACCTAAGGAGCTTATCAAAGGATAACTGGGAAAGAACTCCATGCACTTTGCATCGCTACTTCATTGCAAGGCCTTCGCTTATTTTGCCTTCCTTAGGGAGTCTTGGGCCTTGCAACTTTCAACAGAAAGTAGATTTTGACTTATGTGCTCTGTTAGATTTTGAGTTATGTGCTCTGTTTGTTAAGGACAAAATTGCAATTTCAATAATCTAGTTTTTCAGCTTTGCAATTAATACACTTTACTTAGACACCGTAAATTCGCATAACATTTAAAAAAAAAAGTACCCAACAAGATCCCACACAAATTTGCGTTAGCAGCTCATGCAAAAATGACTGCCTCATAGTCTATTTATATATGTAGAAACAGCAGAATTTGCTGTGCAGAGCTGTCCAACTGTTTTGAAATAACAGTATAGTGTAGAATAGACTATAGTAGCCTCCATTTTATTTCTTATGCTTCATCTCTGCGTCATATAGTTTTGGGGTTTGTGCCAATGAATTGAGCAAAGGTTTTACCTCATACCATACCCTGCACTACAAAAGGGCAATACACAACATGCTATACATATACCTGAGGAATCGTGCGCTTCAGCGTCCTAAATTTCCCAACAAATGCATCCAATATGCGTCCCTGGTCATTTTTGAAACAATGAGTATAGTTAATTAAAAGAAGAAGAACCTGATTTAACATTATGAACAAATCATTCTTACCAACAAAACTCGCGCTTCGTCCATGCTTTGCTGGTCTACGCCTTTTTCATATATGGGCTCAACCTAAAGAAGAACCAGAAAATTAGCTGCTTACAAATTCTTTATGCTCTTACATATAGAATTAGAAAGGGAAAAAATCAACAACAATCTATACCAAATGTAAACCATATTTTTACTACTAAAGAAAGACAGAATTGTAAGCCTACCAGATTCAGCATTAAACGAGCAGACGTCGTATGAATTACAAGGGTTAACGAAGAATCGTGCATATTCCGAGAGAACAAATAGATGATCCGTGACAACTGCACAAAAGTGAAGTCACTACTTTAGTATAAACATCATCAAAACCGAGGCATGCATATACCATATCAAATGAAGCTATAAACACCTCCAAAACTGAAGTTTCTACTCTAATATTTAGTTTCATAAGGTTGCTGAATCCAGCAAAATTACAGTATCTGTATCTCAACTAGCCAAAAAGAGACCAGACAAAGCACCTAGCCGAACTAATAAATTAATTGTTTAAGCCAATCTTTGTTATATCGATGGTGTTTGCAATGGACAAATCAGATAATAGCTTTGCTCCTAGAACTTTTAACAATGCAAGCACAGAAATCCTCAGAGAAGCACAACACTGACACAAAACTTGCAATTCAAAAAAAAGGAATATGTTAACAAGATAGACCCATCAAAGAATTATAAAATAAACAAGATCAACCTGCGGAAGAGTAAGCTCTACTCGAACATAATGCACCAACTCTGCAAGAAGGGTATAAGCAAGAGGTCTTAATGTCTCGATGCAAACTCGGCCTGTGCCAATCAAAACCCTGATAAACAAGCAATCAAAGTATTAACAA
Organism: Dendrocalamus sinicus; assembly: GCA_036346575.1. Lineage (NCBI taxonomy): Eukaryota > Viridiplantae > Streptophyta > Magnoliopsida > Poales > Poaceae > Dendrocalamus > Dendrocalamus sinicus. Next base: position 2,409,370 of record CM070660.1, on the reverse strand, counting down.
TGGCCTGAAACTAAAGAGTAAGAGCATGTGGTATGTACTGAAGAAGGAAAATCAGAATGGTACTATATCTATAAAAGGAGACAAGGACAAAAATACTCTACCCAGTTGGTTTGTATACCATAACTATTATTATCAAACGAGGTAATAAGCAGCTTGAGATACGCTATTATCTACTTGACTAGTTTCTAGCACGATAATGCGCAGTGCATTACTGATGTATAAAGTCTTCCCCTTTTTACAGTTTTACAGTGACTCTCTAAGAACTAAAACTGTTCAGATCAAATCCAAAACAGCGGAAGGGCTGGTTTTTCTTGATTTCTTGGTCCCCAGTGGGAACCAACTGCTTTGCACTACCGTTGTCTTTCAACAAAAAAGAGCCCATGTGACCTTGTTTAGTCTTACTTTGTTTAAGAAACACTCAGCCTTCCAAAAGTAACTACACAAAGAAACATGTGGTAGTGAGTTATAACATCAGGTCCATATCAAGCACTCCACAAAGTAAACCATCTTGCCTCCATATTTACAAATCGTGGAACAAGAACATGGTAGTGACCAGTGAGCATACAAGATGCGGAGTACTAACAAGATTAACCCTGAATCAGATCCCAGATATCCCACATTTAAAATTAAACAAGAATAGCTGGATTTGAACACTAAAACGACAATTTCTGAGCAAAAAAATGTTTTTGTACCTTTCATCAAGAAGTGTGTCAATCAAGGGGAAAAGTCCACGCCTGTATTCAGTGTTGAGAACTTGCTTCAGGCCAACTAGCAGCTCCTGCAATTCCATACACACAGATAAAGAAACAAATGCATTTCAAAACAATGCATAATTCAGCACCTAATAAATAATAACAGGAGATTGAGAAAGCTATAGATAATATCTTGCCTTTCTTATGGAAACAGAGTCCGGGGGGCATGTAACAAGCAAATTCACAATGCTCTTGCATATGCTTTCCTCATAGGACTTTATGTAATCTGCATTGCTCTTCAGCAGGTATGTCAGGAACGACAACGTCTGCAACACAAAACATCAATCCATCAAGACCTCCACAGACAAGGTAACAAAATTCGGTAGGCTTTGCCATACCTTGACCTGCGCACCCTTTAATTCAACGAAGGGTGTCTTAAGATGCGGTGGCACCTTGTCTGGCCCCTTGATAGAGATGGCAGACACCATGAGTGGCAGCAAGAACGGGATATTGGTCTGAACAAGCTTCGCATACAGCTGGAAGAGGAACATCACCACAAGAGGGCTCTCCGTGACTATCTTGAATGACCGTGCGCTTGGGTTGAGTTGTCCACCGCCTGGCACTGCCACTGTGCCTGGGGTATCAGCAGTGGGGTCCAAATGCTGGTTGGGCACAGCAGCAGCAATATTGGCTTTGGCATTGGGGTTATCGAAGAAGTGGGTGACAGTATTCGGAAAATTGCGGTATATGGCAAGAACAAAATCAAGAAACGGCTGCACCTCCGCCTCAACAGTAGGGCGGAAGTTGCGGAGGAGGTCAAATACAATTCGGATGGCAAGAAGGGCATTGTCCTCATTGTCCTGTGTCAATACACGGAGAGAGAGCTTGAGCAGGTCCTGCACAAAGGGTCGGAGCACCTCACTGTGTGGGAGCCGGTTGAGGATCTCAATCACAACATTCCGCAGCTTGTGTTCAGCATTCTCGGTGCCCTGTGGCGTGGTGTAGTTGCTGAGGATGGCTGAGAAGGCCCTGAAGTAGCAACGAAGGAAGTTGAGGTAGTCTGGAGTGTGCGTCATCTCCAGGCTGTCCCGAACTTCCATGGCAAGCTGCAGCCGGGCTTGCACAGCTGCAGAGTAGTAGAGCAAAGGATCAGAACATTGTGCCAAAACATGCGGCCCCGAAGGAAAGATTATGTGTTTAGTTTAGTGCATGATAGAATTGGGGAGGTGCAATTGTTATGCATAATTTACGAAGGGAAATACGAGCGAGGAGCTCAAAAAAAAACCAACTGAAAGGCGAAAAACATGCGAGATAGCCAGGTAAAATCCAACTTTTTCCAAGATTAATAAACAAAAGTAGGAAAGCTCGATAGTGTCCAGACATGGAAAAGAAGCGGAAATCTGAGCTGAAAAAAGTACAAAATTGGAGGTATACCTCTGTTTGAACGATATAACATAAAAATTACAGAATTTAAATAAATCCGACGGGAAGTGCGGAACAATTAGGGAAGGTAAACAAAACAAGCAAGCCGATTGAGAAATTCAGCAAAACAAAACGGAGATGCACAGAGAGAAACGGTAAAAAAACATCGCAGCAAACTATCACAAAACCAACAGTGGAAGATGTCAGGACACACTCTGCTCAGTATCATGTAAGTCTAAAACCTAGAATTCGCACAAAATTCGAACAGAAATTAAATAAGAGAGACAGAGAGAAGGAGGGGAGACAGAGCGAGAAGGAGGGACGGAGAAACGCTCGTTACAGACTGCCATAACGGCAAAACACATCTGAAAATCCGGAAAAAAAATCCCGAGGCAATCTAATCCCCGAGTAAAATCGCGAACCAACACAGCAAACTCGACCAAAACAAATTCCCGAGGCAGCAAACAGGAAAAAAAACAATGGGAGGAGGAATCGGGGCCGTACGGAGGTCTGGCTCGAGGAGCCGCTGCGAGTGCTGCTCCATGTTGGAGCCGTTTATGGGCGCCATGGCGGGCGAGCCCACCACCCCCACGCCGCTCCGACGGACCAAACCCTACCGCGCCAGGGCTTAGGGTTTTGGAGATCGGCCGCGGCGGCGAGGCCGGGAGAGGACGACGAAGACGCCGAGGAGGTGGAGGGGAGGAGGCGCGCGCTCGATTTCTCCGACGCGAAGTAGATCGCGTCCCTCGGTTGGGACTTGGAAGTAGGCTCTCGCGCTCGCTCGCGAGCGAGCCGAGGGTTTGGAGTCGGGCGATGGGGAAGAAAGGGAAATGCCGAGCGGAGGGTCGGGGTATTTAGGTGGGTGGTGCTTTGGCCTTTGGGGAGGACCGGAGGAGGGTGTCTATACGAGAGGCTGTTTCGGTGACAAGTGCGTACTGAGTCAGCCGAACCCTGCAAGCACAAGGCATATAACCGCGAAGTTAGAAAAATATCATCGTAGATATGATAAATAGATAAATATGATATTTTAGACCGTGACAAAGTAAAAAAAATTTATACATCTTAAATTTCTTACTGAAGGTGCTATAAAATCATATCCAAAAATATCATGGTAGATACGATAAATCAATAAACATTGTATTTTAGACCATGACAAAGTAAAAAAAAGCTTATGCATCTTAATTTTCTTACTGAATGTGCTACAAAACCCAAACCAGCTGCAATCCTCCATTTACACCATCTATCTCTAATCATTAGGATCTAACCAAATTGCACACATCTGACAATGTTTTTTCATGTGAAACAACTATGAAATATTAAAGAAACATCTGGCTTTGTGGCTATTTTTGGAGGGGATATTTCAGGAAGAACAAATAAAAAGACAAAATGGGCTTATCTCTGCCCAGGATGAAACTGGCTGCCAATATCAAACCATTGAAGGACACACCTTTTTTTTGTCTAAGCTAGCAAAATATAGCCATATACATTGACACTGGCCTGGCGTCGACGAGATCAGCCCCATGTTTAACTCTACACATGGGTTGGATTGAGAGTTCTTAGAATTAGGTAATTTGCACCTTGGCAGCTAGGGCCAACTATGACCCCCAAATCCTATCTTTGGATGAAATGGACTCGGGCCACCGTGAACACGCCATCGAGCTCGGTCAGACGTCATCCAACCATAGATAGCTCGGACTCGTCAGTTGGTTTTGCTTGTTGAGAGGCCATGTGAATATCTATATATGTTTGTGGTGAATAATAATCATTTTGATTGAGTTTGAATTTGAATTTTATAAAAGTTTTAGAAAATTTAGATTGTGTTGTCAGAGTTCAATCGGTCTGACCAGCTGATGGTTGGTGGTTTTTACACCACCCACAAAGTTTTAGAAATAAATACTAACTCGAGTAAGTTCACATAGCCACCCATAACCGTGGGCATTGCTGTTTGAATAATTTACACTCTATAGAGTTCATGCACTTTGCCCATAAGAGATATTCATCTTGTTATATTTTACACATTTCCGTGGACATGTGAATCAAGAAGATCACCACAAAGTCTTTACAATGCATCACCTAGTGTAAGTTACACCACTAATGTTTCATCTTAGTGAGGTTACGTCCACCACACCAAGACCCCCTCTTGCGCCACACGACAGTTTAAATCCAACGACACAACCCCGTCCAAATGGTGAAACCTGCACTGATGAATGCAAATTAGCTAGCCAGGTCGTACTCATTATAGACTTGTAGTTGTACTATTCTATATTGAGAGATCACACAAAATTCGGTCCTAAGAGTTATCTGGATGGTGCTACCATAAATCATAATTTATCGTGCTTCCTCCGCACCAACTATTTTACCATATGCCCAAATAAGTAACAACAAGTTTTTGGGTTTTGAGAAGTATAAAACTAAGTATCCCAACATACTAGCCATTTCCCTCCAATGGCTACCCAAAACTAGTTTCATGATTGAACGTGATGATAAGGCAATTTAATGCCACGACACTTAAGTAAGATTAAGTATGATGCTTAAGTACAACTTATAGCTAATATGATTTCTACTAAGTTTCTAGGGCGACTAGGATTATATTATTCAAGTGTCTAAAAGATGGTGTAATAATAATACAATGTTGAATAGGCATGTATCTATAACCTTAAGTTGAACATATATTTGCATAACAAATAAAAACATGCAATCTAGTAATTTAAATGAATATAGTTTACATAGAATTGTAAATTCAATATGATCAAAGTATTTACTCGCCTGGCTCACAAGTGGGTTGGTCTTAAAAATCTTGACTTGGCTCGAACTGAGGGGATGGCTTGAAGGATCTGGGTCTGCCGAACCATTACTTGAGCCATGGTTGGGTGAACGGTGGTGGAGGGAGGTTTAGTTCCTGGACACAGCTTCTTTCTCTGCCTACGGTGTCTGCGGTTTGGCGGATGGTGACACCACATCCTCGAGCGGTGGCTCTCTTAGGAGCCATCTGGGAGAACAACCTAACTTAGAACTCATGGCTATATGTATGAGGAATTACTAGCCCTCTAAGAGCACAACAAAAGAACCAACCAAATAAAAGAAATGATAAAATATAATACAAGGCCTAACGTGGTCGTATAATATTAAAACAGGGTTTAAGTGTTACATGACTACTAATATGTAGCATATAGGCCATGCTAAACCATGATACTACACTAACATACAAATCACAATGTCTACTCAATTGATATAAAGGAGAAAAGGAAAAGCGCTTGCAACCCAAAAGACTGCCCTATCAAGCACTACTAGCTAACCTGAACCTAAACTGGTGTACTCCTCCATGAGGGTATGACCACAATAAGTTGTGCAGTCATCCAAAGAGCAGGAACGGGAATGACTACAAATGTAGGTAGGCGAACGGGAGCTGGAGCAAGAATGGGAGAGGCTGTGTCCTCTGTTGGAGTCTCTAGTGTCGACGATGATGGGCGGACTGAGGCATCGCACGCTCTTGTGTGCAATGACCCTCAGGCAGGGTCCCAAATGTTGAGTCAGCGCGGGGTTGCTAGGGATGATGGGTGGTTTAGGAGGTGCTAGGGTGTAGATAGTTGCTACTACCACTGTGTGCTCAAGCTCCGCGACTGCTGCTATCCTCTCACCCTCCACCACAGTGAGGGTCCTCTTGCACCTGTTAAACTACGTGAAGAGTATTGGAGTGAGCGTAACTGGCAGTGAGGAGCATGAGGATCTAGGCGATCTCCTCCAAAGAATGGACGTAGGTGCCCCATGGCTCTCATGAGCTAAACCTAGTGTGTCAACTGCAAGTCATCCTCCGTGGCGATGTACGTCTCATAGTAGCACTCACCCTCCCAGAGAAAACAGGGAGAAGCAAAATGGAAAGCTGTCTCATGAATCTCACATAAGCGAGCCAAAGCCAAGCGGGCTGCATCCTGGAGAGCGTTCAAAGAGGAGCTCCTAAGGTGCTCGGTCCTGAAGGTGCGAGTCTCAAACTCACCTCTACTCCCGTAGACAAAATCCTTCATCATCCAAAACTCGCAGTCTAGGATCTGAGTCTTCTTGTCCCTGAAGATCGACCAGTAAAGATAGCCCAAGTACTACAAAAACTTGCGTAGGACATCTGCAAACTCATCATCACCCTCGCCATTAGGGAAAAAGTCCCACAAGCCCTGGTCAGACAATTCAGGCATGTGCAATTTTTGATCAAGAAAGAGTCAATAACAAAGCAAAAACATAAAGAAAGTAAAGGTAACTCAAGACTTAAAAGTGATGAGTAAAAGTTAATCTGCTTCCCCCTCAATTCTTTCTTCTCCACTTTCCTACTATCTTTGTAACTCTGACCTCTTGTAAGATTTTCTTTGATATTTTGGGTGCGTTCTTTTCGGTTGCGGCTAATAGTTTTTGGCTCAAGCGTGAACACTTGTGCAAACAAACCGAATGCCGATAAATCACTTCGAAAATGCTGTCTTGATAAGCCGCTTCAAAACAATGATAAAAATCATCATATTTATTTGTTCGTGAGAAACTATAAATTATAAGTTAAAAAGAACCGGACTTGGATTCAATGTAGCCGCCTCTTTAAACCCGAATTTTTTCTATTTTAGCCTTTTTTTGAAAATTTTTCACATTTAGACCCCTGGTGGTTTTAATTCCGTTTTTGGACCCAGGGGTCGAAGCCGTGACCCACGGCGCCGAGGTAACACGTCTCGGCGCCGTGGTCCACGGCTCCGAGGTCCCGGGCCCGCACCAGCCTGGCGGCATGCGTGGCACTGACGTGCCAAGAGGTCGGCGCCGTGACTGGTGGCTCCGAGCTCGGCGCCGTGGGTCATGGCTCCGAGATCGGCGCCGTGGGTCATGGCACCGAGCTGTGAAAATTCAGATTAGCCACCGTGGCCGGTGGCGCTCCAGCTTGGCGCCTTCAAAATAATCCGTAGCTTTTGGAAACATATATAAAATTGATGAACTATGTGAAACACAATTTTCTGCTACATTTTTTGATGATGTTGTGTGTGTTCGATCTGAAAATTTCGGGTGCTAGTATGGTAATAATGTTTGTAACTTTTTTTCCTAAGCAGGGAACTCCGATGGTCAAATACTAATTGTTAGAGAAGGGGATAATGGTGTTGCTTATTTATGGAATTCAAAAGAGCTAAAATGGGGCAAGGTAAGAACCCCATTATATTGCCCATAAGTAATTATGTTGCTACCTCAAATCACATGGTATAATCTGCGAAGTTGAGGATATAGTTTAATGTCTTGTTGTTTTTTTGCAGAGATTTATGTGCTTGAAAATGTGAAATTTCCATGTAATGATTTACAATTTTGAACTAAGTAGTCATGATTTCCCTGTTCTTTTCTATATGCAGACTAATCCATTATGCATACATTCTTTGGAGCAAGCATGGGTGGGCAACATTGTGCACTCTATTAAATTATAGTTTTGTGAAGCACCGATACGCAATACCGTCATACCGGTAGTCTCAAGTGCAGTCGATACAGCTAGGCAAACACAATACAACGCATAATAATAGGATTACATAGACCGTAGATAGCGTGGATCTATTACATTTTGTCTACTGGGTGTAGCGTGGTTGTTTCCCCTTTCTATTGCGCCCTGAGGATGGCTCCGCTGCATCATTCTTCCTGTCACTCTTGGTTTTGAGAGCTGCCTCATGAGCTTGAAGCTCTTCCTCCTGACGCTTGATGGCTGCTTCACGCAGACTTAACTGCTCCTGCCTCCTTTGCAGCTCATCCTCCTTGCCCTTCAGACGGATTTGGTCCACTCTCACGCGGTGCTCTTGCTCAAGCCGCATCTGTCGTTCCACCTCGCGAGTCTGAGTCATCTTGACAAAGTATTGTCCTTTGTTTTCCACCTCCATCGCCGGTTATCCGCCATGCCGCGACACCGATCCACCCATTCGATGAATGTGCAAGCCTATGTGTGGCGTGGTAGATGTCATGGATCAAGTTGAAAAACGATAACGAGAAACAAATGATTTAGTTGTCGTCGTTACCACGAAGTCGTCATCAAGGTCTGGACACTTGAAGAACCTACGGCCGTATTTGGCTCGTTGTACTCGATCCGTCCAGACTCCCAACATCGTCCTAAAGCCGCAATGACACTTCGGGCGCTCATGCCACTCCGGCACTCCAAATGGGTCGGACCTCCAAGAAGACATTGTTGTATAGTAGTATTGTGATGGCTTGAGGAGGAGATGTGGTATGGAAGACATAAGAGGCCTTTATGTAGGCATGTTATCTAGTGCAGTGGGCATAGTCCATGGAGAGGATCTTTTCGCTTTTCCTGGATTCCAGTGTAGCAATAAATGGCCCTATGTAGGTTTTTCAGAGTCTGTAGTCTCGTAATAAATTCATAGATCGTAGCCTTTTCGAGGGCCGTATATAATTCTGTGAAGGCTAAAGGCCTACGCCCTATATGTGTCTTGGCATTACTTTGTTGAAGCGGCGAAGCTTCGAAAGGCCGAGTCGAAGGAGCGTCACGAGTGAAGCGGGCCTATCTCCTCGTAAGTCCGCTCCACCTCGTCCTCGTCGTGCCGCCTCACCGCACAGGACGGAAAGTGGCGCTCCTCGTGGGGACGAGCTCGTCCGTGTCACGACCCGCAGCGTCGCCGGGTGCGCAAGTCGTGTCGAAGGCACGCCTACGCCCTCGCCGTGCTCGTGCCGCAACCACAACGACTAGCCGCACGACGTAGCCGACCTGCTAGCCTCTGTCATCCAACATTTTGTTAACCAACAAGATACGAAGATATTAGGTACTAATTTTGTGAGTGGCTTTGTCGAAGCTTACCTCTAGGAAGGTACGCATCTCGACGTCGCCGCCGATGGTATCCCGACATACGCTCTATGTCCCGCACGGATCGCCGTGGTTTTGCCCTGCAAACAAGCAAAAGAATGGATAATTTGCTGTATGTAGTGGTATTTATGTCTATTGGAAAATAAGCAATGAGATTGAACATTACCACACGGTCCAAGACTGGTGCTATCTCCACCTGCGTCCCAAGGCGAGTCAACTGGTCGTAGGGCGTGTCTTCGTCGTCGGAGGACGCAATGTCGGCGTAGTCATCCTGAGTCCATTGTCCCTTAATCTTGGACCGCGTCGCACGCTGGTACCAAACTTGGTACCGCCGAAAGGTCGTTCGTTGTCGCGGCTCGCCGTTGTCGTCCATGTGATCTCGAAAGTGTCCCCACTCCTCAACGCACACGTGGTGGTCTTTGCCAAGTCTGTGACCTTCTTCTGTCGCTGACGATCAAATCTGCATGTCACGTAAACCATTAGTTAGAATTAGTAGAAACTCCGTGCAATTGGAATCCAAGGTTAGAATTGAAATTGCATGGCACTTACTTGTGCAAGGCCACAGACGTGGAGAACGACGCTACTGGCCACAGCTGCCTCATACCAAACTGGCGTGCAACTCGATGTGGCAGGTGATACTCAACAACATAGAAATAGATAAGGGGGCACCTCATCCTGTAGAGGGCCTCGTCTATCTTTGCATGTGCTGCGCCGAATCGAATGGCCACCACCTCTTGCTCGTGACGGCTCCCACTTAACCTGTATAGCAACATTGTACTTGTAAGGTCATATACTAACAAATGAAAAACACGATACCAAATGGAATTAACTTACACTGGAGGCCGTGAGCGCATCTAGCTCGTTCGTGTGCTCTAAGTAGGCCCTCTTCGTCCTGGCGTAGGGAACCAAGACCTGGTCCCAAAGATATGCAAATGTCGGACGTCGACGAAGAGGAACCTCTGCGAACCATGGACGAGGCGGCAAAACCGTTAGACGACCAACTGGTAGACGAGACCACATCCACAGCTGGAGGAGGTAGAGGCAACCACCTACTGTCGAGTTCGCCGAACTCCGACGACACGCCTCGCAGAGGTGGCGGTAAAGGAACGCCAATACCCCTGAAGCCCAGCTGTACTGCCTCGCCGTGTCCCAGTCAGTGAGGCAGTGGATGTACATCCAGGACGCACTGTCCCCCGTTCCGTCGGGGAAGAGAACGCAGCCAAACAAGTGCAGGATCCATGCTCTGCAATTATATGTAGAATGAAATTAAATCAAACTATGTCAATTTTACAAAAAGCACGATACGACGACGAGTTGGCTCCATATCCACCCCTACCTGCAGAAGTAGGCAACTATCTGCTCGTCCGCACCCTCAGGACACACTGCAAAAGTCTGCCGGAGCCATGTGATAGGAACTCCAGAAGAGCGATGGACTGCCTCAGGAGGAAGCTCTCTCCCGAGGAAGGCCTCTACTCGGGCTCTCCATCCAGCAGGCACGCACGATCCGATAACTGGACGGCCGTGAATGGCGACACCAAGTATCCTCTGAGTGTCCTCGAGCGTAATAGTCATCTCCCCGAAAGGGAGGTGGAAGCTATGAGTCTCCGGCCTCCACCTACATGATACAAAAAAGAGGAATACATGTCAGAGGCCGTGAGGCACACATAGCCGATACACAATGAACATGCAAGTGAAGAATACCACAACCTTGGTGCGGTGATGGCCGAGGGTTGAGGGTGGGCAACCCACGGCGAACACGGTAAGAGATGGCGTCTAGGCCACCCTCTCCGGGAAGGGAGTGTACCTCTCGTCGTACCGCATGTCCTCGAACCCGTCATGGGTTCGAGGACGAAGGATGGGTAGCTCCTATATAGAATAGAACATTTTTTTTAGTTAATGCATCAACATAGACTGAAATTACACAGGAAGTGATTAAGGCAGTACCCTCCCTCCGCGGTGAGCCGTCCTCGGTGGTGCTCCTCGTAGTACGGGTCTAGCGGTGGAATTGCGCCATCCTACAAAAAAATTTAATTTATCACCCAACATAGAAGTAAAGAAAAACTGAACATGCATAAAATATGGAAATAATAAGAAATTAAACAACAAACATAGCCAATTGCTTATGGGAAAACAACTAGACGAACTATGAGAAATAACGAACAACAAGCACTCGCACCTGACTAAGTGGCCAATGGCATGTGCGTGAATTGTGGCCAAGTCTACCACATCTGCTACATTGGTTCTCGCTCTGGGTCGATAAGAAAGGGGTTGCTCTCCTCGCCTCGTTCTTCCCGGAAGCCGATCCATAACCATCTTGTGTCTCGTCCTCTTCCCGGTTCCACGTTTGTTCCATCGGCTACCGGATCCGCAATGTATTTGGCCCGGTGTATGGTGGCCACTCTCCTCATCCCGTAAGGCTCGAAACGGGAGACCACGTAAGCACAAGGTTGTCAACACCGAAGTCCCGAGGTATCCTGCTCTCATAGTCAAAGTTGCGATGCCTTCTTCTGCTGCCACATAATGAGAACATGGAAAGTGGTATGCGCCTCGGTTTACCACATGTGCATGAGAAATCAATAAGGACAACCTTATGCCTCCTCGTCGTAGGAGCTCTCCATCGGTCGTTGTACCACCCTTTCTACAACCTCGTAAGTGCCCGTGGAGTTGTCAAAACAATGTACATCTTGTGCCTCAGCCCTCGCCTTTGCCTTTTCTAGGTGGTGCTTCGGTTTTGGCGCCCATCTCTCTTGTTTACTCTGTAGCGCCATTGCATGTGCGTGTCTTTCGTTGAACCAGGCAACAAGCTTGTAAAAGGTGAAGGATACTATAGAATTGACGGGCATACCACGTTTACCCCTAAGCAAATTATTGAAGGATTCGGCCATATTACTTGTCTGAAACTCGTACCTCCAGCCACCATCGTCATGAGCCCTTGTCCATTTGTCGACATCTCTCATCAATCCCGACAACCACTGTCTACCTTCCGCGTTTGTTGCAGTATTAAGCTGCTCCAACTTCTCCTGGAAGAACTTGACCTCAAGCATTCGAGCGACCTCCTCGAACAGATGAAAGTTATCCTTCGTACCATCCTTATGGAGTAGATTCTCGGCAAGATGCCGAGTGCACCAACGGTGATGCAAAGGTGGATACCCCAGATCGCTCTGTCACGGCAGCAAGTATGCCCTGGTGTCTATCAGATATGACACCCACCTCCCTACCAGGGCCGACCACGTGCCTCCGAACGAGCCGCAAGAACCATCCCTAGTTGTCTTTGTTCTCCCTCTCAACCAAAGCAAACGCCAAAGGAACCAACGCGTTGTCTGCGTCACAGGAAATGGCTATCAGAAGTGTGCCCTGGTACTTGCCAAGAAGAAACATACCATCAATGGAGAAGACGGGACGACAATGCCGAAAGGCCTCGATAGACTGAGCAAAGCACCAGAAAGCACGGAAGAATATCTGCATCCCATCTTGAGTCCATTCGTTTGGTTTCGGGACGTACTCATAATGCATGCCTGGATTAACCGCTTTGATTGCATTGAAGAGTCCGCGATCGCAAGTACCCATCTTCCAGTCCCCATATATCATCTTCCGGATCGTTGCTTTGCCCTCCATACTTTTCCATACCTTATCTCGTATCCAAATTTCTCCTTAACAATCCCGGCAAGTGTCTTCACCTTCATATTGGGTTCTCCTTTACTATGTGACACGGTGACTTGGCAATAATGGTAGAGGTCAATCGCCGATGCTTCTATTTCACTCTGCTTCGGCACAAGTGTGTGGGCCAACGATTCTTGTGATCTTGAACTTTCCGTGTCCTTCGTTTCCTAGCACAAACCCTCCATTCACATGTTTCCTTCTACACAACTGTGTACCTCCGCTCCACATAAGAATGCCTCACCTTGAATGGCCTTTTACGAATCATCGAATACTCCTGCGACCACCTTCTCAATGCAGACAAGTCCTCAAACATCATGCCCTTCTCAATTGTCATGCTTGACCGGCCTCGGGAGCATCTAGCACTCGTCATCCCTTCCTTCTCGCATAAGCCTCATGAGAATGCCTAAGATCGCTGAATTCATGAACCGATGGATCCCGGCCAGGCAATAACGCCGATCACTCAATATCACTTTCGGTCAGCTCTCCAAAAGGGCGGTCATCATCAGAATCAACGGCCCTTGCGATCTCGTAAGGCTCCAGATCATCCACAATTTGAACATCCACACTGTTAGAGTCCCTACAGACTTCTTCAACGTTGCCAGATGGAGCAAGGGGAGGAACACCTACATTATCAGGAATGTCTCCTGCATCATAAGCACGAAAACGATGGGATTGAGACAAAAGAAAGGAATGACGGGAAAAGGCTAAAGTGTGGCTCGACACTTACTGGGATGATCCTGAGGGGCCGCCACGACATCATCGGTCCGACATTCAACTCGAATCGTTGAGAAATCGAACCTCGTTCGGCGGATAGAGCATCGGGCACCTCGGACACTTCTTCCACATCCACCGCAAGATCCGTAACGGAGGGTCAAGGGTGCCCGATCACCTAGTTCGTGAATAACCGTGAGGGTGGGATCAATGGACACCTTCCGCACAACAAGGTCCAAACATTTTAACTCATTCCGCATAACCAATTTGACATATTTGTCCCACTCATCCTCACAACCAATTAAGATCAACCGCCTGAGAATTGTGTCTTTCGAACCGAAGTGAAGTAACCCCTCAACTGTGATACTCTCCTCGTTTCCATGATAATGTAGCTTCTCCCGGACCCTAGCAACCAACTCACTAAACGCGGTACGATCACTTTGAATATCGAGGCACCCTTTGCATTTCAACAAATCGAACATTTCCATAATCATCACTTGTCACACTGCCTCAATGATATAGGGTGACTAGGTTGTCCATCTAGTTCATACAGAAAACCAAACTTAATACCTTGGAAATATGCGGATGGAAAGTTAAAAATAAAGCTAAAGCACAAACGATTTAAGTCCCACAACCACATATCATCTACCTAAAGCAGAAAGCTAAACCATGCTCTATAGGTTCGGTGTAGCAGCACTAACCGTCTATAGGGGTGTGGAACTCGGTCCATTTGCAAAACTTACAGACATTGATAGTGCAAAGTAGGCACCCAACAAAATAATCTTACATTATAATATGCAAACTACATTCTTACAAATACACGATCGTATGGTTGTATCAATTTGATGCATTAACGACAATTCTGCATTCTACATGGTGTAATTAATGAAATGAAAGCTCTACTAACCACGAACTTACATATTAACTAAGACAACACTACTACATAGCTAACAACACATCATATTACAATTTAAGCAAATAGCACTAGTGCACTACACGGCACAAATCCACAACACATCCAACAATGCACCCTAATCAGACACCGCAACAGATCTAACAAGAAAGCAAACAGGATAGGCAAAGGGTAGAGATATACTTGGACTCGGCCGTGTCTGCAAGATGTGCGAGGGAATGGATGATGGCGCCGCCCAGCCGAGCGGGCGGGAGGGAGCGGCGGCGCGCGGCGGGGCGCGGTGGGGCTCGGCCGCCGGCGGACGCGGCGGCGCGGCGGAAGGCGACAGAGGCGGCGGCACAGCGCAGGCGGCGGCGACGCGGAGGCCGGGACGCGGCGGGACAGAGGCGCGGCCCGGAGGCGGACCGAGGCGGGAGGCGCGGGGAGGCAGCGCGAGGTGACGAGGCGCGCGACGGGACGCTAGGGTTTGCGAGTTTTGGACGAGGCGTGAACCAGCAGCCGCGGCGACCAAAGACCACACGGGAAAAAGGCTGCGTGGGGCCCGCGGCGAGGTCGGCGCCATGACCCACGGCTCCGAGCTCAGAGCCATGACCCACGGCGCCGAGCTCGGAGCCATGACCCACGGCGCCGAGCTCGGAGCCACCATCCACGCGCCGACCTCTTGCCACGCCGCCACGCATGCCGCCAGTGGTGCGGGCGGGCCTCGTGAGCCGTGGACTACAGCGCCGAGACGTGTTACCTCGGCGCCGTGGGTCATGGCTCCGATCCTCTGGGTCCAAAAACGGAATTAAAACCACCAGGGGTCTAAATGTGAAAATTTTTCAAAAAAAAGGCTAAAATAGAAAAAATTCGGTCTTTAAACCCCCAAATGTAGCCCATTAAGGCCCCGTTTGGCACAGCTCCACCACCAGCTCCTTGGAGCTGTTTTGTGCCAAACGGGGTAAAGCAAAATAGCTCCACCCAAGGAGTTCCTTAAAACCTGCTGAGACAAAAATAGCTCCACCCAAGGAGCTGAAAAAAGTAGCTTCTTCCGGCTCCACTTATGAAGTTAAAAAAAAACAGCTCCACTTGTGAAGTGAAGTCGTGCCAAACGGGACCTAAATGTTGCATAGTCCCCACAGACAGCCTAGCCCGAAAAGCCCGAACCCAAGCCCAGCCGCTCCTACGACGAGGCCCAACCAGCCCAGAGTCGGGGCTCGGGAGGCAAGCGGCGTGTGCAGATCACGGCCGCCGCTTCTCCTCCTGGCCCGGAGATCGCCCACGCAGCCGCTTCTCTCCCCCCACACCCGTCCGTCTCCCCCCTCCCCCCTCCTCTCGTATTTCCCCAATCCGGCCAAACCAACACGCACTCGACTCGAGCCGAGGGCAGACCAGGCGGAGGCGGGGATGGCGCTGCGACGGGCGCTCCTCAGATCGGCCGAGATCTCCCCCGATCGCAAGGTCCGTTCCCTCCCTCTCCCCCCCTTCCGTTTGTATCCTGTGAAATCCAGCGCGAGAGTTGAAAGTTGAAACTTGGTGATGCTGCCCTTGTTGTAATTGGAAGAGGGTGGTGGATACGAGCTGTGGAGGCCGGAGAAGGGCTCCAATTGCTCTGTGTCGGCGCACATGGCGATGAATCTCTCCCGGAAATAGGATTTAGTTGAGAGGGCAGGGAGAAGAGATCGAGGTAGAGCGTGGAGTGGCGATGACCAGCTAGGAGGGGCTCCCTGCCCCTTGTTTTACTCTTGCATCAGCTGTACGAATCTCATACGGTTACAGTGTATAAGACAAGGTGCCCAGCCATAAGTTCACCTGACGTCTGGTTCCTCAAATCTCAACCAGGGGGTTCGTAACTTCGTGTCACAGGACACCACATATGTTTAAATTTCAAAGCATTGCTATATTTTTATCATTAGTTTGTGATTAGCTGGGACATGTGGTAAGTTGCTTGCACCGGAGCATGTAAAGTTCAATTGTGAACTGCAATTGAACATGCTACTCTCATTTGTCTCTGGCATTGCTGGTGAAATTATGGCCTTGTTCAATTCGGTTGCGCCTGATGACTTTTGGCTAAAATGGCATAGTAGCGGCTGGAAGAAGTCACGGCTGAAACTAGAGGTGTTTAATTCGGCTGTTGGCTTTTGATTTGGTAAAGGAAAAAAAAGAAAAAAATATGGTGGAAATTGAAAAGGATTAAATGAACATGAAAGAAAAAAGAAAATAAAAGTAAAAAGAAAACAAGGAAAAAGAAAGAAAAGAAAAGAAAACAAGAAAAAGAAAGAAAATAAAAGAAAAAAGAAAACAAGGAAAAAGAAAAAAAGAAAAAACCGATGGGTGGCGCTAGGTGACGCGGACGAAGCCAAGGGAGGAGGGCCGGTGGCAGAGGCGGAGGATGACACATGAGCGCGACCAGGCAGTGGCCATCAGATCTGGTCAGATTTGCATGGGCCTGACCAAATCTGGCTGGATCTGGCCGCGGATGAGCGGCGGTGATGGCCAATCGACGGCAGATGAGGACAACAATTTGGGCGAGATGAGCGCGGAGGTGGTGGGAGGAGGAGGCGATGGGGCGGACTGGGCGGCAACGGAGGAGGCGGGGGCAGAGGTGCCAGGTGAGGCGGACAGGAAGCCGCTACAGTATCCTCAAGAAGCGGCTTGTAGAAGCCAACCCGTTCAATTCGGCTTCCGGCTTCTAGAAGACGGAAGCCGAAGCTATTTGGAACGGTGCCCATATGCTACTCTCCTTTGCTTAGTCTGAATGAAAAACAAGCTTTTCTCTTTTGACTATAATAGTATAATGCCACCCCATGTGCATCTAATCAGAGTTCCACCGATAACTCGTACTTCTCTTATTTCAATTTGGTAAACATAAGCTATGTAGCACGGACACGGATACGTCGACACGTCACGACACGACACCGACACGTGAATTCGCCGTTTTTCCAAAAATACCGATACGGCGACACGGCTATATATATTTAAATAATAAATAAATTATATATATGTATTATTTTCTCCTTGACCACCCCTGTCTAGAATATCAATATGATTCCACAATGGAAGCTTTGATCTATTGTGGCTTATGTTTTCCTCCTCTTTAGCATTAGAATTAGAGGCTTCCATTTTTCTAGAATGATGAAACAAACAATCAAGCATAAATGTTAAACAAGCAATCAAGTATAAATGTTATTGCTAGAATGATGAAACAAACAATCAAGCATAAATGTTAAACAAGCAATCAAGTATAAATGTTATTGCATACTGCATCTAAATGTTATTGCATATTGCATAAATATTATTGCAAACAAGCAATCAAGCAAATGTTATTGCATCTTGCATAAATATTATTGCAAACAAACAATCAAGCAAACAATCAATCAAGTATAAATGTTATTATCGATCGCATCTAAACCATATCGCATCTAAATGTTATTACCGATCGCTGTGCCGATCGCGAGGCGTAGGTCAAGCGGCAAGACGCGTGGTGGAGGCCGACGCACGCGAGGAGGAGGCCGCTGGCAGCGAGGCGCGGGAGGAGGAGGGCGTGGCAATGGAGGCGCTGAGGGAAGAAGCCGACGCGTGGGGAGCAGCGCGGCGCGCGGAGGAATCCGGGAAGCGATGGCGGCGCATGGAAGAAGCCGGGAAGCGCGGCAGGTGGGAGGAAGCCGGGAAGCGTGGAGAGGCCGTGGCGCGCGGCGCGGCGGAGGAGGCCGTGGCAGCGGAGGCACGCGGAAGAAGCCGACGCGCGCGAGAGAACTGGAAACGCAGCGCGCGCGAGAGAAGCCGGGAAGCGACGCAGCAGCGTGGAGGAAGCCGGAAGCGGCGGCGCGCGCGGAGGAAGCCGGGAAGCGCGGAGGAAGCGCGCGCAGGCGGCGGCGGCGCGATGCTTGAGCAAAGCGGAAGACGTGGGAATGGCCGAATGGGGTCTCGCCGTCTCGGGTAGGGTTAGGGTTAGGATGGCTGCTGGCGCACGGTAATGGGCCGGCTCTCTCGTGGGCCGGCTCTAGGTCAATTGTGTCCTGGGCTGTGTCCGACTCGTGTATTTATCGTGTCCGACACGTGTCGAGAATTTTAGCAATTAAAATTAATTCCAAAATTGCTCGATACGTCGCCGACACGTGTCCGAGCTGTGTCCGAGCCGTGTCCGTGTCGTATCCGTGTCGGACACGGTGTCGGACACGGATACGGCAGTTTGGACACGTGTCCGTGCTACATAGAACATAAGCCATGCATTTATGAAGATGTTACATATTATAGGGATAAAATGGGTTTGTGGTTTAGGCCTTTAGGGCTAATTGAGAATGTTAGAAATGGTAACTTCATACTCCACTTGAAGGTGATATCTTTTATGCCCTTAGTGTGCCCACTTGGTTCTTGTAGCACATGGCTATCACTGTTGCAATTACACCATCTCTTTGTTGTTAACTTGCTATTAATTCATTCATAATTCTCAGCCATGTCCTGGAAAATCATATATCAGATATTGATGGCTGTCGTTTATCAGGACAGATATGCTGTGATAAGATCATCTAATATGCCAACTTGCTATCAACTGAGCATTTGGGTTTTACTGTGTTAACTTGTGCTCTGGCCTTGTTGGTACCTGCTAGGCTGCTATATATTAGCTTTTCATTTACAAGCCGATATCCTGTGGCACAGTGGAACCTTTGTTTGCATTAGGTACTGACATGCAAACTTGAAACCCTTATCATGCATTCTCCAGTTTTCCTGTATTTTTTCCCTTCAATTATGCAGATTTGTTTTCATTTCCTGTATTTCCCCCCCTTCAATTATGCAGATTTGTTTTCATTTCATTGGATAATTTGCCTGCTACATCAAATTGGAGTTGAAAAGTAGAAATCCTTGTCCATGTACCTCATTTTAACCACATTTTGATTCTTTTTTGCCATGCAATCTACTTTATGCTAGTTCGCTAGTTGAAACTGGAGGCAAGGGCGTTAGAGTTCTGATTTTTTTTGTCATTGCTTGATGTTTATGGTATTTCTGAACCTCGTTTCTTTCAACATTAGGATCATTTTAGTCAGCTTTCAAATGAAAATTAATTCAGCCTTTTGCTTCTGACAATTAATGTAGTAAACTAACTATAGTCCTTTTTTATCACATTTCATGACTCAAGCTATGATAATTCATTGGCATGTCCCTCATTTTGTGATTTTTTTCCTTTTCAGGCTGCATTTGAGTACCTGCGTTCTCTATCAAGGGCACAGCCTACTCGCTCTCTCACAGGTGCCGGTCATTATCCTGCTGGCAGAACATTCAGCACCCAGGCTGCTACTACATCAAGCACACCACAGCCTCCTCCACCACCACCACCTCCAGAGAAGACTCACTTTGGTGGCCTCAAAGATGAGGACCGCATTTTTACCAACCTCTACGGTCTTCATGATCCTTTTCTGAAAGGTGCAATGAAGAGGGGTGACTGGTATAGAACTAAGGATTTGGTGCTTAAAGGGGCAGACTGGATAGTGAATGAAGTGAAGAAATCAGGTCTCCGAGGGCGTGGAGGTGCAGGTTTCCCTTCTGGCCTCAAATGGTCCTTCATGCCCAAGGTCTCTGATGGACGCCCTTCTTATCTTGTTGTTAATGCTGATGAGAGTGAACCAGGAACTTGTAAAGACAGAGAAATCATGCGTCATGACCCCCACAAGCTTCTGGAAGGGTGCCTGATTGCTGGAGTTGGAATGAGGGCATCAGCTGCTTACATCTACATTAGAGGTGAATATGTGAATGAGCGTCTCAACCTTGAGAAAGCTCGACAGGAAGCATACACAGCAGGACTTCTTGGTAAGAATGCTTGTGGATCTGGTTATGATTTTGATGTGCATATACATTTTGGTGCTGGTGCCTACATCTGTGGTGAAGAGACCGCCCTACTGGAGAGCCTTGAAGGCAAGCAGGGTAAACCTAGGCTGAAGCCACCTTTCCCTGCCAATGCTGGGCTGTATGGCTGCCCGACAACTGTCACGAATGTTGAAACTGTGGCTGTATCTCCAACAATTCTCAGGCGTGGTCCAGAATGGTTTGCAAGCTTTGGACGCAAGAACAACTCGGGGACAAAGCTCTTCTGTGTCTCGGGTCATGTGAACAAACCTTGCACTGTGGAGGAGGAAATGAGCATACCTCTGAAGGAATTGATCGAGAGGCACTGTGGAGGTGTGAGAGGAGGATGGGACAACCTGCTTGCAGTTATCCCTGGTGGTTCATCTGTTCCCCTGTTACCAAAGCACATATGCGATGATGTGTTGATGGACTATGATGCACTGAAGGCTGTGCAGTCTGGATTGGGTACTGCAGCAGTTATTGTAATGGACAAATCCACAGATGTTGTTGATGCGATTGCTAGACTATCGTACTTCTACAAGCACGAGAGCTGTGGGCAGTGTACGCCTTGCCGTGAGGGCACTGGGTGGCTATGGATGATCATGGAGAGGCTCAAGGTAGGTAATGCAAAGCTAGAGGAGATTGATATGCTTCAGGAGGTTACAAAGCAGATTGAAGGGCATACTATCTGTGCCCTTGGGGATGCTGCAGCATGGCCTGTGCAGGGACTTATCAGGCACTTCAGGCCAGAGCTGGAAAGGAGGATCCGTGAGCGAGCTGACAGGGAGCTGCTGACGGCAGCTTCTGCATAACACACCGTTGCACCTGTACTAGTTTTCTTTATTTCTTTCACAGAAATAATGCAAACTGATGGAGCTCATTTCTGTACAAGGAGATGCAGCATTCCTGATTTGTTTAAACCATTATGCGGATGTTTATTTTATGCACTCAAGCAGCTGGTGAATTTGATGGACTAGCGAAACAGTTGAAGTAGAAACGAAATGAAGGCTTGTATCTTATATGTTATATGAGCCTGCTTGTTTTTCTTTACTGTTAAACTATGCTTTGGTCCTAATTTATCCAGAATCTGAGTTAAGTGGTTGAAAATTTGAAATTATGTCCACATCTGGGGCCAATGTTTGCATGTAATGAGCCAGCATCATCCCATTCCCATCTGCATGGCTTGCTGGTGATCTGCACCCTTCGGATGCAAGGGCCACAGGCCCGGCCATGCATGTTCGTGATCTCATGATGGTTGGGATATCAACATATATAATCTGGACCTTTGTTTATAGTAACTGTTCGGTGCTGGACCTTTGTTTATAGTACTGTTCGGTACAGCATGTATCCATCAGTCGGTACAGTGTACCGTATCCAATAGTTGTCAGCATCAGAATTCAGACATAATATCTCAAGAATAGCAAAGCTGGCCGGTAGGAAAATTTTCTTTTTTATCTTTCGAAATTTGAGCTAGTTCTGTTCAGAAGATGCCTAAAACGAAACTGCTTGGTGAGGATGGGGACAGATCTTAGGAAACAGGTTAGGTCCTGTTTATTTCAAGAGGTTAGCTTGGGCATGTTCCCTTCAAAACAATGGTGGGCTACACGAACTGTAGGACCGAAAAGGCAACAGAGGGGGGGTGAATGGTGCCTTAAAATCTCTCCAAGTATTCACACAATCTTCTTCTCCAATAGCTACAAAGCTATGAAGAGGAAGATCGAATGTTCACTGGAGAGCGTAAGATCGATCGACACCGAACTAGAATCGCCACGCCGAGGACAAAACAAGGCGATCGAAAGGATCTATCGTGATCACTCGACAAAGAGATAGACCATCTGTTTCAGAGAGATCGAACGCCAACTCGTGGTCGATCGAGTCACTCGGAAGACAGACGATCCACGAAAACCCGAGATCCGACCGACAAAAGAGGCGCACAAGAAAGACCGAAAGAGAAGGCGCGCACGACCAACTAGACAAGCGAGCTCATGACCACTTGCTTTGATTTCCAAATATCTTGCAATTCACAAAGCAATCGGGTATGAGACTTTAGACAACGCTTGCTCACGCCTTTGTGAGAGAAAACCAAGGCGTTGAAAAACTTCTTTGCCGAGATCTCGACAAACGGCGTGGTCGAAACCGAAGCAGAGAATTCGGTCGACTCATGCACAAAAGTCTCAACGTGGTCGAGCGAATGCAGAGCATGTACTCGCGCACGCATCGCGAGACGCAAACACTTCTCCGATTCGACTCTTGCTCTCGGAATGAATCGCCAAATAGCCTTGAGACAGATTCCTGTTCTAAGCAAATCAAAACTAGGCCTACTCAAACCAAGAACACAACTCAAAGCAAGAAGTACCGAGTTGATGAATAGAACCGCTCGTGGGACTAGAATAGCCAAGATGGCTTGGAGTAAAACCCACATGTCACTGCGATTTGAAAGCCAAGAACACAGATATACTGAAGGAACAAAGAGAGCGCAAACAAATCATTCAAACACAAGATAGAGAACACAACTCGTAGTTTCCATTCCAACCATCAAGGAGTACAAGGAATCCCGACACGCCGGAGAGCATAGAGAGGAGCTCACACCTCTTCTCTTTCTCTCTTTCTCGATTATTCATACATGGATTCTCCACTCATCCTCTCTCTCACACAATCCCAAGAACACACTCACAGACTCCCATGGGAGGGAGAGGCGGCCGCCTCCAAGGCCCACCGCCAACCCACTCAAACTCGTGCCTCCTCTCCCTTTATAGCCTCACACCGAGACTAACCCTAATGGATCCATCCATTAGTCCACACCTGGGCTAACCCAGAACACCCTCCTAACACCGGGTTTTACACCTCGCTTTACCCACTAGCGAAAATAAGCTTCCGGTGCTTTACCCTTTAAACCCAACGGTTCCACTTCTTTGCCCGTTAGCGCCAACAACTCCGTGCATTGGCAGAGACACGACTTCCCTTTGCGACTTTCCGCATTCCCAAAATGCCACTCCACGCCTTCCGAAGCTTCCTCCGCCTTGCCGCCCAAGCTTGCAACCACCTCGCAAGACTAGGTCTTCTTGGCTTCCCCGGTCGTTCGGACCCCGACACCGCCGCGCCTCGCCCCGACCATCCCGGCCTCGCTGCACTGTCACCAAGATCCTCCGCAGCTCCAGCTCGGTTCCTCATCTCCTTGGCTTGCAACCACCTTGAGCCCCAAGTCTTCTTGGCTTCACCCACTGCTCGGACCTCAACATCTCCCATGTCTAGTCCCGACCACTCCAAGCCTCACCAAGACTTGTCTCCAAGGTCCTCTAGCAGCTCCAGCTTCGGTTCCTCATCTCCTCGGCTTGCAACCACCTCACCAGCCTCGATCATCTTCGGCGCCTCCAACCATCTGGACCTCAACACCTCCTGTGCCTAGTCCCGGTCCTCCCACGCCTCACCATGAAATAGCTCCGAAGTCCTGCAGCCACACAGACAAGCAACCCGTCACATAGCACCGCACCAGACAACAGACAAACTATCGGTACAACCAACAAGTGTCACATCACACAACCTGATCGTAAACCCCCTACGACCACTCGAATGCACAACTCAAGAAATTGTCGAAGCCCTGGAACACTTCCCTGCTTCCTTCGACCACACAACATGTCGTTACGACCGCCTCACACCACACGACCATGCGACACATGCCACAACCATTGCTAGCCGCTACGATATTATCGCATAAGGACCATACCCATACGACCACTCGCTGTACGTAACGCAGAAACCCTCCACCACAAGAGCCTTCCCGCACCTACGACCACTCACTAGGTCGCACGACCGCCAAGACACAAGCTACGACCATTGTAAGCTTGCAACGATTACACACACGGCCACGACTACTCAACGTGGTCGCACGCAGCGCCGACTTTCGACCACAAGAATCGAGATTCGACTTACGACCTCGCACCACGGCCAATGTGGTCGAGTCGCCCGATGGCCTTCGACCATAGCCGAGTGGTCGAACGCCACAACGTAGTCGCACAAACCTTCCGACCACCACCAAACCGGCCGTAACCTCTTCGATGTTCTCCGCTCACACCCAAGGTGGTCGTAAAGCTATCCGCGACCTCCACCATGGCCAATGTGGTCATAGAGGCTTTCGATCGGGCCAAAGTGGTCGAACGAGGTTTTCGGCCCGATCATTGTCGGTGTGGTCGTAAACAGCATGGCTGACTTCCGACCACGGCCAAAACGGTCGTACTCTCTTCCGTGCCCTTCGACCATGGCCAAAAGCGCTGCGGTGGTCGAACACTTCCACCGCCAAGACAACAAACAATGTGGTCGTAAGGCTATTGCTAAGCAAGTCGTAAGGGCTTAGGAACCAACAGAGAGACCCATTCTCCTCTCAAACTTCAAAAACCAAACTCAATCTCACTAGATTAAGAGTCAATTACTCATCACAACCATGAGGCGACCTCCACATGGTCTCTCACGAACAGTTGTAGTTTTCCTGCACAAGCTCTTGATTCCCCTGAAGCTGAAGCAATTTTCTTCGTTCTACATTATTTGGGTTTATGCATTCGTTGTTAGATGATAAGAATAATTTGCAAAAATGTAATCTTTCTGGCAAGAGAACTGACTTAGTTCCCTCTTTTTTTTTGTAAGGTTTAGACTGCCAGTATAGGTTACTGCTGCCTATTCAGATCACTTCTCCTTTACGGCAATCAGGTTTGCTGTAACAATTTAGGCAACAGAGACCCTCCACCGGAAGACATTCTGAAGGTAAAAATTTAAAAACAGACCCAAGGCAGTAACCAACAGAATGGAAGCCAGACCAAATACATTGCTTCCTTTTCTTGGTCGTACATCACATTCTTCAATCCCAATCCAACCACTAGCTGAAACCCACATCACCTTTACTAACAACGGGAAAAAAAGGAAAAAGAATTAAAAAAAGAACTCAGATAAAAAATTATTTAGCTGCCCATGTCCCTTTTCTTGAACCCTTCTTGTTCAACTTGACCACACTCTGTTTCCGATTCCCGCCTTGCTCATCAGTTTCTTTAATGACTGGTATTGTCACATCAACCTTAACAATGTGATGATCCGAGGTTCCTTTCGAAGAGATGACCGTGTAAGATCCCGGCACAAACTTGTAGGGGGAGTTTGGTGATGCAAGTATGTAGTCCAACCTTGTGCCATATTTGCATGTCCCTTGCACATCTGAAGTTCACCACAGGTTCAGTACTTCAGTAACACAGCTAATGGAAGTGACTTCAACTGAAAGTTCCTGTATTTCGTAAGGTAACTGAATTATCTGAGAACTGTGACATCTCTTACCTTGTCCTTTGGCCACAACTACGACAGCCTCGCATTCTCCCGCAAAATCTTTGGCGTCAACGTACTGCTTTCCCTTGAGGTACTTCATCACCTCCACCTTCGGTGTCGGTTTGCCGATCTCTTCGTAGTACTACAAACAATCAGAATTGCGCATGATTAGGTTTTCAGTCTTTCAGAAACAATGATATGTTATGCTATGCAGGTGATTTCCTGAACACTGCATCTAGTATCTGTCTACCTTGACGATGTCGGCCCATCTCTCGGCGGCGTAGTCTGTCTCGTCGAGGGCGTTGAGGCCTCCGGCGAGAATGTGAGGGCCGTCGCTGGACCGGAGTATCGAGTTTATCTGCTTCATCCTCCAGCTCTCGTCCAGGTGGTCGAGATGGGTGCAGTGGAAGTTGACCTCTCCAGCCTTGGGCACCTCGATCGTGGCTCGCAGCACGTTCCTGCAGCGTACTCACGTGGGGAGACATGGAATTATATTCAGATAGCGAGTGCACAATCCAAATTTTGCTTTCATGATGCTGTGCTTTTATTTCGTAGCCCATCTTCATAGATTTATAAAGCTTTCGTTTCGTAGCCCATCTTCATAGATTTGTTCTTCATACATTTGTAAACTGACAAATCGCTATATGTGACGACAGAAAATTGTGGCACAGGTTCCTTGAAGGCTTCTTGTTTCTTCGAGTGGAAAAATGGTTCTTTTGTGTCTGAAGTTTGAACCATGTTATGAAGAAATTCTAGCGATAAAAATTCTCAAGAGTGGCTGCTTATCTGGGGATCCAACACTAGCTTCATGATTTGTGATCAGATGATCCTACAAGGCTACAAGCATCATCCAAAGACTTCAATTTTTGAAAGAAGCACCATAAGGCATCACAAAATAGCCATCTGCCTTGTTCTTTGGTTTTTAAGTTGCAGCACATGGAGTAGTTTTGGACAGAAAATTGCATAATCTGCACCGTAGCACGCAAGAAGATACTACTAATAAACATAACCGGCTATAGATCACATGGAAAACGTCGTGCAGCGTTCGCGCCATTGACCACTAAACCAGTGTCCGACTCTGGATTCGCTAAACCAACAGTCCAATCCTAAATAGTTGGGCCACTACACCAGCAAGTCCAACCGGTAGGATAACAACCAAGGGGTCTTGGGCCATCTCCTCCCAAAGACTAGCATGGTAAATAGGTATTCTCTCACCTTTATAAATTGTACTCTGCTTTATCTCACAATCGGTGTGGGATTATCCCTACAAATCTCCCCTTCACACATCGGGCGTGCTCTCTGACAACCGTGAGGCATGAGATGTATCCGGGATACTTAGACTCTGATGCCAATTATTGCTTGCGCAACATTAGCACTATCAGACTGCTAACCAGTGGCCCGATCCTAGGTAGTTGGACTGCTATACCTGCAAGCCTAACCGACAAAGCAACAACCAAAGGGTCTTTGGCCATCTCCCCTTAACTAGCCTGATAGGTATATATTCTCTCACTTTTATAAATCGTGTTCTACCTCCTCCTACAACCAATGTAGAACTATCTCAATAAATCTCCCCTTCACACATCGGGTATGCTCCCTGGGCAACCATAAGGCCAACAAATGCTCTGCCTCCTTTCACAATCGATATGAGACTATCCCAATAAATCTCCCCTCACACATCGGGTGTGCTCTTCAGCAACCATGAGACCTAAGATGCATCTGGGATACCGGGTCTCTGATACCAATTGTTACGTAGTGTTAGCGCTATTGGACCACTAAACCAGCATCCGATCCTAGGCCTACTAAACTAGCAGCCCAGCCCCAGATAGTTGTACCGCTATACCCGTAAGTCTAACCGATAGAGCAAGAATCCTGAGGTCTTGACCATCTCCCCCAAAAGACTAGCTTTTTAGGTAGATATTCTCTCACTCTTATAAATTATACTCTGTCTTCTTCCATAACTGACGTGAGACTAATCCTAACTGAAAAAAACTCTCTGCAATAACTTATATAGTGGTTCCCTCGCATGGCCAGAAGTTGCTGTCTATTGAACCCATTGCCTAGCGAGTTGTCTTGGCCAGGAAGGGCCTGCCCAGCTACTAAATTTCTCGATGGCGACTACTCGGATGCAGAGATTTCAGATTTCTCACATGACGGCAAGACTCTGCTTTTGCTTGATCACAGCGTTAGGAGAGCATTATAGAACCCAAGTTCCCCTGCCCTTCAACTGCAGCCAATAAGCACCTAACCCTCCGGACCAATCGCATGCAATCCTTTTACTAAGACCAACTAATGTGTCCGTAACCATTCCTAATCAAGGCCTAAAGCAATGTAAAGCTAATACATGGGGACCTCTAAGACGCGCATTTGCCTTCGGATTATGGACGCTGCAAGGTTTGCCAATGGAACAGCTCACCTAATCTTTATAATAAACAAGTAGCTAGTAGCTAATTTACGCATCAGATTCAGATGTGGCATACTTACTCCATTAAGCATCTTGCTCCTTGTCGGATATGTAACAGAGTAACGCACCATGATCTGGTTGACTAACTGGCAGGTAAAGCCAGGTGCCTACTACCACTTTTTGCTCAAAACATGGGCGAACCGGGAGAATGGCCGTTTCAGAAAAGACATTCTCCAGCAGGATAGCAGACTACTGTCCGATTAGTCTCGTCCACGGCTTCGCAAAAATTTTCTTCAAAGTCCTAGCAAATCGACTTAAGAAGGAACTGCCGGCCCTTGTGAGGTCAAACTAGTCTGCTTTCATCTTTGGAAGGTCGATTCATGACAATTTTCGCTTGATCTAGCTAATCATCAAAACACTCAAGGTCAAGAACAAACCATCTCTATTACTGAAGCTGGACATCTCTAAAGCATTCGACTCGATTTCATGGCATTTCCTCTTGCAAATCCTCAAACACACGGGCTTCGGGACAAGATGGCGAGAATGGATTTCGATGTTACTTGCCAATGGTTCCTCTAAAATCCTGCTCAATGGAAGACCCGAGAATCCCATCCACATAAGTCGTGGACTAAGATAGGGAGACCCACTCTCCCCAATGCTGTTCCTGCTAATCATGGAGACTCTCAATGCTTATTTATGCAAAGCAAATTCGCTTTTAGCTCTCTCCGTGCTAGGTGTGCAAGGCCTACAAGAGCGTGTGTCCTTATATGCCGACAACGTCATTTGTTTCATTGCCTCAACAAGACAGGACTTGTAGACAGTCAAAGAGATCTTATCTAACTTCGGGCAAGCATTCGGTTTGTACGTCAACCTTCAGAAGAGTTCGATCGCCCCTATTCACTGCTCCTAGAAGGCAATCGACATGGTCCTTCAAGAGCTACCTTGTCAGCTATCGTCCTTCCCTATGAATTATTTGGGCCTACCATTAACTCCATCGACAGATCCAGCCGCTCATAGATCGGTTCATAAGGAAGCTTCTGGCTTGGAAAGGGAGTCTATTATCCTTAGGAGGTTGTATCGTTGTGGTCAAGCAAGTCCTCTCTATGGCACCCATCTACCATCTCCTATCGCTATACCTACCTACTTGGGCAATTGAATAAATAGAGAAAAAGACGTCGCACTTTCCTTTGGAAGAGCTCGGAGGCCGTCTAGGGAGGAAATTGTCTTGTGGCATGGAAAACTGTCTGTAGACCAATGGTGTTTGGTGGGCTAGGAATACTCAACCTCAAGACAATGGGCTTTGCACTGCGTCTGCGTTGCTTATGGGGCAGAAAACAGATCAATCATGTGCATGGACTACCTTACAAGCTTCTCATGAGTCAGCCGTCCTAGCAATGTTCAAGGCAGCCACAACTGTGTGGCTTGGTGATGGCAACTAAGCTTTATTCTGGCTAGACAACTGGATTGAAGGACTATCAACGGAAGATATAGCTCCTAACATTTGTAAACTGGTTCACAACAAAACCAAGAAATCCATCATGGTCCCTCAGGGCCTGTCGCACAATTCTTGGGTGCAGGGATTTCAGGGTGCCTTTTCGGTTGAAGTAATCGCTGAATTTCTAATCCTATGGCACAAGGTCGGCTCTGTCCCCCTCCAACCACAAACTGAAGATCAATTCATTTGGAAACTAAACCCTTTCAAAGGATATTCTTCTAAATCCGCCTACAATGCTTTCTTCCTGGGCGAAAACCACTTCATAGCCCACAAATTAATCTGGAAATGCAAAGCTCCCCTAAAATACAAGTTCTTCACTTGGCTAGCTATCCACGACTACTAGACAGCTAATTGCCTAGCATGGCGTGGATTTTCCACATACACTCTTTGTCCTCTTTGTGAGCAAAACACAGAGACAATTGATCACCTTCTTGTTCTATGTCCTTGGGTTTGTCAGATCTGGAGCCTCTTCTCATGTTTTTTTTGGTAGGCCGCAACAGCCAACAAGAAGTCAGGTTCATTTGTTACAATGGTACAATGGTGGATTGCAATTCTCAAGCAAGTGCCCAAGTTTCACAAGAAAGAACTTGACTCTCACGTAGTCTTCTTCCTCTAGACGATGTGGAAAGAACGCAACGCTCGAACATTCAACAAAATCAAGACAACCGATGAAGGGATCTTATACATCCTAAAACGGGAGCTTTCTTGGCGGCACGTGGTGCGCGCGAAGTTGCCGCTAAACACGACGACAAGTGGGCTATAACCCTTGCTCCCCCGCAGTTTTCACTGCGTAGTCCCCACCCCTATTTTCCCCTCGCTTTTTTTTCGTTTTTCCTCTTCCCCCTCTCTGTCAGTCATTTTCTTTTTCCATATTTTTATGTTTCCAAAAACACTAGATCCCTAGTGTATGTACTCACTCTCTCTCTCTCTCTCTCTCTCGTTCTTTAATACAATGACATACAAATCCTGTGCATGTTTCAAAAAAAGAAAAAAAAAATACATTCTTATCAAGTATCAACTAATCAATGTTGATGCATGAGTAAAAAATTCCCCGTTATGTCCTCAGTCATTCGGAATGTAGGAGAATTCATTTGGAAGTCATACAGTTTTGTGCCAAAGTTGTTCGATTTTTTTTGGTTTTTTCAACCGACCTTTTTCTTTATATTCTTTAAACAATCATTATTTATTTAACTAATAAATCGTAACCAAAAGTTAAAAATCGTAGTATAAAAGAACGCCCCGAGCAACATGCGTCGTCGGTGCACTGATATGGACAAAATCTCAGTGCAAGCATGCGGGGGAGAGGACGCTGGTTTGTCTCAATCCCCGGGCGGTTGCGACGGCTCGTGTCCAATAATTGTTCCGACGCATGGCGAAACCAGACAACGCGGCATGATGGCGCATCTGGCGCGCACCAACCACTGTTCAACTAAAACGAGCAGCTAGTGCGTGTGTATACATAGAAAAAAAACACAGCAGCTAGCAGTGGCACAAACTGCGGCGAGCTACTGGCCGGCCGGTGACAGCTGCGACGAGTTCGTTACACTGGCAGCTGGGCCCAGATGTTCATGCGAGCTCTGACATGTGACATGTCACGAGCCGCGGTCGGGCAACGTAGAACGTACTATGGTGTACTGGTGTTACTGTTACAGAGACGTCGGCCCAGGAAGAGGATAGAACATTCAGAGTATGACATGACTTGGCAGCGCTGAATCCCATGGTACTAGTGTACTCTCGCTATTGTCTAGAAAAGAAACACAATGTACATGCGGACTCCAACGGCTGTCTCGAAAAATTTGGTGAAACTTTTTTGCCGAGTGCTCGTTTTGGAATATGGGAATGTTGTAGAAATTCCAGAGGATTTACATAAAAAAATGTTCAAAAGTTGATACATAAATTATATGCCTATTCTTTTCAGCTTTTAAAAACTATTTTTGATTTTTCTACTTTAACTAATTTTTAAATAGAATATTTTTTAAAATATGATCTATTAGTTAATTATAGTATATACTGTATTGACTTCATTCATATCGATAAAAATCACATATAAATTTCTATTACTACGTAATATCTCACATAAATAACCCAAAAATCATAAGTCAGAGTCAAACGCTATAAACTTTTCAGCCAAAAAATAGCCCCATATACCGTGAATCCATCGAAGCACACGCAAGAAATGTTTAAGTGAAGGAACTGACCGGAAGTCGGACTGGTCGGCGACGCGGTGCGCCTTCCAGCGTTTGATGGGCCAGCGGGAGAGGACGGCGTTGCCGTACTCGGGCGCCCAGCTCTCGGCGAAGACGTAGCGCATGCCGAGCCCCTCGGCGAGCTCCGACAGCGGCCGCATCCCGCGCTCCTCCTCCGCGCGCACGTTCTGCAGCCCGATGATGTCCGCGCCCACCTCCCGCAGCACCTCCTCCAAGCTCCGCTGACGTGCCTCCGCCTCCGCCTTCTGCTGCTGCTGCTGCTGCTTCTTGCCTTTCCAGCTCCCGTTGCCGCTCGCCATGCCGAGCTTGCTCCTCTCCCGGGAGATCTCGTTGTCCTGCAGGTCGATGGACACGCGCGCCTTGCTCGGCGACCGCGCCAGGCTCGCCTGCGCCTTCAAGATTCCCTTGGGCCGCCGCGCGCCGGCCGTGCTGCCCGCGTGACCGGCGCCCCGACGCGCCGCGTCGCGCTCCCCTCCCGCTCCCGCTGCTGCCTCAGGGGCCACGGCGGGCGCCATGTTGAACATGGCCGCGTTGAACGTCGCCACGCGGATGGTCACCACCTGGCTCTCGCCCGGCGCCGAGCCGCCGCCGCCGCCGCATGGAGTGGCCTTGCTGGAGCCGCCCAACCGGCGAACGGCCACACGTGTCTTGGACACCGCCGCCGCAGCACCACCATGGCGGCGCCTGCGCGGGCGCGGGTGCAGCGCGCGGAGGCCAGCGAGGACGTGGCGCAGCATGTGCCTCAGCGCGGCGACGAGCATTCCACTCCGCCGCCGCCGCGACGGTGCAAGAAGTGTGCGCGCGAGCGAGCCTTGCGTTTGCTTGCTTGCGCGTGTGCCCAGTGGCTCCGCGACGAGGGGCTTAGCGTAATATACTACTCCACGGCTGCCTAGTGGCACGGGACGCCGAAAGCGACGGCTCGCGTTGCTTCGGCTGTGGATTACAGGTAGTTACACGGGAAATGGCTCCCGTATTCGTATGCGTGTACGTACGCGCGTCTGGTCACAAGTGAGATCTGTTGCTTACTGCAGCGTTGTCGTTTCTTGTATACCTACCTGGCTACCTCTTCTTGACGCATCCATAGTATCTTCTCTGGTCCCTCCTAACTTTTCCTTACGTCGTACTCCCTCCTCCATTGTTTTTTCCTTAGGTTTTTTTCGCTTTTTACGGCCTCAAGGTACGATTTTAACCGTTGTTCTTTTTTACTCAACGTACATTGCTACATACCAATAAAAGTATAATATTATAAAAACATTTTTAATAATAAATATAATAACATGATTTTTATATAATCAATCTAGATAGTTTTAAACGTATTCACGGTTAAATTTTACAAAATTTAACGGCACATATTCTAGAATGCCAATAAAAAATAACGGAGTGAGTATTATAATACGTACAGAAGCAACTAACGGATCACCACAGTGAAAAGTTCATGCAAGAATGTTCTCATCACCAGTGCTGGTGCAGTCAGGCGCTGTGCAAGTGTAACTAAGCTCCCATTCGTACCAGCAGCAGTCTCTATATATAATACACCACATGAAACACATTCAGGAAGAATCAAAATTAAAAAAAAACAAAACTTGGTGCTGGGATGATCATGACACTACAGTTGCGAGCAGTGCAGCGGTGACGCAGCAGATATATAATGCTACTTTTGGATATGGAACAAACAGAGTACGTATATTGAAATCCAATTATCCAATCGATCGATCCATGCAGCGCTTGCTGCTTTCAGTTTCGTTAGAGTATCAGGACGGGCCCCTGTAGCGACCGGCGAGTGCCTGCCCATTTCGGTTCATGAGAGAATTCTCTCATCATACAAAGCAAGTCGTCACAGCTCACGCCAGGAATTTGTTGGGTATGGCTTTCACCTCCCGCGGTACAGGCTACGGTCTGAGTTGAATATGTAACTGGGATATAAATATGTTCCGTCGATCTTGTAACCTTATAATCATGAAACAAGATAAATTCCACGTGTGAACGGAGTCGCCGTGATTCGGCTCCCTGGGACATATGCATTTCTTAATATCGTTATCAAATTTTCGTATCTCTTGTATATATTTTTGTACTTACTGTGATCGTTCTCTTGTGTTAGAGCTGTTGCCGGTTCCCATAGAATTATAAA
Organism: Dendrocalamus sinicus; assembly: GCA_036346575.1. Classification (NCBI taxonomy): domain Eukaryota; kingdom Viridiplantae; phylum Streptophyta; class Magnoliopsida; order Poales; family Poaceae; genus Dendrocalamus; species Dendrocalamus sinicus. The sequence continues at coordinate 2,375,809 of CM070660.1, read as the reverse complement.
TGTGCATAAATTTATCGTTAGGGGTGGACCAGTGAACGGACTTTTCATTTCTGTATGGGAGGTGTATATATGTTTTCCTTAATAATGATTTGCACAACTTTTAAAGCACAATCAATGGTGGATAAATGTTACTTATCTCTTTATTTACTTTAAGATCAGTACTACTCTCGTTAAAGAGGAAAACATGGAAACACTGTAATTTGTGTGGAGGTCGAAACGGTTATCATCTGATGTTGACGCTGGAGGGTAGAGAGGTTTGCACTTGCACATGATCTCACTGGATATTTCATACGGGGAATAGTTATTTAGCCTTGCTGAGGTTAAAGGATGGCGACATTTAAACAGGGTTTACTGGATGTTAGTGTGACGTTTGTGCTATGTCTTGGCCGCTTATTGTTGTTCTCTTCCCAGCAAACACTGTAGTGTTTATTGTTGCTAAAGGGGTCTATACTTACCATCACCAGCAGGGGCGGTTCTGCCGTAAGTCATGGGTATTCACTTGAATACCCAAAATTTTTACCCAAAATTTACTATGTGCAATATATATATATATATATATATATATATATATATATATATATATATATATATATATATATTAGTAGTTATGTCAAATCCGTCTTGTTCATATTCAGTCAGCCTAAATTATCGCTAGATCCTTTTAGTCTATTTCCCTCTCCCAAGCCCGAATTAGCGTCAAACACTGGACTAGGCCCACTATCATGATTCACATGACATATGGTAGAAATTCTATGTCTCACTCAGTCTCTTCTCTCACTCAAGTCTCTCCTCTCTGTCTCTCTCCATTTGGTGGTGTAAGAGCTTCTGGTCTTATAGAAGCACTAGAGCGGTCGTTTCACAACGCAAGTCACCTTGCCATCGCCACTCGCCAATGCGGTGCATCCGCATAGGTTCACCCTCCCCGATCTAGTGACCCCTATCATCCTATGGTGTCATGGCCTCATATCCCTAATCCGGTAATCCCTCTGTCTCCTTCTCCCCTAGCGATCTCTGATTTGAAGTAAAATTATGCGTCTAAATAAATATGTGAGTTGCATTTTGCTTAAAGAAGTGAGGTATCTATAATGATTCTAAAGTTTTTGCATAGTAGTTGATTATATTCTGATGACTTATGCATCAATTATTTAGAAAATATATAAGTGTTATCAAGTTTGTCATGTAGCTTGATGTGTTGGACACTTGGATGATTTGATCCTCTTTGATGTCTGGCTATCTAATCCATGTTTTTAACATACTACTTAAGTTGCTTAGTTAGAAACCATTCAACAAAGTATGTTCACGATAAAAGCACTTTTGAACTTCCGCTTGGGAATGCAAAAATCTAACAAAGAGAATTGTCTTTTAACTTAATTAAAGTATCTCGTTGTGATTGTACAACTCTATTGTAGAATTATTCCGATGTGAACTTTGACTCAGGTTAGTAGTTCTAGGGAAACAATTCATCTCTAATTCTAATCATCATGGTTAAAACTAGTCTTTTAGTTCTGTTTTTCACTCATTGCTGAAGTTGCTTCCTTTTTGTGTGCTTGTCTGCATGACATTATATCTCGTTTCCAAGGCATGAAGCATCGTCGTGTTAATTTTTGATTATTTTAGATTTTCTTTATATTATTTGAGATGTTGTCTCTAATATAAACAATTGTACTTCAATTTTCGCTACTGTGGACCTTTTATGTTTTCAATTGAACAATATTTTGTAATTTCGAATACCCATCTTAAAATTTCTAGATCCGCCACTGATCACCAGTGCATTGAAAACGATTAAAGATCGACCAATAAGATTGATTCCAGTACAAGAGCTAGAGTTTTAAGAGCAACTTAAGTCTACGAACCAAAAGCAGCATTTACCCTCGTAGGAATAACTGAACTTATACCGACACGAAAAGTTGTATGTGGAACATGGACATATACAGAACCTGTTTATGAAAAGAAACAAACTAAGGCACTGTTCTCTTTTCAGCTTCTAAAAATTGCTTTTCGGCATCTAAAAACTGTTTTTCGGCTTTTCTACAGTAAGTAGCTTTTAAACGGAGTATTTTTTCAAGATAGGGTCTACTAGTTAATTGTAGTACATACTTTACTGACTTTATTTATATTGGCAAAAAACCACACGTGAGTTTCTATTACTCTGTAATCTCTCATACAAACAGCCCAAAAGTCGCAAGCCGTAGTCAAAAGTCATAAGACGCAGCCAAAAAGAACAGACCCTAAAACTCTATTTTCTTGGTATGTACGGCATGTGGACGGTACAGGTGCTAGGTATATATGGATTCACACCCTGACCTGTATATGCTCTTACTTATTCTACATTTCTACTACTCTATGTTCAAACATTCATGGCTCGGTTTACTCAAGCAGTGATCTCATTTCCTAGAAGTATTATCCTGTCTTTAGGGGTTGACCTCCCCTACCTCCAATTTCTGTTGGAACCACTTGCAAAGCATGCATGTTTCTTGTCTGCAACTTTGCATGGGTGGTAGGTGTAATTGTGTACTCCTGTAACAAAAACTTTTGCTTTATCTTTCAAGAGCATCCGGCCGGATTAGTTTAGCTCATTGCAACCTCGTTCGTCGTACATTCCTGAATTCTGAACTATGATAAAACCCAGGCTCACTTCTCGAGATGGGCTCTAGGCCTGTAGCTTTGGTTTGGAACAAAGGCGTGTAGATGCTGTCCCCTTTTCAGACACGATCACAAACTAAGAATCAAAGTTCATCAGTGCCAATCATAGTACTACTAACCTTCTTCCACAGTAGCTTCCTTATCGCCATTAAAGTAATTAGTAGGTTAAGCTTTCTGGTCTGAATGATGTCAATTAGTATTAGTATTTGTTAAAGACTTTAGTCCTGATTAGTAGGTTAAGCTTTTCTGGTCTGAATGATGTCAATTAGTATTAGTATTTGTTAAAGACTTTAGTCCTGCGTGGCAAGATAGAGATTTTTTACAGTACATTATACTGATAGTAGAAGAGTGGTAATAGAAATAAAATCTGATTGCTGATTTGTGAAGATATTATAGACTTTAGGATACCCGTGTCGGATGTCCTCGGCAGCAATGCGCCGGACTATAATGATGTCACTATCGTCAAGCCCCCCGCGCGCGCAAATGTAGCATTTTTTTTCACCACATACTACCTGATTTGGGAAGAGTTTCTTAGGCTAATTTGTATTTCACATTTCTTTATTGTAGTGGATGGAGCGAAAGTCAGGGAGGACTACGTGGAGTAAGACGAATTCAGCTTCGGGAACAGGGGAGCGATAGAGTAATTTGGTTGCGTCGCACACACAGGGCTGTTCATGGTGCTGCAGCCGTGGATCATAGCGTCCGAGAACAAGGTGACGACGTGCGCCATGGCCATGCGGTTCCTGGCTAGCTCGGTCGTGATGACTGCCGCGTGTGGTCATGGCACTCGTGCCGCTCGCACTGCCGTGCACCAGTCGTAGGTGATCCCGACGAGAGTGTCACCAGGTCTCGCATGATCTCCAGCGAGATCGGGGATACAAAGTCATGAAAATTAATTATATGCTATTTGTTTCGTTTATAATTTTACCTATTTGAATATTCTATTACTAGTAGTGTGGATGGCAGTATAACTAAATCCTAACTAATTTGAACCAGTGGATCACAAAGATTGGACGACTCATATTCATTTTAAAGTACAGTAAAAGAGCTCTAATAATATTGTACCGTATCTAGCTATTGTTCTACTGTAGCACTCTAATGCAGTTATTATTTGATAAAACAGGAATTTATCCTATTTTGCTGGATAATAATCACATACTAGTGTCATTACCTAAGTTAGAGGTGACACGGGTCGTTACAACACCTAAGAAGGATGTATCAATTAATGTGTTAGGGTTACGATCGTACTCAAGAGTTTCTATAGGATTTTATCGATTCTTCTGAATGTAAATGTTTTGGAGTTAGATGCCTGTAAATTTATTGTAGTTTAGCCATTAGGTCATATTTTGATTCAACTAATCCTTTCTAAATACTCATGATTTGTGAGCATGTATGATACCTTTTCTATCCACAACCAAACTCCTGTACTGTTGTGGAAAATACGATGGTTCTATTCTTAGATTGGGGTCGTCACAGAATCCAGGTCTCTAGCTTTGGTTTGGAACAAAGGCGTGTAGATACTGTCCCCTTCAGACACGAGCACGGACGAAGAATCAAAGTTCATCAGTGCCAATCATACTACTACTAGCCTTCTTCCACAGTAGCTTCCATATAACCATTAAAGTAATTAGTAGGTTAAGCTTTCTGGTTTGAATGATGTTAATTAGTATTTGTGCAAGATTCGTTAAGAAATTTCGACAAAAACGATCGTTGAAACGAACCAACTCTCCCGGTCGTCTCGCCTTTAGGAAAGCTCACGGGGAAAACGAAAGAACCTTGGCCTCTCGATCGATCGTCATGGCGACATGATGCATGCTTGGACAAGGGAAAGAAGACAAGTCGTCATAGGATAAGAAAGACGAACATGCATGTGAAGAAGCCGCGAGGGCGTCAAAAAGCGCAGGGTGCGTACCTAAAAGTCGAGCAATCTACATATACTTCAGGCTCTCACACAGCTCCACCCCTGTTCTTCACCACCATAGAAAAGCTGCCTCACTCCACCACCGACGTCGTCGCACCAACCGCCACCCAGACACTCGATCGGAGTCTGTACCCTGTAATCTTTCAGATGTTGAAAAATCGGAGTGTGAATTATCGGTTTGGATTTGGTGTGACCACTGTCACTCGTATCCAAACCTGCAGAGACTGGTAGAGAGAGAATTCAGAGGATGGTTTCTGAAGATGACAGCTAATCACATGGTGTGGTTCTTTATAGAACTAAGAGACTTTGTGCAAGCGCCGCACACGACTAAGGGCAGAGCCGCACGTCTATTAATATAGATGCCGGCAAAGCCGGTCGAGTACAATCCAAACCGAACCATAGTTGGTTTGGGAAGATTACAATTAGTTTAGAAAAAGCTATAAAAAAGAAACAAACTAATTGTATACATAGTTGTACATTCTATATTTAACACCCGTTCACAGTCGCAGTGGGAGGATCTCGAACACAAAGACTGGATCGAAAATCTATGAACATGTGCATCGGCAGACACTTGGTCATCACATCGGCGAACTGGTGAGAAGACGGCACATGCAGATGCGCACATGGCCAAGCGACACTTTCTCGTGGATGAACTGAATGTCAATCTCAATATGCTTGGTCTATCGATGCTAGATGGGGTTGGAGGATATGTAAATGGCACTGGTGTTGTCGCAGTAGACGGCAGTGGCAAAAGCGAGGGGGTGATGTAGCTCCTGTAGTACCTGGCACAACCAGCAACACTCGACAATGGCATGTGCCACAGCGCAGTATTCAGCCTCAACACTTGAGCGAGAGACATTCATCTATCACTTGGAGGACCATGAGACCAAATTGTCACCAAGGTACACACAGTAACCAGTAGTAGAACGCTTGGAGTCAGGGCAACCAGCCCAGTCGGCGTCGGAGTAGGCCATCAATGAGGACGGGGAGGAGGCGCCAAGGTGAAGGCCGAAGTCGATGGCACCTTTGACATACCACAAGATGCGCTTGATAAGCACAAGGTACCGCTCACGGGGATCGTGCATGTACAAACATACCTGCTGCACGGTGTAGACCAAATCCGAACGTGTGTGTGTCAAATACTGAATAGCACCAATGAGGCTTCTGTACTTAGAGGGGTCAACAACTGGCGCCAACGAGAGTGGCGAAGGGTGACAGTCTGCCATACTAGCACGTTGAAGAAGATCAGCAGCATACTGGCGCTGAGAGAGGAATAGGCTGTGAGTAGAACGGGTAACCGAAATGCCGATCAAAAAAAATGAAGATCCCCAAGATCGGTCATGGAAAACTCAGAGTGGAGAAGATGAGTTATTTTGTGGAGCAAGGAAGTGGACGAGGCTGTGAGAATTATGTCATCGACATACAACAGGAGGTATGCCTCGTCCTGAAGTACAAAGAGAGAAGTATTGCAGGCAGAAGCAATAAAACCTAGGATGCGGATATACAAAGCGAAATGCTGGTACCACCCACGAGGAGCTTGTTTGAGTCTGAATAAGGACTTCTGTAGATGACAAACATGGTCCAGGAAGGAGGGATTAAGAAAAGCCTGGAGGTTGCTGGCAGTACACTCTCTCATCAAGATTGCCATAGAGAAATGCGTTCTTAATATCCAGTTGGTGAATGGGCTAGGAGTGAGAGGTAGCAAGACTCAAGACAACACAGATGATGGATGGTTTGACGACAGAACTGAAGGTCTCATCGTAACCGACTCTGGGTTGTTGGGAATATCCACGGACCACCCATCGTGCTTTGTGGCGAGCAAGGGAGCCATCGGAATGGAATTTTTGTTTGAATATCCATTTGCCAGTAATGACATTAGCACCACGTGGATGAGGAACGAGAGTCCAAGTTTGATTGGCAACAAGAGCTTGGTACTCATCGGTCATCGCGTGGCACCAATTGGCATCGGCGATAGCACTCCTATAGTTCGAGGGAATAAGAGAAATAGAGGAGTGCACCACGGATAAACTAAGACGATCAACCGACTTAATGATACCTGTGGTAGCGCGGATCACCATGGGTGAGGTCTAGGCACAGATCGGGGAACAGGGCCTGCTAGGTGAGGATAGGCGGCAGGGTTGGCTGGACAGGTGATAAGGCCGACCGGAGGTACAATAGGTACCTCTGCGACGGCCGGGTCCAGTGGTGGCATGGTGCTAACCAGAGGTACATGTACCTCAGTGTTGGTTCGCGAAGAGCGAAGAGGAGAGCCGGCTGGAGGTAAAGGTACCTCTGCTAAGATGTATAGGGACAAGACAAGCGCAAAGAATGCCATGGCGAAGAAGAAAATCAGAAGTGGCATTATTAACAAATTCAGCGCCGTTGTCAGCCTGAATTGATTTGAGGGGGAGACCAAATTGAGTTTGCACATAAGCGTGAAACCAGACAATAATGGAGTATACATTAGATTTTTTTTCTGAGTGGGATGGTCCAACAAAAGTGCAAAAAATCATCAATAATGACCAAATAGTATTGAAAACCCGAGATACTTAGAATACGAGATGTCCAAACATCTCAATGTATTAACTCAAAAGGGGATGATGACAAGGTAACAGAACTACTGAACGGGAGGCGCACATGTTTGCCCAATTGACAAGTGTGACATAGAGCTCGATTGACTTTATTACAAGTGATAAGCGATGATTTTTGTAAATTATTGAGGGCAGGAGCATCGGGGTGGCTGAGACATTGGTGCCAAGTGGAGGACGGTGCGGCAATGGAGAGGAACGTGTGTGCCGAGGACGAGGGTGAGGGTGGCACGAACATGTAGAGGTCTCCATTGCTATTGCACCAAAGAATCTCATGCCGCATCCAGGTGTCCTTGACAGGAAAACCACGAGAGTCAAATTCAATGGGCATGAATTATCTTGAGTGAATTGGACAGATATGAGATTTTTCAGTAGTGAAGGAACAAGTAAAACATTGTTTTAGAATGAAGTTGGACAAAGTAGTGGGTAGGATAGCGGTGCCACGAACTGAGACAAGTACTATGGCGCTGTTGCCTATGGTGACAAAAGATGGAGAGGGTAGGGGTGGGAGGAAAGGAGATTACCATCTGTTGCGGTCATGTGCGCTGTGGCACCGAAATCAACGATCCACTGCCCCGGAGCCTGAGTGGACAGCCTGTTAATGGCAGCAATCAGGCCGACTTGATCCAAGGAGGGCTGCATGGGCATTGACGGGGACAGGTGGGAGGGCGCAAACAACGTATGGTAGGTCTAGAGGTGTGTCGGCAGGCGCGGACCCAGAAGGCTAGCACTACTGGTGGCAGGGCGCCATTGCGACACATTAGGTGGCATGCCCCATGGATTGAAGCATATCTATGGACCTTGCGGCTGGGGGGGTCGGTGCCTTAGGGCCTGATGGCCACTGGTGCTTCCCACGATGGTTCTTGCTGTCGCGTTGCTTGGAAGAGCCCGATAACACGCTCGTGGATGCGCCGGCTGGGGCCTGGGCACACCCACCCGCACTGCAAGTCGGGGGTGGAGTAGAGGCCATGAGTGCAATGCTGGTAGTAATGCCGGTGGCGTGGGTCGTGCGCATCTTTGCTAGCAATAGGGAGGTGTGAGCCGAGGCGTAGCTGGGGAAGGGGTCCTTCCTGGTGAGGATGTTTGCCTAGTGGCTGAGCCGTGGGGTGAGCTCGTGGAGCAAGTTGAGGATGAGTTGAGGGTCAGAGAGGGGGTGACCGACGTCACGAAGGGAGTCGGCAAGCTACTTCATGCGTTGACAGTAGGTCGAGATGGACATGTCGCCCTGAAGAAGCGTGTGGAACTGAGTGCTGATGTAGATGGCACGCGGTTCTTTGTTGGTGCGGAAGGCACCTTCGACGGCAACCCAAAGATCACATACATGGAGGAGTTCTTGACGTTAACGACGTTGAAGGAGTTCATGGAGGAGGCGAGTGCCGTGGACATGACGTTTGTGGTGCTATGGGCGACCTCGGTCGAGGCCATGGCGTGTGCGCGGTGGGGTGGGAGCAGCGGAAGGTGGGTGACGGCGGCGGGAGCTGGCAGTCGGGTAGGGCTAGGGCTAGGGTTTTTAGGCCAAGAACCTAAAGTCTGATACCATGTAGAATTGAGAGACTTTGTGCAAGTGCCGCATATGACCTAGGCGCAAGTCTATTAATATAGAGGCCAGCAGAGCCAGTCAAGTACAATCCAATCCGATATATATGATAATTGATACATATGACTATTAATATAGTTGGTTTGAAAAGATTACAATCAGTTTGGAAAAGCCATAAAAAATAAACTAATTGGTGATTCCCAGAAGAACTGATTAGAGAAGATGAGAATCCTTGATGTGATTGATGAGTACATATGATAATTGATACACAGCTAGCAAGTGCATCTGTACTTGCTTGATGGTTACGCTGGGTGATTATAAACATCTTATACAGCATGCAGCAGTAACCGGTGCTGTTCTCTGTCAAATCAGGTTAGCCCAACCTTGGCCATTATTTTGTGGATCAGGTCTACTTATACATTTTTTAAACAGCTTTCATGGCAAAGCAACCCTAACCATAATTGCTATGCCGAGCCGCCGGGCTCCATAATCTTTTGGTATGCCAAGCAAGTAAGCAACTAGCTTCCGCCGGCCGCTCTACCATGCCGTGCCGCGGCCTCCACCTCAGATTCCCCGGCCTCTCATTCGAAGGTCTCCTACTTGTGCGCCTCGGTCTACTACACTACTGTGATATACTAGTACAAGATGAGTTGAGCTCATGTGACCTATGTGTGCGTATGAGCGCACGAGAGTTTAGTCCCATCTTATCAAGGTTGGGCATGACCAAAATATAAACCATAGAGCTCCAAGCTAAGGTGTCAACTCTTGGTTAACCATTTTGCATAAGTTGAAAATAATATACAAACAAGTTGTTGTGGATGTGACCCTGGGTGTGACGAGCCGTATTTTTATCAAGGGGCTGAAAACAATAGTCAACGAATTATTGTTCGTTTAGCCGATAGAACACCGTTTTAACGAATAATAAGCCGATTAAAGTGTTGCAACAAAATAATAATTAGAGACATAACATAATATTACATAAAAGTAACCACGTAGGGCTAAAGTCTGATACAAGCCACTCTAGCTAAATTATTACAATACCAAAAATACAGTCTAGTCTAACTTCTAATTATACAAGAAGTACTGAATATACATACAATACACTAAAATTACAAGTACTCATTGGTTTGAGATCGTGCTGCTCCTAATTCTCTAGTAGTCCCAAGTCTCGTATAAGGGGTCAACCTCATACGACTCATTCTCAACACAATTTTCCTCCTACTCGGGAGAGAGCTTATCCGAGTAGGCCTCATCCACCCAAGTGAGTATCCAAGCTGGCCATCCTCTAACAAAAGGAAATAATAGCAAGAGTGAGTACAAAGTACTCAGCAAGCTTATATAACAAAGATGCATTGTATGATCATAAACTAACATTTCTTGAAACATTCTCATTCTCATACCATATAGAAAATAAATGTTTTAGGTTGTGAAGAATTTTGAATTATTAATTTAGAAATCTACTAAACACTCGTATAAACATATAAAAACTTCTATTGGTTCCTGTAGCCTCAAATACAGAAGACATGCATGAATTCATGATTTATAGTATTACACAAGCTTGTACCATTTTACCCATAGTCAATTTGATTCTTGTAGCGAATAGATTGTCGCATTTTCTTAGATGCAATGCCCAAATCAAAGTACAAACTTTTACCTCTATATCAGTATATTATACCTCCACCTAACTACTTATAATTTTTGGTTTGAGACAGAGCTTATCTCTTACGACCCAATGTTCAATTGAGATCTCGTCCGACACTCCACATCACCAATATATGCATTGAGCATATTCTTTATGGCCCAAAATACAATTGAGACCTTGTTCGTTTCTTTCTAGATAAATCTACATACTCATTTGTGAAGTGTATAATAACCTCAATAGAGTTACTGATTAAGCCCATCCTTAGACAGAATAATTGTTGATATGACTAATACGGTCCATTACACGAATAAAATTTGCAAATCCTTATATTTTATCCCTATACAGAGGGTCCCAACCTTACCCTCTTATCACCTGCCAGAGGCACCCTCTGCCCACCCTTTTACTAATCCTTACATATCAACTACTCCATTAGTCGAATGCTACATCGTTTCATTTCTTTTTCATAGCATTCATCTGATTTAAACATGATTTTAAATTTTTATGCAGGGTGATAATAATTTAATAGGTAAATACTTGTTTTACTGAAGATACTCTGCTCATATGCTCAAAGATATGCTTGCCTAAGTATGAATTGAAGTTTTGGGTTCCTAGGCCACTTAGATAAAATTTGCACTCCAATCCTGATTCCTTTCCTGAAAATTGCCCTCCAATCCCGATTCCTTTCCTGCAATTAATACGCGTGTGATGGTTTAATTTACTAGTACTAAAGAAAATGAACATGTAGCTAAATAAATAAATAAATTATACTAAGGCACCCTCGTGCGGTCCTCAAATTTTATTTTAGTTAGTTGTAGATTTTTATGACTTAATTGCTATTTAAAACGTCACATACAATTTTAATCGCTATGTACAATTTTAATTAGTCGTGTTTAGATTTTAGTCATTTGGCGACACTTATTCTTTTTTAATAGTCATAAATATTCGCTAGTGGTGTACTATGATCTAATATGACTAGCAAATTTTTATTAAGTAATTAACATGCAACATAATACTCGGTGTTGAAAATTCATGAAGAAAAATTTTTACTGCACATGTTTCTTCTCTCTCCTCTTTTTCTTTCTCTGTTTGGCCAAAACCTCCCCCGAGCCATTCATTTCTTCATCCTTCCTTCCCCTTTTCTTTCTTGTTTTCCCCATTCCTGGCACTCAATCTAGCTAGCCTTTACTTGGGCTCCCACCGGTGCCGACTATCTCATGCGCCTCCATCCACCTCTACCCTGTGTCGCCCTCCATGGCTCTAGCTGCCACACCCCTAGCCTCCGCCTAAGCTCCTTGGGCTCGGCCATGGCCACCCCCTAGCTCGGTTCGGGGCTGAACACCGCGTCCCTAGTGCCACCACATCCTTCCTCTTCGGCTCCCTACCGGCCCCAACTACCGGCTTGGTCTCCTCACAACTGGCGTTGGCCCCTGTGAGCAGCCGCCCCCATGGCTCAGTGCCTCCTCCCCATTACTTCTCTGTCTACTCCTACTTCTCCTCCTTGACTTCTATCCCTATTTCTTGATTTGCTTAATTTTAAACTTATGATTTGAGTTGTTTTTGATTTGAGGATGGTGAAGGTGGTGCTATCGCGGCTTGCTACAATGGGGCTCGAGACCTTCCCGTAAGCTGGGGAGCACGAGTTAGTTGTCGAGTGCACGTGGTTTGGCCCGTCACCACGGTGACTTCCCTTTGGTATACTCCTCTCTACCCTCTTTCTACTCTGTGTGCATACTCCTTGTGATGGTTAAGTGATGCTATTGATGGCTATGTGATGCTCTGATGGATGCTTATTGGGTATGTTGTGCTCGATGTGTGGTCTTGAGAAAGTGATGAAAATACTAAAAATGGGTTTATGGGCTTCCTTTGTCAGTTGTTGGTTGGCTCAATTTGGGGGGGGGGGTGGATTGAATGTTGGCTGCGGTGGTCGCTTTCTTGGCTTGCTATGCAGATGTTGCTTGTGGTAACTTGTGGCCTTCTTCTCCTAGGGCATGATGTCTTGCCACCTTGTTTTTTATCCTTGCTAAGCTTGCCTTGACCGAATGGATGTGGATGTGTGAGGGTGGATCTGGAGGGGGAAAGAATGCAGAAGAAATGGAGAGTGGGTTTCTCTGGTGCTTGCTCAAGTTGGAAAATGTGATCTCTCTCTCCCCTAGTGCAAAGTGAAAATATAGGTTAACCCTGGTGCAAAGTAAAACAAGCGACAACTTACCTGGTACAAAGTGCAATTTGCTCATTCATTAATTTAGCGCTCTCCTTACACCAATGGTCGCCTGTCACTACCATCGCATCTACTGTACAAGAATGGCATGAATGATAAACGAGCCGCAATGGATTTCAGTTAACTCTATTGATCATTTTTCGGCCTTGTAACAACCATATTTTTGAGAACAAGGCCGTCGTACAATCTGCAACAACGCAAGAGTTCGGTAAAATATGTTAACTTGATTAAAATATGACCTAATGGTCAACTTTAGAGACTAAAAAGAAGTATAAGCCCAAAATTTAACTTACAGAGATCCAAAGAAAACTCCTACAAGAATGCTTGAGTGCAGTCGTAACTTAGTCCATGTCCTTTACCATATCATACCAACAGCCATTTTATGAAAATTAGGCATTGTGGTATTTCCATACTTTGCCCATGACCAGAGGCACAATTATTTGAATAGATTATAACATTCTGTAAAGGTGTACAACTTACCCACCAGATATGATTATCTCATAATATCGGCCATTACACTCTTCTGTAGGCGTGTGACTGAGTAATCATAATAAGGCCTTTTACAATGCTTAGTTCCAATGCTTTTCCCTACTTCAGAGGTATGACTCTCAGCGCTAAGAGACCCCAATTGCTAAGGAGTCTCTCCCTCATTGGTCGAGTGCGCACTCCATGTAAGGGCAGGGACCCCTATAGGTTCACCCCCACTTTTTAACTGGGCATTGACCTCGTGGGCCATCCCCAACCAGTTACGTTGGCGCAGGAGTCCACACTAAAACCAAGCAAATTAGTTGATCAGGTCTGTCTCATACTAGACTTGTGGTTGCATGATTAGATGGTTGCATGATTGGATGTAGAAATGAGCGCACATTGATTCAGTCCTTAATTGACTCAGACGAGACAAACCAACAATCTCGACCTCGGGCAATACCTGCGCTGGTCTCAAACCAACCACTAGCCCGAGTCTCCATTTTATAAAACATTCCCTATTTCCAGTGGTAACCCATGTTACCACTACCATTATTATGTTTCAAATTTCATTTGGCAATTTTTATGTCATATTTACTATTACCTCTAAAGCATACCTGAGCACATTCATAACCTAGCATTATTACCATTATAAGTATCCTATGGTGACAAGGAAAAAGCATACTCAAGAAATGAATATAAAAGTAGTTAGGCAATCTATATACATTATAATGGCAAGTATGCATTTGTATTTGAAAACAAAATATTGCATTTGCAAACTAGGTTTAATATGATCAATATAAGGACTTGCCTCCTTTTCTGATATCTTTGATCTTCTCTGTAGGCTTTAGGCTTGCTCTCGATTACTTCATTTGTTCCTGTAGTTCTTCCGTTTACCAACCCGCTGGATCCGAATACTAGCGCAGAAAAATGAAGGCAAATAAGTTCCTACTTTACAGAATGCAAGCTGGGAACAAAACACAAATAAAATAACCGAAAGACACAGAGAAAAAGGTTTTTGTGGTCGAGGTTTAGGTGGTGCGTGGTTTGACTGATTGGAGTTGGAATTAGGTTAGGTGGGCTCGAGAGGGTCGAAAAGGCTATCTGTACTTTGAACGGATTTTTTGGAATGAACAGTAATAGGCGGACATATGGTGGTGGATTGATTATGGAACAGTGTGGTTTTAATTTTGTTGTGTTTTGGTTTGGCAGAACGGAGGTTAGAAATGAATTCACGGGATCGAAACGGTCAAAATGAGTATAATATTGATTTTTGGGCTCAGATGAATAGTAACTTGCTACATTTATGAACAGTGATTGGGTCGGCCTAAATGGAACATTGGTGAACAGTGGGACCACGGCCCGGCTCGATCCAAAAATGAAAATGCCAACTGGGTTGTTGGCCTCAGCCCAGAAGCGCACGGCCATTTCGGCCCAAGGCGCGCATGGCACAACCTGATGCGCGGCACGTGGATGACCAGGGTTCGGCCACACCACGCTTTCTTCCTCCTACTAGTGCTACACGGTGGCAGGGTAGGGCAGCGGTGGAGGTGGCCGATTGAGCGCCAGCGATGATCGACGACATCAGCCGAAGGTGTCTACAGGCTCCTTAGGACTTAGGGATTCCATTTTTGGGGTTGATGAGGCTTGAGAGGCAGTTGTTTCAACTGGCAGCGAGGAGTGATTCCGCGGCAGGGGCATGCACAGGGCCACATCGGCGAAGCTTCGGTGGGTGCTAGGGCTTTTAACCATCAAAGAGAAAGGCAAACTCTAAGGCGGTGGCGGCTTGAGCTAAAACCGTCTAGGTTAGGCTGTCCATGGAGAGGTGGTTTAGCCAGGCGGAGGAGCTCAGTGGCGGCGGTCTACAGGCTAGGGGAGGTTGGGACAAGATCGGAATTGAGTTCGGGAGGCTTTGGTAGAGCTATGGCCGAAAGAAATTGGTTAATAGTTGAGGTTCTTGGCAGATTGAAGTTTTAGGGCTCACCGGCTCCTTGCGGCGGTATTGGCTGAATCGGGGGCCAGAGGTGGAAAAGAAGGTGTGCGATAGTCAGCACAAGCAGTTGGTGAGGCGCAAGCGAGGCAACGACTGGCCAAGGGTGAGACAACACGCGGCGAAGCTAGCAGCGACTAGCGTGAACAGTAAGATCGGTTGCAGTGTGGGCGAAGCGAAGGCAGCATGTGGCCAAGGAACTGCAGTGGAGCCGCAGCGAGTTCTTGGATGGTGCCAAGCGAAGGGGAAGGTGGCAAGGCCTGAAAAAGAAAGAGGCTTTCTAAGGAGCTTTGCCAAATTGAGAAAGAAAACCAAATTCAAAGGATATTTAAGAAAGCTCAAAATTTTGAAATTTTTTGGGTTGTTTCAGGCCTTACAGGAGACGGGAGTGGCAACTGGCAAGCATAAGCATGGAAGCGTCAAATGTTGCTATTTCTTCTCAATGGAAGATCAGGACTCGCGCATCGCATTTCCAGCTCCTCGAGCGCCAGCCGTTGTGGCGGAGGCTCAGATCGTATTACGGCAAGCATCATCTTAATATTTTGTAATAGTTAACTAATACAAATTAACGGAGATTAACTCCATTCCACAGGCGCCGCTTGGAGGCGCCCATCAGCACATGCTGAGGTCAATCCCCAAGTGAAACGACCCGGTTGCGATCAGAACCTTTGCGTTGTCGGTCAGCAGGTGCTCTAAGAAAACACGAGCAACAGCACCGAGATTTGCCAGTGGCGCAGGACAAACATGGCGAGCCAGCATCATATCCATGGCACGGGTAGTAGCTCCCTGTGGAAGGCAACAGCCTTTGTATAAGAACTGCTCTGAAAATTCGACAAAAGAAAAAGAAGATTAGGGTGTGATGCACCTTTCCTTAAGTGTCAGTTAAGCTTAAATACTGGAAGCGGACTTATGTGAGCTAGTTTGCATTTAATCACCAATTACAATTCAGTAGATTGGCAGCATAACCTCCACATTCAGCAAGAGACTGGGGGGATGCTTCGCTGCATTGGCCGCTCCAGTTCGGTAGCACCATCCCTTTGATGCCAAGCTTTGTTCTGTTGGACAACGCAGGCAAGGCTTTGTTCTGTTGGACAGCCAGAAGAGGATGGCTGCAGTTCAGCAGCAGCACCTCTGTTCAGGCGACTCGCTTCTGATGGTACAAATACAGGTATCTCTGACTGTACTGTGTGCAAAGCTATTGCCGCTCTGGTGCTGCTGCAGTTAACTTTGTCGCTCCCTGCAAGACCTGACTGAGTAAATTTTGGAAAGAGAAATGAATTTCTGCAGGCCACTGAATAATTGTGGTATTATGCCTACATAATTAATGTTATAAATTGTGAACGTACGTTTTCAACATCCCGGATATGCACAATGATTATTGTTATATCATCTGTCCTATTTTCATGCTCCAGCCATAGTCTGTATGACTCTGCAGCGATTGCTGAGCAGGCATCTCGAGGATCTTGATACATAGCCACCTGTAGGAATCCAGAAAAATGTTAAGCATTATTGACATGTGGACAGAGAATACCAAAGGCATACCCAAGCAAGCAAAACCACATACAATTTAACATGATATTGTTACTAAAAACACTTTCAACGCATTCCTCTGCACCTACCACTAAGTGTGCATCTTATCTTCATTTTTTATGATTATTCTTATGACCTTCTCGTCTCTAACTACAAGTTTAAACTGCAGAAACAAATGCTTAACATCCCATGCCCCACTCTTCCATTTAACAAGTTAATAATAAGCTCATGAGAGGCATCACAGTTATCAGGGGAGCAATTTCATCCTTCTCTGAACAAAGCATGCTAAGCTCATCCTCCAGTTGTGTTTAAATGTCTTCAGGGTTCAGGCAAACTTGATGAAACCTATAAACTCATAGATCATATAAATCTCACTCCAAGAGCTGTCACAAACCAACAATTCAAAAGCTTGACTTAAAATTTCAGTTCTCGTAATAATTTATAGCTCATATGAGCTAGTAGCAGACATGTTAAACACCTTGCAGCTGGTTTTATAACATAAGTAAGAAAAGAAAGAAGTGGTAATTCTCTTCTACTCCCATATTAACTCGAATGAAGTGCTACAGCTGAATAACCAAAAAAAACGTTAAGCATGTACCCTAGTGATGAAATTCATGGTGAGCAGTCAAGTCAGATGTTTCACTATTATATACAGGCTACTTCCATAATCCAAAGCTTCACATCAGGGTTCTATTTTTATCACACAAATGAACAAACACGTGTAATTGATGTGGCTCTTGGAACTTGGGAGTAATTCAGGCAAAATGCACCAGCTAATTATTACGTACTAGACTCACCACACTACACGTTTGCAATTATCCTACACGTTTATTTCCATGAATGCTATATGCAGCAAGTAAATACTAACTTTAAAATGGATCAATGCAGCAAACACAAAGGAGGCAGGAAAATTAGAGCAGAGAAAGAAACCACCACCATGTCAACGACTTCCTGGTTGGAGAGGAACTCGAACACGCCATCGCTTGCAACGACGAAGAATAGGTGGGCCGGAGTGATCTCGACGCTCTTCACCTCAGGCTCGGCAATGACCCCAACACCCTCTGCAAGGAGGTCGCCGAGACTGCGCGTGAAGGCCGTGCCTGCGTAGAGCCCGTCGCGCGGCCACACGCGAGGCGGGTCCCCCTCGTCGGGCATCCACCCCTCCGCACCGGGGTCGCGCACGCCCTCCACCTGCTCGACCGACATCACCCGCGCGCCGCACGCCTTGACGCGCGCGCGCTCATCGGCGCGGAACGGCGTCTGGTCCCACGACAGTTCCTCCGCCGCGACGCGGCCCCCGCGCCACACCCCCGAGACGGCGCGCGAGTCCCCCACGTTCGCCACGTGAAGCGCGCCGCCGGCCACCAGGGCCGCCACGGCGGTGGTCCCGCTCATGGAGTCGTCCACCCCGGCCGCTGCGTGCATCTCCGCGTTCGCCGCGACCATCGCGTCCCGGAACGCCGCAGCGGGGTCGGCCACGAGGCGTCCGCCGTCCGCCGCGAGGAGGCGCGGGAGCGAGTCCCGCGCGAACGCGGCGCACGCGGCGCCGCAGGCGCCGTGCCCATCGAAGACGGAGAAGAGGTGGAGATCGGGGTCCCCGGCGAACCGCGTGGCCACCAGGTACGCGTCCTGCGACTCCCGCCCCGGCGAGTCCGGGTAGAGCCCGGCCACCGTGAGGGTGGCGTACTCCAGCACAAGCCCCGCGCCCGGCACCGCGGCTCGGCCGAGGGTGGCGCCGCCGCGGCTGCCGGGCCCACCTCCTCCCCCGGCGCCGCCCCTCGGCTGCCGCGTCAGGCAGCACTTGCCCTGCGCGCACCCCATCACCAAGGCTGCGTGCGGTTAGGGTTTCGGGCTCTGGGTGCGTGATGCTTCAGAAGAGGGGAGTTTTGGAAGGGGAGAGGATGTTGAATTGTTGGATTGAATTGAATGATTCAAATGCGACTATAGCACAAGAGAGAAGGCACATAAAAAAAAGGCGAAATTGCTTGGAGGATCGTGCAAACAGCTTGCACTTGCCACTCTCCACGAGCCGGACGGGAGGAAAGGGAGTATAAGGGGTTGTTTGGTTGCCACGCCTAAAGTTAGGTAAGTTTGATCAACTTTGGGAGCTGTTTGGTTGTAGCCACAGTTGTGGTAAGATTCCCTTCCAGCAAACTAGATCTCACACGTCAATGACTCAAAAAAGTGTGGCAAGATTCCCTTAGGCTTGCTAAGGTGTGGCAAAGAATTTGAGCACCTCAACTTAGGCAAGTGTGGCAATTTTTGTTGGCAAAGTGTGGCTAGCAACCAAACAGCCCCTAAGTATTTATTCTCGGACCTTTTCATTTTTATAGCCCGTTCAATTGAACTGAAAAAATATGATTTATAGCTGAAATTACGTTATAACTGATAGTAGTTTATTTAGTATAATTAAATTTAAAAAAATTAAAAAAAGGTTAGCCCATCACGAACAATGCAAATGAATACAAATAAAAAAGCTAAAAAAACCAAAAAAATCAGGGAAAAACAAAATTTAAAAATAATAAAAAAATAAGTTAAAAGTCAGAAATTCAAGCTAAAGGAAGTAGGAACTTTGTTCTTTAAGGCCAAGTTGCCCACCCTCACCCGATTATTCCAAGTGCTGAACGTACGGCTCAGATAGCGCATGATTCATATTAGTTTGTTGTTGCATCCCTTCTTAGGGGGAATATGAGTTAGCTCTGTCATTTTCGCTTTTCCGTTAAGTTTTTAGCTTTTAATTTTTAAATTCTATCTTTTTTGGTTTTTTTGCCTTTTATTCCTGTATTACTTTGTATTATTTGTGATGGACTAATATTTATTTTTTAAATTTAGTAACATTAAAAAATCATCAGCAACTATAGTACAAAATAAGTCAGTTACAATTCTAAACAGTAAAAAATAAGTCATACCCCATAAAAAAACCCAAATAAGCAGTCATAAATTCTTGGTGCTGTGTCTAGTGCAAACCTTAGCCAAGCACAATCATATAAACCATTTCAATATGGTTTGCTATGAACAGTGCGTGTGAGGCAGCCGACCATGCCATCAATTAAGCCCCGTTCAAAAGCGATGTGGTTTTGGCTAAAATAACACTGTGATAACTGTTAGCTTTTTCTTGAGTTATTCAATTAAAAAATAAAATAAAGAAAGAAATAGGAAAAAAGAAAACCATCATTATATCTCTATAGATAATACAAAAACAAAAGAGAAAAAATTAGAGAAAAAGAAAGAATTATATTAAAACCCAACGTGTTTCAAACAACTTTTATCTTCTAAAATCAAAATTATTTAAAATGAGGCCTAATTAATTCTCATCCTCCTCCTAATGTTGTAGGTCGGAACGTAACGCTCAATCGATTGGACAAAGACGCAGTGGCTCATCAGTTCGGACCCATTGTTAGCCAATCATAGACAATGCAAATAAATACGGAAAAAAGAACTGACAAAAAAGTTAAAAAATTAAAAAAATCAAAAAAAGATAAAATTTAAAATAGTAAAAAAAATAAACAAAAAACTAGAAGTCCAAGTGGAAATGAACTTATTTATGAACTATCTGCCATGGAGCTCTGGGTTTATTTGCTGCTGCTGCTTAATTCCTAGAGCTAGCTAGACAGACTTGTCACTCGCTGGCTCGCACTCACGCAGTCACGCGTACCTAGGCTTGCCTTTTCTGATCACCAGCAGCAAGTGTGCATGCAGAGGGGCGGACGGAGGGGTTGTTAGCAGGGGAATATCTCTTGTGATTGGATAAATTTGTATCATAATTTTTTTATATGTTAAAAATGTTGTTACCGTTAGTCCTATTTAGACTTATCATCAAATATAATTAATTACATTGTATAGATTATTTAACCTCCTTATTTTTAAATCCTTGTTTCACCTCTGTGCATGCAGAACTGCAGATGCAGCGATCTTCTGGTTTCATTTGTTCCTTTTAGAGCTACTCCTATCATACAAAAAGGAGAGAAGAATCACGTTCGTGATACAGAGAAAGAAAAGGCGTCTCTGTGCTAAAAAGTTAGATAAAAAGGTTGCTTTGGATCGACGTGCTTGCCCGGCGCGGCACCGCTAAATACTCACATCACATCCCTCCCTGTACATATCAATTCGTCGGTACAATCGCGTGCGTCCAGTGCATGGGCGCCGAATAGCCAGCCGGCCATGCATGCATGTTGCATGAATCATGATGTATTTAAACTAGCACGGACGGCTTTTCTTTGCTGTCTCCGTTCCGTGATACAGGTCTTCGTCCCTAAGAAGTATCGTCTTATAATATAAATGTATTATAAAAATTAAATATATAATAATTATAATATCTTTTAATCATATATCTCGTTTTAGTGCTAAATAAGTGGATGATTAGTTGTAGTATATCATTTAATAAAAATATATTTGGTCCAATAACATTACCTTTTTCTTAGATTTAATGTCTCTTTGGTCTATGTGTACCGTGGGATATGGATTTATATTGTGAAATGGAGTAGTAACTTTTTTGGCTGGAAATTGGAAGTGTGCTGGTGCCAATGCATTCTGTTACCGCATGCGTCCAGTGCATAGTGGTATGTATGGTCCAATAATTTTTTTAGATCTAGTGTTTCTTTAGTCTATGCGAATGGTGAGTGTTGTGGCTACTGACCAAACAGTAAAGTGAGGGAGTAGTGTAGTGGAGATAATGGATGAACAATGCTTGCCCCCTTCCCTATGTCCAGGGTGGGCATATATATTTCCATGAGAAGTATTTTACAATTATTCCCTTACATCCATGTGCCCCCCCACAGGGGTATCTATGTCATTACACATATCCCATTTTGGGCTTTTACAACCCTTTAACAGGCTGGATGGGTTTAGGTGGGGGCCACCCCTACAAGAGTGAGCTTTAGACTTATGCAGGGGTGAATCTAGGAGAAAAAGTCATTAGGGTCGCCGTATGCACATTGGGGTCACTCTGGGTGTGAATTAATCAAGAAACTCTGTAATACCATGATAAGCATCAACTTCTTCATTGTTTAAGCTAGATGATATTGGTGTCACTTGAACCTAACCGTGGTATGCTGGATCCACCCCTCAACTTATACTGCGGAAGGAGAGAGTAATTTTTTTGGTGGAAATTAATTGGAAGTGTTGGAGGAATAATTTATTCCCCCACTAACAGGGCTCTCTCCACGAAAGACACCTATATACAGATGAACGGACTATAGTTATGCTTAGAAAGAACAATAATACCTCTTACTTGTACTTATAGACTAGCTATTTCATTGAGGGGTATTCCAATCATTTTGTATAGGCCTGAGAGCCTATCAATACTCCATGTATCATTTATTTGTAATTTAAGCTCAAAAGGAATACAACAAGACATTTCAATTGGTGCGCCTCCGAGAAGAACCCTCGGGACCCCCTATAGGCACTGACAGGAGTAGGGTGGTTCTCTCGGATCCTCGAACCTTTATAAACCCCCGCGTCAGTTTTACCCTTGTGGACGCCGACCCGTAACACAGCTGACGTCTGTTCTCTCACTCATGTTTGGTTTCCACACTAACAACATTGATGCTATCTGTGGGGACCGTAGCTGATCGACAAAAGGCTATGGTTCCTACTAAGAAATGTTCTAAGTCCATGAAACCTCCTCTAGCTCTAAAGCACAAAGAGCTCGTGGATGACCCGTCCGCTCTCCAGAGGAGCTCAAGGCGTGTGCTATCTTCAGAGATCGGAGCCATTCACCCCTAGGCAGATAATATCCTGCATGTCCCAAGGCTACTAAGCATATACGTTCCCCTCATGCCAACCAGCGCAGGGCCCGCCCAAGGGCAAGAAGCCCGAGGTGTCATCAAAGCTCTGGGCCAACCATTGCTCCTGGGGTGCTTGACGCCACTGACTACAAGGCAATGATGAAGGCGACCGCAAGGCAAGTGGTGGACTACATAATGGTCGCCTACCATTTTCCCAGTGGCCCTCAGCACATCTCACCACTCCCAGCATCGCCCTCAATTCAAGTGGCCACTGATCCAACTGCGCGTGGAGCTTTCATATTCGAAGGAGGGTAAGGGGAAATCCTTAGAACCTCCCTCCACTCAACCACATGGTGGTGATGAACGAGGCTCCTTACTGGCTGCTACACTCGTCGAGCCTAGGATGAGGAGGAGTTCCAGGCCCTCATCGAGTTTCTCCACCTAGACAAATGTGCCTGCACCTAGAGATGGTAAGCCAACTCCCACCAGCCAAAGCAGGCTTTGCCAACAAGGTGATACCTGGCTAGAGGTGACTCGAGAGCCCCAGGGCTAAAAGTTGTCCCTCCCCTAGGGGTCCTTTAACGCCTTCAATTGAACGGGCGATTTCGCCCATCGTGGCCCAAGCATGCTCACCAAGCTATAAAGACTCATGTAAGAGGACTATGGCCAAGCTGTTTGAAAGAGCCTTTACTCTGCAAACACTAGACGTGTTCGTAAGGAAATTCCTTAAGCGCTTTTCCAAAGTATGAAGCCAAGTGATAGATGCCCCAGACTTTATAGTTATCAATGCATGTAAGGAGGGGCTGCTCCTGGGGGAGCTTAACCATGTGCTAGGAAGGGTTCCCCCGAAAATGACATATGAACTCTTCGAGCTCGTGGAGAAATACACTCTTACGACTCTCTCTCTCTCTGACAAAATGTAAACATGTGCATTGATCATTTCTGTTACTATGATTATGTAAACATGTGCAGTTCTTTGAACTCTACACAAGGCTTTTAACTTCAACTAATTATGTGACAAGAAGACAATCATTAAAGGTTAGACTATTTTGGATTAATCTACTACAATTTTCTTTTTGAGCACTGAAAAAAGAATATTAAAAATATTTTTTTTGCTTCATGTCAGTTTCTTTTAGAGTTTCTATTGGAGGCCCCAAATGCTCAAATAATGAAGCGGTACATTTTGGAAGTTCGTTACTTAACTATTATGATTGGTCTGCTGAAGGTATTAGATTACTAGCCCCATAGGCGCGGCGGCACGCCGCGCCAGCCACCGTACGTACCGAAGTAAAAGAGGCGAAAATTCGTAGCTAAAGAAAAGCGCAGGTTTTTTTTTAAAAAAAGCAAGGGGCTTTTCACAATAAAAGGAGACCAAAGGGTTTTTTTTCGCAAAAACCAGGGGTCGTTTTGAAAGAACCGAGGGCCTGTACGTAATTTCGGAAACTGCGGATCGTTATCAACGAAAAATAAATAGATGCGCAGGGTTTTTTTTAAAAAAGCCAGAGACCTTTTTGCGATAACAGATGACCTTTACGTAATTTTCGAAAAATACAGGGAAATGGACTCTCCAGACCGTACAAAAAATCGCGGCCCCACGCCTTGTAAAGAAAGCGCAGGGGCGACGTGGCCGCCCTCGCCATCCAGGAAACCCCCGGGGTTTGTTTAGGGGAGGGATTAGTTATATTTACTGCTTCTTAATTCAGAAATCATTGATGTACCTATTATCCTTTTCACCCCGTCTGCTCTGCTCCTCTTGGTTTTTTTTAACAATGGTGAATGGTGGTACTAGTATGAGAAATAAGAAACCCTGCTTTCTTTTACTGGCTCACCAACCAAAGGGTTTCCTAAGATATACGAAATTATACACCTGCAATTGTTCTTTGGTGGCTACCAGAGGTCCAGGGCTAAATGGCTTTCCATTTGTAGATAATGTGCACGGTATCGTTATTTAGAGCAACTTCAGCAGGGTCCCTACTTGAGCCATTATCCTACTTTTGAGGGCCGAAGGGCAAAAAACTCACTACAGCAGGGCCCCTACTCTGACCCTCAAAAGTAGGAAGCCCTCAAATCTCCCCCTCGAGCCCTCATTCCTGGGGGGGTCTGGAGGGAGCCCCTACTTTTCTGTTTTGACGGTTTTCGCTCGCGCGCAGGCTTTTCCGCCCGCGCCCGCTCGACCTTCCGCGCCGCCGCCCGCCTCCACCCGATTCCTCTTCCCCTCCGACGGCCTGCCCCCGCCCAGATCTCGCCACCGCCCGGCAGCCCGCCCTGCCCGGTTGCTCGTCTTCCGGCGCGGAAGCATCCGGGCGAGGCCGCTCCCGGCGATTTCCCCCTCGGCGAGACTCCTCCGTCCCCGGCGAGGCGTCTCCCTACAGATCACTCCCCGGCGGCCCTCGCAACTCCCTCCCTGCGGCTCCTCGACGCCTCGCGACGCGCTCCCCGCTCCTCCGTCGAGAGGCCAGCGGCTCCCCTCCTCCGTCGAGCGTCCCTCCCTCGGTAGCTCCCCTCCTCCGTCGAGCGCCCCTCCCTCAGCGAGCCCCTCCCTCGCGGCACCCGCTCGGCGGCTCTCCTCTTCCGTTGCCGATACATGGCCGAGTTCCTCAATAGGGAAGAAGATAAGAAAGAGGATGACGGGTGGGTCCTATGTGTCATCGCCTCTAAGAATGAATTTGAGGGCCCTGTTTTAAGGGCTCCTGCTGGAGTGCAGCCTAGAAAACAGAGCTCTTAAAAGCAGGGGGGCCCTCAAATAAAAAGTAGGGGCCTTGTTTTGAGGGTTACTGCTGGAGTTGCTCTTACAATCTAGCTGATAGAAAAGCCCAACACTGTAACTATCAATTTGTTTCTTCCAGCAAATTATGTATCGTTTGAATACCAGACTCGTTATCTCTGAAAGTAAGAATTTAAACAGTAATGTTGCTTTTCCAATATATAAATAGTTCGAATAGACACACTCCTGAAGGAAACAGTGTGAAAAAAAATCTGTTGAAACGAGTGATGAAAGCAGCGCACTAGTTATAGATGGTTTCTTTTGCTCTTAGTGGATAATCAATTTTTATTGTCCATGCGCATCCTTTCTTAATGCCTGTACTAAAGTGAAGCTTATGTAGGACTCGAGCAAAAATATCAGGATATGTGCCTTCTACATTTTTAAGGTATTACTTTATCTTTGATCTTCCAACCTTTGTAGCACTCGGCTGGCTACTATTAGCCATCTAGTGTCAACTAAAATTTCAATATCAGTTATCACAGATTCACATATTAAAGTTGCATTATGTTTGACCCTTCAATGGCTATAACCTCCACACACTTTTGTGTTTCTTGTGATATGCATTGAAAATTTCTGTCGTTGCTGATACTGTGAATGTTTTTGTTTAGTTTGCGTATTGAACATTTCAAAATCTAATCAATTTGGCACTTGATTTTGTCATTGTCGTATTTGATCTGATATTTAATCAAGCATTTGATCAGGTCTGGTTTGCTTTTGAAAATTTCTGTTGAACTAGATACTGGTAGTTAATTATAGCTTTATAAGCATTTCCCTTTAACCATCTTTTTTTTTGGGGGGGGGGGGGGGGTTCATTTTGGCTGCAGGGAAACAGGTGTTTGTTGCCAATCCAAACAAGCCTTGTTATATTATTCAAGTTTTGGTGGACAATCACAGAGAATTGTTGAAGCTACTCCACAATCTTCCCACAGGCAAAGGTACTTTACATTTCTCTACTTCCAGCTTTACTCTGGAGGATTCTATGATCTGACCAAGCAATTGATGCCTTGTAGCGGCTGGAACCTGGTTCCATTATCTAAAAAAAAGCAATTGATGCCATTAATGGAATAACCAAACATTATAATTGCAACTCAATGATAAAGGAAGATTCCTTGTTAGATTGTTGAGAGATGCAAACTACGACGCTACTAGTGCATTCCTTTTAATAGGTGAAGAGGAACAACTTGATGAGGGGAGAGAATTAATTATCAAGGAAATCGAGAAACTCGTGCACTTAGGCCAGTCTCAATGGAGTTTCATGGAGGGTTTCATGCACATTAAATACGGTGCCACATCAGCCAAAAGAAGCTTTTTGCATGAAACTAGGAGGAGAGAGAAGGAAAACGTTTCATCCCCATGAAACCTTTGAGCGTTGTTTCCAAAACGTTGGTAATCGTGTGAAATCTCCACTGAGAGCCTTATTGGGTTTCATCCCGTGCGAGCGTGCTTCTGATTGGAGAAGAGAAGGAAGAGGGGACCACAGAAAGGCTAAAATAACCTATGAAACCGCGCAATGAAACTATACACTGAGAGAAAAGACTTGTTTCATGTTTTGTTTTATATCTTGGAAACTGGGAGGTGAAATCTTGCATTGAGACTGGCCTTATCAGTATAGATCCTCGAGAATTTCAAAATTATCCTTTATAATTTCACTGGTCAAGAAAGGCAATCCCTTTCTTCCTTATTATTTTAAAGACCTCATATGTAATATGATACTCTGTATAGAGGCTGTTTATCGCAGGGAAATAGTTTGGCCAAGAATTGTACTCTTCACAAGAACACTTAGCATTGCTGTGTGCATTTATCGACAGGGTACACTGATAAAGGGAAATTGCGACAACAGATTCCATATATGGAATAATGCATAAAGGATAGATCTTGATATCTTATTTTTAGAATTTGATGTCGTATTTTCGAGATGCCTGAGTACGCTGCTCCAGTGAGATAATTTTTGGAACAACCGGGACAGAATGCCTGGCGTTTTGAATGTTTTGTTTGTTTCATGTTTGCAAATACTCTACAAGTTTACATTTATATGTTGGTGTGAGATTCGGGACTGTTCAAAGATTGACTTGCTAAAAGCACACAGATCGATTCGAATTCTGAAAGACGGCAGATGCCGGACCTATCTTTTGTTCAGAAATAAAAGAGCCAAATATTTCAGAAGATGTGCGACAATTAACAGCTACGAAAGATGCTCCTATCCTTCTTTGTAACCTGGCACTTGTTACGTATGGTATACTTTTGTATATTTTTAGTTTACGATAGTAGATGATAATTTACGGGAAGGAATTAACTGAATCCGATCAACATGGGGGTTTCTTGGTTCGCTGAGCTGAGCTGTGAGATGGCGGCTGATCACAACGGCCGGAAGATCACCGGCGCGCCGTGCTGCGGGTTGAGTATCATGAGCACACTGGGCGCGTGCACGTACGCCGGGGACAGCCGGAACGCGAACCGCTGCAGCACGACGGCCAGCGCGACCTTCGCCTCCATCAGCGCCATGTTCTGCCCGATGCACACCCGCGCGCCGCCGCCGAACGGCATGAACGCCATCTGGTGCCGCCGCCGGTGGCCAGCGGGCGCTTCCGCGAACCGCTCCGGGTTGAACTCGGTCACGTCGGCGCCCCATACACTCACGTCGTGGTGCACGGCCATGATCGGGATCAGGATCTCCGTGCCCGCCGGCACCACGCACCCGCCCAGCTCCACGTCCCGTTTCGCTTTCCGTATCATTGCCACCACCGGCGGGTACAGCCTCAACGTCTCGTTCACGATCATCCCGAGCTGCACATGTCGATCGACCGCAAGAATGAGCAAAACACCGATCGTTGCACATGTGATGTTGTGTTGTGACCATGCCTACGTACGGTTTTGAGCTTGGGGAGGTGGTCTTTGGACGGGAGGCCGTGGCGGCCGCAGACGTCGACGACCTCCCGGCGCGCGCGGTCCTGCCACTCCGGGTGCATGGAGAGGGCGACGGTCGTCCACGCGAGGAGGCTGGCCAGCGTCTCCTTGCCGGCGAAGAAGAAGCTCTTGCTCTCCTCGATGATCTCGTCCGCCGTCATGGCCGTCGTCATGAAGCTCATGAAGTCCCTCATGCCGCCCTCCTTTCTGCCGTCCTGCTGTCCATCGCCATTGCTTTGCAGGTTGATGACGAACTTGGCTAGGTTCTTCCTGATCTCCCTGACCAGTTGCCACACGCGCCTGTTCTTGCTTATCGGCAAGAATCTGAACACGTACAGCGAGCGAGCGAGCGAGAGTAGTTAAGATCACAATGCACATCGAGTGATCGAGATTACGTACAAGAATGGTGTGTTTTGGTACGTGCAAACCTGTAGCCGGGGATGTACACCTTTCTGTGCGCCTCGCTGGCGTAGCCGGCGAGCTCGTCCTGGAGCTGGAACACGGCCTTGCCGTCGTCGTAGTTCCGGTGGCCGAACGTCGCGAACGTGATGACCTCCTGCGGCACGCGTTGGTACCACTCCGCGACGTCCACCTCGGCCTCGCCGGTGGCGGGCATGCGCTCGTCCAGCTCGTCCAGCATCCGGCGCACCGTCTCCCCGACGAACGGCACGAGCAGCTTGAGGTTCTCGGTGTGGAAGGCCGGGGTGAGGATCTTGCGGCGGCGCGCCCACACCTCGCCGTGGATGTTGCCGAGGCCGTAGCCCTCGAACTGGCAGATCATCGGGTGCGCCTCGTACTTGTCGAAGTGCTCCGCCCGCGACAGCAGCACCTCCCGGATCAGCTCCGGCTCGCTGATCGTCAACCTCGGCGTGCTCCCGAACCAAATCAAATGCTTCGGACCTGTCAAAAATCAATACTGCAAATGAAATCCAAAAAACCAATCACCTGCATGATACTCACATTTCCATTTTTCAGAAACTCAGAATAAGCTTATTGCCAGCGGGTGAAGTGCGAGCACGCATTTCGCCTCGCCCCGACCGTTCGATCGAAACTCGGACGGTCCAGATGGACGCACGCAAGAAACTAGGTGCACATATATATGCAGTCAACTTTGAGAAACTCAAGCCACACCCAGCATTAATGTGATGCTCATGATCTAGTATGTATATGATGGAGTTGTATTACTAGAGCCAAGGCAGAACTGCACATGAGTATTTTCATGTGGCCAATGACTTCATCATTTCTTAACCGATGGATCAACAATAAGATTCTTCACTTGGATCAAACGCAGATGCCTGGTAGGTAGAGCTGTACATGGATATTATACTCCACGCACCGTTGAAAAGAGAGGGAATTATCATCGGTTGCCGCGAGAACTGAGATAAACTAATCACATCAACCAGAAGCAAAGCGGATACTGAACTGAAATGCTCTGGCAATGCGATGCTGCTCATATGCAGCATAGCTAGGCACAAGGCAAACATGCATGTGGGGGGCTCCGAGTTGCCCGATGGATCTGCATGGCTGTGAGCTAGCTAGCCTCTTGTTTACTTAATTAGTTTACTCGCATTATCATTGACCTACATTGACAGCCTTGTGGAAAGATTGATGGATCGATCATGGTGACAACTTCACCAAGTTTGACTTGGGAGGATGCATATCTGTTAGTTTTTGTTGCTATCATTAAGATTAAAGTGAAGCAAGTAGCAGTACTAGCAAAGCGAAATGAAGCTCACCTAATCAAGCATACTTTAAAGTTTGCGTTCTTGTTTCTATTTGCAAAAGCATGGGGGCATGTCCCCTTCTTTCCTCCGGGTTCACGCGTGAGAGTCTATGCTTTCTTTTTATACTACTATATGCAAATGCACGCACTTTAATTTCTCAGAATTGTTCATGTGAACTTGAAACAAAAATGTGAAAGTGCGCCACATATTGATTTGCCTCTTAAAAGATGAAAACCAAGCTATCAAAGAAGCTCATCAAAGAAAGAATTGGAAAGTATTAATTGCACTAATTTGAAAACCAAGGAACCGTGTAATGGCACAAGAAGAAATCAACGGACAAAGCTGAATTCGATTGATCAATGAAGAATGAACTGAAATTCAAGTTGGAAAAGAGGTGAAAGAATTATTAGCCAGTGTTGATTCTTGGTTACCATAGAGCTTCTTCCAATGGTGATAGAAGGCGAGGACCCTGGGGAGGATGTCGTGCGACGTCTGCGGCGCCATGGGGCGGGAGGAGGCCTCCACCATGAGCCTGATGAGCTCGATCGAGCTGCCGACGAAGAAGCGGTAGCCCGGGCCGCGCACGCCGTGCCGCGCGAAGTGCTGCTCCAGCCGCCGCGGCCGCCACCACAGCGCCTCCATCGCGCTCGCCGCCGCCGCGTACACGCAGATGCATGCGACGCCGACGAGGACGCTCCATTGCCACGACCACACCCACATGGCGACTGCTCCCTGTACCTCGGCCGTTCTTGGAGGCAGGAGGCCACGAAGGCATATGCCGTGCCGTTTCAGGTTTATATATATAGTTGGACAGCAGAAGACGAATTTTGCTGATTACTCCTAAC
This sequence comes from Dendrocalamus sinicus, assembly GCA_036346575.1. Classification (NCBI taxonomy): domain Eukaryota; kingdom Viridiplantae; phylum Streptophyta; class Magnoliopsida; order Poales; family Poaceae; genus Dendrocalamus; species Dendrocalamus sinicus. The sequence goes on along the minus strand of CM070660.1, from coordinate 2,345,312 downwards.
GTTTTTTATTTTTACCGTCTTCTTCGAGATGCAACTTTGACTGCTAATTTTATAACTTTACACTAAAATATACTAATAAAATTATAAACATATTTTTAACGATAAGTTTAATAATATAACTTTTGTATAGCTAATATGGATAGCTTTGAGTCTATTGACAATCAAATTTTAAAAAAAATTGATGACATGGACTCTAGAAAGTTAAGTAAAAAAAGAATAAAATATTTAGTTGCTGCTAACTTGATTAAATAGTCCTATTTGGTTATACTTTATTGCCATCCAGGCATGTTATTGTTTGATGAAGAATGGTTCGTGGGTTTGCGGATGTGCTCCCTCCGGTCAGGCGGTCACAAAAAATGTTATTTAAACCACGCTCCGAACCGTAGAAACACAGTTAACAACACACACACAACAAGACCCGCTATGTTTTCTCGAACCATTCCAGAAACATTCTGCAAAGAAAGGAAGAAAGAAAAGGCAAATTAATGAAACTGAAAAGTATGAAAACATAGTCGTGTATACTATATCTCTGTTCTTTTTAGCTGTGATTGATAGCTTTTAGCTACAGTTGATAAATCTGATAAATAGCACTGATCAATAAAAACCACATAAAAAACCAGCTAAAAAATTAAAAAAAGTAAGCCCTATAATTTCATAACACTATGGGAACTAACGGAGCCGGCCATAATCCTTTCTGCCTGTCATGCCCCTTAAGGCGTTTATGGGGGCGCAAGTTGACGGGAGGGTAGGGTGGTGGTGCCGCTGCTGCCTGCGCGTTTGTTTCTTGTTCTCTTGCTGTCCCCCCGCAAAAGCATGGCGAGAGGTTGTAGCGGTCGGGCTCCTGTCGCGGCCAAATGCGTACAGCCGCTTCCTCACAACCTGTCCTCCTATGGTCTAGCTACAAATATAGCGTGGATTTTTTAGATGTAGTTTATGTATTTTGGTTTAAATTTTCAAATTCTATTTATTCGTAAGAGAAAGTTGTGCGGTTTTGATCAATATAGATAAAATTGAGATAATATTTACTGCAATTGATTTATAAATCTCGTCTTAAAAAAATATTTACTTTAAAAATTGGTTACCGTAAACAATCAAGCTATAAGATTAAAAGAACCCACCTAATACTATGGTAGGTTGCTATGCTAGCTCCTAGTAGTATATATACCCAAAAGCAAAGCTTGGTGTGCACCTCATTTATAGTAGTATATATACTCCATTAGTTTTAATTATGTGCTTTCGTCATTTGCTGTTATTAGAACAATATTCAGAGGATCTGCTCCAAAGAGCTTAATCTTCTAGCTTATGGGTTTAGCTGTTAGATTTTTACCTAAAATTGTACTATAGCAGCTATTAGTTTTTTTTTCTAAGTCTATTAATTAAAAATAAAAAAATACCATTATATCGTCACGGACTATGCATAAGAATAAAGTGAAAAAAAGCCAAAAAGACTAAAAAAATAAAAGTAAGCCGAAATTAGATACCGACGTGTTCTAAGTGCTTTCTGACTGAAATAAACCGAAAGCCCAATCAAACAAGCCGAGTCACCGCACTGCACATATGTTCTGGCATTCTTCTGCACAGGCCTGAAGGGCTGGGGTTTGTTGCTATCTGATCCGTCAGGCACATTGGTTTCCTATAACACTAGATTCTTGTGCGGTTTAGTTTTTGTATCACGATGCGCTAATCTTTGATGGAACCACTTGCTTGTGCTAAACTAACCTGCGTCCTCCGGTTCTATATGCAATATGTCTAGTTAAACACGCGTATTGGGAACGCAGGGATTTCAGATGAAACAATTCAATTTCTTCACCAGTTATCTGGGACAAACCCCGGCCACACATGGCACACCAAGTGAGGCATTGTGCTTTTGTCAATAAATATATATAAAAATATGTAGGTTGGCCGTCCCCACATATAATTGATATTGCTATCACGAAATATACTTTCATGATATACCATTTTTCCAATTCTATAAAAACTAGCATATTGGTACTACATAATATAAATAGGGTTTTGTTAAATATCATCTAGATGTTTTCTTCCTAACTATCATCCAGATTTAGGATTGTTGGATTAGAGATCCAATGGCTGTGAATTCTCCCCCCTCCCTTAAATTCTACTTCTTTCCCCTTGAAAAATCTCTCTCCTTAAAAAAAAGAGCCTATTGATTTTTAATCCAAGGGTCACAAATTTAGATGATAGCTAGAAAGAAAACATCCAGATGATGTCTAGATACTCCTATATAAATATATGGTATATTTTTCGGCGTAAAATATGGTATATTAGTGCCTCGTAGACAATGCCAAAACCACCTATACTAGCAATCGGAGGACTTACATTGTCAATGTGACTCCGCTCGGTTGGGCCGAAAAGCTGTGGCTTATGGTTAAAATTGCCCTGTAACGGCTGAAATTTCACAGTAGCTGAAGGTGTCTTATTTAGCATAAATAAATTTAAAATTTAAAAATAGAAAAAATATACTAGGTCATCACGGACAACACAAACGAATACAAGAAAAAAGAATAGGCAAAAAAGCTCAAAAAAGTTAAAAGTTTAGAAAAAGATGAAATTTATAAATAGTGAAAAATAAGTCAGAACCCAGAACTTGAAACCGAAACAAGCGGGGCTGTAATTGTTAATGTACTTTGTGTATGATTGCAGGAAGCGTCCCTCCCTCACAAGTCACAAGTCGTCGCTTTGTTCACCGTCCCTTGGTGCGTTGAGGAAACGATCGCCTCGTCAAATCAGCAAAACCAGAGGCAAGAAATCTCTACTCGCGGGTCGCTGTGCACGGAACTGTTTTGTGCAGAACGCGGCTGTCACAAGGGTCTTTTTCTACTACCCAGAGTCGGCGCAGAGTATTCTGCAGGCCTTAAGTTTAATCTTGGTAATCAAATCGGTCAAGTGCCTTCGCCAATCGTCATTTCGTGCTGTGCTGCCTGTCACCGGCTGTGCAGTGCTCGCAGCTGGTTATCGCTGCAGCATACGCCAACGCAACCTGTTGATTCAAAATTCAGCATGTATGTATATACATATGCACAGCCCGTTGACATTGCACAAGAAATAGTATATGTGATGATGTAAATGTAATCAAGGCTCGATTGGGACTTCATTTAGCCGAATCAACTGCCAAAGTCAACATGATGCATCATCAAGCAGTGCAGATTAAGATGACGGCCTTTGTTTTTTTGGGCTGGAAGATAGACATGGGAATAGAATAGGTAAATTTAGCTGGGAACAGACCACAGCCGCCTCAATGCTTAGAGAGGCTGCTTCATTTTTTAGAGGGGCTGCTTCATTGTTTAGAGATTGAGCAACCACTAGCTTGTTACCGAGAGGTGTTGCCCTCCACCGTATCTGTTGAGAGGGTTTGATCCGATCTTCCGATGAGAACGATAACTTCAATTGATTGATATAACGTTGATGATGAGACTACTTAACTGAAACGACCAAGTCCGTCTTGCAATCGCTATACTACACCTTGTTTGTTATCAACCGCGCCAAGAACATAGTTGATCTAAAAATGAGGTTCAATTCCTGCAAACAATCAAAGAACAAATAAAAACAAGATAAAGAGCAATCTGAATATTGCGAATATCAATTAGGAACATGAAAGATTTGAGGTTTACAATTGCAGTTGTTAATCTAGTTGACACAAAAATACATGGCGAAGTTTCACGGTCGAAAACTAATCTAAACAAATCTGCATTACATGGCCAAGTCAGCCTCTATTTAAGGGCACGTAGGCCCTTGGCATATGAAAACTTATCGATACATGGAAACTAATCAAATCATATCTGATTCTATCTCTAATTCTAAAACCAAAAGATTGTTTTGCTGATTCCGACACGCACAAGAGGAATTTTGGAATGGAGCCAGATCCGTTGAAAAGAGGAAGAGATAAGTTTTTCATGTTGTACTCACATATTCCAAACAGACTCGATACGAATTCTATGCACGTTTGAAGTCGATCATGTCAAGCTGAATCAACGCCGGATTATTTTGGTGCGCACACTAGGAATTGGAGGTGGGGTCGGCCAGCATATGGGTCAAGTCAACTTGTAGCACCTCACATACCAATAAGAAATACTACCATAGAACATCATCGTCAAAGTAAAGAATAAACAATAAAAACAGCAATAGAAATCACAAGGAAATTAAAACTTTAATAGTACTTTGTTAGAGAACAAGTAGAAACTGAATTAAATATTTAAAACATGAGACCGGTCCACTACTAATTAAAAGAGAAATAAATAAAATGTCATAAATAGTGACAAACTACGGTGCTGAAAACTTAAGTGCTTCCACCCATGCATGATGCGATCACCCCACTGATCTTTTCCTGAGAATAGAAAGAGTAAGCATGAGATTTAAAAATCTCAGCAAGTACCCAATAACGTCGCAACACGGTGATTAAATGACAAATAATGCAAGCAAGTAATTGACACAGATTAATTGCAATAAAATTAGGTTATTAAAAACACTGATACCGATCGGAGATAGAGGTAACAGGAACCATGAAATTAAGGATATATATGTGTATATATGTATATATGTATGTATATGTGTGTGTGTGTATAGTATAAATGACAGGTGCCCAAGCTCTATAATTGAGACTTTCTATCCATGATTAAGACTTTCCATCCATAATTGATTCAGCATGCTAAACCAATGATTTTTTTTTCAAATTGACGCATTTTCAAATTAATGAATGTTAACGGGTTTGCCTGCTATATTACATTTGCATATATCTAAAAACAATCCAAAGGTAGGGAGGCTTGGTGCCACATTTCAGCGTCTTATATATATAATAAAAATAACTAGTGCTCTTTGGTGCCTGGGTATCATAGTCTAAAATAGATATATATCGTGTGTGAAAAATTTTAAAATTTTTTGGATGTTAAGTTTAACTAGTTTATTAAGAAGTTTGAACTACATTTTGAATTGTAGTTGCTTTTTTGATGATAGTTTGATTATAGGTATATGCTGATTATATATATAAATCAGTAAAGTATGCGATCTAAATTCGTTCAAACTTTAAATTCGAGCATATTTTTTAAAATTTATACGTTTCATTTGAAATGTAATAGATGAGTATATACCCTAAAACTGATATTTTCAAAAAATATATCCGAATCAGATGTAATTGATGCATTTGAAATCATAGTGCCCGGACATTGTAGTGCCCCATTTCAGCGTGTGTGTGTATAGACACACATACACATATACACACCTACCAATTGCTCAAACGATAGCATCCTGCAAGTCGAGGGAAGAAACCGAACATCTACAATTGCATTTGGAGCACAATGTAGAAGAACGGCAAACATATCATCAAACAATGGTGAATTGATCCCCACAAAACATGGTAAATGCTCAGAAAACTGAGCATCAAGTTCACAGGATAATTATACAGAAGTTGGAGGGCTTTACTGCCTACCAAAAGTAGGAAGCAGCAAAATATTCAGCCTTTTCCTTGCGACAGCATCACATGATCACATCATATCAAGTATGGACTTCGTTACTACACTGGAAAGAAATCTGATAACAGTAAATAAACCCTTCCGAAGGGGCAACATGCCCAAGCTACTCCTGTATCTTCAGCTGACAAAACCACTTCTCGAAGGAACAAAACAAAACTACCATTGTTGTCTATGCGTGCCTAGAGATCTTGTTAGACATCAGTTAGGAGGGATACAGGACGGCAGGACAAAAATTTATTGAAACCACTGTGCATGATAAAAGCCACTGTTCAGCACATGTAGGACGGTATGTGCTTGCCAAGAGATTATTACAATGTGATTCGCCCACATACACGCCAGTATGCTCCAGGGTGAAAAAGGGATCTTTCAAACACCCATATGTCTTTCACAAGTACCTACAGAAATATTTAGTTAACAAAAATATATTATGAGAATGTTTAGCCCTGTAAGCCAAATCGTACAACTGTGATAAAGGATAACAATATAAGTTGATAAAAGCTGGACAAGAAATGAAAAAACTAGTTTACGTTTGATAGTAGTTTACAAGACCACCTGAATGAAATAAAAAACTGTTTCTAAAATATGCAGCAGATTACTCAGGGTCTCTATGTTTTCCATTCTGTATTCTACACTGTTCAGAATTTGTTCATAAAATGCAAAATAATATATACTTCTACATTGTTATGAACCTTAGTTCATAACGGGTAAACAACACCAAGAAGATGGCTGGATGGCGTCGGCGTAGGGAGAGAGGAGAGACTATAGACTAGGAAGACTTTGATATTACTCTGCTTGATTACAATAGCATGCGGTAGCCTCCTTATATAGATGAGCTCCCCCTAACAGATCGAATCTAATTCCAATCCTATCTCTAATAATATGGAAACTCATATCATATATCTAATTATATATCTAACTTAAATAGAAACCAATCTCTAATTCCTAATAATAACCCGGCTGGGCCCAAGGCCCACGCCTATAACACTACACCCCTCCCGGACATGCAGCTCGTCCTTGAGCTGCTAGACGGCGGCCAATGGAAGACCTTCGACGCCGATGTAGAAGACGAACGGTGGCAGGGTGCTGCAGCGGATGGAGATGGGCGGCCAGATCCACGCGGAACAAGGCTAGACGAAGTGTAACGCCTTCGGAAATATAATGCCTGCAAAATAAGCATTTTTCTGATTTTTTTATTATTTTTTATTTTTTGATTTTTTGATTTTTTTTGCCTTAACTACTCAATCGGTCGGTTAAAAGCCGACCGAGACCACCAGGCCACCACACCTCCCAAACGACTCGGTCGGTGGCGGCGTATGAGCGGCGGCGGCGATTCCGGCGACCACGCGGCGGCGCGGCCGGATCCAGCGGCCGGCGGCGGCGCGATTTGGCGAGGCGAGCGGCGGCGCGCGAAGCAGCTGCGCGCGCGCGAGTAGCCCGGCCGATCCGGCGGCGATGACGACCGAACGACGACTCAGCAGATTCGCGGCGGCGAATCCGACGATGATCGGATTCGTGGTGGGCTCGCGATAGCGGCTCAGCGGCGCATGGATCGGCGGCAACGGCGACCACGGCCGGCGGCGAAGCGGCGGAAGCGGCGATTAGCGTAGCGGCGACTGCGAGCGGCCGACAGGCGGCGGCTTCGACACGGCGAGGTGAAAGCGACCAGCCCGGCGGCGGCTGCAGCGCGAGCGGCGGCCGGCGAGGCGAGGCGGACGGCCTTTCGGGCATCGGCAAGCGCCACGACCGGTTGTGGCGGATCTGACGACGGCGGCCCGGGTAGCGGCGGATCCGGCAATGGCCGAATCTGGCGGCAGCGATGAATCCGGGCGACTTAGCGGCGACTCGGGCGGAGATGGTGGCCAGCGGAGCGGCGGCCGGTGAAGCGGCAGACGAGGGAGCGGCCGGCGGCGACTTGCATGGATCCAGGCGGCCCGCGACCGGGAACGGCGTCTCCGGCAACGCTCTGCGTGAATCCCGCCCGTGGACGGCGACCGATGACGGCGGCATGGCTGGCTGGTGCAGGCGATGGCCGGCGACACCAGAGATGACGCTGCGACAGTGGAATCCTCCCGGTTTGGAGCTGATGCGGCCGGTGGGGCGTAGCCGGCGCCTAGACTCCCGGATTTAAGGCGCGCAGTCGGCGTTATTTGCGATGCTCTGTCGTGTTAAATCTGCAATCTGGGAGTTCATATCGGCCATCTGCTTCTGGATTGCTTTAAACACTGCTCTCACGGAATTGGCCTCCTCGCTGGAAACCATGGTAGCAGAAGTCGTGAGAAGGGATCGACGGCTCTGATACCAAGTTGTTATGAACCTTAGTTCATAACGGGTAAACACCACCAAGAAGATGGCCGGATGGCGTCGGCGTAGGGAGAGAGGAGAGACTATAGACTAGGAAGACTTTGATATTACTCTGCTTGATTACATAGCATGCGGTAGCCTCCTTATATAGATGGGCTCCCCCTAACAGATCGAATCTAATTCCAATCCTATCTCTAATAATATGGAAACTCATATCATATCTCTAATTATATCTCTAACTCAAATAGAAACCAATCTCTAATCCTAATAATAACCCGGCTGGGCCCAAGGCCCACGCCTATAACATACATGATGCATCAGGACAGTGGAAAGCCAACAATTGAAATACCTCTTCTACTATGTTTCACATGCACTTCTCTTTCTCATATAATTTACAGAGAGAGAGAGAGAGAGCAGTGGAATGACGACTGGTGACTAAAGGAGGCATAATTGTTTGGGTAAAATAATGAACCCAAAGTTCAATTACATGACCGCAACCAGCTATTTAACTCAAAGATTAATATTTTCCATCGTATCATTGCAAATTAGATCATTAAACAATCATACTTAACTTCTGGTGGACTAGGCCAGTTTTGCTTAATCTAGTCATGTTCAGATAGTTATCTTAATTGTGACAGACAACTAAATCATCATCAACTAATTATCTAGCACATGGCTAAAAATGGTAGTTTTCATCCAGCACCTATCTAAATTCTGACTTCCAGCACACTAACCATATGGAATTTGGATCCAACTGTTTGACACTGTAAGTAGTTACTGCCAGCAATGGTCGCCGGTGGGAGACTACTGGCCAGCAGGCATATACAAGCTAGGTTGTAGTTTCCCTTATCTGGCAGTCCAACACTCCAGCAACACCAGCCATAGAACCAGCACAACACCAAATAGCTTTTCCCCCCAACATTTTACCGTTTGCTCATAGAAGTGTTACTTGATATTACAGTAATGGTAGATGTATGACTCAAGCAATTTAAAAATCTGTGTGGAACTGTGGAATACATTCTGAGGATAAAATTGCACGGGGGACTAATAACATTTTGAAAAACCTGTAAGCCATTTGAGGACAAAGATACATGGTGTTTTTAAGCAAACCTAATCAAGCTAATCTCACTTGTTTGGCACTGAAACTTCAAGTAGTCTTGACATGTTTAATTTACCTCTTTTGACTTGTCTCCAGACACAACCTCGCCTTTTGAATTATAGGCTTCAAATTTCTACAGGAAATATAATTAAGAAATGGTCACAGGTTGCACGTAGAGTACTAAATAAAATAATAAGACTATCACAGCCTGTTGGAAGCAATAAACCATCTACTCATAGCACAAAATAATAGGAAACAGAGACCAGCCTAATAGTAATAGGGGAGTGATTTAAGAAAATACACATACTCTTGCCATTGCACCATATGTTTTGAAAGTAGACATTTACAGTTCATACTTTTAAGTTTTGATGCTTACTATCGATGCAGATTCTGAACACTACATGAATGCAAACTTTCAGGTATTTTCAAATGATGTAGATATGTAAGTTCTTAAAGAAAAAACACATCGCATTTTCTTCGAAGAAACTTTACGGACATGCCCACCAAAATTGCGAAGGCATTCAGGGAGATATATATAACTACATGCAAACACTGCCAATTGGTAGTTCAATGCTGCGTACAACTGCAACATGAAGCAAAAATACTTGGCAACAATGTGGTATCCAAACTGGATCCTAATATCAAAAGCAATCTAAACATCAGCACAAGTTATGGAATTTTACAGAAAGAAGACATAACATATTGCAACGATACACAGCCCTGCTGCATGTTCTTGAATGAAGACATGAAATATGTTCATCGTAAAGGCAAAGACCAGAACTTAAAACTGTAGGACAAATAATGCACATACAAGCTTCACATATGAACATTGGATAGTGGATGTCAATAAGGGAGAGACAAAGCAATCAGTGAACTTGTTCAACATCAAGCCAGTAATTTATACATCAAGGGAAAAAAGTAGTTGCACTGTATTGAATCACACAAACACTTGAACTTTTAGAAAATGAAACCTGTTTAGTGACAAACTCAAGCGTAAGCTGTATGAAAGCTTTATCAAGGTTATTCTTATCAAGGCCAATCTGCAAAGAAGATAATGCTTAACCAATTATTATCCGACATGGTCCAGTCATGACAATATAGTACAACAAATGTAAATGTATGAAACAGATGATTTTTAGAGTTAACATATTTTAGCATCTTTACCTTGATCTGAGTGACAAACCACAGTATCATACAAGAGTTCTACCTACATATAATCAGGGCAAAGCAAAAGTAGCTTACCATGCGAGCCCTCAAAGTTCTTATGCTCACAGCAGGCTCCACCAATTCCCAATGTACAGAACTCCACATGGATTGTCTTCTCTTTAGTTCATTTTTTATAGTCTTCAGCCAAAAAAAGAGAGAACAGGATAAACAGCAAAGTCCCCCCAAAAGACATTTTCTGACATCAACTCACAGCATGGCGAAAGCTTACAGAATGCATTCTCTCCGTCAGAATTTTCCGGAGAGATGATGTGTCTCCTTGTGCCATCAGCGTGTTAACCTAAATCAAGGAAATTGAACAATGTAGACAAAGTTATTCAACAAAAAAATGTATCATGCAAATTACATATCAGTAAGCACTTCCGATTTGCATTAAGGCATATAAACAATATTCAAGGGAGAACACAATGTTCTTTCATAAGTGAGAAGGGGAACATAATCAAAATTACTCCCTCCAGTTCACAAAAACATGTCGTTTTGGGATACATGCAGTCAAACTTTTCAAATTTTGGCTATTGACATCTTTTTAAATATTTAGATTGGATACATGAAAATCATATGTGTAGATTTATCTCGAAAAGTACTTTCATAATATTATAATTTCATTGGGTTTTATAAATATACTATTATAGAAATTAGTGGTTAAAATTGTATTTTGGGAACCGTGTCTATGTCCAAAACGACATGTTTTTATGACCGGAGGGAGTATATGATTAAAAAAGAATTGTAAGGTCATAATACAAATCGCATATACTATGTGTTGAAGAGCTGAGAGATCATACTAGAAAAATAATATTTATTGAAGAGCTGAGAGATCATACTAGAAAAATATGTATCTCAGTAACAATTGCAACTGAAAAGAAGGAAAAAAATTGCCAGCCCATGTTAAACTAAGAATGAAATTGGATAGAAGTTAAATGGCACACAGTTAGAACTTAGAACCATGGTAACAAGTCCAACAAATCATCCGCACAAATGTGCTCAGAACCAAGGGTGCTTCTGAATAACTATTATTTGAAATATGCATTTGGGTATCTATCAATTAGCAAATAGCAATAGCAACAAAAAAGTCATAAGAATAAAGCCTGCAGATCAGTAATTTGGACCATTGATTTGCTGAATAGTTTATAAAAAAAGTTAGTATATATTGATTTGCCTATGCATGAGAAATGGGATTTTTTGGGAGCGCATCTAAAGACTCCGTTAAGTACAAACTCTCATCTCCCCTTATCAGATAAGCATACGTGCATGCAATTCTGAAAGACTGAAACACAAGCCAATGCAGTCTAAATGCTTCAATTATAGTTTATAGTAATACTACTTGATTCCAAGTGATAAATGAGCTGTACCTCCTTGTATATTTTTAATGCTTGATCATAGAATTGCTTTTTGGTATACCCGGTTTTCTTCCTCAACCTTGACACGGCATATGCACTCTTCATCTGTCAAGCAAGGCACCCAACTAGTCAACGCACGATTTGTGAAGAAAATCAATCAAATAAAAATAAAAAAGTGGTGCAAAATATTTCCTCATATGCAGCATTACACTGTTGTAACATGCCAAGTGCAGAAGAAGAAGAAGAAGAAGAAGAAGAAGAAGAAGAAGAAGAAGAAGACATAGTATCATGCACCAATATCCAGAAGAAGAAGAAGAAGAAGAAGAAGAAGAAGAAGAAGAAGAAGAAGAAGAAGAAGAAGAAGAAGAAGACATAGTATCATGCACCAATATCCAGGGGTACATCAAAGCAACTCTAGATTTATGGTAAATATCTTTTATCTTTTCATCTCATGTTAACTAACATTGTTCTGACTGGTTACTAACCACACACAATCAGGTGCAGTAAACTTGGTTGAGTCAGTAGTTACCAACTATGTAGCCAATAGCTTCTAAGGATGAAAAAGTTAACCTTTTAGATTTCTACTCCCAAACTTGATGGTTGAAATCAAAACATGGAACAACAGTACTTAGAGTGAAGTTAGTCACAAGCAAACAAATAGACAAAGGTTGTGACAAGAAAAAAGGAATTTGCTTTCTCATTGCAATAGTTTTTACAGTACAAAAAAAGCAGTACCTCCAGAATAATATCCTCCTTTGTTCTTCTCCAGCCACTTGGTGTAAACCATCTAATTCACAACAAATCAAAGTTATGATGATGAAGAAATTTTTAATCATGCAATAGGACAGTTATTTAAGGGACATTTGTCCCTATAAAATAAAACACATGTCTCAAATTTGAAGTATTTAACCATTCCAGGAACAGATAGGAAAAATAACATTACTTTCACTTGCTATTAGCTTTTAGGTCAAATATCAGTACATATAAAATTTTAGAAAGAAAGTGTCTAAAATGTGCCTGCGCCATGCAGCTCATCTAAGCCCGTTTAGCCCAAAAAAAAAGTCAGTTATTCTAATATGCGATACATCCCAATTTCTGCGATAGCCAAGAGCCATGATAAAAATCAAGAGCAGTTGCAATAATTCAATAATTTTGGATTCTTAAAGAACCAAACTGCCCTTGATTCAAAAATAATAATAAACAGTAACATCAGCTGCTAGCCACATTAAATAATATACATATTGTTACTGCCATTATCAGTACATGACAATACTAGTTGCAACAAAACTTTTAGGTACTGGCAGTCTCAACTGTGTAATCTTTTTAAGCAACTTAAAGAGTGATAAAACCTTTTTAAGACCAACTACTTACCAGCAGCTTTTCATCATAAGCTGCAAATTCATTCTAATCAAATAGTTTTTTTTCTCTGTTTGTCACTGGCTACAATGTTGGGGATTGTTATATAAGTAGAACAGGCGTGCAATTATGCTGGAGGGAGGGAGGATGTTATCAATTGTCATGGGTTAGTCTTCAATCAAATCAGAGGATGTTCTGCAATTGCTGGTATGCTGTGCTGACAGCTAAGATCACTGAAAGTATGAAACAGCAGGGTTCCATCAATTACCAGGATGCTTAATGTTTTTCTGGGTCCTTCAACTTATCAGTTAGTTTTATTCTGAAGTGTATGTTGGTGAACTTTGGTTTTCTGGTTTCGATGACAACAGACACCAGAGGTGCATCTTTTCCCTCCATTTTCGAAAAATAAACAGTCAATGCCATAGCCTATTTGTACAAAAATTACAGCAAAAAAGAATGCATGTTACCCTTGTCGTCAGTGCGCTTATACACTCGTCGTTTTATATGGAATGGCAAGGGGAACAGCACAACATTGTTCTGCAATGATAATTCTCTAGCCTAAACTCTGAAACAGCATGCCATTTGTGGCGATGCATTACAGCTAGCATAATGTTAGTTATGTCCTGGACAACTAGCGGATTATTTTGCTATTTCAATTTTGCTAGTCCTTGGGAACAGCGTAGCGACGGATAATTCTGAATCTACATAGTTCTAGTCCAGGGGACAAATCAATAGGAAATGCTATAAGAATAAGAACTTTTTTTGAAATTAAAGAGTTTCCATGGGTGTCGGATATCATTTCTTCAAATAAGGAAGAAGTGTTATTGGATGGGTGTTTGGAAGAAAATTCCCCCCACAACAATGAGAGGTTAGTGGCTTAGTGCATTGAGTACCATATACATATTGATTTAAGGAAAATTATACACAGTCAAAATATACATCGAAATTCTACCTTTTCCAGAAGGAGATAGGTTCCCGGAGGCTGTATGGTTCATAAACAAAACCAGGGCTCATCATGACAACCTTCAGACCAACCTGCACATACAAAATAAACATAACTACTACAATTGATATAATACTTTTCCAACTGAAAAAGAAAATCACGACAGTAAGTCAGAACATCCTCGCACCTTCCGGGCACCGACGGGCACCTTCGACGATGCTGCTGTTGACATTGGTCTTGCATGATTTAGGTGGACTACAAGCTCCAGGACCTGCAGCGATGCAATCAACGCAAATTTGTAACCCAAGTCGAATAAGGCCTTGTAGGCAAAACCTTGTAGATTCACCACAAAAGTGAACTCAATTACTCACCTTCACAACGTGGACAGGCAACGGCCCCCTGAACTTGTGACCGATCACGCCACCGGCATTGTACGGCAAGCTTGCAAAACCTAGTGATATGAAAATCGATATAAAAAAAACTGATTGAAGTGAAGCCCAGACGGGACTTAAACAGTTAAAAAAACAAGAGCGATCAATCTATCACCTCTTACGCAGGGATTCACGTGGCTCAGAGCTAAGGATCGGGCAACCGCGGCATGGTGATCTCTGAAACGGAAACGGAAAGGGGGGTAAGGATTATCGGATTCGAGCTGTGGAGAACGAGATCTAGACTGAACGGAGCCTGGAGAATGATACGAGGGATTACGTCGGCGGCGGTGGAGGAAGGGGGAGAGGCCGGTGGAGGCGGCGGATCAGAGACTGGCCGAGACGAGCCAAAGCCATCGGCGAAGTTTCTTCTCGGCGACGGCGACGGAGGTGGTAGCCGGAACTGGGCGGCGTGGGAGGCGAGGGTTTTTGGGAGGGGTAGAGGAAATGAACTGAGCAAAACCTCTCGTGGAATCGACGGATTTTGCTCCTTCGTTTCCTAACCAACGGCTGTGATTTTGCTCCTTCGTTTCCAGTCATTTCTATTATAAAATAACGAGTTAATAGTTATACGTTCATTTTCCTCTAACCACTTTATTTTCTTAACTTCTCACTATTCTCCACTTTTCAACTGATCAGTGCAACTCTTTTCTATAGCACGATTATCTATATATTCAATGAGTTCCATTGTAACGCACGATTAACTAGTCAACGTGCATATAAATATGACCACTATACGAGTTAACAAGGTTATCTCTCATAGGAAAAAACAGAGGAAAAAATGACTAAAATAGTATATTATAAAATAGTGAATATTTAAAATGGTAAATTGTAACTTTTTTTTTAAGTATCCAGTACAACTTATAGACATCCACACATATTATCATACATATATATTCATATATACCATGACTTATAGAATAGAAAAGCAGAATTTGATGGAGAAATGACGAAATTATTATCAGCGCTACGCTTACAACTTAAACGAGTAACAAAGGAAGAAAAAATTGACTAATATAGTATGTTATAAAATAGTAAATATAATTACCATGTTAAAAGACACCCCAAGACACGCCGCAACCGCTCGACTCATCGCCTTCCCTTCCTCCCGTGTAGCCGAGCCGCCCCCCAATTCCCCAAATCCCAGCCTCTCCACCAGATCCACCCGCTCCGCCGCCGCCGCCCGGCCCGCTCGTTGCATCCGTCCAGGTACGCATTGACCTCCCTGCCCTGCCCCCAGTCGCAGTCTCCGTCGTCTTTCCCTCGGGCTCTTGGAATCCAAAACGGCGGATGAGAGATCATGTTTCTTCAGTGCGGTGTATGGGATCTAGATGGTGTGTGCCCGCGTGATGCGCCTGTTATCCTCTCGACGTGATGCGCTGATCGGTTGGAATATCTGCCTCGCGTCGCGGCTATGTATATAAATGCGTGCGCTTTACGATGATTATTTGTGATGGTTTTCTCATCGGGCTTTGGACGTGGTCCGATCTGGCGTCTAACCTAGTAGTTGCGCGATTGGATTATTTGGTTCGGATTCTTTTCGTTGGAATTATGTTGTGGTATGATTTGCTGGAGATATGTTGGAGATTGGTATCACTGTGTGAGCTCACCGGTATTTTCTTTGGTTTTATTCGGATCGCTGGAATGTGAAGAACACACGCTGAAAAAATCATGGCCAGTTCTAGTCAGTGGTCGTTTAATCCTTAGAATCATGCAGAATGAATAGGGATAGCATAGTAGTCTGACATTGACCAAATGGTAGATGCAAGGTGTACAGTACAATCTTGAAGTCGAAGTGTTCTATAAATTATTATAAATAGTTGCATGTGTGAGATTTTGTTGGGATGGATGCCATCTTAGAAAGACATTGACTGATTTATTCATACTTCAGACTTTTTTCTTCTTTTTCTGGGAGGTGGTGTTCCTGATTTGACGATGCATTTGTTGCCATGATCAACTATGTAATGATAGCCAAGAAACTTCTCTTTTCTTAATTTCATTGGGATAAAGAGTTTATGTACTCTACATGTTGGCTGTTCGGGGTGATTACTTGTTCTAGTTATGCATTCAAGTAGAGATTATTGATTGCTCTACAATTTTTTAATTTGCTTCACATGTAAAATTTTGTGTTTATGTGCCAAATTCAGATACATTTAGATGTTTAAAGAGAACTACCAAAATTCAGAAAGTGCCTGGGAGATGAAGTAGTGTACTAACTGGATTCTAGATTCAGTAATAATTTCCCATTCTGATAATTGCTAATGGGAGCAACTGAACTACTGCTAGAAGGCGGTATGAGAGTTAAATCAGTACAGGAGTTTGAGGCCAATATTGCTGATATTTTAGTGTTTAAAGCTGTTGAAACTTGAAACCAACAATAGAATGAGTATACTAGAACTGCCCATGGAAATTACTCTTCTATCTGAAGATTTTCATAAAATATTTTTTTCATTCATCGTGCTACAAGTTGTCTTAGTTCCTTCTTTTGTAATGCAGGATGACAGAAGCACCATTTTTGCCACGTGAGAGGCTCTTTAAGCAGCAGCAGTATTTCCAGAACTTGACCAAGCACACTCACCTAAAAGGGCGTTACGATGTGATCACCTCCGTTGCCATCCCCCTTGCGCTTGCTGCCTCCAGCATGTTCATGATTGTAAGTTTGAAGTTCCAACTGCTGTCTGTGTTACTTGTTTTCTTTGATATTGTTTTTGCTCAGCCAGTGACTTGTTTCTTGATTTATAAACAGGGTCGTGGGATTTATAACATGTCTCACGGTATTGGGAAAAAGGAGTGAACTTCTGTGGGGTTGCTAGAATCTCAGTACTTGGCATGGAATTGATACCATCCAGGCTATGACGTCTTCTTTGCAAAATAATACTGTCAAAGAACAGTTTGAATTCATTACCAGTTCTCTTTTTGTTGGTATTTGTGGATATCTGATGAGCAAATTGATGCTAAACCAGCAGTGATGTTGGAACATCGGCACCATTGCCTTCTCGGTTAATTGCCTGCTTTGTGTTTTTTCTTTACCTAGAACATCGGCACCATTGCCTTCTCGTTTAATTTCCTCCTTTGTGTTTTTTTCTTTCACTTGGTATTGTCCGCATACACTTCTTTTGAGCGCACGGTTGCATGATATACTTCGTGTTCGTGTGAATTCATTTGCATGGTTTGTGCGAGTTCATATGCAGTTTCAGGCTGAAATCCCAGAAGCCCTCAATTAATGGTTGCTTGGCTAATTTAAGGCCAACGTGCCAGTATTAGTTGTGTCCCAGTGTAGTTCGTATGATTGTAAGAGTTGTTGGTATCATGCAGAGTTTTATCTCTTCCAATCTCAGATTCTTCATTGATATTTAATAATCTGCTTGTGGTCTTGTTGACGGAAAGGTTCAGACTTAAGACAAATATATACATCGAAGTTGGGTGGTACTCATCCTTCACAGTCTTGTATTTCGTGGGAAAAAAATATGCACCCATTTCCTTTGCGTGATGGGATACACAGTAGCAAGAAACTACTGATGTATGTATTCCAATTTGGGTGCTTTCCTGCATCATAATTTCAATTTGGATGTAATCCGCGGATCTTTGGCTGATGCTAACAAAGAACGCGGTATAGCTAAAGCTATATATAAAGTAGTTTTTTTTACTGCAGGCCTGATGAAAAGGTCTATTACAATTTTAGGAGGCTTTGGGTTTGTAGTGGGAATTGGAATGGAATGTTAGAATCGAAAGGAATGCTGTTGGAATGGGATAAATAAACCCATTACCCATAGGCCATACCAGCATCAAGCAGGAATTCGTTGGGATTGCATTACACATGCTTGGTTCTCTTGGTGTGAGGAAAGGAATGGAGAGTCAGCTAGTCAAGTTCCAAGGAATGCCTTGCGTCACTCATAGAACAACCTTGAGAATTGCTAACATAACGCATCAAAAAGGTAAGAGGGGGCCATGCACGAATGTCAGATAAATAACCCTTTAAGCATGTACAACTAAAATTTCAACTGACAATGCTGCAGCTAGAGTGGATTAGTATTCGCAGAACTTTATTTGTCCCATATTGCTTAAGTTAAAAATGGAGAGATTGCCCACCTGAAAAGAAGAAAATGCAACATGAATTAGCTTCATTTGAGAAAGGAAAAATACTTCAGCTCATTTGGTTCCGCAAGGGCCCAGACAACCAACTGAAAACACAAAACTACCAAGGGAAAGCCTTCTACTGCAGGATGAAGGTATTAACTTTCAAACAGTTGTAGACCATTACAACCCCTTCTTGACAAGCCAAGGATCCTTTTGATCCCCCCAAACGACAGTGAGGTGTTCACATTTAAGCACAAGCAAGACAAGCAGAGAGCGATGCATACAGTTTTCTTGCCCATAGCATACCCTCATAATGCAAACTAGCAAACCAAAAATGTTGAAGTCATGGTAGATGTACCAGACATGAACCAGCTGACAAAGATTGAAAATTATCCTTAACTACTACAAGTGATGCTCATAAATTAAAACAAATCGTTATATCATGGAGCACATAATTTGACAAATGTGGCAGACGTGAATAAATGTGTAAATCGATAACAAAAGCTAATAGCCTAACACATAGACTCATTTAGCACAAAATCATATACTAAAATGTCGTACAAAATTTCTACTTTATTGTATCCAAAATGCTTATGTTAGACTTAATATGTTAAATGAACATTCAGAACCATCATGCCTGAAACTTTCCTCACAATGAAGTGAGATGCTGTCTATACTCTATATAGGATTTAAGGAGCACTTAGCATACCGTTGAGCATCCGGAGTATGTACTCCCTCTTATAGATTTCTGGGAGTGCTAAAAACATCTCCATTTGGTTTGGTTCCTTTGCAAAAATGCTTGCTGCATTGACCACTTCGCTTCCAGTAAAGCCAAGCTTTTGCATTTCAGCAATAGCTGTTACTTTGGCCTTCCGTTGGGGCTCCTCACACTTTAAGCTTTCTTGCATATCAGTATCACACTCCATCACTGCTGCCATCGTGCTGCCATGCTGAGCAATACTCTGAAAATGATCATGTGCATCCTTGAACCGTTCCATGGCTGTTGCCACGGTGCTGACATGCTGAACAACACTCTGAAAGTGATCATGTGCATCCTTGAACATCTCCATTGCTGCTGCCATTGCACTGGCATGCTGAACAACACACTGAAAGTGACCGTGCACATCCTTGGCCAGCTCCATTGCTGCTGCCATCGTGCTGGCATGCTGAACAGCATTCTGAAAGTGACTATGTACATCCTTAAAC
Source organism: Dendrocalamus sinicus (assembly GCA_036346575.1). Taxonomy (NCBI): domain Eukaryota; kingdom Viridiplantae; phylum Streptophyta; class Magnoliopsida; order Poales; family Poaceae; genus Dendrocalamus; species Dendrocalamus sinicus. Next base: position 2,325,858 of record CM070660.1, on the reverse strand, counting down.
ATGTCCAAAGAAGGGCCATTTGGTTCAGCCCTGTTCCTTTTCCCACCATTCTTATATTGCTTCTGTTTCTTATAGCTTGATGTTGCATCCAAGGAGCGACCAGATGGCCCTGTCGACATCCGATCCTCCTCCTCCATTTCCTCATCTCCAACTTCATTTGTATTTTCGTTCTCCATGTCAGCAATTGCTTCTTCAGACACTTCCGCCCCTTCTCTAGTGGTTCTGTCCTTGCCATATATTGAATCAAATGTATCAAAATGTGGGAATCGAGTACCATACAGACCCTTGGCTCTAGGATGATCCTGCAGAAAATAAACAAGTCAAGACAAAGACATATTATGATGAAAAGTGTAGTGCTAAAATACTTACAATGACTTACTTTGCAATGTTCGTCATATCGTTCTTTTTCACATTGGATCATCTTTCTTGTGCCATCCCAAGAGAAGTCCGGCAATGCTAAGATATCCTTGATTGCATAATACTTTCGCTTCATCACTTTCAACCGAGAATCAACATGAGGACTGGCTTTAATACCACGGCCAGGCAGCCTTTGTGCAAGAATTTTCTCGATCCCTTGAGAATAACAGTTCTTGAAGCCCCCTCCTTCGACCTTAAATCTAGGATCAAGAGACACCTCGCACAAGGCCTTGACAAGCTCTTCATCTTCATCCGCTGTCCACATCCTTTTATTTCTACCTCTACCGCGCACAACTTTGGAGCTTTCACTGCGATTCATCCCTAGAACAAAATATTAATTTTGTTTATGTACAGAACACTTGCTATAAAAGTCAAGATTAAGACCAACCATATAGTCATTAACATGTCAAACAAAACCTGAAACAGTGGTCATACTACTACATAGCATACCGATACTGTGCTAAAAAATCACAGAATAGAGGAACTGGATACCTGTGAAGACCAAATTTCTGCAGTGCAATGCGATAACACGGCGAGGGTTGAAACGTAAACAAGATCGGATCGCGAGCACTAGAAAGTAATCAGGGGGAAAAAATTAGCATAAATCGGCGTAAGAATCTGAGATTTAGACGTCGTCATCTAGTTAAGAGGATAAAGGAGGGCATGGGGGTTATACCTCACGAGCGGCGGAGGGCGAGGCCGGAGGAGGCGACTCCCAGACGTCGGCGGCGAGCGGCGGGGAAAGACGGGATTGGGAATGGGAATCCGGGGCCGGAGGGGATTATCGGATTAGGTTACGGCGGCGTGCGGCGCAATTGGATTCTTTAGATTGCGATTCCCGTTGGATTCCCCACCTCATCCGCATGAGAGGGAATGGGTTTGGATTAGGATGTCCCAGTCCCAGCTCACTCGTAACAAGGATACGTGTCCAAGGAATTTTTGGCATGGCAATCCAAATCCTAGTACTGTAATACACCATCGCAAGTCTATGGGTCTACTCTTTTTGCTTCGAGTGATGGATTTGAGCTGTGGTCTATAATTTTTGACTTATTTATAAGAGAGAATATAAAATAACAAAAAACTCATAAATGATTTTGATCAATATAAATAAAGTTAGTACAATATATACTACAATAAACTTATAGACCATATTTTAAAAAAATACTATGATTATGTTCTTTTGGGTTGATGACTTATAGTTTAAATATTTGAATTCTGTCTATTTACAAGAGGCGGTACATAAAGAGAAATAGTCACATGTGATTTTGGATAGTACAGTTAAACTCAGTACACTTTTTACTACAATCGTCTTGCTGATCCCGTCTTGAAAAACGCATGTTAAAAAGCTAATTACTGTAGCATAAGTTATAAGCAATAAGCCATAAGTCAAAAAGAGTTCAACCTATGTTTAAAAAAGTACTTACCATAAAAAAAAACTAAAAACCAGTTTTTAAAACAGAAAGAAGTGGCGTATAACCATAACAAACTCTCAGCTTGTCACAACTCTGATTTTCTCCTAGGTTTAGCCACGCTGCTGGTTGTAAATTTTTTTGCCTAGGTTTAGCCACACTGCTGGGTAGGTCACACTAGCTAAGGAGCGGTGTTGATGAAGTCACGATACCGATGAAAACTGTAACGCCCCCGTTTCCAGGGGCGCGTACGGACACGGCACCCCGTAACTATTCACGTATGAACAGTTATGGAATGTCGCGCAAGAGTATACCATTGCATGCTTACAACAAAAGTCCAGCATATATTTGACATAAGGATTAACATCCAGGTTTTTGACAGCAGGGCGTGCAAGCCCAAAGTATAATTACATTACAAAAGACTTCCAGAATCCGCTTCGAGCGCGGCGAAGACCTAAAGCCAAGGGTCCTCGTCGAAGAAGAGACCATCCGGGACTTCCTCAACGGGGAGACTTCCACCTTCGTCTTGATCCTCTAAAGATTAGATTAAGCAAGCCGTAAGCCAAACAACCGGCTCAGCAAATCCCAAAGGGATCCTAACTTACTACATGCACGGAATGTCAACGGAAGGGAATATAATTGGTTTATTACATTCGGTGGATGCAGTTTTATTTGCAAATATTTTATAAAATGGACCCAAAACTACTTCTCAAGATCTCAGGGATTTTTCATGAAGAATTAATTAACCAATCCTAATCAAGTTAAAACCATTTACAAAACTACTTAAGCCTCGCGGCTGGAATCACCCAAGTGACACAGCTCCAATAACCGGGAGCACGGCGTATTCGAATACCATTTAGTTGACTCTGCAGAGTTTACTCAGCTTTACCCACACGATCCCTTAACTCCCGTTAAAGAGTTAAGAAAGCCAGGTCGTTTCACTGCTCAATTCTTTATATAGGCTCTACCCGGTAGAATTCACTCGGGTCTGGCTCACACACACACGCACACAAGAGAAGACGAAGTCCGCTTCGAGTGAACTCTACCGTTGTTAGGCACCCGCAGCGCGGCTTACCTAACCTCACTGCTTAACCTCCTCCTCCGCCGCACCTGTAGAGTTTCAATCGAATTGAGCAGCTACTAGACCAGTGTTGACAAGTCAACTCCTGTGGTTGAGCGATCACTGTGACATTTGCTCAGCTTAGGGGTTTCAGTCCTTATATTTTCACATGGTCCGCAACCTCACCAGGCCTGCGACCCAACCTAGGGTAAGCGGTGGGCGAAAACCGTCTCGCGGCGCACCACAACCCGCCTTACCCTAACCTCAATCCTAGGGTAAGAGATGGGCGAAAACCGTCTCGCGGCGCACCACAACCCCCCTTACCCTACCTCGTGCCCGCAGGCACTCTCCGCTCTAGGGCACGGTGTCCCATACCACCCTACCCTAGAGTCGGGTTTGCAAATCCTATTGGCCCGCAGCCACAACCTTAATAGTGTAAAGACTTTGCATGATATTAATATCCTACGATTATCTAGATTAACAGATAATTAATTCTAGGGTTACAAAGCGCGTGTCAACAAATTTAACATGGCATTTGTTGGTGGTAGGTCTAACTACATAACAAGTCATTCTAAACATTTAATTTTAATTTCGAACTAACATTTCATAATTAGCATAATGCAAATAACATAATAACATAATTAAATGGCATGGGATACAACATGATCAAAGGATTTGCGACTTGCCGTCAATCCGGATGATCTCAGCTAGCTCGAACGTAGAAACGCCTGGATCCTTAGCCTGCACTGGAACCTCCGGGGTCTCCGACACTAGCGCAAACACATAAAATAATTAAATCCAGCTTGAGACTAATCAAGCGAGGAAAAATAAACTAATCAAAAAGGAGTAAAATGCATAAATCTCCAAATGAGGAATTTTAAGAATTTATCTGGAATGATTTTGGTGGAAAGGAGGTCACAGCTGGGTCTAGAATATTATTTGGAGCAAAGTGGTGAAATTTGGGAATTTTTGGGATTTTCTGTGATTTTCTAGGATTTATTTGGATTTTAGAAATTGATAAATCATGGGAAATCGTTTAAACAGTACGGCCCGGCCGCTTTGCTCTGATGCGGCCCGGCCGAAAACGCCCACGCGGCGAAGGCCGTGTGAGCCTAGCTGCGCCACGCTCACGTGAGAGGAGGTGGGCCGAGGAGGCGGCCAGCCGGCCGCGCCGCACGGTCCGGATGACCGACGCGTGGGCGGAGCGAGCGGCAGGGATGCAGAGCGGACCGAAGGCCCGGATGGAGTGGATGAAGATCGGACGATTGCGATGAAACGGGGCGGGCGAAACGGTACGAGAGATCCGACGGCCGACGTTAGATATTACAGACGAGATGGACGGCCGGGGCAAAGCCACGTCGCGGGGAGGGAGTCGTCTTCCTCCTCCAGCTGCTACAGTGCACCCGGGGCAGAGCTTCGGCAGCGACGGCGGCCTGGGCGCTAGGGGGCTCGCCGACGGCAAAGGAGGGTGCCAACGGGAAGGGTTCTTTACCGGGAACCCATTTTAGGGCTTCGGAAGGGGAGGGGATCAACGGGGAAGACGGAGGGGAGAAGGGGATGGTTCGGTGATTTGGCGGTGAGGGAGGTCACCGGCGGCGAATGGGTCAAATCGGTGACGGCTACACGATGAGAGGGTCCCGGGGCTCACATTGGCGGCGGTGGTGCAAGCTGGGGAGCTCCGGGGCGATCTGGCCACGGTGAGGGTGGTTCGGCCGGCGGGGAGACTCGACGGCGATGCTCCACAGGCGAACACCTGTCCAGACAAGCCCACCAAAACGATTAGAACACCGAGGAGTTGCTCTGGGCGAGAGTAATTGAGAAATGGAGGGAGGGGGAGGGAGATCCGCTTGCGGGGCTTGCCGGCGCAGGGGACGGCAATGGCGGAGTCTCGGGCGACGGGGCTCCAATCGGGCGCTCTGGGAGATGGCTGGGGGTGTCGGGAGGTGAATGGGAGGGGTGGAGATGCTCCGGAAGCAAAGGAGGGGGAGGGGGCCGAGGAGTGGGTTTTATACCCGAGCGGAGGGGGCGGAGGCTTCGGGGAGAAGGCATGGCTCGGGCTCCGGGGTCGACAGGGAGACAAGGGAGCAGTGATGGCGTCTCCTCCGCACAGTGGAAGGGGGCGGGTGACGCAAGGCTCGGTGCAGAGGGGCGACGCGACGGGAGCAGGTGGGCTGCGGGCGTGGGCGAAGAAGTGCTCCCGCGCGGCGGAGGGGACGAGCGGCGGCTGACAAGTGGGGTCGGGCACAGGAGAGTGGCGACGCGGCGCGAGGACGACCGCTCCTTCAGACCGAGGTTGTCGGGCGGTCTGGGCGAGAGGATCCTCGGCGGCGCGGGCGCGGCGCAACGCGCAGCGCGCGCGCGCGTCGGAGAAAGCGAGCACAGCGCGCGCCGGGGAAAGGGGAACGGGGAGGGCGCCGGGGCGTGGGGAGAGGCGGAATGGGAGGTGGCGCCAGCAGGAGGCGCCGGCGCGGGGCGCGCGAGGGAAGAGGAAACAGAAAGGGAGGCGGGGCGCCAACGGAGCAAGGAAAACGGAACGGCCGAAAAAGGAAAGCGCATTTCGGGGAAAGTTTCCAGAATTCACTCAAAAATGCAGCAAAAATCATGAAAATTTTTGTTTGAATTTTTGGGGACTTTTCAAAAACCGTATTATACCAAGTTAATGGATTTTTCTTCATTACATTGTAGCCGTTCCTTAGCCGTCTGTTGTGCGATTAATTGAGCATTTGTTTCACTAATTGACGAATAATAATTCCAGAAGCCCCTGAATTCTTTAGAGACTATTCTTTTCTCTAGACATCAATTGTGTTGCAATTGCATAGCATCAGCCTTCAGCCCTTTCTCAGAGGAATCAAGTTTTGCAAAATAGTTTTCAAAAAGAAATGGCTGTATACTCTATGAGCACACAATTTTACTGTAGGAGGTCCTTTATTTTAGAAAATTATAAATACTAGATTAGAAAAACCAACTTTTGTCCGAATTCCTGTAGAATACTATAATTACGCCGACACATTGGAGCACAATTGCAGTAAAAAGAGCAATTAAGAGAATAACCAAAATATTTAATTGGAAAGTTTCATTAGATGATCCAATTAGGCCACAACTACAAAAAGACTTTCGGATCAACATTATGCCAAAAGACCCAACATTTTAGACAATTACATATTGGATTTTTAGCCCCGCTCTCGATTTTTTTTTATCTCAGTGTTTAGGTCTGCGAGCATGGGATCACTGAGAATTGTTAAATGCTTAGGGCAAAATTCTTTGTGAAATTTGTTCCCTTTTTTTTTTTTTGCGATGTGTGAAATTCGAACTTCAGAAGCGAAGGGGTGGCTGGGGAAAAGCTGGCAGTTAGAGCTGCCATCTTGAAGGATCTGGAGGAGTTTAGGTTTTCTGTTGTACGCAGAACTGCGAATGCTGCAGCACAAGCCTGCGCCCAGCAAGCAACGTCGACGAGCGATCACGGAAATCTTGGCCGAATGGGGTTCGTTTCTTCATTTCTTCCACTGCATCAAACAATTGTGACCTGTTCTTATTGGTCAATCAAGTTGTCTACATCCCATTGTTTCCACATGTACTGTGACTAGCCGAGTGCATGTGCTTTGCAACGGAAACCCAAATTACATAAGCAAATCAACCAATTTGAGTTTTATATGTACCAAAATATCATTACCGAGTTAACAAAAGCATGCATAGGATGATGTTTAGAATTGATCTTAAGGATAATTTTGATTTTCGGTGTACAATGTATGTGAATAAATGTGTTGCTACTGATGAAACAATATATTACTTAGCAAGTTGGCCCGTTATCAACAGGCTTTTCTTGGCTCCACAGCAATGCTTAGCTGAGTTCGGCCCTGGTCCACATCGTGCCTGTACCAACGAGCTCAGTTTATACCCATGCTTCGGCTTTGCCGCCATGGCTCATGTCATGTCTTCGTCACACACCAAGCCTATTGCATGTTTGGTCAAAAAATATCGTTAAATATACTACCGACATTTTAGGCACAAAACTGCAGCTTTCCTTTGCTACAAAGTCCAATACACTAAAATAGAGTAAATGTATAACTATACATGCTCTTCATGGATGTTTCCCACCTATTTTTCTCATGCAGTCATTTCTAGCCTCATACCCTGAATTGAACTAAAAAGGTAAGAGTATACAATAATACTCAAAACATCGATGATAGAAAGGCAATGAAAATAGGCCAGATCCAATTTTTATTTAGAGGAATTTTAATGAAATATTTAAAGGATAATTTTACCTGTTAAAGGTAAAAGCCTATGGAAACAACAAAACAATATACTTAACTTTCTAGAAGAGTTCTAGAAGAGCCGCTTGTCGCCAATTAGCAGCTCCACACATAAACAGTAGATCACATGAGAAATGCATAACCATAAGCAATTAAATTGATCTTTGAATGCAAAACCGAAAGAGTTCTAAACACATGGCTAGCATGCCAATGTAAACATGATATATCTATTTAAATGCTTACGAGTAAGAGCTATTATAATCTTGAGGGAAGTGTAAGGACAAATGTACTGAGCTATAGGTAAATTAAAAAGTACCTCTGTCCTTGTATTTCTCATAGAGCTGACCTAGTTCAGTATAATTGGAATTTGTCAGACTACTGCAGGGATATCAACTCAAGTGGTGAAACACAAATCCTCGTTGGAGAATTAAGAATTGAAATTATAAACACACTACCATTGAGATGCGACATTCACAATAAGCAAAACTTTTCTCTTGTATTTGCTGAACTCCACATTGTTCCCCCTTGCATCCTGCAAAGTTATTCCACAGATTATTCATTAAAAAAATGAAATCAGATTGAATAACTGTGACTTCACAAGATCCTGGGTTCAGTCTAGCTGACCTTCTCCATAGAGTTTTCCTGATCACATATATTCAACAGTTATCAACAAAATTCCAACAGATATCTCATATCTGTGATGAAAACTTTCTGTAAGCAAGAACTACCTTGGGTCTTCATGATGTAATTTTTTTTAGATCAAAGGGAAAATTTCATTAAGTGAATGAAAAAGGTCCCAGCCTCTACAATCCGAAGATCGTACGCAGCTTAATGGATACAACCAAGAGCAATCAAGCACAAGAACTAACACAAAACAAAAGACACAAGATACATGAAAAAACAGACACTACGCCTCAATCCTATTCCGGAACTTCCATCCAAATTTTGCAAAGACCTCCATGATGACCGTCTCCAAAATCTGGCATCCATTCTTGAAGATTGGTTTTTCTTCTTCTTTACTTAACAAGGACCAAAGCCGGATCCAATATGTTGCCCTGAAAATGACTTGCAGAAAGGTGTTGGTTTTAGCATTATTGAACACCACGTTATTTCTATTCAACCACATTGCCCAACAGAGAGCCACAGCACCTAGTAAAATCTGATTTTTGAGTTTTGCCCCGATGCCATGAAGCCAAGAGCCAAACATATCCGATATACTAGATGGTGGATGAATTCCAAAGGTGATGTGCACTGTGTTCCATATAAATCTAGCAAAGTGACAATCAATGAAAAGATGTTGTATCATCTCCAAAGAGTTACAAAAACAACACTTGACACTCCCTTGCCAATTCCTTTTTGCTAAATTATCTTTTGTAAGAATGACCCCTTTTTGGAGATACCAAAGGAAAATTTTAATTTTCAAAGGCACTCTTATTTTCCAAAGTGGATTTTTCGTAGGTAAGACTCCCTCTTGAATCAAATTCAAATATATAGAGCGAACCGTGAAAGACTCACTCCTATGTAGGTTCCAAACAAACACATCCTTCTCTTTTGTAAGGTTAATTGTCACAACTTTAGAGACTAAGTTGTACCACGCTGTCAAATTACCTTCCACCAAGCCTCTTCTAAATGACACATCCAGTGGTGTAGAAGCTAAAACCTTAGCCACAGTATCATTTTTTTTCCTCACAATCCTATAGAGTGATGGATAGACATCCCTTAAGGGTTTATTTCCTAACCAAATGTCCTCCCAAAATCTAACTTGTGTTCCCTTTTGAATTCGAAAATAACCATGAGCCAAGAAATCATCCTTGACCTTCATTAGTCCCAACCAAAAGTGGGAGTCACCCGGTCGTTTATAAACTTGAGTTATGGCTTTATTGGTCAAATATTTCCTTCTTAGAAGATTTTGCCAAACACCATCCTCATTAATAAGTTTAAACAACCATTTACTCAAGAGACATTTGTTTTGAATCCCAAGGTTTTGGATACCCAACCCGCCACAGTCCTTTGGTCTACAAAGTACACTCCACTTAGTAAGCATGTACTTCTTTTTATGACTATCACTTTGCCAAAAGAACCTTGAACGGTAAAAATCAAATTTTTGTAAAACACCCTTAGGGACTTCAAAAAAGGAAAGCATATACATAGCTAAACCAGTTAAGACCGAATTGATCAAAACTAGCCTTCCTCCAACGGAAAGAAGCTTTCCTTTCCAAGCTATTGAGCTTCTTTTGGAATCTCTCCTCAATGATGGCCCAATCTTTGTTAGAGAGTTTACGATGATGCAAAGGAATACCAAGATATTTAAAAGGTAAGCCCCGGTTTTGCAACCAAAAGTTGTGCGTACTCATGCTCGCAATCCTTAGCACTACCATAATGAAGAGCTCACTCTTATGGAAATTAATTTTCAACCCGAAAGTTGCTCAAAGGTACTTAACACTAGTTTAAGGTCTTTGGCTTGAAGTAGATCATGATCCATGAAGAGAATAGTATCATCGCATCTTTGGAGGATCGAGAGACCATCATCTACAAGATGTGGAACAACTCCTTGAAACCTCCCATCAGCCTTAGCTCTACCAATTAACGTTGCCAACATATCTGCCACTAAATTAAAGAGGATTGGTGACAAGGGATCACCTTGCCTAAGTCCCTTTTTTGGCTGAAAATAATGCCCTAAAAAGTCATTAACTTTAATGCCCACACTACCACCCCTAACAATTTGATCTATCCACTTGCACCAAAGTGGTGAAAAACCTTTCATCCTCAATGTTTGTTGAAGAAAAGATCATTTCACCTTATCATAAGCTTTTTCGAAATCCAGCTTTAGAATCACTCCATCCAGCTTCTTTCTATGCATTTCATGTAAGGTTTCATGAAGGATAATAACCCCTTCCATGATATTCCTCCCTGCCATAAAAGCTGTTTGAGATGGTTGTATAACCTTCTGAGCCACTAGTGCTATACGGTTAGACATTACCTTAGTAAAGACCTTAAAGCTAACATTAAGTAGGCAAATGGGTGCAACTGTTGGATTTGAGTAGCCTCATTTTGCTTGGTAATAATGTAATTATACCAAAATTGAGGCTAAAAGTGGGAGGTTTCCTTTGTGAAAATCAGTGAAAAGAGCCATGAGATCTCCTTTGACGAGATCCCAAAAAGCTTGATAAAACTCAGCTGGGAAACCATCAGGCCCCGAGGCTTTGTTGTGTTCCATTTGGAATATAGCCTTTTTAACCTCTTCTTCTGTGAAAGTGGACGCTAAAATCTCATTCTCAGATTCTGATACCTGTGGTATATCATCCCTAAAGGATTCCATCATTGAGAAATTATTTCTCTCTGACGCCCCAAAGAGACCTTTATAATAATTGGTGATGTATTTCTTAAGGTTCCAACTGGATTGTAAATGGGGTTTGTAGTTGTGTTGCACTGTGTTGGTGTCCTTTATAACTTCAGATGATTCTGACTTCCGTTTATTTGTGCGCCTACTCACAGACATTCTGAATCAATAGAAATTTGCAAGGATGAATCAGGCGATCTAGAACTCAGTTGTGGTTACCTCTCAAACATTAGTAAGCAGATGAAAATACCTCTTGTTTGTTTTATCTTGTGGTGGCTCTTGATCAACAAACATGAGATCTGCCACTGCCCGTTATGGAAACCCCATTCCCTCGTCCGATTCACCTACTCATCACATTCAAAGAAACGCGTGGACCGCGCACCTCCTTTTCTCTTCCCTCACATCCTCCGCCTTCTGCAACCACTCCACCTTCCGCAACCGCCGCCTCCTTCTATCCCCCGAACCCTCGTGCCATGCCTCCTCCTCAGCACCGCCACCAATTCCTTCCCCGTACGACAGTATCTGGTCGTAGTCCCCCAATTTCCCCAACAACGTCGCGTCTCCCCAACGCATTTACCCACCGCCTCCTTTCCCCATTTGCCCATCGCCGCCTCCCCACCACCACCTCCTTCTCCCCCAATCTCTCGTGCAGCGCCTCCTCCTCCTCGACGCCATGGTCGAAGAGGGCTGTGGTCGAAGGGGGAAGTGATCAACGTTGAAGGGTCATGGTCGAAAGGGACAGTGGTTGAAGAGGCGATGGTAAATGTCGGGCCATGGTGAAGTCGAGGCGAGCGGTCGGCACAAACGGCGATCGGCGACGAGGCACAAGCACATCGGAGGCCTGCCAACATATGACCACCAGCGATGGTCGACCGTTCCCGACCTACGATCACGCGCGATGGTCGACGGCTTCTAACTTACGACCACGAGGTATGATCGACAGCTTCTAATTTACGACCATGATCACTGGTCGATGTGTTTTGACTTACAACCATGAGGTGTGGTTGATGTCTTCCGACTTACAACTACGAGCGCTGGTCGATGTATTCCAACTTACGATTACGAGGTATCTTCAATGGCTTTCAACTTACAACCACGAACGATGGTTGTCAGCTTCCGACGTACGACCATAAGCTATTGTCAAAGGCTCCCGATTTAAGACCACGATCGATCGTTGACCGGTCGACCGCTGCCAACTTACGACCACCAACGATGGTCGACCGCTCTCAACCTACGGTCACGCGCGATGGTCGATGACTTCCGACTTACGACGACGAGATGTGCTCAAAGGCTCCTAACCTACGACCACGAGGTGTGATCGATGATTTTCGACTTATGATCACGAGGTGTGATCGAAGGCTTCCGACTTACTTAACAGATTTAAAAACTTTTAGAACATGTTTGTATACATATTCTAAAAATTTTTACCACGTGTAAGTTTTAAAACATATATTATGATAAAATTTAAAAATCTGTAGCAACGCACGGACATTCAACTAGTTACTAGTAATAGAGATATACAGCCGCACACGAGCGCATGGCAGAAAACATTCTGCAAGTGTTCCCAATCTCATATTTGCCACATGTAAACCAATATGTGTTGATAATTAAGCGATATAGAAGTTAAGGGCTCTTTGATGTATTTGCTGGATGATACAATGTTGGTTTTTGTCATACATACCACTGTATATGGAAAGTGGTTATTCTCTTTCGGTCATGACTTTACAGATTTATATTAGCTGATTAGTTCAAATGTCACACACCAGCGGGGTGGTGGCTTAGTTGGATAGCGCGAAGGTCTCGTAGCTTATTGAGTAATTCTGAGGTCGAGAGTTCGAGCCTCTCTCACCCCGTTATGCTGAGTGATGATGAAACGCTCTCGTGGCAACTTGGGTCGTCACGGTCGTCTGATTATTCAGAATATAAAGAGCAAAATTGAGCTTGGTTTTTTTTATAAAAGAAACTTCTCTTGTTGAGTGTGTGTTTTTAAACAACTGTTACATTGCACCAGTACTTGCATACATGGTTAGAACTGAGTACCACAAATAGTAAGTGTTAAAACATACATCAATGTTAATTTTCTCCCTTTTAAACATTGATGTCTGATAATCTTTTTCAAAAAAACATTGAACAGGTACTTGCCATAATACAAATCGACTGGTACATATCAAATATTTGTTTTTCACCACCAGGATCTAGCCTCATTCTTTCTAGCTTATGCTTATGGTTTATGACTTTTTTTGAATAAATAAATAGAATGGTTTTTTCACTGCCGTTTCGAAGTGGCTTATCGGCATTTGGTTCATTCGCACAAACGCTCGCGATAGGAGCAAAAGACATAAGCCGTAGCTGAAAAGAATACACCCATCATCTAGCACGTAGGTCTCATAGCTTGTTGAGTGATCCTGAGGCCGAGAGTTTGAGCCTCTCTCACCTTATTGCCGAGTGACGTCTCTCATGGCAACTTGGGTCATCACAGTTGTCTGATTATTCATATGATAAAGTACAAAATTGAGCTTGTTTTTTTTAAGGTGAGTCCTTTTTTGTGTTTTTCTAAAAATAACTGTTACATTGCACCAATACTTGCATACATGATTAAAACTAAGTACCACAAATAGAATTTTGGCCGTTTGCTCCACTGCAATGCCCCTTTTGGCCCCATTTCGGTAGGAATCCCGAAAAAAGCCCCTAACGCACTCACTGTTTGCGCAAAGTCGCCTGGAGCGGATTCCAACTGCGCAAAGCCACCTTGCGCACCCGATGACCGTGCCTATCTCCTCGCGCGCCCGCTGATCACACTTGCCTCCTGGCGCGCTTTAGGACCGCGCTAGCTGCCTTCCTGCAGTGGTGGGTGACCGTGCCAAGCGCCTTAGGGCCTGTTTGGGAGAGCTCCATCAGCTCCAGATTCACGAGAAACAGCTCCACTCCACGAAATTTTACCCAAACGCTCTAGCTCATGAAATGCGGATCCACCAAAATCCGGATCGAGGCCGATCCATGGATTTCATGGAGCTCCTCAAGGGGTGCTTCACCGTGGAGTTGGGTGGTAATTACCCACCAATGCCACTGGTTACACACAAAAGTGGCCATTCCCACCAAAACCTCAATTTCGTGGATCTGGAGCTACTGTACAAGCCAAACACTCCATGGTGGGATCCCAGATCCACGGTGAGGCTGCTCCATGGTGGAGCTGCTGCTCCAGATCCACATTTTCAGTAGTGGAGCTCTCCCAAACAAGCCCTTAGCGTGCCACCAGTCCGCAACAGCCCCTCCATCCTCCGGGGACTCGTCGCTTGACTCCTTGTCGTCTACCCGGCCCCAGCAAACTTCACCTGTCTTCACATCGTGCGCCCGGCACCCCACGCCTCCCCATCTGCTGACCGTTGCTTTAGCATAAAATGGCCATGGTCACCATTTATGCTTTGCGGAGCCCGAAACGAGAAACCATGATAGCAGAGAAGGGAGGAAGGAAAGCCATAAAATCAGAGGATTTTGTAGTGGTTGTGTTTTGTTGTTTCAAGCTTGCGGAGTTAGAAAAAATTACATATCAGTTTTGGAGCATCTGAAAGAAGTATTTTTCGTTGACCTGTGCTATTATTTTCCACAAGTTGATATGCGTGTAATTAGGGAAATGATAGCTTGTTAGCATGAAATAGTGGTGCTTAGCGTAGTGTTGTTGGTATGTGCCATTAGTTTACCCGATGGACACAACATTGTTAATGTTATTAATTATTTAGTAGTCACGCTAATTGTGCGCATGGCATTTCTGGTGCATAGCTGTAATCAGCATGTGACTGTAATTTTATCATTGCCATTAGCATTTAATTAGAAAAGCGATGACTTGTTAGCATAGAAAGGTGGTACTTAATCCTGTTTAGTTGTTGATTGGCCTTAATTCACATCGGAGAAGTAACGTTATTAGTGTCATTAAATCGCCATTAGTCATGCTAATTATGCAACTGTTGTTGCCTCTGCACATGAATTTTTTCTATGAATTTTACAGTAGTACGTGTTTAGTGGTGCGTATTTTAGCAATGGTAAAAATAGTGAGAAATAGAAAAATACTAAATATTAGTGTTTGCATAGGGATTTATGTTTGAAAAATAGTTTCTGTCATTGCTTATGCATGCATTATCACTTCTGTTAGATAAACATAGTGCGAAATGGTGTAAGTCAATGTTAGACGCTCTGTGGAATTTTTAAGTTAGTTTGGATGGATGGTAAACTGTGAAAATTGCGTTGAAAATGTAAAAATAAAAAGGTTAATAGTCTGGGAAATGTAAGTAATATTGAAGTCACCATTTCTGCCATTTTGTGATTCATGATAAATTAACATGTAATAAAGAAAAAATATTTAAAAAGGACAAATAAGCAAAAGACGAAAGACCTATCTTATATTCGAGTTGAAAATATGAAAGTGAAAATAATTTACACTCTTGGGAATTTAATTCATATGAAAATGTCGAAGTGAAAAGACCAACTACAATGACTTCATGCCTCTCCATTGTTCAATAAAACTTCATCTTTCATCTGCGATTCAGATTACATTTATTTCTTTCTTACTTGATTCTCGATTGCTTACAGGAAAAATCATCTGTGTTGAGTATAGTTGATAATGACAAGGGTGTATGTAGCGAACGTAGGATAGACTTGCTCGTTTTGGTCAAATAATATCATCATCAAGGTCATATCAATCAATCTTAGTTATTGTTCTTTTTGAAAGACCGGATTAAATTCTGTTATCACCGTGCCACAATCACAAAGCAATGCAGGCCCTATTGTCGAGTCGCTGCCCGCACGTCTATTGTCACTGTAACCTGTCGTCGAGTCGAACCAGTCGCCAAAAACTTCTAATTAACTATACTAGTTAATTACTCTAGCAATACCTACCGTGCAAAACACTCATGCACGCATACGACATATCTTCTAGCCAGTCGACTTCTTGTCGTTATTATCAGCTGCTCTGCTAATAATCAATGTCCAGTCATCGAAGGCCCTAATATTCTGAGGTTAATTGAGCCACTGTGGGAGCCAACGGCACAAGGGCGTGTCACCCGCGACAGTGTGCCGAGGTCGCGCGTTCAAGCGATGGCGGACAGCACCGGCGGAGATGGAGAGCTCCGCGTCCAGATACCGGCTCACGGCGCAGGGCAAGCCAAGGTAGTCGCCCCAGAAAAGCAGCTGAATTGCTTCGTTCGCTCCGTCGCGCTGATTGAAAGGGTGGGCAACGCGCTCGGCACACTGGCGTTCACGTGGGCAACCGTCGTCCTGCTGGGCGGGTATCCGACGGTGCTCCGTTCCGAGGATGATTTTTGGTACGCGACAGCCATGGTTTTCCTAGAAGCTGCAAGGTATGCGCTACTAGTTAAGGTATTATGTTTTTTTTTCTAATAATTATTTAAATTTAAAACCGTTGAATTAGAGATCCAACGGCCCTTTTTTAGGGGGAAGATTTTTTTGGTGGGTATGGGAAAATTCGTGGCTGTTAGATCTCTAATTCAACGGTTACAAATCTGGATGATAGTTAAAAAGAAAACATCCAGGTGATGTTTATCAACACCCTTTTGCAATTATAAATCTGCAATTATTCCAAAAAAAACACGCGCACACACGAAGTGTAAGTTTAAACAGTCCAGTTCTTCGCATTAAACTGTCCTTTATCATTTATTCTAACTCATATTGAGTTTGAACTTGAATTTTGTAGTGTGTGATATGATACTTCGTGGGCTATCTACTCAATCTTCTTTATAGTTTTCCATGCTGATTTGATGCACAAACCAAATGGTTTGCATGCTTACATCTAAATGATGCTGTGTACTGGATATGTTTGTTACGTATAAGCATGATGTTCAAATACATAAAAGAAAACATTTTGCAATTGATTCGAATACTACAAAGCACACATCAAAAGTCTCTCTTTCTCTCATAGTAGACTATTACTAGTTGAGCAGACTACATAGTGATCTAGAAACATGTCCTGGGTTTCTGGATCGTATGCTGTCCTGTTTTATTTAATGGAACCATATCTTCTTCAGGATGTTCAGCCGCAACAATAGACTGGATTACCAACTGTTCTTTAACACTAGAGGAGCTTTTAGACCACTTGTTAGGAATGGGCTGATTGTGGTCGTATATTTTTCTGCTGGTCTCAATGGCCAACTGTTCCTTTTGGATAATTTCGTTCAAAGAAGACAAGTGTCGGTAATTATGGAGATGGTAATGCTAGTTGCAATAGGCCAGCTGCTGTCCCGAGGAGCTTCAAGACTTCTCACATGCGATTCGCTGCGCCGTGCCATATCACTATGGAGCCCCTTAGTTGCAATCCTATTATTTCTGGTTGTCTCTATATTAGGTCTCTGTCATGGTGAATCTGACGCCAACATGACTTTCTTATGGGCCAGCTGCATTGTGTTCCTAGTACTATTTGTGATTGTGCTCCTACTGACAATCAGCAGACTGAGGTTCCCATGTATCATCAAACTAGTAGATACTGCTCTGGGCAGCAAACTAGTACTTTGCCGTCGAGTTATCATAAACTTGTGCATGGTTGCTACAATAGTGATGTTCATGCTCAAGCGTCCAAAACTCAAACTTGCGGTTATAGTGTACGAAGTATGTGCTGTATTGATAGTGTCATTTGGCAATTTACTGATTCCCGCAGCTGTCGTGCGTGTCATGCTCGCACTGTTGCGCCTTGGCCTTATAGCGCAGGACTACAAAGATGATGGAAAAGATCCTAACAGCGAGAGCAAGACAAACCTCGTAGCATCTCTAAAAATCTTCTATGGGATGGTGCTTGGCCAAGGAATACTCTACATTGTGGCCTGCATGCTCGAGTTCTTTTCCTTCATCCCTCGGAGATCCCTCATCCGTCGTGGTGGATTTACAGGTCAGTGGGGAGTGGAATCTGTCAATTTGTACTATGCATACTCCAACAAATGCATGGAAGGGGGCGTGCTTGCTCCAAAGAAGATCAGTCTCAGCACCTTTGCCATGGATTCCCTAAACTCAGACTCACCGAAGAAGCAGCTCTATGGGATTCGGATGATGCACAGCTTTCTGCAAAGGGAGCCAACAAAGACCCAGCTCCTTTCAAAGCTCACCACTTCTGCAGAGACAAAGGCCAGATTAATCAACATGTTGGACTGGACAGGTCCAAATTATAAAACAGTCAGATTATTTGCTGCTAAGGTTACAACTGAGCTTGCAACGAACCTCCGTGTTGGCACTGTCCCTGGGACAATGCAGCTTGTGTCTGCGCTTCTAGATGCTAATAACAAACAGAAAAGAGGAAACCCACTTCTGGATGCAGATGATGATCAACAAGAGGAAAGGCAAGACCTAGTTCTAAATATAGCAAATAGCCAGGAGGAAAGACATGATAATCAAGGGCAAAGACAACACCCATTTCGGGACACCGATAACCTGATAGAAACACAAGCTCACTTGACCCAACAAGTTGGCATGCACGAACAGAACTCCTGCATACTCAGATGCTGGCAACGAATTTCAGGATTCTGGTCAATTCCCATTGAGGAGCCATTGGCAGACAAGGATCTCCTCCCAGCACTGGGCATGTCAATTCTTGATAGTCTTGCTGGTTGTGATCAGGACAACTGTGTGGAAATCAGCAAAGCAACTGGCCTCATCCCGAAGATCATAAGATTCACAATCTACAGAAGTGACATGACGAATACTGACGCACAACAAAAGGTCCTGGTGAAGTCATCACTTAAGGTGCTGCAAAGGCTCACAAGCATTGACGGGGAAATCGGCATAACACTGCGGTACAAGATATCAAAACATACCTTCCTACTAAGAAACCTCGCAGAGATCTTGGGGGACAGTAGGAGCAGCCAGGAATTGAGAAAGCTGGTGGCAGGAATCCTTAGAAACCTTGCCATTGATGGGAACATGAGGAAGGAGATTGGTCGCATCCAACTGATCATTTCCAGGCTGACTCAGACATTTCTCAACACAGAAGAACCCACAGGTATACGAAAGGTCACCGGGCAAGCACTGGCAATGCTGGCAATGGAAAGTGTCCATAACTGCACGACTATGTTGAAGGTACCAGAGTTCGTTAGGGAACTTAAAACGATGATCTTGATCCATGATAAGTACATGTACGTGGCGGCGAGCCTATTACGTAATCTGTGCCTGCACGCTCGACCTGAGCTCAGAGAGTCGGACCTGAAGGAACTATCTCACACCTTGCGAGAGGTGAGCCCTGCTAATTCCAGCAACAAGTGCAATATTAGAGGTGGATAATGTATTTTACCATTTGCATATGTTCTTGTACGTTTGTTGTTGGTGAAAATTTGATCTACATTTTTGTACTTTTGGACATTTGCTTACCACTGAGCAAATAACTGTATTTCCTTTAGCCAATTATGTTTTACTAATCATGCTACATGACATTGCTATTTCACTACAGGTGTTGGAAAGAATAATGGACGCAGAAGGGGCAGAGCTAGAAGTCCTTATTGGCCTTAGTGCACAGATATGCAAAGTCATTCCAGGAGACTTTGCCCGAGAAATAGAGCACGGTCATATTAAGCAAAGGTTTGTGCAGAGGCTTGTGGACGCACTGAATGCAAATATGATACCCAGTGCTTGTTATCCCGGGACCAGGAGGGTGATACTTGAGCAGGCCATATACATGATGGAGTGCAATTCTCGCTATGCTAACTATTTCAAAGAATGCAGGATGACAGAAGCACTGTCGTTGGTAGAAGAGACGCCCTCAAAGGTTGAGAACTACATGCTCTTCTTGGGCGACACAGGATTCATGGAGTACAGCACACCTCTATCCGCTCTTGTGGACAGGGCAAAAGAACTGATGGGTCCTGAGTGGCTACGAAGCATCAGCAGTGTCAACTGACAGTTATATAGGTGGTAATAGGATTTGTAAGAGCTTCTTTTCCATCTCTATAAAAAAATGTATGTTGTAGGCTGTAGCCAGGGCAGAAAAACAATACTGGCATTGGAGTCGCAACACGCAAGGCCATGCATATTTTCAACATGAGATAAAACAGTAGTGGATGTGTGTATGACCTTTTTATAATGAACAAGATTTCCCTTTGCAATTAGAGTAAAGGTTATTGTAATTGCACTTAAATAATCCTATAATGTAGTTTATTTGTCTACTTTGCCACCACTGTTTGCGTAAATACATATCTCTTAAAATGTTCACGAATCAGTGCTTACTGATATTTCAGGTGATTGCTACTCATGTACCTAATTCTAGAATTACAGTTTTGCACGAACGCCCACCCGGCCGCCTGCCTCGGCACCGGCGGCATCCTCCTCCGGGCGTAAGCCCAATTCAGCCCATTCGATGCCGTCCATCCATCCAACCTGCACCCGCGAGGCCCATATCGCCCACACGGCCGCGCTCGTGCTCCCGGGCGGCCCCTCCCGACTCCCATTCCCCAGTCCGCGCATGCGAATGCCCCCTCACTGTGGCGCGCTCAGTTTAACAGTAGTTTATTATTTTTTTCATTATAGCTAACTTGTTTTTTTACTATAGCTGAGATAGTTTATTTAGTATAATTAAATTTAAAAAAATAAAATAGAAAAAACAGATTAGCCACAATGCAAATGAATACGGAAAAAAGAAAAGCTAAAAAACCAAAAAATCGAAAAAATACGAAATTAAAAAAATGGTGAAAGATCCCAAATTTTCAAACCAGAAATTTTCTTTGATTTTTGCTGGATTTTTGAGTGAATTTTAGAAACTTTCCTTTTTGGAAAGTTTCGCCAGAAGCCGCCTTCCCCTTTTGGCGTTTCCGCCTCCCTCTTCTCCTTGGCGCCCTCCCTCCTTTCCGCTTTCCTTCTTTCCCTGGCGCCTCCCTCCGCTCCCCGCTGGCGCCCCCTCCTTCCCCGCCTTCTCCCTCGCGCACGCGCTGCGCGCTGTGCTCGCGGTTTCGCAACCGCCTTTGCCGTCCTACCGTCACCGGTCGCCAGCGCTGTGCCACGTCGCTCGCGATTCCGTCGCCCCGTCACCTCGCGACCCCACCTGTCAGCCCCACCGCCTCTCCCTCCCCGCGAGGGAGAGCGCCTCCGCCCGTGCCGTTGCTCACCTACTCCCACTGCCCATTCAGCCATTACTCCACTGCAGCGCCCCGTCCCACCTCCCAGTCGCTCGGATTCGACAGCTCCCCCACTCCCGCAGCTTCCCCAGGACACCAGCGACACTGTAACCCCGCCCACACCGCACCATAAACCCCCTGAACCGCCTCTCTGATGCCAGCTCGTTCCACCCCTTTATAAGCTCCACCAAGGCCGGCATTGTGATCCCCAAGCTTCCAAGACACTCCTTGAGCGTCCGATCGAGTTCGGAGCCCCTGCATCGCCGGCGATTAGCTCCTCTGCCGCCGGTGAACTCCCAAGCCTAACTTCTTCTCCATTCGATTAAGATCCGATTCCATTCGCTGACTCGTTCCCCTTTTACTCCTGAACACAATGGTGGACTCCGCTGGCCGAGAGCACCACTCCCCTGCCCTGGCGGCGAAGCTCGCTGTCGATCGAAAGGGGGTCGTCGTGGCCAGCTTGCTAGAGAGCTTCCCAGCTCACTCCACCACCACCATTGAGTTCCCCTCACTCCAGAGATGCTTCTATCCCAACCGATTTGCCCGGATCGCCGCCGTTGGCCTCGGGTTACCGAAAGTCGTCGCCACCTTCTCTCCGGCCATGCGCCACCGTCAGTCATCCCCGTGGCTTCCAAAGCCCAGAAATTGGTTCCTCTCGCTGAAGCCTATCCCTTGGTGCTCTCCCTGGCCGCCGGGGACCTCGCCGTCGCCGGAGAGCGGAGATGCCCCTATCTCCGCCTCTCAGTTGTGCGCGCGGCGAGAGGAAGAAGACGACGACGTGGCTTTATCCCCTCCATCCTTCCCGACCGTTGCCATCTAATTCTGAGTGTCGGATGGCAACTCTTCCCCGCCATTCGATCTTCATAAACACACCACCCTCCGCATCCGTCCAATCCAGCCTCTCCGTTCCGCCCGCCTTCCCCGCGTCACTACCGTCCGATCGCCACCTCGCTCTGATCCCGTCCGCCCGCTCCCCCTCCATCTCTGCCGTCCGTTCCCGCCACGCGTTGGCCATCCAGGCCACGTGGGCGCGCGCGTGAGTGGGCCGAGCCACTTGGCCTGCTCCGTCGCGTCGCGCGCGTGTGGGCCGTGTGGACCGCGCGGGCCGTTTTCCCACCCGGGCTGCACTGTAGCACCGGGCCGGTCCAACACTGTGCTGACATATTTTCCCGAGATTTATTAATTTCTAAAATCCAGAAAAATCCAAATAAATCCTAGAAAATCACAGAAAATCCCAAAAATTCCTAAATTTCACTACCTTGCTCCATTTAATGCCCTGAACCCATTTTTGACCTCCATTTCCCCAATTTCATCCCAGAAAAATTCTAAAAATTCCCATTTGGAGATTTTTGCATTTTACTCCTTTTTCATAGATTATTTTTCCTCGCTTTATTAGGCTCAAGCTGGACTTATGTTATTTTATGTGTTTGCGCTAGTTTCGGAGATTCCAGAAGTTTTGGTGCAGACCCAGGATCCAGGAGTTTCTACGTTCGAGCTCGCCGAGATCATCCAAATTCACGGCAAGTCGCAATACCTTGATCATATTGAATCCCATAATGTTTATTTGTGTTAATATGCTATTTTCATTATTGCTAGTTGTGAAATGCTAGTTTGAGTAAAATAAAATGTTTAGAATGACATGCTAATGTAGATAAACCCTACCACCGATAAATGCCATGTTAAACTTGTAGCCTCGCCCTTGTAACCCTAGAATTATCTTAAGAGTAGTATAATCACATGTAGGCTATCTATATCACATGCAAAGTCTTTACACTAATAAGGCTGTGGCCATGGGCCGGTAGATTTGGAAAATCTCGGAGATAGGGTAAGGTGGTATGGGACACCGTACCCTAGGGTGGAGTGCGATCGTGCACAAGTTTAGGGTAAGAGTGTTGTGGGGAACCGCAAGACGGTCTTCGCCCACCGCTTTACCCTAGGGTGGAGGTTGCGGACCTCGTGAAAATATAATGACTAGACCCTTACGCCAAGCAATTGACATAGTGGCCGCTCAACCACAGGTGTTGACTTGTCAACCCTGGTTTAGTACCTGCTCAACTTGAGTGAAGCCCTGCATCGGGAGTAGGTACGGATGGCAGATCCGAACTAAGACAACGATAGGACCTCACAACTCGGACCCGGCTATCCGTGATGGCCAACGGATACCCGAGGATGTGCGGATTCCGAACCTATCGAGTGGAGTGTATACCAAGGGTTGAGCAGTGACCCCGGTTCCTTAACTCAGTCATGAGGGTTAAGGGTGCATGTGGGTAAAGTTGAGCAACTCTGCAGAGTCAAACGAATGGTATTCAAATACGCCGTGCTCCCGGTTAATGGAGCTGTGTCACTTGGGTGATTCCAACTGCAAAGCTTAAGTAGATTTCTTAAATGCTTTAACTGGATTAGTTGGTTAGTTATCTTTTCATGAAAACCCCTAAATCTAAAGAGTAGATTTCAACTTGTGAACTTTCTAAAAATGTTTACAAATAAAATTGTATCCAACTAAAGTTAATAAACCAAGTATATTTCCCTTCTTTTGTTGATCCATGCAAAGTAGCTACGTTAGGGTTTTCCGTTGTGATTTGCTGAAACCATTCAGAAGGTCAAGACGAAGGTGAAGGTGTTCCCGTGGAGGAAGCCCCTGAGGAGCCCTTCTTCGACGAGGACCCTTGGTTCTAGGTCTCCGCCGCGCTCGAGCTTTCTTGGAGCTTTTCGAATGTAAATATGCTTTGGGCTTGCACGCCCCGCTGCCGTAAAACTGGGTTGCTAAACCTTATCTTGTAATAAAGTCGGACTTTTGTTGTAAGCATATGATGGTACACTCTTGCGCGACGTTCCATAACTGTTCATGTGTGAATAGTTGCGGAATGCCGTGTCCGCAAGCGCCCCTGGAAACGGGGGCGTTACAAATGGTAAATTAAAAAGACAGAAGCTAAATGCTGTCACTGAAATGAGCATCTAAATCAAATATCTCAATAGAAGGTGCAACTTCAAGGGGTAGTGTCGACTGTCGTCCATAGCAGGTCATATTCAACAAAAATACCATGTACAGATAGCTTCGTTAGCTTGTCGAATGCAGTGCAGAGTTGTTTTCCTTCTGCTTGTATCCAGATCTGTCAAAAAGAGATGAGAGAGGGAACAAGAATTATTACTTCGTTTGTATAAAGATCAATTGTGTTCAGTAGGTTAATAATCACACACTTCCAAGCAATTAAAAATAAAAAGATAACTATAGCTATAGGCCAAACAGTAAATAGAGGACTATCAGGATGAGTGTAAGAACACGTGTGTCTCCCTCTTCTTTCCCAACACTATATATACATGGCCTTAAAACCTTATTACAAGGATGCCCCTCACAGTGGCTCACTATGCTAAAGGTATAGATGTCCTTTTATATGCTTATTGGACCTCTTGGCCCAGCAGGTCGAACAAGTATAGGTGGGGGCCATCCCTATAATAGTATCCTCTCATAGTAAAAGGCCCCACCACTTGTATGTCGAAATCATGCCGTTTGACCTCTTCGTCCCCTTTGTCTCTTTGGCCTGTTGGGTGGTCGGCCCATGGGCCATCTGCTCCTGCCAATGCAAGCCACAGTGCGTCGGTTCGTTTCCCCGTGATGACACGCGGCTGCAGGAGGATGGCCTATTGTGCCCCCTTGGTTTGCGTGCCTTGTGGGTTCTCGAGACCCGGCCCCAAAAAAGCGTGCGCATTAAATGGGTGAGTCCTGCTTAACGCGGGGCTCGTCAGCCCATGCTTCTTCCTGGTTTCTCCCTTGCTCTCTCTTGCTTGCTCTCTTTGGCACCAGTTGTCCTTGTGGCTATCGCTCATTCGCTCCCCGTCGACGCCGCATGTGCCCCATGGTGCTGCTCCGTCATGTGTACTGCATGGTAAGGATGGTCCATGGTGGCGAGCGGTGCTCCCGTTGCAGCGTCGCGGGCAGCTCGTCTACCCGTGGCGGTTCGTCTAGCCGT
Organism: Dendrocalamus sinicus; assembly: GCA_036346575.1. Lineage (NCBI taxonomy): Eukaryota > Viridiplantae > Streptophyta > Magnoliopsida > Poales > Poaceae > Dendrocalamus > Dendrocalamus sinicus. The sequence continues at coordinate 2,301,320 of CM070660.1, read as the reverse complement.
GGTGGCTCGTCTGCCTTAGTGGCTGGTTTTGAGCTGATGGAGCGCGACTCGTCGACGGCGAACAATCGTTGAAAGTGAACGGCGCTAGCGTGAACACCCTGGAGCCGACCATGGTGACGGAGGAGTTGATCAGCTCGCTAGCGCGTAATGGGAAGATCTTAGGCCGTGAAGCAGTGTGACTTCCCAATGTCAGCGAGACAGAGCCCTAACCGATGGAGATGGAGACCCTTGTATTCACCGCCTACTTTGACGCTAGGCTCCGCGTTCCTGTCGCAACCCTCGTCGGTGAGGTGCTTTGGCTGTACAGGCTAGAGCTCCCGCAACTGACACTTAATGCCGTCACGCGGCTCGCCGTGTACAGTTGGGCTTAGCAGGCAGAAGCGGTGCTGCCAAGCACGACGCTGTTCGTCTTCCTGCACGATGCTCGATGTCTGCCGAAGAAGCTGAGCGAAGGGCAGTACTCGAACCAAGGCAGCGTCAACTTCGTACTTCGCTCGGATGCACAAGACTATTTCCGGCGAATTCCACAAGGACAAAGTGAGACTAAAACTGGATGCGGAAATGGTTTTATCATCGGATGGAGCCGGGCAGCCGGTGGACAGGCCGTCTAATCGACTTCAACATGTCACTGTGTGTGACCCACGTGCGCAAGGATGAGCAACATATGTGACCTCACATAGGAATACTACTTGCTTCACATGTCGCACTGGCACGGACATGGCACATCCAGCCTGGAACTGTGCGTGATGATGTCTTTGTCTGTCGATTGCATCATTGCCAAAGCCAGAGTGCCAGGGTGTTATTCCGAAATCGAATCATATACAGCAAGAAAACTGACCTGTTTTGCACATATATTGAATCTTGTCTGCTACTGTCACAATTATATTATATGGTCATAATAATAATTAGTACTAGTACTTGTTCATGTAGAAAGGTGGAATTCTGGACTAGTAAAGAAAAAAGGCCAAGGCTGACATAGCTCGCTCTCCCTTCTCTGCTAACGGCAGCCCAGCCCTAGCCCCAGCCCCAGTCCCATTTTATTTTCCTTCTTTCTAGCCGCCGATCTGAAATTCATGCATAACACGGATCCTGAAATTCACTCGTTTTTCTCCTCGTTAGAGGGCCTTCTTAGAGGTAGGCAAACGGATCCTGAAAAAATCAACCGGACCTCCTTGTTAGCGGCGGCGGATCTAAACCTATGGTAACATAAGCCTCAGTTTGAAGCGCGAAAAAATTAATAATGTATAGTCCAGATAATTTTATATCAGCCTAGGTATAAATCTTATAATTTAGCCTATGTTATTCGTAGTATCTAGCCTTCTTCTAGCAAATGCAGGACATGGTGCAATACTAAATTTGCCACTTTCGTTAGAGGCAGGCAAATGAATACTGAAAAGCAACCGACAACGTACATGAGAAAGAGAAAAAAAGTGATGAACGAAAACAGACATGGGGCAGAGGGCCTTTGCATTATCTTTTATTGGTAGCTTTTGATTATAGCTTATAGTTTTTGGCTAAAAATAAATAGTAATAGCTAAATGAAGTGTCTTTTAGAATGAGAGGACGAGAGGTACAAAAAGTAAGAGAGATGCGTGCGCGTGACGGGAACGAGAGGAGTAAGGTGGGTGATGCACCCGTGACTCCCTGCCTTATCCCTGAAACGAGATGTAGCGAGAGGAGTGAAGAAACCGCTTCGAGAAGCTAGGTATTCGTATTAGCTTTTAACTTTTCTAAGCAGAAGTCAGAAATAGAAGCCAATATGAATAAAGTTACCTTATTGGAGGCGATGGGGGCGTTCAGTAGGCAAGGCAGCACATGAGGAGAGAGAAACCGTTAGGCTCTATTTAATTTGAGGTTAAGAGGCAGGTCAGAGATTTAACTCAGCCAAACATCATTGAGTTAGAGAGGATTAACTTGGCTCAGTCAATATTTTAACCTTCCTAATCTAGAATTAATTTAACCCATTAAATTTGTGGAATAAGTTAACCCAGCACAACAAACCCTTTTAAATTTTATTTTTCTAATGCTAAATTAGCTAACACACCTAATCTAGCTAAACAATAATTTAGATTATCAAGATTTATTGTTAAACACAAAATTTAAATTAAGTTAAACTAGTTGAGTGGTGGTTAACTCACCCAATTATTTTAACCTAGATGAAACACAACCCCAAACACCATGATCAACGAAACAAAGACGACATATATAGGGGATGTTTGTATTGGCTGTGCCTGAAATTTTTTTGTTACGACTGATAGTTTTTTTAAAAAAACATAAATAGTAGTACCTGAAAGAAAGCTTTTAAAAAGAGAGGACATGTAATGAAAAAAGTGAGAGAAATGTGTACGTGAAACAGGACGAGAGGAGCGGGGTGCATGATGCACCCGTGCCTCCTGCCTTATACTCGGAGAGATGTGAGCGAGAGAAGTGAAAATCCGTTACGAGAAACTAGATATTCATATTGATTTATGAACATAAGCTCGCCCACAGGCTATCGAGTGGAGAACGAAGCCTAATCCGCGAAGACGTCGAAGTACTCTCCTTCTGGAACCTCCTGCTGGTGATACTCCTCCTCCTCAACTGAGCAACAGGGGCATAAAGCCGTGAGTACATTGGTACTTAGCAAGTCGTTTGTAACAAATGAATGCAAATATAATATGCAAGGCTTACCAATGGAAGACTAAAAGGTTAATTTGCATACAACGGCATTTGAAAAATACAATAAATAGATTGAAGGCGCATTTGAAGTAAAACAATAATAAACAATAATCAAAGGAATTAAAGTAACCACTTATGGATCTCCCATCCATAAGCTAAACCAACCACTTATGGACCTCCCATCCACAAGTTAAACCAACGGTGAATTAACCATCTACTGTCCGAAACTTTTTAGAAATAACTATACCTCGTGTGAAATCACCGAGCATTGTCCATGACCGAGGACACGGCTATTCGAATAGTTTTACACTCTGCAGAGGTTGCACAACTGTACCCACACGATGTGATAATCCTCACGTTAAAGATAATCACAACAAGGCTTTTACAATGATCCATCTCCACCTGATCCCACTCGCTAAGGTTTCGCCGTCGAGTAGGGTAACCCCCTAGTCGATAATTGCCCCCTCTTGCGCCACAACAACATCGGTAGTAAAACCAAAGTGGAGACTTCACAAATTATTATGCCAGGTCTATCCCATACTAGACATGTGGTGTGCACGGTAAGACTCAGATCAATGGCGCACAAAGTTAAGTCCTTAAGTGTACCCGGGCGAGACTTCCACATCCCACGAAGTGAATCCACACTTCCCCCTTTACTGCACGATCATTCGCCCGAGTGAAAACCAATTTTGTATAACCACCGCCAATGACGCACCAACGTCACGGCACAAATTTTATAGCAGTGGCACCAACCATGATTCACTGTGGCACCAACCACAATTCAATATCTCATTAAGTCAAATTAATTAATCACATGTGATGATGAACCCTTTCGCAAAATAAGCAAGGCTAAGCATTCTAATCGTACCAACCCAATGTGACAAATAACATAGCATCACTAATTAAGTTCCCAACCTAAGGTGACAATGGCATCAAGGTATTCCAAAATATCAAGGAGGGAAATAACCAATTGGGACGATAACTACCAATACAAGGGTTTGAATAAAAATAGCGATGCAAGATAATTTAAAACAAAATAATTAAATAATAGATTGCAAACTAGGTTCAACATGATCAAAGGACACGACTTGCCTTGGCCTTGCTCAGCTGAGGGCTCTTGATCTTCAAATCCAACTTCCGCTCCCTCGAACATGTGATCTAACGAGAGAGAAAGCGAATCGAAAAGACAAAATAAAATCAAATAAAATTCAAATGAACTCCAAAAACTTTCAAACCTGAACCAAAAGGTAGAGCTCAATTTTAGATGAATTTAGGAAAAAGAATCGGGTCAATCGGAGCTAGGACGAGGGAGAACGGGCCTCTGGAAGATTAAATCTACAGAAAATCAGGAAAATAGGAAAATGCACTGTGCTGTGGACCCGGCTCATGAAATAACCAGTCTACCGTGAACCCGGCGCACGGAATAGTGCGGCTGGTGCGGCGGCTAGGCTGAGGTGGCGGCTGACGGGGCGACACGTGGACGCATGGGCTGACGTGGCAGCTGACAAGGCAGGATGACGTGGCATCTGGGGGGACCTCGGGTGCTGACGTGGCGTGACAGGTGGCGCCGACGTGGCTGACAGGTCAACCTAGGGCTGACGTGGCTCGGCTTGCGTGGCTGTGCGGTCTACGGCTTATGGCTGACAAGCGGGCCCCGCTTGTCAGCGGCTCGGCGCACGGTGGACCCGATCCACGGGAAGGCGAAGGGCGCGCGCGTGCGGGCGACCGAGGCGCGCGGCGCAACCGAGGCGTGGACGGCCAGCGGCGGGTGTCCGGGTGGCGGCGGCGGCTAGGCGGCGCGTAGCTTCGGGGCGGTGGCGGGCTCACCGATGACGACGACGGCGGCGGAGATCGTCGACGACGGCAGTGGCGACCACGGCGGCGAAGCGACGTCGTCAGCGCGCGCGCGCGGCGCTCAGCGGCGGGCGCGGGCGCTCGGAGGCTAGCGGCGGCGAGGCGGCGGCGCGGGGCGAGGAACCTCGGTCGTCCCCCTTTATACCGGTCCCGAGTCCAAGGCGGTCACGGAGGAGTCTCAGGACGAGACGGCGAGGCGGTGGCGGCGGATAAAGCGGCGGCGCGCTCCGGATCGGAGACGGGAAGAGTCCGGTCGGGGACGACGCCGACGGCGGGCCCTACCGAGGTGGCTCGGGCGGCGAAGCGACACCGCGATCGAGCGCGGCGGCGGCGAGGATAGGCGGCGCGTGGCGCACATCGAGCGGAGGGGCACGCGCGCGATCGCACGGATGCGTGCCGCGTGGCACGGCGAGGCAGGCGGGCGGGCGGCTGGGTGGGCTGCGGCCCACCGGCCGGTTTGGATTTTCTTTTCTTTTTCTTTTTCAGAAATTCAATTAAAGGTTTTTGAGCTCTAGAAAATAGCAAATAAATCCAGAAAATTTCCAATAAATTCCTGGAGACACAAGGAACTCAAATAAAATATTTTTGGAAAATGTTAATGTTTAACTTAATCATATTAAATCCTTTTTAATTCATAAAATTCCAATTAAGCTTTAATTAATTCCAGATAAATCCAAATGGTGAATTTTATTTTAAAAGCTTCAAAAAGGCTCTGAAAATCAGGATGTTACATCATATGTGCAGCATCTGGCTTATTTTCCTTTTAGAAGTATCGGGCCTACTTTTGTACAAAAAAAATAGTATCTGGTCTACTTTTTTGGTTGCAACACTTTTAGCTGAGCTGAATTAGGCCCGTTTAGTTGCCAGTGGTGCTGGGCTGAAATTTGTCAATACTAACATACAAATGGGGGTCAACGTTTCCTTGAGGTCGTCTGCAATGCGTCCCCTCTTCAAACAGTTCTATAATATCACGTGGTCGGAAACATATCCACTGTAAATAGGTAACTGAGTGGTACCATGCCGACCACGTCCGTCCTATCCGTAAAGCTACTAATTGGATAATGATGATCTAGAGATTACGAGCTCCAATACTTCCTCCCAAAAGAATAAACTCTTACTCGTAGAGGAAAATAAAATCATGCAGTTAGTCGTGGGTTGGGAACCCCAGAGGAAACAATTTTACCGACGAACACAGTCACACCAAGCAGTAACATAACACTACAAATTTGCATCTTATTCCAACGCCACAAAAATTGAATTCAGTACTGCCCACATCGCAATTGACCAATAAACGCCAGTCACTACCCAGTAGAAATCACAGAGCCCACCAAGAAAAAGATTCTACATCCATAAGCCGCATCGCAGATTTGAGCAGAAAAGGTAGAGCTGTAATTTGTAAACCCTAAACGTGGGCACCAAACGGTCCAACGGCTCTCAGGCGAGCGCGCGGCCGGCGCCCGGAGAGAGGCGGCGAGCGGAGAAGGGAATACAAGAAGAGATGGGGGCAAGAGAACCTGCCGACTTGCTCCTTGCCCTGCTCACTGGTTTTACCCAAAATTTACGCGTGCAAATCGAGTAGGAATCCTGTCGCATCTTGGCCCACCTCGTGGCTTCCCCAACGAGCACTGCGTCGCCGGTAGTGCTGCAAACAAAGCAAGCACGGTGAAGTGGCATCGCTGCCCCACTCGTGAGTGGTTTGTCTTCGAAACGTCGAGTCGAATCAATATCCAATAGGTTTCTATTTGGCTTCCAATAAAGCTGGACCCTGAGTGGTCTTTGTTCTATAATGTCCGATCATCGAAGGCTAATATTCTGAAGTTAATTGAGCCACTGTGGGAGCCAACAGCACAATTGCGTTGAAGCGATGGCGGACAGCACCGGCGGAGACGGAGAGCTCCGAGTCCAGATACCGCCGGCTCACCGCGCAGGGCAAGCCAAGGTAGTCGCGCCAGAAAAGCAGATGAATTGGTTCGTTCGCTCGGTCGCGCTGATTGAAGGGCTGGGCAACGCGCTCGGCACGCTGGCGTTCACGTGGGCAACCGTTGTCCTGCTGGGCGGGTACCCGACGGTGCTCCGTTCCAAGGATGATTTTTGGTACGCGACAGCCATAGTTTTCCTAGAAGCTGCAAGGTATGCGCTACAATTTATGGGTGCGTCTAGTATCATCCAGATGTTTTCTTCCTAATAATCATTCAAATTAGAACCGTTGAGTTAGAGATCCAAGCAACTTTTTTTGGAGGGAAGAGATTTTTTTTTTGGAGGGAATGGGAGCATTCGTGGTGAAGTTTATCAACACCCTTTTACAAATATAAATCTGCAATTATTCAAAAAAAAATAACACGCACACACACGATGTGTAAGTTTAAAAAGTGCAGTTCTTCGCATTAAACTGTCCTTTATCATTTATTCTAACTCGCATTGAGTTTGAACTTGACTTTTGTAGAGTGTGATATGATACTTCGTGGGCTATCTACTCAATCTTCTTTATAGTTTTCCATGCTGATTTGATGCACAAACCAAATGGTTTGCATGCTTACATCTAAATGATGCTGTGCACTGGATATGTTACGTATAAGCATGTTGTTCAAAGACATAAAAGAAAACATTTTGCAACTGATTCGAATACTACGAAGCACACATCAAAAGTCTCTCTCTCTCTCATAGTAGACTATTACTAGTTGAGCAGACTACATCGTGATCTAGAAACATGTCCTGGGTTTCTGGATCGTATGCTGTCCTGTTTTATTTAATGGAACCATATCTTCTACAGGATGTTCAGCCGCAACAACAGACTGGATTACCAACTGTTCTTTAACACCAGAGGAGCTTTTAGAGCTCTTGGTGGGAATGGGCTGATTGTGATCGTATATTATTCGGCTGGTCTCAATGGCCAACTTGCAATAGGCCAGCTGCTGTCCCGAGGAGCTCCAAGACTACTCACATGCGATTCGTTGCGCCGTGCCATATCACTATGGAGCCCCTTAGTTGCAATCCTATTATTTCTGGTTGTCTCTATATTAGATATCCATTATGGTAAATCTGAGGCCAACATGATCTTAGGGGCCAGCTGCACTGTGTTCCTAGTACTATTTGTGGTTGTGCTCCTATTGACAATCAGCAGACTGAGGTTCCCATGTATCATCAAACTAGTAGATACTGCTTTGGGCAGCAAACTAGTACTTTGCCGTCGAGTTATCATAAACTTGTGCATGGTTGCTACACTAGTGATGTTCATGCTCAAGCTTAATCCAGACGACAAACTTGTGGTTATAGCATTCGAAATATGTGCTGTATTGATTGTGTCATTTGGCAACTTACTGATTCCAGCAGCTGTCGTGCGTGTCGTGCTCGCATTGTTGCGCCTTATAAATCAGGACTACAAATATGATGGAAAAGATCCTAACAGCGAGGCCAAGACAAACCTCGTACCATCTCTAAATATCTTCTATGGGATGGTGCTTGGCCAAGGAATACTCTACATTGTGGCCTGCATGCTCAAGTTCTTTTCCTTCATCCCTCAGCGATCCCTCATCCGTCGTGGTGGATTTACAGGTCAGTGGGGAGTGGAATCTGTCAATTTGTACTATGCATACTCCTTCGACAAATGCATGGAAGGGGGCGTGCTTGCTCCAAAGAAGATCAGCCTCAGCACCTTTGCCATGGATTCCCTAAACTCAGACTCACCGAAGAATCAGGTCTATGGGATACGGATGGTGCACAGCTTTCTGCAAAGGGAGCCAACTAAGACCCAGCTCCTTTCAAAGCTCACCACTTCTGCAAACACAATGGCCAGATTAATCAACATGTTGAACTGGACAAGTCCAAATTATAAAACAGTCAGATTATTTGCTGCTAAGGTTACCGTTGAGCTTGCAACGAACCTCCGAGTTGTCACTATCCCCGGGACAATGCAGATTGTGTCTGCGCTTCTAGATGCTGATAACAAACGGAAAAGAGTAAACCCAGTTCTTCTGGATGCAGATGATGATCAACAAGAGGAAAGGCAAGACCCAGTTCTAAATACAACAAATAGCTTGGAGGAAAGACATGATAATCAAGGGCAAAGACAACACCCATTTCGGGACACCGATAACCTGACGGAAACACAAGTTCGCCCGACCCAACAAGTTGGCATGCACGAACAGAACTCCTACATAATCAGATGCTGGCAACGAATTTCAGGATTCTGGTCAATTCCCATTGAGGAGCCGTTGGCAGACAAGGATCTCCTCCCAGCACTGGGCATGTCGATTCTTGATAGTCTTGCTGGTTGTGATCAAGACAACTGTGTGGAAATCAGCAAAGCAACTGGCCTCATCCCGAAGATAATAGGATTCACAATCTACAGAAGTGACATGACGAATACCGACGCACAACAAAAGGTCCTGGTGAAGTCATCACTTAAGGTGCTGCAAAGGCTCACAAGCATTGACGGGGAAATCGGCATAACACTGCGGTACAAGATATCAAAACATCCCTTCCTACTAAGAAACCTCGCAGAGATCTTGGGGGACAGTAGGAGCAGCCAGGAATTGAGAAAGCTGGCGGCAGGAATCCTTAGAAACCTTGCCATTGATGGGAACATGGGGAAGGAGATTGGTTGCATCCAACTGATCATTTTCAGGCTGACTCAGACATTTCTCAACACAGAAGAACCCACAGCTACACATGCTGGTCGCTTGCTACGAAAGGTCACCGGGCAAGCACTGGCAATGCTGGCAATGGAGAGTTTCCATAACTACTTGATTATGTTGAAGGAACCAGAGTTCATTAAGAAACTTAAAACGATGATCCTGATCCATGATAACAAGTACGTGGCGGCAAGCCTATTACGTAATCTGTGCCTGCACGCTCGACCTGAGCTCAGAGAGTCGGACCTGAAGGAACTATCTCACACCTTGCGAGAGGTGAGCCCTACTAATTCTAGCAACAAATGCAATATTAGAGGTGGATAATGTACTTTAACATTTGCATATGTTGTTGGTCAAAATTTGATCTACATTTTTGTACTGTTGGACATTTGCTTACTACTGAACAAATAACTGTATTTCCTTTATCCAATTATGTTTTACCTATCATGCTACATGACATGACATTGCTATTTCACTACAGGTGTTGGAAAGAATAATGGATGCAGAAGGGGCAGAGCTAGAAGTCCTTATTGGCCTTAGTGCACGGATATGCAAAGTCATTCCTGGAGACTTTGCCCGAGAAATAGAGCATGGTAATATTAAGCAAAGGTTTGTGCAGAGACTTGTGGACGCACTGAATGCAAATATGATACCCAGTGCTTGTTATCCCGGGACCAGGAGGGTGATACTTGAGCAGGCCATATACATGATGGAGTGCAATTCTCGCTATGCTAACTGTTTCAAAGAATGCAGGATGACAGAAGCACTGTCGTTGGTAGAAGAGACGCCCTCAAAGGCTGAGAACTACATGCTTTTCTTGGGCGACACAGGATTCATGGAGTACAGCACACCTCTATCCGCTCTTGTGGACAGGGCAAAAGAACTGATGGATCCTGAGTAGCTACGAGGCATATAGGTGGTAATAGGATTTGTAAGAGAACTACTTTTCCATCTCTATAAAAAAAATGTAGGTTGTAGGCTGTAGCCAGGGCAGAAAAACAATACTGGCGTCGGAGTCGCAACACACAAGACAATGCATATTTTCAACATGAGATAAAACAGTAGTGGATGTGTATGACCTTTTATAATGAACAATATTTCCCTTTGCAATTAGAGTAAAGTTTATTGTAATAATCCTATACTGTAGTTTATTTGTCTACTTTGCTACCACTGTTTGCGTAAATACATATCTGTTAAAATGTTCACGAATTAATGCTTACTGATGTTTCAGGTGATTGCTACTCATATACCTAATTCTAGACTTACAGTTTTGCACGAACGCCCACCGGCCGCCTGCCTCGGCACCGGCGGCATCCTCCTCCGGGCGTTCTTTCCTCCGAGCCATGATTGAGGTGGAGGCGCACCAATTGCAGATAGAATTTCGCCAAGTTTAGCTCAAGATGCGGCGCGGATGAAAAGTGCACAATTGCACAACAAGCCTGGTCGTCATTCCAGCATCAAGCATCCGTATTTGTTGGTTTCTGTGATCTCTTGGTGCTTGCAGTCCGTGTGCCACGATCTAGTATCTTCGGTGGTAGAAAGGAAAGAACAAGGTAGGATGGTTACAGTTAAGAAGCAGCACAAGCTCCAAACAGGATTGAAAAGCAAATTTTTTGCAAACTTGTATCAATCTGGTGCCACTAATCTGAAGTTACATATCCGTTAAAACTTTGTTTCCTGCAACAAATGACACTCGGTAATCTCAACCTACAGAACTGTGCAAACATCTCCCAACTCCGAGAGGTGCCAGAGCACGGAGCTCCGACGTCACTCAGCCCAGTGCGACCAACGCCCGGAGAAAGGAACGCAGGAAGAGATATATAGGAGGCGAGAAGGTTGGAACGCGACCGTCCACACCTAGCTACTCCTTGCGCTGCCGGAGAGGCGGAGGCGCGCCGTATCCGTCTCGTTCGCGCGGCCTCTGCTTGCCACCGCTCTGTAAAATGCGGCAACAAAAAAGATCCGCCGCTGAGGAGTCGTCGGCGTCGAGCTGCTCGTGCTCCCGGCCGCCGCTTAGACGCGCACCCGCATTCCCGCCCCATGCACGTAAGCCCAATCCACGCGGCCCATTCGATGCCGTCCATCCATCCAACCTGCACCCGTGAGGCCCGTATCGCCCACACGGCCGCGCTCGTGCTCCCGAGCGGCCCCTCGGACTCCCAGTCCGCACATGCCGATGCCCGGCACAAGCCCCCTCACTGTGGCGCGCTCAGTTTAACAGTAGTTTATTATTATTTTTATTATAGCTAACTTGTTTTTTACTATAGCTGAGCTAATTTATTTAGTATAATTAAATTTTAAAAAATAAAAATAGAAAAAATAGATTAATTATAATGTGAAGGAATACGGGAAAAAAAAGAAAAGCTCAAAACCAAAAAATGGAAAAATACGAAATTAAAAAATGGTAAATTAAAAGACAGAAGCTAAAAGCTATCACTGAAACGAACATCTAAATCAAATATCTCAATAGAAGGTGCAGCTTCAAGGACTGTCGTCCATAGCAGGTCATATTCAACAAAAAAGCCATGTACAGTAGCTTCGTTAGCGTGTTGAATGCAGTGCAGAGTTGTTTTCCTTCTGGTTGTATCCAGAGCTGTCAAAAAGAGATGAGAGAGAGAGAACAAGAATTATTACTTCGTTTGTATAAAGATTAATTGTGCTCAGTAGGTTAATTATCACACACTTCCAAGCAATTAAAAATAAAAAGATAACTATTATGACTATAGGCCAAATAGTAAATAGAGGACTATCAGGATGAGGACAACAATGAACACGTGTCTCTCTCTTTTTCCTAACGATATATATATATATGGGGCCTTAAAACCTAATTACAAAGATGCCCCTTACAGTGGCTCACTATGCTAAGGATATAGATGTCCTTTTACATGCATATTGGGCCTATTGGCTCAGCAGGCCGAACGGATGTAGGTGGGGCTACCCTACAACAGTAGCTTCTTATAGTAAAAGGCTCCACCACCTGTAGGTCAAAATCATGCCGTCTGGCCTCTTGGTCCCCTCCGTCTCTTTGGCCTGTTGGGTGGTCGGCTCATGGGCCATCTGCTCCGCCAATGCACGCCACATTGTGTTGGTTCGTTTCCCCGTGATGACACGCGGTTGCAGGAGGATGGCCTATTGTTCACCTTGGTTTTGCGTGCCTTGTGGGTCCTCGAGACCCGGCCCCAAAAAGGTGTGCGCATTTAATGGGTGCATCCTTCTTAATGCGGGGCTCGCCAGCCTATGATTCTTCCTGGTTTCTCCCTTGCTCTCTCTTGCTTGCTCTCTCTATGGCACCAGTTATCCCTATAGTTATCGCTCGTCCGCTCCCCGTCGACACCGCTCGTGCCCCATGGTGCTGCTCCGTCGTGTGTACTGCGTGGTAAGGATGGTCCATGGTGGTGAGCGGTGCTCCCGTTGCAGCGTCGCAGGCGGTTGTAAGATCGAGGAGACCGACTAGAGGGAGGGTAAATATGCGGTCTAAAAATTCTCTTCAAATTAATACTAACGATTAAAGACATTTTCTATTTGTCTAAACCAAGTATGCAATGCGGAAGCTAAATTCAAGTTGGTTTAGCTCAAATAGCGCCTAGAACAAATAAATTCGCCTAAGTGCACCAATAATTCTACCTTAGGTTAAGGTTTGCAATTCTAGATAGACAAACAATTAATTTAATTCTATGAATATAAATTGAATACAAGAAAACAAACTACAAATGACACGTTCTCTTTTTACTGTGGTGTTCGGAGACTTGCCGGTCTCCCCTAGTCCACATTAAGGTAAGCCCGAACAAATCGGACCGACTCCACGAATTAAGCCTTCCACCTCAAATCACTAGTGATATCTCTTTTACGCTTGGGGTAGGTGAGCTCCAACCTTCACAACTTCGCCGGGTCTTCTCACAACCTTTTTTGAAAAGATCACCGTGCATGATGTCTCCCATGTCTCTAGGAGTCAGCAAATTCCAAGAGTAACAAGTCAAGTCCCTCACTTGACTCTCACCATGTGCAACAAATGCACAAGCTCAATTCGGACACAAAGTCCTCCTCTAGATGCAACACATGCACTCTAGATCACCTCTTCTCTCTCACAAAGTGTAATACATGCACAATTGAGTGTAGAGCCTCACTCTAACTCAAGGAATACAAGCCAATCACCAGCAAACCTCTCCCAACAACCCTTGAGGAGGTATTTATATACCTTCCTTAAAAACTAGCCGTTATAGAAGAGAGAGGGCAAAAATCACTTCGAGGGCCGAAAGTACTGCAGTTACACGGTCGGTACTTTCACCCTCCCAACGGCTACAAAAACTAGCCGTTGGGCTGGAAAACCGGTCAGACCGCCAGGACCGGTCAAACAGCCCACACAGGACCGGTCAGACCGCTCCTCAGAAAAACTAGTAAAGTCGCTCTCTGGAAAAAGGGTTCAGGCGAAGAATGGAAGTTCTGCGGGTCGGTCAGACTGCTACCTCAAAGCTGGTCTGACCGCTGGGTCCACACTGGTTAGACCGCCATTACAAGGCCGGTCTGACCTTCGGGTCAACACCAGTCAGACCTCCATTACAAGGCCGGTCTAACCTCCGGGCCAACACCAGTCAGACCTCCATTACAAGGCCGGTCTGACCTCCGGGTCAACACCGGTCAGACCTCCATTACAAGGAATGAAAACATGAACTTCAAGCACTTGCAAAACACATTTGCATGCATAGTCCCATGTTACTAGAATTCAACATATGAGTTTTAACCATTTGCAAAACACATTCGTAAATGCAAGCCTCATGCCAAGATGAGCTAGATGAGGTGAGATTGAGCCATCAACACATGATGAGACTCAAACTACTATACATGACCCCTCTTAATAGTACGACAATCTATACTAGTAATCCGGTCTTCCAACCAAACACCAAGACCAGTAAAAAGACTAGGAACACATTCTTAGCCCTAACTAATCATACCTTTGCCTTGAGTCATCGTCTTGATATGCATTAGCTCATGATGCATCTTTTTCATCAACTCCATGAACACATGATAGTATTCACTTGACTTGATCAACTCATGATCATCTTGTACATGCATCAACTAATGATGCATATTTTTCTTGATGGCCTTCAACACATGAAGCCTTCTTCTTGATAGTCTTCAACGCATTAAGCTATCTTCTTCTCACTTTTGACTTGATGATCTTCAACACATGAAGTCATCCCAAGTCATCATCATTTGTGGAACCTAACATATTCATCCAACTCATAAAAAATATTAGTCCACAAAATAATCGTCATCAATTACCAAACTTCACCATTAACACATAATGGAGGGACTAGATCTAACAATCTTCCTTTTTGGCAACTCATTACAATGTCAACAAATAATGAGATAAAGATAATTGATTTGCGACTATACAACTTGTACACAACAATTGTATACTCTAAGATAAATTTTAAATAAAGCTTACTTATTCGGTTGTCATTAATCATTCAACCATTAACACATAATGGAGAAATTAGATAACAACCCGATTGCACATGAGTATATATAAACTACACAAGCTATATATACTTAAAAATGCATTTTAAAGTAAAGATCAATACTCATGAAACTCTAAAACATAGAGAGCTCCCCCTAAATATGTGCATACAAATCTATATGAAGAAAAACATATGCACATATTCATTTGAACTATTTGAGGAGTTTAATCTATATTTTGGATCTAAGGAATGCATTAGTATATGAGAAAGTTATTTCGAATGCATACCTCTTTTGATTTCACCTTTTCATCCGAATGAGACTAAGCATAAATAATAGTAAAACAAACATATTAGCCTCACATATGCATTTATCATCATCACCAAAATAATATAATGGTATTTATCATTATCATCAAAATTGGTATTTATCATTAACACCAAAACCAACTTAAATGGAGCTTGATCTTTCAGTGGCTCATCTACCTGTGGCGGTTTGTCTAGCCGTGGTGTCTCGTTTGGCACAGCAGCTGGTTTTGAGGCTGGTGGAGCGCGACTCGTTGACGACAAACAAGCATTGGAGCGTGGCAAAGAAAGTGAATGGCGCTAGCGTGAACACCCTGGAGCCGACCATGGTGACGGAGGAGTTGATTAGCTCGCTGTCGTGCAATGGGAAGATCTTGGGCCGTGAAGCAGTATGACTTTCCAATGTCGGCACTGCATTGCCAGTTTGAGAGTCAAAACTGGTGCTACGTTGCCAGTATGAGAAGATCTAAAAATACATGTACAAGACCAAAATGCTTCAGAACATCAACAACACAAGTTACAACTATCTAACAATAATGATCGGCGAGGAAACTGTGAGCATGCAGTCTTGCATTGCGCTCGTAACATACATTTGTACCTTTATTCTCAATTACATACATCTATTCTCAATTACTTACAAAGTTACTCCTCGTCGTGGACAACTTGATAATGAAAATTTGTGACTAGCTTCTACATAGCTGGCAAACCTACAACTAGGATACTTTTAAAAACGCAAATGAAAGCCTAAAATATGAATATTTACTACCATCAGTTATCTCAACCAGGCACCATTAAGTAGTAGAGAAATACTAGAAAACAGTATACCGTTCCAATGATATACCAATGTCGTTAGATCAGTCGCCTCCGGCCACTAGATGGCCACCATCAGTGCCGCCCTCTCTACTTCCTTCGTTAACTTCAGTGTCACTCTCCCTTCCTCCTTCACTTCTGACTCCGGATTTGCTGACGACAAGTTCACCACGGCCCCCCGACGTAGAGGGAGGCCAGGGAGGTGGTGGTTTGGCGGAGGGCAATAGGTTGTGACAGAGGGAGGTACGATGACAAATTCACATTGAATATTAGGTTAGGCGGGGAGGGATGGGGTAACGGGCGGAGGAGGGGGAGATGGCGACCAGCTGACGGCGAGGTCACCATCGACTATGGCGAAGAAGGGTATGGTGCTGCTCCAGCGTCGGAGAAGAGAGAGAAAGGGAAGAGGAGTAGCGGCGCTAGTTAGAGAGAAGAAAGAGGGAAGAGGGAGGGAGAGCGGCAACAGAGAGGATCTACATCGATAAAATGGCATCTTGATGATACAGCATGAGGCAGTAGTTATCTATTCTCAGTAGTAATCAACCCTGCGACACAGCCCGAATTCCGGCAGGTCGGCGCGGCGGACAGTCGGACACCACCCAAAGCCAAGTCGGCAAGTCCCACAAGGCACCACCATGAACCAACCCCGGCGCGGCCGACTCCCCCACCCGTTTTTATTACCCACCCAACCCGTATTAAGACAACCAAAGGCCAAAACCAAACACCCCGACCTCCTCCCCCAAATCCATCCCTTCCACGGCCCCAAATCTCAGCGGAATCCGGCGCTCCCGCCCCGATCGCCCCCCGATCCGGGCCGGATCCGATCCTCGCCGCGAGGGGCCAAAACCCTAGCCCGATCTCGCCGCCGATGGGCGCCGCCCGTGCCTGCCGCGGCGGCCCCTCCTCCTCTCCCCCCGCCGCCGCGGGGTGGCCCTTCCCGCCGATCGCCGCGTCCTCGCCGTCCTCCTCCCACGTGGCGCCGGCGGAGACCGCCTCCACGTCGGTGACCAAGACCGTCAACGGGTCGCACCACTTTAAGATCGCGGGGTACTCGCTCTCCAAGGGGATTGGGGTGGGGAAGTACATCGCCTCCGAGTCCTTCGCCGTCGGCGGCTACGAGTGGGCGATATACTTCTACCCCGACGGTAAGAGCGCTGAGGACGGCGCCGCGTACGTGTCGCTGTTCATAGCCCTCGCCAGCGAGGGCACCGACGTGCGCGCGCTCTTCGAGCTCACGCTCGTGGACCAGAGCGGCAAGGGGCAGGACAAGGTGCACACCCACTTTGGGAGGTCGCTCGAGGGCGGGCCGTACACCCTCAAGTACCGCGGCAGCATGTGGTGAGTCTCCTCTGCTTGTGCTATGACATTTGGATCGGGCTCCATGGGTTAGTTATATAGGTATCCAAAATTTATCTATTTGTGGTGCGTGCGAATTGGAAATTGCTAATTTGATCACGTTCTTGAGCAGGAACTGCTATATATGTTAAATTATTTAGGTTTGCTGGTGGAAATTAGTTCTTTGTGGGATTTTTTTAGAGTCTTAGATGTCAGATTGCAGTTTTTTTAAAATGTTTAGCAGCTGAGTTGTGTTTATGGTTGTTTTTAATGTGCAACTTGAGAAGTGGATTATGTTTAGCACATAGTATTAGAACAATTCCTTTTATTTTTGATGTTATCGAATTAGAACTACTGTTTGCTTCGACTAATGCCACACATGTGCTGTGTCCTTCAGTCTACTTATGTTTGTATGGATGAGATAGCTTGGTTGTTTGGCCGTAGATTTTAGTGGATTCGGTTCTCTTAGCTGACCTGCTAGGACTCAGCATCTACTTATATCTATGCATGTTTGTTCGTTCTGGAATTGTAGTTGTTGTCATATGTACTCTTATTACTTAATGAAATGTTTTGATTGACCGCTGTTTTGTGCGCTGATTGCTATTATGTTTTGGTTTGTTGAGTGCTTTAGATGGAAATTTTGTTATCTGCATAGGGCACCGTTTGACTTGCCAGTTTGTAAAGCAATGAGGCTGGGCATGGTGGTGTGAAATTATGCTGTGGGAACGTGGTTGGTCCCAAATTTGTTGTTATTAGTTGTGTTATACTTAGGATTGATATTTTTCTCAATTTTTTTGAATGGCATAGAAATTGATATTGATTAACCCATTCTCCATTCCAGTTTCCTTTGAGACTGCCATGTTAATTGAAACAAGCATTGGGTGAGCTTCTGAATTTACTTTTATTATTTGATCAAATGATGATTTAGATGGTTTTGGAATGTTAGTTCGGGGTAGACTTTTTCTAGCATTTGCAGCTGAAAACAGGTAGTTGTGTTTGCAGATTATTGTTAGTGTCTGAATCATTGAAATTATTCCTTTTAATATATGGGGAATCCAAGTCTCTATTATGTTCAATTTGTTCATGGGCATGAATATTGGTGCTTTCATGAATCATAAATATTTAAGTTATTATTGTTCATGAGCAGCAGTGTCGGTACTTACTTTTATGGATCATAAATATTTTAGGATATTTTAGTTGTGTTTCAAATTCTTTGTTAGTGCACGAACTGGTGTGTCAAACTGTCTTGCTATTTGACTGCTATGTAACTTTTGCGATATCCATTAATTTGCACCATTTTCACCATAATGTAATGCGTTGATTGGACTGCACATCTTTTGACACGTTTGAAATTGGAACAATTGAAATCTTATTAACCAGTACTTGTTATGGTATAAGGTATAACTTTAAGTTGGGTACATAGGGCCACACCAATAACTACTAATTTAGTTGATGCTTCTTTCTGCATTAACTAATGGAATGGTTTTCTTCCCTTCTAAATTAACCATGTTAGATTGCATAATCATGATCTGTACATGATGGGAGTAATGTTGTAATTGTTCATATCAGTCACCACACACTTTTGAGATATTCTTACAAGTGCAGATTTGGCCTGCTTTGAACATCTAATGTTCCAATCTGTAATTTTGGTTATTCTTTGGGCACCCTGAACAAATCTTGCTTTTTTTAGGTTTTGGTAGGATTTTAGAAGTCAAAAGTATTTGCTCGCAGCAATATTGTTTAAGCCAGTGAAAGACCAATGAATGCAATTAAGGTGTGAAGTCTATGCTGCTGTCATAGTAGGGCATGTTTGGTTTCTTGGCTAAGCAAGGAAACCAAACATGTTTTCTTGTCACTAACCTTGCTACTTTGCTAGGCAAGGTTGGCAAGGAAACCAAACATGCCCATAGCTTGTAGTAAGCATGTAATTTTTTCATATCAATTGGGTCACATGCTTTGGTTAGGCTGCTATAGAAATGTAGGCATATTTAGATTGAACACATGCTGGCTTTGGTTTAGGATGGAATACTTCATGAGCATGTAATTTGGGTTCTGGCATGAACCTTTTGACCACTAAAAACTTTGCCTATGTAGTTTTCTACATAGCTTGTCCTAAGCTAGGAAAAAGGAGGAGAGTTATGTTAGGCTCGGCGAGCCAACGTCAAAAAAGCCACTTTTCATGGAATGAAACCTAAAATTGTTGTTGTCTTTTTTTGTTGCAATCCGATTCCGACTGTAGATGCTTGCTGTTGTCTAAGTCATAAAAATGCTGCATCTATAATTATATTCTGACATTACTGCTACCTTTTCTTTTGTGTCTATTAACCTTTTGTTATGACTGCATTGGAATACGATAAGGAGCATGCAATTTGAGCAAGGCACTGAATGTTAATTTGTTTGTAATAACTAGATGAATGTGTGTTTCTTATAAGTTAGAAAAATTGCTTGAGGTAATATTTGGCATTTGGGGTATGTAAGTTGGTGCAATGGGAAGTTGGTTCATGC
Organism: Dendrocalamus sinicus; assembly: GCA_036346575.1. NCBI lineage: Eukaryota > Viridiplantae > Streptophyta > Magnoliopsida > Poales > Poaceae > Dendrocalamus > Dendrocalamus sinicus. Next base: position 2,281,765 of record CM070660.1, on the reverse strand, counting down.
AAACACTTGCATTTAAATTTCATGTATGCGCTGATTTATCCATATTTTTGCTGTGCTTCCCTGATCACTCATTTATCTGTCAACCTGTTTGATTGGCTTCTTGGTTTAGTTCTTGGATATCACCACATGTATCTTACCTTGACTCTGCTTGTTGTCCACTAGTCATTGCAAGTAACTTATCTTTCTGTGCATCTTGCAGGGGTTACAAACGTTTCTTCAAACGATCTGCCCTGGAAACATCAGATTATCTTAAAGATGATTGCCTTTTGGTAAACTGCACCGTGGGTGTTGTTCAATCACATACCGAAGGACCAAAGATATACACAATACCAGTGCCACCATCGAACATGTCTCAGCATATTGGCCAGCTACTGATGAGTGGAAAGAGAACTGACATTACCTTTGAAGTTGATGGAGAGATGTTTCCTGCTCACAAGGTGGTTCTTGCGGCCCGGTCACCAGTTTTTAGGGCACAGCTTTTTGGTCCCATGAAGGATAAAGACATGAAGTGCATAAAGATTGAAGACATGGAGGCTCCAGTCTTCAAGGTTTCCCTGGTTCCCTGTTTATTTTGTTGAATTTATGTTCCGTATAGTCTGTTGTCTTTGATTTTGTTACTAACACAATGTCTCACTGCCGTAACGTATTTAGGCTTTCTCCTTGCTACTATCTTTATGTTACTTCATTGAAGTGGTAGTAAGGAAGTTATTTTTTTAAAGCAACATTGTTGAAACATAACATGAGTTAGCAGTCTTGGTGCATATTGCCATGAACAAAATAGAATGTGAAAACGTCTGGAATGGGAGTAGTCTGCGTAACTATGTCGCAACAGCATTTTCAGAACTCAAGCATGATATATTTAGAGTACCTGATGAACCAACAAAGCATAACATGCCGCTGATACGCTGTTCGTTGGCTACACTCTATTTGATGCATGTGCTGCTAGCAACCATTTCTCAGTTTTCACCTAATTGCTGTACTGTAGCCAGTGCAGTTCATCCAGTGTTAACTTGGTCTACTATGTTCTTACTAACATTTGCATTCTTTTAGCTCTGCACAAATATGGTTTATCTATTTTCCTTGCCTTTTTACCTCAGTATTTGTTTATTTAATCTGACTTTGTACACATTGTATTTTGCAGGCCTTACTCCATTTTATATACTGGGATGAGTTGCCTGACTTTGAAGAGCTTACTGGTCTCAATACAACTTGGGTGTCCACTTTGATGGCTCAGCATTTACTTGCAGCTGCGGACCGTTATGCGTTGGAGAGACTAAAATTGCTCTGTGAACGCGAGCTGTGTGAAGATGTTGCAATAAACACAGTTGCAAACACTTTGGCGCTGGCTGAACAGCACCACTGTTATCAGCTAAAAACTGTTTGCTTGAAATTTGTGGCCTTGCCTGAGAATTTGAAAGGTATGTAGAATATTTTTGAATTTTAACTTGTGAGTATGTTGATTTCTCCAGAAATCGGCCTATTTTAGGATTACTCTATATTATTACATGTAGTGGTGGTTTATTTGCTTAAACTGGAATATGCTGTAACACTAAATACCGCGCCAGGGGGGGGGGTACTTATAATGCATCGAGGTCCTATGACATTCTGTGACCACTCAGGCATACATACTGCATGGTCCATTTTTTTTTACTTTGCCTTGATTCGACGGATTCCTGAGGACTGAAATGATGTAGAATACAAATATTCGCTAAGCATATATCACAGTCTTCAGGATAACAAAAATTGCAGTTAAAATTTGTTTAGGTTTTTGACATAACCAGCCAAGATTCCTTGGTTAATTGACTGGTTTACTCTAGGGTTAGGGCTTTATGATTGTTTGGGGCTACAAAGTGATTCTGACTGAAGTTCACAGTAGTCTTGTATGTGAACATAAGGTTCATTTGGAAATCATGCAAATAAGTTGTTCCAATATATTTTGAAAAAGAAGTTGAGAACTTGTCATAAACGAGCAAGCTGAGTCTGAAATCAGCCTGTGTCCAACGTTTTAGTGCTACTTTTTGGCTGGTTATTGGTCATATCATTTGCTGCGTGCAACGTTTGCTATGATGTCTAATCCAATAATTCGTACCATTGACCTTGTAGTATTGTGTTCTCTACCAGGCTACTAGTGTTTTTTTTCTTGGTTTCTATGCAAACTGTAAAACATCATGCAAATTGATATTCTTGTATTGGATACATGTAGCATGTAATGTGGACTGTTTTACTGCATATCACCTGTATGATGGATCATAATTGATAGTTGTTCTTAATCTATCAATATCTATTTAACCGTGTTCTTTCTTGTGCAGCCGTCATGCAAACCGATGGGTTTGATTATTTGCAGCAAAGCTGCCCATCCCTTCTCACCGAGCTTCTGGAGTATGTGGCCAAGGTAGGCGAGCACTTGGTCAGCCCCTGCTTATATTCAAATGAAGTCCTTGATGGCGGCGATGCCAACGGAAGACGTGTGAAACCAAGAATTTAACGGCTGCCCCCGATAAGCCTAGCAGGAGTTCCTCATGTCTGTTCGGTGTGAAGTGTTTCTATGACGGTGCTTTTGTGGTGCCATAGCATGCGTGTGTGTGTGTGTGTGCGCGCGCGCGTGTGTGTGCGCGTGTGTGTGCGTGCGTGCGTGCGTGCGTGCGTGTGTGTGTGTGTGTGTGTGTGTGTGTGTGTGTGTGTGTGTGTGTGTGACTTCATCGTCATATTTCTTCCTAGCCCCGTTGCTACTCTGGAGCGAGTTATTGCTAATATATATTCTACTGACTAGTGTACTGCAATTGCATTGCTGCAAAGCCTGGTAGTTTGCAGTTTGTGATCACAAGTGCACTCAGGTGACACGGCAAAGATGGACTGGTACAAGGTTTGATCAAGTGGAGATAAGGGCGCGGAATGTACTTACAGAAGTTACTTTGTGCTAGGTCAGCTTTGTCGATTCTTAGTCGTCTGAATGGCTGTCTATTCGATTGAAATGATGAAATGCAATGAAATGTATCGGTTGAATCATGCTTGCGTTGTCTGTTACTTAAAAGTGTGTTTTTTTTTGTCGTGGCAGAGTTGTATACCACTTGCAATTGATCTGATTGCAAGTATTAAGTTCCCGTTTATTTCGATTTGAGCTTCTAGTTTCTGACTTATTTTTTACTATTCATAAATTTTATCTTTTCTGACTTTTTTGCTTTTTTGCTATTTTTTCGTATTTGTTTGTGTTGTCCGTGATAGACTAATCTGTTTTTTCTATTTTAAAATTTAGTTACGCTAACTAAACTATCATCAAGGATAGTATAATTTTAGTTCAACCCAGTGGTACATAATTCTAACCTTATCACTTTTGCTTTTCGAACAGCGATTGTGTCATTCCTGAGCACAAGTTGGATCCATTGTGCACGTGATGTTTGACGGAAAAGAAATGAACACTAGCTCCTAATGGTAGGCATCAAAACACTTTCTGATGCCTGATGCTGAATCTACCAATATTTCTTTTCCTTTTTTGGATCTTGTATCTTGGCATCGTTGATGCTTACTAATTATCCATCGGATGCTAAGTGTTATTAGCCCTTCTCATCCTTACGGTGACACCAAACCGTCCCAAGTACAAAATCGCACATGTAAAATCAAAATAAACGAGATGAATATAAAATCATATACACTACACATTTATCATCCGGTGCCGTATAAAAAAAAGGCCCAAAACGATCGGTTCGTACCTAAGCGACTGTTCACGAAACTTCCATCAGTATATATATTTTTTTGAAAAGGAAAACCTTGTCTTCCATTAGCCAAAGGCTCTAGGCGAATCGCCAGAGACCAGGGCAGTAATAAATTCGGGGACTTGGTTCATAAACACCGCTGAACCCGAGCAGACAGCGCTCGCCCCATACAAAGCTAGGCAATCAGCCACTTTGTTGCATGATCTCGGACAAGCCCGGACCACACACTGCACAAACGCTTCATTGATAAACTTTCTGATCTGGCGGAACAAACACCCATCGACACTCCTGTCCATCTCGTTGAAGTCGGTCCTTCTCGCAGAATTGTTGCATCTGTCTCAAGAATTATTCGGCCCATTCCCAACTCTGCAACTCGACGAAGGCTCATCAACGCTGCCATAGCTTCAGCCTGCAAAGGACTCGCGACTCTCTCCAACTTCCCACAACCCCCCTCCAGAAACTCCCCCTCATTATTCCGAGCAGCAAAACCCCATCCACCTGCTTGTGTGCTAGCCCTGCAGGATGCATCCACATTGATCTTGTACATGTCATCCGATGGGGGTTCACATTTCAAAGTACTCTTTGCTCCCTTCTGGCCCTTTGTTTTTTTGAGCTTGTCAAAATCATTGACATAATAGCCGACCAGTGAAACAATTTCTGGACCCGAGGCTCTTCTTTCTCCAGCATTAACTTTGTTTCTAGCTGACCACCAACGCCAAAGCAACACCCAGACCCGCATCTGAGTTCCCGCTTCAAGGCTCCAGATCTCACTCACTGTTTCCTTTGCCGTTCTACAGCTAACAAGCCTGGAACGCACCTGCTCCAAATTCATCAAACGCCAGCATTCTTTTGCTCCTTTGCACTTCAGAAACAGGTGGCCACCATCCTCATCAGCTTTATTGCACATCGGGCATAAAGTTTCACGTTTAAAACCCCTCCGTGCTATGTTCCTCCCGACTGGCAGACTGTTGTGTGCAAAACGCCACACAAACATCCTGACTTTATTTGGCGCTTCAAGCCGCCAAATCCTCTTCCAGTCAAAACTAGCACCATCTTCCTTATTCAGCCCAGATCCAGAAGCATCTCTTACTTTTTCATGTTCCCTCTTCCTCACTGCTAGGGCTGTAAACGAGCCGAGCTCGAGCGAGCTTGGGCTTTCAGGCTCGAGCTCGGTAGAAGCTCGAGCCGAGCTCGAGTTGGGTCCGAGCTCGGACTGGCTCGAGCTCGGCTCGGCCTAAGCTCGAGTAGGCTCGAGCTCGGCTCGTTGAAGCTCGGTAACAATTAAAATAATTTATTATGCACTATTTTTCAATAATAAAAAAATTTTAAGCTCGAGCTCGGCTCTAGTAAGCTTGATAACAGTCAAAATAATTCAAATATACACTAATTTTCAACAATAAGAAAAGCTCGAGCTCGAGTTCGGCTCGAGTAAGCTCGGTAAGAATTAATATGTATTACTATTTGAGCTCGAATTGGGGCTCGCGAACTATTCGAGCTCGGCTCGGTGAAGCTCGCGAGCTCGAGATCAAGCTCGAGTTCGACTCGTTTAAAGTTCGAACCGAGCTCGAACCGAACCTAGAACGAGCCGAACTCGAGTAGCTCGCGAGATTCGAGCTTTTTTTATAGCCCTAATCACTGCCACCTTATAAGCTGATTTGACCGAGAAAACCCCTTTTGGATCAAACTGCCAAGCTGGCCAGTCATCACTCTCAGCATCCGTTTGAAGAGCTAGGACGGTTTTTGCATCCGACTCCCAGAATATGTCATTCACCAAAGCCTCATCCCAAGAGCCAGTGGCCGGGTTCATGAGTTCGGAAACCCGTGTCAAAACAGAGGCTCCTCTGGGGGTCGCTGTTTTGCGGGTCATTCCAGCAGGGATCCAAGGGTCAGACCAAATCTGAAGCGATTGACCATTACCTACCCGCCAAACCACTCCCTCTTTAAGCAGATGGGCTCCCTTCAGAATACTTCTCCAAGTATAAGAGATGCCCTCTCTTGCACTACATTGCAAAATGTTACACGTTGGGAAGTATTTGGCCTTTAGAACTCGACTGCACAAGGATTCCGGATTTGTTAGAATTCTCCACGCCTGCCGAGCAAGCACGGCTAGGTTAAAGAGGTGTAGATCACAGAACCCCAGGCCCCCCTCTTTCTTTGATAAAGTCAGCTTGTCCCAGCTCAGCCAATGTATTTTATTTTCTTTGTCATTCTGGTTCCACCACCACCTGCCTATCACAGAGTTTAGCTCATCACAAAGGCCTTTCGTCAGATCAAAGCACGACATGGCATATGTTGGGATTGCTTGGGCCACCGCCTTGATTAGAACCTCCTTACCTGCCTTTGATAAAAGCTTTTCTTGCCACCCCTGTATCCGCCCCCAAACCTTCCTTTTAATGTACCCAAAGGCTGTTTTGCGTGATTTGCCGATAGAAACAGGGAGCCCAAGGTACTTCTCATTTTTTGCTTCCTGTGATATGCGGAGTTCGGTCCGGATTTGGTGTTTGTCTTCTTGGCTTGTGTTAGGACTGAACAGAACAGATGACTTATCTCTATTTATCACTTGACCTGATGCTCTCTCATACACATCTAGGATCCTTTGTAATTCTCTAGCATCCTCCTTTTGCGCACGCATCAAAATAAGGGAATCATCAGCGAAAAACAGGTAGTTTATTCGTGGCGCCTCCCTACAGACTCTGATCCCCTCAATCTTACCATCCTCCTCAGCTTTCTGAAGCATGGCCGACAACGCCTCAGCACAAAGAATGAAAAGGTAGGGGCTCAAAGGATCACCTTGTCGTAGCCCCCTCTGGGGAATCACTCTGTTTGTGTACTGGTCATTTACTTTGATCCGGTAAGACACAGTGGTGACACAAAGCATGATGCGCTTTACCCATCTTTCATGGAATCCCATCTTCTGCATCACTCGTCTCAGGAAGCCCCATTCCACCCGGTCATATGCCTTGCTCATATCAAGTTTTATGGCTGCAACTCCCCTTCTTCCACTCTTGCGCTGATGTAAGTAGTGAGTGAACTCGTAGGCCAACAGTACATTGTCCGTGATCAGGCGGTTGGGAATAAAAGCACTTTGTGAAGGTGAGATGATCTCCGGTAGGATACCTTTTAGCCGGTTTGCAAGTACTTTTGAAATGAGCTTGTACGCCACATTGCAAAGACTTATGGGTCTTAGATCCTTCAGTTTCTCCGGTTTGCTAGTCTTGGGTATCAACACAATCACTGTATTGTTCCAGCCTGTTGGCATTGTACCCCCATTCAGTACTCCCAGGACCTCCGTCTTCACTTTGTCACCTACCAACGACGTAACTTCTTATAGAAAATTGCGGGATTCCATCAGCACTGGAGCTTTGTGTCCCCATACTTTGCAAGGCCTTCCACACCTCCGCTTCCGAGAAAGGCACAAGCAGGCCCTCATTCATGGCATGAGAGACCCGCTTTTGCACATGCTCGATCACCTCCTCCACATGATCTCCTGCAATTGACATAAAAAGATGTTGATACTGATTAGCGATAAACATTTTTAGGTCCTTCCCCGCCACCACAGCGCCGCCATCATCCACCAACTTCCCCACATGATTTTTACGCCTTCGCTCCGAAGCTTGGGCATGAAAGAACTTCCATCAGTATAGGCTTGGTATAGACTGAATTCTGTTAGCCTGTAATATAACTTCCGATAACGAAATCTATAAGTTAATTACTATATCGATTTTAGTTATGCAAGATAAAATTATATATAACTATTTTTTAGTACTTTCTGTAAATAGCTAGAATTTAAAATATATAAACAAAAACATAAGCCGTTAAAAAAACCCACCCTATCGACCCCACGAAACCAGCGATCCAATTCCAAACCCAACGACCTGCTTGCTTGCTCTCCACTCCCCCTGTGAGGCTTCTTCCTCCGCTGCGATCCGAGAGGACCGAAAGGGACAGAAACCCAGCAGATACGCAGCCTCCTGGTCGATAAATCTCTGCAGCAACTGCGCGAGCCGGCGGATCTCGTCGGGCGGTGGCCACCACGATGATGAGCAGCTCGCCTCCGCCGCCCTCGCTTCCCTCCGGGGTACCGCCTCCCCCTTCTCTAGATCTGGGGTGAATGCCTTTGCCTTTCTGTTTCGGACGCTTCTAGATCCTTCGATTGGGGCGCCTGTTGTGCCGTGCGATCCGATGCGCGTTCTAGAATCATGCGGTTTCCTGTCGCGTTTGTTTCCCGAGAGGCCGTCGCGGAGAGACTGGGCGCGAAACTCTACGCGACGATGTTTTGTCAAGTATATGCTTGAAAGTTGCAATGCGTGGTTGCGTTCAGTGCATTTCTGCGATTGCAGTGCGCGGATCTCGCTAGAGCATTGGGTGGTTCACCAGCTCTGTTTGCATGTATGCTAACATGATGTTATTTCTAAGATAGATTTAATTTTAAGTGCGTTTGCTTGTTATCCTCGGGAATATTAACAAATTCGATGCTCGCGTGTGTTGCACTTGCACCCTGATGTATGTTGGCTAGTAACTGAATTACATCTGCAATCTCTGGGCATCTCATGCCGATTTTGGTCACTGATGTATGCTGCGTCTCGCAAAATGCAGGGTGGAAGCTTCTTCAGAGGGTACACAAAGTTGTGCAAGGGACTCACTGTTATACTGCTTCTCGTACACCTCTTGGTTCAGCTGTTTCCATCAGCTGTCACCTATCTCGCGCTTATTCCCTCAAGGTAGCGACTCAGATCTTTGTTGCATTGGAATCACATATTCGTTAAGAAATTTTAGTGCCTGATCTGAATAATGATGAAAGTAGTGGTTATTGGTCAAGTTGAACAGGACTTAATTTCTTTATTTACTGAGCTTAGCTGCTTGTTTGCCTTAGAGTTATCTTAATAGTCAGCACCGTCTGTTTTAAGTTCTTATAGCATAGCAAAGTTCTTGTGATGGCAAGGATTTGTAGCGCATCTAATATGCCTTCCGAGGACAAATGCTTCTACCGGTCTACCCTATAGTCATGTGCTAGTACCTACTAGGTTAACACAGACCGGTATATTAGAACTAATACAGCTAGTCAGCATGCCCATTTAGTGTGCTAGGTTTAAATGCAATTTATTGTGGTGGTCATAGTTTAACAGTGCCACGCGATGTGTGTGGCACTGGTTCTTATGAAGTTCTCAATTGCAATGTGTTAGATTAAAGATGTGTTAGTCTAACCGTTAGATTGTATTCAGCATTACATCTCGTGCACATAAAATTAAGCTATTCATCTTACTTGTTATGAAATGAATTACCATTAGTTTTTTTTAAAAAGCCATCAAATGTTAAATATGACTTTCAAATGTTAAATATGACTTTCAGATGTTACCCGCTCTAACTTAAGCATGTCGGATGTTTTGCAAACTTCTCATGAAAAAAATTTCTTCAAAGTTGTTTTAACTAATTTATTTATATTTTTCCACAGGACAATCCCTTTTGCCTGGAACCTGATAACTGCTGGCTATGTTGAGCAAACAATTCCAGGGGTAGGTTCTTCCTCCCATCATTTATCCAGAGCACTGTGCTCTTATTTGTTCTTTTGTCTGCCTCATAATCTCTTTGTACTCAGTATTTTTTGTTCTATTTATGGAAGTCAAACTAAATCTTCCTCAAAGTAAGGAACCATGGCAACCAAAGTGACTTTACATGTCAAGTGGTAATACCAGTTACATTTTTCATGTGTTGATTTATTTACTGTCATGTGAGAGACTACCTCTTCCAAATTACGTAGACGAGGTGACAAAGCTTTAAGATGGTTAGCTATAAAAATGAAGCAGCTAACTCAAACCAGTGATAAACTGGATGAGATTTGGGTAGAGAGTGGAGTAGAGTATGGTTGCTATTGTCTGGCTGGTTGTAGGTAAGTGGTGTGGCATTGAATCGAGTCACGTACTCACGTTTAATAAGCTGGAATGCTTACTATATTCATTTATGCTAACCAAGATTCGCAAGGCAATTGAGTGGAAATATCTGTGAGAAGTGAGAACAAATGTGCAGTGTATGACATGGATTTGGGTAAAATGAGCTATCTAAGGTACTTGCCACAGTCCACAGAGACTTCTTTGTGTGCATTTATTTTGATATCATGTTAAGCTTGTTAACGAATGACAAAGAGTACTGTTCTCCTTCATTGCTGTTTCCCCTGGACTATTTGATCAGCTGGTTCATATTTACTGTTTGCATGTTAAATTAAAGACGCTGTCAGATTTTTGGTTCACCTTCCTTAGGACTTTAGTGTCAACATATCATGTTTGCTATGATTCCTATTTACTTAAGCTCCCTCAACTCACATGGACAATGTGCTTCCAGGTCATCATCAGCATAATTGGTCTCCTTTTATTTGGGAAGTTGTTAGAACCTTTATGGGGTGCAAAGGAGTTATCGAAGTTTGTTTTTATTGTCAACTTTTCAACTTCTGTGTGTGTCTTCATAACTGCTATTGCTTTGTACTACATAACTCAACAAGAGAGCTACCTGTAAGTAGTGTATTTCTATACAAGCGTATGAGCATAACTATTTTGATGTTTCATATTAGGTAGACTAATGGGTGCTCTTACTGTTTGACTTTTCAGCTATACACCTCTTTCTGGATTTTATGGAGTTCTGTCGGGATTGCTGGTGGGCATGAAGCAACTTTTGCCAGATCATGAGCTTAATCTTTTTGTGCTGAAAATTAAGGGAAAGGTTTTTATCTGCTACTGTTAATAGAATAACTCTGTTTCACGTTACCATGTGTTTGACCTGACACATTTATTTTCCTGGCTACCCAGTGGGTTCCATCACTTGTTGCACTGATCTCAGTTGTTGTAAGCTTCTTCTTAAAGGAATTGGTGTCTTGCCTCCCAATTATACTGTTTGGCATTTATATGAGTTGGATTTACCTGCGTTACTTCCAAAAGAGGCTAGAGACAGGTCTGAAAGGAGACCCGAGCGAGGAGTTCTCTTTCTCAAGTTTCTTCCCTGAAGTTCTAAGGTTGTACATCTTCCCCTTTGTATAAGATCCTGATTGTTTTGTAGTTTATGGAAGGGTATTCTGACTAATTTATTAAAACATGCAGACCAATTCTGGACTCAATAGCTTCTATATTTCATAGGCTTCTTTGTGGAAGTATATTCTGACTAATTTATTAAAACTTGCAGACCAATTCTGGACCCAATAGCTTCTATATTCCATAGGCTTCTTTGTGGAAGATCTGATAGGGCTGATGCTAGGGGCCAGACATTGGATACCTCACCATTGCCTGGTTCAGATTCTATCGAGGCAAACAGGAGGAGGTTAGTTTTTGTGACTTTGTCTTAATTAGGGCATAATTTTGTCCTTACTTGAACCTACATCTAGTCAATATGCAACCTTTCGTACCTTTCCCCTGCATCTTTGATAATTAGCATACATGGAGAATGCTCAAATCAATTCTGAATTTATGTTCTGATACTGTATCCCACCTTAAGGATTCTTTATACCCCATGGATGCAGTTCCTGTACTCGTGCCAAAGTGGAATTGAGTTGGCATTCCATTTGTCCGTGTTGATTATCATGTTCTTAGTTTGGGTTCTTTTGTTGCAGTAATAAATGGCTCCATTTTCCATTTGGTGTTTCTGTTTCCTGCATGTGATGCAGTTAAATATTCGTATAGTTCTGCTGCTAGTTGCATGCATATGAGCTTGTATCCTCGATCTTACTTGACTGAGTTGTTGATCTCACTGTAGGGAAAGGGGTCAAAGGGCACTCGAGCAAAGATTAGCTGAGAAGCTGGCTGCAGTGAGAAGCTCAGAGGGCACATCGCACGACGCCTCTGACAAAGTTTGAGTCTTCTGTGCGACGGACTGCATTTTGCGAATTCCCGGTGCTGTGTTGTCCAATTGATACTCCCTGGAGGACAGTAGAACATCGTCGATTTCTCTGTACCATTGAGCAGCCCCAGCCTCACCGCAGAGTGCTTCCTCTTTCCATTGTTTCTCCTATTATCATACGCAAGCACTTTGCGGAGCATGGGGATGGTGACACGAGAATTTTGGTTTACTGATTTAGGGAGTCATACTTCGCTTTGTACGATTGCATGGTGATTCTTAGGACTAGTTGGTTGCATGCATAACCGCCCAGTATGTGGTGTTCTTTTGCTCGACTAAGAGTTTTCACTTCACGTTTCTGAGGTCGATAGGAGTTTACAGGAACAAATTTATGTAAGGAGTTAACGCTTAATTTGTTTTTTTTGTGATCCATTTGATTCTATTTGTTTGCATTATGATTATCGTGAGTCGTGATGAAGACCTGAGAAAATATGGCAGTGCAGATTTCTGGACCGGGCCTCTTGGATTCGTAGGATTATAAAAACACAGGAATAGGACAGGAAGGGATGTGCCGAAGGATTGAAAAACACAGGAATCTTATTGGATTAAGTATTTGATTCTTAGGAAGAGGAAGAAAAAAGGGGTAGAGTGGATATTGTTTTTTCTTTATGTTTTCCTCTAGAATGGTGGATGTAGGAAAGTTTGCTCTGTTTTTCCTTTGATCGATTCCTACAAATTAAACGGATAGACAAAGATCGAATCCTTGTGAATGAGAATAATATGTTTTTCCTCGAAATCAGAGAGGGCCTAACCGGGTAATGATCTGGTAAACGCCCCAGGCGCATGAGTGCGACTGACATACCTGTCTGTCAGCAAATTTATAAGACTGCCTAATCTAAGTAAATGAATATATGTCGATGTGTGATTAGTGGTTGTTGACAGGGGAAAAAAATATGGGCAGAATGCTATACATCTGTGAAGGAAACCAAAAAAAAAAAGTGACAAAGCCATCTCTCTATTATTTAAAAAAAAACGGCTCTATCATTTCTTTTTAGTGGATTCGTACATTGGTTTGCATGTGATGGATCATAATTGTGTTCTCTGCGTGCAATCAGTCCTACTTCTCTTGCAAATAACCAACCATTATTTTAGAAGCATCGAGACATCTTTGTATATAATCAATCATTTTTCCCTTAGAGCTCAGTCTCACAAGCACAAAACTGAACAACGTAAACTTCAATTGCTCTCCACACTAAACCCGATTACAAACTGAGCTCCACTCAGAGAAAACATAAGGCCTAATGCATAATGCCAGCACTGTTTCCTTCAGGCTTGTGCGTGTTGACTTCCGATTCTAGTTTATGATTAGAGAAGTCAAAAATCAATATAAACACCTAATTTTTCGAAACAGGTTCTCTACTCCTCTAACTTCTTTTTTACTCTAGGGATAAGGCAGTAGTCTACGGACATATCACGTATTCTACTCTTCTTGCTCTCGCTTCGTGCACATATTTTTCTTTTTTTTCCACCATTTATTTTTATTTATAAAATTTACTTTTTTCATACACTACTATTTGTTTTCAATAAAAATGACAGTCAATACGACGCCGCTTTAGTAAGCTATGGATGCAGCCCGTGCGTGGGAACAAACAGGCGTAGTTGTGTACTTGCAGTTCCCTCAGCCCATAAAGGCCCCTTAAAAAAGAGCCCATAAAGCCCAGGCCCAATGACATGGTTTCAACTTTCAAGCTCTCTTCCCTTCCCACCAAACCGCCGAACCCCTCGAGAACACACACAAATTCAAAGCAGGCAACCGCAACGCGCAAGAAGAAGAAGAAAAAAAGGGCACGAGAAAATCAAATTAAAAGAGAAAAATCTCGAAGCCTAAGCCGCCTCCTCCCCCCATCCCCACTCCGGCACTCCATGCCTCCTGCCTCCCTCGCCGCCGCCTCCGCCGCCACTTCCAGGTCTGGACGCGCCCCCGTCCCCGCCTCCGCCGCACCCCACATCATCCGGCGGCGCTGCTGCCTCAGGCCCTAGCCGCAGCAGAGGACCCCTCTGACCGCCGGTGGTGGTTCGGCGATGGCGCCGGCCCGGAGGAAGCGCACGGCGGCCGCCGCCTCCGCGGCGCAGTGGAAGGTGGGAGACCTCGTGCTCGCGAAGATGAAGGGCTTCCCGGCGTGGCCGGCCGTGGTGAGTGCAGCTGGCCGCTTGTTATCTCTGATCTGGGGCTCCCCTAGTGTTTTAGGTAACGTAGAGTTCAATGATTTGTGCTATGAGTTGGGGAGCTTGTTTCGGGTTCGGTTGGTTGTGGAAACTGGAAAGTAGTTTATTTTTAGTGTACTACGATGATTCACACTAAAAAAAGAGGTTTGTAGGTAGCTGATTACAGTGATTTGGCGCCCCTTTTATTAATCTCTGCTGCTATTGTGGTTATAGTGGCGCTTCTGGTGAGGCTGGGCATGTTTAGGGTTCTGGGTACTATGGAGGTAGGTGATGGGTAGCTCGGCATGAAAAACGCTGCGACCTTTTCTATAAGTTCCTGCTAATTTCATGCACTAAATTACGATTTGTTATTGCAATCTGATGTATTTCTCCCAATATTGATTGCCGTGAGAGGTTTAGTGAATGATTATCGCAATTCAGACTATGCCCTTCAGGTAATTAGTGCTCCGTAGAGTTTGGATTGCTTTGGACTCAGGTTTATGAGTTTGTGTTATATTCTGGGCCACAAATTTAAATGGGCTGAACACAACTAAGCCCACGGAGCAACGGAGCAACAACCTTATAAGTGGTATTGGACCTTCTCCCCCCAAAAGACTAGTCCAATGGGTGGAGACTCCCTCACACTTATAAGTTGTGCTTGCTCCTCTCCCACAATCCATGTGGGACTATTCTAACAATCTCCCCCTCACACATGGATTGGGCACTTCTGCAACCATGCGGTCCAAGGAGATGTTAGACACCTGAGCTCTGATACCAATTGTTATAACTTTTGACCCTGGCCGCATGCCTAGGTCCAACTGAGTGCCACAGGTTTAAATGGGCTGAACACAACTAAGCCCACGGAGCAACGGAGCAACAACCTTATAAGTGGTACTGGGCCTTCTCCCCCCAAAAGACTAGTCCAATGGGTGGGGGCTCCCTCACACTTATAAGTTGTGCTAGCTCCTCTCCCACAATCCATGTGGGACTATTCCTAACAATCTCCCCCTCACACATGGATTGGGCACTTCTGCAACCATGCGGTCCAAGGAGATGTTAGGCACCTGGGCTCTGATACCAATTGTTATATTCTGGGCCACAAGTTTAAATGGGCTGAACACAACTAAGCCCACGGAGCAACAACCTTATAAGTGGTATTGGGTCTTCTCCCCCCAAAAGACTAGTCCAATGGGTGGAGGCTCCCTCACACTTATAAGTTGTGCTTGCTCCTCTCCCACAATCCATGTGGGACTATTCTAACAAAAAAAGTGTAACAAGTGGTATCAGAGCCACATGGATTGTTAGAATAGTCCCACATGGATTGTGGGAGAGGAGTAACCACAACTTATAAGTGTGAGGGAGCCTCCACCCATTGGACTAGTCTTTTGGGGGGAGAAGGTCCAATACCACTTATAAGGTTGTTGCTCCGTTGCTCCGTGGGCTTAGTTGTGTTCAGCCCATTTAAACCTGTGGCACTCAGTTGGATCTAGGCATGCGGCCAGGGTCCAAAAGTGTAACAATTGGTATCAGAGCCCAAGTGCCTAACATCTCCTTGGACCGCATGGTTGCAGAAGTGCCCAATCCATGTGTGAGTGGGAGATTGTTAGGAATAGTCCCACATGGATTGTGGGAGAGGAGCTAGCACAACTTATAAGTGTGAGGGAGCCCCCACCCATTGGACTAGTCTTTTGGGGGGAGAAGGCCCAATACCACTTATAAGTCTGGTGCTCCGTTGCTCCGTGGGCTTAGTTGTGTTTAGTCCATTTAAACCTGTGGCACTCAGTTGGACCTAGGCATGCGGCTAGGGTCCAAAAATGTAACAGTTTGGTTGGCTAACTTGGTTTTGGTTTTGGTACTGATGATGTGGTGGATAAATATTTTTTTGGGGGGCAAAAGTTGGTGCTTCACTATCTAAGTTTACTACCGCTGTGGTACAATTTCTATATTCTAAGTATGCTGTTATCTTCCCACCCTTTTGGCGAATTCTGAGACGTTAGTTGCTTGGTTGCAAGTATCAACATAGGGTTTTCTACGGTTTCTGGATGACTTTGCTTATGTAGTTGGATGGGACATGCTGATAACCTGGTTGGCGAAGGAGAATGCCATCTCTTTGGGATTAAACTGTATCTTAAAAATTATAAGCTGCCATTTAATATAGTTATTATGATGTCTCTTTAGAGCCCTTTCTTCTTATACGCTTCTTCCCTCGCCTGTACAACGGGTGGCATATTGGCAATATGAAGTTTTGAATGGTTGATAATTGATTTCGTTAGCTTTGATGCTCACATACTGGTTTATCTCCTTAAATTGGTCTCGGCAGTTGGGTCATTCTAATGGTTATATACGTGCTTGAAGGTTTGGCAGCGATTTGTGATGTTTTTGTTTGCGGAGATGGTAATATAGTTAAGACGATTGGGCAATTCTTAAACTATCTTCACATGTGAAGGTGCCACAACCTTTCACTTCTTTCGATGTTCATTTTTAAGTTTCCTGTAGTGCGATTTAGCTCCCTGGTGATTTGGGCTTTAAGGCTGGTGGAGCACCATTAATTTGGTTAAAATTCTCTAGGTATTCTTTACATTCTCCATTGAATGATAAATTTTCATTATAAGTCACAGCTTCCTGCTTTACTTTTCATTTGATGCATCAACGCCTCAAATATTTGGTCCATTTCAGCATTTTTATAAGCATAGCTGAGGTGTAGGTGTTGCTGGTAAGCTTCTCTAGCTGCGGCATAAAAAGACAAGATACAGAAATTTGATTTGTATCAAGGGATTAACGAGTGAGGTTGGACAATGGTCTTACCATGATGGACCTTGACGCCTTGTTATGTTTTGGAAATCAGCATGAGATGGGAAAGTTAGCACTATCCACGATAGAATGGTGTATGCTGGGATATCTGTTAATTTAAACGCATCATCTTGATCTTTTATGTGGTTTGTCCGCATTGGCATTGGGACCTCTAATAATATGGATTTCTCTAGGCTAATTTGTTTTATGTGGTTGGTTTGCTTCTCTTTTTCCTATTATATTTGTTTTATGGATTTCTTGCTTTTGCTTGTCATCTAGGTTTTGGAGGGGTGCATATACTTATGTATTCTATTAATTAGGAGTTAATATATAAAAAGATATCCTTCTTGCCCATTGGCCATTGCTAACACTATGTTTACCTGCTGTCTTAAATTTTGCTATGAGATGTTCATGAGCCGTACTTGATAGACAAGTAATTCTCCTGCAGTCCTGCTCTTCAGCTATTAAGCATTCCTCATTTTTTTTGCTTTCTAAAACGTTTCTTTGTATGATGACTCCATTCGCCAAGATAGTCCCTTGGCGCTATTTCAGTGAACCTTGCAGTTAACAAATCCTAGAAAAGTGGCAACACCTGCCCCTGTTTTAGCTTCTGTTACGGTGTCTCCATGTGAGAAGCTTCGCTTGCTCCCACTACTCTTGTTGAGAGAATAGATCCCCACTCTCTTTGGTGGGGTTTCCATTTTGCCATTAAGCTAGGATTTCTAGGATGAAGCTGGTTATAGTCTTTCCGGTTTCGATTTCTACTTGTCCCATTCCTAGGTCTGATTTGTTTGCTGGGAATTTCTATTCGTTGGGGCCTGCGATATTTGTTTCAATTGAAACTGAGATATCCTTAATCATCATGAGCACTTCAATTCATGAATATAAATATTGTTGCAGATAAGTGAGCCAGAGCAATGGGGATATTCTTCAGTTAAAAAGAAGTTTCTGGTCTACTTTTATGGAACTAAACAGATGTAAGTAACTTAGTATTACTTTGAATTTAAGATTACCCTTTTGGAATTACAATTTTCTGTTAATGCATCTTTTGCCATATGCACCATTTGCTTGAATCTAGTAGCCTATCTGTTTTGCTATTGATTATTCAGCAATAATTTGGATGTTGGTCCTCTTGTTACATGAAATGGGATAAGACAGGTACATGCCTCATTGCCTCGATAATTTATCACATATTCTTTTGTGATGAGGACCATAAATAGCATCTCAGTGCTTCTTTTATTTGCATGCATGCCATGCACTTTTTCTGTGTGATGCCATAATTAATGTAAGGGTTTGTTAGATCTTTCTTGTCATGGTGAGCGCATGAGGGGCTTTGAGCTTATGGTGCACTGAAGGTGCTTGCCGTTGGACTATCAGTGATCTGACCTAATCAAAAGCATGTTCTAGTCATTATGTAGCACTGTGCGTATAACTATTTTTTTGATTCAGCATTATAACATGGCAACACTAGGGTAAATCCAGGACACGTACTTTAGACGAGATAAGGACTTCATGCTGTTATTTTCAGCTTTTAGGATTTCTTTTTTTTTTGCCCTAAATTTTTAGGAGTTTCTTGGTAGGTTCTTCAACCAAATTTGTGGGACCTCCTATTGCGACAAGTTCTATTGGTTTTCCCCCTTTGAATGTGTTGGTGCTAGCGTGGTTCATCTCATACCATGAACCAAAACACCCCGTTCTTAATTAAGAGCATCTTGCTTTTGGGAAACACAAAGGATTTGGTATGACAATGTCCTATGCTTCCCATCAAAAACAGCTTCCAATGCTTGTAAGTTTTAGACAATATGTATTAATCAATTTCATGCAACCCTACAGAGTAATTTCTTCCTTTTTCAAAATAAATCCAAATTATTTCAAAATATGCTTGTTAGCACTTCTTTTGGTATATTTTGGGCATAGAAACAAGTCAAGTACATACTTCGCTCCACCTTGTAGAAACCGATAGTATAGTGCCATCAAATTCTGCTAATGAAATGGCTTAGCCTAAGACGTTGGTAACTCAAAGCAGTTGCACCGCCTCATGATGGTTATCATATCTACACATTTTATTCTTAATCCATTAATTCTCAATCCTAGAATATTTAATGCTTGTCTCTGACATTATTTCTTAATATTGTAGCGCTTTCTGCAACTATTCTGACCTTGAGGCATTCACTGAAGAGAAAAAGAAATCTCTACTTGTTAAGCGACATGGCAAAGGTGCATATTTTGTCCGAGCCGTTAAGGAAATAGTAGAGATTTATGATTCTTTGAAGAAAGAGGATAATAATAAGAGTGGTTTGGCCGGAAGAGATGTGGGGTCAGATGTCGAAAATGTTGCCAACAATAGCAGCAGTTTGGACACTGGAGGTCCTGGCGAAGGTTCTGATCTGGTCAATGGCAATAAACTGGAGGACCGTCCTGCCTCTTCCATGGATCGCAGCATGGTCAGTACCCCTGGGTCTAATACTGCTGCAACGGTGAGTGAGCGCTGTGTTGTTAATTCTGCACCTGATGAGCCTGCTAGTTCATTTTCGAAGAAGAGGCAAAATGATGCTCAGCTACAAGATTCTTGCACTCATGGTAATCTTGCATCGCCACGGAGGTTAAGAAGTTCATTAGGTGCTGAACTTAGAAGGACCCATGATTCTTGTGGGCTGACAAATGATACCAATCTGTCTTCTGTTGATTTTATCTCTGATGATAAGCAGGAAGATTCTTCTTGGCATAAATGCATAGGTGACGACAAACCTAACTCAGATTCCCTTTCTGCTACAAAGGACGTTGTGTTGTTGCGATCCAGTCGAGGAACTTGCAGTCAACCTGGAGCCTCTGGGATCAGTAATGATGATAAAAATTCAAGTTCTACTAACAATGTACAAAGTACTCGTAATATGGAAGTATCTCAAACTGGAGTCATGGATAAAGAAGTCAAACTGAATGGAACATATGATCTTTCCATGAGTACAACAGTAACTTTTAAAAGAACAAGAAAGCTGAATACAGATCATGTTAATTATCCGATCATTAGTGTGGATGAAGAATTGCAGCCTAAGTCAAGTGGAAACCTTGCAGATTCTCCAAATTCAGGGAATGAAGTCAACAAGTCAGATGGAGACGAACACTTGCCATTGGTCAAAAGGGCAAGGGTCCGGATGGGAAGACCTCTGCTGGAGGACTCCGTAATTGATGAGCCTGATATTTCTGATAACAAAACAGAGCTGGCTACACATTCCGATCAATGTTATAATCATGACCTGTCTGCAATATCTGGACAGGACCATTCAGCTGACGGCGTGCCCCCTTGCATAGATCCTTCACCCAAAGTAGACCTGCCTGTGCTGTCAGGAGAAGTTCAGACTGCTTGCAAGAACAAAGAATACCAACCAAAGGTTTTGACATTGGATGGAGAAGCTGCTTTGCCTCCATCTAAACGCCTTCATCGTGCCTTAGAAGCTATGTCTGCTAATGCCCTAAGGGATCTTGCTATTGAAGCTGTGGAACATTTCAGGATCTTGCTATGTCTGCTAATGCAGCTGAAACTAGCAATTTACCTGAAATGAAAAAAAATCAAAGGAGTTGATCCTGAAATGTTCCACAGCTTCAATAGCAAGATCCCGTTCTAATAGCTCTGCAGATGCACTTGTCAAAAGTTCAAAATCTGTCGTAGCTAAAAGCCCCAAAGTTTCTTCGAGTGCACATTCTTTAGATACCCCAACTGGGCAAAAGCATATGTCACGACCAATCATATCAGACAAGGATTCCCCCTCTACTATTTCTTTGGAATTGAAAAATGATGGAAGTCATAATCCATCAAACTACAAAGTTTGCACTAGGATTGATAATGATGTATGTGGAAAAGCTCCAACCTATTCCATGGAGTTGAAAGAACCTGCCCTTGTACCTATGCTTGATCAATTACCTTTGGGGAAAGAAAGTGGAAAAGAGCTCATGGAACCAATTGGCAGCTCTGCTCATGATTTTGGCAAAAATGTTGATGAATCTGCTGAGCCAGCTAGCCAAGAAAAGGCTGTTGCGTCAGGCACTAATCACAATTGCAATTCTGTGCCACATGATAAGACTGTTTTAGCTGAACCAACGGATAATGTGGGTGACAGAATAAGCGCTTCTTCTTTGGTTACTAAAGCTTCATGTATTCAATCTGATGCAGGCACCCGAAGATTTGAAGCATAAGCCTGCTATTTTCCTGTCAATGCAATTCTTCCATTTGTTAGTTATATAGGCATTATAAGAAATCTAGTCTTGCTAGACACATTGCATATCTCCGCCTTAATCAACTAACTGCAGCAATTTTATGAGTCATGTGTTTTCCATTTTAACCATGTTCCTGTATCCAAATCTTTGCATCTCAGCAGCTCAACATAGACTCCCCTTCCATGTAGTGTAGTGTACTGCTATTTACTAAAAGTAATTACTCTATTTCTTACGATGCAGTTACAAAATTGCTTTAACGTATTGATATGTACTGGATGTTTACTTTGGCCTGTATCTTTTTGGTGCATAGAGAACACGCAAACAGGATTGAAATTTGAAGGTTTTATCATTTCTGCACTTCCTATGGTTGGGTGTCATGGGCGTGAGCCTTAGGCCTAACAGGTTTATTATTAAGAAATAGAGATTAGTTTCTAGTTGAGTTATAGATTAGTTTTCTTTTGTTAGAGATATGATTAGAGATATGATAGTAGTTTCTATATTTGTTAGAGATATGATAGAAGTTCTCGGTACTACCCCATTGCTTTCTTACTTTCATGACTGAACATCATTGCACTATTCTCAGTTGGAATGTGCGAGGTTTGAATAGTGCAGCACGATGGGACACACTTAGGTAGCTGCTTGAATCTACTCGATGCTCTGTTGCCTACATCCAGGAGACAAAAATTTAGCTTTTCGATCAACAGACCATCCTACATATCGGCAGCCAACGACTCTCAAGCAATGTCTACTTGCTAGCCAATGGAGCTAAGGGGTGTGTGCTACTCCTATGGGATGAAAACATGGCCAAAATTATCTCGCCTATTTTAGGAAATCACTCTCTGACAGCCACGGTTTTCCTTTGGCAATACAACACCAGTTTTCTGCCGACCACGGTCTACGACCCATCCGAGAACAAAACCAAGCCATGCTTTCTTCAAGAGCTCAACTCTGTCGCGCCACTAGCTTTGACGTCATGGATAATCCTTGGAGATTTTTGTAACACCCCACCCATCCTCTGGGCCTAGAGTGCTACCATCACTGCATAATAATACCACTTCTAGTCATCTGCTAAACAATTTAAGCAACCTCTACCTTGATCATGAAGCAACAACCACTTACACCATACTTTTTTTAAAACAACTTTTCTAACTTACTAGTAGAATTAAATATACTACCAAAAGCTAGATATGTGAAGTGCTGCAAGAACGTGAAGTCATTCATGTGCTACACCCGCCCGTGCAAGACGTCCTCAATAGTTACCTAACAAAAAAACAACAAAGCAAGGGTGAGTCCAAAGACTCAGCAAGTACATAATAGAACAATAGACACTACCAACATAAGTAAGCATATAAACATAATGCACATATATCATCATGTTCATAACATCATTCTCATAGCCAAACAATGCAATGCCATCAATGCCATGCCTCATTACTCTACATGCTCATATGCTCTTCACTTTGCAAGTACCGGTAATGCCGAGTGAACACCCGTCGATGTTCACCCATCGTGGGCCCGCCCTCATAGGCACGGGACCCCTCCACTCCCGTGGAGGCCTACCGAAGTAGGTCTTACTCAAGAGCACTCCGAATTAGTCCGCTAGCTTTACTCATAGCTAGGGACTTTCTCACCGCCCTCACTCTTGAGTGCTCCTCATGCAAATGCATATGCCCATGATCATAATCACGCTCATCACTAGCATTACTAGTAGACAAGAATCTTTGCCTACCTCACTCCACCATCATTGCCATCATTTACCATGCTACCTTATGTCAGGTAAATACCACATTTCCACATAGATATCATGTAATCAATGCATTTCTACATAAATATCATCATACCAGATAAACATCGCATATTCATAAACCTTGGTCTACCGCTCTACCATGTACTTGCCTGTTAGCCGAGCGGAGCGGAACGACGTGCGGAAGGCGTCGACTCGCGACCTCCACCTGGGCAAACAAACAGTCCAATTTTAACGCATCATACAAGACCAGAGATTAAATGGGCCACGACGATACTATGCATATCCCATTTCTGGCGCAGGAACGCACGGGTTTTAGGGATCTGCCGCGCAGGTCCCGAAAACCCCCTTTTTCCCTCTTTCTTTTTCTTCTCTTTTCTTTTCTCCTCTTCTTCTCCTTTCTCTTCCTTTTCTTTCCTCTTTCTCTTTTTTTTCTTTCTCAACCCGGCCGGCCCCCTTTTCCTTTTTTTTCTACCGGCCGGCCCCCATTCTTTTCCTCCCTCACCTACCCATCTCCCTCTCTCTCTCCAACTGCATTCGGCCGAAACGGCCTCCTCCTCCTCTTCTCCGCCCGGGGCGGCGCGCGGCCAGGCGCCGGCGGTTCTCCCGCCGCCCCCTTCCTCTCCTCTCGTACCCCCACTCTCTCCCTCCCACCGGCTTTCCTCCAGGCGGCTTGGGGTGCGCGGGGTGGCACACGGCTGAGCTCGGGCTCGCCGGCCCCGAGCTCGCCGCCGCCGCCGACTCCCTCGCCTCCTCCGCCCTCCCCTCCCATCTCACTCCCCTCCCTCCTTCTCTCGCATGCGGCTGCACAGGAGCTCACCGCCGCCGCCCTCGGGCTCTCCGCCGCCGGCCTCCCTCGCCGCCCCTTCTACTCGCCTCAGTTGGCGGCCCGACCGAATCCGCGCCCCGCACGCGCGCGGTGGGCGCGGGCGCCGCCGCCGATCGGCTCGGCCAGCGGCCTGGCCGCCTCCCTCGGCTCCGGTCTGTGCCACCGCGCCTCCCTCGGCTCGCACCAGGTACACTCTCCCTTCCTTCCCTTAAAGCTAGGGTGAGGGGACCTACCCGGGTATCGGCTTGGGCGAAAAATGGGTGTCGCGATGGCTATCTGCTGGGTTGATTTAAGGAGGGGGCTGGGTGTTGACTTCTGCAGGGTGCAGGGCATAGGTGGCGTGCATGCATGCTAGGGCAAGCATGCAGCTGGCCACGTCTCCCTGGCAGAGGAAAAGTGGGTGAGTTGTCCTACTGAGTCTCCCTGGCATTACAATTTTAACCTCATATATGAAGTCTATGACAAAAGCAATTCAAACCTAAATCGGAGGCTAATGGGATGGTGCATACTCAACGTCCTCAGCTTATCGAGCACATTTTCTAGGATCAGTTCGAACCTCATATCAAGCCATCATTTGGAGATCTTGGGCGCCCTCGCACTGCAAGTTCTTCGCTTGGTTGGTGTTGCAGGACAACACCTGGACAGCCCAAAGACTGCAGGTTTGAGGATGGCCAAATAACTATTTTGTCAAATGTGCAATAGAAACCTCGAAACTACAACACACCTCTTCATCGACTGCCCGACAATTTGGTGGACATGGACTGAAATAGCAAAATGGCTACATCTGCCGATGCTCGACCCAACAAATTGGGGCCCACCAATGACAATTCAACACTAGTGGCTCAAGCAGCTAGACTACCTATCTAGCTTAACAAAGGCCGCGAACACACTCATCATCCTTGTATTTTGGCAATGGTGGAAGGAGAGAAATAGATGCATCTTCGAAAATAAACCTTCGACACAACTTGAGATCTTAACGCTAATGAAAGACGAGGCCAAGCTCTGGGAGATGGCTAGAGCAAAAAACTTAAAATAGTTAACTAAAAGGGCAAGAAATGCTATGTAGCACAAAATGCAAATCTCACCTTGTCACTCCCTTAATCCGTTGTGAAGAGTAGTTTTTCTTCTTTTTTTCTCTGCCACAACCACCGCTTGTGCTTCATGTAAATTGACCAGACCCATTTTCTCTTTCTAATTTATCATCCAGCATCTACTAGCTTTCAAAAAAAAAAAAAGAATTTGAGACTAATGGCGGGTTTGCACGTCGATTCAGCATAGGGGTTTAGGAAAAACTGGGTAGAGGGGCGCTTGTCTAATCATCTATGGGAGAGAAGTTTGGGTTGAAACTAGTCTTAGGTCGACGATTTATCATGGTAATCATGGAAGCATATGGGTGTTTTTAGCTAAAATATCATGTATGTGTATATGAAGCCTCTTTTCTACTCTTGGGATTAGTTACTTGCTATGTTGTATCTCACAGCGTAGAGAGTATATTGTGTAATGGATGGTTTTTTTATACATACTCCTTTTTATGTGTGTATATGAAGGTATTTGTAAAATACACTAAATACTATATACTTCTTTGCAATTTTTTAATGTGATTTACATTGGAGTATCTTATAATTAGTATATGAGTATACCTAAAGTGATAAAGGAGTATATGTGGTATATCAGAGTTGGAAATAACTACACCAGGAGTAGAAGGTATTATATATATGTATATATATATATATATATATATATATATATATATATATATATTATAAATAACAGGGCACCATGGTATATATATATCGCGTATGTGCTAGGTGTTTTATGTGGACTATGGATTAGAAACAGGATGCGTGATGATAGGCAATCACGTAAGACAACTGTAATGATGTGCAGGAGGAAAGACGTAGTTGTGCTGGTTTGGCACACACTATTTCATTTAGCAAACAAGTGAACATAACGCTGTAAGACAATTGATGAGACTTCACAACTGTCGGTGGACTAAGTTCAAATAAATCTTATAGGAAGACATACTTAAGGCCACATTCCGTAATAAAAAAACCTTTCATCTGTTAGCCAAAAACTAAGATGAAAAGTGTAAGATATTTGGATCAACAATTCTTATCTAGATTGGATGTGTAAATGAGAAAGTAACAAATATAATCAAATTGGAACGTGACTGAATAGCATGATAGACTTACAAAATGAATATCAGTTTTTACTGAAAAGGAAAATTTGCAACGAAGAGCAGGCTTGCAATCTTGAGGGATATCCTTTGCAAAATGAATATTGATGTATAACCGCTCAGCAATGGACTTTAATTAATATCGAATACCAACTAACTTTGATTTAAAATCTAATTACAATGGCTAGCTAGGACACCTATTTCTTTATATATTGTATTTAGATATCCTCTGTTGTGGGGGTGGCCCAACCCCCCGCGACTGGGCCGTGCAACTAGTCCAACATGTAATAGGCCCAATAGTGTAGAGAAATATACCAGTGTAAATATACCAATGTATCATCATCCCTTGTAAGTACTAAGGGGTAGAATAGGGATTTCCCATTCTACCCCACTCATATATATAAACCCCCAGGAGGGGCAAAGGAGGGACATCCTCTCATGATCACCAACTCTCCAGATCTAGCTCTCCTCTTCCTCTTCTACCAATCCCCCTCTCTTTCTGTTTAGTCTGTAGCTACGACAGATGGCGCCGTCCGTGGGGACGACTAGAAGTTACGAATGGAAGAGATTTCTCCAGTATTCAACAAGAGCAACGGCTATGTGGATCTTTTTGCTCCTGGGACAGATAAGTAGTTTGCTCACTAAAAATTTAAGTGTATTTTGCTATGTTTTGAAGAGGGTGTATTGAGTAGATCTACTCGAATCGCCCGCTCGTAGGTGGAATATTGAGTAGATCTAATCGAATCGCCTGTTCATAAGTGGTATATTGAATAAATCTAATCGAATCATCCTTGGATGCCCTGGTGGCATGATCATTCTGGCCAGGGTGGGATGGTGCGGGTACACCGCGCAGGCAACGTAAAGCTTCTGCGTCGAGCCTCTCGGCCTCCGCCTTCGCGTGCTCAGCTCCGCTCTAGACCTCGCCTCTGCGACCCTGCCTCCGCGCGCGCGGCTTCGCTCCAGACCTCGCCTCCGAGCGCGCGGCTTCGCTCCGGACCTCGTCGCGTGTCGAGGGTCTTCAGTGCGAGGCATTCGAAAATCGTTCCATGCACCCATCCACAATAGCTGTGCATGCATGAGCTACAGCCGCTGCAGCTCGGCGACGGCATCTCCGGCCAGGTACTCCGCCGCGATGATCGTGTACTTGGCGCTAGAGTCCACAGGCAACCGGCTCTGGGTGGAGTCGCTCCGTATGCCGACCTCGAGCGCCTCCGAGCCCTGCAAGCACTCCGCCGGCCTCCGCGACATGGTCCTCGGTCTCGCGACGAGGTGCTCCGGCTTCGTGTACAGTCGAAGTCTGTGCTGCTGCCCCATCCATGCATGCACTCAAAAAAAATATTTTTGCCAAGTGCTTAATGACAGATTAATTAACTACATTACTTGGCCATTAACTACTAAAGACCCAATGGTCATTTGCCGTTTATATAAAGAACTAGGTTTTAATTGAGACACCTATTAAATTTGTAGTTTAAAAATAAATACTGATGACACTAACTAACTTTAATTAGCATCTACTAAATTTTAGGATAATCCTTACTTAACTTTGTATTTCTAGGCAAATATTGGTGACCTACTAACTAAATTAATTTAATTATCATTTAAAGAGGGGCCATCATGACTTTTGAATTATATAAATAAATATATTTTGCATGGCTTAATCCTACGCTATTTTTTAGCCATTAATTAATTCACTAATCTTTATTGACATGAACTAATCAAGATTTAATTTTTAAATATTTTTAATTTACATAAAACCTTACTCTAATTCCATAATTAATTTTATCCTTATTTTTATGTATAACTAAATTATATTTCATTATATTTTTTCTTTAACATTTTCTTAAATATTCTGATTTCTCTAAATTATTTTCTAACTAGAAAATGGCAATAGACGGTGATAGGTGGAGCCATAAATAGTACTTTGGCCCGCTGGTCATACAAAGAGAGATAGAGAGAATAGACACATGACAGAGATAGGAGGAGAGGTAGAGCCGAAACATGGGAGGGGCATCACACGGCCGTGGCAAGCTTGCTGGTGGTGAGGTGGCCATGGCAGGCAACGCTGACCATAAAAATGGAATGCTATGGGGAGGAAGCTAGGGGAGGCGGCGGTGTGGCTCGGGCAGAGCATAGGTAAGCCAACGGTGGTGCAGGGTGGTCGGTGCAGGGGAGGGAAAGGGTGTGGTGCATAGAGTGAGATGGGGAGGAAATGAGGGGAGCACGAGTAAGAGTA
The DNA here is from genome assembly GCA_036346575.1 of Dendrocalamus sinicus. NCBI lineage: Eukaryota > Viridiplantae > Streptophyta > Magnoliopsida > Poales > Poaceae > Dendrocalamus > Dendrocalamus sinicus. The sequence goes on along the minus strand of CM070660.1, from coordinate 2,254,051 downwards.
GGGTGGAGGGAACTTACCAGACCAGATGATGGAGGCGGAGGAGCTGCGAGGTGGTAGTGCTCCTGAGGAGAAGTCATGCAATTGATTGGGTGGAAATGCAATTGGAGGTGTGAAACACACTTTGACATGGTTAGTTCTGGGAGGGGCTGCCAAGTTGTCTGGAACGGCGAGGGAGGCAGTGGTTGGAGCAGGGGAGGTCGGCTTGAACTCGATTTCTTCTCCAAGGCTCGGTGTGGAGGATGGAGGGGAATGGAAGAGGAACAAAGGAGTGTAGAGGAGCAACAAACAAGCCGGTTGGGCTTTATAGACGGAGCAAGTGGTGAGTTGCTGTTGGTTAGTAGTGTGGCACAGGCATGGCCGGCGGTGCGTTGCATGAGGCATGACACAGCAGCTGAGGGCGGCACTAGGACACGGCTTCATGGGTGCAGCGCGTAGTGTAGGCGTGCGTGGCGCAGGCTGTGCACACGTGTGGCACGACGGGTATGGGTGCCTGCCATGGGCGTGGGCGTGTAGCTCGGAGTAGGTGTAGGAGCGGGTCGCGTGTGCTCACGTGACACGGCGTGATTGGTGAAGTGTCACGCCAAGCGAGCGCATAGGCATAGCGTGGGCGCACATGGCGGCGCAAGGTCAAGCGCACAGCCAAGGATAGAGAGAGAAAGAGAACAAAGAGAAGAAGAGTGGGGAGGTGGGCCGGGGAGAGAAAAGGAAGGGGAAAAGAAATGGGCTAGCCCAACTTGGGTTTAGAAAATTTTCTTTTTTGGTTTTCAATTTCTGTTCAAATTTGAATTTCACTTATCAAAATTTAAAAAAAATGTACAAGTCCACTTTTATTCAAATTCATTTCAACCTTAGGTTTGATTCAAGTTTTGGGTTTAGCAGTTTCAAATTCAAATTTCATTTCTCTTTTTCTTCTCATATTAGTATTTTTTATTTTTGTTTGCTTTGTTTATTGCCTGGCTCTTAGTCCTAGGATTTGATATTATTTTTATTACTTGATTTGATTGACAGAAAATCTAATCAAGATTTTTGAATAAAAACCAGAAAAATTCAAGTAACACCAAAACACAGTAAAAGTTTTAAAATTTTCAAACATTCAAACTTTAGGATGTTACAACTTCAGACAGGAGACCCAATTCTGTTCTTAGCTTATAAACTCAATGCAACTTACCATCCTCTTTAAATAGGTCTCCTGACAAATTTATCTAAAAGATAATGAGTAAAGCCAACAGAGATAAGAAGAAAACAATCTGAACGCTAATAGATACACATGTTCTGTAAAGTACAAGTTGGCTTGATATATCTTTCATTTGAGATGAAATTTTCTAAAAGAAACGTGGCAACAAAATGTATCGTAATTAGGGGTGGAAACGGATGGAATATAAATCAAATAGTGTCCTTAATACATTCATATTCACATTTTGTAAATAAATACGAATATGAAATAAAATATTTTTGAATACAAATTCAAATATAAATTAAATATTTATTCAATTCGGTCGGATCCAGATATTTTTATAACTTATGTATTATGAAGATATTGACATTTTATCCTCGTACAATCATGCTTAATCATTTTATTTCATTTACTTTATCTAAAGAAACTTGAATTCACATTGAATTAAAAAAAACATGTCTTACTAATTAGTCGTATTACAATAAAAATATATATTATTTTACCAAATATAGATATGGATATAGATACGAATAGTCCGGATAAAATGACATTTTGGATGGTAAAAGTCTATACATATTAATATCTATATTTTTTAGCGAATTCAAATACAAATACAAGAGAAATTGTTAATCGGATAGAAAAATATATATTATATTGTACCCTATCGAGTACAGTAATTGAATAATACGGATAGTTTATATTCATTTCCATCCCCTAATTACGGAGTAATTACTCATAGCCATTCGTCACCATACCTATGATTGTACCGTGGTTAATGCCGATATTCCCAAACGAAAAGAAACGAACCTGTCAGTGCGAACACTTGCTCGTACCGCTGTTGGCTTCGTTAGGATCCGGCGGTTCTCCGGCTCAATTTAGGAAGAAAAATCGTGTAAAATTTTTGCTTTTTAGCCCAAAATTTGAAAGTTTTTTTATATATGAACTCCTAGAGAAAAGATTTGCAAAAATAGACTCTTAGCACGACGCCAAAGAATATAGCGTCTAAGGTACATAGCACGGCACCATATGCTTTGGCGCCGTGCTTGGACACGTAGGAGCCACGGTGGCATAGCACGGCGATAAAGCCCACGGCGCCGTGCTATGTAACCACGACGCTAAAGGCCGTGGTGCCGTGCTCTGGGACTAAAGCCCAAGCACAGCCCCCACCCCCTCACTCATCCCTGCGATTTATGTGGACTATGTAATGTATGTTTGTATTGGGTCGTAATGCTATGTGTCGTGCTTATTCATTTGGTGGAATGTGAATTAGTATTGTTTGCGCGAATGGAACGAAAGAACTGGCTGAATTTGCAACGGCGCCAAAGGACCTGGCGTCGAGGTATTCAACTACGACGCCAGGGTCTTTGGCACCATAGTTGAATACCTCGGCGCCAGGTCCTTTAGCGCCGTTCTACCTAAACCTGCAGAAAAATAGCAAAGTGTTGTTTTTTGTGCGTATACAAAACACATGCACATACACACATACACATACATTCACATATAAAATAGCTGAATACCTAAATAACAACATCACATAAGTCTCAATAACGTAGAACAACATCACGTAACTCTCAATAAGTCTCAAAACATCACACAGGTCTCAGCGCACAAAATAGAGTCAGTTTCGCTGCCTCTTGGCTCTTCCCTTACCCTTGGCCAGAGCATCAGTCCCTGGAGTATACGTGCTTGGGGGACGAGCCGAACGACGAGGCCGCTGTGAAGACTGAGTAGATGGTGCGTCGGGCATCTGCGATATCTCAATCTCGTCGTGGGTAGATGCCTCCTCGTCCTCGTGCTCCTCCTCGTTGTCATCCTGCTCCGCCTCGTCATCGTCGTCATCGCTCTGACTGAAAGTCGGAGAGCGTGACAAGCTCCTCGTGGACTGGCGCCTGCTGACGTGTGATGACGAGGCTGCAGCGGCTGAGGCACTCGAGCGCTGGGCAGCCGCCGGTACGATCACGTCCGCCGACGAGCATCCGCGGCAACCACAACGACCTGCCGCCCGACTGATGCGACGTTTAAGTCTCTGCAAGTAATGATATGTCATAATAGTATACATGCTAAATGGGTCTAACTTAACGCTGCTAACCTGACTGGAACGACGTTGACACATCCGTGAGTTGTGAACCATTAGACCACAAGTACCGCAGTGTGTCTCCTGTGTGTCCTCAATGAAGGGATTTGCCCTACCCCTCTACCTCAGTCGTATCGACCACAACAAAAAAAATGCTATAACTATTAATGAAAACCGATACACCATATCGGATAAACTAAATTACTAATATTACTAATCGCTAATTTCTCTCCAACATTCATCATTTCTACCAATTTTTCCTACTTCTAAACCTAAAAGCGAATCTACACCTATACTATTTCTAAACAAGCAAACATACCTATTTCTAAACAAGCAAACAAACCCTAAAAACATACCTGTTTCTAAACATTCATCAATCTCACTCAAATCAAACCCTAAAAACGAATCTACACCCATGACTACTCTTACATTACGCATATATATTGCAAATCCAACCTAAAACAGAGCCAAATCTAACTAATTCATCTAGGGTTTCAAATCTTGCCCCACGAAATGTACCTCAAATAATCCATATCTATTGAAAAAAATCAAGGGAGGGGAGGGAGTTCACCTTGCTTCCTCGGTTTTGAAGCAAAATCGCGAGAAAAAGCAACGGATTGGAATGGATTTGGAGGGGGGAAGAGAGGAGCGGTGGCAGGCTGCTGTGTTTGAGTGAGGGGGTGGGGGGGCCGGGGCCTGTGCTCGGGGTTAAATCCCAGAGCACGGCGCCACGGAAGTTAGCGCCGTGGTTACATAGCACGGCGTCATGTGCTTTGGCGCCGTGTTATGCCACTGTGACTCCTACGTGTCCAAGCACGGCACCAAAGCATATAGCGTCGTGCTATATACTCTAGGTGTCATATCCTTTGGCGTCGTGCTAAGATTCTATTTTTGCAAATCTTTTCTCTAGGGGCCTATATGTAAAAAACTTTTAAATTTTGGGCTAAAAAGCAAAAAATTTACAAAAATCGTGCATCCATCTTACGCCTATTAATACGTACGCCACTTGATTGGATCGACACAGCAGTCTAGCGTTTGACAGCAAGTTTTCCACGGAGCCAAGCGGCCGAGACACATGGGGGGAATGGAGCCATCTTACCCCCTCTTCAGTCTCCTCCTGCTGCTGCTCCTTGAAAAGCCCTGAAAATTTCAAAATAAAAATTTCCAATTTTTGCTGCATTTTTGAGTGAATTTTTGAAAACTTTCCTTTTCGGGAAAGTTTCGTCGGAAATGCGCTTTCCTTTCTCGGCCTTTCCGCTTTCTTCTTTCGGTGGCGCCTCGCCTCCTTTCCGCCTCCCCTTCTCTCGCGCGCCCCGCGCCCGCGTCTCCCGGTGGCGCCGCCTCTTCTTCCGCCTTCCCGTCGCCCGCGCCCCTCCGCTCCCCTCGCCCGCAGCGCCGGCTCCTCCCGCCTTCACTCGCGACGCGCTGCGCGCTGCGCGCTACGCCGTGGCCGCCGCGCGCCGCGCCGTCCCCCGCGCCCGGCCCTCCTCGCGCCTCCGTCGCCCGACAGCCCGGTCCGAGGAGTGGCCGCCTCGCGCCACGCCGCCGCCGCGCCGACCCCACTGGCAGCCGCCGCCTCCTCCCTCTCTCTCTCTCGCGCGGACGCGCCCTCGCCCCTGCGCCGCTACCTGCTCCCGTCCCTCGCCTTCAATGCGCTCTGGCGGCGGCGTCCCGCCCGATCACCGCCGTCTGCGGAGGAGACGCCCGACTGCTCCCCATCTCCCCGCCGCCCCGCGCCGCGTGGCTTCTCCCCGAAGAAACCCCCTCCCCTCCGCGCGGGTATAAAGCTCCCTTCCCCTGCCATTTCTTCCCCTTTGCTTTCCGAGCTCCCCAAACACTACCATTTCCCTCCCCACCCTCCAGAGCCTCTCCCGGAGCCTCCGATTGAGCTCCCGTCGCCCGTAACTCCGCCACCATCTTCCCCTGCGCCGGTGACCCCGCAAAGCAGATTTTCTTCCCCGCTCCTCCTTTCTTCGATTGCATTTGCTGGAAGCACCTCTGCTACCCCCTATTTACCTTGCCGTTCTCCTTTGGCCAGGTGGAGCCCTGTGGAGCGCCGCCGCCGAAGCTCCCCGCCGCCCCAGTCGTGCTCCCGTGGCCAGCTCACTCCGAAGACCCTGAGCTTCAGCCGCCGCCGCCAACGTGAGCTCCCAACCCCGTAGATGGTGTAATCCCGGCCGATTGGCCCCTCTCGCCGCCGGTGACCCCCTCCACCGCGAGATCCCCGAACCACCCCCTTCTCCCTCCCTCTCTCCCCTTTGGTCTCCGCAAATGCTAACCACCCGAAATGGGTTCCCCGCTGTCCCCTCTACCCGCCGGTACCCTCGGTGATCGCCGACGAGCCCTCCAGCGCCCAGGCCGCCGTCGCCACCGTGATCCTGCCGCGCGGTCACTGTAGCGGCTGGAGGTAGAAGACGACGGACGTGGCCCCTCCTTCGCCGTCGGATCTTACCCTCACCTTCTAACCTCAGCCGTTGGATCTTCCCGTACCGTTTCCCCCGCCCCCTTGAATCTCAGCCGTCCGATCTTCATAACCGTACCGCTCCGCCGCCGTTGGATCTCTCCCGTACCGGTTCGCCGCCTCCTTAAACCTCAGCCGTCCGATCTCCGCTCGCGTCATCCGGGCCGTCAGCCCACCCCGCATCCCCGCCGCTCGCGCCGAGCCACGCGGCGGGCATCGAGACGCGCGGACGCGGCGTTGGCGTGGCGCCTCCCTCGCCCGCTCTCGTCAGTCTGTGGCACAAGACGCGCGCGCAAAGCGCGCTGCCTTCGGCTTGGCGCGGGCGTTTTCGGCCGGGCTGCATTGCATGCGCGGGCCGCCCACTACCGTTCATTAGATTTTCCAGTGATTTATCAATTTCCAAAATTCCGAAAACTCAAATAAATCCTAGAAAATCACAGAAAATCCCAAAATTCCCAAATTTCACCACATTGCTCCAAATATTATTCCTGACCCAGTGGTGAACTCCTTTTCCACAGATTCATCCTAGAAAAATTCTCAAAATTCTATTTGGAGTGTTTATGAATTTTATTTCTTTTTAATAGATTAATTTTTCCTCGCTTGATTAGTTGCAAGCTGGATTTAATTTATTTTAATTGTTTGCGTTAGTGTCGGAGATCCGGAAGCCGGGAGCGCATTCGGGATCCGGTGCTTCGACGTTTGAGCTCGTAGAGATCATCCGGATAGACGGCAAGTCCCAAATCCTTTGATCATATTGTATCCCATAATGTTTAAATATGTTAATATGTTATTTGCATTGAGCTAGTTCTGAAATGTTAGTTCGAAAATAAAAATAAAATGTTTAGAATGACATGTGATATAGTTAGTCCTACCACCGTTAAATGCCATGATTAAATTGTAGCCATGCCTTTGAAACCCTAGATTTAATTATCATTAATCTAGATAATTGTAGGTTATTACTAACATGCAAAATGTTACACTAATAAGGTTGTGGCTGTGGGCCGATAGAATCTGGAAAACCCGACTCTAAGGTAGGGTGGTATGGGACACCGTATCTTAGAGCGGAGAGTGCCGGCGTGCACAAGGTAGGATAAGGGTTGGGGAAGAGCCGCGAGACGGTCTTTGCCCACCTCTTATCCTAGGGCTGGAGTAGGGTAAGGGTGAGTGGGAAACCGCGGGACGGTCTACGCCCACCGCTTACCTTAGTTTGGGTCGCGGACCTGGCGAGGTTGCGGGCCATGTGAAAATATAAGGACTGAAACCCTTACGCTGAGCAATTGTCACAGTGATCGCTCAACCACAGGAGTTGACTTGTCAACCCTTGTCTTTAGCCGCTCAACTCGATTGAAACTCTACAGAGGGTAGCGGTGAGGTTAGGCGAGCCGTGCTACGGATGCCTAACAACGGTGGAATTCACTCGAGCGGACGTTGTCCTCTGTGTGTGTGTGTGTGTGTGTGTGTGTGTGGGTGGATGTGAGCGGACTGAGTGAATTCTCTTTGGTAGAGCCTATATAAAGAGTCGAGCAGTGAAAAGACCTGGTTTTCTTGACTCTTTAGCGGGAGTTGAGGAATCGTGTGGGTAAAGCTGAGCAAACTCTGCAGAGTCAAATAAATGGTATTCGAATACGCCGTGCTCCCGGTTATTGGAGCTGTGTCACTTGGGTGATTCCAGCAGCAAAGCTTAAGTAGATTTGTACATGTTTTAACTTGGTTAGTTGGTTAATGTACTCTTGATGAAAACCCCCTGAGTTCTTAAGAAGTAAGTTTTGGTTCCGTCTTATTAAAATGTTTGCAAATAAAATTGCATCCACCAAATGTAATAAACCAAATATACACCATTCCTTTGATTTTCCGTGCATATAGTAAATTAAGATCCTTTTGGGATTTCTTTGAGCAGTTGTTTGGCTCATGGCTTGCTTAATCTAATCTTTAGAGGATCAAGACGAAGGAGAAGGACTCCCCGTTGAAGAAGTCCCAGATGATCTTTTCTTCGACGAGGATCCTTGGTCGTAGGTCTCCGCCGCGCCAAGCGATTCTGGAGCCTTTTGTAATGTAATATACTTTGGGCTTGCACGCCTACTAAAAACTGGATGTTAATCCGTATGTCAAATATATGCTGGTCTTTTGTTGTAAGCATGCAATGGTATACTCTTGCGCGACAGTCCATAACTGTTCATGCGTGAATAGTTAAGGAGTGTCGTGTCAGACGCTACCGAAACGGGGCGTTATAAGAAGTGGTATCGAGCAGGCTCTTTGACCGTAGGTTGAGACCTAAGGCAGACTAGGAAGCGATTTTATCGCAAAAATTAATTTAAGGCATAAAAAGAGTTTGTGAAAAATATAAGTATTATTGCTGTCTTGTTTCTCTCTTGTTGCTACTTTCCTGTCTTAGTTTAATCTTGCTTAAGTTTTATTTTATGCAAAATGTTTACTGCTTTACTTGTCTAATTTCAAAATTTTCGTTTTCGGCAGATGGTGCGCCTCGTTTTCTCCCGCCCCGACCGTAGGGATGGATGGCACCACAAGCTATGGGAAATGCGACGATTCCTCAGAGCGAGAGGAAACCACGGCCCAGTGATCTATGCTGAGGGACAGTTCCGCCAGGACCAGTTCTACGAGTACAAGGCTTGGATGGTCCTCGATCCCTTGCCTACCCGCCCAGACAGGAAGCGGAGGTTCACCGCCCGACGGTGGGCGGTGAGGATCTTTGTTCGGGGCGTGGCTCAAAGCCGCGCTCTATCTCGTGGACTACTACCACCAGAGCTAGCAGGACGCCTTCGACTGGTGCGCGCCGCACTTTGGGGACTTTATAGTCCCTAGGTTGGTGAGGATGACGATCCCCGCCTAGCGGTATCGCCACCCTTATGGCGCAGCAGTCGCGCGGCCACGGCAGAGCGATCGAGGAGGCCGAGTCCGCAGAGGCGGTTGTGGGACACTTGTGAGGAGGTTGGCGCCTCGGAGTCCTCGCCCGCTTTGAGGCCCAGGAGGCACCGAGGTTGAGGCGGTGCAGAGTCGCCCAGCGTTCACTCTTCTTGTGCCGGTGCGTCTAGGCCCAGCGCCGGATGATCGCGGCGCGATCGCGTCCGGTTCCGCCCGCGGCCCGCTTGCCCTCCCAGCACACGGGGACGACGAGGAGTAGACGCCGTCCGTTAGTGGTAGCCCGACCTTTTGGTGATAGATGTACTTTTGTATGTAATGCAAGTGTAACATGAACCTTTATGTGGTCTCATGCACCACTTGCTTAATGTAAATTATGTTGCTACCTCTTTTAATTTGTTTGCTTAATTATCGTATGTTCTTCCCGTGTTCAAAGCTTTCTCCTGTCCCCTTCGCTCGTTCTTATCTTTTCGTCCTATACTTGCCTTGAAAAATTCAAAGTGTTACTTATCATTCTTGATTGCCAAAGCATTTGCAAGGCTAACCTCAAGTTCCCAATCAACAGATGGAGCCGACAGAGCGCAGCAGTCGGACCAGCAGTGGTGCACCGCCACCACCGTAACACACTCGCCAATGTTATTGCAATGTTAGAACGGAATCGATATCAAGGAGAGCGAGAACATCTGCGAATGTTGGATCAACGATCCGATTGATTGAACACTCGCCACGGATCCCCAGAGTACGAGGTGGAGGCAATATTCCACGGATGGTGCTCCAATTACCACCCGGTGGAATGACTTTCTAAAGACACGTCCACCCACTTTCTCCACAACCGCTGATCCTATGGTTGCTGAAGATTGGTTGGCAGATGTGGAGAGAAAACTTCAAACTGCACAGTGTGACGATAGAGAGAAGGTGTTATATGCATCCCACCAGTTACAGGGTGCAGCAGCGACTTGGTGGATCAATTATCAGCGCACACTGCAGAATAGAGAAATTAGCTGGGAAGATTTCTCCAAGGCCTTCCGTAAGGCCCACATCCCTGACGGCATTATGGAAGCAAAGCGCCGGGAATTTTTGGCGCTTAAACAAGGTGGCCGTACTGTAATGGAGTATTTACACCAGTTCAACCACCTCTCCAGATTTGCCCCTGAGGATGTTGACAACGAAGACAAGAAAATGAACAAGTTTAAATGCGAGTTTGCAAAGCGATCCTTAAGATTTCACATTTCAGCCTTGAAATTCAAGGATCCGAATGATATGGTTGATGGCTTGATCACCTCAGAAGAAGCTAGAAGTGACATGGAAGACTATAGAAAACGCAAGGCAAAGACACGGATCGCGATCATCTTCACACACCGCCCAACGAACCAAGACATCGGGATCTTCTTCATATCGATCCCCATCTTCCGGCAGTATGTGATGATGCCGAAGAACCGATCGATCGGACTCAAGATTATACTTCCTCTACCATTGGCTCTCAAGTGCCCCACTTGTGGTGGAAATCACACGGCTAGTAGCTGCCGCGAAGGTCAAGCGCGTGTTTCCATCTGCGGTGAGATAGGACACTACAGAGACCGGTGTCCCGGGAAGAACTTGCCATCGATGCAGCCAAGTTACAAGTTCAAAACCAACAGCGAGAAGAGAGTAGGACACAAGCAACTCCCGGTACCCCTAAGGGAGGATTCTTGCAGATCAAAGCAGCCAACCCTCAGTCACCTGCAGGCACTGCAAATTTCTCAGCTACAGGCAGAGGCAGAGGCAGAAGCAATGTCAGACCCACTTTCTATGCCAGAGTGAACCATGTATCTGCAGAGGATGCCGCTGGTGCAAGTGACATCATTGCCGGTATGTTTCCAATCAATTCCATACCTGCATTGATTTTATTTGACCCTGGTGCAATGCATTCTTTTATTTCAAAGAGTTTTGCTGCAAGAAATCAATTGCCTTCGTTGCATTACCAAGACCTTATGTGGTGGAAACCCACAGGGTTAGAATGGAGTCCCACCGTGGGTGTGCGGGACTTAACATAAAAATCCAAGGGTAGACTTTAGAGCGCACTTATTCTGATTAGATATGTCCGGATTAGATGCCATCTTGGGCATGAACTGGTTGGCAGGAATAAAGGCAAGGTAGATTGTGAGATCAAAGCAGTGTCATTGGTTAACCTCAAGGTCGAAAATAGTAGTAGAGACAGATCGAAGGTTTGAAGGATGCCAAGAAACGAATGATCAACATGATAGCAGCCACACACGACCAAGTGCCAATAGTACAAGAGTACCACGATGTATTTCGGAAGAACTACCAGAAGACCCTCGACGAGCAAGTAGAACTTGCAATAGAATTGGTACCGTACCAAGCCAATTGCCAAGCACCCGATCTGAATGTCGGCTAGCGAGTTGAAAGAGTCAAGAGGCGATTAGATGAAGCGCAAGAGAAAGAATTCATTCGCCAAGTACTTCACCATGGTCAGCCCCAGTACTGTTTGTGAAAAAGAAGAATGGCGAATTGAGAATGTGTGTAGATTACAGAGGTTTGAATGCTGTCACCATCAAGAACAAGTATCCCCTCCCAAGAATTGATGATCTGTTTGACCAACTTAAAGGAGCCAAAGTGTTCTCCAAGATCGATTTGCGCTCGGGTTATCATCAGCTCAAGATCCGAGAGCAAGATCGAGAGAAGACGGCCTTCATTACCCGATATGGATTGTTTGAGTTCACAGTCGTACCTTTTGGTTTGACTAATGCGCCAGCATATTTCATGAATCTCATGAACCTGGTGCATATGGACCAATTGGATCGATTTGTGATTGTTTTTATTGATGATATTCTGATATACTCCAAGAGTGAAGAAGAGCACCGACAACATTTGCATATGGTTCTGACCAGATTGAGAGAACATAAGTTATATGCAAAATTTGATAAATGCGTTTTGGTTGAGAGAAGTCGCTTTCTTGGGTCATGTTATATCGAAGATGGAGTGAAGGTCGATCCGTAAAAGATTTCGCAGATGATGGAATGGAAACGACCTAAGACGAGAATCAAGTGAGAAGCTTCCTAGGATTGGCGGGTTATTATCGCGATTCATAGAAGGTTTCTCAAGAATATCTCGACCACTCACTCAACTATTGAAGAAAGATGCACTGTTCACATGGGTGATGCATGTGAAGAAAGTTTTCAGATGTTGAAGACCAAGTTGACAACAACACCAGTGCTGACTTTACCCAATCCAGAGAAAGAATTTCAGATTTATTGTGATGCCTCAAAGCAAGGTTTGGGTTGTGTACTTATGCAAGACGGAAAAGTTGTTGCCTATGCATCAAGACAGTTGAAGCCGCATGAGGAGAATTATCCCACGCATGACTTGGAACTAGCAGCTGTGGTGCATGCCCTCAAAATTTGGCGGCACTACCTGTTAGGAAATCGTTGTGAGATATTCTCAGATCACAAGAGTTTGAAGTATTTGTTCACACAACCGGAATTGAACATGAGACAACGCAGATGGTTGGAACTGATTAAAGATTATGATATTGATCTCGGTATCACCGGGCAAGGCAAACGTAGTTCTTGATGCACTTAGCCGTAAGGCTCGTCCAAACAAAGGAAGTCAATCGAGTACCCACGAGCTGCGAGAGAGACATATTACGGCTAAACTTGGTAATCACGAACAAGGTGAAGAAGCAGCCTTAGAGATTCAACCACTGTTGCGGATCAGTTAAAACGACCCGGGATGAAGATGAAGAAATTCAAAACTGAAAAAGAATATCCAAAGAGAAAATTCATCGAGTATGCGCTAGACGAGCATGGAATCCTTACTTTCCGTGGTCGCTATTGCATACCCAACAAGAAAGAGTTGAGAGAGTTAATCTTATCTCAAGCCCACTCCTCTCAATTCTCAATTCATCCAGAGGCACAAAAATGTATCAAGATTTGAAGAAAAGATATTGGTGGAACCAAATGAAGAGAGAAGTGGCGAATATGTAGCTAAGTGTGATGTGCGCCAACAGATCAAGATAGACCACCAAAACCATCGAGATTGTTACAACCTTTGCCAATTCTCGAATGGAAATGGGATAGCATTGGTATGGACTTCATCACGGGACTTCCCAAGACTCGTGAGGGATATGATGCTATTTGGGTCATTGTTGATAGATTGACCAAGGTGGCTCATTTCCTCCCGATCAAGCAAACTTATGGGAAGGATAAACTTGCCGAGTTGTACTTGACCAGAATTGTGACGTTGCATGGAGTTCCGAAGAAGATCGTGTCAGATAGAGGAGCACAATTTACATCTAAGTTCTGGGAAAAGTTGCATGAAGCCATGGGCACCGATCTGAATTTCAGCTCAGCATATCATCCACAGACAGATGGACAAACAGAGAGAACCAATCAGATTCTAGAAGACATGTTGAGAGCTTGTGCGATAGTGTATGGAGCAACATGGAACACCTGTCTACCATTTGCTCAGTTCTCATATAATAACAGCTATCAAGCCAGCATTCAAATGGCACCATTTGAAGCACTTTATGGCAGAAAATGCAGGACTCCACTGAATTGGACAGAAACAGGAGAACGACAACTCATTGGTCCCCAGATTGCTCAAGATGCAGAAGCACATATCAGAATTGTCAGAGACAGACTGAAGATGGCACAAGACCGACAGAAGAATTATGCAGATAACCGCAGGAAAGACCTGAGTTTTGAAGTTGGAGATTATGTCTACATTAAGGTCACTCCCTTCAAAATAGTCAAGAGATTTCAGGTCAAAGGCAAATTAGCACCAAGATATGTAGGACCGTTTCAAATAATTGGAAGAGTTGGGGAAGTAGCTTATCAAGTGCAGCTTCCGCCCAACTTATTTAGAATTCACAACGTGTTCCACGTATCCCAGCTTCGGAAGTGTCTACGTCAGCCAACAGATAAAGTACCACTGTCAGATATTGAATTGCAAGATGATTGCACATATGCTGAAGAACCACTACAAATACTTGAAACGACAGAGAGGCAGCTCAGAAACAAGAACGTCAGGTTTTGCAGAGTACAATGGAAGAATCATACACCTGAAGAGTCAACTTGGGAACGAGAGTCGGATTTGCAGCGAGATTTCCCCAACTTACTCCCTGGACCAAGTTAATCTCGGGGTCGAGATTCTTTTAAGGGGGGTAGGTTGAAAAGCCCTGAAAATTTCAAAATAAAAATTTCCAATTTTTGCTGCATTTTTGAGTGAATTTTGAAAACTTTCCTTTTCGGGAAAGTTTCGTCGGAAATGCGCTTTCCTTTCTCGGCCTTTCCGCTTTCTTCTTTCGGTGGCGCCTCGCCTCCTTTCCGCCTCCCCTTCTCTCGCGCGCGCCCGCGTCTCCCGCTGGCGCCGCCTCTTCTTCCGCCTTCCCGTCGCGCGGCGCCTCCTCCGCTCCTCGGCCGCAGCGCCGGCTCCTCCCGCTTCACTCGACGCTGCGCGTGCGCCGCGCTCTGCCGTGGCGCGCGCTGCGCCGCGCCCGTCCCCACGCCGCCCGGCCCTCCCTCGCGCCTCGTCGCCCGGCGGCCCGGTCCGGGGAGTGGCCGCTCGCGCCACGTCGCCCGCCGCGCCGACCCACTGGCGGCGCCGCCGCCTCCTCTCTCTCTCTCGCGCGACGCCGCCGCCCCTAACGCCGCTACCGCTCCGTCCCTCGCCTTCAATGCGCTCTGCGCGGCGTCCCGCCCGGCCACCGCTTCGCCTGCGGAGGAGACGCCCGACCGCTCCCATCTCCCCGCCGCCCCGCGCCGCCGTGGCTTCTCCCCAAGAAACCCCTCCTCCGCGGGTATAAAGCTCCTTCCCGCCATTTCTTCCCTTTGCTTTCCGAGCTCCCCAAACACTACCATTTCCTCCCCACCTCCGAGCCTCTCCGGAGCCTCCGATTGAGCTCCCGTCGCCCGTAACTCCGCCACCATCTTCCCCTGCGCCGGTGACCCCGCAAAGCAGATTTTCTTCCCCGCTCCTCCTTTCTTCGATTGCATTTGCTGGAAGCACCTCTGCTACCCCCTATTTACCTTGCCGTTCTCCTTTGGCCAGGTGGAGCCCTGTGGAGCGCCGCCGCCGAAGCTCCCCGCCCTTGATCGTGCTCCGTGGCAGCTCACTCAAGACCACGAGCTTGGCCGCCGCCGCCAACGTGAGCTCCCAACCCCGTAGATGGTGTAATCCCGGCCGATTGGCCCTCTCGCCGCCGGTGACCCTCCACCGCGAGATCCCGAACCACCCCTTCTCCTCCCTCTCTCCCCTTTGGTCTCCGCAAATGCTAACCACCCGAAATGGGTTCCCCGCTGTCCCCTCTACCCGCCGGTACCCTCGGTGATCGCCGACGAGCCCTCCAGCGCCCAGGCCGCCGTCGCCACCGTGATCCTGCCGCGCGGTCACTGTAGCGGCTGGAGGTAGAAGACGACGGACGTGGCCCCTCCTTCGCCGTCGGATCTTACCCTCACCTTCTAACCTCAGCCGTTGGATCTTCCCGTACCGTTTCCCCCGCCCCCTTGAATCTCAGCCGTCCGATCTTCATAACCGTACCGCTCCGCCGCCGTTGGATCTCTCCTGCACGGTTCGCGCCTCCTTAAACCTCGGCCGTCCGATCTCCGCTCGCGTCATCCGGCCGTCGGCCCACCCGCATCCCGCGCGCTCGCGCGCGAGCCACGCGGCGGCATCGGAGCCGCGCGGACGACGCGCGTTGGCGTGGCCGCCTCCTCGGCCGCTCGTACAAGCACGCCTGCGCGCGAACAAAGCCGCGCTGCCTTCGCCGCGGGCGTTTTCCGGCCGGGCTGCACTGCATTGCGCCGGGCCGCCCACTACCGTTCATTAGATTTTCCGGTGATTTATCAATTTCCAAAATTCAGAAAACTCAAATAAATCCTAGAAAATCACAGAAAATCCCAAAATTCCCAAATTTCACCACATTGCTCCAAATATTATTCTGACCCAGTGGTGAACTCCTTTTCCACAGATTCATCCTAGAAAATTCTCAAAATTCTATTTGGAGTGTTTATGAATTTTATTTCTTTTAATAGATTAATTTTTCCTCGCTTGATTAGTTGCAAGCTGGATTTAATTTATTTTAATTGTTTGCGTTAGTGTCGGAGATCCCGGAAGCCCAGGAGCAGATTCAGGATCCAGGTGCTTCGACGTTTGAGCTCGTAGAGATCATCCGGATAGACGGCAAGTCCCAAATCCTTTGATCATATTGTATCCCATAATGTTTAAATATGTTAATATGTTATTTGCATTGAGCTAGTTCTGAAATGTTAGTTCGAAAATAAAAATAAAATGTTTAGAATGACATGTGATATAGTTAGTCCTACCACCGTTAAATGCCATGATTAAATTGTAGCCATGCCTTTGAAACCCTAGATTTAATTATCTGTTAATCTAGATAATTGTAGGTTATTACTAACATGCAAAATGTTACACTAATAAGGTTGTGGCTGTGGGCCGATAGAATCTGGAAAACCCGACTCTAAGGTAGGGTGGTATGGGACACCGTATCTTAGAGCGGAGAGTGCCGGCGTGCACAAGGTAGGATAAGGGTTGGGGAAGAGCCGCGAGACGGTCTTTGCCCACCTCTTATCCTAGGGCTGGAGAAGGGTAAGGGTGAGTGGGAAACCGCGGGACGGTCTACGCCCACCGCTTACCTTAGTTTGGGTCGCGGACCGCGAGGTTGCGGGCCATGTGAAAATATAAGGATGAAACCCTTACGCCGAGCAATTGTCACGTTGATCGCCAACCACAGGAGTTGACTTGTCAACCCTTGTCTTTAGCTGCTCAACTCGATTGAAACTCTACGGGAGGGTAGCGGTGAGGTTAGGCGAGCCGTGCTACGGATGCCTAACAACGGTGGAATTCACTCGAGCGGACGTTGTCCTCTGTTGTGTGTGTGTGTGTGTGTGTGTGTGTGGGTGGATGTGAGCCAGACCCGAGTGAATTCTACTGGGTAGAGCCTATATAAAGAGTCGAGCAGTGAAAAGACCTGGTTTTCTTGACTCTTTAGCGGGAGTTGAGGAATCGTGTGGGTAAAGCTGAGCAAACTCTGCAGAGTCAAATAAATGGTATTCGAATACGCCGTGCTCCCGGTTATTGGAGCTGTGTCACTTGGGTGATTCCAACAGCAAAGCTTAAGTAGATTTGTACATGTTTTAACTTGGTTAGTTGGTTAATGTACTCTTGATGAAAACCCCCTGAGTTCTTAAGAAGTAAGTTTTGGTTCCGTCTTATTAAAATGTTTGCAAATAAAATTGCATCCACCAAATGTAATAAACCAAATATACACCCTTCCTTTGATTTTCCGTGCATATAGTAAATTAAGATCCCTTTTGGGATTTGCTGAGCCGGTTGTTTGGCTCATGGCTTGCTTAATCTAATCTTTAGAGGATCAAGACGAAGGAGAAGGACTCCCCGTTGAAGAAGTCCCAGATGATCTTTTCTTCGACGAGGATCCTTGGCTGTAGGTCTCCGCCGCGCTCAAAGCAGTTTCTGGAGCCTTTTGTAATGTAATATACTTTGGGCTTGCACGCCCCGCTGTAAAAACTGGATGTTAATCCGTATGTCAAATATATGCTGGTCTTTTGTTGTAAGCATGCAATGGTATACTCTTGCGCGACAGTCCATAACTGTTCATGCGTGAATAGTTAAGGAGTGTCGTGTCCGTACGCGCCCCTGGAAACGGGGGCGTTACACTCCTGCTGTCCACGTTGAGCTCCGCATTGGTGCCGGTTTCCAGGACCTTCACCGTGGATCAGCAGGGAGGAGGGGATTTCAGGACGGTGCAGTCGGCGGTGGATTTCGTGCCGGACGGCAACCTTGAGTGGATCAGGATTCATGTCAAGAATGGGAGCTACAGGTCTTCTCCTCTATCTATGTCGTACGCTTGTAGAACATGTTTCACGCTAAGCGATGTAAGCAAGTCTGTTGGTACGCGTACGTGCAGGGAGAAGGTTACCATCCCAAAGAACAAACGGTACATCTTTCTGGATGGGGATGGCTCCTGGAAGACGGACATCACCTTCGACGCTTACGCCCACGCCGGCATCGACCAGCTGATGAGCCTCCGCAACGTCAGCAATTCGTCGACCTTCCACAGCGCTACCTTCACCGTCCTCGCCGACAACTTCATCGCCCGAAACATCGCCTTCAAGGTACACACGCATGACACGTTAGGAAGTGCATTCACGATGAATCATTTCGACGTGGTGTGGCTAGCTTGCACATATACATGCAGAACATGCACAACGCGTTCGACAAGAGCAAGTCAGCCCAGGCGGTGGCGGCGCTGGTGGGCGGCGACAAGATCGCCTTCTACGACTGCACCTTCTATGGCTTCCAGGACACGCTCTACGACTACCGTGGCCGGCACTACTTCCACCGCTGCTTCATCACGGGCGGCATCGACTTCATCTTCGGCTTGGGCCAGTCCATCTACCAGAGCTGCACCATCCGGTCCAACATTCCGCCGTGGTCCAAGCAGCCCGGGTGGGTGACGGCGCACGCCAGGGTCAACGCCGGCAGCCCTGGCGGGTTCGTGTTCAAGGACTGCACGGTCCAGGGCACCGGCCAAGTGTACCTCGGCCGCGCTTGGAACCGGTACGCCACCGTCGTCTTCTACCGGACGTACATGAACAACACCGTCGTGCCACAGGGGTGGCAGGCGTGGGGCGCCGGCACTAACGTGTAAGCAAGCAACTCGCACACGTCCTGACGTCCATAAACACACGCGCTCTACTTAATTAATTGGCTTAGACATGAAGGCCCGTTGAGAACACGAGAACTGTATTGCTTCATATGAAATTATTGTGTTTCAAAATGAGGCGTTAAGTACGTAAGAGTCTATGCATATGTTTTATGTTGTCAGGGCGGATGTCACATTCGCGGAAATTGGGTGCACGGGGCTAGGATCCAACAAGGCCAGAAGAGTGGCCTGGGAGAAGCACCTGAGCAGGGAGGAGGCGTTGAGATTTGTGGACAACAAGTTCATTGACGACGGTTGGATATCGAAGCAACCACGGAGTATATAGCTAGCAGGCCAGGAATTAAAATCGCAAGTACTTTCACACATGACATAGGCGAGATGTATCAGAACGAGTTTGTACCAATGCTGGTTTCCTCATGAGCCAAAGATTGGCTATTTTGCTTTAGGGAAAGAATCGATAGTCCATCCATCTGCGAAATTGTAGTTCTTCTATAGCAAAAATTAATGGATATGCACTTATGCTTACACCAGCGTTCACATGATGCATTAATCCATTAACTGGGACGTGGATATCCCACGACGACCTCGTCCGGGTCGCCGGCATCTTCCGGGGAGGTCCAAACACAATACGGCGGCCTTCCTCCAACCCAACGTTCCCCGCCTCGCTATCTTCTTCTTCCCAACTTAGATTTAGGCTGTGCTTAAAATAGTTTTTTTAAGTAGTTTATAGCTGAAAAACACTGTAGCTGACTGAAATTATATTGTAGCTGATAGTGGCTTATTTAACGTAATTAAATTTAAAAAATTAAAAAAATATATTAGCCCATTACGGATAGTACAAATGAATACGGGAAAAAGAAACAGACAAAAAAAACTCCAAAAACAGTCAAAAATCAGAAAAATACAAAATTATTGAATAGTAAAAAATAAATCAGAAACTAGAATTCTAAGCTGTTTTGAGCAGGTCCTTAGACCGGTCTCCTGGAAACATCGTTGTGACATTGTTTTTAGATCGCAGGGACCGTCTCTCTGGACTCCCTCTTGAGAATCTTCAAGGAAGCTGCTCTTCTGTGGGCCAGGGCGCCAGGCCTCCCTCCGAGCCGCCACCCAAGCCTGCCAACTTTAGCATAACCTTTAATCAAAGTTGTAATTTTAGCCAAGTACTTAATGACAGATTAAGTAATTACCTTACTTGGTCATTAATTACCATGGGCCCAAGTGTCATTTGCCATTTATCTAAAGAACCAGGTTTTAGTTGAGACACTGGTAAAATTTGCATCTTAAAATAAATACAAATGATACTGCCTAACTTTAATTAGCACCTATTAAATTTTAGGATAATCCTTATTTAACTCTGTATTTTTGTGCAAATATTGGTGACATACTAACTAAATTAATTTAATTATCATTTAAAAGGCCCTCATGATTTTTGAATTATATAAATAATTATATTTTGCATGGCTTAATCCTACACTAATTATTTTTAGCCATTAATTAATTCACTAATCCTTAATGACATGTAACTAATCAAGATTTAATTTTTAAATATTTTCAATTTACATAAAACATTACTCTAATTTCATAATTAATTTTACCCTTATTTTTATTTATAACTAAATTATATTTCATTATATTTTTATTTGAATTCTTCTGAAATATTTTGATTTCTCTAAATTATTTCTTAACTGGAAAATGGCAATAGACACTGAGATGTGGTGCCATGAATAGTGCTTTGGCCCACTGGCCATACAGAGAGAGAATAGAGATAAAGACAGGAGGAGAGGTAGAGTCGAAATAGGGGATGGGCGGCGCACGACCGTGGTGAGTTCATCGGAGGTGAGGTGGCCACGGCGGGTCCGGCCGGCGTGGCAGCGGATCCGGCTTCGAGCCATGCTAGCGGCGGCGGATCGGCGGCGGCCTCGGTGTCGGCGAGCGCGGCCGAGCGAGCTTCGGCGGGGCTGGCGAAGCGGTCCGGCCAGTATGTGTGCTAGTAGCGCCGCCTTGGCATTGAGCGGCGGCGCGAGCGAGCTCGATGGCGCTCCGGGCGGCAGATCCTCGGCGCGCGGCAATGGCGGCGCTTTAGAGCTGGAAGCCGAGGCGGGATCGGTCGTGCGGGTCTCGAGGCGGCGAGGTCGGCGGCCGTCGCGGAATCGAGGCGGACGGCGGTGGCGTCTTTGAGCCGAGGCGCACGATCGGCGGCGGGCTAGAGCGAGGCGACGCGGCGGCGACCCTTGGCTTAGCGAGAGCCGCGCGGCTTCGAGGCCGAGCGGTGACTTCGTGGCGGTGCCGTGGCGGCGCTTCAACGACCGGGAGGGGCGCGGCGGCGCTGGCGACTTTGGGCTACGCGTGCGGGGCGGCGCCGGCGGCAGGACGGTGTGGAAGCCGAGGCAGTCCCAAGCAGTGCAGTTGAGCGGCCGGCGGCGGCTTTGGGCCAGCACGTCGGCGCGCGCGGCGGCACATGGGGAGGAGGGCTAGCAGCCGTACGGGCCAGCCGTGCAAGAATTTTTTTCTTTTTTCTTTTTTTTCAATCTAAAGTGTAATCAACATCTACTCTGTCACGTAATCTACCGATCGGCATTGTGCCGACGACTTCAAGTCTACTCGCGGTAGATTAGAGTGGATTTGCACCATAGAAAAAATAATCTAGAAAGCAAAATATGCGAATTTAAAGCGATCTAGACACAAACAGTTCAATCTACTAGTGCTTCGATGATTACCTTCGATTCACCAGAGTGATTCGTGCTGATTACCTGTTGAGGAACCGTTGCTGGCGACTAGTCCGATCGATTCCTCTGCTTATGCAAAACCAGATCAATCATAGAAAACAGAAATAGTAGATTGAAAACACAGAGAGGTAGAGAGAACTCCTGGTCTTTCTTTATTGCTTTCTTTCTGATTCCGTATACAAAATAGCCAATAGTACTACCTAATTAGCCTAGTGGTGAGGTGCCCATCATGGGCCAAGGCTTCAAGCCCAGACCTAGGTTTCCTAACAGATGGCTGCAAGGATTGGAAAGCAACCAGAGCTCCCACTTAACCCCTTTGAGGTGCACGTTGGACTAGCCGATCGGCCCACGAAGGCAATAGCTCAAAGGGAGCCAATTGTCCCACCAGGGCATTAATCCAAATAGCATCTAGGTCCAACGCCAAGGAAAATAGAAGTTTGGCCCAATACCTTGAGGAGACCAAATTACTGTCTGGCTGGAAGCTCTGCCATGTTCTGGGGATTCAAAGAATTTTTAGTTAATCCTGGAAAGGCTTGCCACGATACCAGATATCAATCGTAGCACATCAAGTGGAGCGACTCAAGACTACTTCTCTAGGTGTTTCTTCTAAAATACCCTAGGGGTAAAAGTTAGTGTTAGCGGAATAATTTTACCCTTTCACTAGTGGGATCCGCTATGTAGAAGACACATATATACAGATCACAGGAGTATAATTATGCTTAGAAAGGACAACAATACCCCTCACTTATACCTATAGGCTAGTTATCTCATTGAGGGGCATTCCAGTCATTTGTATATGCCCACGAGCCAATAAATACCTTATCTATCTCTCATTTGTAAGGAGGGCTATCAAAAGTAATAAAGAAGTATATTCACATTGGTGAGCCCTCAGGAAACCCCTCCCCAAAGGTAAACCCCCGTTTGCTCACCGACAATACTAGGGTGATCCTCTCAGACCCTCAAACCTATATAAATTTCCATGTTATTTTTACTCTCATAGACAATGGCCCGTCAGATGGTTATCACCTACAATAGGTTCTATTCGCCCAGGGGAAATCAAAATTAGGGTTCTATCTACCCCTCATGTTTTTTTTATCCCATTACAAAGATTCTTTTGTAAAATAAACACTAAATCGAGTAAGTTCCCATGCCCTCCCTTGATCGTGGGCATGACTGTTTGAAAGTTTTCACTCTGCAGAAATCGCACACTTTACCCACAAGAGATGACCAATTTATTGCACCACCACACTACCTTCGGTGTGAGGCTTAGATGGTCACCACAAGGCATTTACAATGCATCTTTGCAATGTGGATACACCCACTGAGGTTTTCACCACCGTGGGGTTCCGTTCACCTGCTTCGAAAGCCCCCTCTTGCTCCGCACTTCAAGGCCTCTGACCGGCACTCTTGACCATGTTTCACTAGATGGCGCACCAATGCTAGGTCGATGAAAATAAATTGGCCAAGTTATATCCATTATAGAATTATGGTTACACTGTTTTATCTTAGGAGGTTATCACAAGATTCAGTCCTTAATATTACTTGGATGGTTCTACCAGATACCAAGCTCTCGTGCTCTATTCGTACTAGCCCAACTTACCATCCGCCTAGGTATGAATCAATTTTAGAGTTTTGGATTCCAAAATTTCCTTCTATTTATCTAAAGAACCAGGTTTTAAATTAGCACTGCTTAAATTGGTAGCTTAAAAATAAATATTAAAGACACTGACTAACTTTAATTAGCATCTACTAAATTTCATGATAATCCTTATTTAACTCTATATTTCTAGGCAAGTATTGGTGACATACTAACTAAACTAATTTAATTATCATTTAAAAGGGCCCCTCATGACTTTTGAATTATATAAATAATTATATTTTACATGGCTTAATCTTACACTAATTATTTTTAGTCATTAATTAATTCATTAATCCTTATTGGCATGCACTAATTAAGATTTGATTTTTTTAATATTTTCATTTATATAAACCTTACTCTAATTCATAATTAATTTAATCCTTATTTTAATATATAACCAATTATATTTTGTTATATATTTATTTGAATTTTTCTTAAATATTTTGATTTCTCTGAATTATTTTCTAACCGGAAGATGGCAATAGACAATGATAGGTGGGGCCATGAATAGTGCTTGGGCCCACTAGTCATATATAGAGAGAACAGTGACAGAGATAGGATGAGAGGCAGAGTCAAAATAGGGAGAGCCACAAAAAGGAATGCTAGGGGAGGAGGAAGCTAGGGGAGGTGGTAGCATGCGCGTGGCTCGCGCTGAACAAAGGTGAGCCAGCGATGGCGCAGGGTGGCTAGTGTAGGGAACGAAAAAAGGGGCGATGGCGGCCTTAGTGAGACAGGAGGAAATGAGAGGAGTACGAACAGAAGAGGGGTGGAGGGAACTCACCATACCAGACGGTAGAGGCAGATGAGCTATGAGGTGGTATGGCTACGAGGGCCAGGGGTGGCGCAGCAAGCTCTGTGGTGCTGGTGACCTAGGGTGAAGGGGAGAACAAATTGATGATTGGGAAAGGAAGTGGGTGATGTGAAGGTGCTCAAAGAGAAAGAAATCGGATAGAGGCTTACTAGAGAGGGGAGGGTGGTAGCGGTGGTGGCTTTGACCGGAATCGAGGGAGAAAGTGGTGGACGGTGCTTTTGAGGAGAAGCCATGCAATTGACTGGGTGAAAACGCAATTGGAGGTGTGGAACACACTTTGATGTGATCTGATCGGGGAGGGGCACGCCAGGTTGGCCGGAACGACAAGGGGAGGCGACGATCGGAGTAGGGAAGGTCGGCTAGAACTCTATTTATTCTCCAAGGCTCCGTGGGGGGATGGAGGGGAATGGAAGAGGAATGAGGGAGTGTAGATGCGCATGAACAAGCAGCCAGGCTTTATAGACGGAGCTGGCAATGAGCTGCTGTTGGTCAGCAGTGTGGCACAGACATGGGTTGCAGTGCGCTAGGTGTGGCATCACACGGTGGCCGAGGACAACACTAGCGACGCGTGTAGTGCGTAGTGCAAGCACACATGACATGGTGGTGACCGCTTAGTATGGGCGCCTAGCATGGGCTCACAAGTGTGGCTCGGAGCAGGCGCGGGAGTGCAGCTCAGAGCAGGCATGGGTGCGGGTTGAGCGTGCACGCATGGCACGGCACAAGCGGCTAGGAGGCGCGCCGAGTGGGCGTGTAGTCACAACGTGGCATGCACGGTGAGCTGCAGTGCATTGTGGCGCGTGCGACAGGGCCAAGTCGATCACACGGCCGGGGATAGAAAGAAAGAGAAGAGAGAATAGAGGGGATGTGGGCCGGGGAGAGAAAAGGAAAGGGAAAATAAATAGGCCAGCCCAACTAGTGTTTGTAAATTTTTCTGTGTATTTGAATTTTTGCTTTGGTTTAGAATTTGAATTCAAATTAGAATTTCACTTGTCAAAATTTTGAAAAATGTACAACTCCACTTCAATTCTTTACAACCATAGGTTTGATCGAAGTTTTGGGTTTAGCGGTTTTAAATTCAAATTTTGCTTCTCTTTTTCTTCTCAGATTCGTAATTTTTATTTTTATTTGCTTTGTTAATTGCACGGCTCTTAGTCCTAGGTTTTGGTTTTATTTTTATTAGTTGATTTGATTCACACAAAATCCAATCAAGATTCTCGAATAAAAACTAGAAAAATTCAAGGAACACCAAAACACACTAAAAAGTTTTACATTTTTTTTTCATATTTTCAAACATTCAAATTTTGGGATGTTGCAACTTCAGACTGGAGATTCTGTTCTTAGCTTATAAACTCAATGCAACTTACCATCCTCTTTAAATAGGCCTCCTGACAAATTTATCTAAAAGATAATGAGTGAAGCTGACAGAGACAAGAAGAAAACATTCTGAACATCTTTTATTTGAGATGAAATTTTCTAAAAGAAACGCGACACCAAAATGTAGGGTAATTACAGAGTAATTACTCATAGCCATTCGTCACCATACCTCCACGATTGTACCGTGGTTAATGCCGATATTCCCAAATGGAAAGAAACGGAACCTGCCAGTGCGAACACTTG
This sequence comes from Dendrocalamus sinicus, assembly GCA_036346575.1. Lineage (NCBI taxonomy): Eukaryota > Viridiplantae > Streptophyta > Magnoliopsida > Poales > Poaceae > Dendrocalamus > Dendrocalamus sinicus. The sequence continues at coordinate 2,228,969 of CM070660.1, read as the reverse complement.
CTTCGTTGGGATCCGCTGCTCACCGACCCAATTTAGGAAGAACAATCGTGCATCCATCTTTTACGCCTATTAATACGTACGCTACTTGAATGGATCAACACAGCAGTCTAGCGTTTGACAGCAAGTTTTCCACGGAGCCAAGCGGCCGAGACACATGGGGGAAATGGAGCCATCTTGCCCCCTCTTCAGTCTCATCCTGCTGCTGCTCCGGCTGTCCACGTTGAGCTCTGCCTCGGTGCCGGTGTCCAGGACCTTCACCGTGGATCAGCAGGGAGGAGGGGATTTCAGGACGGTGCAGTCGGCGGTGGATTTCGTGCCGGACGGCAACCGTGAGTGGATCAGGATTCATGTCAAGAATGGGAGCTACTGGTCTTCTCCTCTATCTATGTCGTACGCTCGTAGAACATGTTTCATGCTAAGCGATGTAAGCAAGTCTGTTTGTACGCGTACGTGCAGGGAGAAGGTTACCATCCGAGAGAACAAACAGTGCATCTTTCTGGATGGGGATGGCTCCTGGAAGACGGACATCACCTTCGACGCTTACGCCCACGCCAGCATCGACCAGCTGATGAGCCTCCACAACGTCAGCGATTCGTCGACGTTTCTCAGCGCCACCTTCACCGTCCTCGCCGACAACTTCCTCGCCCGAAACATCGCCTTCAAGGTACACACGCATGACACGTTAGTAAGTGCATGCATCCACGACGAATCATTTCGATGTGGTGCGGCTAACTTGCACGTATACATGCAGAACATGCACAACGCGTTCGACAAGAGCAATCCAGCCCAGGCGGTGGCGGCGCTGGTGGGCGGCGACAAGATCGCCTTCTACGACTGCGCCTTCTACGGCTTCCAGGACACGCTCTGCGACTACCGTGGCCGGCACTACTTCCACCGCTGCTTCATCGAGGGCGGCATCGACTTCATCTTCGGCTACGGCCAGTCCATCTACCAGAACTGCACCATCCTGTCCAACATTCCGCCGTGGTCCAAGCAGCCCGGGTGGGTGACGGCGCACGCCAGGGTCAACGCCACCAGCCCCGGCGGGCTGGTGTTCAAGGACTGCACGGTCCAGGGCACCGGCCACCAGTACCTCGGCCGCGCATGGAACCGGTACGCCACCGTCGTCTTCTACCGGACGTACATGGACAACATCGTCGATCCACAGGGGTGGCAGGCATGGGGCGCCGGCCCTAACGTGTAAGCAAGCAACTCACACACGTCCTGACGTCCATAAGAACACGCGCTCTACCAAATTAATTAGCTTAGACATTAAGGCTCCGTTTAGAACGCGAGAATTATACTGTTTTAACTTTCATGTGAAATTACGGTATTTCAAAACTAGGCATTAAGTACGTAAGAGTCTATATTTTTTTTAATGTTGTCAGGTCGGATGTCACATTTGCGGAAATTGGGTGCACGGGGCCAGGATCCAGGAAGGTCGGAAGAGTGGCGTGGGAGAAGCACCTGAGCAGAGAGGAGGCGTTGGGATTTGTGGACCACAAATTCATTGACGACGGTTGGATATCCAAGCAACCAACGAGTATATAGCTAGCAGGCCAGGAATTAAAGTCGCAAGTACTTGTATCCGAACGAGTTTGTCCCGATACTGGTTTCCTCGTGAGAGCAAGTACAATAGTATAGTCAACTAGTGACTATAATACTTATCCATTTCATCTATAGTCTTTAAAAAAAATAGTTCATACAATAAGGTAGCTATTACAATAACTATTTGGCCCCACGTGTAAGAGAGTGTGTCAGGGGTGTGGGCCTTGGGCCCAAGGCCTAGTTGGGTTATTATTAGGAATTAGAGATTGGGTTCTATTTGAGTTAGAGATTGGTTTCTTTGTATTAGAGATATAGTTAGAGATATGATATTAGTTACTATATCTGTTAGAGTTATAATTGGAATTAGATTCGATCTGTTAGGGGGAGCCCATCTATATAAAGAGGGCTACCGCATGCTATTGTAATCAAGCAGAATAATATCAAAGTCTCTCTTCGTCTAAATCTCTAGTCTCTCTCCCTCTCGTTCTACGCCGACGCCATCCGGCTATCTCCTTGGTGGTGTTTACCCCGGTTCATGACAATACAATAGGAGGTGGGGGAGAAATCACAGAAAAGAAAGGGATTGAAGCATCCCCAGATCTGTCCTCTGCGCCACCAGCTACTGCAGCGCCGTCCTCACCCCACGCAGACCGTCCTTCTGCTGCCACTACGGCGCCACGGGCCGCCATCGCCATCGCTTGTCGCCGCCGCGCTCCGCCGGCGAGCAGCACCGGAGAAGAGGAGTTGCCGCCGCTGGCTCTGTTCCTCCGGCCTGCGCAGCTCAGGCCACCTCCAGCCGTGTCGAAGCCGCCGCCGTCGGAGGACGCGGACGTCGCGAGGCCTCCCCCTGCGGCCGAAGCCACGCCGTTGTCCTGCGTTCGCCGCCGCCACCGCTCGGTCACCTGCGCTGCGCGCGCGCCGCCGGATTCAGCCCACCGCCAACGAGCCGTCGCCGATCGCCGGTCGCTCCTCCACATGCCTCACGGCCGCCGCCGGCACCGAGCTCGCGGCCGAGGCGCCTCGCCGTCGTTCCGCGCCTCGGCCGCATCCGAACCGCCAGACTTGGCGTTGCGAATCCCGCGCCGACGGGACCGCCGTCGCTGGACCGTCTCTCTTCAGCGAGCCACCGCTCGTTGGGCGCGCTCCTCCGGCCGCTCTCGTTGGCGCGCCTACTCCGCGTCGCAGCCGCCGTCGTCCGTCCGTCTCGCGAGCCGCCGCGCCGCCTCGCTGCCCGACGGCCGCCGCGCTGTCGTCGCCGCCGCGGACCACCTCCGCCGCGCCGCAACCGCCGCCGCCGCCGGCTCGCCATCGCAGCCGTTCGCATCCACCGAAGTCGCCGATGCGGTTGAGCCGCAGCCGCCGCTCGCCGCCGCCTTCGCGCCGCCGCCGGCCGCCGTGGATCGCCGGAACCGCCGTCGCCGCTGCGCCTTCAGTGCCGCTTCCGACCGAGGGGTCGTGGGCGTGAAGGTGTCGGTCGGTTTTAACTTTTAAGCCGACCGGTTAGATAAGGACCAAAAAAATAAAAAAAAAAGAGAAACTTATTTTGCAGGCATTATATTACAAAGGCGCTATATTTCGTCTAGCCTTGTTCCGCTTGGATCGGACCGGTCGTCTCCATCCACTGCAGCATCCCGCCATCGTTCGTCTTCTACATCGGCGTCGAAGGTCTTCCATTGGCCGCCGTCTAGCAGCTCGAGGACGAGCTGCATGTCCGAGAGGGGTGTAGTGTCAGGGGTGTGGGCCTTAGGCCCAAGGCCTAGTTGGGTTATTATTAGGAATTAGAGATTGGGTTCTATTTGAGTTAGAGATTGGTTTCCTTGTATTAGAGATATAGTTAGAGATATGATATTAGTTACTATATCTGTTAGAGTTATAATTGGAATTAGATTCAATCTGTTAGGGGGGAGCCCATCTATATAAAGAGGGCTACCGCATGCTATTGTAATCAAGCAGAATAATATCAAAGTCTCTCTTCGTCTAAATCTCTAGTCTCTCTCCCTCTCGTTCTACGCCGACGCCATCCGGCTATCTCCTTGGTGGTGTTTACCCCGGTTCATGACAGAGTGAAATGCATATTTTTATGTGCTATAGCTAGCTGTAATTTAGTAGCCAGTTTTCTTCTCTCTCTTCCTTTCTCTCTCTGCCACGTAAGATTTTGTTGATATTATATTTGCTATAGCCTGCTGACTAAGCCTTATTGTACCTGCTCTGAGCCAGCGATTTGTTATTTTACTTTAGGAGAAGTATGGATCATGCATCCATCTGCGAAATTATTTGTTTTTATAGAGCAAAAATTAGTGGATATGCACTTATGCTTACACCAGCGTTCACATGATGCATTAATCCGTTAAATGGGACGTGCATATCCCTAATCCCTGGACGACCTCGTCCGGGTCGCCGGCATCTTCCAGGGCTAGGCTAGGCCTGCAAGGAAGCTGCTCCTGTGGGCTAGGCCTCTCTCCGAGCCGCCTCCCATGGTCCGACAACACTGGCGTTTGAGAATGTTTCGGTTGTGATGAATTGAACCGAGTGCTTCAAGACGTACCAATGGTTTGACTCTTTTTCAACACGAATGTTTTAACCCATGATGCTTCAGTTTGTGAGTTGTAAAAGTGTTCCAGTTGTGACCTGTAATGAAATGAATTGACGAAGCAGTGTTAACATTTTCCCTTCCACTTCCATGATTGCACGCCGATTCGGCACAGGGGCTTAAGAAAAACTAGATAGACTGCGCCCGTCTAATCTTATATGGAAGAGGAAAGGTTGAAAATGGTCTTGGGTCAACGATCTGTCATGATAATCATGGAAGCATGGGTGTTTTTATCTAAAAACATCATGTGTGTAGACGTACCAGAGTTTTAAATGAGCGAATTCAATTCAAATTTGGGTATATTTTTTAAAAATTTCAGTTCTAAAGTATATACTCATCTATAACAATTCAAATGAAATACATACCTTTGAATAAATATACTCAAATTCAAAGATTTTGTATGAATTTAGATCACATACTTCGCTGATTTTTATATAAAATCAGCACATACCTACAATCAAACTATCAACAAAAAAGGCAATTACGGTTTGAATTCCAGTACAAACATATTTGAACTAGTTAAATTTGACATAAAAAACTAATTTTTTTGTATATAATATATAAAGGAAATACTTATTTTAAATTATAGTGTCCTGCTTATGTGCTAATTGTTTCATGTAGACTATGGATTAGAAAGAGGATGCGTAACTATAGGCAATCAGTTTTGACAATTGAAAAGATGTGCAGGAGAAAGGACGTAGTTGTGCTGGTTTCTTGCAGAGGTACGATGGCAAGCATTTTGACATATCTGGATCAACTTCGCATCAGAGATGACCGGATCTAACTCCGTTCAATCCGATTTTTAGTAGCTTTTGGTTTCAACTATTCATCAAAATTATACTATAACAACTATTAGCTTTTTCAGAATCATTCAATTAAATAAAAATAAAAAATACCGTTATATCTCTACGAACAATATAAAGGCAAAAGGCAAAAGGCAAAAAAAAAGACATTAAGAAGACATTGTTCATTCTTACTTCTGAAAGTTAGAAATCAAAACCGAAGCCAGAATTAATAGGTTAAGTAAGATTCTAAGAGCAAATTTAATAGAAGAGGTGGCTGCCACCTCTAGGACTAGCCATATAAGCAAAAAGAGTACAAGTGGCTCATGTGGAGGTAGGTAATACAATAAGTTGAGTAGAGGTTACCTCTACTAAAGCACTCAAATATTTAATACTTGTATAAATATATCAGGGGTCACCTCTTGCATGAGGGGCAGCTTGCCTCTCTCTCCTCGTATGATGTGCTAGATGTTACCTCTTATATAAGGGGCAGCTTGCTTCTCTCTCCTCTTTTCTCTCTCTTCCACATAGGATTGTGTTGACGTGAATTTTGCTAGAGGCGACCTAGTCAGCATTATTGTACTTGCTCTAAGTGGTACCACGGCCATACATAGCCTTACTTTAGATTTCCAAGGAGAAAAGTTAAGTCCATGCTGATTTTCATGCACTGTTATTACAATCTATATAGCTTATGTTGCGGATGTACTTCTAATTCTATTAAAATCATAATAGAAATATCTGTTCATCATTAATTCTAAAGTAACAGCATGAATATTTTTTAATTATATATTGTCTTAATTTTGTTGTAACTACTTCAAATTAAGCAATCTTTTTATTTCTAATTGCCTGAATGTGTATTATAAATTCTGGAACAATTAACCTAGTGAGCACAATTGATCTTTATACAAATAAAGCAATAATTCCTGTTCTTGTTTTTTGTATCTCTTTTGGACAGCTTTGGATACAACCAGAAGGAATACACCTCTGCACTGCATTCAACAAGCTAACTAAGCTATCTGTACAATGCATTTTTGTTGAATATGACCTGTTGTGGACGACAGTCCTCCTTGAAGCTGCACCTTCTATTGAGATATTTGATTTAGAGGTACTTTTATTTGCCTGCCTTTCCTCTCTGCTTTTAGTTTAGTGTGTTTTTGTTTCGAAAATAACTTAGGTGCAAACATTTCTTTTATATTCAATTTTTAGAAATGCCCACCATCGTGTATACGTCCTCCTAAGTCATAGTGGCATGTAGAAATAAAAATAAGTGGCAATCCTATTCACTGCCCTTTTTCTGACATCTTGTATTAACAAAGTCACCATTTTTTTTGATATAGATTTGGGAAAATCCATGCATAGTGGACAACGAGCCAAGACGGCAAACTTTTGGGGAAGTAACAAATCCTTCCTGGAAGATTTCTAAGTTTACTCTTTTTTTTATATCAAATCGAAACTCCGAGCAGCGAAAGATCAATTACACAAAGCCTATAAATCAACCCTACAAAAATCGAGCCCAAACACTCATTTGGCAATCTGACCACGAGAAGGTGGTGATTTGACCGATTGGCTAGTATGACCGCAGGTCACGCCCGATTGGACCGCTAGACCGATCTAACCGGTGCCTTGGGCCGGTCTAACCGGAGCTCGGGTAGAAGCAAGAACAGCCCAAGTTCAAATTTCCAAAAGAGGCAATTCAAAAACCATAGTTTCAAATCTTATGAAACTTGGTACAAACATTCACAGTAAAGTCAGGAACTTATTCCAAGTAAAGATCAAGAAGATCAATGTCAAAATTTCAACCTTTATCCAAAACAAGGAAGCTTGCACCAATACTGGGCCAAAATAAACTTGGAGTCAAAGGCTTGCTCATGGGTTAGGAATGGACAAGATGACCTTGGATCAACTCCCACACATCCTAGCAAACAAGACCATGGCAAGAATCACAACAAACACTGAGGGCCTCAAACTAAGCCAAAATCGAGCAAACTCAAGAACATTTCATAGAATATGCCTAAATTGATGGAATTTGGCCTCCAAAAGATATCTTCATCACTTACATGTCTTGGTACCAAGAAAGATCCAGAGGGAAGAAAGAAATGTAAGCAAAAAATGTAGAAACTATAAGATCGTTTAATACACTTTGGTTCAGCCAAAAAGTAACCTTTATGCTACAACGCACTGACCCACCTTGTGACATACTAGCTCCTTGCATATCAAGTTTTGTCTCATCTCTTCCTTTTCCTTCATTTCTCTCTCGATGATCAAGGAACTATAATGTGTGTGTTTCCTTAATCTGATTTCTCTGCTCAAGTGTCACCTCCCAAAGCCTCTCTATGTGCTTATATACTATACATAGGAGCTCCATTCAACAAACTTAACGCCAAGTGAAACAACAGCTAGCCTTAATGGCTGTTGCATGTTGGCTCCAAAAAACCTTGAAACAGATACCTAGATTAAGCACGAACTGCAGGCTTAATGCATGCATGAACTGACACATCCATTCTTATGATAGCCATGTGTATACAGCGATTTATTATTTCCTAATGTATGCACATGTCCAGGAATACAAAAGTGATGCTCTATATTTAACACATCAAGCATGCAACACTTAATACATCAGGAAGTAACACTAAAAATTTAAACCAGTGTGCATACACAAATGAAATTTGAAGGGTGAGGAAAGGGAATTTAAACCCATGATTCTTAATCCTTTAGTCTAATGGTTGGTGCGAACCGCTCGCCGATCATGGCACCGATGTGTCGCTGCCATGGGGCCGGCGGGCCTTTGACCACTGGCCTTTGCACACCAACTGCAGCAGTCATTGTCGCCATATTCCTTTTTCGCTTGGTTGCTGATGTTGCTTTCTTCGGTGCTATTACTTTTCTCAAGCTCGTAGCTTGCTCGTCATTTCCCATGGACGGCGCCAACTGTTGTAGTTACGGGCCAAACAGTAGAAGAGGGAATTAGCAGAGTGAGTATGAAAAAATGAGCTATGCCCTCCCTTGTTGATCCAATGAAGTATATACACATGATCATAAGGTCTTATTACAACAACACCCCTACCATAGCGTACTATTCCAAGGGTACACATATCTTTATACCTTATTGGGGCTTCTTGGCCCAGTATGCCGAATGGATACTGATGGGATCATCCCCACAACAATTGTGTTTCTTATAGTTTATTTTGTTCCTCTTTTTTACAAATTGTCACATAATTTAATTTATGTAAAACTAGTATATAATTGATGTAAGAAGGCTATAAATAAAAGAATAATATGTATTAGAGCATTTCTCAATGTATCACATCATATGCTAATAACTAATGAGCAAACTAGTGAATGGAGGTAGATATGCATCTAACATCCAAAAATTTAAGTACTCTTTAACAAAATAGAACTCAAATAGGAGGAAAAAGGCAAAGTGATTTCATCAATTGGATCTAATTAAGTCTTAAAATTTAAGTACTATTTAACGAAAAAACACTTAAGTTCTCTCCTGACACCACCAAAATTAAATGACATGCTCCGACACTCGCTAATACTGTCTTTCTCAGCATTAAAATCTTCGACAAGCATAAAATGTACGTAATATAAATACTCCTGATTTAATCCAATGGACATTCTACGACTACTCCTAATAACCATATTACACTCAGATCGACCAAATGCCCTTTATTGGCTTCTATTTATAGCTTCTACTTAAAAAAAAAAAGCTAAAACAAACACCTAACTTTTTAAAAGCAGTTTTCCACTTCTCTCACTATAGTTGAACTCCGAGGATAAGGCAGAAGATCATGAGTGTATTACCAACCCCACTCCTTTCACTCCTGTTATACGCATGTATCTTTCCATCACTTTTTACACCGCTCGTCCTGTTCTTCTAAAAACCACTTATTTAGACTACTACTGTTTATTTTTAATCAAAAATTATAAGTCGCAGCTAAAAGCTATCAATAAAAATCAATACAAACGTTGCCATAGTTAATTGCATCCCCTGTCTTGCCAGGCTCCTTCAGAAAGATGGGTCCACAAGAAAAGATGTTCAAATAAGATTCAGGTAAACTAATTGAGCAAGTCACACAAAGAGCTGCTAACTCGTGCTAACAACACAAGGGAACAGTATGGTATATGGACAAGACCGATCCAACTCTCACACCACGAGAATGAAGCACCTACAACTCATCACCCACTTTCCTACTCCCATCCTTACATAAATCCAGCAACCATGCAAAGAAAAACCCCATGAATCTACTCCCTGAACAACGCTCTCACAACCATAGATCTATAAGAACGTACTAAGTAACCACACCACAAGTATACCATCCAAGAAGTAGTAAACTAAACTGCTCCATCGAGCTTGCCTCTCTCCTGCCCTAGCCAGCCATTTCCAGCTAATGGCTGGCTCCGCACTTCACGTCTCGATAATCGCCGCCGTCCTCTTGCTCCCGTTCGTCAGCGTGCCGGCCGCGGCACAGACCAAGAAGTTCTGCCTCAGTCAGTTCGCAATCGCGAGCCAGGCGTGTGCCATCGTGCCGCCCTCCAGCCCGGACGACTGGCACCACCACCACCACCACGACGACGACGACGACGATGATGACAACGATCACCATGGTGGTGGTGACGACAATGATAACGGTGGCGGCGGCGAAGACCGTGGCCGCGCATCGATGATCACCATCGAGACCGATGTAGCTGACGACGACGACCATCGCAACGGCAGTAGCCGCCACCGCGGCAACCACACTCGAGGTGGCCACCACCGCAGGTACCGCCGCGTTCGTGACGGGGACGACGACCATGACAAAGGCGGCGGAGACGATGACCACAAGGATGATGATGACCACAAGGACGATGATCATGGCGACCACGACCACGACGACGATGACGACGATGAAGAAGACGACGACGACGACGACGACCATGACGAGCACCGCGCGTACAGTGACTGCTGCCGGTGGCTGAAGGAAGTGGAGCCGGGCTGCGTGTGCGAGGCGCTGCTCCGCCTGCCACCCTTCCTCGTCAAGCCGCAGCACAAGTACACCGTCAGGGTGGGGAGGAGCTGCAAGTTCACTTACAGGTGCGGTGGCGTCTAGGGTGCCATGCTTGCATGCATGCATGGCGAGTGAAGTTACAGTTACGGATACTCGTGTCGTCATTGGTTCTCTTCAGAATCATTACTGGTAAGTAAGAAGTCTGGTCTTTTGCCGTGTTACCGATTTACCTTCAGTCGTTTAAGACTCTAAGTTGGTGTTTGTCAGGTAAGCATATAAGAATGGGAGAAAAAGAGAAGAGTTTAGCTTAAGTAGTTGATCTATAGGCAGATACATAATGTAATACTGTATGTGTTACTGCATGGTCTGGTTTGGGCTAGAAGTCGGTGTACACGTCTTCAAGAACACTGTGTACCTAGATGGTGTGTGTTTTACTCGAGCATACATGCATGCATGGTTTGGAGAACCACCAGTGCAAAGCTCGGGTCCTATGTACCGTATACAGATAAGAAAATTGTGCACTCGTGTTGTTTTATTAGGTTGTCTGCAAGATATATACACACACAATACAATACATATGTTGTTGTACTCGTACTTTTCTGCAAAATCCAAAGTCGATTTTTGCAAGCGTTTCGATGATGATCTTGTGTTTTGCCGCACATTTAGGTCCTGTTTCAAGTGCTATGGGCTAGTGTGGCAATGCGCTATAGCGCTCATACGCTGTAGCTACAGTGTTGCAGTAAAAAACTTTGAATATACATTTATGAAATGAGAAAAATGCACTTAGTAATTGTGTTGAGGAAAAGTCCCCACGCTACCTCGGGCCACAAAGACTTTGATGTGACAACATGCATCGGAAAATCTATCCCAGACGAGATCAAGCTTCTCAGCGGTATCCTGGCGATGAATGTATGAAAGCTAATTAATTGATAAGTCTGAGTTATATATAGTATAACATCATCTCGTATTTGTATTTGGCGTGGCCGAAGGTGGAAGGCATCTCTAGGGCGTTCGCGCTGAGACTTGGAAATAAAGAAAGGTATAGCAGAGGAGGTGTTTAAAATTGTTTTGAAATTAGTGCTGTTACTAGATGTCATCGTAATCTAAAAAGGTCTTAAGTAATAAGTATGGGGTTTTGAGCGCGCTCCCGTAGAATTTTTCTCCTCTCCCGCTCCTCCCACCAAAAAAAGGCGACAAAAAATCGAAGCAACACGCTACGCGACGCGCGACGCGTGCTCGACGGGACGCCCCTTTGCTCCAGATCGTCTCTCCCTCTCTCGCTCGCTCGCGCGCGCGCGCGCACCAGGTGTTCGATGAGTTGCCGCGGCGGGTGGGCGTAGCGGTAGGCGAGAGAGCAGCAGCAGGAGGAGGCGGGGGGCGGGGGAGGGAGGCAGATCTGGGGGCAAATTTGGCAGGCGCGGCCGTGGGGCTGCGGGCGCGGGGGAGGGCGGGGGGCTGGGCGGACGACGCGGACGGCGGGGAGGAAGGGGAGGACTGTAGGCTCAGGCCCTGGCGGCGGAGGCTGCTCGCTTCCATGGCGCTCTCGTGGCCCTCGGCCATCCGCCTCGCCGTTGCCGCCGTCCTGCTCGTCGCGGTCGGCGTCGCGCTCTTCACGCTCCCCGTTGAGAAGGTGCGCGACTCATCATCGAATTGGTTGGTGATTGGGATTTAGTTGCCTGGTAGATGCGATCATGTGACGTGTGCTTGGTTATCTGTACCACTTAACCTGGTACTGTTGTGTGGCATAGGAAGAGTCCTCCGAATTGCCTAAATGTTGCTTTGTCCCGTCTCCTGATTAGATGTATTTATCCCTCGATTGTATACTTAGTTTTGTCATACTTTTGCGAAAATAAAAGTTTTTGGTTTGGCATTGTCATATATGGCTGGAAATTCTTGTCACATGGACCTAATGGTTGTCTGTATCAACTATGCATTCGAAAGTTCAGATGTTCAGAAATGTAGGGTTGTGTAGAGTAGACTGGACAATGCATTATGATATGGTATGGTTTTTTATACATACCATGAAGATACGGGGGTTCACAATTGTTTTTTTCCTTGAGAATACGGGGCTTCGCAAATTGTGCAGAAAATTGAAATATGTTTCCTGTCTAGCAACAGAATTTCACAAGGATTATTCATCATATCCCTTGTTGGGTGCCAATTTAGGTCGGGTAGAATCAGTTGCAGGCAGAAGTAATATCATCTATGTAATTATTATTTTTGCAATGTATTTAACCATGTCAATGTGTATTTGTCAAGGTTCTAAAAATCGGTAACTGGTATTCGTTGGGTCACCCACCTAGTAGTGCTTATACTTTATCACAGCATAAGGCGAAGCGAGGCGCCTGACTACCTTCACACCTTTTAGGCAAGTATGGCATGCGGTGAGGTGATGGCATACTCACAGCCTAACTTTTTATGGCAGCAAATTTGTTGAACATATAGTGTAACTATTTTAACTATGTAACAAAACAAAGAAACATAAATAATGGCACAGCAAGGAAACATGAATGTTGAATGGCATACCTTGATGACATTGTCCTTTGTTTTCTCTTCTCCCAAGTAGCATGCAGCTCTCATGAGTCCCATCCAACAGCATTGCTGCCATGGAGCAAAACTTACTATGTTAGCACAACACATTATTAGAGTATTTGGAATGTATATTAGACCCTTCCTTCTATTGTTGTACTTGCCTAGCTTATCTCCTCTAATTGAGGTATGTAATCCCTCTCATGACTATTAATACAAGGCCACCCCTTGCCCCTTTGTGTGTGTGGTGATTGAGCCAATCTCTCTATTCTACACACATGACGGCATTATTTTGGTTCACTATTTTGTACATACAAAATATGAAAACAAGACAGCAGTAACAATGGAAACTAAATATGAGTACATGAAAAATGACACCATAGTCCATAAGTCCACAGCAATAACATCAATAGTTCAACAGAGAGGAAAAATAGAGCAACATCTAGCAATCAACAGTCAAGATTCAAGAACTGTACCTAATGCGCATGAACAGATGAACTAGAGGCTAGAACAGAGTAACATCTAGCAATCAAACATCTAGAAAATAGCAATGAACTAGAGGCTAAAACATCACTATGAGTAAGCATTAAGCAATTCAACAATCTAGCAACTATACCTAAATCCTAATGCACATGAACTAGAGGAACAGAGCAGAGACTCACAGTCACAGCAAAAACAGGGGACGAAGCATCAGAGAGGGGGAAGACAGAGGAGAAGAATAGATCAATACTCAAAGAGAGTAGGGGAGGGGACAAGACTAGCTGGAGAGGGAGTGGAGAGAGAGGAAGGCAGGAGGCAAACCTGGAAAGGTGGACAACGGCGTCGAGGAGCTGGCGTGTTGCGTTGCTGCTGTGGATGGCGGATTGAGGCTGCGGCGCTGTGCCGCACCGGGCTGAGGAGGAGGTGTGGAGGGAGAGGCTATGACGGCGGCGCCGGCGCCGGACAGCCGGAATCGACCAAGCGGCGGTTAGGTTTCTATCATTCCCGCTCCCTCCCTCCTATCTCCCTCTCATTCCTGCTCTCTCCCTCTCTATCCACTCCCTTTTCTCCAATTCCCACCAAAACCTCCCACCCTCCCTCCCTCTCTCTTCATTCTCCCGCGCAGTATGCACGTAAGTCACTCGCCTTGCTTCCTGTGGCAATGCGGCACGGTATGGCAACAATTAGGCAACACCATAGCCCACAAGGCAGATGCCCCATGCCTATAAGGCGAGGCAACGGCCATGACAGGCACCCAGGACCGCCTCGACGCCAAAGCGATGCCCTTAATAACAAATATACCCCCTAACTGGCCCAACTGTGCGGCCTAAGTTGGCAATTATACAGTAACAAGTAAGGGTACCCATTCCATGTATATGGCCTCGTGGAGACGTATACCCATTTCTGGAACAATGGTATTTATCGTATCTTATTCAATTCTGAATACATCCTTATTGTAATAATTAATTGGCATACACAGATACACGCTGTAATGCTGGGAACCAGGATAATAATTTTCAAAGTGGAACCATTTCCTTATATATTGTTTTTGCATGTTACAATTGTATTTAGCTGGCCATAATTAATATTGTGCATATTTCTCTATTGATTGCACTCATCCTTAGACAGATTTGCCTGCTACTGTTCATATTATGTGATACAATGGTCTTTAGGTAGATAATACTGATATGGGAGTTATATTGGGAGTTGAAAACGAAAATATGCAGACTCCTAACATTGACTTTGTTTTGGTTCTGTTGTGTTTCATTTGATGGTATCCCTCTGTCAATCAAATATCAGTGTTAACCCTTAGCTTTTGTTTTCTCTAGAATTTGTTCAAAGTCAAACTTATTTTTTGGAAATTTATCTCAAGTGGATTTCACAGTCTCGTGTAGACCATAATTCCATAACTCTGCGATAGTCCTATCTTTGTTAGGTCCATAGAGCTTTACAATTATTGTTTTAAGACTATAAACTCTTCTAGCCCTTTGTATTCTTTCATTCCTTTATTATCTTTCTAGCTGCCAGAATATAATGGTTTTCTTACCGTAACAATCTTTTTTTTTGCTTCAAATGTTTATTCTTCTCATTTTATTCATGATGAATTTCCCTGTGACATTGACAGATTTTGAAGGACTTTCTGGCTTGGATAAAGGAGAACTTGGGTGCATGGGGTCCTTTGGTACTGTAAGTATTCAACTCTCTGTCACATAACTGGATTGGTATGGTAAACCCAATGTTCCCCCTGCCATGCTCACCACTTAGGCATTCCATTTTTCGCACTCGCACCCACCTTCCTAGCGCACTTTGAGTGGACCCACCTTGCTAGCGCACCCCGAAAAAAAATGAAAGCCCACACCGCACCATACCACACACACTTGGGAGGGAAGGAGTTGTCTCATACTTGGTTTGCAGAGCCGGAATGTTGCTCAAGATCAAAAGTTCAGTTCCAACTTCGAAAGAACATTTTGAGATATAATGTTAATAATTGTCATGCTGTACTTTACAGGGCCCTTGCTTACATCCCTTTGACGGTCTTAGCTGTTCCAGCATCAATACTTACAGTAAGCACGATTACCATTTTTAGCAATCACTTACGGTGGAACTTTTGTCTGCTATGTTCTCCTATTTATTTGATGGTGAGAGTATAGTATGGGTATTTTAATCGGTTGACTGGTCTGCATTCTCTACTTGCTAGCTTGGAGGTGGTTACCTATTTGGCCTGCCTGTTGGGTTTGTTGCTGATTCCATTGGAGCAACAATTGGCGCAACTGCTGCATTTTTGCTTGGTAGAACGGTAAAGATGATTTTAAATGCCTTTTATAATTTAAACTGTTAATTGCACATTGTCACAGATGAACATTGCACATGGTAAGCACCAACTTTTTTTTTTCTTCTCGAAAACGCAGGAGAGCTGCGCCTCATTAAATTAAGAAGAGAATAAAGGGCAAGAGCCCAAACAAAAACACAAACACCACACAAACACGCACTCACGCCCCAAACGATTCGAGGGTTACAAACGCGCCCAAGACAAAAACCCACAAGGCGACCACTACTGAGCTAGACACTAACTACTGGGGAGGAGGGCAGTCAAGAATGATAGCCCTTTAGCCCCTGCCAAAGACCACAAGCGGCGCTCCTCGCCGGCTAAGATCAAAGCATCAGCTAAGTTTGGAGCTGCTCCATCAAAAACACACCCATTGCGATGTTTCCAAATAGTCCAAGCTCCGAGTATAATGAGCGAATTAATTCCTTGCCTCATCAACCCATCAACGGTGTTGCTGCTAGCTTTCTCCCACCAAGCATGGAAGGATAGCTCTGTAGGCTGAGGGGACAAGAGCTGAAGACCGACCTGTCTGAACAAAAAGAACCAAAATTCTCTTGCGAACACACACTGGACAAGGAGACATCAATTCATTACAGCTTTGTCTTCTGCCAGTAATTGCTCTCTTATATGTTCTGAAGCTTATATCATATGGTGCATAACTCTTTTTATCTTGTGTTTCAACTGGGATTACATAAAAATAATAATCTAATAGAACATATGTGGCTTGCTCATATGGATAATTTGTCCCCTCAGATCTTTAAAGACTGTTTAAAATTTTGCCTCTTAGTTTCATCATACATTTGAATTATTTACTATTTTTACATGTTATAGTTTTATAGTACCTTTGCAGATCGGTAGGCCTTATGTTCTCTCCAAGTGCAAAGATTACCCCAAGTTTCAAGCAGTAGCTATTGCCATCCAAGGGTCTGGCTTCAAGGTAACCTTTTGCAGCCGTGTGATGTGAAGAATAAAATAACGTCTTGCAAAATAGTATTCCTGTTCCACATGATTGTTAAGGTTAAGAACATTAAGACTATTGCTAGGAAGAATTTACAAGGATGATACTAGAAACTCGGGATTTCCAAAATACAATTATCTAGTAAGCATGTTTACCTCATTCATATGATTCCACTAAGGCAATTTCTGTGATTCTGGGGTTTGAAGGTGCTGGTACTTAGGTTGCAATTTATAAATTACCCAATGACTTCTTTATAGTTTGAGCCTTGCAGGAATTAGGAATATGTAATTTGATTGTTTCGCAGTATTAATTCTTCTTGTGTATGTTACTGGAATTATCCTTGATAGCACAATAAACATAACTATGTTTGACTTATCATATTTATGTTCGCAGATTGTGTTACTACTAAGGCTTGTACCTTTACTTCCGTTTAACATGCTGAACTACCTGTTGTCTGTCACCCCTGTTGGCATTGGAGAATACATGCTGGCTTCTTGGCTGGGGATGATGGTACGCTTCAAGTTATTTTCTTAGTTATGTAATTTTCAATCATGGTTTTAGTTGAGCAATATTGTGGGACCAGGATACTGGCACATACTGGTTGGCCCAATGAAACCTCATTTTTGTCTACATAATTGAAACCATGTATTCACTATCAGGCTTCTGTGTAATTTGCTGTCTAATGCTCTGTTAGACTGTTATATGAGTAGATGCATTATTCTCGTTCAGAAAATTGGTACTTGATTACACAGTTCCTTAATCAGCATATGAACATATTTACACAGAAAACTTGGTCACTGATAACAGGATACTATACCATTTGCTAACTTGCAGCTTATTTTATTACCCTTTACTTAACATGCTGGTATTAAACTATCAGGTGTTTGCGACTATCTTTGTTAAATCATATTTTTGTTGCCAGCCAATAACTCTCGCTTTGGTATATGTTGGAACAACACTAAAAGATCTATCTGATGTGACGCATGGGTGGAGCCAGATCTCAACTACCCGATGGGTGAGTAATTGAGTATTGTAGCATTTGCTTACATTTTGTTGGGCATAGATTTGGTTTGTGTTTTATCAATTACTAGTTCATAGTAAGTTTCTGCATATACTATATAATATCATGCTTTTTGAGAAAGGAGAATTAAATTATTTGTTGATATTTTCTTTGTTGCTTCGCTTGGGTTTTTCCTTGAATATTGTGATATGTTTTTCCCTGTAAGCTGTGTGCTGTTTATTGTGCACAACTTAGACGAATGAGATTTATTCATAGAAAGTATGTAGTATACACTTCCTTTGCATCTGGCCTCATCTGATGTTTGATCAATGGACTTCTGCAAAAGTTAAGTTGCATGCATGGACACAATCTATATAAGTTTTACAGTTATTGATTTCACTTTTACATTTGAATGAGTGATGAAAATTTCATGACAAGATGCTTGATAGTTGATTCAAACTTGCTGTGGCTGTTAGCCTGGTACTTGATATGTTGTAGTGGTTTATTGATGTATGCAATTTGGCCCATGTATTTGATTTTTCGTGGTTGCACTACAAAGCAGTTGTCTATATTTGATGTTAGTTTAAGCTGAGATGTGAACAGAAAATGTTAAGCATCTAACGTGAACAAGTAGGCAAAAGGTGCTACAGCAAGGTAAAATTTTATCATTTAAGGTCAAGCAATGAACGGTAAAAAGTCATATTTTCCTGATCTCCAGTGACTCAGATGATGTCCTGTCCTCAAGCTGTTTCTCATCGTGTCTTTTGAAAGTAGATACCGTTGTTATAAACAACTTTTAATGGCTTCTGCTTGATTCTTCTTTACAGATTCTCATAATATCTGGCTTCATAATGTCTGGTAAATGCTACTACTTTTCCCCCACAAACCTTACTGCCGCTTGCTTTTTTCTAAAAAAATCTTTTGTCACTCTTGCTTACATAGTTACATTTTAAATGGTTTGCTGAAGTTACAAGGGCTATTCTTGCTGGCTCTACTCAATTTCGATGCTTTGAAAATTGATGCGCCTGCTGCTTGAAATTATGAGAGTTTATTCTCAATAGAGTAGTATTTTGTGCGCATTAGTTTTATTTTTGTGGGGCATTCTTTTTGTTGCATCGAAATACACTATTGAGCAAAGCTATATCTTGAGTTGAGCTGTGCTTTTATTCAATTTCTAATGTTTTCTTAAAAAAAAACAAATTTCTTATACATTTCACCCAAGAGAGTGGCTTACATCTAGTCCAGAATGTATCTTGGTCTCAATTATCATATAAACAGGGAACTTCTAGGTGATTTGTTCATTAGAAACACTTAGATCTTAGTTGCCTAACCTACTTATAAAGAATAACACTACAGAGATCAGGGATTTCTGTAAAGCATATGTTCCGAGTATGGATGACTAGTGAATACTTTGAGGAGACTACATTTTGGTTCCATTATTTTATCCAGAGGTTGTCATCTTGATATAACTTCAGGCCTTCAGCAACAAATAAACGTAATATTTAACTGGCCCTATTTGTCAATGTGGAAGATCAATTAAAAAATAGTTCTCACTCTTATAGTCTTATTAAGAGAAAGCTAGAAATCAAACATAACCTCAGTGAGAGCTCAGAATTCTAGGTATGCTTCTCAACTTAATGAATTTCTATCATACTTCAAAATATTTAAGACGATCTTCAGTTTGTAATCCTTCTGATGAAATCTAATGTAGAGGATTTTTCTCTTGCGTCATTTTCAGTCATACCATAGCTGTCTTAATGGCGAGGCTTTCCTCCCTCATTATATACTGACAGATTTCTTTGTGGCGCCCCTGCAGTTGTCTTGATTATATGTGTTACAAGAGTTGCAAAATCTTCTTTGGAGAAGGCATTGGCAGAGAATGGAGAGGTCGACGTAAGAACTCCACAACTTCCTGTGGTAGCCTCTCCCTCGGATCTGCAGCAACCTCTTGTAATCAAGATAAACACATCAAATGAAGATCACGAGAAGTAAACCTATTGTTTACAACTTTACATGCACATTCTTTGGTTGTTGAATCTGTAGCATTGTATTCCATAGTTATGGTTTGAGGTACATCAAGGCGGTAAAAGGGTAAAAAGCAAAAAAGGGAAAAGTTTGAGAATGTGAGCTTGACTCGGGTAATACTACACCATGCACGTGCTACCTAACCTTTGATGCAAACGCAATTGTAGTTTTACTTTCTTTTATTAACTTGTACAAGCTTCAAGGCTTTAATCATCAATAACTAACCATCTGTAATCTGTTACGTCCCTACTAAGCACGACAATTACATTTGAAATCGTTGGTTCAAGTTCCATTTATCTGACAAGCAGTAGAGATGCGTGATTACTCGCGCAGGTTCAGGCTGGGCACTGGTCCGGCCGGTACAGATGTTTCGCCTAGGCACGTCAGTATGTCACTATCCAATTCGTCTTTTCCGACATAGGTACACACACGGCATGCAATCCCACGAATCAAGTGTGCAACTGAGCAATACTTTTAAGTGTACTCGCGTACGTCGTCGTTTCTTTGGGCTCTCCTCCGAAACACACGTCTGGTTTTGTCCATCAACGCGTCGGTTCTTCCACAGAATCCAATAACAAGGAAACAAAATAACCCTCCCTGAAAACACAAGAACGGCAACAACAAGAACAAATTATAGTAACAAATCAAGCCAGTCGCAAGGAGTGATCTGATGATCTCGTGGTACACTGTATACACAACTACGTGCCATGCCACGCCACGCCCGCCAAGTCTTCAACAAGCAATTAAGATCGAGCGTAAGCAATGGAGATGACCAGCGCGAGGCAGAGCGAACACATCGTGCTGTGGGGCGCCTGCGTCCTCATCTCCTCCCTCTCGCTGCTCCTCGTCGTCGTCTCGTCGGGCACGTGGACTGGGCGCTCCAGTTGGGCGTCATGGATTTGAGGGCTCGCAAGTGGAGGGATGCCCACATCCTGGTCTTCAGCACTGGCCACTGGTGGGATCACGAGAGGCTTCAGCAACTGCATGTTCAGTAGCCTAAATTGCACAGATCTTTGTCTACCTCTATGGCGCTTCCAGGCCTAATCTTGTCATACCAAACATTGCTACTTCAAGGAAGGAAAGAAGTTGAGGCTGGATATGAGCGTCGAGGACGCCTACCAAAGAGCGATGAATACAGTGCACAAATGGATTCAGAAGGAAGTAGAAGCAAGCAAGACCCTGATGCAACATTTCAATCAATATGTATATAGTTTGTTTGTATGATTGACTAATGCTGGAAGAAACTTTGAAGGGCTACAGATAGCGGAACCTGTGCCATGCAGACTCTGCCAGAGCTGAACACGTCCTGAATCTCACTGCACCGGTGACCACGAATGTTGAACCCGTCTTTTCAAGCTTCCAAATCCAACTCAGTGGCGAAGCTGCATGTACTGAACGTCACCCTGACGACGGCGCACAGGAGGGACGGCCACCCGTCGATATACAACGTCAATGCGTCGTCGAGGATGCCGGTGGGGCAAAGGGCGGACTGCAGCCACCGATGCCTGCCAGGCGTGCCGGACGCATGGAACGAGCTCCTCTATGCTGTACTTCTCAAGAGGTTTTCGTGATGTTTCTAGCACACGTGTGTACGTACATGTACTTGGCAGTTGGTAAACACAGCGGAATGAAATGAATCATTGTGGGATGGAGTGAGCAGACAAGACAGAATGCTGTCCTGCTCTAGTCATGCATGTCCTCAGGTTCAGAGATCACTAGAATATGCGATTATGTGACTTGAGAATGCGCCATTTTGAGTATTTCCGGAGTTAAGGTCAGTGGCATGTCAACTTTTGCCATTGGGATGTTTGTACTACGGTGTCATTGTGGGAAAATTCAAATGAAATCAGGTTTCCTCAACATCTTGATCATCAGGTGGTCCTTAGTAATGTTTACAAATGAAATCACGGAGTAATCGACGGAGACACACTAGTTCCATCGAATCATCGATTAACCACACGGCTCATAACAGCGTTTTATTACTAGCCTAACAACTCATCTTAAAAGGGGTAAGGGTCGCCTTGGTGTCATCCTTCGTGGCTCTCGAGATACCAAACGAGATCCCTCAATGCGAAGGCTGAAAAGGTGGCAGAGGCGAAGAACTGCTTTACGAGAGGCATCTTGTCTCGCTGATTCAAACGAGTATCCATTTCCCTTGAAGCGGAGACGCAAATTTCCTTGTCCAGTTCGCTTGGTGATGAGTAGAGTGAGGTGATGTCCCATCGTTCGGTGATCTCCATGGCGATCTTCTTTATGCAAGTAGAAGGCTCGGCGGCGGAAACCCAAACGACGAAGCAGTCGATGAAGGCCCCTACTCCATCCATCATTTGGTGCAACATCGAAAGTGCTCGTCTACAATTGTTTGAAAGGAGAGAGAAGTCAAAAACGTGTTTTTGATAAGAATAAGCATTCATATGTATTAACCAAGGCCTGCAACATCCGTATGAAGAAAACAAGGACCTGCGTAAGAAGAACGGCCGAGGGCGGCATGCTTTCGTCGCCCTGGGGCGTGGCTGAGGACGTCGAGCAGCTCTTGGCGTCGTTAGCGACTACCCGCCGGCCCCGTCGCAACGAGCCGCGCCGATCAGACGGCAGGCACGGCAGCTCGTTGGCGGAGCCGCGGAGGCGGGGGAGCACACCGGCGAGTGCTACGGGGTTGGTGTCCCTCCTGCTCGAGTGGAGGCGACGGGCGCGGAGCCGTCGGTGCTGTGATTTATGTGGCCCGAACCCCGAAGCCGAAAACAAATCCACACAAACCCACAGTATTTGTCGGTTTCGTACTTTGATGAACTATCCTAACCCGACTCGGTATATACAACCAAACGGAGCCCTGGCCACGCTCCACTGCAGCCCAACCCTTTATGCCATCCGTATAGACAGAAGCTCTGACGAAACACTTGTCTCTCGGCCCACTCAGTCACGCGACCCAACCAATGGCCACATAAGAGCAACTCTAGAAGGAGAGCTAAATCATTTTTTAAAGGTAAATTTGATTATTATTAGAGAAAAAACGTCTCCAATAGACTCTGTAAATGACTCTTCAAATTTAGTAGCTCTCCATCCCTCCTCCTTCGCTCTCTATTCTTGGATAGCCTACCTCGCTCGCCATCCAGCCTCTTAGCGCGGTTGGCGTTTCCTTCCCGCGCGCTGCGCCCCATTCCCGCGCGTACACAACCCACCGCGCGCCCTCTAGTTCTTCTTCTACGCGCCTCTGCTGCTTCCGCCGTCGGCTCGCAGGGCTCCTTCCGCCGCCAGCTCGCAAGGCCTCTTCCACGCCGCACGCATCTTACGCCGGCGCCCGCTCCCCCTGCAAGCGCCGCCATGTTCTTGCTGCCGCATCCTCGTGTTCCAAGCACCGCAGATCCCTACCGCGAGGATCTTGTGGATTTGGATTGGATGGAGAACGGAGGGGTCGGTGGCCAGGCACCGCAGATCCCTTTCCCAGACGCCGGCCAATACGAACATAGTCATCCGTAGCATCAGCCGCTACACCATAAGCTATCATCCGAAATGCTGCCACCACCTTCTGCAAACAAGATAGTCCTATGATACCCGCTGCATTCCTCTTTTGCACAAAGTAGTCATCATGCTCCTCAATAGCATTCATTATGCAAACAAAGACGTGACGCCTCATTCGAAATCTGTGCCACAAGACAAATTAATTAGCCACACTTCAACGTATGTAGAAAACAAATTTCAAACCATGGGGGAAAAGTACAAACCTGCGCCTGAAATAGTTCGGCCCATACGTAGGATCATCTGAGAAATAGTCTTGATAAAGTCTGAAGTGCCCAGACTACCTATCACGATTCAATACGCGATGTTCCTCAACAGAACCACGGTGATATGGTTGATTGCCAATGTCCTCTGCTACTATGTGCGCGGCAGTAATATAGCAATCATCCTCGTTGTCCGAAGATGATGACTCGAACACTTCATTCAGTACACATGTATCATTGAATTCATCTTCGGAATCCATTGCAGACACACCTTGGGCCGTAGGGTAGAAGGACAAATTCTCTGATCAACCGGACTAATTCTCTGATCAATCGCAGGCCACGAGCAGGCTGCCGCAAGGCACGCACTGCCTGCGATGCCCCTCCAGCCGTGCGGCCGGCTGGACGTTGCTACGGCCGGCCCCCCGCGTGCGTAGATGACTGGGCGAGTGTGCCCTCAAGCCGTGCGGCTGGCTGGACGAGGCTATGCCGGCCCCCTGCGTGCGCTGATGATGAACGTGGCTGGACGAGGCTGCACCCGCGTGGCTGGACGAGTCTACGGCGGCCGGAACCAGCGGGCAGGACGACGTGAGAAAGCCTGGCCGAGCGGACGACGAGGTCTTCGCGATGGACCCGAAAAGACGAAAGGTCCTGATGATGTGGCAGGTTTGAATATGGAGAGTCCCAGTTTAGATAGTCTGTTGGAGTAGTCTAGTTTTTTTTGGGTGAGATTCATTTTAGAGAATAGCTAAATCATTAAATTTAGATACTTCTTTTGGCTAATCTCTTGGAGTTGCTCTAAAAAGGTTTAGCTTGCAGGCATCAAGTTTCCAGATGGATTGCTCCCTCTGTCCCGCACAATATAAGTACAAACTCAACTATAGTGGCATTCATTAGATCTTCACCTTCTTAGTTCTAGACTTCTAGCTTTTTAATTTTATCTTTTTCTAGTTTTCGAGTTTTTCTTTTTCTTGTTTCTTAATATTATCTGTGATAACATAAACTTTTTTATTTCTTTAAATTTAATTATGCTGAACAAACTCCAGCATCTACAGCTAAAAAAATTACTATAGTGTAAAATAAGTTATAAGCTTAGGCTTAAAAGTCAGGATGAGTTATTTCTTTAAATTTAATTATGCTGAAAAAACTCCAGCGTCTATAGTTAAAAAAATACTATAGTGTAAAATAAGCTATAAACTTAAACTTAAAAGTCAGAATGAGCACAACCATATGAAGAAGAAACACTAAATATAATAAAATATTAATGCCGTAGGACCATTCATATCACTACTAAATGTTATACTATAACTAGTTAACCGATTTTCTGTATTAAAGCAAAGATATAGAGTAAAATTATTGCAATAACTACACTTTGATGATGTGGTAGCTCACTCAGGAAACAAAGGATGTGCTATTGTTGTTTGTAGAGATAAATTTGGCAGGTATGTCATGGCTAGTGCAGTCGTTTGGGAGGGTATCAGCGATGCAACGAGTCTGGAGGCTCTCGCTTGCTGTGAAGCTCTCTGTCTTGCAAAGGATTGTAATACCAACAAGATTTGTGTAGCTTCAGACTATCTCGAACCTCGAGGTAGTGAAGAATAACATAGCAATGCTACAGAGCATGCACTACGTGATTTCGAAGGAAATCGAGGTTTGGCGTTGCTCTTCTGGACAGTAGCTAAATTTTGCATGTACTTTAGGCCATCCATAATGCTCCAGGGTGGATAGTAGCCCCGAGGTGCCACGTCAGAGGCGAGCTTCAGTGGAGAAGAGAAAGCGTGAGGGTGGTGGCTTGCAGTGGTGTCAGAGGAGCTTGGCAGAGCTACAAGTGCCCAAGGAGAGAGCAAGTGGTTCGGGAGAGAGAAAGCTCAAGGAGGGAGAGAAAGTAGTACCAGGGGAGGAGCCAGATGGGTAGCGACGGTGACAGGGGGGCCTCGCCGGAGGCTGGTAGTGGCCGGAATGGCGTCAATGACCAAGAAAATGGAGCAGCCAAGAGGTGAGGTGGCCAAGGAAGGTGGCGGCGCAGCCAGGTAGGCACATGGACCTGCAAGCCCAAACTATAAATCTTAGAAATCGAGAGCACTATGAGGCTAAATCGAAGGGAAAATGGTGATGGATAGCACCAAGGTAGCAAGGGGATTCGAATCCCTATGGTCAGTGTCAAGGTCTGCCGTTGTCGGCGGCATATTGGGTGGTGGCAACTTGGGCAAAGCAGAGAGCAGTGAGGGGAACAGAAGCAGAGCAGAGAAGGGAGTTGTGCTAGTGACTGACTTGAGCGAAGGAAGGAGCAGGGGATTAGATTATAGAACCCTTGGGAGACACACCACAACTCATGTAGTGCTAGGGGGCGCTAAGCATTCTTAGATGAACGAAGTTGTAGCCTACATTGAATGATTAAGGTCTATTCATTTTGACTTGAGTTTCTGGCTATTGATTTATTTTTCATTATTCATAAATTTCATATTTGTTTGACTTTTTATCTTTTTTGAGCTTTTTTGTCGGTTCTTTTTTCATATTCGTTTATATTGTTTGTGATAGCTAACCTGTTTTTTCTATGTTTAAATTTTTTTAAATTTAATTACATCAAATAAGCCCCCATCAACTACAGTGCAATTTCAGTCAGTTACAATGCAATTTCAATTATAAGCCATCTTTTTTTAGCCTGACTAAGCGAGCCGTAAGTTATAATTGCAACACAAGTAGTACGTCATAAAAATAATGTTGAACTTTAGGTAACCTAATGCCTGCTTAAGGTCAATACTAATGGAAAACATCGTATTTGACTGCACAGCTGGCCACATGGTGTATGGGGTTGCTCATTTGATTTTTTTTTTACGGTTTATGGCTTATTTTGCATTGTAGCTAGCTTATTTTGCATTGTAGCTGGCTCGAGAAGGAGAAAGAAATGAAAGGCAAGATCAATGGAGGGCAATGGGGTGTCTATGTATCTAGTAGAAATTATATATTTTCTTACATTTTATTTTAGGGGTTGATGTGTACATATTTTTCTTGGCCTAAGGTTTCATATGTAAAGTTTAGGCTTTCAATGTAAATTACAATAACATAGGTGCTCATAAGAAAAAAAAAGATCTAAACCACCACTTGAGCACATGCATTGTGGAAGGACAAATTTTCCTATGGTAGATTTAGCTGATGTGGCACAGTTCTCTCTCCTGAGACCACCACATAAGGGTAACCTCCGCTGTGGATGCCCTTACATGTTTGGTCCATAGATCCTCCATGTATTTTGAAAGTAGGAAATAGGTGAAGAGATGTAGGACCGGTTCATAGTTGTTTTTTGCTTATAAATTTTGGATTTGGTTTAAGAATAGTAATAGCTGTATAGAAGTTGTACAGAGAAAGACATGTAGCGCCTGAGATTTGGAAAGGGACATAATATTTTCAAAACGGCAAAACCCTAAACGAATCCATCTCTAATCTTTATCTCTCTCTCCCCCATCTCTAATCTTTATCTCTCTCCCCGTGTGACCTTGGCGGTTTGTAGGCACAGTTGGGACAGGGGGTGTGGCGCTAGCGATGGGCCAGTTGGGCGGTGGCGACTGCGACACATGCAGGTGACGGTGCGGCCAAGGCAGCGTGGCCGAGCAAAAGTGGGGCTAGGTGATGGCGCAGCATGCTACGACAGCAGTAGGCCAGGGCGGCGCGCGGCTGGGCGGCGGCGTGTGGCCATGTGGTGGCGCATGGCCGGGAAGCGGTGTGGCTGAGGTGCCATGGCCGGTGGCGACAGTGATTGGCAATAGCAGGTGGCCAGTGCCCTATGCCGACGTGGTTCGGCTGGCCGAGACACGGCCGAACGTGGGTTCATGCAAGAGTTTTGCTAGCCTTGTAGCGGGACATTACTCGCGTGGTCAAATGGGCGCTCTGTCAGGCGAACAGTGATTCGCACGGCAAAATCTTAGCGAACACGATCTTTTTTGGCCGAACAATTTCTTTCCGTCCTTCTATGATTTTATCTTAGCCCTCACCTGATTCTCCTCTATCTTCCTCATCTAGGTTCACATGTGGCCTTTGAGGAAATATTCGAATAGTTGTGCATCTCGGATCCTTCGTGCAGCAAGTCCGTCGAATGTGCTCAAGACAATACCTCGCGGCCGTAACTTTTCCGTTCCACATATCACCTGTTCCATGATTAACTATAGCCACTGCCATTGAGTAAAAATATCATGTTTTAATGCTTGCCTGGTAATAGACTGCTAATACAATATTTATGCCATGACGATCTAGGTTATCCGGTTTTACATGCTTTTAGGCTTATGAGAATGCTCAGTTAATTATGTTCTAGAATTTATGCTTTTATTAGTGATTTAGAATTAATGTTTCAATCATTAATGGAGGCTAACATATGAACATGTTTAATTTAGGTTTAAAATTATTAGGTTTACATTAGGGCTGCTACGTTTTAGTTCCTGATACCATGATCCATTAATTGTATGATGTTGTATGTAAGCCATGACAGATTTACATTTATATGATGCCTTTTAATCTGACTAATAATCACTTGTCACATAATAAAACTTGGATGATGACAACCCTTATGTAAGCTATGTTATAATACACCTTTTAGATTAATTCCTAGATCTCTACCACCTTATTTTTATTCCATACCGCCCCTATTATTGGGAGTTATGCTTTCTGTTTCCAATCTCATCAAATCCTTCAATTTATAGTATCCTTATCGTCGCCATCCCTTGGTTCCCTTAAATTCATGCTATATAATATGCCTATAATGTAATAGTTGCCTTTATCACCATATTATCATTTCACATCGCCATATCTAGTATTAGGCCCTTTCTATTTTCAATCTTGGCAAATCCTTCCGCTTCCCATAATCTTGTCTTAGTCTTTCCTTAGTTTCCATAAACTCACTCCTTACAATCTGATAATAATATAACAGTTACCTGCCCTGAAATTATCCATATAAAAGGGAGATTACCACCTACCTAGTAATGTACGGAGAGCCGTACACTTTCGTTACTTAGGATATTACACCCTATCTGCGGTTATACAGTCGACGACAGTGATATGTCTGACTACTCTCGTATAACCGGATATGTAAAAGTACTTGCCAGTGCCATTGCCATAACTTGTTATATAACAAATATCCTTATTACCACTGTTCATGTTACCTCTATCTCCGATCCTTATCAGTGTTTCCGGTAACCTAGTTTCATTGCACTAAACCCGTGTTAATTACTTACTTGCATTATTTGTCTTTTACACATCTTGTTTGCGACTGTTGTTAGATACCTATTGAGATTTCTAAATCTCACGCTTATTGTTTCTATTCTCAGGTAAAAGGTTAGTGGCGTGATAGCAACATGCATGGGTGAAAGCACTCGAGTTTTCAGCACCGTGACTTGCCACTATTTTTATTTTCTTATTTACTCTTATTTGGTTAGAAGTTGACATGTCCCATATTTCAAACATTTATTTCAGTTTTCGCTGGTTCTCTAATAAAGTATCCTAAAGCTTTAATTCCTTGCGATTTGTATTGTTGCTTTTGTTCTTTACTTTAGCGATAACGTTCCATAGTAGTATCTCATATTGGTATGTGTGATGCTATAAGACATTCGCATATGATTTTGATCGATATAAATAAAATCACTACAGTGTCTAATATAATTTATTAGTAAACTCTATTTAAAAAATATTCTATATAAAAATAAAAAAATATTTACTATAGAAAAAAAAGGGTTTTAGAGATCAATACGAAACGAGGCCGTAACGTGGTCTGAGCGGTCAGGGAGATAGGGCGGCGGCCTCGTACGTGCGTCACGATGCTACGGCCCATGGGCAGAGGTGGCGCCCCGCAACGTGAGTACGTGACAAACAATTGGATAGAAGCTTGTCCACGAGCGCACACCAGGCAATCCTTTTCCGTCCTTTTCTCTGGCTCAAGATGGTGCATGGACGCTGTGAAATCAATGGACCAAGCCTATATATACCATTCGCTGGTAGAGGCCATAATCGCAGCAAATTACAATATTGTGGTCTCATGTAGAGGCCATAATCGCAGCAAATTACCATCTCGTCTCCGGAAGTTGACGTAGCGCTCTCAGCTAGCTACACATGTTTCAGAGCGTGTGTGCACTATCATTTGTAAATTTATAGTGATTCACCTGGCCTCTTTTGCGAAAACAAGACTTGAATTTCACCCTTTCCTTATAGGTGTTCCTCATAGAATTATATCCAACGAAATGAAAACCCGTGCTGTTCGTTTATGGGTTAGTTCTGCTGAGTTTGGTAGTGGTTTCCTTCCCTGTGCCACACACCTCACTCGGCAACAAAACCAAACCCTTTAGATGTGACATTTTTACTGACCTACTGCTCATCAACCATCCATTGTTGCATGACAAACCTGTGCAAAGCTGTTAATGCCCCATCCACACACCACTACACCAGACTGACCCACTGTATGTTTTGTTCAGATATTCTATGCCCTTCAACTATAAGGTACGGTTCGTGATCATCACGCATCACAACAAAAGAGATCGACATGGCCACAGTCAAGCACCAAAAACATAAGTTTAGAAATATTCACAGGAGTTCCCTATGAATGTAGTAACAAGTAATTTGTTTACACACCCGAAACATGAAATATTCAGGCATCTCATTTCCACTAACAAAAAATGGAGATGTCAAAAGAATGGAGGAAAATTTTTAAAAAAATCTAGTATTAGACATAGGAGAACATCAACTCTTATCCCGACTGCCGAGCTGATGACACTTCGATGTATGTATGTATATCGGCCATGAGATTCCTTGTCCAATTCTCCAAGTCCAGTTGCCTTCCATTTACGCGACAAGCCTGAAGTCTCATCTACCGGATCACCGGATCAGCTAAGGCCCTCTCATTAGCAGTTCTGGTTTTTCTGTTTTTAGAAGCTGGCCTTTAAACGAACTAATTTCACATGATAGTTTCTATAAATTAATTATAGCAGTCGTTACAGAAACCGCTTTAAACGGAATACATAAATATTCCTTACTCACTCAATCTCTCTCACAGTCAGACAAAAAAACAAAACACTTATCAACATTACCTAAGATGAATGAGCTCACTCACTCCGGTTTCGGTCCGAACCCAATCCCACCAGTGTGTTTTGCACGGATCTCGATGCCTGGGATTCGGTGGGCTGGATGAGTACGAGGACAGCGGCCGGGTCAAGCGCCGACGTGCTGCTGCGGGAACCGCGGCGTCGGCACGAGCGGGTCGCGCCCTTCCTGCATCTTGTGTAGCCGCTCCGGTACGGTGGAGTCGAACAGCGGCGACACCGGGTTCTCGGCGTAGCACACGTAGTAGCACCCCACGCACGCCTGCGGCAGCGCCATGCCGATCCGCGTCTGCAACGAACACAAAACCGCACGTCAGAAACGCCGTTAGCGCGACACAAAAATGGCACTTTTTTCTTTTGTGTGTATAGCATCACATGGCACAATTAGAGAGATGGGTGAATAATTGTTTCTGTTGTTGGAACAAAAAATCAAAACTAAAAACAGAAGAAAAATAATCTAAATTACCGGATATAGATTAAGACTGTAAGATGTTGGTTCGCTCGCCCGTGCTCGATGAACGCTATGTTCGTCTGACCACTTCCTTCGATCGCTCGCTATAACCGCCGACGCACGTAGGTGTAATCTCCCTCTGCTCGAAGACTTCAGCCGCTCGAACGATTTGATCGCTCAAACGAGTACACAACGGAGACAGAAGACAAATGATACTCAGAAAACACATCGCCGATGCCAGCAAAATTTTCTTGGAATAGGTCTAATCTATTATTTCTATACTATAGATGCGATTACAAAGTGTCCTCACGACACCCCTAAAAGCTCTCTCAACGAAAGCCCTCTAAAAACCCACACAAGATTTCTCCACGAAATCCCTAACAAAAGCCACATAAAGCCACATGTTAGCCCTTAGCCTCTCCCTGCTTTATAAGCTAACGTCCAAGTCGTGCATGCCCCAAACATGAACACATAAATCTATCTCTTCCTCAAATTAAGAGACCCGAAACCCATCCTAACACGGGTTTTACCTTCCCGTTACGGACTTCTTCTATAATGTCTCCAATCTCACCATGTGACGAAACCTCCAGGACGAACCTCTTGTATCTCTATCATGCATCATCAACTTCCGTGTCGAAACCTCCAGGACCGCACCTCCTTTAACTTCTCCACGCATCATTACATGCTCTAACGTGAGCCCGATCAACTCACGTGACATCTTGACCGCCTGGACCTCAGATTACCCCCTCCTAGTCCCGGTCCTCCTCGTCACCGACCGTAACCGTCTCCACACATCATCCACCTTTGATCTTCATACGCACAAGCATGAGCCTGATCACCTCGCGTGACATCCCGACTGCCTGGACCTCATATTTCCCCCTTCCTAGTTCCGGCCCTCCTTGTCACTAACCATAATCATCTCCACGCTCACCCACACATACAAATACCAATGAAACTTTTTCCTGGCACAAGTTCTCTATAACTTAACCGACATTAGCACACACACACTCACACCACCTTTATCCATCCATAGACAAGAACAAAACTATCTATGACCAACAACCAGGTCGTCCACGATCACACATCCATAGACAAGAACGTAAATGATGCATCATGAGTTGATGCATGTCAAGACTATGACTCAAACCAAAGGTATAGCTAGTTATGGCTAAAGATGCGTTACTAATAGGACTGTGCATTCGGTTTATTTGGTTCGGTATATACGGTAAATACGGTGTTTGTAGTTCGGTAATATACGGTATTTTTAGAAGTACAGTTCGATATCGGTAAATCCCAATTTATTTCGGTACGGTATCGGTAAATACCATATTTACCAAAGTTGATGCGAATTACAAACGATATAGCGACTAGCGAGACAAGACGAGTAGACGATAATACATATACTACTGGCAATAGAATTAGAATTTTAGAAGCACTCATGGGAAGAGGATTCTTGCTGCATATGAATGCATGGGCTATTATTCACACTTCATTATTCCTTTCAATAGTATCTCCCAAATACTACCTGAAAAATATTACTATCTCGCTTTAGCATATCTCCCAAATACTAGCTCTCGGTCTCCTAACTCTTGACCATATCAGTCTCTCGGTCTCGCTTAGTCTCACCAAGCGGCAAACCCGGAAACTCGTCCCCGTCTCTCGGTCTCCTCCCCCTCCGGCTCTCTTCGTCCCCGTCTCGCCTCCGCCGACGCCTACTCGTTCCCCTCTCCCGCCTCCCGCCCCGCCGCCTCGCGCTCGCGCCGACCCGGCCTGGCGCCGCATTGCTCTCCCTCTCCCTCCCCCTCTGGCTCTCTCCGTCCCCGTCTCACCGCCGCCGCCGCCTCCCCATTCCCCTCTCCCGCCTCCCGCCCGGCCACCTCGAGCTCGCGCGACCGGCTGGCGTCGCGCCGCTCTCCTCCTCCGGCTCTCTTCGTCCCGTCTCGCCTCGCTTGCCGCCGCCTCCCGTTCTCTCTCCGCCCCGCCGCGCCTCGCGCTCGCGCTACTCTCTCCTCCTCTCGCTCTCTCGTCCCGTCTCGCCTCGCCGCCGCCGCCTCCGTTCCTCTCCCGCCACCCGCCCCGCCGCCTCGCGCTCGCGCCGACCCGACCTGGCGCCGCGCTGCTCTCCCTCCCCCTCCGGCTCTCTCCGTCCGCGCCTCGCCTTCCGCCCGTTGTGTCCCATTTCCGGCGAAGCTGTGCGTGCGGAGGAGAGGTAGGTGGGGACTCGATCTAGCCGCTTGCGGCCTGCCCTAGTTGCCCTGTATGGCATGCGTCAGTTGGTGGTTCTGGGCCGAGTCGGCGTTGGGCCGAATTCGGAAGAACAAGGGGGGCGCGAGGCGAAACCGCAGAACTGGCGATTGGCGACGCGGCGAAGATTCGGTTTTTTGGTTTGCACTCGGTTTATACCAAAAATACCGAATAGATGAAATGCCAATTTTCCAGATACCGAACCGAATACCGGTCAAACCGAGTTGACCGGTACGGTTCGGTTTTTTCAGTTCGGTGATAAAATGCACAGCCCTAGTTCCTAATCATTTATCGGTCTTGGTGTTTGGTTGAAAGATTGGGTTGCTAGTACAAGTTACCGTACTATTAAAAGGAGTCACATCTAATAGTTTGAGTCTCATCATGTGTTGATAGTTCAATCTCACTTACTCTAGCTCTCCTTGGCATGAGCCTTGTATTTGCGAATATGTTTGCAAATAGTTAAAACTCATATGTTTAATCCTTGTCATATGGGATTATATATTGCAAATGTGTAGTGTTTGAAATCCATATTTTCATTCTTTGTAGAATGAGACTTTTATTTGGACATGTGTTTTGCAAATAGTTGAAACTCATATATATAATTGTTGTGTCATGATTTTAAAAGTGTGCAAATGTATTTTGCAACTTATTGGAAATCATGGATAATCCTTGTGTGCATGATACTGTAGATTACAAATGTGTTTTGTAAAATCTGTTGAAATATATGTACTTCTTAGGGAAATCAAAACTATTGCAATGTACTCTGCGGTACTACTGGTAGTCAAAACTACCGGCGTTGTAATCACGAAATTACCGCATTTGTTGGTAGTCAGAAAACCAGTGTGGTCGAGAACCATTATGGTCAAATCAATGAGGTCGAAAATCTGTGTGATCGAAAATCAATATGGTCGGAAACCAGTATGGTCGAAACCGACGTAGTCAACCCAACATGGTCAAAACCGACGTGGTCAAGATCAGTGTGATTGAAACCGGTGTGGTCAAAACTGACATGGTCGAGATCTGTGTGGTCGGATCTGACATGGTCGAGATCTGTGTGGTCGAAACCAACATGGTCAAACTGACGTGGTCGAGACCTTAACGTGGTCGAACTGACATGATTAAAACAATGTGGTTGAAAATCAAACGAGTAGTCAGAGATTTGTAAGATCGAAGACTGACATGGTCGAAAATTGACATAGTCGATGTGGTCGAGACTTGAGTGATCGAAACCAATGTGGTCGGAGATCAACATGGTCAAAGACCTGTGTGGTCGATCCAGATAATATGGTCGGAGACCAGCATAGTTAGAGACCTGTATGATTAATTCGGACAACGTGGTCGGAAACCAGCAGGGTCGAAGATCAGTGTAGTTAGAAACCTATGTGGTCGATCCAGACAACGTGGTCGGAGACTAGCGTGGTTAGAGAGCAGCATAGTCAGAGACCTGTATGGTCAAACCGAACAACATGGCCGGAGATCAACTTGTAATTCTAGGATAGCAAACCTTGTAATTCTAGGATAGCAAACCTTGACATAAGCTTATCTTGTTGGTTCACTTAGGTGAACCCAGTTATTTTAGGTGTTATTTGTGCTAAACCTTTTTAAGTTAAGCTTCTGCATTATTTGTTTGATTTAGCCAAATAGAAATTAATAATTAATTAGAGAAGAATTTTTTGACCGTCCATTCAACCCCTCTAGTCGGCCTCCTCGATCTAACAAGTAGTATCAGAGCTTGGTTTCTCATTTATTATGTTTCACCGCCTAGAGAGTAAAAGAATGACGACTAGAGATATAGTGCATATGTAAAGAGCAAAGAAACTTTCTCTCAACACAAGTTCTCCACAACTTGACCGACATCAGCGCATACACTCACACTACCCTTGTCCATCCATAGGCAAAAATAAAACCATCCACGACCAACAACCAAGTCGTCCACGATCACATACTCTATCGCATTCTAGAAATCCATGTTCCGACCACTAAGCACAACCAACAATTCTATCACTTTCTAAAACACCAACTTCAGATCACTCATTACGACCGCTAGCTCAACAAGTACTCAAAAATCACAAGTTCTCAGGAAATACTATCGCTCCGCCAAAAACACTCGAGAATAACAAACATCGCTACCAACCAGAACCATGAGTACCGACTACCGAGTACCAATCACATACTACAACTCTCTGACAACTGATCGCAATACCTACAACAACCGATCAGCAACCATCGAGTATTGAGACCTTCCGACTACCGAGTACCACGACCACGACCACCTGACCGCTATGCACCAGCCAATCATCTAACTGGTATAGCATAAGTACTCGAAGTACTCGAAGATCACAAAAAGTGAAGCACTCGAACCGACAATAAGATCTACGAGTACCGATCGCGAAGCCTATGGTAACCGATCACAAAGCCTTCAACTACCGAAGACAACTATAGTAGACTGCAAAGTCTATGATTATAATAGTAGTCCGCAAAGTCTACGACTATTGATTGCAAAGCCTTTGACTATCGATCAGTAAAATCTATGACCATAAAAAATACTGTAACTACGACTACGAAAAAATACTATAGCTACGATTACGTTCAGTGGTCGTTCTGTCATGGTCGAAGTCGAACGTGGTTGAAGCTGGATGTGGTCGAAGTCTGTCGTGGTCAGAATGCCGTAGTCGAATTACCGTGGTCGAAGCCAAGCGTAGTCGAAAACAGACATGGTCGTTCTTCCGTAGTAGTGCTGCGGTGCTCGTACTGCCGTGGTCGAAAGCCGCAATGGTCGAAGTCCATCATCATCAAAGTTACATGGTCGTAAATAACTCTGAGTGATCGTAAACATCAGCTAGGCCATCACTCTTTGAGGTCAAAAGTAGCCGTGCGATCCTTCGATGCTTACTCGAAAACCGTCCGATGCTACTCGGAGCAAACCAAAATCACTCGGAGCCGGCTGAAATCACTTGAAGTAGAGCAGAACCACTCGAAACCGTTCGAAGCAGGCCAAAACCACTGGGAGCCAACGAAAACCACTTGAAGCAACTCAGAACTGAACAAGATCACTCGGATTCAAAACTTTTGACTGCGATCGACCGAAACTTTCACAAGCGTAAATTTTAAAGTAATCTAAATATCAATTATTTATTATCACTTTTAATTACGACCAGCATATGATCTAACACTAATAGTGTGTGAGAGAGAGGGCAAGCAGCGCGTGCGCACCATGAGGTATCCGACGAAGAAGGCTTGGAGCGACACGGTGGCCGTGTAGTGCTTGTGCGTGGCGAACGTCCACGAGCCGGCCAGCGCCACGCAGAGCGCGCCGCTGGTCACGCCGGTGAGGAAGCACACCGAGCTCGTGATGTCCGAGTCCACCAGCGCCGGCATCCCCTGCAGCCGCTCGAACTGCCTCCACGTGCTCCGCGACGCCTGCACGAAATCCCTCCCGTACGCCGCGATCTGAAATGGTATTCACCATTGCACGAACCATGTCAGTACTAGGATCAGAGGCAGGAGTAAGAAATGGAGTTCAGACAAGAACAAAGGCTACATGGACGAAGGCCCAGCTGTTGCCGTGCTGGAAGATGGCGTTCATGACGTTGAGGCAGCAGTGCGCGCAGGAGAACATGAACTCGTCCTCGCCCTCGAGGAGGTTGAGGCCGCGGGCGAGGATGCGCAGCGCCTCGATGGTGGGGACGAAGAGGGAGCCGAGGCAGGCGCTGCCGAGGTTGTACGACAGCGCGCGCTGGAAGCTGAACTGCACGCTCGACTGCATGCCGCGCAGGTAGTAGAGCGCGATCACCCGGCTCGCCGTCAGGTTCGCCACGTTCCGCATCACCTCCGCCGTCCACGCCAGGCTCAGTACCAGCGCCAGGATCGTCAGCCCCGGGAACCGGAAGTTCACCGCGCCTATCACCGCCACGCACCACACGGAGATCCACACGAACCCCGCCGCGACCATCAGGTAGGCGGGGCCGTTCAGCCCGCGGAACTTGTCCACCGGCTGCACCGCGCGCTCGAACACCCGCGCGGTGAAGCCCACGCGGCGCGTCACCCAGCACGCGTACAGCCCCGTGCCGATGGAGAACACGACCATCGCGACGCCGAGACCGACGGTGGCCGGCATGGAGAAGCACATGAGCAACGCGCCCACCGCCAGCGTGGTCCCGAAGCTGGACCAGAGGATGACGCGGACCATGGCGCGGGGCCACGCCCGCACTGCCTTCTGCCACGCGAACGCCAGCGCGATGCTGAGCGCCACCGCGCCCTCCACGGGGGGCAGCCAGTCGCGCAGCAGGCTGCGCTCGCGCCGCGCATTGCGGGACCGCGGGTGCTGGACGATGTCCTTGATGGCCGTGAACACGAAGAACCCCACGGCGAACGCGGCCGCGGCGAGGTGGAGCAGGAAGAGGCACAGCGAGATGCGGTTGGTGTACACGCGCGAGTTGAGCGACGGGAGCGCCACCTGCCACGCCAAGTGAATTTACTCCATTAGCCCAATTGGATTAGCAGGTCATTAGCTAGCTGCTACAACTTGAAGCTTAGTTTAGTACTCAAAACTAACGGGCTATTGTTAGGTAGTTAGGAGCCTATGGAATATTGCATTCGCTAATCAAGTCACAGGGATAATTGGAGATTCGATTCCAAGTACAAACATCTTGAAATATCACCAATGACTTTTCAAATAAAATAGTTCTCTGCTTATTTTAAGACGAAAGCAAACGCCACTGTCAGTATCAAACTATTATACTACTGTTTTTTGGGAGTAATTTAGTGCTCATCTTGTCAATGTAGCATAGCATAATCCACAACATATGCACATTTTTTAGGTAAAGAGGTCAAGTCGCCAAACAAAATTATTGTACCAGCGTGATACAGTCAATCGCACTCCACGCACACCCACGTCCTAAAAAGTATTAATATTAATACCAGCGTGATACAGTAATTGGGCATTTCCTAGTACCTGCGGTGGGGTCTGCATGACGGGCTGGTAAGTTGCCACGGGCGGCGGCGGCTCCACGCCGCCGGAGGCCACCGACATGGGCGGCGGCGGCGCCTGCGTGGTGAACTGCAGCGGCGCGACAGGCCGCTGCGCCTGCAGCCTCGCCACCGGCGGCGGCGGCTCGTCCACGACAACCACCTTCACCTCCTGCTCCTCCCCCTCCGGCGCCGGCGCCCTCCCTCTGCCCCTCTCCGTCTCCTGCCGCGGCGCCTGCACACATCACACGGACGGAGCAACCTAGAACCCCATGAGCCTGGCCACACCAAACGGCAAGAACGACAGGACAGATTACTCAAAGAAACAATCTTTCCGGCGAAAGAAGAGCCGTACGGCGTTATCGACGGCGCCCATGTCGCGCACGTGGCGGCGGCGGCGGCGGCCCGATGGAGCTCAATCGCAACCGCAGCCTTTCTTGTCTCTCTTGGCGTAAGCGTAATGGCAAAGTAGGAGGAAGAGCTGTGGGGAGCTGGGGACTTGGCGAGCGAGACGACGAGACGAGCCCAATCTGTGACCGTTGGTGTGGCCTTCTCGCTCCTGCGACGTGCGGCAACTCACGTGACAGGGCGTGGTGGGGCCCACACGTCAGTGGTGTGCGCGTACGGGTGGGTTCGCGGTGTGTACGTTATTTTATTTTAATTCGACGCTTTGTTTGGCGACGTTTTCTTTTTTCCTTGTCCTCGTCAGCATGTCAAGTGGCCGCGTTGTCTAGTGAACAGCGCATAAGTTTTTTTTTTTTTGGTACTGGATCTTCGGAGTTATCGCTCGTTAAAGGAGGCTCGAATGGGAATTTTAGTACCATATTATTAGTTTTAGGAGAAGAAGATCACTTTAAAAAGAATAGTGCACTCCTAACCACTTAAGGTATGTGAGGGAGAGAACTAGAGGATCACACGCGCGCGCTCGCTCGCCTCGTCGGGCCGCGGGTGCACGGCACCTGCGTGAATGGTCTGCCAAAATCGGCTCCAAGTGCTTGCGCAGACGCGGCTTCCTTTTGCAGGTTTGTTTTGAGTGGCGGTGAATCCGGATCGGTTACGCGTGACTAATCTATTTCGGTTACGAGTTATGGAGAACGTGCAGGCGTCTTGATCACGCGTCCTGTTTTTTCTATAAATACTGAGTCGTCGCCTCCATATAGAAGATGCGAATCAATTTAGGGTTTTTGCCTCCTCCATTGTGCTGCGCCGTCCCACGTAGTCTACTCCGTCCCGTCCGCCGGCGTGCACTGTCGTTCGGGAGAGCAGTCTCGGGCAACCGCCGCCAAGTCCTCGCACCGGAGAGGCGAATAAGGTTTTGGGAAGCGCCACGCGATCGCTGTCGTAGCTCGACTCGTCTTCCTCGTCGTTCAGCTTCGGCAAATCGTCATCGACCTCGTGTCATCCACACCGTGCCTGCAGCGTCAACATCGGCAAACCGATCATAACAGAATCATCGGTACGTAACAGTCATGTTCTCCGTATAAGATCTGTTCATGTATAGTTTCCTGGTTTACATGTTTAGATCTTTTATGCCTGTGATGGTTCTGTTATTTTGCGTGCATGATGTCATGATTTATTTATGGAATAAATTGAACTTACATGTGCTTATATTTTCAACAGGGAATGGGTTTTTGAGTTGTTTTGGTTTGCCTGCGTGGATGGACCACGTGGATGAGCCATTGCCACCTTGGAACAAGGGGCCACGTCGTCTATGATGGTCCTCGCATGCTGACACCTTTTACGCGATGTGATCCTTTTTAAACTAGTTTCTTTTCACTACCCAGCAAGAACTGAAAAAATCATATCATCGTGGTCATAACGTGTGGGTAGTGTGATACTATGATCATCAGCATGTAGTTTAAGGAATCTTCGTCCTTCACGGAGTCAGCTAATGTACAATAATCGAGACAATCATTCTCTAAATCCTACTATATCATCATTCAAAATAATATCTCTAATAAAATATGCCTTGCACACAGAAAGTTAGCCACATTCTTTA
Organism: Dendrocalamus sinicus; assembly: GCA_036346575.1. Classification (NCBI taxonomy): domain Eukaryota; kingdom Viridiplantae; phylum Streptophyta; class Magnoliopsida; order Poales; family Poaceae; genus Dendrocalamus; species Dendrocalamus sinicus. The sequence goes on along the minus strand of CM070660.1, from coordinate 2,189,289 downwards.
TTAGGTGGTGATCGGTTCGGCTGAAAGCCTCATGGCTTATGGCTGAAAGCACTGTAGCTGGCTGAAAAAAGCACTGTACCTGACAGAGGCTTATTTACCATAATTAAATTTTAAAAAATTTAAAAATAGAAAAAACATATTAGCCCATCACGTATAATGTAAACAAATACGAGGAAAAAAAAGAACCGGTAAAAAAACTCAAAAAAAGCCAAAAATTCAGAAAAAGACAAAATTTATGAATAGTGCAAAAATAAGCTAAAGCCAGAAGCTGAAGCCATATTGATCAGGGCCTTAACCACAAGCTACTCCCTCTCATGGTTCACTCCCTTCTATCTTACGTCAGTTATTGTGTCTCCCCCAACGCCACCGCCCATCGCCCTTTCCCCCGCAATCGACCACTGCACTCTTCCTCCATGCAGTGGTGTACTATCGATGTGGTGTGACCCCGCTCGTTTCGGTTTCAACTTCTGACTTCTAGCTTATTTTTCACTATTTATAAATTTCGTCTTTTTCCAAACTTTTGACTTTTTTTTGAGTTTTTTGCCGGTTCTTTTTTTCCGTATTTGTTTGCATTATACGTGATGGGCTAATATGTTTTTTCTATTTTTATATTTTTAAAATTTAATTATGCTAAATAAGTCTCTGTCATCTACAGTATTTTTCAGCCAGCTACAGTACTTTTCAGCCATAAATCACTTAAAAAAAATCACATTGATCACAGCCTAAGAGCTTGATATGGTCAAAGGTCAAAACATGAGCAAAACATTGCATCGTGTCCATTACTCCATGTGCATATCATTCAACTGCAAAACAAAGTAGATCATTCAACTGCAAAACAAAGTAGTACAAGCACACGTTTGGAGTCGGTAGGCGACATTGCTGCAGAGCTGCACTCCGAAGATTTCCCACATCGGACCATACCAAGCTCTTCTTGGCTTGAGAGGTGTCCGTTCTCCATGCGATTAGACCACCGAAAAGGGAAATTTGATTGGTTGGTGTAGACAGAGGACCTGTGCCTGTGTCGTAAATACGCGTGTGTGCCGCACCTGTGGATGTGATGCCGGACAGATAATTTGTACTGATTGGATGGCAATGTTTCTTCTCGGCGATATGGCTCGAGTTCGCTAGTTTTGGATCGTCAGACACGTAAAATAGTAGCAGTGATTTCAAATTGCCATACGTAGCCTCGACAGCGACTCATGTCGCGATACTTGTATCCATAGTGTGTTGCAGAGATAAAAGAAGACTTGGGGTCCTGGTGGCGATGTCTCTTTGGAGATCTCTGTCTAGTACCACGTACTATTAGGTCATGTTTATATATTTATATATATATATATATATATATATATATATATATATATATATATATATATATATATATATATATTTAGTTTTTATTTTTGTTTATCTGAAACTCAAAATAAAATGACTTGATTTTTAATGAGAATTCTTCAAATAACTTCTTAAATTTAAAACCGTACACACCATCCATGTCAGTATCTCTAATACCTACTGCCGTATAAAAAAATATAATAAAAATTCATTAGCCACAGTCTAAAAATACAGTGCTCTACTCTACACGAGATACACAACATATCTACGCCAAAACAATCAAGGCCTTACATGAACGCTTCGAAGATTCGGGTCAGACTGATCACACGCTTAGAGCAAGTCCAATAATAGAGCCAAGTGTTTGGCTATAAGTCAAGTTATAAGAGTCAAATTATACAATAATTTGTCTTCTATTTGTCTACAAAAGATTTTTTATTATTATGTGGTACCATGTCTCACATTCTCTTTCCTATTCCTCCTCATATACATTTATTATCTGAGCCCACCACTGCATAGGCTCCCGTGCCCAGCTTGTTGCTTGCATGAGAGCCAAGCTCTCATCTCTCTCCTCTCTTCTCTCCTCCACATCAGTAAAAATGTTGACTAGCTTGGCTATAAGACCATTATTGAACTTGCTCTTAGCCACAGATCCTAATCCATGTCCACTATTGCGACTGTAGATCACTAGTCCGGATGAGACGTAAGACCAGGCAAAGCGTCAAGGCCAGCTCATGTCTGACTCGTCCGAATTAAAGCCTGGTGGCGCCATTTCCCGGATTGCATCACAATTGCACACAACTAATCTTGCTTCGAGTAGGAGAGATCGCTAGGGTCGTTCTACACGGTTTTAGCAGCAGGATGTGCCATGGCCGTTTTCTGTGGAGGTCAGGAAAGATTCCCGGGTGATAATACGTCTGTTCTTTTCGGCTGCGATTTATGGTTTTTAGTTGAAATTTTTGAATTTTAGTTGTTTACGGTACAGATTACGGAGAGACAGATACTTATTTGCGATTTTGGCTGGTACAGATGTTAGACTTTTAACATGTAGATTGTTTAATTTGTAGACCCCGTCTTGAGAAAATACTCCGTTTGAAAGTTAAGTACTGTACGAAAAGTTAAAAACCGTAAGCTTATGAGATAAAGAACAAGCCCAATGCAAGCTGAGAGGAAAATATCGGAGCAAAGCCCACCATGGTTCCCATTCATTGTAGGCTTGGGCTCTTCCCGAATGTTGTATATAGGTTGGGCCAAAATAAGGCCCTAGTGAACTATCGACATTTTTTTTTGCTTTGTACATCTTAGTGAGAGGTCAGGAATGTCCTTGTTCGTGTACAGTGCCGCACGAGAATACTAATGTACTTCCTCCCGTCACAAATATACGATTATTTTGGATATTAACATGGTTTTTAAAATATAACTTTAAATGTTTTTATTATATATAATATTATGAAAATATTTCTTGAGACAAATCTATATATGTGATTTTGGAAGTGTCTAGCTATCATCTCGATGTTTTCTTTGTGACAACATGATATCAAATTTAAATATTTAAAAGATATCGACAGTGAATGTTATAAAAGTTTGGCTACATATAATACAAAATAAAATATATTTGTGTCTGGAGAGTACTATTTCACGTAGACCCCTTGGTCTACTCTGTCCGGATTTTTCGTTGCCACTATATCGAGCTCCAGATTGGCGTTGTTGGGCTACACTCCAGTCTCCGAGGCGCCGAGCTAAAATATTTTTATGCGCTGAACCTGTCCCACGGCACATGCGGCTGTCCGACCACTCGTAGCATCGGGTCCCCCGTCGCATGATCAATGATTGGATTTCTAGTTTTCGATTTATTTTTTACTATTTTTAAATTTTATTTTTTTTTTCAGATTTTTTGTATTTTTAAGTTTTTTGCTGGTTCTTTTTTTCGTATTCGTTTGTATTATATGTGTTGGGCTAACCTTTTTTATTTTAATTTTTTAAATTTAATTATATCAAAATAAATTACTACCATTTCAACTAACTACGGTAAAAATTTATCCATAAGCTACGCATCACCAAAACCTCTCCACGAGTGTCGGTGGCATGGCACTGCAGCTTCGCATTGCAAAACCCGTCGAAATCAACCAAAAACCCGGCGGATTGCGCGCGTCGGCGCGTCGCGTTTTATTTTTTTTTTGCCGGTTTCGCCGCGTTCTTGCTGGAGCTGATGCTCATCCGCCCGGGGCGCCGGGATGGACAGCGATGCGGACGCAAACCTCAACTGATTGGCCGTTCGGCAACGCAAGGGCGTGACGCGAGGGGTTTCTCCCGTCCCTTGTGCCGTCGCACGGCAAGGCAACGCCGAAAGGAGGACGACGAGATCGGGGAGGGAGGCGCAGACTTGCACGCATTTGCGATGGCTGTAAGCGTCCACCAGATGACCAGACTCGTCGTTGATGTGCACGAGATCTCTTCCTCCTTGTTGGCGATCATACCCCGATTTCGATAGGCTTATCGCCAGAATTTTTTCTCTAGTAGTATAATGCATTACAGATATGGTAATATACCCCTGTAGCTAGCACGATAGACAACATGGCTCTGAGAATAGTGCAATTACATTGCAATTGATGACGGTTTATTTGGCATAACTAAATTTAAAAATAGAAAAAATATGTTAGCCCATCAAAGACAATGCAAACGAATACGGAAAAAAACCAGCAAAAAACTCAAAGAAAGAAAAAAGCTAGAAAAAAAGATGAAATTTAGGAATGATGAAAAATAAGTCAGAAACTAGAAGTTCAAGCTGAAATAAGCGGGGCCTAAGTGTCTTTTTTAGACTGTGATTTATTAGTCCAATAAAATAGTAATTACTGGAAGAAACTAAAACTAAAAGAAGATTGAAAAGCAATAAAAAGAATGGCCTTAATATTACTCTGCAGTTTTTCCTTAGGATATTTCAATCATTGTAAAAAAATGTATTGTTTAATAAACAACTAAACATTAATGGATGTGTTCTTTTAGGCTGCAACTGGTGGCTTTTGGCTATGCTTTTTGATACAGCAGTGGACTGCGGAAATATCGACGTAGATGACATATATGATTTTAGGTTTAGAAAGCTATTTGAAAAATCCGTTTCAAGAGGTCATCCTATTTTAACGTTTGATTTTTTTTAATTTTGAAGAAGCCAAAAAAACAAAAGCATGAGCTAAAAGCCAAAAGCCAAAAGAACATAACCAATCCGTGTACGACAGGATAAGCCTCAACGTTGCCAATCATTCAGTAGTCGCTCTATGGGCACTCCACATATCAACAAAATATCTCAGTTCATCACATGTAGGCACTTCCACTGAAAAAACAGAAGCAAATTATACAGCCCTCTCACAGTCTGGGCGTTGCTACTTTTGCAGCTTACAACCAGTCAGGCTTCAGGTTCAGACATCCCCAGCCAAGCAAACCGCACGCGGTAAACACAAACTAAAGTTTGAAACTGAGTTAAACCGCAAGGTAAAGATTGTAAAAACAAGCGGTCGTGCTCAGCAATTTGTCTCTCGGTATCCCCCTTCTCTTTTACTAGTTTATGTCCATGTGTTGCTATGCAAAAAAAAAAAAAATCATATAAGCTGGTATATCAAGCTGATGTTGAGGTCTTGATTTGTGCTACACTCAGCTCTGTTGCAATGCCTTATCAAGCTTCGCTGCTGAGCTTGGTTTATATCACATTTTCAGCTAAGCATTAGTATTGTGATGTCGTCTATGGCCAAATTAGACTATATTGAGGCTAGTAGAGATAATCTCACTTGATGGTGATGAATAGGATGATATAGTGACATCACCGTCTGTTGTAATCTTATTTGTTGATGATGATTAAAAAGCAGAGATACAAGGGATGACTGAGACCTATATAAAAAAATTTAAGAGAGGCAAAAAAATGAGATCTATATAAACGAAATTTATGAGAGGCAAAAAAATTTTAGTATCTAATTTGTATGTTATAAAGTGATTTTTTGTTAGAGATTTTTTAAGATAAAAAGAGAGACGTGAGAGGACGACGAGGGACATATCATTTAGCACACACCAAACTTCTTAAGTAGCAGTAGAGGTAAGTCCTCGGAAAGCAAGGCTCTCTGTCTCCGGCCTTCCTGCTTCCTCCGAGTTCATGCAGACATGAGGTTCACAGTACTAGTGCTAGTACTAGTAGTAGCTCCTCATGTGCTCCTGACGCTGCCATTGGCGCAATGCTACTGGCTCAACCCGGAGATCTACAACACCGGCGGGCTGAGCCGGCGCGCCTTCCCCAAGGGGTTCGTGTTCGGGACGGCCGCGTCGGCGTACCAAGTGGAGGGGATGGCGAAGCGGGGAGGGCGAGGTCCCAGCATCTGGGACGCTTTCATAGAGATACCAGGTAAATCAGCTTGCTTCACTACGTGCCGGCACATGTGTATGCTTGTCTTCCGGTAAAGAAATGGCAATGGTGCTACTTACTTGTAACTGTCTGTTCTTGTGGGAAAATTAACAGGGATGATCCCTAACAATGCAACCGCCGACGTGACGACCGATGAGTATCATAGGTATAAGGTGTGTCATGTGTATGCTGTATACGTATTCTGATCAGTATGCTTTTTTCCTGGTATTTCAAGTTGCAAAGTCTCTCTGATGCCTGACGGTTGTTTTTCTTTGGAGGTGTAGGAAGATGTGAACATAATGAAGAATATGGGCTTTGATGCATACCGGTTTTCGATTTCCTGGTCTAGGATTTTCCCAAGTAGGTTACTTCATATGTTTGCAGCAGTTTGCTACTTCTCGGTTTGAAATTTTGCTGGGTCAAAGGAGTCTGTAATGTAGGAGTTCTGTGTAAAATTTAGATGGAACTGGGAAGGTGAACCAGGAAGGAGTGGATTACTACAACAGGCTCATAGATTACATGATTCAGCAAGGTAACTTTCCCAGTAGACTTACTTAGACAGAGATTCTTTGCATCACGGGTCCTGAGTCCTGATTTGACCTTCTCATGGTGAATTAGGCATCACTCCATATGCAAACCTCTATCACTACGACCTCCCATTGGCACTCCATGAGCAGTACCTAGGCTGGCTAAGCCCAAAGATCGTGTAAGCATTTCAGAAGTGGTGTTTACATTTCAAAGTTGAATTAAGCATGTGTATGATACAACTGTACATTGTACAATGAAGGGAGGCGTTTGCAGACTACGCCGATTTCTGCTTCCAGACGTTCGGAGATAGGGTGAAGAACTGGTTTACCTTTAATGAACCGAGGTGCGTCGCTGCTCTGGGGTATGACAATGGCTTGCATGCACCAGGAAGGTGTTCTGACTGCACCGCAGGAGGCAACTCCACGACAGAGCCATACCTTGTTGCGCACCATCTCATACTTTCTCATGCTGCTGCAGTGAAGCAATACCGCGATAAATATCAGGTAAATATCAACATGGCAATTCAGTTCAAGGCTTACAAGTTTACACTACATAGTGCAATTTTGTTAAGTTATTTTGCTATCCCAGAATCCAAGAATGAACTGAACTCCTTTCAATTGAACAGCTTGACCAAAAGGGGAAGATTGGAATTCTCTTGGATTTTGTATGGTACGAACCATTCAGCGACAGCAACGCAGACCGGGCTGCAGCACAGAGGGCCAGGGACTTCCACCTCGGATGGTAAAGTCTGAAAACACTTGATTCAGGATCCAATTTTACTTCAGAAGTTCAGGTGCAGCAGTGATACAGTGTAGCCACAAACTGTCACCCTTTTTTTCGAAGGGAAACAGAATCTGACACCATTATCTTACTACAGGTTCCTTGACCCTATCATCTATGGCCGGTACCCGCACTCAATGCTCGAGATTGTCAAGGACAGGCTACCGACATTCAGCGAGGAAGAGTCCACGATGGTGAAAGGCTCCATGGACTATGTTGGCATCAACCACTACACTTCTTTCTACATGAAGGACCCCGGGGCATGGAATCTGACGCCAGTCAGTTACCAGGATGATTGGCATGTTGGGTTTGTCTGTGAGTTGACTCTTTCACTCACTCTAAATCCTTCTCAGCATACTTCAGTTTCTTATATTGCTGTGAACTGGATCAGATGCTCATGTAGTCATGTGTCTTCTGTAGATGAACGAAACGGCGTGCCTATTGGAGCTCAAGTAAGTACTTGTAAATTTACTGTACAGCAGTATGTAGTACAGGACTACAGGTAGACAAAATTGAATCCCAGGTTGAATCAGCTCACCTAAATTGGTCGAGTTTATGCAGGCAAACTCCTACTGGCTTTACATTGTGCCATGGGGAATCAACAAGGCTGTGACCTATGTTAAGGAAACATATGGAAATCCTACAATGATCCTTTCTGAAAATGGTACTCACGAACCAAAATGGTCGTTCTTTCCTTGAATGATAGTCCCACTGACAAAGAGAGGATTTAATCAATGCTGTGGTTTTTACAGGAATGGACCAACCTGGTAACGTCAGTATCACTCAGGGCGTTCACGACACAGTAAGGATCCGATACTACAGAGACTACATAATTGAGCTCAAGAAGGCGATAGACAACGGCGCCAGAGTGATTGGGTACTTTGCATGGTCGCTGCTTGACAACTTCGAGTGGAGACTCGGGTACACTTCCCGTTTCGGCATCGTCTATGTGGACTACAAGACGCTGAAGAGGTACCCCAAGGACTCAGCTTTCTGGTTCAAGAACATGCTCTCCAAGAATAAGAGCAGCTAGGCTTACAGACAAGAGACTCATTTGCTTCAGCTGTCAGAACAAAGCTCACTCTAGCGTATGTTCATCCAAGAAACTGCAAATAACTATTGCCAAGATTAGTCGCTATGTTAGTTCTTACAATTACATTGGCAAATTAAGAGATCTCCTTACAGTCTTGTGCCTCAGAACACCACAAGCAGATCAGTTTAAGCATACTGAAGCACAGAAAATGGTTCTTCTAATATCATATTACCCCAATACAACAACATACAGCTCACACTCACAGAAAAAGGCCAGACGAACAATTCATGCAAACAAGTAGATGAAAATTGAGCTCATTATATCTGATTTTACCAATTCGACACACATGAATAATGAATGCATGATCACGAGATTGCTATGTATATGATTCTATCTGTCTATCTCTGTCCAAGAGCTTATCTTTACCAATGCTTTGCAAGCTCTTGTTGGCATGACAACTTTGATTTCTATCCTATAGTTCCTATCTGTAGGAAGGAAAAACTGGAACATTAAGACAACAGGTAGTAGAAATTACTAGGTACTTTTCGAAAGTTTAACTTGGCCTCTCCAAAAGCTTTACAATTGCCAACTCCTTCGCTATAACACAACTTGGTTAACTTCACGAGGTCAGCCTGCGACCTGAAAATTCATCCAAAAAATTAGTACACATGATAAATCTGGGAGTTGGTAACTACAGTATGTATCCGACAAAGTTAGAGAAGCTCAGTATGTGACCAAAACAAGTACTTAAGGACCTCGGAAACTACTAAGTTGATCGTTAGGCATGACAACTGCTCCGAAATTTGCAGGCTCATAATTCAATCAACAGAGCAGAGTTCCAGAATTATAAAAGTCAGGCTGATCAGTGGGACTACTGTAAACTTAAAAATCAGGTTTAACAATTGCTTTCAAATGTTCATGTTCCACTACTTTCTACTGGGTCACTGTGCAAAGTGAAAATCACTGATAACTCACTAACTGCATCCGAATTTGCACACTTACAAAGAGCCATACTGATTCAATCTCAATTTTTCTTAAGCTAACTTGAGCAATTTTAATTCAACAACTCAGAATATAGTTCGAATTTAGAATTCACATTCCAATTCAAACAGTTTGGCACAAATTTCACATACCATGTACACAAATGGATCCGTGCGGCCACCGGTGCCCGTACGATGCAAGCCTCCCTGCTGCTTCAGCAGCCTGCGATTTCAATCTCACACGGAGAGACGCACGAAGAAACACAGATGTAGCAATCAGACAACCATTTCAAAACCGCTTCAAATGAGAGTTGAAGGCAGCGTGCTACTCACCATCGCAGCGCCTTGCTGGTCTCGGCGTTGTCGCCGACGGCGGCGCGGATCGTCGTCTCCGTGGCCGCCACCGCTTGTGGCCGGGACATCCACTTCATGATCGAGGCCGCCCTCCGCGGCATCTTCCCACCATTAGCACTCGCACGCGGAGGCCGGCGGTATCTCCCAGACGTGGCCGTGGAGCCAGCGGACGCGCCGCCAGTGATGGTGCTCCCCTCGCTGGCCACCGCGCTGCTCCTCTCGCTCTCGTCCTCATCGTCGTCGATCTCGATCCACACACCCTTCCGCTTCTTCGCCGCCTTGCCCTGGAACAGCGTGCTGGTCGCCTTTGAGAGCACCTAGAGCCGACGAGCAGAGACTTAGTACCGAAGAGCGAAGAAACTATGGGCAATCACTAATCAGCAGTTGCTGGTTCCTTACCTTGGGGTCGATGCGGCGGAGGGAGGCGACGACGGCGAGCACGCGGAGGGGGTCGACAGGGCGGCTGCGCTGCGCCGAGTCGGAAACGCACGACCTCGCCGAGGCGCAGGAGTAGGATGGAGAAGAGCCCAAGTAGGAGGAGACCTCGTCGCTGCAATGCGGAGAGGCGCACGGAACGGTGAATTTGCTGCGCTGAAGCGTGCGTGCAGAGGACTGGAGTGTGATCGGATGTGCGCGAGTACCTGAGAGTGGGAGGAGGTGGAGGCCGGGATGGCACGGGCGAGGAGTCGGCGAGGAAGAGGAGCGCGCTGGCACCGGCGACGTCGGCAAAGGTGGGGAAGGCTTCTGCGGCGCTGGCGGGAGCTGAGCCCATCTCGCCGGCAAGGGAGGAGGTGGCGGTGGTGGGAGAGGAGGCACTGCTGGTGTGGGAATTTTGTTTGGGATGTGGTGGCTGATCAGGGAGGGATTTTTAACGAGCAGGGCCTTTTTGAATTTTCGAGCGTGTGGGAGGAGGCGTGCGTGGTACGTGACTACGTGCGAGTTTCGAACTCGTGTGCGGGCGTGTGGATTGTCGAGGTGGGGCCAGTGGGGGTGCAAGGGGTTGACACGTGTGTCTAGGTTTGAATGGCTGATCTCAGAAAGACATATTGTTTAAAAATGAATTACTATAGCATCATATATAAGTCATAAACTATAAATAGATTTAAACCCTACCATTTGTTTGTTTAATTCCTTTCCATATGTGGTGTTTTGTTTTGCCATTTTCATTTGTGGATAGATCTCGCATAATTTCCATGTGACACCCTGAATCACAATTATGTACGTCACATTTGCATACTTTTTATCACACGCGTTCGACTTGTGGTTTGAACTCCCATTTTAGACCATCAAACAATCTAGTATCTTGCATGAACTATGGGGCACTCTAATATGCGGGATTATATACTCTTTTAACAAAAAGGAAACTTCACTCAACTTCAATTTATTTTCTCGAAACCTTTTAAGTTTATAGCAGGAGATGCACACGCGCGCACCACACCGCACTCCACATCAACGTGTACACACGATTATGCGTCAATAAAGATGTACGTGCTCACGCTGCGTACGGTTTTGTAGTTCTTCTGAATTGAGCTACGAGTTCTGATAAAAATTCACACAAAAAGTCTGATAGATATTCTATGCTTCCTTTAATAGTGATTTATATAATTTTTAAAGCACGATAAATGGTTAAGGCTGACTATCAAGCTTAATAAGCTATTATTATCAAGCTTCTTTCAAAATTGACATAGTTGACATATATATTTTATTTATCATTTAAGTGATTATTTTAAATTCGAGTTAACGAGCCTCTGTTGTGTCGAGCCAAGCCTTGTTAACATTTTTCATTTGAAATGGTCTCATTTCAATTTTAAAACCATTAACTACTTTAATCGTAGCAATTTTGATTTGAACTTTAATGAGCTTTTTGCCAGTCTTATGAATAGTGGATAGATATTACTTATTTATTTACTTTAAAATTAGTAATATTTATATTAGAAGAGAAAAACATAAAATCACTATTCAAAAAGTCTAAACATAAAGCAAATGCCTTTCACTATCAGTGGGCTGGGTTAAGAATCCAAAGTCTTGGTGTCTTGCCCACCCCACCAAGAGTTGGCCCATAACCGGGGCCAAAATGGCAAAAATCCCCTCACTAAACAACCCACTCCACGCGGACCGTGCCTTCCGGCCCCCTCGCCGACCGAACTACCTCACCGGGCTGCGCCACCGCGCGGCGCGCGCCGGCGTTGACTCCCGCACAACTACCGCGTACCAAGCACTATCAGTCTATCACCAAGTCACCTCACCGCTCCCCCACCCAAATGGCGCGGCACGCTTCCCCCACCGCCGCCTCCGCCTCCGCCTCCGCCCCCGCCTCCGGTTCCAGACGCCTCGTCTACCTCCTCCTCGCGGCTCTCGCGGCGGCGCCCTTCCTTCTCCTCCTCGTCTACGGAGGCACCTCTCCGGCAGCCCTCTGCCTCGCTGCCTCCCGCTCGGCCCCCGCCTCCCGCCGCCTCCCCTACCCCTCCGTCCTCTGGTCCCGCGTGCCCCCTCTCTCCGCCCTCCCCTCCTCCCCTCTCCCATCCCTTCGCGCCTCCCGCTGGATCATCTTCACCGCGTCGCGCCACCACCCGCGCCACCGCCCGCTGTCCGCCGTCCCCGGGTGGCAGCTCCTCGCCGTCGCTGACGAGGTGACCCCACCCGACTGGTCCCACCCGGGCGCCGCGCTGCTCACCCTCGCCGACCAGGCCCGCCTCGGCTTCCGCTCCGTCGCCTTCCTTCCCGGGCGCGGACACGCCAGAAAGGCCGCCGCGTACCTCTTCGCCGTGCAGCGCGGCGCGCGCGTCATCTACGATGCGGACGCGCGCAACGCCGTCATGGGCGGCAACCTCACCAGGCACTTCGATGTCGATCTGGATCAGCGCCAAGGGGGCGCCGTGCTATTGCAGTACAGCCATGCGGATCCTAACCGTACGGTCGTGAACCCGTACGTGCACTTTGGGCAGCCGTCCGTCTGGCCGCGGGGGCTGCCGCTGGAGAAAGTCGGGGAGGTGGGCGCGGAGGAGTTCTACACGGAGTTGTTTGGCGGTGGGCAGTTCATACAGCAGGGGCTGTGCAATGGCCTTCCGGATGTTGACGCTGTGTTCTACTTCACCCGGAAGTCATTGGAGATGGAGGCTTTTGATATCCGGTTTGATGTGGATGCCCCCAAGGTCGCACTGCCCCAGGGCGTGATGGCACCAGTCAACTCCATTAATACACTGTTCCATTCACCAGCATTCTGGGGGCTTGCATTGCCGGTGTCGGTGAGTCCAATGGCGTCGGATGTTATACGCGGGTATTGGGCACAGAGGATATTATGGGAGATTGGGGGTTACTTAGTTGTCTACCCACCGACTGTGCACCGCATCGATAATGTGCATGCTCACCCGTTTGATGATGAGAAGGATATCCATGTCAATGTAGGGAGGTTGATAAATTTCCTAATGGAGTGGCGGTCGAATAAGCGGACACTCTTCGAGCGTATTCTTGATTTGAGCTATGTGATGGCAGAGGAGGGGTTCTGGGGGGAGAAGGATTTGCAGTTCATGGCTGCGTGGCTGCAAGATCTAGTCGCAGTTGGGTACCAGCAACCAAGGTTGATGTCATTGGAGATTGACTGGCCGAGGGCGACCATTGGACATGGGGACAAGCAGGAGTTTGTCCCCAAGAAGCTGCCTTGTGTCCATCTAGGGGTTGAGGAGATTGGGGAAGTAAGCACTGAGATTGGCAATCTCATAAAATGGAGGAAGCACTTCGGTGGTATTGTGCTTATAGTGCATTGCACTGGACCAGTGGACCGGATTGCACTCGAGTGGAGGCTGCTTTATGGTCGGATATTCCGGGCAGTTGTTATTCTTTCAGAGAAAGGCAATTCTGATCTTGCTATTGAATTCAGCAACTTGGCACAAGCCTACAAGTGAGTGAAATCTGCTTGATCTCTAACTAATCAAAAATAAAATCTTGCAGTACTCTTCAAGTCTTCGTAAATCTTACTACCTTACTGGTCAATAGTGAGGTTTTATTTTCTTGGATATCAAAAGTGTGCGATTACTAGCGTCTACTGATAAGTTCTCATTACAGGATTTTGCCGAAGGTGTTTGATCAATTTGCAGGTGCTGAAGGATTTTTGTTCCTTCAGGATCATATGGTCCTCAATTATTGGAACCTCTTGGATGCTGATAAGGCTAAGCTCTGGATAACCAACAAGGTGCATACCCTTGTCCTGGTTTCCAAAAAATATATATGAAGTATAAAACTTTTGAATTTTGTAATCTCATCAAAATAACTTATCTGGTTCTCCCCAGGTGAAGGAATCATGGTCAGATGTCCCTTTACGTGGTAATAAAATTGAATGGTTCATGAACCAAGGAGATATGGTCAAAGAGGCAGTTCGGAGTTTTCCATTTCATTATCAAGCCAATTACAAAACAAGCGTTGGTGAAGATAAGATAATTCATTGCAGCAGTGAGATATTCTACATACCTCGACGGCACATTGGTGACTTCTCATATCTAGTTAAAGTTATAGGAAGCTTAGACATTCATCACAGTATTGCGGTCCCCATGTTGTTCCTTGCAATGGATTTACCAAGCAATTTTGAATCCAAAGCTTTGGCAAAACTTGTTTATAGGGCAAACTTGCCATCAAATACCACTTTCTCAGCAATATACACTGCTGAAGCACATGCAGTGTACCCTATGAAGGTCCAGAATGAGTTGGATTTTGTAAAGCTAATCAGGGTCATGGCTTCAGGAGATCCTTTTCTTATGGAATTGGTCTGATCTAGCATTCCATTAAAATTGTATACTTCGGGTTGGGAAGGGAAAACAAAACAAAAGATTATTGAAGATATTGTTTTGTTCCTCTTTGACCTCCCTTTGAGCTGTAAGCCTGTAAGTTCAATTTAACACCCTTTTTTTTGCGTAAGGATAATCTAGTGTTACTTGATCTCATTTTACATGTACAATCAGATGTCACAAACTTACTTTATCAGGTTTGGGATGTTCAAAATTCAAGTACTAAGGCATTCTCATTTTTTAACTTGTTGGTGGTCCCTTCTGGCCACATGAACACCATTTTTTCCTGTCTGGTAAAAGTTTACTTTTTTGACAGTTGCAGTTGAATGTAAAGATTGGAAAGAAGAAATCTAAAACTATAGTATTATTTTGTTAAAACAGTTGAAACTGATACTCCATTATGTGCTACTAATATCAAATACTGTTATGTAAATGAACAAGCGACAACAAGTAACAAAATTTGCAAAGAAAGAACTTCTACTCATGCTTCCTTTTTGTTCATTCACAAGCACCCCTCTTTGTTAAACATCATATCCTTTCATATTTCATGTTACAATTTTTATAAATCACACAAATTGTACACGTCGCAATTCAATGATGCAGAAGAATTCCTTCTTTCTTCTTGGTTGAACGCCGGAACTGGTAGACCAGTTGAATTCACCGGTCAATTCCTTCAATCTTGTCTTCAACCTCTGAGTAGAGTTCCCGGAGCCTTTCCAAGTTCTCCTCTGATGTCTCCCAGTAGCCTCTGCCACTGGCTTCTAGGAAGGTTTGAACCAGCTTCCTGAACGAATTGGGGTTGGTGTCCATGAGCCTCTTCCTCATAGCCTCATCTTCAATAAATGTGGCATTTGCTTCCTCATAAACCCAGTTGTCGACCTGTCCGGATGTTGCACTCCATCCGACAGTATTTGTCAGCCGCTTCTCGATCTCTCTGACTCCCTCGTAGCCACTTTTCATCATCCCCTCGTACCACTTAGGGTTCAGTAGCTTCGTCCTTGCGTCAAGACGCACTGTCTCTGACAATGTCCGCACCTGTGCATTTGCTGTGGTTGTGTCTGCTATGTATGAGGAGGGTGCCCGCCCATCCTTCCGCAGTCCTTGCACCAGTTTCGTCGGGTCTGAGTCAAAGTAGTGGCTGACATCTGTCAGTGAGATCTCTGATGAGTCTAGGTTTTGGAATGTGGCATCTGCTGTTGCTAGAGCAAGCTCAAATGCCCGGCGTTTCTCTCGCATGCCTGCCCCTGGAGCATCACTATCGAATGCAAAAGACTTGCGGCTCAGGTACATGTCCTGGAGCTGCGTCTCGTCAGTCCATGATGCATTCTCCACTGCCAAGTTCACATTCGATGAGTAAGAGCCTGATGCATTTGAGAACACCCTTGTTGCCGCCTCTCTTACCGAGACACCAAGCTCCTCTGCCTGCTCCTGGGCATGCTTGCGCACGTAGTTCATCTCTACTGGCTCATCCAGTTCGGCAACCATTTTCACTGCCCGGTCTAGCAGATTCATCTGCATCAGATGTGTTCCATAAGTGCATCAGTTCAGCGATGAATTTACTTCTCTGCAAAGCATCTAGTTCTAATATCTACAAATCAAAGGCAAGAGTCAGTATTCATACCTGGTTGATGAAAAGATCTCTGAATACACCCGAGCAATTGACAACGACATCAATCCTTGGTCGTCCAAGCTCCTCAAGGCTGACAGGCTCCACACGGTTGACACGGCCAAAGGTATCAGCAACTGGGCGGACACCGATCATCCACAGCACCTGGGCCAATGACTCACCGTAGGTCTTGATGTTGTCAGTGCCCCACAAGACAAGTGCAATTGTCTCAGGGTACTTGCCACCATTGTCAATCTTTTGCCTCTCCAGCAGACGGTCTACAACAATTTTGGCACTCTTCATGGCAGCTGCAGTTGGGATTGCCTGAGGGTCTAGAGCATGGATGTTTTTCCCTGTAGGTAGAACCTTTGGGTTACGGATGGGATCACCACCAGGGCCAGGCTCAACATAGCTTCCCTCAAGCGCAAGCTTCAAGCTGCCCAGCTCATTGTCTGCCACAACCAGCTTCAAGCACTCTCCCAAGAAGGCAAACAGGGTCCTCAACTTCTCTCTATCTACCCTGATGAACTTGGTCTTGGACAAGTACTGCACCCATGGCTCTGAGAGACTAAAACCAAGCATGGTACTCAGTTTGTTTGCAACATCCACAACTTGCCCTTTGTTGTTTGTAGTCCTCTCAACAAAGGCAGTGATGGCACCACGTGAAGCTTCAGTAATCTGCCTCAGAAGTTCAACATCAGCTAGGATGCCCTTGTCGCTTCCCCTGTAGACATCTTCAATGTTCCTGCCCACCGTCTCAGCAAGAATGCCGGGCAGTGAGTATATGCCATCCTCTGGGCGGTCAAGGGCAGCTATGTTCACTAATGTGGCCACAGCCTCGATGGCACTTGGTGGCTCACCTATCACATGCAGACCACATGGCAGTAGCCGTGATTCTATCTCCATGATCTTTGCATACACCTTTCCAACGACAAGGTCACGCTCATTTGGTGGGAGCTCCATGCCTTCCTCAGGCAAGGGGACATCCTTGTCTAGGTTACACTGTTTTGCAGTGCTAATTATTGAGCTCACAATCTGCGGGCCACGTCCTGTGTCCTTGAGAGATTGGTAAGATGAGATTAGCTCTGACAGCTGCTTGAGCCCCTTGTAGAGACCGGCATTCTCAGCTGGTGGTGTCAGGTAGCTTATGGTGTTTGCATAGCTTCGGCGCTTGGCGACGGTTGCTTCCGATGGGTTGTTTGCTGCATAGTAGTAGATGTTGGGGATGTTGCCAATGAGACTGTCAGGATAGCATGTATCGCTCATCCCAACCTGTTTCCCTGGCATAAACTCAAGTGACCCATGTGTGCCAAAGTGCAGAACGGCATCTGCCTGGAAGATCTTCTCAACAAAGGTGTAGTATGCTGCAAAGCCATGGTGAGGGCTGGCAGATTTTGAGAACAGAAGCCGCATTGGGTCACCTTCATAGCCAAAAGTGGGTTGAACTCCAATAAACACATTGCCATACTGCTTCCCATAGACAAGGAGGTTCTCACCATCAGAATTGAGGTGACCAGGTGGCTTGCCCCAGTTCTCCTCCAGCAAGGAGGCATAGGGAGTGAGTGCCTGGTACTCCCGCACGTTCATGCGGTAAGCAACATTGAGGTTGGGACTGTTGAACTGAGCCTCCTTGTCATGAATAACCTCCTCGATGAGGGCTTCAGGTGTCTCCGGAAGACCCTCGACATTGTAGTTGTCCTCCTTAAGATCTCGGAGGACGGAGTAGATGGAATTGAAAACATTCAGATATGCTGCAGTCCCAACATTGCCCTTGTCTGGTGGGAAGCTGAAAACAGTTATTGCCAGTTTCTTCTCCTCCTGCAGCAGGCAATAAAAAAAGGTAACTATTTTTGTGTTTCTTGCAAACTTATACATACAAGAATTGAGAAATGAGAACCGGTATTTTCACCCACTAGGAATTTGGCATGAAAGTGCAGACTAGATCACATAATTTGAATTTAGGATTAAACACCCAAAGTATTGAATTTTGTCCTAATATGATGTATTGTTTCATTTGAAGGAATAGAATTTCAGTCGGTTGGCAGCTAGACCTTGTAGTCTATTCGTAATTTTCATTGAACTTTGTGTGATCATATGCATTACAGGGATGCATTAGAGTTTTCATCATTTATTTAACCTGTCATTCTCATAGCAGGCTTGTGGATATGTTTAAGAAATTCTTCAGGGGATGAAGGGCGCAAGATGGAAGAGCTAATTGATCAATTGACCGAGCAGTTGCAGTTTTCAGCATGGCAGTGAAGTTGTTGAGCTAATATGTTTATTACCATGTAATCTAAATTTCCCCCACCTCAAGAAGAGATGGACCTCACAACTTTTGGCATGTAAAACTTAGTTGCCTTTGCTCTTTAGCAGGAAAAATCTGAGTACTTCTATACAGCAACCGTGAGGAAATACACACCTTGATTTTTCTCTTCAATTCTGCCCATCTGATTGCTCTAGTGCAGAGCTGCTCCACCCTCTTGTGCAATGCATGTGACTTCCCTGCATCAAACACAAGAAAGAACATTTTGAACTCAGCTTCAAGTACAGGTATGCCCACAAAACTACCAACTATTGCCCTGCAAACAAACAAGACCAAGAGGAATGGGAGGGAGAAGTCGCTTGCCTGTTCTCGGGTCCCGGCCAGCGAACACGATGGGCTCCATCCCACCATCAAGCTCCGGAAGCGCAACCTGCAGCGCCACCTGAATGGGGTGAAGCCCCAAGGTGCTGTTCAGCCACTCCTCCGTCGTCTGGAACACTAGCGGCAGCGCGACGATGTACGGCACGTCGAGCTTCTGCAGCGCGGCGATCGCCCGGGGGTGATCCTGCCTCGCCGGACCGCCGACGAGCGCGAACCCGGTCAGCGACACCACCGCGTTCACGAACGGCTTCCCGGTAATCGGGTCGACCAGGTACCGCTCGGTTGGTCCGGAGAAGTCGAGCCCACCGGCAAAGATTGGTATGACCTTTGCACCTCTGGCCTCCAACTCCATGATCACAGCGACATAGTGGCCGTCGTCCCCGGTGACAATGTGGCTCCTCTGCAGGACCAGCCCGATCACCGGCGCATTGGGGTCCTTGAGCTTGTCATCGGCGTCCCGGCGCGTGCCGTACCAGTTGAGGTACTCCTTGACATCGTCGTACATGGTCGGGGCGAGCGGGTGCCAGATGCCGGCGTCGAGGTAGAGCACGGGGTCGTCGTACTTGATGCCCGCTCCCTTGAGCGCCGGCACGTAGGACACAGCGATCATCTTGAGGAAGTTCTGGAGGTTGTCCGGCGAGCCGCCGAGCCAGAACTGGAGGCTGAGGATGTAGAGGCGCGCGTCCTGCGCCTTGTCGGACGGCAGGTACTTGAGCACCTTGGGCAGCGTGCGCACCAGCTTGAGCATGCTCTCGGCGAAGCCGCCGGAGTTCTTCTTGCGCTTGAAGAGCTGGAAGAAGGGGCTCTTGGACTGGCCGAGCTGCGACATGCTGAAGGAGCCGAGCTTGTTGAGGCGCATGACCTCCGGCATCGAGGGGAAGACGAGCACGGCGTCCATCCGGTCGCGCTCCTTCTCGACGGCGACCTTGACCTTGAGCGCCAGCTCCTCGACGAAGATGAGCGAGCCGATGAACACATTGGCGTCGGCGAGGTCGGCGCAGAAGGTCCCGTACGTCTCCTCGTCCCGGAGCTCCTCGACGAGGTAACCCACCACCTCGAACTCCGCGGCGCGGCGCGGGTCCGCGTTGAGCTCGCGCACCGCGGCGGTGACGGAGGACTGGTACTGCGCCTCCAGGACCACGTAGACCACCTTCACCCGCGGCACCCCGCGCCGCGCCCCGTCGCCCTCAGGTGGCACCACCCGCCGCACCTCGGGCTTGGTCTGTGTGAACAGCCCGTTCCCGGCCACCGCGCACCGTATCGCCGCGCGCCCTCTCCCGGCCGGCTGCCGGCGGCTCAGCAGGAACGAGTGCAGCGGCACGGGCGCCCCCAGCTTCTGCGCCCCGGTGGCCGTAGCGAATGGCGTCGACACTAAAGACGACATCTTTACCTTCACACAATAAAAAAACGAACACGCGCACACCAACACTACACCCGAGTCACGGAGTCAGTAAAAAACTACCACTGCAATTCTATCAATCCAGCACCGCTTCTCTCCTCTCGGCGAGGGTGGCCTGGTTCTTCCCGCGTCTTCTCGGTGGTGCCTCGGCGCGTTCGTGTCCGTTTCCCTCCAAAACAGGGAAGGCAAGAAGCAAGCAGGGGAGTGTGGGAGCTGTGAATGTATAGGTTGCTAGCGAGGAGAGGACGGCGGACGGAGGTGGCTGGCTGACTAGCGGCGAAGGGGGGTTTCGGGGGATTTGGTGGCGGAAAGCCGGGACACGTTGGCGATGACGGGGAAGATGTTTCTGCGGGCGCGCGCGGCGGTGGGTGGGGCGGGGGTTGGGAGAGGCGGATCGCCATCGGCCGGGCGCGCGCTGTGATTGGCCGCGGGGGATTTCCTGGGCGCGCGCGGCCGGACGGAGGCGATGAGGGGGGCAGATAAGCAGCGGTCGCTGTTCGCGCCCTGCGCGTGGCGCCGACCCCTGCCTCTCAGGCTCTCAGCCTCCTGCAAGTGGGGGGTCGGCAGTCGCCAGTTCGGCACCCCTTCGGCTGGTCTGGGTCGTAGCGTTCCTTGATTTTTTTCCTTCTTTTTTTTTTGCCTCTTCTCTTTGGGCCGTGCGTTTCGCTTGATACTACTTGATATTTGTGGGGGCTTTTCGGCTCGTGGACGGGGTTCGTTGGGCTTGGAGCGGGCGTGGCCGACGGTGGAACGATGCGTCGCGTCTGTGCGATAAGCGGGTGGTTTTTGGCTACGGGTAATGATCTTTGACGTTAATATGAGTATTTATACGAATATAACAAATACTGATAAGTTGATTTAAAAAATATTATTCAAGTAAATTGTTTTATAAAGATGGCTGAGAAATTATTTTTTTATTTATTTGAAAAAACCGTAAGCTGAAGAAGAGGGACTAAATTCTATGATTTATGTGTATTGAGGAAGGTTGGGGCTATGCATAGAGGTCCTAGGCCCGGGCCGCATGAGGTCCCCGCAATGCCACGTGGCTATGCTCCAGCTAGCCCCCCTGGGACTGGCCTGGTGCTGTGGTCCGGGGGGCTAGCTGATGCGTGGTATTGCGGAGACCTCATGCGGCCTAGGGGCACAACAGCCGACCACTTCATGCATCCCCCGGGTATAGTACCTTCCTCGTATGGGCCCCGAGCGCGGCATGCGAGTCGTGCGGTCACCGGGCATAGCAGGAGCCTCCTACAGTCCTCAGGCGCGGGAGGTGCCACACACCACTCTCCCGTGCTCAGGCAAGGGGCCAAATATAGCATTGTGAGCAACGAGGGGCCAGATGTGGCATTTGGACAACGTAGGGGCCAAAAATGGCAAAGATTCTACTTCTTTTGGTTGTTGCCTCTATGTCTTGTGCTGCTGCTCTTATGCAATTCTTCCTATTCTCTCCCTTCCCAGACCTCCTTGCCGACCTAAGCCGCCGCATGGGCCATACAGCCCTGCCCCCTGTCGCCCTCATCTCCTTGCAAAAAAATAGGAAAAAAATCTTGGGAGGAGGGAGAAGGGGGGAGTGCAAACGGTGGTGCTCGGATTTGGGGAGGCGGTGGCGATCGATTTGGGGAGGCGGACGGAGTAAGGAGGAGTTTGACACGGACGTGCGCTATGCAATTTGGGGATCGCGGGAAGGACTAGGAACCGGTGGGAAAGTAGCTTATGAATTTTACTTAAAAAAGGTTTGTTTTTTAATTGTTAGGGAAGTAGCCCTCACCTTAGTTTACTTAACCCACCAGAAAAAAAATCCAAGTGTATACGTAATTAGAAGGCAAGCCTATAAAGATCATATCAAGAAAATAATGTGTTTACCATCACGGATAAAGACCCTAATAAGAGTATTTATGTAAGCACGCCTGCCTATGTCTTGAAACTCCGAAAGGGAGCTTGGTACTGTGAGCTTCTGTGTGTGTTGCTACAACGAGGCCACGTGTGAAATGACAAGGTCTCGCTTTTGATGCCACACAAAAGCAGGCATTGTTAATTTGTTATGGTCTGATGAGGGCAGGGGTAGTGTTTCACTCACGGACCACAGAGGCACACACCTGGAAGGCTGGAACCAGCACAGTGCTGCGAGTTCTGCAGTAACTTGAAGTTACTCTTGGCTACTGTTATGTTGCGGTGCAAACCAGATATACTGCATGGCATGGCATCTCGGCGTGTTGGCAGCCCTTATGTTTTACTTTTATTTCCATAAGTTTTACAAACGTCATGTGCCCTATTGTGTTCCATTGGTCGTATTCTTACATTCTTACAAGAGAGTTTAGGTTCTGCTTCTGAAGCTACGCTCAAGAATATCAATGATTGCTGCTTCTTTACCTCTAGTTACACTCCCTGTGCTAATTCAAATGATCTTTCACTGCTCTGCTGTTTGTAGTTATGTCAGAAGATATGGTCGATGATGGCTACGTGGAGATGATCAACATTGACATCTCCTCGGTTGTGATTGAGACGATGAGAAAGAAATACTTCAATGTTCCACAGCGGCAATGTATCCTCAATCGCTTCACCTTTCCCTTTTTTTGGGGGAAAATGCGATCTACCATTTGTGATCTCCTTATGGCCTGTAGACATGCAAATGGATGTTAGGGATATGAGTATATTTTCCTATGAATCATTTGATTGTGCTATTGATAAAGGTATGAATTCCTACAGTGGTGTTCTAGCAAGTATTGACACACGTGTAATACCGCTTGTTCTTTTTTGTGCATTTCTTTTAGGTACTTTGGACTCTTTGATGGTAAGTAAGTAATCACTGTGTTTTTTCCTTACTTGACACTTCTTCAACATTGCGGTCTTGCTACTTCCGTAGTGTGGTGTGGATGCCTCTCAGCGCAGCTCAGATGGTTCTGGAAGTCGACAGGTGTTTAATATCTTGCTCGCCCATTGAAGTATCACTTAAGAGTCTCGTCTGCACCAAGATATCTCATAAATTCCAATATTCCTGCAGACTAATCAGTGGTGCCTTTTGATTGTAGGCTTCTTAAACCAGGAGGAGTCTTTATGTTAGTAGGCACTTTGAATAAGTTTCTTGAGTGCAGCTCTTAATCTGTTATTCCCTGACATTCATTATAATGGTCACATTTTATGTCTGAACTGCTGATAACTTATAGTGATCCATGGTTGCGAGTTCCTCATTTGAACCAACCAGGATGCAATTGGAAAATTGTATTATACATTCTGCGTACGTATAAATATTATGTTACTTTGATCCTTCTCTCTCTCTCTCTCTCTCTCTCTCTCCATGGCAGACTTGTTATCTGACAAAAAGTTTAGTCCACCATGTTGGCAACTTTCCCTGCTTAGAGGAAGTCGTTGACTTTTTTCTGTATGAATGCTACACTAATAAAAATAGTACTTTTGCTTGCTTGCTCATGAATATTGTTTGCCCCACCCCTTATATAAATTCAAGGTATGACCTGTGACCTGTGTAATTGATTTCATTGAATTTGTAGAGTATTGTAATCCGTAAGAATTCTACATACAAAAGATCAATGCAGAAATTTCAAGTTTTTTAATTTGTCTGCGAAGGTGCTTTAGAGTTTAGGCCAAAGTAGCAAATTTAGGTTAATTATACTCTTACATCAACCATGCACATCTATTCCCCATGTATATTTCTTTTGCCGGTTCATTGAGGCTTCTCCGAGAATGAAGTCTTTTCTCTGCTGACAAATTCGGTGCTCTTTTCCCTAAAAAAGGGTCCTCTTAGGCAGAATACAAGGTCCATCCAGGCTTTTGGTTTCAGGCTTTGACAACTAAGGCGAAATAGAAAAAGAGATGCCATACTTCTCTTATACAGGTCCAACCTGGGAAACTTTTTTCAAACTGCAATGATTGCATTCAGATTGCATGTTGACTTAGCTAGCAACTTTTGTTGTTCATCATAAAGTAAATTGCAAATAATTTTTTTTGTCCAATGTGAGATTTTGTGTTGTAGCGGTAGCGCTAAATACAAAGAGCTTGACGACTAAACAACTCTGGAAAAGCATCTCAAAAGACCAAAAAAAAACCTTTGTCCAGACTACTCCAAATGGTGATGAAAAGAGACGATAGAATCATAGAAAGTAGTGTGATGAAAGGAAAACAGATATTTGTCACAAATACTGGTTGAGTGAATTTTATTTTTCTGTACTTGTGTGGACTTTATCATCGGCATTGTAATGTATTGCAGCGAGACCTGGGTTCAAAGGCAAGACAAGAAGGTCTATCTTGGGTCCTGTTCCACTGACAGAGAGGAGTAGACTGCCTGATGGCGTTGTTCCGGAGGACCCTGACTCTCATTATATCCAGGGATAATTACAGATTTGCCCTATCTTTCCTTAGCAACAGCTCATTTGTTCCATAGCTGATTTGAATTAAATATTTGCTCTATCTTCATTTGTTCCATAGCTGATTTGAATTAAATATTTGCTCCATCTTTGATTTTTATTTGATGATTCGCTTTTTTCTGATTTTTCAGGTCATTTTGTATAAATACATAGAGGAAATGACCAAAGTGCCCCTAGGTAAACTCCCATCGTTTAACCAGTCGAATGGATCCATCCCGGCCGTGCTCCGATCCAAGCCATGTTCAGCATTCCTAGGGACGGGGTTGTGCGGTGGGCCCTTGCCCTGGTGAGGCCTTGCCTTCCCCTGCTCCGGCGGGGCAGCCGTCGACGCGGACGCCGGCGACCAACGGCGGAAAGGGGGGAGAAAGTGTCAAGAAGAGCAAAAAGCTCTCGGCGCTATTGCCGGAATCACCATAGGATTCACCTTGGGAGCCGCGCTTCTCCTGTTCCTTCTCATTTGCCTCTATCGCAGGTCGGGGCGCACCAAGATGCGGTCTCTGGAGATGCCGCCTCCATCTCCAACGCCTGCCGTTGTTGCGGGCGGCCGGAAACCTGCCGAGATGACAAGTGCCGCAGCCGTAGCGTCGATCGGCACCGTGGGCCATCCTCACGCCCCCGTCTATCAGTTGATGTCAGGGAAGAAGCTAGTTTTCTTCGGGTCAGCGACCGCCGTGGCACCGTTCGACCTGGAGGACCTTCTGCGCGCGTCCACTGAGGTGCTTGGGAAAGGCGCGTTTGGGACGACACACAAGGCAGTGCTTGAATCTGGGGCAACCGTGGCGGTGAAGCGGCTAAGGATGTTACTCTATTCGAGCCAGAGTTCCGTGACTGTATTGCTGACATTGGCAAGCTTCAGCACGAGTTTGTTGAAGAGCTAGGGCCTATTCTTTTTAGTTAAAGTTAATGGTTTTTAACTGTGGTTTATGATTTTTAGGCTGTTCATGTGAGAAATTACAGAGTAACAGGAACTCACGTGCGATTTTTATTGATATAAATAAAGTTGGTACAGTATGTACTATAATTAACTAATAGCCCTTATCTTAAAGGTATTTCGATTAAAAACTAATTACTGTAAAAAAAAGCCGAACAATAGTTTTTAGAAGCTGAAAATGGCATGCCATTGTTTTGTGCCTCCTACTTTCTTTATTGGCTTGAATATTCATTTGCTGGTTGTGGAGTACTCTACAATTTGTCTTTTCTAAGGAGACTAAGCCATACCCAGTTTTGATTTAGGTCTTGTTTATTTGCTTGACATCCAAAGTACATGAATTTGGGTGATTATTTATTTGGTTTGCTATTACTTATTAAAATCACATCTAGTTTTTACTCTGATTTACTCATGCACTTTTGCTTCTTGTAGTTTGAGTGAGGATGTTTGAGAAGAGAATACTTGTAGTCGCAGCAAATTTCCCCCTTTCTTATTGAGTGCTTCTAATTGGCTCTTAATTCCAGAAAGTTCAAAACGCAACGCAATGCTCAACTTAATGGTTAACGATGGGAATTTGCCTTACTAGCACTTTCGTCATTTCTCCTGTGTATTTAGGTTCACAGAAATACAAAATGATCTAAAAATCAGAAGTGAGTAAATTATCAAATAAAAATTCAAAGATAGGGCAAATACTTAATTCAAACTACCTATGAGGTAAATGAGCTGTTGCAAAAAAAAAAAGGTAAATATGCAATTATTCCTTATATCTGTGTCTGCAAAAAGGTGCAAGGATTAACAGGACAAGTTCTCCAACCATAAACCATGTAGAGACACAAGACGTAAAGTGAACTTTAGGCTGACTCATTTCGCAACATTTGTGCATTGTTGTGATTTGTACAAGATCAGACAACGTGATGTTGCCAGTGCCACCATTATGGTGTTAAGTGGAGAGGGGTGGATGAATGGATGTTAGTTGTTGCGGTGTGTAGCTCTTGGAAATGTGTCGAGTATCAAATGATCTCCTTCTATCTGGGGTCATGCGGTAGCCAATAAGGCACAAAGTGCATGGGTTAAGAAAGTAGAGGCAAACGGGAGCAAAATCGATTGCAACAATACGACGAAGAATGTGATGAAGTTGACACAAATAGAGAGAGCTGTCAAATCAAACTGAAGAGAAGTAGATAGAAGTATGGCGACGCAAATCGAAGCTCGAGACAACGGCAACTCAGAAGAGAACCGCGGAGGTCTTAAAAGCTTGAGATGGTAGCTCGAAGAAAAACGGAGCCATCATAAAGGCTTATACGATTTACAACGGCTCAAAAAGAAGAGTGGCGCGATGTGAATGAGAAGCGGAGCTAGAAAAGCAATCAACTAATTGATAAGAGATTTGTGGATTCGCACGGAATGAACGAACTCAAAGAGAAATAGCAACAGATTTGGATGGCCTAAAGATATATTAGCAGCAGCAAGACCCATCTCCTCGTCCAACAAGCGAGCATCCAGCAGGACCACACATGCAGCCAAATAGTAGCATCATGGCTCAACACCAAAACACCATTAGCCAAGCAGTGAGAGGCTCACAATAGGTCTGTTGAGGAACCGTCGCTGGTGACCAGTCTGAGCGATTCCTCTGTTTAGAACAAGAACGAATCAATCACAGAATCACAGAAAAATAGATTGAACACACAGAGAGATAGTTTCCTAACACTCCCCGTTGGGCACAAGTGGGTATCCTCGTTCACCGGAGCGAAATCGTGCTGATAACGTGTTGAGAAACCGTCGCTGGCGACCAGTCCGAGCGATTCCTTTGTTTAGAACAAGAACGAATCAATCACAGAATCACAGAAGAATAGATTGAACACACAGAGAGATAGAGAGAACTCTTGGTCTTTCTTTATTGCTTTCATTCATGTGTACATAATGAGGGGGTATAAGTCCCTATTTATAGTCTACGGTGGGATGCCCAATTATGTCAGGACTCTGGCCGTGGGCCTAGTTTCCTAACAAGGTCAACAAGTCTAGTTAGCAGCACACCAAGCACCTAGCTGTTAATATGAAGGAAGCTCGAGTGTATTGCAATAGCCCATGAGACTTATATAGTACATGAGAAACACACAAGGACATAAATCCTAGATAATAGGAAATGACTTAAATACCCTTAACACTAAAAACGTAGATGCTAGCTCAAGAAGCTGCCAACAGCAGGGGCCTAATAGTAGCAAAGAATTGTAGTGCGCGGCTGCCCAAATACCAAGGAATGACAACCCAAATATATCAGAATTTTAGTAGATGGCAGTATAGCAAGGCTCTCTGCTCGCCTAAGGCAGAGAGCGGAGAGCTGGCGGACGGGCTTGGAAGAGCTCAGAGTGTAGAAGCTGGAGCGGTGGCGATGGCGGGAGTAGAGCAGGGCGTTGGCGGTGGCACGACAGCCTTGAGGCGGCGCAGCGCAACGATGGAGGCCAGATTCGGTGCGACGATGGCTCGCAGGTGGCCAACGTTGGTGCTAGAGGATGAGTCGAGGCCAGCAACGACAAAGATAGGAGGTCGACAACGAAGAGGGCTCGGGGCTGACAGTGGCGGATTTGGCTAGATCCGTCCGAATCTGGCTAGGAAGAACACAGGTGATGCAGGATCTGATGGGAGAGCTCAGGGACGACGTCCACGATGAAGAGGCTCACCGGGGAAGATGACGTCGATGATGAGCTAGCAAAGACGTCGCAGGGGAAGACAATGCCATGCCAGGATCCGATGAAGATGACGGCTCCCAGTGGCAGGCAGGCAGGGTGCTCGGATCTGGCACGGATCGAGCTCGACAATGACGAATCAAGGGCCGGCGGGGATGAAGACAAGCAGATCCGCCGCGGATTGAGGCCAAAGACTATGAGGAAGACCGATGATGGAAGATGATGGCTGCTGGACGATGCTGATGCTTCTTGGTACTAAAACTACTACTACTACAGCTAAGAAGAGGGTGCCCTCGGGAATGGAGAGCTTCTCCTAGTGGCAGTGGCAGCGGAAGAACGTAGCAGACTAGGGTTGGAACCCTAGCTCTGATACTATATTAAATGAAGATGAACGGATGAATGGATATTAGTTATATTGCAATAGCTCAAGAGGCAAGTATATAGAGTACATGGGACACACATATGACTAAACCCTAGAACACTAGAAAATACTACAAATATCCTTAACAATAGCCATCCAAAGATAGAAAGAGTGCCTTTGCATGTATTTATATTTTTTAACTGATCTTGTAAGAATCAGCGAGTCATTGTATTGTGCTACCACTGGTTTTTGTGTTGTGTGGGAAGGCACAACAGAATTGTTTGGCACATTCGAGGAAGAAAATTTCTCCATGGAGCATATGTTTTCATCCTCTGTGCAATGTGAAGGCAATCGGCCTTCTTCAAGGATTGTATTTTGTGTGTGTTGAAGTAAAATATTATCAACTTTTTTCAAGGAGTGTTTTCATGGAGACCATTCTGAATCTGTAGCAGATTATCATATTTACTGTTTCTGCTAGAATTATTGTTACTGATTCCTGATTGGGATTTCTGAAACTTAGTCGTGTTGCAAGTTGCAATTCTTTGATGCTGCTAACACATGGAAGCCAGTGTTACAGTGTCCCCTGTTTTTACTAGCATGTAAATTATGTATATTTCGTTGTCCTGATTGATCTGTGTAAACACATGGAAGCACCAGCTTTGCAGCATAGCTCTTTGGCAATCGATCTTCAGACTGATAAATTTCTTCTTACAGCTTTCTCTCTATATAAACCATTTGCATACTTGCAGTTACATGATCAGCAAGGTGAATGGGTTTCTGTATCTAACTTCACTCGATTTTGCTTCTTTTCTTGTACTGAATGAAATGAGCAGAACAATGGCAGTGATACAACTTGTGATGCTGCTTCTGTACTATTTATATTGTAAAAAAGTACTAATTTCCCTGCTAAACCTGTTCACAATTTTTGCAATCAGGGAGCTTTTGGCCTGTGAGGAAATGCTGAACAAGCACAAGCGCTCGCTGCGGCTGATAGCTGGGGACCTCATGTCCTGCTCCTCTCACGGTTACGAGGCTGAGGTTGCCCTTGTACTGCACAACGTATCCACCCACCTCTCCAGCGCCCTGAGTTCAGAAGATTGAACAGATCATTATAATTGTCAAATCCTAACAAAAATTAGTAGTTCAATAGTTCTAATTCTTCAAGCTCATTATCGGAGTAGAATTAGGAGTGCTACATCTATGTTAGCTACAGATTTTGGTGGTGTTGTGTTTGGTTATCAAAACTGGATGATAGTTAGAAAGAAAACATCCGGGTGATGCCTATACACACCCTTGCAATAAACAGGTAAGGCAGGGAAAAGTTGAGTGTAAGCACCTTAGCGCTGCTAAACCATGGTCTCCATTTATCAGCAACTGGAAGTTGAAGCTGGTTGACAGAGTATCTACTGGAAGTGACCGGCACTCTCCCATCAATGTCTCCACTGTAAAGATCAGTAACATTGTATACCACAAATTAGTTGAGGTCCAATTTGGATTGTTGGATCAGAGTGTAAGTATATGAAAAGGTTATATCATACATACCTGTACACCCAGACTCCTATCTTGTTTTTCAAGAGCTCCTGGATGATAGGTAAGACTGTTGTGGGGCTGTCGATCCAGTCTTCCAAGACCTCACTGAAAATAGATTAACCCTTCTGTAAATTCTGCCATGGTTCGAAGAAAATGCACTTGATTTCATCGATGAGTTCTAGATGGATGTGATTGCACATGGGCCAATCAATTCTCGCAACATGGGCAACAAGCAAGTCGCTCGATCATAGACTCCCGTGATAGAAAAATAATGGGAAATAATGTGGAGTACAATAATAATAGGGTTTGTCTGATGCATCATTGAAATTTTTTTTACTGATGTCATCCCCCACTATCATTCATTTTCTTGATCCAATGGTCCACTTTCCGCGTGGGCTACTATATAAGTCCTCCTCTCCTCAACTCCACCACCCTCGCCATCCCACCTCCACCCAACCCTGTCACCACCCCGCAACCTTGCCAACATCACCTCTGATGCCGACAAGGGGCTCTCTCAAACCACCCCCCACCCCGCTGCAGCATCCCACCTCCTCCCTCGCACTGTTGAGCTCCCCTCCTCTCTCGCCACTGCCACTAATGGTCTGCATTTGCCCTGCCTCGCCGTTCTTCCCCATCCCTGGAGGCAACTGCCATCGGATCCAGCCACCGCCTCCTAACCTCTCTCTACTTGTCGCTTCTGCTTCCTGGTGTTACTGCTACCCACTACCTGTTCTCCCCCACTCTCAGCCTCCCTCTAAGTTCAGGGGCTTCGGTGAACTCTGTACCCTAACCCGGCGGTGGTGGGAGGAAGATGACCTCCTCGGCCGGAATACGAATCTCTAAGCGGATCACAACATTAGAAATTTGAATGATATGCACAAACAATTTCATTCGACAGATGTATAGCAATTCTAAAAAATAGTATAAAATTAAGGAACCCAAGAACATGGGGGTAAATGCAGTTGGTCATGTGCATTGGATCATGCCGTGGACAAAAACTATGCAGATAGCATTATCAGATCTTAATACGGATCGTGAAGTCAAAACTAAACTAGGATTTGGATCTAGGACTTGGACCAATGGAAGGAACACCTTTTAACAGTATAGTTAAAATAAAAATAAGCCCTAAACTAACAATATGGTCTAATCAGTGAATACATCAGAAAACATTCTTAACCTTCATTTATATTATTGCACTTCGAAATTTGATACATGGTTTTGCAATAGTTTTCACAAATTACCTGTAGCTTTGCAAATTTTAATCATACCAATATAAAAAGCAATTGAGACTGAATTAAGGTGTATCATTTTCTAGAAGAGGTAGAAATTCCCATAGATAACCTAAAAAACCCTAAAAATTATCTTATTAGTCAAGTAAAAAAGGGTTTGCAGTATTGAAATTGTGGAGCTTGATTTTAATTGTGCAAATTAGTCAAGTAAAAAAGGTTTGCACTATTGAAATTCTTATGAAATCAATGCAAAGATGAAAGCTTGAAGGAAAGATGAAATCAATTTAAACTGATACTAATATCACGGACGGTTCATTTAAAGAGAGATGTCATCGTCGTCATCGATGTCGCCGATTGTGTCTAATGCTCCGAAGATTGGGGTAGCTAAGCATGGCAGAGGAGTATCTAAAAGGCCAACGGGCTGAATAACCATCACGGAGGTCTCTCCAAATGGGGTCCCTCTGCAACTGAAGAAAGTAGCTGCAGCATTTCAGACTACCTGCGGGATAATTGGAAAGGAACGGATCTCCATCATCGTAGCAAACTGGAAAGGTTTGACAGCAGTCGAGAGAAATGTGTTATGGATGAAAATTTCAAACTTGTTCGAGATCCCAATAGAAGTCTAGGAACACGTGCAATGGCATGCACCCCTCATGATGGGAAAAGCGTGGAAGATTTTTAAGAGCACGCTTGTCACGCAGTACATGACCAAGAATTGCATGCTCTTCACAAGGTATCCTTTTGTGTCACTAGAAACATGACGGGCCTTTGTGTGGACGAAGACGACAACCGGATTTCAATGGGAAAGTGCGACGCACAAGGCTATCTAGGCACGAAACACTCACCCCACAGACTTTGCACTGTTGGGTACGTGGGTAAAATCCCATAATAGAGGATGGAGGGTGAGGTTGCAATCCGATCAAAGCCCTCCCCACCATTTGCCAGGATCACAAATGAACACGTCCGAAACTGGTTAAGAGAGAGGTCATCAGCCACGTCTTCAGGTGTCGCCTCTTTCAAAAACCCTACAAATGAGGAAGTGTCGCAACGCCTGGTAAGATATGTTAAATTACTTAGATAATAATATGTTCATAACTTCGTGGGGTCTAAAATAATATGATTTGCCTCTTGCAGCAAAAATTGATTACTGAATCTTCCGAAGGCTCATTCCAAGCAGTCAGGAAGAGGGATATACTGTCCACGGGTCACGGCCCTAGGAAACAAGGAGCACCCAGGTTGCATGCGAGGCTTAGGGGTTTACGTATTTTGGAGGCATGGATTCCCAAACGACTCGAAGCGTATAGGAGTAAGAAGAGATCTAAGGCTAAGCGTGAGAAAATTATGAAACGGGACTTTGATGCAAAACTTGAGGACATAACTACCTCATTTCGAGGAGAGATAGATGCATTAAAGAACGAAATGAGAGAAGTCTGCAACCAGTCGCAGGCCACCCTCATTATTATAATACCCAGTACCTCTTAACATCAGAGTAACTGCGTGTCCGCACCACTTTCTGAACATAGCGTTGCCCACTTACCTATCGACGACATCTAGGTAATGTACATCTCTAAAATGCTACATTGATAGACCTGGTGGACACCTTAGCTCATCGTGCATCGTTATATAGGAGGTCATGCTGTGCATCCTCAGAATCAGGGTTGTTGGTTCTATTCCCGTTGACGCTGGGCGGGGGTTGGCGTATCCATGCCTACCATGGACATTGGTGCATAATGCCCAGCTAGGGATCGGTTTCGTGAAGGTTCATGTGGACATGATTAATGACGTTTTTAGAGCCATCCTGTTAGAGATACCCCCCCCAAATAGAGTAATCATAACACTCGGAGATGCCATCTACACATTCGTCTAGTGGCCCAAGAGGAACATCACCATAAATCCTTTTGTGCCGCGATCTCCACATGACAATGCCTATCATACAGAACGATCTACGACTCCACCTTAAGCCCATCTTCAGAAGGCTAGTACATTGGCTCCCATGAAGGCTACCAAAGAAGATTAATGCGCCTTCCGGGGAATAGAAGTTTATGTTCAGAGTGTCGTTGGTCCCTGAGTCACAATTACCTAGGCTTGGACTGGTTTGCAATACTTTGCATACTTGGTACATACAGAGGTCCAACACGAAGCCAAACCGGCACAGTGGATTCACCGTGAGATACACGGAGGTGCATTTCCTTCATGACTTGAGCTACCTCATTGTGGCCTTCGAACTTATTCTTACTATTCAATCTCGACAAACTCGACACCTCACTTTTACGATGGTGGACACTGTAAGTGTACTATACAATCAAGTTCTACATTTATGTAATAGAGATAAATGTCATAACTTATTGGTTATGTATATGTCCATGATCTAACAAGTCCGACAACGGCGAGAACCAGTGGGTTTCCTCGACCACACTTGGTCTCTGAGCAATCCATCATCAATAACGGACTCTTCGTCCAAGATTACATAATGAGGGGATTTCTTGCTTACAGTTACAAGGACTACATCATGGTATCCATAAACTAGGGGTAAGTGTTTCACTAGTTGCCATACAAGTTTCATTTGTATTTATACGTAACATGAATTTAGGATTAATCATTATGGCAACATACATAACTAGGGGTCACTAGATTCTGATTGTGATTATACCAAAGTGAAATAAGGTAATATATCTTGATTTCCTACTTAGAAGCAACAATGACTTTACTCGTGTGCAACAAACACTTGACAGGTAAACTCATTTCCTCTTGATCCATACATAACTCTATTGTAGTTTTCCCTTTGTTTACAATGGCCGATGTTAACTTTTTGGAATCGCATAGGTTATTCAGCGCTTACATTGTCCAGGGAGGGAGATACAAGGAACGCAGCGCCACACTGTGACACAGGACGTGATTTCCAGTACCCGCTACAATACAATAATCCTATATCACACTTCATAATAATGTCTCTAGAATTGACAATATCTATATACGTAATTCCATTTTTGCAATGCCACCAGTAGCTACAGGGAATGTATGTGGATTCTACGTTTGCTGCCATATAGAGAACTTCATTGCTACTAAGATAAGTGATCCAGAGGTTTATCAACTTGCCAATAATTATTTTGTGATTATACACACACACATGACTATTACACTCCTAGCGACAGAACATGGAATTCGACATAAGTACATTTGATCTTAATAAACTCATCAAAATTCGAGAAAAGCTCTCTCAATTCTTGATAGCGGAGGTCATAAACAAGACTGAAGAGTTCTACCCTGGCGATGAAGATTAGATGTTGAAACATTTGATACAATTGTAATCACTCAATTGTGCTTAATCAAACAATTCATTGAAATGTACTTCATTTGGTTGTTTAATTTATTTGTGAGATTTGTGTAATGGTTGTCTTGTGCTATATATGTAATATGTTTATTTATTTTCAGATGGCATGACTAACATTTCCTGAGGCTAGTTGAAAAACAGGAAATAATATAAATATTCAAATAGTTCTCACAGATGGTTTGTAGCAATATCACAGACAATTTTTGGTATTAGCCGTCTGTGATATATAAAATATCACAGACGACTATGTTTGAGAACCGTCTGTGATATATTACGTCTGTGATATATAATATATCACAGACGGTTTTTAGCATTATCCGTTTATGATAATTAGCATATCACATACGGCTATATTTAAGAACCGTTTATGATACCTGATATACCATAGACGGTTTTTTTGAAAAATCATCTGTGTTGTAATTATCACGTACGGTTTGAAAGCCGTATGTGATAAGTACATATTATCACAGACATATAAATTTAGACAATTTGATAATTGTTTAGGATGATAGTTATGAACCGTCTATAATAACTTTTTTTTATCATAGGCAACCTTTTCCGCTGCCTACTTTCTTGTGCTACACCTACCGTTTATGAACACGAAGGCATATGATACCACGATATGGTATCGTTGTTGACAAAATCCCAAGGCGAATGGACTCATAGTAGATGAACACTTTTCGTGCATGTGTGTGGTACATACCAAATTCTATTCTCAATGCCGTATATAATTGAGTGCTAGCCTAACAAACAATGTGAAATTAATGCGTTACATGATTTTCCTATGACGTGAGAGAGGGTTTCTTCGAATGATTGCCTCAAGGTTGTGCAGCAAACAAAGCAATCAGGTTAACAGCTGATGGATGATTGATGAAGCACCAAAAATATCTCCATGGGTGGACGTCATGTCGACGGCCCTAATCATCGACCCTAGTTGGTCTGATCGTTCGGTTTCAAAACTTTGATGGCACGCTGTACTGTGATACAAATCGTGAGCAACACTGATGCGAATGCTGTCTCCATGCCTATGAATTGCAAGCTCTGATGATGGTGATATATAGCAATGACAGAGTCAGATTTTGGTTACGTCCTGAACTCAGTGAGACAGTGAGGTTATCTGGGCTGGATTATAAAAATATTATCCAGATTGAACTAAATTTATCCGGGTTGTACGTTAGATATTTTTCTACACTTTGAGCTGAAACTTACCCTGTTCGGAGTATAGCTCCGCCCCGTGATATATAGTATGTAGGTACACTACACTACAGGTTTGTTTAGCTTAGTTTCAGCTGATGATAAACTGGCTACTTTGAATTGATTTGATTTTTGCGTACGTAGGTCGGTGTACCTGCACGGCGACCAGGGGTAGTCAAGCCGGGTGACGTTTGCGTGGAGCGCCTTCTGCACATCTGGGTGGTTGAGGTAGGCCTCCACGTAATAATCCGTGCACGGATCAAAGCTCTCGATCTGGGCACGTCACGTAGGATCCAAGTTAATTTCATTTCCCTATCGATCAATCGGTAGTAGTACCACGCTACTGTACTGGTAGCATCTCGTCTCGATCGTGGCGGGGCTTACCGATGTGGTGACCGGCGGCGTGACGAGGCCGGCAGACTGGCAGTTTGGCGCGTAGATGTTGTAGATGTCGATGCCCTGGAGGCTCTCGCTGGCCTCCCCGATGGCGTCTTGGCAGAGCTTGTTCGACGTCGCGCCGGCGGTGAAGTTGCAGTGCTTGCTGATGCCGTCGGCCACCTCGTCGGAGATGAGCGCGTGCGTCCAGAAGAAGTCGTACATGCCCTTGGCGTCCGTCCGTTGGTTGATCACCGCGTTCCCAATCTTGATTAGTCGTACCGTGGTCGAACGCACCCACACGACACCCACTGATGGTTAGTACTCGTACGTAAGACTTTTGACTAAGCAGCAGTGGCAATACAGCTAATTAATGTCCAGCTTGACTGCTTGTCGACGTACGTGCTGCGTACGCACGTACCATGATGCCTTTGAGGTTGATGTGGGAGGAGGACCTGCCGCGGAGGATGGCGTGGGCGAGCTGCGGCACGTAGTGGCCGGCGTAGCTCTCGCCGGCGATGTAGAAGTGGCGGTCCTTGTACTCGGGGAACCGCTCCATCCAGTTCACCAGGAACAGGTACGCGTCATCCGCCGTCCGGTTGTCCCCGCTCCGGCTGTAGTCCGCCGTCGTGTTCGAGTACGAGAACCCCACCCCGGCCGGGCTCTCCAAGAACAGCACGTTCGCCACTGCACGTCATCACGCGCAATTACCAGGAGTTACACAAGTGTGGGACGCGCGCGTGTGGAGGTGACGCGCGTACGTACGTACGTACCGTGGTTCCAGGAGTAGGGGTTGCGGTAGAGCGTCTTGCCGTCGCTCATGACGCGGAACGGGCCGAGCTCCTCCATGGCGCCGTACCCCAGCGACGAGCACCCGGGGCCTGCAAACGCACGGTGACACGCGCGGGCACACGTGAAAACCGGACCCTCACACGCTCTCAACTCTCAAGGCGATCATCAGTCATGTGCCACACGGCCACACTTACCTCCGTTGAGCCAGAGGAGGAGCGGCTTGGACGCCGAGCCGTTGCCGATGGCTTCGGCGAGGTAGTAGAACAGCGCGCGCCCGGCCGCCGCGTCCACCGTCACGTACCCGGCGTACTGCGCGAAGTCCACGCCGTGCGGCTGGCCGGGCAGCGCCTCCACGCGGTCGGACTCCTTGCTCCCGACAGCTGCCCCCGCCGTCTCCGCGTGCGGCATCTCGGTCGGCGCGGGCGCGCTATCCGTAGACACGGCCAGCGACTCGTCTGCCCACGACTGGCGCGCGGACTGCGACCAGCGCAGCCGGTCCAGGTAGTCGCCCTGCCGCGTCCGCGCCATTGACGCGGCCGTGCTGGAGGCCAGCGCGAGGCATTGTAGTATCAGCAAGAACAGTACGGTCCTAGGAGTGGTAGCCTTGCTCCTCCTCATGGTGCGCTCGTGTCGGTACTGTTCTATCCGGTGGTTATGGGACGGGGCGTGCACACTGGGGACGGTGGGTGCCTGTGTCAAAAGTCCTATTTATAGGAAGAGAGTGCAGGTAAATGAAGTTACAAATTTACCCTTAGAGTTTATCTCATTTCTAAAAATATCTATGTCATTTGCTTCACGCATGCCTCGCCATGTTCAAGGCTCAAGAGATGGTTCATGGTTAGCTTCAAACTTCGTCCGAGGTTGGTCCCCGACCCCATCGAAGTTGGCTTTGCGTATCTTGTCTGGGGTTGTCCTCGCATACCTCGCCTTGAGGTTGGTCTTATGTACCTTATTCAGGGTTGGCCTCGGACCCCTTCAGGTCTAGTCTCACATACTTCAACCGGGGTTGGCCCCCGACCCCTCCAGGGTTGGTATCGCGTACTTCGCCTAAGCGTTGATCTAGCAGACTTGGCTAGAGGTAGACCTTCCAATGGGCGCCGATGTTCTCGGGTTATCGTGGGCTCAAGATAGCACGGATACCCTCCCCCAACAACTACGGTTACTCTGTGTACCACTTCACCAAGCTCTTGCATTTGATGGATAATATATTTTTTTCCCCATCAGATTCTACTGGACTTGTTAATTCGTCATGCAGTGATAATTTGATCGAAGATGCCACTGTCAAGAAACTAGTTGGGCTACGAAGGAATTTTCAGTGGTTTCATCCATATCCGTCACACATTTTCTCCTGGTAGACGTGGATTTGATTGATCCGGCATTGAAAGTTCAAAAGAAACATTTATTGGCGAAAGGAAAGTGGAATAACCTTTAAGATTCAAACTGAAATTTTAGGCACTGACCAATTACAGTCTTACAGATGACCGCGAAAACAGAAGAGATGGAAATTCACAAGAAAAATACAGTAAAGAAACAAAACTTGGTTGTCGTTGATGTGGAACTCCCCAATGGAAGGACAGCACCGTTGTGTCTTGAATTCTTTTCTGAATTGCTTCTTCTCCTTAATGAAGCAATAGGTAGCTCTCATGCTTATTCTCATCAGGAGGGGAAAATCTGAATGTGATACAAGCCTTACAAGGAACTTGCGCTCGCTGTATTTTCCAAATAATCTATGGACAGGTCTTAATCGCGCTGATGTCTTATTCAATAAAGCGATAGGGTGAATCGTAATCATCTAGACGTGTTGAATTCTTTAAAAAAAACGCGTTGTTTTTGGCCACGACACCGATAGTGTAGACTATATATGTGAGCCCATGTGAAGATTATTTTATGGTGTTTGATGAGTATTTAATTTTATTATGTAAATGGTGTCAAAGTTTGAGTTTAGTTTTTGAGAATTGTATTTTCAGAGTTGTTGTTTGTCTCTGGTGGTTTAACATCGTGTAGGATCGACTACTGCAATTAGAGTGGAGTGAATGATTATCACCGCTTTTGGAGTCTCCTGATGATCGATGATGCTTTCGACCTCTCGATGATTAATCGCTTGATCAAATACCTACTGTACGATTGTTTGATCAACTGTTTTGCTCGACCGCTTGCTCGATCGACCGATCTGTTCGACCGCTTCGCTTGATCGCTTTGCTCGTTGTCGTATGATCCAAACCATCGGCAATCACTAGCACACTTCAAGCAAATCAAGAACTAGGTTGATTCAAAACTATCTTTATTGTTGTAATTTCGTGGATTTATAAAGTACCATCACAAGCACCCCCTAAAAGTCTTCTCGATGAAAGCCCTCTCAAAACCCACAGGTTAGCCCATACCCTCTCTTGCTTTTATAGGCTAATATTCAAATTGTGTTCACCTCAACTACGAACATACAACTCTATTTCTTTCGAAAATCAAGGGACCTGAAACCCTTCCGAACACAGATTTTAACTAAACTTCAAATCTTCTTAGTTATGGACTTCATCCACAACTTCTAACTCACTACATGACAAAGCCTCTAGGATAGCACCTTCTATATCTTCATCACACACCATCAACTTCCGTGTCGAAGCCTCCAAAAACGCATCTCCTATAGCCTCTTCACACATCATCACCATTCGTGTCAAAGCCTCCTGGTCCCCACCCTCCTCGTGGCCACCCTATAGGTCATATTTATAGTTATGAGGGAGAATGTTTGCACAAATATCTCGTTGAGCCATCTACCAACGAGGCTATACTTGTCTTTTCCTTAGCATGTCCTACATGAGCCTGCTTTTTAATTACATACATACTTGGGCTTACGGATGATGGGTAAGGTGGAAGCTACTTCCCTAACAATTTTCTATTTCATGTTCTGGAAATTGAATGTATCTATAGTCTATTTGAACAGATAAGCTAGCTACCCAAATTGGTGTCTACATACGTAGAGAAAACGGTGCTATGTTATAAACAATAATAAGGTAGATAAGACGGCTCTGAATGTAAGATAAAACTAGGAGCTCCATCCTTCTCGTTTTTCGAACAACTAGGAGCCCCATCTGTCAGTGTTTGATCGGTGCACAGAACCGTCTGCGTGTAAATTTCACCAAACAAATCGTCCCGTGCACGCCATCTCAAAATTCTGTACCACACATCATAATGTATTCTCCGAATCCATTGATACATCATGATCCGAGTTAGCAGTACCGCACTGCAGTAGCATATATGCTCGCAGTGCTAGCTTCGCCATCGCATAATGCAACTGAAGATGCTTTCTGCAGGCCAGCCCGTGAGTCATGCAGACACATGAGCCCAACGACAGCTTAGATGCGCAGCGCCGACAGGTCGCTCCTAATGCCGAAATCAGCTTTTCTGTTTCCTTCTTCGTATTTTCCTCATGTTTCTGTCGATGTGACAAACATTTAAAGCACTCTTTTTATCCTTCTTATATTCTCTCATGCTCTAGATATTTATCACGTCGACAAAAACAAAAAAAAAACACAAAGAAGAAAACAGAAAAACCGCGTTCCCTAATGCCGGCCGGTGTGGCCTCAACCGATGTCTAAACCCGGTCACGATCGACGTCGATCCTAATAGTGGGCACCAATGCGTGCGTGGATATGGAAGTGGCGTTGGTCGCATCACCACGCACAAATTGGCGCCGAGAATGGTGCACTAACCGAGCATTTGGACTCCCATATTCGTATCGTTGTCTAAAAATTGTGATTCTTATACCATACCATATTACCATAGGTCTAACAGTTTGCGAACTGTTTGTGTCTAATTCTGTTATAATGTTTTTTATTTTAGCCCCTCTAATACTAATTCTTATAAAACATAACTTATTCAAGCTTAAAACGTACGATAATTGATACCTATCACCAGTCATGCCCTTCTAACTTAGGGCATATAGAGGGTCTTAAGCCACCTTAAGATCAACCTTATATATTACAAGGGTGACCTTAAGCAGACTATAAGCAAAAAAGGCTTAAGGCTGGTCCTCAAACTAAAGATCTGGCCACAAACATTAAAATACAATTTTTCTTTATCTGCTGAGTGGGACCATCTTAAGACCCCTTGGGTTATATACACTATGGTATCGGTCAAGGTTTAGATGGAACTCACCTTAAAGTCTCTTGAGTTATACACACTATGTGCCTTTAGTGGGAGACAAGCTATGCGAAAGAGCGAGCTGGCACTGCAAATAGGTGGGCCCAGGCGGCTGTCGAGGCAGCGGTCTGCCGAGCTACCCAGTAAACTGACTGATCAACTAGATATTGGTGATTCTAGTTGTAAGGTACTGGCCGGTTGTTTATATAGGTTTATGGAAATTAATATGTATATATGTTAATTAAGCGAGGCATCAGATCAAGCATGCAAAATTAAGGCATGAAAATATAATGTTTTTTTGCCAATTTGTTGATCTGACATGACAAATAGTTATGATAATTTGCAAGCTTAAAGGTTTACTCATTTCGATTTGAGCTTCTAGTTTCTAATTTATTTTTCACTATTCCTAAATTTCATCTTTTTCTGGTATTTTAGTTTTTTTAGCTTTTTTGCCGTTTCTTTTTTCCCATATCGTTTGTATTATCCATAATAGGCAAACATGTTTTTTATTTTTAATTTTTTTAAATTTAATTATACCAAATAAGCCACCATCAGTTACAGTGTAATTTTAGTCAGCTACAGTAAAATTTTAGCTATAAACCATTTTTAATCTAAATGCGCTACACCTAAATCACTCAAATAGTCAGATAGTGGTGTGGTTGATTCATGGATCACTTGCATTTGTTTATGTTTGATTTCATTGTGTCATTCACCTGCCAAGCACCACCGATTGATATATATATCTAGAGCTTATAGGTTGCACTTACTAAAATTGGCAGATGCATGCACTTGTTGATCTGTTTTCATATGGTCCTAGCTATTCCTAATGCTAGGACGTGCGAACAAAACTGCCAACGAAAGATATAGTGGCTCATCGCCTTTAGAATAAACACATCGCTAGCATTGCTGCATCTGATGACTCTCAATACATGTTTGTGGTCCTCATACATGTTATGAACAAACTGTAGTAGTCATTCGATCGTCCATGACGCCATGCTGCTCCACTCTCGAACACAATACGGCGCAGCCAGTCGACCTGCAACAACGGACGAAACATGTTAGCTTGTACGCTTGAACAGTAAGATATAAATACAAACAGTATGATACAAATGCAAATATGAGGAGGCACTTAAAGTAGATACAAATGCGAACATAAACAAATGCTATTTTTCATCGATTCTTGTTTCTTCACATAGCAAATAAATATATCATTCATGAAATTATCATCAATTAATTGAAAAGTCAATTAGATATTTATATGTTTAATAGTTCAAGAATGATATGATAGAAAAAAGCGTCGAGTGTCTTACTTGACATTGTGTTCAAATACTACAACTTTGCCTTCGATTTGCAATGAGGTAGGCTAGTGTTCTAACATTAAAACTATAAGTCTTAACTCAACAATTTAACAAAAATCAATCAACAATCGTCATATTAAAAGCCTAATTCACAAATGTAGCCCATGTTCTTGAAACAAATTAGAAGAATTGAGAGAAATTTAAAGCAAAATACATACTGATCAGATGAACTTAAACTTCCTTCAGCTGACGATAGTACAGGGGCAACAGGGACCAGGCAGCGCCATGGCGAGATGGCAGGCGAGGGCGACTGGTGGCGCTGATTTCTCTCATTCTCCGATGACAAGTCGCTACCTAGCTGAGTGCGACTATGCAACGGACGTGGTGCATATCTCTTGGCCGATCATGCGAGATGAATAGACGTCAAGGGCTATTGCGAGGTGACATGGTGCAGAATCGATCAAATGGACATCGTGGCCTATTATGGTCCTCCCTCGTAGGCTGGCTCAATGGCTAGCTTGGTCTGTTGTAGTTGTCTCATGGATTGAGGGATGCAGAGACTCCTCGTTGACTATTGCTAGCTAATGGGAATTTGGGTTGCTAGTACTTAGGGCATGTTTGGCAGAGCTCCACCAGCTTCAGATCCACCTAGATCCACCCAGATCCACCATGGAGCAGCTTCACCGTGGATCTGGGTTTCATCCCAGTGTTTGGTACTGCTCCACCACGAATCTGGACTAATATACAATTATAAAAACATATTCAGGAGGCACAATGAAAAATGAAAAAAAATCTTCTTCCTCGGATCGGATTAGAAGAATCCTATCAAATAAAAAAAAGATTCCCCTCTCGTCCGAGACGCAGAGAGCGCGGCGGAGAGCTCTGCACGAATGGCGTCGCGGCCGGAGGGGGAGGAGCCGGTGGTGATCCACTCGTGGTCGGCGTCGCGCTCCCTCAGCACCAGCCTCATGTACTCCTTCGCCCAGGTCAGCCTCGGCCACGGCCACGGCCACATATTCAGCGGCGGCGCCCACCGCGGCGCGCACGCGCGGCGCGGCCACGGCCGCGGCATGGCCACGGCAGCACGGCGTGGGCACGCCGCCACGGCCGGCGCGCACGCGCCACGACGCAGTCGGGCGGCGCGCGCGCGGTGGTGGGGTGGCCGGGGTGGACGCGGTGGTCGGCCGCGATGGCTGTGGTGGCGGTGCTCGCCGGCCGCAGTGGAGGCGAGGACGGTCGCGATGGGGACGACGGACACAGTACGGGCGAGGAAGAAGCGAAATAGAACAAAACGAATCGTTTTTTTTGTGTAATCAGTGGCATGGTGGGTAATTTTTCCCAACTCCATCAAACTTGATTTTGGTGGAGTGTCAGACCCAGATTTTTACAATCTGAATCTTACTGTGTTTCACTGCACTATTCCCTGGATCAGTAGTTAGTGCACACAGGTACATTGCTGAATCATTTCATACATCGCATAATCAACCATTATATTACATAAACTGAAATACACCACGTCGGGTGATAGAGTTTACAAAAGGGGCCGATTATGCCAATTGTATTTATTACAATCATGCACAGCGGAATCATAGCAAAAGCAAACCCAAATCCATAGGCAAGCGACTGGAAGGTACTGTGTGCATTATATGTCACCAGCTAACTAGTAACATACGTGCACACAACGCCGGATGTCCACTTGTCCATGTCTAATCAACGAAGCCTACGCCTTAGTTTCCTTCGTCGTTCTTCTCCTCCGTAGCGGGAGCTTCCTCGTAGGCGTAGTGGTCTTGCGCTCCTGGTTCTGGATTGTTGCCGCAAAGCGAGCGTGAGCACTCCGACCCCGTGCTCAGCGAGCCAACACACAGAATGCAGTATATAACATGTATGGCTAATCAAAGGATGGCTCAGGTTTATTTTATTTTTGCGAAGAGTGCTTTTGAATACAATTATATAAAAAT
This sequence comes from Dendrocalamus sinicus, assembly GCA_036346575.1. Taxonomy (NCBI): domain Eukaryota; kingdom Viridiplantae; phylum Streptophyta; class Magnoliopsida; order Poales; family Poaceae; genus Dendrocalamus; species Dendrocalamus sinicus. The sequence goes on along the minus strand of CM070660.1, from coordinate 2,145,281 downwards.
TTCCTAAGACCTAGCATTTTGATCACACGTATATGTTGAATGCAGTAATAATAGTGATTCAGATTCCATCCACCATTACATGGCATCTGCACCATATAGCAATTTCTTCAGCGTTATAGCCGCTTAACTTACCACTGGGACGACACTCAGGACAATTCCAAACTAGGGCCTCACACTGCCCTCCACTTTTTCATTCCCATCCACAAAGCATTTTGAAATAGAACTATATCTGGTTAAGTTCCCATGTCTGCCCTTGACCGTGGGCACGACTATTCGAATAGTTTTGACTCTGCAGAGTTTGTACACTTTCACCACAAGAGACAATCAACTCGTTGCCCCACACGATTCCTTAGTCATGTGGTTGAGCAGACCATCACAGTGACTTTTCAAAGTACCTCGCCCCTTCCATCATTTCACCCTATGGGTCGTTCCCACTTGCGATGGGTCCCATACGTTGTGCGGGATGTTCTCCTTCGAGCGTCTAGCGGTGGCTCCCCACCCCGCTAGCCCGCCACGCAGTGAACTTCACCCCACCGGTGTTCCATTCAAGCCGTCACGCATCGCCGCTTGCACATCCTCACACCGTCTCCTGGAAGGATGACTTTCAGGGTCCGGTAATTCTACTAAGCCAAGTTGTAATTTACAGACTTGTGGTTGTCCGTGTCGTACAGGTTGACATGACAAGATTCGGTCCTTATTGGTATCCGGGCGGTCTACCACTAATCCACTTTGTGCCTCCATCGCACCACACCTGTGCATCCACCGCACCACACTCTCACACCATCGAACCCATCCGCCTGATTTTAAAGCATGTTGGGGTTTTTGAAACATACGATAATCATATCCATCATTTATCAGTCATTACCACCATGACCGCCCGAACAAATTTTCTCATGAATAAATGTGATGCTCGGGGCAATTTCTTGCCCCGGATTCCTATTCAATGCTAAGCATGGCATATGGTTACGGACTTATTTTCGAAATGTTACTATTATATTTTTGCTAGGGCGACAAGGTTCACACATTCAAATACTCAAAGGAGGGGGTAATATTATTCAAGGTAAACAACGGCATATAACTAGAATATCAAATTTAGCATGCATTTGCATAAAATAACAGCAATGCAATTTGTTAATTTAAAACAAAGTAATTTGCAGAAATGTAGGTTCAACATGATCAAAGTATTGACTCGCCTGGGTTACAGTGGTCGGGTGCTGGATTATCCGGATCTCCTAGTGCTGCTGCCTCGAATTTTTCCTCCTGAGCTTCGTATGCTATTTAATCGTGCGAAATACCCAAATAAAAGAAAAGCAATCAATCACTCAAAAGATCACCAGAAATTCATATGAACTCTAAAAATTATGATTTCAGTTCCATTGGACAGATCTTGATTTTAGATGAATTTAGAATTTTGTCCCATTTGATTTGGAGTTAAAATGAATAAGTTATGATTATTTGAAGTTCTCAGTTCAGTTTATTCCAAATATTCTCAATTTCTGACAGTGGGTCCCACTGGCATTTTCAGATTTATTTTTAATTTTCCTTTTTATTTACGTTCTGTGCTATTGACATGTGGGTCCGGTTACTGTTCATGGGGTCCACCTGTCAGCATGGCTGGGTGCAGATGTGCCACTGACATGTGGGGCCCAGCGGTCAGCGACAGCTCTGTCTGCAGTGGCTGACATGTGGGGCCCACCTGTCAGTCGGGGAAAATAAAAGAATTCGCTCAACCGCGCGCGCGGAGCCGGGGCTCGAACACGCGACGCGGGAGCAAGGGGGGAGGAGAGAGAGCGCTGCGATAACCAAGTGGCGGGAGGCATTGCCTACCCTTATGGGCAACATACCCTTTGAGGTAGCTCGGGAGGCGGCGGCAGAGGAGTCGAGGCGGCGGCGCGGCGGCAGTGGTGGCGGAAAGGGCTGGGGCTGCGTGATATATAATCCCGCGAGACGGCGATGCTCTGGGTAGACGGCCGGGTGGCGGTGCGGTGGCGGGCGGCGGTGTGCGGCGGCGGCGGCAGGGAAGGCGCCGAGGCCGGCGATGTTCAGCGACGAGAGGTCCGGTGAGGAGGCGGTTAGCCGCGGGCTCCGCAAGCTCGGAGCCGGGATTGCCGGAGGTGGCCGGGAGCGGCGGGGAGGGTGGCGCCGGAGCTCGGGAAGAAGGAGGGGCCGGCGGGGAATTAAGGCACCACAGCGCAATTGCGGGCACGGGAGGGAAAGAGAGAAGCTTTGCGGCGTGATTACACTCCCAGGAGGGGCTTTTATAGCCAGGAGAGGCGCGTCTGGCGAGAGCCACGTTCAGCCCTCCGCTGTTCATGCCGGCGAGAGGGGATGAATCAAATCTCCCCGAGATTTTGTAGGGGAGAGAGGGCGGAAGAGGTGCTTCCCCCCTCCTGTAGCCGTACTTTTAAATTTGCCCGCGAGGTGAGAGAATGGGCGACGGATTTGCTGCGCAGAGAGCGCGGCGTGAGGAAGGATTGCGTCGCGCCGCGTGGAGAAGAAGAGGAAGGAGAGCGACGACTGGCGGGCGGGTCCACCGCCGAGAAAGAGGCGCGGTTGGAGCGGGCCACCGGCCAGCGGGAGAGCGCCCGGCGCGTGGGGCCGCGAGGCAGCGAGGCACGGTGCCGGCCACAGCGCGGCGCGGCCGAGGCAACGCGAGCGACCGGCCGCGCGGTCCACGCGGCGGGAGGAGGGACGCGGTCGGCGCGGGTCCACCGGGCAGAGGCGAGCAGCGCGAAGCGGTGGATGGGCGCAGCGGCTAGGTGTCGCGCATCGGGGCCGTCGGTGGCGGCTCGAGAGAGTTTTTCTCCTTTTGTTTTTAAGGATTTTCGAAATGCCCAGATAATTGAATAATCCTCTAAAAATATGAGATCAGTTCCAAAATTTCAGAAAAATTCATAGAAGCTCATGAGGACCTTCGGACTTATCAAAATTATTTTCAGCTATGGTTGGTATTTAATTTATTTGATTCCTTGCTATACATAGTTGTATGCATACATATACATACACATGAATTTGTATTTCTTAACATTTTTATTTTGCTTACCAAAATTTCTAGGGAAGATACTTTATGCTTATTTACCCTTTTTCCTTTATTATTTTGTAGATCATCTTTTCAGATTCTTTATTTGATGCTCATGTTTTGTTATTTTTATGTGTTGATTTCTTCCCTCTTTTTAGTTTTGAAATTCATTTTCATTTACAAAAAGCCAATAAACTCCAAATTCAAATAAAAAGCAAATAAAATAATCCAAAAACTCTATAATTTACTATTTACCTTTTTCCGGATGTTACATGGAGCACCCCTTGAGGTGCTCCATGGATTTGGTGGATCTGGGAGCAGATCCACTGTTTTCGTGGAGCAGATCCATGGTGGAGCTGCTGGAGTTAGAAGTGTTTGGCTGGGAAAATTGAATTTGGATCTGTTTTTCGTGGATCTGGAGCTGGTGGAGCTCTGCCAAACAGGCCCTTAATTCGTTAGGCTTCAAGAAAAGATCCGAGTGTACTGAGTTTAGGCTGAGGTTCACACATAAACTAGAGGTACTAAGCCCTACTTAAAAAATTTGGACCCATTGCATGTTTGGCTTCAAGAAAAGTTTGTATTTGTATCCTACTGTTTGCACAGTCTAACATATTTTGTTCATCGTTGCACATCGATCGACTGCATCGCATCATGTCTTCATGTTTGAGAGTGGAGCTACACTACACCGTGGATGATCAAGCATGATCGAATAAACTGCTCGACTCCGTCCGTAGTATGTGCTAAGATGTCAAACACGTTATGAGACCCATCAGCTACGATTATGCTAGCGGCGTGTTTACCCTAGAAGACGACTGCGTCATCGGCCGAGCATTAGGAATAGCTAGACATGAAAACAGGTCAACAAGTGCGTGCATCCGCCGATTTTAGCACGTACAACCTATAAGCTCTAGATATATATCGATCGGTGGTGCTTGGCAGATCACTGACACAATGTTCAAACATAAACAAATGCAAGTGATCGATGAATTGACCACACCGATATCTGACTGACCGAGTGATTTAAGCTTGCAAATAATCAGAACTATTTGTCATGTCAGATCAACGAATTTACAAAAATAAAACACATTATATTTTCGTACCTTAGTTTTGCATGCTTGACCTGATGCCTCGGTTAATGAACATATATACATATTAATTTCTATAAACCTATATGAACAACCGGCTAGTACCTTACCACTAGAATCACCCATACCTAGGTGGTGATCGGTTCGGCTGAAAAGCTCATGGCTTATGGCTGAAAACATCAGAATCGGTGAAAAAAAACATCAGAAGTGACATAGGCTTATTTAGCCTAATTAAATTTAAAAAAATTAAAAATATAAAAAAAATGTTAGCCCATTACGTATAATACAAACAAATACGGGAAAAAAAGAACCGGCAAAAAAACTCAACCAAAAGCCAAAAGTTCAGAAAAAGACGAAACTTATGAATAGTGAAAAATAAGCCAGAAACCAGAAGCCGAAGCCGAATTGATCAAGGCCCTAGTTCAGTCAGCTTACTGCATGCGTGCTATGGCAGCTACATTTAATTAAGCACTGCACAATCGCTGGCCGGGCCGCTGCAGCCTGCCGAGCTGGGTAGCTCGGCGGGGCTGCTGCCTCAGCCGCTCGGACCTGCCGGCCTGCCGTTCCAGCTCTCCCTTTCGCACGGCCGTCTTTTGATTGTCGTCTATGGTACTTTCTGAGTTCAAAAAAAAGTTATTTTTATAAAAACAGATATTAAAAAGGCTAAAATAAAAAATGTTATAATAGCGCTAGACATAGAAGAAGACTATTTTTGTAAAAACGGACATTGAGATGCTAAATTTAAAAAAGTTATAATAATACCAGATACGTTAACAATTCTACGGTTCGCGTGGGTACGAGACCTGTCGAATAAGCCGAGAGATTAATTAGATTGTGCAATCAGAGACAGAATGCTACTGTTGTCCACTGGAGCAGATGAGACCAGAAGGCGTGAGACATGGCCATCCCTGACTTAGCCCCGTGGTCAATTGGCGAGGTCATTCTGTATCCAAGGTCGTGCCGTGAAATTTAAAGGTCCTGTACAAAGCTCTAAGTGAAGTCTAAACCAAAGTACTAAATATAGCCAAAATAATATATGTATTGCAGAGCAAATGCGATATATCAAGAATGTGTTGCTTGCTATTCGCTAGATGAATGGACATTGGACGAGCCGGCCGGCCGGCGCTCGGCGGAGACGAGACGAACACGAACTGACGAAGTCACGAATACAAGAGAGAATACGAAACGCTAGCAATTAGCAATGAATGACGATGCCCTTCTAGTTAGGGATAGAATCTTGAAAACCTGAGTTTTTCAAATTTGCTTGAGGTATTTGTGGATATCTACTATCATTACGCTGTGCTAATTTTCTAAAAAAATTGCAACATTCTCGGTTTTATTTTCTCGCGGTGGATAATTCTCTGCTGAAGAGCTAGCGAAGCTGCAAACTCAAAGCGAAGCGGAGGCTGTCGATAAAGGGGCTTGAGTTGCAGCAGGCAGAAAAGGGCAAAAAACCAACAATAAAGAACAAGTCCAACGGGAAGTCCTCAAAATCGAAGAGCAAGCTGGTGGAACTTGGCAACGAGAACAGCTCGGCCATCGATGATGAAGCGACCGAGGCCGATGAGCTGTAGCGTTTGCATGTAACAGGGCCCTGGAAATTGGGGGGCCCTGTACGGGTGCACGGGCTACACGTCCATAGGCCCGGCCCTGACCATGGCTAGAAGGTGATGCGCCAAAGCTCATCCCCCTAATGGCCTAATCTATTTGCGATCACTAGTAGAAGAAACAGATCAGGTCACGGCGACATGTGAAACATCAACTGAATTAGAGCACTAAGAGGCAAAATATCCAACTCCACCCAGTTCGGAGAATTCGTGGCTCTCTCGATCAGATTGCAAGGAATCCAATTACAACCAGATAGGCTAGATATCATTAGGTGGCACTAGATAGACCATAGTCGGTACACTTGCAAATCTGCATATATTGCACAATTTCAAGAAAGTTACGATACCTACAACACAAAAATCATTTGGAAGGTGAGGGCAGAAAATTAATGCAAATTATTCACTTGGATTCTTGTCCAAAACAAGATCCTAAGGTGGTGCTCGATCGGGCTGAATTTTGTGGCTTATGGATGACTTTTCATTATAGCTAGCTGAAATTACATTGTAGCTGATGATGGTTTATTTGGCATAATTAAATTTAAAAATTTTAAAAATAGAAAAAATGGTTATCCCACTATGTATAATGCAAATGAATATGGGAAAAAGAATCAGCAAAAAAGCTCAAAAAAATCAGATAAGTCGGAAAAAGACAAAATTTAGAATAGTAAAAAATAAACCAAAATACAGAAGTCCAATCCTAAACGAGCAGGGCCTAAAGATGAACAACCTAGCAATCTAAGGATGGCTATATCACCAATCATGTCTCATGTGCAATAATCACCATAAAACAGGACACCACCTTTGCCTCAATTGCCCCTTTGCTTTAGAGGTGTGGACCCTCGTGCTAGAATGGTATAACTTTGATACTATACAATGATTCCAACCCTTGAACTATGCTAGCATTATCGACTGGTGGCGATAAGAGTCCGGTGCCATCCCAAGAGCCCAAAGACGTGATCTCAATGGCATCGCAACCTACATCATGTGAAATGTCTGGCACAAGGGTCTTTCTCACGTTTATTTTCCGAGAACTGGTTTGGTACATTCAGTTATTCTCTGCCGTTCAATGTAGCCTATCCAACGGTTGTCATGATTTTAACACCTCCGGTGTTTGTAAGTGGTGTGTAGGGGTGGTGCTAGCGAAATGGGCAAATAAGTAATTTTGCCCGAGAACTAAGGTTGATCGGGTTGGGATGCACCACGGCTTCTCTCCTCACGACGGCAACCGTCGCGCTGATGCCCGGACTGTCGCTTTTATACCATGGGGAGCATCGGAAGACGACCTTCTCGAGGCTCCGAAGGTGCGTGATGCCCATAGGATAGTCGCTTGCCAGACAAGCGTAGAACTTGAACGCTAGGAGTTTCAGGTTCGGCATGGCCCCTGGCCCGAAGGTTACCGTGGTACACGGGAATCAACGCAGAAGCTCTCAAGCCTTGCGAACCCTTCTTCACCGCTGATGGGGATCGGCTCTCTTGGGAGGACTTCAAACCTTACCACCAGAGTCTGCAGGTTGGGCATCTCCTTCCCAAGAAACTTGGCGCCATCCTCTCCAAGTTTGCAGAGCCTGATGTCCAAGGAGGAGAGAACCTTGAAGTATTCTTTGATCAGCGGCGGAATACACATGTGTCTGCCGGGGACCTTGAATACCCCAACAAGTGGAGGCACCGTGCCCAAACCGAAACGAGCAAAAACCACGATGGACAGGACCTCCCTGCAGTCCTGCACCTTGCTAGCTTAGACGCCCTCAGGAAACTTGACACCTTGGCGGGAATCGTTGTCACCAGCAAGCACACCACACGCACTGATTTTGCAATCTGACCTTTGTGTCCCGTACGTCCAGAGTCTCCAGATGCTGCGGTCCGCCGATTTGCGGTGGAAGCTCGCTGATTGGCGGTCCACATATGTGCCCCAGATGAGCGTTCTGTAGATCCTCAACGTCTTCAAGCTCCAGCGCTCGCAGGCGTTCAAAACGCTTGAAGGGGACTGTACTTGCGTTCAACGTGAAGCTACCAAATTAATTGTACAGTTATACCCCTCATTAATTAACGGCTAGATGCAGTGGAGGTGTTAACACCTCCAACACCTCTACGTGGACCGAACCAGGGCTCTTATTTTCCTAGCCTCCTTTTCGGTTGGTGTTGTATTTTGCTTTGCAAGGGCTCGCTCCTCTTTGTTATTCTGTTTGTAAATCTCTGTTCTTTCTTCAATTGATCGGTATAACTTTTGCCTTTATTTTTTTAAAAAGGAAGAATGAACAAGGCTAGGGCTAAAGGAATCGCCTTCCCTTAGCTCTAAGATAATGCCATTAGCCTTACTAGAGATAACATTACAAGTAGTAGTAGACTGGAAATTGGAATTGACTATGCTTGAGATAACATTTTGCATCTGGTTATTCTCTGGGGTAGTTCTTGGGTCCCTTTCCATTGCAATAATACTCTCATGGAAAGGAGACATACAGTCACTTCAGCCACCACACTAGCTCCTGGCATCATCTACGAGTCAAATCATTTGCGGCAGGTCGAAATCGACGACCAATCCTGCCCACTGTTGCCAGTTGCACTCACGCATTGATCGGGAGACGCGATGATTCCCCAGTTTGCTCTATGTCGCAAGGTGACACTAATCTTCTCGATGGATAACATTTCCAGATTCTACGTGATACAGTCGTAGTGTTCTTGCAAGCGAAAGGTGGACGGCACGCCGCCGCATTCAGTTGCAGGCGGCAAAACTTTTCTGTTCCTACTTTCTACTCCGTGCACACGCTCCGGCCGTCAGAGCTGTAAAAATATTTTTATGGTCGCCGTCTTCGGCGGCGGCGTCGTCGTCGTCGTCTAAAGTTGTTCGGTGTTCAGCTTTGTCCGTTTGACTGTCCCACTGATATTGGAAGCTTCCTGGCTGCAGTCTGAACATTTTGGTAGTTAGCAGCATCTCTTTTGAGGCACAGGGAGGTAGGACTCCGGCAGGAGCATGATTTGTAATATGGCAAGAAAAAAAAATCACATTGTTGATTTGATTGGGCGGCTTCTGCCTTGTGCTTGTGGTGGAGAGAGACAATCATCCAACTGGTTATTGTCGGGAGCTGCTGGTCAGCTGGAGCAGTTGAGTTATTAGCCAGTTACAGGGGCAAAAGCCTTAGCCTTCCTATGCGTGAAACTGTGTTCTCTTCTCCGCGACACATTGCTCTTTATGTCATGTGTATCAAATTATTAACTCATGCGTGTAATGGAAATGGAGGAGTATATATAGTTAAGACGTAGGCAAATCATCTCCCATAGCCATAACAGAGGTAGGTTCTTCTTCTTCTTCTTCTTCTTCTTCAATTTTCTAAGATCTGTGTAGACAATTTCAGAAAACATCACATTTACTGTAGAGATCTAGCAAATTAAAGAATATTTATATTGGCTTTTGTTGATGATTTTTTTGGTTTATAAATAGCAATTTCTTGTAGAGAAGCTTGTAGATAGAAAGACACTTACGTGCGACTTTGACTGGTATAAATAAAATCACTATAGTGTGTATTACAATCGACTAATAGACCCTGTCTTGAAAAGAAACTCTATTTGAAAGCTATGTACTATAGAGAAATCATTTACTATAAAAAAACAGTTTTTAGAAACCAAATTGAACATGCTAAGTTCCTTCTTCCAAATAGGGCCTGGTATAGTGGTATGGAAGTTGGTTGGTCCTAATCTTATTATGGGATTTTCAGGTGGGATTTTGCCTTACCGTAGAGTTCCTAAAAATATCATATTATGGGTAAAAGCATCCATGTGATCGCAAAGAAACAAAAATAAGTGTACCTTTTTGGCAAAATGTAGACCCCTTTTGGAGCACAAATTATAGGCTAGTTTTTTTTTTCCAAGCTTATTGTTTATGACTTCTCCTTAATAAACAGAATGATTTCTTCATTATTTTTCGAAGCGATTTATCAAAACAATCTTTTCGAAGCAGTTTATTAACATTTAGTTTATTCACACAAACGTTCATGCTAGAATCAAAAACCATCGATCACAACCGAAAAAACAGTAAAGTGCATAAAATACAAACATAAGCACGTAACCGTTCCATCCAATCTAGGAACGCGGCTTCCATGTTCCCTTCTCTGTGTTCCTCTTGTGTTTCTGTCGACGTGGTAAATATCTAGAGCACCAGAGAAATATAAAGAGGATATTTACCACGTCAACAGAAACACGAGAAAAACACGGAGAAAGGAACCGGAAGCCGCTTCCCAATCTTTAGACGACCGAGACCATTGCCAGGAGCTCCCACATCCCACGTACGACTTTTCCATTTTACTCCCCACACGCTCAAATAATTTTCCGGAAAGCCCCCCAACGCGTTCCCTTCTCCTCCCTGCTGGGTTAGTGCCTGGCCCATCCGGTCGCCGCGCCGCTGCGCCGCCCATCCGCATCACGCTCTTTGCTGTAGCAGGGTGTGTTCGCCGGAATTGGTGCACCGGGGAAGAGGCAAGATGGGCAAGGCGGCGGCGGGGAGCAACTTCACAAGAGGCGGCAAAGGAAGAAAAAAATTGGAGCACAACCTTTGCACACAAAACATAACACCTCAAGAAAAAAACAATCTAGAACAAAAAAAAAAAGGGGGCCAGATTGAACACTTCGTTGAGACTCAAAATTACTTCATTGAACACAAGAACAAACAAAAAACACAGCAAGCACCGCAAGCGATTCCGTGCTGCGACTTGAGAAAGCATAAGGAACATATAGTTTTCACTAATCTAGCACCACAACATGCAGCTTTCATTCGTACAACAAAAGGAACAAGCCGCTTTATTAATAGCATGTATAATATAGGTGTTCAGATAGGTGTTTAGTAATGAAAATTTGGTTTCTTTTACCACATAGACAGACAAGTTGCTTATTTTAAAGTATCGATGTTTAAATAAGCATCAGTGCTTATCATATGTTTATGTATATAACTATATCTAGTTAATAGATAATATAACATCTAAACACCAACAGAAGAGATGTTTGTATTAGAGGAAATAATTTTTACATAGGGTACTCGATGATGTGGCTATATTCGCTCTTTAAGCATTTATGTATAAGTATTTTGTATTGTGCATATCTTAATGTAGTAGAAAACAAGCGCCGCTGCCTCACACGCACGCTAGGATGGAGAAGCCGCGTCGTTGGAGGGGCATGCGCCGATAAGAGGACATACGGTGGTTCTGGTGTGAGGGTTGTAGACATGTCGCCGGCTAGTAGCAGCTTGAGGAAGGGGCAAGGTCACTCTCTAGGCATGTTTGATATAGCTGCAGCTTATAGGTTTTTGCTGAAAATTTTGAATTTTAGCTGTTGCGATAGAGATTACAGAGAGAGGTGCTCGCTTGCGATTTTGGCTGATATAAATGTTGGGCTTTTAATGTGTAGTACAATTAACTTATAGACCCCACCTTGAGAAAATACTCCGTTTAAAAGTTAGAAACTATAGCAAAAATTAAAAATCATTTTTAAAAGCTATTAAAGAACATGCCCATATGAAAAAAAAAGGAACAACAAGCCGTGAAGAACTATACAAATTATGACGCACGCAGAGAAAATACGAGCATTCCAAGTGAGACTACATTAAATTACTGTACTTGTACATGAAATAAGCTAAGGAAGTTGAGTACTCGAGCATCCAAAGGATAAAAAGAGAGGCAAATATCTAAGCATGGCTTATCTCATCAACCTTTCCTTTTGGTTGATACTCAATGGCATTGTTGAAATCTTGATAATGCAACCCATACCTGCCTAGATTTTCTTTCTTGTCCCTGAAATTCGAGCTAGATGATATTGCAGGAGTACCGCAATATAATCGCCCATTTTCAACACACCATCAAGACATCACCAACAGTGACCTTACTCCTGCAATATAGGCGCCCATTTTCAACACACTATCAATTGCAAGGCATCACAAACAGTGACATCTCAGACGTCTCTTACACGCTACGTGACCGAAAATCCTATGGCCCTGCTTTTTTTTTTTTCAGTTTTTAGATTTTCTATAGTAATTAGTTTTTAAATAAAGTGTTTTTTAAATAGAATCTACTAGTTAATTATAGTACATACTGTACTGACTTCATTTATATTAGCAAAAATCACACGTAGGTTTCTGTTACTCTGTAATCTCTCATATGAACAGCCCAAAAGTCACAAGCTGCAGCTAAAAGCCATAAATCTCAGCCAAAAAGAACATGCCCTATAATAACTATAGGAGAGAGGATATACTGTGTTTTATGCAAGGTGTAATATGGACATGCAAACCAACAAATGATGATGGAGTATGAGAGAAAAAGTTATGGTAAAATAATAGAAAATAGCTAGAGGTATGATTTCAGAGGCAAAATGTCGGAGATGTGTCGCTAATGTTGTCTCTAGATGAGTTAGAGTTCTTAAAGACAATCTTAAGAAATAGATTATTATATTATAGGACAAATGGCCCAATTTATAGACCAAAAGAAATGGTGTGTAACTAGTCTACTACTACTCTCTCCAGTTAAAAAATCATTTTGAACATTGATGTGGTCTTAAAACATAATTTTAACTGTTAATTTTATTATAATATATTTCTAAAATCTAATAAAGTTATAATATTATGAAAGTATTTTTCGAGACGAATTTACATATTTGATTTTCATGTATGTAATATTAATATTTAAAAAGATATCGATAGTTAAAGTTTTAAAAGTTTGACTGTATATATTCTAAAATGACATGTTTTCATAAAGTGGAGGGAGTATAAGATAATATAGTAAAACTCTACGCTACATGAACGTCCTAATGTTCCTCTCTTATCACTGGAAGTTTTCATTTCTTTCTTGCTAACAAAGACTTTACAATCCGCACTTGGTAGCAAGACACTATGAAGGATCATGTGAGAGGGTCTAGACTTATGTTGTAATAAATCATTGTAATTTGGGAGGGTTAAAAATTAAGCCTTACAATTTATCAAATTTTGGAACCAGCCTTCAGACTCTGCGGTCAGATTGGCTGGACAGCATGTCTCAACCAAGTTTTTGTATTTGGGGATTTTGAGTAGCGAGATTAGTTTGAGTGAATTAGGTTAGGGTTTATGTGTTACAGTAAATGTGGGTCAAGTTGTGAAGAACTTATGCCCGAAAACGATGTCTTTGTCTTTAGATGTGCAAGGTCATTTGAAGTCAACCACGAGGATTGGGGCTACGCTCTGTGCTCAAGCATGGCACGAGAAAGACGAAAAATATTGAAAGAAAGTTCGAGCGCTGGATTGCACCATGTGGTTTAATCAATCTAAGTGAGATGTAGTTTGGTGAAACCGAAACGTGAGAGACTTGCTAACACGTGGCAAGTTAGTGGTGCATCTGCACATAGCAAGCATGATGATTTCTTATAATAGAAGGAGAGGACCAGGTCAAGAAAGAATATTTTGATAGTTTGACCGCCACTTAGGATAGCAGTTTAGATCAAGAAGAAGCTGAGAAGATCAAGATGGATCAAGACTAAGGACTTAGTGGATGTGGGATTATACACTTTGAAAAGCGTGTATAAGAGTAATATGTGAGTTAAAGCCTATATGTGTGGTTATCAGATTTTCCCATTATACTAAGTGGATAGTATCTAGTAAGGGTTAGTGGGACTGACTAGTCCATTTATTTAATGGATTAGGATGAAGACTTGAAATTAACCATCCTCTCATTGAGATTAGGTGTTCTAGGGTTAGAGTTTGAGAGAAGTTGAGTGATGTGATGTACTCTCTTATCCTCCAGGTAGAGTAACTTTAAAATTCATAAAGAAACCTGATATTTGCTCTTTTTGGCCTCTCCGATTGATTTCTTGATCCAGTTGTTTTTACCTCAATTTTTTTGGTGTTCTAGTTTATTATGATATGTAGGAATACATCTAAATGCAGCCATCATTCACCCACAATCAAGTTATATTCACCGTTTTTTGTTTTTGACCGATTTTGGTGCAACCTTCTTTCAAATGGAAAAAAGGTCAGAATTTTGGTAACAATTTTCTTGGTCGTTGATTGGAATAAGTTTATGACATCCTAGAGAAGGTGAATATCAAATTTTAAGTGATTTGAAGTTTTGGTTTGAGAGTTAATTCAACTTTAGGTTTTGGCTTAGTTTTGGTGCAGCAGAGCTTCATGAACCAAAAAATCTCAATTCTCTTAAGTTCTTTCAAAAATTTTGGTTGGGATAGATTCTTAAGGTCATGATCTAGTCTTAGTTAAAGTTTCAAGTCTGTTGAATCTGCGGATCAAAAGTTTCATAAATTGTTAGATTTGAAATAGTGTTGGTTTTCATTGTTTATGGGGCTAAAATTAGCAACGAGAGTTTTTGGATTTTTTGTTTCTTGATCTTTATAGCTTCTTATAGTTATTAGAATGAAGATTAGACAAACACTTAAGGAAAAAAAAATTAAAGACATCATTTACCCCCCTTGTTGTTATACCGATACTACACACCAGAAACCTCAATCGTTCGCTGTTAGATTGGCCAAATAGACGAAACATCACATGCCTGCACCAAGAAGAAGAAGCTCGCATGCAACCTAAGATGAAAAATCGCAACAAATCAAAGTCCATAACAAAATATATTTGGATTTGCCTTTCGCTCGTATGGAACCGGAGATGACAAATTCACAGTGGTTCTTCTCCAGAACGACACGCCTAGAAGTTAAAAATAATAACACCTTTTCACTCCCATGGAGACTTCAACTAAAGGCATTCACTAGCTAGGTGGTAGCTGACAGAGGCTTATTTACCATAATTAAATTTAAAAATAGAAAAAACATATTAGCCCATCACGTATAATGTAAACAAATACGAGGAAAAAAAGAACCGGTAAAAAACTCAAAAAAAAGCTAAAAGTTCAAAAAAAAGATGAAATTTATGAATAGTGCAAAAATAAACTGAAACCAGAAGCTGAAGCCATATTGATCAGGCCAAGACAGAATTCCAACACAAACAGTAACGCATCAGGGCTTAAACGGTGCAAACACCACTGAATGAATTGGAGATACCTGCATGGAAAGCGCAAAAGATACGAGTACGAAATGAACGAGATGGAGGGAGGCGGGAAGGGATCCGTATAGGCATTCCCACTCGCCGACGTGTGCTTCGTGCTGCTGTTTTACATTACACACCGTGTCAGATTGATCAACTGACGGCTCTGGATTCTGCAGTTGACAGACATCACAAGTTCACAACTCTTAGTCCCATATAATCATATTGCACTTACACTAGAACTCAATTCATGTAACTGTATTCTCTTGCTAACTAAATTAGCTACAGCATTAACGGAAACAAAATGCTCATATAGTTGATCGTTGCAGCTTCAGTATATGTATGAAACCACTGGATATTTGGTAATATATAGCCACTGCTAGTCTCTTGAAATTGCATATATACTTATAAATTGGTTCATAGTTGGATGCACCCATCCGGTGGTTATGGCTTTGATGGCAGCAATGGCTTCCAAACCGCCTGCTGCGCCAAGGTAATGCCCTATCATAGACTGGGAACAGAGGTTGCACGCATCAGGCCGGGAGGGAACATGCATCAAGGCAAGCTGAATATTGCAAGAGGAAAATGGATCTTCAATTATACAAATTATTAGTAGCTAGATAGAAGAGAACCTTGGTTGCATTCAGCTTGATCTGGGATGGGTCCTTGACCTTGAAAACTTGCTTCGAAGCATTCACTTCTGCCAGGTCTCCGGCAGGCGTGGAGGTTGCATGGGCGTTTATATGGTTGACCTGCATCGCAATGCAAATAATCGTCTGTCACTCGCGACACAGTTTAAGAACAGCAAACATAATTGTGATCGAAATCAGTGTTCTAAAAATCGGTAAGCCATATTCGTTGGTCACCCCACCTTGTAGCAATTATATGAATATCGGTCTTGTAATGAGCTTTGAGGTTATCTTATTTTATATTTTAGATTTATATATATGTACAGTTATACAACAGTAAAAGGACATCTAATGCATCATTTTTAATGAATATAGGCATGAAAACAAAGTTATTGTCAATGTAATTGTTGTGGCTATGAATCAAACAGTAGAAGAGGGGACTAGTAGAGTGAGTATGAGAAATAAATTAGCCTGGGTCTCTCATTAGCCCAGACTGCATATTTATATGTCCATAAGGCATGATTACAATAATACCATCACAGTATAGTACTATGTTAGGGCTATATGCGTGTTTTTACATGCCTTATTGGGCCTTTAGGCCAAGCAAGCTGAATGGATCTAGGTGAGGGCTACCCTTACAATAGTAGTCTCTCATGGTAAAGGGTTTCGTCTTCTGCAGGCTAAAACCATGTTGCCAGACCTTTTGGCCTCCTCCATTCCTTCAGCCTATTGGATAATGGGACCATGGGATGACTCACAGCGACCACAGTCGTCTGCCAATGCTGTAGTGGAGGACACGTGTTTGCCCCCAGTTGGCGCGTCGTGCACTGTCATTTCAAGCTTCGGTAGTTTCCGAGATACGGCCGAAAAAGTTGTGCGCTTTTAAATCCGGCGTCCTTGGCAAAGCATCCCACTAGCTACTCATCTTCCTTCTCTCTCTGCGCACTAGTTTGGTACCGTCATCCTTAACAATCCGTGTAGCCGTCGCCTTAGTCACCGATGCTCCTCGCCCTATGCTCGGAGCGCGTGTGCCTCAGTCGCTCTGTTAGTCCGCTAGGATGGCTCATGGCGGTGACCAACATTCTCGGCACAGCGGTGTCAGCGCTTCCTCTAGCCGTGGCGGGTTGTTCGGTTATGGGAACTCGTTGGCGATCGAGATGGAGTATGAGCTAGTGGAGCGTGACGTGTCGACCGCCAACAAGCGGTGAAAGGCGGCGAAAAAGGTGAATGGCATCTGCACGAACGTAGTGAGGCTGACTGGCGATCGAAGAGCTGATTCGGTCACTGGTGCACGATGGGAAGATTTTAGAACACGGGGCGGTTCGCCTGCCCCCTGCCAGCGAAATGGAGCCCTGGCCAATGGAGTCGAAGATCGTGGTATTCACCACATACTTCGACGCCAGGATTCGCATCCCTATGGTAGCCTTCATTGGCGAGCTCCTTCGGCTGTATAGGTTGGAGCTTGCACAGCTAACCCCCGACACGATCATCCGACTAGCCGTCTACAGCTGGGCCTCCCGGCGGAGATGGTGTGGCCAAGCCCGGCGCTATTCACCTTCCTTCATGATGCTCGGTGCCAGCCCAAGAGACTCAGCGAGGGTGAGTACTCCAACTTGGGGAGCGTGAATTTTATGCTCCGTACTATGTGTATAAAGCTGTTCCCAGCAAACTCGATAAGGACGAAGTGAGAGATCGAGCTGGATGCGGCGTTGGTTCTACCATTGGGTAGAGGAAAGCAGCCGTCTGAAGTGGTTGGTGCGACTGATGGACATTAATATGTCTCTGTCGGTGATGCTCGACCGTGAAGACAAGTAGCACATGCGGAGGCTATTTGGGGTCTCCCTCCGGTTCAATATGTAGGACCTCACAGAGGAGTATTGCATGTTCGGCGTTTCACCGCTGTCCTAATCCGACCTCGCTCGCGACTACCATCTGCAGCCCAGTGTCGCCTCACTACCGAAGCCAATCAACCCAGGTAAGAACTTATGCCTCATCGCTGTTGTATTTGCTATCTAGTGGCTTGTTGGTGACTTCGTTGGCTATTCGTGGCAGTGTTAACACTACAAGATGCTAAGCGTGTTGTGGCCGTCTTTCTTGGGTTGTACATTGCGAAGGAGCATAGCCTTCATGTGTCGTTGACGTCAAACTTCGCTCTGGTAAATCGAGTGTGCAAAGCCCTCGGCATCCCCGTGCTGAGTCGTCCCACGCCCAGTAGTTCCCAACTGTGTCCGAGCGATGATGCTAGAGTGGAGGTGTCCCCTTCACATAAACCGGCTTAGGCCTAACCCCATTCTGGATAGGCCACGCACACGTAGCAACCCACTTGCACTTTCATTCTCGCTTTGTGCAAAACGGTTAACCAGAGGTTGCTACCATTGGAAGTCTTAGACTTATATGTTAGTGATTCTCAAGCTAAACTAGTAAGGTGGGACTAACCCATAACCTCATATGTACACACATATGGACCATCCTGGGCTTAATTCTACAGGGGCTGAGGTGTCACATACACCCCCTCAAAGGACCCGACATCCTCATCGGCCTAATATACCCACATGGGGCAAATGATCAGGATCTCCCCTCTTGGCACATGTCCATGTGTTCAGTGCCAACACATATACCATGCCGTGTGTCCACTCCGGGCCCACACGCGCCATGCGCCATATGCCTGCGCCCCTGACCCGCACGCGCTCATGTAACCGCGAGAGTCGGCTCTGATACCATTTGTAACACCCTAGGATCCAAACCGGCTTAGGCCTAACCCCATTCTGGATAGGCCACGCACGCGTAGCAACCCGCTTGCACTTTCGTCCTCGCTTCACGCAAAACGGTTAACCGGGGGTTGCTACCATTGGAAGTCTTAGGCTTATATGTTAGTGATTCTCAAGCTAAACTAGTAAGGTAGGACTAACCCATACCCTCATGTGCAAACACATATGGGCCATCATGAGCTTAATTCTACAGGGGCTGAGGTGTCACATTGTTGACTCCGAATCTCTTGCATCTCCCGCATGACACTCCGGAGGTCTGCCGGCTTGCGTTATAGCGTTTCGAGAGCCACCACTAGCGTGCCCTCCATCGCTCGTGCAGCGGGGTCGGCCAGCGCGAAGGTGCTCGCCATGAGGTTGTTAGCGAAGATGGCTTGGACGCTGGAGTCAGTAGGCGTGTTGATGTGGTAGGCGTGGCGGTTGACAATGGGATCGACACGAGCACCAAGGTTGACAGATGTGCTAGCGTGAGTATCGAGGTCCATGGTCGTGCGTGTGCGGACGTCGTGGTTGATGGCCGTAGAGCGGGCATCGTGGTCGACAACCGCGACACAGGCGTCATGGTTTACTATTGTGGTGCGGGCATCATGGTCGATAGCCATGGTGCGGGCGTCGTGGTCGACGGTCGTGGTAGCGCAAGCATCGTGGTTGACAGTCGTGCCGGCATTAGCATCAGGGCTAGCCTCTCGCGTCAGTGTCAACCACTCGCCGGTCGCGGCGCCAGCGTGTCACTGCCGTGGGGCTGGCGGGCCTTCAACCACCGACCTTCGCACGTTGGCTTCGGCAGTCGCTACCACCGCACTTCTCTTTCACTTAATTGTCGACGTTGTTTTCTTTGACGCCATTGCTTCTCTCAAGCTCGCAGCTTGCTCGTCATCCCCACGAACAGCGCCAACTATTGTGACTACGAACCAATAGTAGAAGAGGGGCTAGTAGAGTTAAGTATGAGAAATGAATTAGCCTGGGTCCCTCATTAGCCCAGACTGCATATTTATATAGTCATATGGCCTGATTACATAATACCCCCTATAGTGTAGTACTATGCTAGGGCTATACATGTCTTTTTTATATGCCTTATTGGGCCTTTAGACCCAGCAGGCCAAATAGATCTAGATGAGGCCATCCTACAGCAGTAATCATGCAAATCAGCAATGTCATATAGCAGCTGTGCAAATATTGACAATAAAGAAATAAAGATCATGACTCATATATTACATTTTATTTCAAGTTCCAACCACGTCATCATCATAGAGCATGACTTAATGGCACTATGGCGGCGAATAAAAGTACTGCATCAACACAATTACTAGTTGTGCTATATGTGTATATACTATTGATCCAATATGCACCTTGCACCAAAAGAAGCATTGGCGTACATTGTACATATAGATTTGTCACCAAACAAGTAAAAACCCATTTCCCACAAGTAAACCTCAAGTGGGCTAAGAGTCGAGTAAAGCCTAGTTTCAAGTGTTCTTGCAATACATCACGCTTACCCCTAATATTCGGCCTAATATATGGTAACTAGCCCGCTTATCCACATAACCGGTCCGTTTAACCTTGCAACCTGCTAACTTACTCATTTTGCATTATTCAACTTGGGGAAGGGATTTTGGCCTAATAACAGGCCTACCACTCTACCAGACAGCTTTCTAGAACACTACTCGAAATTTGCAAAACATTCTGTTCATTGCATGCCCATGGCACTCCCTGACCTATATTTTTTTTTCACAGTTTAACATGATGAAATGTACTCTCTTTGGTCGGAAATATATGTTATTTTGAAATATATGTAGTTAAATTTTCGAAACTTTGATTATTAATATTTTTAAAAATATTTATATTAGATGTATAAAAATCATAAGCATAGATTTGTCTTAAAAATATTTTTATAATGCTATAACTTTATTGTGTTTTATAAATATATTACAATATAAATTAATAGTTGTCGCTTAATATAACCATGTCAGTGTTTAAAACATGTATATGTGACTGGAGAAAGCAGCGAATGCAAAATGATGTAGTCTAATGTACAGTACAGACTACAGATTATGATCACGCTGAATTAATAGCTAATATACCAGTACTCCGGTCCCTTCGCCCATGACAAAGCCATCACGGTCTCTGTCCCACGGCCTCGACGCCGTTCTAGGATCGTTGTTCCTCTGCGACAGCGCTCTGCACGCTACGAACCCGCCGAGGCCGATCGGGACGATCGCGGCTACCGCAGCGCCGGCGACCATGACGTCGGCTCGGCCTATGCGGATCTGGTCTGTGGCGCTGTGGAAGCAGCGGTTGGAGGTGGCACAGGCAGTTGAGATGGAGTCGGAGCCAGTGTCCGTGTCCATGGCGACCAGGGCAGACCCGGTGTTCGATATCGCGTGCGGGATGCAGAATGGAGATGTTTTCCTGCATCCTTTGGTTACAAGATTCTCGACGCCGTCGGAGAACGCTCTGATGCCTCCCATGCCGGAGCCGACGACCAAGCCGGCTCGTTCCTTGTTGATCTGCTCGTCATTAGGATAGTTATTAGCTGCAGGTGGAATTGCGGAGTAATTAGCAACAATGCATGGCGCGTGATCGAATATATATGTACGCCGTCCTCACCTTCTCCATGACATTGGAGCCGAGGGCGAGGCCGGCGGACTCAAGGGCCCTCTTGGCGCCGACGAGGGCGTAGCGGTGGCAGTCGTCGAGGCGGCGGCCGAGCTTGCCATCGATGTAGCCCTCGGAGGAGAAGCCGCGGATCTGGGCGGCGAAGCGGGTGGGGAACTGGGAAGCGTCGAAGCGGTCGATGGGCCGACGCTGGTCTCCCCGGCGAGTAGCCGGCCGTAGTACGCGTCCACGTCGTTCCCTAACACCGACACCAGACCCATCCCCGATATCACCACGCGCTTCTACGGATCGGTCTCCCGCCGAGGCGCCCGGCCGTTGACGGGCGGACGGAAACGCGGCGGGGCCGCGGTTAAGCTCCCGAGGCCACAGCGGCGGCGTTGGGGAGGAGAAGGCTTTGCATTGCTGTTCCCTGCGGCGAGGTTTAGGGGAACGGAAGCTACCGGGCCTGGTGCAACGATTGGAGCACACAAATTAGGGCCTGTCCAATAGGGTGGTAATGGGCTAAAATCCAATCCAAAATTAATCCAACTCTGACTAAAAAAGCTTAAAACCTCACACAACCCAACCCAAATAACATCTTGCATTACCCAACCTAACTCAACGGTATGACATTTCCACCCAACCCAACTCAAATGGGCTGAAATGGTTTTCAACACATTTCAAACCTGTTGCCAACCCACTCTTTACTAATCTACTACATGCAAATGCAAGTGTATTTATAGAAAACTTTTTAAAAAGTTTGGTATTTAGAATTTCTAACTCGCGTTCATAACATAAAAGTTTCACGAAATTATCTAAAATTTATTATAGATGATTTCGGGTATAGAGACGCTACTTTGTACAAATTATTATGTCTAGGCATATAGGTTGAACCAACAGATTTTTATAAGAAAATTTTGAAAAAGTTCAATATTTAAAATTTACAACTCGCGTTCACACCATAAAAGTTTTATGAAATTTATTATAGATGATTTCGGGTATAGAGACACTATTTTGTGTAAATTATTAGGCCTAGACGCACAGGTGGAACAACAGACTTTTATAGAATTTTTTTAAAAAGTTGGTAGTTAGAATTTCTAACTCACGTTCACATTATAAGAGTTTCACAAAATTGCCTAGAATTTACTATAAATGATTTAGGATATAGATACACTACTTTGTGCAAATTGTTAAGCCCAGACACATAGATGAGACCAATAAACTTTTAAAGAAAATTGTTGAAAAAGGTCAGTATTTAAAATTTATAACCCGCGTTCACACCATAAAAATTTATGAAATTTTCTGAAATTTACCATAGGTGATTTCGGGTATAGAAACACTACTTTGTGCATATTATTAGGTCTAGGCATATAGATAGAACAACAGGCTTTTATAGAATTTTCTTTAAAAGATTTGGTATTTAGAATTTCTAATTCGTGTTCACACTATAAAAGTTTCACAAAATTACCTAGAAGTTACTATAAATGATTTAGGGTATAGAGACGCTACTTGTGCAAATTGTTAGGCCCAGACACATAGGTGGGATCAATAAATTTTTATAAAAAAACTTTTGAAAAAGTTTGGTATTTAAAATTTATAAATCATGTTCACACTATAAAAGTTTTAAGAAATCATGTTTCCACCGGCCCCTACCATGGGCATCCACCCGTCAACCCGTCAGCCCCACCCATCATTGTCTCCTAAGACCGTGGCCGGTAGCGCCCCACCTCACCACCCGCCGCTGGTCCTCCGCTGCCTCGGCCTCCCTCTAAATCTAGGCCTCCAATGAACATCAAACCTTAATCCGGTGAACCCAAACTATAATTCGGCAATCCCCATCTTAACTAGCCGCCGCCGTTGAAGAATATGACCTCGCCTGCTAGAGCATAAATCTTGAAGCAAATCATAAGATAAAAAAAAATTGGAATGATGTATAGCAATTCTGCACAAATTAACGATAGTTGGGTACGTAAATGGGCCTGATTTAGGCTTATATAGTAAGTTCAAGCACTCAGCTGTTATCGTTAAGCAGTATAAAAGAATTCGTGCTAAACATTGTGAGATAGGCCTGCAATGTACAATAAGCCCAAATATGATGGGCCTCCACAACTAATAAAGCTCGTCAAAGTTCGGGACACATTTTAAACGGCTGTGCAGTTAAAAAGTTGTATTTGAATTATTGTTTAACTCTAAGTCAGACTTTTTTGGCTTTAGGTTTTGGAGTCTAGAATGATCTATTTGTTAAAAATGTAACCTACACTTGAGAAAGAGTACATTAAGTCGCATAAGAATTGAACATCCCAAATTAAATTCGTGGTAAAGCCCGCAGCATATTCCATTGTTTTCTCAGGCGAACCAACTGACCGGTCTAACTGACCACCAAAATCAGCGTGGAAAACACGTAACATGGGGCAGTAGAAAACATTCTCAGCTCAAAATTACAAACGCAGCACTAGCTATTTTGCCCGGTTACCCCCACGCAGGCGCGCACCCGAAGTCCCACGCACACCTACGTAGTACATACACGCCAGCGGCATGGCACGTCCATGCGCCGCCCATTTGGCTTCTCTCCACTCGGCGCCGTACGTCCATCCGGAGCGGCGGGTTGTAGCGGTCGTGGGGCAGCTCGAGGTTCTCGTAGTTGTAGATCTCGATCATGAAGCCGTTGGGGTCCTTGAAGAACAGCTAGTCGATGGGCCACCCCTCCTTGTTGATGATCCTCTTCATATACTTGATCCTCACCTCTTTCAGCCACTTCTCCATCTAGGAATGGCAATGGCCCCATTTTCTATTCCCGGCGGGGAATTCCCCTATTAAGGAGCGAGGATGGGGAGATTTCTTTCCCATGGGGATAAGTAGTAAGCAAATTTATTCCCTGTTGGGGATGATGTGAACGGGGATGTTCCCTTACCCCATACTCGTTCCCTGTTGGGGACCCAAATCATTGTATATGATACCATATATCTCATACAATACCTTATTAATATATTGTGAAATCTTAAATCGAGAAATAAACACTTGTTTGAATTATGTGATGCACCTATTGTACATTTATTGTGGTGAATTCATGCAATTTTTATTGATCTAATTGTCATATTATTGTTGATTGTATTTATCTGTATACTCCAAGTGGTCACTTATTATCGGGGAATGGGTCCCCATCGGGGGTCCTGTTCTCCACTAGGGATGGGGAATGGGAGGAATTCTTCCCAGTGCATGTAATCGGGGGCGGGGCCTGGAAACAGGGGAAGAATCGAGGGCGGGGACGTTCCACCACTCCCCGGTGGGGAATGTCCCCGTTGCCATCCCTATCTCCATCGCCCCCATATCCTCACACGGCAACCAAAACTTTTACTATCATATGTATGCAACTACGTACCACTATGGCCACATATATAGAATGTATGGGTGGGCTGCCTGAAACGAGATGCAGTTGTCCATGGGGTCAAGGTCGCCAGGGGCAAGGTTTGACATCGGGGGCTTCCCTCGCGTCGAAAGCGACATGACCCCCTTGACTATTCTCAGAGTGAGACGAAAGCGACAAAAGTGGAAAAACCATTTCGAGAAGTCAGTTATTTGTATTGGCTTTTGGCTTCTTCATAATAAAAAGAAAATATGAATAGGGCCTAAAAGAACAGTTGTATCTATTCAATCTAAAAATTGTAAGTGCCCAAGATAGAGTTGTTGCTTCGGATCTCAATAATCTCATTGACTGCCAAGCATCTTGTTCGCTAGTGTTGAGTCAGCTAGGTCTCTAGGAAACTTCTATAGTTGCAACATGGTATATTTGATGGTAGAGAAGACAAAAAAAAAAGGCGAGAATGTGCAACAAGCTTGTTGTTCTCCTCTTAAACGTTTTGGTGTCCAATTTCAGTAAAGCATGAGGATAAGGAGACTAAAACGTCACGAGTGGGAACACCAAGCAAGAGATATATAATTGTACTAAGTGTTCATGTTCATTGTTGTTTTCCTCTTAAACGCTTTGGTGTCCAATTTCAGTAAAGCATGAGGATAAGGAGACTAAAACGTCACGAGTGGGAACACCAAGCAGGAGATATATAATTGTACTAAGTGTTCATGTTGCTTACAATGCAAATAAATCGGAGGGAGGCATTGGTGCAATCCTATAGACAGGGCAAGGAGTTTGGTCGCTATGGGTTTCATGCAGTTGATGTCTTTGCTGTCAAAGCAGATATGCTTCTCAATGGTACGCTTGTGACAACTAATATGGGCTATATATTGATCATTGAATCAAACTCAACAATGGTGATAGAAGCTATTTGCAATACTTGTGGTTCAAAAATCCTTGCGTGCAATTTTCATCAAAGAATCTTGAGCGATTGCTACCAGTTTCATGAAGATGACCTTTATTCATTGTCCACTAGAAGCTAACTGGGTTCATATTCTTGCCTATCAGGCTATGGTTTCAAAAGCCAATGCAATATGACAAATCGAATCACCAAATTTCATTGTATCAATCCCTTGTGAATGATTTAACATTGCTCTAATATTAATAAAAGGTTGCCTTGATTTCAAAAAAAGGGACATGTCTAATGTGCGACAAGCACTATTCTATTCCAATAGCAAGATGACAATGTGTTTTCCATGTATAGTACACACATGAGGGTATGGAGCGCAATACTTATCTTCCCTTTTTAGGTTTTTTCTCAACTTGTGAGTGTTTCGTGTCAATGCAATAGCTGCAAGACTAGATACCCATGGACAAGGATTGAATTTCTTAGAAATGTTCATCGTTTTTTGTTTGAATGATCATATCACTTAAACCGTGTGTCTGATTTGTGTTCCGTTTGAGCCTTTGTAATCTATACGACTAGTTTAACAAAACAAAAATCTATATTGTATATGTTTTGAAAACATGTTGACAATATTGTTTCTCAGCTGGCAACTTTAAGTATCCAACGCTAACAACTTTAGGAGATAGCAGCTTGCAATTCTTCACTAATAGTAATTATAAGTTTCACTAACTAGATGATGACAGCCAACAACTCTAAGTACCGGTAATTAGCAACGCTAGGTGCTATCAACTAGAAAATCAAGCACCATTGGTGGCTTATATTAGTTGATAGCTCTATATGTTACTTGTTATATTAGTTATTAACTCTATATTAGCATCTTAGGGGTGCCAAAATTTTAACATGTTACTTACTACAATAGTTATTATCAGCTCTACATGTTACTTACTAGCATATCTCTATACGGACAATTATTAATATTTTTTTATGATCTACTACTAATGGTGACTTTACATTAGTTGCTAGCAAACTCAACATTAGTTACTAGCTATACGTGTTACTTGCTAGTTTAAATGTTACTTATTGCATTAGTTGCTAGCATTTTACATGTTACTTGCTAGCAATGGATACCTAAAAGTGCTATCTAGATTTTCTAGCAACTGATGTAGTAAAAAAGAGCTCTACCTAGAGTTGCTAGCAGTAGATAGCTAGAGTTGTTATCTAGATTTGCTAGCAACTAATGTAGCAAAAAAAACTACACCTAGAGTTGCCAGCGTCATATACTTAGAGTTATTAGTTGAGAAATAATTTTATCAACATACCCATAAAAACACATTCAATATGGTTCTCATTTGTTGAGCTTGTTATATAGATCACAGTGATCCTAAAAACGTAAATTGGACACTCAATTTAAGAGATATTATCATTTAAAGAAAAGTTAACAAACAAGTATAAATACAATAACATAGTGATATCAAGCTTTATCGTCCCATTGCAGCCTCGACATGTGGAGCGCACGTCCTCTCCTCTTAAGCGAGATGGCACGTCGCTTGCCACATCCACATGACTGCATATACAGGGTCACGCGATTACCCTAACACGCAATCATACGCTACAAAAAGCATTATAGGAAAAATAAAAAAACAGTAAGTACCCGGTTTCAAAATGTTGCAATTATTACATTGAGGTCCAGGGCGATTTCCCAATCGACATATACTTAATTGGAACCCCTTTAAATCCAACAGCTCACAGTAACCCACCCAATCAAAACCGACAGCCGTGATCACTCGAATGACGCGGCCGAGTCTGCCAAGTCACGCAAAGCAGCGCGCACCTGGCCGACCCCCCTTTTAACCCGATCAGATCCGCTGATCAACCCAAGCACGAGCCGATCGGCCTTAACCCACTTCCGCCGCACCACATCCTCTCCTACCTTCGTTCTCTCTCGCCTTGCGTCCAGATCGCGAATCGCAATCCCGTGTAACTCCCCTGCCTAGCGGCGAGAGAGAGAGAGGGGGGAGAGCGCGCCCCAGATCTGTGCGGTCGCCGGAGATGGCGTGCATCAAGAGCGCGCAGAGGGCGGCGCTAACGGCGCTGGCGCCGGAGGCGCCGTACCTCGCCGCCGGCACCATGAGCGGCGCCGTCGACATGCTCTTCTCCGCGTCCGCCAACATCGAGATCTTCCGCCTCGACTTCCAGTCCGACTCCCCCGATCTCCCCCTCCTCGCCTCCGCCCCCTCCCCAGACCGCTTCAACCGCCTCTCCTGGTCCCGCCCGGGCGCCGCCGAGGGCGACTCCTTCTCCCTCGGCCTCCTCGCCGGCGGCCTCAGCGACGGCTCCGTCGCCGTGTGGAACCCGCTGAGCATGATCAGGTTCGGATCCGCCTCCCCCGCGCACCCCACCCTCGAGATCTGCTCGTGTCCTGATCTGATGGTCGCTGTTGCAGCTCCGAGGGGCAAGCGGAGGACGCCATGGTCGCGCGGCTCGAGAAGCACACCGGGCCGGTGAGTGGTGCCGGGCTAGTTGGTTGGAATTGCTTGTCCGTGGTTCTGATGGTGTGTTGATTGTGTTTGTTGGGTTTGGCAGGTTTGCGGGTTGGAGTTTAGCGAGCTCACACCGAATCGGCTCGCCTCAGGGGCTGACGAGGGGGAGCTTTGCATCTGGGATCTCAAGAACCCTTGTGAGCCAGTCGTGTTCCCGCCACTCAAGGTATCGGCAGTTTGGCACATAGCTGCTTGTCATAGAAGAAAATTGTGACCTTATTGCTAACCTTTGTAATGCATGATTTCTGCAACTCTTCTGCTTGCATTGGTGAAGAATTCCTTTTTGTGTGTGCGTAAAGCATGATGTTATGTATTTGTGAATGTCCTAGTATGATTACACCAAATTCAGATGGACACTTTTTTATTGAGCCGCTGTTGAATACCGTGACATTTTTGTTGGGCAGGCGTAAAGCGCCATTCTCATTTTCAACTCACGTTCAGTATGAGCAGAACTGCCAACGCTACCTGATGTGGGGCTTAAAAAATAGCTAGCTGATATGGCATTCTATTTGTAGTTTTTGTAGCCTTGAAACCGCGTCTGGGTTGGGCAAATTGTGTGTTAAGACCAAACAGGACTTTCTAAAGATTCTTAATGTTTGCCTGTTGCAAACAGATCGTGCACTTCCCACCCACTTTCCATCAGCATGCATTATATTGCCACATGTTTAATGGGGGATGTTAATTTGACTGGAAATAAACGGCATTAGAACCCCCAGTCCTTTTTTTGGGCATGGGAGGATTAACAAATGATTCAAATAAACATTTAAAAGAAAAGATGTACGTCCAAGGTGTTTAGAATGCATTCATGACCTGCCGGTAAGTTAGTTCTGGAGATACATATATGTATTTGAGGTCCTCCGTTCTTGGATCATTTTGAACCTGTATGCCAGAGCAACCTGATAGAGGTCAGCTCTAGCAAAACATTTGGTCATCGTGTTCCATATGGCTTAGTTATGTACAGGGATCTATCTTGCAGCTATTTTGATGTTTCTGTTTCTCACCATTTTTTTGTCTACTTTATTTTGCTCAAACTTGTGAATGGTTAATGATTATTGTAATTTTCTACAGAGTGTTGGCTCAAGTGCTCAAGCTGAAATATCTTATTTAACCTGGAATCCCAAGTTTCAACATATACTAGCGACCGCTTCTAGTAATGGGATGACAGGTAAAGGACACTTTAGTTGTCCTATCTATTAGACTATTACCATCACTTGGACCTTTTACTGGTTTATCTCACTATCTTGAATTTATTACTCTGCAGTTGTTTGGGATTTAAGAAGCCAGAAACCGTTGACTAGGTAATTGATTTAGCTACCCAAGTTACTTCTGCACTTTCTTGATCTGTTTACCATTAAATACCAATTATTTGTGTTACTAAATTTCAATCTGCTCTTTAAATAGTCTTGCAGATTCAAATAGAAGGAAATGTTCTGTTCTCCAATGGAATCCAGACATGTCCACCCAGCTAATTGTTGCATCAGATGATGATAACTCTCCTTCTTTGAGAGTAATGACCATTTTTCTCTATTTCTTCATTCGTTTCTTTTCTATTTTTTAGTTTACTTGCCTTCTCTATGTGCAGCACATAGCTAGAATAGATGAAACAAATTTGTTTCTTCATTTTATTGACTCTCTTAACATGTCTGTTTTAGTTCTAATTGTGCTACTGCTTTTTAATAAAAGGGTAGCAGTACAGCCGCTGGTCCTTCATTTAATCTACATTAGGAAAAAATTTTATGTGGTTATTTTCTATTTATATCAATAACTTTGCTGATATATCCTTGTAGGTTTGGGATGTGAGGAAAACCATTTCACCAGTACGAGAATTTGTAGGACATTCAAAAGGTTTCGTTTCTCGTGCTGCTCTATTCCTTTCCAACAAGTGAATGATGATATACACAAATTGCACTTAGTGTAATCTACATTCTTATATTCTATTTACGATTCTTCTGTTGACCAGGTGTAATTGCTATGTCGTGGTGCCCCTATGATAGTTCATTCTTGCTTACTTGTTCTAAAGACAATAGAACAATATGCTGGGATACTGTTAGTGGAGAGGTATATTATGACTTTTTTAACTTCTAAAAGCTAAAATAGGGAAATATATCGTTTCGCTGATATGCTATTTTTTTTGTGGGTGTTCTACTTCTGCCCTGTTCCTCGCATTATTTGTTACAGATTATCAGTGAGCTACCGGCAAGCTCTAATGGGAACTTTGACATTCACTGGTATCGAAAAATCCCAGGTGTCATAGCAGCATCCTCATTTGATGTGAAAATCGGCATATACAACTTGGAGGTAATATGCAACATGAGAGTTACTTGTACTCAGTTCACCATACAACTTATAAAATGCATTAGAGTGTGAAGGCTAATTTTCTTAATTGGCTTTATCTTGAAGAGTCATATAAACAATTATGTGTTACTCATCTGATTAATGTACTGCAAGAAAGGAAGCCTGTTATATAGCAACTTGAATTTTAGTTTAATTAAGCTGGACTAAACCAACTAACCGAGTGTGCTCTATTTGAAGGCAATTAAATATGATGGTCGTTCTGGATGAACGGTCCTCCTAGAACATTGGATTGTCATTGTTCATTTCCCTTCATGCTTATTATTAGTTCTCCACAAAATAAAAGTTAATGAATTCCTGCCTTTCATCCTATAAAAATCACTCAGAGGGTTATAGCTTCACAATATGTTGTTTAGAGATAGGTTGGTGGTAAAAAAGATTTTATGTTGAATTGTTCATTGGATGCATCAGGTTTTATGCCCACTATATTGTTATCAGAATGAGTTGACTTCATGCTGTATCACTCATAACATGCGCAGCCGCGCAGGTCCCTGTGACCTGCCCAGGACTTTCATTTTTGGCACACAAAGCTAATTAGTTCTCTGAAATTTTTACTTATTTCTTTTACAGTTCTACGCTTTGTATGCATTTGGTGAAAGTCTTTGTTGGTGCCCTGTATATTGAATACCACCTCATCTTTAACTTTCGAAATGATCAAATATTCAGAAGTTTAGATTGCCTTTGATCTTTTATGTTATTAAATATTGATGAAGTTGAGATTTATCTTGTATATTTACTGTCGTTACATCAGCTGAAAGAAATTTTCAACCATGTCGATGCTTATCCTTCATTTTACGATAAAACTGAATGCCATGTTTCTATATTAAGTTTAATGTCAAATGTCATGCATCTACATTCAGTCTTGTAAATTGTAATCTTTTAATTATCGGCGGATTTGTTTCCCCCACTATTTTGTGTTAACTGCTTAGAACTCCTATTGCTTATTTTGTCTCCGCTGAGAAACAAACTGTATGACTTGATTTGGCTGACCGAAACGCTTCGCAGTCTCGCAGATCAGGGGGGGTTCATAGGGGGAAATGTTGCTCGGGCGACTTAAGACATGTATCTTTAAATCTATAAACAGTAAACGTGGAATGAAAAGTATCTACTCCCTCTGTTCTTTTTTACTTGATGTTTTTTACTTTTCACGGTCTCTGAGTGTTAGTCGCTGGACTCTTGCTCTTGGTGATAGCAAGATCCTAACTCTCATGGAGAGGATGACACTAGGAGATGGGGCAATTTTCTTCTTGTTTATTGCTCACACAATGCCATGCCAACTTTGAGGGTTGGAGATACATATTTATAGGTGAGAACCACCAAGCATATGCTAAGATGCTATCCTAGATGCTGTCCTAAAGCGGTCAATATCTGTCCTAAAGCAAAAGCAGATGCTGTCCTAAAAGCGAATCTTTGTCCTAAAAGTAGATCTTTGTCCTAAAAGCGATCTGTCCTAAAGCAAAAGCAGATGTTGTCCTAAAGCGATAAAAACAAAAACTACCACACCTCACAAAGACCACAAGACAGGACTTAGTCATCATTCTCCCCTAAGTCTTGTGCGTTGTCTTGTGGGAGGATCGAACCATCCCGATCTTGGAGCAGAGCTCAAGGAACTTGATCCTTCCAAGAGGCTTGGTGAGCGATCCGCAAGTCGATCCGTGGTGTTGATGTAGCTTGCCTTGATGCTTCCTTCATCCAGCGACCTCGGATGAAATGGTACTTCACCCGGATGTGCTTGCTCGCTCATGAAAACGGGGTTCTTTGCCGTGGCTAGAGCGGACTTGTTGCCCACCTCGAGCTCCATCGCTTGATGTCCCCGCCGAGGAGATCACCAGCGATCGAGCGAGCCGAGCGCTGAGTCGAAGCGGTGGAAGCCGCTATGTACTCGGCCTCACGGCTAAACAGGCCACCACCGCCGCTTGATCGATCGCCACCTAACGAGGCACTTGCCGAGGAAGAAGAGAATCCGCTTGTGCTCTTCTTTGGTGTCAATGTCGCCGCGTGGTCATTGTCATTGCATGCGATGAAGTGTGCGCGCGGACACCTCGGGTAGTGCAAGCCGTAGTCGAGGTGCCCGCAACATAGCGGAGGATCCTCTTTACGGCCTGCGATGCTCGTCGTCGGCCATTGCATGAACCGACCGACGAGCCGACGGCGAACGCCAACCGGACGCGTGTGGACGAGGTAGCGAAGGTCGCCCGACGCGCCGCAGATCGCGTCGCGCCCACCTCCTCCGCCGTCTTTGTCGCGGCTCCTTCGACCTTTCCTCCATGTGAGTGTGGTGGGTTGCGATCGGTGAGCCGCCCCACTCGACGGTGCGCTTGGCGTGGCGGTCGACGAAGGAGATATCGGAGCGTCCCGTGGACCTCGATCCCGTGTAGAAGGAGAGAGCCCCAAGTCGCTCATCCGGAAGGCGGTCTTCATCTCGCCTTGAACGCCTCGACCTCGGCCTCCTTGGAGCCGGTGATCACCGTGTCGTCGACGTGAGACGCCTACCGCCAGAGCATTGCCGCTTTGCCCCGCCGTGAGACCGCGACCTGCGTGTGCGCTCTGCTGGAACCCCATTTGCTTGAGGTGGAGTCCGACTTAGCGTTCGGGCTCGTGGTGCTCGCCGCAAGCCGTAGAGGGCCTCGCGCAGCGAGAACCTGCCTCCTGCCGGGATGACGAATCCCGCGGTTGACGGACGTAGACCTCTCCTTTAAATCGCCGGCTGAGGAAGGCGGACTTGACGTCCATGTGATGGACGCGCCAATCCTCCCGGGCCGCAAGTGCGAGGAGAAGACGAACGGACTCCATGCGCGCGCGGCGCGCGGCGTCATCGGTCGACCCTCTCCGCCGCACGAAGCCTCGTGCTACCAAGCGAGCCTTGTGCTTGACGATGGCGCGGCGGCCATCCCGCGCCGGCTGAACACCCACTTAAGGGTGATCGCGTGGTGGACGGCAGAAGATCCGCCGGCTCCCACGCCCGGTTCGCCGACGGCGCCCATCTCTCGCTTCATCGCGACACGCCACGCCGCGTCTCCTCCGCCTCGGCGAAGGAGCGAGGCTCGCGCGTCGCCGCACGCCAAGCGCGCTCGCTCGGTCGCGCTACGCCGCCCAGGGACGCAACTCGCCGAGATGTTGTCCATGGTACGATAAGCGCGAGGTTCGTCGTCGTGGTAGACGCCGACGCGGTCCTCGTCGTGAGATAGCGAGTAGCGAACTCCACCATGCGCCGCTCGTCGTGGGACCGGCTGTTGGGGCCGATCCGGTGGTGTGGCGCGCGGTGCGGAGAGAGTGGTGAGCGGTGGTGAAGAGTAGGCGTGGCCGCGCCGAAGGTGGTGGAGCACTCGCCGAGCCGGTGGCGAGCAAGGTGTCGAGTGGACGAGCTCGGTGAAGACGAGCCGCTAGCTCCCGCTCTCTCGGCGTGGGCGTAGTCGATAACAAAGTCCACGAGTCGGTCGAACCGCCGCCCACCGCCTTGTCCCACGCCCACCGCCGTTGAACACAACGCCACGCGAGATGCGGACTTGCCGTGTCGTGGTCGAGGATGCGGTGAGGCCTTCGAGCCCTCGCGTGGCCGATGAACACTCCCGAGTGCTCTCGCCGCCGAGCTTACCGATGTGGCCAAGCTCCTGGCGAACGCGAGGAGCCAAGACCCGCAAGTGGAGACCGCCGGCTGCGCCCATGCCAAGCCTCGACGCGCCCCGCTGCCGAGCGCCTTAGTAGGCGAGCGGTTGAGGATGTAGGCGGCGTCACCACCGCTCTCCCGAAGTAAGACACCGCATCCCTGCGCTGGAGGCCCGAGCCATCCCCACAACCGTGCGGTTGCGCTGCCGACGACGCCGATTCTGCTGCGGCCAGACGGCGCGGAGTAGTGGCGTGAATGCCTCATCGCCGTGAAGACGACGCGACCACCGCCGTGAATTCGCCGCGTTGTCATCTGTGGCGCAAAGACGCGCAGACTTGCGGCCGCGACTCGCCGCCGCAACGACTGCGTGCGCTGATGGCGCCCGCAGCCTCTCCTTGCCGCCGAGGACCATCACCCACATGTAGCGGAGAGGTCGCCGACGAGCGCAGCAGGAAGTAGCGTCGTCTCTCTGGTGTGGCGGTGTCACCGGGCCACACAAGTCCCCATGCACGAGCTCGAGCCTCTCCTTGGCTCGAAACTCGCTTCTTTGGGAAAGCGGAGTCGCCCGCCGTCAACACGCAGACGCCGCAGAGTCGCTCCACATGGTCAAGGCACGGCAGCCTCGCACCATTTCCGTGGCACCGAGCCGCCTGTGGCCTCGGTGAAGGTGCCCAGCGCCGTGTTATCGCGCACGCCTCGTCGTCCCGACGAGTGCGCGAGAGATGGGTTGTGCCACCGCGACGTGAAGAGTGTAGAGTCGATTTGCGCCTCGTTACCTTGGCAAGGAGGCGGCGTCGAAGATCCCAAATCCGCAGCACCGTGCTCGATCTCGACACGCGAGCCGTTCTCATCCACCGTATCCCAAGCCGATGATGGAGTTCCGCAGTCGGGGATGTAGTAGACGCCGGTGGCGGCCGGTGCTCGCCGATCTTGGCGGCGAAGACGAGCAGAGCCGACGCCTTGATCTCCACGGCGGAGGCATCGCCGAACTTGACGGTGCCTCGAACGCTGAAGTCGAGCTCGGAGAAGAACTCCGCCGCCGGCCATGTGGTGGGTGGCGCGGTGTCGAGGCACCACCCGTCGGTCTTGTCATTGCCGAATCGCCGCCGAGGAGGCGTGTGCTTTTGGCTCGTCAAGGTGGAGGAGAGCCCGCTGCGGCGGTGCCGTGGAGGTAGTTCGATGCTCGCATGAGCAATGAACAGACCGGCCGCTCCTCCTCCGCTGCGCGACGTGGGCGCGCGCGTCGTGGTCGCCGACACTCCTTGGCCCGATGACCAAGCTTGCCGCAGATTGTGGCAAGAGTCGTCTCGTCGCGCTTTGCTTGCCAAAGATCGCCGCCTGGCGCCTTGCGCGCTTGCGCGCTGCTTGCCACTGCTGCGGCGCCGTCGTGGAAGAAGGCTCCCTTCTTCTTGTCACCTTGGCCGCTTCCCACCGCTCCCGAGCGAGGAGGAGCTTCCGCCAATGGTGACGGGTCCCGGGGCGCGTGGCTCATCGCCGCCAACGACCTTGAGGCGACCCAACGCCTCCTCGATCGTCATCGTGGAGAGGTCCAGCAGAGACTCGATCGAGCGAACCATCCGCTTGTACTTCTCGGGGACGCGGCGGAAGAGCTTTTCCACGCTCTCTCTCGCCGAGGTGTCGCCACCGAATCGCACGGCTTCCGCAGCGAGTGTTGAGACGGAGCAAAGTCATCAACGCCTCACCGCTTGAAGGCGGTGCTCCCACTCCGCACGTAGTGCTCGCAATGTAGACTTGCGGGCGCGCCGCCGCCGCGTCTTTGCAGCGATGGCGTCCCAAGCCTCTTTGGCGATCCGCTTGTTGGTGCGCGAAGCGCATCTCGGGCGGATCTGCGGCGATGAGAGCATCCAGCGCCGCCGATCTCGTCGAGTCGACGCCGCCGTCGGACCGCATCCCACATATGCCGCACTGAGCTTCACCTCATCACCGCAGCCCACTCGACGTAGTTGGTCTTGGTGAGGGTAGGCCACCGCCGCCGGGCCGACGCCCCCGACGACACCGTACTCGTGGTGACCATGGTACCGACCGGGAGAGAGCCACGTTGCTGTGAGGCCGCGCTCTCCGTCGACCCGCACGCCGCCGCCGCGGCGTGCCTCCTCTCCAGCGCGCCGGCGCGTCCGCGCCGTCTGGCTGCGGCGCGCGCGCTCGTGGCGCGGCGCGGCTACCCATGCGCGCCGCCGCCTTGCGCGCCTCCTCTCAGCAGGTGAGGGTCGCGTCGGCGCGCCATCAACAGAGCCGAGCCGCTTGTTGCCGCGCGCAGAGCCTTGACCTCTGCTTCTGCGCGCCGCGCACGCATCTGCGCGCCGCCGCTTCCGCCTCTCCGGCGCCGCCGCCGGCCCGCGTGCCGCCTTGACGCTTCTTCGCCGCCGCGCGGGCTGCCGCCGCTTCGCTCGCTGCTGCTCTGCTGCGACGAGCTCGGCCGTCTCACGACGCCGCATGCTCGAGGCGGCCGAAGGCCGAGATCGCCTGCGGACATGGCGCGCATCGGGGCATTGCGTGGAGAGAGGGCGCCGACGAGCCGCCGTCCGTCTCGGAGAGGAGTGAGCGGGATAGCCGGAGCTGCTGCCGCTACCGACCGGGCTGCCGCGAGGCGGAGAAGGAGATGAGCAGAGATGCTCAGCTCACAGGATTCTAAGGCTCGATACCACTTGTTAGTCATTTGGACTCTTGCTCTTGGTGATAGCAAGATCCTAACTCTCATGGAGAGGATGACACTAGGAGATGGGGCAATTTTCTTCTTGTTTATTGCTCACACAATGCCATGCCAACCTGAGGGGTTGGAGATACATATTTATAGGCTGAGAACCAGCCAAGCATATGCTAAGATGCTATCCTAGATGCTGTCCTAAAGCGGTCAATATGCTGTCCTAAAGCAAAAGCAGATGCTGTCCTAAAAGTAGATGCTGTCCTAAAAGCAGATGCTGTCCTAAAGTAAAAGCAGATGCTGTCCTAAAGCAAAAGCAGATGCTGTCCTAAAGCAGTCAAAAAACAAAAACTACCACAGCCCCACAAAGACCACAGTACAGGGACTTATTCATCACTGAGATGCAACTTTGACCGCTACTTTTGTATTTTTACATTAAGATATACTAATAAAATTATAATATTATGAAAGTGTTTTTAATGACAAATCACAAATCTAATGATATAATTTTCATATAGCCAATCTAAATAGTTTTAAAGCAATTGGTGGTAAAACTTTAGAAAATTTGACGGCACGGATTATATGACGTTAAGTAAAAAAGAACGGAGAGAGTATTTATTTTGTCTGCCGAGCACCAACTGAACAACCTCAGGTTTTTTGTTGTCACTAATTATATGTGTGCATAATGTTTCTGGGATATTATTCCTCTAATGACAAATTAAATAATATTTAGCACGTCCAAGAGCTCCAGCTCCAAAATGGTTGAAGTGCCCCACTGGTGCATCTTTCGGCTTTGGGGGTAAACTTGTTTCTTTCCATCCGGCAGTGCCTAACCAAGGCGCACAAGTGGCTACTTCTGAGGTAACTTTACTTGGGTCTTTGCCATGTTGAATGCTTCTCTTCATGTTCCTCTGTCTTAAGGCATTTGTTCCTTTTATAGGTGCATGTACATAATTTGGTGATTGAGCAGTCTCTAGTAAGCCGGTCAACTGAATTTGAAGCTGCTATACAGAATGGGGACAAAAGTTCACTGCGTGCTCTGTGTGACAAAAAATCACAAGAATCTTTGTATGTTCTTTCCCATGAGTGGAACACTTCCTCCTAATCTTTCCCTGACAACTAACTCTATGCTATAAATGTTTGAATAGATCTGATGAGGAGAGAGAAACATGGGGCTTCTTAAGGGTTATGTTTGAGGATGGGGATGTTGCCCGGACAAAATTGCTTGCTCATCTTGGCTTCAATCAACCTCAAGAACCGGCTGTGAATTCAACTGATGAACTGAGCAAAACATTGTCAGACACACTTAATCTTGATCATGGCACACTGACTGATAACACGGATGTTCAATTTCTTGTTGACAACGGGGAGGATTTTTTCAACAATCCTCAACCTTCAGAGACTAGTTTGGCTGAGGAATCTTCTACGAATGGTCAACAGATAGAGCAGGAAATGCCTGGAAATGCTGTGCCATGTGATTCATCCATTGACAAAAGTATTCAACATGCACTGGTAGTTGGAGACTACAAAGGGGCAGTTAATCAGTGCCTTGCTGCAAACCGAATGGCTGATGCTCTGGTTATTGCTCATGCTGGTGGTTCTGCTCTCTGGGAAAGCACAAGAATTCATTATCTTAAGAACAGTATCTCACCCTATCTAAAGGTATTCTTGTATTATTGGTTTATTGAATATCTGTGCCTTATTATTTCTGACTACAATATTTATGCTTGCATTACCATGATTTATCTTTCCGTTGATTCAAACTCAGGTTGTTTCTGCTATGGTGGGCAATGATTTAATGAGTTTTGTGAGTACTTGGCCACTAAATGCATGGAAGGAAACACTTGCACTACTGTGCACAGTAAGTGTCTTTGTTACATTTTGTATTGTAATTCATTTTCTTGTTTAATCAGCCTGCCTGTTCTGTGATTTATTATTTAGCACAAATCTGGGAGATCAGATATGATCTTTTGCCATGTAGAAGAATTACCCCATGGTGGTTTCAGCCTTTCAGCTATTGGCCTAAACTGGCATTACATTTAATTTATTATTATCTCGATTCTCGCATGTATTCACTGAACTGATGTAGAGCCTAACTTTTCTGATGTGTGTTACCTTTGTGTTGGTAGTATACAGTCCTAGTCCTAGTTATGAAAACCAAACCAGAGTGGTTTGACCGGCAAAAAAAAGGGAAACGATGCTCGGTCCAGCCTGGTTTGTGTAGTCAGATTGCCCATGTAATGGGATTATGGGACTGCCTCAAACTGGACCAGCAGCAGCTAAAATGGCTATGGTCAAACCAGTGAGCCGTACCTGAGGCATAGCCACTCGAAACCCATGTTGTAGGGCTTGTAGAACTGACCAGTCCATCTGAACGTTTTGTTGTGTCCAAACTAGTCAGTATGAGCTACAAATTCATAAGCTAACATAAGTTGTAACTTGTAACCTTGCAACAGTTTGCCCGGAAAGAGGAATGGAATGTTTTATGCGACACACTTGCATCTAGACTTCTGAGTGTTGGAGACACACTAGCTGCAACCCTCTGTTATATTTGTGCTGGAAATATTGACAAAGCTGTGGAAATATGGTCTCGCAACTTGAAGTCTGAAGATGGTGGGAAGACTTATGTTGATCTTCTCCAGGTACAAATGAACGATAGAAGTTAATTGTTATATGGCAAGCTGCCAAACGGTCCTAATTGATTAGTGTGTAAGTGCAGGATTTGATGGAAAAGACCATTACTCTCGCCCTTGCTACAGAGCATAAGAGATTTAGTGCATCGCTGTCTAAGCTTGTTGAGAGCTATGCTGAGTTGTTGGCCAGTCAAGGCCTTCTTAAAACTGCAATGGAGTACTTAAAGCTTTTGGGATCAGATGAACATTCACATGAACTAGCAATACTGAGAGATCGAATTGCATTTTCTACAGAAGGTTGTCGCAAACTTATATGGCTTAATATTGTTGTTATGTGTGCTTCTTCTATTGGTTTCAAGAGTTTCTCTATGCATTTTGAGCTGGTTTGTACTTCACTGTTATGATGTGACAGCAGCTATTTCAGAGTCACTCATTTGCTACTTGTGATTAACATTTGAAGTTATATACTTATATTGTAGAGCCGACTAGCTGAGCAAATTTGGCTCATTATTCCTGTCATGCATTCTCTGCAAGCATATTATATTGCATCGGCCGTCTTTCGCCTAGCATTTGTTTACCGCTTACACTATAACAAAAATCTTAAGTACTGCAGCCTGTTCTTTTCTTTTCTTATTTGCTTTTAAATGTTTCAATTTTCATTCAGCTTTCAGCTAGTCTTTCATTGCCAGAGCTTTTAAGTAGCTTAAACTTTCATATCAACATTATTACATTATATATTCTTTTATTTTATTTTTCTTTTTCTGGTGTGCAACATGCTACAGGGGGAGGTTAAAAGGCTGTATGTGACCAAATTTTCACTTTTGCTTAGAGCAAGTCTTATAATACAGCCTTCAGCTGGCTGTATGGATACTTACAGCCCACTTATCAGCCTACTCATATAGTAGTTACAGCCAGCTGAAGGCTGTATGATCTACCCCTTCCTCTCACAAAGTTTCTTGATTCTTGTGCTTCAGCTGGCTGTAAGCTTACAGCCCACCTCTCTTCTCTCACCTCCTCTCTCTCCTCCACCTCAGCATACAGCCAGCTTACAGCCTCTTATAATACTTGCTCTTATGTTACCATTACGGAACTCTTGCTTGGTTGAAAGTTGGTGAAGCAACATTCTTTCAAACCTTTATGCATGTGAATTGTGAAGATTCATAATTGAACATAAAAGTATAGTACTGCCTTTTTAAAACCTCTTGTTGTATACAGAGGATAATCATATTTTCTTCATGCTGTCATGCTGATATCTTCATGTTTTAGTAAGCTAATTACTTAATTAATTAAACTTGAAAAGTTTATATCATAGTATTGATTAGAAGTATGCTTTCCAGAGAATGATGCTGCCAGGAGTTCGGCTCCTGATAGCAGTGGCAACAGCTCCCCCTACCTCACAAATCAATTGAGCTACAGCACCCCAGACCCTTCTCAGAATCTTTACCAGGTACCCGTTATACATTGTTTTTGACTCCAAACTTCCCCCATATAATTTATGCCCTGTAATATTTGTAAAAATAAAATAACATGTTTTGCTGGAGAGATGCATTTTGTAATTCTGTTCTGACTACCATGAACTGCAGGTGCCTCAACCATATAATGTGCCAAGTAATACATATCCAGACGTTTACCAGCAGCAACCTAATTCGTCCTTTGGAGGATACAGCAACACATATCAACCTCAACAACCAACCCAGATGTTTGTTCCATCGAACCCACCAGCGATCTCCCAGGTATTTTATGATTTAGGAAGCCTTTACTTTTTATTCTTTTGCTTAAGTATTTTGTGTGAGAATAGCCAAGGCCAATCGTGCTTGGGGTATTGGGGGAAGTGTTCCAGCGATGAGGTATTCAGTAGCTGGGGATGTAGCAGAGAGTATGTAGTGCACTGTCTATTCTGTGCTAGCATGGAAGATCTAAATATATTGTAGGATTATGATGTGTGATTTCTGAACAAATCCTCCATCTATTTTGTTATTCTTTTTGCTCAAGTATCTGTTACTTTTTACTAGCTTACTTTCACCTTTTAAACCTTGTATGCTAACTTACGTGAAGTTAGTTCAGTGCTATCTTTCCCCTCGTTTTAGTGATTTTTTGTGCTATTCTCATTTCTCTGGGGAAGTTTCAATGTTTCTTTTGATTTACCATTTTCATTATTTGTTTGTGATTTTTTTTCCTTGAACAGCCAAGTTCAACCCCAGTACCGGTGCCACCGCAAACAGTGAAGACATTTAATCCTACAAACGTACCGGGTCTCAAAAACCTAGAGCAATATCAGCAACCAAATACCTTGGGCTCCCAGCTTTATGCGGTATGTAGAATGGTAATTTAAATTTTACCTCATGTTTATGCAATATCAGTTTCAAAGTTATCTCTCTGGTCTAAACAGGCTTCTGTGAATCCACCATATACTTCTTCTGGACCATCCACCCCATATCAAAGTGTACCTCCCACCATATACCATCAGCCTAGACCGCCTGCTCAATTTCAGACTGTTCCACCAGTCTCTTCTCTTGGTGGTAGTGCCTCTGTACCAGGAACGATCCCAAATCAGATGTTTACCCATGCTGTTGCAGCGAACTCAACATCCAGGTTTATGCCATCAAGCAATCAAGGTTTTGTTCAGAGGCCAGGTTTGAGTCCTGTACAGCCCTCAAGTCCAACACAGGCACAGCCACAGCCACAGCCACAGCCAGCTGTTGTCCCTCCTGCACCTTCCCCGACTGTGCAGACAGCTGATACATCGAAGGTGTCTGGTATGTGGAATGCAGATGCAAGGCTTGGATCTCTTTAGTTGTCGATTAATTAATTTCTTGCTTCACTTGCCTAGTAAAGTGATACTGACAAAACCTGTTGGTAATGTCCTTGCGTGATTCACCTGATTTACATTTGAATTCTACCAAATATTTACTAATGGTGCCAGGAAGCCACTCTTTTTGTGTTCTCTTATTGTGTTGGTATTTGTCCTACACTGGTGTTTACTTCTCTGGTCGTCTTTTGCAGCTGAGCTGAGACCTGTTATTGCAACACTGACCAGACTATTTGATGAGACATCCAAATTTCTGGGAGGATCTAAAAAGCGTGAAATTGAAGACAACTCAAGGAAGATTGGGGCATTATTTGCAAAACTCAATACTGGGGATATATCTCCAAACGTTTCATCGAAACTCATTCAGCTGTGCAGTGCACTTGATAGTGGTGATTTTGCGACTGCGATGCAACTTCAGGTAGGCTTTACTAATTCGTCTGATAATTAGAAATGGCGTTTGCAGGGATTTTTCCTTTTTTGGGGATGTTGGGGTGGCCTGCTGAATTTTTTTTGAAAATCATTTACTTTTCTACTCTTTGATGGAAATGATGGGGGCCATGGTCCGTACCTGTCCATCATTATGACCTGCTAATATTTTTTTAGAAGATAAGCTATTGTTCTACTCTGAAATCAATGTTATCTCCTGCATATGATCCAATGTTGTGGACTTGTGGTTATGCCTTATAGCTAATGTCTGGATATGTTCTGTAAATTCCCTCTTTGCTGCTGATTGGACAAATCACGTGCTGATCCTTGCTCCTAATCAAAGTTGGAGTTCTTTTCACAAGGCTGCATCTTTGACTCACTAGTTTATATATGGGTTTGGGCTCCATCTATGGTTCATGCATCGTACTGAATCTTTAGTTGAGACAACCATCTAAATGCCTGTATAGCAGGATCTTGCACTTGATGTCAATACAAGTCAAGTTTGTATGCATTGCACCACTCTTTTGTCCATGTTCTGGTGGAAGTTGCCGATTCTTGAGAAGTGGGATGCTGGTTTTTTTTTTTGTTTTTTGTTTTGCGTCTGATAGTAACTCTTCTTTTATTCCTTTTTGGCTTCTGATGCTAACTATTAACATCTGTTCAATGGTGGCAGATTTCTCTGACAACGAGTGACTGGGATGAGTGCAACCTTTGGCTTGCAGCATTGAAGCGTATGATCAAGTCAAGGCAGAACTTCAGAATGTAAAACTGTGTGGCCTTCCGCTGCAGCTAGTTCTGTATAAACCTTTTTCTGCTTATCAAAATTGTTAGTGTTAGCAATTTCGAGGGTTCGCCTGCACAGAGATGTTATCCTGCTGCTTGTGTTGCTTCTGCCAATTCTGCTGAAGGTGGTCTGCTATTTGGTTGCGATTACTTTTTGATAATAGTTTTTTTATATTTCTTTGCGAGAGGATCAGTTCTTGGGTGGTGGTGGTTGGTTTCGAAAAATATTACTTGTAAGAGGGCACTTTGTCTCTTGTAGCTGGTCCATTTTCTTTACCCTTTTCAGGTAGACAATCGGTTTGGACACTCGAAAATACTCTAGATGATTAATACGGGGGACATTGGCTTGTTTATTGCACTGGCATGAATAGAAATCAATAAATTCCAGAATTTGAGATTTTTGCGTCGGTCGTACACGGGCGTGATTAGAAGGCCGTTCGCTGCTTGTAGGAACGAGGA
The DNA here is from genome assembly GCA_036346575.1 of Dendrocalamus sinicus. Classification (NCBI taxonomy): domain Eukaryota; kingdom Viridiplantae; phylum Streptophyta; class Magnoliopsida; order Poales; family Poaceae; genus Dendrocalamus; species Dendrocalamus sinicus. The sequence continues at coordinate 2,102,062 of CM070660.1, read as the reverse complement.
AAGCACCACTTTATCATGGTATTTCAGTCATTTTGGACGGAATGTGCTTGGTCGGTCCCCTGGCCCATACGGAGTTTTCAGCTCTGGGCTTCTCTGGCTAGCACCAGAATTGGTTGGAGATAGTGATGTTGCCCTTCGCGACCAATATTATGTGAATGAATTCTTCGTGACAGACGGTATAAGGCCCCCCCTGGAACGTGGGAAACTATTTCAAATCCGGATCCTGCAATAATTAAACTATTTGGAAGACATGTAGGGCTAAATCGTTGAGATTTTGAGCAATTGCCCTAATGATTTACAATGCTCATTGTCACGTCTGGAAGCGTACAGGTTTGTTCCGGTTAAGTGGAACTGGTTTTTTTTTAGAGAGCGCGCTCCCACCTAGATGACAAATCAAGAAGGAAAAAAATTCTGGTTCTTGTTCTCTGTGTGTGTGACGTGACATTCCCGGACGTTTCTGCATATCCATTACCAGGCACGTTCAGATCTCAGCCAGATTCCACCCATTGGTTACAGCAGCCTTTCAGATTCATGTATGCGCTCCGGTCAACGCGCGCATCCTGGCACCTCATTTCTCCCCCGGGCACCACTGCCTTCGCCTTGGCCTTGCTTATCCACGGCCTCACATCACATGCCATCCTCTATTGACTTGACTTGATTCTAGCTTATGTTTAGAGAAGTCAAAAATTAATATAAATATCCGATTTTTTGAAATGGCTTTCACGCTTCTCTCGCTCCAGGGATAAAGTATGGGTTACGAGCGCATCACGCATTCCATTCTTCTCGCTCTCGTCTCGTATACACATATATTCCTCATTTTCCTCACCACTTGCTTCCTTCTTTTTTAAAAAAACACTTCTTTCAGTTGCCACTATTTATTTTCAGTCAAAAGACATCGGCCACGGCGAATATGAACCAGTCTAATACTACTAAATCCACTTCCCACAAACAACACACCCTGTGGTTGTATAATATGATACTTCAGTAGTCTAGCATCTGCATCTCCCCTAGGATCATAGCATCTCTGCATGTGACCTGCTAGTTCGATACTGACCCAACTTGCCCACTTAATCTGGCATTCTGCCTCCCTGCAGCCTGGATAATCTACTGATGCACTTGTGTTAGATTAATGCCTTTAAATTCCCCTGCCCCCATGAGGATGCCACGAGCCCATGTCCCTACCATTTCCTATGTTATTAAGCTTGGCCGCTGTTTCTTCGCCTCATCCGTCGTCATTCATGCTGGTGGACCTGATGAAAGGCAACATTGGTTCCTAGCTAGTGTTTTTTTTTTTTGACAATTAGCTAGTGTCTGTTATGGCAACAGAAATATGCGGATACCTTGTTCTGCTATATCTTCCACTGTATCTACACTAGTATTTTTTTTTCTTCTGAAAACACGCAGGAGAAGTTCACGTCTTCTCATTCGCACGTACACTAGGTTCAATCGAATTACCAATAGCTAAAGAAAATAGCACTGCTGTAAGTGCAAGTGTAACTGATTGTACAGGGGGGAAATTTTAGCATATTCCCTTTCTTTGATTGCTCAGTTGGACAGTTACAGAAATCTGGTGATGCCAAAACTCCAAAAGGGCTTGGGAGAATCTAGTACCGCCCGCGGACACCGGTAGCCCCCACTGGAACAGAGAAAGCTGCCCGGTAGTTTCAACCGTCCCAACCTATCCAAAAGCTGGGGACCAAACAGCCACTGCTCTATACTAATAACAACTTAAACACCCCAGGAACCACCACATAAACCACTAAATTATTATGATTCCCAGCTTGCATTGTTTGCTGTTGATGCAATCCAATCTATGTACAGGTCTCGCTGATGGCAACATTAGGTCGGCTTTATCCGATCAGGTTCCATTAGGCCTGTAATAAAATACACGACAAAATAAATGATCGAAATAATAGAAGATATGGATTTTACATGAAAAATCCTTACAGAAAACACACAGACGCACGAAGATGAAAGTCACTATATAAGGAGAATTACAAGTACGAAGAACTTCGGCGTATCTAAACCGTGCGACTACAGGAATACATATATAAGCTATGGATCAGAGTCCTCAACGGAGAAGGAAACCTAATCAGAGCTGGTTGCACTGGCTCGAAAGTCCATCAGACTAATCTGAATAAGAAAGATTGGAATAGTTTTATCCAAACACTTCTCACGAAGCAAAAGTGAGCAAACTACCAACAAGTCTGAACACACAACTATCAATAAAACTGACAAACAAATAAGGGTCTTTAACAGCTCATAACCCTAGCAAAAGTTTGAGTCTGTGCAACTGACCTCCTGAAATAAATGCTCAATCATCGAATAGCATAAGCCAAATCATTACCTGTGGCGCTGGATAGATAGCCAAGAACTCATATCATAAAATTTGATACACTCCATCTAGAACACAAAATTGGAAAAAAAAACACTTATTGAAAGAGCAATTGCATGTGTGGCCATCACATACGTCAAACTGTTGACTACAAAGGTAATTAAATTCCATAACACGATTGAAAATGTTCCTGTAAAATTGTCCGAATGAAAGAAACTCTTGTACTGTCAATAGAGTATAAACTGCAGTAGACCCCTCGTATTGAGCTGCGACAACTGGACAAACGTTATGCTATCCACACAAAAACAAACTTCTTGCACTTAAATCCTTTATCTCAAACTAAAATTAAAGCAAAATCTTTACTTTCAAATAACAAAACTCTGGAGCGTATCATGCTAGTTGCCATTAGAGTGTCATCAAACTTCTAAAATTGAATATTACCAAAGCCTCCATAATGGTCGCATAAACGATTCAAATTGTAACATATCCAAAGAGTGAATAAAATACCAACTTCGATTGTCCCACAACTAATATTGTTAAGTATTTTTCGTTAAAGTCTCCTCAATCAAGCATAGCCTAAATTAACTCATTGTGTTAAAAACATGTAATTCCACCTTAGACTCTATATGTGCGGATCTTGCCGCAGTAACCCATGGTAGATAATGAATCGTTGAAGAAATCGTCAAAAATTAATCTCGTATAGATGTCACCAATAATAGGCATAACAACCTGAATTGTTATGAACTCCACCTCTAATAAAAAACATGTAGTCTGATAACATAGCTTTTTGATGAAAGATGACAACTGACCAAAGTAGAAGATCATCAATGAAGATAGCGCAGTACGACACCATGACATAGCGCCAGGCCATGCGGGGGATGAACCAGGCGGAACTAGCGCTGAAATAGTCATCGGGATAAAGTGCAGATCAACGCGCAATATAGAGTCGAGTAGTGAAACGAGGTTGAGATGAGTCGCATCGCATGATTTGAGTCGAAATTGAGTACACTGATGTGTATACAAAGCAATTGAGAACCAAGTTGCTGGTACGCTAGTTAAGTGCACGTAGCCAAATCGCCAATCTCCTCGTAGCCTTGTGTGCACGAAGTAAAAGACGGCTTAGGGCATCTGTAGTGTATGAAAATAGAAGGTCTTAAGCCACTTTAAGGTCAACCTTATACATTACAGGGGTGACCTTAAGCAGGCTATAAGCAAAAAAGGCTTAAGGCTGGTCCTCAAGCTAAAGATCTGGCCACAAGCATTAAAATACATTTTTTTTGTATCTGCCTAGTGGGACCGTCTTAAGGCCCCTTGGGTTATATACACTATAGAGTCGGCCTTAAGGTTTAGATGAGACCTACCTTAAGGCCCCTTGGGTTATATACACTATGGATGCCCTTAATCGGAGGGAGACCAATGGATGGCACGGCTGGCTGCTCCTCGTGCCGCGCGATGGCTATTTCGGGAGTCTTCTTCTTCCGGAGCTACGGCTTTAATCTAGAAAGTTTTTATATCATTTGTTATAAAACACACAACACATATAAAGGATCAAAAGAATAGGAGACACCGATTTTAATGTGCAAAACTCTTCGCAGAAAATGCACTACATTAGAAGAATTATAAGAGCGAAGAACTTTGGCGTATTTAAACTGTACGACTAGAGAGATACATATATAAGCTGTAGATTAGAATTCTAAACAGAAAAGAAAACCGAATCAAAATTAGTTACACTGGCCGTTGCCATGTTTGGCGCCACTTCTGACGTGATGTCTGATACAGATCGGATCACATTTTAACAAGGCCCATCCAAATCCATGAACTAGCCTAGTAGTACCAGTATATTACACTACCATCCAGTTGCATATTTGATACATGCATATCATCGCAATTCACAAGGTCAACTCCGTTTCAAACAGGGGGCGTCGCAGCGTCGCAGGGATCAGCAACTCCAAGCTGTACAGCACTAGATTATTATGAGCTCTGCTCAACTACCGGTCCCGGCTGCCCTAACCACACCAGCAGCAGTACTTGGGCGCTCAGCACCTGCTTGCTACTTAGCTGCAGCTGAGCAGATGTGATGGCCATGGCACTGGCGCTAGTACTAACTGAGCATGTTCTAGTTATAGCAAATGATTTGGGCGAACATTTTAGTACTACCAACCCGGTTGCTTGCAGCAAAAGTGCTCCAGTGATGCAATCCTGGATCCCAACCAAAGCAAGCTACCACAAGTACTATTGACTTGTTAACAACATGGTGTCAGTAATGTTTAAGCCATGAACTCTGGAGGCAGGCACAGGCAGGGACAGTGCCATGCTTGCACGCAATTATCTTCCAGTGTACAGCAGATAGATGTCACATGAACACCACATGCCAACCTGGAGGAATGGTTATTGTACTACTGGTACTTGGATTTCTCCATGATCCATTCTAGCGAAATATCTAGGCATCTGATCTCTGATGAGCACTCGCTGACCACCAGCAAGGTCAAGCACTTCAATTGCTGAGAAGATTAATTTTGCAGAGATGTTTATTTGACAAATGGAGCTGCTCAAGAACTGACTGGTCAAACAGGGCCTGCAAACTTAATTTCATTTCGTGCAATATTGACGATGCTTAAGATTTCCTTTGATAAAGTACGTGGCAAAGAAAGGTTAATTAGATCGAGATACAGAGAAGAACGTGAAGCGACAATTTCAAGAACGGTTTTGCCACCATGTATTGGAACATGCATGCTTCCGCTCTGAGCTGCCTGCCAGTTGCAGTGCACCTCAGAAGCACCTCTGTTTTGGATCGCTGGAACTATAGTTTGTTTGGGACTTTTCAAGCATATGGATAAGCCTCAGTTTTCGTTTCCTCACAGACCAAGTAAGAGTGCTCTGCTGCTAACTTGCAGTGTTAAAAGCCACCTCTTGCTTTATGCTGCCTAAGCAACGGTTTGCATCTCTTAATTAAGCAAAGCCTATGCTCCAGGTATGATTATTATATTGAAATTTTTGATGTGATGATCAGCGAGAGAATCATATGTGCAGTCTCTCTCAATTGTACTCTCGAATTTGGAAAGTCTTAAATGATCTTGAAATTCCTCTATATATAAAAGTCTAAATTGTCCATCCCATCCTTCATAATATACCTAAGAAATTCCATTCGATGCATGCAGTGAAGTGGCCATTGGTCAGTGGATAAGTATGTCCAAAGGCAGGGATATCCAGAAATCCAAAAGCCAAAAAGGCCTGTATGATCACACATGAAAAAAAAAAGGAGAGAGAGCGCGCTCCAATCATACACGTCCAATTATTGTTATGTGATTGGCAACCAAGAAAAGAAAAAGAAACCACATAATGATAGCTTTGGTGCGTAGGAGTATCTACATACTAAACGAGAATCGAATACTCAGGGCCTCTTTGTAACGCCCCCGTTTTCAGGGGCGCGTACGGACACGGCACCCCGCAACTATTCACGCATGAACAGTTAGGGAGTGTCGCGCAAGAGTATACCATCGCATGCTTACAACCAAAGTCCAGCATTTATTTCACATATGGATTAACATTCAGTTTTTGACAGCGGGCGTGCAAGCCCAAAGTACTTACATTACAAAAGATTCCAAGATCCGCTTGAGCGCGGCGAAGACCTAAAGCCACGGGTCCTCGTCGAAGAAGAGACCTTCCGGGGCTTCCTCAACGGGGAGACCTTCACCTTCGTCTTGATCCTCTAAAGAAGGGCAAAAGCAAGCCATGAGCCAAACAACCGGCTCAGCAAGTCCCAAAAGGACCCTAACTTATTACATGCACGGAACATCAAAGGAAGGAGTATACTTGGTTTATTAATTTGAGTGGATGCGTTTTATTTGCAAATATTTTATAAAAGGGACCCAAAACTACTTCTCAAGATCTCGGGGTTTTCACAAAGAATTCTTTAACCAACTAGTCAAGTTCGAACATGTACAAAACTACTTAAGCTTTCTTCTTGGAATCACCCAAGTGACACGGCTCCAATAGCAGGAGCACGGCGTATTCGAATACCATTTATTTGACTCTGCAGAGTTTGCTCACTTTACCCACACGATCCCTTAACTCCCGCGTGAGTTAAGAAAGCCGGTCGTTTCACTGCTCAACTCTTTATATAGGCTCTACAGGTAGAATTCACTCAGTCCGGATCCCACACACACACACGCACACCCACACAAGAGAAAACAGTGTCCGCTTCGAGTGAACTCTACCGTTGTTAGGCACCTGTAACATCCCGAAAATTTGACATTTGAAAATGTGGAGCTTTTGAAATGTTTTTGCAATATATTCTACTTGGAGTTGGATCTTTATGGTGTTTTCTTAAATTTTGGTTGAAATTCCAAAATTTGGAGTAAACGGAAATATACAAGTAATGAAGATTCAAAATTTTAAATACGAATCTGAAAAGATGATCCAGCATAAGGAGGGAGAAATTTGAATTAAAATACAAAATCTCATTTGGAAATAATAATATAAATACCAATAAGGGTAAATGAATAAAATATATATACACATATAAATTGTGCATGTGCAAGGAAGAGCTTATCAATAGAAAATAAAAATATGCAAAATTTAAATAAGCCAGCAAAATAGTAATGTACGAAATATTAAAGGGAGCAACAAAATTAACAAAACAAAACAAAAAAAAGAAAAGAAAAGGAATGCAGCCGGCCCGGCCCAACTCCCCTGACCCGCCTCCACTGCGCCTCCCCTCGCTACGGTCGCTGCGTCGCGGGCCCCGGGCGCTCCCGCACCCCGCTCCCCTTTTTTTTTTCCTGGCCGCTGGGCCCAGCCCCGCGCGCCTGGCTCCCTCTGCCCGCTGGCCCCGCTCCCGAGCGCCCTCGCCTGCTCCTTCTCTCCCCGTGCGCTCGCGCCTTCTCTCTTTCCTCCCCGTGCTCAGCTCCTCCTGACGTCGCAGCTTTCTTCCGCCTCGTGGCAAGCATGCGCCCGCACCGCCTCTGGTTTTTCCCCGTGCCGCCCACCGTTTCCATGATCTCTTCTGGCCATAAGTAGTTCCTTCCCCCTCCGCACCGTCCTCTTCCCTGTCCCTCCTTCCGCCCGAGCACACGCCGATGCCCCCCTGCCATTCGGGCACCCCGGTGAACGCCCCGCCTCTCCGACCGCGTCAAGGCGTTCCCCTGCTCTCCGTGCACATCCTCTCCGAGTTAATTGGCCTCCGGTGTACCGAAGCCCGCGCAATGCCTTTCTTCTCCACCACCGGCCATTCCCGCCGCCGCCCGCGCCATTTCCTCCTCGGGTGGTCTCCCTCCGATTCCTCACAGGAGGAGCACCTCCTCACCGCCACGGAGCCGCCCCAACCGCCGCCGGGGCCTCTCCTCCACCCCAAGTTGCCGGCGACGTGAGCCCATCCGCGCGCCGCAGCCGTGCCGCCGCCACCGCCACGGCTTCCTCCCGCTCATTGCCTCCATGGGTGAGTTCCTCCCGACGCCCTAATGCTCGTGCACCGCCAAGTTTGCTTTCCCTCCACACGTCGCGGCGCCCGTGTCACCTCCACCTCCGCCGCCAATCCGCCGCGCGGCTGCTCGGGATCCTCGACTCACGCCACCACCCCATTAGCTTCCCAGCCCTCCCAGGAATCCATTTCGCCAACCAGCGCCGCCTTCCCGGTCGTCGCCCGCCGCCGGTATGTGCAGCACCCATCGCCGGCCGCCTCCTCTGTTTCGGTTCCCAGCCACCCGATACCTCTTATAATTTGTCGTGCCTGCATTTTCAGCCCAGGCGTCCCGTCCACTTGGCTAGCCCGAACATGCTCTAACACCCACAACTCTGAGGTCCCGAGTTCGCTTCCACAGGTAGCACCTTTTATCCACTCCGTTTTTGTTTCGGTTTTTGTAACCCATTTTGATTAATAAAAATCAAAGGAAATTTGAGAATAGTTCAGAGAGGCTAATAAAATTTAATAGAATATAAAGTAAGGTTGCTTAAGAATTAATATTTGATTATTTGTTGTAGGAGCCACTAATGTAACTTAAATATTTATTTGAGGACTAAATATCAGTTGGAGGCATTAATAAAATGTAGCTTTGTTTAAAGTTCAAATTTAATAAGGAACCTAATTAAAAATATACTCAAGTTAAAATTTGAGAAAGTGCATTGGATGTATGTTAAAGCAATAAAAACAAAGCCCTAAGTTAAAGGATCGTCCTTAATTATAAATAAATATATGCCATTCCATTTGGCATGCAGGCATAAAATACATCTTAACGGTACGTTTAATTAAATTAGGCCTCTTCATAAAATTTATTTAAACGATAGGACGTGACCACAAACGTTTAAATTAGAAAGTCCTAATTTAATCCCGCCATTAGCACATCACCAATAAATAAATCTCCATGGTGAATTTAGTGGAATGAAATTGGTATAGTGAGCTCGGTCATATGTAAATAGAAGTTTAACTAAAACAGGCAAGATGCTAATGCAAAGGATAAAGTAACAATGACAGTTGGTCCTCAAAGTGAACACCCAAATTAAAAAGTCATGATAATATACTGATGCAAAAATATAATAGCCTGGGCCATCAAGCACCACAATAATCTCACGGACCTATAGGGACTCCAAAACAAGCAGTAACCATTAACTAACACAAGTAATTAGGGTCACATAAAATGATGCGTACTAACCTCTGCTCAGATAGCTACGTGTAAGCTAAAATTTGAAATACAGTTAAGTATAAAATTAGCTAAGGTATAAGCAAGGTAAAAATAGTGCTATTGAGTAAATCTTATTCCTAACACTAGCTTTAGTACATAATAAAATCAAGCACAATTGTAGATAGAGCCAGCTGGGACCTGTACCAATGGATCCTAATTCGAATTAAACCTAAGCTAGCGATAAATGAAGATACATAAAATATGATAATGGGATTATTAAAGATTTATAGAATAAGTACAGATCTCATCCATCAATCCAGGTTGACTTTACCATAACCTAAGTTGCAAGGAATGCATACCTTAAAGATAAAATTTGTACACTAAACTCCTACACCAGCCCATAGGTCTAACTTAACTCATGGAACTTTCTTGATAAATATAAATCAATAAATCGAAAGGCTTCAATTAAAAGATTGAACCTCGCCTTTCTTCAATCGGCTATATTTGGCCATTTCTTTTCCAAAGCAAATAATTCCTGTAGATACGTCCTCACTTTTGATCTCTTACTATCCTAAAATTTTCCCTCACGGTAAACCTATTCAGATAACTGGTTCTCTCACTCAAATCCAGCTATCACTGTGTTTGCAACACACTAAACCGAATCACCCTTCTATTCTCAAATTGTAATAAATGTATAAATTAAATTAAATCGCCATTTCAATTATTCGGATTTATTTGGATCTTTTGAGTTATTTGCCTTTATTTGTATTCAGTTATTTAGAACGTAATTAGATATCGAGTCCCGAAGATCCAATGGATCAAGCGAGTCAAGCTCAAAGTGAAGATAGAGACCGAAACTCAAGAAAGCATTGTGTGAGCTCAAGACGCATGATAAACCGCGCCAAAGTAGTCAATACTTTGATCATGTTGAACCTACATTTCGCAAATTACTTTGCTTTAAATTATCAAATTGCATGCGGTTATTTATATGCAAATACATGTTAATTTAAGATTCTAGTTATATCCCATTGTGTACTTGGTTAATATTACCCCTCCTTTGAAATATTTGAACATGTGAACATTGTCGCCCTAGCACAAATTATAATAGTAACCTTTGAAAAATAAGTCCTTAAATATATGCCATGCTTAGTATTGTTTAGGTACTCATGGGCGCGAGAGCGCCCAAGCATCACTTTTTAATCATGGGAAAAGTTGGTTGGGCAGTCATGGTGGGAATGACTGGTATATTTTGATATGACTATTTTATGCTCCCAAAAATCCCAACTTGCTTAAATATCTGAGCGGATGGTTTGGGGGCTGGTATGTGGTGCGAAGGAATGCACAAAATTGTGAAGTGTGGTAGAACCGCTCAGATAATACTAAGGACCGAATCTTGTCATGTCAACCCGTGTAAAACAGTACAACCACAAGTCTGTAAAATACAACTTGGCTAAGTAAATTTATCGAAACCCCCGGACTCATCTCACTGGTAGTGGATTGATGGGGTTATGCTATGGCAAGGGGGCCTGAAGGGACACCAGTGAGGGGTGAAGTTTCTCGGTCGTGCTAGCGCAGAGGGAGGGAAGCCCGTGACGCTAGTAGTAGTGAGAAACATCCGTGCAAACAGATGGGGCCCATCGCAAATGGGAGGTTACCCATAAGGTGAGATGACAAAGGGACTAGATACTTTGAAAAGTCACTGTGATGGTCTGCTCGACCACACGTCTAAGGAATCGTGTGGGGCATCGAGTTGATTGTCTCTTGTGGTGAAAGTGTACAAACTCTGCAGAGTCTAAAACTATTCGAATAGCCGTGCCCACGGTCATGGCGTATATGGGAACTTAGCTGGATATAGTTACGCTTTAAAAACATTGGAAGCGGGAATGGGAAACTTGAAGGCGAAGGACCGCCTGGTTTGGAATTGTCTGGCGTCGTCCCGATGGTAAGTTAAGCGGCTATAACGTGAAGAAATTGCTATATGGTGCAGATGCCATGTAACGGTGGATGGAATCTGAATCGATATTAATAATGCATTTCCTTGTACATTATGATTTGTTCCAAAATTGCTAAGTCATAGGGCTTGTTAATTAATTGTATTCAAAAGCACTCTACGCAAAATAAAATAGCCCGAGCCTCTTCTTTGTTAAGCCATACATATTATTTATTTGCATTCTGTGTATTGGCTCGCGGAGCACGGGGTCGGAGTGCTCATGCTCGCTTTTGCGACAAAAATTCAGAATCAGGAAATCAAACCACCGCGCCTCAGCAACAAGGTTGGACAAGATGGCAGAGAAGATGAAGATGTCAAGAACTAGGCCGCGAACCTCCGGCCACGCTGTGGGCATGTCTGAAGGTCCCACTGTGTGCTCCGTTCTTCTTCCGCTGCAATTTATTAATTTCGCCTAATCGGCCCATGAAGTAAGTCTACTATTATATTTACGCTTCCGCATGATATGTATTATGATGTCCATTATCAGAATCGTGTGCACTATCTATCGATCCGAGGAATAGTGCGGCTAAACACTGATAGATTCCGGATTGTAAAACTGGTCCGCAAAGACACCCATAGCGCGGCTCACCTAACCTCACCGCTAAACCTCTGTAGAGTTTCAATCGAGTTGAGCACTACTAGACAAGTGTTGACAAGTCAACTCCCGTGGTTGGCGATTCGTGACATTTGCTCGGCGTAAGGGTTTGATCCTTATATTTTCACAGGTCCGCAACCTCGCCAGCCCGCAACCCAACTGAGGTAAGCGGTGGCGTGAGACCGTCTCGCGGTTTCCCACTCACCCTTACCCTACTCCAAACCTAGGGTAAAAGATTGGCGAGGACCGCCTTGAGGTTTCCACTCCCTTTACCCTACCTTGTGCACGCGGCACTCTCCGCTCTAAGATACGGTGTCCCATACCACCCTACCTTAGAGTCGGGTTTTCTAAATTCTATTGGCCCACACCACAACCTTATTAGTGTAAGACTTTGCATGATAATAATATCCTACGATTATCTAGGTTAACAGATAATTAATTCTAGGGTTTCAATGGCATGGCTACAAATTAAACATGGCATTTAGCGGTGGTAGGACTAACTATATCATAAGTCATTCTAAACATTTTATTTTATTTTGAACTAATATTTCAGAACTAGCTCAATGCAAATAACATATTAACATATTTAAACATTATGGGATACAACATGATCAAAGGATTTGGGACTTGCCGTTGATTTGGATGATCTCGACTAGCTCGAACGTAGAAGCTCCTGGATCCTGCGACTGCACTTGAGCTTCCGGGAATCTCCGACACTAGCGCAAACACATAAAATAATTAAATCCAGCTTGAGCCTAATCAAGCGAGGAAAGATAAACTAATCAAAAAGGAGTAAAATGCATAAATCTTCAAATGGGAAATTTTAGGAATTTATTTGGGATGAATCTGTGGAAAAGGAGGTCACCACTGGGTCTGGAATAATATTTGGAGCAAAGTGGTGAAATTTGGGGATTTTTGGGATTTTCTGTGATTTTCTAGGATTTATTTGGATTTTCTGGGATTTTAGAAATTGGAAAAGTGTTGGAAAATTGGAATGAACAGTGTTTGGGCGGTCCCGCGCATGCTGCGGCCCGGCCAGAAAATCGAGCGCTGCGGCGAGCGCCCACGCAGCGGGTGGCGCGGCGAGGCAAAGCCGAGGCTCGGCCAGCATCGCGCGCGCCACGCGTGGCTCGGATGAGCGACGCGTGGCTCGAGTGGGCCAGGTCGATGGGGGCGGCGAACAGGCGGGATGAGGAGCGGGAGATCGGACGGCGATGGGAATGAAGGCGGGCGAACGGGATCGGATCGGGTGGCGGAGAGGCGACTTTAAGAAGATCGGCGGCCGAGGAAGGCGATCATCCGACGGCTCAAACTAGGCGGCCTGAAGGGAATGGGCAGCGAGAGATGCGGCCACGTCGCCTTCTTCCTCCTCTCGCCGGTGCGCGCATGAGAGGCGGGACGACGGCGCCTCCGCTCTCCGGCGATGCGAGGACCCCGGCGGCATCGGAGGGCATTACGAGTAGGTCTCGGTGCAAGGAATCCATTTTGGGGCTAGGGAAGGCGAGAGATCAAAGGTGAGGATGAGGAACGAAAGGGAAGGTCGGGCTTCCGTGGCGAAGAAGTCACCGCGGCGATTGGGTCCAAAGCGGCGGGAGGAGCTTCTCGGCGCTAAGGGAACCGAGGAGGTGGGCGTGGTGTGGAGGTCCACGTGGCTGGCACGGCAGCCCCTTTCGGCCGGCGGCGAGCTTCGCCGCCAGGGCAAAGGGGAGATGCACTCGCTCGGCGGAGCCCACCATTGCGCTCGAGAGGCAGAGGGGGAGATATTAGCGAATGCAATTGGATTTTGGTTGAGGAATGAAAGAGATCAGCTCGGGGTTCACCGCGGCGAGAGAGTCGATTGCGGCGATGTAGGGACTCAGAGCTCAAGCAGGCGCTGGGGAGCTTACGGGAGCAAGAGGAACACAATGCCGGGTCGATTTGGCTTAAAAGGGGGAGAAAGGGCGTCGAGAGGGGTTTCGGGCCGCTGGGGAAGGGGGTAATGGCGCGGGGTGTGTGGCGCGGGCTGCAGGAGTTGGTGGCGTCTCCTCGCGCGAGATGACGCACGGCCCGCCAGCGAGTGATGGCGTCGACAAGGGGCGGAGCAGTGAGCTCCGGCCACGGCGATGGCGTCGCGCGCGGAGAAGGAGGAGCGGCGATCGCAGTGGCGGGAGAGGCGGGCGGCGTGGCGCAGGCGTCCATCCTTCGGACGCGGGCTGTCGGGACGGCGCGGCGCGAGGAAGGCAGGCGCGCGCGCGCGCAGCGCAGCGCGCGGCGCGAGAGCGGGAGGCTGGTGCGGCGCTGCGAGAAGAGAGTGGGAGGCGCCAGGGAGGAGAGGCGGAAGGGGAGGCGGCGCCAATGGAGGAGGAGCGGAGGAGGCGGCCGGAGCGAGGAAGGCGGGTTGGGCGGCGCTAGCGCAAGCGCGAGTGAGCGCGGGAGGAAGGAGGAGGCGAAACCGGGAAGGCGCCAATAAAGAAGAAAACGCCTGGCCAGAAAAGGAAAACGGATTTTCGGCCAACTTTCCAAAAAGGGAAAATCTCCAGAATTCACTCAAAAATGCAGCAAAAAAATTTGGAAATTTTTTGGTTTGAAATTTTGGGGCTTTTCACTCTTCCATTCACATAATTCTAAAAATATAGAAATAGGAAAAAAATATGGGATTGCAATGCCATAAACTCTTGAATCTTATAGGATTAAAAACTGCAGGAATTTGCAACAAAAGGTGTTTGATTGCTGTAGGACTAAAGGCAACCATTAGAGAGGGGTGAACCTTTAGGTTGTCCACGGCTTCAAAACACGCATCAAAAAATCAAGCATACAGAGCCTATAAGCCAACCCTACAAAGACGAAACCAAAACACTCCTCTAGTGGTCACGAAACCAAAACCGTTCAGACCGCCCCAATCAACCTGGTTAAACCCGTAACAGGGGAGCCGATATGACCACGACAACCATGTCGGTTAGACTGCTTGGCATACCTATGGTCATACCACTATCATACGGCTGGTCGTACTGCTCTCAAAACCTTCACGTGACAAAAAACGAGGACCTCTCTGAAATAAACATACCACTAACTACGGGCCGGTACAACCGCTCTTCGATCAAACTGTTGATTACCTGATAGCAAAACTAGAGAATGTAAATGAACATAAAATCAAACTCAAATTTCACTAACGAAGCACAAGCAAGGTTAAATACTCATCACACAATATAGGTGACCTCCACGTGGTCTCCTAATTGCACCATAGGAAAAAAAAGTAGGAATTTGGAGATTAAATATTAATTGATTTGAGATAGAATAAAGGGAGGAAGAGAGAAGGTGCATTGAAACTCTCAAAGGAATTCATAACATGAGGTTAGATCTTATACTATAATTTCTCTAGAACTTATGGAAAAATTTTCTATTCTACGAAATTCCTTTAAAACAATTCTGGAAATCAAACACTTATCATAAAATTTTTCTTTTAAAGTGAATCCCTCGATTTTTCTTTAAAATTGCTTTGAATCAAGGAGGCCCTCGTTGTTACCGCCATGCCACGGCTTTTGGCTGCACACTGGCTGAGCACCACCGGCCCTTGTCTACGCATGCTTCCAACCGGTTAGCCAAGGCGCAAGCCAACCAAGCGTGTCACGCTACTTGCCAAGTACCTACACTGAGTCAAGACATGCACGCCCAGCAGCTTAGCACTATAGCGCACAGTAGTTTAATTAGAGTAGACTATAACACTTATTCATTTTATCTATAGCCTTTAAAAAAATAGTTCATACAATAAAGTATCTATTACAATAACTATTTGGCCCCACGTGTAAGAAAGTAAAATGCATATTTTTACGTGCTATAGCTAGCTGTAATTTAGTAGTCAGCTTCCTTCTCTCTTCTTTTCTCTCTCTGCCACATAAGATTTGATTGATATTATATTTACTATAGCCTACTGACTAAGCTTTATTATACCTGCTCTTAATCAGCACCGCACTGTTACGCACACGGAGACATTTAAACAAAATCGATCCTCATGAACGACATGTAAATCTAGAATTCCACGATAGATACGACTCGTCCAACCGCCTCATTTGTCCGCGAAAATAAGGAGATTTTTATAGGAAGCTTTTTAATTGTACGACTTCTTTTTTGCATGTCGGTCTTGTTAACAAACTATGTTAGAGTTTCTAGTTGGCGTACTTCTAGTTGGTGCATTTTGAACAAATTATGTTAGAGTTTTAGCAACAATTTGCTTGTAAAAAGTGGACAGTATAATTTATACTGCAGAGTATAAAAATTATTCTACTGCCTGCCAAACAAAAAATAATAAACCATACCCTATATACCTGACTCCTCTCGGCTATAGGTTTTCTGTTTCTGAAAACTAGGAGAAAAAGGAGGATTCTGAAATCCTAAGGGTTCGATAGTATATGAATCAGGTTTATTAAAACCCAACCCATTCTCCTCGCGTAAGAGCGCTCCACGCACCGCGCGTGCGTTCGCGCGGCGACGTGTGGCGAGCGCTGCCTCGCGGTCACGCCGAAGCTTGCTAGGAGCGGTCGCTATCTTGGCCGGTGGGTCTGTCTGCGCGGTCGCGCGGCGGCGCGGGGAGCGGCGCGCGGGTCCGCCTCTCCACGGCTGGGCGTGGCGCGCGCGTGCGTGCGGCGCGCCCCATCCTCCAGCGCCACCGCGCAAGAGCACAGGCGATGGGCCCTTGTCCTCCGGACCCATGCGCTAGCGATTGAGTGTAGAGGCGGCGTGCGGGGGCTCGGCAAGGCGTTTTGATCGCGCGCGGCCGTCGGGAGAGGAGCGGAGCGGCGAGCAACCCATGTCTCTCTACACCGTCACGAGATCGATTCGCTCTGGAGGTGAGCCATCGCGCCGAACGATGCGATCGGTCTTGCTCCTCGCCAGTCTGTGGCGGCGTGGCGCTCTTCCAACCGATGGCGATCTGTCCGTCGGAGCAGTTCACGGCGGCCTGGCGTCCGTTGGCGGAGCGCGCGGCGCGCCATCATTCCTCGATGTCGAGGTGAGTGGCTCTCATCGAACGATGTCGATCGGCGCCTCTCCCCGCCGTCTGAGCGTCTGCGGCCGGCCGGCCGACCCTTCCTGCCGATGGTCGTCTTTGTCTTATCGGCTGGTGTGGAGCTCGAGGTAAATTTCTCCCCTTCTTTATCTACCTCTCTAGATTGAATCCCTTCCCTTCGTCTCGCCTACCATTCCTTCGCGCGCCCCACTCTAATCCCCCGCGCAGCACGGTGTCTGCGGATCGGGCGGGTCGAGGTGGATCTGGTGTGGGCACCACATCTGGCGAGATCGCGAGGAGGCGGGAGACAGCAACCGCGGCGACGGGGGCTGCGGGAGGCGGCCGACGGCGACAAGGGCGGGATCCCCGCCTCCGCTCCTGCATCTCACTTCCATCCCAGGTTTGTTCCTCTCCCTCACCTTGGGTGCGCCTTCCTCCCCCCAAACTCCCCCTTCTTTATCTACCTCTCTAGATTGAATCTCCTTCCCCTTCGTCTCGCCTGCCATTCCCTTCGCCCGTCCCACCCTAATCCCCCTCGCGCAGGCACCGGTGTTGCGGATCGGGCGGGGTCGAGGTGGATCTGGCTGTGGGCACCACATCTGGGCGAGATCGCGAGGAGGGCCGGAGAGACAGGCGACCGTGCGACGGGGGCCTGCGGGAGGCCGGCCGACGGCGACAAGGACGGGATCCCTGCCTCCGCTCCTGCATCTCACTTCCATCCCAAGTTTGTTCCTCTCCCTCACCTTGGGTGCGCCTTCCTCCCCGATGCCATTTATCTCCAAAAGTTCTTCTTTTGTTCTTGGTAGTCGGTAGCTGATTTCCCTCAATGTTTCATTTCTGAAGATGAAAAATTCATCATGTCAGAAGTGAGTGCTTACACAACTAAAGGTATAACATAAAACTTACTTAAATATGTGGTGGGGTGCATTGTATCCTTCACGACACTCCTCCACTATTTGACACCTAAGACTTCTTAGAGTTTCATAGAGCATCGATGCAAGGTTCTGCAATGAATAAAAATAGCTTTAGGTACGGAGCCAAGACAAATTCAGGCAAAAAAATCAAGGAGCTATTAGAACTGAAGACCGACTACCTCATCCACTTCACTCTGTTGAACATTCTTATTGATTTGTGGGCTGATGATTCATCAAGTTTCCCCATCTTAGGGGCCTTCTCAGGAGTGGGAAACCTGCAAAATAACATAATAAAGCAATTACCAGCCTTTCGTAATTCAAAGATGTGTAGAATATTAAATGCCACACTCATTTAGCTTTTAAAGCTTAAGTTTTCAACTTTTTATTGAAATCAACTAAGTCTCAAAATCTCAATAAGACATTTGACACATTTTATATTCAGTTCTACAACATAAGATCAACTTATCAAGATTCCATTTTACAAACCAAATTTAGGTAGCACCCTAGAGTGCAAACTCATATTGATACCAGAACACTTAAATGGGGAACAAAACAGTGTGTCATGGGAATTTAGGGCGTTCATACTGTTTATCCCAAAGAGGCTGCTATCTACTAATCTACCCTAGCAATTTACTGAGTAGTAACGATCAGTAACAGGAGAACTATGTCTTTGATAGAGGGCAATTGCAACAGCCTGAAACCAACCAATTTCATGCATGCCAAAGATTTTTAGGCTTCATAGTTCATTTGCTATAGCAAAAGCGACGTCGTGCTGCACTCACGCTTCACTGTAGTTTGAGTTGTATGAAGGTTTTATCCTATCTGTGTGACATACTTTCGTGCCAATCATGCTTATTTGGTTGCATGTAGATGGTTTCCCTGTGTTACTAATGATCGCTAGGCTATAACTAATAATATCCTTGGATCAAAAGGGATTGTAAAATTTTTTACATAATATAGTATCCATATGATATGAGGCATAACAATCAATGTATCTGTCATACCAAGGGATGCATGGTAAGATATTCCTCCCTTCATTGCAGATTGGACTAAAGTTGTGAAAAAGGCTGCCTTTTGTTTTTTTAGAGACAAATTTGTCATTGCTATATCATCTGTTGTTGCTTGGTTCTATCGTTTGAGTTCTGTGATATGGGCTATATTGCTGTGTTCATGATTCTAGATCTTTCGAGCAGGTCTTCGTGAGCCGATGTCACCATGTTCAATGTGGATGGATGTGGGAATCATATTTTTGTAGCTGTCTTTTGAATTCTGCAGAAGGTAAACATTTTCCATGCACGATTATCTTTTCTGCAATGATCCTTCCGCTGAAATTGGCCTTCATGTTCGTTTTTTCATATGATTACATGGTTCTTTTGATTTTGCTTCGGTTGTAGTTTAGTGTAGTAATGTGATATGGTTCTAACATGGTTCTTTTTGTTTACCTCAAATGTGTATACATTACTTGGATCTCGGTGAACTGTGGTAATGGTTTAATAAATCAATAAGAGGTAGAAGTATCATAGGAATTAGTTGACAGTTCATTCCTCTTTGCAGTGGTGGTGCAAATGTGCTCAAGGTAAGGTTCAGGACGCGGTACTGAACCATAAGATAGATGATGATATAAGATTTTTCTTTGGGTTAATGAGTTTTGAGATGATATATGAACATTGATTGTACTGTGATGCTTGAAATACATCCGAAAAACATAGGTAGGGCTATGTTTCTTTTGGTACAGTTCTTTGTTTGTTTACGAGTTTCCTAAATGCCTGAATTAACATGGTCCTTTTTTTAATGCCCTGCTTCACCAATTAAAGTGATGGCAAGGTGCGCGAAGCGCGCCCAATGTTGTAGTATGATAAATATAAGATTTCTATTCCTAGCGGGAAAAAGAAAGGAACAACTAACGTATGGCCGGCCTTGCCACCGCAGTGGTGATGATAACTGATAAGCAAAAGAAAACGAGTGTTCAACGGCGTCCGTGTACCATCGGTTTTGTTGCCGTGTGCCGATCGACTCGTGACAACTCGTTCGATTCGGCGCGCGGGCGGCCAGGACCCGCGCGTGACGTCGCATCCATCCCTATCAGGTACCACTAGTGCACGCACTTATCCTCGAGCCTGCCTGCCTGCCTGGCTGGCTGGCCAGTCGATGCCGTGTCGTTCTCGCACCGATTAATGGGCTCACGGTCGCTCCTAACCACGATCAGTTTGATGTAGCGTCCGCGCACTAACTTTGAACATGTTTCTATACCTGTTCAAAGCATATATATGTTTCAGAACTGCTTAATTGTTGCGTCTACTATAGCAGAATGGACCTGAGCAGGAAAGGTTTGGCCAGGCTAAGCCAAGCCAGGTTTAGGGTCTATTTGATATAGCTGCGATTTATGACTTTTAGTTGAAAATTTTAAATTTTAGCTGTTTGTGATAGAGATTACAGAGAGAGATACTCGCTTGCGATTTCGGTTGATACAGATATTGAGCTTTTAACATGTACTATAATTAACATGTAGATCCTATCTTGAGAAAATACTCTATTTAAAAGTTAGGTACTGTAGCAAAAGCCAAAAGTCGTTTTTAGAAACTGTTAAGAACATGCCCTTGGTTTACGGTTACCAAAGAGTCAGGGTGTCATAATGTTCAACATGTTATAGCACAACCAAAAATAAATCATGTCTAACCATTAGTTACAGCTAAAAACTGTTAGAATCACAGTTTAAAAGAGCATGATCTAATCTTTACGCGTGAAATTACAAGAGGCTAGTCAGGCCAAATCGATGGATGGACACATGATTTTTCTGGAGATCAACACAAGCATATACAAACCTAGCTAGCTTGCGAAAGGGTTTTCCTTTTTCAAAATTATGTAATTGCCACGGTAGTGTGAAGCAGAGAAGTATGAGTTTTGTACATGTGTAACACACTCGAGTCAGTCAGGATTTACCCTATATACCTGTGTGTGTGTGTGTGTGTGTGTGTGTGTGTTTCCCCCACAAAAATTCATAGAAATCTCCCGTTCGTGCGTGACGGCCGGAGCGGCGATAACGTAGATCGGTTGGTCCTCGAGCTAGCTACAAGCACCAGCAATCGCGCGAAGCATCGGAAGGCTCCCCTTATCCAGTGGCACGCAAGCAACGGATCTTAGTAACCCCCCCCCCCCCCCCAATTTTCTCCTTGCTTGCTTCGAGAAGCAACTAGAAACCAACAATGGCGATGACGATCGAACCTGGAAACAAAAACGAAGAAAACGAGAAAGAAAACGAGAAAGAAAGAAAGAAAGAAAGAGAGAAAATGATCGATGGTGATGAGGAGACTACCCCTCTGGAAGAAAAAAAAAACACAAGTGCTAGCTCCACCAGAACCACTCTGAAAAAGAAAAACACAAGTGCTAGCTCCACGTAAGAACGATTTTTTTTTTTTGCGCGAAATGGACATGTGGGCCCAGGTAAATTTATACTTTGTCGATGCTAGCTAGCTTTAGGGGAACGCATCGGCTTTTTAAATTTTGGTTATTTTTCTTTATTTTTTTATTTTCTGTACAAATATAATAGTTTTTTATTAAATAACGCAAAAAAGTTAATATCTGTTACTGTACAATTTTAAATTAAAAACCTAAAGTTAAAAGTTACAATCGGTTGGAGCAGGACCTAGTGACACCGTCACAAATCATTCACACGGCATGTCATCTTGTCAACGAAAAACAAAAGCAGATATATTGCTTTCGGAAATGTGATCACAGTTACCGAAACGTGTACCATAGGTCACTCAACAGCATGCTGAACTATTTTACCAGTCTTTTCCAGCATTTTCCCCCTGAATTTTTCTCGGCCGTCCAATCAAGAAGCGACGGCATCTGCGACGGTCTACGCACGCAAACAGGGGCGGGTGACACGCTAACCATCAGCCCGGGGCATGGGTCGAGACGGGGAGGCGTCGCCGTCAGATCACTGCGATGATACTGGGCTCTTGTGCTAGTCCTTGTCACTTCAGACTACTTTGATCTGTATCCGTTACACACACACTTCGTCCTTAAGCTTTGGGCGTTTTCTGGTGCAATGCGACATCCAGCTAGCTTAGTTGGTCTCTTGCTTGCTTGGTGGCCTAACCGAGGTAACCATTAACCAACCAATCCTATGACCCTAACCAACCCTGGTCTTTGATAAACATATTGGTTAACAGCTGATTGAGCGCTTTAGGTTATATAAAGGAGAAAAATGTTGTTTTTCTGTCTATGTCAGCTAGTACCAACCCTGCATTTCAACTACCAGTGTTTAACTAATGAGGTGATTGCCTTAGACCCCGTTTGACATGGCTCCACTTCACAAGTGAAGCTGTTTTTTTACTTCACAAGTGGAGCTGGGTGAAGCTACTTTTTTCAGCTCCACCCAAGGAGCTACTTTTGTCTCAGCAGGTTTTAAGAGACTCCTTGGGTGGAGCTATTTTGTTGTACCCTGTTTGGCACAAAACAGCTCCAAACAGCTCCAAAAGTCGGTGGTGGAGCTGTGCCAAACGGGACTTTACTAGTCCTTGCTCCTGACATCACATGAGATTTATTTAAAGGGGGGTGTAGTTTTCCTCCCCTCTTTGCATACATTTCCACCACTTTTCTTTTTAGAGAATACATCTCCACTATTGGATGACAGTATATATGAAGGCTTTATTTTCAATGCAGGATTATTGTAAGAACTGCACTGTTTTCCTTAAAAAAACTATGTGAAATTCTTGCGTTCAAAATACAGCCTAATATATAGTAGGCATAGCCATACGATCAACCAATTCTTTGGACACTGCTGAAGCACCATTTTTTTTTACAGCAAATACTGATTAACATTTAACATTGACCGTCGTTTTGCGAGAGATCGCACATTCGGCCGAAGCTTAATTAGTTGGATCTAACAAAAAGTGGCATTCATTTGTCAGTTTCATAGGATACATTATTAGCCTGCATCAGAAAGTTAGCTCACGGAAAGCCTTTCTTTCTCCAAAAGTTCGCATTACAGGACACTTAGCAAGCCAAACGCTCACCAAGTAGACAAAAGATTGGTTGCTTTTCATCTCCTCCATGTCGAAGCCAGATGTCACGGTGCTCCATCACTTGCTCGAGATAGTTCAAAATGACATATATTTTTTAGAACACACACACACACAGAGAGAGAGAGAGAGTAGTAGGTAGCGTCTGCGTAGGCGTAACATCGCATTTATACTGCAATACGGAGTACTGGATTGGGATTAGTTCATTTGGGGTGGTACTTCTAGAGTTAGGTACCAGCAAAACCTGGGTTCAACTGATCTGCATGCTCCTTTCTTTCTCAAGTTTATCTCGAACAAGTGAATTAAGATTGCTTAATGGTACTAGGTCCGTTCTTCAAGCATGCATATTTTTGTGCAAGTACAGTGTAGTGTTTATTACAGTGATGCTAATGTGATGTTACGTAGGATCCACCTTTACTACTATACAACTTGCATTATGACCTGGAATTATGCACCCAATGCATCCTCTATATTTTTGTTGTTTTTTAGTCTGTTATTTTTAGTTTCTAAAAGCTGTTTTTTAGTTTTTCTACAGTAACAAACTTTTAAATAGAGTATCTTTTTAAGATAGGGTCTACTAGTTAATTATAGTACATACTGTACCGACTTCATTTATATCGACAAAAATCGCACGTAAGTTTCTGTTACTATGTAATCTTTTACACAAACAGTCCAAAAACCATAAACTTCAAAGAAAAAAACATGTCCTTTAATGGACCTAAGTGTTTTTTTGTCGATATGGTGTTGCCTTTGGGAACATGCAATTGGTGGGTTGCTTGGTCAAATCGAACTGAGATGGCTTGGAACAGGCTCATAAAAATAATTCCACATAACACTAATACCAATGCTCAAACCACCCTCCAGCCTAGCGTTGCCGGGGTTGACCCCCTCGACATAACACTAATACAACACTACAACAGGTAGATTGACTTCACCGTATTTGCATTGGTTAACCAGATGCATCCTAAGGTGTATGAAATTGAGCGGTCTGATGCAAGACAGCCTACAAGATTTATGCATAGCTAACGTAGGGGAAAGACTGACTTCACTACGATATTTGGTTCACCAATAGCATTCCTAATGTTCTACCATATACATGAGTTGTTTGAAATTGAGTGGTTTGACGCAAGACAAGCAAAAAGATTTATACACTTTATAGTAATGCAACAACAATACTAAAACAAGGATAGACTGACTTCACTACGATATTTTGTCAACCAACAGCATCCCTAATGTTTTCTCACATATATGTGACTTGTTTGAAATTGAGTAGTGTGACGCAGGGCAAGCAAGAAGATTTACGCACTTCATCAATTTTGCACGTCCTCGTAAATTTCTCAGCTATATTTGTTTTAAAGAGCGATAATGTACGCTAGGAGGATGTGGGTGTGAATTCAGCTGGGTTTAATTTTTGTGGAAAATAGGAAGATAAGGCTTGATTTATGACTTGGACTAAAGGCTTAGGGTTACAGAACAAATAGAGATATTCTGCAATTTAATTAGATGCTTGCTTCGAATCAAAGGACCCACAGATTTCTCAAACATGTTCCATCAGCGCTGTGGCTGTGTTGATATAGCACAGCTCCACCTCTAATCGTCACTAGTTTTTTATACTCTTCTGCAGAGCCTGTTATAGTTGTCCCGTTCTCTCCTCGCTCTATCAGAATCCAAGACCTCAAAACCTTCTTTCTCTGCACTCTCCTCAGAGAGTCTACACCAAACATGGTGCAACAACACAGAATCTACGTCCTACAGTTCAGGAAGGGCGAGCCGGAGCAGGAGCTGGCATGCAAGGTCTCGCCGCCCAAGGGCGCTGGCCGCCGCGTCATGTACTACTACCACGACAACGGCAGTGGCGGCAAGAACGGCAAGTCGGTGCAGTCCAGGACTCTCAGCCTGCGCCGCTTCTTCGGCTTGCTCCTGCTGTCCTTCCTCTCCGTTGCCACGCTCCTCGTGGCGCCGGTCTCATTCTTCTCCTTCGTGCACAGCGACGCGGGCGGGGCGGCGGCGGCGGTCATGCAGCGCACGATGGCCGCGCCGTGCTCCGGGATGGGAAACGACAGCCTCTGCTGCGACCGCACGTCCACGCGCGCGGACATCTGCTTCGCGCGCGGCGACGTGCGCATGCACTCGGCGAGCGCGTCGTTCCAGCTCGTGTCCGGGAACTCGACGGGGGAGGAGGAGAGGATACGGCCGTACACGCGCAAGTGGGAGGCCAACGTCATGGCGACCATCGACGAGGTGCGCCTGCGCCGCGTGTTCCCCGGCGACGCCGCGCGCTGCGACGTGAGGCATGACGTGCCGGCCATGCTGTTCTCCACGGGCGGGTACACGGGCAACGTGTACCACGAGTTCAACGACGGCATCCTGCCGCTGTTCGTGACGTCGCGCCACTTACGGCGCCGCGTGGTGTTCGTCATCCTCGAGTACCACGACTGGTGGATCACCAAGTACGGTGACGTCGTCTCCCGACTCTCGGCCTTCCCGCCCATCGACTTCACCGCCGACCGCCGCGTGCACTGCTTCCCCGAGGTGATCGCCGGACTTCGCATCCACGGCGAGCTCACCGTGGACCCCGGGCAGACGCCCGAGGGCAAGAGCATCCGCGACTTCCGCAGGCTCCTCGACGACGCCTACCGCGGCCGCATCCGCTACCTCGAGCGCCTTGAGCGCCGTGCCGCTCGCAAGCGCCGCGCCGCCGCCACCAGGTCCACCACCATCCCCGCGCCGCTCGCGCCTCCGAAGCACACCTCCCCGGACAAGCCGAGGCTGGTGATCGTTTCGAGGACCGGCTCCCGCGTGATCGAGAACGAGGCGGACGTGGTCGCACTGGCCGCGGACGTCGGCTTCGACGTGCGCGTGATCCGCCCGGAGCGCACCACCGAGCTGTGCAAGATATACCGGGAGCTGAACGCCAGCGACGCCATGGTGGGCGTGCACGGCGCGGCCATGAGCCACTTCCTTTTCATGCGCCCCGGCAAGGTGTTCATACAGGTGGTGCCCCTGGGCACGGACTGGGCGGCCGGCGCCTACTACGGCGAGCCCGCGGCGCGTCTCGGCCTGCGGTACGTCGGCTACAAGATCTTACCCGAGGAGAGCTCGCTCTCCCGCGAGTACCCGACCGGCGACCCCGTGCTCACCGACCCCGCCGGCGTCGCGCAGCGCGGCTGGGACGTGACCAAGAAGGTGTACCTGGATCGGCAGAACGTCCGGCTCGATCTGGCGCGGTTCAGGGAAGAGCTGGTCAGAGCTCACCAGTACATAGTCGCCGCTAGGAGGCGGCGGCGGCCAAGAGCAACTCTGTGATCACTGATCAAGCAAGCAATCAATCACTTTGACCGGTTTGATTAACCAACTGCTCCCATATGCTATAGAGTCCTATACAATTTTTTTTCTTTTTATTCTTGTTACACTGACTTGATCTGACCATTCTTTGCATTAGCTAGATTGTGTGTTAAGGTAATTGTGATGGATGTTGGTTTACAATTTACAGTCTGAACTTGATGTGCTGTACTCAATAAAAGAAATTAATTACAGACAGTAAGTATACAAGGGTGCATGTGCAATTTTGCATTTCTGCAGTGACATGTGTATGGATGGTTCTGTGCCACCCTAGGCCTGGGCATTCGGGTTACCCGATTTTTTCGGGTCGGGTAGTTCGGGTAATTCGAAATTCGGGTAATAAAAATTGCTACCCGATATTAGCCCCAAAAAAACACTACCCGCAATTTCGGGTACCCGATAATTCGGGTTCGGGTATACCCGATATACCCGAATTCACAAAAAATCAGCAAACTGCATAGAATTTCAGCAGCAATTTCGGGGTTCGGGTTCGGGTAATTCGGGTACGGGTAATAAAGTGATAAGTTCAAGTGTATTTCGGGGTAGTTCGGTAGTCGGGTAGTTCGGTGCAGGGGATATTACCCGAACTACCCAAACTAATTTCGTAATCGAATCGCTATCCGAATTTGGGATCGGGTACCTCGGGTTCGGGTATTTCGGGTTCGGGTCCGGGTAATTCGGGTACGGGTAACGGGTAGCGGGTATTTTGCCCACCCCTATGCCACCCGCAGTGCAGGCTGCAAGTGGCAGAGACAAGCTGCTGCTTGCAGGGAAATCCATCTCAAACTAAAGGTAATTGGACTGAAATAAGTTAATTTATTGTTAAAATTATACTATAGTTGATTGAAATTATACTATAATTAATGGTGGCTTATTTGATGTAAGTAAATTTAAAAAAATAAAAAATAGATTAACCTATCACAGACAATACAGACGAATATGAAAAAAAGAACTGGCAAAAAAGCTCAAAAAAGTTTAAAAGACAAAAAATAAAAATAGTGAAAAATAAATTAGAAATCAGATATTTAAGTCGAAATGAGCGGGACTTGGCGCATCCACAAGATCTTGGCAGGTCCAGCAGGGAGATGTTTTTGTGCCGCCTACCTCATTTTCCAGCCTGTATTGGGTTTCAGTTGGTTGAGACATACTACTCAAGCTTTCGCTAAGCGTCAATAAAGCTTGCTAATTAGTGGCCATAAAGCTCTCTCTACCTATCAGACCTGGACAACTGCCAACACAACAGTACTATGGTGATCGATGCATGTATGTATTCATACCTTCTACTGCTCAAGCAAGGATACGAATTTTTAGCGGATTTAGCACTGTTGTGCATAATATTTATAAAAGAAGCAGTATACATATTGTATTTACAGAAATATCGTTTTTGCCGTCCAGTGGGTGGGCAACAGCGGCGGCGAGGTGACGCGTGGCAGGGTCACCGGCCGCCTGGCCAGGAGATGGCAGGCAGGCCTGCCGCCCAGTGAGGAAACGACAAGTGATTAACCTGGCTGATTAGCCGACTTAATTATCTACCCTATTTTTTATTTGTATTTGTTTGAATTTTTATATATATCACATGAGCTTAAAAATTACGAAAATTTATGTATAGCCTTCCGACATAACGTACTTCACAGTGTAATTTTATCTGTTGTGAATGTTGCTAAAAAATTCATACAATTTTGATATTTGTACGAGTTTTTACATATAGCAAATGAGCTCCAAAAATTACGAATTTTATATGAAGCCTCCAGACATAGTCATAGTTATTGTGTAAGTTTTTATAAATTTTATGTAGTCTAAATTTGCTACGTTTTATTCAGGTTGATTTAATCATAAATTTACAAATATTTCACAAATTTTTTTAGAATTTCATACATTAAGAATACTTGTACAAGTAAAAGTAATTGTACACTATGAAGTACGTTGTGTCGAGAGGCTGCATATAAATTTTCGTATTTTTTTGAACTCATTTAATATATTTAAAAATTCAAATGAGTACTAATAAAAAATTAGAACAGATAATTAAGCCAGCTTAATCGCCTACCATCCCCTGGCTGGGCGGCAAGCTGCCTCACCGTCGCTGCCACCCGCCCACCGGATAGCAAAAATGATATTTCTACAAATACGCTACGGATATTACTACTTTTGTAAATACCGTACACAACGTTGTCAAATCCGCTAAAATGTCCACTGCAACGACAAGTTGAGAATACAATCGTCAGTCAATAGTTTTAATGAAGGTGAAATTTTTTACTCTCAAGTCACAACCATCCCTATAAAGTAGTAACACTACGAAAAGAACAGATGGGATAGCTGATATAGCTGCTAGTATACGCACCAATCAGGCTAGATAGTGGCAACGTTCAGTGGAATCTTACCACGGGATAATAGCAAGTGGCAATCGTATTCGTTGCCTGAGTTTGAAAAGGTTATGGCTTGCGCGTGCGTGTTTACCGTCCCCGGTCTGATGGTCAGAAAAATCACACTTTAAGTTCCATATCTGAACTTGCCCATCGACAACGGCATCGTCACATCGAGACCGGAATTGATCACTTCAGGTACATGCACACTGACTCGTGTTTTCCTATCAAAGACAACATTCTGGGCCAGAAGACTTGGCAGTTTTTACTGTCATTGATTTACGTACGTACCATCGCAGGAATAGGGATGTCAGAAACTGAATCTTTTCAGTTTACCGTACTGCTACTTCTGCTACCAAGAGAGAGGTTCAGTTTCTTTGACAAAACTAGAGTTTTTAGATGGGGTGCAGTTGGTTATCAGCCTTTTATTTAAGGGAAAATTTGAGATATGTGAAACAATCCTTATTTTTATTGGAGCTAAATCAGTATATTTAAATTAATCAAATTAATTAAGCAGCAAAAGGAGCAATTATAATTAATTCAATTACATGAATTACCAAGTCATGGGGAAGTTCCAGAGCATTTGAATAACACAAGAACATAAATGACAAGACTAAGCCATAATACAAATGTATTGTTTACATCATAAAACGTACAAGGTCACAATATTTATCAGAATACATTATACATTTTCAACCACATACAACAGACATTTAATTACACATTTGAATGGTAAATTAAGCCGTTTGAGCCGGTAGAGAGTGAGCCGGTGCCAAAAATCTAAATGTGAAAAACATTCCCAAATCCGAAGAGCAATCAATTGGAAAAACAAGAAAGAAGATTTGCCATCGACACCCTCTCCCATCAAAATGCATAGGGTAACGCTCATCGAGATGTCAGCCCGTCTGAAACTCGCTACAGTGGGTCTCATCATCTAATGAAAACCATAT
This sequence comes from Dendrocalamus sinicus, assembly GCA_036346575.1. Taxonomy (NCBI): domain Eukaryota; kingdom Viridiplantae; phylum Streptophyta; class Magnoliopsida; order Poales; family Poaceae; genus Dendrocalamus; species Dendrocalamus sinicus. The sequence goes on along the minus strand of CM070660.1, from coordinate 2,072,951 downwards.
CAAAACCTGCTTTCAACCTCACCAAACTTACCACCATAAAATGAAACCGAGTCACATTGCCAGAAGCCCCAAGAACCTTCAGTCAAATGAGTAACTCTTTCACCATAACACAGTAAAATGTGAGAGGTAGGACAATAAAGATAACAACCAGCCCGAGAGAGAGAGCACATTTCCCATTAGCTTTCCCCAAACCACAAGAGGGCTCACACAGCACCCCAAAATTCCACCCACGTCTCCAAAATCCGCGGCCGACTAGAGCCTGCCTTGCCTAAACCGAGCATCACATCACGGCCCAACATACGAGGCCCGGTAGCCCACGACGCTCACAAAATATCTCCCTCTCGCTCCGCTTCTCTCTGCAACGCCGCAGACCCTACACAGGTCTAGAGAATGGAAGTTGCTCGCCGACGCCATGGCCATTGTCCATGGTTTCCTTCTTCCTTTCTCCTCCTCGCTCTTTGCTCGGTGTCGTAATGCAGCGGGAAATACACGTCATCGCGCAACCATCCGATGGTAATGTTGTTCAACTGTTCTACTCGTCCATGGTCCATTTGGTGTTCGGACCCGACGAGCGGCGACTGGGTGTGCTTAGGGAGGTGACCACGACGATCTGGCAGCGTGCAGCAGAGTGGCGCAAGTGGACCTTGCCGTCCACGCACCTCGGCGGCCAGATCTGGAGCAGCTGCGCCGCATGAGCTACGAGAGGCAGGCGGATGCTTGTCTCCGGCGAGTGTGGGTGAGGTGTGCTCATGCGCTCCTTTCTTTGTGTTCTTTCATCGTGTTCTTGCCAGACCTATTCGTAAGAATGTCTGAGAAGGATTAGTTAGCATATGCATTTGTCATTAATTTGGGAATGTTTGCATGTGCTCTTTGTTTTTGTTTCACAGCAGCTTTTGGATAGTGACAAGGATAGAATAATCCTTAAATTATTACATCATTGTATTACTGAGTATACCTTTTATTAATAAGAGAGAAATTTAACAAAGTGATCGTAAGCCTTTCTACGACCACGTAGTCATAAACTCTCCTACAACACATACTCGTAAGTCCTTCTACAGGCACACGGTTATAAGTTATTCTACGACCATCCTGTGGTCGTAGATATTCCTACGACTAGTCTATCTCCGATCGACATGTCTAACGATATCCTGCTATATCGTAGGGTCGTCTGACAAGGCGGTTAGAACGTGTATTTATCCCTGATAACCGCACACGATCTCTCTCTGACAATAACTACCGTAGGACGGTTATTGCCTGAAACGTTGAGGCGTCTTTTGGCGTAAGACAACGGCAGTCGTTTCGCCAATTATATAAAGGTTAACATCGGAGAGAGAAGGAGGGGATGGCATTAGAACCAGATCAAGTTAGAGATAGCGCAAGGCTTTTTCGCATTATTCTCAGTCATAATCCTTTCTCTGAGCAATAGCCACATATGACGTAGAGTTATTATTCTCCCAGGAGAAGGTCCGAGCCTGTATAAAATTTCTGTGTCTCTACCCTGCATGATCATAGCCTAGTCTCCTAAGAGCTTCCCCGAATCGAATAAATCATATGTAAGATTGGTATTAAAACACCAACAATTGGCGCTGTCTGTAGGAAGATTCTTCCAAGACTCCTATAATTTCCTCGTCGGCAAGTTATCTTTCTTCTAATGTCCTCATGGCAGGGAGTGGAACGAGAAGAACTGGTTCAACTTAGCTGACTATGCAGATATCGATATAGATGCCTACTACGACTTCAAGTAGACGATGCTATCCTATGATGGAGAGGATATCTCTAGAGATCCATCCCGAGATCTCAAAGACTGCATCACCGAAAAGGCTGAGGAGAGATCCTTATCCCCATAGCAATACGCCGACAGGAGGAACCAGTTTCCCCATATGGTAAGGGTCAATCTGACCACGAACAGGACTTGCAACACGACAATGGGCCTGCCCCAAGTATTCGAGTCCCCCAGCGATCACTCGAGCAGTTTCAGCGAGCCCTGTAATCTGTAATTCCGGGAATTCATCATCAACTAGTGGTCGTAACTTTCCGGTGGAACCTGCAAAGAGAGTGGGTGGGCTCCTATGAGTTTGCCCATCCCTTCGTAGAGTATTGATCTATCCAGAGATAGTTATAACCTAGAATTCACCTTCCTGGGATACGAGAAGTTCACACCTGAACCCCGAGCAATGCGCTAGCCACCGCGGTTTTGACCAGTAAACCTAAAAAAATTTGATGGGTCCCAAAATCCCATCGAGTTCCTTCAAATTTACACAGCCACGATTCGAGCAGCAGGAGGTGGAGAGCACGTTATGGCAAACTACCTACCGACTGTGCTCGAGGGATCTGCTCGATTGTGGTTGCTCAATCAACCATCCAAGTCAATCCACTCGTGGCAGTGTCTCTGTGACCTTATGTTGGCTAACTTCTAGGGCACATACCATCACCCTAGAAAAGAGGACGACCTGCATCGGATGTGACAGAACAGCGATGAGACCCTACAACAATTTGTCAAACGCTGTAGTTAGGTTCGTAATTCAATTCCAGAGGTCTTTGATGCTTCTGTCATCAGAGCATTCAAGTAGGGTGTCCGCAATAGGAGGTTCACAAAGGATATTGCCTTGCATCATCTAACCACCGTCGCCGAACTCCTTGAGATGGCTGACCATTATACGACTACTGCTGAAGTGGTTGAATGGACTAAAATCATTGGTCAGGTAAATCGAAGTTTCAAAGAGGAAGGTGAAGGCAGTAAGAGGAGGAAGAAGGCCAGGAAATCAAAGAATAAGGCCAAAGGTCGAAAGCCTCATGCCAAAAGTTTGAAGGAAGTCTTGGCTGTAGGCGATATAGAGCTATGGAAACCCAAGCAATACTCTGATCGGGGCAAAGGTAAAGTGCTCATACAGAAAGACAACAAGCTTAGGTGGTGCCCTTACCACAAGAGGAAAGGGCACGACCTTTGCAATTACCGAGTTTTAAGACATAAATTCAAGGATTACTACTCTGGCCAAGGGCCATTCTCTACACTCGAAGAGTCAAGGCAAATGAGAGTCCAGAAGCAATCAGAAGATGACTAGGAAATATCGTTTCAGGATCCAAAGCATACCGTCGAGCACATCTAGGAAGTATCTTCGACATACAAGTCAAAATGACAATATAAAGCTGTCGGCAGTTGCTATCTCTTTCGAGAAAATCAACTATTCGACCCTTTCAACTCGACTTGGCCGATTTCCGATCGTGGTCGAGCCCACCATCAACAACTGTCGAGTAAATCGAGTGTTAATCAATGGTGGAAGTTCTTTAGATATCTTGTTTGCATGTGCTCTGGATGAGATGCAAGTTTCTTGTGCCAGAATAAAGTCTGTATGATACTCATTTCATGGGATCGTACTAGGCTCTTTGGCCAAGCCAATTCAACAACCTCAGAAAGCATCGCTTGAAATTCAATCCCGAGAAGTGTGTGGTTGGAGTTGCTTCACGAAAGTTGCGTAAGAGGGGACTCTCAACTAGTCATGAATCAGGTTGGCAAAGAGTATCAATGCTCGAGTTAAACCATGTCTCAGTACTTGTCGGAAGTCCAAAAGCTTTCGAAGCACTTTTCGGTTTCGAGTTACAGTATATCCCTCGAAAGGATAACTTTCTTGTTGACCAGTTGGCTCGAATAGCTTCTTACCGATCACAAGTGTCACTAGGAGTCTTCTTGGAGCAACTCCAGAAGCCATCTCTGGTTAAAGTACCAAAGACAACTCCTAATGAGACAGCATCCCTAGAGCATGAGGATACTTGGATGGCACCCATCTATGAGTATCTTCAGAAGGGTTTCGTACTCGACAATGATCTCAAGGCATATCGTCTATCCCGCAAGGCCAAGATATATATCTTGGTTGATGGGGAACACTATAAACAAAGTACTCAAGGGGTTCTCATGCGATGCATATTGCAAAAAGAAAAATTACTACTCCTTAGCGACATACATAGGGCATCTGTGGAGCACATGCTTCCTACAGAACGCTGGTCCGTAAGACCTTTCGACAAGATTTTTATTGGCCAACAACTCTCAATGACACCAAAGAGTTGGTTAACAAGTGGGTACAATGCCACTTTCATAGCAGGTAAATACACCAATCAGCTCAAGCACTTCAAATAATTCCTTTAACTTGGCATTTTGCGACCTGTGGTCTTGACATCCTAGGGCCATTCCCAAGAGCACTGGGGGCTTCGAGTTCATCTTCATGGCTATTGATACATTCACGAAATGGATCGAGGCCAAACCAGTGGCAGGGATAACAACAGAAGCCGCAAAAAAGTCCATGATGAGAAGCATGATTACTTGATTTAGAATCCTAAATTAAATAATAACAGACAATAGTAAGCAATTTTTTAGTGCAAAATCCCAAGAATTTTGTGACAAACTGGGTACCAAACTTTGCTATACTTCGGTCGCCCACCCTTAGATCGAGCGCGCGAATGGCCAAATAATGCAAGGAATCAAGACTCGAGTCTTCGACCAGCTTGTAAAGCGCTTGGGGGCTTGGTTTCAAGAATTACCTTCAGTATTATGGGCAATTGTACGACTCCTAGTCGGGTAACAGGAAAGACTCCATTTTTTCTAGTTTTCAGGCCCGAAGCCATGCATCCACCGGAACTAAAGATCCGATTGACAAGAGTTGAGAACTTCAGTGACTCCAACCAAGAGCAACTTCTAGCGGATGACATCAACCTACTTAAAAGAGAAGAGAAACAAGCCTTAATTCAATCAGCAGTCTACCAATAAGCCATGCGTAAGTACTACAATCATAATGTCCAACCTCGCAGTCTTGCTGTAGGTGATTTGGTGTTAAGAAAAATTCAACCCCAATCTAATCGGAACAAACTTCCCCCAAGTGGGAAGGTCCTTAGACTGTGATTGAAGTCACATGACCAAGCTTAGTACAACATACTGTGGAAGACGGCCAGATTCTCTCAAACTCTTGGAACATCGACCAACTGTGTAGATTTTATAAGTAATATTTTTACTCTTTCAATAAAGCTTTCAATTTGTTCAAATCTTCATTGTCGTATATCCAGTAGAGCTTCTTTTATATTTGTTCGATCACTTCTAGCATATCTAATTTGTTTAACTGGTCGGATAAGGGAACACCACTAGCCAAAGTCCCTCCTCTCTGCATATAGTCCTGCCCACTAGAAGGAGCTTCTTAGTGATGAAACATTCCTGATTCTTACTATCAGCATAAAACAATTGAGTTGTCTTTGAAAATGTTGAACATATGTATGAGAAGGAATTCTGAGTGTTTATCCTCTTATTGTTTACGTCTTCAATTCGATTTGTGGAGCCGATCTAATTCGTTTGGGCTAACCTCAACGTGGACTAAGGGAGACCGGCAAGTCTCCAATCACCACGATAAAAAGCAACCGTGTCAATTGTGGTTTGTTTTCTTATACTTAATTTACATTCAAGCAATTTACATTTATGGAATTAAATTAATTGCTTGTCATTCTAGAATTTCTAATCTTGATATAGATTTATCTTGTTGGTACACTTAGGTGAACCCAATTGTTTTACGTGTTATCTGTGCTAAACCTTTTTGAGCTAAGTTTTCACATTATTTGCTTGGTTTAGCCAAAATAGAAATTGACAATTAATTAAAGAATATTTTTTTAGACCATCTATTCACCCCTCTCTAATCGGTCTCCTCGATCTAACAATTATCTAAGGAGATTGCATTGAAAAATTCACAACTTTTTTTGTTACACATGTATATGATAATATTCCAGATGTTGCTAGAAAATGTTTTGACCGAAACGTACGGGGCTCGATTTTTTTTAAAAAATAAATTCTTTATTACAACATTCCTTAACCTAAAACGTCCTACTCCATCATCAAGTTGGACCAACTTTCCTGGCCCCTTGTACCGGGTCATAAAACGGGCATTCATTAGCTACAGACAGGTGGGCCCGGGGGCAGGTGTGCCGCGCCACGCCCTGATTCGCCACGCTTGACGAACGCCTCACCTCCGACTCCGATTAATAATACATCCGCTTCCTTTCTCTAATCTCGCCTCCCTTTGCCCCGCTTCCCCACCGAACTCGCCTCCGCTTCTCGTCTCCTCCCCCCGACCAGGACGCGCGAGAAGCCCCCCTGATTCGGCGCGCAGTTTCGACTGGGCTCGGTCGACTCGGCCGTCAACACTCGGATCTCGGCGGGGGTGCGGTGGGTGATCCGTCGTCTGAACCCGCAAGCCATGGCGGTCGCCGACTCCACCGATCCCGCCGTCACCAACTCCACCTGCGCGCACTGGTAACCTTCCGGTCTCCCCCCGCACCATCATAATCTGTTGTTGCTGCCGGTTGGATTGCTACTACTAGCTACGTGTTTATTGCTGGGTGCGTGGAGGGATCGAATAGACTTCTTCTGTGTAAATTCAATTTCAAAGCAGCTAGCGTTGGTATTGATCTGGGATATCAAAACATATATGAGCTTGTTCCTTGCGGCTTTTAAAAGTTGTTTTTGGCTCTTACTACAGTACCTAACTTTCAAACAGAGTATTTTCTTAAAACAGGATCTAAAAGTTAATTATAGTACACGTTAAAAGCCCAAAATCATAATCAGAAAAAAAATCGCAAACGAGTATTTTTCTCTGTAATATCTATTGCGAACCGCCTAAAATTCAAAAAATTTAGCCAAAAGTCACAGCCATAAACAAAAAAAAAAGCTTTCTTTTGCGCAACCGAGACATGGCTATCAAAAAAAATTAGCCCTTTTATTATGGGGCAATGATGTGTCAGGTCGAAATCATACTGCAAGATAACAGAGGTATATCACAGTTACAGTTACTTAGGATAGTGTAAAATTCTCTGCTTACAGCCAATTTCACATTCTATTTGGTCTAGACACTTCTTTACACATGTGAGCTCCCAGTATATACCTTGCATAAAAGCCTTAAGAGTTAACTGGAGTGTATGTTAGCATGAAGAACTCTTCTTTGATGATTTCTTGATGTTGTCAACTTGTCATGCCAAAGGCTCATGCTGGGTCTTTAAATATAAATTTGCTATTAGTCCAATTATTTCCTTGTTTGCTGAGGATTGCTATATATTATATGCATAATAACTGCTTTTTTTTTAATTTGTGTCGCCAGTTTAGTTTGTACATTTTAGGCTTAGTTTCTGATTACCTGTGCAAATTGCCAACATAGTAGCTTTGCTTTCTGGAAGGCCTTCTTCTAATTCTCTAAAAATCAGTCACATGTACATTTTGCGGTCAAGTTTTTATCCAATTCATGACTTCTTATGTAGGTAGTAGTACGATTAGCGAAGTGTTTGGGAACTTGTTTTCTGGATGTGGATTATTAACAGTAGTTCTCTGCAATTTCTTCAGTCAGCGAGAAATTCCATCTTCAAACATTGCATTGCATTCTGCACACTGTTCTCGCAACCTTCAAAAGTGTGAACACTGTGGAGATATGGTTCCAAGGAAGCATATGGATGAACACTATGATGAAAACCATGCTCCGGTATGTTTCCAAATTTCAATCGCATCCAAAATGTATTATTTCGACCTTCCAAAATATTTTCATCACAGTGTTCTTTCTATAGTCCGTGATGCTACCCAATTCAAGATAACACATAAACTAAACACATAAACCTACATCACTGTTCAGTTTCTTCCAACTTAATATCACTTAAGCATTACAGAAACACATATTCAGGACCAGTATGTCTGCAAAAGATACAGTGATTTGACCATCATGTTAATTTCTTCTTATGCTTGTTGTGGACAACATTCTTCTGTAACCACTGAGCTAACGTGGATAATTGAAAGAGATGGCAATAGATGCACACCTTCCTTGCTTTTATTATCTCTGTTTTACTAATTAAAGTTGTAGCACCACTAATCAAAATCATGACAAACACAGGTGAATTGCTCACTTTGCAAAGGTGCCATAGAACGTGAGCTATGGGATCTTCATAGCGGTATACAATGCCCACAAAGGATGCTTGCGTGCCAATATTGTGAGTTTGAACTGCCTGCAGTTGATCTTCTTGAGCATCAGGTATAAATTTTTGTTTCTCATCCTAAGCTATTACTCTGAAAAGTGAAAACTAAACAATTATTCATTTTTTGCCTAAAAACAATTATTCAATTTTTTAGGAACATATTGTTATTCAAATATAGTCCATCTCTGTTGTAATTATATTAGTTATGTGATACAGGATGTGTGTGGGAATCGAACAGAATATTGCCAACCTTGCAGGAAGTACATCAGACTCCGGGAATGGATTGGACACGAAATCCAGTTCCATGCAAAATCTGCAGAATCTTCAAGGTAAAAGCATGGAAACCATGCCATTTTTTTAAGGTTGACATGATTCAATCTATATTTCAGTTAAATTGGTACTGTTTACCCTTTCAATCGTAGTTTTCAACAAAAATAAGCCAGTGATATGTTAGTCTAGTGATTCCTTCATCCGATACCCAAGCCTAGAAACTTAAGACTATCATTTGCATATTCGATGCTTGGTCAGGCAACGAAAAGGTGGTCTTTCTAGTGTAGCAACTAATGTAAATACTGTCAGCAAATTAAGCTTACCTTGTGATACTTCAAATTTCAGTGACACAACCATCCTGGACAAAGAAGAGCCTGCTCCAGCAGCAGAACAGCCAGCACGACCTGCTCATGGTTCGCAAGGAAAGCAACTGCTCTTCACAATTGCAATAACTGGAATTGCAATTCTGATTGGATCAATTCTGTTCCAACAGAAGGGATGAGTCATTAGAGTGCCACAAGTTCAGTGGCCCGGGACTGGTTGCTTGTATTGACGTTTCAAACAGCAATATAAATCAGCCTTTTGACGTATAAATTCCTTCACAATCAATGGGCAGAGCTTGTTCATTGAGACTACAGTTTAAAGTACAACATTGTAGAAATGACCTGATCGATATATGTATTGCACTCATTGTTCTACCAGAAGGTTAAATCCCTTTCAAACATGCTGGCGTCTGGTAATCTACGCAAAAATGGGCTGTGGTTTATGGCTGTGGTTTATAGTTTTTCAGTTGCACGTTATGTCTTATGGCTGTGGTTTATAGTTTTTAGCTCTAACGTGAACCTTATGTGAATGGGCTAAATGTTGATAAGCCATTTAGAAAAAACTGTCTCGATAAGCCGCTTCGAAATGACGGTGAAGAAATCGATTCATTTGTTCGTTTGAAAGAAGATATAAGTCATAAGGTGAGAAGAACTAGGCATGTCTCTATGTTTTCTGATATACAAAAGGCATATTTTTGTGTTTTATTTCATATTATTGAATAGATTATGACAAAGTCATCTTGGTTCATAATGGCCTTGTTCATATTGGGTTCTAAAAGCTGCTTTTCTACAGTAAATGGTTTTTCTACGGTACATAGTTTTTAAACGTAATGTCTTTTCAAGACGGGGTTTCCTAACCGATTGTAGTATACACGTAGTGACTTCATTTATATCGGTCAAAATCACACACGAATTTATCTCTTTTTATACAACTCTCTACAAGCTGTTACTATTTATAAACTAAATATTCCTTTACAATGTTACACGAAATAAACTTTACTATTTATAAACTAAATATTCGTTTACAATGTTACACGAAATAAACTTTTTTTTTCCAATATTCGTTTGCGTTGTCCGTGACAAGCTAATCTTTTTTCAATTTAGTTACACGAAATAAACCACTATCAATTACAATATAATTTCAACCAGTTACAGTGTAATTTCTATCACAAACCAGCTTATTTTAGGCTAACCTACACCAAAATCACATTCGCCACTTCCAAATCACATGCCCCACTTCCAAACCCACCGCTTTATAACCCACCTCGTGTTCCGTTCCAAACCACCATTCATCCAAACGTCACGTATGGGTTAGAGCTAGCGGTTTGTGTTTAGATATTGGGTTTTTTTTATTGGTTTAATTAAGCTTCTTAAATTATGTTGGTTTGCAAGTAGTTTGCCCTGAAAATTTTTAAACCCATATTCTGATATGTCGGAGATAGCCTTCTTAACAGACTTATTGTAGAAAACTAAGATGTTTCGATTTTATCGATAGGGTTGAATAACATATCTATGTATTAGTTTGGGGTTTTTTTTGTTCATTATTAGCTCCGTATACACGCTGCGTTTTTCAGGTTTTTATTTTTTAGATAATGCACGTGAATCACGAAGCGCGACAATATATTTGCAACGAGGTAAAAGATTCTCTCTTTTATTAATACACATGGACCCCTCAAGGCAATGGCAGTTCAATCGACATTAAAAACTTACTTTCGCATCCGAAACAACGAAGCTCGTCGCCGTGGAACAAAATGAAATGCCATCAACGCTACAACTTATTTTAGCTTAAGCTTTTAACTTCTAAGTTATTTTTTACTATTTATAAATTTCGTTTTTTCCTAAATTTTTAGTTTTTTGAGCTTTTTTGTCGTATTCGTTTGCGTTGTCTATGATGAGTTAACATATTTTTACTATTTTTAAATTTAATTATATCAAATAATCTATCTTTAACTACGATATAATTTTAGCTAATCATAGTATAATTTCAGACATAAATTACTATTTTTCAGCCATATTGGTTTCAGGCTTTTCGTTGGCAGCAACTGCTCTCGGAAAAAGGTTACGCCCAACATTCTGGGTGGAAAGGGACGAGGGAGAACTGCGCACGAAAAGGACAACGGTTAGGTGGGCGGCAGAACCAAGGGAAGGAGCCAACCAACCCAAGCGTCCGCTTCAGCCTCCGCCCGCGGCAGCAGCGCGTGCGCGAGGTCGCGAGCCATCTCTTCGCCTTGCAGCGCCCACTACCCCTATCCACCCATCCGCCGCTCCCTCCTCCACCACACCCTCCGCTTCCTTCCCACTTCTCCCCTCCACCACCCACCAACGCAGCAACCACCTCCCTCTTCCCGCCTCTCCTCCCCCCGCTCGCGATGGCGGTCACGCGCCTCGCCGTGGCCGCCGCCCTCTCGGTGGCCCCGCCATCCTCCCGCCGCCGCCGGGTCTCCCTCCCCGCCGCCTCCTGCGCTCGCACATCCAAGGCTCTGCACGCCGCCGACGCGGTCGATGAGGAGGCCCCCGCCTCCCGTCCCTCAGGTGCGCCTCTCTCTTGCTTTCCTTCGCTTCAGAAGCTCAGGTTTTACATTGAACTGTTCTCAGCCTGTAGTCCTCACCATGCGAGTTACTGGTGTGCTACTTGCATTTGACCTGATGCTGTCTTTGGAGCTAAAGGCGACGTGTGGTGGAGTGGAGTAGTGGATGACTGTTTTCTTGCTCTTGCAGATCTTAGCAAGGGAGTGGAGAACCTGGTGATAATTGGTTCTGGCCCGGCAGGGTACACTGCTGCCATTTACGCCGCTCGGGCGAACTTGAAGCCCGTCGTGTTCGAAGGTTACCAGGTGGGTGGTGTTCCTGGTGGGCAGTTGATGACCACGACCGAGGTGGAGAATTTTCCCGGGTTCCCAGATGGTATAACCGGGCCTGATCTAATGGACAGGTAAGAATGCTCATTATCGCTACTATTTGAATTGAATTGATGCTGTGCTCGCTTACTTATTCCTCTATGCGGCCATGAATTAAACCAGAATGCGGAAGCAGGCGGAGCGCTGGGGCGCAGAGCTTCACCAGGAGGATGTTGAGTTTGTGAATGTAAAGAGCAGCCCATTTGTTATACGCAGCAGCGAACGAGAGGTAAGCACTTTTGCGCTCATCCTCTTGTTGTGCCATAATTTGTTTTGGAGTTTGAGCTTACCTTTATTTCACAAGGTAGTATTGTATTTGTATTTTGTGGCCGTTCAATAGTCAGAGTTACTGTACTAGTATGATTTAGTGAAAACTAAAGTTCATTTAAATAATAAATAACAAAGGAGTGCTAGTTAATTTTTGAAAAAAAATGAGGATACAAGAGCAGGCTTTTGAGCTCTGGACTAGAGCAGTGTGTTATGTGGTTTAATTAATTAGGTCTTACACTAATGTCTAGCATTGTGGTTTACGTTTAGGACTTGCCTCTTTAGTTGTTCTTTAATCTATCTCTTTATACTCCACAATTTTTTTCGCTGCACTCATCTAAGTGATGTATAGGTGAAATGCCATAGTCTAATCATTGCAACTGGAGCTACTGCTAAGCGCCTTCGATTACCTCGTGAAGATGAATTTTGGAGTAGAGGTATCAGCGCATGTGCAATATGTGATGGAGCATCACCGCTGTTTAAGGGTCAAGTTCTTGCAGTTGTTGGAGGTGGTGATACAGCTACAGAGGAAGCAATATATTTGACCAAATATGCCCGTCATGTTCATTTACTTGTTCGAAATAATCAGCTACGAGCATCCAAAGCTATGCAGGACCGGTAAGGCATTTTTAAATCTTTCCCTAGAAAACTATATCTTTCACTATGATAATATTTAGAGCCTATTCTGTTCATGTAAACATCATGCCTTTGCATTGTCAGCATTTCACTTATTTTGGGCCATAGTACTTTTTGATAGCTTAAACGGCTGTAGGAGGAATGGAGGATTGCTTTTCTACCCTTTCAGCTATAGCGAATTTCGGTAACTCATTTACCATTTGGATTATGATGGCATGATAATATGCTGGGCTACCACTTTAAAACAGTGGTTATATCAGTGGCATTGTAAAATGTGGTACTTTAGCCTGAGGGGATTTACAATTAGTGCCTGATGCGAAATAAGCCAGATTGCAGCTTGGTTCGTTTTTAGCTGTTCACCTAGTTAGGTACTGAAAATCATAATATTGCCCGAATTTTCATAGAACCTGAGGACTATCATGGTTTGGAACTTATCTGTAGATGAAGTTGTTATGTTCTTTGAAGGATGTTAGCTCCTCTTCAGTTGCATGAAATATTAATGAGGTAAAACTTCTATTCCCTGGATGTTTGGTTAACAGGTTGATTATGGCGAATGTTTCAGAGTACTCAACAACCCCAACATAACAGTACATTTCAATACAGAAGCTGTGGATGTTGTCAGCAATACCAAAGGCCAGATGTCTGGTATTCAACTGAAGAGAAGCGATACAGAAGCGGTATCAGTTCTTGAGGTGAAAGGTCTATTTTATGGCATAGGACATACTCCAAACAGTCAGCTGTTAGAAGGTCAAATTGAACTTGATAGTGCTGGCTATGTTTTGGTTAAAGAAGGCACAGGAAAAACTTCAGTTGATGGCGTATTTGCTGCTGGTGATGTGCAGGTTACTTCATCCTTCACTCCCTGTATGGAACTTCTATATGGTTGTAAAGTGTCTCATTTATAAAACTTGGATTTAATCCTGCTGCAGTTCATATATGTCTTAGCACACTAGCACATCATTTCTTCATGGCTCAAGAATGATATCCCTGCCTCTTAGGCCCCGTTCCAAACAGCAACCTCTGGCTTCCAGCTTCCAGAAGCCGTTTTGAACGTGTTGGCTTCTTAACGTGGCTTTTTTCTTTTTCCTTTGCATTGTCCGTGGAGATATAATGGGGTTTTCCCCCTTTTTTCTTTATTTTCCTTTAATTGAATGTCTTAGCCAAAAGCTAACAGCCGTTACAGTGTTATTTCAACCGAAAGTCAAAAGCCATCAGTCGCAACCAAATAGAATGGGGCCTTAGTGTTTTGAAGATCCCTCAGTGTGAAATGCTATTTATGTTGTGCTAGTATCAAGCCATGGGCCCTGTAGATATCTATCCATAAAATGGAGATATTTTGATCATTTTTTAGCCATTACCTTGACCATTTTTTGGTTTTCATGCAGGATCATGAATGGAGGCAAGCCATTACTGCAGCTGGATCTGGATGCATAGCTGCTTTGTCAGTTGAAAGATACTTAGTTGCCAATGATCTTCTTGTTGAATTTCACCAGGTATTATTTTTTACACAGCATATGTTTCTTTATGGCAATTGATGCATGTGCCAACTTTATTTTGTTTGGTTGCCATTATTTCAATGGAGGCTGGCTGTCCAACCGTATACCTAGGAATATGATCACTTGTACTCCAGTATCATGGGCACGGAGTTATATGTGTTGTTGATTTCCCCCCATATTTCAATTTAGTTTCCTAGTCGCCATATTGGACTGCTATGTAACAACATCGATTTTTTCTCCATGTATACAATTTAGGGTTTGGACTTCCATTACCATCATGTGTTAATATAGCCATGTGAAATTGTGAATGGATTTATTCTAGAAAAAAATTGTGAGTGGATGAAACTGTTGCGATATTATGATATATGGACACTTACCTAAACGCAGAGTCCTATATGATTATTGGTCCCTTTACTTGAGATGTAAGAAAGGCACCCCTCCTACCACTATATAAATGGTGGAGGGGGCTGCATATTGTACATGCATACATCTCCTACGGGCAAGAGCAATAAAGTTGAGAGCCTGTTGGGATTATATCTTTTGTGTACTACTTTTGTGTGTGCTTGGTCGTTTGCAACTCGGCCAATACTCAACATGTTATCAACACGATAACACTCGCGTAGGCCTCCTGGCACGTTTTTGCTAATCGATCTAGTTCATATTAGTAAATTAGATTGGTTTGGTTTTCCTTCCCAATCTCTCCCCTCCCTTGAGTCCGTGCCTTTGGCACTACCTTGCTTACATGTGTGTCCACCTGCCCCAGCTACATGCCCCTCACCGACCTCATTGCCCGCGCCACCGGCGTCACCGAGATCATGTCTATCCTCTCCTTTGGCACTGCCGGCACCGATCCTATCGGGCATGTTGCTCGCACCATTTGCGCCACTGACCTCATCGACCCACACCATCGGCGCCGCTCTACGTTATCACCTGAAGACTGTTGCCCATGCCCTTGGCACTGCCACCACCTCTGAGGACCCCGATCCGTCGTGTGCCGCGGATGGGGCCGCAGCCATGCCCGCTGTTCACGCCGCACCCACCATGTCGTAGATGGGCGCTTTGACCTCGCCGCTATTCAAGCCACGCCACCATGTGCCGCAGACGGGGCCTCACCCGACTCGCCGTGCGCCACAGATGGGGACCTCAGCCTCGTCGCCGCTCAAGCCACGCTGCCATGCGCCACAGATGGGGACTTGTCTGCCCTCGCCGTTCATGCCGTGTTGTCGCAGACAGGAGGCGTGGGCCCCATGCTGCCGCTTCATTGCCGCACCGTGCTCACCTCTGCGTCAGGGGGAGTTTTTAACGAGGCATGATCATGATGTTGGTCAAGTATCCAAGGGGGAGTGTTGTGATATTATGGTATGTGAACACCTACTTAAACGCAGAGTCCTATATGATTACTAGTCTTTTTACTTGAGATGTAAGAAAGGCACCCCTCCTACCACTATATAAAGGATATGGACGAGCAATAAAATTGAGCGGTTGCTGGACTACATTGTTTGTTTACTTCTACTTTTGTGTGTGCTTGACCGTCGGCAACGCGACCAATACTTCGACAGAAATTAGAGTTATTACTCATCATCTGTGCTTGCATACTTAATTGACCTTCACCTTTTTTCTGTAATCTTTTGTGGGTCAAGCTTACAAGATACAGTTCTTTCTTCTAATTTCTTATTAATTACAGCTTGTTCGCGAAGAAACAAAGAAGGAGATTACAGACCGGGATGTTGAGATGGGCTTTGACATTTCTCACATAAAGCACAGGGGACAGGTACCTGACATATTTATACGTAGTATGGCTCATATTGATGCAAACATTGATGTCAAATCTGATCCTGAGGTTTCTTTTTTTTTGCAGTATGCACTCCGCAAATTATACCATGAGAGTTCACGGCTTGTTTGTGTTCTATATACTTCTCCCACATGCGGTCCCTGCAGAACCTTAAAACCAATTTTGAATAAGGTTAGTTCTTGAAAATTGAACTTTGAATGTCATGGGAGATTATTCTAGTTAAATAAAATGGGCCTTGACAAACAGCTATTGTTGCAACTTGCAACTACCTAACTATAAATCTAGAAATGATTTTACTTTCTACTAGTTTCCCTTGACCATTGTGCATTCATAGTGACAAGCCAGTAGCCCAGTACTTGAGATTTGGATCTGCCAGGAGCATACTGAAGCTCACTTCTCCGATATAGAAATAAAATCCCTAACCCTTGAAGAATGTGCCGAATGAGTTGAATCAGCATATGCTCATACTGTCTACATCGCATTGCTGCAATTTTTTTTAAAGTTGCAGTGTTGCAGTCTCCTTTAAGCTATGAAATGTATTGAAAAATCCATGAGAATTGCATGGTGCAATTCAAGGTGCCAAGATAGTTTTGAGTGATAAATAACATCGAACTACTAGATTAAAATTGGCCCTGACACTTGTATTTTGTTGATTCATTTCCAAATCTTGTTTTCAACACATGCCGCCAATCAATGCCATCTATCTTAGGTATACGGATGGGTTCGAATCCACTTATGCTTAGACTTTGGCTTAGGTTGTTGTACTTGTAGTAATTAGTTTTTAAACGGTGCGTTTTTCAAGACAATGTCTACTGGAAGATTGTAATAGACACTGTACCGAGTTTAGCTATACCGGCCAAAATCGCATACGGCTATTTTCCTTTGCATACTCTCTCACAAATAGCCATAATTCAAAAACTATAAACCAAAAGTCAAAACCACAACCTAAAAAAGCCCACCCTATGTCTAAGCGTTATGGTGTGGTACTGTAGTAGCATGTAAACAGTACCCCAGTGGGTACCGCGTCATAACACTAATTCATTGGGTACAAAGACTACTATTCGAGATGTATTGTTCTATGCCAGCAATCTGACAATGCATATATTGATTTCATCATCTTGTCTCTTTTTAACTCTCTGAATTTCTTATACTCAGTATATCGCAGTTTTCTGTGCTTGGTGATTAAACCGTGTGATCACAATAGTAGGAACTAGGAACCAACCGCTTAGGTGGTAAAAGTTAAAACCGATAGTTGCTCGACTAACATTGGGTGCAGCACACTAGCTGACATGTTGCTATATAAGCTGTTGTTCCATGAGCTGTGCATGTGTCAGTTTGGTTGTTTGTTTTATTGCTTGTTAATAATGATATTTCTTACAGGTTATAGATGAGTTTGATGAATATGTTCATTTTGTTGAAATTGACATTGAGGAGGATCCTGAAATAGCAGAAGCTGCAGGCATCATGGGAACACCTTGTGTTCAATTTTTTAAAAATAAAGAAATGCTCAGGTTTGCTATCTTTACTTAGATTGGCTTGGCTATTTTTCTATATAAAATCAGTTCATTTTTTGTGTCTATGTGCTCTCTTGTAGGGAAGTATATGTTTCATATAACTGTCTAAAGAATACTGAAGTATACATGCAACTTAAGATGCATCTTTGTTAAATATTGGATATTTGGATTAGCTGATATATTAGTATTTTCTTATACGTGGTGAATCTTCTTGCTCTATGATTGCAACATAGTTTATACGTTTTACATCACTCTTCACTTTTGCACTTTCCCTTTTGGTAGCAAGAAGACAAATTAGCCAATGGCCTTCATGAATGTTGCACTTGTGAATAGTCAGGTTGTGCTAGAATAGCAAATCCTATAGTACAAATTTTTTGGATCTAAACACAAGCTGAACTCGAGATATTGCCATCCTGAAAATGAGGCCAAATCACACGAATAACTGATAGCAATTATGTATACCTAGAGAGAGAGAGAGAGATCAGTGGTCAACACTTCTGTATCGAGCACCAAATTCTCTGGTGTTTATATTCATAGTACCATTTCTTTGATGTTAAAATTTGTTCATAGGATAGTTTGACAGCACTAGATATAGCCTCTTTGCAAAACCTTTTTAATAGCAACATATCATAACACTGGGTCTTATACTAGGAATTGCGTCTGGGGAAAGGAACATTCAACTATGCACCTTGAATACTACACAAAAAAAGCACCTTGCATGCGAGTTTTTTTTTAAAAAGGTACAGAACCACATATAAAAAGTTAATCATGATATTGCTCAAACATGAAAGATTTGGTTAGGTCCATTGTTAGTTTTTTTTTGGCCGCTGTGGAAACTCGCTTGTTACCTAGTTTATTTGTCACAGGGGCCCTTCTGATCTTTCTTAATCTTGGAACATGCAGGACTGTCTCTGGTGTGAAAATGAAAAAGGAATATCGGGAGTTTATTGAGTCGAACAAGTGAGGTGTTCATTTCAAGTTTTTGAGGTGTAATGGTCTTCTTGCCCATCCCAACTATTTTTAGATGCCACACTGGTGGCCAATTTTTGGTGAAAATTTTCAGGTGAGCCTGGTGCAGTGCGATGTCTGTGGAGATTAACCAATCGCTCTTATTGAATTCAATGGCACAAAATATATTCTTTGTTGTACAACTTGTCGCCCCCTCTCGCTGATCGTTGTCTTGACAATGTGCATACTTCTTTACGTCCTTACCATTAATCTTCAATATACTACATAACGTGCTACCCATTTGCCATGAACACAACTGGAGAGATGGCGAAAAATAACAGTTCCTCTGTACGTACGCCGAAGCATCGCAAGCAGGGATGAATCTTTCGTAAAATACCTAGAGCAGGCATACCGTACACCACTAGCACGACTGTTGGATAGCAACGTATACGGTTTGCTTGAGGAGAAACTGCAAACCGTACACTCGCCACCGCATCGTAAACCGTACAATGCTTCAGCTCCTTGCAGGATTCGGCCGTCACCATCTAGCCCTTCGCCAACCTTCCAACATCTCCCTGGACTCATCCACCGCCGGCACGAGCGTTCGATGCACCCCGTCCCAGCCGGTTTCATCCCTCCCGCGCCGCCGCCGCCGCCGCCGCCGCTCCAAACACGAAAGCCAGATCTGCCGCGGCGACTGAAACCAAAGCGAACGGGACGCAAAGCAACCGCGGCTCCAGTGCGGCCCATCCAGACGCAGACCGAGAGGAGTCACGCCACCACGCGTCAGCCTGCGCGGGCCGCGCCGCGCCCGACACGGAAACCAAACCAGCCCGCCGCCTGCGCATACCGACGGCGTCCGCCTCCAGATCCTCCGCTTTATCCCATCAGAAACCGGCGAACCACCGCCCAATCCCCACCTCAAGTAACCTCTCGCCGCGGCCCCACCAACCGCCACCATACAGCCCAAAAAACGTAACAAAACCCGCACAGCCACACGCCACCGCCATCCCCACCCAAAACGTAACAAAGTCCGCACAGCCACACGCCACCGCGGCCACCGCCGCGCGCGGCTCCGACCGAACCGACCCGGAAAAACGCACGAAATCCGCCCACCGCCACCACACGCGCCG
This sequence comes from Dendrocalamus sinicus, assembly GCA_036346575.1. Taxonomy (NCBI): domain Eukaryota; kingdom Viridiplantae; phylum Streptophyta; class Magnoliopsida; order Poales; family Poaceae; genus Dendrocalamus; species Dendrocalamus sinicus. The sequence continues at coordinate 2,053,692 of CM070660.1, read as the reverse complement.
CGGCAACGGCGAAGCGCACCGGCGCAATGGAGGTCGCCTCCCCCTCCCCTTCCCCGCCGCCTCCTTCCAAGCCGCCGCTCCGCCTCAACCCGGCCGCCCTTCTCCTCCGCCCCCTCCCGACCCCGCCCCAGGCTACACCGCCCCCCGTGACGTCTCCCCCACGGCCCAGCGTCAATTCGCTCGCCTCCTTCCTCTCCTCCCTCATCCTCCGCCTCCAGCGGCCGAAGCAACCGAGCCCCCCCGCCGCGCCGAGGAAGGCGGCGGCTGAGAAGGAGGCGGAGGCGGAGCGGCAGCTGGTGGGGTGCGCGGTGCCACTGTTCCGGCCGTACGTGGCGCGGCTGCCGTGGCACGGGGGCGCGCGGGCGTGGCTGTCGCGGATGTTCCCGCGCTACGGCCACTACTGCGGGCCGAACTGGTCCAGCGGCAAGGAGGCCGGCTCCGTCCTCTGGGACCGCCGCCCCGTCGACCACCTCGACTTCTGCTGCTACTGCCACGACATGGCCTACGACACCCACGACCAGGCGCAGCTCCTCCGCGCCGACCTCGCCTTCCTCCGCTGCCTCGAGGGCAGCCGCCAGACGCCCGCCCGCGACGGCGTCGCAGCCGCCGCCATCTACCGCTCCATGTGCATCTTCGGTGAGCCACCACACCCTGAACCACTCCCCTCTCTTTTCGGCCAATTCTTGTGTAGTACGTGTACATTACGTATATGAACGTAAGATTGGTGAAAATCCTGTGGTCTAATGGAAGATTGGTGCGCTGATGCGCGTGCAGGGCTCAAGACGATACTGATACCTTACCGGACGAACCTGGTGCGGCTGCAAACAGGGCCGAATTACGCCGACGTCTTTGCCGATTTTGTGAAGAGGATCGTGTCGTCGTCGGGCAGGCCGACCGGCGGCGAGAAACAAAGATTGTGAGGGGCAACTGTGTTGTTGGTGAGGTGACAATGGCGCTGAATTGCTTGGGGATTGAGGTCATAAGCGTTAAGTTTTGATTCGCATGCGGCGAGGGAACCTATGTATCCTGTCTAATTGTAGCAACTGATGAGAAACTTGGAATTATTAGTGTGAATATATAGCTTAGCACATGATTTGATATGAGAAACTTGGAATTATTAGTGTGAATATATAGCTTAGCACATGATTTTATATCAACGTTGTGCCAGTTTGGTAACAAATTCAAAGCAACTTAGAACAGCGCCGATGTTACACTGCTGATTAAGGCCATTTTCGTGTTGTTTTCTGTTTTGGCTTTTGTTTAGAAAAATCAAAAGCCAATACGTGTGTCCAATTCTCGAAGCGACTTCTCTGCTTATTTTACTACCATCTTATTTTGGAGATAAGACAGATAATCATGGGTACATCATGCACTTCACTCCTCTCGCTCCCGTCATATGTACGCATCTCTTTTTCACTTTTTCACTGTCTGTTTCTTCTAAAATCTACTTCTTTAAGCTATTACTACTTATTTTTAACCAAAAGTTGCTATTAGTACTTATTTATAATTAAAATTCACAAGTTGCAGTCAAAAGTTTCACTTTTTTACTATCCATTTCTTTTAAAAAAATATTTCTTTCAACTATTACTATTTATTGTTAAACAAAAATTGATATTACTACTTATTTTCTTTACTATTATAAAAATGTGAGTTGGTGGTCGTCGGTCCGTTCTCTCTCTTCTTTTCTCAGCCGTCCAGATCCACATGTATGTAGTTCTTCCGCTCCTTGTAGAAAAGGTCGGACTGACGCATGGGCCGCACTCCTCTTCTCTTCCTCCGCAACCACTCCACCTCCTGCAATCGCCGCCCCCTTCTCTCTCCGAACCCTTGTGCCATGCCTCGTCCTCCTCGGCACCGCCACTAATTCCTTCCCTGTACGACAGCGTCTGGTCGCAGTCCTCCAACTTCCTCCAGCAGCGTCGCATCCCCTCGTCGCCGCCTCCCCAACGCATTTGCCCACCGCCTCCTCTCCCCATCTGCCCACCGCCGCCTCCCCACCTCTACCTCCCACAGCTGCCGCCTCCTCCCTTGAACCCTTCCCAGCGTGGCAGCATCTGGTCGCAGTCCTCTAACTTTCCCTAGGGCGCCGCCACCAATTTCATCTCCTATCGCCCCTCCAACCAGCGGCACAACGCTCGGCGACAATAGCCGGTGGATCGGAGAGAATGGCGCTCGGCGATATCGGCCGGTGGATCAGAGAGAAGGGCACTCATCGGTGGTGGTGGCTTCCTCTTACTACGCCTGCCCACGAGTCTCTCCCCCACCGTCGCCGCCCAGCGGTCGCTCGCCCGGTGAGCCTTTCTACCTCTTCCTGCTCTTCGCTCGGAGCCTGTCGCGCTGTCTGGTGATTTTGGTCTTTCAAGCTGGTCGTCGAAGACGGTGTCGTGGTCGAATGGGGCCGTGGTCGAGGGGTCGTGGCCGAAGTCAAGGGGCCTTGGTCGAAGTCGAAGCAGTGGTTGAAGGGGGTCGTGGCCGAAGTCAAAGATCAGTGGTCGAAGTCGAAACTGTGGTCGAAGTCGAAGGGCCGTGGTCGAAGTCCAAGCCGTGGTTGAACGGAGCAGTGGTCGAAGTCGAAGGGCTGTGGACGAAGTCGGTCCGCGGTCGAAGTCGAAGGATTGTGGTTGAAGTCAGGCCGTGGTCGAAGTCGAAGGGTCATGGTCGAAGTCCAAACTAGGGTCGAAGGGAACAGTGATCGAAGGGGCAGTGGTCGAAGTCGAAGGGCCGTGAATGAAGTCGATCCACGATCGAAGTTGAAGGGCCGTAATCAAAGTCGAAGGGTCGTGGTCGAAGTCTAAGCCATGGTTGAAGTCGGAGCCGAGCAGGCTGGCATCGGCAGTCAGGCAACAGGGCACAGGCGCACCGAAGACCTGCCAACATACGACCACCAACGATGGTCGACCGCTCCTGACCTACGATCACGTGCGATGGTCGATATTTTCTAACTTACGACCACGAGGTGTGATTGACGGCTTCTAATTTACGACCATGAGCACCGATCGATGTGTTTTGACTTACAACCATGAGGTGTGGTTGATATCTTTCGACTTACGACTACGAGCGCTGGTCGATGTGTTCCGACTTACGACCACGAGGTATCCTCGATAGCTTCCAACTTACGACCATGAACGATGGTCGTATACGACTATGAGCTATTGTCGAAGGCTCTCGATTTAGAACCACGATCGATCGTCGACCGCTGCCAACTTACGACCACCAGTTATGGTCGACCGCTCTCGACCTACGATCACGCGCGATGGTCAACGGCTTCTGACTTACGACGAAGAGGTATGCTCGAAGGTTCCCAACCTACGACCATAAGGTGTGGTCGATGTCTTATAACTTATGACCACGAGGTGTGATTAACGGCTTTTGACTTATTTGACGGATTTAAAAACTTTTAGAACATGTTTATATGCATATTCTAAAAATTTTTACCACCCGTAAGTTTTAAAACATATAGTATAATAAATTTTAAAAATCCATAGCAACGTAGGGACATTCAACTAGTTAACCATAAGTTATAAGTTAAAGTCAAAACCCAATTCGATGCCTCCTAAAAAGACTCATCTTACACCGCTGATGCAATGTGCGGAAGCTCCACCGGGTTCCTTGCGAACTTGTTCCACAGCGTCTACAGTTAGTTCTAAACTTGCACGTGACGGCTGAATCCTGGGCGAGTACAATATTACAATTTAACAGCGCCTTCCCTCGGCGCTACACTCAAACACGGGTTGTGCATGAAATTGCAATGCGATATTTTCTTTCATTTACTCGAATCCTGAAGTGAGGCTTCTAGACCTTCAGGCGGACCTTCACAAACATCTTGCGGCGATGCATAAGTCAGGAATTTAATCTGGCTTAAACTAGAGAGTACCAATCTGCCAAGAAAGCCAGCAAGTACATCCAGCACTCCGGGAGTAGGATTTAACTCCATTTCGCCCGTCGAACAGATCATAACAAAGAGTGCTTTCCATGATGTAAATTATTGCTATATGCTGTGCGAGGAACACACATTGGCTATGGAACAAGGAGGCTGTCTCTGTATTTCATCGATCAAAGTAGTAGTCCCGATTGGCTTCAAAATTCAGTCCTATTTCGAAGGGAATGTAAAATCTACCAGACTATACAGGTACACACTTGGAACTAGCAAGTTTAGAACAGTGAAAATAATTACTATCTGTATTTATACATATCCTATCGCACGTATGGTCCATAATTAGAGGAAGTATCTAACTTGTCCTCACATAAGCATGTGGGAACAACCTTGGGAAGTAAGTGTGCTTCGCCTTGACAATCAACCAATACAGAAAGAAGCAAGGGATATGAGCAATGGCCATGGCGAGGTACCTGCACCAGGTTAGTGTTGTTGTAAGGACCGCATGGTTGATGGATAATAAGGAAAAGCTGAGGTGATGCAAGCACATACCACAGAGGAGCCCCAGATGATGAAAGGTCAAGAAATGGGTAAGGCCACCTGGAGAAGGTGGTAACACAGTTACATGTCAAAGGTAGAACTCAAAATGTTTCTCTTGGGAGTGTGTAACAACACATGCATACGTACTGAACTGAATGAACATATCAGCATACTTTACTAACTAGAGCACAACAATTTTTATTCTCTGTTGGAAAAATCTAAATTCGGTCAGAAAGTGGCTCGTACATATTCCATGGCCTAAGTCATGCAATAACTTGCGCAGTACAGGTCACAATTCAGAGTGCAGTCACCCACCCACCCACCCTCATAATATGTCCACACATATCTAGATCTCTTGGACAAACAATGTCACATGGCCATGGAAGAGCACATTTTAACAATTCAGAAAGCAGTCATACACACCCTCAGAATATGTCCAACACACGTCTAGAATTCTTAGATTGAACTAGGTCACATGGCCATGGAAGAGCACAGGTATGATTTCTACTTTCATTGAAGAAAATTATAGTGGGATTTTAAGAATAAATGATGCTCTAACTTTGTATCTTTTCTTAGCGCACACATGTTTAATTTAATAGCAACATGCATCTGATTCACAATGGCAAATTGAAGGCGTTCCATTCAATTCTATTAAGCAAACAGCAGGGTAGAAAACCTACCAGGATAAGCCTCCACAAGCATGAAGGACCCACTGGAAGGTTACATAGGAGCAGCTCCAAAATATGAAGAAAGCCATCCGGTACCAGGGAAAAGGCTGAAAACAACCAAGGTCCAAGCATAAAGTAATTAAACCAACCAAAGCAAAAGGCAGGCCAGTATATGACTTACAAGTAATCTTACCATGTTATTGAGAACTGTGTCTACAAGTACAAAAACAGCATTAAGAGAGTGCATGCCATCAGTGACCTGAACGAAGTTTTAAAGGATAAGGACAACATATCAAAACATAAGACAGCGTCTTGAAACAGTAAACTGAGCGTATATAAAGCCAGCAGAAGCTTATAAGTTCATTTATGCTCTATGTGGAGATATTTCAATTTTCATGTTATATTTCTTGTATCTAAGGCTAGACCATGACAGAAATCAAGTTTAAGAAAATGGATGCAGATCAAAATTGAAACAGGTCTTTATTTGACTAGCTATAAATGCCCAGGACTGTTTATTACTATTAGATGACCTCTGCTTATTGACATATTCTATGCTCAGCAGTCAGCACAGACTATTTGACTTTGCACTATGGTTCTTATCACTTAGCATAGTTGATAAAATCTTATGCATCAGTGCAATAGAATGGAAAATAAACAAGGAGTATAAAACTAAGGGTTATGCCTCTTATTAAGTACTTCAGTTGACAATTGACGCTTGGTGATGTTTACTATTCAAGCAGAATATGAAATAATACATACACATGATACATATCCTGGAATGTTTACATACCATGGCAAACCCAAACTTATCACGGTAAAAGAATGGCACAAGGAGTCCCCAAAATGTAACATCAGTCAACATTGTCGCTCCTGCACTAGTCTGTAAACAGATAAAGATTATCAGGCAACAGCATTGCATAGGCCAATTCAGGTGTTCGACTGTTCGTTAGCAGGCAGAAGCTCAGACAGCTCAGTATCTGTGGTGCAGTCGTGCAGATGAAAAGTTTGAAAGGAAAGTAGGAAGCAAGACCAAGCTAATACACAAACAAAAGAAAAATCAGCTGAATACAGAAGTTTGGGCATGGAAATTTGTGTTGGCAGCTGAATCACATGTCACAACATGGAAAAAATAAAAGGAAGTTATGATAGTAGTGGCAGCTGCATAGTTCGAAGCAACTAGCTGGAGGAACTTGTCGTAGCTCAGTATATGCACTCAATATCGAATATGATGTAGTAACTAATTATCAAATGTTACTATGGTGTATATTCCTTACAACCAGTAGCATTTGAATTGACAGAATTGTTGAGAAAACACATAACATGTCCATATATTCAGAAGAACAGGTGAGTTGAAACCTGGTAGATGATTTGCATGCAACGTCCCCAGAACCCAGTTCTTTTCTCATTGCTATTTGTTCATAATAGCTTGTCATCTCGTCCATCTCATCCCTTTGGCCCTCTCCAGAAATTGAACTGGAAAGACCACGATTTTCTATATCACCATTAAGAAATCCATGGGATTCATCAGCTTTTCTCAAGCCTTTCTTTGAGTACACCCAGCATCCATGAGCCGATATAGCAGTCGCAAACTAAGAGTAACACGCAAAAAAAAATAGTGAAGGCATCAAAAGGTAAGCAAGCTAAAATAACAAGAATAAAATGACACATATGCAAATTCAAAAGGAAAAAAGTGGGTATAATTGTACATGACTGCCTATGCCCTATAGAAGTTTTTCCAAGGTAGTTACAGAGTGGTAAGACAACATGGAAGCAGACAACATACCGCAAAATATATGGTTACTAATAAAAAGGTCCACCTGCGAAGACAATTGGGGATAGAAAACTAAAGTCAAAAGGACAGTTAGGAAACAAGCAACTCAAGAATCAGAATGACAAGCTGCTATGAATCACTACCAGAAGATTCAAAACATTCGAGAGATCCACCTGTCCGGCGTGGCGCAATGAATTACACCTTTAGCTCTATATAGCAGAACAACGACAAATTTCAAACAGCCAAACTCAATGTCTCTTCTTGATGTGTACCATGCTCCCAATATACTAGCGTCATAGAGTGCTCTACTTATTCAGCCATGCCAAAGCACCTACTGAACAATTCCCGCTGGTAAACGCTTACTTCTACCACATTGTAGACACACACCCAACGAAGATATGTTTGTATGGACGATGTGTACGATGCTTGATGCTTGTCTAGACTATTCGTGGTAATTAAGCCAAGATAGGAGGAGGAGGACGCGTACTGGGTGTAGAAGTAGAAGACGGCGAGGCCGTGGGCAACGAGGAGGCGGACCAGGAGCACGGCGGCGGCGGCGAGGGCGAAGGCGCGGTAGCTGAGGAGCCAGCCCGGGTGGAGTCGGGCCCAGCAGGGGATCCACAGGTCGGTCGCGCGGAGGGGCGCCGCCGCCCTCCGCAGCCGCGGAAGCAGCGCCGCCGCGACCGCCGCCGGCAGGACGATGAGGGCGGCGCAGACGAAGACCTGCCACCGCAGCCAGTACGACGCGCCGTCCGCCGCCGTCGCCGACATCGCCGCGTCGCCAGCGAGGCGGGAGCCCAGCGGTTAACCTAGCTTGCACCTTGTGGCGTGTATGAGGAGGAGGGGTTAACGTGGTTCGCCGCTTCCGGTAGTCAGTGCTGGTGGGGAGTACGACCACGGGACTCGGTGATGCCGAAGCGAAGTGAAATGGACGTGGAGGTGGAGGGAAAGACCAGTAAGCCACGCATCCTTTTTCGTGGCTCCTCCGGTGGCCGGTGGCGGTGGACTGGCACCACCGTCCGTCTCGCTTGTTTGCGCCCGTTCTGGACGCTTCTCCTTCGCACGGTGGCTCGGGCGCAGCGAGGCGTTGGCGGCTTGGCGCCGAACAAGCGAGAACGTTGCATGGCTAGGCCGCGTTCGGAAGCCCAAGGTCCTCTCTGTCGCGTCAAGTGAAATTGGATGTTTGTTTGCTCCAAAATTCGCGTGGAATTGCCGTGTTCAAATAAAACTTTAATTTCAACAGGTTGAAATAGGTAATATGTTGGACTATTTGAGGGAACCACATTTTTTTAGGTTGTAAAATTGTGGGCAGCCAATCAGAGTTTAAATCGTAGTGCTCGCATATGCACAAATGACTGTACCTCGCTCATTTTAACTTCAGTTTCTAGCTTATTTTTCACTATTCATAAATTTTGTCTTTTTCTGAACTTTTGGTTTTTTTGAGCTTTTTTGCCGGTTCTTTTTTTCCTGTATTCGTTTGTGTTGTCCGTGTTGAACTAGCATATTTTTCTATTTTTAAATTTTTTTAGATTTAATTACACCAAATAAGCCACCTCTCAGTTACAGTGAAATTTCAGCCACTACAGTGCAATTGTAATTATAAGCCACAACTTTTCAGCCCAACTGAGCGGGACCTTATTTTTGAACTTTGTATTTCTAGACGTATGCTTAGGGGACATATTTATGTGGGTGGCGATTTTTTCCTTGTAATCGAAAAAAGTTAATTGTGGCTTGGAAGTGAGAAGCTCTATTATTGTTGTGATTCGACCACTTTTGGTTTCTGATTTTAAGTAAATGAATGGTCAAAATAAATAGGCCCATGCTTAGGGCATTTTTTTTTCTTTTTTTAGACTTTCGGTTGCAAATGCATTGTAACGGTTGTTAACTTTTTCTGAGTCCAAAAAAATAAGAAAAAAGTAAAAAAAAAATAGAAAACACCACTATATCTTTTGGGACAATGCAAAAAAAATAAAGAAAAAGCAAAAAAGCAAAAAAAAAAGACCAAAAAGCTAAAAAAACTGAAATTAAGAAACTCATAAGCTGAACCCATTTGGAGCGAGGCCTGTCAATTTCTTCAGCAGATCATTTAAATCTTAGTTTGATACTAGTTTCAAGTGTCAATACCCCAGAGTTTGTATAGATATATACTACTCCTTCCATCGAAGTTTATAAAACGTATTTTCTCTTGCTATATAGACCAAAAAGATTGTGAAAATGATTAAATCACCCATAATTATTATCTATAAACATTGTATTCAATACGTACATGTAGATAATAGCAAATAAAAATTTATATTTATTAGGATTATAAAGAAAACATCATATTAATTTTATATTTGAACATGAAATACGTTATACATTTATAGATAAATTTATTAAAAAATACGTCATAAACTTAGGCGGAGGAAGTGCTTTTAGCTGGGATTGAGCTTTGTGCTTTGTAGTACTTCGGAAATCACGATTACTCAACATGCGATATAACTCCAGTAAAAGCGATTTTAAATTCTAGTGCCCGACCCGTTGTAACATCAGCCTCAACCAGTCACCTTAAAGAAATGTCCGAAGGTATCGAGAGGCTTTTAGATTTAAAATGTGTGGCTAGCTATGCCCGAGAGAAAAAGTCGGATGGTGGAATAACATTTGGTCATTTGCATTCATCCATGGTGACTTCCAGAAATAAGGTGCTCCGGCAAATTCAAAGATCATGTTCAAAACCGCTGAGACAAACGTGTAATAACGCCTCATGTTTGGGAATTGGGTTTCATTTGGTTTTATTATTGCTTCCAGATAAATTGGCGGCATACCATTCATTTACCGAGTCAGAAACGAGTCTTCCCTGTGGCACATGCACTGATGCACAGACATACATGGAGAAAAAAAATATTATGAAACTGATTATCATAGATGGGTGGCGACAGTTGTGACAAAGAGCCATGGATTCCTACCAAACTGAAAAGGAAAATTTCTGTGGGCCGAACATCGAGTTCCATTGGAGGACCGGTGGGTTTTATTGACAGCTCATGGCAAAAATAACTTCTGCATCTTGATTAGTTCAAATGATAATTTTCTGGATCAATTCGTCATCATCATTAAAAAAAATTGAATGCCTGGTGTCCGATGGTCCCCATGATCGATACAAACTGGAACAGAGTATGAAGCTTGAAAGGACTCTCCCGCCAAATAACAGCCCATCAAGTGCAAATAAGATCTGTGTTGACTAGAAACCACAACAAAGAGCAGAGGCCTGACACCAAAACTAAGGTAACTTTGCACATAGACCTGAAGCATTACAAGAACAACGTCAAAAACCATCTCCCCTTGGCAATTTGGCCCAAAAAAACGGCAGAATTTACCTGTTACCGCTTGACCCATTGGAAGCTCTTTCTTGCTTTTGCCTTTCCAGGCTTTTTCCTTTCAACCACGCGTGAATCTCTTGTTAAGTATCCAGCTGTTTGGTGCAAATATGAAGACATCAGTAACTTTTGAAGTGTGTGCAAATGCAAAAGGATAGCAAGGCAACATTGGCTGGAATATGCTTCTGATTTGAATGGTTGCTACAAAGTGGAAATTTCTAGCATCGTTCATACATCTCAAAGGTAATTGTGAGGGGAGTTCAAAAACGAGCTGTGGTGAAAGCCATCTGCTTTTACCTGCTTTGAGATATGGACGCAGTCCTGGTTCCCAATTCTGCAAGGCCCTGCTGATCCCTAGGCGGATAGCCCCGACTTGTCCTGCACTTACAGAAAAGAAATTCGATTTAGTGTAACCTATGAGGTATGATCAATTAAGCATGTAAAAAGAGTAGTCCAAAACAGTAAATGCACATAGAATACAATAATTTTAGTTGCAAGAAGTCCAGGCTGTCCTGCACCGGTGTTGAATTGTTAAACACTGATGCTTCAAAGATTTAGAAGCATATTTCACATTAAAGCAAAAGCATGAAATGCAGCTAAAGAATATTTCTTTCGTTCTAGGGTCCCTAGAAATAATGGAGTGAAATATATACTCCATGATTAAGGCCCATTCAATTCGGCTGCAGCTGATGATTTTTGGCTTTAGACTGAAATAGCACTGTAGTGGCAGTTAGTTTTTGGCTAAGACATTCAATTAAAGGAAAATAAAGAAAAAAGAGAGAAAATGAAGGGGAAAAACTGTTATATCTCCATGGACAATGCGGGGGACAAGGAAAGAAAAGAAAAGCTACATTAAGAAACCATTGCTTTCAAAATGGCTTCTGGTTTCTAGAAGGTAACTCTTTAGAACGGGGACTAAACTTTTAGCTTATATATAATAATTGTAGAAAAAGTTAGAAATAATTTCATGCTGGAACCACAGAGAACTGAAAGATGCACATTGTTCAAAATTGTGATTGAATGCATGCCACATGCATATAGCTGTGTCCTGTGAACATTCAATTTTGCGCATCCATGCATAGCTCTTAGTTTATACATGAGTGCATGACACATTTTAGTATATAAAACTCAAGGATTAGTGCATGCATATGTTACTGTGTGCTAGACACTTCAGTATAAAATCACATGCAATCCAGCATACCGACCTCTAAAATAATTGCAAAACACCACATTCAGATTAGCAAAACAATTTAAATACCTAGCGTCCTAGCCTATTGAGACATCATTTAAAGTACAGTTGTACAGAACTATGAACACTGACCTGAGACACCACCACCTTTCACAGTACAGGTTACATCCCAAAGCCCCAAAGTCTTGGTCACGGTAAATGGGCGAAGAAGATCAGCTCGATGGTCCAGAATTGGGAAGTAAGCATCAAACTGCTGATCGTTGACGATGAACTTGCCATCACCGGGCTGAATCCAAACACGGGCAATGCTGCATTTCCTTTTCCCTGTTCCATAAGCCCTTCCTTTCTCATCAACTTGTCTTACACGTGCCTTAGCGATTTCTTCTTGCTTTTGCCGTTCTACTTCAGCTCTGCTTGATGTTGCACTCCATTTCTGGATAGCTTTATCTTGTATTTCGCTTAGGGGAGGCAATCCCGGAATGCCCCTAACGTCCTTCAAGAGGATCAAACTATCAATCATATCTTCTGTAATCCCAGAGGCCGCAATGAGATCACCAAATGCACGATTCGGACCTGCAACCGGGACAAAGAAGTTTTTGTTGGCACATTACTTACATCTGCATGCACTGTTGATTTAGGATTCTCAATAAGATCCTACTCAAAACCAGAAGTAAAAAATTGTGAATCAGACATCAAAGGCAACTAAGGTCATACTAAATACTCTAATCAGTCACGAAGTGGCACAGCACAGACGTCATGATCGTCAAAAGTGGTAAATAAACTATATGGATAATTCCATGCTGCATTATCATATTGGACAGTTTACAACATGAATGGCTGGCCACACCTGAAGCAAACACTACCAGAGACCAACATTTACATATCAACTTCATCACGAGATACCTTACTCTGCATTGAAATGGATGACATCCTAAAATACTAAGGCACTTAGCAAATGTATCATAGCTGACAAGGTCTCGATCAAGTATACAAACCCAATAGGCTCATCCCTATACTAGTAGAGAACACCTAACGGATATTTAAGGTTTCCATTTCAGGAATCTAGTATGTTTATGAATATGATCCTACAGATTAAACTATGGTACTCGATCAGTTACCTAACTAGTCCCGCACACATAAACACGAAACCACCTCATGCTCCCAAATTCCGTTACTACACTACCGAGAAATCAAAACACAGATACACATGGGCACTTCTAGATCACCTTTGAGAGTCTCCATCAGCTCCTGCTCTCTCGCCTTGTTCTCCTGCCGCTGCCGCTCCGCCTCTTCGTCTCCACCCGCATCGAGCTCATCGAGCCCACCATCCTCACCTCCGATCCCCTCAATCCCCTCGTCAAGCACGGCTGCTGCGAAAGGATCATCCTTCTCCTCCTCCCCACCCAGCGTCCACAGCTCGTCGTCGCTGGCCGGTGCCGCTTTTCCTGCCGCGGGGGCGGACGCCGCCGCCTCCTTGTAGATCTCCTCGAACACGTCACCCTTCTCGCTGTCCTCCGCGCGGAAGTCCTTCGCCCACGGGTCCTCGATGGTGGCGCTCGATCCTAGTGGTGCCTCGCCAGTTGCGGCGTCGGCGGCGGCGTCTTCATTGGCGAAGGGGTCCGGATCTCCGGATTCCGGCGTGAAGGCCCATGGCTTGTTGGTGTCGTCGTCGCGGCCGGAGGTGGAGAGGAGACGCGGCGAGAGGTGGTGGGAGGGGAGGAGGGCGGGGAGGCGACGAAATGGAAGGAGAGCGGAGAGAGGACAGGAGGCGGCGGCGGCGTTGGAAGTCGTGGTTAGGGTTTGGAGACCGTGGTGGAGGTGGCGGGAGGAGTGGAGGAGGCGGCGGAGCAGCATGGTGGTGCGCGTAGGGAGGCGGCGACCATTCGCGGAGGGCTAGGGTTTTAGCGGCTTACTTCGCTTTATTTCCACCTTTACGCTTCCTCTGCGAGAACGGCTTGCAAGTTTTACGTGATGCGGACGGGAAGGCGTATATCACTTATGCTTGATTGTAGTGGAAAGACGTACTCTTTGAATCCCGTCCCAGAAGCCAGAAGCCAAGCGTACGAACTCGACCGTGCGTTCCAAATCCACGCAACAATGCAACATTGACTAAAAAGTGAAGCGTTGAGCGCAGCAGAGCAAACCTATACTCCATTGTCATTCCAGGACAAATTTGTCCTTTCCTACGTGATTGAAGGCTTGAATTGAAGCCATACCCACCATTTCACCGTCACTAATGCTCACGGCCGTACTAAGGGTGGGTTAACTTGTGAGTTTGGCTTTTTAATTTATGATTTTTGAATTCTATTTGTTTATGAGAGACACTACACAGAGTAAAACAGTTACATGTGATTTTAGTTGGTATATCTGGACTCGATACGGTATTCGTTATAATCTACTTATAGACTCCGTTTTAAAAAGACGTATCATTTAAAATCTAGTTATTGTTAAAGCATGAGTCAAAAAAACTCAGCCTAAGTAAGCATCTAAGGGGTGGATTTTTTAGGCTATAACTATTAATTTAACTTTTAGCTTATATTTTTTTTACTAAAAAGTGAAGCATTGAGCGTCTTTGAGCAAACCTATACTCCATTGTCATTCCAGGACAAATTTGTCCTTTCCTACGTGATTGAAGGCTTGAATTGAAGCCATACCCACCATTTCACCGTCACTAATGCCCACTGCCGTACTAAGGCACCGCTTGTTTCGATTTGAACTTCTGTTTTATTTTATACTATTAATAAATTTTATCTTTTTCTATACTTTTGGTTTTTTTTGAGCTTTTTTGTCGGTTCTTTTTTCTCGTATTTGTTTGCATTATACGTGATGGGCTAACATATTTTTTCTATTTTAATTTTTTAAAATTTAATTATGCTAAATAAGCCTCTGTTAGCTACAGTGTCTTTTCAGCCAGCTACAATGCTTTTCAGTCACAAGCCACTGAAAAAAGCTCTTTTGAGTAAGGCCAGTTAAGCATCTAAGATTTTTTTTTTGGAAGGATAACCTATTATTCATTTAACTGGTATCAGTTTTAGTTTCTGGTTTCTAGCTTTTAATTCACTATTTTTAATTTTGTATTTTCTCGTTTTTTAGCTTTTTGGGCCTTTTTGTATTTATTCGTATTGTCTGTGATGGGCTAATCTTTTTAATTTTTAATTTTTTTAATTTAATTATGTTAAATAAATCATTATCAACTATAATAAAAAATCATAAATTATTGTCTAACTAAGCGCTCCCTAAAATTACAAATAGCGCTTCCTAAAATCACAAATAGTACATGATAACAAGCGTCATACAAAGTGCGCAAGAGTAAAGCCAGTATCCCATATTTGCTCTTAGCTACGCGGAGAACTCGAAGCTTGTTAAAGATGTCGCCTACAACAGCAACGACGATGAATATCTTCTCGCCGTGGATGTTTGGGTCGGCCTACATACCTTTTGTCGTCTCTATTGAAAAAACCCCAAAATTTCAACCCCAAAAATTTTTGTTATTTTTGCTGCATTTTTGGGTGAATTTCAGAAACTTTCCCTTTTAGGAAAGTCTCCCCGCGTCGCTTTCCTATTCCGGGTAGTGCGCCTTCTCTTCCCCTCCGGCGCCCCGCTCTTTTCCGCTTCTCCCGCTCCCTCTCTCCCGCTGGCGCCGCGCTCGCTCCCCGCCTTCTCCCTCGCGATGCGCCCGCGCCCCGCCGCCTTCGGTCCGTGGGTCGCAGAGCCCCTGACGTCACCCGGCCCAAAGCGCCGCCGCACCACGCGTCGCCGTCACCTCCCCTTGGTCCCCACTGCCGCCCTTCCCCGCCTCCTTCTTCCGCAAGCCCGCCGCCGCCCATGCCCGGCTTACTCGCTCCGTCGCCGCTTTAACACTGGCGGCGCCTGTCACGCTTCCCGTGGAGGAGACGCCCCAACCGCCCCGTACTCCGGTTGACTTGGGCGCTTTGCCGTTGCCTTCTCCCAAGGCTCCTCTCCTCCGCCGGGTATAAAACCCCATCACCGCCTCCCGTTTCTCCTTTGCTTCCCGAGCGCCCCAACACCCCATTCCTTCGCCACTCCAGAGCACCTCCCTGAGCTGCCAATCGACGCCGCATTGCCTGGAGCACCGCCACCGTCTTCCCCTGCGCCGGCGACCCCGTGAAGTCGATCTCCTTCTCTCTCCCTCCATTTCTCAATTGCTTTCGTCCAGAGCATCCTTACCCACCCCTAATCACGTTGTCGTCCTCCTCTGGCCAGGTGAAGCACTGTGGAATGCCGCCGTCGAGTTTCCCTTCCGGCCGCCGCACCCTCTCCGTGGCCAGCGCGCTCCGTAGCTCCCCAGCTCACGCGCGCCACCGCCAATGTGAACACCCCACCACCCTTACCGTGTATCTCTCGCCGATTTGGCTCACTCCGCCCCGGTGACCCCCTCCGCCACCAAATAGCCGAAGCCTTTCCTTCTCCCTTCCACCTTCTCCCCTGGTTCCCTCGCCCTCCCACCACCCAAAATGGGTTCCCCGTGGCGAGCCCTCCCCGTTTACACCCTCCTTTGCCGCCGCGCGAGCCCCCTTGCGCCCAGGCCGCCGTCGCCACCGAAGCCCTGTCCCAGCAGCACTGTAGCGGCTGGAGGAGGAAGAAGACTCCTCCCCTGCGACGTGGCCCCTCCTCCTCCGTCCATCCCTTCCCGTGCCATTTAATCACAGCCGTCCATCTCCATCGTACCGCTTCGCCCGCCCTCCCTTCTCCACTGCCGTCCGATCGCCACCCACGCAGATCTCGCCGCCGCTTCCTCGCCATCCCGCGCCGCCGCCGCGCGTGTCGCCATCCGCCGAGGAGGAGCGCGCGCGCGCGTTTGCGGTCGCGAGGAGCGCGTCGCCGTGGCGCCGCCTGGCGCTCGGCCCGGAGATTTCCGCCAGTCGCATCAGAGCAACGGGCGGCCGCTCATCGCTCACACCGATTTTCCATATGCTTTTCTAATTTCCAAAAGCCAAAAAAATCCAAATAAATCTTAGAAATCACAGAAAATCCCAAAAGTTCCCAAATTTCACCGCTTTGCTCCAAATAATGTCCTGAACCCATTTTTGGCCTCCTTGTTCCCAATTTCATCCCAGATAAATTCCTAAAATTGCCCATTTGGAGATTTATGTATTTTACTCCTTTTTAAATAGTTTATTTTTCCTCGCTTGATTAGTCTCAAGCTGGACTTAATTATTTTATGTGTTTGCGCTAGTTCGGAGATCCCGGAAGTTCAAGTGCAGGCTCAGGATCCAGGTGTTTCTTCGTTCGAGCTAGTTGAGATCATCCGGATTGACGGCAAGTCCCAAATCCTTTGATCATGTTGCAACCCATGTTATTTAATTATGTTATTATGCTATTTGCATTAAGCTAGTTCCAAAATATTAGTTCAAAAATAAAATAAAATATTTAGAATGACATGTTATGTAGTTAAACCTACCACCGACAAATGCCATGTTAAACTTGTAGCCATGCCTTTGTAACCCTAGAAATAATTATCTATTAATCTAGATAACTGTAGGTTATTATTATCATGCAAAGTCTTATACTAATAAGGTTGTGGCTGCGGGCCAATAGGATTTGCAAACCCGACTCTAGGGTAGGGTGGTATGGGACACCGTGCCCTAGAGTGGAGAGTGCCGCGCGTGCATAAGGTAGAGTAAGGGTTGGGGAAGAGCTGACGAGTTAGTCTTCGCCCATCTCTTACTCTAGGATTGAAGTTAGGGTAAGGGTGTTGTGGGAAACTGCGAGATGGTCTACGCCCACCGCTTACCCTGGGTTGGGTCGCGGGCCTGGCGAGGTTGCGGACCAGGTGAAAATATAAGGACTGAAACCCTTACGCTGAGCAAATGACATGGTGATCGCTCAGCCACAGGAGTTGACTTGTCAACACTGGTTTAGTAGTTGCTCAACTCGATTGAAACTCTACTGAGTTTTGAGAAAGCTTGGTGTTGAGACAAGCAAGGTTAGGTAGGCCGTCTTTGTGGTGCCTAACAATGATGAGAGTTCACTCGGCGGACGGAGTTTTATTGTGCGGACAGAGTGAATTCTATCGGGTAGAGCCTATATAAAGAGTTGAGCAGTGAAACGACCTGGCTTTCTTAACCCGGACGCGGAAGTTAAGAAATCATGTGAGTAAAGCTGAGCAAACTCTGCAGAGTCAAATAAATGGTATTCGAATACGCCGTGCTCCCGGTTAATGGAGCTGTGTCACTTGGGTGATTCCAGCAGCGAAGCTTAAGTAGTTTTGTACATGTTTTAACTTGTTCAGTTGGTTAATTAACTTTTCGTGAAAACCCCTGAGTTCTTGAGGAGTAGTTTTGAGTCCGTTTTATCAAAATGTTTACAAATAAAACTGCATCCACTCAAAGTTAATAAACCAAGTATACTCCCTTCCTTTGTTAATCCGTGCATGTAGTAAGTTAGAGTCCCTTTGGGACTTGCTGAGCCGGTTGTTTGGCTCACAGCTTGCTTAATCCACTCTTTAGAGGATCAAGACAAAGGTGAAGGTTTCCCCGTCAAGGACGCCCCTGAGGATCGCTTCGACGAGGACCGTGGCTTTAGGTCTTGGCCGCTCAGCGGATCTCGAGTTTTGTGATGTAAGTATACTTTGGGTTCGCACGCCCCGCTATCGAAAACTGGATGTTAATCCTTATGTGAAATATATGCTGGACTTTTGTTGTAAGCATGCAATGGTATACTCTTGCGTGACGTTCCATAACTGTTCATGCGTGAATAGTTGCGGAATGCCGTGTCCGTACGCGCCCCTGGAAACGGGGGCGTTACATCTATGGACGACGTTGCTGAAGACCGGCGCTTTCTTATTTTTAAGACTTATGATTTAATTTTATATAGTAACTAGCTTTTTTTAAAAAATATCTTTTTAATGTGAGGTCTACAGGTTAATTATAGTAGACACTGTTTTGACTTTATATGTATCGACCAAAATCGTACACAAGTATCTCTCCGTACTCTTTTTCGTGAACAACCAGAATTTAAAAATTTCATTCATAAATCACAATATAAAAGAACCCATGCTTTTGCTAGAGATATAGGTGGCGACAGGTGCATTAAACCTAACTCGAGAAGTTGTGCTAACTCTGTGTTACCAAGTTTAGCTGGTGATCATTTGGGCTTATTTTTGGTGGCTTATGACTGAAAAACATTGTAGCTGGCTGAAAAAATACTGTAGCTGATAGAGGCTTATTTAGCATAATTAAATTTAAAATAATTAAAAATAAAAAAAATATGTTAACCCATTACGTATAATACAAATAAATACGGGAAAAAAAGAACCGACAAAAAAACTCAACAAAAAGCTAAAAGTTCAGAAAAAGACGAAATTTATGAATAATAAAAAATAAGCCGGAAGCTAAAAGCTGAAGCCAAAACGATCACAGCCGGCTTCGTTTGGAACGGAGTATGAATTTGGAATGAGTGTACTGATTTCTACAAAATTTCTACTCTTATATTTCAGTTCAAATGGAGTCTTGAAAGCACGGCTAATATCAAAAATTTTTGTGCTGCTAGTTATATATGGAGTAGCTTCTTTCCATAAAGTGGTGTACAAGACGATGTTTCTACAAGGCAAGACAAACTCACTTTTGAACAAAGAGTAGTACTACAAACTTACTTAACTTGCAACAGTAACCGTAGAAAAGTTTACTTCTCTTCGCGAGGGAAAAATTGTAGGGAAGTATACGATTCACCCAGATCGATGGGCTTTAACCTGCTGCAAGATCTTTGTCGCTCACACGGACATCGAGAAATGTCTGAAAGCATTTGTTTTTATGGATTTTTCTGCAGAGGCTCGCGTCTCTGCGCCCTGAGTAGGTCGAAAGTGACAAGATTGAGGCATTGAGCGAGCCCATGTGAATGTACTGTCTCCCTGTTCATTGCAAAAGGCTGAAAGCTAATCTTTTTACTGAAAGCATACGAGTAGTTCTTTTCAGTATGCGGCTGGAGTGATGGTGTGATTGGCCTACCTGAATGTTTTTACAGCCGTGCAAGATGATGTGAAAAATGATTGCAGGATATGCGCCAACATGTTTGCCAAAGGTACCGCCGCTCATTTGCAATCATATTCTACCATCCTACAGTAAAAAAACAACTGGTTATTTGCAATCATGTAGAAGTTAAGACTAGTTTATATGGGTCAGCAAGTATGTCTGTTAAACAATAATTTTCAAACTTTTCACCTGAATTTGGCAGCAAGGCTCACTAGTTACCATCCAAAATTTTCAAATGTAAGATGCAATTTTGATTCAAATACCTTTTTCAGAAACAAAACATTATTCACTGCACATTCTCAACTACCTATAGATAGAAACTCCAAAACAAATTAACCCCCATTAGTTATGCTGCATTGCGCCAGCCGAAAACTAGCTCTCCTCCAAACAGTGGTCCTGCGCGAGATGGCCCAACCCAAACCCGAAAGGATCACTCCTCCAACTGGACACTGTAGCAGATGGAGGAGGATAGAAAAAATATAGGCCTGTTCTTTTTTGCTGGAGCTTATGACTTTTTGCTGCGGCTTGTGACTTTTAGATTGTTCATACGAGAGATTATAGAGTAATAGAAACTCGCGTACGGTTTTTACCGATATAAATAAAGTCGGTACAATATGTACTACAATTAACTAGTAGACCATATATTAAAAAGATACTATGTTTAAAAATTAGTTACTGTAGAAAAACCGAAAAGCAGCCTTTTGAAGCCCAAAAGAACATGCCCTATAAGGCAAACCGCCAGCTAGCTCGCCACCACACTAACCCCCGCTCATTTCGGTTTAAACATCTAGATTCTGACTTTTTTTTACTATTTATAAATTTCATCCTTTTCTGATTTTTTATCTTTTTTCGAGTTTGTTTGGTTGGTTTTTTTCCCATATTCGTTTACATTGGCCAAATAAGCCGCCATTAGTTACAGTGTAATTTCAGCCAGCTACAATACAATTTCAATTATAACCCATCTTATTTCAGTCCAACCAAGCAGCACCTAAACAGCTTCAGCTTCGGGTTTTTTTTTTGACTTTCGACTAATTTAAGTCAGAAGACATACATCAGCTTCTAATTTCAGTTTATTTTGTTTTTTTAGATTTTTAAGCATTTTTGGTATTTTTTCCCTTTATTCTTTTGTATTGTCTGCGACAATATAACAGTTTTTTCTTTTTTTCTCTCAATTTTCCTGTTTTTTCCTTATTTTTTATCAAGAAAAGCTAACAACTATTATAGTGTAATTTTGGGCAAAAGCTTAAGCTAAAAGTTAGTTGGAGCACCAATAAGTCCTCCTTCCAAACAAACGATAGCTTCCGCTTTACACTTCATGTTATGTTGTAAACAATTCAGTGCCTCCAATCTTAACCTTAAATTTTGTGCACTTGTAGTGCCATTGGCCAAACATAGGCAAATTTGGCTTATCCATGATGAATGGAAAAGGGCTGTCCAACTAAAAATCTGTTAAATGGTACTATATATTCATTTATTCTGTGGTGTAAAACAAAGTTGACATTAGCATGAAGCTATTCCATTGCACCAACCAGATACAGGTACGACCCTCGAGACTCATTTGGAACAAAGGATTCTTCACATGAATTCTGTCACAGGTGAATCACTCTCTCTCTCTCCCCCTTTAAAATTCATGTGAAATTAAAGTGTATTTGTATTGGCTTCTGGTTAAAAAAAGTCAAAAAAAATAATATGAACATTTAGCTTTTTAAAATAATTTCTTCACTTCTTTTGCTCCTGTCTTACTCTAAGAATAAGATAGACGGTTATAGGTGTATCATGTACTCTACTTCTCTTGGTCCGATCTCGCGTACGCATCTCTCACTCATTTTTCCCTCTGTTCGTCTTCTCCTTCTAAAAGCTACTTCATGTCGACAACGGCGACTGACTTATTAACCGTTGCTTCTTTTCTAATGCAACCACGTCATTTTTCTGTTACACGATGACATTTCGAGGGGACACCGTGCGATCATGTCACGTAGCATAAGGAAAATTTCCATAACAAACAAGCAGACTAGAAAAGCTTTCGGAGCAAGCTCCCCAATGACTCCAACCATTCGCAGCTGTAGCCCGTAAGGCAGAGATAGCGAGGAGGACAAGACGTCGCTCCGGAGCTGCGGCTGGCAGCACGCCTCCACCTCCAAAAACACAAATCTAACCACCGCCTAATCCCATTGCCACTCCCCATCGCGACCCTTCCACCGCACGCCAGATCGGTGGCGCCACCGGCGGCGGCGGCGCCCGGGGCTGGATCCAATGCGGGTGTTGGTGGTGTTGCTCCTGCTGCTGCGGTGGTAGCTGGCTGATGCGGACGATCTGAGGAGGAGGGGATGGCAGCGGCGCCGGGGGCCGGGGCGGCCGAGCGGCAGCAGCAGCGCGGTGGCGCGGCGTCGGCGAGCGGCAACGCGGTGAGTGGCCTTCTCCTTCGTGCTCTCTCTCTCCCTCTCTCTCTCTCCTCGCTCGCTCGCTCTCCGATTCCTCGCCTGCGTTTGGGGCGCCGTGGCTGGGGCGCTGCGCTGGACTTTGGGGCCGGTTTGGTATCCGATGCCGAGCGCGGCCGAGAGGTGCTTTGCTTTGGCGTGTGGGCAGGTGTTTCACTGTTGCGGTGGTGGAATTTTCGGGGTTGAGCTGTTGGGGCGAGATGGCGCGGATGAGCAATGCAGCTCGGCGGTGGCGTAATGGGTGCTGACTCTGATGCGAAAGGCACCGGGGCGACGGGAGGTGCGAGCTTGCAGGGGTTGCTGCTGCTGCTACTGGGTTTCGGTTGGATTGGATCGCCTGGAGGTGTTATCCAGAGGCTGTGGCCTCTCGAACGCGAGCGGCGGGCTGCATGGTGGAGTAAAATTGGCTTGGAGCAGAGCTTTTTAGTACAGGAATGTGAATAGAACTATGGAAGTGTTTGGGTGATGGTTTGATTTAGCATGCTATGAGGATGGAGGCATTCTAGAGTGTCATCCGGATGCTGGAAACTAGATGCTGGTTGTGTCCAATTGGTGTCAGAGATGTCTGAGGACACTGGTATTTTTGCCGGTTGAGTGGTGTTGTTTGATCCTTGAGGTGGTATTTGACTAGATAGACTTGGGTATGGACTGCAGGGAGAGTGGGAATCTAAGGGCAAGGTGAAGAATTCGCTGGAGTTGTTTTCGTTGTGTGCGTCTGTGCATCTGTGAGCATGGGAGGACAAGCTGTGTACATTCATTTGTTATTTGGGGAGCCTCCTCTCGTTTCAAAATGTGGGCACTTCGCATGGTTCATTATGTGTATGTTGTGTTGTATCAGATACGTAGGTTCCCATTGCACTTTTGCTTTAACAGTGTTATGTTTGTCTATGTACTGAGTGCGCGATGTTCTCTTCCAAACAAAGCCTCTGATTGAAACTACATATTGCATTTCTAAAACCTGTTATTATCGTTATCATTATATATTTCTGACATCACAATACCCTCCTAACCAGGTATTTAAGAGTGGATCTCTCTTCATATCATCCAAAGGTAAAACTATTTGCGTCAAACATTTTATTTATTTTCTCTTGTTTAAGGCCATAACAATGTTTCTTATCTTAATTTATTTGAGGCAAAGGAAACTTTCATAAGTGTCCATTTAAAGCATTTACACTTGCTTTAATACTCTTGTTCAAGGTTTTACTAGTGCCTTTGGATGGGTTTTTTTGAACTGTGCCTTATGGCTTAAATTTTTAAATTCTGGCTATCCGCGAGAGACAGTACACAAAGGATAATAGTTGCATGTGATTTTGGTCGGGACAACTGAACTTAGTACACTTTTTACTACAATCATCCTGTTGACCCTGCATTGAAAAACACATCGTTTGAAAACTAGTTACTATAACATAAGTCATAAGTCACAAGCCATAAGTGGAAAAAGGGAGCTTTTTTCCTTTTTATTTTTTCTTGACAATGAGATAAATCATCATCAGGAACGGATGGATTGTGTGCAGAGCTAAATCATATAGAATCTAATCAATGATGAGGAGGCCTAGCTATGTTAATACGACAATAAGATGATGCTACACCATGTCGTGTTTCTCGTATTGACATCAAGAGTCCACTGGTTGAATTGAATTGCCAATTGGAACTATAGATGAAAAGATATCAATTCATATAGGATTTGTTAGAAATAATATTGACTTCGAGTCTAAGACGTAATAGAGTCCGTCTCCGTGTGCAACTCAAGTTGAAGTTGTGTCCAACTTGAAGCCCGAATACGTATGCTAGTAGAAGAGTATTAGTCTATATATTGAGAAGACATGTAACCAGTTAATAAGGGGGAGCAAGTAAGAAAATAGAGAAATTCTCCTATGTTCTCTCAGTTTATTTGCGATGTGTGCGTTTTCTCCTGGAACAAAGTTAACAAGTGGTATCAGAGCCTAGGCGAGAATCGAGTCGCTGGAAAAATCGTCTCGACGATTCCGTTTCAGCGCGTCTCGTGCGGCATTCCTGAGGCGCACGTCGCTCGTCTTCGCGCAGCTCTCCCGGGAAAAAGACGCGCGCAACACGTCCTTCTGCTTTCTTGGTCGAAAGAAAGTCAAGCAGCAACACCAGGCTTCCCTTGGGGTCTATGTCAGCAAACGAGACAAGCAGTAGTGCTCCCGAGGCGAAGAAGCGCCAGCGCAAAACACGGCACGAGAAAGCAGGAGACAAACAACAGCACAGGAACTGAGAAGCATCCTTGTGGCATGTGGCTTGCGCCAAGAGAAAAAGTGTGCCAGTGTTTGTTCTCTTTTGTCCTTGTGAACAGGAAAGAGACAGCACATCAACAGCCGAGGGCAACGCCTTTGTGACAGGAAAAAGCACCCGTCTCAGAGGAGCAGCGCAAGCCGAGTCCAACTAGTCCTCTCTCGGTCTGCGGGCGTAGTAGCCAAGTCGATATGTTTTTTCGTTTCCGTCTCCCAGTCGGCTGACTTTGATTGTCCATACGATGGCATAAAAGGAGACGCAGTGCAAGAGGAGAAACAGCAAGCGACAATCACGTCAACAGCAAAAAAATTGCCGAGCTAGACGTGATCAAAATTGCGAAGCATATGTTTTTTTCCTTCGTTCCCTCGATCCAAGAGCCACTTCAAAGTAACTTGAGTTCTTGAGCTGTGCTCAAGATCATGTCGTGTTCTCCGGGAAGTAGTGTCACCGGTGACGAAGCATCATCCAGTATGACGGCGAAGGAGAGTTCCGCTGTCTCGCTGCACTAAAAATACTCATGACGAGCAATTATGCAGCTTGGGCAATCAAGATGAAGGTGTACATGAATGCTCAAAAAGTGTGGGACGCGATCGAGAACGGTAACGTCGATGTGCGCAAGGATCATATGGCACTGGCGGCCATCTATCAGGATATCCCAGAGGAGACGCTCTTCCTACTGGCTGAAAAGGAGACGGCCAAAGCCGCGTGGATGGCGTTGAAGACGATGCATCTTGGCGCCGATCATGTGAAGGAAACAAAGGTACAAACTCTCAAGACCGAGTTCGAGGTGCTGTTTATGAAGGAAACGAAGTCGATCAATGACTTCGCTTTCCGGTTGACGATTATCGTCAACAAGATACGAACCCTTGGCGAGAATGTGGAAGAGTTATATGTAGTGAAGAAATTTCTTCGTGCCGTTTCCTCACAGTTTCTCCCAATTACTTCGGTCATAGAGTAAATTGGAGACCTAAAGACAATAACCATAGAGGTCATTGGTCGTCTTAAAGCGTATGAGGAACACATTCATGACAATAATAACAATGGCGACGGACAGGTCTTGTTGACCCGCGCTGAGTGAGAGATCCGATCATCGAAGCGTGAAGGCAAGAACACTTCCAGCGGTGGTAGCCAAGGCAGTCATAATCGGAAGTTTGATAAGACAAAAGCGAGGTGTTATAATTGTAACAGTTATGGACACTTTGCTTTAGAATGCCTCAAGCCGAGGATGAAGAAAGCGTTTCTTGCTAAAGCGCTCAGCGATGATGAATCAATATTGCTCTGATGATGAGTTGAGTCAGGGACATTGAGAAGATATGTCGCCGTCCAAACTCAAGTAAGATGAAAAGAAATCGGAACGTTGAGGAGATGTGCCACCGTTCTGTATCAAGTATGAGTTTGGTAAGTCGTAGTTGAGACCGACTGCCTCAATGTTTTAGAATCTTTGCATCCGAATGATCTTGTGCCAGTTAAGTTGAGTTCTTACATGTAGCTTGAATGTAGAACGCTTCATGTGGAGGAATTACTGGTAGTTTATAATGCATTGAGATTAAAACTAGAGTATGTTGAGTTAAGATTAAGGGGGAGATTGTTAGAAATAATTTTGACTTCGAGTCCAAGACGTAGTAGAGTCTGTCTCTGTGTGTAACTCAAGTTGAAGTTGTGTCCAACTTGAAGTCCGAATACGTATGCTAGTAGGAGAGTATTAACCTATATATTGAGAAGACTTGTAACCAGTTAGATGTGTGTGTTTTCTCCTGAAACAAAGTTAATAGGATTGGAAACATACTAGTATAGATAGTAGTTTTGTTTCTTATCCATGCCTAGAAGATACCAGGGAGCCCCACACCACGAGGAGTTTATTTCCAATTTTCCCAATCTGTTTCTGACATCACTAGCTGTAGTATCCATGTCTGTTGCATGCCAAAGGCAACAGAGGAAGTCAGAGTCTCAGAGATTCTATATTGTTTGCAACTGAATTCAAGTCTCTGTTCATTGGTTTCCTTTTATTCTTTTATGAGTTCGAGTCTGTTGTTAGCTTTTAGGATCCAATTTAGTTCTGTCCTGGCCCTATAGATACATGACCAGGAGTTCAGTTGTAGATCATCAAATTCAGAAATAATAGAAATAATACAATTAGGCTAATTTTCTCTGAGTTATTATTCAAGAAAACCTTGATTGAATCTTGCCTAGGGCGATTCTTCTAGTTTATCTCTCATTCTGGTTGCTCAATTTATTCGATTCAATGCTTCTGCACTTGACCCCCTGCATTAGATGAGCTATGTGCATGAACTCTATCAAACTACTGCACATCTTTTTCACATTGAAAGAAAAATAGAATTTTGGCTAATGACAGTTTCACTTTGCTTTTTATCTGAGAAAGAACCTTTGCTTCTATGATTTTCAGGAATTGGATGGAAATCTTGGAAAAAACGTTGGTTCATCCTCACTCGAACATCACTGGTTTTCTTCAAGAGTGATCCTGTTAGTAACTCATTTTTTATTCTTGTTCCCAGTGTATATAATGGCTATACTGGAAAGCATATATTATGTAGACTCTTATGCACAGAAATTGTGTTTTGGTTCAGCTTGTTGATCTAATAGTTCAAAACACTATCTAATATCTATTTTGACACTTTTATGACTTTATCATATCTCTTGTTCACTGCCAATATGTACTAGTCTGATTTGTTGTTCTAACTTGTTTCAGATTTCATGACATCTATGCATGTATACAAAGATCGCAATCATACATGAATACACAGTGTTTTGAGTGTTGTGCTGAATAGCAGAATGATTACTTGAACTCTTTGCTCTTTTCACTTTTTTTGTCCTCTTTCAACCAACTTCATGTGTTTCTTTGCTTAAAATATCGAATTACGTTCGATGTTTGATCTCTAACTGCATAAAAATGCTTATTCTTGTTCTTGCCTACACCACAGAGGTTTAATGGAACTACTTTTTAGTTATTGTCTTTTTTTTCCCTTTCATTCATTGGTCTGGCTTACGAGTTATATTTGTAGCACTTAATTCTCACCTGTGTAACACCTATTTTGGCATTGTAGAATACCTTGCCCCAGAGAGGTGGTGAAGTGAACCTTACTTTGGGGGGAATTGACTTGAATAATTCTGGGAGGTATGTGTCTTAGACAAATATTCTCTTTTTTGGTGCATTTTACACAAAGATTACTGTCCTAGGTGTTTGTCATGTGCAGTCTATACGTCTCCCTATACAGATGATTTGCTGCTTCTTCTCTTTTGGTTTTTTTAGCTCAAACAATTTTGTACTAACAATACTTCCCATTTGCAGTGTAGTGGTCAGGGAGGACAAAAAATTGTTGACCGTCCTTTTTCCAGATGGCCGTGATGGTCGTGCTTTCACCTTGAAGGTATCTGTTTTCCCCTCTAGCTTAAACAGTTCGATCCACTTGAGCAAATACAAGCCTTATGATTTTGCTTTATGCCCTTTAATGCTTCTTCAAAATTTAAATAAAAATACCTGCTATTCTTAACAGGCAGAAACATCCGAAGATTTATTTGAGTGGAAAACATCATTGGAAGAAGCTCTTGCGCAGGCTCCAAATGCAGCTCTTGTGATGGGACATAATGGGATATTTCGTAATGACACAACAGATGCATATGAAGGAGCTATTCCAAATTGTTGGTTCCTCTACACTACAGACTATTTTATTCACGACAAACTTAGTATCCTTTTGTTCTTTGTTCATACCTTTCCTCCATTTTCTGCAGGGAGAGAGAAGAGAACTATCAAATCGTTAGTTGTTGGCAGGCCAATCCTTCTTGCATTGGAAGATATTGATGGCAGCCCTTCTTTTCTAGAAAAAGCTTTGCGTTTTCTTGAGAAACATGGTAGGGCCAAACAGTGCTAATTATCACCAAAGTTCAAAACTGGCTGCACTTTACTATTTGCTACGCAGTATGCTAACAACAATCTAAATATTTAATTGCAAATGTGAATATTTTCTTGCAGGGATAAAGGTGGAGGGAATTTTGCGTCAGGCTGCAGATGTGGAGGAGGTTGACAGAAGAATGCAAGAATATGAGCAAGGTTTATGCGGTTACCTAGTTTATATTTGGAATAGCGTCATTTAATTGGTGGTGTTTGTGGCTTGGTAATTTTGGTGCCATTGTGCATTTGTGCCTATAATTCAGTTAGTGCACATTTTTGTGTTTTGTTCCAGGAAGGACTGAGTTTGCACCGGATGAGGATGCTCACGTCGTTGGTGACTGTGTAAAGGTACCTTTCTGCAATTCCTGTTATGCTGTTGCTCCAAAAAATCATAGATGTAATCATGTAATAGAGTTTCAATAATTTATTTTTGCTTGCCAACTATATTCATGTAAACATATATCTGCAGCATGTTCTCCGTGAGCTACCATCTTCTCCAGTGCCTGCTTCCTGCTGCACAGCATTATTGGAAGCTTTCCGTAAGTGCTCTATTCATTGTTAACCTAAATCCACTTCCTTGGTTTGGGATGGTGGTGCAGGGGATAAGGTCATCCTCATCTGTGCCCTGTTAGGGGAGTCAATGAAATTGCCTTCGTTTTATCATAACCTCGTCAAAGATTTCAATAAATAGGAACAAATTCACTATTCTACACGATACTAGAAGGAGCATTTGCAGCGTATGTTAGTTACCGTAATTTACCATAGATTCATAAGAGTTTAAAAATATTTGGAACTTTGACTACTTTGCACACCTATAGATATGTACACTCATACCCCTAGTGTTACCAAGTACATCTTTTTTACGAGGAAGGGAGGATGATCTTTCTTCTGTATACCTTTCTATTCAGTGGTAGGAAAATTGGAATTCAACTGTTGTATTGATGTTGTAGGCTAAGAGCCAAATGTATAGAGTGCATGAGGATTCCTAGCCTAGACGAAACCAATATAATACTAAACCTAAACTAGTACAAAATCAGACTCTGATACTCTTAGCATTTAGTACCTAGCATGCTCCTGTTATGGCCATTGATTAAGGTTATCTGCACTTAAAGTTTAACGGATAGTTAATATATGAAACTTCCTGATATCTGCACTTAAAAGTTTAACGGAAGTTAATATATGAAACTTCCTGATGTTTTCTTTTTCGAAAAACATTTGCAGAAACCTAGTTACCTAGCTTAGATTTTTGTGAATTCTCAGTTCCTTTGCTTCCATATTTTGTGCTTTGGCATTTATTTTCATTTTCTTCATGCCTGTCTAGGTCTGGAAAGTAAGGAATCTCGGATAAATTCTATGCGTGCAGCAATATCTGAGACATTTCCCGAGCCTAATAGGCGGCTGCTACAGAGGTTAGTCAAGTTTTTTTAATGGGGATATCGTATGTCTCTGAGTTGATTTTTACCTGCTGGGATATAATGCCGAATAGTACATTCTAAAATCTAACACCTTCTGTGATCAATCATATGGTGAACTGTATCATATGGTGAACTGTTTGTCCTAATTAAAAGCATGCAATTTGAAAAAACAAAACACATGCATCTTTTGTCTGTACTAGTAGTTTAGTGTAACAATTATACTTGCTAACAACAGCATTTTTTATCAATTACCAAGCTAATTCTCATAGCTCATATAACTAATGTTTGTAGAATTTTGAGAATGATGCACACTGTTTCTTCTCATACTGCTGAGAATCGAATGACTCCATCAGCAGTTGCTGCTTGTATGGCTCCTCTCTTGCTGCGTCCACTTCTAGCTGGTGAATGTGAGATGGAAGATGACTTAGACATGAACGGTGACAGTTCTGCTCAGCTTATTGCTGCTGCAAACGCTGCTAACAGTGCTCAAGGCATTGTCACTACTCTCTTAGAGGAATATGAGGGTATATTTGAAGTAAGTTTACCTGATGCTGTCCTAGAGTTCATTGGCCTGCTGATACTGTTAGATGGATATGTATTTACTACTTTGTATAAGGGGTTTTATTCAATTTTGCTTTTGTCTGTACATGCTTATACTTGCCCTTTTGGCCCATTGAATCGACCCTCTCGCTTGTTCCAAACAGATATTATTCTGGACAATTTAGGCTGATGCAATTTGTTAGGTTTTCCCCCACTTATCGTAGAAGTTACTTATCATTCATGATCATCACTTTTACAGGATGAACACCTTAGGTGTTCCCTGTCACCTGATTATCAAATTGAAGATAGTGGAACTGAAGAATCAACAGATGATGAAACTGTGGATGCCAAGGTTAATGGATTTCATGATGCAGAGAATGATGTAGATCAAGAATTAGGTGAGGCCGAACATATACTGAGTGGAAAATTGAGTGAAAGCATTGCATGTACTGGTGGTGACCTATATGACTACAAGGTTTGATATGCTTTGCAATTCTGAAGTTTCTGATCTGTAGTAATTTCTGGTCTGATACCACCCATATATTTGCCTTCTATATTTTTAAGATAACCAAGGGAAAATGTAAAAATAAAATAAACTTCCAATTTTACTGATGACATGTTTTTCTTTTTTCTTTTTATATATTGCATCTCAAATTTTGTCTGTAAGGCCTGTTTGGCAAGCAACAAGCCGGCCGGCTTTTGGCTTTTGCTACAGTACCTAACTTTCAAACGGAGTATTTTTTCAAAACGGGGTCTACAAGTTAAACGTTGTACACGTTAAAAGCCCAACATCTGTACCAGCTAAAATTGTAAGTGAGTATCGGTCTCTCCGTAATCTGTACCGTAAACAGCCAAAATTCAAAAATTTCAGCCAAAAGCCATAAGCCGCAGCCAAAACAAACAGGCCATATAATCTTATCTAGCTTGTCTCTCTGTTTCCTGTAAAAAGCCTTATTGAGCCTCAAGGGTGGATCCACCATAATTCATAGGTATTTAGTTGAATACCTAAAATTTTTAGTAAAAAATCCACTATATATAAGCTATAATACATATGTATATTAGTAGTTGGGCCAAATTCATCCTGTTTATACCTAGTCAGCCCAAATTGGTGCCGGACTCTTTTGGCCCATTTCCCCTTCCTATCGACACTGGCCCAGGCCCACTATCGTCCTGTTTATACCCAATTGTGAGACCATGTTTCACTCAGTCTCTCCTCTTTTCGTCTGGCGTCTGACCGTCTCTCCATCTCTTGGCACTCGGCTGGCGCCTGGCAGCCGTGGGTGCCCATGCCCCTAGTTCTGATCTTCTGGACTCTGGAGGCTGCGCAGGCAGCAGTAGCGCTAGATCTAGATGTGTAGACGGTAGATGTGCTCTGCTTGTGTGCCCCTAGGGTTTGTAGTTTTGTACTTCTGAGCCAGGTGGGTGATGGATCCGTGGATAACTGGATGGATGTGCTGGATTTGGCATATGTTTCTTCTTTGTTTCGGTGCTTAGATCTTATTTAGATGTAGTGGATTACTGGATTTGGCTCAATTATCTATAAATTAGTGCTTATGCCTTATGAATTGGATTATTGAAATCCATATTCTCCACAGCTTTAAATCTGAGTAGTATATATCTATGTGCTAAGTATTTCAGATGTGTGAGTTACTGAGCTTTATGTCATGCCTTCATCTGAGCACTTTGTCGTGAATCTGTGAAATAAGGTCTTTAGCAGCAGCCAACATGCGAATTATTGCTTATGAATTGAAATCCATATTCTCCACTTCTTACCTGTGATTCCGTGAACAAATGCCAAATATTTCACAGGTGTGAACAAATGGTTTCAAGTCAATTTTCACTATCCCGAATGTGAATAGTGAATACAGATAGTTTTAGAAGGGATAAATGGTTTCAAATTGATTTTCACTATCCTTTATGTTTTCTATTGAACAATATTTTTGTATCTTCGAACATCTATCATGAAATTCATGAGTCCGCCACTGACGAGCTTGTCCTTAGTGTGAGTGTGTGTGTGTGTGTGTGTGTAGTGTGAAGCATTCTGAGTAGTTCAATCAAAAACCGACTAGGTTTTCATTATTTTTTTAGTAGCAAGTTCATGTGTCAATACCATGATTTGGTATTTGCTTTCTTACTCACTGTAATGTGGACAACAGGTAGTTCATGGTGATGATTCAGATGCTGAACCTTTGGTGGATGATAAGGCTTTGGAAGCAAACATGGATTTAAATGATGCTTCATGTAGTCATTTAACTGAAAATGGCACAATGAATGTCCAGAGACCAAATGACAAGGATCCATCAAACCTGGTGTCCAGTAATGTGTCTCCGTTGTCAATGGGAGAGATTCTTTCTTCAATGGATGCAGGAATTTCTTTACCTGGTCCTGGGGCTGAATATTCTGTAGACAGTCACTCCATCAAATCCAATGGAACTCAGCTGCATGTGAAGCGTTCTAACTTTTGGGGACGGAATAATGTAAGTGAGAGTCTTATCTTTTGCTGTCTTCCTTTACAGGTTCATATTAATTGAATGAAAGTAACATTCGTGACCATTGACTTACGGTTTTCTGATATTTTGAAAAAAAAATTATGCTTCTCAGGGATAACATTACCAGAAATACACTCCTCTAGAACGCTAATTTGCCTTCATATGAAGAAGTTTCTGTCATTTCCAACCATAGCATTTTTTTGTGAAGTCAACCATAGCATTTGACCATACAGATTTACACATGATTTATACAGGCAAGAAAGAGCCAACAGTCAGAGTTAGTTGATTCATCAGGCGAAGAAGAGTATGTTCCTATTCCTTTCAAGTACTAAATTTACTGCCTACATTTACATGTTTACATGATTGTTTCGTAGAAATGGTCAGAATTGCAGAGTTAGTTATTCTTGAAGTTTGTTTTATTAATAAGTGTACTCCTAATTGTTGTGTTGTTATTCGCTTAGCTGAAGATACTTCCATTTGCTCAAAATATGTTACAACCACTGTCTATGATAACGAATGAAACGATTGTTGTAGAATGGACCTATTGAGAAAGTTGTTATGTGCTAGCTTGTGGCCTGTGCTACCATTGACTGGTGACAATAGAACTGAACATGTTTGTTTTGTATCTTTTTCATTGAATCACTCATACCAAAATATCAGTGATTGATTGATTTGAAACTGAACGCTTTAACCATGCAAATAAATCTTTCAGGCTTGCTATCCAAAGACTTGAGATCACAAAGAATGATTTACAGATCAGGATTGCAAAAGAGGTAGAAAAAGGAAAAGAATGCATATACTCTTTAGGACTTTTAGTTGTGGGGGATCTTGCAAACTAACTGGAAATGCTTCTCAGGCTAGAGGTAATGCAATCTTACAGGCGAGTTTGGAAAGAAGAAAACAAGCACTACATGAACGCCGTTTGGCCCTGGAACAGGATGTATGCCATAGTATTTTACCATATGAATCAACTACTTCATTTCACACTTCCAAAATGTGTTGTTTGATCACAATTGTTTGTACCTCTAGGTGTCAAGGTTGCAAGAGCAGCTACAGTCTGAAAGAGATCTTAGAACTGCATTGGAGGTTGGATTAAGCATGTCTTCTGCAGAATTTTCTGATTCACATGCTATGGATTCAAAGGTGCTCAAATTTTAAGCAAGTCGATCATTAATGATCACTATACTTTCTGGGCTTTTATGGTATCTAATTTCTTTTCTGTGCTTTTCTTAAGACGAAGGCAGAGCTTGAGGAGATTGCTCTTGCAGAAGCTGATGTTGCAAGGTTAAAGCAGAAGGTTGCAGAGCTGCATCTCCAACTTAATCAACAGCGCCAACACCAATATGGCTCTTTTGTAGACGCGAATGATCGTTGTCAACATCTTCCAATTCAACTCCAGCAGTAAGACAATACTTAATGTATTCATAATTAAATTCAGTTCAGTTGTCTTTGGACTACATGTCCCCAACATTTTTAAGTGAATACAGAAGGAGAGAGCCCTCCTGTTAGTATATTAAATTAATATGTAGGATCATATGGTACAAGTCCACAACACCCAAATATACCAAATTTGTGAACTACATATTTTAGTAACAAAAGCAGGATGTTTCTGTAGTCAGTTATTGTATCAGTTTCAAGCATATGTTTATATCGGTTGGATGTGTTACTTTCTCTAATTATCCTTTGAAATTGCAATATATATTAACAGTTGCAAATATTTTATTGCCACCAGGAACTTTGTTCAACCAGGATTTGATATGAACCTTGCTGTCTGTAATCAAGAGAAGAAGCAGAAGAATGAGGTTTGCTAAAAATTTCCCTTAATCTGCTACGCTTAAACGCTCAACAATGAAACCTGAAGAACTCAAACTACAACAAATGAGTAGCTGACATCAGCTTCTTATTCATTGCACTTTCATGATAGTTTACAAAGCTCAATATGTTTTAGTTGCAAAAGGGCAAGCCTGCAGCATGGCAGAGCTTGGACAACCCTAATCTCCTAGTTATTTTCTCGAATTTTGGACACTATTGGACCCATGGACACCCGAATTTCCAGTTTTGGCCCCCAAATGAAAAAAATTCCAGATTTGGACCCCCTCCTCACCGCGCGTTTACGCTAGCGTGACATGTGTGCGCGTCGTGCGATGTCGGTACCGCACGACGCGATCTTATTCGCCGGTCGTGCGGTACCGCATCGCACGACCCGCTGCCTCTGCGCCGCCCACGCGATCGCCTCCCTCACCGCACGACCGTCCAGACGCGCGCTCGGGCGGGGCGGGACGGGAGTCGCGCGCTCGGACCGGAGGGTCGCGCG
Source organism: Dendrocalamus sinicus (assembly GCA_036346575.1). Taxonomy (NCBI): domain Eukaryota; kingdom Viridiplantae; phylum Streptophyta; class Magnoliopsida; order Poales; family Poaceae; genus Dendrocalamus; species Dendrocalamus sinicus. The sequence continues at coordinate 2,018,950 of CM070660.1, read as the reverse complement.
CTCGGCGCGGATGGCAGTGGGGTCGTGCGGTGCGGTACCGCACGACCCGTGAAACGAAGGCGATCGTCGGTACCGACCGCACGATCGGGACACACGGTCACGCTAGCGTAAACGCACGGTGAGGAGGGTCCAAATCTGGATTTTTTTCATTTGGAGGCCAAAAATGGAAATTTGGGTGTCCATGGGTCCAATAGTGTCCAAAATTCTATTATCTCTTCCTTTAGCACTTAGTAGCTGGCCTTACCCCCTGTTGATTGCTGTGAGTTGTTGCCCCCAACTGCCTTTGTCTTTTCTTAATTTTCTGAACTTACTGATCCTGTATCTGTCTATTTTTTACTTCCGTCTATAAAGAGTTTTAGGCAGAGTTCCTGCCTCTTTCGCTCAAACAAAAAACAAAAGGGCAAGCCGCCGATGAGTAACATTCCTAATATGATGTGAAACTGGCATTGCATGGGAATGATACTAAGAGTCTAAGCCACGGTAACATTCTTGCAGGAGAGCTTGGCGGATGGATCACATTGGAGAAACATCAAGCAATATGTGCTACCTCATGGTTCTTCAAGGCCCTTCTCCCGCAAGCATTCCTTGGACGCCTCTTCGAGTGATTCAAGGGACGCATCAACAAGCATGCCGGCGGAGAGCAGTTCCACGACCGTGAACATCCCAAAACCAACCGATGTAAGGGAAACCACTGCTTAGTTCTGAAAAATAGTGCACCGCTTTTTATTTAAGACGAGAAATCGATTCTCTCGTTGTAAACACAGGGTGTTGAATATGGGAGGCAACAGTCCGTGCCGTCGTCCACTCTGGTAGAGCTGACGACCAGACTGGATTTCTTCAAAGAACGGAGGTCGCATTTAATGGAGCAGCTCCACAGCCTTGATTTAGGACATGGATCCGCATCCCATGGTTACCCATACAAGTCTTCGTCTCCTTGGAACAGTCCAAGGTAGGAGGAGGTTCTTGCGATCCCACGTTTGTATATTCTTGGTAAAGAATCCCTTTTCCCTTCTTTTTTTTAGTCGTATCAATTGTACGTAGAAGCTGCTAGTGAGAATGTATATCCCTACCCCTTCACATCCTCCTTTTATTTTTGTTGTTGCAACCAGCAGCCTCTTCGAGTGTGATTTTGTAGCGCTTTTGTAAACTACTGTATGTAACGAGTTAAGGGGGATCATTGACAGTTGTTTTTCAATGTCTTTGCAATGTATATTCGTCTTTTTTTTTTTGGGGACTAACTCTTCCCATGTTTGCTCAGCTGGCTGAAGTGAGCCGGGCCGTTAAAGCCGCCAATTTGGGTCTTCTGAGTTCTGACCGTGTGTGTATACATGGGTAATTCTGTCCGGCAGCAATGGACCGGATCCAGCTGTGTGCGATTGCGATACGTCCAAACCCCGGATCCCTGATTCCCGGACTTCACAGAGGTAAGGGAGAGTGACTTCCCGGACTTCCCCGGATCCAGCAGCACAGCACGGAGCTGTCATCATATGAAGATAAAAGGAAGACATACAACTTGTTTGTGACTAGAAAACTGTACCACGTCAAACATCGGATTCTAGCCTTCAACACCGATCAAACCACGGGCATGGATCCAAGAGCAACAGTTCACTCGTGATTCATGAAGCAACCTGAGAAATCCTGCTTCACCGTACACTTTATTTCTGTACTGCACAATAGCACACGCAACTCGCATGCCCGCATTGGATACGTATAAATGTAATAACCGATGTGTCCAGAAACAAAAATATAATTACACAGGGCAAGAATCCTATACAAGAATGCAGCAGTTTAACAGCGCCTTGCAACCTAGCCTCAGCAAACCAATTCACAGGGGTGGTTACCTAGGGTGCAAGAGCGTCCAGAAGAATCCTCGATGGTTCTGCGAGCTCATTTCCAAAAGATGCCTTGGGCAGAGCTCCCACAAAATTGCAGTCTTTGAGGCACTCCGGTGCTTGAGAAGTATGGCAATTATTTTTTTTTTCTTGATGCGGTCCGAGGAAATCGCTTGCGAGTATCAAAGAAAGAACACCTTCCTGTTGGCTAACTTCGAGCACTTCGCAGATTGCGGTTGTGGTTAATACTTGATCACTTCGCAGATTGTACTGCAGTTGCTTGCTTGGCAAGTACTCTCTCAAACTCAGCACAAGCTTCAGGCGAGTCTTCTTCACTGGGTGGTACCAGTTGCCAGAAGAGTGGCAAATATGCCTCCCATTCCCTCAAAATTGTAGCACCTTTCTCACTACCCGTTTTTTCCTATAAAAAGCAACATCCAAATTAGCGAAGTGTGGGAATGGCCAATGTTTGGTACAAAACTTTCAGAAAATGCACTTCACTTACAACATAGGCCTCAATCAAGCTCTTCAGCTGCATCTGCCCAGCTGGAGCATTCACTCTCTGCATCTTGACAATCTCCTTGTTAACCTATTAAAAAAACACTTGCAAGTTATAACCTTGATATTTGAATTTGGGATGACGAATCGTCAATTTTGTTGTCACAACCTGACCTTCAAAACAAGTTTTTATTATTTTTATTATTTTTTACCTGTGTGAATTGTGAAGTAAAGAATGTACAATGAAAAGTTGTAAATTATGTAAGGGGATATTTTTAGTACAAACCATCATTTGGGTGAAAACTTGAAAACCAGTAAGCAGAAATATGGCAGATAAAATTAAACAGCCCAGGCCCCACTGATATGTATGTATGCACGCTACAGAGAAATAGAAGTTTCAAGTTTGCAAACCTTTGGGACTAGTGTATCATCCTCATCTAGAATGTAGGCAAGGCCACCAGTCATTCCAGCTGCAACATTCCTCCCAACCCTGTAGATTAAAAAATACTCAAATATCAGGACAAAAGGAAGGTAATTCTCAAAATGAGAAATTCTGCAGGTTGTACTTACTTGCCAAGTACAACTACGCAGCCACCAGTCATGTACTCGCAGCAATGATCACCGGTGCCCTCAACCACTGCTTGACCAAGAGAGTTTCGAACTGCAAATCTTTCTCCTGCCTTGCCTCTCACGAATACTTGACCACCTGTAGCTCCATACAGACAAGTGTTTCCAACTACAGTAGCATCCTCAGGAACAAACCCAGTATTATCTACAGGAACTACCACCAGCTCTCCACCAGCCATACCCTACAAAAAAAAAAAGAAGTTTTATAAAGCTGGTCGGACAGGATTTTCAACAGAGTTGAATATTCAGTACCTTTCCCACATAATCGTTGGCCTCTCCTACTAGCCGAATATTCATTCCAGGAGTCAGAAAACAACCAAAGGACTGTCCTGCACTTCCAGTGAACCTGAAATGTAAAAATGACTATGCTTCTACCTTTTCACAAGAATACAAAGGGAACAAGTAAGCAAAACATATAATAGTTGACATACATAATGTTGAGCTGGCCTGCAAAGCCTGTGTCTCCGTACTTCTTGGCAATGACACCCGCTACTCGACCGCATACAGCTCTATCAACATTATAAATCTGAAACGTCTTGGAAACCTCCTTCTCATTCTCGATTGCATCAGATATCTGCAAATTAGATAATCTAAGTAATGCTGCACACATTAAGCAACATATGATAGAACTAACTTGGGTTCCTAACTACACACTTAACTTTAGACTACAATAAGGCCATCCATCATCAATATTACAGTTCTGGTTTCAAGATGACCACATAGAAGAGTCAATGATTTCTTTATTTGACTATACACGAATCAGCTTCAAAGGATATTCATTAGTCAAGTAATTCCATGTAACTAAGAAAGCTATAGAAACATTACTTCAGGATCTGCAAGGATTGTCTCATCAAGAACAGGGCCATTAGTGTGGACATCCTGGGTCCTTATCTGAGAGCTGCTCCATTTGGGTAATCCAGCATTCTGATACAAGGACATTGATTAATATAACAAGCATATGCATGAAATGCCAATAACTCAAATGAGAATGGCCAACTTCATACCAATAAGAGGTATCCGAGATCAATGTGCTGTGTTTTCACCAAGGAGACATGCTTTGGTTTAAGCATATCTGTTCGCCCAATTATATCATCCAGCTTCTCATAACCCAACTGGGCTAATGTGGCTCGTACCTGGATAACTAAGCATGAGTACTAAAATACAAGTCACAGTTGTTCCCAAAAACAAAAGGAGATGTAGTGTGACTGGAATTGCAAAATCAAGGATGAAATGAGGTTAACACAAGCAGCATTAGTAATGTGGGTAATGCCATACCTCCTCCGCAACAAAGAGGAAGTAGTTAACGAGATCACCAGGAACACCAGGAAACCTAGCACGAAGCTCTTCTCTCTGCAGGTGCATAGAATGTAAGGGATAATCCAAACAAGAGGAAGGTAAAATAACTCGTGATGTTACCACCTGACTAGCAACTCCAACTGGGCAATTGTTTGTGTGGCAAATGCGTGCCATGACACATCCAGTAGCTATCATAGCTACAGAACCAAAACCATATTCATCAGCACCCATGGCAGCAGCCATAAGGACATCCAGGCCACTCCTGAATCCACCATCCACCCTAAGTACCACCCTCTCTCTCAATCCATTTTGTAAAAGTGTCTGGAGGAAGCTAACTAGCTTTAGAAAAAAGAAAGTGATATGGTAGGAACAGAAACTGGTTATAACAAGCAATTAAATGTAGGAAACCTGGTGTGTTTCCGTAAGACCAAGTTCCCAAGGACCCCCAGCATGCTTGATTGAGCTAATTGGGCTAGCTCCAGTACCACCGTCATGACCTGATATCTGTATAATAAAATGATTTTGTTAGATGACCAAAATAAATACACATTAAATCTCCAGTTCACCCTGAGTACAGTAGACCTTGGACAAAACCACTTGCAAGCAACTAAATAAGAGCTCAAAGCATAGTTTGTCCCAGAGACTTAAATGCTACAATCATCCGTTAACTTTGGAGCAAAGTACTATCAGGTGATTCAGGTCTACTGCATTTGTCCAATCACCAGTTCAGCATCTTGACAAGTAGTGGCTTAGCTTATGGTATTTCTGGATGCGACCATCATGTGCTGCATTGCTAAGATTCTGGTTAAATTTAGTGAATTTCCAAAAAGTTTCCCCAAGATGGGTAACAGTTTATTGCACAAAGTTTTCACCTAATAGTGATATTTGTTAGAAAGTGCAGTATAATTGCCACTACAGTTAGATATCTAGCTAATCAATATCACAAGAAAGGAAGCAACATTTCTTATTCTAAAGAAAGATAAACTACAATAGGGAAGCTATATCATTGTGAATACCATAGACAAATGCCAGTGTATCACAAAATACAGAAATAGAAAACAACCTATGCAACCTCATAAGGGGCAACTATAACATATAGCACCTTACAGCAAAGAGTATAAAAATGTAAAATAGCGCTCAACCATAGCCACTTATGGGAATGCAGATCTGTACAATGAAAGAACGAGTTAAATCAATGAATTATTAAAAAAGAAAAACTTAAACAACCTGAATTATGTCTGCATTTCCCTTGGATACTCCAGAAGCTACAGTTCCAATACCTGCTTCAGCTACAAGCTTTACGGACACCTTCGCTTTAGGATTGATCTGCCCGGCAAGATATTAATTAAAAATCTTGATTAGTACCAACAAAATGCACTTCCTTCTCCCAAGGAGGAGAAACCAAGATACTAGTTGACATAGCACCAATAGGTAACAGAAGGGCTCTAATTCTTGAGGGTCACACAGAAAACTATCATTTTAAATCTAGTGGTTCTCCCCTAGCACTAACATTAGTACATTACTAGTTGATATTGCACCAACAGTTGTAGAAGACAAACCTGATGGAGGTCAAAAATTAACTGCGCAAGATCCTCGATAGAATAGATGTCATGGTGTGGGGGTGGGGATATGAGAGGAACTCCAGGTTTTGAGTTCCTCAGCCGTGCGATGTATGCACTGACTTTTTTCCCAGGAAGTTGACCCCCTTCACCAGGCTTCGCCCCTTGCGCAATCTTTATCTCAATCTGTTCAGCATTTACTAAAAAAGTTGGTGTAACCCCAAAACGCCCAGAAGCAACCTGTAAAAGGCAGTACAGATGAAAGTTAACTCAAAGATATTAATCCACTAGAAAGAGGAAATCATGTGCCTTTGATTAAGGGCATGTAAATAAAGGAAGACATAGGTAATTCTGCTGTACTGTATTCTACACTGTAAACTGAAATTACTTAAACATGCTCCTATTTCTTTCTTATTGTGAGATACAGGACACCTTATTTATAAGGGAATTTTGGATATATGACACTGCAAAGTTTCACGTTTGACAAATGCCACTGGGTGTCACTAACATGTGGTTCAGGCATCTGCCACTGGGAGCCCCACATATAACCAGCACCTTCAGGCGCAGACAGACCTCCAGAATCCAGAACTCTAGATCCCTTCTGAAAACAAATACCACTAGGGCAGCAGTACCAATTTCCAGCCAACTACCACTCTACCAGTAGCCAACTAGTAAATGACTTCTGGTTGTGGAAGATTTTGATGTTTAGCTCCCAAGGTAATCTCGACCTGAAAAACGCTGGTACTGGCCCATTTTAGGGGAAAACAAGTGCATTAAACAGCGTATGAGTTTTCCCTACAGTCTGAAAGATTATTGGGTACTAATACGTTCATATACAAGAATAATGCAAGACTTTATCTTGAGTAAGTTTGGCTGATTCACAAGATTGATTATCCAAACACTGCTTTTAACCATGATATCATCGCAAAATTGAGTGGACTCCTTCTCAGCAATTACAGAAAGAATTGATAAAAGGTAGCCATTATGTGAGTGCAATAATGCCCCAATGATATTTAGCGGTATCCACAGTCATGGTTTTGAAAATATAAGCCCATCCTGGATTAAAACTACTTATAATAGCCAAGGAAAAGTGCAAATATGAAGCAGATAACACCAATAAAGTAAAGCAGATAGCACCAGGGAAAATGAGTTCTGATGCTCCACCTGCTTAATGGCACTTGTGGCAGTGTCCCCATTCTGAAGACCTTTGAGATGAGGAAGTGTTGGAGAATACCCATCAACGACATCTGTAAGGGGACTCCAGCGGATTGGGTCCTGCAAAAATGACAAGTCCATAAGCAACTGTAGTTTGTAGTTTCCATAAGCAGTTTGACACAACTAAATAGCTATGTTCATCTAATGGAAAGTTATCTGACCCACCTCACCACCTTCTCCTGAGTTAGATTTCCCACCTATTCTATTCATTGCAATTGCGATAGCTTCATGTGTTTCTCTGGAAATAGCTCCCAGGGACATTCCACCTGTACAAAAACGCTCGACGATGGAGGTTGCAGGCTCAACTTTGCCAATAGGAATAGGCGTGCGATCACTCTTCAATTCTAGAAGATCTCGAAGAACCTGCAGTGCAAAAGATATGGTGAACCAAATGTCATACCAAAAAATATACAGGTTGGCCACCTGCAAAGTAAAGATTAAGCATCACTAACATTGACAGGGCGGCTTGCAAGGTGTTGTTGGTAGATGGTGTATGCATTATCGCTTTTTTCACGAACTGCTTTGTGCAGCAGCTTTGACATCTCAGGATTATTTGCATGATATTCACCTATTCAGAAAAGGACAAGCACCATATTTCAGTACTAAACAGTAAGATGATATGTATATGATCTAACAAACTTCTTCCTAAAAAGTAATTGCTTCAAGCAACAAATAGATGGGGTTTTTAAGGGAAAATTAGAAGAGGGTATTATCAGTCTTAACAAGGCATAGAAAAACCAGCGATTATCGGCCGGTAACCGCCAATAACCGGAAAAACCGGTAAAAAAACTGATCAGAATTTTCAAATGTAAATTTATATTTATGACTGCATAATGCACTTCCTAGGTTAGTTTAGACCTTTTTTTATGCTAGATTACCTATTATATGACTAAATATGCATCAATCCCAAGTTTTTTTATCAGTTGTTCAGGTTTTTTAGCGGTTTTTCCGGTAACCGTTCCGGAAAAACAGCCTGAATTCAAATCTTGATACTTGAATTTCAACAGGTTTTTCCTGATTTTTTCCGGTAACCGGCCGATTACCGTTACCGGCCGCCGGGCGGGAAGTTCCCCGGTACCGGTTCTTCTATCCTTGGTCTTAACTAAACGGATGTGCCTATCAAGTCAATTGTAAGCATTTAATACTGCAACCTGTTTTTCTTTTTTGAAAAAAGGGTATTTCACCCCTGTGTTGGTGGGGATCAAATCCAGGACCTCACGCACATGCACCCCCGCACTCCCACCACCCGGAACTCATCCAAGCCTATACCTCCTTTTCAATAAAATAAGCGAACTACTAGAAGATATCATTTAATAATATCATGCTACTTGACAGGAGAGGATGCATGAAGACACTTGCCCAAAGTAACTTAGATTCTCAGATAAGTGGGGTCTTAACATGTGTTAGACATATAATACCACCCACTTCACCACGAACCAGATCTCAGGTCGTTGATTGATTTCATTTTGATTAAAAAAATGATATTAGAGGAAAATGGCAGAATACAGCATCCAACTCATAAAGCCAAACTTTTGCTGTAGCTGATGAAATAGATACAACCTCCAGGTCTGGATTGAATGAATCCGAAATTTTGTAGCCTCTTTGCAGTATCTTCCGCAAATGCCTTCACCCAGAATGATAATGTTTCTCTACCCAGCTATACAAGAAAAGGATAGGGTAGTAGTGTTGGAGAAGTGTCAGTAGGTAACAGTCACAAAAGAGATAAACAGCACATGAAACAACTATAGATGACAATCTAAATGCTCTTCTAAACAGACAATGTGTCAGGGCAAACAAATATCTTAGTAAGACCAAAAATTAAAGCATGTATAAGTTGAAAAACTGTATGATCATGTGGCATGCAAGGGACTTGAAGCAGTGTGCTGAAAAAATTCTGAATTACCTCATCAAGGGTGAGCCCTCCAATTTTCGATACACTTCCACAGAAGGCAAGATCAACAACTTCTTGACCAAGACCATATATTTCAAAGATCTGAGCTCCACAATAACTATAAAAAAATATGGACGCATTAAACAATTGCAGAAGTAGTTCACACTTCACATGGCAGCATAATTCTGTTACATTGGATAGCAAAGATAGACAAACCTTGAGAGCAATGATATGCCCATTTTTGAAAGTATCTTGAGCAGGCCAGATTTTACTGCCTAAAAACATAATCAATTAATAACAAATGTAAAAATGAAATAGGAAGCTCTTTTTTTAAGATTTAACTACAAGCAGTGATATGGGAATGACTCATTGACAAATCAGAGCAGAACATTAACATGAGACAGTGGATCTGAAGGGCTCAAATGTAGTACTGAATTCAACTATGTTCAGACACATAGTAGCAACAGGACAACAGCATGCAACAAACTAGTCACAACTCACAAGCTATAGAGAATTGTACCTTGATAAAGTTTCTTTGAGCCTGCTCGATGGTCACTGTGGGCATCTTCCCATTTCGCATCAAATTGACAGTTTTGTTGCTCAGCCTCCATTGCCGGCACGTTTCTAGTGCCAGATACGGGCATATAGCACTAATGCGCAAAATAAGAATGAATATTAGTAAATCTAGTAAGGAAATGCAGCATGGTTACTTCAAAACTGTATGATTCCTGGAGAAAATGCACAACTGAATAATACAATCTGCAGGATACCAATTGAACGAAAACCAAAACTACCTAATTTTATAAATACACAAATTATAGTATTTAGATCTAATTAGAAGCAGATGAAGACACAAAAACACATTTAGTCCAACAGGAGAATTTCCAGCTGTCTTTATCAAGTGTAGTAGTGTAATAGTATGTTTCTGTTAGGGGTAATTGTGGTATTGTAAAACCACATCTTGGCCACACAACAGGAGGCAACCAGCAGCCCAAGAAGGCATATAATCTTAGATGTTAGCAAGTGACAACTGAAATTGGCAATGATTGACATTATGCTATCTCGAGTTCTCGACTGCGTTATGTTATGACTTCATGTACTTAAGGACCATGCTGACTTAATTGCATTCATAAGTTAACTCAGATTGGAAGTTTATACATGCATCTATGCAGGATGAGGTTGTCAAGTGAAACAAAAATAAGTAACGAACTAAAGTCTACTGAAAGAAATCTATTTTAACAACAAACTCATACCTGGCTCCATATCCAATCAAACAGGCAAATTGATGGGTGCTGAAACACTGAGCAGTATCAGCAACAATTGAAGCAGACATCCGGAGGCCATTTTGAATCAAATGCTGGTGGATGGCACCAACAGCTAGAAGAATTGGGATGGCAGGCCGAGTTGGTTCCTGCATCATCCAGTCATTTAATGTTGCAAATTGAGAAGTGTACAAAAACAAAGGGCACAATCCTATCTCAATAGTATCGTATCTTACTAGCAGAATTCTGAATTTAACACAAAAAAAACTTTGTATTTTGGTCGAAGAAAAATGGGGGAAAAAAAATAAGTGAATTACTCAGCACTTGATCATGAAGTTTCCAAGCAACTGTATGTTTGCACCATGCATCATTGGTAAAACTAACGCTGCTATTTTCTGGTCACAAGACTGGACAATTTAAAAATAGAAATCATATTACTAGATATGAACTCCACCTATGTAGTTTTCTAGTTTCTACATAGTCTGTCCCAAGCCAAGAAAAAGGAAGAGGGTTATGATTGGCTTGGCAAGCCAACGTAAAAATCGTGCCATCTTTTCATGGAATGAAACTCAAATTAAAAGTTTCGTTGGGGGCATAACTCTCTTAGCGACGCGCCATATCGGAACCTGGGTGTGATGATAAATGAGCAAGGGTCGGAACGTCACTCCCTTAGTGACACGCTACGTCGACGCTCAGCTATAGTGGAAAATGGGTAAGGGTCTTCGCACTTTACTAGACGAGTGCGAGGGGTAAAGAAGCTAGTCGAGGTGACTAGGATTCGTATGGGTAGTTGGAACGTAGGGTCCTTAACGGGTGAGTTAAGAGAGATTGTTGATACAGCAATTAGGAGACGTATAGATATCTTGTGCATTCAAGAGACTAAATGGGTGGGTCAAAAGGCAAAGGAGGTGGAGCATACTGGTTTCAAGCTGTGGTATACTGGAATAGAACGAAACAAAAATAGAGTGGGCATCTTAATCAATAAGCGCCTCAAGAGTGGAATTGTCAACGTGAGGAGACAGGGGATAGGATTATCCTAGTCAAGCTAATCTTTGGTGACTTAGTTTTGAATGTTGTTAGTGCATATGCTCCACAAATAGGGTTGAAACTTGGATGAGACCGTTAAGGGGCAATTTTGGGAAGACCTAGATGACATGGTTAGAAGTGTGTCTATCAATGAGAAGATTTTCTTAGGAAACGATTTTAATGGTCATGTCGGTACAACTAGTGAAGGGTTTCAAAGGGTGCATAGGGGTTTTGGTTATGGTGATAGGAATTAAGAGGGAGAAGATATCTTAGACTTTGTCGTAGCCTATGATCTCATGATAGCTAACACCTTCTTTAGAAAGAGATATTTTCATTTAGTTACCTTTAGCAGCGGTCAGTACCTAGCTAAATCAATTTTGTTCTTGTTAGGAGGGAGGACAAATGAGCCTGCATAAACTGTAAGATTATACCTGGAGAGTGTGTTGTCCAGCAACATAAATTGGTAGTCTCTGACTTTCTTTTTAGGTTACGGGTTCGTCAAGCTAAGGTCGCCAGAGCCACGAGGACGAAATGGTGGAAACTCAAAGGAGTTACCACACAGGTGTTTAAGAAGAGGATGGTCACGGAAGAGACGTGGGATGTGGGAGAAGTGAATAGCGAAGCGGATAATATGTGGACAAAGATGGTAACTCGCATTAGGAAGGTGGCTACGGAGGCGCTTAGAGTGACTCAAGGGACAAGAGAACCAAAAAACACATGGTGGTGGAACGAGAAAGTGCAAAAGGCTATTGAGGATAAGATATGCTACAAGCACATGCATCATGATAGGAGCGATGACAACGTACAGAAATACAAAGTAGCAAAAAAGAATGCAAAGAAAGCGGTGAGTGAGGCACAAGGCAAGGCATATGAGGAAATTTATCGGAAACTAAGTACAAAGGAGGGAGAGAAGGATGTCTACAAGATGGCTAAACTTCGACAAAGGAAGACGAGATATTTCAACCAAATTAAATGCATCAAAGACGACACTAATAGACTTTTGGTGAAAGACAAGAAGATCAAGGATAAGTGGAGAGATTACTCCGACAAGTTGTTCAACCACTTTAATAATGATAGTATGATTGAACTGGATAATATTTTTGACGACACCGAGAACTGGATGATGCTTTTGACGACACCGATAGGCGGTTTGTTCGAAGAATCCAGGAATCGAGAGTAAGAGAGGCCTTACAAAAGAATGAAAGTAAGGCATTAGGGCCTGATAACATCCTTATTGAGGTGTGAAAATGCCTAAGAGAAGTGGTGATTGTTTGGCTAACTGATTTGTTTAATAGTATTTTTATGTTGAACAAGATGCCAAACGAGTGACGGAGGAGTACATTAGTACCAATTTTCAAAAACAAAGGAAACATTCAAAGTTGTACTAATTATAGAGGAATTAAGCTCATGAGCCACACAATGAAGCTGTGGCAACAAGTGATCGAGAGCTACAATTTTGCAGCCACTGCTCTTGCTGAGCTTACGACTTACCATAAGGTTGTTGCTCACATGACCACTGTTTACACTCTCCTTGCTGTGGCTTCTATTCGTCAGTTGTCCATCTCTCAGTTGGACGTCAAGAATGTCTTTCTCCATGGTGAGCTGCGTGAAGAGGTCTATATGCAACCGCCTCTTGGGTATTCTGTCCCTGATGGTATGATTTGTCACCTTTGTCACTCTCTCTATGGGCTCAAGCAAGCTCCTCATGCTTGGTTTGCGAGCTTTTCTTCTGTTGTCATTGCTGCCGGTTTCGCCACTAGTGATCACGACCTTGCTCTTTTTGTTCACACTTCTCCTCGTGGTTGTAGGCTTCTTCTTTATGTGAATGATATGATTATCATCGGGGATGATCCACACCATATTGCATCTGTGAAGAAGCGTCTTAGTGAGCATTTCTTGATGTCTGATCTTGGTCCCCTTTGTTACTTCCTTGGGACTGAGTTTTCTTCTACGCCTGAGGGCTACTACCTCTCTCAGGAGAAGTACATTCAGGATCTTGCTTGTGCTAGTCTCATTGATCAGCACACAGTGGATACTCCTATGGAGCTTGGAGTCCATCTTGGACCTACCGATGGTGAGCCTCTTGAGGATCCCAGTCGATACCATCACCTTGTTGATAGTCTGGTCTATCTTGATATCATTAGACCGGATACTTCCTATATCCACATCTTGAGTCGGCTTGTTTTGGCTCCCACTCAGATCCACTACAATCACCTTCTTCATGTTCTACGATATCTTCGTGGGACCATCTCTCGTCGTCAAGGTTATTAAGGCGGTAAGGCGAGGTAAGGCGACCCACCCCCCTCACATCTTTTAAGCGGTAAGGCGCGAGGCGAGGCGACGCCTTATGCACATCCTAAGGCGCTAATGCAGCAAATAAAATGAGCATTTTAGCAGCAATGTAGCATATATATATATCTTGTTGTTGCTAATTCTTGAGCCTATGTAAGCACCCGTCCCCCTTTCTAATTGCCCTTCTACCATATAACATCTATTCCCCTTGCAAGTTTCAACATATAAATTATTATAAATATAATAGATATAAATTATATTTTAATTAATTGAGTAAATATGTATGGTGTTATACTATTACGCTGATAAGCCCAAACCAAACAGCCCAAAACATCAATAGTTCAATACACACATCGGCCAGCCCGAGGCCCAAGCCGATCAAACCCTAGAAAATCAAACCCATCGTCCCTTCGTCCACCTCCCTCATTTCGCTGCTCTCGCAACTGTCGCCGCCGCCGCCTCTCTCCCCTCCCTGCTCCCCCAACTGTCTCCGCCGCCTCCCTACTCTCCCTCCCAAGAAACGCCGCCGCCGCCTCCCCTGCTTTCCCTCCCAAGAGACGCCGCCGCCTCCCCTGCTCTCCCTCCCAAGAGACGCCGCCACCGCCTCCTCCCTTGCTCTCCCTCCCAAGAGACGCCGCCGCCACCCCTGCTCTCCCAAGAGTCGCCGCCGCCGCCTCCCCTGCTCCCCCAAGTGTCGCTGTTGCCTCCTCCGCCGCCGTCTAGGGTTGCAGGCGCCGCCGCTTAGACGGGAGCAACGAGATGGAGGCGCCGCCGTCTAGGGTTCCAGGTGAGTCTTCGCCCAACCGACGGCTTATGCGACAGCTTCCCCACTGGCCCCCCTCGTCCCACCTCTTTATACTTGCTTTTTGGGGTGTTTGGGACGTCCGCCTTCGTCGTTTTCTCGCTTTTCTTCGCCCAACCGACGCCATAGCGACGCCATGGGTTTGAGGCGGACGCCATACACCCTCCTGGCAAGGCGACGCCGACGCCTTACCGCCCATCGCCGTCTTACCGCCTAAGCGTCGCTTAAGCGACGCTTAGGCGACGCCTTAATAAGCATGCTCGTCGTCTTTTCTTTTCTAGTTCTAGCTCCTTATAGCTTCGGGCATACTCTGATGCGACCTGGGCCAGTGATAATTTTGATCGCTGGTCTCTTTCTACCTACTGTGTCTTTCTTGGTTCCTCTCTTATTGCGTGAAAGACTAAGAAGCATATTGCACTTTCTCGTTTGAGTGTTGAGGCTGAGTTGAGGGCTATGACGTTGCTGACTAAATTTGAAATTTTGAATGTTAAAGTTGATTTTCCTAATGATGTTTACATTGTTTAACACTAATGGAATGTATTAGGAAGATGCATGCACCTCCCGTGCTTGACTTCCTGCTTTTTGCCATGAATGTATTAGTCAGGCGATTTTTTATTTAATTCAAATTTGAAATTTTGAATGTTAAAGTTGATTTTCCTAATGATGTTTACATTGTTTAACACTAATGGAATGTATTAGGTATATGCATGCATCTCCCGTGTTTGACTTCATGTTTTTTGCCATAAATGTATTAGGAATTTCCAATTTCAAGTTTGAAAAACCGGTTTCTAGCGGTTTTTCCGGTTACCAATTTCAAATTCAAAATTTGAAAACAGAAATTTGACCGGTTTTTTCTTGGTTTTTCAGGTTACCGGCCGGTAACCGGTACCGGCCCCTAGCCGGGATTGTGTCTGGTTCCGGTATTTGGAACCCTGGGCCAGTGTGAGGTGAAGAGGATACGTGTACAATGGTGTTGGCAAAATATAACATTACCCTGTTATATGCCCATTTGAAGTGAGAGCAACATCCACAGGCATTAATGATTATAGCATCCCATTTTGATGCACTGGTCTACTTCAGTAGTTTCCATCATTATTTAAATGCACGTAAATTGTGACAAGAAAACAGGTACATGGGACATTGTGCTATCCAGCTTGTTGTAAATTTAGTTTCATTGGTTAATTGCACAAAACCTATGTGCATCTGTGGATTAAACAGTAGCATTTATCATCCCAAAAATTTATATTTTGCTACTATGAATCTGTGATAGTGAATAATGCTCCTGACATGTATAATTAGACAAGTGAAAGTGACATATGAATTGTAAGTGTAACTACCCGATACTTATTGGGACTTGGGTTACCGGTACATCACTTTGGTGGAGTATTGGTATGGTGCATCATAGATGGTGGTAAGTATACATGCATTAACTATTATCTGGCTGACTGGATAACTACAGAAGTCAGAAATAATTAAAGTTTCGATTAAGTACATTTGACGCTTCTTATCCATTGAAGAAAACAGATGAATAAAGATCTGAAATGCTACTTCAAACATATTTTGAATCTACAAAGGAGTTAAATAAAGACTGTCGTAGACAACTAAACATCCAAGAATGAACAGCTTTTAAGTACTGTGATAGCATATTAAAATGTCAGAAAGTACTTACAAGTGCTTCAGAACGATCAGAAAGCACAAGAAGTTGAGAACCATTCCGCACAGCAGCATCAGCTTCTTCACAAAGAGCCTTAATTGCCTTATCAAGGGAACCATCTAGACCTTTACGGATATCAAAGTACGTTGAGAGTACTTTGGGCTTCAATTTCAGGTCCTTCAATAGCGAATCTAGTTCACCTTCATTCAGCACAGGACTTGATAGGGTAACCTGAAGAGTCAACAAAACGATGTTATCATATTACCCCAAGAATACAAAGTAAACAATAACCTTCAAAACTAACTAACCTGATCAGCATTTTCAGGGCCAGCCTCCAAGATGTTGCCTCGTTTACCAATATTAACTTCAAGAGACATAACTAAACCTTCTCTGAGGGGATCAATTGCAGGATTGGTAACCTAAAAATGGGATCAAATACATTATGT
The DNA here is from genome assembly GCA_036346575.1 of Dendrocalamus sinicus. Lineage (NCBI taxonomy): Eukaryota > Viridiplantae > Streptophyta > Magnoliopsida > Poales > Poaceae > Dendrocalamus > Dendrocalamus sinicus. Next base: position 2,002,550 of record CM070660.1, on the reverse strand, counting down.
CCAGCAGAAGCCCAAGATGATAGGACTTTGATGTTGCTAATATCTTCTGCAAATGAGGAGCACATTACATGGAGAACAGGCCAATCATTGTGTGTAAGTAACAGTTGAAAGAACAGTTATGACTCAATAGGCAACTGAATGCTCATAGTCATAGAAATATACACTATTCAACAATTTTTAAAAAAAGGACCAACTTTTCATTCAAAGCTACCATACTAACAAAAGAGCATGCAGCTCGATTTACTTTCTGTGGAATGGTTTGTTTGGTGACATTAAATTTGACAATATAGCCAAGCTTTGCAAATATGTTCATGAATTGAATAAAGATTGAAGACAGTGGAATTTGACGGTAGCCTGATACTTCAAAATAACCTTGAATTGTGATTATAAAAATGTGATTTTCCCAACTACCAACTGTGCTATAGATGAGAAGTTTGCCAACAAGTACTGATATTGTGCAATCATTTAAGGGTACCAAAGGAGCACCCATTATCACCCATATTTTAACCGTTGTTACTGAAATGGGGACCACTATTGCTTGAGCACATCAGGATAACAATTTCAATTACCATAGCAATCAAATTGACAAAGAACTTTAGGAGATTCAGAGAGTTAATTGCCACAATATCTTTAAGGATTTACTGACCTGTGCAAACCGTTGCTTGAAATAATCAAATAGCATGTGTGGCTTTTGTGACAACACAGCTAATGGAATGTCATCGCCCATACAAAATGTTGGCTCCTTCCCTTGTGAAGCCATTGTTTCAATTACCATTTGCACATCTTCACTGGAATAACCAAATGCCCTAAAGACAAGATAGTAACTTTAAATTAAACATCAGGCCTGACTGACCATCTAACATCTCTAATTCTTACGCTCCTTCACATTTGTCTGTGCTGCAACGTCTGATGTAACAATAACATATATAAGTTGTACACACGGAGCACATGTCAAAATCAGCCAAATTCTAGGCAGTATATTTCGGGGCAAGACACCATACCAAGATAAAAAAAAAAAATACCTGTGTTGGATGTATCATCTGAAATCTGAATAAATCTTACTACTTCCAATCCAAAGTAGGTGTATTTCAGATATTGACATGGTCTCCAATATACACCTTTATCCATTTTATCTTTAATCATTATAGTAATACGTTAATAGAAATTATACAGAATGTAATATTATGGAAATACTTTCGATGAATAATCTATGAATATTATTTTCATGACCAATCAAAATGGTTTTATGTATATTAATGATCAAATTTTAAAATTTATTTTGAAATGGATATGTATACATTAATCTTGAGATAACCTAAATATGAATAACTAGAAATTTTACTCATTGCTGAGGATGTTCCAATAGACCGCTTATTTCCATCTCAAGTCTAGAGAAGAAATGGTCCCGCTCAAATGACTGAAACAGGTAATCTAATGAAATTTTCAAATGACGTACCATTGTATTTTGCTATTATAGTGTCTTTAAAGGAAGAAGAAACATCAACTTGAGCATATGATTAGATTCTCATTAGTTTGTGGCCTACAGTTGACTGCAGCAGAAAGAGCAAAGATATATTCACTACATTGCAACACAAAGAACTATAAGATTATATATCTTAGTGAAATAGTCAGTTCACAACCTTTTCAACATAGGCACCAGGCATAATATCAGCCATACACACACGCTAACTCAGGCACGAACATCCTAAATTCCACAACACAAACAAGTACAAGAAAAAACACAAAGGAGGTGTTCAGGATCAGTGGAGCAAAGTCTGATGGATTCTTACTGTTGATGTCTCAAAACAGTTTCATTGTCCATAACAACAGATGACTGGAAGTTGACAGGCTTTATTGGACGTGCACTTTGTTGCAACCAAGTTCCATAGGGGTTTGCTGAGGCCACACTCTTCTTCACTTCTGTGTTTTCAAGCACCTAGGATGATTCATGAGGTTTAAAATCTACATTTGAAAAGCCTGCAATAGTCAAAGGAAAGAAAGGGAAGAGATTGTTTTATTTATATTCTAAGTTTCTAACCTGGCCAGTCTGTAGGTCAACTGTAATCATCATTCCAGGACCTAATCTTCCTTTCATTACCACCTTCGACTCATCCATTGGTATAACACCAACCTACAGATTTTCATTAACAAACTAGTCAATCTGTGAGAATTCTACAACATAAAACTTTGGGAACTCTCACAGAACACTTAGAAGGTGATGATCCAAATCCACTCCATCAGCTATTGGCATACTGTCATGTCATGATTTAAAAACTAACAGATCAGTTTCAATTGCTCAAGAGATGTTCAAAAGTAGAGTACTCGGGTGTGAATTGCCATCTAAAGAATCAAACATGAGTTGGACATGTCAAACTATGGGCACAAGAATATAAGGCATCACCTATTGTAACTAATAGTTTTATGAAATAGTCCTTCTCGTCTATCACAACTAGCAGTGCTATGATCATCTACTAACATTTTTTTGAAATATCACATCTGTTAAGTGGTAACTAAATGCTCTATGAAATTGTACACTCCCTCCGTTCTTTTTTACTCGACTTCCTAAAATCCGTGCAGTCAAACTTTCTAAAATTTGACCACCAATAGATTTAAAACTATTTAGATTGGTTATACGAAAATTATATCATTAGATTCGCTGTTAAAAATATTGTCAGAATATTCCAGTTTTATTAGTATATCTTAGTGTAAAGTTATAAAAAATAGCAGCCAAAGTCACATCTCGAAAACTGTGAAAAATAAAAAAAACGTTAAGTAAAAAAACGGATGGAGTGTATAGTAAAGGGTTCTATCAATAAAGGTAGCATCAACAGAACAAAGAAAAAGGTGTGAGGGAAGTTCATTCAAGACAAAGGGAAAAAGAAAAAATAATTTGGCATCCTGATACTGAGCTCTGTAGCACGGACACGTGTCAAAATCGCCGTATCCGTATCCGACACGTGTCGGACACGGTTACGACACGGACACGTCTTGGACACGTGTCGGTGACGTATCGGCCGATTTCAGAATTAATTTTAATAATTAAAATTCTTGACACGTGTCGGACATAGTAATTATGCGAGTCGGACACAACCTGGACACAGCCAGCCCAGGAATGGCCCAGGACACGACCGGCCCAGGCCAGCCCATACCGTGCTTGCCCTAACCCTACGGCTGCCGCACCGATCCTCCCGAGAGCCTCATTCCCATCAGCCGCTCGTGCTTCTCCGCATCGCCCACTTGCGCCGCTGCCCGCCGACTCCTGCACCTCGCCGCCGCCCGCCGGCTCCCACACCTTGCCACCGCCCGCCGGCTCCCGCATCTCACTGTCGCCTCCATCTCCTCACTCGCATCTCCTCTGCCCGCTGGTTCCCGCATCTCACTGCCGCCCGCCGGCTCCTGCATCTCGCCGCCGACTACATCTCCTCCCCGGCGTCCCCGCTGTTGCCTCCCAGGTTAATGAAATTCTTATTTCTAGAAATGGTATTCACATCAACAATTGTCATCGGGATTAACAAAACAATTCATGAGGTACATATTTTGAGTATACACTTTACAAATTACAAGTTTACAATTTACATTATTTTAGTTTAATAAGTATGTGAAAACATAGAAAATAACACACACACACACATATATATATATATAATTTATTTATTATTTAAATATATATAGCCGTATCGGTATTTTTGGGAAAACGGCGAATTCCCGTGTCGGTGTCGTGTCGTGTCGACGTATCTGTGTCCGTGCATCATAGGTACTGAGTATACTCTCTACTACAGTTGAAGTATACTCTCTAGTCTCTAGTCTCTACTACGATCGAATTACTGCAAAATTACTCTGCAAACTTTACTACATGAGAGAACAAGCTGAGAAGTTTATCCCAATAAACCTGTTTATGAATCACAATGTTAAACTTCTTGCTATATCCAAGTGGAAGGGTCTAACATAAAAGGACAATTGATATATTGAACAAAACTCAACCAAGGTTTACAACACTTATCTAGCACTGTAGAATGAATCTGTAGCCAAAAGGGAAAGAACAGCAAGTCATGTGGGACTATTAATGTTTGACACCACACATGCATAGCATACACATAACATTCAATAGGAACAAAGCACTAAGTTCATAATTTTCTCCTAATTACCTAATGTAGCTTTCAGACATACATTTTAGGCTTTAGCAAATAGACACAATACTTACTGAATGTAACATTTTTTAGCTTGTGACATCTGAACTCTCGATTTGGTATAGAATGGTGTCAGTATATCTGCAATAAGTTATTGGCAGATAAACCAAATGCTCCAATCTAAGAATTTCAAAATAGGCATTTCACTATATATGAGACTATGAGAGACTGAGAGTAACAACGATTCGCTCTGATAACATTTTTAGTGAATAGAAAATATTATACAGAAGAAAGAAATAACTGGAACCTACCTCAGATGCAACATAAACAAAATCATCCGATGTTCTCCAATACCGTGCTGGGCGGAGCCCATTCCGATCAAGGCATGCTCCTACTGTCCTTCCGTCACTGCATATAAAAGCATACCAAAAAGAACTTGTAAACATCGCCCACTCTGCTGCAAAACATTGGTCAGTAGGAAAAGGCAGAGTATATCTCATACTCTCATGCATGAAATTACACCACAAAAAGGGAAAATTGCTGCTTTTTCCACTGCAGTTAGTTATAAACAGAAAACTTCCTCTTCCAAGAAAGCTTCCAAACCAAATCAATAATGACTTTCATGAACTTATTCCTGTGTGTTCTTACTTTATCATTTTTGTCTCTTTTGGGGGATTTCACTGTCATAACATGGCTCAAAAGATTTCAACCACTACAATCAAGGTAGCTTATACAATTAGACATTACTAGTATATAACCCATGCTTTGCCGCGGGTTCCTTGAATAATGTTTACTTCCACTATCAACACACTGTGAAAAAATTTATAGACTATTTATACTCTACAAAGGGTGTCATAGAAATGTGCCTTTCCATGGAAAGATGTCTTTTCATGAAACAACGCATACGATTTCATAAACTTCCACCTTTTGAACTAAAAGGTGTGTAATCAAAGCATCTCTTGAGTATTTCAGACTAAGGCCCTATTCTTTTTGGCTTTTCAGCTAGCTTTTGGCTTCGCCTTCTTTCAACAATCACTGTTCATTAGACTATTAAGACACAGCCAAAAGCTATAAGCCGCAGCCCAAAAGATTGGGGCCTAAGGTTGATATTTAATTTGAGTTCTATCTGATCGCTACAATTTCAAAGTTGATGTGGCATAACAAGGATACTTCATTAGGAGTCAATTTTAGAGTAAAGAAGGATCCATCACCACTTGTAATGACAACACAAAGCCATCTCTGTTCTGATTATATCTCTTCACGATTAAATACCGATTTGTTGTATCTATTATTTTCTGCATTTAGGTATATAAGTGAGAAGTAAAATATGCTAATGCACGCACAAAAACTGTGCCTTCACATCAGAAACGGAAATAGCAAAAGAAAATAAAAAGGGCAGTCACAGATTGACACACAATCTTACCTAAATAAGAGTAAAGCAGGTCCATCCCAAGCCTCCATTTGACCTTTGTAGTAGTCATAGAAGTCAATTACCTGATACACAAATCAAGACAAGCTTCAATTGGACAAGATTGTTGGCATAAGTTAATACAAAAGGGACTCCATGCATGCCACGACCATAGATTTACTAACACACCCCATACCTCAGGATATTTTATCGATAATGTCGGATGGTTCTTATATGCTTCAGGGACAAGAATCATAAGAGCTTCAGAAGGACTTCTACCACTTCTTAGCAGTAACTGGTGCAACAAAGAATGTGATGACTTAACAGCAGCAGCAGCAGCAGTACTTAAAGTAAAGTGTACTGGAAAAGAAGGTGGGGTGCTTGATGCACATTCAGAATAATATATATAAATAGTGATGCACACTGAAAATAGATAGTTAGAAATATGTCGTTTAGCAACAACTTGCACTTTATAACATTAGAAAAAGTACTGCTTCATTATCCAAATTGTAATAGCTTTGCTTCAAAATAACATAAGATGTTTACATGCATATTTCAATGGTTTAAAACTTAAAAACTACAAATTTCCTTTCAGTTCATTGCATCTCTGTAAGTCAAAATGCAGTACAATAGTCAAGTTTACAATATAAGCCATTTTTTGCAACAGATTTCTGTATTTTACTTGTTCAATGTTCACTAAATGCCAAATTGTTACAATCCTGTAACCCCTAGACAGATGTGTGAGTTATGTGTTGCTAAGCAAGTTCACCAAAGGGACTTGGAACATTTAAGCAGTAGCCAAAAAAATGTTTCTATCAGTATTACTGATGAGAAAGCAAAATTATGTGAATGGTGACAAGAAGCACAAGTAACACAGGCTTCGTGTTACAGTATTAGTGAAAGGTGCACAGTCTCTTACTTCAGCAGTATTGTCAAGGTTTGCTGAATCAGATGCTTTAGGGTCACCAAATGGGCGTATTTCATGCTCACGACCTCGCCATACAGGAGATTGTAGTGTGGCTTCCCTTGAGCGCATCCAGTTCAAGTTTCCCTGCAAGGAAGAGGAACACTATGAGTAATGCCTGAGGTAGGTCTAATCTTCAATATCAAACATTTGGTGAACATCATAGGAAGAAACTACAAACAAAATAAGATACAGGGCGCAACAAAAATAACAGAAGTATTGTTTGAGGAAGTTAATGTAAACCTGTATTGTATTAATCTCTCCATTGTGTCCAAGTAACCTCATCGGTTGTGCAAGAGGCCATCTAGGGCTTGTATTGGTACTGTATCTTCGATGATATATGGCAAAAGGAGATCTGTACAGTTCATTCTGAAGGTCCAAATAGAATTGCCCAAGAACCTCAGATCGAAGCATTCCCTTGTAGACTATAGTTCTGCTTGACAAAGAGCAGAAATAAAGTTCATCTGCCCAACTAGCAGATTTTGCAGCCCGCTCTATCAGCTTTCGGCAGATGTATAGTTCTCTCTCTATGTCATCAGCATTATCTTCTTTAGCAACTTTCACAAATATCTGTTGTATACTAGGCATGGTTTCTTTTGCATAGCGACCTACCACTGATACATTAAAAGGAACAGGTCTCCAGCCAAGAACCTCAAGGCCTTCATCTGCAAAAACCTTCACAACAACTGCAAAACGATATGGTGCTGCTTTCAGATCATGCGCAAGCAGAATTAATAGCAAATATGGTAACTGGTGGCTACAAAGCATAAGGACATATTTTTTGAAAGTAAACATAAGCTAGTACCTAACGAAACCATGTCCATTTTTACTTCTGCTACAGATGTCGACGTGAGGGTTATAAAATAAATGCACTCTTATGAAGTTACACAGACCGCAGCTACCATGAACCTTAGTTCATAACGGAATAAACATCCGTTGGAGAGAGGTTGGACAACGACGACTTGAGGTAGAACGGTGCTAAATGAAGGAGGGCACCAGTTAAGGGAAGGAACGGATCTAAAGTAGCCAGTCTAGGGGAGAGACCAGAGCTAAGAATTGGGGATTCGAGAATACTTCTTCATTATTCATTGCTTCATGATAATTGATACACGTTGTCCCTTATAACTCGACTTGACCTCTAAGACATAATCTCTATCTCTAAGGAAACTTATCTCTAATAGATATAATATATATATAAGATAGGAAACCTATATAATAAGGAAACTAACTATTCTTATCTCTATCCTAACCAATCTATCCTGCCACGTACGCCTGCTACAGTATGCGGGTATTGTTCACGCATGTAAACAGTATTCAACACGTGACGGAAGCACACTAGAAACTAAGGTTTTTGAAGGCTATAACCGTTGATACAAAATAGATATGCTTTTGCTTTCTAAAAGTTCCTATACCAATGGAAAAAGTGGGCATGCGAAGCATGGCAGCATGAAAATTCCAAAAAGCAATCAGAACGGGATGCAACAAGACTATGCATGGCCAAGTAGAAATCTCTGACCCATATAAACACAGGAAGTATTGCACTTTAAAGACAAGAAATGCTCCCCAATGTTGGGCCGCATATCATGGTAAGGCATCAGAAACATTACCAGCTTTGGCTTCTTCTATGGACTTCTCGTCTTGAGGAAGGAAGACCATGCCTACACCTGTATTTGTCCTGTCAAAGGGAGCAAGCCCCTGCTTGTTAGCCCAGTCATTAAACAGGTCCCATGGGATGCCGCTCATCAATCCTGCCCCATCGCCAGAGTCATTGTCCGCTCCACAACCACCACGGTGCTCCATGCACCCAAGAGCGGTAAGAGCATCCCGTACAATGTTGAACGACGGCTCATTTTTCAAGTTTGCAACAAACCCAACACCACAAGCTCCACGTTCTGATATGATATCGTTCAAATCCGCAACCTGATTAAAAAAAGGAATCCATGAGGTCAACAAGCATAAAGCACAGCACATGATTTACAGCGTCATAATTGTCACAACAAATCGCAGGTCATAACCCATTCAAACACATTCCAGAAGGTCCATGGAAAATTAGCACATTACAAACTTTCCACCTATGCATCACACAATGTGATACTCCTGGAGCTTGATCGTGATTAGTACCTGCCACCACAGCTGGCACCTATCCTTTCCTTACCACGCATTTTGTTTATTACACCTGCATTTGCTACATTTTGTTCACTTGCTACAATATGTACTTTAAAAACTCCATGAACAGAACAAAACAGACCAAAAGCGAAAATCTGCAGTGCATCACTATCAGCTAGAGATTAAAAAAAACTAGCACACGCAAGGAACTTTTGCGTCAACACAGAACTTTATCGGATACAGTAATCAGGAGATGCCAAGATAACTGGACTCCTTTCCCCAATTTCCCAACGCAATCGGCAATCCTACAACTATTGGACGCATACGGAGCACAGAACCAACCCAAAAGGTCTCAAAACTACGAATCAATCAAAACACGCGATTGCTCATGACTCCATAGACCAATCAACCCTACAAAACACCAACCCTCAAACCCAATCGCGACACAAAGGCACTTGATCGGCGGAGCGCGCATACCTTCTGCGCGGGCTTCTGCGCGGCCTGCCGCCGGGGGACGTCGAGCACGGCGCGGGCGGAGACGGCCCAGCTCCGCCGCGCGGCCGCGAGCGCCGGCGCCCACGCCCTCTCGCGCGGAGCCGGCGCGCGGCGGCGCGCCCGGCGAGCAGCGGCGCGGCGCGGGGAGCGGGAGCAGCGCGGGCGGCGGCGGCGCCGCGCGTGGGAGCGTGGCCATGGCGCGCGAGTGATCCGGTCAGGCGTGAGCTCTCTTACCACAGCACGCGCGGCTGCAGGGGCGCACCAGCGTGATATAGGAGGCGAGGAGGAGGCGCCGCTCGAGTGGTGGGGGAATGCGGGCGGGATAGGCGCGGAAGCCGACAAGGCAGGGATCGTGTGGAGAAGAGGGGAGAGAAGAGGATAGGGCGGAGAGGGGGATGGATGGATACGGAGAGTAGCTATAGACGACGAGGAGCAACGCGACGACGAGCCCAGCGCTTCCCCCCACCTTGCGTCCGCCGCCTCTCGGGCGCAAGGAGTCAGCCAGTCCGGTCGCAGGCGAGGCAACCGCGAGCGAGCAGGCGAGGGGCGGATGGATCAAATGGATTAAACGACACGCCGAATAAATGGGAGTGCGGTGGGGTGCGAGCGAGGTGGGGTGGTGGTAGCGGTTGGGTTTGTGCGGTTTTCGCACATGAGGATTGATTGCCTTGACTGTTAGGCTTGTCTCTTTCTTTTTCTTTTTCTTTTAGCTTTTAGTTTAGTTTTTCTAGAAGTCAAAAAAACTAAACGTTAAAATTGGGTGATTTTTTGAAGTGAATTATTTAAACGATTTCTTAAGTTTAAAATTATGTGGATCATCCACTACCGTTTCGAAAAACATAGAGAAAAGTCATCAGCCGCAATCAGAAAAATACCCCTTTGACTTTTGATGATATTATTGGGGTTTCTTCATCATGGTGGTTCTTCTTCTCATGTTGCTATTCACCAGGGCTACCAATTACTCAAAAGTGTATATGGAACTGGGGCTAGCATTTGTTGTGTGTTCGTTTTCTTTGTTTGGTTATTTTAGTCATGGTTTAGGAGGAGGGAAAATCCGGATATAAATTTGATTTGGTCAAGTGTTATCAGGAATCTCATAAGCAAATGCATGTACTTGCAAGGTAGTTATGGGCAAACATTTTATGTATGGCTTGACAAACACATATATAACTGTAAGTAAAAGGCAAGCAGTACGGATTTAAAACATGAGAATGCATGGGAGGAACAATGTGCTGTTGAGGTCATCGGTATAAATCCCCACTCACCTTCTTACTATCAAAGAAGGTGGCAAATGAAATTATTGATGTTGTTAAGTTCAACTAGCGGAGTGCCTTTGCATAGTTGCGTGGCTAGCTAAGTATAGTTAATATTAGTTACCCCTAAAAAAGTTATTGTGCAGAAACAGTACAAGTTTCAACATCTGCTAAATTGAAAATATAAAAGATCACTTTGTACAACTGAGTTTTGTCAATCACTATTACTACATAATAATGCAAAATTATCATAAAAGATGCCTTGAAAAAAAACTGAGACAAAAGAAGTCTTTAAATTACTTTCCAAAAAATGTTGGCCCGGTTTGGTGGATGGATGGCCATATGCTATATAACCGTGTGTTCGGTGCTCCTTGGTAGGCCTGGATATCGAGCTGGCTCGGCTCGGCTCGGTCTGGCTCAGTAGGATAACGAGCTGGCTCGTTATAACTAATGAGCTAAAAAGCTAGCTCGGCTCGGCTCGACCACAAGCTCGAGCTAGCTCGTTTGGCTCGTGAGCTAGGGCCAAAAAATGTAAAATGAAGACTACCTTACATTCCAGTGAGTCATACAGCACATATTCAACCATCATACATGCTAGCAGCAAGCAGCATATGCATACACATGCAATAGAGTACAAATTAGGTCCATATCTCCATCATATATTCATCCATCAACTATCATCCATGCAAATTGCAAAGTACGACATCAGCTAGATTGACTAGACAGGAAGGGCTGCATAGACATAACTACATAAGTTAACATAGCATAATGACACATTGTTCAAGTTCCATCATAAGTTAACATAGCATGGCTCGTTTGGCTCGTGAGCGGCTCGCAAGCTAGCTTGAGTTGGCTCGTTATAGCTAACGAGCTAAAATCTTGGCTCGGCTCGTTATCCTAACGAGCTGAGCCGAGTGAGCTAACGAGTTTCGAGTTTTTCGTCCAGGTCTACTCCTTGGTATCAACATGAACAAAATAGAAGTGTACATAAATTTACTAAGCAGTAAAGCAGATGTGTATACATGCACCCTATAGGGAACAACTTAGGGTGTGTTTGGTTGCCTGAATCTCTTTCGTTCTGGCTGGGTGGATCCGTATAATCTAAGAAAGAGCATGTTTGGTTGTCTGTATGAGTGGATACAGCCTGCATGAGCGGATGCAAAAATACGCCCTCATCCTGGATGGGTGGATACGCTCAAAATGAGCTTCACTAGCCATCCTGGATGGGTTGATGCAGTGTATCTTATACGGTCCCACGTGTCAGTCTCTCAGGTTTGGTAGACTGCATCCGCTCATATAGGCAACCAAACATCATCCCAGTTTTTTTGCATCCGCTCATGCAACCTCACCAAACATCTTCTTTTTCTGAAATACGATTCCACTCAGCCTGCATCCACTCAGTCAGAATATACGATACAATCTCCATCCATGAACCAAACACACCCTTAGCCAAGGCGAGATCGGCCCTTAGAAAAAAGTTCTTTGAAATCTCATTCGGGATTCATAGATATGTGCTTTATGACATGTACAAAAATCTTATGATTGCCCCCTATTTAGCTCTCTCAACTCACACACAAGATAGACCTTTCGGGGAGTAAATTAGGGATGGAATCGTGTTCGTTGTGCCAGTCGGCTTGTTTTTATGTAGTCGAGGGCCTGGCCGGAGTCGATGACCATTGCAAGCATGCGGCAGAACATCACGATTATCCAGCTAATTACTGGAACATAATCCAGTGAACCAACTGATTACGGCTTGATCAACTCAGCCATGCATGGTATTCTTCTCGGCAGTAATTCTCATATGAAATTGTTGTGTCTCAGCTCGCCGGAACTTCTCGCCGACATCAAGGTCGTTATTCCATTGAAGGTTAATTAATCACCATAGGTTCAAACAACACTAATTAATCACTATAGATTTCTATCGACCATGTGTCGCCACAGGTTTCTCGCGTGAAGATGTTTTCCTGTGGTTTAGGGCTTTATAAGTGTCTAAGAATTGTAATGCAGCTAAGCCGTTGCTCAATAACATGTTCTGTTACCTCGTCACCTCAAGAAACTACTGCCCTGATTTGCCAAATTTTTATACTCTTGTTCGTGCCGCCCGCACGGCGTTTGGTGCGGCCGGTGGTCGGTCGGTCAGCCGCCGCGCGGAGGACGTCCCGTCGTTGTTTTTTATCGGGATGCTCTAAAATGGTCATTCTGGCTAGGAAACTGCCATACTCAAAAGAGCTTATTTCAAATAGCTTATGACTGAAAGTATTGTAGCTGACTGAAAAAATACTATAGTTAACGGCGGCTTATTTGGCCTAATTAAATTTAAAAATAGAAAAACAGGTTAGCCCGTCACGGACAGCACAAACGAATAGGGAAAAAACCAACAAAAAAACTCAAAAAACAAAAATCAGAAAAACAAAATTATTAAATAGTAAAAAATAAACTAAATCCTAAAAACTCACGGCTAAAATGAGCGGGGCTTGGTCGCCCTAAATGAAAAATCAAAATTGGCTGCCACCGAACTCAAGGGGAAGAGCAAGCCCACCAGTTTTTCCCTGAGAGTTGGGGGTAGAACCGTAGAAGTTTGAAGCGTGCCGAAACCCCCTGGTTAGGCCGGCCCATCAGGCAACCAAACACTATTAAACGAGCCCATGCCATTGCGTCCTTAGTTCGATTGGGCCTTCTGGGAGACCTAGAACAGAAATGGGCGTAAAAAGAGATGGTAGCAAAAACATTTCATTTCATTTCATTTTCTTCAGCCTTTTCGGCGTTTTTCCTGAATGCCATCATTGAATTTCAGTTTTTTTTTTCACTTTTATGCCTTATATCTTCCTCCAAATAAACAAATAGAGTGGTTTATTCATTATATTTTTGAAACGACTTATCAATATTCGATTTGTTTATATAAACACTTATTCTAGAGATAAAAACATCAGTAGCAGCCGAAAAAATGCCCGAAAAGCACGTCTTTTGTTCCGTACGGCAAGCGTCAGCTTAACATCCGTATCATCTGCAGTTCTGCGTGTCAGTAGTGCTTCCATTACTATGTCCCTATTGCCTATCTGGCTCGTGTTTCTACTCCTTACTTCTTATCCATGTACCACCCTGCTTATTGCGTTGTGAGGAGTATGTCACGATCAAACTAGAGGGTTTCAGACTCAACTCCTGATCAGAAACATTCCTCTGCACCGGTCAGTCTGCCATCATCTCTATTCGAAGCTTTCACCGATGCAGATGAATAAAAACCGTCGCGCAGCGTTGCCCAAGGTGCTGTTGCTCCTGACTTTGCTTGCTCCATGCTGCGAGGAATTCACAAGTCGCAAACTGAAAATAGCTTCTCTCCCCTTTGCCATGTGAGTCCAACCAATGGAGTAATACCAGTAACTTTTCTCTTTGAGGACCAGTACAATCTTAACCTCGGGGGCTCGGGGATGAAAAAAGGCAGCAGTAGTTGCAGCAGTGCCATGCACTGCTCCGGCTTCAGTTCTTCAGATGGCTCTCACGGTCAGAAAACGAAGGGCTCTTCTTGCTACGGTATGCATGTAGTCGGCAGAACAGCAGCCATACGGAAGGTACAATGTCACTTTCCGAAGGTGTATTTCGTAGCTTCCAAATTCAGGCAAGCAATAGCATTGTGTACCACAATCTCTTTCATGCATTATTCATTACGTCAGTGCAGAAAGAGACATGGATCTAATCAGATTATTTTTTTTCTTCGCACGAACTAACATAGAAACTTCTCAGAATTGCACGGTACAACAGCATGAGTACGTAAGTACGTGCCTATGTGAAAAAGGGTAGTCGCAAGTGGAGACATACGTGAAGCTAAATTACCATGGCAACAAGTGCATGCTTTCAGTTCATCTTATCAGTAAACAACAGCAAGAGAAACGCCACGGCTCTTGGTAGGACAGAATCATGAGGACGTCAGTTTCATCAGAGTTCAAGACAGCTTCCATTATCTGGGGGGTTCAGGACCATCATTTCTCGCCTTTAATTTGTTCTCTCTTGCTTGGCCTGCCTTTTGGTAGCAATCGCTAGGCACGAACCTTGAGTTGTGGCCCTGACGACAAATGTGGGACGCTGTAGGAAAAATGTATCCTCTAGATCTATATGCCTTCAAACGAAAAGCACTTCAGGTAGATATGCATGTATTCACATTCTGGCTTACAGGAAAACTAAGATGAGACGGATGTATTGATTATTCAAGCAAATCAACGTAGCTAGCTAGGGTCTAAACTAACACATAGTGGTATTGTTGCTATACATGGGAGTATAATATTGCAAGTAGAGAGAACATGCACGCAACACGATCGTTGGTGATTAATCTTTCAGGTATATATACATGTACAATCATGTTACATGTTGCCCGTAAAACAAATACATGTATATGACAGAAATGCCCTTTCTCTTCAGATCAGTTTTTGCTATGGCATGCTCGCTCATTGGATGCTATTTTAATTTGTGTGTGCACAACTTTCTTATATATGCTTATGCTTTCTCCTTTTAGTTTTCTTTAATAGAATCCTCAATCCTCGGTGTCCAATCAGCGTTGCTGCGTACATGAGAAGGTTCGGTGTTGATAATTGCCGGCCACAACTCCCAGAAGTACATAAAAAAAAATGGGGACATATCTCGCAACTGTCTGATCTTTTCATCCCTTGCTCATATTTTCTATTACTTCTGTTTGTTAGCAGAATATAAAATTGTAGTCATGTTAGTGCAACATCACAAGATCAGTACGAGGGATCATATGGAACGAGGGATCATATAAAAATGTCCATATATATTTATGATAAATCACTGTTAATATGTGCTGAGTTAGATTTTGGTTTTTACAAAGCTCGGCAAAATTTCAGTTCCTCTGTCTGGCAACCAGTCTTGATCGATATGTGGAATCAGACAGACCGCTGGCTTGACTGGTTAAACTGTTATGTAGGGGCGGTCAGACCTGTCGCTGAGTCGGCGGTCAGACCAGTAAAATTCTGAATTTCAGCTGACTTCTGAATTTTGGAATTTTGAATGTGGATCAAGTCGAGTTACCCTATGTCAGTGCATTCATATTGTATGAAATATGTTTAGCTAACGTGGGTCAAATTACAAAGAACTTATACTCGAAAACAATTTGTTAGTCTTTGGACAGGAAAGTTTGGAGTCAATCATG
Organism: Dendrocalamus sinicus; assembly: GCA_036346575.1. Classification (NCBI taxonomy): domain Eukaryota; kingdom Viridiplantae; phylum Streptophyta; class Magnoliopsida; order Poales; family Poaceae; genus Dendrocalamus; species Dendrocalamus sinicus. The sequence continues at coordinate 1,987,039 of CM070660.1, read as the reverse complement.
ATTAACAATGAGAACTGGGACTACGCTCATGGAGGAGCTGAGGTTCAGAACGGTTAAAGATACCGGGTGAGATGGTTGAGCTCAAGCGTGGTACATGGAAAGTAAGAAATGTTGAATAAAAAGTTCGAGCGATAGGTTGCACCAAGTGACATGGTTAGTTGTCCGTTGAAAACTAAAGTGGGAGAGATTTATCTATGCGTGGCAAGCTATTGGTGCACCTAAACATGATGGGCATGGCAATTGGTTGCAAAGGAAGAAGAAGACCGGGTCAAGGTGAGGGTATTTTGGTAGTTGATCAAATACCAAAAATTTTGTTGGATCAAAACCACAGTGCTTGAGAAAGTGGTTTAGGTTAAAAATATGTTGAGAAGAACAAATGAATCAAAGGCTAACGACTTTGCAAGCTTGGTCTCATGTGCTTTGAAAATAGTGTGTGAGTGAAAGACCAATGTTGTATGGAGCTAACGGGTTCCCTCAATTATGCTAGTGAACAGTATCCATTAGGGTAGATGTGGATTGATTGCACCATCTACTTAATGGGTGGGAATAGAAGCTTACAAGAAAACCATCACGATCGTTTCATTCTTGATTTCTATTGTTAGGATTTGAAACAAAAGAGTGAGTGTTATGATGTGCTCTCTTATCCTCCTTATGGAATGGTTGTAAAACCTTTATCTTCAAATAGCAATAGTTCAATTTTGTTTATCTCTCATGAAGTGACCTTGTTTTGGTTAATTTACTCTTGTTCTTGATGGTTATTTGTTTCTTATCTCCCCTTTTTGATCTTGTTGTATGCCAAGGACGTATAAGTGATAAAGATAAGTTATGTAAATCAAATATCATCTATCTAGGCACTGTGGTTTATAAGATTTTTAAAGTTGCCCGGTGATTGGGGCATTTCTTGAGGAATCTTGAAACAAGGTTCTGGGTTCGATTCTTTGGGTGGTTTTGCTTGTTGTGATATTTGGAAGCTCATGTAGAGGCATCTTGGATATTCTTAACATACAAATAAGTTGTTTCTCAAGTTTTTGTGCAACTTTGCATGTTTTGAAAAAGGTTAAAATTTTAGTCAAGATCCATATGATCTTTGGATGCAATATGTTTCTGAGACTCTTAATAAGGCATATGCAAATTTTCACTTCTTTTAAACATGGATTTTGAAATTTGCTTCAAAAGTGGTTTTGGTCTAAACTAATTTTCTGTTCGGAAAACAAAGAAACAATCAAACCAGCCACCAGTCAGACTAGCAGTTTGTTGCCAGTCACACTGCCCACCGGTTAGAGTGCACCTCTAGTAGCGGTCCGACCAGTTATATACTGAATTTGTGGATCTCGCTATTTTAAGTAGTTGTTTGAATTTAGGCTGTTAAATATGTTTTTTATAGCTTTTTAGTTAATAAAGTGAAAGATTTTTAAATGCTTAAAAAATTTTAAAAAACATACCATTCATCTACTCTGTTACCATCGCCGTCCTACGGAGCAGTATTTTTCGAGAAAAAAGTCGGAGACCAAAAGACCATCCGGTATTGGCACCAACTACGAGCGTTCCGTAGTAATTGTATCTTTTTTCAGAGCTGTTTTCAACTGACGAGAAATGCTTTTAAAAGTTGCTCGGTGTAGGGTTCCTTCCAAGAACTCGGATCCACGTCAAGCGCAATGTTTCACCGGACCTGACACTAACCAATCATCTCTCGAGAAGAAGCACAAGATGACAACCAGGTTCTTATACATGACTCTGACTGAACTGTGCAGGCATGACATGCATATCAAAACCTGCCATTGCAGGGAGCTAACCATTTTCGCACAAAATAGCTAATCCTCCTGTCGCATCGGCAAACACAATGGACAGTAACCTGACTGCCTGCTTGCAGGTTGCTATCCACCAGTTCTCATCAGATGATGTTGTACTCGTACATACTCGATCAGCAGGTTAAACACCTGGCTGCTGAATCTGTCTTTTTCATTGCAGGGAAGCAAGTTACACAAAATGCGCAACATTGCTACATTCTGTCTTTGGCACAATGCAGAATTGCAGATAAGCCATCATCGCAAGCTGACTCTAAAGCACACAAAATGCTGATGTCTCAGCTGCCACTAACTTTCAGTTGGCCCCATCTCTGTTGCATCATTGGAAGTTGGCAAATAGCCAAGACCTGATCATTCATTTCAGGAAAGGAGAACAAAACTGAGGTAGCACTGCTAGCCACCAGGTCCCCAGAAACACTGTACAGTGTGTGCAGACGGAAATCCAAGTATATCCTATGGGTACGTTGAAAGGTATCAATCAAGACAGTTACAAAAGAATAGTACCTGATACATGCTACCGTCAGGTAAAAAGAAATTTACAACTCAGGACTGGCTTGCGCACTTGTGGTTACAATTTTTCTATCTGTAAGTTGAATCATTAACGTCTCCTAACCTACAAAATATTAGTGAGCTCTATATATGTATGTATATAGCTATTTGTATTTACGTGAGCACCCGGCGATTTCTGGAAGACCATGAGGAGTTCGAGCAACTCTTACCATCCAGATGTCTTCTACTACTGAACCTGCAGTCATCCATTCTGATAAATATAAGTAGATAACTGACAGCGCACAAGTAGGGACGCCCCACTGCATTGTGCACAGCTCGAGCATTCTTTTGACATTTCAAGGTTCATCTGCAGTAGGGGGCTGATGTAGTTCTCAAGCTTCGATGTGATTTCTGTCTAACTTGTCTTCTTGAAACGTTTTGTATATGAAATCTTTAAAACGTCTGGAATACTGCCTTGGATCCACTGCTGATATAGATGTTGGGTCATATTGGAAAGACTTGTATGCATGCTCAAGCTTTTTGCTGATATCGTAATCTTGAAGTATGTCTATAATCCCAAAATACAATATAACATCGTAATATTCCCCAGTTGGCTCTCCAATGAGCTGAGATTCACAATCGTTCTTCCGAGCAGTCAGTTCAGCCCTTGCAGGCATGTTTGCCCCAAGTTTGATTTTAGACCACCTGTTCATTCACAATATTCAGATGAAAAATCTCAAGTAAATAGTGAAAGAATATAAATCAGAGGGGTATTTTTCATGGTAAATTATTACGTATGCTGTGTGTATTTGTACCCTGTCTTGAAATTCAATTGTATGGCTATTTACTACCCGCTGCTCCGCTAGTTGACAGCACATATAAGCATACGAGGACATGCTACGGCTTGGCAATGCAACTGTGTGTACTGTAGCATAAACAGTACTGAATGGTATTGTTGCTTATTTGGAGAGCATTTATTTATTCATTGCTTGATTATGAATGGTGTGGCTTCTCTTTTTATATAGATAAGGTTAACCTCTAACAATATAGAAACTAACATAATCTAATGCAACCAATCAACTAAAAATAATATCATATTTATACTATCTAAATATAAATATATGTACCTAACTATTCCTAATATAAAGATATGCATCTAACTTTTCCTAATATTAAGATATGCTAAGATTATATCCTAAACAGCTGCTACAGACCATGCAACAGTAACGCACGGTATTGTTCGTGCTATAGTTCCGCACTGTAACACTTCATCCCCCGTGGCGAGACAGCTCGTCCTCAAGCTGTCAGGTGGCGGCCACAGACTAAGACCTTCGTATTCCCATGTCGATGAAATGGCACAATGCTGCCGCATGGCGTGAAGATGATCAGTGAAACCCCGATGCACAATAGCGAGGATGATAACCCTCTAGTTTTGGTTGGCATCGCAGAAGTCGCCAGCGGCAAGGGCAAACGGTGTAGGGCAGCAACATCCTTCTTGACCCGAGATGCAATGGTTGTGGAAAAGATGTGACGACGTCGCTGACCCCCACATGACAACCGTTGCGCTCCGCATCTTCGAAGGCACGGTGTTAGCCGGCCACTGGGAGAAGACCGCCGCTAGACCGTGGCAACCTTCCTCCATGACAAAGGCACCTAAGGTGCAGCCAAGGACAACTCCGTCGACTAAAGCGTTGGTGACGAAGGCAAGTGTGGCGTCAGTAACAACGTTGGTTCTGGTGGCAACATGGCTAGTGCCAATGCCAACGCCAGTGAAGTGGTGACAGTGCAGCCATTACAATGGCATACGACACCTCTTCTTGCTCTTTCAACTTGTCCACCAACTCCATAGCCTTCTCGAGTAGGGCCATCAACTTCTTGTTGCTAGTCTTCAAGCTCTTCGAGCTGTCCAGGATAGATAGTGTGGCACCGGAAGCCATGGTGAGTGACTGAGTGGCTCTGATATCAAATATTATGGTTGGGTAATGGTCCGAAGACCGGGGATAGGGCACTCGCCCTCATCGAACCACTAGCAGGGCTTTTCCCTGACGAGACAGAGAGGCTCTAAGGTTTATTTGGAGAATCTTTGTTTATTCATTGTTTGATTATGAATGGTGTGTCGAGGTTAGCCTCTAATAATATAGAAACTAACAATCTAATACAACCAATCAACTAAAGAAAATATCATATCCATACTATCTAAATATAAAGATATGCATCTAACTATTCCTAATATAAAAATATGCATCTAACTTTTCCTAATATGAAGATATACTAAGATTCCTAAATAACTGCTATATGACCGTGCTACAGTACTGTGCGGTACTGTTCGTGCTACAATACTCGCGATGCTACAATTCTGCGCCGTAACAGAGCTGGCAAATATGACTGGGAAGGTAGTAGCTGCTAGAGTCCTCAGCAAAAATGCCTCAACGTAGCTAGAAGTCATGGTGGGCATGAACCAACTACACACATTCTAGATTTTGAATAGGTCACAGAAGAATGATTACATGATTGCATCTTTAATTATTTCATTTCAGTTCTCAAGATTATGTCGATCGAAAAATTAATCATTAGAGGTCCAGTTGACATAAAAATTATGAATGAGCAAGCTGTTTTCTTTAGGGTTAAAATGCTGCTTAAGAAAGAAGTACTAAATATCCTCGAGCCAAGAAATCAGTGTCAACTTTCAGGCATATATAATATAAATGGTTCAAACCTAGCATTGCCATAGAATATTTGATGATTTGCTAGTAAGCCTACCAATTACGACGCTAGGATCGATACAGGCAGACATCATAGAAGCATAATTATTCCCAAAAAAGGTTTGCATTCCAGTAACACATAAATACAAGACAGAACAGATAAGAGTAGTTAAAATGTCTGGCTTACCTGTTTGGATCAGCAAGAAACTGATCTGTGTTTCCTCTTGAAAGGCGAGGTGCTGATGCTTCGTTGATATCGCTGTCAGCGGAGCCTTCAACCAAACAAAGTGCATTGTAAGGTATAAATAACTACTTGATTATTCTTTAACAAATTTGCTAAGGTGTTTTTGAGTTTTCCAAGCAACCTTCGGTCAGAGGCTTCTCTCTATTATCTCTAAAATGTACACCCACCAGGAGACTGTAATCCATAATCTTCTCCTGCTCAAGGAAATCACAATCCCTGTCCACTTGCCTGCTTAAACAAATTTAACCTCTCTATTAACATTATGGACTAAAAATACCATGATTTCTAATTAACACTAAACTCAAATTTAAACTAGAATATGAGACAAAAGTTGGTTGCACCTTTGGAACTCTTGAAACCACTGCTTCTCCAATCTAAATATGAAGTTCAGATCGAGGTCTTTCAGAGTTGTATACTGATCAATCTCAGTTTGTGGCTTGTCAGCTGTACGGCCAAGAGACGAGCCTTTTAGATCAAAACGCCTATGGATAGAATAATCAGAGCAAAATAGATTTCCCATGATGACAAAACGAACCTGGGTAGTAGTACAGAAGGAAACAGTCAGGGCACACATTTTGAACATTGGCAATAATGTATATAACAAAGGTAGCGCTAAGGATGCAGAAGAAATGTACAGTCACATTCATCTCTAACCTTCTTCTGATTTGCCCCAGCTAACTTGACACAATGTAGACCAAAAAATTTGGTTACTAGAGTATTCTCAAACGCGCGGACATGATTGTAGTAAGCTGGAAGCATCTTCAGAAGCATCTGTAATGTAAACAATTGTTTCTTCAGAAACATGATTATAGTAAGCTGGAAGCATCTTCAGAAGCCCAGAGACAGAAGGAAGCACAAATGACAAACCTTAACTTCTGATTTCTTCATTGTTTTTATCATGTACCGATCATCGTTTGTTAAGTAAAAGAAGCTTCCACTCTTACCAGGAGATGAGAGCTCCCGGAGAGCCTCACTTCCACAAAGGGATAACATATAGTCAGCAGCATCCACCTTGAACAGCTTGCGCAATGTCCTGCGATTCAGTTCAGAACAAACGGTATGTTGGTCAGCATGATGACACTAGAACAAGGGTACAACAGCATATATCTTTATCATGGGAGCGTTGACCAACCGGAACACCTGAGGGCAGTAATCCTTCCATCTGAATTCACAAGAATTGTGAGGAGGAGTGTATTTTGAGCCTTCTGGAGGGAACTTTGTCCATACTTTTTCCTTTGGGTCGAAAGCCGACGATTTCAGATCAAGCGTAATTGGACCTTGCTTCCCCACTGCATGCCTGTGTCAGCAAATCACTGTTAACGCAGAGATGAATTTAACTGTGGTGAAAAAAATGAAAGAAAAATGGCTAAATATGCTTGCAAGGAGTTCAGTAACAATTTGACCCATCAAGGAAATGCTGTGATTTGGTGAAAAATTCACACGGAAGGGTGAAGCCTTTACCATGTAATAAAAATCAGATTGGCCAACCCACCAAAAAAAGATCACTTTTTAACCATAACATGACCCAAAGCAATTTCTTTGATGATTCACATGTCAATAGTCCCTAATTCGAACTTGTAAATCAGCAAAAGTACCAAAGCCAACGCGAATTTCTCCGGTGTTACGTGGTGCCAAAGTAACATGATCAAATCCCACAATCGCGACACCAAAATGTTCATAATTCACCCCCGCCATTGAAGGCAAACGAACGAACGCACGCACCTGATCCCGAGCTGCAAGTTGAGCATGAGCTCGTAGTTCTTGTGCCCCTTGGCGATGGTCTCCCCCTGACGCTTCGCCTCCCGCGGTGGCACCCACTTGGCCATGTGCGGCGCCGGCGACGGCAGCGGTAGCCCCCTACCCTCACCGCCGTCGTCCGTCCTGACGCTCCTCCGCGCGCCCACCACCTCGTCCGCCAAGGCGGCCCCGTCCACAATGTTGCACGTGATGTCCCCGTCAGACTCCCAAATGCAAATCTTGTCGTACTTCCGGTCGCCGCCGGAGCTATTGCTCAGCCCGGACGCCGAGCTCGCCCGCCCATTGGCCGTCCTGTTCCCCGAATAATTCAGCGACTTTTGCAGTGACGCCGACTCGGTGCTGCCGCCCATAAAGCCCGGCAAGTCCCTCGCGAACACGTCACGGGGATCACGCGCCGTCGGGGACGACGCCGCCGGAGACGCGTAGTAGACGCCCTTCTGCTGGACAATGCCGGTGGGGCTGTCGCGCGCCCAGTAGCCAACGTAGACGCTGCCGTCGGCCCAGCGGAAGGTGCCCTGGCCGTGCGGGCAGCCGTCCTCCCACCCGCCGTCGTAGCGGTTGCCGTTGGACCAGACGAGCGCGCCGCGGCCGTGGATGAGCCCCGAGCGCCACTGCCCCGTGTACTCGGTGCTGTTGCGCCAGATGTAGCGGCCAGTGCCGTCCTGCAGCCCCACGCGCCACAAGCCGTCGTACTGATCGCCGTTGGCGTAGCTCTTCTTGCCGTGGCCGTGCTTGAGGTTCATGGACCAGGACCCCCGGTACGTGTCCCCGGCCGCGCCGGTGTACGTGCCGGCGCCGTCCATGAACCCGTCCCTGAAATCGCCCTCGTAGGTGGCGCCCGACGGCCACGAGAACTTGCCCCGCCCCGTCGCCTTGCCGTGCCGCCACTCCCCCTCGTACATGCACCCGTCCGTCCACAGATACTTCCCCGTCCCATGCGGCGCGCCCCCGCGCCACTGCCCCGTGTAGAAATCGCCGTTGGGGAGGCCGTGCTCCACGTACCCGTGGTGGTGCTCGGCGTCGTCGCCGCCTGTGGACGACGACGCCGAGGAGGACGCCGTCTCCGAATCGTCCGCGGCCGACATCGGGGACACCCGCCGCCTCCCCGCGGGCTGCGGATGCTGCTGCAACTTGCGCACGGTCGCCTCCCACGCCCTGGCGCGGGTGTGCTCGTGCATTGGGCGCGCCCGCCTGTCCCGGCCACACCTTCTGTTTCTTCTTCGCAGCCGCCGCCGCTCGAGCTCCCTGTCCGGCCTCTTGCCCTGGCGTGCGATGCTGCGCTTGGCCGTTGATCTAGCACCACCGGAGGCTGCTCGCGTGCTGCCTCCACGGCGGCATTGTTGGAGGAGAGAGGTAATGGTGAGGAATGGATGCACGCAAGCGAGCGAGAAGGAAGGAAAGAAGAAAAGAAAGTAGTATTTTTGGTCGGGAGGTTGGAGAAGAGAGAGGAATGTTGGGAAGAGGATTCTCTGAGCCTTGAGAAGGAAGTCCGTCAGCGAACTTTAGGTGATTATTTAACATTTTTCCATCTATCCTATAATTTATAATTTTTTTTAAAACAAATAAAGGGCTGTCTTCCCGTTTCTTTTTAAAACGACTTATCAGTTTATCGATATTATTGTAGAAGTGCCCCAACTATCTATGACTGGACTTGCAATTAGCCCCATATATAATAGGCCTAATAACACAGAGAAATGTACCAATATACCATTACCTTTTGTAATTATCAAAGAGGTAGGATGAGAATTTCTCGTCATATCTTATTCATATACATAAACCCCAAGAGGGGTATGAGAAGCGAGAATCCACTTATTTTACACATGAGTTCTCTCCTGTTTCTAGCTCTCTTTAACTCTACCTCCTCCCATGGACAAAGAGGTACCCTGTACTCTCTGTTGTAGCAAGGCTACAACAATTGGCGCCATCCGTGGGGACTCACGCAAGAAGTTGTGTAATGGAAGGCGCTAGAGAGGGCTACCATCGGAGCGCTCGTGTTGCGAGCACCCCAGCCAGCTTTTGCTGGTTTTCAAAAAAAAGTGATGCTGCTGGTGGCGGCCTACCATGCTACATACTATTTGCGGCTGCCCCATCGCACCAGTAAAGGTGGGCAGCGCTTCTTGTTGTTGTCATCACGACACCAGGGAGTCAGCTCTTGTGAACGATGTATACCGGCTCCGACTGTCGGATGACCACCTCGTGATCGTAGACGTTCGTCTGACCATTTCATGGTCATAGACACGTAAGGCTTCATCTGACCACCCAATGGTCATAAACACTTCGTTCGACCACTCCGTGGTCATAGACGTCTCGTCCGACCACTTTGTGATCGTGACTGTGCACACCTCAGAGCTTCGTCTCGCTGCTACCTTCGTTGACCGCGGCTCCGAAGGGTTCGGGATGGAATGCACACGTCATAGCTTCATCTCACTGCTGTCTTCATCGACAGTGAGTCCGAAGGGTGGGGGACGGGCCGCGTTTTAGGACTTCGTCTTGTCGTTGACTTCGTCGACCCCGAGTCTGAAGGGTGAGGGACGGGCCACACACGTCAGAGCTTCATCTCGCCGCCTCCTTCATTGATCGCTAGTCCGAAGGGTGGAGGATAGGCCGCATATGTTAGAGCTTCATCTCGCCGCCGACTTCGTCAACCCTGAGTTTGAAGGGTGGGGGACGAGCCGCGTGCATCAGTGTTTCGTCTCACCGCCGCCTTCATCGATGCCCAGTCCGAAGGTTGCGGGACGGACCACCGTGTGCGTTAGAGCTTCTATCGTCGCTGCCTTCGTTGACCATGACTTTGAAGGGTGGGGGACAAGTCGCGCATGTCAGTTTTGTCTCGCCACTGCCTTCGTGGACCATGAGTCCAAATGGTAGGGGAGGGACGCGTGCGTCACGAGTCTCATCTCGCTATCGCCTTCATCGACCACATGTTTGAAGGGTGCAGGATAGACCACCATGTGCGTTAGAGCTTCATCTCGCCACTGCCTTCGACGATCGTGACTCCGAAGGGTGGGAGATGGGCCGCGCATGTCAGTTTTGTCTCACCGCCACCTTCGTTGACCGTGAGTTCGAAGGATATGAGACAGGCTGCACACGTCACAAGTCTCATCTCACCGCCGCCTTTATCGACCGCATGCTTGAAGGGTGGGGGACGGGCCACGTACGTTAGAACTTCGTCTTGTCGCTAACTTCGTTGACCATGACTCCGAAGGGTGCAGGACGGAACGCGTGCGTCAGAACTTTGTCTTGCCATTGACTTTGTCGACCGCGACTCATGCATCAGTTTCGTCTAGCCACTGCCTTCGTCAACCGTGAGTCCGAAGGGTGGGGGACGCAGTGCGCACGCGCACAACTTTGTCTCCACCATTGACTTTGTCGACGCCCACGACCGCATCTTCATCGACGTCGTCATCAGGCAATCGTTCGACCACTTCGGGGTCAAGACTTCATCGACACCTCGTCAACGTACAACTACATCACGGTCATAACTTCGTCTGACTGTCTGGCAGTCGTGACTTCGTCTGACCACCCCACGATCGTAGACGCTTCGTCCCCCACCCTTTGGACTCACGGTCAACGAAGATAGCAGCGAGACAAAGCTCTAACGCACTTGGCGGTTCGTCCCGCACACTTCGAACTTGACATCGACGAAGGGGGTGGTGACATGAAGCTCTGATGTGCGTGGCCCATTCCCCACCATTCGGACTCACAGTCGATAAAGGCGATGAGACGAAGCTCGAAGGGGTGCGTGGTCATGACCACGAAGTGGTCAGACGAGATGTCTATGACCATGGAGTGGTCGGACTAGCGTCTACAACCACCGGGTGGTCGGACGAAGCGTATACACCACCGAGTGGTCAGGTGAAGAGTACGACCACAAGGTGGCCATGCAAAGTCACGACCACGAAGTGGTCGGACAAGGCCACGACCACGAGGTGGTCAGACGAAGTCTCGACCATGAGATAGTCGGATAGAGCATCTATGACCATCGGGTTGTCGGACAAAGTCTCGACCGCGAGGCGGTCAAACGAAGCCACGAGGCGGTCGGACAAAATGACAATGACCACGAGGTGGTCGGACGTGGTCACGACCACGGGGTGGTTGGACGAAGCATCTACAACCACGATGTGGTCGGACGAAACGTCTATGACCATGCGATGGTTGGACGAGGTCATGACCGCGAGGCTGTCGGACAAAGCGTCAACGACCATAGGGTGGTCGGATGAAGCATTTACGACCACGAAGCGGTCGAACGAAGTCACGACCACTAGGAGGTCGGACGAGGTCATGACCGCGAGGCGGTTAGATAAAGAGTACGACCACGATGTGGTTGGATGAAGAGTACGACCACAAGGTGGTCGAACGTTCGATGCTATTAGTGTGGTACACTCCCTGGTGAGGTGCGTGAAGCACATGGGGCTCACCGGGGTCATCGCTAGTGCAAGGGACTGGGCGGTGCCCGCACTTGGCGACTCACTTGTACTTGTAGAGTTGCCCGGGATGGCTAAGTTCCCAACGCTTTATACTCTACATACGCCGGGGCATAAGGTCATCGTGTGATTTTTATACTCTGTAGAGTTGCCCGGAATGGCTAAGTTCTTGACGCTTTATACCCTGCAGAGTACACTGGGGCACGAGACCACCGTATAATTTTTTATACTCCGTAGAGTTACCCGGGATGGCTGAATTATTTTTTAGTAAATAGTCTTTTTATAGTATCTAATTTTTAAACGGAGTGTCTTTTTAAGACATGGTCTATTAGTCGATTGTAGTATATACTATAGTGATTTTATTTTTATCAGTCAAAATCGTACACAAATATCTTTCTATAAGCTGTTACTATTTATAAGTCAAAGTTAATATGATCGGGCCGTTAATTAATGCGTCAGAAGGCTAGAGATTTCGGTTCTAGTGTTGTCTCTATGCTTAATTAGCATCAGTGTTATTCCAGTGCTAACCAACTAATCAACCCTTGGCTTAATTCAGGAGGTCTGTGTTTGTGAGGTGGTGGACTCCGAGACTCTCCTAGGCTGCACAGGAGCCCCAGGTCGTTAACAGTAAGCAGCAGGTAAATGGCAACACTGCACAATTTCTCCTCTAATTATCTTCTCCGTTTACCAGCATTAGTCCTTGTTCCTACTTTACTTTCTACATTTGGTTTCTGTTCGGGGTCTTGCCTCTGTTACTTACCTGCGGACCAGCATGATTCAGCTGCAAATACTTCGCAACCATGTCATGCTACTGGCTTGGCCCGAGGCCATACTTACATTAGCATCTATTTATGGTTTTTACTTAAAAAAGCTAAAAGATAATACAAATATTCGGTTTTCAATGCAGCTTCTTCACCTCTCTCATTACCGTCTTGCTCTAGAGATAAGACAGGGGTCACAAGGACATCATGCATCTCATTTTTCTCTCTTCCATCACGTGCACACATCTCTCACTCACTTTTTCTACCGCTCGCATCCTCCTTCTTAGAGTCATTTCTTTCAACTATTACTATTCATTTTCAGCTAAAAAATATCAAACGTAGGAAAAAACCGTCAGTAAAAACCAATACAAACAACCCTAATATTTTGCCTTCTAGATCTAACCAGCTGGTTAGTTAAGGAGTACTAATGACTGGCTTCTAATCTTGCTTTTTATAGCTAATCCAGCACTAGTAAATCTCAATCTCAGAGGGAGAAAAAAAAGGTGATCTACTAATAAAGCGGTAATGGTCACTTGGTCAGGACACATACATCTTCTACTAGAGCGAGTCGGTCGTATTGTTAGTTGTTCTTCTGTCATGCAAGGCACGTACTTCCCGTCCGCCAACCTTAGCATTTAAAGACGGACATTTCCTTCAGCTTGGGCTGACTTTAGGCCAAGCTACCTCATAACCAAGATTTAGGAGTACTGTATTTGATATCAATGTGCTAGTCTGGTAGAAGAAAAAGATCAACAATACCCAGAAAGTATGGCACGTCAACTGACGGATTCATTCACCTTCCCAAGAAAGTTAGAAGAAGATCCAAGTTTGTTTGGTAGTGGTATCTCTCTGTGTATCATGATCAGATACCGTTTCCCATTCTGATATCTGAGTAATGATATCAACAATCACAGTCCAATTAGTTCTTGCAACATGATTTCTGATGTGTTTAACTCTACTACTCGCTACTTTCTCCATATCTGTGTATCTTCAGATCATCAACAGACATCAGCACATTGCAAAACTTGCACACTGGAAAGGCATAGTAATTATCAGTACAACTGCACCACCCTCGAAATTATTTCCATCAAACATCACATAAACTAAGATTATGTTAGTCGTGCGTCCAAATAAGTGGTCAGATCTTGATCCATTTCTTGAAGGTGCGTCCTTGCCTGAAGGTTGGTGACCTGGTCTCACAACTGTTTCGTTTTCTTCTACACTAGTACCATTTCCCTTTGGCCGGTGCAAAACCTGACCAGTTCTCCCTGAGCCAACGCTACAACTGCAGTTCTAAATAAATAAAAAAGCTACAACTGAACTACCTGTTCTTCCAACCCATCCAATGTACAGAGCGACAGATACATACGGCTAGAAACAGAAAAAAAACAAGGGGAAAAAGTATGTAGGACACAGGTGAGGTCAACAACATTGTTCTTGCCTGGCTTATACACGACTGGAATGTTGTCCTTGTCCTGTTTCTCCATGGCAGTTTTCATGGCTTTTCTGTTGGGAAATACTAATCCAATCTGTTGCCGTGTATTGGCCCAGTCCATGGCAGTTCTCATTGCCCTCCTAAATATCGCAGATCATGGATGACGATGGCACGCACTGTGCAAAAATCAAAGGAATAAATATGTGCACTGGACGTGTCTGATGGGGCAAAATGTACATGAAAAGGACTCTCGTCATGCACATCACCAAGTGAGGACAAACCAATTGATTTAGTTGAGCAAAAAAGGGATACATGTTTATCTTTTTTATAAATAAAATGCATTGACTGCATTATATACGGAGTCAGTCTATTTCTCAAAACAATGTGATATACGGTATCATTCCATTTGAGGAGTACACGGCGTAATGACCATCTACATATAGCTAGAGCAGCGTATAATTGATCCTAATTATCTGGTAGATGGTTTTCTACTATTTTAGGTTTGCTCTAGACATGGATGCTCTTCAGAGAGGTGTAAATAGTGAATCCTAGTAAGCTTGTAATCTGGAAGATCCTTGGAATGCTGCAAATGCCAGAGAGATGCCAAAAAACGGACATAATTGAAACGCATCGTGCTGGGGTGTGATCATTTGGGCTTTTTTTATGGCTTATGGCTGAAAAGCACTGTAGCTGGCTGAAAAAACACTGTAGCTGACAGAGCCTTATTTAGCATAATTAAATTTAAAATTTTAAAAATAGAAAACATAGATTAGCCCATTACGTATAACACAAACACATACGGGGAAAAATAACCGGCAAAAAAGCTCAACAAAAAGTCAAAAGTTCAGAAAAAGACGAAATTTATGAATAGTAAAAAATAAACCGAAATCAGAAGCTGAAGTCCAAATGATCACACCCAAGTATCTGCATTAGAGATTTGTGCGCCGTATATAGGCGCGGTTCAGGGGGGATGATCTTATCCCAGCGGTGGTTCACTCGTTGTTTTCCCAGGACCATGTACAGGCACAGCAACAACCGACTCCATTAGCAAATTTTTCGGCCATAGTGGGAAGTACAATGTGCAGCAATCTACAGGGAGATCGCAATCCATTCTTGTCTTAATAGCAATGATTTGGAACCCCCCGCTCGAAATAAACACAGACGCCAAATGAAAAACGCCACGAGTTACTACTGATGCTGCTATATACCTCAACATGTCTTCTTTTATCTTTCAAAGGAGCACACATTTCTCATCGGTCTGATATGAACCAATAAAGAGACAGCGAATCGTGTGGAAGAACTCCAATCAATCTCAAAATCGAAGAAAGCAAAAGAAAAAAAAAAGGAAGACACACAGTTACAGGTCGCACGGCACCCCCATATATATCTGGCTCTTTTTCAGGACGTGTGATGTGAGTAGGGCCTGCGATATCGGCGCTTCCACAGCCCCACCCTACGAGGATCCGACCTCTACTGGGCTCCTGCCCAGCTCGGCACCACCCGTCCGCGGCTTGACGCCGACCGCGGCGAGGCCACCACTGGGCACCAGGCGCCCGCGCCGCGCCGAGCTGACGCCGAAAGAACGAGCGCGAACGGGCAAAACGTACGTCGTCAGGCGATCCCGGCGATCGGCTCTCAGCGCGGCCGTTTATCTGATCCGCCGGGCTCGGCCGATTCGGAAGCTGCGCGCGGGCGCGTGGCCCACTGCCTTTTGCCTAATCAAAGTCACTTTTGGTACTATTTCACACCGTATTTATAAAAATAGCAGTATATCTATTATATTGACAAAAATATCGTTTTTGCCGTCCGACAGCCGGACGGTAGCGCCCGCGAGACAACACGTGGTGTTGCCGCCGACAGAAAGCAGCTTGCCGTCTGGGGGCTGAACGCCAGGTTGTTGCCTAGGGGGCAGGGCAGAGGTAAGCAAGCCTGCCGTCCAACCACTAGGCGGCAGGTAATTAGGCAGGTTTAATTACCTACTTAATTTTTTTATCGTTTAGTATTTGTTTGAATTTTTAAATATATGAAATGAGTTTAAAAATTAGAAAAATTTATATACAGCCTCCCGACACAATGTTCCTCGCAGTGTAATTTTTGGAAAATTTTATCCATGGCGAATGTTGCTCAAAAATTTATACAATTTTAATATTTTTACGAGTTTTTATATATAACAAACGAGCTTTAAAAATTACGAACTTTTATGTAAAACCTTCCAATGCAGTAATAGTTATTATATATTTTTTTAAAAAAATTTATAATTAACCACGTATGTTCGTTAAATACATGGCCCACTGCCTTTTGCCGGGGATGGGTGGGTGAGGGGTTGGATCATCTCCGTCGCGTCGCGTGGGACGCGAGTCATCTACAGAGTAGGTGCCTGTTACTTACTGTGACTCTGTAAGTTGCTACTAGTACGATACTGCTGTGCGATTGCAGCTGCCGCACCCGTCGCATCGGGAACGACGCTTGAGTACGTGTATTGCGGTATAGATATTGTTCCTGACCCTAACATGTAGCACGTCGATTATGTTTAGACCTGTTTGGAACGCAGAGATTTCGTAGTATTTTTTTGAACAATTCAATTCTTACATAAATAGATGAAAATTCCTATGTTCCAAACGTATGTAATTTGCTCTTGTCTTGTGTAATAACGTGATTGTACAACCACCGCAACCATCGGATCGGAAAACAACGCTTGAGTACATGTATTGTGGTATGGATATTTGTTCGTGTACTTTGATATGCGCTACGTGGATTGCGTCTAACCGTATATTATATAGTAGATAGATAGGGTACTGCGCTCTAGTACTGAGCGTTGCGTCGTGATTGGGAAAGGACCAGGAACCTGAGTGAGAGGCATGACGAGCTTGCACGTGAACCGCTAATTCTGAGCTCGAACCATAACCAGGGTAGTGAAGGGTGCCAGTGATAATTTCGCGCTAAGCCAGCCATCGGCGCAATTCTTTTTAGGATATATCTTATATTTTTTTCTAAATAAATAAATAAGATGGATTCTTTGTTACTATTTCTAAATGATGTATTGGAATAATATTTTCAAAACGACTTATTAATATTCAGTTTGTTTGCACAAATAATAGCGCAATCCCCGGCTGGAATGACCTAGGCAGTAGCAGAGCTTTCAGTGGCACCCAAAAGTGGTGTCTTTAGCAGTAGCTAGATCTCTTCGTGACTCAGCGCAAATAAATCTCAAGTAAGGATATGAGTAAACTCCTTTTCAGGACGAATTTCGAGACAGACCATGTGTCACAGGCTCTCACATGAAGTCACATTATTTGATGGTTCAGAATGAGTAGGATCCTAGCTTAGCTCAAATTGTGTGTAAAAGAGCTAACACCGATGTGAATATCCCCTCAGTTCTGACTAACCTAAACGTAGGAGTAACTATCATTGAGTAACAATCATCATGCATGGTTCGTTAAAGATCAAATCGGAATACATAATTCAAAGAAGTTAGCTCAGCAGTTGAATTTTTCTTTCCGATGTCGTTTCGATTAACAATGTGGGGTCCATGACATTAGGGTGAGTTCTTTTTAGCTACGACTGATAACTTTTAATCCTAGAACAAGCATTTATATAAATAAATCGATGCCGATAAACTGATTCAAAATATTGTTATGATAATCCACTTAAAAAAATGTTTGTACAAAAAAATAGTTGTAAACTATAAACTTAAAAAAAGCCTATATAATACGCAAGCGTGACACCCTTAGCCCAATCCTAGGGACACGTGAAGCCCAAGTCCTATGCAGTCAGGCCAGGAACACGTCAGCACGCACCACGTAGCCTAGGCGGGAGCATGGGTGGATGCATATTAAGCAGTGTGGGGGCATAGGCCCCCGGAGCGATTTTAATTTTTGTTATTTAGAGTCTAAGTTTACATAGTGTGTATCCTCAAATGTCAAAAACTAGTGCCCCACATATCAAGGACTATATCTATTTAAAAGAAAGAAGATTTAAACACGTTAACAAATAGAGAGAAAAGGAAAAAACATGCAAGACGTGACAAAATAAGACACTTCAAAAAAATACGTGTAAGTTGAAGTTGGGACGAGACATCATATCAACTGACTGTGAAAAGATAATAAAATAATAGAGGCTACTTGAACCGATCGAACGTGGGCCACCAGCCGGTCTAGGCCTAATTCAACACCAGCCTAAGGAAAATTTAATTATTTGCCACCCTTATGACTCGAGTGGCAACAGATTTGCCACCCTTATGACTCGAGTGGCAACAGATTTGCCACCCGGATCCATTGTCAGTGACTCAGGTGACCCCACATGTAAGTGACAGAGTGAATTGGTCAATATTAAGAGTGGCAAAAAATTGAATCTCCCCCAGCCTAAAGCCCAAGCTAGCAACAACCAAGTAGAAAACGCCATGTCTAGATGACACTTAACCTATCTTCCTTTGTTCCCCACGCGGCACGTCACGTATGCAACCTTTCATCTACAGCGGTGACAGGCCTAGCGCACGGAGCTGCCATTGTCCGGGAGCACGCCGTCCACTTCTTGCCTGCGCCTGCGTGCATCGGATGGTAAGGTTAGATTTCTCGTTATATTAATCTCACTATGCTCGCATGCAAATGGAGTAACTCTTGATGTATGTATGATGCATGCAATATGGCCGACGGTCATGGCAATAGTGAGATCGTTACAGTCGAGGACAACATTATGCCTAACTATTCTCATATAATCAGGTATGTAAGAAGTAATCGTTGGTGCCATTGTCATAACCTGCTAAATAACAATTATCTTTGATTACACCGTTCCTGTTGTCTCGTTACTCAGTATATCATATAACATGTTAATAATATAACGGTTACTTGGGCTGGGGTTATCCATATATAGGGGAGACTTCCACCCACCTGATAATGCACGGAGGGCTGTACACTCTCGTTACTCAGGATATTATACCCCCGTCTACGGTTACACAGTCGAGGATAGCGTTGTGCCTGACTATTCTCGTATAACCAGGTATGTGAGAGTAATCGTCAGTGCCATTGCCATAACTTGCTAAATAATTATTATTCTTAATTTCACGATTCCTGTTACCTTTATCTCTGATCGGTATCAGTGTTTTCCATAACCTAGTTTCATTGCAATTAACTTGTGTTAATTACTTGCTTGCATTACTTGTCATTCAATCATCGTATTGCGACTATTTTTGGGTACTTATTGAGATTTTCAAATCTCACACTTGCTCTTTCCATTCTCAGGTAAAAGGCCAGTGCAGTGATAGCATCATGCATGGGTTGGAACACTCGAGTTGCCAGCACTGTGGCTTGCCACTATTTATGACATTTTAATTTTTTTCTCTCTTTTGGTTAGAAGTGGACCAGTCTCATGTTTCAAACATTTATTTCAACTTCTGCTTGTTCTTTAACAAAATACTCTTAAAATTTTAATTTCCTTGTGATTTCTATTTCTGCTTTTACTGTTTATTCTTTATTTTGGCGATGATATTCTATAGTAGTATTTCATATTGATATCTGAGGTGCTACACCATGTCAATTCACTGGTCCTCCATTTTACAATATAAGTCAAAAGTCCACCATATGCATAAATTAAGAAAATATTAAATTCAATAAAAAATTAATATTATTGAACTATGTGTATCTTTATTAAATGATATACTGCAACTGCTTATTTTTCAACATTAAACTAGGGATATATAATGAAAATATTGTATTAACTACTCTCTATAATGGATTTATATTGTAGGACGACGTTTTTAAAAAATGAGAACTTATATTGTGGATAGAAGGAGTAATGCACAAGGCACAATAGCTGCAACTTTTCCTTCACTCGAGGGCTTGATGGATCCCTAACCCTAGTGGGCAACTAAGGCAAGCATTGAGCGGCCGATGGCTGGTGGTGAGTTGGCGATGACCAACGGATGTGCAGAGCAACCGAGCAAGACATGCGGTGCCACGGGCCACGGCAGTCTGGTGGTGCGAAGGCACGGGTCGAGCTACTCTGTACATGCCCACCATGTGCTTGATGGGATGCTTAGGGTGGCTATATATGTGAGACGAAGGCACCTCTAAGTCAGTATTATGTGAAACTTTACGAAGTCGTCTTTTATACTCAATCTGTTCTATTTTGCTTGACTTTCTAGAATTTGTTTAAAGTTTGACCGTCAATAGATTTAAAACTATCTGATTGGCTATACTAAAATTATATAATTAGATTTATTGTTAAAAATAGCTTCATAGTATTATAATTTTATCAGTATATCTTAGTTTAAAGTTATAAAGAGTAGTGGTCAAAATCATATCTCGAAGACCATGAAAAACCAAAAACATCAAGTATAAAAGAATGGAGAGAGTATTTGTGCAAATTAATACAAGCTAGATGTAATAAGGGGGAATATGGACTCATTATGACCAGAAGTTACGGGATATTATTCCAAATTAGTAAATTACATCATAAATTTTTCGTTTAGTTTTGTTAGTGAAAACAAGAGGTATGGATTGCAGCTTTTGATTGGTTTTAGTGTACTATAGTTGTGTGATTTTTTAACTTGAAAATATATGTTTATGCCATAATAGCATATTTTACATGTTTTCATACTTTAGATTTCATTGTGCGTCTGTCCCTATGATGACATCCAGTTATTTTTTTTATTCTATATCTGGCCCTACTGATTAGCATAGATCTACCCTGCTCATTTGAGTTTTTTTGTGGCTTATAGCTTATGTTCCACTGATTGGCACAATGGCTGACTTATTTTGAATTGTAGTTGCTGCTGCCTTTTTTGGAATAATTAAATTAAAAACGTTTAAAAATAAAAAATAAATTAGCTCATCATAAACAATACAAAAGAATACAAAAAAAAAAGATAAAAACTAAAAAAATAAAAAAGACAGAAAAAGACGAAAATAAGAAACTAAAGACCAAACGAAAAAATGAACCTTGTAAGCTGTCTGCCAGGTAGCATATCTCAAAAAATGAATATTGTAAAATTATTCCTAGATGCACGCAAAACCGTACTGACCCTTGAAACCCAACCTACCGTATCTCTCAACTGGTGCTTAGTTTGATGATGGCTTATGGGTTTTTTACTATAGCTGGTTATTTTTACTGTTGCTGATGGTGATTTATTTTGTATAATTATATTTAAAAAATTAAGATGGAAAAAATAGATTAGCCTATCACAGACAATACGAAGGAATACGGGAAAAAAGAAAAGGCAAAAAAGCCTAAAAAGCTAAAGAGTTAGAAAAAGATAAAATAAAGAAATAGTGAATTAAAAGCTAAGCGTCAGAAGTTGAAACTGAAACGAGCGGGTCGTACACACGACTAAACTCACGCACAGGCATAGCACAACATCGCACTCTCGAGCAGATGTATCGACACTTGTTAATCCACACCGGCGATCGATGTCTCCAATGGATCGGCCCATTAGGTACGCACACATTGAGGTCAGTCTGGTCGGTGCAAGAGCTAGTACTGGTAGGATGGAATATACTACTCTCTCTATCCAAGTTTATAAGGCTCATTTTCTCTTGGCATATAGACCAAGAAGATAGTGAAAATAACTAAATTATCTCTAATCATTATATCTAAGCACTATATTCAATGTATGCATGTAGAGAATAGCAAATAAAACTGTATATTTATTAGGGGTATAAAGAGAACATCACACTGATTTTGCATTGGAACATGAAATACACCCTATATTTATGGACAGGGCCATTCAAAAAATACACCCTATAAATTTGGATGGAGGAAGTACTAGCTAGCTAGGTGATCATTGTTAGGAGCCATGACATGGAGGGCCCAAGAGCTGGGCTCCCTGCCACCGCAACGCCCTACATGCCGCAATCCCCTGTCCCCCTCTTGCCCCCTTGCTGACCGGCCCCCCTCTTCTTCTTTCACGTAACATTCCACCCAGCGCGATGGTCCACCAATCACCCCATCCCACGCCTTGGCGCCACCACCATTGCCTGGCTGGAGAGCGATGTCGTCTTATTGGCTCGCTACTGTTGTTGCGACGTCGCGCTGCAAACGTTGCTATAAGCTTCTGCTTCTCATAGCCGGGAATGAAGTATATGGTCAGGTTTTCAAAACAGTTCCTACAGTAATACCTACAAATGATTTATATAAATCATCTTGAAAAGTTATACCGTTCGAAAGCCGGTTTCTAAACCAAAAACCAGAAAATGTTAGAACAGATCCTTATACCGCTTGATCCGGTGGCGCCTAGTATCTGACAACTTGCCAAATGGCAGAGGGTTAACAGTGTCGCTTACGGTTATAAAACTGTTACGTCAATCATATGAGGAGTATGTTAACATCTACGAAAAACGCTACAGCTTTTTCTGAGAGTCCACTTGGTGTGCACCAGGCCAATAGATCGGGTTCATGTGGAATTAGCAGCATGTGATGATACTGGCGTATTGCCCTAACCCAACTCCCGACTCCAGCCCCGGCCAACTCTTTATCCTAATGGAGTAGAAAGCAATTCTTGAGGATACCGTGGTCCAGTGGCGGATCCAGGAAAATTTTTTGGAGGGGCTGAAGTACCTTCAGCTCGACCTCAGCCCCTTCTACATTATACATCTATGGCTAAAAATTTAAGGGGGGCTCCTAGGGTCCGGTAGTGGTAGGGGGGGCTCGAGCCCCCTCCGCCCCACCGCTGGATCCGCCCCTGCCGTGGTCCTAAGAACGCCATCCAATCATCCTGTTCTGGTTTTTTTTCTTTTTGCCCTTACAGAGCGATGAAATCTCTCCACGTGGGATTAAGATTTTCTTCTCTCACTCACCACCAAACTTGTATATATCATGTGATGGATAAAGAAGATCAAGCAGATGGGGTGTGTAACAATTTTGCATTGCGGTGGCTGGTGGGGCCAGGGACTGGGCTAATGGCCAACAAAGCATAGCCATCATCATAACCAACTTGGCCAAAAAGGATTAGGGGTTATAGTAGTTTAGGCCCTGCTTATTTCGATTTAAGTTTCTAGCTTATTATTTACTAATTCTAAATTTCAGCTTTTTCTAGTTTTTTTTGGCTTTTTTGAGTTTTTTTGCCGATTCTTTTTTTCCGTGTTCGTTTGTATTGTCCGTTATGAGCTAACATAAATTTCTATTTTTAATTTTTTTAAATTTAATTACACCAAATAAGCCACCATTAGCTACAGTGCAATTTCAGCTAGTTACAGTGTAATTTCGGCCATAAATCACCTTTTTTTAGCCCAATTGAGCGGGTTGCTAATCAATCTTTAGCATGGAGTTGATCACTTGATTGGGTCACACATCTTGTGGATGTCATTGCCCAACCTATCCTTGTTAGTGTTGAAAAGATGGGGATTAGGACACTCCCAATAGGACTACATCAATGATGTCCATAGCATTAATTAGTATACCAACTATGATTATTGCTAAGGTGGATGGAGAATTAAAGAAGAGAGAGAAAAAGCAGTGTTTTATATAAGACATTGCTTAGGCCCTGTTTGGATTCCATGGTCTAAAGTTTAGTTATCTAAAGTTTTGGACTAAACTTTAGTTGACTAAACTTTAGCCACTAAACTTTAGTCGAAGGTCCTGTTTGGATCCTGTACTAATGGATATGACTAAAGTTTTAAAAAGACGATACTACCTCTCCTCGTTTCGTGCGTCAGCCATTAAATGGGAGGTGAGAGATCAACATGCATGGGTAAACACGTCTTTGTGCCTAAGAAACCAAAACTTTAGACCACTTTAGTTCACTTTGGTGGACTAATGGTCTAAAGTGTTTTTTAGGGGTTAGCTAAAGTTTAGATCTAACTTTAGACCACCTGTTTGGAGACTTTAGACCTAAACTTTAGTACCTAAACTTTAGATGGAGGGATCCAAACAGGGCCTTAGACACACAACCTAACACACAAGAACGATAAAAATACACTATTCGTGGAACCTGTGCTGGCCCCAAGAACAGTGTATTTTTATCGCACATTCATGATCTTCATCACCGCCACCTACCTCCATGTCACCTACTGTCGTCGTCATGGCTTCCACGCCATCGCCCACCACCAAGCGCTCATAATCACCATGACTCACCTCCATGTTGCCTGCCGTCGCTGCACATGCCTCGCTGTTGCGCCTCCCATTCAGTAAACCGCTTTCACGCCTCACCATTTGTGCGCTCACCTCACCACCCTCATCTCACTTCACCTTGTCGGCAAGCTGTTGGCGTAGATCCAGACGAATCTAAGCGTTGCCGGCGCAGATTCGATCAGATTTGGGAGGAGGAAGCGGTGGCTGACGGAGGTGAGAAAAAGATGTGGCAATGAGAGGGCGGTGGCGAGTGAATGAGGAGGTGAGGGAGGGTAGCGGCTACCAGAGGTGAGGGAGGAGGTGCACGAGGAAGAGGAGGGAGGAGTCGTGTACGATGGGGAGGGCACAGAGGCGAGGAGAGGGAACACGGGAGAGGAGGGGAAGAAATTCATAGAAAATTATTGTATCGATTAGGTGGGTCATGTAATAAACACAATTTACTAGGAATATAGTGTCTACTTCTTGTATCTATATGCCGTGGCCATCTATGGACATTGATACACCACCGAGAATGCCCTTAAGCCGATGCACCCCTTCTTGGTTGGTTGCTCTTGTAGGCCCACTCGTTAGGATTTTGCTGGGGCCCAGCTGACATCCTCACTAGCTCCCAACGTATGTCATGCGGTGTCCTATGAAAAGTGCAGCACTGGAAACATGAGAGAGAAAATATTGTTGTGAGACGAAGGAAGAGATGTTAGACATAAGTGGCGTAATTATGGACTGAAGGTCCATTCCATAGACATGTCCAACATTTTAATGCTGTACTTCCCCTCAAACTTTTACCATTTGTTGGAAAAATAGTCAGAACCATTGTTGTGCCCAGTATACTGCATCAAATATTCTGAATAACAACGACCTTTTATTTTCCATATTTTGGATTTTTCATTGTTCAGATGCATTTCTATACAATTAATCATGCATATAAATATGCATATCATTTCATTGGGTGGCAATATCGGGTGGTGGCAATCCCGGCCCGTAAATAATTGAGCACAGGATGTAGTAGTACATGACAGAGAGACAGACACAAAGACTTTACGTTTTGGTCGATCTACTAAATAAGTAATATTATTTCCAACTACTTAATTATAGGATCTTGATGGTCCTTGGTTATGGATCCCACGTACACAGTCAACAACAGGCCAGCAAGGCTAGGGTGGGAAATGATAACGAATAATTTGTTTCATTCAATATTCATATTTGAAAAAAATATAAATATAATAAGCAAAATTTGTATTTAAAAATATTCGTATTCGTATTCAAGAAAATTTGTATCTGTATTTGAGAATATTCGTGTTCGTATTCGAGATTATTCGATCTGTTTCCTATGCCTATCATTCGATAACCGGTCAAAAACCGGTAAAACCGTTAGGAATTTGTTCTACTGAGATTTGTTACAGAAGTTATGAAAGGATATTCGTATTCGGCCAAAAAAAAGTACATATTCGATTCGAATTCGTATCCGTTACGTCATTCGATCTGTATTCGTATTTGAGAATATTTGAATTCGTATTCATTTTAAAAATATGGATTCACATTCGCATTTGAGACTATTCGATCGTATATAATCCATTTCCATCCCTGGGCAAGATTGTGTGTACTTTTCAGCTTTGGTTGATAGCTTATGGTTGTGGCTAATGTTTTTTAGTCTTAGCATGAGTTTTTGTGCAAACGAATCAAATGCTGATAAGCCATTTCGAAACAGCAACGGAGAAGCCATCCTATTTGTATATTCGCGGGAAGCCATAAGGTACAGGCTAAAAAGAACTGAGCCTAAGACATGCATAATGTAGGACCGAAATGGCGACAGAGGGGGGGTGAATGTCGATCTTTAAAAATCGCCCCCAACAAGTATCCTTACTTAAGCTTCTTCTCCAATAGCTATGGGAGCTATGAAGATAGAAAATAAGCCCTCACTGGAAAACACAGAGACAAGGAAAAACCAGATCCAAACAGAAGCAGTCAAGAAAAATAAAATCAGAGAAAGTTTGACTGCAAGCGGTAGTACCGCTGAGACGAGCGGTAGTACCTCTTCAGGAGCGGTAGTACCTCTCGAGGAGCGGTAGTACCGCACGATGATCGGACTTGTCCGAACGTTTCTTCGCTGCCGATCAGACTGGTCCGAACATAACCGGTAGTACCGCTAGGACGAGCGGTAGTACCTCTCGAGGAGCGGTAGTACCTCTGAGCGGTAGTACCTCTCGAGTAGCGGTAGTACCTCTCGAGAAAATCAGCAAACGGGATTTTCTAAAAAATGAGAGATTCGCAATGATTCTTGGATTCTTGGCTTGGGAAACTTTGAGGATAGCTAGGGAACACTCCCAGAAGAATAAGCCAAGAGCCAATATCAAGAAAACCCCTCCAAGAAACAAGAATTTCAGATTTGGGTAAAAATATGAAATCTTGCAAGAACCGAGCTAAAAACCAAATAACTCCCCAACCGTTGATCTTTTGGCTATGAAATTTTGAGGGAAGCTAATTAATAGCCTCTGGACTCTTCATACCAAATTTCAAGCCATCTTAACAAGGGAATCAAAATCTGGACCAAAACCTAGAAACGAAGAACAAGAACAGAGGAGGCCAAAACTGGCGAGAATCAAACTCGGTTTGCTCTTGGGATTAAATAGCCAAATGGCTTTTGAGCATCACCCATGTCATAGCAACCCATTTTGGCACTCTCCAGCAAGCAAGAACTCAAAACCACAAAAATCAAGAAATCTTGCAAAGAGGAAAATGAAGAAATGAAGCTACGAGCAGGAAAAACCAAACTTGATTTCATTCATTGAATCACAAGGAATACAGAGGAGTCCCGATACGCATGGACATTAGGACATAGATGATTACAAGACTCTCCACTCAATCCCTCTCCTCTCAATCCTCAAGAACACCAAGAATCACACATCTTCTTGGGAGGAAGAACACATAGAGAGGAGCTCACATAGAAACCATCGATGAAGCTACAGAAGGAGCACTACTCTGCCTTCATCAACTCATACCAACTCACACCAACTAAAGAGCTAAAGGAAACAACCTTCCTAAAGCCTCTTTTGACTAGTGTAAACCCTAATTCCCTACAAGTGCTCAAGGGGGCATGCAGCCCCTCCTCTCCTTTTATAGCCTTGGCTAACGGGTCTCCGCCTGTACGCTGCTAAATCAACGGCGGCCGCTCCCGCTTGTGCGACCTCGCAAATTTCTGATTCGCCTCCCGCACCTTCCGAAGCTTCGCGCTCCTTGCCTCGCACGCCTCGCAACCACCTCGAGTCCACGTCGTCTTCGACACATCCCGACCGTTCTGACCTCAGCGCCACCTGCGCCTAGTCCGGTCCACCGTGTCTCGCCACGACTCCACTCGACGTCCTGCAGCCACACAGACAAGAAAACACGTCAAATAGTACCGCTCGACACATGAAAGCGTAATTACCATCACACTTACCACAGATGAAGTCCAAACCTGTCAAAACACTAGAATATGCATCCTAAGCCCAAATGACCAGGTTTGACCAAAAGTCCGACCGAGCCCGTTGCCCCACGCAACGACATGGTCCGACCACTCAAACCAAACTCGACTGACCTAAACCCCTGTCAATTACTCATCACTCTCATGGGATCACGACCACATGGTCTCTCACATAATAAGACTAAAACAACTGTCCTGTTTAATTTGCCCCCTATTCTACTTGTAGGGAGCTTGCTTTAGAGGAAGAGGAACTGATGAAATGGCTCTCCTTTACTGCTGGGGCATGAGGCGTTTCAATGGATGATGCTGCAAAGGGGAAAGCTAGCAATGATACTGTGTAAAAGGGAGGTGTAGAGTGGATCGTATGGAGGTGATAATGCGGAGGCAGATGCACGGACATGTAAATGATGAAAGGGGAAGGCTAACGCGTGCACTTAAGCTTGCACTATTTGCCACAGTATAGTACTCGCCGAAGGCCCCATGGCCGCCATCCCTTCACAGTTCAGAGTCCTTCACAAATCACAGCAGAGCTCTCCACTCCAAAGCCTTTAAGGCTACATACAACACATGTATAATTTGTGAAATATTACTTAGGAATTAGGATAGAAGGGCCTCGTTTGAAACACGGAATTATTTTGATATATTACTATAAAAACTGAATAGTTTTACGTAAAATTCCTATGCTAGCTCTTAATGGGCCAAAAACCATATAACATGTTCTCGCTTTCTCTTGCTAAAAGACAGACTTCTCCTGCGCTCTTTGGACTTTTCAAACTTAACGAAGTGAAACATCTGAGTAGCTAAAGGAAGGAAAATCGATCAAGACCCCATTAGTAGCGGCGAGCAAGAGTGGAACAAGGGTTTTCAAAAAAAAGAAATCCAAAGACGTTTCATTCGATTTGTTGTGGATTAGATGATGAAAAAACTCGTAAGCGTAGGTTGTGTTACCATAGTGCACCCTACAAAGTTATACAAATTCAGCAACCATTTTGGGACGCAAGTATAGGTAACACTGGACTGATGATGGGGTAGGCCATCTAAGCCCATGCAATCGATCCTGTGCTGCACCTCCCAGCTCTAAGGGCATCTATAGTGTATGAAAAGAGGAGGTCTTAAGCCACCTTAAGGTCAACCTTATACATTACAGGGGTGACCTTAAGCAGACCCTAAGCAAAAAAAAGCTTAAGGTTGGTCCTCAAGCTAAAGACCTGGCTACAAGCATTAAAATACAATTTTTCTTTATCTGCCAAGTAGGACCGTCTTAAGGCCTTTTGGGTTATATACACTATGGAGTTGGTCTTAAGGTTTAGATGGGACCCACCTTAAGACCCTTTGGGTTATATACACTACAGATGCCCTAAAAGGATTCGGCTTTTACTTTTTTCTGGCTTTCGTTTTTTAAACTAGAAATTACTTGGAATGATTCGGTTTCTAATTTTAATTTTTTTTGGTTTTTTAGCTTTTTTTTCCTCTTTCCTTTAATTGTCTATATAGATATAATAGTATTTTTCTTTTTTCCTTTATTTTTTAATTAAATAATTTAGAAAAAAAATAATAGTTGATATAACATAATTTTAGTTAACAGCCAGAAGTTACAATCGGAAGCCACGGTGAGCAGCCGGTTAGAGCGGCATATATTGGGCCTATTTGACAACGGCTACGGCTTATGACTTTTGGCTGAAATGTTTGAATTTTGGCTGTTTACTGTACAGATTACAGGTAGAGAGATTCTCACTTGCCATTTTGGCTGGTACAGATGTTAGATTTTAACGTGTATATCGCTTAACTTGTAGACTCGTCTTGAAAAAGTATTCTGTTTGAAAGTTAGATTCTGTAATAAAAACAAAAAATCGTTAGATTTGGAGGAAAAGAATTGGCCCATGCCTCGAGGGAGCTACGACGTTGCTGCTCCTGCTACGCAGTTAGAGCTGCTCGTCCGTGCCGGGGCAGCGGGGCCCGCGTGTCGCCGCCTCCACCGTGCAGCGTAACGTGGCGGTACGATGCGAGTTTATGCCCTTGCTCCCCTCGTGTCTGTGGTCCTAGCTTAGCTAGCTAGCCGAAGCCCTTTTCGTCTTTTAAGAAGTAAGGGTGCATCTGGCCTGCGACAGTAGTAGCAGCCATCGATCCATAAACCACACCACACAACAGAGCACGATTGGTAGGGTAGTAGAAGTAGATAGAGTACATGCATTGTCCCCCAAAAGAAGAAGAGTAGAGTACATGGCTAGCCTGCTCACGGCTTTATTAGGTGATCAGAGTCACAAGAAAACATCCAGTTAGTTTTTTTGACTGTGGATAATTGCTTTTAGTCTTAGTATGGTCATTTATATAAGCAAATCAAATATTGATAAACCATTTCGAAAATATTGTTTCTATAAGCCATTTTAACAAGTGTCAATCTCGTTTATTTATTCGAGGGATACCACAAGCTATACATCATAAACTGAAAAGAAGAGAACATTGTTAGGATCAGAGAAGGGAAACAAAAAAATATAGTGTGTACTATAAAATATCTTCACTCCTGTTATTTTTAGCTTCTCTAAAGTTAAAATAAATAAGACAACTTCTTAAAAACGAATTTTATAAATAGTTTCTCAAATTTAAAACCATGTATACTATTCATGCCACGTACCTCTGCCATCTGTTCCAAGTAAAAGTCGTCGCCGCAGCGTTAGAGAACAAGGTTTGCTTCTGGTGATCTAGCACGGACCACGAGATCGGGTCGCCGTACCTGACCACAACGTACGTGCACGTATCGTCTGACACGTATGCATGTGTCGCACGCGCGAGAAGATGTACACTTGCCTCGGCTCGTACGTGCGTCATGGTGCGGCACATCACTGGCCTGCGAGCACGTTGTAACCTTCAGCCTCTCTCGTACCGATCGCCTCTGCGCATTTTCGTGAAGCACGTGGGATCGACTGCCCCCTATGGAACGACAGTTGGTAGCAGTAGTACTCCATCACTACGTCAGCTGGTTATATACGGGTTGTCGTGAGACCGAAACATTTGTATGAAATCCGTATTTATACGGTCAGTATGTAATGTACCGTCGCGCGCGCTGAACACAAGTCATGTGAGGTGCTAGATTGGAGAAAACTTCCATGGAGACGATCCGCACGCGGGGACTGCTCCATGATCCATCGTCGTTCGATTGTGATTTTTGAAACCAATTATTTTTTTCTGAAACCGTACGAAATTTCACGAATCGTAAAACACCGTCGAACGATGATGGAGTAGTCTTCACGTGGTGAGATCAACCCCATAAAAGTGCTTTCATGCTAAATTGAGAGCAAAACGAGAATACACTATATTGTAGGCTCATTTGCAGCGTCATTCCTCTCGCTCCTATCATAAGTACGTATTTCTCTTTTATTTTCCTCACTGTTCATGTTGTTTTTTCTCAAAGTAATTTCTTTCGGCTACTATTATTCATTTTCAGTTAACAAACATAAGTCACAATCAAAAACCTAATACAAACTCACCCCTAATAGCCACGCGTCATGGTTCATCGAACAACCTAAACACTAGACTTGGTGAGCGCTCAGTCGTGGCTATCAGGTAAACCTGCTGAAAATGCCTCGGTTGTCATATAGGCGTTATCTGGGTTGGACAGAGTGAGAAACTGAACAATGTGCTAGATCTAGCAAGCATGAAGCATCTCGAGTCTGGATTAGGCAACAAAACAGGCAGATCATCCACAACATTTCGTCTCACAGATTAGCCTGGTTAGCTGAGTAGTAGGCTCTGTGCCTGTGTGCTTTCACAGAGGCCCCAACTACAGTTCAGAGATATGGCCCATATGAGTAATCAGAACCAGCCGAATAACGTGAATTGGAGCAGTATCCAATCACCAAATGGCTGCTCATGGTTGCAATTGCAGTCTATCAAGCAAACAACACTCCATTTCTGGGACAAAGGGGCTGTAATCACCAGCACAAATGCAAATTCCTGCCCACGAGAAGAAAAGTAGTCCAGGAGACGTCAAGGGCCTTTCAAGCAGGGTTCTTACAACATTATAGAAGAAAGCCTTTATCTTTGACTACTGCGCACAGCAGTAGATTCGCATGTCTGCGGTTTTTTGTCATCGACACCAGCAAGCAACTGCCGACACAGATGATAACTAACCCATGGCTCAAATTCTCCTATTGTCCCAGATACATATACTAGCATATCGATATCGCAAGTGAGATAGACAGCAAGAAACAGTACCAGCTAAAGATAAGAACAAAGGTGCATGCCATCCATCGCTCAAGGAGAATATCAGATCCGTTTAGGAGACAGTAACACCGTCGAGCTCTGCTTGAGCTACTGCCGCACTGATTGCGTCCATCACCTCCATCTTGCCCTTGGTCACTGCTTCATCCATAGGGGTTTTCTCATGGCTGCAGAATACCAAATCATGCCTTAAAAACACAATCATCGCTTACGAAAATCTAATACAGGGCCCTGGGAAATAAATTTTCGTAAACAAACTGGCGCTTGTTGAGATGCAGTCATTTAGATCAAACATAGCTGTTGAAGTGCGCTAACACTAGCCCCAGCACATGTCAAAGCCTTGATTACCTGGGTAGTTCATTTTCAGAGGCACCGGTGTCATTAAGTATTTACAAGAAAAAGACTCTTTACTCTGTTAGAACAGCAAATCAACTAAATTACCTCTATATGTCCATTGAGGCATGCCCAGTGGAGAGGCGTGTTCTCCTCCAAGTTTGTGGCATTAACATTCTGCATTTCAATTATACAGCCATAAGCTGTGCTTATAACTCTAGGCTAAACAAATATGCAAATTTGCTAGTTCATAAAATAACTTCAAGAGTTCAGAGGAACTAAGCTTAAACTCATCACAAAACGAGGCATTTGATCTAATTCAATGCAGTAAATAACCGCAGTGAAATAGCTTTCTTACCGCTCCATTTTGAAACAAGTATTCCTCCACAGCAAGATGTCCATTGGCAGCGGCCATATGAAGAGCTGACAGTAACCGGAAAAAGGTTGGGTTAACTTAGCTGCAATCACAAGTACTCTACAGGAATGACCAATAAAATAAAACGAGTCTATGAGCTTCAGATGAACTTGAAATCTTTCACAGACTTTACAGCTTAGACAGCCAATTTAGGATAGGTAGCTTGATAACAATAGCAACAGCTAAACGATTACTCCTCCCCTGCAAAGCAGGCACAAGGGAAACCTAAAGACTCATCGACTCATTACACAATGGGACAGTATCATGCAGCAACTCCACCTCAATCAAAGACACTCAAACTCTATTCACTGAACATATCTACACACATACTCCTGCCCCTGTTCTGTGCAACGATCTCCATAGCAGGTTCATACTGACACAACAGTACCAAAAATCTGGAGAGCAAACTGGGAGCTATCCAGTCAGTGGAAGAGTTCAGTTCGGGGATTCAAACCAACCTGTTCGGCCTTGCGAATCTGTGGAGTCCAGGGGAACCTGTTCGCAACATCAAATCTCCTCGTTCTTTCACGTTCAATTCTTCGCGTAGCAAGACATCCAACAATACAAAAAAACGACTTCTAGAAGTAGCCACGGAATATCTAACTAGCATAGAGTGAATGAATTTGAGCTCGGTACAAAGGACACTATGGATCAAGCGCCACCAAGTACCAACCAGAGCAAGTCTCAAAACAAGTACCAATCGAAGTAGTTGCTTTACAACATGTAAGTAAATGCAAAACAAAAGCGTGCATTATAATAGTATTATCCTGATTAGTAGGAGAGAGAAAGCAGAAAAAATATTGTATGATAGAAATATCCAACAATGCAATTAACCGGCTTATATACCAACATACGTACTGCACTTGGTGTCTGAATTAATCAACACAGCAAACAAGCATGCAAGCGTTGATTTGGTTAAGGCCCCGTTTGGCACAGCTCCACTTCACAAGTGGAGCTGTTTTTTTTGACTTCACAAGTGGAGCCGGGTGAAACTACTTTTTTCAGCTCCTTGGGTGGAGCTACTTTTGTCTCAGCAGGTTTTAAGGAACTCTTTGGGTGGAGCTATTTTGTTTTACCCCATTTGGCACAAAACAGCTCCAAAGAGCTGGTGGTGGAGCTGTGCCAAACGGGGCCTAAGACTGCCTCTGCCTAGATCTATCCATTTTGGATCGAGGAGAATCTAATCTAGCTTCTTTCTCATTGTCAACCATCAAGAATATTAACGTCAACCGTCGTATGCGCTAGCTGTAAGTGATCAACTTGCGTTGCATTTCATCGCAAGACTGTTCATTGGCCCTTGTTTATTTAATTGTTGCTGCCTAGTAACTTGATGTGCATTGCATATGTGCATGGAATATCTAACTTCATGATGTGATGCGACATTCAAATCAACTTGTGCTACTTGAATATGCTGCAACTGATCTCATATAAATTTCTAGCTTGAATCCT
The DNA here is from genome assembly GCA_036346575.1 of Dendrocalamus sinicus. Classification (NCBI taxonomy): domain Eukaryota; kingdom Viridiplantae; phylum Streptophyta; class Magnoliopsida; order Poales; family Poaceae; genus Dendrocalamus; species Dendrocalamus sinicus. The sequence goes on along the minus strand of CM070660.1, from coordinate 1,953,487 downwards.
GCTGACAAAGATGAGAAGAAACTAAGCTACAAAAGAGATTTCTCCTCCTGCTTGCCTGTGGGGTCAAATGTTGAATATATTCTTCTTCTGTACATGTTAAGAATAATGATGAGGATTGGCACAAAAAAGTTTAACTAGCGTACCGACAAATATATCTATGTGCAATACAAAATGGCTACAAACAAATCATAGTAACTGACAAAAAACTAAAAGGACATAGAAAATTTTACTAGTTGGCCCAAAAAAGGCCCATCTGGGGTTGGAGGCGGGCGACGGCATCAGCGATGGATTTAGGGGAGGACAGAGAATGCGCCAGGACGAAGTGGACGTGGGAAAAAATGAAAACTGCAGCGACGGTCACACTTAAGTCACCCCTATCATGCCAAGTCTCATGTCGTCACAATAGGTTGTTATGCCATGAGTTACGGCGTGACAATAGGTTGTCACACCATAAGTTATGGTGTGACAGATGCCACATAAACCATCCAGCATGATACGTAGCCGAGGGTTTATGTGGCAGTTTTGGCCACGCCTTTATAGGTGGCGATTGATTCTTTCACTCGGACCTTCATCTCTGCAATCCATCGCTCTTCGAAAGTCCAACCTTCTTATCTACTATCAACGGGTGAATGCATCACGCCTTTTCTCCAAGCAAAAAAACCAATTCCATCCAAATCCAATCTAACCCTATAAAATAAAATCATATAGAAAAACTCGATATTTTACCGGTGTACTGAAGTGGGTGTCTTCCTCCACCATTGCATTGGCTGTTGACCTCCCCCTCCATGTCTTGCTGCCGCCGCAGCCCTGCTTCTTCATGTACGCGACGAGCACGACAGCGAAGAAAACAAACAGGACGATAAGAGAAAATAGATTGCAGGCTTGGTATAAGGGCTCCAATCAATTGCCTCCCATTAGCCACATCTATATGTCCACTTCAGCACCCAGGGGCGGACCTGCCCTTCGGGCGAGGCCGGGCGGCCGCCCGAGCTCCCCCCTGGCGGCGGAGCCCGAGAATCCACACTGGTTACTTGTGGAGCGAGAGAGGGGGATAGAGAGAGAATCGTATTACGGATTTCTCCACTCCTCTCCTCTCTCTCTGTATCTGATTTATCTGCGGTTCTTGGCCGCCATTAAATCGGTTTGTGGAGAGGAGGTTGCGGTTGCTGCTTTTCTTGATCCGATGTTGGCGAGCACGACGTCGGCGACGGCCGCGGCGGGCGCATTCGCCGTGGCCACCAAGCCGCGGGGGTCGGCCGTGGAGGGTCGCCGGCGGCGGCCGGCGGAGTTCCGGCGTGGTGCGGTGCGGTGCGACGCCGGCGTGGAGGCCCAGGCGCAGGCGGCGTCCAAGGCTGCCGGCATCGCCGCGCTCGAGCAGTTCAAGATCTCCGCCGACCGTGAGCTCCTTGCCTCCCTAACCTAACCTTCCTGTGACCCTTTGGTGTGGGATTGTGCTAGTTTGGTTGGATATAGTAGGAGTTGGTGTTTGTTTTGGAGTGGTTCAGGTCAATTAATGGGTAATTGGAGTAGAGAAAGGAAAAGGTGGGAATCCTGCACTGTTCTCTTCCAGTTTTGCTTTGATTGGTGTGAGCAAAGGTAGGATTTTTGCAGGTTATTGTTTCCAAGGAGTTGTGTTCACAGCCTATCTGGTCATCTCATCTGGCTAATAAATTTGAGAGAGCGATCAGTCTGTGAGAAAGGAGTCTAGGAGACCAGGTGCTGTGGCACTAGAGAGGGATTGGTTTGCGGCTCTAGAGAAGTATTGGTCTTGGAGATGAGGAAATCTACCTTGACGAAAATATCGATTAGTTTTCTTTCTGCAGTGAGTTATGGGAAGATAGCAAATGGAAACTCTGCTTTTGCGGGTTAGTTGTAGTGGTAACTGATTTTACAGCCATGTGCTTTGCAGATTGGCGGAGCATTTGTACATATCTGTATTATCGTTGGTGATGAAATAACGGTTGTCTTTCTTATTTCTACCTGAAGAACTTTTCATAATTGTGGATTAAGCTTCATTAGTGAGGTATTTTTCATTGTCCTTCTGTTATCCACATATGTTAACATGCGAATTATGGTTGTTATTTCTATTTCGTATCACATACTTTTATTAGTATGTTTGCAACATAGTTTGATCATGGATTGTTTTACTTTTGGGTACTACTGTTTATTTCACGCTTCTGACTTTAGCCTACCTAGTTTTTTTTCTGGGTCCGCGCCACTGTGACTTCGCCCTACCTACAATTTTTTCCTGGGTCCGCCACTGTCAGCACCCCTAATTGCTACATAATCTACCTCAATGACACCTTCGAGTAGGACCACCGTGTCAGGATTCCAGGTCCAACCCGGTTAGATTGAAGGCAGGGGCGAAATTAGAACGATAATGATCGGGGTTCATTATTTCACCGAACATATAATGCCATATATAAATTTCAAGCAACGTTGTATTAAATAGTTATGTATTCAATAATTTTTAGCATTAATAAATTAATATAACCAATGGCAATGTACAATAATAAAGAAGTAGCAATCAGAATGTTTACCAAAATGAAGAAACCCACTAATATTATTGGTCAATTACATAAACTTCTTCATAAGTTTACCTGCCATTTACTGAGTATTCAAAAACTTAATTAGATATTGTCATCATGTCATTGTTCAAAATATACAATAGTAAACACACGTTTAGAAGGTTACTTCCTTGACATTGTAGTCAAATCGTCAACTTAAATCCAAAGCTAGGTAAAATTTGAGCACATGGGTCACATCGTCACGAGCACTTGAAATTTTCCTCCGATTTAGCGATTTGTAACGAATATGCCAATATTCTTAAAATCCAAATTGAAACCCTAAGTGTAAGTGTGTAAACTTAAAAGTTACAATTTGATTAAAAAAATAAACAAGAATCATCGTATTAAAATAATAAATTAAAATTTTAGTCTCTTTGTCTAAATAAAATTAGAAAAATTTGGAGAAAATTATCAGGTCTGTTCTACCAGGAATCTTGGGCGGATGGCGAATTGGCGAGGCGGCCGCCGGGCTGGCGAAGTGACGAGGGCGTCGCGTGACTATCGTCGGCCGTCCGGCGTGACGGCGTCGGTAGGTCGGCTGCAACCACCGTGCGTAGCACTGCGCGTCGAGCGAGGCTCGGGCTTGCGAAAAGTCCTCTCTGTCTGATGTGATGCGTGGCCCGTGTGGCCTTCTGATTTGTCGTTGGATGCACAGTTTTTTATTAGAGATGCACACGTAGATTGAAATTTTTTTGACCTACTATTCTATGACATCGAATGGATCTATTGGGCTTCGCCTCTAAATAAAGGGGTGGTGCAAAGTACAATATAATGACGGTTTACTTGGTGTTATATGGAAAGAATGCTTAACTCTGCTCTTTTGTGCAATCGTGGTCAATTTAGGTGGTGCAAACTGTAATGTACCCTTAAAAAACCATATATGGGTAGGCTTTTCGATATGTCAGAGTTGGTGTATTATTTTGAATGGTTTGAGAGGGTTGGTTTCGGTTGATAGTTCAAGTTCAAATGATGTGAAGTACTGAGATTACTTTCCATTGCATTTGGTTGTCATTGCAATATACTATTGCAAGTTGCAATAGATTAAATTAAAATTTGGCAGGTTAACACCACTTTGTTTACAAAGAATGTCCAGGAAATGTTGCCATGTTCTCTCGTGGAGTTGATTAAATGCCCATTTTTCACGTGATTAAATGTTCTTTCCATTGTTCGGTAGGACGCTCCGAAGCGCACCCCATGATCTATAGTCAGACAGAGATAGCAACCACTATAGTCCTTTTTATTTCTTCGAATTCTTTTTGGACGCTATCTTTTGACTTGTTCTACTAGTACGTCACTGATTTGGTTCAATTTAATTTTTCTACGGTAACTACTACTTTTATTTTTTAACTGGTGTTTCAAAAATTCTGAAAGTCGCAAAGTCATTGGATGGGATTTGTCAAACTCATTTGTCAACCCCTGAACGCACACTGAATTCTGCAATATCCTGTGCTGATTTCTTAATTAGTCAAAGCTCGCTCAAATTTTTCCATAAGCCAGTACAACGTACAGTACCAAGGAGCTTACGAAGTCTCAGCTGACCTGCCAAAACAAGTATGATTTGTTTTATAAAGTCGTGCTATGACCTATGACGTACATAGGCCTGTGCATTCGGTATGATCAGTAATTTCGGTTCGATGCACACGACATATACGGTAAATATGATATTGGGCCTATTTGACAACGGCTACGACTTATGGTTTTTAGCTGAAATTTTTGAATTTTGACTATTTACAGTATAGATTACGGAGAGAGATATTCACTTGTGATTTTGGCTGGTACAGATGTTGGGCTTTTAACGTGTACATCGTTTAACTTGTAGACCCCAGCTTCGGAAGAAAAGAACAGGTCTATTATTAGTTTGGAAATATATGGTGTTTTGAAAATATAGTTCGATATCGGTAAATCTCAATTTATTTTGATACAGTATCAATAAATACCATATTTACCAAAAATGACGTAAATTATAAAAGATATAGCGACTTAGCGAGTCTGCAACTGATAGTCTGTTACCAATACCATTATGGCGACCATGAACTGCAAGTCTGCACCGAACAACGAAAAATGATATAGCGAGTTAGCGGTAGAGACCATGAACTGTTAGTCTAACTGTTGCCATCATGGACTTATGGTCTGATACTCTAATTGGTCTCACAGACAGTTAGACATAGAGACACAAACAATGAGACACAACACCGCAATGCTGCAACCACCAAGGCACCAACCAAGAATCTTCGGCCATTTTGGCCTCCCAGCGGCACAGAAATGCCTCATTTGGCCCCCTCCCATGCGTATTGCCTGACCTGGCCCGTCGGGCGGCCGGGGAGCACGCAAGGAAAGGTGGTATGGTCGAGGAGCGCACAAGGGAAGGTGACGCAGTCACGGAGCGAGTTAGAAAGGTGGTGCGGTTGAGCTGCACGCGAGGGAGGTGGCCTGCAGGGGAAGGTCACGCGCTCGGCGACGGGGAAGTTGACACAATCCCGGACTGTGCAAGGTGGCCAGCCCCCGCTACGCGCCCGCCCCGCCTGGTGTGTTCCCCTCCTCGCGCGGCGCCTGGGTGTGCCACCTTCCTCGCGTGCCTCAGGGCATGCTACCTCTCCTTATGCGGCGCCAGACCATGCCATCTCCCCTCGTGTGCTCCCCCGCCGCGGGAGGGGTCAGAACTGGAATTCTACACGCACAGAGGCCAAAAACAGGATTTCAATGTCATTGAGGGCCTAAAAGGCGAGGGATCACCGACCAGTCACTTGTTACTCTAATTTCTAAGCTAGACACGGACACTCAAACCCCAACATCCCATACTAGAAATTGAAAGTTTGAAAGCACCTCTTATCTGTCAACAACAGTCGAGGTCACCGAATGGCCGAATGTCGATGGGCTGCGTAGTGTAGGAGTTTTTTTTGTACGGATAATCTATTTTTTATTCGAAATTACAGAAATATATCTGTGAGAAATTTTTTTACAAAAATAGGCTCAAGTCGCCCAATGGGAGGGCGACTGGAGCCTATCGCTTAACCGAAGCGATTCATTCTGTCGCTCAATCATTGGGCGACTGCATCCAGTCGCCCTCCCATTGGGCGACTTTAATGCAGTCGCCCAACGGTTGAGCTAAAGGTATCAAACCTTCGCCAAAAATAGTGAAAATTGGTGGGACTATTCTTCATACATTCAAAAGCCTTCAGAAAAAAATTTGAGCAATTTCGGCTACGAGATCAAAAGTTATAGCAGTTTCAATTTGAATTGCAACATGGATGGTGGGATTGAAACTGCTATAACTTTTGATCCCGTGAGCGAAATTGCTCAAAATTTTTTCTGAAGGCTTTGGATGTATGAAGAATAGCCCCACCAATTTTCACTATTTTTGGCGAATGTTTGATACCTTTAGCTCAACCGCATGATCAGACTAAAGTCGCCCAACGGGAGGGCGACTGGATGCAGTCGCCCAATGATTGAGCGACAGGAGTAGAATCGCCTTCTGGTTGGGCGATAGGCTTCAGTCGCCCTCCCATTGGGCGACTTGAGCCTATTTTTGTAAAAAAATTTCTCGCGGGTATATTTCTGTAATTTCGAATAAAAAATAGATTATCCGTACAAAAAATTCCGTAGTGTAGAGGATAGTATTCGGTTTTTAGCTAGTTTTTACTTGAAAAACAGACCCCTAAAAACCCAAATTTCAAATGTCGTACCGAATATCGGTCAAACTAAGTTGTCTAATCTAATTCGGTTTTTAGATACGATTTTTTTTGTTCGGTTCGAAAGTACACAACCCTAGATGTATTGAACTTGGATCTGTCGTGCATGCATATACAGAGGACTTAACTCATAATAAAATCGAGGAAGTGTATATTTTTAATCTAAATATTTTTGGAGATGGTATGTTGTGAAATTTAATATTTTAAGTGCTATCTGTCAACTCTTCCGAGTGTTATATTTTAAATTATCCAATATATGGAGGTGTATTGTAAGCACGAATCTCGAGATGGATATGTGGCGAAGCGAATAGGTGGAGGTCGTGGAGATCTTGCATTTCCCGAGTAAGCAGATTCCACTACGACGTACAACTAGTAGGAGTAATTGACGAGATCGGTGCGACTGACGTGTCATTGTGCGACCCCGGCCGTTCCGCATCTGACGGTAACCAACGATTAAGAGCAAGTATAATAAGAGGCTGTTAGTAGGCTGTATGCTGAGGTGAAGGAGAGAGAAGAGAGGTGGGCTGTAAGTTTACAGTCAGCTGAAGCACAAGAATCAAGAAACTTTGTGAGAGAAAGGGGTGGGTCATACAGCCTTCAGCTGGCTGTAAACTATTATATAAATGGACTGATAAGTGGACTGTAAGTGTCCATACAACCAGTGTGAACCATACATTAACGTTGACGTCGTGCAAACTTGCTTCGCTTACATACGTCAGGCCCTGCGATCTGACCGGAGAAGCGGGTCACGAATTGAAACATCTTTTTTGATCCGGTCATGGGAAGCGGCAGATTTCAGACGCCGCCAACAACCCATTTGCTTTCTTCCATAGAAAGGCATTTTATATCTGAGGTAGAGCAGCAGTAGTATGGGGTAATTTAGTACACTAGTACAGTGTACAATTAGTTTGATGTGTGCGGGCCTTTTTTTTTATATTTCGGATGGCGGTTTTTAATTATGACTTATGATTTTTAGTTATTCATAGAAGAATACAGAGTAATAAAAACTCGTATGTAATTTTGGTCGATATAAATAAAGTCGCTATAGTGTGTATTATAATCAATTTATAAACTCTGTTTTGAAAAGATATTTTATATAAAACTAGTTATAATAAAAAAAATCAAAAAATAGATTTTATAAACTGAAAAGAAGATGGACTGTATGTGCTGCTGGTTGGTGTAATGGAATGGTGCTGATCGTAGTATATGATGAGTGCTGCTGGACCTCGCTTAATTGATCATGTTGGGTTCTTCCTTAATTTATTATCCTTACGCAATGATTATCATGTTTTTCAGCCCGAAAACAATTAGTAGGCGAAAACGATGGATCTGGACCACAAAGCTCTTGTTTATTACAGCAGGATCATACGCACCGGATACGAGTAGGATTTTTTTAAAAAAATTATACATTTTTATTAATATTATATAAATATATCATCACTTAAAAAATTACATAAATAATTGATAAGGATTGAATAATTGATTAAATATGGCCATAATACTCTATTAAGGTTTTAGGATCCATGTGATTGTAAGCTTCTAAAAGAAATTACTCGAGTACCCTTGGTTAGAGATTTCATGAACTGGTATAAGAGCCTGCCTCCAGGGAATTCCTCCCATGCGACGAATAAAGCACGTGCTTTATTCGCTCCAAATAGCACGATGATTTGGCTATGCATTTCTGATAACAACCGCCATGTTGTCTCCACGATTATCTCCCACTAACAATTTCCGAATATCAGTTATTATCAAATCTCTCTATTTGACAGCAACCACCCCTCGACCAGATGGGACGATTCAACAATGCACCTACTCATGTGAATAACGGATACCCCTTCAGTGCTATTTAAGAGTTGATGAGAGAAGAATCGAAACAGAATGACAACTCCAATAATTGGAAAAGTAGATAGAGATAGATCGAGATAGCGAACAACTCCAACAACCCTAATCTTCTGACCAGTATGAAGATTATAGAGATTAGAGTTAGTACATCTCTTTGTAATCTCTTAGTGAGAGCATTTTGAACCAGTTCATAACAATAAAGATCATCCCCATTTTTCTTCTGAATCTTTCCAAGGAATCCAGTCTTTTTTCTCATATTTTGTAAGATCGGCGACTCGATCGTTGACAATAACCTTATGTCGCTATTTTGAGTGGTGACAGAGGCTCTGTTGTCATTTGAATATGGGACAGAGCTTCTGTCGCCATTTCAAATGTCGACAGAAGCTCTGTCATCAAATGAATGAACGACAGAGTACCACGTCGGCGCCATGGCATCTATCGTCATTTCAATTTGCGACAGAGAGATGAATCATCAATTGAAATGGTGATAGAAACCCCCGTAGCTTCAATCGTCATTTCAAATAGCGACAAAGGCCTCTGCACTCCTATATAAGGCCCAGAAAATCAGCCCTATTAGATCTACAATCACCATATCGTTTACAATCCACAAGGAGCACACATATCTTAGATGTAGTTCGGGTTGATGGGTTTGTGCATATTACGTACCATTTGTATCGTATGAGTAGGGAGACAAATATATACACCTAACTATACCCTACACGTGTGTATTTCGCACCTTTATTATGAAGTGCTATATCAGGTTTGAAATGGCTTAATTAAACAAAAAATATTAATGCAACCTGAGCCGCACAAGTCAAATTCTCTCTTTAATAGTTAGCTATTATTTCAAAAATACTAAAACCAAAAAATGCAAGAATTTTTTAAATAATACATTTTTAAAGAAATATATATTATTTTAAAAAATGCAACCCAAGGACTCTATCGCCAGTTGAATTGATGATATGGTCTCTGTCGTCAATTCACTTGGCAACAGAGTTCTATCAATATTTAGAATCTTGACAGTAGGTTATTTATATAATTTTTAAAGTGATGATATATTTATATAATATTAATAAAAAATGTATAATTTTTTTAAAAAAATTGTAGGAGCATGACCTTTTATCTCTGAAAAGTATAAACCGACCCAGTCTAGAATCTAGAACGTTCTTCCCCTCGCCAGAGATCGACGACGCCGGTCTGACCTAGACACTACTGGGTACTTACTGGCTACTCTAGCTACCCGACACTGCCTGACTTTTTTTGTGTGTTGGATCATACTAGCCAATTCATAGCACTGTGCGTGACTTGCCGACTTCGTAGCACCTCCTAGCTCGCCCCATCCACAAAGCTCGTCCTCAGATCCAGGCACACACATGTCGTACCCTCGCCGGCACGGCAGATCCAAGCAAGAGTACAAGCGCGCGCGCCGCCCGTTCCACCTTCCACCACGTACTGACCCGCCCCCACTTGCACCCGCCACGGCACATCATATCGCCGATCTGACGTGCGCCGCATGCACCGCGCCGCGCCGGCCAAAAGCCCCCAACTTGCACGCGAATTTACGCGCGAACCGTTCCTCCCCACGCCACCGCGAGCTCGATCGCGAAAAGCGCCGCCGACTTTGACCACCGGCGCCATGTCAACCGCCATCCGTCCCCTGCAACGCGCCCGCTCCGCTCGTACATGTCAAACCCAGACACTGCAGCTACAGCACTAGCACAGCTCCTCGTAATATATAGCGAGGAAGCGTATCACGAAACCCCAATGTACCACTCGTCTTGATTAACCAAGGTGTTAGCTGGTAGGAGCTAGCTTGCTGCGCGCGTGCCATGGGAAATGGCTTGCTGTGGTGGCTCTGCGTCAGCCCCGCCCGGCGGCGGCGGGGAGGTCGGCGCGTGGCGCGGCTGGTGCTGTGGGGCGGGGAGACGCGGGAGGCCGAGCCCGGGAGGATGGCCGGGGAGGTCATGCTGGAGCACGCCGGCCGCGTCGTGTGCCGGGCCGACGGGTTCCACCTCGGCCGCCCCGCGCCGGTGCTCGCCATCGAGGACCGGCTCGAGGCTGGGCGCACCTACCTCGTCCTCCCCGTGGACCGGCTCCCGCAGGGCCTGGACGCGGTCACAGCGGCGTCGCTCGCGGCGCTCACGTACGACAAGGGCGGCGCCTCGTCGTCGGCCCCGTCGCTGGCCGGGGGCGCGAGGAGACCGTTCGAGTACGTCAAGGACGACGGCGGCCGAACGGTGATCAAGGTCACGCAGGAGTTCATCGTGAAGACCGTCACGGGCAGGCGGCCGCCTGGCGGTGGTCGTGCTGATGAGGAGGGAAACGACGGGCCTGGGCCGCTTTGCAGCACGCCGGAGCTGAGGAAGCACTACGAGCAGCTGGTGGGGACGACGAGGGGGCGGCCGTGGTCGCCGAGGCTGGAGACGATCAATGAGCGGAAGGGGCAGAGGGTGGTTAACATCGTGAGCCCCCGGATGCTGTCGCCGGTGAGGCTGCTGGGATTGGACAAGGGATCGGAGCGAGCTAGATAGGGCGCCGGCCGTGCAGTGTATGCATGCATGCAAGTACATAGGCGCGCGCGCCATTAACAAGCCAAAAATGACCTTCTCTTTGAACTGCTGCTAGTATTGTTATTTGGCTGAAGCGATTGCTTGGACTCGATGGCTTCATGCACGTACCGGATGAGTACGTTGTCTCCACTAGAATTTTGTACAGCCAAATGCCTAGATCTATATATATTTGTAAGTAAATAGTAATCAAATTGCATGAACAAGCACATCTTGTTGGGGATTTCCCCCCCTTCTCATTGACATAAGCGCATTGATCTTATGTAGGCACCTCAAGCTACTTAAGGCGGGGATTCCAAGTGCATTCATCGTTTTGTTGCGCGTACTAGCTTTTTTGTTGGATTTTATGTTAACGGTTTTGTTAATTCTAAGTCGTCTAAAAATTTCTTATCTCTCAGCACCAAAAATTGCACAACACTAAGCCTAAATTTGTAGTGCCATGTAATGTACAATTTTAACATAACTTTACTGCAAAATTTAGTTCGTTTTGTTTTTGTATTTGTAACATCTATGCTTACTTTATTTTTGTCTAGGTTAAAACGTCTTTGTCATTGTATTTTGTAGGGTTTCACCAAAATTTAATTTAATTTAGTTTATTTTATTGTTGTCTACGTTAGAATAATCCTTGATTCATTCTTTTGTCCTAAAGGTGAGGGATTGTGTTGAGGAGAGTGATGAGAGTGGTTAGATCTTCATCTAAAGGTTAATAAAAGTGACAGAAATGGGTTTTTTGTTAAACGTCATCCGGATATTTTCTTTCTAACTATCATCCAGATTTAGGACAATTGGATTTAGAGATCCAATGGCCATGAATTCTCTCCCTCCTCTTGAATTCTACCCCCTCCCCCCTTTAAAAACAATGGGCCCTTTGATCTATAATCCAAAGGTCACAAATTTGGATGATAATTAGGAAGAAAACATCCGGGTGATGGCTATACACACCCGACAGAAATTTAGTGAAAATTCAACCACTTGATGAATAGACAACCCGTTAAATTGCCAAACAAGTTTCGACAACTTCTACTTACTATGTATTCATGAAATCCCGGCCCACTTGGGGAATTTATATGGCCATGTAAACACCTAGCGAAAACTTGTAAAAATCAGAAATAGTTGCAGAGGATCAATCTAAAATCGACAAGATCAAGGAGATCAAGGATGCAAATAAATAAGCTCTAAGCCTTTAAGCATAAATATACCGGGGCTTGTTCCGAATAAAGTAGAATGATACTACTGGATAGATGTTCTCGGCCAGTAGGTCGATCAAATTCTCTTTTTTTTGTGAAAGCTTCAGAACTAATCATCCATGTTTTTCAATCCATGTTTTTCAAAGTTTATTTTAAAAATTAGGGACCTTAGAGAGGTACCAATTCAATCAGGTACCAGTGCATTATTTTCCATTAATCAAAATTTCAAAACCTAGTACAAATGTTGTTGAGATGTTGTCTTCAGGGAAGTTGTCTTTTAGAGAGACGCCGCGTTTTTCAGTTCAGCCTATTTGTCCATATTACATCATTACATGTTACATGCTTTCAGTTAATAAATCCACACTGGCGTCCACGCTTAACATTGTTTCCATAATAGTTACACACTCAGTTCAGTCAATTGTCTATTAAGTTGATCTAAGTTTAAACATAAACCATAATCATTAACCCTAGGTCTAACTTGAACACATAGCAACATTCTTAGAGCGGAAGCGTAATCAAAATACCCGAATTGGGAGAAGCCATGGAGAGGTGTGGATGTAGATGTGGTCGGCTGGCGTCGGTGAAGCCGTGGAAAGGGACGAAGAAGGGCCTTCGGTCTTCGTCCACCTGAGCGCTTTGAGAGATCGGGTGTGTGTGGGATCTTAGTGGCCATGAACAACTCGTGAACCAAGCCACTGTCGAATCCCCTCTGGTTTTTGTAGCGCTAGATGACTGGGACCGAAATCAAATAAAAGTTGGTTGCGCCTCGATCAAGGCGCGAGAGAGGCGTGGCCTCCCTGGAATCTCAGGATTCCGTTAGCCGAGATCAACCCAACATTGTCGTGCATGGGAGACAAAGGGAGAATATATATTGGACAAGCCTTGCCCCAATGCTATGTTTGATCACTCTTATGTGTACACACTCTTCACACACAAAAAAGTCGATTGGTGTTGCCAACGTACAGTATTTATTTAGTTTACGAGTTTGCTTCGATTAGTGATGCTTTTTCGATAGTGTTACATGCCTATCACTCTTGAAGAGACTCTCTCCGGTGCCTTCAGGTACGTGAGCCGTTTGCTATTAGTTGCAATATGATGATCCACAATCAAAGATACCTGTTGGAAGGTACTTAAATTATGAATAGGTGATAATTTAAAGATAGAGCTGGAGGTTAAATATGTAATGTTGTACCTGTGTCAGATTAGAAAGAGAAGGCAAATAAGGTAAAACATCCTTCTGTTTGTAAACTACCAAATCATGTTGCTTATCCTTTTGGCTCCAAACAAACCACAGGTCAAACCAATTGACACTGGTATAGTGGTATCCATGGATGAAAGCTATGTGAGGCTGCAGATTGGGTTGAAACTTATATACCATGAACTGAATTGAGTCGTCATTGCTCACGGAGACTTGGTAATTCACTATTAAACTAAGTAACTGAACGTGAGGTACCTAGTTTCACCATGATTTACATATAGCTATCATTCTAGGCGGAATTTTCAACACAAAGGAATCATGGCGCTGCGTGCATTCTCGTCTGATTAAGAGGAGTAGAGCTGGAGTGGACGAGGGATGGTGGAGGAGAAGGGGAGGAGGGGTGGCTGGGCTGGAGGAGGAAGGGTGGATATGATTTAGGGCTAGGGAGAAACAAATTATGGTTAGGAGTAACAAATTCATATTTTCAAAATAATATATTTCTAAGTTACCCCGTGGTACAACGGTTGATATATTTTTGAAGAGAGGTAGCTCAACTTCCTTCCCAGCATCATATAAAGTCTCTGCTTTTAGTCGCCAATCTTTGCGACATTTTTCGAGGGAAACGAAAGAGTAATAATATATATACTGCATACCACAATGTCGGAAGGGGAAGGTAGTTGACTAAAAATTGTGAGACATTAATTGTGGATTAACTGTACAAGCTATATGTACGCATCATGAGTCAGTTTCATGCAAGTTATATGTACGCGTCACGAGTCAGATTCATGGGGCCAAGAAACTTAAGATAAAGAAAGCATGCAAACCATTAACGAGCTGGATGTTGATGGAAGAGACACCACCTCTTTATCCATTAGAGCAAGTATAATAAGAGGCTGTTAGTAGACTGTATGCTGAGGTGGAGGAGAGAGAAGAGAGGTGGGTTGTAAGAGCAAGTCTTATAATACAGCCTTCAACTGGCTATATGGATACTTACAGCCCACTTATCAGCCTACTTATATAGTAGTTACAGCCAGCTGAAGGCTGTATGACCTACCCTTCCTCTCACAAAGTTTCTTGGTTCTTTGTCTTGGTGGTGTAAGCTTACAGCCCACCTCTCTTCTCTCTCCTCCACCTCAGCATATAGCCAGCTTACAGCCTCTTATAATACTTGCTCTAAGTTTACAGCCAGCTAAGCACAAGAACCAAGAAACTTTATGAGAGGAAGGGGTGGGTCATACAGCCTTTAGCTGGCTATAAACTACTATATGAATAGGCTAATAAGTGGGCTGTAAGTGTCCATACAACCAGCTGAATGCTGTATTATTAGCCTTGCTCTTAGAGCTGTTCCAACTATGGCCTCCGCCGCCAAGCCCACCTTCCCCGGCCGCCTCGGCAGATCCGCCGCCAGATCGGGCCAACAGCTTATTCCCGATCGCCCTCCCCTTCACGGCAGCGACCACCGTCTCGACTCTCTCGATCTCAGACTTGAGCCTCTGGACGCCATCGGCAAGCCCAACTCCGTGAATCCACAACTACAGCTTGTCGGTGGAGAGACTCAAGGATGGTTTGCACCAGCCATCCAACGGTGGCCTCCAGGAAAGTGTCTTCTACCACCTCCATCAGATCCGGCAATATTTTGATTTATTGTGAGCAACGTTTTTCATATCGTATATGCAATATTTTAATTTCATATGTATAATATTTTAATTTTATATGTGCAACATTTAGATTCTTATTAAATTTTGTCTTGTTGTCCCACCAACCGAAGAATCGGCAACTCGGCGCAGGAGAGGTCCGGGCAAACAATGGCATTAGTGAATTCCATGCTGTATGGCAACTCAAATAATGCAACTTGCTGTTATGTCCCCAAAGTTTGCTTCTGCATATGAGCTGAAGTGCGAGTGAGGTTGGAACCGAGTGTTCTCGTGATACTTTGAGCCTTTATTTCACCTTAGCGTGCGTTCCAGTAAACCGTTTTTATTCGGGTAAAGCTCAAATCAGTCGCCGGAGAGCCAGTGCTTTTCCTTTGTTGTTTGTACACACGTGTTTGGCCTATAGTGTTGTGATGGTAAAAGAGAGCCATTAGACACTAGCGTCCTGTTCTTTTTAACTTTTAAAAACTGTTTTTCAATTTTTCTATAATAACTGTTTTTAAATAAAGTATTTTTTCAAGATAAAATCTATTAGTTAATTATAGTACATACTTTACTAACTTCATTCATATCACAAAAAACCGCACGCAAGTTTCTGTTACTCTGTAATCTCTCGCATAAACAGCCCAAAAACTACAAGCCGTAGCCAAAAGTCACAAGCTACAGCAAAAAAAAAGCCGGTCTCACTCATTTCAGCTTGAACTTCTGGTTTCTAGTTTATATTTTACTATTTCTAAATTTTGTTTTTTTGGTTTTTAGTTTTTTTATTTTTTGTCAGTTCTTTTTTTCCCGTATTAGTTTGCGTTGTCTGTGATAGGCTAAGCTGATTTTATTTTTAAATTTTTGTAAATCTAGCTACGTCAAATAAGTCATCATTAGTTACAGTAAAATTTTAACTATTGAAAGTATAATTTTAGTTATAAACTAACTTATTTCAGCTCAATCGAACGGCACCTTAATCTTTTAGGCTGAGGTATTCGTATCTTTGGTTCGATTGGCTCGTGCCATTGATTCATTCAATCCCACCGAATCTTCGTCCGTGCTCTTGGCGGTTCACGCGTGACGCACCAGAGACGAAGAACGTACATAAGCAAAAAAGAATCGCTTCTTGCATCCCAAATTCTCAATGTATGGAACGAACAGATCCTTCAAAAAACAATCTGATCCATCGACACCAGTTCCGAGACATGGTACGGTTTGGCCGAGCTCGGGCGCGTGCATGCACCTAGGGAGGGAGAGGCCGCGGCCCCCGCAGGACGGGACGGCTCGCAAGCGCACGGCAGAACCGGGAGCCAGCCGCCGCCGCGCCCGCGCGCGCCGCACGGTGAGGTGAGAAAACGGATGCGTTCGTCGGGACCGCTCGCGGAGCATGACGGCCGGCGCGGCTCGACGTTGGCGCGCGGGTGCGTGAAGAGCCGTAACGTTGGGTATACGGCTCGGGACGCGCGCGCGGGGCTCGGCTTCGCGCGGCGCGGGTGGTCGCAACTGTGGCATCGTATCGTACGTACGTGGTACGTGTCGACGTCTGAATTCTGTTCCCGCGACGGTAGGCCCGTCGGACATTTCGTACATAGGAATTAATTGGTAACAGGCCGGAGTGCTTTTCGTCTTGTCAGTCTGCTAAGGGTTAGATTAAACGCTAGCTGTGGTTAACCACAACATCAGTGACGAATCCAGGATGAAAATACAGAGCAGCTTTACTATTGAGACTATACAACAGAAATATATCAAAACTATATCTACTAGTCTTTTATTATTGAAATACTAAATTCATATATAAATAGGAAGAGATATACTTACATTCATATATCAGTGATGACTCACGGTCATCGGTCAGTGATCAGTCATCAAGCCGTCACCCGGTCACCGCATCACGGGCGCACCTCACGAGCTCGTGGAGACGAGTCACTGGCTCACTGCGCAAACGGCAAATCAATAAATCAACATTTACTCGCCACTTCACCAGTCGCCAGCGCCTCATGCCCTCAGGGCTCAGTCCATGCTGCTCACCTCCTTCTCTCTGTCTCTCGGTCTCTTCGATACTTCGATGGCTCCGATGCGGCGATGCCGACGCTGCATCCGAAGTCCGGTGCGCCCTAGGGCCTTGCCTATGCCGCCGTGCGGCTCGCGCGCCGCCCGTTAGGGCTCCGCCGCTCGGCCTTGCCGCCGCCGGCCGGCCGCCACCGAGTGGCCGACCGCCTCCCTGGCCCCCGCCCTCTGTTCGCCGAGTCGAGCCATCCTCCGTGCTAGGCCACCGACCGCCTCCGGCCTCCCCCTTCGCGCCGAGCCGCTGGCCGCCTCCCCCTCCCAGGTCCCGGCCTCCCCGGCTCCTCCACCGCGCCGGCTACCGGGCTGCGGACTCTGTAACTCGTGACGGTGAGTCTCTAACCTCCGAGCTTCGGCCGCCAAGCTCTTCTTCATCCTCCGATGCGGCAACACCCGACGGTCCGAGTCCGACCTCCCGCCTCGGTGCCTCCAGTTCTTCAACAATCAACAGTTCAGCCTCCGTCTTCGGGGACCGCTGACCTGGCTGGGGTCGGCTGGGTCTTCTTCCATGGTGAGAGGAGGGGATGCTCGAGCCCCCACTAGCACCCACGGTGGATTCGCCCCTGGACAACATAATCCCTAAATTACACCCTGTATTCGTCTCTGTTGGCTCTACACGTCAGCAATTTTATGAATAGACTCTTTGGATTTTGCGAAATCACGTGCGGGTCATCGTTTTTTTGCAGAAAAATCCCGCCACTTCATTTTTTTGCAGAAAACCCCTTCAATTTTTCGAAAATATGTACAGACCCTTGGTTTTCCATATAGGCCCTCCAATTTGCTGGATAAAGCCCGCGCTTTTTCAAAAATACATACGACCCATGCTTTTTTCCATAGAAGCCCTCCATTTTGGTGGATAAAACCCTGCAGTTTTCGTATTATTACATCTGGGTCCTTGTTTTTTTGCGAAGAAATCCTCCGATTTTTTCCAAAATTATGTTTTTGCCCTCAATTAAGTTACCATTGGTAGCGAGTGAAGTTACTGCTAATGCTCACAGTACGTAGCAGGTGGCAACTTTTTTCATAACCGATAATAACTTTTCGAATAACAGGGTACATGGTTCTTCACTCTTTCACTCTTCGCACCCAATCAGGGCCAGCAAGATGTCCTTGTAACCGAAGGAGGTATCTTCGACGACGTCGCGGGTTACAGTGGTCTTGTACCTGATCTTATACTCCTCTTTGATCTGTTTCATGTCGATTTCCGCTCGCGACACGATTACCCTGGTAAGCATATCCTCGTACGTTCCTAATCCTAAGATCGAGTGCCTGATGACCTGATCACAACATGTGCAGAAATATCAGTAATTTGACGACAAAGATGGCCTGATGATGTTCCTAATTGATCTGCGCTGCACTTCTTTTTACCTCTGCAAAGTGTTTTTCAGGTGATGTTAGGCACCAGACAGCGCTCTTCAGCATCTTGGCAAACTGGCTGCTGCAATGGCTGTTGATG
Source organism: Dendrocalamus sinicus (assembly GCA_036346575.1). Taxonomy (NCBI): domain Eukaryota; kingdom Viridiplantae; phylum Streptophyta; class Magnoliopsida; order Poales; family Poaceae; genus Dendrocalamus; species Dendrocalamus sinicus. The sequence goes on along the minus strand of CM070660.1, from coordinate 1,935,283 downwards.
TCCTGAAATAACATGCATGGACATACAGAGAACCATTTAGCATCTTGACAAACTGGCTGCTGCAATGCATGGCCAATTGGCTATTGAGTATTGACACCAGATTTTCATCAGGAGAATGTTTCTTTTTTGTTTCTTTTTTTATATGAACTTATGCCTAGTTGATGGATATCTCATCGTACCTCAACGATTTCTGTTCCATGATCCTGTTTGTATTGCTGAAACGTCGCTCTGAGCTGGGACTTGCTCCGAGTACTGACGATCCTGATGACTTCATCTCTGTACAGTTGCTTCTTTCTGACGGCTTCTGACAACTGAGTCGCCTCCGTCTTCACAACATCCATGTCAACGTTCTCTCCTGCGTAGCGGTAGGAGCTCACAAGGCTCACCAACATCTGCAGAAGACAACAACGACAACAACAAATTATCCTTTCCAAGGTCTGAACATGCCTAGCAAACTGGCGAAAGTAACATGAGCATTCTTTCAGTTTCTGGCCTTCTTCAGAGGTTCTTGGAATGCAGAAGAAGCCGCGACATCTTCTTCAATGGAGCAGCCGAAGAGGGAACGGTAGATCCGCCTGACGGCCATGAGATGATCCGGAGTGGAAGCGCACGATACTTCGATCAGCGCCGAGATGTAGTTATCATCTCTCTTCTTCAGCGCTTCGTGCACGAGATTTGCATCTCTCTCTGCCGGATCCATCGTCCACAATATCATGGCTTTCTGAACCAAGAAATGACCTGATGAACCAGGAATACTTCTTTATGTATATAACTGCAAACGATGGCAAGTGGACATATATTGCAAGTACCCAGAAATCGACGGTAACGAGGCAATGGCGGGAGAGTTTGTAGCGGAAGCAGTTGAGGAGGGACTCCCTGTAGAGGAAGGCGTAGGCGCGGCGTATCGCCGCTCGCTGCGCCGCCGTTCTCCGGCCCAGTATCCGGATCAAAGCATCCTTGTCCGACCGCCATCCTGCGCTCGCACGCAGATCAAGATCATCATTCATGTCAGTTGCAGCAGTGTCACAAGCAATGCATGCGATGCAACAACGAGAAACAAAGGAATTGAAGCTTTTAATTCATGGCTACTGGCGGCGCGCATGCATGCGAGCATTGCCTTGGAGCGACTTCCTGAGGCTCTCGGCGTCGTCGGTGGCGGACGGTAGGGGGCTCGGAACGGCAATGGTGGACATGGTCTCGGCTCGATCTTTGAACTGCTATTAATGGTGGGGGAATCAGAGATCACGAACAAGGAGGGTTTATATAACAGAGGGAAGATCTAGCTCGGGAGTGAAGAGCAATGTACAACTGCGCTGCACTGAAAGGATTAGGAATAAAATTGTACTCCCTCTGTTCACAAATACAGATCATTATGAATATATATGTTAAAATATATAAATTAACTACTTTAAAAAAATAATACAATTAAATTTGTCTTATAAAATATTTTTATAATATATATTTTTTAATTATTTTTATTAGTATATTATGATAATAAATTATAATTAAAATCCTGTATTAGAGATCGTAAAAAGTAAATAACAATCTAAACTTGTGAAAAGAGGTAATAATATAAATCATAAAATATTTCCACTTACTAATAAATAGTTATCTCGGTTATGTTATGACCTGCTCCAAAGGGCTGAAAGCCCTCGCTTTTGGCTATTTTACATAGGGGTTTTTACTGTAGTGGCTAGCATTTTGTGAGTCAAAAAATAGAAAAATAGTAAAAATTCAGAAAAAAAATTTTAAAAATACCACTAAATCTTTTGAAAATAATACAAAACAATAAAGAGAAAAAAATAATAAAAAACTAAATTTTAGAAAACTAAAAACTGAAACCGTTCAAAACGAGGCCACTGTCACAGTGTCACTGATGCTCGGCCGGACTTATCTAAGGTGTGTTTGGTTGCTGGGATGGGGTGGGATGGAATGAGATGGTTCCTTTGAGCAAGTCTATCCATGTGTTTGGTTTGAGGGATAGGGTGGGATAGAATGGTCCAAAGTGGGATGAGCCTGTGCAAATTTAGAGAATATTCTTCTTAGATGCTGGACTATGTGGTTCCACTTTTTTGTGGAACCATCTCATCCCATCTCTATCCCATCCCATCTCATTCCATCCCAGCAACCAAACACAAGCACACATCTTCTAAGGACTCCCATGACACGACGACTGACGAATGTGCTGCACAAGTATCATCGCAGTTGTCACTTCTCAGCAAGGAATTACACTTCCTTACGCATTAAGCTTTCTTACAAAAATAATTTGTTTAAGAACGCATCTGCACCACCAGCAAATCTGGTCGTGATCTCTATTTCTATTGTTTTGCCAAGCTTTAGCAAAGTTCCACAAAAAAAAGTACTCCTTTTTGCGAGTATTACAAAAGAAGTACGTGTATCTGGTAAGTAAAGCAGCGGCACAAAGGTAGCATATACTAATAGTTCGATACACAGAGCATGATTATCGCACAAGGCAAAGGAAAAGTATCTTAATCAGAAACGGAGAAACTGATCGCAACAAATGCAAGAGGAGCGTTTCACCACCAACATCAACTGCAAGACATGAGAATATGCCTATGTTCTTTTAGATTAGGGTTAATAATTTTTATCCGTGTTTTTTAAAACGGCAGTGAATGATAAAGACATAGGGACAAATAGTACATACGATTTTAGATTCAAAAAATCATTTACAGAATCTACCTTAACAAATTGCGTTGTTTACGTAGACTTGTAGAGAAGTGAAACTCCAAAAGACAAAAGTCCAACAGAGGAGGCCATGAACCAACGAACTAAACGGTTTGGCCCATTTGTGTCAGCCTGGCTGCCTGGGCCGTTCTGGGTTATATTTCGGGCCGGGTCCATCTGGTTCAGCCTGGGCCGAGAAAGAGAAAGGCGAAGGCGACGTGGACGACGCATCGGAGGCGGACGCGTGGCGTGGATAGGCCCGACCAACCGTAGGAGCATGAGTCAGGAGTGGCGTCACCTGACAGGTGGGGCCCGGGGAAAAGGGTGGGAAAAAAAAATCAGGGATGTGATGTGAGATATCCCCGTGCTCTTGCCGACCTTGGGCACCTACCAGAGGCTACCGCCGCCCGCCGGCACCGCATGCCGTGGAGGAGCGGGATTCGGAGAGATGCCGAAGCGGCGGCGGTTCGATAGTGTTAGTATTTCCTTAAATTCGACGTTACAGTCTGCTACTATTTGGGTGCCCTTATGCAATTGTACTGCAATTTTGGTTCATAGATGAGGTGTCACAAAGTATCTTCTATGGGGAGGGATCGTCTCCAACTTAGATCTTGGATGGGTTTGGACCTGGGAGCGTTTGCTTAAGTGGTTGTCGAATTGAAATGCCATGGTTTGATCGCATTCGCTGTTTCAATGTGAGACTGTAGAAATTAGTACCATAATAGTCCAGCTGATGTGTTGTTGCTGGGAGGGAACTGATCGTCGACCCTTTTTGGCATCACAACTGCATTTTGGATGGATGTTCACTTAATTTGTTTGTCTACTGGTTGAGTTGACAATGCCTATGCTGTGCAAATATTCGGATACCAAGAAGCTTTTGGTTAGGCTGATTGTGTTGAGCAGGATCAGAACTGGTTTTTGATGTGCTTGATTGCATCATGACTGCATTTCTGATATCGTTTTCACATCTCTGTTGGTTAAACCGAGCAACAAGGTTATGCCCTTGTTATGCAGTGTGAATGTGTTGACATTGAGTTGTCTTGGTTAGATTGGCATGGATTCAAAACTCGGTTTTGACAGGTCTTATTCCATCGAAACTACATGTTGGGTATTGTTCTCACATCTCCATTTGTTGATTGGTAGTTCTATGAAAACAAATAGTTTGATTGTATATTGACCTCACAGTGGAAATTATAGAGTTTGGTGTTATTCCATTTTATGATTTTGGATAATTTATCTCGATCATATTTCTAGAGATAATCAAACCTTTAACTCACTGCTGACGTGCTTAATTGATTGTGTCGCTGCTATCATTTTTTTTGTCTAATATTGTGTTGTGTCATTGCTGATGTACTTTAAATGAGCTTTTTTAGCATATCATTTTTGAACCTGCAGATAGGTATAACACCGCCCTTGTTTGCCACATATGGCGCTTCCTTGCATGCCATCCTCGGCTATGGTTGCGTGTTGAGAGGCCAATCAGATATGTAATAGAGCCTGGAGTTTATCCAAATCTTGAGGCTGCTGTTTCTGCTGCTAGGTTCGTTCTCTCTCTGATTTTTCATTGAGGAATAGAGTACGTTATGGATGCCTTTCTTTGCTTTGTTGAAGGCCTGGTGACACTATTCTAATTTCTGCTGGTGGTATCCATGTTGAGCAACGTATCCAGTGCACTTAGCCATCCCGGTGCACTTATGCACTGTGGCCCGTCCGACATACAAGATGGATGTGCGTCACTTTTCACAAAACGAAAATGCCCACCATTCGTGTTGGATTTGCAACCCCCCCCAAGCCATCCCCCCTCCTCCCCATTTCCCCACCCACACCGCCTTCGTCCCTCCTCCCTACAGACCCGCCGCCTGCCTCCGCCCCTCTCCTCCCTCGAGCCGCTGCCTGCCTTTGTCCCCTCTCCTCCCCTGAGTAGCCACATTGAATTGATTTTGTGGGGGTGAGATCGAGGTTGTGGGGGTGAGGTGATGAAGAAGGGAGGGTTGGCGGTGGTGCAGGTGAAGGCGGAGCTGGAGGACGGGGGGAAGGCATCGGGGGCGAGGGCGGCCCCTACTTCAGTGTGGAGGGGGGCGATTTGCAAATCCAACGCGAGTGGCGGGCGCCTTTTTGCAAAAAGTGATGCACATCCATCTTGTACGTCAGACGGAGATCAGACGGGCCACAATGTATGAGTGCACCGGGATGACTTAGTGCACTACATACGTTTGCCCCCATGTTGCATGTAACATCCAAATAAAGAAGCCTCTTTGCATTGTAAGCTTTGCCATCCCTTGTCCTTATTGTCTCAGTAGAAATTTGCTCTGGTGAAATGCTTCCTGCATTCTGCACTATTTTTTTCAGTTGGTGCAACTGTGAGCTTATATTTGTCATGTACTATTCCATCAGATTGGCGGGGGTGAGCTTCCTGACGACACTGTATTAACATGTTCACGTGGCTCTGACAAGTATGCTTCTTTCTTCTGTGGCAATGTTTTCTCGCACTTTCTACTGTTTCTACTGGGCTGCTGCTGTTGCCCTGTCATTATATGTTGTCGTTATAGTGGTCCATTTTTACAAGACTGGTGCTATCCTGCCTTGGTTGATAACTTGACTGGTGTAGCAGCTGTGGAATGGAATAGTTTTCCAGATACACTCGCCTTAAAGTTGTTCTAAAACCAGCAATATTTTAATGGTGGCAATTAGATCCGCCAGATATCAAGGGGTTTATGGTTTATAGCTCTGAGGTTCTTGGATATTCGTGAGTGAACTAAGGTGGTGTCTTGGTAGTGTAAATTTAGTTTGCTTGGGGAAATAGTGAGCCTGCGAACTGTTAAATGTGTTCCCTATTTAGCCATTTTTCCTCACTTTCTCATTCTTATGTCTTTTTACGCTAACCTATCTAAGCAGTGCACTGCAGTTCCTTTCCACATGCAAGATCGCAGATCTGACTATAATGGCGGAGCTTGGTTGCTGCTTACTCCACCGAAGTGGTAGATTAACTATTGAGTAGTGTTTGCTACAGTGTGAGCAAAACCATCTGGACTATTTGTCCTTCCGAATGATCAGCACGGCGATTATGTAACGCATTCACATCGGAGCAAGGACATGGTGTTAACTGCTGTTCGCACGCGGATTGAAGGGGCTGCGTAGGCCGTCAGGACCAACGGAACGCTGGCACTGCAGCGCGTGCGGGCCATCTATTCCTGCAGCTCTGTTTTCTTCAGGTTCGAAGTAGGAGAAAAATAGAAATCCCTGTAAACTAGCAATAAGCTCCTGCATCTGTATCACTAGTGTTTGGTAAACTTACATGTCTTGTCTCCTGTTTGTTGTAACATGTAACTTATGATAAATGCTTGATATTTGAATCAACAAGGGACATGTTGCTCTTTAGAAGTAAACTGTGGAAAGTTTGGTAGACTGCATAAATTTATCTGAGTTGTCACTGATCAAAATTTCCCCGGTTCTTGGATTGGCAGCTCAGGTTATTGATTGGCCGTTTGTATAACGATCTTCATGTCCTAGCCAAAACGAAGGAGAAGATGTGGACCTTTCTGAATTTGCCTCTTCAATTTTACTTCCATTTTTTTTGTTAGATTGATGTTTTTATTTTGTGGAAGTAAGCAATCAGATATTGGATGTACTATAAATGCAAGTTGCATTTTGCATTGAGGTTCTGTTATCCCTCGATGTTCCGTAGAGGAGGTGAGGTGATATTGCAGATGTGATTTATGGGGGTGGGGGTTAATTCACTGTTGTTCTCGGAAAGAAGCAGATTAGCAAACATACTTTTATTAATGTCGAAGCAGTGGCAATTTTAAGACATGTTCATTAATTACTGTTTGTATAAACGCATGATTACTTTGTAATTTATTACACAACGATTTCTGTCCTTTTCTTGGTACCAGGGAGTGCGTTATGGTACTTGCGTACAGTAGGTAAAAGAAATGCACGGAAGCTGGTGCCGTGCACTGTTACTGCTTTGTTCAAATGAAGGACGTACGCTTTGTACTAGAGTAAATGAAGAAACTCGGATCTGTTGTAGGCCATGTTTATATTGGTGTATGTTTTTAAGTTATATAAACGATCGGTTTCTTGATATGATTTTTCTATTTCTTTCGCTCGTATCTCACTCCAGATATAAAATAGTTCACGGACACATCATACATCCTACTGCTCTTACTCCCATCTACGCACGTATCTTCTTCTCATTTTCTCCACCGCCTGCATCTTCCTTCTAAAAAACTTCTTTCAGCTATTAGTATTCATTTTCAGCTAAAAACTATCAGCCACAACTAAAAATTATCTGTTGTAGCCAATCTGAACATGCCACTAGTTAGTCATGTCCTCTAATAGGGAAACTTTTGCTGAACTAATAGAAAGAAATATCTTTTAGAGAGAAGAGGTGGAAAAAGTGAATGAGAGATACGTGTGCGAGACGGGAGCGAGAGGGCTAGGGTGTGTAATAAACCCGTAACCCCACGCTTTATTCTCGGAGTGAGAGAAGTGAAGAACCCGATTCGAAAAGTTAGATGTTCATATTAACTTTTAGTTTCTTAAGTAGAAGTCAAAGTAGAAACTAATACGAACACCTCTTAGACCACTGGACTAGTAAACATTTTCACGTGTACAACTGGTAAAATAACTAAAGCTCATTTCAACAAAGAGAGAGAGAACTTAAACCCATTTGTTCAAAAGCAGTCCATCTTCGAAGGGCTTGTTCTTTTTTATTTTAGATTATGGCTTTTAGCTGCAGATTGTAATTTTTATGCTGTTTGTGAGAGAAAGTATAGAGTAACAGAAACTTGCGTGAGGTTTTGACTAATATAAATGAAGTCGCTACAGTTTATACTACAACTGAATTAAAAATACTCTGTTTAAAAATTAGTTACTATAGAAAAATTGAAAATTAACTTTTAAAAGCTAAAAAGAAGAGTCATTATCTCCTCTGTGCTTCTCGCTTATTCTGTCAACTTGTTGTGTTGATTCAACTTGCATTTCTTTTTTCTTTCACACTCTGGATGACCACTCTGAGCCGGCTCTTTCGTGCCAAAGCTGACTCCATACTTTGCAGTTTCACCATTTATAAAAGTAGTACCAAAACTATGAGCTTTCGCTGTTCCGGCATGCGATATGCTCAACCCTCCACTTTAGGTGATCCCGACTGCAGCACCGTACCTTTAAATTCAGAAAACAAGAATAAAAAAAAAACTCGACCTGCGGGGGGAAGAATCCCCCGGGTATTGCTTAAGAAGAAGGTCTTCTCATGCAGACCGAGAAAACCCCCGAATCTCTGCTCCACCCTTACACAGCGGCACCATCGCTCGACCTTGTGAGACTACCGACGGATCCTTTGGATCAACGCCTTGGCGGGGCCTTAGACCTGTGATTTGGTGTGGTAGCAGTCGAGGGGATTTTTTCCCCCAAGTCTGAAATTCGCTAGAATCAGAAAGCAATGCCCAATAACAAACGCGAGATCTGACTAATATGAAGCAATCCAAAAAAAAGTTGAGCGACAGAAATACAAGCACATGGACATGCGTGGTTTGTTTCCTTTCCACCGTCTTTTGTGTTTTTTCAAACAAGAATCTCACGCATTTGAAATGTGGAAATTTCAAATGGAATAGCACAAGGGTTAGTCCCAAATTTGTCCCATTAGATTAGAGATAAGCTAACTCGCATACTTTTTTTTACCAGTTACAGTGGACCACTAAACTCTGTTCGACATACCGATTTTAGTGCATGTTTAAAACACAGAAATTTTCATTAGAATTTCGCAGGAAACAATTCTATTTCTACAATAACTAGAAAAAAATAACACGTTCTAAACAGGACCTTCAAGTCTTCGGGGGCATTGAAACGACCAAAGCTTCTGACTTTTAGCTTTGGAATAGTAGCAGCTGGAAGTAAAAGTGGCTAAAAGTGAGGATGTTTGATTCAGCTGGAGCTTTTGGCATTTGCCTGAGCTGATTTGGTAAAAGATCCCATATCTCCACTCCACCACTCCCGTTGAGATGTCCGCCACTCCACTCCACCTTGGTCGAGATGTCCACCGCCATGATCCTCCGCGTCCTCCCGCTTCACCCACCACTCCCTCCCAAACACATGTTTGCCACTCCCACTCGACGCGGTGTCCTCCGTAAGGCTATTCATTCGGTATTTTCAGTAAATTCGGTTCGGTGGATAGGTATTCTCGGTAAATACGGTATTATCATTTGGGTAAATATGATATTTTAAAAATACGGTTCAGTATCGGTAAATACAAAATTATTTCAATATAGTATTAGTAAATACCATATTTACCAAAGTTGATGTGAATTGTGAAACAATATGACAATATTTTAGCACGGTGACAAACTAACAATGATCGATGACAAAAATATAGAAATTATAAACTACAGAACCACTAGATGACAACTAGAAGGGAATGAAAGACAAAAACAAACATGCACATATAGCAAACAAGTAAACAACAGCGGGCTAGAAGGGAATAATGCTGAATTTTTTTGTAATTCAGTTTGTTTAAGTTTCAGTCAGTTTTCTCGAAAAACTGAATTACCAAAAACCAGTTTTTTCGCAATACTAAATGCGGGTCAAACCGAGTTGACCGGCACGATTCAGATTGTTCGATTTGGTACAGTTGTGAACAGCCCTAGTCCTCCGCCATCGCCTCGTGGCTGATTATATTGAATATAATTAATTACTTTTTTAAAATATATAAATAAAACTCATTAACAGCAATAAAAAAAAATCAAAACAAGATCACAAGAGTGAGAAGAAAAATCATGTGAGCTGTTATTTTTGCCACGTGGCCGTTTGCCAGCCGTTTGATTGAGGGGACACGGAGGGGAACACCAAGAGAGGAACAGGGAAGCCTCGTTCGTGTTGATCGTCTAGTTCCCCTCGTTGCGTCCGGTGGTGGCTTCTCTCCTCACTTCTTCCGAACTCCCTAGTTCCATCCACAATCCCCAATACAGGGGGCGGAGATGGGCCTCGGGCCGATTGGGCAACGACCCGAGGCCCAGAAATAATAGCAGTGCAAAATTTTAGATACTATACCTAAAAAAAGTACTATACAATGATTGGGCTCGAGGCTTTTCGGTTGGCCCGAGCCTATTCCGTCGGCGCGAGCAACCAGCCCAGCAGCGGATGAGCGGCCCATCTCGCATTCGCGCCCCCACGGCCCAATGACTCCGTCTCCGGCCTACCCTAACCGCAGCGCCTCCGTCTCCAAAGGCGCAGCGCCAATCTCGCCGCATCTCCGTCTCTCGCCAGTTCGCGTTGCAGCCGCCTCCAGCAGCCGCATCTCCGCGCCTCGCGAGCGGCGACCGCCTCACCCCCCACCGCCTCTTTCTTCTCTCTCGCCTCGGCCGCGGCGGCGCGCGACCGCCTCGCCGCGCGCTCCTCTCCGCGGCTGCGCCGATCTCGCCGTGCCTCCTCTCCGCCGAGGAACCGCCCCGCCTCCTCTCCGTCGAGCCCGCTCGGCCGCGGCGGCGCAACACCGCCCGCCTCGGTGTCTCGTGACTCGCCGACGCCTCCTCTCGCGGCTCACCGCCGTCCGCCGACCGCCGTCCGTCCCACTTCTCACCGCCGCCCGCCGACCGCCGGTCGCCGCTCTCCGGAGGTGAAGTTCGACGACTTTCGTGATTGACTACCTCTGTGAATCTGTGATTGACTCATTGATTGATTGTTCATAAGTTAATTGTTTCAATAATCACTAATCGCAATGAGTTTCGTGATTGGTGAGCTTCTAAGATGAATCGAGTATCCGAGTATGAGTATGAGAGTATCGTGATAGTGTGACTTTGAGTCATGGAGTGATACTGTGATAGTATGATTTGATCATTTGAAGTGCGTGATATCGATACATATGATAGAGTATCGTGATAGCCGAGCTTCGCATCACCGTCTGTTTGAGACTTTAGTCATTGAGTATTTGAGTGATCGTGAGTCCGTGATCTGCGATTTGATCATTTGAAGTCCGTGATCTTGATACATATGAAATTATGAATTATGATAGAGTATCTGTGATAGTTGAGCTTCTGCATCACTGACTGTCTGTTTGAGACTTTAGTCATTGAGTGATACTGTGATAGTGTTATTAGTGTAATAGTGTGGTATGTTTATTAGACTAGTAGTCTATTAACTTGTTATTTAAATTTTTGCGATACTAGAATTAGAAATACATGATGAAGAGGACCAAGACATTGTCATCTTATTTTTGGGCCCGAGGCTCCAATAAATCTTGGCTCCACCACTGTTGCCAATACTAATATGTTTATCCCCAATCATCATCTATTTGGGCTTTTTCTTATTCAAATCAGAGGAGTGTTGGCATCTTTATCCGAATTCTCCTCACCAAAACCCCCTCAAACTTATGTAATATGGGGTGGCAGAAGATGCCGCAACGAGTTTATTCCTATTGATTGTGACGGATAGTTTGAAATTAAAACCGAATAGTAGAGTCTAAAAAAATGGTTTTTTTTTATAAAAAGAGTGTGTGATAAAAAAAGTGAGGGAGAGACACTAGTGACACGAGAGTAAGTGGAATAGTGTGATACATCCGTGACATATTGCTTTATCTTAACGAGATGAGAGTAAAAAGAGTGAGGAAGCTGTTTTAAAAGATCAAATATTTATATTAGCTTTACGCCCCGCTCATTTCGGTTTAAATTCTGGCTTTTGACTTATTTTTTACTACTTATAAAATTAGTCCTTTTCTGCCTTTTTTTTGCTTTTTTTTTTGAGTTTTTTGCCGTTTCTTTTTTCGTATTTGTTTGCATTATACGAGATGGGTTAACAAATTTTTTCTATTTTTATTTTTTTAAAAAAATTAATTATGCTAAATAAATCATCATCAGCTGCAATACAAAATAAGCCAATTATAATAAAAATAAACCATAAGCTAAATTTATTCAGCCCAAATAAACACCCCTTGGACTTTTCTAATCAAAAGCTACAATCAATATGAACCAGTCCTACGAGTATGTTTCCAGGAAAACTTCTTCTTAGACCTCCTGCCAAGTGGCAGCAAAGCTACTGCTCGTGCCATGGTTGACAAATGGAGCTAGCACGGCGGCCTACTTTCGGCTACGCCTCCCTCGGCCGGTTCTCAACAACAACTTGACGTTCGCCGCCGTCGTCTTCAACCAAAATCAGCGGCGTCGCCCTGATCGACGACCGCAGCCGATGCCACAGACTCAGTCGGCACAGCAAATCCAGGTCGTCAACACGTGGAAGAGAGAACACAAGAACACTGGACAGGCGTTCTGGATGGCAACTATGTAATTTTCTCTTTTCTTAAGGGCAATGCTGTAATTTTCGGGATGTACTATACTCATTTAGGTTAAATGCAAACCTGGGGTGGCCCTTTTGGGCCGTATAACCTTTTTTTTTTTAAAAAAGAAGTAGGCCCACCTGGCATCAACATATCAATTAAGAGTAATGCCTAAATAAAGTCTGGGTTCAGTTGAGACACTTATTGGCTTTTGTCATTTGCTGAAGTACCTCATTTTAAAGGAAAAATTGCTCCCATGCCACACAGTTTAATGGCGTTTGTTAAAATGCTCTATGATATCTCACTGACATGCGGGTCCAGGGCCCACATGTCAGTGAGACATCATGGGGCATTTTAACAAACGCCATTAAACTGTGTGGCATGAGAGCAAATTCCCCCATTTTAAATGATACGTCCTTATAAAGTGGACCAATAATTTAATTATAGTAGATACTATATTAATTTTAGCTACATCAATTAAAATTATATATAATTTTCTCACTTTTTATAATCTCTTTTATGGCTTGTCAAAATTTAAAAGACATATGACCCCACTCAAAACGGCTTAGACTTAATTACGTCAAATAAACCACCATCAGCTACAGTACATTTTAATTAACTATAATACTTTTTAAGTATTAGGGCATCTGTAGTGTATAAAAATAGAGGGTCTTAAGCCATCTTAAGGTCAACCTTATACATTACAGAGGTGACCTTAAGTAGGCTATAAGAAAAAAAAGGCTTAAGGTTGGTCCTCAAGCTAAAGACCTGGCCACAAGCATTAAAATACAATTTTTCTTTATTTGCCAAGTGGGACCGTCTTAAGGCCCCTTGGGTTATATACACTATGAAATCAGCCTTAAAGTTTAGATGAGATCCACCTTAAGACCCTTTAAATTATATATATTACAGATGCCCTAAGCTACTAAAAAAAGTCATTTTGAGGACCTTATAGGCTCTAAAGCTAAGTCACTTCCGTCCAATCCCCGAGAAGGATAGAGAAAAAACACACAAAACAATCCATAGATTTCTGAGAACTCGGGAGAGAGACAAGGAGAGAGAAAAGGAGGCTTTAATTCGAACGCTCTTGCCTCCTCTCTCGAGCCCTTCACCACAGTGGCATCACGCACGCTAAGCCCAATCATCCGAGATCAAATCCTCTGGCTTGGCCTCCCATTTCGATTCCTCCTCCCCCCCTGAGGTAGTGCGTTCTTCTCACTTGTTTTATTTTGTTTCCTTGAGGGGGGTGGGGGTTTGGAGGGAAGTTTGGATTTCTATGTGATTTTGAGGTGCACCTGTGGTTTTTGGTTCGGTTATGTTCAAATGTGGGCGTGAGATCGGGAATGTTGGTGTCTCATATGCGCGGTGGTGGCTGTCGATTAGGGTTTTTGCCTTTTTGGTCGGTCCCTTTGTGGAATTTCTCGGCATTGGGACTGAAGTGATTTATCCATATCAAAATGTGCTCATTTCTTGGCTAAAATTGCCTCTCTCTTTTCCCTCATTGGTGTGTGTTCCGATTAGGAAAGCTGCAAGCGCTGGTTGATTGATCCATTACATTTTTGGCATCTCTTTGCGGCGCAGTTGTGAATCTTTGTTCTCCTTGTGCTAAGTTCTAATGATTTGTGCGAGTGTGAGACTGTTTTTTTAGACCGAGTGTGGAGCTATTTCTTGCTTAAAAGATTGATCTTGAAGTTGTTCTTTCTTTTTGCTGCTGTATTAGGCACTTAAGCTCGAGATACCGCGGGTGTCTGCACAATTCGATGGAATTTGACAGGCTCAGGCTGCTAACATCTGATTTGGAGTTATGATGTGTTGTTCTAATTAGAGTTATGCCTATGTCATTCTGATATGGTAGACTCATAATTTGGTTGCTCCACTGTTTCTGTATTCCCACTGACAAGATCAGGGTTTCTGTCAATCGGCAAATCATTAGAGCTCCTGCATGTTGTCAGCATTTCTTTACACAAGGAGGAAAGATGCTTTATGCGATGAACTGCCCTTACTCTTCTCGTTTGGGTGGTTCATTGCAACCGTAAGTACCTTCTGCTTTGGGTGCAATACAAGGTGTAGTGGTGTCGGACCCTAGATTAGCAACCCTAAACCCTCTGTGTTTCCACCACATTATCTTGGATCAGTAGATAGTAATACACAGATATATTGTTGGATCATACATTATACATCGTATGAACCATACCAAACATTTATATTATATGTCAGTTTAAATACCCTATATCGAGTAGAGTTTATATAATAGGCAGATCAGGCCAAATGTTACATTATAAGTAGACAAAAGCAAAAACGGAAGTGCAAAGCAAAAGATGAGCCACACCTAGCCACAGGCAAGCGATTGGGGGTAAAAGATATCAAACTACTTTCTAAGGTTTGGATAATAGATATGCACATAATCACCATTAAAGTCTACCTAGCTAAGGTAAGGACTAGACTACTAGATAACAACCTAATCTCTACCGTCTTCTTCTCTGTTAGGTCCCAAAGCAGCGTAGTAGGCGTAGTGATCTCGATCGGCCGGTTCTGAACAGTGTTCAAGAAGGCGGCCATAGGCCTTGTGTAGGCGCTAGGCGGCACCCCGTTGCTACGCCTTGCCCCTAAGAAGGGTGGCTAGGCGGGGAGATGCCTAGTCGGTCCAAGGCGGGTCAAAGGCGGGCTCAGCGCGGCGCCCTCCCAGGCGGATGTGGCAGCGTAGTCGGGGTCGGCGGGCGACTAGATGGGCAAAAGTGCTAGAACAGCATGGGAGGTGGAGCACAGCCATGTCACACTGGACGCTACCACCGCCTCCGCCTCGCCGCAATACACCATGCCGCCTCTGCCTCGCTGAAATCCGCCGCGTCGCAACCGAGGTCCGTTCCGCTTCCGCCTCCTCCCCCCTTGTCGTCTTCCGTCGTTCGCCTCCCCTCCCCTTCGCACGTCTCCCCTGAATCTCCCCCGTCTCCCCTCCGACCTCCCCTCTGCCGTCTCCTCTCCGCTGGCCTCACAGGCTCACAGCCTCACCTCCCCTCCACGCCACGGATCTACGGGAGAGGTGGGCTAGCTGGCGAGGGAAGGCGAGGGCGACGGCAGAGGCTAGAGGGGAGAAGGTGAGGGGAAGAGAAGGCACGCGGGAGAGAGAGGCAAGGCTTGTGGGGGAGAGGGCCCGGCGTGTGTGTGTGCGCCATGCGCGGTGAGAACGGGGGGAGAGAGGAGATAAGGGGCTGCGTGTGTGGTGACTGGCGAGAATGGAAGAGAAAGAAGCTATAGGGGGGAGAGGAAAATGGGCCGGTGGGCCGACTATAGGTATAAATGGGGTGAAGGACTAAATAGGTTAGGAATTAAGGCACGGGCCAAATGAGAAAATGAACCAGAACAGAAAAAGAAGAAAATAAAATAGAAATTATTATACCTTATTTTTAATTGCCTAGGCGGAGCCTAGGCGTTAGGCCCCACCTCGCCGCCTACCTAGCGCCTAGCGTCTTTTTGAACATTGGTTCTGAATTATTTTAGTGAGCGAGAGTGAGCACAAACAACTGTGCTCTGCAAGCCAACACACATAATACAATATTATAGATGCAAGATATAAGAAAGGAAGGTAGGCTTGGGTTCTTTTATTAGCGAAATGCCGAAGTTGAAATACCATAAATAGAAATCCTAAGACTTAGTATTTTTAACTAAACCATGTTTTTCTAAAGAGTGTGAAAGTATGTAATAATAGTAGTTCATGTTCTATCCATCTGTTATAGGTTCCTACCACCATATGCTATTTTAGTTATTAGGGTACCATCACCCATTATAATCACTGGGTTCTATCCACCCAGAGGAAAATTAACTCAGGGTTCTATCCACCCTTTGTACCTTTTCATCCCACCCACATAAATTCTTTTATAAATAGACACTAAATCAAGTAACTTCCCATGCTTGCTTATGATTGTGAGGATGGCTGTTCGAACAGTTTTCACTTTGTAAAGGTCGCACACTTTACCCACAAGAAATAATTAATTTGTTATATTCCACATGTTTCCTTAGACATGTGAATCAAGAAAATTACTACAAGGTCTTTACGATGCATCTTCTCAACGAGGCTACACTCGCTAAGATTTCACCGCAGTGGGGTTTTATCTACCACAAGGCCCCCTTTTGCGCCACACGTCCGCTTCTATCCAGCGACTCAACCCGTGTTCCACTAGATGGCGCAACCTGCAATGAGTTTATATAAATTAATTAGTCAAGTCATATCCATTATAGATTTGTGGTTGTATTGTTTTACATTAGAAAGTCGTCACAAGATTCAGTCCATAAAGTTATCTGAGCAGCTCTATCACAAATCACACTCTTGTGCTTCATTTGCACAAGCCCCACTTACCACCCGCCCAGATATAAAGCAATTTAGAGTTTTAGAATTCCAAAATACCATTTTATAGTTTAACATACCAGTCATGTCCATCCAATGGCTGCCCAAGTCACGGTTTTCTGTTTGAGGTTTAGGTCTATGGATGTTTAGTGGCATTTCAGAAAAATGAAGTTTAGTTTTCTGTTTGAGATTTATGTCTATGGGTGTTTTGTTTGGATCTGAGCAAATGAAGTTTACTTTTGTGTGTTCCAAATAAAAGTGAGGTAATTTGATTAGGCAATGATTTTTGCGAATAATAAAAAATGAACTTTTACTTTGGTAATTATCTTTCTTGTTAACTTTTATGCCTAATTTTTCCCATCTCTACCTCTTTCTTTCAGGCAGGATTCTATACCTGTAGGTTTGCCCATGGCATCAGCTGCTTATCTTGATGATACCGATGCTGAAGTTATCGATCCTCCAAAGAATGAGGAGATGTTGGATGTTACTGAACTTGTTGGTGATCATATCCAGCATTCACCAAAACCAAATGTGACAGCTTCTAGCAATGTGCGTGAGCTACTGGAATGCCCTGTGTGTTTGAATGCCATGTATCCTCCAATTCACCAGGTATGCCTTGTTAGTTGTTACTAAACTTATAGTACTTACATTTAGCTGAAGCATCTAGTTGTATTATACTGGCCTTGATCTAGGCTTTTAGCATGCCGTTTATACGTCAATATATGTTTCCAGGTAGGGACTTGGTGTAGTAAAAGAATACAAATATTTTGATTTAGCTTTAATTTAGTCAGAACTAAGATAGGCTCTGTTTGAATTTTTTATGAAGCCCTTTCACACTAACAGGTGCCCTCCTTCCCTCCCTTCTTTTCTAATTACCACCCCAAGCACCAGGCTCACCTGTCAGTCACTCGATACGAACATTTTGGACTTACACATTGCAATGCTCTTCCTTTTCCTTTTCCACGTTATCTGCAAGTTCTGTAAATTGTTTCTTGCCAAATGACTCCTATCCAAGGAGGATCTGGCATCATGGTCCAGTGTTTTGAACTTACACTGCATATTCTTAAGCCCTGAAAAGCAAGTTTAATTTGTAGACACATCATATAACAATGTTTTTCGCATCTGTGTGTGCAGTGCTCCAATGGTCATACTCTATGTTCTGGATGCAAGCCAAGGGTTCATAATCGCTGCCCAACTTGCAGGCATGAACTGGGTAACATAAGATGCCTAGCTCTGGAGAAGGTGGCTGCATCGCTAGAGCTTCCATGCAAGTACCAGAACTTTGGGTGCTTGGGAATATACCCATACTATTGCAAGCTGAAGCATGAATCACAGTGCCAATACAGGCCCTATACTTGCCCATATGCTGGATCTGAATGCACTGTCGCTGGTGACATTCCATATTTAGTAAGTCACTTGAAAGATGATCATAAGGTTGACATGCACAATGGAAGCACCTTCAATCATCGTTATGTTAAATCAAATCCTCATGAAATTGAGAATGCCACATGGATGCTTACGGTAAGTATCACCAATCTCTGTATTTTACGATCCAGACACTTTACAAAGTTCATGTTACTGTGATTGTACGTGTAAATTTTGATTGACCTGGATATTTAGTACACTGAGTATGCTAGAACTAATTATAGAATCTTTGTCCAGGTTTTCAGCTGCTTTGGCCAATATTTCTGCCTGCACTTCGAGGCATTCCAGTTGGGCATGGCGCCTGTCTACATTGCCTTCCTCAGGTTTATGGGAGACGACACTGAAGCTAAGAACTATAGCTACAGCCTGGAGGTTGGAGGCAATGGTCGTAAGATGACCTGGCAAGGTGTCCCTCGAAGCATCAGAGATAGCCACAGGAAAGTTCGGGACAGCTACGATGGGCTCATCATCCAGCGGAACATGGCCTTGTTCTTCTCCGGTGGTGACAGGAAGGAGCTCAAACTGCGGGTTACTGGGAGAATTTGGAAGGAGCAGTGAATCTCAACAGCTAAGCACGATTGTCCATTCCAGTGCCCATGAATCATGGACCGAAGATGACGTGAAGCTAATGCGTAAGCGAATTGCTGCGAGAATTTAGGACCAGGTAATCTTGTAGGCTGTCTTAGCTACCATTCTTCTAGTAGTTCAAATTATTTTTATTGGATGGTTGTCTTGTGAACCGAGGTGGTACTGATGTTGAGCTGAAGGCAAATCCCTTTTTTGCTTTGAACTTCGCAACAGTTGCCCATGGTGCCGCTGTAGCCTGTAGGCGAATCTTGATGGCGATTCCTGAAATGTAAATGATGCAGCTCCCCTCTGTATGAGACTCGCATCAATATCAGCCCACCATTGTTTCTGAATTCTGATGTTGAACTGGCAATCTGCAGCTGCTCCTATTACATGTTGATTCTTGAGACAGTAGATCAGTCAAGATAGGGGCGAATCCTGCCGCCGATGCCATCCCGCGCTCGTATATTCGTTTACCGGCGACCGCCGCCACACCGCACGTCCGCGCTGCCTCGAGATGTCTCGGCCGCGCGTGCGCTGTACACCGTGCGTTGTGCCGCCACTACATGGCCATGACCGAGCCGGCCGCCTCGAGTTGGGCGGCAGCTCGTTAGCGAGAGGCTGGGAGCACAGTGGCGGCGCGCCTTTAGGGCCTGTTTGGTTGGCGGATGAGTTGATGCAGGCTGTATGAGCGTGGCCAGGCTGAGGAGGGAAGCTCCTCAGACTGGCTCTAGTTGTTTTTTTTTTGCATCTGTTCGTGCAGATTCTCTCCTCTCCGCAGCTAACTAAACATCATCTCCCTACATACGCAGGTGCGAGCCACTCCGCATGCAAGCAACCAAACAGGCCCTAAAGCGTTGTCGGCTAGGCCGTGGTGCATCTCTGGGGGGTGGGTGGCACCGGCGTTTCGGCGAAGGAAAACGCCCGGCCGCTGCTGTCACCAGCGGCGAATACTCGCGCTATGTATGTCTCTATGGTACAGCGAAATCGCCCTCTCGCTCGTCAGCTGCTGCTACCTGTACCGCCTGACTTGCATGAGGTAGCAGTGGGCGTCAGATCTACACCGGCATCAAATTGCTTGTGCATGGATGATTCAAGTATGATCCCGCTGGGATACAAAATGTGAGCATAAGGTGATTGTATGCTGTGATTTTGGATTGAACCAGATGAGTGGGGAAAGTGCTTGAAATTAGCTTCTTTTTTTTAGATTAAGGAATACAACATTCCGACCTTCATCATCCACAAGTGAATGAGTACAGCCAATTCCAATACACTCATAGTACTTAGACTACAAACAACCACATAGTCACAGGAGCGCTTCACACCTTGTTAAAAAAATAACACCGACTCTTCTCATCTGTTTCGTCTTCTTGGAGCGCTTCCTCCCTCCACCTCCCACCCTCCGCCCGGATCCCTCCTCCTCGCCGTCGCCGGAGCGCGCCACCGGTCCCCGGTGGACGCAAGGAGGGCGGCGGCGGGGCTTTTTTTACCTTCCCCTGCTCTGCTCGGTGGGGATTGGTGCTTTGGTCGCGAGATCCCCGGTAGCGGCTCCCCTCGCCGGCGGCAGATCCGGCGGCCTGGTGGCCGGATCTGGCGTCCTTCGGCTTGTCGGCGCCACGGAGAGCTCCTGAGCCATGGGGCGACGTAGCCCGCGTGGAGGAGGAGGGCGTGGAGCACGCTAGGAGGGAGGCGGAGGAGCGCGGTGGCGCCGGCGGCGGATCCGGCGGCCTGGTGGCCGGATCTAGTGTCCCTCGGGTGGTGGCGCCGCGGCGGGCTTCCGTGGTGCGGCGAGGCCTGCGCGGAGCAGGAGACCATGGAGCGCGTTGGGGGGAGGCGGAGGAGCGTGGTGGGGTTGAGGAGCGGCGGGTCCCGGCTACGGCCCCCCTCGCTGGCGGCGGATCTGGCATTCCTCGGAGGCGGCGTCGCAGCGGGCTCTCGAGCCGTGGAGCGACGAGGCTCGCGCGGAAGGGGAGGCCGTGCAGCGGCAGCCTTTTGTAGGCGGCAGCGGCGCGAGGCGGAGGCGGCCTCGGGAGTGGTAGCGGCTCCTGGTGGTAGGGCGTGGAGGCGGCCTCGGGCGTGGGCATCCTCTCCGGTGGGCAGAGCCTTGCGATGGCGGGTGGCCGGCGTGAGGCGTAGCAGCGGCCGGAGCGAGGCGGCGATGGCGGCCTCAGCGCGGGTGGCGCCGGTGGGAGGAAGGCGGCGGCGGGTTGATTCGGTCTGCGGGCGGCCGGCCGGCGGCGGCGGCCTCACCGAGGTGGCGCAGAGAGGATCTGTATACCGCTTTAGTGACCTTGGCGCCAGCTCACGGCGGCGCGACTGAGCGGAGCGCGGATGCGGCCGGGGATGCACGCGGAGCGACGCCGATGGGTGTTTTGAGGTCAGGGCGAAAGCTTGGACGGCGACGTGTGCGAACGCCGCTTCCTCCTTGGAGGCGTCCTCTATGTACCTCTTCCCCGGCTCCCCCCATCCGGTAGTTGATTGCAGGTGAAAACCTTTCCCATGGTGGACTGGCGGCGTCAGCGCCGTGGGCGTTGTTTCCTTCATGAAGGCGTCGTTAGACAATTTCAGCTCCGATGATTGGCGCCTTGCCGTTTGGCTCTGTGCAGTTCGCCAGCTGCTCTCGGCACTGTGTCTTCTCTCATCTCCTGACCTGCTATACGGCGTTAGAAGGTCCGAGGAAGGTTTGAGGTGTTGGCAGAAGAGAGAGCTATTTGAATGAAGAAGTTGAAGTGCTGCCTGTTGAGCATCGAGGTGTAGCATCGAGTGCTGCTGTCTTCACTAGAGGAATACAGTCGCTTGATGAAGGCAACAAAGAGTTTGATTTTATTTAGCAAGTTGTGTAATAAGGTAGGAATAGGACTGGGACTTGAGTTCCGTTTCTTTGTTCCGTGTTTTGTGAAATTAGCTTCTAGTCAGACATAAGATGATGTCTGATTGCACCACCCAACCAAATAGACGTAACTCAAGTATGGTTAATGACAGTGGTAGGGGAAGGTAACAGCCATGCATTCCAGTGTGCCTTCGTTAATAAACAAGAGTCAACTCACACAATCCAAACGAAATCAAAATATAACACCAAGGCGTTGTGGAATCTTAGAGATCAATACAATGGTCAAATTATCAATGGAATGGACTGTTCTTTTTAGTTTTTTAAAAGTTGCTTTTCGATTTTTTTTACAGTAACTAACTTTTAAACGAAGTGTATTTTCAAGACGATGTCTATAAGTTAATTGTAATACATACTTTAGCGACTTCATTTATATTAGCCAAAACCGCATGCGAGTTTCTATTACTCCGTACTCTCTCTCACGAATAGTCCAAAAGTTATAAACTGCAGTTAAAAGCTATAAACCGAAACTAAAAAGAACAAGCCCAAAAACCCTTTAAAATGTCGACAAAACAGACAAGAATTCACATTATTCGACCGTGCATGAGATTTCCTGATGTTGACAGTGCTCTAGATAGCTGTTTTTCTCTTGTTTTCTTTATATGTGACAGCTATTTTGACTAAAGAAATCCAACCTAGAGCAGCCTTGATAATATTAACAAAATAAAATTATTTGAAGAAGTAACGCCCCTATTTAAAAGAAAAAGGATAAAAAGGAAACTCAATGGGACGAGACTGACAAAAAATCATATTATTTTTATGTGTTTATTTTGAGCTCTCCAAGCCTTCTTCGATCCACTGTGTAGAAATACACCATTACCACAACATGCCCGCGACTGACTCTTAAATTCCATCATATAACATAAGTATTCTGCCTGACCAGGTCCATAGGCATTAGGCTACAAAATTTCATTTGGCAAGTAACCACCAAATATATTGACTGCACCTCTCTATCAATAGACATGAAGCACATAATGTCCTCACCCTCGAATCCTTGATCCTTGTATTTGCAAACTAGAATATAGTGGCGCATTCGAATATATTTCCAGGGGATAATAGCAGTAAACATTTGCTCCATTCATTCAGTGGATATCCTTTCTCAATTTCAGTGGACAAACTAACCAGGGTCCAGGGAACATAAACATTTACAGTATTGAACTTACTCCTGATTTTATCCAGAGTATTTACCATGTCATGCATTCTTTTCCGTGTTTATTCTGAGGAAAGGAAACTTCAAGTTAATAAATAATCTTCTTCAGAACCAGTGAATGCCAATACACGGGGCGGTCAGAATTCCATAGATGTACTAAATCTTACAAGATGCAATGAACTTGTAGTTGCATCAATCAAAAGTTAATTCTGAATGAATTTGAGAAAGAACTCCCTAAGAACTTTATGTGGGGACTACCGGTCACAAAGCTATATTCAAGATTAGCCCGGCCATAAAGAGAACAAAAGGTAGCTCTAAGTTAGAGAACAGCTAAAGAACAACATGATTACAGTTAAGGAGCTTTAAGTTAGTACAGTTGGATCATTTCCAGATCACATTGCATTGAGCTGCAGAAATGTATAGCCATCTACCCAGGAAGAAAATTAATCAAAGCATGCATAAGATGAATTCAAGCAAGGAAAAGTAGAGGGCAAGTAAGAACTAGACAAGAATTGAACACCCCAAGCTCAAGTATTTACATTAATTAACTAGTATCAGTGCCAATCTTCCATACATTACATACATACAAGCACCAGTTCTTATTCTTCAATCGCCCTCACCACATGGCGATTTTGCAGCAAGGAGCCAAGAACAATTCGTTCTCTTCCATGAGCGGCAAATCCGATACCCAAATGATCGGATGCACACAAATCCCACACCAAGAAACCGAAAGGCGCCTCCTTTCTTGGCTCTACCACCTCTAATCCATTAATTAGCAGAGCGAATCGAATGGGAAAGGTCGCATCTTTGGCGATCAAGAACAGCAATTACGGCAGCGTACCAATCCGTTCTCGTTGCAATCGCCGCAGCGGTGGACGCGGTCTTCCTCCTCAACGAATACCTTGCGGCTGCCGCCGCAAGCCGGGCAGGGGACGAAGCGGACGCCGCCGCAGGCGTCGCAGACGAAGGCTGGGTCCTGGCCGGCGGCGCCATCGAGGAGCCGCCGGAGCTCGCCGGTCTCATGCAACTGCCGGACCTCGTCGGCGCCGCCGACGAGGCGGCCGCCGATGAAGAGATGCGGGAGCGAGAAGGCGCGGCCGCGCGCGGCGAGCAGCGACTGCAGCTCGCGGCGGAGCGCGGCGTCCATGGACACGTCGCGCTCGTCGACGGCCACGCGAAAGCCCCGCAGGATGGCGCGCACCGCGCAGCAGTCCGCGAACGTGCGCCGCACGCCCCGCAGCGACGTTGTGTAGAGCACCACCGCCTGCGGCCTCGCGCGGGGCTCGTCGGTGAGCTGGTGCCGCCGCCACTTGGCCGCCGGCGGCAGCAGCCGGTGCCCCTGGTGGTGGTGGTACGTCAGCGACCGCGCGAAGTGGAACGGCTTCTTGGCGCAGCTCCCGCTCCCTCCACCGCCGCCACCAGCTGCGGCAGACAAGCTGCAGTCTTCCTCCATCTCACCTCGCCGGCGTACAGCCGCAGATGCCGCCGTAGCAGGTGAGGTCAGGTTCTTGGCTATGGCGGTTACCTAGAGGAGAGGAAAGGGAAAAGAAAGTGAATCGGGAATGCGAGGAATGGAATTAGCCGGGAAGGTGGGGTTCCGTGGCGTATATATATTTTCTTGTGATGGTGGAAGTTCGGACGGTATTTCTTGTTGCTTTTGTTTGCTTTCCTTTTTTTTTTCTCTACTTCTTTGGTGTTGAGTTAATGGTAGGCAATGCTAAATTGCCAATAGTACTAGCACTACTAGTACTATATTTTTGTGAATAATATTGATTAATTAGTTCACTAACAAATCAAGAAATGGAGGCTGTTTTGAGTTGGAACCAGAAAGGTGCAATGGTAGTAACCTTTTTCTGTTGCTTTTTTTTTTTTAATTTGGAAGCATTTGTTTCTTTG
Source organism: Dendrocalamus sinicus (assembly GCA_036346575.1). Taxonomy (NCBI): domain Eukaryota; kingdom Viridiplantae; phylum Streptophyta; class Magnoliopsida; order Poales; family Poaceae; genus Dendrocalamus; species Dendrocalamus sinicus. The sequence goes on along the minus strand of CM070660.1, from coordinate 1,911,069 downwards.
GTCAGTTTTGTTAGTTGCTAGTTTGTGAATGGAGCAGTTGGTTAGTGGGTATGAGTGTTGGATCTGTTCTTTTAATCTGCGGTTTATATCTATTGGCTGTTCTTCAGCCTGTGGGCATGGCAAGGCCCCGCTCGTTTCGGTTTTAGCTTCTGGCTTCTGTCTTATTTTTCACTATTCATAAATTTCGTCTTTTTCTGAACTTTTGGCTTTTTTGAGCTTTTTTACCGGTTCTTTTTTCCCGTATTTGTTTGCATTATACGTGATGGGCTAATATATTTTTTCTATTTTATTTTTTTTAAATTTAATTATGCTAAATAAGCCTCTGTCAGCTATAGTGTTTTTTCAGTCAGTTATCGCATTTTTCAGCCATAAACCACTCAAAAAAAGCCATATTGATCACAGCCAAAGGAAGGAAGGTTCACAGTGCTTTTTGTTTGAACAACTGGAAGGAAGGTTCTTGAATATGTTGTGCTCAGCCTCAACAAGAGGCTGTCACTTTCTCTCCTCTTTCTCTATATTTCCTGTGGCCATATTCTATTGCAGTGCAAATAGGAAGAAGTCAAGAAGTAGAACATGGTTATTAGTTCGTTTTCAGTCAGGAACTTCCAATTGGAGAGATCATCTAACTGAAAGGTTTTGACAGTGTAAAAAAATACAGAGAGACATGTTCTGACAAGAAAAACTAATGGTACTCCTATGTCTGACATACTCAACGGTGTTGCCTCCATTTGTATGCTTTCTTTCTGCATAGTTGGGGCAGGGCAGATGATTGTTCAACTCACAATAAATTTGCATGAGTACCAATGTCTGCAGCTTGAGAAACACAGGATCCCACACAGTACAAAATGTTGTTTAGGCTCTAGGAAGCATGGAGGGCCATCTAAACTCAATGCAAACCCTGCAAACCCATGAGCATGGTCCAGGATCATGGACCCAAGCATCCAACTCCCATGACTTATTTTTTGGGCCCCCGCCGGTAGTCTGGCATCCTAGCTGTTCTTTATCAATGCTACATAGATCGATTGATGCGTTGCTGGTTATATCGGTTTTATGGTGAATAGTTGGCAGCTAGAGCTAATGCCACTGTTGTCTGACTAACTCAAATGAAGAGAAATTTAAGGATTTAGATTTGGTTAAGCTAAGCTAGTAAGCTACTGCGGTAATTTGGAGTTCTATGCTAACTTAATTCGATACTTCAAGGACCTTGATGCCATTGCGACCAAATGCAAGGAATATCTGAGGCCAAAAAGAACCAAGACAAATATCTGAAACCTGAATGGGGAAGGCGTCCTTCCGACGAGAGCTTAGCTGAAAGAGCCGCCTACACGCACGAACGACGACGACTACAAAAACTCAAGCTCCATATTTTACGACAGTTTCGTTTGTTGCAGTTGATTTGGTCGTTCCACGCGGTTGCGTTCGAACCGCGTTCGTCAGACTTTTCCAAACGCTGAGGCATTTACCAGATTAAGCCTGAGGATACAGACTAACAAATTCTCCAAATTTTAGACCATAGCAGCTAAGACAACACCAATCTTGTTGTTTTCGCTGCTGCACGTAAATCAGACCTGGAAACCAATCAGATAGAGCTTAAAAACACTGAGGTCGCATTTAGTTCACTAATTTCCAATTGTTCTGTTTCCTACGACCATAGTATGCACACAAGGCAGGAAAGAAAATAATTGGGATTCGTTATTTTATCATACATATAGCAATATATATAATTTCTAAGTAATATTATGCTAAATAATAACGTGTCCGACAATCTTTAATATTAATACTTCAACATAACCGATGGCAATGTATGATAATAAAGAAAATAGTGATCAAAATGCTTACCAACATAAAGAAGTATTTTTTTCTCGAAAACGCAGGAGAGCTGCATTTCATTGAAATAAGAAGAAAACGGGCTAGAATCCCAGATACAACAGACACAAACCCAACACCAACAACAACCAGCAAACACAGCACTCCAAGAACATGGGCCAAAGACCAAACAAACAACCACAAGAACTAGGCGCTTAGGTTCATAGCTGCAATCAAGAGAGAGATCCCTTAGCTCCAGCTAATGCCCACAGCGCGCTCTTCCCGCTAAGATCAACAATTGGGTCATATTCGGGATGCCTTATCGAACACACATCGATTTGTGCTTCCAAATGAGCCAAGCTCCTAGGATGATGAGAGAATTGAGGCCCCGCTGAACTAGACCGGACGTTGTGCACGACTCTCTCCCACCAAGCCACAAAGGATCGGTCATCGGGTTGAGGAGCAAGAGAGTGGAGCCCAACTTGTCGCAAGAAGAGGAACTGAACTGTCTTGCGAAAACACAAGATGTGAGGAGGTGATTGATATCCTCGTCCTCCCGATCACAAAGCGGACATTGCTCAGCTTAGGCAGCCCTCGCCGCCAAAGTGGTGCTGTCCAACAGCGGTTATGAGCAACCAACCACATAAAGAAATGACACTTAGCCGCGCCAAGTCTTCCAAATGATCTCTCTGGTCCAAAGGTTTGAGCACCCAAAAAGACTCTCATATGCTGATTTGGCGAGTACATTCCGTTGGATGAGAATCTCCACACATGCTTATCCTCGCAGAGTTGCAAGGAAAATTCGGCAGAACATCCCAAAGTGCAGAAACTCAACCAGAGCTACCACCGAGAGAGCTCCACGCAGATCCGTGACCCAAGTATTATTAGAAAGCCCTTCCTGACGGTGCCAATTTTGATTCTCCTCTTAGACACAAGCAGCTAGCGTGTTTGGGGCTAAGTCGACAATACACCGCCCATGGATCCACCTATTCGCCCAAAACAGCGTTCTCGAGCCATTACCAACCTCGTGATCAAAGCAATCGAGAAAAAGCCTGCACTGAGATGGTACTTGAAGAGGTAGAGATGCCCATGGGCGGTGAGGTTCTGCTTTTTGAGCCAAACCCACCTCATTCTAAGAGACCAAATCAACCGCTTAAGATCGAGATCCCTAGACCTCCAAGGTCATGAGCTCGCACACCGTACTCCAAGCCACTAAACAATGTCCTCCCTGCATCTCTACGACCTCTCCAAAGAAAGCCCTCCGAATTTTATCCACTTCCTTGATAACCCAATTTGGAAAATCCACACCATAGCCGATAGATAAGCATTCTGTTAGCACATATTTGACCTGAACTAAACGTCCCACCCTTGTCATGAGATCAGCTTTCCAAGTCGGTAATCGATCCGCCAACCTATCAATAAATGGTGAAAGTGTTCTTTCTTAAGCTTGGCCAAAGAGAGGTAAACCAAGGTATTTACAAGGGAAATCAGAGACGCCACAGGCAGTAATTGTTGAATGGTTTGAAGCTCGTAATCACCACACCTTATTGGCGTAACATTACTTTTTGGAGGTTCGTTTGAAGGCCGGATGCATCGCCAAACAGCCATAGAATGTCCAAAGCAACAGCAATGTCTGAGGCCTCCGGGTGGAGGAAAACCACAACATCGTCAGCATACAAGGAAATCCGATGATGAAGTGAACGGTGAGAAAGAGGTTTTAACAGTCCTTCACTAGCTGCCTTAGAGAAAAGAAAACCAAGAACATCCATAACTAGGATGAAGAGCATAGGTGATAAGGGGTCCCCTTGCCGCAGCCCACGTCTGTGATTAATGCTCTGACCTGGAACCCCATTTAAGAGGATTTGAGTAGAAGATGTATGATAATAGCATTAGTTAGTTGCAGTAAACTGAAGGAACTAAGGGCGAAATCACAGACAAAAGTTGATTGGCGTTGATAAAATACATCATTCGATTTCAATGGCTTGTTAAAAGAGAACATATAGCATTATCTTTTACTATTTACGTTCTTTTATGTTCATGTAGCGATGAACCATAATATCATTGGTAATTTCCGTCAATTCTTATTCCTCCACATGGTAAATAAATATATCATTCACGAAATCATCACTAATTAATTAAAAAAGTTAATTAGATAATTGTATATTCAATAGTTCAAGAACAATATAATAGAAAAATACGTCCAGCGGCTTACTTGATATTGTGATCAAATACTATTTATATCCGATTTACAACAAACAAGGTCAATATTCCAAAAATCAAAATTAAAATCATAAGTCTTAACCCTATAATTCAACAAAAATCAATCAACAATCACCACATTAAGGCAGCGATCAACATGGCTGCAGCTACAGTGCTGCGGGCTTATTTGTCACTATTCATAAGTTTCGACTTTTTCTGAATTTTTGGCTTTTTGTTGCGTTTTTTGCCGGTTCTTTTTTTCCCGTATTTGTTTGTATTATACGTAATGGGCTAACATATTTTTTATATTTTTAAATTTTTTTTAAATTTAATTATGCTAAATAAGGCTCATCGATTCTGGTGCTTTTTTCACCACTACTGAGATTTTCAGCCATAAGCCATGAGCTTTTCAGCCGAACCGATCACCCCTAAAACATCTCCATCCAATTCCAAAGTGAAAGTACGAAGGGCGAAAACATGATATTTTGCAGGGAGAAGAAAAGCATGGCTTATGAAAAGAGTAAGCCACAGGTTTGGCACAGATTGGAGTATGCCTTGTAAGTAAAGCCACCGGGACCGAAAGATACAGGTTATGGATCATACGTTAGTTTCACTCAACACTTGAGAGCGAGTGGTAGCTGATGGAATTTAGTTATTCAGCTAAGAAACTTCTATGTTGTTTTTTTCCCAATAATCTTCAAGCTTAAGTTAGCACTCAGGCAGTCTCCACTGTGATTCGTCCTTAGGACTATTCTTCTCATATTGTACAGGGACAGGAATGCCACTTGAACCATATAAAAGTACGAGTGATGTGAGATTTGGGATAACATGCAATCATGCTACCCATAAAAAATTCACCACGTCCACACAGTCATGTACGCCTGCACAGCTAACCTATTTTGAAAGACAATATTTAGGACCAATAGCAACAAAGCAAGTAAATGATGCCTTAGAAATTTCTTCTAAATATTTATAAATTCTACACTTCAGTAGCTATAGAACTATGAAAATTAAAATTAAAAGGTAAGAACAAAGCAAGAGGAAGTTTTCAACACCTCATCGGTTAGACCACACCCTCTATGGTAGTCAGACCGGTGGGCATTTTGACCAACAAGTAACCAGTGGTTTGGCCGGTGCACGGTCTGGCCGGCTTAACTACGCCGGCCTGACCGGTGGTTGGTACGATCAGGCTTAAAAAATTTCTGACCGCTCTCTTGTTTACATAACAGAAAATCAGTCCGAGTAAAGCTCAAGAATGATACAACTCCTAAAATCCTTAACCAACACATTGCTTAGGGTCTGGGAAATCTATTCCATCTAAAGATCGCACGAATCCCTGTCAAAATTCTAACCTTTCCTAAAGAAAAGCAAGATTGCACCAAAACCGAGCAAACTCCAAAATGTTGAAATATGACTTACCCGTGAGTAGAGTATAGCCAAGATACCTATAGATAAGTTCTCACATATCACATCAAGATATCTCTCCCAAAATTTCGAAGCCAAAATCTAGGAGCAAGAAACCTCAATATTAGGCCAAATCTAAGCAAAACTAGACACATTTGAAATCCTACAAAACTTGATATCTAGATAGATGGGATTTGATTTTTATGAGTTATCTCTAACTTATACATCCTTAACATACAACAAGATCAAGATGGGGAGAGAAAATATCAAAACTAATAAAAACAAAAGTAAATCAACCAAGACAAGAAGACACCATGAGTTATGAATAAAGTTGATTTATTACTACTTGAAGATGAAAATTTTATAACCACTCCACGTAAAAGATAAGAGAGCATACTATAGCACTCATTCTTCTTTAACCCTAACCTTAAAATACACAGTTGGAATGATTGGATGGATGGCTTGCAAGTTTCCATCCTAACCCGTTAAATAGATGAGACAAGCAACCCACATCTAACCTAATAGATGTTATCCACTAGCACATTTGGGGGAACCCGTAAATCCCATATAATACTGGCTTTACTTACATGCTTAACTTATGCATGCTTTTTGTCGATGTTTTAATATCAATCTTATATATGCTTTGTTTAGATTCGGGGGAACTTTAAGAAGACTTGGCGTATATGGCTACGAAGTAGAGACACAGATAACTTTATCCTGGTTCAGGCCTTCTCCTAAGAGAATAACAACCTTACGTCTAGTATAATTACTGGTTGCTAAAAAGTGGATTATAACAGAGAATTACACGAATGGCTAGTGCTATCTTGCGTGAATGATTCACCCAATTGTCCCTTCTCTCCCTCTAATGATAACCTTTAAATACCTGGTGAAGCAACGACAAGTGTCCTGCGTCGGAAGACGCCTTGACGCTTTGGATGATAACCGCCTGACGGAGGTTGCTGTTAGAGAGACACAAGAGACCATTTATCATGTAGCGGTTATTGTCAGAGAGAGATCGTGTGCAGTTAATGAACTAACGCACGTTCTAATCGCATTGTCAGACAAGCTGACAGTGCAATTCATTGTCGTAGGAAAGTTGGTTGGAGGTAAACTCATGGCAGGAAAACTCACGACAATAGAGTGGTTACAGTAAAACTTAAGACCATATGGTTGTAGAAGGATTTACGTCTATGTGGTCGTGGAAGAACTTACGACCATGTAGTCATAGAAGAGCTTACAATCATGTGGTCGCAGAAGAGCTTACGACCATTATGTCGTATTTTCTCCTTATTGATAAAGAGTATATTCAAGAAATATAATGACGTAATAATTTGAGAATTATTCTATCCTTGTCATCTAGCCCCTCCAACTTTAAGTGAAAATAACTTATTCGACTAAGTATGGTCGTAGATAAAGAGTGATCAAAAGCAAAGACCTTCTTGACTCTTATCGACTAGGAATTGGCTTGGTTGACTTGGTAATTTTGCTTGAGTTGTGAAGACAAAAAGACATCGGACAAAGAAAAAGCTTGACTTACACGCTAAATCTTTAGCCTTTGGTCCACTTAATCTTCTCAACATCTCTGTGGTCTAAACCACTTTCCCAAGCGCTATGGTTTTGATTCAATAAAGTTTCTGGTATTTGGAAACCACCAAAATACCCTCGCATTGACCCGGTCTTCATCTTTTGTTGTAAGCAATCACTATGCTCGCTACATGTAGGTGCACTAATGGTTTGTCATGCGTCGATAAGTCTCTTCTGTCCTGGTTCCACTGTATCATGCCTCATTTAGACTGACTAAGTCACTTGATGTAACCAGTCACTCAAACATTCCCTTCAACCTTCCTTGCCTTCCTTATGCTATGCTTGAGCTCAACCATCTTACTCGATATTCTTAACAGTTGTGGCCTCAGCTCCTCCGTATGTATAGTCCTAGTCTTCGCATGTTGACCATTGTTGACTTGAAACCTTCGGCACATTTAAAGATAAAAAAATCGTTTTCAGACATAAGTTCTTCATAACTTGATCCATGTTAGTCAAAAAATGCTTCATGCAACATATGCAGCGACCAAACACAATTCAATTCAACTCAAGATCTATTTCCTAAAATCCAAGAGGCAACCCTTGGGGCCGGTCAAGCCCAGCGCAAAATACCTCTTCTGGAAAAAAAAAGCAACCGACATTGAACCACTGGTCATACTGCTCGGCGGTCTGACCACTGCGTTCATACCGCTAGGCGGTTAGACCGCAACTTCCTGGTGGTCGGACTGACAATAGCCAATGGTCAAACCGGTTTTCTGACAATAACCACCGATAAAATGCAAACAATACAAAATTCAAATTTCAGCTTCACAAACTTGACAATATTATTTTAGACCTTCTTATATGGCCTCTCACAATCTAATAAGGAAATATAAGTCTGCTCTATGCCTGATAATTCTTCGAAGAAAGATGAGCTATCTGTTATCATGGGCCGGTCCACACGATTGAGTTACAAGAGAAATAAATAATCAATATGATAGAGTGCAGAGAAAATTGCCAAGAAATGGCTTAAGGCAATCATATTGTTCAGAGTTCAGACCAATGCACTGAAAGTTAGCCAGATACATCAATCAATTAAACCAAGTTTTCCCATAGCTCTCATCAAACTGTACACAGAATCATGGTGCTCCATGCCTGCCTGCATCGCATTATTCGTTTGGTAGCCTTTAGGCTTTAGCTCACCGGTCGTCAGTGTCGTTTTACCTGACATTGATTTCGCTCGTGCCGGCGAAAACTGACCTTTCTTCTCGATCATGCGGCGCCTCACTGTTCGTACAGTGCACATGTCCCTTGATCCATATATATCCTTTTGATCCGATCCATTCAATCCGTGCGGTTTGCACTACTGCACTGCTAGAGAAGTAGGCAAGAAGTAACCCATGGCCGTGCAACGTTCAGGACAAGTGAACAATCAGAAAGCTACCTTGCTATCATCTCCGTCACAACAGCAAAGGATGAATCATGGAGTCAGGAGACAAGAAGGATTGTCAAGAGCTGGATTAGGAGAGACTACTACCATCCATTGTACATTTGTACTTGTGATTTGTGAGTAGGTAAGAGGCACTTCTCGCAGGCAACACGTAAAATGACAACTGTAATGCCTGATGTTTTTTTCTCAACTATTCAATTAAAGAAAAATAAATAAAAAATAGAAAAAAATTTAAAATACCATCATATCTCTATAGATAATAAAAAAGGAAAAAAACTGTGTTAAAAATAACGCGTTTCAAACCGTCTTTACTTCTAAAACTAAAAAACAGAAATTGTTTGAAACAAGGGCAGAACTAGGCTCCAGGCAGAGTATGCTTCAATCTGGGGTATCGAACAATACTTAGTGTATAGGCTAGGTAAATTTCGTCTAGCCTAAGGTAACATTCTCATGATCCAATCCAGCCTAAGGTAATATTTTCATGGTCCAGTCCAAATAGTTTAGATTATTCCACCATTAAGCTTGTGACGTAACTAAATCTTGATTTCGCCACTGGTTTGAAATGAAGCCTAAACATAGCAAGAGGCTTCAAGCCTTCAGGATGAGCATCCAGGCAGCATCATTTTCGTGTTAACGAATTGGGATTGTAATAACTCGAGATAAAAGAAAGTTCGCGGGTCGTAGATCAGACCATTAGGATCGTTGTAAGACTGCACCTCAAAATCGTGATCACAAAGATCATAAGAATTGAAGATAATAGGGATAGCGTGGCTGCATGAGAGAGAGAGAGAGAGAGAGAGAGAGAAATAGCAATGATTGTAGCTAATAGAGATTACTTGCTTAATATATATAGATATGATACTACGTATGGAGGTGGTAGCATTAGCAATCTCCGATGCTATAATTAGGCAACGAATTAATACCCTGTTTTTTTTTTAACTTTTGAGGTGGCTTTAGCTTCGGTTTCTCTAGTGATCAAAACAAATTAGGTGGTTTATTTGAACAGTTTCTTAAAGTGGATTTTCTAAATAGTTTTTAAAATCTCAAGCTCAAAGTTATATACACTGTCCATATTAATATCTCTACTATTCAATATTATTTTAAAATTATAAATAAAAACTATCAATCGCAGTCTAAAATAATAGGGCTAAAGATTTGGAAGCGGTAAGAGTCATCCGTGGAAGCAGAGCTGTTTCTCCTACGGTTTGGCCCAACTAGGCCGTAGCCCATCTTCTCGACGGGCCGGGCTAGATTAGCGGGCTAGATCGGCCCACTACAGCATCCCCTTCTACAGTTCTACCGCGTCCGCCGCATGGGTTTATACCCGCCGACCCCGCGGCCGTGAGCGGCAAGTTCTCCTCCCTTTAATAAGCAACCGCCGCGCGCCCGCGCCACCGCACGTAACAACCAGCCGCCGCGCGCCCGAGCCGCCACTTCGCCCACGTGCTCACAGGGGATTCTGACTCTCGTAGCCATGGCCAACGAGGAGGTGGTCGCCGGGGGTGGCGAGGTGAAGGAGCGGGAGCCGGCTGCCCAGCCGACGACGTTCGCGAAGCTTGGGATTTGCCGGGAGCTGGTAGAGGCGTGCGACGCCATGGGGTGGAAGGAGCCCACCAGGATCCAGGCCGAGGCCATCCCCCACGCCCTCGAAGGTAGGCACTACCGGTGGCGGCCATGTAGTACATCAGATGGCAGTGGTGTTGGCGAGTTGTTGTTAATCCGAGCTTGATTTGTCCAGGGAGAGACCTGATTGGGCTGGGGCAGACGGGGTCGGGGAAGACGGGCGCGTTCGCGCTTCCCATCATCCAGGCGCTGCTCGAGCACCCCCAGCCCTTCTTCGCTTGCGTGCTGTCGCCCACAAGGTCGGCCTTCCTCCCTTCTTTTTCACGGGCGATATTTTCTTCTTGGGAGTGTGTGCGGTTGCTTACCATGCGGCGGGCGGTTGTTCAGGGAGCTGGCGATTCAGATTGGAGAGCAGTTTGAGGCGCTTGGATCGGCGATCGGCTTGACATGCTCAGTGGTGAGTGATACAGCTACAAGTGACTATTTAATCGCTCCTTTTGCTTCTAATATAAAGCATTGCAACAACCAATTGGCTGTGGATACTGTGTATGCTTTTACCTCCTTATACGGATCGTAGTTGTGATTTAACCAATTGTTTTAATGACTGGTTGTGAAGAACTTTTAGGTATTGTGCCTGGCCGGGTGAAGTTTAAACTTTATTGGTCAGTTAATGGTTCAATTGTGGCTGTGATACTATCTTTGTTGGTTATTTCCATCTGTTGGCTTGAGGGTTCATTGGAAAATATTTCCTTTTATATTGAGCATAATGTGGCCAGCGGGAGCTGTATTTGACTATTTGTAGCCTAATTCAAATACTAGTGTTTGTAAGTGCGATTCTTTTGGGTACTCGTGGTGAAGCTTAGTGCACCATGGTTATCTCTATATTTTTTAAGATCCTAGATATACTTAACATCTATTTAAGTTTGTTGATATATGAGCCCATGTTGATTAATTCAAAGCTCCTTGCTGACTTTTCTATTCCACTACAACATGACTGGGTTAACTATTCTCTCTAATGTTGATTATTTCTGCTCAGTATAAGGGTTTCTTGGTATTAATCATATTCAATTGACTTCCCCCCTTTTCCCCAGGTTGTTGGAGGAGTTGATCGGATGCAGCAAGTTGTATCCCTTGTTGCAAAACGTCCACATGTTGTGGTGAGTATGTGGTGTGGATCCTTCGTGCTGTGGAATTGCAAGTGCTGTTGAGTAGTAAACCATATCCACACTGAACACTATTTTCCTAGACCACAGTGGAAAAGCTGTGGCATCCATTGACCCCCCCCCCCCCCCAATTTAGTATAATCACTCTCTAGTAACTTAAGCTTACGGTTCCTTTGGTCAAGTTTAAGGTTTTTCAACTTAGGGCCAGGTTGGCAATACTGAGCTACGTTGTGGTAGGAATCAAGTTAGTTACAGAATTTTTTTACCAATTCTAGCAGTTCTTTTTTGTCAAGGCTTTGAAAAGATATTATTAATCGGTAATATATCTAGAATTAACATAATATAACTGCTTTCAAAAGTCCCCGTGATGGCAAACACACCCTTATAAAGCCCCAGAAACCCCCTCCCAATGGATTCAGCTTATATGGGATTCTAGTTCTAGCATTCTAGCATAAATGGGCTTAGGCTTACAAGATAAGCCCAAGAAGTTCCCATGTATACACCAGTAGCAAGTAGCAACATATAATACAGTGTAACTTTTGATTCTCTTCCATGACACTGGAGCTTTTAGATCTGTTATTATTTCTATGAGTGAAAGGTTGCGTAAATCTGAGATCACTTAATGTATGTCTTCATCTGGACTGAGCTTGTTTTCTGTATCATTTCCTTTGAAACTTAGGTTGGGGGCTCCTGGGCGTCTTCTGGACCATTTGAAAGATACAAAAGGTTTTAGCCTTAATAAATTGAAGTACTTGGTATGTATTCCTTGAATTTTTTTCTTTTGGCTCTTTGTTATTGGGCATATTCTGTTGAATATTATGATAATTTTCCTTTGTTGCAGACTAATTTATATTTCAGCATTTTGTAGTTTCTTTTGTCCGTACTCAGTAGCATTGTTTGTGTCAATTATGCTCCTTCTTAATGTATCAATTATTCTGTTATGCATTTATGCTTACATCATTCTAATTCTTACATGTTGGGTATAGGTTTTGTGTCTTGAGGGGCTGTTTGGATCTTTGAGTTTTTAGCAAAACCGGATTTTGTGAAGTTGGATTTTGACTCTTTAACTATCAAAATGCATATTTGGCTCGCTAAAGTACAACCCGTATTACAAAAATAAACTAATGTGTAACCTAAGCAAGTGGCTTTTAACAAAACCTTCTTTTACCTGTTAAAGAGGAAACTATATCTGCCAAACAACATATTCCTTTAGTGCTACGCTGTTATGGTGTGGTACTGTAGCAGCACGCAAACAGCACCCTGAATAGTGCTGCGTGGTACTGTAGTGCTGTATATGTTTTGGGCGGTTTGGTAGCATTAACAGCACATCGCGGATTAGGAATATAATAATCAGTTTCCTTATTATTTAGGTTTATTTCTTTTATATTTATTTCATGTATTAGAGGTAAGTTTCCTATTATTAGGATTAGTTTCCTTAATATAAAGATAGATTTCTTAGAGATCAAGTCTAGCCACCCTATAAAAGGGACAGCATTGTATTGTTATTATTAAGCAATGAATAAACAAATGTTTTCTAAATAAGTACCATAGCCTCTATAACTCATTAGGGAGAGCCTTGCTGGCCGTTAGATGAGGACGAGTGCCCTATTTTCGATCTTCGAACCCGTACCCAACCACCGATCGCAACGTTTCATATCAGAGCTACTCATCATGGCTTCTGTTGCTGATGAGATCAAGGCCATGACCATGAGGGCTGACTACGCTGTCATCCATGACGCACTTGTAGACATCAAGAGGCTCCTATTGGAGTACAAGGCGGAAACAATGGCGAAGGAGAAGGCACAACATGGTATTGCAGTTTCTGAGTCCCCATCGCCGTCATCGGCGTTGGTCTCACTATCGTCTTCACCAACGACGACTCCTTTCCAAGCTTCATTGTCCTTGGTTGCACCTTTGGTGGTTTTGCCGAGGAAAAAGGTTGTCGCTGTCTAGTGGTAGTTTTTTCCGCATGGTCGGTCGACGCCGTGCCATAGGCGATGCGGAGCGCAGTGGTTCCCACCATCATCATGCTCCATGGCAGTAGGGTGTCACTGCTGTCCTATGTCGGTGGCCCATGTCGCCAGCGTTTTACTTGTTGCCACGTCATGCTAAGTTGGTTCTTTGGGCTCCATATGTTGGATTGTCGCTAATCTACTCTCAAGCAACCTGGCGCTAGTATCGCATTGAGAGATTAAGTGTTATGGTGTGGCACTGTAGCGGCGAGTAAACAGTACCCGCGGGTACTTTAGTGACGCGTGAACAGTACCAAAGCGGTTTGGTAACATTGGCAGTATATCGTGGATTAGGAATATAATAATTAGTTTTTTTTTATTATTTAGGTTTATTTTTTTAGATTTATCCATGTACTAGAGGTAGGTTTTCTAGTATTGGGATTAGTTTCCTTAATATAGAGATATATTTCTTAAAAGTCAAGTCTAGCCATCCTTATAAAAGGGACAACATTGTATCGTTATCATTAAACAATGAATAAATAAAGGAAGGTGCTTCTATGCTTTTCTCAATAGTGATTTGCATAATTTTTCAAGCATGATGAATGGTGTATATATGATACTTACATCTTCATTTGTTTTGAAATTAGTGTTACTCTTGTTAGAGAGAAAAGTATAGAAGCACTACTCATAAACAAATATTCTCCAGATAAGCACTAGAGTCTCTCTCACTCATCATGGAAGAGTCTTGCTGGTGGTTAGATATGGGCGAGTTTCCTATCTTTAGTCTTTGGACCCGTACCCAACCACCGACTACAACATATGTTAACTGCCTATAATAAGATAAAATTCCTTTCATTTAGCTAAAGCTATTTTATCAAAATGAACTGCCCCAATGCGTCTGTTGTGAATTAGCAACGCTATCTTGCAAAATACATTGAAGTGGTAGAATTCATGTTATCCTGTTGGAATATGCTTCCAATTTTCACACTTGGGGCCATTTGTCATATGATTTAACTTATCAATTGTAAGATTAAGGCTTTAAGGACTACACTGCATGCTATTGCCCATAAATATGTTCTGAATTCACTGTTCAGTACTTTCTCTGTCAACTATTTAGTGACATCCTGGGAGCATACCTCCACAATTTGGGTCAATCATATCAACTTGTTTAAATTTAAATGCTTTTATTTTGACATGTGCTCTATCTTTTGGTTTGCTAGGTACTGGATGAAGCTGATAAATTACTTAATTGGGAGTTTCAGAAATCCATTGATGAAATTATGAATGTTATTCCTAAAGAACGGAGAACTTTCCTTTTTTCGGCCACAATGACCGAAAAGGTTGGTAGATAAGGAAGTACTCTTGTTATGGTTCCTCAGAATGCAAGAACCAAAAGGACTATACATCGCCAGTATGCCATCAATAGACTATTGAATTTATCAGATTGATGTTGCCATGTCCACTACTTGGGATTGATGATTGTGCTACAAATGCTTGAGATAGTGATATGGTGGATAGGTTCTCATATGTTTTGATGAATGCCATCGTGCTTTTATTTTCTGCTATTCTTTGTATTTCGAGGACTACTCATTGAACATGTCATCTTACATGATCATGGCCTAATTATTTAAAAGGTGCTCGATGGCTTGCTTTCTATGTGTTTTTGCTAGACTGAATGCAGTTTTCTTTGCAATAGCTTATGAGTCTTCTCTGCAGGTATCCAAACTGCAACGTGCTTGTCTCAGAAATCCTGTTAAGGTGACGACATTCTTCTCTGTCTTCCAGGCATCTAATAATAAAAAAAGTAATGGAATTGGACCTTTTGAGGTACCTTTTTATTCTTTACTGATAGTCTCGACTATTTTTTTTCGAGACCAGGTCGAAGTAGCCTCCAAGTATTCTACAGTGGACACACTGAGGCAAGAGGTTTATGTTGTTCCTGCAGATTACAAGGTCAATTCTTGTACTTCTTATTTTGATCTGTGGCCTCTGTGCCCATGCAGTGGTGTCATTATATGATTCTACAGTTCATGTGATCTAAGTTCATGTACTTATTAAGGGTTTTGTGCTATTACAAACTACCACACATGTGATCTAAGTTCATGTACTAATTAAGGGTCATGCGGTCTTTGTGTTTGCATAAATCCATGTGATAGCTTTTCTTTAACATTTATTTTAGAATTACCTATGATAAGCTTCTTATGCTACTATTTTTAGCAAGATAACCCTATAACTACACTTCATTTTAGCGGGTCTGCAATGTGATATCTTGTTCTTTATATAGTTACACTATTGTTATTATTTTTTTAAGAAAAGATGCTAGTTGATACATCTCTTTGAACTTACTCCTATACATTTAATAAGAAGTCCTGATAAAGGATGCCCATGATTGGATTTTACGAGATTAGCTTAATTCCACATGTGTTATATGTTGAGACATTTCTGTGTTGTTCACCATCACAGTGGAGTACCATTCCCTTCATTGTTCGTTGATCATTCTTGTTGTATGTGAATTTCAGGATTGCTATCTTGTTCATGTTCTGAATGAGATGCCAGATAGCATGATCATGATATTTGTACGGACCTGTGAGTCAACAAGGCTCCTTGCTCTCATGCTAAGGAATCTTTGTTTTAAAGCCATCTCTATCAGTGGCCAAATGAGTCAGGTTTACTTTTAACTTTTCTATCGGGCAGACAATTATTTGTTCCTTTCATTCAGTGATAATCTTTTTAGGAGGTAGAAGTGAATGTCTCGTTTTCTACCATAAATAATACTTCCCAAGTCATTTTTTTAACTTTTCTTTACCAGGATAAGAGACTAGGTGCAGGGCAATCAGGATATGCTGTATCTTTGGTGAATCAATATGGGGCCAAGTGGTTTGTGCTGATTGAGCAGCTCCTTGGTAGTAACTTTTTTCTGTTTTTTTTCTGCATGCGTAAGGCCATCTTTACAGAAGCTTACCTTTCCTCAACTGTTCTTGCAGGCATAAAAATTCCACCACGTACAGTAGATGCAGCTGAAATAATGATACTCCGTGAGCGTATATCGGACTCGAAGAGAATCGCACTGATGGTATGTACTAATGCTCTGATATCAGTACCAATTGGAAGTTACTTGTTGGGCTCTTGGTCAATTTTTGGTAGTAGCAAATCTGTGCAAAAAAATGTCCACCTGCCTTTAATAGTCCGAGCATAGATAATTGCCCTTATTTTCACTGTAGTGTCCTTTGTCATCACTGATATGACAACTTGTCTGTGCATTGATACTAAGTTACCATTGTTACTGTCTGTTAGACAATGAAGGAGAGTGGTGGCTGCAAGAAGAGGAGGAAGACTGAAGATGATGAGGAAGAGGGGGAGGATCAAACTCCAGTTCCCAGAAAATCAAAGTCTTTCAAGAAATCCAGAAGACGTTGAAAGCGTTGGAGTCCAAATCATTAGGAAGCCCCTTTCATGTTCTTTTTGTCTATAGCCGATAGTTTTTGCTCCTAGAGCGAGCGTTTATGTGAATAAATCAAATATCGATAAGTCGTTTTGAAAAGGCGGTGATGAAGTCATCTCGTTTATTTTTTTTGGTGAAAATCATAAATCGAAAAGAACGGGGCCAGTGAGTTAGAATCTGTATATACCGTTGCCAGAAAATCAAAGTCTTTAAAGAAATCCAGAAGACGTTGATAGCGTAGGAGTCCAAATCATTTGGAAACCCCTTGGATGTTTTTTGGCTATAGCCGATAGTTTTTGCTCTTAGAGCGAACGTTTATGTGAACAAATCAAATATAGATAAGGTCTTTTGAAAAGAAAACGCGGTGGAAAAGAAAAGACAGTGGTGAAGTCCTCTCGTTTATTTGTTCGGTGAAAATCATAAGTTGAAAAAGAATAGAGCCAGTGAGTTAGAATCCGTATATACCGTTGCACCTTTCGTGCGCTATATTTATCGTAATACTATCTGTAGCTTCGTTCGATGCATCAGCTATTCATGTTAGTTAGTCGAGACACCTTGAGCAATGACTTTCCTTTGTGTGACGTAAGAGGTCAAGCCATTTGTCTTCACAAATCGTGTTATATAAAGATTTCACTGTTGCGGTGAGCCAAAATAGAAAGAAATGTTCATTTGATAGTAGGGGCGTAAATAGAAAGAACATGTTATCGGAACATAAGCTCATTGATTTCTTTCTCAGGACATACAACAACATAATGATCCCTGCTATACAAGCAATTAGGCTAAAACCCCAATTAGATCTTCTATAGAAGGATTGTGTGCGCCGGAGACCACACCATACGCATCTAGCAACCGAGGCGCGCACACATGCATTGATGCACACGCAAATCACTTGGAAGAAAAGAAAAATCAGTGATGCGAACACGAGCAAGTGGCCTAGATGGAGAGGTCACCGCTCCTGAGTGCGCGGGCGACGTCGTCGGCGACGGCGAGGCAGCAGGAGAGCCAGCCGCTGAGCATCACCCACACCATCTCCATCATGCGCACCTCCGTCCTCCATGGCACCATCACATCAAAGAAACAACACACTGGGAGACACCACCTTTCTGCAAACGTTGAGAACTTCCTCTCGATGTAAGAGATGATTCTTCGGAATCAACTGAAACAAAGTACTGAAATTATAAGCCCCAATGAAAACAAAGAATTGAAGAGGGAAAATAAGATTACGTGGGTGGGGAAGGACCTTTTTCTCGTAGCTTTAATGGGCTTGAATCTTTGCCATCCTTGTGGAGTATCCGGATCGATCTCACAGGGCTCCAAGCTGAAGGGAAAGTCCTGGAACTTGGAACTAAGCAGGAAGAGAAGATTAGTAGCAAGACACAAGCATCACCCATCCCTTTCACCTTTCAATCAATGGGCATAAACATCTCTCGAGTTTAATCAATTGGTATAAATATCTCTCGAGTTTTATATTGTATCAAGCTCCAGAACTGAGCTTCCCTGTGCACTGCCAAAGAAAGCTCGGCGTCTGAATATTCCAGCGATTCGGCACTTCTGGATTTAGCATCCTATTTACTAATTTTAGATTTTTTTTAATCTCCTGCATGTTTAGAAGTCCAATTTAGCTGTCGGGCAAATGACAACCTCGAAACTGGTAGTCCCAAGGAAAAAGGAAGATATCGAAAATACTTGAAGTAGGACAATCCAGACTGGGGAGTGTTCATGTGTAACAGATGATGATTATCACCTTTGGCTCTGGGTTGCTTTACCTCTGTTAATGAAATCTTTCAAGAAAACAGAACTTAAAGTACCTACAGGTGTCACCTTGTGGATAGTCAAATGGTCCATCGTGATTTGGCCACCTCACCTAAAAACAAGCCCGGGCTTCGGGCCATTCACTCGTTCACCAGTACACGCTAGACTCTAAAATGTGGAAAGAAACCAATACGAATATGATAGTGCTACGACGCAACCAATTTGTACGAAACTATGAAATCATAGAATTGACTAGTAAACATTCGGAGCTCCACAAGAACTTTCGAGTTTCAAAATACTCGTACACAGCAAAGACAAACTGCAATTTTGTGCTGTCTACTCGTGATTTAGATCTTGTACATATACAATAGTAGTGCCACGAGAGATGTATGAGCGTTTTTGAGACCTAGCTGTTCCCATGGATAAACAAATACAACTCTTTTCCTCAAAAACGAACCATCGAAGTAATTAGTAGTAGATTGTATGGCATGGCATCATCTACTAGATGCTCAAGTGTGTCCACGATACTGCTTCCACCGCTTGATGCTCGTAGTGCCCAAGAAAAACCTACAAAATTGAGGAAACAAATCAGCCAGACTGTAGGAAAATTAATCAAGGTAGGTAGCACCAGGAAGTTTGGCTGCACCATAGGATCTGGAACAGAAAATGCAGTGACAAAGTAAGAACAATATAAATGCAGTGACCAAGGTACCGAACAATAAAGTTGTCAAAGGATATATATATATATATAGCCATAGCAACGCACCTAGTTCTCACTCTTCGATATAGGAGCATCACATTCCGCATTCTCTCTCATTAAAAATACTATGGAAGCAATACAAGTACTCGGGCATCCCATTGTATGACCAAAGATGTGTTCCGTCTCTATTTACAGAAATCGTATCAAAACAAATACGTAAATCATATCCTTCTATAGTTCTATGCCGACTGCATCCTGTTTTTGCCTTGAAACGAGAGTAACGACGTACCTCCTTGCTATGTTACATCAACAGAGTATCATAATACAGACAACGGATGGATGAGAGAGGGGGGAAATGCCCAACTAAACCATAATTCATTATATTGCATTGTAAAGGATCATACATGTATTGAGGTTGAACTGTAGATCATTGTTGAGAGGAACTTTCTTAGACCCCAACTGAAATATTCTTCTATTAGCTCACAAAACTGAACTGACAAAATTTTCAAGACTCTTCCTCTTGGCAGTTTACAAGACCCAGATATTTGCTTTGATGTCAGAAGAATCTTTTGTGTACATCTGTCAATAGTCCCTGGCATTTCTTTGGGGCACAGACCCAACGCTGTGACCAAGATCACTTTTTTCTTTTTTCTTGCGCAAAAAGAATTTCAATTCCGCCGGAGCCCCACCATTTCTACCTGTTTAGAAGGTGAAGATTCCTAGGAACAATGCTGCTCAAGTGCCAAGGATGTTCACTTGGACTACTTCAGCTACAGCAAAGGCCCATGCCCGGCAGGGAAACGACTGGGATGAACACCTCGTTTTGGTCTTTCATTGCCATATCGTCTCATTTCGACTGGACCCCAACCAAGAATACCAGCAGAACTGCTAGATTCCTGCAACCTGTTTCCGTTTGTCATGATTGGAGGAGGTTGATACAAAGGTTGGGTGTCAAATTGATTATCTGAGTCAGCTCTCCTCCGGCGCTTCCAGGCTTCAGAATTCCTGGTGTTCTCACCATTATTAAAAGACTCTGAAGTGTACTGCATCTGCATGGACCTTGTTGACCTTTGGTTTCTTGTAGGATGAAGATGATTTGAAGTACCTCCCCTGTTGGGAGGAACGGATGCAAAATTGCCACCATGTGATGGGCCTACTCCAGCTTCCATTTGGTCCTGACTAAGTTTTAAGTAGAGATCATGCAATTGCTCCCCAGACATATTTGAAAAGGTCGCCACATAATTCCATAACCTCATGGCCATACCTACAAGAACACAGTTATTTAGACAGATCTAATTATACGGTTTTTTAAGTGTCCTATCCAATATTAATCATAAAGAGTAGTCCTAACTCCTGAGAATGTTATTGCAAAAAGAAACGGTAAGTTTTTTACATCATGTATGTTTTTCACAAAGGTTAAAAGGTAGGAGCTACCAAACACTTACGGGATTGCTTGTACGACTCGCTGTGTTGGTCGACGATCTTTCCAATTTTTTGTCCAATTATCTGGAGGTACCTACGAATTCTTGAAAGAACCTGAATAGTGTTTCAAGGTAAGGTCAGGGCTGCGGAAGAGCAATTTGAGAATAGACTATCCAAAGATAAAGCAGAAACCTTTTCCTTTGGAAGAT
Organism: Dendrocalamus sinicus; assembly: GCA_036346575.1. Classification (NCBI taxonomy): domain Eukaryota; kingdom Viridiplantae; phylum Streptophyta; class Magnoliopsida; order Poales; family Poaceae; genus Dendrocalamus; species Dendrocalamus sinicus. Next base: position 1,890,486 of record CM070660.1, on the reverse strand, counting down.
TTACACTTGTATTCTGTAGCCTATCTAGGCGTTTCAATATTTCCTGCTCGTCATCCAAAACTTCAGTGCACCATTCCAGCCACTTTTCCTCCTTGTCTAGACGATATTTAGTCTCTGCTTCAGATTCTGAAATTTCACCTTCTTCTCTTGCTTCAGTTTCCACCACCTTGCGTTTCTGAATGCCATCTTTGTTTGACTTATTATCATCTTTTGCTTTTGGATCTTTTTGTCGGCCCCTCAATGATCGAGCCCCACCATTGCTTTCATTATGGATTGTTTGGCGAGTACCTCTGGCTTTTGAGCTCTTACCACCCAACTTGGTATATTCCTAGAAAAAATAGAATTTCTCATCAACAGATAAAAATGTCAAAGCTAAAAAACATGCCAAATATATAGCTTTTGAATAAAAAATTTTACATTCTTCCAATAAATTCAACTCTCAGCCAGCACTACAACAGAGTCAAGCAATAAGTCTACTTTACCTCCCTGAACTCTTACAATTGTCTAAGTTTCAACCTCCAACTACGAAACCGGGTATCCAACGCCCCTCAACTATCAAAACAGGTCAAATTACCCCCGGACCCCATTCCACCCGATTTTGATCTGATGTGGCACTTACATGGCACTGGTCTTGACACGTCATTGGTATTAAGAAAACATGCAAGCAGTCAGCAACAAACAAAAACCGACCCATCTCCTCCATTACTGCCACCACCACTACCAAGAATTGAATCGGTCTCCTCAAGGTCTCTCTCCTTCACTCTCCTCGCAGGTGCTCAGCGGCCCATAGAAGCACACCGTCTACGGCGAGAACAGCCTCAAGACTAGTGTTCCCCCACCACATCCGCGCACGGAGCCCACAGGTTCCGCTTCAACCCGAGGAGCGCCGAGATCTTCTCCGATATGTTAGGGGGGCGCATTTGGCAAGGCGGGTCCCCGCACCCCTGGCGGCCACGTTCCCCATGGGTTCTCGGGATTAGGTGACGGCGTCGCCACCTCCAGGATAGGGGAGACGTCTGGGTAGGGCTGTAAAAAAAGCTCGAAGCTCGCTAACTACTCGAGTTTGGCTCGTTCTAGGCTCGACTCGAGCTCGGTTCGAACTTTAAACGAGCCGAACTCGAGCTTGATCTCGAGCTCGAATAGTTCGCGAGCCCCGATTCGAGCTTAAATAGTAATACATATTAATTCTTACCGAGCTTACTCGAGCTCGAGCTTTTCTTATTATTGAAAATTAGTGTATATTTGAATTATTTTGACTGTTATCGAGATTACTAGAGCCGAGCTCGAGCTTAAAATTTTCTTATTATTGAAAAATAGTGCATAATAAATTATTTTAATTGTTATCGAGCTTCAACAAGCCGAGCCGAGCTCAAGCCCAGGTCCAGGCTCGGACTCCAACTCGAGCTCGGCTCGAGCTTCTACCGAGCTCGAGCCTGGAAGGTCAAGCTCGCCGAGCTCTACCGCTTACAACCCTATGTCCGGGCGCCCGATCAAGCAAGAATCGCGCGGCACTGGAGGACTTGGAAGGCGGCCCCAGTGGGTGACAGCGTGGGCACCATCATGCAACCGAAGCAGCGCATGGCAAAGTCATTGCCAGCGATGACACTGAAGAGGAAGTCCTCGCCAAGGGCGATGTGGGAAAAGTCGAGGCCTTTGGGGAGGGCGAGTTGCAGCCACTCCCAGCAGGTGGGGTCATAGGCGTCTGAGAGGCCACAGACGTGGGGCCCGTCACAGCCATCGCACGGAGGGAGGGGCCCTAGTAGAGGCCGCGCGGGGTAAGATTCCATCAACTAACACAGAGGTAGAACTTGGCTTCGACTTCGAAGAGATAGGGGAGGGGACGATGAGTGGCGACTGGAGGATAGGCAGGGGCCAGTAGCGCTAGCCACCGATAGGGTGACAAGCAATGCAGCGGAGAGCGGATGCCAGGGTGGGGAAGGTGAGCGGCGGCGAGGAGCAGAATGCGAGTGACGGTGGCAGGGGTCCAGGCGGAGCGCAAGCGGCGGCCACGGAGAGGAGGCGAGTGAAGCAGTGTGTGAGCGGGGCTGCTCATGCCATCCTGCCAGCATGTGGGGGGAAGGGGGCAACAGTGAGTGGTCGGTGAGCCACCTGGCTTCGGCCATGGTGAGTGGGAGAAGAGGGAGAGAAGAAAACTGAGGTGGAAGAAAATGTAGCATATGTGGGTCCCAGCAATAAATAACAGCCACATCTGTGCCACATCACCTGAAAACCAGATTGGAATGGTCTCGAGTGGGTAAAGTGAATGGTTTTAATAGTTGAAGCCCTAGTACCCAGTTTTGCAATTCGAGGTTGAAACTTAGACGTCCGTAAGAGTTCATGGGGGTAAAGTAGACTTATTCCAAGCTCAAATTGGCTACACTCTTCCCAATATATTTGGGGGGAAAACTATACCCCCTAGACCTATTATTGTCTATTAGGACATTCTGATCAGAACTGTGTAAATAACATTGGTGGATTGGGAAAAAACAAAAGATCTCCACTGCACAAACATGCCCTTACATGTATTCCAATTACACAATGCTTGGAGATATATTTCCCAAAGATGTGCCCTTATATGTATTCCAAATACACAATGCTTGGGGATACATTTCCCTACGATGCCATATCCACTACAGTTTCTCAAACACACACATCCAGTTGGATCAGATAAAAAGATGTCACTTTGTTCTTTTACACAATCTCGTCGAATTAGCTTCATATGGGAGGACATGTCCCAGTCGACCTGATCCATCCAAACAGGAATTGAGAGGGGACTTGGATTTCAACTGCTGGTAATTGTCACTTAGGTGACTGGCAAAAATCCAAACCAATTCAAACAATACCTTTTGTAAGAAACATAGTTGTTGAGAACTTCAACAAATTGGATAACTATGACTTAAGAGAAGGCTTCAGCTGCTAGTTATCCATGACTGATTAATCACATCTGACAACTCACATCCAACCATGAGCAACATAAAAACATCTCGAACTGGTCCACGAAGGAAGTACCTTTCAATTTTATATTTATATTTGCATTCACGCTTCCAATACACAACAGGCAGAGCTCAGGTGCACTTGCATATAAATTGCAGGCAGACAGGCACAAGTGCACATAAGGGAGGTAGGGGAGGAGGAAGGGAAAAGGGGAGAGATAGTACCTTTTGCAGCAGAGCACTAGCACGATTATCCAAGTTTGGTGCACGCGGTAAAAATGTCTCTCTTTCACCAAGTGTTGCTGGTGCAATTTTGGTTGTTAGACCAAGCTTTGGATCCAACCGTATCTTCTCCCAATTTCCATAGCCATGCCAATGAATTCCAAGCATCAATCTTGCATCATCAGCTAAGCAGATACAAGAAAGAACTATAAGAGCCTATATATATAAATTACAAAAAACAAGAACCAAAGTTGAACAGCAATTACATTCAGTCCATCCGCAGCTTGCTGACCACTGTGGCTTTTTGTAAGGTGATTGGATCCGGTATTGTCTAACTGGATCTTTGGAGCGTGCAATGCGCTTTGCCAAGAACTGAAGCTGTTCAACACGAGCTAACAACTCATAGGCCTTTACTGCTACACCAAAAAAATCCAACACTGTGCCCTACATTTGAAGTACAAAGAACTAAATTTAATAAAAGTAGAAAAGGTATCACAAGGTATCATTGCCTTTTTCTCTAAAGAAAGGGACAGCACAGTTATACCTTGATATCCATGTCCTCTTTAACAGCTTCTTGACAGCCATCAATGAGCAAATCAAACAGCTCAATTTGTGCTTCATATGGAACCTTTGCTATTGCACCACCAACATCATCCACAATTAAGCCAATTTGGCTTGCGTTTCCAAACTTTTTAACCTAAAAGGTTCACTTATCAGAGTGAGATAGATGAAGCTGTGAAGACTATACTATACATCACACATATAAAGCTTCACAAACAATTCAATGCAATATGCACCTTCCATGTGAAAAATTATCACCAAAAGTTCAGGAAATCGCACCAGAAACAAACTACTAGTACTACAGCAAATTATGCCTTGGGAAAACTTGCAAAATCAATATAATGTGAACTTGGTATTTCTACATGCCAACAAAACCAGATTAACCTGTAGTTGAAATTTTACTCTATAATCAATGCTTAAACAAACACTGAGCTATACATTGATCATTACATTTCTGATATCTAATTAGATCAGAATTTAAAGACTAAGATAGCACAAGAATGTAACAGCAGAAGCAAATGTACTTAGCTGGTTACACATTGCCACATGAATCACCAAAGTGATCTACAAACTTGCAGCAAAACTTTTCTAATCAGACAAGATGAGAATCCAAACATGTTACAACATCCCATCAACTCAAATCGGAGATGATATTATAATAACTGAGGTACTAAGAGACATAATAGCATACTTCTTTATATTTGAAGAGACATAATAGCATACTTCTTTATATTTGCAAACATAATTCACCAGTCAGAACAGCAGAAGAAACAATATATTGATAACAGGTGCAGATTACCGCTCGAACAAAGCGGGAAGCATCCTTCTTTGGCACATTTCCAAAGGACCATTCTCGTACTTGAGCTACTGCTCCATCAATCAATGGTAACGAAGCAAATGTGTCAACTGTTCTGCTAGAACGCCTCTTTGGTTTTTCTTGTGCATCAACTGCCCGCCTTTTTCTGTTGCTATTTTTGTCGAGTTGGAGATCTTCAACATAGCTCTTGTTACTTCGTGCAGCACGAGGTGCTAAAGTTTCCTGAAAAACATATCTGCTGTTATTCTTTTATTAAATTAATGGCAAGAAATAACTGAAGCAAGTTTTACACACTGGAAAATGCCAGTTCAATGCAACAGTAGCTTGTCCAAATCAATACCTGAACCATATCTGATGCATCTGGCTGTATTAGTCTGCTCCAGAATGTGGCATCATCTTCGCCGCTGGAAAAGTTGGCAACCTGCCCAAAACATTAAGTAGGAATTTTGATATATAATAAATATTTCATGCTCTGCATCAGTAGCTATAGGGTTGTGCACATCACATGCCTTGAAAGCACTAAGAAGCTCATTTCCTGCCTCCCCTTCACCACCCTTTGTTTCAACTTTCTCAGCTCTCTCAAGAATTTCATCAATGTCCATGCTTTCAAGCTTCCCCTTGGTCTCTTCATCAGTCTTCTCTTCTTTGAACAACTCCTCCGCTCCAAACCTCAATATGGCTGAAAGTTCATTCTGCCAAATGGTATAGCTTAAATCAGAAGAGCAAAACAGAGTAAATACAAAAAGGAGATGAATGAGTATGAGACTCCTAGGGTTAGATGGCCTTTCCTCAGAATTTTAATTATAGGTACTGTATCCTTTTTCTTTTTGCGAGAATATATCTATTCTATCCTGAATTCCTGATAGAAGCCAGACGCCACAAGCAGGTTGTACATGAAACTTAATCAAAACTGCACCAAGGTTACAAGGTGTAGTAAAGAAAAGCTTAATTCATAAGTTACTAGTGGTTTTAACTAGCTGCTGCAATACATTAAACCTACATAAATTTAAAACATACAAATGTATCTTGTAAAGCCTACCCCAACTTGTTTGGGACAAAAGACTTTGTTGTTGTTGTACAAATGTATCTTGTAAACAAGCCAATACCACAGTTTATAAAGCGATATATACCAAACCAGGTTGCCATCCAAATTAACCCAAGACAAATAGACAGCTGATGCAAAAATCTACCTTGTCGAACATGGAGCCGCCCTTTTTGGATTCTTTCTTCTCGAGCCTGCCCTCAGCATTTAGCTTCTGAATCACCAGGTGATCAAGAACCTGAAATTAAAAAATAGGTCAAAAGCAGTTGATTTATTTTTTAGTAGAAACAACATATGAAGCCAGTCAGTGGCAGCACCATTTTTTTCTTTGCGCGTTCCAATATATCCTCTTCAACACTTTTGCATGTGACGAAACGATAGATGTTAACAGTTTCTTGTTGCCCAATCCTATGTGCCCTACTCATTGCCTAGCATGACATCAAGCATAGAAAAAAGAGATAAGAAACAGTGGAAAGATAAGAAAATCTTCCAAAATAAAAAAATGAACACCCCACACATCAAAATCATGAGAGAGACCTGTAAATCATTTTGAGGATTCCAATCTGAATCAAAAATAATCACTGTGTCTGCTGTTGCAAGATTAATACCAAGTCCACCAGCACGTGTAGACAGAAGAAAACAAAAGTCATCACTTCCAGGTGCATTAAAATGCTCCATGGCCTGGTGACGAAGATCTGCTCTTGTACTACCATCTAACCTCTGAAACTGGAATCCTCGAAGGGATAGGTACTCAGAAAGGATGTCCAACATCCTAACCATCTGCAAGTATCAGAATTCAGAAAATATTTAGATACATAAAAAACACACGAGGTGAAGCTGCTTTCAGTTTCATGTAATACATATTATTGTGTTTTTGTCCAATATATTGATGTTGGCACAACAAGGACGCGGTTCTGGTAATGTTCAACACTTCAACTTTCCAAATGAATGATAACCATAATTCCATTGTAAAACATAACTAATTCAATCCAATTAATAAAGCAACCAGCCATAGAAGTTTGTTCGGTGTCAGCAAAAAATTACAGAGATATCAGTGCAAAAATATCAAAATAAATCCAACGAGGTCGCTTCCTCCAATCAGTCCTGAAGCATAAAATTTCATTATACATATAAACCACTAACCAGCTATATTGACCAACAAATTATACAAGACATACACCAGAGCTCAAAGAACTCATGTCTCCTAAATAGTGTCTTCAGAAAGTTGACATGTGAAATGGTCCAAATGGACAAAATTTCTTAGCTCGTCACTTAGATGTACCATACTAATATGGCTTCCCAAATTGAAACAAGTTTTTGCGACTGTGCACTATATCTTTAATAGAAGAATTGGTCATTCTCTCAATAAAAATTTTAGAAGGATGTATCCAAAACTAGTAATAGCTCCATTAAGTAAAACTGCAAAACGACAACAAGTGGCATGGAAACCGTAAATACAAACCTGAGAGAATATAAGCACACGATGGTTAGTCTCCCGCAGTCTTACCAGCAGCTTGTCCAATAAAACTAATTTCCCGCTACTCATTATAATGCGTTCAACTTTATTACGGTTGCCAATGCTATCTCCACCATAACCATGATCAGCACTTTCAAACAAGAATGGATGGTTGCAACATTTTTTCAACTCAACAACGATGTTTAAAAGTGAGACCTGCATATACCATGATGAAGTCAGCCAGACAAAATAAGATAACTAGCAATTCAAATATGTTGCACAAGGATATGCATTATAAAATAAATTCTCCCTTTGTTGTCTTTTTTTGGTGCACATACAAACAATTACCAGGCAAAACTAAAAAAATTGTAAGTCAGATAGATCTGCAGACATTTTTAGATCTTTGTAAATAAGTAAAACATGCATGAGCAAGAGCAGTTGCTTACAGGAACATTGATGAGCAGCAAATTACAAAAAAAAAAAAACTAATCCAAGATATTCGGCAAACTAGAACTACTTAGAAATATGATTAACAACTAGTAAAAAGAACCACTAGGACCCACAGCATTACTCAAGAACAATGGTCCTAGACTTGTAACAAGAACCACTATTTATGCACTGCTTCTCATTTCTCAAATACAATATGTTTCACAATGTCAATTGACAACTTATACTAACATACTGAACAACCTAATTACAAACAGTTCTGAAATAAAAACAAAAGTGGTGGCAGTTAACAAAAATTACACAGTTAATCAATAATAAAAATTTAATGCTCAAGATGTATCAACACCTGATTCCCACGAACTCCTTTATTCAGATTCTGAAAATTCCGCTCTAAAATCCACTTGTAATACCTAGTAAAATATTAAAAAATTGTTTATTTCAGTCAGGAATGAAATGCACAGTGAATCTCAGTAGAAAGTACTTACTGTTTCTGTAGGGGAGACATTTCAACACGAAGAATCCGCTCGATTTTTGGAGGTAAGGACTTCTCAACATCTTTTATAACTCGCCTTAGAATATGGGGTCTCAATTCCTTGTGAAGATTTGCAAGCTATACAAAGACCGAAGGAAAGGAAGTTATGGATGTCCAAACAATCACACAATAGTAATAATTGTGAACACAATCCAGGTCAAGATAAACTATCATTTAAAAAGCATTACCTCAGTTTCATTGAAGGAACTCAAATTTTTGTATCTCTCAACAAAAATATCCTTGCTGTTAAATTTAACTGGATCAAGGAAATGAAGTAGTGCCCTACAAAAAAGAACAGCTCAACAATAATACGAGAGGAATAGATGCTAAATACAACTGCTATGAACATATTGCAGTGTCAATTATATATTAACGGTGCAAATGTATGTAAAAAATGTGCCTAGCACAATTCCATGTAAAAAGGACATACCACAGTTCTTCAACACTATTCTGCAAAGGGGTTCCAGTGATAAGCAGCTTATTCTTAGTGCTGAATTCCTGATGGAGGAAATGAATGAAGTGTTATCTTTTCGCAGTAGTCACCTAATACAGAGGTTCTTATGCTTTGTTCAAGAATATATTTTCATACCAAAAGAGTCATATACAGTGATGCTTCACAGTTCTTTAACCGGTGGGCTTCATCAACCATAAGATAGTTCCATTTGATCTTGGAAAGAACAGGTTTGTCCTTAAGTATCACCTCATAAGTAGTTATCAGTGTATGGAATTTTACATGTCGCCCACCCTTCTTATTTGTATAGAACTCGTACTGCTGGCAAATCTGACGCAAATAGATTGGAGAAAATGCCAACGATATAACAAGGTGACAAGATAACTTTGTTAAGAAGGGTAGAATTAGGAATCTTGACTCTTTTGGTCCTTTAAAACAACACATTGTTGTTGGTGTTAACAGTTCAATGCAAAGCACACAAATAAGATGAAAAACAGGAACCAAAAACAAGATATGCAACGGTGTATAAAGTATGCAGCTTCAAATATGTTCCAAGAACCATGATAACGAAAAGGTTTTACTTCAACCACATTTTGGTATATACCACAACAGAGATCAATTACACCATTCATGAAGCCTAGGATGGTAAAATGCCACATTCCTATTCTGAAAAGACAGTCTTGGTAGGAACATACAAATTATAACAGGTTTACAAGTCAAGAAATTGTTTGTTTCTCGTAAATAATTATCCAGGTAAATACCATATCAATCAATTCAAATTTTCCTATCAGCCCTGATACTTTTTATCTTCTTCTTTTCTTCTGCTTTCCCCCTAGAGCTGGAAAAAAGGGATTTGCGCTAAAATCAATACGTTTCCAGGGTGTTCAAATTACTAAGGTACACTTTTTGTGACTAACAATCTAACAGATTAAAAACGAGGTTCAGGAGACAAGAGATTGAACTAATGAGAGCAGTTTCTAATCAAGAGAAGTGATGACAAACTGAACAGTTTGGGATTGTGAGAAGAGAGTTAAAGTAATACGAAGACGATACTGTGTCTAAAAATATATATACTTTGCTAGCGCAGGTGTTCAGTGCTTTGCGCATGAGATGGTAAACTAGCAGAAAAGCTCCATCCCTACAAAGTGAAGCACATGACAAACAACAGGAGCCAGCTATGTAATAAACAAAAAGTTTACTCAAACAAAAGCCAATAAGTTCCTAGCTGGCTCAAAATATGTGACTTAAGGGGAAACCCAGTGCCTGATAACAAGCAAAATTCAACAATCACAAAAAAATTGCAGTATAAAGTATTAATTACATTTACCAACCAGAAACGTTATAGATCATAAAGAAAATAAGCAAAATTTGGAAATGGTGTCTAGGTTGCACATGAACTTCACAGGAGGCAAAACAGGTGAAGTAATTTACTAAGTTTACCTCTCTGCTAGCGCGATTTCCCACATAAACCACAACATTCATTTCGGGTAGCCACTTTCGAAATTCTCTTGCCCAATTTGACAGTGTTGAGAGTGGCACAACAACAAGAAATGGACCATTAATTTCTTGAGCATTCTGTAAGATATATATCAAGTGTTATTAATCAGTAAAAGAATCCTAGTATCATTCATCACAATGACAGATAAAAGCAGAAGTGTGTGAAAAAAATTACGTGAAGGAAGCCAAGCATGGAGACAGATTGAATAGTTTTCCCCAGACCCATCTCATCAGCAAGAATAACATTAGTGTCATTTCTCCACCTGTTTTAAAATCAAGTAATGAGCATAAAGTGGCAGGTAAGGTGCTTTCTTTCTGCATATATATATCGATCTTACATACCCATTAACGAGAAAATTTAGCCCTTCAAGCTGATAATCGCGAAGTTTGCCTCCTTTCAGCCATTCTGGTTGGTCATCAAGCCTCCGCAAACTAGCTGAATAACATAGAGTTATTACTAGATTAGATGGAAGAATAGTGATCCATTGGTGCAAGAAAAAAGATATAAAATTTAAAGACCAGACGTGATGATTTGCCTAAGTAAATTCATATTCAAACAACATCCCTAAGCAATGGTGCTCCAAATTCATGAGAGAGAAATAATAAAGATATCATCACATCATGGTACACACAGTACCAAACTACCAATCAAAGATTTGGTAGCTTCGAGCAAACAAGGTGGAAGTAGGACCAAAATAGTCTAGAAGAGAAATCTTCAAGCTTTTTTTTTGTTTTCTGGGTCACAAAGGAGGGGCAAATTCCCTTCTACAGGAAAGATACTTGTCCACTCAACGCAAAAAAAGAAGTAATCAAGCAAGCAAGCACAAAAAACAATTATGCAGGAAAAAAACTCACCTTTGCTTTTCTTCCTTTGGAAATCAACTGTTTTCCCTAGTACAGCTGTGGAAGCTTCACTGGCCTAGCATTAGTGTAAACCCAATTATGATACAATCTTATGCACATATGCCCTAAGCAACATACAGTTATAAACTTATATTATAGAATCTCGTATAATTAGATACATAATGTGCCTACCTTGTATTCATCTATTGCATCTTGAGCAAATTCAATATCAGTATTTGTTTCCCTGCAATACCACAAACAAGGTGGGCAAGACTAATGAAAATTAATGAAGCAATAACAGCATCTTCATACAACAGAAATACCATGACTACAGCATCAACAAAATAAATTATAATCTGCACGGAAGATCACTGTAACATATTCATACTCATTTCAATCAACGGAGGTCGAGTAGTTGTATTTATCTCGGAAGAACATCCACATGCAAAACACTATCATAACCATAAAAATGGAATGTACAGATTACAGAACCATGTCATGAAAATTACCAGGTTGATTCTGCATAAGGAAGTCCTTGCCATTTGACTAAATATTCTGGCACCAGATCATCACCATCAACTTTGCTGACCCTATCAGCAAATATTCGTTCAACCTGAAGGTTGTATACTTAGACAGGATACAAATGCAACAATAAAAACAATAAATTAATAGTCTAAAGTTGGACTTCATACGAAACCTGGCTATATTGCTTAATAAGATCCAACTCCATTTCCTTGCCCACGTCATGCACCTCAACCTGATAGATGACGAAATTAGCAAAAGGTATGGCTTATGGCCCGTTCATATTGGCTTTGGCTTATAAATAGTAACAGCTTGTATAGAGAGAGACACTTGAGTGTGATTTTAGCCGATATAAATGAAGTCATTTACTATAGAAAACAAACTTTTAGAAGCCAATACGAATAGAACCTTAATCTAATGGAAACAAATATATCAACGTGCTGACAATATGTTGACTGCCTAACATCTTACGTCAGGAAATTTTATTCACTTCACAATCATTTATGAACAATGCAGGATACAAACCTAGTATTTACACAAACACAGCCAAACGTCATAAAATAATTACTGTATGTTAGTATAATCCTTGATTGCAAGGTTAGATTTACCTGTTTTGGTTATTTGTTAACTTAGGTACATGATCTCTGGTAATTGGGCATATATCTGCCTGATTGATATCATGTTTGCTTTCCTTGTAATGGTCTATTTAAACAAAGCAATAGAGTCTGGAAAAGCTGCCAAGTTTGACAGCACCAAAACCCCTGTGTCTAGCGTGAGTTGAGTTGGCCGTGGACTCACCGGCGACGTAAGAATCGTCGTTCTTTAGGTGAGATCCCGACAAGTGGTATCAGAGCCATTTTCGAGCCAGAGCTCGATGGGTGACGAGAGGGAGCTCGCCGGCAACACTTCCAGAGATGGCGTCGCGATCCAAAGGGTGATTCGTGAGGTGAGCGGCGGGAGTAGCTACCCCGTCCTCACTAAGACAAATTACTCGGATTGGGCACTCCTGATGAAGGTAAAGTTGAAGGCGCGGGCGCTCTGGAAGGTCATCGAGGCCGGCGGCACCGATCAGCAAGAAGAGATGATGGCGCTCGACGCACTCTGCGATCGCGGTGCCACCGAGATGGTGTCGCCAATCGCCGACAAGAAGACGGCGAAGGAAGCGTGGGAGACCATCTCGAAGATGCGGGTCGGTGATGCGCGAGTGAAGAAGTCCGCCGCGGTGCAGCTCCGGCGGAAGTTCGACTTGGCGACATTCAACGACGGCGAGACCGTCGAGGACTTCGCGATGCGCCTCCAAGGCATGGTGGCGACCCTCGCCACACTAGGCGAGGTGGTGGAAGAAGCCAAGATCGTGGAGAAGATCATCTGCAGTGTGCCGTCGCGGCTCAAGCAGATCGTTCTTGCGATCACGACTTTACTTGATGTGTCAACCCTTTCCGTCGCGGAGCTGACGGGGCGGTTGAAGGCGGCGGAGGATTCGTTCGAAGAACCGCCGACGTCGTTGCAGCATGACGGGAGGCTGTATCTCACGGAGGAGGAATGGGATGCGCGGCGGAAGAAGCGCGATGCGGAGAACCACTCCGGTGCTGGCTCCGGCGGCAAGACAGCGAGTCGCGGTGGCAGACGCGGGCGCGGCCGCGGGCGCGGAGACTCGTCGTCAAGCGGGCAGACGACTAAGTCTGGTGATGAATGCAGGAGGTGCGGGAAGATGGGCCATTGGGCTCGTGAGTGCCGCTCGAAGCCCAAGAAGGAGCAGGCCCACATTGCACAAGAAGAAGAGGAGGCCTCGTTGCTGCTGGTGAAGGCCTCACCTTTTTCCCTTCTCCGCAAGCCCCCGCAGCGCCGCCATCCCCATCGCCGCCGGCGCAAGCACCCAGATCCGGCCGGCCGGAGGTGGTGCCGCCGCCTCCGCCCGCCGGCCGACAATGGCGGGCATCCGATCGGTGAAGGAGAAGGTGTTCGCCACCTGAGAAGAAGAAGACCGCGATGCCAAGACATGGGTCCCGGACACCGGGCTACCACCACATGTCCGGGTGTCGGCGGCGTCGCGGATCTCAACAAAGAGGTTGGGGACGGTGCGGTTCGGCGACGACTTCGGTGGCGCAGATCGAGGCCGAGGGACGGCCGCGTTCGTGTGCAAGACCGGTGAGATTCGATCGCTTGTCGGGTCTACTTTATTCCGGCTGACGACGAACATCGTGAGCATCGGCGGCTTCGACGAGGTCGGGTACAAGATCGACATCGACACCGAGTCTTACGATCCGGGAGCCGAGCGATCGTCTGGCGGCGAAGGTGACGCGCGGGCGAACCGGGTTGTATGTGCTCAACATCGATGGCACCTCCGTATGCTGGCGACGCGACGATGCGGAGGCTCGGCGATGGCATGCGCGCCGGCCATGTGAACATGGCGGCGCTGGCGGCCGCTCGGGGAGCCGGTTCGGGGTTGCCGGAATCGGTCATGTGGAACGGTGTGCGAGGCATGTCAAGCCGGAAGCGAGACGCACATCGCTCCCGCACAAGGAGAGTACGCGCGCGGAGCTCTCGGATCGTGCATGGCGACCTATGCGGTCCCATCACGCCGCAACTCCGAGGCAACAAGTATTTCTGCCGCCGGTTGACGACCTCGCAGATACATGTGGGTAGCCGCGATTCCTTCTAAGGATCGTGGCGGCCGCCATCAAGGAGATTCAAGCACGCGGCGCGAGTCGGGCGCAAGCCGAGGCACTCAACCGATCGAGGCGGGAATTCACTTCCACCGAGTTTGCCGAGCATCGCGATGGAAGGAGTTCATCGCCAACACACCGCGCCCTATAGTCCGCAATGTAAGCGGCGTGGTCGAACGCCGAATGGCACGGTGGTGGTGGCGGCAAGAAGCATGCTCAAGGCGAAAGGGTCGCTGGATGGTTTTGGGCGAGGCGGTGAGTACGGGGTGTATGTGCTTGAACAGATGCCCGACAAAGAGCGTGGACGGATGACTCGCTCAAGCTTCGCACGGAAGAAGCCACCGTACACCACCTCAAGACATTCTACCGCATCGTCACGTCCAAACACAACCCTCACCTCAAGAAGCTAGAAGACGAGGCCGCAAGATGATTTTCATCGGCTATGAACGCGAACTAAAGCATATCGCGCCTACAACCCCGCCACGAAGAGCGTTCATATCACGCGGACGTGGTGTTCGACGAACAAGCCCAGCTGGATCTGGGCACGGCGGCGATGGCGCAAGATCTGGCGAACGACGACGCCTTCACGTGGAATACTCCATTGTGAACTGCATCTCCGGTGGCGAAGACGCCGCCGAGACACACTGAGCTGCGGCGCCGAGAGATAACACCACCACCATCGCCACAGGCTGCTGGAGGTGCGACGCCAGGAGGATCAGGGGAGACACAGGCAGTGGAGTTTGCCTCTCCGCCAAGCGAGAATGGCGACAATTTGGATGCCGACTACGACGAGGAAGTCCCACTTCGATTCCGCAAGGTCGACAACATCATCGGGCCGGCATCACCGCTTGGGTTCGCACCACGGGTATTGGTTGCGGAGGAGCTGCATGTAGAAGCTCCGACGAACCCGGGTCATTTGTTGAAGCAGAACATAGCCCGAGCTGGAGGAAGGCAATGGTGGAGGAGATGGAGTCCATTGAAGACAACAAGACTTGGTCTCTGGCCGACCTCCCACCCGGCCGCCGGGCGATCGGGTTGAAGTGGATATTCAAAGTCAAGAGGAATGAGCACGGGGCAGTGGTCAAGCACAAAGCACGCCTCGTGGTGAAGGGATACGCACAGCGGCATGGCATCGACTACGATGAAGTGTTCGCGCCGGTGGCGCGACTGGACTCGGTGCGCCTGCTCATTGCCCTGCGCACACGGCGCGGAGGTGCACCACATGGACGTCAAATCGGCGTTTCTAAACGGTGACCTGCAAGAGGAGGTATACGTCGAGCAGCCAGCGAGATTCGTCATCGCTGGGAAGGAGCACAAGGTGCTTAAGCTGCAGAAGGCGCTGTACGGACTACACCAAGCACCACGGGCCTGGAACGCAAAACTGGACGACACGCTGGTGTCGCTCGGTTTCAAGAGGAGTCCATCGGAGCATGCCATGTATGTCCGGCGGACTGGTGATGCACAGCTAGTAGTCGGGGTGTACGTCGATGATTTGGTGATCACCGGCGCTAGCTGTGACGACATCGGGCTGTTCAAGAAGGAGATGGCGGCCGCATTCAAAATGAGTGACCTCGGCCTACTTCACTACTACCTCGGCATTGAAGTGAAGCGAGCGCGAGAGAATTTCGCTCACCAGGAGCCTACGCCGTTAAGCTCCGGAGAAGTGGTATGACCGGTGTAATCCCATCAAGTACCCATGGAGACGCTACTGGCCGAGCAAGCAAAGCACCGAGTCACGTGGATGCCATCGCCTACTGAGGAGCATGGTCGGGAGTCTAAGGTACCTTGTTAACACCCGCCCCGATCTTGCATTCGCTGTTGGGTATGTGAGCCGTTTCTTGGAGGAGCCACGGGAGGACCATCTTGCAGCAGTAAAGCGAATTCTTCGCTATGTGGCGGGAACCAGAAATTGGGGACTTTGGTTTGGAAGAAAGGAGGAAGATCAGGCGCAGCTGACAGGGTTCAGTGATGCTGATTTCGCTGGTGATGTTGATGCTAGGAAAAGCACAACTGGGGTAATTTTCTTCTTAGCCAGCAGCCCAATTACCTGGCAATCCATGAAGCAAAAGGTTGTGGCTCACCCGGTGTGAGGCGAGTATATAGCACCGCAAATGTCGCTTGTCAAGCATTGTGGCTCGCCGAGTACTAATCAAGTACAGGGGCTACACCGAGCGCACTCAATGCCGAAGGTGGATAACAAACCGCCATCGCTTGATCAAAACCCAGACTCCATGGATCGAGTAAGCACATTGAAGTGAAGTATCACTTAGTCCGAGAGTCCGCAGATAAAGGCCTGATCGATGTGGATTTTGTCAGAAGTAAAGAACAACTAGGTGACATTCTGACAAAGCCTCTCGGCAGAGCAAGATTTCATGAACTTCGCGCAAGATCGCTTGTTCGATGTAAATAGTGAGCACAACAAGGCTTAGGAGGAGATTGTTAGTATAATCCTTGACTGCAAGGTTAGATTTACCTGTTTTGGTTATTTGTTAACTTAGGTACATGATCTCTCGTAATTGGGCATATATCTGCCTGATTGATATCATGTTTGCTTTCCTTGTAATGGTCTATTTAAACAAAGCAATAGAGTCTGGAAAAGCTGCCAAGTTTGACAGCACCAAAACCCCTGTGTCTAGCGTGAGTTGAGTTGGTCGTGGACTCACCGGCGACGTAAGAATCGTCGTTCTTCAGGTGAGATCCCGACACTGTAAGTTGTTTATTAACATATCATGACAAATAAAATAAAGAAAAGATATCCTTTTTGAAGTTAAAGATATTCCTTTCTTGAGCATGGCAGCATGCACACACATTTCTTTTGTAAAGTTTGGAGTATGGTTACTATTTATTCTCTTGATGCAGAGAGGCAACGATTACCATGTTTTTCTTCAGGCCAAAGAGTTACACCACAGAAAATGCAAAAGCCAATTGTTTTGTTTACCTCTTCACGTGATAACGATCTCTTGTACCTCTGTTCCTCAGCAACTCTTTTCATGTAATTTAAAACCTTTTTAAATCCACTAACCTGTCATTTAGAAGGTAATGTTAAATGAAGATCTAAAGAGAACCAACCTAAAGAGATAAAGCAGATACACAAAAGTTTAAGGTCATGATTTGTAAACAGAAATAGATATCCTGGTAAGTTCTTACACTCTGGAGCTCAGATAATGTCTTCCACTGACAATGTAAGTAAGACTGGCCTTTCCATTTTATATAGAACTCTATATCATCCCACTGTTGATCAAAATCTGATGTTATGCTCGTCACAGTAGGTTGAGTTGATTGGCCATTCTTCAGTGCCTCTTCAGCAACACCCTTTGGTTGATGCCAAAGGACCCTTTCAATTGTTTCTCCATCTTCCTCTTCTGGGTCCTCCTTCAAGAGCTAGATATATGAAATTTTGTAAGGGCTATGTGATCAAAATTTGTAAGGGCGCAAACAGTACATATGAATTAATTGATAGAAGCCATGTAACTTTAGGTAAATAGTGTGATAACCATAAAGCAATAGAACAGAAAGGAAACTTTCAATGACAAAAAAAAACTTATTTTTCCTGTGGCAACTAAGGGAATTTTTTAGCGTCCGACACATGGCAAACAATAACAGCAAATCATTTAATAATTAATAATATCTCAGTCATCAGTTCTGATCCCTCGGTGACATACTTCTTTCACAAATAATTCTTACCGAACCCTCACCTTTTGTTGTTTTGTTGTCTTTTCCTCACTGTCATCACTTTCTTCACTTTCAGCATATGAGATATTTCTCGCCGTCCTCCTCCTTCCAGAAGTTCGAAGTTCATTACGAGAATTGACATTTGCAAAAACATCATTGTGGCCCACAGTTTTCAGATGCAACTTATCAGGTTTTTTTGATCGGTGACTGAAATCAGCATCACTGGGCACATCCGAGTCTTTTCCTGAAGAATATTCTTCGTCTGTGAAAGGCATCCCTCGTTTACGTTGAGCCTGCATGGGAGGCTTTCTTCCCTTGGAAGTTTTAGTTCTCCCAATTTTAAGTCGTTTAGATTGCCTCCTATTAACAAAATCATCTTCATCATCATCTGATAGCTCAAGCTCGCCATCATCATCTTCTTCGTCAGAGTTCTCACTGTCCACAAACTTATCCTGTAATTCGAGTATTACAAAGAGCATACTTAAATATCATAGACGATCAAACACAAAGGTCCAATAGCTACACTGCAATGATATTAACAGGAACAGTGTGATAAGCTGTCAGGAATGACTTGTAGACAAAACACGAAAGAAAAATCAGCATTTCAGAAGGAAATAAATCTACACAGCTGTGAAATAAGTTCTAAACTTCTAATAACCTAGGGAGTAAATTGATTAAGAAAACCATGTAGATTAAAAAAGAGCAAAAAAATGCACATCGTGTGTCCTCAGATGCCCAAAGTGATCAAATAAGCACTCCCAAATATTGCAGCAATCATGCGCGATTAGCCATAAAGTCACCCAAGGAAATGCAAAGTACATGAGAATGCAACCAAAATATTCAATTAAGGAAATAAATTGAATTTAACAACTCAAGAATTTAGTTAAAAGTTTATGACTGCATTAACGCAGTTGACAGGGGCAACTGTTTAGTAAATTGTATTACCTTGTTTAAGAATACGAAAAACAAAGGTGTATCCTTCTGAAAGGTTCCATCCATTTGAATCGATTCTTGCTTGAACATGACTATGTACTATATTTCTGTGTACCGTCACGCTGTCTCCAAATCTCATGCATTACTTATCTTATGCTTCACATCATAATTTGGTGTTATTTTATTTATTCCTTCTTTGAAGAATCAATCGATTTTGTGTAAGTTGGTGCTCTACTAGGGCACTGTTTTTCATCTTGCTTCAAGAAAAAGATGATTGCCCTCTCATCTTCATGAAAGTATAAATATGCAACAAACGTACTGATACAACTTAGCAAAACCACATAAATCTAAAACACATCAGTGTACACCAACTAGCCTAAACAATAACATGATGATCTTAATATGTAGACAATATAACTTGGTAAAGTTAGACGTCATGTGACACAAAGAATTTAAGCCAATAAATGACCTTATCAGCAGCCTTGTCGGTTTCACTGTCTGGCTCAAAATCCACATCATCTGGATCATCTTCTGCAAATAAGGAAGAAACAAATTGTCAATCAATGACTAGCTGGATCATCTTCTGCAAATAAAGCAGCATGCCATACACAAGAACAGATTATTGTTTCTAAGCACAAGGATACAGGTATAAATATACCATCTGCGTCGTCGTCGTCATCCTTCTCATCATTATACTCATCATCGTCGTCAGCATAAGCATTGTACTTTGCCGGCTTCTTCTTTTGTCTTGACGAAACGGATTTTGCTGCTAACCCAGAAGTGGAACAGCTTGGGTGGGCCATCCCACCACGATGCAACGAATCACTCTGTTCCTCTCCATCTTGCTCATAATAGTCATCAGAAAGCATTTCCTCAGCAGGCACCTCCCCGTGCCCTCTGTTCGGCTCATCATCCTCTCCACTACCATCCATATCATCATGTGAGCTAGCCGCAGACCCATCTTCCATTCCCCTATCACTACTTGACGGCTCTTCCTTTGCCGTCTGCGTGGATCTGCAATCCTTCAAAAAGTTTGTACCCCATGGGCCAGATGGGCCACCTACTCTACGGGCACTCTGCGCTGATTTATTCTCGGAAGAGTTCAGACCTGACTGGCCAGCTTCATATCGCTCCTCCTCACTGTGGTAGGCATCCTCAGCCTTCTCATTCAAATTCCACTGCCTAGAGTTCAAGTCGACGTTCCTATCCCCGACTGACTCATAGGCACCTTCGTCCTCAGCCTTCTCGTTCAAGTTGTACCCTCCTGAATCAGCCCTGCTCCCAGAGTTGCTGAAGAATGCCATCACAACTTATGGCATCAAATGAAAAACCTCTCACAGCCTCAGCAGTCTATCACTCCCTGCAGTTTATCAAACGAAGCCAATTTAGAACCCCACTTTAGTAGCTTCTGACCAACATCTAGTGCCCTAAACGGGCAATCCAAGTCGAATCCTATTGTT
This sequence comes from Dendrocalamus sinicus, assembly GCA_036346575.1. Taxonomy (NCBI): domain Eukaryota; kingdom Viridiplantae; phylum Streptophyta; class Magnoliopsida; order Poales; family Poaceae; genus Dendrocalamus; species Dendrocalamus sinicus. Next base: position 1,870,432 of record CM070660.1, on the reverse strand, counting down.
TTCTAATGCTTTTGTTAGGGCTTGATCGTTTTATATACCAAATGGATGAAACTCTGGAGGGGAAGAAGTAACTCTACCCAACTCTAATCAAAATCGAGCAGTGGAAGCAGAGCAACAAGGCGGTGAGCAGCCTCGAGCGCGCGGAATTCGAATTGGAATCCGAAACCCCAAATCCCGACCGATTCAAGCGACGCCGCGCAGATCGGCGCAGGCGGCAGCCAGATCGAGCTGCCCCCGGCGCGGATCGGGCGCGCACCGCTCGAACCGGGGCGGCCGAGGCGTGCCCACGCCCTAGAACGAAACGCTCCCCACAAACTCCCCCCCGCCACCCCAACAAAAAAAACGCGCGAGGTGGCGAGGAGACGCACCTCGTACCGCGGCCGGCGAGGGGAGGAGGTCGAGCGCCTGGTCTCCCGATAGAAGCGAAGGTATGGACCGCGAGGAGACGTGGGGCTGGCCCGGGCGGGGGCTTTTATTGGCTGATGCGATCGCCGTCGCCGGCGGCCGCAAGGCGGAAGCGGCGTGTGGGCGGGGCAGCCGAAATACCCGTGCGATTTATTCAAAAAAAAAACCAGACAGACGAATTTCGGCGATTTTTTGCGGAATTTCTACGATTTTTTTCAAAAATTCGGATCAGGGGCGGGGGAGGAGGGGGCTGAGAGGCGGCGATCGCCGTACATGGGCGCGCGGGCTAGCGGCGAGGGGTCGCGCCGCGGCGGCGGCGGCGGCGCAGAGAGGGAGAGAGAGGGGGGGTTGGTTATCTATCACAAGCGGGGGTAAGGAAGGGAGATTAGGGGTTGTGTTTTGCGTTGTGTGTGGGTATTGTTGTGGTCGTGGTATCCGGGGGCTGGCCTCGCCTCGTCTCTGGACACCCTTGTTTCCTTGGGTGGGGCCAACCGGGAAGTGACGCGTGGGGGGTGGGTGCGGAGCGCCTGGGCTCGGGGGGAGAGGTGGGTCGGCGCTCCGCGGCGCAAGTAAATTCTGGAGCGTCCATGCGGGCGGTCCACGGCGTCTCTGCACGCATTGGAGGGAGTTTTTGCCGGGCGGATCAGTGGATGTGGGGCCTGTACGTACGGCCGGTGTTAGTTCCATCCTTCCACGATTCCATCTCCCATTTAGGCATTCCTTTTTTTTTAAAAAAAAGGAAAAGCTGATGCTTTTAATTCGTTGATGTACTATATAGTTACCATCAGCTTCCAAAGCACATGTGAGAAACTCTAGAGGTACATGGAACCAAGTAACAAAACACGGTCCCTACAGCTAGATTAGGTTGGGTTCCTTAGTGCTTACAGTTTACGATTTATGTATAGATAAACAGTAACGTATTATTAGACAGTGCATTTTTTAAGACAGAGTCTATAGGTAAATTATAGTACAAACTTACCAAGCTCAACTGTATTAGCCAAAATCACATGCACCTATTTCTCTTTATACACTGCCTCTTATAAATAAATCAGAATTCAAAAACCACAGTTATAAATCATAAGCCTCAGATGAAAAGAACCCACCCTTAGTTACATAATGAGCCGCTTCATTTGCTGATCGGTGGACAGCAACTATTCTGAAAGCCTCGAACTGCTGAAGTTTAATTTTTATCTCCTGGAGCAATGATCCAAACAATGAGCGGTCTAAAGAATCCGCATGCAGCTTCGTTCCCATGCCCACATTGTCCCTACAGCTAGATTTAGGCATTCTTTTTGGAGATGATGTCTTATAGTTATAGCTGATGGTTTTTGGTTTTAACATGCGCGTTTGTACGAATAAACCGAACATCGATAAGTTGTTTCGAAAAGGTATGTTCTTTTGATTTACAGTTTATGGCTTTTGGTTGTAACTTATTAGTTAAATGAATAGTGATTGCTGATAGAAGCCAAAAACCACTTAAAAGCAAAAAAAACAAGGCCAAAAACTATTTTGCTCTTGTCATCCTCTTCTTATTACCTACCTCTAGCTGCTTTGAAAAGACGATGAAAAAGTCATCCTATTTATTTGTTCAAAAAAACTTATAAACCATAATCATAAACTGAAAATGAAAAGAACGAGACCTTAACTTGCCTCTAGCCTCCAACCATCTTATGCCTGGGGCTCTAGCGAAATCATGTTTAAACCATATATGAAATTGCTAAATCCTACTAAGTTGCTGCAAATCTCGAGTTGCTTCAATTCTGTGACATGGTTTGTGGCTTTAGCCTATTTGTAACTTAACTTTCTGTTTGACACTTTTATCTTTTGTGTAGTGCCATATTTGATGTGTTTGACTTGTGTAGAGTAATAAGCCTAAGGGAAAAAATATATGCCACTGCAAAATTGAAATCTTCCCTTTTATGCCATTGTTGACACATCAAGCCGTGAAGTGGCTATGAAAATACTATTTTGCCCTAGCCGTCTTCCTCTTCTTACATACGTCAGAGGAGAAGGCGCTCCAGTTGGGTCGATGCGCACTGAGGAAGGAAGAGGATGTCGCTGCCATGGGCGAAGCTCCGCCCCGCATGGTGCAAGCACAGCAAACACCGCCATTGTCGTCGGGTCTCCTAGTCCAACTCTATCCATGGCACAGGAATAGAAGGAGAAGAATTGGTGGAGTCCACTATAGGGCTCTGGATTTGACCGAGGGTGAAGCCGATGGCTACCGCAAGCAGCAGCAATGGCGTATATGCATGGTGGCGCCCCTAGAGTGCACAAGGGAAAGAGAGAGAGGAAGAGGAGAGGGAAAAAGAGAGAGAAAAGAGGAGAGAGAGAGAGGAAGGGGATGCCACCTGAGAGAATGATGGCAGGGATGATGGGCAAAGGCCGATGGGGGATGTATCCTTAGTAGCTCGGCAACTCGCCACTGAAGCCATCGCCCGGAGCCATCTTTGGCCACCACCGAAGCTCGTCGGATCACAGTGGTGTGGGTGGAGAAAGAGAGATGGCGCGGCCGGATTTGGATGGCAAAGGGGACGCGGCGTGGTCGGAGCACAATGGTGACAACAGTGGCGCTAGAACACACACACACACACACAGAGAGAGAGAGAGCACGAGGAGGAGGAATTGGAAGGTGGACAATAACGGGCGCGCACGAGAAGACAGAGAAGCAGAGGGGAAGGAAAGAAAAGAAGGAAGGGTAATATGGGTATTTTAGAAAAAGTTGATGGAAAAAATCTTGCAAAGTTGACGGCAGTAGCATAAAAGAGAAGATTTTGATTTTGCAGTGGCATATAAGAGCAAGGTCGCTTTGCAATGACATATCGAGGGTTCGTAACATTTTTCAGTGACATATAAATTTTTTCCCTAAGCCTTATGAAGTTCAATTGTTGAATATACATGGAAGCCTAAAATCATATGATTTAACTCTTAACAATGATGAAGAGTTTTGTAGCTGTTGAATAAAAAAATGATGTTTTTGTTGTAGTGCATGGAGAAATTGTTTGTATATTAAACTTGATTCTAATATGTAACCTCTCTCGAAGAGTTGTTAAGTTTTAACCTACCTTGTTCATATGCTCTTATCCTCATTATTTATCTCAATGGCCACTAAAAACCGATATATATATATATATATATATATATATATATATATATATATATATATATATATATATATATATATATATATATATATATATATATATATATATATATATATATATAATTTCGATAAAGTGGGTTGCATAATGTAGCAACTGTCGGTGATCTGTCAATGCACAAATAAGCAAAAGGATAGACCTGCATGGTACATTGCACGCATACATTTACGCAAATTACATTCTTTTGATTTTATGAAGGCATGGATAGGGTGTTTGAGTTGTCAATTTTGTTCCTCAAAAAGATTTATGCCAATTTTCATTCATGTGCCACTGCAAGCCATCAACCTTCGCACAGTGCTGCGCCACCCTGCCAACCGAGCAATTACTAGCCGTCACACCACGTCGGCCACCCGCCACGCCATTACCACCATCAACCTCGCTGCTACCGTATTTGCAAAAATGATGCTTTTGTCGTTCAGTGGCTGGGTGGCCACACCGCAAAGCTAATGCGTGGGCATGCTGCCGGTGGCAAGAAGCCTGCCGCCCCACCACCAGACAGCAGCAGCTTGCCACCCCATAGGTAGAATTAGCCGGCTTAATTACTTGCTTTAGTTTTTTGCATACTGTTTGTTTTAATTTTTAAATATAGCAAATGAGCTCAGAAAATTATGAAATTTATGCGTAGTCTCTTGAGAAAATGTACTTGACTGTGTATTTTTTTTGGCAATTTTATCCACTGTGAATGTTGCTAAATAATTTGTATAATTACCAGGTAATTTTCAAAATTTTAAATATAGCAAATGAGCTCACAAAATTACAAAATTTTATGTGCAGCCTCTCATGACAACGTAATTGACTGCGTAATTTTTTTTTGACAAATTTATCCATTACGAATGTTTCTCAAAAATTCGTATAATTACCAGGTGATTAGCAGGTGCAATAGAGATGGGTCATTTCAGTATCTTTTCCTTGTTTAATCCATATTTTGGTTTTCTTTATTTTGTTTAATCCACATGTGAACAAAGCACAGTGGGCCGTAGACATTTGGCTCATATGAAATTTAAGCACTTCTGCAAGAAACAGACAACTGAAAGTGTCACTTGCGTCGTGTCTATCTCCTCATGCGCAGTTCACTCCCGCTATTATCGGCTTGTCGTTAGCGTGCACTTCACTATCGCTCTCGCTATAAATTTCAAGCTGCACGTGTTCGCATTCTTGCAGTCTCTTCGTTGACACTCCTTGTCTCGTAGTCTCTTCGCTCACTGTAACATCCTAAATTTTGAATGTTTGAAAATTTGGAAGAATTTAATATTTTTGTCTACATCTTACTAGCATTTGAGATTTTTTTGCCAAAATCTTATTTGGGTTTTCCTGAGTTTTGTCCTGAGCAAGTAATAACTGGAAATAAACCTCGAGCACGAAATAGCAAAATAATAAAAATAATAAATACAAATAATTTAAGTGGTGTTTCACCCTAACAACCTAAAAATCACTGTGATTCACTACATCAAAGCTGCATTCAAAGATCAGAAACAGATAATGATAATAATTACGACCAAGAATTCATTCTAGATATAACTCGACCATCATACAAAAAGGAAGGAGGTGTATGATCTAAAAATTTAAATAAAAAGGGTGAGTTCAAACCCTGAGAAAGTAATTCAAAATTTTAATTACAGAATCAAAACATGGTTTATAAATTAGTTAAAGAAGATTAGCTGAATTAAAAATACAACTAAATTCAATATTAACATTAGAGCTACTATTTAACAAAAGGGGATTTTGGACACCAAGCTCAAGTAATTAAAACCAAATTTGGAATGCAAGCATTTTCCTTTCCTTCTTTCTATGCCATGTGGGCCACTTCTTCTCCCCCTCCTTTTTTCCCCTCTCTCATTTCTTTCACTGCGCGTGGGCCCCCCTCTTTTCTTCTGCCCGAGCTGGCCCCTTTTCCCCACTCCTTCCTTTCTTCTTCTTCTCCCTACTATGTTTTCTTAATTCCTTCTCATGGCAGAGCTTGCTCCACGCCTCCCTCCCCGCGCCATCATGCGTCTGCCGCTGCCCTGCCTCCCTCAGCGCCATCACCTCACTCTGCGCCTCGCACACGTCGAGCCCCGCGCCTTCACACGCCGAGCCCCACGCCCTGCACGTGCCTGCCAGCCGTCCCATCCAGCCATGACCGGCCATGCCGCTACCCGACTCTCCACGACAACCCCCCTCTCTGCGCTATAAGTTTCCCCGGTTTCCTCCCCCTGCGCCCGTGCTCCTCGCTTTCTTTCCCTATCTCTTCCTCCTCCCTCCACGCGAGTCCGTCGAGCCCACCCGCTTGCGCCTCCACGCCGTCCCGGCCCTCCGGCGACACCTCGGCCAAACCGACTGCGTCACTCCGCGCCTCTACCCCCTTCTTCCTTCCGCTGCGCTTAATTGAAGTCTTATTACCGGAAACGGCCGTAGCGCCATTCTCCCCGAAATCCGGCCGCCGCCAATCCCGTCACCGCCGCCTCTTCAATCGACCTCCCGTCGATTCCTTGCCGGTGGAGCATCTACGCACCGCCACGAACCTTCCCAAGCTATTGTCGGAGCTCCATTTCCACCCCACCTCGCCGGCGGCTTGAGCACACCCGCGCCGCCCATGGTCTCCGCCGTCGGCCCACTCCGGCCCTCCCCACTCGTCGGTGAGTTTTCCCTTGAACTCCTACAGCTCAGGTTCTCTTCCGTTTCCTTCCCCGTCCCCTCCAGTGTCGTCTCCATCATCAGCCCCCACCTCCGGCCGCCGCACGTCGATGCCAGCCACCTACGGCGCCTCCCAGCCAAAGCCATACCTCCCCTGGTCTCCACTAGCCCCATACAATCCATTTTGACCACCTTCACCACCGGTCCAGCCAGCCTCCGCCGGCGGCGAGCCCAGCACCGTGCACCGGCGATTTCCCCTGTTCTTGCCTCAGCCACTGCCGAGCTCATCTTCCTTTTTTCCCACCGTTTGAGTCAGCCAGGCCTTCGGCCCACTTGGCTACCCGAGCGCTCTTAAGGATTGGCATTCCCTGAGATCTCGAGTTCGAATGAGGTTTGTCATATTTTTGTGTTTTGCTACCTTGGCCATTTTAATTAGAAACCAAATAAGAAATAGTCCCAAGAAGCTAATATAGTCAAGTCAAGAGCAAATAAAGTTTTTATATACCTTGGAATACAAAATAAGGTTGGTTAGGACTTAATACCTGGTTAATTGCTACATACGTAATTAGCATAATTTAAATATTTCCTATAGGGCTAATTAGCAATTAAAGGCATTGATAAAATGTGGTTTAGTGTACAGTCAAAAGTTAAAAAAAATAATATATAGTTAAATATATACATATACATCCATAACAAATACATAATCTATTAAGATATACATGAGCTTAACACATGTCTAATCAGGGATTAGTTATTACCATGTATGTATGACTAATATGCCCTTAGCATCCATTTTAAAATCTGATCCAGAATTAAAGTAAAGGCTTAGGACAAGTTAGGGATAATCTATGGAAGCTAGAAAAATTGAAACAAGGCTTTAGGGAGTTTATGTATGATTTAAATTCGGATTAGATGTCATGACAGATAATTAGTGTAACTTTAATGTTTACATTGCAAATCTAGTCACCTATTAAGGCATTTATTAGGAGAAGCAGCCTTTGGATATATATTTAATAAAGCTGGCCCTTAATCAACATGTAAACATATATGCCCAATATTTGTCATGCCACCATTAAACAAACCCTAATGACATATTTTAATATAATAGCCCTAGGTCGTCAAGATTCAAAATAGTCTCACAAACTTAAATATTCTAAATTGAACATGTAACCACTAACATGGGTAATTAAGGTCACATAAAATGATACAAACCAAGCCTCGCTAAGATAGCTAGATGTAGACTAAGATTTGAGATGAGGCTAAGCCTAATAATAGCTAAAGTATAAGTAGAATAAAAATAGTGCCATTAACCAAATCTTAACACTAACTTTAGTGCATAGTAATATTGAGCCTAATTGCATATATAGCAAGCTAGAACCTGAATAATTAAGCCCTAATTCAAATTAAACATAGTCTAGCGATAAAAGGGAGGTACATAAAATATCATGTCACCCAATGTTAAAAAAAATAGACTATAAGATTAACTTGATAAGCTAAAATTTGCAAACGTTACTTATATGTGTATATCACATGCCCTAAAAATCAACGCTCGACAAAATGACACCCAGCTAGACTTGCACCCCGATTCATAGGTCTAAAGCAATAATGAAAGCGATTATTAATAACAAGACCAAGTCATCGCATTCCACCGTCGGCCTTGCCTCAAACCACACGAATCACCCATTAGCTCATAATAAAACTAAATTAAGTTTATTCGGATTTGTTTGGATCCTTTGAGTTATTTGTTTTCATTTGCATTCAGTCGGATGTCGCGTAATTAGAAACTGGAGTCCCGAAGATTCCACAGATCAAGCATGATCAGAGCAAAGCGAAGATAAAGAATAGAAGCTCAAGAGAAAGTATCGTGTGAGCTCAAGACCGCAGTAAACCACGCCAGGCGAGTCAATACTTTGATCATGTTGAACCTATGTTTTCTGCAAATTACTTTGATTTAAATTATCAAATTGCATGCTGTTAATTTATATGCAAATACATGTTTAATTTACGATTCTAGTTTAATTTACCTTGAATAATATTACCCTCCTTTGGAATATTTGAATGTGTGAACCTTGTCGCCCTAGCAAAATTATAATAGTAACATTTCAAAAATAAGTCCCTAATTATATGCTATGCTTAGTACTGCATAGATATTCAGGGGGCGCTGAAATGCCCCAAACCTCATTGTCATTTTCAATCATGTGAAACTGGTTTGGGCAGTCATGGTGGTAATGATTGATATATGTTGGTACGATTATTTTATACTCTCAAAAACCCCAACTTGCTTAATTATTTGGGCGGATGGTTCGAGGGTGTGTATGTGTGGTGCAGTGGATGCACAAAGTGGGTTAGTGGTAGACCGCCCAGATACCAATAAGGACTGAATCTTGTCATGACCTCCTGTAAAATAAGACAACTACAAGTCTCAGTAAATACAACTTGGCTAAGTAAATTTATCGAAACCCGGACTCATCTCACCGGTAGGGATTGAAGGGGCTACGCTATGGCAAGGGGGCTGAAGGGGCACCAGTGGGGGTGAAGTTTCCCAGTGTCCTACGCTGCGGGAAGTAGAAGCCCGAGTGCGTAGTGGCTGTGGGAAACATCCCGCGCATAGATGGGACCCACCACAAGTGGGAGAAACCCATAAGGTGAGATGACTGAAGGGACTAGATACTTTGAAAAGTCACTCGTGATTTGCTCGCTCAACCACACTTCTAAGGAATCGTGTGGGGCAACAAGTTGATTGTCTCTTGTGGTGAAAGTGTACAAACTCTGCAGAGTCAAAACTATTCGAATAGCCGTGCCCACGGTCATGGGCGGATATGGAAACTTAACCAGATATAGTTCTATTTCAAAATGCTTTATGGTTGGGATTAGAAAAGTGGAAGGGCAGTGGAAAACCCTTATTTGAATTGTCCTGAGTGTCGTCCCAGTGGTAATGTAAGCGGTTATAACGCTGAAATGTTAGCATATGGTGCGGATGCCATGAAACGGTGGATGGAATCTGGATCGCTATTATTATTGCATATTCTTGAACATTATGCTTTTGTTCAAAACTGCTAGGTCTCAGGAAAATTCTATGTATTATATTTTAAATAATGGTAACATTTCTCACAAATAAAATGTCAGGGAGAATAAATAGAGTCGTAAGAAAGGAAGATGGCTGTTTATGGCAATCACATAAAGAAGTTGGTGGATTCATGATTGATCATAGGAGGGTTAATGATAGTGTAGAGTCTAGGAGAAATAAATGGATGGAGCCCAAATGGATTTATAGACTAGATAGATGAATTATATGATTTTTGGAGTATTAGGAAATGCGAAGGTAAATCGTTGGATTACAACACTGATATTTGATATAAATTCTTGGGAGATGTTGATAATATTGAGATTAATAGGATTTGAACGATTTCTAGATGGATGAATTGATTTTTCTGGAAATTGGAGGTATGAAAATAACTATAGGAGATTAATCTTGATCAATGACATTCTTGGTGGAGATATATCAGTGAATCATAGACCTGATCAATGATATTCTTGGTGGATATTTAATAGAAAATCCTAGATCTGATCAATGATACTGTTGGTGGATGTATACTAGCAATTCGTAGACTTGATCAATGATATTCCTGGTGGAGGTACAATAGTGAAGTAGTTAGAGATGGATAATGGATAATAAGGTTGATAATTGGAAGAGCAAATTATGATTGTGGATCAATAACAAAAAGGATTGGATTGTTAGGGATTAGAATACAAACGATATTGGTGGATTAATTAAGTGATATTAGATAAAGGATGACACTACATGTTTAGAGTTTTAGACAAAGAAACCATATAGAGATTGTATGATCGGGGATTAATGAAATGATGTCGCCATCGTTTGAGGGTAGATAGAAATCAATATAGAAAGAAAGGAATCGATGGATTAGTTAAATGTTGTTACTCATTGTTTGGAGTCTTAGACATGATCAATAATTAAAGTATATTTGGTGGATTAAGTCAATTATGGTAATTGTTGTGTGGAGTTTAGGTAGCAACCATAATACTAAAATTAAATCATGATAATGCTACCAAAAGCGATTTTTGGCAAATAAAATAACTGAGCCTCTCCTTTGTTAAGCCATGCATACTATCTATTTGCATTCGTGTATTGGCTCGCGAGCACGGGGTTGGAGTGCTCACACTCGCTTTGCGACAAAATTCAGAATCGGAAATCAAATCACCGCGCCAAAGAACAAGATGGGACAAGCCGCAGAGAAGATGAAGATGTCAATGGCTAGGTCGCGAACCTCCGGTTGGTCGCTTGTGGGCATGTCTCAAGGTCCCACCTGTGTGCTTCGTTCTTCCCATTGCGGTTTATTGACTTCGCCTAAACGCCCATGAGTAAGTTTACTATTATACTTATGCTTCGCATGATATGTATTTTGATGTCCATTATCAGAATCGTGTGCACTATCTACTGATCCAGGGAATAGTGCAGCTAAACACAGAGGAATCCGGATTGTAAAATCTGGGTACTACAGGGATGCTCACTCCTCGCATACGCTCTTTGTTTGCTTTCTTCACAACCGATTAAATATTGTTTAGTGCTATTATTAGCAGTCATATTAACAGGTAAAATTTTGTCGTATGAATTGTCTTTGTTAAATATGTACATAATTAGTTGCAGATATTTAAATGTAATTAATTTAGTCCTAATTATTTATGCATAATTACTTCGTTTTTATATTAATTAATTTTCTGATAGCAAGTATATGTGGTTTAATTGTATATTTTTATATGCATTTATGTTGACTGCATTAGACATTAAAATCTTAACTACTAAGTGTAGCAAATAATTAAACTATGATGTCAGAGGAAAGAATATTTTAGAAACATAGAAAAAAGAATCTCTAGCAAACTTCATGTTACATTATGCATGTTGCGTATTATTATATTGAGTAGTGCTACTCCTAGCTCATATAGTATAAAAAAATTGGGTTTATTACCACATTACCTTCGGACTGTTCTTTATGGACACAAGCATCACTCATACTTATACTATTTTATAATAGCACATCATGTTATTTAGTCCATAAAGCCAGTGGAGGGTACAACGTGAAAGAAGCCTATATATGTATATATTAGATCTTAAGCTGCACTATTGCTCATTAACTTAAGCACTTAACTTGCTTGCTTTTGATCAAAATGCAACTGGGGTAGAGAAAAGTAAAAGACCAGATATATAGTAAAACAAAACTATACTGACAAACAATTATGATAAGTAGCATCAAGGCCCAAATGTTTTTCTTGACCAAATTATGAGTATGTGTTCATATGCACCATTTATTTGGATTAGTATGCATTTGCAGTGTTTATGTTAGTCCTAAATGTATATTATTTTATACTATTTATTCCATTGTAAATTTTAATTTATAGTATTTTACTGTCGTTATCAATCTTGCACTGATATTTAGTCTATCATATTTTACTGTTGTAACATCGTTTCATCTTGCTGCCTCTAATTCAACGTGGGGTGAATGACGATACGTGCCTCCTAGATGCTTCCAGAAGCGATCTGATGTCGTGGTTTGCGCGACGCATTTACGTGAGCTCATCATTTACACCATACCTAGGGTTTGGAGACTTTGGTGGGCAGAGTTCCTTCGGCTTCGCAGCCATGTCGTACGGTCAAGACGAGAGTTCCTCAGCACCACGAGGGGGATTTATAGAGTCATTTATTCACGATATTATTACTGACGACTCGTAGTTCGGCAGGTCTTAGCTAGAAGACATCGACACTTACCGGATCTAGCCTACTGTACCTTAGACTACTGGACCATCACTGGCCACTGAACAAATAGAACGGTCTCCATACCTCCTCCGAACCAAGATGCAAGCTCTAGACCGGCTGACGTACCCCACGGGACATGCTCGTGCTTAACGGAAGACAAGGCCACACACGGGGAGACAGACGCAGCGAGGAGATTGTAGTGGCTCAGATGGGTAAGCCATATCGCATCCCGTGCGATGCGTTTTTACTATTAATGTACTTCTCCAAATATTCGTAACATATAAAATTCTCAAAAAATAGACAATAATTACGATTGGGTTAGGATGTTGCACATAAGATTTTGTAATTTTTTGTAGCTCGTTTGCTACATATAATGTCTCATACAAAAATTGTAATCGTACGAATTTTTGAACAACGTTCACAGATGGTAAAATTGCCAAAAAATACACATTCAAGTTGTGTCGAGAGGCTACCCATAAAATTTTGTAATTTTCCGAGTTTATTTGCTATATTTAAAAATTGAAATAAACAGTATGCAAAAAAATTAAGTCAGATAATTAAGCTAGCTAATTGCCGTCTGCTCATAGGGCGGCAGGCCCATGTGTCGGCTTCTACGGCGTAAATAAATGTAAACAGTGCCATATATGATAAAAACCTCATCACGGCATCGCGCCTGTACGAGTCGCACGTGGCAGCAGAACATCATCGGTGTTCACACTTCAGCTTCAGCATGGGCGCTCTCGGCTACGCACGGTGGCCTTCGCTGCTGTGGCTGTGCAGACGTAATGCTCATTGATGTTCAGTCGCAGGAAACCAGGACAATTGCAACTGCAACCGACGTTCAGTTTGGGCCTCGTTTGTTCTCTGAAGCCCACATCAAGCCCACAACAGGGTCAATCAGTACAAAGTACAGACCAGTATAAAGTTTCGGAGATTTACATCTATCACCTAGCCAAACTACGGTAAATTTGCACTCGAAAGGAAGAAAAAAAGGGTTCGCATCAGTGACAGTGCAACTATGTCCCGATAACAGCAGTTTACAGCTCCGGCATCAGTCAGTCTCATCAGCAGTTTACATTCTGTCTGAAGATTTTCTGTGTGTCAGATTTTTGCTGCCGGCAGCCGGTCATTCCAGGCTAGATAGATCCAGGTCTATGGCAATCTAGACTTCAGTCTAGGTCGTGAGATATTTACCAACACAGAGCCTAGGTAAGTCTGGACACAACCTTTCCTCTAGCCTAGATAATAGTAGTCTCCAACCCTCCTCAGCCTAAGACGTGACAAAATCCTAGATCGGCCACTATCCCAGGCCAAAGATGGTATTGGTATACTTGGATCAGGATTACTGCTTCTCTTGGCAGCCAAATATACTTCCAATTTCCAAATCCTTTCTCCACGGGAGGATGCCCACAGCGAGTCAGCTTCAGGGGATAGTGTTCCTGGGCTGAAATTCTCATGTACTGCTGTTCTTATTCAGACCAACTCCACTGCATCTTGACGCCACCAAGGGACCCCGGCCTTATAAGAGTGGTGCTGACCATAATCCCACGAGAGCTCAGATGCTTGCCATGGCAAACAATCCGGGCTTCAACAGCAGCTGTTTTTCCCTCTTCACGACTGTAATTCAAGTTCTCCCTACCAAATGGGTTATGTAATTCAAGTTCTCCCTACCAAATGGGTTATACTTGGATTAGCCATTGCTGCGATTGCTGCAGTCATGTATGCAGAATCCCCTACAATTGGAGTGCCTATAGCAGCAAGTTGCGCTCTTATCTGCATATCATCAGTTACAGGTTAGACTCTAACGTGATTATACCGCTGAATGAAACAACTGCATATTGATAACTCATTAAATTTCAAAACACAAGTAGAGCAGAACTTTGATTCAACCCAAGGAGAAAACTGAAGCTTTAGCTTAAACAAAAAGGAAAGGCAGGGAGCTTCTAATACCAGTTTGGAACATGGAAAGTATCAGAACTTTGTGCATGGCATGTTGTGAAGATTAAATGAAGCATTCGTGAAAATTGTCTAGCTGATCCACGAAACTACTATCCCACATGATCCGAGTTAATGTTCTGATTAAATTACATATGAAAAGAAGAAATAGGCAAATAGTGTTTTACAGATTACATCAGAATATCCTATTCCTAGCCAAGAGCCTGTAAGTTTTGAATCTTTTAGATTATAGAACAGAAAAAAATGAAGACTTTAATGGTGTTCTTTCCATACAATAAAACTTGTAAACATCACAGACGATGAACATTGAATATAGAAACAATTAGTGTCGACATCACCAAAAAAGGATATGGTACCTGATGAGTTTTCCCTGTCAAGAGATTAATTTTACATTCATAGGCAGCTTCCTGTTGGGGCCATCGACAGTTGTCCACATTGTGGACTTTTCTGATCAAAGAGCTTGGCCATGGAACCTTCTTACAGTCTAATATCTCCTTTTGACAGAGATGCCACCCCCAATATGACCTGGTTAAGTAAAACAAAAACATCAATCTAATAGTATAAGCATAGCAGATTTCTGATCTATGGATGCATGGTATAACATCCAAGTCCCAGACAATAACAAACCAATCAGAGACTAGTTTAGAACTTTAGACAAGTATATGCGGCATACATGCTTTAGTCAGGTCAAGGACTTCTATATTCTCGATTGTTTAACATCCAGTAAGCGTTGACACAACCTAATGACCAATGAGGCAATGCGCAATAGAACTGATGTACAATAGGTGAGTCTTATACGTATAGAGAATGGTCACAACTTGACAATGGTGTGTGACTGCATATATGTTCAAATAAAAAGAAGTCAATTATTTCACTCAAACTCTAATATATTTGCAAATTGCAACCCACATACATGTAATCTATAACTCAACCCAACAACTTTTAATACCCAACCATGAAAGGACAAACTCTTTAGAAGCAACAAACGGCAATTCAAGGATTACCTTCCGAAACTAATCTAGGGGCACGATTAACAGGACACATATGTGTAAATGTAATTATTCCTGGAAACACAGGCGCTGTAGTAAGCGCAAGATAAAATTTCTTAACCTGTTTTCCTTTTACAGAATAAAAAAAACACCATCACTAGAGCTTCACAGTGCAACATCATGTTAAGTTATTGTCAGCAATAAAGTAACATACCCTTATCAATCCATGGAAAACTGGGCAAAACTCCTTGGTTTTAGACAATATCACACTGCAAATTTTTGAATTATATTAGTTAAAAACATTCTACAGTTAGGCATACCTAGTTTATAGAAGTAGGGTGGTAAAAGACAAACCACCTTCAGAACAGTTGTCAATTTGATGAGTTGTCATTAAAGGTGTTTCTAATCCTAATGAACGTGAAGTAAAATTCACGCAAGAATCCTCAATGTTATCAGTTGCTCCTCCCACCTACACATTGAAAATTCATCAAAGAATATTAGTTTGGACTTTGGACTCATAAAAGTTTGGTCATAGCCTAATGCACTAATTGGACCTTTTCTCAAATCACCAGCTCCAAGAACTACAAAAAAATTAAAATTTCATTTCACGAACAACCTAGTATTGTGCTTGTGTTTTCTCTTACATTAGTGGTATGTATGTATTTTAATTTAATTAGATTTTAACTATGCAAACCAACCATTAGTGAAGTAAAATGGATTACACAGTCGAAGACAAGTTGAAAAGCCACAGGTAGTACATGCTAGGTAAATTGAAGAAACTGGTCAGTTACTTGCAGAAACATATCCAATATTCTAATATGTGCGACCTTGGAAATCTAGAGCTATGATGTCATGGTGGGACTTGCCTATAGCCGCCAGCCCAAGCTTGGTGGCGCAGCCTCGCAGGACCATCCTCACCACCGGTTCCCTTGCTTGCACATTAATATCTCCTATTGCTATGTTTAGATAAGATCCTTAAGATCCTTCCATGATTAGATAAGATCCTTAAGTTTGGTTAGTTAGGATCCTTATGATCCTATTGCTTTGATATCTGTTAGGACTCCTATATATGTGGAGTATATGATGCATGAATAAAGCAAGCAGAGAATTATCAATCCTCCTACCTCTGTCTTCTGTTTTCCCATCTATCTCCTGCTCATCCCCTCCCCTGCTCATTCTTCTTCTTTCTTTTGGTTATCACGACACTAGTACACCGAGGTCCTAGGCCCAAGCCGGCAGTGTTCCACGCCTACAACCTGCGTTCCGGTATGAGAAGTGACAACTTGGTATCAGAGCCAGCGATCTCAAGTGGCTCAAGTATCAAGATGGAGAAGATGGAGGAACAACTCGCTGCCATCACTGAGCAGCTTGCTCAGTTGATGGCAACCACCACGGACAACAACCGATCTCTTGCAACCTTTCAGGAGCAAGTCTCCGGGATGCCAGATCGCGTGACAACGCTGGAGAAAAGGCCAGGAGATGGCCTGCTATCCTTGCCACCGAGTTCCCTGAATTCCAGTGGGTCAGCAGGTGTGGGTAGAGGGAGGACAACCTCCACGCCTCTAGAAACTGGAATTCCTGACATATGACGGCGCAAAAGACCCTTTGGGATGGTTGCAGTGTTGAGAGCAGTTTTTCCGAGTGCAGAAGGCGGCAGAGACCGAGAAGGTGTGGCTGCGTCATACCATCTTGTGGGGATCACCTAACAGTGGTATTTTCAATGGGAGCACGATGAAGGCAAACCAAATTGGCAATTTCAAGGAGTTCATCAACCTGTGCTTCGGTCCGTCCATATGGCACAACCTGCTACGCGAATGGAAGGAATTACGCCAAATCGGGACGGTGGAGAAATACTAGGGAAAATTCCTAGCAATCCTCTGTCGCACCGAGCACCTCTAGGCCAGACAGTAGGTGCAACTTTTCACGCCAGGGCTGATCGAACCAATCTGCACGTACCTCAAACTCCAAAACCCAGCCAGCTTACAAATAGCCATTGCTCTTGCGCGAGCTTACGAGCGGCGGGTCGTGGCCGTGAAAGAAGTCCTCCCACCTCACCCAGTCCACACTCAGCACCTAACGCCCATGGCGCCAAAACCAACGGTGCACCCTGCACTGCTTGCTACGACACCAACAATAGAGGTCGCTGCCACCATGCCTCCTCGCCGCCTACCCATGCGTCGGCGCCACCTAACACCAGAAGAGATGGCAGGCTGCCATGAAGCTGGTCTCTGCTACAATTGTGAAGAACGTTCACTCCGAACCATCGGTGCAAGCGTTATTCTTCCTATTGTCACCAAGCACCGGTGATGACGTCGACTACGATGACACCGACAATGGCGGGCATGGCATCTCGTTGTATGCATTGACTAGGATACAACCCCAATCATGCCGCACCATGTAGCTCACCATCAAACTCATCGGGATTAGTTTTTACATGAAATTCAGGAGCGCTTGTTGTAGGCTCAAGCTCTCATGAAACAACGGCTCTGTTCTTTTCAACTTCTAAAAGCTGTTTTTCGGCTTTTCTACAGTAACTAGCTTTTAAACGGAATATCTTTTCAAGATAGAATCTACTAGTTAATTGCATTACATACTTTACCGACTTCATTTATATCGGCAAAAGCCGTATGTGAATTTCTGTTACTCTATAATCTCTTGCACAAACAGCCCAAAAAGCCGAAAGCTATAGGGCATGTTCTTTTTTGCTGCGGCTTATGGCTTTTGGCTGAAATTTTTGAATTTTGACTGTTTACGGTACAGATTACGGAGAGATCGATACTCACTTGCAATTTTGGTTGGTACAGATGTTAGGCTTTTAACGTGTACTACGTTTAACTTGTAGACCCGTCTTGAAAAATACTCCGCTTAAAAGTTAGGATCAGAAGGCAGTGCTGAAGCCGCTACTGGAGGCCACCAACAGCCCATAAGCTCCAGCAAAAAAGAACAAGCCCATAAGCCAAAACCAAAACTAAAAAGAACCCAGCCATATATGAAGCAAAGGCACTTACATCTTGCTCCCATTCTTTTCAATTTTTCAGTTAGTTTTTAACTTTGGTTTCTATCAACTATAATTATTTAAACGTATCAATTGTAGTCAAAAGCTATCTGCCGTCGCTGAAAGAAAGAGACCAGGGCTATCATGTGCTGACAGTCGAAAGAGCACGCTGCTTGGTTCGAGTCACCAACAGTGGTGCTAGGCGCGGGGGTCGCCTGACGTCGACGTCAGGAACGTTGGGTCACTGATGCGTGGGCCCACGGCTCGTGGGGCCCACGCGTCAGTGACCCAACGTCCCTGATGTCGACGTCAGAGGATCCGGTTCCGTGGTGCTAGTGCTTGTCCTGTGAATAGAGCCAAAGGAAATGCAGTTCGATCGACAGTCACCGTCACGGTAGATTCTCAAGCTTAGCTTTCACGGGTACTGATACGATTCAAATCAAGTCTGCTCAAACAGGAGCCATCAATCTTTGGCAGAAAGTGAAACCATGAATCTTTGAGACCAACAGCGCCATGCCATGCGGCACAATCGCCGCACCGTCGTCGTTCACCTTGTCACGTAGGCAACGAAGTCGTCCAGGTCCCGGAGCGACGAGCCGCCCTCGGCCACGGCGGCGCGGACGGCCTCCCCGAGCGCCCTCGCCCTCCCTCGCATCGCCGTCCCTTCCTCCGAGAGCATCGCTCTCTCGATCGCCTCGCGGATAGCGGCCGCCGGTGTGACGTCGTTGCGCTCCTCCCACGGCCGCACGAGGACGCCGGCCCTGAGGTACTTGCACACGAGCTCGGCGTTCCACGGCTGGTCGCTGTGCATCGGCCACGCCAGGATGGGTTTCCCGTGGCTCAGGCTCTCCATGGTCGAGTTCCACCCACAGTGGCTCATGAACGCAGCCGTCGCGCCGTGCGCCAGGATCTCCAGCTGCGGCGCCCACCCGGTGACCACCACGCCCACCCCTCGCGCTGTCGCCTCGCCGAGCTCCGACGTTGCCACCGCGAGACGCGTGCCGAGCGCGGCCGAACGCATGTCCGCGCGGTCGGCGTCGCGCACCACCCAGATGAACCGCTGGCTGCTGCTGCGCAGCGCGGCCGCCAGCTCGCGCACCTGCTCCTGCCGGAGCGACGACGTCGTGCCGAACGATATGTACAGCACCGACGACGGCGGCTGCTTGTCGAGCCAGTCCAGGCACTCGTGCCGCGCGCCCGCCTGCTTCTCCGCGGGCCCCCGTGCGCTCGCGTCGGGGAGCACTGGGTTCAGAGGCCCGACGACGAACAGCTTGTGGCCATCGGAGGAAGGGATCTGGGCGAGCACGTCAAGGAACTCACCCTCGAGGGCGCGGCAGGTGTTCACCACCATGCCGGCGCCGGGCGCGCGCCTGCGCTCCTGGCCCATCCGCTTGGCGAGCGCCACGAAGTCCTTGGTCGAGCAAGCGTCGGCCGGGTGGAACACCATGCCGTGCTCCCGCAGGAGGCGGTGCCCGGGGTCCATCCACCCGACGTTGTACGAGGCGGCGAGGCAGTGCACCCCGAACGCCTCGACGTTCGGTAGCCTCGCGGCCTCGCCCGCGGCGAACGCCGCCATGCGGTCGTGCAGGACGAGGACGCGGCGACAGGACGCGGAGAGCTCCTCGAGGAGCGCCGCGAGCGGGGCCCGCGCGCCGGCGCAGAAGGCCTCGAAGAGGGGCTGCATGTGCGCCGGGAACGGCGACGAGGGGTCGGGGGCAGGGGAGTCGTACTCGGGCATGTCGAGGGCGGGGAAGCGGAGGGCTCCGAGCGCCTCCGCGTCCCAGCCGTGCACGCGCGCGCGCGCCTCCCGGAGGTGCGGTTCCGGCGCGGCGAAGTGCACGGTGAGCCCCCGCGACGCGAGCAGCAGGGACAGGTGCAGGAGCTGGTTCAGGTGGCCCTGCGCCGGGAACGGCACCGTCACGA
Source organism: Dendrocalamus sinicus (assembly GCA_036346575.1). Classification (NCBI taxonomy): domain Eukaryota; kingdom Viridiplantae; phylum Streptophyta; class Magnoliopsida; order Poales; family Poaceae; genus Dendrocalamus; species Dendrocalamus sinicus. The sequence continues at coordinate 1,850,620 of CM070660.1, read as the reverse complement.
CGGCGACGGGAGATTCCATCGCCGCGGCTTGAGATCGGAGGGCCGCAAGGGTGTCTTACGAATCCTTTTTGACTCTTGGGAAATTCCAAGATCAAAAGGAAAAGCTGGTGATATCTGATAACTTCACCACCTACTCCACAAAAGACACTAGTTGCCAGCTTCACACCCCATAGAAAAATATTGATGCATGTGTTCCTCGTTCAGATGAAATGGATGCCTACAAGGTTCCTTAATTTCCACCTGAAATCTTGCTCCACAACTTCAGACACCTGAGGTGATGATTCTCATCAACACTTCCTTCGTCCAGCTTGAGTTGCTGCAGTAAATTGGGCTCATTTTTTTTTCTCAGTACAGGTTCAGTGTAATTTTGGAAGAAATTCTGCTCAAATGTTTTTCAGCTCAAGGTATGCTCTCTCAGTCTCTCCCCTCTATCCGGATGATGCATCCATTAACTACTGGAATATGTCTTCTCGACAAAATTATCTACTGGAAGACAAATAGAGGGTGTGGCTTACGAAGCTAGTTCAGCACCTGCTTCAGAGTAGGTGCCACTGACGATGCCAAATAGATAAAATATTGCAAAAAAAAAACAGTTTTAGCATGAATTTAGCCATAATTACAGAATTAAAAATTAATGAGAAAATAATATTCTAAAGTAAGATAAAATGACATAATGACCAAAGTAATTATCACAAGACAATTATCCAATCTCAAGTCATTTACATATGAAATCATACCTATTAGACCAAATAATAGAAAGGAATCGACTAGCATAATGCTTAAATTGATTTTTAATATGTTGCTCTCAGATATCTGCTACACTTGTTTTAGAATAAGGTCACCTCAACACAAAGATCTTAAAACCTCCAATAGTGTGACAATAATAACACAAATACACTATAAAATGGGTTGTTCTAATTACCAAGCAATTAATTGACAAGATAATTAACAGTAACTTAACAAACAACCACCAAGTGACTGTTAACAACCAGAATAATTAAATAACAGCGAGATCATAATAGCTAGTTAAATATCCAAGTAGTATTAACTGTTCTAACAGAGGTGTTGCCGATCAAATAGAAGGTACTCTGAGCCTACATAAGAATGAAGAGGAAACATGGGATGATCTTTATTGCTATGTCAGGATTACAACTTGCTCTAATGAGCGATTATAGAGGAGTATGCTACTTGCACTAATGCGGTGTATGATCTCCAAAACCCTTGTTCTCCTGATGTCTCCTTTGAGCAGGGCTTTTAATAGCACCGAAGAAGTGTTAGTTGCTTGCACAAACTGGCGACTTGTCGATTCCGTCCATCCACATGAGTGAGTCGTTATTGTCAGTTGGGGAAGTTTGATCAATAACTGTCGACCGGTTATTGTCAGTGAAGCAAGGTCTTAAGAGATAACCGTAGGGGGTTATTGTCAGAGGCGTCGGACCAAACATGAAACGGTTAGGGAATAGAAGTGCATGTGTTCTGTTCCTTAACTGCACAGGGCATAGCCCAATGAGAGGCCCGTATGTCGAGTTATAGAGCTTTCAAGTAGTGACTTGTCGGGTGGAAAATAGTAATTCTCCAATAAGGGGGTGCTCAAGATGAGTTATAGCATAAACTATTATAACACTAATCTAAGGGTTTTATTACACTTAAAAGTGGCTCTTAATAGATTATTTAATCCTTGTTAAGAGGTAATAAGCAATAGACTACCAGCAGACCATAGAATATAAATGACAGCAACAACTCAAGAGCTCAAATAAACTAATTGCTATCACACTATTTTTGATTTGCCTAATCCTCAATGAACAATATCTTAATCCCACATATTATAATGCAATTGTCTCCCAGAACTAGTGATAATATGTGACATCCCAAATTTTCCTTTATTTTAATTTCTTTTTCTGGAATTTAAAGTCCTTCTTTTGTTTATTGCCTTGTTTCAAAAGTTAGTAAGTTTGGGAGAATTTGTGATCAAAATAAGTTTATGTGCTTTTATTTGGGTTCCTTGCATTTTCCTAGACTTATAGGATTTTTCTGGGATTTATTTGGATTTTTCTGCTATTTTCTAAGCCCAAAAGTCTTTATTCGGGTTTTCAGAAAATCAAAAAGAGAAAATAAAATTCAACCCCTCTCCCCGGCCGCCACGTGGACGGCCAGATGCTGCCCACGTCGCCTCCCCCATCCCGCCTCCCCTCTCTCCCCGCGCGCCACGCGTGCGGCCCAGATAGCGGCCACGCCGCCCACCGCCCATCTCGCCCGCCTCTCCTCCTTCTCCCACCGCCGCCCGATCCGTCGATCGCGCGATCGTGGCGCGCCCTTCCACTTAACGCCCGCGTTCTTTTCCCGCCGTCCGATCTCCCGCCCGCGATCTCACCCGCCCCGCCCGCTCTCTCGCCCGCCCCACTTGTCATCCCCGACCCCATCCTCACGCGGCCCTCACACGACGCCGCCGCCATGGCCGTTGGCCGGCTCCGCCCTAACCGGCGCTCTTCCCCTTATCTCTTCCGCACGCCGCCTCTCCCTTCGTGCGCCGCAAGCCCGCGCCCCGTCTCCCCCGTTTTCCGCGCACGACGCCCACGTCTCCCACGCGGCCGAGGCCACTTCCGTTGCAACCGCCGCCCACCTCCCCGCTTTCTCCGGCGAGAGATTCCGCAGCGCCTCCACCCCCGAGCACCACCCTTCCCCACTCCACCTCGCTCCACCTCCCGTTTGCTCTCCTCGGCGCCCGAGAGTTCCCCCTCCGAGCGTCTTCGCTCCGCCGCGCCGCCTTCTCCTCCGGCGAGGAATCGCCGGCGGAGAGCGCCGAAGCCGCCGAGGCCGCCCGAGCCCGCCGCCACGCCGAGCCTCCGCCTTCTCCCGTGCCCGAGCACCGCGGAGAGCCCCGCCCGACGGCACCGATCACTCGCCGCCTCCACCTCGCCGCCACCACCTCCGCCGCCGAAGCCGTCGGAGGTATAGGCTCGCTCCCGTCGCGCCTCTCCCGTTCCCCCTCGCCCCCCGCCGTGCCGCTACCGCCGGCGACCCTCGGAACCCGTGCACCCCGCCGGTGGCCGAGCCACATCTGCCAGCCCAGGCCCGCGTGGCGTCCACGTCAGCGCCACCCACGCACCAAGCCGCCCCGTCAGCGCCACCCGCACCTCCCTGCCACGTCAGCCACCGCCCCGTCCGTGGACCCGGTCCATAGACCGAGGCCCACATGTCAGCCGGCCCAAACCCGAGATGACGTCATGCTGACGCAAAAACTCAGGTTTTCCCGTAGAAAATTAATTCGGCCGAAATTGATTTTGGTGCTGACGTCATAATCCTCAATTTCCTATACAAAAATAATTCCAAAAATTCCTTTTATTCGTTTTCCCTGAATTTAAACTTCCCCGAGCCCGTTCTCCTTCGTTCTAACTCCGATTTAACCCATTCAAATTTCTAAATTCATCAAAAATTCCCCTCTACCCATTCCTAGCCTCAATTTGAATTTTTGAGTTTATTTGAATTTGATTTGAATTTATTTTGAGTTTGGAGGGTTATTTTCACGTGTAGATTACGACGATTCCGAAGATTTCCTCGACGACGGATCTCACCAATTCGAAGAGCAAGGCAAGTCACCCTCCTTGATCATGTTGATCCCAGAATTGCAAATAAAATTATGTTGATTTAAATTATATTGCATGCATATTTTTATTCAGCGTATTTCAATCCTGTTTTAAATATAGTTATGCCTACTTGTTAATTCCTCCGTTGAATTTGAATTCCTCAATACCTTGTCACCTTAGATTCAAACTCTAGTTAATACATTAGTGTTGGCTAGAGGAATTTATATCTTATGCTTAGACTGCTTAGATATAATTTGTTTTGGGATCTTTCACATAAAATGACAACCCTGTTTGCATAAAATGTTATGAATTCTTGACTTTGGAGAGTCAAGGAGGTTTACAAAACTATTTCAAAATAAAATATAAAATCTGGTTTAGACTTAGGTTAATGGTTAGAGTGGTGGGTGCAGGCATGCCCTGTTGGTTGGAGCCGCAGTGGTTGACCGTCGTGCACGAGGGTATGTGGTTGAGCCTAAGTCAATTAAGGACCGGTCTTTGAGCTCACTGTTGCTAAAGCCTTATCGTACTACCACATGGTCGGTATGGGACACACGCCAAATAATTTATGAGTCCAAACTCGAGTCAAGTTGTAGGTTGAAAGTGGGCGTGGTTGGTGCCATGCGAAGTCCCACTTGGGTGAGCGTGGTTGTAGCCATGAGAAGTCTCACCTAGGCTCAAGAGGGGTCCCGTGCAGTGGATTCCTCATCGGGTGAAACCTTAGAGTTGGCTTGGCCGATTTGACGGCCGCATTGTAAAGGCCTTGGTATGATTACTCGCCGCACGCCTAAGGAAGCGTGTATTGGCCGACACTATGAGGACATCATATCTTGTGGGTAAAGCTGCACAACCTCTGCAGAGTGTAAAATCTATCTCGATAGCCGTGCCCACGGTCACGGGCATGCTAAGCAAAAGTTTTTCATAGATTAGACTTGGTTTTACAAAAATGATTTCAAAACCTTATGGATGGTTGGAGTCCATGAGTGTATGTTTAAAGTGTGGATGGATGGAATTCACATGGATTGTTTTTGGGAAAATTGGTCCGGAGGATTCCGTGGTTAGGTTGGTGTATGGTCTGAGCTCAGCACTAACGGTATGAATTTCATTCAAGTAATGTTTTTACTTACGGTATTAATTTCAGCAATTTCAATCTATTTATTGTATTTCTTAATCTTTGTTTTTGCAAATTAATCCTAAAAGCTTTCCTTCAAGCCTTTATCATTATGTTGCATTTTTCCGGGTGACTTATGAGTACAAGTTTGTACTCATCTTGCGCATCTTAACAGAGGAGGATGTCTACGACTACGGTGAGGACCAGGATGAGTAGGACGTGTCTTGCAGTCGTCTGCCTGTGGAGAGGCAGTTGGGCTTCGCCAGTTATCTTATTATTTTCCGCTGTTATTTCCCTTTTATTGAAGTTATCAATGTAAGACTTGGCCATAAGGCCGCACCCATTTGCTTAATATATTTGGTCATTTGCGTTCGATATGTATCTTTGTTTGGCTGTGTGCACTAGCTGTTCCTGGACTAGTGCGACTTACACAGAGGGTTTCGGAGTCGTTACTCCGGGATCCGACAAAGGTGGTATCAGAGCCGCGATGACTCCAAGACGCGACCGTAGGTAGAATAGAATGGGAACCACTAAGGACATAATTTATTTAAAATAATATTTGAAAGATCTTGTAAAATCTTGTCTGTTCTCTTCCTTTACTCAACATCTTTCCACTCGCTTTCTAACCCCTTTCCTTCTTCAAATTGTAGATGTCCGAGACCCCTACCCAAGTCACTTTTGGCACCCAAGCCGGTCACTTAGCCTCCTGCCTTCAAAGTCTTCTGTTAGAGATAGGCTTCAAGGGCCGCCCAATTTATCAGGGATACCATCAAACCGTTGGAGAGCAAGAGTACTGGCGTGTTGAGGTTCGAATTTTCGCCAACGTGGGAGATACAGCCGCCTTCCACATCTTCGATGCCCCACAGAGGCGAGACACCTTCCTTGCCGGTATCCAGGATGCAGCACGGGAGGCCATCCGACGATTGAGAGAGATGTATTCACCCGAGCTCAAGGACTCGCATTCGGTACTACCCCGCAGATACCGGCGAGTTCACGCAGATCTATGCATCCACCGAGACCGAAGATGACTCCGGCTCAAGCAGCAGTAGAGCTCACTCGAGCTTTGGATGGAGCTTATGAGATGGCTATGGATGAGTTGAGCTACCTCGCCTACAAGCTTCGGAGGGCAGAGGAGGAGCTAGCCATGTTCCGAGGGGCAGAAGATTGCGCTTCTTCCGTCAGCGGGATTAGCGTTGAGTCTGCACCTAAGAGGCGTCGCACCGGCATCAAGAAGCATTACTTAGCTCAGTTCAAGCCAGCCCAGTAGGAGGTTCTTTAGAGTCAGGCCATAGGTCAAATTAGAACGCATTTGTGAGCTGTATTTCCTTGTCATCAGCCACAAAATTATTAGGTTGAAATAAATTAATAAAGGAAGTGTGTTGTTTTTTTTTCTTTGGAAATTTGCCTTATTTGCTTGTTTTTGTGTGTGGGATGGAACAAATAGAACCCCTGGTAATATCTCTCTTCTCTTCTAAAACCTTGGAGGAAAACAGATGGTGAGCACAAGGAGCAACAGCAATGGTAATCTCAATGAGACGCAAGAGAGGCAGGCCACTCCGCCACCCCCGCCAGCTAATGGACCCGACTGGACTCAATTGATGGCCAACCAAAACCAACTGATTCAACTGCTGGTCCAGACTGTCTCCAACCCCGCGCAGCCTGCTCCTCAGCCGCAGCAAGCTCAGGCGCCTCAATCCCGCCTGTCGGAGTTCATGAGGATGCGCCCACCGACCTTTTCGAGCAGCCCCGAGCCTATGGATGCTGACGATTGGCTTCGGGGCATCGGCAAGAAACTGGACTTATTGCAGTGCACTGATCGGGAGCGAGTTCTCTTTGCCTCCTATCAGCTGCATGGACCTGCTGCGGAGTGGTGGGATGTTTTCATCACCTCGCAATCTGATGCTCAAGCCGTCACCTGGAAAGAGTTCTCTCGGCAATTTCGCAAGGCCCATGTCCCAACTGGTCTTGTCACCTTGAAGAAGAAGGAGTTTCGAGCCCTGCGCCAAGGAGGTCGTACTGTGAGTGAGTACCTCCAGAAGTTCAACCAGCTGGCACGTTATGCACCGGAGGATGTTGCCACGGATGAGGCTAAGCAGGAGAGATTTTTGGAGGGCCTCAATGACAACCTCTCCGTTCAGCTCCTCTCGAGTGACTATTCTGACTTCCACCAGTTGGTCAGTAAGGCGATCCGCCAAGAGGGCAAGTATGTAGAGATGGAGAATCGTAAGCGGAGGATGGCTACCCAGAAGGCCAACACTGGAGGATTCCCTAAACCTCGCCACACCCAGCCATCCCCTGGCAGCTCCAGACCAGCTTTTCAGCGCCCAGTTTTCCAAGCCAGTCGCCCTTCATCGCAGCTAGTGAGGGCTCCTATTCCCGGTGGATCAGCACAGAAGACCCCCGCTCAGCCCGATGGGACGACCTGCTTCTATTGCAAAGAGGCAGGGCACTTTGCCAGGCAGTGCCCCAAGAAGATTCAAGCCAATACCAGTGTGGGAGGGCAGAACTCAGGAGCAGCTTTTAAGAAGCCTCAAGGTTTTATCAAGGGCAGAGTGAACCACATTACTGCAGAGGAAGCCCAAACCTCACCGGATGTTGTCCTGGGTAAGTTTTTGGTAAACTCAATCCCAGCATCTGTTCTGTTTGATTCTGGAGCTTCCCATTCGTTTATTTCTGAAACTTTTGTGGTTCAAAATGGGATGAAACATGTTCCCCTTAGTATTCCCATGATAGTCCAGTCTCCTGGAATTGAGATGAGAGCCAGTACCCTATGCCCGAGAGTAGAGTTACTCGTGGAAGGAGTACCATTCCTAGCCGAGTTGATCGTCCTAGACTCTCGCGGGTTGGACGTCATCCTTGGTATGGATTGGTTGTCCAAAAATAAGGGCAAAATAGATTGTGCTTCCCGGTCCATCACCATCACCAATGATCATGGAGTAAAAGTGAACTTTGTACCCAAGATACCCAACCAGTGTACCCTCTCTCATCTTCAAGTCTTGGAAGAAGTGCCAATAGTACAGGAGTACCCGGATGTGTTTCCGGAGGATCTACCTGGGATGCCCCCGGACAGGGAAGTTGAATTTATAATTGACTTAGTCCCTGGCACCGCCCCTATCTCCAAGAGGCCGTACCGAATGCCCGCTAATGAGTTAGCCGAACTTAAGAAGCAGATTCAGGAATTGGAAGATAAGGGCTATGTTCGGCCTAGCTCATCACCATGGGGCGCACCCGTCCTTTTTGTCAAGAAGAAGGATGGTAGCATGAGGATGTGTGTGGACTATAGGGCACTTAATGAAGCCACCATCAAGAATAAGTACCCACTACCTAGGATCGACGATCTCTTTGATCAGTTGAAAGGGGCAAGAGTTTTCTAAGATAGATCGAGATCCGGTACCATCAATCAAGATCCGGAAGAGGACATACCCAAGACTGCCTTCACGACTCGTTATGGTCAATATGAGTTTACAGTCATGTCGTTTGGATTGACAAATGCCCCGGCATATTTCATGACCATGATGAACAAGGTGTTCCTGAAGTATTTGGATAAGTTTGTGGTAATCTTCATTGATGACATTCTCATCTACTCCAAAAGTGAGGAGGATCATGAAGAACATCTCAGAATAATCCTAGGGGAGCTAAGAGCCCACCAACTTTATGCCAAATTCAGTAAATGCGAATTTTGGCTAAAGGAGGTAGCTTTCTTGGTCATATTGTGACGGTGAAGGAATCGCCGTGGATCCTCTAAGGTTGAAGCAAGAATGGATTGGAAGCACACATGCGAATGAAGTCGAAGCTTTCTTGGACTTGCTGGATATTATCGTCGCTTCATACCGGAGTTCTCCAAGCTAGCCAGGCCCATGACCCAACTCCTAAAGAAAGAAAAGAAGTTTGAATGGACAAAGGCATGTGAGCAGAGTTTCCAGGTACTCAAGAGCAAGTTGGTGTCAGCTCCGGTACTCACCCTACCAGATATTCATAAGGACTTTGAGGTGTACTGTGATGCCTCCCGGCAAGGTCTTGGTTGTGTGTTGATGCAAGAGGGAAGAGTGGTAGCTTATGCTTCTCGCCAGTTAAGGCCTCATGAAGGAAATTACCCCACTCATGACCTGGAGTTAGCCGCAGTAGTTCATGCATTGAAGATCTGGCGGCACTACCTCATCGGTAACCGTTGTGAGATATACACGGACCATAAAAGTTTAAAGTATATCTTCACCCAGGCAGAGCTCAATCTGAGACAGCGGCGATGGTTAGAGTTGATCAAGGATTACAACCTTGGGATTCATTACCATCCAGGCAAGGCCAATGTTGTGGCCGATGCATTGAGTAGAAAGGTCTATGCAAACTGCACTTTGTCAGCGGAAGTTCAAACCCGACTTCAAGAAGGAATTGCCCGTCTTAGTTTGGAGCCCAGGAACCAGGGTAACCTAATGACTTTGGAAATCCAACCTACCCTGCCCGAGCTAATCCGAGAAGCTCAGAAGATAGATGAGGATATTAAGGAGATACAGAAGAACATGAGAAGAGGCAAGGCCCCCGGGTTCAGCGAGGATGAACATGGAGCCGTCTGGTATGGGAGCCGTATTTGCGTACCAAGCAATAAGGAGATCAAGGATATGATTCTGAAAGAAGCTCATGACACCCCATACTCCATACACCCCGGTCGTACCAAGATGTATCAAGACCTCAGGGAAAAGTATTGGTGGGTCAGTATGAAGAGAGAAGTTCTTGAGTACATTGACGCATGTGACACTGCCGAGGGTCAAGGCGGAATATCGAAACTCTTTGGACTTTTGCAACCCCTACCTATACCCGATTGGAAGTGGGAAGAGATTGGCATGGACTTCATCACGGACTACCCAGACTCATCCGGATACGACTCTATATGGGTAATAATAGACCGTTTGACCAAGGTTGCACATTTCATACCATCAAGACTACTTATACCGAAGTAAGTTGGCGAATTGTACATGTCTAAGATTGTGTGTCTCCATGGAGTTCCCAAGAAGATTGTGTCGATCGAGGAGCAGTTCACTTCCTGTTCGCGAAGCTACACGAAGAGTTAGGGAGTAAGCTAAATTTCAGCACGGCTTATCACCCCAAACCGATGGCCAAACGGAGCGGATCAATCAAGTGTTGGAAGACATGTTGAGAGCTTGTGCCTTAGACCTTGGTGACAGCTTGGGACCAAGCCCTACACTATGCGGAGTTCTCCTACAACAACGACTATCAATCCACTGCAGATGGCCCCTTTGAAGCCTTGTATGGAAGGAAGTGCAGAACACCACTGTTTTGGGATCAACCAGAGGATCCTCAAGACCCTGTGCCCACACTCCTACAAGACGCAGAAGAGAAGGTCGACAGATCAAAGAAAGACTAAAGATAGCTCGGTCTCGATGAGAAGAGTTACGCGGATAATCGTCGACGAGACACGGCCTTCGCGATGGGTGATTATGTGTACCGAGAGTGTCCCCACTTAGAGGAGTCAAGAGGTTCCAAACCAAGGAAAGCTTGCACCAAGGTTCGTGGGACCCTTTAAGATATTGAGTCGCAGAGGTGAGGTAGCATACCGCTTGGAATTACCATCCACCATGGTTGGGATCCACGATGTTTTCCATGTATCCCGATTGAAGAAGTGCCTTCGAGTACCCACCGAGCAGCAAAGACTTGAGACTCTCGATCTTCAAGAAGACCTCACCTATAGAGAGCGACCAATCAAGATCCTTGAGATGCAGAACGTCGGACTGAAGGAAGACCATCCGTTTCGCCGAGTGCAATGGAGCAACCATACAGAGGATGAAGCCACAGGAAAGAGAGGAAGATTTGAAGGCCAATCACCCCACCTCTTTTGCTAGCCTGCTCAATCTCGGGTCGAGATTCCCTTAAGGGGGGTAGGTTTGTGACATCCCAAATTTTCCTTTATTTTAATTTCTTTTTCTGGAATTTAAAGTCCTTCTTTTGTTTATTGCCTTGTTTCAAAAGTTAGTAAGTTTGGGAGAATTTGTGATCAAAATAAGTTTATGTGCTTTTATTTGGGTTCCTTGCATTTTCCTAGACTTATAGGATTTTTCTGGGATTTATTTGGATTTTTCTGCTATTTTCTAAGCCCAAAAGTCTTTATTCGGGTTTTCAGAAAATCAAAAAGAGAAAATAAAATTCAACCCCTCTCCCCGGCCGCCACGTGGACGGCCAGATGCTGCCCACGTCGCCTCCCCCATCCCGCCTCCCCTCTCTCCCCGCGCGCCACGCGTGCGGCCCAGATAGCGGCCACGCCGCCCACCGGCCCATCTCGCCCGCCCCTCTCCTCCTTCTCCCACCGCCGCCCGATCCCGTCGATCGCATCGTGGCCGCACCCTTCCACTTAACGCCCCGCGTTCTTTTCCCGCCGTCCGATCTCCCCGCCCGCGATCTCACCCGCTCCCGCCCCGCTCTCTCTGCCCGGCCCCACTTGTCATCCCCGACCCCATCCCCTCACGCGGCCCTCACACGGACGCCGCCGCCATGGCCGTTGGCCGGCTCCGCCCTAACCGGCGCTCTTCCCCTTATCTCTTCCGCACGCCGCCTCTCCCTTCGTGCGCCGCAAGCCCGCGCCCCGTCTCCCCCGTTTTCCGCGCACGACGCCCACGTCTCCCACGCGGCCGAGGCCACTTCCGTTGCAACCGCCGCCCACCTCCCCGCTTTCTCCGGCGAGAGATTCCGCAGCGCCTCCACCCCCTCGGGCCTATAAAAGCCACCCCCGAGCACCACCCTTCCCCACTCCACCTCGCTCCACCTCCCGTTTGCTCTCCTCGGCGCCCGAGAGTTCCCCCTCCGAGCGTCTTCGCTCCGCCGCGCCGCCTTCTCCTCCGGCGAGGAATCGCCGGCGAACGAGAGCCGCCCGAGCTTCGCCGCCACGCCGAGCCTCCTCCGCCTTCTCCCCGTGCCCGAGCACCGCCGGAGAGCCCCGCCCGACGGTACCCGATCACTTCGCCGCCTCCACCTCGTCGCCAGCCACCTCCGTCCGCCGCCGAGCTTCGTCGGAGGTATAGGCCTGCTCCCCGTGCGCCCCTCTCCCCGTTCCCGCCCTCGCCGTCCCCCGCCGTGGCCGCTACCGCCGGCGACCCTCGGAACCCGTGCACCGCCGGTGGCCGAGCCACATCTGCCGACCAGGCCGCGTGGCGCCCACGTCGGCGCCACCCGCGCACTGCCGCCCCCCGGCGCCACCCGCACCTCCCCCGCCACGTCAGCCACCGCCCCGTCCGTGGACCCGGTCCATAGACCGAGGCCCACATGTCAGCCGGCCCAAACCCGAGATGACGTCATGCTGACGCAAAAACTCAGGTTTTCCCGTAGAAAATTAATTCGGCCGAAATTGATTTTGGTGCTGACGTCATAATCCTCAATTTCCTATACAAAAATAATTCCAAAAATTCCTTTTATTCGTTTTCCCTGAATTTAAACTTCCCCGAGCCCGTTCTCCTTCGTTCTAACTCCGATTTAACCCATTCAAATTTCTAAATTCATCAAAAATTCCCCTCTACCCATTCCTAGCCTCAATTTGAATTTTTGAGTTTATTTGAATTTGATTTGAATTTATTTTGAGTTTGGAGGGTTATTTTCACGTGTAGATTACGACGATTCCGAAGATTTCCTCGACGACGGATCTCACCAATTCGAAGAGCAAGGCAAGTCACCCTCCTTGATCATGTTGATCCCAGAATTGCAAATAAAATTATGTTGATTTAAATTATATTGCATGCATATTTTTATTCAGCGTATTTCAATCCTGTTTTAAATATAGTTATGCCTACTTGTTAATTCCTCCGTTGAATTTGAATTCCTCAATACCTTGTCACCTTAGATTCAAACTCTAGTTAATACATTAGTGTTGGCTAGAGGAATTTATATCTTATGCTTAGACTGCTTAGATATAATTTGTTTTGGGATCTTTCACATAAAATGACAACCCTGTTTGCATAAAATGTTATGAATTCTTGACTTTGGAGAGTCAAGGAGGTTTACAAAACTATTTCAAAATAAAATATAAAATCTGGTTTAGACTTAGGTTAATGGTTAGAGTGGTGGGTGCAGGCATGCCCTGTTGGTTGGAGCCGCAGTGGTTGACTGTCGTGCACGAGGGTATGTGGTTGAGCCTAAGTCAATTAAGGACCGGTCTTTGAGCTACTGTTGCTAAAGCCTTATCGTACTACCACATGGCTGGTATGGGACAGCCCTGGCCAAATAATTTGCGGAGTCCAAACTCGAGTCAAGTTGTAGGTTGAAAGTGGGCGTGGTTGGTGCCATGCGAAGTCCCACTTGGGTGAGCGTGGTTGTAGCCATGAGAAGTCTCACCTAGGCTCAAGAGGGGGTCCCGGTCTGGTGGATTCCTTACTGGGGTGAAACCTTAGAGTTGGCTTGGCCGAGTTGACGGCTTCGCATTGTAAAGGCCTTGGTATGATTACTCAGTCGCACGCCTAAGGAAGCGTGTATTGGCCGACACTATGAGGACATCATATCTTGTGGGTAAAGCTGTACAACCTCTGCAGAGTGTAAAATCTATCCTGGATAGCCGTGCCCACGGTCACGGGCATGCTAAGCAAAAGTTTTTCATAGATTAGACTTGGTTTTACAAAAATGATTTCAAAAACCTTATGGATGGTTGGAGTCCATGAGTGTATGTTTAAAGTGTGGATGGATGGAATTCACATGGATTGTTTTTGGGAAAATTGGTCCGGGAGGGATTCCCGTGGTTAGGTTGGTGTATGGTCGGAGCCTGCACTAACGGTATGAATTTCATTCAAGTAATGTTTTTACTTACGGTATTAATTTCAGCAATTTCAATCTATTTATTGTATTTCTTAATGCTGTTTTTGCAAATTAATCCTAAAAGCTTTCCTTCAAGCCTTTATCATTATGTTGCATTTTTCCCGGGTGACTTGCGGAGTACAAGTTTGTACTCATCTTGCTGCATCTTAACAGAGGAGGATGTCTACGACTACGGTGAGGACCAGGACGAGTAGGACGTGTCTTGCAGTCGTCTGCCTGTGGAGAGGCAGTTGGGCTTCGCCAGTTATCTTATTATTTTCCGCTGTTATTTCCCTTTTATTGAAGTTATCAATGTAAGACTTGGCCATAAGGCCGCACCCATTTGCTTAATATATTTGGTCATTTGCGTTCGATATGTATCTTTGTTTGGCTGTGTGCACTAGCTGTTCCTGGACTAGTGCGACTTACACAGAGGGTTTCGGAGTCGTTACTCCGGGATCCGACATAATATTATCAAATATTACACATCACTAGAATAGCTCACAATTACACAATAATTACAAGTACTGAATGAGCTCACAAGGAGACAACACTCGAAGCCATCCAAAAGACAACAAGGCTAAGCACTCTAAAGTTGACGCTATCCCAGAAAACCTATTGCCGCTGTTTGTACTGCGGTGTGGTTCTCGCAGATACAAAGCCACCCACATGAACCATCTAACACCACGGTCGTGAGGTCGAGGGTTAGAGAACGCTGCACAAGACCAAATCGCAGCACGGGCCAAGAGCTAGGAGGGCAAGAACACCATACAAAGTCATGGCCAAGACCACCATGGTCACAATCGAAACCAACACAAACCATCGCATTGGTAGTAAGCACAACTGGCTCAAGACCAGAGCAGCTGAAGCGAAGTCACGCTACTGCCCAAACGTGTGTGTAGCCGGTGCTACCGCTGCCTTGACCTGATGCTTGGCCAGAGTCATCACTGCCTAGGCCTAGTCCCAAGTCTCTACTCTCACTGAAGTACTGTTGCACTAACTTGAAGGTCAAGAGTGCGGCCTTAGATTGCTAGAGATGGGGACAAATTGTACCACTGTCATCACTCGACGGAGCTCAAGAACAACCCTAGTGCAAGAGCTTGAAGGAGGTAGAAGAAAGGGAAGATTGGAGACTTGAATTTGGATCAGTCACCCTCGAGAAGAAGGGAGCTGAGCTGGTTAAAAGTATGAGGAGGAGTGGGTGACGCTAGCACTGGCCCCCTATTTTGCCAAAACATTGCGGGGAATGACCTCCGTGACCCCTACAACAGGCATCACCCGTACACATGAGAGCCAGTCAAGCCAGCTCTTCTCCTCCTTATCCTTTCTCTCTCAGACCAACAGGTGGGCCAGTGGCAACATAAAATGGGTAGTTGCTCTGCATTCTTATAAGCAGAAACACCATTGATTTATTGAGTTTACATTGCTTGGGATTGTTGTCGTGTGTTTAAAACAAAAGCAATATCTTACCTCCACTGACAAAAGAAAGCCTAAACTCTAATGTGATGACCAAAACATGACACCGGTCAATGGATGATTATTCCATAAAAACATCGTCTTATCAAATAATAAGCCATACCAAAATTATACAACAGAACAATAACTAGAGACTTTGCATTAATACAATAACCAACCACCCAGGGCTCAAGTATTTAGTACAAATATCAGGTATATAAGAAGATGCAGATAATTTATATACCCTAGCTCTCAGAGATGAGGCACTAAAGGTTGCTTACTCATCCCAACTGTCGAATAGGGTGTCCATCTTGCCATGGTCCTTGATATGATCACCCTTGTCCAACACGACATCCTCTACGCCTGTAAACCCCACGTTTAACCCAGGGTAATCCCTAGCCAGACTGGGATCTAACAAAGAAATTTAATAACAAGGGTGAGGATGATGTACTCAGCAAGCATTAATAGTAATAAATGCAATGGTATGTTTGATCTCTTCATAAGCAAACTTCGTAATCAAATCTCCTATTCCATCTCTTTCTTCGTAATAAAATAAGTTATTAAGTTAAAAGAGAGAATTTGTATGTTTTAGTTTCCAAACACTACTGATCATGCTAGCGAAGAGAAATAACCCCTAGTCAGTCTCCGTAGCCTCGAATTCAGGAGATATGTATGACTTCATGATTTAATTAGCACTGTGTAGGCTTGTGTTATTTTACCCATAGCTACTCCAAGCTCTTTGCAATTGGTTCATCCACATTCCTTAGATGCGGTGCTGAGTTAAGAGTGCAAAACATTTCCTCTAGTTTCATTATTATATTTTCACCCAACTAATCATAGTTGTTGGTTCGGGGCGGTCTCTTACCCCCACCTGACACCCACTCAACTGTGATATAGTTGTTGGTATGGGGATGTTTCTCTTCCCCCGACACTCCACGATGATATGCATCAGGCTCACTACTTTCGGGCTCTATACCGGTTTTTGGGTTTGTCTACTTTGGATCCACCATTTCTGGGCTCTATAATAGTTTTGGTTTCCTCCACCTAGTTATACTACATACCCATGTGAAGATGATAATAGCGTATATGGTAGAATTTTCTGCTCATCCAAATGAGAATATGGTTAACACTAGAAGTACGGCTCCATACCTGAGTGAGAGTTGTTTAGTCCTTATATTATAACCATATGTAGAGGATCCTAAAACCTGACCCTTTTCTTCCTGATTAAGGCACCCTCTACCCTTCAATTATACATAACTTATAGTCCAACTGCTCCTTCAGCTGGATCTATCCTTCTCGAATCTCTCTCTTTTTCATCTGATCACCATTTCTTTGAAAAAGGTCATTTTAATGCAATATGTGATAATATGTATTATAAAAGTAATTTTTCTTAAGTAATATAAACTACTTAGAGTGATCAAAGGTGAGTTTGCTTTGGTACATATACAATGTCTCGATCTCAACCTGGCTTGTACAGTTCCCTCTTCTTGCCTCGGTTCATCCTCTGCATTACAGAGTGTGTTATACGGTTTATGAAATATGATTAATAGACAGTTAGGTCATATTGCAATATTGAGCTTCAGTTGAGGTTTTATATGTTCTAGGTCTATTCAACTTGGTGATTTAATTTGGCTTCTAGTGCTTCAAAATGTCCTGGCCTATTTTTACTCTCTACTTAACTCTCTCTCTCTCTGACTAGCCCAACACTATTTCTATACGGAACTGACCTAGCTTGCTTACGGTTGGCCCACACTAACACACATTGCCAACACACACACAAACACGTAGCTGCACTGGCCCACACATGCTGGCCCACTCGTACCCAACACACACACCCCATTCTCTTTTCCTCTCTCGCTCGTTCCCCTCTCTTGGTCGCTCTCCCTCTCCATGATGCTCCACCACTGGCGCTATCTCTCTCCGCCGTGGTCACCGCGTCGCCGCCCCACCACCATGGCCTGATGGTGTCGGTGGTGGCAGATCTGGGTATGGCACCACCGGGCCAGGTGCCCTACTCCCTTAGCATCACCATTCTCTCTGCCCGACGCCCCCTAGTTCTCATGCCAACTCTCCTTCCCCTTTGCCCAGATCCAGCGTGGTGGTAGGGGATCAAGGCATGACCCTACTGGATCTACATTCCTTCCTTTACTCCCAAGTTAACTCAGTTGTATCTCCTTCACATTTATACAATATTTATGGTTTATTTTCATTTTGAGGTTGTACTAAGTTGGTTTGGTCCAAGGGTTTGGAGGTGACAGTGCTACTTTGTGGTTGAGCAAGCCATGATGGGGCTCAGGGGCCTACATGCGTTGGGGAGCATGGTAGATCCCACTGAGTGCGCACCAGTGGCCATCTGTAGGTCAGCCCTACCTGCCATGAGTCAGCAACATTACTCGTTGTGGCTCTAACTGGCCAAGGTGAGGACTAGCTCACTTTCCCTTTCTATTCTCCCTACTCGGTTGCTGAGATTATCCATGATGTGGTGCTTTTCGATGAGATTTGGGGGACTGAAATGGACAAGGGTGTAGGGTATTCTACCTAATTTGGTCAAGTAAGGATGGGTTGGTGGCGGTGGTCCTCCTCCACGTGCTTTCCCGTTGGTTGACCTCCTTCTCCTTGGTCTTCTCTGGTTCTGGCCCCTCCTCATTCTAGTGCCATAGTGGATGTGGCCCACCTTCTCCTCCTTAGTTCTTCCCCAACTCCTCTTAATCCTCCTTCCCCATCTCCGATGCCACCATGGTGGCTCCCCTCCCTCCTTTGTCATTCTCTCGTCTCTGCTCGGGTTGGATCTGGGAGGTGGGTGAGTGGAATTTGGGGGAGTGACGTGTGAGCTCTCCCTCTCTGGTGGCTTTGGGGGAGAGGGATGAAAATGAGTGCACTCTCTCTATCTCTCATTCGACTGGCTTCCTTCTTATCACCATCCCTCTCATATTCTACTGTGCATGGTGGAAACGTTGGTTACTCTTATGAACCAAAGGTCTTTAGGGGTGTTCTGGCACTATAGTTTGGTTTCTCTTATGAAGGGAAGTGTGGTGAGGTTTAAAGTGGGTTTGGCATAGTTTTCACCAGATGATGAGACCCACTACAGCGAGATGTACTAACCAGTCCCAGACAGTCTTGGTATCTTAAATGAGCATAATGGTTCAATGTTCAAAATTAGATGAGTTTTGATAACAATCTTCCTTCTCTCCTATTTCCCTGGTTGACCGCTCTTCGGCTTCTAGGGTTGTTTTTTCAGCACAGGTACTCGGCACCAACTCATTGCTCATGACACCTATGGCTTACTTGGCTAATCAAAATTTGTAACTGAATGTGTATTGTATGTATTCGAGAATGTATGGTGATAAACGTTGTATTCCTGTGTTTTAACTATTACGATGATGTAACCAATACCCTTGTATTATGGTTTGATCTAGTCACTTTGTGCTCTATTACTATTTGAATGATGTGAGGTTTTTCCCATCGTTAGATCATTCATGTAGTTGAATTAGTTGTAATTGCATTATTCGTTACTTAATTTGTTCTTGGTTAAAATTTTAATTATGTTGATTAGATCTAGGGAAAGTGAGGGTTGTTTCATCTAAATATTTAGCTGCATCACAATATGAGGTTTTTGAGGAGTTTGAATGTAATACACACTGTTATTGATCGTCTCAAGTACATTTATACAATAGTACAATAATGAGATCCTATAATCTAGCCACTACTCGAGAGAAGGAGCGGCGTGTGAACAGTCGCATGAAACACAAGTTTACAGGGTCATGCAGACGCAGGCGTAGCCAGTAAGTAGCACATGTGTTGGCGAGAGAATAGGCGTTGGCGTGAGAATAGGCATGATCAAGATGCGTGCGTAGGACTCGGTCATGCACACCCAAGTTATCTGTTCCAACACCCCCTGCAGTTTGTGCCTCACTGAAGGTGATGCAAAGACTGGATCGAAACTCCTCGAAGGTCATTGTTTTAAGTCCCTTGGTCATAATATCCACAAATTGTTGACTCGTTAGGATGTGAAGCACGTGAAGCTGACCAAGTTGCACCTTTTCATGGACGAAGTGGATGTCCAACTCTATATGCTTGCAGAAGAATCTGCAGAGGAAGAAAGGCTAGATGCCATAGCAGAGCGTGGGGCAACGGAAGGTGTAGGAGGTTGGGATTAGAAACTCTGATACCATGAAGAGCTTAAATGCAACACACACTCTTATTGATCATCCCAAGTACATTTATACAACAATACAGTGTGGGGGTAGCGGAAGGTGTAGGAGGCACGGCGGGGTGGCAGGGCTGAGCTGGCACAGCACGACGCTGCCTGAAGCATGCTGGGCCTCTGCACGGCACGACATGGTCCAAGTCCAGCCTCTGGTCTAGCGCCTGGGCATCCAAATCGTGAAGATTTAGTGATCGATACTAGTGCCAGTAAGGCGCCGAGAGGCATGTTGGAGACGGAGGCCCCACCGCTGCGGTGGAGGAGGGTAAGGAAAGTTGGCGAGGAAGCGGTCGGCGGCTACGGGGAGCAGCGCGCCGCGCCGACAACAGATGGAGGCGACATGGCTTCGTCATATTTGTTGATGGGCTCTTGGCTGGTTGAGTGTACGTGGGATCAGCATGGCAGTGAGGGTGGGAGGAGTCAACAGGACAGGTGGCGGCTTGGCAAGAGAGTTGAATAGTCAACATTTTTGTCCAAATACTGTTGTTGGCGCTATTACGTCCCGAATTCTCAAATATCAACTCCCCTTTAACCTTTCTACGTGGGACCATCATGGCAGTGAGTGTGGGAGGCGTCAACAGGATAGGTGGTGGTTTGGCAACGGAGTTGAATAGTCAACACTTTTTGTTTACATGCTGGACGTTAGTGGGTAACTGGGTATCACGTCCTGAATTCTCAGCTCCCCTTTTTCTCCCTTTCTCTGCTTCAGGGACTGCTCTCGTGTTTAATTAAATTATTTTTGTATGTGTATAATATGCCATTAGAAAGCTTATCGAGTCTACTTTCTGATGTACAGTACGACGCATCATTTGGGGATTTACATACAATTTTGTGCATGTTTTAATTGACACTACTCAGAATATGAGAAAAGCATTCATGTGAGAGTTTTGACTGGATATTCATGTGAATGTTGGACGGTTCATTTTACTCATCCTTTTCCTTTTCAAATCAAGATTGTCAGTTGACTTAAATTTAATCAGGTCCATTAAGTTTTGGGATGCTAAGACAGTTTGCTGCGGAATTATTGGATGAAATTTTTTCTTCTACTGTGATACCATCAACACTAATGAAAAGATACCGTACCCAAGACTGTTATAAACTTTCTAAAGTGTGCCAAATAGATGTCTTTCCATGAAATAATATATTTTCATGAAACGGTATATACGGTTTAACAAACTTCCACCCTTTCAACCAAAGGGTGTACATATATGAAGCATCTCTTAAGCATGTAACATGTCTTATATCTTAACTGAGGGAAAATGCTTACCATATTGTCAATAAGTCAATACCATACTGTTTTTCGGTCAAGGATACAGTCATGCTAGAGTGTTACAGTCCTGTTGTGAAACTGCAGAAACTCAGCCAGAGATGTTGTGAATCTGAATATACTGACTGCGGGCTGCAGCACAGCTAGGACCACTAAATCTGATGATCTCTAATTTAATTTGCGAACAGAAACCATTTCATTCCTGCTTCTCTCTGATGGATCTGAATTTAAGGTGCGTTTGTATATGCCGGTAAGTAAAATCTATAACTAGGCCAATTATTGGGCATGTGGGGACAACCAGCAGTGTAGAACATCACAGCCAAATTAGCGCAAATTATTTTCAGCCTTTTGCTTTGGTCATTGTCACACACCATGTCAAGCAATGCTGCAGCTGCACAAAAATGGCCCATAAAGGTGAGAATCTCGAGATCAACGTCAAGAGTACAAGGAAACGGACAGGCGATGACTCTTGAGAGACAATGAGAGAGCCAAGCCAAATGGAAATGGGAATTGGACACAAGCTATGATTTGACACAAAGGACCTAAAATTCATTGATCCGGTGGTTGAACTCAGGATCCTGTTCGATTAAATGGCATCCAAAAAGATTAACCCATGAACTAATGATGGATCAGTAGCTAGCCATAATACATCTCCAAAGGGCACTTTAACACTGCATTTGGCTTGGACTCATCTTGCAAAAGCAAGTGCTAATTCGTTCATGTGTCTATCTGCTCCAATCCAATATACTCACTAAACGGACAGGAAACCAGCGATGGCTTGCTTTTCATTTGCTGTCATGCTGGTTACTTATCTGTACTGCAGATGCCGTTATTCTGTGATGACTTTAAAAGCCTCGAAGATCTTCAGGCCACGAATGGTGGGATACATTTTAAGATTCTTTCGTGTATAACAAGGTAAGCTGTGTTCTTGGCATAAGTGTACTTAACCTGACTAGGATTGGATGGAGAGATTGGACAAGAAGATATTTGTTCTGTCAAGCCTTGATTTTTAATGAAAAATGTCTGGTCTCGTGATCAGGCAAAGCAGTTAGATTAATATTAAGATGACAAATGACAATCATGCCAAATCTGCCAAGATATCTTTTTGTGTTCTTTAGTAGATCAAAGTGCTATCAGCAGTCATGCAATAATGTTTGATCAACTCTTCCAATGAATAGGACTGTCTGTGTTACTTATTTTTTGTCACTGGCACAGTGGCACTTGGTCAAGAAGATATTCTTAGCATGCTCGCTGTTACTATCAACTTTGACAGATTAATTATGATTTGTTTAAGCCTTTCACATGCAGATGCAGGGCTTCTAAATAGTCAGATACTGTTATTGCCATGACTGACCAACATTGGTCCCGAGTCATGCACTAACAGTTGCTCTTGTCTCGTAATTAATCTGCATGTACCTCTCAGATCTTGAAACGCTTCACGCTTACACAATACGTGATTGGGTCTATTCATTATCAAATTGAAACAGATTGCAAGCAGTCTGTACAGATTTAGGTTTCCTTTATGACAGATCCATCTTACACGTCTTTCAGACAACGCTGGCACCAACTGCATGTTACCTGTCAGCATTGTGTCGTTTTTCACCTTAAATTCTTCACATTTTTCTTGGACCTGTTATGATGTCCTGATCAGAGGGAATAGTAACTTCAGTACGCACCTTATTGACCAACGGGACTGAAGACAAACTACATGTTCAGTATTGACAAACGAACTAAGTTTAGTTCTGACTCATGAGTCTAAAAGGCTCAATTATGATCTACTGGCTTTTCTTCTTCTTCTTCTTCTTCTTCTTCTTCTTCTTCTTCTTCTTCTTCTTCTTCTTCTTCTTCTTCTTCTTCTTCTTCTTCTCTGTTCAATCGTAGAACGCATATTAAGGGTTGTATGTGTGCATTGATGGTGTTCATGCACATGGTAACCTCCACAGGCCATTAAAGTGGTGGGCAACGCCTGCTGCGTTCTCAACTGCTACTGAAAGCGAAGAACACCTGACTGCGTTTAAGAATGGAGAGCATCCAATTTTGCTATGAAAAGCTAGCCATACGCCTAACTGGAAGACTTGGCATATTGTTCATTTATTGAAAAAACGGATGTCTTTCCCGGAGGATAAGAAATGAGGCTTGACATTTGTGATCTGAATTTTGTGAGAAATGCCTGTGCTTGAAGGTAGGTAGTGCTCACTTGGGCTTCTAAGCCGAGGCTTCCGGTTTTTTTTTACTCTATAACGGTTAAAAATACTACTATTGTTTACTTTCTCAACATAATTAAATTTAAAAATAAAAAAGTGATATCATCACAAACAATATAAAGGAATAAGAGAAAAAAAAAGATAAAAATAAAAAAATAAAAAAAAATGAAATTAAGAAACTAAAAACCAAAAGCAAGAAGCTCGTTGGGACAGGGGAATGTGCGATACAGGTCTCTCAACTGTGTCATTCGTCGCAATCTTCTTTACCGTTAGAAGGTTTTACACGCGACGACAAAAGCTGGGGGAGATGCATGCAATGAGGCGAATCGATGGCCTTTTTCAGTCGCACCTTTTCGTCGCCTAAAAAAAATGTCGCTTTTGTTAAGCAAATCAAACAGTAAAATTTTCCGTTTCATCCCTTTCCCCATTTTTACCAGTAGCAACAAAGGAGTACTTCACTCATTCTAGCTTGAATGTTAAGATCATTTATGTTCGTACAGAGATCAATAGCGTGAGCTGGGTATGTTCTTTTCCTTCGAATCTGATGATTTTTTGTATTTACTATAGTACCTAATTTTTAAACAGAGTATTTTTTCAAGACGGAGTCTACAAGTTAAACGATGTACACGTCAAAAGCCCAACATCTGTACCAGTCAAAATTGTAAGTAAGTATCTCTCTCCGTAATATGTACCGTAAATAGTCAAAATTCAAAAATTTTAGCCAAAAATCATAAGCTGCAGTCGCAGCCAAACAGGCCCATATAAAGATATACATGTGGAAGGTGCTTCTATGTATCACTATTTAAAAGTTGCACTACATAGTTTGTTTTACTTACGCTCCATTCTCTAGGGGACAATATTTCTTCCTGAAAATTGAAGTAGTTATTGTCATACTACATGTCATTCAAGTCAACCTCAATCCATTTTATTTTCTTTACTTTGGGTGGGTCACAATTAGTTTACTTACATAAGACTTAGACATAATCCCAGATTTTATAGTGAATTCATAACTGTACCACTAGTTAATTGGCTCGGGGTCGATGAATCCGGTACAAGTTACATAAGGTACAGTAAATCCGTTATATGTGGCTCAAACAAGTTATCTATATTACTCTCTCCGGCCTAAAAATAAGTCTTTTTTTTACTTTTCAAAATCAACAAAATACCACTTTGACTACTAAAATTTAATATTATATTTCATAAAATATTGTAAAAGTGTAATGTCACAAAAAAATCACAAGAAAATTACTCATACCATCTTCGCATATCCAAATTCTAAACAACATGTTTTAGATAATATTTTTGTTAAAATTAATGTGGTTTGAATTCACGCGTTGTAGTACTATTTTCTTATGTGATTGGAGAGAGTATCAGTGATGTGATACCGGTATGAATGCAGCTGAAATTGCTTAAGTAAACAGTTCAGAAAAGTGCTTAAGTAAATATAATCTGGTCTTGCATAGAGGAGAGAAAAATCTTTGCACACATGGCTTTGAATGGTAAAAAAGCTCGTTAGTGGTGATCGGTAAAAAAGCTCGTTAGTGGTGATCGGTAGCTCGTTTAAAAATTTATTCAATTATACTCATTAATTGATTAAACATTGAAATGACTTGATTTCAAATAAATTTAAATTTTGCTTAAACTCAGCTCCTTAGCTTGTTTTTAAAAACTATTTTTAAAGTACATGTAAAATAATATTAAATTAAACTATTTTAACTTCGTAAAAAGCTCAATAAAACGAGTGCTTTGCTAGATATCTGGCTCCCTGGAGACGGATATGTATATATATATATTGCTGCTCATCGCTTGTAGTCCTTCCCCGTCCCATTCTTCAAGACTTGAGCAAACGGACAACCGTAGTAGGCGAGCGCCGAGACGGAGGCCATGGAGACGGGGAGGAAGGCAGAGGCGGAGATGAGGGAGTGGTGCGTCGCGCTCCCCAAGGTGGAGCTCCATGCCCACCTCAATGGCTCCGTCCGCGACTCCACCCTCCTGTAAGTAGTACTACCGCTCCCTCTCCCCTCCCCTCGCCTCGCCTTCTCCGGCCTCCCGGTTCTTGATTTCTTGCTTTTGGTAGTCACGGTTTCTTGGTCCGGGGCTAGAGCAGCGCAATTCGAGTTTGCAAGTAGTAATTTTCTTCAAGGGTTTCGGCCGTGTGCATCACCCATGGGAAACGTCTGCTCCAAGATCGTTGTCTTGGGCAATTTTAGGAGAGGGAAATGTTGGGAAGTTGGCAGTTCAAGGCTAATTGTGCACTCAAAGTTGGAACTTTTTCAAGGGTGTTTAACTGAAGAATTGGGTTTCAACTTCTAGGACGTGTGTACAGTAGTTTGCAAACATGTGGGTTCGTGGCACTATATATTATTGCAAGTGTTCATGTAGGAGAGAATCTTTGCCTGCTTTTACATTTTAATAACGGAGCTTTCGGCTAACAAATCACAAATGACTTGCCTAGACGAAAATGACCTCATTATTTGCGTCAAAGAAATGCATCATTTGCTACCTAGTTCAACTGAGATATTATATGTTTAGTTCAAAGATGTGATGTTCCCTTTTTCCCCTTTTCGTTAACAGTGTTTTCAGCAGATCCTGTTGAATGGCTTGATTACAAAAGCAAGATATCATAGGGTGCCCACAGCCCACGGGTCTATAGTTCACATGTTTGCATTTTTAGTTCGAGTTCCAGAATTTTAATTATTTGTTCTAACTTGGCTGCATCTGCCAATCCAACCATCAGTCTTTTGGGCTCCTATCCATCTAACACATATTGCACTTTGAACAAATGGTCACTGGAACCAACTGCACTGTAGTACTCATGTGCATACTGTGACAAGTCTGATAGATGCTCCCTAGCTATTTAACCCACCTATGATTCATGGACACATGTATACCAATTTTACTACCATGAGTCCATGACTTTAAGAGCAATACCTGCTTTGTCTTCAACAAGTGCAGTTATGTTATGCAAAAGCATCTGTGATTATTTCCTGTACCATTTATTTGGCAGTATTATACTTTGTTGTGTTGTAACAATGCTGTCTGACATCTTATTAGCTCTATGCAGATAGAAAATTGGCATGTCTCGTGGAGGCAATTGTATATAAAAATTCTTGATTTTTCTGTCTTTAGAAATTCTTATCCTTCTGTTGTCATTTGTTAAATAGAGAACTTGCAAAACAACTAGGTGACAAAGGAGTCATTGTCTTCGAAGATGTTAAGGATGTAATCATGAAGAGTAAGTGGAAGATTTCGTTGCAGTTTTCTATTGCAGTTTGCTACTCTTAGTCATATCAGAGATACTATAAACAAAAGATGCAAAATACATATATCTGAAATGTCAACCATTGATCTCACTTTTGAACAAATTTGTCTGATCGACACTGGACACTTGATACTTATGTTTCTCCGTTGCATGTCTTGTGAGGCTTGAATTGTGTAGCTGCTTATTAACTCCAGCTTTCGAACTTCTTAAACAGATGGTAGATCACTCCCAGAGTGCTTCCAGCTTTTTGATTTGTATCATATACTCACGACTGATCATGAAACAGTAACAAGGATCACTAAGGAGGTATATTAATCATTAGAATTTTGCTTTGTCACATACTGTTTTACACTACATTTACAGACAAAATTAACAGGTTGTGGAAGATTTCGCTGCTGAGAATGTTGTATATTTGGAAATAAGAACAACACCCAAGGTACTACTTTTGAATACTTTGTTGCAGGTTCCTTTACCATTTTATGAGTCTCTGTGAAATAATGTGGCTAGTTCTGTATCGCTCTTGTCCAGAATAATGAAGCCAAAGGGATGACCAAGCAGTCTTACATGAATGCTGTTATTAAAGGCCTTAAAGCTGTTGAAGCTGTTGATGTTGTTTTATTTGATTCCAACTTAAGAACAGATAAACTATTAACTTGTGTTCCTATGGGTGAGTTGGGTGGTGACACAAAGAAAAACAAGATATACGTTAGGCTCCTGCTAAGTATTGACCGTCGTGAGGCAACTTCGGCGGCATTGGATACTGTATGTTGAGACTTTCTACTTCAACTTATATAGGTGATTTTTTTTATCGACAGCAAATTTAGGAACGCAGTAAAAAAATTTCCTTCCTTTTGCCAGGTTAATTTAGCCATGGAAATGAAGGACCTAGGTATCGTTGGCATTGATCTTTCTGGCAATCCAGTAGTGGGGGAATGGTAAAAATATTCTGTATCTGGCTTGAATTAAGTGACAACTTGTTAAATATATCTGTGCTCACATTCCTTGGTGTCTGCAATCTTTATGAAGGGAGACGTATTTGCCTGCCCTAGAACGCGCTAGAGAGCTAGGACTCCCCATTACAATTCACTGTGGAGAGGTCCGAAAACTTACTTGAGCAAGAGCATATTCTGAACCACTTTTTTCTTGTTTACCATTAGTAGCTTCAAACACCATGTACAAATGTCAC
This sequence comes from Dendrocalamus sinicus, assembly GCA_036346575.1. Classification (NCBI taxonomy): domain Eukaryota; kingdom Viridiplantae; phylum Streptophyta; class Magnoliopsida; order Poales; family Poaceae; genus Dendrocalamus; species Dendrocalamus sinicus. The sequence continues at coordinate 1,823,569 of CM070660.1, read as the reverse complement.
CTTATATTATTTGACCAATGAAGTAAAAACTTAGTGGCAATAGGTAGCAAACAGGAAGGAAATCCAAGCAGTGCTGGACTTCTGCCCTCAAAGGGTGGGTCATGTCTGTTGCCTCGAGGGTGAAGAGTGGAAAAAGCTCAAGTCATTAATGATTCCGGTGACCTTATTTCTGTCCCTCCCTTTTCATTATCTCTGGTCAATTCTATGTCAAGCATGCTTACCTCACAAGACGAAATTATGCAGGTTGAGATATGTTTAACCTCCAATGTTATGACAGGAGGTGCTCCTTCCCTGGAGCTTCATCACTTTGGTCAGTCCCTGACAACACAGAACTCAGAATTCTTGCTAAGAATTAGCACCACACAACTTTAACGGTTTGCTTTACCAAATTTGTTCAGCTGATTTCTACAATGCAAAGCACCCTTTATCCTTGTGCACTGATGATGCTGGCTTGTTCTCCACGAGCCTCTCGAACGAATACTACCTCGTTGCATCCACCTTTGGTATGCTCACTATTTCTGTAAAAGCCATTTGAAAAGCAGATTTATTTCTCATTCTAATCGTCCTTGTGTACTGACTGATGCGCACTAAATTCCATGCGTACTTTGATAGGTCTCAGCAAGGTTGAACTGTTTCAGCTAGCTCAGGATGCAGTGGAGTTTGTGTTTGCCGGTGAGGGGGTGAAGAAGTCTCTGAGAGAGGTATTCAAGCATGCCGAGAAGAGGCTCACGATGTAGGCTAAATCTGCCTCTCCAAACATATTTGTTTTCATGTAGCGAATAGAAATCTGCTGTGTGTAAGTGCCCCCGTCAGATCAAATAATGCACGTAGGCTCGTAATTTAATTTCAGGATGGCTCGATTCAGTGTTTTTTTACTTCTTCCAAAACCAACTCGATTCAGTTTTGTCGTCGGGTTCCAGTTTCTTCTCCAGTTTGCGAAATCCTGACTCGGTTAGTCGGTCGTAAATGGCGTTCTTGACGACCAAAATCGACCGTGTAGACGCGCGGCTCATAGGGCACGCCACCGCGGCGCTCCGAATGCCGGCACGCGAGAGCGAACGGCGGCTAAGGCTGCGCGCATGAGAGGCTGAACCGGACGGGGCGTTTGTTCGTGTTCGCCGACGCCACCAATCCCGTTTCGGTCGTACGCGCGCTGTCCCGGCTAGCTCGATCGCCGTGCGTGCATGGCCGTGCGGCGCCGGTGGAGCACTCCTGCAGCAGCTAGCGGTGAGCCACCAACGCCAACGAATTGAAGCGTGGAGCATGACCCGGCTCTGTGCATCAATCGCACGCGAGGAGGAGTGCATGCTCATAGTCTCTTCCTACTTCAGGCCTCACTTGGATGGTGTATTATAAAAGGTGATGTTGAGAAAAAGAGAAATTTTATGGTATATTCTATTAACAGTAAAAGGTGACGGTAAAAACTAAATCTGATCGTCGAATTGTTAATAGAATAACAGACTTTTCTATGTAATTTTTTTTTGTGAGGGATCAACCCACCTTCCATCCCCAACAACCACCGGCCACCACCTCACCCCCATCCCAACTGGCTGCCGCCCCTCCATTGCTTGGTCGTCAGCGCCGCCGCCGCCCACGCAGGAGACGCTGTTGCCCCCACAGTGGCGGCTGCCCTCGCACGTTCGCCGCTGTTTCTATGTGCTGTGAGCATATGAAATTTCAGTGTGTGTGTGTGTCTCTTGTTGTAAGCAATTTGTTTGTTGAATCATGGACGGTGGGTTGCAACTAGTTAAATTCTGCAAGTCCCATTGTAATCTAAGCTGCGCATGTGAGCTGCATTCAAATTGGTCTCCTACATGCTTTGTGATTGTCAAAAAGGCCATTGTGGTGAATGTCAATTCCAGGAGTGACAATGTTCAGATGGATCCATACTTTCTTTTTTCCTTCTGAAAATTTGGCATGCAAGTTCCATCCACACAAGCAACAGCTAATGCACAAACTGAGAAAATTGTGATTAGAATTGGCAGTACAATGCATGAAGTATGGAACTATTCATTTTTGTGTACAACAACTAGCAAGCAACCGGCTGCAAAGGTCAAGGAGCAGCCATAGAAGCTACCAGTCAGCAGCCGCAACTGATTGAAACTTGCATTTCCTACTCACATGAATTTTGATTCTAAATTTTCTGCGCATTGATGAAACCGGTGCCAACTTCAACTCTAGTCTTCACATCGTGCGTTTCTTTAAGTATGCACTGCTTGTTTTTGTACCAGCAGCAGCAGACAACTTGACAGCTTGTGCCGAGCAGCAGTAAAAGGCATGCATACAAATGGTATCGGCAGGCCTGATGCCGTAGCAAATTTGACACCCTTGATGCTGTAACAATGCCCAGCAGTACCAGCAGGCAGCAGCTCTCATATCTTCCATCCATACCAGGGAAACAAATTTTGGATTTCGGACGAAATTTCGTCCCTTTCGGAGGGTACCGAAATGTGTTTTATTCGGCTAAACTTTGGCCGAATTCGGCTCTATTTGAAATTTGTTCAAATTTTATTCAAATTTTGGCTAAATTCCATAAAAAAAAATTGATTTTTTTTGGTCCAAAATTTCGTGGATTTCGTCCCTTTCGCTGGTGAACGAATTTTTTTTGCCTCCGAAAGTTTTAACCCTGATCCATACATTCATTTCACAATGACCTGACATGAAAAAACTCACAATTTTCAGTTCCCTGAAACTTGCGTTGCTATTTACATTTTTCATGCAGACATTGTAAGCCCATAACTTTCAGGCATTTTTCATGTATAATTTTGTCACTCAACCATCAAATGGGTGTCATCACATTGTTAGCCCATAACATTCAGGCATTTCTCACAATAAGAAGCAATCATGAAATTCAATTTCTGAACTCGCATGCACAAATCAGAAAAAAAAAATAAACTTCCAGAATTTAAATGGTTACAGCTCAAAATTGCTTACATTTCACAAATCCACAACCGTAGCTGCATTTGTTGGGGGGCAAGGGAAGTTTGCACCAGCTACCGAATTGCTGAAAGTATAAAAAGAGAGGGGGCGATGGACCTGAGGGCGGCAGCGCTGCCGGGGCGTTGGGGCGTCGGAGTTGAGGTAGGCAGCGGCGCCGTTGCCGGGTTCCTCAGTCCTAACCCTCCCTCCCTACTGAACGAGGTGAACGAATCGAGAGGAAGAGGGGCAATTACAATTCTGCCCTCTCATGATTCTGGTGCTTATACTGAGGGCGTATTCGTTTTGGCTGCGGCTTGTGGTTTTTGGGCTGTTTGTATGAGAGATTACAGAGTAACAGAAACTCATGTGCGGTTTTTACCGATACAAATGAAGTCAGTAAAGTATGCACTACAATTAACTAGTTGACCCTATCTTGAAAAAATATTTCGTTTAAAAGTTAGTTACTGTAGAAAAGTCAAAAAGTAGTTTTTAGAAGCTGAAAAGAACAGGACCTGATTCTATTGCTCATACTTATTCTAGTGCTCATACTGGCAAGTGTAGTATATCTTAAGGCCCATTTAGGCCGGGTTAGGCTTCAGTTTTTTAGGCTTTGAAACTATTTTTCTGACCAAACGTATGTATTTTAAAGCTCAAAAATAAACTAAAAATTTGAAACCAAGATTTCATAGCCTCTCTTGAAGCCTAGTTTTGAAGCCAAAAAGAGAGATGCTGAACCCAGCCTAACGGTACCTAAATCTTAAATAATCTAAATCGGATGATCCATATTGAAGTTATTAGTATACCATAGAAGAGCTCAAAAAAAATATGGACAACTAAACGAGAAAGGAAATTTCTGCTACTGATCAAGTCAGTGAGCACCTGCTTACGAGCACGAGGAGGAGAAACACAAACAGTTGCATGCAGCCATTTGCTTCGCTTGATGTGTATGATGGCTCAGGGAACTGCACCGGTGTGATCATTTTGGCTTATTTTGAGTGGCTTATGGCTGAAAAGCACTGTAGCTGGCTGAAAAAATACTGTAGCTAACAGAGACTTATTTAGCATAATTAAATTTAAAAAAATTAAAAAATATAAAAAATATGTTAGCCCATTACGTATAATACAAATAAATACGGGAAAAAAGAACCGGCAAAAAAGCTCAACAAAAAACCAAAAGTTCAGAAAAAAATAAAATTTATGAATAATAAAAAATAAACCAGAAGCTAAAAGCTGAAACCGAAATGATCACCAAGTACTAAGTCAGGGCAGACGTTGGTTTTGATTGCTGCGAGGATCTTCATCGATGTGGACGTCCTCTTCTTACAACAAAAGATTGAGCTCACACCGGCGCTACTCTCTGCATAAAACTTCATCAATCGGTTTGGTTTGTCCTGACAATACAGAATTCTGAAGTCTCGTGGAAATAGCATCACAACATTTAACGTTGCGTGTTAATTCCTCAAGTCACGACTCTAGTCACACACAAAAAAAGTCCTTTTAAATATCGAGGCAGCCCTTGAAATACAACTTTAACCACTTATTTATATTAAAATACATTTATAAACCTAGTAAATTATAATATTATAAAAATAGTTTTTAAGAAAAATCTACGCATATTATTTTTATGTACGTACTCGATCTAAATACTGAAAAATATGGATAACCAAAATTTATAATACTTGATTGCACCCAACCCAAAACAGCTTCATTTTTACTTGAGCGAGTAGTGAATTTGTGCAGTTGATCTTCCACACAGGCTACGGCCCATCTCCTGCGCGCCGGCCCAAATACCCGCACAGGCGGAATCTCACTAGCAATGGCAGATTCAACGCCTCCCACCGCCGTGCATGAACGCCGCTGCTCTCGATCTCCAGAGTTTTTCCCCTTAGTTTTGTTCTTCATTCAACATTATTATAAAACATAAGGTAAAAATAGATGATAAAAAAGGAGAGATACTGGTTTAATATAAAAGAAACCTTATAGGAAAAAAACCATGATCACATAAAGACAGAATTCACTATATGAGGTAATATTTACAATAAGGTTTTTGCTCTTTCTATTGACTATATGGGTGTATCTACAATGATTACAAAAGGGACTTCAGGTCATAGTAGAACTCCGTGTTGGAAACGGAAATAAACCGAATAGAATTCGGATAACACTTCAACAATCACCACCCTAAGATGAATTCACTCATGTAACTAAATATCAAATCAAATCTCTTCAAATTATAATCCATCATCAATGATCTTTGTGTGTTAAAAGTCCATAGGACTAACCACTGAGTAAAACTGGAACAATCTTCTCTATGTGCTTCTCCTGTGGCACTAGATAACTATAGTGAAGAACTCAACTCATGGACACCTGGAACACATAGCTTGGCAAGCAATACCCATTAAAGAGCAAATTGCACGTGTGATCATCACGTACATCAAACTGCTGACTGTAAAAATAGCTGAATTCTATAATATAGTTGAAAACTACTCATGCAAAAGAACATCTGGACAAAAGTAACTCATGTACTGTTAATGGAGCAAAAATAATATCTACAATAGACCCTCATATTAAGCTATGATAACTAAAACATATTGCACCAGTAATACCAAACGTTGTAGTATCGATGCAGATAATTAATGTGTTCTTGTACTTTAATGCCTTCATCTCGAACTCATATTTGGAGCATAGCCTCCACTAATGAATATGAAATTTCGAAGAATATTACGTTTGCTGCCATCAAGGTGTTATGAAATGATGAATTATTTGTCCTCTTAACTAACATTGTTTTTTTTCAAAGTATCATTGATCAAGCGTAGCTCAAATTGTGTTAAAAATATACAATTCCACCTTCTCCATATGTGTGGATCATGTCATAGTATTTCGTAGTAGACGACAGATCATCGAATAAATCACCAATAATTAATCTCGAATTGATGCTGCCAATAATAGGCACAACGGCCTGAATTGGAATGAACTTCACCTCCAACAAAAAAATACAGAGCTGATGACACAACTTCTTGATGGATGATGACGATCGATTAAGGCAGAAGATTATTGATGGAGATGGCACAATACGATGCCAGGGCATGGCATCGGTTGGGTAATGGTGTTGGCGAATCTAGCGTTGGAACAATTACTAAGGTAGAGCGTGGGTCGACACTCAGTATGGATTAAAGTCGTGGAACGAAATCGAGGTGAGTTAAATCGTCGAGTTGAAGATGCTGAGATCTACTAATACGATTCCTTATGCATCTAACAAGGACTTGTGAAATTCTTGGTGCACTTTTGTGTACTCGCAACAAAGGAGGTTGAAACTTCCTAGTACATTTTCTATGTGCATTACCAAATCTCGCCGAAACCCAAAAAAAATAAATCAAATTGGCGGATGGTTTCCGATAGGATTTGACGTGGACGGCTGCCTCCTTCTTCCTCGGTGTTATTTTCCCCTGACGCAAGGACAGAGGCTACGGTCGGGTTCTATTTTCCTCTCGCTCACAATTTTGATGTCGCGGCGTGGGCTTCCGCTTTTATGGCTACAGAGACGCCTTCGATTAAACTCGAAGTTGTTGTTCGCTTCGGATTCGACGATCACTGTAACACAAGGACACTGAGTCGTCGAGCACGCCAACAACCAATTCGAACCAAATAATCACGCCAAATAATCACTGTAACCTATTTTTTAAATTTAATTACACCAAATAAGTCATCATCAGTTATAGCGTAATTTCAACCAGCTACAGTGCAATTTCAGCCATAAGCTGCATTTTTTCAGCCGAACTGAGCAGGCTCTATAAAATACGTGATAGAAATAGAAGATCTAAAAAAATAGGAGGCACTGATTTAATGTAGAAAACACTTGTGAAAAAAGAGACAAAATTCACTACACGAGGAGATATTTACAATGAGTCTCTTTCTCTTTCTATAGACTATGGGGTATATTTATAGTAATTACAGGATTTTATGTAGGAGTGGAACTCCGTGTTAGAAGCAGAAACAACCGAATAGAATTCAAATCACAAATTAACAATTATCAATTTAACACTGATTCAGAATATAAAAACAGAAATGTACAGTTTGGAACAGGATTATGGTAGATTGTGTCATCCGCGCGTTATACAAAGTAGATTATGTCATCTCATCTGCGCGTTATACAAAGTAGATTGTGTCACCAATTTACAAATTAAAATTTTCTATCCGACTACGAATTCCAACCACCCATCCAAATTCGTACCATATCAGTGCACCGTGCGAGTCAATTTCGAATACCAATACCGAGTCAGTTCACATATAAAAAAATCAAAAAAAAAAAAAGAAGAAAAAGAGAAGGGAGTTGAGTCAGTTCACCAACCGCCTGGCAGCCGCCGGCACCCAATAAAAAAATCGCGCGGCGCAGCCCAGCCCACCCCAGCCAAGGCAACCGCCTCCTTCCTCCCTCCCACAAGTCCCCTCTCCCCACGCCAAAACCACACCAAATCCAAACCCTACGCCTCGCCTCTGCCCACCTCGCGCATCGGCGCCGCCGTCCCACCCCGGACGCGCTCTCCGGGGCGCCCCCGTGACCGCCTTCTTTCGCGCCGCGCCGTGGAGTCGGTCGCGCGGCCAACCCCTCGGCGCCCGCCCGCCGCCGCCGCCGCCTTTGATGTCTCACACCTGCCGCCTCGGCTTCCTCTGGCCCCGGTCGCAGAGCTCCCAAGAGGGTCTGGTGTCATCAGCGCAGCCGAGATGAGCGGCGGCGACAAGGTATCCATCCGTCCATCTAACCTCGCGTGCGCATTGACATTTAATTGCGTGATTGAACTCTCGGTGCTGCTGCGATGCCGTGGAGCATTAAAGCTGGCGGGGAGATTGCTGGTTTGGGTTTGAGTGAATTGATGCGGTTTTGGAGTACTAGCACTGCCGATGTAATGCTACTGCGTGTATGTGAAGCATATTTGCGGCACTAGATAACATAGCACTGATGATGTCGTCTCTGTTTAGGGGTTTAGTAGATGATCGGTGCTTAAACTGTTGTTGCTTTGAAGGTATGCCGAGTATGTGAAAGACGGGCATTAGCTCGATTGGAATTCAAAGTTGAAACTAAAATTTTTCTTAACCCATACAGCTCCTCCTGAAAGTAGCATTATATAGAAAGGGTTACCAATAGGAATACTTTGATATAGTTGTTGTTTGGATGCGCCACAAGTTGTGTTAATGCTCAAAGTTGTTCAACTGGTTCTTATTTTCTCATCATATAGTTGCTTCTGTAATGCATTGCAGGTCGTCTTATTTGGGTCTTTTACGGAGGACGAGACTAAGTTGTTCCAGGGGCAGCCTGGTCTAAGTAATACTAAAAGCGTGGAGAAAACATGGGAGCTACCTGAGATCCAGTTTGGGTCGCTGAATTTTTCATTGCTGAGTTCACAAATAACATCAAATCCTATTGCTAAAGGTGCTGTTCATCCTGCAAAATCAACAAATGGCCAGAACAAAGTCATTGCAAAGGATAATGCATGCGGTACTAAAAGGGAAACTGTAACATCTAGCTTAACAAATGGTGGGCCAGTGCTGTTCAATGGATTTCCCACTGCCGCTGTTCCTCCTAACAATGGTGTCCTCGAGAATGTAAAGAAGACTGGAGCTGCGGATCCTTCAGGTGTGCCTGTCAAGAATGTCAGCAGTTCAGCACCACTTGCAAGGCCAGTGGTGTATCAGGATGGGATCAAATGCACTCAAAGCAGCAGTTCAGCACCACTCGCAAGGCCAGAGGTGTACCAGGATGGGATCAAATGCACTCAAAGCAGCAGTTCAGCGCCACCTGCAAGGCCAGAGGTGTACCAGGATGGGATCAAATGCACTCAAAGCAGCAGTTCAGTTATGGAAAGAACTGAAAATGGAAGCCCAGTTGTTGATACACCTATTATTGCAGCTCCAGTAGGCGAGGCTATCCCAAACTTAGATAAGAAAGCATTTCAGAACAAGCCATTGCTTCCCCATGGTTTGAAGAATACAGGAAATATATGCTTCCTGAATGCGACCTTGCAGGCATTGCTTTCATGCTTGCCTTTTGTTCAGCTTTTACAGGACCTGAGGAATCGGAGTATACCTAAGGTTCTGCTAACAAGTCAGTTTGATGTTCTGTTCATGCTTATTTCGTTGTTTTTTCTTTATAACTAGTTCTTTGATGTTAGGTTGGCTACCCAACTTTGAATGCATTTGTTGAGTTTATATCTCAATTTGATGTGTTTGACGAGTCAAATATGAAGAAAAATGAGAAGGTTGCTATGGTAGCTGCAAAAGCACTTATTCCTGCCATGTTTGATCCTGTTATGAGAAATTTTACTCCAGACGTGCCTGCCGGAACATCTGCTCGGCCAAGGTAAGTGCTTGCTGGTGCTGTTCTTGGTTATTAATTTTTCTTATGAGGAAGTGAAATTCATGAAGTTGTGAATGCTGATGATTTGGCTGTTATGGGTGCTAATTGAGGATGGAAATCTTTTTTTTTTGTGTTGAGGCTTATTCTTTAGCATCATCTAGTCTAGCAAGACATGCATGCCAGTGCATATTATCAGGTGTTTAGCTGATCCCATTAGTGCTGTCATAAGTCTAGTTTGTTCTTTACTGGAAACCAAATTTAGCATGTTAAAGTTAGAAGCAATGCTTATGACAGGGGTCTGCTTGTGGATCGTGAAATTGAGCATAGGTGTCATATTGGTTATGAAGATTGTTCCAACAAAATAGTTCGCTGCATCACATTGTGTATTGACATTATGCATGCTGTTCTTTATTGACTTCTTTGTGTTACTACAAATGTCTAGTATGAAGTGTTTATCATCCTAGCAATGAAGCTTCTTGTTTCCGTTTATGATGCTATGCATTTCTGCAGGCAAGAAGATGCTCAAGAATTTTTAAGTTTTGCCATGGATAGAATGCATGATGAACTGTTGAAGCTTAATGGCAATGGTTCAAATTCAAAGGAGGGTATGGTTGTTTCTTCTGCTGATGATGATGCTGATGCTTGGGAGACTGTTGGAAGGAAGAACAAATCTGCAATCATGAGAACTCAGAGTTTTGTTCCCTCTGAGCTAACTGCTATTTTTGGAGGTCAGCTACAAAGCCTTGTGAAAGCTACAGGTAACCTTTTCTTGTGCTGAGGAATAACACACTTTCAAAAAATCTTTGAACGAGACTAGATGTCTCTCATTTTCAAAAATTCTTTGGACGAGACCAGATGTCTCTCTGAGAAAATTGCTTATTACTATTTTGGAAACTTTGTGCTTTTCTTCATTTTTTTGGTATATTAGTGTACGTGTCATGTTCCTGTGAAAATAATAGTAACTTCTTTTAGAAATAATTTTTTCCATGCCCACATAATTCTATAAAACCCGGCATTACGGGGGCCATTTAATGTTGCTTGAATAACTAGCCTTGGTGATCACATTATTATTACATTTTGCCCCTTGCTGTTAATATCGTCATTACATTTTTGGTCTTTACCCAACCCAACATCAGGGTCATTAGTTTGTACTGTGAATGATGCCTTTTGAGTATGCATAAATGTTGTCAAGGCAACTAAAACGATAAAGAATGTATAAATTTATTCATTTGTTCTAAGAAGTTGCTTATCATTGTTGTCAGAATCCTGCATTATTGTTATCAATGCCACTTGGCCAATTAATTTCATTGAAGTTTTCTAATAATGTATGTAAATATTGCCATTCATAAATTAATTATTTTAACAAGGTCATGTATGTTGAGTGTAATCCTTGTGTGCAAGGTTAGCCTTTACAGTATTTGGTTAGTTGCTATTTTAGGCACATGATCACTACGTGATTGTGTATGTGTTGGCCTGATTGGAGGCCATGATTTCTTTCCTTGTTATTGTCTATTTAAGCAAAGTAATAGAATCGGAAAAGTCGCCAAGTTTGTGACACCAAAACCTCTCGTGTCTAGCGTGAGTTGATTTGGCCGTGGACTCACCGGCGACGTAAGAATCGTCGTTCTTCAGGTGAGATCCCGACAAGTGGTATCAGAGCCATTTCGAGCCAGTGCTCGATGGGTGAGGAGAAGAAGGCCGCCGACGGCAGTTCCAAGGATGGCGCCGTGATCCAGAGGGTGATTCGTGAGGTGAGCGGCGGGAGTAGCTACCCCGTCCTCACTAAGACCAATTACTCCGATTGGGCGCTCCTGATGAAGGTGAAGTTGAAGGCGCGGGCGCTTTGGGACGTCATCGAGGCCGGCGGCACCAATCAGCAAGAAGAAATGATGGCGCTTGGCGCCTCTGCGATCGCGGTGCCACGAGAGATGGTGTCATCAATCGCCGAAACAAGAAGACGGCGGCGAGGCGTGGGATGTCATCTCGAAGATGCGAGTCGGTGATGAACGCGTGAAGAAGTCTGCCGCGGTGCAGCTCCGGCGGAAGTTCGACTTGGCGACATTCAACGACGGCGAGACCATCGAGGACTACGAGCTGCGACTCCAAGGCATGGCGGCGACCCTCGCCACACTAGGCGAGGTGGTGGAGGAGGCCAAGATCGTGGAGAAGATCATCCGCAGTGTGCCGTCGCGGCTCAAGCAGATCGTTCTCGCGATCACGACATTGCTCGATGTGTCAACGCTTTCCGTTGCGGAGCTGACGGGGCGGTTGAAGGCGGCGGAGGACTCGTTCGAAGAACCGCCGACGTCGTTGCAGCATGACGGGAGGCTGTATCTCACGGAGGAGGAGTGGGATGCGCGGCGGAAGAAGCGCGAGGCGGAGAACCATCCGCGGTCCGCCCGGCGGCAAGTCGGCCGAGCCGCGGTGGCGACGCGCGGCGCTGGCCATGGCGCGCGAGGTTCGTCGCCAGGTGGGCAGCCGACTCAATCCGGTAAACCCACTGGTGATGAATGCAGGAGATGCGGGAAGTTGGGCCATTGGGCCCGTGAGTGCCGCTCGAAGCCCAAGAAGGAGCAGGCCCACGTCACACAAGAAGAGGAGGGGCACGGCCGCGGGCGCGGAGGCCCGTCGCCAGGTGGGCAGCCGACTCAATCCGGTAAACCCACTGGTGATGAATGCAGGAGATGCGGGAAGTTGGGCCATTGGGCCCGTGAGTGCCGCTCGAAGCCCAAGAAGGAGCAGGCCCACGTCGCACAAGAAGAGGAGGAGGCCTCGCTGCTGCTAGTGAAGGCTTCACCCACTCCCGCAAGCACCTCGCTGGTGCCGCCGCCCCCATCGCCGACAGCGGCGAGCACCCAGATCCAGCTGAAGGAGGAAAAGGTGTTCGCTCACCTTGGAGAAGAAGAAGACCGCGACGCCAAGACATGGGTCCTGGACACCGGGGCTACCAGCCACATGTCTGGGTGTCGGGCGGCGTTCGCAGATCTGCGACGACTCGGTGGCGCAGATCGAGGGCCGAGGGACGGTCGCGTTCGTGTGCAAGACCGGTGAGATTCGACCGTTTTCCGGGGTCTATTTCATTCCCCGGTTGACGACGAACATCGTGAGCATCGGGCAGCTCGACGAGGTCGGGTACAAGATCGACATCGACACCGGAGTCTTGCGCATCCGGGAGCCGAGTGGTCGTCTGCTGGCGAAGGTGACGCGCGCGGCGAACCGGTTGTATGTGCTAAACATCAAGATGGCACCTTCGGCTTGCCTGGCGACGCGCGACGACGCGGAGGCCTGGCGATGGCACGCGCGCCTCGGTCATGTGAACATGGCTGCGCTGCGGAAGCTGGCTAGGGAAGAGCTGGTTCGGGGGTTGCCGGAAATCGGCCATGTGGAACGGGTGTGCGAGGCATGCCAGGCCGGGAAGCAGAGACACACCTCGTTCCCAGCACAAGGAGAGTACCGCGCGCGGGAGCTCCTGGATCGTGTGCATGGCAACCTGTGCGGTCCCATCACGCCGGCGACTCCGAGGGGCAACAAGTACTTGTTGTTGGTGGACGACCTCAGCAGATACATGTGGGTAGCCGCGATTCCTTCCAAGGATCGTGCAGCGGCTGCCATCAAGGAGATCCAAGCGCGGGCGGAAGGCGAGTCTGGGCGCAAGCTAAGGGCGCTCCGCACCGATCGTGGTGGGGAATTCACCTCCACAGAGTTCGCCGAATACTGTGCGGCAGAAGGAGTTCATCGCCAACACACTGCGCCCTACAGTCCGCAACAGAACGGCGTGGTCGAACGCCGAAATGGCACGGTGGTGGCGGCGGCAAGAAGCATGCTCAAGGCGAAAGGGCTGCCTGGGTGGTTCTGGGGAGAGGCGGTGAGTACTGCGGTGTATGTGCTGAATAGATGCCCAACGAAGAGCGTGGACGGGATGACTCCGTTCGAGGCGTGGCACGGGAAGAAGCCAGCCGTACACCACCTCAAGACGTTCGGCTGCATCGTCTACGTCCGGAACACGACGCCTCACCTCAAGAAGCTGGAAGACAGAGGCCGCAAGATGATTTTCATCGGCTATGAACGTGGAACAAAGGCGTATCGCGCCTACGACCCCGTCATGAAGATTGAAGAGCGTCCATATCACGCGGGACGTGGTGTTCGACGAGCAAGCCCAGTGGGACTGGGGCACGGGCGGTGACAGCGGCGCATCTGGCGAGAACGATGACGTCTTCACGGTGGAGTACTCCATCGTGAACCAGACATCTCCGGTGGCCGAGGAAGCCGTCGAGACACCTGGAGCTGCGGCACCAGAAGGTGAGCTGACACCGCCACCGTCGCCACACGCGGCTGGAGGTGCAACGCCGGGAGGATCTGGTGAGGCGCAGGCAGTGGAGTTCGCCGCCACCGCGAGAACAACGAAAAACGGGCGCCTACCATGATGGGAATGACCCACCGATTTCGCAAGATCGACAACATCATCGGCGGCATCGCCGCTGGGTTCGCACCACGAGTCTTTGGTTGCGAGGAGTTGCATGCGGTAAGCTCTGATGAACCTAGTTCATTTGCTGAAGCAGAACGCAGTCCGAGCTGGAGAAAGGCGATGGTGGAAGAGATGGAATCCATCGAGGACAACAAAACCTGGTCTTTGGCCGACCTCCCACCTGGTCGTCGGGCGATCGGGTTGAAGTGGGTGTTCAAAGTCAAGAGGGATGAGCACGGGGTAGTAGTCAAGCACAAAGCGCGCCTCGTGGTGAAGGGATACGCACAGCGGCATGGCATCGACTACGATGAAGTGTTCGCGCCGGTGGCGCGGCTGGACTCGGTGCGCCTGCTCATTGCCCTTGCAGCGCACGAGGGGTGGGAGGTGCACCACATGGACGTCAAATCGGCGTTCCTAAACGGCGACCTGCAGGAGGTGTACGTGGAGCAGCCGACTGGATTCGTCATCGCTGGGAAGGAGCATAAGGTGCTTAAGCTGCAAAAGGCGCTGTACGGACTACACCAAGCACCACGAGCCTGGAACGCGAAGCTGGACGACACGTTGGTGTCGCTCGGTTTCAAGAGGAGTTCATCGGAGCACGCCATTTACGTCAGGCGGACCGGCGAAGCACAGCTGGTGGTCGGGGTGTACGTCGATGATCTGGTGATCACCGGCGCCAGACGTGACGACATCAAGCTATTCAAGAAGGAGATGGCAGCCGCGTTCAAGATGAGTGATCTTGGCCTGCTTCATTACTACCTCGGCATTGAAGTGAAGCAGAGCGCGAATGGAATTTCGCTCAGCCAGGGAGCCTACGCCGTCAAGCTTCTGGAGAGAAGTGGTATGACAGGGTGTAATCCCAGTCAGGTACCCATGGGGACGCGGCTGAAGTTGAGCAAGCAAAGCACTGAGCCGCTGGTGGATGCTACTACCTACAGGAGCATAGTCGGGAGTCTAAGGTACCTTGTTAACACCCGCCCGATCTTGCATTATTTGTTGGGTATGTGAGCCGTTTCTTGGAGGAGCCACGGAGGATCATCTTGCAAAGAAAGCGAATTCTTCGCTATGTCCGGAACCGAAATTGGGGACTTTGGTTTGGAAGGAAGAAAGAGGATCGACACACGGTGGCGGCGTCGGTGATGCTGATTTATTGGTGATGTTGATGCTAGGAAAAGCACAACTGGGTGATCTTCTTCTTGGCCAGCGGTCCAATTACACGCGATCCATGAAGCAAAGGTTGTGGCTCATCCAGTGCGAGGCGAGAATATATAGCAGTTGCAAATGCTGCTTGTCAGGCATTGTGGCTCGCTCGAGTGTTAACTGAAGTGCAGGGGTCTACACCGAGCGTACCAATGCTGAAAGTGGACAACAAGTCCGCCATCGCTTTGATCAAAAACCCGGTACTCCATGGACAGAGTAAGCACATTGAAGTGAAGTATCACTTAGTCCGGGAGTCCGCAGAAAAAGGCCTGATCAATGTGGA
This sequence comes from Dendrocalamus sinicus, assembly GCA_036346575.1. Taxonomy (NCBI): domain Eukaryota; kingdom Viridiplantae; phylum Streptophyta; class Magnoliopsida; order Poales; family Poaceae; genus Dendrocalamus; species Dendrocalamus sinicus. The sequence goes on along the minus strand of CM070660.1, from coordinate 1,808,353 downwards.
TTTCGTCAGGAGCGAAGAGCAACTCGGTGACATTCTGACAAAGCCTCTCGGCAGAGTCAAATTTCACGAGCTTCGTGCCAAGATTGGCCTGTTCGATGTAAATAGCAAGCACAACAAGGCTTAGGAGGAGATTGTTGAGTGTAATCCTTGTGTGCAAGGTTAGCCTTTACAGTATTTGGTTAGTTGCCATTTTAGGCACATGATCACTACGTGATTGTGTATGTGTTGGCCTGATTGGAGGCCATGATTTCTTTCCTTGTTATTATCTATTTAAGCAAAGTAATAGAATCTGGAAAAGCTGCCAAGTTTGACAGCACCAAAACCTCTGTGTCTAGCGTGAGTTGATTTGGCCGTGGACTCACCGGCGACGTAAGAATCGTCGTTCTTCAGGTGAGATCCCGACAATGTATCAGTTCTTCCCTGTGAATCCTGTAACTAACGGAGCTTATGCAAATTCTATGTTTTCACACTGGAATATGAAATCATGATTAGCATTGTTGGGCAAATTACTAGCCATAGGGTAAAACCTATGTTTGAGTAGGTCCAATTGTGCAGTTTTTCTGCCCTCCTTTCTCTTGGTGTATACTGATGGACTATTATTGCATATGTCAGATAAAAAAGCGTCAGCCACAGTTCAGCCTTTCCTGCTGCTCCATCTTGATATAGTTCCAGATGCTGTTCAGACAATTGACGATGCACTTCGTCTGTTTTCTGCTCCTGAGTCTTTGGAAGGATACAGAACAGCTGCTGGAAAGGTAGCTTGTCGAAATTTGCATTCAGCAATTTGACTTTTGAATTTCGTAACTACTTAAATCATTTGTGAATTGTTTACGTTGTTTTGAGGGTTATTTTACATACAAGTGACATCATCCATTTGTGATGCATTTCTAGACCGCCTTACAACTTTATTGTTGGTCGGTTGCCATTTTGAAGATGTGAATATTTGCATTGCCCTTCCAAACGGATGGATACAAGCCTTGTCACTTTACCTACCCTTTTTGTTTGAATGTTAGTCTTCTGTTGAAGTTGCTATAAGTTAGTTTTGTTGTTCAATTGTACTTCTCTGTGTCTTATGTGTCTCTTCAGTGCCATAATATGACACTCTTATTTCATAAAAAAGGATGCAGTTATTATCTTTTTGCAACCAGTTACAATTATAATGGATCAAACTTGATCTTGCAGGCTGGAGTGGTGACGGCTAGAAAATCTGTCCAGATACACACACTTTCAAAGATAATGATACTACACTTGAAGAGGTTCAGCTATGGAAATCATGGCTGTACTAAACTCTACAAGCCACTTTACTTCCCCCTCGAACTAGTTCTTAGTCGTGATCTGCTGGTCTTGCCATCATCAGAGGTGATAATTTGCCAGATATGCTTTTATAAATTTCTTCCCAATATATTTGTTGTATCTTATATTTAGTCAATGATTTGTGGGCATGCTTTTATCGCTCTATTTTACTTCCACAGAAGCACTCTTGTCTTGTTTATCTTAATCGTTGGGCATGTAGGATTAGTATCTTTATGCATGTATCAAGTTGTACATCAGTATTTTGTAGGGCGCCAGTATCTTCTGATGCATCGGTGACAAATTTGAGAACTGACATAACAATTGTTCGTCAGCTACACTTGAATCACTTGATCTAACAGCACGTCTTTCATCGCATGCAGGGTAGAAGATATGAGCTTGTTGCAACTATCACTCATCACGGGAGTGACCCGTCCAGGGGGCACTACACTGCTGATGCGAAGTCTGCCGGCGGGCAGTGGCTTCGGTTTGATGATGACTTCGTCACGCCTGTCAGTGTGAACAAGGTCTTGCATGACAAAGCATATGTCCTGTTCTACAAACAAGTATAGTTTGGGATTACTACGCGGTTGATTAGCCCTTCCTCTTATTGCTTGAACAGCCCAAATATGCTCTCTAACTACCGTCCTGTTAATGTAGCTGCCGTGTAGCTGCAGAATCTTGTCTTAAGTACCCTGGTTACCTGTGTTTATTTATATGCTTGATCACATAGTGGGGGATTTTTTTGTTCAGCCCATTTTTTGAGGTTTTGTAAAATGCAACTGTTCATCTTGGTATGACCAGCAAAGTAATCATGAGATGTTGATCACGTCTCACCCCGAAAATGCCCCCTGTTTCCCAGCTCCTGTTTGTTGTGTTATGGCGATGTGCTGTACACTATGAAAGCGGGCTAACTGATGGTGTCTGATCGCTTGGTACACAGAAGAGGCTAGCTCTGGGCTGGATGAATAGGCTTTACCATGCATGCCCATGCCCATGCCCATGCCCATGTGCCATGTCTTCTTTGAGACAGTATCAAGGTTTGCAGATAATGGTTAGCTAGTGTCAATGCCTTGCAAGCAACATTGATCAGTTTGGAAAGCTTCAAAGCAATTTCCCTTTCAAGGTGTCATGGCTCATGAGGTCCTACTAGATGGCTTGAGACAACACATCGAGGAAGTTACTGGGGTGCTGATGATATCTGACATGACCTCCAGTTTTGTTTGCAAGCATAGGCATTCAATTCTTCTGGCCTGCACTTCTCATGCCCATATGTTATGCTGCTAAAACAAATGTTACATAGTCATAGAAAAGGCGAGAACTAGCATGAATTCTTACCTGTTATTACTACTACCATTGATTTAGTCTTACACCAGACACATTCCATGCACTCCTTGGGAGCGAGCTGATGGTATTCAGAGCATGAAGTTCTCTGTTGTTTGCGTTGAAGAAACCAACCCTAAACATGTTATGCAATAATCGTGGTGGTCATAGGTTTCTTGTTTATTCTCAATTTGGCTTTGTGGTATTGTCAAGCAGTCAAAACTCAATATATTATCAGTATTGACTTATATTTTGAACGATTCCTTCTGACTTTCGTTTTCCTTTTCCATGCATGCAGACCACTAACCATTCAAACATGTTATCTGGCACCCACTTCATTGTAATAGATTAGGCATGATGCCGACCATGCATGCTACCACTGACCATTCAAACATGTTATCTGGTATCCACTTCATTGTAATCGATTAGGCATGATGCCGCTTGGCTTCATGGCTTGATATCGATACTTGAAAGTTGAAACTTGACTACTGTATGAACTAATTTCTTTGCAAGCAATAGGAAACCGAAGCTTGTTTCAGAATTTACCATCTTCCCCATGTTGCATTTCTTATTTTAGAAACTATATGTATCTCTTGATGCATCTTAAATTATTAACTCATGACAATTTTCACATGATTAAGAATTTAAGATGCATGCCTGCATTTCCAAGCTGGCTTGCTTGTGATGCAACCAGGAGCAGAATGAAATCTGATATCAGCTACATACAGAGTATGTGGAGATTTCTGCAAACTGTAAATGCCTCCTGGAAGAAATTTCTACCATCTACCTGTTAAGCCTCAGATCTTGATTTGCTAAAGGAGGCTTCTGCGTATGTCATCTCAAAATGCTGGATCATGATCAATCCAATGGAGGTTTCAATCCCCTTATGAACAGTTGCGCAGTGATGTCTTTCAGAGACTTCATGTTATCTCGCTGTGTACCATCACTCATCATCTCTTTTCAAGAACTAGACACCAAATTAATGAGATTCATCATTTTTCTTGATCAATCACTTCCAATTTATCTCTTTGAAAGATCACTTCCAATTAAGCTCTTGACGGCACCATGAAAGCGAAAAGCAAATCAAGCAAAATCATCATCATCATTCATCACACATGGTGAAGGATGAAAGATCATGCCTTCGAGCACGAATAGAGCAGAGGAAACAAATCAGAAAATAAAACAAGATTCCAAACTCAGTAGACAGCAAAGGAAGAAGCACTGGTGAAAAGGTCTAGCATTAGACTGCTTGCCATTTATATCCAACATTAACAAGGGGGGAAGAAGTACACAGGATTCTACATCACTCTATTTTTTTCTTTTTCGAGCACATTTGGATGGGCCTGGACAGGAGAAGAAACAAGGGAAGGCACTAGACACCTGCATTTTTTCCCTTCTTTTTTTAGTTGTATACACAGAAGCAGAAGGCAAACTCATCTTCAAAGGTTACACTACACAGCAGCAGCAGCAGCAACGACACACAAAGGCAGCTCCTTTAGCTCTGCATCATCACCATCGCAGGCTCAACTCACCATGGAGACAGGCTCTAGCGAGGCTGGTGGATGACGTGGCGGGAGCCGGCCTTGGTGCCGACGTACTGCGCCGGCTTCTCGCCGTGCCTCGGCTGCTCCCTCGGCGCCCGCGCCGCCGCCCCGCCCCTCGGCGAGTTCAGGCTCAGCGTCTTGAGCACCTCGTCCACGTCGCCGCCGAATCCAGCTGGTTTGTGGTGGTGGTGGGCGTCGGGCTGATCGGGGGTATAGAAGAGGTCGTCGGTGTCGACCATGTCGAGGAGGTCGACGGAGTCGTCGGGGAGGAGGGCGGCGACGTCGGCATCGTCGGCGAAGGCGAACAACTCCTCGTGGAGCTGGTGCTGGTGGAACCAGTGGTCGCGGAACCAGGCGGTGGTCTTGACGAGCTCCCACCACTCGGGCGAGAAGTCCTCCACCCGCCGGAACGCCGCCGGGATGAACAGCGGCGCGTTCGGGTTCAGCGACGACGACGCCATGGCCATGGTGCTCATCCTCGTCCTCCTCCGATCACTACACACACGCAAGCAAAGCAAAGCAAGCAGCTTTAGCCTCAGTTCTTGATCACGCGATCAATTCTCTTAAAACACACGACGGATCGGGAAACAAAAGTCGCTGCAGCCTAGCAGAATCTGATCGGATCCAGAGAGGGATATGCTAAGGTTACAACAGATCTGAGAGCTATCCATAGCTTCCCGTGTTCTCGTTTACCTTTCTTTTTTCCTCCCTGCGTCGCGTTGCTTTGGCTAGGACGCGTCGTGCGGATGGGGAAAATATCTCGTGCCGAGGCGGTGTTTTCGGGTGGAAACGGCGTGATTTCGGGTGGTTTTTGCGTGCCCTGCCCGTGCCGCGGTGGGGGAGCGGGTGTTTATAGGCGGGGAGAGATGGGTGTGGTGCCGAGCCGAGCCGAGCCGAGCCGTGTGGGGTGGCTCGGATCGGCCGAGGCTTCGGCGTGGCCGTGGGGACGGGAGTGCGGCGATGCCGACAGGTCGGCTTGGTTTTTTTGTGGCCCATGGGGTCAAGTAAACGTCTGGTGTGATTGGTACGGATTTTCTGTGGGCGCGACGGTGGAGGGATATAGGCCCGTTTGTTCCGGCATTTTTAGCGGCTACCGACAGTTGACTTTTAAGGTCTTTGGATTGGTTTTTACCTAGCTTTTTTTGTTATGATTTATGGTGTTTAATAAAAAAAAATATAGCAATAGCTAAGAAGTGGCTTTTAAAATAAGAAAACGAGCGGTGCAAAAAATGAGAGAGGAATGCATGCACGTGACGGGAGCGAGAGGAGTGGGATAGATGATGCACCTATGACCCCTGCCTTATCACAAGAACGAGACGGTAGCGAGAGAAGTGGAGAAATCGTTTCGAGAATCTAAATATTTGTATTAGCTTTTGGATTTCTAAGCACACACAAATACAAACAAGGCCATGACTAAGATTACACTGTAACAGTTGTTAACTTTTTCAAAGGTAATCAATTAAATAAGAAAATAATTAAAATATATTATTATATTTTTACCGACAATACAAAGGAAAAAAAATAAAAACAAAAAAATCCAAAAAAACAAAAAAATTTAAAGCTAACGTGTTTATTCTGGTTTTTAAAAGCCAAAAGCAAGAGGCAGACGCTGGAATGACTGGGTCTAAACAATTCGGCTAGAAGTTTCCTGGCAATGAATAAATAAAAATAAGCAAGGGCAAAAAAAAAAACGATGTAATGTCTAAATCGTGTGTGTTTAGTGTATCTAAGGAATAACCCAAGCTCTATTTAGGTGAATTGTGTGCCTCTAAGTTGGTGAGTGGTCGTTGTGTGATATCTTGCATATTGGAGGTTACGGAAAACTCCGCATTTGTTTGAACGGGGAATAATCGCAGTCGAACCCCTGGTTGGTTCAACGATAAGCTGACTCACATTCATTAAATTTTCAATTGCTCAGTTTATATGTTTAAGCTTTTAGAGAGCAAGTAGTGTGTTGTGGCAACCCGTGCTATTATCGAGGGATAATAACACTAATTAACATATTATTGCTTGTTTATTCGGTAGAACACCGCTTCAACAAATGAGCACATCAGAGTAGTCACAGCAGAACAATAATTAAAGATTAAAAATACTTTATCAATTTCAAAGCCACGCAGGGCATACGGTATGTACATTTGGATGTCATAGGTCATTACAATAATTACGGCCCGTTACCGCATAGGATACTTTAAACAGAAGTAAGCATATATCATAAGAGCAAGTCCAATAATAGAGCCAAGTGTTTGGCTATAAGTCAAGTTATAAGAGCCAAGTTATACAATAATCTGTCTTCTATTTGTCTACAAAAGATTTTTTTATTATTATGTGGTACCATGTCTCACATTCTCTTTCCTACTCCTCCTCACATACATTTATTATCTGGACCCACCACTGCATAGGCTCCCGTGTGCAGCTTGTTGCTTGCATGAGAGCCAAGCTCTCCTCTCTCTCCTCTCTTCTCTCCTCCACATCAGCAAAAATGCTGACTAGCTTGACTATAAGACCATTGTTGTACTTGCTCTAATACGCATTGGATGTAATAATTTCTCTTTTCTCCTCGCTGCTAGCCCTTGCTGGCTTGCTGCATGGTCTTAGTTCGGCCAGGTGATGACTGGTGACTTATAACATGGCTTGTGCATGGCTTTGAAGAGATGACTCACCAAAGAAAGGTAAAAGGGTACGACAAAGGTAAGATTGGAAGTTTTACTGCTAGATGATGAAAACCCAATACGCAAGAGGTGTTGATTGGCTCCGGACAATTATGGTATCTCGGTGAGCGATTGCCCTTGCGCGATATTATAAAGAGTCGGGTCCTGAGTGTGATTTATTATTCAAACTTTCTTTAGCTTTATATTTGTGGTTTTTAGACTAATATAATTTTGCAGGTGTTTTAACTTGAACCAGCTTATGAAGACTTGAAGATATTCGATATAGTTGATTTATCATCTTTGTATATTTTTATTCTTGTAAATGGTTGGGATTGTAATTTGAAATGCTTACTTTAGAACTTTATTCCTTTGTAGCTCTTGATTGAAAATTTCTACCTTGGACTTGTAAGTTGTAACATTATAATCGAACATTTCAGGGATCCATTCTTGTAATCAAGTTTTTATGTATTTGGATTTCTTATATAATGACACTTTCTTTATTGTAATTTTGTCTTGGATGTTTAAATGCCAATTCTTCCATTGATGTATTAGTTACTTTTTAACTGTGTAACTTGGATTAATTAGTTTTTGAGGGTTATCACTTGTGTGACCTATATTTTATATGACAGAAAGCAATTGAGAAATTCATTACAGATCTTCTAAGGATGGCTGACACGCAACTATAAGATATGCTGATGAATATGCCCACTGCTGTTGAAAAATATTAGTCACGTAAGATCTACAGACAAATTTGATTTGTTGAATTAATTACCAAGTTGTGGCATACGGCATCACGAACTAAACCACAAATTATAATGGTAGTATTAGATCCAGAAGGAGCATTGTTCTGAGATAGAAACAAATTAAGATGTCGCAATCCAAAACCGGCATGTCTTGAGCATACTTAATTGCAGTTTGGTTTGGTGAAATATTCTTTTTATGCCGGTTGGGGCGGTGACATCAAGAGAAAGTTAAAAGTAATATATGTACATGATCGAATAAGAGCGCAGGAACCACGCAATGCCTCTTTGTTTTCCAAGCAATTCACCGTACGTACAAAAGAAGATATTGAGGAAGAAAGTTATACTATGATTTTGATTGCTATGCTCGCTGGTACTGCTACGGTTTAGGGCATGTACAATGGTATAAGCTAGTTACTAGCTTTAAGATAATTTCTCCAATGATATTAACTTTTAGCATATAGCTTATAATATGAATAGTCCCACATGACATCCTCATATAATCTTGGAATGTGTGTATGAGACTAGCTCTTGATCAAGAGCTAGTTTTTCTCTCTCTTCTATTAAAATATAAAATAATATGTTTAGAGCTAGCTCATAAGTCATCATTGGACATGCCCTTAGGTGGTGTTTGTTAGGCTCAACTCTCAAGTCTGTGGCTTTTGAATTTTTTAGTACAGTTTGAGGGTTTTTTCTTTACAGGTGGGTGTAACCAAGTAAAGAGGTTCATCACGTAGTAACTGGATATTTATTCCAATGTTCGGCTGGGAGTCCAAGTGAAGTGCTTTTTTTTTCGGCTGGAAGTCCAAGTGAAGTGCTTTTTTTTTCTTATAAATAAGTATCACGTAATTCTTATAACTAAGTATTATGTAATTAGGAGATGGATGGTTTTGACCGCTCATTTGGGTTTAAATCTGTAGCTTTTGACTTTTTTTACTGTTCAAAGTTTTTTCACTGTAACTACTGTTACCTTTTTTTAGTGTAATTAAATTTTAAAATTTTTAAAAATAAAGAATAAGTTATTCTGTCACAAAAAATCAAATGAATACGAAAAAAAGAAAAGGATTAAAAGCTAAAAAAAACTAAGAAGTTAGAAAAGATGAAACTAAAAAAAAATTAAAAGGTAGAAACCAAAAGCAAAAAAAAAAAAAACTGAAACCGAACAAGCGTGCCCTAGTTTGGGATGATTCAAACTGTCTGTTTTTCCCGGCGAGATGTTAACCTGGCCACCAGTAAAATATACAAACATTCACGTGTGCAAACGCAACATCTCCTGAAAGCACGAAGCACGCAAGTAACACCATAAACATTTTGCGTCCACACACACTCAGAGCAAGTATAATAAGAGATTGTTAGTAGGCTGTATACTGAGATGGAGGAGAGAGAGGAGGAGAGAGAAGAGAGGTGAGCTGTAAGTTTACAGCCAGTTGAAGCACAAGAACCAAAAAAATTTGTGAGAGAAAGAGGTGGGTTATACAACCTTCAGCTGGCTGTAAACTACTATATAAATAAACTGATAAATAAGTTGTAAGTGTCTATACAACCAGCTTTCAGCTGTATTATAAGCCAGCCTTGCTCTCAGATGAGACTCGTCAAGTACACGAGCATTAGCGTTTCCATGAGCTAAACGTTTCGGACGCAATCATGAAGGCACCAAAGCGATGCTCCCCACCAAAAAGAAAGAAAGAAAAAAGCTCGAAACCAAAACCAAAACGAGAAGAAAGAAAGAAAGAATATTTGGGGGGTTGGCGTGAAATCGCCGTGTCCCCCAAAGGCGGCACACCGCCGCGTCGGAAGCTGCGAGCACGTGGGATGGGCCGCCGCCGCCGACGATGGCCGACGCGTCAAAAAGCGCTCGATTCAACGTCCCTTTCGCCCGCGTGGGACGCGATGCCGGCCCCATCTCAATCACTCACTCCTGCTGCCAGGCTGCCGCTCTGTGATCGCACTGCGAAATTATTGGCTCTGTCGTTTTTCGGAGGCTGGCGATCTTTTTTTTTTTTTGTTTTGCTCCAGAGGATGATTTTTCCTCTTAGAGATAACAACCACAAGCTAAGAGATACTGATATGAATGATATATATATTAATGTGTTTGAGAATTTATTTGAAAAAGTCGTTAGGAGAAACTAACCTATTTATTTTGGTTTATGAAAAAACCAAAGCTAACGAACAAAAAGAACAGAGCCATTGACTGGGCTTATGGTTTAGCTTTCTACAGTAATTAGTTTTTAAACAGAATATTTTTTTTAAGATAGGAGTTTACAAGTCGATTATACTAAACTCAGTCTACATAAGTATTTCTCTCTCCGTATTTTTATATACGAATAACTAGAATTTAAAAGTTCGTTGAGGTAAAAAAAAAAAGCCCCACCCAGTTTATTTGCCCGTAGCGTGGCACCCAGCTAGTTGATTGTGATCGGTCGGTCCGGTGAGTCCAGGTTCCCTGCAACGTGAGTAACGCATAATTCCCAGCTGGTCCCAACTACCAACGGCACAGCTGATGCTACGCTTTCCCAGTGCAAGCATTATGGTGTTGCAGTAGTGGCTAGTATATAGTACTACTGTACTACCTGGGCTTCAATTTTCAAAGATGCGTGCAACCACCAGACGCTGCACACCGACGATACAACGACTCTCAAGTACTCCCGTCTTACATAAGGTCCGTTGAGATGAGACGTAAGTGTTAGGGCCTGTTCGGCGGGCAACAAGTCGGTCGGTTTTTCGCAGCCGCTGTAGTACCTAATTTTTAAACGGAATATTTTCTCAAGACGGGGTCTACAAGTTAAACGTAGTACACGTTAAAAACCCAACATCTGTACCAGCCAAAATCGCAAGTGAGTATCGATCTCTCTGTAATCTGTACCGTAAACAGCCAAAATTAAAAAATTTCAGCCAAAAACCATAAGTTACAGCTAAAAAGAACAGACCTTTATACTAATGGGGCATGTAGCCTAGAGGGCAAGCAGAAGGGCTTTAAATTTGCAGGAGAGGAGAGACGTCTACCTACTGCTGCTGCAGCAGCAGCAGATGCAACGGTTCTGGGAGGAATGGATTCTTGATTGGCTAGCTCCCTCTCTCTTAAGATAATTAACTCCATGTCTCATGAGCCATGTGAGCCGCGCATCATTGCTCGTCGACCGTGTGGTACCAACCACCGGCGTACCACTCCGTCTCCGCCGAGGCTGGATGCAGAACCGTTGTTCATTGTGTCATACATAAGGTTAGACTTCTCTTGTTTTTTATGTGTTCTGTAACAGTTAAAAATATACTATAACTGTTGTTAGTTTTTTTAGTGTAATTAAATTTTTTAAAAAAGTTATATTATTATAAACAATGTAAAGAAATAAGGAGAAAAGGGAAAAAAAGACTAAAGAAGTTAAGAAAAATCAAAAAAGATAAAATTAAGAAGTTACAAGACAGAAGTCAGAAGCCTGTTGTAGCACGGCCTAATTGACGGAGGTTAGCTCCGGCCAGAGCTGGACTGGACTTATCGCTAGCTTGCTCGTCTTTGACGTTTGCCGCCGTGGACACGTACAGGAGTCGAGTACTCGTCTACGACTACGGCTCGGTGTTTCGCGGCCGTTGAGCTACCAGTGGAGCGTGCACGCAGCACACACCTACACGCATCAACAAACCTAGTACTACTGCTTGTGTGCCTGCGTCGCTAATGGAGACTGGGTTGGGGAAAAGGGGGGCGTGTGATATGGAGGGCAGAGTGGTAGTGGCTATCTAGCATGGCTGCATGCTAGGTGGGCGATTGGACTTTGGCTCCGTTTGGCACGGCTCCACTTCACAAGTGGAGCTGTTTTTTGACTTTACAAGTGGAGCTGGGTGAAGTTACTTTTTTCAGCTTCACCCAAGGAGCTACTTTTGTCTCAGCAGATTTTAAGAGACTCCTTGGGTGGAGCTATTTTGTTGTACCCCGTTTGACACAAAACGGTTCCAAATAGCTCCAGGAGCCGGTGCCAAACGGGGCATTTCTTTTTCGCCTGCTTTGCGAAATAGCTCCTTTGTTTGTGCAGTAGGCTAGTGATGAATCCTCGTCACTGAAAACGGCGTCACACAAATTGGCGTGTCGCCTTCACCTTTGGGGTGACTGACGATCGATTAGGGATAGGCAACAAAAGGTGCCCGCCGGCCGGCCGGCCTATGATTGATTTTTAAAGGCGATAGATAGCATCAACGAATGATGGATGGAATGGAAGGCGTGTCATCCATGGCAATCGGCAGTAGTTAAAAGCAGTGTTGTAATTAACAGGACGGGTGGATAACAGGCGAAGACTTGTGTTACGTTGGGGACAAGGGGCGGAAAAATTGTAACTTGGGGTGGTCAGAAAACAGTAGGCGGAGGTCTAAGAAACAAGCCCCATGGGCAGGGTTTGAGCATAGGAAGGCTTTGAGACCGCTTCGCTCGAACCTTTCCTCCAAGCTCCAAACGCAGGCGAACCAACTACCGAAATCCCTCTCGCTTTTCCTACCTTTGTGTTTAGTTTTTTGATTTATGATTTATACCTTTTGTTTTATGCTACAGTAATTAGTTTTCAAATAATATATCTTTTTAAGATGATGTTTATATATCCATATAGTAGATAATATATTAAATTCATCTATATTAATCAAAGTCATATGGAAATGTATCTTTCTGTACTTTTTTTTACGCGTCGTGGGGGAGAGGCGCCTGCGTGTTCTATTGGGTTGCTAACGAGACGTCGGCTCCAACTGATCGTACACGTGTGCTACGTTGGCGGAAAACCGAGCTGGATTGGCCTCGAGGAGTTTTTTTTTGTCTGATATAGGTAATTGGTGTGACTAGTCTTTGATAAAATCAGTTGATTTTCGTACTTTCAAATGAACTTTTTTTCCTTCTCAACATGGCATGCCTAAACTTCATGCAAATATGCTAAAGACCGATTTATTTACGAAAACCACAAGCGATGATCGACAGAACACTCGAACAAATCGGCTACCACTATTTCCCTCGTAAAGGCCTAACACTGGGAGGTGTCTGCCTGTCTGGAATATGGAGACCTTTGTAGCTCGGTTGGGCCACAAATTGGGCACCAGCCTTCCCTAATGACTTGAGAGGAAACAACACAGCCGCACTTAAATCACCCACAATTGCGGCAATGGGAAGGAACTGAATTTGATCATGCAATCGAATTTATATCTAACAATATTGTTAGCTTGTAAAAGGCATTGCTAAACCAGAATGTAACCAACAAGTACAATAACGGCATTGTACGCATCTGACACAATGCATGAGCTTCCCTATAACTTAATGTCTAATGGAACCCTATAAAAATTCTAACAATGAGTCGAGATAAATTCCTTCGCCGCATATACAAATAATGTTTGCAATGGACTGTTGAAGCTATTAGGAAAAATGAATCATCAGATGCCTATTCAGTCTAGTACAATATCTAAGAATGCACAAGGGAAATCATGGAGAACGAGAAACGCCTCCTCATGCTTCATAGCGGGCATTGACTGCTTCATCTCCATCTCCTACTTGTTCACAGGGAGACAAACAAGGTGAGATATATAGCTGTATGACAACTGGACAGAAAATAGCTTTTCTTGCAAAAAAAAAAAGCGAGAAGAAAATAGCCTTTCTAATGTGAAAATTGTACAGGATTCAGGGGTAGTAAACGGTGCCTTTGCCAAATTGCCAACTTGACGTGGTACGAAATTACCGTTGTCCAATAAAATGGGGAAAACAGAAAGTTGGCAAATCGGCCGAGGCACACTTCATGCTTGCAATGCTTATAATTTATTACTTGTTCTGTGTAAAACAATAAACAACACTAAACTGCCACACATGCTATACCTCATTATTTTGAGACTTCCTCTCTAATAGACCCTAAGGAACCCATAATAGTAACAAAACCCATTTATGCAATCTGACATTCCTACAATAGTATTTTGATGACTTTTGGCCTATCATTGAGAAAAATGACACCCAGCAGAAAGAGCTTAATGCGAACCTTAGCTTGAACACAAAAAGGCACTGGAATTCTCTTATTTGAACCTTACATCATCACGATGAAAAAAAGGAAATATGCTCAATATTCAACACAAAGGAATAGGGACACAACAAGCAAAATTGACACCCACCTTAGACATGATGTGTTGGTGCAGCGCAACCAAAAACCAGCTGCTTCCACTCGAAGATATCCCAATCAATGCATAATCTCAGCAAAGTGCAAACAAATTCTTACTGCAAGAGTGAAGCATGGGAAGGAAATGGTACCCAAATGTTCCCTATGTCAGAATGTTATAACTTAACCACATTAAAGTTATACCAGATATTATACCTAGTGCATGTCATAGTCAATAATTCCAACGCTTGGCTATATTTCCCAAAGGAAACCACAAAAATTTGAAGAATCCACAAAATCAGCTTTTCCTTTATGTAGATTACTGGGTTGCATGACCAATGTAACATCCTATAGCACAAATATTACGAAACTGTGACGTAGTTTGATAACCCACAACCACTGGTCAGCTGAATTTTCTACAAGAGCAGCAGCAAGATATTGAACAGTGGAGCTAACGAAAACCGATGCTGGAGCTGCACTTTCCTTTTGATTGTCCACAGTACCCTATAAAGTCACCACTACCTGAAGATCAATCTCATGCTCAGCAGGTATAGAATTCTCCTCAGATCTATCCTTGGATTGCAAAGCAATTGATTCCTTTACTGAACCACTTTCTGATGTCATGATCAGTGCTTCTTTGCCAGATATCCTAATGTTGAATTCCTCAAGAAAATCATCTGTATGTGTTACCGCAGCAAATTCACTATCTTCAGTGCTACCAAGCAATTTTGGACTTTTATGGTTGTCAATATCTTTCAGACTGTTATGGTTATCAAGCTCTTTTGGACAATTACGATTATCAAGCTCTTCCAGACTGTTACAATTATCAAGCTCTTTTGCACTGTTATGATCATCAAGCTCTTCCAGACTGATGTGATGATTATCAAGCTCTTTTGGGCAGTTATAATTATTGAGATCTTTCAGACTTCTACAGTTGTCCAGCTCTTCCAGACATCGCATTTGTCCAGCAGCAAACTTGCTTTTTTCAGTACTATCAGGCTCCTCTGGACTGTTCTGATTGTTGAGCTCTTTCACATTGTTATGATTGTCCAGTTCGTTCAGACAATTATGATCATCAAGTTCCTTCTCAGCCCTATGACTATCAAGCTCATTCAGATTGTTATGATCATCCAGCTCTTTCAGATTGTTATGATCATGAAGCCCTTTCTCAGTGCTGTCGAGCTCTTTCATATTGCTATGATTATCCATCTCTTTTGAATAATTACAGTTGTCAAGTTGTTCCTCAGTGCTATGGCTGTCGAGCTCTTTCAGAATGTTATGATCTTCCAGCACTTTCAGATAATTATGCTCACCAACCTGTTGCTCAATGCCATGACTGTCAAGCTCTTTCTCGATGTTATAATCACGAAGCTCTTTTAGACCATCACGAGCATCCAGATCTTTTGGACAATTGTGTTCCACATCCTCTACAGACCTGTTGATGATTTCTTCCCTATCTAATTGAACCTTAAGAGTTGTATCAGTTTGTGCATACGGACAAACAGGTACATCTCTCAGACGGCATCTATGGCACTTGAAACCAATGAGATTTTTGACATTCTCTAGGGTAATAGAATAGATATCCCCATGGAACCAATCTGCAAGGAAAAATGAGCGTAATTATAATTACAGCAGGCAAAATATGAAGCTTACCATGGCGTGAAGAGCAACAGAAGTGAAAGTCATTACACAGCCAAAATATAAGATTTCAACAAATGTTGCTTGTCTTGCTGAGACATAAAGCAGCGTTAGCTTAGGAAAGGACGCGCCTTTGCATAGGCAAGACGAAAACCAAACACAAGTATGTTGAGTAGCATAGGATAAAATCCATGGGAAAAAGATAGTAATAGCTGTTTCCGGAGGACCAAGACAAAAATTGAGAGGGGTCGACTGTCCTCACTTCTAAGGGCCAAAAAAAACGACAATGAAGAAGAGTCTGTTCTAAAGAGTAAAGATCACGAAGATAAATGACATGCAAGTAAACCTAGCTTACCTTCACATTTCTCACAAGCAATATAAATAGCATCTCCACTGTAGCATTTCTCACACAGGCAGCATACCGGACTGTCTTCAGAAATCTCAATATCTTCCGCTGGAAAAATAACTCTTTCTTTCCTAAAACTGTTTGCACGTTCATCATCTGGGTTTTGTGTCCATCGAAGGCCATCCAACCAGTACGAATAATGCAAAACAGTCCTATTCCTCTTACGACAGCTTGCTGCATGCTCAGATATGTTTGAGTTGCCTTTCATGTACTTACCATATAATCGTTTTGATATACGTTTCACCGGTTCATTCTTGGGCTCATTTGATGGTTCATCCTCAGGCATCTTTAGTGATTTGTTCTTCGACACATTCAATGGATTCTTTCTAGGCCGACCACGCTTACACTTCTTCATGCCAGTTTTCTTCTTGAATTTGGCAACTACCTGATTTCTTCTTGTTACAACAATCTTACGTTTTTGCTTCTTTTTCGGAGAGGTTTTCTTTGATACAGCCTTTTTCTGTGGAGATTTCACCCGCAAGACCTTTTCAGCTAGGCACTTGTTGCAAACGTAAACAGCATCAACAGCACCTCTAGGAACCTTGAAATGTTTTTTATGGAAAAGTGCTGCATAGGATATGAGAATATTAGCTGAGCACCAAAAACTGCAACGAGACCCAATATAACTTCAAGCATCAATAATAAAACTAAATGATTGATTACCTAGGAAATTGCTAACAATTGATGCAAAAATTGATCATATGACAGACTACCTCCGTTCTTTCTTTTACTTGACTTTTTTTACTTTCCACAGTCTCAATTTCGACCATTACTTTTTATAACTTTACATTAAGATATACTAATAAAATTATAGTATTATGAAAGTATTTTTAATGACAAAACTAATGATATAATTTTCATATAGTCAATCTAGATGGTTTTAAATCTATTGGCGACGACACGGATTCTAGGACGTTGAGTATAAAAGAATGAAGGAAGTACACTGGTGTACATAATAAACACAAGAATTTGTGGGGCTACATTGATGCATATGCAAAGAGAAAGGATACCTGCACAATATTGGCAGTTCACAGCTTCACTGTTTGAAGAGAGAGAGAGAGAGAGTCAGATAAGTTGCCAAAAAGAATTTATCATGCTACAACAAAGACAAATATATTGGCAAAATTGAGAACAAGCAGAAGAAATTACTGAATTGTATATGCAAGCAAATTATATTGATCTAACTGGCAATTGCAAGAGTCCAAATGCTAAAACCTGGTTCCTATAATACCATCAAGAACCTTATCCAAAATATTAGCCAAATGTAATTAACAATTTCAAGTTTTCAACTCCATGACTTGTATAGAAATAGCACCATCAGTTAAATTGGTAATTGTGGTATGTACCACAGAAAGAGGGAAATGTGAAATAGTAAAAAAAATGCAGGAAATAATCACCTAGGTTGTTTAGAAAACAAATACTAATATCTAACCTAGCACAGTCCAATCATGTAAGTTTCTTTAGATATTGGCTGATAAACACTGCTACAGAATTAGTAGCTCAATGATTGTATTGAAAGGCCATAAGGAAGCTGGAAAGGTCCGTATGTGGCTGGAGCTCATCAGACAGAAACAAGTAAAATGTCACTGACTCGCTCTACCCAAGGACCTAATCAGCATGCCATATAAAGAACAAGAACCATGGGAAAATACATAATACATACAGAAGTAGATAAGGAAAAGGAACTTCCTTGCTTTTCTAGCCACACTACGAAAATAAGGTCAATCATAAATGGTGAAAACAAAGTTAATTACTTGATTATTGGAAGGTCATACACACACACATATAGGGGTGGATATCGAGCCAACTGCTCGTCTTATCGAGCTTTTTCTAAAATTGGCATATTTTGATTTAATATCATTTTGCGGATAATTTAAAAGTATTTTTAGAAACAAGCTAACGAGCCGAGCTTGAGCAAAATTCAAATTCATTTGAAATCAACTCATTTTAATGTTTAACCAATTAACAAGTATAATTGAAGCAATTTTGAACCGAGCCAACGAGCTTTTTTTCCACCCCTACACACACACACACACACACACACACACACACACACACATATATATATATATATATATATGCCAATATTTGTTTTCTGGAGATGATAAAAGAAAAGCTTTTATGGCCATGCACACCAAAACACAGTTATTTAACCATGGGACCGACCTACTGCATTCTGTTAACAGAATAACAGATAAGAAACCAGACCAACAGCACATTAATCTATTCTTGTTCGTCGTAGCAAGTAGCAACAGACAGTGCCACAACAAAATAATCCAAATATCATTGAATCAAACACTTTAATGAAATATGTAAGCTTTTGCTAGTTGCTAGATTCAGTGAGAATGTTATGGCTGGGGGGGGGGGGGGGGGGATCAATTGTTACAGTGATAAGAATAAAAAACCAAATGGCTTGCTTAACATACCTGCTGATTACTTCTTTGTTACATTGACCACAAAGCCTGCTGGCTAGCTCTTTTGCTTTTTCAAGGAGGTAATCAAACCCTGATCTTTTCGGCTTTTTGGGTTTGAACTCACGCATCTTCTTAGGAAGATGATCGGTATATTTCTTTTTCAGTAAGCGAGTTAGTGCTTTGGCTTCATATGCCTTCAAAAGACTCAGAGGGACATGGCCTTCGCTTAACCAGTACCTGTTTCTCTCACTAGAGGGTTCCTCAAGTTTTATTCCATGTTTAGCAACAACAGGAGGAATATTCTCCCTCTTTCCAAAATCAAGCAGATATTCCACATTCGTTCCTTCTATGTGTTTTCTGCGAATTATAACTTTCTTGAAAAGCCTTGCTATTTTCTGGGTTTCCTTCGTTGCAAGCGCAGAAGGGAGAGTGCTCAATATCTCAGTCCACTTGATATTCAATTCAAGCTCTTTAATCTGAAGGTGCATGAACCAGAATAATTCAGTCACCAAATTTTACCGATTGCTTTCCAAAACAAAGAGAAGATATTACCTGCAAAATGAGCTGGGCCACGTTTTCTGCCATTTCCACAGTAGCTCGCCAAGCTATGTATTTGAACCTTCTGGCAAATTCTGAACCATCAGAATATAATATGGTGGGAATTTTCTTGCGTCCCGCTGAGACATAAAAGATCACAAAGGTTTAATACAAGTATGAGAAAGCATATCTGCAAAACTGACAGAAGATTGGGAATACAACCTTGCCGAGCAGCTTTGTGGGCCAATGACTGAGGCAACCTCTTCCAATGAAACACTTGACGAGATAATGTTCCACCCCTCCACCAATAAACACCAACATCCCGAGAGTCAACTTTGAGTTCACCATTAGATGGCTTCCTCCCCGGCTTTCTAGCACTTCCATAGCTTGAAGATTTATTAGATGAACGGACCAAGATATGAGCTGCAGACCCAACCACTTCAACAGAGTCTGCTGGCTTTTGCCATTCCACTGAAAAGGCAACACGTCGCAGACTGGACTCCAACTGCAGAGTATCAGCAGATAATCATGTAAAAATTTTAGTACATGCAGAATAAAAAACCTTTAATAAGAAGTTAAGAACAAAGCATTTTCAGAAGTTATACCATAAGAAGAGGCTGCTTTAATGATGATACATCTGAAGCTTTCAGAACTGCCTTACGCCAATAAATGCTATATTGTGGGTTTTGCCAGGGACCAGACAGCAAACCATTCAACCGTTCTTCAATTGACAAAATGTTATAAATAGCAAGAACAATATGACTTCTCTTATTCTTTTCTGACCGAAGACCAACAGCACATGGCAGAGAACTTTCCATACACTTACCATCAATGACTCTGAAAATGCAATCAACACCACCACTGATTTGGCAGGAGTTACACCAGCCACATTTTTCTTTTAGCAGCTCTACAGATAGCTTTTGATCAGTTAGCGCAAAAATATTAGCATATTTCTTACATATTATTTTTAGCTGGGATGAAACTGCATCCTGGCCAGGTTTCTTTCCTTCCTTGTTTGCAGACAGCTTGTGTTTCAACTCTTCAGCAGCTGATGCTGCTATTTGACCAAAACTGTAATAGTTTATATACCTAGCAGGGTCAGAATGGAGATAACAATCACTTGCTTTTTTCTGAGGTGGCGTATCTCTCTGAGACTCTGCAGATGAACCATTAGCGTATAAACAAACATCATCTTGCTGAAAATTGCAGCTGTCATTCTTGGCACTAGAGGTGCTACGTTGAGGTGTTTGATTCAACTTCCCATCAGCAATAGTTTCATTGCCATTTTCAGACATAAGTGCAGATCTCAAGGTGAACTTCTGGTGTGAGGCATCCTGATCTAACTGATCTGAATTTGAGGCACAAGCTTTCCCCGGATCCAATTGTTCACAGGAGCTATCCTTTTTTCTCTTATACTGCTCGTGTCCACTAGGTTGCTTCAATGGTGATTGTCTGCAGTCTCTCTTATGATCAGAGGTACTACATTCCTTGCTATTCTCATACCGTCCATCAAAATTAGATGACTCAATTGCGATTCCCCAAAACAAAGATATTGCATTAACAATTGAATTGTACGAAGGATGACATGGAATTAGCACTGTAACAAGGGAATGAAGATCAATCTGACCATAATGATGACATGGAGAGTCTGCATCACATGACTCAACCCTGCAAGTTCAGAAGGTGCTTTGTTTATTACTGCAACAAGAGGTAACCATTCAACTGTAGTACATACATATAGGATCAATTTTCCAAGGTAAACAAATAGTACACATTTCTGCGATACAAATAGTACACATTTCTGCTAAACCTCGATCAATGAACATACAAAATCACGCAAAATGGATCTTACTAAATCAGGGAATTGCAGGTATTCCCTTGTTCATTCCAGAGAATAGTAATCTTAGTTTCCCTATTTATAAAAAAAATTATTATCCATTACCACAGAAATTATGTTTTCACTATGGTCTGACAGAACATCAAGATATGCCCATATCCTCAGGAAAGCACACTGTGCAGACTACGGCCCTGTTGGCCTGTTTTTTTTAGCTTTTCAGCGGCTTTTGGCTTTTAGTTTCTCTCAGCAATCACTATTCATTAGACTAATAAACCGTAGCCAAAAGCCACAGCCCAAAAGAACAGAACAAACTACAAAAGAAGAATGACGAGTAGATCATAAACTCATTGCTACATGGGCGCAAAGAAATCTGTTACCAACATATGAAATTTCTTTATAGATCTTTGTGGAGAAGTAAATAGCAGGATTTAAATAGATGAAGTGGAAGGGAATGGGAACTAGATGTTACAGTGAGAAATACTGCAAGGGCAAGTATTTGATCTGAATGCATAAATGGCACAAATCCTACATGGGGATGTAACACAGAAGTGTAAGAATTGATGGATAGTAATGTCATGGTGCAGTCACGCGGGATGGAACTGAAGCATACTCGATGACAAATATTTTGATTAGTCATTAAGAAGCATAAATAATTGACATTTTCTTATTTACCATTTTACAATATCTGCTAGATGCGATGGATAACTAAATAAACACAGTAGAATGTTCTAAAATGAAAGCTCTTACCCTATTTAAAAAGCAAGGTATAGGTAGGTTTAAGTTTAACAGGATAGGCATTAATCGGTAAGCCCATTTCTCTACAACCTCTAGCTAAGAAATTAAGAAATCTTTTAAGCTCTACCTTGCATGTTGAAACTATAAATTCATTGCTAGCTCCATTATGTATACCTAGGCTCACATGTCACAGGTGGCTAGTACAAACATATTCAAATCCTCCTGCCAGCTTGTGTGTTGTATGGACAGGTGGTACCCAGAAAAAAGAAGACAGAGCATCCTCAAAAAATTCATAGGCAGGATAAAAGTGCTACATCATTGTTCTCAAATCCTAAGGCAACTTGATTATGTGAACAGCAGAGCTGTGAATTCGTTAGATTTTGAATAAGGCATGCCACAAAAGCAAATATTAGCCAACATACAGAAGGGCAATATAGCAGAGTAACATTCACTATCACACCAAAGCTAAAAAAACTCTCAGAAAGATTTGCATGTAACACCAAAAGAAGTTCATAATGACTTACACCAAAAGATAGCCACATGTGCTAAAGTATAGTCGGCCATGTGGATCAATTCCCAGAACCTCTGCTCCTCTGACAGGCTTTGCCATATTTCTGGACCCATCATTCTTCTGTATCAAACACTCGGGACAATACCAATCTCCTTCAGGCAATAGATCCTCCACCACCCCCACACATTTTGAATGAAAAGCAGAAGGACAGCCATCACAGCATAACAAGTTACCATCCATACCACAAAGATAACACTCATCACTGTTACCATCATCCAAATCATCAGAGCCTTCTGGAGGCGGAGAAGAATCTGCTAGTCCCTTGACAGAAGATCCTCTCCTTTTTCTTCTTAAACCAGTGCTTCTACAGCCCTCATCATTTCCATCCGACTCAGACATCCTTGAACCAAGTTCAGAACGTATAGCCTCAATCTCCAGAACATCATCACACAGTAAGCGCAGCAGCTCAACTTTCACCATTGCTGGCTGCATATAGTACTCTGAATTCAACAGCTTTAGGTCTGTAAGCTTCATACCATACCTCAATTCTGAACCCCGAGTTAGTAAGTACTCAGCAAGATATATTGGCCAAGTTGCTAGGTCTAAAAGCTCCCAGTTAAGATTCCTATACAGTTAACGATAGATAATTAAAAGACTAGTCTTTCATAACTTAAAACTTTGTAAGCTTATCTTACAGTAAGGAGAAAAAGACTTTTTTACCTAATGCAGTGTATTGCTGAGGGGTCTCCTTCATCGGCGAGATCTTCCAAGTGGCTCTTCAGAGCTCGGAGCAGAGCGAAATGCACCCAATCAATCAACGAGTTCACGTCCGTGCACCACAGCGCAGCCACAAATGTCTCCAACGGAAACGGGCTCAGGAACAGCTGCCTACTAAATGACCTCAGGCAGGAGTAAACTTGAAAGACATCGAGAACAGGGAGACCTTCCATATCCAAACCCTGCGATGACGGTGGTAGCTCAGGCTTCGGCGGCAGCCTATCCAGCGCAGCATCCTCTAAATCCCTGGCGACCGAGCGATACCGACCACTCCCATTTGCACGCCGACGTTTCCTCCCGGACTGCTGCGGTGTAGCAGAAGCCTCAGCCGTCGCAGCCGCAGCCGCAGCCACAGCCTCAGCCTCAGCCTCAGCCTCAGCGGCCTCAGCGGCAGCAGCCTCCATTTCAGCCGCCAGCGCAGCCGCCTTCGCTTGCCGCGCGCTCCGACGAAGCGGCCTAGCAGACTCGGGCCCGAGACTGACCCTCCGCTTCTTCTCCACCGTCTCCGCCGTCACCTCCCCGTTCGCTTCAGCCCGGCTCCTCTCCGCCGGCGTCGCGGGCACAGCGCCGTTCGATAACCAATCTCCCGCGGCGGCCTCCGCCACCACCACACCGTTCGACTGCGGGGACTCCTCGTCCCCGCGTCGCCGCTTCTTAGGCCGCCGCCCTACCGCCTCCCACGGCGGCTGCGGCAGCGACGGCACAGGGGGACCAACAAGGATAGCAGCCATCTCGCCCAGGTCGACCTCCTCCGAGTCGCCGTCCTCGTAGAGCACGCGGAAGTACCCGGCCTCGGCGTCGTACGACTCCACGACGCCGGCGTACACCCCGAAGCCCGGGAACGCCTTCTTCACCGCCCTCCCCACCAACTCCTCCATCCCGCCGCGAATTCCTAGGGTTTCGGGGGCGGAGGGGTCGGTGCTGCGGCGGATCGGGGGGGATTGGGTGGTTTTGGGGCGAGATCGGCCGGGGGATTTGGGGTTCGGGTGCGAGGTTTGGGGGGCGCTGGGAATTTCTGGTTTGCGTTCGGGGAAGGTGGGAGGGGGGAGGCCTGGTTAAGGCTCTGGGGTTGAGAGACCCTTCCTTTGGGTTGGGTTGTGGTGGGTAGCGGCGACGCGAGGAGACGCGAGTGCGTATGGCACGGCGTTTTTGGGAGGGAAAACATAATTGGCTCCAAGCGACAGAGAAGTGCCTCCGTTTGATTTGAAATGAAATTGGGTTATTGGAGTGCCCAAGAAATTGCTAGGGATGTTCAAACCCGGTTTTGGCAATCCATCCAACACCGGTTGACATCTAAAACAGGTCGCTGGCCGCCTCGCCGTATCATGGTTTTAGATAGGTTGCTGTAACCGTCATGAACAACTTTAGAAATTGCTATTATGGTGCTAGTAAAGTAGAGTGAATTGTCCTCGCTTGTTTCTTCGACTGGTGATATAGTCATTCTAGGAGGTGGGTCGAATTCCCAACCATCCTGTGCATAAGCCATTGAGTTGGATCGAAACAAAGCATGCTAATTAAGATAGTTAGCACAAAACTTTCTTTTCATCTAGGATTGCTGAACTAGTCTATTGTGCAAATTATATATTTTGATAAGTGCAAATATTTATTAGGCGGTTTTGTCTGATACAATTTCCTTTGCGGGGCATAAAAAAATTTGTCTAAAATTAGGGTATAAAATACTACAGTCTTATTCTAAGTCCATTTTCTTGCTCATATCTAACTACAAAAATACAGGTTGACTAAGGAGGCACAAGTGTTCTTACAATTGCATAAAAATCAAACATAAATGCATAGTTATTATGACAATAGCAACAACGTTTTTTTCTTTGTTTGCCCCTTTGGTGAGAATGTTCTCTTCTAAGGGTCCGTTTGGATGTTTGAATTAAAGTGTTTGAATTGGGTTGGGTCAATGGAATTGAAGCTTCAATTCAACTTCATGTTGAAATTTTGGTTCATGATTCTAATTCTATTGTTTGGATGACTTATGAAATTGTAAAGTGGAACTGAATCAAATTTAAATACAAATATTGTTTGGTTGCCATACCTAGGAATTTTCCAACATTGCAAGAACATCGGTTGTGCAAGAGGATGGAGGTGGTCGCCGGAGTTGAGGACTATGCCGAACTCCGGCGACCAGAGTCGAGGAAGAAGCATGTTGTAGCCAGAGTCGAGGCGGTGGTCAATGTCTGGAGATGGGGAAGAAGCAGGCTTTGAATCGGAATGTTAATTCCAATCCCTCATTTCTGAGCCCGATTCAAACATCCAAATGGGGTGCAATTGGAATTGCAACAATTCAAAAGTGTAGCCAAGAAAGGGATTTGCGGCACATGTACCTATTTACCACCATATGTTGGGTGCTTCTTTTGAGCTCTTGATCTGCTCCAAGATCCATATGCCTTCGAGATCCATATGCCCTAGTTTTTTGCCGAACAGCGCAACAGGTGCCCCATCAAACCACAAGATCATCAATAGGCGACGCCGGTTCAATGGCATATGGTGAGCAATGAGGATGCTGCTAGTCAAAGATGAAGCAATTGTTGAAGGGTGAGGTGGTGTGTTGTGGTGATGTTTGCAAATACTGAGGAGGACGGCAATCCTCAAAAACGGCGGTTGCTGTGATGTAGTGCTAGTGTATTGGTGGCCTCAACAATCCACGTGAGGCAATGGCTAGAAAGGAGATGCGCATGACGACGAGGGGAGTACGGGAGAGAAAGGATTATATATTAGGGTTTGGGAGTCACACGAATCTCAATACAAAATCAATGGTCCACAATTTATTTGGTTTATTGAAAGCATTTACAAATTTACTCAATGTCTAGACAATTCCATTTGTTAAAAAATGGTAAGAAATTTGTCATTGCAAAATGAACATTTATCACATTTGATGTCCAAAGATATTGCATTTATTTGGTTAGTTCAATCTATATTTGGAAATATTTAATGTTCTCTTTAGGTGACAGCTATCCAAACGAGAGATTTATAACTTTTTAAGGACCTCATGCCATTTGCATTTCTAGGATAAGTACATACCTTTTATGCTTATTCTGGAATGACTATCTAGTTTATCTTGTAGAGTTTAGTGGTAAGTTCCCAACCAAGATAAAGGGAAGCAAATGAGGATGAATGCACATGAACTAGGCGCTATCGACACGTCTAACTTATGTTCATCTAATAGATTATCCCAAGCGGTAGCTTATTTTTGGTATAAGCCATGCTTCAACTTAGTCTGATAGATGACTTCAAGCGACTAATTTGTATGTAATCTTATAAATTCGATGGGTATAGGAACTTGCACATATTATAACTCCAACCTACGCTAAACAGACATATGGTTGTGGGCAAAGTTTTGGGTATAGTTGTAATGGGAAAAAAAAGAGAAAATTTTTGGATATAGTTTGCTTATTGGGCCATGAAAGGAATAGCAATATGTTGTTAACATGTTATTGGGTAAGTGGGTAATGTTTGAGTAGTACATTAGCCATTGCAAATTGAAAAGCAGTACAGACTGAAGACTGAAGATAGCATTCTCCTCCCTCTTGGCGGTTGGTGTCCACCGAGAACGAGCTACTTTTTATAACTTTATACTAAGATATACTAGTACATTTTAACTTGACATTTTTTTAATGTGTTTTGTCCCAAGTACATGAGCAAGATAAAAACCCATTTCTTAGCATGGATAGCGGTTAGTAACGGATGTAGGACTATACAAGTTAATGATAGAAGGTACATACTACACTTGTACCTATCCTCAGGTCGACGGTAGTAGGGGATCCTCAACGAATTCAGTGTTTGTAACTGGTGCTCATGCCCCGTGTCCTGTTGGTAGATCCACCCATGGTTGCACCTGTATAATAAGAGTGGCGTACGCAAGGACAAAAAAATTAGAGAATGCTTATAGGACAAATCTAGCACAAGGCAAACATACTAAACATAAATGAACCATCTTTTGTCCCTAGATGGATGTCGGTGCTCTATCTCAATTGCCCCCTGTTGCACCCACCCTTTAATTACATGCAGGTAAAAAGCTATGATATAGAGCATGTTCTTTTGGGCTACGACTTATTAGTCTAATAAATAGTGATTGCTGAAAGAATCAAAGCCAAAAGCCAACTAAAAAGCTAAAAAGAACGGGGCAATAATCAGACAAGTTTTGAATTGGCTATCGCGGTCATGCCCATGATCCCATCGCTGGAAGCCTGAGAAGATTGCTTGATGAGGCACTCATAAAGGCATTCAGACCCCGAATGCAGTCGGTGTTCTGCATTCAGTTGGAGAAGTGTCAAGAAATCAAAACTATCTAATCGTCCATTCTCACTCTGAGATTTGTTCTAGCCCCTCTCTCCCCCTCTCTTTCTCTCTGTTGGCTCCGGGAGAGCCATGGGGAGCCGAGTGGTGGTGATGGTGTGGCTCTGGTGGCATGGGGAGAAGAGTAGGCACGGGGACTCGAGCATTGACAATGGCATGGATTCGCTGTGGCGGCGATGCGACATGCAGGGACATGGCTTCGCAATGCGGCTTCATGGGGAGCAGCGACAACAGCGTGGGGACCCGGACAGGAGTAAGGAGACGATGGGGGAGTTGATCAAAAGTGAAGGAGAGAGGGATGGAAATCAACATGAATCTCAAAGTGAACGGACATTGAGATTGGTACATGGAGGTCTAAGTAAAAGTGGTAAAACTGCATTCAAAGTACCTATAAAACTTGACAAGCCCCAGGGAATCATTTTTTAAAATTGGGCCATGAATCTGACTAGAGCTGGGAATCGGATCATGCCATGGCACAGCACGGGCCCGGCGTACTTCGGCCCGTGTCGGCTCATGCCAGCCTGGCATAACCACCCCACCATACCATGCCATGTCAGACAGACTTGCCTCCGGTGAGGCCTAAGAACGACTGGCTAGTGTCATATGTGTACCTACAGATGGCAGAGGTGACGGCAACAATGGTGGTGACAGCTGCCATGTTCATTCCCCTCGTGCTGTGGTTGTACCCTGCGCTTGTGTCTCTGGTGTCACCACCGTAGAGCCTCACTCAACCACAGCCACAGTGTTGCAGCTCCTCGCTCGGCCACCTCCACCGTGGTCAAGCACCGACGTCATTCCTGCCCACCGTAAAGGTGGGAACAATAGCACGGGTTAGCACGAAAACCGTGCGAGCCAGCTAGAGGCCCCATGCGTGTATTAGGGCCATAGGGCATGCTGTCTTGCTGCTTGGTTTGAACCTCAAACTCCTGCAAATGTTGAACAAAAAGGATGCGGAGCGGCAGGAGTTGCAATGTGAGGATGTGGTTGTGTCGGACTTGGAGCCAGACGCCCCGGACTTAGACATGGCACGGTGGGGGTTGACACGATAGGGGATGGCGTGGTGGAGGGGCGATGCGGTGGAGAGAGGCGGCACCGTGGAGAGGGGCGGTGGCACCGTGGAGAGGAGAGGTGGTGTGGAGAGGGGTGGCATGGAGGGGGAGGTGACGTGGAATGGGACGGCACCATGGAGGGGCGACGACGCCGTGGAGAGTGGTGGGCGGTGGGGATGAAGAAAGGGAGATGGAGAAATGGGATGGAATAGGATGGGATGGATGGATGGGAAGAAAGTGAAGGGGAAAAGTACCATGTGTTGAGGGGCAGGTGGTTGCACTTGCAAGAGAAGCAAAAGAGAGGAAAGGGAAGAGGAGAAAGAAAGATAGATTTAGAGAAAGTACAATTTTCTTGATATTTTACAATGTTACTACCTCGTTAAAAACTTTACGTCTCAGAGTGGGGTTCCCTAAGCAAGAAAAAAAGTACAGTAACAATATGCATACATACTAACTACTCATCAATGTCCAAATCGTTTATGTGTTCGATGTCAGCATACACCTGCACGATCTCAGGATTATCCAATTGATACTAGTGTTGCTCTTTAGTTAATTCCTAGTCCTTGGTGCATATGATTACTCTACCATCCTAAGCATAAGGGATGATCTTCTTTCTTCAATTATTCTCTCTACCGTACTGAATGTCACTTCTAAAGAGACAGTGAACACCGACACCAGTAGAACATCCCATGCGAAAAGTGACAGCGCAGAAAATATCCGCTTGTTATTCTTTCACCACTCAAGCAACTCTATCTTGCCTCTGCCAACAAGATCAGGATTGCTGTTTACAAAATCATACTCTAAGTATTCAACTCCGAGACAAAATTTCACTTGGGGTCCGCATTAGGATGAGAGGATGAAGAACTAGAGTTGACTTTTAACTTCTTCCACAAGTGGGCTGACAACATTGTCTTTTCTTGATGTGACTAGTGTGAGGCCCTTAATCTCATGCTGCTACCAAGCTTGTTATGATACAAGCAGAAAACAGGAAAAAGCTCCTCTTTCACATGTTCAAAAGCTTATGAGAAATCAAGACCAATGTATTCACCTATTCCCTCTATATTGATCTGCAAACCTATCTACTTTTTCATAGGATTGAAAATGATAGCAAAATAATATAGGTGTGAAATAGAATCGAAATATTTAACAAAAATTTTCTCTATTGTTGTAATAGCGGGGCCTAAAAGGGACTCCTAGATTTTACAATTTTGTCTGCAATTAGCCAAATAAATTTTATAACTTAGCAAGAGGTAGGGTAGTAAATACTAGATAAAATCTTTGTTGCTTTATAAAAATATCTTTAAAACTCTCAAAAATGACTAGGAATCTACCAATCTGAATTAGTAATTACCAATTCATTGTTTCGAGAGTTAGCATTAATAAAAACATATATAATATGCTGTGCCATTGTACCTTCTTTAGTATTATGTATGTCAGTAGATTCTTATGATAGATCCGTAAAATATCAGATGTGGTAATTCTCCTACTTACATTTTGGTATTATAGGCAAAAGCCGCGTTGAATTATTCATTCGAACGTGCTACTTTCACCTATTCTAATCGGTTGATCTTTAAAAATAATATATATATATATAGCAATACCCCCACGGGCAGAAAGCAAATTGTATACCCAAGTACTTACATGACCATCGGCCTCAAAGTTTAACTGCATTTATACTCCTCTCTCTTGGTTGTGCTCCTCTATCTTGCTTAAGCATGCTTTGTAGAGTTTAAGTGTCCCATCCTTCTACATGTACGAGCAGTTAATTAAGGTTTGCAATAATTACAAATTATTATATCTATCGTTTAGCCATCTCAGATTTCCTAACTCCATGTCATGTGCTTCCAGTAAGGCGTCCTTCGTCTAGTGGCGCGGTTACCGGACGTGGATCCACTAATGTTGCTGCCGTGGATAGGAGAGAGAAGTCTGGTGCCCTCATTTAGCTTTGGACCACCCGGGTACTTCTTGTAGCCCTTCGTACCGTTACCGTCTATATGATGGTCATTCATACTGTAGTCTCCCATACTTGATGAGAGCTAACGAGCATCAACAGGAGTCAGAACCAAATGAGGACCAGGGGAGTAGTAGCGGGAGTTCACACTATGTCATCATGCTACCTTTTTTGTGCTGTGACTCCTCGATAGCACACTGCTTGGGAGTTTCTTGGTGCTCTGACTTCTTGGTAATATAATGTACTTTCTGTTGTATGAACTACCGAGGCCACTGAACAGAACAAAGAAAGAAGAGAAGCTTGGTGCTTAGGTGGTAAAACAATGAGAAGAGCGAAGAGAGAAGAGAAACTTGGTGCCTCGGTGATGAAGAAATGAGAAGAGATGGGTTTTATAGCCATGGAGGAGGAGAACATTGTCTAATCCCCTTCTCGACCGTTGCTTGATTCCTTCCTTGCCCATTGCTTCTCTGGTTCTCGACCGTTGCCTCGGCCCTCGTTCCCTCCCCGCACATGGCATGAAGCCATAGCTCTCGATCGTTGTCTCACCACACCCATTGCTTTCAGTCTCTCATCACTTTATCAGTCATAGATTTCACTCATCTCTGTCTCTCAGACTCTCACTCTCTCCTTTAGTTCTATCTCCCCAAGCATCCATACGAATCCATACTCCCCTCTCTCTCCAAGTCTCCAAACTCTAATCCATACTCTCTCTCTCTCAATCCCCTAACTCTGGAAGGCAACAAGCCGAGGCGAGGAGGAGGATGTGGCGAGCCGGAGTCGACCGGCGATAGTGACAACAAAGGGAGGTGAAGTGGAGGACATGGGGAGCCAAAGGCGGCGAGGCGAAGGAGACGAAGCCGCAGGGGCGGGCGGAGGTGGCGATGGAGGGATGCAAGGTAGAGGCGACGCCGAAGACAGGCATCGAGGTGGAGGACGTTGCTTGGACCGCGGCTTATCGTGTCGACCATGCCCGCCGGGCTAGGCCAGCTCGAGCACAGCACGCTCTGTCAGGCTAGGCCATGCCACCCAATAGACCGGTTGTCTAGGCTTGGCCTCGGGCTGGCCTAAAAAGCCCGATCCGATTCCCACCTCTAAAGCTGACTGGACGGTTTTCTGAAACTTAACCACCTGACGTAAGCCGGTAAATGCCATGCAGTTTTTGCAGATAAAAGAAATTGGTCGAAAACGTGATTTTAGAGAGAGAGAGAGAGGACAACTGACCGACTTTCAAATCCATTGTTGTGGAATCAGACGGCCCGGATGGCCTTTACCTGATTCACGAAGTTCTCAGTTGCAGCACTCCTCGTCCAGTGGAGGCTGTCGGTTCTCAAAGCAGTCTCGGCTCTCGTGTAAAACATTACAAAAAATGGAGGATGGGGATGCAACAAATCAGACGTCCATTTCAAGCTACTGTACCATCTCTATCACTCCAGGGACCATATGCGACTACTTTGCTGCAGTTGCCTGCTGCCTCCGTTCATCACGGACGAGAAATGTCAAAAAAGTACCCACGAAAACACGAGAGCAGGCCGTTCTGCACCGCACATTCAGGTCTTCAGGAGCGAACCCACACAGGTCGTTCTTGCCATTCGAACAATGCATCACACAACATAGCTACTGAGCAGCATATGCTTTTAAGTGGCAAGTGCTCCAGTCCACAACATTGAGCAAAGCATAACGATGCTTAATTTCAGAATGGCATTTCCCCTCGACACGCATGATGGAATGCTTACCATCAAGCAGGGTCAATGGTTCGCTACTTACACAGACTGACGGCGTCAGATTCTCCTAACCCCCTCCTCAAAAGGCCGAGAGCACACACGATACAGCTGAGAACAATTTACATATATACCTTACATAAAAGAGCCTCCCCGGCGAGCTGCTTAGAGCTTTATAAGCACGCAGCACCAGCCGCCCGTGGCTTCCACGATGTCTACAGCGCTTGAAGAAGCACACCCACAAACAATTGGCGCAGGAGCGCGATGTCACCTTACGTGGGAATCGTAGACGTCGAACACAGATTCGGGGATGACGGTGGGCAACTTGTCTATGTACATGAATAGCCGCCTCAGATTCTCTCTTCGAACCATCACCATGTCGACTACATCCCTGTTATCTGTGTATATCCACAGGTCGGCAGAGTTTACTCTCTTGAGGCTATCGCGGCAGAATGGACAGGACTGGGATCTTGATCTCCTGCAGTGACACCATAGTTAGAAAAGGCAGAGATATAATAGAAGAATCAGAAACATGTCAGATCGTGTGAACAGTTGATGGTCAGATTGATACTAGTAGACACATGCCAAGGCTGCAACAACACGTTAACCAGAAAAAGAACTTTTATCTCAGTCCTTATTTTGAGTGTAACAGTATTTCCAATCAAAGATTAGTTTAGCCTGGTATACAAATGATGAAATGAATGCTCAAGCTACTACTGTTGCAGTCAGACAAAATATAAATCAGGTTTTCTATCCAATTATTATCATAGTGAAATAAACTGATAGCTAAGTTCCAGGGCACCCAGAAAAGTGGGTTTGGATCTCTTAACACAGCGACAGAAGTGTACCAATCCCGGATGAACTTCTCATCACCGGTGAGAAATAATCCCACACCATTTTTGCCCTTTTTACACATCATTTGAATTTCTCAAGGATTGGTTTTGCTCCCTGACTTGAGGGAAAATTCTAAACCCAAACTCAAGCAGGAGATGGCATGACATGTTCTCATCAAACCAGGTCAGCGGATCTTTCTCATGGAAAATTCTCCTTCAGCAGAGTAAGTAAAATATGGAAACACCATATAACAAATATAGACAAACCAGTGGCAAGAAACTTAGGCTATAGTTCTGGCAGCTATATCCTTCAGGCCTAGTTAAGACAAGTCCCCATGGATCTTGGTCACCCATAGACAATACCCACATCCAC
Source organism: Dendrocalamus sinicus (assembly GCA_036346575.1). NCBI lineage: Eukaryota > Viridiplantae > Streptophyta > Magnoliopsida > Poales > Poaceae > Dendrocalamus > Dendrocalamus sinicus. Next base: position 1,775,626 of record CM070660.1, on the reverse strand, counting down.
ATGTTCCAAACTTGCTAACTTTTGGCTGCTCTTTGCTAAAACCAGTATAGCATTTTCTCAATTAAGATAGCAATACCCTGTAACTATTAAAGCCTGCAAAAATCCTTCCTGAATTCTTGTCTCAAGGCAATATGTGCATTGAACACAGTAAATTTATGAACCTAGGAGGGGCAAATCTGGATGATGTGATGAACAACATCTCGAAGATGTCATGTTCTTCAATCTCTACTTCTACTTCATATAACAAGATCTAAAGATCATGATCATTTCACGCAGAATTAGTAATCTTGAAAGAGCAAGAATGCCAGCTGAAAGCAACTAGCTATTCAAGAAGGAAATCTGAAATGAGGTCGTTCCATTCCAACCTCCTTGAGAAATGAGAACCAACCAACCAGCAAGCTTCTAGAACATGGGTACAGGGTACATGACCTAGTAGTAGGACCAGGGGCGAAGCCCAATAGAGGCCCGTGGGTGCCCAGGCACCCCCTCACTTCCAGAATTTCTTAAGGATTGGAAAAATTTGGCCCTATAGGCACCCCGCATGGCCCAAGACGAGGCACCCCCCACCAGGCCGGCAGCCCAACAAGCCCACTGCGCCACCACGTTTCAGAAGTTATGCACCCCCCACCTATTTGCTCTAGCTTCGCCACTGAGTAGGACAGTTGACAGCAGCAAAATAAAGCAGGCCACAGCAGCTAGCAAGGCAAAGTAGTCCCTAGGATCAAGTTTTAGGATCGAGAGTTTATGAGGACAAATGTTTTCTTGCAACTTGCAAGCAACAATGAGTTTATGCAAGCAAGTACATGACCCTATAGTTTTCTATTAAGTAGCCAGTTGAACTTACTGATGCTTCTTTATAGTTTGATCTAATAAATTTATAAGTTGGCGAAACATCATATATAAATCCGAGCATTACTGCATGAAAGTTATAAATAATCTCACACGTGTCATTTAACCGAAGGACCGTCATTTCACATACAGAAGTGCTTTACTATGACAAGAACAGAAGAGATATATTATCTGATACTAAATTTCACTGGACAATAGAAATATTGCAAAGGGAAGAGCGATACTAAATTTCACTGGACAGTACAAATATTGCAAAGGGAAGAGCGCAAATGTGTACCAGTCACGGTAGCATTTAATGCACATAGCATGGCTACAAGTTGGAAGAACAACTTTGTCGATTATCTCCATACATATGCCACATTCCTCCTCTATGTTATCATCAATCTCTGAGATCACCACTTTCTGATCCTCACCTCGTCTACTATACCTCTCTATACAGATCGCTTTTTGTTTCTTGCCCTCTACTTCATTGATTCCTTCATGTAATTGCATCAGAGAAGGAAATATGACAGCTGCAGGGAAAAAACCCTAATGAACAAACCAGTTAAAGAAAATAAATGTGCAAAACAATTACACTTCCAAAGGATAGGCAGTTAGGCACTATACCATAGAATTCCCTAATACTTGCTTTCCTTTCATGAGTAGACATGGTGGTCGTCCCGTCAGCGTAAACCTGCGGATTTAAGATTATAATAATGTGTTATAACTCCAGTTCAACCAAAAAGAATAACTGAAAGAAACCTGGATCTAACACAGGAGTATCCTCAACCTTATAAATGAGAATCCTCAACAACCCAAGTGCACCAGCAAGGCTGCAATCTGTCCACTGCACGAGATAAAGGAAAAGGTGTGCAGCTGGACAGTATGAAATTCTCATCTGAAGACAGGAACCATCATATTCCGTTCTAAATTCAGAAGCACTGCATTCACAAACAAAATAATGAACAATGAATTGTCGAGGTAGAAGAGAATAAAGCAACTAAGAATTCCCATCTTATACAGAGTTTTTTACTTTATTAGGACTTAGAAATAAGGTATGGCTATATGCTGTTGTCAACATGATATCCCACATCACGAACTAGAAGATAAATTCTAAAAGTGTTACTACTGTGAAACACTGTCTATGTACAGAAAGAACCCTATATAACTTCATAAAAAAAACTCAAAATTGAATGTTTTAGGAGTTGTGAACATGTGATGAATGTCTTGGGTAACTCTCTGTCTGTCTGCCAGTTTGATCTCCATGTTGAACACAAGATAGGATTTCCTTTCAGTGTCATCGTATGACAAGTTAGCAATATGGTTGAAATTAAAAGCAACTCGCTAAGAATGTGCTTGCGTGCCTATGCTTCAAGTACAGTTTGCAATGGTGCAGTCAAACAAACCATTGAACATCAAACTCTTGTACTCTACAACTAAATTCTGAAAACTAAACAAACAATAGAACAATTTGAAACAATAGGAAAGTGTGCCCCACTACATAATCTTAAATGTTTCCACTCATCTCTGATGCATCATAGAAGCCTTGAGAACAGGCCAAAAAAAAAAACTCTACATACCCAGTTTCTGTAGCAACACAAGTGCAGAACAAATGCTTATTTTGTACATAAAAGAGAAACACAGATGAAATCCCATTTAATTTAATTAATAATGTTCAGACTTTCAGGTTTCATTGCAGGAAACAACTCAATAAAGTTGTGATCAGGAACAGAAAATACAAAACAGGTCGTCATAACTTGTCACTTAGTTAATTCAGCAAAATAACAGTTAGTTAAATCAGTAAAGTAACAAATTAATCATGCTTCATTATCACCAAAGAGGGCAGCAATCCAACAGCTCTATACAAGGGTGAAACCACTGCATCTAGGCGCCACATTTTCATTGGTCTCCAACCACAAAATATAGCAACATGGCTCATAAACCTTGCCATTGGCCAAATAATATTAGCTCTCCGTGTGTAGCGTATGTTTTTGGACAACAATTTCCATGACAAATTCCAAGAAAAGTTCCATGATAGCAGAACCACCACACTGTCACTACTCACTAAAGCAGAACTTTATGGCACACCGACAAGAGGAATTTCATGATAGCAGCTCCAAAGTGCTACATAGCAGTGCTTCAAGGCCCAAAGAAGACGCCTTTGGCCAAATAGTGGTAGATTTCTTGACAGGTGTCCATGAGAGAAGCTAGCAGCAGAAACTTTTAATCGTTTACACAAATCTAGATATAGCTGAAAATAGAGCAATATGTATACGCGGAATCAAAATTGAAGCAATAAATCTGGGGAAAGCTCTCTCCCGAGGTGTCAAACATCATAGCATATGCCAATTAAGAGTCCAACCAACCAACCATGGTGCCTGAGGCAAATGTTAGCTTCTAAACAAGCTCCCGCAACAGACTAACCAGTGCTCAACCCGGCACACCACCAGTGCGGATACATCTGCGCAGGCAGCCGCGCCCCACGGTTTCATTTGTATCCTATTCCACACCAATACTCCAAATCAACACATCAGCCTAGTAACACCACACCCAGTTCACCGTACTGGGCAACATGAACAGGTCAAACAACAGCAACTAATTTAATCTCTAAGCAGGAGCGCAGCTGTGAGACCAACATCGAATTCAGCAGCATAGGCGAGGGATGGGGTGAGCTCACAGCGAGTTGGCGTGCTGGACGTCGGCCTCGAGCACCTTGAGCGAGTCCCTGAACGACCTGCCCATGGACGCAACGCACGCCGGGAGCAGCACTCCGGAGCCGCACCGCCGCGACCATCCAAATCCCCAACCACCCCTCCGCTCCCCGCGCCGACCTCCTCAACCGCACTCGCCGCTGCTGCGCCTAAACCTCTCCACACCCCACCCTCGCGATCCGCGCGGCAGCGCAGAGCGCCCCCCCAATCGAGTAGTAGGTCGTGGGTTTTTGCACCGGTACGGCGGCGGCGGCTAGTGGCGAGGCCATTTAAAAAGCTCACGCCTCCTCACTTTCCGGGTGCCTTGCGTGCACGGTGGGAGGCGGAGTACAGGACGTTGAGTGTGGCTGACGAGTGGGGACGGTTTTAGCGGGACCACTTGTCGGTCGCTTTGAGTGTGGTGCGGGTAAGAACAGGAAGGGGGTCCAGGAAGGATGCCACGTACGTTTCTGGAAGGTGCGGCTTGCTCGCTAGCCATGTCCGTTTTCGTTTCTTCCGATCCGGTTGAGCTATCCGTGACACACTGTCAGTAGATTTCTATGATTTATAATTTTTAGTTATAATCTATTAGTTATTTAGTTTAATAAATAGTAAATACTGAAAAAGTTAAAGTAAAAGATCAATTGAAAAGTCGGAAAAAGAACCGAGCAGATAAAACCAATATTAGTGTATATAAGATAAGATTGTTATGGTGCAATTTTGCTAATGGGATCTTTTTATCTTTGCTGTCATTAAGATTTTTTTATGGTTTATAATTTTTGTCCACGACTTATTAGTTTAATAAATAGTAAATACTGAAAAATTGAAACAAAAAATCAGCTGAAAAGTCAAAAAAGAACCGGACAAATAAAACCAGAGTTAGTTAGCGTATATAAGATAAGGTTGTTATGGTGCAGTTTTGCTATTGGTGCCCTTTTATCTTTGCTGTCATTATCGTCCGTACGATTTTTTGCGTGTTAGATCTGCTTTGCACGCGGATGAATCTGTCCTCGTTAGTTCTTGTTTGCCTTTGGTTTACAGTGACCGAGAGGAAATGGTTAGATGAGTAGATGGAAAATGGGGGCTTGTCGAAAATAATCCGAATGCTATGTGCCATGATGCTGGCATCATCATAGAGACAACTATATATAGATTAATCTATTTTCGATAATGGAGCAATGTAACATGATTAATACCAATCCTTTTATTGATTGCCGATTGCATGACTGAAATTATTGGAGGACCCAAAAAAGATGGCCGGAGTATTTTTTTTTGCTAGTGATAATAAAACTTGCATTTGTGCTTGTATGTGAGATAGTGTGTTTCAAGTAAAGACCACCTTTTGCATTAAGTTGTCCAATGCCCATCAGTGAGAACTCTCTTCTTTTAAGAAAAAAACATATATTTTTTGTTTATTCACTCACTTAAGAGCAGGCTGAGTGGATTACATGCCTGCTAGACACAGCAGCAGAAAAATTCGATTGTCCATGTAATTTTGTTTAAGTTGTGGTTTCTAAAAATAGGTCTATTAGGATGCATACAAGTAGCAAGTGCTCCTACTTGTTAGCCAATTATCTATATAATTAAATTGGTTATACCACATAATATATAATCACTACTAAGTTGGACAACCGGTTATCAATTTTTAGAACCCTATAGATATACTCCTGCTGCACATACTTTGTGCTGGATTAAGATTTTATATCAACTGTCCATTGTGATAACAACACACATTTCCGCTGTTCAGCACTGAACATCGATCATCGTTCATCAAAATGGAACTCATCATCAATTCAGCTAAATAACCACTTTATTTTAGCTGCATCATCAAATACAGACGGTTTAAATATGGAGTCAGGTGAAAACATAGGATCACATTACTATTGTTCTGATCAATACACATCTTTAAGCAGATCTATCAAGATCACAATGATACTAAAGCTAACTTCAAATATGACGTCAATGCCACACATTAAGACTGCAGGATCACCCACAGCTCTCAAAGTAAAAAATTTAGCTTTAAATCCGCCTTATCAGGCTTCTATCTTGAATATGCCTCTTATATTGCACGAATAAGATGGGTGATACGATACTGGAGCTTCTCACTCTCCATGATTAGCTTCCTGTTCTACAAGGTTCGATAGGAGAAGTTGTGGTTATATTAGGATCGGACAACTGTATAATGATGACAGTTTGAAGCAAAGTTGCCTTCTCCCTCTGACTCTGCATTCACTGCGTCAAACTTTGACAGAAGATCCTTTCATGGCAGATGAACCTTGGCTCAGATCCAAAGTTCAGACCATCTAATAGATCATGTAAAGAAGGAATGGGGCATTTCTCTCACCAGCAAGCACATCTGAAATACCAAAACCATATTTAAATTTACCTTTGTTCAACAGCAAGGCCTCCAGCTTCGCTATGCGTGTCGACGAGATGAAGAAAACAACCATAAAATACGGAAAGACAACATTAAGAAGATCACCTCTATCCATTAAGCATTCGCGCAGCCACTCTAACCAACCATGATAAGATTGGCATTGCCTTCCATGTGGCTGGTCAATACATCAATTCATGTTGACTGTCAATAGAGAAACATAACAAACAGATCCCTCCGAGGACAACTAACACCAGTAGTTATCCATAGACCATAGCCGGTGACAGGTGCGGCTTCCGACCCATGGCAACGTAAGCTTCAATATAGGATATAAGAAGTTTGCTAATATATAGTCCAAATAATTTTAGCCTAATCCAGGTATTAGTGTAGCGGTCCAGCCCATGGTGTGTAGCCAGAGGCGGATTTAGGCCTATGGCAACATAGGTTTCAGCCCAATGTGTTGAAAGTTTGTTAGTGTATAGTTTAGATAATTTTAGCTTAGCCCGAAGTAGTAGTATAGTGGTCTAGTCCATGACGTGTTGGCAAAGGCAAGCCTATAGCGTCTAGCCTTCCTCTCCCTCTCCAGCTCTCCTAGTTGGGACCAAGTTCCCACTCCTCGCCCCCAGCCCACTATCACAGCTGCTCCTCGCCCCGACCCAAAGACTTTTACAAACATAGAACAGCTGACACCCAAACCCTACCGCACCCTATGTCTGATCGGTGACTACTCCTTGCTTTCTCACTTGGTTGCCCGATCCACCTCGTGTCGTCGCACAACTCTACGTTGCTCTACGCCCTGCCTAGCTCACACATGGCTCGCGCTCCCACCCTCACACGACCCACGTCGAAGCTAAGCCAAGAAGGGGATTGGTCAATTGGCGAAGCTAGGAAGTCTGTGCCACACCAAAACCAAGAAGGGGAAGGCCATGCTACCGCCGTCCCTTGGCCATTGGCTCCCACACCACTCCACGCCCATGCCGAACGCCTTCGGTTGCCGGTTGGTGCTCTACTTCATCCCTAGTCTGTTATTGCAGATTTGAAGTCTGCCTATGTGAATTAATGGATTATAAATACAGAATGGAGAGGATCAAGATGTTGTCATCTTATTTTCTAATACAAACACAATCCAACCAATCCTCTCCACAAACAGTAGAAACATGAGCTAGTAGCACGCATCAAAAAAAATCCTCATGTTGTATTTGTTCCAGATGGCATTTGTGTTGATCCTGGGATTTGGAAACCAATTGAGGAGGTGGATGTGGATATCAGGGGATGTTGTTAGAAGGGAGTAGTTGCAACTGGGTCCATGCCAACCAATTGGTCGTAAATTTCCACCAAGAGAGTTTGGGAATTAGAAGAGAAGCTTTCAGGAATCATGGGGCCTGTTCTTTTTTTGGCTTATGGCATTTGACTGAAAATTTTGAATTTTGGACTGTTCATGACAGAGATTACAGAGAGATACTTGCTAACAATTTTGGCTGATACAGATGTTGGACTTTTAATATGTACTACAATTAACTTATAGACCCTGTCTTGAGAACGGGCGCGCGGCGGCGACACGCGCAGCGGCGTAGGCGAGGGTAGTAGCTGGCGGTGGAGGCGCGCATAGGGTGGTGGCTGGCAGTGGGGGCGCGATCGCGTCATGCCTTGCGTAGATCGGGGCTTGGGCGGTGGTCGGCGATGGGGGCGCGGTTGCGTTACGCCTCACGCGGATCGGGGCTTGGGCGGCGGCCAGCGGTGCGGGCACGGTTGCGTCATGCCTCGGCGCCTCACGTGGATCGGGGCTTGTGCAGCCGTCGACGGTGGGGCCGCGGTCGCGTCACGCCTGCTTAGCATTGTTGTACAATGTGCTTTTGATCCCCTTGCAGGATGCTGACGACGATGCTGACTTGTATCATTTTGGGGATGAGACTGAGGAGGACAAGAAAGCAGCAGAGGAGCGTGCGGCTGCCAAGGCCTCTTCCAAGAAGAAAGAAAGTATGCTTAAATTTACTTGTTCAAAGTGTTATAGAGTGCATAAGTTTTCTGCTATAAGAGCTAAACTGTATTATTCACTCAAATTTCTGGCTTATACTGTCACTGCCTAGTTTAGATTTACTTAGATCTTTTAGTTTGTATAGCTTATGCACTAACACAAAGCTTTTCAGGTGGAAAATCATCTGTCCTGTTGGATGTCAAGCCATGGGATGATGAAACTGACATGCAACGGTTGGAGGAAGCTGTCCGCAGTGTTAAGATGGAGGGCCTCACCTGGGGAGCATGTGAGGGACTCGTTTCTCCCCAAAGTATCTGCGTTTTAGCTAACTATTGATCTGCCAGTTACACAAAATTGAGACACACTATTTACCATATTGCAGCAAAGCTTGTGCCCGTGGGTTATGGAATCTCGTGTCTGTCGACAGTCTGATTGACGAACATCTCACTCAGGAGCCCATCAACGAACATGTCCAGAGCTGTGACATCGTTGCCTTCAACAAAATCTAAAGGCTCAATTGGACAACATGTTACTACTGGATTCTTGGAGATGGTATTGTTCTGGAAGCATTTTCATCCCATCTAGTTACCCTCTTACAGAAATGCTAGTCTATTTTTGAGTGATGCCCCGGTCTTGGATATAGTTTTGAACTGCCGAGCGGTTTGTAATGACGAAGCATATGTTATGTCAAGCGGTCTTTTTTCTTATGCAAGTGTTGATGACGATGAGGTAGATGTTACCTCATTCCCGTTGTTTCTGTGGCTTCGTTACTAAATGAACGTCTACGCTCTGTAGTGTGTTGGCCTTTGGACTCGAGTACTGAACTACTCGCGCAACCTGCCTGACGAGTGATGACACACTGGCATAAGAAACAGCTCAGGCTCCAAACCGAGCAAACAGAGTAACATCAACTTATGCAACCTAATGGGTGAGTGTTTTTGGGCTGATAGTTTAAATATTTGAATTCTGACTGTTCGCGAGGAGTAGTATGCAGAGAAAAATAGTCGCATACAATTTTAACCGGTACAGCTGAAATCAGTACACTTTTTACCACAATTTTTCTATCCACCCTATATTAAAAAACACACAATTTAAAAGCTAGTTACTGTAGACAGTACAAGTATAAGTTAACTTTAAGCTTAAAAGATTCTAGCTAATATCTCTAATATTTAAAAGAGAATTTATACAAGCTAACATCTCTATTGTTTAAAAAGAGGAGATGACGCTCTTCCTCTAAAATCGATTGCATGTGGTCTCATCCACTTCGACTTCTCTTGCCCTAGGGGTCAGAAGATTACCGCATTCAAAGCTAAGGCGGTGGCAAGTGAGGAATCTGAAGACGATGAGGAGGACTCCGAGGAGGAGTTGGCTCTTCTCGTAAGAAGGATGAATAAGTTCATGAGGAAGCGCTCAAACCGAAACACAAATCATGAAAAAGCAAAGAAGCGCAAATTATGATTTAAACTTTTATGATTGAAGTCGTATATCTACCGCTTCACCACCCTAAAGAGAGGTGTTTCCTATGAGTAATGTCATGGTTCAACTCTATGAGGGATCGGCCTGTTCGGATGGCCGTTCACCGCCGGCTACGCTTCTCAGTTGCTCCGGTCCAAGATGCCTGCATTGGAGAGCGGAGCCCAGACATAGGTCGGGAACTCGCCGCCCTTGGTGGGGCATTCTCACCATGGGCTGCCACATCTTTCGACGGCGCTACGTACAGCACTGTCTCCGCCTAGAAATCTTCCATCACCTTCCAACGTGTCTCGCCGTATCTCCTCGAGCTGCCTGTCGAGCTTCACACCCATCTTGAAGATTGATCTGTATCCCTCCCGGCTCTTCTGCCTGATCACCCTGAGGTCCCTGACGGCTGGTATTGAGTCTGTTAAACACAGTATCTATTTTTTAAACGGAGTATTTTTTAAGATAGGATCTACAAGTTAATTATAGTACACGTTAAAGTCTAACATCTGTATCAATCAAAATCGCAAGCGAGTATCTCTTTCCGTAATCTCTGTCGTAAACAGCTAAAATTTAAAATTTTCAGCTAAAATCCATAAGCTGCAGCTATATCAAACATGCCCATTAGCTAATCATAGGATATAATCGTGCTTGTGATAGCCATTGTGTTTCGCGCTTAGGGATAGCAATGGGGCAATTCTCCACCGGAGACCCCTAGAACGTCCCCGTCCCGACTGCACAAACGGGGAGAAGTTCTTCCCATTCCCTGCCCCCGATTGGGGATGGGGACTCGCTGGGGCCATTCTGCGGTAATAAATGAGTACACTAGTTGATAACTAATCATAAGAGCAAGCCTAATAATACAGCCTTCAGCTGGCTGTATGGACACTTATAACCCACTTATCAGCCCATTCATATAGTAGTTTACAGCCAGCTGAAGGCTGTATGACCCACCTATTTCTCTCATAAAGTTTCTTGGTTCTTGTGCTTCAGTTGGCTGTAAACTTACAACCCACCTCTCTTCTCTATCCTCCTCTCTCTCCTCCACCTCAGCATACAGCCTACTAACAGCCTCCTATTATACTTGCTCTAATCAACAACAATATTATGATTAAGTAGTAAAAATATATAAGCTTGTTGCAAACTGCAAATAAAATACATACCATTACATAGTGCTTAGATTAAGGGTCTGTGAGAGGATATATGAGCTACCTATAGTCTTGTTTTGCTTTCTGTTTGAAGAAGGTAAAAATCAATATAAATACTCGGCTTTTCGACTCCTTCCACTCATGTTAAAACGGAATCTTAAAAAACACTGCAAAGTACAACAAACTGCAAGGAAGGGAAGTTTGTTTTGGCGCGCACGGTTGTTTGGTCGTTTCGTCCCAAGGGCAATAGCGAACTGCCCATCAAGCTCGTGCCTGCACCCATGCATGGCAGCGTTGCAGCTATCCCGCCTGAACCAGCACACCTTCCTGTCCCTCCTCAAAGCAGCCTCCGCCTCCGCCTCCCGCTCGCCCTACTACCGCCCCTCCCACCTCCACGCCGTCCTCGTCAAGCTCGGGCTCCACTCCTGCACGCGCATCAACAATGCCTTCATCCAGGGGTACTGCGCTATGGGCCGTGTCGCCGACGCGCGCAAGGTGTTCGACGAAATGCCGCACCGGGACACCGTCTCCTTCAACAGCATGATCCATGGCTACGCCGTGTCCGGCGATGTCGGGTCGGCGTGCTGGCTGTTTGACTGCGTCCCGGCGCCAACCCCCGTGACGTGGACGTCGATGGTTGCTGGGTTCTGCCGTGCCGGGGATGTCTGGAAGGCGAGGCGCGTGTTTGAGGAGATGCCGGAGAGGGACCTGGTTTCTTGGAACGCCATGATATCTGGGTACGTCGGTAACAGGCAGCCCGTTGAGGCTCTCTGTCTCTTCCGGCGGATGATGGCGGAAGGCTTCGTGCCGAACCGTGGGACGGTCGTCAGTGCGTTGTCAGCGTGCTCGAGCGCTGGTGCATTGGAGACAGGGAAGTGGATCCACGTATTCGTCGAGAAGAAGAGGCTCCGGTGGGATGAGTTCCTGGGCACAGCGCTTGTTGACATGTATGCCAAGTGCGGCGCTGTGGAGCTTGCGCTGGATGTGTTCACCAGCTTGGGGGCGAGGAACACATGCACCTGGAATGCCATAATCAACGGCTTGGCCATGAATGGCTGCTCAGCAAAAGCGTTGGACATGTATCGCCAAATGGAGCTCGATGGAACGGTGGCACCGGATGAAGTGACCTTCGTTGGAGTCCTATTGGCGTGCAGCCATGGTGGATTTGTGGACGCTGGGAGGGAGCATTTCTACATGATTACCAAGAAGCATGGCGTAGGGTTGATCCTTGAGCATTATGCGTGCATGGTTGATCTCCTTGCCAGATCCGGTCATATACAGGAAGCACACAAGCTCATTACAGGAATGCCAATGAAGCCGGATGTGGTCATCTGGAGGGCATTGCTTGGTGGATGCCGACTCCACAAGGATGTCAAGATGGCGGAAATTGTCATATCTGAGATGGAAGCAACTTGTAGTGGCGACCATGTCCTCATGTCCAATCTCTATGCTGCAGTAGGGAGATGGAATGGTGTTGAAGATGTTCGGAGGACCATGAGAAGCAAGGGGATTGAGAAGATTCCTGGCTGCAGCTCGATTGAGATGGATGGTTCCATCCATGAGTTCATTTCAGGTGACAAGTCACACCCATCATATGATGACATTCATGCAAAGCTGATCGAGATTGGTGCAAGGATGCAACAAGAAGGTTATGTCACAGAGACTGCGGAAGTGTTCTATGACATTGAAGAGGAAGAGAAAGAGCAGGCACTTGGACATCACAGTGAAAAGCTTGCAATAGCGTTTGGGCTCATTGGAGGCCCTCCAGATGCTTCAATCAGAATTGTGAAAAATCTTCGCGTTTGTACGGATTGCCACAAGTTTGCCAAGTTAGTGTGCAAGATCTATAATCGGGAAATTGTGGTTCGTGATAGAGCCAGATTCCATCATTTTAGAGGGGGAACCTGTTCTTGCAATGATTTTTGGTAGAAGAGGATCAGCTGAACTCTGGCATAGTGCCATAAAATATGTTTTGTCTCATCATAAGCTTCTTTTGCTTGTTATTTTTTTAAATGTATGATGTAGTTTTTCTACCTATCTTGTTTGCTCTTTAGTAGGATATGAATATGATCGTGCAGATTTGTCCTTGTCAATGTGTGTCTGTGGAGACAAGTTCATCATGATGGTAGACCCGAATAAGTGCAGAAACATCATGAACTGCAAAATGAACAAGTGAAATTGTTCTGTTATTGATTTCCACACACACACACAAAAATATTCATGAGGTCAAGGAGATATTTTCAACATTATTTATGTTGTGGACGCATTCATTGAGAAGAAATACCAACGTCGTAAGCGTCCTGGAAACATAATTACCCACAGCGGCAGTATTGCCGATTTGGCAGGAGAAGCTGGCGACTCGGAAGGAGATTGGCTTCATGAGTAGTTTCCTTCTTTAGGATAGTATTATTATTTCAGTTTCCTAAATATGATATGTCTTTTCTTTTTAAATCTAGGCGCCTAGGCAAACTATGCTTCTTTGAGAAAGCAAGCAATAAACAGTTAGTCTCCTCGTGAGGGCGACCTTGACCTTTCCTGGAGTGCCATCTCCTACCATAACACCTTGGTATCAAAGTCAACATCCTGCCGGCTTCATGGAGGAGGCTACATCCCCCGCTGATCTCAGCAAACAACTTGCGTAGATCTTCCAAGTGGTTGACTCGCTGACTAGGAATAGTTCCAAGTGCCTACCATGATGTTGTAGTGCATGTAGGAAGTTTACTACCCCGGTTTCGCTCGTATGAGCTTCTAGTACCCATGATGTACCCTTTTCTTCTCCGGTTTCGTTCGTACGAGCTTCTAGTACCCATTGTTGACCAAAATGGATACCCATCATGACCTGCTATGAACCAAAAGTCAGCTCGCGAACTAGGAATAGTTCCAAGTGCCTACCATGATGTTATAGTGCATGTAGGAAGTTTACTCACCAAAGTTTGATACATGATTCCATTCTGTGTGCTAGTGTCGTCTGCATGAGCTTCTGGTACACGTCGTGAACCAAAATTGATACCTATCATGTTATGGACTAAAATTCGGCTCACTAAATAGGAATGGTTCCAAATTACTTCCATGATGTCATCGGACATGTAGGAAGTACACTTGCTAAATGTTTGTACTAGGTTCCTTTCCATGCGTTGGTTTCGCTCACACAAGCTGTTAGTACCCATCTTGACCTATCGTGAACTAAAATTTGGCTCACTAGCTAGGAATGGTTCCAAATGTCACCCCTGATGTTATACATCGTGTAGGACCTGTGATGTTATACTGCATGTAGGAAGTGCACTTGCTAAATTTTGATACCCGATTCCTTTTCATATCCGGCTTCACCTGCATGAGATCCTGGTACTCGTCGTGGACCAAAATTGATACCCATCGTGACCCCAAAATTTGGTTCAGTTATTAGAAATGGTTCCAAATGTGTAAAATCACTTTGATAAAAGTATAGAAGCACCTTCCTTCACGTTATCATAGAGCATGTAGAAAATGCACTCATCTTTTGAATTGTGAGATCGAATTCATAGTACTACTACTCTTAAGTATACAAATCGTAGTAGCAGTAGCAGCAGCTAGCCGTTTCTTATGTTGTATCCTTGTATGTTAACTCAGCATAGCCACAGTGACGACGCAGCCAAATTTGTCCGGAGTGTTCACTGATCTCCAAGCACTTGTGCCGGAGAAATTGTCACACACACTATAGCTCTAGAGTCCAGACGACATTCTTCAGCGATAAATATTTTCCGTAATCTGTAAGTTCCAAGTTCCACTTTGCTGTTTATGGCAAAAGCTAAGCTAATCTTCAGACTAAAACACACACACTTCCCCCAAAATTATAAATTTCGGATCAGGTACAGCCCAGATTTGTCGTACTCCATAGATCCTCCTGAGTTCTGACGCGATCACCTCTCCCCTGAAATCTGAAATAGACAAACCCAAGACACCCTAAAAGAAAAAAAAACAATATCCTTGCTTTCTCTGCTCCTAATCGTGACCAGGAAAAATACTAACGACTCAATAGTTAACACTAAAATTACATATAACTAGTAATAAAATTACTTATAACTGATAGTAAAATCAACAGATCATGAATGACCTTTTTAGCTAAGCATGCTTAGGTCCTCTTTGTGCCGTCCCTCTTTGTATCCTACCTAGATAAAAAAAAAGATACATAGGCCGACACGTTAGGTATACTAGTTACATATTTATGCGTTGCAACGGAATTCATTGTATGTATAGATAATCATATTATGGAAGGGGATGTTTTGATTGGTTAGAAATTGAAGAGTGATAAGAAGTAGAAAAAATAGAACGATTAAAGAAGAATGGACGTCGTTCAATCACCAACTCATTCTTCTGTAATATGATAATCAGACGGCATCCTATTCGTGCCCCCATGCCTAGCATAGCGTTCGCCGTTCGTGTCGCATCGAGAAGGCATAGGGCTGCGAATTGCGATAGATTCACTGACGAGTGGTGATAGTTAAGCGCGGCTCGTCTTCACGTGCCGCGGTGCCACCGTATCTCGGAATTTTTTGTACGGATAATCCATTTTTTATTCGAAATTACAGAAATATACTCGCGAGAAATTTTTTTACAAAAATAGGCTCAAGTCGCCCAATGGGAGGGCGACTGAAGCCTATCGCCCAACAGAAGCGATTCATTCTGTCGCTCAATCATTGGCGATCGCATTGATCGCCCTCCCATTGGGCGACTTTAATGCGATCGCCAACGGTTGAGCTAAAGGTATCAAACCTTCGCCAAAAATAGTGAAAATTGGTGGGGCTATTCTTCATACATCCAAAGCCTTCAGAAAAAATTTGAGCAATTTACTACGGGATCAAAAGTTATAGCAGTTTCAATCCCACCATCCATGTTGCAATTCAAATTGAAACTGCTATAACTTTTGATCCCGTAGCCGAAATTGCTCAAATTTTTTTCTGAAGGCTTTTGAATGTATGAAGAATAGCCCCACCAATTTTCACTATTTTTGGCGAAGGTTTGATACGTTTAGCTCAACCGTTGGGCGACTGCATTAAAGTCGCCCAATGGGAGGGCGACTGGATGCAGTCGCCCAATGATTGAGCGACAGGAACAGAATCGCCTTCTGGTTGGGCGATAGGCTCCAGTCGCCCTCCCATTGGGCGACTTAAGCCTATTTTTGTAAAAAAATTTCTCGCAGGTATATTTCTGTAATTTCGAATAAAAAATAGATTATCCGTACAAAAAACTCAGATTCTCGCCACCCAGAGCCTTCTCCCAGCCACACAAAGAAGGGAAGAAGTTCGTCTCAACAGTAGGAATCGGGAAGCGTTCCGTCCGGATCCACAAAGGGAGGAGGCAACGAAATGCAAAAAAAAGCACCCTTTTTTATGCTGGCTCGCCACCTGCTTCGCTCTCCGTCGTAAACGTCACCTTCACCTTCTTCGCCTTGCCGTCATCATCTTTGGCACCTTCCTTTCCTACCACCGTCTCTTCTCTCGCTCGTTGCTGATCCCCTGCTCATTTATCGCCATTGCCGCCGTTCTTGGCCGGTGAAGGTAACTCCCGCTCCTATCTTGGTCTCTTCCCGTGTTTGATGTGTTGCCGTGTGTTGCAATGAGCTGCTGGTTCTTGGTAGCCTTGCCCATGGCAGTAGTAGGATGGGGAGACATAGGAATGTGGGGAATTTCTTGATTCTTCGAATCTGGTCCACCTTTTTTCGTGGTAAAATGGAAAAGATATACCGATTCTCGAATCTCTTGCGCACTTTATTAACATTATTGGAGACAGGAATAATTCCAACACCCCAAATTTTGTTTGAAATGGCACAATGAATAAACGGTTTTACCACGTAGTAGGATGGAACACTGGCTAAGTTACGTGATTTTACGATGTAGGATAATACGCTGACTAAGTTATGTCCTCCCCACAGAGCTTTTAACCGTTCTTCTATGGCCACCACTCCCATATAGCTCCCCCTCTTTTGATTTTGGAGAGAACGTCTTGTGGGCCTATCTATCATGTACCTAAATTTGATCGACGTCTTATGTGATAAAACCGATCATTCATCATATCATATAGACAATACCATCATCCAAAATTGGATCAAAGTGTTATTTGAATGGATTACTAAGTTCAGAGAGTCAATTGCTCGGTTTCATAATTCGGGATGTTGGACAGAGCAAAGTTTGGAGTGTAATATGGACTTTTTCCTTGGAGAAATGGAGGGAGGGGTTGGACAGGAAGAATGAACATGTGGGATCATAGGCATGTGTCAAGGAACCACTCATTCTTCTTTTGGATCCGTGATTCATTTTTTAGGGAGATAATAATGTGAGCTCATCGTAGTTAGGAGTTGAACCTTTGGGATTCATTCATGTTATGCTTGCAAATCTTACATCTGTCTTTCCATTCACGCATTCAGCTTCCTAACTTTGCTGTTCATTATCTGTTCGGAAGACATGGTGAATCTGGGAACAGTGTCTGGCAAGAAATCCCTAAATACGGTAACTTTGGTTTTCAAATTACCGTATTATACACAATGGGGGCAGAGTCTTCTCATTGCCGGCTCGGAACCGACACTTGGATCTTGGAATGTCAAGCAAGGATTGTCGTTGAGTCCAGTTCATCAAGGAAATGAGCTAATCTGGTGTGGGCGAGTTTCGGTTGCTGCTGCCTTCACCTGTGAGTACAGTTATTATGTTGTGGATGACAACAAGAATGTTTTGAGATGGGAAGCTGGGGAGAAAAGGAAACTAGTACTGCCAGATGGTATTCAGGACCGAGACGTAGTTGAGATCCGTGACTGGTGGCAGGTACTAATCAAAATTTTCATGTATTTATTATAACGTTCTTCTTGCTTGTTAGTGTCCTAGTATATCGGTGTGCTGTACTAAAAGTAGTAGCCATAGCATCAACATTTGCTGGTACTATCTTTTTGTGAATGTATTGTATTGTTGGTATCTTGCTACTATTATGATCATTAGGCATTGTTTGTCAGGCTAGTCATACAAGCTTCTTGCCCTGTATTATGGTTTATGAATACTGGTGGTTTGAATTTCAGGATGCTTCTGAAGCTCTTTTTCTTCGAAGTGCATTCAAGAATGTCATTTTCAGTGTAGCTGAAAATGTTAAAAGAGAATTGCAGTCTGCTTCTCTCAACAAAAGCTTGGATCCTGAAGGTAACAATTTAAACTAAAGGGTAAAACCAATGGGACAAACTGGCACTGGAGCAGTCAATCTACGCAAAGCCAATATTTCATTTTGAATATATTTACTGAAAAAGAATGAATACAGAATCACCCCTTTTCATGTTAAATACATATCAAGTAAAACATGCTGATTGTTTTGTCCGTACTTATTTAGATTTGTTGAAATCTCTCCGGTGATGTCTTTTGCTTGCTAGTATGCATTTTTAAAGAAATTTGCTGATTAATGTTTAGTAGTTTACCCTTTGGGGCATCTGAAACTAAACAAATAAATGAATTGATCCTATTTTAAGTATTAGACATGACATTAGCATTTTTTAATTTGCTTTCTATTATTTTTCCCGAACAGATATTGTTGTCCAATTTATTATTAGCTGTCCTCGACTAGCAGCTGGCTCTGTTGTAAGTATTATTCATGCAGTTTCTTTTCCTTAATGACCCTTACCAAATTATGGTGAAATGAGTTATACTTGCTTGCTGATGTCCCTAACTATTAATAATGACAAAACTTTAGGTCGTCGTCACAGGAAGTAACCCTCAATTAGGAAATTGGCGAGCTCAAGATGGCCTCAAGCTGAAATACGTTGGAGATTCCGTTTGGAAGGAAAATTGTGTGTTGCGAAGATCTGAGTTCCCAGTAAAATATCCTTGCGTGCAAATGATTATTTCCTTAGTTTCAATTTGAATGTATTACTTATTGTATGAATATTTCTGCCGTTATTTCTCAAGGCATCATCTTTCAGCTCTTGAGCAATGTCTTGTCCTTAATAATATTCCCACATATAAATACTGTCAAATTAGTGAAGTGGGAAGCTCTTCACTGGAGTTTGGTCCAAACAGGGAGGTTGATGTGGATTTATCATCACCCAAGCAATCCAGATATATCCTATTATCTGATGCTGCCCTCCAGGTAATGTATGCGTTCATAATGAGTCATCCACTAAGAATGTGCTAATAATGATAGGCTACTTGCCAGAGAGCTTGCAAGTACTTCTTGACTATTTGTTCTGGCAATCATTGGGCATGCTATGATGCATTAGGAAATTAATCATATCCAGTTTACAGGAACATACTATCACATGCATTGGCAAGAAATCTGAGGATGCAGTATGCATCATAGACAACTAATGAGTGGGACTAATACATCATTTGGTTTTACCAGGAATCACCATGGAGGGGTGCAGGTGTTGCTGTACCTATGTTTTCAATCAGGTCAAATGAGGACCTTGGTGTTGGAGAATTCCTAGATCTTAAACTTCTTGTTGACTGGGCAGTCAATTCGGGTTTTCATCTTGTTCAACTCCTTCCTATCAATGATACCTCAGTTCATGGGATGTGGTGGGATTCATACCCATACAGGTACCATTAATATCAGGGGCGGATCCAGGATAAAATCTGAGAGGGGGCACAACAATACACATAGTATGCTGAATTGTTCTCATTCATAATTTTAGCATGAGTGAGGGCCTTTTAGTTAGGCTGAGTGAGGGCACTAGCATTAAATCTTAAGCTATATACCTGGGTTTCTGCGAATTGAGTGACGACCTGGGCCCTCACTCCCTCTACATTGGATCCGCCCCTGATTAATATCCACTGCTACATATATTTCCCTGTGCTTTTGCTTGAAATATGGAAGAACGATATCTAAACAGAAATAATGCCCTATATGTGTTTATTCACAGCTCGCTCTCTGTGTTTGCGTTACACCCCTTGTACCTGAGAGTACAAGCACTTTCAGATGCAATTCCAGGGGATATTAAGGTGTACCTTTGTTATGCCTTTCGTATTATCTCTGTGTACTTCTTGTCTGCTTTGGCTTCTCATTTCACTTATGTCTTTTGAGTCTTGAATGAGTTGTTCCTACCTGATCCAGTACTCGATTTTGCATATCTTCACAGGAAGAGATTTTGCAGGCGAAGAAGCAGTTGGACAAAAAGGTAAGAGCATTTTCAAGTGTAGAGTATCACTTATTTATCTGTTGTCACTGCAAAGGTAAAACTCCTAATGCAGTTGCCTTCGGACTAGACACACTTCATGTCCCTGCTGCTCTTTTTGCTATGTTTACTCTTTAAATCAGATCATTTACTGTATTTGAAATACATAAAAAATGTGACCTTGATCATGCAGTTCCTATTATTCTTGGAGCTGTCTGCAGAGATCTAACATTTGGTTATTTTTCTAACTTGAAAACAGGATGTCGACTATGAGGCAACAATGGCCACGAAACTGTCAATTGCAAGAAAAATATTCAATTTAGAAAAAGACAAAGTATTAATTTCCAGTTCGTTCAAGCAGTTCTTTTCTGAAAATGAGGTATATATTCTGACATTTTGTATACTATGTTTAGTCAAGGTAATTAATTACTTATTTTGAACTGCATGTGATAGCTTTTGTACCATGTTCCAATAGGAATGGTTGAAACCATATGCGGCATTTTGCTTTCTGCGGGACTTCTTCGAGACATCAGATCACAGCCAATGGGGTCGGTTTTCTCAATTTACCAAGGAGAAGGTATTGGAAATGATATGCTACATTAATAGTTGGATATTTCTTATCACTATTGCTTGCTAAGGACATTTTTATAGTAAATTCTGTCATTTGGTCTAATTCTTTCTGAGAGCACATATGGGAACATACACAAGTACTAAGAGATGGCTCTTTATGTAATTTCTACAGCTTGATAAGCTTGTCTCTGAAGGTACTTTGCACCATGATGTTATACGTTTTCATTACTATATCCAATACCATCTACATAACCAAGTAAGTATTGGCTGTTGTCATTGTCATTCTGAACAGCTTATAGAATTATACCTGTGTATATAATTATGGACATTTATTCTTATTCCCTTCTTATTAGTTATCAGAGGCAGCTACATATGCAAGGAAGAAAAATGTTGTTCTGAAAGGAGATTTACCTATTGGTGTTGATAGGAATAGTGTGGATACTTGGGTATACCCTACCTTATTTCGCATGAATACTGCTACAGGTGCACCCCCAGATTATTTTGACAAAAATGGGCAAAATTGGGGTTTTCCTACATATAACTGGGAGGAGATGTCAAAGGATAATTATGGGTGGTGGCGAGCTCGTCTGACACAGGTTATTTAACATCACAGTTTTTTGTGTGTCTGGCTGGTCATCTTTGCTTGTCATTACTTATCTCCATTAACATGCTGCAGATGGCAAAATACTTCACAGCATATAGGATAGACCACATTTTGGGTTTCTTTAGGATATGGGAGCTTCCAGATCACGCAGCCACAGGTTTAATTGGGAAATTTAGACCTTCAATTGCTCTTAGTCAGGTTTGCTTCTGTATCCATTAAACAAACTAAAAGGGCCAGAGAAAACCTCTTGAGTAGTTTTTCTGACTTGTTCCTACGTTGAATTTCAGGAGGAGCTTCTAGGCGAAGGCCTATGGGATTTTAATCGAATGAGCCGCCCATATATACGTCAGGAAATGCTGGAGGTTGCCCTGCTTAAAACGATGTTCCAGAATTTTTTTTCAGTAAAAGATCAGGGCACCAGCTTGACGTTTCTATTCTGTTTCAGGAGAAGTTTGGATCTTTTTGGACTGTTATTGCAGCCATCTTTCTAAATGAGTATCAGAAGCAATGCTATGAGGTAATGCAATCAGTTTATTCTCCTTTCATATTAGTTGTGTTAGAATAGAGATTCCTTTGTATTTCTTTATATGTGTATAACATATTCTTTTTCAATATCCCCTTGTACTCGCTATATATACTGCTCATTGGGTCTCATGAGCATACATACAATATTCATAACATAGTATCAAAGTCCAAAGATCATGAGTTTAAGACCTAGTTGGCGTAATTAAAAATAATTGCAGCTCACTTCTATTCCACATCTTAAATCTGTGGGAGCTTATACCTGAGGGGGAGTGTTGAATTATAAGTGAATTACTTGCTTTTCCTCATCAGCTTAAAATTTTAAACGAACTGGCTGGTGCTTGTAACTCAATAAGGAAACCCTATTCTAGCAAATTTAACATATTGTCTACTCAAGACTGCATGTCAATTATTGATAGTAGCTTGTTGTTAGTTTAAGAATTAATATAAAAATCTCTATTTTTAAATCTCGGCTATGTGTACTCTTTAATGCAGGTTTGTTTCCATAACATTGCTTGCTTTAATTTCCCTTTTCTTTTGTTCGATTCATGTGTATAGTTCAAAGAGGAATGCAACACAGAGAAAAAGATTATTGAAATGCTTAAAACCAGTCCTGAAAAATCACTCTGGCTGGAGAAAGAAGCCAGTATTCGGCGTGGTCTGTTTGATCTACTACAGGTAGTTTGGGTCGTCTATTGTGCACACACTGAATCTCCATGTTACAGCTTTTCCTAACTTATCCTTCTCAATACATATTAAAATAATGTTTTTTAAAAGCTAGTGTTCCCCTAGGCGCTAGTCGGGCGGCAGACTGGCGCCTAGCGCCTAATCAGGCTAGGTGAGCGCCTAGGCGGGCAAAATCGGCTAAGTGGCCAAGGCAGGAGGCTGGTGCCTAGCACCTAGGCGCTGCCAAGGCGGGCTAGGCGATCGCTTAGGGGAACACTGTTAAAAGCATATTATAATAAATTTCTGTTGTTTGTTCTGCAGAATATAGTCCTTATCAGAGATCCAGAGGACCACACAAAATTTTATCCTCGTTTTAACCTGGAAGATACTTCAAGTTTTAGGGATCTAGATGAACATAGGTAATGCTAATTTTTCTAAACTACAGTTCTTTCCTTCTGCATGTTCAGGTTTAAGGGGACCTTGAGCTAGCTGCTTGTGATTACTCTGTAAATTTGCTTCAGGCTAGTCAATCCTGGTCAAGTATCTAGTGTAACAGGTTAATAGCGTAAGATCATTGTGATTCTACTGCTGACTGACTACATAGTTAATGTTTTGTATTTTGCATCTTTAGTATGGAGTTTGTTCTCAAGAAAAAATAGTATCTTTAGCAGGCAGTTTGTTCTCAAGAAAATGGAATTAAACATGAAGCCAACTTTTAGGCCTTGATAATAGTACTCTCTTGGTTTATTCATTGTGTCCGAACCAAATATGTGTTTATGGACTATTTCATCCTCTCATCAAGCATTGTTTTGCAGCAAAAATGTCCTCAGAAGATTGTACTATGACTATTATTTTGCTCGTCAAGAAAATCTCTGGCGTCAAAATGCACTGAAGACTCTGCCTGTACTGTTGAACTCATCGGATATGTTGGCATGCGGGGAAGATCTCGGTCTTATCCCTGCTTGCGTTCACCCTGTATGACACCTTCCTGTACATGCTAATGGATAACTCTTGATTTCTGCTGACTATGTCCTTAAATAACAGCAATATTTTTGATCCAGGTTATGCAAGAACTCGGGTTGATTGGATTGCGTATCCAGAGAATGCCTAGTGAACCAAACTTGGAATTTGGTATTCCATCTCAGTATAGCTATATGACGGTGTGTTTCACTCTTTTTGAAATATAATGAAATGTATATGGTAAACTGAAAATGGTTTACAGAGGCTACACCAGATGATCCATTGTGTTGGGATAATTTTTCAGGTTTGTGCTCCCTCATGTCATGATTGCTCGACATTACGTGCTTGGTGGGAAGAAGATGAAGGGAGAAGAAGTCGTTTTTACAAGACCGTAATTGGCAGCGATGATGAGCCCCCATCTCGCTGCACCCCAGAAGTAGTGCACTTCATTGTCCAGCAGCATCTTGATGCTCCATCAATGTGGGCAATCTTTCCAATACAGGTACAAAACTTGAACTTGTATCATAGATCAATGGTTTTTCAACAGAAGTAAGCAGGTGAATATATTTGGGGTTTCTTCTTTATCAGGACCTGCTCGCACTGAAAGACAAGTACACCGCAAGGCCAGCACAAGAGGAAACAATCAATGACCCCACCAATCCAAAGCATTATTGGAGATTCCGTAAGTCGATTTTTTCATTATCCCCCTTTCCACCTCGAAAAAAGGCATTGCAGAAAAAGGCTATTCTTGGCAGAATGCTCTTTTTTTTTTTAAAAAAAAAGAGAGCAAATTCCCATACAATTTGACGTAAAGCAGTATACCTGTTTCGTTATTGTCTAGTTTTGAGTAGTGGCAATGTTAGGTTAATTGCATGATGTTACTGCTGAAACATTTTTACTGTTCAGCATGTGTTCATGCTACCGTCTACTTAACCATTTGATGTGGAGCTATACACATCATGAGAGGTGGCACAGTAAACCAATTTATCATTTGGGGACATGGCATCATAAAAATGCTATCCGTCAACTTCAGATGAATAAGTAATACCTCGGAGAGCAAACTTGTAGGACACCATTTTCTTATGGTTCATTGGCATGCTTTCTAAGCTAAAGCGACATCTCTCAAGTCCCACATGCGATCTGCATTCCCATTGTAAATTTATCCCCCTGAAAAGGCGTTTCTTTTCCCTTGGATCTAACTTCTCCCCGATGATTGCAGGTTTACATGTGCCATTGGATTGTCTGTTGGACGACGAAGACATCCAAGCAACCATCAAGGACCTTGTCATAAGTAGTGGGCGGTCATTTCCTGGGAAGAAGGCGGAGGGTGCTGAAGAAAGTGGAGAGAAGCTATCTAAGGTCCAGCTGAATGGTAAACCTTAGGAAAAGATCACAAGAACGGGTCGTCGAACGGCGTCACCATTACAAGTAAATAGAATAAAGTGACCTATTGCCATGTCAGTTCAGCTGATGTTGTTTCGGCTAGAAATTTTTTACGCCCGCTAATTCCTTTTTAACACTCTGGAGATAATAAGTATCGGACCTGTTCTTTTTGGCTGCGGCTTGTGCCTTTTGGCTGCGGCTTGTGACTTTTGGGCTGTTTGTACGAGAGATTACAGAACAACAGAAACTTACGTGCGGTTTTTGTCAATATAAATGAAGTCAGTAAAGTATGTACTATAATTAACTAGTAGATCTTATTTTGAAAAAATATTCTGTTTAAAAGTTAGTTATTGTAGAAAAATTGAAAAGTAGCTTTTAAAAACTGAAAAGAACATGGCCATCGTTTATCAAGCCAGCATGTGAAAAAACAAATTATCCCGTGTCAGCCTTTTGTTGACAAAATCTTGTTACGGTCGCTGGTACTGTGCGCGTTGAGAGAACCGTATACTGTAGCATTAGGATTAGGAAATAATAAGTATCACTTATCAAGCCAGCATGTGAAAAAGTAAATTATCCCATGTCAGCTTTTTGTTGATAAAACTTTGTTAGGTCGCTGGTACTGTACGCATAAACAGTGCCGAACAGTGCCTTCGTAGCATTAGGATTAGGAAGGGATTCTCTTCTTAGATAAGAATATCTATTGTCCTAAATAATTAGTTAATTGATATTTTATCTATTAGTTAGAAATGTTATGGTTTAGCTTTGATCTTATCTGTAATTGCTAAGAGAGTCCTCTATACAAGGAGCCTTATTGTAAATATTGGAGGTAAACAATGAACAATTAAACAAGTTTTTAGTCTTTCTCTTCTTCTAAAGTTAGGTCTCAGAGCCTCTACCATGTCAGTGAAGAGCTCTATCGGTGGCTAGATTAGGTTGAGCGTCATATCTTCGGTCCTTAAGACCCGTATTCAACCACTAACCATATCATTTGGTATCGGAATCAATCGGTGCCCCTTCCACCATGTTAGGCAGCGAGTATTTCAATTCCATGACAATTAGCGATATGCTAGGTCGCATGATTGAGATGCTTGAAAAGATGTTTCGGAGGAGGCTAAGATGGAGTAGTTGTAGAAGGCGCTTGTTGTCACCACGGGGCCACGCCTCCATCGCCACCGTTGCCACTTCCATTACCTCTAGAACCAGCGCCGCCACCGATGCCACTCCTACTGTCACCACCAACGCTTCGGCGGACAACACTGTTCTTGGATGCACCTCTGGAGCCTTCGCTGAGAAGGAAGGTTGCCGCTGTCCAGCGACAGTCTTCTCCATACAACCGGTCGACACCGTGCCTTCGATGGTGCATTGTGCAGCGGCTGTCACATGGGGGTTTGTGATGCCATCGCATCTCTCCTATAACCGTTGTAACTTGGGGCAAAAAAGGCATCATAATTGCCCCACGCCGGTTGCTGGTGTCGTCGGCAATGCCCTCAACGTGCCATGTGGAGGGGCGCAAATCAACGTTGTCGCCCATTGAAGCTTCTCTTACCCTTTTTCATGCGACACGATGTTATCATCGTGCCCTCTCGTCGATATAAGATTACGAAGGACTCCAACCGCGGCCACTGCTACAGCTCGAGGATGAGCTGCCTCACAACGAGGGGTGAAATATTGTGGTCACTGGTACTGCGTGCGTGAACAGTATCCATGTACTGTAGCATTGGGATTATGAATAGATTATCTTCCTAAACAAGAATATCTATTACCCTAAATAATTAATTAGTTTCCTAGAACAGAGATTAGTCAGTTGGTATCTTATCCATTAGTTAGGAATGTTATGATTTAGTTGATCTTATCTATAATTGTTAGAAGAGATCTCTATGTAAGGAGGCTTATTGTAAACATTAGAGGCATTGAATCACTTGTTTGTTGCTGCATATTTCTACTTGTGTCTGATTTAAGGCATTGAAATGGAGTTTCCTGTGCGGTTTGTGTGTTCTTGTCATAAGATTGAAGTTGGTCGGGGCACGGGCGTACGAGCTGAACACTAGCATCGGTGCATGATATGCATGTATATGCTTTGTTCTTTAATTCAGCTATCTCTTTGTGAAAACTGCCTTTATAATCTTGCTGAACTGCCGTCTGGGGTCTGGGCTCTCGAAATTTGGACACTGTTGGACCCTTGGACCCCGAAAATTTCGCTTTTGGCCCCCTGTGCAAAAAAATTCCAAAACTGGACCCCTCTCCACGCGCGATCACTGCGGCGCCACTGTCCCGGTCGTGCGGTACCGGACCGCACGACCGGCCCCGATCGCGCGTTGCGCCCGCCGCGCGCGCGCCGCCGCCACGCGCGTCCGTTTTGCCGCGCGCACGACCCGACCGCGCGCGTCCGCTTGCCACCGCGCGCTGCCGTCCGACCGCGTGGCCGATGATTTGACCACGGATTGATTCCCGACCGCGCGTCGCTCTATCCAATCGGCGCCCGGCGGCTTTTTTTGGTTTTTCACCCCAGAAGACAAGTAACACACGCGTCATCACGTAGCTCGTATGGCCCCTCACTCATGGATGAATGCAGAGATAAAACCGAGCTTCATGCGTGTATGGACATCCGGGAAGCTCATTTGCTTTTTTGAGTGAAGACCGAGCGGCGAGGAGGCGAAGAAAAGTGAGGAGCGAAAGCCGTAAGATTTCAGTTGTTTTCGTTTGGAATCGTGGATTTGGCAAGTACAAAAGTTGTAGATCGTCTCGTGAGCTTCAAGAAGAGGTAAGTTTTGTGCCGTGCAACTATCATTTTATGTATGTCATTAGCCTTTAATTAAGCAAGCCATCTTGTGTTCTTGTTATTTTATGTGAATCTTTTATACGCTATGTATGTATAGCAAATCATGCATATGTTAGGCATAATGTATTGTAGTGTATGTAGTGTTTTCCTTTGTAGTGAACATACGTCTTGTAGAGTAGTTTCAGATTAGGTGAAAAATACGAATTTGTAGTGTGTAGATGTTGAGAAAATATATATTTATGTTAGAGCAATTGTAGGTGATAACAATAGTAGTAGGATTAGAAGCATATGATTAGTGCGCTTAGGAAGAACTACATACTGATGCGGTATGTGGTAAAAAATTACAAATAAATTTGGTAGATTAGAAATAAAATATAATAGCAGTCATAGAAAGTTATAGTAGAGCTACATAAATACTATATTAAGTAAAAGTTACAAAAGATTGTAGTGTAAATAATATGTATGTGTTGAAAAAGTAAATATTTATGTTGGAGCATTTGTAGGTGGTAAATTTGTAGATTAGAGATAATTTGTATAATTAGTGTGCTTAGTGAATGACCGTAGTATGGAAATAAAAATGATATGAATATTTAATTTGATGTATGGTACAATTTGAAAGTAAAATAGTTACAAATACATCATAGATTTAGAAATACAAAACATATACTAATCGAAAACTGTTAATTAGATGGTACGATTGTTACATGCTGTGTACTAAAATGGTTGATTATGCACTTATGTTAGGTACGCAATGGCTGGCATTGAACAATTGATGGTGTTTTATGGGAGTGGTCTCGTGCGTGATGGGCGTATGGGCGGACTGTCAAATTGCGGCGGTGTGATCCGGGCACGGCCCAGCGCCATGAGCTTATGCGAGCTACGGAGGTGTGTCCGTTCAGCGTTCGATCGAGAGACCGCAAGAAAGAAGTTACGGATCGAGGCGGTTTATGCCTCAATGGTGGATGACGGAAGGGAGCATATGGCAACTTCGAAGGTGACCAATGACGCCTCATGGGCGAACTACATGGAGGTCGTGCGCAACCACGATCTGCGATATATGGGAGGCCAATGGTGTATGTCGAGTTCGTGGAGAGGCGAATCATCGGGCATGGTTGGTTCGAGATGCGTGGTGGAGATGAAGTGGCGGCGGTCATGAAGACCCTTCGCGGGAGAACATGTGGGCGAGGAAGTGGGTGATGAAGACGGCGGAGGCGTGCGCGAGAATTTCCAGCCCAACGAAGGTGTGCACGGCGGTGGTGGGCGCCCGTATTGGCTGTCATGAGTATCTTGGGGACCGGGTGGAAGAAGAGGACAGCGAGAGGATGAGGAGGTTGACACGAGCAGCTACGGAGATGACGAGGATGGCGAAGGTGCAAGCTGGAGGGTGGTAGGTCGTGTTGTGACCACGGACGGTGCGTGCGTGTCGTCGGATGGGCGACATCGCAGCGGCAGCCCTAGTTCTGCCACGGCGGAGGAGGAGAATGGGGTTCAGCGGCGCACTCTTTACGGGCGGTGCTTCCGTAATAAGAGTGCTGTTATCCAGCGAGCTATTGCTAGACATGCCGTCAACATAAGCCGGACGTATCGGGTCCACAAGTCAAAGCCGGACACGTCGTTGTGAAGTGTGTGGATGGGTCATGTGGTGGCAAAGTCCGCACACAGCGGTACAAGGGCGTTGGCACGGAGTTCGGATAACGGTGCTGCAAGATCACGATTGCGAGCTTGCGGGGCGATACATAGACACCGCAACATGACATCACGTTATGTTGCGGAGGTGGTCACGCACCTCGTCGAGCGGATGTGTCAATTACCGAAGGTTCGATGGCGGCGATGGCGAGCGAGGCGGGCTACAGTGAGCTACAAGAAGGTGTGGCGGGCGGCGAAAGGTGCTGCCACGGTATGTATGGGGCGTCACGAGGCGGCGCACGACTGGTCCCAAGAATGCTGGATCAAATTGCACAATCAAACCCTGCACTTACATAAGCAGGCGAGAGAGGTCCATCCTACGGAGGGCGGAACTGTTTCATTCTTGACAGAGTGTTCGGGCCTTCCATCGAGCGATACAAGGGTTGGTGGTGCCGTCGGTGCTAACCGTAGATGGGGCGTTCCTATCCGGCAAGTACAAGGGCACTATCCTTACGCGATTGCGGCCGATGCAAATGACCGGCTACTCGGTGGCATTTGCAATTGTGGAGAGCGAGAATACGAGATAGCGGCTTTGGTTTCTTTGCAATTTGAAGAATGTCGTAGTGCAAGACAGGCCCGAAGTGTGCCTTATCTCCGACCGCAATGCGAGCTTGATGTCTGCGTTGCGAGCGTTGCGAGATGGGACGCGAGCCCCGTCCGTGGATGATGTGAAGAACGGCGGTGCATGAGGCATATTGCGCGAACTTCCACGAAGGTTCCGTAGCAAGGACCTCATGAAGATGTTCAAGAAGCTATGCATGCGAGAACGAGCGGAAGTTCGGCGCCTTGCGGGCGGCTCGATCGAGAGGCTACGAAGCATGTGCATGCAGCGGCGAGGGCCGTGGAGGAGCTCCACAAGAGTCGGGTATTCTCACAATGGGTTCAGTCCAATGCACGACTTGGAAATGTGGTCTTTGTTGCACGACACCGGTGGGGCGAGGTATGGGATCATGACAACCAACATGTCCGAGGTTTACAATGGTGTATTGAAGGCGTCGAGATCCCTGCCGATCACGGCAATTGTGGCGAGACACAGGAACCGCACCGTCGGGTACTTTGTGAATAGAGCCGAGGATGGCGCGAAGCACGTTGAGGAAAACAAGCAATACTCGAGGTCATGCAGGCCTTCATGGGCGGGAAGATGGAGAAGGCTCGAACCCACATTGCTCGGCCATTGATGGCTTAAGGAGGAAGTTTGAGGTCCGCCTAAAGCGAAGTATGTCATGGGTCAAATTAGAGGGCGCAGCGGTATGCACGATTGGTGATGAAGCATCTTGCAGTGCAACAAGCCCGGCTTCGCACAAGCCATGCTCCCATGTGTGCGCGGCATGCGCTGTATGGAACAGCGTCGACACGGTACATCTCCAAGTACTACGACATGCAGCACTTGTATGCAACACTGGAGTGCGAGTTCCATTCCTACGGGTAGACATGCACTCTGAGGAATTATGGCGGGAGATAAAGTGGGTGCCCAACGATGATGAAGCATGTCGGGCGTGGAAGGCGACAAAGCCGTCGGATCCGCAGCGACATGGATGAGAGCAGCGAGGATCGTGCTCGGCGCCGAAGTGTAGGCTATGCAAGACCTTTGGCCACTCCCTCGATCGGTGCCCAAACAGCCGGCATCAAGCAACGCTCCGTAGTACCAACCACAATCCATATGTAATGTATTATTCGGAGGTGTACGCTTAATTGTTGGCTCGATGGTGTAGCTATGTATTGCACATTACCATGTTATGTATATTTTCGCACATTCCATATGTTTCCTTGTCGTGTGGGTCATATTGGTGTGCACATTTTACGTATGTTTTTGTACATTCAAATACGTTTCCTGTCATAACATTTGTTGTGAGTTATGTTGTTATTTGTTGCACATTTTGTTGTAATGTACACTAACTTGTTATCCTTCTTTGGCGAGGACATGGCGTTCGAGCTGCTAGAGCCCGTTGGGACGAGCACCACCGATGCCATGTGTGGTTGTCGGCACCGCACAGAGGCCTCCTTGCTTCGTCCCAAGGGCCCCGAGAGAAGCGGCGTCTCGACCCTCGGTACATCCCTCTGCGGGACACCGATCTGCGCCCATTGCCCGCATGTTGGATCTACCGCATGGGTTCGATGACGATGCGCCATCGTTGTCGCTCGTTGATCGATGGAGGCGGAGACTCACACCTTCCACTTCGGTGGGAGATGGCGGTTCTGCTGCAGGCGCCACGATGATTACAGGTCTACCCCTCCGTGGTCTTTGCTTTGGTGCCACCCCGAAGGCGGCAGATTGGAAGGTCCGCTCAGGTCACCGGTTCGGTCATGCGATCCGAGACAACGCAGGTGGGTGCCACATGGATGGCCGCCGCTTCATGACACATCCTGCAGACGCAGATGAGGTCGCGGTGCGGGCGCGCCGTCGCGCATACCGCTATATCTGTTCGGTGCGTCTTGTTCCCTAGCACGACCGAGACTCCGTGCGGCCTAGTTACATACCGCTAGCGAGTCCTTGGCGGATGGTGGCACGGTCGCGACCACAGTATAGCCGGGATCGCGGTCCTTAGCTCCACATACCGAGGCTTGTGTGGCGCCTCGCGCGCACCGCATGACGGCGAGCCGATCCTAGCCGCTGCTACCTTCTCCTTGATTGTGGTCATGGGAACACTTCCCGTTGGCGAGCGACTTTGGTCGTCGTGTGCACCCTTATGACCTCATCCGCGATTGTATGGTGGTGCGACCCCATTGATGCGCCCACAATGGGTACACGTTGGGCGCATGGTCGGTTGAGGTGGGCGAGGAGAGACCGAGGCGTGCGTGCTCGGATTTCCACCGAGGTTCGAGCTTCGGTGTTTGGCGGCGTGGCGGTGGCCATGGTCTCCCGATTAATTGCGAACACGGCCCCACGGGTTGTCATACCGGTCGGCGAGATCGAGGTCTTGGATGACGACACGCCACTTGGTGTTCGCGATTGCATCGAGCCGTCTGCCCACACCGAGTCATGAGGCGATTCGGGTGTACCAAAGCATGTCCCTCCCATGGCGGGGCGCCCTCTTGCGGAGGAGTTCCACCGGTATGTCGATACACCCCAAATTTAATTATTGCATTAGTGTCAATGTCGATGCATTTAATTGTGTAATGTCTCAATGGACTTGCAGCAATCGAGGAGAGCGGCGGCATCAAGGCGGAGAGCCACACAGCGGGCGTGGGCGGACATGTGGTCCGACCATGCGCATCGATGGTTGTGGATGAGACACGGCCGTCGACCACAGCGACCCGCGCCGTCTGGGGCATACCTTGATCGGCATGTTGCTGCACGCACCGCTGTAGGCTTACTACGAGGAGCCCCACGCCTCCACCTCATGCCGTTCACGGGCGGCTATACGGGAAGGTCGCACCGTCATCTAGCGGCGCGTCGACGAGGCGATGCGAAATCTTGTGTCATTACGCAATGCGAGATTACATTTGGCGATCGTTTGTTTCACTGCGAGTGGACCGGATACATCGTATCGACATCGAGGCTAATGAGGCTATACGACATAGGAAGTCCAATACCGAATCTCGGTGGGTAAGCTATATCGCAGACATCGCGAAATGGCAAGAAGTGCGATCACGGGGCTTGAGTTGTGGTCGCGAGATGGCGTTGTTGCTACACGCGGTGGCGGGCGTGGCGGGGACCACCACCTCCCTCCGCGCCTCCGTCGGCACCGGGATCAGACGGCCATCCTCGGCCTCCACGCGCCGCCCAGCGGTTCGACAATTGCCAACTATTTGTTTGTGCACTCATTAACATTTATGTCTAACCACATCTTCGTCTTGCAGCAATTGCGGCGGGATAGCACGCGCTACGGAGGGCGGCGTCATCACGGAGGTCGACATCGCGCGACGAACGAGGGGGCGCCCGAGTCGGCAAAGCTACGGTCGCTCGGCCTCCCGCGCGCCGGCCCGGCGGTTCGACAATTCGCAACTATTTGTTCATGCACTCATTTACCATTTATGTCTAACCACATGTTCGTCTTGCAGCAATTGCGGCGGATAGCACGCCGCGCGGGCATCGTCATCACGGAGGCGGCGGACGGCGACCGCGCTCTCGGGGCGGCGGGGCCCACTCGAGCAGCGCCCGACTCGCCGGACCAACCAGAGGCGAGATGCCTCGTATCTCACGGGGCAGTGCGGACCAACCTATATGGCCGGATAGGTGGGTTGTGCCGACCTATCAAGGCATGACATCGCGCGAGTACATGGGGACTTCCGTCGACATCCTCATTTCACCACCACATACCCGGTATGCACTAAGCGTGTGTATTTCATTATGAACAATTTCGTACTTTCCATTGTCTAATTCAGTTGTACCATCTAAGCGGGGCGTAGGCACCTCCTCCGATTGGGTGAGCTCTATGCTTTATGACCAGCCGTCGCAACTATCCACAGAGTTGTACCCACCGCCGCCTCGGCCACACCCCTCGCAGTACGATCTTCGCGATGCACCCCGCTCCCTAGTAGGTTCACATTCTCGAGGATCATATGCGCTGCGTTTATAGCGGCGACAGCGAGATGATGAATGAATTTTTAAATTGTGCTTTTGTAATATTTGTGATGTTTTTCAATTGCTTGATGGTTTGATGTTCAAAGATGGTTTCAGTATAAAAGGGTTGCTCTAAGTTCTTTGATTTAGTACGCATACAACCAAGCGAGAGATGACAACACGGGGTAGCGGGAGAAGACATAGCTTGACGACAATTTTTTTTGCCTTGTGATAACAACTCCACGTACATAACAAACAACCAATTCATCACATGCTTAACAACGTTGCACATTACATCGTTATGGAAAGAGGGCACGAGAATATGAAGGTCACGAGAAAATGAAGGCGTCATGCACTTACAACACGAAACAACACATACATTGCACATACTGAGCATGAAATTATGGAAAGTTCTACACCCAAAACATCAACACAATGATCCCACGCACAGCATCAACACATTCCGTACCCTCGTGGTCTACATGCCAAGCGAGCCTCGTGGCACCCACATGGAGAATCTTGAGGGCCGCCTCGGACGGGTGGCCATCGTGGTAGTGCACGCACATATGCAGCTCGGGTTCGCGCGGCAACATGTGGGATCATAAGAGCTTCCTATGTTGACAACCTCCTCGTTTCCCCTCTCGCGTTGCATCTGTTGGCGGAGCTCATTGTTCTCCTCATTGAGAGTCTCCATTCGGTACTCCAAGTCCATTATTCGGTCCCATAAAGTACCCACATAACGGTCAATATACCGTTCATGAGGAGGGTCGATCCAGCGGGAGAAGTCGCATTTCGCCATCTGCGAAAAATGACGATAAACATGGAGGGTCCATAAGCAATAAAAATGTACTATTAGTAATTTGTACCGGGCGTGGGCATCGGAAGAAACGGCGCGCCATCGTTCGGCCCTTCGGGACTGCACGACCATGTACTCATTGTGTATCGCATTTCGGCCACGCTGGTTGCGCGCACGCCGGCTTGGTAGCAAGCGATGCGTGGTCGAACATCTCCTCCTTTCCAAGGAAGGTCTTCCTTCGGTGACCCATATCCGACTGGCCCCTCTTCTTCCGCCATGGTATGTTCTTTGTTCGATTTACAGGGTTTTCTGGCTACAACTTCATGGGACCTCTACCGTGCAATTTATATCGAATGGCGGGACAAAAGATGGCTGCTTTGCCCAGAGACAAGACAAAAGCGCTCAGCTTTACTCGGTGAGATGACAACACATGCCGACTTTACGCGGTGATATGACAAATCGGGCGCTTTGCTCGGTTAGATGACAATACATGCCGGCTAAGCGCCTACATAAAGACTACGATCTGAAAAGCCTTCATACGAACATTTATTGCTACTATGAAAAGCCTACATAGGAACATTTATTGCTACTCGAAAAGCCTATCGCTCGAAACCAACAAAATAGGGCGTAGGTGTAGCCTTTCTGATGAGTGTTCACGTCATAGGCATATATCCTTTCGGTGAGTTTTCATGTTACCTTTCCTTGTTGTTTCATAAATACAGGATACGTGCTCAAAAGCCTACATAGGGACATTTCCATGGACTATGCGCCGCACTGGATAACTTTGCCTACATAAAGGCCTCCTATGTCTTCCATACCACATCTCCTCCTCAAGCCTTCACAATACTACTACACAACAATGTCTTCTGGAGGTCCGACCCATTTGGAGTGCCGGAGTGGCATGAGCGCCCAAGTGCGCTGCGGCTTTAGGGCGATGTTGGGAGTCCGGACGGATCAAGAAGAGCGAGCCAAATCGGCCGTAGGTTCTTCAAGTGTCCAAACACGGATGACGATTTCATGGTAACGGCGACAACTAAATCATTTGTTTCGTTGTCGTTATTCAACTTCATCCATGACATCTACCATGCCACATATAGGCTTGCGAGTTCATCGAATGGGTGGATCGGTGTCACGACATGGCCACATAACGAGCGGTGGAGGTGGAAAACAAAGGACAATACTTTGTCAAGATGACTCGAGCTCGCGAGGTGGAGCAGCAGTGCGGCGTGAGCAAGAGCGCCGCGTGAGGTGGACCAAATCCGTCGAAGGGCAAGGAGGATGAGTGCAAAGGAGGCGGGAGCGGCTAAGTCTGCGTGAAGCGACCATCAAGCGTCGGGAGGAAGAGCTTCAAGCTCGGGAGGGCTCTCAAGACCAAGAATGACAGGACAAAGGATGCAGAGGAGCCATCTTCAAGCGCGATAAAAGGGGAAACAACCACGCTACACCCAGAGACAAAATGTTACGAGAAGTTGGGTGGGTTAGTCGCATATCATGCTATATGTTATGCATGTAATAAAATTATGCGTGACATGTTATGAAGTTTATTTCTATTCACATAAGGTTATTATCTCGTGTGTTCGCATTCAATGATTCAGATAGCAAGTCATTTAACAATATTAACATACTCTTGGTACACTAATTCTTAGTAACATAAAAATATCACTTACCAATGTATATATCAAATAAAAAAGGGAGTATCCGTACAAAAAATTCCATCAAAAATTACCAACATATACGAGGAGAAAGCATTAGGCAAAGACAACACGAACAACTCATACATTTCACGTACATGACATGTAGCAAGTAGTACAACCACCAACACACCAACGAACACAAGAACTAAAATACAACACAACCGTACATAAAACATTACCAAAAGAGCTTGACGACAATATAGCATAAAACATTGCGAACATACACGAGGATAACCTCCAGCACTACAACTTGAGGATAACAATAAAAACAAGAAACAAAATAGCACACAAAATTAAATTTATCTTCCACTCTAGTCTGCCGAAGCGATGTCGCATCCGACGGGTCGCAACCCCACGACAACTCTCTCACGGCGAACTTGTCATTCCTATTTCCCATTTCATCCTCCCACACCTAGAATCGGCAACCACCATGAGCTTCCTGCGATTCCATGACAAGAAGATTTTTAAACATACCACCACGATTTGAATGAACCCGGAAAAATATGACTCACCGAGTGATTGGGGCACTTGTAGTAGTGTCGCGGGATTCTTGGCCGTCTGTGATGTCCTACGTCTAACCACCAAGTTGCAATTTGGGCACATCACCGTGGGTGCCCATGAAGGCGTCTTGGTGACTCATTGCCTAGTCTTGGGGAGTGAGCACGAAATAAAACTACACAGTTGTGAACAACTTACTCGGAGGTGGTGATAACATGGCCGGGAGTATGTGAGGATGGCTCCGTTTTATAGGTGTGTGGGGTAGCCTCAAGCACAAAGACCACAGACAACACAAATCTTGACCCCACACCATGCTCGGTGAGGAGACAAAACATGCCGACTTTTGAGGTGACCTCACAAAAGGGCCGGCTTTGCTCGGTGACATGACAAAAGAGGTCGACTTTTGCTCGATGACTAGACAAAGCAGTCGACTTTTGCTCGATGACTAGACAAAGCGAGCTCTGCTGTTGAGCTACCGCCTACCGAGCTGCTTGATGACTCTGGCTAGGCCATTATGACATATACATATTAGGCTAATACTTTAACTTGGCGAATGGCGTGTGGTACAATTTTCTACGCACACGTAAGAGAGTGAATGCATAAATTCCTGCGAGTCTTGAGGGACGAGCCTATCTCATCAATTATCCATTTTAGGTCTCGAGCTAGTGTCAAAGTCAATAAGTCATTCCCTGAAAGTCCCAAGTGCAATGATACACATCACATTCAAAAGACATTACATAAGAAAGCATAAAATGCATACTGGGACAGATGCACATAATATTGACAATGAAATAAATTTTAATATTGGATCAAATAACACCTCTTACCGAATGAGGCCATCATCTTGGTTCCCGTGGCTTGAATAAGGAGGACATCATTTCTAGCTTGGGTGGTGAGTGTGCACTGATGCTCTGTATTTAGAGATAAGAGGCCATTGGCGAGAGCTAAACACCTAAACAATGCCAAAAGGCATGAGTATAGCCAATTCGTGATTACTAAAGAGAGCGATTGTCCTCGGTGGGATGCCAAAAGATGCCGGCTTTGGGCGGTGACATTACTAAAGAGAGCGATTGTCCTCGGTCAAATGACAAAAAGAGGCAAGCTTTGCTCGGTGAGATGACAATACATGGCGGTGTGCTCCTGAGACATGACAAAGCGGGCAGCTTTGCTCGGTGAGATGACAACACATGCGACTTTGCGCGATGACATGATAAAATGGGGCAGCTTTCCTCGAGAGACATGACAAAACGAGGCAGCTTTGCTCGGTGAGATGACAACGGATGCGGCTTTGCGCGATGACATGATAAAGCGGGCAGCTTTGCTCGGTGATATGACAAAAGAGGTCAGCTTTGCTCGGTGGGATGACAAAAGATGCGGCTTTGGGCAGGGGCGATACTAAAGAGGGCAGGTGTGCTCGGTGACAAGACAACAAGAGGTCAGCTTTGCTCGGTGGGATGACAAAAGATGCCGGCTTTGGGCGGTGACATGACAAAGCGGGGCCTTTTTGGTGATATCGCAGCACTCCCATCTTTACTCATGCTACGACCACGCGGACCATCTTTACACGTATGAGTAGAGACAAAGCGGCCCCTATAAATTGGTATGCATTCCATTTCCCAGCGAACATTGCACATCCAAACCCTATACTCCATCGCGCTTCCCTCACCCAACCGGGATGGACAAAGGCAAGAAGAAGCAATGGGACAAGATGGTGAAGGATTGGGAGGAGACCGTGACATAGCACGGTCGTTTGCAGCCGCGATGCCGCCGCGATGAGAAAATAAGGCGTCTGAGCTGAGTAGAACAAGCCCATCGTGCTACGATGAAAGGTCCCCAGAGCGCGCGTAGCAACAACCCCATCCCGGACGCCCCCCGGCGTTCGCCACAACTACCACTGAGGGGAGACACCTCCCTTTGTTGGTGCGGGGCGTGTGCAAGTTCTTCAAGTCTAAGCACCGCATCGGTCTAGGTATGCGATGCGGGGTTGCGCAAACTACTCCGTGACTACCCCAACCGCCGTTTGACACGCAACCTATCGCGGCGTGCGACCACATGCACCATTTTCCCTACCTTTTCTCCTTCACAACACGCACTAACAATATCTCTCTTTATTTACAGTCTCGGAGCCCCTATGTGCCTACCGCAAATGGATCGATCTTGAGATCCACCCGAGGACCAATGGACCTCGACTTCGAGGAGTGGAATGTCACAAAGGAGAAGGAGTTGCTGGAGGAGGAGCGCCGCAAGCACGAGCACACCTGCGTATACTGTGCGAGACGCAAGCTCATCTTGAAGCGTGCGCGTAGGGATCGGGAGGCTCGCGAGATGGAGCGCGAGAGAAAGAGGGAAATTGCGGCTAAGGCAAAAGAGGCGCGGAGGAGTTCAACGCCGGCGGGCAAGGAAAGGAAAGTGGCCCGGTCCACCTGATGGGTCGTCTGGCGGTTGGGTGGGTTAGTCGCATATCATGCTATATGTTATGCATGTAATAAAAATCTACGCGACATGTTACTCCCAAGCTGTATTATGAAATTTAATATCTAGTATTTTCGCATTCCATGATTCACGTAGCACCTCATTTAACAATATTAAATGTACCAAAATTTATGTATCGCATTCCATGTTACTCACCTTCACAATATCACTTACCACTTTATGTATCGGCCGTTCTACGGTCAATCTTTCCTACAAAAAATTTACCAAAATTTTTTATGCATCTACAACTTACAATGAACATAATCTTTTATTACAACTTTATCTGATTTTTATCCAGTTTATAACTACAAAATTGCCAAAACTGAAAACAATCACGGAGATTGCAAACCCTAAAAACAAAGCAAACCTTAAAAGTCACTTACCACTATTTGTATCGATCATTCTACGGTCAATTGTTCCTAAAAAAAATTTACCAAAATTTTATTGGCATCTACAAGTTATAATGAATATAAACTTTTATTACTACTTGGTCAGATTCTTTCCGAGTTTACATTTACAAAATTGACAAAACATACAAATAACATGGTGATTGCAAACCTAAAAACCATACGAAACCCTAAATATCACTTACCACTTTACGAAACGATCGTTCTATGATTAATCGTTTTTAAAAAAAATTTATCCAAATTTTTTTTACATCTGCAACTAACAATGAACATAAATTATTATTGCAATTTTATCTATTTTTTTCTCAGTTTATAACTACAAAATTGCGAAACCATACAAATATTCACGAGTATTGCAGTCGGGGACATGCGGTCGGGGGAGCAAACGCGCGCTCGTGCGACCGCGGGACGGGGCCAGCGCGGCGGCGCGGACGCGGCGCTGGCGAGTCGAGTCGCGCTCGGCGCGCGCGCGAAGCGGTCGTGGCGGTCCCCGACCGCACGACCGGCGGCGTGGCGGCGAGAGAGCGGTGAGGAGGGGTATAGATTTGGAATTTATTTCAGAAGGGGGCCAAAAATGGAAATTGAATTGTTTAGGGGTCCAACAGTGTCCAAATTTCTGGGCTCTCAGGAGATGCGATTCCATTTCTTTTGGTGCAGAGCAAAAGAAAACTAGTGGATGCTTCTCTAGTTGCTTTGCATCATGCAAAATTTTTACCTTTTTATTTTCAAAAAGCGTCTCACTTTTGACGTTTTGGTTGTACCAAATGAGAATCAACATGAACATTATTAGCTGCTGCTTAATTACTTGATGTGGTCCTGCAGGTCTCTTCTCATTTAATTTCCAACTGGTTAGGTATTGTCATTCGAAATCAACATAAACATAAGCATGGCGCGGCCATCATGTCCTGCTCTCTGTCTCGGAGAACACTTCGTCTGAACTCCGAAGAGATGCTCCCCTTCGTACTAGCACTGAGAAGCACGATGAAACTTCAGAAATGGACATTATCCACGCTTTCTCCTCAGCTTAACCTTTACAGGGGTGGGGCTCATCAGGACGCAAACAACCGTTGAAGTATGTGTCCTGCCCCAAGTTTTGCCACCGTACCTCGCCTGGCACCAAACTTGTCTAAGTTTCGGTAGCAGGTCTAAAATAATGTTGTGATGAACTATTATAAATTTTATAAAGTGGTTAAATAATTTTATAAAGATCACATTTTATTTAGACTGTTTTATAGAATTTTCAGAAAAACGGTAATACCGCAGTGCTGTGTGGTCATACAACAGGGCATCGGTACCGTAGGTGTTAGTGCGGTCATACTGCAGAGCGGTAGTACCGCAGGTGTTTGTGCGGTCATACTGCAATGCGGTAACACCGATTACACAGCAGTATGTTATTTCCAGAAAGATCCATTTCGAGATTGCAAGGTGTGGTAGTATTGGTTTGGGGAGCAGTAGTACCGTGGTACGATAGTACCGGTATGTTGCATGCGATACTACCAAATTTCGCAGAAAAATATATTTTTGGGAAATTGAGTCATAGATTGAGTTGGGGTGACTTAGGTCTTTGCATTAAAGTTGCATGATGCATGTTTTGGCTAACATGGGTCAAGTTGCGAAGAATTTATACCTGAAAATGATTTCTTTGTCTTTGGATGTGCAGGGTCGCTTAGAGTCAACTGTGTTCAATGGCAAGGATCGGGGCTAGGCTCATGGAGGAGCTGAGACCCAAAACGATCAAGGATGCTGCGTGAGATAGTGAACTCAAGCATGACATGAGTAAAGCGGGAAATATTGAAGACGAGTTCGAACGGCGGGGTTGCACCATGTGGTTTGGTTGGTCCAAGTGAGGTGTGGTCCGGTGCAAACGAAGCAGAAGAGACTTGTCGACGTGTGGCAAGCTAATGGTGAACCTACATGTGGTAAGCATGGCGTTTGCTTGCAATGAAAGATGACCCAGTCAAGAAAGGACATTTTGGTAGTTTGACCAAAATACCGAAAATCACCTTGGATCAAAACCGCGACGCATGTGTGGCGCTTGGGAGATCGGTTTAGGTTAAGGTAGAGTTGGTTTGATAAAGATGGATCAAGGCTAAGGATTTAATAGGTTCGGCCTTAAACACTTTAAAAAACATGTATAAGTGAACATGTATGAGTAAAACCCATACGTGTAGGGTTATCGAGTTCCCCTATTGTATTAAATGGATATTATTTACTAAGGGTTAGAGGTAGCTGGTTAGCCCTCATGTCTAGGGTTATGGTTTGAGAGTTGAGTGTCTTGTGTGCTCTTTATCCTCTA
This sequence comes from Dendrocalamus sinicus, assembly GCA_036346575.1. Taxonomy (NCBI): domain Eukaryota; kingdom Viridiplantae; phylum Streptophyta; class Magnoliopsida; order Poales; family Poaceae; genus Dendrocalamus; species Dendrocalamus sinicus. The sequence continues at coordinate 1,734,198 of CM070660.1, read as the reverse complement.
AGATGGAGTGGCTATAAAATCTACTTTCTCAAGTAAACAATACATCAATCGTTGTGCATCTCCTTGAGTCTCTTGTGTTTTGATTGATGTGCTCTTGTTTTGATTGGTTTTATCTCTTCTCTTCCTTCCTTTTGATCTTATTGTGCCAAGACGTGTAAGAGATGGAGATAATCTCCGCGAATATATTTTCACCCATCTAGCACTTTGATAGCAAGTTCATGAGGAAATCCGTTTTTGCTTGACTTTGGCCTGTTCGAGCGATTTTATGATCCGAGGGTTTTTGGCTTGATTTATTTAGTGCTCTAACTTGCTGTGACACGTGGGAATACATCTAAGACCCATCTTGGTCATCATCCACCCATGAGCAAGTTGTATTCATCGATTTTGATTTTTGCTCGATTTTTGTGCAAGCTTCCTTCAAACTGAAAAAGATTTCAATTTTGGCCATGATTTTTATGATCGTTGATTGGAATATGTTTATAATACCCTAGAGAAGATCCCTGCAAAATGTTATGTCATTTGGATCTACGGATCAAAAGTTCTATCAATTTTAGTTTCAACATAGTGCTGAAAACACTGCTCACCCTGATTTTACCGTAGTAGCAGTAGTACCACGGTTACTGTAGTAACCGTTTTTGCTTTTTTTTTTCTTGGGCTTTCAAGGTAGTAACCGTTTTTGCTTTTTTTTTTCTTGGGCTTTCAAGGTCTTGGTTTGCTAGTTTTTGTGGTGGTTCTACATCCTAATCTTCATGGCTCTGTAGTTATTGAAGTAAATGATCGTTGAATACTTGGAGGAAAATTTTGAGGCACGATTCACTCCCCTTGTTGCCATATTCCATTGTATAGTTTCAATTGGTTGGTGTTGGCAATGGCATTCCACTACTTCTCAAGGCCTAACTGTAACAGCCCAAATTTAGGGCCATTTAAAATTTTCAAATAAATTTGGCATTTGGTGTTATCTCAAATTTCCTTTGTGCCTTTGGGAGTTGAATTGAAAAGATAATTCAAAGTTGGAATTCAAAATTGTGACCCAAATTCAAATGGAGTTCAAATTTAAAATCAAATATGAGTTCAATTGAAAATTTAGAATCCAAATTCATTTGCTAAAACAAAAATTGAAATTCAAACTTAAATCCAAAACTAGAATTTTAAAATGAAAATAAAAAATGTAAAAACAGTTTTGGACCCAACCCTTTTTCTTTCCTCCTCTTCCCTCCGTTTCCGGCCCGAAGCTAATTGGGCTACTCGGCCCACGGCCTGCTTCCTCCTCCCCTTTCCTTCTCTCGCCCAGCCCAACATGCGCTCGACCTCCCCTCTCTCTGGCTCGCCACACTCTAGTCGCGCCCAAGCTAACCATGTCGTGCGCTGCCTTGCCGCGACGACCATGCCAGGCTCATGCGCCAGCCTCTCGCATGTGTGCTCGCTCCTTGGCCCGGTCCTGCTGCGCGCCCGTACTTGCTCCCGTCACGTCGCCTACGTGTAGCTCGTGTCACGCCTGCGCTCTACCATCACCACGCGTCACCGACACGCCCACGCGCACCCGTCACGTCGCTGAGCAAAGCACGGGTGTCAATGCCTCTTGCGTCACTAATGTAAGATTTGATCTGATCACCCATTATGTAAACTTTATTCGTTGTGGGTTATTTAAACTTGGTTATCTAATATTAATATTAGAATAATTTATGCAATGCATGAGTTGATTTAATATTGTATCTATGAGCACTATTTAATAATTCAAAGAATGATGCAGTGAAATCATGATGATTCTGGATCGACAAAATCTGGGTCCGACACTAGGGTGGTGATCGGTTCGGCTGAAAAGCTCATGGCTTATGGCTGAAAACACTGTATTTGGTGAAAAAATCAGAATGGTGAGGTTTATTTAGCATAATTAAATTTAAAAAAATTAAAAATATAAAAAATATGTTAGCCCATTACGTATAATACAAACAAATACGGGAAAAAAAGAACCGGCAAAAAAGCTCAACAAAAAGCCAAAAGTTCAAAAAAAAAAACGAAACTTATGAATAATGAAAAATAAGCCAGAAACCAGAAGTTGAAGCTGAATTGATCACAACCACCTTCTTTTTGCATTTAGTGCATTATTATTTTTCCAAAATAATGGAGCAATTCGCAGAGTTGAGACTAAACATCCAGCCAAACCCAATTTTAGGGGTCAAAACACATCAACCAAACAAAATATTAAATGGCTGTACAAGTTAAGAAACTCAATGAAGGCGTACGATTGTGTTGACACGGTGGTCTTTGCTTTGCCGGCCGTCGTCCTGTCGTGTTCATGGATACCCTGAGGCGAGGCAGTCCTCCCAGAACTTTCGGTCCTCCTCCCGCCGCGCCGCCACCCGCGTCGGGTCCTCCTCCTCCTCCTGCCGCTGCTGCGCACGAGCCGCCGGCGGGTACACGGCGCCGGCCGCCGCTAGTCGTGTCCACCAAACGCTCCCCTTGTTGATCTCCTCGCCGTCGTCTTCGTCATGGAGTTGCTGGTAGCACTCGTCTCCTTCGACGCAGCTGCTGCAGCCATCGTCGTCCTCGTCGCCGACGAGGTCGGTCGCCGTCGGCCGGTGGTACGGACACGACTCCGCGACGCTCTCGCTCTCGTCGTCGTCGGCGGGGACAACGACGCCGGCGTGGGATCTTGCGAGCGCGAACTGCGGCTGAGAGGTGGGCGTTGGAGGGGCGCGCGGCGGGCGTACGGTGGCCATCGGAGGCGGGAGGAGGAGGGTCAGGGAGACGTGTGACTGTGGAGGCGAGATGGACGAAAACTGAAAACCGTAGGTACTTATAGCACACGACCGCGCTTGCACGATTTTTAAAGGATAAATGAAATGGTATTCGTAGTTACGCGTATCATGGTTTGAAAGATGGTCTGAAATAAGGTTGGTTTAAAGATAAAAATGTCTTGTATGATTTATTTTCTATTTCACCATAGGCGGCTTTATATTAGTAGGTCATTGGATCATTCAAACCCCTACATTATTTTGAAAGAAAATGTTACCTTCAGTAACCACCCAACTCGACGACATTCAGACGAAACCTGCACCTAAAAATATCGGTTTATAAATTGATTGAACCTATTCTAGAAGCACCACTTTGACCCGTTAACTTCTCTCGTAGAGACTACTAAGTCTTTGATGGAGTTCTCGGGTAGATTCTTTGGACCGATAATTTATGGTTTAAATATTTAAATTTTGGTTGTTTATAAGAAGCAGTACGTAGAGGAAAATAGTTATATGTGATTTTAGTCAGTATAGCTGAATTTATTACATTTTTTACTATAATTTTTTTTATTAATTTTGTCGAAAAATCGTATCATTTAAAAGTTAGCTACTATAAACAGCATAAACATAAGTTGAATTTAAACTTAAAAGAACCGGACCTCGTTCATGTGAAAAAAAAATACTCGTGTTAGTCGTGTTATACTCCATACGGTGTGTTTATAATTTCTAGGTGGATAAACTAATCAGCTGCAGCGCATTGCGAAACATACGGCTCTTGCTATCTCCGATGCGTGCCAGCTTTGGCCCCTCTAGGAGGGTTGACCCCGGTTGCGCTTCTAGAAGCCAAATGACGTCCAACCTTTTGACTCCACCTGTCTGCTCGATATTACTACCCCTTTGGGGAGCGATCAATTTTTCACTATTCATAAATTTCGTCTTTTTCTGAACTTTTGGCTTTTTATTGAGCTTTTTTGCCGGTTCTTTTTTTTCCGTATTTATTTGTATTATACGTAATGGGCTAACATATTTTTTATATTTTTAAATTTTTTAAATTTAATTATGCTGAATAAGGCTCTGTCAGCTACAGTGCTTTTTTCAGCCAGCTACAATGTTTTTAACCATAAATCATGAGCTTTTCAGCCGAACTGATCACCACCTTGATCTTGTCCTAAAAAACAGCACACACATCATACTTCATACAATGATACAACTAAAAAAACCCGATAGCTTGTACCGTGTACGTCCACTCAACGTACTCCCTTTTCAAGATACGCGTACGTGCACTCAACGTACTCCCGTTTCAGGATACTCCGACCCTTTTGATTTGTACCAATCAAATTTTATAATCTTCAATCAATAATATTTAGATTGATCATATTAAAATGTAGTAAAATAATATTATTAGATTTATCATAAAAAATGCTTTTGTAATACTATAATTTTATAATATTTTATAAATATATTACTATAAAATTAGCGGTCAAAGTTTAATTTTAAAGACCTTAAAAAATCAATAGTGTCAAATATTCTGAAATAAGTGAGTACTCCACTGTGATTCACCTAGTCAATCACCTTCGTAGATTCACCGAGTGAAAATATCAGCGTTCGTACATGAGCAGAGTTGCATCGACGAATTCTCTTGTGCGTAGGTAAAATTTTTCTCTTGAAAATAGAAGAGATTTGTGTTTTATTCATTAAGAAAAAGAAAAAGAGTGGTACATATTACAAGCCTAAAAAAGACCAACATAGAAAATTAAAAATATAATTCTAAAAGTCCATAAAGATGAAAGTCTGTGGCTAACACACCTAACACTGATTAAAATGTCAACCACATTTAATAAACACTAACACAAATTATCATCACCATCCATCACATCCACAACCCGGCTACTGACCTCACCATAGCACGTCTCATGCCAGCATAAACGACTTGACAGCGTATGGTTAATGGCCCGACACTTCGATTCGTCTGCTTTTGGGGTCGACCACAAGTTTCTCCCCTTTCCATAGAGTCTTTATTGAGTTTTATGCACCAACCAATTCACCCAAAAGCTTAAGCTGATGAGGAAAGATAGGCAATTCACTTATACTTCAACACTCCTCCTCACGTGTAGACTCTCTTAGGCCTAATACGTGGAATAGAAGTGGACTGTAATTAATTTTTTTAATTGCGTCAACCAGGTCTTGAACTCAAGACCTCTTGGCTCTGATACCATATTGAGTTTCATGCACCAATCAATTCATCTAAAAGTTTAAACTGATGAGAAAAGATAGACAATTCACTTATATTTCAACAGTCTTGACGTGGAGGTTAAAAAGATGGGCGTCCTGGTTCCGGACCTTGTCAATTTCGAGCCGAAATGCATGCACGTTCCTGCGCCGGTTCAATCAGATCTCACCTTCGCAAATGTCAAATACGGCCGTCCGTTTGTCTATTCTTTTTTTTAATCTTTTTTGCTTCTATTTTTATCTTTTAGCTTTTTCCAAAAAAAAAAACCAAATATCAAAAGGAAACAGTCTGTCGAAGTAGATTCTCTAAACGGCTTGTTAAACTTAAAACCGTGTACATCATCTATATCGACATCTTTACCGACCACTGTCGTATCAAAAAGTATAGATAAAAATTATCAATCACAACAAAAAACCATCAGTTATGGGAAAAAAACACCACCCGATAACTTCAAGTGACACTGCTGCATGCTTACATGAAAAGAGAGTGGGTGACTGATTATTAATTACGCTCAAAACATGTTCTAGAATCTAGCTTACCAACCCTGTTGATCTGCGGTTTGCTTGTGAGTGAGATAGTTTTAGTTTGACTAAACGACACTAAGCCCAACCACTGACATACACCTAACGTGGGTCAATGCACGCTACAATGCTTAATGAATGAATTAAGAAGATTTTTTTGCCCTTAGAAAAAGAGAGAGAAAGGGATAGAGAATATAAAGGCTTTAAACACCAACAGAAAAAGAAAAGGAAATGGCAACTGATCCAAAGGAAGCTTGTCTCATAGGCACATGCCACGCTAGTAGCTATTAGAAATTAGGTCTATAGAAGTGTGAGATCTATTTTCTATAATTCTAAAGTATGTATGATTTAGTATTATATTACTTATTCAATTGTAGGGAAGACAATTTATAAAGTGGAATCATTGCCACTCTTAAAACATATGATACACGGAATGAGGATGGTATGAGGAGGATTTTAGCTAAATACATACATATGTGCACATGTATTCATGTATTTTCGCATGAAAAATCACATGACTTGTGACTCATGACCGACCCGTAACGTGGCGCCCCACTTAGCCAACCAAGTCCACCTTTCCTTTTGAGAACCGTGCATTTCTCTCTCCTTTTGAACTGTCTAGGAGCTGATAAACACTACATAAATATAATTATGTGGTTTGATGGGCAGTTACCAGTGTTTTAATTCTATTTAATCATGGAAGTTACTAGTGAGTGATTGTAGCATCCTTAAAAGGACCTAGAGATATCTAAAAAAATAGATAGAATTCCTTCTCCATTCTTCCACCTCTTCTTTGGATAGATGTGCTATAGTATCAAGTTGCTCAACCACACCGGCCTTTATTCTTGGCGTGTATCGGGAAGGGAGGAGAGCGGGATCTCCAAATCATTGTTGCAGAGAGAACCCGCATAGGTGGCAATAAGGTTTCTAGGATTATAACGTCTTACATTTCTTTTATGCAAATATGGAACCTTATTATCTGATTTCCTTAGAAAATACCTCCTCCTTGTTTTAAATTTGTTATAACCCTTATTTTGAGGTTTAAAATGTTTTCTACCTTAGGGTCTATCCTCTCCATATGTTAAAGGTATTTGGACTATTTTATTACAAAAATTGTAATCAGCATATTTCATGGATCGTTGAGCTTGTATATTAGTGCATATTTTTCTTAATTGCTTGAACACAAATGTCATAGCTTGAGATATATTGATGACTACACCTTCTGTTTCTTTTTTATATTCATCAAAAATCATGCTTCCTAATGGATCAGGTAATTTGTTAAAGTACCTTTCTACTATGCCTTTATTGTATCCTTGTTTAGCCGTAGTGGCATTATATAAATAGTGTTGGGAGAATTCTTTTATTCCTTTCCAACTTGTTAATGTTAACTTTTCTATTTCTCTTAACCTTTCATTCTGTAATGTTGTATACCCTAATTCTGGGTCTTCTGCTATAACAATATTTGATATTATGTTTGCACAGTTGTTTGGGTTGCTTCCTGCTCTTTTTAATTCTTCGTAGAGGTTGGGATTATTTTCTACCCATTGTTCCCATAAAACTTTCATGGATTCTCCTAGGAATGTTTCTAAGTATGTTAACATATCTTCAACTTTATTTCCTATATTATGCTGATTTTGTATATATCTTTGTGCTATAAGACCTTTCCATATACTTATAATATTTGGCCAATCTATAGGATCATGTGCAGCTAAGTTTAATATTGCCCCATCACTTTTATAGTTTTGGAATTTTATGGCTTTTTCAAAATCTCTTCTCTTAGAACCCATATATCTATATTGTTCAGGGATATAATTATATATATAATCTTCCTTCTCTGGAGGCCATCTTCCTACTACTCTAGATGGTCTCTCCATTTCTCCTTCATTTTTTACTGAACTTTCACCATATCTTCTTTTCTTTCCTCCTCCTATGTCTACTTCCATGGCTTCCATGGCATTATCCAAATTATGTAAACCTATCTCATCTAAGGAATCTATAAAATCTTCATATTGTTCTGCATTGATTATATTTTCTTCCTCGTTGAATATTGAATTATCTTCCTCATAGCTTTCTAATAATATTTTTTCATTCTCCTCCCACTGTTCTTCTTCACTTACTAATTGGGTTTTTGTAGTGTATTTATTTTCAATTGCCTTTTTGCCAGTAATTTGTTCCTTCTCATCTGTTCGTAATTCTGAATGACTTATGGCTAAATATTTATCCTTTTTTAATCTTCTTAACCTAGATAATTCTCTATGGAAATAGATTTCTTTATCTTTTAATTTAGGCCATTCACTTTTCATAACATTACTATATTCTTCAGATATATGCTTTAACTTATCTTCACAATACTTTATTTCACTGTCTAAGTCTAATTTTTTCCATGAATTCGGAAATATTATTTCTCTGGTGAGCTGAGTTTGGCTATGGAGAAATTTGAGACCATAGAGAAGTGTTCCCTTTGGGTGGAACTGCCTGGGGTGACGATAAACATTTATCCTATATGATTATGATTAGGAATGCTTAGGGAAAGATTAGCTACTTCTGAAGCAAATTAGTGAGAAATATGGTGAGTACCGAGTAGGATTTATACACACACACATACATATACATATATACATACATACATTCATATACATACATACACATAGACATATACATATACATATATACATGTGTGTATGTATATGACGCTGAAATGTGGTATCATGGTATCTGGACGCCAAGCCTTCCTGCTTTTGAATTGCTTTTAGATGCGTGCAAGTACAATGATATATAATATATCACGTAAACCCGTTAACATTCATTAATTTAAAAAAGTATCAATTTTGAAACGAATTCATTGATTTAGCATGATGAATTAATTATGGATGGAAAGACTTAATCATAGATAAAAATTCTCAATTATTGATGCTACTGTGGCAGATTGGTGCGTGGATTCAACTTTGATTAATTACCTTGGTTAATTAAAGTGGAATTGATTAGTTCATGAAAACTTTTGAGTCACGGCCATGCATGCAAAACGTGAACACCTCTAATTTATTCCTCACCGATCCCCTATACAAATCAAAACCTCCACGCAAATACACCCTATAAGCACTCACGTAATCCTCTATGGCCGGCACACCTACTCACCTCCATCTATCTAACACCTTGATCAACTCGGCTTCGGCTTCTGACTTATTTTTTATTATTCATAAGTTTCATCTTTTTCTGAACTTTTGGCTTTTTGTTGAGCTTTTTTACCGGTTCTTTTTTTCCTGTATTTGTTTGTATTATACGTAATGGGCTAACATATATTTTATATTTTTAAATTTTTTAAATTTAATTATGCTAAATAAGTTTCTGTCAGCTACAGTACTTTTTTCAATCAGCTACAATATTTTCAACCATAAGTCACGAGCTTTTCAGCCGAACCAATCACCACAGATCACACGTCAAAAGCTCCCATCCCATGCGGCCGCCATAGACGCGTGGAGGACGGAAGGAACACGCGTAATTGGAGCGCCAATATCTCTAGCAGCCGCCGGCACCCGCTGACCAAAACCCCAAAAACGATACAAACTTCTTTACTCACCGATATTTAGCTTTTAAAAGCTGTTTTTAATTTATTTATAATAACTAGCGTTTAGATAAAATATTTTTTCAAGATAAGATCTACTAGTTAATTGTAGTACATACTTTACTAACTTCATTTATATCGACAAAAATCGTACGTGAGTTTCTGTTACTTTGTAATCTCTCGTACAAACAGCCTAAAAGCCACAGGCACAATCAAAAACCACAAACTGCAGCCAAAAAAAAAAAAGCCCGTAATCACAAGCCGCCGTAAAACTTTTTATTCATGGATGTCTTGGCCTCTCTATAGCTGCATGACTCAAAAGCTCTCGGCCAGCTTGTTTAACATATGCGTGTCCGATTCCGTTTCTAATTTCTATCCGGCCGCTACATCACACTACGAATCCTAACTCCGTACGGCCAGCAGTCCTAGCCGAATACACAAAGATGAGTTCATCTATGAAGCCCCACATCTAACACAGGTGCATCCAGCTGCACCCATATCAGCCGGCCCATTTACCACATCCAGAGTTCCGGCACACTACTTTTCAAATGACCCAAAATTCTTATATAACATGGATTTGTTTTTTGGCTTTTGTCATATGTCGTAACGTACCTTCATAGCTCTAACATGCATCGTGCTTCTTTGATCTCCATGTACCCCAATTCGAGTACGTCTATCTCCTCCAGCATCCTCGACCCTTTAGACATGACTTCGTATCAAGCTATCTCCTGGTCCTCGCTGTAGACCACAATCGTCTCCGAGTTATCTACACATACAAAGACTAAACCAACATATTTTCCGGCACAAGTTATTTCCAACTTGACTGACATTAGTTCACACACCTCAAATAACATCAATAATTAAAATTATCAATTATTTATCATTATAAATTCTAGATCTAATCACATGGTCCAACCGTTGTAGGCAGCCTATAGGAGCTCAGTTACCAAACAGGACTAACACAGTCTGAATTTTAAGATCAGGCATTTTAAATAGAGGCAGCCCTCTCTGATGACCAACAATGGGGAAGAAAAGAATAGATGAACTATTTGTTACCTCTAATTTGTTGGAATTACACTCATTAGGCTTATATTGCTTCTCATCATGCTCTACAGAAAAAGTGAGAAAGTTGAAATGGTGGTTCATTCAAGGGAACGCGATTCTCTAATAGCTTTACCACACTCTTGAGGTCTGACACTAGCATCTCAAGTTTTCCGTTTGTCATGTTCATTAGATCTTTCAATTCTGAATCCATTGTTGTGCAAAATCCTTCAGTCTGATAGCCATCATGTAATTGACAATATTAGAAAGAGTAAAAGATGGCTACATAACGGAAGTAAGGTTGTTTTCTGGAGCACAATAATTTTAAAAATGAACAGATTGGCTTGAGTCAGATAATGAAACTGTCTTTTTTTTTTTTGTTAAACTTCTACTGTTGACTCTAGCACTAGACGAACGAATAGCTAAATGAAATGTTGCTCTAGCACCAGACAAACCATAGCTAAATGAAGAATTTTTTGTACGGATAATCCAGTTTTTATTCGAAATTACAGAAATATACCCACGGAATTTTTTTTACAAAAATAGGCTCCAGTCGCCCAATGGTTGGGCGACTCGAGCCTTTCGCCCAATCCAACAGCGACAACTGGAAAATCGCCAAACCGTTGGGCGATTAATTGCAGTCGCCCCACCGTTGGGCGACTTTCATCCAGTCGCTCTCCCATTGGGCGACTGTATGAAAGTCGCTCAATGGTTGGGCGACTGCACCCAGGCCCCCGAGAGAAAAAAGAGAGGAAAGAGTCCATCTTTGCCGAAATTCGGAAAGTGCATCAAACCTTCGCCAAAAATAGTGAAAATTGGTGGAGCTGTTCTTCATACATCCCACAGCCTCTAGAAAAAAATTTGAGCAATTTCGGCCACGGGATCAAAAGTTATAGCATTTTCAGTCTGTTTCCGACACACCTTCAGTAAAACGGGCATAACTTTTGCATACGGTGTCCGTTTTCGACGTTCTTGTACTCGTTGGAAAGCTAACGACGAGCCCAATCCAATAAAAATGACCGGATTATGCTAGTCGCCCTCCAAGACCTCGAAAATCGGCCATCTTTGGATCTAAACCTGCGTCGTAAGTTTTTGGTTTCTGTTTTTGTCCTTTTTCTTGGTCTTTCTTTCAGAATTTGGATTTTGTTTCAACTGAAAAGTTGTAGATCTCATCGAAACCTTTCAAATAAGTATATATAAGCCATATAGAACTTTGCTATTTTATCTTTTCAGACTAGTTGTTATATTGCATCGGTATATAAAACGATCGGTACATACGGTTTTTGTCGGCCCCTGAGTGCAGTCGCCCAACCATTGGGCGACTGCATGAAAGTCACCTAATGGGAGGGCGACTGGATGCAGTCGCCCAATGGGAGAGCAACAGGAACTCTATCGGCCCCTGGTTGGGCGATAGGCTCCAGTCGCCCTCCCATTGAGCGACTTGATCCTATTTTTGTAAAAAAAAAATTTCGCGGGTATATTTCTGTAATTTTGAATAAAAAATAGATTATCGGTACCAAAAATTCGCTAAATGAAATGTAGCTCAGCTCCTTCATTAGCCCATCAGCTCAATAAACCATTTTTCTACAGTAAATAATCATATTTACTTTGACTTCTATAAACCGTTTTTCTATAGTAAAGAGCTTTTCAAAAATAGCTAGTTTTTAAACGAAGTGTCTTTTTAAGACGGGGTCTATTAGTCGATTTGTAGTACACACTATAGTGACTTTATTTATATCAGCCAAAATCGTACATAAGTATCTCTCTATAAGCTGTTATTATTTATAAGCTAAAGTTAAAAACTATCGGCAAAATTCAATATAAACGTGCCCATAATCAGAGAATTTTTCTGGAAGCACACTAGTGTATAAAGTGAAGCTTTTGTCGGCTCATATAATATCATAACGTAACATAATACTATCATGAGTTCTGACTGAATTTACCTATCGATAACATAATGTAATAGAATAGTTCAGATATTAATAAAGGAGAAGCCAAGCACAAAGAAAAGGTATTTGACGTTTATTTCGCCTCAGACATGACTTCTATCAATTATCTATGATGCATTAAGAGCAAGTATTATAAGAGGTTGTAAGCTGGCTGTATGCTGAGGTGGAGGAGAGAGAAGAGAGGTGGGTTGTAAGCTTACAGCCAGCTGAAGCACAAGAACCAAAAAACTTTGTGAGAGGAAGGGGTAGATCATCTGACCTTGGTGGTTGTAACTACTATATGAGTAGGCTGATAAGTGGGCTGTAAGTATCCATACAGCCAGCTGAAGGCTGTATTATAAGACTTGCTCTAAGAAATCGTAGCGCTTCGGCAATGTTGGATCGTTGATGGTAATTAAAGGGGTTAAATGATTACCCTCTGCATGAACGTTTTTTCTCCAAAATCAACTGCGTTCTAATTTTTCAACCTGTAAATATAGCAAAAACACAAAAACAAGAAGATAGCCAAAAGATAAAAAGAAATTGAGGCCGATGCTCATAAAAAGAAATTCACCGGCCGATGCAGCTGCCCATGCTCGGCCGCCATGCTTTCCGAATCGATCACAGATGCGAATTCCAAGTCCGATCACCAATCCAGATACTTAGGGCATCCACAATGGTTAACTATAAGCTAGATGATGTAATACTTTTACATATATGGAGGAGAGAGGCAAGAGGGGTTGTCTCTCATGCAAGAGCCAACCTTGCACGTGCTCCTAGGCAAAACAAATAAATGTAGATGAAAGAGAAAGAGAGAGTATGATAAAAATATATTATCTTAAGAGATGACTTATAGTTAATCTATTGTGTTTGCTATCTCTAGCTTGTCTATTAGTTAGCTAATAGATAACTAGTTGACTCTATTATTGCACGTGCCCTTATGGTGTGTTTGGTTTGGAGTTAGGTAAGGATGGAATGAATCCATCTCTGTTTTTAAGGATGGAACCGTCCCCATCCCTATTTGTCTCTGGAACCAAACACATTATTGGAGGCAGGTAGCGAGGAAGAGGGACAAGCCCATCCCCTCATTTTTTAGGGATAGGCATCCTCAATTTAGGGGAATATTCCCGGGATATTCCCCAAAGGGGATGGACTTTGTCCCTGCTGACTCCAATCCAAACAAGTCTAAATCTGAGATCGTCCGTCCCATCCCCTATTGTCCCTAGAACCAAACACCAGCCGCAACAAATAGTCAAAGCAAAAAGAAACTTAATTAGCACTACGTAATCACACCTAAGCAAAAAGAAACTTAATTAGCACTACGTAATCACACCTCACGATACAAGAGAAAAAGCCTCCCAGTATTGATGTGATGGATGGTTATAGCCTCGTGCTACGCAGTCTCTTCCTATCTTGGAACTTGCTTCTTCTCTCACCTAGAAGGGCAAAGAAACAAACAATTGAACACCCAAGAAAATTTGCGTGGGTGAGCGTGCAAAACGACGCCGATGGACGCCGAGGATGGCATCGGCGCACAACAGAAACGTGTCACCAAAATTTTTCTCAGAACCGACCTATAGTTTTATTTCTAAATCACTGTAGCTACAAAGTGCCCTCCTGATATCTCTAAACCCTAGCACAAAATTAACATATTTAAAAACCACATGTTAGCCTCGAACCCTATCTCTATTTATAGTTTAGAACCTAAAACATGGGTTTATTCTAAGCCCACGAGTTTTAATCTACTTCTAACAAATAAGAAATCCGAAACCCTTCATAATAAGGATTTTTCAAAATTCTAACTTTTCCAACTCGTCATGTGTCAAAGCCTCTAGGACCGCACCTCCCATAGCTTCTCTACGCATCATCCATCTTTGATCTCCACGTGCTCCAGCATGAGCCCGACCACCTTGTGACATCCTCGACCGCCTAGACCTTAGATTTTCCCTCCTAGTCCTGATCCTCCTCGTCACTGATCATGACCATTTCCATGTCCAATCTGCACATGCAAAGACCAAAGAATGTTTTTCCAGCATAAGTTCTCTCTAACTTGACCAACATTAATCCACGCACATATGCCACACACCTCAAATGGCATACCCAACATTGTCAATTATTCATCATCTACATTGTCAATTATTCATCTCCAAAAATCCTAGACCTAGTTACATGGTCTACCAGGCAGGGATTTGGGTATCAGAAAGGTAGATGTATAACCCGTAGCATTCGCCAGATCTCCAGTTCCCATAGTTTCTATGTCGGTATTTTGGCAGTTCTATTCATTTGAGCAGGAAAAATGATAGAACAATGCAGATAAAAGACAGTGGCGGAGTCAGGATTTAAATAATGGGGTGCAAACTTAAGACAAATCCATTCTAAGACAACCTTGTCGTCGCGCACACCTTGGACTGCAGCTATGCCAGCTTCGACGCCAATGTGGCCAATCGTCATTTCACGGTTAACCCGGAGTAATGCGGTTGAGAAAAATCAAAACAATATATCTATGAATTGGGAAGCACGGGATTAAGACTTGGCTCAATGACTTCTTTGGTTTACCTTTTCCTCTCTGGTGCCTACTAGTCGCTGGCAGTGGCAACGATGAGCTACGCGTGAGCAGAGCCGTGTGCCTGAGCTTGAGCTCGTCTACTGCACTAGGGCAGAAGCTTAAACGATGTGGCCGATTGGGGAATCTCTGGTGGGGGTGGCTGAACGATTGAAGAAGTGAGGATGGCGTATACACTTGGGCTAATAGGCTTGATTTGTTGTCTATTGGGTGTAATGGGCAGCCAGGAGTATATTAGTATATGTAGCGTATATTTTGTGTATTAAAGGAGGTATATATTGTTTTTTTACATAAAAATTTTGGACATACAACTGTATCCCATGCATCAATATGGCTCCGCCAATAAAAGATCACCTGGTAACCAAGTCCATTATATGAAGGAACAAATCCCATTAGTGGTACTACAAATATTGAGTGCTGGGATCAAGATCAGCTCTTAAGAAGTTAGAAGCTTGAGGCTGAGCTTTCTGTGCCTTTCTTTTTCGGTGTCAGCCCACTTAACAACCAAAGTAGCATTTGAACCCTGCAGAGACATCATGAGGTATTGCCACAGTATTTTCGAAAATTGAGTAAAATGGCATTCCATGTTTCAGAAACAAATTAAACTAGGATTCAAAAAGAAAAAGAAAGAAAGAAATCAGGCTGGAATATGCTTTTATGTTTTCTGTCCCTTCCGAGAATCAAATTAGAATTTTTATGATCTACAGTAAGTATATGTAATACAGCTGCAATATCAGTTATAATTTTAGTTATTAAACCTTTTGGGACTACCACCACCACTACTACCACCACCACCACCACGACTGCGACCGCTACCGCTACTACACATTTTCATTTTCGCTTCAACACACCATGATACGAAGTTATGAATAATCGCAGGAAACATTCTAAAAAATGTGATTTGCACAAGGACAATACAACCCTTCAAATATCGTAGAAAAAACTATGGACTAATTTTGCTTCAAAGATTGATTTGCTATGAATTATGATTGACAACTGCTTTTCATAATAAAGATAACCAATTTTGCAGACACAAGAACTATGGAAAAGATTCAGAATTATAAAATGCTTACATCCAACAACACGTGCTTGCCATTCAAAGCTTTAATGGATGCTCTAGTATTTTCTTTGCTCTTAAAGTTCAAAATAGTACATGATGATGCATCAAAAAGAAAGTTTAATGGTGTGAACTCTAAAGCATCATCTTTCACTTACCAGAGATAAAATGATGCACTGCAGTAGGTTATACCTGTTCTTGTTTTTTGTGGGCCTTTCAGTAGTTTTAAATCTCTAATATTTCTGTACTTTGAAAACAATACAGACATTTTATGCTCCTTTACACTCCTTGGAAGCATACCGACTAAAAGCTTATGTCCTGTAAGTTAGAGGCATTCAGGCAATCATTTCAGAGTACGAATTTTTTGTTCTTGAAACCCCACTTCAGAGTATGACACCAACAGGGTTCCGGTCGCGGATGACGGTGGCGCCGTCGGCGAGGGCCGCCTCGCGGAGCACGGCGAGGAGCTGCTCCGCGGTCATGCTGCGGGGCACCTGTCCGACGAACAGCCTCACCTTCTCGTCCGCCTACCTTCCGGCCATTGCCTGCCTGCCGTGGTGGTGATCTCGGAGCCGGAGGCGTCCTGACTCCTCCTGTGCCCTGTCCGTCTCTGTTCTTTGGTACAGTTGTGCCATCCTCGTTCCTGCTTGGGCTTCCTCTCTCTTTGAAGAGGAAATGATTGTGTGCGAGAGCAGTGCATTAACGATGATCGTAACGAAGCAAGCGTATCCTGTGCATTTGGCTAGAGTAATCTCGCGCTGGTGGCGACGAGAGGGGAGAAGTGACGTCGTAAGCGCAGTCCTTTGATCCTCTCTGGTCTTTCCTTTTTGCTGCTAGCTTTTGGCTTGGGGGAAGCAGGAGTGAGGACGGCTTTCTGGACGGACGCGGTTCGAGTCAGTCCATTGTTCCAGCGCACAGTTCGGGACGTGGCAGCAATTAGCACTACAAGAATGCCAAAATTGCAATGGGCAGACCGATCAGCACAGGGCATTTGGTCTAGTGGTATGATTCTCGCTTTGGGTGCGAGAGGTCCCGAGTTCGATTCTCGGAATGCCCCTTTTTTTCCCCCATCTTGTTTCCGTTTTTGCAGGAAAAGTCAGTCCTTTTTTTTTTCTGTGGGGGAAATTATGTCTTATCTCCTTCGGACGGACACAGTTAGAATTTTTAGAATTGATCAGTAATTAATGATGCAAAATGATACGATTAGATGCTTTATTACTATTTGAAACGGTACAAGATTAGAATTCAGCATAAGCGAAACTGCTACTCTGAATTCAGCATATATATATATATATATATATAGTAAAAGTATTGATGACTCCTAGGTGTTCGGACTCCTTATTCCGGAGCCGTCCGATCGCGCACGCTGGGAAAAGACGATTAACGGGTTGGGATTCGGACTCCTTATTCCGGAGCCGTCCGATCGCGCACGCTGGGAAAAGACGATTAACGGGTTGGGAGGGGCTAGACCCGTTGATTGGGCCAAATTGGAATCTCACTCGGTCACACTTCTTTCTCCAAATCGCGCATTCCCCCGTTCTCGCCTCTCTCCCCAAATCGAGCGCGGATGCTTCACCCGCGTCCATGTATTGGAGTCGACGACCAAGTCGCGTCCATGTATTGGAGTCGCCGCGCAGCTCAACCTCACCGTCCGCGCCGAGCCGGACCCGCGCTTCTTGTTCGAGTTCGACGGCGAGCCCGAATGCAGCCCGCAGGTGCTCCAGGTGCAGGGCAGCATGAAGCAGCCCATGTTCACCTGCAAGTTCTCCTGCCGCAGCACCAGCGACCTCCGCTCCCGGTAAGTTCATCCCTCATCGTCCTCATGGCAACCAATTCAGTGCGGTGTCGTCCAAATCACGCAAATGTGGCACCATTCTGACCAAATTCGTGGATTTTTGTTTGATCCAGATCAATGCAGTCGGAGCCGGGGAGTGGCGGGCGCAACTGGCTGACGGCGTTCGGTTCGGAGCGTGAGCGGGCGGGGAAGGAGCGGAAGGGGTGGTCAGTCACGGTGCACGATCTGTCGGGTTCGCCGGTGGCGCTGGCCTAGATGGTGACGCCGTTCGTGGCGTTGCCCGGCTCTGACCGGGTGAGCGGCTCCAACCCGGGTGCCTGGCTGGTGCTCCGGCCTGGCGACGGCACGTGGAAGCCGTGGGGACGCCTGGAGTGCTGGCGCGAGCGCGGCGCCGGCGCGGTCGGCGACAGCCTCGGGTACCGGTTCGAACTCCTCCTCCCGGACCCCACCGGCATGGGTGTCGGCGTGTCCGTTGCCGAGTCCAGCATCCCGGCGTCCAAGGGCGGCCGCTTCGCCATCGACCTGACGGCGGCGCAGCCCTTCGGCCGGAGCGGGTCCCCGGGGTGCAGCCCCCGCGGCAGCGGCGACTTCGGGTACGGGCTGTGGCCTTTCGGGAGCTACCGCGGGTTCGTGATGTCTGCGGCAGTGCAGGGCCAGGGGAGGTGCAGCAGGCCGACGGTGGAGGTGGGCGTGGCGCACGTGGGGTGCGCGGAGGACGCGGCGGCGTTCGTGGCGCTGGCGGCGGCGGTGGACCTGAGCATGGACGCGTGCAGGCTCTTCTCGCACCGGCTCCGCAGGGAGCTCTCGCAGTCGCGCTCCGACCTGCTCCGGTGACCATGCGATGAGATTGCAACCAAAACAAACAATTGTACAGCGGTAGTGGCGGCGTACGTGGAGAGAGAGAGAGAGCGAGAGGTGTTTGCGTTGTTGCTTCGTTCTGGTCTCTTTTCTTTTGCTTTGCGTGATGATATTGGGATCACTCCTTGTGATTTCTGGGTGTGTTGTTAGTTTTAAGTCTTCTAGGTGCTTTTTGAAGTGTAGAAGAAGAAGAAGATGGCGATCGATGGATCAATCAGTAGGCAGCGAGTCGTGTCGCGCGTGTTTATGTCTTCGATTTACGACAACATTTGTGTGTGCAAACCTACGGACGGACATTTGTATACTAGTTCGGAGTTGCGTAACATTTTAAGACAACATTTCATATCTGATTCAACTAAAAAAATTCTCACAATATTTCGACCCAAACCAATATCTGGATGTGTAAATTCGCCGCTCAAAATCATTCACTGCGACATACCCGTTTTCTTACGCCATTTGTCTCCATGACAAATTCAACAAGAATTTATGGCTCGATTGATACGAAAATTTCACATAATATTTTTTCCTTTAGTGCTAACATTTTGTATAAATTCACCGCTCTAACGATTGTAGTCTGATTAAATCAATAATTTTAAGATATCATTTTGATGTCCGATTGTACGCGTTTTTAAAAAGCTGTTCATATGCATCATCCATTTAATAAAGCATTTTGTTGTCTGATTGAGTAGAAAAATTCACAAAAGATTCTCACCTTACCTGATAACATCTCATACAAATTCGCCGCTCAGAATCATTTCGTGCGTTGTATAAAAATTAATGAAAGTTAACACATTTTTCTTATGCCGTAAGTTACTATTATGCATGCATACCCTCTCAAGCTTTCCGTACAATAGCTTTGCACGTTGTGGATGGTTATTTGCTCAAATTTTATCTCAACTTTTCCTTTTGAAACATGATCATCCTTAATGTTTATATGGATAATATCTGGACGTGTAAATTCGCCGCTCAAAATCATTCACTGCGACATACCCGTTTTCTTACGCCATTCGTCTCCATGACAAATTCAACAAGAATTTGTGGCTCGATTGATACGAAAATTTCACATAATATTTTTCCTTTACTGCTAACATTTTTGTACAAATTCACCGCTCTCACGATTGTAGTCCGATTAAATCAATAAATTTAAGATATCATTTTTGATATCCGATTGTACGCGTTTTTAAAAAGCTGTTCGTATGCATCATCCATTTAATAAAGCATTTTGTTGTCTGATTGAGTAGAAAAATTCACAAAAGATTCTCACCTAACCTGATAACATCTCATATACAAATTCGCCGCTCAGAATCATTTCGTGCGTTGTATAAAAATTAATGAAAGTTAACAAATTTTTCTTATGCCGTAAGTTCACCAATTAAATTTTTTTTGACTATAATAGTCGATTTGAATACAACGATTCATCATACGTTTCACTTAATTATATTCCTATTACATACCTATTACATGTAAGAACGGTTTTGAATACCTATTACATGATAATTAATAAATCGCCAATACACATACCTATTCCACGGAAATGACACATTTAGCAGGAAAACTATGTATGGCAAATAATGATATATACAAATACATACTACCACATTAATTTAAAAGGTTCTAGACACATACCTATTTACACATTCATCCGGAAATCATGCGGGATTCATCATAGGACCAATTAAGATTTTTTTTTCTGGGTATAATACCCCATTTTCATATAATAAATCGAAGTCAACACATTCATTTTTTTCCTACACATTCACATCTAGCTATTGTTGCTCGCATTAGATGAAAACACCAAATAAGATTTTTACAATAAGCGCTCACATGGCGTAAAAATTCGATGCTATCAATCATTACAGGTGGCTTATAGGAAATAATGTAAGCAAACATACCCGTATTTTCTTTGCCGTTCGTGTAGTACAACCTAAGTTAGCTTTTGTTGTCTGATTGAGATGAAAAAAACACATAATTTTGTCACTTTAAATGCTTACAATACGCGCGAATTCGCCACTCTAAATCATTTTGTGCGACATCTAAAAACACATAATTTTGTCACTTTAAATGCTTACATTACGTACAAATTCGACACTCTTAATCGGTCCCTTTTTCATATAATAAATCGAAGTCAACACATTCATTTTTTCCTACGCATTCACGTCTAGCTATTGTTGCTCGCATTATATGAAACATCCAAATAAGATTTTTACAATAAGTGCTCACATGGCGTAAAAATTCGATGCTATCAATCATTACAGGTGGCTTATAGGAAATAATGTAAGCAAACATACCCGTATTTTCTTTGCCGTTTGTGTAGTACAACCATTTAAGTTAGCTTTTGTTGTGCGAATTCGCCAATCTATATCGTTCTGTGCGACATCTAAAAATTAATGGAAATAATGCAATTCAACATACTCTTTATTTAAAATAATTTCGTATGGATCATCCTTTTAATAAAGCATGTTGTTGTCTGATTAAGTTGACAAATTCACAAAAGATTCTCCCCTTACCTACTAACATCTCGTATAAATTCGCCCCTCATAATCAGTTCATGCGTTGATTAAAAAATAATGAAAGTCAACACATTTTTTATTATTCCGTAATAATATCACCAAAAAAATTTTCTGGGTATAATACTCCATTTGATCAATATGATTCATCATATATTACAAGTAATGATATTTCGCATGCACCGTACTAATTTAAATTTACACGTACAAACAATCATAATATAAATGCCGTATGGTTTTCCATAAATACTACATGTACTCCATTTTAATTAATACATGACCAATACACATACCTACTCTACGGTAATAGCAGCAAATATATATATGGCACCAAATGATCTTATCACAAAAATATTTTCACGTTACTTCAAAACTGGGTCGCTGGATATTTATGGAAAGCCGGAGATTTTCCATCGGACACGAACAGCACTCGTAGAAATCCAACTAGCAGCGGGATTCAAATGTGTACGAATAATTATGGCAATAAAAATCCGGATTGAAGTAATCAACGTGACTTTTGAATTGTAAGGCAAACACTATGCGCTAATGGATATACCCGTTAATCTCATACCTACTACAAACTAACACATCTCAATACGATCGAACGGTAGATAGGTTAGGAGTCTGGACTCCTAGGAGTCCCATTTCACCTATATATATATATATATATATATATATATATATATATATATATATATATATATATATATATATATATATATATATATATATATATATATATATATATATATATATATATATATATATATATATATATATATATATATATATATATATATATATATATATATTCTGTGGGGAAATTATGTCTTATCTCCTTCGGACGGACACAGTTAGAATTTTTAGAATTGATCAGTAATTAATGATGCAAAACCAAAATGATACGATTAGATGCTTTATTACTATGATACGATTAGATGCTTTATTACTATTTGAAACAGTACAAGATTAGAATTCAGCATAAGCGAAACTGCTAGTCTGAATTCAGCATATATATATATATATATATATATATATATATATATATATATATATATATATATATATATATATATATATATAGGAAAATTACATAAGGCACCATGGTGCCTAGGCACCAACATCCGATACACGTGTATGATTGATAATTTTTTTGAGTTTGGGTATGAAAATGTTTTATACCCTTGATATATTTATGGTAAGTAAGTTTTGAACTCAGTTCAAACTAGTTTGAACTACTTTTAAGTTCAATGCGACTACAGTGAGTATATACCATAAAAATAGTTCAAACTAATTAAACTGAAGTTGAATTTAATTTTTTTCGGAGTTTGACATCTCAAATATACTTTTTTATGGGTATATGAAGATACCCACATCAAACGTTGCGAATCTCAAAGCAAATCAACGGGTATTGATATTGGTGCCTAGGCACCATGGTGCATGAAACACTAGTCTATATATATATATATATATATATATATATATATATATATATATATATATATATATATATATATATATATATATAGAAAATTACATAAGGCACCATGGTGCCTAGGCACCAACATCCGATACACGTGTATGATTGATAATTTTTTTGAGTTTGGGTATGAAAATGTTTTATACCCTTGATATATTTATGGTAAGTAAGTTTTGAACTCAGTTCAAATTAGTTTGAACTACTTTTGAGTTCAATGCAACTACAGTGAGTATATACCATAAAAATAGTTCAAACTAATTAAACTGAAGTTGAATTTAAATTTTTTCGGAGTTTGACATCTCAAATATACTTTTTTATGGGTATATGAAGATACCCACATCAAACGTTGTGAATCTCGAAGCAAATCAACGGGTATTGATATTGGTGCCGAGGCACCATGGTGAATGAAACACTCGTCCTATATATATATATATATATATATATATATATATATATATATATATATATATATATATATATATATATATATATATATATATATATATATATATATATATATATATATATATATATATATATACACTTTTGAATTGACGTTATTGCCGTGCATGCGTGATCACTACTCGTTATTGCCATAAATAAACTTTTTTTGTCACGAACCAATAAATTTAGGTCTTTTTGCATGCACAATATACGTTGTATTTTACAATTTCTGAGTATATACCTTTAAAAAATTTGTGAGTATATACCTTATTTAAGATAATTCAATTGAGTTGAATATAAAAATTATTATTTTCTTATATACATGAACTTTTTGTCACGAACCAATTAATCTAGGTCTTTTCGCATGCACAATATACTTTGCATTTTACAATTTCTGAGTACGCACCTTTAAAAAAATTTGTGAGTATATACCTTATTTAGGCCTTCAACAATTTTTGTTGCGTGGTACAGAAAAGACTCTAGCGCGAATTTGTATGGCATGTAAGTTTACTTAATTAATTTTAAAGGAATACCGTCGAATTAATCTTTAAGAGGGTATATACTCACAAATTATCTAAAAAGGTATATACTCAAAAATGAATTTAATTTACTGTTAACAAAAAATCAAAAGAAAATCCCAACATACCATCATAAAAAGAAACAAATTGCCTAGTTCAAATAATTGCCAAATGAATTCATTGTCAACTGTATGAATGATTTATGGAAGCAATCTCACTTACCAAATCAAAATTCTTTAACGGGTTGGATCTCAAGTTATCTCTAGAAATATCCATTATGATTTGCACGAATTTCAAAGCGATCGGATGGTTCTTAGGAGTGGTGCTGGGCACCATGGAGCCCTAGTTATATATATATATATATATATATATATATATATATATATATATATATATATATATATATATATATATATATATATATATATATATATATATATATATATATATATATATATATATATATATATATATATATATATAGGAAAATTACATAATGCACCATGGTGCCTAGGCACCAACATCCGATACACGTGTATGATTGATAATTTTTTTGAGTTTGGGTATGAAAATGTTTTATACCCTTGGTATATTTATGGTAAGTTAGTTTTGAACTCAGTTCAAACTAGTTTGAACTACTTTTGAGTTCAATGCAACTACAGTGAGTATATACCATAAAAATAGTTCAAACTAATTAAACTGAAGTTGAATATAAATTTTTTCGGAGTTTGACATCTCAAATATACTTTTTTATGGGTATATGAAGATACCCACATCAAACGTTGCGAATCTCGAAGCAAATCAACGGGTATTGATATTGGTTAGGGGTGAAAACGGGTCGGGTTAATCCCGACCGATCCGGCACCGAATCCGATTGGTACCGAATCCGACTAGTACCGAATCCGGAGAAAAAAAAATATGGGTTAGGATATGGTAACAGCAATATCCGCCCGAATCCGAATATTCGTCCGAATCCGATACATCTTCAAGTTTGATTTCAGGTTAGTGCTACTATTTGACGTTTCATTTTCTTTTGCAATGGTAAAATAAAATATTCTACATCAGCTATTAAATAGTAACATCAAGTCAGTGCGTCCTACTTCATTTACTGCACTGTATGCATTCTTTACAAACAAGTAGGGGTGCAAACAAAATGGGTTAATCCCGACCGATCGGACACCGAATCCGATTGGTACCGAATCCGGAGAAAAAAAAATGGGTTAGGATATGGTAACAGCAATATCCGTCCGAATCCGACCCGTTTTCACCCCTAATATTGGTGCCTAGGCACCATGGTGCATGAAACACTCGTCTATATATATATATATATATATATATATATATATATATATATATATATATATATATATATATATATATATATATATATATATATATATATATATATATATATATATATATATATATATATATATATATATATATTTGGTTTTATTTTAATCAAATTAATCCTCTTAAATGTTCGTGAATAGGTATGATACTTCTTCTATTCATAACTAAACTCTTAGGCTATTGTAGGACGTACAACGATCCTTTTCAAAAAAAAAAAATGAGGCTGTTACAGCCATGACTATCCGTGATGCAACGAAAACAAGCCACCAATCTTGCTTTGCAAAAACAATAAGACAGGAACTTCACAGCAGCCTTATAATCATCTATTTCAATTAACTTTACTGGATTTGACTGACTGCCGCTGAACATTTTAGAAAGAACTAACTCTTGAGCACCACTGATTTCCTCTATAAACATAAATTAGTCGATTATTTGCAGGTGCTATCAATTATTCTTGCAATGGTACTTGGGGCTCTCGGGCCTGACTGTGATAGTGACTGCGATAGCGATGATGACACCACCGAGCCTGCAAGGCTGCCTCTCCTAAGAAACCAGGTCCAGCCTGCTCCAAGCTATGTTGAACATAACTTACCTCGGAGTGATTAATAGAGCGTGCGAATTTTGGACAAGGTGAAATGTTTTCCGACAAGTACTTTCTTCTGTACATTGGTTCGTTCTCAATTTGTTCACCGTTAGTAAAGCTTTACTATTGGTTCCTTTCAAGCTAACAAATAAGATTTTTCTTACCTTATATGACGAACCCTTTGGAAGGAGCACCGACATGTTTTGCCCTGAGGGTTGTGGCCAACCTGAGGAAATGATACTTTTTTTTTTGTTAAGTAGAGATGATACATAAGATGTAGTCCTGAATGGCTACTTTGATTGCCTTTCAACATGCACAAATATTTGAGCAGAATGTAACTAACCCTTACAGCCCCTTTATGTATGGGAAGAATGTTGAACAATGTTTCACAAACAGATGATGGCGTGATGCCTTCGCTGACAAAAATTCTGATTGTTCCGTTGTCATGTATATTCTGTTTCTGTTGCTGAGAGCAGGTACAATAAGGCTTAGTCAGCAGGCTATAGCAAATATAATATCAACTAAATCTTACGTGGCAGAGAGAGAAGGAAGCTGGCTACTAAATTACAGCTAGCTATAGCACGTAAAAATATGCATTTCACTCTCTTACACGTGGGGCCAAATAGTTATTGTAATAACTACCTTATTATATGAACTATTTTTTTGAAAGTTATAGATAAAATAAACAAGTGTTATAGCTACTATTTGACTATACTATTGTACTTGCTCTGATAAAACAACCTGCCAACGCCGAATGATGGGAATCTGAGATCATGAGATACTGAAGGCAAGATGAACTCTACATGGTACAGCTCCCATTATTGTACTCTGCACTCAGCTGCCATGTTTGGTCCATCAAATCCAGCACGGTGGAGTGGGCTGGCTTCCATGTTGTTAATACACTGTACTGTGAAATCTATAGCAATCGTCGACAGTACGGCTTCGGTGGTTGTTCAATCACGGTGAGTGACGTGACAGATACGGAAACGACCAGACGAGCGGTGCGGTTGCTGCTGTCTTTGGCTCCGCGCCTATTTGCAGTTCTCGGATCAATCAGCGAGAAGCACAGAAGACTCAACGGGATCAAGATGTTTCGAGCGATGCAGCTCGTCCTCAGGTATGATGTGTCTGAAGATTCAGAACAGCTAAATTGTAGGGTTTTTTTTGTTCTTGGATCGAGAACAAGCACTGATTCTTGGCAGAAGCGGTTGTTGATTTGTGTGTGATGCAGGGGGAAGAGCCGAGCTGAGCCAGGCTTGGCTAGCCTCGTCAACTACTACTCCACGGCCTCCAGCTCTCAAAGGTTGTCTGGGAAGGTGGCTGTCATCACCGGCGCCGCCAGCGGCATCGGCAAGGCGACCGCGGCCGAGTTTGTGAGGAACGGCGCCAAGGTCATCCTCGCCGACGTCCAGGACGACCTCGGCTGCTCTGTCGCCGCGGAGCTCGGCCCCGACGCGGTGTACACCCGCTGCGACGTCACCGACGAGGCGCAGGTCGCGGCGGCCGTCGACCTCGCCGTCGCGCGCCACGGCCGCCTCGACATCGTCTTCAACAACGCCGGCGTCAGCGGTAACCTGACGCCGACACCACTCGGCTCCCTGGACCTGGCCGATTTCGACCGTGTCGCGGCGGTCAACACGAGGGCGGTGCTCGCGGGGGTCAAGCACGCCGCGCGCGTCATGGTCCCGCGCCGCAGCGGCAGCATCATCTGCACGGCCAGCACCGCGGGCGTGATAGGAGGCGTGGCACCCCACCCGTACAGCATCTCGAAGGCGGCGATCATCGGCCTCGTGCGCGCCGTGGCGGGGGAGATGGCGCGATCCGGCGTGCGCGTGAACGCGATCGCGCCCCACTGCATCCCCACGCCGGTGATGATGCGTGCCATGGGAGAGTGGTATCCTGGGACGAGCGTCGAGGAGCACAAGCGGATGGTGGAGAGGGAGATGAACGAGATGGACGGGGTGGTGCTCGAGGTGGAGGACGTGGCGAGGGCGGCCACGTACCTGGCGTCCGACGAGGCCAAGTACGTGAACGGGCACATCCTTGTCGTCGACGGCGGGTTCACGGTGACCAAGGCGCCGAACATGCCTGCACCGACGCGTTGAGCCAGGGAATTGACGCGATAAGCACCATTTCGACGGTTCTTTCCCAAACCCTGTCTTGCACTGGACCAATTCGGCATTCAGTTCTTCAGCACTGCAGTAGCACTTCTCGTAATAAAGGCCCCCTTCTTTTTGGGCTATGGTTACTCCATTTGGTCGCTCGCATAAACACTCGTATAAGAATCAAAAGTTATTAATAGTTGCCATAAACTATCAACCGTAGCCACGAAAATCCCATCATAAACTGTATCCTCATTGCGACTTGAGCAAAATCAACTGTTCTCAAAAGCCTGGCTTTAAGTCATTTGAGCAAAATCAATTATCCTCCCATAGGGTTCCCATCTACTGTGTTCACCATGGAGTCCCATCTCTCACTATCCAATACATTCACATCCACGTCGCTGTGCTCCAGCAACGGCTTGGCAAGGGCAGCACGGCTCCCGGCGACGCCGTCGTGGCTCCCTTCGGCGGTGCGCGGAAGCGGCGCTTCGTCTCTCCGGCGTCTATGCCCTTGGCTTGTGACCATCTTGATTCAGTATTCTGCTTGCATCTTGTGATGTTGCCGTACATCAGTGGTGTTGTGATATCTGACTGACTTCTCTGTGAGGTGCGTGCGCTTGGCCAGTGCGCCCGTTTCCCTTGGTCCGTTGCCGTGCTGCATCTCCTAGGCCTCAAGAGTTCGTCGCCTGGCTTGCCACGAGCTGCGAACAGTGGTGTAGCTTTGCTACCAGTCGTTGCAATTGATTTGCTAGCATCAATGGTTACAACTGTGGTTTGTTTTCTAGTAGTAGAACAGATTTTCTAGCTACTGTCCCGTGGATAATTTTGTGACGGTGTTTATCCTTTGCACAATTAGGAGTACAATTACTTTGTGTAATTGTAAGATTGCTGGTATTTGCTTCAAATTGAGGGCACCCCTCTATCCTATATTTACACTAGAGCTTTATCCACCGTATTGCGAAATGTGTAATTTGGATATACAATGAGAGCCGTAGCTAAACATGTTTAGCTTCACTACATCAAATTACGTGATGGACTATGCGGCTCAGCTATTGGCTTATATTCTTTTAGGAATGTTTTATTCATGTTATTATCCTGAGACTTGCAGACTTTTATTTTCGATTGAATTTCGGAGTTAATCTTATGTTTAAACTAGTCGAATACCCATGCGTTGCTACGGATTTTTAAAATTTATCATACCATATGGTTTAAAACTCACGGGTGATAAATTTTTTTAAAATATGCATACAAACATGTTCTAAAAGTTTTTAAATCCGTCAAGTAAGTCGAAACCCGTCGATCACACCTCGTGGTCATAAGTCGGAAGATATCGACAACACCTCATGATCGTAGGTCGAGAGCCCTTGAGCACACATCATCGTAAGTCGGAAGTCATCGACCATCACACGTGATTGTAGGTCGAGAGTGATCGACCATCGCTGTAGTCATAAGTTGGCAGCTGTCGACGATCGATCGTGGTCCTAAATCGGAAGCCTTCGACAATGGCTCATGGTCGTACATCGGAAGCCGACAACCATCATTCATGGTTATAAGTCGGAAGTCATCGAGGATATCTCGTGGTCGTAAGTCGGAACACATCAACCAACACTCGTAGTCGTAAGTCAGAAGATAAGTCGAAACACATAGACTAGTGCTCATGGTCGTAAATTAGAAGCCGTCGATCACACCTCGTGGTCGTAAGTTAGAAGCCGTCGACCATTGCGCGTGATCGTAGGTTAAGAGCGGTCGACCATCACTGGTGGTCGTACGTTGGCAGATCTTCAGTGCGCTTATGCCCTGTCGCCTGACTGTCGGCGCCATCGACCACGGCCCCGACTTCGACCACTGCCCCCTTCAACCACTGTCCCCTTCGACCACGATCCTTCGACGTCAACCACTTCCTCCTCCGACCACGACCCCCTTCGACCATGGCTTCGACTTCGACCACCTTATGGGTCTTGCCATCGAGGGTGGGGAGCTCAATTTCAGGGTGACCTGGGGTAGGCGACGAGGATGTCCAACTGGCGGGGGAACTCATAGCAGTGGAGGTTGTGGATGAACCAGCAGGTGCCCTCCGTGTTGGTGCTACAACTACAACCATGACTGCTACGACCACGTCCACGGGCACTACAACTACGACCATGACCACGGTTTCGAGCACTGCCCCTTCGACTCTGAGCACTACCATTTCAAAATTTGAATCTGAAAAGATGATCCAGTATAAGGGGAGAGAAATCTGGGTTAATAAAATATCATTTTGAAGATAGTAGTATATAAAGGGAAACAAAAAAATATAATAGAACCTAAACAAGTATGCATACAAGGGTCTAGAAAGATGAGCAAGACATAAAATGTAGTGATACAAAATATAGGCATGAAGAAAATATAAATACATGTATATATAAACATAAATATAAAAGCTAGGTTAGCAAGAAAGGGAAATAAATGAAGCCAGAAAAATATATGTAGAGGTATATATAAATATGCACACAAATACATACCCAAATGTATACTCTTAAAATAAAAACAAAAAGGAAAAAGAAAAAAGAAAAATGAAAAGAGAAAGGAATTTGGGCAGGCCGGCCATCAAATCCGGCCCAGCCCGCCGCCAACCACGCCCCCACACCTCACTGCGCCGCGGGCCCGCACCCCTGCCTGCGCCTCTCCTCCCGCTGCCGCGTGGCCGCACGGCCTCCTTCCGCTGTCCCGGCGCGCTGCGCGATGGCCCCGCCTCCACCCGCGCCTCTCCCTCTGCGAGCGGGCCCGAGCACTGCCCGCTCCTTCTTCTTTCCCCGGCCTCTCTTCTCCACGCGCCAGCGTCGCCATTCCCCCCTCGCGCTTGCTCCCTCTCGCGCTTGCCGCAGCAAATCTCCCTCTATCTCTCTCACACCTCAAGGGTAGGTTCAAAGAACCTCCCGCCACCTCTCTCCCACGCAATCCCGGAGAAGATCGGGTTCATCACCCCTGCCCAGCGTAAACAGCGAGAGGCCAAATGCCGCCCTCGCCGCGCGCCTCTCTCCTGGCTATAAAAGCCCCGCCCGAGAGTCTCAACCGCGCCGCAATACTCCCTTCTCCCCTCCCTTGCAAGAAATTGAGCCGTAGTGCCCCCAATCCCCGCCGGCGACGTCTCCTTCCTCACGGCCGGCGACCGAGCCGCCGTTGATTCCGACCACCTCCGAGCAATTCTTTGCTCCCAGAGCTTCGTGGAAGCCAGGCGAAGCTAACTCCCTCCCTCACCGGGTCTCCCTTTGCGTGAGTTTCGCCGGCGTCGACCGCCTCCTTGGACCGCCGCCATCACACGCCGCCGGCCCACCACCGTGCCCCTTCGTCTCCGCCGACCTCACCAGCAGCTTCACCATCACCCGGGGGCTGCATTTCACGAAACTCCCGAACCTCTCCGGCCACCACTCGCCGCCGGCCACCGTCGCCCCCGACTCCTCTGCCCGGCCCCTCCACGGCATACTCCAAAAGGATTCATTCTCCTTATAGGGTAGGCAACGCCTCCCCGCTCACTTGGTTACCACCGCTCGTCTCTTCTCCCCCCGACTCCCTCGGCGCGCGTTCGAGCCCCCGGCTCCGCGTCTTTGGTCGAGTTTCGTTTATTTTCCTTGTGAGATGGGCCCCATTCGTCAGCCGCTGCGGGACCGCAAGCCCACTGACAGCCGGACCCCGCCTGTCAGGGCAGCCCGCTGACCTGTGGAGCCAGAGGCCGGAGGGCCCACCTGTCAGTGACTAGCCACATGCAGGGTTACTGACAGTGGGGTCCCACATGTCAGCCACTGGGATTCAAAAGACTCGCTGACTGGCGGGTCCCACATGTCATACACACATATTATGGAATATAATGAAAAGATTAAAAGATTAAAATAACTAGTGGGTCCCACGTGTCAGAATTTTTCATTTTCTGGCATTTCACATAACTGAGAACTTTAAATAAACATAACTTTTTCATTTTAACTCCAAATTGGATGAGACAAATTTCTAAATTCATCTAAATTCAAGATCTATACAATGGAACTGAAATCATAATTTTTGAAGTTCATTTGGATTTCTGGTGTTATTTGTTTGATTTGTTGATTTTTTGTTTTATCCAAATTTTCGCGCACGTTAAAATAGCGTACGAGGCTCAGGAGGAAGAAGTAGAAGCTGCAGCCCTAGAAGCTCCAGATAATCAAGCACCAGACCACTGTGACCAAGGCGAGTCAATACTTTGATCATGTTGAACCTACATTTTCTGTAAATTACTTTGTTTTAAATTATCAAATTGCATGCTGTTATGTTATATGCAAATACATGTTTAATTTAATATTCTAGTTATATGCCCATTGTTTACTTTGAATAATATTACCCCTCCTTTGAAATATTTGAATGTGTGAACCTTGTCACCCTAAGAAAATTATAATAGTAACATTTCAAAAATAAGTCCCTAATTATATGCTATGCTTAGTTCTGCATAGATACTCGCGGGGCGTTGAAATGTCCCAAACATCATTGTCATTTTTAATCATGAGAAACTGGTTTGGGCAGTCATGGTGGGAATGACTGGTATATATTTGGACATGATTATTTTATACTTCCAAAATCCCCAACTTGCTTAAATATCTGGGCGGATTGGTTTGATGGTGTGAGTGTGGTGCAGTGGATGCACAAAGTGGGTTGGTGGTAGACCGCCCAGATACCACTAAGGAACGAATCTTGTCATGACCTCCTGTATAAAACAGTACAACCACAAGTCTGTAAAGTACAACTTGGCTAAGTAAATTTATCGAAACCCCGGACTCATCTCACTGGTAGGGGATTGAAGGGGCTACGCTATGGCAAGGGGGCCTGAAGGGACACTAGTGGGGGGTGAAGTTTCCCAGCTGTCCTACGTTGCGGGAAGTAGAAGCCCGAACTGCGTAGTGGCTGGGGGAAACATCCCGCGCATAGATGGGACCCACCGCAAGTGGGCAGTTTCCCATAAGGTGAGATGACAAAAGAGTCTAGATACTTTGAAAGTCACTGTGATGGTCTGCTCGACCACATGTCTAAGGTATCATGTGGGGCAATGAGTTGATTATCTCTTGTGGTGAAAGTGTACAAACTCTGCAGAGTCTAAAACTATTCGAATAGCCGTGCCCACGGTCAAGGGCGGACAAGGGAACTTAACCAGATATAGTTCTATTTCAAAATGCTTTATGATGGGTTTGGAAAAGTGGAAGGGTAGTGTAAGCCCTGGTTTGAATTGTCCTGAGTGTCGTCCCAGTGGTAATGTAAGCGGTTATAACACTGAAATATTAGCATATGGTGCGGATGCCATGAAACGGTGGATGGAATATGGATCGCTATTATTATTGCATATTCTTGAACATTATGCTTTTGTTCAAAACTGCTAGGTCTCAAGAAATTTTATGTATTGTATTTCAAATAGTGGCATTTCTATTCCTACAAAATAAAATATGGAATGATTAAGCAGGGTCGTGAGTAAAGGAAATAGATGTTTGTAGTGTACACATAAAGATATTGGTGGATTCATGTCGATCATAAATAAGAAATGATAGTGTGGGTTCTGGGAGAAATAAATTGGTGGAGTCTAGTTGAATAGATAGGCTAAATAGATGATTTAAAAGATTTTTTTGGAGATTTAAGGATTGCACAGATAATTATTAGATTACGACACTGATAAATAAATTCTTGGGAGATGACAATATTGGAATTAATAGATTCGGTTACTAAATGAGTTAATTGAATTTTCGGGAATTTGGAGAAGTAATACAAGTATTGGATTATAGTTCCTGATTAGTGATTTACTTGGTGGGAGGATACTAGTGGATCGTAGAATTAATCAATGATATTCTTGGTGGATATATAATGGCGAATCGTAGAATTGATCAATGATATTCTTGCTGGATATATAATATTGAATCGTAGGCTTGATCAATGATATTCTTGGTGGATTTGAATCAATAATAAAAAGGATTGGATTGCTGGAAAATCTTGATGAGAATGTTCGGTGGATTAATTAAATGTTGTCACTCGTTGTTTGGGGTTTAGACAGCACTCAATATGGAAAGTATGTGTTCGGTGGATTAAGTCAATTATGGCGATCACGGTTGGGAGTCTTAGACAGCAGCTAATAACGAGAGTGAATCTTTGGTGGATTAAGTCAAGGGTGTCAAGCGCGGTGAGGAGTTTTTAGGTTGCAAAAACAACAATATGATTTAATAACAGAAATGCTACTAAAAGCGATTTATGGCAAATAAAATAACCCGAGCCTCTCCTTTGACAAGCCATGCATACTATTTAATTGCATTCTGTGTATTGGCTCGCGGAGCACGGGGTCGGAGTGCTCATACTCGCTTTTGCGACAAATTCAGAAGCAGGAATCAGATTACTGCGCTTCAACAATATTTTTGGATCACGATGGCGAAGAAGATGAAGATGTCAAGACTAGGTCGCGAACCTCCAGTTGGCTGCCTGTGGGCACGTCCTGAAGGTCCCACCTGTGTGCTTCGTTCTTCCGCTGCTGCAATTTAATGATTGCGGCCTCATCGGTCCATGAGTAAGTCTACTATTTTATTTATACTTCCGCATGATATGTAATTTGATGTCCATTATCAGAAGCGTGTGCACTATCTCGATACGAGGAATAGTGCAGCTAGACACAGGAGATTCCGGATTATAAAATCTGGGTCTGACAAACCACATCCCTTCGACTTCGACCATTGCCCTCTTCGACCACTATCCCCTTCGACCATGGCTTGGACTTCGACCACGGCCCTTCGACTTCGAGTACGGCCAGACTTCGACCATGATCCTTCGACTTCGACCATCGCCCCTTCAACCACGGCTTCGAATTTGACCACGGATCTTTGACTTCGGCCACGACCCCCTTCAACTACGGCTACGACTTCGACCACGGCCCCTTGACTTCGGCAATGGCCCCTCGTTCACGGCTTCATTCGACCACGACATCGGCTTCACCGACTAGCTTGGAAGACCAAAATCGCTAGACAGCGCGACGGGCTCCGAGAGAAGAGCGGGAGGAGGTAGAGAAGCTCACCGGGCGGCGATGGTGGGGAGAGAGCCACGTGGGCGGGTGTAGCAAGAGAAAGCCGCCGCCATCGCCGAGTGCCCTTCTCTCTGATCCACTGGCCGCTGTCGCCGAGCGTCCTTCTCTCTGATCCACTGGCCGCTGTCGCCGAGCGTCATTCTCTCCGATCCACCGGTCGCTGTCACTGAGCGTCGTGTCGCTGGTTGGAGGGGCGATGGGAGATAGAATTGGTGGCAGCGCCTTGGGAAAAGTTGGGGGGACTACGACCAGACGCTGCCACGCGGGGAAGGAATTGGCGGCGGCACCAAAGAGGAGGAGGAGGCGCGACATGAGGTTCGAGGGAGAAGAAGGCGGCAGTTGCGAGAAGTGGAGGTCGAGAGGCAGCGGCTCGCAGATGGGGAGAGGAAGCAGTGGGCAAATGCGTTGGGGAGGCGGCGAGGAGGAGATGCGACGCTGCTGGAGGAAGTGGGGGACTGCGACCAAACACTGTTGTACGAGGACGGAATTGGTGGTAGCGCTGAGGAGGAGGAGGCGCGGCACGAGGTTCGGGGGAGAGAAGGAGGTGGTGGTTCCAGGAGGTGGAGTGGTTGTGGGAGGCGGAGGATGCAGGGGAAGAGAAGAGGAGTGTGGTCCACACGTCGGCCTGACCTTTTCTACGAGGAGCGGAAGAACTATCTACATGCAAATCTGGACGGTTGATCTTTGATCGAACGGCTGAGAATAGAGGAGTGAGAACGGACCGACCATCACCAACTCCTATTTTATAATAGTAAAGATAAGCCGACTAGCACTTTGTTTCTAACAGCGTTGTGGTTCCTAGTTGTTAACCACCCTCACTGTCTGAGCCTACAGGAGTTGCAAGAGAGTTGTCCTGCTCTAAATGACTTCTAGCTTCTGGAATACATTGATTTCTTAATTCGTCGTTTTTGGCTTTTGGCTTTTTCTTTTTTTTATCTTTATTTCTTTTGTATTGTCCATGATGATCTGTTTTTTTCCATTTTTTAAAATTTATTTACTTAGAAAAACTAACATTCGCTATAATACACTTTCAGTCATTACAGTACATTTTAAGCCATAAATTAGAAATTGAAAGTCATTTTAAGCACTATCTTAACCATTTAAACTATGCTGCCTTTGGAGATCCCGTCTTTGTCTATGGTGAACAATGCCCCTTAATGCTGGCGTAGAGATGGCAACAGGTAAATACCCATCGGGTATTGCCATTCCATACCCATACCCGCTAGGTGTAAATTTACCCGTCGGGTTACCCGTATCCGCACGCGGGTAGGAAAATTTACCCATACCCGTACCTGCGCAGGTATTACTACCCGACGGGTAACCCGTACCCGCAAGCATACCCAGTTCAACACATAAAAATATCATCAATTTAGACATTCATTAATCATACATGCCAAGCACAAAAGCGTCTAATGATCAAAATTAGTACATCATATAAACATACTTGACATGACCATATCAACATATGACAAACAAATAAACAATCAACAACAAGTAGATAATAAAATTAACATTTGAGTGGGATGTCTAGTTGTCTAATGCGGGTATTCATTACCCGCGGGTAGGCGGGTATGGGTAGTATATACCCACACCCGCACCCGCCTACTCCGCGGGTAGAGGATTTCGCCCAATAACGTACCCATGGTTACATAAAATTTTTCATACCCGTCTCTTTATCGGGTAAAATTCGTCGGGTATTCGGGTATCGGATACTCATTGCCATCTCTATGCTGGCGCCGCACTGCATCGCGTCCCCGTTTGGTATGGGCGCTTTGGCCCAGTTACTCCCAGAGTCGAGCGACGAGGAGCGGAAGCGGACGATCGAGAAGGATCTGAGCGAGCAGCGCGGCGCGGTGCTGGAAGCGGAGGGCGTGGCGAGGGCGGCCGTGTACCTGGCGTCGGACGAGGCCAAGCACGCGAGCGGCCATAACCTCGTCGGGGATGGCGCGTACGCGGTGGTGAGGCGGCCCAACAATTGGGCGCGCTGACCACAACCTTTTTGCGAGTTCTTCGGCAAAGTATCGTGTACGGTGCCGGGTTCACCGTGCACGAAGGGTGGAAGGGATCACTGTCAGCGTGCCCTCGCGCGTTGAGAAGGGGTGGAAAATAGTAACAGATTATTTATTTTATTCGATATTCGTATCAAAAAATATGAATGTAGTAAATAAAATTTATATTCGAAAATATTTGTATTCGTATTTAAGAATATTCGTATATGTATTTAAGAATATTCGTATTCGAGACTATTCGATTCGTATTTGATCCGTTTCATATGCCTATCGTATGTAACCGGTAAAATATCAGTAAAATCGCTGGGAATTTGTTATACCGAGATTCGTTACAGAAGTAGTAGAAAGATATTCGTATTCGACCGAATTAAGTATATATTCGATTCGAATTCGTATCCATTACGGTATTCAATACGAATTCATATTTGAGAATATTTGAATTCGTATTTATATATTTTAAAAAAAATATAAATTCGTATTTGTAGTTGATACTATTCGAGCGATAATGCAGTGTGTCGTACAAAAATTCTATCCTATCCACATTGAACAACCGTGGAGCCCAGAGCTTTCGCATCAAACGCTCCAGTCATAGACCGAAATTTTGCAAAGCCTGGCGCTGCCAATCTTTCCGTCCGCAAGAAGAGAAAAGTCTCGGCGAGTGACCGGTGATCCGGCCCGCGCGCGTAAGTCATCAACGTGCACGGACCTGTGTGACATCGGTTTCGTGTACTATAATTAATTAGTAGATTTTATATTAAAAAAATACTTTATTTAAAAATTAATTACTATAAAAAAATCGAAAGCAGTTTTTAGAAACTGAAAAGAAGCGACTATTCCTAGGAGCTCCGTGTAAGCGTTGATCCATATCCTTGTGAAGAGCTTAATTACTCAAGACTAGTGCATGATTTACAAGTTGCATTTGAGTATTTGACCTTCTTGCCATGAGCTTGGCTCGTCCTTGAAGAACGTACACCACGTGTGACGACCTTCTTGACATGTGCTATGGTTGTGTGACTTCCTGTAATGTCTGCTTCCATCAACAGACATTTTTTTCTATGAAATTAGATGCTCTGAAGTCGAACCATGTGGTTGCAGTCTCTCTATATATAAGAGGGTTACTTCAGCTCATAGTGTAACGGCGTAAGAAGCAAGATAGCTTTTTTTGCCCAGAGAGAGTGAAGCAGCAAGAACACGCAATCCGTTCGCAATGATCAGAGCAATGCACACGGCTCTCAGGTAGTCTCTTCGTCCGGTAGCCATGGACACATTTTTCTGCACTAGGTAGTAGCTTGTTGATATCCTTCTTGGCAAGAACAAGCACTGAAACTGTGCTAACGGATTGGGTGCAGGGGGAAGAGCAGGTCTGCGTGGTCAAGCACGGCTGGTTTCGTCGCGAACAGCTTCTCCACGGCTTCAAATTGTCAGAGGTTTCTTATGTCTAGCTTGTACCGTTGTTGCCGTTGCTTATGCTTGTTTCTTGTGTAGCATGTTGGGTTGCAAAGAGCGGCCGGCTTTTAACTCAGTTCGATCGAATTGTGGGTGTGCAAGTAGGTTGGCCGGGAAGGTGGCCGTCATCACCGGCGCTGCCAGTGGCGTCGGCAAGGCGACCGCGACAGAGTTCATCAAGAATGGCGCGAAGGTCATCCTCGCCGACGTCCAGGACGACGTCGGCCGCTCCATTGCCGCGGAGCTGGGGCCGCGCGCGACCTACACGCGGTGCGACGTGACCGACGAGGCGCAGGTCGCCGCTGCCGTGGACCGTGCAGTGGAGCTCCATGGCCACCTCGACATCCTCTACAACAACGCCGGCATCGCCGGGTCCATGGCCCCGACCCCCTTGGGCTCCCTTGACCTGGCGGAGTTCGACCGCGTCATGGCGATCAACGCGAGGTCGGTGGTGAGCGGCGTGAAGCACGGCGCGCGCGTGATGGTCCCGCGCCAGAGCGGGTGCATCCTCTGCACGGCCAGCGTCGCGGGCCTGGTGGGCTGCATGATGCCCCACGCGTACAACGTCTCGAAGGCGGCCGTGATCGGCGTGGTGCGGTCGGTGGCCGGGGAGCTGGCGAGCCAGGGCGTGCGGGTGAACTCCATCTCGCCGACCGGCATCGCGACGCCGTTCTCCATGGGCGTGCTGGGCCAGGTGTTCCCCGGGTCGAGCAACGAGGAGCGGAAGCGGATGGTCGAGGACATGAGCGAGTTGCGCGGCGCGGTGATGGAGGCGGAGGACGTGGCGAGGGCGGCCGTGTACCTGGCGTCGGACGAGGCCAAGTACGTGAGCGGCCATAACCTCGTCGTGGATGGCGCGTACACGACGGCGAAGAGGCCCCACATATTCGCGCGTTGACGACCACGCGAGTTTGGCGCTCGACTTCTCTTCGGAATAAGAATACTATACTATACTATACTAGTCCATAAAGGGTTGCCTTGTTCAGTCGACGACTGAGTGACACAGCGTGTTCTGCATCCTTAGCTGCAAGAAATGTCTTCGTGTCGAGTAATGCCGGCTTACATGGGGTTATGTGTTCGCCTACCAAATTCGAATACCAAATATCCCTTATAAAATATAAAGAAACAATAACGCTATTGTTTTTAGAAAAGAGACTCCGCCAATATTTTTTCTTGGATCCGGTCCTGACTACCAAATACTATATAGCGATTTCCCCTTAAGCTTCTCCTACAACTTGTGCTTGTCCAAAACATGACCGCATTCAATACTCCAGCCAACAAATCGCGATAGTGTTGATACGTACGATGATGGTCAAGCACGGTTGTGGCATCATTTCAGGGTCAGAGATGAAGAACGGTTGTGGCATCAGGCCGGCGCATCCAAGTTGCAATCACTAATTCCCTATCATTCTATCAACATCTTGATGTGTCCTTCTACCCCTCCCTTATTTATTCGGTTGTTTTCCGTTCATGTCTATCTACATCAATATTAATTGAAGGTTCTTTTTAAGAGCTTTATATTAATTCTAGATGGTAAAAGGATAGAAACTCCTATATTGATCAAGAAAAAAAAAAGAAAAAAAACTAAAGATTTTCACATTAATCTAAAAAAATTGGCTGTCCAATAGGAAAAGTCTCAATACCCATATTTGTTATCTGTACACGTTGATGAGTCCCAGCCGTATACATCTTGTGATGCAATCATGATGCATACTAATCGGACCTTGCACTTCTTGTGACTCTAGACATCACACGAATATTTTTTTTTCTAACTATCATTTAAATTTATAACCTTTTGATTAGAGATCAAGTGATCCCTTATTTTTAAAGGGGGAGATTTTTTCAAGGGGAGGTAGAATTTAAGGAGAGGAGAGGAGAATTTATGGCCATTGAATTTCTAATCCAACAGTCCTAAATCTGGATGATAGTTAGAAAGAAAACATCTGGATAATGTTTAACAAAACCCAAGCAATTAACATAATAATAATTGAATGTAAGATGATAGACACGTTGCATTTGTCTTCTTGAAAGCATACAAAATAATTAATTCCCACTTGGATGCAATTAATCTGACTGCTTAGGTATCTCAAACAAATTTTGAGTGGTTAAGTCTGGTTCGGACTCGCAATTAAAATCGATTTCAGAGTATAATAATTCAGGTTAATTCCTATATAAATTTAAATTTGGAACTAAAATTAACCCACATTAATTATAGGTGAAAAAGGCTAGAAATTCCGTCTTTAATTAATTAAAAAAAATAAAAATAGCTACAAATTACCTCCTTAATCGGAGAAAAAAAAAATAAAAAACTAAAGCATGAATCCGTATTGTCTATTGTCCAGAACTTGTATACATGTCCGTATATAATTGGATGGATGGCTCTACGGTAAATGGAAAGGTGAGACTACCACGAATACAAGTCCGTATGCATGGGTACAGGCTACATGCATCTATCCGATTAAGCTGTAGTAGTACAAAATAATATTTTGATTAGGTGAGTAATATTGGGTCTCCCAAGGACAACTGGAGGAGAAAACCATTTAAAACTTTTTCATCCCGTCTGGTCCAGCAGCATGAAGATCAAAATTACTTGACATTTAATATTTATTTTATAATTTTTAGCGTCGTTTGGCTTACTTTTTCTATATAAGCTTTTTCACATGATGAATTATCTCACTATTAGAAGCTTAATGTAGCACTGTAGTCAGTAGAAAACAATGCTGCATTCAGACAAACATCACGGACCAGAATTGACATACTCCTTACAGATGATCATTAATTATTACAGTTCCTTCCGTTATATTTTTTCCAATTAGACACATATAGGCTGGGTTGGTTTGTCCGTTTGGCTTTTCTTCTGTACGGATAAACAGTAATACGTCGTTAAATGGATGTTTTTTCAAGATATGATCTACAGGTAAATTATAGTACAAATTGTATCGAATTTAGTTGTATTGGCAAAAATCACATGCGACTATTTCTCTTTGCGTACTGTTTCTCACGAATAGGCCAGAATTTAAAAACCACAGTTATAAGTCATAAACCTCGGCCCAAAAGAACCCACTCATATCAGAGTTAGAAGCAAACACATTTTATCAGAGATTTATAATTATATACTCGAAACAAAGTCTAATTTGCTGCAGCCATGGTTAATGAAAGCACACATACGGACAGGATGCATCCTAGGTAGCATGTAGGTGACAATAGAAGAGATGAAAGTTGAAGCTTTGTGGCATAGAAGGAACTGTAATTTTCTGGCGAAAAATCCGGTATCCAGATAAATTTCAGTGGGCATACAGGAAAATTTCCACCTTGCGAGTTGGGGGGCGGACGAGAGTTAGCGTTCACACCTAGTCGGAGAACATGGGCTGTGATGCTAGCGCTCGGGTGTACACCCGTCCCCGTCAGTAAGCAAGTTTGGGCCGGCTGCTGGGCCGAAGTGAACTGTGGCATAGTGATACTGTCGTCTTCCCATCCCAAACTGCATTTTTCGGATGAATCATGGAATGCATACGCATCGCGCAAGTGATTGTGGTTCTGCACGAGAGATCATGGGGAAAAAACGGAGAAAGGGCCGCACAAATACTACCGAATCGTCGTTTGTCAACGCAATACGGAAGGATAATCAGGTTCTTGTGATGTGCCACGGCCGCGAACGACGAGAGCCTTGCATTACCGAAAGCTCAAAGTCCACGGCGAGATGCCTTTTTTCAAGAGCGTAATACCCTCGTTAGCGCCTCGCCGAGTCGCAGGATTGAGCAGCTTTGCTCGGAGAGAGGCGCCGGAGCAGGAGGAAGAAGACGCACATGCAGTTCAACCCTAGCCCGTCCAGGGATGATGTTGAGAGCAGTGCACCTCATCCTCAGGTCTGATCAGAAAAGAATTCCTTGTCCGTTAGAGTATGTTACAAATCTAGCCCTCAATTTCTACTCTTTATTTCTCACAAATATTGTATTACCTAAACTGGTTACAAACCTTTCAATTTATATGCTTATAACTCCTACTAACACATGCATTAGGACTTCGAATTGAACACTACTACAACTCGAATTATACACGAAATTGAACTCGATTACGACTAGGACTCTTAAGTCAAGATTAATTTTAACAATCTCCCCCTTAATCTTGACTTTCTAACTTCTTTCCATCTTGATTGAGTTTGGACGGCGACACATCTCAAACGTCCCTGACTCAATTCATCTTCAAAGTACTTCATCTTCGCTGAGCGTTTCGGCAACAAACACTTTCTTCGTCTTCGGCTTTTGGCATTCTAAAGCAAAGTGTCCATAATCATTGCAGTTATAACACCTCACTTTTGCCTTATCAAACCTTCGACCTTTACGGCCTTGGCCATCACCCCTGGAAGTGTTCTTGCCTTCATGCTTCGATGATCGGGCCTCCCACTCGGCTTGAGTCAACAAGAGATGTCCTTCACCTTTGTTGCTAGTGTCATGGATGCGTTCCTCATACGCCTTAAAACGACCGATGACCTCCTCCATGGTCATTGCCTTTAGGTCTCCAAATTGCTCTATGACTGAAGCAATCGGGAGAAACTGTGAGGGAATAGCACGAAGGAATTTCTTTACCACATACAACTCTTCCACCTTCTCGTCAAGGGCCCGTATCTTGTTAACGATGACCGTCAACCGGACGGCGAAGTCATTGATTGACTCCGTTTCCTTCATACGTAGTACCTCGAACTCGGTCTTGAGAGTTTGTACCTTTGCTTCCTTCACACGATCTGCGCCAAGATGCATCGCTTTCAACGCCTCCCACGCAGCTTTGGCCGTTTCCTTTTCGGCCAGTAGGAAGAGCATCTCCTCTGGGATGCCCTGGTAGATGGCCGCCTTGTAAGATCGAGGAGGCCGACTAGAGGGGGGTGAATAGGCGGTTTAAAAATTCTCTACAAATTAATACTAATCAATTCAAGAGCTTTCCTATTTGCCTAAACCAAGTATATAAT
Source organism: Dendrocalamus sinicus (assembly GCA_036346575.1). Taxonomy (NCBI): domain Eukaryota; kingdom Viridiplantae; phylum Streptophyta; class Magnoliopsida; order Poales; family Poaceae; genus Dendrocalamus; species Dendrocalamus sinicus. Next base: position 1,691,452 of record CM070660.1, on the reverse strand, counting down.
GCGGAAGCGAAATTCAATTTGGTTTAGCTCAAATAGCGCCTAAGTCAAGCAAGAACGCCTAAGTGAACTAATAATTCTAACCTATGTCAAAGTTTACAATTCTAGATATACAAGCAATCGATTTAATTCTATGAATGTAAATTGCTTGAATATAAATAGAGCATAAGAAAACAAACCACAAATAACACAATCACTTTTTACCGTGGTGTTCGGAGACTTGCCGGTCTCCCCTAGTCCACGTTGAGGTTAGCCCGAACGAATCGGACCGGCTCCACGAATTAAGCCGAAACACCTCCAATCCACTAGTGGTAGCTCTTTCCCGCTCCGGGTAGGTGAGCTCCGACCTTCACAACTTCGCCGGGTCTTCTCACAAGCTTCTTGAGAAGATCACCGCGCACGACGCCTCCAACGCCGTCTAGGAGTCGGCAAACTCCAAGAGTAACAAGCCAAGTCTCTCACTTGACTCTCACCACGTGCAACGAATGCACAAGCTCAATTGGACACTAAGTCCACCTCTAGATGCAACACATGCACTCTAGAACCTCTCTCGCTTCTCACAAATTGCAACACATGCACAATTGAGTGGAGAGCCTCACTCTAGCTCAAGACAACAGAAATGAGTCAAGCAACTACATCTCCAACCAGCCTTGAGGGGGTATTTATACCCCACACACAAAAACTAGCCGTTGGAGCAAAGAGAGGCTGAAATCAGCCTGAGGGCCGGAACTACCGCAGTTAAAACGGCCGGAACTACCGCCCTCCCAACGGTCACAAGAAACTAGCCGTTGGAGCCAAATCCGGAACTACCGGAGTACAAATCGCGGAACTACCGGTTTTCCCGAGGCTAAGTCATTCAAAAAATCGCTCTCTGGAAAAAACATTCCGCTCGGAATCCGGAACTACCGGACTCGCGGAACTACCGGAAAAATCGGAACTACCGCAGTACAAATCGCGGTACTTCCGCAAAATCCGGAACTACCGCAGTACAAATCGCGGTACTTCCGTTTTCCGGTTTTTCAGCACAGACGACACTCGGAAAAACGGTCATAACTTTTGACTCCGATGTCGGAATTGAGTGATCTTGGACTCTATGGAAAGCTTATTCAGAGGGCTACACAACCCACCTATTTGCATGATCTCAAACACATTAGATCAATGCAGAAATCACAAGACATCCAAAGAGTCACTATCACGGTCTAATATCAAAGGAAATAGCGACAAATAATTTTAGACCATGCCAAGGGATAATGCATGATCTCCAACTTTTGCAAAACACATTTGCAAACTTAGATCATGCTACAAGGATTAGGTACATGGACTTCTCACATTTGCAAAACACATTCGCAAACCTAAGTCACATGCCACAAGGATTATATATGAGCTTCAAACATTTGCAAAACACATTTGCAAATATAAGCCTCATATCACAAAGAATGAAAACATGGACTTCAAGCACTTGCAAAACACATTCGCAATGCATAGTCTCATGTTGCAAAGATTTCAACACATGAGCTAGACGTGGTGAGGTTTGAGCTATCAACACATGATGAGACTCAAACTACTAGACATGACCCCTCTTAATAGTACGGCAACCTATACTAGCAATCCGGTCTTTCAACCAAACACCAAGACCGGTAAAAGACTAGGAACACATCCTTAGCCCTAGCTAGTCATACCTTTGCCTTGGGTCATTGTCTCGATATGCATCAACTCATGATGCATCCTTTTCTTCAACTTCATCAACACATGATGATCTTCACTTGACTTGATGATCAACACATGATCATCTCCTCATGCATCAACTCATGATGTGTCTTCCTCTCTTTCTTGATGGCCTTTCAACACATGAAGCCATTTTCTTCTCGCATCTTGATTTGATGACCTTCAACACATGAAGTCATCCCAAGTCGTTCTTATTTGTGGAACCTAACCTATTCATCCAACCCATGGAAACCGTTAGTTCACAAAGCAATTGTCATCGATTACCAAACTTCATCATTTTGGTAATTCATGACAATCTCAACAAATGATGAGATATAAAGTTGATTTGCGAGTATACAACTTGTACACAACAAATGTATACTCTAATATAAGCTTTAAACAAAGCTTACTTATCCGGTTGTCATTAGTCATCCAACCATTAACACATAATGGAGAAGTTAGATGACAACCCGATTGCACATGAGTATATATATACTACACAAGCTATATATACTCAAGTATGTATTTCAAGGTACAGATCCCAAATATGCATATTGAAGGAAGCATGGATCAATACTTATGAAACTCCAAAATATATAGAGAGCTCCCCCTAAATGTGTGCATACAAGTGTATATAGTGAAGACATATGCACAAATTCATTTTAGACTAATTGAGGAGTTCAATTTATATTTTGGATCTAAGGAATGCATTTGTAAATGAGAAAGCGATTTCGAATGCATACCTCTTTGATTTCACCTTTTCATCCAAATGAGACTAACCAAACATAAACTCAAATAAACATATTAGTCTCATAAATTCATTGATCATTTTCACCAAAACATTATAAAGTATATGTCATTAATATCATAATGTCATAATGGCATTTGTCATTAACACCAAAACCAACTTAAATGGAGCTTGATCTTTCAGCCGCCAATGCCATATGATCTTTGCGCATATCGACGTTGTCGTTCTCGATCGCATCCCACACACCTTGAGCCTTCATGTACACCTCCATCTTGATTTCCCATGCTGCATAATTGCTCTCCGTGAGCATCGGATAATGCAGTGAGATAGCGGAACTCTCCTTCGCCATCGCACCGGATGATGCCTTGTTGCCGTCGACACCGCTTCCCGAAGTACGCGACATGATCTTGGGCGCGGATCAAAAAACTCCGGCTACTTTGAAGGCTCTTAGACGGAGAGAAAACGGAGGAAAAATTGTTGTTTTCCTTTTTCTCCTTTTTCTTGAATTTTGCTCTTGCTCTTGCTTGGATTTGCGCTCTTGGGATCTAGCTCTAGTGCTTGGGGTCTCCTTTTATGAGGTGGTGGGAGCAGCCCACTCCGAATTGGACTCCCTCTGCCGACTCTGGTTTGGACTCGAATTAATCGCCAAAACCGAGACCGAGTCCCATTTACTGCCGCACGCTCTTTTTTTTTCTTCCTCACTCCCCCGTCTCTTCTACCACTTGGAGGCAATTCCTTCACCAGCCGAATCGGGTGCTGTGCTTCCTCCTTCATCAGGCCCGGCCGTCCCCCTCGTGCTCCTCCACCACTGGCGCGTCCTTCTCCGGCGCCGCCCTGCGCTCGGCCGCTCCCCCTTCGGCAGCGCCTCCTCCTCCTCGGCAGCAGCCTCCGCCGGTGCCTCCCCGCGCTCGGCCGCTCCCCCTCTTGCTTGTCCCTTCTCCTGCGCCTCCCTTGCGTAGCACCCGGCGGCGGAGCAGATCGGGCCCGGCGACGGCGGAGGGCGACCGGATCGGGGAGGGGAGCAACGGGAGGCGGTGGTGCCGAGCGGTGGCGTCTCGGCGCGCGCGGCAGCGCTGGTGGGGTCCGAGCGGCGGAGGCGGCTCAGCGTGGGACGCGCGGCGGCCTCGAGCCGGCGCGGCGACTTCGGGTGTGGTGCGCCTCGCGCACAGAGGCGGCCGGGCGGTGGCAATGGGCTGCCAGGTGCGTGCGCGGTTGCGTCGGCAGGGCTTATCGGCGGCTACAGCGGTGGCCGCCCCCGGGAGCTAAGATTGCTCCTCCCGGGGGCAGCAGCACGAGAAATTGAGGTTGGCTCTGATACCAATTGTTACAAATCTAGCCTTCAATTTCTACTCTTTATTTCTCGCAAATATTGCATTACCTAAACTGGTTACAAGCCTCTCAATTTATATGCTTATAACTCCTACTAACACACGCATTAGGACTTCGAATTGGACACTACTACAACTCAAATTACACACGAAATCGAACTCGATTACGACTAGGACTCTTAAGTCAAGATTAATTTTAACAGAGTATACATATGGAGCGCAGGCAATGGAGCCTCTAGTTCATGGAATGGACGGACCATCGATCACGCCATCAAGGCATCACCATGAGGTGAGAACACTCCTGTCGAAGGATTTGTTGATAACCCCTCGTTGTCTTAACGAGAATAGAACGTAACAGCAGCCAATTTGACAATCGAGGCAATGATGGGGCCTAAGATGATCCGGATCCCATTGGAAGGTATGCCTCTGCCTCTGCCACCTCTTGAGTTTTGATCTTCTAGTCAGAGCTGGGCCAATATTTACTGGATTCATCAACCACTTCTCCGCGGCATCAAACTCCAAAAGCTTGTCTTCCACCCCGTCTCGATTCGGTGCATACACTTTTTTGCTCAGCTTATGACTACATGAGGTTGCAACGAGATATATTAGTGATCACCTGCTTAATTAGTAGCCGAGTGTATCCGGTGCCATGTAGGTTAGCAGGAAAGGTGGCTGTCATCGCTGGCGCCGCCAGTGGCATTGGCAAGGCGACAGCCAACGAGTTCATCCGGGACGGCGTGACGGTCATCCTCGCCGTGGCGCGCCACGGCCGTCTAGACATCCTCTACAATAACGCCGGGATCACGAGCTCCGGTCCAACACCTCTTGCCTCCGTCGACCTCGCGGACTTCGACCGCTTCATGGCGGGTTCGCGGTGGGGAGGCGGCTCAACGTTTCGGTGCCTTGAGTACCTGTTCCGAGTAAATACTACTACCTATTTTGCGGGGATTCTTGCAGGAGCTCTTTTATAATATCTTAAAATGAATATAAGTCATCTAATCTTTATGATTTGATAGTTCAGATTAATTCGGATTTAATTATACTACCACTCATCATACTAATAGTAGAATTTTCAAAGAGATAAAATTGTAAATGAAACAAGTGGTATAGGATTAATTTTTCTCGACTATAGTGGGATTAATTTTTCGCTCGATGCTGCAGTCACAAGACGTGGAATCAATCGAAGTTTGGCGGGTAATTTCTTGGTACTCTTCTTCTTCGGTTCTTCCCATCATGAGAAAAATGTGTGTATGCCGATGGAATTCTGGATCAGATTATCAGACCAAGACGATCGATGGAACGGGAGGCATCGGGACACGCAAAGGTGCAGCGCTGATGCTTGCTTCGACACTTAGCGAAACTCCTCGTTCATGATGCCCGAGTCTAGACTCATAAGACTCTCCTGGAACTGTTTCTAGAACTACTTCAAGAGATGAGTCTTCAGACTTCCCCGGCATATATATACACCTGAAATAACCTAAGATCGATCGATGCAGGGTGTGCACACACCGGTCGACTTGCATGCAGGGGCCGCTACCGGACCCTTAGAGCCTCTCTGGAGCCTCCCTAAAATTTTTTGCTATGGATGTATAATATAGATGGGGCTGAGATCGAGCTGAAGTCTGAAGGTACTTCAGCCCTTCCAAATTTTTTTTCTAGATCCGTCACTGCTTGCATGGAAGCTGAGCGCAGTGTATATACATTTTGTAAATGAAGAGAATCATCGGCGTGACTAATTACAAACACGTACAAAAAAATTCACTAGTTTTTTCTTTTGGCGTTGAAAAATTTAAGCATAAACTTTACTGAATATGCACAGGAGAGGACTAGAAGGAAGACACAATAATGACAAGCCTGATAGGCAGCACCGTCAAACTTTTTGGGAATCTAAGCGAGGAGAGGAGACCTCGGAAATGGAGGAAATGACGAGCGGGCCAAGGTAAAATGCAATGGTCAGAAGGAAATATTTTGAGAGGAGTTTTTTCTGGCATGGAACATATCAATTTTTCTGGCATGGAACATATCAATCTTGGGCTTTGGCTTCTCTTTAGGAGCCAGCTTCTAAAGTATTAAAATAAGAGCTTTTTCATGATATCTTAAAATTAAAAATAAAAATCTATAATACTCTTATAAATTAACGATTAAACTTTATTTCTACTTATTATCTTGTTACTACTAGTATAATATACCCGTAAAAAAAAAGAATGAGTACCCGTGCAAAGATATGACGTTGAACTTTACCGTGTTTGTAGTACAAAACGGCAGCATAAGGATTATGTGTGGCTGTCTAATAATGGGCTACTCTTGTTTCGAAACGTAATAACAGGCTACTTGGATGTTTGTTCTCTCTACAGTTTGCTGTCAACTGTTAAAACATATTGTTCTCCAGATTTCAGTTCATGGTTTCGGTATGACACTACGGTCTAGATAATTGCACAGCAAACCAAGTAACCAACCGCCCTGTTCTTAATCACTGAGCCTACTAGCACTAAAGATTTGAATCTATAGATGTGAAACAAATAAACCAGTAAGAACAATTATTCGTATGAGAACTTAAAATTTGTCCGGATCAAACAGGCAAGCAAATATGTTCTGCACTAGTGAGGCGCTCAACTGATCGCTCGTCGTCCGGGCTCCAGGCTCCAGCGGGGCATGCATAGAATAGAACGCACGCTGCCCGTCGACGTGAAATGATTTCGTGCTTGTATTAGCTTTTACTTCTAATTTTTATTAAGAAAAATAAAAAATTAATATAAACACTTAACTTCTTGAAATAGTTTCTTCATTTCTCTCGCTATTGTCTCACTCCGAGAGTAAGATAAGAGGTTACGAGTATATCACGCACCTTACTCCTCTCGCTCCTATCACGCATACGTATCTCTTCGTCACTTCTTCCACCGCTTGCCCTCTACTTTTAAAAGCCACTTCCATCCGCCATTACTATTTATTTTTAATCAGTAAAGGCAATACAAACACCTCATAAGTAAGTGCACGCACATAAAAATCAGTGCGGCCGAAGCTTCAAGTGTTCTTATCAAAGCTCACGCTCGAGGAAAGCATGCATGCGCTGTCGGACCTCAGGTTTAGCAAATCGAGATCATCTGTGATTCCATCATACTATTTTTTTTGGATCAGTAGATAGTGCTCATAGATGCATTACTCTATATCAAAAACATATCATGCGGAAACGTAGATAATACAGTAATAACTTACTAATGGGCCGATTAGGCTGAAATCAATACAATGTAGTAGCAGAAACTTCACATAGGTGGGATGCTCAGGACTTACTCATAAGCAGCCAACTAAGGTTCACGACCTAGTTCTTGGCCTTATCATCCTCTAGCTCTGTCGATCGGCTTGACCTTCTTTTCTTATTGACCCATAGGAATATTCCACTTTGGAAAAGAAGGTGGGCAAACATAGCTGATTGGGGAATGCCAAGGCTTGATCTTTTACTTGATAATTTTCTTTTTATTCATTTATATTTATCGAGTGGTAAGATTTAGGATGCATTTTTGTAAGAGATGAGTATAATCTTAATTGCTTGAATTAACATGATATTTCAAGATATAATATTATCTGAGACTGCAATTGCCAACTTAACAAACCAGTATTTTAATGACTTAGTCAAGATATGTAATTAGTCATTTATCTAATTATTATTATGAACAAAGTTAGTTATTTCGCTGATTCACCAATTCATTATTAATGATCAACTGTCCACTTTTTTTTGGTAAATTTAAATCCTGAGATAAGGTTTGGATGTTAATAATTAGGTAAAATTTCATCTTAGCAAGATCTTTTAATTAAAGATTGCTTATTGTATGAAATGACGTCATTTTATGCATCTTTTTGCAAGATTTGGATTTAAGATAATTATTAGGGGTTTACAATCATTTATGAGAGCCAACTGATTAGTGATTGCGTCTGAGGTAGAGATTAATGGTTCTTTATTCATGTTTAATAATTCTTAATCATAAACAAGGAAATCGTTAATTTAAATCTCTGCATGTACAGGTATATATTAGAGACTTTACCACAATTATTTTAAGCACTATTTAAAAGAGAGTTTTCATTATTTTAGAGATGAGCAAACAACACTTGATATTTTGTGCGGCATGCAACTTGCTTTTGAGAGATAGCTTGTTAAGCAGGGTAGATTAAAATCTTATTATGTGAAGTGTTAAAATTAATGATACATTTATTCAAATTATTACATTAATTATTTTTATTGCCATTTTCTTGGTTGTCATGAACTTAAGCAAGATTAAATGTGCATAAATATTTTTTATTAAGCCTCATAATTAAATCATTTAGTTGTGATATTCTTTTTATTGAAGTTACGATAATTGTCGGTATTTTACAATAATTGCTTTTAAATGGAGAAATAGTTCATGGCATAATCTTGCTGGTAATCATACAAGAGGATTAATTCATTACTCTTGATCGGTATATAATTATCCAAAGTTATGTTTTTAATTTAATTGCATAGATCTTTTCACTATAAATCCATAAGTAATTTCTTATTCTCATTATTATTTACAAATTATTTTATTAGATTACATGTTTTAATATTTCTTAAACATGAATTCATCATTTAGTCATATGTGAAAAGATGTAAAAGGATGTTGAGATATACCTGCAAGAGCTTGGACCCTTTTATCTAGTCTGGCCCATTGGTCATAAGTAGTGCTCATGTAGGCGGCCATCTAGGGCGCCTAGGCGCTAGACGCAGACCGGCCACCACGACCGGTGGGGACAAGTGCCTAGGAGGAGGCTAAATTTGTAAATTATACTGGAGAGTGGTTAGTTATGCAAATAACGTTTTTTAGGGGGGCTAGAAATGCCGAAATTTCATGTTTACTTCGCTCTGTGCAATTTGCACCGATTGCAATGCCACGATGCAATGCAACAGGGTCCAAGATCCGTGCATAGTGCTGCACCATAAAATATGCTTGGCCTAGTGGCTGGCACTTCCAGAGGAGATGTCAGATCTGCGTACTGAAAAAATACATATATGTCAAGGCTACCAACAGGAGAACCCACGTGTTTGGAACTGGGCTACATGGTTTATCCTCAGAAGCTAGCAGGTCAACGTTGGAGCCTTGCATGTGTCGATATTCTACTGTAACATGTGTGCGTATTGAACGTAACTTGGATACTTGATCCAACCAAAACTGGTGCGTCACCAGAGAAGACTTGAGTGAGGTCAGTACTCGTTAGGTCAGCAATAATATACCCAAATGGTGAAATGGAAGACTTTAGTACTGTCAGAATTAAGAAATGGAAGGCTCAAGAGATGATCGATGAGGTAAACAATGGGAAATGACGCCAACGTGACCGGATCCATGCAGCACAGGAGCTTCTATTTAAGAGGCCGATCCCTGCGTCTAGCTCCCCAGCTCGCAGAGTCCCAACTCAGCTTTGCTTTAGAGAGAAGCTAGCGTAGCAGCTCGAAACCCACACATTAACTGGTCAGGATGTTTGGAGCAATGCGTCACATTCTCATGTCTGTCTCCTCTAACTTTGTCGTAGTATCTGAAAATAGGTTTTAGCTGGTTTGTCTTGAAGTTAAGCATTGACATTTACCACTGGGTTTCTTGTGATTACAGCAGGGGGAGGACTGGAGCTGGACTAGCCTCATCCGGACTTGCAAACTATTTTTCCACGTCTTCGACCTCCCAGAGGTTCTTTCAGACTTAATCCTTTGTATATTTACGTTGCTTATGCTTTGTTCACCACAAAAGGTTGCAAAAAAGAGACGGGTGGTGATGTTTATCAACACCGAGACATACAATATTAATGAGGACTGTGGAGATCATGTAGGTTGGCCGGAAAGGTGGCCGTCATCACCGGCGCCGCCAGTGGCATCGGCAGAGCAACCGCCACCGAGTTCGTCCGGAACGGCGCCAAGGTCATCCTCACCGACATACGGCACGACCTCTGCCGCGGCATAGCCGCTGACCTCGGCCCTAACGCGGCGCACGCACCCTGTGACGTCACAGTCGAGAAGCAGATTGCCGCCGCGGTTGACCTGGCCGTGGATCGCCACGGCCGTCTCGACATCCTCTACAACAATGCGGGAGTCTCCGGCTCCATGACCGCGAGCTCCCTGCCTGGCAATTGCATTGACCTCGCCGACTTCGACCGCACCATGGCGGTCAATGCCCGATCCGTCGTAGTGAGCGTCAACCACGCCGCGCGAGTGATGGTCAAGCAAGGCAGCGGGTGCATCCTCTGTACGGCCAGCACCGCGGGCGTGCTCGGCGACGGGGTGATGCCTCCCGTGTACGGCATCTCCAAGGCCACGGTCATCGGCGTGGTGCGCGCCGTGGCGGGCGAGCTGGGACGCCACGGCGTGCGGGTGAACGCCATCTCGCCGCATGGCTTCGTCACGCAGTTCGGTTTAGACGCCCTGGCCCAGATGTACCCCGAAGCAAGTCTCGAGGAGCTGAAGCAGATGGCCGAGAGGGACATGAACGAGATGGCAGGGGTGGTGCCCGGTGTGGAGGATGTGGCGAGAGCGGCCGTGTACTTGGCGTCGGACGAGGCGAAGTACGTGAATGGGCAGAACCTCGTGGTTGACGGCGGGTTCACCGTGGGGAAGCGGCCGAACATCGCTGCGCGTTGAGAAGCCAGTTTAGCTGCATTGCTTCGCGTGTTGTTTTCTGAATAAATAAAGTGGCCGTGCTCCACAGGTAGTTAATTAATTAATTACGTGTACTTCCATTTCATCCTTCAATTTCACTTCGCTGATTGGCTATGTAATATCGTATACCGATATGTACTCTTATTTGATTCTCTTAATAAAACCGGATCCTATCTTTCGTGGGCGGTTCTTTATACACACAGAGCTGGTTCTACCGTACTACCTTGTCGTCACCGGGCACAACCTTGTCGTCGACGTACGGCGGGTTCACGTTGGGGAAGCCGCTCAACATCCCGGCGTCTTGAACCAACGGGGTACTCGAAGGATTCTCTGATGTAATGGTGAGGATCAAGACTGCAAGCATTGCCTGAAAGAATCCCAACTTGCTTACACCGTTCAAGAGATAGCTAAGATTATGGACTTCATACTGGGTTGTGCGTACCGAACAACTAATATTGTTGTCTTTCTTTGTCCAAGTCAAATTCACTCGTGTGTCGCAACTCGTAAAGGCAGGACATGGCTGCAGGGCAGCAGACTGCAGTAGAAATGATTTGGAGAAAGTCTTCTTAACCTGTGTTCTCTGGCTAGTTCCTATGTCGGTCAAAATTAACGCAGCTAGGTACGTTTATCAGTTTATCTTCAGGGATTCAGTACAGGACTGCAATGGCAAGTGCAGCTCAACAGACGCGCCTTCGCCTTGCGAAACAGCCTAACATAATCCATCTAAGGCCCCGTTTGGCACAGCTCCACCACCGTCTCCTAGAGCTGTTTAGAGCTGTTTTGTGCCAAACGGGGTACAACAAAATAGCTCCACCCAAGGAGTCCCTTAAAACCTGCTGAGACAAAAGTAGCTCATTGCGTGGAGCTAAAAAAAAGTAGCTTCACCCAGCTCCACTTGTGAAGTAAAAAAAAACAGCTCCACTTGTGAAGTGGAGTTATGCCAAACGGACCTAACTCTCGCTACCATTTCTTTGCAAAATTATCTCCTTCAATTGTGAGGGGTCTTGGCTGGTTACACCAATCAGCCACCCACAAATCTTTTATACCAGAGCCTCGATGGACATGCAAGAAAAGAAATAGTCCAATGCCAGTTGACATGCAGATGGGAGCAACTGGGCCAAAGCTTGAGAGAAAAGAGATATGCTGAACTTGAAGACCAAACAAATGATTTTTTTTCGAAGGAACCTTACACTAGTACATCAGTGGTAAGTGTGTTGAGACTTGCAAAAGCTAGTGTCCCCAGCTCTTAACTTTCTTCAGCTTTCGAATAATGCTGGGCGACTCTCTTCCCTTTGCTCTAAAAAAAACCTTTCACTATACACCAAACAGGTAAACAGTGGACTTTCTCTCGTGAAATTGTATGAGCGATGATCTTTTTCCCCTGGTGAGAATCGTTGCCAATTATGACTTTCGGACGGTGGCACCTAACCGAATCATGCTAAACAAGCACAACTCTTCATACTTGAGACCTATATATCTGACTCCTCACTGACTCATTGTAAACAGATCAGAGCTCTTTCTTGCCCAGGAAGAAGCAGAAGCATAGCAGCTTGCAGGAAGCCAGGAACACAATCTATTCAGGAGGTTTAGAGAAATTCACCTCGTTCTCAGGGATTTCTCTCCTTCATGTAGTCATTTAATTAGTTTATGCATGATTCTGAATGTAACTAGCTCCTTTGCCTCTTGGAAGAACAAGCGTTGATGTTTCGCAAATGGGCTGAGAATGCAGGGGTAAGAGCAGTGCTGCAGGGCCAGCCACGTCTGGCTTCTTCAGTCACTTCTCCACGGCTTTAAACTCAAATCAAACTCAAAAGATTACATTTGGCACTTTATTTTCCTTCTCGTTTTGTTTATGTGTGCTTGCCATTCGTATGAGGCCCGTACAGGCCCGTTGAGGAGGCAGTGACATGGTTTCGCATGCTTTTTGTCGGAATAAATCAGCTGTGGTACGGAGCATGTAATGTTAGTCTTCCTTGCAGCATCGCAAAATGGTATCTTTGATCTACGAGTCGATCAGGCTTGCCGCCATGCGCGAGCAATGGGATTACTTAGACATGAACAGATAAAACGCAGCGTCCAATGAATAGAACTGTGGAGTATGCTAGTAACGGCAAGCAAAGCACATCAAATCCACCAACGATTGTCGATTGTCAAAACAGGCACTATGCATTCAAACCAAATGGCAGTTATGCAATGTTCAAGAGTAGCATATAGGAAATGATGCGAATGGTACACTGATCAGTGATCATAGATCAGGTGCTTATTTTAAATAGCCACGCCAAGTATGTTGGATAAGGGTACCGTAACGGCTAGTCTGAAAGTGCCCAGATCTGTCTGTTGGCCAGCGAAGACGACGTCTAACCCTGAAGCCCAATGATCCCTGATAACAAGGAAACGAAGGATCGTAAGAACAGCAGAAATGAATGTGTTTTCTATGAATCCAATAAATGTTCCATGAAAATAAAAAGGATTGGGTGAGAAAGAACCGGATAGCCTGCTCAGTGTTACAATAAATTAAACCAGATTGGAGAAAAAAACTCAAAACATAAAACTTACCACAAGCAACACGTCCACCAGCGTTTCCAGTGCTCTTGCTAAGCTCATGTCCACCTGAAATACAACAGAAAGATATGGTTAAAAACTTACATGTGCTTCATGCCTCTATCCAAATCGATGTCATAAGCAGACTACAATCAGTGCTCTGTACAACATGCATAGAGTTTGTACAAAAAGTAGCACACAGTACCGTCAACTAATAAGAGGCTACTAGATAACCATTTGCTGACCATACAATTTACTGTGAACCATTAAATGTATCTCATCTGGATAAAGCAATGTTCAAGAAGGCGCTAGGCGCTAGGCGGGCGGCGAGGTGGGGCCTAGCGCCTAGGGGGCCTAGGCGGACGAATTAAAAATAAGGATAATAGATGAAAATAAACAATTGTGTATATATATTTGCATAATATATATATTTAAAGAGGTCTAGATTGAAAAAAATCTATTAAGAAAAACGTTTATTCGTAATTTTTAAAAATTTGAGGACTAAATCACAAAAACCCTAACCCCTCTGTGGACCCGACCCCTCGCGGCGCCGCCTGACCCCGACCCGACCCCGCCGCCTGACCCGACCCCGCCGCCTAACCCTAACCCTAACCCTAACCCCTTCCCATTCCCACACCAACCCGCCGCCTCCCTCCGCGCGGCTCCCTCCACGCCGCCCCATCCCCGCGCTCCTCCGCGCGGCTCCTCTCGCGCCGCCCGTCCCCCGCCGCTCCTCGCGCCGCTCCATCCCGCCGCCATTTCGCGTCCCCCGCTCCGCGCCTCCCCGCCACTCGATGTCTCTCACCGGCGGCCACGGAGCGGCGGCGCAGGATCTGGCGCGGGAGTCCAGATCCGGCGGCGGCGCGGATCGCGCGGAGTCCGGCGAAGTTGACGGCAGCGGCGACGGCCTCATGTACGGTAAGTCTTTTCCCATCCCGCAGCTCCTCCGCGCGCCCGTCCGCCGCGCCTAGGCGCTGCCCGCCTTGGACCGCCTCGCGCCTCGCCGCCCAGCCACCCGACTAGGGGCCAAGGCCGGGCGGCACCCTGCCGCCCAGCGCCTATGCGGCGCCTAGGCGGCCGCCCAGGCCGCCTTCTTGAACACTGGGATAAAGTGGATCCCTAGATAAGGAAAATAGGAATCCGTATAATGACAACTAAGACAAATGCACCAACAAATCTAGCAAAGTCCTCTCAAATACTGAGCAGGCTAGTTCTAAATAGAATGAAAAGATTCTGAATATAAGTGTAGAAATTTCAGGATAAGACCACATTTTTTTATTTCATCAATAAATAAGGAAGCACTGGAAAGTTTGGCTAGCTGAACATAATCACGTGAGCTTTGTAGCGGGATAAATTACTCTAAATAAGGCAGGGCCAAGAAAATGGAACTATGCAAATGCAATTCCATCCTGTAACTAAGAAACAAGGTGGACACCTGGTCGCCCATGGATGTCACAACTCCCTGCACTAACATAACGTTTCTTATGTAATGCAATACAATGTATATTTTCTGAGGTCAGAACTTTAAGCAATACAACATCATACTACTGTAGCATGACATGCTCAACGTTTGAAGATCACTCTACAACCAATAGAGTATCTCAATATAATTTTGCCAAAATTTGCTAATATAGCAAAATGGACAAACCAAGAATGATACCCTAGAACTGTTCGTAGAAATTAATTAGCACTGTAGCAGTAAGCCAGTAACAGATGGATGAATTGAGCAACCATGGCTACACAAAGATGAGCTGGACGAGTCTAATGAAACTAATCTGGAGGTTCAGGAGGAAGTTCTCACCCATCATAGATTGCCACAAGGCAACCGAAGCATCAATTAACAACAACAACAACAAAGCCTTTTGACTCAAACAAGTTAGGGTAGACTAGGAATGAAACTTTTTCAAGATCAAAGAGATATAAGTCTTCAAATAAGACCTACAATGCTAAAACCCTAAACCGTACAACCTGCTATCTGAGCCAAGAGCCTAAACACTGCCCCTAACTTTCTTATGATTCCGGTACGTGGATCGCTAACTTCCATGTGCTCCTATCCAAAGCTAATTCTTTAGAGACATTAATTAAGCCTAGCAAATGTTCAATTGCTGATAAGCATAGCATAAATCATAGCATCTAGCCATCTACCCTGCATGCCAAATGCCTAAAGCACTGCCCACTGGAAATATGGGATAGAATACCAATTTTACACATCATATCGGACAAGCACGCAGGAATAAACTATTAGCTACATATCCTGCCCTACCTCGCTATGTCTATATCAGATTCCATGATACAGATATAGAAAATAGAGAAACACCCCAAAACTAAATAAGCCATAAGAGCAGACCAACAGTAACTCTGCCTTTTATGTTTGTCATCTCTAGCAAACACACATAGTTGATAAGCAACAGGTTTACCCAAAAGTAGACGAAGTAGTTCATAACAGACATAAAAAACAGATGAGGGCAGAAAATGATCCCTGGATTGCCATACTATCTCATATAATTATGTTTATGATCTATTTTATTAAGGACATAGAGAATGTACAGACAACGAACACAACTATTCTAGCAACACTGCAACAGAGAGATTTCAAATCTGACAAAGCATCGTGCCCATAGAGACACAAACGTATGATTTAAGTGTTTTAAAAGCATTACCTTTGCCAAGGTCATCAGGATCAGCATGGACAACAACAGCTCGGCCAATGATTGAGTGTGGTCCAGTAAGGGGGATCTGTTGTTCAAAAATGCTATCGATGTCAAATGAACTGTGCTAAAACCACAAACCGATAGAAAAGGTGGCAATGTAATAATATTTGCAGAAATAAAACCAACATTGCTCACCTGGCTGTCGGCAACATTGACATTAGCAACACCTGGGCAGCAAAGAAGTAAATTGTCAGTGGGGGTTGTGCATTATAGTCGCAATGCAGTACATTGTTTCTGAGAAAAAAATGCTATCAAATTTTCAGCCAAAGCAGGAAATGTTTTCTCCAAAATAAGGGAATTTAAGAGAATGGTAAAAGGGGAGCAAACAGAAATACCATCTGCTCCGGCCGTCACGTTTCCAAGATCACCAGCATGGCGGTTCTCATCTTCTGGTGCCCCATGCTCCTTACCAGCAGGATTAAAGTGTGGTCCTGCAGTATTAAATAATTTCCCCAATAAGCACAGCACAATTCATTTGTCATGAGACATGAAAGGGGAACATATGTAAGTACCAGTTGACATGCAGCCATTAGTGGTGTCACCAAGCGCGTGCACATGGAACCCATGGAGCCCTGGCTTGAGTCCAGAGACACTTCCCGTCACGGTGGTTGGACCTAAACATCAACCGACCAATTACGTCCAATGGATACAGAAGGGTAGAATACAGAGACTCGCAGCATGCGGTGGAATTACCATCTCTCTCTTGGGTGAAAAAGATGGTGCCCTTGACACCCTCACTGCTAGTAAGCACAGCGACAGCCTTCACCATTGTCTATGTGATCTGTAATCAAGTCCCGAAGGAGCACAATTGTTGAAGTAAGGTAACAGGACATGGTAAATCACTCAGAAGTGTTGCTCGAAAACAAAACATAAAACTTGGTAGCCTCTGTACTTAGTATACTGCAGTTTCTAGATTTAAGCTACACACAACAATGCGGTGCTTACTTCATACACAGATGATACGCCATATGCAACACCACAGGTAGCAAATCACCGAATCTTCCTAACATGTCTATGCAATTTTTCAACAGCAGAAAATTACCAAATATGACAGTAGGAAACCCTCAACTTATCATGATACGGTATGGGACGAAATAAGCATGGTGTTGTAAGTTGTAACTGAGCTGCGTGGATAATTCGGCCATCCCAAACTGTCTCCGATTCTGAGAGCTCTTAGTACCAAATTACCACATCGAAAAACACACACGCACCAACTTGAAAATATGTTTTGCTGTCCACTCGTCCAGACAGGGCCACACAATCATACATGAAATTAAACACTAGATCGCATCTAAACGGAGTCGAATCGAAAGCTCACGAAACACGGAGGCGAAGCGACCACAGATCCGGCTACTCCGGCGGAATCGGAGACCGCAGATCGGGGAATACCAGCGAGGAGAATTTATTAGAACCCTAAAAAAAATTTTGGGGGGAGGGGGTAGGTAATACCTCAGGTTGCCCCTGTGATGCGCGAGGAGGAGGAGGAGGAGGAGTTGAGAAGGCGATGCGCTTCAGGAACGCTCCAGTGGAAGACTCGAGAACCGAGTGACTGACGACTATATAGAGCGTAGGAGCGGCGCACCAACCGCTGCCCAGGTGTACGCTGCCTGACCCGTGGGCCGTGGTGAGTAGAACGAAACGAGGCTATTACACTTTTGTCCCTGGCCTTTTTTCTTTTCTTTTCTTTTTTTTTTTTTGCAATTTTGGTCTCCTCTCATGCAAAATTACACTTTCGGTCCCCTAGATGACCATGGTAGCAGCGACATGTAACACGTGTACTTGCTGTGCTCTCCTACTGTAGCAGTAGTTTGGGCCATGGCAAGTCGCTCACGAGCACGGTAGCCACAAACCTACTATAACATGGCACCGCAGCAAGACCTATTGTGCTGTGGGTGCATCTATAGGCCAACTAATCCTACTAAGGTGTGGTACTATAACAGGATCTACTGTGCTCAGGCTCCACAGTAGGATCTATTACATGTGTCACCTATTGCTGAGGTGGAGAAGGGGCCAGAAATACAGTTGCACGTGAGAGAGACCATATTTTGAAGAAAAAAGCTACAGTGCCAAAACAACAAAGGCTTCAAAACAAACATTAGTGTTGCTTCCTCCAGGCTCCACCAATTGACCGGATTTGCCCCTTTTATTTTAATTCCTTTTCCCCTCTATTTTTAGTTAAGAGAAAATCCATAACACCTCAAACTTTATTTGAAAGTCCGTTTAATATCTCGAACTATGAAACTAGACATCTGAATCACCGAATTTTGCAATCCAATTCAAACAACATCTTGACTCATGTTTCACATTGTGATATTGCCCATATATCACGATAAGTAGGCGATTTTGCCACGTTATTATGATACACATTTAAGTAATGACAGGTAAGGCCTACAAGAGTCTCATCCCCCAAAATCGAAACAAAGAGGAAGGGAGCTACAGGAGGTGATGGCCATGGAAGCGCAGCTGGAAGTTCGGTGGGGGAGAAGCTTCTTGGGCCCTACCTATCATTGACCTAGTTGGTCAACGTGTCATCCTATATAACAAAATTGCTCACTCATCATGCTACATAGGCAATACCATATTGCGAAACCGAATCAGGGTGTTATTTGAACTAAATTGCAAAGTTCGAGAGTCAGATATCTGATTTCATAGTTCGAGATGTTATACAGACTTTTGAGCAAAGTTCAGAGTGCTAAATTCATAGCGCTATATGGACTTTTGTGACCAGGGAATACCTACTCACTTTCTTCACCAAAGCTGAAGATTGTAGTACTGCAAGTGCTATTTTAGCTCAACGGTAACATTTTGAGCAGTTGTCCCTGTTTATTTAACACTGTAGTGACATGGCAAGTACATCCAGGTTCTCTCTTATTGTAGCTGCATCTTCATTCAGTATAATTGATCGCACGCTCTGACCATGATAGCTTGCGAAGAAAAGTGGGCTGGGATACTCTTCACTTCTTCAGAACTCTCAACAAGAATGATAGGCCATAGGGTTACCAATTGCAGTTG
This sequence comes from Dendrocalamus sinicus, assembly GCA_036346575.1. Taxonomy (NCBI): domain Eukaryota; kingdom Viridiplantae; phylum Streptophyta; class Magnoliopsida; order Poales; family Poaceae; genus Dendrocalamus; species Dendrocalamus sinicus. The sequence goes on along the minus strand of CM070660.1, from coordinate 1,672,762 downwards.
CAGTACACCTGAAACACTCGTTCCATCATCATGTCTGAACTCAGAACTTTGGATGAGGATGAAAGGTTTCAAATTTCGAGACATTTCATATCTTCAGATTACAGCAAGAGCTAATAATGCTGTACTAAGTACTATTATATACTGAGCTGCTGATGAAAATTTGAGAAAAGTTTGGACTATAATTAACGCGATCATACAAACATTCATATGGCTATTTTTACAGCAGTAAATACACATGCACATGGCTATAGAATACTTAACAGCAATATAGTTAAGAATGAGTCCTCTGCTGGCTAAACCTGAATAGGGATAGAAACACAGGGACACATCCTATATGCACATGAGCTACAAGATTAATATTATCATGAATCTAATCGTCAGAGGGAGATTGCATGCTGATTCTACTGCACCAAACTCATAGAGCAACCATTGGACCTGTAGGCTTGCAGTGCACGGTGAACAGCTTTGCAGAGAACAAATCCTTGGTCAGCTTCTTGAAATCAAAAGCGCGGGAGGACGGTGAGGAGTGCTTTGAGCTCTTGATACACTCTCGCAAGGTAGAATTCTCCTCCTTTATGATCTTGAATGATGATGCAAGTTGCCTGATGACCTCCCTCTTCTCCTCATCTTTCGCGGCGAGCTCCGCCCTAAGAGCTGCGTTCTCTTCGACCACCTTCTGCAATTCTGAATTCTGCTCCTTAAGCCTTTCGATCTCTGCACGCATGAGCTCTACTTGGTCTGGTAGATCCTCTACCTCCCTCTCAGTCTCGGATACTTCCTCATGTTCTTCTTCAGGGTCATCAACTTCAGACTCTGAGTCATAGGAGTCCGAGCAAAGTGAAGTGGAAGATCTTCCTGTTCCCTTCCCACGCACTGTTACCTGAGACCAGCTCTGGGTACAGGAAGACGGACCAAACATTGTGTGGCGTGTGCCACTGCCATGTTTCAGCAGGTCATACTGCTTTGCCAGCGAGCGGTGTGCTCGATACAGGTTGCCGAGCATGTCCACAAGGACGGGCCGCTTTTTATAGTACATTTCAGCACGTTGCGCAAACGAGTCCGCGTCTTGGTCGATCAGTTTGAGCATTTGCTTGGTCTTATCATCTAGTTCTGCAATCAAAGGGAAGGAACAACAAAATTTGTGAAGAATCAAGTTAAATCTAGTTAGGAAAAAATCGTAATGCTAGATAGTAGAAGCAAGGTCCTAAAGTATGTAATTCTATTTCTGTAGCAAGGGCGGTTTTCGTTATGGATCTATGCAAATCACAAGGTTGTACAGGGCATTACAAAATAGAATGACCAGCTAACAGTTTCCATGTAGAAGTCCTAAACTAATGTTGTAATGGTTTGCTTATCATTCTTTATGACAGAAAGTAAAACCTATGGATTGACAAGAATTTTGTAACCATGATCATCGGAGAATTCTCCAGCTAAACCTCAAATTGAACATGACAGACTTCACTAAAACCTCAGTCATTTCGTGATGGCTCAAACAATAGCAGCGTTTAGGGGAACGATTCCTACATGGCGAGCACAATATAACATGGCACTGAAGCATACTGACAAGGAGATCACATACAAAATTGCTCATCTCATTTCAACTAGACGCAGCCATACACATACACTCTAAGGCTGAAACCACAATGCTTTCTCAACACTCTAAAGCACCCATAATTCCACAAAGATCCCCAGCAATTGAAGGAAACTAACCTGTGAACTAATAGGTGAAATTATTACATGGATTAAAGTATGCAAGAACAATGGAAGGTTTCCTACAGAACAGGAAGGTATTTTCCACGGTGCAAGATTCTGTCAGTCCATGGAGTAACCACAACAACAGTATGGCGCACACCCAAATAAAGCACAATAGAAGCAGCAAATCATCCATTAGAGAATGCATGGGGTGAGGCAAACCTGAAAGAGTGCTGACGAGCCATGCAGACGGCCTTGCAAGGTTGTGGCTGTCGAACCACCATGCCTGCGGCAGCTCCTTCTGCACCATCTTGACTCCTCACTTACCTTCAGCAATCACAGAAATCAACACAAATAAAAAAAGGAACAAGGAGATGATAAAAAAGAAAAGAAAAGAAAAGAAAAGAAAAGAAAGCGACCGCTTAACCTGTAGAACCATAAAATGTTTCTGTTTGTTCGTACACAGGTGTTTCAGAGAAAGCTTGAAATTTCATCAAAATCAACAATGACTAAGGGTAAGAGCAAGGGTGGACAGTAAGACCCCAGTGGGGGCACAGCCCCACTCATTTTTAGCCTATATCTACAGCAGTTTAAATTTTATCATTTGTGCCCTCATTAGCCTAACAAAAATGCTTTTACTGGGCCTAGAATTAGAAAAAAAAAAACAGAAATCCAAGAACAAAGTTATTTGTACCCCACTTAATTTTCATACTAGGTCCGTCTCCGTAGTGAACTGATGACAAGACTTAAGAATGAGTAACATCTAACATGTACTGATTTGATGTACGAGCCTATGGAACAAATTTTGAAACCATGAAAGTACAAGAGAGTGAAGATGCAAGGCCACATGTTTTTCACAGTAGAGAATTTTTTTAAAAAAGCCATACGAGCCAAAAAAAAAAACTGATCAGAAACAGAGATTTAAAACATTTAAGAGGATATAGCTTGAAATCCCCAAAGCTAAGCTGAATGAAACCCACATAAAGCACATCTTCTATCGAAAAGAAGCATACTTTTAACACCTTGCTCCCTCCCGGCGAGCGAAAGGGAAGAGTGCAACGACGAGAACTAAGCTGAACTTAAGTAGAGAAGAGGAAATACAGAGCCGTAAGCAGGAACTGAATCTATCTCGCAATTAACGAACCTGTCCTGCTGGAACAACCAAGAAATCCCATGCTTTCGCCAGATCGAAACACATCAACACGACAGAACAAATCTAAACTAACTAAAAACGAAACAGAGGCAAGAATCGAAACGCCCGTAGCTTACAGATTCAGACAAAATCCCAGCAAGAACACAACAAGAAGAGCAGTTCCTTAACGCAACAAGATACACCACCAAGAACACAAGCAAAAAAGAAGTTCCTTTTGATCCTTTCGCCCCCTAATCTCCCGTTATTATCTCAGATCAAACCAATATCTGCATCGGACGAACCTGAAAAAAGATTAGACGAGCGAGCGGAGGAGGAGGGGAGTTGGAACCGCGCCTGTGTCGTGTGGCTGGCGGCCGCTCTCCCGTTGCTCACTTGACTAATGGACTCTCCGCTGCGCCTGCAGCTTTCTGGATGGAAGCAGACTCGGCTCACGCTCTCTCGTCTCGCTAAATATTCAAATTCTGCCTCTCGACTGGTTACTCCTTTCCTTTTACTCTGCGAGTCCGGATTGCCACTAACGTGGGTTGGTTTTTGTGCTTATGCACTCCTATGTTTTGTTCTTCGTTAATCCGCATTTTGTTTAGGCCTACTCTTTTTGCTGCGGCTTATAGTTTTTAGGTTGTTTATGTAAAAGATTACAGAGTAATAGAAACTCACGTACGGTTTAGACCCTATCTTAAAAAGATACTCCATTTAAAAGCTTGTTACTGTAGAAAAGCCGAAAAACAGCTTTTAAAAGTTGAAAAGAACATTACCTATATCTATTGACCAGTAAGATAATTGTTTTGTAGAGTATTAGGACCTATTTGTTCATATACTAAGTTTACCATTGTTCTAATTTTTTTGTTAATTTGTCTAAGTTTAGGTCATCAAAATTAAAGCTATATTTTGACTAGCAAAGAGAATCCTGTCACACTTTTTTGAATCACAGACATATGAAACCTAGATAGCAGAAAAGGAATCTTGCCACAGATTCCGATATGAACCAGACATGTGTCTGATTCAGTCAAACTTGCCTAGTTCAATGTGTGACAGTTTAGCTATGTACATATAGGATGTACAGTTCTTAATTCACGTTATCTAGCCAATGAGACTATAAAACCTACAAAAGTTGACGGAAAAACCGGTTTTTTACGTATTAGAGACAGAGAGAAATCTTCGGAAATTGGCCAAATTATGTCTATGTCAGTTTAGAGTAAAACATGATAGTTACATATTTCTTGAATCAAGTGTGGCATAGATTTTGCTCGTGTGTCTTTCGAGGGTGTATTTGCAAATTGCACACAGACAAAGGGGGTGATTGGTTCGGCTGAAAAGCTCATGGCTTATGGCTGAAAACACTATAGCTGGCTGAAAAAAGTACTGTAGCTGACAGAGACTTATTTAGCATAATTAAATTTAAAAAAATTTTAAAATAAAAAAAATATGTTAACCCATTACGTATAATACAAACAAATACGGGAAAAAAAAGAATCAGAAAAAAAGCTCAACAAAAAGTCAAAAATTCAGAAAAAGACGAAACTTATAAATAGTGACAAAAAAATTGCAGCCAGCTTATGGAAGCCATGTTGATCGCTCCCTTTAGAAAGGCCGGCCCCCGGTATTATATTTGTTCAGACTGGGGCCCGGTTCATCGTGAGACTGGAACGTGGGCCCCCGTTGTTATGGGTCTTCTTGATCTTCTCGTCAGTATCGCCGTAGACACGAATGCTAAGTTTCATGCATGAACCAAGGGCTGTGCAAAATGCGTCCCCTTTTGCTGCTGAAAACTGCTGTGAAAAGATTAGCATCCAGAGACTACTGTACGAGTCAACTATACATTTTCAGAAACTCCATAGCATGCAGGCCCAGAATGAAGACTCTGCTGAATATAAACCAACAGACTGTGCACAATGCATCTCTTTTAATTCCCTGCTAAAATAGTTCTGAAAAGATAAGCATCCAGATGCTGCTACGAGTGAACTGTACATTTTCAGAAACTCCATAGCATGCAGCACGGGCATTGAAACTCTGCTAAATATAAACCAAACCTTAGGGCATCTCTAATAGTGACTTATGAGCTAGCTCTAAGCATATTATTTCATATTTTAATAGAAGAGAGAGAAAAGTTAGCTCTTGATCAAGAGCTAGGCTCATACACACATTCCAAGATTATGTGAGAGTGTCATGTGAGACTATTTATATTATAAGCTATATGCTAAAAGTTAGTACTATTGGAGAAGTTATCTTAGAGTTAGTAACTAGCTCATACTGTTGGAGATGCTCTTATTGAGTTAGTAGCCTTGTATTACGGAAACTTGCCGGTATATGCAGCATTTTGGTCACATAAGGAAGGGAACATGGAGGGGACATGTATGCCTCGTTTTGGAGTAGCCGTTGCAAACTCCCATGAACGAACTAATAAAGTAAGAAACAGAGCAGATCCTAATAAAGTAACCAATCAGTCACAAAAGTGCAGTACGAATCAAAAATACAACAAAAATCTCTCATTCAAAATCTTATTTTATAATAATGGTAGTCTTAGCTGGGAGGGGACGCTTTCTGAAAGCTCGCTGTGGGGGCAAACTCCCATGAACGAACTAATAAAGTAAGAGACAGAGCAGATACGGAGGTGATGTCAAAGCAGAGAGTGCTTAGAAGATTGATTAAGCGTGAGGTCTGGATTGATTAATCAAAAAGCAAGCCGGAGCAGCAGAAAACGAAGGTCCAGAAGATCAGAATCAGACGGCGCGCGCATGTGTGGCCCAGCCCAGCGTATATGCATATGTTGCAGGCGGCGACGCGCCCCCCAGCCGACCGTTCTCTCGACGTAAAACTTAGATACTATAATAAAAACTATAAACTGTTTTTTAAAATCACATCAAACGGGCCCTATGACGGGGCAGCCAGTTTGGTTCTGGTTGTTCATTTCTTCCTGTGAAAAGCTTCTAAAACTTTGCTGAAAGCTCGTCGCGGTAACACTGTTCTACCTCCTCGCGTATACTGGTTTATGTCGCCGGGCTGGATGTCTCCTCTGCAGCTTTCCAGTAATGCAAGGGAATGATCTGTAAGGGAGCGTTTGGTTGGTGGGATGCAGTGGATTGGGATTTAGATTATTTGACTTTCTTGGCAAGTCAGAAAAGCATAGCGCGGTGCTTTGGGTGATTATCAGCCGGCCCTGCTTAATTTAGCTTTTTTTTTGGGTTATGATTTTTTTTACTGTAATTAATTTATTTTATACTATAACTGCTGATAACTTTTTTATTGTAATTAAGTTTAAAAAATTTTAAATAAAAGATAGGTTAGACTATCATAAATAATGCAAAGGAATAAGAAAAAAGAAAAGGTAAAAGGCGTAAAAACCAAAAAACTAAAAAAAGACGAAATTAAGGAATTGTGAACTAGAACCCAAAAATCAGAAACTAAAACGAGCGAGACGTAAAGATGAATGGATTAGACCATTTGCTACAACGCAAAGTAGGGGCATATTCTTTTCAACTGCGGTTAATGACTTACAGTTGTGTTTGATGGTTTTTACTACTATCTAAATAAGCCGCTTTCAAAAAGCAACAAAAAATCGTACTGTTTTTTTTGGGGGAGAAAACCGCTTAACACTTTGTGCTACAGTGCTCTGCTTTTGATGCAGTGTTTCGTGGTTCTCTCGCTATTTGGAACTGTGCGATACTGTTTACCTCTGACTTACCGCCGTGAATTCATTCAGAGGATCGACAACCGTGGGTTGGGATGTGATGGTATAACTTTGAGGAAGAAGTCAATTATCGGGGCTTCTAACTTTGCATAGTTTAATTTCCATCTTTTATTTATAAAATTAGATAAAATACGTCTTATAACTCTTAAAACCGTTTAGAATTCATCTTTCTCGCTAGCAAAAGATAATTTTGACCGAGTTTAATCCCTATGGAATGCCACATTAAATCTCAACCGACAAAACAAGGTGAGGCCCACCTTCATTTTTATATTAAAAACAAAAAATGCTTAATATTTCTGTGGTACATGGGTCCAACTTACCTCGCCCACAGTGCACTATGGACTTGCTAATCTCACCTCGTTTTGGCTAACTCGGATGACATGGTGTATCACGTGGGTAAAACTCGGTCAAAACCGTCTTTTACTAACGGGAAGGATGAATTTTAGATGGTTTTGAGAATTGGAGAATGTGTTTTTCCCGGTTTTATGAATAAGAGATGAAAATTAAACAATGTAACGAATTGAGAGACCAGGAATGGACTTTTTCCTTACTTTTATCGGATGGAATGGGATGGTGTTATCTAAGCGGCGTGTTTGGTTTTTTTGCATGGGCGATGAGACAGTGCGAGATTTTATTGGATATAATGAAGATTGTCCCATCTACACTCATCCGCTAAACCAAACACCGCCACCTCAGAAGCTATGTAGCACGGACACGCGTCAAAACCGCCGTATCCGTGTCCGACACCGTGTTGGACACGGATACGACACGGACACGTCTTGGACACGTGTCGGCGATGTATCGGCCGATTTCAGAATTAATTTTAATTATTAAAATTCTCGACACGTGTCGGACACACTAAATATATGAGTCGGACACAGTCTGGACACACCCGGCCCAGGAATAGCCTAGGACATGGCCGGCCCATAAAGCACGCATGGGCGTTGCCCTAACTCTAACGCATGCACGCACGGACGCTTCATTCGCATCGCGCTCGCATGCCCGCGCTTCTCCGCATCGGCCGCTAGCGCCGCGCGCTTCGCCTCGCTCGCCGGCGCTTGCCGCTCCGCATCTCGCCGCGCGCCGCTCGCTGCCTCCTCCCGCGCCGCTCCGGCACCTCACCGCGCCGCTCCCACACCTCGCGCTGCGCGCTCCCGCCGGCTCCTCGCACCTCGTTGCGCGCCCGCTCCTGCGCTCCTCGCCGCCGCGCGCTCACACCTCGCCGCCGCCCGTTGGATTTCTCCCGTGCGCTGCCGCCCGTTGGCTTTCTCCCGTGCGCCGCCGACTTTCTCCCGCACGCCGCCGACTTCCTCCCCACGCGCCGCCAGTGTCCCCGCTCCACCGAGATATCATCTCCCTGCTTCTCTGTTTTAGCATTTAGGGTTGAGATGCAGACTGCAGTAAGCATGTGGTGCATATTCATAAGGTATATATTCCGAGTATACACTTTACAAATTTGAAATTACAAGTTTACAATTTACATTATTTCAATTTAATAAGCATGTGGAAACATAAAAAATAACACATATATATAATTTATTTATTATTTAAATATATATATCCGTGTCGCCGTATCGGTATTTTTGGGAAAACGGTGAATTTCCGTGTCGGTGTCGTGTCGACGTATCCGTGTCCCTGCATCATAGCTCAGAAGAAACGGTTCTGGGCCAAGAGTTGTTGCACCGATCCAAACTCATCCAAAGTGATAGATCAGCCGCCTACTGGCAACAACTAGCCCAAACACTTGAGAACGAAAATAAAAAAGGAGCTGCTTAATGGCAATTCCAGAAAGGCCTAACTAGCACACATGGTAATCAGAAATCAAACAACCTGACATACGCTGGGCTCTGCCAGGTTGGTCTTCAGCAAAACGCGAACGCAGAACTCTCCGCTAAGGTGCTCGCTCCCACAGATCCAACGAGCTCGAGCTCCACCCCCTCCGCAATTTGGTAAACCTCACAAGTAGATGATGGCCGTGAAAATGCACTATCTTTGAACTGTTCTCTTGTAGTGCTCCTTGCAAATTCTTCCGAGCGAAAAGACGGCCCTGTTTTATTCTATGTTCTTTTATGAGGGAAAACAAGAAAAGGCTGAAGCTTTTGTGTTCTCTTTCTCACAAATATCCAGAGCCATGCCTTTCCCTGCCTGCAGAGAACGGAATGGTATATAGATAGGCATCAATTAGCACCCTGAACCTCCCCCTTTCTCGAGTTCTTCATCTCTGCAAGGGATTGCTTTGGATCTGTGGTCTCTTCTCTCCTGGTACTATCTGATTGGGGCCTGTGAGTGAGGTGATGCTTGACAAGCCTCTTTCCTGATTAGCTTTTGGTCAGAACTCACCTTGCTCTCCAGTTGGTTCATGGATAGGTTTCCAGATTTGGTCTTATCGAGACCAATTGCGTATTGTAGTTGTTGCTAATTCAGTCTGTTCAATTCTCTCTCAGGCTCTCAGCTATGTTTAATTTAACCTCATGCTCCTTAAAAGGTTTTACTAGGTAGCCATTTACTTCCTTACACAACAAGTCATTCCTGCTATTTCTGAAATCCTGTTGTGTTTTCACTGGGGTAAGGAAATATTTTGGTCCAATGCTCTGGTCTGTTCATTACAGTATTAGAAAGAAGAAAAATCCTTGCTATTACTGTTGGGTATGATTCATGGTATGTTTTCTGAACACTTTTGTATAGTGCTTCTGTTTATTTTGTTCATTATAACTGATGTAAATAGTGTACATGTTATGAGGTTGGAATGAGCCTGAAGTAATTAAGCACCGGTGTACATGGTACTCTCAACAAATGGACCTCCTAATCGCTCTGCAGCACATACGTGTATTCTTGATTGGGTGTTTTCCATACTTCGTTGATCTATGATCTATGCAACGCATCACTAAATGAGTTGGTTCTGCCCAGCTGCATGCCATTGAATTTTTTTACGAATAATCTATTTTTTTTATTCAAAATAGCAGAAATATATTTGCACTCATAGTTTTTTTACAGAAATAGACTCCAGTCACCTAACCGTCGGACGATTGGAACCTATCGCCCAATGGTCAGGCGACAACAAAGTTGTCTACTAGCCGTTGGGCGACATGTTCCAGTCGTCCAACCATTGAGCGACTAAAACCTGTCGCCTAACGGCTGGGTGACAACATCTAGAGTTACCCAGCCTTAGGGCGACTACAAACCAGATGTTACGTAAATTTTATAGATTATAACTGAAAGATAATTTGTTGGATTTGTAATAAAAATTTATGATCGTTGTGTGTTGTTGGAGCGTAAAAAATTTTGTGTGTTTTTTTAAGAACGATTTAACTTAAAACGATCAGTAAGTACGATGGCAAGTGATATTGTGTTGTTACCAGGAATTCATACACGGAGGAAAATTGGTATGTTAATATTGTTGGATGACTTGCTATGGGAATAATTCAGTGCAAAAAGGCGAGGAAATAAGTTTGTCTGAATTCAAATAGACTTCATAATACAGTTGGGAGGAAATAAGTTTGTCTGAATTCAAATTGTCCGAATGCCGCGTACGTTTTGATTACATGCATAACATAGAGCATCATGTGTGACTAACCAACTGAACTGCTCGTACAACCTACTGTGTGTACCGGAGTCATTTTTCCTTCCTTGCAAGCTCGGCGTTGAACTCTTCGGCGGCCTCTTTTGTCTGGGTCGTCATTTCCCTCTTTTTCTCACACTCCCTCTCGCGAGCCTCCCTCTCCCTACGTGTGCACGCCTCGAGATGAGCTTTCGTCTCATGTTGTATACGCAGGGTTTGCTCGTCCTTGTGGCGCTCCTCCCCCCGGATCTCAGAGGATCTTTTGACGTTCCAGTTCTCGAAGTCGAGGGCACACTGGTCCTCTGGGTGGATCTCAAGATCGATCCATTTACGGTAACAAGGTGGGACTAATCCACACCCTCATGTGCACACACACATTTGGGCGATTATGAGCCTAATTCTACAGGGACCGAGGTGTCACATACACCCCATGGTAGCATAGGGAACTCAACTATTTTATACTACAGATTGGTAGACCATTTTTGCTGGTAACTTTGCAAAAGTGTTTCTAAGAAAGAGAACATCTCAGGGAAACCATGAATTGGTTGGGTAATACTGTCGCTGAGCATTGTGATATGGGTTTAGAGACTGAAAATGTATCGGAGTTAAGGGCAAAGTTCGAAGAAAATAAGGATAACCTTATGCTGAGCAAAGAACATAGTGATCGCCCCTATCACAAGTTTTTACTCATCATATCTGGTTTAGTAGCTGCTCAAATTGTTTGAATCTCTACAGGAGTAAAGGAGAGTTGGTATAGAAACAGTAAAACCATACTAAACAATGATAGATTCCTCTCAGGACGGACAAAAGATATCTGACCGAGTCGGTGGATACCCGTGTCTGAGCTAGAGATCTACCGAGTAGAGCCTATATAAAGAGATGAGCAGTGAAACGACCTTGTTTTTATAACTCAGTCATGAGGGTTAAGCAATCTTGTGGGTAAGACTAGGCAACTCTACGGAGTAATCACCTTGGTATCTCGAATACCCCGTGCTTCTGGTAAAAAAAAAGCTATGTTCAATAGGTGATTTCAACAGCGAAGTATAAGAAGATTTGGAAATGATTTGAAAATGTTGATGTTTGTTGATCAAGTCTTGAAACCCCAAATTCTTAAGTAGTTATTATTCTTTTGTGTTTAAAAATATTTACAAACAAAACTGCATCCACATATCATAATGAAACAACTATATTCCCATCACTTGGGAATCCTGGCAAGCGCTATATAGTATTTCTCCATGTGATTTGCTGAGTACGGTTGATTGTACTTAGTCTTGCTATAATCTCCACCACAATAAATACCAGAAGAAAAGCGGATGTTGCAAGTTTTCGTGTTAAGGTTACGACCGCACTCAAGCGTTCCTGCGAAGTTTTCTTCAGTTCTTCTAAATGTAAGTTAAATTTTGGACGACATCCGTGTTGTTGCTAAAGTTGATCGTTAAGTCATATTTTAATCAAATTAACTTCTTTTGAATGTTCGTGAATAGACATGATACTCTTTCCATCCGCAACTGAACTCCTAGTTGTTACGGATTGTACGACGTCCCTGTTTCAAAAAATGGAGGCGTTACAGGCTCCACGGCTAGCAGATCACTTGAGCTGTCGCCCATTACGCTCTGGCACAAAAGAGACCATGGCAAAATAATGTTACCTCCAAACGAACTGATGAAATATATCCATGTGATGGTGGGGAGAATAGAAATGAAAAGGCTGTTTGAGTTGTTATTGCTCTCGACTTCATGGAAGAAGTTTTTTTGCTATCACAAGAAAGACGAATATGCACACATGAGCGTGCCCTCTTAGCACATACCTAAATATATGGAGACCAGGATAAATTCACGATATCACAAATTTGTACTGAAACTCACTCACGTTTGTATAATAGATAGGCACTAGAATTTGAACCTTAGTAGGTGAAATCGTCTGTCCACAAGTTCACAATCCCACCAAGAGGTGGTTTCCTCCATGGAAGAAGATTGGAGGAACAACAATTCATCTCACATCATTTTTGGTGTAGATGTTTACTACAATTTTATCTAGGATTGTTCAATCTGGTTTCGGCTAGTGGCTTCTGACTGTTAGCTTTTAACTGAAATTGTACTGTAACGGTTATTAGTTTTTTCTAAGTAATTTAATTAAAGAAAGGTGAAAAAGAAAAACACCGTTATATCTTCATAGACAATACAAAGGAAAAAGCAAAAAACAAAAGCAAAAGCAAAAAAAGCCTCGCTCTAAAGGGCTTCAACTTCTAGCTTTTTTAGATTTCGGCTTATTTAAATCAGAAGCTACTTGGAACACATCGGTTTCTAATTTTAGCTTATTTTGACTTTTTTTTTGTTTTTGTTGTCTTTTTTCTCCTTATTTATTTGCATTGTCTGTGACGACGTAATGATTTTTTCAATTTTTTTAAAAAAGCTAACAATCGCCATCCTCAAAAGTTTAAACTAAAAGTTAATTGGAGCATCACATAACAAGCCGACGCGTTCGTTCCAAACCCAAGCCGGATTAGGGCCTTTTTTTTTTTGCCCCTACACGCGTGGAAATGGAAGTAAATAAGTAGTGTACTTCGATTTATCAAGAATAATCGGGAACTTTGCAAGGGTCGTCTGCCTCCAAGGTTATGATAGACTAAGAGCAATTCTAGCATGACCTCTACTTGAACTCTCATCCTACTTTTGAGAATCGAGGGGTAAAAAAACTTACTCCAGCAGAGGTCCTGTTTGAGCCCTCAAAAGTAGGGGCTCTCAAATCTCCCCCTCGAGCCCTCATTCCTGGGGTTTGGAGGGAGCCCCTACTTTTGAGGGCTCAAGTAGGGGTCTTGCTGGTGTGAGTTTTTTGCCCCTCGGCTCTCAAAAGTAGGATGAGGATGAGGGTGAGTCCTATGTGTCATCCCCTCTAAGAATGAATTTGAGGGTCCTATTTTGAGAGTTCCTGCTAGAGTGTAACCCAAAAAATAGAGCCTTCAAATAAAAAGTAGAGACTCTGTTTTGAGAGTTACTGCTAGAGTTGCTCTAACTAAAGGCGGCCGTGAAGCGGACTTGAGATGGCAAAAGGCAAGTTTGCTTTTTCATCCTTTCATGGGAACAAATCAGGGACCAACTTTTGGCACCGGCCGATCGCCCGTGAGCAAGGCCAGAGAAACGGCTAGGAGGCAACTCTCGTTTCATCCACTAATTTCTGGAGAACGATATCTATCTCTAGTTCCTAACATGATAGCACAAAATAAATTCCTGGTTCAGAAATAAAATAGTTGATATCCTTGTGAAGGAGAGCAACTCATACGTGTTAAAATCCTCGACTCTATCATGCACACTACATGGCATGCTTGGTACCATTAGAATCAGAATCAACCAATGAGTAGGAACCAGCAAACCAATAAAATAAAGAACCGCTCGATCAGATGCCTCAAATTCTCGACTCCATCATCTAGTAGTAATTAAGGGGGTGTTTGGGACTGCTTCACTCTACGTTTTTCAGCTCCGCTCTATGTTTTTTAGGTTCAGCTCCACGCACTCTGTTCGAGGAAAAAAAGGTGGAGTTGTGAGAGCACCTAAAGGGGTACTCCACAAACTTTAGGTTTTTTGTGGAGCTGCTTCACGGTAGAATTCGTGGAGCAGAGTTTGTGGAGCAGTCCCAAACACCCCCTAAGTAAACCATTTTTTTTTAAAAAAACTTTGGGCAGGAATTCTACCATTCATTAGAATAGCCAGGTTGCCGGTGCAATTGCACGGCTATCCTTTGTAGTAGTTTTGCAAATGAGGTTGGATTTGATTTTGAAATTTTGTAGGGTTAAAAAATATCTCTTCCCTACATGTGATTTTTTTTGGAATTTTGTCAAATACATAATATTCACAGATTTAAAATATTTAGGTGATTTTCACCTTATACGCAACCCTCTTACATTGGCAACCTTGTACGATGAATTCATTTTGCTATGGTGGATGCCCGGACGCCTTTAATTAGTGCAAAACGTATGCACTGGAATGCCTTTGGTCCCAACGTGCATTTTTATACACTAGGTGCACGTGGAATCCATGTCAAAAGCATTGATTATATGTCCAGAAATAAAATACAAATTTTGCTCCATATCTCTTGACTGAACCTCTCATAAGTCATATAGTCAGACACATCTTATGATAGAATGTCAAGAAATTCTGTCATGTTCTTGATAACAAATAGGATAGTCGTTGGGCGATAGTCATAGCTATAATAACTGGTCGGTAGTCGCTAGCTACAGTACCTAGTCGGTACTCGGAACATCTGCATGGTCAAAGACCAGTAGTACCGGCTTTGTGTGAGCAATACGATTGGAGTTGTGGTAAAAGCCATGGTTGAAGTGCTATGGTCAAGACGCTGTGGTCGAAGGACTCGAAGTCCTAAGGAGTCAACTTGGTCAGGTCTATGTGTGGTCGTAGCTACAGTAAATCAGTCGATAGTCGTTGGTTGTAGCTAAGTTTACACAGCAAGATAAAGCTGATCATGATACATAGGGCTGATGAGATGCCGTGGTCGAAATGTTGTACTGGAGACGCCGTGGTCGAAGAGCCATGGTCGAAGTACCGAGTCAAAGTGCCGTGGTCAAAGGACTCGAAGTTGTAAGGAGTCAACTTGGTTAGGTCTGTGTGTGGTCTTAGATTTGATCAGATTTGTGTTTGTGGTTGTAACTATAGTGAACAGGTCGATTGTCATAGCTATAGTAAATGGTCGGTGGTCGTAAACTACAGTACCTTGTCGGTAATCGTAAGCTACAATTCCTGATTGGTGCTCGGAAGACCTGCATAGTTAAAGACTGGTAGTACCGGCTTTGTTTGAGTGGTACGACCGGAGTTACCGTAAGAGCCGTGGTCAAGACGCCTATTGGAACTAATCTTGTTGAAGATTGTACTCGTGTGTGGAGTACTTGTGTGTTCGAGTACTGTGTAATCATGTGTCGTAGCTGTCGTAGTCGTGAGTTGACCTGTGTAGGAGACATAGCTACAGTGAACCAGTCGTAGCTACAGTGAATCGGTCGTAGCAGTCGCAATCGTGAGTTGAACTGTTTATCGGTCGCAAGCTACAGTAGATGGTTGGTACTCGTAAGCTACAATACCCAGTCGGTGATCGAAGACTGGTAGTACTGACTCTGCAAGAGCGGTACTACCGGAGAAGTACTTGAAGTGCCATGATCGAGAAGTCATGGTCGAAGAAGCAGTCGAAGTGCTGTGGTCAGAGTTGCGGTCAAAGTGCCGTGGTCGAGTAGCTATGGTCGAAGTGGCATGGTCGAGTAGCCGTGGTCGAGCGATTGGGGTGTGGGAGGCTGGTGAGCGGAGCGTGGTGCATGAGCATCGGGAGACCTCGCATAGAAGCTTTGCGCCACCGGTACCATGATCGAGCAATTTGTTAATTTTGTCATCAGGACACCCCAGTACCGCCTACCTCCCTACAAGTCCAGTTTTTGTTACTTTTGTTTGTTTTAATTGAAAATTGTTTCTTTTATTTCACATGACGTAACATTTACATATGTCCATTGTCACAAATAGGCACAATTTGGGATCATTAAAGTGAGCATTAGATACATGCGACAGATGATCTGTAATGCTTGTTAAAATGCTGGTGTATGCAGCTGTTTGTTTTGTGATCCATGTGAAGTGCGGAATTCATTAAGCCTGCCATGTTAGTCATACCAATGCTTAAATTTGGAAGTTCCACCTAAAGCTTGGGAGGATGGGTATAGAACATTTCAGATCGCATGTAGTATAACATAGTAAAACAATAATATGGTTTGGTGCTTACTGGTTAGTTAACACTATTACTGCAAGCAAATAACCAATGGACATGCTTGCAGGCCCTGATTTAAGTAAGATTGGTATCCGTTCTATTGTCGATCTCATATTTATTATTCTGTATATGTGCATATACTCTTGTATTTGAAGGAGTAGAGGTGACAGGATACCAGATATTTGAGGATCCAAAGGTACTAAAGCAGTAGAGACATTCTCAATAAATATGTGTTCATTTGAACTTTACCATTTTTACTCTTTAGTTTGGCATTCTCAATCTTGTGATATAGGTGCAAAAAGTAATTGTATTTGCAACAAATTTTGAAGGGGACGTAATATTTATATAGATAAAGACGAACCACTTTTAATGCAACAAATTAATTCGAGTCACGAAACTTACGATCACACTGCATGGCATGGGTGGCGCCAATAGAATCAATAACTACGAGTAGAAACAAATTAAACCAACTACGAAGATGATGGCGATATGTACACCGTTACAACAGACATCATGATCTGCAACATGAACTGTACTAGTTACGTATCCGTGAGTTGCAATGGATAAAAAGAATTCTACTATTTCAACATATTAAGCCATGGCAACCAGGCTCAGCGAACACATGCCTCGGCTTAGCCATGACGCGCAGCGAAGCTCCTCTGTAGCTCATGTCACAACTTTTATCGTCTTACTTGATTTGCACCACACCTTTACGTTAGCATCATGCCAAATTATTAAACCCAATGGGTCAGCTCTAATATATAATGCTATTATCATCTCTTAGTTGAAATGCCGATCGTCTAAAAAACAAAGACTATGCTGAAGACATCATATAAAAATAACAAATATATTATGTTACATAATAGTTTACCATTCTAAAAGAATTTCAGTAAACCATGTCCATTCAAATGGCTGATATTACACTACTCGAATTTAAAAACATAAATGTACATGCACACAAAATCTTATGTAGATCATAACACTACACACAGACAAGCCAATAACATTGAAAAGCTCATGACAATAGGACCAAATGCTATGTCACCAAACTCCCTCTTTTAAATAGTAGAGATGCATACATATATGATGTGTTTTTAACATTTCAAATGAAACTTTATGCTTGTAAAAATTTCTTGAACTACAGTTTCAGGAACAAGTAAGACTGTAAGAGCATTACCGCCTTAGCAGTTTCATGAGTACCTAGACAAGAAAATCAGAAACATTCGAAATGTTTGCAAAATTAGGAAGGTATAATGTCTGTGAAAGGCATTGTGCTGCTTCTTGTGCACCTTTTCTTGTAGAACAGAAAACAAGTGCAGGCTTCCCTCTTGAATGTTGCATCAGTATATCTATAATCAATATTCGCTTTCTATTTTGAGTTCTAAAATTCTGACAAAGTAAATTTAATGTATGCAATGCAATTGACAGATGGGGAGATGTTACTTACCGAAAATGAAGCTTTGCAGCCTCTACAAGTTGAAAGAAACAAACAAAATTAAGTTGTCAGAGTTGATTCAGTATGAAGACCAAGGACTTTTTTTTTCTGAACAAATGTTGTGCACAGTGTGATACAACTCAGGGAGATGCAGAACACATATAACTTAACACTCCTCCCTGATTTCCCCCTCTAATTTTGAAGAAAAAAACATTAGTAAAGATGCGTACCCTCTCAAACAGGAAGTCATTTCTTGCTGGAGCATAACCTAATGAACACAGTAAAAAGGAACATATTAGGGGGAGCTCAGCAAATCAAAGGAGGAGAATGACAAATTGTTTGAATCACAGAGGGTGATTAGAGATGAGAATTCCAGACCGAGGGAAATGCCGAAGCATGCGGTTAGTGAAGCTAATGTAGTAAAAGAATCCTTGGAGATTGCCAGGGTGGAGAACTCTCGGCTTAAATAAGACATCTGAGAAAGAGAGTACTTTACAGAGCATCATGCAAGAATATGAGTCTCTCAAGGTCAGTGAGGCTGCGGCTCAAATTAGTATTAAAGAATTGAAGGACATGATTGATGCTATGTTCAGTTCAAAATCGATTATAACCTCAGCAGAAGCATCACCTAGAGATGCCAAGGGAGGCGAGATGAAAGAACGGTCCGTGACAGCAGATGATGTGTATTCTGACATTGAAAGATCTCCTTGTTTGGAGGATATGAGGGTTCCTGCAAGACAGAAAAAGAAGACAATTCTTGAAAAAAATTAATGGCATAATGAAGAAAAGAAACCCCCAAAGTTCAATCTAGCATCCTTAGGCAGCAATTAAATACAGCTTTAGGTTTCTTTTTGTTTGTTCAGACCTTGAGCACAAGACAGTTTCACTTCGACAAAATGAAAACCGTAAGTGTGGAGTAAACCCTTTTTCCACTCAGTATTACATATGTAAACCACAGAAAATGAGTCATATATGTAAATAATACAGATATTGAAATAGGAAAGCAACATATGCTTTTTTGCATATTTGAATCCATTGCCTCTAGAAGCTTGATAGGGAAATTCTCAAATTGTTTTATATTAATGCATAAATATAACAACACACAATTAGGGCATGTACAATGCAAGATGCTTATATATAAATGCTTAAAGAGAGAGAATATAGCCACATCATTAAGCACCTATGCAAAAGTTATTTCCTTCGATGTAAGCATCTCTTCCGTGGGTGCTTAGATGCTATATTATCTATTAATAGATATAGTTATACACATAAGCACCTACTAAGCACCATCGAAACTTCAAAATAAGCATCTTATTTATCTTATGTGGCAAGAAAAAAAAAATCAGTTTTTCATTGCTAAGCATCTCTCTAAGCGTCTGCATTCAGGGGCGGTTCTAGTGTAAGTCAAGGGTATTCAGTCGAATACCCAAAATTTTTGCCAAACAATCTACTATATACAAGGTATAATATATATGTATATTAGTAGTTAGGCTAAATTCATTTTGTTCATACCCAGTCAGCCTAAATTATTACTAGATTCTTTTGGCCTATTTCCCTCTCCTAAGCCCAAATTGGTACCAAACACTGGTCTAGACCCACTAGGCCACTACCATGATTCACATGACACATGGTAAAAACTCTAGGTCTCACTCAGTCTTTTCTCTCACTCAAGTCTCTCCTCTTTGTCTCTCTCTATTTGGTGGCGCAGAAGCTTCTGGTCTTAAAGGAGCACTGGAGCGGCCGTTTCGCTACACAAGTCACCTTGCCATCGTCGCTCGCCAATGCGGTGCAGCCGCACAGGTTCACCCTCCCCGACCTAGTGACCTCCATGGCGTCATGGCCCCATATCCCTAATCCGATAATCCCTCTGTCTCCTACTCCCTTAGCGATCTCTGATTTGAAGCAAAATTATGTGTTTTAAATAAAGACATGAGTTGTATTTTGCCTAAAGAAGTGAGGTATCTATAATGATTCTAAAGTTTTTGCATAGTGTTGGACACTTGGATGATTTGATCCCTTTGATGTCCATTTATCGATCCATATTTTGTTTAGCATACTACTTAAGTTGCTTAATTAGAAACCGTTCAACAAAGTATGTTCACGATAAAAGCACTTTTGAACTTCTGCTTGGGAATACAAAAATCTAACAAAGAGAATTGTCTTTTAACTTCATTAAAGCATCTTGTTGTGATTGTACAACTCTATTATAGAATTATTCCGATTTAAACTTTGACTCAAGTTAGTAGTTCCAGGGAAACAGTTCATCTCTAATTCCAATCATCATGGTTAAAACCATTAGTCTTTGAGTTCTGTTTTTCATTCCTTGTTGAAGTTGCTTCCTTTTTGTGTGTTTGTCTGCATGACATTATATCTCGTTTCTAAGGCATGAAGCATCGTCGTGTTATTTTTTGATTATTTTAGAATTTCTTTATATTATTTGAGATGTTGTCTCTAATATAACTAATTGTACTTTAATTTTCGCTACTGTGGACCTTTATGTTTTCAATTGAACAATATTTTATAATTTCGAATACCCATTTTGAAATTCCTGGATCCGCCACTGTCTGCATTGTACATGCTCTTAAGCAGTCCTTGTTTTGATATTGTCCAAATTATCTTTTCAGATTTAGGAAAATACTTCTATTAATATATCTATCGCAGCAGAGCTTTTTCATGTTTTATATTTAGACCTGTCAAGTCACTATTGCTCTTTGCTCTCTACCTTACAGAACAAAAATAACTCAATGATCAACAGGGGCGGACCCAGGACAAAATCCGAGAGGGGGCACACCCACAAAGCCAAGTATCCAAATTGCTGGCCGGCAAATAGCCTTGCCATTTTGGGCTTCCAAAGACAATGAATGGGCCTCTACATCCATTATATCACAGATGAGTGAGGGCCTTTTAGTTGGGCTGAGTGGGGGCACTAGCATTAAATCTTGGGCTATATATCTGGGCTCCTGCGAATTGAGTGGCGGCCTGTGCCCTCACTCGGGTCTCTTTGGGTCCACCCCTGATGATCAGGTAAAATACAAATACACCTAGTCCCCCATATCCAAGGCTTCTTATCAGTGCGTTGCAAGTTTCTTTGTTTATGTGAACTTTGCATTGCAATCCCTAGAACCATAAGCTATATTACTTAGGATGAGAAATAAGAATTGAAACATCCTTCCACGATTTATCAAAAAAAATGTGGCTATTACAAGCTGATTTGCAAACAACATGTAGCTAGAGTAATATTCTGTAAGTACCTATATTGATTTTTTTTTCTCAAAGACGGTTGTTCCTGACGTGGATGTCACCGGAGAGCTCGCACACCGACCCACCGGCCGCGCGTACAGGAATCCCTCGTCCACGCCGTTCTCATCGCATGTCATCTTTGCCGCCGCGCCACGACTGCTCTTCTTTTCATCCCCCACCTTCTTCTCAGCTGAATTAACCAACAAGATTACCAACAAATCCCCGTTAAAACACGATAGATCTTATGCATTTCTAACTGATCCAACCCAAATTATAATTGCGTCAAGAAGTGGGCATTGTGGTGGGTCCAATAATTTTTTGCCACATGTTTTTGTGGTGGGCGCAAAAATTTATGTAAACCATGTGGGATAGGAGCAGTCTATAGAAAGATAAACAAGTTATGATCTATGTGTTGGCACATAACTTTCTTTAAGAAGAGAAGAGATAGATGAATCATCAGCCCATCATCACTAAACTATTATCATCAATTTCCGTTTTTAAATAGTAGAGATATTATTGGAATATTGCTCCAGGAAAATCACACGTCTTTTCCGGGGAATTGAAGATCGGAAACCATGTAGTACTCGATCCAGTCCAGGTCACTCGGCGGACGTCGTGGTCGATCTCGGACAGCTCACGCGGCGTGCCCCGTCAGCCACGCGTTCCGTTCCGTTCGTTGATTCCCCGCCCGGCCGCCGCCGCCGCCGCCGTGTGTCGGGCCGGAGGCGACGTGCTGGAGTTCGCCACGGTGTCCCGCCGAGCTGGCGGCCGGATCAGGACTCGCTTCGCTAGCTGGTACACTTTGTTTTGTTCTGCAAAAGTACGTACCGATCGACGTGTAGGCCAGCCACATGCAGAGGGCGCACAGCACATGGCAACACAGGATCAGGTCATGTTCATGGACGGACGTCTTCGAATCGATCTCGATCAGTCGTACGCCGCCTGCATGATGCCAGTGAAGTGGTAAAGCCAGGCATGATGCCATGCCAGTGATCGAGTGATAAGCCAACAGGCACAGCCGCGTAGGATGCTCTATCCTACCTAACCGTACGTCCGTACCTTTTGTTTTTGGTCTTGGGAAATTGAGAAAATTAAGAGGAGAAATTAGTGGCCATAGACTGTGCATTTTGAGCCACATGTAGGTTTCAATCAAATGTTCGACTTTGGGATCTAGTAGACCATGGTAAACCTAGTTCATTTTACATGTTTTAACTGGTTATGATTTATAGTAAACACTATCTTGGACTTCATTCATCAATGTTCATATCTTAGGTGTTTACCTATTATTCACATATAAGTGTGTTTCAGTAGAAATTTTATAAGGTCATAGATTTATCTCCAGTCTTTATCTGTCTAGGTTTATACTAAGGAGATGCACTCGCATATGTATGTGTGCGTGATGGTGAGTGTGTATACGTTTTTTTTGTAACACCCTGGTTTGACAAAATCTCATAATGTCACCCAAGCAACAACAGCTACTAATTTAAACAATTAATTATACATTACAATGGATAGGCTTTAAATATAATTTCTCAACTTAACCATGAATATATAAATTTCAGTAATACGAAAACCATTGATTGACATTAACGTGGACCAATTTGCAATAAATTGAGACAATAATAAATCTAATAAAAGGGAATTAACACGTGCCATTAATATAAATCCATTAAGTGCTAAAGTGTCACTAATCACCTAAATAAGCAAGGCATCGATATAAATTCATGGATAGTAAGATTTAATTCTAGCAATGAATAAGTGGTCACTAAGTGAGAGGAAAAACTATAATGTGTAACAACAATATGTGCTATTTCCTGCCCATGTATGTCGTTATCAACAAGCACTTAAAAACAACAACAAAGCAAGGATGAGTCCATGACTCAGTAAGAGCAACTCCAGCAGGGCCCCTACTTGAGCCCTCAAACCTCATATTTGAGAGCCAGAGCAAAAAACTGAACTCCAGCAGGGCCCCTACTTGGCTCTCAAAAATACGAGGCCTCTCAAATGAGGTCTCCAAGCCCTCATTCCTAGGGGCCCCTACTCTGGCTCTCATTTTTCAGCTTTCCTCGTTTTTTGTGGAACATTTGTGCTTTCAATTTAAATTCGGAACAGATTTAAATTTAAATTTGAATATTCGTATTTGAATTCATATTTGAATTCGAAAAAATTTGAATTTAAATTTGAATGTTATGTGATGAACTTTGTGCAATTTAAATTCGGAACAAATTTGAATTTAAATTTGAATATTTGTATTTGAATTCGTATTTAAATTCGGAATAAATTTGAATTTAAATTTGAATGTTATGTGATGAACTTTGTGCTTTCAATTTAAATTCGGAACAAATTTGAATTTAAATTTGAATATTCGTATTTGAATTCGTATTTGAATTCGGAACAAATTTGAATTTAAATTTGAATGTTATGTGATGAACTTTGTGCTTTCAATTTAAATTCGGAACAAATTTGAATATTCGTATTTGAATTCATATTTGTGCTTTCAATTTAAATTCGGAATAAATTTGAATATTCGTATTTGAATTCATATTTGAATTCGGAACAAATTTGAATGTTATGTGATGAACTTTGTGTTTTCAATTTAAATTCGGAACAAATTTGAATATTCGTATTTGAATTCATATATTTAAATATTGTCCCTCATTGTGAAATCATAAATATTTTATTGTGTATTGTGCTTTTGTCCCATACATATGCATACAGTGTGTGAGAAATAGAGGAATTGAGAAGTAGGGGCCTGTTT
Source organism: Dendrocalamus sinicus (assembly GCA_036346575.1). NCBI lineage: Eukaryota > Viridiplantae > Streptophyta > Magnoliopsida > Poales > Poaceae > Dendrocalamus > Dendrocalamus sinicus. Next base: position 1,649,483 of record CM070660.1, on the reverse strand, counting down.
TGAGGGCTCTATTTGAGTCTGACCAAAACAGGCCCTCAAAAGTAGGGGAGCCCTCAAATGAAAAGTAGGGGCCCTGTTTTGAGGGCTACTGCTGGAGTTGCTCTAAGCATAAAACAGAATAATAAACGATGCATCATATTATTAATAATTCATCTCCATTCATCATTTACTCAATTTCTCATGTTTATTATCATCAGTTCCCGTACACTTAACTCCATATCTCAATCATTTTTTTTCAGTTTTGATGAATGCAATGCAATGCTCATACACATGTCTCAACTCATCTTCTACTTATACTGATATAGCAGAGTTTAACACCCGTCGGTGTTCACTCTGGCCCGCACTCTTCTGTGCAGGAATCAATTGCCCGTCATATTTCATGCAGGGATCAATTGTCCATATTTACATATGGAGACTTCATCCCACTCCCGTAGGTCATATCTTTCCGCCATGAATGCCCAACATGCAATACAATGATTATATTTTTTTTCTTTAGTTCATTTTCAGCATTAAACAGGTAATATAATCACTACTGTACCATCATCATTACCTTATCATAAGCATGAGAGCAATACAAATAATATTATCATATAAATAATCAAGGCAAGTATTCGCTTAACTATAATTTCAACCACTCGAATACTATTCTACCATACACTTGTCTTTTTAGTTGCGATGGATGGTTTGATCAGGCCACGCCCGACTATACTCCTCTTACAACAATTACTCATTCTCAATACAGGCCATAGCAATACAAGGCAACAAATAAACGGCAACGCTCCTAAACGCTTATCAAATCCACCATTCTTCCCCGTTATCGGACAATCAACCCTGTTGTCCCGATACTAAAAATGTCATAATTTTTACCTCACAAGTCCTATTATAGCAAATCTTACAATTATGGAACATACACAAATTTTTTCATAATTTCTTAGTTGGCCACATGTTCATATTAAATCATCTAATCACCTATTTTTAACCCAGTAGACCATTCTGTCATCTTTTGGACAACATACTTATTTTTTTTATATGTTTCATTCTACTCAGGCAAATACCATGAACCATGATATTTTCATAAACTACACAAAATTATTTATCACTTTCTAGTTATGACAAAAATTTAGTTCTATCATGAACTTAGTCGAACTAATTATTTCCCATAACTATGTTTAGCAGCAATTGGCTTTGGACAGTAGTCTTACAAAATGCATAACTTCTATTCTACTCATCTAAAAATCATGCTCTTAGACTCTTTGAAATCTTTAAGAAATTACCTATATTTTTCATGTAGAGCAAATACCCACATTACCCTATCTACTATTTTTAATCTACAGATTAATACGTGCTACCAAAAGACAACAACTTACCAGACAACAGGCTTACAAGATTGATAACTCGAAACCTACACATCTGATTGACAAGAATAAAAACTCTACAGAAAACTATCGAAGTTCTCTATAACTTTCTACTAGATAAAATCCCCAGATTACACCCGTACAATCCCCCTGATATTGTAGTACAATAATACAGCAGATTAAATAGATCTACTATTCGATTCCCTATCGAGCACACACTATCTCTCTCTAATCTGAATTCTAATCACTAAATAAATCAACAAAACAGAGAAAAAATATACAGACGTTACCCATACAACAAATGCCAAAATCGATCTCTTTCTCACCCTTCCTTCCGTCTTCCTCCTAATCTTTTCCCCTCTTTCTATATGTGCCACGTTTCATCTTTTCCCTGGCTTTCCCCTTGCGTGCGCTGGCGTGTGGCCGCGGGAGAGAGCGACGTAGGCACGTAGCAGATGGCGGCGCAAGACAAGAAAAAAGAAAAACCAAGCGCTACGGATTTTTTTTTTCTGGGTTTTGAGTCCTCCTCTCTCGCACGTCCCTTAGAGCAAGGTTAATAATACAGACTTCAACTGACTATATAAATACTTACAGCTTACTTATCAGCCTATTTATATAGTAGTTTACAGCAAGCTGAAGGTTGTATGACCCCTTTCTCTCACAAAGTTTCTTGATTCTTGTGCTTCAGCTGGCTATAAACTTACAGCCCACATCTCTTCTCTCTCCTCCACCTCAGCATACAGCCTACTAACAACCTCTTATTATACTTGCTCTATCACAGTACGAGATCATTCAATTTTCAAGATCATTTAATTTTCAACTTCTCCTGGACTACTCGTTCTATAATCAATCTCCCTCTCTTAAGATTCCAAATATCTTATTTTACAATATGTTCTTTTCTCTAGTTATACATAGGTTTTTGAGAGAGTTATTTTTATGATATTACATTTTTCTTATAATAGAAAAATGCTTGTAAATATATATATCTCCGTCTCCATTCTAGCTAGCGAACATGCGAATTTGAGCAACTTCTAGAATTCAGGCTCATTAAGTCATTTTTGTCACATATTTTTCAGAACGAATGAAATTTAAGGACAACCGGTCCCAGATAAATAAAAGAGGACGTCGACTAGCTGGAGCTGCAGCACGACAGCACTGCACACCAAACATTCAATATATGTCTATTGTACTATTGATAAACATTAAATCAGTTCTTTCTTTTTATAAAATAAATAAACCAGTTCTTTCTTCTTGGCAAAATAAAGTGAAGTATAGGAGTATCGCATTTGCGGTGATACGCATAAATAAATTTCAGTACTCGTCATCTCATCATGTTAGGTTTCGATCATTACCACCTTTTATCACCGCACGCACAATGACACTGGCACAACACACATTGCTCTCTTTTTTTATGTGTGTCTGATAGCTTTTAACTATAGCTGATAATTTTATTTGTATATTTGAGATAGCGAAGACACCGATACGATGTGTATACTATTTTAAGATTAGAAAATCGTTTGAAGAATTTACTTTTAAAAAGTTTTTTATTTATTTTGATTTTTGAAAAAAACAATAACCAAATAACCAAAAAAAAAAAAAAACAGGGCCACACTCGTGGTCCGGTTGGCCTCCCTCGCAGCTTTCTTGTCATGGAACGACACAAAACAAAAGTCGCATCTGAATATCTGATGTGAGCCGCGCATCTGCCTCCTCTCCTTTCCTTTCCATTGCTCTCCTCTGCTCTGCCTCACCTGCATTGATCATTTGAGTGCTTGTACTCTCTAGCTAGTGCAGCACTGTGCAAAAGCCACACCATCGCTGCCTTGCCTGTGCCGCTCGAAGGCAGTGCAGAAAGCTACAACCAATTGCGGACTCGAGACAAAATTTGAGTTATGATGGGATTATTCACGTGATCAATGAGACATAGAAGACATAACTTGAAAAAGGTAGATGGATAATAGATTAGTAGTGTCATGGTTAGCTAATCATAAATTATAAAGGATGCAGCAAACAGAGAAACAAAAAAATACCATTAAACAACTAATTACATCTAGGAGGCTTAGACAATTTGGTTCTCTACGATTTCACATCTTGAAGCCATTTTTTAATTTGATCAAAGTCAAAGTCCTTTGAACATCTCTCGCTGGATGTAGCATAATATTAAATCATTAAGCCAATCATTAGATATCTTCTTGTGAAAATCAGTCTTGATAATATTTATAACTGAGAAGACTCCTTCAATCGATGTTGTTGCCACCAGTAGTAGCAATGCTAACTCGATGAGACAGTAGACTAATAAAAATACAATATGTTTTCAGTTTTAACCATCTCCATGGCCAGACTTCCAAAATTATGGCAAACAATAAAATCATCAATTCATCACACATGAAGAATGAAGATTTCAAGTTAATCCTTTATAGCCGCATGATCAGCAATAGAGAAATCTTTATCATGGATTTTCACAAGCCGAGCAATCATATACATATCAAACTTAGAGCAGGAATCTTTTGGATCAATACAAGAAAAATATACAAGCAACTTCGAAGATACCTCATTAAAGCGATGATTCATCTCTATGCTAATAGTATCAAAAGCAGCAAAGAAAATATCAACATAAAAATGATGGTCTTGAGTGATAGTGATTCCATCCTGTCTCGAGATTAGTAGTGCCACGATTAGTTAATCATAAACAATAAAAGATGTAGCGAAAAGAGAAACAAAAAATACCATTAAAGAACTAATTACATCTAGGAGGCTTAGACAATTTCGTTCGCTATGATTTCACATCTTGAAGCCGTTTTTTAATTTGTTCAAAGTCAAGTCCTTTGAACATCTCTCGCTCGATGTAGCGTAATATTAAATCATTAAGCGAATCATTAGATATCTTATTGTGAAAATCGGTCTTGATAATATTTATAACTGAGAAGACTCCTTCAATCGATGTTGTTGCCATCAGTAGTAGCAATGCTAACTCGATGAGACAGTAGACTAATAAAAATACAATATGTTTTTCAGTTTTAACCATCTACATGACCAGACTTCCAAAATTATGATAAACAATAAAATCATTAATTCTTCACAAATGAAGAATGAAGATTTCAAGTTGATCCTTTATAACTGCACGATTAGCAATAGAAAAATCTTTATCATAGATTTTCGCAAGTTGAGCAATCATATCTATATCAAACTTAGAGTAGGAATCTTTTGGATCAATACAAGAAAAACATACAAGCAACTTCGAAGATACCTCATTAAAGCAATGATTCATCTCTGTATAGCACCAAGAGCAGCAAAGAAAGTATCAACATGAAAATGATGGTCTTGAGTGACAGTGTCACGGCATGTGGGCGGTGAGCAAGGCCACCAGGCCCAAGTGCAGCGACATCCCACAACTCCTCCAAGTCCATTACAAGAAAAACTATCAGTTCCTGTTTGTCTTCAAGCTTGCCGCTCACTGCCAGGCACCACCGAGCACTAGGACTGGGAGGCGAAGGACTGGGTATTCCCGCTGGCAGGGAGCTCGGGCGGCTGCCATGGCTTCCCCGAAGGGTGGGTCTGCCCATGGCTGCAACTAGTGGCTTTTGCCTGAGTTCTTTTGGTCTACCGCTAGTTGCTTTTGGCTGCAGCTATAGCTTTTGTCTGCGCTTTTTGACACGACAGCGAATGACAGAAACACTGACATAGATAACACACATAGTTTTAGCTTAGAAAGCAATTTGGATAATCTGTTTCAAGTGACCGTTCTATTTTGATGTTTGACTTTTTCACTTCTAGAACGCCGTGTTTGCAGGACACAGGTCGGGTTTCCAGCCAAACTGGCGGGGTTGGGCAACGGGCGGCCTTTTTCCAACGTGAAGATGATGCTAGGTTTGCTAGCTATCTTCGCATGCATGACATCATTACACATGATCTAGCTTAGGTCGGCCAAGAAAAGCTTAATTGTGCATTAATCAACTGATCAACTCATGCTAGCTGTTTGAAAGCTACTCGTTGGGTGATTTTATTTTTGTAAAGGCAAACATAGAATTAAGCAAATGGAATCATTTGGTACGGGACTGCGGAGAATGGGATATGGATCGAAAGAGAAGCTGTACATCGATTCTCTGATTGTGATGGAGATAAGATCAGACTCATATCACAGCAACCTTAACATGAACGGGTATGGATCGAAAGAGAAGTTGTACACCGATTCTCTGATTGGATGAAGATAAGATCAGACTCATATCACAGCAACTTTAACATGAACGGGTATAGATCGAAAGAGAAACTGTACACCGATTCCCTGATTGTGATGGAGATAAGATCAGACTCATATCACAGCAACCTTAACATGCATGGTCAATTTAGCAAGTTAGACAGTAAAGATGGCTAACTAGCCAACTTGGTCATGCATGCAGTTAGCTCGATCGATCTGGGTCATCATCCTGTATATGCTTAGCAGCCACTGATGCAGATCGATCTCCTGACGACTTATCGACCAAATTCTACTGCTAGTCTGCTACTCAACCTAGCATGAAGACGAAGTAGACAGACGAACGCCATGGACCACCGACTTTTGTTTTCTACTGGTAGTCTGCTACTCAAAACCTAGCTAGCTGGTGGCCGCATGCATGTGGGTTCTGCACATTTGCATGTGTTGCAGGATTAACGAACCGGCTCGATCGAGATTTAGCCGCAGTAGCTAAGGGAAGTTGCTCCGGTGGTCGCTGTACGGTGGCGCGCAGCCGATCCCGCGTGATAAGGGGACTTGGTTCTTTAGGACAGATCTACCTCGGAATGCAAGGCCGGTGCTGTTCTTTCTGAGTTACGGTTAATAATTTTTGCCTGTAGCTAATGATTCTTCATTATGTTTTTAAGATAACAATGAATGATATATATAATTTTAGATTTAAAAAACTATTTAAAAAAGTGGATTCGAAAAGCCGTATATAAAAACTACACCACTAAACTGAAGCCAAAAGAAAAAAAAACAAGAAGAACAGAGCCAACCTTTCATGACATTATAGAACCAGCTAGTAGCTGGTAGCTAGTAATCTTTGTGTAGTTCTTCTTTTTCCTAATGGCCCACTCAACCCAGGCCAAACGAAATGTTTGATACTCTTATACAGTCGAGTTATACTATACATGCATACTAGTACTTCTAGTAGATAGAAGAGTTGAGATAAGAGGATATACGTATATGTTACCATGCAAAATGGTCCACTTATCAGTATGGTCTAAATTTCGGATGACAGATGAAAGCAAGAAGCTAGCCAGACAAGCCCAACAAACATCTACTTAACGTACAGCTATTTGATTCCAAATACACGTGCCACGTGCTTCATAGTAGGTAGCACTGCGAATGTTCTACAGGGAGCCCTCTCTAGAGGTGGATTCTTTTCACTTATACTTAGATTTTGACTTAGACTATTATAATAATTAACTTTTAAATAATATATTTTTAAAATAGGATCTATAGAAATATTATAATAGATATTATACCACGTTCAGCTATACCGGTTAAGATTGTATGTGTCACGAACAGTTAGAATTCAAAACCATAAGTTAAAAACTAAAGTCATATTCCAAAAGGACCTAATCCTAGTCCGAGATTTAAAAAAGTGTTATTGCCATAATCTAATAAATATATGCTTGCATACAAACAAAAATTTGGATGGATGAAGTTAACCCATCGCAATCAAAGGGGCCAAGTGTCCAATTACGTGACACTAGATAATCTTGAAGGAAAGAAACATGACAAGCAGGGCGTTGCATTTACACCACACACATATTTTTTTTAAAAAAAATAGCAAATGAGAATAGTAAAGTAATTGATTGATTTTCATTGGAAGAGCTAGCTAGCTCTGGAAAGAAAGCAAAAGGAAAGGAAGAAAAATTAAGCATTTCTTGCTCGAAAGCGTAATTAAGGAACTTTCTTGTGAGCTGCAGCCGACTCTCCTCTCCCCATCTCCATCTCCATCACCATTGAATGGATCATCAGTAAATCACGAGCTAGGCTAGCTAGTGGCAGCGGCAGCACGGACAGATTCGAAGTAAAAAAAACGCCGGGAGATGAAGCGAGAGAGTTTCCAATGCAGAACATGCATGGAACCAGCTAGTAGTAGTAGGATCAGTCTTAATATAAAGTAATAATTGGTGATTTATCTCAAATTTAAGATATATATGATGATTTATCCTATGCTATTTTACTGACATATAGATCTATATTATAGTCAAATCATCAATTACATCTTACTTAACTGATAGGGCGAATAATCAAATGCCCCTGATATAAATACGACTCTTCCGTCGTTCAAAGGTCAAATTAAGGATGACCAAAATGATCGACGCCAAATCTGTTTAAATCATGCATCGAGCCCACAAGCCGAATGATAAGTGTACATGGACTGGCTCCCATGCATGTACTATAACTGTATCTTTTCTTTGAAATTTTTAACAAGAGCTGTATCTCTAGTAGTATATGAAGAAAATGATCTTCCTCTAAACAAAGGCAAGAAACTGAGTATATATTTGGAGTCCACACGCTAAATTAGAATGAAAAGGCTAATGAACCTAAAGGCAAGCTTGCACATGCTGAAATTCACACCCCCAAAAAATAGAAAATAATTGCATTTCACATGTGGAAATTAAAAAGGAAAAAATCAGAGCAACTAATCGAAGCATGAGACAACGTTTAATAGTATATAACACGTTGAATTTTCTAAAAATCCTGCTGAAAAGAAAGACAATTCTGGAGAAAATACAAACATAAATAGATGAGCTCACCCTTTTCGGTGCTACAAATACGGGTGGATGCAGCGGATCCACCTGGACTGATCACGGCCGGGTTAGAGCCAGACTCACCCGCTATTCTCTCCAAACACCAAACACCACCACGAGCCAATAGGATATGGCCACGTGCCGCCTCCACCCGTGATCGATCCCACGAGCCCCCTCCGCTTTAAATACGAGCGAGCAGCAAACCAAAACACGGAGAAGTATAGCGCTCGCGCGAAATCAACCGAGGGATCTCCGAGGAAGGAAGAAAAAATCCCCCCAATCTCAACCGCCTCGCCATCATTCTCGAATTTCTCTCCCAATTATCCCTTTGCTGAACACAATCCGTGAGGAGCCAGCGTTTCCCCGGAAAATTTTCTTGGATTTTTCCCCTGCCCAAATCAGCCATTGCCCGGACCGAGACGGAGGTCCGGTAGATTAAAGTTTGCAGCTTTCCGCGGAACCTCTCTGCTCGCCGGAGCAACTGCTGCCGAATTGGCGGGGAGGCCGGCATGGGGCTGGACGTGGCGGGGCACCTGGTGCGGCTGGGCGTGCTGAGCTCGACCTCCGACCACACGTCGGTGGTGTCGATCAACCTGTTCGTGGCGCTGCTCTGCGCCTGCATCGTGCTCGGCCACCTCCTCGAGGAGAACCGGTGGGTGAACGAGTCCATCACCGCGCTCATCATTGTAAGAACAAGCGAAAAGCTGCGATTGTTTTGGTGTGTATTGCTTCGGCCATCGTTGGCGCACGCGCCATTGCTAATGCTCGCGCCCTTGTTTCTCTCTGGGCAGGGGCTGTGCACCGGTGTGGTGATCTTGCTGACGACAAAAGGGAAGAGCTCGCACATACTCGTCTTCAGCGAGGACCTCTTCTTCATATACCTCCTCCCTCCGATCATCTTCAACGCCGGGTAAACAAAACAACTCTGTTCTTGGTGTGGGAAAATAGAATAGCCGGAATAATCTCGGATATATTGCTTGAGCCTAGGAGACCGTATATATAGAGTATAAAGCTTAGAGGGTAATAAATCTCTTCTAGAGATAAGGCAGGTATCACAGGATTGCAAATCTTAAACTACCAAATATAGAGATATGCCAATATACTCTAACATCCCCCATAGTAGTAGCGGTAGCGTCGCAGACAGTAGGAGCGTCATGGACGGTCAGATTGGAGAGGAAGCTGAAGGTGGGGAACCATCGGACTGACATCCCCCTACAATTGTAGCAGGAGTGTCGGGGACAGTTGTGGCATCGCAGACGCGGTGACTGAAGAGGAAACCGACGAGTTTGCTCAAGTTAATGATAGCCTTTTGTTACCGAGGTAGCCGAGAGCAAGATGACCATGGCCATAGCCGTGGAGGAAAGAGCCATGTCGAGGTCGTCGTTGTGGTGCATACGACTATTGACCACGGTAGGTGTACAAATGGCGCTACCCAAGGCGAGGCAAATGGCGCTACCCGCAAGTCCTTCTCGATGCCCGAGACATGCGACGTCGTCAACTGCAGTTGACCGCGCCGACACGCATGAGCACCTGTCTCCAACTTTCGGTTCTTGATGATCATCTACCTCCAATGACCCCTACTCTCGATCGACGAAAGCGATGCTGCTCACATGATGCTGGAATCTTGGTTATGACACTAGAGCTGTTGTATTTAATGACAACGCTCGACTAAGTCGTTATAAGATCTACGACTACGCTGACGAGTCAAGCCACTGCGCCCCAAAGATTAGACACTGAGGCCATGTCAACACTGGCTGAACTCCTCAATGAGGCTCCCTTAATTGTCCACATTCCTTAATCACTCGACGCGCATGACTAGATGCCCAGGTTACCCGTAGTCGCATCCACGTGATGTCGAAGTTGCCACACCAGCTACCAAGCGGCGCCGTCACATCTTGCCATTGCGGCATCTATATCGTCTGAGGACTTACTCCTGACGACAAGACCGTCATTCTTGCTGACAAGGCCATGCATTCGTAGTTGACTTAATCGAGCATGATGGTTATCTTGTTCAATCTTCTTCTACCATGATATAAACGTATGACAGCACACATGCCTGCACCCTTGCTGCAATCCAACGAGGATTGTCCGCCCATGGCGCTGAAGTCCACTCCTATGCGTTGTCGCAGCACTAGAGTTGTCCTAGACAATTTGCATACCCGTTGTACCCAAACAAGGATGGCCTGCCCTCATGATCTTGGAGTTCTCCTGTCGTGCACCTCCACCACATTGGAGTTGTCCCAGCTGTCTCCTACAGTACCCACCATGGCTCCCTACAACTCGTGCACACCACGCACTACACGAAAGGCTCAGTCCAGTTGAGACGAAGTTCGGATTACTACCGCCCGTTGTACTCGGACGCTTGCGATCGCCCGCTGTACGCTGACACTTATGAGTTATGACCGCCTTCGGTACCTGGACACTTGCGACCGCCCGCGGTACTCTAACGCTTATGACCGCCTTCGGTACTCGGATGACTTACGACTGCCCTCTGTACTCAAACACTCGACCGCCCACTGTACTCTGACGCTTACGACCGCCTTTGGTACTCGAACAACTTACGACCGTCCTCTGTACTCAAACGCTTGCGACCGCCCGTTGTACTCTGACGCTTACAATCGCCTTTGGTACTCGGACGCTTGTGACCGCCCGCTGTACTCTGACGCTTATGACCACCTTCGGTACTCGATCGAGTATTACCACCGCTACAATACTAAGTCGAATACAACTGCTGCTACAGTAGTCGATCGTGCAGTTGACTGCTTTTGACTTCCGAGTTCGACTTAATCTGCGTTCGACCGCCCTTTGTATTCAGACGCTCCACCTGCCAGCGGTAGTCGAGCTCTGATTGCCGAGTCGATCACACGCTACTCTGATGCTCGGTCGAATACGACGGCGCTCGATGTCGGTCATGCTACAATACCGGTCGAGCAGTCAACTGCTTCTGACTTCCAATTGCTTCCGACTTTCGACTTCGACTTAATCCGCGTCTGACCGCCCTCTGTACTTAGACGCTCTGACTGCCCGCGGTAGTCGAGCTACAATACTCGGTCAAGTATGACCGCTGCTATAGTAACCGGTCGAATACGGCCGCTGCTACCAGTCAAGCAGTTGATTGCTTCCGACTTCCGATGGCTTCCGGCTGTTTCCGATTCTAACCGTTTGCGACTAGCCACCCAACTCGGTAAACCAACCACACCATGTTTGAATTATTGATAACAACTTGTGACTATATCGACACCCAACCCTGCCATTCTACTCCATCAACCCCACTATTTGAACTATATCTACTACCTCGATGCTACTATTCTATCACCAGATCGGCCAAAGCTTGGCATGAACCATGCATGCCACACGATCACTTGACTTTCTACATGTCGTTCGATACCGACGAGGTCGAACAACACAGCAGGCGTGGCCAATGCAAAGGCTACGCTATCAACGGCCCCATAGACCGGCGAGGCTATGGATCATGCCAACGCCCACATCTACATCAACCATTTATCATCTACATGGAGAACGTGAAGCGAAGACTAAAAGCGACGACCAATGCGCAGCTTATCAGAGGTGTTCTGTGAGTTTACCCTACGGGTGTAATTAACCGGGAGCCTTCCGAGGCCTCGGGAACCAAAAGACCACATCGCCTATATCAGATCTATTATGTAGAGAAGGCCATGGAGCTCACTCGTATAAAGGGAATCTATAATTTTGTTATTATCAAATGAATGAATAAAATACATGTTTTCCTATCTTTTTTGTGTTCATTTATTTTTATGTATTTTAGTACACCGGCATGTCTACACCTTATGCCCACAGCCAGAAATCATAGAGCAATTTCTCGCATCAAACACTCACAAACATTTTTCATCAGTTTCCAGGTAAAGAAGAAGCAGTTTTTCCGGAATTTCATCACAATCACATTATTTGGCGCTGTTGGGACAATGATCTCCTTTTTCACGATATCTCTTGGTATGTTTATCATTTTACCAAAGTTTGTTCGTTATTAGTGAGTAGATAACAAAGGTGGTTGCTCCATTTTATGTTGCCTTGTGTTGTACCACCTCTTGGGTTTCTCTGACACCCATTACTATACTTCAGCGGGCATCGCAATTTTCAGCAGAATGAACATTGGAGCGCTGGATGTAGGAGATTTTCTTGGTAAGCCATCACTAGGTTTCAACATGATCCTCACTCTGGCACTAATGTTGTCACCAAATGAAACCCAATTCTCTCTGTTATGTTATATATGCAGCCATTGGAGCCATCTTTTCTGCAACCGATTCTGTTTGCACGTTGCAGGTTAGTTATTCAAATCCTCTCATGATCATCGCAATTTGTATCTTGAGAGAAACCTGGACTGAATGTAATGTTTTTGTACTAATCTAAATGCCAAAAACAGGTCCTCAATCAGGATGAGACTCCCCTTTTGTACAGCCTAGTATTTGGTGAAGGTGTTGTGAACGATGCCACTTCAGTTGTGCTTTTCAACGCGCTCCAGAACTTTGATCTTGTCCACATTGACATAGCCATCGTTCTGAAATTCTTGGGGAACTTCTGTTACTTAATTTTGTCAAGCACCTTCCTTGGAGTGTTTGTAAGTTGATTGTTGTCTCACTTAATACTCCTTCACTGACTTGATTGGATCATTGAAAACATGAAACTAACATCCTTTCTACCACTGGCAGGCTGGATTGCTTAGTGCGTACATAATCAAGAAGCTATACATAGGAAGGTTTGTTTAAGCCTCCAAAAAATCCCTTCTTAATCAACGATTGTTTGACCAATATTAACTTAGCTGTTTGTCGAGTTGATTCCAGGCATTCTACTGACCGTGAGGTTGCGCTTATGATGCTCATGGCTTACCTCTCCTATATGCTGGCTGAGGTGTGACTCTGATTAAATACATTATAGAAATTTACAGTGTCATTTTATTTATCCTCATGTTTATTAACTTTATCCGTTTGGTATTTGCAGTTGCTAGATTTGAGTGGCATTCTCACTGTATTCTTCTGCGGCATTGTGATGTCACACTACACTTGGCATAATGTGACAGAGAGCTCAAGAGTTACAACCAAGTAATTATAGTTCTCATTCCATTTTCTTTCATAAATACTCTGCATACAATGCTTAGCTTCAGTTCAGTAAAATTGCTCACATATTTTCTTCTGACCTTTTTATTGACTTAGGCATGCGTTTGCAACCTTGTCCTTCATTGCTGAGACTTTTCTCTTCCTCTATGTTGGGATGGATGCATTGGATATTGAAAAATGGAAGTTTGCCAGTGACAGGTCAGATATGTGTACTTTTCACCTCAAAAAATCATCAGTTAATTTCCATTTACAGCTTTTTATTTGTGAGTACTCAATTTTATTCTTTCCTATTTGCAGCCCTGGAAAATCCATTGGCATAAGCTCAATTTTGCTAGGCTTGGTTCTGGTTGGAAGAGCTGCTTTTGTTTTCCCGCTCTCGTTCTTGTCCAACTTAACAAAGAAGACACCTTATGAAAAAATAACCTGGAGGCAGCAAGTGAGTAATTGTTGTATCAGACAATCTGAATTCAGTTACCATCTGCAAACTAAATTTCTTTTGATAGGTCGTAATATGGTGGGCCGGGCTGATGAGAGGGGCTGTGTCGATTGCTCTTGCTTACAATAAGGTTGGTTCAAACTATTTATAGTCCCCACTTTTTATTCTCTCTTGTTCAACGAGTGGTCCCAGGAGATCTTCATGCTCATGTAAGCTGTGGAATATCTAAACCGACACGAGATGCACCTGTAGAGCAGAGATTGTCCTTATACTAGTCTTCATAAATTCGTTTACTAGTTTGCTTCCATGTAAATTGCTTACATAACATACTACCATACCCCATTTGTAAGCAATTTACAAGGAGCAAACTAGAGCCGATCAATGCTAACTACAAGTCATTACGATATCAGTTTCTGAAACACCTCTTGTCGATGCAACTACTTTGTGAAATATTTGCATTCTTTGCTTTATTAAGTTCACATCAGCTCCCTCTAGATGCATCTCTTAGTTTCTTTTCTACAAGCTTACCTCTTTGCGTTGCAATTGCAGTTTACAAGATCTGGCCACACTCAGCTGCACGGCAATGCGATAATGATCACCAGCACCATCACTGTCGTTCTGTTTAGCACTATGGTGAGTCATCTTATTGCACTACCTTCCTAATGCAATGTGTCAGCTTATCATTTTAGTTATGTGACATGTCTGCATTCTCACCCTAAATGGACCCTCACCAGTCACCATTAAACTAGCTTGAAAGTTCTAAGTCGATTGTCACATCACAATTGACAGTTGTCAATTGCCAAGAAGTGAATCTGGAAGCTTCTGATGGCGAACATGCTCTTATCCCTTCCAAACAGATTACTGACTGGAAGACGGGATTATGTTCTAGTAACTTATGATTTGGTCCCCTAGCGGCCCATCCCCATTCTTACCCCTTCTGAAGAGATTGTCTTACTGTACAGTGTCCATATTCTCACATGGCATGGACAGCACAATTATTTGAAGAAATGCTGTGTGCTACATGTCCAGTTGTCCTAGCTGACTTTTTTTTCTCTCCGTAGGTTCTCTAGGGTCATAAACATGCGACATAGAATTGCATACACAATTACTGAACATAAGTTCCAAATTCCAATTTGATAAGCTCCATCCTTTCTGCAAAATTACTTACTCCGGATGTGATGATACCTATTCTGAAAACATCTACCATGTTTATTAGGTGTTTGGGATGATGACGAAGCCTTTGATACGACTCCTGCTGCCCGCCTCAAGCAACGCCGTTACCTCTGAGCCCTCGTCACCGAAGTCGCTGCATTCTCCTCTTCTTACAAGCATGCAAGGTTCTGATCTCGAGACAGCAGCTCACATTGTGAGGCCTTCCAGCCTCCGGATGCTCCTCAGCAAGCCAACCCACACTGTCCACTACTACTGGCGCAAGTTCGACGACGCACTGATGCGACCGTTGTTCGGTGGACGCGGGTTTGTGCCCTTCTCCCCTGGATCACCCACTGAACAGAGCGTCCATGGAGGACGGTGAACATTGCAAAGACATGGAATATTTGAGAAAGAGGAGACACGTAAAATGCGACAGGAAGAGAAGAAGGCATTACAGCTTCAGATGAAGGGCAAGTTTTCGGTATATGGAGTTTGGCTGCTAATGAGTGATGATAATGCTTAAATTGTTGAGAACGTCAGATGGTGCCTCGCCAAGGTTGAAGAGGGACCTTTTGACAATGGTTCAAATGGACAATTGGTTTGGACCAACAGGAAGAACCCTAGTAACGTGGGGTTATGAGTTACGAAAAGTGAGTAAATTTTTGTAGATTAACAGCCACTTGTACCTTACGATCTTTACCTAGCGGGTCGTTCCTTACTCCTAGGGAGCTGCCTCCTCCATGTACTTCTAGTTTTCTTTCCCCCTCTTTTAAAATGGATTGGTGTGTAAAATGAGGGATTTTGTTCTGTTGGTACGACAGAACGTAAAATATAAGTCACCTGTCTTTACTTCTGGTAAAATATGTCAATTGTTTCAGTCTGAAGCTGTTAAAATACAAGCCAACTTACCTGTTGTTCTGAAGATGTAATTGTTTTGTACGTACTGAAGAATGTTCCTGTTTGAGAAATTCAGAATTTCAAAGCGCATTCGCGTCAACATCAAATGTACATTGCTCGCTGTCCCCAATAAGCAACAGAAGCCAGCATGTGCACACAATTTATTCCACTGTTCTACTACAATCGGGGAAGCCTTGGCATACCTAGCCTCGCTCGGTTGGACTGAAAAATAGTGGCTTTTAGCTGAAACTGCACTATAACTGACTAAAATTACACTGTAGCTGAAGGTGGCTTATTTGGCGTAATTAAATTTAAAAAATTAAAAATAGAAAAATATGTTAGCTCATCACGGACAATGCAAACGAATGCGAGAAAAAAGAACCAACAAATAACGAGAATTGCCTCTATAAGTGAGAGATACATGAGGTATTTATAGGCTCTTTGGCCCATACAAATAACGAGAATACCCCTTAGTGAGATAACTAGCCTATAAGTACAAGCGAGGGGTATAGTTGTCCTTTCTAAGCATGAATGCAATTCTTGATCTGTATGTAGGTGTTTTCATAGAGTGGGCCCGTTAGAGGAGGGATAAATTATTCCTCCAACATGTAGCAGTGATGGCTATAGTAGTCCCAAAAAAGAAAAAGAAAAGCCAACCAAACAAAAAAACTACAGCGATGTATTTCTCTTCTGACTCAATGTTTCAGTTCAGGTTACAATTGATAGATTAGATTTGTATATATCTGTTTGTCCGCTGGAAATAACCTTTATGACATGTATAGGAGACCATTCTTCACATTTGAATAAAGACAAGGCTATCCTTAAAAAAGACATGGCTTCAAGCATGATCTTCTCCCTGATTCATTGCATATGAAAATTTCTGTCATTCTATTCTTGTTCGTTGTTACCCCCTCACTGAAGCTTTGGTAAAAAAAAGGAAGAATTTCTAATGTTCATGGTTTTTTTTAGTGGATTGTTAACTGTTAAGATTGGAGAGTTATGTCGGAACTAAGATATATTTCAGTCAACTGTAAATCCACTGATGGCGATTACAAATGATCAATCAATTTAGTTGAGTTGGATGCCAACAACTGGACATGCAACTAACATGAATAATTGAATTAGAACTCCCAAAGTTTCTTTCTTAGATAGTGGATCTATTCTTTTGTGTTGCGACTTATAGCTTTTGACGCTAGTGCAAGTGCTCATACGAATGAATTAAATGTCGATAAGCCGCTTCTAAAAGACTATCCTGATAAGTCGTTTCGAAATGGCGGCTGAGAAGCCATCCTGTTTGTTTGTTCGAGGAAGGTCATAAGCCATAAACCATAAATTGAAATAAGCTGAAAAGAATAAGCCCAGTGTAAGCACTTATGGAGTTCTAGAGATATACTATGACAATTGAGAAACAAGAAAACGAAGAGAGTAATTCATTTCTACTGAGCCTGCTAAAGTCCCTTATTTGAATAATTTCACCCTTTAGATAAGGTGAAGTTATATAGTTAATGGTCTAGTTCTTTTTTACTTATGATTTTTCTTAAACAAACAAAAAGGGTGGTTTCTTCGCTACCTTTTCGAAGTAACTTATCGATATTCGATTCGTTCATACAAATGCTCACACTAAACAAAAAACTTTAAGTCGCAACCAAAAAAACCCCACCTAATAGTTACACATGTATCGTACATGAGAAGAAAAACACCAAGAAGTTTAAGAGATTCTAGCTGCCATATATCCCAATTAGCAGAAACTGCGACAGCAGTAGTCAAAATTGCAGTAGTATGGTCTCATATTTCTTTAAAAAAAAGTATGGTCTCATCTTGAGTAGAGACGATATAATAATCATGATACAGTCACCAAATACAACAGCATCATCAAATGAAATGCATACACACTTCAACTCTGATCCACTAATAATCGGATCATCTCATCTCAGCTAAACACTACTACTAGTACCAGTACTCGTCAATGACGATACTGATGTACGTACTGTCAGACCCGGATTTTTCAATCCGAATCTTACTGTGTTTCACTGCACTAATCCCTGGATCAGTAGTTAGTGCACACAGGTACATTGCTGAATCATATCATACATCGCGTAATCAACCATTATGTTACATAGACTGAAATACACCACGTCGGGTGATAGAGTTTACAAAAGGGGCCGACTAGGCCAATTGTCATTATTACAAATACGCATAGCGGAAGTACAGCAAAAGTAAACCCAAATCCACAG
Source organism: Dendrocalamus sinicus (assembly GCA_036346575.1). NCBI lineage: Eukaryota > Viridiplantae > Streptophyta > Magnoliopsida > Poales > Poaceae > Dendrocalamus > Dendrocalamus sinicus. Next base: position 1,631,560 of record CM070660.1, on the reverse strand, counting down.
GCAAGCGACTGGAAGGTACTGTGTGCATTATATGTCACCAGCTAACTAGTAATATACGTGCACACAACGCCGGATGTCCACTTGTCCATGTCTAATCAATGAAGCCTACGCCTTAGTTTCCTTCGTCGTTCTTCTCCTCCGTAGCGGGAGCTTCCTCGTAGGCGTAATGGTCTTGCGTTCCTGCTTCTGTATTTTTGCCGCAAAGCGAGCGTGAGCACTCCGACCCCGTGCTCAGCGAATCAACACACAGAATGCAGTATATAACATGTGTGGCTATTCAAAGGATGGTTTTGGTTTATTTTATCTTTGCGAAGAGTGCTTTTGAATACAATTATATAAAAATCCTCAAGACCTAGCATTTTGAACACACGTATATGTTGAATGCAGTAATAATAGTGATTCAGATTCCATCCACCATTACATGGCATCTGCACCATATAGCCATTCTTCAGCGTTATAGCCGCTTACATTACCACTGGGACGACATCTAGGACAATTCCAAACCAGGGCTTTCCACTGCCCTTTCACTTTTCCAACCCATCATAAAGCATTTTGAAGTAGAACTATATCTGGTTAAGTTTCCATGTCTGCCCTTGACCGTGGGCACGGCTATTCGAATAGTTTTGACTTTGCAGAGTTTGTACACTTTCACCACAAGAGACAATCAACTCGTTGCCCCACACGATGCCTTAGACGTGTGGTTGAGCAGACTATCACAGTGACTTTTCAAAGTATCTAGACCCTTTTGTCATCTCACCCCATGGGAGACTGCCCACTTGCGGTGGGTCCCATATGTTGCAGGATGTTTCCCACGACTACTAGCGTCACGGGCTCCACTCCCTCTGCGCTAGCACGACCGGGAAACTTCACCCTCCACTCGGTGTCCCTTTAGGCCTTCCCTTGCCCTGCATAATTACTTCTCTCCCCTATTAGTGAGATGAGTCCGAGTTTTCGATAAATCTACTTAGCCAAGTTGTACTTTTACAGACTTGTGGTTGTCTTTATTTTACACGGTGACATGACAAGATTCGGTCCTTAGGGTTATCTCAGGCGGTCTATCAATGACTCACTTTGTGCTTCCACTGCACCACATATTCACATTCAATAACTCACTTTGTGCTTCCACTGCACCACATATTCACATTCAATAACTCACTTTGTGCTTCCACTGCACCACATATTCACACACTCGAACTAGTCCGCCCAGATATTTAAGTATGTTGAGATTTTTGGAGGGTATAAAATAGTCATGTCAAATATACCAGTCATTCCCACCATGACTGCCCAAACCATTTTCTCATTATTAAAAGCGATCATGAGGTATGGGGCATTTCAGCGCCCCCTGAGTATTAATGCAACACTAAGCATAGCATATCACTAGGGACTTATTTTCGAAATATTTGTATTATACTTTTGCTAGGGCGACAAGGTTTTCACATTCAATCATTCCAAAGGAGGGGTAATACTATTCAAAGTAAACATTGGCATATAACTAGAATATCAAGTTTATCATGTATTTGCATAAAAATAACAGCATGCATTTTGTTAATTTAACACAAAGTAATTTGCATAAATGTGGGTTCAACATGATCAAAGTATTGACTCGCCTTGGTCACAGTGGTCGGGATCCGGATTCTCTGGTGCTTCTAGTGTCGCTGCTTCTATCTCTTCTTCTTGTGCCTCGTATGCTATTTTAGCGCGCGCCAAACATTTATACAAAAAGAAAAGCAGCAAATCAAACCAAATAACACCAAAATTCAAATGAACTCTAAAAATTATGATTTTGGTTCCATTGGACAGATCTTGAATTTAGATGAATTTAGAAATTTGTCTCGTTCAATTTGGAGTTAAAATGAAAAAGTTATGATCATTCAAAGTTCTCGATTCGATTAATTCCAAATATTATCAAATTTCGACGATGGGTCCCACATGTCGCTTTCTTTTTATTTTATTTCTTTTTCTTTATTCGTTTATTACTGTGTCTATGGCCAGTGGGGTCCATCTGTCAGTGACGTTATACACTGACCGGTGGGTCCATTGTGTCGTAGTCGCAGGTTCGCGGTGGGACGAGCGGGGCCAGTATCGAGATGCATTTAAAAAATCGCTCGACCGCAGCGCGAGCCGGGGCTCAGCAGCGCGCGCGGAGCGAAGGGGAGGAAGAGTAACGCTGAAAGCCACTCGGACGACCGAGCGATGCTTACCCATATAGGGTAGGTATACCTTTTGAAGTATGTCTTGGGGGAGGCCGGCTGAAGAAGAAGAAGGCAACGGCGCCGGCGGCGAGTGGAGGTCGGAGAGGTTCGGGAGTTGCGTGGAATACAGTCTCCGTGTACTGGTGGATCTCCTGGTGCAGTCGGCGGGGAAGGAGGGGCACGGTGGCGGGCGGCGCGCGTGCGGCAGCAGTGGTTCGGGAGGAGCCTCGGTGACGGCGAGGTGGAGTCCACGGGAGCACAGGGAAAGGCGGGGGATAGCTTCACCTTGCTCCCGCGAAGCTCCAGGAGCTTGGGTTGGCTTCGGGGACGGCCGGAATCGGCGGGGAGGGTGGCGCCGGAGCTCGGGAAGAGGGAGAGGACCGGCGGCGATTAGAGGGCTCTCGGCTCGATTGCTTACGGGGAATGGTGGAGGAGAGTAGTGCGGCACGTTTGGGGCTCCCAGCGCGGCTTTATAGCCGGAAGAGCGCGCACGGCGAGCTCGACATCCGCTCCGCCCGCTCACGCCGGCGAGGTGAGGCGAACCAAATCCCGCCGAGATTTTGTAGGGAGAGAGAGGGAGAGGTGCTTCCCCCTCCGTAGATTCTTAGATATTTTTCCGTGAGGTGAGAGAGGAGAGCGGATTGGCTGCGCAGAGGAGTGGCGCGAGCGAGAGAGCGCGCGCGGCGCGTGGAGAAGAGAGGAGGAGGAGAAGAGCTGCTGGCTCGGTCCCACCGGGCGAGAGAGAGAGCGGGTGGAGTGAGGCCCGCGCGCGAGAGGGAGGAGCGCTGCGGAGTGCGGGCCACGCGCGCATGTGAGGCGTGGGTTCTGCGCGGGGAAAGGCTGCAGTCTTTGGCCATTGGGGCAGGCGTGCGTCGCAGCAGGAGAAGCTGGGCCGGGGTGATGGCCGGCCCGGCCGAGTTTTCCTTTTTCTTTTCTTTTCCATTTTTATTTCTTTTGATTTTTCTTTTGGGTTTTCTTGTGTGTATATATAGGTATACATATACATATACTCACTTCCTTTCTTCCTGAAATTTTATATCTTTTATTTTGCTAATATTGGCTACATAAAAGTTATTTCCCTATTATATTTAATTGTATGCATTCATATATACATACATATGCATATGCTTGCAGATATTTATTATTTTTACCTTCACTTTACTTTTTAATTCTTTTGGATCATCTTTTCAGATTCTATATTTGATGCTCTTGTTTTATTATTCTATGTGTTGATTTCTTCCCTCTTTTTATTATTTTTTTTTAAAATTCCTTTACAAATTCAAAAAGCCAATAAACTCCAATTCAAATAAAAAGCAAATAAAATAATCCAAAAACTCCATAATTTATTATTTGTGTTCCCCAGGATGTTACACGTACTGTATCTACCCTACTCTATAATACACCAAAATTTTCTTTACTAAATCCACCCCCTCAACCACCCCCACAGTCATGCCAAATCTAAATCCACCCAGATTTGTGTACCAAAGTAATCCAACTTCATACAAATGAATGGCCTAGATCTCTCCTCAAATCTTCTTCTCTTACTCATTGAAGATCCTAAGGCCAAAATCATCCGGATCATGCACATCATTGAACCCACCACCCCTCCAACCGCCCGTGCGCCTGCCTCCCCACACGAGCCCGTGTGCCTCCTCCCCTGATTTCTCCCTCGCCTCCTCCCCCGCCCTCCACGCCGCCGCCTCCTCCCCCCGCCCCGCGCCGCCGCCGCCTCCCCGCCCGCGCCGATGACCGAGCGACGGTCCACGTGAGGCGCAGCGGTCTCGGAGGAAGACGGCGGCGCAACGATCGCGAGCGGCCGGATTGAGCTTCGGTGCGGTTCCCGAGGCGGCGGCCCAATCAGATCGGATCGGCCGAGGCGCCGGATCCGTGCGGTGCGATCGGCGGCGGCGAGATCCGAGGCGGCGGCGGCGGATCCGGGGTGACGGGCGCGGTGGCTGGATCCGGCGGGAGGTGGCATATGGAGCGGCGACGGTGGGCTTGTGCGAGAGCGACACGGCGGCGGCGTCGTCGAGCAGCCCAACAAGATGGCACGGGCGTGGTCGGCGGCGGCGCGAGCGCGGCGGCGTGGGCAACGGCGGCCGCGTGCGATACGGCACCGGCGGCGGGAAGAGGTGGCGCCCGGAGAGAGATCGATCCGCCGCCTCCTCCTCCCCGCCCCGCGCCGCCTCCTCCCCGCTCCTCCGATCCGCCCTCGCCTCCTCCTCCTTCCCACCCCGTCCCCACCCCGGATACGCTCTCGCCGCCTCCTCCGCTCCTCCGCCATCGCCGCCTCCTCCGCTCCACCGCCGCCTTCTCCTCCCCCACCCCGCTCCTCCGCCGCCTTCTCCTCCCCCCCCCCCCCCCCCCCCCCCGCTCCGCGCCACCTCCTCCTCCCCACACCCCGCTCTGCCACCTCCTCCTCCCCCCACCCCTCCGCTCCGCCACCGCCTTTCCGTCGATCGGCTCAGATAAGATTGCTAATTTTTTATTATCATTTGGTATTTATTTCTGAGGTATCTTAATGATGGGATTGTTTATGCAGGAAAACCATGAAATCTTATTAAGGTGCGTAAAGGAAAATTTAGGGTTCAAGGCTGGCAAACCAGTTGCTGCATGCATCATCTATAAATGCCTTTTACACTGGCGTGCTTTTGAATCAGAGAGGACAACTATTTTTGATCATGTAATTGACACCATAAATGATGTTCTCAAGGTAAAATCATTTGAAGCCCATATATTTTTCTGTTTGCGCGTGACATTTCATTTGTGGAAAAGTTAAATTGTTTGTAATTTTCTTTTTTGTTCTTATTCCAGGGGAACGAAACTGATGGAAGATTGCCTTATTGGTTGTCCAATACCTCTGCACTGCTATGCCTTCTGCAGAGGAATCTACGGTCAAATGGATTATTGGCTACACCATCTCGCCGATCTGCTGGTCCGTTAGGGCTAGGTGGGAAGATAGTGCAAGTAAGAAACTTGAGAATGCCAGTTTATTTTTCCAAATTAGTATTGAATCCTATTTAGTATGTGCTGATGCTCCTGCAAAGTAACATTTTATAAGCACATCAAATTGTTTCTTTTATCCTATCCCATGTGTATGTACTATGTAGAGAGTTGTGTTGCTTCTAATTTATTTACTATTGATCCACGATCCCTTCTGCTAAAGGGAGGTTCAGATAGGAAAAGGCACTAAGAATGGATAAGGAAACACCATGTACTTGCTTAAAATATCTTTATTTTGCACCACGGCACACACAATTTTTCACACATAGATGTATATAATTTGATTTCGGTACTACCATAGAAAATCTGAGTATGATAGATTTTTTCCCTTTTTTTGATTGGAATGAATGACAATGCTTTATTTTTCTTTCAGACACTGAGATCGCCTTCAAAGCTTGTAGGGCATGGTGACACTCTGGCACAAGTGGATGCTCGTTATCCAGCCATACTATTCAAACAACAGCTAACTGCATGTGTCGAAAAGATCTTTGGGCAGCTCAGAGATAATCTGAAAAAAGAAATATCACCTCTTCTTAGTGTCTGCATTCAGGTGTACCTTCGTCTCCTTTGAATTTTTGTTCCAAACAGCTGCATTGCATAACTGGATAGCTGGTAATTTTCCATTATATGCTATTCTTGCAAGATAGCTGGTACTTCAATGCATTTTATCTTGGAGGGAGGATGTCCTTCAAGTTGTAACTATGACGTGAGTTTCTTTGCCCTTATCAGTTAGTTTTCTTGTTTTGGTGCATTAGATCTGTTCTTGATCCATGTTGTTTGTGTGGTTATGCCAAAGACGGGCTCTATGAAAAATATTTTAGATTTATGTGTTTGGTTAATTGAGCTATTCAGGTCATACATTTAGTCGTATGTTATATTAGAGATAGGTTATATAGTCAAGCATAAACAAATATCTTTCTTTTGAGCAACAATATATAACTGCAATATAATATTTACTCTTAAAGTGAATATTAACTTAAAGTGAATTATCTGAGCCCTTTTTGGAATTATGTATGCGCAGTCAGGACCAGATTGGCTCTTCATCTTGTGATGATGATAGCAGCAGGGGATCACCGCCTAGGAGAGCTGGCCCGCAACTGAAGAAAGTCACTTGGACACCATCCGAGGATGCAATCTTAGATCATTTGCAATCCACACCCATTATGCCCCTCTGCGATTGGATTGCTACCGTCTTTTACGAGTTGTGTGAGAAAAATAGGGTTTATGTAGTGGCGATGATAGGTTTTGCTGCTTTGTTCAAATACCAAGCGCTAGCCGTAAGTTTGTTCTGTCCACAGAAAGATTTCTTACGCCTGCACGGTGAGCGCTCAATGTATGCGTTGGAGAATGGCTAAATAGAAGAAGGGTGTTACTCTTAGGTCCAGTTAGACTCTTAGATCCAGTAAAATGCTATTGAGCTGGTCTTGTCTTGCAAGCTAAATTGTTTACAAATTCTGACTAACCAAAGGAGAGGAAAAAATAGACAGGATTTTAGATTAAAAGATACTTCTACTCTATGCGATGGCAACAATATATAGGCATATTTCCATCAGAAAAAAATTACATAGGCATGAGAAGGTAAGGATAAATAACATCTAGAAGTTCCCAACCAATCTCGAGTAAATTGGGAAAAAGAATTATCATTCTCACTTTAAATTCTAAAGGAGGCTAAAAGTTGGCTCGGTTACTCTTCAAGTTAAGCCGAAGCCTCACTTATTTGCAGCATCAACCATTTATCGTTTGTGGAGGATTGCTCCCTCTTTTCCTATCGGTGATCTGGTTACTAATGATTCATTATTTTGTTGCTGGGATGCCATGGATAACAGTGACCCTCTTCAATGCCCTTGTAATATCTGTTACGATGTTTTTCTATATAAAAGGTAGGATTTCTTCCTTACTTCTAAGCAATAAGTTCTTCTATGGACACAGAGTAACATCATATGTCTTCTATCTATTCGATATACTCAGCTGGCTGGATTGGCAATGATCCCTTAACTGTTGTAATCGGTGAAAGTGATCCATACGTCAGCATAAGTGGGCGGGTATGTTATGTACCTCTTCTTGATATCATTTTTAGCAATATCCTGCTAAGCTTCTTGTCATCTCACAATTCATCTTTTTATCAGGAAGCAAATCACCTTCATGCTGCTGCAGTATTAATGACAATAATAATGGTCATTGCCTTTCTGATTTCAATAGCTATTGTTCGGCGTATACCGATAGCGACATCCGTGCTGAAGGTATGTATGGCACTGAATCCACTGGCTTCACATGAACACTGTTTCCCTCGATGAGTTGTGATGAGGTTATAGATTACATTTGCAATAGCATGGGGGTGTTAATGCCACATCCAATATTAGCTTTTATGCCTTGCTTATTTAGTTGTATTTTCTGAGCATTCATCAGGGTAAATTGAATGTAGGTTGCTACAAAGGTCATTGGTGAAGTTCAGGCACTAATTATTTTTCCAATTGTGCCATACTTCATCCTTGTTATCTTCTATATGTTCTGGTTTTCTACCATGCTTCATCTTTTCAGCTCTGGTCAAGTTCTACGAAATGATTGCAATGCAAATTGTTGTTCGTTCGATCTCAAGCTGGGAAAAGTAAATTGTGACAACTGTTGTGGGTACAGTATCCATTACACCCCTCATATTGGCATTGCCATTCTTTTCCACTTGTTTGGCTTTTACTGGGCAACACAATTCTTCATCGCATGCTCTTCAACTGTAATTCTTTGGATCGGTTGCTTCGTACTCTCGGGCACGTGGTGAAATATTGGTAAGCACCTCGAAACATTACCCCGTAAATAATTGTAATTATAGAATAGATGTCAAGTTTCAAGGATTTTCATCACCTCAATCCGGTTATGTTTAGTTTTTAACGTTAGAAAGGTCTGTTTTCATTTGGTGATTCTTGGTGTAATATTGTTATGCAAAGCATGATATACCGTTTCTTCTGTGGTCTCTTCCTCAAGAGCTTCTGCGCTATAGTCTTGGATCTGTGGCTCTAGGTTCACCGATTGTATCCATCGTAGAGTGGGTGCGATTTATCTGGAATCACTTCGCGTATGTTGAAATTAGTTGATCTGACCGTGAAAGTCGCTTGGGAAGGCAATGTCATCCTCATCTCAGTGCTGCTTAGGCTGCATAGATTGGACCATCAAATCAGTGAATCGCAATGCTTATATCATGGTAAGTATTGTTTCCTTTCTTAATTTGCTTGTTATCTTCTTGATGGTATATGTGATGTTTTTAGTTTCCCTTGTTACGACTTACTTATGTACCTTGTCCTCGGTTCTACCCCTGATTTGCATATGGCATAATCTGGTGACAGGTACAGTTTGAGCAGCAAACCCCTAATTAGTCTTTTAGTTCAAGGGATTTTTGTAACGATATTATGAGAGATGTTTCTTGTATCGTTCTATTTGTGTACCAAAGACTGATACGAAGTTTCTTAACATTGCAATTTGCTATTGCAGATTGCCATTACAGGGAAAGGATTCTGCAAAGCTTCTGTGCTCGCAACTGGCTTAATAATGAACAATATATTGCGCATTGGAAAAGTTAATGTTATTGGGGATGTCATCCTCTTCTTGGGAAAGCTCTGTGTTAGCCTGTTCTGTGCACTCTTTGCTTTCCTTATGCTGGACACACACAAGTACAAATCTGCTCACAACAAGATATCATCTCCACTGGTCGCAAGACCTGGGAATCGGTCATAAGATTTTGAGCATTGCGTGTTGGGTGGTTCCGACCGGTCACGTATTTATGTAACATTTATTATGTGACAAAAATATTTGGTTATACAATATATGAGACGTGAATCTTAATGAATCTGATTGTTCGTTTTATTTTTTACAAATTTTATCTTGTTTTGTATTTTACCGTAGCGTTAGCACGGGCACACTACTAGTGTACATCAAGGAGACATGCAGACTAAAACATCGGGACGTAGTCAAACTGCTTGCGCCTCCCTCGCATTGGCATTGCCCGACGAGGCCATCTCGCTCTCCTCGTCGCCCGGCGAATCGTCCTCGTCCCACTCGCCGCACACGACGCTGCGCACGAACTCCATGAACGGCGGCCAGTGCTCCGGGGAGAAGAGGTCAGCGCCCATTCGCTGGTACGTGAAATGGCAGGGCCGCATGCGCTCGGTGGTCAGGATGTTGCTCCGGATGCGGGAGAAGCTGCTGGTGTGCGTCATGACCAGCGATGCGTTCTCGCCGGCGATGCGCGCTCCGTGCCGGCGGCAGGCGTTCTTGATCTGCACCAGCAGCTGGTCGGGGCTGGACCCGGTGCTGCTTGTTCATGCACACGTCCATGCCCGGCACGATCACCGTGCACCCGTGCCGCGCGAACATCTTGGCCACCGGGCTGTACCCGTTCTTCCTGTTGCTCTTGTAGAACCCGGCCGCCGCCTCCGCCGGCCGCGACCGCGCGCCGTGCCACCAGTGCATGAACGGCACCTTCGCGGACAGCTCCACCGGCTTGTCGCCGAACACGCCCTTCGCCACCCCGAGGACGCGGTCGCCGTGGCTGACGAGCTGCCCGGCGTACCACGACAGGAAGAAGTCCCCGTAGGGGCTATCCCACGAGCCGCCCTGCTCCCTGAAGAAGTCGCACGAGTCCGGCGACTCGTGGTACCGCGGCGCGTCGTGCGGACCCGACAAGCCCCACAGCGCGTGGCCCGACTCCTCGGCGTGCTGCTTCAGCTGCGCGAGCATGTACTTGTCGTAGCACTGGAACTCCCCCAACCCCGTGAACCTCCTCGCGTCGCTCCCCGGCGGGTAAGAAGGATACCGGAGCTCGCCGTTTGGCCCCAGCCCCACCGTCACATCCTGCAAGAACAGAAGGCTACGTGTAACACAGTAGCTAGTGTCGTGGCTGCATGCACTGCTTAAAGTTGTAGTCTTTACGGTAATGGTGGAATCAAACAAGTCCTCGAAGGCGTCGGCGAAGCTGCGGAAGAAGGCCTTGTAGCGCTCGAGCGGGGACGTGCCGCCGAGCACGGGGAGCTCGTCGACGGCGAAGGAGAGGCAGTCCTCGTGGTGGCCTCCGGAGCAGTCGGTGAAGAGGATGTCGGGATCGTCGGCGGCGGCGGAGCTGACCCAGGAGGGGAGCGCGGGGACATTGTCGCCGGGGGAACCGTGGATGTGGAGGGAGACGCGGAGGCTGAGGCCCTCGGCGCGGACCATGTCGGCGACGGCGCAGTAGCCGGCCCAGCAGAACCGGTCCGGCGACTCGGGCTGCACCACAGGCCAGAACACCGGCAGCTCGACGCCGTCGGCGCCGAGGAGCTTCACGGCACGCACCCCGGCAGCGATGGCCCTGGCCCTGTTCACCATTGGGCCGTCCGTGACCGAGTCGATCGGCAGGCCCACGAACAGCCTCACCGGCTCCACATCGTCCACCTGAGATCAGAATTCGACGACAACAACAAAGTTTGTGACACAAAATTTCAATAAAATTTGCAAGTCAATAAATTTTAGCTAATTTATTCTTGTTTAATTAATTACCTCGCGGTTCTTGCTGTTGTTGTGATCGCCGGCGGCATGACCAAAGAAGCGGCCGAGCCCGGCGGCCCTCAGGTCCCTTGTGCTGTTATTATCGCGTCGTGCCTGCCCGAACACGACCCTCCCCGGCGCATGTCCGGCCGTCTCTCGGAGGCCGTGCAGGCGTCGCGCCGACGCGGCCGCGGCCACATGCTGCATCGACACGGCCTCCATGGTGGCTCTCAAATCGGTCTAGTGGCCGGGGGAGAGGAGCGTATACGAGTGCAAAGGATAGGGGACGTGATCGGGAGAATTATATCTGGAGCCGGTGCGCTGGGAACCGCGTTTGCGTCTAGCATTGCGTTGCGCGGCCGGTTGCTCCGGGGTGTATTTATGGGAAGCGGACGGGGAAAAAGGCCAAAAAGGGCTCGGCCGCACGGCCATGCACGCATGCATGCGGCACGCGCGTTGGCCGCCGCGAAGGTCGGTCGGCATGGACGTCCAAGGCAAACAGCGAGTTGGTCCGGCCGGCAAGGCGACCGCGTCCGCTGCTTTCGCCGTCCGTGAAACCGAGTCATTGGGAGAAAGCTAATCCGTGGTTGCAAGGTGCGCGGAATGCGCGTGCGCGCAAAGTTTTGCCATTTTTGGAGGCACTACAAATCCCCACAGCTGCCTGGGATTGTTCAGTTACAGAGAAAAGTGATATCAGAGCACGTTTGCTTAACCGTAGGTTGAGATCTAAGATAAAGTAGGAGAGCTGTTTTGTAACAAAACTTAGTTGTAAAACCTAAAAAGAATTTATATAAAATATAAGTATTATTACTATCTTTTCCCTTCCTTAATATGTCTTACCTATCTTAGATTTATTTTCAGCTTAAGACTTGCTCTTGCAAAATATTTATATCTAATCTTATCTAATTTCAGAATTGTTGTTAATAAGCAGATAGTGCATTATATCCATTCCAGACCAGAGGATATGGAGGGCTGGCCAGCAAAGTTGTGGGACATGCAGCGGTATCTCGGAGCGACCAATTGGTATAAACCAGTGTTCCATGCAGTCGGGCAATTTATTGAGGATGAATGTTTCGAATAGAAGGCATGGGTAACTGTTTCGAATAGAAGGCATGGGTAACCTTGACACCAATACCCATTCGTCCCGACAGAGAGCAAAGGTTCTACAGATACAAAATAAAGGAAGGAGATGTCATTCAGGATGACTTAATTCCCTAGAGCATCCATGATAGAAGGGCTTACTCCACATCACAGCCTACAGCTGGCGATGATCCATGCTTGGGAGTGGCGTCCAAGCACATAGTGTATTAGGAGGATATGTACTCGAGGACTCTTGCAGAATCTCAAGATCTGCACTAACAGCTATATCAGGCACAACAAGAGGTGTGTCTTTTGAGACAAGACCTTCACCGGCGCAATATGGTTGAAGCTCGGGAGATGTCTGATTGTGCAGAGACTCTTGACGTCCCACCACGCCGAAGACCTTTTGCCTAGGCCTGTCGGCATAGATGCCATCTAGCTCCTTCCCAAGCACCCCCACTCAGAGATAATGACAAGGGAAAGGGACCGGAATCGGATGACAATGAAGAAGATTCGGAAGAGCGGATTCGCTATACAATTAGCAATCTGCCATCTAGCGGCTGGAACTGAGCAGAGCCTACAGTGTGGAGCAAGACCTTTTGGGAACTGTTTAGCTAGTGTAGATTACGGTATTATAATGTGTGCCATGTGTAGTAGAGCTTTATGTGTGTAATACAAGTTGTACTATGAACCCTAAGTTGGTTTGTACTCGACTTGTTAAATAAATAAAGTCAAATAAATAAAGTCTATATTTAATTATCTCCTAATTTGTTTGTTAATAGTATCTGTACCTCACCACCTTCAAGCTTTCTCCTTCTTATTCACCCTAATCCTTATCTTATTCGTTCTATACTTACCCTAAATTCGGATTCTTACTTATCTGTCTAATGTTCATAAAAACCGCTGCAAAGCTAACTTCAAGATCTTAATCCCTAGAATTAAGATGGTGAGAATTGAACCAGGACAAGGAAACCAACAAGCAGAACAAGGCAATCCAACAGAGAATCAGACTGCACTAGCCAGTATTCTAGTGATGATGGAAGAAAACAGACATCAAGCTGAAATGAATCAGGCAAGGTTAATGGAGCAACATTCAAGACTACTTGAATAGATTGAAATAAGAACAACATCGTCAAGCAGTTCAGCAGGAGCTACCGTCAATAGAGAGGGAACACAAGTTACTTCAAAGTAGGTAGATTTTTAGAAAACAAGACCTCCTACATTTTCTACATCACTTGGCCTGTTGGCAGCAGAAGACTAGCTCAGAGATGTAGAAATAAATTTGAAAATGGTACAATGTGATGATAGAGATAAAGTTTTGTATGCCTCACACCAACTACAAGGATAGGCAACCACTTGGTGGATTAATTTTCAAACTATGCACGAAGATAAAGAGTTCACTTGGAAAGAGTTTAATGAGTCTTTTCGTCAAGCTCAATCCCAGCTGGTGTCATAGAAACTAAGCGCCGAGAGTTCTTAGCACTGAAACAAGGAGGATGTTCTGTAATGAAATATCTTCATCAATTCAATCAACTTGCATGATATACTCCTGATGATGTTAAGACGAAAGCCAAGAAAATAGAGAGATTCAGGGAAGGACTGCAAAAGTCGTTAAAATACCACATCTCAACCATGGACTTCAAGAATCTGTCCACCATGGTGAATAAGTTGATTACATCTAAAAAGCAAGGAATGAGTTGGAGGATTCTCGTAAAAGAAAGACAATGCAAAGACCGTCATCATCATCCAATGCACAGAGAGGACAAGTGCTGGTGTCACCTCAGAACTGATACCAGCAAAACTGACAAGTGGTAATTGTACCAAGACCTCAATATAATGCCCCTCACTAGTATACTATATCTCAACCATTGATGGTGCGATGCCACCCTTGTGGAGAAAATCATTATCAATGTAACTGCCCTCAGAAGATGAATGCATGTTTTTATTGTAGTCAACTTGGACATTATAGAGATCAGTGTTCCAAGAAAGGACTGCCTTCTGAAGTGGCAAACTTTAGACCAGAGCCCAGTAGCCTGATGTCAAGCTAATTATCATCACACCAGCTCCACGAGGAGGATTTCTACAAGCAAGACCCCCTGTACCAAGACCAACGACACCAACAGGAATGACAATGGGAATACCAGCAAGATCAACTACAAGTGTACAAGCAGGAAAAGGCAGAGGTACATCAGGACCAATATTCCAGGCAAGGGTGAATCACATTTCTGCTGAAGATATAGCTGGGGGCAAATGACATCATTGTGGGTATGTTTTGATTAATTCAAAACCTGCATTGATTTTATTTGATCCTGAGCAACACATTCATTTCTTTCCATGGATTTTGTCATAAGAAATCAGTTGTTGTTTGTTTCTTTGTAAAAGTATTATGCTATTCAAACACCCAAAATTAGGATGGAATCCCACTTTGGGTGTAGTGATATGAGTATAGAAATTCATGTAATAGAGTTTAAAGCCAACCTGTTGTTACCAGATATGAGGGAAATAGATGTTATTTTGAGAATGAATTGACTAACTAAAAATAAAACCAAAGTAGATTGTGAGACTAAAACAGTGGCACTGATTAGTTCAAAAGTTCAAGAGATAATAGTAAAGACGAATCATGAGCTAATAGAAAACATGAAGAGGTGTATACACAGTGTGCTAACAAATGAAAATATTCAAGTACCAGTAGTGCAAGAATATCCTGATATATTTCCAAAAGAATTACCAGGGAAATCACCTGACCGACAAATTGAGCTTGCCACAGAATTAATTCTAGGCACCAAACCAATTACAAAGTATCAATACAGAATGTCAGCCAGTGAACTGAAGGAACTTAAGAAGCAGTTAGATGAGTTGAAAGAGAAAGAATTTATACGTCCAAGTGTATGTTCTTAGTCAGCCCGACTGCCCGAGTGCTATTTGCACAGAAGAAGGACAAAAGTTTAAGAATATGTGTTGACTATATGAGTTAAATGCAATAACAATTAAGAACAAATATCCACTATCAAGAATTGATGACATGTTTGATCAACTTAAAGGAGCTAGAGTATTTTCAAAAATCGATCTGCGATTGGGTCAAAATTCGAGAGCAAGATCGAGAGAAGACTGCATTCATAACAAGATATGGGCTATATAAATTTACAGTTGTGCCTTTTGGTTTGACTAATACGCTAGCATATTTCATGAATTTTATGAATCTGGTGTATATGGACCAATTGGATCACTTTATGGTAGTTTTTATGGATGATATACTGATCTACTCCAAGAATGAAGAAGAGCATAAATAATATCTGCATATTGCCTTGACTAAGCTTAGAGAATATCAACTATATGCTACATTCAGCAAATGTGATTTTTGGATGAAAGAAGTTGCATTCTTGGGCCACATTATCACTAAAGGAGTTAAAGTTGATCAGAAAAAGGTTAAACCTATTATGGAATAGAAACCGCCAATGATTGCAACCGAAGTAAGAAGCTTTCTTGAATTGGCGGGTTATTATCACCGATTTATAGAAGAATGCTTGAAGATTGCTCATCCACTTACACAATTGCTCAAGAAGGACAAGCCATTTCAATAGATAGATAGTTGTGAGGACAGCTTTCAACAACTGAAGGCTAAATTGACGACATCACCAGTTTTGATACTACCTAATCCAGAAAAGGAATTCTAAATATATTGTGATGTTTCAAAATAAGGACTAGGATGTTCCAAATCTTGAAGAATCTACCGTAAACTGGAGTACATTTTTCATTGGTCCATATGCTTTGGTCGTCCTCATCGTGGTTTTGTTCTTTCTTTTGAGGCTTTTTAGTTTATATATAGGCAAGAAGCCCATGGAAAGGAAAATATCTGACGCAAGCAAGTCGTAGCACTCACATTAACCTTCTGTATCCTGTGCTCTCGTGCGATTGCGGCATAATTAAGCTGAATTTTTTTGTCTTTTTTCACTATATTTTGATATTTGAGGTTTGCACACAGGAGTACATGACAAATACAAATTGAGAGACCATGTGGTCTAAATCCCGTGTTGGTGATGAGTAATTGACTCGTGGTTTGGTTAGAGTGAGTTTAGTTTGAGTGATTCGTGCCTTTTTGGCATTTGGCGAGGTCGGGTCGTGACTAGACAAATTTGACGCGTGGGCGTCGTCCCGGTTGGCCACGTGGGTCATTTCTCGCTTGAGTAGGTTTTGTAGGTGCTAACCATGTTTACATGTTTTGTACCGTGCTATGCGATGTGTTTCTTGTCTGTGTTGGCTGCAGGACATCAAGACGGAGTCGTGGTGAGACACGGAGGACCGGACTAGGCGCAGGTGGCGTTGAAGTCAGAACGGTCGGGATGTGTCGAAGACGACGTGGACTCGAGGTGGAGTCGTGGCGAGGCACGGTGGACCGGACTAGGCGCAGGTGGCACTGAGGTCAGAACGGTCGAGGTGTGCCGAAGACGGCGAAACTGCGTAGCTTGCAGGGCAAGGAATGAGGAAGCTTCCTGGAAGGTGCGCGAGGGGCGTTTCGGTAAAAACGCAAAGCTGCACTAAAGGAAGTGGATTGTGGGTAAAGCGCAAAAGCTAAATGGGTAAAGCACTTGGTGAACCCATTAGTGGAGGGTATAAATAGAGAGGGAGATGGTGTGCTGAAATTTGAGAGAGTGGGTGCAAAAGTTAGGGTTTTTATTTGTGTCTCTCCATGTGTGTATGTGTGTGTTCCTCCCAAGAAGCATGTGTAGCTCTTGGTGATCTTGAGGATTGAGAGGGAGAGGATGGATTGAGAGATTGTAATCACTCCTTTAGTCCTAATGTCCATGCGTATCGGGACTCGTCTGTATTCTTTTGATTTGGAATGAAAATCTGAAGTGTTTATCTTCTGTTTGTGCTTGAGTTATTCT
This sequence comes from Dendrocalamus sinicus, assembly GCA_036346575.1. NCBI lineage: Eukaryota > Viridiplantae > Streptophyta > Magnoliopsida > Poales > Poaceae > Dendrocalamus > Dendrocalamus sinicus. Next base: position 1,614,894 of record CM070660.1, on the reverse strand, counting down.
TAGCCTGTTTGTTGGTTCCCTGTTGGCTCTTGTTATTTCTCCTCTGCTCTCTTTGATTTTTCTTCTTGCGTTTTGGTCTGCAAAAGAGGAGAAAAAGAGGCACTTGGCTGCATACTTAGTTCCTATTCTTGGTTTAGCCTATTCCATTTTTTTTTGTCTTCCCGAGAGACTTCCTTTATGTGCTCCTTAGTCCTTGCTAAGAGTTCTTTAATCAACATTAATGGTTCTCTTGTGCCAACAGAAGTAATGGATAGCATAAGCTCCTGCTCTCAATCATTTCATGTGTGCCAGTCCTTGGTTCTTGAAAGCTATTCGGTCAAGGAAAAGTTCTGCATGTCAATCATTTATTGCTGTCTGGTTTCCAGCTGAAATGAGCTTTTTTATTTGGTTCGGCCAGCAGTAATGATTCTGGATGGTTCCTTTCATTAGCTCTACTGCCAAGTACAATATTCCTTTAAAGCTTTCGGCCAGCTTGCATTATTTGCACTTTATTTCTTCTTGTCGAGTGCAGTCCTTTGGCAGTCACAACCTGCGTTTTGTCCAGTCTTTAGTTGATTGTGTGTACTGCTTTTCAGTGGTTCGGTTCCACTGCTTTTAGGTGGCATTGCCCTTCTTCCTTCGGTCTGTGATCTGATCTATTTCCTTTTGTTTCTCTGCTGCCTTCCTTGCTTCTTTTCCGCAGTAAGTGTTCATTCTGTCGTGGAATTTTCAGGCTAGTCAGTGAGAAAATATTTCTCTACTTCATAGCTTCTTATAGCTATAGGAGTTGAGATTTTCATAAATACTTGTGGGGGACGAATTTTTAGTGATCGACATTCACCCCCCTCTGTCGTCATTTCGGTCCTACACAAATATTACACAATCAATTAGTTTTTGTTTCTTGAAGACAATGTAAATCGAGTGATCTTTGGACATGTTATAGCCTTGTGCAATAACTAGAAGGAATAAAAAACAAGAATTAGAACAAGATCATGGAAACACAAACAGTCTTACACGTTACCTTCCCTACAACGAAACAGGTTTGGATCAACTCTCCTTAGTTATTACTATTGAATTTGCACAATGAAACACCACTGGGGGCAGGAAGAACATATACACGAGCTGTAAAAAACACGAGGAAAACATATGCTGCCGACACATCATATGGAGGCGTGGTGGTATGGTGACAAGGTCCCTTGTGCCCATGCTAGCTAGTACATGGACATAGAATTAAATCTTGCTCGACTTTGAGAAGCGCCCCTTGGTCCTCAACCTGCCATCGGCACGAGCTTTGCGCGACTCGTACCGGATCTGCTTGTCGAATCTGCAACACAGAAGAAAATAAGAGATGCAGCCATCTCTAGGGAAGAACAAAAATCAGTAGAACTGCAAGGTGAGATTGTCTCACCTTCTGTTCTTCCTCTTCTCTTTATAGCGTGAAATCATCGTGCACCGGTCAGGGTAGGAGACGTCGTATCCGCCCTTCTTAGGGAGAGCTTTCGTTGGCACAGCCGCAGTTGCTGGATCTTGGCTGCTGCTGCTGCAGCTCATGCTGTGCAAATCTCTGATCTCAACGTATGAGGACAAGTATGGTTCGGCCGCTGAGCTCACCGGGGCCTGCTTGTGCGCGACCTCGGCCTCGCAGGCATCAGTAGATTCGTTGCGATCGATTGTGATCCATGCTTCATGCTGTGACAAAACCAGAATGAGGAGACAGCTCGAGTGTTTTTCAGCAGTTGTATTACTGAAGCATGAATTATTCTGCCTTTTTGACACTACTGAAAGGGATTTTGTTGGACCAAAAAAATAAAATCTCTGTGAGACCATGTGGTGGTCACTCCATGTTTGTGATGATTAATTGACTTTTGTTTCAGAGAGTTTACGGAGTTTGGTTTTTGAGAGTTTACAATTTTTCAATTGCTTCTATTGCCAGTGGTCTGACTGACATTGAGGCCGCAGTCAGACCGGCTAGGAGCGGTCTGATCGGCTTAGGTCTAGCGGTCAGACCGGCTATAGAAGGTGGCGATCATACCAGCTTTTGTTGATGGTCTGACCGGCTGAGGTGTCAGCAGTCTGACAAGCCTGTGGTTGGCGGTTAGACCAGCTTTGAAGGTGGGCAAGGCTTGTGGTTGATTGAGTGTGTGCAAGGCATAGGTGTCGTTGCTTGTGTGCGCTGAGGTTCTAGGCCTGGTCCTAGGGGTTAGTATCAATGGCTTAGGTGCATACATTTTGCATATTGTATTGTATGGACTAATTGTATCAATTGATGATTTTAGGTATTGTGTGATACTACATAACGGTTTACTTGTTGTTGTTGGTTATAGGACTCCAGAGCTACGTTATGGTGAAGTGGACATGATTGGGACTAATTTAGGAAAGTTTAGGTCCAAAACGGTTAGGGGATCGGGACTACGCTTAGGAGGAACCGAGCTCTAGACGAGCAAGGAGCTGTCGAAAGATGACCGAGGCTAGCGGAATGGTTACAAGCCAGGACGACGAGGAAGCAGAGCAGAAGCTACCGGTGGTAGACATGATAGGCAAAGATAAAGTGAATTAGGACTAAGCTCAGAGAGGAGCTGAGGTCTAAAACAGTCAAGTAAACCGGGTGCGATCATGATGCGAGGAAAGGCATATGGCGCGTCAAGTGACTTGCTTCCATATGCAAGTGAGGATTAGTTCGGTGGGGATCCAAACTCATGAGAGGTTTGGCGGCAAATCATTGGAGCCATATAGAGGTGAAGATGAAGTACATAGTTGTTTCAAGGCGAAGGAAGCATAAAGCTTCATGAAAGGCGATAGAGGGCATTTTGGTAAATTGACCAATATGGAAAAGTGATGGTATGTGAAACCATGGCGTGGTCTAAATGGTTTAGGTCATGATTATGCTGAAAATGCTAAGTGAATCAAGTGTTGATTTAAGTTTCAAGTCATTTGGAATTGTGGATCAAAAGTTTCGTCGATTTTTAGATTTGAAATAGTGCTAAAAATCTGTTCTGTCTTAAGAAGAGAGGTCAAACCACTCCTGAGAGGGGCCAAATTGCCCTGGCAAGTTTTGGTCCATTTGGCTTGTTTTTCTTGGATCTTTCCTTGTGAATGATTAGTTTCTGATCTTCATAGCTTCTCATAGCTATTGAAGTGAAGATCTTTACTTTTTTTCCTTTGAAAAAGATTTAGGAAAGTTTTTAATCGGATTGGCTCCTATTCATCCCCTCTAGTCATCATTCTTGGTCCGACAATCTCATTGGCAGGGCATATCAATATCATTATCAGTTGTCAGTTGCAATTAAAAATATTCTTAACTAAATACTGAGTAATATTGCTGTCACTCTCGGTCTGATGCATTTAATTGATGGTATCGGAGTATATTCCTTAGTTAGATGACTACTAATGCCATGGCCATACATGCTCAATTCCTTTGAAGTTAGAGCTATGTTTGGTATTTTTAGATGCCAAATTGCCAAGGGCTTGTGGGCTATTTTTATCAATTGTCTCATTCACAAATTCAGAGTTCAGACTACTGCTTGTTGCACAAACTTTTCTTTGGTAGGTTGGTACAATGTGCTAGCCAACAGTATGTAAATTTAGTCAGGTGGATCCTTTATCTTTTCTGCATTGAATTCCAAATATCAACAGCAGAGTAAATTTAATCAGATAGATGTCAAGATACAGAATCAAACCTGACAAGAAGGTACAGTCATGCTTGCTGCCTCATGGCTAGCCTCAGCGCCAAAAGGCCCAAAATCACCATGGCCAGTAGCATACTCTGATGATGCCCATGATGGCAGCTGATCACCGGCCAGCTCAGCCTCCACGTAAGCCGCCGCCTCTGACTTGGCGAGCTCCCCGAGCTGTCGGAGAACCTCTTCGTTCAGCTCCCTGCCGGGTGAGCTCCGATTCTTGTACACCACACAAACCATCAGAGACTGAACGGTGATTTTTTCGGACAGTGAACAGTAACGTCGCAGATTTACAGTTATACTATTGCTACCTACCTTGGGAGAGGATGGCGTGAGGAGAGGTTGAAGGCCATGGCAAGAAGTGGTGGGCACGATCACGTCGTCCAAGCTGAACACCTGGGGCTCCTCCCAGAAAGACCACCACACCTCGTCGGCCACCTTCGAGCTCTCGTCAACGCCGAGGATCGCCGCAAGCTCACTCAGCGAGGGGCACCCAGTGTACCCTTCCACCGTGGCACGGTCATGTAGCGGCTCGCCCTGCGCGCCGTCGTGTCGGTGCACCTCAAAGTTGCAGTTCGAACAGAGGAAGCGTGCGGCACGGCGGAAGGAGGCCGCCGCGGCACGGCAGACGGTGCAGAGCGGGCCGCGGGCGTGGCGGGAGGAGACCGTGTTGGCGCCGTGGATGTGGCGGTCGCACCGCAGGCAGAGCCTGGCAGAATCAGCCCGGCAGTAGACAACGGCCGGCATACCGCTGCAATAGTCACACGGGGACGGTGGCACCGCCGCGTCGGCAACGCCGGCAGCGTCGCCCGTGCCGGACATGGCTTTCTTGGCGTCTCCTTGAACCGGCCCAGATGCCAGTAGCTTCTGCTGCTCGTCTCGCTCCATAGGAGGAAGCTTCGGAGCACGTCGTGACGACAGCGTCAGTACACTGCACTCGATACTAGCAGCAGAAGAGACAAGAGGGGGAGAAGAGGTGAGCGTCTTCATGAATTCGCTTGCTTGAGGGATAAGAAGGGGAGGACAAGTGTGTGTGATTGCAGTAAAGAGATGAAACTGATGGCTCGAAAGGGAGAGACGAGGAGGCAACTGAGACAATTCCTAAGGAGATTGGAGTGAGTGCATGCGCACACGAGTCGTCACGTCATCCCTCTCTGACGTTTGTGCAAGGCAGGGGATGCGAATCGTGTCAATGGTCTCTTTCGAAGACGGTTACACCAGCCCCTCTAAATGCGACAGAAGGACACACCGCGAGGGACCTCCAGCGGCAGTAATTTCTAGGCTTCGACGGCGACGGGCGCCCTTCTGCCTCTCGTTCTCGAGTCTGGTCCGTGGCCGCCGTGCACTGGCTAGGATAAAACATGTCCCGAAATCGCCCATGATTAATGGTACTACATGGATCATTGTAATATTATTAGCTAAATATCCGTGTGTTGCTACGGATTTTTAAATGTTATTATGCTACATGTTTTAAAACTCACAGGTGGTAAAAATTTTTAGAATATGCATACAAACATATTCTAAAAGTTTTTAAATCCGTTAAGTAAGTCGGAAGCCAGAAAATATCAACCACACCTCGTGGTCGTAGGTCGGGAGCCCTCGAGCACACCTCGTCATCGTAAGTTGAAAGCCGTCGACCATCGCTCGTGATCGTAGGTCGGGAGTGGTCAACCATCGCTGGTAGTCGTAAGTTGGTAGCGGTCAACGATCAATCGTGGTCCTAAATCGGGACCCTTGACAATAGCTCATGGTCGTACATCGAAAACCGACGACCATCATTCGTGGTCGTAAGTCAAAAGCCATCGAGGATACCTCGTGGTCGTAAGTCGGGACTGCAACCAGATGCTGCCGCGCAAGGAAGGAATTGGTGGTGGCACCGAGGAGGAGGAGGCGCGGCACGAGGGTACAAGGGAGAAGGAGGCGGCGGTTGCAGGAGGTGGAGCTAGGGAGGCTGCGGTGGGCAGATGGGGAGAGGAGGCGGCAGGCAAATGCATTGGGGAGGTGGCGACGAGGAGATAGGACGCTGCTGGGGGAAAGTTGGAGGACTGTGACCAGATGCTGCCGTACGAGGGGATACAAAGTCACTTTGCACTTAACGAACAAAACTGATGATTTCTAGTTCTTCCCTTGTCGCGGTTCAAGGGAGGGGAGGCGGTGACAGCGCACTAGGAAGAGAAAGAGAGGATGGCGTTCTTCCCTTGTCGCGTCGTCATCTCAAGTTCCCCACACCGCGTCCTCTTCATCCTAATCCATCCTTGCGCCACCACCGCCTCCTGCTCTGAGCTAGCCGCGCAAGCATCATCTCCTCCTTGCTTACCACCGCCACATCACACAGCGCCACCATCCTCGCCTTAGTGCCTCCCATTACCATCATGGACATCAACATCGCCATCTTCCTCTTTAGGATTGCCAGTAAGTAGTCCTTGTTCCCCCTCTTGCACCACCACAACACTCTACACACACAAAAAGACACCCCAAAAATTCCCCAAAAATCATATCGGAGCCAAAACCCTAGCTAACACTAGATCGGATTGGAGGCGGGGGTAAGATCGTACCTGTCGGTGAAGGCTGAGGGCTCGCTATGGTGAGTCCTCGCATTATGTCGCCAATGGTGGCGGCCACCGTGCTCCAAGGCACGACGCCGTGTTGGAGGCAACATAGGCGTAGCCACATCATCGATGTCGGAGGAAGTAGCATCAACGCGGCCGCAAGACCCATGGGTCGGCGTCGGCTCCTTGCAGGGCCGCACAGCTGATGGGAGCGGTTGCGCCATGGGAGTGGGGCTGGGTAGGAACTAAAGCCAGTCGTCGATGTCGGAGACTGTGGCGAGGCCACCCAACCCGAGGAAGATGGCCGGCAACTAGGGTGCTGGCGCAAGTATGGTAAGAGGCGACAGTGATTGAAGGCGATAGGAGGAGGAGGGGATGAGGCCACCAGACCTGAGGAAGATGGCTTGTCGCTAGGGTATCGACGCCAACGTGGTAGGAGGTGGCAGTGCTTGAAGGCGGTAGGAGAAAGAGGGAGGAGGGAGCACCCCAGGGGGTTGGCCGACGACGAAGGAGGCCGTCAAGGTTGGCCTCCGGACCCCGCTTGAGGTTGGTCTTGGGGTCGGACTCCTCCCGAGGTTGGCCCTCAACAGAAGAAGATGATTGGTTATCCATAGAGCTAGAGAGAGTCCATGGCCGGGGAAACGCAATCAAGGCGACGCAAAGTTCGGCCGAGGAGAAGCCATCAAGACCGACCAAACCACGTTAGGGTCAAGCCATCGCTCTCAAGATGCTCAAAATGCTTCGTCGATGCACTAGAAGGGCTAAGGCAGTGACGCAGTGAACCACCTTCTCGGCAGTGACACTGACCTTCTCTTTTGGTGCAACGCGGTCCTGGTTCGGGGGGCGTCCTAAAGGACGATGAAGGTAACAACATGATGGCTAGATCTACTATCCCTAGCCTAGACTTGCACCCGATGCATGACAGTGTTGAAGCTAAGGCATCGCCCAAGATCATCGCGAGTAAATCCTACCGAGACAAGCCCAAGTAGCAGTAGCGGCGGTAGAGTCGATCTGAGTCAGGATGGTGGTGCGCGGTAGATGTTGAGCCTAGACGATGGCGTGTGTCTTCCATGGGGAAAAACTTGGCGCCTGGGACTCTTTTTTGCGTGAGGAATGGTGCCGCCTTGAACACCGACCGGGGTGGCATGGAGTCGGGACACCTTTGCTTCATCTAGTGGCCACACGGTGTTCTTTAGCAAAGGTGCTAAGGGACTACAGTTGCTTGTATTGTTTGCTATGCTTGTGCTGTTGTTGCATGCCTAATGTTGAAACGAAGATCATTCACTGCTTCTTACTAGGGGCATTATTTTACATCGTCTCCTATCGAAAAAACTTAGCGCTCGTGACGAGGCTCGCGAGTGACTAATCACTTGGAAAGGCGAGAATGTCACCGTCTCCTATTGAAAAAACAAGGCGCTCGGGACGAAACCCGCGAGCGACTAGTCCATCGGGGAGGCGAGAAGGTCAGCGTCTCCCATCAGAAAAAAACTTGGTGCTCAAGGTGAAGTCTATGAGTAGCTGGCCCATCGGGGAGGTAACAAGGTCGTCATCTCCCATTGAACAAATTTGGTGCTCGGGGCGAAGCCCGCGAGTAGCTGGTCCGTCGGGGAGGCGAGAAGGTCATCGTCTTCCATCAAAAAAACTTGGCACTTGGGCAAAACCCGCAAGCGGCTAGTCCATTGAGGAGGCGAAAAGGTCTTCATCTCCTATCGGAAAAAACTTAGCGCTCAGAGCGAAGCCCGCAAGCAGCTAGTCCATCGGGGAGGCAAGAAGGTCGCCATCTCCCGAATGTCATCATCTCCTATTGGAAAAGAAAAAGTTAGCGCTTGTCGGAGACCTGACCCCAGAGGGCAAGTTGTCATCGACCCGACCCCGGATGGTTGGTGTAAGGCAATGAAGACCCCAGAGGGTGAGTGATTGTCAACCCGACCCCAGAGGGTGGGTGTATGGCGGTAAAGACTTGACCTTAGAGGGTGAGTGGTCGCAGACTTGGCCCCGGAGGGTGAGTGTTAGGCAACTCAACCCCAAAGGTGAGTTATCGCATACTCAACCTCAGAGGGTGATTGTTAGGTGACTTAACCCCGGAGGGCGAGTTGTAATAGGCTCAACCCCAAAGGGTGAGTATTAGGCGACTCAACCTCGCCGCGTCCAAAGGACTCTAAGGCAGGTCCACGAACCTCGCCTGGGATTGCTCCTAGACCCTATCTGAGGCTGGCCTTCGGACCCCGCCCGAGGTTGGTCTCTAGAGTCGAATTCCATACTCCACCCGTGGTTGGCCTCCAGACTTCATCTTGGGTTGGCCCCCGAACCTCGTCTGAGGCGGCGCGGACCCCGTCGAGGGGGCCGGACACCATCCGGGGTGGACTTCGGATCTTAACCGAGGTCGGTCTTTAGGCTCCATCTTGGTTCCTCGGATCTCGCTCGAGGTGACGTGGACTCTGGACTCCGTATGGGGTTAGTCTGCGACCTCGTCCGGGGTAGGTTCCCCATGTGTGTCATCACACGAAGTTGTCGTGAACTTGAGGTAGCACGGAGACCCTCCCTCAACAGGTGACAATATTGTACTATTTGGGATCACGTTTGATGATACGTATCTTTTTCTTCTAAGATCCTGTTACAACGCACAAGCACCTTACTACTAGATGGACCAATAGGGCATAACTAAGGTCCACAAAGCAGAATTAAAACTAGAAATTGATAGGTTGGACCAGCTAGGTCACCTGTCAGTATCCTAGTAGATCATAACTGAATTAAGCAAACACATGAATCATGATGGAAAAGGCATAAATTGAAGACCGTGCTGAAATGACGATGGATTCTCTTCAAATCAAGGAGTCATTTTCAGGTTCGCAACAGCTTTCATGATGACTAATAAGATGTAAGAATTTTTATTTATAATCAGACCAAGATTTTGTACAAAAGGACTTCGATGACACTAAACGGCATGCACTTTATGAAAAAGAAACAACTTTAGCCCTCGCATTAGCTACTTAGTATTGTTGCCACTATGATCTTTGCTAACAGCATAGAAACCGAGTCCTGAATCCTGATGCACATTAGTGTCAGACGATCATGCCAAGCATCTTCATCGTAGAACGACAGTGCATGCATTAAATCACACAGAATGTCTAAATGAGAAAACATTCCAGAATGAGGTAAAAAGAACAAACCTAAGCATGCAGAGAAGATGCAGATAACATACAAAATAAGATCATGCTGACTAAAATGTTATAGCTGAAAACAATAATAGTAATTGAAGAATCCCTGGGCTTCGCTCCACAAACCACATCATGCTAAACGAAACAGAGGCTCATATTATTATTAACACACATTGATCTGAGGTACCAACAACAAAGGTAAGTACGTAACTGAATAACTGATTCACAAACAAGAATGATACTGATAAAATGTGTTGCTATCACATACATATGAAAGAAGTGATGACAAGCAGGAAACAAAGATAATTGGCATGCAAGTGATACTATCCAGATTTTGAAAAGCAAGCAAGCTGAAATCAGACCTATTTACTTTTAGTCACGAACCAAGAGAGAGTACCATTTGATAGTATCACTACTTAATGGTGGATAATGAAGAATGAATATAGATACACTGTATGTTGACAAATATTGTCATATGCATGCATATGCACCCAACTATTCACCAAGACACCATAGCAAACCAAAGTGTATTCCTTGATCAGATAGGCCTTCCATGAAATACATAAACAAGATAACAGAGTTATCCTTGTCACAAATTACTAACCTTTGCGTGGTGATACAATTCTAGTTTGACCATTATAGGCAGCTTTCGGACTAATAAATGTACAACATACTAGTTTGACCTCAACTACCAAAAAAAATACTGCAGAAACATTACTAAAATTACAGTACATTCAATAATTGGTTGTAAGTGGTAACTAAAGCTAAAGCCTTCAACCACCACTCACCAAAATGTAATTTAGAAGGCTCAAGCACAATGGTGCCTTTCCATCATGATTTTTTTCTTGTGTGCATGCTTGAACCCAGCACCGAGCAAACAATGATCTCAATCCAAAGTAAAAAATCGCTAGCGTACAAGGCATGGCTTGCTCTTTGCTTCACACCTCCAAAATTGCAAAATAGAAACCAAACTAGTCTATCTCCCTGTGCAATGATGATCTAAACTTTTGGCCTTCGGAATTCAAACCATATCTCGTAATGGTTAAACAACAAGCTATCATGAGTGTGCTTGCCCACATATTCAAGCCCTAGTTCCGCAAGCCGCTGTGTGCACTTGTCACCACCCAATCTTGAGCAAAATTTAATGTTATGTGACACAAAAATCCTACCTCTATGTGGCCTCAGCTTCCTTGCAAGCCTCTCAAGCCCAGTCCAAACAAGCTTATCTGGAATGTGGAGGAATACAGCGCTTGCATAAATAAGATCATACATAACCGTATCCCCAAACTTGCTGAAATCCATATTATCCCCTCTCACAATCATTGGCCGCTTGTGCAACAGCCCCTGCGATGGCAGTTCATACCGAAGCGCAGCCATGAGTGACAGCTCGTCACGCTCCAGGCAATGGAACCTCCCAGTCTCGAGGAACCGAATGAAATGCAGACCAACACGAAGCGTCCCACATCCTATTTCAAGAACCTGGTCTCTGGGCGTGAGGGCCGAGGCATTAGCTAGGAACTCGAAAACATCACGGCCACCGGCCCATGGCTCACCGTAGTTACTGTGGTGCTCCTCAACAAGGAGCTCTCCGGGGCAAGGCAGCGCAGTGTGGTTGGCTGCCTCTTCATCCGGATAATGAGAGATCCCGTGGTGCCTACAGTGCAGGTACAATACTAAGATGTTAATTTCACTTGCTGTTGCCCTTGGACAAGAAGAATGTAGCAGGAACCGACTCGATCGTAACATAACACAGTCAATCTAATCCTTCACAGGACGCAATCGGCAAGTATCGAGATCGAAATTGGGAATGCGGTGATCTGAAAGTAGGAATCGGCGTGGTAGGGTACCTGGGGGTGTAGTATACCTGTTTATGTCGAAGAGCTGCTGCTCGCGGGTGCGGGGGTTGATGCCCTTGCGGAGGCGGTGCCAGGCGTCGTGGGAGGCGAGGAGGAGGAGGGAGTTGGAGGCGAGCTGGGCCTTGAGCCAGGCGACGTCGGCGGGGGAGGTGGTGACGGGCGCGGGGGAGGCGGTGGTGGTGGTGGTGGTGACGGTGGTGGTGGTGTGGGTGTTGGTGGGGGGCGAGCAGGCGCAGAGGTGGGCAGACGAGGAGGAGGGGGAGAGGGAGGGGAGGAGGAGGAAGACGAGGAGCGCGGCGGAGGAGAGCAGGAGGAGCAGCGCCGGCACGGTGAGCAGCCGCGCCGTGGAGGCGCCCGACGGGAGCGCCATCGGGGGGAGGAGCGGCGCGCAGGGCGGAGATGGGAACGCCGGGCCGGTGCCGGTGGAGCGGGGGGCAGTCGGCTTCGGTGGGATCTCGTCTCGTGCTGCGCCGCTGCTATCTGGTTTGGTTCGACCACATGGTCCGACCGACACGCCGCTCCCCCAGAGAGACGCGTCGCCTGGACTGGACTGGCCTCACCGTCGGCCCGCGAGCGGGAGCAGAAGCCGAACGCGAGTCCAGACGGCTGCGGCCCATGAGAAGAATTAGGTGGAATGGCCCAGAAAACGTAAGGTACACGAGCCTTCGACGATTTCGCCCAGACATTGCACCCCGCCCAGCCCAGACGTGTGATACGCTCGGTCGTCTGCGTGACCCACGCCGGTGCTACAGCCTCGTTACTCAGGGCCTGTTTGGTAAGCTTCACCAACAGCTTTATGAGCTGTTGTGAGCTATTTTTTGTCAAACACCTTTTTTGCAAACAGGTTCATAGATGAAGCTCCTTAAATCATGCTCTCACAAGGGAATGGGGTGGGGTGAAGCTGAAAATAGTAGCTTTTCACAGCTCTCTCTCTCAGGCTCGCAGTTCTAGGAACCCACTGCCCTTGTAGTTGACAGAAATTACAGCACTTTACCACTGGGTCCCCACGCCTGTTTCCTCTCCTCCCGTTCGCACTTCTGTACCGTTCGCACTGATTTTAATTTTTTAATTTTTTATTATTTTAATTTTTTAATTCATACTCGTTCAAATATATTATTTTTTAATTCATATGACCATATACAAACATATAACTCCAAATGTTAAAACAAGTCAGGTAGACAGGGGCATCTTGGACAATTGCCCTCTCTCAGCCATGCATGAAGCTGTTGGTGAAGCTGTTTTGCCAAACAGTTTTCCAAAACAGCTTTAGCTTCACCGGTGAAGCTGCTCGTGAAGCTGAAACAAAAAAAACAGCTTCACTAGTGAAGCTGAGCTGTGCCAAACGGGGCCTAAGATGTCCGTATGTTACAACAAATTATAAAAAAAGAGTGATATATACTAACAAATATGATCTAAAATTATACTATAGGCAACCACAAAATAAACTAAATAAATGAAAGACTGCTAGTTCGAGCAATGTTTCTTCGACATGTCTTTCAGCTGCTGCTATCATGGTTGAGTCAAATTCGATCATTTGATGAATTTTCTCTTTAATTCTCCAGAAAGATGAGGAGGAAGAGTAAGATTAGTAGAATTTGATGCTTGGTTTATTACTGCACATAAACAATCCAATCATTCTTTTCCCTACCTCCGATGCATCATCCTCTGTCATCCTTTTACATGGTCAGATAGATTTTACAATAGAAAATCAATACCATGAGCATCCTCTTTTGGTTTACATGGGAATTATCACAGAAAACTATAGGGCAACATTGCCTATAAAGGTTTTATCAATTCCAGATAGCAAATCCCTAATGACCCTAATAAAACCGTTGACCAAAAAAGGCTACCAATTGAGAATGGGAGTAGAAGCTGAGGACAAAATAACTTATTTTAGACATTTTTCGGAAGTAGCTGGAAAGGAATGCCAATCGGTTGTTGTCCTTCCCTACCACTAATGCCTCCCTACAGATGTTGAAGATATGGATAAAAAATCTGTTATTATCTAAAAACTATATTCAATAAATTCAAATGATATCTAGGTATAAAATGTTACAACAGATAAACAGGGCACAATGTAAATAAGAAAATCAGGCATGTAAATAAGTCCCTCTTTAGGATTTATAACATACATGTGAAAGAGAATTGTTATGATTAAGAACACTTCTTCAAGGATTTGCAGTGCATGTAAGAAGAAAAAATGTCCAAATAGATTGGTAATGATAGTTATAAAAGCTAATAATGAATTATGTTACTTGTATGAAAAGCTCAATGAACCATATTGATACAAATCTACACTAAAGCCTTAGGTTCAGCAGAAGAGTAGAAGCTAAATGATTATGTAGAGAAAACTTTAAGCACGCAAACTGCTGCAAATTAATTAGTAAGGTGCTAGAAGGGACAATGTACATGTGCACTTAAGTAATTAGTAGCTAAACCACATAGGGACTAAAACATGGAGCGCGATAAAAAAGAATAGTTGACATTTAAAGCAACACTGACAAGCAAAACAACATAACAAGATTAATTCCAACAGAGGATACATTGTGCAGAGTAAAAGATTTGGCCAGCATCCCAGTTGTCTACCACCAAGTGATCCACATCCGAGTGCTCGATGGTACCATCTTACAAACTGCTCAGCTCAGCTTGTTGTAATTTGTATACTGTACCCGTGTGAGTCCATTGATTTGGACAGAGCCGAGCCAGGAGCATTTGTCTCATACACTCTTCTAGCTCTGAAGCCTCTGATTATTTCTTTTCGCGCTATATCCCTATCTTTACTATTTAAAAATATGACATAGCATCGATATATTCTCTACACAATCTCACACTGCTGCTTAAAAGAGGGAGTTGTGAATGACATGTGTTCTTCCATCTTCCTTCCTCTCCTAAAAACATCACGCCGGCATATGGGCCGCGACGTGCTATCGTTTCCCGATTCTTTGATTTTACATATCTTTACTATGGTTTTATAGTATCACGTTATTACTTATGTTATTTATATGGTATTTATTTTTCTATTGTAACAAATGTGCACTTGACTAGTAGTTTGTAAAATGGCCGCAAGCTACTAGCCCACTACTACAAGGCGGCATCAAAAGCTCCCCACACTGAAACCTATTACGCAAAACTAATGAAACTTACCACTACCACACATCTCCTATCCAGAGTGCAAACATATATTTAGAGCATCTCCAACAGTGACTTATGAGCTAGCTCTAAGCATATTATTTTATATTTTAATAGAAGAGAGAGAAAAGATAGCTCTTGATCAAGAGTTAGTCTCATACACACATTCCAAGATTATGTGAGAGTGTCATGTGAGGCTATTTATGTTACGAGCTATGTGCTAAAAGTTAGTACTATTGAAGAAGTTGTCTTAGAGCTAGTAACTAGCTTATACTGTTGGAGATGCTCTAAGAGCAAGTTTAATAAGGCTGACTGTGCTAGCTATAAGGGAATCCATGTCAGCATAGTCCTATGTGGAGGGGAGAGAAAAGGAGAGAGAGAGTCAAGCCGACTCCCATGCAAGAGTCAGGCTATAGCACAGGAAAAGAGGCATTATCCATGCATATACCATAGAACTAATTGCTATACCCATGCATGTATTAAATTATCAATACCCATGCATGTATTAAATAATTGAGAGCTCTTGTGGAGACAACTTATAGTCAGCTTATTGTATGAGTTGACTGCATCATTATCTTTTGATGACATGGAAATGTATTAGAGGTAGCAGCTATCTGTACTATTAAACTTGCTCTAATGATCCAGAACACGTCTGAAATAGCACAGATAACCAGGCCCGGCAACTGAGCATCGGGAGTTCCTCCTTGCGCTTGCACGCGTGGCCTCGAACTTACCTCAGATCAGGAGAAAAAGCGGGCGAATGGCAAGCCGGCAGCAGAAGGCCGCGCCTGGAAGCACGCGTGCTGCACCAGGCTCTCCCTAAACGCATGCCGCGACACGAGCATGTCGATCGATTCCTTCACGAAGTCGACAGTCCTCACCGTCTTCCTCGTCCTCACGTTGTACACCACTAGACCGTAGATGTTGCCCAGGATGACGTCCCCTTCGTCGTTGCCCGCCGTGGCCACGGATAACATGTACACGTGCGGCTTCACGCCGCGTCCCATGCCGGGATTCCACGGCGCGGCGACTCGGTGCCGGTGTTCCCACCTCCCCGCGCCGTAGTCCTCGAGGAACCAAAGGTCGGAGTGCTTCTCGTGGCATTCCAACGCCACGAGCAGCCCGTCCATGTCGAACAGCTTCACGTAGTCGCTAGTCGTTGGCGGCGGCGCCACCAGATGGAATGTCTCCGACACCGTGTCGAATGCCACCATCGCCTTGCAGGCAAAGAAGTACCGGTGGGGCGGCCAGTGCAGGCGGCTATGGAGAGCTACGGGCGCCGTGTACAGACACTCGAACAAAGAGAGGGGGTCGCGTCCCGCTTCACTAGCCTCAACAGCGTGCATGTCCATGTGTCGGGGTTCGGCGGAGCCGGTAGAGAGGATGTAGTACGTCAGGCCGGCGGTTGTGTCGCGGCGGCACAAGAGCCGGTACTCACCGGACGGTTGGTGGAAGTAGAAGGCAGACTCGTCATTGCCGTGGTCCTGAGCTAGCCGCGGGAGTTGAGCCCACTGTCTCGTCACGGGGTTGCAGATGATGTAGAAGCCGCCGCCCATGATCTTGAACAAGAGGACACCGTTGCACGAGGCGAGCAGAAGGCAGCGCATACGCCTCTCACGGGAAGTCAACTCTCCAGGGGGATCCCTGGCTATTATCGAGTGCTTGGGGTAGCGCATGAGACGCCGCCGGCCTGCCTCGTCGGCGGAGACAGGGAGAGCGTCTATTGCTATGTCGACGGCCGGCCGGGTGGTGTCACATGGCGCTGCAGTTTCCAGGTATGCGTACAGAAGAATCTCGGGCGGCCGGCGGAGCGCGTGGTCGGAGATAAAGGTGGGGTCGGTGGTGATGCGGCGCCAGGCCTTGCAGACGGCTCGGAAGCGGAGGATGGACTTGCCCGGCAAGCGGACGAGGATCTCGGTGATGATGTCCTCGCCGAGATGCCGAACCGGCGTGTCGCCGAGCGGTGCCTGCATCCTCAATTCCGATGTGGTTCCTGCCAATCGGGCGTATGGCATGCCTGTGTTGTAAATCATCAATGGGAACTGAATCTTAATATAGGAAAGAAATTGTGCTTGCAATGTTCACGTCCAAAAAACTCTTCAGGTCATCACGGGTGGTGTCCGAATCAAACACGGCCGCTACGGTGGAACGGCTGAAGAGTCCAGCCCCCACGACTCGAGGCCGCTTCGCGTGGCCGGCTCGCCGGCCGTCAATGGTATGTCAAAATTTTGCAAGCCCGGCGAGAGCTGCCCAGTGACCACGGCCTTAGCACACCGGCCAGTGAATTTGGTCGTTTGATAGCAGCAGTAGACCGGCCGAATCGGTGTGCTCACCGGGAGCCTGAGACCAAAACGTGCCTTTTTATGTAAGGAATGTCTATACAACATTCGATTATTTTTTAGGACAAAAATAGTCAGATTGATCTAGGCGTTAGATCTCTATCCAACGGATCCACCCATACAAACCCCCCTCTAAAAAAATGACCCCCTCCAAAAAAATGATCTAGGGCGTTGGATCTCCATCTAACGACTTAAAATCTGATTAATTTTATCCTCAAAAATAGTCAAATATTGTATAGACACTCCCACTTTTATGTATTAGAACCTGAACCATTCACTTGTAAGCCTGGACACATGAGCCTCTCCACGAAACAGAAAAGAGACGCTAGATTTTCACGAACAAAAGGGAGCTCAGTCTTTTGGCCGGGTTTCGGAATGAAAATCTGTAATTATTTTTTTGGACACCGGTCGAATTTCTAACCTTCGATATGCATCACGACTTGTGCCCACCCACCTTCATCTCTGGCAAGCTTCTTTAGGATCGAAGTTCACTCAGATTAGGGTTTAGAATACATCGGGGCCCCGAGTTAGAGGGAGGCTGGTGCGGTGGGTGGCAGCGGCGGCGGGGCGTGGGGTTGGTGGGCAACGGTTGGGGGTTGGTGGGTGAATAAGCATGGTGCAGGCGGTTGGGGCTAAGGATCCGATAGCGATGAGCCACTGGAGATGAGGAGGAAGGAGTGGTGGTGGTAGGTAGGTGTAGAAACGGGGCAGAGGAATAGGTGACGGACAACACCACTCTCGGTGTCGGCAACCGCATTGGGTGGCGGTAGCGGCAGGGAAGGAAGTTGAGGGGCTGGCCTTGCCAGCGTCGAGGTTTTAGGGCTGCGGCATGTATGGTGGTGGGTAGAGTCGTGGCAGCGGTGGAACCAGGAGGAAAGGAATGCGGAGAGATTGGATTTGTATAGAGGTGAGGGGGATTTTGGGCCCCGAAAGACGGTACGGCAGAGCACGAGTATAGTATTTTAAGCTGATCAGTTCAAACCGTCTTACGTTCATGTTTCACGGAACATACATGATCAAGCTATTCAGTCATTAGCAAAGTAATTGCAATTAAGATATCATTCTGTTGGACAAAATGTACAACAGAAGAAATACAAAATAATGCAACAACCAAACTATTAATGAAGATGACAGAAAACGATCTGACAATGTAGCATAATCATTTGATGTTGTGACAGATAGCCAAACAAAGATGAATCAAGCAGCATGTTCGATCAATAGCACACGCGATAGCGAATTAATTATCACTGAGCATGAAATCCTCTAGTTCGTGCTGCTTCGAACATGAGTCGCATCGGCGGTCAAGCGAAGCGGAACAATGGCAAGCCGGGATGCGGCCGTGCCTGGAAGAACGGGTGCTGCACTAGGCTCTCCCTGAGCACATGCCGCGACAGGCCAACGTCGTCGGACTTGAGGTCGACGACCCTGACCGTCTTGTTCCTCACATTGTACACCATCAATCCCCGGTTAGTGCCCAGGATGACATCCCCCTCGTCGCCGCCCGTCACGCATAAAGGCGTGTGGAACGTCCCGGGCTGCCAGGGCGCTACGACCCGGTGCCGGTGCTCCCACCTCTCCGCCGTGGCGCCGTAGTCCTCGAGGACCCAGAGGTCCAAGAACACGTTCACGAACTCTGACGCCATGAGCAACCCATCCAGGGCGAACAGCTTCGCAGAGTACCTGCTGGTCACCGGCGGTGCCGGCATTCGCCTAAACTCCTCTGCCACCGTATCGAACGCCACCATCTGGTCAGTGAATCCAGCCTCCGGGTGCTGCAGCCAATGGAGTTGGCCACCAAGAGCAGCCGGCGTCAAGTTGGCAAAAATAAGCGATGATTGTCCCAGTAGGGCGGCGGTGGTGTCTTCCATGGGCGTTCCTTGCACGTTTAGCCGCCGGGGCTCGTCTGCGCCGGCTGTGAGAACGTAGTACACCGCGCCCGCCATGACTGTACAGTAGCACATCAGCCGGTACTCACCGGACGGCTTATGGAAGTAGAACCCGGACTCTCGATGTACGAAGCCATGCACCCAGTCATGGTTCAGCCGCGGGAGGTCAGTCCACTGCCTCGTCGCGGGGTTGCAGACGAGGTACTCACCGGCGCCTCGCCTGAACAAGAGGAGGCCGTCGCACGAGGCCTTCAGGGTGCAGTACTGCTCGCGGAAATAGTTCGGTCTCTCGACGTCGCGGGCTTTGTTCTTGGGGAAGCGCACGAGGC
The DNA here is from genome assembly GCA_036346575.1 of Dendrocalamus sinicus. NCBI lineage: Eukaryota > Viridiplantae > Streptophyta > Magnoliopsida > Poales > Poaceae > Dendrocalamus > Dendrocalamus sinicus. The sequence continues at coordinate 1,595,992 of CM070660.1, read as the reverse complement.
GCCGCCGCTGCGCCGGCGGATGGTGGACGGAGACGGGCAGAGCGTCCAGCTCTATGTCGATGTTGAAGGTGTCCGGTGCACTGCCGGGTTCTACCGGGGTGGTGTAGAGGAGAACCTCAAGCGGGCGACGGCGAGCGTGGTTGGAGACGAAGGTGGGGTTGGTGGTGATGCGGCGCCAGGCCTTGCAGACGGCGCGGAAGCGGACGACGGACTTGGCCGGCAGGCGGAGGAGGATCTCAGTGACGACATCCTCATCGAGATGGGCCGGATTCACGGTGCTCTGCTCCATCGTTTCTAGATGCGTTTCCTGGACGCGATAGATTCAGGGTTAGTAGCGGAATAGCAGCAAGACTTTGTTACAGATCTTGTTTTTGGAAAGAAAAACAATCCCTTCAAAAATATATATATTTAGGAAACAAAAACTGGTTATGAATGCTGGCGTCCAACCTGTAATCAACTGTGAAGTCAGGATCACGTACAGCTACCAGAGCAACTAAAAATTTTCCAACATATAGTATAACAAGTAGAATGATCAAACTCGTACGTATACGAAATTAAAAGCATAAAAAACCGAAACGATTCTTTTGAATGAAAAAAAGAAACAATTCAGATTTGGGAGTAACTGTATATCATTCAACTAATTTTGTTGAGAAATCAGTCATGTTTTTCTAGCATAAGAAGATCTTGAGCACCAGATTTCTCCCCTAACCCCAATCCTATGCCACGCTCAACATCGATGGATCATATGCGGCGCCACCCCCACCTCGTGTGCCTCCTCCGGCCTCCTTGTCGATGTCGTTTCTGTCGCCGTCGCGGGCGCCAGCGTACCACCACTCGTCGCGGTCGCCGTGCTACCTCCTCCCACCTTATTCCTTGTCTCCAATGACTCCCTACTGTTGGATCCACCGCCGTACACCACCCCCGCCTCACCTACATAACTTGCCATCTGGATCTTGTTGTCACACCCACTGTCACCGTCCACCACCCTCCTCTATGCTTGGCACCACCATCTTGCCTCTATTGCCCTCCCTCCCTCTGTAATCGGGCCCTGATGAACCTAAACCCTGACCCAGTGAAACCCTATCGTAACCCACCACCGTTGAAGACGACGACCCCATTAGCTGGAGCGTGAATCTTCAAGGGGATTGGAAAGTTTAGAAATTTGACTGTAATTGCAAAGAAAATTAGTTGAGTGTTGTATAGCAATCCTGTTTAGAATTTGCCACAAAACATCGATGTCCGACGAACAAGTCAAATGTGTAAACTCACAATAAGGAGGTTGAAAAAATGAAGGAAAACAATTCATATTGGCAAGGCTAAGAAAAGGGGATCATGGTTCTTGCCTTTTAAAAGGGATAGTGCAAAAAATTATCAATCGCAATTGTTCTGCAGCAAGGTGGTTTTGCGTGTGGGGGAGCAAGGTGGAATAGACTTAGGATGGGAATGGGGGATTAGCAGGTGGCTAGTGTGCTAGGGCAACCATGGTAGTCGCAACAAGGGTAGTAGTTTATATAGAAAAGGGAATATATATATATATATATATATATATATATATATATATATATATATATATATATATATATATATATATATATGCACGATGTTGAGGAGTGTGAGAGAATACGGGTTAGGGTTTATAATAAAGTGAGGAGGAAAGGGCCATCTTGAGGATTTTCGATACAGTCTTAACTTGGTAAAGTTATGATTGAGGGGATGTTAGAATACATTGTGTACTCCTTCCATACGATAGCATTAGAATCATTCTCTCTTACGGCTTGTAACCCGTTGTAATTCTTCTCTGTTTCCAACTCCTGTAACCACCTCGATGGGCCTTTTCCATCCTATTTAATACGCAGTCCGCGGCCTCCATGAGAGGTAACGCTCCATCCAATCTTGCGTTTTCTCACCCCTTTGTCACCGCCCGCAACGAAAAGAGGCCACAAGGGCATGTGGACCTGCCATGGCACCACGATGCGGTGTTGGCGCTCCCACCTCTCCTCCATGATGCCGTAGTCCTCGAGGACCTAGGTGTCTACGAACAAGTGCACGGACTCCGATGCCATGAACAACCCATCTGTGGCAAGGAGGTTCGTGAAGAACTTGCTGGTCACAGGTGATGGTGGCATTCGCCAGAACACCTCGACCACCGCGTCGAACGCCACCATCTGGTTGGTGAGTCTGGCCTCCGGGTGTTGTAGACAAGGCAGCTAGCCGTGAAGAATAGCCGGCGTCATCAAGTTGGCAAAAGGATGACGCATTTGCACGGGCGGTCCGGCGGTGATGTTTTGCTGAATGGGCGTGGCTTGCACGTTTAGCCGCCGAGGTTTGTCAGCGCCGGCTGTGAAGACATAGTACGCCGCGCGCCCATATTTGTGCAATGGCACATTGGCCGGTACTCGCGCGGACGGCTCATGGTCATGGAAGTAGTACCAAGACTCTCGGTATGAGAAGGGGTGGAAGAAGCGGTCCTCTCCGTCACTGCTCAGCTGCGGGAGGTCGGACCACTGCCACGTCGCGGCGTTGCAGACAAGGTAGTGCCTGGTGTCCTTCCCGTCTTCCCGAGTAAGAGTAGGCCGTCGCACGAGGCCAGCAGCGGGCAGTAATGTTTGCCCGCGTATTCCAGGCTCTCGACGTCGCGAGATTTGTTCTAGGGGAAGCACTCGAGGCGGCGGCGCGCCAGCTGCTAGTGGCGGACGGAGACAGGCAGAGCGTCCAGCTCCATGTCGATGTGTTGTAGGTGGTCGGCACACCGCCGGATTGTATGAAGGCGGCGTTCAGGAGGGCCTCGAGCGGGCGACGGTGAGCGTGGTCAGCGAGGAAGGCTGGGTCGACGACGGTGATGCGGCGCTAGGCCTTGCAGGCGGCGCAGACGCGGAGCATGAACGTAGCCGATAAACGAACGAGGATCTTGGTGATGAACTTAGGGAAAATTGAATATATAGGGCCAAGTTGAGGCTGTTTTAGCAAAACAGAATCAAGTTATTTACACTTGTAAATATATGGCCGAGTTGGACACATTCTTGAAAATATGGTATTTTCCTATTTTAATTTCATTTTCATTTTCCAGCCCTTTTTCTCTACGCGAAATGACTCTTTTGCCCTTCCTCCTTCCTCCTCGCTCGGCGCTGCAGCCGCCGCGCTCCCTCGCCCGAGGGAGCAGCGGCGCGGCGGGCGGGCGAGGAGGCGGCGCGCGGCGAGGAGCGGCGCGCTGCAGCGGGCCAGGCGAGGGAGGAAGGAGGAAGGGCAAAAGAGTCATTTTGCGTAGAGAAAAAGGGCTGGAAAATGAAAATGAAATTAAAATGGGGAAAATACCACATTTTCAAGAATGTGCTCAACTCGGTCCTATATTTACAAATGTAAATAACTTGATTCTGTTTTGTTAAAGTAGCCTCAATTTAATCCTATATATTCAATTTTCCCGTAAGCTGATGATTTCCTCGGCAAGATGAACCGGTCATCATTGTTATCGCGCTGCTGCTCCGTCATTGATCTCTAGGAGATGCTTTTCCTGCTCGGACGATACGAGCGATTGCTCTAGGGTCAGTAGTGTTGTACACTTGTACTCTTGTATGACCCGGTTCGAACTTGCGCAGTGAGATGCTTTTTACGCTTTCTTCAATAATACTTTACATAATTTTTTTAAAAATTTGCTAAATGATATTCAAGTATGTTTTTTATTGGTTAGTTCTTAATTTTTTTATCTATTAGATGTTGCTTTATGATCCACGTTGTGTTTTATGATTTTGACTTTACAATTTTTTTTCTAGATAAACAATATGATAAGGGAGTAATCAATTTATTTAATGTTGTCGAGAGCCGCAACATAAACGAATTAGTAAGGTTTTTACATAGTTTTTGTCGTGTGTTGTTCCTTATAATTTGTTTTGTTCATCTTTTTACAAACTGTCACATTATTTTTTTATATCATTTGATTTATGTAAAACTAGTATATAATTTATGTAAACAGACTATGCAGAAAAGAATAATTTGTATTAGAATATTTCTCAATGTATTATATCACATACTAATAACTAATGAACAAACTATTGAAAGGAGACAAATATGCATCCAAGATAGAAGGAGACAAAGTAATTTCATCCCTTGGATATATATCTAAGGGATCAAAATTTGAGTACTATTTAGCAATGAAACACTTAAGTACTTTTTAGATACCATCAATTTTTAAAACATGATGAATAATGATAGATATTATCTATCTTTTTATGTGCTTGAAGATTAGTGCTACTCTTAAAAAGAAAAGCATAGTCACTTTCGCACGAATTTTTGCACGAATTTTCACTGGGAACAGTTTGATTCGCGCATGCGTTCCAAACGGGCCTAACCCTGTGCCACCAGTTCGTTCGGGCCAAGCGTAGTGGGCCGATTCTATCCGGTCCAGCAAACTTTGTCTCCGACCCGATTGGTGGCCCACAAGCAGTGACCCATCTCGAAACCAACGGCGAGATGTGCCACTAAACCTCCTCGCTCCCCCAATAAAACCCTAAACCCTAGAACCCTGGTCGCCTTCCTCTCGCCTCCTCGCGCGGCGCCTCCCTCTCGCCACCACGCCAAGCCGCTCCTCCCTCCACTCGCCTTCCATACAGGTAAAATCCCTAACTCCTCCGCCGCGGCCGGTACGACCGATGCCGGCCGTGAAGGGCCGACTTGCCGTCTTGCGGTGCAGGGCGTTTCGTGATGTCTCGGCTTGGTCTTGGGGGGTTCACGCGTGCTTGGTTTGCTGGTTCTGTCTGTGTGTGGTCTAGGTCAGGAGATGTTGGTGCTGTTCGAGACGCCCGCGGGGTTCGCCCTCTTCAAGGTGCTGGATGAGGGCAAGCTCAGCAAAGTTGAGGTGATTGGCTCTGCTATCTCTCTATCTCTGTGTATGCTTTGAGGTGTTTGTTTTAGTTTTGTTGGCTAATTATGCTGTGCTTTTGGTTTGTAGGATCTGTGGAAGGATTTCGCCTCGTCGGAGTCGGCAAGAAAGGTCGAATTTTTCCAAGGCCCTTTCTTATATTCCTTATGAATATTGGTTTCTCCTTATTACGATTTCACTGCCTTGTTAGTATAATGGTTGGTTCTTTTGGAATGTGGCTTATGGCTTTTTAATTCTAGCTGTTCACGAGAGAGATTACGAAGAGAGGGATATGCGATTTTGGCCGGTATAGCTAAAATCGGTACAATGTGTATTATAATCGACTAGCAGACCCCGCCTTAGAAAAACATACCGTTTGAAAGCTAGTTAATGTAGTATAAGTGAAAAGCCGTAAGCCACTAGCCTATCCCAACCCACTATATACTGCTGACATTGTACAATTTGTATATTGGGACTTGTTAGTCGGGGAATGCAGACACTTGTAGTATTGCAGTAGCTGCTTTGTTTATATAATTATTACCTTGTCTGGGTGATGAACAGATCGCAGCCATTTTCTCGTTTTGTCAAATGTTGGCATTGCAAGTTCACTGAACGACTTCAGTTAACTTGTTACTATTTTTTCCTGTTGATTATTCAGCAACTTAGTTTGGCGTATTGATTGGCTGAATCCATGATCAGTTCTATAGGCTTGAAGATCACTTGGCAAATTAGTGAAAGAGGCTTAGTTTGCGGATCCTTTATAAATGTACTTGGGCATGCTTTCTGCTCAATGGGCAACAGGGCTAGTTTGTTTTGCTGAGATTCCTGAACATTGGCTATAGAGTGCTCCTTGATGGTTCATATTATAACTATTAAGGATATCTGTATCATTGATCATATGCTCACTTTCTGTAATGTACTTTATATCAGGTGGTTGAGCTGAAGGCTTTCAACAAGTTCGAGAATACTTCTGACGCTCTTTCAGCTGCTACTTTGCTAATTGATAGCAAGCCTAGCAAGGGTCTGCGCAAGTTCCTGCAGAAGCATTGTGATGGTGAAACATTGGCTGTTGCTGATTCAAAACTTGGGAACACTATCAAAGAAAAGCTGGTTAGTTAGGCACCTCAGTTGTTTTGTTCACATGAAATGAACAATATCACTGACAAATATGATGTGATTTTGCAGAAAATCGATTGCCTTCACAATAGTGCTGTCATGGAACTGATGAGAGGGCTGAGGAATCAGCTAACTGAACTTATGTCTGGACTAGCTGCACAGGACCTAGGTCCAATGAGCCTAGGATTGTCCCACAGTTTGTCTAGGTATAAGCTGAAGTTCAGCCCTGAAAAGGTGAGATTTCTACTGCCTACTGCTGCCTACCACCGTGAAATTATTGTTGTGCTTCACTGCTCACTGTTACAACCTATGCTCTGGTATTTTCTAGCATTTGTTCTGTTCATGCTCTTTTTTGCTAGTGTATTCTTCATTTTTTTTAGTGTGTGCAAATGAGGCTGCAGTAAATTTCTGAATGTGCCCTTTTCTGCAGGTTGATACTATGATCATTCAGGCCATTGGCTTGTTGGATGATCTTGACAAGGAGCTTAATACTTACGCAATGAGGGTTCGTGAATGGTATGGTTGGCACTTTCCAGAGCTCACAAAAATTGTCGCTGATAATATCCAGTATGCAAAAGCTGTGAAGATGATGGGTAACCGTGCTAACGCAGTCAACCTTGATTTCTCTGAGGTAAATTATGTTCGCATGTCCAAACTTGTGTTTTACATGTTCCTAAAGCTTGGTATTTAGCCGTAACTTCTGCTTCTTTTAGATACTACCAGAAGACGCGGAAGTGGAGCTAAAGGAGGCAGCTGTAATTTCCATGGGTACGGAAATTAATGATCTTGACCTATTAAACATCAGGGAACTGTGTGATCAAGTCTTGGCTCTTTCTGAGTACAGAGCCCAACTCTATGACTATCTAAAAAGTAGGATGAATACTATTGCTCCCAATTTGACTGCACTTGTTGGTGAGCTAGTTGGCGCTCGCCTTATTGCACATGGTGGTAGTTTGATGAATTTGGCAAAGCAGCCTGGCAGCACAATTCAGATTCTGGGGGCAGAGAAGGTATGTTGAATACATGGTGCTTCTGGGACTTTTCCAACTGCTTTCCTTTCTCCACCTGTATTTCAGATGCATGGTTGTTACAATGTTACCTCTTTATTGCACATGGTTGCCTACTATCATGCTTTTGTTGTTGACAATGGTTTGCATTTGCTGCAACTATCTTTTTGCAGGCCTTGTTCAGAGCTCTAAAGACCAAGCACTCTACACCAAAGTATGGTCTCATCTATCATGCATCATTAATAGGACAGGCGGCTCCAAAGCACAAGGGGAAGGTGTCTCGTTCACTTGCTGCTAAGACTGCACTCGCCATAAGATATGATGCCCTTGGTGATGGTGAAGATAACTCCATGGGTCTTGAAAGCCGGATCAAGGTACTTGTTGCCGTGGTGTGGAAGCAATTCTGATATTATATATTACATGAGATTCACTTCACATACGAGAGTCTTTGAACAGCTTGAAACACGGCTTCGAGTTCTTGAGGGTAAAGAACTAGGGAGGTCTGCAGGTTCCACAAAAGGAACGCCCAAGATAGAAGTGTATGAAAAGGACCGGAAGAAGGGTTCTGGGGCTTTAATGACACCCGCTAAAGTAAGCTGTTTTGTGATTTGTTCTATTATTTTAAAAAGTGAAAATCTTTTGTTGAAGCTTGTCAAATAGTAGAGCACATATTTCATTGAAAAAATATAACAGAAGCTTATGCTGAGTTTGTTCTTTTGGTCCAAAGTTCTGACAGAACTAACATTACATATATTTCTAATTGCAAACAGAACTTTCTTATAGTACTTTTGGAGTTCAAGTAGGGCACTGTATATTTTGGTTAGTCAACATAAAATAAGTAACTTAACATGTGAACATGTTTTCGCACGCCATATGTCAATCAACGGCCTTCTCATTTTATAGTAATGATTTTCTTTACCTACCCTTCCGAAATAATTGGAGTTTAAGGGATGTATCCTGACCCTTTTTGTTTGTAATTGTCAGACTTACAATCCAGCAGCAGATTTAGTGCTCCCACAATCCACTGAAGAAACATCAAAGAAGTCAGAAGTGGCTTCAAAGAAGAGGAAACACCAAGAGGTAGAACCTGCAGTGGAGGCAACTGAAGAGGATAGAGAGCAGGGGAAAGAGAAATCAACGAAAAAGAAGAAGAAATCCAAGGATAGTGAGGAGTCTCCAGCAGTAGATGCTGATGGTGATAAGAAAAAGAAGAACAAGGAAAGCGAGGAACCTCCTTCAGCTGACGCAGATGGTGAGAAGAGGAAAAAGAAGAAGAAGAAATCCGACAAGCCACAAGACACTCAGGACATCCCCATGGAAGCTGATGAGTCCAGTAAGAAGGACAAAAAGAAAAAGAAGAAAAAACACGCTGAAGAGTGAGGGGGCAGGAAAATGGCCAAGTTTGTGCTGTATTATCTTCTGAAAATTTTGAGTAGCGTTGATCTAAGACCTGGCATTCTGTAGAATGGAATATCACGTTAGGATGGGCGCAACAAGACTACATTTCCAAACTTGCAATTACATCAACATCAACAGTCGTCGTAACCGGTGAAATGTTCAATCTTATGATCCTAGCCTCATCTGTAACGGCTGGAATGTTTATTTTGTATGGAGTAGGTGTTACGGACGTGCGGTCTTACATTTGAGTGATGAATTTTATCAGCTCTACATCGTGATGTATTAAATCCAATTAGCAGATTCAGCACTTTCAGCAGTGTACTGGTATGTGTAGCAATATAATAGGATGCGAGTGATGAGCTACACTCATGATGTTGAGCACAGTTGGAGGAAATCAATTCTTTTATCATCTTTGACCTTGTCGCAGTATGAATGATTCACAATCAAAGAGGCTTAAGCGATTAAAATAAATGAGAGCGCGAGCTGGTAGTCAAATGTGACTGTAACTGGTACAAGTTCAACCTCCATCCAGAGATTGACCTAAACCAGTGTTTAAAATGCTGCTGGATCCTAGGAAATCAAAACTCAAAAGGAGCATCACACCTTGTTTTCGGCAAATAATCTTTCACCCGGTTTGGCTCCCGGGTATTAGCCTTGAAATTGTGGAATTGAAATTCATTTTTTAAGAATGTAGCTGTTTGGCTGTCACTAGAATTAAATTGATGATTCCAAAGCCAATTCCAAAAGATATGATAGAGTTAGAAGTAATTATCAACTTACACCATATCATTTATCTCAATATTTGGATTTTTAACCTTGTGTTCACGTCAAGGCTGAAGTTTATTGGAGATGATTCAGTGTGTAGATATGCTAATTTGTACAAATTAAAGGCCTACATGCATAGGTGGCCTCCACAGCCTTGTAGAGAATAATTTCGTAAAAGTGCGGCATTTGGAATTTGAACCTCGTGTTCACATTATAATTTTTTTTTCACAAAATTGACTGAAGTTTGTAGAGATGATTTAGCGTGTATAGAAGTCATTTTGTGCATGTTGACAGACCCATGTGCACAGGTGGGCCCCACAACCTTATGGAATTCCAAATGACACCAAAGCATAAAAAATTGGATTTTAAATTGGCTTGAATCAAATTCAATTTCAATTTGGAATCCAGTTCAATTGTTGGTAGCCAAATGTGGTGTTACGTAAATTCCACCTCTCAGTCTCAGCAGTTGCAGTAACTAATCCATGACGCAATCAGGCAACTAACCTTAGCACCTACATACATCACTGAAGTTGAGCAGTGAGGGAGTTGCGTGGCTGAATCTGTCCATATAAAACATGAACAACTGGCCTAGCAAATCCTTTTCGTTGTAGTAGTTGGCCAGAAAGGAGACTGAACATTTTTCTTGAATAATAGTCAACCGAGAGGAAAACCGTCGCAAGTAGTCCAGAAATTTTACTGCTACTACCAATGAATCTGGAGAGTCTATCTACATAGGTCCACCTTGTTAGTTAGGCGTCTTTTTTTTTTTGCTATGACTGATAATTTTTGTTTATACTTTTTAAAACGGTAACTATTTTATATTTAAAAAGCTGTTTGAATAATGTGCTTTAAGAAACTGCTCTACCACAATACTTGATTTTTTGACTTCCAACGAAACAAAAGGCAAAAATAGAAAACAAAGGCAAAAAAGAAAAAAAAAACAGGACCATAGCGCAGGTTCAGTTCCATCCTTGCCAGCGTCATCAAGCCATCAAGGTGCCACAGAATATACCCACAGAGAGAGAAAGGGCCGGGCAACTCCATCATTCATACGTGTCAGGAAAATTCAATACTGCTCATGATAATAGTGAATCATCATGCACAGAAAATGACACGGCACCATTTATTCGGTTTAGGTCGGTACGCATGCATTGCATGAGTGTACTGTCGTTCATGTCCATGCCAATGAGCAGCAGCCGTAATTTTCAGTTCACTTGAATTCAGGAGTTGTTTCTTGCGAACCGTTCACATACATGATACTGTAGCTTTTTTTAAATTTGAAAAAAAAAATCTAGCTGCTATGCCATATACGTGAACAGTTTGTTTCTTGCTGACTATCAAGTGTGCCAATGACCAACGATTTGTAGTTTCAGATGGAGGTAACATCGTATGGCCGAGAGCAAGGTGCAATGCTCTGGAATTATTCATGCATTTGGCACTGCAGTAATGCTGGAATTATTCATGTATTTGGCACTGTAGTGTATTTTTTAAATTTAATCTTTGGACACTTATTTTTTTGTAAAAATAATCATATCTCTGGGCTCGGCAAACTCGACAAGCGACACCTATCTCCTGTCGCGTCACTAGAACTCAGTAGAAACGGGCAACAGCAGTAGCAACACCAAGCATCAAGCATGGTAGGCGAGCAAACGGCGCGGGTGCCAACGAGCCCCACAGGGTTGTCGAGAGCTGCGGAGCTGCCTTGTTTCGACAGCTGCGGATGTAGTAGCAACTCTATTAGAAAAAGGCAAAAAATGTTGGTTTAATCAGAGAGGGGTGGTTAGCCATTTGGTGGATAGAGTGGTTACTCTTTTAGTCATTTACATATTACAGTATGCAGGTGATACCTCGATAGAAAAATGTACATCCCAAATATGGGAATTTGCCAAAAGTTTGAAAAAAAAACTTGCTATTTCTTTTCGGTGTTATTTGAGGACGAGCCAACAGTGCTTGAATCCCTCCACTACCGGGCCAAATGCCCAAAATACACGATATAGGATTAGGAAATTTGTACCGGGGAATATCTACGCACGAACTTTGCCTGGGCAAGAGCTAACCACGCACTTAACTACATAAGTGTCAGGGTTCGACCTGCAAAAGAATGTCATACACATATTGGTGACTATAACTATGTTCACAAAAAAAACATGATATGTTCATAGTCCAACTTACCTAAAAACTTGATAAGTTCGACTGATCCTGACTGCAAAGCTTGTGATAGCTTGCTTTGTGACACTCTTGTCAGAGAAGCGCTGCACCACAAGCAAGGTGCCCGCATCAAAGTGTAATAGTCCAGCTATTTATTTTAAATTATTAGTACAAAAAATTAAATACAATTAATTTAATTTAAAGTAAAAAATTGATCATCAAGTCAAATAAAAATCTATCATGTGATTAGGGATGGCAATTGTGCCCGTTTACCCGTGTACCCATGGGTAAATACCCTAATGGAGCCGGGTATGGGATGTATTCTTTACCCACGGGTATGAAAATGGGGGGAAATCTCTGCCCATCGGGTAAACGGGTACGGGTTAGCTCTACCCGTACCCGTCTCGCCCGTTTACCCGTGAAATACAATGACAGGTGGGCCATCCTAAAATATTAAACCCTACTCGCATCAGGCTCTCCACCCGACCGCCCCCTACTCGCACTCTCGTTTCATCCGCCGCCTCCGCGTCCGCCCCCAGCCCCCCCGGCCAGATCCACCTCGCCGCCCCCAGCGCCCCACCCGGCCGCCTCCTCCGCGTCGCGCCTTCACCCACCCACCAGTCCACCTCGCCCACCCCAACGCCCACCCGGCCGCCTCCTCGCGCCCGCCCCAACCCCATCCGGCCAGATCGCCTCCTCCGCCCGCATCCGCCTCCTCCTCCTCCGCCACGACCTTCCTCCTCCTCCGCGCCCGCCTTCCTCCTCCGCCGCCGCCACCGGCCGCCTCTCCGCCCGAGATCCGCCTCCTCCTCCTCCCTCCGCCCCTCCTCCTCCTCCGCCCCGGCCTTCCTCCTCCTCCTCTCCGCCGCCCACCGGCCGTCTCCTCCGCCCTGCATCCGCCTCCTCCTCCGCCCCGACCTTCCTCCTCCCCAAATCCGCCTTTGTAATCAAGATTAGTGTAATATGTTTCTTGCTGACTTATTTCCTTTGTAGATAATGAAACTAAAGGGAGAGCTTGCAGAAGCTTCAAGTAACCCAGAAACTTTGCTTTTGGAGGCTCTTCATTCAACTGGCTATTCTGGAGCTTGTAGTCTGTCTTTGTAAGTATTGCTGTTAACATACTATATGCATTTTTTATTGCATGGATGTCAGGAGAACTACACTGCTCCCCGAATTGTTCTATTTGCATCGGTGTTGATCATGATGAATTGGTATCTATTGCTGAATTGGTGGAGAATGGAGACGAACTGCAGATTCGTCGGTAGGCATTATGATTTAAGCCACTTATTAAGTCATTTATGCAATCTCTTCCGTCACCTAGATTCTCTCTTCTTACTTTGGGTTCTTGAAAAATAGAACACAGATGTTGCGTTGGCATTTGAGGTCCCCGTGGTGGCTCAGAGAAAAGATTTACATCAGATCGTTCTTGAGTTCATGATATTGGGAAACTGTTTGTACTTATGAAGAAATTGTAGATGATGAAAATTATATTGCCAAACTGCAAATTATTCAATTATCTGGCTGGCTGATAGTTAGTGCTCCTGAGCCATCTATTCTTTATGAAGATCTGACAGGACAAACAATCATAAATTGTAAAGATGTAGTTCAACTGTAATTTTCATGTGCTGATGATTCTTTATGATCACTACACGTGCTGATGATTCTTCATGATTACTACACCTTATTCTGCAATACTGTGGTTTCTTGCACAATTCTGTGATGCACTAGTTCACGGGTAAACGGGTATACCCGCGGGCGACGGGTATGGGCGAGGTTTTGTACCCGTCGTCCTTCGCGGGTATGCCCGCGGGCGTAAATCGGGGTCGCGGGTACGGGTATGGGCGAGCACTACCCGTACCCGCCGCGCCCGATTGCCATCCCTACATGTGATACTTCATAGATCAATTCCATAATTCCATAATGACCATATGATGTATTCTTTATTTCAACTCCATCAATACATGATAGATTTTTTACTTGACTTGATGATCAATACATAATTATCTCTTCTTGGACATGCATCAACTCATGATGCATCTTCTTCTTGATGGCCTTCAACACATGATGACATTTTCCATCTTGACTTGATGATATTCAACACATGAAGTCATCACAAGTCATCCACATTTGTGAAACCTAACATATTCATCTAACTCATAAAAAATATTAGTGCACAAATTAATTGCCATTAATTACCAAACTTCATCATTAATATATAATGGAGGGACTAGATTTTACAATCTTTTGTTTTTGGTAATTCATGACAATCTCAACAAATAATGAGATAGAAATTGAATTGCAAGCATACAACATGTACACACCAATTGTATTTTCTAAGATAAGCTTTTAAAGCAAAATTTACTTATCCAGTTATCATTAATCATTCAACAATTAACACATAATGGAAGAACTAGATGACAATCCGATTATGAGTATGTATGAACTACACAAACTATATATACTCAAGGGATATGTTTCAAAGTAAATGTCCTTAATATATGAAAATGAAACATGGATTAATACTAATGAAACCGCAAAACATAGAGTGAACTCCCACTAAATGTATGCATACAAGAATGTATTGTGAAAGCATATACACATATTTAAGTTTGACTTATTTGCTGAGGCTCATTCTATATTTTGGATCCAAAGAATGCAGTAAGATGAGAATGTGATATTGAATGCATACATCTTATATTTTTCGTCTTTTCATCCAAATGAGATTAAGAAATATCATAATCAATCAAAATATATTAGTCTCACAATAGCATCCGTCATCCATTTTATCCAAATGAGACTAGATAATATCATAACTAATAAACATATTAGTCTCACAATTGTATTTGTCATTATTACCAAAATCAACTTAATGGAGCTTGAACTTACGAGGGAGGCCAAAGATGGTAATACACGTGGAAGGGGCCAAATGAGGCATTGCCATATCACTGGGGGCCGCTCCCCTTCCCTTGTGCTCAATAGAATATTAATGCAGTGATGCTTCCCCTCTAGCTGCCCAGTCGCTAGGACATCACATAGGCAAAAGACAACATCTAGAGATTTTTTTGCCCCTGGAAATCTTTATTTGTAGAACTAGCCCCTCCTTTAACATAATTTACAAATCTAGCTCCGTCCTAGGCACTTGCCCCCGTCGCTAGGGGAGGGGGCGTAGGTCACCTGCTCTCGGTGCCGGGCATGGCAGACACCTGTCCCCTAAGCTGGGGGAGGACAGGTGACCTACCCCCTGTGGGGGGCACGGTAAGAGGATGGGCTGTGGCCCCGCACACATTCGTCCGATCGATTCCTGCGTGATTCGTCTTTGCACGTTGTTTCTGCTCACCGTTTTCTCTCGTGTTCGGCTATTTAAATGCGCGGTTGTGCACTCACACATTCGGCCAATCCTTTACAACATGTTGCTGTGATGAATAAGTGTTCAGTCACGTGTTTTAAATAGCCAAGCACAAAAGAAAATAACGCATGAAAATAACACGTCGCACGAAAGCCATGCGCGAAGATAAATCGCGCGGGAATCAATCGAACGAACACATGTGAGGCCACATCCCATCCTCATGCCGTGCCCCCCCTCCCCCCACAGGGAGCAGGTCACCTTCCCCTGCGCCAGGGGCGAGTACCCAGGGCCCGAATTGCAAAATACGATGCAGGGGGCTAACTCTATAAATAACGTTTTCCAGGGGCTAGAGAATAAAAAATCTCCAACATCCACGGAGGTTGAGAGAGTCAAACCGTCGCGATTCCACTCCCCTCTTCCCACCGGCACCGGCCCCGGCCCCGGGCCGTTCCCCTCACTCGCAGGCGCAGCTTTACTTTACTTGCTCCGGCGCCGCCTCCGGATCGCGGCCTCCTCCGTCTCCTCCGGTGTAAGCGCTCGCGCCGGCCTCCCACCAAACCCATGACCCGCCGCTGGTGACCGCCGCCGCCGCATCCCCATGGGCTGCGTGCACGGCCGCCCCTCCACCCCCAGCCCCGCCTCCTCCTCCCGCCGCCGAAACCCTCCCACTGCCCCCGTCTCCCAGTTGCAGCAGCAGGAGGGGGTTGCTGCTGCTGGGGAGGCGGTTGTGCGCCAGGCTGCCGAGAAGGCCGAGCAGCCAAAAGCCGCCGTTGCCGCGCCGGTGAAAAGGGAGCGGCGGTCGCGGTCGCGGTCCGCCGCGGCGGCAGCGCACGCCGAGGTCCGCCTCGGGGGGAGCTTCGCCAACAAGGCGCGCGGCGAGCAGGTCGCCGCCGGGTGGCCCGCCTGGCTCTCCGCCGTCGCCGGCGAGGCCATCGACGGCTGGACCCCCCGCCGCGCCGACTCATTCGAGAAGATCGACAAGGTGCACCCCCTCCCCAAGCTCCTCAAGGCCCCCAGTTTCGTGATCCATGCCGCAGCGCCCGGTAAAAAAAAACAAGAAATTGCTCTTTTTTCCTGACCCGTTTGGCATTTTAGATCGGGCAAGGGACGTACAGCAATGTGTATAAAGCGCGGGACTTGCTGAGCGGCAAGATCGTCGCGCTGAAGAAGGTGCGGTTCGACAACCTCGAGCCGGAGAGCGTGCGGTTCATGGCCCGCGAGATCCTCATCCTCCGCCGCCTGGACCACCCCAATGTCATCAAGCTCGACGGGCTCGTCACCTCCCGCATGTCCTGCAGCCTCTACCTCGTCTTCGATTACATGGTCCACGACCTGGCCGGCCTCGCCGCCAGCCCCGACATCAAGTTCACTCTGCCCCAGGTCAAAATCCCATTTTGCTGGCACGGCATGTATCAAATTATGTAAAATGTTGCGTAATTGAGGCTGATGGAGCTGTTTATGTCGCGCAGGTCAAGTGCTACGTGCATCAGTTGTTGTCAGGCCTGGAGCACTGCCACAACCGGGGAGTGCTGCATCGTGACATCAAGGGGTCAAATCTGCTTTTGGATAACAATGGTGTGTTGAAGATTGGGGACTTTGGTCTAGCATCGTCCTTCAACCCGAACCATAAACAACCAATGACCAGTCGGGTGGTGACACTGTGGTACCGACCACCAGAGTTGCTGCTGGGTGCAACAGATTATGGAGTAGGCGTGGACTTGTGGAGCGCCGGATGTATCCTTGCTGAGTTACTCGCTGGGATGCCTATTATGCCAGGACGGACTGAGGTTAGCTGTATAATGCTTGACTGTTTTCATGTAATTGTTCCTGAGACACCTTTTATCATGTATCTTTAACAGTCGAGCACCTACTGGTTGCGAAATTTTCATTGCTAAACCAGGGATGACAGTAGATTCTGTTCAAGTGTGATTCTGCTGCAGTAATTTTCATAGCTTGGCAAATTTTCCATTTGAACTACATTGCAGTTGTAATTTTGTTAGATGAGATTGTGCACCGAAAGTTCAAGTTTTACGAGGCAGGTCTCATGCAAGATGACCTTGCTGATGAAAATGATATTCATTTTAGAGCAAGTTCATATCAAATGAGCATTATTTCCGAAATGTTTTATATCAATCGTGGTTAATGGTTTTTTTTCTAGAGATGTACTATTTTGGCAACATGAAGCATGGTGGGAGCATAAAATATATGTTAATACTGCTCTTACAACCCGTGGAGAGGCTAATTCCTCCATTTGTTTTTTAATTGTAGGACAGAGAACGGCCAGTAGGGGGTGGGGGGAGGGGTTGAGTAGGAGCCAACTAGATTAAAAATTTTCTCATAAGAGAAGACAAAGCTCTTCACTCCAATAGCTATGAGAAGCTATGAAGATCAGAAACCAATCATCGACAAGGAAAGATAGAAGAAAAAATGAGCGAAACAAGCCTTCATGCTCCTAGCGGTCTGACCTCCAATGCAAACCGGTCAGACCACTCTTGCTGCCGATAAGACCGCCCTCAAGGGAAAGAGAATCAGCACGATTTCAAACCAAGAATTGGTGCAATTTTTGATCCACAGCTCCAAATGACCTAAAACTTGGTATGCACCTTCTCTAGGATATCAGGAACTTATTCCAATCATGAATCGTGAAAGATCAATGCCAAATTTCCTACTTTTATCCAAAACAAGAAAGGTAGCACAAAACCGGGCAAAAGAGGGAAACCTCGATCTGCTCTTACTTGTGAGTTTTTGATAATCTAGATGACCTTAGATGGGTTCTCAGTTTCTCACATGTCATAGCAAGGTAGATCGTAGCATGAACTGAAGCCAAAACGCCTACAAGGTCAAAACCCTAAAACCACCTTCTCTTGAGCCAAAATCGGGCAATCACAAGAACTTACAAATAACAAGTGCCTCGATAGATGAGATCTAGTCTCCAAGAGACATTTTCATCACTTACACGTCCTTAGTACAAAGTAAGATCAAGAGGAGAAGAGGAAGCACCAAATACCAAGCAAAATCAAAATTACATTACTTGAACAAAGAGGAGAAAGATTTGGATGAATTTACAGTCACTCCCTAACAATGCACAAAGGCTAAGAATAACAAAAAGCTCAGCCACAAGAGCCTTCACTTTTCCCAACTCTACTTGGCATGGATGGCACACAAGAAACCCTAACTAGCCCTTCTAGTTGGGTTTCATCTATTTACATGGGCTAACTCGTTAACCCAACGCCGTATCGGGTTTTACACTTACACGTGCACACTTCTCAAAGTGCACAAACCCATTAATCCATTAGTTAATCAACATTTTTCACTTAACAATTTCAGCACAATCATGACCTAAACCACTTAGGCTACCAACATGGTTTCATGCATCGCCACTTTTTCGGTATTGGGCAATTTGCCAAAATGCCCATATACCGCCTTTCACGAAGCTTCCAGCCTCTTTTGCCTTGAAGTAGCCCTATGCTTCATCTTCACCATAACCGCACTTGGCTTCCTTGACCATTCAGGACTTCAGCTCATCCATGAGCCTAGTCCAGACCTCAGCTCTTTTCTAAGCCTAGTCCCGATCCACCTTGCTGTTGCCTGTCATGTCCACCACCAGTAGCTCCTGCTCTAGTTCCTTGTCTTCCTGGTATGTAATCACCCCGCAAGGCTCAGTCATCTTCTAGTGGCTCCTTGATCCCATGGGACCTCAGTTGCTCCCTGAGCCTAATCTGAACCTCAGCTCTTCTCTAAGCCTAGTTCTAATCCTAGACCTCAGTACCCTCACCTAGTCCGGTACCGTCCGCCTTACCATGACCTAACTCCAAAGCCCTATAACCAACAACAAGCAAACGTTACGTAGCACCTTATGAGTCAAACATAATCGGTTGACCCAATTGATGACACAAGAGCACTTACCTCCAAAGCTTCCATCCCTAGAAGCACCACCGCAAAGCATGATGTATATCTCCGATGCATCATGGTCGTTGCTCAAACTTCACCTTTCATGGTCCTTGTCCATTTTGTGTCTTGCTTGAGCTAAACTATCCCACACGACATCCACGACCGCCCTGGATCTCAGTTATCCCCAACCTGGTCCCAATCTTTCCGCCATTGACTATATTTGCCTCTAAGCCACCTGCATAATAATAAACCAAGCAACCATTTCTAGGCACAAATTCTTCGTAACTTGGCCTACGTTAGTCTGTAAATTCACCATGCAACATGTATGCACCTATACCATTGATCTTAACCCCCAGGACCAGACCTTAAACCTCTGTGCACACACCCGGTACAAAGACACCACTCAAAACCGCCAAGAACACCTTCCCTGTGTTCTGGCCGCCAGCAACCGGTCTAACCGCACAACCCAAGCCAGGCAGACTGTCGACCCAAAGCTAGTCATACTGCCGCCTCCACGTTCTCTGGAAAATAGCTACCGCCAAATAAAATCCGGTCCGACGGCAATTAAAGCCCGATACTACCGCAACTAGTCGGTCAGACCGCCGCTCCTATGCCGGTCTGACTACCGCTTCACCTTCGGTCTGACCGTCAGCCCTAGGCTAGTCAATCTGCTTCTGACTGGTATGATTTTGGCCCTAATGACGGTCATACCACCAGCAACAGAATGCAATTGGAAAAATTGTAAACTCTTAAAAACCAAAGTCAAACTCTGCAAACTCTCTGAACCAAAAGTCAAATACACATCACAATCATGGTGTGACCACAACGTGGTCTCGCAATAATCTTTAGCATATAACAATACAATTGATTTGTGGGAATACAGAAACATATCAAATCAGTTATGTCTCATCTGAAAAAAAAAATGATCTGCTTTCAAGTCAAGTCTCGTTTGCTGCCTGCCAGTTGCCACCTTTGTTGTTGGAACTCTCTACCCCATTCCTTGCTCCACAGCTGTGCCTGATACTCTTGTTGCATGTGTACTGTTCACACCTACCAATCCAATGAACAAATAGTGCAACTGTATTTATGCTACACTTTTTAGCAATGGTGGTATTTCTGGTCATAGATTTATTATTTTTATTGTGTGCTGTTTACAGTGTTTTATTGTTTCAATTATGTCTGTTTCTTTTAGGTGGAACAGCTGCATAAAATTTTTAAGCTATGCGGCTCCCCCACAGAAGAATATTGGAGAAAATCAAAGTTGCGTCATGCAACCATATTTAAACCCCAACAGCCATACAAAAGGCGAATAGCGGATACATTCAAAGACTTCCCGCAATCAGCACTGCGATTGATTGAAACACTACTTGCAATTGATCCGGCTGATCGTTTAACAGCAACTTCTGCATTAAAAAGTGATGTAAGTTGTCTGATTTTTGCCATTTTGTTCCTATTTGATGTAAGTAAAGAAAATGAGATTCTCCACTTGTTGGATAAAGTGCCTTTGAGGATGACCCTAATGAGAACATATTGATTCACCAGGAACAGTTATATCCAAAGGGTAACAATAGTAAAAGTTTATTGTTTCTTGTCAGCCACTTTGGTTTTCTCAATTCGATATTTCAGAAAAGATTATGCAGCATTTCGTTAATAGGTCAATGGTCAATGTTTCCAAATGGTAACAGTAGTTGTTTTCAGAGCATGATATGGAACTTTTATGAGCAGTAGCGACAGTAAATTGGATTACTGGCTATTGTATTAGTTGGAATATTACTATTAGATATATTAGGCAGGTCTATATGTGATTAGCACCTGCTATGTATACTTGATTGCATTCCTTGTATACCCAGCCATATTGGCTATATATATGAAGGTCACCCCCCATATTGGGTGTGTGGTGTGTCTCTACATGGTATCAGCTTTTCCGATCCTAATTTCCGCACTTCCTTTCCTGAGTCCCTTCTCCAATCTCCAATGGCCACTTCGGCCTCTCTTGCCTCCGCCTCCTCCCTGGCCACCGGCAGTGCGCACCGCGCGATGTGAGCACTACCACCATGCCCGTGGCGCCGGCTTCTTTGCATCGCTCGTGGTTCACCCTACGCCACCGCCCATGTCAAGTCCCACATCCCGACACGCTGGATCTTCAATCCAACTACCAAGTGGCGTTCTTCTTCAAGTCGCTGTGCGGCAAGTTCGGTCTTCGCTCGCACATCGACGGCTCCGCCCCCCCTCGACCTAATGATCCTCAGTGGGATGCCGCGGAATGCTGTGTCCGGTCGATCTCGGCTCGCCGACGACTCGCCTCGACCTCGCCATGGACACCGCCGATCCAACCGCTCGCGATCTGTGGGTGGCCATTGAGGCGATCTTCCGCGCAAACCGGGAGCCGCGTGCCATCTTCCTCCTCAACGAATTCCACTCCATGGTGCAAGGCGACAACACCATCTCAGATATCGCCGCCGATCAAGACCAAGGCAGCCGCCGCGACGTCGGCCATCCGTGGAGGACTCGCGGCTCGTCCTCGCCGCTTCTGCGTGGCCTCAATCTCGCTCTCCAACACCGCCGACGACATCGCCAACTCACAGATTTCCCACATTCGCGAGCCCATGACATGCCGGCACTCAAGGAGCTCCGCTCGCCAACGATGAAAAGATGGTCGCCAACACCGCCTCCTCGCCACCACCGGCTCGGCTGCACCGGCCGGCGGATGCGCGTGCTCGCCGCCTCGCCACCTCGGAGGACACCCAACCTCATGTGACCGGCTACGGTAGTAGCAACAAGGGCGTAGCGATGGCAATAGCGGCGGTGGCAAGGGCAAGGGCAAGAACCGCGTGGCCGAACAATGGCGGTCTTGCACATGCGTCCCACCGGCCGCCGAATGGCTAATACCGCCAATGGGCCCTCGGATTTGCTACAATCCATGGGCGCCGCAGCTCTCTCTTCGCCGCCAGGCGGTGGCGCCCGGCGTGCTTGGCGCCTCCTCCTCAGCTCACACACCTTCGCGCGCGCATGACCCACGACATTAGCGCCACTTCACTCGCTAACAGCTCCCATGTGGAACCGGGATGGACTTGTTGTCGCCTCAATCGATGCATCTCCGTGGCGGCATCCCCGGGTCCCGGACTCCGCGCCTCCCACATGAGCTCCTGATGGTATACTCCTCTCGCATCATCCCCCTCCTTACTCCTCCATTACTGTTGGCAATGGTCAACATCTTCCCATTTCATGCCGTGGCGAGTCTGTTCTTCATACACCAGAGTCAAATTTCCATCTTCATAATGTCTTAGTTGTTCCATCCCTAGTCTGCAATCTGCTGTCTGTCCGTCAGTTCACTAGGGACAACAACTGCTCTATAGAATTTGACGCTCTTGGTTTTTCTGTCAAGGATATCCCGACCCGACGCGTGATGCTTATTGCAATAGCGCCGCGATCTTTACACCTTCCTCGCTGCGTTTTCGCTCCACACGCCAACATCGCCATCTCCACCGATCTCGCATCACCGCCTTGGTCATCCCGGCCGCCACCATCGACATTCTTCACGCAATGCGCCCATCACCTGTAATAAAGTAGAGCACCAACTCTGTCATTCTTGTCAGTTTGGCAAACATGTGCGCCTACCCTTTCCAAACTCTAGTTCCTTTAGCTCCATGCCTTTTCAACTTGTTCACTGTGATGTATGGACATCCCGGTTGCGGTGTATCCGGGCATCAATATTATCTCGTTTTGCTTGACGATTTCACTCATTTCTGTTGGACATTTCCCCTCACTCGCAAATCTGAAGTCTCCACTCATATTACAAATTTTTGCAACTATGTTCAAACTCAATTCAGCCTTGCCATCAAAACTGTCCAAGCCGACAACGGCACTGAGTTCGTAAACAATACCCTCCATACTCTCTTTGCTTCCCGTGGTATTCATCTCCGCCTCTCGTGTCCATATACCTCTCCACAAAATGGCAAGGCTGAACGCCTCCTTCGCACACTGAACAACATCAGCCGCACCATGCTCCTCCATGCACACATGCCGGCCAAGATCGGGCCGAGGCGCTAACCACGACCACATATCTTCCGAACAGCGCCCATGCTCGCCGCCGCCACTCCATTCCATATACTCTTCTCTACAACAAACCTCCCGAGTACTCTCACTTGCGTGTCTTTGGGTGTCTCTGTTATCCAAACTTAACCGCCACAGCTCGCCATAAACTCTCCCCTCGCTCCACATCTTGTGTCTTTCTCGGATATCCCTCTTCCCACAAGGGTTACCGCTGCCTCGACATGGCCACTCGGCGCGTCATCATCTCTCGCCATGTGGTCTTCGATGAGACTTGTTTTCCCTTCGGACTTCACCCCTCCAGGTCTTCGTCTAGCAAACTGGATTTTTTGCTTACAGTACTACATCGCCGTGCATCCGCATCTTGCCCATCGCTGTTGAGCAGCCCCACCGAGAATGCATCGCGGAGCTGATCGACGACCCCGCAATCTTGATTCGTGGCCCCGTGCTGCCTGCTGCTCCTCCCGCAGTTGCCTCAGCTCCGGCTGTTGTTCACGCCGCTCCACCAGCTCGGGACTTCCGGCTCACTTACAGCCGGCGTCCCCGGGCGCATGACGGTTCCTCTACAAAGACCGCGCGCGCTCGCTCTCGCCAGCAGAACACAGTGTCCGCAGCACCACCAGCACCTCCTGTACAGCAGGAACGACGCGTCACGCGGACCCAGTCCGGGGCCATACCGGTTGTGCGGTATGTGGGCCTCTCTGCGACGACTACTCCGTCTCCGATTCCCGCCAACTACCGCAGCGGTTTGACTGATACAAACTGGCGTGCGGCTATGGCTGAGGAGTACAACGCACTCATCGACAACGGGACATGGCGCCTCGTGCCTCGGCCACCTGGCGCCAATGTGGTCACAGGCAAGTGGATTTTCAAGCACAAGTACCACTCTGACGGTACCCTCGCCCGCCACAAGGCTCGCTGGGTGGTTCGTGGCTTCTCCCAGCGCCACGGCATCGACTACGACGAGACATTCAGCCCGGTGGTCAAACCGGCGACCATCCGGGCTGTCCTCAGCATTGCTGCCTCACGCGCATGGCCTATACATCAGCTGGACATTAAGAACGCTTTTCTCCATGGTCATCTGGAGGAGACCGCTCATCGCCAGCAGCGGCCCGTGCTTCATCGACCTGTTTTCCTAACCATGTGTGTGCATTGCGCGCTCCTCTACTGACCTCAAGCGCAGCTCCCGAGCACGGTACGGCGCTGGCGACATACATTCGTCGATTCGGCCGTCGCCTCGTCTTCCGACACATCCTCTTTGTCTACAAAGACGGAACCGAAGACGCCTACTTGCTCTCTACGCCGACGACATCGTTTTACTGCGTCCTCGACGGCATTTCTTCAAGCAGTCATTGGGCGCCCACTGAGTTTGCCATGACTGACCTGGGCGCACTCCACCACTTCCTCGGGATTTCCGTCACTCGCTCCGCCGACGGCCTGTTCTTATCCCAGCGACAGTACGCCCTCGAGCTTCTTCAACGCGCCGGCATGGCTGAGTGTCACTCTACGACAACACTTGTTGACACTCAGGCCAAGCTGTCCGCCACCGCCGGTGCTCCTGTTGCCGATCCGTCCGCATA
This sequence comes from Dendrocalamus sinicus, assembly GCA_036346575.1. NCBI lineage: Eukaryota > Viridiplantae > Streptophyta > Magnoliopsida > Poales > Poaceae > Dendrocalamus > Dendrocalamus sinicus. Next base: position 1,571,839 of record CM070660.1, on the reverse strand, counting down.
CCGGAGTCTTGCTGGCGCGCTCCAGTACCTCACACTGACCCGACCTGACTTGGCATACTCCGTCGAACAAGTGTGCCTCTTCATGCATGATCCTCGCGAGCCGCACCTCTCGCTGATCAAGCGGATCCTACGCTACCTGAAGGGAACTCTCTCCTCCGGCCTCCACATTGGTGTCGGCCCTGTTCAGTCACTGGTCGCCTACTCCGATGCCGACTGGGCTGGCTGCCCAGATTCTCGGCGCTCCACCTCCGGTTATTGTGTCTACCTCGGCGACAATCTGATTTCTTGGTCCTCCAAGCGTCAGACCACGGTCTCCCGCTCCAGTGCAGAAGCCGAGTACCGTGCTGTTGCTCATGTGGTGGCCGAGTGTTGCTGGCTGCGCCAGCTCCTGCAGGAGCTCCACGTCTCCATTACTTCGGCGGCGATGCCGCTCATCGCGACAATGTCAGCGCTGTCTTCATGACAGCCAACCCCGTTCATCATCGTCGCACGAAGCACATTGAGATTGACATTCACTTCGTCCGCGAGAAGGTCGCTTTGGGACAAGTTCGGGTCCTCCATGTGCCGTCCTCTCACCAGTTCGCAGACATCATGACCAAGGGCCTACCTCTTCAGCTATTTACTGAGTTCAGGTCCAGTCTATGCGTCCGGGATCCTCCCGCTTAGACTGCGGGCGGGTATTAGATATATTAGGCAGGTCTATATGTGATTAGCACCTGCTATGTATACTTGATTGCATTCCTTGTATACCCAGCCATATTGGCTATATATATGAAGGTCACCCCCCATATTGGGTGTGTGGTGTGTCTCTACAATTACCATCAATTAGTTTTGCTCCCTTGATGTTAGCAAATCAATCTAACTTCATTGCAAATTGCAATCACATTAAAAGGACATCATCTTATGCTTTCAGTGTACAGAATTTCAACCTTTTAGGTTCAAATAGGGTCATGACTCATGAGCTCATGATGAAAAATTGAATCCTGAAAAAAATAAAGAACTCATGATAAAATTTAGTTTAGACACCATGATGGGATTCTGAGTTTCTGATGTTTATTGTGGTATTTATACGACCCTACTCCAAATTTTGTTCTTATGGATAGCATATATAGGATTTTTGCAGCCTCTTTGATACTAGTTGTTTATGTTAGTACGAAATACTTTCAAAAGTAACACCTTTTTTTTCACTATAAACACAGTTCTTTACAACGGAACCTTTTGCATGTGATCCATCAAGTCTGCCACAATACCCCCCAAGCAAAGAGATGGATGCAAAACAAAGAGATGAAGAAGCTAGACGGTTAGTCGCCCTAGCACACCTATTCTTAAAAAAGTTGTATTGTTTCTCTGTATTTGCTTTTGCATTATCTTTCTGAATGCCCCGTAATGTCATCTAACTTCTCCACACAATCAAGCAATGCTGTTGGTTTAGAAGAGCATGCAGCGAGCAAAGTCATGTAATACAGATGGGTAGTTTTCTTGGAACTAAAGTTTGTTTATGGAGAAATTGTATGATTTAGAGGAGCACAAAAGTGTCCTAAAATCTAGTAGCAGTAGATACGTTGCCTTCTTCAGCAGTATGCTTCGGTGAGCAATGGAATTTAGGACAACACTGCTTGCTTTGATGGCAGGAAAACATAACATGACAAAATTGTATTCAACATAGTAGAATATAAGGGAGAAAAAAAATATTTCTTGTCTCACAAAAGTAACTTCAGTCCACAGCAAAGGGCCAAGATTCCTGGATTTCTGGGAACTTGCTGAGAATACCGCTCAGACATCATTATGAGTTATGCAACAATTTGTCTCTCTACCTTTCTGTTGTATTTTTACGATTTTACAAGTTTTTATACTTCTCCCTCCAAATATTCCCCTAGAGGTCTAGATGCAAAGATCTTTATTTCTCAATCCACTATCTTTTGACCTTCTGTCTATTCATTGGCTGATGTGAGCTGAGCTTTTGCACTGTATAAAATGCTAATTGGCTTATTCTTGGATTATCAACAGTTTAAGAGCTGCTGGTGGTAGAGCTAATGGTGATGGAGCTAGGAAGACAAGGACACGGGATCAGCCTAGGGCTGTTCCAGCACCGGAGGCAAATGCTGAACTTATTGATGTATGTGGAATTAATTTGCTTTCCTTACTGATTCAAGTAGCTCATCTATTCATTTGGTGGAGCCCCTTTTTATTGTACCGACCATGTTGCAAATCCTCTGTTTGAAGGGCACTTAAAGGGGTGTTCATGTTGGCTTCTGCTGATGTCTTTTGACTTTGGCTAATAAATAGTAACAACTTGTAGAGAGATACTCACGTGCGATTTTAACCGATACAAATGAAGTCACTATAGTATCTAATACAATCGACTAGTAGATCCTACCTTAAAAAGACACTTCATTTGAAAGTTAGGTACTAGAAAAAAGACTTTTAGAAGTCAATACAAACAGAGCCATCATGCATTTCCTCTAACTCAAAACAATCTCTAGATTATGTACTCTGAAAACATGGTTAATCTCATGGCTAACTCAATCGTATTCTTTACAGAAAAGAAGGCTAATAACACATGCAAATGCAAAGAGCAAGAGTGAAAAGTTCCCTCCACCACATCAGGACGGTGCTCTCGGATATCCCTTGGGTTGTTCAAATCACATGGAACCTGCATTCGAGCCCCCAGATCCTTCTTCGTTCAGCACCGTATTTCCTTACGAGAAAGGCTCTGTGCCTGCTTGGTCTGGACCACTAGTTGACCCTCCTTCAGGCAACCAGAAGCGGAAACACAAGTCCAGGCGCTCTTCAAAGCAACCGTCGACTGCCCGTGCTCGATGATACATTATGTGATGTTTAGTGCATAAGAAGTCTTCAATACTTAACAAAAAAAAAACGCAGCGGTTCCTGCAAACTGGGAGATCTGATTTGCAGTAGAGGCATGCAATGATGAATTTTTTTTCTAGATCTATGAATTCATTCCATGTACGGATTTTTCCGAACAGTAGTGTATAGGCCGGAGAGGAAGCTCAATTAGTCAAATTCTGTACATTACGTTCTCTTTTCCATTCTTATACGCAGCTATATGTCATGTTAGATTTATTTGAGTGAGTAATGGAACTTTTAGATTTACCTAGCATGTCACTGCTACTCACTCTTACTTACCTATGTAGCTTAGTTTCAATCAATTGATACTTTTCATCGTATGTTTTGTCCAGAGCCTCATTATGTGGTTATCTTGAGAATGAAGTTAGAAGAGATTCAAACATGTTGAACATGAGTTTACGAGTGATCACATTGCTCTCCAGTTCTTCGCTTCTTCAGCACATTGTAGACATTTTACAGATTTAATTTCTGACTAAACTGCTGTATATGCTCTACTTGTGTGCTTGGCCTGATGCGCGGTCGAAGGCTGTATCTCCTCCTGGTGGGCTTTTGTGGGGTAATTTTCGCCGATTTCGTCCTGGAAAATACGATCATTTTCACAAATTTCTTCCGGCAACATGAAATCTGGATCGATTTTGCTGTCCATTTTGTCTGGAGCTCGTCGAAGACCCATGAGTAGTTGCTGAGGCTTCCATCACTGCCTGTACTATATGGATACATCTTGTCTCCTGGACCAGGGAGGATGAGAATTTTCGGTCAAATTGTACTGGAATGACGGTTTAAATAGCAGTTGGTAGCAAGGGACAGAGGAAAAGAAAGGAAAGTATTGGTCAACACTGCACTAGTACAATGGCTTAACTAGCTATTAATTGCACTGTCTGTATAATTGCTCACCGCCACCGGCATTGCCTTCAATTGCCCGGACTTCATCAGTGTCTGGAGCAATTGATGGTTCAGTACTTCATAATCCATGCAACAAAATTGGCAGTCAGATCACCATAAATGTGATGTTACTGAATGTGTAAAGATTACGAATTGATGTTTGGGTGAGTGTCCTACTTGTATGTGAAAATGGAGTGCAACATCTGAACGGTGGCAGCGGCGAGAAACACTGATCTGACCAGCAACACTTTGGACATGACCCAGAACTGCCTGCTGAAGTCGTCAGCTCCGAGATTGATGATTCCGATATCCAGCACAAGCGTGATGCAAAGACCTAACAGAAATGTATGAATATATTCAGATTTTAGCGAAGTTACTGCAAAGTTATTATAGTAATACTGAAGGAATCTCACCGAAACAAAGCTGACCACTAATGCCGAACGTCTGCTTCGCGCTCGTGAGAATGTAGCTTGTCTGATTCTTGCATGATCTGCTCTGACCTCTCCTCGATCATCTCCAGCTTCTCGTTTGCGGACTTCGCTGACCTTGACAGATCGTTCACGAGCCTCTCCGTGCTGTGCTTGAACGCCTATGCCCTGCACAAACCAATCAAGAACAAGAATTGTGACACACACAACATGCACAACATGACATGACATTGACATCGATGACGTACTGATTCATCAGAAAGTAAAAGAAGAAGAAGAACATGATAAGGAGGTGATAGACTTTACTACAGTTGGTGGTAGAGGCTGTTGGTCTCGAGGAATAATTCGAGGAAGACCTTGCCCTCGGAGTCTGTGAGGCGCTTGCGGCAGTGCACCATCTTGGGGCGCTCGTCGCAGGGCGGCAGCGGCAGCCGGCCGGAGTCCTCCTGGAAGCAGCTGCTGAGGTGCCAGGCGAGCCTGGACTACCGCCCCTTCTCGGCCATGATCTCGGCGAAGCTGGCGAATAGGCCCCGGCACGCCTCGTTCCAGCAGTTGGTCGGCCCGGCGATCCTGCGCCGCGCATTCTCCTGCAGCTTCACCCCTCTCGAGTCGTTGGCGCCGTCGATCGAGAAGTCGGGTGACCGTGGCACCGTCTAGCTGCGGCATTGCTGTTGCGGCGCCATCGTGGCTCGTCTTCTTGGATGAGGAGAAGATGCACCACGAGAGGGCATTGGTTGCAGGCCACAGTGAGGACAACACCATCAAGATCACAACAAGAAGAAGGCTTGCAGTTCCTCTCATTCTGTAATTACCAGTCTGCTTTTTTGGAGAATGTTTAGGCCTGCATTACGAGTGATTTAAAGATGATTGCTTAGAGCAATGCAAAACACGCTTGCCCTAAATTGAATTGTGCAAATATCGTAGTAAGTCTTAAATCCTGATCATCACATGCAGTGCAGACGATCGATTCAGTTTCTTTCATGGTTACGCGATGAATCAATAAAAGTGCCAAGCTGTGAATGATCGATCACTCATGCACATGCATGCCTGAATAGAAACGCAAGAGACTACGGCCCGTTTGGCACAGCTCAGCTTCACTAGTGAAGCTGTTTTTTTTGTTTCAGCTTCACGAGCAGCTTCACCGATGAAGCTAAATCTGTTTTGAAAAAGTGTTTGGCAAAACAGCTTCATACATGGCTGAGAGATGACAATTGTCCAAGATGCCCCTGTCTACCTGACTTGTTCTAACATTTGGAGTTGTATGTTTGTATATGGTCATATGAATTAAAAAATAATATATTTGAATGAGTATGAATTAAAACATTAAATTAAAAAATTAAAAAAATTAAAATCATTAGAAAGCAATATTAGTGCCTTGTTTATGTTTCGTGAACGGGAGAGGTGAACGGCATGGATTAGTGGTAAATGCGTGTAATTTTGGTGAACCGGAGGGGCAGTGGGTTCCTAGGACTGCGGGCCTGAGGGAGAGAGCTGTGAAAAGCTACTTTTTTTCAGCTTCACCTCTCCCCATTCCTTTGTGAGAGCAGAAAAAAGGAGCTTCACCCATAAAGTTGTTTGCAAAAAGGGTGTTTGGCAAAAAATAGCTCATGAAGCTGTTGGTAAAGCTGTGTCAAACAGGGCCTACATCTAGTTGCAACCTAGCATGCAGAGTTAATTAGCTCTTCATCCGGCGCTTGCAGAAAGCCAATGGATTAAACAAGGACACTGATGCATGCATCGAAATAAGGAAACCTTGTAAATTCTTATAAGCAGCAAGCACCGCAAATTAACAGCTTTTATATTGCGGTGAAATCGCGTCCAGGTTTGGGCATTGGCAACAGGTGAATGTAAGATGCATCTAGCAGCAATCTTCTGCACGCGCGATTGCAATTCCACCAAAGTTATTTACTTGGCAAAAATCACAGCGAAGGCAATATTTTTGGTATTTTTGAGTGGAAACTAAGAAGTACACAACTAGAGACTCTAATTACGGCCAGGGTTTACTTCATTCATCCAAGATAAGAGCTCCAGCTCGATTACATGGCTTTCATAGCCTCAGTTCAGTAAAAGAAGAAAATGACAGCGCACATGGCTGGCAACAGCAACAGGGATGAAGGTAATTAAATAGTAATTACTAATACTAAGGTAGTTGAACAACAGCCGTTCGATGTGGACTGCTTGGCTGTGATCTTCTCTAGCTTGGCGGGATCCCATTTAACATCAAGTAGAAGTGGGCGACGAGATTCTTAACGCTTCTCCTCCGTTCGATTCTCATAACCTGTTAGGGAATTCATCTGAGCCGTTAACTGCACTGAGTTCATAAGCTTCCCTGAGCTCAGGGCCTGACTGGGGCCTACCTTGGCAACACGGGTGTACGCACCACTTGGCAGGGAAAGTTTAGAAGATTTCTTCATCACGTATTTCTGCATCATTCTACGCAACAGGACTCAGAAGTGATATGTACCTACCAAACCTCACCTGTCGAGTCCTGTAGTGCAGCAAGCGACATATGTCACCTGTTGCAGCTGCTGAGCTTGAGAAGAGGGCTAAATTTGTAAAAACGGATATGTAAGGGCTACGTGTCGCCTGCCGCAGCTACCGAGCTCGAGAAAAGAACTAGATTTACAATAACGAGCATATAAAAAAAATAGCTTACACTGCCTGTTTGTACGGACAGTTCATGCGTTTGCGCGCATGCATGATCCTTGCGTCATTCCTAGTGCCAACCGAGTGTGGCGCGCCGGTACGTCGAGAAAGAACCGTGCTGATTGCCCCCGCGCCGTTCACCTCCACGCGCGTTTCCTTTCCGTCTCGAGGCAGGCGGGCCGGGGCAGCGGCTTCTTCCCGCGCTGCGCCTGCCCCCTGCCGAGAGGCTGAACGGTACGGTCGTCGACTCGGCGTCTCTTCCATTCCACCGTATTTGCTCATAGACATCGTATGGTTTGGTGGTCAATCTCATCAGATAGTGAGTGCCCCCGGTTACACTCGAACTGAGACAGACCTGTAGATACTGCCCCTTCAGAGCTTGTGTTGGCACACCCCAGATGAGCGCCGCCCCAGCGCGCTCCGATGCATCGTGTGCGTGGTTAAGCCCTTAAGGCCGATCCTAGACGGCCGAGGGTGTGCCCCGGATATGTGTGAATTGAGAAAGTTCTAAATTTTACCGTACATTGGACGTGTGTAAAATTGAGAAAAATTTTATCAAACAGCTGGTTAAACCCTTAGGGTCGGCCCGGGACACTGAGGGTGTGCCCCGGGCATGTGTAAAGGCGAGGAACTCCCAAATCTTACCACACCTTGGACGTGGCTCTCCATGTGTAAAGGAGAGGAGAGAGATGAGAGCTTGGCTCTCATACAAGCAACAAGCTGGGCACGGGAGCCTATGCAGTGGTGGGCTCAGATAATAAATATATGTGAGGAGGAATAGGAAAGAGAATGTGAGACATGGTATCACATAATAATAAAAAAATCTTTTATAGACAAATAGAAGATAAATTATTGTATAACTTGGCTCTTATAACTTGACTTATAGCCAAACACTTGGCTCTATTATTGAACTTGCTCTTACATCCAAAGCATGGTAAAATTAAATTTCCTTACAACAAAAATAAATCATCTTAGAGCTGCCCCTAGACGGCTGAGGGCATGAGTGGTGCGAGCGGGGCCCCCTCGGCGACATAGGACATTCCAGCATGCAGGGTCTCCCGTGTTGGCCTTAGAGCAAGTACAACAATGGTCTTATAGCCAAGCTAGTCAGCATTTTTGCTGATGTGGAGGAGAGAAGAGAGGAGAGCTTGGCTCTCATGCAAGCAACAAGCTGCACACGGGAGCCTATGCAGTGGTGGGTCCAGATAATAAATGTATGTGAGAAGGAGTAGGAAAAAGAATGTGAGACATGGTACCACATAATAATAAAAAAAACTTTTGTAGACAAATAGAAGACAGATTATTGTATAACTTGGCTCTTATAACTTGACTTATAGCCAAACACTTGACTCTATTATTGGACTTGCTCTTAGAAATAGCTAGTTAAGCCCTTAAGGCCGGCCCCGGACGGCGAGGGACCTCCCCGCACATTGGCACCGATCCTTTGCGGTAGTTCTACATTTTTACGTGCCTCGAACGTGTTGGGCATTTTCTACGTACCCCAAACATGCACGGTGCTTCGGGACTAGGCCTTAACTTTCGAATCCTATGGTGGTCGGGCGCACCAGGCCCCTAGTAGGATTAGAGGTGAAAACAGATCGAATACAGATTAAATAGTGCTTAAATTATATTCGTATCTACATTGTTTTCTCAGATTTGAATACGAAAAATTAAACAAATGTTGGACGTGAATATGGACCATACAAATGTCGGATATAAATTCGAATCGAATATCTACTTAATTCGGTCGGATCCAGATATCCTTATAACTTATGTAATATGAAGACATTAATGACATTTTATCCTCGTACAATCACGCTTAATCATTCTAATTCATTTACTTCATTTAAAGAAATACGAATTCACATTCAATTAAAAAACTTGTCCAACTAATTAGTCGTATTGTAATAAAATATGCATATTGCTTCGTCAAATACGGATATGGATAGTCCAGATAAAATAACATTTCGGATGGTAAAAGTCTATACCATATTTACATCTATATTTTTATGCGAATTCAAATACGAATATGATAGAAATTGTTAATCGAATGGAAAAATCTATATCATATTTGCATTCTATCGAATACGGGAACCCCGGATAATTCATATCTACTTTTCACCGTTAAATAGAATATAGGGGTTTGAATAGAATATAGGGGTTTGCCCACCATACATCATTTCAATTATACCAGTCAAAATCACGTGTAATTATTTTCTTCTTTATACTGTTACTCATGAACAGATAAAATTTAAAAATCATATTTTAAAAATTTTAAGCCAGAGACTAAAACAACGTTGTCATTCGCCGCGTGTTTCCGCAGCTGGGCACTTTCCGCCCGGACAACTCCCGCGCCATGAATAGGCCCTAACAGCCTAACAGGCAGTGTATGGGGGTTGGGTTAGGTCAGCCGGAAAGAGTGGGCCTAAAGGTGGGCCTGTACGCGACCAAGTGCTCTCTCTCTCTCTCTCTCCCTCTCTCTCTCTCAAGTACAAGGTAACAAGGTCGCCTACCTTGGACGGAGAAGCTCATCAGCAGTTCAGTACTCACAATGGGTTAAGCTAGTGTTTGGTTCATATCCAAGTTAGTCATGCCAAACTTTTTTAAAAATTAGATCCCACATGTCAGTCACAATGGATTGTGGCAAAACTTTCTTAGGCAAGCTAAGTTGTGGCACCAACCTTCTTGGCCACAACTTTCGCAACTTTGGCAAAAATGTATGGCATCCTTTGTCTGCCAATCAAACTGGCCTTCAGTCGTCTCCTGCCACGGAGACGAGTTTTGTTTTGCGGTTAGTAAAAAAAAAAAGATTTAGTTTGCATCAATTCAAAAATGTCCGACATCAGGATTCAGGAACTACCCGACGATGCTACCCAAGTTTCATGCCGGCAGTTAAATTTACTTGCTACATTCTAATGAAATCAAGTTCCAAGGCGTGTTTTAACCACTTCTCTTCAGAGGCCTAACTTTCTGCAACAAGAAACTGCCATGCAAAGCAGGCGACAAGTTCAACAACCAAGTGCATGCATGATCTAGTACACACTGCCACACATGTTATTGTCGGAGAGGCTAGAGCTACACATCGGATCAAAATGTTCGGGACTGTCATCTTTGTTGCCTGCCTGCATCTGTAGCTTAAAAAAGAGCCATCTCATGTTTAACTCGGTCCCTCTAGGTAGTTAGGTATACTGCAGCTGCTGTCAAACCGTCTGACCAGCAGTGTTTATTCTCTACGCTGCTTGAAGTTGAGGGGTGAGCTTGTCCAAATTCACAGAAATGTCGAGGCTCGACTTTGCCATGGAGCCGATCATTTTAGGGATGTCCGCAATCAAAGCTTCCTCCATTGCCTGATAAATGTTGAGACTTTGTTACTAATTTGAATGCACAGAACAGATACAGCACAGAGGACTGTGAGCATTCAACAGTCATGAAAGAAGCAAAGGTACTTCAGCATAAAGTAATAGCGCTCCTGAGTCGGCAGCTCATGTACCGATCAATAATCACCCAAATTCCCGCAATCTCAACGCATTTTTGATATTGCAATATTAGGTGTCCTAAAGTACGCCTCTCATTTTTCATACCGGAAGAATGGTGTGATATTGTGAGAACGTAAATCCCAGCATAGCATAGGCTACTGACTAGTGTCACAAGGAGAAAATAATTATGCCAGGTGCTACAAAACTACCATATTCCTCATTGCTGAGAAACAGAAACAAAGATCATTTATCTCACCTTCCTATCATCTTTCTTCTGCCTTTTTATTACCTCCGTTGGCCATTCAGCAACCAGCTTTTGGAGTTCATCTTTGACAAATGGTTTCTTTTGTTCAGGCAAATGCTACATGCAATCATAATTTTTCATCAGGCAAGCATGTCTTCCGAAGGATTTTTATATGCAAAACATTAACTACCCAACTATTTTAGCATTCCCTAGTGTTTCTGAAACATATATCCGCACTCAAAATGCCAACAATAGCATGAGTCAGAAAAGCTTGAGCAACATAGCTACCAAAGATGCAGTAGAACATTAATAGTAAGGAAGAACCATTATTATCCAGAACGAAATAAGAAGATGCTGTTGGTATGAAGCAATTCCTGTATTTTAGGAATACAAGTCTAATAGCAATTTGCATCGTGCACCCAACCTTGTAAAGGAGTTGAATGATGGCAGCAGCATTTTCCGGCCTGCGTTCAAGCAGAAACCCCTGCAACAACACAATTTATAATGGGTCTCAGATCAGAAACCTGAAGCAATGGACAACAACCTAAAATAATTTACCAAAAACACTTACGTAGTTATGTTCAAACAAAATGAGCAAAAATGCTAACGCTGACTCAGGGATCATGGTAGACAATAAACACATTGTGATGTGATACGTTACAATAGACACCATTTACTCGCTCCATACTTTTTTTACTTGTTTTTTTTATTTAGCCAATCCAGATGGTTTAAAATCTTGACGGTACGGATTGTGGAACGTCAAGTAAAAAAGAATCGAGGGAGTAGTACATTAGAACTTAACTTGAAATGTCAAAAAAAACAGAAGTGAACAATTCCGATTAGTTCAAGTTCACATAAAATAAGCATCAGAAGATTCAGTGCTATAGCTTATCATGTTCGATGAAGAAATGTCCATACTTGGAACGATTACCTTTGCACATGCAAAACCTGTTGCAAGAGTATAATGTTTGACAGACTTGCCTCTCAGACTATTGATGCTCCATATAGATTGAGAATCTCCTGCAGAAGCAGAAATATATTAGGAAAGCTACTTCACAGAACCAAACCATGTCATAACATCAAAATCAAAAAAGTATCAAACAAAAGGAAAAGTAAGATTTGACTAGCAAACAACCAAAAATGGTTATTTCACAATCAAAAACATTAATTTTGACAACATCACCGCCCCTCCTGGATGCTATCATGAAGGTAACTACTTCAGGAGTGAGCCATGCCACTTGAAACAAGCAATGAAACATGTTTGGTACATTCCTAACTTGTAGCAATTTCTTGCAATTTTTGGCTGATGTCCAGAACGGCAATGCCCTCTAACACAGCTGACCCTAGGCTTAGGCTGGTTGCTACATTATAATAAGCATAAACACTTACATAAGAAGGATTAAACTGCTTACCAACTTTGGCGGCAAATTCCATCCAAATGTCGAATGCACTACGGTGCAGCTTGACTCCAGCCTTAACAAATCTGGCCGCATATTTTGAGAGTAAATCCCACCTATCAGCGTTATAGCAGATGCTGCATAATACAATACAAACCCATGCAATTAATAACTGAAAAGGAGCATGGAATCTTGAAACCAAAAAATAAATCAAGGAAAATATAAATACAAACTAAAATCCTATCAAAATCTGAGATACCATTTCTGTAAGATTCACATAATTAAAGATGCTTCTGGGCCATTGTGTAGGATGCATAGTAAATAGCCTACTAAGATAACATTAAAAGAATTTATTTGGATAAAGAAAAATAAGAGCACAGTTTGTCGAAATATCATGCAGAACTGACATGACTGATATGATGCAGTCAAACACAGGAATTGATTTAATATCTCTAAAGAGCTAATTGTTGTTATGAACGCGGTGGCTAGGGCAAACGGCGGAGTAGAACAGGGGACTCCGTAGGGAAGCCGGCAACTAAACGTTGCTCTGCTTGATTCCCATAGCATGCGGTAGCCCTCTTTATATAGACGGGCTCCCCCTAACAGATCGAATCTAATCTCAATCATATCTCTAACAATATCATATCTCTAATTGTATCTCTAACATAAGGAAACTAATCTCTAACTCAAATAGAAACCAATCTCTCATTCCTAATAATAGACCGACTAGGCCTTGGGCCCACCTCTATGACATTACACCCCTCCTGGACATGCAGCTCGTCCTCGAGCTGCTAGACGGCGGCCAATGGAAGACCTTCGATGCTGATGTAGAAGACGAACGGTAGCGGGGTGCTGCAGCGGATGGAGACACCTGGCCCGATCCAAGTGAAACAAGGCTAGACTAAGTGTAGCGCCTTTGGAATATAATGCCTGCAAAAGAAGTTTTTTTTTTGAATTTTTTTTTGTTTTTTTTTTTTGGACTTAAGTTACCGGTCGGTTTAGAAACCGACCGCACGCCTCGAGCCCATACGTAGTCGGCCGGGCGACTCTGGCGGCGACAATGAGCGGCGACGATCGGGCGTGGCGGCGGTGCGCAGATGCGGCCGACAGCATGGCCGTCGTGGAGCGGCCGGAGAGCGGCGGGCGTGGCGAGCGGCGGTAGCCCGGCGACGCGGACCGACGGCGGCGGTTGCCGCGCGCGGCGGCGGCTGGCGAGACCGGCCGGATGGCGGCGGCTCGAACGGAGGCGCCGGCCGGCGACGACGGCTTCGGCGAGCAGGCGGGCGGCGGCGGCCGGGCGCAGGAAGGCCCGCGGCGTTCGCGGCCTCCGGCGGCCGCGCCGACACGGCGGAGACGGCCGGCCGGCGGTGGCGGCGCAGAGCCGAGATGGCCCGGGCGGCGGATTCGAGCGGTGGTCGCCGAGGCCACGGACGCTGGCGGCGACGGCGAGCGGCGGCGAGGCGAGACGCCGGCGGCGGCGGATGGGCAGACGGCCGGGCGGACCGCGCGCGCATGGCGGAGGAGATCCGGCCGTGGCGACCATGGCTCGGCGTCAACGGATCGCGGCGGGCGGCTGGAGACGACTTCGGCTGCGGTGGCAAGAGCGGTGGTGGTTGGCGTCTCGAAGCATCGAAGCCGGCGACGGCGAGCAAGCGGCGTCGGAACGGCGGCGGTGTGGCGGCCGCGGGCGGTGGTGGCGCGCGAGCAAGCGGCGATGGAGGGACCGGCGGCGAGCAAAGAATCGAGGAGTGGCGACTGCGGAGCGGCCGGCGAAGATGTTGCAGCGGCGCCGGTCTTGGTGATGGGAACAACGGCGGCTGACTCTGCAGAGGAGGTGGTCGTCGGCTGATGCTGCAGAGGGGGCGCGGTGGAGGAGGAGAAGACGCTGCAGGAGACGGCCCGACCGAGGAAAGAACGACGTGGTGGGATGGATCTGGCAACGACCCATCTGATGTTGGATGATTAGCCAAGCTCTTTGTCTCTTGTTGCACTTTCCTCCGATTCTCCCTCTCCTCCAAGATGGCATGTATGTTGAAAAAGATGTCCGTCATCTCTTTGTTGTTGCTAGCCATCTCATTGGCGCTAGCTTTTATTATGGCCAACGACTCGGCAGTAGTCATGGTAGCAGAAGTCGTGGGAAGGGATCGACGGCTCTGATACCAAGTTGTTATGAACGCGGTGGCTAGGGCAAACGGCGGAGTAGAACAGGGGACTCTGTTATGAACGCGGTGGCTAGGGCAAACGGCGGAGTAGAACAGGGGACTCCGTAGGGAAGCCGGCAACTAAACGTTGCTCTGCTTGATTCCCATAGCATGCGGTAGCCCTCTTTATATAGACGGGCTCCCCCTAACAGATCGAATCTAATCTCAATCATATCTCTAACAATATCATATCTCTAATTGATTTAATATCTCTAAAGAGCTAATTGTATTTTTCACATTAATCTAAAAGGGTACAACTTGGTATACTAAAATATGAAAACATTAAAAGAAATGAATGGTATACATTGGCAAATAGCAACTGAGAACAGATATATGCCCGTTCATATTGGCTTTTCGCTTTGACTTATGAATAGTAACAGTTTGTAGATAAGCTTGTAGAGAGAGAGACTCGCATGCGATTTTGGCCTATAAAAAAGAAGTCATTGCAGTGTATACTACAATCGACTAGTAGATCCCGCCTTGAAAAGATACTGTAGAAAAGCGGCTTTTAAAAACCAATATGAACAGGGCCTATAAAGATACCTGTAGACTATGTTAGCAGTGCCTGGTTGCAATGGCAAGGAATTTCTCCGAAGGACTTGCATTATCCTCTCCATTAGTTTAGTATCATTGTGCTCTTTAGCATGTTGCTGTAGGAGGAGAAAATCATTACCAAGCAACTTGGAAAGTAATAAAAGAGTTAATATCACTAGATACCAGTAGATAATGAGCAGAACCAATGGTTGGTGTTATGCCATAAACATTATGCTTCCATAAAACCTTCAACCCTGCATTCATGGCATAAAAATGAATTAATGGGGGCGATAGGGTTCTAGGTTTCTTTAGCCTAAACCTTTGAAGCTAGAATTTGGAATTGCCAAACAGAAAATGGCACCACAAGTTCAATGCATCTTATTATACAACCCACACAGCTGGAAACTGATAAAACTTAAAATGTTTCCAGACAGTGTATGAAAGTTAACGTGTTCAGCAGTTCAGCTGTTCGCATTACTGAGATGATGCCACACATGCTTTTTATAATGTCAACTTTATCTAGGAATAAGCTTGACAAACTTGTCACAGGATATTAAAGACAAGTCCTGTTGTTTAATATGAATGTATCTTAGCAGGACAAACAATACTAGCACATTATTTATTGTTTGAATATCTATACATCATCCTTGGTTTCATCAGAATTTAGGATGCAAGGCACAAGGTATAAAAGGCAATCCAACGCTATACACAAGACATACATCAGAAGATTCAGAAACCAGATTCATGTGACAAAAAAAAGCTGGAAATAAGCACTCGACCCATCAGTCAAGGTAACAAAATAAAAACTGATCTTTTAGACCTTTAAATGGGATCATACCATAGTCAAGGGCACCTACACGAGCACAAGCCTCCGACACTTTCATACAGAGATGGTCGTTGAAGTTTGCATTGATGCGAAGATTTGATAGTCTCTGCATCAATAAAATGTGTTAGTTTAAGATAGCTTCTAGTAACAGAACAATATAAAGGAGAAATATAAAGAACACCCTTGCCCATCTATGAACTATAACAACTGGAAAAAAATCTACTAACTATAAGGAAGAAGAAAGACAGACACACAAAACTGCTCATTTTATGAAATAGTTAGAATCTTCTTGAGTTAGCAATCCAAAAATATTCTGACATTCAATTGACATCATGATTCCAGACCATACAATCTTGTTCAATATGTATATTTAAAATAACCAATTGAAAATTTTGTCAATATGATCAACATATAAAGGAAATACTATGTTCACTCGGCTGAGTGAGCATCTCTGTCTCACAGAAATTAAGGGGAAAAAATCCTGGAAATCAAGATTTGATAGTTTCTTGTAATTGTCCCCACATGGGTGGTGGTACCAACAAATGAGCATCTGTTCTGATAATAATACTGTAGGATATACAGTGTATTAAGTTGGCTTTCCAAATGGTACACAAAAGATACGATGAACACAAGCATAGTGAGCCAGGGAATACGATGAACACAAGCATAGTGAGGCAGGGTAGAAGAAAGGTAACTTATTAGGAACATGGAGGGAACTTACAAATACTCTTAGCTTCTGCAAAATCTGAAAAAGAAGTTTGATGTCCTCCTTATTGGAGCAGCTACTGATCATTGACCACAACCATGCATTTGGAGGCATAGTCTGGGCTTCAACAGATTTCAACATTTTTTGGTACAGCTCTTGTACAGCTTCTGTGGCCATTCATGACATGAACAAATGGAAACATGGTATTAAGACAAATATTCAAAGGTGAACCTTAGGAAATTCATGATGCTTAAAGATAACCAGATAGAAACAGATGCATCAATTACATTTGGACCGAAATGCAATGAGACTGTTTAAATAAAGCTGATTGCTTTATGGATAAATATATGAACTATCTGGCATTGGGTATATTGGGACCTAGAAATATTCTGAGATGAGCGGACAAGAAAACCCTCTTTGGATTTGCCCAAGATCTTTGGAATTCATTTATTTCTTGCAGGGTTGGCTTGCTTTGGCTTTGGCGCATTTCTTGTAATGGGTTTGTATGGTCCTGGGATATGGGTGCCTGATCCATATGGACTAACTGGAAAAGTATAAGCTGGAAATCCAGTTTGGGGTGTAGAAGGTTTTGATCCTTTTGTTCCATACAAAATCAATTCACTCATTTCAAAAGAGAGGCAAAGTAAATTAACCCCAAAACGTAACTGATTGAACTATCTGTTTTACTTTGTGAAAATGTTTAAATTTATCTGCATAAATTCACCATAACATGACTACGAAATTCTACAAGCAAAAACAAAAGGTCAACCTCACAAATCTAGCAGAACCAACTGGAGTAAATTGAATATCAGATCATAACCTTCAATCGAGCATTAGACTATTAGAGTAAGAACAAAAGTTCTGCATTTCTGGATAATAGGCATGAATCACTTGCATGAGAATAGCTTAATAGAAAGACACTGTGAAGATTACCAGCAAAATGGTAAAGTACATTGATGAGTCCAGATGGTAGATGGCAGGCCAATACTTGAAAGAGAGATCCTTATATTTTTTTTAGACCAAAGATCATTAAGAGAGATCCTTATATTGCTAACTTCTTAATGGTACAGAAAAAAAATGCTATCTATCTCAGTACTGGATCTGAAGGCATCATCACACAGACACACACATATCAATAACTTACAATCATCTGTTAATATTAATTTCAACATCTGCTCAAGGTCTCGAGGGCATTACAGGAACGAAAAAGAACATTTATTATGAATATCACACTTAAATTGTCTAAGTTGACTGGTACTAGCTGGAACTTATGCATGCATGCATCATTGAAATAGCAAAAATACTACAAATGTTGCAGTTCGACTAATAAGGATCAGTGCTAAACACTCAAACTGAATAAGTAAACAGATGTAGCACACAGTGGAGAGGATTAATGGAGAACGGGAACAAAAAGTAATAGCAAGACCAGGGCAGAACACAGTGGTTCAAAATAACCTGTAGGGTGATCAGTTTCACTTGCTTCTGTCGAGAAGTGAGTTTTTGCCATGTGATAGCACACTGGTTTCTCACTCCACCATTGAGAAGTTATGGTTGGCAATAGCAAGTTACCTAATTTATCCAAAATTAATGAAGTTAGCACAGTTTAATCAATTCATACTACTTTAATGGAACGGATTGGTTTATAGAAAAGTGTTTCACTGCAACAGTTAAAGGTCACTTAGGCACTTAGCTCATGTCTCAGAGAAAATGCAATACTAAATTCATAGGAGCAACAAATGCTCAAGAAGGATCAGAAGCAACAGAATGATAAATGTAGAAACACAATTCCATACAATCGATAGAGACTTCTATGTAAACCAAATGGCCACACAAGCAAATGAAGGCTTTTTAGAAATACAGGGTATCTTCTATGATGAGCAATGCAACTATGCATTCCCTAGATACACTCGTATTGTCATTTTATTTTACTAGCTATTGGAATTGTCTAGTGACACCGGACCATAAGATCCAAGTGTAAACGCAGGTAGCGCTATGACTTCAATATTCAATTCACTATAGATCCAACACACGGTGGGGGGGGAGTCAGCAACTACAGATGAAATCATGAAATATTCAAGCAAACGTATGCTGCATTTGGTGGCCTAACTATGATCAGACGGTAAGGCAAACATAAAGCAGTGTAAGAAAATGAACCAAAACAGTTCACCATAAGGCAGCTGCAGAGTCAGTCTACTTTCAACTAACAATCCAGCACATTATCCACAATGCCTCGCCGAGAAACTTGTCACCCAGGGAACACAGACTCTAAACCATATAGCAATCATCAAATCCCCAAGCCCCCGCTAATTGATCGCAAACGACCTCAATCCTCAACAGCCACATAAAACTGCCGCCTAGTGTCAAAAACTATCACATAAGTCAGGCGCTCACAACATGTTCCAGAGCATGACGCACGGACGAACATTTCCATCGCCCTAAACCCTTAAACCTTCATGATCCATTCGGATGTCTCGATCCTCGCACTTTACCACTTGCCCTTACAACAGGAAAAAGCTTAAACACCATGAAACAACCCTCGAGACCATGCGGTTAGCACGCCATTCTTCGTGCCCACCACCAGCTCGACGAAATGCCGCGTCAGACAAACATGGAAGCGTCACACTGATGTCACCACAAGCAGATGCGAAAACAGATGCATTCGAGGTTAGAGAACTCACGGGGCAGGTGGGACGAGTAGCAGGAGGAGAAGCCCCTGGCCTGATGCGGAGAGGACGGCAAGCAGGGGAAGCCATTGAGATGGGGCAGGAGGACGAGCTCGGCGCCTGGTGCGCACCCGAGGTGAGGGGCGGAGAGGATGCTGGGGAGCCCGGAGGCCGCCGGCGACGCGAGGAGGCGGCGGGCGCGCGCGGCTGCGGCCTGCATGGCGGCTTCTTCCCCGTGCGGCGGCCGGAGGAGAAGCGCGGATGGGAGTCTGAGGAGAAAGGTCGTCGACCTAAGTTGGGCTGTGAGTTCTATTAATTAATTAATGGGTCAGCCTCATTTGGGCAATTGGGCTGGGCTAGATGGGCCGCTAACTGCATCTATCTCCGCATGCTGTTTCCCACCTCAACCTGGGCCGTACAATTTGATCACACGGTGGAATGAGGTCCACGATCCACTTAGGTAGGATGTATCTATAGTATACAGTGACTCGTGCTTCCATGTTTTGTTTAGAGAAGCCAAAAGTCAATATAAATACTCAGCTTTTCAAATTGGTTTTTTTATTTCTCTCGCTCTTGTCTCGCTCTAATATAAAGCAGGAGGTCATGGGTGCATCATACATCACACTCCTCTCACCCCGCGTACGTATCTCTTCCTCATTTTACCCCCCGCTCATATCATTCTTTTTAAAGTTATTATTTTCAGACACTACTATTTGTCTTTAGTCAAAAGCTATCAACCGCAACCAATACGAACATCCTCTCCTACAACTGCATGACAAAAAAATCATATATGCAATTTGACATTGGCTCATACTGTCTCATTGCATATGTGAGTATATATTCCTTCAATTATTTCCAAGTTCAAATCTCTTAACAGGCTTGGCTGCTGTGGAGGGATGGCAGATGAATGGCACGAGCTGATCGATGGATGTTTGGGAGACGGATATTATCCGGCGATGAAAGGATGCATGCAGGCGGCGCTCCTGTGCGTGCAGGAAGACGCAGGGGATCGCCCTGCCATGGATGGTGTGGTTAAGATGCGAAGCAACGAGAGCGCGAGCCTGCCTGAGCCAAAGCAATCGGCCTAATTCATCGTACGTCCCAGCGGCGCGGACGCCACCGTCGTCATGCAACGTAGGCATAAGTATGATCGATCACGTTACCAAGATAAGCCGGCAGGCATGTACTCCATATGAATCGACTTGATGTTTGGGGATGTAAATATAACAGATTAATGTAAAAAGTAGATCGACGCGCGTGCCCTTAATTTATATTCTAGCTTCAACTGAAATCAGGGGCTTTTCACTTGAAAAATAGAACAACTTTCAAATCGTTAACTGGCAAACGGATACTTTTAGAGAAGTTTGAATCAATACACTGAAATTACCCGTAAAGTTTCAAATCTGACAGCACGCCGCACATCCAGGGGCAGAGCCTAGTGGGCCGACCGGAGTTATAGGACATCCAAAAATATTTTTGCCTGGATCATCACCTCCTGACCATATGTGAATCCCTACATAAACTCGGTATATCTAGTCCCTTCTTTAAAGCCTAACGAAATCAACTCCCAGAAACCAGACATAGCTCACAAGGAGCCTCCGCTATCCCTCGGCCTATGAGGCAACTATAGCATATCGACCAAGTAGCCAACCCTTGAGCCAGCCTAAGAAGGAAGACCACAACTCGTCACAGCGCCCATTCGATTAATCTCGAAGCATGTTGCCCCACAGCAGACCTCGATGCATGTTCACCTTGCGCAATTGGCTAGGAAGTGTGCACCACGCCTGCCATGTGGTTGCACCCAGCAAGGTAGCGATAGGGTCTCCGGGAAACAAAATAAATTGGCGCCGCCGACTGCTCTCGCCTACCATATCGCCATAGTGTCGCTAGGTTCCTATTGCCTCACGTCCTCGCCGATTGAAGGAAGCTTAAACCCATCCATCAGTATTTACTTTGTTTTAAATTTTTCTCAATTTTTCTGGTTTGCTTCAAGAACAGAGGCTAATTTTGTGAGTTAGGGTTTCAGTGTAATATTTGTTTAATTTTCATCGAATTATGATCATAATCCATGTGCTCATATCTAACCAAGCTTTGGATTTGACTACAACGTCAAGTAAGTAAGCCACTAGTCATATTTTTTTCACTATATTATTCTTGAACTATTGAATATACCAATATCTAATTGAGTTTTCAATTAATCAGGGTGATGGTTTCATAAGTGATAACCTTGTTTACTATGTAGAGAAATAAGAATGGAAGAAAGTTATCGATGATGGTATGGTTCATCATTTTTTATGAACTTGAAAGAATGTAAATACTAAGAGGTAATACATTTACTTTCATTCGATTATTCTACTATTTTTTTACTCAAAAAATTTAAGTAATTTCATTCCTTTTTAAAGGACATTAAGGTCAATGGTATATTTTACCAATGTTAACCAACTTTGTTTGTGGTTTCATCCTTATTTCTTTCATTTTGCTGCAACTAACAAATATTATTAGTAGGTGTTTTCATTTGGTAAGCATTTTGAATGCTACTTCTTTATCATCAAACGTTGTCATCAGTTAAGTTGAAATATTGATGCTACAAATTATCGGACATATTATTATTTAGTATAATATTATTTAAAAATTATATATGTTGTTACATGTATGACAAAGTAGTGAACTTGATCATTTTTATTCTAGTTTCGTCCCTACGCACACCAAGTGAGCTCCGTCGAAAACCCTAGTCCCTACTTGATCCCTAGGTGTGCCCACGGGCACAACGGCGATGACTAAGAGACGGTGGCGTGTGGTGGATTGGCCGGGGAGGAGGAAGAGATGAACTCGGCAACGGCCAGAGGAGTAGAAGCGAGCGGTGGCGGCGCGGCGGTGTTGAGGAAGGGAAGCGGGGTCGAGAACGCTGGGCTGCTCCTTCGCTGGACCTCTGCTAGCTGCTTGTGCGTTTTCGCGGTCTGATTTCTATGGGCTTCGAAGTGACCACAACGATTGGCTAGTTAAGAGGGTACGTAGCTATGATATGGGCAAATGGCCGTCGATCAACCATCCATCTCCACATTCAGAAGGACTTTTTTGTTTACTTTAGCATGTGTGTGTTGTTCAGAAGACAGAGAGTGCTGGCTACAAATAAATCACATCGCATATCAACAGAAGAACTGAAGAAGCATCAAGTTTTTATTATAGCTTATGCAACAGCAATGGCAAAAAAACAATTGTTTATTTCTGTACATGCACATTTGCCCGATTACAAAGACATGATCGATGCATCACATATAATACATTTACGAATGTCGACAATCACCACACAAGAATTAAACACAGTATATATTAGTTAGGGACAGAGTCTTTAGGCACGTCCAATCTCACGGTCTGACCTCCTCCACCTGGCGCGGCCGGCACGCACACGGACGCCATGCACTGCATGACATGTAAAGCATCTGCAACAATCACGTACACGCACACAGCACAATCACATGTACGGTATGCATGCACGGACACTACTCCTCCGGCCGGTGATTCCTCACCTAGCTCATCATGTCCTTGATGAGATCAAAGTGCGGGTAGTCATTGACCATGGAGTCTTCCTCCGCACAACGGCTGCATTTCCCAGCCGAATCCTCGCCGCCGGCGGGTAAGGGCCCCCGTGCCGGCACGGTGGTTGCAACAGGAGCAGCGCCGGCGGGAGACGAAGGAGAAGAAGCGCCTGCGTCAGAGTACAAGCGAAGCCTATTCGGCGTGGCCTGCACGATCAGATCAAACTGGCGAGGATCAGTAGTCGAAACCGCGGGAGGAGCGCGCTGGAGTATACGAGGCGGCGGCGCCGGCGGCTGCAGGACGACCGGCGCCATCACCGCGGCGTCCTCGTCCCTGAGCTCCGCGGTGAAGTGCGCGAAGAAGCAGATCCGGCGCGGGCAGCGCGGGTCTGCCTCGCACATGCGGGTGCGGAACCGCGACGGGTGCAGCCACAGCTCGAAGACGCCGTGCGCGTACCGGCAACGCAGGCCGCGGTCGCAGCTCGGCGCGGCGCCGAGCTGCGGCGCGCGGTAGTCCGGGCACGAGACGGCGACGTACGAGAAGCGGCGCGGGTCGCGGCGGCGCGCGCGCTCGCCCTTGTGCGCGTACGGGCACGCCGTCCAGTCGTGGCTGCACGGCTGCGGGCACCGCTGCACCTTGTAGACGTACACCCAGAACTCCTCCGACATGGAAGCCCACAGCCGGTGGCCCTGGTGAGCCCACGCGCCCCACCTGGTGGGGTCGGCGAGGAACACGCCATGGCTGTGTGCGAGCCCAGCAGCGCCGTCCCTCTGTCCAAACACAGTAGACATGGCCATCTTTATGCTAATACAATAACGCTAGCTAGATTAACAGATTAATTGCTAGATATATATGCACGCATGTTTCTAGTGTATAGGCTATGACTGTGA
This sequence comes from Dendrocalamus sinicus, assembly GCA_036346575.1. NCBI lineage: Eukaryota > Viridiplantae > Streptophyta > Magnoliopsida > Poales > Poaceae > Dendrocalamus > Dendrocalamus sinicus. Next base: position 1,548,541 of record CM070660.1, on the reverse strand, counting down.
AGCCATGTCCTTATGCGACTGTGCATGCAAAGGAAGAAGAGAAGACATAGGTGGTTGTGGTGCTTTTTCACTTGTGTTTTGGGGTGTGTGGCTACTTGCCTTGCTTGCTCATCTACTTATAGTTTCATGCAAGGGAGGTTGCGACGATTTTACTCATACCATGCCAGGCATACATGGAGATGTGTGTGCGTTAAGTTGTGGGCAGGGTGTGTTTATAGGGATGCAGTGCTTGGCACTGAGCGAGTCGGCTGTTTTGTCTCGTACCCATTTTGCTTCTAAAATAGTGTTGACTTTTGGCTCTTGGATATCTTTAACTGACATCTAGACCCTTCCTCTCCTAGGAAAGGAGACTTTAGCCCGATTTTTTTTGGCTTTTCAATCAATTTTTAACTTGAGATCTATCAATTATAATCAAAATACATTAATTATAGTCCAAAAGAACGGCCTTACAACCCGCTCATTTGGCCTGAAATTTAGTGACTTATGACTGAAATTGCACTGTAACTAATGATGGCTTATTTGACAAAATTAAATTTTTAAAAAAATTAAAAATAGAAAAAAATAGATTAGCCTATCACGTATAATGCAAACGAATTCAGAAAAAAAACCAGCAAAAAAGCTCAAAAAAAAGTAAAAAAACATAAAAAGATAAAATTTAAAAATAATAATAAATAAGTTAGAAGTCAGAAGCTCAAATCGAAATAAACGAGGCCTTAATATGAGACTATCCATGTATGATGTACCATGTTGTTTTGTGGTGGGCACTGGCAGGGGTGACCACGTAGGAGCAACTTGTCCGGTGCCAATGTGCTAGAGATGAACAATGGAGATGGTGTGCATGTGTACCGTGTAGCGCCTGGTGTGGCTGAGCCTTCGTATGAGTAAAGTAAACTAACTGGCCTGATGTACGTGTTATGGAGTGTCTTATTAGTCCAACGTGTAAAATAACGTACATCCAAATCAAGAGTTTCACTAAATTGGGCAAAGCCTGTGTTGGTTTTTCCCTTTTCTTTTTAGAAGAGATCTAGGGTTTTCTTAGAAGGTTGGTGATCAATAATGACCATTGAGAATTTTAGAGAACTTACACGTTGCATGAAACATACAAGTATAATGCATTACGATGTAATTTGCGAACCACGCGGGCGATCAAGTTTACATATCTTTTTAATACACTGAGGATCGACATGCTGCACTACAAATTATTCCAGGCATACCAACTATTTACGATTATACTTGAAAAATCCACAATTACCATACTCAAATATGAATGCTACCGTCTCAAGCTACATAAATCCCTGTTTGGAATATGGTAATTTTTCTAGATTCCGGCTGGAATTGAATTGTTTCCTGTGATAAAATTCTAACAAAATTTTTGCATTCGAAACATGCAAAGGAAAGTAAAATTAAAAGGGATTCCAAGGAAGATTTTTTTTATATAAAGGAAGAAACCTACACCATGGCATACAAGCGTGATACCTTTCCTCGAAGGAATTAAATCTTTGCATAAAGGGCCACTAGATAGCAGAAGACATCGATCTGTATCTGTACTACTTAAAAGAAAAAGTTGGTGACTGATACTTTCTTTCTGTCCTCTCCTCACGTAACGATTTGCGCCTACAAGTGGCGCTAGAAATCTTGATTTCCTTTTGCTTCCGCCCCCAGCTCGCTAACTCTCTCGATGGTGTTGCCCCCAAACTCTCCATCCTCTCCTCGACTCCTAACAGTGCCACATCCCCTCGTTGCCACCTCCCCGCCGCATCCGTCGGCCGCCTCCTCTCCCCATCTACCCGTTTCCGCCTCTCCACCTTAGCTGCTGTTGTCGCCACAGTGGCAATATATAACAGTGTGTTTGGATGGGAGCCAAACCCAGCCATACCAAATAATTGGTATGCCATATTTTTTGGCCGCTGTTTGGGTGGGTGCCAGAACTTGGCTCACCCCAACGTAACCTTGGCATGCCCATTAGAGTTTTTGCCAAAACCCGGAGCAAGCGAGCACGCAAAAGCTACTCCAAAAACTTGGCTTGCCCCAGGGGAATCTCACGTCGATAATATCCTGTGCAGCCCACTTTCCCCTCCCCTTCTAGCCCCGTTGTCCTCGCCACTAGATGCCCCTCTGTTGAATCAAGCGCTGAGACTTGCCGATACCAACCGCCGGTGGGGCTCCTCTCCTCCTTCCCCAACCACTGAGGTGCCCTCTCGCATACATCTAGAGATCTCGAGCTCATCCCATACAAAATCCGGTAAGCCTCACATCTGCAACATTGCGATCTACAGAGGATTGGTTTATCCCGTGTGCTAGACTGTGCTGGTATCTTCCCCCTCCTCTTGCAGCCCTGTTGTCCTCACCGCTAGATGGTCGTCCACCCAATCAAGCATCGAAACTTGCTAGTATCACCCACCGGTGGGGCTCCTCTCCTCCTTCCCTGTGAGCTGCTGCGATGGTTGTGAGGAGGAGGAAGATGATGGTGGCAAGGGCCAGGAGTGAGCTGAGCCCACGAGCCATGAAGTGGGCAGATGGGAGAGGAGGTGACGGGCGAATGCGGTAGGGAGGCGGCGCTGCTGGGAGTTGAGAGTGATAGCGCGAATATTGCTTGACTTCAACTAAATAACAGGAGTACAATTTATAGACCTCTACCGAGGATCTTCCTCTACCTGATTTATAGAAGCAAGATCAGGTAGGAGATTCGGGAGACCAGGCGCATAAGGAGAGGCTGGGCGGGAAAGACTCAACCGCCAGCCACCTAAATATAGAAGGGGATCACCTAAACAGGGAAAGAGATAAACTCTAAACTCTAACAGAGAGGATGGAGAGGGGGAGGCGGCGACATATGAGGTGAGGAGAGAGAGAAGTGGGTAGATTGGAGAGGAGGAGGTGGGTGGATGCGACGGGGAGGCAACACTACTGGGAGTTGAGAGGATGGAGAGGGAGAGGGGAGCAACAGTTTGAGAGAGGGGGAAATAGAGGAGTGTTGTGGGAACTGCTATGTGTGATGTGGGGCTGCTATGTGTGTTCAAAAGGTTGGTCTAGATGCTTCCTGGTCATATCCAATGGCTGTACAGGGTTGAGGGAGAATGCACCAACGGCCACCAACTCGTACTTTTAAGGAGTAAAGATATGGTGCATATATGTGTACGTATTTAGTGAGAAAATACATGCCCATATTTCATAAGGCCTTTGTGCCTTTGCAAAATTTCTCAACATGTGTTAGGGGAAGTACACATGTGTGTGTGAGTTGTGTGTATCTGCCTTGTACCCTTTAACTAGTTACATACCCGTGCATTGCAACGAAAAAACAAGATATCATATCTTTGATAACTATAATCTAATCATTGGTATCGTGATACATATATCAGTAAACATGAGAACATTAATTTTTCGTATGATGTGGGGACAAAAGGAGCGTGTTATGTGCATAAGAGGGAAGGACGATCGATAAACTCCCTTTTATATCTTTAATATTATAAAAGTGTGAGTTGGTGGTTGGTCCATTCTTCCTCCTCTCTTCTCAGCCATCCGATTTGATCTGGACCATTCGCCTCTCTCCTCCTCTCTCTCTCTCTCTCAGGATACAACCGTCCACCCCTCTACTTTCCCCATCTCCTCGTGCATTCTGGACACCCTTCTATCTCTGTCGTTTGCTCTCCAATGTTTGATGTGTGAAGTTAGCCAGTCAATAAGTTTTATCTCACTATTTTTATGGTTTTGTTACAACGTACGAGCCTCTAACTAGTTATATTAGTAGGGAAACTGGCAGGCGGTCAGCTCCCTCGTCTTTCGCGTGGAGGAGGCTGTATCCTCCACGCGAGGACGACCGACAAGGCCATCAGCTTCCTCGTCGCAGCCTCGCTGGGCGTGCAGTGGGTGCGCGCGCGGCGTCATCTGCTTTCGGTTGTGCAACTCGACAAATCTCACCAGTTTCTTTCACCAGTCCCGCTGCCGCGTCCGCGGCCTGCGTGCGTGCAGATGGACGCAGCGCGCGCGCATGCAGACGTGGGGTGCAGGCGCGCGGCTAGCTAATTCCTCCCGGCGTGGCGTGCGCGTTGCACTTGCGACACGCATGCATGCATGGCGCCGTCGATCTCCACTTCCTCGCTTATCCCACTTGTGCGAGCAGGCCATCTCATCTGCGTGCATATATGCGGCAGCAGCGGGCGTCGTCGTTTGTCCGTGGCTGCGTCGCGTCGCATGCACCGTCGGTGCTTTGTCGCTTGTAGGTTTCGTGGCCCTTCAGTTTTAGTTTTTACCAGAACGTATAGTAGCTAGGTAATCGGACAAACTACCCAAACTCAATTTGAGAAATCTGCTGAAGCAGCTACCCTGATCACAGCCTTATATTTTTCATGCAACTCGATACCACGCACGCAGATATCATGCTTCGCATGCGACCCAGGATCGGCAAGGAGACATGCTTATTAGCGATGTGAGATCATCAGAGCCAAGTAAATGTCTGTACCCATGGGATTTTGCCATGGCTGTAAGCCTGTAACTTAGCACATTCGACCTGCACGGTCGTCCTCAGGAGGACAGCTGCTTGGGCAGTTTTTCCGGCCCACCACTTGACTAGAGATTTTTTTTAACTAAGATCGATAACTTTTAGTTTTAACGTAACCGTTAAGCGTTCGCGGTACACTTCTGAGTAAGGTGGAAATAGATCGGATACAATCGAATAGTCTCAAATATGAATATAAATCTATATTTTTAAAACGAATACGAATACAAATTCGAATATTTTCAAATACGAATACGAATATTCTCGAATACGAATACGGATTTTCTCGGATACGAATATCGGATAAAACGGATTTGTAGCGGTTTTGCCGATTTTTCACCGGTTTTTGACCGGTTACCAGTTTTAAACCGCCTAAATTCAAATTTTGAATCACAAAATTCATACGAATTTTTCATGGGTTCTAGAAACGGATCGAATACGAATCGAATAGTCTCGAATACAAATACAGATACGAATATTCTCGAATACGAATATTTTGAAATACAAATTTTACTCGGCATATTTATATTTTTTTAGATATAAATATCGAATAAAACAAATTATCTATTACCGTTTTTCATCCCTACTCCCGAGTCCGATAACACCCGAAGCACCAGCACGGCATGGACCGCTTTCCCGCCGACCAATGTGGACAGGGCCGAGCGTCGCGCGCGGCGGCAGCGGGCTGCCGCCGATTTCTCCGCACCGCGTCTCCGCTGGGCCTCTAGTCCAGGGTTTCGAAGATGTCCGTCCGTTCAGACGGCGCCTACGTTTTCCCGTGCGTCGTCGTCACATCACATGGACCCTGCTGGATCTGCAAGGGACGTCCACCTGCGCAGATAGCACCCGTCCGCGCCCCATGATGTTTTGTCACTTCCCTCGACGACTTCTGATTTCTGAACGAGCGGTGAGGTAACGAGGAGGGGTCACTCACCACTAGTCGTTGCAGTAAGAGCAAGTATTATAAGAGGCTATAAGCTGGCTGTATGCTAAGGTGGAAGAGAAAGAGGAGGAGAGAGAAGAGATGTGGGCTGTAAGTTTACAGCCAGCTGAAGCACAAGAATCAAGAAACTTTATGAGAGGAAGGGGTAGGTCATACAGTCTTCAGCTGGCTGTAACTACTATATGAGTGGGCTGTAAGTATCCATACAGCCAGCTGAAGGCTGTATTATAAGACTTGCTCTAATCAGAATCGTAATAAGTAACTTGATGCAAGAGTTGTCCTTGCAATGATCGTCACGTGCTATTTCAATGGTTTGTTCTACTCAAATACTCCCTTGAATATGACTTTTTATGAACTTCAATGCATGACTTTAATTCTGATTTATTATCATAATATACTAGTAAAAATAATAGAAAATATATATTATAAAAGAATTTCATAAGCCAAATCTAATGATATTATTTTTATGTAGTCAATCTATATACTTTAATATATGTTAATAGTCAAAGTTTGAAAAGCTTAATCGTACGGAAACCACAGGGATTTACATTTGTGGACAAAGGAAGTAGGTTGTTGGTCTACTGATTAGCTAGGGCGGATTCTTTTGTGCTTAAAGACTAAAGTTAGCTTATACTTGCACTGTCTATAGTAACTAGCTTTTAAATGGTACGTTTTTTAAGATGAGGTTAATAGGAAAATTGTAGTAAAAGATATACTGAGTTCAGCTGTACCGGTCAAAATCACATGTGACTATTTCTTTCTCATAAACAACCAAAATTTAAATATTTAAATTACAAGCCATCAGCGAAAAAAACTTACCCTAGATCAAACAGCAATGTGTACTGTTGACAAATCTCTGCCTGAAGATGCTGGGAAACACAGCTAGATTCGTTTGCATGATGCTAATGTTCTGTTTTTTTTCCGTAGTAACGCGATAAAATACTTCTTCTCCTCTTCTGGGCCTACCATCAATCCAGACCTTGGGAGCATATTCTCTCTCCCCTCCCTGCAAACACAGCGCCCAGAAAGCGACTCCCAGCCCAGGCAAGGCGCACACTCTTCTTCCCCCTGCACTAAAATCTCAGCAAGCACCAGCCGTTTCTTGGCTCCTCCATTCCTCCCATTTTGTTCATCTAATCTCTCTTTCTTGGCATTTGGAGCTCCCATAAGGTCAAATTCTTTGCCCCGAAGGCCCCCCGAATTTTTGGTCTTCTTCTGTTCATGCGAGGCCATAGCCCGGTTTCTTATTTGATTCTGCAATTGCTGCTACTTTCTTTGTCTCTGCATTCCGGCGCTCCTAAGGTCCATGCTTCCTTTCATTTGACGGGAGTTTGATGATGTTTCTGTAGGTTCATGGAGAGGTGGACATGCGTCTGTGTGGTGGCTCTGTTGCTCTTGCTGTCTACTGCTTCTCATGGAAGAGGTAGTTTCATGTGATTCTTTGTCCTCAATATCCAATTTTGTTTTTTCCCTGTCACTGTTCTGAGCTTGCAAGAATGAGGTAACTTTAAGAATCAGGCTATTTACTGTGTTCGTACGGTTTTTTCGAATTATCAATGTATGCGCAAACATCTGAAAAAGGTGTAATTTTGTCTAGAGAAAAGGGGCAACTACTGGCTAACAGATAAAATTGCCTGGTTTCTTGTCTTCACAAAGTTCTGAGTGTCGGTTGGGGGCAATGGCAAGCAACTGGACTAATTTACTGCACTTACTGATTGTTATGATTGGGGAGTAGGTGGGTGACAGTTGAAGTTTCCTGCTGCCTTGCTAGTGGACTATAATGAAGCTATAAATCCTAGAAAGGATGCCATGGTTGGTGGCCCTCAGAAAATAACAAGATTAAAAAAAATAAAAAAGATGAGTTGATGAACTATGACAGGTTGACAGCATAGAACCGTTAGAGATTCTTTTGGAGCTTGGTCTTGCTGAGGAGTCTAGTATGTTAACCACATATCAGCCTTACCTTAATATTCATGAAGTCCTCAACTAATTTCTTGCTGTCAATCTGTTCAAGGATTCTGACATCCTCTATTTCAATTGGCGTGTTTTCTGATTTCATAAAACTTGGTTTCAGGATTCTAGAATAGGTGAAATTGAAATATCTATTCTTTTTAGCTTGGCTTTCACCGTTGCAAGCTTAAGCACTCTTGGTGATTAGTACATGCTGTATGCCAACTGCCAGATATTATATGTGCAACTTGCTTGGAGTGGGATTGTATTGCATTGTGAATTAACTTAACTGATTGAACTCGTTTATTGTGTTAGCTATTTTCATTGGGTTCGGTTTGTGCGGTAACCTTTAGTTAGCACACATTAGCAATACTTTTTGGGCATGAATAGTTGTTCTTCATATGGAAGTACTGACTTGGAGAGTTTAAGACTGAGCTTAAAGCTACCATAAGTTTACCAGGCCAGAGAAGGTGCCATTTGAGTCACCCCTCCTATAAGGTTAAGGACATTTAAATTGAGAAGCTGAAATAGATTTCCCTTCAGTTATGACTATATGGGGCTCAACCACCTAGTCTAAGCATGTCCAGACAGGGTCAGGGTCATTTATCTGTTTTTTTTCATTTGTCAGATTGGTTTATTGTTGAAGTTAATGTTGGTCCATATGCTGCATGTCGTCTTATAGTATTGTAGTTTAGCAATATTTGTTTTCAGCAACAATAAAGCTTTTTGTCCCTAACAAGTTAGGGTAGATTAGGAATAAAATATCCTCAAGGTTAAAGAAACGATAATCTTGTAATAAAACCTACAAGTCAAAAGTAGATTTTGTCTGCATCCTGCTATCTGAGCAGAGAGCTTAAAACACTGCTTCTAAATCTTTTTCTTATGTCATGGTTCAGGTACGTAGTCGCTAACTTCCATGCGCTCCTATCCAAAGCTAATATTTGTCTTCAAGCTTTCATACTAATGCAATCGAGTAAACCAACTGTTTTCATTATCACAGAGCGTTGTGTCACGAATTGTGGGCAGAGTTTGATCTATAACCATACTCTTGCCAAGACTCTTGTGGAATATGCTTCTGCTGTAAGTTAAACTTTTCCACATTATTTTATTACATGTGCAGCGTGTATTCTAAATGGGACTTATTTCATCTTTAAATTGAGTCTTCATAAGTCTACTGTGTTTTTAACTAAATATTATCTTTGGTATTGCATAATTTCAATTGTTTTCTCTTTTCATATGAAAATAAACTTAAGCCAATGGTTATCTGTTGTCTTTAGGTGTATATGACAGATTTAACAGCTTTGTATACATGGACATGCTCAAGGTGCAATGATTTGACTCAAGTAAGAAATCTTCAAGTTTCTCTTCCATTCATATTTATTTAAAAGTTTGTTATTTGCTTTCCTAAAAAGAAAACTGTGCAAAATTTTAAAGCATATATTGTTACTGATGGTTAGGTGCAACAGCCGTTCAACTATTCATTTTTGGGATCTGTCATTTCTCTCAATGTATTTTCCTATTTTCTATAATTTTTTTCTGATATGGCCCGGATAAATTAGTTACTACTTTTGATATGGTTGCTTACTTTTGAAATAGGGCTTTGAGATGAGATCTCTAATTGTGGATGTGGAGAACTGCTTGCAGGTTCATATCTTACCAAATTTCAAATTAAGTTGTCATAACTTTTCCATGATATAGGTTATTTATCAAGTCCATTAAGCTTCTAATGAATTTTCCTTTCTATCACCTGCCATTCTATGGATGAACAATGTAGCAGGCATTTGTTGGTGTAGCTCATAATCTGAATGCAATAATCATTGCAATCAGGGGGACTCAAGAGAACAGGTACTTGAGCTAATCGCACATGCTTCTAGTGTTCTCGATTATACTGATTTTGCTCTGTGTTACACTGCTTCTATTCGTGGTTCACCTGTGATTTATATTTAGATTTGCTTACTCAGTGTGCAGAATTGGATCAAGGACTTGATATGGAAACAGCTTGATCTAAGCTATCCAAACATGCCTAATGCAAAGGTTATTGCCAATGAAGTGTTTGTGTCTCTTTTTTTAAAAAAAGGACATATGTTCAATTTTTTCTAAAAGCTTTCTACTACCCTGGTTAAAGGTGCACAGTGGCTTTTTCTCCTCCTATAATAATACAATTTTACGTCTAGCTATCACAAGTGCTGTTCACAAGGCAAGAAAGTCATATGGAGATATCAGCGTCATAGTTACAGGGCACTCGATGGGAGGAGCTATGGCTTCCTTTTGTGCGCTTGATCTTGCTGTAAGTACGCCAATGTCCAAACCTTTACAAATACATCTAGTGTCCAGACTCTTATAAATCCTTCTGTATTGTAATGTTGTTATCAAGTTCTTTTATTAACACAAATAATTCTCTCTCTCTCTCTCTGCGAGAAAAAAATATTTCTCATTTTTTACATTGTTTATTGTGCATGATGTTGATTTTTGTTCTTTAAACTCTATCCACAGATCAATCTTGGAAGTGACAATGTTCAACTCATGACTTTCGGTCAACCTCGTGTTGGCAATGCTGCTTTTGCCTCTTACTTTGCCAAATATGTACCCAATACAATACGAGTGACACATGGACATGATATCGTGCCACATTTGCCACCTTATTTCTCCTTTCTTCCTCAACTAACGTACCACCACTTCCCAAGAGAGGTATATCTTGCACATGAACTTCGGAAAAATACTTTCTCGTATACTATCTTGTCCCTGGCCTTCATCTCTAAGTTATCGTTATGCTTATTGATACATAACATATTAAGGATATTTATGATATTCCCTAGTGTTCTAGGGTTTAGTCTTGTATGTATTTCGTACACTCTATATACTTGCCCCTTGGGCTATTGCAATAAATCATGTGCAAAGGTATTGATTGAATTTAACATTCTGCTGCACCAGTCATTAGTTTTTTTATTAATGATTGGGATTAATTCCTTATATGCCACTGGAATTTTGGGAAATCTCTGAATGTGTCATTGACATGTGGGGATCTAGGCCCACATGTCAGTGAGGCAATGAGTGACATATAAGGGATGAGGTAAACTTTCAGTGGCTTCACCCGACTACATTTCTCCCCAAGACCAAGCCTGTCACTAATGCTACATGTAAATCAATTTGGAAATATTCTATTAGATAAGTGACACTACAACCTGATACACAAATGATAGACTCGTTGTTCAAATTTCAGGTATGGGTCGATGATTCTGATGGTAACACAACTGAACAGGTTTGTGATGACAGCGGCGAAGACCCAAACTGCTGCAGGTTTAATGGCTGATACCTTCCTGGCGGCTCAGCTGTAGTTTCTCTTTAGCTTTTAGTTCTAACATTCGCCCCCTTGTTTATTTCCCTAGGTGCATCTCCATATTGAGTTTGAGCATTCAGGACCATTTCACATACCTGGGAGTAGACATGGAAGCAGACGACTGGAGCACCTGCAGAATCATCACAGCTCAAAGCGTTAATAAATTCCAAAAGGATCTCGCCAGCAACATTATCATGACAAAGCATGATGTCGATGTCTCCATTGTAGAACCTAGGGTGCAGACAGATTGGAGCATTTCTGGATAGCCTAGGACATTCATCTTATCCAATTTAGAGCAAAGGATGGAGCCTTGTTTTCTCTCAAAGATGAAGGCTTCGGTTAGAGAATTTCATTCAGATTGGGATGTACAGAGGGTTCTTTTTATAGCTTTGTGAATATGTAGAGACGTATATAAGATCTGTTTTTTTTTTTTTGCTTCAGCTTATAGATTTTGGTTACGGCTTATGGTTTTTGGACTAGTCATGATAGAGAGTACGGAGTAACAAAAACCCGCGTACGTTTTTGACCGATATAAATGAAGTTGTTACATTGTTTATTACAATCAATTTGCAGACCTCAACTTAAAATACACTTCGTTTAAAAGTTAATTATTATAGAAAGTCGAAATGTAACTTGTAGAAACTAAAAAAAAGAGGTCCATAAAATGATAGGTTCATACTTCATAGGCCTTGGTTTCTAGCTGATGCATGAATGAATGTTTCTGTTTATGCATCTTGTAAAATGAAATAAATGTTTCTATTTATACATCTTGTAAAATAAATAAAGCAAGAACAGTATCCAGACGTGGTTTCTATACAGGTAGTATTTGCTGCTCTGTAAGAAAAAAAACTTTTAATGTTCCTAGCTTCTGGCGGCAAAATGAAGTGGGCGTACCATCCATTAAAACAAAGATTAGCAGTAGGAGTTCATTGCTAGAACTTTGTGAAACTGAAAGTTTTTTTTTTGGGGAGACTGTGAAACTGAAAGCTGAGCACCAAATCAATTGCTTGTGCTGTCGATGCTGCACATTCGCATATGGAGCTGCAGATTATTTCGCTGTATCATTTTTTTTTTAAACGAAATTTCTCTGTAACATATTGAGCTTGCTAAACTCAAAATTCAGTGAGAAGGTTCAGAGTTCAGATAACTCTGCTATTCTACGGAGATTCAGGTACTCCATCAATCAAAACGTACGCAGGTCGTCCTCCTCAAACTCGCCAAAGCCAGCCTCACGGTCGTCGCCGTCAACGCCGAACTCCCAGGAACTCGTCCTCCCCTTTCTGTACCTGCGATTCTTGATCTTGCAACCGTCGGCCAAAGGTCCGCCGCAAGCCGCGCCGCATATTTCACCCTTACCTGGCGATGAGCCGATGAATTGCCCAACTAGACGTACTCGATCGCAAGAACCTCCTGGTCCCTCACGCCGCCGCCGCCGCCCCCACTCGCCGGAGCTCCACCGCCGCCCAAGCATCCTGTCTTGCGTCCCTCCCCGGCAGTGACAGATTTGTAATACAAAGCAACTGCATGGTCCCTTCTATAAAATGTTTCGGATGATATGACCGTACGATATTAATTGAACGGCCTTGCTATAATGGGACTCCAAACAACATATTTTGCTATAATAGAACTTCTAACGTTGACATCGCTAAAATGACACCCGAAACATTGGCTTCTCGTAATACATGACATTTGGCTCTTTTAATTCCAATGTTCGGGTATTTCAAAATACCCGAACATTAGAATTAAAAGAGTCAAATGTCATGTATTACGAGAAGCTAATGTTTCGGGTGTTATTTTAGCGATGTCAATGTTAGAAGTTCCATTATAGCGAAACACGTTGTTTGAAGTTCCATTATAGCAATTTTCTCCATGATGGCGAATTTTCTGCGCGATCCACTTCAGAGCCATAAAAGAGAATACAAAATAATTCGAGGATTCATTCCGAAATAACCCTCCGACAACCGCTCCGCCTCAATCTGGCCGCTCAATTTGACTGGACGGCCGTGGAAGCCCAGATTTGGATCGATCTAATGCAGAGAAGGTGTAAATAATAATGCGGACTATCCTAAAGGTTCCATATGTAAAAGTGCCTACATAAGGCCTTAGTCTGCAATCGCACTATAGCAAATATTAATTTTTTTGACAAAAATAAGAAATAATAATAATAAAATTGAAAAACAACACTATATCTTTGAAACAATATAAATGAATAAAAAAATTAAGAAGCTAATATATCAAAAGTATCTGAAACTGAAGCTGTATCCTGTATGAAGCCGGTCCTTAGGTGCTGCTCGATTGGGTTGAAATAAGATGATTTATGGTTAAAATTACACTATAGCGGATTGAAATTGCACTATAACTGACTTATTTGGTATAACTATATTTAAAAAATTTAAAAATAAAAAACAGGTTAGTCTATCACGGATAATGCAAACGAATATGGGAAAAAACCGATAAAAAAATTTAAAAACCAGAAGTCAGAAAAAGACAAAATTTATGAATAAATAAAAAATAAACCAAAAACAAAATCTACCAACAACTTCTGGCTTGGGAAGCTTGCTTCTGACTTCGTATGACAAAAATCCGTTCGAAACAGCTTCTTCACGCGACTTTTTATCTCTCTCTTTATATTTTTCATTTTTTGAATTATTTAGAAAGATATAATAATGGTTTTAATTTTCTATTTTTTATTTATTTTCATTAATTGAATATATAAAAAGGGTAACCGTCACTATAGTATTATTTTAGCCAACAGACATAGCACTTTAGAACGGAGACTTAGGCCCTATTTATTTTAGCTTCGACTTCTTGCTGGAATAAATACATTAGCTTCTTAATTTCGATTTTTGCTCTTTTTTTCTTTTTCAGTTTTTTCTTTTTCTTTTCCCTCCTTTTTCCTTTGTATTGTATATGGAGATATAACAGTATTTTTTTATTTTCTTTTATTGAATGATTTAGAAAAAGTTAACAGTCACTACAATACAATTTTAGCCAAAATCCAACAACCGGAAGGCACAAGCTGCTAAAATACCCGGATTGAACTGGGACTTAATCTTGGCCGCGAAAACGTGATCGGACGGCTAATCTTGGCCTCGAAAACGTGATCGGATGGCTTGGGTAAACCAAGGGTTATTCGCGGAGCGCTGCGCGCGGACACCGACCTCCGAATCCGAGGAGACCAGAAACGGGATATCGGGACGACCAGCGTCGTCTCGGCCGCAGACGTACCGGCGTCTCGATGACGTCCCTGTGGTGCCCGTGGTAATCGACGCCGCGGCCGGCGACGGCCTCTGCATGCGCATTCTCCCTAGAATTCCAGTGAGTTCAGGGCCATGCAGCGGCATCAACCTTGATAGTAGACTTGTGATTGACATTAGCTTCACTGTAGTTTTGTCCATTATGCAAGGCAAGCAGTTCTGGCACATCCACGCAATCGTTCCTTCCAGAGCTACTACCACTGCCATAACTTTCACTGTGATCCTGTTCGAATTCCCCTCCTCTAATAGTCTCCTTCCTCCTCAAGTCCGGGAAGTTCCAGTTAAGTGAGTCGGCGGCATGTTGAGATTCAGAAACACTGGTTGTTCGTCGGTGTGCTTTCGCCCTTGGTGTAGATGGGCAAGTCCTGGAACCTTTTGTGGACGGTGCATTTGGATCATAATGATTTGAAGCTAGATAAGAAAGTGCAGTGACAACATCCCCTATGAGGGGTCGAGATGTTGCTTGCTCCTGCAAATACATTGCTGCAACTGCTAAAGCCTGATACAAACCCCTTTTGGGATAGTGACCTTGCGGCAATGGATCGGCCATTTGGCAGAACTTTCTTCGGTCTCTGAACAGTGAGCGAGCCTGCAAGTTATATGGATCAGGCATCTAGCACCTATGAAGATTTTTTCTTTTAAAAGAAAAAAAACATCCCTCTACGACCAAATGGATAGACAATAACATAGTGCAATTGAACCTACCAATGCGACAAGATTTTGCTCCCCTGCAGGCTGGGTGTGATCAATGGTTTTGCGACCTGTAATGAGTTCAAGGAAGACAACACCAAAGCTGTAAACATCAGATTTTACTGTCAACTGTCCTGTCATGGCATATTCAGGAGCGCAATAACCATACGTTCCCATAACTCTTGTTGATACATGAGTTTTGTCACCAACTGGACCAAGTTTCGCAAGTCCAAAGTCTGACAGCTTGGGGGTAATAGTCTTCACCCAGAAGAATATTAGATGATTTGAAATCTCTATATATGACAGGTGGATCTGCCTAATCATGCAGGAACTGAAACAAAACCGAAAAATTGAAAAAGTTCAAAAATCTGAAATTGAGTTGGATTTTCATTCTTGTTTTATTCTCTTGCTTCTTCATCCTATTCCTCACCAATCTCATCACCCAGCTGCACTCAATCCTTGCCATCTCAGTTGGATTGGAGAGGGGCAACTACTAGCACAGTACTTGTCCGAAAAAGCTTCACTGCCTTACCAACCCGCCGCCGCTCACACATTTTTCGTGACCGCCTATTCCCGCGCCTTCTCCCGCCATCTCCGCTCGGATGGACGGCCGCCGTACCCGCCCCAGGCCCTGTGGCAGGCCACGCCAGCCCGCCGCAGCTGCCGTGCCCCAGTTTTTGCCGCCGCCGTGCCCCTGCTTTTGCCGCCGCCCATCTCCCATGATCGCGCCACCACACCCTTGCACCACATGATCTTGCCACCGCTACCGCGTGGACAAGCTCTCCTTTACACCTCCCCCCTGCCGCCCTGATGCCCCCGACCTACCCCAAGGCGTGGCATTATCGCCGGCCGCCACGCGCCGTCGCCACCGCGGATAACTCCAGCCCAAACCGACTTCAAGTGGCTACTTAAGCGGCCAAGCCCCCTCCCTACCCTACGCCATCAACCCCGCCACCCGACCGACGCCCTCAAAGCCCCATTGCCATCCCCGACGCCGGTAATTGCAAGAAATCCCCAATTCGGAGCCCTAGAGCAATGTCTATCTTCTGGCCATTCAATCTCCAATTCATCTCGTCTATAGCCTCACCGACACCCTAGAAGCAACACCCCAACCGTCGCCCTAGCTCCCCACTCCCCCATCTTCTCCGGCGCCCAGCATCTCTCCACCGCCGCCCAACCTCACCGTGGCCAGCCCGATACGAGCATCCCTAGCTCAAGCCGACCCATCCACCAGCCTCCCCTACTCCCAAGGATACCTAATCACCGGACAATTCGCCCGATTAAACCCTAACCACCCCACAATGCCCGAATTAGCCGCAGAGAAAGAGAGGCTCGCCGCCGGCGATTGCCCCCTCCGCCGGCCCGGACATCGCCAAAAATGGGTTCCCCATGGCCCCACTAGTCCAAAAATACCCTTCCCCGCCGTCGCACCTCACCCCACCGCCGCCGGTAGCCGCCGCCACCCTCCTCTCTGTTCCTTTGTGCGTGCGCAGGCGGGAGGTCGGGGATGACACTGTTCATCCGACCGGCCCGGTTGAACTCGGTTGAGTCGAGCCAGCTCACGCGCGCGCCCGTTCCATCCGGCCGAGCCGCTTCGACTTTTTTTTTTGAACTGCGCTTCGACTTGGCTGAGCCGGATCAGCTCGCCCGCCGCACCGGTTGCACCCGACCCGAGCCACCTTCATTCGGTTGAGCCGAGTCCACTTGCCCGCACCCGTTTCAGCCAACCCGAGCCCAATGAACAGTACCCGAGCCCGATGAACAGTACCGGCCCGAACCCAAAAAATCCATGTTTATACTCTTTAGATCCGTTTCGAGCCCGCCAACCCAAATCCAAGGCTCATTTATCCATTTGACCCTCCTATAAGCCCAAATCTCAATTTATTTGAATTTTATGGGATTTTATTTCTTTATTTCATTTATTTATTCCTAGCTCATTCCTTCGGGCATGGAATTGATTTATTTTAATTGTTTTGCGCTAGCTTCCGGAGTCGAGGATTCGCAGGACCAGGAGGGAGAAGCTCAAACCCAGATCCAGCCCACTGAAGAATTTGAACTTGTTGAAATCTTAGACTCGCAAGACAAGTCGCACATACCTCGACCATATTGAACCTACCATGTCTCTATTTAATTATTTAGCAGTAATTTCATTATGTTATTTTTAAGTCATTATTTTGTGTATAATTACTGTTTAGAATGACATGATCTATTAGTTATGACCTACCACCCGAAAAGGCTCCGTTTAACTTGATGACCATATTCATGTTGACGAAACATAGTAGTATTAAATATAATGGTAATATAAACATGATAGCTTAGGAATTCACTAAAATCTTTTCACTGTTAAGAATCTTAGTATTTGTTTAGAGCTTTTAAAATACGGATCTAGGGTAAGCGAGGATCACAGAGGTGGATCCGAAGACCTTATCCTAGGGTGGAGGCTTGGTTGAGGAATGGTGGCAGTACAGGGTGTACTGATTATGGGTTTGTGTACGGATGATGCCTCAGAGAAAAAATATAAGGACTAGACCCTTATGCTGAGTAAAGAACATAGTATCCGTCCAACCACAAGCGTTGATTTTGTCAAACCTGGTTTAATAACTGCTCAAGTTCAATTGAACCTCTGCAATCAAGCGGGCGATCGAGGTGAGTTCGTATGGGAGGTGGTTAACCATACAACAGTAGGATTGCTATGAGTCGGATGAGATCCGTGGGGTCATCCGAGCTCATGGGGAATTATGACCTACTGGGTGGAGGCTATATAAAGAATTGAGCAGTGAACAACCATGTTCTCCTAACTCTGTCGCGGGAGTTGAGAGATCTTGTGGGTAAAGCAGGGCAACTCTGCAGAGTCATGAAATAATTGTATTCGAATACGCCGTGATTCCGGTGAATGAAGCTGTGTTTAATGGGTGAATCCAACAGTAAGGCATAAGTAGAGTTATGAATGGTTCGGAGATGTGGAATATCGATAATCACGCTTGAAAACCCCTTTACCTTAATGAATTTACTTTTCAAGTTTTTAATTGATTCTTAAATAAAACTGCATCTACACAAATAATGAACATGTTATCCCTTCAATTGATGTACCTTGCATGTAGTTATTGTTAAGCTCCGTGTGACTTACTGAGTATGGTAGTTGTACTCATACTTGCTTAACAACATAAACAGAAACTGCTAACTTTGAGGAGCCAGGCGAAGACGAAGAAGTGGTATTCTATGAAATGGAAGAAGCTTGGGATTAGGGTCGTTCTCCGCTCAAGCATGCCTGTGGTGTCTCTTTTTGTGTAATATATCTGAAGGCCGTCGGCCCTACTGTGAAACTTGGCTTTAAGCCCCCTTATTGTAATAAATTCGACTTTTGTATTTGAGCTTGCGTTGGCAATGTTATTTACTTGAATGATGTAACTCGCAACTGAACAATCCTGGGCGGTTGCAAGGAATTCATGACGCTCCCAAAAATGGGGGTGTTACAGGTACTCCAAACCCTTCGCTGCGCCGACAACAATCTTCATCCTTGTATTCCAGTCAAGGGGTTCCTTGTCTGGTGGACAATCTATCAAGAAAGTGATCCATGAGTTACAATAGAAGAAATATGGATAAGTTCTACAAAAAAGTTATGGATGGTGTCAGTAGTGAACAAAACAGTGAGATGGCGAAGGAGGTATGCACAGAAAATACAGCACATAGAACAATACTTGCGGTCCTGTAGTAGCAGGCCACGAGGAGGACAGCTTTTTCCCTACCAAGTTGTCTATTTTCTAAATAGTTTGATTAGTTTCCTAAGATACCATTAGTTGTTTGACATCTTATCTATGAGTTAGGAATGTTATCATTTAGATTGATCTTATCTATAATTGTTAGAGAACCCTTTATATAAGGAGGTGTATTATAATCGTTGGCATTAAGCAAAAAAATAATGAAAGAAAGTATTAGTCTTTCCCTCTTTCTTAATCGGGCCTCGGAGTCTTGGCGGCTGCATGATCGGCCGATCAAGAGCGAGTTCTCAACCCACGGTTCTTGGACCTTTACCCAAATAACAACCACAACAGAAGGACAACTAGGATGTTTGCTCTTGAATGTATCAATTTAACTAATACTGAAACCGAAGCTGAAAAAATCTTGCGGTTGGACCCATAAGGAAACCGAAGCGAAAACAATAGGATCATTATCTGTTTATCGTGTACTGACACTTGAGAAGGCATGATTTAGTGTTTCAACACTTAAATATTATCTTTCATATTGTGTTATTTTAATGCAGAGAGTTGGAAACTGAAGCTCAAGTCAGCTAACTATCACGATATTGGTGACTGAAACAATTGCCATCATACGATGAGAAGCTTACCGCGCAGATGATTTTCCAGCGATCCCAATAACCTACACTAATAAACTAGGAGGCGTTGATCACCATCTGAGCAATCGCTAATTAATCTGACAAGATTAGGATAGTGCAAGAGACTTAGCATGAGAACCTCCACAAGAATTTCACGATTTCCTTGAAGACCATTTCTATCGAGTTGCTTCACAGCAATAACCTGCTAGATTACATACGCAAAGCCCTGTTTTAATAAATCTATCTCGTCAATTGCACTACATGAAAAGAGAGTACAGTTAGCGAATATTAATAGATAGCAAACCTGTCCATTCTCCATGAGTCCTTTATAGACATGACCGAAGCCACCTTCACCCAATAGGCAATCTTTTCTGAAATTCTTGGTAGCAACAGCCAGCTCTCGGAAATCGAAAATCTTTGCCGCACCATGTGCAGTGCTTCCTCCTCTGCAGACAGAATATTCCTTCTTGGAGCCTGAACCACGTGAATTTGATCGATCTTCACCCACCCACCAGATAAATATTAGCGTATAATTCCCCAAGCATAGGCTTTCATGAATGCAAAATTGCAAATAAAACATATAGCTCAGGACATGTAGAACACTGAGGATCTAAAGAAGTGGATCAGGATGCAATTAGCAAGATCTGAAGACCTATTGACACATTAACATATGTTACTGGCTACTCTACTGCTGTAACTCCTTCAGCGCTGCCGTTAACACTTCTTATGGTCAAATTGGTGGCGTAAGACATGTGGAATTGGAGTGCAAGAAACTACTATCTTGAGTTGTTGAAATGATGTAAAGAACATAGTAACCTACCTAGCTTCACTATTGTTAAATACTTCAACCTGGCAAGGAAATAGCAGGCAACTGAGCCAAATCCTTCAGGATCAGGAGTATTCCATCAAAGTCGATCCTTTTTTGAAATAAAAAGCATATCACCAGCACTTTATGATCTCATGTTTTCTTTTAAGTCTAAACACCAAGCAGACATGTATAATAAAAACTGACCATTGAATTATATATCACTTCATGAGAAATTTGACTATCACTAGGGAAACAGATTTATTATTTCTGTATACCAATATTTATTATTTTTGACTATCACTAGGGAAGCAGATTTATTATTTCTGCATACCCTTGTATCCTAGTGATTTATTATTTACACTTCGATCATCCGACTATTCCCTTCAATCGCTCACTACAACCGCCGACATATGTAGTCGTAATCTCTCTCCGCTTGAAGACTTTAGCCGCTCGAATGCTTCGATCGCTCGAACAGGGTACACGCTGGAGACAGAAGAAAAACGATGCTTAGAAAATATGTCGCTCATGCCAGTAAACGTTTCTTGGAATAAATCTAATATATTATTTCTGTATCATAGATGTGGTTACAAAGTGCTCTCACAGCACTCCTAAAAGCTCTCTCGATGAAAACCATCTAAAAACCCATAGCCTCTCCCTGCTTTTATAAGCTAACGTCCAAGCCGTGTCCGCCTCAAACGCGAACACATAAGTCTATCCCTCCCCCAAATCAAGGGATCCGAAACCCTTCCTAACACGGGTTTTACCATATCTCTAAACCTTCTCATTACAGAATTCTTCCATAATGTCTCCAATCTCACCATGTGACAAAGCCTCCAGGACACACCTCCTGTATCTCCATCACACGTCACCAACTCCCATGTCGAAGTCTCCAGGATCGCACCTCTATATAGCTTCTCCATGCATCATCACATGCTCTAACGTGAACTCGATCACCTCGCGTGACATCTCAACCGCCTGGACCTCAAATTACCTCCTCCTAGTCCTGGTCCTCATCGTCACCAACCGTAACTGTCTCTACGCCACCACGCATCATCCACCTTTGATCTTCATATGCTTCAGCATGAGTTCAACCATCTCACGTAACATCCGTGCCGTTATAAGACCTAGGTTCTGTTTCAAATAATTTTTGATTTTTAGTTTTTAGAAGATAATTTTAAATAAAATGGTTTTTATAGCGATACTGCTTTGAACGAAGTGGCTTCAAAGCCTTATGGCTGATCTTATGCGCGATCCAATCTGGTGGATGGGCTGGGCCGTTTGTTCGGTGATGGGCGGCCCAGGACGCAGCATCCCCTACCCCTTCCAAATCGTTCGAGGCAGCTTGGCTAGGGTTTTGCTTTCGCGCAGAGGAGAGAGGAGATGACGACGGCGGCGCGGCCGACGTGGGCGACGGCGAAGGGAGGGAACGAGCAGCGGGGCACCCGTATCTTCGGGCCCTCGCACAAGTACTCCTCCCGCGACCTCGCCGCCCACACCACCCTCAAGCCCAGGTAAAAAAGCATGCACGCATGGCTGCATCCATCGAATCAACTATCGACGCTTCGCTTCTACTATCTCGCGTCGGACTGCTTGCTATGTTTGCTGGGGATCTGGTTGCGGTTTATGTTTTTTTTCTGTGGGCGTGCTTCGACGAATGATTGGGGGAATGAGTTAGGGTTCGTTCATGGAACCTTTGGTTTCAGGTGATTTTCCGATTGCCATCATTTCAAGGAGTGGCCATGAGTTTATAGCTCATTTATTCTTCCTGTTTTCACTTTTACTTCCAAATGCAACGCACTAACACGAGAAGGTGCTTGTACAGGATTAGCACAGGGAAGTTTCCAGTGGCAGCCATCCCTCTAGATGATTATCTTCCGATGCGAAGTACTGAAGTGAAAAATCGGTAACTTGTTTAGCTCGAAACCAAAGCATTGGCTCCTTGTTTTATTTACTCATAGACACTTTCTAGTAGCTTTTGCTTGATGCCATTGAACAGCTGTTTACTGGGATGAGGTTTGTCATATACTTCAAAGCTAACAACAATGAACTATCTTTTGTACCTGACATTGTACCGCTCAACTTTTTGGGAAAATTGCTCTAATGCCATAAACTTATATGCCATTCTTCCTTTTGCCATATACTTCAATGCCTTTGTTATTATGCCACAAACTTTGTGTTTATTGCTTTCTTTTGCCACTTCCTCCACTTAAGTTACCGTTTTGCCCATCTTCTTGCTCCTTCCTCCCTCTTCCTTCTCCAAGTCCGGCGCCGTGTGGGAGCTCCGCCGTTCCGCGCGCCGACCTGCCCCCGACCCCGCTCGCCTTCCTCCGCGACCACGTCTCCCCGTGCCACCCGCTCATCGTCTCCGCCGCCGCCTCCCTCTGGCCCACCACCTCCTACCTCCCCGACGCGCTCCGCTCCACCTCCGTCTCGCTCCACCTCACCCCGACGGCCGCGCGACGCCGCCGCTGCTGCGACGCCTCTCCCGGCTCCGAAGCTTCGCGTGCCGGAAGGCCGCGGGTGCGGGAGAGGCGCGCGCGCCGCGGGGTGAGGTGGAGGAGACGAGGTGGAGCGAGCGCGCGGGAGGTAGGAGGGCGGGCGGCGAGGGAGGCGGTGGCGGCGCGGAGACGATGAGCGGGCGGCACGGAGACGTGGTCGCGGAGGAAGGCGAGCGGGGTCTGGGGCAGGTCGGCGGAGCTCCCGCACGGCGCCGGACTTGGAGAAGGAAGAGGGAGGAAGGAGCAAGAAGATGGGCAAAACGGTAACTTAAGTGGAGGAAGTGGCAAAAGAAAGCAATAAACACAAAGTTTGTGGCATAATAACAAAGGCATTGAAGTATGTGGCAAAAGAAAGGATGGCATATAAGTTTATGGCATTAGAGCAATTTTCCCCAACTTTTTTCTGGTCCCCTCCCCTTGTATTTCTGAATTGCCTCAGTTTAAAAATTAAAATGGCCTGAAAACTTCTACTTCCAATGACCACTGATTGGAATTTGTAAGCCTGTATTTCACATGTCCAAATACCCTTCCTGTAGAATTTGTAATCGATCATTGCTTCGTTTGTTGAGTTAGGTCCAAGAAAGGCATAATTTCTTAGACTAACAAAAGCTTCAAGTCATTTCTTGGTTCCTTTCGAGCTTACATACTACCATGGCAGCATGGATGTATCACATTAAGGGCAAAATGTACTAGGACAATAAATGCTGATCATGGTTTCCTCCCTACCAATGCTGAATTGGCTGATCCATGCGAGGAACAGAACATGTGAACTCTCCAAAGCCACTGAGAAGTAGAGAAATGAAGTGAAATTTCGTGTATGACAAGGGAGGAAAATGGTAATGGAAAAAGATAAGAACAAAATCAAAATTGTGAAACTTGTGGGAAGTGCTAGTGTGGATCAATCCAATTTGAAACGTCACCCATTTGTATAGCTCACATAGTTTCATACCTTGTATCTAATTGCCTCTGCTTACAGCTCTCCATTAGATAGGCAATTGTTTTAGCTAGAAGAATCTAGTCTGAACTGTCTTGGCTGGACAAAATATGTAAATAGCTATATGCTTGGTTAAGTGGTATTGAATTGTAATTTCGGTTCATTCTGCTAAACGAATTGATCCTGTGCAATCATGGTGATGGCAACTGCAAATTTCTTTTTGGCGAATTTATAGCTTAGTAGTCACATGGATCTTACCGTTTGCACATAAGTATTTGAGGGCTTTGATACATCATACATATCTGCTTCTTTGGTCTGATCCTTCTGTCTGAGTTGCAGGACATCATCAAGTGATATTAAAAGCCTCCGACTAATCACAGCGGTCAAAACCCCCTATTTGCCAGATGGAAGATTTGATCTTGAAGCATATGATTCTTTGATAAACATGCAAATAAACGGTGGTGCTGAAGGCGTAATAGTTGGAGGAACAACAGGAGAGGGTCACCTTATGAGCTGGGATGAGCACATCATGCTCATTGGGCATACTGTTAACTGCTTTGGCACTGAAATTAAAGTGATAGGCAACACAGGAAGTAACTCAACCAGAGAGGCTGTTCACGCGACAGAGCAGGGATTTGCTGTTGGCATGCATGCAGCTCTCCACATCAACCCTTACTATGGGAAGACCTCAATTGAAGGATTGATCTCTCATTTCAAGGCTGTCCTCCCTATGGGTCCAACCATTATTTACAATGTGCCATCCAGGACTGGCCAGGATATTCCTCCTCTAGTTATTGAGGCGGTTTCAGGGTATTCAAACATGGCAGGCGTGAAAGAATGTGTTGGACATGAGAGGGTTAAGTACTACACTGACAAAGGTACAACAATATGGAGCGGTAATGATGATGAATGTCATGATTCTAGGTGGAAATACAATGCCACTGGAGTTATTTCTGTAGCTAGCAACCTTGTTCCTGGTCTCATGCACAGTCTCATGTATGAAGGGGAGAATGTGATGCTAAATGAGAAGCTATTGCCTCTGATGAAATGGTTGTTTTGCCAGCCAAATCCAATTGCTCTCAACACTGCCCTGGCTCAGCTCGGGGTGGCGAGGCCTGTTTTCAGATTACCTTATGTTCCCCTTCCTCTTGAAAAGAGGGTTGAGTTTGTCCGGATCGTTGAGGCCATTGGACGGGAGAACTTTGTGGGACAGAAAGAGGCGCGGGTTCTCGACGACGATGATTTTGTGTTGGTCAGTAGGTATTAATAAGTGAGTTCTGCGTGTCCAATGTATGCTGCTGAATTGTCACCTTTCAGGCACTTGAGTGCTATTTTGTTCGTCAGTCGTTGATATTATCTGTGTAATTGGAACCCATTTGGTTTCTTTGTACCATATAATGCCAGTGAGACCAGCAGTCTTGGGCTCCTTGTTAGTTTTGCTAAGGCCCGTTTATTCTGTTTATTTTGACTTGGGCTTCTGGTTTGGAATAAACACATTAGTTTCTTAATTTCAGTTTTTTTTTGTTTTTCTTTTCTGTTTTTCTTTGCATTCTGTGTGAAGATATAACAGTATTTTTTATTTCTTTTATTTTTCTTTAATTGAATGACTTAAAAAGAATTAACAACTGCTATAATATAATTTAGTCAAGAGGTAATAGCCGAAAATCACAGGCCGCCAAAAAAAAGCCGAAATGACGCCAGTGAGACCAGCAGTCTTGTTCAAGGCGTACACACAAAGCTTGCATTGTTAATCTTGTTTTCTAGTTTTCCCTGCGTTAACTTTGTTAAGAGTCGAGTGCTAGGCCCTGTAGACGTGTCAATAAGTGGTGTAGATGCGATGTATGTGCGTGTGTGTGTGTAAGTCACGATCCGAGCTGTGGGGGACGTGACTTGCCGTTCAAAATGGCTTTTGTGTAGGATACTAGGATTTTAGATACATCTGTTAGCTTTTGGTTTAAGCGTATACTGTAACAGCTATTAACTTTTAGTTGAGTTATTTAATTAAAAAAATAAAGAAAAAGGGAATAAACTTATTATATTTCTATGAACAATATAAAGAAAAAAGAAAAAAGTTGCATAAAAAACTAACATATTTAAAATAGCTTAAGTCAAAGCTCAAAGCCATTTTGAACTGAGCATAATTGTCGAGTGGTAGGATTAAAAAACGAATGGGTTGTTGCCTCGCCTGCCAGTCGTCCTTCCCTTCTCCCTGCACTGTGCTATGCTCTCTGTGTCTTGGCGAATCTGTCCTGTCGCCCTTCTCGTCGTGCTACAGTAACTTTGCCACATGTCGTTACCTTATTTGCTTGTTATACAAACCGGTTTGTACAACGGGATACGATAGAATTTTACCTTAAGAGTTGGGTTGGCCATGTGGTTGCCTGCGCTTGGCTTCAGCGGTGGTGTTCTGGCGACGACGACACTCTGTTTGTAGATCCTAGTGACCCTGTGATGCAGATCCCGGCAACCCCTTCGTCCTTTGCCCATCGTCTCCGTCCTCGTGTCTGCCAGGTGAAATCCCAGTGTTGCTCTCTCCTCTCTCGCCCATCTGCTACTCTCTGTGTCTTTCTCCTGGCACCCAAACTCAACACCCACCACTTCAATTGTTCTTCCAGCTCCCACCCAAACTCAAGCTCCATGTGTTCATGCTCTGCCCGTCATGGATTGATCCTTGCATATTGTTTATGTTGTGCACACTTTATAATTCTTGTTTCCATCCGCTTTGTTACACATATAAGAGTATCTTTTGTATATGCAGCCATAGGTCATAGATTCAGGGACATGGAAACACTATTTAGGGCTTGTTCGTATTGATTTCTGTTTCTAACTTCTGCTTAAACACTTGGCTTTTTAAAATAACTTCTCTACCTCTCTTGCTCTGGAGATAAGACAGAGGGCCACGCGAGCATCATACATCCCACTCTTCTCGCTCCCGTCTCGCATACGTATATCTCTCTCACTTTCCTCACCGTATGCGCTATTCTAAAAGCCATTTCTTTCAATCACTACTATTCATTTTCAGCCAAAAGACATCAATTGTAGCCAATACGAATGCCCCTTATGTTTTCTACCAATTTTTTATGGATTTATGTTGTGTGGAGGTGGAGCTAGCATCAGATGCCACTGCTTGATGTTTTGCTTATTTAAAGATGATGTTATATCCTAATTAATGGGAAAAAATTAGTTAGTGCATTTGCTTGCAATTTATACATGATATCCGATATGTCTATATCAATTACTTTTGCAGATTGTGTTTTCTGATCCAAACTAGAAATTAAAGAATGCATGTAGGGATGGCATCCAACAGGTGGGTTTTCTAACTTTGCAAGATGTTTGCAGAATTTTACATGTGTTCATTTTAATTATGGCTGTGTGCTTCAGACAGGCTATGTCTGCTAGCATGCTTTCAGTGATTACAAACTAACGCTTATCTTTAAGTACTTCATTAGCTTTATATTATTAAAACTTTTAAGGAAATTGCAGACCACCTACTCGCAAAAAAAAACACAGCCTTATCGGTTTATCTTTTTATCTCAACAAGTGGTTAAGTCATCGATCATTGATCTTTTAGGTGATTAATTAGGCCAAAAGATTAACTGCATATTTGGATGTTGGGCGGTGGTTATGAAACCTACTATTAATGAGAATACTTATCCACATGCCTCATTTTTGCTCCCAAGCTCAAACAATGTCATATGCTAATACCTGCTGGCAATCTACAAAATGTTTGGCTGAGATCACTGCTCTAGGCTTTGATGGAAATCTTTTCATACTCCCTTTTTTACTCTTTAATATGTTCTTTATATAGTTTCTTCAATAATATTGAGTAAATATTTTGTTAATGCAATGCTGAGACTCAGAAGATCCATAGGCGATGTAGCTTACATCCTGAGACTGAATTTGAAGGAAATTCTCAGCTTCCACCATGAACCAGCAATTAGTTTTTTTTTTCCCTTTTGTTATGGACCTATACCTTTGGATCTTGCTCTAGAATATTTAGTTTGTTTTATATAATATAATAGGCTTTTTAATCATAGGAAATAAATGCTTACCGCAGTTTGGGTTTTTTTCTTGGCTAATTCAGTGATGGGATTGATATGATGCCATCGACTTTAACGTAGGATTTATTGTTGAGATGATTGCACACCGAGAGAAAAGAGAGGTGGCAGATTGATTTGGTGCCATATTTGACAGGCTATCATAACTTTTTCTACTGTAGAACTCTATGAGGAATGTTTGCATATGAGGTGAACTTTGTGTTCAAGGCTATTTGTTTTGGTTTATTGAGCTTTATGGAATGATTTATAATTAGTTGTCAATCATGTGTAGGTTAGACCATACATGATAGAGATACTTGTTTTAGCACATTACTTCAGCTATTATGTCACCAAGGCTGGGTATATGTTGTTTTATTTTTGTATTTTTCTCCAGCATCTAATGGTCAATTTATCAAACAACACATGATATCCATGCCGTGGTTGGATTATATGCATTGCTATTCCTAGCTGTGGCTGCACTGGTAAACCTTCAGTTTGAACTTCTTGTGCGAAAAGAGAATAAAAAAAATTGTGATGTCCTAAATGCCTCTACACTAAGCAAGAGAAGTCTTAGTAGTTCTGGATACATCGTCTGAAATAAATGCATGCTTTCCATGGAAATTGGGACCCTACCCTTTGGTGGAGCAACGCTAACGCCTCACTCATCCTTTTATAGATGCTTGATTTTCAGTTGAAGTTTATCATCATGCTAATTCACCTCTGTTAGATTGTTACACCTTCACCAATTTAGCCCACATATACAAGCAGAAAAAAGAGCAATTGAGCAGAGATATCCTGTCTAGCACCTCTTTTATATTTCAAGGTTATAATTTTTTTTACCTCTTTTAACTTTTCTAATGTGTTACTTGTGTGTGTGTGTGTGTGTATTTGCAAGCTTTGCTCACTCACAGATTGAGTGAAGTGTAGGTTGATAGTTTCTTTACCACCTTCGTCTACCTCGAGTTTCATGGGTGTTGAGCGTTGTCGTTGCAGTTGACCGTCGGCGGGCGCGGACGGTGCGCGTAGAGAACAGGGGAAAAGGGCCCGTCTGGGCTTGCCAAGTGCAAAAACATGTTGCCAGGCCCAAGGCCTGCAAGACGCTCAGATTGCCGGCCAACCTGCTAAGCTGTGCTAACCAGGTACACGTACGTATTGGCACAAGGGGTTTGTACGGATTAAATACAAATCGAATAATGATCTTCTTATATTCGTATTTGTGTTTTCTAAATGAATATAAATATGAATTCAAATGTATTTTAATACGAATAAGAATTGAATGTTGTAGTGAATACAAATACGAATCAAATATCTACTTAATTTCAGTCGAATTCGGATATCCACACAAGTTGTATATAACCGATGTAGTGGCAAGATATCGAGGATATTTTAACCTCATGTACAATGCAATTAATCATTGTAATTTATTATTGATATTAAAGAAACATAAAATTCACAACAAATTTTTAAAAGATGTGTAATTTGTTAGATATATTGTAATAAAATATGTATATTGTTGTGTCGAATTCGAATATGGATACAAATAGTTCGGATAATATAGCAATTCGGACAGAAAATTATATACCATATTCGTATCCATATTATTTGTTGTGAATACAAATATAAATTCGAATAGGGGTTAAACGGTTAATCGAATAGCAAATTCTAAACCACATTTATACCCTAAAACGCAGCAGTCAAATAATATGGATAATTTATATCTGCCCTAGTTGGCACCATATCCAGCTTGGTACACGCGCTATACGTATGTGCCTAGTCCTTGCTACACACGCATACGTACAAACTATGTACAGTCGGTATGCACAGCACAGCAGCACAGGTCATGTACCACAGTACTAGTTATCAATCCAAGCAAGCTCCAGGATTATATGGCATGTGTCCTTTAGACTGC
Organism: Dendrocalamus sinicus; assembly: GCA_036346575.1. Lineage (NCBI taxonomy): Eukaryota > Viridiplantae > Streptophyta > Magnoliopsida > Poales > Poaceae > Dendrocalamus > Dendrocalamus sinicus. The sequence continues at coordinate 1,519,353 of CM070660.1, read as the reverse complement.
AGCAGTTGGTTTTTTTTTTTTTGTTACCGTTGATAGTTTTTATCTGTATTTTTTTAAAGATATTAATAGAAGACGAAGACACTGATATAAATAACATATATAATTTTATACTAAAAAATCATTTGAAAAAATGGCTTTAAAAACTCACTCCTTTTATTTTTGATCTTCGGATAAACCGGAGGATGTTGGACTTGGCTTGATCGGAGTCGGACCCTGACGTACGGAAGAATCAGCATGAAGTACCTGAGGAAAGGGTTGTTTGCTTGACACTTGTCCCGGAAGCTAGCTTTGCGTTGAACTGTCAAAGCGTGGTGTATGTCCCTCCCTTTTCCCATTCAACTTTTCAGTACTTGCCATGTATCTGAATCCAGTAGACATGCGTTTTTTTTTTCTTGCCGAACTGGGCCTTTACCTGATCACTCAAGACCGGTATACGTACTTCTCGCGCCCGTCGAGTCCTCGAATAGTTTTCGGCACAGCTAAAGAAGCTAGCAAGTAATCTTGAAAGCTAGAAATAAACATGTCATGCATGCATGAAACGTAGTACGTACTGGTACTAGAAGCGCCTAAGTACATGGAGCTAGTAGCTAGGGCGCGAAGCCACTCGTCTTCTCTCTACTGCTGCTGCTGCTGCTATATTACTCACTCACTCCTCACTGATCGAACTCTCAAAACAAAGTACAGCGAACTACGATCGATCATAAGCAAGCTAATTAGGCTGGCAATGCCGTTGCAATGCATGCGCCACATTCAGCGGGACAGGAAGCGGAAGGGCGAGTGCGCGTCCGAGCCCTGCGACGACGCGACCATGTCCCCGGCGTGGCCGCTGCTCGTCGGGAACCCGCACGCGCCGAGCTGGTCCTCGTCGCCGCCGCCCCAGAACCCGGCGACCATCTGCGACAGGTCGTCCACGTCCTCCCGGAGCCCCATCGCGTAGGCGTCGGCGTCGGAGACGGAGTACCGCCGCATGTCCTGATCACCTGCGCCGCCGCCCCTCGGCCGCAGGCAGCTCTCCGGCACCACGCTGCTCAGGTACCCGGAGTTGTCGTCGACGCTGGAGAACAGGAAGTCGTGGCCGTTCCTATCCAACGCGTTGGTGTGATCAGCAGCCACCGCCATCGAGCACTCTCCCGAGGCGGAGGCGCCGGCGGACGGAGCCTGGCAGTGCTGGTACGAGCCAATGTGTGTCGCGCTCGCGCCCATTTGCTGGCCGTGGCCGTACTGCACGGACGGCGCGTGCACGTAGGGCTGCGCATGGAACGGCGCGAGGAACGGCGGGTAGTTGTACGCGGTGTGCGTGTACGCGAAGTTGGTTCGCGCCTGCGCGCCCTTCATGGACAGCGCGGCGCGGTCGTAGGCCAGCGCGGCCTCCTGCGCCGTGTCGAACGTGCCGAGCCAATGCCGCTCCTTGGTCGTCGGGTCCCGTATCTCGGCCGCGTACCGGCCCCACGGCCGGCGCCGCACGCCGAGGAACCGCCCGGGCTCCTGCGTGCGCCTCCGGCCCCGCGCCGCAGGCAGCTCGCTCGGTGACGACGGCGGGGACGGCTGCGGCTGCTCGGAGAACGCCATGAGGGTCTGGTTGCTGCTGCCGCTGCTGCTGCGAGTATTCATGGCAGAAGTGAGCTAGCTAGGCTTGTGCTGGTAGCTAGCTCTAGCTTGAGGTGTTACCTCGAGTGTAGTAGTGCTCACAAGGGAGGGTGGGAGGGAGGGTGGTATTTAAATGGGGCTTGGAGGTGTCTTTTAGGAGGGAAAGGACGGTACTGTGGATGAGATGGCAAGGGTGACATGCATGCACTGCACTTGTTTAATTCTAGGAGGTAAAGGAAGGAGTGCAAGGTTGGCTTGGCCTCCTTGTATCATATGCATCTTAATTGTTTTCCAAGTGCGTTTGGATTTGTGTGCCCTAACCTTAGGACCGATATATAGAGGGGAATGTCGTGTCAGATAGATTATAGGTAGATGTGTGTGCATGTGTTGTTAGAAAAGAATAGTTGGAATGTTCTCCTTCCCTTGGTTTTCATACAATTCATTTATGACAATGCTACATGCATGCAGGTTAATTAGAGCAAGTCCAATAATAGAGCCAAGTGTTTAGCTATAAGAGCAACTCCAGCAGAGCCCCTACTTGAGCCCTCAAACCTCATATTTGAGGGCTTGAGGCAAAAATAGAGGTCCAGCAGGGCCCCTACTAGAGCCCTCAAATTTGAGGAGCCCCTCAAATCCCCCCTTCAGCCCTCATTCCCAGGGGCCCCCTACTCTGGCTCTCATTTTTCTGTTTTTTCCCGCCTCGGTGAAAAATCCCCCGCCTCCCACTCCGCAAGTGTCTCAACTCAGCGTCTCAGCCGGCGTCTCGCCTTCTCCCGTTCTCCGCCTCGGCCTCGGGCCCTCGGCGCGGCGGTGCCTCTCTCTCATGGCCGACCGGCGACGGCGCCTAGCCCCTCCTCGCGGCTCGCTGCGCCGGCTGCTCGCGGCTCGCTGCTCCTCTCGGCGTGATGTGGCGGCGGCGGCGGCCTCTCGCAGATCTGGCGCGGCGCTCTGGATCAGGCGCGACGGCGGCCCTCTGCAGATCTGGCGCGCGCGGCGGCCCTCGGCAGATCTGGTCCACTCCACCGCCGCCTCCGCCTCCGTCCCCTCCACCGCCGCCTCCGCCCTCGAGGGAGTTGGAGCCGTACATGGCGAGGCGTGGGACACGCGGTGGCGCCCGCCGGCGGCTTGGAGATCGACGTGGATTGTCTGGGACGTGGCGTTGGAGTTGGACTGAGGGAGAGGGAGAGAATGAGGAGTGGGTCCCATGTGTCAATTGCAGTGGAATGGATTTGAGGGCTTAAATTTGAGAGGTGTTGTTGGAGCAGATGTAAACAAACAGGACCCTCAAAAGTAGGGGGAGCCTTCAAATGAAAAGTAGGGGCCCTGTTTTGAGGGCTACTGCTGGAGTTGCTCTAAGTCAAGTTATAAGAGCCAAGTTATACAATAATTTGTCTTCTATTTGTCTACAAAAAGTTTTTTATTATTATGTGGTACCATGTCTCACATTCTCTTTCCTATTCCTCCTCACATACATTTATTATCTGAGCCCACCACTGCATAGGCTCCCGTGCCCAACTTGTTGCTTGCATGAGAGCCAAGCTCTCATCTCTCTCCTCTCTTCTCTCCTCCACATCAGCAAAAATACTGACTAACTTGGCTATAAGACCATTATTAGACTTGCTCTTAGTACCACCCTAGACACATGACATGCATGGTTGTAGTCCAACCTCAACACCGGCATCTGTATGACACTGACCAAAACTACTAGGGACCAAGAAGCACCCTGCCATGACAAATCTTTTTAATTGGTTTGGTCCTACATAAAATAGTTGTGGTTATTGGTTGGGCATACTGCCGTGCATGTAGTGATGATTCTCTACTGAGTAGAGAGTATTGCAAACTAATCAGATAACGAAAAGATGCCTGCCACCGATGAGAAAAGGAGGGAAACAAGAGAGCGTACGTACCTAGTCGTCGACCCTTTTGATCAATTGTAAAATATGTGCTTGGAAAAAAAAACAGCTGTAATCTATGCCCTAAGATACTACTTCGATAGCTATTATGATACATGTCAAAATGCTACACAATAATGTGTTTTTTTTACAGACTAAATGGCTTTGCTTTCTTTTGTGTCCATGTACTTCCTTGCGCAATACATTCAGACTGAAAAGGAACTAATGAGAGGCATTTGCCTCCTTGCATGTAAGAATCTTTCAAATGGAGTATGGCTTTTTTTTTTGTTGCGGCTTATGGTTTATAAATGTGGTTTATGGTTTTTAGGCCTAACACAAGTACTTGTATGAATAAATCAAATACTAATAAGTCACTTTAAAATACCGTCTCAATAAGTCATTTCAAAACGGCGATAAAAAATCACTTCATTTATGTATTTAAGAGAAATTATAAGCTATAAACTGAAAAGAAAAGGGCGCCGTCAAAACTAGATAAACAACCATGCGGTCCAAATGTGTAGAAGGCACTCTTTCTCATGCCATTCCCTGTCGATTAATATTTTGAAATATTTTCTTTGGTTCCACGCATGCAACCTTGAGTGACACTCACGTGAGGTGAGGGTCCGGTGGGTCTCCACTCTTTGACTCCTTGTCTAGTGAAGCCTGCTTTGCCTGCATGAATTAGCCAAATGCTTGGACAATGATCATCATCCCTCTCAATCCCATTGCATTTGTGCTACTACTTTATTCATAGTGGACATTCTACAGATTAGTGCGCATGTGCGTGCCGGTGTGAGGCTCAAATGAGAACAAAAACGAAAGGACCGATATTAAATCAGGGAACAAGAGAATTATCCCTTTCATGTCTCTCTAGCTAGAGCCATTTTTAAAAACCTGATCGGGTCAAAAAGAAAGAGAGAGCGAAGCCGGAAAGGAACGTCGAGGTAATGCATCCAATGCGGCAACATGACTGTTAGGTGTGTGCCATGTGAGGCTGATGCAAAAGAACAACTGAGGTGGATACTAATTAGTACTTTTTACCCACCTAATTTTTCCTCGAGTAATTAAACTTCAATATCTTGTATAAGACTTTTTCAGACCAAAAACGTCGTTCAATTATGCTTTTTTTTCAAAAAAAAAAAAAGAAGAAATGTTCGTGTTGATTAAACATAGTGCAAATTAAGAAAGAAATGGATCCACTTAAAGATGTTATTTTTGTTCTTGGTTTGGAGCATCTGGAAAAAAAAAGCTGTTCTTGGAGCGTGCAAAGTCTTTGACTTGCCTCTCCCTCGTGAGAACAATGGGAACTTGGATTCTTACGAAAAGCTGCATTTGAAGCAATATATTCTTGCATCCAAGGCCGTAGCTTCGACAAATGCAACTAACAAGAGGAGAGCTACTACATATGTAGAGTGCCAAGAGATCTTATCTGATGATCACCTTGACTTCCCCTACCCTCTCTTGTGTGTGAATTTGGCATATGTTGGTTTGTGAAATGCAAGATGGGGTCAGGTCAAGCCCTTGCAAGACATCTGAAAAGGTGTGAGGAGAAGGTGGTGTTCAACTAGCTAGAGAGGAGAAGAAGGAGTTGGAGCACAATCTAAGGGCAAGGAGGCTCCACCCAATGGCCATGACAAGATGTACTAGAAATGTAAGTAAGTTAACTTGCACAGACCAGAACTACTAATTATGATGGAACGAGCACAGCACACAAGACACATGTTCTTGTCCATTTCATAGGGTCGCCCGGGTTTTTGGGGTGGCCTTTTACACTACTTTGACTTTTGACCTCCTTATAGAACTAACGAGTGTTGTGCAAAAGACACAACCAAAAAACATTGAGAGAGATAATGGAACTGTACAAGTATGTATGCCGGACAAGTTCACTAAAAATAACTAAGAAAAGGTAGAAAAAGACCACTTGGGGCATGCACATTTGTCTCACCAAGTTGCGGTTTGAATAAAGGAAAGAGACAGAGTTCAACAGTGAAAAGTGCACTCACAAGACAAAGCTCCCTACACTTACTTTAATCATTTGAAATTGAACTCTGATTTAAGTTTGTAGGTTTTTCATTGTATACTAGCTCCAAAAATTTTCAATGTGAGATATTTTGGTGAACACCATTCCAGTTAGAACATCTGTTTCTTTTCTTTCATATAAAACATTGGTAGCCTGCTTCACAATTTTAGCGCATGCTTTCTAGTACTCCCTCCATCCAAGTTTATAGAGTGTATTTTTTAAATGGTCTTGTTTATAAATACATAGCGTATTTTACATTCTAATACAAAATTAATGTGATGTTCTCTTTATACCTTTAATAAATATACGGCTCTATTGCTATTCTCTACATATATGTATTGAATATAGTGCTTAGATATAATATAGTCATTTTTACTATCTTCTTGATCTATGTACTAAAAAAGTATATCTTATAAACTTAGACGATGAGAATAATTGGGAATTGAACATGGGAGGGCCAGGCTCCGACAAGGGATTCCTTGAGTTCAAATCCAAAGCCCGAAAATAGGACAGGGTTATTGTACTGGTCAAACGGTTCTTGTAGTGCTTCTGTTTGTGTGATTTAATTAAGCAAGCGACCAAGTACCAAGATAGGAGAGTGCAGTACAGTACACTTGTCATTTTACATCAATAAATGGAATGCAATTACACTACGATGATTGGCACTGAACTGATCTGATTTATTTCTCCAAGTCCCCATGACGCGTGTTAGGCTGATCCCCCAACGGCATGCGTGTATTTGACCGAGCAATGATTAACATAAGCCTGTTTTTTTTTTCAAACCAGAACATGAGCATGCATAGTTACTACGTACAATTCTTACTTCTTACTGGGACATGGTTTGCCTCCCTTTGTTACATGGGAATGGTAGCTGATCAGAGCTAGTGCCTCGGTGGTAGTATATGAAAGAAATGACCTGATACACGCGAATTGAAAGACAGGCAGGAGCAGAGAAGACAGATGTGTATGCGAGAGCTAAAACTGACAAGTACGAGAGCATACAGTTCCTTGCAAAAAGAGCCTCCTGACAACACATTGATAGGCTGTCTCTACAGTCTACTACACTAGTCCATTTACCTCCACAAGAATATCTGAATATATATATATATATATATATATATATATATATATATATATATATAGACATACATACATACACAAAGATGAATACTGCATCATATCAGACCCATCAATTCATCTTGCTCTCCCCACATGCGCGGTGGAAGGAATGTAGATGTGTGTGGTACTCTCCCGGCCTCACTGGTGTTCTCTCCTCACCCTGCCTGCCTGGCCAAAGGCATTGGCAATGGCAAAGAATGATGCATGCACACCACCAACCACCCTGCAGCAAGCCAGCAAGTAGCAAGTTGGCAGGCAAGGCTAGTACGTAGCTAGCTGCATACTATGTAGGTAGAAGGATGGATGATTGGAAATATGGTGGATGATTGGAAATATGCTCAACTTTTTTTTGAGCTTTTTGCTTCAGTTTCTTCGAAAATTAATATAAATTGTGCTGTTTCTTGAATTGGATTGTAAAAAAAAGCTTTCTAAGCTTAAAATTATGTGTGTTATCTGTATCGGTGTCTCCGTCGCCGCTACCATCTTGAAAAACACAGATAAAAACTATCAATCGTGGCACAAAAGAATAACGCATGTGCATTAAGTAATGGATTGTCAATTGGTCATGAGATGGATGTGTGAGCCAGTGAAATGATAAGCTAGTAGAGGCCGGCATCCAGTGGCGGAGCCAGGATTTGGTTACACCCTGGGCTCAGTGGTGGAATGATTTAGACTATCTGTGTTGGATCATAAAAATGTTATCCAGACTGAACTGAATTTATCCGGATTGTACACTGGATATTTTTTTCATATCCCAAACTGAAGTCTACCTGTTTAAAATGGGGCTCTGCCCCTGCTGGCATTCAGAGAGAGAGAGAGAGAAGAAAGAAGGAGAGATGGGGATCGGTGTGTATAAGGGAACAGTAGGTCGTGCGAGTGACAGTAGCGTGGGGCGACGTGTCGCGGGGGCGTTGCGCAGTAGGCACAGGACGGCCGCGTTGCGCCAGCCACAGGAACATACGGCGCGCACGGGGCCAAGAGGCTACGACGAACCGATCAGCGCGTGCGCACGCAGTGTAGCCACCACCATCGCCGTGCCGCCGCTCCGGGGACGTGGCTAGCTGCTGGCCATCTTGTGTCTCAGCCGGCCGGCGCCATACTCCCTCAAGCTACTCTCCCTCTCTGACTTGTACGAGCAACATTTTTCCTTTTTTTTTTTCCTTTTTGTTTAGCATGAGAGAGAGAGCAGCAGCAGCAGCAGCAGTAGCACCATTACTAATTCACTGCTATACTTTGTGAAAATGCAATTGATCGATTAAGACACTGGATTATTACTGACAGAGATCGATGTGTATGTAATGTGCACGAGAAAGGAGAATGTTGAGCTGTGCCCGAGGTGATCGCTAGCTCAGTCGTCTCGGTCTAACTCGACATGTGATGGCGAGACTGTACGCCCGTACAGGTGCCGTGCGTGGAAATGGATAAGGATAGGTAAAGGCAGGGGCGAAGCTGATCGCCCGTGCCCCAGATGGAATGGGAGCAGAAGGATAGGAGTAGAGAGTACTGTTCATGTTCATGCAGCACGCGATGAGAGAGGAGAGCTGGAGAGACGTGTCAGGCGGGCCGCAGGCTGGTCGATTCGCGAGCACCCGACATGGCTAAAAAGGCTTGTGTTTGGTTTGCTTTCGAATGGCTTTTCCACAGGGGATAACAGCTTCTTTCACCAACGAGAGGAAACGAACAAAAAGGAACCCAAACTGCCAGCCCTCTTCTTCTCTAGATGCTAATCTTGCCTCAGCTAAGATCCTCCATGTGTTTCGGGGCAAAAAAATAGCAAGGATCGTCGTGTTTTGGCGAGCTTCACCGGCGTTTGAGACGTACGGCAACGCAATGCAATCCCTGTGCAACACTCGAAACAAGTGGCTGCAGGAAGATCCTACGAGCTGTAGTAGCACAGGCTACACGGGCAATTTGTGTTGTGTTAAAGACATGTTGACACCTCGGGAAATAACAAGCCTGAAAGATTCATCGGGCCAATCACTGGATCTCATAATCCCAGGAAAAGACAGATCAAGCAGGAATTCTGCAGAGGAATGGGCCACACAAGTTTGCCATTCATGTGAGTGATGGAATATCCAGTAAAAAAGACACCGGCATTTCCCTCCAGACCCCAAGCTGACTGGAAAGTTGGTCATCTCTATATCAATGGAATTTAAAACAGCATTGGACAGCAACAACAAAAATGCAGAATACAATGACATTGGCGTTCAAGTAATTCCAATGCTACAGGGACCAGCAAACCAGAACGACTACATTCAATTTTGCACTCTGGGACTTCCCAGGTGTATTGTTCACTGTGAGGATCCCCTTGTGAATTTCATACAGGGGTCACTGCTAGGCCGGCAGCTCCCAACAAATGGGACTTCCAGTGCTCATACGGCAGGCTGAGCAGGTTTGCAGTACTGAGGTTCTGATGAAATCAAGAAATTTGAAAGTGGAAAAATATCGAGGGCCCGCCTGCTTTTATCTCCCTAATACCAGAGGTTCAAGAATCATAGTGATTTCAACCTTTCCTTCTTCGGGAATCATTCATCAGATATAGGAAGGCCTATGTGTTGCAGACAACAAGAGAATCCACAAGAATATGGTAGTGTTCCAAAACCAAAGGAGTGTTGAATAGCACAAACATCATGAACAAAAATGATCCATATGGGCGGCAAGTGCCACATAATGAAGAAAAGTTCGGATAGCATAATTGTGTGCATAAGAAACCATTTCATATGGCAATGGCCAATGAGCAAACCCCATGCCAGGAGCACCATGGACTACATATATTATGTCCATAGGGTGAACCAAGGTGACAGTACCAAGACCCTATATGATTTATCAAGTAACCAGTACCAAGACCCTATATGATTTATCAAGTAATTCATGCCATGACAATCGCATAGCGGTTTAGTTTTCATAATCCCCCTGATGGAATGCCGAGCTCATTTCAGTTCATCACGCTGTGTACCCAATGACATCCTTTCATGAAAGAACCAAGAAACTACCAAAACATCTACTCTGTTATAGTATCACCTTTGCATTTTTTTCCTTTCTTTTTCTTGCTCTGTTCCCCATCATCTTCATAAGCTTTACCCTTCTGAGCGATACAATATGATGTCAGATACAGCTCCATGAATCTTGCAAGTATTATTAACAAAAAACATCTTAAATCAATCTTCGAAATACTTGCCTTATTTTTCCTTTTTCTTTTGATCCCGTTGACTTCTGCTTCATCTTTAGAATCTTCAGAATCCTGGTAAGTCTTGAAATGATAAGTGAGGAAATCAAATAAACACCTTATAAATGAAGATTATCATCAACAAAAATACCTCAGAGGAATCCTCAAATGACGAAACATGTCGTACTACTCTTCCAGAAGTGGAAGGTGTTATGATACACAGCTATAATACATATCTACCAGAAGGCTCACCTACATTGGCAAAATAAATGATTAAATGTAGGTCAAATATTTTTTTGAGGGGGGTGTAGGTCAAATTTGTTAGCTCATTGAAATATAAAAAGGTCAATTGGCAAACATAACAACAAAAAACCCTGTGGCAGAGCTCAATCACAAAAAGATACCTTAGAAGCCAATCCAGAAATTACGCGAAGCCTTAGCATTATTTGGATAAATAAAGTCAATCTAGCATCAAGTCCTACAGTTGTCCTCACTGTTTCAGGTGTATAATGTTATGAAGTCTCACATAAGCCATAACTAGAGTTTGTGTGGTCCTAAAGCAAAAGGCAGCCCTCCTTTGAGTTCTTTTCGATGTGAATCATCGTATCGTAGAAAAAGAGTGTCCAGTGTTGCACTAGTGAACACTCTAAAGCAGACAAGAAAGTGAAAAGGGGATGGTGTACAATGAGATTTATTTCATACCCCTATGTTGTACTAATAAATGCCAAATGGCAACTAAAAGAAAATGTATATCACTAGTGATCGCCTTAAATTATTACATAATATACTCTAAAATGAGATAATTCATGTAATATATGCTTTTCAAAGTACTACACATATAGCAGTGAAAAGATAAGAAACTTGTACTCTTGCTCGCTTTTATGGTTTCCTTCGCATTTTTCACAGCCAATTTTACAAGGTCAGGATTAAGAGAGTCCAACCTATCAGGCTGCTGAAGTTTTCTTTCAAGGAATTTCGCTAAAGCAGCAGCCTTGTTTGTAGTTAGTGGTCCTCCAGGATGGGACATCCTATTTGAAAGAGTAAAGCATTTCAGGATAATGTCATGCACAATACCAGCAAAATTACTCGCGAAGATCATATGTTCTCTATAAAGCAAGCCTATACTAACAACCCAAGGAATTAAAATCTATCGATCATTTGTGTATGAGAAAAAAAACAATACAGTGCTATTTTGCGACCATAAGATCTACCATAGGTCCATAATAAAACCCTATATTATGTTTCGTTCCATGTTATACCCACCCGAGCTTGAACTTTCTCCTTTTTGTGTAGAAAAAACTAAGCATCGTACAGACACAACCAAGCGTAAATTCAAGAAGCCCTAATTATTCCGAACGCAGATGTATCACAACTCAGTTCACACATGACAACCACCAAATCTTATTAATTTTGAATCACATACAGTCCAGTTGATCATTTTTTGGCTGATGTGTAAGCGCCAAGGAGCAGATGCAATCAAAATCCGGGTCAAATTTCTAATTTAGAATTACAATCCTCCCAATTTAATCGACGGCACAGAAGTGAACAGCGAGGAATTAACCGAAAGCAACTTATCAGCACACTTCGATTACATAAATCGACTTCAATTACACGCAATTTCCTTCCGAGTAAGCAATCAAATAGCAAAACGGCGAAACCCTAATCCACACTCGCAAGGAAACACACCTGAGCTCGATCAATTTGTCCGCTAAAACTAATCAAGCAATCATTCACACACAGAATCGAGTTGCCGCCCGCCCTCACAAGTGAAACTACACGATACGCTTGACCCGTCAAATTGTAAGCTATTAGTGAAGCCTTTGGAGGCAGGTGATAGAGAAGGGGCGATGCGATACCTGGGCTGCGGGCGGGCAGAGGGAGGAGGCTCCAGAAGTGGCGCGAACTTGCTGGCCCGAAGCGCGCGGCGCTCCTCATCGGTCAGTCGCCGGCCGCCGCCATGTCGCCGCCGCAAGGCAGCCTGAGTGCCTGACCGAACCGTGTGTGCGAATCAAACGTCTCTCTCTCTCTGCGACCTTCTGACATATGGGCCCGTGTGCACCGATTTGAATTTTGTCCCTAAAATACCAGAATTTTTTTGTCTTTCTACGCGAGAATTGAATTGTTTCAAACGAGAAATTTCGATATTTGACCCTGAATACGTGCGCCTCTCAACTTTTAACCCCCAATTCGCACGCCTTTGGAAATTTAACCCTGTCACTGCGAATTCTTTTGATTCAAGGGATTCTCCTCATTTTCTCTCCTTTTATATTTTGACACTTGTCACTGCGAAAATGAAGAGAATCCCTTGAATCAAAAGAATTCGCAGTGACAGGGTTAAATTTTCAAAGGCGTGCGAATTGGGAGTTAAAAGTTGATAGGCGCACGTATTCAGTGTCAAATATCGAAATTTCTCGTTTCAAACGAGGTCTTATCCAAAACTCGGGAGATGGACACCGGAGGCCCGGACCCCCGGCTCAGAGGCTCAGAGGAAGGTTGCTATAGTGTTATGTGGCATTCCAAAGCTCGTAAGAAAAATCGCAGGGTATTCTGTTCTCCATTGTTCATTTCATGCTGACATAATGTTTGTTCGAAGACGTGGTACGTAACACTTTAACTATATTAAATAAGTCTCTGTCAGTTACAGTGCTTTTTTCAGCCAGCTACAGTGTTTTCAGCCATAAACTATGAGCTTTTAAGCCCAACCGATCACCATCTATATGTGTTCTTGAAAAAAAAAGCTACTAACACTAGCGAAGAATGTTCAAACATGTAGCCATGCTGTTTGCTTTCATGATTCATGGACGAAATGTATTTACAAGGTCACCGAAGCCCCCGGATTTACCAGAGGTGCACGTTCAGCAGAAGGCTGGGTTCAAAATAGCCGTATCCAAAGCTATCAGGATAGAACAACCAAGTATATTCAACAGGTGGAGGTAGCCGCTTAGTTTGGACCTGCTGCAGAAGTGCAGATTCGCGTTCCTCTCTACACATAATAGATCATGCCGACCTCGATGAGGCTGACATGGGGTATGTGCAACGTCACCGACGGGCCCCTGCAGTTCTTCCGGAGGAATGAGTAGGCGTAGTCGATGGCGCAAGTCTTGAGGAAGTTGGAGTTCTTCCTCGCCTTGACGTAGGAGTGGCCGATGATGTACGTGACGCCGGCCTCCTTCGCTTCCAGGAGGTCGGACAGCTCGTCCCTCACCTGCGGCTCGATCTGCTCCTCCTCGGAGATCTGGAACCGGACCCTGCGACGCCGGCTGACGCTGCCTGACTCCTGCTCGTAGGTCGACTGCAGGCTCCGGAGAGTCTCCGAGTTGCTGCTCCTGGCCAGGGAGGTGCCTGCCTCATCGTCGGAGTCTCTCACCACCAGCCCGGTCCCGGTTGTGTCAGCGGTGTGTATGACTGCCATTCTTCCTTCGGTGGATGATTCGTAGCTTCCGGAAGAGGCAGCTTCCTCGGTTTCCATTTGAATGAACTTGGCAATGCTCATCACCAGGTGGTTCTCGAAGTTCTCATCGTCTTTCTGATCATCTTTGTAGCCATACCTCACAATGCACCGGTACATCCGGTACTCTCTGGGGCCAATCCGTCCGATAAGGTACCGTTCGTCTGTGGGAACATAGGGCACTGGCACGGACTTGACGCAGACGAAGACCAGAACCTGGTGACATGCAGGCAGGTTGGTGACGAAATGCGAGAAGATGGAAGGCACCCCGGTCACCAGCTCTGTGTAAATGAGGCCAATTCCAGGGACACGCATGATTCCGAGGCTCGGGCCAAGTGTTAGGATCCATTTCATTGAAACCTTGTTTTGGAGGTCAAACAGGTACTTCCGCCGCGTGCCGTAGTGCCACACATACATGACAGACATGAACACTAGAGCAAGCGCAATCGGAACCCATCCTCCCTGAGGAACCTTCGTGACCGCTGCCGACAGATAGACGGCCTCAATTGACCCGAAGAATGCGAGGAATAGCAAGGCAAGCAGGACATTCTTGTGCCACACAAATATGATAACCAATGCCATCAGCCACGTGGTAACAAACATCACCGTGATGCACGCAAGACCTGAGACCATGCAGAGGAAATGGTTTATAATTATTTCTCTAGTCACAAATACATGCCGCTTTAGATAGCGATACTGTCCAACCTTGACCACTAATTTATATTATAATATATTTTATAAAACCTAATAAAATTAGAATATTATGAAAGCACTTTTCGAAATAAATTTATACGTATGATTTTCATGTATCCAATTTAAATATTTAAAAAGATATCATTAGTCAAAGTCTCAAAAGTTTGATTGCACGCATTCCAAAACAACATGCATTTGTATCTCGAGGGAGTATACCAACAGTAGCATAAAGGCACAAAAGTTAATCATGGTCATATCCAACTTGCAGAACTCATGAAAAAGAAGACAAGATCATCACGGCAAAATAAGGCAAGGCGATGCATCACTAGTAACTTATCGAAGAAAACTAACAGGTGATGAGCCTATTTTGCCCCATGAGAGGGAGCCAGGGAGATTTTTCTTTTTCTTTTTAGATTTGCCAGGGAGCAATTTGAACTATAGAACTATTGTCCACCATAACTGCACATTCAACCATTTATAGCTGCACATTTCTTTAACATTTTAGTCATTCAACCATTTATAGCTGCACATTTCTTTAACATTTTAGTCATTCAACCATGAATGATAAAGTCTAATTTACACGACAGCAATGAGCAGTCAGTCAACATAAAAAAAAAACTCGACCTGCAGGGGTACAAGACACCCCCCGGCATTAGCTTAAGAAGAAAGATCCTCTCACAGAAGCAGTCAGTCAACATAAGAGAGTGGATAATGACAGAAATGCAGGTTTTGCATGCAGGGGAGTGCATGCACATTCTGCTAATAGTGGAGCCATGTGGTTCTAGAACAAAATACCTGTGTTCCATATGATTTGCTCAGTTCCTACAGTATTGAAGTGATAAAACTTACCGTAAGCATTTCCGATATCTGTCGTGTCACGGAAGCCAATTGTCACAGCTAGACAAAGAACCATCAGTATCCAATTAATCTCAGGTATGTAAATCTGACCATAGATCCACCTTGATGTATGCACAACCTTCACCCGAGGAAAGCATCCCAAAGCAAGACACTGCTTAACAATAGAAAAGGTTGCAGATATAATAGATTGGCTGCCCACAACTGCAGCAAGAGTTGCTATGACAAACACAGGCCAAAAGACAGGTCCTGCAAAGATGATGCAATATAATTAGACTATTCTTGCCAGCATATGAAAGAAATATTCCAAAATATGCCTGGAGTTCAGAAGTTTACTTGGAACAGATTGATAAAAACTACGTTCTACAGCTGACATGTTTCTGGAAAGAAATGCAGCCTGCCCCATGTATTGCAGCACAAGACAGGGATATATGCCGCCGACAAAAGCCAACTACAAGCAGGAAAAGAGTTGGAATCACTATGGATTTTTTTTTACAAATATAGCTTTAATAACATAGGTGGCAACTCGCAACTCATATATACAGTTCTGCATACCCTGATAGACGCCGCACTGAAGTGGCCAAGATCAGCGAACATAGCTTCAGTACCTGCATGTGTTACAAAAATAGTTAAGACAACCTATTCATTCAAAAATATAAAATAGGTGCACGATCCCTTATCCTATAAAATAAATGGCTTCAGTCAGATAAAAGTCCTATTCAGATTCACCTGTCGTAGCAAGAAGAACTCCTCCAAGAGAAAGCCAGCCATCTTTTCCTGTTATCTTGAAAAACTTTACAACATAATGTGGAGAAAGAGCAAGACATATTCTGGGATTCCAGTGGATGATATTATATAGCCCAATTGCACCGATGCTCAAGAGCCAGAGTATGACAACGGGGGCAAACATGAATGCCACCCTATGAGTTCCTCGGTGTTGCAGGGCAAACAGACCAACAAGCACGACACATGCAATGAGTACCACCCAACCTGTATAACAGCAAGTTAGTTAAGGCAGTGAATGCCATTCGCTGAAAGAAACCAGTAGTAATGGCGGCGGCTGATATTTGTTAATGCACCAAAAAAAACTTATATGATCTTCCAAAAGAAAATTGTACAGATGAAAAAAAAACTTAAAAAATCTAACAGGCTTAATCTACACTAAATCGTTGCAGCCTGCGAGTTCAGTTGGATTCAAGGTCTTACTGGATCAGACCGATATGCTCCTACTATGTTTTTCGGACTAAACTTCAAAGCATCTTGATGCCTCTATTGAAATTCAAAGAATCAATTACGTATTTCAGTTCTTTCAAATCCCCATTTACCAGTTTGATCTACCAACTTACTTGAACCCATGACAAATAAACAAATGAGAAAATTTTGATCTTCAGTAACATTAGATGGCATGACTATGTTGTGAAACCCTTCAGGTACTTACAGGTAACATGAGTTAACAAAGAAAGGCTATTTCTCAATTTTTATAAATCCCTGATGCTAGATGATTTACTCAAGTAAATGCTGAAAATTGGTGCAAATATGTATTAAACATGAGAGTTACCCAATTATTGGCCTATTAGTACATATTGAAAACCAAAAGGTTATCTTATTTCAGAATTCAGATAGCTTAATCTGGAAACAAATATCCATATGACAAATCACGAGGCCCATTAAACTGAAATTGATTTCAGAATTGAGATCAATCAAGAGAAGTATGGAGATGTTCGATTGTTGAGTTCCATCCCAACCTACGAAGCTTCAGCTAAATTCAGATCCTGAATATCTACAAGCATGACTAGATGGAGCACCTTCTTAAGATAGCTTGCTACAAATATGTAATGATCAGAACATATTGAGTTAGGGGAATTGGTGATAAAAGAACAAATTAATTAGCAACCCATAAGAAGTAGAAAAGAAAAAAAAAACTATGCATACCATCTGGTAGTCCTCCTGGGGCAGGGTCTTGTAGCCCAGAGATAGCTGACAAAACTGCAGCAGGCACAACAGAAGACTTGATAACAATGAAATCGTCGACATGTAAGCATGTATTGACTAACTAAAAAGAGGGAGTTAGAGAGACAAAGATAAGAAACAGGGACATGTCATGCATACCAGAGATGGTGGGTGTAAGGACACCATCACCTATCACCATGCATGCACCAAATAGAACAAAAAGAAGTAAACAGGTCCGCAGATTCCTGTGCTTCTCCAGAAACCTTTTGAAAGGAGAGGAAATAGCAGTGCGACCAACTCCAGGCTGATAGTACGTTGACAGCTCTTCATCTGCCGCTTGCTGGTTTGGAAGCACACTGAGCTTCGCATGCCTGCAAAGAAGTGAGTACAAAGCAAATGTTCCACCTGTATAAAACATTTAAAATCAGTAACAAAGCATGAGAAGAAGATTAGTTAAGCAAAGCAACTTACTAGCTAGCGCAAGCTATAAATCTCGTTAAAGAAAAAGAGCAAAGCATTTACAGAACTTGGTCTTTTCTGTACTCCTGATCGCCTATAGAAGTCAAGCATGACCTAAGCTAAGCTAGAATTTTCTGGGAATTCAACAACCAAAATTGGGACACAACGTGTGAATTTACATTAGAATGTCGATGACAAAATGTACTGATATGAAGTTACTCACCCTCCCCGTTATCATCAGCACTCAAGACAATTATGACGTACTTCAGCAAGGGAAAGAGCGTCAAGGTCCAAAATATCAGCGAAAACAATCCAAATACGGTCGCCTCATCACGGTAACTGTCCAGCCTCCCAGACAATGCGCTTTTGTAGACGTACAGAGGTGATGTACTCAAGTCTCCATACACCACCCCAAAGCTCTGAAATGCTAGTAGAGACAGAGTTTTGCTGTAACTTTTCCACCGATCCTGCAAAATAACCACCATCAGCACGGCAAGCCTTTGAATAACTACCCCAAACTGGTCACTGACTCGATGAATATCACTAATCCAGTACCCAAAACAAAAGGCAAACGCGATGCTAAGTCAAATTTCCAGTGACGTTGGCAATAATTGGATAAACAAACAGCTGAAGGCTGAAGCTTTTGTTGTATTAGGGATTTCCAACTGTAACTTACGCGAATTTCAAAATTCAAAATAATAAACTGTACAATCTCGATAAAAAATTGTGATAACGATGCGTCAACGCTGTAAAAAGGTGAAAAAAAGGGCGGGTCATGGTCACCATGAGCATTGAGCAAGCACCAACCAAACAGTTGGTTCGATTCAATCACATGATACGAATGACGGAATGAACCCAATCTTCTAGAACCAAGCTCGTATGGACTTAACAAACCAAAGATCCAACGAACTGACCAGCACAGCCGCACCATCTCGCACTCGGTGGCACATTTCTGCCTCCGCTCCAAATCACGAAATCGAAATCGAACAAAGGGGCAGCTCCTCCCAGTATCGAGTAAAATCCAAACAAAAACCGCATCGTCTCGCGTTCCGAATCGCGCGACGACCATCGAATCACTCGCAAAAAAAAACGCAACCCTTCTCGAAACCCAACGAAACCCAAGCATTCGAGACGAGAGTTTACAGCGGAGAGATGGACCGAGCCGTTACCTTCCGTGCGGCGGCGCAGATCTCCTCGTCCATTTGGGCTCCCGGACTCCACGCCAACGGCATGCAGCAGCAGCAGCAGCAGCAGCAAGCGCGACGACAGCTACGCGGAGCGGCAGCGGAAGCTGAAAAGCTACGGCTAATCAAATCGAGACCACCGGTGCTGCGCCCATGGGCTCGCGCGCCGAGCAGGAGAGCCTGAGAAAACGACGGGGATATGTAGGAAGGAGAGAGAAGCTTCTCCTCGCCTGGTTTTATAGCAGGAGGCGCAGACGTAGAGACGAGGAGAGGAGAGCGCTTGGTGCTCACGTGGCCGTCTCGGGGACGCGTAAGAGCGGCGTGGTGCGGCGGCGGGGCCCCGTGCCGTGAGGTTTAGGGCGGGCAGTCTCTGGTGAGTGGGTAAGGGATGGCGGCCTGGGACCTGTGGGCCATGGTGTCAGTGGGAGGTGGGCTTGCTTTCACGCGCTCGTGCCCGGCGGGTAGAAACAGGGACCCTGCCCAGCCGTGGCCTGGACGGTAGGTCCCCCCAGCCACCACCACGGTGCATTTCGACACGAGCGCTGGGGATCTACTGTGGCACGAGCCGATTGTAGACCGACGTGTGGTGCGCAAACTTCTTAAAATTTTTAGAGCCACTTTTATGTCTTAAGTTAATCGTGTCTAAATAACTGCTAGTGCTAGGGCCTGGGCTGTCTTAGGTTTCGCTCATTTGAGTTTCAGTTTTTTATTTCTATCTTTTAAGTTTTTAATTTTCTTAATTTTTAGATTTTTTATGTTTTTTTATATTCCTTTGTATCCTCCGTGATTGGATAACTTTTTTCTATTTTAAATTTTGTAAAAATTTAATTACGTTAAGAAAAACTATTAACAGTTACCGTAAAAAACCTCAAATAATGAAAAAAAACAAAAACCACATTTAAATCCAAATGGGCACACTTTAATCGTGTCTTAAGTGTGAAGTGTGCGCACGATACACAGACGAGACAGGCACGTTCAATCCTACAGCATACGAACACGATCCGTGTCTCGTTCGTTCACTACAAAACTGGAAGCATTAGCGACCTACTAACCCGATTTTTAATCAACGTCATCTTGCACAGATCTGTCGTGGTCCTAAGTTCCTAACGTACAGCTATGGTAGTAACAAGTTAACGACCCATCAAAGATTGATCAAGAATATCACCGTGTTCCAGATGAGCACATTGATTAATTATCTTGTGAAGCTAAAAAATGATTGATCAGATGGCATCACGTGATATTCCTAACCACCGCGCAAAATAAATCGTGGCCGCACAGTGATCCAATGGTGCCTAGCTAGGTTCATCGTTGCCATTTTGTAACGGAAGACAAGCACATGTGAGATGAAGTCCCCGTTCCAAACAGTTTTTATCATATTTCAAGCAGTGATGGCTAAAGTTATTAGAAATACGTTGACTTTCTTAATATGTTTTTTCTTTTTTCTTTTATATTATTCGTGAAGATATAACGGTGTTTTTATTTTTCTCTATTTTTCTTTATTTTTCCTTTAATTGGAATATCTCAAAAAACTAACACCCACAGCTTTGGAACAGGGTCTATCTTCTGTCTTTTAGCTTTCAGAAATGTTTAGAAAGCGTTGGCTTTTAAATAAGATTTTTTGTATTATCTGTAGAAATATAATGATTTTTTCTCTTTTTTAATTAAATATCTATAAAAAAATTAACGACTTGCTATAATAACAATTCAGCCAAAATCCATAAACAGTCGAATGGAACTGCCCTAATAAAAAGAAACGCGTGGAACGAAACCTCCCGATATACAAATTCATCGAATGGCGCCAGCCGGTGTTTAGACTTTTTTTAACAGTGACACGTAAACATCACCTGCACTTCATGTATGCGTACGCACGCATGAGACGTAGAGTACATGTTTACGTACGTACGTATGTGTGGATCAAAATTGTTACCCTAAGAGCAAGTATTATAAGAGGTCAGAACCGGTGTATCTTTGAGGTGGAGAAGAGAGAAGAGAGGTGGGGTAAGCTTACACCACCAAGACAAGAACCAAGAAACTTTGTGAGAGGAAGGGGTAGGTCATACTGACTTCTTGGTCAGTAACTACTATATGAGTAGGTGATAAGTGGGGTGTAAGTATCCATACACATTGGTGAAGGTCAGATTATAAGACTTGCTCTAAGGGCAGCCCCAATGGGTGGTTTCTATGGCATTAAATAAGGTGCCAAGTAGGCGAAATGCTGATGTGTCATTGGAGTTAAGGAGGAGAGATAAAGAAATGGTTTCTTATACAAGAAACCATGTCTACACCGGAACCAAGATAGAAAGAGCTGTGATAGGTAGATGATAGGAGAGAGAAGATAGATGATTGGATGAAAATTTTATTTGTAGAAACTATCCATTGGGAGTATAGTTTTCATGAGTAGTGTCTACATTAATTGGCAAGTATAGAAACTACCTCATAGTTTCTGCATTGAGTGCACACTCCCAATAGTCCTACATAAATAATGTCGATAGCATTAATTAATATAGGATTAGTACTGAGGTGGATGGAAAGTTAATGAAGAAAGAGAAGGAATCAGTGTCCATGCAAGACATTACTTAAGCACTCAATCCAACACGAAGATATTAGCTAAAACATCTATTACGGAGAAAAGTGATATCTATCATATTACATAGGTATGTTACTGCATTAGATGGTGCATTAGGGAGAGAATTAAAAATAAATATTAAATTATAATATTAATTAATAATATATATTATGCATTGAAAAAATGATGTCTAACCTGATATCTATATAAAATAACAATCTAAAAATATTGCTACTTAGTGCCAACGTTAGAAATACCTCGAAGTCCCTAATAATACTACGATGAATGGTTTTTTCAACGGTCACGACCCACGAGCCATGTAGCATTAACGTTATTAATTGCATTGGAAGACGTACACTGATCGAACACTTGCTCCTTGCTAGTGTTGCTACTTGCTACTACCATTTCTGGTCACATGGTTCATGCAGCAAGCACGCACGGAAAGCAAAGTACTCCACGGTCTTTTGTTTCTAGAGAAAAACTAAAGTCCTTCGCTAATTAATCAACGGCAGAACAGGGAAACAAAAACTCGAACTGCCTGATGTGATGGCTGCACGGCACCTGACGGCTGCTACGTACGAAGGGAGGGGATTCGTCATCCGACACAAGACGTACTGCTCCGGAATTCGTGTAATGGGCGAGTTTTATAAATACGGTAGTAGAATAGAATAATCCGGTTGAAAGGTAATAACCATACGTCCGTAACGATATTTATGGCTATATTTGTTTTGACCGGCAGTGTATAGATACGGCTAATAACTTTTAATTCGATTACAGGTGTTTATGTGAACGAATAGAATATCCTAATTTGCTTTAAAAGGTTGTCTCGGTAAGTTACTTCGAAACGACAGTGGAGAAACTTTCGATTGTGACTGATGGTAGTGCGAGCGCTTATGTGAACAAATCGAATATCGATAAGCCACTTTGAAAAGGATGTCCCAATAAGGTGCTTCAAAATGGTAGCAGGGGAATTTTCGGCTATAGCTGATGGTCTATGGCCGCATCTAGTGATTTTTAGTTCTAATATAAGTGTTTATACAAATATACTGGATAACAATAAACCAATTCAAAAATACTCTCTCAACAAATTACTTTCAACATACTATAAAAAATTTATCTTATTTATTTATTTATTCGGGAGCGGTGGCCAGCCACGAGTGGACATTCACAATAATTAACTTATCAATTCCCGAACAACTTGTAAGTTGTAACGACGTACGGTAGTCTAGCTCTCGGGCATGCGCGCGGGGATGCGGTCCATGCCGCCCTGGTCCATTCCTGTTTCGGCGGCGTGCGCGGTGCGCCCTCCCGGTGCCGCGAGAATTCCCCACGATGTCCGTCCATCTATGGGATGGTTGGTCTATCGCGCCCCCTCATCTGTTACCGATGTCCGTCTATCTTCCGTAAGGCTCCAAAACGGGGGGACTCGACCTGCTTTTGACTGTTCTTCTACTCTTCTGCTTCTAGCTTCTCGAGTGGAAATTGTCTGCATGCCCTTTTTGAGGAGTTCGTACACGCTAGTTTGTTCTTGCTAGCCAAACAATGGGGTGATTCGACTCCAAGTGGCATCATGTTGTTAGCTAAATGGTTGATTTGAATCTCAGCGGCTACGACATTTTGGTACGTTATCCGTATATTTTTCGGGATTTGACGGGGAGGCCTCTTCAGTAAGAGAATTTGGATTTCCTCACATAAAGGAACAAGTAGACATAGTATCTTAAACTTTATTTGAAAGTCCATCTAACACTCGAACTATGAAACCGAACATTTGACACTTCAAACTTTGCAATTCGATTCAAATAACACCATAACTTGGTTTCGCATGGTGGTACCACTCACATAGCGCGATGAGTAGATGGTTTTACCATATAAAATGACACGCTAATCAAGTATATGTGAATGACAGGTGACGTACACAAGGCATTCTCTTCTAAATTGAAATAGAGAGGGAAGAAACCACATGGATGATGGTCATAAAAGCACGACTAGGAACTCGGTGGATGAGAATCCCTTGTAGGCCCTACATGTCATTGACCCTGTGTGGTTACACACCAGATTGTAAAGGAATGGGGTTACAGGAAGGCAATAGAAGTCTGTGCTAGTATCTTGAGAATTAGTGATATTTGACCCTTTGCTAAAAAAGAGTACTATGGCTTTTCCCATGAGGCACTAGGCATGTATTTATAGTCATGGGGGCATAAGCACCCCTATCTAAATCTATTCTTCCAGGGGTGCATATGACATTTTCCTTGGCCTTGTGGGCTTCCATGAAATTGCCGGTTTGTCATGCTGGCACCGTGGGCGTTTAGGTCAAGGTGAGGTTCACTTCCTCAATAAATCCAATTTGGCCAACGTGTTATTCTACATGGCAAAATCGCCTCACTCATCACGCCATATAGGCAGTACCACCATGCGAAATCAGATCAGGGTGTGTTGGATTATGTGGGCCAAGCCCATATAATAAGAATAATTCCTATTAAATCTCAAAAGCCCACTCATGCAAAGGAGGCATGCATGTGACCTTTATTACCATATTGCTAGTTCTAGGAGAGGAAGACCACCTTAAAAGGGATGGTGCACTCCTAGCCACTTGAGGCATGTGTGGGAGAGAACTAGAGGATAACACGCGCGCTCGCTCGCCTCGCCGGGCGGGCAGGCGGGCGGAAGTGTGGCGCACGGCACTGCGTGAATGGTCCGCCAAAATCGACTCAGTGCTTGCGCAGACGGCTTCCTTTGCGATTTTATTTTCTTTGTTTTGAGTGGCGGTGAATCCGGATCGATTACGCGTGACTAATCCGTTTGATTCTGAGTTATGGAGAACGTGCAGCGTCTTGATCACGCGCGTCCGGTTTTCTATAAATACGAGTCGCCGCCTCCATACGAAAAATGCGAAAATCAATCTAGGGTTTTGCCTCCTCCATCCTTTGTGCTGCGCCGCCCCACGTAGTCTACTCCGCCCCGTCCGCCCGGCGTGCATGCATCGTTCGGAGAGCAAGTCTCGGAACCGCCGCCAAGTCTGCACCGGAGAGGCGAATAAGGTTTTTGGAAGCGCTCTGCGCGATCGCCGCGTAGCTCGCTCGTCTTCCTCGTCGTTCGGCCGCGAATCGTCATCGACTTCGTGTCATCCTCACCGTGCTGCGGCGTCTACATCGCAAACCGATCGTAAGAATCATCGACGCATAACGGTCATGTTCTCCGTATTAGATCTGTTCATGTACGTTTCTGGTTTACATGTCTAAATCTTTTATGCCCGTGATGGTTCTCGTTATTTTGCGTGCATGATGTCATGATTTATTTATGGAATAAATTGAAGCTACATGTGCTTATATTTTCAACAATCCAAAACCTTATTGTAGGCACCGTGGTTTTACTATGGTGGATTTGCCGATGCACCGAGGCCGGATAAGTTCTCCGGTGTGCACTTTAAGAGATGGCGGATCAAGGTCACTCGTGGCTTACCGCTATGAATGTATTCAGGTTAGTAATGGCAAGCTGAAGGTGTTCTTGATGCTGAAAAGCGTAAAGAATTCGAGACCGCCACTACTCTCTTTGTTGGATGCATTCTTAGTGTTCTTGCCGACCGTCTGCATGCGAGGTGTATATGCACATGATGACGCTTGAAGGAGTTGTGGGATGCACTAAATTCCAAATACGGTGCTATCGATGCCAAGAATGACATGTATGTCATGGAGCAATTTCATGACTACAAGATGGTTGATAACCGCTCAGTAGTAGATCGGGCTCATGAGATACAGGCCATTGCCAAGGAACTCGAACTCTGAAGTGTGCCTTACCCGACAAGTTTGTGGTGGATGTATTATTGCGAAATTACCTTCTTCATGGAGGAATTTTGAACAAGACTCAAACACAAGAGACAAGAGTACTCTGTTGAGAATCTGATTGGGTCTCTTGAAATTGAGGAGAAAGCTCGGAAAAGGACGCTGTGTCTAAGGGTGATGGAGGCGATCTAGTGCCAATGTGGTACGAAACCCTCAAGCAAGAACAAAGGAAATTTGTCAAAGCCCAACAAACAACCAACTTCAAGAAGAAGAAGAATAACAACAATCGGGATGATAGAACTTGCTTTGTGTGCGGTGAGTCCGGTCACATGGCCAAGAAGTGCCCACAACACAAAGGAAAGAAGGCACCAGGGATGACTTCTAAGTGCATCAACGTGACCATTGGCAAGACAGAGATGGGGTGGGTATGGTAATGTACCTCATCGTTCTTTCGATTAGTCAATCTACCAATTGGTGGATTGATACGAAGCTAATGTACATGTGTGTGCTGATATTTCGTTGTTTTCTTCTTATCAGTCGCCCGAGATTCCTCCGTCCTATGGGAATGGGTCACATGCTCTTGTTCATGGTGTTGCACGGTAGATCTGAAGTTTACTTGGAAAGATCGTGCACCAAGAACGTGCAGCATGTCCCTTCTATAGACAAAAATCTCGTTAATGGCTCCGTTTATGTAGAGACGGGCTTAAGTTGGTATTTGAGTCTAATAAAGTAGTCGTGTCTAAACATGGATATTTTATTGGTAAAGGCTATGAGTGCGGAGGCTTGTTCCGTTTTTCCTTTCGATTTCGCAATAAAGACGTGAACCATATTTGTGGTAGTGTGGATGATGAGGCTAATGTTTGGCACTCACGTCTATGTCATATTAATTTTGGTTTGATGTCTCGGCTTTCCAGTATGAATTTAATTCCAAACGTTTCCATCACCAAAGGTTCTAAATGCCATAGCTGTGTGCAATCAAAACAACCTCGTAAGCCTCACAAGGCTGCTGAGGAGAGAAACTTGGCACTACTAGAACTCCTGCATTCAGATCTTTCTGAGATGAATGGCGTGTTGACGAATGGTAGAAAACGATATTTCATGACATTGATTGATGATGCAACTAGGTTCTGTTATGTGTATTTATTGAAAATGAAAGATGAGGCTTTAGACTATTTTAAAATCTATAAGGCAGAAGTTGAAAACCAGTTAAATAGAAAGATAAAAAGACTTAGGTCAGATCGTGGTGGAGAGTATTTCTCAAACGAATTTGACTTAGTTTGTGAGGAACATGGCATTATACATGAGAGGACGCCTCCTTATTCTCCCGAGTCAAATGGGATTGCCGAAAGGAAAAATCGCACGTTGATCGACTTGGTGAATGCCATGTTAGACATCTGCGGGCTTACCTAAGGCATGGTGGGAGAGGCTTTGCTAACGTCTAATCATGTATTAAATAGAGTTCCTAATGAAATAAGGACAAAACACCATACGAGGTATGGATTGGGAGAAAACCATCACTTTCTTACTTGCGTGCATGGGGTGCTTGGCGAAAGTTAATGTGCCAATAACTAAGAAACGCAAGCTTGGACCTAAAAGCGTGGATTGTGTCTTTCGGGATATGCTAATCATAGCATTGCCTATAGATTTTGATAGTTAAAACCGAGGTACTGATCGCATGTTGGTACAATTATGGAGTCTCGAGATGCAACATTCTTTGAGAATATTTTTCCAATGAAGGATACACATAACACTACTAGTCAACCTTCAAATAATTCCCAGTTCAATCACACCACCAACCTTTTGAACATACACATGAACTTGTCAATGAGAAGGATGACAGTGGAGCTTCTAGAAGGAGCAAGAGACAAAGGATATCCAAATCCTTTGGTGATGATTTCACTTGTGTACCTTGTGGACGACACTCCCAAGTCTATTTGAAGCGTATGCATCTCCCGATGCGACTCATGGAAGGAGACTGTCAGTAGTGAAATGGACTCCATTATCGCTAATGGAACACAGGAACCGACAGATAGACCTTATGGGTGCAAACTGTAGGGTGCAAGTGGGTGTTCAAAAGAAGCTTAGGCCCGATGGTACTATTGAAAAGTACAAGGCTCGACTTGTTGCGAAGGGCTATACTCAGAAAGAAGGCGAAGATTTCTTTGACACTTATTCACTGTTGCTAGATCGACCACAATTCGAGTACTACTTGCTTTGGCTGCCTCACATGGTCTTCTCGTTCATCAAATGGACGTTAAGACGCTTTTCTTAACGAGAGCCGGATGAGAAATTTACATGGAACAAACTGATGGATTTGTAGTAGAAGGTCAAAAAGGCAAGGTGTTAAAACCGTTGAAATCTTTGTATGGTTCAAACAAGCCCCTAAGCAGTGGCATGAGAAGTTCGATAGAACACCGACATCTGCAGCTTTCTTTGTCAATGAGGCGGATAAATGTGTTACTATCGCTATGGTGGGGGTGAGGGAGTTATTCTATGCTTGTGTGTGGATGACATCCTGATTTTTGGGACAAACATCAATGTGATAAATGAGGTCAAATCATTCTTGTCTCAAAATTTTGATATGAAAGATCTGGGAGTGGCTGATGTTATTCTAAACATTAAATTGGTTAGAGGTGAGGATGGGATTATACTTTTGCAATCTCATTATGTGGAAAAGGTCTTGAGCCATTTTGGCTTTTCTGACAGCAAGTCTTCTCCAACACCTTATGATCATAGCGTGTTACTTCGTAAGAATAAGAAAATTGCTAGGAATCAGCTGGAATATTCTCAGATAATTGGCTCACTTATGTACCTAGCTAGTGTAACAAGACCAGACATCTTCTTTGCTGTGAGCAAGTTAAGCCGGTTTACATCTAACCCAGAAGATGATCACTGGAAGGCGCTTGAGCGAGTGTTGCGCTATCTGAAAGGTACCTCGAACTTTGGACTTCACTATACTGGGTACCGTCGGTCTTTGGAGGGTCATAGTGATTCCAATCGGATCTCGATGTCGATGAGATCAAAGCCACTAGTGGATATGTTTTCACTATTGGTGGTGGTGCTGTTTCATGGAGGTCTTGCAAACAGACCATTTTGGCGAGGTTAACCATGGAAGCAGAGCTTGCGGCACTAGACACCGCCATTGTTGAGGCGAATGGCTACGAGATCTATTGATGGATCTACCTACAGTGGAAAAGCGATGCAGCTATCCTTATGAATTGTGATAATCAAACCGTTATCGCTAAAGTGAACAGTTCTAAGGATAATATGAAATCGTCTAGGCATGTTAAGAGACGATTGAAGTCTGTCAGGAAATTGAGAAACTCCGGAATTATAACCTTGGATTACATCCAAACAGATAAAAACCTGGCAGATCCCTTTACAAAGGGACTATCACGGAATGTGATAGATAGTGCATCGAAGGAGATGGGTATGAGACCCATGTGAGTTATCTATGGTAGTAACCCAATCTATGTGATCGGAGATCCCGTGAATTAGGATCTGGGAAAAACAAACCATTAGTTAACTGGAGGAGAGTAATTTCAACCATATCTATGTGAAGATGCAATACTCTCAGAAACTGCAAGGCAGGTTGGTTAAGACCTTAATGTGTTCCATTGGCTTTCAAAAGCGAAGACGTTATCCTGCAGAACGTTCTTGAAAGAACACACCTATATGAACCCGACTGTTAGTCGCAGTCTATGGAGATCTTGGGTAATCTCCTACTAAGCTCATGAAGAGACCAAGGAGTATGACTTATACGCTCCAACCGAGGGGTAGCCTCATCGCGGCCTAGTATCGATTAAGTCTTTAAGTGAAGCTTGCTTGCACCAAACTTGCAATTCAAGACATAGTCCATTGTTCAAGTTGTGAGTAAGTGTAGCTTGAGTTCTAGGTGGATGTTCAACCTTAATCGGTCTCCATCGAAATATCGATATATAAACAAGACATTGGAATTCGTGCAAATCTGTGGGACTTTGAGATCCGGTGGGGATTGTTGGATTATGTGGGCCAAGCCCATATAATAAGAATAATTCCTATTAAATATCAAAGGCCCACTCATGCAAAGGAGGCATGCATGTGACCTTTAGTACCATATTGCTAGTTCTAGGAGAGGAAGACCACCTTAAAAGGGATGGTGCACTCCTAGCCACTTGAGGCATGTGTGGAGAGAACTAGAGGATAACACGCGCGCTGCCGCTCGCCTCGCCGGGCGGGACCGGGCGGGGCGGGGCGCGCGCACGGCACTGCGTGAATGGTCCGCCAAAATCGACCCAGTGCTTGCAGACGCGCTTCCTTTGCGCTTTATTTTCTTTGTTTTGAGTGGCGGTGAATCCGAATCGGTTACGCGTGACTAATCCGTTTCGGTCACGAGTTATGGAGAACGTGCAGGCGTCTTGATCACGCGTCCTGGTTTTCTATAAATACGGAGTCGCCGCCTCCATACAGAAAATGCGAAAATCAATCTAGGGTTTTGCCTCCTCCATCCTTTGTGCTGCGCCGTCCCACGTAGTCTACTCCGTCCCGTCCGCCGGCGTGCACTGTCATTCGGGAGAGCAAGTCTCCGGAGCCGTCGCCTTCGAAGTCCTGCACCGGGAGAGGGCAAATAAGGTTTTTGGGAAGCGCTCTGCGCGACTGCTCGCTGTAGCTCCGGCTCGTCTTCCTCGTCGTTCGGCCGCGAATCGTCATCGACTTTGTGTCATCTCACCGTGCTCGCGGCGTCTACATCGGCAAACCGATCGTAATGAATCATCGTGACGTAATATCATGTTCTCCGTAGATAGATCTGTTCATGTACGCTTTCTGGTTTACATGTCTAGATCTTTTATGCCTGTGATGGTTCTGTTATTTTGCGTGCATGATGTCATGATTTATTTATGGAATAAATTGAACCTACATGTGCTTATATTTTCAACAGGGTGTTATTTGAACCGGATTGCAAAGTTCAAGGTGTCAAATGTTCGGTTTCATAGTTTGGAATGTTAGATATACTTTCAAATAAAGTTTGGAATGTTATATAGACTTATTCCAAAGAACAAACTTAGATTTATTATAGAAAAAGTAGATAAATATATTTGATTTATTTAAGACTGCATTTACTACAATCTATTTCATATTTTGTTGGAGAATCGAGAGTACAAGCGTTGAAGAAGGTAAGGGTCTGTTTGATCGAGCTTGGCTTCAAGTTTTTGTGCTTTGAAGCCCGGCTTCAAGAGAAGTTAGGAAATCAAAACTTCAAAATTCTAATTTATTTTGGGCTCGGCTTCTACTTAGCTTCTCTATGATTTGGCTTCGAAGCCTGCACGTTTGGCTGGAAAATAACTTCGAAGACCAAAAAACATGAAACTAGAGCCTCCACCTAAATATGCAAAAGAAATGCTCCACACTGTTCACTGTACTAAAATACATACAATATATATATATATATATATATATATATATATATATATATATATATATATATATATATATATATATATATATATATATATATATATATATATATATATATATATAGGCGAGTGTTTCATGCACCATGGTGCCTAGGCACCAATATCAATACCCGTTGATTTGCTTTGAGATTATAACGTTTGATGTGGGTATCTTCATATACCCATAAAAAGTATATTTGAGATGTTAAACTCGAAAAAATTAAATTCAACTTCAGTTTAATTAGTTTGAACTATTTTTATGGTATATACTCACACTGTAGTCGCATTGAACTCAAAAGTAGTTTAAACTAGTTTGAACTGAGTTCAAAACTTACTTACCATAAATATATCAAGGGTATAAAACATTTTCATACCCAAACTCAAAAAATATCAATAATACACGTGTATCGGATGTGGGTGTCTAGACACTATGGTGCCTTACGTAATATATATATATATATATATATATATATATATATATATATATATATATATATATATATATATATAGGAAAATTACATAAGGCACCTTGGTGCCTAGGCACCAACATCAAGAACCGTCCGATACACGTGTACGATTGATAATTTTTTGAGTTTGGGTATGAAATGTTTTATACCCTTGATATATTTATGGTAAGTAAGTTTTGAACTCAGTTCAAACTAGTTTGAACTACTTTTGAGTTCAATGTGACTACGATGAGTATATACCATAAAAATAGTTCAAACTAATTAAACTGAAGTTGAATTTAATTTTGGAGTTTGACATCTCAAATATACTTTTATGGGTATATGAAGATACACACATCAAATGTTGCGAATCTCAAAGCAAATCAACGGGTATTGATATGGGTGCCTAGGCAATATATATAGGACGAGTGTTTCATGCACCTTGGTGCCTAGGCACCCATATCAATACCCGTTGATTTGCTTTGAGATTCGCAACATTTGATGTGTGTATCTTCATATACCCATAAAAAAAGTATATTTGAGATGTCAAACTCCGAAAAAAATTAAATTCAACTTCAGTTTAATTAGTTTGAACTATTTTTATGGTATATACTCACTGTAGTCACATTGAACTCAAAAGTAGTTCAAACTAGTTTGAACTGAGTTCAAAACTTACTTACCATAAATATATCAAGGGTATAAAATATTGTCATACCCAAACTCAAAAAAATTATCAATCATACACGTGTATTGGATGTTGGTGCCTTATGTAATTTTCCTATATATATATATATATATATATATATATATATATTATTTTGCTGATGTGCAAGACAGTCGGTTCTTCTGGTAACTTGAAAGGAAAGCTACAACCTTGACCTTGAAAGCTTAGCAGTGAAAAATTGTTCCAAATAATTGATTAAAAGTTAAAGGTAGATATCGGTTCAAAAAAATAATAGCACACGTGGGAAAGATACTACAGGGAGATGTTTTGTAAAAGTAGTTCCCAATGTTTATCCACCCATGACCCAACATAGAAGCTGCGGGTAGCAACCATCATCTTGTTGGAATATGATCTGTGGACGTGAACAATTGAAAGGTCATAGGCAACTTTGTGATAGCGGCCATAAATTCGCCAATTCAAGAGAAAATAAATTATAGTATAAGGTGTGATATGGATTGATGTTTCTCTTTACCTTTACTCTTTTATCAAGTAGGGATGAAATGATTAAAACTGAAAGCTTGTTTGAAACATGGCAACTTATGCTTCTTTACCTACTTTGAAAGAGCTAGAAAGCTTAAGATATTAGGCGCTTATATTAACTTTTGGTTTTAGTTTATGAATTGTAATAGTTTGTAGAAAAGATTATAAAGAGATATTCATATGCGATTTTAGCTAATATAAATAAAGTTATTACAGTGTATACTACAATCGACTAGAGACCCTGTATTGAAAAGGTAATCTATTATTTGAAAGTTAGATACTATAGAAAAACAGCTTTTAGAAGTTAATAAGAATAGAACAATCCATTCATACAGCTTTCTAGCGCCTAATTGAAATGAATTTGGACATTAGTTAGAATTCCAATGCAACCCGTGTAAACATTTTAGGCGTTGGCTCAGATGTCCACAGCACATGCGGATATAAATCAAACTTCACCCATTCAAATGCGCTTTTAAATTTTCCATCGTAAACAAAAGCATAACATGATACAAACTATTTCGAGAAAGTATCTTATTCACGAACCAAATTTATATCAGTACATATTATTCGACTCCCTAAAGAAAGGCGTTACCAGGGTGAAAAAAAGTCTCATCAAACCAGTGGACTTACAATGACCTGACAAAATTGAAGGGTGCAACCGAATTCGTCGTGACACCTAACCACCTTCCCCAACGGACGCGCACGCGCACTCGAATTTTATCCCGAAGGAAGGAAGGAGCGTTCCGATTATTCGCGTGTGAAAAGCTGGGGAAGAAAAAGCCGAAGCGGACCGGGGAGAGGAAGAGAAAACCACCAACGAACATACAAGGCCGCCACCGCCGCCCACCGGGTCTACCAAACGGGAGAGGAGGAGAAGGCGGCCGCAAAAAAGCTTTGCAGGAAGCAATAAAAAAGTATTTCTGGCGTGCGAGGAAACCTCGAGGCGCCGAGGAGACCGGGGGGAGAGAGAGAGGGGGCAAACGGTCACACGGGCGGCGGCCCGACCGAATCTCGCGATCCCCAATCCGGAGGCACCCGATTCGTCCGTCGATCCGGGCGATACCGGCGGCGGCGAGAGATCCCGCCGATCGGGGAGCTCGGGGGTCGGATTCGAGCTGCGATTTGGGGCTCCTGAGCTCGGCGGAGGTGGGGGCGGAGCCGGGCGGTTGGCTGGGCGGATGCTGTCGGTGAGGAGGCGGCAGGAGGATGCGCGGCGCGTAGGGCCCCGGGGCGCCGCCGCGGGCGGCATGGAGGACGACGCCGAGCTCGAGGAGGGGGAGGCCTGCGGCGATGACACCGCCTTCGTCGACCCCGACGTCGCGCTCTCTTACATTGTGAGTGGCCTCGCGCAATGTTACGCCGTTGTCTGGTTCCGTGCGGTTTCGATGCTTATTTGGTAGATGTAGCATACCAGTTTAGTGTCGTGAGTGGTTTGATCGGTCCAATTTGTAAAGAAACGGACGAGCATGCCTTGTTTGATTCTCATGCTTCGTAGGAGTGATGCAACGCTAGCACTGGAATCGATTGCATTGGCGGATCATTTGAAGTTTACTCAGTTTGTTGCTTTGTTCGATGGGGGTTACTGGAAGCACTTGCATTGCTGGATCATTTAAAGTTTGCTCCGTCCCTTATTTGATGGTGATGACGCTAAATTTGCCAAGTACATGCTTTGATAACACTGGCTGTTATGGAATACAAAGCGAATCTCTTAGTTGGTTGTGGTGTTTGTTTGGTATACCAGCAGTAGTTTGGCCAGCCCCTATTTGAGAGTTAGACTGTACCTTTTTATTGGAAAACACTAAAAATCTTCTGTGATTACTGATTTGGGATCCCCCCTTTTGACTACTAGGATAAATTAATGGTAATGGTACTTGGATAAGTTTCTACAGGGACAGCGGGATTGTGTGCTTCCTCGAGTGTCTTTTGGTATTCATGGATCCAATAACGCTCTTATGCCTACAATGCCCTGTGAATTACTAAAATGTGTCTTTGTTCTGAGCTTAAGGTCAACAGTTGCTTCATAGTTAATTAGTTCATATACTCAAAATTTTGAACTTGAAACTTTCAATTTATGTTGTATGCCTGTATGTCTGGAAAGGGGAAGGAAAACAGAGAGAGAGAAATATTGAAGCCTTTGGTTGACAAAATTTTGGTTGTGTTATGGTTTGTATTATGGAGGAGTAGTTTGGTGCAGATCGCCCTCAGCCCTTGCGGCTGAGGCTCCGATCAAGATGTGAATTTGATTGAAGTGTTTCTTTATCGCCTTCTCTAGAAAACAGTCGGTCACCTTTATATAAGAGGTGCCGTCCAGATAACGGAAAGTAAAAGGAGTCCTTCTAAACAAAGATTCCCTAATATAGATTACTTAATATAGCTCTATATCATACTAATACTAAGAATACTTTCTAATAATAGCCTGCTGCTTCTTATCTAGTTCGGACTCTGTCAATCCGAGTCCTGCTTCTTCTGCCACCACAGCCGCGGTGCTTTCCGTTGCCGCTGCATGCGCTATAGCTCGTCCCACCGTTGTCGCCACTGTATCATTCACATCATTGGCCGCTGCTTGACGTGGACAACGTCGCTCATAAACTTTGCCCACAAATGCATCCACAACATTTCCACCCTCCTTGTGAAACAACTCGTCCTCGAGCTGAAATGAGGCGTAATGCTCTTGGAAGTCGTGCAGCCAAACCCAAGTAGCATCGGCCGTGGAACATTCTTTGCATTGAACAAGAAGCTCCCAAGAGCCATGATTAAGATGAGCACGGACAATTCAGTCGGGAGATGGAATGACGTGACCATGAACAAAATCTGGGAGGGCCGTGGGTTCAGTAGGAGGAGGAACGTCATACTTTTTAATAAAAGCCACATGAAAGACATCATGAATACGAGCACGAGCGGGTAGTTGAAGGCGATATGCAACTGATCCAATGTGCTCCACCACATGAAAAGGCCCATAGAAGCATGGTGATAATTTAGAAGACCCATCCTTGATGGAAATGGCAGCCCGATGGTGAAGATGAAGCCAAGCCCACTCGCCAAGCTCATAAACAATCTCTCGCTGTTTCTTGTCATGTTGTTGCTTCATGCAAGTCTGCACCTGTAATAAACGCTCCCAGATTTCCTCCAGAAATTCATCTCGATCTTTGAGTTGACGGACCACGGCGGCCACGTGAGTAGACCCTGCCTCATACGCCAACAATGGAGAGGGTGCATGGCCGTATACGACATGGAAGGGAGTTGCCTTCAATGAAGTTTGAAAGGAGGAATTATAGCAATATTCAGCCCAAGGAAGCTATTGTAGCCATTTTTTAGGTTTGTCATTCACTAAACAACAGAGATACATCACAATAATGCGATTCACCACTTCGGATTGCCTATCACTTTGAGGGTGGAATGCCGAACTAAGATTGAGCTTAACACTAGCAAGACAAAAAAGCTTAGCCCAAAAATTGCTTGTAAAATCAGGTCACGATCACTGACAATCGATGTCGGAATTCCATATAAGCGAACAATATCATTGAAAATGCATGAGCAACAGAACTGGCTGTGTAAGGATGGCCAAGCGCAATGAAGTGCGCGTATTTAGA
The DNA here is from genome assembly GCA_036346575.1 of Dendrocalamus sinicus. NCBI lineage: Eukaryota > Viridiplantae > Streptophyta > Magnoliopsida > Poales > Poaceae > Dendrocalamus > Dendrocalamus sinicus. Next base: position 1,483,962 of record CM070660.1, on the reverse strand, counting down.
GAAGTGATCGACCGACCATTGTCAGAATAACTGATTTGCCACCCACCTTCGGAAATCCTTCTACAAAATCCATGGAAATATCTTGCCAAACACTATTGGGGACTTCCAATGGTTGCAAGAGACCAGCAGGATGAAGATGTTCGGTTTTATGGCATTGTCAAACGACACATCCGTGTACAAAATCCGGAACGATTTTATTAGCATGTGGGTGATAAAATGTAGCCCGCAACCGATGAAGCATTTTCTGAACACCTTCATGCCCGCTGTCATGAATGTCGGACATGACCTGCGGCCAGAGAGCTGACTCAGTAGGTAAATACACCTTGCCATCATACAACAGCTCATCAACAAAAGACCAAGCTGGTCCAGCATGGCCAGCTAACACCTGGTCTCGCAAGCCCTGCAGATCAGCGGAACCTGCAATCGCAGAACGAATGTCATCATAGATGGCAAAGGTGGGTGAAGAGATAGCGAATAAGGTGGCTACTGGTTCCATCCGCTGGGAGAGCATTGGCTGCAACGTTTTGCTTCCTAGGTCAGAATTCAACATTGAAATATCATACCCAAATAGTTTGCTGACCCATGTATGTTGAGGAATTGTGGAGAGACGCTGGTCCAAGATGTATTTAAGGCTATAATGATTAGTACAGACTGAATGGATGCCCCCAAAGGTAAGGTCTCCAATGCCGCACCTCCTTGACAAGGCCGATCAACTCGCGTTCATATGCTGCCAATTTTAGATGGTGAGGAGCAACTGTCCGGCTAAAAAACATTAGGACTGGAGCCTTGATGTAACATAGCACCAAATCCCATCCTGGATGCATCACAGTCTACCAAGAAACGGCCACCGAAATCTAGGAGTTGAAGCACCGGACCTGAAATGAGTGCTGCCTTCAACGCCTGGAATGCCGCACGAGCCTCTAGAGTCCATGCGAATGCCTCTTTCTTGAGGAGCTTGGTGAGTGCACCAACCACCTCGTCGTAGCCTTTGATGAATTTGCGATAGTACCTGGTAAGACCAAGAAATCCTTGCAATGCCTGAACTGAAGTCGGCGTTGGCCAGCCCTCCACCGCCTCCACCTTACTAGGATCCATTGCCACTCCACGCTTGGATATAACATAACCAAGGTATGCCACTGATTCATCACCAAATTGACACTTGGAGCATTTCAGGGCGAGTTGGTGTTGGCGCAAGAGTTGAAAAACAGCCCGGACATGTTGATGTTCTGCCCAAGTTGAACTATAGACCAAAATGTCATCAAAGAAAACAAGCACAAAACGACAGATATAGGGCTTAAGAACCTCATTCATGAGAGTTTGAAATGTAGTAGGCGCATTAGTCAAGCCGAATGGCATGATGACAAACTCATAATGTCCGTGATGAGTGCGAAAAGCCGTCTTCTCAATGTTTGTCGGGTGCATACCAAGGTTATTAAGGCGACGCTTAAGCGTCGCCTAAGCGGTAAGGCGCTCCCGAGGTGGCAAGGCGTCGCCTCGCCTTGCGAACGTGACTAAGGCGGTGGCTAAACCAGAGAGAAGGGGCAAAGACTCACCTGGAACCCTAGACGGCGGCGCCTCCATCTTGTCGCTCCTGTCTAGGCGGCGGTGCCTGGAACCCTAGGGCCAAATCCACCGGGACCACCACTAGATCTGTAGGCCTCGCCGACGAATCATCCTCTTGGGGAGCAGGGGAGGCAGGAGCAGGGGCGACGGCGGCAGAGGAGGCAACGGCGACTCTTGGGGGAGCAGGGGTGGCGACGGCGGCATCTTTTTGGGAGCAGGGGAGGCGGTGGCGGCGGCAACGTCTCTTGGGAGAGCAGGGGAGGCGGCGACGACAGTTGGGGGAGCAGGGAGGGGAGGAGGGGAGAGAAGCAACGGCGGTGGCGCCTCTTCGGAGGGAGAGCACGCGAGGCGGCGACGAAAGTTGGGGGAGCAGTGAGGGGAGAGAGGAGGCGGCTGTGAGATAGGGAGAGAGGAGCGGCTGTGAGATAGGGCTATGACTCGATCTGGGGCGGCCGGCTAGGGTTAAATGGGATGGGGTGTATTTTGGTATTGTTACAATTTAGTCTTCAGAGTTTTACGAAATTACAATTAGGTCCTTCTAAGTCCTTTGCCCTCTTAGATTTCTTCTGATTTAGTCCTCCAGAACTCCATTTTCTTCGCCTTATGATGTGTGTAAGGCATTGCCTCGCCTTACACCTTATCGCTTAAAAGGTGTAAGGGGGGTGGGTCGCCTTACCGCCTTAATAACCATGGTGCATACAGACTTGATAGCCACTGCGTAGGTCTAGCTTTGTGAAAAATCTAACCCCTTAAGTTCATCAATAAGCTCATCAACCACCAGAATTGGAAATTTATCCTTGACCACTGAAGGTCAACAGTTGCTTCATAGTTAATTAGTTCATATACTCAAATTTTTGAACTTAAACTTTCAATTTATGTTGTATGCCTGTATGTCTGAAAAGGGGAGGGAAAATAGAGAGAGAAATATTGAAGCCTTTGGTTGACAAAATTTTGGTTGTGTTATGGTTTGTATTATGGAGGGGTAGTTTGGCGCAGATCGCCCTCAGCCCTTGCGGCTGAGGCTCTGATCAAGGCGTGAATTTGACTGAAGTGTTTCTTTATTGCCTTCTCCAGAAAACAGTCGGTCACCTTTATATAAGAGGTGCCGTCCAGATAATGGAAAGTAAAAGGAGTCCTTCTAAACAAAGATTCCCTAATATAGATTACTTAATATAGCCCTATATCATACTAATACTAAGAATACTTTCTAATAATAGCCTGCTGCTTCTTATCTAGTTCGGACTCTCTGCCGATCTGAGTCCTGCTTCTTTTGCCGCCATAGCTGCAGTGCTTTTCGTTGCTGTTGCATGCTCTGTAGCTCGTCCCACCGTTGTCGCCGCTGTATCATTCACAGCATTGGCCGCTGCTTGACGTGGACAACGTCGCTCATAAACTTTGCCCACAAATGCGTCCACAACAGGTTGAAGGCAGTGTGCCTTTTAATTACTTTAAAAATGGCTTATTTGGAATGATCGAAGGGATCACTATAGCTCTAGTCTTCTCTCATGTAGTTTATCATTTTTAGGACAACTAGCAACGTAAATGAAATGGCCACCAGCAACTTTAGTTTGAAGATGCTATAGTGTGTACTGTACCAGCAATCAAATTTGTTGTAATAATTCTTTTTGGTGCTTTTGGTGTGCATTTTGTTTTAGGATGAAAAACTCCAAGATGTACTGGGCCATTTTCAGAAGGACTTTGAAGGAGGTGTGTCTGCAGAGAATCTAGGTGAGGAGATGTTGAGCTGTTGCCTCAGTCAGCTTGATTTGGGTTCATTCTAAAGAAACATTAAACATGACACTAATCTTTGACAGGATCAAAATTTGGTGGATATGGTTCATTTTTGCCTACAAACCAGCGTTCTCCTCTGCCCCAAACTAGAAGTCCACCTAAGGCGGCAAACCTTAGCTCAAAATCTCCTTATCACCAGTCTACTGAGGTGCTTAAGTTAGTTTTGGCTGTAAACATGTGCTGTTTTAGAACAGCATTCTGATGAACATGCACTCGCATGGCATTGATGATGTAATGATTTATAATGCAGGGCATGCCTCAGAACCCTTCGGCTGTGGTAGTTCCATCTGTCTCCCAGAATAATGGTTCTGTGGTGCCTTTTTCGGGCAATTCAAGTAAAAAGGAAATTTGGCAGAGCACAAAGGCTGAAAGGGGCTCTAGCAATCATGATTCTTCATATGAACCATCTAAGTGTAGTGATCAGAATAGATTTAAAGTCCGGATAAAAGTTGGTTCTGAAAATGTCTTGGCAAGAAATAACACAGCTATTTACAGTGGTTTAGGTCTCGATATTTCTTCACCTTCATCCATGGAGGATAGCCCTGATGATTGTGGGAGCCTCTCCCCGGAATTTAACAATGTGCCATGTGAATCTCCCCATACCATTCTTCAGGTAAATTACTGCATGATCACCGTATTAGCTCTTTGTACTTATATTTCATTATCCATGATTCGAAGGGTGAATAACTGCCTTCATTCACTAAACATGATCGAACAGATCATGACATGCTTTTCAGTTCCTGGAGAGTTCTTGTTATCCCCTCTGCAGGGTGATGTTCTGCAACTGACAAAAAAGGTTGTGCCTTCATCAAAGAAATGGGAAACAGCTGTGGACATAGAAAATGTACAAGAAACATATGAAGGCCATGTGGCTAAGAAAATGAAACCTGATGGTAAGAAAAAGAAATCCATTTATACTAAGAGGCCAAAAAACAAAAATGATATTAGTGCAGTTATGAAAAAGGAGATAGATATAGAAACACCTGCTGGTCAAAAGATCGTATTGGAAGCTCTCAACATACCGTTGCTGGCTAATTCCAGAACCATGGAGGCAAAAGATGAGAGTCAATTTGAAGAGGAGCCAACAGGAAACACCTTGGAAGGAAATAAAGATGCCCGATTGAAAGAATGGGCCGTCAACAGTGACTTCATGACAATCAAAGCTGAAACTGTCAAAGCAGAGGCAACGGTATGTTTAGAAAATGGTGGTTTTGACAGTTCAGAAATGGATTTTTCAGCAGCAAAGTGGGAATTGAAACCCAAGACAGAAAAGACAGAGACAACTTTAGAAGAAAGGAATACAACTAATGACAGAAACTTTCTGTTGGATAGGAAGCAAGAAAGAAAAATAAAACCTGAGAGTAAATGCAATGCTGCTGGAGTTAACTTTGAAGGTAACAAGGTTACCAATGCCGCTGGAGTTAACTTTGAAGGTAACAAGGTTACAAATGAAAGTGCTTCTGCTGTTTGCAGGAGCATGGGAAAGGTTCCTGGTAAAGAAACTTTACTTTATGGTACAAATGGAGAAAATAAACCCAAGAGTGAGGTCAAAAGAATGCAGAGGGAACAAAAGATGAATGCTTCGACGTCTTCTGATCTCCTGGAGGATGACAAGGGTGTTCGTACTTCTGCTGCAGTTAAAGAGAGGAAAAATGATTCTCAATCTAAATCTAGCCATTCCGGAAAGATACCCAAAGAAAAATCACATAGAGATGTTAGGGACAACTTATCTGAAGGATCTTATGTAGGCAAGGAGCAAGATACATTGGAGAATGGAAGTGGCTTGGGAGAGTTGCGGCCAAAGGAAAAATCTTGGAAGAATGACAGTGAAAGGGATTCTGATATGCCTGGGACATCAAAGAGGGAGATTTCTTCTAGTGTAAAGAATGATAGACGTACAGCTTCCGAGGATCAGAAGATGCATATACCTCCATCTGCCAGTGTATCAGCTACAAATGTACCTCCTGTGCTTCCTGCCCCTGTCGTGATAGAGGAACACTGGGTATGCTGTGACATATGCCAGAGATGGCGTCTCCTACCATATGAGATGAATCCTTCTACTCTTCCAAAGAAGTGGAAGTGTAGCATGCAACTGTGGCTGTAAGTTAAAAGTTCATATATACAATGTGGAATTTTGTTTTGTTTTTTAATCTTCTGTTTATACTTGTTTGTTTTGAGTGTATCAGTAGACACTAGACAGTAGGTAGCATGTAACCAGCGGCAACTTATCCATCAGGAGTTGTTTGGTTCAGTGTTCGGATTACGGCGGTTACCGGCCGGTAACCGCCGGTAACCGAATTCCAGCGCTACCGGCGGTAACCGCGGTAACTGAATTCAGCAAGCGGGATGAAAAACCGGCCGAGATGGAAATTTGAAAATTTTGAATTTGTAGATGTTTGAATGGGTTCTAGGGGGCATTTGTAGCTACTTTGGATGGCTAAGCATATGTTTAGGAACATATTGGGCCCATGGGCATGAGACTTTTGTGATTTTGTCTATTGCATCATTTGCATGTTCCAGCTTGCACCCTCTTCTCAGCTTCATCTTTCAGACTCAACTTCAGGCTGTCCACACTTTCACTCTTCTGTGCAATTTCTAGCTCCAGTAGCTGCATTTTCTGTTCAGACTTCTCCAGTTCCAACTGTGACTCTGAGAGTTGTAACTCCAAATCAGATACTTTCTCCAAAGACCGCTGTTGTTGAAGAAGTGCTGCATCCTTCTCAGAGCTCAAATCTAAAAATGGTGTTCTTTAGTTCTCTTGATGTGTTTTCCAGAACTAACTTGTCATTTTCCAACTCACTCAGTTTCTTTCTTGATCTGTCAAGATCCTGTGTCAGCTTTTCCACTTCTTCCTGCAACTGGGAATGCAGACTCTCTGCCGTGAGAAGAGTTGCTTCAGTTTGTGCGCGCTTGTGGCATTCGTCTTGCAGCTGGGCAAGGACACTGTCCGCTTCTCTCTCTTCAGTTCAAGATCTTGCATCAGCATCTGTACCTTCTGTTCAATCTCGTCCAGCTCTGACTGTAACTTCAAGAGTTGAGATTCCAAAACAGAAACTCTTCATTCCACCGGTTTTCCGGTTTTCTCGCCGGTAAAACCGGTAACCGGACCGGTAACCGGCCGGTTACCGGTCTCCTCCCGCCCCGCCAAAGCAAATCCTTTTGCCAAAATTCAACCGGTTTAAAACCGGGATTTCCGGTTACCGGGCGGTAACCGGCCGGTTACCGGTACCGCCCGGCGGCCGGGATTCGCCCCGGTACCGGTTATTTGATCCTTGGTTTGGTTTGACTGCTTTTAAACTATTATGCCTGTATTAGACGTGAAATTTTGTTTCCGTTCAACCTAAACACAAGCAATATTTTTTATGGAGCGGCTTCATTTTGATAAATTTTAGGATTGGAATTTATATGGAACTTATTGCATGGTGTTTGTGCCTTACTATATTACACTTACACTGTTTAGGTTGCAGTTTAAATTAAACTATGTAGTTTGTTGTTTATGCTATTCTGTGCTAGGTTGGAATTGTCTGTGATGTGATATCTTGCAATACATGAACAATATAATATTTCTCCATGTTCATAAGTTGATGAACACTGTTTGTTCCTTGCTGAGAAGCTGTAATTTGAAACTTTTGCAGACCTGGGATGAATAGGTGCGACGTTAGTGAGGATGATACTACGAATGCTCTGAATGCACTATATGTCATTCCAGTCCCTGCCAATGGTATTCCTTCAATTGGTCATCCTCATGTTGCTTCTGCAGGACTAGCAACAGCCAGCACTCTCAATATAAATGGACATGTTGAACAGAGTAGGAAAAGGAAAAATGCTCTGAGTGATGGAAATGATTTGTTTGATGGTTCTCACCTAACACAAGCTTCAGTTTATCCAAGGAGCAACCAACATGTTCCTACTAGAAGTAAAAGTACTGCTGATAGTAACCAGTATCCTATCGAGAGAGATTCTATGAGCAAATCAGTTGACCTTTTCGCTGAAAAGAAAAAGTCCAAGAGCAAGAATCGTGGTAGCTATTCTGATGGAGGTTCTGTAATCGTTCTTCCTTCTATTATTTCAGTTCTATATGATACATTATCTTCATGTATATTTTCACTATATGTTGTATCAAATATTTTAAATTTCTTTGGTGATAATGGGATATATTTCCTTATTCAAATACAGGAGATCTTTTGGAAAGATCCAAGAAGCACTCAAAAGTAAAAAGCAAGAGAGAGATGGATCACGATGAATACAAAACTTCTAAGAAAATTAAAAAGGAGCAGCGGCATCATTCTGGCAGAGATCGGAACCCTGGTTGTGATTTAGCCAGTGGAGACATTCCTGATGAAGCCAAGCCTTTGCCTGCAAATGCAACGATCTTAAAGAGTTCGGGTGAAAGGAGTGATGTTTCTTCATCAAAGCAAAAACACATTTCGAGGTATAATCCTTTGGAGAAATCCAAGAGAGCTAAGGATGAGGATATAGTTCTTCCTGAAGATGAGAACAAGGAACATTTTTACCCCTCAGATGTACACAGATCAGATTTGTCTAGTAAGAAGAGGATAGTGAAGGAATGGGAGGAGAGTCAGCACAATTCAACACCTCAGGCGAGCAAAGGAACTGCATTGAACAACAGCTCTGCTGCCAAGGAAACTTATAAGGATCAAAACTTAAAGGAAACAAAGTCAAAGTTAATGAAGTCTGAAGAACTGTTTTCATCTACAGATTCCAAATTAGTAAAAGTTGTGCATTCTAATCAGATTTTGTCTCATAATCGGGGGCATCTAAACAATGAGCTAGTTGAGGATAGTACACCTTTTGCTGGTAAGAGAGGTACGCCTGAACTATTAGAAAATCGACCTTCTCAACAGGCTTTGGACGTGGTTGAACCCGCTTCTAGTGATGTGGCCTACTTTCAGACTACAGCAAGTTCTTCAAAGGCTTCAGACACACACAAAAAGAAACAAAACTCTCAAGTTGCAAAGACTTCGCCAATTGAGTCTGTTTCTTCATCACCACTGAAAAACTCTTATATTGACAAGCTCTCCCATAACAGAATATTGGGAAAGGATGGATCTTTGAATGCCAACTCAATCACCACGCTGAGCTCGGCAAAGTATCTAAATACTGGAGTTGCCATAGCAGACAATGTTCGGCAGGCTAGGAAGTCCCAGGAGAGTCTGCTTGCTAGTGAACCTGTTTTGCATGGCTCTTCGCAAGGAAATTCTGATAAAGATGATGAACTGGTTCAGTTAACTCAAGGTCATGCCTCTGATGGGATTTCTTTGGAAAGGGGTTTGGATGATGATCTGCAGCATGCATCTGGGAGAAAGGATTCTGCTGTGAAAGGCTCCAATGTTGCTAGAGGCTATAACCACTTGCATTCTGGTGATAAAAATAGCTTGCGTATTGATGGCTCATCAATGCAATCTAGGACGGTAGTCTTGGATACTAAAGGTGATTCGATTGTGCATGAAACTAAGAAAAGTGCATCTTCCCTCCAAGACAGAAATGGATCAATTCATTACCCTCCAGATGGAAATCCTCAACCAGAGGTGCCATCTGGAAAAGAGAAATCATATCCCAAGAGTAACAAGCAAGATACGCAGAAGCTCAAACCCCAAATGGTCCCCTCACCTCCGAAAGAAAGCAAACTGGAATCCCACTTCACTCCAGTCAAATCTAATGCATCAAAATTGACACCACCATTAAGGCGGTGCAATGTTGAAAATGGAGGGCAACATAGTGTTGCAAAACAAGCAATCTCTAATCCTGTGGACACTTCCAGCCCAGTTAGGAAGGATGGTAATTCAACTGCATATGCTCTCAAAGAAGCCCGAGATTTAAAGCACAAGGCTAATCGTTTGCAGGTTGTTCACCTTAGTTTCTCTCTTAGATGCCATGTCATGCCTGTACGCATATGCTCTGTGTAAGGTTCTCACGAATTTTCTCTGCAGGAAGAAGGAAAAGAACTTGAAAGTACAAGACTTTATTTTGAGGCAGCCTTAAAATTTTTGCATGTAGCGTCACTTTGGGAACCTCCTAGTATTGATGGTTTGAAACAAGGAGATGCAGCTCAGAACCTGTATTCGGATACCGCAAAACTCTGCACGTAAGCTACACTAATATATATGATATGTTGTTCCATGCAGGGTTCGGCTTACCGGCGGTTACCGGTAACCGGTTCTCCCGGCTGGGTCCGGTAGATAAAATACCGGCCAGATTTTGAAATTTGAAATTTTGAATTTGTAGATGCACTGTAGGCTTCCAGGGGGCATTGGATGCTTAATGATATGTTAGGGAGCATGTAGGGTCCATGGGCATGGGAAAGGGGAGCTTTTCTGCATGTGGGGGAGAACCGGTTATAGTTGATGTAAATGATACAGCAAAGTATTAACTGCTGAAGCTCTACATTTACTTTGTATTCATTTCCTTAGGTTCCATTTGCTAATGCCGCAACCATTTGGTTTCACATGCATGGTCACTTAGCAATGCATGTATAAGAACAAATAGAACATTGTCGACCATCTCCATAAGCTTTGTGAAGCATAATTACTATGACAGGGTTCACTATTCCAGTGGGAACCTAAGGAAATGCATAATTAGCCAGTTTGTTAATAAAAGTTCATTTTCCCTCACCACATCGCATCGTGGATTTTATTATTCAACGCACAACTAGGATTATACCTACTTCTGCTTGTTGGGCTCATAAATCTGTCATTCGTTATCTGTAGTCCCTAGTCATCATGGTCATGATAACTACTACTACTTACCTGTTCTTATTTTCAATCTCAGCCCTAGTGATATATCATACATCTTTAGACTTTTGGATTGGTCCAATGCAGAGTTCAACTTGAGCAATAAAGATTCTCTAGCTTCATTAGAGTCATGAAGTTGTTTTTCTAGCATGTATAGCCTTCCTTGCATTCGCTTAATTATATCCAATGCCCCTTTTAGTCCTTCAATGTTGGATCAGCTTGTGGGGCAAAATGTCAACCCATAACTTTCAATTTAGGGCAACAAAAGTGGAGCTCCAACTTCTATACTGAGTTTGCTATGATAGTTCAACTTTAATTGGTCTTCTTTGGGTTGAGAAATTGGATTCAAATATCTAGCCAAACTTTAATTGGTCTTCCACCGGTTTTTTCTGGTTTTCTCACCGGTTTTTCCAGTAACCGGCCGGTTACCGGTCTCTTACCGCCCCGCCCAAAAATTTCATTTGCCAAATTTCATCCGGTTTGATTCTGGGATTTCCGGTAACCGGCCGGTTACCGGTACCGCCCGCCGGCCGGGATTTGCCCCGGTACCGGTTTTTCGATCCTTGGTTCCATGTGCCAAGCTATTTCATTTCTGTGGAAAAAAGGAAGCTTGATCCTTTAGGTTAAAATGTGCACTTTGTTCTTGACCTCATGCAAATGTAAATGTTTGTGTAGCAAATAGCATCATGACTGGTTGATGGCACTGTTTCTGTGACACTGCATTCTGCCATACATTTAGATCTGAGTTGCAGTCCTCTCCTGGTCTATGTTTTTGTCATCCTTACAAATACAGTGCATGAAGAACCAGCATGCACTATGAATAAACGCTTGGGAGCATTTCACCCCCAGTTGTAAATTGGATGGTAGTGCCTGGAAGTGCTTCTTCTACATGGCCTGACTTGGATGGGTAGTATGATCACTTGGTTAGCCTGACGGTATTTACAGCAGTCTATGTAACAGCTATATTTGTACTACAAAATTGATTTTATATCACTAAATGTTAGCCAATTGGATTGCTCCAGTCAAAGTTTAATTGATTATCAAATTATGATCAGTAGTTGTGGACTCATGATTTTGTGTAAGAGCGCTCCTATTTTAGGTGAACAGTGCTCATGTTTGGTCACTGTAATTAATTTTATTCATTTGATTGCCAGCTTTGTTGGTCGTGCATATGAAAAGTGCAAGAAGATGGCCGCTGCTGCTTTAGCATATAAGTGTGTTGAAGTAGCTTATCTCAAGGCTGCGTACTACAAATACCCTACTGCAAGCAAGGATCGACAGGTGTTGCAGGCAGTTGTACAGACTACACCAGGTACTTGATATCTAAATCGTGAAATCTAAATTACTTATATTACCATTTAAATAGTTTAAATGGTCTTGATAAAATTATTTAATTTTCTTGAAAATTTGAACCCATTATCTTAGTCATATCTCATATGCAAGCATCAGAATATCATCAGTTCATTTCAAGTCAATTAAGCATGGTTGAAATGACGAAACTGTGCATACAAGACAGCTGCTGTAGCTATGCAGGTTCTAGATATTTATTCATGATTATGAGTCATCCTGTATCTAAATTGAGATACACATAAGTATTGGCCAGCATACGCTATTAATGGATTTATTGTCTGACATGGCACTGCTATCTTGTAAACGCAAGATTTCCAACACATGTATTGTATTGGAAATTTGGAATTAGCATTGTATTTCTACTAATTTTGTTCTGTGATTCTTCAGAAGCTCTTTCTTCTATAAGCATATTTGGTTGTTATACTCAAAATTTAACTCGAAATATGTTATATCTAGTTATAGAGAGTGAGAAACAGAGCTGAAGTTAACCTGGTGGTGCTCTACTATTAAGTCATATCCAACATACTCACATTGCTAGTGTTTCGTATAACTGCATCTTTCCTAGGCGCTGTCATACCGTGGCCTCTTTCTTCCCTGGAGCTTATTTGCTTACTCCTAATTGTTACTTTTGTAGGTGAATCACCATCATCTTCTGCCTCAGACATTGATAATTTAAATAACAATGGATTATCTAAGGCCCCTTCAAGCAAGGATGCTAATTCACCCCAAGTTGCTGGGAACCATTTGTTACTAGCTGTTCGCAATCAACCACACTTGATGAGGTTACTAGCCTATGTAAGTTCTTGAATATCCTGATTGGCAGTTCAAAGTTCTCATTTATAGTCCTTTTTCTTACGGTTTATGGGATGAGTTCATAGTTTATTGACTATGTAAGAAGAAAAATAAAAAAAATGTTCATTAGCGTGGTATTCCCAATCAGCTGTTCACTCTATATTCATTGTGTTTCTAGGCCTTGATGGCTTTTTCTGAAGGGTCTGAGACTCAATAGGATGGTGATCACTACAGTGGAACATATATGGTGTATCATTAATGGATTCATACTGCATAATCATGTTCATTGGTTGGAAATGAATTGTCAACTGATTTTGTTGCAATCCTGCTAATTATGATTTGATAGGTTTTTTTGGTTGAGATTAGTCTGGCCAATAATATGCTATGCTGGTTTCTTAGCAAGCTGAAATTGACGCTCTGAACTCAGAAATGGCCTTGAATTTTTTATCATTTTCTTTGTTTACTAGGAAGTAGTACAATTGGTTAGAGATTTTTAATGGTGACTTTTTTTTTTGAGGGAAATGGTGACCTTTTGTGTGACAGTAGCTATTGCAGCATGGCAGTGGTGACGGCCGTTGTGGGCCTTGTGGTTGGTCTCTATATGGATTGAAGCCAATTTAAATTTCCAATCTTAATTTTGTTAGTCAGATATACTTCCAGACTTCCAGTTGAGTTGTATGAAGCAGATTTCTTAGAATATTTTGTGTTGTAGGCTTCTAATCTTGCAACCTACAGCTTTGGGGAAAATATGTTAGCAAATTGGCCCATTTTGGCAATCATAAGCAACTGGCTCTGCTTTAAGGTGATCTGTCAACTGTGCCCTGTGAAGAGTACTAATGGCTTGTTTGGCTTGAGGAATAGCTTTATTCTAGGATGGGTTGCTCCATCATTGCATGGGGTCATCCAATGATTTTTGTGTCACGACCTTATTCCTTATATTCAATTGATATTGGTGGTATGGTATGGTTATGAACCAACTTAATACATTCCTCAAACCAAACAGAAAGGTTAACCAAACAAGAAGGTTAGGTTTGGAATTAGGATTGGGTGATCCTAAGACTAATCCATTCCTCATACCAAACAGCTCAATACCTCATAAATTAACACAATGCTACTTTCAGTGCATGAGGGTTCATCAATGAGATTTTGCATCTGATGTTCCACTGTTGTTTTTCTTAGACAAACGATGTCAATTGTGCCTTCGATGCAACTCGGAAATCACAGATGGCAATTGCTTCTGCTGCTGGTAACCACGAAAAGGGAATAGATGGTCTTTCTTCAGTAAGAACAGTTCTGGATTTTAACTTCCGAAGTGTGAATGATCTACTAAGACTTGTGCGGCTTTCAATGGAGTCTATCAGCTGTTGACATGTTCAGAATCCGAGAAAATGACATCCCTTAAATAGGTGCTGTTCGATGAGCAAGTCCCAACTCACACTATCCCCAACATGCTGGTAGCATTTAGTTAATTAGTTGATAAGTTCAACAGTGAAAAGTGCATGGGTCTTCTCATTTAGGTGTGCTGTTTAATTTGTACAGGAAGTGGTTTTGAGATTCTTCTTTTTTTTCTTTAAATTATTCTGGCGGCGTTCCATTCTTATACATAGTTGCTAGCATCTACTTGGATGATCTGAACTCAGTGATTGAGGGAGGCAGCTGAAGATGAGCTTTGCACTGCTCAACATTTGTGATAATTTGGACATTGAAGGCCTCTCTTCACAGACTGCACTTGATAGCCTACTGCACAATGTTACCTGGAAAGCAGCTCCTTCTCAAGCATTCTCTTTTCGACCTGCTGTAAAGTATGTTGTTCGCCACAGCGCTGACTTACGGTTGAAGAGTCTGTATCATATTTTCCTTTGAGCAGCACATGATGATGTGTTGCCACTTAACAATTTTGATGGTATGTTTCAGTTAAGCACAAATTGAAGTTGAATACATTCTTGCTACTCCCTAATGTTCATGCTTTGATTCTTGAGCAGGGGAGGACAGCAATGCCAATTAATTTTCAGTCTTGCCGTAATGCTATGTCTTCTGGATAAAGTTCAAGCAGGTATTTTTACTAAAATTTAGTTCATTAATTGTGCTGTACATATCCATGTTTGCTTGAGCTTCAAAAATAGTGTGAAAAGAAATGACTTCTCGAATGTATAGGTCTCTTGATATTTTACAGATGTAAAAAATGACCAGTAAGAGTGTTCACTGATACTAACTCATGATGACATATTCACATATTAGGGTCCCGTGTGGACTTGTCCAGTAAATTAAACAATTTGTTACGTGACTCTTGTCACTGAAAATCAGAATAGAACAAAGCATTAATTCTCCTTTCTGAAATGCTTGCTACCCGTTTATAGTAACCTGTTTTATTTAGAAGCGTACTATATATGCATACAGCCAGTTGCCCTAATTCTCGCTAGAGCGGTACTAGCTTTCGTCAGTTTTTTTCTTTGTTATGTTTAATATTATAAATTTGTATTTTTTTACTTTCGAGGACATCCTAATTTTAAATTCGTAATTACATGTTCTCCAGTATCTACCTTTGTTTTAGAACATTTGTATTTTTTCCTTTTTATTGTGTAATTCATAAATCTGAAACAAGCTCAAACATGTTCTATTTGGAAAAGATCTGTTGTGTAGTTACTAGATAGTATGACTTCAAAAATGTTATAGTGTGCTTGACATTGCTACCGGCACCGTATGATCTACATAGCATTAATAGCTTCACTTACCAGGAATTGCCACGGTACAGATGGCAGCTTCTGAAATTCGATGGAAATAAAGAGAATCATTTTTGTAGTTCTACTAGAACTAGAATTACTTACACTGATGCTATGGTGCCTTTCCTTTTTCAGGTTTCAAAGAAGAAATCACTTGGACCATCATTTGTGTGTGAACATTGTACAGAGATTTTCATGTACAATAGGCTAACCCGTTTCTTGATTATCAATACCACGACTGTCACCAGCACATGTACATGTATATACCCTAAAGGTTGAAACATTTCTTCTTACGTGCTGGTACATGTGTGACGCCGTTATTCTTCTTGCAAATTTTGTCAGCTTTACAGTTAGTCGTTTAAAGATGTGATAGAACTAATCTGAACCGAAAGTGTGTCGCAGAATGCAGAAAGTCTTGTGTATTCTGTACTGGTTGTAGCACTACTTGTACTTTCATTTCAGTTAAAGTGATGCTAATTGCTGGCCTTTTCATTATGTAATATACTCTTATGCTGGTTCTGCGGGTGCTCATCCAGCAGAGAAGACCTTTGTGCAGCAAAATCATATGAAGAGAGCCAAACAACTTTGAAATCTAGACATCAGGTAATGCTTTCCATCTCCATGTGCAAAGAGTTCTTCAAAAGCTTAATCTCCCAGCCTAACCCCTCAGCCACTCGGTATATCTCTTCCGTGAGCGGATGCGTCGTGTCGTCCGACGAAAACTTGTGCAAATGCAGGGACTCGCCGGCGCCGGCGTCCACCCAGCTGAACCCGATCTCCTTCTTCACGCCCCTCTCCCGCATCTGCCTCCTCACCTTGGCGACGCCTCCCCAGTCCCCCTTCTCGGCGTAGATGTTCGACAGCAGCACGTACGCGCCGGACTCCGTCGGCTCCGTCTCAGTCAGGACGTCGGCGACCCTCTCGCCGATATCTGCGTTGCCGTGGATTCTGCAGGCTCCCAGCAGGCTCTGCAGAGCTGAGATGCTAGGTCCGGACGGCATTTGCAGCACGAGTTCCTCAGCCTCCGCCAGCCTCCCTGCCCGGCCTAACATGTCGACGACGCACGCGTAGTGCTCCGGCCACAGCTCGAAGAGGTGCTCGGCAGCCATCGAGTCGAAGATCTCCCGGCCAGCGTCCACCATCCCTCTGTGGCGGCAGGCCGTGAGGACGGAGAGGAGCACGACGCCGTCTGGAGCAACGCCGGAGCGCGCCATGTCGCTGAAGAGGCTCATGACGGCGTCGTAGTTCCCGTGCTTCGCGTTCGCGGAGATCATCGCCGTCCAGGCAATGAGGCTCCGGTGGACAGTCTCGTCGAACGCCTTTCGGGACTCCTCCAAGCTGCCTCGCTTCGCGTACATGTCGATGAGGGCACCGGAGATGTACTCGCTGGCGCCAAGCCCCAGCTTCAGAGTCTGGCAGTGATACGTCTGGCCGTAAGCCATGGGCACCGTCTCAACTGCAGTCACCGCGCTGATGGCGCTTGTGAACGTGGTCTCGTTGGGTTTGAAGCACTTGACCATCGACGAGAAGACCTCGAGAGCCTCATTGCACAGCTCAT
This sequence comes from Dendrocalamus sinicus, assembly GCA_036346575.1. NCBI lineage: Eukaryota > Viridiplantae > Streptophyta > Magnoliopsida > Poales > Poaceae > Dendrocalamus > Dendrocalamus sinicus. The sequence continues at coordinate 1,467,436 of CM070660.1, read as the reverse complement.
TCTGCGCGTAACCTGAGACCAGAGCATTCCAAGCGATGATCTCCCGGTGTGGCATGAGATCGAAGACCATCCTCGCATCGTCCATGCGCCGCACCTTGGCGTACATGGTGATGAGGCTGTTGGATGCCGCCACTTCCTCGGATAAGCCGGTCTTGAGGCACATCGCGTGAATCATCTGCCCTTCCCTCGCGGCGGGGCAGTCTCCCGGCAGCGCCGACATCAACGCCACGAAGGTGACCTCGTTCGGCGACACCCCCTCCCGCCGCATGCCATTGAACAGTGCAATGGCGTCCTCCCCGTCCATTGAAATGGCCGTGGTCCATGAGATGACGTCGCGCTCGCTCATGGCCTCGAAGAGCTTCCGGGCGCAGTCGGGAGTGCCGCACTTGTAGTACATTGCGACGAGCACATTGCCGATGGAAACATGCCCCTCGACGCCCAGCTTCACCGCAAAGCCGTGGACTTGCCGGCCAAGCTCGAGCTTCCCCTCGCCGCCACATGCCGGGAGCACGCTGCACACGGATATCCGGTCAGGCCGGACGGCGCCGTCCTTGAGCATCCGAAGGAACACCCGAATCACCTCCGCCGGGCAGTCGCCGTCCTGCGCGAGCCCGCAGATCAACGCGTTCCAGGAAACGAGGTCCCGCGCCGGCATCTCCTCGAACACCCTCCTGGCCGCATCGAGGAACCCTCCCCGGGAGTACGCCGTGACGAGCGCGTTGCCGACGAACACGTCGGCGGCGAGCCCGGCCCGCGACACCAGCGCGTGCAGCTGCCGCACGAGGCCGTCCTCCCCCAGGCCGGCGGCGAGCGAGAGCGCGACGGTGAACGTGACGGCGTCAGGCCGCGTGGCGCCGGACCGGAGCACCCACGTCGCGAACGCGAGCCCCTCGGCGGGGTCGGGGAACGCGGAGAGGATGGTGTTGTAGGAGGTGACATCCCGGGCCCGGGCGGTGGCGAAGACCCTGGCGGACGAGGGGAAGGAGCCAGTCTTGGCGTAGCGGGCGGCGAGGGAGTTGGACACGGCGGCGAAGGCGTCGAGGCCGGAGGCGAGGGCGAGGGCGTGGAGCGCGGGGAGGGAGCCCGGGTCGGACCGCGCGACGGCGGCCGAGAATGCGATGGGGGAGACGGGGTGGCGGTCGCGGAGGCAGGCGAGAGGCGCGGTGCGTGGGTGGGGGATTCTGCCGAACGGGTGGTGGGCGGCAGAGGTGGAGAGCCTGGCCGCGCGCGCGGGGCAGGGGATGCGCAGCCTCCGCGGTGGCATTACCGCCGCATTAGCCCGCCCACTCTATAAGATCCTCATTTTTTTTTAGAACAGACCGCCGTACCTTTTGCAACAATTAAGGCCCCGTTTGGCACAGCTCAACTTCACTAGTGAAGCTGGTTTTTTATTTCAGCTTCACGAGCAGTTTCACCGATGAAGCTAAATCTGTTTTGGAAAACTGTTTGGCAAAACAGCTTCACCAACAGCTTCATGCATGGCTGAGAGAGGGCAATTGTCCAAGATGCCCCTGTCTACCTGACTTGTTCTAACATTTGGAGTTGGATGTTTGTATATGGTCATATGAATTAAAAAATAATATATTTGAATGAGTATGAATTAAAACATTAAAATAAAAAATAATAAAAATTAAAATCATTAGGAAGCAATATTGGTGCCTTGTTTATGTTTCGTGAACGGGAGAGGTGAAAAGGATGGACTAGTGGCAAATGCGTGTAGTTTTGGTGAACCAGAGGGGCAGTGGGTTCATAGGACTGCGGGCCTGAGGGAGAGAGCTGTGAAAAGCTACTTTTTTCAGCTTCACCTCTCCCTATTCCTTTGTGAGAGCAGAAAAAAAGAGCTTCACCCATGAAGCTGTTTGCAAAAAGAGTGTTTGGCAAAAAACAGCTCACAACAGCTCATGAAGCTGTTGGTAAAACTGTGCCAAACAGGGCCTAAGATTTCAGTTGCAAACATAAAAGGTACTATATATATTCATAAACATTTCAAAAGGTTAATTTAATTACAATACGACATAACAGTCTGTCCTCTCAAGCTTAGCCTGATAATAGTGGACCGGTCTGACCGCCGGCCCAACGCCGGTCAGACTGCCGACAATAGGCCTGTCTGACTGCTTAAGAGCACTAAAAAATACTTTCTGAAATTTCGATTAATCTCTATCTAGGTTCAACTCAGAGCTCTAATTTGAATGGCACCTAGTGTAAAGACATCATCAAACACACCTACACAAAAGTGTTTGATGTCTATTTTTCAAAAGACCAAATGGCCAATTTGACCGCTCCATAGCCATCGATCAAACCGGTTAAATCCTAACAGCAACTTTGAAAACTGAAAAGTTTCAAAATCAAACTCAAACTTTGACAAAACTTATAAATCAAAATCAAATACTTATCACGCACCATAGAGTAACCTTGTCTCACACTAAAAGAACAATCCCAAAAGATGTCGAGCTCCAGATGTCTCCAAATCCAGTCCTACAATCCATACTTCGATAGAAAATTTAATAGGAAGCTGCTTCCCAATCAGGGACTGGTAGGTACGTATGTTTTTGTCTCACATTAAAAGAGAAATCCCTAAAGTTGTCGAGCATCAGATGCCTCCAAATCCAGTCCTACAATCCATAGATAAAAATTCAATAGGAAGCTGCTTCCCAATCAGGGACTGGTAGGTATGTATGTTTGTGAACCTGGCCATTCTCCATAGGCTGGCTCAGATCAGTCCAGATCGAGGTACTACATGATAAGTTCGTCCCGTTGCCCTAAAATGCAGGCTCAGACAACTGTCCAAATCTTCCTGAAGAACCCAGAAGCTCCCAGAATTTTTACCCAACTTTGTTCACAACAAGGAATAATCTTACCTTCCTTCTATACATACGAAACATGTTACATACCTCACTCCCAGCTTGAGTCCACCATCACACTGTATAGTTAAGAGTGAGTGAACACACTAAAAAAAAGGTTAGAGCGAGTTAACCATGGCGTACAGAGTGCTGGAGGTTACCCTCCTGTCGGCGAAGGACCTGAAGAATGTGAACCTGATCATGCGCATGGAGGTGTACGCCGTGGCGACCATCTCCGGCGACCCGCTCACTCGCCAGTGCACGCTGCCGGACCCCTACGGCGGCCGCCACCCCTCATGGAACGCCACGCTCCGATTCGCCATCCCGCCCACCGCCTCGGCCGCCAGCGGCTGCCTCCACATCCTCCTCCGCGCCGAGCGAGCGCTCGGCGACCGCGACGTCGGCGAGGTCATCGTCCCCCTGGCCGATATCCTCTCCGGCGCTGGCGCGGGGGACCTCGGCCCCCGCCCGCAGCAGTTCGCGTCCTACCAGGTCCGCAAGGTGCACCGCACCGAGACGCGCGGCGTGCTCGACCTAACGTATCGTCTGGGCCCCGTCATCGCGCCGCAAGTAAAAGCCGTCGATCCCGTCGTCGCGTATCCGCCGTTCCATCCTCAGGCTTACACTTCGCCCCCGGCGCTGCCACCGTCGGCGCCGCCTCCACTAGTTTCTGTCAATGTGTCCATGCCGCCGCCTTCACAAGCTGCAGGGCATGTGGCCGTGCTGCCTTCTCCACAAGCTTCTGGCCATGTGGCCAAGTCGCCGCCTCCCAAAGCTGCCGGGCATGTAGCCGTGCCGCGTTATCCACAAGCTGCCGGGCATGTGGCCAGGTCGCCGCCTCCCCAAGCTGCCGGGCGTGTGGCCGTGCCGCCATCGCCACAAGCTGCCGGGCATGTGGCCAAGTGGCCGCCCCCCCAAGCTGCCGGGCGTGTGGCCGTGCCGCCTTCTCCACAAGCTGCCGGGCATGTGGCCAAGTGGCCGCCTCCCCACGTTGCTGGGCGTGTGGCCGTGCCGCCTTCTCCACAAGCTGCCGGGCATGTAGCCGTGCCTCCGCCTCCAAAAGCTGCCGGGCATGTGGCCGTCTCGCCGAGGACGGCAAAGAATAACGGTAACCTGGACTTTGGGATGGGGCTCGGCGCCGGGCTGGCCGGCGGGATGATGGCTGGCGACATGATGTCAGCTGACGCGGCGGCCTACGATACTGGGAACCGGGTCGGGTTGGCCGACGGCGGAGGGGCCGAGTTCTAGAATATTCTCACGTAGTGCGTGCATGGTTGATCAGTGAAGCTAGCTGAATAAAGTCGATAGACGAATTTATACTTGGCTTGATTAGTTTCTTTTTCGTGTCAGTGAGTTGTGATGGTCCTATTGTATTTGTGTCATATATGTGAATATATGAAATAATCTAAACCCCACACAAGTCTGATCGAACGGCTTTGCTAGCATTCTGTACTCGCTAAGTTGGCTTATGAGGGAATCAGTGTGTGTGTGTCGATTTTATCCAAGCTTAACAGAGCCAATCAGCCAGCCAAGGTGAGGTTCCATCCTACCTTCACGCGCGCGTGCACATAAGAAGCAGCATTTCATGAAGGGTCGTTCATGTAGTTTTTAACTTTGTCTTATAAATAATAATAGTTTATAAAAAAAATTTATAGAGAGATAACTCGTATACGATTTTGGCTGATATAAATAAAGTCGTTGTAGTGTATACTATAATTTACTAGTAATCTCCATCTCATAAAAATACTCCGTTTAAAAGTTAAAACTATAGAAAAATAGTTTTTAGAATCGAGACGAAGTCACGAGCAGGGGCGAAACTAGGTCCTAGGCAGGATAGGCTTCAACCTGAGGCATGGAAAAATAACTAGCGTATAACCTAAGTAAATTTAGCCTAATCTAAGGTAACATTCTTATGATCTAGCCCAGATAGTCTAAATTATTTTACCGTTAGTCCTAGGACATATCTAAATTCCGGTTGTGCGACTGTGACACGAAGCACGGACGGGCATACCGCGCGCGCGACCACAACAAACTCGGCCGCGCTCTGCGCTCGCGATTCGCTATTGGTACCGCGGCGAGGAACATTGCCAAACGGCTGCTGCCATGACAGTGCCACGGCGAATTAACGTCTCAACGATGCCTTCGCCGCCTCAGGTTCACTGCAAGCAGCTCAGATAGCCCATGTCCGAGCCCAACAAGCGATGTTTTCGGAGGAGTGTATCCATGTTGTTGTGCATAGGCCCAAACAAACCAACCCGAAAGCAATGTTTTTTTAATTTTTGTCGACCTAGTTTAAAATGCTCCAGCTGCCCAACAATAGTCTCGTACTATTGCAACAGTCGAGTACTTTCATGATTGGTACTGGCTCCTATTCTTGGTTTGAGAGTAGTTTGGTCTGGATCGCGGAATAATTTGGATCTTTGACGGAATGTATTTGATTTAGGTGTTGGTGAAAGTGCTACTATTAGTTAGCTTAACCGTAGATAGACTCAAAGATGAATTGTATGTTTGCTTGATGTTTCGATTGGATCATAGCAACTTTAAATCTTTGCACAGAGTCCAGAATAATGCATTTTGCAGACATGCGTGATGTTGTTGTAGCAAGTTGGATTCAACATTTTGGTTTCTTGGTTTGGTCCAGGCTGGGATGAATGCAATCAGGGATGGCTTTACAAGGTACATGCCTAATGCCGGGACTCTGGAGCTGAGGAAGGCTGTAACAACCCACATTATTAATTAACCTTAAGCAACGAATTACCACGTTAAGAATGATTAATTATGTAATTAAGAATCTAAAAATACGATGGAATTTAAAATTTTCTACCTAGTCGTATAAATTGAAATCAACGAGCGATAAGATAATACGTTGTTGTTCCCATTTCATCGACGTGGGTGAAGATTAAACTGTATAGACTAAAGTGAGAAAGAAAATTCAATTGCGCGGCAATTAGAAGTATTCAACTCAATTAAATATATATATATACACACACACACACACATACATATAACAGTTCGTAGTACATCAGTCATTAAATTAGAATCCGTGTAGGATAAAATCAATAGCATCCCTTGATCGACAATTAGAACTTATATCAAGTCCAATAAGAATATTACAAATTTCATTGCATAATAGCGACAATACGAATTATAACAAGTATACAATTCCACATAACCACCAAACAACCATCTTAACAATTAAGCAATTGCAAAACAATAGTACTCAGTCAGAAAGTACATGAATTAATTTACACCAAGATTCATCTCATACATAGATATTACATTCAAAACAATGGAGAATAGAAATTACATTTAGATAAATCACGTTATTCGGTACACATCAATATTAAGAGAAAACCAAATTACATCATGATCATTTCATACAGTAGAGACTATCGTCGAACGGCCACCACACCGGTATTTCATTTGTGAGTGAACTAGTAGCTGTAATACTGAAAAAGACCAAACAAAAGAAAATAATTAAAAGAAGAAATTGCCGTCAGTACCCTTGGGCTGCTAGGGCCAATGCGAGAACATCTTAGAGGCTCCCCAGACCGTCCCGGGCCGGTCGGCACCTCTCGTCTCTGTGGGTGTCATCACTCGGCGATTTCCAGAAATTAAAACCCACAATACTTACCTCAGCCCAAACCCTCAATCCATGCATTTCCTCAGCCCATTATTTTCAGCCCAAAGCCACCCTCATATAAGCCTTTTTAGCCCACAAAAGCCCACAAGTGTAAATCTTTTATTCAAGCCCACAAAGCCCACATAATTTCTTTCCAGCCAGCAGTACCCAGGCAAAAGCAAACCAGCAGGGAATGGTCTGAAAACCACCTTCCCCAGTGAAGCCACAGCCCGGTTGTGCCCTCAGTATTCACAGGGCACCCAGAATGAAAATAGCCGAGAGCTCCCAACAAATATCTTGTGCAGCCAGTAGAGAAGAGGAGGGAAGCACCCAGACAAAGCCATTTCTCTGTATATTGTCCTCATCCCCAACCCTCAAACCATCCAGCTACCGAGAGACCGAAGACCGGGCGAGCCACCGGAGAGCAAGGCGACGGCGACGGCAGGAGGTCAACCCGCAAGCCGAAACCATCAACCCTAGGAGGCCACCCCAAGCAACCGGCAGCACCAAGCCGAAGAAGAAGATGGCTGTGACCATCACCAACCATCAACCGCAGGAGGAGAAGACCACCAGCAAGGCAACAGGACCATAGCCAACCGGGGACAACCACAGTCGAACACAAGTCACCATCCATCCCAAAGCCATCAAAATCACTGGCAAAGGTAGCCCCAATCATCCATAAGCTTTGTATGCATTCAATACTAAACATCGCATACCACACGCAATAAACCACAAGTAGCAATCAACTAGATCATTAGAGCATACCGACAAATCCCATTGAATCCAAGCAAAATAGCCATTAAACTATACCAAACCAACCGCAAATTAGAGAGGATTAGGGGGCAAGGCATCAGATCCGGGCCATGGGCCACGGATCTGACCGTGTTTTACCATGGGGCGCCGAGTAACAAGGCGGGGGCGGCCGGCCGCAAGGCGCGGCGTCCCTGGGGCCGGCGGCGCATGAAGACACGGCGCGTGAGGGAGGCGCCAAGCACTGGGGAGGAGGCGCGGGGGCCGGGGCGGAGGTGCTGGGACCGAGCGTCGGGGGCCAGCGTGAGAGAGGGGCAGCGCGTGAGGGAGGCGCCGAGACGCGGGGGCGGCGGAGCCGCTGGAGGAGCGGAGCGGCGGCGTAGAGAAGGAGCCGAGGGGAGGCGGCGTGAGGAGAGAGCAGGGAGGCCGAGAGAGAGATAGAGAGAGGGAGCCGGCGGAGTGGGCGAGAAAGGAGGAAAAAGGAGGGGAGATGGAGAGGCGTGTAGGCGGCGGTGGGAAAAAGAGGGGAAGCAGAGGAGTCGTGAAGGCGTCGGTGGAAAATGGGAAGATGGAAAAAGGTGCTGGCGGCGAAAGACTCAAGAAAATGGGAACGGCCAGAAAGGAAAGAAGAAAGCAGTAGGGAAAATAGAGGAGGTGAAGTAAAAATGTAAAAGAATAAAATGACTAAATTAGGAACATTTATACGCCTGCATTGTAGTAATCTGGTTTTAGTAATTAGTTAAAATAATTGAATTAACTGCAAATGTTTAGGGACCGTGTAATTGCATATTAGCTACTCCAACGCAATAAACATCCGTTAGAAATAAGCTAAGAACTAATATAGTCCTCGGTAGTACTATAAACCTTAGAATGTGATGCATATAAATAATACCGAGTTGAGCTTAAGTAAAATGAGGAATTAGAAAACCGTCAAGCACATTTAGTAGAATTCATCTAATTACTTAAATCTGCATACTTTCAATGCCATAGATTAAGTCAGAAACTCAATATATTTCTTAAGTCGTGCAATAAATGTAACACCATCAATGGATTAAAACTGGTCTGTGTGTAAATTAAAACCTGTGTATTGATATTTAAACCACTCAATGACATTTATTTACTTAGACAATTTGGTTAATAGTAGTTAAATTATAGAAACCCACCCGGGTTACTCCGAAATATCAGAACCAGCTAATCGTAATCCGACAATGTAACACATACACATCGATTAAACCTGTACGCATAAGGATTAAATTAAAGTACTATAGTTCAAATTGGTTTAATCATCAAAGCAATAGAAATCCGCTAATCAGTATTTATAATGATTAGAATAAATAATTTACCAGCGGTAGAATAAAAGCATAGCGTATGCCGATTTAATTAATGCATCGCTAATTAAGTCGTTTGAGATCGTACCTAAATACCTAATTAATCCAGATAGTATTAAATCATATAACTGTCTTAATAAATATTCTTGGTTATGAAAGATGAGTCAAATGATGCCTGTAGGCTGGAATTGCATATACGAAGTAAATTGTTATAATATCAATTGAACCACTATATTGCACATTTAAATAACCAGTTAACTTTTATTAGTCGATTATAAACTATAGGAATCCATTAATAAGTATTCTAAATCATAAAAGTAAATTCATAACTATTAGAAGATTTAAAACTATATGCGATGACTAGAATAGCGAGCTAAGTCAAAATAGTAATCGTCAAGTTAAGAAATTGAATAGCAATTAAAATTACAAGCGGTGATTTAAATAGCAGTTAAGCTATAAAAATATGCTCAGGACTACATTAAAATGTATGAATCCTATAAGGACACCAGAATGTAGTTTAATTAAGAAATTAAGTAATTGATTCATGAGACCATTTTATTTTGGATCTATAATTCAACTCGTTGCGCGTACTAGTACAAGGAAATGCATTGAGTAATCTTAAGATCTAAAATGAATTAGAGAGGTGAATAAATATATACGAACCTTTAAGAAATTAAATGGATTTAATTACATACGCGAGATTGACTAGAATACTATTCGCCATTATAATTATGCATGCATTCAAATTAACCCGTGTAGTGAAAAATTGCTAGGAATTAATAAAATACCGAGCATACATACTAAATCAACCATATATCCTAACGTTAGTACGATAATGTCGAACGACGAGTAGTGTACCGAAATTAACCTCAATTACCGTGATCGGAGTAAAAGGGAGTGACATCTTACCTTAGGAGCACAAATACATCGATACTTCGTATTTTATTATATTCTCGTAAATTAAGTCGTAGACTATTTAATTGCAGGTGACAACCCAATCTGCGGGAGTGACTTCACCCAATCCTAATTGCATCCGAATCTATGGTTGAACTCCAGGCAAGCGTTCAATTGATCAAAGTTTCTGAGTATATTTCGTAAAACAAGTATTTTTGTATTAATCTAGTATCACCCTGCATGAAAGAAATAAAAATATTTAACTCAAGCAATGGCTATAAGAGGAATGAGATAGATGGTAACTGATGGAGCAGTTGGCCATTTCTTTTACGTAAGAAGGTGGGCAGAGGTTGCCAGGGCAGGTAATGAGTGGGAAGGTGTGGGACCTCTGCATAAGAATAGAATATAAGGAATTACAAACTTCATCTGTGTGAACAGACCGTACCAACCGTATCAACCATCATCCCGTTTGCGGGCGGACAGACTAGTAGCTCTATCAAGGTATTAGATTCTCCACAAGGTTGATTTTTATTTATGGGATAAGCCCAAAGGAACCGGTATAAGACCGGAGCGTAAAAACCCACAGGCGGGTTACGCATTGGCGTTATATTACGCTGGCAGCGGGGCTGGGTGAGGGTACCTACCAGCCAACGGTTATTTCGCTTTCGGTGAGTCTGCATGAGGGTTTTGACACCGCTCCAGGCTGCCGCTGGCTGAGGATAACTGGGTGGAGATATAATCTACTGAGATAGATGCAAACGTACTGTACTCGGATCTGGGGGCCGCATCTAAGGAATTGCGGAGTTCCGGGAAGCCAACAGGATCAGAGTGGTGATGGGTAAAGTGATACAAGCTTGCGCAATGCTATCCAAATCATGAATTCATGCCTGTCTCCGGGAAAGGAGAATTACGGAAACTTATGGGGGTTTTTGCTGTTCATGCATATGCTCAGTAGTTTTATAAATTAATAAATTGTAATTGTTTCAAAACCAACAAACCTTATTTTCTATGTCATGGGAAAGGAATTACGAAAGGAAAAGAGTATAAAAATGAGCAAGAAATTGAGGATAGGAATTGAGATTCCTAAAAGTGAAAAGGATAATCATTTTGTGCATTTTTGCTAATATTGCTTGCTGAGTACTTCTGTACTCACCCTTGCTATAAATCTCCCCTTTGCTTAGGAGCATGTCAGTTCAGAGGATAGCTAAGGTCAGGAGAAAGCTACCTGGGTGGATTACCGTGGACTCGGAACACAGTGGGTACAAGGTGGACACTCCGTGTGGAGTTGTTTTGGATAGGCAGTAGATAGATTATTTTTAAGTCTAAATATTGTAATATTTAAGCCCTTGAGGCTTTGTAATAAATTTTAGCCCTGCGTGGCGATATTCTTGTAATATCGTGTTTTGTCTCTAATTATTGTTCTGCTGCAACACCCTGATAGGGTTATTATTCGTTAGAGCGATGTTTTATCGGCTAACACGAATAATAATCCATGGACTAGCGTTATTAGCCCATGGTAATAATGCGGGTCGTCACAAAGGCTATCTGCAACAAGGTTCAGGGTGTGTGCAGATGCATTTTCTCGTTTGCAGATTTGGACGAACGGATAAGAAGGTTAATCGAATTCTTTGATGTTTGGTTTTGATATGCAGAGAGGAGAATGGCCTATCCTACAGCCCGGATCAGGTGCTAGTGAGCAATGGAGCCAAGCAGTGCATTACAAAAGCTGTGCTTGCCGTTTGCTCACCTGTTGATGAAGTAAACTTTTCATCCTGTTACATAATTTTTGGGAAGACATGTTTCTACATACTAGCATATTAATCTTTAAAACATCCATGAGAACAGCAGCACCAAATGCTTATCCTGTAGTCATTTTGTTACTTTGGAACATCCTTACAAGATAGTTGATTCTTCTTAGTTAAACTGCAAATACAGCTTAAGCTGGATCAAACAAACCGTAATTGTTGTGTCTCCTTATTGTTCTTAGCACTGAAATATTGCGCACCGAGCTCTTTAAAAATGTTGAGTTTTTTAATCTTATTTTGGGTTTTGATACCAGCACCATATTGATCAACTATCCTGAGATGGCTAGGTTGGCTGGTGCAACACCAGTGATCCTCCCTTCAAGCATATCAGACAATTTCCTGCTGAAGCCAAAGTCACTTGCCTCAGTGATCAATGAAAAATCAAGTCTCTTGATTCTCTGCTCTCCATCTAATCCAACAGGGTCTGTGTATCCTAAGGAGCTGCTTGAGGAGATCGCTGACAAAGTCAGGAAGCATCCTAGGCTGCTGGTTTGCACTTTTCTCTTTTCTATTTTATTCAAGTTATTTGAGATCCTTCGCATCAGCACTTCATCTTGATTATTGATGTGTCACAATGTTAATGTTTTTTTCCAGGTTTTACCTGATGAGATCTATTGAGCATATTATCTATCAATCTGCTAAGCACACAAGCTTTGCTGCATTGCCTGGAATGTGGGAAAGAACATTAACTGTAAATGGGTTTTCTAAGGTAATTATACGGCTGTTTCATTTTCTTCTCTTTTTCGGCCCAATCAGTAAGGCTGTAAGGGTGCTTCTGTAGTAGGACATGGGTCCTCATGTATTCAAAAATATTATTTGTGCATTTAGTTTTTGAGTATTTTTCTTGTATCTTTTAAGGTATTCCATCAAATGGAACTTTATAATTTAAGGAAACAGATGTCCATGTTCATTCAATTATAATAATATTCAAAATCAAACTTTGGATATTTAATGATTATATGTTTTATAGGCTTTGCTATGACTGGTTTGGAGACTTGGATACTTAGCTGCCCCTAAACATTTTATCTCAGCCTGTGGAAACATCCAAAGCCAAGTGGATATTCATCTCTCATTGAAAGAAAAGGATTCTTGGTTATGATAAGTGGATCATTGAAAAAGTTGGAGATGATGGGGACGAAGGAAGCATGGATGATGATGATGATGCAGCTGAAGGGGAAGACCTTGACAAAGGTTTTGATGAGAAAGTAGATGACAATGATGAACTAGAAGAGGAAGAAACAGATGTGGCTAATAAAAGGCAGTGTGTTAGAGGTGAAAACGGGGAAGCTGAGGATCACTCTTCTGGTCCTGTAGCAGATGCGGCACCCGCCGGAGACACTATCCCCCAGGCTGAGCAGAGCAAAGAAGCAAGCCACAGTGCCTAGGACTGAAGAGGAGTCAACTCCAGGTGTATCACTTCTTTTTTTGTTGTAGAACTGCTTTGTTTAATTAGGGCTTACATTATACAAAACTCAATGATGCTATTGACTAACTACTGTTAGTTCATCCTGGAATGTTAGGCACTTAGGATATTCGTATCTTGAGGCATTTTGTTATAGCAGATTTTGGTGCACGGTTACTATTTCAAAATTGAGTATACGATAATTTTTATGTGTTGTGATGAACTCTAGGGCTTGGGGGCTGAAAGCCCGTGGATGTTGAGTTTGGTTTAATTCATGAAAAATGGCTGGAGCTAATATCATCATTATCATCATGATTCATGAGAAATTTGTTTGCTTCTGGAATAATAAGCAGCCTTGGCCCAGCCAGTGTTGAGGCCAACAATATAACACAAACAGCTATAAAGATACAGTCTAGTGTTGATCATCACATTTCAAATGTACATGCAAAAATTAAAAGTTTATGTGCTCTCTTAGAAACAACTAAATAGATATGTTATTGGAGAAGTTATCTCTAGTGTTATCTTTAGATGACATGGAAATCTTAGAGACAACCTAAGAGACAAACTATTGTATATATCCTCAATATGTATAAGTTACAACAGAGGTTCTATATGTGCATACAGGCAAGACAGGCAGAGGATATCTATGTGCTGGCCATACCATGTAATATTGAGTAATAACAACTAGACCCCCAAAAAAAATCTGAAGAGATATTTCTCAAGAAAAGATCTCTAATTAAAAAGAGATGCCACTTTGGTTCTTTGCACTGCCACCTACAGCACATTCAAAGGTTCAGCAATAAAGCCGCCTGAAAGAAATGGTACATATCCAAGCGTCGCATCTTTCAGCAACAAGAAAGGCAAATGAACCATAGACAAAGGGAAACGAAGCCAGACAAAGATATGGCCTCGATCGTGTGCTAATCAGCTGAAACGCGTCATCGGGAAGAAAAGGAGCAAGCTTTTAAATAGACCATGATAGCACTCCACAAGAATAATCCCTCAACCTACCTTGTATGGAGTATCAGATGCCTCCAAATCTTGTCCTACCATCAATACTTGCAATTTTCAGGGAATGACTATGTATCATTCGAATGATTTTTGGGTAAAAATCAATCAAAATTTTGAGCCGTTGGATCTTAATCTAACGAACCAACTGCATTAACCCCAACCCATATAAAAAGGAAGCATCCCTTATTCTCTAACCCTAGCCTGCCTCTTCCCGATGCCAACCCCGCCGCCACAGATGCGCCCCCACCGCACCACATCGTTAGTGTCATCTCTGACGCCGACGACCCCTCCCCTCTCTGCCATCGCTCACCTCACATTGTGGTCCCCCGCATCGCCACCATAGACGCACGATTCCAACCCTGCCGCCATCGAAGCGACACCACGTCACTGGTGTCGTCTTCAACGACGGCGACCCCCTTCGCTGCTACCCGCCTCCTCCTCCTCCCCTCCTGCTGTGGCCACATGCATCCTCCTCTTTGCAGTCGCCGTAATTCTTCCCCGTTTTTGGCGGTTACTGCCGTCAGATCCGTCACCTACCGCCTCCTTATATTCTTTTGGTTTTGTTGTGCCCACCGACCTTCATTGCCCTCCTCTGACCCGCGGCCGGCAGTGCCACTGTCACCTCGCTATCCCTGCCTCCCTCTATAGCCACCTCCAATGAACCCCAAATCCTAATCCAGCAAACCTGAGCCTTAATTTGCCGCCGCTAGAGAAGATGAGCCCGCTAGAGCATCATCGAAGACAGAGCCGGAGGAGGAAAGGTGCATGAATCGTGATGCAGATCGCAAGGTCAAAAATTCAAATGATTTGGAAAAAAAAAACACACGCGCATGATATATAGCAATTCCAAATATTTAATAGCAAGCTGCCTCCCAATCAATCAAGGGCTGATAAGTATGACGGATGTTTGTGAAGTTGTCTATTCTCCATCGGATGGCTCAGATCAGTCCAGAGTAGGGCTGTAAACGAGCTCGAGCGAGCTTGGCCTTCCAGGCTCGAGCTCGGTAGAAGCTCGACCCAAGCTCGAGTTGGGGTCCGAGCCTGAATCTGGGCTCGAGCTCGGCTAGTTGAAGCTCGATAACAATTAAAATAATTTATTATACACTATTTTTCAATAATAAGAAAATTTTAAGCTCGAGCTTGACTCTAATAAGCTCGATAATAGTCAAAATAATTCAAATATACACTAATTTTCAATAATAAGAAAAGCTCGAGCTCGAGTAAACTCGGTAAGAATTAATATGTATTACTATTTAAGTTCGAATCGGAGCTCGCGAACTATTCGAGCTCAGCTCGGTGAAGCTCGCGAGCTCGAGATCAAGCTCGAGTTCGGCTCGTTTAAAGTTTGAACCGAACTCGATTCGAGTCTAGAACGAACCGAACTCAAGTAACTCGCGAGTTTCGAGCTTTTTTTACAGCCCTAGTCCAGAGGTGCCGCATGATCTGATCGTCCGTTGCTTGAAGGCAGTATCAGGCAGCTGTCGAGGCCTGAAGCTACCCTTCTGAATTTTTACCTAGTTTTCGGTCCCAACAGGGAATCTTATTCTTACCATCACCGGATGTGGGCCCCACAGCACCTCCTTTACATACATGTTACATAGTACCCCCTCCCAGCTTGAAGCCATCACCACCTGACCTAACAAGCAAAGCAATCATCTTAGAGACTAGAGAGTGAGTTAACCATGGCGTACAGAGTGCTGGAGGTTACCCTCATTTCGGCGAAGGACCTGAAGAAGGTGAACCTGATCACGCGTATGGAGGTGTACGCCGTGGTGACCATCTCCGACGACCCGCTGACGCGCCAGTGCACGCTGCCGGACCCCTACGGCGGCCGCCACCCCTCATGGAACGCGACGCTCCGGTTCGCCGTCCCGCCCACCGCCGAGGCCGCCGGCGGTTGCCTGCACGTCCTCCTCCGCACCGAGCGCTCGCTCGGCGACCGCGATGTCGGCGAGGTCATCGTCCCCCTGTCCGAGATCCTCGCCGGGGCCTGCACGGGCGACCTGGGCCCCCGCCCGCCGCAGTTCGCGTCCTACCAGGTCCTCAAGGTGCACCGCAGCGATCCGCGTGGCGTGCTCCACCTGTCGTACCGTCTGGGCCCCGTCATCGCGCCGGAAGTACCCTATGCACGAGCCGACGGGCCCGTCGTCGAGTACCCGGTGGCGCGGCCGTTCTATCCTCCGCCTTACACTTATCTTCCCCCGCCGCTGCCGCTGCCGCCGCCTCCACAAGCTGCCGGTCATGTGGCCGTGCCGCCGCCTCCGCAAGCTGCAGGGCATGTGGCCGTGCTGCCGCCTCCTCCGCAAGCTGCAGGGCCTGTGGCCGTGCCGCCTCCTCCGCAAGCTGCAGTGCATGTGGCCGTAACTCGGGCGCCACAAGCTGCCGGGCACGTGGCCGTGCCTCCGCCTCCAAAAGCTGCCGGGCATGTGGCTGCCTCGCCGAGGACGGGAAAGCATAATAGTAACTTGGACTTCGGGATGGGGCTTGGCGCCGGGCTGGCCGGCGACATGATGTCGGACGCGGCGGCCTATGATGCCGGGTACCGCGCCGGGTTGGCCGACGGCGGACGGGCCGTGTTCTAGGATATTCTCACGTTCTGCATGCAGGATCGACCAGTGAAACTGAATAAAATCGATAGAATTTACTTGGCTTATGTTTTTGTTAGTGACTTGTGAATTGTGATGGACCTGCACTTGTGTCGTTGGAGCGAATGTATGAAATAATCTAGGCGGATCGCAATGCTGCATGTCCAGCCAGTGCGCCCACCAACTCGCCGCCCGCCACCGCCACGCCGCGCTGTGCGCTCGCTCTTCTACACGCCCGCGCGCGCTTGTCAGTTGTCACCGCGAGCGGCGAGAGGATTATGGCCAAAACGGTCGGTTTGCTGACAGCAGCAAAACTGCCTCCCCAAAATCTATTGGGTTCTCCGAGAACTTGCTCCAAGTCGGTTTTACTCTTTTTTTAAAAAACTTTTTCTTCTATCTTTGGGAGTGTTCCTACCATAGGGGCTCATGCATACATATCACTACAATGTTTGTTAGTGTTTAGACTAGTCCACCCAGACCATCCACTTGAGAACTCCATTATTGTGTAATTTGGTTTACCACACCTCCTGCTCCTACAGCATGCCATGCCATAGGTTTCTACCGCCTCTGAGCTCCATCTGCTCGTTGGTATCGCGTGGTTGGTCCTACTACATCTTCCTTCTTTCAACAGCTTGTACCTTCACTTTTGAGTCTGTTAGATTTTGTAATCGTTTGTGCAGTTCCACATATTACTACATATGAGATCTAAGTACTTACCGTTAATGACACAATTTCCTTTTCCTGACCAGAATTTTTACCAGACTTTCAATT
Source organism: Dendrocalamus sinicus (assembly GCA_036346575.1). Lineage (NCBI taxonomy): Eukaryota > Viridiplantae > Streptophyta > Magnoliopsida > Poales > Poaceae > Dendrocalamus > Dendrocalamus sinicus. Next base: position 1,450,428 of record CM070660.1, on the reverse strand, counting down.
GGTTGCTCCATCTTTATATACTTTTCATGATTACTTGCTCTTTGCAAGTAACTCATGTGACTCCATCTCAAAGTGATACATCACAACCTTTGAATTTAAGTAATCTCATAGATATTAAATTCTTCTTTAAGCTGAGATATCAAACTCTCATTAATATGCAATGTACTCCATCATACATCTCCAATGTAACTGTTCCTACCTCAGTGATTGCATACTCCTTGCAATCTGGTAAGTGAACAATTTCATACGTCGGGCGTAGATATCCTTTGTCAAATATCTCCTTCGCCAAACATATATAGAAGAAACAATCTGAATTTAATATCCATCCACAAGAAGTACCTGATTGAATGATGATTAGTACATCTAAATCATCATTTGCTACCGTCATTTAGCATGCACCCTTTATTTGCTTCAAACTCAGACAATCTATTATTTATCTTTTAGAAGATTATGTGATTTATCTTTTTGCAATGCACTTGTTCTCAAACCTGCAATCTGTGTGTCTTTTGTGTGCACCTACTAGTAGTCAGTACTACTACACATGGTCTCATGGACATGGACATGACGGCAATCTACACCTCTCTGTCCACACTGATTAGGGTGGCAATTTTTCCGGTAGAACAGCCCGCAGGGAATTTTCCCGTCGGAGGTGGTGGTGGTTGATCTCCCCCCACGAGGGAACAGGGGGAGGGAGTAGGGGAGGGCACAGGGTTGCCCCCCCTGTGCGGATCTAGTATAATTGTTTTACATTTTTTTTTATAATAAACTATAGTTTTTAGTACGAGAGATTATATTTTTTTCTTGTATATTTGACTAAACTTATATATAAGCTATATTTTTTTAAAAATATGCCTAAATAATTATAAGGTAATAAATAAAGTTATATTATTATTTTTAAATATAATTTAGCTTTTTTAAGACAGTGGGATCCGGTCCCACGGGTATCGGGGACAGAAGTCGATCTTCCTCGTTTGGCCTAACGGAACGGGGCAGCGGGGCTTTTGGCGGGACGCACCCCATTGCCACCCCTAACTCCAATTGATCTTGAATCTTGAGCAAAGCTTGACCAAGATTGACATGTGGTCAGACTCCATAAGATATATGGGTGGGTTCTTTTGGGTTTAGGTTTATGGCTGTGGATTTTGAATTCTGGCTTGTTCGTGAAAGGCAATATACAGAGGAAAACATTCGCATATGATTTTGGTCAGTACAGCTGAACTCAGTATAGTTTGTACTACAACTTACATAGTAGACCCCACATTAAAAAATACACCGTTTAATGATGAGTTACTATAAAAAAATAAAAACCAAAATATAAACATAAGTCCAAAAAAGCAGAGTCATATGTAATTGCATCCAAATAAAGAACTTTGCGTTAAGCTAGAAGGTGGTGTCCGAACGATCAGAAGTGGGATAGCAAACTGCAAACTGAATAATGGGGGAGCAAGGACACTGAATCATGAAGATTGTTAGGCAATTTCGAGGTGATCACCAGGGCTAGAAAATAATCTCTTATCAAGCACTGCCCCCTTCCTCCCTCTGTTTAAAGATAAGTGTTATTTTAGTTTAAATATATCCTTAGAAAATAAGTCTCCAGTTTCAAAACAATAGAGCTGCCCATTATATCTATATAAAGCAGGAGAAAACTGAGTTAGATCCTAATAGATCAACCCAAGGTTAACGAAAAAAGGAGGGGGGAAAACACGGGTGGCCCAGGCGCTGTGAGTCCTGTGACCGACTAGCATTTCGAAACAAAATTAGCATGTACTCTATCCTCTGTTGTTGGAATGTTTCTTTGAGCTGGATATACGTAAGGCAGAATAACTTTAATTGAAACCGTGAGAAAGAATGCTTAATTAAGCTAAAGTAGCTATAAATTTTTGTATCATTTCCAAATTTGTATGAACATCTTTAGTAGGGTAGGGTCTTCAGTTGAGTTGCGACTGGCGAGGGCTCCCACCAACCGTTGGATTTTTCTTGATCCAACGATCAATAATCACGAAGCCCGTAGTCCTGATATATAACCAAGGGAAGAACCCCACAACAAAAACCCTAGCCTCCGCCGCCGAACTCCGCCGCCGCTCCGCCCCAGACTAGCCTCCACCCCCGGACTCCGCCGCCACCGCCGCCATGCGGCCGCTCGACGAGAAGGAGACCACGATGGTCTTCGAGAAGCTCTTCAAGTTCACTGGTCCCAACCTGAAGCACCTTCTGGAGCGGCCCGCCGTGGAGGGCCCCGACCCGCAGCCCGGCCGCTACTGCGTCCGCCTCCACAAGAATCGCGTCTACTACGCCTCCGAGTCGCTCGTCCGCCGCGCTACCGCCGTCGCACGCCCGCGCCTCGCGGGGGTCGGCACGCCCATCGGCAAGTTCACCCATCACGGCGCCTTCCACCTCACCGTCCACGCGCTCGACCTCCTTGCCGCCCACGCGCGCCGCCGCGTCTGGCTCAAGCCCGACACCGAGCGCTCCTTCCTCTTCGGCAACTCCGTGCCCAAGTCCTCCCTCGCGCGCATCACCGAGAACACCAAGGCCGGCGACGGCGTCGTCGTCATGTCCATGGCCGACGTACCGCTCGGGTTCGGCGTCGCCGCCAGGTCGGCGCAGGACTGCAGGAAGGCTGACACCAACGCCGTGGTGGTGCTGCACCAGGCCGACGCCGGCGAGTACCTCCGCAAGGAGGAGGAGCTCATGTGAGGTGAGGGCCGAGGCTTGGTTGTTCTCGTGTTGACTGGTTGGCTCATATGGGTGAATTTAAAACCTAATGTCTTACTACTTTGTTCAAGGCTTCAGGCATATATGCATTTCGATGTACTGAATGTTTAATTGATTATGAGATGAGGTGATTGCATATTTTATTCTTATGTCAATGCTAATTGTAATTGTTTGTTTCTGACTTTTGAGTGCATTAAATGTGGGTATTTGGATCAGATTATTTGCTGAAGTGTGAAATTAGCCAAGCAAAGTAGTTTCTGATATTGAATTGTTCTATTGGGTGCTTCATCATTTGACAGTACTCTGGGTATATATTCTAATAAACATTAGAAGTTACAACTGAATTGTGCAGAGGTGATGTGGTTAATTGAAGAAATGTCATATCCTTTATACCAATAGGGCGGCATAAATGGCCACCCCAATCTTCAATTTTACAGTTTTGATCAATGGTCATCCTTATGCTTGTCGTTATGGTGTATTGACTTACCAGTTACCATGACTGTCAAATCTAGGACAGAAATCCTCCTGTGGCACACACACTATTATATGGGTTCGGCTCACCTACAGGGGTCACAGCACATTACTATGTGCAGGCCAAATAAAAACAGGACATCTGTCTCTAGAGGTCCCACCATGAGTCCCGTATCCCTTGATTGGAGTCTGCAGTTCCCGCGCGTGTCTTCTTACCGTGAGCGTCTTCTTCCCGCGAGCCTCTCCTCTCTTCGTCCTATCTGCAGTTCCCGCGCGTGACTTCTTTTTGCATATCAATCCCACATGAAAAGACATCACGAGTAGAAGCAAAATCAACGCAAGGCCAGCCCGTTCTTCCCGGTCGGCGGCCACCCGCCGCCCTCAGCCTCGTTGTTGTCGCCGCTGTCCTTCCGTCGCGCGGCCGAGGCCCCGCCGCGGCTCCACTCCGCCGCCTCGCGAAAGTTGATACCTTTCTACAGGAAGAAGACATCCTCCTCGTCGTCGTCTTCCTCTGCCTCGGCCACCTGGGCGGCGGCGGTGCGGACGACGACGACGACGAGCACGACGACTGTACGAGTACCAGCACCGGATCAAGTGCGCCGGGTTCTTTGGCGGCCTGGGCCCCACGTCGTTGTCCCATCGGCTCTCGCCACCGAGGGGCGCTAAGCGGCTGCGTCGGCAACGGAACGAAGAAGTCCGTGGTCGAGCCACCGAGCGGGCGTGGCGTTGGCGGCCGATGAGAGCGCTGAGGCCGACGAGCTCCACCTCCACGAGGACCATGACGGCCGTGCCTTCCAGCCACGTGGTCGTCCACAGCAACGGCAACACGCCGACGGCGGCATTGTCCATATCTTTCCCGATGACATCATCATTAGAGGCAACGGCCGCGGCGACGGTAACGAGCTAAAGCTGCACGGCCGGTCGGTTAATTACCCCCTTCCCGATTCCCGCTCCTCATCTCGAACCGTATACATTTGCTCATTCGCTGTTGGTTTTTTTCCCTTTTTGCAGCCTCTTGTCAGTTTCTGTAATTTCACGAACAAACTGCTCATAAGTTGAAATGTGCTGAGGGTTTTGGGTTGATTTTGCTTCTACTCGTGATGTCTTTTCATGTGGGATTGATATGCAAAAAGAAGTCACGCGAGGGAACTGCAGATAGGACGAAGAGAGGAGGAGAGGCTCGCGGGAAGAAGACAAGCGCGGGAAGAAGACGCTCGCGGTAAGAAGACACGCGCAGGAACTGCAGACTCCAGTCAAGGGATACGGGACTCATGGTGGGACCTCTAGAGACAGATGTCCTGTTTTTATTTGGCCTGCACATAGTAATGTGCTGTGACCCCTGTAGATGAGCCGAACCCCTATTATATAGCTATATGAACATAGAGTAGTTCACAAGTAGATGTTTTCACTAGATGTTTTAACATGAGATTAGCGAGCCTTTGGATGTAGGTAATGTTCACTGTTATGGTCTTTTCTGTTAGTTCTTTGACAGACGATTGAAGTTAGAGCCCCTTTACATTATGGCCCCGTTTGGCACAACTCTAGCTCCGAGATCTATGCTGGATCTGTAGTTTGTTGACTAAATTAAAGTGATTTAAATATTTTTATGTAATATATAATATAAATGAAATGAGTCATGTAAATGCACTTAACATGCCTGCAACTCTAGATCCAGGATTTCCTAGAGCTACAGATGACCAGCTCTAGGAAATCTATAGATTTCCTAGAGCTAGAGCTCTGCCAAACGGGGCCTACATCAAACCTGATTGATTTGGTTATCATGAAGGGTTAAAAACTAAAGATTGTTTAACCCCTTTGAACTATATCCAACCTGATTGATTTGGATATCATGAATGGTCAAAAAATTCATATTGTTTGGCTGAAGATGAGTGGTGTTCCCTTCTTGCAAAGGGGATTCCTTTCCATCATGAACTGTTAGTGGCCTGGTGGTAGAGGTACTGAACTAGGATTTTGGGTTGCAGCCTTGTAGGTTTATGTTTTGAACTTTTTATCCACGATTTCCTTGTAATCGTAGCATGTGGTGGCTGTTAGGTTGGCCTGAGCTGCTATAATCACTTATAAGCTGCTGTCCACCATGTAAGTTTGCTTGCACATTTGTACTAGCATCAGTACTCCCTGACTAGCCAAAGCAGAAAATGGTATACTGGTTTACTGTTCCATGACCCTGTCATTAATTGTGCAGTAAACTATTTTGTGACAGTCCGTAGCAGCTTGGCTTAGTCATGCTGTCTATAGATCTGTTTTTCCTCTCCTGGATATGGCACTGGTATGATACATTTGGTTTGAACCCTGTGATTCTGATTTTGCGCCTTTCCTGCTTGCAGGTGTGGCATGGCTGCGGTACTGAAAGATGTGTTTCCTCTTGTGCTTGGGATCAGTGTGCAGTTCTTCCACCACTTCTGGAGTGTGCAATAAACCTAGTGCAAGGAAAAGTAGAAACAAAGAGTGGAGATCTGATCTATTAATTCTCCTAGTAGAAAAGTTTTGTTCCCAGGTGCTTCCGGGGGCCTATAAATTTTGTCACGCTGTAACTTGTTAGTAAGCAACTGTGGTACTGCCTAGCTCCTACTGCAGTGTCTCGTGTGGACTTTTAGATTATGATCAAAGACACACACTTCGTCGTGGATCCTTGGGCCCTGGCTGTATGAATCGATTGGCTTGCACTGTCGAATTACATTACGAGCAGTTGCTTCGATGTTGTTGAATGCCTCTTTTGGAGAAGTTTGTTATCAGTAAGCTAACCCTGTTCATGAATTTACATTTTAAACATCTGGATGATTTATGCTTGAAGCATGTAAGGCATTAAGCTCGGCTTGGCTTTTTAGTAAGTTTTTTGTTGACGAACATCGCCCATGATCATGCCATAAGCACGACTAGTGATTGTTCTGGATGGAATACGCTGATATGGTTTGACTGGAGATAAATGGTTATAGATTACAAATACAGAGATTTGGGTCTCGAATACGGATGAACAGAGAAAATTTTCAAAGAAAGATACTAAAAAATGCGCATCCGGGGAATCGAACCCCGGTCAGTACCGTGGGAGGGTACTATGATACCACTACACCAGATGCGCTTGACTGTTTCATCATTTCTAGGATATTGTATTTAATAGATGCAGATGATTAGCATTTCCCCTTCTGACAGCGAGCGCCATTCCTACATGGATAAAAGCCTGCAAAACAGCGAGAAAACATCACGGCCGTTAAGGAAATATATATTCCAACAGGACTAAGTACACTTAGCGTATCTTTCAAGCCTGCCCTTAGTTACCATTAAGCAACGCATCGTAACGCAAGTCCTTTTTTTTGCGATGCGAAATTCTATCAATTATGCGCTATGTGAGATCGTGAATTTACCTTGAATTTGTAAATCCAGGCGTGTGCGCTAGTGGATTTACCTTGCATTTGTAGTTCTAGGTGTGTGCGCATACGCGTCCACCGCTGTAATCTCGTAGGCGCGCACGCTTAACTTTGACGTCGGCGGCGAGTCGTCCACTACCATGAAGCTTGTTACGGCTGACGGCAAGGAGGAGAATGCTATTCAGATCTCTGGCGCACGGATTGCCCTCCCGTGCCTGTCGCTGCCGCCATGCTCGAAGTGGAAACTAATTCTCTCGCTCGCGCGCGGGCGGGCCGGCGGCCGGCCGGGGTTGCAGCGGCGGTGTGCGGACGCGAAGCGCGCGTCCACGTTATGCCCTCGTGCGACAGCGCCCCTCTCGGTCCCCTGTCTCCCACGCCAATATTCCCTAGTCCACGTCGCACCGGCGATACCATGGAACGTTATTGGTGCAGCGCGCGCGCGACAAACATAGATCCCCGATGAGTGCTCGCTACATATCCTCCATGCATTGACTCCGGCCTCAACCTTGCTTTTATGTATTCTCGCTCGCTGCAAGATGCAGGATACCGTCACTACTATAAAAAAAAATTATCACAAATAGTTCAGAACTGTCATTATAGACGATTTTTTAAACCATCTAAATTTATACGTCAGTGATAATCAGAGGTTATCACATACGGTTTGTGAGCCGTATATGATAAATACAATACAAACGGTTTGTAACTAGAACTGTTTGTGAAAAACATTATCACAGACGGCTCGAACCAAAAACCGTATGTGATACTCACACATCACAGACAATTCTAGCTACCAACCGTTTGTGATGAGCAAGTATCACAGACGGTTGTAATATAAAACCGTCTGTGATAGTCCATCATGGACAGTTTATACCACAAAATCGTCTGTGATAGTTCATATTATACCTAAATTTTTCTTTTTTTGGCTAGTTTCAAGAAATGTTATCTATGCCTTTTGAAAACAAGCATATACAATAGCACATACAGTAGCACATTTCATTACAATTCACTATTACAACATCACAAGATAATGAGCAGACTACCCATCTAACACAGTAAGAACATAGCGAGAACAAATCCTAATCCTACGAACCCAACTTTTAAACATGGCAAGAACGCATCTCCTAATCCTACGAACCCATAGCAAAAACATAGAAGAAGGAGAGATCTTAGCAGCGTGTGAGCAGGATGTCCTTGACGTCGACTTGAGCACCGTCTTGGTAGCTAGCTGCTTCCGTGATGCCTTGCAGCGAAGGAGAGGCGGCGGTAGTGTCACGATGGTGAGACTGCACAAGACACTCTTACGACATTTACGAAAAGAGTGTGTTGTGCAGTTGACTGTGGTGTCACAATGGAGGCGCTAGCTCACGGCAGTAGTCGGCGTCGTCGAGGAACAAGTTAGGATTGGATGAACTAGTTATGAGCAGCCGATAGAACCTACGCATCTCGGAGTGAAAGGGGGAGGGGGAGTAATTAATAAGAGTAATTAATAAGCGGCAAGAGGTGGGAGGACCAATGCCTACCGTTTGATGTGGAGAGAATGTACGGGTGATATCAGAATCCTACGGAGATGCCACAGATCAGTGTCGTGGCATTATCAAAGACGGTTTATACTAACAACCGTCTATAATATTTTCACAGACGGTTATTAATAAGAAACGTCTATGATGCCCTGTTTTATCACAGACAATTCGTATAAATAACCATCGGTGAAAATATCACAGGCGATTGTTAGAATGAACCATCTATGATAGTTGCAGCATAGACGGTTCACAGGAACCACCTATGATATAGCCATTCGGTATAGTCTCTTTTGTAGTAGTATTGCCATTTCCATGAAAAAAAAGTTGCAGGATATGGAGATCTTTATCGGCAAATTAACAGGAGCACAAATCTACTTGAGCTATTTTAGGCATTTGGGAGTGGCGGGCCGGCCGGTCGGGATTCACAGCCTAAGTAAGTTGTTAATTTAGCTAGCAGACGGTTGCACAACATATCCTTCTTGGAGTTCTCATTGAGGAAAGCGGACTTCACGTCCATGTGATGAACCTCCCACTCTTCTTGGGTTGCTAATGTAATGATCAATCGCACCATTTCAAGCCTGGCAATCAGTGCAAAGACCTCATCAAAGTCCATCCCTTGGCACTGCACACATCCTTTTGCCACAAACCATAACTTGTGCTTGATCACTGTTCCTTCTGGGTTCTTCTTCAATTTGTATATCCATTTAAGCCCAATTGGCTTCTTTCCTGTCAGCAATTCGGCTAACTCCCATGTACCATTTTCGCGTGTTGATGCCAATTCCTCCTCCATTGCTTTCTACTAGCATGGGTGCTTCACGGCTTTAGCTACATTAGGGAAAGTACAACTTAGCTTCATCCAACTCAATAGGGAAAGTAACTTAGTATATTTCCCGAATTTGAGCGGTAGCGTCGTGGTTCATCCGATGAGGTGGTGGGACTTGTCACAAGCATCCCTGCTGGAGTAGCAGCCCTGGTATCACCCTGCACAGGTGACAAGGTTGCCGCCATCCCTGCGACAGCCTTGGCAGGAGTCCTGTCAGCTAGTGTTGTTGCCGCGATAGTGGGCGTTGTTGCTGTGACAGTAGGTGTTGTTGCCGCAACAGCCGTGGTAGTCGTAGTACCATCCATGATAGGTGTAGCAGTTGAGCGACAGGGGTGGCTGGTTGTGGTTCCCCACCCCCATCTTCATTAGCACATGCACCATGGTGTGTCGGATACTTAACACTAAACACATCACCTTCCCTGTAAGGCTACATGCCGACAACCAAACTTCAATCACATTACTTCTCTTCTTCGAAGACAACATCTCATGTGACATGCAACTTCTTGGTCATTGGATTGTACACCTGGTAAGCTTTTGATCCTGGCTCATAGCCGATGAACACCATTGGCACGCTGCGATCTGACAACTTCTTGATGTTCGGCGCCAAAATTTTCACATGGGCAAAGCATCTGAACGTTCATAGATGCTACACATTCAGCTTCCTCCTCGACCAGGCTTCGTATGGAGTCCTGCCGTTGACACTCTTCGTTGGGGTTCGATTTAGGAGATAGAGAGTGGTGGTGACCACCTCCCCCCAAAACTTTTCCAGCATCTCCTTGCTCTTAAGGAGGCTCCGAGCAATGTCGATAACCGTCTGATTTCACCTTTCCACGACCCCATTCTATCGCGACGAATAGGGGGCAGTGAGAAAGCGCTTGATGCCAGCATCTTCACAGAACGTCGTGAACTCCTTTGAGGTGAATTAGCATCCACGATCGATCCAAAAAGGACCTGATCTTGAGGTCCACCTGTAGCTCAGTGCTTGCCTTCACCTTTTGGAATGCTTGGAGTGCTTCATCCTTGCTTCTCAAGAGAACAAGCCACATGTATCCTTTGTAATCATCAACCAATAGCATAAAGTACCGCTTACCAGCCGATGTTGGTGGGGTGATTGGGCCGCAGATGTGGCCGTGTACGAGTACTAGAGGCTTCTCGACCCGGTAGTTCGCCCTCAGTAACTACATATAGTTAGTATTAAATTGGCCATACTCAATAACATAATAAGTTCAGGCGTGGATTGGGCACCCTTTTGTTTTGTTCAAGCTCCGCTACTACAAACAAATCGTACACGATCGACATGTATTTGCATTCCCAGCGGTGGATCACATGTTCTTGATCAGAAAACGCGTAGGAAAAAAGATTGTCACGTAACATGCCTTTGGAGGCGGGAAACAACTGTCTGCAAACTACCTGGAAAGGACATTGGCGCTTTAATTTGCAAGCGAGAAAGAAAAACAATGCACGAGAGTTACCACGCAACTACCCCGACAACTTTGCTTACGTCTGAAATCTATAATAAGCTCTCCAAGTACAAAGCCAGCCAAGTCGTGCTCGATCTGGCCCCACTCCCAGCCTCCCACTGACCAAACCACCAGATGGCGGCGACCGCACCGGCGCCGTCTCCTCTCCCAGCTGCTCCGGCGCCGCCGCCTCGTCCGGTACGTACGAACATACACGCTCAATTACCGGCAGCTTCAGCAATCGGAACCTGAATCCAGAATTCCGATCGGAGCTCAGTTTGCTTGTGCGCTCCTCATATGTATGTGCCCTTTTGGTTCTTGCTCTTGATCTGCAGAAATTGTCGGGGTTCGAGCAGTTGGACACGCGCATCAAGGTGGTTTAGGGAACGCATTGGTTCTTGCGTTAAGTTTTCTCGTTGAGTTAGCTTTGGTGATTGCCTAATTTCTGTGCTTGCTTGCATTGCAGGAGCTGACCTCGTCGCAAGGGGAGTTGCTGGACAGGATCCAGAAGCTCAAACTGGTATGGATTGTCCAACGAAATACAGATTAGGGCTCGTGTGTGAACCATGAGCCGTTTGGAAATAGAATTGGATCTGGGAAATTTGTTGGCTTGATGATCTGATGCATGAGCATGGCTGCATGGGTGGAACTCTGTTTCAGGAGGTGCAAAACTGGCGCTCCAATCTCGAGACACAGGTCCAGACATGCCAGAATGTGAGTACTGATCCTTCTCTCTGGTCAGTCTGCAAGCCCAGTAGATGCAGCTTGCTGTTTCGGTAGCAAATGTCATGCTGGACAGATGTGATATATCTTATCCAGTGCTGACAATTGCGTAACATGTAGGAGCTGCTGGGGCTGAAGAATGGACTCAATTCTGAAGTGGAGCAGCTGAAATCCGTGTGTCCTCTCTCTGTAAACATTTCAGTCTTTCAGTTCTGTCTCCTAGAGTCCTCACTCGTGTTCTGGTATATGCTTCAAGGAAATCAAGGAGATTAGGTCTGCAATCCAGGAAGAAAAGGGAAGTTTACCGACTCAACTCGCAAACTCAGAGAAGGTTAGCATTCCATTTATTTCATAGAAGAAATATTTGTGTGACGATGCTCTACTGAGCTAGTGTTGTCGGACCAGAACCTGCAATGATTTGCTTACTGTTGTAGAGTAATGACGGCAAAAGACAAGTTCGAAAGACACAAGGCCAGGTACTGAAGATTGATACTGGTGATCATATGGAAGAACAAAATGCATTACAAGCATGAATTGGTGCTCCCTTCTATAAACAAAACTTGTGCTGGTAGATGTTCGGCTTCATTCTATGGATCACACACACACACACACAAAAAAAGCTTGGTAAATACATGGACATGGATATTTGGTAATACGTACAGTAAATCAGAAGTAGCCAAATTCTCTTGTACACTTGTAAGTTTCCTATTGCATATATCTATATACCAGTACCAGCAAACTGAAGTGCAACGTTTCAAAATCTTGTCAGAGTGAAATATTACACGTACAAGAATTGCTTGTTCTGTAAGAATTCCATGTACTTTATATTTTGAAATGAAGTTCGCACAAACAATTTAGTTCCACACATGCTTTGAATCAAACCCTTCGTTGCCAAACTGAAAATTACACATCCTGAAATCCATGTGTAAGCGTTTCTGCGCTTGACACTCCTTTCCTGCTTTTATCCCCAGCTGGCTGAGAGACCAGGTTATGTCATTTCAGAGAAATGCAACAATATAGTATTTGATTGTATCTCATAAAATTGACTAACATTAGAAGCTCATTCTGGAATGCCGAATTATTCAGTTCTTCCAGTGCAACTTAAACAAGCTTATGGTATCATCTCTTAACAACAAGACTGACAAACCTTAATCGGTTCATCGCAAAACGTCTTTCCTTTTATCCGTGTGAAGGCTCTCTACAAGCACAGCATATAGAGAATCATCCGGAGTCAATCCAGCACCCAACATATTATCATACAACTGGAACGCCTCCTCTGATCTCCCTTCCTTCGCCAAACCTGATATTAGAGCTGTATATGCCACAACGTTAGGTTTGGTTCCCCTCTGCTTCATCTCATCAAACAGCCTCAGTGCCACATCCACCTTCCCATTGACACAGTGCCCATGAACTAGCCCTGCGTACGTGTATATGTCTGGGACAAGTCCTTTCTTCTCCATCTCCTTTTTGAACCGTTCAGCCTCACGGATGCTACCCTTCTTGATGTACCCATCTATCATAACATTGTAGGTTACAACACTTGGTTTTGCCCCCTTCCCTACCATATCTCGAAACAGTCTTCTTGCCTCCACCATATCACCTTCCTTGCAATGGATGTTGATCAGTGTAGTGTAGTTAACATAGTTGGGCGCGACACCCTTCTCAATCATGATATGCAATAGCCTCTTGGCATCCTCCATTCTATTTGCCCTGCAAAGGCCACAGGCAAGTGTGTTGTATGTATACACGTCCAGCTCGATGCCCATCTTCTCCATGACCATCTTTATCCCAAGAGCCTTGTCCACCATGCCTTTACGACAATAGCCATCTATCATTGTATTGAAAACAATTTGGTTATGCCCTACCCCTCGCCCTTGCATATCCACCAGCAGCATCTCTGCAGCCTCCATCTGCCCAATCTTGCAGAACCCATTGATCAATGCTCCATACGTTCGCTCATTAGGCTCGATGCCGTTGCCAACGCATTCATCAAACACCTCAGAGGCCCTCCGCACATTCCCAGCACGACAGTATGCGTTGATGACCGCAGTGTACAGGTACACATCGCCTGAGACATTCTTCCTCTTCATGTCATTAAGCACAGCCTCAACCTTGTTGATATTCCCGCCCGTTGACAAACCATCCACAAGGATTGTATACGTCCCGACTGTTGGCTCGATGCCTTCATTGTCCATCACCTTTAGCACCTCCGCAACGCGGTCGTCATCTTTCTCGCGCGTGTATCTTTCAAGCAGCGAGTTGTAGCAGAGCGCATTTAGCTTCACGCCGTGGCGAGGCATTTCCTCGAGCAGCTGGCGGGCGTCGGCGATGCGGCCGGACTTGCAGAATCCGTCGATGACGATTGACGCGGAGAGAGGAGTGAGGGAGTCTGGATATGAAGTGAGCGCCTTTCTAAGGAGGTCGGCGGCGGCGGGGAGGTGGCCGGTTCGGCGGAGGGAGAGGAGGGAGGTGGTGAGGGAACGGGGATCAAGGCGGCCGAGGCGGGAGATGATGAGGTCGAGGGCCTCGGCCGCACGAGCGGCTGCACCCGCGTCGGCGTAGGCGCGGAAGAGCATGTCGTAGAATGCGGCGACGGCGTGCGGCAGCGCTTCGCGCGGGAGGGAGGCGGCGGCGAGGTCAGCGAAGGGGACGGCCAGGATGCGGGGCGTGAGGAGGGACGCTAGCAGCGACTTGGCGGCGGCGAAGCGCCGAGCTGCGAGGAGCGACGCGAAGCCGGCGAGCGGCGCGGCCGGGAGGGCCGGCGACTCGGAACCGGACGCCATCGTCGGGAGAGGAGAGGGGCCGAGTGGAAACGGACCTTGCGATGTGTTTAACAGCGCAGGGAGTGGGCCTTGATGGGCTGAGCCTCGTCGTACGCACGAATGGGCCGGATCGCACGTAAAGCAGGCCTCTTTTTAGGCAAAGCAGCAGTAGCACATGTCGGGCTTATAGCTTTTAGCTGCGGCTTGTAGTTTTTGACTGTTCGTACAAGAGATTACATATTAACTGAAATTCACGTGTAGTTTTTGCCTATATAAATAAAGTCGGTACAGTATATACTATAATTAACTAGTAGATCCTATCTTAAAAAGATACTTTGTTTAAAAACTAGTTACTGTAGGAAAAAATCAAAGCTGAAGTAAAAGCCAACAAAAAAAAGAACAGCCCGTCGTTCACCGGTTCACGGGTCGCGCGACGAAAAGCGGAAGCACGAACAGAAGCAAGACGCACACGATTTGACGCGCGGGTGGCCCGTGCGCGTACGTAGCTTGCCTATTCCGGGGGTGTTCCCACCCTGCCTGCCTGCGCGGCTGCGCCCTACGAACACGCCCGTGTACTGGCCCCGTACGGCGGCCCGCTGTTGCAGAGGCAAGGGACACGCGAGCGTGCATCGCATAGGTACATGTCAGGGGCTCAGGGCTCCCATGTACACGTGCACAGTGCTTGCTCTACAGCAGTGTATGTGGTCGCGTTGGTGCCCAAAAGCCTTTCGCTCCTCGGGAAATTGCAGTAGTTATGTAGGCCCTTCTAAATGGAAAATTTAATCATTTGTCACTTTTATAAGTTCAGTGGTAACAAATTTGCCACTCTGGCCTATTGTCAGTGACTCAGGTGACCCCATATATAAGTGACAGAGTGAATTGCTCAATCTTAAGAGTGACAAAAAAATTAATCTTCTAAATCTAGAATTACATGTGACAGAAATGCTACGAATCTGTCGCGTGATTTTTTTTCCACGAAATCTCGCTGCTGCGGCCTGAGCTCCGTCATGGCGTAGACCGAGCAGGCACGAGAGCCGCGCCCACCACTGCTTAACCACCTGGCGAGCGCCACGCATGCGTTCCCGTGAAGCCACCTGGCTCACCGACGCATCACATTGGGCTCCAGCAAAGCCAGCTCGCCAACGACGACAAACGCCATCCCGTCGAATGCCCCCTTCCCTCTTTTCCTTATATTAAGGGCCACCACCCATCGCCCAAGGGCGAAGACGACAAGAAAGAGATGAGGAAGAGGCCATTGGAGATGGGGAAGACAACAACAACGACACTGGGAGGCGGTGAGGGTGGAAAGGGTGACGCACGTAGCCACAGTGGGAGGCTATAGCAGTGGCATGGTTGCGACGCCGGCTACAAGGTAGTCAGGCAGGTGGCGGCCCATACGTGGGACGACGGGGTAGGATTGATCAAGGAGTCAGCTACGAGTGTATATGATTTGGAAAAGGAATCAGGAGCATCGGATGGAGATTCAACATCAAAAATTTAATTGATTTACTCCATCTGTCCTATAATATAAGTCCAACCCCACTATATTTGCAGACCAAAAAAACACTAAATCTAAAAGACAATTAATACTATTGGACTATGCATATCCCTATTAAATGGATAAAATTGGCTATAGGACAATGCAAATCTGTGGTGTTAGCTCCATGACACTCTTATTTTGTACCTTTGCCAGAGGACACTATGCTTTGATGGCTATTTGCCAAAAGACATTTCGTACAATATAAAGGCACAAAATGACAGCATCCTGGGGCAAATGCCATGAATTTGCAGAGTCATATAGCCAATTTTCCCAATTAAATGTTATAGTACAACTACTCAACCACTTTTATACATTAAAGCAGGTGCGTAGAGTGGACATATTACAATAACCGCACTTTGATTCCTTCAATAGATTTATATTGTGGGACACTGACACCCGACAATATCTAGAGCCTGTTCTTTTTAGCTGAGGCTTATGACTTTTAGCTACGACTTGTAGCTTTTTGGCTGTTCATGCGAGATATTACAGAGTAACAGAAACTCACTTGCGATTTTTGCTAATATAAATGAAGTCAGTACATTATATACTATAATTAACTAGTAGATCCCATCTTAAAAAAATACTTTGTTTAAAAACTAATTACTATAGAAAAGCCAAAAGCTAAAAAAGACCAGGGCCCTAGAGTAATCAATCAGTTTCAAACGAGTGAAGCAGACCATCAATATTGAGTATTGACTACAGTGGCTTACTACTATCTCATATTATGTGGGGATACTCAGATTTATCAGGAATACCCATATTCACGTAAATATCTAGGATTTTAGTTGTGCATAGATTGATAAACAGTCTGCTTATGATTACAATGACATAAAAGGAACCTTACATAAAATATAACATAGCTGTCGATTATAATGTTTTAAGGCTTACAAACAAAACTTACTTATATCACAGATAGAAAACGACAAAGGCGGCCATACTATAGGCTACGCTTAAGTGTATGGTCAACATAGAACGTGTTATCTTCATCATCGTAGTACTCGACACAGGGGAGAGGAGAAAGAGAGAAGGGTGCAAAAATCATGATTTAGATTTTTGCTTGAAATTTGGATTCAAATTTGAAATTTTAATTCAAATCTTAGTTCAATTATTTTGATATGAAATATATTTTTCCTCTTTACTTGATTTTATTTAGTTTGCCCTTAGATTTTGATTTTCGATATTATTTTTGTTCAAATTTTGAATTTTAGTTCGAATTCAAGGCTAGTTCTGTAACTGGTTTATAATTTATACTTATTACCTTGATCGTTATAAATTTAAAACACACTTCCTAAATTAGCTTTCCGATTATACTCCTCCTTTCTTTCAATCCTTTTGTTAAGCTCAGGTTTTGAGCTAACAATTTAAATTTTAAATTTTAGGTTTTACTTTTCTAACATAATCGTAAATTTATGCTTTTAGTTTTTTTAATTCATATATCATTGCTTCCAAGTTTTCCGCACTTTTTATTATTATGATTGTCATTTGCAAAGTGGGGATCATTCCTTGTTACCGGTTTGCATAGCATAAAGTTCAGAAAATCCCAATTAAATCTTTGGAAGAATTGCAAATGCCAGCAAAATGCAATATAAGTGTTAAATTCTTCACAATTTAAGTGTTAAATTCTTCACAATTTTGAACATCCAAAATTTCAGGATGTTACATTCTCCTATAAACTTCATGAAGTAGGACAACATACTAGGCTAAGTCCGATTTCTGATCAAGTTCCAAATCCAAAAGAATGGAATACGTACCTATAATCCAATAAACAAGGGAGACAACGGAGGAGGCCACGCTGTAGACAGCTAGGGGGCGGCAGTGTAGCATGAGATGGCTGCAGCGACGACGGTGGTGATGGCAAACAGGCAAAGGAGGCGGCCGCGCGCCTGCACCGACGATGGGGCGACGGCGGAGGAGGAGACCATGTGCCCACGCCGACAATGGGGCGACGGCAGAGGAGGAGGAGGAGGAGGCCACGGCACAGTAAGACCCAGCGGCTATGCGGGCCAGCTTGCCTCTAAATACCAAGGTTTGGTGGGTTTTTGCGGGACACAAGTGGACTGGTTTTTGCGGGTGGTCTTGCAGTTTGGCGGACAAATCGGGCCCACTTACACCCCTACCGTAGACCGTTCAAAAAAAAAAAACTCCAGAGGAAACCATTCAAGTCCAAATTGTGAGGCCAACATGCAGCGGACAACCGTCCCGAAAGAAACTGGCACGACAAAAACGTAAAAACTTCCCGGTAACCAGCCGGTCCATTCCATCGAACGGGTGACGACAACGGTGCCTGCCGGCGACCGGCGGCTGAGCGATCGCAAACGCCCGCGGCCGCGGAGCCGCAGATTCGCGTCAAAACCGCGCTGTTCCTCCAGCCGAGAGCACCGGGCGAGCACAACGCTTGGGTAGTCAGGTCGCAGCGGAAGCCGAGGCGTACAGTTGACGCTCGCGACCGCTTCCCATAATGGCATGTACTGGTGTAATGACCTCGACGGCCCACGCTCCTCCAGATCCGTGGATACCACAGCGAGGAAGTCAGTCGCCCACGTTGGTTGCGGCAGGCAACACATGCATGTCGCCGCAGATTCTGGTTGGCGGAGACGGCACAAATGCGCAGCAGCAGCCATCTCTTTAACCAACGGCCGGCAAGCGCCGCCGCCGAGCCCCAGACGCCTTGAGGCGGAAGTCGAAACAGTTGACACGAAAACGATCGTTTTGGATAGGATCGGCCTGCGAGCGTGCGTGCCGTCTCGCTGAGTTGCTTCTCTTCTTTCTTTCTTTTTTTTGGCGAGGGAGTTGCTTCCTTATTCACTGCCCTTTTTTTTCTTCCTTGTACAGCTCCTGGCCGGGCCACCTAATTGGAACCTAAACCACTTGGAAGGCACCTGATTTGAGTGAAGCAAGCAGGACCTGCGTGTATGTCGCGCCAGCCTTTCCGCAGCAGAACTTAATTGGGGACAACCAGATCGGCCCTGCTTTTGATGTAAAAAGCTCAGCACACCTACCATGGTGGGAGTAGTAGCTAGGTTAGGCTGATCAATGCTTTTACGCACACACAGAGGAAAAATGAAAGCAGAGGAAATTTGATCAGGAGGGGCGCAATACAGCTTTTGCTTTTCTACGTATTCGTCCTTCGGAGATCAGATTTCATCCCGTTAGCAAAAGGCTACAGTTCAATAAATGAACGCATGCAATCTCAAAAGAATGAATGCATTGCATGAATGAATGAAAGGCTTTTGATTTTTCTTCTTGTGATAGCCGTCTTCTTCACATGACCGGTTGTGGTGCAAAAAATCCATTGTTAACCAGACAAGTAGTAACAAACTAGTGACAGACTGACAGTCGCCAGGTCACATTCTTGTAGTTCCTTCAAAATTAGAGTATTAGTGCGGGTTCTTTCCATAGTTTATAGTTATATTTGATGGTTTTTTTGTTATAGCGTTTGATTTTAGCGTAAGTATTTATACAAATGAATCGAATGTTAATAAGTCGTTTTGAAATATTATTGGCTTACTCAGGGGAATTCCGGTGATCGACGGTGAAGCGATGGTCACCGGAGCAATTGGGAGTGGGTGGCTCACCTTGAGCACCAGAGCATCTCAATGAAGGGGCTCGGAGCCTTAAATAGGGTGGGGAAGACGGTTCAGCACAAGGGATGCCCTGCTCGGGAAGTCGCACGTGGCCAGGGCAGAGAGGCGTGGGATGGTTCAGGGTGTCTCAACAAGGGCGACGGAGGGGTTGGCTGTCATGGCGGTACCTTGGGCATTCCCTCGAGTGGCGTGCGGCGATAGTCAAAGTTGGCAGCGCAGGCGATCGGCCGTGAGAGGGGAATGGTGTGGCGGCGGCAAATTTGGTCTTGGCCTCTCCGACGTGGGGACAAGGGTGCAATTAAGAGTTGTCAGGGGGCTCAGCAGATGAGGTGTACGACAGCTGACTCAAGGGTGGCGGTGCGGACCGAACGAGTGAGGCAATGGGATTTTTTTGGCATCGAGATTGTTTGTCGGACGATGAACAGTAGCGGCTGACTGGTAATTTGCACAAATGGATAGAGGGGGTAGCGTCCAAGGGAGAGAGGGGCATTGACGAGTAAGAAAGGTGTTGAATTGGGCAAGAATTTGAATGAAAACAAATTTCAAAGAAATTTTTAGTGCTTTTAAATCTGGTTTGTTTCAGTTTGTGCCTGAACTTTTCTGATGAAAGCTACTTCCGTTAAGATCATCTACTACTGCTACTAGAAGATATACTACTGCAACAACCAGAAGAAGGAGCAGAAGACATTGTAAAGTAGGCTGAGATGTGAGAGAAACAACCTAACTGTGAAATCTCAACGATTCATTGGCAATTTCCTTTACTCCTCCAAAATCAAAGTAAACAGGGTTAAGAACCATGTTAAAAATATCCATAGTTTAATTATGCCAAACAATATGCAATTGGCAATAATGTCAAATTGTAATTTATATTTGCGAAAGTTTGCGATTTTTAGAGCTGCTTGTTAGGTTGCCATCTGACTGATTTCCAGGTGTGGTTTGACCGGTTTGGATAGCCGTTCAAATGACTGAGTTGTCCCTTAGGCATTTCGCCAGTCAGCGGTCTGACCAGCTTAGTTCAATGGTATGACCGACCATGTTGCTTTTTGGCTCTTTGACACCAAACACTTATGTAGGGAATGTCTTGAGATGTCTTTCCACTTGATGTCACCTCATTTGGAGGCTAAGGTAAAACTAGATCGCAAAATACCAATTTCCAAAGAGGGTTGCTCTGGTGCTCTACCCTAGCGGTTTGACAGGCTTGAGAGAAGCAGTCAGATCGGGCTGGCTGTCTAATTGGCCACTCAATGACGTTCAGATCAGACATCTCTAAAAATGGTCAAGACTTAAAGAGGGTTACGGAGATTTTTGAAAATTGGTCGTGGGTTGAGTTTTAGGTCTAGGTTATTGCATTCATGTTGTATGAAGCATGCTTGAACTAACGTGAGTCAAATTGTGAAGAACTTATACTCAAAAACCATTTCTTGGTCATTGATCTGCAGGTACCTAGAGGCATCTATGGTCAACAACATGGACCAAGACTAGGCTTAGAGATGAGCTGGGGCATGGTCAAAGAAGCCAGGTAGGATAGCTGGCCTCAAATGAGGCACAAGGGAAAGCAAGGGATGTTGAAGAGAATATTCGAGTAACGGTTCATCGAATGGTACGGTAATGTACGTGAGCTATGATCGAAGGAACCGACACAAAGAGTCATACCGATGCGTAAGATATTGGCAAACCGACACGTTGCAAACATGAAGATTGTTTGCAAAGGAGTAGATGACCATGGACTAGGCTCAAGCAAGAGTTGAGGTCCACGGTCAAGGCAAATATGTTTTAGCGGGAAGATAAAATACCAAAAACAGCAAAGGGACTAGAGCTGTGGTGATTAGAGAGCGATGTGGATCAAGGAGGTGTTGAGGAGGCCAAGTGAATGGAAGCTTACTTCTTAGCGGGTTTAGGCTTACACGTTTTAAAAAACGTGTATAAGTTTTATGTGAGTGTAAAACCCGGTGGGGGAGGGGGGGTAATGGGTTTTCCCGGTTGTATTAATGGATAGTATCCAATACGATTAGATATTGGCTGATTGTCCCATCTATTTGAGTGGCAAAGGTTGATATCTAGAGTTTGCGAGTGTGCAAAAGCAAGCAACTCTCTCTTCTAGCGTTTGGATGTGCTATCTTGAGTGAGAAAGCTCTATCCTCTATATTGGAGTGGCTGTAAATCAAATATTATTCATCGTCTATGGTGTGTTCTTGATCTTATTGATTTTGCTCTTGTTGGTTAGTATTTTGCCTCCCCTCTTCTTCCCTTTTGCTCTTGCTGATTATAAAAACATGTAAGAGATGAGGATGGTTTATGAGGTTTATATACTATTCATCTATGGACAGGGGCGGAGCTGCATTGGCTTGAGGGGGTTCCCAGGAACCCGGGTCCAAAAAAATTTTAGTTATTACTAGTAAACATTCACCCTTTGTGCATCCCCCTTGGCCCAATATGGTGTACCCCTAGCCTAACAAACACCCTCACTCGCCCCTATCCAGCCCATTCTCCCACCGTCCTATGCTCTCATGCGTGGCCCGTTGCACCCTCCTCCGTTTTGCTCTAGCTCCGCCACTGTCTATGGATTAGCTAAAACAAGATCTTGAAGTTTACCTGATTTAATTAGATTTAAAGTATTTTTTATGAAACCCTGCTTGAAGAGTTTTGATATCAAACATTTAGGTTGGCCTGCTACTACTACTACCGCGATGATGTATAAATTCCGTAATAATGAACCGCAGTATCGGCCCTTGAGGCCAGGTGGTAGCTGGCGTTATTATCAGTTCAAGGCGCGCCCACGTTGCGGTACATGCCATCCGGTACAATACGTGGAACCCAGCGATGAAATAATAAAGCCTGCAGAGGACAAGGCGAGCAGCTTTTCTGTGGAGAAGGAATAATTACAATCCTGACAGGAGATGTTTAAGAGTAGACCACCACACACAAACACACACACTCGTCTCCCTGTGCCTCTGTCTCACCCTTCCTGTCATAAACATATCTCGTGGGGCCATGGCTCTTGATGGAGATTGGAGAATTGTACCCTACCCTGCTGTTAGATCGTCAGGCTTGGCCAAGCACAATTTACTAACCCTGCAGAAGCTGGGTAGATGTAAAGATTTATTGCTGCACCCTCCGTTAATCCTGGTCTAGCTAATCCATGCATCACATTCCAATTGAAAGCATCTTTGTACTGTACTACCGCCCCAGCTGCTCCCTGAATCATCGCGTAGATTTCTTATGTGCTCCCGATAGTGTACGAGATGAGTTTGCAGAGGTTTCGTCGAAGGTCGTGGATACTCCGTACTTGTCAATGCCATTTCTGCAGAACTTATGCAAACTTTTTCGCTTAAGCATTGCGAAAATTCCATGTTCCCGATAGTGTACGAGATGAGTTTGCAGAGGTTTCGTCAAAGGTCGTTTGAAAGTTGCGCATCTCCAACAGTATGAGCTAGTTACTAGCTCTAAGATAATTTCTCCAATAGCATTAACTTTTAGCATATAGCTCATAACATAAGGGCGTCTCCAACAGCTGGCTATTTAGTTAGCTAGATCTGATGTGGCAAGGAAAAAGTAGGAGAGAGAGTAGTCACTAGCGACGAGCAAATAGCTGATCTATTTCACGTAGTCCAAGAACATGAGAGAGGAGCATGTGGGTCCAACAGTATAAAATAGTCTTTGCTTTTGTCTCTCACCTCCACGTCAGCTGACTATATAGCTAGTACTAGCTATTACCATTGCGGACGCCCTAAATAGTCTCACATGATACTCTCACATAATCTTGAAATATGTGTATGAGACTAGCTCTTGATCAAGAGCTAATTTTTCTCTCTCTTCTATTAAAATATGAAATAATATACTTAGAGTTAACTCATAATCACTATTGGAGATGCTATTAGCATCCGCTGAGTTAGATCCAGTCGAGTACATGCTACTAATATTTTTCACCGTGCAAGTAAGTGAATGAGCAGTAGATTTCCTTGGCTGTCTCGCTGCTGACCTCGTGGCCACCGTCCCCATCCCGCGTCCGGCAACGTTGCAAGT
This sequence comes from Dendrocalamus sinicus, assembly GCA_036346575.1. Lineage (NCBI taxonomy): Eukaryota > Viridiplantae > Streptophyta > Magnoliopsida > Poales > Poaceae > Dendrocalamus > Dendrocalamus sinicus. The sequence goes on along the minus strand of CM070660.1, from coordinate 1,427,424 downwards.
CTGTATTGCCAACGTTCGTGACACGAACAAGCTGGCCACGGATGCTTTCTGAACCGCTGTAAATGTGTGCATCTACATATAGGCATTCACAACCATACGAGGAGATCCATAATAATTTAATATTACAGTGAACCGTACCTAAATTTGTAAAGTAAAATTTTAAATTTTACAAAATTTGCGTATGTATCAATTTTATTATCAGACCGTCAGCTGATAGTACTACTGTTTAGTTGCCGGTTGTAATTTTTCAAAGCAGATTGTTTTGCTTGTGTGTGACCGGTATGACCGGCCTCTAGTTGGCGGTCATACCGGTCCTAGAAATCCGATTTTGTAAATTTGGTCATGGGATGTTTTGAATTGTGTTTGGTCAATGCATTATTGTTGCATGATGCAAATTTTAGTTAATGTGGGTTAAGTTGTGAAGGAATTTGTGTCCGAAAATAATTATGGTCAATGGCGAAGATCAGTGCTACTCTTATTAAGGAAATGATCGACCTCAAGTCCTCAAGTATGCTACAAGAAAGATGGAAAATATTGAAGAAAAAATTCGAGTGACGGGTTGCACCAAATGACTTGTTTGTCCAAGTAAGACACGGTCCAATGGAACCAGAACGGAAGAAACCTACCAATGCGTAACAAGCAATTGGTGCACCTACACATGACGAGCATAATGATTGCTTGCAATAGAAGATGAAGATCAAGTTAATGCAATGGTATTTTGGTAATTTGATAAATACTGAAAACTACATTGGATCAAAACATCGGCCCTTAAGTGGTGTTTGCAAATGCGGTTTGTGTCAAAGAGATACTAAGAATATCAAGTAGATCAAAGACTAACAACTCAGTGGTTCAGGCTCACGTACTTTGAAAAGTGTGCATGAGTTAAGTGTGTGAGTAAAACCTGTGTTGTGTGGGGTTAAAAGGTTTTCCCTAATTATACTAGTGGATAATATCCATTAAAATTAGATGTGGCTGGTTGTTTCATCTATTTAATAGATTGAGATTGTGACTTATAAGTTAAGCATCCAATCATCTCTCATTTCAATCTTGTGTTTCAAAGTTAGGGGGTAGAAAAGTGATAGCTGTGGTGTGTCCTCTTATGCTTTGGGTGTAGTGGTTGTGAAAAATTCATCATCAAATAGCAATATATTACATTTGTTTCATCTCTTATGGTGTTGTCTCCTTGTTTTGATTGGGTTATTCTTGATTTTGTTGGTTTTGATATCCTCTCTCTGTTTCATAATCTTGCTATATCCTAAGGATGTACAAGTAATAGAGATGACTTATGGAGATCACATATCATCCATCTAGTAATTTTTTTGCTTTGAATCTTTAGAGATTTTTGTTTGTTGTGACATGTTGGAATAAATTTATAGTCATTTTGACTATCCTCTACTCATTAGCAAGTCATATCTTGATTTTTGACTTTTGCTCCTGTTGTGATTACAGACAAAACAGAGAGAGAGTATGGTAGTAGAGAGTTAGATGAGCAATGACTTAGAGTTTCGCCTGTGGCTTATACCGTATATATATCCACATGGGGAGTGTTTTTACAATAATGCCCTTACATCTGTACATCCCCTTCAGAGGCACTTGCGTCATTACACATGTCTCATTTCGGGCCTTATAATCTCCTAACAGGCCTGCTAGGCTTAGGTGGGGCCATCCCTACAACAGCTCCTATTTTGGTGCAACTTTACTTATTCTTGATAAAGGTCTAAACTTCTTGAGACCCTAAGTAAATTGTGTGCAAAAATTTATCTCATTTGGCTTTGAATTTTTGGAGTTACACCAAAAGTGATTTAGATTCATGTCGATTTTCTATTCTGGAAACAAAAGAGAGTGGTCATACCACTCCTAGGCCTAATCGTACCGCTCAACGGTCATACTGCTTATCTGCTGTCGATCAGACCGCCAGGGTAGCGTTGGTCCGACCACTGTCTGCCGCTGATCAAACCGCTCTTGGTTGCTAGTCGAATCGTTTTGGTGCTGAAATTTTCCTCTCCTTGATTTTTTAGGTTGTTATTTTAGTTTTGATTGTCATGGCTTTATAGTTACTGAAGTTAATAGTTTTAGAATACTTGAAGGAAAAAATTTTGAGACACTATTTATCTTTCACTGTTACCGTTCGTTCCTGCAACCTAGCAGCTACCTAGCAACGTTCTGTGGTACAGGGCTGTAGTACATACTTTCACTTCTGTACGTCCTGACCTAGCTAAGATACGTTGGTTTTGGTCGAGTCTACGGCGTAGGTAGCCACAATGGTAACTGGCCGGCCTCGTATTCAAATCGATGCTACTACTAGTAGATGTCAGTGTGTCACGGCCTAGTCTTTTAAGTGACCTGATACACCAGTCTCCGTACGTGTGCATCGATGATTGGGCAGCGAGACATGGCACGCAACGATCTACTGTAGTAAGGTATGATACAGGTAAGGTGCAGTAAACACAGCACACCTAATTCAGCTTGGAGAAGGCACACAGATGGAATGGCCGCTGCATCAGATCGATCAGGATTCGAGAGCAAGCAAGTTAGCAGCGAAAGGAACCCTGTTACGTAGCAGTACAGGCATGCGATGCTCCATTATGAGAGGGGCCTTTTGATTTCAAGGCTGCTGCTAAGTTGTTGTTGAATCTAAGGGCATCTGTAGTGTGTATAACCTAAGGGATTTTAAGGTGGGTTCTATCTAAATCTTAAGACTGACGCTTTAATGTATATAACTTAAGGGGTCTTAAGATGATCCCACTCGGCAGATAAAAAAATTGTATTTTAATGCTTGTGGCCAGATCTTTAACTTGAGAACCAGCCTCAAACCTTTTTTATTTATAGCCTGCTTAAGATCACCTTTGTAATGTATAAGATTGACTTTAAAAAAATCCTCTATTTTCATACACTACAGATGCTCTAATGGCCTGTCGATCGAACTAACACTGCAGCAGCCAGATTACGAGGGCTCGATCAATGATGGCAATGCTGAAGAAAGAAAAAAAATAAGGCCACAAAAGCTGAAGAGATGGGAGTCTACATGTGATCTTGCACAGTCGAAGATCCTTGTTAAGATCACATGATCTTGTGAAAAGAACCGAGTGTTTTTAGTGAGCTACTCCTAGTAGTAGTGCTAATCAGGGAGCACTCCCAAGTTGCCATCATGGATCATGATCATCCTCCAATGATGTGCAAATGTGGTTCTGATGTCACCATCCCTGCCAAACGAGAGCCCGGCGGGTGGGCCCCCCCTCCCGGATTGACGCATACGTGGTACTAGTGGACCTGGGCCCACGCGTCAGTGGCACTGCTGCCACTTTGCAGCTCGCCCCCTGGACTACAGGGCTACACTTGTTCGCCATTATAAAGAAAGCTGCCTAAGCGAACCCCTCCCCTTCCCTCTCGCAAACCAGCTTGAAGCTGTCTAACTAGCCCTCCATGGCGTCAGGAGAAGCAGAGCCACTGCAGTACACGGTGAGCAAGAGGGTCTTTCGATCCTTCCGGCCTTGGTGCTGCCTCCATTGGAAGGCTTTCTCTCACGTTCTCTTGTTCTTCTTGGAGCTGGCATTTGCAGACCACCGTGCTGCGGGTGTCCATCCACTGCGAGGGGTGCAAGAAGAAGGTCAGGAAGGTGCTCCATAACATCGAAGGTAGCTTCGGTTGATTGGTTCGTCGTTCTTGCGATGGTTGGTGTGGCGTTTTTTTTTGATCGAACGATTTGCGGTGGCGAATGGTTAGGTGTGTACAAGGTGACAGTCGACGCGGCGCAGCACAAGGTGACTGTCACCGGAAGCGTTGGCGCCGACGCGCTCATCAGGCGGCTGCACAAATCTGGAAAGCAGGCCGTGCTGTGGCCCGTGCCGGCTGCCACCGTGACCAAGAAGCCCGAGGGGGTGGCCGCGGGGGGCGCTCCGTCTGCTGGGGAGAGCGGCAAGGGCGCGGATAAGGCGGACGCGAAGCCGAAGGGGGCGGCCAAGGAGGCAGAGTCCGAGAGCTCGGAGAAGAAGCCGGTGAAGGACAAGAGCTCGGACAAGAAACCAGAGAAAGCCGAGGCGAAGAAACCCAAGGACGAGGCCAAGAAGGAGAGCGATGTGGCTGAGAAGGAGAAGGGCTCCCCTGAGCCGGCGAAAGAAGCGGCCGCCGAGGAGGCGGGCGGGGAGGTGACCAGCGGCAAGAAGGGCAAGAAGAAGAAGAACAAGCAGAAGGACGCCGGCGAGGGGGACGCCGCGGCGGAGAAGCCACCGCAGCCGCAGCCTCAGCTGCAACCAGCGATGCCCGTGCCAGCGCCGGCGCTGGGGCCGGCCCGCCCGCACGGTGGGTTTCCGTTCTACCCGCCGCAGCCGGTGATGAGCTACAACGTAGCGCACCCGAGCTCTAGCGTGTCGTACTATGCGCCCACGCCGGTATTGTCGATGCAGCCAATGCTTCCGACGCCGCCGCAGATGCCGTACGGCTACTCACCGTACCCGCCCATGCTGCCGCCGCCGCCGGAGTTCCTGTACGGCCCGCCGGGCATGCGGTCGTCCCCGCCGCAGGAGGCGTACAACAACATGTTCTACGAGGAGAGCCCCAACTCTTGTAGCCTCATGTGACGCCGCCGCCTCGCCGGACGCCGGCACGGGAACGAGTTGTAGTTAAAACGGGGAGGCTCGTAATGGAAGCCTCCTCTCGTGGTTACTAGGTAGAGTGGAGTACTGTTAATTGGGTGGTCAAAGCTCTTCTTGACCAGACTTTTTTCTTAAAAATGCTCTTAATGCATCGTGTAATGAGATGAGTATTCTAGTACCAGTAATATGGTTTTCTTCTACTATTTGAGTACCACTAATATGGTTTTTCGTACTAGTTCGTTTTAATGATTTCCAAATTGCGGCCTGTTTGAAGAAAATAATTCTTCTACAGTAAATTTATATGTCGTACTCCCGTACAAAAATTCGCTGCAAAACACAATCAGAACAATGACAAACAAGAAATTGGGCGGTTTTGCAGTATCTGTGTTTGGTTGGTGACGGTTTTTTAAGGTCTGCTGTTGGTAAGACCGGTGGTGTCTGAGTTTAAACTTTAGGCCATGCTTATGGCTGAAAAGCACTGTAGCTGACTGAAAAAATATTGTAGCTAACAGAAGCTTATTTAATATAATTTAAAAAATTAAAAATAGAAAAAAAAAAGTTAGCCCATCATATATAATGCAAACAAAAACGAGAAAAAAGAACCGGTAAAAAAAGCTAAAAAAGCCAAAAATATAGAAAAAGACATAATTTGTTAATAATGCAAAATAAGTTAGAAGCCAAAATCTCAAGTCGAAACGAGTGGGGCCTAAGAGCGGCTAGTGCGCTTCGCCACGCCCCGGCCGAGGAACGTGCGCATTCTATTGTATTAGAGCTTGCGGATCAACTATATCATTACCATTATAAAAAAACAAGTTGATGATCGTACGTCCTTTCTCCTCTAATTGTTCTATTTTTAATTTCTCATCACTATATATTTTTCAACTGATCAAAATAACTTTATTTTATAGCATGATTCTCTATATATTCAATAAATTTCGTTGCAATGCACGAGTAGATGACTAGTGATTGATTAAATGCCAGTTATACTATGTTAAAACAAACCAAAGATAGCATGGCAATGTCTGACATAGAGTCCTTACAGTAATCAACATAGTCCACACAACTCTAGTGCATCTTATACACATGGGAGAAACCATTATACTTGTCCTGAGGAGAGTAAGAAAAAAGAGCATCACATCAACTTTCATTCTTAAACAACCTGAAACACACGAGATTTTGGTAAAATTATTTTGATTTTTTTTCAAATTATTTCAAAGTGTTTCAAAATTTTCACAAGAGTATGAGGAGAAGAAATTGTTGGTTTGAGTGCGATGAATATGGAGGTATGTTGCCTATTTATAGGGAAAAATTTTAAGATTTTTTTTTTTGAATTTTTCTATATATTTGAACTCACAAATGGCCACAAAATGACTATAAATTTTTAAAAATCGACCGTTATTCATACTAAACAGGCCAAAATGTGATGTGCCCATCATGTTGTACTCAGGCCAAATGTGTCTAACAATCACATTTTTATACCTAATGGGCCATGCCCACGGGTTAAGTGTGCCAGGTGGGCCATGCCTAGGCACGCCACTATGCGTGTTATGTTGTACCAACATGGTGGGACGAGGCGGTGGCCGAGGCACAACCAACCCATTCGTGCCATGCCAGCCCGGCTCATCGGCCTTCGTGCTATGGGCCATGTCTATAATACCGGGCTATGGACCGGACCACTAAGCACGACCCATTTGAACATCACTAGTGATCAAGCACAGAGCGACGTGCCTACCGGCCCACGAGGCCCAACCACCAGTTGACCGGGTTGAAGCTGCGTTGTTCGCACGAGCAGACCAAACGGGTGCCCGTGGCTCGCGGGGATTGAAGTACTTAACGTACTTTTAGCTTCTTAATTTCGTTTTTTGGCTTTTTTATCTTTTTTTCCCTTTGTTTGTTGTTTCGTTCGTGATGATATAACTTTTTTATTTTTAATTTAATTACATTAGAAAAAATTACCATCAACTACAATATATTTTTAATTATTATAGTGAAAAAAAATCAGACCAAGCTTTTAAGCCCAAATGGTCAGTGGGGCACTTTTAGCGAGAAGAGCCATTCGGCCAGCCTGATAGGCTGGCCTGTTGGTTCACGGGCTCTCTACGATCATTGTTCTGCAAATTAAAGAATGTGTTCGCCTTGTCCCCATGTAAGAGCAAGTTTTATAATACAGCTTTCAGCTGGCTGTATGAATATTTACAGCTTACTTTTCAGTCTATTTATATAATAATTACAGTCAGCTGAAGGCGGCTGAAGGCTGTATGACCTACCCCTTCCTCTCACAAGGTTTCTTGGTTCTTGTGCTTCAGCTGACTGTAAACTTACAGCTCACCTCTCTTCTCTCTCCTCCTCTCTCTCCTTCACTTCAGCATACAGTTAGCTTACAGACTCTTGTAATACTTGCTCTAACGCAGCGATTCTTGCATCGCTTTGTGAATCGTGGTACGCTCCTTGATTTGGTTATTGTAGGTGAGCATAATGGAAGAGTGGCGGACAAATCAGTACGTCGGGCATGGGAGTAGCGCTTTTTAAATTAGTACTCCTAATCTTATATTCTTGTTGTTAAATCAGCCCCCCCCCCCCCCACACACCTCATTAAGTAATCGCGTTGGTGTAGTCAGCATTCTCAATGTAAGAGTGTGTATTAATTTTTGAAATACTTTTAATTATTATGAAATACTTTTGAAAACAAACGTACCAATATCATGTCATTCTTACCGATCAGTCTTAATATTTGCAAGGATCTATATGCATAACGTTCACACTATATGCATAACGTTCACATTATTTCTGCAAAAATCAGACGACTTTTCAGCCATCTGATTGAAATCCAACAATTAGATCCACATCCCCATCCGGCCGTCCGTCCCCCCATATCCTACCAGTCCTCAACCTAGTCATGTTGTGCGCACACTTAGGACCTATTCAAAAGTGTAGTAGCTTTCAGCTAAAACGGCAATATAACAGCTGTTAACTTTTTCTAAGATATTTAATTAAAGAAAACTAGATAAAATAGGAAATAGAAAAAAACCACCGTTCTATAGATAATGCAAAGTAAAGAAGAAAAGAGAAAAGGAGAAAACAAGTGGGAAAGAAAAAGGCGTATTAAGAAGCTAACGTGTTTCAAACAGCTTTGATTTATGAAGTCAGAAGCTATTTAAAACGGGTCGTTCGTATTCTCTTTTGCTGATGGTTTTCAGCTGTAGCTGATAGTTTTTGGCTGAAAATAAATAGTAGCCGCCGAAAGAAGTAATTTTTAGAAGGAGGAGATGAGTGGTGCAAAAAGTATGAGAGAGATATATGTGCGAGATGAAAACAAGAGAAATAGTGTACTTGATACGTTTGTGGCCCTCTGATTTATTTTTTTTAAAAAAGGGTAAAAGTAAAAGAAGTAAAGACATCGTACCAGCGCCGCACAACACATTCACAGACCCTCCTGTTGCCTCCCAGCCGTTGTTTTCTTTTTTGAGACGGAATTCCATGGTTCCATTAGACAGAAGGGCCAGCTGAAAGTTCAAGGTGTTTGATCACACATGTATAAAATGACATACCTTTCAAGGTGGAGGTATATTGTGCACCGTCAAGAGGCGTAAATGTAGCTTCTCGGACTGTTTGATGTAATTGGAGTTGTAGGAATAGCCGTGGTGGTACTAATTTTGTACCAGCACAGACACCGTGGGACAGGCAGCTTTACTAGAGGTGTAAACGGGTCAGATTCGGACGGATATTGTTGTTACCATATCCTAACCCATATTTTTTCTCCAGATTCGATACCAATCGGATTCAGTGCCGGATCGGTCAGGATTAACCCGTTTGTAAGGAATACATGCAGTACAGCAAATGGAGTAGGAGGACGTACTGTCAAGAACTTGATGTTACTACTTAATAGCTGATGTGGAAGATTTTATTATACCATTGCAAAAGAAAATGAAACATCAAATAGCAGCACTAACATGAAATCAAACTTGAAGATGTATCGGATTCGAACGGATATTGCTGTTACCATATCCTAACCCATATTTTTTTCTCTGAATTCAGTACCAATCGAATTCGGTGCCGAATCGGTCGGGATTAACCTGACCCGTTTGCACCCCTAAACTTTACAACTGCAGCAGCAATATACGATGTGATCCTGAGTTAACCACACTAGTCTGGCAAAAAGTGAATGTGAACGTACGAACACGAAGTTGCCTGATAGTGTCATTCTCGAGTACTCCCTCTACAAGCTCTCACGTGGCATGTCAAGCTCCAACACAGCAAGAAATTTCTCTGCACTAAACCTCCATTTCTTTCTCAATCAACAAACCTTTTTCAATTAGAATATTCTATCATTCCCATATACTTTTTACAGGCAGGAGCAGGACAGTAGGAGTGCCAGGGAGTGTGCAGCACTACTATATACTATTAAGATCCTCATCAACTCGACTTCGGCTTTTGGCTTCTGACTTATTTTTTACTATTCATAAGTTTCGTCTTTTTCTGAACTTTTGACTTTTCGTTGAGCTTTTTTGCCGGTTCTTTTTTTCCTGTATTTGTTTGTATTATACGTAATGGGCTAACATTTTTTTAATTTTTTTTTAAATTTAATTATGCTAAATAAGCCTCTGTCAACTACAGTGCTTTTTTCAGCCAGCTACAATATTTTCAGACATAAGCTACGAGCTTTTCAGCCGAACCGATCACCACCATATGACCATTTCTTTTTGAAAAATTTAGGATATAATACTCTAAAGAGGAGCTTGGTTTGGAACACAACTTCAACCCTTGCCTTTCACCGTATGCCACTACAAAAAGTTTTTGAGAGATCATGTGAAGTATCAGTAGTCAATTTATGATAAACAATTAACATATTCATCCAATAAAATTTTATATGCGAAATAGAATATTAATTTTTAGAGTGTCTGGCAGTGACTTTTGTGGAATTTTGGAATTCCTGGATTAGGTTTCATTGAAAATGGAATTATGAGACAAAGCTAGATAGGGTTTTACCAAAAAAGTTCAGATAGGGCCATTTTGAGGACTTGCTCGAGAGCTGCGGTGGTCTGACCGGCATGGTGGTGATGGTCAAACCGGTAGAGGAATGAATTTCTGGATTTTGGGTGACTTGATATTGGGATGCTCTTGGTTCATTGATTATGGTCACATTGCATTACATGATGTATTAATTTGACTAACGTGAGCCAAGTGTATAGAACTTAAGCTCGATATGATTGCTTGGTTTTTGGACATGTAGGAAACTTGGAGGACATAGCAGTCAGCGACAATGGACTAGAATTAGACGGAATAGCTGAGGTCCAGAGAGGTCATATAAGCCCGGGTGAGACTATGTGGCTCAAGAAGAAATACAGAGAAGACAAGGATTATGGTGAGGCGAGTTGGTGCATATATCCAGTGACAAAGACCGATGCACGTAGAGGCGGTTCAGGGGAAACCGAATGCGTGAAGATGTGACAGTTACTCATTGGGCACTATGGGTGACGTATCAAAGCATGTGATGGTGCTTTGAGGCGAAGGTAATGATGAAATCAAGAGAATGTGTCTAGAAGATTTGTCAAGGGTATTTTAGTAGTTGGTCAAATACCAAAGTTGATGACTTGATCAAAACTGCGGTGTAGAGAGAAGCAAAGGAGAAGCGATTTAGGTTAAGGAGAGCTGAAATTACAAGCGAATCAATTCCTAAGGTGTTAGTGGGTTGAGTCTTGTAAGCGCTTTGAAGAGCATGCATAAGTATGTAAAACTCGTGTTAGTTGGGGTTAATGGGTTTGCCAGTTTCCTTAATGAGTTGGACCCGTTAGGATTGTGTGTGTGTGCGCGCGCGCACTGGTTACTTAATAGGGAGGAGAGGAGGTTGCTAGATCAAAGATTCTAGGGTTAGGGTTTTACCTTCCACCTTATCTCCTTCCATGGTCACAGGAGAGAAAGTTTGAGAAATGTTAAGATTGGTGTTGTGGCCGTACGTTGTAATCATCTATGAGCTTGAACACACCTTCCACTACTCAGAATCAATTAAAACTTTGTCTCAATCATATTCTTGTTTGTATTATTACTTAGTTTTGTTATTCTTGAGCTTGATCTGTGATTTTATATTCATAGTTGTTCTAGCTCAATCCCTTACTTGATCTCTCTTGCTAGGATATGTGAGAATATATCTGAAAGTCTTCATGCTCTAGATCCTCATAAGCACAAAGTAATTTGTGATTTATGGTGTTTTTGTGATAGATTCAATTCTCTTCGATTTAATGAACTTGAGCTCAACAACCTGGTTATTCTTGGTTGGTTTACATTCCTGATGACTTGAACAAGTCTCATACAAAATTTGAAAATATTGGATAAGATTTGTGAAAATTCTTGAGATCTAAGCTTTTGTCCCAAGAGATTGTTAGACAGAGAACAAGGGACTAGTCAAACTGGCCCTGATCTAACCGTCAGATCAGGTAGCGGTCAAATCAACCTCAGCCAAGGAGTATTGATTTTGTTTGGCTCAGTTTTTTTGCTTTGTCTTGCCAAATCTAAGTAGTGTAATCTGAACTTTATGACTGTCATAGTCATTGAATAAAGATTTGAATGTCAAAGAGAGTGTTTCGAGAATCATTCACCCATCTAATTGTCGGCAGCGGTCCTATACTTTTGGATTCAAGATATACCATTACTACTCATTTCCTAAGATTGAAAGCCTTTTTCACCTTTTTAGCCATGGATAACGAGTCAAGGACCATTTTGTCCTCGTAGCAATGCGCGTCAAAGTTTCACGAAGTACCACTCTATTTGTGCGTCCCGGTGCAACACAACCAGGTTGGCTAAAAATATATTTGCTACATGCATATCTTTCTCCTGTAAGAAATATTTCTCTTCGTTTGTACTCCACACTATCAGATTCTACTAGTGCTGGAAACTTCTCCTACCATTTGAAAAGAAACATGTGCATGTCAGTAGCTTCATTGTTCAGCATAAACATGGTTACATCACCAAGTTGATGTACCCATTGCTGGTTAAGAACAATGATTAATTTTTTGTTAAAAAGTTATTTATTGTATGCCTATATCAGAAAACTTGGCATAGAAAAATCAAATCATGAAACAAGCCAGCAGGAGATTCATCAAAAAGTATGTTGGTCACTTTAGAATTAAAGATAAAACAATAGGTTAAGGTGGCTTTGGTAGTGATCGGTTCGGCTGAAAGCCTCATGGCTTATGGTGAAAACTCTTGTAGTATTTGAAAAAGCATCAGATGGTGACAGAGGCTTATTTACCATAATTAAATTTAAAAAAATTTAAAAATAGAAAAAACATATTAGCCCATCACGTATAATGTAAACAAATACGAGGAAAAAAAGAACCGGTAAAAAAACTCAAAAAAGCCAAAAATTCAGAAAAAACGAAATTTATGAATAGTGCAAAAATAAACTGAAGCCATATTGATCAGGGCCATTTATCACTGAGAACTTTTTTCCATAGTTCACTGAGAACCCAGATCTAAAAAAACAATAATAAAATACAAACCTTTGTTCCATGACTACTAATTGTTTATCTTAGGCCTATATCATCTTCATTTAGATAAAATGGAGCTAACTTTGTGAATGTCCTACCTCCAACCAAGAATAGACAAGAACTAGCAAGTACACAACAATACTCACCAGGGCGAAGTGGTCCTTTTTCTATGGCTAAAAGGGTAGAAAATGCACTAAATCATGGAAGATAAGAAATAATGGTATATGGTGAATCCAAAAGTCGAGCCGTAAAGTGGCATGCTGAGCCGTGAGCTGGGTTTTTGAAGTGATATACCGTGAATTTTCCCTTTCTTTTTCGTCTGGCTGGTGCTTGCGCGTGCAAGCAACGGTGCACGAGGATTAAGGCAACGACGGCGATGGCCTCGGCTCAAGCCTGATGGGGGAATCTAGGTAGGCGCTGCCGCTGCGCCTGCGCGGCCGGTGTGGTGCAGCGTGCAGAGGCGAGAATCTAGCCCGTAAGGCTAGAGGATGGCTGTGGCCTTGACGCCGACGGCTGCATGCGTCGCCTCACTCGTACGCGTGCGCGCAGTAGCGCATATACGAGATGCGCATCTCCTCGGGCGCCGGGAGGCCCAAGCGGGACGAACGGTACGCGGCCGCGCCTGGGGCGAGGCGCCAGCAGTTTGACCGCCTGTAGCTGCCCGCCAGCCGCGCGCGCCATGACGGCCGTTGAAGAACGGCGAATCGTGCGTGCGTTTTTTCCCCTTCTGTTCAGCTCTGCGTCTCTGCCCACTGGACGCCACCACTGTGCCGTGTGCTGACCCCCCCGGTCTGCACGCGCCGTCAGCGCTGTGCTCCGCTGATGCGGCTTCCTGTTCCCCTATATGATCCCATCAGTGTTTCCGTTTTAATGGACGTACCCTGAGGTGGACTACACCAAATTGGCGCTTCTCGAACGCAGCTTCTGTGTTCTCTTTGTGTTTTCGTCGACATAGCAAAGATTCAGAGTATTTTTTCTGTCTCTTTTATATTCCTTTAGTGCTCTGAATCTCCGTCACATCGACGAAAACACGAGAAGGACAAGGGGAAGGAAACAGAAAAACCGTGTTGGTGCTTCTCTTCCGTCCCTTCCTCAATTTCAATTCTGTCCCTTCCCGTTCACAGCCCAGGCACAAGGAAGAAGAGAGGAGTGAACGACGAAGAAGATCCTGCTTGGGTGTCTGCCCTCTCATTGATTTTTTTTTATTTGGGATTGTGCATGGGATTGAAAATTTTTGTCCAAGATTCCTCTCAAAAGCACTAGCATGAGCAGTAAGCAGTTTGATGGGACTCCGGATCAGTACTAGACGCAGCGACGAGGCATGTCGCGGCATCTAACAAGCGGTGGAAAGTTCTGTTCAACAACACGACCAGCTCATAAGCTCCTCCATCGGTGGCTTCAGGTGAGCGCGAATGTTAAGCATTGAAACCATACAGAGTCGAGGAGGATATTGATGGCACAAGCTCTGAAACACCTCAGAAAAAGTTCAAAATACAAATTTTTGCAAAATTTAGTTTGCATTTGAATTCTTGCCCAATTCGGAAATTTCAGTGATTTCCCGCTTTCCTATTTTGGCTGGGCGTCTTCTCCTCTCCCTGACGTCTTTTCTCCCTGGCGCCTTCATCTCTCCCGGGCGTCGCCGCGCGCAGCGCCTTCCCTCGCTCCTGCCGACGCTGGGCGCCGTTCCTCCCGCGCAGGAAGCTTAGCGCGCCCCCTCCCGGCCTTATCTCCACGCCGCGGACCCCACTTGCCGACCCTATCTCCTGCTCATCTTCTCGCGCGAGGCAGCGGTGCCGTGTCCAACTTCCTCCCGCCACTGCATTCTTCTCCCTTCTCGCGAATTCTTCTCACAGGGAGTCAATCAACCGTACAAGCTAGCAGAGAGACTCGCCACCTCCCTCTCACAAGCTCTGCAGCCCATTAATGCCTCTCATCTCTTCGCTTAACGTAGCCCGGCGGCCGCAAATATCCCGCAAGAAACCGACTTACACCGGCTATAAAACCCAATTACAGTGACCTTAAGCCTCCTAGTACCCTCACAAACCTCCTCCCTCAGTTAATCGAGCTTTCATCGCCTCTGCTGGCCGCAATCGCCGCCCCTGAGCCCGGTGAACCCTAACCCTAACTCTTGATTCCGTCTACCATATTTCAATTCCTTGCACTGGTATAGCCTTTAGTATATGCTAATCATCATGGTACAGTCAATTGCTCAGTAGCATTTGATTATAAGCAGCGCGACGACCGCCGTAGGTCGCTCGGGCCTCACCGTAACTAGCTCACAGGTTATTCGAGCCCATGACCCTCCAATATGATCTTTAGGCTCTAAAGATGGTTAAATAGCAGCTCAATTAGCTCAAGCTTCTCTAGAATCCTTGATCGCGCCGTGGATGCCCGCGCCTTCTCCATCGCCGCGACACTCCTCACTCACCGCGGCGCTTGCAATAGCCCAAAATGGAAACACCACTGCCGACCGCTTCTTTTGGTGTTAGCCACGGCTCGCGGCAGATCGCCCTCCCGTGCCACGCGGCGGCGGGCTCTGTTTCTGCCCGGCCGAGGTCGGGAGGAAGACGACGACGCTCAGCCGTCGATCGTTGTCGATTATCCGTTGGAGCGTTGGATCATTTCATACCGCTTCGGCCGCCTCCCTTGCGTCGCAGCCGTCGGATCTCTCCGCTCCGCATCGCGTCCACTCGTTCCACCCCCCATCCGGGCCGCTCAACCGAGACGCGCGTCGCGCATCGGCGCGGCGTGGCGCGCTAACGCGCGCGTGGGCCGCGACTTTGCTTTCGGCCGCCTTGCGGACCGGGCCGCCGCCGATTTTCCGCAGCGGAAGGATAGGCGGGCCGCATCTGTTCACTCGGTGAGCCGTTCATTATTCCAACTATTTTCCAGCAATCTTCTAATTTCCAAAATCCAGAAAAATCCAAATAAATCCTAGAAAATCACAGAAAATCCCAAAAATTCCCAAATTTCACCACTTTGCTCCGAATAATATCCTGGACCCATTTTTGGTCTCCACTCCCCAAGTTCATCCAGATAAATTTCTGAAATTCCCTACTTGGAGATTTATGCATTTTACTCCTTTTAAATAGTTTATTTTTCCTCGCTTGATTAGTCTCATTTGGATTTACTTATTTTACGTGTTTGCGCTAGTGTCGAGATTTGGAGGTTCGGTGCAATCACGGGATCCGAGAGCTTCTTCGTTCGAGCTAGCCGAGATCATCCAAATCAACGGCAAGTCTCAAATCCTTTGATCATATTGTAACCCATGATGTTTTATTATGCTATTATGTTATTTGCATTGAGCTAGTTTTGAAATGTTAGTTTAAAATAAAATAAAATGTTTAGAATGACATGTTATATAGTTAAACCTACCACCGACAAATGCCATGTTAAACTTGTAGCCATGCCTTTGTAACCCTAGAAATAATTATCTGTTAATCTAAATAACTGTAGGTTGTTATTATCATGCAAAGTCTTACACTAATAAGGTTGTGGCTGCGGGCCAATAGACTTTAGAAAACCCAAATCTAGGGCAGGGTAGTATGGGATGCCGTGCCCTAGGGCGGAGTATGTCGACGTACAAGATAGGGTAAGGGGGGCTGTGGTGCGCCGCCAGACGGTTTTCGCCCGCTTCTTACCTTGGGTTGTAAGGTCGTGGACCTGACCAGGGTTGCGGACTCTGGGGGAAAAATATAAGGACCAGACCCTGACGCCGAGCAAATGACATGGTAGTCGCTCAACCACAGGAGTTGACTTGTCAACACTGGTTTAATAGCTGCTCAACTCGATTGAAACTCTACGGGTGTTGAGAAGTAGGTGTTTGAGTAATTAGGTTAGGCAGGCCGTGCTGCGGGTGCCTAACAACGGTAAAATTCACTCGAAGCGGACGTTTGTTCCCCCCTCCTTGTGTGTGTGTATGTGTGAGCCAGACCCGAGTGAATTCTACCGGGTAGAGCCTATATAAAGAATTGAGCAGTGAAACGACCGGGCTTCCTTAACTCAGTCATGAGGGTTAAGGGATCGTGTGGGTAAAGCTGAGCAAACTCTGCAGAGTCAAATAAATGGTATTCGAATCGCGTGCTTCCTAGGTTCTTGGAGTGTGTCACTTGGGTGATTCCAGTAGCAAAGCTCAAGTAGTTTTGTACATGCTTTAACTTGATTAGTTGGTTAATTAATTTTCGATGAAAACCCCTGAGCTCTTGAGAAGTAGTTTTGGGTCCGTGTTATTAAAATATTTATAAATAAAACTGCATCCACTCAAAGTAATAAACCAAGTATACTCCCTTCATTGTGATTAGTGCATGTAGTAAGATAGAGTCCCTTTGGGGCTTCTTGAGCCGGTTGTTAGGCTCACGGCTTGCTTAATCTACTTTTAGAGGATCAAGGCGAAGGTGAGGTCTCCTGTTGAGGAAGTCCCGGAGGATCTCTTCTTCGACGAGGACCCGTGGCTTTAGGTCTTCGCCGCGCTCAAGCGGATCTTGGAGTTTTGTAATGTAAATTATACTTTGGGCTTACACGCCCATTGTCAAAAGCTGGATGTTATTCCATATGTTAAATATATCTTTGGACTTTTGTTGTAAGCATGCAATGGTATACTCTTGCGCGACATTTCATAGCTGTTCATGCGTGAATAGTTGCGAAGGGCCGTGTCGTCGCCCGAAAGCGGGCGTTACAAGAAGTGGTATCGAGCGAGCTCTTTGACCGTAGGATAAGACCTAAGGTAAACTAGGAAGCGATTCTATCGCAAAATTTACTTTAAGCCATAAAAGGGTTTTACAAAAATTATAAGGATATTCTTTGTCTTTTCCTCTCTTGTTGCTACCTTATCTATCTTAGTTTATTTTTCGCTTAAGTTTTGCTTTTGCAAAATGTTTCTTGCTCTTTCTTGCCCGATTTCAAAGTTTCGTTTCTTAGCGATTAGAAGAGCGGTGGTGTTCGCTAGAATAGATTGACCACTGGCGATTATAGTGCCTTTGTAATGTAAAGCGGTGTATTCATGAACCTAAGTGGTTTTGTACCACTTGCATATTGTAAATCTATGTTCATTATCTTTTATGTTGTTTGCTTAATTATCAATGATTCCCTGTATTCAAAGCTTTCTCCTGTCCCTTTCGCTCTCGTTCTTATCTTTTCACCCTATACTTGCCTTGAAAAATTGAAATCTTACTTATCTACTCTTGATTGCCAAAGCGCTGCAAAGCTAATCTCTAATTCCCAATTGGCGGATGGACCCGGGACAGCAGAGTGGTCGGACCAGCAGGGCGGTGCACTCGCCACCGATCCGCCCACACTTGCGGCATAATGGCAATGATGGAACAGAATCGTCACCAAGGAGAACAGAATATTTTGAAAGTACTAGATCGGCATGCCCGACTTCTTGAACAACTAGCAACAGATCACCAGCGTACAAGGTGGAAGCAATGTTCCTCGGGATGGTTCTCCAATTTCCACCGATGGCGGACTTTTGAAGACACGTCCACGGTCTTTTCTACCTCGGTGATCCCCTAGTGGTGAGGGGCGGCTTGTGGATGTGGAAAGGAAGCTTGACACATGTACGATGTGATGATAAGGAGAAGGTATCATATGCATCCCACCAGTTACAGGGTGCTGCAGCAACCTGGTGGATCAACTATCAGCGCACCCTGCAGAACAGACAACTCAGTTGGGAAGAATTTTCAAAGGCCTTTCGCAAGGCACACATACCAGATGGTATCATGGAAGCCAAGCGTCGGGAATTCCTGGCACTTAAGCAAGGTGGGCGCACAATTATGGAGTACTTGCACCAATTCAACCACCTTTCTAGATTTGCTCGGATGATGTTGATAATGAAGAAAAGAAAATGAGCAAATTCGGCGAGATTACAACGATCCTTGAAATTTCATATCTCGACCATGAAATTCAAGGACCTACATGATATGGTAGATAGCCCGATCAACTCGAAGAGGCTAGAGGTGAGATGGAAGATTACGAAGCGTAAGCGGTACACAAATCGATCTTCCTCACCCGATGCTCGTGAAACAAGACTACGGGATCGTCGTCCTTTCGATCCCAGCCTTCCGTCAATTTGTGATGCTACCAAAAACCCGATGCGGGCGGTCTCATGATATGCCACTCCTTACCACTTGCTATCAAATGCCCTACTGCGGTGGCAACCATCTTGCCAGCGCTTTGTCCACGGAGGTCAAATGCTGTTTCCACTTTGTGGTGAGATTGGGCACTCAGAGACCAGTGTCCCGGAAGAACTTGCCATCGATGCGGCCAAGCTACAAGTCCAAAACCAGCAAAGAAGAAGAACCACAGACACAAGCGAGCTCGGCACCCCAAAGGAGGTCTCTTGCAGATCAAGGCGGCGGACCTCAATCTCCAGAGCACTGACCAACTTCACATCTGCAGCAGAGGCGGAGGCCGCACTAGACCCACTTTCTATGCAAGGGTGAATCATGTGTCCGCTGAAGATGCGGCTGGAGCTAGTGATGTCATTGCAGGTATGTTCCCAATTAACTCTATACCTGCATTGATTTTATTTGACCCTGGTGCAACGCATTCGTTTATTTCGAAGAGCTTTGTTTTGAGAAACCAATTGCCTTCTGTTTCGTTGCCAAGACTTTATGTGGTTGAAACCCCTGGGGTTAGAATGGAGTCCCACAGTGGGTGTGCTGGACTTAATGTGCAAATCCAAGGGTAGAGTTTAGAGCGATTTATTCTGACTAGATATGTCAGGACTAGATGCCATTTTGGGCATGAACTGGCTAGCCAAGAATAAAGGCAAAGTAGATTGTGAGATCAAAACAGTATCATTGGTAAACCCTGAAGGTCGGAAAGTGGTAGTAAAAACTGACCGAGAAGTGTTAAAGGATGCAAGAAAGCGCATGATTAACATGCTAGCAATTACACGATCAAGTGCCGATGAGTACAAGAGTATCGGATGTATTCCCGGAAGAATTACAGGCGGACCACGGCGGACAAGTAGAACTTGCTATAGAATTGATCCCAGGCACAAAGCCAATTGCCAAGCATCAATACAGAATGTCAGCCAGTGAACTGAAAGAACTCAAGAGACAGTTGGATGAATTGCAAGAGAAAGAGTTTATTCGACCAAGTGTTTCGCCTTGGTATTGATCTTGTTTGTGAAGAAGAAGAGTGGAGAATTAAGAATGTGTGTTGACTACAGAGGTTTAAAGTTTGTCACAATTAAAAACAAGTACCCTTTACCCGAATTGATGATTTGTTTGATCAACTTAAGGGTGCCAAGGTATTCTCTAAGATCGACTTACGCTCGGGTTACCATCAACTTAAGATCCGAGAACAAGATCGAGAGAAAACACCTTTATCACGGATATGGCTTATATGAGTTCACGATTGTGCCCTTTGGTTTAACCAATGCGCGACCTATTTCATGAATCTTATGAATCGGTGCATATGGATCAACTGGACCGATTCGTGATTGTCTTCATAGATGACATCTTGATATACTCCAAAGACGAAGAAGAGCACAAGAAGCATCGCATATGGTATTAACAGATTGAGAGAACATCGGTTATACGCCAAATTCGACAAATGCGACTTTTGGTGAAAGAAGTTGCTTTCTTGGGTCATGTCATATCGAAGATGGAGTCAAAGTTGATCCAGAAAAGATAGTCGCAGTCATGGAATGGAAACAACCCAAGACAGTGACTGAAGTGAGAAGCTTTCTTGGATTGGCAGGCTATTATCACCGATTCATAGAAGGATTCTCCACGATTTCGCGTCCGCTCACTCAACTACTGAAGAAAGACAAGCCATTCACATGGACAAATGCTTGCGAAGAGAGTTTTCAGTTACTGAAGACCAAGTTGACAACGACACCGTACTGATTTTGCCCAATCCCGAAAAAGAGTTCCAAATCTATTGTGATGCTTCAAAACAAGGTTTGGGATGTGTGCTCATGCAACACGGAAAAGTCGTTGCATATGCTTCAAGACAGCTAAGGCCACATGAAGAAAATTACCCAACACACGATTTAGAGCTAGCAGCTGTGGTGCACGCTCTCAAAATTTGCGACACTACCGCTAGGAACTCGTTGTGAGATATTCTCGGATCACAAGAGCTTGAAGTATCTGTTCACACAACCAGAGTTGAATATGAGACAACGCAGATGGTTAGAATTGATCAAAGACTATGATGTTGATCTTCAATATCATCCGGGTAAAGCCAATGTGGTTGCCGATGCCCTCAGCCGAAAAGTTCGACAAGACAAGCCTAATACCACAGAGTACCCACCCGAGTTACAAAGAGATATCTGCGATGAATTTGGTAATCACAGAACAAGGCGTATGGCGACATTAGAACTTCAACCGTTGTTGTGGATCAAATTAAAGCGAGCACAAGATAAAGATGAAGAGATTCAAAAGCTGAAAAGAACGTTCAAGAAGGAGATTTATCGAGTATGCGATGAGCGAACATGGAATCCTTACCTTCCGTGACCGCTATTGCATACCCGATGAGAAGGAATTAAGAGAATTGATCCTATCCAAGCCCATTCATCTCAATTTTCAATTCATCCTGGAGGCACCAAAATGTACCAAGATTTGAAAAAGAAGTATTGGTGGAACTCGATGAAGAAAGAAGTGGCGAATATGTAGCTAAATGTGATGTACGCCACAGATCAAAATAGACCACCAAAACCATCGAGATTATTCTGACCTTTACCCATCCCGAATGGAAATGGGATAGTATTGGCATGGACTTCATCATGGACTTCCCAAGACTCGTGAAGGATATGGCGCTATCTGGGTCATTATTGATAGATTGACCAAGGTGGCTCATTTCCTTAGATCAAGCGAACTTATGGGAAAGATAAGCTTGCGAGTTATATTTGACAAAAATAGTGACACTACATGGAGTCCCCAAGAAGATTGTTTCAGACAGAGGAGCACAATTCACCTCCAAATTTTGGGAAAAACTCCATGAGGCTATGGGTACCGATTTGAACTTCAGCTCAGCATATCACCCACAGACAGATGGACAAACAGAGAGAACCAACCAGATTCTAGAGGACATGTTGAGAGCTTGCGCAATTGTATATGGAGCAGCATGGAATACTTGTTTACCATTTGCTCAATTTTCATATAATAATAGTTATCAGGCTAGTATCCAAATGGCCCCATTTGAAGCATTATATGGCAGAAAATGCAGGACACCTCTGGTCAGACACTGGAGAACGTCAACTCATTGGACCTCAAATTGCTCAAGACGCAGAGGCACATGTCAGAATTGTCAAAGATAGACTCAAAATGGCACAAGACCGACAGAAGGGCTATGCAGATAACCGTAGAAAAGATTTGAGCTTTGAAATTGGAGATTTTGTCTATATCAAAGTCACCCGTTCAAGATAGTCAAGAGGTTTCAAGTCAAAGGCAAATTAGCAGAGATATGTGGGACCATTTCAAATAATCGGAAGAGTTGGGAAGTAGCTTATCAAGTGCAGCTCCCACCCAACTTATCAAGAATACACAACGTGTTCCACGTATCGACTTGAAAATGTCTACGCCAACCCACAGATGAAGTACCGTTATCAGACATTGAATTACAAGATGACTGCACATATGCTGAAGAACCACTACAAATACTTGAAATGACAGAAAGGCAACTCAGAAACAAGAATGTCAGATTTTGCAGAGTACAATGGAAGAATCATACGGCAGATGAGTCCACTTGGGAAAGAGAGACTGATTTACAGCGGGATTTTCCCAACTTATTCCCTGGACCAGAGGAATCTCGGGGTCGAGATTCTTTTTAAGGGGGGTAGGTTGAAACACCTCAGAAAAAGTTCAAAATACAAATTTTTGCAAAATTTAGTTTGCATTTGAATTCTTGCCCAATTCGGAAATTTGGTGATTTCAGCTTTCCTATTTTGGTGGCGTCTTCTCCTCTCCCCGACGTCTTTTCTCCTGGGGCCTTCATCTCTCCCGCGGCGCATGCATGTGCCGCTTTCCTCGCTCTGCCGACGCTGGACGCCGTTCCTCCCGCGCAAGGAAGCTTAGCGCCGCCCCTCCCTCCCGGCCTTATCTCCACGCCGCGGACCCCACTTGCCACCCCATCTCCTGCTCATCTTCTCGCGAGGCGGCGTGCCGTGTCCAACTTCCTCCCGCTGCATTCTTCTCCCTTCTCGCGAATTCTTCTCACAGGAGTCAATCAACCGTACAAGCTAGCGAGAGAGACTCGCCACCTCCTCTCACAAGCTCTGCGGCCCATTAATGCCTCTCATCTCTTCGCTAACGTAGCCCCGGCGCCGCAAATATCCCCGCAAGGAAACCGACTTACACCGCTATAAAACCCAATTACAGTGACCTTAAGCCTCCTAGTACCCTCACAAACCTCCTCCTCGATTAATCGAGCTTTCATCGCCTCTGTGCGCAATCGCCGCCCGAGCCCGGTGAACCCTAACCCTAACTCTTGATTCCGTCTACCATATTTCAATTCCTTGCACTGGTATAGCCTTTAGTATATGCTAATCATCATGGTACAGTCAATTGCTCAGTAGCATTTGATTATAAGCTTGGCCGCGACGACCGCCGTAGGTCGCTCGGGCCTCACCGTGTAACTAGCTCACAGGTTATTCCCGAGCCGCATGACCCTCCAATATGATCTTTAGGCTCTAAAGATGGTTAAATAGCAGCTCAATTAGCTCAAGCTTCTCTAGAATCCTTGATCGCCGCCGTGGATGCCACTGCCTTCTCCACTGCCCGCGACACTCCTCACTCACCCGCAGCGCTTGCAATAGCCCAAAATGGAAACACCACTGCCGACCGCTTCTTTTGGTGTTAGCCACAGCTCGCGAGCAGATCTGCCCTCCCCAGGCCACCGCTGGCGGCGGGCTCTGTTTTGCCGCCCGAGCCGGAGGTCGGGAGGAAGACGACGACGCTCAGCCGTCGATCGTTGTCGATTATCCGTCGGAGCGTTGGATCATTTCATACCGCTTCGGCCGCCTCCCTTGCGTCGCAGCCGTCGGATCTCTCCGCTCCGCATCGCGTCCACTCGTTCCACCCCATCCGGGCGCTCAGCCGAGCGCGCGTCGCGCGCCGGGCGGCGTGGCGCGCGCTGCTGTGGCGTGGGCGCGACACCTTTCGGCCGGCGCGGCGGACCGGGCGCGCCGGCCGATTTTCCGCAGCGGAAGGATAGGCGGGCCGCATCGCTGTTCACTCGGGTGAGCCGTTCTTTATTCCAACTATTTTCCAGCAATCTTCTAATTTCCAAAATCGAGAAAAATCCAAATAAATCCTAGAAAATCACAGAAAATCCCAAAATTCCCAAATTTCACCACTTTGCTCGAATAATATCCTGGACCCATTTTTGGTCTCCACTCCCCAAGTTCATCCCAGATAAATTTCTGAAATTCCCTACTTGGAGATTTATGCATTTTACTCCTTTTAAATAGTTTATTTTCCTCGCTTGATTAGTCTCAAGTGGATTTACTTATTTTACGTGTTTGCGCTAGTGTCGAGATTTGGAGGTTCGGTGCGATCCACGGGATCCAGAGCTTCTTCGTTCGAGCTAGCCGAGATCATCCAAATCAACGGCAAGTCTCAAATCCTTTGATCATATTGTAACCCATGATGTTTTATTATGCTATTATGTTATTTGCATTGAGCTAGTTTTGAAATGTTAGTTTAAAATAAAATAAAATGTTTAGAATGACATGTTATATAGTTAAACCTACCACCGACAAATGCCATGTTAAACTTGTAGCCATGCCTTTGTAACCCTAGAAATAATTATCTATTAATCTAAATAACTGTAGGTTGTTATTATCATGCAAAGTCTTACACTAATAAGGTTGTGGCTGCGGGCCAATAGACTTTAGAAAACCCAAATCTAGGGCAGGGTAGTATGGGATGCCGTGCCCTAGGGCGGAGTATGTCGACGTACAAGATAGGGTAAGGGGGGCTGTGGTGCGCCGCTTGAGACAGTTTCGCCGCTTCTTACCTTGGGTTGTAAGGTCGTGGACCTGACCAGGGTTGCGGACTCTGGGGGAAAAATATAAGGACCAGACCCTGACGCCGAGCAAATGACATGGTAGTCGCTCAACCACAGGAGTTGACTTGTCAACACTGGTTTAATAGCTGCTCAACTCGATTGAAACTCTACGGGTGTTGAGAAGTAGGTGTTTGAGTAATTAGGTTAGGCAGGCCGTGCTGCGGGTGCCTAACAACGGTAAAATTCACTCGAAGCGGACGTTTGTTCCCCCTCCTGTGTGTGTGTATGTGTGAGCCGGACAGAGTGAATTCTACGGGTAGAGCCTATATAAAGAATTGAGCGGTGAAACGACCGGGCTTCCTTAACTCGTCATGAGGTTAAGGGATCGTGTGGGTAAAGTGAGCAAACTCTGCAGAGTCAAATAAATGGTATTCGAATCGCCGTGCTTAGGTTCTTTGGAGTTTGTGTCACTTGGGTGATTCAGAGCAAAGCTCAAGTAGTTTTGTACATGCTTTAACTTGATTAGTTGGTTAATTAATTTTCGATGAAAACCCCGAGCTCTTGAGAAGTAGTTTTGGGTCCGTGTTATTAAAATATTTATAAATAAAACGCATCCACTCAAAGTAATAAACCAAGTATACTCCCCTTCATTGTGATTCCGTGCATGTAGTAAGATAGAGTCCCTTTGGGGCTTCTTTGAGCGGTTGTTAGGCTCACGGCTTGCTTAATCTACTTTTAGAGGATCAAGGCGAAGGTGAGGTCTCCTGTTGAGGAAGTCCCGGAGGATCTCTTCTTCGACGAGGACCCGTGGCTTTAGGTCTTCGCCGCGCTCAAGCGGATCTTGGAGTTTTTGTAATGTAAATTATACTTTGGGCTTACACGCCCCGCTGTCAAAACTGGATGTTATTCCATATGTTAAATATATGCTGGACTTTTGTTGTAAGCATGCAATGGTATACTCTTGCGCGACATTTCATAACTGTTCATGCGTGAATAGTTGCGAAGGGCCGTGTCCGTACGCGCCCCTGGAAACGGGGGCGTTACAAGCTCCGCCGTTGGGTTGCACGATGAGACGAGGAGGATCTCTCCATGTACGATTATATGAGACCGGAGATATTTTCTTCTTTTCTTGTTTTCTTGTTTTCCCATTCCCAGTATTGATGTATTCTGCGAAGTGTCCATGTTGGAAATGTTACTACGCAAGCAGAGAAATCACACTGATGCACGCACGATCGAGGGTAGCGGTAGGTCTACAGAAAATTGATTGCACGGAGCTACCGGCGTCAGTGCTGCAGCATGGATGTGCTCAAGTTTTGTTCTCTAGCTTATGGTTTGTGCGGGATGGGGATGCACGTGGGAGTGGGAGGGAGGCCTGCCTGCTCGTCTTGCTCTGCTGCTTCTGCTGCAACAGCAAACGTATGAATCGATCTATGAAGATCTACTCGTGATCAAGGTGACTGACCGGACGAACTCGAGGGACAAGCCTGCCAGGTGATTCAATGTCAATGGCAGAGCAGAGAGAGAGAGAGAGAGAGAGGGAGAGGGAGAGGGGATGCATTAATGCCATTCTGCATTTTGAGTGTAGTAGTAGGAGTAGTACTACTCCACTAACTGCCCATTGAATTTCAGCAATCCAACCAGGAGTCTCCCTGCTGATGCGTAATGCGTAGTAACACTGTGAGTGGTGGAGTGCTTGCAATTAACAATGTGCAAAGGTTGATGTTAGATTTAATTTTGACTTAAGAATTCTAGCGTAATGGAGTTCGATTTCATCTGTAATTCGAATTGAAGTAGCGTCCAATTCGAAGTCCTAGTTGTTTGCTATTAGGAGTCTTAGGCATATAAATTGATATGCTTGTAATCAGTTTAGGCATCGCTAGATTTGCAAGAAATAAAGCAAAGTAATTCAGAGCAGATTTCGTAACAATTGGTATCAGAGCTTGAGAGATCGAGAGAAAACCTAGAGTTGTTTCATTCTTTGCCCGGGATCTCGCTCCGAGGCGGCCACCACTACTAGCGCCGCCGCCGGCCTCAAGGGCGACCACCGCTGTAGCCGCTTGGGGGAGGCACCCGACGCCACCGCGCACGCGCGCTGGCAGCCCGGCCGCGCCCCTCAGCCTTCTCACTGCCGAGGCCGGCGCCGCCACACCGCCGGTGAGGAGGAAGACGACCACGGTCGCAGAGACCTCCGTCGCGTAGATCCACCCCGGATCCGGCCGCCTCTCGCCGTCGCCCGCTGCCGGAAGTCCACCGCGGGGCGCTGCCGATTTCATCCGCCGCCGTGCTCGCCTCTCCGCATCCGAAGAAGCCCGGATCCGGTCGAGTCCGCCGTCGCCGAGCGCAGATCCGCGAGTCGCCGCCGCCACGAGACGCCCTCGGGCAGACGCGCGGAGGCGCGGGTCGCGGCAAAGGGGAGGCGCGGGCGCCGGTGCCGAGGAAGGAGAGGAGGCGAGGACGGCGACGATCGCGAGGCGCGAGGTGAAGAAGGCCGCCGCCGTGAGCCGCGCTGTGGAGGGCGCGCCAAGCGAGAGAGCCGCGAGAGAGGAGGCGCGGCGGAGGCGGCGCCGGCGCCCGAGTGCGGGAAGGCGCCGCGGAGGCAAGCGCCGAGGGGAAGAAGAGGCACAGGAGCCACGGCGGAAGAAGGCCAGATGGGGGAGAAGTGCACGCAGAGTAGAGATTGGGTCGGTGTGCGTTTTTTGGGCTGCAGTTCGGTCCATGTGAGGAGACGGGGGGAGCCGCAGTGCAAGGAAAGAGATTCGGGCTTTGGTTTCCTCGGCGATTCCAAGTCCGAGTCCAAGGCAAGACCCAGTCGAACGAAGCCACTTCGGAGTCGGCTGTTTCCACGCCTCATAAAAGGAGGTGCTAAGCACCAGATCTAGCATCCAAAAACGCAGAACAGCAAGAGCGCAAGTCCAAGAGCAAAATTCAAGGAAAAGAGAAAAAAGAAAAACGGTAATTTTTTTCTTTCCGTTTCTCTCCGTCAAGGGTCTTCAAAGTAGCGGAGTTTTTGATCCGCGCCAAGATCATGTCGCGTGAATCGGAAGCGGTCTCGGCGGCAACGAGGCATCATCCGGTGCGATGGCGAAGGGGAGTTCCGCCATCTCGCTGCATTATCCGATGCTCACGGAGAGCAATTATACAGCATGGGCAATCAAGATGAAGGTATACATGAAGGCTCAAGGTGTTTGGGATGCGATCGAGAACAGCAACGTCGATATGCGCAAAGATCAGATGGCATTGGCGCCATCTACCGGGGCATCGGAGGAAAGCGCTCTTCCCATCGGCGAAAAGGAGTCGGCCAAAGCTGCGTGGGAGGCGTTGAAAGAGATGCATCTTGGCGCAGATCGCGTGAAGGAAGCAAAGGTACAAACTCTCAAAACCGAGTTCGAGGTGCTGCGTATGAAGGAAACGGAGTCGATCAATGACTTCGCCGTCCGGTTGACGGTCATCGTCAACAAGATACGGGCCCTTGGCGAGAAGGTGGAAGAGTTGTATGTGGTGAAGAAATTTCTTCGTGCTATTCCCTCACGTTTCTCCGATTGCTTGATCATAGAGCAATTTGGAGACCTAAAGACAATGACCATGGAGGAGGTCATCGGTCGTCTTAAGGCGTATGAGGAACGCATCCATGACACTAGCAACAAAGGTGAAGGACAACTCTTGTTGACTTGCGCCGAGTGGGAGGCTCAATCATCAAAGCGTGAAGGTAAGAACACTTCCAGGGGTGATGGCCATGGCCGTAAAGGTCGGAGGTTTGATAAGGCAAAAGTGAGGTGTTATAACTGCAATGATTATGGACACTTTGCTTCAGAATGCCCAAAGCCGAAGACGAAGAAAACGTCTGTTGCCGAAGCGCTCAGCGAAGATGAAGTGCTCTGAAGATGAGTAGAGTCAGGGACGTTTGAGATGTGTTGCCGTCCAAACTCAAACAAGATGGAAAGAAGTTAGAAAGTCAAGATTAAGGGGGGAGATTGTTAGATTTAATCTTGACTTAAGAGTCCTAGCGTAATGGAGTTCGATTTCATCTGTAATTCGAATTGAAGTAGCGTCCAATTCAAAGTCCTAGTCGTTTGCTATTAGGAGTCTTAAGCATATAAATTGATATGCTTGTAATCAGTTTAGGCATCGCTAGATTTGCAAGAAATAAAGCAAAGTAATTCAGGGCAGATTTCGTAACAGTTGAGGTGTCGGCTTTCTTTCTTGCAATTAAGCTGACAAGCAAGAAGCTTCATTCAGCAAACAATTTCTGTTGTTTTGGGACTTGGTAGTGTGTACATGTTCCATTTGGTGAGCTGCTTATTTCAGTCTAGGCCAATTTCACCTGCAAGGTGTTGCCAGTTTCTTTCTAACTAGCTCACAACCATGATGCTAACCACTTGCTGAAAAGACTTTATTTAACTTGTAAACGGAGAAAAAAAATCAGCTTTCACTGTTTGATGATATTGTTACTTTTGGAAGCAAAAGCTTATATAGTAGTACTTCACTAAGTAGGAGTAAGTCTTTCCTGTGATCCATAATGCTCACCACCACATGCTAGATTCCTAAAAGAACTAATATCTGAATCATTTCACCTCTCTTGCCGCGTGTGCATGCATGCAGTTGCACCACAAAGGAGACCCAACTCGTAGCCATAAGCATGGTTTGACTAATGAGCATGCCTCCTTTGGCAAATGGAGCATTTGTTATTGGTCTCAGTACGAGTGAAGCAGATGGGATCCTGAGCTGTGCTAGTTAATTTGTACTCCGTTTGATGGAAAAGTACAAGGAGCCAAAGCGCAATGGATTAGCCCAACTAATGCGTAGCCTGTTGATCTAGATAAAAGCAATTCGATCACATCGCAATTAGTCTGCCAAATGCAAAGCTGCACTGATCCCATCTTGCAAACCGTTCGTATTACGATGTGTACTTTTGGTACAGTGACGTTTCACTTAACAAGGGAGTACGCGATCAAGTACGTATATATGTACATCACATGTGCAGTGCAATGATCAGAGCACCCATCGGTAGCTTCGCATCCTACTACCTGAAAGATTTTGAGCTCTCAACTCGAGAGCAAATTCCAGAAGGGCATGCACTGCACTGGTGATGGCGATGGTTTTTACATCCAGGCCTTTTCATCTTGTGGTTTATTACCTATCGTTTTTTTAAACAAATAAACAAGATAGTTTTATTATTTTTTAAATGGCTTATCAAACAGCTTTTTCGAAGTGATCCATCAACATTCAGTTCGTTCGCGTAAACACTCGAGTTACAATCCAAAATCATCCATCACAGTCGAAAAGAGAAAAAGCCGCAAAGCTGACATGGAGCTGTGTAGGCTGGGATAACAAAACTCTTAGCTTTTAGCTCACCGGCGACAAGCGCAGGCCCATCTGAAAAAGAGATCTTTGTTGGGTCCACTCAAAGACTCACGTATATATATACCGGCATCGCTTTGTTCGATACACTCCTTATCTTTCGTTTCTGAAGTCTTAGCTAAGAAGCAATTAACCTTAACGTGAAAGCCATGATTGAAAGTTCATGACTTTCACAAAACCAATCTCCATGGTTCAATTCATGCAGACCCAGTGTGCTAGCTTCGGGAAACAGGTAATACCAATAGATCCAAGGGAACATAAAACATTACTAGCCAACTCATACAAAAATAAACATATATTAGTAGATAATCGAGAAACTTCTGGAAAGATACTGTGTTAACATCGATCCGACAGCTGACAAGAGAAGAGGAGCTTGGAGATGGAACCTATATGTACCAATCACAATCGTGTTTCCTGCAGCAAAAATAGCGACTCTGCATGCATGAGCCTCATGTACAGTTGGTGTCCATGTCGCGTTACACGTAAGACCGTAGTCATACGTGCCATTCGATCAAGGAAAGAGGAAGATGAAAATGAACTTCCAAGTGTCTGGTCTGGTCGGCCCAATCTAACTCATGGGCCAAGACCAAGAGTTCTTGCCCGATCTGGGATAGATGGCTAGTGTAGCTACCCTGAAGGCTTTTATGAACAGAAAGAAAGCTTTTTAGGCTGTGTTACTTGTATAGTACAAGTAACAGAGACCAGATGAGTAGTTAATATATGCTAGATTGCTAGGTGTAGAACAATCATAGCATCACTATAGAAATATATCACCATTCAATGCAGAGTTCAGATCAAACATCAGGCTACAAAGGGGAAACAGCAAACTTGTTTAGCAGCAACTAGTACATGTTGAATCTGGCTCCAGGTGTTCATGACTTCATTATTACTATGTTAGCTCCTAACCATCAAGTAATCCTCCAAATGAAATGCTAAGCAGCAGGCTGATCTGATCACAATGGAAATGAAGCTCCTGAAACCCTGCATGGATACGTTACTATTGCCTGAAGCTTACATACTCCATTCAGGGTCCCGGGGGCTAAAGAAGCAAGCAACGACCTTGGAGTTGAGCAACTTCAGTGCAAGACCAGACTCGATGCACCTTGGGGTTTTGTACTGGTTAATCGAGCTGCCCTGACTAACCAATAGATCCATCAGAGAATCAAAAGCACCAGCTTGAACCAACCGTATCTCCAGTGGCCCTACTGACTTGTCACGGGCTCTGCAGCACCTGTAGACATAGTCGAGCGACTCCTCGACAGCAATGCAGCAGCTCTCAAGGAGCTGGGCATCGAGAGGCGTCGCGCCCTCGCAGATCTTCTTGATCTCCCAGAAGAGCACATAGTGGCCAGGGGCAGTCGAAGTATCGGTGTAGCTGGTGTACTCCAGGAGGAGGTAATTTCGATTCTCCAGGATTTTCTTGGCACGGGTGATACTATTGTGGAGATCCTCCTCATTGGTCTTGTCAGAATCGATGCTGAGGATGACGTTTCGCCGGCAGATGAATTTGAATTGTGGTGCGCGGTTGTAGAAGCCTGTGACCTGAAGCACATCACCAACCCTATACCTGTAAAGACCTGGGCCAAAAATAAACTTCAGATCAGTTTTTGACATATATTTATGAGCTGATGTACAGAAGTACAGGGAATAGTAGTTTTATTTCCTAATCCTTGCTAGCAGCCTATCGCTAATGTTTATCATGCTCACAACGAATTTTTCTACTTCCTGATGTGCCACAGCAGAAGAACTTCCAGTTTCCATATTTCAATTCGCATCCATCATTCCAGTTGTAATTAACAAGGAACCTTTAAGCCAAAATACATGAGTTTCAACGGATATTGTCTTCAGAAAAAGTGAGTTTTTCACTGTACAATGGTCAATGCCAAATAGTACATACATAAATAACGACAGAAGAAGAAACGAGTCATCTAACATATTCTCGATGAAAAGTTGATATGGTTCTCAGTTTAACTATATATATTCCATGGTGTCTGGGCACCCATCCTCTCTATCTTTGGATTGCTTTTAGATACGTGTTAGTGCAATGGTATATAATATATTAGACATGCTAAATCAATTATGGATGGAAAGTCTCAATCACACTAGCATGCATCTAAAAGCAATCCAAAGACAAGGAAACTAGGTGTCCAAAAAGACACCATGGTGCCTATCGCTAATGTTTATCATGCTCACAACGAATTTTTCTACTTCCTGATGTGCAACAGCAGAAGAACTTCCAGTTTCCATATTTCAATTCGCATCCATCATTCCAGTTGTAATTAACAAGGAACCTTTAAGCCAAAATACATGAGTTTCAACGGATATTGTGTTCAGAAAAGTGAGTTTTTCAATGTACAATGGGCAATGCCAAATAGTACATACATAAATAACGACAGAAGAAGAAACGAGTCATCTAACATATTCTCGATGAAAAGTTGATATGGTTCTCAGTTTTTATATATATATATATATATATATATATATATATATATATATATATATATATATATATATATATATATATATATATATATATATATATATATATATCCCATGGTGTCTGGCACCCATCCTCTCTATTTTTGAATTGCTTTTAGATACGTGCTAGTGCAATGGTATATAATATATTAGACATGCTAAATTAATTATGGATGGAAAGTCTCAATCACACTAGCATGCATCTAAATGCAATCCAAAGGCAGAGAAGCTTGGTATATATATGTGTGTGTGTGTGTATGTGTGTGTGTATATGTGTATATATGTATATAGATATGTATATATATACACGACAAGATATTTGCAGGTGTTCTTACCAGAAAATGTGGTAACCACAAGCTCATAGTAGCATCCGATCTTGACATCCACCAGGCTGACAAGCCTGTCATTCTCCACCATCTCCTCAACCGTCAGCCTGAGGCCATCCTCCAATGGTATGAACTCAAAGTAGGCCATGTTTGGGAGGATGGTGTACGACACGTCAGTTGGGCTGCACAGTGGGTTCAGATTGACACCGAAGTAGCTCTCCGAGGAAGCATACATGGTGCAGACCAAGGGAATCCCAGCACCACTGTAGAATTCCAGCATGGGGATGTACTGTGCCATTGTGCCTGTAAGAACAGCTTCGATGTACTTGACATTAGGCCATAGCCTGCCTAGAATCCCCTTCCATGACCCGCAGCTGCATATTGCCTCGATCTCATCAGCTAGCCCTGGGTTGGGCAATGCGAGAAAGCTCAGCATGGCCAACCGGCACGCGGGGTTGGTGACATTGGAATTGAGATTACCAATTCGTATGTCATTAACAAGGTCACACCAATGCTGCTCAAGAAAGCTGATAGACCGAAGGAATGCTGAGGCGAAGACTGCCCCGAGACGGAGGACATGCTGGCGTTCTACCAGGCCGCAGAGCAGCTGGCAGTACATGCTCTGCTGGCTGTCAGGGCAGAGAATGACCTCATCAGGACTGGTGTAGTTGTTGTACAGATCATGTTTGCGGTGCAGGAAGTGAGGACTCTTATAATAGCTAGTCAGAACTGATCGAACTGGAATGCCAGAATTCGTCAGTGTTTCAGCTTTCACAAAGAGGAGATACATGGCCTTCCCCTCACCAAGGCCTGATATATACCTACAGATTAGACTAAGACATAAATTGTTGCTCCCAAGGTTAAAATCTGACTGCAAACTCTCAATAAACCTATCAAAGACGGGATACGTGTGTATGGTACTGCTGTGGCAGTCTAACAACTATGTTTAATAAGGATTAATAAAGTTAAGAACAAAAGCAGTTAAGCTAATTCAAGACATCTAGGAATACCTACGTAGGTCAGTCCAAAATTCAGGTACCATACTAAACCAAATTATCTTTGGAAGCAGTCAGACATGGGGATTTTAGAAATAACCGCATTTAACAGTTAATATGTTATGAACCACAACAATTGCATTAAAAAACAAAAGCTTACTTGTTCATGATAGGCATGATCAAACTATAGAGGAAGGTTCGACGGTCAAGATCCTCTGAGATGGATGGCATCAATCTTGGCTCACCCCCAGAAGTTCCCGAACTATAAATTAATAATAATGCGGTTAACAAGGCATGATCACTCTTAATCTAAAAAACAAGGGATAATCACTAGATAAATAGTAACAACTACTAATAACAGTAAGTTCTTTCAAGACAGCAAAGAGGGATAAGTTAAGGAGCATGGATCAAACATTAGGTCCTTTCTTAGAGAGCAGATCATATGTCCTCAATGGTTAGTAGACTGATGTATGTCCTCAATGATTAGTAGACTGATGTATGTCCTCAATGATTAGTAGACTGATGTATCTACTTAGTTTGTTCACTACTTGTATCCTTTTTTACAGGCGATCTCTAGTCCTTTAATGTTGGACTGGTTGCTCGCTATGCTGGGTCCGGCGGTGTGGGATTTATTTTGTTTCCTTTTTTCTGTCTTAATACAAAAGATGCGCAGCTCTTATACATGTTCTCAAAAAAATATGTCCTAAATGGATGTAACGAAAGAAAATTGGTTATAAAACTTGGTATATCTTTTTTGAATGTTGTGTCTGCTATACTAGTCTAGTTCCATCCTTCCATATGGAGAAATAAAGGATAATTTAGAAGACCCTGAGGCCAAATAGCTTCAAAGATCTCATATATATGGATATAATTTTTTATATTTGTCAAGAACAAATGACTTGGTTGAATACAACATTTTCGTCAACTATTTAGCAGCAGAACAATGCCATGAACCTTGCAGGGTTGACAAGATTTTTGTAAACACAAGGGGAATAGCACAACCTGGCATTCTCCTTTTACTTACAAATCCTTCCACAGAAGTCCTTATAAGTTACAAGTTAACATATGACAACAGCATGCATGGGATCGTTTTAGACTACCAACTTACAAATCTAGTTTGGTCTGGCATTTCTAGCCTAGGACATGCTAAAGATAACCAACTTTTACTTAGTAAATCTCGGATTTTACCCCTGATGCATTGCATTAATTAAAACCAACTTCCATCAAGGGCAAGTACAAGTAGGCCCTGCCAATTTTGCAACAAAAAAAATATGCTGCTTCTTACTATCTCCACCATATACATGAAAAAATGCTAACCGAAGAGCATCAGAATGAGAGGCACACCTTCTCAGCAGTTCTACGATTCGTTCTCCACATAAAATTGAAGATTCCTCACCAGTTGCGATCGCCACAATGTATGGGTGGACCACATCATATGTCACTACTGGAACATTTATCTTGAAGGCAGAAATGTCTGTGGAACCATTCATGAATTTGCTTAAGTACTCAGTAGCCTGATTCCTCTCAAGGATTTTTGTGAGTATAAGCTCTTGGGCTTCTTTGGCATTCACTGTCAGCATCTCAAGCTCTTGAAGAGCATCATTCCCCTTGTAACCTAACTTATTCTCATCCATATTACAAGCAAAAGGATAATTACAAATGGACCTTATTTTAAAGAGGAAGGCAGGGGCTCAGAAGTAACGATTTCCGGAGCTTGTTTGCCCC
Source organism: Dendrocalamus sinicus (assembly GCA_036346575.1). Classification (NCBI taxonomy): domain Eukaryota; kingdom Viridiplantae; phylum Streptophyta; class Magnoliopsida; order Poales; family Poaceae; genus Dendrocalamus; species Dendrocalamus sinicus. Next base: position 1,392,508 of record CM070660.1, on the reverse strand, counting down.
TTATATAATGTGATAGTGCATGATCTGAGAAGCATATCTTCTTAATATTTCCACTTTATCAGAGAGAGACTCTGGACCAATTAGACAGTGCAGACCATGTAAGATGATCCACTTATTATCTTTCTGGACATGACAGAATGTTTCAATATCTCGGGAACTCACACTATTGTTGTTCTATTGAAAAGTGTAAAACAATGCAGTGATATGTTGAAATTTTATCACATTGCGTGTGCTCCATATATCCATTACCTTGTTTTGTGTTGTGACATGGAACTCCACCTGTTTCTCATGATGTACCTTTAAGAACTATGCCTCCTTTTCCTTGAAGGAATCATGTAAAATATATGTGCTAATCCTCAAATATAGCTAGAAACTAGCCATAAAAGAAAAGATTCCCTCCGTTCTTTTTTAGATGTTGTTTTAGAATGCGTGCAGTCAACCTGTTAAAACTTTGACAACTAATATACACAAAAGCATTTGGATTTGTCATGTGGAAACGATGTCACTAGGTTTGTCATCAAAAATACTTTCATACCATTATAGTTTTAATATTTTTTACTAACATATAATTAGAAAAAGTAATAGTCAAAGGTTTGTATTGGAGATCATGTTGATGTCCAAAACGACAAGTAAAAAAGAACAGAGGTAGTACATAACAAGTAGAGATTAGGGAAAATACATTACACTTAGATAACCAGTATAAAGGATTGTATTGTTATAAATGTTAGAAAATATAGGTCAGAAAAGTTAGAAACAAGTTAAAGATCCTAACAATGGCAAAGAAAATGTACGACTCCTATGGTACATCTTTTTTTATGAAGTGTGTTATGTTACAAATGAAGAGCAAATCACATCTGTGATTGTATAGGTGCAAGTACCATGCCATCTCCTGTGTTAAGAATTTTAATTGCAAAATCAAAGGTCACGAGCCACCCAAATGCAAAGCTCTGACTTCTAAACCTGGTAGTAGGAGACCAAGTAACAACAATGAAAACAGTAATATATAGATTTTGGCAGACTGTTAATTTTTTCCTCATGCTAGAAATTTTCATTATTTGCAGTGAGTCTAGTGACTGATGCCGATCAGACTCTCCAGAAGTAGAGACTAGAGTCTATAGACCATCCAAATTGCTAATATTAGCATTAAATTACCAGATGTACAAAATATTAAGGTTCTCATATATTGTGACTTGTGAGCAAAAAGAGCAAACAGAAAACATCAAAAACAATCTCCATGCTTCTTGTCAGACAATCTCATGAACCTGAGCAAGGAGCTACCAGCAACAACCGATCAAAATATGAACCTGAGAATGTACATTTTGTGCATATTGCGCGGGCCGGCGGCGTGGGCGCAGATGGCCCTGACGCGAGCGCGGGCGCAGCAGCCGGGAGGCAGCAGATCCGACGCGTCTAGGCAGCGGCATGGTGGAGTCGAGTGGCGGCCGGAAGAGGTGGCCGCCCCCGGGAGTGGAGCACACTCCTCCCGGGGGCGGCGGCGGCGGCCGGAGCAGAAGCTAGATTCAAAACCTAGACCCTGATACCATGTTAATATGAAGGAAGTTTAAGTGTATTGCAATAGCCTATAGAGCTTATATAGTACATGAGACACATACAAGGATCCAAACCCTAGACAATAGGAAATGTCCTAAATACCCTTAACACATATCATTACTGTAAAATATTTGTAAACCCTTTAGGGGACAATCTCGTGTCAAAACTGAGCATGGAGCTGCTGACAACAACAAACCAAAACACATAGGCAAACCATATCCCAAAGAAAAAACTATTCGACAAGATTGTGAGACAAAAGGTGCACATGCAGAGACAATAATGATTGTCTAACCACGCTAAAGTTACCAATAATGCATGTAAGAAACACATCATTACTGCCATGGTACAGGGTCACACGCAACCAAGCAGTACAGTAAAGTAGGCAGCACCGAAGATAAGAACACATTTTATCCACTTTAAAAGTTATTCTGGAAAAGTTGTATTAGCATCTGAAGGCTTCCAGTATAACCCAAAACATTAGGGGAAAAAGAATGTAGCGCTACACCACAGTCTAAAAAACCTAGGTTAACTTTGTTTTGTAAGCTATAGAAGTATGAGATCTTCCAGGGAATCAATACAGTGCAAGCCATAGATTACATATCAAGGTCCCGAGCTCCGTTGAGCCAACAGAACATATGGCCACCCATAATCTAATACCAAATTCAATAATCAACACTTTAAGTGCATGGAAACTTCAAGCATCCAAGGATTAGTCAATAATAACAAGGCCAGGTTGCTCAGAAAGGTAAAAAATCTGCATATGTATTTGCTCAAGTAAGCTCTATTCTCTAATTAACTTAAACATGACTAGAAAGGTGGTGGTTGCGATTCAACTGATTCCCAATTATCAATTTCTTTCAATCGGAGAGCACATTCCCCCAACAGAAGTGAGACAATTGTACCATACATTAGCCTATTTTAAAAGATGTAAATGGAATAACCGTGTAGGTGACAACTGCAGGCATTGTACTTTGTTTGTGATATTCTCTAGGCCCCGCTCCGCTCGGTTAGGCTGAAAAGCTGTGGCTTGTGGTTGAAAATGCACTGTACCGGCTGAAATTTCACTATAACTAAAGTTGGCTTATTTGGCGTAATTAAATTTAAAAAAATTAAAAATAGAAAAAAAATATGCTAGCTCATAACGGACAACGCAAGCGAATATGGGGAAAAATAACCGGCAAAAAAGCTTAAAAAACCAAAAGTTCAGAAAAAGATGAAATTTATGAATAGCGAAAAATAAACCAGAAATCAGAAACTGAAGCTGAAATGAGCGGGGCCTAGCCAATTCAGGATAAAGGGCGTGCGTTTACAGTTTGCAGATGCTCGCCGCGTATGGTGCACTCTCTGTGGTGGCGCAACATAGGATGGTAGCATGCCCCTTGCTCCTCATCCATTAACTACCTACAGGGAAAGGGAAACAGTGCTTCTTTGCTAAAGTCTTTTTGATGGAGCAATTCTTTGTTAAAGTTGCAATGTTTAATAAAAAATAGACAAGTTATTCGATCCATCGTAACCTTGTCCTTGTCATATCTCCTCGCCTTTCCTCTCCCTCATCCTCGTGAGATCTCCTCGCCTTCTCACTCGACAGCAGAAACTAATGTAATTGTCCTCTTCGAAGCGGCCGGCCTGCATCCACCATGATCGGAATAAGGCCATGTGCAAGAAATGAACTACTCAACAGATGTACTACGCGTACATGGTTCTGGAGTTTTGTCATTTTACCGAACACATGGTGGGCAGGATGTTAAGCAATGAAAGTGATCGGCTGCTTAAAAGGTAAAAGGAACAGATCTTTCCGTATATTTGTTCTCCTGTATAATTCACTCAAGTCAACATCATCTTAAAGCTAATGTTTACATAATATCTCAAACTTCTCGAGCAGATTTCTCTCATGCCCATGTCTCCTAAAGTTTTTCAAGAAAATCCATCACTGCTAAATGAAGTTAAAGAAACTATGTCTGAATGCTCCCACTGTTAAAATATCAAGAACTTAGCTAAACTACAGCAAAATATAAAATCGGCTTACATCGGAGATTAGATCATGCATGCCACCAAAAGGAAATGAAAAGACCAAAAAAGGAAGGGGGGAAGGGGAGGCGAGAGGGGAGAGCACTTTCATGATGGTGGTGCTCAGTGAGCATGCTTGGGGGCAATGCACTGTGCCGAGGCACAACAAACCAGACATTGATGCTTTAGGGAAATGCTTGCTTCTGTTCCTCCTTTACATCAAGAACAGCAGGGGCCTCCCTATCCAGTCCTGGACCATCTCATGCTTGCTGTGTGTGCGCGCGCGCGCCCCTCCATGACGTAGCCTAGTAGCTTCTCTTTGGAGGAGGATGGTGGGGGGCATCAGAGAAGGAACTAGACACTTCACCACCCACTCGTAGGTAGGATAGCACGGCAGTAGCCTCGGCCCCTACATTTTTTTTTTTTTTTGACAATCTCTGCCCCTACAGTTAGCACCTTGGTTTGTTGATTATTGTTAATGCTAGGTGGAGCAGGGAAGCATCCAGGAAAAATAGTGATTTCATGCTTTCTCAAATAGTAAATTACATAAATATTAGAGCACCTTTAAAGATAAACTGAGACTGCTTACCTCTTAATTGATGCTTTAGGATTTATATATGTTTATGAGAGTGAAAACTATCGAATCACTACTCATAATAATATTTAGGCCCGTCCGGAATTTTCTATTTCTACAAAAATTAAACTATTTTCTGAGAAATTTTTATGCAAAATTCTTATGAACTTCTTACGTTCCAAACAAGGTCTCATCATACGGTTAGACAAGTATTCTTGTTGAATTGGAACATAAAATTGACGTCGAGAAAATCCATTATACACCACTTAATAACTCCCGGTTGCCATTGAATAAGTGCTTATTCTTTATATGCCATTTATATGCCATCGGTTTTCAAAAGTTTGGCACTCTATACCTGTCCTTATAAAAATTCTTGGTAAATTTCCAATCCTTTTTAAAAAAACTCTTCCCATACAGATTATATTCAGAATTCGAAAATTTGCAGGACGTGAACGAGGGTATTTCCCATCTCTGATATTTATCGGAATTTTTTTGTTGTGATTTATAATTTGCAAAAAAGATAAGAGAAAAATTTGTTCTTACTACTCAAAATATGTGCAATATCATTTTTCCATCAGAAATTTTCTCATGTCATTTTTTCCATCCTTCTATTATTAGTGTGTATTTCACTTTTGCCACATGTCTACTTTTTTTGCTGACGGTTATGAGATATGAAAAAATAAAAAAAAATGAATCAAGAAAATATAGAAAAAGGACAATTTTTGAACAATTTTTTGAAACATTACTATAGGAAAATTTTCTCAAAAAATTACACTAAAGAAAACGTTTTAATCTTCCTCAAGTTTTATAAAACATTCCTAATGTAAAACTTGTGCAGTTTTAAAATTTTTGTTCAGGAGTGGTCCCTTAAAATTTCTGCATTTTCTGGTATTTTCTATTTTTATTTTTCTGATATTTTTGCATGTTTCTTAACAATCAAACCGTACTAACTTAACAGAAAATTGAACAAAGTAGCGAAAACAAAATATGCACTAACGAAAAAATGGCAAAAGCAAAATGAGCAAAATTTTTATAGTAGATTGCGGCTTATGGCTTTTGGCTGAAATTTTTGAATTTTGGCTGTTTACGGTATAGATTACGGAGAGACGGATACTCACTTGCAATTTTGGCTGGTACATATATTGAGTTTTTAACATGTAGATCATTTAACTTATAGACCCCGTCTTGAGAAAATACTCCGTTTGAAAGTTAGGTACTATAGCAAAATCCAAAAGCCGTCAGCTTGTGAAGTAAAGAATAGGCCCTAAGTATTAATAGCAGAACAGTTCATACTTCAGAAACCAACACAGGCGGCTCTTCTCTTTGCCTCACTACCTCCTGGACCCCACCCCTACGCACTTGTCATCGGCCGCCGGTACGGTTCGCTCGTTGCCGCTCACCGCAATGGCAGGAGCTGGGCGATCGAGCAGCAGCTCACAGGGGCATTGCTTCAGTTCAACACAGCCGACGTGCAACTAGAAAAAACAAGCACAGTAACTCAACAAGCCTAGAGTGATGAATAGGCAATGCTAATGCTTAAAAGCAGTTGAGAATTTCAAGCATATTCTCCGGAAGCATTACATCAGGCTACGGTTTCATCATAGACGACCGTTCGTAGGCAACGCATAAACAATTATAACAAAGTCTTCATGTTAGGTTCACTGCGACTTCATAATGAGATATTCTAGGATTTCTAGAACGACCTTCCGCGCGAATGCATCTTTCTAGCAAGACCTTCCACGCGAATGCATCTACTGCTTCTACTGCTTGATATCAGCCTTCTTCTTCTGCCAGAGCCTGTCCAAAGCACTGTCAGCGTCGCCCTGCAAAACTTGATGGTATAAGAACCAAGAAGGGAAGATGAAGCAACACTCAATTATGAATAAGATCACACAACACTCTTAATCAATTCGCTCATTATCGTTGTATCAAGTAACCACAACAATATCAATATTAACCAACATGCAACACTAACACCTGTCTAAAACTAATGTTCCGACACAAATATTCACCATAGGAACAGTAGAAAATGAAAACTTGTTAGGGCATCCGAGTATCCAACACCCATGCACAACTGATCATCTATCTGTAATTCAGATATTAACAGGTTCATTTCGACTCTGCCATTTTCAAATGCCCAAAAAATTGTTTTGGTTCTGGACAATCTAAAAGACTGAAACGGTAGCATACATGCAAATGGAAGACACTTGAAGTGAATCAATGAATGGGTCTTCAACTTGTCTAAACAGTTTCATACTTCTAATCTCCCAACAAAAAACCATCATCCTAAATTTGACTTCAAAATCTTCTATTCCAATTTACTGTAATGTTTTGCTAACAAAAAGATTACTGCTCTGTGACGACCCGCATTATTACCGTGAGGTAATAACACTAGTCAACGGATTATTATTCGTTTTAGCCGATAAAACATCGCTCTAACGAATAATAAGCCATCAGAGTGCTGCAGCAGAACAATAATTAGAGACAAAACACGATATTACAAAAAAAAATATCGTCACGCAGGGCTAAAATTTATTACAATGCCTGAAAGACCTAAATCCTACAACTTTAGAACAGAAAATATCCTAACTACTTTCTATTTACAATAAAACAACTCCACACGGAGTGTCCACCTTGTACCCCACTGTATTCCGAGTCCATGGCATTTCAACCAGGTAGCTTCCTCCTGATCTCAGCCCTCCCCTGAATTGACATGCTCCTAAGCAAGGGAAGATTTATAGCAAGGGTGAGTACAGAGGTACTCAGCAAGCGATATTAGCAAAAATGCACAGAATGATTATCCTTTTTACTGTTAGGAATCTCCATTCCTATCCTCAATTTCTTGCTCATTTTTATACTCTTTTCCTTTCTCAATTTCTTTCCCATGACATAGAAAATAAGGTTTGCTGGTTTTGAAACAATTGCAATTTATTAATTTATAAAACTACTGAGCATACGCATGAACAGCAAAAACCCCCCATAAGTTTCCGTAATTCTCCTTTCCCGGAGACAAGCATTAATTCATGATTTGGGATAGCATTGCGCAAGCTTGTATCACTTTACCCATCACCACTCTGATCCTGTTGGCTTCCCGGAACTCCGTAATTCCTTAGATGCGGCGCCCAGATCAGAGTACAGTGCAATTATCTCTAGTTCAGTAATTATATCTCCACCCGGTTATACACAATCAGCAGCCTGGAGCGGTGTAAAACCCTCACACAGACCCACTGAAAACGACATAACCGTTGGCTGGTAGGGTGCTTCGACCTTTCCCCAGCCCCCTGCCAGCGTCATATAACGCCAATGCGTAACCCGCCTGTGGGTTCTTACGCTCCGGTCTTATACCGGTTCCTTTGGGTCTATCCCATAAATAAAATCACTCCTGTGGAGAATATAACACCTCCCTAGAATACCGACTGCCCGTGAAAACGGAACGTTGGTTGATACGAGTTGGTACGGTCTGTTCATACGAATGAAGTTGGTGAAACCTTATATTTTATTCCTATGCAGAGGTCCCACCCTTTCCCATTCATTACCTGCCCTGGCAACCTCTGCCCACCTTCTTACATAACTGAAATGGCCAACTGCTCCATCAGTTGCCTTCTATTTCATTTCCTCATGTCTCTTAGCTCAATGGTCCGATTTAAATAACTTTTAATTCTTTCATGCAGGGTGATATTAGATTAATACCAAAATACTTGTTTTACAAAATATACTCAGAAACTTTGATCAAAGGAATGATTGCCTGGGTTTCAACCATAAACTCGGATTTAAGTAGGACCAAGTGAAGTCACTCCCGTAGATTGGATTGTCGTCTGTAGTTAAATACATTGGCTACGATTTAATGTATGAAAATATAATAGAAATAATGAGGTCGATGCGCTTGTGCTCCTAAAGTAAGACTTAGCTCCACTTAACCCAATCGGGATAGCCTCAGTTATCTCGTATTCCATACTCATCGTTTGACGTTATTTTCTTAGCATGAAGCTGGGTTGTTTAATTCAAAGGTTAAACTCAAGTCTTTTGTTGGTTTCCGAACCTCTACCGTTGCTATACAATTAAATATATATACACGTACCATTATCGGCGAATCTTAATCCTACTCAATCTCGCGCATGCCATTGTACTAATTTAATTCCTCTTATGTGTGTATGTATGCTCACCTTTCTAATTCATTTTAGGTCTTATGTTTATTTGAATAGATTCTCTTTCTTTGGTACTGGTCCTTCTTGTAACTAATACGCGTGTGATTAATTATCTACACCAACGAAATTAATTCTTAATTATTAATTGAATTATACTAAAGCGTCTTTGTACGGTCGCCAGGTTTTATTTTAGTTAGCTGCAGATTGTTACGGCTTATGCTATTTAAATTACTATGTACCAGTTTAATTGGTGGGCACAACTTTTGAGTCATGGCTTATTATTTTAATTTGGTACAGGTTAATCTAGTCGTCATGACCAGTTCTAAATCTTCTAATGGCTACTAATTTATTCTAACAATTTCAAATAGTTATTAGTGGATTTCCATAGTTTATATTCGACTAACAAAATTTAGCTGGGCATTTAACTGCGCAATAGAGTGGTCTAAATGAGATTATGATAACTTGCTTCACATACATGCAATTTCTAGTCTACGGTTATTATTACTTGAATTTCAGGATTCACAGTTATTCGATAGGGCAGTTCAGTAATTTATTGCGATCTAGGTTAATGGAGTATTTAATGATAACCTGGAATAATTTACTTTAAATCTATACTCACTAGATTGTATTCTACATACGGCAGTTCATTTATTCTAATTATCGTAATTATTGATTAATGGTTTGCTACTGTTCCAATGGACTTAACCAACTGGTTCTTGGAACTTATAACAAAATGGCTAAGATTACAGTCCCTTAAGTTAATCTATACGTATACAAGATTAATCGAAGTGTCCTTTTTAAATCGTCGGACCACAATTAATACTCTAATTGTCCAGAGTAATCGGAGATCGCTTTCTATAGTTTAAATGCTAATAACCAAATCGTTTTTGTACTTAAATATATCATTGAGCGGTTTAATTAACAATACCCAGGTTTTAATTTACACGCGGTCTAGTTTTAATCTACGGTTAACCTTTAATTACGTTTCAGTAGACTTAATTATTTAGTGGTGATGTTTAGTAATTTTAACCTAATCAGCATAATACTAACGAGTAGTTTGATTTACAATCGAGTACTTAAATTTAAATATTTACGAAGACAATTTTTATTATATACGGGCTTCTCTCTCTTCTTTCTCTCTCTTTTCTCTCTTTTCCTTTTTCCCTCTTTTCCTTCTTTTTTCTTTTCCTCGCCGGTCCCTTCCTCTTCTCGTTTCTTCCGCCGCCTGTGCCTTTTCCCCTCCTCCCATTTACCACCGACACCTCACGCCTCCCCCGTTTCCCTTTTTTTCTACCCGCCGCCTCACCTTCTTCCTCCCTGTCGCCTTGCTCTCGGCTCCTTCTCTTCCTCCTCTTCCGACTTCCCTTCCCCCAGTGCCGCGCCTCGCTCCTCCCCTAATCTCGCCGCCTCACAGTGGGCCTCATGCGTCGCGCGCTTTGTGCCGTCGGCCTGGCCGTCCTCGCGCGCCTTGAGCTTCCACCGCGACTCGACCCTACGTCGCCTCTCCGGTTCGGCTTGATCGCATTGCCGCCACGTGCCACCGCGACGGCCGCACCGCCGGCGCCTCTCCCCTCGGTTGCCGCTCCTCCGCCCCGACTGCTTACTCCATGTCCCCACCTCACCGGTTTGGTTCCCCTCTCCTGTGCCTCCATGGCTCGCGGCGTCGCCTGGTGACCTCCCATTCCGACTGCTCCCATCTAGCCGTTCGGCGCCGCTCGGTGAACCTCGGCCAGATCTGGCCGATTTAGTGCTTTTCCCCCACATCTCTTACCCTGATCTATTGATTTTGGTTTGCTAAATGTTTTTATGTGATTTTGCCTGAAGGCTAGGGTTGGGAGGCGGGTGGCCATGGCTGGGCACTGCCGGTTAGTCGTCGTCGTATGCCGGGGGAGTACCGGTGGCGGCTAGCTGGTGGCTCGGCCGGAGGAAACCCGCAGCCACCTCCTTCTTTGGTAAGCCTCCTCTCCGCTCACTACTTTCGGTGATACATTTTTGGGTTGGCCCGACGTAGTTAATTGCTTAATGCCTCTAGTTCAATACTTGCTACTCTAGATGAATGTGATATGTTGATGTGGATCTGGTGGGGTTTACCTTTGCTGGGGCTGCAAGAATAGTTAGGGTTCGGGCTGAGGGTTGTCGCTTGCTTGCGGTGGGGTGGTCGCCTGGTGACGGCTCCTTCCTGAGGTGGATTGGTTCAGCTTCTACCACCGCTCCCCGACGCCTTGCTTCTGTCGGCTTGACGTGCCTTCATCTTCTTGGCCGTCGGGTTCCCCTCGGTGGCTGGCTTCTCGGTGGTTTGGGACTGGCTGGGGAATTGGGGAATGCTTACCGTGCCTCTCAGTCTCTTGCACTCTTTCCTTGTGTTGGCTGTTGGTATATGGCAGTGGGATATTTGAGCTGGCAGTGCAGTGGTTTTGGCCGTGAGGACTTGCTGGGGTTTTAGCCGTGATGGTGTGCTGGCTGGAGGTGCTATCTCGGCCTCCCTGGTTCTGGCCGTGTGCTATCTGGGGGATATTTTGATATGTGGGCATAGTTTTGACAAGTGCCTCTCTGTTGTGGGTTGAGCTTGAAAATGGGGTTATGGCATTTTTGGCTTTGCCTTGGTTGATCCCTATACTCAAAACAGGTTTGTATAATAAAATACCGTGTGATGAGCCTATGGTTGTGAGAGGTGCCGACTGGCCCCCGGACAGTCAGGTATCTCCGTGAACGGATTACCCCGCCCGAAGTTAATCCTTAGGGCTCTGACGGCAATTTCTGCTTTTAATTACTTTCTTTTGTTCGGTCTTTTTCGGTATTACAGTTATTGGTTTGTTCACAATTAAAATAGTGGTGTGGTGGCAACTCGACTACATCTTCTAATGTATGAAATGATCTAGATTGTGATAGAGTTTGCTCTTAATATTGATGTACCAAATATTGTAATTTTTATTCTTTAATTCCCTATTGTAATAATTATGTATGAGATGGACTTGGTGTAAATTAAATCATATACTTTCTGACGGAATACCATTGTATTGTAAACTCTTAATTGTTGAAATGGTTATTGGGTTGAGATATGGAATTGTATATTTGTTGTAATTCGGATTGTCGCTATCATGTAATGCAATTTGTAATATTTTTATTTGACTTGGTATGAGTTCTCCTCATCGGTCAATGTATGTTATTGATCTTACCCTACACAAATTGTAATTAACTACTGTTGTACTACGGACTGTTATATATATTTTAATTGATTTGAATGTTTCTATTTGTCATGCAATTGAATTTTTGTTTCTCACTTCAGTCCATACGGTTTGATATTCATCCTTGTTAATAAAATTATTAAAACAAGATACTAGTTTATCATTCGTTGATTTCAAGTTATACAGCTACGTAGAAAATTTTAAATTCCCCCGTATTTTTATATTATCATTTATGTAATTAATCCTACTTAACGTACTAATTCGCTAATTAGGGTTAATCAACGACGTGGGTCGTTACATGCTCAACTTTATGGAATGTGCAGAATATTATGTGGAGTTACTAGTTCACTGATGCAAACAATACCTTAAGCAACTGTTCTCGCTCACATCAAAGGAACAATAAGCACGTCACTACCATGGTCTACATTATTCCCATCAACTCAATGGGACAAAATGCTAAACAGGAAACCCACCCATTTCATGAGAACGATCAGACAGAACAAAGAGCAACTTGATCCTTCACACAATTTTCTCTAAAGCAATGAGTGGTGTCAGGGGTAAAGTACCTGAGCACGGATGAATCCAGAGAGAGCAAACGTGCTGAAGCGGCCATCATACAGTCCATTCTCATCCAGGTGCCCGATGTTGATCTGGACCGAGGCATGGTCCTTGGCAGTGATGAGCCTGTTCGTGGCAGAGCTGCAAGAAACAACACGGAGAAAGCATGAGAAGGGTTGCCATGCCACGATACTTTGCCAAGAACTCGACTGCACGTACCACTTCCTGGGGACATAGAGGTCCACCATCTGACCCTCTTCGTTCTGCATGGTGGCAAGTGGAGGGATACCGCAACACTACTGCTGGTCGTAGAACAAACAGATACACCAGCGTTTAGCTGAAAAACTAATTGCAAGGGATGCTTCCATATAAAGAAGATAACTATATAAGCTAGTTCTACGGATCAAATCCAGAAACAAGAATGGCTGTGAAGTTTCCTATGGTCCATTCCAATGTGGTATAAACACAGGTCCCCGTACCCACCAAAATCAATCCCAGCAACGACCCCACACCAAACCAATCAGCAAGATACTATAATCTTTAAAGTTCTATTATATGTGAAGAAGTGGCTAATATCAAAGCAAGATCAAAATGTATCAAGCCATGACACATATACATCAAAACTGATCGCAATTCACAACTACATTTCACTTGTATTGAGACCACACGCATCATCTAAGTACCACTGCCACTAAACAATCACAAGTTACCTCACTAGTTAGGTTTAACAGGTACAGAAATTTTTGTAGACAAGGGAGAAAAGTAACAGTTACAGAAATAAACCCCATTTCTCTTCGGTGACATCTTCTACTCATCAAACAGTAGACTTGCAGTAACTAAACCATGCAATCACGCGTAAACAATTCTAAGGATCCTAATCAGTACAAAAGTAGAACGCAAATTTTGCGAGGGCAACCAAATTGACGCCAAATATAAGAATCTGAGTAACTCAGCGGCGATTGTTTGTTAACTGTATCTTAGCGGCGAATTGACGTGCGGTTAAGATGGGACATGGGATCATCGAAGAAGAAGAGTGGAGAGATTTGGGGAGGATGAGATCGCGGTGTACCTCTCGGGAAGGAGGAGACGTGTGCTTCTGCGGGCTGCGGCGGCGACGGCGACGGCGCGGTTGACGACGAGGGAGAGGGAACTACTGGTCGGGTCTGCTTTTATATGGGAAGGGATTCATAAACCTAGGCCATGCTTGGGCCTTACTGGCAGTCTGAGCTTGGGCCCATTTGGCCTTTTAGAGGGCATTAGGCTTTTTTGTTTTGTTTTTTGTTTAAGCAGTGTTTCAATGTTTTCCTCTCTAATAAAAGCTGCACTACTCTCAAAGTAAATCTTTATTATTATATAAAGAGAAGCTGGTGGTCGTCGGTGCATTCTCATCTCCCCTCTCTACAGCCCTCTGATTTGATCTGGACCATTCGGCTCTCTCCTCCTCTCTCTTTCAGGATGCAACCGCCCACCCCCTTCACTTTTCCTATCTCTATGTGAAGTTGGCCAGACAGTAAATTCCATCTTACCATTTTATAACTCCATTACAACGTATGGATCTCTAACTAGTATAGAGGTAAATAACAACTATTTACCAAGCTTGTATGTGGTCAGATGGCTAAACGTGTGGGTATGTACATGGCCCACCGGTGTTCTAAGTACTAGACCCAGCGATGGTGTTCATTGAATTTAGTAGTACATGTATGTGTGTTTAGTGAAAACCGCATGCCCATGTTCTGTGAGGCTTTAGATACCTCCGATAAATTCCAAGTGTGTGTGGCGACGTGCACTCATGTGTTTATGTGTGTGATATGTGTGGAGTGTGTGTCAGCTCTATGCTTAAATAATGGTGGTGTTTGCATGAGCTGGGCTTCTTCGGAATTTTTTGGATTTAGTTCTTAGGATTCAAATCCAAATACTGTATCCAAACGATAGGTGATAATTGTGGCTATTTGACACTTTTCGGTAAGCGAATGCTTTGACCTATATGTTTGTTAAACAAAATGATGTTTCCCTCGCTCAAGAAAAAGTTTGATGCTTGTACACAGAAAAAATGAGGCTGGCTCCGTTTGGAAGGTGAGAAAAATTCTCAGTTCTTCTGGAAATTGAATGGTTTTTTATGAAATTCCTATGTTGTAAACATAGTCTAAATTGTGATTATCATATACAGGAATCACGTTGTATTTCGAAATATTTGTTCCTTCATCTTGCAGAATTTAGTGGTTGGCATGTCCTCTTTGTGAGTCAGGTCAAATGCTTGTCTTAGGGTGTGTTTGGTTCAGAGTCATAGTGGGACGGGATGGATCCAACCTATTTTTTAGGGACGGACGGACGGTCCCGCTTTCTTCTTTGGTTGAGTCATGGTGGGGACGGGATGGATCCAACCCATTTTTAGGGACGGGGCCTGCACACACCACTCGTCCCACTTCATCCCTCACCATCCCCTCATTTTTGGGGATAGGATCATCCCCAATTTGAGAGCATATCCACAGAATATTCCCTAGAGGGATATCCCCCATCCCACCTGACTCTGAACCAAACAGCTCTAGAATGAGGACCGCCCCATCCCATCCCCATGGTCCTACGAACCAAACACATACTTAGTGGCACGCCAGTACTCCTACGCTGCTGTTTGCAACCTACAACAGCAACTTTGGTGTCAGTACTAATGCCCAAAAAAATACATAAAAGTTTGCAAGTGCACAGCTATCTTCTTTCTCATTATTATTTCTGCTTATATCGCTTCTGAAGCAGGACATGCTGCAGAAATGTACATGCTAGCAATAATTTGGAGTACACAGTTTAATATCCATATAGATTCTAGAGAGTGGGAACGTGTAGTTTAGCCTTTGGTAAATGTAACAGCCCGGACGGCCAGACCAGATGTAAACCATTCCATTTTTATCGTGGTTGATATCATCTAAATATTTTCTTCATAACAATTATCCAAATTTAAAACTATTAGATTAAAGATCCAACAGCTCCCTTATTTTGGAGGAGTGAGAGATTTTTTTTTGAGAAGGTGAGGGGAGAATTCATGGCCGTTAGATCTCTAATCCAACGGTCGTAAATTTGGATAATAGTTAGGAAGAAAACATTCGGGTGATATTTATCAATACCCAATCAAAAAAAAGAACAGCAATATCTCATCTGTGTCTGAGAACAAGCTGAGCTATTGGTAGTTACAGCAAGCAAAAGGGGAAGCACGAGGCGACATTTTAATTTTCAGACGAGAAATCAGGCCTTTACTCTGACGCAAAGTTAGAGTAGTGACATGTTGAGGACGCCTCTCCTCGTTTCGGGTCTGATGCATCGTGTATTCGTGTGCATGAAAAGAGCAGAGTTCTAGGGACCCAGTAGATGTACCCTGACCTTCGTATTTCTAGACGTGATACACATTAGCATATGTGCATGAGGTGTGCGTATGTGATGGTGTGTAAGCATGTACCTTTTATTTGTAATCACAGAAAAAGAAGACCTAATAGATCATCTCACCGCGTTTCTGTTTTGACGGTCGATTGCTCGTAACTCGTAAGCACCAATCATCTATGGCCCTGTTCGTCTGGCCACAAAGTTAAACGTAGTACACGTTAAAAGCCCAACATCTGTACCAGCCAAAATCGCAAGTGCGTATCGATTTCTCCGTGATATGTACCGTGAACAGCCAAAATTCAAAAATTTCAGCCAAAAAATATAAGTCGCAGCCAAAAAGACACACGGACAAACGATTCCATGGATACATCCAGTTGCCAAGGCAAGACAAAAATAAAGTGTGATGTCAAAGGACTAAACTTAATTAACACAAACTAAACAGGGCATGTTCTTTTGTGGTTGCGGCTTATGGCTTTTGACTACGGCTTGTAGCTTTTGGCTGTTCGTGTGAGAGATTATAGAGTAACTGAAATTCACGTGCGGCTTTTGCCGATATAAATAAAGTCGGTACAGTATGTACTACAATTAACTAGTAGATCCCATCTTAAAAAGACACTCCGTTTAAAAGCTAGTTACTGTGAAAAATCCGAAAGTCACAGAAGAACACGCCCATAGTCTAGATTTTACTGTCTAATTATACATGCAATACAACATCGACAAGAGTAAACAATAAAGAATCAAGACAATTACAAAAAATACATTGTAAATACTTAATTTTCGATTTCAAGAAGACTGTTAACAGATCCCCTCAAGCGCAAACTAGTAGCCTAGTCTAATAGATCCCCTTCCCTCTCCTCCTGGTATTTAGCCTCCTCCTGTCCTCCCCCTCTCGACTCTAGCTCGCCACGCAGCCGCACGCCACTAAAGGCTGCAAGGTGTAGGCTCGAGCGTCCCCATGCCGCATGGCCTACTCCCGGTTGTTGGGTTGTGCCTCCTCGCACCGCCGCCGCCTACCTTGGCTTCCTTGTGCAGCCGCCACCCTAAGAATCGCCTGCGTCTAGCGGGGGTAGATGTGAGGGTTAGTTGCTAGTTGGGCCTTTTTGCGGACTAGTGATTATAGACCATGCTAAAAAAATGCCCATCTTCTAACCTCTTCGGTTCTTCTTGCCTTGGGGCTTTGGGTGCAGCTCAACACCTTGCATCCATGGGCATGCACCCAGCCGCCAAAAGGGGAGGGGGATGTGGGGGTGGGTTACGGTGCCAATGGAGGGTAAGCTTGAGTCTAACGAAGCTTCTTAGTGGACTCACTCAGGATACATCATATATAACACAACAACTGCAAGAAATTACAACAAAAAAACCCCAAACTTAAAATTCCTTAGCTCCAGGAAAAACAAAACAACAACGTGCGAATTGATGACAGGACAATGTAGTATTGTGGGATCGATCCGATCGTGTGCCTCCACCCTCTGCCTAGTTGCGTCACTGCGTGATGGCCGAGCACCCACACTCGTAGGGGTTGCCCTCCGCACGCGACTGACAGTTGTAATATGATGCGTCAGGCACCGAGCGCAGAACATTGTTGTAAAACAATGCATCGTAGTTGATGGATCCCATCATCGTGAGGTTGGTTGTGGGGTCAGTGGCATTGAGGTCGTCCAGCCACCGCCCTGTGCCGCCCACCTCGGGCTTGTCAACACTGGCTATCACATGGGGCACCGTCATGGCAACGATAGCGACGATGACGAGGAGAGCGCATCACATCATGGCCCCTTTTAAGACGCGTGAGATGTTGGGAGCAGGGAGGAGGGCGCACACAGGTAGGGGTGCCAACAGGCTAGGGTCCCAAGGAGGCCTCGTGGCCCCGCCTTGATCCCTACTAGCCCGACGCTGTTAGGTTTACTAGGGGAGATTACCCCCATCCTCGGTCCCTGCAGGGATTTGACCTCCACAGGGATTAAATATAGGCCAATTTTTTTTAGAAAAACAACATCACTTTTATTTATTAATTTATAATTATTTAGGTATACTGTTTTCAAAATATATTCTAACATATAGATTCAAGTTTTTAGTTCAAATATATAAGAAAATAATACAAAATCTCATATTTTAAAAACTCTAATCTGTTATTTATTTTTACCAGGTCCCTATAGAGCCCAAGGGGTGACCCGCCTCGCCCCGCTAGTGTAGCGGGGCCTCATCCCCATTCCCTCATGGGGGAGATTGCCCCTCACCCCCACCCTTGACGAAAACAGAAGTCTAAACCCAAACGGATGGGATCTAAACCACACCGACATGGCCCAAAAGGGTTTTGTTGGGCTTCAAGACGAACAAATCCAAGTGGCCCGATGCCCACTTCCCAAACTACCAGATTGATATGAAGATTAACAAACTCATCGCTACCAAATTTAACCTCACTGATAGGTGGGTCCTAGTATGGTATATCCCACACGTCAGTGATGAATGCTGGCACTCTCCAGTAAACCCTCCATACCATAATCGTACCCAAGAAAGCGACAGTTTTAACGGGGGGCTGATGCTACGTGTATGAAGAATAGGGCTGGAAACGAGCCGAGCCGGCTCGAGCCAGGCTCGGCCGAGCTCGCTCAGAGTTGCGGCTCGGCTCGTTTAGAAAACAAGCTAAAAGTCAGGCTCGGCTCGGCTCGATTTCTGGCTCGAGCCGGCTCGATCAGCTCGCGAGCCGCATAACAATATGCAAGGAAAATCATGCCCGAAGGCTGGAAACCCAACTGATGGGTCTGCCAATGTGATCACACCAAACGGAGATGAAAGTCACCAATACAATTCAATTGATTTTCCATTGTCAATAACAATATGCAACTATGCAAGGAAAATCCGGCCTAACAAAGCAAGTAAGCATTTGTTTTTCTTGAGAGGAGGAAGCAACTAAGCTGATGCTATCTTAGCAGTTCAAAACACATCAACACCCATATATGATATATCTCAACAAGATCTGCTTATCAAGCGAATATTGGCCTGGCAATCTGGCATGACTGCAACGAATCTGTAACACAAACCCATCTTAATCTCAACACAAACTATGATGACTCAAATTGGCGGTGGAGGAGCGCGGTGGTGGGGAGAGCGCGGTGGCGGGGAGATAGATCGGTGGCGGGGAGAGAGCGCCGACGGGCCACGGCATTGGGGGAAGGGGAGCGGTAGCACACGGTGGTGGGGGAGAGGCGACACGGGGGGTTGGGGTGGTGGAAAACAGATCGGCGGCGGGGGAAGACAAATCGACGGCAGGGGAGAGCGCCGACGGGACTGGGGGTGGGGGAGCGGTAGCGCACGGCGAGCAGTAGCACACGGTGGACGGTGGTGGGGGAGAGGCGACACGGGGCCGGGGTGGGGGAGAGGCGGCACTCGGAGGTGGTGGAAAACAAATCGGCGGAGGAGGAGAGCACCGGTGGTAGGGGAAGACAGATCGAGGAGGGGGAGAGCGCCGACCGCCGACGGCACGGCCGCACGGGGGATGGGGGAGCGATAGCACATGGCGGCGGGGGAGTAGTAGCACACGGTGGGGGGGCGGCAGCACGGGCCAGGACGCGACGGTGGGGGGGTGGCGGCGGGGGAGTAGTAGCACATGCCGACGAGAGACGGGAGACGCAATGCGAGTGGGGAGGGGATTCATGAGTGGGGAGACGAGACGGACGGGAGACGCAAATCGCGATGCCGCCGATGCGAGTGGGGAGACAAGATTCGCGAGGCTGGGCTGACAAACGAGCCAAAATAGCTCGCGAGCTGGCTTGCGAGCAGCTCGAGCTTGGCTCGAAATTTTTACGAGCTACAAAGAAGGCTCGGCTCGGCTCGAAATTTTACGAGCTCGAGCCGAGCCGGCTCGGCTCGTGACGAGCTCAAGCCGAGCCACGAGCTTCAAGCTATTTTTCCACCCCTAATGAAGAACTGCCACACCTCTCACTGACATATGGGCCCGAAACTGTGTGGAGCTACGTGGCCCATCTGTCGGTAACGAGACGAGAAACCGCGTTTGAATTCACCGCATCGCCGTGACTTTGGCGGCGCGTTGTCTCCACAAAATTGAAGGCCTCTTCGGCTGGGTTGGATATGGTTTAAACTTAGTTTATACTTATACTATCTATAATAATTTACTTTTAAATGATATATTTTCAAAGATAGGTTAATAAGAAAATTATAGTAAAAAATATATTATACCGGTCAAAATTATATGTGGCTATTTTCCTGTACGCATTAACTCTCGCGGACAGTCAGAATTCAAATATTTAAGTCATAAACCATAAGCTATCAGCCCAAAAGAATCCATTCTTCTTTTTAACTTCTACAAACTACATTTAAGTTGTTTTATAATAATAATTAGTTTTAAACGGAGTATATTTTTAAGACAAGATCTATAAATTAATTATAATATGTATTATAATAATTTTATTTAGAGTGATTAAAATTATATATAAGTTTTTATTATTCTATGCTCTCTCAAAAATAGATTAAAAGTCATTAATAAGCTGTATACAAGGCAAAGCTAAAAAAACTGGCCCAAAAACCGGAGAGAAGCCTACAAGGGGAGGAAAAGGCCACAGAGGCGTCCACAGTCCAGTCCACCCACGTGTACGAACAAACAGCGGGCAGCTCCACCCGAGCCACCGCCCTCCGAAATGAGATTCTCTGCAGTCGCCGTACGCGACAGCAGAGAAAAGTCGCGGATCTGAGCCGTCGGATGGAAAAAGGACGGCTCAGATCCGTTTGCTATAGTAAAAAATACTGTAGCAGAAAACAGATCTGAGCTATCTTTTTTTAATTGGACGGTTCAGATCCACGACTTCTCTCTGCAGTCACGGGGACTGCAGAGAATCCGTTTCCCCGCCCTCCCGCCTCTGCACCCCCCAAAACCCTAGCCTCTCTCCTCTCCACCGCAGCGGCGCACAGAACCCTAGCCACGCCTCTCGAATCCCAGGCTCCGAGCCCAATGGCGTCGGCCGACGTGTTCACCAACGTCTCCTTCTCCGACGTCTCCGCCGCCTCGCCGGAGGCCGCCGGCGCCACGGCCGTGTTCGGCGGGGACGCCGCCTCTGGAGCCCCCCGCCTCGGCCTCGTCAGGCCCGGGGCGGCCGAGACGGAGCCGGCGCACGAGATCGACCTCTCTGACGCGCAGGTACGCGCCGTGATCTAAGTGATTTGGGGGGAGTGGAACTGGGGGGGTGGGGGGTCTCGACTTCATGTGGTTTCGGGAGGTGCGTGCCGTTGCCATGCGTTTGGAGAGTAAAATTTTGGGTTTTGCAGATATTTGGGCTGGGGCCGACGGAGTGGCTGTGTGTGAGCGGCGAGTCGGAGACTAAGGGCGGCGCGGAGGAGGTACTCTTCAGTTGCTTCGTTGGGTTTTTAGTTAATTTTGTGCTTCTGTTCGGTCGGATTGTACATTCTTCTGTTACTGTACCTGTTATTGAATTATGCATGTACGCAATGAGCCTTACGATATAACGATAAGTAGAAGTATCAAAAGTTCAATCCCCTCATGTATTACGCTTTGAATTATATCGTACTCAGCTCTCCCAATTTGTTGTGCTTAGATTGATTATTGCTGGGTAGGAGTTACCGAGGTAGACTGCTCAAATGAAGTTTTGGTGTAAATTTTTCTTGTGATGAACTTGATGGAAATACTAGTTGTGTAGCATGATATGAATATGGTAAATTGTATTGCAATTTGTTTTTTGGAAAACATTTTTTGGGGCACAATTTATTATAATCCTGACTTAATCAATACTAGATGAAACAATTAAGCTGGAAGGTCCCTTTTTTTGTAGTATGATCTATGTGCATGCTGTTCTTAATGTACCTTCAAATTTGTATGCAAAAGAAACTCTTGACACTTTATTTCTGCTTCCGAAGGATTTATCCTATGCTTTTGAAATGCAAAGCATAAAGTATTTTATAATTGTGCTACCTATCCTGAAATAGAGCCTAATAGAACCTTGAAAAGTTGTTACTGTGTGTCAACATAGTGTAAAGATTTTCTGCTGTGTAACACTGCCATCCTCGTAACAACTTATTGCATAAATTTCTTTACTGTGGGCTAGAGGTGAAGGTAATATGAGACTTTGTAGATCATTCTTTGGCCTTGCACATTGGAACTTTTATTGTAGTACATATTAAATGACTTCATGTTAACTCTCAATTCTTTGAGGCAGAAGTTATTTTCAAGAGCAATTAAGATTGTTCTTAGGACAGAAGCTGAGAGCAAAGCCTTCTCTCTAGCTTTTCAACGATGGAAACACCGTGTGATTAGTGCAAAAGCTGGTTTGTCCTTTCATTTCTTGTTTCAGATAATTTCAGTAGCATGTTTTGTTGCATTATTACCGAGTCATTTTCTCAATATTAGTTTTTAGAGTCTCATACAATGCATCAATTATATCTCTCCATATATGCATTATACAAAAGTGACAACAATTGCCCTTAAATACAGGTATTTTTGAGACTATACACTGACTTGCATTATGCTTTGGCATATTCTCCTAACCCTTGTCGTCTGATAAAATACCTGCATGCCATTCCCGTGCAGATTGTAATTGTGCATAATCTAATGCAAGCTCATGTTCTTAGGCATTCCTAGAACTTGCACCATTTTACTGCTTTATATCTGCACTCGCAATTACGTTGGACGATAACTGTAATGTAATGTAATTAAATTAATCCATGCACAATTAATTTCAATGCATGCTAATTTTTTAGAAGACGCATTAAGACTCTGCACATCTCTGGTAGATCTTGGTTCTATGGCGTTTTTTGTAGTGCACCAGCTTGTTTTCCTCTGTTCATATTTTTTCTCTACCAGAGGAATTATTTGTGATCAAGAAAGTGGCAACTGAGAAATAGCTATGACTTATTCATCTCATAATTTATGCCAGCCGTGGTTCCACAAAGTCAATATCTTTTTTTTTTCTCTTTGATGGTAAAGTGCCTTTAGATTCTTATGTTCAGTATATTTCTGCTTATATGACAGGTGAACCCTTGGAGAATGGATCAATAATTGCTTGTAAAAGCAAATTTGATACAAAAATTGAGGCATCGTCAGCAAAGATGTATTTCCACTACTATGGTCAGCTATTACATCAGCAAAATATGTTGCAAGATTTTGTGAGGACAGGTCAATATCTCTACCTATCGTTAAATACTTAAATAAAGTTACATTTGTATATAAATTTTGAGACAATGTTGACCTACATTTCACCTAAGGTTCTCAGTTATTTGATTCTGTTATCAACAGAATGGCATAAAACCCACCCTTTCTGCATAAATATAACAAGGAAGCATGCATTATTTCCCTCCAGGAACATACTATGCTGCTGTAATGGAAAACCGATCCGACTTCGAGGGTCGAGTTGTAGTTGATGTTGGAGCTGGTAGCGGTATTCTTTCGCTATTTGCTGTGCAGGTGTGCTTTAACCTTCTTCATGGTTTCTTTTGACTTCTGTGTGTGATACTCTGATAAAACATAAGATATGCTGTTTGGCATGTTAATGTCAGGCTGGTGCCAAACATGTCTATGCAGTTGAGGCATCTGAAATGGCTGAACACGCTCAGCGGCTTATTTCTGGAAACCCATCTCTCGGACAACGGATCACGGTTTGTTTTGTATCGGTTGGATCTGTTCCTTTCCAGACTTACCTTTAACCCTCAGCTGAAACCGTATCCCCCTCCTAAATAGGTCATCAAAGGCAAAGTTGAGGAAGTTGAACTTCCAGAGAAAGCTGATATACTGATTTCCGAGCCTATGGGTATGGCTCTCTGCTATATTTTCTGGAGTACCTAGAGCCTACATGCCTGTTACTCCTGCCTGTATACCTTATATTGTTATTCCTAATTAAAAGATCTGTTATGTGTTATAACCAAGGATACAAATCTCGGAACCAAAGGAAATCCTGCACGACGGCCAGTAATGGTAACCGGTCGGTAACTAAAAAAACCAGCAAAAAACCAGTTGAAATTCAAACATTAAAATTTGAATTGGGGCTGTTTTAGAACCGGTAACTGGAACAGTTACTGCACAAAAACTGAAAAAACCACTGCAAAAAACCGGAAAACCCGCTACCAAAACCGGGAAAAGCCAGAGAAAACCGGTTATGGGTAATTAGCAATTGGAATAATACAAATATTAATTTGGAAATGACATTCTAGCTCATGGGACTGATTTTCCATAATTATTTGCAAGAGTAAAGGAGTAAAAGAGATGGAGAGAAACTCACAGATCTAGCTGCTGCTGCTCTTCTCCCCTACATTGGTGCTGCTCTTTTCTTTACTGCTGTAAAAGAGTCCAAGTCCAAGCCTCCAAGGTGCTTTCCTGGATTCCCTACTGCTCATGCTGCCCAAGGTCCTTTCCAAGATTCCAACTAATATGTACTAACTAGGCTAGATTGTCTAAAAAATGTTGGGGCTTGGGAGTACAATAATTGAAGTATACTTAGCTCATACAATAGGTAATCTAACACAGAAATACCTAAACCAACTTAGGAAGTGCATTATGCAATCATAAATTTAAATTTAAATTTGAAAAAAATTGGGCGATTTGTTTTTCTCCCGGTTCCCACCGGTTTTTCTGGTAATGGTTGGTTACCGGCCGTTTTTTCCCTGGTTATAACATTCACACTTTTTGCAGGAATTTTTTGTACGGATAATCCATTTTTTATTCAAAATTACTGAAATATACCTGCGGGAAATTTTTTTACAAAAATAGGCTCAAGTCGCCCAATGGGAGAGCGACTGAAGCCTATCGCCCAACCAGAAGCCGATTCTATCCTCGTCGCTCAACCATTGGCGCATCGCATCCATCGCCCTCCCATTGGGCGACTTTTCATGCAGTCGCCCAATGGTTGAGCGAATGGTATCAAACCTTCGCCAAAAATAGTGAAAATTGGTGGAGCTATTCTTCATACATCCAAAAGCCTTCAGAAAAAAATTGGAGCAATTTCGGCTACGGGATCAAAAGTTATAGCAGTTTCAATCGAGACCAAACAAATTTGAGTCCGCTGGGCACGGGGCTCGAGTGCGATCGCCCAACCATTGGGCGACTGCATGAAAGTCGCCCAATGGGAGGGCGACTGGATGCAATCGCCCAATGGTAGAGCGATAGGGACAGAGTCGGCTTCTGGTTGGGCGATAGGCTCCAGTCGCCCTCCCATTGGGCGACTTGAGCCTATTTTTGTAAAAAAATTTCTCGCGGGTATATTTCTGTAATTTTGAATAAAAAATGGATTATTCGTACCAAAAATTCCTTTTTGCAGCTAGGTGATGACTGATGAAAAAGTATTAGTAAGTTGCAATGTCATCTGTGTAACCTGTTATGAATAACGAGTGTATTTGTAGGCAATCTCTCCATTGTTAGAATTGTTATTCTTTTAAATGGATCCTTTGGGTTAATAAAGGCCACTGGTAATAGGATAGGTGAAATCGCTTGCATCATGCACCGTCCATTTAGTCTGTCAAAGAGTTTAATACCCAAAGTACAGCAGGTGATGTTTGAAATGATCTACTTAGAACATAAGAATTATGTGTAGCTATCTTTTCTACAGCCACCCATCTTGCGTGCCCGATTTAACTTCTGACCATCTGATCAAGCGCATATAATGGCCCAGATTCAAATTTATTTCTGCCATCTTACCTTATTTGTCATCTCAGTAGTCAGTAAATTGCATATTAGCCCTTGGATGCATTGAAAACTTCTGTGTTTTGTCTGGGCCTTTGCCTCTTGGTAGCTCTAAATGGCACAGTTAAGTTCATTGTACTTTCAAACTACTATAAAATGTACTGCTTTGGAATTTCAGATTGTTCTTTTGTATTTTCGAATACAAGATTGTAGCAGTGATGTTCATCAGTTTTGTCTAGTTTGGTTGAAAGTTAAAACATGTTGGAGGGTTTTGTTTATTCTGTGAAAGGTGTGCTATACACACACATATACTAGTAATTGGTAATGAATTAATGAGCTTGTGGGAGTCAAAAGACCAATTATAGCCTGTTTGAACTAAAGCCAAGCCATATTTGACACATAGTGGCCACTATATCCACTGAGCACCACAGCAGACTGCTATTTCCAGTATAACGGTCATGGCTGTAATAGCAGGATTGCACCCTTGGCAAGTTAGCATACTGTTATTATTCTGAAATTGCTATTGGCCACAATTGGACACATTGGTTGAGAAGTTGACCGGCCTTTCCATGAAATGTTTCGAAAGAATCAGGTGTAAATTTTTTGTCTAGTCCATTGTTTGTGATATAACGATCTTTAGTTTATTTGTATTTATTATTTTGTTCAATGTTTCTTGTGTTCCAAGTCCCAGCTTTGACAATGGACTCATGTTTTTGAGCTATAATATATTATAATTCGGTTGATTTTTTTCTGTATAAGATAATCTTTAATAATTATTTAGTACTATAATGTTTTTAGGAACCCTTTTGGTGAATGAGAGGATGCTGGAGTCCTATATTATAGCTAGAGACAGATTCCTTACTCCAGATGGTAAAATGTTTCCAACAACGGGAAGGTATGTTTCTCATCAAGAATTATTTAATTCACTCTTGATTATAATTACTTTTGGCATCTATCTCCAGTTATTCTCTGTAATCCACTTGGTGAATCAATGGACAATATGGTTTAATATTTTCCAACTATTTTCATGATTATATCTTGTGCTCGTAATTAGTCGTTTAGCATTTCTTCAGGCATGTGCATTTAGTTTATCATCTTGCCTAGTACTACCTGTTTTTTTGGATTTTCCACATTTATATGAGGCTTCCTTCTTTTGTATCCTTGTGCGATATTTATAAAATATTGCCGTGATGACTTCTCTTGATAATGGATTGGAACAGTTAAAATGTATGTAAATCTTCAATATAACATCTGTCCGTCTTAGGCGATCACATGACAAAATTATCAAGTAACCAAAGTGCATATTTTTGGATGGTCTGAGAGCAGGGTCTCCACTATCTATCTGGTTCAGTGATATGCATATCTTCTAGAAGGCTTGCTGGTGCTTTGGATCTTAAGATTGTGCGGTTGGAACAGTGTTTTGGACCTTGTAGCGAGATTTATATGCAGACCAATGGGTTGGCAATGTTGCTGCTGCTTGTTGACAATACCAGTAGTTAATCAGAAAAATATAGAGTGAATATCATTGCATACGCACTCAGTTTGACAACATGCACATTCTGGACTTGAAGTCATCTTATACGGATATACCAATGGAACACCACATTGAAAGGATATTACTTGAAAGTTCTCATTTACAGTTTTTGGAATGGGGTTGGAATATGTTTAGGAAAGCATGTACAGTTCTTTTAGAACCTCGAAGTGGGGAGTTTAATGTTTTACAAACAGTTAGGCTCACCTCTACATGTTTAATACATGAGCTCACATTGTGGGTTCTTTTAATCGGTCTTTGGTATTTCAAAATTACCCACTGCTGATTGACATCTTGAATATTTTCTAGGATTCATATGGCTCTGTTTTCCGATGAATACCTTTACGTTGAAATGGCAAACAAGGTACTAAATCACTTGCTACTCTTGCCGTACATTCTTAGAGATTATCTAGGGCTTTCTATGAGGCTTTATTAATCTTTTTTTGGCCGAATTAAAGGTTTAACCCCTTGTAAACTATCATATGCAATTAAGGAGTTCTGTTTTTGTGTTGGGCATTTACTTCTGTGTTCTTGTTTATCATTAATATAAGATGGAATAGCACCTGTTACACCCACACCTCCCACCAACTGAGCTAGGCTCAGTTCCATTGTTTTGTCTGCTTCTTGATTGATTTGTTATCAATGTTCCCAGCTTGTTTGCTTTCTTAGTACATCCTTCTCAGTTCCTTTGATGATGTCATATATTATCGCTTCCTGTCTGTCATTTCAGTCCAGTCCCAGGTCTCTCTCACATGGTGCAATCTAATAGTTGGGTTGTATGTACTTCCAGGCTCTGTTTTGGCAGCAGCATAACTTTTTCGGTGTTGATCTTAGACCTTTACATGGTTCAGCGTTTCAGGGATATTTTTCACAGGTTAGTGCTATTTGATCTTACCCATTATCATTTTGTTAGCATTTCAACTTGTTTGCAGCAAGTGATGATAAATTTGTAGTGTTGAAATGGGTGATTTTAGGTTCTCCAGAATATTCTTTTCAACAACTTTGGTAGGCACTGAGTCATCTAGCTTTGTAGTTTGCCCCGAAATTACATGGACTTCGAATTTTGGCTGATTATGGCCTTTCTGGTCTTCTAGGTCTCACTAGTAACTGGTTTCATTTGGTCCTTTGTTATTGGATCCTTGGTTTTGTGTTCATCAGGGAGAATTTAGAGGGCCTCATTGAAATACTTATCTCATGTTGTGGTCGAAAAGATCCTACTATTATCCACTACCTTTGTGTAGGCTTTAGTTTGGGAACAATGGATCATAAACTTACATAATCATAACAACTAGTGAACTGCTGAAACGAATCTAGTTCTGTTTCGACTTTTGATTCAGTGAATTGCTAAATTTAATTGGGCTCTGTTTCTGACCCAGCTCACAAGTTGGATTGAGTGTAATGAACAAATCTTCATCTATTTCATCCGTGGTGCTTGCTTAGTTCTGTACTGTAGTTCAAGCATGGCATTACTAGTCTGACTATTATTTTAGCACTTTATATGGCCCAAGAACGAGCATTATTGATTGTGTGTCTGTTTCATCTTGACAAATCTAAATATTTCTGCAATTCTCATGCAGCCTGTGGTGGATGCATTCGATCCAAGATTATTGATTTCTCCACCTACGTTTCATACACTTGATTTTACTAGCATGAAGGTAAAGATGAACTCCTGGGGATGAGATTGAAATTACATGTAAATATTCTGGAAGTTGTTTTGGTTTGTGCAAAATGTGGCCATCCTTATCTTTCTTTTTCAGGAAGACGAGCTTTATGAGATTGATATTCCTCTGAGTTTCGTAGCCTCTGTTGGCACTAGGGTGCATGGGCTTGCTTGCTGGTTTGATGTATTGTTCAACGGGAGGTTAGTATTAGTCTGGCACTGTTTATTTTTTTTGGGTTCAGTATTGGAGTATTTGTTATAGCATCTGCTTCTACCTGCTTCAATCTTAGTATGCTATTTTGTTGGATTAAACCTCTGGTATGTTATAATGCAGCACTGTGCAAAGATGGCTTACAACTGCTCCAGGCTCCGCTACGACTCACTGGTACCAACTACGATGTGTACTTTCACAGCCATTATATGTTGTGGCTGGCCAAGAAATAACAGGCCGCCTTCATCTGATGGCCCATAGTGCGCAAAGCTACACAATATACTTGACGATGTCAGGTTGGACACCCTTTTTTCATTTGTTATCACTCTTCAATCTATTGTATTTGAACTTTTGAAGCTGATGATTCTTCTGCTCTTCTGATTTTTTCTTCCGGAAGCTAAAATGTGGGGTGTGGGTGCGGAGCAAGGTGGTATCCTACAGACATCCACAGCCAAACTTGAACTCAAGGAGCCATACTACAGGTTGTCTCAACCACAACCCTATATGGTAGCACAAGACCAACAACAGCAACAGCAGTTACCATCTTTGCAGCCGCAGGTAAGTTGTTACCCTGCTTTCTAGTAATGACTCGAAGAGCAATGGGGACGTCATTTTGAACAGTTATCTTCACATAGTATGCTTCTTACATAACACTAGGGGTAAACACCGCCAAGAGAATGGCCGTGTGGTATCGGCGTAAAGAGACTATAGATGAAAATGATTTTGTTATTCCTTGCTTGGCTCCATTAGCATGCGGCAGCCCCTTTTACATAGATATGCTCCCTCTATCAGATGAAATCTAATCTCAATCATATCTCTAGCAAATAGAAACTAGTATCGTATCTCTAATAGATAGAAACTAATTTTTAACTTCCTAATAATAAACCCGTTGGGCTTAGGGCCCACCCCATGACATTGCACCCCTCCTGGATATGCAGCTCGTCCTTGAGTTGCTAGGTGGTGGCCATGGTTATAGTTCCATGTCGATAAAGTGTAGCACTTTCGGCTAAACGGTGCCTACAAAAGAAGACACTTTTTTCTTTCCTTTTCTTTTTCCCTTTTTCTTTTTTTCCGTCTCCTCTGTTTTCCTATTTATTGCCGAACATGCGTGAGGCATGGTACATGTCGACGGAAGCAGAGGTGGTGATGGCGTCGGCTCCCCGCCGGCGACAGCTTCGGTTCTCGGTGGTCGGCAGCCGGTGGAGCGTCTAAAGGTGGCGGTCGTCAGATCCACTCGCCGCCGCTCGAGGGCCGAGGCGGCGGCGTCGATCCAGCGTTAGGGTTCGGTGAGAGGCAGCGTCGATCTAGCGTCGGGGTCCGGCGAGAGGCGGCGTCGGTGAAGAGTCCGGCATCAGGGAAGAACCTGAGGCGAGGTGGCGATGCCAGATCCAGTGCAGACCTCGCCGACGGCGGCGCGAACGGGCGTGGCGAGGGCTACCTGGTCTACCGCCTGCTCGGCAACGAGGTGGGTGTGGGGCGCAGAGATCTCGGCGGCGACCCAGAGAGGCGTAGCAGCGGCAATGGCTGGACTGGCGCTGAGACGGTCGGATTCGGTCGGTAGAGCACAGATCCAGCGTAGGACGACGATGGCGGAGGGGGCCGTGGCTAGGGAAGGCGATGTGACGCCGGCGGCGGCGACGGGGCTAGGTGTTGGTGCGTCCGCGACGGAGATGATGGAGATGGTTGCGACGGCTAGGACAGCGAGGGCCTTCAATATGGTGGCGGCCATTGTTTGGGTTGGTGGTGGGGAGGGATGCGGGAAGCATGGCTATATGCGGTATTGTGGTGAGCAGAAGCCCTGGTGCGGTGGTAGAGGATGGCATGGACAAGGTGGTGGTTAGGGCGAGGCGTGATTTCTCGGAAGCATTGCCGGCGCCACTGGATGCGGAAGAAAACCGGCATGAGCCTCCACTACACGCTTTTCCAAGGCTAGCACGCGAGCAGCAAGGTCGCCTATTTTGTTGTGGACTACATCCATGCGATCGCTCAAGCTGGTGTGGTTCTCGACACAAATAGACAAATCCTTGATGGCTTCTAGGATCGTCGATAGCGCCGTTGATTTTGTGCTCCCTTCTGACCCTATCATGGTGGAATTTGCCGGCTCTGATACCAACTTGTCATGAACCTTAGATTATAGGGGTAAACACCGTCAAGAGGATGGTCGGGCGGCGTTGGATATAGGTAGAGGGAGACTATAGATGAGAATGACTTTGTTATTTCTTGTTTGGCTTTAATAACATGCGGCATCCCTCTTTATATAGATAAACTCCCCCTTAACATATAGAAACTAATCTCAATTATATCTCTAATAAATAGAAACTAATATCATATTTCTAATCATATATCTAATAGGTAGAAACTAATCTCTAACTTCCTAATAATAAATTGGTTGGGCCTAGGACCCACCCCCATGATATTTGCTATGAACCTTAGTTCATAGGGGTTAAACACCGCCGAGAGGATAGCGTGAACAAAGTGGTGGCTGGGGGCGAGGCGTGATTTCTCAGAAGCGTTGCTGGCGCCGCTGGATGCAGAAGAAAACCGGCATGAGCCTCCACTGTGCGCTTTTCCAAGGCCAGCACGCGAGCAGCAAGGTCACCCAGTTTGTTGTGGACTCCATCCACGTGATCGCTCAAACTGGCGTGGTGGTTCTCGACGCGGACAGACAAATCCTTGATGGTTTCCAGGATCGTTGATAGCGCCGTTGATTTTTCGCTCCCTTTTGACCCTATCTTGGCGGAATTTGCCAGCTCTGATACCAAATTGTTATGAGCCTTAGTTTATACAGGGTAAACACCGCCGAGGGCAGTGTCGGCGTAGAGGGAGAGGGAGACTATATATGAAAATAACTTTGTTATTTCCTGCGTGGCTCCAATAGCACTTGGACGTCTTTTTGAACAGCTATCTTCACGTAGTATATTGTATATATAACTGATTCTGACGGAACTGAGAACACTAAGAGATCACCATATGCCTCATCCTCTGCCAAGGCACATAATTCTGTACTTTAACCTTGGCAGTAGTCACTTTGGCTTTTATGGACACCCATGCATGAGATTAAGGGCCAGTTTGCGGTTGCTGTGCTGCACTGCGCTGCACTGTGGAATCTAGTTAGTTATAGGAATCTTTACTATTTGTAGTAAGATTTTTCTGTTATAGCTCAAAAGAAAGATGCTTTTAACTAGCTGCGATGCCCAAAAGTAGAATAAAAAAGTGCTATTTTAAAAAGCCACCGTAATGCCAAATAGAGCCTAACACGCTCATACTGGTCTTTTAAGGCTTTTCCGTAAGTAGCAGCCTTATTCTTACCTCAAGTTGCTTGAAAGAAAAACTCTTGTCAGTGTAGTTTCCTACCTAGCTTGTTCTAAGTCAGGAAAAAGGAGGAGAGTTGTGTTAGGCTCCGCGAGTCAACGTAAAAAATCAAGCCACTTTTTCCTAGAATGAAACCTAAAATAGCCTACCTCAGCTTATTTGGACAAAAGACTTTGTTGTTGTTGTTGAAGTTGCATGAAAGAAACTGTAAATCAAAACCCTGTTGCTATATGGTGGGGTAGTGATCTGACTTCGGATTGATTCATGCAATAAATGGGTTAGGATCACAATGCACAAAATTAATTTATCTGACCTCAGCCGTTGCTCTTTGGCACTAGATCCCAGTGATTAGGGTCCACGCATAGAATGTTTGTTTGTGGATAGAGTAAGATGATGTTTTTAATAAGTACTACCTATGGGTTAGTCTGGTGCAAGGATACAAATCTCGGAACCATAGGAAAACCCGTTCGGCGGCCGCTAACGGTAAACGGCCGGTAACCGGAAAAAGCGGCGAAAAAAACCTGTTGAAATTCGAGTATTAAAATTTGAATTGAGGCTGTTTTAAAACCGGTAACTGGAACGGTTATTTCGGTTACCACGCAAAAATTGCTACCAAAATATGGAAAAACTAGAGAAAACCGATTATGGTTAATTACAATTGGAATAATGCAAATATTAATTTGGAAATGACACAGTAGCTCATGGGACTGATTTTCCATACTATTTGCAAGAGTAAAAGAGATGGAGAGAAACTCACAGATCTAGCTGCTGCTCTTCTCCCCTACCTTGGTGCTGCTGCTCTTTTCTTTACTGCTGTAGTGTTGGACGCACTTTTCAGGATTCTCTATTGCTCATGCTGCCCAAGGTCCTTTCCAAGATTTCAACATGCATGTACTAGCTAGGTTAGATTGTCTAAAAAATATTGGGACTTGGGAGGACAATAGTTGAAGCAAATTTAGCTCATACAATAGGTACTCTAGCTAAAAAGATCTAAACATGCAGTCATAAATTTAAATTTGAAAAAATTCGGATAGTTTTTCCTCCCGGTTCCCTCCGATTTTTTCGGTAACCGTCGGTTTTTCCCCTGGTCTGGTGTCACAATTGTCTGAGCTTTCAAGCTGTATTTCTTCGCAACGTCACTGCATCTGACCTTTTTATGTTTACGTCCTCAATAGATCTCACTAACGTTTGTATTGCAAACAGGGGTCTGGGCAGCAGATGCAAGATGGGCTTAGCCCTGGCATCACGATAGAACCAGACCAAGACTGCGGCCTTCACTAGGTAGCGCGGAAACCTGAGCTGAAATGCTTGTTTCCGGCAACGAGCTCAGGTCTGTACAACAGTGTGATCCTACACGATGTTGCTAGGCGTTTGCTGCCAACGGCTAAGATCGCATTCAATGTGTACGAGATGATCTCCAAGTTGTGCAGCAGCTGCAGCTAATTGTGCTCGCGCTTGCTCCGTTATTTAAAAGGAGTCGAAAACAATAATTGTATCTGGTTGCTGGTAAAGTTGAACAACGAGGGATGTCGAACTAGGAAGAAGGCTGTATGTTCTTATGTATTATTTATTTATTTATAAATGTATTCTTGCGTTGGGTCAACCGAGTATCGATCGATGATTAATGTGAAATGTTTGGTTTTTACTTTTGACTGCCTTGATCCTTCGTGTATATATGCTACATGCTGCATATGCTTCAGTTTTGGCGGATCAGGACGTACGGAAACAAAAATCCTCGTCAAATAGGACACTGCACTTAAATTGATCAATGATGGAACCGATGGAAAGGATTGGTTGAAAAAGAAGGTATGGCGCTTGATTCTTGGGTTGAAGACGATGACGGCAAGTAGTTGGCATACTTGTTCTCGTCTCGGTTGGGGGCGTAGATCGCCAGGCCCGTGAACCGCTGTGCTACCACCGATGAGAAGGTCCTCCATTACCCCTGAGAAGATGCTCGGAGTTGGAGGTTGCGGAAGAAGGGCATGCTCATGCCGGTAAAGCTTCTGCTGAGCCGCTGTCCACCATGAGATTAACAAGGTAGGGCAAAATCAGAGAGAGGAACGTGGCGATGGTGGCTGTGATGGAGACCCGGGGAGTGCTGGATCTGTTTTGTGTTGCGGTTAATGGCTTTTGGCTGCGTTTTTTGAGGTGGTGGCGGACTACGTTGTAACACCCCGGCTTAACCTCTGAGCTTGGAATGTTACCACTATCTTAACATGTACCATTTACATCTATTGCTGCTAGAATCCGATAGCACCTCCTCTGTTCCACTCAATGACACGATAAGCGTTAAGGCAACTGTACCCGATTTTTAACTATCAAAAGAGAGGTATAATCTACACCATATGAGGCATTTCCAACAAGACATAATTTTAATGCTAACTACCAAAGTATGCTATTAAAGTTTGATTATGTCAACTAAAGGTGATTTGTGAATTACTGTTTGCACATGAGATAAGAGGGCTATTCCCGCCCATGCATGTCGTCTCCAAATCACCTAAAAACAACAAAACAAGTCTGAAGACTCAGGAAGCACATAATAAGATAGTGATATTAATTTAGCAATTCAATCAATTTCATGACTTTAAACTGTAAATCATAATCTCTGTAACTTTATCACTTTATTTGTCACTTTCATGTAATGCAATGCGATGTGTCTGTAACTACAGTTTATACCGGTATAGCGGAGTGTTCACCTGTTGATGAACCACTCAATCATCCCATCCTCTTTCATACGGGGTCTCAATATTCACTCTCGTGGAGTTCTACCGAAATAGATCCTGTGTATGGGTGCAATGCATGATGCAACATACTTTCAATGTTGGCATTTAATCATAAGCAACACTCATCAGGGTAGTACGCAATCATGTATTTCATCTCATAAATACTATAGATGATGGCATGGAAACACGAGTAGCAAGCATTCATCATAATTCACTGTTCTACCATGCACTTACTTGTTAACTCGGCGGATGATGCGTGGACGACACCGAATCCGAACCGCCACATATACAAGCATCAACCTAGCTTAATACATCATAATCATACATGCACACATACAAACGACATCATTTCTATGCACAAATTGGCACATACAATACTATTGAATCAAACGCTTTCTCGCTATTTCCGTGGTTAGAGAACCATAGCGTTTGATGTCAAAACTTAACATAGCAACTATCTCGAGATCTAGAATCAGCATAACCTTACGTATTCTAGTTACCATAATTTAAATATTACACCATCCAAAATTCTGGTAGTATCCGACTTTGACGCCAACTTGTAGTCTGAAATGCTAAAAGTGGCGTTCCAGCCTTCTATAGAGTTTTAGCAATTACCTTAGTCAATTAGTCCATACTAATTAACATATACTAATTAATTCATACAAATAATTCATTCTCCTCATGCACTTAGCCAGAGTACCCGCTACTACTTACCGACTTTCTAATTATTCACTAAATAATAGTCGGTTGCGCATGCACCGATACAACCATTGCTACAACTACAATATTTCTCACAAATAGCACTACTTCTCTTTATATATAAATTAACAAGATCAACAGCAGCAGCACCAATTTCGCTGTCTAAACATCCATATAAATTATTCACTCCCTTTATTAATCACATACGCTAATAAGTTCTTACTCTAATCAGTCACTAATTAGTCCGGTCACTAGTTACCAACTCACTAATCAGTCACTGAACGTTGTTCGACAATTCGGCCTCTACATGATAATCTCCATAATTGATATTTTGGCTTTCTACACAAAATGATAGATAAGCAAGAAAAAATAGTTTCAGGGTATTACCCTAGCCTCGAACGAATGGATTGAGGCTCATCCATCCTTTCCTTAATCGGATCTGACAGATCAGGCGTCAGTCTAGCCCTTCTCATCTTTTTCTTTTTTCTTTTCTTCTCTCTCTCCTTCCTTTCTTTCCTCACCGCAGCACTTCTTTTTTCTTTCCTTTGGTTTGTCGGCCTCTCGACTACCTCATTCTCTCCTCCCTCCCCATCCTCCTTTCTTCCTCTGAGCCGGTATAGCTGATATAGCCATATGCGATTTTAGCCGATATAGCTGAACTCGGTACAATGTGTACTATAATAGGCTTGTAGATCTCGTCTTAAAAAGACACATCGTTTAAAAGCTAGTTACTATAGCAAAAAGTGCAAAACAAAAGCATGAGCCCTACCGAATCCACCCATAATCTGACAACGCCCGTAAGAGATAGGGGTTTGCCTTTGGTGGTTAGTGTGGTATCATATGCTAGAAGAACGCGAGGTTTATGTTGGGGTTTCTCAAAAAATCGAAATAAATAGGCAATGTTTTAAAGCGGATTCTCTAAATGATCTTTCGACTCAAAAACTATATATACGGTTCGTATTAATGTCCGTCTTTTATTATTATCTTAAAAAATACAGATAAAAACTAGTAACCGTAGTAAAAAAAAACTATAGGCTGCAGGCAAAAGACAGTGTCTTTAATTTACCGGTCGAAATCACCAGGATCTTGATGATTACCCCACTTCCCACTGGTTGTAGGATCTACAATACGTACTGCAAAGACACTGAAGGCAACGGGAAGGACGGGGGGATCCGATCTGAGGGCACACGCAGGACAGCGGGAAGGCGGTAAAGATCCGACCGACACACGTGAATACGTGCGCTACGGTGCGATCACAGCGTGCATCAACGCGCCGGCGACGTTCGGTACTCGTTTTACTTTGCGTATCTTTAAAGTGGATCCAGCGAAAAACGTTTTGATAATCGTTTTACTTTGCAGATCCGCCAGCAACTGTTAGTAAGTATAAATATGAAAAATGTTACTCTACTTGGTTGGTTGAACACCTCCTGAATTTCACTGAAGAAAACAATAGAGAAGTAAACAGCACCATCACTTACTTAAACTGAACCGTTACAAATCTGATTGTCTGAAGCTTAACGTTGAAGCAAGTCGCATGCCCAAGAATCAAAAGCTGACTTGTCAAAACACGTGTCTGTGTTTGGAGATTTTTAGATTTTCATCTCGTTTCAAACATATGCAGTATATATATATATATATATATATATATATATATATATAAATATATATATATATATATATATATATATAATATCGTGTATATGTATATACGGGCATAAATGCGTTCTAATTATATTAAAAGAAAACCCAAAACTGACGAGTGCCAGCACATATCACGTCACATCCATTCCCCAACAAGAAACTTTTAGAAGCGAGCGTCGACGTCATCGGCAGGGCCCACTGTAGCCAAGCGGGAACCGAAATCTCGTTTCGGCGCACACAGATCGGCGAGTGATGTGACTAGTTTTCAATCAGTGTATTTTTAAAATAGATATATTAATTAATAATAGTATATAATATACTGATTTTAGCCATATTGATTAAATCTTTAATGATATAAAAGAATGAATTGGTGGATGTACATTTATTTTCCTTCAATCACTCTATTCCTTTAACTTTTCATCATTTTTTACTTTCCAACCGGTCAGAATAAATTTCTTCTATAGTATAATTTTTTATATATTTAATAAGTTTATATATAATTATCTTTTTCTTGTATCCATGGAGTGTTCTCAGGCCATCCCGACGGCCCCGATCAAACACCATCCTCATCGCACGGCCAGACACCTCCCCTCGCCGCCTATATAAGCCCCGTTTGGCAGAGTTCTAGCAGATTTTCTAGAGCTGGTTATCTGTAGCTCTAGGAAATCCTGGATCTAGAGTTGCAGGTATGTTAAGTGCATTTACATGACTCATTTCATTTATATTATATATTAAATAAAAATATTTAAATCACTTTAATTTAGTCAATAAATTATAGATCCAGCATATATCTCGGAGCTAGAGCTGTACCAAACAGGCCATAGTCGCATTCCCATTTCCATTCCCTCGCTTTAGCGGAGCGGAAAGAAATCGTCTCGTCTCCGCCGAGTCCGGATTCCCGACTAGGTTCGAGAAACCCCCGTTCGATTCGCGCAGCTCCGGTTTCCGAGAGATGGCGGAGCCCAACCCGCAAGTGGTAAGCAGAATTCCTCCGCTTCTCGGCTCAATTTGATGCTGCTGCGTGCGGGATCGGTGATGATGTGGCTTGTAATTTGGGTGTTTGATTGATTGATTGGCTTGCTTGCACGAGGAGAGGGAGGTGGTGGTGGAGCAGGAGGAGAAGAGGATGCCGAGGCTGAGGTACCTGGGGTTCGTACAGGTGGCGGCGGCGCACGCCGCGCTGTGCCTCGCGGGGCTCTACGCGCTGGCCAAGGACCACGCCGGCCTGGTCCGCCCCGGCGTCGACGCCGTCGAGTCGGCCGTGAAGGGCGTCGTCGGCCGCTTCCACGGCATCCCCCTCGACATCCTCGCCTTCGTCGACCGCAAGGTACGCAAATGGGCACAACCAGCCGCCGCCTCCACGATAGCATCGTCGGTTGGTTACGGTTGCCGTTGTTTCGCGGGCGCACAGTACCGCGGTTTGCTCGCCGGCCGCTGCCATGCGGCGCACGTTAGCACGGGGAGGCGCCGCGCCGCTGGGTTGCGCCGTTTCGTTTTTTTAGCGGTGCATGATTGCTCCGACGCGTGCCTGGTATGGCTAACCTGCGCCCTAGTCTTGTCAGTTTCTAGGTGCGGTTCGTGTAGTTGGGGCCTACATGGGAAGGCAAAGTTGTGGTGGAGAATTTGTCCTTGTGCCGGATTCCCGTGCTGGTTCGTGCAACCCGCCGTGTCTTGAGCGCTAGATTCCTTGGATTCCGGCGCATGCTAGCACTGGCGGAGACTCCGAGGTCGACGACGAAGTCCTTCCTGGGAAGGGGTCAAATTTGATTTGGTGTGTTCTTAGTAGAATCTAGTGTTAACCGTTGTAAATTCCAAGCATGGTGTTGGAAT
This sequence comes from Dendrocalamus sinicus, assembly GCA_036346575.1. Lineage (NCBI taxonomy): Eukaryota > Viridiplantae > Streptophyta > Magnoliopsida > Poales > Poaceae > Dendrocalamus > Dendrocalamus sinicus. The sequence goes on along the minus strand of CM070660.1, from coordinate 1,353,878 downwards.
GGATCGTGTGTTCTTGCTGACCGGCGTGAACTGACAATGGCAGGTGGATGGTACGGTGCAAGAGCTGGACCGGCACCTCCCGCCGACGCTGAAGACCGCCTCGGCGCAAGCTTGCGCGGTGGCCTGGGGCGTGCCAGAGGTGGCGAGGGAGATCACCACCGAGGTGCAGCGGTCTGGCTTGACCGGCGCTGCTCGCGCCGTGTACGGGAGGATCGAGCCGGTGGCCAAGGACCTCTACGTGCGCTACGAGCCGGCGGCGGAGCACCTCGCCGTCTCCACCTGGCGCTCGCTGAACAACCTGCCGCTGTTCCCTCAGGTGGCGCAGACCGTTGTGCCTACCGCGGCGTACTGGGCCGAGAAGTACAACAAGGCGATCACCTCTGCAGCTGAACAGGGGTACACCGTAGCACACTACCTTCCTGCCATCCCTACCGAGCGCATCGCCAAGGTCTTCGGGGAGCGCGGCGCGCCTGCGGCATCATCACCGGAGACCGAGCCTTTGACAGGTGCGGCGGCCGAGACCCAGTAGTGTCATGTGGCCATGCCGAACTCTGGTGAGGTCTGGATTGCCCTTGACCTCAACTGAATAAGACTTGGAGAGCGAGAACCAGGGCTAAAAATGGTACTACCGCTAGCCGCTTTAGACATGCGACGTTGTTGTCATGGATGATGATGCTATGATCTACTATATCTACTTTGTGTGGTGTGTGCTTTCCATGTTTTTGTATAAAGTTGCTTAATGTCGCAATCCTTGGCTAATCTAATGCAATTAGGTTTGTACTTTTCCTTCTTAAACCGATTGTGGGCGAAATTGGTGAGCTGAACTACTGGCTAGCTTCATGGCCCCGGCTGCCCGTTGTATATGCTCGTCTTGTCTAGTAAGCTGCAGAGTTCTCTGTGCTACGCCGTTTTGCTCCGGCGTCAACGCCAACGAAAATGGATGGTTTTAGTATTATCGGCAAATTGTTCCGATGAGCAACTATTCGCAATGGTTTCGTGATAGCAGCAAAACAAGCTGGAGATGTGGTAGCAGCAGATAGTGTTCATTTGTGTGTGTATTGGATCTGTTCTTTAACGGCTTTTAAAAGCTGTTTTTGGTTTTTGTTACAGTATCTAACTTCTAAACGGAGTATTTTCTTAAGATGGGATCTACAAATTAATTGTAGTACACGTTAAAAACCTAATATCTGTATCAATCAAAATCACAAGTGAGTATCTCTCTCCGTAATCTCTGTCATAAACAGTTAAAATTTAAAAAATTCAATAAAAAACTATAAGCCATAGCTATACTAAACATGTCCAAAGACTGGAGTTGTTGAGGACTAGGCGTCATTGAGGTGCTCTTGTCGCTTGCGCTCCTCTCATGCCAAAATCTTTCGGGGCCGATGGGAGATGGTACTCATCGTCGTGCCGTGCAGGTACAGGTTCAGGAAGCCAGGGCGGGTAATTTCCTCGTGTCACAGTCGCCCCGGCCCAATCGTCCTGCTATGCCGGCAGCTGTCAATTCATGTTTTCCGAAACGAAAGGAGCGGCTGTTTCTACTAGAGTACACAGCAGTTCGGATCAATCCTACGGAGCAGTACTGTGTGTGTGGAGGTTTGCCGGTTGCCGCGTACAACGCCGCCGTTTAATTGGGCCATTTCGGCGGAATAACCCGCACTGCACGCGAAGGACTTGTTTTCCAGGCCCCATACCGCCGAACAGCACGAGCGTAACTACGGCCCGTCCCAAAATCCACCCCCGTCTCCGTCCCAAAACCGAAGAAGGCCCACGGCCGACGGGCCGCGGCGCACGCGTCCGTCGCCCGCGCGTCACACGTCCTCAGCTTCCGCCTCCCGCTCGGCACACTGCAAGGGGCATCGTCGCCGCCTGCCTCGGCGCTAGGGGCGGATCGTCCCACCTGGCGAAGTCGGATGACCGTACGTAGGGGTAGATATCAAGCCAAGGATACGTTTTATTGAGTTTTTTTTCTCAAATTAGTATGGTTTAATTTAGTATCATTTTATGTATATAGTTTAGAAGTATTTTTACAAATGAGCTAACGAGCCGAGTCAAGTTGAGTTAGAGCAAAATTTAAATTAATTCAAAATCAACTCATTCTGATATTTAACTAATTAACGAGTATAATTGAATCAATTATGAACCAAGTCAATGAGCCCCACTAACAAACTTTTTTGCCACCTCGGGCTACGCAGAACTCCCATGCTGATCAGTGCTTTCTTCGTTCATGGGCAGTTTATATAGAAGTTTGTAGAGAAATACCAGCGTGTGATTTTGGCTGATATAAATAAAGCCACTACAGTGTTTACCACAATCGACTAGTAGACCCCATCTTGAAAAGACACTCTGTTTGAAAGTTAGGTACTATAGAACAAACAACTTTTAAAAACCAATACAAAAAAGACCATACATTGCACCCACGCTAAGTGAAGCAAACACACATCGGCACGCATTGCTCAACCTCTTCTCCTTGTAACCCAAGAGCTGAGGCGGGATAGACAGCGGCAGTGGGTTAATTTTGTACGGATGCTAATTTTGTATATAATATTGATTAATTTTTCTACATCTATAATTTTCCATGGATGCTAAACCATACAACTATAAATTTCTACTGATGCTAAATTTCTATAATTATATTAACTAAATTTTTAATAACTATAATATTTACTATATTTTCTATAACTATAAATTTCTACGGATGCTAATTTTCCATCACTGTGTCGACTAAATATTGAATAAAACATGAAAAATATTTACCTCAAAGAAATAGCAGAACCTTTCCTCTCTCTCCTCTTCTCTCCTCTCTTCTCTCCTCGCGCGTGCGTACACTAGAATCGCCCCTTGGCCGAGCGGTCAAATATATATCGTGTCCAGTTGCCGAATGGTTAAGCTGCAACCGCCCAACAGTTGGGCGACAACATCCAGTCGCCCTACCATTCGGCGACTGCAATTATGTTGCCAACGGCCCACTGACTGCTTTCGTGTCGTGCGGCTGTTAGGCGATAGGTTTCAGTCGTCCAACGGTTTGGCGACTAGATCCTATCCTTGTAAATTTTTTTTATACGGGTGTATTACTATAATTTCATATAAAAATAGATTATTTAAAAAAATTTCGGCGGCGCAGCCGCTAAACGATCCATGTCCGCGAAAACAACACGACAAGACGCCGCGAAAGCAGCGCCAAATCTATAATCCTAATCCTAATCCTAACCCCACCCAATTAGCGCCGCGCCGCGCCTCCCTTTCTACACCGCACCTAAGCCCCACCACCACCGGGACCCAGCCGATCGAGCCGGTGGCCGCTTCGACCCCGCGCTCGACACGTGAACGTCGGACCCGCTAAGCCAACGGCCCGCGCGCGCGCACGCATCTCGTCCCTCGCCTCGTCTGTCTCACGGTCACGGCCGCCTTTGCCTTTTGGTAAAACGCCCAAGTCGGCAGCCGTCCAAAAGCGAGAAAAGGGCTGCGGCTTAGCTTAAAAACAAAGCCGCCGTGAACCTCCAATAATTCCATGACCCGGCCGCTGCCTATATATAATCCCCACCAGTACCACCAACCCCGCGTTCCTTAAACGGAAAAGGTTTTACCCAGCCCCGTGGTTCCTCTCGCCCGTCGCGAAATTACGTTCCAGCCCTCGCGGCCGGCCCCTTCCCTTCGCCGATCCGAAGCCTTCCTCCCCGGCCGCGGGCGCGATGGTCGACACGAGGCGGAGCGCCGCCGCGAAGCGGCGGGCCTCGTCGGAGGAGGCATCGCCACCGCCGCCGGCGGCGGCTGCGGCTGCGCCGGTGGAGGCCGCTTCCCCGCCTCGGAGCCGGTCGGGGAAGCGAGCGAAGGTTGCCGTCTGGACGTGCGTGTGTCTGTATGTTGTGGATTTTTGGGGCGATTGATCTGATTTGTTGCTGTGTGGTGGTGGTAGGCTGGGAGGACGGAGGCGGCGTCGGCGGCTGCGGTCGATGTGCTGGACAGCTCGGTCGATAACCTGGATATGACGAGGTCCACGGCGGCCGTCGCGGCGTCGTCCACGCTGTCGAATTCAGGAGGTGGGGTTTTCGGTGATGAGTTGCGTCGTGGCGTCTCACGGTTCGGATATGAGGGGTTAGGGTTTGGTTCAGCTCGGGGAGATTTTTGATCGGGCTATTTTGCTGGTTCAGTGAAGAAGAAAAGGACAAGCTATCTTCGGTCAGCAGAAGGGGTGACGCTCTGGAAGACGAGGCAGGCGGCGGCAAGTGGGCGGGCTGAGGCTTGGGGCAGACTGATCTCCCAATCTTCTGAGGTCTGTTGTTGAACTTTGAATCAGTGGAAACCATGTACTCTGAAATTTGGGATTAGATTAAGAGAACCCTGTTAATAGACTATGGAGTGCAAAAATTCTGTTTTGCAATCACGTCCTTAATTGCATCTTCTGAAGTCTGTTATTGAACTTTGAATCAGTGGAAACCATGTACTCTGAAATTTGGAAGTAGGTTAAGTAAGAGAGTTCCATTAATGGACAATACAGTGCTAAAATTATATTTTGCAATCTCGTCCTGAATTACAAATTTATCTGGTGGAGAATGGAACTGCCGTAGCCTAGTTATCAAATAGTAGCAAATTTTAGTAAACAGAGCAGATTTTTAGCTGGAAATTGTTTTATTATAAAAACTATATCATGAATGGATCATTTTTTTACATATAGTGTGAAGAAATCCTTTGTTTCTAAACATTTCATACCTGTTTTTTTAATAAAAAGTTTCTTAGCTTTTCTATTTCTACCTTGGGTATTGAATAAGTAAGACCTCCAAATTTGCGTATGTATGGTGGATTATTTTTCGGCAGATAGGAATAGGTCTGCTAGAGCTCTCTACTTGTTTTTCATGACATATCATGCATGAATTCGGTTGGCAACATAGAACCATCTTGCTCTTTTAGAGCTGAAGCTAGCTTTCCTTTTCCAAAATGGAGCAAAGGTACCATTGCATCTCGACGAACAAGAGAACATGGTGTAGTTATTCTTGTTCATCCACTGCTCGCTGGCTTTGTATATTATCTAATTCCTGTTATCCAGCTGACGTGTATGTATAATGCCTTAAATCATTGTTTATTAATCATCTTGAATGTGGGTATGGTAGTCATGTAGTACTAGTAGTAACTGTTTGATATTTTCTTAATCATCATTCTTATATTTGTCTTTACCTTCAACCTCCTGTATTCGCAACTATAAATTTGTTGTTGTCCGCCTTCTCTAATTTTAGCCTGGTAGGCTAATGTCATGTTTCGATGCTAATCCTTCTCATGGTCTCCATCGAGACATTTAATTCGTCTTATGGACTTATGTCATCATCTAAGTCTGTATGCAATCATCTGGGTCTGGTTAAATCTTGAACGCTATTCTGTGAATTTTTAGTCGGAACCTCTTACATTACTCTGAAATTTCATGGTGATCTATTTGGTCCATTTGGGTGTACTCTAATCTTTATGAAACCTGATCTGTACCAGTTGGGATGAGGTTTTTCTTGATTTTGGATGGTGTTACTTGAATGCTATCATTACATGTCCCATCAAGCATCTGTCATTTCCTAGCACTCGTACACTTGGTTTGGGCTGAAATAAGGCTATATGTGCAAATGGAGACTATTTACATTTTTCTTAATGTGTCTACTGATTTGTGTTTTTTTAATGGATTGTGTTGCATGCTTGGATTTGTGATGGTGTTTGGTGCACATCTACGTGGATCATTACATTGGATCAAGTGTGGCGCAAGCCCTGTTGTTGTTGTATACATGCATAACAAATAATATTTCACAATTATACATTTTCTTAATTGTTGACATATCGCTTTTCTAGAAAAGACTAAAGAACAAACATTAGTTCTCAATGGCATACCTGTGCATTTATCTGAGTCAAAATGAAACAAAAGTTATCAAGTGGGATAGGTCAGGAGAAAAAGATACGCCAACCTTCAGGGCTAGGTGGTGCATTAATCATATAAAGGTTTGAACGGATGCTGGTGGAGGCCAAACTGGCAAATGCCACCAACCGGCCTCTTGAGAACCCCAGCCCCATTTAGTTCTATATTATTAGTATGCACCATGCAGTTATCTTACCATTTGGTTAATTGTCAACCATTATCTTTGCTTATGATCATATTCTTCTCTGTCCTGTCCAGTATCCCTCGGTTCCTATTTATCCTACCCATTTCACTGTTGGCCATGGTGGAAAATATGATTTGAGACTGACCGAGTCATCTCCTGGATCACTTGTTTGCAAACTGAAGCATGTTAAGGTATGGTTGTATTCTTAGTTTTATTTATACTCTGTTTTTCTTCCTGCCTTCTTTGTTTTTAGTTTTTGACTCAATTTTGACATCTTGTACCAGAGGGGTGCTGCCCTTGATATCTACATATCTAAAGTTGTCCATGTAAATGGGAAGGCCTTGGACAAGGCTGCTAAGGTCACCTTGATTGGAGGCGATGAAGTTATTTTTAGTTCACTCGGGAGGCATGCTTATGTATCCTTCTCTATCACCAACTGCTCTCTTTGGTGCTTATATGTATCGCTCCTATTGGTACTTGTTTAGACAAGCATGTGTTTTGGATGTTAATCTCCTTAACGTGTTGGCAGATATTTCAGAAACTTCCAGAGGAAAAATCTAGCACATCAACATTTTCTTCCTCATGTGTTATCCAGCAAGGGCAGTATCCAGTTATCAAAGGCACACCAGATCATTTAGCATCTAAAGGAGCCAAGTTGTCAGCGCCGTTTAACTTTGGAAATGGCCGCCCTCCATTGGTTCCTCACGGTGAGCCTATTTTATAACAGCTTCTTTTTCCTCTCTAAGGCCCTAATCCCTGGTAACTTTTGAGGTATTGAGCTCATAGCCTTTAGCATTCAAGATAATCATGGAAAAGGAGATGGTAGCAAACATAAGTGGGCTTCTATTTTTTAGGCTCTTGTTCCTGAAAGCTGAGCATCTTTTTTATTATTATACTGCAGTAAAAGAGAAAAGTATACGTCTAGAATAATGTCTATTTTATGTTCAATAGATACGGAGATAGTCAGCAGTTTATGTAAAACAATGGAGGAACCGAGCCAGTTTACTTCTGAAGAAAATGTACCATATGCTCAACATCAACTGTTAAAAGAGGATCTGAAGAAGGCACTTGTTAACGCAAATGATATATCGGAGTCACTTGATAGTTTTCCATATTATCTGAGGTACACACTAACAGCTTTTTTGCTATATTGTTTGCAATTATTTATTTTGGGGATGTACACGTTTTGAGCTTAAGAGAAATGAAATAGGCTCTTTTGCTGACACAAAGTGGCATTGAGTCCCTAACTTCTGTTTCGCTTATATAGTTATATGCATTGATATTATAATTCGAAGTCCCAGTAATACGACTATTTCCTAACTTCATATGTTGTTGATCTAGTGCATTGTATTGTCCTTTGTTCTATGATCTTATAATGTTTTCTCATGTACCTCACTTAATAAGCAAAAAATTCTAAATGATCTCTAGGATGTCATGTCCTTAATTGCTTAGTTGTGTAACATCATGAGGTTTGCGTTTGCAATAGCATGACTCCAGATTTAGTGACTTCATCCTACTATTGTTTTCTGGTTCATATATTCTTAAACTATAACTCAATAATACCGAATATAAACAAGGATATTGTTATCCTCATGTATTTCTCTTCATTTTTTTAGAACAGTAGGGGTCGGGAGACACTAGTAAAATAAAAATAGTTTGCGTAGTAATTTACAAGGTTCCACGGGAACCAAGGGACAGCCCAAAAGTCTATTCAGACTAACAAAACTGAAGATTACTATGTTAGTCAGTGAGCAAATAGAAAATAGCAACCAAATCCTTTTTCCTTCCTCAATCAACTAGTCCAGCTTGTCAATGCTCCAGCCAACTGTTGGGTGATTCCAGCCATTCCAAATCAACTGCTAGCATTCTTTTCCACCTGTTTTTGTTTTTTTGGGGCGGGGCGGCATCCCAAAGAGATCAGCTGGTTATTCTGCTAATTTAAGCATATCAAAAATCTAAATAGATGTGTCCCAGCACATCAGGATTCAGTTCCAGGAGTCCTGATTAAACTGACACTCAAAGGAGAGACGCACCCACTCCTGACCCCACCACATTTGCATTACGTAGGAGTGTAGGACACATTGCAGTGCTTCCACTTTGATTTTTTTTGGGGCTAAATAGCATAACTCTTTTCTTGTTTATTTACTTTCACAATGATGTCCATTTCTCTTCTCATTTGCAACTCCCCGTAACCCGTATCTTTTTTTTACAAATGTTGTGACAATAATTGCAATACAACTGCAATTCTCATTTCTAAATTCATATCTTTTGGCCAGTAAGATGTGACGGATCATGGTAGGGAGAATGATCAATTGGTCATAATGCAAGAGCATTAAATTAAATATTAGTAATGAATACTGATAACTGAAGTCTGGAGTACAATCTGCCTTTTTCTCGGTTAATAGGCCTGATACGGGGTCACCTGATCTTTTCGTCGTTGGATCAAGATATTCACATGTAGCCTCTCGAATCGTAACGATCCTCTATTGCCAATGCAAAAACGAACGCTCGTTAATTCGCAAGATCACACGGGCCGGACTTTACAACCATCAAGCGAAAGATCTATCGTGCTCTCAATTCCCAGCGGAAAAGTTGAACAATCTTAATTTGCAAGAACTAACAATTTTTTCTATTAGATTTGTTTGGCTACCCAAATCTCAAAAACATGTAAAAATGATGCCTCCAATTATCTTGTCGCTCGTACTGTTGGTTTCTCGTCCTCCAAGTTTTCTACTCGTGCGTCCCGTTTTTGATGCAGGCGCCGGCTGTGTTTGGAGTTTCCATCCACACACGCGTCTCACTTGGGCCTTGGGCCAGGCCTTTTTGTGTTTCCTTGCACACAGGTGCATGTATGCATTGATCCCATACGTGAACAATAGTTCATTTCTTCTAATGGACAGTACAATAAGTATCCCTCCTTATGTGGCACCAATTTAATTCTTATTCTGAGTGGCATCCTGAAATTACACAAAACATTCTTGTGAGGTAGTGAACATGTCATATAAATTAAAATTAAATTCACCTTAGAACGAGTTCACCTGATAGTGTTTAATACGGTTCAATAATTCTTTCCAGTTAAACAATAAATTTAACTGAAAAGTGTAATACATGAGCATATCCGTATCATCCTCTCCTTCAAGAAAAGCCGTCTTCAGCTTTTGATAACCTAGAAGTGTACTAAACAAAGAATACAACGTGCATGTTGTTAGTCGCTGGACTCTTGCTCTTGGTGATAGCAAGATCCTTACTCTCATGGAGAGGATGACACTAGGAGATGGGGCAAGTTTTCTTGTTTATTTCTCACACAATGCCATGCCAACTCGAGGGTTGGGGATACAAATTTATAGGTGAGAACCACCAAGCATATGCTACGATGCTATCCTAGATGCTGTCCTAAAGCGGTCAATATGCTGTCCTAAAGCAGATCTTGTCCTAAAAGCGATGTTGTCCTAAAGCGAATGTTGTCCTAAAAGCGAATGTTGTCCTAAAAGCAGATCTTGTCCTAAAGCAAAAGCAGATGTTGTCCTAAAAGCGATGCTATCCTAAAGCGATCAAAAAACAAAACTACCACGGCCCCACAAAGACCACGAAGAGAGACTTATTCATCATTCTCCCCTAAGTCTTGTGCGTCGTCTTGTGGGAGGGTTGAACCATCCGATCTTGGAGCGAGCTCAAGGAACTTGATCCTTCCAAGAGGCTTGGTGAGCAGATCCGCAAGGCGATCCGTGGTGTTGATGTAGCTTGCCTTGATGCTTCCTTCATCCAGCGACCTCGGATGAAATGATACTTCACCCGGATGTGCTTGCTCGTTCATGAAAAACGGGTTCTTTGCGAGGGCTAGAGCGGACTTTCGCCCACCCCGAGCTCCATCGCCTTGTGTCCCGAGGAGATCACCAAGCGCCGAGCGAGCGAGTGCCCGAGTCGGCGGTGGAAGCCGCTATGTACTCGGCCTCACACCGACAGGCCACCACCGCCGCTTGATCGATCGCCCGATGAACGAGACACTTGCCGAGGAAGAAGAGAATCCCGCTTGTGCTCTTGCCGGTGTCGATGTCGCGCGTGGTCGTTGTCATTGCCATTCGACGAAGTGTGCGCGCGGGGCACCTCGGGTAATGGAGGCCGTGGTCAAGAGTCCCCGCAACGTAGCGGATGATCCTCTTCACACCTGCGATGCTCGTCGTCGGCCGTTGCATGAACCGACTAACGAGCCGACGGAGAATGCCAAGTCCGGCCGTGTGCGGGCGAGGTAGCGAAGGCTCCCACAAGACGCCAGATCGCGTAGCGCCCGCCTCTCCGTCGCGTTGTCGCGGCTCGGCCACCTCTCCTCCATGGAGTGAGAGCGGGTTGCGATCGATGAGCCCGGCTAGCTCAACGACGCGCTTGGCGTGGCGATGCCGTCGAGCGTGATCCGGAATCATCCGGTGCACTCGATCCTAAGTAGAAGGAGAGAGACCCGTGTCACTCATCCGGAAGGTGGCCTTCATCTCTTCCTTGAATGCCGCCACCTCCGCATCCTTGGTGCCGTGATCACCAAGTCGTTGACGAGACACCCACCGCCAGGCGTTGCCGCCTTTGCCCCGCCCAGAGCTGCACCTCGTGTGCGCTCTGCTGGAACCCCATTTGCTTGAGGTGGAGTCGACAGCGTTCCACGCCCTCGGTGCGTCGCAAGCCATAGAGGGCCTTGCGCAGCGAGCACCTGCCCTCCTTGCCGGGATCGCAAATCCCGTGGTGATGCACGTGACCTCCTCCTTCAAGTCGCCGTTAAGAAATGCCGACTTGACATCCATGTGATGAACACGCCCACCTTCCCGGCGGCTAGCGCAGGAGGAGTCGCGACGGACTCCATCCGCGCGACGGCGCGGCGCCATCGGTCGACCCTCTCGCCGCACGAAGCCTCGTGCCACCAAGCGAGCCTTGTGCTTGACGATGGCGCCGGCCATCCCGCTTCGGCTTGAATACCCACTTAAGGGTGATCGCGCGGTGGCCGGCGGGAAGATCCGCCGGCTCCACGCCCGGTTCGCCGGCGGCGTCCATCTCTCGCTTCATCGCGACACGCCACGCCGCGTCTCCTCCGCCTCGGCGAAGGAGCGGGGCTCGCCGTCGTCGCATGCCAAGCGCGGCTCCGCCGCGCGGCCGCGCGCCAGTGGAGGCGGCGGCTCGCCGAGGATGTTGTCCATGGTACGATAACGCAGAGGCTCGTCGTCGTGGTAGGCGTCGACGCGGTCCTCGTCGTGGGGACAATGAGTAGCGAACTCCACCAAGCGCTGCTCATCGTGGACCGAAGCTGTTGGGGCCGATTCCGGTGGTGTGGCCACCGGTGTAGGAGAGTGGTGAGCCGGTGGTGAAGGGTGGGCGTGGCCGTGCCGAAGGTGGTGGAGCACTCGCCGGAGCCGGTGGCGAGCAAGGTGTCGAGTGGACGAGCTCGGTGAAGACGAGCCGCTAGCTCCCGCTCTCTCGAAGTGGGACGAGTCGACAACAAAGTCCACGAGTCGAGGCGAACCGTCATCCACCGCCTTGTCCCACGGCCTCGCCGCCGTCGAACACGCGCCACGCGAGATGCGGACGCGCTGTGTGTGGTGGTCAAGGATGCGAGGCCTTCGAGCCTCCGCGTAGCCGATGAACACTCCCGAGTGCTCTCGCCGCCGAGCTTGCCGATGTGGCCAAGCTCCTTGGCGAACGTGAGGGCGAAGACCCGCAAGTGGGAGACCGCCGGCTTGCGCCATGCGAGCCTCGTCACGGCGCCCTGCCGCCGAGCGCCCAGTAGGCGGCGGTTGAGGATGTAGACGGCAGTCACCACCGCTCTCCCGAAGACGGCCGGCATCCCCTCGCGCGAGGAGGGCGAGCCATCCCCACAACCGCCTCGGTTGCGCTGCTCGGACGACGCCGTTCTCGCCGCGGCATGCGGCGCGGAGTAGTGGCGCTGAATGCCTCATCGCCGTGATGACGACGCGACCACCGCCGCGGAATTCGCCGCCGTTGTTGTCTGGCGCAAAGACGCGCAGCTTGTGGCGCGCTCGCCTCGCGGCAGACTGCGTGCGCTCGATGGCGCCCGCAGCCTCTCCTTGCCGCCGAGGACCATCACCCACATGTAGCGGAGAGGTCGCCGACGAGCGGCAGGAAGTAGCGTCGTTCTCCCGGTGTGGCGGTGTCACCGCCACACAAGTCCCGTGCACGAGCTCGAGCCTCTCCTTGGCTCTGAAACTCGCCTTGGGGAAAGGCGATCGCCTCGCCGTCAACATGCGGATATCGCAGAGCCGCTCCACATGGTCAAGGCACGGCAGCCTCGCACCATTTCGTGGCACCGAGCCGCCGTGGCCTCGAAGTGAAGGTGCCCAAAGCGCTGCGTGCATCGCACGCCTCGTCGTCCCGACGAGTCGCGAGACAGAGGGTTGTGCCACTGCGACGTGAAGAGTGTAGAGTCGATTTGCGCCTCGTTACCTTGGCAAGGAGGCGGCGTCGAAGATCCCAAACCGCGGCACCGTGCTCGATCTCGACACGCGAGCCGTTCTCATCCACCGTCCCAAGCCGATGATGGAGTTCCGCAGGTCGGGGATGTAGTAGACGCGCGGTGGCGGCCGGTGCTCGCCGATCTTGGCGACGAAGACGACAGAGCCGACGCCCTTGATCTCCACGCGCGAGGCGTCGCGAACTTGCGGTGCCTCGAACGCTCGAGTCGAGCTCGAGAAGAACTCCGCCGCCGGTCATGTGGTGGGTGGCGCGGTGTCGAGGCACCACCCGTCGGTCTTGTCATTGCGGAATCGCCGCCGGAGGAGGTGTGCTTTTGGCTCATCAAGGTGGAGGAGAGACATCTGCGGCCGTGCCGCTGGAGGTAGTTCGATGCTCGCATGAGCAATGAACAGACCGGCCGCTCCTCCTCCTCGCTCGCGCGACGTGGGCTCGGCGCGTCGTGGTCGCCGACTCCTTGGCCCAATGACCAAGCTTGCGCGATTGTGGCAAGAGTCGCCTCGCTTCGCTTTGCTTGCCAAAGATCGCCATACTGGCGCTTTGCGCGCTTGCCGCGCTTGCCACTCTGCGGCGCTGTCGTGGAAGAAGGCTCTTCTTCTTGTCACCTTGGCGGCATCCCACCGCTCCCGAGCGAGGAGGAGCTTCCGCCGATGGTGACGGTCCCGGGGGCGTGGCTCATCGATGTCGGCGACCTTGAGGCGACCCGCCTCCTCGATGGTCATCGTGGAGAGGTCAGCAGAGACCCGATCGAGCGAGCCATCCGCTTGTACTTCTCGGGACGCGGCGGAAGAGCTTCTCCACGCTCTCTCTCTCATTGTAGGTGTCGTCGCCGAACCGCACCAACCGCAGCGAGTGTTGAGACGAGAGCAAAGTCATCAACGTCTTCACCGCTTGAAGGCCGTTCTCCCACTCCGCGCGTAGTGCTGCGGTGTAGACTTGCGCGCGCGCCGCCGCCGCGCGTGCCGCGGCGATGGCGTCCCAAGCCTCTTTGGCGATCCGCTTGTTGGTAGCGAAGCGCATCTCGGCGGGGATGCGGCGATGAGAGCATCCGGCGCCGTCGATCCTCGGTCGTAGTCGACGCCGCCGTCACCGGATCGCATCCCACATATGCCGCACCGAGCTTCACCTCATCACCGCGACCCACTCGGCGTAGTTGGTCTTGGTGAGGTAGGCCACCCGCCGCCGGCCGACGCCCTCGACGCGACTGGTACTCGTGGTGACCACGATCAACCGGGAGAGAGCGCGTTACTGCGAGGGCCGCGCTCTCCGTCGACCCGCACGCCGCCGCCGTGCATGCCTCCTCCAGAGCGCCACCGCCGTGCGCGCCTCTTCAGAGCGCCGCCGCCGCGTCGCGCTGTCGTGCCGCGCTCGTGGCGTCGCGCGCCGCCCATTGCGCCGTTCGCCGCTTGCTGCGCCTCCTCTCCAGCGGTGAGGGTCGCGTCGGCGCTGTCATCAATGAGCCGAGCCGCTGTTGCTGCCGTATGAGCCTTGACCTCGCTGCCGCCGACGCGCCTGCATGCCGCGCCGCCGCCGCTTCGCCTCTCGCTGCGCCGCCGCCGCGCTGCCGCCTTTGACGCTTTTTCCGCGCGCGCATGCTGCCGCCGCGCCGCTGCTCGCTGCTGCTCTGCGCGACGAGCTCGGTCGTCACGACGCCGCATGCTCGAGGCGGCCGAAGGCCGAGATCGCCTGCGGACATGGCGCGCTCTTGAGTGTTGCGTGAGAGAGGTCGCCGACGAGCCGCCACTTGTCTCGGAGAGGAGTGGCGGGGCGGCCGGAGCCGCTGCTGCACACTGGGGCTGCTGCGAGGCCGAGAAGGAGATGAGAGGAGATGCTCAGCTACAGGATACTAAGGCTCGATACCACTTGTTAGTCATTTGGACTCTTGCTCTTGGTGATAGCAAGATCCTTACTCTCATGGAGAGGATGACACTAGGAGATGGGGCAAGTTTTCTTGTTTATTTCTCACACAATGCCATGCCAACTCGAGGGTTGGGGATACAAATTTATAGGTGAGAACCAGCCAAGCATATGCTACGATGCTATCCTAGATGCTGTCCTAAAGCGGTCAATATCTGTCCTAAAAGAATCTTGTCCTAAAGCGAGATCTTTGTCCTAAAAGCAGATGTTGTCCTAAAAGCGAGATGCTGTCCTAAAGCAAAAGCAGATGCTGTCCTAAAAGCGAGATGCTATCCTAAAGCGATCAAAAAAACAAAAACTACCACACCCACAAAGACCACAATCAGAGACTTATTCATCATATAGTACATATATACAACTATGCCTTCAGTAATTACAATGTGCTAAATGGAAGGAATGTAATCGATATATATATATATATATATATATATATATATATATATATATATATATATATATATATATATATATATATATATATCGATTACATTCCTTCCATTTAGCACATTGTAATTACCTGAAGGCATAGTAAACAAAAAGAACAACATATATACTTGATATATGTATGAAACAATTATTGTGTCATTCTTGTTGTTTTGCATAAGCCAATTAGTGCAACAGCAGCTATAAGAAATATACATTGCAATATTGTCTTTCACATCATTCTCTCTCCTATGAGAAAGAGTCGTCTTCGACTTTTCTAAGTACACGGACAAGTCATTAATGCACAAAACTAGATCAACTTGTTTAAATATGGGGGAGAAAATCTTTAGTGCCTTCCATGCTTCAACTGCGCTACTCTGATTAATTGTGTATGATCGTACATCAAAAGATGAACAAGTAGGTTTATAAAATCTTTTTAAATATGAATCACTATTGTTGAAACTCATCGCATTGTAATCATGATATGACACGAAAGATTGTTTATCCAAAATATGCAATTTTAATTTAGCAGGCTCATCACATGTAATGCATATTCGGTAAATATAAAACTTATCATCCACATCATAATCTCCAATCAAATTTAACTTGTATGTGTAAGCATAGATACAAACTAGTGATTTTAGACAGGAAATTCCTACAAGGTTCTCAATCACACTAGATAGATCTCTAAAATCATCAAACATGATATAGTATAAAGAATCACTACGAGATATTCGAGTAAGAACTTTCTTATAAGTAATTAATTCCATATTATGTAAATTGACCAAAGAAATTTCATAACATGGAATTTTCGATTGAATACATGAGTTCTCACAAGTACTCTCCTTTTCACAATTAAATTCAACACCAATATGGCTACCTTTATCGTCCTCTTCAGTTGATGTATGTGCTGTTACCTTTATCGTCCTCTTCAGTTGATGTAGGTGTTATAGGTATCAAATCATCATGATGTAACAACGCGGTAGCAAGTATTTCATCTTCAACCGTGGTTATCTCCTCATCTTGGACTTCCAATGGTGCCGGTTGTTGAATGTTTAATTCCTTATCTTCAATTTCAATCTACACAATATGAGAAACATCACTAGAAGTGGATATTAATGTAGGCCCCGTTTGGCACAGCTCTAGCTCCAAGATCTATGCTGGATCTGTAGTTTGTTGACTAAATTAAAGTGATTTAAATATTTTTATTTAATATATAATATAAATGAAATGAGTCATGTAAATGCACTTAACATGCCTACAACTCTAGATTCAGGATTTCCTAGAGCTACAGATGACCAGCGAGCTAGAGCTCTGCCAAACGGGGCCGTATTAGTTTCCAATTAGTTGTTGCCACGAACTATAAGTATAGTCTTCAAACTCCCTTGTGGCATGCATCACTTCTTGATCTTTGAAAAGTTTCTGAAATATAAACACTTTCTTCATTTGCTATTCCCATTCAAGATATTCTTTTGAATCATTACTGCCATAAAAAGGGACAAAGCTATCTTGTTGTGGACGAAGTGCTCGCACAATATCATTCACGATATTTTTATGTAACACCTTCATTTATTGATTGAGCTCAATGCGGAAATCCTGCATAGCCGCCTGGAGTTGTACATGCTTAGCAATGGTGCCTAATTGGAGCTCTTGTTGCAATGTACTTCTCAATGTCGGATGTTGAAATCGAGTCACCGGGGCATTAAAAATAACTTCACTCTCATCACCATAGTTATCTTCTCCACCTGCCATGGTTAGATTGTGCAAAGGAAACACGAAGCAATAACAAAGTATATAGAGGATTAGTATAAATCACTCGATCTCACTCTTTTCTCTCACAAGTAAAGTTCTCAGCTTTCTGAAGTGAATTAAGGCCAATAAAACTTACACTTGATAGAAGATACAATAGCAACGTGATGATCAAGCGAATGTAAGAGTGTTCACAATTGCACAACAACGAATATTTAGTGGAGCTTGGTATAGAGTGTATGTCCTATGCAATTTGAAATTCTGATGTTGTAAAGTTAAGTAATAATCCAGGCTAGAATATTTTGCGTAAGTACTGATCCAAAAGGTTTAAGTGAAGTATATGAGCGCACACGCAAAGATTAATGTGACTCAATGCAAACAAAGGAATGAGCTAAAATAAAGACGATCTGAAATTGAGGATTAATTAACTCGTTTTGCACCAAATACTAGGAGAGACGCTAGCCTATTGCAATGATATGAATGTAAGGGCACAAGATTGCTCAAGAAATTAAATTACACATCTGAATTTATGGACTAAGAACTCTCCCAAATTCGGCCAACGCTTTCTTTGTTTTTTTTTGCTCAAGCCATTTTTTTTGGACGGCCGCCTTCTCTTTTTTTCAAGCCGTGGCTTCTTTTTTAATAAGGTCTCTCTTTTTTTTCCCTTTTTTTAAAGGCCGAACTAGGGCCCTGTTCTTTTCAGCTTCTAAAAGCTGCTTTTCGGCTTTTCTATAGTAACTAGCCTTTAAACGGAGTATTTTTTCAAGATAGGGTCTACTAGTTAATTGTAGTACATACTTTATTGACTTCATTTATATCGGCAAAAACCGCATGTTTCTGTTACTCTGTAATCTCTTGTATAAACAACATAAAAGTCACAAGTCGCAGTTAAAAGCCACAAGCCGCGGCCAAAAAGAACAGGCCGTAGGTTTAATTGTTCCTTTGATTTTGCATTAGCCCAAAGTTGTTCAGCAATGTGTAAAATACTCAAGAGCAACTCTAGATGCAATATTCAACAGCTAGTCTCAATGGAGCTCAAAATTAACGATGCTTTCGGCTGTCAAAGCAGAGTCCAGTTTATAGAGTCGTGCCAAGGTTAGGCTAACTAGAAAATAACGCACGACACTTTCTGGACTAACAGCAACAAGCAGTCGTTCTGGCCGGATGCGACAGAGGGACTTGTAGTCTACGCGGCACATAGAACTCGGATGAGATAATTGGAAACAACCAGATTACCGATAGCTGATCAGGTGGAACAAGTCGACTTGGAGTCCTCAGGTGAATCTCCTAGTGAGTTCGGCTTAGCAGGTAGAGAACACCAACCAATCTGCACGTGATGGCCTTCTTCCAAAGAAATCGGCAGCAAGAAGCCAACAACCCCATGTGATGACTAGTTGTTGGACCAACACAATTGATGGCTTGCTAAGAGTTTAACTGGAAACATCTGAGACTTTCTAGCTTTGGCCGAAACTCATCAAGATGGTTTTTTTATGTGCTAATTGAGGATTCAACTAGCAAAATTTTTTTAGCATTTATATGGACAACGATTAAGTGACGCAAAGGAACATGACGATCAACATCTAAACAAAAATTCTAATGGATCAAAACTTAACGAAACTCACGAAAATAAGAGATACAAAAAAACTAGGGCTTGGATTTTTTGTTGTAATTTTCAAGTTATGGACTATAGGACAGAAATAAATCAATTTGAAAATAAGGGTAAATAATCCTACCGAGGAAACCGTGCTTTGATGCCAAGATGATACGGGGTCGCTCGATCTTCGTGTCGTAGGATCAAGATACTCACATGTAGCCTCTCGAATCGTAGTGATCCTCCATTGCCCATGCAAGAATGAACGTTCTTTAATTTGCAAGATCACACGCGTTAGACTTCACGACCACCAAGCGAAAGCCCTATCGCGCTTCCAATTCCCAGCGGAAAGGTTGAACAATCTCAATTTGTAAAAACTTACAAATTTTTTCTATTAGATTTGTTCGGCTATCCAAATCTCAAAAACATGTAAAAATCATGCCTCCCATTATCTAGTCGCTTGTACTGTTGGCTTCTCGTCCTCCCAAGTTTTCTACTCGCGCATCCCGTTTTTGATGCAGGTGGTGGCTGTGTTTGGAGTTCCCATCCACACACGTGTCTCACTTGGGCCTTGGGCCGGGCCTTTTTTTGTTTCCTTGCACATGGGTGCAAATATGCATTGATCCCATGTGTGAACAGTAGTTCATTTCTTCTAATGGACAACACAATAAGTATTCCTCCTTATGTGGCACCAATTTAATTCTTATTCTGAGTGGCATCCGACACAAAACATTCTTGTGAGGTAGTGAACATGCCTCATATAAATTAAAATTAAATTCACCTCAAAACAAGTTCAGCTGATAATATTTAATACGGCTCAATAATTCTTTCCAGTTAAATAATAAATTTAACTGAAAAGCGTAATACATGAGCATGTCCACATCAAGGCTTGTTGAATGTTGATTGACTTCTCTAGCGGTTAAGAACTATCTTTTAACAGCTTCTCATCCTTGCAGTGAGAATACCAAAAGTGATCTCCTGTCGTCAGCATATGTAAACTTATGTTGCAAGAAAACCATCAAGTGGACAAAACATATATCTTCTCTTTGTCAACGAGTATTATTATCTGGTCCAGCAGGTACCATTCTTGCTCAAATTAATTACTGCTGTTTCAATTAGTGATTTTGTTAAGCACTATATGCATGGGATGTTGACTTAAAATAATTTACCTTTTTATAGGGTCTGAGATATACCAAGAAACATTGGTGAAAGCACTTACCAAATACTTTGGCGCTAAGCTGCTCATTGTAGATTCTTCGTTGCTGTTGGGTGTAAGCTTCTTAACCATAGCCATGCTTATTCTTTTCATCTTTTGCCAATGGACTAATATTATATTCAATAGAGTCACGACAACTCTCCAAAGGAAACACAATCATGTCTGTCTGTGACATTTGCTTTTGACATTCTACTTCAACTTTTTGTGCAACAGTGCCAGTTATACTATTTGTGTAATGCTGCTACTATTTGTTGAAAGATTGACATGTTTTTCTTTCAAAGCTTGATTTTTCAAACAAGCTGTGCCGCAGAACTGTAGTAAATTCTCAACATTTCTACTGTTTGCAAACACATCCAAAAGTTGTAGCATTAATTAATGTCACAGCAATTGAGTCGACTGATTCCTGCTTAATAAATGTTGGTATGTAAATTGGATCTAGTTGATATCTGGTTCTGGTGTAAATCTAGTGTAAATTTATAGCCTGCTTAAACATTGGCATGTGAAATGTTCATAAAAGAGTGGAGGAAGTAGGAAATTAGGAATTTTGTTGACTACTCTCTGAAAATGTCCAATAACCTAGATGATCTACAAAGAAACAAAGGTGGACAAATCAAACAGAAACTAACAAGGGGAAAAAATCCTCTTAGTCTCACTTTTCTTTGGCACTGATTGAATTGAAATAATTGAGAACTCAGGTATAATTCATTGTTTCAGGGACAGTCTTCAAAGTCAAAGGAATCAGAGTCGTACAAAAAAGGTAAGACCATGCACGCTCTTGGGTATCCATATTGCGACCTTCACTACTTTTGGCCACTATTTATATGTATCGTTGTAATGGGAACTGTCAAACTGAGTATGGTGGCCTTATATTCGTCTATGATGTTACAAAATAGCAGGAGATTGTAGTATTTGTTTTTCAGAATACTTTTTATTATAATAAAACCACCTGATATAAATTGATATTCATTCCTGGCAGTACTAATGCTTCTGATGGTCTGTTCAGGTGATAGGGTGAGATACATTGGTTCACTACAATCAACAGGGATTATTCTTGAGGGACAAAGGTGCGGGCCATGCATTAAGATTGGTTTTCTAATGTACTTTCATTGAGGCATTGAGTTTTCCTGCTGCCACATGTGTGAATTTTCCAGGAATTTGTTTGAAGTAGTTTTTCCCCTCATTTACTTTGAGTACCTTTTGTGGTATAGCAGTACTAAGGGTAGGTGGTTCTATAGACAGACAAATTACTTGTGTCGTGCACAGCTGGCAAACCTATTGTGAAATATAAAAAGAAAGTGAGTTACAGTAGAAGGTTTGCACTTTGCAGTAACTTATATCTTGCATAGCTATAAGCTCTCTTATAATTCAAGGTCATATTGATCTTGATTTAGGCTCCGTTTGGAATGCAACGCATAAGAATTTCGTAGGAAGGTGCACACCCAGTATGATTTCATTCCTACGGATTTCTTGTGTTCCAAACTGGCTATACAAGCAAACCGATTTCATGGAACATTGATGACAATCATCACTAGCTCCATTCCCCCTTTGAAAATTACATATGATATTGTTCTGAATTAATTTTTGTACTTAAGTTGTATGGTCCATCGTCTCTGGTGTAATAGGTTTCTAATTGAACAAAAGACCCTGGCTGGTTTGAGTTTCTGCTTGTCAATTTGACTTGTGATGATGTGCGAGGGTTGCTGAACTATATGGCTTCTCTGAATTATCTATTACCTCCCCTCGTTTGCAAATGACTTCTCGGTGTTACCATTTTCATCTTTTACTTGTATCTACTGATGGTTTATGCCAAATTATACCATCCACAGAGCTCCAGATTATGGTTCACAGGGTGAAGTGCGGCTTCCTTTTGAGGAAAATGGATCCTCGAAAGTTGGAGTCAGATTCGATAAGCAGATTCCCGGGGGCATTGATCTTGGAGGCAATTGTGAGGTTGATCATGGTTTCTTCTGTTCAGGTTAGCCTCTTCGCTCTTATTCCTATCTCTTCAATAATTTATAACTAAATCATACATAGATACTGAAATTGTCATTTATAGCTATATTGTAAATTTGTAACCCACTTATTTGTGTTCATTTGTATCTCCAGTTGATTCTCTATGCCTCGATGGTCCAGGATGGGAAGATAGAGCCAAACATCCATTTGATGTAATATTTGAGGTGTGTACGGTCTTCTCGGTCTTGTTTTCATCTATATAATTCTTTTGTAATTACTTACTGGGTTCTTTATACAGTTTGCTTCTGAAGAAAGTCAGGATGATCCTCTAATCCTATTTCTGAAGGACATTGAAAAAATGTGTGGAAATAGTTACTCTTATCATGGTCTAAAGAATAAGATTGAAAATTTCCCAGCTGGTGTTTTTATTATTGGGTCTCAGACCCAGACAGACACTCGGAAAGACAAGGTACTGCTTGTAAAGATCATCTATATCCAACTCTTCTATTTTTTGTTCATTTCCATGTAGCTAACAAACAAACTGTTTTACATACAGTTAAACAACGGGTCTCCTTTTCTTTCAAAGTTCCCATACAGCCAAGCGGCAATACTTGACCTTGCGTTCCAGGTGTGTTTTTTAGTTTTGCAGAAAATACCTTGCAAATTGAAGTTGGCTTCCATTAAGGCATATCCTGTTCTACTACTACTGTAATCCTTTATGTTTAGATTCGTGCAAGCTTCATCTGGTTGCCATATGGTTAATTTGGATATTTGTAGCAATAGCCAGTGGGAGAAACAAACTTGAATAACGGAAAGTAAGTGTAGAAGATGGTTGGGTTTTTCCTACTTATTGCCATGCTAGTGTAGAACTCTTTCATACTATACCACATTGTCAGATTGTTCTGCGGAAAAGGACCCTTCTGATTTTTTTTTGTTTGTTTTGCTGTTCCCCCTTTCTAATTTGCTTAATGGACCCTTTTTGATCGATTAATTACAGGTTATGTCATATGTGTGTTGTTATGATTACACTCCACTTCTGAATGCCAATGCAGGATAGCTTTGGTCGGGTGAATGATAAAAACAAAGAGGCATTGAAGACCGCGAAGCATCTGACTAAACTTTTCCCAAATAAAGTGACAATACAAACACCACAGGTTTGCCATTTGTGTTCTTGAGTGATGTTTACTTCAAGGCCCTCTGCAAGTTTTAACTCCGAAAAGATGCTACAGGATGAATTGGAACTGTCGCAGTGGAAACAACTGTTAGACCGTGATGTTGAAATTCTGAAGGCAAAGGCTAACATTTCAAAAATCCAGTCTGTAAGTAACTAAGTATCTATGGTGAAGATAGCTTTATATATTGTAGGACCGAAATGGCGACAGAGGGGGGGTGAATGTCGATCTTTTAAAAATCGCCCCTAACAAGTATCCTTACTTAAGCTTCTTCTCCAATAGCTATGGGAGCTATGAAGATAGAAAATAAGCCCTCACTGGAAATCAAGGCAACAAGGAAAAACCAGATCCAGAAAGAAGCAGCCAAGAAAAATAAATTCAGAGCAAGTCGATCGCAGCGGTAGTATCACGAGACGAGCGGTAGTACCTTTGAGCGGTAGTACCTCTCGAGGAGCGGAAGTACCTCTGAGCGGTAGTACCTCTCGAGGAGCGGTAGTACCGCACGAAGATCGGACTTGTCCGAACGTTCCTTCGCTGCCGATCGGACTGGTCCGAACAAAACCGGTAGTACCGCTAGGACGAGCGGTAGTACCTCTCTGAGCGGTAGTACCTCTCGAGAAAATCAGCAAACAAGATTTTCAGGCTGGAACTTTGAGACTTCGGATTTTTGGCTAAAAAGAATGTTTGCTCTCAATCTTTTTGATCCAAGGCCTTACTACAACAAACTAAATAGTAAGGGGACCTTGGGAAACAAGAGAGTCAAACCAAGAAGCAAGAATTTCAGATTATGGGTAAAAATCTGAATTTTTGCACAACCCGAGCCAAAAATCAAACTACTCCCTAACCGTTGATCCTTTGGCTATGAAATTTTGAGGGTAGCTAATTAATAGCCTCTGGACTCTCCATACCAAATTTCAAGCCATCTCAACAAGGGAATCAAGAGCGACTCCAAACCCTAGAAAGCGAGTTCAAGAACAGAGGAAGGCCAAAACTGAAATCTGAGAATTAAACCAAGTTTGCTCTTCGGGAAATCGATCAAATGATCTTGTGGCACTAACTCATCATAGAGCAACCCATTTTGGTCCTTCCCAACAAGTAAGAACTCAAAGATCAAAAGCTCGAAAACAACCAAATGGAGCAACGAAGAACAGAGAGAGCACGAATGTAAGAAAACTTCAGATTCTCATTCCAAAACAAAAGAAATACAGAGGAGTCCCGATACGCATGTACATTAGAACAAGATGAAGGATTACATGACTCTCAATCCCTTTCCAATCTCTCAATCCTCAACCATGAATGCTTGGATGGGATGAAGAACTCTCTGTTCTATCTAGAACCCATCGATGAAGGACAGAGGGAGCACGACTCTGCCTCTCCAACCACTAAAGACTAAAGGAAAACCACCTCCTAAAGCCTCTTTTGACTAGGGCTAATTCTAATTCCCTCCAAGTGCTCCAGGAGGGCATGCAGCCCCTCCTCTCCTTTTATAGCGCCTGGCTAACGGGTCTCCGCCCCGTTACGCCCGCTACATCCAACGGAGCCCGCTCCCGCTTGTGCAGCCTTGCGAATTTCCGATTCGCCTCCCGCACCTTCCCGAAGCTTCGCGCTCCTTGTCGCCCACGACTCGCAACCACATCGAATCTCCGCCGTCTTCGACACATCCGACCGTTCTGACCTCAACGCCACCTGCGTCTAGTCCGGTCACCTCGTGTCTCACCACGACTCCGCCTCGATGTCCTGGTTCTCTCGCCGTTGCCCTTCGTGTCCACCATCAGTAGCTCCAGCTCCGGTTCCTTGTCTCCCGACTCGCAACCACCTCACCAGCCTCGATCATCCTCGGCGTACCCGACCGTCTGGACCTCAACACCTCCTGTGCCTAGTCCCGGTCTTTCCACGCGTCACCATGACCTAGCTCCGAAGTCCTGCAGTCACACAGACAAGAAACACATCACATAGCACCGCTCGACACATTAAGCATAAGTCAACATAAACACATCATGCTTACCCATGATGAAGTCCAAACATGTCGAAACATTAGAATATCCATTCTAAGCCCATACGACCAAGTTTGACCAAAGTCCGACCGAGCCCGATTGCCCACGCAACGACTCGACTCCGAACCATTCAAACCAAACTCAACTGACCTAAACCCTTGTCAATTACTCATCACTCTCATGGAGTCACGACCACATGGTCTCTCATATATAATTTAATTAGCTGTCTGTTTATTTGTTCTGTTATCTTTCTGACTTTAACGGTCTGTCTGTGTAACACTGTAGTGCTTAGTTGTTCTTTTGTTCGACCTGTTATTCTTTGATCTCGAACATTTTCACCAGTGCTACTATGTATGTTTCAATTTCAAGTAATTGTTTGGTTGCACATCCCTTTGCTTTAAGAATCATGAATGTTGCATAACTATAGGCATAAT
Organism: Dendrocalamus sinicus; assembly: GCA_036346575.1. Taxonomy (NCBI): domain Eukaryota; kingdom Viridiplantae; phylum Streptophyta; class Magnoliopsida; order Poales; family Poaceae; genus Dendrocalamus; species Dendrocalamus sinicus. The sequence goes on along the minus strand of CM070660.1, from coordinate 1,328,893 downwards.
GTGTATCTGTCACTGGCTGTTTCACTTTTGAGTTTTGATGTAAGTCTTTTCCTCTGGAGTTGGAAGTTGGAACAGGATAAAAGCACACGTTAAGCTGTTAACCATATTGATCATGATTGTTGTGCGAGCTTGATACAATTCCAAGAATAATTATAATATTGGGAATTTTCTTTAACTATTTTCATATGTCTGTTCGAAACTTTGGATAGATATGGCCCACATGGGGTAATTATGCATTGCCCCATGACCCATTTAGTACGAACTCTGAAAATGGATTTATCACTCCACTCAACTGCTTTTGCTGTTCCTGACTTAATATCTTGTGATTTTGCTAATGTCTTTCTGCAATTTGATGCAGTTCCTAACCCGCCATGGTCTGGAATGTACTGATGTAGAGACAACAATATGTGTTAAAGATCGAATTCTTACAAACGAATGTGAGTACAGTCCTAATTTCTATTCCTAGCCTGTGTAATTTAGTCCCTGTAGCATCATTTGTCTGCTATTTTTGTTTTCAGGTGTCGATAAAATAGTTGGTTATGCTTTGAGCCATCAATTTAAGCATTGTATGATTCCAACTCCTGGAAAGGATGTTTTACTTGCCCTTTCTGGTGAAAGGTTTCCTCTTTAACCTTGTACACTTCACAAAGTTGTGTGAGAAAGCTTCTGGTGATTATTTTACTGAAAATTGCTATACTGCAGCCTTAAGCATGGGGTTGATTTGTTGGAAAGCATGCAAAGTGACCCTAAGAAGAAGAGCACAAAGAAATCACTCAAGGTGACTTCCCTTCTTTTCTTTTTAATTGTTGAGATCACCTCATATATATCATGAGATTCATGACTATACCTGGCCAAGGGCAGCCTGGCCCAGTTTTTTGTTCAAAGCTTGTAAACATGTCAGGCTGAGCTTGGGTTTCACCTATAAGCTGATCCTAAGTCAGGAGTAAAAAATAATAATGACTTTTTTTTTTGGCTTGGGGCCTTATCACATCAATGGTGCCTACGACTTACATGCACTCGTCATTGTTAGGATGTTGCCACTGAGAATGAATTTGAAAAACGGCTTCTTAGTGATGTGATCCCTCCAGATGAGATAGGTGTTACCTTTGAGGACATTGGAGCACTAGAAAATGTCAAGGAAACTTTGAAGGAATTAGTGATGCTTCCATTGCAAAGGCCTGAGTTGTTCTCCAGAGGACAACTTATGAAGGTAGAAGGCATTCTCCAAGCTTCATAAAATTTTTTTACTATTCTTTAAAGTACTCTGCATGATCCTTCTGTGAGTCCTCTGTTTCACTTGTAACAATTTGTTCTAATTTTGCTCTTTGCCCCCTTCAAGTAAGATATCTCCCTCTCTGCGCTCTATTAATACTCAATTACTCATCCATGTTGAGTGGGTACACTCAAATGTAGCATTGGACTGCGGTCCTGCTATGGTTTGTCCATTAACTCTATTGTTTTTGTGCTTGTTAGTATTTTTTTTCAATTTGACTTTGTAAATGGCATCCTTTGTGAGTATTTTGTATCTAATAGGTTTTCTTGTTCCTTGCAACAATTATCCTTTGTGTATTTAGTATCATGTATTCCAAAATTAAATTAAAAAATCCCTGCAAACTAAAGGTAGCATGTTGAATATTACTGATATTATTTTGTTTTTCGATTTTATTACTATTTTCTTTTCCCAACTTACTCCTTGCGCAAATATAGTTCTGATTGCCTATTTTGCACTAGTCATCCTTGCACTAATATAGTTCTGATTGCCTATTTTTGCACTAGCCATGTAAAGGAATATTGCTTTTTGGTCCACCTGGTACGGGGAAGACCATGCTTGCTAAAGCTGTTGCGACAGAGGCTGGTGCTAACTTTATCAACATATCAATGTCAAGCATATCTTCAAAGGTAACCCCTTAATAGTTTACTCATCCAGATTGTTCTCATTTCGAGTACTTTTGCTGACCTCTAATTATAACAGTGGTTTGGTGAGGGAGAAAAATATGTGAAAGCTGTGTTTTCACTTGCAAGCAAAATTGCTCCTAGTGTCATTTTTGTGGATGAGGTCAGTTAACAAAATTCTTGATCATCGATGATGATATGGTTGTGATTGAATGGGCTAGCATAACAATATTTTGGCTTAAGCTGAAGAACTTTTTGCTTTCTTGCTCTCTTCCATTTTGTAGGTTGATGGTATGTTGGGTAGACGTGAGAACCCAGGGGAACATGAAGCCATGCGTAAAATGAAAAATGAATTTATGGTCAACTGGGATGGTCTGAGAACAAAAGATAAAGAACGTGTATTAGTACTTGCTGCCACTAACAGGCCATTTGATCTTGATGAGGCTGTTATTAGGAGACTCCCCAGGAGGTAATTGCTATACATCTTTATGGTCTATATTTTAATTGCACAATACATATGGTGGCGTGCCAATCAATAACTCATGCAAAAATTTTCTTTAGGTTGATGGTGAATTTGCCAGACGCGTCCAATAGAAAAAAGATTCTTAGTGTAATACTAGCGAAAGAAGAATTGGCAGATGATGTAGATCTGGAAGCACTAGCTAACTTGACTGATGGGTATTCAGGCAGTGATCTGAAGGTATTTAGTTTTATGCTGAGATTGTTTCTTTCTTGTTTTATTTCCTTTTTTAAAGATTGATAAATGATGACTACAATTATTTTTCAGAATATGTGTATTACTGCTGCACATTGCCCCATAAGGGAAATCCTTGAAAGAGAGAAGAAGGTTAGTTTTATTCTTGAAACACTTCCCTATGTGTTTTCTCAATGTCTACAGAGTAATTGTTTCTGATTTTAGTGTTTTCATTCAATGGATCTAATATAAGGAATGCTATGGAATCACTTTTTTTATGCACAGAAGAACGGTAACATAATTTAAACTACCATATCATTGGATGACCATCTGCAGAACATTAATATGTTGAATAAGTGAATAATTAATTTTCGATTGTCATTGTTAAGGTTACACCAGAAATCCAATTTATCATATATTTTCTTGTGTACCTGCAGGAGAGAACCTTAGCAGAAGCAGAAAATAGACCATTGCCTCCTCCGTATTCTAGCAGTGATGTCCGTTCCCTAAAATTGAGTGATTTCAAACATGCACATGAGCAGGTAAATATTACTGCCATTTTCACTCTTTTTTTATCACCCTGACCATAAAAGCAAAATAGGGGAGAAAAAGAAACATTAATAAGAATAGATTACACAAGATTTGATGTCCTGTGAAACTGATGAATGAGCGTCCATCTTCAAATATAACATTTGCTGACTACAGCTGTAGTGTCTAGTCTTCAAGGCTCGAGAGTATGCGATGCCAGTATTCGTATGTTCTGGGTTCTGGCGTTATAAAAAAGAGAGCCCGAATACATTCATGTGTACATTGTCGTCTGAAGTTTTGTAGTCTCCAAATTGCTGTTCGTAAACATTTGATGCTAACATAACTGGCCTCCTCTATAGGTATGTGCAAGTATATCGTCCGATTCGACAAATATGAATGAGCTTATTCAATGGAATGATCTTTATGGAGAAGGCGGATCTAGGAAGAAGACATCTCTAAGCTACTTCATGTAGCTTATTCCTAGCTTATGTACATACAGCAGAAGCATTAGCGTAAAGCCGCCGAGAAGATAGACAAGGAATAGCTCTTTTGTTGTTGTTTGTGTATAGGCTATTTCGAGCTAGTTAGTGGTAATCTTTATTGATGCCAATTCTAAGTTAGGAGAAACAGTATAGGACCTGTTTGGTCCACCATCCTCCATGAAGAACTTGAACTATCAAGCTTGTATGTAGCCTGAGCGTCAGATCGGCCAATTTATGATGGCAGCCAGTGCAATTCATTTAACCAATAGATACTGTATCTCTGCACTTAGCTGTTGGTACTCATGCCCCATTTGTTTATGCCTCGTGTTGGGATAAGAACACAAATCAGTGTCCATTCCAGAACTTGAAACCTCGTTTGTTAGCCTAAGCATAAGAACACGGCTGGATTTTAGTAAGCACGATGCACGGATTAGCATTAGAAGGTGTTCACTTAAATGGCTAAGAAAAGCGTAAAATTGATCTAATCAATTCCATACCAGCATTAAAATAAAATCATTCATAAACCAGTGCCTATCTGTTATACATGGTTACAAACCACTCGTATTCAACTCGCGGTTTGTCGAAGTCGTGAGCACATATATCTGGCGCCCTGGCCGTCTTCAAAGACAAGTTGCACGGTGGCACCTCAGGGTTACAAACTACTCGTATTCAACTCGCGGTTTGTCGCGGACGTCAGCAAATGTAGCGCTGTTTATTTTTGGCTTTTTTCCCCAAAGGCTTTTAATTAAAACTATAATGATTGTTAGTTTTTTCTAAATTATTTAATTAAAAAAAGAAAAATAAAAAAGAAACACCATTGTATATCAATAAACAACGCATTAGAAAAAGAAAAAAACAAAATTAAAAAGCTCGAAGCTAAAGTCGAAATGAACTGGCCATATTTGGTGCCTGGGCCGTCTTCAAAGACAAGTTGTGCGGAGGCATCTCGACAAAAAGAAGTTACTACTCAAAACTCTCAAAGCTCCACAGGGCTGAGCCCATGCTCTTCTACAACCTACTGCGCAACAAACGTAATACGCCAGAATCGAAATTCAGAACAAAAGAATTGCCTCTCATACGAAGAAATTAAAATATCTATATTTTGCTTCACATGGTGTGGTTCATGAGCCCGTAGACGAGCACTAGCCCCATGATGAGCAAGTGTTCAGCGTTAGGCTCCACCCCCAGGGTGAGCACGTCGTCTCCCAGCGCCACTCGACTCGCCGTCAGCTTCCTCTTCGCCTTGATCAGTTCAGAACAAACGAGCACAGCGAAATAAATCAGCTTGTTTTCCACCTCAATCAACCAGCCACGTATCATTTTTACAAAGTGTCGTATCATTTTTTACATAATTTGATTTATGTAAAACTAGTATATAATTTACGTAAAAATGTCATGCAAAAAAGAATAATATGTATTGGAACATTCCTCAATATATTACATTACATGCTAATAACTAATGCGCAAACAAGTGGACATATATAGATATGCAGTTAATTTGTTCCTCATTTTTACAAAGTGCCGTATCATTTTTTACATATTTTGATTTGTGTAAAATTAATATATAATTTATGTAAAAATGTCATGCAGAAAAGAATAATATGTATTAGAGCATTCCTTATTATATTACATTATATGCTAATAACTAATGAGCAAACTAGTAGACATATATAGATATACATCTAACGTTTAAATAATTATGTATTCTTTAACAAAATAATACTCGAATAGGAGTGGAGACGATAAAGTGATTACATCCATTGGATTTAGATATGAGGAATTAAAATTTGAGTACTATTTATTAACAAATCACTCACATATTCCGTAGACACCAACTTGCATTGGGGAGAAACGTCAACTTATGAGTGTGGGAGAGAGAGGGTGTTGAAAATATAAGCACATGTAGGTTCAATTTATTCCATAAATAAATCATGACATCACGCACGCAAAATAACAGAATCATCACAGGCATAAAAGATCTAGACATGTAAACCAGGAAACTATACATGACTAGATCTAATACGGAGAACATGACCGTATTACGCATCGACGATTCTCGCTCGTTTGGTTTATCGATGTTGACGCCGCAGAACGGTGCGAGATGACACGGTCGATGACGACTCGCCAAGCCGAACGACGAGGAAGACGAGCGAGTTACAAAGCAGCGCGCGCGCGCAGAGCGCTTCCAAAAACCTTATTCGCCTCTCCGGTGCAGGACTTGAAGGCGACGGTTCCGAGACTGCTCTCCCGAACGAGCGGCACGACGGCGAACGGACGGAGTAGACTACGTGGGACGGCGCAGCACAATGGAGGAGGCAAAACCTAGATTGATTTTCGCTATATCGTATGGAGACGGCGACTCAAGATTTGTAGAAGAATCAGACGCGTGATCGGGACGCCGCACGTTCTCCATAACTCAGAATCAAACGGATTAGTCACGCGTATCCGATCCGGATTCACCGCCACTCAAAACAGCAAAATAAAACTGCAAAAGAAAGCCGCGTCTGCGCAAGCACCTAGAGCCGATTTTGGCGGACCATTCACGCAGGTGCCACGCGCCCACACCCCCCGCCCCGCCCGGCGAGGCGAGGCGAGCGAGCGCGTGATCCTCTAGTTCTCTCCCACACATACCTCAAGTGGCTAGGAGTGCACCATCCCTTTTAAGGTGGTCTTCCTCTCCTAGAACTAGCAATGTGGTACTAAAGTTCACATGCATGCCTCCTTTGCATGAGTGGGCCTTTGAGATTTTAGGAATTATTCTTTTATATGGGCTTGGCCCACATAATCCAACAGAGGGGAATAGAGAATTATGAGATTTATTGCTTAAACTCACATATAGATATCATCCACTAAAGTAGTAATGTATTGATGATGTTAAAGAGGTATGAACATAGCTTGAGATAGACATACACCACCAGCCCGACACTGCTATCTTCCTTTTATTGACAGGGCACAAGGAGAACATACACCACGCGCGCGCACACCCCACTACACACATATACTACACACGCACCTATACTTACATATCTACTATAACACACTAGAAAATTTTGTAAAGACTATATATAGCCTCACGGATCATAGGCATAGATTTCTCATCAAACGCGCGCACGTATGTAACCACCTGAAACCGAATCACCAGTTCGGCACGGCCGCCTCCCGCCACTGGCCCTTGCCGCAGAGCCGCGCCATCCTCTGGAGCAGCGCGCCGATCTCCTTGGCGTCCCCGTCATTCCGCACCACCACCTCCCGCAGCTCCCTCGCGCGTCGCCTCGCCGCCTCGCACTCCTCCCCGTGCATCACCCCGCGCACCGCGCGCGCCACGTCCTCGGCCTTGAACTCACCGAACCGCTCCTGCGCCACGCGCGCGGCCGCGCCCAGCTCCGCCGCGAGGTTGGCGTTCAGCGGCTGGTCGATGTGCAGAGGCAGCGCCACCATCGGCACCCCCGCAGACAGCGACTCCAGCACTGAGCTCCACCCGCAGTGCGTCAGGAACGCGCCGCAGGAAGGGTGCGACAGGATGCGCCGCTGCGGCGCCCACCCCTCCACCACCAGCCCGCGCTCGGACGGCGCGAACCCGCTCGGCGGCGCGCGCGCCGCGCCGCGGTGATCCTCATCGGGGCTCTGCGGAAACCGCACCACCCACACGAAGCGCGCGCCGCTCAGCTCCAGCCCCCGCGCCATCTGCGCCATTTGATGCTCCGACATGAAGTACTCGCTGCCGAACGAGACGAGCACCACGGAGCCCGGCTCCTTCTCGTCGAGCCACCGTGTGACGCGGTCGGTCTCCGAGCCCGCGCCGGCGTCCCCCGAGTCGACGAGCAACGGGCCGCAGGGGATGATCTCCTTGCCGACGAGCTTGGATAGGTAGTCCATGTAATTGCGCTCGATGTCGGCGCACGTCTTGATGGCCACGAACCCCGACGAGCGCGCCAGGCTCAGCTGGAAGCGCTCGTGGTCGGGGACCAGGGCGGTGCCGTCGTCGCGGCAGACGAGCTGCGTGTACTTGGCGTCCTCGTCGGCGCCGCCGAGGCTGATGGCCTCGAAAGGGAAGGTGGTGGGCGCGCGGTCGGCCTTGAGGCAGTGGACGAAGAACGCCGTGGCGGCGGCGCTGCAGGTGCTGAAGTGGACGGCGGGGACGCCGCGCGCCGCGGCCTCGAGCGGCGCCCACGGCTGGAGGAAGTCGTAGAGCAAGACGTCCGGGCGGAGCTCGTCAAGGAGCGCGCCGAAGATCGGCGCGGCGAGGTCGCACGCGCGTTTGAGGACGGGTATGAGGCGGGATGGGAGGTGTTTGGTGGCGTGGAGCGCGGGGGGCAGGTCCGGGAGCGCGGGGAGGTGGAGCTCGACGAGCCTGATGCTGGCCGTCTGGTGGTGCGCAATGGCGGCGAGGTTGACGGGCGTGGAGACGAGGTGGACGACGACGTCGGCACCGCGGTCGCAGGTGAGGCGCTTGGCCAGCTCGAGGTAAGGGTTCACGTGGCCGTGCGCGAGCCACGGGAACATGACCACGCTCAGGCGCTCGCGCTCGGCTTGCGCCATGGCGATCGTTCCCCCGAGTCGACAAGCTGCTTAGCTAGCTAGTTTGGCTTCCAGGGAGCCGAGCGGGCGGTACGGCACCGTGGCACGCAGCTAGCTATGACCTAATGTATTTGTAGGGTTCACTCAGGGCGTGAGGTGTGAGGCACGGCGGTGGTGGTCCGGGCGGCGGCGGCATGCAGCTTCGTCATGTGGCGGTCTCCTCCGCGGCCACGCAGAGGCGCGCGCCGAGAGGCAGGCGCGTGTGAGGGACGCTTCCATCATCTTCGAGAGCCCGTGGATCCGGACGGCAAGGTCTGACGTTCAACTTCGTTTGCCACTCACACTAGTGCATGTTCTCCACGCATGCTCGAGTTTTTAAGGAGGATTTGGAACATGTACACCGTGTCGCCTTTTCTGTCCATCCGTCGGGCTGCGTGGCCCTGCGGCATGACGAAACGTGCATCGGCACATGCGCCGACGCATCACGCCTAGATGGATCCTTCCCGTATTGCCGTGTTGTTGAAGCCCAAGCTCAAATTCAAGCACAAGCCCATATTGTTGGAGCTCAACTGCATGTTGTTGATGGTGGGTCAAAAGATTCTTGTGAAGGGACTTCTTCCTGGCTATCAAGTTTCTCTGGCACATGGCAAGGTTTATAGTTGTGTGAACTTCTTTTTTGTTCACCTTTTTTTATAATTAGTGCAAAAGGATATATAAATTTCTATACATGAAGTTTTTTGGTTGTCCAACAAAAGTTTATGTTGATTGGCAAAAGTTAAGCACCCTTGATGCACTAAATGAGGACTTTGGGAATGCGTATGTTCATGTTTCAATTGATAGAATCATTACCTCTATCCAAGGTAGCACAATCATTCGGTTATTATTTATTCCCTTTTAATTTTTTGTTCTACAGAGATGGTGAGGGGTACAGTCCAAAGGTGATGGAGTTGTTTAACTGGGCGCCCTCGTTTGATCTTGGTATTGACGAAGATGATCCACCTTTTCTGCGGTGTCAACCAGAGACAAGCTTTGTAGTATAATCTTTTTTTTTTGTTTGTACCTAAATGCATGTACTTCTAAAGGCTATGAACAATCACACAATCTGAAGCGAGATAATAATGGAAAGAAGGACAACTACACACTTGCACTCAATGTATGCTGGCTTAATTATAGGGTTTTCGCCAAGAAGCTTGATTGGATACGTTCATATCATATTTTGTTCTCAACTTCAGTTTTTTTTTGTCAGAGTTCTAACATTAATAAAGTGCTTGCTGATCAAAGTCACACAGGCGATGATCATTGTAACCCCACCCTGCCTTTTTTCCATAACCGTTGTTTAACCCTTTTTTAAAAAGAGTTGCACATGCATGCACCCTATGAAGAAGTCTTGAGTTATTGAATCCTGTCACAAAGATTGTCATGTGTGGTTCTTAACTACTCACTTAAAAACAGCATGATAACTATTTGTTTCTTGTTTTCATTTTTTGCATCTTTTTTGTCCATCTATTACTCAATCATTTTCACCCTTTTTCTATCTTTAATCTGATATGATTTCCAGGAAGCCAGAACCAAGCTATAACAGCGGCAAGTGATAGGATAAGCAAAAACTTTAAGTTCCCGTACAGTCCAAAGGTGATGGAGTTGTTTAACTGGGCGCCCTCATTTGATCTTGGTATTGATGAAGATGATCCACCTATTCTGCGGTGTCAACCAGAGACAAGCTTTGTACCCAAAGGACCAAGCAAATCAAAGCTCAACAATGTTATGGCAACTGTAGAGAGTGATCATCCAGAGACAAGCACCAAACCCGAAGCACCAAACGAAGTAGAATTGGGGAATGTTGCTGAAGTTGTACCATCTTCAATGTTTTGTTAGTTCACATTCTGGTTATGGTGTCACAGGGGGCACTGATGTAAAAGAGGTAAACATCCCTCTTCTCAGAAATAATGCATTTTCCCATGCTAAACACTTTTATCTTTTTATAAATATTTTCTTTTTTGAAGGATATCCACACTTTAAATATGGATAGCGGCAATGATGTCCAAGTCATGAATAATCCACATAAGCATAATCAGGTGTACAAAAAGAATAGAACCCTTCTAAATTTTGAGTTATGAATTTTGTTATTTATTTATCCTTTTAGCTATCGTCATTTTTTAATGTGATAATATGTTTTTTTAACATAGAGAGGAGTTATTGCTATCGATAATATTAAGACTCAAGATCCTATAGAGACCACCCCACTTGCCAAATGTGTCTCCTCTAGAATATCATCAACCTGGTAAACAAACTTTTTTCTTGTGATTATGCATGTCTTTTTTTCCATGTATAACATGATTTTTATCTTTTATGTATCCCTTCTCCCCCCTTTTTTTAAAAATAAGTATGCTATCCTTTTTGGTCTACAGGACTCCCCAGATGTTGTGATCTCTTCATGAGAAAGACTCAATCACAGATGCATTGTTATGTGCAAACAAATTGAGGAAATTTACAACAAGAATAATTCTTTTGTTAACAATGGTATAGGGTCCAGCTATGTGTCACATAGCAAAAAACCATGCCCAACATACTGTTGTTAATGTCCTTCAGCTACTCTATGACAATGTTTTGAACACCAGGAGCAGAGGAGATTCTAGGTCATCCACTTGCAAGATGCCCGTTCATGGAAAGAGAAGGCAGGTGAGGGGTAGTAGATACACTGGTCACCCATACACTAGTGGTAGTAATAGATTCATTGTGTTCATCGAAGACATGGCATCCTATCAAGCAGTAATCACCTTGCCAAAAGGAAAACATGGCAGGTTAGTGTTTTATGCACACACATTTTTTATGCATGCATTGTTTTGTCAATTATTTCTGCACATACAATTTGATCTATTGTTTTTTCTTCAGCTCCAAGGCAATCTCAGTGAAGCCCGATGGCAAAACTTGTCACATACAATTGCTTAGGGTACTCTCTCAAGCTTGAAGGCAAGGCTGACAATTTCTTGGTGAATTGCTTTTGTTGACTTCTTTTTTAGGAGAATCATCCTACCAAGTCAAAGAAGCACTTCTTTTTCAACTCAGTTGGAGTATGTCACCATCTAAATAAAATTTTGTGGAGTATGGATTTTTTTGATCCAGGAATGGAATATATTTCTGAGATCTTAAGAAATATGTGTACAAAGTTTCACGGCTTTTGGTTTAGTTGATTGAAAGTTCTATCTATTTTGGTTCTCGCGGTCGGCTAAAAACCCTGTTCGTATGAGGGATATGGTAGTACCGCAGGCTATGTAGCGGTAGTACCGCAACTCCTATTCTCCGACTACTTTGGTTTTTTACCATTCATTGGTCGTCGACTTCACTGGTCGAGGTTCGGTTTGGTTCGACCACCTTGATTTCGATCACTCATTGGTCATAGGCCACTCAGGTCATATTTTGAATTGTTATGACTACTCTGGTCATCATCTACACGATTGGTTTTCTAACCACGGCTCCTGGTCATCAACCTCGAAGGTTTCGATCACATCGGTTTTGATCGTGTTGGTTTTCGACTACTCATTGCTCCTCGACCACATTGGTCTTTCGATCGTATACTGGACATCAACCATATCGGTTTTTGATAATATTGGTTTCGATCACGTTGGTTTTTGATCACGTTGGTTTTCGACCACTCTCTGGTTGTTGACCACTTGAGTCGAATTTTGACCATGTTGGTTTCGACCACGTTGGTTACGACCACGTTAGTTCTGGACAGTTGTCTGGTCGTCGACCACCATAGTCGAAATCCGACTACGTTGATTTCTAATCAAGTTGAGCTTAACTTTGTGGGACTTCCGACCACGTAGTTGAAGTTCAACCACGTTGTTTTCTGATCGATTTTGCTCAGCTCTGAGTCTTTGGTTTTCCAGTGGGATTATTATCCTGATCTTCATAACTTTATAGCTATAGGAGTAAGAGATAAGTGAATACTTGGGGGAAAATTTTAAGGCGCCATTAATCTCATTCTGTTGCCATTTTCGATCCTACACAGTGGTTGTTAGATTTTTTTTGAGTTATTCAATTAAAAATAAAAAATAAGGAAGATAAAAAATATTTCTATATCTTCACAGGTTATACAGAGAAAAAAGAAAAGAGAGAGAGAGAAAAAATCATGTTAAAAATCAATATATTTTAAATATTTTTGACTTTTGAAAGACGGAAGGCGAATCATCCGGACTCCGGAGCTCATTCTTTTACCCAAAAGAGATTCCAAATTTCTTCCAACTTGCCTCGTCTGCCTCGTCGTATAGTACAACTACAACTCGTTTTTTATACGGCCTCATGGACCACGATTCACGAGCCCCCAGATTCAACAACCCTCAAACCACATGTGTCAATGTAACCAATGAATCTGATAATTTTTTTTTGGAAATTACATTCTAAAGGCAAGTTTTCTGCAAGATCCTTTCATCAGCTGTCTGTTTATTCTTATAAAGGCTGGTGGAGATTCAAGCTGCCCTTGAAGATTAAAGTTTTTATATGGTTGGTGTTGAAGAACAGTATCCTGACAAAAGATAATTTGTTGCATAGAGCCATAGAGGTGGGAAATGCTCCCAAAAAAATGTATGTTTTGTGGAGCTGATGAATCGATTGATCACTAGTTTTATTCTGTCCGCTGGCTAAATATATTTGGAGTGTAGTCAAATGTGCTTTCACTATTTCAGTAGATGTACAGGCGGTTCAACTGTTATGTGATAACTGGTTACATGGGTTTAGGAGTGAAAAGAATTTGGCAGCGGTTGGTTTAGCTGCAATTCTATGGTCCATATGGAAAGCAAGAAATGCAGCTTGTTTTCAAAGCAAGCAGGGCCGGGCCCATGGGCGTGCAGGCCGTGCGCCTGTACAGGGCCCCCTATCTTCTAGGGCCTCAAAAAATCGCGTACGTGGGCGCTGCCGCTTCGTATTCTCGGCTCCGAGGCACCGCTGTCATCGTGCACGAGGAGACTTGCTGGCCGCCGCCGAGAACCTCCGATCCGGGACTTTGCAGTTTGCATGCAATGCATATTGCATGATGCATGCAGCCAGCAGCCTCTGTCACCGCGTCGCGCTGGCGCTTTGCCAATTGCCATCACCATCGACGCGTCGCCGGACTTGGCGGCCTCCGCCGATAGCATCCGCCATCCGGCCCCCCGGCGGTGACTGGTGAGGCGGTCGCCGCCGTCCTCTCGCCGCCAGTCGCCAGCCATCTTCCGCCAACTCGCCGCAACCAGCGCGGACTCCATTCGTGATTCGTCGTCGACTCATTGTCCAGTGCAGGTAGGTATTCATTTTTTTTCAATTCTAATTGTATTGTACTAATTAAATCCTTCGTATGAAAGTCTAGAACTGTTTGTATAATTTTAATTTTGTTCTTTTCATCTTTTGAAGCCATGTCTTCTGCAAATCGATTTAGAAAATATGAATCCGGTTCCCAAAAACGTAAGAAGAAACAAAGAATTGAGGAGTTAACTCAATGTCAGAAAGGAGCAATGGATAGATTTATTATAAAAGAATCACAAGTGTCTTCCGGTAATCAGGCACTTGATCAAGCTCTTGCACTTGATAGTAATATTGAAAATGATCCTAGAAAATATACAGAGTTGAGGTTTCTTCAAGATTTCATTCCAAAAGAAAATATGGGTCCTCTTGAAATTCTTAAGTTTCTAAAGCGGCATGATTGTTTTCCCAATGCAGCTATTGCATATAGAATTTTATTGACCATTCCTGTGACTGTTGCATCAGCGGCGAAGCTTTTCTAAGTTGAAGCTATTGAAGTCATACTTGCGTTCTACAATGACACAAGAAAGACTTAATAGTTTGGCTACGATAGCACTTGAGAGTGGATTGCTGGAGAAGATTAATTATGAGCATATTATTGAAGATTTTATTCCAAAGAACACTAAGAGAATGATGTTATTCAAGTAAAGATTATGCAAACCAAGAGTTCAAAAGGTACTATTCTTTATATATCGCATTTGATCTGCAATACATACATTATTTTGGCTATATTTGATACTTTAGTTTAGATCTCGTTTAGAGCTTTGTACAGGACCTCTAAATTTCACGGTACGGCCCCAAGTTCCCTAGTGATCCAACACATGTATTATTCGTCGTTTGTCATTGGATTGAGTTTTGATCACGATTGCAGAAAGGAAATCGTCGAGAAATCCTGTCGGTGGCGTCACGGCGTCTATGGCGGGCGGCAGCTGAAGCTTTCAACAAGAGGCAAGGCTGGAGTTCTGGAGTGCAGCGGCTTCAGAATGGATAGAAAACTACTGAAGATGGAAGGTTAACATTGCACTAGTTCTTTAGACTGGTGTTGGCTGTGTCCACACCCTTTTGTTTTCAGTCGCCTGGAGAAGGGAGATTGGATCATATACCCTCCCTTTAGTTAGGAAATTGAGGATTTACCTTTCACATCTCAATGACACGTGGGGTCATCATAAGTCACTGATACGTGGGTCAGAAGGGTAAATCCTTAATTTCCATCTAAATGGAGGATATATGATCAATTTTTTTCTCTGGTGGAATAGATAAGCTGATAACCATGTTGTTTATTAAACAGCTTTGTCATGTACTCTAAAACTCAGCTTTCGTAACAAAGGCTGGGAGCTTGTCTCCTGATTGTAAAAAGAAAGATTCAATAATCCTGACCCAATACCAATGGGACGCAAGGAAGGAGCTATATATAAACCTAATCATCTCATAGCTCTGTTGCAGATCATCAAAAACTCAAAACACTAGTGCTCTTTTTAGAGTGGCTACTCGTAAGCAAGAGAGCCTAGTTGTAGTAGAGGGAACAGGCGATGGTCCGCTTCCGGCTCAGGTCTCCCCTCCTTTCCCTGAAGCTGGCCTTCGCCATCTCCCTCGCCGTCTCCTCCTCCCTCTCCTCGGCCGGCTCCCCGTCTCCGCCTCCGTGTCCCCAGACCGTAGCCGCCGACCTCCTCTCCGTCCTCGCAGGCCCGCGCGCCGCGGCGCGCGTGCCTGCCGGGGAGTCGGCGCGCCTGCGCTCCTGCCTCCGGTTCCTCTCCCCGGTCAACCCCGCCGCCGCTAAGGCCTCTTCTTGGAGGGGCTCCCGGAAGGTCCTTCTGGAAGGCTGTGATGCGGCTGAGGCGGATGAGATGGTGATGTGGCCGCCGGTCCCGGTCTTGGAGCTGGCGCGCCTCGCCGTCGACTCCGGAGGCGACCCCGGGGCCATCCACCGCGCGCTCGACCCCACCATGCTGCCGGTGAGTGCTCATTTATCTCCTTTTTCTTAATTATTTCCGAGAGGTATGTCTGTGGAATTTTGCACTGTGAGGGTCCTGAAAGTTTGGATGGATCCGATGCAATTTGAGATCTTGAGGGAAGAAAGAACTAGTGGTTTTGATTGGTACACGAGAAGTGGTGCAGTCTGCAGCTGAGAATTCAGTTTGGTTTAGGTGATCAGAAACTGGGATAGGACACTGTTCTGAATTGAGTTGAATCTTGTATATACTTGGAATAGGTACCATCATAGTGCCATTGGCTGTGTTGCTTTGCTTTGTCTTTTACAAATTGGAGTTCAGGATAGTTTTGAGTTTTATTATAGTAGGTTTGCATTTGGTTTATTGGAGGGAAGAACAGCTTGTGGAAGAAACTGTTATATTAATGCCAAGTCCCGTATTTTGAGAGTGCACACTTGATTTATTCAATAACCAATGACTGAAACCTGCTCTTGCTTTCCCTAAAAAAATCCACCATGGTAATACAATATTCCTGTTAGGTGCCCGATGTTGAGGAGTCTCAGAAGAACAAATGCCATCTCACAAGGACACCATATGGAAGGCGCTTTGCTAACAAGGTCCAGATTTCGCTCAAGTTGTAGTAGAATTTGCTTTTACTTATAGATTGGGCATTGTTCACACTTTTGCGTTATCAACAGGATATCAATTCATACTTTGCATTTTTGTTTGAATTGATTGTGGCACGAGGACCATCTGTTGGATTAAATGTATCACTGACTCGGTACGATTTGTTCCATGGACATCTTTTCCTTGCATCTGGGACAGGAAGGCTTGGAATTCTGTAAGTGCTACTAATTATCGTTTAGAATTTGCACATAAAACTTTCTAATATTTACTGTTGAGGCTTCTTTTAAATAATTATTACAAAATGTTTATATGATTAAGATATATCTGCTAGCGTCACGATTTATTGACTTAGGTATGCCAATCTGAACTTACAACCTACAACTGAATTATTAATTTATGCTGGAAATTATATTTTCTAAGCTCTTGGTAATCATGTTAATTGGGTAGTAGTAATCATTTTGATTGCAGGGTTGCGGAAATGTTCTTTCTGTCAACAAATGATCTGTAATATGCCCCCCAGAAATCTTGAATACACATGAAGTAAATTGTATTACATCTTTAGATTGGTAGGTGTTGATGACTAATGTTATGTATTAGATGCTGTAGTCATGATGTTTCTTTCTTGGTACAGGTTCCATGCTAAAGAATATCCAGCATTTGATAAGGAATTGTTTCCTTACAATTTGGGATATTGCCAGTCAGGTATGATTCTAGTCAGATGCATATGAGCTCTTAATCTGACTTTACTTCCCTCAGTGTGCATTTTATTATATTGTTTTCTTTTCTCTTTAACAGAATCTAATGTGGTATATGATGATTCTATGAATTTACGCAATATCCTTTGGTTAGCACCTTTGCCATCGAATGAGACAAAAGCATGGTTAGCACCAGGTATGCTAATTCTGAGTACTTAAAGTTGTTCATGTGTCTTCCTTGTTCCTTCTACTGAAAAGTTCTCCGAATCTGGGCTTGTGTGTAGTTAATCTCTTGAGTCCCTATTTCTGCGCATGAACTGACATTTCATGGTTAAAATTTGCAACGGCGCAGGAGTTTTAGTTGTCTTGGATGCAAACCCTGGTGGAATTATCTATCAGGATATGATACGCGATTATTCTCAAGTTGTACGAACAGTATATGAAGGTTTGATTTTATCAATCTACCTGTCACTGTGACATGCACGTGGTATCACTAAGAAGATAGATAACCTAGTTGATTTCTCAACACTTCTGCAGATGACTTCGGAGAGGTTGCCGTTGATGTCAATTATCTGAATGTTGCCAATGCAGCTCCTGTGGATAGAATTTTCATCTGCTGACATCCATCCATACGATTAGTTTTCTTCCCATGGTCTTATTTCTTTTCTGGGAAGCAGAGATCAATGTATCTGATTTCTTTAAGACATAAACTGCATACGATAGTTTTCTTCCCACGGTCTTTCTTCTTTTCTGGGAAGCAGACATCAATGTATCATTCTTTAAGAGAAGACTCAGGAAAGCAGTGATATGCTAGCTAGTTGATCGCGTCTTGTGTATATTTGAGATGCTTGGTTGATCGTAGATACTTGAGGAAGCAGTTGTCTGCTGCAAGTTGGTCTTGATCGCATCCCGTTTATGTTTTGACATGGTTATTTGATAGAAGATCTCGTCAGAAATTCATTTGAATGTATCAAAAAAAAATCCCGCATTGGAGTGGATACCGACCCCATTCATCACCATAACCAGAATCGCATAACGGCTTTACATGACCAAGACAGCATTGATACAGCCATGGTTCTCTGGGTTGTTTGTAACCTGCGCATATTTACCTGCACCACAAGAGACTGGTTTATGGAACAGGACTTGGGGCGAAGGGAAGGGCAGAAGGAGCAGAACATTCTACTGATGTCTTACCCCAAACAACTTTTCCAGCAGGGGTTACGAGACCAAGCTCGCTAACATTCACCTGAGTGGAGCGTTGTAAGGACCAATAGGACAAAGAATGGGTAACCTCAATGAATATTGACAAGCATCTAGTATTGTCAACTATAGTATCAGCTATATCAAGATTCAAGAGTGTTGGCTAATTGGCTGTAATACTAATGCAACAGATATAAGGTTTCATACAGGCAAAATACTTTGCATACCTCAACGATTGTTCCCTTTGTCATAACACCAAGAGAAGTGTACATTTGACCGTTGGGGTTTTACTTCACAGAAATTATGTCGAGGTTGAAAGTACATTTCAGTTCAGGGTGAGTCACATGAGCTTTTGTGAAACGCAGACCAGTTGGCCGAATGAACCCTTCATACTTTGGTGGCTTCCTTGTAAATCCAGGTCCAACAAAGGTGGCTTTAGTTACCATTCTTTTCCACTGCTTGGCTGCATAAGTAATATAAAAATCAGCAAAATTAGTTCACGGAATGTTTACAAAAAGCACCTTCAAACAAAACACAGGAGATGGCAGACAACACTTGCCTTGTTGCACATCGCAGTTCCTAAAAAGCACATCCAAATATAAATGGGCTAACAGCTACTAAGGAACTTAAATATATGCAATGCGTATATAGCAATGCATGCCACATGCAAATTCTGAATATTAACCAAGGTTCCATATTTATTAGCAGATCTTATTATCACTTACTTTTCCTCTTGCCAGTTGCCAGTTCACAGAACTTCGAAAATTCTGAATATTAACCAAGGTTCCCGATTTATTAACAAATCTTATTATCACTTACTTTTCCTCTTTCCAGTTCGCAGAACTTTGAACATCTCTTCATCAGCCACAGGTCTGACCTAAAAGGAGATTGATTGTGACAATATTTGTTAGTCGCTGGATTCTTGCTCTTGGTGATAGCAAGATCCTTACTCTCATCGAGAGGATAACACTTGGAGTGGGGCAATTTTCTAGGTTTATTTCTCACACAATACCATGCCAACCTGAGGGGTTGGGGATACAAATTTATAGGCTGTTAACCAGTCAAGCATATGCTAAGATGCTAGTCTAAGATGCTGTCCTAGATGCTAGTCAAGATGCTGTCCTAAAGCTAGTCTAAGATGCTGTCCTAGATGTTGTCCTATAGTCTAAGATGCTGTCCTAGATGCTAGTCAAGATACTGTCCTAAAGCTAGTCTAAGATGCTGTCCTAGAAGGGCAAAGAAACACCATGTGTCTGCAGCCCCACAAGCACCAACCAACACAGAGACTTATCCATTACTCTCCCCCTAAGTCTTGTGTGTCTCCTTGTGAGGAATCTGAGCCATCCCGATCCGGCGCGAAGCTCTGGAACTTGATCCGCCCAAGAGACTTGGTCGGAAGTCGCGAGTGGTTTTGGGTGTTGATGTAGTTGGCCGGACACTCCCTTTATCCGCATACCGATGAAGTGATACCTCACCGGATGTGCTTGCTGCGCTCATGGAAGACGTGGTTCTTCGCCAAGGCCAAGGCGGACTTGTTGCCCACCCCGAGCTCCACGCCTCCGCGTCTCGCAAGGAGATCGCCAGCGGCGAGAGCCACCACGAGCCCGAGTAGAAGCGGTAGTGCTCGCAATGTACTCGCTCGCAGCTAGACAAAGCCACCACTGCCGCTTGACCGATCGCCGGTGATCGGACATTTGTCGATGAAGTCTGACGTCCTATTGGTGCTCTTGCTCGTGTCGATGTCGCGGCGTGGTCATTGCCGGGCATGCCGATGAGGTGCGCCGCGCGGGCACCTTGGGTAGTGCAAGCCGTGAGTCGGAGGTGCCCGCGACGAGCGGAGGATCCTTTCACGGCTGCTGGTGCTCCGCCGTCGGCCATTGCATGAACCGGCCGACGAGCGACGGCGAACGCCAAGTCCGGCGCGTGTGGACAAGGTAGCGGGCGCCCACAATGCGCCGTGCTGCGTCGCGCCCACCTCCTCCGCCGTACTCACGACTCGGCTTGACCTCTCCTCCATAGGAGTGTGGGTGGGTTGCGGTCGGGAGGCCGCCTAACTCCACGATGCGCTTGGCGAGGCGGTCCGCGAAGAGAGATGCCGAGTTGTCCCGGTGGACCTCGATCCGAGGTAGAAGGAGAGGGCCCGAGGTCGCTCATCTCGAAGGTGACCTTCATCTCCGCCTTGAATGCCTCGATCTCCTCCTCCTTAGTACTGGTGATCACAAGGTCGTCGACGTAGACGCCTATCAGCAGGGCATTGCCTCCCTTGCCCCGCCGGTAGACCGCGGCCTCGTGAGCGCTCTGCTGGAATCCCATTTGCTTAAGGGTGGAGTCCAGCTTGGCATTCCAAGCTCGCGGTGCCTGCCGCAAGCCGTAGAGGGCCTTGCGCAGGCGGAGAACCTTGCTCTCCTTACCGGGGATGATGAATCCCGGCGGCTGGCGGACGTAGACCTCCTCCTTCAAGTCGCCGTTGAGGAAAGCAGACTTGACGTCCATGTGATGGACGCACCAGCCCTCCTGGGCTGCGAGGGCAAGGAGGAGACGCACAGACTCCATCCGCAACAGCGCCAAGGCATCGCCGGTCGACTCTCCCGCCGGACGGCCACGTGCCACGAGACGCGCCTTGTGCTTGATCACCTCTCCACCTCGTCTTTCTTGAGCTTGAAGACCCACTTGAGAGAGATGGCGTGGTGGCGGTGGAAGATCGCCGCCCCACGTCTTGTTTCGCCGACGGCGTCCATCTCCTCTCGCATCGCGCACGCCATGCCGCATCTCTCCGCCTCGGCGAAGGAACGAGGCTCGCCGCCGTCTGGCGAGGTGCGCTCCGCCTCGAAGTCGTGTTGCGCCGGTTCGTGGACCGGCCGCCGCCGAGGAGGTTGTCCACGAACGGTAGCGCAGCCTCGCCGCCGTGGTAGGCGCCGGCGCGATCCTCGTCGTTGGACGGAGTGGCGAACTCCACCGCGCGCCGCTCGTCGTGGGCCGCCGCCGCTGCGAGCCCGAAGGAGTAGGCGCCGGGTAGGAGAGCGAGGCGTGGCGGCGGCCTTGGCGGTGGACTCGCCGAGCTCGTGGGCTTGCCGGCCGGTGGTGGCGATGGTGAGGACTCGCCGAGGTGGTGGCGAACGAGGTGGTGGGGTAGGCGAGCTCGGTGAAGACAGAGCCGCTCCCCGCCTCCTCGAGCTTGCCGGACGTGGTTGAGCTCCTTGACGGCGCCGTGCACCAAGACACGGAGGTGGCTCACCGCGGCTTGCGCCGTGCGTGCCTCGTATGGCGCCTTGCCGCCGAGGGCCTTGGTGGGGAGCGGTTGAGCAAGTGGACGGCGATCATCACCGCCTCACCCAAGAGAATGCCGCATCCCTCTCGCTGAGGAGGCGCGGCGATGGCCACCACCGCTCGGTTGCGGCGCCGACGACGCGTGCTCGCTGCGGGTGTACGGCGCGAGAAGTGACGATGGATCCCCTCGTCGGCGCGCAAAGCGCGCGAACTCGGCCGCCGTGAACTCACCGCCGTTGTCCGTGCGTAGGACCCGAAGCTTGCGACCGCACTCGCCTCCGTAGCAGCTTGAAGGCGCTTGATGGCGTTCGCCGCGGCTGCCTTGACGTCGAGCAGGACAACCCACATGTAGCGGGACACGTCATCGACGAGGAGGAGGAAGTAGCGCTCGCCTCCAGGTGTAGCCGGTGTCACGGGCCACAGAGGTCACCGTGTACGAGCTCGGCTTCTCCTTGGCGCGAAGCTCGCTGGCGAGGGAAGGAGCCGCGCAGCTTGGTGAGGACGCAGTGTCGCAGAATCGCTCCACGTGGTCGACGTGCGGCATGCCCCGCACCATCTCCTTGCTGCCGAGCTGCCTCAGGGCCTCAAAGTTGAGGTGCCCAAAGCGTTCGTGCCACCTCCAAGCGTCGTCGTCGCAGCGGGCTACAAGACACAGAGGTTGCGCCACCTGCGCGTGAAGGACGAGGCGGTTGCTCCGCTGACCTTGACGAGGAGCCGCGGCGATGATCCCAGATGCGCAGACACCGTGCTCGATCTCCACGTGCGATCCGTTCTTATCCAGCTGTCCCAAGCTGATGATGGAGTTCCTCAACGCGGGGATGTAGTAGACACCGGTGAGCAGCCGGTGCTCGCCAGTCTTGGCGACGAAGACGGCAGAGCCGACGCCTTGATCTCCACGGCGAGGCGTCGCCGAACTTGACGGTGCCTCGAACGCTCGAGTCGAGCTCGAGAAGAACTCCGCCGCCCGGTCATGTGGTGGGTGGCGCGGTGTCGAGGCACCACCCGTCGGTCTTGTCGTTGCGGAATCGCCACCGAGGAGGGCGTGTGCTTTGGCTCGTCAAGGTAGAGGAGAGCCGCGCGGCGGTGCCGCTGGAGGTAGTTCGATGCTCGCATGAGCAATGAACGAGCCGGCTGCTCCTCCTCCGCCTGCGCGACGTGGGCCTGGCCGCGTCGTGGCTGTCAACAATCCTTGGCCCAATGACCAGGCTTGCCGCAGTTGTGGCAAGAGTCGTCTCGTGCCGGCTTTTGCTTGCCAGCGGCGCCGCCCTGGGCGCCTCCACGGTCATCACCCTCGACACGTCCTCACGCCCTTGCCTAGGCGTCTTTGCGCGGCTTGCCGCGCTTGCCACGCTTGCGGCCGCCTGTCGTGGAAGAAGGCTCCCCCTTCTTCCTGTCGCCTTGGCCGCGAGCCTCATCGCTCCGAGTGAGGAGGAGCTTCGCCAATGGTGACGGGTCCCGAGAGGCGCTGTGGCTCATCATCGCCAACGACCTTGAGGCGACTCAACGCCCTCGATCGTCATCGTGGAGAGGTCCAGCAGAGACTCGATCGAGCGAGCCATCCGCTTGTACTTCTGGGACGCAGCGGAAGAGCTTTTCCACGCTCTCTCTCGCCGTAGGTGTCGCCGCCGAACCGCACCATCTTCGCAATGAGTGTTGAGACGAGAGCAAAGTCATCAACGCCCTCACCGGCTTGAAGGCGTGTTCTCCCACTCCTGCGTAGTGCCCGCAATGTAGACTTGCGGGCGCGGTCGCTGGCGTGCGTCTTTGCGGCGATGGCGTCCCACGCCTCTTTGGCGATCCGCTTGTTGGTAAGCGAATCGCATCTCGGGCGGATCTGCAGCGATGAGAGCATCCGGCGCCGCCGATCCCGGTCGAGTCGACGTCGCCGCACGGATCGCATCCACATATGCCGCACCGAGCTTTACCTCATCACCGCAGCCCACTCGACGAGTTGGTCTTGGTGAGGTAGGCCACCGCCGCCGGGGCCGACGCCCTCGACGATACCGTACTCGTGGTGACCACACGATCGAACCGGGAGAGAGCGCCGCTGTGAAGGCCGCGCCTCCGCCGACCCGTCACGCCGCCGCCGCGTGCCTCCTCCAGAGCGCCACCGCCATGCGCGCCTCCTCCAGAGCGCCACCGCGCCGCGCGTCTCCTCCAGAGCGCCGCCGCGCGTCCGCGCGCTCGGCCGCTGCGCTGCGCTCGTGGGCGCGCGCGCCATCGCGCGCTCGCCCTCGCGCGCCGCCTCCTCTCAGCAGCTCAAGGTATGCGTCGGCATTGTCATCGCAGAGATGGAGCTGTTGTTGCCGCGCGCAGAACCTCAACCTCCGCCGCCGCTGCGACGCGCGCATCTGCCGCCGCCGCTTCCACCTCTCGCTCGGCCGCCGCCGGCTCGCCGCCGCCTTTGATGCCCTTTCGCCGCGCCGCTCGCGTTCTCGCCACGGCAAGTTCGGCTTCGCCGCGCCGCGTGCTCGAGGCGACCGAAGGCCGAGATATCTGCGGACATGGCACGCCACCGGGATCGCTGCGTGGAGAGAGCGCCTCGATGAGCCGCCGCTCGTCAACAGGGAGGGAGGAGCGAGGCGGCGCGAGCCGCTGCTATCGCTAGTTGGTGCTTCCTGCGAGGCCGAAGCGAGGCTGGAGGAGGGATTGAGCAGGAGATGCTCAGGCTACAGGATAGTACGGCTCTGATACCACTTGTTAGTCGCTGGATTCTTACTCTTGGTGATAGTAAGATCCTTACTCTCATCGAGAGGATAACACTTGGAGATGGGGCAATTTTCTAGGTTTATTTCTCACACAATGCCATGCCAACCTGAGGGATTGGGGATACAAATTTATAGGTTGTTAACCAGCCAAGCATATGCTAAGATACTAGTCTAAGATGCCGTCCTAGATGCTAGTCAAGATGCTGTCCTAAAGCTAGTCTAAGATGATGTCCTAGATGCTAGTCAAGATGCTGTCCTATAGTCTAAGATGCTGTACTAGATGCTAGTCAAGATGCTGTCCTAAAGCTAGTCTAAGATGCTGTCCTAGAAGGGCAGCAAAAACACCATGTGTTGCAGCCCCATAAGTACCAGCCAACACAGAGACTTATCCATCAATATTTAGTCAAGGTAGAAAACCACCGATTGAAACAAGCAGGCATGCGATAACATTTTGCATCGAGGATTACCTTTGGCAAAGGAACATCCTATTTGCTAGCTTTTTCCTTCCTCTTTTGCTTTATTGTGTTGCTGAGAACCTAGATTTCACGAGACATCAATGATCAATGTAACAAGAAATTTCGTTTATCACAAATTCACAATCAGCTGGCAGGGACAAGCATTTACCTTGGCACGTTGATACTGATCACGATCCAGCAGATAGGGAGGAAGAGCACCCTCTTGAACATCCTCATCAACATTCTGCCAAGAAGTTGACTCGTCATACATTTTCAGGCTGCACAGAAGCAATTGCCAGTAAGGCCCACATAAATACGACTGCGACCAGAAAGGCAGATCCTACACTGCGAGGAAAATTAATTTTCATGCTCACATCTCCTACTTGAAGTATCAACACAAGAACTGAAGGAGCAAACAGATTGCTCACATCTCCTACTTTAGTATCAATCGATACATCAACTGAGGCAGTCAACGAACATAACATAACAGCAAATAAGCACTTACGTCTTCTTCATCTGCGCCTTCTCGGCATACCGCTTCTTGGCGAACCTCTTATCATCTAGGTGATTTGGTAGGAAATATTTTGTCCCAATATTGTATCGCGTCGTTCGACCAAATTGGGCAACGACGCTGGTCCCAGACGGAATTACCCCATCCACATTAATACCACAAATCAAACACCCCTAAACGACGGGGAAGAGGCGTCGTTTCGGGGGTTTATAAGTTCGATTGGGCTGGGTGAGTATTAGCACATGGTAGTGTTTGGGTGGGCCTAACCCAAGGTTCCAAAAACCGGAACCGGAAAAAATCCCGGTCGGAGGCCGGTAACTGTAACCGGCCGGTTACCGGAAAAACCGGTAAAAAACCAGTCACAATTTAAAAATCAAAATTTGAATTTTGAGATATTTTGAAACCGGTAACCGGAAAAACCGGCCGGTAACCGGAAAACCGGAAAAAAAACCGGCCAAAATTCGAAAAATCAAAAAATTCATACCGGCCGGTTTTTTGGTTACCGGTCTCCACCGGTAAAACCGGTAACCGGCGGTTACCGGCCGGTAACCACCGGGATTTTGAACCATGGCCTAACCAATGGTATCTACTGGGCTATGAATAATGTTGCCCAATGAGGCCTGTTTTGACAATACATAATAGTTCTGTGGGCTGTGTCTTTGCTCTTATGTTGAAACATTTTGTCCACCAAAAAGAAACAATTCTATTAATTTTTAGATCATCTTCCCCCACTTAATCTGGCATAACTTCTAACAATAGATCACCATAGGTGGTAAAATCTAATTCATGTCCTCTCAAGAAACAAAAAATCTAAGATTTCACATCAAGCGACACGCCGACACAGGTCGGAATCTGAATGAACATTATATATTCCGGCAATGCAATTTCTCCACAAAAAGTTCATGCTCTTGATTTACACCGATATATGGAAGATCACAAGTCAAAATAAGAAAAATGCTTGTTACAGGATATCAATTGTACAGTCTACAGACCAGCAAATAGCATGGAGATAAAAATTCCATACGAAGCTACCTAATGACCTGGCCTCCACAAGCTTCATTTTCCTAGCGCTAGTTCTTTGGCGAGGTCTCTTGTAAGGCTGAGGGCTAGAGTGTTATGCCATGGGAAAAGAGTACGGGTAACGGGAAGTTTCCTCCGAAGATCCTGTGCACAATACACAATCAGTTACAACATATGTGAAAAACAAAGGATAGGTAAATAAAACTGCAATAATCCATCACTGTAACTATCATGTAAATTGTCAATTTGTTTACTACTGCCTCGGTGTACCTTGAAGGTTGCATCAGACAAATTCAAGTATGATTCCTGCGCCCAAAGAAAAAAAACGCACATTATTCACTGTGTTAACATCTAAGCTTAAATAAACAACAGACATATTTCAACCTCAAGAGACGACAAATACTCGGACTCATGATGTCGAATGATGTTAGTTATTGAGAGTGCACAGTCTTCGGGCGACTGAAACAGAAGTAATAGGACGTTAGAGGCATGGTTAGGTTTTTTTAACCTGGTGAAGACTGAAAATAAGGACAAACAAAACAAGAAGGCAAATAGGGGTTCAGGCGTCCTAAAGGCAGCTCCATAGAATATAAATCCTACACTACAGCAATGCATCAACGGCTCCAAGATACATGTATCCTCCCGAAATGTGAAAATTGCAAACACATTTGCACAAACTCCACAGCCAACTACAAAAGAAAAAAAAAGGAGGGGAAAAGCTAGCCATGCTTTTTTAGATAAAAAAGCTAGACACGCTTGAGGTGAACTTGTATAAAACTGACATTTTATTTGGGCAATCCAGCCAAGTGAAATCAGGGAGTGGAAATGTCATAGGTTGATCACTTCCCCAAATAAAGATAAATAAAGCATAGACTTTTTGTTGGAACTGTTTGCACCAATATAGTATCTGCAAGAACCCAAACCACTCAGACACCAACCCAACATGACCAAGTGCACATGATATTTTTAAGGTTCTGAAGCTGCATTGATGAATATAGAGTACATACTGATGTGCATGTGCAACAGAGTATATATATAGTATAAATAACAGGGGCACTATGGTGCTTAAGCTCCATGATTGAGATTTTTCGTTCATGATTGAGACTTTCCATCTATGATTAATATTTTCCATAATTTGTGTGTGTGTGTATAGGGGTGTACACCACTTAAATGATATTGTTATACCTTTTATCTTTTTGAGTATACTCTAATAATGATTATAAGATACTCCAAAGTGAGTTTCATGAAAATTTTCATCAAAGTCTACTTTTTTATAACATAATTTGTGTATATACTCCCTTTATATATGGAAAAATGGTATATAGAAAACATAAAGAATTCCAACGAAATATTTTCAACCAAATCGTATTAGGGTATCTTAAAATTAGTATTTAAGTATACCGAAAATGATAAATAAGTATAACCCATTCGTTTATGTGATATATTGGAAGTGATATACTCTCGGGAGTACGGAAAAGGCTTATATATATGTAGGATATATAAAAGAACAATTTATCAAAAATGCATAAGAATTTTAGAATGAACTCAGCTATGCAAGTGAAGCATACTAAAGCAGCGAAGCAATAGCCAAACAGACAGTATGGGAGCTTGAGAAGATATTTAAGGGATGACTGCATTTATGATGATAAAACATCAATTTTCAAAAACCAAGCTTTAAACTTGAATATTGAGGGTGTAGAGAGGGCCGAGCTAGTAGATTTTTAGACTAGATATAGTTTATGTCTTTAGCCCTCTGCTTATACATGTGAGGTTGTCGAAACGAAAGGGGAGGCCAGTCCATGTTAGCCCCCACAAAGTTCTGCCCGCACAATCAGTGGATGGACTACCACTATGAGGTCAGAAGAAGAAAAAAGATGCCATCATGATATGTAGGGCTCAAAATTATTGCATAAACTAACCTGCAATATGGTTGAGTCCTTGCAATCACTGTTAGCCTCCAGCTGCACATTTCCCTCTTCAAAATAATGAGCACCTACCTGGCATACATGTAAGTGATGTTTATACTGTAAGTGATATTTATACTATAGAAGTTACCACATTTACTAACAATAACACCAATTAACCATGTTTCTAGCAGAGCTAAGTAAAACAGCTAACCTGTATCTTTCCTTTAATTTCAATAAATTGCAACTCATCGCTGAATTCCAGAGTCCAAATTGAATGCCAGCTGCCATTGCTGGATGACACAATATTATGTTGCATCCATCAGCCACTAAATGATAAAAAAAAACTAAACTACTCTCTCCGTTCTTTTTTACTTGACTTCCTAGAATCTGTACCGTCAAACTTTTTAAAGTTTGATCATCAATAAATTTAAAACTATCTAGATTAGCTATACGAAAATTATATCATTAAATTTGTCATTAAAACATTTTCATAATATTATAATTTTATTAGTATATCTTAGTGTAAAGTTACAAAAATTAGCGATCAAAATTACATCTCGAAGACTGTGGGAAATACTTCAAGTGTTTTAGTGACAGATTATGTGAAATAAGTCTTCAGACAAAGCAAACGTACTAAATTCTTAAAAGGTCGTACAAATACTAAATATATCATGACCTATTATAAGCAGATGATAAACATTACAGCCACAAAACAAATGATTAGTTTAGAGGGGAAAATGAAAAGTCATAGAGCTGCAAATATACTATCCAAAAGTTGCATAATGAAGATAGGTTCTCAAGGAATGCAAGGATACACAGATATAATCCAAATTTCTTGAAATTTTCAATAAGGATCTAAAATATATAGAGGAGAAACCGGAAAAGAATCACCTTCAACGCTAAAATTGGACCAACAGAAACTTTGAATATTATTATAATCCGGACCACTTTGAATATTATTATAACCCAGACCAAAGTCACTGATCTATAGGTGCCAGATTAAGGAAAATAAGGTAAATTTCTTTAACAACAGTGAGGTAGCAGTATAAATCAGACAACATACCAAAAGTTTTGTGGGCTGCGTCTAGCAGCAGAGATAACTACTGCCAAACCAAAATCTGCACCTGGTCCCTCTACATCCTTTCCACTGGTACAATAAACGGCACATACCCCTTTTGGATAAGCTTCACCAACATATTTAGACAATTCAACATCTAAAGCACTCCTGTATCAAATACACAAGATTACAGATTACTAGTAAGTTGCACGTGCTTTGCACGACCACACCGAAGCAAACCCCAAGTATTAGTACAAAATATTTAGCATATAATGGCATGTTTACATGGGTGCTCACAGAGAGAATATAGCCACATGAATCATGATCAAGTTCCCATGTCAGAGTGACTAGTCCAATGCAAGCACCTCTTTGTGCATGCTTAGATGGTTGTATTATCTATTAAGACTCCATTTGGAACACAGGAAAATATTCCTATTTCCGCAAGAATTGAACCATTTCCTGTGAAATTCATGTGTCTTGAATATGGCCTAATTAGAGGTAGTTACATGTATAAGCACATGTGCAGGCTCCAGCTTAATGTTCATCTATCTGTCTTACGTGGCAAGTTTAAAAACACACACACACACACACACACACACATCTCCAAGCACCTGCCTAATTCAAATTTTCTAGATTTTTTTTGAGAGGACAATTTTTTTAGATGAAGCATATTCAACTAACAGTATACAATGGAAATATAAATACGAATAGAATATGACAGAGGCACTATACTAGGCATGCCCAGCAGGGCAGCCCAAGTAAACCCATTGCATTAGGATACAATTTTTTTTTCATTTTGTTTATGTTCCCGATTGTCTTCTTCTTCATTTGCCATCTGCCTCCTCAAGTGGAGTGCCCTCGGCGGCTAGGACACAATCGCCGCTTCCATATGTGCGCATGGAGAGAGATACAGAGACTCGAGCAGGAGAGGGACAAGGAGCCACCATCCACCTATGCTTGAGGTGGGACCATCGTTGTTCCGTAAGCAGCTGCGTCACCACGCTTCTGTTTACCGCACGTGAGCACTCAGCTCGTGGGCATTGCATCGGTGCATCTTCCTCGCCATCGTCTAAGGAATAGTCACTGGTCACGCCATATCTTATCTTATGATTTTTTAAGACCAGCATGTCAAGTCAACGGGCTAAGAAACATCCAGCGATCCAACGTGGCAACGTCAACCAGAGGGGAGGTGATCCAACGGCACACGACGCTTGGATTCACAGGTCCTCTTTACCGTTGGATGCAACGTATCAACAGTTATTATTGCTCATCAGGGTGCTAGGTGCAACTTCAAATTCAAAAAGTGGTACATTATATAGTACTATAGATATATCGACTAACAATGTAATATGCAAAATTAAGAAATGAGGAAGAGAAAGTAGCAGAGTTAGTATACCTAAACTCCTCAATGTATGATGAAGGAAGCTCCTCGTCTGCAGCAGGCCTCAATTTTGTACAAGTCTTTGAACATGAAGACAAAACAAGATGAATTAAATCTAATGTAGGAATGCCAATATTTTAATGACAAAAAAAGGTGAACAAAACCAAAAAGATTCCCACATTCATATATTTCCGAAAACAATACTTTACCAAATATCACAATTTTGTAGCTAGTGAAGCCTAATACTGCTGGTGGTGGCGCTGGGAGTAGGGTTTAAGATAAATTGGAAAAGCCTTTTTTCATGTTCCTACTTTTGAGCTATTTCCTTGAAGATAGGAAACTCGATTTAAGTCCAGAAAATCTAAACATATGGTTATTTCACATTCAGATCTATTCCTCAGTAACATTATGAACCAGAAAAAGATGAAAGTATGGGATGATAAAATTTTGAAATGCAGAGCTAATCTATGTGGAATTGTAGACCATATCACATCTATATGATATATTGTTCAAGAAATATGTGATTTTATATTGCATAATTTGCAAAATGAATAAACGCTGCATGAACTTAGGTAAGAGATATCAACCAGAGATGCCCTAGGCAATTCATCAAAACTCAAAAGGGTCAGAATAGTCAGACCATCAAGCTCAAGATGCAAGCCATGCTTATTGCAGACATGCAGCTGCTAAATAGACTACTCCCTATATGATCAGTTATTGTTTAGTAGTTACAGACTTACTTCCATATTTTCTCGTGTGTTAAAAGGCTGGATCTTAATGTGTGTAATAGGCACAGCAAAGCTAAATAACCATGAGTAACATCATGTACATCAAGCAAGATTACCTGCTTAATATGGTCCACGGTAGCAACTTGCGCAGTCCTAGGGTCCAGATAACTGTTCTTATCAAGCTCCCCATAAGTTGTGATGATTATCTGCAGGCATATGTCACACATCTAAAATCAACGTTCAGCCAGCAAGCACATTCAAGGCATCATACCCTGTTCACGAGCATGAACGCACACACAAAAAGAACAATGGCCATTCCAACGGAAGATGCTCCTACTTGTCATGTGATCAAAGAGGAATACTAAAATGTTCCTATTCCTCGTACCCTACAGTTCTGTAGTCCCCAAGTCTACTGAATCGAGACAAATCCGAAACAATAGTCGGGGCTGATTTACCTTTAATTGCCTAAGAAGCAAGATTTCTTTTAAGTCTTAACCGCTGATTTACGAATTAGTACAATCATATTGCATATATAGCCTACCATTCCAAATTAATCACCAACTAAAACGTGAGAACGCGCAGAGTCGAAGCACATCAGCAAACATAAGTCGGGACAGATATGCTCACATCGCCGCTGCGGTCGGGGAGCTCGAGGGATACGAGGTGCGCCTTGTTGTACTCCGGGAAGGCCTCCGCGGCCGCGGCCTCGTACACGGCCTCGTCCCCCAGCAGCGCGCGCACATCTGCGCCACCCACCCACGCATTCGGGTAGGAGTCAAATAGCCGCACGGGAAAATAGAGCCAAATTTACGCAGAGGGGTCAGAGGAGGCAGGGGCGAAGTGGGCGGTTGCCTTTGGCGACGTAGTGGATCTCGCCGGCGGGGGCGTTAGAGAGGAACCAGACGGCGATCTCCCGTTTCTGCCGGTCACTGAGCTGCTCGCCGGCGGCGCCGCCGTCCGACATTTGGGCTCGGGGAGCGGAGGTGGGTGGGAAGGCGAGGATGTGCAGTGCGCGGAAAGGATGGAAGCGGAGGGCATGGGGAAAGGAAGGGAGAGAGGGGGAGATTGATGGCCACACCCACACGGGCAGCACAGCACGTGGGAGCAGCCGAGCGGCGGGTGGTTCCGGGCCGTGACGGTTGACGATGGTCGCGGTACCCATCGGACGGACGCGGTGGCTGTTTTGGGCTGGAGGTTTTTTTTCTTCGTCGGTGGAGATTGGCTTTTGCTGATGATGTTTAGGTAGTAGCGGTTAAAAAAAATAAATTTTAGAAAATGTGGACAAGCAAGAGAAAAAGTATGAGAGCGATGTATGTGTATGATAAGAGCGAAAGGAGTAAGATATATGCTACACATGTGGCATCTTGCTTTATCTCCGGAGCGAGAGGAGTGAAGAAGTTGTTTCGAGAAGTCTGGTATTCATATTGTCTTTTGACTTTTCTAAGCGTAAGTCAGAAGTAGAAACCAATACAAGTAGGGTCTACGCTTCTTATTTCCAACTTATACATTATTGTTTCTCTCAAATAAACAAATATGATGATTTTTCATAATCTTCTCGAAATGGTTTATCAGGACAGACTTTTCAAAACAGTTTATTGGTATTTGATTTGTTCATACGAGAGATCACGTTAGGGATAAAAGTCATAAATCATAATTATAAACCATCAGCAAAAAATAACTCATCAGGTAGAGGAGCGTTGCAGACTCACATTGCAAAGAGTAGATAAAAACGTAACGTAAAGTAGAATATAAGCTTCGTTTGAAAAAAAAAAGGGTGGAATTTAAGCAAAGCTATCGATGCAGGAGTATCTATCTTCTTTTTTCTGAACTTGCATGGAGAGTGATTAGCGTTGATTGGATTATGACGGTAGTAAACTAGCAATGTATATACGTTCTACGCTTATTACATATATATTGACTTGATGGAGCCGATTACATGAAGCAATGCCTGTTCCTCGCACGACAAAATCACTAAACAAATGTGGCAAAACCTTGCTAGTTAATATTACTTCCTGTCAATGTGGCAGGTTTGATTGTAACGAAAAGATAAATTAACATGTGCAACAGTACTTTATTGATTTGATACCACTCGGAATTAATACTTTAGGTGATCGACAAAAACCTGCAAGAAATAAAAGAAACATTTGTAGTGTGTTGTAGCATGTTTCTGGGGGGGAAAAGTGTTTGGATTCAGTTTCATGTGAACTGTGAAGTCCTTCACTATGCCGTTCTGCTCAATTTCCAGGCATAAACCACATCAAACACATCGCAATTACTTGTCAAATTACAGGTATAAAACCACACCAAATTATTCAAATCTACGTCTGTTTATATAGTTGTATGTAATAGCTTCATATAATTAATGAATTTGTAACACCCCGCCCATCCCTTGAGCCTAGAGTGCTACCATCATTGCAATACAATATCAAGTCTAAAACATCTGCTAATCATTTTAGATAGCAGTGAATAGGTACATCATAATTTTCCTACTAGCCCTTACTCTAGCAGTCTAGCAGAGGCTAAACTAATCTGACAATAGGTGGTGCAGGGAGTGCTACTAGTTAGTGAAGATTATTTATGTGCTACTCCCGCCCCGAACATTGCGTCCTCAACGATCACCTAAAAAATTATAACAAAGTAAGGGTGAGCCCAAGGACTCAGCAAGTACATATGTAACGATAAACATTAACACAACATGAAAACAATTTAACCCAACCATCACACTGCATACATAGCCATGCTCGTGCCACCATTCTCAAGGCTCCACATTGACCGTACATACTTCACATGCATTTCATGTTCCACATTGCCAAATCATGAATGCAATGCAATACAATGCATCTCTCGCTCTACATGCACTTTTGCTCATCATAATGCGAATACCAGATCGCTGAGTGAACACCGTCGATGTTCACCCCTCATCTGGCCCGCCTCTTCTAAGACGGGACCCCTCACTCCCGTGGAGGCCTACAAGAAGGTCTTACTCAAGAGCACTCGGATTAGTCCGCTAGCTTTACTCGTAGCTAGGGACTTTCTCACCGCCCTCACTCTTGAGTGCACATAATGCAAATGCATATGCCATTGTCATAGTCATGCTCATCGTTAACATCATCAGCAAGCATCCTTGCCCACCTTATTCCATCATCATCACCATCTTTTACCATGCAACTTCATGTCATGTAAACATCACATTTCCACATAGATATCACGTAATCATCGCATTTCCATATAAACATTATCACAACAAGTAAGCATTGCATATTCATAAACTCAGGTCTACCGCTCTACCATGCACTTGCCTGTTAACCAAGCGGAGCGAGCAACGACTTGACGGCGCGTCGACTCGGGCCTCCACCGGGCAAGCAATAAATCCACCTTAACGGCAAAACAGAAACCAGAGCTTCAACGGAGAACAACGTCCCTAAACTCGTATCCCGACCTCGGGTGTGATCGCACGAGTTTAGAGAGACCTGTCGCGCAGGTGCTGAACCCCCCTTCTCTCTCTCTCTCTCTTTTCTTCCTCTCCCTTTTTTTCCTTCTCTTTCCCTATTTTCTTTTCTTCTTTCTTTCCTTCCTTTCCTTTTCTTATTTCTTTCTTCCCCTTTTTGTCCCAACCGGTTCGGCCGACTGGCCTTACCTCCTCCTCCCACGGTCTCTCTCTCTCCCCCCATTTCAATCTGGCCGAATGGCCTCCTCTTCCCTTCCAACTCTCTCTCTCCTCCTCTCCCCATTTCCATCGGCCACAGGGGCCTCTCCAGGCGGCGCGCGGCACTCGGGCGCCGGCCTCCTCCCTCGCCGCCGACCAGTGGCCGCCGCCGGCCTTCTCCGCCTCCACGGCTTCCCCTCTCTCGCGCGTGCAGCCGACCGGCCGGCCCCTGTGGCGATGCGTCGGCGCGTGGTGCGCGTCGCCGGCGGCCGGCCGCCGCCCAGCTCCTCCTCGACGTCGCCTCCTCCCTCTCTCGCCGGCCGGGAGGCTCGGCGGCGGCGGGGGATTTGGCGGCGCCGCTTGCGCCGCCGCCCGCCGCGCTCGCTCGCCCCGCCTCCCGCCCCGCCTACCTCGCTTTCCCATCGCGCCTCCTACGTGCGCGACCGTGCCGCTCCTCCGGTGGCGTAGCCCGGCCCGGTACCGCCGGCCCGAGACCCGCCGCCTGCCTTCTTCTCCCCTACCCTCACTCTCTCTCTCTATGTGTGGTGTTAAGGGATTGTGGGATGGAAGACAACCTCAGTGGGCGGCTTGGCTTGTGACCGGCGGTCGTCGACGTCCTCCGTCGTCGTGGCACCGTCTCACTGCCGCCCTTGCTCCTGCCTTCCCTCTTCCTTGCGGTGGTACGGATGTGCTCGGTATTGGGGTGGCTCTTGGCTTGGCAGTGGAGGGGTGTGCTTCGGTTGGCTTTGTTCTTGAGCCTATGGCAGAAAAGTGGAGTGGTGCAGTGGCTGTGTGTTGTCTTGTCCACTTAAGAGGCATGGCTATCACACTCAATGCGAAATGTCGCTCGCCCCTCCCTTTTGCCTTGGTCGCTATGGCCCTAAGGGCTTTTGGTCTAGGGGTTTTGGGGTCTCTACTGCAGCGGTAAGTCGGTAAAAGGTAAGCATATGAGTTCTGCCGAATGACGAGAACCCACGTCGCGAGACGGTGCCGACTATCCCTAGGCGGTCTGGGAACCTCTAAGGGCGCTACTCGGCTCTCTAGACGGTGCTGACCGTCCTGAGATGGTCTGGGAACCTCTGCGAGCGACACTAAATCGACACTCTACAAATCGATGGGTCTGACGGCAAAAACTACACTCCTTAATCGCTATCATTTTCCCTTATGCATAATTGGGGTATTACATTCTACCCCCCTTAACAGAATTCGTCCCCGAATTCTGGCATTCAACAATATGCATAAATGAACAAAATGAACTGCACAACATAACATTAACTCGTACCCATGGAGAACAAGTCCGGGTACTTCTCGCGCATGCGAAACTCCAACTCCCGTGTCGCTTCTCGCTCAGACTGATGTGCCCAAAGCACTTTAACTTACTTTATCTTTTTATGCCTCAACACCTTCTTGGGTTCCTCCAGAATACGAACTGGACGGGACTCGAAGGTGAGGTCTTGCTTATGGACAACGGTCCTAACACATTCTCATGCTCTGGATCTCTCCAGTACTTTCTCAACATTGACACATGAAACATAATGTGCACTCCGTGCATAGACTCAAGTCTTATGCCTCGGCATAAGAAAACCTCCAACCCTTCAGAAAAAAACACTCTCATTGCTTGCACAAAGAGTCAAGGCCACTCTTATATGCAACAAGGAGTGCTCTTCTCTTTTACAAGAGAAGTATCACACAACATTCATGGAATCAACTCATTCATCCACAAACATCAACCCTTCTCTCAAATCAAAAGGAAATTTGTTCCCTCTCGGGAAACCATTTCATCACAATAAATTCAC
This sequence comes from Dendrocalamus sinicus, assembly GCA_036346575.1. Taxonomy (NCBI): domain Eukaryota; kingdom Viridiplantae; phylum Streptophyta; class Magnoliopsida; order Poales; family Poaceae; genus Dendrocalamus; species Dendrocalamus sinicus. Next base: position 1,292,575 of record CM070660.1, on the reverse strand, counting down.
TCAGAGTGAAAATCGGACAGAAAACCAATCCTCATCCTAACAACCAACTTTATGCCGCATATACCATGCGACATATTTCTATTCCCCAAATCAGTCTTTTCTTTTCCAAGAAAAGAAAGCATATTCTTTTAGGCATAAGGATAACGCCTTATCCAAAAACCACATAGACCACAAGTAAAATGCGGAAATACCGCAACTTTCCCCTTAAATCCACTATCCCTCAAAGTGACCATGAACGAATTCCCAAATCAGGGGAACCAAAATAATCCTTTGACTATCGATCACTCACTTCAGTCGATAACACGAGAGATATTTTACTTCGTGTCTCTTAAATCAGTATCGATCACACATCCATGTGACTAAACCCGCAAAGATAGTTCTCACTAACTCTTTTAGCAAGAATAATAGGTTCCCATATTTCGACATATCAAAACATTCCAATTACCCATGTATTGGATTACACCCCTGACTACTTCTTTAAGTAATGATCACCAAACATGGTGGATAAAACAAATCATGTACCAATTATCAACTTCTCACATCCACAGAATAAGGTAAACTCCATTAGGATCCCATTTCACATTAAATAACTAAATCTTCCAATAGCTCTACTTTAACTTTACCTCAATCTTTTAGCCTCTACTAGGTGTCAACAATTACGAGGCTCATAAACCAAGGTTCCCAATACTCCTCCAATAACTCCGATATTAATTTCAGCCTCGATCTATGTTATTGGAATCAAGTAATCTAAAATATTAACACCTAGTGACGATTACCTCAAAACATAAGTCAGGGAAGCTCTTTCACCAAAATCTCATACTCTCATTGCTACCCATGCTTTACCAACTTAAATGTGGCATCTGTCACCATTATTTCCCACAGACACTACTAATTACGAAGACACAGTCAACCATTGGTTTCGCTTTTAAGGCCAATCTTATCCCTAATCAAATTTCCCACCAGGATCATGGTCTAAGATCAACTCAGAACTCTATTAGCCACACAAATCTTTATTATCACCCTATTGCCAACATATCAACCATCTCACTCTAGATCTAGGCCTACTAGAGTTTCATGTTATGAATTTAGCCTTCGTTTCGAGAGCAAGGGATTCCATTCCTTCAGCAACCCTCCAAAGGTAAGAAGTCTACCAAATTTAAACATCCAAAAACAGAATGAAATCCCAACAGCTTTCATTCTTCAATAAGACAGGACTTTAGAATGAGTTCATCACTCGCTCCCCAAAACAACTGCAAAAGTCCCCCAACACGGGATTCACTCTTTCAGTGATGCAACGCCTAGATAGGAAAACCAATCCCTCTGGCCATAGCATCGCATCACAACAAACACATAGGGCAAATAACACCAAGAAAACAGAGAGATGCAACAAAATCCAAATATTACGTTACCCTAGTTGACGCGCCCGGGCCCACTTTAGACTCTCAGCTCAAGACAACCGAAATTACATGTTTGGGAAACGCTCAGGACTCATTCCTGAGAATGCCTAGGACTTCGTTCCTAGGTACGCCCGAAACTTACGCATTCGGGGCGCCACGGACCACTCGCCCAGAAATCTCATATGCGTATGAGGAAGTCGTAGCACTCATGACACATGCACAAAAATCAATCTGTGAGTCATGCGGATCTCCTGCCGCACCTCCAAGCATTCATCATTGATAGAACTAAACATGACCTCCTTCGAAGTCATGAACCCCAAATGATAATGCACGCCGAAACACAAAGTGTTTCTTCCAAATACTACATAGAAACCAATTAAAATTCTCTTCCCCATAACCACAACAAGCCAGTACCTCTTATACTGCTTACACAGTTTAGCAAATATCAATTTGCTAATACATAAGTCATTGACTTTTAGTATCCCATCTTGAACCTTTCCACGGCTCACCGGATACTTTATTCTTCCATATTTACTCCTTAGTTCATCAAACACTACCACCAACTGTACAGAACAACACAATCATAATATCTATCAAGCGCGCATACCACAAAATGTGGTCAAGGCTCTTTGATAGAAAAATCCACTATCAATAAATAATCCCATGAGCACCTAATTCCAAGGCGCTAACTAATCTCCGCCAGCTCAACTTTAAGGATGATCAATCACCCGGATTTTAGCACACATCGCATGTACTTTCATAAACCACAGTTACTATTAAGCATAGAATCCATCTGTTCTACCTCCGTAGGTGTGCACATGATTTCCTACAAAATGCAGTGGCAACTCCACCAACTCATACTTAAATATTTCCACCAAAGTCCCACTAAAATGTCATTAACTTCATCACTCAGAATTTGAGTCTCACACAACCCTATAACAATTTTTTCTCCATTCAATTTAGTTGGAAGATTTATTTGACACTAAGATCCTCATTCTTATTCTCCCAACTAATCCCAATAGAGTTCTAACACTACAACTACTAGAATCTTCCAAAACCTTGGTCGTGATTATAACAATCAATCATGATGCGGGATTAGCGGACTTAGCTTTATAATCCTTCGCCTATTATCATTTGAAAGGATAACCCTATGAGGAATTTTCCATCAAAATAATAAATTAGCTCACTTCTTAGCATGCCTAGATTGCACGATTGGGCTAATCGATTGGGACCAACATGATACCAGTCATTCATTGTGGTTTAACAATCTACGCAACTATAATCACCAACTGGGTCACCAATAATTCAAATCCCACTATTAAACAGAAATGGATATGCTTTACACCGCTACTTCTCATGTTACTACAAAATCCTCATTGGGTTCATTTCAACTTTGATCCCACAACCATAACTAAAGTTAATTACTCTCTTAGGTTCTCACAATTTAGAACACTATGTCCTACCAACTTGTTACTTTACTCTTAACCCAACACTTCAACCACTATTGGATATTGCCTTCTCTAAAAAAATATTGGTCTCATCATACAAGTTACTCCAATCATTCATAGAATCAAAATTCTCCCGAAAACCAGACTTGCATGGAACACTCTTCACTATCGGGTATTTACCAAACAACTCAACAAGTTGCTAACCAAAGGGAACCAACTTCCCGAAACTAAAGCAAGACATCACTACCTCAATGCCACAAATGGCAACATGACCAGGCCTCTCCAGTGGCCACGGTCTCAGTCTCTATTGCATCAGTATACGGCACAATCACGGCAAAGTCCCGTAGGACACACAAATAACAAGTTCAAATGCTTGCTGTCAACTCACAAGCATCAACGTCAAGCATTGCAAATCAACAACATGACTAATAGAAGCGACAATGCAATGCTTGACCTAATCCCATCCTACTGTGCACGCGTCCGCGTCCTCTAGCTCTCGGCATCTCTGTTCAAGACAGATAGCCAATCACACATCTAGCCCACAACCATCCATTTCAACAGCACAGATCAACGTTAATGCTGCGAAAGCGTAAATGCAATGTAAGACCCATCCCCCAACCTATGGTGCACCAGTGTGTCAAATTTTAGTTTAATTATTAGGCTAAAGTCAAATTTTAGTTGAATAATTAAACTAGGTTATCACATTTCTTTACCACGGACCTAACGCCCGCTCTGATACCAACTGTAACACCCCGCCCATCCCTTGGGCCTAGAGTGCTACCATCATTGCAATACAATATCAAGTCTAAAACATCTGCTAATCATTTTAGATAGCAGTGAATAGGTACATCATAATTTTCCTACTAGCCCTTACTCTAGCAGTCTAGCAGAGGCTAAACTAATCTGACAATAGGTGGTGCAGGGAGTACTGCTAGTTAGTGAAGATTATTTATGTGCTACTCCCGCCCCGAACATTGCGTCCTCAACGATCACCTAAAAAATTATAACAAAGTAAGGGTGAGCCCAAGGACTCAGCAAGTACATAACAGAACGATAAACATTAACACAACATGAAAACAATTTAACCCAACCATCACACTCTGCATACATAGCCATGCTCGTGCCACCATTCTCAAGGCTCCACATTGACCGTACATACTTCACATGCATTTCATGTTCCACATTGCCAAATCATGAATGCAATGCAATACAATGCATCTCTGCTCTACATGCACTTTTGCTCATCATAATGCGAATACCGGTATCGCCGAGTGAACACCCGTCGATGTTCACCCCTCATCTGGGCCCGCCCTTCTCGGCACGGGGACCCCTCCACTCCCGTGGAGGCCTACCGAAGAAGGTCTTACTCAAGAGCACTCCGGATTAGTCCGCTAGCTTTACTCGTAGCTAGGGACTTTCTCACCGCCCTCACTCTTGAGTGCACATAATGCAAATGCATATGCCATTGTCATAGTCATGCTCATCGTTAACATCATCAGCAAGCATCCTTGCCCACCTTATTCCATCATCATCACCATCTTTTACCATGCAACTTCATGTCATGTAAACATCACATTTCCACATAGATATCACGTAATCATCGCATTTCCATATAAACATTATCACAACAAGTAAGCATTGCATATTCATAAACTCAGGTCTACCGCTCTACCATGCACTTGCCTGTTAACCAAGCGGAGCGGAACGACGTGCGGACGGCGTCGACTCGGGGCCTCCACCTGGGCAAGCAATAAATCCACCTTAACGGCAAAACAGAAACCAGAGCTTCAACGGAGAACAACGTCCCTAAACTCGTATCCCGACCTCGGGTGTGATCGCACGAGTTTAGAGAGACCTGTCGCGCAGGTGCTGAACCCCCCTTTTCTCTCTCTCTCTCTTTCTTTTCTTCCTCTCCTTTTTTTTCCTTCTCTTTCCCTATTTTCTTTTCTTCTTTCTTTCCTTCCTTTCCTTTTCTTATTTCTTTCTTCCCCTTTTTTTCCCAACCGGTTCGGCCGACTGGCCTTACCTCCTCCTCCCACGGTCTCTCTCTCTCCCCCCTTTCAATCTGGCCGAATGGCCTCCTCTTCCCTTCCAACTCTCTCTCTCCTCCTCTCCCCATTTCCATCGGCCACAGGGCCTCTCGGGCGGCGCGCGGCGCCGGCGCCGGCCTCCTCCCATCGCCGCCGACCGGTGGCGCCGCCGCCTTCTCCGCCTCCACGGCTTCCTCTCTCGCGCGTGCAGCCGGCCGGCCGGCCCCGTGGCGTGCGTCGGCGCGCGGGTGCGCCGCCGCCGGCTGCCGGCCGCCACCGCTCCTCCTCGACGCCGCTCCTCCTCCTCTCTCGCTCGGCCGGAGGCCCGGCGGCGCGGCGCACTTGGCGGCGGCCTTGGCCGCCGCGCCGCCGCGCTGCTCGCCGCCCCGCCTACCTCGCTTTCCCCCTCTACTGCGCCTCCTACGTGCGCGACCGTGCCGCTCCTCCGGTGGCGTAGCCCAGCCTGGTACCGCCGGCCCGTGACCCGCCGCTGGCACCCCTGCCTTCTTCTCCCCTACCCTCACTCTCTCTCTATGTGTGTGTGTGGTGTTAAGGGATTGTGGGATGGAAGACAACCTCAGTGGGCGGCTTGGCTTGTGACCGGTGGTCGTCGACGTCCTCCGTCGTCGTGGCACCGTCTCACTGCCGCCCTTGCTCCTGCCTTCCCTCTTCCTTGCGGTGGTACGGATGTGCTCGGTATTGGGGTGGCTCTTGGCTTGGCAGTGGAGGCGTGTGCTTCGGTTGGCTTTGTTCTTGAGCCTATGGCAGAAAAGTGGAGTGGTGCAGTGGCTTGTGTTGTCTTGTCCACTTAAGAGGCATGGCTATCACACTCAATGCGAAATGTCGCTTCTGCCCCTCCCCTTTTTGCCTTGGCTGGCTATGGCCCTAAGGGCTTTTTGGTCTAGGGGTTTTGGGGTCTCTACTGCAGCGGTAAGTCGGTAAAAGGTAAGCATATGAGTTCTGCCGAATGACAAGAACCCACGTCACGAGACGGTGCCGACTATCCCTAGGCGGTCTGGGAATGTAACATCCTGAAAAATCTGAAATTTAAAATATGAATTTCTTGAATGGTTTTACAATATATTCTATTTGAGTTTGGATTTTTATGGCATTTCTCTGGAATTTGGTTGAGGTTCCAAAAATTTAAGAAGCTCAAAAAGGAACAAACATTAGTAATATCCTAAAAGGAAATGTGCAAATAATAGAAAGATAAAATTTCAAATACGAATCTGAAAAGATGATCCAGCATAAGGAGAGAGAAACCTGAGTTTAAAAATATAAAATCTTCTTTTGAAAATAATGGCATGACTAACAATAAAAGTGAATGAATAAAATGCCAACGCAATACATACACATATAGGTACATATATGTACATATATAAATGGTGCAAGTCAGAGTTTAACAATACAAGAAACAAATATATATATACCTATATGCAAATTGAAATAAGCCAATAACAATACCAACATGTGAGAATATATATATATACAAATATCCGAAGCTTAAATTTCCGAAGGTCATATAAAAATGGGTAAACGTAAATGTTAAACAAAGACTTAAGTTAGAAAAATAGAAAATGCAAATTCAAGGATCAAAATTCAGCCACTTCAAAAGCTTCTCATTGTCTCTTCTTTATTTCTCAATTACATGTGGGCCCCAACCCCTTTCTTCCTCTCCCCTCTCCCTTTCTTTTCTTTTACTGCCGACGGGCCCCCCTTTTTCCCCCCGCCGACCCTTCTCTTCCCCTTTCTCCCGTACGCGCCCAGGATCCCCACTCCCTTCTCCCCTTCCTTCTTTCATGGTGGAGCTTCCTCCACGTTTCGTCTCCCCTTTTCTCCATGCGCGAATCCCGCCCAAATCTTCGCCTTTGCCACCCTCGAGCCGCACCGAGCCCCGCGCCTGCACACCGAGCCCCGCGCCGGGCAAGGACCGCCGGTTCTTCCCTCCGCCCTGCCCGATGGTCCTCCGCCGCACCTGTCCGGTCTTCCGCACCCTTCCCCGCCCCCTCTACGGCTATAAGCGCCACTAGTATTCCCTTTTCGCCCCGCGCAGCTTCCCTTCCTCTCCTTGCTCCCTCTTCCACCAAGCACCGTGAACCCGCTGCCACTGCCTCCTCGCCGATCCAGTGCTCGGGTGCGTCTCCCTTCAAACCAAGCGTGCCGACTGGTCCTCCCTAGCCTCTTGTCTCTCCCCTCCGGTTTAATCGAGAAGCGCCGCACCGAGCTGGCCGAAAGGCCTCTATTTCTCGTCGCCGGTCAAAGGTGCCGCCATAGCCCCATTTCCTGCCCATCGCTTCCCGGTTCAATTCACTTCGCCAGGAGCACCCCCAGGTCGCCGGAAACCTTCCCCGAGCGCCGCCTCGCTCTCCCCACCGCCGTGGCTCGCCGGCGACATGAGCTCCTCCGCGCCGCCGCAGGCACACGGTGCCGGCCCGTCTCCGGCCCTCTCTTGCCCAAAGAACCGCGAGGTGAGCTTCCCCAGTGTCTCATAAGGCCCATGCGCGCGTTGATTCTTCCCCTTCTCCTCGCCGGCGCCGCCGCCTGCCGTAAGCCGCACCATCCCCTGTTCTCGGCTGGCAATGTCCTCTGTGGTGCCCCAGCTGCTACCCAGCTCTTCTAAATTGAAACCCCATGCCTACCACAACATGCCCACCGCCTGGTTGGTTAGCCTTGATTAAGTGCGGGTTACGTAGTAGGTCCCAGAGTTCAATTCACGGAGATGGCACCTTTGCCATTTCTTTTGATTTGATTTTTGCAGTTCATTTTAGGTAAGAAAATGGTATAGAATTAGAGGATAATTTAGTTAAGTTAATAAGTTTAATTAGGATATAAACTAAGGCTACTTAAGAATTAATGCTTGATTACTTAATGTATGAATAACTACTATAGCACAAATATTATTTGAGGTTTGGTCATCAACTAAAGGCATTCATAAAAGATGATTTGGTTAAGTGTTCAAATGTAAATTAAAGGTATACGGGTTTAGGTTAAGAGCATAAATTGGATAATATGTATAACTATAAAAGCAGGACCTTAAAGTCAAAAATCATCCTTATAATTAGAATTTATGCCCTAATAATTAATATGTCTAAAACCATTTAACGGTAAATGCATGTTTAAGTAAGTAGGTCATGATTTATAATGTAATCGCCATCCTTAGTACATCATAATAACAACCTCGAGTATGAGCAAGATAATAGTAGTGCCATCAATTAAAACTTAACACTAGCTTTAGTGCCTATTCAGATGAAGTATAATAGTAGATATATAGCAAACCGGGACCCGTATAAATAAACCCTAATTCGAGTTAAACCTTAGCCTAGTGATAAAAGGAGGTACATGAAATATTATACCGCAAAATGTTATAAACATAGGCTACCAGATTAACAAGGTAAGCTATGAGATGTCAATATTACTGATATGTGTATATCATATAGCACCCGACAAAATACGCCAATACATGGGTCCAACCCCACTCTTGGAGCTTCCTAAATGAATATAAAATAATAAAACTAAATTAAATTTATTTGGAATTGTTTGGATCTCTTGAGTTATTTGCTTTTATTTGGATTCAGTCGTTTACCGCGTAATTAGAAATTGGAAGTCGTGAAGACTCCTTGGATCAAGTGAGGTCAAGCTCGAAGTGGAGATGCACGTCAAAAACTCAAGAGAAAGCCTCGTGTGAGCTCAAGACCGCGGTAAACCGCGCCAGGCGAGTCAATACTTTGATCATGTTGAACCTACATTTTCTGCAAATTACTTTGTTTTAAATTATCAAATTGCATGCTGTTATTTTATATGCAAATACATGTTTAGTTTGAGATTCTAGTTATATGCCCATTGTTTGTCTTGAATAATATTACACCTCCTTTGGATTACTTGATTATGTGAACCTTGTCGCCCTAGCAAAATTTTAATAGTAACCTTTTGAAAATAAGTCCGTAATTTATAAGCCATGCTTAGTATCGCTTAGATACTCATGGCGCGAGCGCCAAGCATCACTTTAATCACGAGAAAATTGGTTGGGCGATCATGGTGGGAATGACTGGTATATGTTGTACATGATTATTTTATACTTCAAAAAAAACCCCAACTTGCTTAAATATCAGGCGGATGGTTCGAGTGTGTGTGTGTGTATGTGGTGCAGTGGAAGCACAAAGTGAGTAGTGGTAAATCCGCCTGAGATACCACTAAGGATGAATCTTGTCATGACCTCCTGTGTAAAACAAGTACAACCACAAGTCCAGAAATACAACTTGGCTTAGTAAATTTACGGACCACGAAAGTCATCATCATGAGTGGGAGAGTGAAGTAGTGCAAGCGGTGCATGCGTGTGACGGCTTGAATGGGACACCGCGGAGGGTGAAGTCCCGCCGTGGCGTGCTAGCAAGGTGAAGTATCCACTGCTGGGCGTTCGAAGGGGACATCCCGCACACTTATGGGACCCACCGCAGTGGGCGGTTTCCCATGAGATGAGATGATGGAAGGGGCGAGGTACTTTGAACAGTTCTTGTGATGGTTTGCTCAACCGCACGGCTAAGGTATCGTGTGGGGCAACGGGTAAACTGTCTCTTGTGGGTAAAGTGTACCAACTCTGCAGAGTCAAAACTATTCGAATAGCCGTGCCCACGGTCAAGGGCGGACATGGGAACTTAACCAGATATAGTTCTATTTCAAAATGCTTTATGGATGGGATTGGGAAAAGTGAAGGGCGAAGGACTGCCCTGATTTGGAATTGTCCTGGGTGTCGTCCCAGTGGTAAGTTAAGCGGCTATAACGCTGAAAGATGCTATATGGTGTGATGCCATATGCATGGAAGAATTATGGTGATATTAGGCATATGGTGTGATGCCATATGTATGGGAAAATCATGTTAATATTCCTTGAACATTATGTTTTGTTCCAAAGCTGCTAAGTCTCAGGAAATTTTATGTATCGTATTTCAATTAGTGGCATTTCTATTCTTACAAAAATTAAATATGGAAAGGGTAAATAGAGTCGTGAGTAAAGGAAATAGATGTTTGTAGTGTACACATAAAGGTATTGGTGGATTCATGTCGATCTTAAATAGGAAATGATAGTGTGGGTTCTGAGAGAAGTAAATTGGTGAAGTCTAGCTGAATAGATAGGCTAGATAGGTGACTTAAATAATTTTCGGGGACTTAGGGATTGCACAGATAAATATAGGATTACGACACTGATAAGTAAATTCTTGGAAGATGACAATATTGGAATCAATAAACTCGGTTACTAGATGAATCAAATGAATTTTCGGGAATTTGGAAGAGTAATACAAGTATTGGATTATAATTCCTGATTAGTGAGTTACTTGGTGGGAGGATACTAGGGGATCGTAGAATTAATCAATGATATTCTTGGTGGATACATAATAGTGATTGTTAATTCTTTGAAGATGTTGGCAGTATGGAGAATTAATAGGAGTTGATCAATTACTGGGTGGATGAATTGAATTTCTGAGAAGTTTGGAGGATTCATAACAAATAGTGGATTACAATCTTAGTAAATTGAATTTTTGGTGGAAGTTTATTTGAGGATTAGCTAGTGATAGGTAATGGAAAATGAGATGGATTATGGGTTGGAATCAATGACAAAAAGGATTGAATACGAATGATATCGGTGGATTTGAAAGTAATTATGTTAGAGAATCATTAGAATTCAGAGGTAAGGGGCTGATGAATAGTATTGACAGGATTGGATTATTAGTAACTTAAAATACAGAGTATGATGGGTGGATTAAATAAATGATGATACTTGCTGTTTGGAGTTTTAGACAGCAGTCAATAAATAGAGTGCATGTTCGGTGGATTAAGTCGATTTTGGTAATGGTAGTGTGGAGTTAGGTAGCAACAATAACACTTTGATTAAATGAGAATAATAATGCTGCTAAAAGCAATTTTTGGCAAATAAAATAACCCGAGCCTCTCCTTTGTTATGCCATGCATACTATTTATTTGCATTCTGTGTATTGGCTCGCGGAGCACGGGGTCGGAGTGCTCACGCTCGCTTTTGCGACAAAATTCAGGATCAAGAATCAGATCACCTCGCCTCAGCAACAAGATTGGACAAGCTGGCAGAGAAGATGAAGATGTCAAGAACTAGGTCGCGAACCTCCAGTTGGCTGCCTGTGGGCATGTCCTGAAGGTCCCACCTGTGTGCTCGTTCTTCCGCTGCTGCAATTTATTGATTTCGGCCTAATCGGCCCATGAAGTAAGTCTACTATTACATTTACGCTTCCGCATGATATGGATTTTGATATTCATTACTGAAACTGTGAGCACTATCTACTGATCCAGGGAATAGTGCAGCTAAACACAGAGGTATCCGGATATTAATATCTGGGTCCCTACAGGGATGGTATCAGAGCATATCGACTGCAGGTCGTGACCTAATTAGCCTGGCCGTTAGCTCAAGATTAGAACTATTTCTTCAATATCTATTTTCACAAATATAAGTTATACTAATCCTTCCCATCTCTCTTAGATGATTCCCTCTCGTCTATATGCTGCCTGGGCCATTTTATTTCTAAAGCTCTCTCACCTCGAATTCAAAACAAAAACACAAGAGTGAGTGAGGATATCAATCAAATTACCCCCAAATACTTCCCTCTTCTTTCTATCGATCTAAAAAGAAAGATTTTGCTCTTCTTATCGTACTCTTACTCCAAAAATTTAAGGTTAGGAACGTTGAAGATATTCATGAAGATAAGGTAGTCTCGTTCTAAACGGACTATGCAGATGAACCCGGTACTCTTTTATGTGTGCCTCCCCGAGTAGACGATGTATTGTTGCATGATTTCCATTTGGCCCTGTGCACTGCCTTCTTGCCCTTAGGCGTTATATTTCGCGGTCACAGGAAAAGAGTGTTTTAAGAATTTATGTGGTTCATGTGCCACCCCAGCTTCTCGGGTGTACTCTTTTAACATTTAGAATGGGTTTAGATTATCTTATCCCCGCGAATCTATCCTTACCTTATGCTATTCCCTCTCACCTCTTGCTGAGAACCCCATCGGATCCACAAAAGCAAGATGATAAATAGCTGAAGCCAAGGCAACCAAGGATAAGTAAGGCCTTCGCAATTTTCCAACTAAGAGCCCAGCTAACCCGAGAACCAAGATTTGAGATAGATCAAATTGCCTCCAATCATAATGACAATCGTCATTTATTTAAGGGGGGTAGCACCAAGAGGCCAAAAACGGCAAGGAGCAAATGATTAGAAATCTACAACCTACTCAAGAGAACAAGGTATATCTCTGCCCTTTTGACTTCTCCAAGTGCTAACCCCTATTGTGCAGGTCTCCATCTCTTTGTAGAGCTAAAGGATTATACGTCGAGCAACACCCTGAAACCCCTTGCTAGCCAATATAACCGCACCTGCCTCTCTCTACTCTACCGGAATCTCGGGGTCGAGATTCATTTAAGGGGGGTAGATTTGTAACATCTTGAAAAATCTGAAATTTAAAATATGAATTTCTTGAATGGTTTTACAATATATTCTATTTGAGTTTGGATTTTTATGGCATTTCTCTGGAATTTGGTTGAGGTTCCAAAAATTTAAGAAGCTCAAAAAGGAACAAACATTAGTAATATCCTAAAAGGAAATGTGCAAATAATAGAAAGATAAAATTTCAAATACGAATCTGAAAAGATGATCCAGCATAAGGAGAGAGAAACCTGAGTTTAAAAATATAAAATCTTCTTTTGAAAATAATGGCATGACTAACAATAAAAGTGAATGAATAAAATGCCAACGCAATACATACACATATAGGTACATATATGTACATATATAAATGGTGCAAGTCAGAGTTTAACAATACAAGAAACAAATATATATATACCTATATGCAAATTGAAATAAGCCAATAACAATACCAACATGTGAGAATATATATATATACAAATATCCGAAGCTTAAATTTCCGAAGGTCATATAAAAATGGGTAAACGTAAATGTTAAACAAAGACTTAAGTTAGAAAAATAGAAAATGCAAATTCAAGGATCAAAATTCAGCCACTTCAAAAGCTTCTCATTGTCTCTTCTTTATTTCTCAATTACATGTGGGCCCCAACCCCTTTCTTCCTCTCCCCTCTCCCTTTCTTTTCTTTTCTTTATCGCGACGGGCCCCTTTTCCCCGCCGACCCTTCTCTTCCCCTTTCTCCCGTACGCGCCCAGGATCCCCACTCCCTTCTCCCCTTCCTTCTTTCATGGTGGAGCTTCCTCCACGTTTCGTCTCCCCTTTTCTCCATGCGCGAATCCCGCCCAAATCTTCGCCGCCTGCCACCCTCTGAGCCGCACCGAGCCCCGCGCCTGCACACCGAGCCCCGCGCCGGGCAAGGACCGCCGGTTCTTCCCTCCGCCCTGCCCGATGGTCCTCCGCCGCACCTGTCCGGTCTTCCGCACCCTTCCCCGCCCCCTCTACGGCTATAAGCGCCACTAGTATTCCCTTTTCGCCCCGCGCAGCTTCCCTTCCTCTCCTTGCTCCCTCTTCCACCAAGCACCGTGAACCCGCTGCCACTGCCTCCTCGCCGATCCAGTGCTCGGGTGCGTCTCCCTTCAAACCAAGCGTGCCGACTGGTCCTCCCTAGCCTCTTGTCTCTCCCCTCCGGTTTAATCGAGAAGCGCCGCACCGAGCTGGCCGAAAGGCCTCTATTTCTCGTCGCCGGTCAAAGGTGCCGCCATAGCCCCATTTCCTGCCCATCGCTTCCCGGTTCAATTCACTTCGCCAGGAGCACCCCCAAGTCGCCGGAAACCTTCCCCGAGCGCCGCCTCGCTCTCCCCACCGCCGTGGCTCGCCGGCGACATGAGCTCCTCCGCGCCGCCGCAGGCACACGGTGCCGGCCCGTCTCCGGCCCTCTCTTGCCCAAAGAACCGCGAGGTGAGCTTCCCCAGTGTCTCATAAGGCCCATGCGCGCGTTGATTCTTCCCCTTCTCCTCGCCGGCGCCGCCGCCTGCCGTAAGCCGCACCATCCCCTGTTCTCGGCTGGCAATGTCCTCTGTGGTGCCCCAGCTGCTACCCAGCTCTTCTAAATTGAAACCCCATGCCTACCACAACATGCCCACCGCCTGGTTGGTTAGCCCAGTTAAGCTGCGGGTTCTGGTAGTAGGTCCCGAGAGTTCAATTCCTGGAGATGGCACCTTTTGCCATTTCTTTTGATTTGATTTTTGCAGTTCATTTTAGGTAAGAAAAATGGTATAGAATTAGAGGATAATTTAGTTAAGTTAATAAGTTTAATTAGGATATAAACTAAGGCTACTTAAGAATTAATGCTTGATTACTTAATGTATGAATAACTACTATAGCACAAATATTATTTGAGGTTTGGTCATCAACTAAAGGCATTCATAAAAGATGATTTGGTTAAGTGTTCAAATGTAAATTAAAGGTATACGGGTTTAGGTTAAGAGCATAAATTGGATAATATGTATAACTATAAAAGCAGGACCTTAAAGTCAAAAATCATCCTTATAATTAGAATTTATGCCCTAATAATTAATATGTCTAAAACCATTTAACGGTAAATGCATGTTTAAGTAAGTAGGTCATGATTTATAATGTAATCGCCATCCTTAGTACATCATAATAACAACCTCGAGTATGAGCAAGATAATAGTAGTGCCATCAATTAAAACTTAACACTAGCTTTAGTGCCTATTCAGATGAAGTATAATAGTAGATATATAGCAAACCGGGACCCGTATAAATAAACCCTAATTCGAGTTAAACCTTAGCCTAGTGATAAAAGGAGGTACATGAAATATTATACCGCAAAATGTTATAAACATAGGCTACCAGATTAACAAGGTAAGCTATGAGATGTCAATATTACTGATATGTGTATATCATATAGCACCCGACAAAATACGCCAATACATGGGTCCAACCCCACTCTTGGAGCTTCCTAAATGAATATAAAATAATAAAACTAAATTAAATTTATTTGGAATTGTTTGGATCTCTTGAGTTATTTGCTTTTATTTGGATTCAGTCGTTTACCGCGTAATTAGAAATTGGAAGTCGTGAAGACTCCTTGGATCAAGTGAGGTCAAGCTCGAAGTGGAGATGCACGTCAAAAACTCAAGAGAAAGCCTCGTGTGAGCTCAAGACCGCGGTAAACCGCGCCAGGCGAGTCAATACTTTGATCATGTTGAACCTACATTTTCTGCAAATTACTTTGTTTTAAATTATCAAATTGCATGCTGTTATTTTATATGCAAATACATGTTTAGTTTGAGATTCTAGTTATATGCCCATTGTTTGTCTTGAATAATATTACACCTCCTTTGGATTACTTGATTATGTGAACCTTGTCGCCCTAGCAAAATTTTAATAGTAACCTTTTGAAAATAAGTCCGTAATTTATAAGCCATGCTTAGTATCGCTTAGATACTCATGGGCGCGAGAGCGCCCAAGCATCACTTTTAATCCTGAGAAAAATTGGTTGGGCAGTCATGGTGGGAATGACTGGTATATGTTGTACATGATTATTTTATACTTCAAAAAAAAAAACCCCAACTTGCTTAAATATCTGGGCGGATGGTTCGAGTGTGTGTGTGTGTATGTGGTGCAGTGGAAGCACAAAGTGAGTAGTGGTAAATCCGCCCAGATACCACTAAGGACTGAATCTTGTCATGACCTCCTGTGTAAAACAAGTACAACCACAAGTCTGTAAAATACAACTTGGCTTAGTAAATTTACTGACCGAAAGTCATCATCATGAGTGGGAGAGTGAAGTAGTGCAAGCGGTACATGCGTGTGACGGCTTGAATGGGACACCGCGGAGGTGAAGTCCCGCCGTGGCGTGCTAGCAAGGTGAAGTATCCAGTGCTGGGCGTTCGAAGGGGACATCCCGCACACTTATGGGACCCACCGCAAGTGGCGCTTCCCATGAGATGAGATGATGGAAGGGCGAGGTACTTTGAGCAGTTCTTGTGATGGTTTGCTCAACCGCACGGCTAAGGTATCGTGTGGGGCAACGGGTAAACTGTCTCTTGTGGGTAAAGTGTACCAACTCTGCAGAGTCAAAACTATTCGAATAGCCGTGCCCACGGTCAAGGGCGGACATGGGAACTTAACCAGATATAGTTCTATTTCAAAATGCTTTATGGATGGGATTGGGAAAAGTGAAGGGCGAAGGACTGCCCTGATTTGGAATTGTCCTGGGTGTCGTCCCAGTGGTAAGTTAAGCGGCTATAACGCTGAAAGATGCTATATGGTGTGATGCCATATGCATGGAAGAATTATGGTGATATTAGGCATATGGTGTGATGCCATATGTATGGGAAAATCATGTTAATATTCCTTGAACATTATGTTTTGTTCCAAAGCTGCTAAGTCTCAGGAAATTTTATGTATCGTATTTCAATTAGTGGCATTTCTATTCTTACAAAAATTAAATATGGAAAGGGTAAATAGAGTCGTGAGTAAAGGAAATAGATGTTTGTAGTGTACACATAAAGGTATTGGTGGATTCATGTCGATCTTAAATAGGAAATGATAGTGTGGGTTCTGAGAGAAGTAAATTGGTGAAGTCTAGCTGAATAGATAGGCTAGATAGGTGACTTAAATAATTTTCGGGGACTTAGGGATTGCACAGATAAATATAGGATTACGACACTGATAAGTAAATTCTTGGAAGATGACAATATTGGAATCAATAAACTCGGTTACTAGATGAATCAAATGAATTTTCGGGAATTTGGAAGAGTAATACAAGTATTGGATTATAATTCCTGATTAGTGAGTTACTTGGTGGGAGGATACTAGGGGATCGTAGAATTAATCAATGATATTCTTGGTGGATACATAATAGTGATTGTTAATTCTTTGAAGATGTTGGCAGTATGGAGAATTAATAGGAGTTGATCAATTACTGGGTGGATGAATTGAATTTCTGATAAGTTTGGAGGATTCATAACAAATAGTGGATTACAATCTTAGTAAATTGAATTTTTGGTGGAAGTTTATTTGAGGATTAGCTAGTGATAGGTAATGGAAAATGAGATGGATTATGGGTTGGAATCAATGACAAAAAGGATTGAATACGAATGATATCGGTGGATTTGAAAGTAATTATGTTAGAGAATCATTAGAATTCAGAGGTAAGGGTGATGAATAGTATTGTGAGATTGGATTATTAGTAACTTAAAATACAGAGTATGATGGGTGGATTAAATAAATGATGATACTTGCTGTTTGGAGTTTTAGACAGCAGTCAATAAATAGAGTGCATGTTCGGTGGATTAAGTCGATTTTGGTAATGGTAGTGTGGAGTTAGGTAGCAACAATAACACTTTGATTAAATGAGAATAATAATGCTGCTAAAAGCAATTTTTGGCAAATAAAATAACCCGAGCCTCTCCTTTGTTATGCCATGCATACTATTTATTTGCATTCTGTGTATTGGCTCGCGGAGCACGGGGTGGAGTGCTCACGCCGCTTTGCGACAAAATTCGGATCAAGAATCGATCACCTCGCCTCAAGAACAAGATTGGACAAGTGGCAGAGAAGATGAAGATGTCAAGAACTAGGTCGCGAACCTCCGGTTGGTCGCTGTGGGCATGTCTGAAGGTCCCACCTGTGTGCTCGTTCTTCCGCTGCAATTTATTGATTTCGCCTAATCGGCCCATGAAGTAAGTCTACTATTACATTTACGCTTCCGCATGATATGGATTTTGATATTCATTACTGAAACTGTGAGCACTATCTACTGATCCAGGGAATAGTGCAGCTAAACACAGAGGTATCCGGATATTAATATCTGGGTCCCTACAGGGAACCTCTGAGGGCGCTACTCGGCTCTCTAGACGGTGCCGACCGTCCTGGGATGGTCTGGGAACCTCTGCGAGCGACACTAAATCGACACTCTACAAATCGATGGGTCTGACGGCAAAAACTACACTCCTTAATCGCTATCATTTTCCCTTATGCATAATTGGGGTATTACAGAATTGTCTATATAATTATCTATACAATAGAAATTGTCTATAGGACCGTTTATTAAATACTAAGCAATATCTTTCTATCTTCTTCTTTATGCTTCACATCATTCAAAATCCTATGTAATTTAAGTTTACAAGTAGCTGAAATGTACTATTATAAATGCCCTAACAAATTGGACTCAAAATGAAGACATCATAGTACACCTTTCTTTTCTGCTTATATGCGCCTCCGTCCATGCAAAAAAAACCCCGGGTAACAACAGAACAGAATGGGGTCTGCTGGAAGCATGTAGTTTCGCTTTGTTTCCGAGTGAGCGAAATGATTGCCCGAGGGAAAGCATCTTTCCATGAGGATCACATCAAATGGGCGAAGCAAAACGATAAGCTCAAATGGGCGAAGCAAAACGATAAGCCAAGGAAAGTGCCTTTCATCGATCGAGATCAAGCAAGCCTCCAGGGTATGGACGGAGGAAAACGATATACCGAAGAAATTCGTCTTACCATGTGGCCGTAAAAAAAGATGGGCATCACAGGTAGAGGAGACTTCCCTTGCGAGTTGTGGCAGGTGAGTGCATGCACTGCACGGTTGCTATCCCGCTCGTCCTTGGTGGGTCTCCCTGAACTGATTTTTTATAATTTATAGTTAAATTTTATTATAATTGGCTAAAATTACACTGTAGTTAATAGTAGCTTATTTGGTATAATTAAATTTAAAAATAAAAAAAGAGTTAGCTCAGCACATATAGTACGAATAATATGGAAAAAAGACGGACAAAAAACTCAAAAAAATCTAAATAATTAGAAAAGGAAAATTTTCAAAATAACTAGCGGGACCAAGTCGAGGTCGACACGAGCTGAAAAACCAACGAAAACCGGGACGGTGAGGTGGCGATGAGTCGCGCACGAGCGTACCCTCCCTCCCTCCCTGCCAACAGTTTCGCTGCCCAGCCGCAACTCTGCCTCCGGTTTCGCCTGCGTCCTTCTCGTGCTCCCGCTTTCGCGCTCTCCCCCACTAAGTACCCACCTCCGCCCACCCGAATCCAATCAAACCAAGAACCTCTCTAATCAATCGCGTTTGGTAGCCACAGCATTAGATTTTTCCTGTGTTTGCTTCGTACGTATGGCGGAGACCAAGGCTGCGCCTGCGGCCGCGGCCGCGGCTTCGGGGGAGCGGACGAAGACGGTGGTGGTGGTCGGGGTGGACGACAGCGACCACAGCTACTACGCGCTCGAGTGGACGGTGCGGCACGTGGCGGCCGGCATGGCGGGGGGCTCGGCCGAGCTCGTCATCGTCCACGCCAAGCCGTCCCCGTCCTCCGTCGTCGGCTTCGGCGGCCCCGGTACCGGCCGCGGATCTGGGACTCCCTCTTCTTGAATCTTTATTCCGTATTTCAGTTCGGAATTCTCATGGTGAATTGGAGCTCTGATCTGGGACTCCCGTTCCCCCCTTTCTTTCTGGGATTCAGGAGCTGGCGAGGTGGTGAGGATCGTGGAGTCGGACCTGCGCAAGATGGCCGAGGAGGTCGTGGACAGGGCGCGCCGCCTCTGCATCGCCAACTCGGTATTAATTCGCTGCATTTGTCGAGAGAGAGAGAAAAAAAAATTCAGTATCAAAGATACGCGCTCACAGAATGCTCTATCTTCTACTGCTCCCCTAATAATTATGCTTTGGCGAAATTGCAGATGCACGCTCTGATAGAGGTGATCGAAGGGGAGCCCAGGCACGTCCTCTGCAACGCAGTAGAGAAGCACCACGCGGATCTGCTGGTCGTCGGCAGCCATGGCTACGGCGCAATCAAAAGGTTCTTGATTTGTTTTCTCTCCCATAATTTCCTGCTCCTGGTTACAATATGCCGGTTGCATTCTTGCTTCAGAATATGAAGCTGCGGAGCTAAAACTAATCCCAGTTTTGTCTGTACAAAACTCCTGCAGGG
The DNA here is from genome assembly GCA_036346575.1 of Dendrocalamus sinicus. Classification (NCBI taxonomy): domain Eukaryota; kingdom Viridiplantae; phylum Streptophyta; class Magnoliopsida; order Poales; family Poaceae; genus Dendrocalamus; species Dendrocalamus sinicus. Next base: position 1,272,806 of record CM070660.1, on the reverse strand, counting down.
CTTTTCTTGGGAGCGTGAGCGACTACTGCGCCCACCATGCGCACTCTTCAGTGATGATAGTGAAGCAACCCAAGCCCAAACGCTGAGCGTGTACTGCTCGCCAACGCCCAGTTACTTCCAGCTTCCGATGTGAGGTTGTGTGCCGATCGAGCGTACTGTACTTGGCTGTATCATCCGATGATCGATGTCTGTGTGCGTGATGGGTTTATCCGCATCGATCGAACAATGTTTTGTGCATCACTGCATCCCATGATGTTTTGCAGTTATTATGATTCGGTTTACCATGTTTGTACATTTTGTTCTGGACTTGTGTCACAGCGGACAATGTTTCCAGATCACAATCGACACGGGCTGGCCTTTCGAAATAGAACAGCAGCTTATTGTGTATTCTTTTACAAACTACTTAACAGTCAAACCTAGTTGACCAGGTGGAATAATGGATGGAATGTCATTTTTTTAGGAGTGCGCTAAATAGTGTCATGGTTTATAATAGACCTTTGCTTAGTGGCAAAAGCAAAACTTTCCCTAAATTTAAAAAACTGAAGGGCTGAAATGCAAAAAATATTTTGGGGCCATCTAAGATATCATGAAATGTGGGGAGTGGTGGCTTGTTCTGATGTACAGGCTCTTCACCGTGCATTGTTTTTTAAATGTGACGGAGTATGATTTATTTCTTTCGTAATTCAAGTTTAAGATAGAAAATGAGACTCGAACTTAGATGGACGGCTCAGGACATTGCATCTCAAGAAAGTACTCCACCGTGCATTGTCAACGCTCTAATCTGACTGACGCACTGCTGGCTCAGGTTAGCTCACGAACATTTTCCGTGACTGTGAGGGAAAAGGATCATCTAATTTGCCCCGTTCTAAACAGTTTTAGTTCCTAATTTGTTTTAGCTTTCGTTTATTTAAACTAGAAACTACTTAGATTGTATCCATTTTTTTGGTTTTTTTTGTCTTGTTTGCTTTGCTTTTTCCTTTTTTTAATTTTTCTATTGTCCGTGGAGGTATAATAGTGTTTTTATTTTTTCTTTAATTAAATAACTTGAAAAAAACTAACAATTATTACAGTGCAATTTTAGTCTTTAAACTAAAAGCTACGGCCGTAAGCCGGAGCTTTCAGCCGATTGGAACCAACGGCCCAAGAATGCCAAAAGGCTACTGTAGCATTGTACTGTACACATAGTGTTTGAGGCTACTGTAGATGTTCGGTGTGCATCGCTGCACATATTTCACTGCATCGCACAGAACTGTAGCATTTGATCTGGGGTGTCCGTCTTCTGATCCAACGGCCCAAGAATGCCAAAAGGCAAACTTCCCCCTTGAGATATAAATAAACGAAATTGCACTGGTAGAACCACTTGTTACCGTACAGAGCAGCATGTTTGGTAGTAGCATTTTAATTAAGCAGTGCAACAAGCAACTCACTACCCCTCATCACAAATACATATCGTTTTTATATATATATATATATATATATATATATATATATATATATATATATATATATATATATATATATATATATATATTTAAAGTTTAAAAATTTTAACTATTAATATCTTTTAAAACATTTAAATTAGATATATAAAAATCATATGTGTAACGGATCCCTAGGACACTTTGGCAAGCGGCAAACCGGCAACACACTTGTCCTGTGACTGACACACACACACTGGCAGGAGAGTCCACGTCACGGTTGTTGCCCTGCTCAGCTCGTCCTTATCCATGTCATACATAATATCCGAGAACGAAAGGTGACCAAAACCAAAGCAAAGAAAACCAGGGCGGCGAGCTGCCTGGTACACACGACGCAAGCTCGTCCACGAGTGTTGAGCCAGCGTGCCCTTCCCGCCGCCAGCGCCGCAACTGCGCCTGCCTGCGGTTTCGCCGGAGTCCCTGTCGTGCTCGCGCGCTACCCTTCGCCCATAAATACCCACCAACTCAGCCACACCCCAACGACGAAACCATCTAAACAAACATCGTTGACGTCTACAAGCCACGGTTCTTGCTGCTTCGGTTATGGCGGACACCAAGAGAAAGACGGTGGTGGTGGTCGGGGTGGATGACAGCGACCACAGCTACCACGCGCTCGAGTGGATGGTGCAGCACCTGGCGGCCGGCATGGCAGGCGCAAACGAGCTTGTCGTCGTCCACGCCAAGCCGTCCCCGTCCTCCGTCGTCAGGTTCGGCGGTGAAGGAGCTGAGGAGGTGATCAGGTTCGTGGAGGCTGACCTGCGCAAGACGGCCGAGGAGGTCGTGGACAGGGCGCGCCGCCTCTGCATCGCCAACTCTGTAGTAATTGTAACGCACCCGTTTCCAAGGGCGCGTACGGACACGGCACTCCGCAACTGTTCACGCATGAACAGTTATGGAATATCGTGCAAGAGTATACCATTGCATGCTTACAACAAAAGTCCAGCATATATTTCACATATGGATTAGCATCCATTTTTGACAGCGGGGCGTGCAAGCCCAAAGCATAATTACATTACAAAAGGCTCCAAGATCCGCTTGAGCGCGGCGAAGACCTAAACCCACGGGTTCTCGTCGAAGAAGAGATCCTTCGAGACGACCTCGACAGGAAGACCTTTCCAACACGAAATCTTGAATTGCCTTCTTTTTCTTCTAGAATCTGTGGCATTTTGCAAGCCTGAGTACTCCGACCCCGTACTCAGCAAATCATAAGGAAAACCCTAGCTTACTACTTGCACGGATCAACAAAGGAATGGAGTATACTTGGTCTATTACATTTGGTGGATGCAGTTTTATTTACAAATATTTTTACAAAATGGACCCAAAACTACTTCTCAAGATCTCAGGGGGGGTTTCAACAAAAGTTAATTAACCAACTAACCAAGTTAAGGCATGTACAAAACTACTTAAGCTTCATTTGGAATCACCAAGTGACACGGCTCCATTGACCGAGCACGGCGTATTCGAATACCATTTATTTGACTCTGCAGAGTTTGCTCACTTTACCCACACGATCCCTTAACTCCCGCGACGAGTTAAGAAAACCAGTCGTTTCACCGCTCAACTCTTTATATAGGCTCTACCCTGAGAATTCACTCTGGTCCGCTCACACACACACCCACACAAGAGAAAAGCGGTGCCGCCGAGTGAACTCTACCGTTGTTAGGCACCCACAACACGGCTTGCCTAACCTCACCGCTAAACCTCTGTAGAGTTTCAATCGAGTTGAGCGGCTACTAGACAAGTGTTGACAAGTCAACTCCGTGGTTGAGCGATCATCGTGACATTTGCTCAGCATAAGGGTTTTAGTCCTTATTTATCCGGGGTCCGCAACCTCGCCAGGCCCGCGACCTCCAACCTAGGGTAAGCGGTGGACGAAGGTCGTCTCGCGACTCCCCACAACTCCCTTACCCTAACCTCAGTCCTAGGGTAAGAGTTGGGCGAAGACTAACTCGCCAGCTCTTTCCCCAACCCTTACCCTATCTTGTGCACGCCGGCACTCTCCGCTCTAGGGCACGGTGTCCCATACCACCCTACCCTAGAGTCGGGTTTGCAAATTCTATTGACCCACTGCCACAACCTTATTAGTGTAAGACTTTGTATGATAATAATAACCTACAATTATCTAGATTAACAGATAATTATTTCTAGGGTTACAAAGGCATGGCTACAAGTTTAACATGGCATTTATCGGTGGTAGGATCAACTACATAGCATGACATTCTAAACATTTTATTTTACTTTGAACTAACATTTCAGAATTAGCTTAATGCAAATAGCATAATAACGTAATTTAAATGGCATGTGATACAACATGATCAAGGACTTGTGACTTGCCGTGAATCGGGACGAACTCGGCGAGCTCGAACGTAGAAGCTCCTGGGTCCTGCGACTGCACTTGAGCTTCCGGAATCTCGACACTAGCGCAAACACTGAAAATAACATAAATCCGGCTTGAGCCTAATCAAGCGAGGAAAAATAATCTATTAAAAAGGAGTAAAAAGCATAAATCTCCAAATGAGGAATTTTAGGAATTTATCTGGAATGAAACTGGAGGAATGCAGGCCAAAAATGGGTTCAGGACATTATTTGGAGCAAAGTGGTGAAATTTGGGATTTTTTAGGATTTTCTGAGATTTTCTAGGATTTATTTGGATTTTTCTGGATTTTAGAAATTGATAAATTGCTGAAAAATCGAATGAAGCATGCTAGGCGGCCCTGGCGCTTCTGTGCGATGCCCAAGATCTTGCGGCGGCCGCGTGGCGAAGGCCGCTGCCCACGGCGGCGGCGGCGGCGGCTGCATGCGCAGCGCAGCTCTCGGCGACGGAGCGCCGCTCGGCCGCTCCCACGCGCGCTCACGCGGCCCGGATGCGCGGCACGTGGCCCGGGTAGACGGCGACGATGCGGTGGGTGCGAGTGGCTTGGATGAAGACGGGGAGAGATCGAACGGCTGCGGGGTGATGAGGGCGGGCGAAGCGGTACGGCGGGATCGGATGGCTGAGGTTATACATTACAGACGCGATGGACGGGCGAGGAAGAGCCACGTCGCGGGGCGGGGTCGTCTTCAACCTCCGGCCGCTACAGCGCCCTCGGGGCAGAGGTACGGTGGCGACGGCGGTCCGGGCGCCAGGGGGCTCGTCGGCGGCGACCAAGGGCACCAGCGGGCGCGGCTTGACATGGGGATTCCGTTTTGGGGCCTTGGAAGGGGAGGGGAACAAAGGAGAGGGCGGGAGGAAGATGGGGGTGCTTCGGGTATTTGGTGGCGGAGGGGGTCGCCGACGGCGAGGGAGTTCAATCGGGGGCGGCTACACCAACAGGGGACCCAGAGGCTCACATTGGTGGCGACGGTGAGCGCTGGGGAGCTTCGGAGCGGGCTGGCCACGGGGAAGGTGCGACGGCCGGAGAGGAGCTTCGGTGGCGGCGCTCCTCGGGCGATCACCTGTCCAACGGCAAGCATCAATGGGGTCAGCGAGGGGAGGAGATGCTCTCGGCAGAAGCAATTGGAGAATGAGGGAGAGGAGAGGGAGTTTGGCTCCCGGGGGTCGCCGGCTCACAGGGCGGCAATGGGGGAGCTCCGGATGGCGGGACTTCAATCGGCCGCTCTGGGAGGTGGCTGGGAGTGGCGGGAGATGAGTGGAAACGGTGGAGTGGCTCGGGAAGCAAAGGAAGAGCGAGGAGCCGAGGGGCGGCTTTTATGTCCGGGCGGAGGGGGAGAGAATCCGAGGGGAGGAGGCAACGGGCGGGGCTCCGGGGTCAACAAGAATGACGGGGGCAGTTGGGGCGTCTCCACCGCGGGGATGGGCGGTGACCGGGGTGACGCCGGCTCTGCACAAGAGTAATGGCGACGGACGGCACGGAGCGATTGAGCTCGGGAGTGGCGAAGCGCGTCGCTCGCGGAGAGAGGAGCGAGGCGGGCGACAAGCGGGCCCGGCAGGCGCAAGGCGGCAGCGTGGCGCGGCGCCACGATTTCGGAGCCGGCGGTCGGGGCAGCGCGGCGCAGCGCTATCGCAGCGTCTTGCGCGAGAGAAGCGGAGAGGGTCGGGTGCAGCGCCGAGGAGCGGAGGGAGGCGCAGGGCGAGGGGAAAGGCGGGGAGGAGCGGGGCGCCAGCGGGAGAGAGGGAGGCGCCCGCTGGAGGGGAAGCCGAGCGGCGGGGAAGGCGGAAAAAGAGGAGGCGCCAAGGAGAAGGGGAGGCGTTGGCCAGAAAAGGAAGGCGGGTTTTCGGGGGACTTTCCAAAAAGGGAAAGTTTTCAGATTTCACTCAAAAAAATCCAGCAAAAAAAATAAGAAAATTTTTGGTTTGAAATTTTGGGGTTTTTCAGTAATTCGCTGCATTGCATTGCCCGAGAGAGAGAGAGAGAGAGAGAGAGAGAACAAATCAGTAACAAGGTGTGGGCTTAATAATTACGGATTTCGGCAAAATTGCAGATGCACGCGCTGATAGAGGTGATCGAAGGGGAGCCAAGGTACGTCCTCTGCAACGCGGTCGAGAAGCACAACGCGGATCTGCTGGTCGTGGGCAGCCATGGCTACGGCGCAATCAAAAGGTTCTGCACTTGTTGAATTCCCGCTTCAGAAATCTCATACGCTGGGTTTTTCACTTTCTGAACTCGTGCAGGGCCTTTCTGGGGAGCGTGAGCGACTACTGCGCCCACCACGCGCACTGCTCCGTGATGATAGTGAAGCAGCCCAACTCCAAACGCTGAGCGTGTGTAGTTCGTCCATGGCCAATTCCAATGTGAGCCGAGCGTGTTCTGGCTACCTTTTTTTTTACTGTGTGTGTACTTCTAGTAGCTTGTTGCGTTCTTTTTACTGTGTGTGTACTTCTAGTAGCTTGTTGCGTTTCGCACCTGGCTCAGATGATGCTTGCAGGTGTGACAGTTTAATCTGCATCGATCGAACAATCCTTGTGCTTCTACTGGAGTATGAATTTGATTTATGCGATGCAGAAGAATCCAAATCTGCATTGCATGAATCCAGATATATGGTGAAAAACCAAAATAGCAGCATATCGTGGTGATTTTCTAGTTTTCAGCACCACCACCTAGAGGGCAAAAGGAAACGCCACTTGAAATTCGTGAGGTATGTTTGAGCTATGTGCTTGGAACGGATCTTTTTGGTGGATGATGCTTTTCATATCTGTTTCAATGCTGGATGTGAGAGGTAAAGATAGTCAATTTTAAGTCGAAGCACAGACTACAAAGTAGACAGTAGACTACAATGGGTAATAAATAAGATCGACCTATATTAAAAAGTTGGCATACCCTATTCCTAAAGTCCACATAAGCTGATATGAAGCCATGTTGCGTAACCGGGCCCAACAAGCAATCTGTAGCAATGTGCAAACAGTGTAGCAAAATAAGAACCACGATATACGCCAAATCCAGCTTGCATTCAGCACTACAAACGACACTGTAATCGTTTTCAAATGTCTACCGACGACCATAAATAAGACCGGTAAATGGCCACCACGGGGAAAGTACATAAATATCAAGTTTCCATCGAAATATTACAGCAATATCATGCCGGAATCGAAAAGATCACTGAACATTTGAATAGTACTTCAACATGAATTCAGAAGTTGGCGAGGACGACAAATATCCAATTCCATGCATTTCAGGATGGTGAGGACGACAAATATCCAATTCCATGCATTTCAGGACCCCTCCATCCCCACAATCACATCAGTTTTATTCTGATTTGGCCTGAAAATGCAATTGGATTAGTTAGTGTAAGAGCAACTGCTTGGCCATCAATGATAAATCAGCACCGTATAAGAGTTCTATTACATCAGGAGATCGGGAACGTGATGGGCTCCTGCTTGGGCCACCTTTCTTGGGGCTTGCAGCTTCGCCATTGGCAGGCTGAGCAGAAACAGCTAAAGTAAGTTACAAAAACAGATTTTACAAAGTATCATTGAGAAAACTTACAGAAGCATTTGGGGATTGGGATCTTGCTGGTGATCTGCAAAAAGTTCCAGAAACAACAGAATTCAATATCCAGAATGCAGCTTTAACAGCTTGCTTCCAAAAGCCTTGACGCCTCCCAAACATTGGAATGACCAAATGCAAGTGAAAAGAGCTCATTCAAAGTTAAAGCAATCAGTTCCGTAAGTCCAAAACATGCAGTACTGTAAGTGTTTAGCAGCAAATGTTACGCAAGCATATACGCTAAAACAGCCTGCCGAAGTGAGCCCAATGAGGGAGCCAGGAAGGAATTCATTCCTCATGTACTCAAATCTGAGCAAACAGTCAGTGTGCCGTCATAATCCATACCATCAATCCTTAATGCTCTACCTCCGGAGTTCCAAAACAATCCTCTATGCCCAAGCTCTGATGTAATCAGTCACAATACATTAGGCCAAAAAATGGACGAGTTTTTATCTTCCAGAGACCAGAGCAGCTCCCAGTTTATTACCATACCTCAGACAACCAATAGAACTGTTGCAAATTGACCAAATCCCATCCTCAATTCCTAATATGCAATCCCTAGATCGCTGCATAATCCCTCATCTAAGGAAGAAATGATTGAGGCTTTAAAAAATACCGGACACTATCCAATTCAGTTAGATATGAAACATGTCACACCTAAGTGTGATAAAAACTTGTGACAGTCTCCAAGCAATCACATAATAAATATGCCAACTGTTTCCCATATACACTAGGAGACATTGGTAAGTTTAATAAAATTTTATTCATAAAACTAACATGCAAAAGAAAGAGGGTTATCACTGTATTGGCAGCTAGCAACATGGACAATTGGATATCAGATAAGATGATGCATCTTTTGCAGACAAAGACTGCATAACCGAGAATTTGTTTAGGCTGTTCCACATGGGAGTCATGGACCATTATTTTCTATCACAGCATACTTGTCTACATGTGCCAACATATTGATCAACATTTGATGATAGAAAAAATATCGTACTAACATCTATATTTGTTCCATCTTTCAGGGGGAAGGCAATATCTGCTTCACAAATTGAAACCATAGTTCCATTGTCGCAGGTAGATTCGTAGGTGTTACCTTGATGGAGAGCGTCCCTTTGACCCTGACCGTGAAGGGGAAGACACTGATCTCGATCGGGATCTTGACACTGACCGGCGCGATGGCTTGTTCTTGGGAGACTTGCTGCAAAGCATATTTAATTTTGGTCAGTGGTCAATTATGTTATCTGGGGTCAACAGAATGTAATCACAGCAAGACCTTGGACTCCTGCTTCTGCTGTAGCTGCGACTTCTGCTTCGGCTCCGGCTTCGTGAGTACGAGCGGCTGCGTTTTCCATCATACTCTTTCACCTTTAGAAAATAATAAGGTGCATTGGTAAATTTTCAAACAGGTTTATGGACAAAATTGAACTATAAACAAACATCTGAGTGTACCCTTATAAAGGCTCGAGAGAAGGCATTTTTAAATTCAGTATCATCAAGCTTCCTTATCTGCAAATGGTGCGCATTCAAGAATAAACAGGAGGCTACAGTATCAAAGATAACAGCAACAGAGCTTGCAGTACTCCAAAAACCACATATTCAACAAGATTGTACAGGTGTAATGAAAATCAGCTTTCCATGGAATGAAGCTGGCAAGGCACCAGAAGTGACACAAAAAAAAAGGGCAAGCAGCAGAAGAGAATATTGGACTTACAGCATACTTCATGTCATCATAGTTTGTATAATCTGCAATTCCTATGGTTCCTGTTGGAAACAGAGATGTAGGTCAACAATAGGTAGCAGCAATATAGCATACAGGACCTTAGAAAAAGAACCATTGTTACAGACAACTTCTTCCTCATTTAACCAAATTGCTGAAAATAATGATGTCCAGTTGAAAGAGTAGCCAAGCGCTTCTACAATAGGTATCACAAGGAACTAGATTTAACACCTTAATGATCAGTATTCTCTTGCATTAGCATTCTTAATGTACTTGCTGGAATATAAACGAGCGTAACAGTGCACACCACGAGCATCATATGCTAGAAAATCAAACATGACATGAATATCATTTTAAGATCTGCAATGTAATACGAAAAAGACTTCACTGCTATTAAAAGAATCAGTTGATTTAGCAAGGAATTAACAGCATGTGATTTATCTAATAATGTTGACAGTTAATTCGCAAACTGTTCATCTAACCCATAGGCAATTTCTGACGAGCTCTGGTGAACAACAGAAAAAGTGAGAAAAAACTGCACAGGACCCAAAATAACTCACCACTGCCCTCACGATACACTTCAGAGTAACAAACATCACCAGCTTTTCGCATATGGTCCTGATACAACATTGAACATTCATATAATAACTTCACAAAGAAAAGGGGAAGAAAGCAGAAAAGTGAATAAAGTATATGTTCTTGCTGCAGACCTTTAGATCTTGCCATGATGCAGAAGAAGGTAGTCCAGTAACCAGAACTGTCAAAAAATGCACAAATGGTTTCAGTTTATAAAAACAGAATATAGCATTAAGTATCTGATTTCAATTTTTATGCCATACCACGATACTCTGAATGCCTAGATACACCACCACGGCGTCCTCCACCACCATAGCTGTTAGAAAAGGAGGACGAGTTACCTCTCCCGCCATGTGCAAGTTCCACCTGCACATAGTAAGCATCAGACATGTGAACTCGGAAGAGCAAGGTACAAAACCGGAAACCACACTGTACCTACCCTTAGCCGGTTCCCATCAAAGTTGTAGCCATCCCGTCCCTGAATTGCATCTTCAGCATCACGGGGATCTTCAAACTACATAGCAGGGTAACAAATATTAACAGTTCGAATACTCTACACTAACCCAACAATAAATCAGTAGCTGCTAAAAGATTGAAAATTCTTGATTCACATCAAGATTTTTGATTACTTGTTGGTAACCTCCAATCAATCTAGTAGTAATCAATAAAGAGGACAGACAATTTTAAAGAACCTAATAGTATTCAAACAAGTTACCTCAACAAAAGCATAACCAGGCGGCCTTGGGGGAATCTTTAAGTCAATATCAACTATCCGTCCATACTGCAAAGAAAATTTTGCAATATTAGATCTTCACACAAAATTGGAGGGATAAATCTGAAATTAGCTGAATTAGCAGTCAAAATAAACTACAGGTTCTTCCGATATCCCAGGGAAAAAACAAGCAAGTACACCAGAGTCCTAACTAGTTTACAGTCTTATGACATCTTGCTTCCTTGTTTTCAAGATAAATAGAAGATGGATGATGGAACTAGAGCCACCAACCTTGTAGAAGAGATCCTCCACCTCCCTCTCCCTGATATCGCCAGGGAGGTTCCCGACGTAAATTGTCCGGCTCCAGCGTCTACTCATCCTTCCTTGCTGCAGCCTATCACCCAAAAGAGCACAATTACTACTAAAAGGATGATTTACAGAAATGCAGCATTCGGATGTATCAACCAAAACAGAACCACCAAAGAACTAAAACTGATTTTCATCACACAATGGAAACCTGAACAAAACACACCAAAATCACTAGCAGAAAAAAATGTCTTTTTCAGGTTGAATCGCAGGGGGAAAACATCAACCCAAAATAGCTCTTCTCAGTTAAAAATTCCGACAAAATATAGTCTCATAGCTAGGTCAAAGTATCGATTCCCAAAAGGCATTTAAGGTGCGAAAGCTCCGGCCTCTCACACCGCAACCACAAACCCTAGACCACCAAAAATTCAGAGGAAATCAAAAGCGCAAGAGGCATAACCACAGATCCGCACACCATGCCAACCATAAAAAAAAAACAAACCAGATAGAAATCGAAGAACCGTATCTCACCAGCAGAAACCGGGCGAAAAAATCGACAAAAAAAACGCACGAATCAGCCTGATGAGAGGGAGAGACGAGCAACAAAAAATAGAGGGGAAATCGTACAGGAGAAACAAGAGACAGGTGCCAGGCGGTGGAGGGTTAGGTCTGGCTACACGCCGTCGTCGCGGGCGGCGGTGAAGGGAATAGGAGATAGGGTTTATACTGGCCTCTCGAGCCCAAATCTAGCAAAGCGGCGAGGCGACCAAGCAGCAGAGACGGGTTTGGAACGGTCGGAGCCAGCTGTCGGTCCGCCTCTCTATGCACGTGGGTCCCCCTACTGTCGGGCCCGCATGGCAGTGAGCTTGCGTTGTTCATACGAGACGAGAGACGTGTACCGGTGCGAGCCGCGAGACGGGCGGGGCAGGTGGCATTTGGCTGCCTGGAGATTCGTGCGAGCCAACGGAGGGCTGATGTCAACCTCTGAATTAGTGGGCCCAAGTTGGGCGTTACGGTTTACAAGACTAATTGGGCTTAAGTGCACTTCCTACGATTTCTGATGAGAATATTTGTCTTTGCCCTCTCTCAACTGTGGAAAATTTACACTGCCGAACGTGTTAACTATAGTCACTATTTTTAATTTATGTCTTATGACTTTTTTCTGAATAAATAATAGAATAGCTTTCTCCGTATTTTTTAAGTGACTTATTGACATTCGGTTTGTTCGCACAATCGTTCGTGTTAGAGCTAAAAACCATCAACAACACAATCTCTCAACAGTGAAAAAAAATTGCATTGCTGAAAGTGTAACTATAGTCACTATTCTTTTTAGCTTATGCCTTATGACTTTTTCAAAATAAATAGATAGAACGACCTCCTTATCGCATTTTTGAAGTGGTTTTTATTGGCATTCTATTTGTTCACATAGTCGTTTATGCTAGAGCAAAAACCATCTACCACAGCTGAAAAGAACGCACACGTAGTCACGGAATATCGCTAGCAGCAACAGCAAATGAACTTGTTGGGCGTCGATGAAACGTTACATTGCCATATAAGGGGTGGGTTCTTTTGGGTTATGGTTTTGGCGTTTTGCTTATGATTTTAAAATTTTGTTGTTTACGAGAGACAGTACACAGAGAAAAATAGTTACATATGATTTTGGTCGATACAGTTAAACTCAGTATAATTTATATTACAATTTATATATAGACACTTACCTTAAAAACGTATTATTTAAAAAGTTAATTAATATAGAATGGAAACTAAAGTATAAGCACAAGCCAAAAAAAGCACCCAAGATTGGTCGGATGTAACCATATCCATCTTGTCACTACGCGAATAAACCTGAATCAGGATTTCTATGTGCTATGCTAGTTCGTATACGTGTACAATAGCAAGATTTCTAGCCAGGAATCAGTAGCTGCGGAAGTAAACATTTTAATTTTGAAGTACTACACGTTACTTAACCACACCATTCAAGCATCAAGCAGGCAAGCACAGAAAGAGAAACGGCCATTGATTAACCCGAACCCCATATCGTAAATCTGTTTAAACAATCTCCAAATTAACACAGCAAGAGATCATCGTGATACAAAGCGACACGTGTGTGTCTCTGGTGAAGGCGAACCCATGCATGCACGGCACGGCACGATCAGGCCCTCTTGACGGGGTCGAAGTTGGAGACGGCGACGACGGCGCCGACGATGGCCACGAGCACGACCCCGCCGGACACGATGCTGAGCAGGAAGTTCTTCAGCGACGGCGACAGCCCCGGTTGCGCGGCCTCCGCGATGTCGGGCAGGACCAGCGCCGCCGCCACGGCCGCGGCCGTCAGCCCGGCCGTCGCCTTCTCCTTCATGGAAGCCGACGCCCGGAAGGCCATCCTCGCCGCCGGCCTAGCCCTCGGCAGGGGCCGGAATGCCGATGCCGAGGCGCCGAGCGGCTTCTTGAGCCCCGCGACGGACAGCGGCGCCGCGACGGCGGACAAGGACGCGGTGGCGGCCATGGGGGAGGTCGACGCGAGCTCCCGTACGTACGCGTGTGGCGTTTTTCTTGGCGCGCGCGAGGAGACGTGCGGTGTGCGGGGATGGTTGGCGCGGAGAAGGTTAAAGTAGCTGGGGTGGAGGCGGATGAGAGCGCGCGGCGTGCCAGGTCGGCGCGGGAGTCCGACGTGGGGAGCTGTGGTCGCGCCATGGCAGATTGGCAGGATAAGGCTTATCTTCGGAGGCGGCTTGTGCGGCTGTGGTGTTTGAGGTTTAGATTTTGGTACGGACCTCGGGGTCTGACGTCACCTGCCGGGGAATTTTTTTTTAAACGAGGCTCCTAACCCCTCCTAGCCCGTTTTTGCAATTTCACTTCACTAGTGTTGTTGTTTTTTTTTCAACACGAGCAGCTTTATTAGTGAAGCTAAAGCTGTTTTGGAAAACTGTTTGGCAAAACAGCTTCATGCATGGCTGAGAGAGGGCAATTGTCCAAGATACCTCTGTCTACCTGATTTGTTCTAACATTTGGAGTTGTATGTTTGTATATGGTCATATGAATTAAAAATAATATATTTGAATGAGTATGAATTTAAAAATAAAATAATAAAAATTAAAAATCGGTCATGAACGGGAGGAGAGGAAGCAGCGTGGGGACCCGGTGGCAAAGTCTTGTAATTTCACAACTACTGAGGCGGTGGGTTCCTAGAATCATGAGCTGAGGGAGAGAGATGTGAAAAGCTACTATTTTCAGCTTAACTTCACCCCATTCCCTTGTGAGAGCATGATTTAAGGAGCTTCATCCATGAAGCTGTTTGCAAAAAGGGTGTTTGGCAAAAAACAGCTCACGAAGATGTTGGTGAAGCTGTACCAAACAGGGCCTTAGAAGTCCTATACCAGATTTTGCCATCTAACCACTAACATCAATCTCAAAGCAATTCATCCCCTCCTCTCCATCCCATCTCTTTTTCATCCCTATTTCCCCATCGCATCTCAAAGGAGCCCTTTTCACGGTTGCACCACGCGAGGCATGGCTTCGACGCCGCACGGACAGTGTGGCGAGTGACGCACGACGCAACAGGTGCGGTGACGACAGGTCACACCACACGAACGGTGCGGCGATGCGTGGCATGGCTCGGGCACAAAGAAGACCGAGCGTGCATGGCTACGACGAGCTAGGATGAGGGAAGAGCGAGATGGGAGAGGGGAGAAGATATGTGCAGGATAGAGAAGAGATGTATGGAGAAGATGAGGGGATGAATTGCTTTGAGATAGTTGTTGGTGGCTAGATCGCAAAATTTGAGATGGACCCTCCAAACAGGGAGTTTAGGGATCTCCCCTAGAGAATTTTTTCCCTCCTACACCGAGTAAACTGTAAACAAACGAAAGCTAAGCTATCTGTACAGTAATTTGGGCCCATGATGTGCCCAGGAGGCCCAAAAAGCGTGTGTTCCTTCCTAGGCTGAATACCCCGGAAGAAGAACGGAACGTGATATGAGAGACGTGGGGTAGTAAGCCCACTCTTCCACTAGTCGTAGTCGTGCACACACACATCGTCTCCCCCACGCACTGACGCACACGGCCGACGGCGGCGAGCCATGTCCGCCGGATCCACCTCGTCGCCTCAGCCACCGGAAGTCATCCGCGGAAGCCTCATCCCGGATCTTCCCGACGACTTGGCCGTCCACTGCATCGCTCTACTGCCGCGCACCGCGCACCCCTCCCTCGCCCTCGTCTCCCGCGCTTTCCACTCCCTCCTGTGCCGCCAACCGGAGGCACTCATCGCCGCCCGCCGCCGCCTCCGCCTCTCCGACCCCCACATCATCCTCTCCCTCCGGCCACCCTCCTCCGCGTCCCCTCGCTTCTTCCTCCTGCTCCCACACCCCGGGTGGCCCCCTCTGCCTCTACCCTCCCCTCCCATCCCCGTCTCATCCTCCTCGTCGGTCGCCGCTGACGACAATCGGCTCTTCCTCATCGGCGGATCCGTCTCCGAAGTCCCCGCCCCGTCAGTGCAAATCTTGGACCCCCGCACCAGATCCTGGTCCATAGGCCCGCGCCTCTTCTCTCCGCGGGAATTCGCCGCCGTCGTCGCCCTTCCCCGCGTGCTATTCGTCGCCGGGGGCTGTATCCCGTCATCCCCCTTCTGGGCCGAGGCTCTCGACCTTTCTTCCCCGTGCGCCAAGTGGGCCCCGGTCCCCAGCCCAGCCCACCTCCGGGAGAAGTGGATGCACGGCTGCGCGTCGCTCGCCGGGAAGGTCCTTGCGGTGGCCGACCGCGGCGGCTTGGCCTACGACCCGGCGGCACCACCTGGCGAGGCGTGGGCGCCGGTCTCTCCGGTCCTTGACATGGGGTGGAAGGGACGCGCTGCCGTGGTTGGTGGAATCCTCTACTCCTACGATTACTTGGGGCAGGTCAAGGGCTATGACCCGGACACTGATGCCTGGAGCACGGTGGAGGGGTTGGAGAAGGAGTTGCCGAGGTTCTTGTGCGGCGCCACTCTTGCCAATGTCGGCGGACTGCTATACCTGGTTTGGGAAGGGAAGTGGAAAGGGAAAGCCAAAGGGAAAGGCGAAGTGGGGAGCATGGTGGTGATTGACTGGGCTGCCATCGAGGTCATGAGGGCCGAAGAGGGGCGGCTAAGGGGGAAGGTGATGTCCAGGGACACTGTTTTGTTCACAGACATGCCGAGGGGGTCAGCAATCACACATTGTATTGCATTGGAGCTATGACATGGTTGCTGCAGATGTAAAGCAAGGAACATGTATGTTTTGAAAGGTAAAACATGAGTTTGTTTACTTGTAATGGATGCCCTTTGTGTTAACAGCTCCCGAGCGGACGGGGTTTATGTTGGCCTAGTTCGATAGATTGAATAACTCTCAATTATTATTCTTCGTCAAAAACTTTAAACTTTTTAACTGAACAGAATCTATGAATTGTTATATTTGACTTTATTGTAATTCTAGGTTGTACATTGTGCCTTGAGAGTCGGAAAGCTCAGTATTGTGGGTGCCGCCACCTGTGAATAATGCTTCACTGAATTTAACATATCTTTTACAAGGATTTTAATAGAGATACAGTGAGTTGCTTAGTCATAAGTTACTGGGTTTAATTGAAGCATTTTATATTTGTGTTGATAATGGGAGCGATGCGTGCATTATTTTTGGTGATTGTGGCTATTTTAGCTAGCTGTTTTATGTGAATACTCTTGTGTTATTGCAGAGTTTAGAATTCTGCTGCTTTATGCGAATAGATTGATGTTATTGCGTATCTAGGAATGGAGTCAGTTGAATTGAGTTGATCGCATAGGGCATTAGTTGCTTCAATTGGAGGTGCCCGTGCTGATAAGGTGGTGATGCGTTCATATTTTAGTTTCGACTGATCTATGATATAGCCATGATCTTAAAAAGATTGTTTTTTGCTAGGTTTTTGGAAGTAGTTCAGTTTTGGTAGCAACAATACTGTTGATGTCAATTTCCCTGTTAAATGCTTTCAGTGGTTACATCTACTGTTGACAAACACAACGTTGATTAATCAGGCCCTTCAGTGATGGCAAGGATAAATTACAATCTGAGGCCTCATTGGACTATATTATATGTCTTATCCCACTAGTGAGGCCAGGCCATATTTCTCCGCCTCATAGCACTGCTTAGAGAGGTCAAATGTATCATGCCAGTAGCAGCGGTGATTGTTATATCAGCGAAGCTATCCTCGTGAGATGTGTCCTTGTGCAGTAAGTGAAGGAAATTTAAAATATCACTAAATAAAGGAAATGGTGTTTCCATCATCTGACCATACCTCATCGACTTATTGTCATTTTGGGTCAGAAATTTTGTTTGAATGAGAAGATTATACCAATTTGCAGTATCTGTTTTGTATGCAACGTAAGTGATCTATGACCCTTGTTTTTACACTAAAGTGATAATTGTTGCTTGCAGTGAAGCAGAGCAATGTTAAACCTGGCTGTGTGACAACTGTTCAAGGTAGGCGTGATTCAGGAAATTGTGGATCAGTATCATCAGATCTTACCTTCAAAAGGCAGGAACTATGCACTGGGAGTCTCGCAGACGGTCCTTGATGAAGCAAAATTTTTGATTTATTCTGCATTGTGAATCAATGTCATTGCTTTCTCTCCAAATCTTGCAGATTTTGTATCTTAAAATAAGTGAAATAGGGCAAGAATAACCATGTGGTTTAATTGTTTTCTCTCCAAATCTTGCAGATTATGTATCTTAAAATAGATGAAATAGGGCAAGAATAACCATGTGGTTGGGTTGTTTGTGCTGGGCCCTATTTACCCAGTGTTAGGATCGGCCATGTCGGCGCGCGTGACTGCTGATTTGCTCCCGGTCTGCTCGTCCCTTGGGCCACTAGTGCTAACAGCTAAAATCCGATTTGGCCTCGAAGCAACAGCTCCTATGGTTTTCTCATTTTGTGTAGCAGCTATGGAAGTCGTGCTGTTTTTTTTTTCTTGAGACGGTGGAAGTCATACTCGGATTAAATTTGGGCGCTGAATTTACCTTTGTTTTCTAGTTTTAGTCGTGGCGGCATAAGGCTTTCAGTACGAAAAGGCTAGTCAGCGTTTGGCCCGGTGGATATATGGTAGTGGTACAATTATCTCAGATCAGATCAAGCCAAGAGACATGGTCAACTCGAACAGCACAAACGCTAGAAAACGAATCCATTGATGCAACACAGAAGCAGCTTCGCTTTCCAGAGAAAGGAATTATTTTACAGCTTACAACGAAGCAGCGGGATGCCGAGCACATGCAGAGATGCACTCGTACGCCCGTCTCGCGGACTGCAGTACCGTCCTACTCGTCGTCGCCCCCGTCGCCGCCGAACAGCGACGACTTGTAGTACAGCATCAGGATGATGAGCAGCAGCGCGAGCGCCACCCCAGCCGGCGAGCCCCCAACGCGGTGGACGGCGTCGGGCGAGCCGCCGAAGGTGAAGACGTCGGCGAGAGTGGCTGCGCTGCGGTCGGAGGAGAGGACCCGGATGAGGAGGATGAGGCCGACGGGGAGCAGCAGGAGCCCCACGGGGCCGAGGAGCTCCGCCATGGCCTCGGTGATAGCCTCCCCGCCGTCTACGAGGAAGATCGGCCCCGCCACCACCAGCCCCAGCACCACCGCCAGCAGCAGCCCGTGCGGCTCCCCCCGCGGGCCGTAGTACTCCTCCGCCCTCGCCGCCGCCATCATCGCTTCGATCTTTGTGGCCAGGCTAGTCTTGGAACTTGCAAGACGACAGGGTGGGACGGAGTTGGGATGGCTACGACTACGAGAGGATGACGAGGAGGAGACGAGGTAGCATGTGGGGTGGAAGTGACGGATGACACGAGGGAGAGGAGGCTGCACCGGTTTGTTTGGACTTTTCGACGCGACAAGGGAAGAGAAGACTGCGACCGCGTGGCGGTGGGCGCTACACTTTCGCATGCACTAGATGGCCGACGGCTTTGTGTTGGCGCCTGCCGTCGTCTGGGCGGGGCAGTGGGCGCGCGCAACTGCATGCATGGATGCATCAGCCTTGTTGCTTGGATTCTGGAAAGCTTAGGAAGGGTCCGTTCTTTTCCTCCGAAGCTATCAGCTTTTGGTTTTTGCTATAGTATCTAACTTTCAAACGGAGTATTTTTTCAAGATATGGTCTACAAGTTAAACGATCTACACGTTAAAAATCTAACATCTGTATTAGCTAAAATCACAAGTGAGTATTTGTCTCTCCATAATCTGTATCGTAAACAGCTAAAATTCAAAAATTTCAGCCATAAGCCGTAGCCATTGTCAAACAGGTTTGGGGCAATGCGTCTCGCGGTTTAGGGCAAGCCGGCCGGCAACACAGGTTACGTGCATGCATGCGCTCAAGCAAGCATCTTGTGCGATTTGATCCTTCGCTGTACGCCTGTACCTACCGGTTTGGTTGGGGCTGTTGCTAACTTGCTATCAACAGCGTCAACTCACCGGTTGGTTATAGCTTACGTACCTTCAAATTCGCATATTCAATTTGTGCATGTATGGAGAGAATCGGTAGTGGCTGGCCACTGGCAAGGACCAGCTGCATTTGAAAGCTACATTGCTGAAAATTATACTTTGCTGACAAGGCATGGCTCCTTAGATATGCTTAAATACAGTACTGCATTTTACACAGGAGTGACGTATGGCCAATCATACATTGGAGAAATCGAGAATGTAAATTGTTTACCGACGGCAAAACGCCCATTTTCGGAGCTTGTCATCATAATTGTTGTATATATATGCTATTCATTCAAGGGG
This sequence comes from Dendrocalamus sinicus, assembly GCA_036346575.1. Taxonomy (NCBI): domain Eukaryota; kingdom Viridiplantae; phylum Streptophyta; class Magnoliopsida; order Poales; family Poaceae; genus Dendrocalamus; species Dendrocalamus sinicus. The sequence goes on along the minus strand of CM070660.1, from coordinate 1,253,344 downwards.
GGAAATATTGGAATGCTGTCACTCTGCAACCCCATCCATGATTGCTGCAAAACAAACGTGGTCGGTAGTCGATTGTCATGCTCTCCCTTGCTTGCGATCGTGGATGGGTTTGGTGAGCGCCGGCTTCAGCATAGTGGAGACGGGAGGCCTGGCGGCGAAGGAGACGACGACCTGGAAGGCATCACGGGAGGCTGATCGGAGCAGCTCAAAAACCACCCTGCTCGCCGGCATTCTTGGCGCGGAGGCTGTCAGAAGTGAGGAGACGGGTGAATGTACATCAGCAAGGTAACGCGGCTTATAAAGGGGAGGGAGATCGAGATTCGAGAGTCTCGAGCTAGCCTAAATTTGGGGGAGAACGGCGGTTATGGAAGGCTGGTCCGAGAAGGCTGCCCTTTTTCTGAAGCCTCTAATTCTGGCTGTCGTAGAATGCACAGAGCCGTGCGCGAATTCAGAGCACCGGCCACATCCACACGTGATTCGTGGTAAGAAAACGAACAACGTTCGCGGCGGAGGTTGCCTCGTTTTCTTTCCGTGCAATTCGAGCTCCGGTGAGTCAGCTCGGTGAGCAGGCGGCGCCGGTTTGCGGCGATTCGAGCACTTGGGGGTAATGGAGCTGGGAGGAGCGCGCCCGGCGGGCTAAGGCGCGTACGCCGTCGTGGCACGTTCCATTTGCCGCGCACATGCCAAACCAGCTGCTGCAGTGCTGGCTGCATGTGGATCGCGGTGTCAGGGTCGACGCGACTTGACTTGGGAGGTCGGAGGGGAGGGGGCGGTGGAGTGCTGGAGTGGTTGGACTTGCCGTGCTTTCACGGGCCGGAAGAGGCTCTTGTTTTGGCCCATGGTTGAGAAGTTCTTTGCTTTACATTGGATGCGCCTCTTGTATTGGCCCAATACCATTTTGTGCTGTATGTTGCCATATCAAGGCCCACCAAACTTTGGCAATAATTGGCCCTCTTTTTTTCAGTTTCTGAAAATTGTTTTTCGATTTTTTATAATAACTAACTTTAAACAAAAATTGTACCAATTCTTACAAAATTCGTGTGAAATTCATGTCATCATCGTTCTAAACAGTCCCAAAAGTTTAAGCAACAGTCATCACGGTTGTTACCGAAAGATCTCCTCAGACGAAGGCACTAACATTTGCGATCAAGGGACGGGGGGAGAAGCTACAGTCCAGACCGTTTTCCCGCACGGCACCCAGCCCGTGCTCGGATTCCTCCAGTGGTGGCCAATGGCCGGTCCTTATCGTGCCAGCCCATGGCTTGCTACTATTGGCCTGGCCCAAGTATGGCAGACCCGTTTAGCACGTGAACCGTGCTGTGCTTAGGCCAAGAGGGCGGCACGCTGGGCCGGTACGACATGGCCCGACACGGTTGTAACAGGCGTAAACGGGTTGTGCTGGTACGACACGGCACAGTCCGGCCCGTTGAAAATAGCCGTTTTCGACTGTTGGGGTGTAAAAAATACTAAAAATAGCAAAAAATTGAAAAATATGAATTTTTCTATAAATAGGGGCATCCAACCTCCATTCTTTACACATCAAATCTGACTCTCATCTCTCTGTGTTAGCTATGAAAAATTGGGTAGTGTTTGCGCAAATTTAGCAAAATTAGTGAGAAATCTGTGCAAAATTCAAAAAAAATCTTCAAAGAATTTTCTGAGAGCTGTAAAAGAGGTAATAGTACTGTCTTATTTTAATTTTTTGCTATTATTTATTGATTTAATAGTAAGCTAATTATTCTTTACAATTTCAATTTGCAGTTGATTCAATGGAGAATTACGATTTTGAACTCTCCAAATTTGGCCTCTCGGCGGAGGATATGCAACCTTTCAAGAATTTTTAGCCATTTTATCCATAAGTCATAAGCCACAACTTTTCAACCCAATCTTCAGCTACAGTAAAATTTCAGTCGCTACAAAGCAATTTCAGTTATAAACCACAGTTTTTTAGCCTAACCGAGTGGGACCTTAAACACACCGTACCATGATGCCAAAATGGATGGTCTGTGAACGAGATCCACACTGTACCGATCCACACGGTTCATTGGACAGATCTAGATTCCGGCAAAAATGCCCGAAACCACGTGCTAGCAACATGCGCGGCGGCTGGCCCCCCCTGATTTCTGCCGCACTACCGCCAACCAACAGCGTCCGCCACGAACCGCCCGGCGTGGCCGCGGGTTGGAGCCCCGGCTAACGTGGCCCAGTTCCGTACGACTCCGCTGCTCCGCGCGACCTCGCAAGTTAGCCGCTCGCTATAAGACCCCTTTCCCCTCTTCTTCCCTGTCGCAAACTCACGCACAGAAATTGCGATTGGAACTCGATTCGCTTTCGAGAAATGGCGGAGGAGCAGGGCGCACTGCGGTCGATGAGGGAGTGGGTCGTCGAGCACAAGCTCCGGGCCGTCGGTGCGTCGCGGGATCTCCCGCCGTCTGACCTCCCTTCACCTCTATTTCTGTATATTTCCTCCCCACTTTTCTCCTTTGACTCGTCGTTCTTGGCGTGAAATCTGTTTCTTCTTCTTGTCTGTGCTTCAAGGGACGCTGTGGCTGACGGGGATCGCGGGCTCGATCGCGTACAACTGGTCGAGGCCCGGCATGAAGACCAGCGTCAAGATCATCCACGCCAGGTCCGTTCCTTTGAGAAATTGTGCTTGTGCGCTATTTTTGTCTTCTAAGTTGAAATCGGTAAAGCTCCATGAGCAATGCTTGTGGTTGTGGAGATAGATGCAGTGCACTGCGTTGTTGGCATAAACGTATTCAACCCTGACCGTACGCCTGAATGCGTCCCAGGTAGTTATTTAGGGTCCTGTCGGAATCGGATATAGGTGTCTTCAGACACATTCATTGATATAATGTGTTCTTCAGTGTTGCTAGACGATGCGGTTAGCCCTATTGTTGTATCTTGTTTTATTCCACATGATACATTCTGAAGTTGTACAAACTGAAGATGAGGTTAGAATAATGCGAATGGAAGTTCAGCAAACAGAGACTACTAATTTCCATAATCAACTGACACTTTATTCACTTCAAATTTGTAGTCAGTAGTTTGAACAAAAAAAAGGGCAAAAAAAAAAGCTGGCATTTTGGATGATCTCCAGAAGTGAATTTGATGTTTTAAAGCATAGGCCAAGCGCCTCTCGTGCAACCAAAAAAAGGCCAAGCGCCCCCTCAATCAATTTGCTTACTGTGCAACTAAATTGCAAACATATCTTGATAGTTGAGCCGCATTAGTCCAAAACACGATGGTGTGTGATATTGGAGTTTGGTAAAAGAGGTAGAAGCTTTTATTGTGAATTTATGCGAATGTAAATATGCTTATCATGTATGCCTTTGGGGTATAATGGAGCATTTGAGAAGTCCAGAAGGGTTTCATAATCAGGCTTGGTGGCAACATACCGGCCGGTGCTCCTCACTTGTTGACACACAGGACAGGGCGCACATATCATGGTCCACATGACAACATCAATGGGTGCTTATATAGGATTATGAAAGGTCTATCGCTGCAGCCGCATCACTTTGTTCAATGCAAAAGGATAGTCCTAGGATCCATAAGGGAGCTGCCTTCATATAATGCAGTTGTAATGAATGCATTTCTCGTGATATTGCCATTCTCTTCCAGTTTTAGATAATTGCTGTATACTACTACTTGGTTCTCGTGATATCCTCAGATTGCATATACATACATTAATTTTCAGCTTTGCCAGGAGCCCAGGACTAATCTTATGTGATATATTTCGTACATATACAGCACTATATATGGTAGTGGCATAGTAAACCAAAATCCTAAAGTACTGAGTAGAGGGGGTAGTCGAACATAATTTTGAAATAAACTGCAATCAGGTGTGCCTGGCATCTGGAAACAGTAATGTTCAGAGATTAACAACTAGCAATGATGCTCCAAAAACAGAGTTAGACAAAAAGCGTTGCTCTTCTCCACAATTGAGGATTAACTGGTAAGTGGTATTAGCATATTCAATTCGCAACTCTTAGCTAAGAATGCCAATTGTGCAGACTGATTAGTTATGTCACATCTACAATTCATAAATACCCTATTCCACAGTTTTTTTTCTTTTGGGTTATGGGTAATGCCATGGAAAATGTAGCAGTTTTTCTTGCTGGGTATCGGTATCCAAGAGAAAACAACTGTTTGGAAAGATAGCAGTTCATCTAAAGCGCTCATTATCTCCATCCCACTTAGAACTCGAAATGTTAAGCAAGTTCACAACCTTACAATAGCTGACTCCATTGTTTGGACATGCCAATAGAAAAGTTGTATTCAGCTAATGGAAAACAAGACCACCAATATTTAGAAGAGGAATCGGTGAAGTAGCCTCACTTTAGAAGAGAGGTTGCAGTGGGGACTGGGGGCTTCTAATTTTGATTCTTTTTGTGGATATTTTCCTATTATGTTAACCCCTTTTTAATCTTGTGACTGCTGTCTGGGTCTCTTGTGATCTTATTCACAGCATTGGCCTACCAACTTGACCAAGTAGCGGCATTAAGTCATGTCTGGTAACAAGATGTTTATTGTGCTTTAGTTGTTCTGTTGTCCAGGAGTGTATCCGTGGTGGTAGTCCATATTCTTTTTCACTGATCTCATTAACATACGTCTATCTTTCTATTTTAAAAGTGTGGGCCATATTCAGGTTTTTGTTCAAAATAAAAAAATCCAGTATACACCTGCACTCTTTATTTGCACTAATAACATGGGCTTTTTCTGTATAATAGAATTTCACATGTGTATACTGGCAAGAAACCTAGAAAGTACAAACCAAAGTTTCAAATCTTTTGTTTTGAAGTTATGCCACTGAAATTGCTATATTAAAAGTTAACGAAGGCCAGACTTGTTGACACTGCTGCACTGCTGTCCAATTGAGCTACATGCACTTCATTTCTTTGATTGTTATACTTTGGCAGACTACATGCTCAGGCCCTCACCCTGGCTGCCTTGGCTGGGTCTGCACTAGTGGAGTACTATGATCATCACTCAGGATCAGGATCAAAAGTTCACCAATATGCAAAGCAGTTCCTCTCATCTGACAGCAGCTCCCAAAAAGAGTAGGATGCAGAAGGGGCTGCTGCCGGCAAGTTACAACTACCAGTTGAAGCAGTGGGATACGGGATGTTTTGATGTTGTTCTTAAAATTTCTATGACATTATGTGGGCCGTTTCCGAACTTTGTTGTCTGCTGGGCTGCTTGTTTCTCTGTGTAAGCTACTGAACAAACATTCAGATGTTGTGATATGCGGATGTTTGGTAATGAAGTGATGTTCATTCCTGAGTAGCTACAAGCTATGTATGGCATTGCGGTCAACAGACATGAACGACATTTTTCCATTTAGTTGGGATGAAATGAATGTCAAGAAAAATGGTGGCATGTCAATAAATTTAGTTTCAATCTAAATCACGGTTTGGTCATGTAATCATCATTTGGAATCATTGGAGAACTGATGTTTTCACATATCATTGGCAAATATTACAAGTTTCTGATTGATCTTAGTTAGCAATCACATGGTCAAACTTTGGCTTAAATAGGGACAATGTACCACATGATCATTAGTTGGTAATCAAGTGAGGTATAGACTTGCACACTTTACAAGTTTAGGACATAAGCATGAATTCTCGAGTTCTGGGATCCAACCCGCGCAAGTTTAGGGCCCTACGGCGCACTTCACTCTTTCATGCAGGAGCGCTTGGGAGGTATGTTGTTCTGTATTCCATTTTGGAGACAGGAGGCAGGTTCTACGTCATCACATTGTGCTGTACTTCGTCATTGATGGTTTTTTGCTCTGAAGAATCAACGAATTTGTTTGTTTTCATTATTGTTAGCGAGGTTGCAATGAAGCATTGGTTAGTCAATAGCTCGTGTCGTGCGTTGGCGTCCATTGCAAGTCAGATAGTGCAAATTGTAGTTGTAATCATTAAAAATCGTCACCATGTTATCTGTTCTTGATGACTCCATGAATCGTGGCATCGTGCCCTAACGTGCGGACATCTAAAACTTCTTCTGGTCGACGCGGGAACATCTACTTTAGCTAACCACCGATGGCAATATATTCAGAGATCATTCTAAATTGTCAGTGGCAATTGTCAGTGACAATCTCGCTGGATTGTAGGAGTAATGATTCATCCACACACACACACACACACACACACACACACACACACACACACACACACACACACATATATATATATATATATATATATATATATATATATATATATATATATATATATGTATGTATGTACAGGTGAGACCAGCAGGATGAGACTTGAGAGCATTATATACGCTGCACATCGTCTGTGCTCAATATGGCTTATGGCTGAAAAGCATTGTAGCTGGCTGAAAAAAAGAACTGGCAAAAAAGCTCAAAAAAAGCCAAAAGTTCAGAAAAAGACGAAATTTATGAATAGTAAAAAATAAGTCAGAAGCCAGAAGCTAAAGCCGAAACGAGCGGGGATGATTTCATCTCACCGATAAACTTGGAGTGATCATATAAATTATACGTACGAAGGGTGCATTTTAAATTGTCAATACCACTAACCCACAGAATAGTTGATGTCTATTGATGGATTAGTCAGATGATAAATTCGGCTACATGTCGGCAGGCGAGGCGGCTGGAGAGCAAGGCGGGGGTTCGCCGCACGGATCTCGAGGTATTTCTCTAACCTTTTACCAAACAATTGATGGAAAAAGGAAAATTACCTGTGCGCGCGTGCAGGACTGCAGGAGAAGTACTTGGTATGTTTGAATTCTATATGTATGTGAAATCTGAAAACAGATGGTTGATTGATTGTTTTCCATCTATGCTTTCTGAGTTTACGTTTAATCAGAGCACTTGCGATCACTATTAACCCCACCATGTAGGGTTACTGGAGTGTGGAAGCCATCTTCAACAAGCCAGGAGGTCTAGAAGAAGACCTGACGAGTATACCTCGTCTGTCTTGGTATCAGTTGCTTTCGTTTGATCGTGTCATATATGTTTTTCGCCAATTTGACTCTCGAGTCATGCTAGTCCCTCTAATTGCATGCATTTACTGCGTACACAGGTAGTCATGGAAAACACCTTGGTGAAGAGGGTCCATACACCCAGCGAGAGTATCGTCATGTAGCACGCCTGGAAGCAAATGCAGAATCACAAATGGCTGTGCACTGGCAGATTGGTCTACGCTCAGAACGAGCTTGGTCAGGAACCTGACGCACCTGTACTGTTGATCAGACGGTGTTTGGAGAGAATTAAAGGACTGGAGCCTCGGATAAAAGCATCCTATTTCAGTGGGATCTCGTTAGAGAGTGATGACTTGGTCCTGACAATGATGCTTGATGGCTGCTTCATTCTTTTCCTCTTACTGATCCATGCGAATCCCAGGGAACAGTTTGCCGTCCACTACCTGAACAATGTGCTTGCGGGCCACCAGACACGGAGCATGGTGAAGCATGATTTGCTACTGCTCGGTAATCAAATCCCATTCTATGTCATCCATGCCCTATGCGACGAGCTAATGCCGAACAAACCTCGCGAAACACTCATCCGGGGAGCTCTCCAGCTATTTAACACCATTTGGCATTGCAAATCAGCTAAGTCCTTCACTGTCGACTGTGACCAATTAAGTACATCATCTCCTCCGTCTGTTCTACCTTTCAGTTATCCCAAAAACTCAACACAGCCGTGAGCCCATAGGACCGGAACCATTGCCAGAGATGTTGTAGCACCTCACATATTAAAAATACGGAACTACGTGTAATGTCATCGCACTTGATCAAAGAAACACAATATATAATGTCCAAGGAAATAAAATTTAGCATCTGTGAATGGTTCACAAATAAATAACTAATTCAATAGCACCAATGTCACCAGCGGAAACAAACGGGAATAAATAATTTGACACACAGGATTGGTCCAAAACCTTTTGTTTAAAAGGAAACAATAATCGAAGTAATATAGCAAACCACACTGCTGATAAATCGTGTGTCATTCATACTCATGCTCGTATGCAAATCTACTCTATTGACTTTTTACCTAGAATGGAAAGAACAAGTGTGAGTTTGAAAAATATCACCAAGTAACCCAACATCAACAAGTGAAATGATAATGTAAAGGAATACAGTTAAGGGTACAAGGAGTTCCAGGCAGTCACATACCAAATGTGACTACAGTAAGACAACAGTAAGAATGGCATAAAGAACACATGTGTTACGTGTAACAATGGAAATCCATAAGTAATAAGGAGATATGGCGATCATGTAATCATATTAAGAAGGTAATTCTCCGATCACCATAGTAAAAAGCAACCGTGTCAATTATAATTTGTTTTTATACTTAATTTACATTTAACCAATTTACATTCATAGAATTAAATTAATTGATTGTCATCTTAAGATTGTAAACCTTGACATGTGCTTATCTTGTTGGTGCATTTAGGTGAATCTAGTTGTTTTAGACGTTATTTGTGTTAAATCTTTTTGAGTTAAGATTTCACATTATTTGTTTAATTTAGCTAAATAAAAATTGATAATTAATTAGAGAAAAAAATTTAGATCGTCTATTCATCCCTTCTAGTTGGCCTCCTCGATAATACAACGTCCATGGGCCCGACCACCTGACGTGGATGTGGGCGTCATGCCGTTAGCCATGGAGCGCGCAGCCAATGGCGTAGGGGGAGGCAAGGGGCGACCAAGGGGACGAAGGATGCAACGCCGCCGCTAAGTAGGGAAAGTAGCTGGGGTGAGAGGCATATGGCTCTGGCATGTTGCGTCAGCTGGCTTAGGGCTTTTGCATCCCTGTGCGAGAAGCCGAGCCGCTCCAACCAGTTACCGGCTTAAAGAAATCCAAAGCTATAGCTACAGTCAGTTGGAGCGGCCCTAAAGCACATGCTAATATGCTAGCTATGGAGGTGATGGCTGAAAACATCAGTGTTGCTTCCAACAATAGGTGCTGATGGATGGAATCCTTTCCTCCTCGGTGGCGGATCTGGTGGTGGGTTAGTGTGGATTCTAATCATGAATCATTCATCCATGCAGGAAAAGAGATAAAAAAAGGACCCCCGGGGGGGGGGGGTTCACAATTGGGTGATTGATTTATAGTGTCCTAGTTAGCATTATTTAATTGGACCAAACCTACATAGCTGCATGGTCTGTCGTTGTCGTTCATAATCGGGTCTCATGAACCTTGAGTATGCTGCTGATCGAATGCCTGGATAGGGGGAAGATGTCAGAATTCATAAAGAAGAAATTGTACAGGACATAACAATGTGGAAGAAACACCGGTTTCGAACTTGCGATGACAACGGATTGCTTAAAAAATTGAGCATGAGCGGCTCAACAATCAAAGATCTAGGACAGACAAAACTTTACTGTACTAGCACTAAAAATTAGATAAAAATGTGTCTTAGTTTTCTTTGATTACCAGAAGAAAATTTCTTTACTGCAAACATGTTGGGTGTTTGACCTCTCCAAAGAATTTGGAGATCTCGGAGTAATTAATCGAATCTCCTCGAATACTACTACTTCGTTTTATTGAAAGGCTTGAAGCACTGGTAGTTTCAGACTCACCAGTTTAATATAGCGTGCCCAGCATTTTGTCAAGTGAAGACAGAACACATGAAATACAGAGTAGGGCGTTGTTGTGGGACATAGTAATGGTCTAGTGATGGATGCTGATGAATCATGAAGCAGGCAATAATTGTGGGACATGGCCTAGACACAGTATGAATCATGACGCAAAACTGCAAAAGGGCACATACTAATGCAAAACAGAAGAAAAAAGAATATAGAATGTGTGCACTGACAGATCACAAAATGATAATGTCTTTCTGCTTAGAAGCAGAGAAGGCCCTTCTTCAAGTATGAAAGTTACACATCTTCTTCAGCGTCGGTAGAGCATTCTGGATACACACACTGTCGGTTCCGACATCATCGGGCTGTTAAGCATTTGCAGTAAGAACTGGGCTGCTGGTCAAAGTTCAGAAAAATTTGCCCCCCAAAAAAATCTGAGTGATATGTGCCATGTGAATGATACCATGTCATTTCATTCCTTTCGTAATCCCTACAAACTGAGGTTCCAGACGCCATTGTTTATTTCTTGAACGCTCTTAAGAAGTGTATGCAATATGCTGAATTTCTAATGTAGGTCCAAGAGGCAAGGACCCCACCTAACATTGCCAAACCAAGAGTCATAAATAAAGCACAACACATGAGGATACGTGACCCTAATGAAAGACATGACATGAACAAGAGCACCAGCCATATGTACAGCAGACATGAACAGTATATTCACTCTCTAGACCCCAGACCTGGAGTAGTTCTGCACAGAAACACCTTACCGACTTCTTTACACCCTGGGTTTATTAAAAACAAGTTCTACAACCTGGCTCGACTTCTGAGTTCTGAACCGAATTTTGCATGTTGGTGACACCAAACTTTTTGTCTTTCTGGAAGTCTTAGCATAATTAGAACTGAACGGTTTGTTGGTCTTAGTATAGCTCCTTATAGGTAAACAATGTGAATAAACATAGGCCTAATTCATGTGTCATCTGCTAGTTTAGTATACCGAGGTTAGTAGCAATGCTGCCAGTTACTTTGTGGCTTTTATGTTCTGCATTTTGATTCTTGAGCTCTCAAACTGACACGAAGTTATCATTTCCATCCAGTCATTCTCCGTATTTATTGGCTGCGTATATCCACGTGTGGATATAGAGGCCGGATTTCTATCCATTATCTAAAAAAATTCTCCGTATTTATGTACCGACATTGTCGCCCTCGTTTTCAGGTGATGGCTCTCGTTTAGTTTCGTTCCTCAACAAGTTTTCTGGCGAGCTTTGACTCGGGACTTGCTCTTTGCCTTCCCTGCAAGTTTGGCGTACTAATCGACGGGGTCGCCATCATCTCAACCTAATTTCTGGTGCCTAATTTGCCATGACAAAAGGGAGAGGAAACTGACCTGTGGAAGAAAAGTTTCTCTCCAAATTAATTAGGACTCGTTTTCATGTCGCTCGCCCTTGATTTTCTTAGTCATCTGCCTGCCTTTTTCTCTTGGTAAGCAACATAAATGTTGAAGTGACTAGTAGTAGTCTAGTACAAAGCATAAGCGTACGTAGGAAGCTCAACTTCATCTGCATGCGCGAGTTTCACGATAAGACAACATGGAGGTCAACGATATGTGCAGAGATTTGATTTTTAGCTACGAGAAATTTTCCAGTATTGATCTTTCAAATTTCAGAAAGTATTCAAAGTTTACTAGAAGTTATATTGTTCCACACAACAAAACCATATTAACACTAGCCCGTGCGATTGCATGGGTAATTCTGCTAGTTCTTAAAAACTTAAGAATCAACTTTCTCATGGGTTAAGAACAGTTAAGATGACTTTAAATGAGCTCCCACATGTCATAACAAGTAAAAACAACCAAAAAATCAAAACCAAAATCCTCAGATCAAGATTCATGAATAAAGGCTACAAATCAAGCAAAAATCGGACAACTTCGAAATCTTACAAATCACAGTGTCTAGATAGATAGGATTTAATCTACATAAGTCATCTCCATCACTTGCATGTCCTTGACACGCAACATGATCAAGGAGGAGAGGAGACAAAGATACAACAAAAACAAGAGCAAATAAACCAAGACAAGAACACTTTATAAGAGATAAACAAAGTTTATCGTATTGCTACTTGAAGATGAAAGTTAAACAGCCACTCCAAAAAGAGGACAAGAGAGCACACCACAACACTCACTCTTCTCTCTTAAACCATAACTCTAGAACTCAAGAATGAAATATTGGAATGATCGGATTGCAAGCTTTCATCTCTAACCCATTAAATAAATGAAACAATCAGTTCACATCTAACCCTAATAGATACTATTCACTAACACAATCAAAGAAAGCATATTAACCTCACACAACACGAGTTTTACATTCACACTTAACTTATGCACGTTTTTCAAAGCACATGAGTCTGAACCCACTAAGTCATTAGTTTTTGATCTACTTGATCTTTCTAGTATCTTCTTGAGCTAATTCGCTTTCCCAAATGCTGCTTAAGCGTCGCGATTTTGATCCAATGAAGTTTTCGATATTTGGTCAATATTTTCTTGCAATCAATCATCATGCTTGCTACGTATATGTGCATCAATAGCTTGTCATACATCAGCGAGTCTCTCCTGCTCTAATTCCCATCAGACTATGCCTCACTTGTACATATCAAGTGCTGGCAGGATATTGTTTAAATCTAAGCCGTTAGATTCGAAAAATCAGGAGCTACACTTCACCATGGTGGCAGGATATAGATAACGCTCGAGTTTAATTGGATGGCGAGTTTTAGGATGCGGAACAACTTTAAAATATAGCCACTGGATCTGTGTAGATGAATTTTGAAGATGATTTGGATCAGCAAGGCTTTTAATTGCACAATTTCATATTGGTGTTTTTTTATATTAGTATAGAATAAAGCTGATCGCGTATGATGCTGTGGTTATGAAAAAAAAGAGGGAAAAAGACGGAGGTGGTTTCTTGTCATGCATGAAACTTTCAACCAAGATTAATACTACCTGACTGTTGGTGTGTCCCTCTCACCTTTCCACACCTCACCAATTGATTCAAGTTTTAGCTCTACTCTAAGTAGCTTTGGTTTCCAATTGTGAATGTTAGTTTTTAGCTAAAATTATATTATAGCAGATGTTAGGATTTTATAAGTCATTTAATTAAAAAATAAAATAAAAATACTTTTATATTTTTATGTACAATATAAAGGAATAAGAGAAAAAATAAAAAAGATAAAATTAAAAAATCGACGTGTTTCAAATAGTGTTCAGCTTCCGCCAGACGCCGAAGCCACTTGGGTGGCCTTAACATGCAGTTGAAAAGGTATTAGTACTTTTTGTCTGAATTAGACCAATCAGTGAGCTCATACAGGGAAATTCCCATTTCCCCGGTGGCGTGATTTCCTTCGGTTTTTAAATATCACGCTAGGGATAGATACTTTCCCGTGGATTGCATAACCACTAGTATAGAAGTATCATGGCTAGGTTTTTTTTTTGCTTTAGCTTTGACTTATCGTTTTCAATTATGATAACTAGTTTTTAAACGATATATATTTTTTAAGGCAGAGTTTACGCGTAGACTATAACAGACATTGTATTGAGTTCAGCTACACCGGTCAAAATCGTATGTGATTATTTTTCTATATATATTATCTCTCGTAAATGGTCCGGTGTGGGAAACGGGGATTTCTAGTAGTGACTTGGCGTTGTGTTTGCTTAAATCTTGAGTGTTGATTGACAAGCGCAGTATTTAATTTACAGAAAAACGACGCTCCGGCTAGCCGGATCTGACACACAGGCCGGCCCTGAGGGGGCGCGAGAGGGGCGGTCGCCCCGGGCCCCCCATATACTATGTAGAGTATATACATGCAACAAATAGAAGGTATGGTTAAATACTTTAATACTTATAGAAATGAAGGGTTTGCTTTGAGTATGATCATTGCCAAAGATATTGCAGCTCAAATGAATGTAGAGCCATCATTTCCAGTTAAGCGGCGTGTTCTTAGGAAGAAACAGTTTGATGAAATTGATTGTGATGAAGCAGTTTTGCAAGCTGAGAAGGAATTTGAAGTTAATTATATTTTTGTTATGGTTGATATAGCAATCAATTCATTGAAAAGTATATTTCAAGAACTCCAAACATTCGGAAGTATATTTGGATTTTTAATGAGTTCAACAACATTGAAGTCATTGGATCGAACTGAATTAAAAGAATGTTGTACAAAATTTGCAGAAACTTTCTCTCTAGATGGTTCCTCTGATGTTGAGTTAAATGATCTAATTTCTGAGTTAAGTGTTATGCAATTGACTTTATCATATAAACCAATGTCTGCTGTGGAGATCTTTGAGTTTGTCAGAGAAGCGGATTGTTATCCTAATATTTCTATTGCTTATCGGATTTTATTTACTATGCCTGTGACAGTGGCATCAGTTGAAAGAAGCTTTTCAAAGTTGAAATTGTTGAAGAATTATTTAAGATCAACAATGTCTCAAGAGAGGTTAAACGGTTTGGCAACTTTTTGTATTGAGAAGAAATTATTGGATGAGATTGATATCAATACCATCATCAATGACTTCGCATCTATAAATGTTAGAAGACATTTTAAGGTAATATCTATGAACTCTTTGATGTGAATTTTTCTTTAATTAAGTGTTTGTTGGTAAAATTAGATATATATATATATATATATATATATATATATATATATATATATATATATATATATATATATATATGTAGATTTATACTTAGATATTTATACTAAGACCCCTATTTCTAGTTTCGCTTTGGGCCTCTAAAATCCTAGACCGGCGCTGCTGACACACGGAGGGTTCATGGAGTGGCTCATGCTGCATGCAACCGTGTCGTCTGCCGTGTCCTCCTCCCCAACGTCGACGGCGGCGAACGAACTCGACGTGCCCAAAGGCAAAAACTACACGCAACGCACGTACACACCGACCGACCGCGACGAGTACCAGACACCAGTACGCGTACGAGCCGTCCGTAACGCGTTCCTACCGGCGGCACATGCACCGGCCGGGCGGCACGAATGAATGCACGGATGGATCCACCGAAAAGACACGACGACTCCCGTGCCGCGCGTGTGCACCGCACCGACGAACGCGGATCGCTCCAAAAACAACCGGTGCACGGAGCCGTTCGGCTCGCCCGGTTGGTCAACGCACGCGCACGCAAGCTTACCAGCTGGTCAATATATAACGCACGCACACGCAAGCTTACCAGCTGCAGCCTCGTTCTTTTCGAACTTTTGTCTTCTGATTTTTTTAAAAAAAATTTAAAAAAAATTAAACGGTTTTTTGAAGTAAATACTCTAAACGACTTCTAAGGATAAAATTATATGTATTATTTGATAAAATCTTAAAAAAAATTATAGCCTTTAGCCTACAATAACAGTGTGCGTTGAACTTCAGGTTTTTCGTGCATCGATCCAAGCGACGAGTGGCTAGCTACAAGCAGCTGGCCAAGCGAAGCCCAGCTGAAAGTAGTCCTGGTGTACTACCACTTGTATACACTCCTAAAAAAGAATTATTATAGATAATTTAAAATAACTATCACAGATAATTTTTTTTCTAAATCGTCTGACTTTATAAATTAGTGATAATAGATATTATTACAGACGATTTTTGAATCGTCTGTGAAAACCATATCACAGATTAACACAGACGATTCAAAACTAAAACCGTCTGTAAAATTCAATTATCACAAACGATTTTTAGTTAAAAACATCTGTAATAGCTGTACCATAGCTAAAAAAGGTAATTTTACCATGACATACCTAAAATTTAGCTAAGTCTACATTCATCTAAATTATAGCAAAATCAGATAGATGAGATTGAAGAAGAGGTGGAGAAAGGAGGGGATGAGAAGTGAGAAGAGGAGATGAGAAGGAGAAGAGCCAGCCAAGCCTTCTATTTTTACGAGAAAATTTGGCAAGAAGAAGTGAGAAGAGGATACGAGGAGAAGTGAGAAGTTAAAAGAGGAGATGAGGAGAAGAATAGCCGAACCTTCTATTTTAAAGAGCAAATCCAATGAGATGAGCGAAAAATTCAAATTTGATGAGAGCGGGTAACTTAAAATATTATCACAGTCGATTCTAAATAAAGAACAGTTTGTAATGAGTAGGACATCATAAATTGTTTTTGTTCTTATAAAAACTATTTGTGATAAGTAGCTTATCACATACGGTTCTTTCCATCGCGATGAATTTAGAATGTCCATTTTGTAAAATTATCTATGATAACTTTATCATTGATGATTTATGTTGAACCGTTTATGATGAGGTATTTAGAATAATCCTTTATAGTAGCGATGGGACAGTAGAAGACTAGCTTTGTATAACGCTGGGATTACTGAGATCGAAGCTAAGCTTCACCAGCTAGGAACGTGACGCATCCAACTATCATATGTGCCTTCCCCATGTATATCCAGCCAGCACGTCGCGAGGCAGGTCGCACCTCCGGCAGCTAGTATCGGCCGGGAACCATTTGAAAAGGGCGGGTTTTGTTGCACCTGACAAGTGCAGTCAATGGATTAATAAACTATAGGGTATTACTAGTGTCTATACATCCGATTGAAGTATGGGAGGCTCGGATATAATATTTATAAATAATGTGTGTAATAGTTTAGACTAACGTATGTAATAAAATATTTTACAAAAGATCTCGATGTTGCCCTGATTATTAGTAGTTGTTACACATATAAAATCAAAATGTTGTAACAAAACAACAATTACCTCCTATGGCAGACGATTGTGCGGGTACGTATATAGCACTAATAATAATCATCGTCAACTAAGTGACAACTAACAGGTTTACCCGTACAATTGTGCTGCTGGATATTATGATACAATTATTTTTTATATACAACTATACTTCTTATAACTGAAATATCATTGTATTTGTTATACAAATCTAATATCTATATATGATTAATCTGTACCATTATAATCTGGCCCTACTAAAATAAGTAGTGGATATTTTTCTCTTTTTCTTTTGATTAATGTGAGAATTTCTAAAAAAGATTCTGTTTTAGAATTATTGTAGGATTTTTTTTGTCTCAAAATGAAGGAATGACTTGAATATCATATGTTATTTTTATTTATATAGATTAGAGATAAATATGCGCTCAAGTTGAAGAGAGAAACATATGGAGCAGTATCACACAAAATGCCAGACCACTCCGTCTGCAAAAATGGACGTGATCTTTGTGTACCACGACTGAAAACTCTAATCCCCGTTTGAAACACACAAATTTAACATTAAATAATTTAATTCTCGCAGAAATCTTACGAATTCCCCGTTCCAAATAGGCACCCAACCTAATATATATGAGTAAAATATTAAATGCAAGTGTTGCAACTCTCTGTCCAAAAGATGTTACTACTAATATATATGAGTAAAATATTGTCCAAGTAAAATATTGTCTGCAAAAAACTCTAATCCATATCACTGGATTTTAAATGCAAGTGTTGCAACTCTCTGTCCAAAAGATGTTACTACTAATATATATGAGTAAAATATTGTTACATGTGTACCCCTCGACGTACACACACACACACACTAACGCGCCGAGCAGCGGACCACACGAAGAGTACAAGCGCAACCGTTCAAAATTGTCAAAACTCATACATCGTATTCAAATAATTGTCACAGACAAGGATACCTTCTCCAAGTTCAGTTTACTGCCACGAGGAAATGGTCATTCGTTCCGATCCATCTCACTGTCTCCATTTACCCCAATAACGACTAGACTATGCATTTCCGTTTTACTTTAGTTGCATTTCTCGAAGCCTGTAATGACCATGCTTGTAGTTAATCAGCAGAATACTCTTACCGAGCCGTTGCTGAACTTGGAAGCTATGGAATGTGAGAGTTTTCTTTTGTTCCTTGGATATTGACAGCGGACGAATTGGTGAATGACAATTGTGCGGTTTTGCAAGAGGACATCAACGCTTTAAGAATTAAGATGGAACGAGCACCTCACATGAGCTTTCCGATTGGCAGAACACGCTTGCTACTTTGAACCACTGTTACATGAACTTTCCTACTTATACGACCATTCTTATTTCAAGGGGAAAAAACTCTTAATTTGTATAGTAGGGATTAACTATAGAGTACCAGGTGCTCTTTAGCCTTATAGAGCATTCATTTTTTTCTTTTATGAAATAATCTTAGAAATATTTGATTTTCTATTCATATCATTTACCACTAAATTATGTCACGTAACTCAAGAAATTCAAAATACAACTAAAAAATAAAATTTATCATGTGATTTTTTAATAAATTACCAGACAAATGTCACATAAATTACCATCAATTAGATCTTAAGTTACCACCGATAACTTAATAAATCACCAACATAAGTTTAAAATTACAATAAATTTATGAATCTAAAAAAGTTTAGGTATTAACGTAATTTGAACCCTAAGTTATCATTATAATTTTAACAAATTATCACCCTAAGTTCAAAATTACCACCATTTCTATAAGTTTGAAATATTTAAAACATACCATCAGTTGAACTAAAGTTACTATCAACTGCACTCTAAGTTATCATATGCAATTTTAATAAATCACCGTCCTATTTTCTAAAATTACCATAATTTTGCGGTATTATCACTTCTAACCCCAAAAAAATCCGAACCTTCACAGCTTACCATCAGTCTAATCCTAAGTTATCAGTTACAATTTTAACAAGCTACCACCCTAAGTTTAGAAATTATTATTGTTTTAAATTTAAATTTTCAAAAAATACCATCAGTTGCACACTAAGTTAGTATCCATATTTTAAATAAATTATTAGCCTAAAAATCGTTTCTCCACTTTTGAGTCGTGATGGATTATTTTTTAAGAAGCGAAAATGCAATTCACCTATCTATATTCATAATTTTTATCATTAGTTGCATGCTAAGTTATCATTTATAGTTCAAAAATTATTAGCCTAAGTTCAATTTATGGGTTTTTTACATTAAAAATATCGTCATTTGCATATAAAGTTAGCATCTACTTTGAAAAAAAAAACCACCTAATGTTCTATAAGTTTTCATCTACTATCATTGGTGACTAATGCTTATGTTATGTGGTTGAAAAAGAGGATTATGCCTAATTCCATTGGAGGTGAGACTACAAATTTGAACCCACCCGACAAAGACTATAAGTATTGTACAAAACGATGGTGTGCGTAACAATGTACAAAGGAAATAAGGAAATGGGCCTTTGTATAACAACCAAGCTCATTGACAATACACATCTGTGATGCAATTTTTCGAGATGGCAGGCCCCACCATGTGTGAACATCTTATTCCCTTGGTCATCGTTGAAAATACACACAATACTCATCTCTTGGTTCACGTGCCTCAATCGTCGTGTGAGAAAGCAACAGCTTCTCTTCTCTCTACTCATTCTCTCTTCCAGATAGGATTTTGTTGATGTGGTGTAGCTTAGAGACAGCTAAGGTGTAACTATTAGATATGCCCTAAGTGCCCCACTACAACATGGTTCATGAAATTTAGCAAACCCCTCGGCTTAGTGGTTTTGCATTATCTCACCATGTGATCAATCCAAACATGACTGATCAATGGGTCTCCTATGTGATTGGCCCTACAAATCAATGGAATCTCAAAAAAAAAACATGCGCACTTGGAATTATGTATACATATTCAACCATTTTGAACTCATCAATCTCACATGCATTATTGCCCTGTGCATCTGTGAATTAGGCCTACGATATTTCGTCGTACCTATCGCGACACATGTATTCATTTCTGTGTGCGCCACACGCATGGATGGCTCAAAAAAAAGACTCCACCTCAATCCAAGAAAACGATTTTGTTGTGTCTGTGTTATTTGCACCCATTCGTTTCTCATGTGACCCATGTGACAACGGCAAAGTTGAATGCTTGGTAAGAATAAAGTGCGCCTAGGTGCACTATAGAATTTCCATTAAAACCAATCGCCTTTCTAATTGTATATACCCAGTTATTTTAACTTGTGACTTATGGTTTATGACTTTCCCG
The DNA here is from genome assembly GCA_036346575.1 of Dendrocalamus sinicus. Lineage (NCBI taxonomy): Eukaryota > Viridiplantae > Streptophyta > Magnoliopsida > Poales > Poaceae > Dendrocalamus > Dendrocalamus sinicus. The sequence goes on along the minus strand of CM070660.1, from coordinate 1,233,763 downwards.
AACAAATAAATAGGATGAATTTTTTGCCACCTTTTCGAAGCGGCGTACTAGAACAGTCTTTTCAAAATGGCTTATTTGTATTCAGTTTATCCGTACAAATACTCATGTTAAGGCCAAAAACCATTGACCACAACCACAAACCAACATCTATAGCTCAAAAGAACCCATCTTATATATACAAACAACTGAAAGTAGCTCACTAATCAATCAGAGAAACGCATAGCGCACGTCACGCTTCGCTCGATGTAGTCCAACCCAACCCAGGGGTGACACCAACATGCACGTAGGGGCACGACTCGATCCGATGACCATCGTGCCAAGCGTGCGTTAACACTAATGCGAACCTAGGCGCGCCGAAGAATTTGCGTAAGATAAGTTAACTAAATCACTAAAATTAGCAGCAGCACGTGGTTAGGCCAAGGCTGGGGATGGGTTCCACGACTCGGTCACACACCCCCAACTCCAAACCATCACCAGTCAAACAGGCGAACGAACGAGGATGGCAGCTCGGCAAGTTTTGCCCACATGGACGGGCGAGCAGAGCCGCCCGCGTGCTCAGACGTCACGGCGCCAATCGCGGGTCCACGTGGGCGGCCTCCGCACCGGCCCCGATCCGATCGCACGGCCCACGCGTCGCCCGCGAAATCCCACCGAACCGCAACCTCCTCCCGCGAGCCCACCGCGCCGCCTCAAATACATGCCACTCCCCCCCTCCTCATCTCAACTCGCTCCATCGACCACGGAGAAGAGAGGAGAGGAGAGGAGAGGAGAAAAGGCTCTTCTCTTCGATCCATGGCGTCCATGGGCTCCTCCGAGCTGGTCTACAGAGGGCACGAGGCGCAGGCTGTGGACGGCGCCGGCGGGTACTCGGCCAAGCCGCAGAAGCCGCTGGCGCGGCCGCTGCAGTACGTGCTGGGCGAGCAGCGCCTGGTGTTCGCGCTCGTCGGGATGGCCATCGCGTCCATCGTGTTCCTCCTGGCGCCCGCCGGCACGACGACCAACGGCACCCCTGAGGCGGGCACCACGACGAGCGTGGCGCACCTGGCGGCGGTGGGGCTCGCGGCGCGGCAGTACTCGAGCGGAGCGGCGCGGATGGCGTACGAGGAGCAGCGCGTGCGGCCGGGGCGCGTGCCGCTGGGGCTGAAGCGCAAGGGCCTGCGCGTGGTGGTGACGGGCGGCGCCGGGTTCGTGGGGAGCCACCTGGTGGACCGGCTGCTGGCGCGCGGGGACAGCGTCATCGTGGTGGACAACTTCTTCACGGGGCGCAAGGAGAACGTGCTGCATCACGCCGGCAACGCCAACTTCGAGATGATCCGGCACGACGTCGTGGAGCCGATCCTGCTGGAGGTGGACCAGATCTACCACCTGGCCTGCCCGGCCTCCCCCGTGCACTACAAGCACAACCCCGTCAAGACCATCAAGACCAACGTCGTCGGCACGCTTAACATGCTCGGCCTCGCCAAGCGCGTCGGCGCGCGCTTCCTCCTCACCAGCACCAGCGAGGTCTACGGCGACCCGCTCCAGCACCCGCAGGTCGAGACCTACTGGGGAAACGTCAACCCCATCGGTACGTCCTCGTCTTGCTCTTCCCCATCTTCCTCTCTGTCCATTAGACCGCGTTACCTATGGCATTGCTCTTCTTTTCTCCGCGGAAAATCCCTTCATCTCCCTACCTTTCCTTTCCTTTGGGATGCTGTGATGGATGGAGACGCGCGCAGTGCAGTCTGTTTCTGCGTTTGCCGTTTCAAATGTGCGATCGAACGAGCTAGCTAGCCATAAGTAACTGCTGCATCTTCCGTCATAACGGGAAGCAAATGCTGGGCGATTTCTATCTACTACTACACAGGAAAAGGGCAGAGATGGTTGTCGTGGATTCGAGCTGCACAAGCTACTAGCTAGCTCCAGGAAGAAACAAACAACAAACTAAGAACAGAATAATTGGACCTGTTAAACTCGTCGTTTGAATAGTGCTCCATTTGTGAATGATTGGTCAGGTGTGCGAAGCTGCTACGACGAGGGCAAGCGGACGGCGGAGACACTGACCATGGACTACCACCGTGGCGCCAACCTCGAGGTTAGTGCATTCACGCCATCCCGGCCGGGCCCCGGCCCCTTCAATCATTCATCACTCATCCACCTCAACTTTACTGGAAACCAAAGTATATTCCTTTCCTTTCATCAGAGCAAAATTTAGATTATGTGATGATTAGGTCATAGCCCTATATATGAGCATAAAAGCATCATGCGAGTGGGAGAGATTTAGGTAAACTAAGCTAATTAGAGTAAGTTAATAATTAACAAGTACACTGAATAGGGGTTGTTGTGTTCTTGTTTCTCTGTGTTCGCAGGTGAGGATTGCTCGGATCTTTAACACCTACGGACCCCGCATGTGCATCGACGATGGCCGGGTCGTCAGCAACTTCGTCGCTCAGGTAAAAAAAATGAGAGATCGTCACAGCCCGCTTTACTCGCCTTAGCCTTAGTTTTCTAATACTATTCCAGTGTTTCTAGATCTATACGATAGTATAGTAATAGAGTACTGGTAATTAACCTCTTATATACCCGCCTAATCCCATCGATCCCTCCGGTGAGCCACAGCCAAAGTCTAAGCTTCTAGTCTATCTACTTGTACCTGATTGTGATCTTTGTGCCTTAGAATTTCGGGGTGTGTGTATATAGAAAGGACGTTGAAATAGGACACCATAACGTTTGGCATCAAGTCTCCCTATTTTTAAATTGCTTTTAGATGCATACAAGTATAATGATATATAATATATATCAGAGAAAGCTGTTAACATTCATTAATTCAAAAATGTATTGATTAGAAAGGAAGTCATTGATTTAACATACTAAACAATCATGGATAAAAAATCTTAATTATGAATAAAAAATTTTAATCATAAAGCCTAAACACTATGACACCAAAATGCAACCCTCAAACATTTGTAGTTTGATTAAGGTTATTGTGGAAGAGCTAGATGTAAGACAGTCGTTCATTCTGGGATTTGCCAGGGGACACAGAAGCAAGGAGTGGGCCAGGTATTGGTTTGTTTAACTTATCCCAGGTCCTATATTATGTGTATAGCCAGGTGTTGGTTTGTTTAACTTATCCCAGGTCCTATATTATGTGTATGATGTGAGTGGCACATGCTGCGAAACTAGAGAAAAACTAGCAGGTGGAGATCTAGACAGGACGTGTTAAAAGAAACGAGCACTTCCAATTGCAACCTGCACTACAAGTTACAACGCCAGATAGAACCTTTACATGTGAAAGTACAGGTGCAAAGGTTACTAACACGAGGTCACTCACACGGGCAAGGCCGGATGAACAACTAGTGATCCTTAGCTTGTGAAAGCGCATAGGCATGACATGACTTGTCTCAACTCAGTTGATGGATGCCTGTATGTATTTATGTACTGGGCGGTGTTAACAATTGGCAATGGCGATTGGTTTGATGGGTGCAGGCACTGAGGAAGGAGCCCTTGACGGTGTATGGCGACGGCAAGCAGACGAGGAGCTTCCAGTACGTCTCCGATCTGGTAAGCACTCCCTTTCAGACGATATTATTGGCCCCGTGAGCCTTCTCCTCCCTACAAGCTAACGCTACATTGTGTTAGTTGGTTCATCGTACGGTTCAAGTTGTCATTAATCTGCATGTGCTGCTTATAGTTGCTTGACTGCAACGCCACTGCATCTGCATCATCACCTTTTTCGTCCTCTTGTTATTAGTCTAGTTTGTGCTTGCGAGCATTGGAGAAATCTGGACATATTTGGACCCCTAAACACCCAAAAATTCCGTTTTTGGACCCTAAACCAAAAAAATTCCGTTTCTGGACCCCTTCCGACCGCGTGTTTCGCGAGATGGCGCCACGTGTCCCGGCCGGCGCGCGACCGCCCGCTCCATCACGCGCGCGCCGCGCGCCGCCGCGCGCGCCGCACCAAGCGTCGCGCGCCGCCGGCCGCGCGATCGCGTGCCCGATCGCAGCGTCCGCGCCGCCGCCGCGCGCCGCCGCCGCGCCGCGCCAGGCGCCCGATCGCAGCGACCGCAGCGTCCGCGCGCTTCGCCGCGCGCGCGCGCGCCGCGCGCAGCGTCGCCCGCCGCCGCCGCCACGCGACCACGACCCGCCGCCGCGCGCCGCGCGCCGCCGCGCGCCGCGCCGCCCGACCGCGCGTCTGGGACACGTGGCACCAGCTCGTGAACGCGCGGTGGGGAGGGGTCCAGAAACGGAATTTTTTTGATTTGGGGGCCAAAAGTGGAATTTCGGGTGTTTAGGGGTCCAAATATGTCCAGATTTCAGCATTGGAGGCTGCAATGTTCTATTCGCTAGATATACATGTTTTCGTCTTCAGATTAAGGCGCAGCTAGGACGTATCATTTTGTGCCGCTGCCTGCTAGGGTATGATCGCTGCATTTGGGTAAGTCATGGCATATTTGGTACTGTAGCTACGAAATCCACACTGATACGGACCGAATTGCCTCACTATTCAGTGGCCGCGGCCGTGCAGTACTACTCGTAGTATACTGAACCCTCTTAGCACTGGGGAGGAGTAGTAGTAGTAGTACGTTTTACATGTCTTGTCTCTTGTTGCTGCTTCGACAGGAGGCAATGAGAACTGGAACTGCATGAACGGAGTGTAGTAAACAGAGGATAAAGAGACACGCAGAGTATAGTTTTTACGCATCTGGACCACGCACGTAGGTAGGTGCTGTGCTGTTTGGTGGCTGCTACCGACATGGCTGCCTCAGGTAGCCATCAAGCTTTTTGGCTTTAATTTTGAGCCTGCCGCACAGCAAAAGAGTCCCCTTGGGAGTTGGGAGTGAATGCACGATGAACCATCACAGTTCCATTGCGCACATGAAATCCAACGCCAATCAAGTACCATGTCATGTCCATGTCGTCCTTTACCTTTACCTTGACATTGTTGTGTTGTGTTGTGTTACCTAGCTAGCTTGGTGTGGTAATCTTGACGGATGCATTGCATGGTTAATTTTGACATGCAGGTTGAGGGCCTGATGAAGCTGATGGAGGGGGAGCACGTGGGGCCGTTCAACCTGGGGAACCCCGGCGAGTTCACGATGCTGGAGCTGGCCAAGGTGGTGCAGGACACGATCGACCCGAACGCGAGGATCGAGTTCCGGCCAAACACGGCGGACGACCCGCACAAGCGCAAGCCGGACATCAGCCGCGCCAAGGAGCTGCTGGGGTGGGAGCCCAAGATCCCGCTCAACAAGGGCCTGCCGCTCATGGTCCAGGACTTCCGCGACCGCATCTTCGGCGACCAGAAGACCGGCGCCGCCGCCGCCGGCGACAACTGAGCCTAATCGATGCTCCTTCCGTTCTTCGTATAGGGACTTAAGGAAAACAAATCATAGTGCTGCATGACCGAAAGATAGGTTTGATCGGAACGAAAACAGGGATACATGTGTGTAGGTTATTAGCTCTGCTGCATAAGCATGATACAGGTGCCTGGTGCTGCCGCCGCCGCCGCTGCTGCTGCAAGAACGACCATAGGTGAGTAGTGGCTGGATGCGTGCAGCACGAAGTCGAGATCCTTACGACCGTGTCCCTTAGTGTTCTTAATTCCTTATCCCGTTTTCCTTTTTCCTAGCTATAAGTCATTCGTTAATTTTTTTTCCTTTTATGGTTGAAATTGTCAATTGAGACAAATGTTCTGTGTTTTGTGATGATGATGATTCTAGAATAACAAACTGCGGACACTTCTAAAAAAACTGTGATACCAAATACACCATGTTCGCTAACTTCTGCCTCTAATTCTGACGTTCCTTTTGTCGTGAAAATAATTCGCTGCGTGCTTATGTTCATGTCTGTTCATTTCGCATCCTACGTTTTCTTCGTCAAAAAAGTGCGGCAAAAGTGTGTCACCAAATGGATAGGCACGGACAAAACTGATATGTGTGTTCCATGCTAAGCACGAGGGCATTTAAGTCGCTCTTCTTTTCGCCTGCAGTTAATGGCTTTTGGCTTTAGTACAGCGTTTATGTGAACGAACTGAATGCCGATAAACCATTTCAGAAAAACTATATCGATAAACCGTTTCAAAACGGCAACAAAGAAGCAGTCTTATTTGTTTGTTCAAGTACTCGTAACTCGGTTACGAGTACGTGCAAAGCGCAGCGAGAACGTGGTCGTAAATCTTATTAAGGAAAAGCTACAAGCACGTATGTAGCAGAGAATGCATTGTCGTTACGAGGACGTGCTGGTCGTAACAAGACTACGAGTACGAGCCGACCGGAAAGACGCATTCGCAAACTGGAGTGGTCGTTAATCGGTTACGAGTACATGCACAGCAGCAAGGAGTGGTCGTAACCAGCTGAGTGGTCATAAACCACAACGTGGTTGTAAACGAGCTACGACTAATAAGATCGAAGCTTCAACGTGGTCGTAAACATCAACTAGGCCAACAATTAGTATCAAAGCCTAAGGGGGCGAAGCGTGGCTGGCAAAGAGGTTGATTCATCGAAGTCTGGACTACTCGTCAAGGTCACGAGTAACGAGCTTGATCCAACGAAGACAGGCGTACTCGTCAAGCCAACGACAAGAAGCGCTATGATCCTGATTCAATACCCGATATTGAGCGAAACAAATTACAACATATGGGCCGTCAAGATGAAGTTAATTTTGCATTCGCTAGGGGTATGGTTGGCAGTCGAAGATGGAGACGACGATGGCGACAAGGATCAAGGCACAATAGTGGTCATCTCGCAAGCGGTGCCAGACGATGTGATGATGCCGATCGCCAAGAAGGAGATAATGAAAGAAGCTTGGATCGCACTTAGGGAGTTACGAGTAGGCGAAGATCGCGTCAAGAAGGCACATGCTCAAGTGCTCAAACGGTAACTGAGAAAGTTGCAGATGGAAGACTCGGACACGATCACCGAGTACTCCATGAAACTCACCACGCTGGTGGGTGAAATCTGTTCGCTCGGTGTAAAGCTAGAAGAGGGCGATGTTGTCAAAAAACTGTTCTGTTCAGTCCAGATCGATTCCTCCAGATTATCAGAATGATCGAACAGTTCGGCAATGTCACAGCAATGTCACTCACATATGCGATCGGTGGTCTCAGAACCTTCAAGAAAGGACTTAAGAGTCGACGGCACTCGAAGAATGAAGGAGAGAAGTTGCTTTTTACCCAAATTAAGTGGGAAGTGAGGAACTCGAAGACAAAGAAAGAGAACTCTAACAGCGCCGAGAGGGAGGACGTCACGAGAATGGTCAGGGCCACAACTACGGACAAGGAGGTGGTGAAAGATTCCATGACAAGTCACATATCAAGTGCTTTGAATGTGATGAATATGGACACTATGCGTTGGAGTGCCACAGCCATATAAAGTGTATCAACTATGACAAGTACGGTCACTACGCTTTGGACTGCCGAAGCAAGAAGGACAAGGAGGTAAACCTCACCCGTGCTAAAAAGAATGTTGAGCCGACACTACTTCTTACCTTATGTGTTAAAGAGACGCCAAGTATGGTGATGTTGAATGAGAAGAATGTAGTTCCTAAACTACACATGGAGGAAGGCAGCGTCAATCACACTAATTGGTGATAGTTAGATAATGGAGCCTGTAATCATATGACGGCTCAACGGTGAAGATAAAAGGCAAAGGATCAATTTTATTGCAATACAAGAACGGCGATCAGAAGTTGGTGTCTGAAATTTATTTTGCATTGAGACTGCACAACAATATACTCAGTCTTGGGCAGATGACAGAAGAAGAATACAGGGTGATGCTGCAAAATGAGTTCTTGCGTGTCTATGCAAAGAACAATGATCTGTTGATGAAAGTGAAAAGATCTTTGAACCGTTTGTACAAGATTTCCTTGAAAACTTGTAAATCGGCTTGTCTAAAGAGCAGCCTCGAGGAGCCAGGTGGCAGCAAAGAGCAAACTTGAGAGGGTGGTCAGCACAACGAGTCCTAAAGAATAACTGCACCAAGCATGGAAGCCAGCGGCTTGGGTCAAGGCCATGGATTCCATGCACAGGTGGTGCGCATGGATAGCAGGTCAGACGCACAGGAGGTGCGTAGATGCTTGGAAGGTTTCAACTATGTAGGGTGCAGAAGGCATCCCAAGCTGTCCTAGGCGTCCAGAGAAGATACAAGTACTAGAGGGGTTTCGAGTAACTAGAAGATTTTCGAGTGCAAAGTCAGAAGCATTTGAGTGCTACCGATCGAAAGCTCCGAGCGGTGCGGTCGAAGGATTAGAGTACACAGCGGTCGGAGGTTCTGGAGCTTGGAGTGGTTGGAGGTTATGTGGTTGAAGCCAATAGTGGTATCGGCACACATCACGAGGACCAGCAAGTTTCACAGAAGGAAAATGATGACGTATCCCTGTGGGAGACAGAGCAAAAGAAAATTTTCAAGGAAGAACTTGCCGGCGGGGCCCGCATGCATGTGTCAGGCACAATAAGCAGCGGCTCGAGAAAACTTGTAGGCGTGCGTGTTCACGTGCGTGCAGCTAGGGCAAATCACAATGACTCGAGACGACCAAGCGACAGTCTGACTGGCACACAGAAGGCAGAGGATGGTCTCATGAGCATGCAGCAATCCCACACTCGAGAAGAAGATGTAACCCGTAGCGCTAGTGGAGGAAGAGTGGGCAAGTGTGGATGCCAGTGCGGCAACAGTGGAAGACGAAGGGAGCGGAAGGCTCGCATAACTGTAGAGCAAAGATGGCTATGGGAGTAGGTGGGAGACGCGGCAATCATTGGTTTGTGCGAGGCTCAGGATAGAGTAAACACATGCTGTAGGATGGTGTTGACCCAAGAAGGAACGGCGCACGGGAATGCAAGAAAAGGATGGGAGATGAGAGAAGATCGGCACGATCAAGTTCCAGAAGATAAAAGGGAAGATCGGCGTGATCAAGGTGAAGAAATAGGATTAAGGAGGTGATTGATGAAAATAATCTTGTTTTCTTTGTTACTAATAGTATCCGAGTCGGTTTGACGTGTACGAATCGTATCCATATACAAGTATACGAGTAGAGGATAAAATAAGAAACCGAGTCGGTGGTAGAGTCCGTTTTGTAGTCAATATATTGAGTATAAGTAGCAGAGCAATGTAAACGAGAAAGAAATGAACAAGAGCGATCGATTGTGATCGAGAAGTTGAGGGAAAGAAAAAAAAGAAAATCGGAAGTGCTTTGGCTCTCGGTAAAATGAACTGTGTTCGCGTGTTTTACCGAGTGCTCGAAATCATCGAGAACCAAGGGTGCTTGAACGTAACGAGTACAGGAGTCCTCAATAGGCGGCAAAGTGGTTGTGGTCGAAGGCGCTGGTATTTGCAGTCGAAGTATCGAGTACTTATAACTCAGTTACGAGTACGTGCAAAGCACAGTGGGAGCTTGGTCGTAAATCTTGTCAAGGAAAATCTACGAGCATGTACGCAACAGAGAAGGCGTAGTCGTTACAAGGACGTGCTGGTCATAATAAAGCAACAAGTACGAGACGATCGAGAAGACGCAGTCATATGCCGGAGTGGTTGTTACTCGGTTATGAGTACGTGCACATAGGGCTGGACGAAAAACTCGAAGCTCGTTAGCTCGCTCGGCTCGTGGCTGACTCGGCTCGGCTCGGCTCATTAGGATAACGAGCCGAGCCGAGCCAAGATTTTAGCTCGTTAGCTATAAGGAGCCAACTCGAGCCAGCTCGCGAGCCGCTCACGAGCCAAACGAGTCATGCTTCCAGGAATTTAGATATGCATATGCTGCTTCCATGGACCTAATTTGTACTCTATTGCATGTGTTAATGTGTAAATTTGTACTCTATTGTACCCAAACGAGCCAAACGAGCCAAACTTCCATGGATGAATATATGATGGAGATATTTTTTGGCCCTGGCTCACGAGCCAAACGAGCTAACTCGAGCTTTTTGTTGAGCCGAGCCGAGCTGGCTTTTTAGCTTGTTAGTTATAACAAGCCAGCTCGAGCCAGCTCATTATCCTACCGAGCCAGACCGAGCCGAGCCGAGCCAGCTCGATATCCAGCCCTACGTGCACAGCAATAAAGAGTGGTCGTAACTAGCTAAGTGGTCGTAAACTATAATATAATCGTAAACGAGCTATGACTACTAAGATCGAAGTTTTAAAGTGATGTAAACATTAATTGGGCCAACAGCTTTTGCAGCGGGCAGTGTAGCGTCGTATGTCCTACCTCTCTTGGAGGGCCAACAGTACGTGGCGCGGCAACTCCAGGGGTGGTGGTGCACTGGTGCTGCCCGAATAAGGCCATTTTCTTCACTTGCTTCATCTGTACTTGAAGCCTAGTACTCATCTCGTGTCAGCTACTTGTGGTACTAGCGCCACCAGCAAGCCGGTGGGCCAGTGGCGCACGACGACGGAGTATAACTTCGCTGGCGTGAAGTTGAAGAGGAGGCCCGTAGCAGCTTCCACGTGAAGCTGGACAGCTGCGGTGGCACGTTAGAGATTCCCTGGCTGAACATGGCAGGGAAATCAATTTCGGCAAAATTTGCAAAAATGGGTCTTACCGAGAGGAAAACCTCCCAAAATATTTAAATTTTAACTGCATTATGTATATCTAAAATAAATCGCAACCATACCTCTTGACTATGGCATGCGTGGCCTGGTGGGAGGTCTGCAATGCAAACCATGGAAGGCTAGGATCTGTCATTTTAATCCGTTCATTAATGGGCCAAAAGCCTAGCATGCAGCTCGGATCTAACTCAACCAGAACCTCCAAAGTCCATATATTGTGGCCCATCAAACCTCAACAAATCGCTACATAGTCTTTTTGCTTCAGATTATGGCTTTTAACTATGGTTTATAATTTTTAGGCTGTTAGTAAAAGAGAGTATAGAATATCAGAAACTCACATGCAGTTTTAACTGATATGTCAAGCAAGCTCCAGCCGTATTCTTTGAAATGACTAGAATGCCATACGTCGAGAGAGTTGTGTCCACCCGCCGCTGTCATCAACACTGCTTCAAATCTAGAATCTGGCTGAAGCATTTCAGTTGTGATGTGTTGCCCTCCAAGTCCTAACTAGTCACGAGAGGAATTTCAGCACCACTTGTTCTATAGCAGCCCAAAAACCTTTCTGGCTACTCTAGAAAGCGGTTCTCTTTTTAAAGATTGTTTTTCTGGCTTGTTAAGGCCATCTTCCCTGGTCATATCACCCTTGTCCATTGTTGTTCTACCTGTAGCATTATCCATCAAATAATCGATGCCTTCTTTGGATGATTCAGAATGATCGGTCATTTCTGGTAAGTAGCCAACCTCTTCCTCAATCTTTGCTTTGCTGTTATTCTCATATGCCTCACGCACAATTTCTGATGACGATGATGGCAACGAATGTATCTTATTTTCAGTTGAGACGGGAGGCTCCACTCTGTCATCTGCAGCACTTGGATCCACATCAAGAGTGGTGAACTGGTGCTCCTCTTGTTCTTCCCTGCTAGAAAGATGCAACTTGTCGAGAATCCTCCAAGTAACAGCATCCGGTGACAGGCCATTCCTTCTCATCTCCTTCACCAACTGATAGGCCAGCTTCTTTAATCCCTGCTTGCAGGCAGTGTCGATGAGTATGTTGTAGCACACGACACTGGGAGCAACCCCACAGTCTACCAACTCATACAGGAAATCGCATGCCTGTTCCAGTTTCCCCTGTTTGCAGAGGCCTCTGAAGATTGCACTGTACACATAATCATCATGTATCCCTGATGGCCAGACTACATTGTCCCAGAATGCCTTTGCCTTCTCAAGTTGTCCTGCGTCGCACAGCCCCTTGATCACCACAGTGTGAGTCACAGAGTCAGCAGCGATGTTATTGGACTTCATTTCGTCGACGACCTGCATTGCTCTGTCAACTAGCCCAAGGCAGAACAGTCCCTTGAGGACACAATTGTAAGTGACAACATTGGGGGAGCAGCGGCGCTTGGGCATCAAAGTGCAGAGCACATGGAGGGCTTCTGCATGCTCACCTACATCCAGGTATCCGGATATGAGGGTGGTGAATGTGACAACGTTAGGAGCACAGAATTTCCCGTTCAGCATGTCTTCCACGATCTTCCTGGCCTCATGGGCCCTCCCAACTTTGCAGAAGCCATGGATGACAGTGTTCATGGTGATCACATCAGGCCTGCATTCCCCCTGCAGCATAGACACGAGCACGTCGAGCTGCTGGCTTGGGTTGTCCAAGACACGCAGTGCCCCAAGGAACATATTGTATATCCTGGTCCTGGTCTCGTCATCAGGGCCGCCAGCCTTGCCATGGACACATTGGGGCTGCAGCATCAGCTCCAGGAGTTCCTTGGCCTTGGCGAGCTCATTCTCCCGGCAGAGCTCGTCGATAAGTACCTTGTATGTTACCTCCCCCGGGCGATACCCGAAACGCACGCCTTCCATCACCAGCTGGTATGCCCTCAAGCGCCCCCCGGGCTTTTGGCTGGTGCATAGCCCATGAACAATGCAGTTGTAGGAGACGGTGCTTGGGCACAGGCCCCTCTTCCCCATGATGTATACAATCCTGGCCGCGCCATGGTGCTGCCCAGCCCGGCACAGCGAGTCAATCATCTGGGCGTAGGCAAACTCGTCAGCCACGCGGCACCGTCTCTGCGGCATCTCCACGGCAATGCGGAAGACGATGTGGAAGAACCCCTCGGTGCACAGGCACTGCACGAGGTTGGCAAACGCGGCGTTCTTGACCTCCTGGTCCTCTCCATGGCAGAGCTCCATGCTAGGCCAGAGATGGTTGTCGACGAGGTCCATGGCCCTGTGGACGTCGCGGCTGCGGAGGAGGGCCTTGACGAGGAAGGTGCGGGCGAGGGAGCTGGGAGCCACCCCGCGTTGGGGCATTTCGTCGAGCAGCTTCTGGGCGGCGCGGGGGTCGGGGACGCGGGCGTAGCCGCCGAGGAGCGCGGCGTAGGAGGCGGCGTCCGGGGGCACGCGCATGCGGAGGAGGAGGCGGTGGGCGAGGAGGACTGGGGGCGCGGAGGCGGAGCCGCAGAGGAGGGCGAGGAGGCGGTTGTAGTTGGGGAGGGAGGGGACGAGCGGGGCGGCCTGGAGGAGGCGGAGCGTGAGGAGGGGCGTGCGGGCGCGGAGGAGGCGGCGGAGGAGGCCGTTGGCGGCGGGCCTGTCGAGGGGGCGCGACGGAGAGGAGGAGAGGAGGAAGAGGGAGACGCGGTGGTGCGCCTCGGCGGAGCGGCCCGACGCGCACAGCGCGTCCACCAGGCGGCCCAGGTCAGGCTGCTCGTGTTGTGCTGCCGCGGCCATCGGCGGCGGAGTCGCGGTGCCCACGGTCGAGCCGGCCCCCCAAACCATCATAGCACGCTGGCTCGATCCCACGTTTTCATAAGCTGCAGGTTCCCGCCGAAGTGTAGGCTGCCTGCCCGCATGGACATGGACCTGCTCTCCGGCGGGTAACCGGGTGGGTGGCACTGCAGGACCCTGCTGCTCTTTCGTAAGCTTAAAACCTTTCTTTTCAGTTTTTAAGCCGATTTTTAGCAGATTTATCGACCATAACTCTAAAGAATGGAGCTAAGCCAATACTTGATGAACCTAGGCCACAATTTTGGAGTTTCAGCTTCTGTTTATTTCAGTTTTTGGCTTATTTAAGCTGAAAACTAGTGTTGGTTTTAATTTCAGTTTATTTTGATTTATTGTGGTTTTCTGGATTTTTATCTTTTATTTTTTTTCACTTATTCTTTTATATTATCTGTGACGATGCAATGTTTTTGAATCATATGATTGCGAAAATAAACGTTGACCGCGACAGTAAATCCCAGTTTTGTGCATGGATTTCACTGCAGCCTCCTGCCTTTGCAAAAGCAATGCAGGGATAGAAATCCCATGTAATGGAGCATAGAATCAGAAATTTGCACCACGGTCAGGGGACGGAAGCTCTGTGTTTCGCTACGTTGCTTGACGTACGTCGTGGTGACTCTGCAATCAGGAAACGGAGACATGCGTGCGGACGGCAGGAAAACGGAACGAAAATGTCCGAGCATGCCCTGCGGCACATGCCGACAGTGAAAGCCGGCGGCGCGACAAGGCAAACGTACCCCGGCATGCGGCCGGAGCAACCCAAGGAACGGCTGCTGCTCGGTTTACAAGCAGAAGTTATAAGTCACTCCAAAAGGCAAAAGCCCGAGAAAACAGGACAGGGCGTGCCGTGCAACCCGGAAGCAGCTGCACCCACGGAAAAGACGGGGAGGCACGGAGCCAAAAGCCACCACGGTAGGCAGGCAATGCGTGTGGTGACTGCCGAGTGACGTCTACTGCGTTTGCGTCCGGCCACTCCACCATTGGCCGGCAATCGCCGCAAGTAACGAGTCATTCAACTGGGTGTTCCTTTTTCCCGCATAGACTGACAGATTCGACGCAGCCACCAAACAGCCAAGCTGCCTGCCTCTGCCTGTCGGAGTTGACGCACTTCCACTCAGGATCCTAGCTTTACCATCTTGTCAGTCAATCACGGATTTGTGCGCTTCCATGGGGCGCACTCGGCCGGGTCACTTAAAGCTTTGAGCCTGTTTTGTGTAACTGCGTATTGTAATTTTTAGTGAAAATTATAAATCTTATTTGTTTAAAACAGAGATTATAGAAAGAGATACTTACTTGTAATTTTAGTTAGTATAAATATTAGGCTTTTAACAAGTAATATGATTAATTTTTAGATCATATCTTAAAAATACTTCATTTAAAAGTTAGATACTATATCAAAATAATAAAAACCAATTTAAAAAACCGGAAAGATTATGCACCTTCTGTGAAGCGTACGGTCTACCTTGGTTTCGACTTCGGTTTTAATTGCTATAGTAATTACTCTCTCCGTATATGTTTTATTTGGTTTTTTATCAAAATTTTCTTCCATAAACACTTAGCACTTTCTTATTTCCAATGCAAAATTTTGCTTATGTGCTTGTATAGATAGCAAAAAATACATAGCTTTACTACTTCTTGTGGTTACTGTTCATCAAAGTAATTAGTTGCTATGGCATTTTTATTATAATGTGAATAAAATACGGTTGCCTAAATTATGTCTCCGATCAAAAATACCAAGTAATCAAAAACGGAGGGAGTAACATTTAAACTATGTATCTTTTTAAGATAAGATCTACAGATAGATTGTAGTACACACTGTACCGAGTTCAGCTGTATAAGTTAAAATCGTATGTGACTTTATTTCTCTTCATACTGTCTCTTGCGAACAACCACAATTCAAAATCTATAAGCAAAAAATATAAAACCACAGCCTAAAAGAACCCACTCGCCCGTCGCTTATGATTTTTTTAATTCTAACTGTTCGCCAGAGAGCACGAAGAGATATAGTCGCATGTGATTTTGCCGGTATAATTGAAGTTGGTACAATATTTACTACAATTAACTTGTAGATCCCATCTTAAAAAACGCACCGTTTGAAAATTAATTACTGTAGCAAAAGCTAAAATATATAAGCATGAAGTCTAAAAGAACTTAGCCAATATTTGGTGTACATGAAAACGGAGAAGAGTACGCTTCTGAATTACCAAGCCTAGAAAATTCTTTATAAAAGTTGGATGGATGTTGTGGGACTGATGCCTTCAATCAGATAGGGTGAATGATTTTTTAATTTTTTGTCTCTTTAAGATATTGAAAATCTTCATTTCAGTGACAATAATAGTTACAAAGTTCATTTCACATCAACACGATGAAGCAAAACAAAGCTAGCAATAAGAGCCAACAAAAATAGCAGCCATCTATACAACCCTGTCAGACCACCATAGATGGGCCAGTCTGATCATTGGCCAAAGATCGTTCACACCAGTTGTCTGGTATGTCTGTTGATCTGGTGCCGGTTCGATCAATCCTCTATTTCTAGACTTGAAAACCTCTCAACATAAAAACTCAAATATCAGGAATTTGTTCAGAATCTCATCCAAACACTTTTAAGTTTTAGATGAGACTTGTTCAAGATAATATGATCCTAAACCAGTCGAGAATCGTAAGGTTCTAGGGCTCGAGTTCATAAAGTTGAGGAGAATCGAATCTAGAACACAAGTACAAAAAAAAACAAAAAACTCTAAATCTCATATTAGTTCTTGCTTGTGAGGATCTAACACAATAGATCTTTCAGATCTATTCTAACAAGTTCTAGTAAGGTAATTTAAGCAAGAGATTGAACTAGAATTCACAAGAATCAGAAATTACAAATCAAACTTACGAACAAGAACAACTAATTAAGAACATGATTGAGACAAACCTTTGATCGATTTCAATGGAGGATGAAATTTATATACTTATGAATGATTACAATGTGCAGCCAAAGTACCGTCGTTTCCTCTCTCAAGATCTCTTACAATATATGGAAAGAGATAATGTAGTAGAGTAAAACTAAACCCTATAATTCTCGAAGCTACCACCTCTTGTCCTCACCTCTAAATAATCAACACAATCTTTAATGGGTCTAATCCATTGAGTTTAACGAACAAATCTGTCAACCTCACTAACATGAGTTTTGCACACTTACGCGCGCTTCTTAAATTGTTTATAAGAATCAATCCACTAACTCTTTAGCGATTGATACATATGTCAATTCCAACTCTCTTTGACCTAAATTATTTCTCCTTTATGCCTCTCTATGTTGCAGTTTTGACCAAGGCACCAATCTATTATCTGCCCAACTATCAAATACCCTCAATGAAGCTTCCGAGGCACCTTTCCGCATCTCAAAGCATCTTCACATACTTTGACATGCAATCTGTAATATTCAATGACTAGCTCTCACATTTTCATGTATTTCTGAATTGTCTCTACGTGCATCGGCCTCGTCACTTGGCACATCATATGCGCCAACTCACATCTATATGATTCTTGTCTTTTTTATGCTTCCCGCTTGAGCCATTTAGTCTCACCCAGTCTAGTCCTAGTTTATTACCGCCGACCGTTACATCCTCCAAGTCATCTGTATATTTAAAGACCAAGCAATCATATCGAACACAAGTTCCATATAGTCGACTCATGTTAGTCAAAATCATGCATAATGCAATGCAACTCAAACCCTCAAGACTCTCAGGCCATGAACCAACATCAAACCAATTCAGCTTAATTCACTCTAATCTCTGCCCGTAGCCACTGGTCCAACTGCTCTCTTCGCATCGGTCCGATCGCTCCAGTTAGACTGTCAACCACTGGCCAGTTTGACTAGCCACCCAATGTGATCGTATTTCCAATACAGATCACACCAGCCAAGTCCTCTGATCTGACCGCCAATCATAGCTAGTCCGACCGCATATGACTAACTCCAAAACACGTTCTCTAAAAAAATAGCAACCGCCAAATAGAAATCGGTCATATCGCTTTTCCTTGTATGACCGCTCCCAAAATTTGGTCACATCGGACCCCGTTGGACCGTCATGTATTGACCTATCGAGCCGTTGCCTTTCAGCTTTCCGACTAGTCCGATGGAGCACACTTACAGCAACTCAGAATTTTCTAAAACTATTATAAAGTACAAATTCAACTCAAACAAATATTAACTGTTTTACCACAAATATTTCTTAGAATTAGTACGTGGTCTCTCAGGTGTGATACGAGACTAGCAGGAAGAGGAATCGGTGGATTTCGTGGGCAACTGTAAATTCAGTCAGATCGCCCCCGCGCGAATGCCTCGTCCGATGCTTTGATTCGTGCCTTTGCCCTGCTACGTGCCCATGTATGTACGTACGTGCATGTACTGCTTCCTCCGTGCTTTGCCACAGCCGAGGCAGGATACGTGTTTTTCTAGCAGATGGTTTATATCTTAAATATTTAATAGTTATATTTAATTTTAGTTAATATAGCTAAATTTAATATAATTTTTACTATAATCTTTCTATTATTTCTGTTTTTAAAAATACATCATTTAAAAACTGGTTACTATAGACAGTATGAATATAAGTCAGCTTTAAGCCGGAAAGAACCTAGCTATGATTTAGAAACAGTCTAGTTCCCGTAGGAATTGGAGAAAAAAAGCACGTTGCAAAAGGAGTATAAATATTGGCTGGTTTGCCCTAAAAGTTGACGATAGTTCTAATAGTTCATATCAACTATACGTCCACAATGAAGAGCAGATAGCACCTCGCACTTAGTGACCAGTAAAATCCAATTGTACGTAGAAATTTTTAGTAGGTATTTTTAACTTAAAAAGATAGATCATAAAATCACTGAAATGCAAGCTCCTTCGATGGAGCTCGTTGTTTCCTGTGCAAACTATCCTAAATTGACTGCTGGGTTTAAATATGTTTCTAAGTAATTTTAGGACACATGTGACCATAATAAGCAAAAGGCTCAGTATGCTTCTAAGTCACCTGTTAGCTCACCATGTAATAATTGTGAAAAACTAAAATCTAAATTGATTGCATCGGATAAAAAATGTATGAAGCTAACTAAGGATTTACTAGAGAAATCACAATCTACTTATTCATTCTGTGCTGAAGTAGGGAAGAAATCTAAGAAAATGCAAGAGGCTGTTAGGAAGACTTATGAGGCCCAGATGGCTAGAATTAGAATTACCCTCTGTGTGTCTTTGCGAAGCCCTCAAAATTGGGACGGTTATGCATAAGGAGAGATATGCACGTACTATTCGATCTTCTCCTTCTGGTTCCTCATCATCTCTTTCTTCCTGTGCTTCATGTGCCACTCTTTTTCAGGAGTGTGAGTACCATAGGAAGACTCTTGAAAAATTTGTCTTTGAATGTACATGGTCACTTAGAGTCAATCGTGGTCAACAACGATAATCGGGGCTAGGCTCGTGGAGGAGTTGAGGCCCAGAATGATCAAGGATACCGGGTGAGACAGTGAGCTCAAGCATGGCACGACAAAGATGGGAAATGTTGAAAACGAGTTCGAACAGCGGGATGACACCATGTGGCTTGCACGGGCCAAGTGAGCTATGGTTCGATGGAATCGTGACAGGAGAGACATGGCGACGTATAGCAAGCTAATGGTGCGCGTACTCGTGGCAAGCATGGTAATTGCTTGCAGTGATTGGTGATGTCCAGGTCAAGAAAGGGTATTTTGACAGTTTGGCTTAAATATCAGAAACCATCTTGGATCAAAATTGCAGCGCGATGCGTTAGAGAGTGCTTTAGGTCAAGGACGAGGCAATTGGATCAAGGCTAAGAATGTAGCGGATGCATACTTTTGCGCTTTGAAAAAGCGTGAATAAGTAAACTTGTGAGAGTAAAATCCGTGTGTTTGGGGTTAACGAGTTTTCCCTATTATAAAAGTGGTTAGTATCCACAATAGATGACTGTTGCCCACCTATAAAGAGTGAACCCATTTCTTGCGCTTTCTTTTCGAGGGTTAGGGTTTGAGAGTGGGTGCTTTAAGTGCTCTTTGTCTTTTGAGATAGAGTGGCTGTAAAGCCTATCTACTCAAGTAAACAATACATCATCTTTGATCAGCTCTATGGATCCCTCATGTTTTGATTGATTTGTTCTGGATTTAGGCGTTTTTGATCTCTCCTCTCATCTTCTTGATCTTGCTATGCCAAAAACATGTAAGAGATGGACATAACTTCTCATAATCTATCTGGACATTTTGATAGTAAGTTTATAAAAAAAAACCCAGTTTTGCTTGATTTGACCTCAAAGAGTGAATTCTTGATCCAAGGGTTTTTTACATGATTTCTTTCATGATCTTGCTTGATGGGACATGTGAGAATATATCTAAAGTCATCTTGGTCATCGTTCACCAACGAACAAGTTGTATTCACTGATTTTGGTTTTGACTAGGTTTCGGTGCATCTTTCATTCAAACTGAAAAAGGTCTCAACTTTGGCGATGATTTTCATGATCATTTATTGGAATAGGTTTTTGACAACCTAGAAAAAATCACTTCAAAATTTCATATCATTTGGATCTACGGATCAAAAGTTCTCCCGATTTTGGGTTTTTAAATAGTGATGAAAATACTATTCTCCTTGATTTTACTGTAGATGCGGAAGTACCGTGATTACTGTAGTAGTAGTATCACGGAACTGTAGCAAGTGGTAGCACCATAATTACAACAGTGGTAGTTTCATTTTTTATTTTCGTGTGTTTTCAGTGTTTCGAATTGCTAGTTTTTGTGGTGACTTTTCATTGTAATCGTCATAGCTTTGTAGCTATTTGGAGGGAATTTTGAGGCACCATTCACCCACTCTATTGCCATCTTTGATCTTTCACTATCTATATAAATTAAAACAACCGGTTGTATTCAAGGCATCTCCTTTATTTTGAGGGCAAGAAAATCTCACAGTAATCCTAAAAAAATTTAGAAACTCTCACATTAATCGAATGAAAAAGAGAATGACATTCACCACTTATTTTGACAGGATCATATTATAACAATATAGATTAATCATGTATAGATGTTAGAGTTATATAAAAAAATACAATTGTATTTTATTATAATAAGTAGAGTGTATATAAAGACAACTATGTTATAATATCTAATCGTGTAACTGCACAAATAAATCTGCTAGTTTCCTCAAATACTTAATCCGTATTTGCCCCGTATTTTTGTATGGACCTTAACTAGATCCAGGACTCGAGCTAACCGCTTGACTTTTAGGTAATGCTCTATTGGACTTAAGCTTAAAGTTTTTGGCACTGTTTCAGACTTATTTTCTGTATTATAACTGATGTTGCCTTTTCAGTATAATTAAATTTAAAAAATAAAAAAGGTACTTATTATAAATAATACAAAAGAATAAGAGAAAAAAAGAAGAGAAGACAGAAAAATCTATAAAACCAAAAAATCAGAAAAAGTTCAAATTAAGTAATTAGAAGTTAAAAGGTTAATCTTGTAACCAATGGTGCAGCTCATAATCAACAGGCTCGCGTCAGACCATACCACTCGATCCCCTTATTCTCTAGCTATCCCTACACCGACACCGCCATGGCCTAGTCCTGGCACCGCCGCCACCTACGGCCCCGCCCTGGCCTCCAGCAACCCCCCGGAGCCTGCCGCCACCGCTGCCCCGTATGGCCCCCGCCTCGGCCACCAACAGCGCCCCATGCCCGCCGCCCACGGCTATTAACCGTGCCGTTGCCGTCGCCGCACATCCCTGGCCACCTCCCTCCTGTCCGCCTCCGCCGGCAATTTGGTGGAGATGGAGGCAGCCATGAAGTATGCACGCATGGCAGTCGCAACCACAGAGCTACATTTTTCTGATTTTTGGTTAGCTACGTTACATGAGCTACAGTTTTGTGATTTTTGTGAAAGGTCGCTGATATTGGTCGGATAATTTTGTTGTATTTTTGTGTGCAGAATAATCTTTAGTGCTGTTTTTTCAAATGGGAGTGTGAATATAAGGAACTGAATTGTGTGGAATGTTCTGAGGCAACACATGTGGGTGAATTGAATGCTCTGAAGCAACAAATGGTTGTTGTTTTTTCATGTGTGTAAATTGATGTTATTCTGGCCGAAGGGAAGAATGAAAATCTAATGGAATATAAAGTAGCCTGTACTTGTTATGAATGGAAAATTTTCTCTTTGTTAACCGATCATGGTTGAACTGGAATGCCATGATTTCGTTCTGTTGGCATGATTGCACGGGAGGAGGTCGCCGCCCTTGTCGCCGGGGAGGAGATCGCCAACTTGGTCGCGTCTATCTCGGCTCCACGGTGGCTGCCGCTTAGGGTTCCATGAGCACGAAGGGGAGGATTGGGTGCGATCCGATCTGGTTGAGTCATGCGATACTGCAATATGGCCTGATCAAGCTAATCAAGTCGAGTTCGATTTTAGATCCTATGGAAATACACATTGAGTACTCGGAGAAGCATAACCTGTAATTCTCCGTAATGACATTCCTCAAAACAACCTTACTTAACAATAGCATGTTTCAAAGAAATAATTAACGAGTGACGTATCTCTAAAACAGGTACTGAAGAGTGGCGTATATCAAATTTTTCTCTCTTTTTTTAAAAAACTTTCTCCGTCTTCCACGTTCATGCACCACGGCCCTAGCGGCCTAGCCTCGTGCCAAAAGGCCATTGCATCACCAACCAGTAAAATTGTAGAAATGATGTGGTTATTAACCGAGAATATTGCAGATGATCCGCGTGGTACGTACGCAGAGAAAATCAGGCCAATGCATCATTGAAAATCTAAAGTAATTAAAACAACAGATCGCACTAGATAGTGACCGCCACTGAATTAATATTCGTGCCTGACGTAGCCATCTGTAATTAATCTGCTAATAATCTATGTTGTGAAGTGCACCACACTCAACTCGTTCAGCAACCAATTACGACGCGCGTTCTTGTCACAATTGGAGTGGGCTATCTGAGTTTGACACAATCAAGGGCCGGGGCAGCAGCTTGTCGGTTTCTCTGTCTCTTGCGTTGAATCGTATTAGCACCGTAAACACATGGGAAATGTTAATAAGGAAAAGGACGTGTCTAAGTTTTACATGTACAGATGAACAGAAGCATATATGTATTGTTCCTTAATTAGAAAAAAAAGTAAGTATTCAGAACATAAGTAGTTCTTGCATGCGCCGACTTTGCTATGAGGTAACGAGGAATTAAGCAAATGGCAAAAATTCTGCGCATGCAACACAAACCATCAAGGCTAACCATTTCACAGAAGCATGCATGTAGAATGCAATGTCTTCTTGGACTCGAACATATGTTTGAATTAGTGCTCACGAAATAGCGGATCAAGAAGACATATGTTGCATACCTTGTGCATGGAGGGGTAGATACATATATTTTGCTCACAGCTCCACATATTAGCAAGTGAGAAAGACCATGATGGAGAAGGAGAACACGTGCAGTACTGGTTCTAATCCACAAGGTAGCAAGAGAGGATCGATATGCATGCACGTGCCCTGCTTCTCCAACGCGGTCCTCCCAACTGATATTGAGAGAACGGTGAATGCTTCTCCAACGTGGTCCTTCTCACTGACCCTCTGAGAATGGTGAAGAGGAGGAAGAGAAACCCTTCCTTTTTATACCCCCGAGAGAGAGAGAGAGAGGTTGTGTGGAGTGCTGGGAGTACAGTGGAGAGGGGAGAATTGGAAGAGGAGCATGCAATGATGCCGTGCAGGGTCCCCTTCCCAAATCATAGTAGCAGAAGAATGGAGATGGAAAGCTGGGGCCAGTGAGCCTGTCGAGCTTTACTTCCCAGCAGCCTTGTCGGGCCACTTGTGCGTATGCGAGAGGCGACGTCTCTCGCACCTGACATGAGTGCATATATTATATATACCCATAGTAGCCAAGCATACGTGGACAGCGTGTCACACTGGCGTTTGTTCGTGGCTCAGCTCGCCGAGACAATGGTTCTGTAGTGATGAATTTGTAGCTGACAAACAAAGGACTAGCTGTTGCTTGGCCAGTTTGCGCAGCTTGCAGGCTTGGCTTGCAAAGTGCAGACCCGGGCAATAGCTGATGATGTGGATCCTTTGCAAACCAGCAAACACAGTGCATGGATCGGAGCACGTCTCATGTGGTAGCAAGCCATCGCCATGTCATGCCGATTGCCGGCTGGTTGTGTAGTTGCATCTTATCAGTTTCCCGTTTTGTGTTGCTGAAGATCAGAGCACCTACTGAAAATGAGTGCAACGTCCCCATGCTTGAGTACGATGGCTGACCTGATAGGATGACTCATGGAGGTACAGCCAACGCCTGTATATTGGTGCTACGGACCACGGTGAAGTGATTTTAGAGGAGTCATCGTTCATCATCTAGTAATGGTACTACCCTTGTTCATGCAACTAAAGTCCTGATGATGTGAAGAACTGGAAGTGAACAAGTTAAGGAGAGACGAAGCAAGTATGTAGCAGGTGCCAGCGATGCTGTGGGCTGTGTAGCTGGCCGGCCTCCCATGCAGGCGCCGTCTCGGGTGGCTGGGCGGCCACTGCCTGCGCATGCGTCTGCATTTGGCACACTCTTCGCCGCTAACCCGATGATGTCAGTTAATTAGGGACAACCAAGATAGAAAATAAGAGGAAAAAGAAGCCATCATCGTTCGCTCTCAAAGACTAAAAATTTCTATATTAACTAGTCCAGTGCCCGTGCGTTGCAACAGAAAACAAAGCTGTATGTAAAAAAATATTCAGATAATATGTAATACTTTCTAAGTAACCACTAACCAGTACAGACTACATTATCTGCAATCAATAAGTTATATGCACTTCCTTCCACCTAGTGAGTAGAGCAACACCAAGCACACGAAAACAAAAACAATTATCCTTTCCAGCCGCTTCAAAGCTGCACTACACCTCAATGATCTTTGTTGGCCATGCACAAGCCTACGCGTGTAGGTTTCTTGCAAAGTTGAGTTATCACCTGATGCTCCATCTTGAGATGGACCATCCACTTGTGCTTCATCATCATTTGTCACATGGTCCTTCATCTTTGTTGATCGTGCATATGATAGTGTCAATGCAACCAACCATTTCCGATCGGATCTGCACGCACAAATTCACCCATATGCCATTAAAATTCACCCATATGCAAACAAAAGATGACTGTGTAGTTGTTTGCGAGTCACTAACAAGGGGTAAGTGTCTCCAAAGCTCAGGATCAATCCATCATATAACAAACTAACGGTCTGTTTGGCATGAAAAAGGTTTGCATGTTTCCCTTCTATGTGTTTCTTCTCTATGGTTTATTATTAAGATCAAGCTAGAATGTGCTTAGTTGTTCCAAACGACAACATGGCCCTTCGGTTACATTAGGCATGCATGATGTTCTACCAGCTACCAAATTCTACACAAAATACATGAACTCAAAGCTAAGAAATACATTCATAAAGATATGGAGAATCTATCCTATCATTAGATCACATGACAGAGTAAAGAAAACAATTCACAGCTATAAATACTGTGATGTGTATGGGAAATGACATTTGAGTCTTGTTCAATTATGCACTGATTTCTTCGTAGGGATAGTGACATCAGAATCAAAGTACACAAAAATTAATAACATTCTCGCAATTCACATACCTGCTGCCGGTTTGGTGGGGCTTATACCTGACCAGTTGGTGCAGCAGGTAAGTTAAGCTCAGAATCTAGATCTTGTTCCTTGTTTGGTTTGAAGGTAAGATGGGACTGAACTTGATTCAAAGTCCATGTCAGCATCGAAAGCATCAAGCTCTGCATTTAAAAAACAAAATGAGGATAGCAAAAAGAAAATTGTCTGTCTTCATAAGCTTTCAGTAAATCAACATTTGGTGACCACAAAATCACTAAAGGGCCTACAATCGAAGTGCCAAAAGAAAGTGTTTCAGAGAAAATCCTGGACAAAGGCCAGTACCAGTTCCCTCCCACGGGGAACTGATATAAAATGGGGCGTTTGCTAACTCAACTTCAAATACAAATTTAAAATTGAAAGCCAGTTCTGGCTGGTTACCACCGGTTACAAATTTAAATTATTTAAGAATAACTAACTACCAAATAAGTGCCATACCCCCCCCATAAGTTCTTCCTCAGCGATGTCATCTAGGACATTGTAGCTTCTACCAAGAGTTTCTTGTATATTATTGCTCAGATCCATAAGATCCATCATCTCATCTTGCATGCTCTACAGGTTAGAAAAGCAGGTATAGTTTCAGATGCAATTGAAAATAAAACAAGCATCATCACTTGCATGAGGCATCCCGGGAGGTCTGGCTGTGCCGCACCATCACAGCCTCGCTGAAGTTGCCAGCCTTGCTGAAGTGAAACATTCTTGGATGAAAGAAGTTGAAAGAACTTCGCAACATCATCTACCGTCCTCAGTCTCTCATATAGCTTAGTCAGAAACCTGTTAAATTCCTTTGGTTCCTAAGCACAAACAGATGGGATACAACGGAGCAAGCATGTTTAAACTACTTACGTAGTCTTACAATAAAACTTAGGACATTGGCTACATCTAACTAGGGGTGGCAACGAGCCGAGCCGTGAAATCTTGGTGGAATGGAGGCTCGGTTCGGCTCGGCTTGGTTAGGGTATCAAGCTTTTTTGTGGGCTCGGTTCGGCTCGTGATGCGGCTCGAGCCAGCTCGAGCGGGCTCGCGAGCCAACAACCACCGAGGGGAACTGACGGGCGACGGCAAGAAGACGAAGGCATGGCAACCACCCCACCGCAAGCCAGCAACCGCAAGCCAGCGACGGCAACCAGCCCCAAACCCTAACATTCCTCACAAGTACCAGTGCAGGTAAACCCCCACCATCTCACCATTCGTGTATTACCATTATCCCATTTCATCCAACATAGACTAGAAACCATAAGCATTCACCACGGTAGAGCACAGGAACCATAAGCATGTCACCACTCACCAGAGGTAAAAGAAGGAGAGAAGAGGGTTACCAGTGAGGGCGGCGGCTGCGGGATTCCCGGCCGAGCCACCGGTACTCCCCCGGCGTACGGTGACGGTTCACCGGCGGAGACAGCCACGGTCACCCGCCTCCCAAAAACCTAACCCTAGGCAAAACGTCACAAAAAGTTAGCAAATCACAAACTTAGAAATCAAAGCAAATAGCAACCAAACCCCATCAAGCCAACCCTAGATCGGGCGGGATGGAAGAACTAGGCGCCAGATCTGGGCCTAGGCCACAGATCCGGCCGTGGAGCTATGCGGCGCGGCGGGGAGCCGGCGTGAAGGGGGGAGCAGCACCGAGGGGAGGCGCCGAGCGCCGGGGCAGAGGCGTCGAGACGTGGGCGCGAGGGTGGCGGCGTCGGCCGGGGCAAGGAATTAAGAAAATAGGGAGAGGGAGGGGGCGCCGGGCGCGTCCGCGCGTGAGTGGAGACTGGAGAGACCGGGAGGGAGAGGCAGAGAGACTGAGAGAGGAGAGAGCCGAGTGGGGGAGGCCGGGAGGGCAGGAGGCATCGGGTGGTCGGGGGCGTCGGCCGTCGTGCCATTGCCCATTGGGCCATCGGGCAGTTGGGCCGAGCCAAGCTGGCTCGGGCTCGGCTCGTTTAGATCCCGAGCTTTTTTGCTGGCTCGGTTCGGCTCGTTTCATTCACGAGTCGAGCCAAGCCTTCACGAGCCCGAGCCGAGCCCGAGCTGGCTCACGAGCCCGAGCTTTTTTGCCAGCCCTACATCTAACTACTATACCCTGAAATGAAAATAACCATAGGGAGGATTACCTGTCCAATAATACAGGCCTTCAGGAGAGCAACAAAACACTCCAGTGCCTTTTGGTAATCATCTCCCTCACGATAATTTTCTAACAAAGCGGTTGTGTATACGCATCTCTTCAATTGCTTTCTGAGCCCACATTGAGCTAGATCTCTCTGTCAGCATGGCTTCAAAATCTTGAACAGGATTTAGATCCCCGATCTTCCCAAGCTTCTCTGTTGGAGGATATAAAACATCCATCTTCCCAACATTCTCTGCAGAAGGCTCTTCTAAAAATTTAGGTTGATCATCTGCACCAGTATAAGCCAATCTCTCCCGTGTCCGTGCCTTCTTTTTCTGCGATCAATAAAACAAGTTAATGTTGCAGTTGATTCTCAAATTACTGAAATTAGTCTATAACACAAATGTCAATCTTTGACCTTGGGGTTCTCCTTCAGCTCGAATGCTTTGCCTAAATTTTGGATTAATGGTGCTTGATCAATGACATCAGGATCAGGCTCGGTTATCCTCCTTAGACATCTATCAAGTGGTGGGACATGTGCATCTGGCTGCTTTAACTTCAGGTGAAGGAAATTGTAGAATCTCTGAAGGGGGGCAACTGAAACTTAGTCAGCAAAACAAGAGATATACACAAAAAAGAGATGGGGGAACCAAATGTCAAGTGATCCAGAATCTAATAGTACAACATAAAAGGGAATCACAAAGCAAAAACTACATGCAGATTACCAACAGAGTCACTAAAACACAGGTTAATCCTCATGCACAAGATCCCAATGGCATTCCAGAGATGTTTAATTTTTTAACCGAATTTATGTTAGCCAGAAAACTCTCCATTTTAAAATTGCACCCTGTTGAAAGTAAACAGGAAACTAAGCAATCAAATGAAAATATATATAAGCCGAAAATATTGTAAAACATGACGAATCTAGTAAATAAAAAGGATGCTACATGCATCTATATCCTCAAGCTTCACAGTTTTCATCATCCCTTCCAACTCATTATCAGCAACCTTCATTGCAGTCATCTGTTGAAAAATGTTTTTAACATAAGTTTGGGAATCAGGATGGAATCTGTAATGGAAATCAAACTTTAGAGGAAACTATGGCAACATACAGTCTACTGAGCAACTTTAAGTCCCTCCGCCAAAAAATACAGATGATTCAACTCAATTTCGCATTAGAGCAGAACAGGGAATACCACATAAATCAGTTCGCACACATCTCTATCGTAAGTTTGCAACAAGCTAAACCAAACTCACCATAGGCAGGAAAAGGAAATGAGCATCAGAGAGAATGAATGGACCTTCCTTTGTTTTTTACCCCTAGGGTTTCCAAGGAGCTCCGCCACCACCGCTAACTTTCTAGCCGCCACCTCCATTGCCAAACTGCCGCCTTCTTTCCCGCTTGGCTAGGCCGCCTAGGCGGCAGTGCGGGGGCGGATCTAGAAGAGAGGGGTAGGGGAAGGAGGCGGCAGTGGTGCAGATTAGCGGGAGGAGCGAGGGGAGGGGAGGAAAATGGAAGGGAGTATTAGGAAAGAGGGAGCGAGAGGTTGCGGGAAGAGGTGGGGGCAACGGTTGCGCGAACGTGCGGGTGCGACGGTTGCGTGAGGAGGGAGGCGTGTGCAGGTGTGCTGCGCGACGGAGGAATGGGGGGAGGAGGAGGCGACGGCGGCGCGGGGTGGGGAGGAAGAGGAGGCGGCTGTGGCGGGGGTGGGGGGAGGAGGAGGCGGCTGCGGCGCGGGGTGGGGGGGAGGAGGTGGCGGCGGCGGAGCGGAGGGGTAGGGGGAGGAGGAGGAGGCGGCGACGCGGGGTGGGGAGGAGGAGAAGGCGGCGGCGGCGTGGGGTGGGGGGATGAGGACGCGGCGGCGGAGCAGAGGAGGAGGCGGCAGCGAAGGAGCGGGGTAGGCGGCGGCAGAGGAGGAGGGAGGGGAGGAGGCGCGGATAAATCTGAGGGGAGGAGGCGCACGGCTTCGGTTGGGGGAGGCAGGCGGCGGCGGAGAAATTAGAGGGGAGGAGGCGCAAGGGTCTGGTGGGGCGGAAGAGGGAGGGGAGGGCGGAAGAGATGAGGTGGGGGCAGGCAGCGCGCACGGATTTCGGGGTCTGGGTTCAATGATGTGCATGATCCAGATGATTTTGACCTTAGGATCTTCAATGAGTAAGAGAAGAAAGCTTGAGAAGAGATCCAGGCCATTTATTTGTATGAAGTTGGATTACTTTGGTACACAAATCTGGGTGGACTTAGATTAGGCATGACTGTGGGGGTGGTTGAGGGGTGGATTTAGTAAAGAAAATTTTGGTGTATTATAGAGTAGGGTAGATTGTAGGGGAAAAAAGAAAAAGGTTGAATCATCTATCCGACGGATCTGCTGTTCATATTGGCTTTTACTGATGGTTTTTTGCTGCGGTTGATAAATAGTTGTGGCTGATAAATAGTAGTGTATTATATAAGAAAGACGGTGCAACGAAAGACACTATAACATTCAGATCACTATACGACTTACGAAATCGTGATATAATAAATACAAAGTACGTTACAACATGTGGAAGCTAAAAGTAGTGTCTGATAGACGTGGCTTATAAAAACTGAGGTATTCATATTGACTTCTGTTTCTAGCAGAAAACCAGAAACAGAAACTAATATAAATAGACCTTTAGTTATAACGGTTTATTTTAAATTAAAAAGTCTATATCAAGAACAATAATAAAAAAACATCTAAAAATAATTCATATAATATATAAGTAAATAACCTAAATATTGTAGTGTCACGCGAGGAGAGGCTTACATCGACCCCAATTTCCTATTCCAAAAGGTTACCATACAGTAGTGGTTCCCATATATAATAGTTCTAAAAAACTATAACAATATATAGTTAGTCTATAGCGCATAAATTATCTATTAGTAAAAAAGCAAATTAATAATAAAATATAGCCACCGGGCATCCGGCTTGTTTAATGTATACGCCTGTCGGTCATCAATAAAATAAGAGAGAAACCTGACACTACCATGTCACGATACGTATTTTGAATACATTTAATTACTCCGTTCAATCTAGTTTGTGTTTCGCATTTGGTTTTTAAAAATGAGAATAAACACATCAGTTTTTTAATTTTAAATTTTTTTATTTTTTTCTGTATTTTTTGCTTTCTCTATTTTTATGTATTATTCATAAATATATAACGATGTTTTTATTTTTATTTATTAAATGACTCAAAAATAATAGTTGCTATAATGTAAGACCCTGCTCATTTCAGTTTGAGCTTCTGGTTTCTGACTTATTTTTCACTATTCATAAATTTCGTCATTTTTTTGACTTTTTGGCTATTTTTTGAGTTTTTTTACCGAACTTTTTTTCACGTATTCATTTGCATTGTCTGTGATGGGCTAATATATTTTTTTCTATTTTTAATTTTTTAAATTTAGTTAGGCCAAATAAGTCACCATCAGCTACAGTTTAATTTCAACCAGCTATAATAAAATTTCAGTTATAAATTATTTTTTTCCAGTTCAACTGAGCGGCACCTTTAACAAAAAAAAACAACGGCCGGAAGCCGCAGTCGGATTGAACGGCCCTGAAGGGTCTGTGGCTAGTACTGTCTTGTTGAAGTGTCGGTATCGAGAGTGGTAAGCAAAGTGCAGGCCGTTGTCACGCTCCGCGCCTTTCATCATTCGACAGCGCGCGGGGCGACCAAGCTGATCGGCATACAACGGCCACAACATTGTCTGCCACGGAAGAACCGCACGCACGCACGCGGCAGCTGGCTAGCTTTCTTCCTTGGACGCGGCGTCGTGATTAGCCAGGGCACTGAAATCCTAGAAGATTTCACGGAGATACACGCGCACGCAAAGGTCGACCTGAATGAGGTGCGTATCCCGCAAGGATCCGGCGGGGGGTCTGCGTGTGTTTACGTGGACACGGACGGAGGAGAAGTAGAAGCGGAGAAAGGGCGGTGTGGATGGACGTGCGGATGGACGGATGGATTGGTTGGACAGCGCGAGTGGAGGACGACGTGCGCGGGCGCGTGGTGAGTGGGTGGCGGCGGTGGCCAGCGCGAGAGATTTTTATGGCCGCGCGCAACGGTAGACGCTGTTGCAAGCAGGTTTTGGCACCGCTCAATTGGAATTTACGTTTTAACTTTTAATTTGTTTTTCCCTAGTTTTTGGCTGTTTTAGGCTTTATGTTTTTTATTCTTTTGCATTGTCCGTGATGAGATCATATATTTATCTTCTATTCTTAATTTTTTAAATTTAATTATGCTAAAAAAAAACTAACCGCAGTTTCAGCGCCAAAAAAGCCTTAAATAGTGAAAAAAAAACTAAAAGCTTAAGCTTTAAGCTAGAATAAACACTATCAAATCTTTTAACTTTTACAAGTTGATTTTTAAATGAATTGATTTCTTAAGATGATTTTTATAAGTCTTTTGTTAAAGTTACTATAGACACCGCTTTGAACAAAATGGCTTCTTAACGTGAGTGTCTCTTACTCCCTCACTCTCTCTAGCAATCAACTAAACGCCGGAAGTCATATCACTTTTGAATAGGGCTATAGCCTATTTTGGTTTTTCAGCGGCTTTCTGGCTTCTTTTAGTGATCACTATTCATTAAACTAATAAGTTATAATCAAAAGTCATAAGTCGCATATAAAAAAAAAGGTGCTTAAGTGTAGGCTTTGTTCTCTTTTTTTTGTTTCTAACTTCTCCAAAAGTCAAAATAAATATGATAGTTTCTCTAAATGATTTATTGAAGCCGTTTCTTCGAATAACTTCCCGAGTTTAAATCATGTATACCGTCGTCTCAAAAAATATAGATAAAAACTATCACCCATAGCTAAAACCCGTCTGCCACGGCGCTAAAGAACAGGACCACAAATACTTCAATGTTTTGATTTGATGTGATCACCCCGGAATTTACGACCGTTTAGATGGTTGTTTCGTTTCGTTCTTTGGAAGGTATTTTGCACGCCCAAGGATTTGGAAACTACACAATACGAACACGGTGAGAAAATATTATCGGTGTTGTCTAGAGGGGCAGCCATGAGGCAGCCCAGCTACCTTTTTTGAGACGACGCCAGCCCAGCTACCACACTTGCATGGAGCATTTGCTTTTGGGCTGCACTCAGATTGGGTCACAAGAGCTCTACTGTATGTTGTCTATCAGATGCAGCCAGCCGACGACGGGCCACCAGCTAGCTGGGCCCGTCTAGTGTAGACCCAGGAAATCGATTCCGCCAGGATCGAGTCGAGCAGAGCATCTATCTAGTGTGTTTGGTTGCCTGTATCTCCCTCATTCTGGATGGGTGGATCCGTATAATCTGAGAAAGAGCCTGTTTGGTTGCCTGTATGAGCGGATACAGCCTGTATGAGCGGATGCAAAAATACGCCATCATCCTGGATGGGTTGATACGCTCAAAATGAGCTTCACTAGCCATCCTGGATGAGTGGATGCGATGTATCTTATGCGGTCCCACGTGTCGCCTCTCGAGTTTGGTAGATCGCATCCGCTCATACAGGCAACCAAACAGCATCTCAGTTTTTTTTGTATCCGCTCATACAGTCTCACCAAACATCTTCTTTTTCTGAAATACGATTCCACTCAGCCTGCATCCACTCATCCAGGATATACGATACAACTTCCATCCACGAACCAAACACACCCCTAAGCAACGAGCCAGCGCATCTCGACAGCTCGCCGGCTAGCGCACGGTGCGAATAGTAAGTACTTCTTGGATCATAGTTATGGAAACCGAACCCGGGATTGAAACGGTCCAGCTATCGGTTCACCAGTCTACCGGTTGAACCGTCGATTCCATATTTTATTATTTGTACTTATATTTTATTATTTGTACATTGCTTTTACCCTGTAAAGTGCATATGTTTGGGAGGAAAAGAGTAAGTATCAAATACAGAAGAAAGATTGCAAATGTCACCGATAAGAGTCGAGAAAGATTGCATATATTCAAATGCACGCAAAAATAAATCAAGCTTGCCTTGAATTAAACATATTAGTGCTAGGAGCCTGCTATACTTCTCAATTGGAATATTGGATGATGGAAGTAGGTACCGAATGAGGTAAAGCAATCAAGAACACCTCGCCTGAATCAAAGAAAAGCCAAAAGAAATTTGACGGACATGTGACCCGAACATGCTAGATATGCATACATTGTTGTCTCCTAAATCTAAAACAAGATATGTGCATACATACTTCTGGCTGCTACTCCTCGCCGCCAACTCCATCCGTCAAAAGCCCAAGCCAAGTAGTCGCCCCGCCGTCGCCAGATGCTTCTTGCGAAGCGCAGCCACCATCGCAAGCCGTCGCCTCAGTGCCACGACGTTGCAGCCCCAAGCCCTCGCCGCAAAGCATCACCACCACCGCTTCTGAGCTCCTGTCAGCTGCGCATGCATAGTAGGGTGATGGCATGGGCACCACACTGCCATGAGACAATGTGAGAGGAAGGGGAATGATCGAACAATCAAAATAACCTTAGGGGCATGCTTTTACTAGTGCTTGGTGTGTTGAGTCATAGCCCAGAGACACTCTAATGGGTCAAGCCTATCTCACTTGGTCATGGGAGCATAGCGCCATAGCTATACAATAACCACAGCCTGATTCTAAGCCGGCTCGATGGAAGCCGTCCGGTTCTCTTAAAAACCGGTCGGTTTGTCCGATTTTATCGGTCTTATTGCATGGACGGCCTTTAAAGTAAATTGAGCCGACGTACTCTCTGGCTCTAACTATGCTTTGTTCCAGTTGCTCTCGGTTCTGAAAGGCCAGAATCACGTGGACGAGTGGGTTCCGACCACGCATCTGATGCCGGATACAGCACGCCGCTGCGTGCGAAGCCAAAATCATTGTAGCAATATAGCTGGCTGAAAAAAGATACTGTAGCTGACAGAGATTTATTTAGCATAATTAAATTTAAAAAATTTAAAAATTTAAAAAATATGTTAGTCCATTACGTATAATACAAACACATACGGGAAAAAAAAACCCGACAAAAAAGCTCAACAAAAAGCAAAAAGTTCAGAAAAAATTGAAATTTTTAAATAGTGAAAAATAAACTGGAAGCCAGAAGCTGAAGCCCAACCGATCGGGGCAGTGCATAGGCAGGCTGTGGAGTGATCGATCACGTTGGCAAAGCGTCCCCACGGACATCAATCATCAAACGGGACGGCCCCGGGAATCCAATGCTCCGATTGAGGACCAACAGGGATAAGACAGAACGGATGATATTATACAGGAAAAAAAACCATTCCTGCAAAGGGGTAGCTAACCATTGGAAATACTAGAGATACATACTAATATACAGGGATAAGTCAGTCACGAGTTTGCAACTGGCGTAGTGCCAGTGCACAGGACACTCGGGTGTAGCACTTGTGATCTCATATTATATATCGTCGACTTGCCTTGACTCGGAGGTGGGAACAAATGCCACTCAGCTCACTCTGAGCATGCCAGCTAGTAACCATTTTCTTAAGGCACTAGAGCTGCAAAAGCATAGCTAGACTGGCTCGTCGCACCGGTCTTCTTGTTGGGATAAACAATTGCCGACATGGCACATCGGTCCGCATTTGCGTTGCACTCCTTTCTCTCTCTTTTCCACACCACTAAGGCCCCGCTGATTAGGCTGAAAAACTGTGGTTTATAGCTGAAGTTTCACTACAACTTATGATACTTTATTTGGTATAATTAAATCTAAAAATTTAAAAATAGAAAAAAAACATGCTAGCTCAACACGGCCAACACAAATGAATACGGGAAAAAAGAACCGGCAAAAAAACTCAAAAAAAAAAACAAAAATTTAGAAAAAAACGAAATTTATAAATAGTGAAAAATAAATCAGAAACCAGACTGAAATGAATGGGCCTAAGCCGTGCACTAAAACTTGTTCTTGGAACCACCAAGACAAAGCTACCAGGTCTCTTTCAGAAAAGCATAACGACTTCAGCCCGTCAAAAAGAGCCCAAAGATCCTTATCATGACTGTAATTTGTGCTACTTATCGTTCTTCCACATCGAAGTTTCTCAGCAACTAACAAGGTCAAGGCCGGTCAAGAGTGAAGCCAAGTGAAAGCTGATCCAATAAGTTACTAACTCGAGTAAAAACGGAAGCAGGTGGCATCTCTCATTTCCCGAGTCTATAAATAGGTCGCCCTTAAAGAAGCAACAGGCCAGGCAAGCAAGGTTCTGACGCACACTCGAATCTCAAACCACCCAATTAAACTACCGGTAGCGCTCCGACAAATGGCATCAAAGGCCTTCCTCCTCGCGGCTGCCGTGGTCGCGGCGGCGTGCATGCTCGGCACCGCAGAAGCAAAGCTCGGCAGGCTCGTCATCACCGGCGTCGTGCCGTGCAACACCGGCAGCCTCATCGACATCGCATCCTCCCCCGCCTTCCCTGGTACGTATATACGCAGCAAGCTAGCAACACATACATAAGGTCTGTTTTTTTTTAAAAGACTTATGGTTTAGGCTGCAGTTTATGCCTTTTAGGCTATTTATATAATATATTATAGAGAAATACAAATTTACGTATGATTTTTGCCAATATAAATTTAGTTGGTACAGTGTGTATTACAATTAACTATATCTTTAAAAAACACTTCGTTCAAAAATAATTACCGTAGAAAAAACAAAACCTAAAATCAAAAAGTTGAAAAAGAACCGGCCATAAACGACCTAGCTAGCTAGGCGGCACACTCTTGTTGACTCATGACAGGTTTGTGTGTGTTTGGTGTGTAGACGCGGACGTGGAGCTGCGGTGCGCGGGCAAGGTGGTGGCCGGCGCGACGACGAACAGCAACGGGTCGTTCGCGATGGAGGCGGACCTGACGAGCGCGCTGGCGGCGTTCATCGGCGGGTGCACGCTGGTGGTGGACACGCCGCTCATCAAGTGCAACGCCGAGCTGCCGGCGGCGGGGAGCCTCGTGTCCTACCTGCAGGGCCCGCTCACCAGGCTCCTGGGCGGCATCTTCCGCCTCTTCCCCGCCGGCTTCTCATTCCACGGCCGACGAAATTAAGACACAATGATTGTCTGAAGACGCTGATATTTGATTTTTCTCTTGTCCATCTTTGTCTGGAAATGGGATGTATGGTACTCTATCCATGTTACATTCTGAGCCACAGGTCTAAATGGGCTGAACACAACTAAAGCCCACGGAGCAACGGAGCAACAATCTTATAAGTGGTATTGTGCCTTCCCCCCCAAAAGACTAGTCCAATGGGTGGGGACTCCCTCACACTTATAAATTGGGCTTACTCCTCTCCCACAATCCATATGAGACTATTCCTAACAATCTTATAAGTGCTGAACTGGTGATGTCTGTACGTTGAAGGTTCATCATGGCTTGCAGCAGGCCATGGCAGGAGCTGGAAACGTTCCTGGTGAAATACGTATAGTATGCAACGAACTGCAACCAAACGAAATGGTTGAAATAAGTGCCGAATTGGTTGCTACTTAAGCAGCTAACTGGCCTCCTACTCTGCATTTTTTGTTGAGGAATATGCACTTTATCTGTGGACACCTGCTTTGTTAATTAGGAGCGGAATGAATACAAATGCTTACTAACAGGTGGGCTGCTTCCAAGTTCATTTCAAGACGGACTAGATAGATACTCGTAAATCGTAAATCTAGATGCTACAAATCCAAATAAGATACATCTAAACTAGGATTGATTCTACCCCTAATATGAATCGTCCTACATGAGTGTCCCTTACCCTCCAATTTGGACATTGTCAATGTCTTCCAAAGTAAGGATGAGTACAATGGTGCAGGGAAATAAGAACGTCTGATGACTGATGATTAGCTGCTTGCTTGCAAAAGAATCCTCTCAAATAAATTAACGACATCCGTTAGTGGTGTAAACACCAACATATAAAAATAGCCTTTACCTGACACTGAGAGTACTTCTCTGAATGAGTTTTGACAGGTGCAATGGATACATAGTGGTTCTTTCAAAGCGCAAAATAAAGGCCAAGAAAGTGAAAGGCCACTCTCAGATGTTCAGTGTGCCATACCTAACTGTGACTACCGGCTCACTGCTTTTCATCATTTCACCTTCGCTGTGTTGGCCGAAACCTCCAAAGATAGACCCAAAAGTCAGTTGCTAGTACGACATATTGTTCAAATTCACAGTGGCTAACTACTGAACCAGCACTTACAGCCACCACCACCATTATTTCGCCGTCAAAAGTGCACTTTAAAAAGTGAAGAAGCATTTCAATTTCTAGTGGATCATCAGCCTAGGTGACGAGCATTTTCATAGATAACCACACTTAAATTAGGCCACTAGCTTGTAGATAAAATCAAGCGATCAAATCAATCTCTGCCTTCGTAATGTCATATAAACACGTACGTGCACACACAACACAAGAACAGAGAACGCAAACCAAGCCTTTCCAGCAACATCATCACACACACACACACACACACACACACACACACACACACACACACACACTCTTGGCGGAGCCAGTGCACTAACTCTGCTGCAGGCCTACGGCTATGGTGTCCAAGATCCTTCTGCTCGTGGCTGGCGTCGCGGTGATCAGCACGTTTGCATCGGGCGCGCAGCCTCCACAGCCTCCGCGCATCCGAGCGGACGTCGTCATCACGGGCTTTGTGCCCTGCAGCAACGGCACTCACATGAAAACGGGCTCTGCTCCCGGTTTCTCAAGTAAGTTGCATCTTACTCTTCCACGCCCCCGGCGCACGGCCGCCGGAATCGCACGCATGTCATGAAGTCATATAACTAGCCGAATGGCCGGTGCAGCTGCGCTAGTTCTGATTTTTTTTTTCGAAAAATGGGACGTGTGGTCGTGCGCTGATTCGATCAACTGCTCTGTACGTGCCATGGCAGATGCGCTGGTGCAGCTGCAGTGCACGGACGGCGCGGTGGCGGCCAACGCGACGACGGACGGCAGGGGGTGGTTCCGGATGGCGATGAACACGACGGCGACGCTGTCGAGCGTCGCCAGCGGCTGCGACCTGGTGGTGGCCACGCCGCTGGCCTCCTGCAACGCGACGCTCCCGGCGACGGGGACGCTCGAGTCCGGCCTGCGGCTTCTCGTCAGCATGATCTTCTTCCCGCGGGGCTTCTCCTACGTCGCGCCGTCACTCGATTAGCCAGCCCAGTTTGATCGGGTGGATCGGTTATATTGACTGCTACAACTAGTAGAGCTGAGGTTGCATTTGCCTACGCTGGAAATAACTCGAGTAATGGTGTTCCTGTTATCAACATGCAGATGATCCGCTCAAGTTGCCATTACGTGAAAATCGAGCTACCGAATCACTGACATGCTAACTGCAAAACTTGCCATATCATTGTCCAAACTCCCCACGAAAGCCCAGGCATCCCTCGCTGACTTCGCTGCACACCCAAATAAAACCTCGGTTAATTAAGACCTTGTCTGAAACATGGGAAATCAATTTTTAACTTCCTACAAAAATTGAACCGTTTTCCGTTAAATTATTGTGTTTCAAATATGCCCTAAACATGCATTTGGTCTTTCTTTTGTGCTCACACATGATACTATCATGTGCCGATCTCACTAGGTTGCTTATGACCTGCATGCCTATTTGATAAGTAGACATGATATTCTTTACACCCTGGTGGATATATATAAATCTTAGTCACTACAGTTTTAGATTTAATGAAACCATGAAAATGCGCAACAGTTCAGTGCTAAACTTATTGCTCCATATATCCTTTGCATGCAAGAAATTCTATAGTGTATTCTACTACTAGTAAGGGGTGGTAGTAGAAATTAAATCACATAGAAATCAAATTCGGCCATTAAAGTGTCAAGGACATAATAGAGAGTATTGCTATTATTTAAGCCAACTAGGGCTAAAAATATTACTAGTGTACGTCATGCGATCTTGACATGAGTACGGCAATTACAATTCTACCCT
Source organism: Dendrocalamus sinicus (assembly GCA_036346575.1). Taxonomy (NCBI): domain Eukaryota; kingdom Viridiplantae; phylum Streptophyta; class Magnoliopsida; order Poales; family Poaceae; genus Dendrocalamus; species Dendrocalamus sinicus. Next base: position 1,194,808 of record CM070660.1, on the reverse strand, counting down.
TCAAGATTCTACTGTTTATACTACCAAATATAGCATAACTAAGTATTAACTAATCTAAATGTAGCACCCCATATACAACCAAAATGGAATACTACTATAGAACGTCATCGCCAAAGATAAAGAGAAATAATAAAAGACAATAATAGAATTTATACACCAATTAAAACTTTTAAAGTACTTTATTAAATAATTAATGGAAGCTGAAATAGTGTTTGAAATATGGAACCGGTCCACTTCTAATCAAACGACAAATAAAGTAAATAGCAAAAGTTGTGGCAAGCCACAGTGCTTGAAATTCAAGTGCTCTCACCTATGCATGCTGCTATCAATCTACTGGCCTTTTACCTGAGAAGGGAAAGAGCAAGCGTGAGATTTCAAAATCTCAATAAATACCCAACAACGGTCGTAACACAAGAGTAAAGACAGATAATGCAACCACGAGAAGTAAAGGACAAGCATCACAAGTAAACAACGGATACAAGATGAAAGCAACGAACAACTGATATCGGAAATATTGTCATAAATGAGAGATGGATATCATGGGGACTGTGTATTAAAGATGGTTGTTATGTGACAAGTTATAACAAGGGTGCTAGCGACCTCATCCCACATACCCAATTATATGAGAATAGCTAGACACAACTTTGTCATCGACTGTATAACCGCTGACGGAGTGTAATATCCTGTATAACGAAAATGTACGGCCCCTCGTACATTACCAAGTTGGGTGGAAATGACCCCTATATGTGGGTAGCCCCGGTGTGATAACCCTTAGTTTGTTATTTAGCGAATTATCCATGGTATAATTAGGGGGTCATGAATGAATTAAGGTAAAGTTATGAGGGTAACGATTTAATACAATGAGACCGGAGAGACAGGATTGGTGATACTAGGTGATGGGAACAAGGTCTATCGATGGAGAGGATACTAACCGGAGTCACACCCAAGGGTTGTCAATCATACAATTTTATTAGGTGAAAGTGATTATTAGGCAGGTTAATGTACAACAACTAAATCAGCTACAGCTCACAATTAATAATCAACGGGTAGATTCACAAAAGCAAGACATAACAATGACTGTCCAGTGTTAAAGATTACTAAGTGGTTAACCTTAAATTGGAGCATGCTTATTCGCAACCCTATTTACCGTTTAGACGTTTATTTACATCCCTAACCACACATGAATTTCATGGTTAACATTATACTAATTACAAGCATTTAATACTAACTGCTCATCATATTCAGAATCTACTAAAGCTACAACAATATACAACAGGCAATCAATATAGTGCAATGATCAGAAATCACCCTAAGGCAACAGGTAATCATGTGACATAAACGTGCGAAAGAAACAGGTTACGGCCACGAGGTACTTAGCTTGAGCACGCTCGACGGACACGTTGCACGAAGGGTCTAAGATGCGCAACTGCCCAGCTGCTCCCTCAACAGCCGCGTGAGAATCTACAGGGTGATATGGAAGACAACCGATTAGATATGATGAATTTGATAAAGAACGATATGTGATAAATTTGATTGGAAAAGAAATAGCCGCTTGGTCGCGCGAACGGTCGTTCGGCCACACGAAACACATTCGGCCGCACGAACGGTCATTCGACCACGCGAACACGCGTTTGGCCACGCGAACGGACGTTCGGCCATGCCGCGCCGCCAGCAAGGCCATGCGTAGGGCCATGTGTGAGCGGGCACGTGCCATGGAGCGTGCCGCCGTCGCCGCGCCATGGCAGCGCGGGCGTGCAGGCGTGTGCATGCGTGCGACCGGGGCAAGCGCTGCGGTCGATGCGTGTGTGCATGTGGCTGGTCGCCACCGGTCGCCTCGCCGTGGCCGCCGCGCCATGGCGGCGCATGCGTGCATACGGGGGAGCACCGCCGCCGCCGCCACCGGAGCCCCCATGCGGCCGCATGAACGGTAGAGAGAGAGACCTAGATTGAAATATGGTATTTTGGAGAGAAAAAACCCGCACGCATGGGGAGGGAGGAAAGGTCCCCTTTTAAGGCCATGTTTAGATTAAGGTTCATTTTTATTTTATTTATCTATTTATTTAACTTTTTTTCTTTTTCTTCTTCTTTTTTCCTGAGTGCTACACTAAATCATTGGATAAAAAAAAGCATAAACGACCCATATTAAATTGAGTATACCGTATAAGAGCTTTCGCATGACTGCGTGAGGGTGCTTGGCCGTCTCCCGCAGATGCAACACCAACCGATTCTCTTCGCCAGTGGAAACCACGTGTACACCATCGTTCTTGAGAATTGCTGGCAAGAATGGAATTATTTACACAAATAGTACCATAGTTATTTTTTTCGAATTTAACTTCTAAATATCTGTTTTTGCTAATTTAGCTCTCTCTCCAAACTTGATAGCCGCAACAGGTGATAAGTATTGCTTATCACGCTACAACAGCTCAGCAGGTCCTACCAAGTCACAGTAGCTCAGTAGCGACCTCACGAGCCCACATAAAGTGGCAGGTGGCCGCCGATGACGTCTTACCGGGTTCGGGAGGTATAAGGAAGGGTTAGATTTACAAAAATAGATGTTCGGAGGTGTGCTTGGTATCTGATCACTGCCCGCACATTGGTGGATATTCAGGTGGGTAATTAAGGACGTGAAACTAGGGAAAATAAGGGAGATCAAGATATAGAAGCTCATATATTATGCAAAGATTCTAAACGAACTCTTGTTACGTATAATGATTTGCTAGCTTGATGAATAACTTTCACGCCCGACTGGTATCAGTGCTTTGTGAGTTGATACACTGCATCATATTCATGACCATTTTTCTGAAACATGGATGCACGATGAATAAACAGCTTAGCAAGCCAAATTAATGATCATGCACCAGCAACATAATTTTCATGTGGCTCTCAATGCACACATAAGAGATCCAAAAAATGAGAAGTTACACCAGATAAGCACGCTCGCTATTTCAAAGAGTGCATTTGATGCTATTCCAAAATTCATAGTCAAATACATCGGTACCGTACATGAGAAAATAAGGGATACGTATCAGTATCACTTACACATATACCGTCTGTTCAATAGGAATCATTTTTATATCACGCAAGTACTGTTGAAGTTCATCCTGAAAATTTGCAGGTATGTACTTTCAATGCAGTAGTACCTCCATGAAATTTTCACTTCGTGTGGAACTATACTACATGTTCAGTGCACTGCAAAGTCGTGTAAGCATGGAAAAATTCATGAAGGTACGTGCATAGTACTACTGGATTACTTGTGCGTAGTACATACCTACAAATTGGGAGGCAATTTGCAAATGACAACAGACCCAACAGAACTATGTTGGAGGAAGGAGATGAACAATGTTAGGCGGGGCCGACACTGTTTATACTGTTCATCCCGGATCTGTACTGTAGCAACCGATCTACATGAATAGTAAAAATTCATCATGAACAGTATTATGACCTGAAATGAATAGTAAACTAGCCCGTTACTGTTCATTCAACTCGCAAAATACACATATATATGTCTATTTTAACAGTTTTGAGCCCGTCAACCCATTTTTCAACTCTGTTCTACCATATTAGACTCCGAAAATCCCACACCTATTTTATTTAGTTTTACTGGATTTTACTTTTGTTTTATCCTTTTTTCCCAGCTCATGTTCTAATGAGCGCGTAATTTATTGTTTGCTTTTGTTTGCGCTAGCACCCGAATATGTCGAGCAGCCAGTTCAAGAATTGGATCAAGGACAAGCTCAAGGCACTAAAAAATATGAGCTAGTAGAATATTTTGAACAACAAGGCAAGTTATATGTTTTTGATCATATTGAATCTATATTCCTTTAATTATTTAATTACCAGTATTTTTATTATCTTATTTACGCACTTATTTCTTGTACAATAAATATTTAGAATAACATGTTATTTAGTTATGTCCTACAACATGGAAAAGGCACTGTTTTATTTGATGACCATATTCACCTTGACAAGCTCTAGTAATAATAAATTACTATAAAATATATCATGGTAGTCTAGAAAATTCAACTGTTTTACACTAGTGTGACAGTGTCGCAGTGCACTGGGTTATGTATTTGTGAATGGTTACCTGGTTGATGAAAAGTAAAGATTATAACCTTATGTTAAATAAAGAACATAGTAATCGCTCAACCACAAATGTTAACTTATCAAACCTGGTTGAGTAGCTGCTTAAATCGATTGGATATCTATTATAAGAATATAATATACTGTTCTAGAAAAGAGAACAACAGGCATAAAACTGTGGTATGAAAATAATAACACCATACTTTCACAATGGTAGGCTCCACCTTGCTAGGCCAGATTTGGAAACGATTTGGAAATATTGAAGTTGGTAATCAAGAGATTGAAACTCCAAACTCTTTAAGAAGTTTATGATTTATTATTTTGTGTTTAAAACAAAATGTTTACAAATAAAATTGCATCCATAAATAATTTAACAAAATCACTATATTTCCATCTCTTGCAAATCCTGACAAGTAGCTATATAGTGTTTCTCCATGTGACTTGTTGAGTGCGGTGGTTGTACTCATGCTTGCTAAACTATTAATAAAAGATGCTTGGGAAAATAATGAAGGAACCATTGAGGAAGGTTTTGGAGATCCTTACGATGTAGACGACGTCTGGTGTTATGATTTATTCTACACTCAGGCACGCTTGTGGAGTTATTTTGTAATGTAATATAAATTTACTCCGCTCACCCTGCTGTGTAAAAGTTGGCCGCTAAGCCTAAATTTTGTAATAAAATTTGGTTTTTTATACATAAACTTGTGATGCAATGATGTACACTCATCTATGATACTCACAGCTAAATAATTTTGGATAGCTACGAAAAAATCCTAACGATCCCAGAACCAGAAATGGAAACGTTACAAACACGATTGGGAAATAGTAGGAACATATCTAGCATGGCAACGGATGGCCGCCTTCCCCTAGTCCTAGTTGCAACTGCATATAGATAAGCAACAACTCGTACTAGGATCTCGCGTTTATAAATAGCCAATCAAGTACCCAACCAAGCATGCATGCTCCATAAAGCACTACCATTCATCACAGATTCACGATCCAACTTCAGCCAAAAGAAGAGATTAACTCAGAGAAATGGCCACGAAGGCCCTAATAGTCCTGTCCGCTGTCTTCCTCACGGGGCTCGCGACGCAAGGCGCACAGGCTAGGGTTCTTGTCCTCGCCTATGGTGCAGTGCCATGCAGCAGCGACAGTATCAACCAGACCACCTCTGCAGTGTTCCCTGGTAAGGCTCAAGCAGCTAAATCTTAATCTACAACCAACTGAAATAAATGGCACAACCTTTAAAACTCAAATCTTAATTCCCTAGTAAAACACAATCTTGCAATCTTGATTCACCAATTAGCCCTGTTTGGAATGAAGAAATTTAACAGTTTATGTATGTGTGTGTATATTCTATACTCCTGAGAGTATATACCTTTGCTTCTAATATACCACTTAAACGAATATTTTATACATATTTATTACTTTCGATATACTTAAATACTAATTAAAAGATATTCCAATGTGATTTGGTTGAAAATTTTTTATCAGAGCCTTTTGTTTTGCTATATACATTTTTTTTCATGTATAAAAGGAATGTATACACAAATTGTGCTATAAAAATTGGACTTTGATAAAATTTTTTCAAGAAATTATTTTAGAGTATCTTATAATCATTATTAGAGTATTGTTAAATAGATAAAGAGAGGTATATTAGAAGTGAGACTACAAACTCACATAAATATGAACCATTACAAGACAAATCCTCTTTTCCAAACGAGTCGTTACTAATTACTAGTATTTTCTCATTTTTTTTATGTCGTAACCTGTGCAGATGCTAGCGTGACCCTGGTGATCAACAGCAACATCTCGATCTCCGGCGTGACAACGAACAGAAAGGGCCAGTTCCTGGTGAGAACGAACCTGACGACGGAGATGCTGGACTCTCTGATGAGCAACAGCGCCGAGGTGGTGGTCACCACCCCTCTGTCCGCGTGCAACCCGGACCTGCCCGCCGCCGGGAGGCTCAGAGCGCCGGTGCGCCCGCACGGCTACCGGACCCTCGACGCGGACAAACAACTCTGTGACTTCATATACAGCGGCGGCCAGGAGGAGCTCCTTGGTTTTTTACTCAGAGCAAGTAAGGACCGCGCCGCGGGGCATTCCGACGCAGGCGGTTTTGGTGTGATCCTCCATGACGATGGCTTAGCTAGCGCTCAGCTCGGCACCCAGTTCAAGGTTCATAGAATTGGCCCCCTAACCTTCAGCTTGGGACTCATATGATTAAGCTCCGGCCGCCTCCGTGCGCGGCGGCGCTAGTACTGGCCTGGCCGGCTACTATGCCGTTCAATAAGAAAGTATGTTGGAAATAGTGAAGTCCAGGAAAGTACGATACTTAATATATATGTGGCCAAGCATATGCAATTATGCATAAGCATGATCGATCTCTGCGTGATATGTATGCCTACAAGCATACATAGATCGATGCTCCTAAGATAATTAAGCTAAGAAACCATAATATAATGTTGCACCGTCAAATCTGTACTTGATGTTCAGTTGCAGACTTGAATTGATAAAGTTGTGATGCAAGAGAAAATATAACGTAGCAAATTGTTGACTTGTGTGGTTGCAAGCTTAGCTTATGCCGTATATATGCGTATCATTATTGTATCGTCAGTTGAGGAAACTTTTGGGCTATTCTCCTTTTTGCAGTTTTAACTTAAAACGGAAAGTTTTAACTTCTAACTACGGCACTCATACTGTATTTCCGTTTGGTTTCTCATGCTCTGAACTTGTTTTCTTCGTCTCGTAATTCTTCCCCTACCGTGCGCTCATTTCTGTTGACGGTCAAAAATCGATTCGAAAGTCGGAACTAAGATCACGATAATTGTATTAAGATCGTTTATAAACTAAGTTTCAATATGTCAGTACAACTTGTTTGAGCAAAACACAGTACCCAAAATAATAAAAATCTCAAGAAAGAGGAAAGAAAAGAATCATAACGAGGACCAGAGAATAATGTACACTCGTTTTATAGCAGCTTGAAGAGACGAATTTGGGGACAGTTTGTATTACTCTGTAAGAACCTGGTTGATTTCTAATACAGGAAATCGGGAGGCTGTTGCCCCAGGCTCCGAAAAAAAAAGGATTTGTATTACTTTGTGGTTTCTTCTGACGGAGCGCGGTGAGACAATGATGGTCAGTTATTAAACTTACAAGCAGCAACTTGCGAAACCCAAGTTCAGTGCTGTCATGCAACCCAAAACCATGGTCCTGAAACTGAGAGCTGCTCCAGAATGCAACTTGCCAACTTCCCTGTTCCATCCAGTGTCAGCAATGATCGATCTGAATTCAAAACTCGGGTATTGGTGGTATTATAAAAGTACAGCACATATAATGGAAGTAGAGTTGTGTGATTCCGTCGCAATTTATTGCCACGGAGCGTTCATCTTTACACAAGCACTCGATGCGGCTAGAGGCGAAGCTGTAGTCGCCTGTACTTGCATCCCTAGGCAAAGTCTATAGAGGAAGATAAATCACTCCTGTATATGAACTAATTAAACGCAAGATTAACTAAATGGAACATTTAAGCAAAGCACAGCATTTCGTCATCACATAGGTACGGTCGTGTTGATGCTATATGTCAAAGCTCCAGAGCTCCAACCCCGCCTCCTGCTGCGGCGGCAGCTGATGCACGTAGGCCACCGTCGGAGCTTCCTCCGGCGGGGCCGTCACCGGCACGGCATCCGCGACGTCCGGCTGGTGGAAGAAGCCCGCCATGACGGCGTCGTAGTCCATGAGCTCCCTGCAGGGCATGGCCATCCTCGTCGCGTCGTGGTCGGTCGGGTCGAGTGGCGGGTACTCCTCGTTGGGGAAGTTGACCTTGGCCTTGGCCCCGCGGATGCGGCGCGCGGCGCGGTCGTATGCCCGCGCGGCCGCCTCGGCGGTGGCGAAGGTGCCGAGCCAGACGCGCGCGCCCTTGGCCGGATCGCGGATCTCGGCCGCCCACTTGCCCCACGGCCGCCGCCGGATGCCACGGTACACCGTCTTTCGCTCCCGCTTCTTGCTCGGCTCTGCAACTGCACACGCACCGGTCGAGCCGTTAGTTAGTTACTAGTGCTTGCTAGTAGAGCATGAACGCCGCTTCCTTATTCCCCTTTTCTGTTCCTCTCATATTTTCATCGATGTGACGAAGATTCATAGAATTCTTTCTGTTCTCTCATGTTTCTCTGATGCTCTGGATTTTCATCATGTTGACAGAAACATGAGGAGGACAAAGAGAAAAGAACAGGGAAACCGCGCTCGTAGAGCACCGAGTGAAAACAATTTACACTCGTTTAATATCTGCTAGTAGATGCTACTGTGTGTCCTACTAGCGAGCTGATATATACATGCTCATGTGGTGTTGCGATAAAAGATACCCTCCTTTTAGTTGGGAAATTAAGAATTTACTCTCCACATCTCAATGACACGTGGGCTAGGAGGGTAAATCCTCAATTTCCATCTAAATGGAGGGTATATGATCAATTTTTTCGCGATAAAATACTAGTTGGTTAGCAAATAATGTTACCTTGGTCGGGTGTAAACGTGCAGGCGCCGGTCAGCTCGGAGCAGGGCTCACGGTCGGCAGGGACGTCGAAGGCGGCGTCCGCCTGCGGCCAGAAGTCGGCGGCGCAGAGGCTCCGCTTGTTTCCGCCGGCCGTGCGGCGGTCGCGCTGCGGGATGAACTCGGAAATGATCGCGCCGCCACACATCTCGGCGCTCGCGCGGCCGTCCAAAAGCTTGCTATCGCGTGCGCGCGGCGCCTATGACGAAGAAGGGATCGAGGGCGAGAGCGCGTGCGTGGTGGATACGTCGGAAGGTGCGAGCTAAGCTGGCGGTTCGGTGAGGAGCGGAGCCGCGTGCCGCGCGCGTTTATATAGAGGCGAGGCGAGGCGAGGAGGGCGGCGCGGCGCGGATGGGTGCGGCTGTGGAGAGGCGTGCGTGTGCATGCATCGGTGGGATGTCAAGGTGACGCGGCAGCTTCCGCGGACGGGCGAAACGGTGGATTTCTTCGTCCAAAATCCGGAGCGGTCGCCGTCGGGTCGACTCCCGCGTGGGTCTCCGAGGGTCGCTGCCGCCGCTGCTTTGTGTGTGCGGTGTGACCCGGTGAATTGCATGAGCGCCCGGCACGATTTACGGGGTAGCACAGTGAGGCGCATCAACCGTTGCTGCTCCAACACGGCCTGACCTTGCGCTTGGCCTACGGCAGCCTCGGTGCGGTACTCGACAACAATGCGCCGATATATGCTTTTGTAATTTTGTTGTTCATGTCAATACGACATACACTCACACACCTATATAAATATATCTAATGAACACGATTAAGACAAAGATAGAGACCCTAAAACCTCACGAAACATGGACACGTACTTTGATCACTGAACATATCTATATACGCATGTACTCAGAAAGACACAGTTTAAATGAATAATACCCTAAAAATAAGGCGCCCTGGGATCGGGGCTAGCGAGGCTCTGTCCTTAATATGCTTTTTGTAATCTTGTTACATGTTCGATGAATTTGGTCCCGCTCCAAATGATTTCAGCTTATGGTTTTTTTAGCTTTTAGTTTATTTAAGTTAGAACGCATCGGCTTTTACTTTTAGATTTTTTTTAGCTTTTTAAATTTTTTTTGCATTGTCCGTGATAATGTAACTTTTTTTATTTTTCCTCAAAATTTTCTATTTCTCCTAGAAAAACCTAATAATCGATGTAGCATAATTTCAGCTAAAAATAAAAAACCACCGTCACAAGTTTAAGCTATAAATTAATTAGAGCGAGGCTGAAAAGTACCGCTTGCTCCAGATCGACATGTTTGACGATCAGCGTGGTGAAAGTGTGACTTCATTTAGGTGGAGCTAGCCGATGTGCGGATCCACGGTTTTGGACGCGGCTGCCTCTGTTTTAAGGAATCTGCTGTCGAAGCTACTGCTGCGTAATGGCGTGTACTGTGCCATGTTAATACTGTAGCATGTGCTAATGATGCTCTGCTATGCGTAGGGGAGTACTCTGTTTCACATGTATATGTCCAACAACTCTCTGCGCATCTGCTGAAGAGGCATCTTTTTCTGGACTTCACTGTGATTCCATGGACTTTGTACTGTGCTTTAATCTAATTGAAATCAGGGACCTTTCCTTCAAAAAAAAACCTCTATGCGCTGAAGAGGCATGTAATCCAAAATAATGATTAACGGATTGGACTATGGTTATTCATAATTAATGGTGTATTTGAGTCACTCATATCATTATTAGCAAGGATAGAGAATGAGAAAAGTGCAATAGTTGATAAATACTTGTGGAATTGTGAAACACTAAAATGGAGTGTGTAATCTACACATGATGCTGTCAAAAGTGGACAAGGATCCCTGTGTTTCCAATTGGAAATATATGGAAAGGACCATGCTTTAATTTGTTCTCTGTTCTAACCTATTTGGAACTCGGAATTTTCTTTAGATCATTCTTAGTGAAAATGAGCTATTTTCTATGAAATATCTATGTTTCAATAGACTTCAATTAAGTGCTTGAATACTCTACCACAGTGTTCATCTACAGTGTTTATCTATAGGGAAATGCATTGTTGCTTCATTGAATTTGCTATGACATACTGTACAGTCTACACTTCTTACTGCGCCTCTCTACATTTTGCCAAATAACGCGGAGAATCTGTGTCCGCCAAAATTACCACTCCATCTCCATGCTGCAACTTACTAGGTTCTAGCTGAAAAGGACGCTTGCTTAAACGAGAGATAGGACCGGGGTCATCTCGTTCTAGTTTGAGAATATGTGCGGTTAAATTTTCCATTAATATCTGTAAAATTATCTAGATTGGTTACATAAAAATTATATTATTAGATTTATAGCCAAAAATATTTTATAATATTATAATTTTATTAGTATCTAATAAAAATAACATTACAAAAAATAATTATAAAAGGCACATATCGAAAACCATAAAAAAAATGTCACAAACTGAGGGAGTACTTTTCAAGTCATAGACTTTAGAGCTTCAATTTCTGGACTTCTTAATTTTATTTTTTTATTTTTTTGGCTTTTGTATTTTCTTTTTTCTTTTATTTTTTGTATTGTCTGTGATGATATAATATTTTTTATTTTTGTAAAATTTTATTTGCTGAAAAAACTACTAACAGCTACATTAAGTGGTAAAATAACATCGAAAGGAGTACTCACACTGTGAGAGCCATCTGCTGATAGTGGTCAAGCCAAAGCGGCGTTGAACTGCATATATAGGAACAAATCAAGGTCCAGTAGATTTTCTGCCTGTCTATATCTGATCCGTCTCATCTTTTTTCCTTCAACATTTCCCGTCATCCTTTTTACGTCACAAACAAGTACCTAGTGACTATTTTGGCGATAAGCATGATGTATGAAAATTTTTCAAAATAACGTGTTCCTAAGACCAACACTTAGTGATTAATGTATAAACTACGCACTTCTATTTTTCAAAATAAAGAAAAACTAAACACTTCCAAAATTTTATTCGATTGCTGCTACAGTTGGCAATTGTCGGATTTAAATAACATAGCTAACTTCCCCATTTGACAGGCACAAGTACACATGATCAAATATGGCACTGACACAAGCAGATCAAGAGAAAACCAAATATATTACGGAAAAGTATTTTTTTTCGAAATAAAAGGGTCACGGAAAAAGAATAGGAAAGGCCAAAGAATCCTAGGAGTATCTTGCATCGCCGCCTAATCCAGACCGGTCAGGTGACGAACGCAAAGAATCATGCAGCCCACCGAACGCTTTGCTACGGCCTTCAACGCATTGATGAATCGTGTTTTGCCCATAGGATATCTTAGTTTAGCCGTTGGTTTGATGCAACTTGCAAGTGTGTACAGCAGTACAGGGTAGATGCATGTCAGGTGATCAAGCCCTATAAAAAGATGTATTAGCCATTAGGTTTTCTGCGAGGAAAAAAACATTTGGTATTCCTAGGAATGACCAAAACAACGGTGATGATGTATTGATATTAGATGAAAATTTTGGCATATTGCAAAAAAAAATTTGAAATGATAGTGCTATTAGTTTTTGGATGATGTATTGAGTACTTGGAGAGAGATGGTAGTATCATTTCTTCTAGCAATTACTGCAAAATTTGTCTTGAAATGTCGGCACCGCTTTAAACACACTCGTAAGCAAACATTAGCCCCTAGTACATTCTTCAGTAAGCAAACATTACCCCCTAGTACAATAAGCTTGAGATGATCACTGGTAAACGAACGGCGACTCCCATAGGAAAAGAACAGCGTTTTCTCCATTAATTATTCGCAACAAGAGCCTTTCTGAGCCGAAAGGAAAGACAGTGAATTACAGCAAGCTCCCAAAGATCAACAGCTTCATGAGTCCCAAGACAACTAAAAACCGCGCTCGTCGTGGTTAACACACGCCTAATCTCTAGATTGAGTCCAACGGAAAACAAAATCGAAAACGACGGCAGCTGATAATTTACTATTGAAGCATGCTGAAGTTTGCTCGTAAAAGGAAAAGGAAGTCCACTTGACAAAAACAAATTGTGACAAATCAAGCGGCTGTAATCATGACTAACATGTGAAAATATTAGACAAATTAATACTTTAATAGAGACACAGACTTCATAGGGAACAGTATAATAACAAGGCAGAGTTGTACTACTAGGTAATACACCACGCAAACAATGAAAGAGCTTCAGCTGGTCAATTTGCTCGGAAATCTATGAAGTATGATGGGTCACAATCCACCTATAGAAATCAACTACGCCATCCAGCTATTCGCATGTTCATAAACGAACATCTCATCAAATAAATTATCTATAGACCATAACTTTCTAGAAACGCAGACCGACAAAACTCCAGTGTAGGTCAAAACTGTAACCGACTAGCTGCAAACCATTGCAGTTTACACGAAAACATGTACATCATCCGACATTACCTCACCACAACCTGAACCCACCTTCCACCCCAAACCCCATCAGGGAGAACTTACCTGCCTTTCATGGAGGCTTTTGTATACCCAATCACTTGTTGCACTAACTGTATACTGCTATCTCATCTATTTACAATCCTCTCTTTTCCTAGCGAACCAGATTATCCGGTTTCAGTATGCTCCGTTCTCATACTGCTAGCTTTGGCAAAAGATAAACTGAGAACTCCCAATGCTGCAAATCAGCAAATTTGGCTTTCATCGAGCACAAAGATCTCGCCACACAAGCATTACTGAGAACTTAAATTCTTAATATTTAAAAAATTATCGCAACATTTCGATGCAGACAGTCCACTAGCATTCAAGATACTTGTGGTTCTCCAAGTTACTTGTCCAGCTACATCCCACAGACCAGTCAAGAATGCCAACAATAATGTCGACACCTGAGCATGTGCTCACCTACAAATTTGCTGCTTATTTAGGTACAATATTCACCCAGTAGACTAAAATTGTATACTTGATAGACAAACTTGCTTAAAAGGCATGCCATATTGTCATAGGTTCCCTCGAAATGAAACAACATAACACCAATTCCCCTTCTTTTGTCTGTCTCTACCTGAACAATACACACACACAAAATGGTTAAACATCACCATCATGCATTATATAGTCCATGTCAATAAGAATATACAACAGGAAAAACAGAATATTTCAACCGGAAAAACAGATATCTCATATTTCCTCACTGGAGAAACATAACAATGTTACTAAAACACACTATAAACTTCAATTCAAATTCTGTACCTGTGATGTAGGTGTCCACAACTGAAAGGTAAGAAATTGACGACAGCTCATACAGTTTTAATTACCACCTTCCATAATAGCATTTTACATAGGAAATACTAAACTGCCCCTTGCACTTTCCATGGTTTTCTGAGTTACCCCAATGTGAAAAGATGCTAATTGAAACCCATGCATCTCTTTAGGAGCTATAATGTACCCTCCATAAGATTGTTTTATCAACTGCAACAGAAAGTTAAGTGCCTGACAAACAAGCACGCTTGATGGTGTTTCATTATTCTTCTGGATTTCACCATCTTGTTCCTTTCCGTGATTGCAGATAGTCCCTTCTTGCGAGGCTGGAAATGGCAATGTACTAGACAAAAGTAGCAGTGACAGGGTGAGTCATGACAACAGCGACAGTCCATGACTCAACTCCATGGTGATGCAGGAGGCAGTGACAGCAACCTCAAAGAGGCAGCAATTACCATGGTAAACATTAACAGGACAGTGAGTGTGAATATTCGGGGTAGTGGCAGGCACAGAGAGATGGCAAAGCAGGTGTTCGAGGGAAGAGATTGGAAATGAGTAAGAAGGCGATCACAACGAAGGCCAAATAGTGGGTGGCACTGGCTATGATAATAGCAGACCAGACAGTCACCAGAGGTTTTCGTTGGTACCGCAGCCTAAAAGAACCATCCATTAATCTACCCCGATCATTTCGGCTTCGGCTTCTGGCTTATTTTTCACTATTCCTAAATTTCATCTTTTTCTGATTTTTTTGGATTTTTTTGAGTTTTTTTACCGGTTCTTTTTTCTTCCTATATTCGTTTGCATTACACGTGATGGGCTAACCCATTTTTTCTATTTTTAAATTTTTTTAAATTTAATTATACCAAATAAGCCACCTTCAGCTACAGTGTAATTTCAGCCAGCTACAGTGAAATAAGCCATAAACCACAGCCCAACCGATCACCACCTTAATGCAGCCGCTTATGTGCACTATGTTAAGTGTATAGTTAGGCCCATATCTTGTATCTGGCCCATACACTTGACACATACACATACTACCAATACGGCAATACCCTTAACAATGGAGACAGCCCTAGACTAACAATATCACAAATACCCTTGACACATACACATATACTAGTACACATACTACCAATACCCTTAACACACTAATGATAAACTAAGACTGCTACCAGATGTAGACCATTGTTTCGAAGAAGCCATAGAAATGAAAGAATTACCTTTAAAGCATCATGTACAAAACTTAACTGTTTTGGTGAAAGATATGAAATCGCTGGTTTCAGATCCTGTTGTGTAAATAGCAGGGAAAAATATTAGATTGTTATTGTACACTGCTCCATCAGTTTGACAATAGTTATCTAAGCAACATATGGGCACAGACCAAGGAGAGATAAAATTGAGCAAAAAAGTAAAAAAGATGGACTAAGCAAAATGAAATGCTCTAACAACCTAACCTACTCTCTCCTGATTTTAAATTATGGGTAGGAGTGAAAAAATTGCAATAAATACACTCTTGATGCCATCAATGGGTAGATACCGTAAAACATCGATTTCAGATACAAATGGATAGGTATTGTGAAATGCAGGGAGTAACATCAACCAAAGCCCATATGTAGTTGCAATCAAGGAAGTCATTCGTACAATTGAACATGTGATTCTCTTCTCTGGTAGAAGCGAAGTCTAGATTATAACAATGCAGATTAATCAGATGTATATGAGAGTTATAAAAGCAGTATGAGAAATACAATTGTATTTTCAGTCACATATAAGTATTGGAGTTGGATAACAATACAACACTATTTTTAGAGGTACTAGTAAGGTGTATGTGTGTTACAATGGAAACTAACTTTGGGGAAGAATACATGACCAAATGAATTGAACAATATCTCACCTCCTCGATCTTGTACGAGTCTAGGTCATGTCCATGAGCGACAATCTAGGGTACAAGCCTGCAATTCCAAACCAACCAACCAGAATTGAACACCGAACCCAAAATTATGCATCAAGAAGTACATGTGAGGCTCCTATCCTTACATCAAGAAATAAGTAAGTAACCTCACACAACAATGAATTGGCAACATAGATACATTGATGAATAACCTAAGATATTCTACACAATCGTAAGCTATGTAAAGATTAGATAGCAACTACTGGCACACTAATCTAATCCCAGAAATAGGCTTTACCTTACATAGGTGCAAACCCAACAAACATAGGTTCTTCCTTACCTAGCAAATAACATGTATGCTCATCTAGAAAAAGAAAGACACAGGAGAAGCTTCTTATATCATAATGGATCACTTTCTAATCCACCATCTCCAAAACGAAACACATCACACTCAATCACTTTCTCCAGTGCCTAGTCTTTTTGTTTCACTTGCCAAGCCAATTTTATTTTATATATCTATACCAAAGTTTCAATGTATCATTTGCTTGACAGAAAATGCAAAGCAAAGAAGTTATAACTTGTCCAATAGTTACTTTGAAAAATAGGGGAAAGGAAAAATATAGGAGGGCTAAATCTCCATTCAAATAAGTTATAACGACTTTTGTTAGTGATTTCAATGTTAAAATTATTGTGCTTGGAGTACCTACAACAACGACGCTTGAGGTTTCTCTTGAGTCTTGACCAAGTTGAGGATGCCAATCAAAAAGTACTTTCTTATCATCAACAACCTCATGAACATGCTAGGACATGTTCATGGTTGTCTTGAATTCTAGAGCGAAAGTCACCAACAGCTTTGAAAGCATACACCATGATTTTACGATAAGCAAGATTTGCCAAGATCTTAAGCTCCAGCTACAGAGAACAAAAGTATTCAGTTTTTAATTATATGATATTATGATTGTATCAGTGCAAAAATTTAGAGAACTCGATTGAGAATTACCTAGCATACTTGACCATAAACGACAATAACAATAAGAAGGGGTATTATGATAATCATCCATATAGACATGATAGCATACCTAAATTATGATAATCACCCATGCAGACATGATAGAAAAAAGAAATAATATTAATTAGGACATGATTCATTAAATATGGTTGGTCACAATGTTTTTCATGTTATCCTTTACTTAATTGTTGTACTGTAACTTAGCATAATAGATGCCGCAACAAAAGAATGTAGGGTTGAATCCTTATGACACAAGCAAAGATGCAAATATATAAACCAGCATCACATAATTTTATGTGCTCTATATACTTGAAAAGGTCAAAGTGGGGC
This sequence comes from Dendrocalamus sinicus, assembly GCA_036346575.1. Taxonomy (NCBI): domain Eukaryota; kingdom Viridiplantae; phylum Streptophyta; class Magnoliopsida; order Poales; family Poaceae; genus Dendrocalamus; species Dendrocalamus sinicus. Next base: position 1,177,779 of record CM070660.1, on the reverse strand, counting down.
AATGGTATAGCTAGAAGAACAACAAGAAGTAGCTTTTCCCTGTCATTCTCAAAATCCAATATGGGGTTGCAATATAAGTTGATAGACAGAGCTTGCACAACATGTGCAGTCTTAAAATAAAAGATAGGCTTTAACAATGTTAACTACATTTTAAGTGTATCCTAGGTGATTTAAGATAGTATCTTGAACCCATTGCAAACAGAACTAAACACATAGCTCCTAAAATAGGAAGTTATCACAAGATGTGGCTTTCGGTTCCTATCATCATAAATAATACAAAATATCAACGTAGAAAACAACAAAAGTGAAACAAACTAAGCACAACTAACAATTTTGTCATCCTCATGACTGGCATTTCACAAGAAAACATTCATAAGTGTTATTGAATTTCAAGCTGGATTATCTACACTAAAATACTAACAGGATAAAAAGGCCATTCAACTCTAGACTAATTATCTATGACAATTACCATCGTGTCCACAATCAAAAGTCATGCAGATAATCCTTGTTGAATATTAGATCTATCCAACATGGCCAACATGTTTATCAAAAGCGCAACAACTACCCGCGAATTCACCACAAAATATAGAAAATATCGAATCCAACTAATTACTGCCCTAAATAGAAAACATCAATCCAATCAAGATGGGTAATTCCAAATCCTAAACTAAATCCTTAGCAACTTCCACCTATCTTATTAAGATGGATAATTCCAAAATCCTAGACTAAATTTTTTCCCCACATTACATCAACTTGTGCAGTCCCATCAAATGTATCACCTTCTTAGCTCCTTCAACCAATCCAACACAAAAAACGCTACAAAGCTATAAGAGAATCTTTGTGACACAAACTTGTCATTTGATTGATTTCTCGGCAATTTTCTATTGAAGCCCACTAGACTCAAAATTTGAAACAAACCATAAGGGAGAGAAGCCGTACTAGGTGGTTAACAATGTGGAAGCCAGAGGTGTTCCCCCGTGAGTTACAGAGCCACTTGTGGTAGGATAGCATGTTGCACCATGCCATGCACGCGGGGTTGTGGATCCCTTAGTACCAGCACACCTGCTCCACGAAGTTGCCCTTGTCGTAGTCGTAGATTGGGAAGCACGGTGGTGGGGGAAGGAGGACGTGGTGGCAGTGGGAGGACACGGTAGGGAGGCGGCAACAGAAGATGAGGTGGGGAGGAGGCGACCGGCGGATGGGGAGGCGGTAGTAGGCAGATGGGGAGAGGAGGCCTCGAGCGGATGCAATGGGGAGATTGTTTAGGGTAGATGAGGTAGAGAGGATGAAAGCATCTAGACCCCTAAAAAGGATTTTGGTAATTAATGAAATTAAGAGAATATGGAATATGGGACTAACGTGTTTTAATGAGTATGCGAAAGGATAGTCCACACACATGAGCGACAAGATGCAAGCCAATGGACACGCGTGAAAATCAAATTGGCTCAAGACAAAGGTATACTTAGAATAGGACCCCTTTTGAATTTTACCGGTCTTAGGTGAATGGTGGAAGACCGGATTATAGGATAGATGATCGTACCATCAAGAGGGATCTTGGCTAAGTAGCTTGAATACTTATCTCATGTGCCAAATGGTTTTGTCTTAAAAGTTGCATCCTTTAAAGAAATCTAGTTTTCAAAAGAAATCGTGCTCATGCGGAAGAGCGGTAGTACCGTGATTTTGAACGTCGGAACTACCGGAAAGCGGAAGTTCCGCAACCAAAATGCGGTAGTACCGGCCAGCGGAAGATCCGGTTTAGGAGCGGATCAATATTTCCAGAGAGCACCCTTGGCTCATTCCAAAGTCTTGCGGGAACGGAAGTACCGGCCGTTGAACGCCGGTACTACCGCCGCGAGCGTAGTACCGCATCCTAAAGCGGTATTTCCGACCCTAAGATCCGGAGGAGAGCGGATCAATTGTTCCAGAGCGCCCTCGGATGAAGCCTGGATTTCTCTGGAGCGGAAGTACCGGCTATTTCAACGCCGGAACTACCGCTGCATGCGGTAGTTCCGCCACTCAGAGCGGTACTTCCGGAGTCCGGAAGATCCGACTTCAAAGCGGATGCATTTTTCCAGAGAGCGCCAAGTCTGGGACCCTTTGAGTTTGGTCGAGCGGTAGTACGCGCCGACTTTGCGGAACTACGGGTAGCGGTAGTACCGCAAATATCAACGGCGGTAGTACGCGCGCCGAATCCAACGGCCACCGCAGACGCCCGACATAGCCGCTCGCGCGAAGATTTGCAGCGGTAGTACCGGTCTTTGGGAGCGGTAGTTCCGCCGACCGAAAATTTTCTCGAAACGGGTCAAACGGCTAGTTTTGGTTGGTGGAGGCTATAAATACCCCACCATCGCTCAAGGGCTAATGTTAGAGACTCATTGCATATTTCTCAAGCCCAAGTGCATTCATTTCACCTCAATTCTCTCTTTGCACATCAAAGTGAGGTGGTTGAGCATTTAGTGCTAGATTTCATTTGCAAATCCATTTGGCACTAGAGTTGCATTCAAGTGAACACCGGGATTTATTACTCTTAGTGCTTGCCGGCACTTGGACGATTCGGTGGAAGTTGCCTCGGTGATCTTCTCAAGAAGATTGTGAGAAGACCCGGCAAATTGTGAAGGTTGGAGCTCGCCTACCCGGAGTGGGGAAGAGCTACACTAGTGATCGAGGTGTTTGGCTCAATTCGTGGAGCCGGTCCGATACGTCCGGGCTTACCTCAACGTGGACTAGGGGAAACCGGCAAGTTTCCGAATACCACGGTAAAAACATCGGTTGTGTCCCTTGTCTCTTTAGCTCTTGTTCTTTTGCTTCATTGAGATCACTTATTTGTTTAAGAGCTAAATTGTTGACTATAATTGCATAGGATTAATTGCTTTACATCATTGTCATTTAAATTGTGGAGAATTAATCAAGTAAACAAGAAAAGTTTAAAAAACCTCCTATTCACCCCCCCTCTAGTCGGTATCCTTGATCCTACAAGTGGTATCAGAGCTTGGTCTCTCACTTTTAGACTTAACCGTCTAGAGAGAAAAGGATGGCTAGTGAGGGGATTTCGGTAGGAAAGGCACCTCTATTTGATGGCTCAAATTATGCTTATTGGAAGATTAGAATGTCAATTTATTTAAAGGCCATGAGTCCTAATATTTGGAAAATCGTAAATGATGGTTACGTCATGCCACTTGATCCCGACAACCCAACGGAACAAGATGGGCGTAACACTCATTTAGATGCCCAAGCCATGAATGCTCTTTTTGGGGCCTTAAACGCGGATGAATTCAATAGAGTGAGCAATCTTGAGACGGCTCACGCTATTTGGAATACCCTTTCGAAATACACGAAGGGACATCCACTGTTAAGGAGGCAAAATTGCATCGGCTTAGGATTAAATATGAGACATTCATAATGTTGCCCCATGAGGACATCAATGAGATGTACACACGGCTCAACAACATTGTGAATGAGCTCAAAGGCCTTGGCACTAACCTCTCGGATCTTGATGTTGTGAGAAAGATGCTTAGGGCTCTACCGGAGAAGTACGAGATGTTGGTAACTCTCTTCCTCAACTCACCGGAATTGGCAAGAATGACGCCAACACAACTCTTGGGTAATCTAATTACCAATGAGTTGTACAAGAAGGACAAAGAGGAACTTTTGGAGCAATCCACCTCCAAAGGGAAGAAGATCACCGCCTTCAAGGCAAAGGCGGTGGCAAGTGAAGAGTCCGAAGATGAAGAAGAAGACTCCGAAGAAGAACTTGCCCTCCTTGTGAGAAGGATGAACAAGTTCATGAGAAGACGCTCAAATCGAGGAGGAGGCTATGATAAAGGAAAGAAGTGGCAATCATCCTCCAACAAAAACAAGTATAGTAACATCCGTTGCTATGAGTGCGATGAGAAGGGGCATATAGCTTCACAATGTCCCACAAAGAAGGATGACAAGGAGAAGTCATCCAAGAAGAAAGGCTATCATGGCAAGAATAAGCTTTTCAAGAAGCTCCACAAAGACGGCAAAAATGAAGCCCACATTGGTGAGTGGGATTCCGATGAGGAATACTCCGACTCCGACTCTAGTGAGGATGAGTCTCCCAAGAAGAAAGGACTTGTCGGCATCGCCATCAAGGAAGCTCCATCGCTATTCTCCACTCCCACATGTCTTATGGCAAAAGGGGAGAAGGTAAAAACTCTAGATGACGATGAACCCTCCTATGATGATTTGATGGACATGTTAGTAGAACTAAATGAATTTCTTGGAAAAGAAAAGTCAAAATTCAAGGTTTTGAAAAGGGAGCACATAGCTCTTCAAAAAACCTATGAGGAGCTAAAGGAAGCTCATGACTTGCATACAAATAAGTCTAGTATGAGTATTGGCATATCTTGCAATATTTTGAATGAGATGCCTAGTGTAGAGAAAATAACATCTAGCATGTCTACCTCTTGTGATGACTTACTTTCTATGCCATGTTCTTCTAAGATTGATTCATCTAATGCTTTGTCTCATGTTCATGATGATATGCTAGTAGATGAAAACCAAAATTTAAAAAAACAAGTCCTAAAATTGAATAAAAGTTTGGAAAGAGCATACAAGGGAAAAGACACCCTTGATAAATTGTTAAATACCCAAAGATGCTCTTTCAATAAGGAAGGACTTAGATACATTCCCAAGAAAGGTAAGAAACCGATATCCAAACCTCCAAGGTTTGTAAATGAGAATGGTAAGTATTGTACAAAATGCCGGAATGTAGGACATATGGTAAATGATTGTTCTAGAAATAGTGTGCATTCCATTGGCTTGTATAATTCTTGTTACATGCTAAAAAATCTAAAAATGGAAATGTAATTGCTCATTTTATTGGCACCTCGATTTTGGGTGCTAAAAGGAAATCCATTTGGGTGCCCAAAACCTTGGTTACTAACCTCCAAGGACCCAAACAAATTTGGGTACCTAAAAGAACTTGATTTTCTTTTGTAGGTGAACTATAAAACCGGTGGAAGGCATTGGGTGTTGGATAGTGGTTGCACTCAACACATGACCGGAGACCGGAAGATGTTCACCACCTTTGAGAGTGGAAGCAATGACAAAATCACATTTGGAGACAATAGCAAAGGAAAGGTATTGGGATTGGGTAAAATCGCTATCTCTAACGACCTTTCAATTTCTAATGTATCACTAGTCGAAACATTAAATTTTAACTTGCTATCTGTTGCTCAATTATGTGATCTAGGCTTAACATGCTCATTCTCAAAAGAAAATATTGTAATCTTAAAAGACAATAATAATGAATTAGTCTTTAAAGGCTTTAGATTTGGGAATCTCTATTTGGTAGATTTCACTTCAAATGATGCATGCTTAAAAACTTGTTTAATTGCAAAAACTTCTTTGGGTTGGCTTTGGCATAGGAGACTAGGTCATGTGGGTATGGTTCAACTTAAAAAGCTTTTCAAACATGATCTAGTGATTGGCTTGAAAGATGTGAAGTTTGAGAAAAATCGACTTTGTAGTGCTTGTCAAGTGGAAAACAAGTCGCTAGTTCTCACCCTTCCAAAAGTATCATGTCAACCTCTAGACCATTGGAGCTCTTACACATGGATTTGTTTGGGCCAACAACCTATAAGAGCATCGGAGGAAATAGCTATTGTTTAGTCATTGTGGATGATCACTCTAGATACACATGAGTCTTCTTCCTAAATGACAAAAGTGAAACCTCCGGATTTTCAAAAGTTTTTCAAAAAGAGCCCAAAATGAATTTGATTTTAAAATAAAGAAAATTAGGAGTGACAATGGTTCCGAAGTTCAAAAATACAAAAGTTGAAGACTTTTGTGATGATTTTGGAATAAAGCACGAACTTTCCACAACCTACACTCGGAGCAAAATGGAGTTGTAGAGAGGAAAATTGAACATTGATTGAAATGGCTAGGACAATGCTTGATGAGTATAATACTCCGACAAGTTTTGGGCGGAAGCTATTAACACCGCTTGTCATGCCATAAATCGCTTTACTTACATCGACTTCTGAAAAGACTTCCTATGAACTACTTATTGGAAGGAGACCGAACATCTCTTACTTTAGAGTATTTGGTTGCAAATGCTATATTCTAAGAAAAGGTGTTCGGCTCTCAAAATTTCAAAGTCGTTGTGATGAAGGCTTCCTTTTAGGGTATTTCTCAAATAGTAAAGCCTATAGGATCTTTAATAAAAATTCGGGATTAGTTGAAGAATCATGTGATGTACAATTCGATGAAACTAATGGCTCTCAAGAGGAGCAAGAAAATTTGGATGATGTAGGTGATGAAGGATTACAAAAAGCTATGGAAAACATGCAAATTGGAGACATCAAGCCAAAGGAAGATCCATCTTCACCAAGCTCATCAAGACAAGTAGAGCCACCTACTTCATATACCCCAAGCAATGTTCAAGTTGTTGAAGACGAGCAAAAAGATCAACAACAAAACAATTTCAAGATTCACAATGCGATTGCCAAGGATCATCCAATAGATCAAATATTGGGTGATGTGAGTAAGGGTGTTCAAACTCGCTCTAGAGTAGCTTCATTTTGTGAACATTACTCTTTTGTTTCTTCTCTTGAGCCTAAACTTGTAGATGAGGCTCTAGATGATCCGGATTGGGTAAATGCCATGCATGAAGAATTAAACAACTTCGCTCAAAATGAAGTATGGACCTTGGTGGAAAGACCCGAAGAGCACAATGTGATTGACACCAAATGGGTCTTCCGAAACAAACAAGATGAAAATGGCATTGTGGTAAGAAACAAGGCAAGGTTAGTAGCTCAAGGCTATACTCAAGTCGAAGGTTTAGACTATGATGAAACATTTGCACCCGTTGCTACTTGAGTCAATTAGAATCTTGCTTGCTTTTGCATCTAGCTTTGATATTAAATTATTTCAAATGGATGTTAAAAGTGCTTTCTTAAATGGAACAATCTCCGAACTTGTATTTGTTGAACAACCTCCGGGGTTCGAAGATCCTAAATGTCCTAATCATGTTTATAAACTTGCAAAGGCATTGTATGGTTTAAAACAAGCTCCTAGAGCTTGGTATGAACGACTTAGAAATTTTCTTGTTTCAAAGGGATTTAAAATTGGTAAGGTAGATACAACGCTATTCACAAAAGTCATTGGTGGTGATTTCTTTGTATGCCAAATTTATGTTGATGACATTATATTTGATTCTACTAACCAAGATTTTTGTGAAGAATTTGGTGATATGATGTCTAGGGAGTTTGAGATGTCCATGATAGGAGAATTAAGCTATTTTCTTGGACTCCAAATCAAGCAACGTAAAGATGGGACATTCATAAGCCAAACAAAGTACATTAAAGATCTTTTCGAAAAGTTTGGCATGAAAGATGCAAAGCCCATCAAGACACCAATGGCAACTAACGGGCATCTAGACCTTGACGAAGGAGGTAAGTCGGTAGATTCAAAGCTTTATAGATCCATGATTGGTAGTTTGCTTTATCTTACCGCATCTAGGCCCGATATCATGTTTAGTGTATGCATGTGTGCTCGCTTTCAAGCTTCACCAAAAGAGTGTCATTTAAAAGCCGTAAAAGGATCTTGAGATATTTGAAACATTCCCAAACATAGGACTTTGGTATCCTAAAGGTGCTAAATTCGATCTAATTGGATATTCGATTCGATTATGCGGGTTGCAAAGTGGATAGAAAAAGCACCTCGGGAAGTTGTCAATTTCTAGGTAGATCCTTAGTGTCTTGGTCCTCAAAGAAACAAAACTCCGTAGCACTCTCAACCGCTGAAGCCGAATATATTTCCACGGAGTTGTTGTGCTCAATTATTATGGATGAGGCAAACATTGTTGGATTATGGAATAAGCTTCGATAAAGTGTCTTTATTGTGTGACAATGAAAGTGCCGTGAAAATATCCAATAACCCAGTCCAACACTCAAGAACTAAGCACATAGATGTACGTCACCACTTCTTGAGGGACCATGTTGGTTAGGGAGATATTTGCATTAGCCACATCCGGACCAAGACCAATTAGCGGATATATTCACCAAGCCATTAGATGAGAATCATTTTTGCAAGCTTAGGAGTGAATTAAATGTCTTGGATTACTCAAATGTTGCCTAAATTTATGGTAAATTTAAATGCATGCTCTTAGAGGAAGCTTGAAAGGTTGTTTGAAATTATGTCTTTATGCAAAGGATTTTGATTTATAAAAGGTAAAATGCAAAAGTATTTGATTATATTATTTTGTTCTGTTTAATGCATAATGATCCTTAAAGACTTTAGTTGAATGCAAAATCTAGGATCATTTGCATCTATAGTCCTAAAGTTCAAATTCGTGAAGTCTCAGAAAATGCGGAACTACACGCTTTGCAGATTTCCGAAACGGTACTTCCGTCGAGGAAGCGGTACTACCGCTTGGCGGTACTACCGGCCGCATCTGCGTACTACGGACTTGCATTTAAGGGGAGCAACCGCCGCGCCGAGGGTTCTCCTCTGTTGGCCCCCACTCCACTCCGGTACTTCCTCCCTACTTCCGCCCGAGCCCGCACTCTCTCTCTCTCTCTCTCCCACAAAGAACCACCCAAACCGCACCGCAAAATCGTCGGATCCGGTGGTGATTTCTTCGCTTCCTCAACGCAAATCAATTTCCTGTGGTTCAACTCCTTCGATCCTCAAGGTATTTCGGATCAAAACCTCTTTTAATCTTCTTCTTTTGAACCCTAGGTCATGCTTAAGGTTAAATCGAAATATAGTTGATTTTGCCAACTATTTCTAGGGAGATTGAGTATATTTGGTGTTCAGGGGTATATACAAACCCATTCCATGGATTCACTCCAAGAAAACACCAAAGATTCATTCACATTTCCAAAACCCTAGAATCACCCGTAAAGCGGAACTACAGCTCGACGGCCATGTAGATTATCATTGAGCGGTACTACCGGCCCAGAATGGCGGTACTACCGTTTTTACTGACATTTTGGCAAATTCAATTTATTTCCTTTTGAATCTAATTTGGCCATATTCCCTCTATCTCATAATCCATTCTTCTTGTGCCTAGATGCCTAGAACAAGAGCGGCTTCCAAAAAGTCATATGCCTCAGGGAGTTCCTCAAGCCCTCGTGCTCTTCCATCCCCCGAGGTGACTCAAAAGGCAGCCCAGGACAGAGAGAAGAGGCTGCGCGGCCCCGAGTCGACTCGGATCCAAAAGCAGTCCGAGCATCCTATTCCTCCAAGCTCTCCCATGGAATCATCTGAAGAAGATATAGCTGGAAGGGAGTGTCTTGAAATCAATCTGAAAAAGATTTCGCCTGATGAGTATGCTCGCCTGCGTCATACCAACCAGTATGATCTTCCATCAAACTCAATCAATCCACAATTCCATACCAAGTTTCAGGAGAAGATATTTGATGAGATGTATGGACCAGATCGCCAGTTTGCAGATCATAAATTCATCGACTGGGATCATATTGATGGTATTGACAAGTACGATGGCACTTTCCGGTTATTCCAGACAGTCGGTCTCAATCAGCTTGTAGCACTAGGACGTGACTACAATGAGACCTTCATCCGGCAGTTTTATGCTACAGTGCATATCTCTCCGACCTTCGAACATGACTTGGATGACAAGATGTACCAGATATGAGGCCACCAAGCATGACTTTGAGCTTGTCTTAAGGGCGTAACTAAGTGCTTATGAGAAGGTATATGACAAACCGCTCTCAATCTCAACTGGATGCCATATATCCTTTCTACAACACGCAGAAAAATTCACGCTTGGCAAGAATGTTGGACTTCAACCCATTCCCAGCTTGATCAATCGCATCATCAATCATACCATTCTTCCAAAAGGTGGTAACTATGATGCCATTCGAGGACATGTATGGAATATCCTAGACTATATTATGAAGGGGAGAAGTTTGATGTAGTGGATGTAATCATGAGGAGATAGTTGCCTCCAAAATGATCGCCTCAAGCGCATTAACTATGCACCCTATATCATGGCCTTGATTGACTCTAAGTTTCTCTATCGTGGAGGTCGCGGTGGTGTGCATAAGCCATACAAGCCAAGACTAGAGCCTCCCATTCCCACTACTTTTCGCCAGACAGACGACGACCCAGCGCAGCTCATCATCTCAGCAGCAGCGGGAGGAGCGACCACTCGATCTCGAGAGCCCGGCCACCCACCCTTCAGCCAGTTCTACTCTTCTATGATTGAGGGCTTCTCTACTCTCAACTCTAGGATGGATAGGGTGGATGAGCGTCTCGACTCCATTGATGCAGCTTGACCTCGTTAGATGGTCGTTGCAGATCTTGAGCGCTCACCCTCGCCTCGTCGCTATGGTCGCCGCCAGAAACCGCTCATGATCCTCCGCACCCTCTCGAAATTGATCTCTTTTTGGTACTTGATGCCAAAGGGGGAGAATATTTTATTTTGGGAGTTTACTTTGCTTATGGTATTTGGACCTATGGGCTTATCTACTATGTTTTTAATTATCTATGGATGGTTGTAATGAACTTATGTTTGGTACTTGGATGTAATGAACCTTATGATCATGGTTGTAATGAACTTATGTTTGGTGCTTGGATGTAATGAACCTTATGATCATGAGTTGATGATATTACTTAGTTATCTATCTCTCATTGAATAACTTTGTCTTGTGCATCTTGTATAAAATGTCGTAATCTTTATCTATGCACATGTTTAGGGGGAGTCATATTCCCTCTTGGACTCTAAAATGAAAATAGTTCTTTTTATCTAAATAAATCTTATTGCATAAGAACTACTCTCTCATTTAAAGTTCACATAGAATATACAATTTGTTGTCTAACAATTTGATATATTCAAATCTTTCATCTCTCAAAATTTGGGTTGTCATCAATTACCAAAAAGGGGGAGATTGAAAGCATCTAGACCCCTAAAAAGGATTTTGGTAATTAATGAAATTAAGAGAATATGGAATATGAGACTAACGTGTTTTAATGAGTATGCGAAAGGATAGTCCACACACATGAGCGACAAGATGCAAGCCAATGGACACGCGTGAAAATCAAATTGGCTCAAGACAAAGGTATACTTAGAATAGGACCCTTTTGAATTTTACGGTCTTAGGTGAATGGTGGAAGACCGGATTATAGGATAGATGATCGTACCATCAAGAGGGATCTTGGCTAAGTAGCTTGAATACTTATCTCATGTGCCAAATGGTTTTGTCTTAAAAGTTGCATCCTTTAAAGAAATCTAGTTTTCAAAAGAAATCGTGCTCGTTCGGAAGAGCGGTAGTACCGCGATTTTGAACGCCGAACTACCGGAAGCGGAAGTTCCGCAACCAAAATGCGGTAGTACCGCCAGCGGAAGATCCGGTTTAGGAGCGGATCAATATTTCAGAGAGCACCCTTGGCTCATTCCAAAGTCTTGCGGAACGGAAGTACCGGCCGCTTGAACGCCGGTACTACCGCCGCGAGCGGTAGTACCGCATCCTAAAGCGGTACTTCGGACCCTAAGATCCGGAGGAGAGCGGATCAATTGTTCCAGAGCGCCCTCGGATGAAGCTCGATTTCTCGGAGCGGAAGTACGGCTATTTAACGCCGAACTACCACGATGCGGTAGTTCCGCCACTCGAGCGTATTCCGAGTCCTAAGATCCGACTTCAAAGCGGATGCATTTTTCCAGAGCGCCAAGTCGGGACCCTTTGGAGTTTGGCCGAGCGGTAGTACCGCGCCGACTTTGCGGAACTACGGGTAGCGGTAGTACCGCAAATATCAACGGCGTAGTACCGCGCCGAATCCAACGGCCACCGCAGACGCCCGACATAGCCGCTCGCGCGAAGATTTGGTAGCGGTAGTACCGGTCTTTGGGAGCGGAGTTCCGCTCGACCGAAAAATTTTTCGAAACCGGGTCAAACGGCTAGTTTTGGTTGGTGGAGGCTATAAATACCCCCACCACTGCTCAAGGGCTAATGTTAGAGACTCATTGCATATTTCTCAAGCCCAAGTGCATTCATTTCACCTCAATTCTCTCTTTGCACATCAAAGTGAGGTGGTTGAGCATTTAGTGCTAGATTTCATTTGCAAATCCATTTGGCACTAGAGTTGCATTCAAGTGAACACCGGGATTTATTACTCTTAGTGCTTGCCGGCACTTGGACGATCCGGTGGAAGTTGCCTCGGTGATCTTCTCAAGAAGATTGTGAGAAGACCCGGCAAATTGTGAAGGTTGGAGCTCGCCTACCCGGAGTGGGGAAGAGCTACACTAGTGATCGAGGTGTTTGGCTCAATTCGTGGAGCCGGTCCGACACGTCCGGCTTACCTCAACGTGGACTAGGGAAACCGCAAGTTTCCGAATACCACGGTAAAAACATCGGTTGTGTCCCTTGTCTCTTTAGCTCTTGTTCTTTTGCTTCATTGAGATCACTTATTTGTTTAAGAGCTAAATTGTTGACTATAATTGCATAGGATTAATTGCTTTACATCATTGTCATTTAAATTGTGGAGAATTAATCAAGTAAACAAGAAAAGTTTAAAAAACCTCCTATTCACCCCCCTCTAGTCGGTATCCTTGATCCTACAGAGGAGGCGTCCAACGGATGGAGAGGGGAGGCGGCGGTGAGGGAGGTAGCGGCAGGCAGATAGGGAGTGGAGGCTGCGGGCACATGCGGTGGGGAGGCGACGGTGGGGGATGTGGTGGGGAGGAGACGGCCAATAATAGGGAGGGGACACGGCAGCAGACGTATTTGGGTGGGAGAGGTGGCGGTGGGTAGATGAGTTGGATTTGGGAAGGAGGGGGATATGCTAGGGAGGAGGTGGGGGTATACGGTTGTTAGCGTGATCGTAGATGTGTGCGCGTGTGCTGGTTCAGGGGCGGTTTTTTTGGTTTTTTGAGGGGGTTTAACCGGTTTCTTAGGGTGAGGTGGAATAATCGTTGGAGGGAGGGGACGACGGACAAACTCGCTCTTTATATTAGTAGAGATTGTAATAGCTACCCGCATAATTATATGATAAATTCGGCCAGTTAACCTTTAGAAAAAAAGATTGAGATGTTGTTTGCCAATCTAAGCTTTGGACACCTAGGAATAAAATTGTTTTTTGTTTATGCCGTACCAGAGACATAATTTTGATGGACTCACTCAACTTAGCCAAACCACATCTTGGCGTATTCTGATTAGTCTACTGATGTATCTATCAGTGAAACATGATTATATTTTTTAAACTAGGTTGATAACTTATAGTTATATTTTTTAGATAGTAGTGAATAACGGAGAGACTAACTACCAAAAAACCAAAGGAAAAAAAAAAGAAAAACCGAAAAGAGCGGAGCCTCGTCTAAACAGCTAGAACTCTTACCAGAGCACGATGGGCCGCTACGCCGCGCCGTACCAGCCTTTCAAACTTGTGTCACGTCGCGTTCCAGTTCGGCTCCCCATAGGCGAGGCAAGGCAACGTCCAACATCGCAACAGACTCATCTCACGGTTTCAGACGAGATGAACCGATAAATTCGAGGCCCACACGCAACGCCCACTCGCCAGCACAACACGGGGCCGCACGGGCGCTAGCCTCTCTCCATCACAGCGATTAAACAAGTACAGATTGAGCCTTTGCCTCGTTGTATCTGTCGTGCGTGCCTACCGAAGTCTAGAAAGCGAATAGTAATCTCCTCCCCTCCTCCTCGTCCTCTTCCTCCGCACCCTTGGGATGGCGAAGCTGACCTCGGAGCTGCTGCGCCCGGTGGATGCGGCGCACGCGCTCGACGAGGCGGCGCTGCTGCGCTACGCGGCCGCGCACGTCCCCGGGTTCCCCTCGCCGGCGCCGGCGCCGGCGCTGGCCCTCGCGCAGTTCGGCCACGGCCAGTCCAACCCCACCTACTGCCTCCAGGCCTCCGCCCCCGGCGGCGAGACCAGGCGCTACGTGCTGCGGAAGAAGCCGCCCGGCGCCATCCTCCAGTCCGCCCACGCCGTCGAGCGCGAGTTCCAGGTCGATTTCCTCCGCTCTCCTCGCTGCGATTTGCAGGCTTTACCCTGCTGATGTTCCATTGGCCAATTTAGTTTGAACTTCTCCGATGTGACCAAATGGCAAGAAAGGGGTGGTACCTGCATAATATGGTAGGCAGATAGGTGCTTATTTGGTCGGGTCGAGGTGATGCGGTACTAATTCTACTTTTCGTTTGATGATATTTCCTTGTGGGCTGTAGTGTTGTTGCAAATTTTATTGCTCTACATGCATATTGACCAACCAGGGTACTATTACGTTACCATGTCGAACAATTTCAACCGATTCAACACTGTAAATCAAGCTGATTAGTGGAGATTGTCCTTGTAATGTACGGTTGCTGCTAACTAGATAGTTTATTTTTGGTGATTATTAAGAGCAATATGAACTTGCTAGCTGCTGTATTATTAAGGAATTTAGCGTACCTATCAGACCAGTTGGTGGTATTTTGGCTTCAACTGCTGTGTGTAGTTCCATACATTTTTTTTAGAGGGTTTACATGATATTTTGATGTGAAATGCTTCTTATGTGCTGTTATTTACTTCTGATAAGTGATGTGAGCTTACTCCCTGAGTTGTGTTTGATCTGGATTCTGTAAGCAGGTTCTCAAAGCTTTGGGTGCTTACACGGATGTTCCCGTCCCTAAGGTGTTTTGTCTTTGCACTGATGCAAGTGTAATCGGAACTCCTTTCTACATAATGGAGTATCTAGAAGGACTAATATACCCTGATAACAAGTTGCCGGTACGCTTTTTGTTGAGCATTCTTAGTCTTGCCCATTCTTCAGATTTACTGACCAGTTCATCAATACTGGGTAATGTTTTGATTTGAAATTTGGGCAGTTTTACCTATCAGCTAGACATTCTTCTAGCATACGATGGTTGCTTGTAGCACAAATACAGGGTAGCTGTGCTTGTATGCAATATATGGGAACATATCAAATGAGAACAGTCTTAAAATTGGATTGAGAACTAGCAACCTTACCCATTGGATCAAATCTACAAGGCTCAGATTAAACATAAACTCTAAAAGGCAACGATGACACTTTTCAAATCCCTCCTTATGATGACACTTTTCAAATCCCTCCTTCTAAAACATGTAGAGTTAATATAGTAGCTGAGATTAGAGTTCTCACAATCCCATTCTAAGGGCTTATATATGCTCCATGAAACCTATGTGTCAAATTGTCAATGATTATCTTAATGATAATTTGGTGATTTTTGTGCCCTTTTTTATGCAGGGAGTGACCCCAACTAAAAGGAAGACTGTATATTTTGCTGCTGCCAAAACTTTGTCTGCTATACACAAAGTTGATGTGGCTGCAGTTGGATTGCAAAAGTATGGGAGAAGAGACAATTATTGCAAAAGACAAGTAGGTGTCATGTAGTATTTATCTGATCGCTTTGTAAGAATGAAACTCAATACCAATTTATTTCCATCATCATTGAGTTGCATAACTATGCCTTTTGGGGCTATATACTGGCCCACTATGATGTTGTTTGCAGTCGACCGTGTGGGAAGTTAGGAAAGTGTAAGAAGTGGTTGAACTGAATGTTGATTGATTCAGGAGCAAGCAATACAATGCATCTATATAGGCAAGGATGTCTAGGGTTTGGCTAATAGAAGTATGGGCCAACCTGAGGGATCCTTGTCTATACTGAGTAGCTAATCAACCACATTAAATACATATGGGCCTAAAGCCAAGAGCCCAAAGGGTGCCAAGATATCTGTCTAACATAGCATGTCTAACACCCCCCGCAGTCGAAGCGTCTGCACCTCGGACGTTGAGACTGGACCGAAACTCATTGAAGACCGAAGACGGAAGACCCTTGGTGAAGATGTCGACATACTGGGAAGAGGTGGGAACATGCAGAACACGAAAATCACCAAGAGCCACTTTCTCCCGAACGGCGAAGATCAATCTCAATGTGCTTGCGCGCGATCTTTGGACGGGGTTGGAGGACATATAGACTAAATCGATGTTGTCGCAATACACCGGTAGTCGGCGAGGTGGAGTATGCGGCTCCAACGAAGGTGACGAGCCGTGAGGCCTCGGCAACAAAGATTGGCCACACCGCAGACTCGGCCTCTGCGTTGGAACGGGACACTGTGTTCTGACGCTTGGAGGACCAGGAGACCAGGTCATCTCCAAGAAACACGGCATAACCCGAGGTGGACTTGCGCGTGTCCGGGCAACCGGCCCAGTCAGCATCAGAGTAAACCACGAGAGCAGACTATGAGGAAGGCTGAAGAAAGAGTCCCAAGTGGAGAGTGCCACGAATGTACCGAAGAATCCGCTTGAGGGCAGCAAGGTGGGGCTCGCGATGGTCGTGCATATGGAGGCACACCTGTTGAACTGCGTAAGAGATGTCTGGCCTGGTAAAGGTGAGATACTAGAGGGCCCCGGCTAAACTGCGGAAATCGCTGGGATCACTGACAGGAATACCATCTGAGGCTGACACCTTCGGATTTGTGTCGACAGGGGTGGTGCATGGTTTGCAACCGCCATGCTCGCGGCTCAGGATGTCCAAAGATATATCTTGGCGTGTGAGAGGAGAAGACCACCGCGACACTTCTGCACATGCACCCCCAAAAAGTGATGAAGCTCACCGAGATCCTTCATAGAGAACTCATGCTGTAAGGCAGTGATGATGCGCCGGAGAAGACCGGGAGATGAGGCGGTGAGGACGATGTCATCAGCATAGAGGAGCAGGTAGACAGTCTCAGAGCCGCGGTGGTAGACAAACAGTGGTGTCAGACTTGGCCTCAAGAAACCCAAGGGAGAGCAGATAGGAGGCAAACCGGCTGTACCATGCACGAGGAGCCTGCTTGAGACCATAGAGTGATTTGTTCAGCCGGCAGACAAACTCCGGATGAGTAGAATCCTCGTATCCGGATAGCTGTGAGCAATGGACTGTCTCAGACAAGGTACCATGAAGAAACACGTTCTTCACATCAAGCTGATGAATCGGCCACTGCCTGGAAAGGGCAAGAGCCAGCACTGTCCGCACTGTTGCTGGCTTCACAACTGGACTAAAAGTCTCGGCGTAATCAACTCCCGGGCGCTGTGTGAAGCCACGCAATACCCAACGAGCTTTGTACCGCTCGAGAGAACCATCGGCGTGGAGTTTGTGCTTGAAGATCCATTTTCCAAAGAACGACATTCGCCTTGGCGAGGCAGGAACCAAGTCCGTGTATGGTTTCGCAAGAGAGCGATGTACTCGTCCTCCATAGCCGCCCGCCAATTGGGGTCGGCAAGGGCCGTGCGCAGACGCCCGAGGCACAGCGGCGATGGCGTGGCGTGGTAGAGAGCAGGGAGCCGAAAGCCGGACTTGGCGCGCGTTGTCATTGGGTGCTGGTTCCGCGACGGAGACACCGCACGCACCGGGAAGCGGCCGGGAGGACGCCGCGCGCCGAGGAGGAAGTGCGGTGGAGAGCTTGGGGTGGAAACCGGTGGCGCACGTCGGGTGTAGACGTGGCGAACCGGCGGTCGGCGTGATCCGCGCGTGGCGGCGAGGAGGTCGGTGGTCGACGGCCGCGCGGCGCCGGAGTAGGAGGTGCCCCACGCGACGCATTGACCTCCATTGTCATGCGTGGCGTGGCGGTGGCGCAGTTGTCCTCGCGGGACGGCGCGGCATTGTCCGAGCCCCGCGTGGTACGGGCGCGGAACTTCAAAGACGCACGAGACCCATGCGCGGCGGGAGACTGCGCAGCAAAGAGGTGGGCGACGGGCCTATAGGCGCGCCAGACCGGATTAGTGTAGTCATCCGTAAAAGCAAAATCACCGTGGAGGGGGTGGAAGGAAGAGTGGCAAAGGGAAACGAGGTTTCATCAAAGATGACATGGCGGGAGAGGTAGACCCGATTGGAGGCCATGTCGAGACATCGATATCCCTTGTGATGGGTGGAGTATCCGAGGAAGGTACACAAGGCGGAACGAGGAGCGAGTTTGTGGGCGGCTGTGGCAGTAAGATTTGGGTAGCATTTGCACCCAAAGACGCGAAGATGCTCATAAGATGGTGGAGATCCAAAAAGAGCATGATGTGGGGTGGAGAATTGAAGCGTCTTGGTGGGGAGGATGTTGAGGAGGTAAGTGGCAGTGGCCAAGGCCTCAACCCAATAGGATGGTGGCATAGACGCCTGAAACAAAAGTGAGCGAATGACATTGTTGATAGAACGGATGATACGCTCAGATTTACCATTCTGTTGGGAGGTGTAGGGACAGGACATGCGTAGGTGGGCGCCTTGAGTGAGGAAGAACGTGCGGGAGCTGGAGTTGTCAAACTCGCAGCCGTTGTCGCACTGAACTGCCTTAATACTGGCGCTGAACTGAGTGGAAACAAAGGAGAAAAAGGTTAGGAAGTGTCATGAATGTGTCAGATTTGAGGCAAAGGGGGAACGTCCAAAGATGATGCGAACAATCATCGAGAATGAGCAGATAATACTTGTAACCAGAAACACTTTCAACAGGAGATGTCCAGAGGTCACAGTGTATTAGATCAAAATTGTGAGAAGCACGGGATGCTGACATAGGGAAAGGAAGACGAACATGGCGACCCAGTTGGCAAGCATGACAAATAGAGGGACCTATGATTTTATTACATGAAGGAAGAATTGCAGAGCCCGCTAACTTAGACAAAACTTCATGACCGGGGTGACCAAGCCGGCGATGCCAAAGAGGGGCGGAGGACTCGGCGAGGAAGGACTTGGCGACGGGAAGATGCAGAGGGTAGAGCGGCCCGGAGCTATCGCACCTGATGATCACGTTCCAAGACCGAAGATCCTTCACAGAACAGCCAGTGGGGTCAAACTCAACAGAGCAGTCATTGTCAGATGTAAACTGACGAATAGAAATGAGGTTCTTAATAAGTTTAGGGGAGACAAGAACATTATTGAGGTGAAGAGAACCATGAAGGTCGGTCCCAGTAGACGTGACGGGAAGGAGGGAGCCGTAACCGACAACAATAGAGGAAGGAACGGGGTACCGAGAGGAGGAGTGAGAGAGGATACCAGGGTCGGAGGCCATGTGAGAGGTAGCCCCGGAGTCGAAATACCACTCGGGCTGGTGAGGAGGATTCAGTGTCATGGTGGAGAAGGCGCTGCCGAGGTTGTTTTGGTCCCACGCGGGCAGGCCACTAGGAGCAGCAAAGTGGCCGGGAGTCTGCCTAGCAGGAGCGCCGTGGAATCCCGTCAGTCCCGCAGGCTGTCCGTGAAATCCCGTAGGCTGGCCGAGAAGACCCGCAAACTGGCCGTGAGGATCAGGGAGAATCCACGGATTCTGGGCCTGGGCGGCAGCCAGCGGGGCTTGAGGCTACGGCGGCGCCTGAGGAAGAGACGAAGACCCAGCGAAGCGTCCTTGCGGCAGAGGAACGAGGGGTGGCCGGGGACCGGGCCACATCTGGATGGTCCCGGTCCACGGGTTGTAGAGTTGGGCGGCGCGCCGCCGCGCGGAGCCCGGGAGGATGCGAGCTCGGCCGCTCGGCCGGAGCGCTTGCCGCGCCGTCCGCGGGAGTGGGAGGAGCCACCGCTACCTCCGCCCCGACTGCTTTCACTGGCCGTGCCACCGCCGGCCGTGGGTTGAGGAAGATGGGCGCGGTTGGCGGGTGGCGCAGATGTGTTGGCCGGCGGCGAAAGGCGGTGGCAGGAGAGGACTTGCGATTGGCCATGTTGAGTTCCTCCAAGAGCAGGTCTGCGCGCGCCTCAAGAAAGGAAGGGAACGGCCGGCTCCGTTGAAGATGAAGACCAATGGCGGGGAACTTTTCGTTGAGGCCGCGGATGATGTTGAGGATGAGGGTACGGTCGGCGACGACCTCCCTGAGATCAGCAAGGGCATCAGCCATGGTCTTGAAGCGTCGGCAGTAGTCAGCGATGGAGAGATCCCCTTGGATGAAATTCCGGAACTCGGCGTCGAGGTAGAGGGCGCGTGATTCCCTATTGCCGAGAAACTGAGTTTCGACGGCAAGCCAGGTGATGCGGGCGGTGGCTCGGCGTTCCAGCACAATCTCGACGAGGTCGGAGGAGAGAGTGCCGAGGAGCCAGGATTTGACAACACAATCCATGCGGAGCCAGTCGGGGAGAGTCGGATGGTGGTCGTCGGCGAGCACGTGGTCTTCGAGGGAGAACTTCCCAAGGGCGAGGAGGAAGAGCTCGCGCCATCGGGAGTAATGGCCGGAGTTGAGATCGAGAACCAGGGGAACCAGGGATCGGATGTTTTGTACACCGATCGCCTGGGCATGAATGTTGGCGATGGCAGCTGCTTCATGGAGAAGGAGAGCGTCGTGGAGAGGAAGGGGGGTTTCGTCCACGAGCTCAACGTCGACGGTGTCTCCAGTGGTGGCGGCGTGCGCTAGGGTAGTGCGCTCGCGTTCTGCGGCGAACTCGACATCGGCGGCATCTCCAGTGGCGGCGGCGCGCTCGCGAGCGGCGTGCGCTAGGGCAGCACGCGCGCGTGGCGATGGCGGCGGCCTCGCGCTCGGCCGCCTCGGCCGCGCGAGCAGCGTCGCGAGATTGTGCGGCGGCGGCGAGGCGTGCGTCGGAGATGGCCGGAACGACGTGCGCGGCCACCTCTGTCCTGGCGGCGGCTTCCTCAGCTCTGGTGACGACTTCTGCGGAGAGGAAGTCGGCGGCAGGGAAGGAGGGAGCCGGCGGCGGCGGCAGGTCACTCATGGCGCCGAGAACAGAGGAGAACAGGGGAGAACAGAGGAGCTAGGGTTGCCAGCGGAAAAGAGAAGAGCAAAAGGTAAAGTGATCTGATACCATGTGGGAAGTTAGGAAAGTGTAAGAAGTGGTTGAACTGAATGTTGATTGACTCAGGAGCAAGCAATACAATGCATATATATAGGCAAGGATGTCTAGGGTTTGGCTAATAGAAGTATGGGCCAACCTGAGGGATCCTTGTCTATACTGAGTAGCTAATCAACCACATTAAATACATATGGGTCTAAAGCCAAGAGCCCAAAGGGTGCCAAGATATCTGTCTAACATAGCATGTCTAACAGACCGACGCGTATATTGGCATCGCCTATCCAGCTCAGTCTGTGAAGTGTTATTTAATAGTTATGCTGAAAAACAAGAACTCTACAAGCAAATGTGCTCTCTCTTTTTGTTCTTAAGTTGCAATTATTGTTTTCTTCTTAATCTATAAGTGATATATACATAAGTTCTTGCGAGTTGTGACTATAGACTGCCTGTTCCCAGACGTTACAACTTGTGACTTGGATCACTCAAGTTCAGAAAATGAAAAAGAATTATAGTTGTCATGTTATGAATGTTGAATAATGATTGCTGTGACATTCCATTTGCATTTAAAGATGATTACTGTTTTCTCATTTAGGTAGAAAGATGGGAGAGGCAATATCTTTCTTCCACTGGTGAAGGGAAGCCTGCACGTTATCAGAAGATGCTTGATCTAGCTCGTTGGTTGAAAGAACATGTACCAGAAGAAGATTCATCAGCGGGATTGGGAACTGGTCTTGTTCATGGTGATTACCGTGTTGACAATCTTGTTTTTCACCCAACAGAGGTTTGTATTTTTGGCATCGCAAGTATTTATGTAATCTTCTAACTACTGTACATAGTATTAATTCTTCTGTAAGATGATTACCACTGTTTCTCTACAGGATCGAGTAATTGGTGTACTTGATTGGGAACTATCTACTTTGGGGAATCAGATGTGTGATGTTGCGTACAGCTGTTTGGTATGAAGTACTTTCTTATGTATATTGTTAGGCATCAGTGACCTATATTTAACATAAATGCATCCCTTTTACATCATGTTTATTGTTCTACAGTGCTAGCTCTTCAAATGTGATGTGCTAGCTTAGCTGTACTCATTGGGTATTATGTCATTTTGCTAACTATTACTTAGCTGAAGTTAGTTTGAAAAAAGAACAGTAGGGGAGTACCCTAATATATCTTAAGTTCTTAACTGAAGTTAGTCGTATAACAAATGCTGTACGAATATATGCTTAATTTCTTCTAGTCATTTTTATATTGATACTTGCAGTATTTTCTTTTGCCTTCAGCAGGCTTGCCTTTTTCTAGGCTGCATTAATTAACAAATGAACTGACTTACACATTGGTTTTACTATTGATTTTATTCTTATGTTCCCTCCATGGTGGTTAAAGACTTATGGTTGATACGGAATATGCTTACAGTATGTCAATATGTTTAAAAAGCATCCGCACAAGTAGTATGTTACTGGGTACATATAATTTGGTGTGTTGTACATGTTCTGTTTTAATTGACTTGTTTGATAGTATGGCACTTCAACATAGAGGCGAATTAAAGTTTGTATGTTGGAAGTCTGAAAAAAAAAAGAGTTAGGGTGTCCCATTTGCTCATCATTGTATGTTGGAAGTTTGTATGTCATTTTACTTTGTTTTGTATGTTACGTTTGTGTTGAGTATTATGACTTATTCTTGCAGACATATATTATTGATCCAACACCCATTGAAAGTAATTCTTACGGAGGATTTGAACATACTGGCATTCCAGATGGCATTCCTCAACTGGAAGAGTACCTTGCTGTGTACTGCTCTATCTCTGTAAGCATCGCATTGCTTCGATTTTGACATGGCTGGATAAATACACCACACTTACTGCTTTTTATCCCTCACTTTCTTCTTTTAAAATGTTTCTCAGGCAAGGCCCTGGCCTGCTGCAAATTGGAAGTTCTACATTGCCTTTTCACTGTTTCGAGGGGCATCTATCTATGCAGGAGTATATCACAGATGGACTACGGTACTTGTCTTCAACTGTTGAAATCCAAGTCTGCTTATCTATTCTAATTTATTTGAGCTGGCATACAGGGTAATGCTTCTGGTGGTGATCGTGCTAGATTTACTGGCAAGAGTGCTAATGCTATGGTTGACTGTGCCTGGGATTTCATAAACAGAGAAAAGGTCCTGCGTGAACAGCCTGCTATGGGTAAATTATATTTCATAATCTCATCTCAACAGCCTCCTGCCATATAGTTGAGTGTGCTATGTGGACATGCTGTTTATGTTTTCTTAAACGTTGGGGTGGTTTTCAAATAATTTGCTTTGCAAAGACAGGGAAAATGTGGTTATAACCCTTTTCTAATGTACTTGAATATTGTTAACTGACCACCCTTCACCTTTAATATTAGGTATTCATGTGTCAAAAGCTCTATGGCAAGAATTCCACAGAGAGCAGGAAGGTTCAACTTCAACAAAAGATCAAGGCAAATTTGTTCCTAGCGAAAAGGTTATGCGGCTCCAAAAGAAATTAATAAATTTTATGGAAGATCACATATACCCAATGGAGGTTGAGTTCTTCAAACATGCACAATCAACCTCACGGTGGACAATTCATCCAGAAGAAGAAAAATTGAAATCATTAGCAAAGAAGGAGGGACTATGGAACTTGTTTATTCCTGTATCTCTCTTTTCCTTCGAAACCTTTCGTATTTACTTGATCCAGAAAATTCAGCCATTATTTCTTACTTTAGTAATGTAGGGTGCATTTATTTTATACTTGCTTCTTCGTTGCTGATTAAAATGGTTGATTTGCAGCTAGACAGTGCAGCTAGAGCAAGGGAGCTACTATTTGAGGACAGGTCTCATGTTTCTCCAGGAAGCTCGGATGATCTTTTGCTAGGTGGAGGTCTCACAAATCTTGAGTATGGATATTTGTGCGAGATTATGGGCCGTTCAGTTTGGGCTCCACAAATATTTAACTGCGGTGCACCTGATACGGGTAATATGGAGGTAAGACAAAATTATCTATGTTATTTTATAAGGAAAGATTTTCAAAGGCAGTCACTGTATCTTGTTCCATTAGTCAAGCATATTGTGAGAAACAACTATTTTCTGAAAATCTCCGTGTATATGTAACTTGAGAATTCTTAATGGTGCTTAAACCATGACACTAGCAATTATCCTCTTGATCCTGCAGTTTTTTGTATAAAAAAAATCAGACTACAAGTTTTTCTTATTCTATTTTCTAGCTGTATGTAGCAACAAGAGATGGCGTTTTTATGTTATTCCTTGGAAACAAGCCATGCTATTTTTAGTATGCTAATCATTTGTAGAAGGGTCTTAGAACATGTCTCAAGCTCTTGAATGCTTGATTACGGTTGGTGTGAATAATTTGGTGTTTGGCAATTTATGATACAAAAATCTCATTATAGGTCCTGCTGAGATATGGGACTAAGGAGCAACAGAAGCAATGGCTTGTTCCCTTATTGGCAGGGGAAATTCGTTCGGGATTTGCAATGACAGAACCACAAGTTGCATCTTCGGATGCAACAAATATAGAGTGCTCAATATCCAGGTAATGAAAGGAATATAATAAAATATTTACAGGCATGTTATTGGTGTGTTTGTGTAAGCTCTTGATTTTTCATTACAAGTGGTTACTACTTACTACCTCTCCTCTCGCTCTTTAATTTCAAGCTATTCTCTCGTCAAGGGCTATTATGTAGATGAGAAATGATATGTTTAGCAATTCCTACTGCAACCAACGTTTTGTTTGTCTATTTTTTTTTCATATGGAAGGTATTTTCAGTTTAGCAGGGACAAAACAGTAGGCTGATTAAAAGCTCTAAATTTGTGTATTTTCGTGAAAGCAATGATACCACACATTTCCTGACCTCTTCTTCTGATAGTTTATACAAATGGCATTGCTTTGTTTGGTTTGAGCTTTGTGCGTTGCCGCTTACTTGTGAGATTTTCCCCCCTCAACAGGCAGGGAGATTTCTATGTGATAAACGGCAAGAAATGGTGGACCAGTGGGGCTATGGACCCGAGGTGCAAAATCCTGATATTAATGGTAACTATAACATCTATCCATGAAAGCAGTGTTATGGGTGATGCATGTATTTTTTAAAAAAAACATTAAAGATGTTTGTTTCATCCAGGGAAAGACAGATTTTTCTGCACCTAAACATAAGCAGCAGTCAATGATCTTAGTGGATGTCAACACTCCTGGAGTGAAGATAAGGAGACCATTATTAGTATTTGGTTTTGATGATGCACCTCATGGACATGCAGAGATTACTTTTGAGAACGTACGGGTTCCAGTCACAAATATCCTCCTTGGGGAAGGACGTGGTTTTGAGATTGCTCAAGTAAGCAGTGTTCTGCTGTTATTACCAATAATATTACTATAACCTGTACTTTCTATGTCATATTTAAGATGCTTTGCAGGGAAGACTAGGTCCCGGAAGGTTACATCATTGCATGAGACTAATAGGGGCAGCAGAGCGTGGCATGAGTATGATGGTTGACAGGGCCTTAAGTAGGACCGCATTTGGAAAGAGGATTGCACAGCATGGTTCCTTTTTATCAGACCTTGCAAAGGTATGGCCTCTTCAACTGCTTACATAGTTAATGGTTCATTTGTAAAGCTCTGATTGATAAATGAATCAGTCTATTTCACAAACGCTGTGTTTGAGATGTCACAAGCTAGGTTTCATTTCTATGTTCTATGTTTTCTAGGGAGTTGCAATGTTAATCTGCAACTTGTACTGGTGGCGCTCCTGAGACCAGTCAAGAATAACATCCCTGCTTAGCTTCTCAAATTGAATTACTGACTTGTTTGTTGCTGTAAAGCATTTCAGTGATGGTATATATCAAGCATCTGCAGAACTACTCTCTTCGTTCTTTTTTACTTACATCCTACAATCCGTACCGTCAAACATTCTAAAGTTCGATTGCCAATATGTTTGAAACTATCTAGATTGGCTATATAAAAATTATATTATTAGATTTGTCTTAAAAATACTTTTATCAGTATATCTTAATGTATAGGTATAAAAAGTAACGGTCAAAGTTACATCTTAGAGATTGTGAAAAACTAAAAACACCAAGTAAAAAAGAATGGAATGAATATTAATGTTAGGCTTAGGGAACATCACACTTAGTTTAAGAACATTTCGATTTTAAACTTTTTTTTACTCATGGGGGTGGAATCCAGTGTCGGATAGAACTGGAGCAGGCTAGACTTTTGGTGCTTGAAGCGGCCGGTCAACTCGACCGGCATGGGAACAAGAAAGCCCGTGGGATCCTGGCAATGGCAAAGGTAAAGCAAGGTTCAGCACTTCAACACCTTTTCAATCCTTGTAGCAACAAAAATTCAGCGAATCTGGCCTTCATGTAGGTGGCAGCTCCAAATATGGCCCTGAAAGTGCTTGACATGGCAATGCAAGTGCACGGTGCTGCTGGTGTGTCATCGGACACTGTCCTGTCACATCTATGGGCAACCGCTAGGACGCTGCGGATTGCAGACGGCCCTGATGAAGTCCATCTTGGGACAATCGCGAAGCTGGAGCTGCAAAGGGCAAGGCTGTAAGATCAGGATGATGTCCAGATTCAATAACAAGGGGACTGTCCCAAGGTAGATAGATGGTTAATAAGTGGTGTTAAATTTGTGGATGATGTACACTTGGTACTTCCGACTGTTTTGCTCTGTCCGTAAACCTTTGTGCTTTTGTTGTAAAAAGACCAGCCCTCGAAGTACAATCGCAGCTGTACCCCTGAATGTTACTAGAGATCTGAACATTGGCACTAAAGCAATAAGCCTATCCCCTTCCATGGCTAGCCTTCGGCCTTTGTAGATTTGAACCCCATGAGGCCAAGAATCGTATCAAAACACATGTAGCAGTGGTAGCTCCGGTTTTACCTAATAGAAACTTATATCAAACCTGAGCTGAACCACCATTATTCCAAAAGGACAAAACTACGTATGATGAGGTATGGACACAAAAATCCTCAAGAACTGACTGAATATTCTAGCTCAGACCCAACGTGTAGGGGAACGAGCTCGAGTTGAGCCACAGGTCGCCCTGGACGAACGAGAGCACGGTGAAGTTGCTGGCGTCGGCGGCGCTGGTGAGCACGTGGTAGCCCGGCCATGTCACCCTCGACGACGTGTTGGCGCCGGGCCCTCCGTTCATGTACTCTGCGTAGTAGAGCGTGTCGAGCGCGAAGCTGCCGTTCCACTCGAGCCAGCCCCTGGGGTGTACGAGGCTCTCCATCTTGGACTGCACGAACACCGTCCGCGAGTACTGCTTCCACGGCCGGCCGAGGTACGACGAGAAGTTGGCCTGCACCGGGATGAGGTCGGCGGCGGCGGCGACCTTGCAGCCCTGGATCGAGATGCCGGTGTTCTGGTTGGGGTCCTCGCGGCCCTGCGCCGTGAAGACGTTCTTCTGGTTGGGGTCGGGCCGGCGCGCGTAGAGGTTGCAGTTCTGGAGCACCACGGCCGCGTCGCCGAAGATGAAGTCCACCGTGCCGTAGATGTCGCAGTCGCGGTAGAACTGCCGCAGCGAGTGCACGTACAGCGTGTCCTGGTACCCCGCGAAGCTGCACCGGTAGAACGCGGAGAGGTCGGCGTTCACGCGCAGCGCCACCGCCTGGTGCTTGCTCGGCCCCGCCGCGTTCTCCACCGTGATGTCCCGCGCCAGGAACCCCGTGCCGACCACGGCTGCAACGGTAATCAAAACGTTGCAGAACACACATCTTCGGTTAGTTTTTGCTACCGATCAAACTGAGAAAAAAAAACGAATTCCTGTTTAATTTTACCATTGCACACACTCCCTGGTGGAAGTTTACCAGTATTTGTACCAAGATGGCAAGATTTTTAGGCAGTTGGGCGAGTACAGTACTCGACGAGTCTTACACGTGAGCTCATGATGCAATGTGATATCGCAGTGGTAGTACATATCCTCTGGCCTATCCGAATGTCTTGTGCGTAATGGTTTCTATTTCAGGTTTTTTTTAGAAAAGCTAAAAGCGAATACGAACATTTGGTTTTTTGAAGTGTCTTCTTTACTCCTCTCGTTATTATCTCTTTAGAAATAAGACAGAGACTCATGGATATAGTATTATCTCTCCCTTATTTTTTTACCGCTCGTCCATTTTTTTTTATAAATACCACTTCTTTCAACTATTATTTATTTATTTTCTGTTAAAAATCATTAGCAAAAGCCAATACAACTGTCTAGGCCTGTTCTTTTCCTTCGAAACTGGCAGGTTTTGGCCTTTGTTACAGTATCTAACTTTTAAACGGATATTTTCTCAAGACGACGTCTACAAGTTAAATGATCTACACGTTAAAAGCGCAACATCTGTACCAACCAAAATCGCAAATGAATATCTGTCTCTCTATAATCTATACTATAAACAGCCAAAGTTTAAAAATTTCAGCCAAAAATCACAACCGTTGCTAAACAGTATGCATAGTGCAGTGGTACGCGGCCGTGGGCGATCAGGAGTGCAAGATACAAATGCATGAGGGTACCGGTGGTGAATGGTGATGCATTATCCCCACCGACACCGTACTACCATAGACGACAGTGGCGTGTCAACCACATTTCGTCTCTCATGGCAACTTTTGTTTAGAATGCCAATGACGGGCCCGTGTTCTCAAATGCGTGTGCTTATGTGGACCAACTAGACAAATTCGCAAAGGAGACGCACGGCGGACGAGGCCACTGGTCGGATAGGCCTCACTCCTCATGGCCGCAACGCCATTGACATGGATGGTGTCGGTTTGCTGTTGTTCCTTGGCTAAGGTGGCATCTTGGTCACACAGAGGAGGCATTCAGGAATCAGGATTCAAGATTCATCTTGAACACTATCATGGCTAGTTGCTGCGTACTCCACTGGATTAAGTTCTAACTAGTTCAATTCACAACCTCCACTGACATGAACCTATCTGTCGGTGTCTATATGTCTTCGCTCTTTCTGAGAAAAACCACTTTGCTTGAGCCATCCGATAGATCCCCAGAGGGGACCGGAAGACACCAGTTCACATCCACAAAACTAAAGAGAGGAAAAGGAGAAAGAAAAGAAGAGAGCCCATGGTGCCATAATTGATTGGCTGCCCTTTTGTAGCAGTGGTTGAATGCGGTCAGATCACAGAATTTGGTTTTGGTTGCCGTCTTTCTCTCAACCTGCGGTTGCAGGCAGCTAAAGGCAGAGCAAGCATTTGCATTTCCATTCTGCAGTGCCCGCCAGGCACGCGTTAATGGCTTTCCCCTCACCTAACCATTCCCGTGCTGCATAACTCCAAATGCCAAGAAGCAAGGGCTGTGTACTGTAGCACGATATTATATATAAGATTGCATTGAAAACAGCCTCCTGGCTCCTGTGTGGTGCATACCGTGTGCACACTGCACAGCCTTCAATTTGCAAGTGCAAGCACACAGCTGACTAGCACCTGCATTTTTCTCTCTTTTTGGTTTGTTTGGACATAATAGCTTAGTTAGTGGTAGAACTGTAGTAGGTACCAGGGTGATGGGTCTATTAGTTAAGTATGTCTTCCCGGATTGGACTGACCTTTATAAGTTGCTTTTGTTGTGGCCAAATCGTAATCTCCCCAACTAACTGGAGCATTTCGACGTTGATATTTATAAAAAGGCTATGTTGAAGTTGATCGTGTGTCCAGTCGCTGACATCTACATGAGCTATATCGTGAGCCAGTAGACTAACAACCATCTTAACCAACTTATTTGTCGGTAAGTAGTCACAGCTGGTCCCGTTTCTTCCTCAGTGCTGCACGTAGGACTCGTAGTCCTAGAAGAACAGAAGCAAGGCCTGTACTTGACGACGATACTCGTGACCAACGTACTACGGACTCACGAGTCGGAGCACACAAACTACCAAGCCGCGGCATGGATCGTCGGCGTCGGAAAAGGCGAAAACTACGGGCACAGCCAGCCACTTACGGAGGCGCGCGGCGAAAAAACGGCCGGCGCGACGTGAGATCTCCGTGGCGGACGAGGCATCACTCGTCAGTCCGGCAGTGCGCCGTGCCGGCGTGCGGCGTGCCCCCACAAACGACAGCGGCTCGTGATGAACAGGAGAATGGCTCGTGTAATCATCCAACGCTGCTGTTTGTTATTTATTGGCCGCAGTAATGTTGACTCTCTACCTTTCTAGCCAGCGTATTATGTTAAAGCGAAGTACAGCAGCGGAGTAATTCGATCTCGAAGGGATCACCAATCCAGCAGCAGCTGCCTAACGCGGCAAGACAAGTACGACTCATTAACGCCGGCCGGTCGCAAAAACTTTATAAAAGCATGCTGTAAAAACTATTTGGAACTGCAGGGAAATTACCCTGTTCCTGATAAATGAACTGATTTTTTTTCGAATTTTCTATAAAATTTTAGAGAAATTTTTGTATCCCAAATGGACCATAAATCGACGAGCGATGCCTCGCTACTATAAACACGATGACGACGGATGTCTGCCGCTACAGCACTAAGTTCTTGTTCCTCCTCGTGCATGAAAGCTTAATTGCTCGTGTGATTTACTGCCTCCTCCTACTATGCTAATGCGACGGGTTAATGAGACGAGGAAGGAATTAGCAATGTGAAAGCCATTATATTAGAGTGACCGGTGAGTGGCTGACCTAGCGTGGCGGAGCGGAAGGTGGTGTAGTTGTCGACGACGTTGCGGCTGGCCTTGATGACGGTCTTCCACATGCCGTCGCCGACGAACATAATGTTGGTCTTCTCGCTCCCCACCTCCACGTTCTCGAAGTAGCCCCCCGCTTTTATGTATATCACGTACCGCGTCTCGCTGTTGTTCGGCGCCGCCGCCACCGCCTCGCTCACCGTCGTGAAGTTCCCGCTCCCGTCCTTGGCGACCACCGCGTCCGCTGCAGCGACGCCGCTGCCCTGGCCCTGCTGCAGCCGCCTACGGTCCCCCGACGACACCCACGACGGGAAACCGCGCCGCACCCGCCCGTAGCCATCGAACGCCTCGCCCCTCGCGCGGAGTCCGCGGCCGCGCCGGCGCTGCGGGAGGCGGCGCAGCATGGCGAGGGAGTTGGAGACGAGGTGGGCCACGTGGTAGATGCGGCCCTGGATGTAGGGCCGGACGCGCCCGTCCTCCGAGGCGGATGGGCCGGAGAAGCCGTCCAGGCAGGTGTACTGGTTGGTCATGGCGGCCGAGAGCACGGTCTGCACGCCGGCGATGGACTCCTCCGCGGTGTGGTTCCCCGCTGAGAGCTCGGCGGCCGCGGTGCCAAGCTGATCCAGCGTGTGCCCGAACAGCTCCAGGCAGTCGGACAGCGCGAGGCGGTCGCGCATGCGCAGCCGCTGCGGCCGCCCGAGGTAGGACGTGCAGTTCGCCGAGGACGCGCGCACCGCGGAGGCCGCGCGCCCCACGACGTCGGAGATCACGTCCTGGAGCCGCTTCTGCCCGAGGTTCGGGATGGTGGCGAGCGTCGACACGCACACGTCACGGTGCAGCGTGCCGGCGCAGTGCCGGTCCACGGCGGCCGCGTGCTCGGGGTCCGCATTGGCATCGTCGAGGAGCGCGCGCGCGCGGTGGGGATCGTCGGCGGCGACTGTGGGCGTGACGGCGACGGCGAATGCCTTTTGGGCGGACAAGAAGATAAGCAACAGGAGAAGGGTGGAGAGGGAGGGGAAGGTGGTGACGAGGAGCAGCTTGGCTGCTGCTGATTTCTTGATTCTTGGAGTCGGAGGTGGCATTTCGTGGTGGGATCAGCGGGTCACTCCACTCCGCTCCACTGGGAGCTGACCAAGCGCGCGGTCGTAGTAAGTGGCGAACGTGACAAGGACCGTGGTGTGGTGTGGTACGTGAAGTGAGCGAGGGATTGGAGGAGCCGAGCGTGACGACTTTTATAGCAACGTTAGATTAGATGCTGATGATACGGCAGCAACAACCAATTAGACATGGAATTTGGGGAATCTTCAGTTTTTCATCCCCCTCTCTCTCTCTATATATATTTATAAGTTCTTTTCGGCTTTCAGTCAACTTATATTTATACTGTATACAGTAACTAACTTTTAAATATTGTATTTTTTCAAAGCGAGGACAACAAAAAGATTGTAGTAAAAAGTGTACTGACTTTAGCTATATCGGCTAAAATCATATTTGACTTTTTTTTTTGTACATACTACCTCTTACGAACAGTCAAAATTCAAATATTTAAAGCATAAACCATAAACTATCAGCTTAAAAGAACCCACCCATATATATGAGTAC
This sequence comes from Dendrocalamus sinicus, assembly GCA_036346575.1. Lineage (NCBI taxonomy): Eukaryota > Viridiplantae > Streptophyta > Magnoliopsida > Poales > Poaceae > Dendrocalamus > Dendrocalamus sinicus. The sequence continues at coordinate 1,145,827 of CM070660.1, read as the reverse complement.
ATATCTGGTGGACAAGGCCTAATTGGCAGGCATGTGCATATAGCCAATAAGGACCGTCTGATATGAGAGGAGCGACTTAGATCGAGCTTCCGTGCTAGCACCGGCTCTTTTGCGATTTCCCCCCGCCCAAGCTCCTCTCACGCGTTGCACTCAGGCCCAGCACCCTCCATTCACCGACCTTAGGCAACGTGGGGCGGCCGACCCGCCACAACCCCACCAGTGCTGCCTCCTCTTCGTCGGCCCGCCCAAAATAAAATGCAAATGCTGCATTGTTGTTATTCTTTCTAGCTAGATTATCAACAAACATTTGAGCATCTGATGACTTTTATACTCTCCCTCATAGTACGGTGATAATTTTGCAAGTCCCTTCGTGTGCATCCCACATTCTAAAATCCTCCCTTACTAACATGAAGATATCTAAATGCACTATATGTCCCAATACTAGCTTGGTGACATGGGAACAATGTAGTCTTAGCTTTCTTATTTACTTGTCTATTAGACTGGATCAAGTGTTGCTTACTAGGTGAGACTAAACCGTGCGTATGGCCTTCGACAAATGTTTCTAATCAGAACTTATTGTCCTTAGTCCGTTTGATACCAACCATAGCTTTACATCCCCATCTAGTCAATTTCGACTCATATGTTCTCTTTTTTGTTTGCCCTCCTCATTGCCTTTACCTTTACCTTTATTTACCTTCCAGCCTCGCCTAGAGCAATAGTATCGTCTCTATACCAAAACGCCATTGCAATTAGTTCATTGTCAAATACAAACAGAAAAGCCAGTAACATGGGCATATGTTTTTGTAAAACTCGAGGGCTACATACTCATCTTCAAAACTCATCCCCACAGCTGGCTTCAACTCGTCACTCACTACCGATATGGACGACAAACCCTGCATCGATAAATATGGTTCAGTCTAGGGCAACAACACAAATATCTGAATTTAAGAATTATGGTTTAGGCCGACAACTCACGCGTTGGTGCCGGTGTGGTTGGTCGGTGGAGCGGAGGAGAGGCTGGGCGTTGGTGGGTCGGCGAAGAGGCTGGGCGCTGGCGCGATGGGTCAACAGAGCAGAGGAGGCTGGGCGCCAGTGCAGCGTGGGGCGGTGGCGGGCCGGCGGAGAGGAGGTGGCACTGGTGGGGCTGTGGCAGGCCGGCGGAGAGGAAGTGGCGCCGATTCTACCCCACGTCGCCTAGGGTCGGCAAATGGAGGGTGCCGAGCCTGATTGCAACGCGCGAGGGGAGCTTGTGCGGGGGAGGGGGATAGCAAAAGTGTCGGTGCTAGCGCGGAAGCTCGATCTCAATCACTCTCCTCATACCGAACGATCATGATTGGCTATGTGTACATGTCTACCAATTAGGCCTTGGCCACCAGACATGTTCTATCTCTCTCTCTCTATATATAGCTCACTTACTATAAAATATATCAAGGATATAAAAATATTTTCATACCCAAACTCCAAAAAAATATCAATCATATATACGTATCGGATACTTCTTGATATGGGTGCCTAACCACCCAAGTGCCTTAAGTAATTTATCTATACATACATACATACAATTCTGCGCACAGGTGTAGAATGCGCGTCAGAAGTTACTACCGTACTATGTGCGCCAAATAAAAAAATCATGGTAGGGAAAAGAACTGATGTACTAGCACAAATGGAAATACTGACTCAGTCAGCCATTATATGTGTGTGTGTGTATACGCGCACTATATGCACCGAAAAGTTACTATCGTGTGTGAGTGAAGTTACTGCCAAACATATGTAGAGTTAATGTCAGTTGTAACACTACACAACTGGCATTTGTGTAGTGTTACAACTGACATTAACTCTATATGTATTCAACAGTAACTTCACTCACGCACGGTAGTAACTTTTCGGCGGACATAGTGCGCGCATATATACATATATTGACTCGACTGAGTCAGTATTTCCATTTGCGCTAGTACATCAATTCTTTTTCCTACAGTATTTCCATTTGCGTTAGTACATCAGTTCTTTTTCCTACCATGAAAGAATTTTTTTTTATTTGGCTCTATTGTGCCACCTTAATTTTGAAATTAGCTCTATACAACATAAAATTATAAATCTAACTCCTTTGACAATTGTGGAAGAACCATCGACCGACGCATAGCTTCTACCACGGCAGCATCCGACGACGTGGCAGCAGCAGGCCCCATGGAGATGCCGCGCCACCCGACCAGGACGCGGGTAGGGCAGGTGCCGCACTCCGGTTCCACGGCACCCGAGCCCGTCATGCACTTGTTTGACCATTGGGACGTGAGAGCCAATCCAAATGCATGCACTTGTTTGGTCGGTTGGTCAAACTATCTTGTTTGGTCGGTTGATACGCAGGGCAGACAAAATATTGGTCACCGGGACTTGTGAGTCAATCCGTTCCGTGGCAGATATTATATATAGCTAATTTTTATATTAAGGTGATACAATAGGATCAAATAAAAAAAAAGCTCAAGAAATCCAACTCTGTTTCAGCGTTTTCGTATTGTCTTGGCAATGAGTAGATGATGGCAACGGAATCGTATCCTCTGCCGTAAGGCAGCTTACTGCAGATAGATACAGTGTTTTGTGTGGAAAGGCAGGGACTGTAGCGTCCTGCAGATCACTGGAGCAAGTTGCTGCTCTTAAAGGTGCTGCAGCGAACCATTATAGCAGCCGGTCCCGTCCGTTCTCGTTTGATCTGATGGCTGAGAAGAGGTAAGGCAGAGAGCACCGTGTCTGCCGTAGCTGCAGACGATACGATTCCGATGGCAACAGGTTGGGCGTACGGCCACCAACGCATGGCAGCCTCGTCGAGTTATCAATTACCAAGCCCAATCTCGTTATATTTCTAGGAGAACAGTTCCAACCAATCTAACGATTATCCAAACTTAGTGGCCAGCTTTCTCAAAGCAAATGAAAAGCAAACGGCAGCGAATGACAATCGGTTCTTAGGGTCTCTATGTTTGTCATGAATTAAGGCGTAAAATCCTTATGAATTCCAGTGTTTCCCACCCGCGGAGAAGTACAGCCCACGTTCTTTCTGGCAGAGGAGGCTATCCTTATTTCTTCTCCCGGCCATTCCAGTATTATGCAGAGTAGCTGCACTACCAAAGTGCAGCATGAATTAACTGCAGCATGTAAGTTGCAACTACTACTCAAGATGATTAATGGACAGAGCTGTGCTGCAACATGCAAATGAATGAATGATCGATCGATCGAGAAGCGTTGGCTGCAATGGTCTTTCAAGATGGGACAGTAACAGGAGTACATCGGTACAGAACTTAGGTACCTGTAATACGTGTGTCACAAGCGTATCTGGCGTATAAATTAGTTTCGGTGCTCGAGTATTGACTTGGGATTACAAATGTTCCTAGCAAAAATGTCAAAACCGCCACGGGAAACAGGGTCTTATACTCTTATGTGCATATAATAAATGTCCTCCCTGCTGGCATGTTCTGGCGAGCTCGCTCAGATTAGACCGACCCGTGAGTATTTTTGGGACTGGGCATGTTCTTAGTACTGTCATATATATAAGTTCAGCAGAATTGTTCTGACTGGATTAGTCAGTCACATTCACCCCACTCAAATCTGCTGTGAGCCACACACGAGAATCAGCAGGAAAGGACAACACTTGCATGTATTTATCGACCAGGTGAACGAACGAGATGAACATGCATGGACAAAAATGCAAGATTCTCCTATCCCTTTCGGCCCACTCAAGTTTTTCGTATCTAGATGAGATTGATATATCCAATGCAAAAAATCCTTTTTTTTGGCCGGGACGTACCATTGCATAATAGTACTAGTATACAAGACCTATGACACCTCGGTCCATGTTGGCCTATGTGTGTATGCACATGAATTTTTAGGTTAGTCCCACTTTATTAGCTTACCTTGAGAAGCACTTACATATGAACCTAGGAGTTCCAATGGTAGCACCTCTGGTTAACCGTTTTACGCGAAGCGAGAACGAAAGTGTAAGCGGATTGCTACGTGTGTGTGTGTGGCCTATCCAGAATGTGGTTAGATCTGAGCCAGTTTGGACCCTAGGGTGTTACAAGACCCTAGCTAGCTGTTCGTATTCACAAGCCTGAGATTGGCAATAGGCCCGGCCCTGGGGGGGGCGAGCGGGGCGGCCGCACCGGGCCCCTAAAATTCAGGGGCCCCACCCATATACTGTATACATAGTATATATACTAGTATACTATCCATCTTCCGATTTTTCGAATTCCTGGCCGGTCGACTTCTCGTCTTCTCGTCTCAGGGGGCCAGCTGTCTTCGGTCTCTGCTGCTTTTACAAGTTCGTCTTCTCGTCTCCACGGCAAGCCGCTGGTTGTTGATATGTAATGCTGTTCAGTGATCTTTGTGCAGTCCTTCCTCTACCAGATTCTGCGGGGCATCGCAGATCGCCACTCGCACCGCGTGCTCCACCGGGATTTGATCATTTGAAGCCCCAGAACCTGCTGATAGATCGGCGTACCAACTCATTGAAGCTTGCCGACTTTGGATTGGCCAGGGCGTTCGGCCTTTCCTCGGTTCCTCTTCCTCCTAAGGCCTTTGGCTCCGGTGGGTGAGGCTCTCCAGGGCGTCAGGGCGAAGACAGTCGGGGCTCCCTACGACCCTACGGTGAGCTACCGCCCTTCTTGTAGTTTGCATATTAGGAATTTTTAATCAATAATTAGTGCTTTATAGTTACTAATTATACTATTGTTCTTTAAATTTTCAGTACCATGTCATCTAGAAAATATGCATCCGGCAGTAAAAAAAGAAAAAAGAGGAAACGAATAGATGAGTTGATAGAATCACAGAGAGGATCCATTGACAAATTTTTTAAAAGTAATACGAGCAGTTCAAGAAATCCTGATGAATTGGCGATAGTTGCTGTGGAGGAAGATGCTAAGGTAATATTTATAAACTCTTTGATATGAATTTTTCTTTAATACATAACGTATTTTAAGTGTTTGTTGGTAAAATTATATTTATATTTATATATATATATGTGTGTGTAGATTTATATTTAGATATTTATATTAGGGCCTCTATTTCTAGTTTCGCCCCGGGTCCTTAAAATCTCAGGACCGGCCCTGATTGGCAACAGGGAACAGACCATGTAAGGCATGCAGTTTACAGTCATGGATTCATCTACCGTGATTTTCTTCCCAAAGGAGGCCATTGCCATATAATCTGATACGTATACACACCAAATCACACTTTGGAAAGGGCAAAGCAAAAGAAGCATGGAGAGAGAGGCAAGGGACAGTAGTGGCGTTCGTCCTGGCTCCAACATAAACGACGGGCGACGCGTGCTCATATGCGAATGTATCTGCGTCTGCGTGCATGGGACCCTATCCCATGCGTAACCAGTGCCCTGTCCAGAGCCCAGGCAGGCACAAATGCCTGCTGCTTTTCTCGACGCGGTTAATTTGGCCCCACTGGCAGCGGCACACTCACCGACAACTCGCTCAGCTCGTCTGATGCAAGCTTTGCCACCGGCTGCCAGTAAAATAAAAAGCAGCGAACCGGCGTTGGTCCGACTGTCGACCACGACAACGCCGTGCTAGTCCGATCATCGACCACGACCGCGTCACGCTGGTCCGACTATCGACCGCGATCGCGCCGCGTTGGTACGACCGTAGGTAATGAACGCGCCGCGCTGGTATGATCGTCGGCCATGACCGCACCGCACGGGTACGATCGAAATCTGGACACTGTTGGACCCTATGCACAGCCGAAATTCCGGATTTGGCCCCCGAGCGAAGAAAATTCCGTTTTTGGACCCGTTCGGAGCGCGCGTTTTACCGGTGGTCGCCACGTACCGGTCGTGCGGTACGAATCGCACGACCGGCTCGCGTCTGCGCCGAAGCGCGACCGTCCTCCTCGCCGCGACGACTCGGTCCGCCCGCCCGAAGCGCGCGTCCGCCCGCACGAGCGCGCGTCGCCCGCCTCGAGCGCGCATCGCGTGGTGAGCGCTGCGCTGCCGTCGCCCGCGCGACTCCGCCGACCGCGCGATCGAAATTTTGACCGCGCTTGCCGCTCCCGCCGCGAGATTTTTTTCCGACCGCGCGGCCGGGTGCGTGGCGCCACCGTAAACGCGCGCTCTGAACGGGTCCAAAAACGGAATTTTCTTCGCTCGGGGGCCAAATCCGGAATTTCGGCTGTGCCTAGGTCCAACAGTGTCCAGATTTCGGTACGATCATCGACCACGACGCTCGTGTTGGTCCAACTGCTGACCACGCCTGCGCTGCGCTGGTACGATCGTCGGCCACGACCACACCACGTTGGTACAATCGTTGGCCATGACCACGCCGCGCGGATATGACCATCGATTGTGACGCTCACGCTGGTACGATCGTCGATCACGATGCCCACGTCGTCATTTCTACAGCAGGGAGTCAGCCTCTGAACAACACCGGCGAATATCGAGTCTCACTGGCGGGGATTCCATGCGGAGCGTGCATTGAATTCGTTGCCTTTGCCCCGCCGTCGGCTGCATCGATACCCACGACCATGCTGCGGTCGTGACTTCAACGGCATCTCTGACCTCGTTGTGATCAAGTCTTCACCGACAAACACAACCATCTCGTGGTTGACATTTGGGGACGAAGCGTCCGCCTCTGACTTCTCTGCCGAAGACTTCACACGGTCTTCGCTAGACCTCGTGTTGCCTTCGCCAAGCCTCGCGTTGCCTCTATCGAGCTCCACACGGTCTCCGTTGGACTTAAGATCGAGTTTAAAAACAAACCGAAGACAAAGCAACGAATGAAAGGAAGGACGACTCGCTTTACAACCAGGGTGGGTCTCGCTGCCGGATCAATGCGCATGAGTTTAAGAGTTCCTTAGTAAGACTGTTCTCACTCCGTTCTAGAGATCAACCCCTGCTAACACCCCTATTCTTGGGGGAGAACGAACTCAAACTATTCCCAAATTCGGATGAAATAAACCTTTTAGGAATTCCTATACCACCCTGGAGGTGAAGTAGAGTGAGCTGAGCCCTCATCCCGGGAGGGCGAATACACTGTTTAAAAATTCTTAAATAAAGAATTAGTATTAGAAAGAGTATAAAAAGAAGCCTTATCAAGCTCATTCTGTTGTTAATAGCACCTCTAATATCGTATTCCTATCTTCAGAAATACAGAGTTGCCTACCTTCCTTTTGAACTAGCAGTTTGTTTGTCTAAGGCAGTGCCGCTAAAGCAGGGCCTCCACTCGTTCCTCGTTTTGGGGATCTTACCTTTCTCGAGTCCAATCTCGAAAGGCGCTTATGGCAATCCCTATTTCCCAACCTAAAGTTATAGCTTGTAAACCAGGGGAATGCAAGGGTTTTTGAACTAGAGGTACAAACATACTAGGCATATCCTAAAAGGTTGATATAGAGCCAAACATATGGCTTGTTTCCCACACCATACCGCTAAAAAAAAACCCATTAGACTACAGTGGGCAAGAAAAGTAGACTTCTGTCGATATAGATTCGATATGACTACTTACAGCAGTGTTCAAGAGACCAGATGGCCCTTATCAATTGGCATAATTGACCAGTGAACTCTCTAATTGTCATATATTAGTACTTATCAGTTGGCGGACTAATAATTATACCTATTAAAGATAATAATTCCTTATTATCTTTTCAATAGAACTAATTAATCCATTTATACTATTCATATTGAGGAATAGTATAAATACTAGATAGGCTTATTATTAGTATCTATTATAGACTAATTCTATATTAGCAACTAATGTTACAGTGTATTAACCCCCCGTGCGAGGGCTCGGTTTGCTCTCCTTCACCTCCCGAGTGGTATAGGAGTCCTGTAAGTTTTTTTATCTTAAATTGAGGAATAATCTGAGGAATAGTAACATGTTTTTTATAGGACTTGGAATAGAACTCTTGCCCTGCAGTGCACCCTAAGGGCCTGTTTGGGACTGCTCTACTCCAGTTTTTCCAACTCTGCTCCACCAACTCCACCATGGAGCAGCTCCACTGTGAAGTTCTTGGAGTAGGTGGTCCTGTTTGGCACGCAGCCTGACTCCAGCTCTAGGAATGTGAGGTTTCCCTGAGAAAGGTCCAATGTGCCCCTGAATGATGTTTGGTGTATGTTTTGATATCTGCGGAGTATATGTAACTGAATATTTTTTGTTGCCAATTGAAATATGATGTAAAATATTATAATCGCAATTAATTTATTCGAGAAAACCAAAAAATAAATATTTTGGTCAAATAATCCCATCCTTTTGTAAATTCTTTTCAATAAAACAGTGTTAATTTAATGTCTTTTGTTACTTTGCTTATTTCTACAAGCGAAACAATTACAATAACATCTGAATACACATTTATAAAACAGTGTAAATTGTTGTTGTTTTCATGCTTTTTGCAGACTATTGAATGGCAATCAGCTCTCTGGTTTTTTACCAGATGAGATTGGCAACCTTCAAAACTTAGACAGGTTACAAGTTGACCAAAACCAAATATCAGGCCCAATACCTAAATCATTTGCCAACTTAAAAAAAATGTAAAACATATGTAAGAATCGTTCGTTTGAATTACCATCTTCTCCATGCTTTGCTATTCATTGTGAGCTTAGTTCTAACCTCAATTGTCCTGTTCATTTCAGTCACATGAACAATAATTCATTAAGTGGGCAAATCCCATCCGAATTGTCCAGATTGCCTTTACTTGTTCACTGTATGTGGAAGTCTATTTCTTTCCCACATTTTTCTTGTTACATAAGTTATATCAGAAATATGAAATTAATCTTTGTTTTATAATGTAACCAAAACTTTCTGACCTTGTTGATAACAACAATTTGTCCGGACCTCTTCCTCTGAATTAGCAAAGGCACCGCTTTGAAAATATTGTATGTACCTCATTGTCATACTCAGGAAATCTTCTTCTCATAAAAACATACACTCGTTTCTTATATTCATATATCTTTCTGTTTCTAGTCAGTGACAACAATAACTTAAGTGGAAGTTCCATCCCTACTACGTATAGCAACATATCCAAACTATTAAAGTCGTGAGCATAATCTTCTCTCTTTTCATCATTATATTTCGCCTCTTTCCTTAAACTTGGTGGAAACAAGAGCAAGCATGCATTCACGACCAGGTAACTCTTAACATATCTTCCTTACTTTAGCTGCATATAGGGTGTACACTTTGCTAGCATATAGTAACAACAAAGGGAAAGTTGCTAATTTCAAACAAAGTCTATACAATATTTTAATAAGCAAAATTCAAGGTTTCAAGGGAACTGCTGATTATCTTGAACTCCGTAGCATCCAAACTATAGCAAAAAAGATGGACCCATGGAGACAGATGTTCACTATCGCACGACACATATCTCATAATTTAACATACAATATATTCAATGTAAGACCATATTAGCACTGAATAGTGACTAGTGAGCATATTAGTTTCACCTTGTTTTCAAAACATAAAGTAGAGGAATAAACTAGAGGAATGCCTAGTTGTATAAGTAGCAACCACTCTTTAATTTAGGCATAGTAGGTGGAAGACATATGTTCTTTTTGTTGGAAGATTTTATCATAAGGTAGAAGGTGACAGTGAGGAAGCAAGTTTCCAGAGTAATAGCCGTAATCCAGATTTCAAATATACACAGCCAATCAACAAGTTATTCTAACTTCTGATCCACATATACAAAGTATCAATCCAAATTTGTTTCCAACAATATGTGTTTCACAGAGAATTGCATGTGATACAACAAAGATTAATGAATAATTAACTCATAACAATGCATTCAACCTGCATGCTCACTCAATCCAATAACAAGAACAAACTGCAAGTGTTGATTGGCATGAACCAAGCTACAAAATGCTTACCCTGTTAGTTGACGACAAGGGTTACAACAAGCTTGGCACGAACCAAGTGCAAGCATGAATGCACGCAGGCGGCTCTTGATGCGACCATCCTCCATGCTAAATCTATAGATGCAAAACCTTCGGCCCTCTCCGGCTTGAAGAAATAGATGCAATTCCCCTTGAACCCTGTGAAATCCGCAGCATTGAATGAGAATCCCTGGTAGAGCCCAACAAATAGCATCCTACACCAATGCTCCTCATCCGAACCCATCGCGGCGACACCTTCTCGTCCTCCTCCTCAATCACGAGCGGTGAACCTCCGCCCGCCGCAATCCTCCGATAACTCCCACGCTCATCTCTCCGAAATACCGAATCACACATAACGACTCATGGCGGACGAGACGAAGGCCGAGCACTTGAAGGAAGCCGCGCAGAGTCGCTGCGGCGCGGCGCACCGCCCCTACCACGGTCGGCGTGGTCGCGTCAAAGATCGTGATGTGGGCACGGTCATTGCTCACAAACATCCGCCATTGTGGAACATGTTCTCTCGCGACGAGGTCCGTCACCGGCACCTCCGCCCACCCGCCCTGGGTTTCTTGATTCACCCCACAGGTGGTGGAAGCAAAGCTTCCTCGCGTTGTAGAGCACCACCGTGAGTCGGGCCCAGAGATGTAGTAGCCACAGGTGATGGGGCTGGACGGATGGAAAGGCGCAGGGGAGGGGAGGCGGGCGCCGGTGAGGGGTTGACGAGAGGAGAGGGTTGGGGTGGTGGAGGTGGTCGGAGAAGAGGAGGTGGGAGTGGGTGTGGCCGAGGAGGCGGTGGGTGGCGGAGGCGGGGGCAGAGCGGACGGCGCGGAGGAGAGGGAGTGGCGAGTGGTGGGGGGCGGCGCAGACAAGGAGCCGAGGAGGAACAGGGAGGACGCGGCGCGGAGCGCCAGAGCGCAGAGCGAGCGCGGAGGCGGAGAAGAGGCGCGCGGGTGGGGGCGGAGAAGAGGGGTCGCGCGGGGCGGAGAAGAGGAGTCGCTGCGGGCGTGGGGAGAAGAGGGGCGACGCGGGGCGGAGAAGGGGAGGCGCTGCGAGCGTGGGGAGAAGAAGGAGCGTCGGGCGGAAAAGAGGAGCGAATCGGTATGGAGGAGAGGAATTGTGTAATGGCAGTGGTGGGTAATTTTTCCCTAACTCCATGAGGAGATACAAAACTTCAGTTTCTGGAGTACCCCTTGAGGAGCTCAAGAAAAAACGTGGAGTTGGCCTTCAACTCCATCTTTTTCTTGGAGCAGAGTTTTTGAAGTTGGACCTGTTTGGCTAGATAAATTTGGAGCAGAGTTGAAAAAGCTGGAGTGGAGCAGTCCCAAACAGGCCCTAAACAAGAGCAAAGCCCCCTTTTAAGAGGGGGTTTGGGGGGTTGGGATCTTGTTTAAAGAAAAGAAGAGCTCAGATTCCGAGTCTACAAGTTTAATACTAGAGAACTTGTTCTCTCAGTATTGCTAGCATAAATAGTTGGCTTAGCAAGTCCGAAAAGAATGAATAGAGCCATTCCATTCAGTGGGAAAAACCGTCCCCCCTCCTTCTAACTAAGTTATTCCTTAAAAAATGATAATTTTTTACAATCAAAGTTTTATCTCTCGTACCATTTGTGTTTTACGCCAGTGCCGCTTCACCTTCGCAAATGGACTGTGTGGGAAGCAAAACTGAGATGATTGGGCTAGTACGAAGTCTGAACATGCGAGCTTGGTAGTCAGCTTGGAGCGATGCATTGAGGCGATCGCCACTTTAGACCACTTTCTTTGGATAGAGGCCGACGCCGTGGCGTGACTTGGCAGGCAGGTCGGACCAGCCAACCAGGACGGAATAACCATTGCTCAGTGCTATACGTGCTCATCCAGCCGGAAAGAAGTGTGAGTCACACAGATCGGGGCAGCGGGCGGCGATTCTAGCCATCGCGACGACCGCCGCCGCATGAAAGGCGGCGATATCAAGAACTACACCAACCGAGCAATCCATTTGATGGGTCTTCAGTGGCACCAATGAGTAGAACCATGTACAACACAAGATAGGGCTTCAACTAAGTCTAAAACCAACACTATCTGACCATCGTAAACATATAACTCGACACGACGCTTTATCATCTCAAGCGGCAATACCCCAAGACGGCACGGGTAAAGGAGCTTGAAGATACGACTACAGGAAAGAACCGAAACCAACCATACAGGAACTTGCGTAATTCCCACGCACAACTGTTACTAGGTTCATAAACATAACCAGATATTATGAGCTCAAACTGTTTAAAGAAACATCTCAGCTACATCCAACAGAACATGGTATGATATTCAAGGTATGTGAGACATGTCACTTAGATATAGAACAAAACAGTTCTGACGCTCCAAAATTAGGCTAATCCTTTATAGTACCAGAAAGCTAAAGATTCATTTCAAACCTTCAATTCTTCGCCTTCTTTGGTGCTCTGCAACATTGGAAATTGCATAAAATTAGCTCAATGTAGCGCACACAAAAAAATGATCAAAGGAAAAGAAAAAGAAAAAGAAATTCAAGATACTCACGCTGCTGCGGTCGGAGCTGGAGCCGCAGCTGCTGGAGCAGGTTCTCTCGGGCCCTATTTGCAGAAAAGCACACATTTAACCATAGGTTCTAACAAAAAACATTATTCTATTAAAAAACTAGCAGAATTCAATCAAGTCACTGCCTGCTACATTTGAAACTATAAAACCACCCTGAATAGGAAATGCCATACATAAGGCAGCTTAAGAGCTTGCCATATTCAACATCATACTACCAGTTTGGTAATATGATGTTGAATATGTACCAATAACATCTGATTCATGGAACATGTTGTCTGTTGTCTAGGATCAACAAACAAATGTTTTTAAGTAACTGCCCCCACTTGTTAGTCAACAAGAAAAGAGTTCAAATGCTAATTTCTTGCTTGACATGCGGCACATTACGTATTTCAGCACCAATATCATGCAGAAGCAAGCACATCTAATTACATGCAGAAGCAAGCACATCTAATTACATGAGGAAATAAAGGCTTGAGTCATCATTATCTTACCTGAGCCAACCTCTCCTCCCTCCTAGCAATCTTCCTTTCTCGGCTTGCCTTGCTCTTGGCACGCTTGGCCTCAAACTGATCAGAAAGGGTCTTCTCTCTTGCCTTCTCAGCCTTGGACTTGTGGATACTCTCCATAAGGACCCTCTTGTTCTTGAACATGTTACCCTTGACCTTCATGTACATGTCATGGTACATGTGCTTGTCAATCTTCTTGGCCTCACGATACTTGCGCAACAGGCGTCTCAGGACACGCATCCTCCTCATCCAGAGAATCTTGGTGGGGAGCCTTGCCTCCCTAGTACCCCTACGCTTACCTGTAGGAAGACAGAATCACATATTACGGCACATATTTACAGACATGGACACCACTATGCCAAAAAAAGTATATAAAAAAAGTATATTACAGTTATATACCATATCCAGAGTGACGTCCCTTCTGCTTGGCCTCATGTGCCCTCCTTGCACGGGACCTCGAGTGTATCTTCTGAGGCTTCTTGATGATGAAACCATCCTTAACCAACTTCCGGATGTTCTGCCCTGAAAGTTTTGATAAAATAATCCTTCACATTTGTGTTCTATTAAGAAGCAGTAGAACAACTAATACTGCATAACGATAGTCGAGAAAAAAAGGAGACATAACTCTTAGAATGAACATGGACCCAATGATCAGCAATCCTGCATGTGCGATACACGAAAAAAAACGAGCAGCTAGGATAATCGATTACTAGCGATTTCAACTTCATGTTCCCAGCTATCACACGCACACAGATAAGACTACTAATATAAACATAACAAATGCAAGTTATAAAGAAACAAATAACAGCATCAGCACATCTGTAATTATAACTCCAAAATTTGAAGTACACATGTAGACCGCACATACATTAATAAAAACAGAGTAACAAAGAAGTCAGGAGCTCCATTAGACCATTACAATAAGATGTTGCAATCCTACATACACACATAAGACAGCAGATACATGCATGATAAAGGTTGACTAACAATGAAACCGGCGACTCCATTGGCTCGACCGTTACAACATGTGCATGCAGAATTACCAGGAATCATAATCATGGTCAAGCTAATGCAGCTACCTGTTTCCTTATTATTCGACTTTTGTTATGTATTGGGCTATTGGCAGTGTTACGTGCGCAAGCAGGATTGCCAGGTGTTATAATTATGGTCAAGCTAACCGGGTTTCCTATTTCCTTGTCTCTGCACAACTCAACATGCAGGCATAAAGCGATGCCGAAACGGATACATCATTACACTTACACCGGCACTACAGACAATTTTATGATTGTGCATGGATAATACATATGCATGCAGAATTGCCAGGAGTCATAATCATGGCCCCAAAAAAATGGAGCTACCTGTTTCCTTAACATTCGACTTTTGTTATGTATTGGGATATTGGCAGTGTTACATGCGCAAGTAGGATTGCCAGGTGTTATAATTATGGTCAAGCTAACCAGGTTTCCTATTTCCTTGTGAGTCAACTTTCGTTATGCATATTCTGGCAGTCTCTACACAACTCAACAGGCAGCCATAAAGCATCAGAAGTGTATACGCCATTACACTTACACCAGTATTATAGACCGTTTGATGATTGGGCGTGGATAATACATAACACAGCATATATCAGCTACTAGAGCCTAGAGCAGAAAATTGTACATCTCATAGGAATTCGGGGAAAACGTGTACTCGCCCATGAGCGTGTGCGCAAATAAGCAACTTAGACGTGACAGACACTAATATCGACTCCTAATTGCAGCACCAGCAACCAGGGCAGGCAAGCCAACAAATTTAACAACACTAGAAGCATAAACTGACCAGGCTTTTTAACATGGGCAACTCCTCGATGGCTACCAACATGAACAGCATCGTATTACAAGGAACTACACGGATCGCCATAGCTCATCTTCTACCAGAAATACCACCGGAAGGGTACGAATGAATCTCAACATCATAGTCCATATCTAACACTGTTCTCTAGAAAAAAATTTAAGAACGTAAAACAATCACTTGCAAAGGAGCAATAATTATGATCGAAGCAGCACAAACAAGCATCGTTCTATCATCTTGAAACTATCCTAACCCGCACAGATAGACCTCATCCACGGATCTACACAATCCAAACCCACAGAACAATCAACCGATGACAGATACACACGATGAGCGGCATGCGCGGGGAGAGAGCGAAAGGGGTGGAGGGGAGGGGAGCGCCTTACGGGAGTTGGCCATGGAGATCTCGTTGACCTCATTGGGGTCGAGCCAGACCTTCCCCTTGCCGCACTTCAGGACGCTCGCGGCGAGGCGCTTCTGCAGCTTCAGCGACACCATCTTCGCCGCCGCTCAGCTCTCTCCCTTACCTGCGGTGCGGTTGTGGCGCAAGGGGTTGGGGAATGCGGCGCTGGCGGCGTCTTATTGCTAAGGGGGATTAGGGTTTCCGTGGCTCTCAAGTTGGGCCAGGCCTTCGTTGTATGAGCTCTGTGATCGATCTCTTGGGCCTACGGCTCTTTATTGGGCCACCCAACAAGGATCGCGGCGTGATCAATTTTTTTATTTTTCATTTTTTCAAGCAGATTTGCCTTAGCTCATTGTCATTGAGATAATGAGATGTAAACTCTTGTAGTAAATAATACTCCATCCGATTCCCCTCGGAAAAAATAGTACTTCATTCAATAGATGTAAAAGTTATTTCAGTTTTGGACACAAGAGTTAAGGCACATACACAAATGAACCTAGTGTCGTTTCGATGATAATATAATAATTATCTAATTATTACATCATTATATTCTTTAATGTACCCCTTGTCAATAAGGAAAATGTTTCACAAGGTAGTCCTAAGTTATTATATGACTACATGGTCGTAAGTCTTTTCATGACCACATAGTCGTAAGTCATTCTACAACAACTCCTTAGTTGTAAGTCTTTCTACGACCACTCCTTAGTCGTAAGTCTTTCTACGACCACTTCTTAGTCGTAAGTCTTTCTACGATCACATAATCATAAGTTGTCCTACAACCATCCCGTGGTCGTAGACCTTCCAGCGACCAATCTATTTCCAATTAACTTGTCTACGACGACCTACTACATCATGGGTCTATCTGACAAGGCAATTAGAACATGCGCTTATTCCTAATAACCATGGCACAACGAACGGACCATCACATCTCTCGATAGATAACTTCCGTCGGACGATTATCTCCAAAGCGTTGAGGTGTCTTTTAACACGGGACAACGACCGTCGCTCCGCCCACTATATAAAGGTTAATGTCAGATAATAAAGGGATCCAATCCAGTCTAAGTTAGACTTAGTGCAAGGTAATACACATTATTTTCAGTTGTAATTAATCCTCTGAGTAATAGCCACACAGAACGTAGCATTATTATTCTCTCAGAAGAAGGTCTGAACCTATATAAAAATCCTCATATCTCTACTTTTCATGATCATAGTCCGAGTCTTCAAGAGCTTTTCTCAAATCTAAACAAATCATACGTAAGATCGATATTACAACACCGACACATTAATTCATGAGAAGATCCATTATTTATCACCAAATAACTCCTAGTTCCAAAATATGCCATCAAATAAGTACATGTTCCTGATATGCCATCAGTCTCAATTTTTATTCACTCTGTACCATCGTCGTCATCTCCCCATCGCTCAAATTTGAGCACGGGAGGAGAAATAAATGAGAAGAGAGGTTATGTGGAGAGATAGAGAGGGGAGGAGGAGGAAGAAGGTGCTGACTCTGATTCGTGGGTCCCAAAAATGAGAAGAGAGGGTATGGGTGGAGAGATAGAGTCATAGAGAGTAGGAGGAAGAGGAAGAGAAGAAGGTGTTGGCTCTGATTTGTGGGTCCCCACATGTAGAGATTCACAGTTTTAGATAGAAAATAGCATGTGGGGGCTTGGCTATAACTCACAGGAGCTTTTCTCAGGGCTTAACGGAACTGGTCGGACAAGGAGATGACGATGGTGGTACGAAGTAAACAAAATTTGAAACTTGGTGGCACGAAAGAAATAGGCACTTACGCAATGACAAATCATGGAGCTAAGAGTTATTTAGTGGTAAACAGTGGATTTTCTCTGCATTTATTCTAAAATTTTACCAACAATATTTCTCTTAAATATGTGTGGGAAGGAGAATGACTAGGAGGGAAACCTCACCTACTAATCAGAATACGAGAATTGCTTCAACAAAGTTATGATGAGGAGAAACGTGACATAAGTGCTTTTGAAGTTAGAATAAAGCTATTTAGATCAACAGTTTATATGCTGAATCGGCTCGTGTTTCTTGTTGAAGCTAGCAGCTTTTTTAACAGCCATACGATCCATCACGCTCAAATGCACCCCGCGCGCGCCAGGCCGGGCTGCTAGCTCAGATTACTGTCATGCGTACATGCGCGGCCGGTCATAGGATTCTCCACCGGTAGGCAGCCGCGCGCCACCAATTCCAAACGTCACGTGACGGCCGCGGGCTCAGGCTCAGCTCGCGCTCGCTCGCTCTGCGAAATAGGTACATTGTATTCACATGCGATTTGGCGCAATACGGAGCTAGCTAGCGTCATACGAGCCGATTGGTCGAGTGAAGTACCCATCGCGGTACGTGCCTGCCTCTATGCTTGCTTGCTTATGCAGTGGAGTACTACTATTGCAAGGATACGTTATATCTTCTAGCCATAGCTGACTAGGCTGATCACAGTCCCCTCGCTGTGCTTCCCCAACGTAAGCGTACGTATTCCTTTAATATCCTCATGGACTCCCTATATATACTGTCCATCAACTCTTATGAATATATATACAATATTTATAACATACTATTAGAACTATAGCACTAACCTAACTCTTTCCGCTACTATCCCACCACCGTTGTCACCATCGTTGAAGGCCTCCGCCGCCTGGATCAGGCCGTTGCCGTGCAGATCGGGTTGCCACCGCCACTGCCAGAGGTCGCCGTCGCCCGCCGCCACTGTGACTGTCTCCAACCTGGCGTGACCGAATCTGTGCCTTCGCGGTCCCGATCGGAACTATTTTTTGTTTTGGCTCAGGCTGATTTTTAGTTCTGAGATCAGGGGTGCAGTCCAATCCCTAGGCCTGCAGTTTGACAGGCCATCTCCGGCGGTCCGAACGCTCGGCCCATCCAACCACTTTTTCATAGCAATCTGACCAGCCCTAAGGGGTTGAACTTCATTTGCTTCCGTGTATTTGTGAGTACTTTGTTTGTGGATAAATCTGATCTTTCTAGTTTCCAGTAACTAGTGAAATGAAAATTTTAAAATACATTTTGGGAGGCTGAATTTGAAAACATTATTCATCCCTTGTAGTTGACATATCAGGTCTAACAAAAACTTTCTTTAAAGAATCTTTAAGGAAAGAAACAGAGAGGAATAGAGACAAGGGCACATTTCATGCACACAAGACAAAAAGGTCAGATTTTAAATGGATACAGCCCTAACGTGAGTACTTTCTCGTCTCGGCATATAGAACAAGCTTAGAACAGTCCGAGTTCACGAGATGTTTGTCAAAATTCCATTCAGCCAAATGCAAGCACAGCTCTCTGTCACTCCAGGCCAATGCGTATATTGTCGCCTCCAGCGCCTCTCTCTCCAAATTGATCAATAACTAGTCTTTTTGTTGTTGAAAGTTCTACGAATCAGGGGCCTCTGAATGGGGCAAATCTATTGCTACTATACTAACGTGTACTTACCCAACAACATTAATATTCCTGCGCTCACATGAGTTACGGCTCCTAGCTAGCCAAGCTTCCCCAATAACATAGGGGAATGTGGGTGCGGAATGTTGCTGCCACCGCGACAGACTGAGTGAAATATGTCGCCAAAAACCGCAGGTTGATGGGATGGCATGGGCAACACCCCGTGCTAGCTAGCAGCATTCACCACTACTGTGTCCACTCCTCTCTGCGTGTGTAACTAGCTAGTAAACACAAATCATCCTTCTCAAAACTACTACTAGCTAGTAAACACTTGAAACTAAATTTGTTGAAGGCCATTTGCACGCCCTGCCCTGATGATGATCTGATCAGATGCTGCGCACGTACGTGCATGCGTGCCGTTGGAACGGGTACGCACGCACGGCGGAGGAGGGGGTCCGCGTGCAAGAAATCCGCCGTCCTCGCGCGCGGCCGGCCGGCGAACGAACAGTGGCGTACGCTCTCTCGGCACGGCGCGCGCGCGCGGTGGAGGCAGGAGCCCCATGTCCATCAGCCCATGGATGGAGGCTAGCGAGCAGATGCACAGGCCGGGCGGCCAATGGGCGCGTGCCCTTGCGATCACGAGAGCACGCGCGTGTATATGCATGGATGGCCGGGTGCGCGCACACGGTCAAGTCGTTGCGCTGCGCGCGTATATGCGCATGCAGCCGGCTGCGGCACGGGAGCTACATGCATGCATGCATGCTGCTGCCTCTGCGCTTGTGCCACTGCCCGGACGTACGACGATCGCCCATGTAGTGCAGGCATGCATCGACAGGGCCATGTGAGCTGGATGCCTAGCTGACCGTTGAGGGCGACGCCTCCCGTTGGCCGGGCCGCCCGCCCGGGGGCGCGAGTCGATCACGTCGCCCGATCATGCACGTATTCATCCATAGCGACTGGCCGCTTATCACAAGACACGACGTGATCCCCCTTGCCAGGCGTACGTGCTACAACACGGGTATGTGCACCCCGTGAGAGCATATATAATTTGACTATAAAATCAAACAAGCTACCAAGCAGATCGATTTGGTGTTGCTCAATGCAGCATGAATAGCCCGAAAGCCAACCACTGTTCTGGACAGATGGGGGAAAGAGGAGGTAGGGTGGAGGAGGAGCTGGCGGGTGGTGTCAGCACTTCACTCGGCATCGGTAGCCGCGCAGGTGGCAGGAGGGCATGTCAATGCTGGGGGCAGTGGTGGGTTGGGGTTGAGGGTGGCGGAGGTTGGGGGTGGCGTGGTAGGGGTTAGGGTGTGGATTTGAACTAGATCTAGTATCAACCGGTTTCTACAGTAGAGATCGTGTGCAAGTTTGATCTAAGCTACAATCTACATGCCCCAATCAATATTAACGAGACAGGGCCAAAATGGAGAGTGGACGGCAATATCCTTTGCAACATCATCTTCAAGGATTCTGCTTAATGGATACCGGGGCACCTGATAAAGCATCAGAAAGGACAGACAACCCCCTTTCGCTCTTCCTTTTCATCCTGGCAATCGACCCTGTACAACGTATCTTGCAGATCACCACTGAGCGAGGGATTCTAACACCCCTAAGAGGTCGAGCTGCAACAATGAGACTGTCACTTTATACAGACGATGCGATATTGTTTCTAAACCCAGATAGGACATAGATAGAAGCAACAACCACCATCCTAAAAGAGTTTAGAAGTGCCTCTAAGCTGAAAGTAAATCTAGATAAGAGCTCGACTATCACAATAAGATGTCAAGACATTGGTGTCCAAGCTGTCTTGCAATCTTTTACCAGAACCTAGGTCATGCTCCCAAAAGTACCTTGGCTTGCCACTAACCATGGAAAAATTATGCCGAAATGATCTACAACCAATTCATGATAAGGCAACAAGATGACTAGTTGGTTGGCAGTTGAAGCACCTATCTCTAGGAGGACGACTCACACTCTTAAAGTCCATTCTTAGCTCACTCCTGACATATCTATTCACTGCACTAAAACCGATAAAAAAATTCCTTAAGGATTTTGACAGGGTTAGACAAAACTTCGTTTGGGCAGTAATTGCGACACACATGGAGAGAGATGCAAAGTTAACTGGAACAAAGTTTGTCGCCCGATAAAGCTAGGGGGATTTGGGAGTGTTGAACCTACAGAAATTTGCGGCTGCATTGAGACTTAGATGGCTTTGGTATGAATGAAAATTGCCGCAAAGACCATGGGTAGAGCTTCCAACGCCCTATGATAGTAGGGACAAAGGGCTCTTTGCAGTGGCCACTAAGGTATACATAGGAAATGGCTACAAAGCAAAATTCCAGACCTCTCTTTGGATTGATGGAGTCACACCATGTTATCTGGCCCCAAATTTATACAAACATTTAGAGCAAAAAAATAGGTTAATTAGTTGCAAATGCCATCCAAGATATGAATTGGATACGAGACATCCAACATAGTCTTACTAGCTTGACTATGTACATATATGAGTTGAATATGTGAGTCTATGGGGCAAGGTACAACAGCTTGACATCAATCTAGATATTGAGGATGAGATCCAGTAGAAACTAACTACTGATGGCGGTTATTTAGCGTCCTCGGCCTATCGAGCATAGTTTCTAGGATCAGTTCGAACCTCATACCAAACCATCATTTGGAAATCTTAGGCGCCCTCGCGCTATTAGTTATTTTCTTGGTTGGTGTTGCAGGATAAAATATGGACAGCTCAAAGATTACAGTCTCGAGGATGGCCAAACAACTACTTCTGCCAAATGTGCAATAGAAACCTTGAAACTATAACGCACCTCTTCATCGACTGCCCGACAATCTAGCAGATATGGACTCGAATAGCAAAATGGCTGCACTTGCCGATGCTTGACTCAACAAACTGGGGCAAACTGACAACAATTGAATACTAGTGGCTCAAGCTGGTCGACTCCCAGATTGGCCTCACAAAGGCTGCAAACACACTCATCATCCTTGTCCTCTGGCAATGGTAGAAGGAAAGAAACATATGCATATTCCAAAATAAGCTTTCGACACAACGTGAGATCTTAACACTAATCAAGGACGAGGCCAAGCTCTGGGAGTTGGCTAGAGCAAAGTATTTAAAGGAGTTAACTGAAAGGACAAACAATGCTGTGTGGCATGTAATGTCTAACTCATCTTGTCGCTCCCTTAATTCCTTGTAAAGAGTAAACCTTTTACCTCTTTTTATTCCGTCATAAGCGCCGCCTGTGATTCCTATAAACTGATCATATCTTTTTCTTTCTTTCTAATATATCATCTGGCATCTGTTGGCTCTCAAAAAAAATATTAACGAGACACGTCCCTCTCAAATTAAAGGAAGCTACAATGACAATACTATAATACATCTCGATCCGCACCGCAGGCGAGCCCGGACGACCTTTCTCCGGATATACGCATGGAATTCCGAGAGCACTTGCATGCGCGCGCTAGCCGACGCGCTCAGGTTTGCATATGTTGCCACCTCGCGTACGCAATGTATGCGCGCGCGCCTCTCTGCTCCGTCAAAATGTTAGCTGTCAAGCCCACACCGCAACCAGCCAACCCATCCTTTGACGCCTTCCGGCATGTGCAGCGTCCATGCATGCGTTGCCTGCCCGCCCCCACTTCACGAGCCGCGGATTCCCTCGCCGCCACCGCGTTGCATGCCCCACTCCTTGTCGTCCTCCGACCACGCACAAATCTACACGCCATTAAACGTGCACGTATATACGTACGTAAACACGCACGCATCTGTGACTCCGGACCAGAGTTCAAAATCCCGACGGTTACCGGCCGGTAACCGTCGGTTACTGTTTTTACCGGTGAAAACCGGTAACCAAAAAAACCAGCCGGTATCAATTTTTGATTTTCTAATTTTGATCTTTTTTCCGGTTTTCCCGGTTACCGGTTTTAAAACATCTCAAGATTCAAATTTTGATTTTCAAATTGTGACCGATTTTTCCGGTAACCGACCGGTATCCGCCCGATTACCGATTTCTTCCGGTTCCGGTTTTTGGAACCTTGCTCCAGACTCCAACAGCGCTCAGTATATACCAACGTATACGTATGCTGAATCTGTTCCATACCATGATGCATACGAGATACGGCGTGGTGGACTCTATGCCTACTCCTTGTGCGGGGTTAATTGTCAGTGATGTAAGGTGCGTGTTTGATGGTATCGTACGTGGGTAAGGCTGTTGTTGCTTGGACTGCGACGGTTTCTTGCTATCCTGAGAATGCTGTCTAGAGAACGCGCTTCAGGTTTAATTTCCTCCAAGATGAGGTACGTGGCGGGTTCTAAGCCTAGCTTACCAGTGTGCTCAAGGCTGCGATTGGCAAGATGCCAAGAAGAAAGATATTGACTGTCTAGAGAACGCGCTTCAGGTTTAATTTGCTAAACTTTTCTTATGAGCCCTGAACTTCTTGATGCTCGCTTGTGTGAAGTTATTGTGTGTTATTATTTTTGTTTATTTTTTTGTCAAGTAACCTGAATTTGCCTTCAAAATCAGCCAGGCCATGGTTGGATGTTAAAAGTGTCGATTGGCATCCCACGAAGCCTTTATTGGTTTCAGGTTAGTTGTTATTCTTGCTAGTTTAATGAGATTTATATTTGTCCATAGCTGATCCATTTCTGTGTTATTTAGGTGGTATATTTGTCCAGAGCTGATCCATTTATGTGTTATTTAGGTGGTAAAGACTATCTTGTGAAACTCTGGGATCGATGCAAAGAGTGGTGACGTGGACAAGTTAGATAACTTAGTGGATGAGTGGAGGCCATGTCAGCCAAAAACCGGTGATATGATGCCTACTTGACAAAATCACTACTGAAAACTGATTTAGGGGTGAAAACTAGATGATTTTGATAGTTTAGGGCGTAAAACATCCGATTTTGCAACTTTCAGATGGAAAGTTAGACAATCGTAAGAGTTCAGGAAATAAAGTAGACTTATTCCAAAGACAAAGCATTATTGCATTGCCTCCACTACACGAATGTGCAAACTATTGACTAGGTGTGTGTGTACGTACATATGTAGAAAAATAATTCCATACTCGTAAGAGTATGTACTTCTACTTCTTATATACTATTTAGATGATGTTTTTATAGCTCATTATCCTTTTGAGTATACTCAAATAATGATTATAAAATACTTGAAAGTGAGTTACATGAAAATTTTCATCAAGGTCCATTTTTTATAGCACAATTTATGTATATACTCTTATATATATATAAAATGGTATATAGCAAAAATAAAGAACTCTAATGAAAATTTTTCAACCAAATCACATTAGAATATCTTAGATTTAGTATTTAAGTACACCGAAAGTAATAAATAAATATAACATATTTGTTTAAGTGGTATATTGGAAGTGAGAGTATGTACTATATATAAAGCCTTTTTTCTACTCCTAGGTTCCAATTTATCATTTAGACAAAATGTGTTATATTTCTTTATCACTTTTGATATACTTAAATACTAATTCTAAGATACTCCAATACGACATAGTTGAAAATTTCTGTTGAAGCTCTTTATTTTTGCTATGTAATATTTTTCATATGTAAAAGAAGTATATTCATAAATTATGCTATAAAAGTAGACTTTTACGGAACTTTTTATAGAACTCACTTTGAATTGTCTTATAATAATTAGAAGTGAGAGTACTAATCTCAAGAGTATGAAACCATTTTTTTCCTATGACACACACAAACGTGTAAGAGAAATACATATATATGTAGGCCTGAATCGTAGAGATACTTCTATTTTTGTAATGATGTGGGGGCAGAGTGCAGACACACAAATTAATTTCAACTCAACTCCTCGTTAGGAGCAGGAATATCTCTATAGTTTTGTAGCAAGGAAGCATACAATAGAATCACATTTGTATACATACATGATGAGAAGAAGACCATGCGGAAATTTGGAACATACAATGGAATGGATAGCAAGTAACAATATAATATAGGGAGCAGCTAGGAAACACTATATCATTGAGGGAGCTTCTCATGATATAGCATCCCCTCCCTCCCCTTCCTTTCCTCGCCATCCGCCGCTCTCCCCCTTTTCTGGTGCACCTTTCTGCTGTTGCTCACTCTCTCCTCCCCAATGTCGGCGTAGCTTACCTGTTAGTGAGCTCTCCCCCTCCCTCGCCGCTCCCCTTCTCCTCCCTCTCTCTTCTTCGACGCCCCAACCTAATATTTAGTACGCCGTCTTGCCATGCCACCTTCCATTGCCAACCATTGCTTCCCAGGCCTCCCTCTACATTCGGGGGCGTGGTGAACCTAGCGGTAATGGTGACGCCCCTTTAGAGCAAGAACAACCAAGAGAGAGAGCATGCTATACCGTTTAAATAATATATCGGTTTCTAGTTTTTCTCTATAATATATGTCAGATTGATCAAATGCGTATATGTATTTCTCGGTAACACGCATGCATGGAAACAAGAAAAAGGAGAGGATCCCTTACATCTTGCTACAAGGATCCCTTACAGCTGAAAATTGCCCTTACTGACTATATGGATAGTATGCACTATGCAGAATCTTTTTTCATCATTTCTTTTGGCTCCTATAAATCATTCGATTAATTTCCCTGAAAATTAACCAATAAGGTCACGTGGGGTGGCGACCTCCGAGACCACTATAAAGGAATGGAAGGCTTCTTGATTCTCCTTTGAAGTAGCTCGCCGCCCGCGCTGGCCTCGCTTCCATTCAGAAGAGAGGCAGATATCTCCGAGAGGATCGAGAAAGGGTAAGAGAAAAGGTGAGAGATGATGTCGAGGGAACGCAAGAAGGCAGCTGGTCTACACGAGAAGCTGCAGATCCTGCGCTCCATCACTCACTCCCACGCGGTAACTAACGTTTCTTTTCGCTTTTTCTGTACTCTTTTTTTTTTACAGAAATTTTCTGTACGCTTAATGTGCATCTTTTGCTTCATTTGAATCGCTTTGCAGTGCTACGTACGCACTCACAGCTGCTTGCCTCTTCTTTTCCTAATATGAGCTAGAGTAGTAGTACTCAACTTGAAGCATACTTGGATCACCAAGATTTGCTCAAGGACAGCAAGGACTACTCATCACCATACTATAGCAAAGCAGCGCGTGCCACGCAGGCTTAAGGGTAGAATAAATCAGGATCTCATTGAGGAAGCAACCTTTTGTTTCTGGAGATCGAACACGTGTCGCGATACAATTTTATCTACACTTGTATATGTATTACATGTCTGGATCGAACTTGAGCAAAATCACAGTATTTTGACTTGGTTTTGTTGTGATATATATATAACAGCTGAGCAATACTTCCATAATCATGGACGCGTCGGAGTACATCAAGGAGCTGAAGCAGAAGGTCGTCAGGCTCAATCAGGAGATCGCATGCGCGGAAGACGCACTCAAACAAAACTCCTTCCCGACGGTGCGTACACGCACATGTAGCTCGAATGCTCGATCGCGCTCTCTTTTCTTACTATATAGAAAACCTCTTCGATCGCGTACTGATAATTAGATTACTCTGAAGCTTGTGTGTGATCAATATATAGGGCTGTACTTACATATATGATATGATGTATCATGCATTCACCTGTATATAAATGTGTCCGGCCGGATTCAATCAATGCAGGTCACTGTGGAAACCCTAGGGCACGGGTTTCTCATCAACGTGTTCTCCGACAAGAGCTGCCCCGGGCTGCTTGTTTCTATCCTGGAAGCGTTCGACGAGCTGGGCCTCAACGTACTCGAAGCCACGGCGTCTTGCGCCGATACCTTCCGTCTTGAGGCTGTGGGAGGAGAGGTACGTACGTAATAAGTGCTCAACGACTAATCCCTGATCAGTAAAGCAGCAGCTCTTCTGTCCATACAATCCCTCAATAATTCGCGTCGCGTCGCGACATCGGCGACGAATGTACGTGCGATTGATTGGTCTGTCACTGTCAAGCATACCTGTGCTGATGATGTCCGGTTTTTTGCATGCACAACGGTGCCGGAATTTGATGCAGAACCAGGTAGAGAATGTGGATGAGCATGTCGTCAAGCAAGCGGTGCTGCAGGCCATCAGGAACTGCTCGGAGAGCGGCAGCGAGCAAGAGGACTAGCTAGCTTAAAGGGGCGATTCCATCGTCGAATATCATGTCAATCAAGATGATCATCGCTTATACCCCTGCAACTCCTCCTCGTTTCCGGCCCCCACTCTTGCATGCCTCTTCTCTTGATCTACCTGAGATGAGCTGCAAAGCTCGATATTCGGTGCAATCCGTAGCATTCCCCGTGTACTATTAGACGAATATATTATATGTACTTAGTCCATGGCATGGTGTAACTTATGCTATATGTACGTTCCTTGTACTGATCACGACTAAAATATGCCCTTCGCCGTTTCGAGCGAATGGTGAAATCTATGGGATCACTCAACTTACGCACTTCATATGCATCAAAAGTACTTGAAGACTGATAATTCAGCTGATATACAAGTGCAGAAACAGCGCACAAACATGAAACATGTGACCATTGATTCTCGTCCTTTACCTCTCATCGAACACTATTCCTGAGTCCTGCTATTGTAACTTGTAAGCAAACAGTAAACTCCTGAACATATGCAAGTTGAGGCCTTCGAGCGGTTGTAGTAGGACTGTTTAAATGTTGATCTGGTGCTTAATTACTCCAAGTTGTAGCTGTAGTACTTGTTGAGGAAACTTGCCTTATTGGCAGTTGTGATGTGGCAATGGATGTCAGATATAACTTGCATATACTTATGGTAATAACCAGGAAGAAGCAGGAATCGAATGAGCCAGGCAGGGTCAGTTACCAGCAAACACAAATCAAGAATGACTCCAATAACCATGGAAAGCAGCCAATGAGAAGACAGGGAATGGGCTGGAGGACAACTGGGCATGCATTCACATTATTCTGGCTTGATCTTTTCGGACAAAGGGCAAGGTTTACTCACACCTGTTTAGCCCACGACGCAGACGTGGTAAGTACTTAAATGTTAATCAGGAAGCAAACAAGCAGTGCCATTTCTTTAGGGAGCACGAACTAGAGACGCTACTATGCGCTCGTGATCAATTCTCGTGAATAAGACAGGAACATCTTGGACTGGAATTGATCAAACAATGCAGCGAATGTCTCGAAGGCCGAGAGGGGGAAGCAGAGAATATTACGTCCATCCATGTGGTGGCGACTGGCGAGTCGCGGGCCAGCTCAGCTTATCCGTTGAACGCTCTTGGCTGCTACATATGCGCCATCCTTATCATGACTTCATGAGTGATCGATGAGCCTAGTGTATAGTCGTTTCCTGTTTCATGGTCTCTACTAAATGAATTCTGATGGTAAGTAGCCTAGATGACAGTAGTAGGATCTTACAGCACTTCAAGCAGCTAGTCATCTCCAATTCACCATCTCCATGTAGCAGTCACCAGCTGACCTATATGCATCACGAGAGGGATCTGCAATGCATGATGTCTGAAAGCCCAACGTTGCAGTGTTCTCTTCAGACCGTCAGAGACAATTCACTCGAGTCCAGAGGCTCAGCAACTTTTCCAGATCAGCCAGGTTTTGGCAGAGGTGAGGTGTTGCCCATGAAGCGACAAGCATGGTACTGATCCACGGAATTCTGCACTAGCCTCTGCTAGATTAGACACGCAGTTAAAAACAAAGATCACCATTGATTAGCCCATGCAAGAATGTAGAGAAATGTATGCTGATTTTCGCATTCAACCAGGAATAAACAGTTAAACACCATGCCAGTGAGAGGCAACAATGTTAGAGCGGGCGCGCACGACGACTCTCCTCCCCCATGCCGACTTCCACGGTTCCACCACAGGGCCGGTGTCGCGGATGAATGCATGGTTTGGACGGCGTAGGAGGAGAGACGAGGGGAAGGAAAGGATGCGGACTCGGCAGAGTAACGGGAGCGGCGGCCGTTGCATTGCGCCGCCGCCCGCCGGCGTGCGAGAACGGGCCTCCACTGGGCGAGATTTTGAGGCGGCCATCTATAGGTACGTCGGGATTATGGGCTTCAAAAAGTGGTAATTGAGGAAAAGGCCTTATTTGTTATTTCCGTGGGCCTTCATTATTGAGAGGTTCGTTGGGCCTATCTTGCATATCACAACCTCATTCATAGGTTGGGCCCGTCCCGTCGTTTAAAAAAAACATTTGATTGTTTTTTAGGATAAAAACAGTCAGATTTTGAGCCGTTAGATGGAGATCCAACGTCCTAGATCATTTTTTTGAAGGGGGTCATTTTTTTGGAGGGGGGCTTGGATGGGTGAATCCGTTAGATGGAGATCTAACGTCCCAGATCAATCTGACTATTTTTATTTTAAAAAACAGTCGAATGTTGTATAGCAATCCTAAAAAAAAAAACCGAGAGAAGAGGTTGGGGCCGCCCCCCCCCCCCCCCAAAAAAAAGTTGACCCGTATCTGTTTGTACAATTGACTGGACGGAAATCGAAAATTTGTGCTGTGATTGTGAAGCTGAAAATTTTATAATCGCCTGCCCTCGCCTTTTTGCCTTCGGGTAGAGCTGATCGATTATGTAAATCCTCTCCCCCTCACGTGAAGTTGTCTGTGTGTGTGTGTTTGAAGAAAGGAAGAATCTCTTCTCGAGTTATGCTCTGGAACAGCTAAGGTTCCACTGACAATTAACAATGCCGCCATGCACGGAGCAGAAACGTCCTCCTCAGAAACCTACAAAAAAGGAAGCACAAAGAGACGACCAATAGACCGATCAGATACCGATCCCAGCGACCAGATTGATGGACGATCGAGCACAAAGCAGTCGACAAGAGACAACGCGCGCAGGCGCTCCCAAAAGCGCCCGCGAGGCAGCTTGGCTTCACTGGTGGAACGGCATGCTCCTCTGAAACCGACGTGTGCCCAACTCACACATTCTCCTTCCACAACATGCAGCGAGCTGCATGCAACAAAAATGGCGAGCGATCCTTACACTTACGGGTCAGACCAGCATCACGAGACGTCGCTCGCCTCCGGCGGTTCGTCGAAGCGGCGAAAGCACGAGGCCGTAGCTCTCGCGCGCACGCATGGAATGGAAAGTTCAGTAGGAAGCTGCGATATCGCGCTGCATGTAAGGGCGTTGTGCATCTAGGGCAATGGATGAGGTCGTAGAGAGGTACTAGTGCTATAACAGGATCACCAATGAACTGGCCTGGCTTGAAAAAGAAATTCTGAACTTTGACAAGTTGGACACGCACGCACAGATTTGTGTAGTGAGTGTTTCAGCTTTTTAATCAGAGGTTCGTAACTCAATTTTCGGAAGAAAAAAAATAACATTACCGATGAACTGGTGAGTTCATGTCCTGGTTGTTCTAAAGAGTCCAAAGACATCTAAAGCACGACCTTATTATCTTCAGTTTGATATATCAAATCATACGAGATATACTTGAATGTACACAATAATTAACCTACCAAGTTGGCAGCAGCAGCATCCACTGTATGTGCCGAGCACATAGCTTAATTAAGCCCTTTTTGTTGCTTCGTGCAATGTTACTGGCGCACTAGCCAGCCGAGAGGATAAAGCCACGTATGGCTGTATCATTCTTTTTTGACAAAATTTGACATTTTTGCGTCATGCTAGTCCAACCCATTATCCCGGCTTTTGTCTGCTCGTATGGAAATTTCAAGAACCGAACGAAAAACGCAGCGCGCTGAAAAGGAGACTGAAAACGATACGAATAGGATGCATGTTTGGTGCGAAATAGACGTCTGAAAGAATGAAGATGATATCTGAAAGAATGAAGATGATAACAAAGAGGGATAAATGGAACCTTAAAATTTTCTCCTAAATATTCATCAATCCTTCACGTAACTACAGAGCTATGAAGATTAAAGTGGAAAGCCACCACAAAAACTAGCAATTCGAGACGCTAAAAACCCAAAAAAAATCAGTAAAAATAGAACTACCCCGGTGTATATATATATATGGGGGCATAAGGTCTTATTACAACAATACCTCTACCATGGATACTATTCTAAGGGTACACATATCTTTATGCCTTATTAGGGCTTCTTCTTGAGCAGGCCGAGACCATGTCTCATACGCCTTTCGGCCCCCTCTGTCCTTTTAGCCTGGTAAAGAGTTGGCCCATGCATTTGGTCTTGTTGATTATGGTCGTGCGTGGTTGCTGTGTTGGGGAAACGTGTGCACTTGTGCTTGGCGCGTCGTGTAGTGTCTGGTCATGTGGCACGATTTCCTGAGGGATGCTCGAAAAAGGCACTTCGCCTTTAAGACCCGATGCCCCTGATGAAAAGCCACCCCACTTATTGCTCGTTCTGTGTGCGCAAGTTCGTGGTTGTCGCCCACGATTTGCTCTATAGTAGCCGCGCCCACTGTCCTTGTTTCTTCAACCATGTTGTCGGTGCCCCGCCTGCAAGCGTGGAAACCACCGTCGCCCTTCATTTTTGGTGAATGGCTCTTGGCTGCAATCAGCGTCCTTGCCATACCACCACAGGTGCTTTGTCGAGCCGCGATAGTGTGTTTGGCTGCCAAAGCTCCTCGACGATCAAGGTGGAGTACGAGCTGGTTGACCGCAATCCGTCAACGGCCAACAGACGACCAACAGACGATGTAAAGTGGAGAAGAGGGTGAATAACATGTGCATGAATGTGCTAGGGCAGAGTTTGGTGACCGAAGAGCTGATTCAGTCTCTGGTGTGCGACGGGAAGATTTTAGACCGTGACATGGTCCGTCTACCCTCGGCCAGTGAGATAGAGCCCCACCCGACAGAGTCGGAGACGGTCGTGTTCACTGTCTACTTCAACATTGGTCTTCAATTTCTAGCAGCGATGTTCGTCAGTGAGGTCCTTCGTCAATTTTCTGTGCAAATGACCTACTGAAACAAATGCCCAATCATCAAACAGCATAAGCCAAAACATCACCTATGGTGCTAGATAGATAGCGAAGAACTTATATTATGGAATCTAGTATGCTCCATCTGGAACACAAAACTCAGCAAACAACGCTCATTGAAAAAGCATCTTACACATGTGATCATTACGTACGTCAACCTGCCGATTTCAAAGGCTCCTGTAAAGCTGTCTGCCCTAATTCGAAAGAAATAGGGGTGTATACCTGCCCTAGTTCGAAAGAAAAGTAGATGCAGTAAACCAAAATCAAGAGGCGTTGGATTCTGCATTAAGGCTTATCCGACATGACCAACTAATATTCCCAACCATTTGGTGATGATTGTGATGTCGCTACCATAACCCTAGCTTACTAGCCAATCGATTTGAAATTGTTGTGGTCCATGCCCATGCATTATGATGATAACCATACTATATCCCTAACCTAATCGCAGCATCACACGTCTAAAATATGCGGTACGAGATGTTGCCAACGGATAGTCACGGGCTCAAAAATGACTTAACATGCATGTGGCTACTATATATACAGATTCGCAATGCATGCTATGCAGGCCAATGCATAGAGTTTCATCTGAACAGGAACAGTGTCTTCTATACTGTAGTATAGCTGCATTACAGTGCCATGGCCTCTTTTCTGTCAGTCTCGCTGCTCTTGTGTCTAGCGGCGGCGGCCTCGGCGCAACTGTCGCCTACATTCTATGCGACGTCGTGTCCCAGGGCGCTAGCCACCATCAAGAGCGCCGTGACGGCTGCGGTGGCGCAGGAGCCTCGCATGGGGGCCTCCTTGCTTAGGCTTCACTTCCATGACTGTTTTGTCCAAGCAAGTCCCTCTCATGTGCCTTACTTTCTACTAGTACTTTATTTGCCCTACATCGATCAGTAGTTACACTGTGGTTAAAGACATTTCAGTGTTAATTTGTTACCCTCTTTAATGTGACCAAGGTTTGGAACTTGGAAAACTACATGTCTACATCTAACTACTTTAGAGTCAATTAACTTTTTTAGAGGATAAAGTCAATTAACTTGGAACTGGGAGATTGACACGCCTTCTAGTAGTAGAGTACTAGTTTACAGTGCGTCAGAACACAACGAACTCACAAGTTGACGTCCAAGTCCATGGCCTTCTAATTTGACTCTCTTTAACTTTTTTTACGAACTAACCAAATTAGTTACTACTTCTGTAGTTTTTACGTAAAAAATACTACTACTGTATCTTTACTAACGAAGTAATGTCTGTGACATGCAACAGGGGTGCGACGCGTCCGTACTGCTGAGTGACACGGCCACATTCACGGGAGAGCAGGGGGCAGGTCCGAACGTCGGATCAATCAGAGGCTTCGGCGTCATCGACAACATCAAGGCTCAGGTCGAGGCCGTCTGCAAGCAGACCGTCTCATGCGCCGACATCCTCGCCGTCGCCGCCCGCGACTCCGTCGTCGCGGTAAGTTCAACGGCTATGTACCCTCTCAACATCAGTAACACGCCAGCTTGCTCACGCGATCAGTGAACTCTTCTTTTTTATGCATGCAGTTGGGAGGACCTTCATGGACGGTCCCTCTGGGGAGGAGGGACTCGACGACGGCGAGCTTCTCTCTGGCGAACAGCGACCTGCCTGCTCCGTCCCTCGATCTCGCGAACCTCACCGCCGCGTTCGCCAATAAGGGACTCAGCAGAACCGACATGGTTGCCCTCTCTGGTACTGCGCGTAGCATGCATGCTCGTTTGTTTCCATGGCAGCATCGTACGTGTAGGAAACTGACTGTGTGGCGTCCAAATTTTGATGTGTGCCTGCAGGGGCGCACACGATCGGGCAGGCGCAGTGCCAGAACTTCCGGGCGAGGATCTACAACGACACCAATGTCAACTCGGCCTTCGCGACGTCGCTCAAGGCCAACTGCCCCGCGGCAAGGGGCCCGCCGGGCGACAACAACCTGGCGCCGCTGGACACGACGACGCCCAACGCATTCGACAACGCCTACTACCGCAACCTGCTCTCGCAGAGGGGGCTCCTGCACTCCGACCAACAGCTGTTCAACGGCGGCGCCACCGACGGCCAGGTCCAGAGCTACGTGTCCACGCCGTCGCGGTTCAACAGTGACTTCGCGGCGGCCATGGTGAGGATGGGGAACATCAGCCCGTTGACCGGCACGCAGGGGCAGATCAGACTCGTCTGCTCCAAGGTGAACTAAGCTACGAGTCCGTGTACCCCAAGTGATCAAACAGTGATCACATATGTGTGGGAATAATAAGGTTATGCCATCAGTTGTGAAATTTGCACTTGTACCTATCATGTACAAGATCGAACTGCCCTTTCTTTGATCATCATGAAGTGTGTGAAACCGATCAAGAAGTGGCGTGCAGGCTATCCATGTTTCTCAAGGGCCCTCGTGCAAATGCATGTGGGATTAATTCCCTTGCTTAATCACGTCCTGGTGCCTATAATCTTCTAGTTGGAAAAGTCATGGTTGGAAACTTGTTCTATCAACTGGTTGCTATTCAGATGAGGGCTCATATTAATACGGCGATGTAGCAAGAAGTATGCATAAACATGATATTGCAATGTGCATTATCAATCTAAGATTCCTTTTGGAGTGATTAGAAGCTGTATTTATATGTAGTGGTCTGAACTAAACAAGACCTATCTAAAGACATGCTCCTGAGTCCTGAGAGTAGGTATACTTGGTTGACGACGTATCCTGTGCACACTCGGGGGCCGCTGCACTCATGCACGCGAGTATTCTCGGCCGCACGATCTCTATCCGACGCTTGCGGTGCGAGGCGTGAGGATTTTGCACAAAACCCCCGCCAAGCGTCGCGTTGTTCACATCGGCCCTCCTCATCTCCATTTTCTAAACCGCTTCGCTCCGTTCTCCCTCGAGCGACGGCGACGGCCATCCCTCGCTCTCCCTGTCCCATCCGTCAGCTACACCGACGGATCGAGCTTCCCTCGTCCACGCCCCCTCGAGCCTCCCTCCCCCACGCCCCGACTCCTTCCAGGGTCGTGGCTGGCTGGGGCGGCAACACGCAATCCTCGGTGGGCGCAGGGCCTCCTGTTGGAACGGATGACTCGCTCTCATTCAGTTAGCCCATTGTGCGGCAGACCTTAGATGTAGGAGCTTTCTGTTTTACTCTTGTACATGTATAAATACATATTGAGATGCAATACACGGCAACTGATTTGCCTATTCATTCTCTACATGGTATCAGAGTATCTTCGATCCTCCTTCTCTTCTACTTCCGCTGCCTCATCTCTTCATGGAGTCCAGTCCCACGAGCGCTTCTGCCTCCTCTCTCAGCAACCCCTTTGTTGTCCCTGATCCAACACCGCTCGCCGCTGCCACGGTTCAGCTCGTCAACATCCGGGCCCATGTGCCGATTGTTCTCGAGCTCGACGACGCCAATTTCAATTCGTGGCGCACCTTCTTCGAGATGGCGCTCCGCAAATTTGGTCTTCTTGACCACATCGACGGCACCGTCGACGCCCGATCGCGCCTCCACGACGCCGATTGGACTCAGATCGATTATGCGATCATCTCCTGGCTTTACACGTCCGTGTCCAAGGCTGTCATGGATGCGGTTGTTCATCCTCACTCGACGGCGTTCTCCGTCTGGACTGCGATCCGCGGCCTCTTCCGCGACAACTCCATGCAACGGGCGGTCTACGCGCTTCAAGACTTCCACAGCCTCTACCAAGGCGACATGACGATCACCGCCTACTTCACTCGTCTCAAGACTCTCGCCGACACGCTCCTTGACGTCGGGCACCCGATCTCCGATCAGGCGCTCGTCATCAATGCGCTACGCGGACTGAACTCCAAGTTTAGTCACGCGATCGGGGTCCTCACCTCCAAGCTGCCTCCACCGACCTTCCTATATACTCGCTCATACCTGTTGCAGGAGGAAAATCGCATGGCGCACACCGCCAAGATGGAGGCCGCTACCGCTCTTCTCGCCGCTGGATCTACTCCCAGTAACCAGTCCACGGGCGCTGCCTCCGCGCTGACAACAGTGTCCTCCACGGCTCCTTCCTTCACGCCGTCCAAGACCAACCATACATCGTACAAGAAGAAGCGCAAGCAGTCCGATGGACGTTCTCGCGGTCCTTCCAGCAGCGCTCCCGCGCCCACCCCTGGCATGCCGCCGACGCCATGGGCACCTGCCTACAACCCCTGGACGGGCGTGGTCCAGGCCTGGCCGATGCCAAACTGGAGGCCTGCTGGATCTGGAATCCTCGGTGTCCGACCCGGCGCACCGACGCACAACGCCATGCTGGCATCAGCACCGCCGTTCGTCTTCCACAACCCGGCGTCCTTCGGCTCCATGCAACCTTCTGAATCAGTGCCGGCCGGTCTTCTCACTGCGTTCCAGCAAATGCCGCCTCCTGGTTCTGACTGGGTCCTCGACACCGGCGCCTCTGCCCATATGGCCTCCAACTCTGGTATTGTCACTTCCTCTGTACCTACCTCTGTCCCATCTCAAATCATTGTCGGCAACGGCGCCCATCTTCCTGTTTATCGTCATGGCACTCATTTTATACCCACCGATGGGCAGCGGGCACAGGCCAAGCGAGGACGACGGCGGCGCGGCGTACATCAAGAACATCATGATCTTCGACTCTGAGGGCGACTTGGCTCCTCCGGTGGACGGCGTACGGTCCCTGTTTTTTGCTAAAGATTGCCATGATGTCAGTGCATTTGGAGTCTCCCTAGTCCCTACACGGCGATGGGGCTGCTTCCTCTTTTATGGGGGACCTAGAGGCTGCAACCATTAGAACTTTCCAATTTTTCATGTTCCAATTCATCAACAGGGGAATGTAATAAGCATGTTCTGGAGTGCAATTTTGTGGATTGCCAAGTTTGCCTGATATGTAACAGCATCAGGTGGGGCATTTGTTCGTATTGTGTGTTGGGGCATCTCAGCTGAAGCTTCAGTGCATGCAGATTGTAAGCTGAGAATTGGGTGAATCTGAAACAGAGCCTGGCTTAGCCTAGCCTGGTGTGAGATGCAGGTTATTATAATTAAACTTGCATGAAATAGTTAGCATGCTGCATCCAATTTCTAGTCTCAATTTGAAAATAATTTGATTCTTTGCTACATGATGCTTCATATGGTTAGCACACTGCATATACTAACCTGACTCTTGTTGTGTTGCAGTTCGAAATCAAGGATGAGGGATCTCTGCGAGCCGCAGCATTTCCTTTAAGCTTGCTGTCTTTCTAGAATCTCATCTATCCCCTTGATGAGAGGTTGACTCTGTCTGGACTTGGATATGACTATGGAATTGATAAGGAGGCTGCACGGAGTTCTGCATCATTGCACTACAATTGTAATATGAAACCTTGACTTGCGTTAGGTATACCGGACTACAGGAAATAACGGAAGAGGTTCCTCATTCGAGAAGATAGATTCATGGATGAGTGCAATGTAAATTCCTAGCACAATTGAACCTAGAAATTAGAACAATTGGCAATATATTGTTACATCCACTAGCCTCACTCAAATTTGTGTCTGCTGAGTGGATGCCTATAGCCCTCAAAAGGTATGCTCCAACCAGAGAAACTTCGAGCAATTTGTTAGGAGTCAATTACATGCTTCAAACAACTTCTCATACCCACAGTCTGTCTCCAGAACAATTGAGCAGAAATAAAAAAGAATTGGCAGATACCAAAAAAATAATGAAGAAGCTTGGGTGAGCACAGCAAGTTTAAAGTAAAATCATTTGACACAGAAACAATAATGGATCATTTGACATACAAAATTTTGAAGCTTAGATTAGCACAGTAAGCTTTTTTGTAATGAAAACGCAGGAGGGCTGCGATTCAATTAATAAGATGGTGAGAATGTACAAAGTAGGCTGTTACAAGGGATCGCCTCCACACCCAGCTGGGCTAAATTAGTACATTTATTTATCTATATCATTGTAAATCTTTGCTCCGGCCACGATCCAAACACAGGTCAAAATCAATCCATCTTCTGCATAATCTTGTTCAGCAATCAGAATCTGGCCTCACTCTTGTTCCATAATCGCAACTCCACCTTTTTCTGTTCTAACCCAAGCTTCAAATCACTTCAGTACCACCGGTGAAGTTCCTCGTCCTGCCAAGGTTTTCCAATTGGAGCATTTTCTCCCAAACCGCTTGGGTGTATGAACAAGTTTCCACTATGCGCATTGCAGTCTCTGAAATCTGAATGTGCCACACAAAACCCAAGTTGGGTCATTATTGCCCCTTGTGAGCTAGTATATATGCTGCTCCAGAACATGCTTATTACACTCCCTTGTTGATGAATTGGAACATGAAAAATTGGAAAGTTCTAATGGTTGCAGCCTCTAGGTCCCCCATAAAAGAGGAAGCAGCACCATCGCCGTGTAGGGAGACTCCAAATGCACTGACATCATGGCAATCTTCAGCAAAAACCAGGGACCGTACGCCCTCCACCGGAGGAGCCAAGTCGCCCTCAGAGTCGACGATCATGATGTTCTTGCTGTACGCCGCGCCGCCGTCGTCCTCGCTTGGCCTGTGTCCGCTGCCCATCGAAGGCCCTGCGCCCACCGAGGACTGCGTGTTGCCGCCCCAGCCGGCCACGACCCTGGAAGGAGTCGGGGGCGTGGGGGAGGGAGGCTCGAGGGGACGTGGACGAGGGAAGCTCGAGCCGTCGGTGTGGCCGACGGATGGGACAGGGAGAGCGAGGGATGGCCGTCGCCGTCGCTCGAGGGAGACGGAGCGATTTGATGATTTGTTCCATCTTCCATGGAAATGCCTTGTGATGTTTCACAGATATGCAGATCATCTCTTTAGAAAAGAAAGAATTAATGATTTGCCCTATCTTCCATGGAAATGGCAAGTGATGTCTCAGTGATATGCAGGTCACATGCGGGTCAGGATCTGCGTGTTAGTGAGACATCACTTGCCATTTCCATGGAAGATGGGGCAAATCATCAATTCTTCCTTTTCTAAAGGGAGGCAAGTGATGTCTCACTAACATGCAGGTCTTGGCCCGTATATCAGTGAGACATCACGGGGCATTTTATCATGTGGCAAAAAAAGACGAGGCAAATCATCAAATCTCGCTTTAGAAAATGGAGATGGGGAGCGATGCGGGGGGAGACGCGATTTGGGTGTGGGCCGATGTGAAAAAATGGCGACACTCGGCGGAGGTTTTGTGCAAAGTCCTCGCGCCTCGCACCGCAAGCGTCGGATAGAGATCGTGTGGTCGAGAATGCTCGCGTGCATGAGTGCAGCGCCCCCCCCCCCGTGTGCACAGGATACGTCGCCTATTTGGTAAAGCTCATGGCCCATCCTAGCATCTTGTACTACACAACGAAAATTTGTCTTTTAGCATGTACGATAAGTTTGGCGAAAGTTCAATCGTTGCCGAATTCGGCTCGATTTTGGACCCTGATTAAATCTTGCTCAATTCCGTCTCTGTTCCTGTACTATATCAATGTACTACTTATGCGATGTGGCTATTATATTGTAATAGACCAGCTGTTTATTTTAAATTTTTAAGTAAAAAACTAAAATTAAATTACTTTGATTTAAAATAAAAATTTGTGTTTTTGGTTGTTAGAATTTTAAATTTAATTTGCCCTGTAAGGCCTTTATTATGAAAAGTAATTTAAATAAAAACATTAAAATATTATTAAATAAAGTATATTTAGAATTTATGTAAAATCATAATTCAAATTAATTATTTGGATTTATTTGGCTTTTATCTGAATTTTTTGGAGTTTACAATCAAATTTTAAAATTAAAAATTTTTTAGTATAAAAATTTAATACCAAATTAAGTTGGGAATTATTTTTATAAGTCAAAAGTGGTTCCAGGAATTTATGTGAATTTTTCTAAAATTGTTGGGCTTTATTTGCTATTTTCTAGGCCTTATTTCCTTTTCTTAGGATTTCTAAAAATTTAAAATGAAGTCTAAAAATTAGAACTCTCGCCTCATCCCTTGGGGCGGCGTGTAGACGACCTAGATCCGCACACGTCGCCACTCGAGTCCATCTGGGCTGCCAACCTCTACTTCTTCCTTCCTCCATGCATCATTGTCGCCCGATTCTCATCCAACAACGATCGCGCCTTCTTCCTCCCGCACCCTCCTTCTCTCTTCGCCCCTCCGCCGCCATGACCGTTGCACACGCCCGAGAATCCCAGACACCCCCTCTCCCCGCACAGACGCCACCCACTCCTCAACCCCTCTTGCACTCCACGCACCCTACCTCCCCTGCTCTCACGCCCACCCCAGGCTTATCCGCCCGCATCGACCGCCACCGTTGCCATTATCATGAGGCGGTTAGCTCCCCAGTGCCTATGGAGACGACACTGAAGATGTATCATAAGTAAGACGTTAAGCCTTAACAAAAAAAGATTAAGCCACCTCTCTAATCCTAGAAGTATCAGCTCATACTGTTGTTGATCCCTGAGTCACAATTATCTAGTCTTGGACTAGCTTTTAGGTCTTTGCATACCTGGTACATATAGATGTCCAACAGAAAGCCAAACCAACAAAGTGGATTCACCGTGAGATACACAGAGGTGCATTTTCTCCACGACTCGAGCTACATCATCGTGACATTTGAAGACTTATTTTTACTATTCAACCTCGACGAACTCGACACCTCACTTCTACAATGCTGGACATTATAAGTGTAGTGTACAATGAAGTTCTACATTTACATAATACAGATAAATGTCATAACCCATTGCTTATATATAGATCCATGATGCAACGAGTCTAGCAACAGTGAAACCGGTGAGTTTCCTCGACCCACACTTGGTCTCTGAGCAATCCATCAATGCAAACACATCCTTCATCAAAGAATACATAACGACGGAATTGCTTATTCACACTGATAAGGAATACATCCTGGTACCCTTCAACTAGGAGTAAGTACTTCATTAGTTGCCATACAAGTTTCATTTGTACTTTATATGCAACACGAACTTAGGATTAATTACTATGGCGACACACATGATTAGGTTTCACTAGATTCTGATTGTGATTGTACCAAAGTAGAGCAATGTAATATACATTGATTCCCTACTTAGGAACAACCACAACTTCATCCGTGTGCAACAAACAATTGACAGATAAACTCATTTCCTCGATACATAACTCTATTGTAGTCTTCCCTTTATTTGCAATGACCAAGGCTAACTTTTTGGAATCACGTAGGTCGTTCAGTACTTACATTGTCTAGGGAGGGAGACAAAAGGAATCCAACGCCACACTACGACATAGGATGCGATTTTGGGTACCCGTTGTACACAACAATCCTGCTATATCATACTTCGTTAT
The DNA here is from genome assembly GCA_036346575.1 of Dendrocalamus sinicus. NCBI lineage: Eukaryota > Viridiplantae > Streptophyta > Magnoliopsida > Poales > Poaceae > Dendrocalamus > Dendrocalamus sinicus. Next base: position 1,105,087 of record CM070660.1, on the reverse strand, counting down.
AATACCTCTAAAACTAACAATATCTATGTATGTAATTCTATTTTTGTAGTGCCACCTGCAGCTACAGGGCAATGTATGTGGATTCTACATTTACTACCATATGCAGAAAATCATGGATGCTAATGACTTTAACACTACTAACAACAGCGAGTGGAATTTGACGAAAGTACATTCGATCTTGACAAACTCGTCGAAATTTGAGGACAGCCCTCTGAATTCTTGATGGGGAGGTCATACACAAGAATGGAGAGTTCCACGCAGCGATGATGATTAGATGTTCAAACATTTAATACAATTGTAATAACTCAATTGTGCTTAATCAAACAATTCATTCAGTTGTACTTCCTTCAGTTGTTTAATTCATTTGTAAGATCTGTGTAATTATTGTCGTGTGCTACATATGTGAACTGTTTGCTTGTTTTTAGAGGGTATGGCTTGTATTTCCTGAGGCTAGCTGACAAACAAGAAATAATTTAGCTATTAAAATAGCTATCACAGACGATTTGTAATAACAAACCGTCTGTGATATATGATATATCACATACGATTTTTGATATTAGCCATCTATGATATTTCAAATATCACAGACGGGTATGTTAAAGAACCGTCTGTGATATCTGTTATATCACACATGGTTTTTAGTATTAGCCGTCTGTGATATTTGAGATATCACAAGCAGCTATATTTAAGAACTGTCTATGATATCTGTAATATCACAGACGATTTTTACTTTTAGTCATCTATGATATCTGGCACTTCACAGATAACTATATTTAAGAACCGTTTCTGATATCTGATATATAATAGATAATTTTATTGAAAAAATCGTCTGTGTTGTAACTTATCATAGACAATTTGAAAACCGTCTGTGATAACCACCGGTTATCACAGGCACATAAATTCAAACGGTTCAAAAACCGTCTGTGGTGACGGTTTTGAATCGTCTGTGATGACCATTTCTGTAGTAGTGCTATCGCATCGCAATATCATTTATCTTCATACTTACGAATCATTACTATCTTAATCGTCCTCACAAAATTCTTCAGAAATTTATCGTACTAAAACAACATACAATGATTAGAAAATATTATTGCAAGTTTAACAAATTTCGCTCAACCAAGCTAGGCGACAAAGGTCTTGTCGCCCAACCATTGAGCGACAGGGACTAGTTGCCCAATGGTTAGGTGACTTGGCCACGGTCATCCAACGGAGTCACCCAACTGTGGAGTGGCATGTGGTCAAAACTGTAAAAAAAATAAAAAACATATATAATACTATAATTTGAAGTTTAAAATTGTTTATTAAAAAAATCCTCAGAAGAAGCTGCTCGTTCATGCCTGTACTCATGCAAAGGGTAAAAACCCACCAAAACGTTCCATACGGCTCCACCAGTTGCTACGAAGAAGTATATTACTCAATGATCAAACATTTTGTTGTGAACATTTTAAATATATGACCAAATTGTGACAAAACTAAGAAAGTACCTGCAAGCACCCTCAGAAGCATATAGATCTATTCTTTTTAGCTTATCGGCTTTCAGTTCATTCATATAAATACTGAAATACTTGCACTAAAACCGAAAGATATAAACCACATTCTAACAGAACATGCCTTATATAAAGTGGCACGGTGCTTTTCTTGCCCGTGCGATCAGCAACGACATCACAACAATTCATGGTAGCTCGTGCCGTTTGACCACACCACGAATCACTCCTGGTTCACGACCCGGCAGTTCTCCCTGACCTCGCCGTCGTCACCGGTGAGCGGGCTTATGTTGCCCATCTTCACCATGGCCTCGCCGAAGTCCTCCCAGAACTTGCTCGGGTTCTCGCTGTAGTACTGCACCAGGCCGTCGCTGTCGCCCCCGTCGCCTTGGTACAGCTGCTTGTCCGAGTGCAGCAGCGCGCGACCCTGCATGAGGCCCTGGTAGTAGTCCGTGTCCATGGTCGTCGGCGTGTCGTCGAACGAGGCTAGCGCGTCGTCGTCGCCGGCTATCGGGCACTGCTCTTCGAGGGACGCAGCGTAGGCCGGGTCCAGCGTGTCGGTCTCGTTGTAGAGCCGGCTGCGGAAGAACAAGCACCGGGAGTAGCCGAGCGTGTGGCGCGGACAAGACGACGAGGTCGCCGAGGAGAGGCCGAGGACCGGAAGCTGTCGAGCAGCTCCGGGAAGTCCATGGACGGGTTCGGGATGTCGTTGTTGGCGTCGTCGATGCTCGCCGTCGTCCCGTCGCGTCGGCCGAGGAGCACGTCGTACGAGGTTCCTCCGAGCTGCAACCAATCATGCAGATCAAACGGGTCATATTACATTGTCATTTCGGCCTGACTAGGGTGGTAATCGGTTCGGCTGAAAAGCTCGTGGTTTATGGCTGAAAACACTGTAGCTGGCTGAAAAAAGCACTGTAGCTGACAGAGGCTTATTTAGCATAATTAAATTTAAAAAAATTAAAAAATATGTTAGCCCATTACGTATAATACAAACGAATACGGGGAAAAAAGAACCGGCAAAAAAGCTTAACAAAAAGTCAAAAGTTCAGAAAAAGACGAAATTTATGAATAGTGAAAAATAAGCCAGAAGCTCAAGCCGAATTGATCGGAGCCACCACAAGTTTGATGTGCCTTTCTTGGGGTAAAAAGGATGCTGCAAGTTGGCAGAGAAAGAAGGGAAAGCTAGACTGATCCGAAAAATATATAGTTTTCTTTGGAAGTGATGTTATCAAGGCCGACTAAATGGGGTTAGGTTGTAAAAGAGTTGCTTCTAAAGGTGCCTTTAGCCTTGCTTATCTTACGGTTAATGCTGTTTTGTTACTTTCTAGCTTCAATTGACAGTGTGTGTAATATGTGGATAAGTCTAAGTAACAGGGGTTTGTGATATGTTCATTAATTTCCCCTGTTTCTAACGGGCATCACCATTTTTTTTATTTTAATTTTTGCTTGGCAAGAATGATGCCTTGGTCCTTGAAGCAGATGGTAAGACTTCAGCAGACAGTAAAAAACGGCAAAGACATAACAATCTAGTTTTAGCATGCTCTCTTACTACAAAATGTTCAAGAGCCAAAGCCAAACTTTTGTCAAACAAAAGTTTGAGTACCTAAGTAAAGGCAGCAAGAAGCTATAACTGAACTTACTGCAACAATTGAATCGCGAGCAGCAACAGCCAAGATATCAGAGCAGGAGACAACATTTCCCAAGCAGACGGTGTTCACCGCAGACTTGATCGCATCGATCACCTCGAACCCTCTTGCCGACATGTTGTTGGCCTTCGCCGTCTTCTCCCCGATCATGTCGTCGGTGTCATCCAGCAAAACGGAGCCATCACAACCCTGCAACATTTGAACACAACATATCATCTGTTTGATACATATGGCTCGATACTTCTGTACGTCTGTAACCTGTAACATGCATGGAGTGGTTAGCTCACATTGACAAAGCAGTCATGGAAGTGCAACCGGACCAACGACCCGCCCATCCTCGGCTCCTTCAAGATGGCCTCGCCGACGACGAGCTTGATGGTCGGCAGCGCCTGCGGGCACGTCTCGCCGTAGAAGTCCGCCGTGAGCTCCCCGGAGGCCGAGGCGAAAGCCGCGGCCATGACGGTGAAGCAAACAAGAATTGACATTTGACGAATCAGGCTACTAGTGCCAGTGCTTGTGGTGACTAGTGTGATACTCGAATGTGCTGATTTGGTGTGTCATGTTGCTAGGATGGAGGCTGTGTGCTTATGTAGTCGTAGCTCTGTGCGATTGGCCTGTCACGATTAACCACGTTACCAACCGGTGTTTGTTTAGTGTTTAACAGACCTAATGCAAATCCAGACCTTATTAAGGGTGAAAGAGGCTTGCCAATGAAGAGACCAGTTTCTTGCGGATTTGTATTTTTCCAAGGGTGGGAAGTGCCCTTGATTTCTTGCGGGTGATGCCGACTTGTTTACCCTGATTTACCTAGACCGCGTTAGTACTGCACCGAATTGGAATTGTCTGAAAGTTTTAGTGATGGAACTCAATGATGTGTGAACATGAATTAGTGAGCGATTTTGCCACAACTTTGAGCGGAAATGCGGGCTGGATGTGCTGCCTCCATTTGTAGTAGTTCCATCGTGGCTGATAAAGTGACCTACTTGCTAGTCTTAGGGTATGTCTATATTGATTTTTATTTGGATAAACTAGAAATTAATATAAATACCTAGCTTTTTAAAGTGGTTTTCTCACTATTTTCGCTTCCGTTTTAATCCGAAGATAAGACAGAGGTTACATATGAATCACGTACCCCATTCGTCTCGCGCACATATCTCTCCCTCACTTTACCCACTGCTCGTGCCCTCTTTATAAAAGCCACTACTATTTATTTTAACTAAAAGTCATCAACCGTAACTAATATAAGCATACCTAGTCTTGTTCTTGTGTTTATATAATTTCCCTCTCGTGATAGCGTTTCCTATGATTTGGCTGTTGACCATGAAGTGAAAAAAACGTAAAATGAAGAGAAATTGCAGTATGCCTATTTGCAGATGACTAATATATTGAATTCCTGATCATTGATCTGGTGTATCTTCTTGGGTTTCAAATCAGAAAAGCTACTCGAGAGTTCCAGACACGAACACAGCACAAAAGCATAGTTAGTAGTTCGGGCGTAGGCACCGGGAGAGCTTAGTAAGGCTTAAGCCTCACCTCTCCCGGTAGTAACTTTATATATAGTAAAAATAGAGAAGAAAGAGAGAAAGAGATTAACAAATCTAAAGAGAAGCTAGCTCTCTTGATGAAAAGGTTAACAACAAATATGAAATTAAAGAAGATGACGACGAGGAAGAGAAAAAGTGAAAATCATAAAATTAAAGAAGAGCTAATCAATCAAAGAAAGAAAGAAAGAGAAATAATATATGTAAATCATAAAATTAAAAAGGAGAAGGAGTAGTAGTGAAAAATATAAAATTAAAGAAGAGATAATCAATCAAAGAAAAAACAAGAAAGAAAGTGAAATATATATGAACTTTCTTGAGTCCGGGGATGACGGTGGAGAGCTCGATGAACCTTTGGTTAATCTTCTCCTTCCGCCGCCGCTCCACGATGATGTAGTCCTACACGTGCCCCGAAGGCACCGCTGCCGCTGAGCCCCCCCCCACCGTGAAAATGATAAGAACATTGGATAGAGTGTGGAAAAATGCCGCATTTTGTTTCTATTGTGTCATGATTCAAATTAGCTTAATTTTAGCATGTTTCATATGATCTAAATTTCCATTGTCATTCATAATTTATATTATATCACTAATTTTGATATGTTTTATACATACGTGACTTATGACTACTTCGTAGTCATGGCGCTTTCTATTATCGAGGTACCTACTTTTTATTTCTTTATTTTTCATTATTTGTCTCCATCTAATTTATAATTTCTATATAAATTTGAAATTTTATAAGAATAAAAGACTAATTTTGTGTTAACTTAGTTTAGATCTATAAATAATTTAGCCCACTCTCAATTTTATTAAGCAAGTGGTAGTTCCTGAGAGGCTGAGACACACCAATATATAATATAATGTACCATCGAACCAACCAAGTTGGTGCAAGTGCGAAATTACTGAATTTCTTGCAGACAGTGGCGGATCCAGCGGTGAGGCGGGGGCTCGAGCCCCTACCGCTACCGGACCCTTGGAGCCCCCCTAAATTTTTAGCCATGAATGTATAATGTAGAAGGGGCTGAAGTCGAGCTGAAGGTACTTTAGCCCCTCCAAAAAAATTTTCTGGATCCGCTACTGCTTGCAGAGACTAGTCACCGTGCCAGTCTGCCAGATCCTCCTTTCTAACGGCTAACGAGTCTGTCTGTTATACACGAAAAGAAACTATCTGAATTACACGACACTTTATGCTCCAACACGGTATAAAAAATTCTTATCAAACAGCTGCCTCGGGTAGTTTTTCAGGTGTAGAAGTTATCCTAACCTAATGCATTAGCAGAAAGAGATGGCTGAGCTAAAATTCGATGGATCACACGTTTTAATTAGGCGGTCACTGAACAGCAGTTTTTAAATTCATATCTCAGTCCACAAGTATGCCGAAACTTCGAGCACTTTCTCTCTGTTTTGTTTTATTTATTTTTTAAAAAAAGTCTTGATTCTCAACAGCAATTTTCTTTTCTTCTCTTTTTTCCTTTTTGGTCTGCATAGGGCATAGTTTATTCAACTGGGCTTCAGCTAAAAAATTATCATATTATTCATATAGGCCCGAGGCCCAGACGCTTCCGTTTGGGCTTTTTGCAGGCCTACGTCGACCTTTGCGAATCGAGAAGCTTCCGCATCCGGGTTCCGGAGTCGCGGCCGACGAAACACCAGCCCAGACGCGCGTCTCCGCGGAGCCTGTCGGCGGCGGCTACCAACGGCGCAGCCGCCGTGCGTCCACCCCGCCAGCCATGGCGGTGGCTTGCCTCCCCCTCCGCTCCGCCCGCTCGCCGCGTCGCGTCTCCCCTTGGGGTACTGCTCCCCTTCCCCTCCAATCCTCGCCCCCATCGAGAGATTTCTCTTTGCCGCTTGTTATTTCGTTCGACTTGATCTGTATTGGCTTTGTCTCGTCTGAGACGTTGCGATTTGCGGGTGCTTTTGGGCTATTCTAGGGTTTCGATTTGGGGCGCGTGTGATTGCCTTTCGTGGTTTCTACCAATGGGCTCTGCTAGGTGATATGCTGCATCGTTAGTCTCTCCGCTGGGTTCGATTTGTTTGGTTTTGAGTTGATGTAGGGTTTGATGGTACATGCGCGTGGTGTGTTGTTGAGTCGATCTAGGATTTGTTCGATTTGTTGTTACGCAAGGTAATCTATGGTTTTGGTGCCCTTCTGATTGCTTATCGTGGTTCTACCACTGGACTCTACTCGATTATTCCGCTGCATCCAACATCTAGCAATGAACAATCAACATTCAAGCAACTGTCAGTGTCAACTGTGCCTAATGCACGTGAACCAGAGGCTAGACCAAAGTAACATCAAGCAATCAAACATCTAGCTCGAGAGGGGAACAGAGCAGAGTAAATCCTAAATCCTAATGCACTCGAACTAGAGGAACAGAGCAACAACTGTGCCTAATGGCCCTAATCTGCTGAACCAAATCTTGTCGTGAGTTTACCTTTCGCAGCAAGAAGCTACATACGACATCCACAAGCACTTAACATAAATATCATGTGTAAAGAGTAAAAATGCAACAACTGTAAGCAGGAAGTGTTGTTTGAACAATCGTGTAACTAAAAATGCCCTAGTTTGCATTGTTGCCACTGTCAGACTAGGGTTGTAAAAAGACTCGAAGCTCACGAGCTCGACTCACTTTAGGCTTGATTCAAGCTTGGCTTGAATTCTAAACGAGCCGAGCTCGAGTTTGATCTTAAGCTCGCGAGCTTCAACGAGACGAACTTGAATAGCTCGTTAGGGCTCAATTCGAACTTGAATATTGATGCATACTAACTCTTACAGAGCTTACTCGAGCCGAGCTTGAGCACAAGATTTTCTATTGTTGAAAATTAGTGTATTTTGAATTGTTTTTTACTATTATCGAGCTTATTCTAGCTGAGCTCAAGCTTTTCTTATTGTTGAAAATTAGTGTATATTAAATTGTTTTAACTATTATCGAGCTTATTCGAGCCGAGCTCGAGCTTGGGCCGAGCCGAGCTCAAGCCTAGGTTCAGGCGCAGACCGCAACTCAGGCTCGCTTGGGAGGCTAGGCTTGCTCGAGGTCGGCTCATTTACAACACTATGTCAAACTAGTAGTACATGTCATGGGCAATTGCAGTGTAACCAAAAATAGATAAGCTATAAATGTTACACCCTCCAGTTCACAAAAACAAGTTGTTTGGGAATACGTGCAGTCAAATATTGGAAACTTTGGCTACCAATATCTTTTTTAAATAACTATATTAGATACATGAAAATTATATATGTAGATTCGTCTCGAAAAATACTTTTATAATATTATAACTTTGTTGGGTTTTACAAATATATTATAATAGTAATTAGTTATCAAAGTTGTATTTTGGAGACCATGTCCATATTCAAAATGACTTGTTTTTTGAAATGGAGGGAATAGTATGTTACACCATGGAAAATCTCCATACTCCAAAGAATACTTTATGGTGCAAAAGTGTTACATAGCTATTGATACTTTACATAGTTAGTGAATAGAATGCACACCTGGAGAACAAAAAGCAGATGATGATAATGAGAGGGCAGCATCAATTGCTATTGCTTCGTCAGCACTCCTGACATTCACCAGCAGATCCAAATGAAATCATAGAACTAAATATAATGAACAATTGAGTTGGCCCTGAGAATGGAATCCTTGATGCCCTCCAGTTCTAACATATTACTCCTATCAAAGCAAATCTTGGAGAAGAATGCTGGGAATTCCTCTGCTTTTTACCATTCGCCACAAAACTTGAGAGCACTCATGGCGACGAGGACGTCGAGGAGTAGATGACACCAGCGCTCATGGGAACATTGCGCTCACGGGCAATAGGTTAATTAGGAAGTACAGTTAGTGTTAGTTTTGCCGTTACCTTTACTACTACATGCAGTCTAAAATAGAAACCACTTTAGAAAAAAAAAATGCACAGAATTGCCGAGTAAGGCACTTATTGTTCTTCGAAAACATGGCATGCTTACCCTTGTAATCTAAATTAGTTATCCAATTACTCTTTCTGTTTGACTAAATGACTTTAGAAGTAACATTGGGGAGGACTACTGTAATTAATATATATAGCTTTGGAAACAGCGAAATTATTTTAACCTAGCAGCATGTAATAGTGGTACTAGTATTCTGGCATCAAATCTTCCTGGCTAAAGCGATTATTTTGGGCTGGAGACATAACAAGGGCGAAACAATAAATACATTAATTAGTTAAGAGTAATTTGTTATTTTGTTTACTAGTTTGGTAGGAATATTTACCGTTACATCTTTTATGAAAAGGCATGTTGATTATAATAAACACTGGTTTTGAATTCCTAACTGTTAGCTTTGTTCAATGGTTCACCGAAGTTATCACATCCCATACTAATGTAGGATACCAGTAACTTAACCAATACATGCAGGGGATTTTGCATTGTGATGGTGCAAGTGCTTTCTTCTACTTTTGTGCGTGCACCACCAATCTCATGAGCTGCAATATATTTCTGCTGCATACATAAGATAGTTGAACAAACAACTGCTATATCACCGGATATGCATCTATAGCTATTTATGTCTGGGATACATGAATAGTTAGCTCAGTGGTCTGCATTTCTTTTTCTCTTGCATAATGTTGACGAGGAATAAATACCTAATAATCATATTTTTAATGGATCACAACTGAGCTATCGATAATTGACATCATTAAGGATATAATTTGCAGGTAAGAGAGATGAGATGAGGGAGAACCGTAGGACCACCTTTTCAACTACATGCGCAGCTTGCCAGGTTGGTTGCGATGATGAAAATAACAATCCACCATTCTCTCTCTCTCTCTCTCTCTCTCTCTCTCTCTCTCTAAGATTGACATTTTGTATATTTGTTGACATGTATTTTCCCCAGGGTCACGTGACGTGAGCCGACAAGGCAACCTCTAGCAATGACCGGGAGAAGCAATTGGGTGGATGTGAAGTTTCGGATCACACATCGCAGATAACCCAATGAGTGATAAAACTGGAATCCTGCCTACAGCAAGAGCCTACTCAATTTTATGCAGTAGTTAGTTTTAGTCTTTTAAGAGCGCTAGAGCTCTTGGAACGTAAGATCCTAAGCAACAGAGGTACTTGCGGTACACTAATGTATGCAGATATGACTAGTTGCTCATCTGCCAGACAGCAACGTGTTCGCGGCCTAGCGATGTTGTATAGCCTGTCACGGCCTTGTAGGCGACCTCAGTGTAGAGGTGATACCGATATCCGCACATATCAATTACGGCCAATGAACTGACCTGTTGGGATCCATCAACCGCACAAAACAACTGGTGGTGCTCCACTGTGTCAATAACAGCGTGTAAGGACAGTAATGTGTCAGTTACGGCCCATCTTGCGGCCAAAACTGCCCCATAATATGTTTCTTTTTTAGAGAAAAAATCGTACCTAAACGATGAATCGACCTGCACCTACTATCCCACATAAAATTGCGGCCCAATTACGGCCTACCTGAGCCATTAGAGGCCGAGTGACGTTTCTCACATCTTGGGCAACTGACGGCCCATTTATTATTAGTGGTGCCCCACAAATTGAAAGGGTCAGCCCTATAACGGCCCATAAAGGCCTCACGCAAGACATGACCGAAAACTGGCTCGTTACGGGTCGAGGCCCATTAAACTCAAAAGCGTGGCCCAATAGCGGGCCACGCAAGATCGTGGCCCAATCGAGGTCCATTTAGGAGAGGTCCACTTACGGCCTGATAACTGCGCACATTGTAAAAATATATTCGGCCCGTTAAGTCGTAAATGCCCTAAACCTAATCCCAAGGGCCACACGAGCAGAGGCTCAAAAGTATGATTTGCCTAAGTCGGGTAGCTACAATAAAAGGCCACGTACCAATCTAATGAGTTTTTTTAAGGTATAATTTATAACTTGTAATTATTTTTAAATTCTAACTGTTTATAATAGACAATATGCAAAAAAAAAATCATATACGATTTTAACCGATTCAATCCGCTTTACTTCCTTCTTTGCAATTTGGTGAAGTACCAACCGGGGAATCTACATAGCACATTACTACACCGAAGTTAATGCTTAATAATGCAGTACGACCAGCATATGTATAGAAAAGAAAATCTCGTACTTACAGTACACATATACTAGTATAGTATAGCCTATGTTTTGCCTGTTTATGCAAGGCCGCTGCAATTTGTGCTGTCGTATCGTCGTGCGTGTGTGAAAACTGAAAAGGCGATGGGAGTGGGATGTTGTATCCAACGGATCAGTTCACTGCTTCCTCGTGATGCGCGCCAACCACGCTCAGCAGTCAGCACTCAGTACGGCAAGGCTGACGCCGTGGCAATAATACAAAGCTGCGCTTGTGCATGGGCAACGGCCCCCACCTCTGCTTGTAGTGTCATGCGTTGCATGGTGGAAGCAAAGATGCTACGAATTATAGAGGCCCCATTTTTTTTTACTTTTTGGCTTCATTGAAAACTGAAATAAATAAAGTAACTTATTTAGATAGGTTTTTACAGTTATTTTTCTAAACAGCTTTTCAGATCTAAAATCATATGCTTGTCAACATCTCCACCGTCTACCGTCGTCATCTTAAAATTCGTAGAAAAAACCATTAGCTATATTTCAGGAGAAAAAAAACCGAGACAAAAAGGTTATTCCCCACCCACCCAAGCTATTTTTAGCAAAACTATGATAGATCAGTTTTTAATAGTAACCATGGGAAAGATGTTCAATGGCCAAAATTCGAATATGTAGTTCACAAAACTATATTACGATCTTTGTTGGGTTAATCTTATTGTATATGTGTTTTGCTCGAGTGTGTTCGAGTTCTCTGTTGTGTTGTCGTTACAATCAGTTTTTGTGTTATTACGACTAGTATTAAAGCTACACCGAGTATTATAGCTCCGAGTATTTCATAATCGTAATGTTGTAGTCGATAGTCATAATCGATTATCGATGGTCGTGGTCGATAGTCTATTATCGATAGTCGTAGTCGAGATTCAATCGTCGATAGTCGGCAGTGCATACTCAAAGGAGTACTGTGGGCGTCATACTTAGAGGAGTGTTGTGGACGTCATACTCAGATGAGTACAGTGAACGCCATACTCGTACGAGTACTGTAGCACTCGGAGGACTCGAAGTCTGTCTGTGGTCATAGCGCTGTAGTCATGGCGCCTGTCTGTGTAGGCATAGCGACCGTGGTTATAGTCGTGGTGGCCGTAGTCATGGTCGTAACGAACCGGGCGTAGTTGCATCGAGTACCGTAGACGTCATACTCGGAGGAGTTCTGTAGACGGCATACTCGGTAGTAGCCACTGTAGCAATCGTCAGCTCTGTAGTAGTTGGCCATTGTGGCAGTCAGGTATGGGCCGATCACTGTAGCAGTTGTGCAGCCAGTCACTGTAGCAATCATCAACGCGAGTGTCGTGGAATGACGTGGGTCTTCAATCAGTTGGGGTATAGCTTGGTATAGGCAGCATTGTGGTAGTCGCCAATCGTGTGGAGTGGGTGAGTGGCCTGCTGTGAGGCCCGGTTGTGTTTATATATACCATGTAAGTCTTTTGAAAGAATGAGCCATATAATAACAGATAAACACATGAAAAGGTGTGTTAGTTTGCACCGCAATAATCGTGCCTCAGTTCTACTGTTTCAACTTAGATATTAGCTCTACCTTGTTGGTCCCATCTCCCACAAGCTATCCATGATTGTGTTTGTGTGCGTTAGTCCACCGCCAAAGCATGCGTTAGAGAGAGACTGAACCAACACCTAGTGTACCGTCATAAACGAGTTACAATTACTGAGATCAGAGTTTCATGAGTGGTCGAAACAATAACCTCCCCACAATCTGTATCCATGAATATAATTATGGCTAACTCCCTAAGAGCAAGGCTAATAATACAGCCTTCAGCTGGCTGTATGGACACTTACAGCCCACTTATCAGCCCATTCATATAGTAGTTTCTGACCGGTGAAGGTCAGTATGACCCACCCCTTTCTCTCACAAAGTTTCTTGTTCTTGTGCTTCAGCTGGCTGTAAACTTACAGCCCACCTCTCTTCTTTCTCCTCCACCTCAACATACAGCCTACTAACAACCTCTTATTATACTTGCTCTAAGGACGCTATTGTTGATTGCATCCCATGAGATTGCGAACATCAACTGTGTTCTTTCAATCCAACGCATGGAGAACTCTCGCATTTGCACGGCTCGAACTGCAAGAAGTGACTTTTGAGTAGGCACGTTTTGCATCAAAGTCAGCTTGACAAACGATTACTACTACATTTGTACGTACTAGCTGAATATCCATGTGTTATTATGGATTTTTAAAATTTATCATATTACATGTTCTGAAGCTCACAAGTGATAAAATTTTTTAGAATATGCATACAAACATGTTCTAAAAGTTTTTAGATCCATTAAGTAAGTCAGGGAGGAGAACTGTGGCAACGCAGTGTTGCGGGGAGGCGGGGCGAGGAGGGAGTAGGGCAACCATCGGTTCCAATGGCCACCGTCTACGAGCGCCCGTCTCTCGGATCCACCAGCCGCCATCGATTGCTGCCTTCTAGATCCACCAGTTGCTGTCGCTGAGCATGTCTCTCGGATCCACTGGCCACCATTGCCGAGCGCCCTTCTTTGGATCCATCAACCACTATCGCCGAACGTCATGCTGTCTCACGATTCCCACCAGTCTGCCCCGGTGGTCGAAGGGAGGAGGGAGAGCGGAGATGGGGTGGTGGTAGTGGAGAGATGCCCAATGGGTAGTGAGGAGGGAGAGGGGGGATGAGGTGACGGGTCTGCGAGAGTGAGAACGTGGGAGAGAGGTCCAGAGAGAATGAGAGAACAGAATAACCGAAGGAGCAAATGTAGAGGAGTGACAGTTAGCGCGTGAGAAAGAGGATATAGATGATTAAAATTCCTGTGTTTAGATCAGACAGCTGAGAAGAGAAAAAAATACACTAATAATTATCAACTCATATTTAAGAGTAGAGAATTGTGTTTGCGAGTACCAGGCCCAACGGCTACCACGCCTCCTTGCTCCCGAGACACGAGGAGAGGAGGTGCCAAACAAACGGCTATCTCCGCTCCGGGTCAACGTCCGTCGCTAATAAAATCCAACAAGGAAGAGGCCACTCCCCGGTTGTCCGCTTTCTGCCTTCCACTCGCTTCCTTCCCCTTCTTCTCTTCTTCCTTGTTTGGCTCGTCGCCCCAAAGCCAAAACCCCTCCACGCACAGAGCCCAAGAAAGAGGAGAGGCCATCTTTACTCTCTGCGCACGAGTCCCCATGAACGGCGAGGCGCAAGACCAAGCTCCGGCCGCCGGCGCGGGCAGGGCTGAGATCGACACCTCGGCGCCATTCGAGTCCGTGCGCGAGGCCGTCGACCATTTCGGCGGCAGCGCCGCCTGGACCTCCCACCTCATCAAGCGCATGTTCGCGTCCCCAAAGGTGACTACTCTCCTCTATTTTTCCACCCTTGCCTCTTCGATCTCTGCGGGGCGCGGCCCCAATCTTGGCCCGTTGCCTGCCTGAATCGTGCTCTGCAGCTGGAACGAACTGTTTCTTCTCTGTAGAGTAATAGTGTATTTGCTAGAAGCAGGGTACTGTGTTAGTGTACAGTATAGTACTTTGGTGTAGTTCTTCATTAAATAATTAGGAGTGGCTGTCCTTGCTCTAGTGGTAAATGTACCTACTAAATTGGCATTGATATTTGTTTTCTCCCACTTGTTTGTTGCTACTTATCGGCCTGCAGAAACAGGACCAGCGTGAGGGGACTGAAGAAGAATGCCTCAATCTAGAGGAGCAGACTGCGCAGCTAGAGAAGGAGCTCAGCATCAAAGAAAGGGAGACGCTTGATGTGCTCAAGGAATTGGAGTCCACCAAGAAGATCATTGCGGACTTGAAGCTGAAGATACAGAAGGAATCAGCTGATGCATCAGCCATCACTGAACAGCCGTGCCAAACTGAAGTGCCCATTGCAGAACCTGAAGAGAAGCAGACTGAAAATGTTGTAACTGATGTGGATATGTGCGGCCCAGATGAGGAGCTGCAGCAGCCTCCCAGTTCGGTGCTAATGGAGCTTGAGCAGGCAAAGGCAAACTTGAACAGAACCACGAGTGATCTAGCTGCCATAAAAGCCTCCGTCGAGTCGCTGCATAATGACATAGCAAAAGAGAAAGTCTTGGTGGAGAGAAGCCGAGAAAAGGTGTGCTCCAACACATCCTTGATTTCTTCGCTGGAGGATGAGCTGGATCATACTACACAGAAGTTGCAGACACTAAAGGATCTACAGAAAAGGCGCGAAGATCCGTCGGACATTTTTATTGAGATCAAGAAGATGACGTCTGAGATAGAGCAGCTCAGGAATGCAGCAAATGCATCGAAATCTGAAGCTATGATGTTGGCTGCAGAAATTGAACAGACGAAGGCTAGCATTGGCACCGCTGAGGTGAGGTGCCTTGCAGCCAAGAAGATGGAAGAAGCAGCAAGAGCAGCGGAAGCTCTTGCACTTGCTGAGATCAAGGCCCTACTTAGCAGTGAAGCTTCAGCTGAAGATCTGCAGAGCACAGATGGAGTGAACCTTTCAGTAGAAGAGTATTTTGAGCTTGCTTCGAAGGCTCAAGAGGCTTTTGTAAGCTCAAGAAAGAAAATTGAAGCTTCAATGGTGCAGGTGGACGAAGCTAACCAATCAAAGTCCGACTCGCTTAGAAAGCTGGAGGAAGCTAAATTAGAAGTTGAGGAATGCAAGCAGGCACTACAGGAGGCCCAGAAGAGGGTAGATGCTGCGAACCGGGGGAAGCTCGCAGTGGAGGAGGCTGTTCGTAGATGGCGATCCGAGACTGGACACAAGAGGCGCTCATTCCATGACTCACCCAAGTTTAAAAATACAGCACATCGTCGCAAAGATTCTCATAGTATGGATATCATTGATGTTTCAAAGACCTCTCTGAAGCCAACATTGTCGATCGGACAGATATTAAGTATGAAGCTAATGGGGCCTGATGGGTATGACAAAAGCATTTGTGATGACACAAGTGAAACTTCCAATGTCTCACTTGGTCAGATTCTGAACAGAAGGCATGCAATTTTGTATAGCGGTAATACAAGTGCTCACAAGAAATTCTCGGGAAAGAGGAAGAAATTTGCGTTTACAGGACTTCCAGTTTTCTTGGCAAAACAAGCCAAGAGCAAGAAGAAGAAAGGATCATACTAGAGCTGAAGTCGTCGCCTTGGCAGGAAAAAGTTCTTGTAATGTAATGATAGCTAGTTATTGAGTGTTGACCCTAATTTCCATGCTGTATATTGTTCCTAGTATCTGTTTCTAGGTCCTTTGATGGCATGGTGGCTCCATGAAATGTGTACCAGGCTAGCAGCTGATGACTGATGTTGCTGTGCTAGGGTAGTTAAATTATACCATGTACTCTGTGAACATGGAAGATATCAATATGACTAATTGTAGTTCAGATTTCTTTTTGATAAACCTCTTAGTTCTGTGCCCTGAGATCCAAGTTGGATGAACATGAACCTCTTGGTTGAAAACCGGAACATGTTTTTTGCATTTGTGGACACCTTTGATCTTTGGCTTGTATATTTCGAAGTGCGATGCAGATCAAGCCGTCGATATGTCCGAGTGGTCAAGGAGACAGACTTGAAATCTGTTGGGCTTCGCCCGCGCAGGTTCGAACCCTGCTGTCGACGTTATTATCTGTTGTGTGGACTGGGCCTGTCGATCTATTTTGCAAGCTGGGCCCTGGTGCATTCTTGTGTCATCTTATACTGCAAATTTTCTCTCTTTTTTTTGCCATCTTTGTTCATGCAGTACCCCAAGACCCAATTACCGAACAGTAGAGATTAAACATCATCCCCTCCGGTTTTATACTACATCGCCACATCCACGACTCAAATCATTACTGGCTGCAATTTTTCACCAAGTTAGATGCTCGGATTAGGTCAAGCATGGCTGCAAAATCCCTTTCAAGACCGAAGGAAAGGGCTCTGCAGCCTCGTCCCATGGAAAAGCGTCACGAAGTTGATCACGTTGTGCGCATGGATTGAAGCCTGATGGACCGCCCGCCCGCCATATCGGCCATGGTCGTGGCGGGGCGCCTGGTCGGCCTCGCGGTCGGCGTGGAATCACGGGCGAAGGTGAGCTTCTACACCGATGTTGGGGAGTCCTTGAGCGATCATCACTTCTTATAGAAGTTGACATTGCCGCAGATCGATGAGGCTCTGATACCAAATGTTAGAGTGACTCGAGATCAATCATGGGTGAGGCTTGAATGGCTGGCGGTGCGGGGGCGCCATGCCTGCAAGAAGATGGCTGTGTGCCAGCAGGGCCACACCAGCCGCAGGAGAGGAAGAAGGAAGAGTAAAATCTGCTTTTCTTTTTTCTTACGTCTCAATCTGGCTCCCCTTATATGGGTTACCTCCTAACAATCAACTTCTAATTCAAAAAGGAAATCAATCCCTAATACCACATCTAGTACGAACTGAATTGGAAAGCAAATCACTAAACGTGGAAAGTTCTAACTCAAACCGGTTGGGACTCTAGCTCCTGTAGCGTGTCCGGCACGGACTCTTCTTCTGCCGCCTGCTTGTTTGTAGCTTGACTTGCTCGCAGCTGCCGCGCCCGTCCGCCTACAGCGCCTCGTATAGCATTGCCCCACCATGACAGCATGTGGGTGCAAATATTTATAAAGAATGATAAGCAAAGACATGCATGTGAGTGACTGCAAGAGTTACTTGGTCTGAGATGGTCAAGGATTGGATTTTCTTATGGCTTACTAATGGTTGTCTATATCTAGCTAAAAAAAATGTACATCTTACCACTTTCTTATCAGGTACTTCATACGTTCACTAAAAATGATGCTTACCTTATTATGACATGATTGTTCATACCTCATACTTTTATCACGCTTTACAGCTTGCTCCGTTTGTGAAACAACCCGAATGTTCAGAAAAAATTGAAATTTCTTTTTGATTTTGATTCTCTGAGCTTCCTAGCCAAATTCTCCTCAAATCCCAGCTTGCTTGCGCCCTACGTCCTTGCCAGATTAACCAGTCAACCCGTTTTCCCGCACTTCACTGTTCATCGTCAAGAAAATTCGCCGCCGCCTCCCGTTTTCTCTCCCAGCAGACATGCCGCCATCTTTAACCGCCCCAACTGCGCCTATAGGCCTCCTTGACGCCCAAGGTACCACCCCACGGCAGAAAACCCCTCCCCAAGCCATCAAACTCTCCAGCGCATCAAAACCCCTATTTAACGCCTTGAGCCCCCACCCTTGAGACGCACTGGTGTCCAGTAAGCCACCCACGCCTTAATTGCGCCGGTGATCCCCACATCGCCGGCAATCCACAAAAATTCTCAAGTAAGCTCAAAATCCGATTCTCCTCCTTCGGTCCATTTCAGTTCAATTCATTGCGCCTACAGTATCCTCAAACTCCCAGGAACTTGTCCGAACCATCTCCCTAGCTCGCCGAGCCTTCCTCTTCTCCGCCGTCGAAGTTCGCCGCTCGGCCGAGAAGCCTCGCCGTGGCCAGCCCTACCCCGGCCTTCCTAGCCCAAACCGCCGCCTCCCCTAAGTTTCCCTAGCTCCACATATGCTCAATCACCAGCTCAATGGCCTAGTTAATCCTCTGTTCACCCTACAGCCACCAAAAACCGTCCCGAGTTCATCGGCTCGCCGCCGGCTATTGCAGCCTCTCCGGCCGCCGCCGACCCCAAAAATAGGTTCTAGGAATCCCCAGGAGTCTTTCCATGGCTTTATTTTCCGTAGCAGCTCACCCTTGCGCCGTCGCTAACTCCCGCCGTCTTCCTCTGCTTCGGCTGCACGCGCGCAGGCGGGAGGTTGAAGACGACGCTGTAGACCTGGGCCAAACGCGCTGGGCGATCGGAGGCTGGCCGAAAAAGCGAAGCAAGCCGGGTCGCCAGCGCAAGGCAGGCCAGGCCGCTACCGGGCGCGAGCGTGAGCGGGCGCACGGGCACTGTAGCTAGCGGGTCCAGCTCGCGCGAGACCCAAGACCCGTAGTGAACAGTAAGCATTCGCGGTGAACAGTAAACCCATTAAAGTACCAGACCCGTTAGCAATTGAAAAGCCCGAAAATGCAAATAAATAGCCATTTTGACCATTTCGAGCACACGAGCCCATTTTCCAGCTCCATTTCACCATTTGAACCTCCCAAAAACCCTACACCCATTTTATTTGAATTTTCTTAGATTTTATTTCTTTATTCCTTGCTCATTTTCTTCGAACGTGGAATTAAATTATTTTCTTTGTTTTGCGTTAGCACCCGACGTCTAGAGTCGACCAATTTAAGAAGAAGGAACCTCGGATCAAGCTCAAGATCTGGAAATTGAAGAATACAAAATTGTCGAAGTTATAAATCCGTAAGACAAGTCACATGTCATTGATCATATTGAACCTACATTCCGTTAATTATTATTTATTAGAATTTTCATTATGCTATTTGTGCACTATTATTTTATGTACAAAGATTGTTTAGAATGACATGCTACTAGTTAATGTCCTACTACCCAAAAAGCCCTAATTAATTTGATGGCCATATTCACCTTGACAAAACTTAGTAATATTTAAATTATTATTAATGTAATCAGTAGATTAGGAAACTCAACAATATTTTTACTACTAAGAGTCTTGGCATTTTACCGATAGAATTTTAAAAGTGATGCTAGGATAAGGAAATATCACATGATGCTACAAGATGGCCTAAGCCTATGATCTTATCCTAGGGAGGATGCATGGTATAAAATGGTGGCAGTGCCGCGGGCACTGAACATGAGTTTGTGAATGGAATTAGCCTCGGTGAAAATATAAGGACTAGACCCTTATGCCAAGTAAAGAACATAGCAACCGCTCAACTACAAAACGTTGATTTGTCAAACCTGGTTTTAGTAGCTGATCAGATCGACTGAATATCTACATAATGGTATGATATACTATTCCAGAAGAGGGAACAGCCGACGTTGGGTTGTGGTATGGAAACGGCAAAACCATGTTCCACAACGGTAGGTTCCGCTCTGTCCGGCCGCCGTATCCCGGACAGAGGGTCCATAGTATGCCGGATAGATGCTACATAAAGAGATGAGCAGTGAAACAATCTTGTTTTCTCAACTTTGTCGCGGGAGTTGAGGAATCTTGTGGGTAAAGTTGGGCAGCTCTGCAGAGTCAATTACAGAAGTATTCGAATACACCGTGCTTCTGGTATATGAAGTTGTGTTTAATGGGTGGTTCCAACAGCAAGGCATAAGTAGAATTGGATATGTGGAAGTGTGTTAATCAAGTTTGAAACCCCCCAATACCTTAAGAAGTTTATGATTGGATATTTTATGTTTAAAAACAAAGTGTTTACAAACAAAAGTGCATCCACATAAAATAATGAACTGCTTTATCCCATTTCATGGCAATCTCTAATACATAGTTAAATAGCGTTTTCCATGTGACTTGTTGAGTACGGTTGATTGTACTCATACTTGCTAAAATTATTAACAGAAAACACTTGCCAAGAGGACGAATGAGTTTATCAAGACGGCCCCCAGCTATACGATATAGACGACGCCTGGTGTTAGGGTTTAGTTCTACACTCAGGCCTGCCTGTGGAGTTTCTTTTGGTAATGTATCTTTGGTTTGTATGCCCCTTTAGGTAAAACTTGGCTGCTAAACCTTACTTCTGTAATAAAGTTTGGTTTTTATACTTAAACTTGCTTTGACAATGGTGTACACTCATCTACAGCACTTGCAGCTGAACAGATCTGGGCAGTTGCGAGGGTTTTCTAACAGCCCCAGAAATGGGGGTGTTACAGTTTGACCCAACCAAGAAGAAAAAGAAGGTTGTTATCCAAGATCCTTCTGATGAGGTTGACAACTTGGCAGAGAAGACATAAAGCTTGGCAGGTATGTTTAAATTTTAATGTGCTGGGAAAAAGGTCAGTAGTTCACTGGAACATCTTTGTTAATTTGTATCTTTTTGTTCTTTAGTCACAGAGCTTGGTGAGCGTAACTTTACTGGGAAGAAGAAGATGATGATGAAACAAGTGAGTTCTCGGACACTTGGAACTAGATTGTGCATATTTGAGAACCAGAAACTGAACTGAGTCTTTACTTTGTTCATCATGCGAATTTCAGGTTGATCTTGACATATCTGTTGCTGACGTTGGAGATGGCGAAGACACTCTAGGTACAAGTTCATATGATTCACTTGATCCTTACTCTTGGTGACATTTGTTTGCTATATCTGAGTCCCTGCTCTCCAGATGATCAAATTGCATAGGACGAAGAAGGGGAAGGCATTGTGCTTGGAGGTGAGCCTAGGTACCCTTGGGAGGGAACTGACATGGACTACAAATATGAGGAGGTGCTTATATATTCGTTCACCAAACTTTTCCTTCAAGCATGCATCTTTGTGCGTTGGTGATTGACTTTCTGTAGACAACTGATTATTCAGTAGTCTTTTGGGGAAATTTATCATGCAAGTTTTCCAGAGCTTGTGTGTATGATAGTATTATGGTATCATGCTCTGACAACCATATCATGCTCTGACAACCACGTCTTGTTGTTCCACTATATGACTCACATGATGACACTGTTTGTTGCATTCGGAACATTGCGTTTTACACTATGCTTATTGATTTTGTTTAACTTTCCCCCCTTGTGGGTCTACTTCCATACAGAACTAGCTTTGGAGAACCAAATCACTAGAGCACCGATTTTTTTGGGTGTGTGTGAAATCTAACATTGGGTATTTTTGTTGCAGCTATTGGGCAAAGTTTTCAACATTCTACGTGAAACCAATCCAGATCTTGTTGTGGACAGGCGTAGAACCGTTATGAGGTCGCCTCAGGTTCTTAGGGAAGAGGCACAAAGAAGACAGTTTTCGTGAATTTTATGGACTTGTGTAAAACGTGGGTTTCACATTATTTGGACTGCACTTTGTGCCTGGTTATGATAAACTAATTCTAAATTATATATCCAGGATGCATATGCAACCTGAACATGTGATGATGTTTTTGCATGCTGAAATGGGAACAAGTGGATCACTTGATGGGCAGCAAAGGTTGGTGATAAAAGGAAGATTTGCTCCGAAAAACTTCGAAGCAATCCTGAGGAGGTACATCAGTAAGTTATCTAATTTCATTGAGCTTGTATTGTTTCCTTTTATAATCATTTTGACTGAACTGTTGGGAAGGGATATGGTGGTGGTTTAGCTTTTGTGCATGTTAGGTGCCTTTAAATTTCCTGAATTCAGTGGCTATCTGTAACCTGTGCAATTTCTAAACCTTTCAGATGTCATTTGCAATGGTTGCAAGAGCCCTGATAGAATTCTATCCAAGGAAAATCGTCTGTTCTTCCTTCGTTGCGAACAGGTAAATTGTCATATCTAGTTGCACATATTCGGTTACATCCAGTTTCCTACCACACGACTTGTCACTCCCTTGTGAAACATTGTTAATTATCACTATAATTTTTCGGTTCCTTGTATTTGTTAAATTCGTCTTACCATCACCTCATGGTTCTGCCAATGATGAGTTGTAACATTATTGCCTACATCGTTTGACAAACATTTTCGTGGTAAAAAATGCAACATCTGAGGCTTCAACAATGTTGTAAAATTGCGGCATGTATTACCTCCTATCAGTTTCACTAGCTGGTTATTTTTATTGTTCTTTAAGAAGATTTTGTTGCATGTTTTTACTAATGAAACAATTGCTTGCGAACATATGATGTTTTTAGTGCCCTGAAATTTTGGTGCCTCATTTCTGTGCACCACAATATAATCTTTTATCCGTTGTTTTCATTTTCACCCACCCACACTTTTAGCCTATGGCGAGTTGCAGAATTTTTTGCCTACATTGTTTGAGTAAAGGAATGTGATAGTATCTGCATAATTCTGAGGCTACCTTTCTTTTTAGTCATATGGAAACACCCAATGTTCTCTCATGTTAGTATCGTTTCCTTTTCATCATCTAAAGTTTTGGTTGCAACTCTGAATGAACCTTGCCTTTTTTCTGTCTGAGTGTGGGTCATCAAGGTCTGTTGCTCCAATCAAGGCTGGATTTGTTGCACAAGTTGGTCGCCGGAAGGCCTGAACATAAGCCAAAGCTTTGGATCGTCTATTCTGTGAGCTGCTATGGTGTAAGAATTGAATCTGCGCTCCATTTTGGTGACCAGTTTTGCACTGTGCCCTTGTGTGGCCACGTGTTGTGTTTTTTTTGGGTCATGTGAATGCAGATGAAATTTATCACAGGGTGGCTTTACAACTCTGATTGAGGGTGTGTTTGGTTGAGCTGTGGCTTCTGAAAAAGCTGCTGTGAGTTGTGGGCTGTGGAAAAACTGTTGTAGGTTGTGGGCTGTGTAAAAGCTGTAAGTTGTTTCGTTCAAACAAGTATAAAACTTACCTCCTATATCTATTTTCCTTGAAACAACTGTGAAACAGCTCTCTATTTTCACAATTTCAAAAGGCAGAAAGCCAAAAGCCAAAAGCAGGGTCCAATGTGCTTTCAAAACTGTACTATCCAAAAGTAGCTGCTTCTGAAAAAGTAGCTTCTAATTTCTACCCCTTTGGTTGGCTTTTGGCTTTTTGGAAGCAAAAACAGCTCTTAAAAGCTCAACCAAAGGCACCCTGAGAATCATGGCTTTTCGTACTATTCAACTTGTACGCAAAATGGATATATTGTTAGTCTTGTCTCTCATGGAAAGAAATATAAAAAAGAGAGCAATTTTGCAAGCACAAATGTTAGACAGGGATACCCAGTGTGAAATGGTCGTGACTCTTTATCTAAAAAATTCTTTTGTAGATGAAACTACAAGAAGGTACAAATGGTTATTCTAGTCGGTTCTTGAAAACATTTTTCTTACTAGGATTTTTTGCATCCTCTGAAACTAGAAACAAGTATGCTATGCAGCAAAATAATTTCTCTCTGAACATCTCCAAAACTAAACAACAATCACTTGACCGCTCACCTAGCACATTCAAAACTCCAACATGGCAATCGACAAGCAAGCAGGTACCTCTGCAGCTTCGTCACTTACAAGTAACTAAGGTGCATCATCAAGGATCTTCAGTCTGAGAAAAATTGTACTACCACGAGGAATCTGAAGCTTTTGAATGCAGCAAGGATACACGAGTTCCCAAAATCCACCCCCAATTTATTAGAAAGAAACAAGTCAAACTTTTTGCTTCCGAATAAAGCTGGGCTTACGCCTCAGTCTAAAGATTTAACTACAATCTGATAATCCTATTGTCCACACGATGGGTCTCTAGCACAATACTAAAATTATGAAGTCCAAAAATAAATCCGTGGCCTCAAAGAATTTCCAGTTTACAGGTGTCGATTTTAAAGTGGACTCTTTCGCCACTACAGACTACCTGACATCTCTCCATTCCCTGAGGACAAGGGTTTCTTTGACTGGTGGATGAGAGTCAACGCTTTGTCCCCCAAGGAAGTGAAGCAAGGTTTGAATTCGTTGGTTACTTTAGGGGCTTGGATGTTGTGGAAGCATCGTAACGACTGTGTCTTCAATGGAGCTAACCCGAACATCTAGCTTGTGATTAGAACCTTCCTTGAGGAGGCTCATCTCTGGTACCTTGCTGGCGCTAAGGGTTTAGCGCATTTAGAAGTGGTCGCTAGGTAGATGGCTTGTTTCTTTCAGGCTTGGTCTTGTAGTTTTTCTGTATCGGGCGTGTTTGTAACTTGTTTCTTTTTGGGTGAGAGTGTGGTGGGTGGATTTGGTGTTTGTTTCTTTTGTATTCCCCTTCTTTTCTTCTTAATGTAATGATACGCAGCTCTCCTGCGTATTCGAGAAAAAAAAAGTGGAGCTGTACTCCCAACTCCACCAAAAAATAGTCCCTGATATATGTAGTTCACTGCCTCTTTTTACACTTTCGACCACTAGTACAACTAAATATATATAGAGATAAATTAAAATCGTTGAAAAAAACTCATTAGACTAAATTTGTATATCGTGGAACATACTTATGTCTAAAGCAAAGCTACAATTATAAAATAGTGAATTACAATACTGGAGGAGTAGGCCTCTGATACAAACCGCACAATGCATGTTTCTCCTATCTAATTGAGCAAGCTCATGGCCAAGTAACCATAGAGCCATCTCATTCTGTTCTTCGCTTCTATTTAGCGAAACATCGCTTACGTACAGTACTGAGCACAAACCAAAACAAGCCTAACCTAAAGTTTGCCAAACGCTACCAAAACCCCATCATGCATTGATTGAGTACTGCGAGTCCCTTCAATCAAGATACGCACGACATTTGCTTAAGTGATTCCACGTCAGCTCAAGTGACCCCAATGCCCCCAATGCCATCTAATTTAACCCATACTTTAGTGACCCAGCATTCTCAATGGATAATTTCCACAGTAATGTTTTTTTTTTGGAAAAGGAAGACTTTATTAATCCCAAGTTCAGTACATCGAGTTGATACACATTGTTGGAACAAAAAACTTCCAGCCTCTGCCTAAAAAGGCACACAGCTTAAGAATAAAAACAGAACCGAGCAGACTTTAGTGGCATTCAATCCTAAGACTAGATCGCCACCCATAAGCCCGGGTAAAGATATCCTTCGCCAACTGCTCCAACTGTCGCGATGCCACCATAACCGTATCGTGCAATTCCGGTCGTTGCAGTATAGCCCACGAACGGAGTCGGTGAGAGATTGCATAAATAACCTGCAAAGGAGAATAAGAGTTTTTCTTTTCAAAAACAATATCATTCCTGTACAACCATATAGACCA
This sequence comes from Dendrocalamus sinicus, assembly GCA_036346575.1. Taxonomy (NCBI): domain Eukaryota; kingdom Viridiplantae; phylum Streptophyta; class Magnoliopsida; order Poales; family Poaceae; genus Dendrocalamus; species Dendrocalamus sinicus. The sequence continues at coordinate 1,079,684 of CM070660.1, read as the reverse complement.
ACATGTTGCTGCTGCCCCAAGCAGTACTAATGATTTCAAATGTTTAGTTATTCCATTTAACCAGCTTCCGAACATATGTGCTACACTCCGTGGTTTGTTAACTTCAGAGCCACTTGAGAGAAACCCCAAACAGCTCGCGCGAAGTGATAATCAAAAAACAAGTGCTGAATTGTCTCATCCTGATGACAAAAACAACATGTCTTGCTACCTTTCCAATGACGCTTGATTAGATTATCTTTCGTTAAAACCACACCCCTCCTAAGGTACCACAAAAAGATCTTCAACTTAAGCGGGGCTTTTAGTTTCCATAGGCGTTTATTCAAATTAGGGACAGGTGTTTGAATCAGTGCTCTATAAAGTGATTTCACCGAGAATTATCCATTAGGTTGTAAAGACCAGTGAAAGTCATCATGTCCTTGTGTCAGCTGAACATTGGCTAGTCGTGCTAATAAGTTGTTCCATTCCGCCAGCTTGGGACCAATTAAATCACGTCTCCAAGAAAAATTAGGTGGAGAAGAGCCCAAGGCTTCCGAAATTGTGACAAATTTTGGTCTAACAATGTTGTATAAACCAGGATATTGGTTCATCAAACTATCATTGCCTAACCATTTGTCTTCCCAAAATTTGACTTGTGAGCCATCTTTAATAATAAAAGATCCATACCGGAGGAAATGTCCTTTTACCTTCAACAGACTAGCCCAAAAATGTGAATCGCTTTGATTACGATCAACTTGCACTAAGGGTTTAGATCCCAGATATTTATTTCTCAAAAGTTGTTGCCACATACCATCCGTCGTTAAAAGCTTAAAAAGCCATTTACTCAACAACGCTAAGTTCTTGATGTTTAAATCAGCTATTCCTAAACCACCCTGATCTTTTGGCTGGCATAGAATATTCCACTTCGCAAGTCTATATTTTTCTCTTATGTTCATCACCTTGCCAGTAAAATCTGGATCTAAAATAATCTAATTTCTTTAGAACCCCTTTTGGAATCGCAAAAAAAGACATCATATACATTGGGAGGCTACTCAAGACGGAATTTATCAACGTCAATCGACCCCCAATTGATAGATGTTTGCTCTTCCAACTACTAAGTTTTTTCTCAAACCGTTCCTCTACCAATCTCCAGTCGACATTTCTTAATTTTCTATGGTGTATCGGGATGCCGAGATACCTGATTGGAAACTCACCGAATTGGCACCCAAAAAGTTCCACATAATCCTGTCTAGCTTCTTCTGCATCACCGAAACAGAAAATTTCACTTTTGTGAAAATTAATCTTCAGTCCAGATAATTGCTCAAAAGCGCATAGCAAGAGTTTAAGATTTTTTGCCTTATCAACATCATGATCCAAAAATAACACCGTATCGTCCGCATATTGTAGAATCGACAAACTTCCATCCACTAGATGGGGTACAATGCCGTTAAACTGACCCTCCTCATTTGCCCTTCTAATAAGAATGGCAAGCATGTCATAACAATTTTAAATAAAATTGGCGATAAAGGATCACCACGCGAAGTCCTTCCTAGTCCGGAAGAAATGACCAATTTCATCATTAACATTGATGACCACACTACCCCGTGAATGAAGGATTTAATCCAAGTTATCCACTTGGACGAAAATCCCTTCATGCGTAGGGTTTGAAATAGGAAAGGCCATTTAACTTTATCATACGCCTTCTCAAAATCAATCTTCAAAATTACCCCATTCAATTTCTTACGATGTAACTCATGCACCGTTTCATGCAGTATGACGACTCCTTCTAGGATATTGCGTCCACGCATAAACGCAGTTTGAGTTGGACTAATGACTCTATCAGCAATTAGATTAATTCTCATTGTCGCCACTTTTGTGAAGATCTTAAAACTCACATTGAGTAAACAAATGGGCCTGTACTGCTGAATAACATTAGCCTCCTGAACTTTCGGTAATAAAGTAATCACCCCAAAGTTCAAACTAAAAATAGGCGACTCTCTGTGTGGAGCTCATAGAACATTCTCATCGGTCTCCTTTATGGTTTCCCAAAATTTCGATAAAACTCAGCAGAAAGCCATCGGACTGGAGCTTTGTTATGTTCCATATTGAAAGCTGCATTTCTTACTTCTTCCTCGAAAACGGGCGGTCAAAATATTATTTTCAGAATCGGTGACTGATTAATATCCTCTATCCGATCATCGATCGATTAAAGGAACTCTCTTGAGCTCACTAAGCAGATCTTTATAGAAATGTGTAATGTATTCTTTGAGATTTGGTGTCCCTCAATTTTCCCATTAACATCATCGAGAGAAAAAAATCCTCTTTTTCCTATGTTTACCATTTGCAATCATATGGAAATACTTAGTATTGTTATCTCCATATAAAATATCCTTGACTTTAGCCCGCTGGTAATATTTAATTTCCTCCTCTCTCAGTAAACTGGTAAGGTCGCCCCGAGACTGGGCTAGAAGGGAGCACTCGTCCTCAGTCAAATCCCTTACCTCAGCCGCGGTATCAAGGTCTGTGATAATAGCCTGCAGATCAGCCTTCTGGTGCTTATAGCTGCCACCAATATTGGAAGCCCAGCCACGCAGATGCCTTCGCAAGGCGCTAAGTTTAGTATTCCACCGTTGCACCGAATTATTCCCCGTCACCGACTTATTCCAGACCTCCATGACCCGCTCCTGAAAATCCGCATGTGTGAACCAACTCAACTCAAATCTAAAAAGTTTCACTCCTCCCGAGTACGCAGGTTGCCCCGTGTCCAGGAGTAGCGGAGTATGATCAGACACCCCTCTATCTAAAGCCTGAATCGACACTAGCGGATATTTGAATTCCCATTCTGAGGACATGAGAACTCTATCTAACTTTTCAAAAGTCGGATTAGGTAAGGAATTTGCCCAAGTGAAACGGCGACCAGTCAGCTCAATTTCCCTTAAGTTGAAGCTGTCAATCACAGCATTAAACAGGAACGGCCACCGATTATTAAACCTTGTGTTGTTCTTCTCTTTACTATATCTCATAATATTGAAATCCCCTCCAATCAGAGTAGGCAACTGATTTTGTTGGCAGGCACGAACTAATTCAGCTAAGAAATTTGATTTAAAGTCATCTTGACCTGGACCATACACTGCCATCAAAATCCATTTAAACTTATCCATTTTATTAACCAAATGAAACTTGACGAAAAAATCTCCTTCAATTATAACCAATAAGTCTAATACAGTAGCATTAATCCCAAGGAGGATGCCACCAGACCGACCTTTCGGAGGAAGACAATGCCAAACAAAATCGGTACCTCCGGAGAGTCGTGCCAAATTCGATTTTGACATATCTTGATTTCCTGTTTCCAATATAGCTATAAAATCTAGCTTGTGATCTAATGCTGCGTCAGCAATGTATTTATATTTAGCCAAGTCTGAAAGACCTCTGATATTCCAAAAGAAACCTTTCATTTGTTAACCTTTATTTTTTCCTTTTATCCTTCCTACTCTTTGATTTTCGAGGAGAGACCTTAAGATCACAAATCCTTGTGTCCAAATCTCCCTCATCAAAATCCACCTCTGAAACCTCCTGGATCAATTGTGAGAGTAAATCGCTCGAAGGTTCAGCGACATCATCATCACAGTTGTCCACCTGAATAGCGATGCAATTCTTACTATTGACAGTCTGTACCTTTTGTAATTTTCTTCGATCAATCTCAATACGTTTTAGCGCATTAATAGACATATTAACACTATCGTTACAACCGTTGCCTAATTTAAAACCGATACTTTGTAGGTTTTTAGCGCACAAATCAGAAGGCAAACCAACAAAAGAAATCGAAGAGGTCGAAATAGGTTTACCACTTATTTGAAACCGTGAGTCGGAAAGCGAGTGTGACATTCCGCTATTAGAGGCCACCATCTTGTTACCCCTCAGAATGTCCAAATTTCGCTGCGCAGTTCGCTTCATCGCCTTGGACATCATATTCTCATCCGCTGCAATAGTCCCATTGACTCGAGAATTAGAACGTAAACTGCGACGAAGACCATCCACAGAATTAAAGTTCTCAGCCATAGAATCGGTTAAATTGGAACTAGTTTTGCTACGATTTCTTTGTCTACTCGCGTTGAACTTTCCGGTGCGACCATCGCATTCACCGTTCAACGAGCTCATACACCCTTGGCACTAAAATTGGACGGTAGGCCCGAGCGACATCACCAATGTGAGCACCATCTGAGCAAATAAAAGGAGAAGTAAAAGAGATTTCAGCAGGAAAGGATGGATCACAATCCGCAAATGAAATCGAAAACGCATTAGGAGACGAGCTAGTACCTTGTTCCCGAGTAACCACATTGCCTTTTAGCAACACGACATTAGAAACAGTCTCGTCATTGGAAACCCCAAGTACAGACACCGGGATCTCTCCAATCAACACAGAGGCAGGCGATGGCTGGTCATCCCCAATGTCACCAGATTGGAGCTCCGCCAAGCAATCGAAAGAATTAGCAAGGACTTCAACAGTTGAAGCACTAACCTCCCTCACAGACCGAACAGGAGTACTGCTGCCAGGAAGCGCAGGTACACCTGCACTGAGCTGCATCGGGGTCGGACCACCGTCGACAACCGCTGTATTTGAGGAGGAGCCAGGGTCATTTGCTTGCCTTTGTTTCTTTGACAAATGGTTACCACCCTGTCGATCTGCCGTATGATCACTCGCTCCATCTCCATCATGATTCATGGAATCTTCCACTCCTTGAACAGGGATAGCGGGAATAAACTTATCACTCTCCAAAGTGAAAGTAATATCATACCCAAACAACCCAAAAACAGTATCGGGCTTCACAGGTAGCAACGCTCTATCCATCATTCCAACTTTGATTCGAATCACACCCAATTTCCTGTACGTAAACATATCCACTTCAATGCTCTTGCCAATAGCCATTCCCAGTGCCCAAAAACCCAAGTAATGTCTCCAAATATGCGGCACCCCCGAGACATGCACCCAAACCTCATCAAGCTGGTAGGCAGGCACCACATCACCATTGGTCTGCCATGCTGACACCAATAAAGTTACCCCATGATTTTTCAGCTTGAACTCAATATCAGACATCCTCTGTAATTCATCTTCCGATGGGAAGACAACTAAAAAGGAATCATCCTCATGAGGTAAAGCCTCCCAATTCCAATCAGACCGAGCAAGCCTTGCCAACTCATCCTATACCACTGCAGCAGCAAGGGATCCACCCGAGATTGCCACCAACGCAGTGGGCGACAAGACTAAATCTTCTTGCTTCAGGTCAAAATCAGGCATACCATAAAAACATAGACCATCTTTAGCATAACCATACATTTGAGTGCTCGGTTTAGGCAACTTGAGAATCGGGCATCTGATTGGCAAATGATTATTCTTCTTATTGCAAATGTAACAATCAAGATTCACCTTGCATACCTCCGCCAAATGCCCGGTCGTCTTGCATCTAAAGCAGTGAGGCGGCCTTGGTTTCTTAGCCTTGATCGCACCCCCCTCAATAGGAACAGCATGCTGATGATCATCACCCAACCCTGGTGCAGCTTCATGCTGCCGCGGCTGAGGAACTTCAGGTTGCTTTGACTGATACCTCTGCGAGCCATGGCCGAAACCACGAGCAGGACCAATCGACCTCCCGGATTGATGACGGCCCCCTACCGCCCGGCTGGGGTAAGGCGGACGAACCTACGGCTGCCCATATCCATCCAGCTGGAATCCCCCATGTCCCTGTACGTAACCCTGACCAGGCATCGCCAGAGCGAAACCACGCGGAGGTGGACCGCCGCTGCGAGGAGGAGGAGCGCGCGGAAACGCGCCGTCTCCGCGAGGGGGATGGCCACGTCCTCGAGGCGGCGGCACATGGTTCCGCGTCGGCGCTCGATTCACCGGCGGACGGGAGGCCATCCCCGCGTAGGAAGGCCGAGCACCGGAGGGATCGGGAAACCGCGAAGAAGGCTGAGCGTACGGAACACACACACGACGGCAACCCGGAACGACGGTCCGGGGACCAATGCGAGGTCTGTAAACCCTAGCCGAGGCGTATAACCGGGCCCGTTCGACAAGTCCAACCGTCTGCAGGTCGGCCCCAACAGCCCGCTCAAGCAGATGGGCTCGCGATGAGGAGAAAGTATATATTAAATGAATGTTTAGATATAACTATCCCAGTGGATAGTGTCTATGTATTATATTCAAATATAATTATTGTTGTATATATTGTGATCTACTTTATATTTTAATCTTGTAGCCTATAAAATATACTTCATAAAAGACCAGATCAAAGATCCGAATGAGCACATAAAATCTAGTTGGGCCCACAAAATGTATGCTATGGACATCCAACTCATCGCGGCAGGGTTTCTTCTTCCGGTGTTTATCTGTCTTGGTCCTCTAAAAAAAGTGATGTCTTACATGAGACATTGCCCTCACTTCTCTTCTCCTTAAATATGCTTTCACATCATATTCCTGCCTATATGGCAGGTTAATTAAAGATATGAACATCAGTTGATATAAAGCATTGGGAGCGCCCTAATGCTTTTGTGGTGACCCCAACGACTTCTTAACCTGGATCCGCCCCAGGCTCCACCATCGATCTACACCGCACTAGGTAGCTTAGTGTACGAATCAGACGATGCATGTAGGGGTGAAAACGGATCGGATAGTTTCCGTCGGATCCGGACAGATACAGATACAGATTGTGTCGGATCGGATTTTTTTCGGATAGTTCTCGGATCGAATACGGATACAGATTTTTTTATCGGATACGGATATGAATACAGTAAGCCTAGTATCCGTCGAATACGGATTATCTGGATAATAAAAAAACGGATATCCGAGGGGAGGGGAGGGACTTTAATTTTTATTTTTGGATTTCAGAAAAGCCTGGGAAATTCATTTAAGCTCAGAAAAATATGAAATAAACTCCAAAAATTCCAGGAAAATTCACAGAAGTTCCTGGTGACATTTTGGACTTAATAAAAATATTTTCAACTAATGTTGGTATTTAATTTTTATACTTAAAAATACTTTTTAATTTCAAAAGTAGACCTTTAAACTCCAGAAAATCCAGGAAACCAAATAAAAGCCAAATAACTCCAAATAATTAATTTAAAGTAGGATTTTTATAGAAAATCAAAATATCATTTTATTTAATGTCTATTTTTTGGTTTTCACTTAATTTACTTTCAAATCAGGCTTTTTCAAAAACAGAAAATCCAGGGCAAAACCCTAAAATAAAATTTAGGCAACAAAAATACTTATTTTAATTTTAATTTTATTTTAATTAATTTTAATTAATTTTTATTTTAATAAAAATCTGGGCTGTTACAACTTGATAGATGAAATGGAGGAATGAAATGTTCTTATGTTTGTTCAAATTGTTATCATGGCATCATGTGTATTCCATGAATTGCACGTTGTTGTTACTTATGTAGTTATGTTATGATCGACTATTGGGTATATTTTCATTGTGGATGAAAAGACTATGCTTGTTTAGATTTCATGAATGTTTTGACAAGATGAACTATTTACGTATTTTCGTTAATTTTGGATGTATAGTTTAAGAGGTTTTCATGTTCCGATAAATATTCGTAACCGTATTCGTTTCGATTCGTATTCGATCCGTATCTGTATTCGATATTATTCGTATTTGTATTCGTATTCGAGTTATCCGTATTCGTATCCGTATCTGAAAAAAAATATGAAAACAAATATAGTAGAGATATTATTCGTCTGTATCCGATCCGTTTTCACCTCTAGATGCACGTGCTGTACACGACCAGCTACTCACTCAGCTAGAGCCTTCGCCGCCCCCACCCAGCTTATCAATGTCTCAAATCAATTCGGATCAAACAGTGAAGCTAGCAAACGACCCCTACCGAACGAGAGACGAGCGGTCCTCGATTAACTACGTACACATCAACGAAAAGCAGCATGTATTAGCTAATGTCACGTCCTAGTCAAAACTATCTATATGTACGCCGGTCGGTGCGATAACATGTGTGGTATTCTACGTTGCACGCTGTAATAATCTTACGTAGTATAATGAGGTTGGGGAAGCAGACCTCGTCGACTAATTGACAGCAGTACGTAGACGTAGATACTTCAACCTTTGAATATGCACTTGAGATTTCTCGGGGAGAGACTTCACACCTGTCCACAGAAATTAAAACGTCACAGGATAAATAAAAAAAAGGGAAACAGATGAACAACTGGCTGACATAGGATCTGTTCTTTTTAGCTACGACTTATGACTTTTGGCTGAGGCTTATGATTTTTAGGCTATTCGTGTGAGAGATTACAAAGTAACAGAAACTTACGTGTGGTTTTTGCTGATATAAATGAAGTCGTTACAGTGTGTACTATAATTAACTAGTAGACCCTATCTTTAAAAAACACTCTGTTTAAAAGTTGGTTACTATAAAAAAAATTAAAAAATAGAAGTTAAAAGTTGTAAAAGAACATGCCCGTAACCATGTAGGCAGTGAAAGAATGTAACATGACTATAAAAGACGTCGGCAGAAGGAAATGTAGGGTTGTATGTACGTATATCTGGTATGTGAATACACACCGGCAAGTGTAGCTTAAGGCGTATCAGAACCGCAGAGGCAGAGCCTACCGTTTTCCCTTGTGGTGTGTGGTGTACTTAGCAGCGGTACAAGTATCACCAGTGAGAAATACAGGTACTAACCCAAATAGGAGTACGAACAGTACATCTAAATGCAGTAGTATATAATGGGTACGACTTACGAGAGAGAGAGACGAGAGCGAAAGCTGGAGTCGTAGAAGATGCCGCGGGCCAACAAGATTATGCTGTTGCAAACAGCTTATAAGCCCGTCTTGTAATTCTGTGGTTAGCTTTCGGCTGTAGCGACGGGTGGTTTTTTCTAAGTTAAAAAATAAACAAAATAGTAAAAAAAAAATTAAAAAAACACTGCTATATATTTAGAAACAATGCAAAATAATAATAAGAAAGAAAAAAAAGAAAAACCAAAATAAAAACTAAAAAACGAAATTAAGAAGTCCACACGTCACGTTTGCATAGCTTCTGGCAGATGTTCCGCCGCACGCCTCCCACCTTCGTTCCGCCGCCGACGGCCCAAACCGATAAGCGACATCTCGCGGTTCGGCCTGGCCCGGCAGTCGCCCCACCCGGCGAAACCGGCCAGGGTTTTCCGCCTCCCCATTGGGCGCCGCGATGCGCGCTTTGGTGGGCTCGCCGCGCGATCCGTTGGAGATTCTACGGCCCGGCTCGAATACGCTGACCCATATTCTCACGCAGGGTAAAAATAGCCCAACTGGTGGGGGATAGCAAGCACACAGTTCACCTTCACCCAATGATCGCCGGAAACTCTCCCGGCACACTGGCACACGCAAACCTGCCGACCCACCGCCCTGTTCATCTCCCATCACCCTGATGTCTGAACCGCCACGGTCTCTCGTCTGTTTGGCTGAAAGAAACAGAAACTTGCAATTATTGCAAGGAATCAAACGGAGGAGGGAGAAAGCTTCCCCAGCCCACTGAATGCAACACTCCGTCGTGTACCCAATGTGGTGGAAAGAGGGTACAGGTAAACACATACTGATCTTCAGTCCCAGTGATAGCAAGTTTTCAGGCCAGTCGTACAAACCTGGACGGTACTGGAGGTTATTGGAAACCAAACTTCAATGATTCCGCTGCTCATCATTTCGGTGTGATGTGCCGGTGCAAGGGCATCTCCAGTGGTTATAGCTAGCAACTAACTATAAGACTTCCACATCATTTATATATTACACACTAAAACTAACATTCTAAAGAACTATCTATAAGGATAGCTATTTGATGCTTATATGCACACACAAAATTTATAGAGGCTGTCTCGTTTGGCGTTATAGACTAGTGCTTAAGAAAGAGCTAGCTCAATTTTTTTGCATACTCTCTTTCCTCCACATAGGATATATGCTAATGTGTACATGCATATAGCTAGCTGACTCAGACCATTGGAGATGCCCTTATTAGGCCCTGTTTGGTATGACTTTACCATGACTTCATGAGTGTTGTGGTAGTTTTTACCAAACACCCTTTTGCAAACAAACTTCATGGATGAAGCTCCTTAAATCATGCTCTCACAAGGGAATGGGGTGGGGTGAAGCTGAAAATAGTAGCTTTCACGCTCTCTCCCTCAGCTCATGATTCTAGGAACACACTGCCCTTGTAGTTGACAGAAATTACAGCACTTTGCCACTGGGTCCCCACACCTGTTTCCTCTCCTCCCGTTCGCACTGATTTTATTTTATTTTATTATTTTATTATTTTAATTTTTTAATTCATACTCATTCAAATATATTATTTTTTAATTCATATGACCATATACAAACATATAACTCCAAATGTTAGAACAAGTCAGATAGACAGGGGCATCTTGGACAATTGCCTCTCTCGACCATGTATGAAGTGTTGGTGTTTGTTTTGCCAAACAGTTTTTCAAAATAGCTTTAGCTTCACCGGTGAAACTGCTCGTGAAGCTGAAACAAAAAAACAGCTTCACTAGTGAAGCTGAGATGTGCCAAACGGGGCCTTAGTAATCGACAGCTGCATTTGAGCCTGTTCATTTGAAAACTAGTTACCGTAGAAAAAATAACTTTTAAAAGTTAAAAAGAATAGATCTTTTGTCTCGAAAGTCCCTACGAGGTCTGCCATTTCAGACATTTGGTAGGTAAATACATTCATCAGACCGGTCAGTCAACAGATAGTTCAGCAACAGAAACAGAAACTTCAATAGTAATTTGAATCAGACAATGCTGGTGGTGAATTCCAACTATTGCCACCTTTAAGATTGCCACCGAAACTCTGTCACTTACATGTGGGGCCACCGGAGTCACTGACAACGGGCCCGGATGGCAAATCTGTTGCCACCCAAGTCGTAAGGGTGACAAATACATAAATTTTCCTAGAGTGCCTACATGACTGGTTGTGCTACTGCTAAGGACAGATATCTGCATCTGGAGGTGGCTGACCCATAATCACTAACCAAGCAGTTTGAAAGATCAAGCTTTGTAAGCTCAATGCAACTCTCAGAAATGGCAACGAGGCTTGCATCGGTTATCATGCTACAGCCCTCAAGACTAACTTGCTTAAGAGATTTACCAATGCCTTCACCCGGGAAGAAACAGCTACATCTGTGACCAGTAGTGTGGTAGACTACTGTAGGCTGACAACTCGGCGTTCGGCAAACTAATGAGCAAGTCTCATTATCCCTCCAAATTTTGATTCTGGGCCCACCACTGCTTCCATACCGTCAGACTCTGAAGATGCTGGAAAAGTGATTGGAATCCAAATCGCAATTGCTTACGATACTCCATCATCTCCACTGTGAGCCTTTGTTTGATGGCTGAGCTGTTCGAGGACAAAGCATTGCCAAGTTGTGCTAATCGAGGACAACGCATCGCCAAGTTGTGCTAATCATTCTTCAAGAGTTCTGGAATTATTGTTGCGTTAGGTTGGAACAGGTATCCTGCTCATAAGAGCAAAAAACAAGCAAATAATGGGTGGATTGGCAAGAAATGATGATAAAAAAGAATCACTGAAAATGAAAGAGTTACTGACGCTGCAAAGTGTCCATCCATGTTAGGGAGCTGTGGCATAGAATATACATGCAAACTTGCGTTTGCATTAGTACCTTTTTTTAACACATTTTGTATCCGTTGAACAAAACAGCTCAATTTTCCTCTGTCACTGTAAAGTAAAAAAACATATGAAACTTTTTTTTTCTCTCTAACAGATTGTTTATGTTACACATGTTCAATATTTTTTAGATCAACCTATACTTGTGTTGCCACCCAAATTTCGGCAACAACTTGTAAACAACATGCTTCTCTGAGAAGGAAAGCTAATAGAGCTTGCCAACGGTCTGAATTTTTTGTAACAAGTAAACATACAGTTGGTCTTCGACCATAAGTGCTAGAGGATAACAAATCCAAATGAACAACTTGCCTAGTTGTTCAGATTCATCACACCTACCAATTATTCCATGGATCCAGTTACGTAGGTTTAGTTTTGTACTCACACAGGAAACAACAACAGAACTGCATGAATTCTAGTTTCAGATGCTTTTGCGCAGCAAACTGTACAGCCTAAAGTATGCATCTTATTTAGCATGTTGCTACTCGTATAGCTGTAACAACTCATAAGTCTACATCCTAAGCTTGTATGCCACCGGCAACTTGTGACATATTGCTTGAACTTCGACAGAACTAGCGCCTAAATTGAATATTGTGCAGAGAGGACAAAGCTTTCAAATAACTCTGGACCATAGCAGCAGATCTTTGCTAGCGTACTCTCCCACTAAAGCAAAGTTGTCTAAAATAAGAAGCATAACTTCTTAGCTTTTAGCAGAAAGAGCGATGTTAACTATCCAAAGAACTTTTCTAATGATAATTTCTAAGAGTTGCAGATCAGAAGAGGGGTGGATTTAATCATGGTGCAGATCTAAACTTAACATGGCGAAGATCAATTCTTGAGAAAAATAACAAGTTTTCGTAGACAAAGCATTGTTCTTGGAAAACTTCGCAATCCTTGTGACTATACCCCGATTGTCGAGGGCTTGAACATAGACGACAACAAGCATTCAAATAAATCTTCATCAGAAGATAACACAGAAGTTTATATTGACATTACAAGGGGAATGAAGACGAATACCAAACAAGTAAAAACTACAGAAATAGATGAACGATTGGTAATTCCCTCAAATTACAAAATCTTGCTCTTCTGACAGTTTTTAACATGGTTGCTGCTGCTGCTGCTGCTGCTGCTTGGGTTGCTCAGATTGCCAAGCCCAGACTATGTCTTTCAATGCTGGCCTCATTTCTTGGTTCAAGACCTTCTGGTACTCCAGAGTATCACCATTTGTCTTCTTTATCTCCACAAGATGAAAGGTCGGGGTAACCTCGAATATCTCAGCATCAATACCCATAACACCTTTCCTTCCTGGCTTGGAACCTTCAATCTTCAACAGTCCACCATCTTTCTTTGTGAGCTTCAATCTCAAGCTCTTTGCAATATCCTCAATCTTCGATATGATGGTTGAAGCTGTGTTAGTAGATGTGAATTTGGACTCCCTCTTCTTGTCAGACTCCTCAAACATACCAGAGAGGTCAAGTCCGCCTGAAAGAGAAATTATATCAAACGCATTCAAGTTGGTGGGCTTCCTTTGTTCTTGCTGCTTGCCCTCCATTGTTGTGTTGCTACTCAAGGAATCAAAAGCTGCACTCATGTCAACAGGAATGGCATCCTTTGTTTGTAAATTATATCTGAGTAGCTTTGCATCTAGACCCTTCCTGAACCAAGGATTTTCCATGATTTTTTCAATTGAGATCCTTGTACTGGGGTTAGGATCAAGAATCCTTAGTAGAAGCCTTCGAACATCTGTAGAAAACCAACCCGGACATTTGAATTCTGCTTTCCCAATCTTCTTATACATATCCACCAAGTTCTTATCATGGAACGGGAGATACCCAGCCAATAGCACAAAAAGGATCACCCCACAAGACCATATGTCAGCCTTCGCGCCGTCATAACCTTTTCTACTGATCACTTCTGGAGCAACATAAGCAGGTGTGCCACAGGTTGTGTGCAGCAACCCGTCTTGCCTTTTGCATTCAGCAAGAGCACTTAGACCGAAATCTGAAACTTTCAGGTTGCTGTTCTCATCAAGAAGAAGATTTTCTGGCTTCAAATCACGGTGATAGACGCCCCTGCTATGACAAAAGTCAACAGCGCAAATCAGCTGTTGGAAGTACTTCCTTGCAGCATCTTCCTTAAGTCTTCCTCTTCGAACTTTGTTAAACAGCTCTCCGCCCTTCACGTGCTCCAACACAAAATATATCCTGGTTTTGGTAGCCATAACCTCGTATAACTGCACAATGTTTGGATGCCTCACCAACTTCATCACAGAAATCTCTCGTTTGATCTGATCAATGAGCCCAACTTTCAAAACCTTCTCTTTGTCGATCACCTTGATGGCAACACTCTGTGAAGTCTCAGTGTTGCGGGCATGATAAACCTTGGCAAAGGTTCCTTGCCCAAGTAATTTTCCAATCTCGTACTTTTGCCTCACAAAATTTCCTTTCTGCTCTACCATCATGCCAGATGTATACTATCAATATATGTACACAGAAAGCAGTGATCCCAAACCTTGAAGTGGGGTAACAAGGAGGCTGCAACTGTTAGATGACTTCAACCGTCTCCGCCGAGGTGGTGATCTAAGATGACGGTTGAGCTGCCACGTCGAGCCCCATTGTGCGAAAGCACATGGAGCAAGAGTTGTGTATATTGGTGTGCTCCAATGTCATCAAGAGCTACCAAAGCAGAAATATGGCTGGCTACCCAGCCTATTCCCTCACAAGGTAGCTCACTATCACGCAAGCACATCTTTCTGCATTCCCTAAGGTGTTTCCTTCGTATTGTTTGCCCAATACTGCCAAAAGAAAAGACATATAAGGTTAGTCATAGAACTTCTTGGCGTCAAAAGAAATCCAACAAAACCAGAAGTTTTTAAGCAAAAGAACAAATCTTTTCCAAATACATGACAAAAAAGATATGTTCTTCTCATAGTTAGAATGCTTTCTATTGCCTTCCAATCAAAACTGCCAAAGATAACTTTTGTCCCTTAACCGGATCATGAAGGGCCTTAACTCAAATTCTAACAAACCGGCTAGTTGATCAGAATTTTCCCACACATACACTACCAAAAGATCCTAGCCTTGCGATATCCACATTTCTCACTCCCAAACCGTAGAGACAGTAGCATGTAACACTCATGTAACTAAGGAGCTAAACGGAGCAAGTGACGTGAACAAACAAGATTAAAAATAAATATTCCTCCCATAATCAAACAGAAAACTTAGATCTCGCAGCCCCTAGAGATCGAGTTTTACACATGCTCCTACATACGAATCAAGAACATCATATAGACCATACAAATTACACGGGAAAAAGAGAGGGGGAGGGAGGAAGAGTTGGTACCAGATCCCGGTGGATGGGGACGCGAAGAGGACAGAAGCAGTGGAGCTAGATCCCCTCCTTCCTCTTAGGAAATCTCAAGAATTCGAGAACGGCGCAAGGAGGAGTGAGAAGGGCGAGGAGGAGACGAGACGCCTGAACGGAATCGGCTTCGCCTTCGGCAGTGGGCGTAGCAACTTGCAGCAAATGGTGAAGCTCGCAGAGGCGGCTCCTTTTTATACGCGGCCCGCCGCACACGGGATCTCCGGGGATATTCCGTTTGGAAACCTCCCACCGCCCGCCGTTCTGGGCAGGTTAAATTACCAATTTACGCCCCTAATTAGTGGGCCCCACCAATAATTGGTGGCCCGTTAAATTACCAATTTACGCCCCCTAATTAGGGGGGCCCACCAATAATGTGGTGGGCTGTCTGCCGTTGGTTTATTACTGACCGTCCTTTTGCCTTACTGCCGTGCCTGGATTGTTTCCGCCGTCTGTTTTGCTCGGCCGACATGGAGTCTGTCTGCCACCAAATCAAAATTTGTTTGTTTCCCATGCTTCATTTTTCTCTTCACCATCGTAGTACTGCACTGTAGAATTCAGAGAGGGGAAGTAATTTGCAGTTACCTACCGCTTGTATTTTGAGTTTTTTTTAGTTGGTTTGCGAAGTATCATCACTACTTTCAGTTACTTCAGATTTTTCAATTACAATACCTTCTGTAGTTCTGTATACCCTGAACTGTTGCTTTGTTAAGTAAAGTGGGGCCACAATGCCCTTTTATCTAAACAAATTACTTCAGATTTATCTATCGATCATCTCATCCTTAACTTTTTATGGTACAGATGTTAAACCGCCAACCTTGGAAAAGCATGGAGTAATAATACGACAACCACGGAAATGCAGCCCCGTTATTATCCCAAGAAATTCAGATAAGAGTGAGCTCCTTGGCATACGTCTGAATCACCCACATGAGCTTGCAATTCAAGTCGCGTGGGAGAGAAATACGAATTGGTCTACTCGGCCGGGTAGCTAGCCACGCGCAAATTGGCTAGCTCTTTGCCAGCGATATGATGTGCAATGTGTAGAAAGAAAGTGCAAGGAAGAGACCAACACAAACAGGCATCGCTGTAAGTCTTAAGTAGAAACATGCATGTCATGGTCAGGATTAGCAATAGGAAACGTTGAATTTGCTACATGCGTTTTCTAATTAAAAGTGAATTTTGCTAAGCACAGTAGTATAGTTCGGTTGGAGTCTAGCCACGTTAGCCGCCATCCGGAAGCTGTTACTATTACTCCATTAATTTGTGTGAGTCCACGTGTAGGTCACCTTATATTATACGATGAATATTTAATTTTGCTATGTAGATGTCATCGAAGTTTAAGTTTAGTTTTGAAAGTTGCAATTTTCAGAGTTGTTGTTTGTTAGGGGTGGTCTAACCGTCGATGTACAATACAACGGATTCTAGTTAGCAATTATTTTTTCTAGAGAACATATTTTAGAGTTAGGCACATACGGTTATACCAGCCAGTGGTTGATGGTCTAACCGGGGTAGTCCGACCGTCATGGAGAGAACAGTCAAACTAGTGCTAGGCGGTTTGATCAGCAGTCTGATCGACCATGACACGACGGTCAGACTAGCTTCTTGAAGGTAGATATGTATGGGGTACCCTAGACATATAGGGTATCCAAAGAGGTTATGGAGGAAGACATATTTAGGATATTGATGAGAATGGGTATGAGTATAGTTGAGAGTAGATTGCCAAAAGGGTTATGCCTACAAGCTATGAGATACATGTGGAGACTATGTGTAATATAGTTGGACGAATTATGACCTTAAGTTTGACTCATGACTTGGGAGCTATAAGGGGTTTGAGTATGTGCACGTTATGTGTGTCGTTGTTTGGTTTTGGTGTATTGTATGATATATTACTTTGACTAACGTAAGTTAAGAGTATAAAATTTTTGCTCGAGATTGTTACTTGTTCTTTAGATATGTAGGTTGTTTGAAAACTATTAGTGATCGACGATAAAGAACTTAAACTAGACCAAGAGCTGAGATCCATACGATCAATTTGATGGATGACCATTCATGATTAACAAAGCATCAATCCGACGAGCTTTGCGTGGCGTGATTCGTAGCTTACATGCATGCATGCAGGGGCGGAATTGGGCCCCCGGCAAGGTGGGCTCTAGCCCGGGGCGTGAGAAAATAAGCAGTGTATAGCCCAGGTATTTTTAGCCCAGCCGGGTATTAACTCTAAGTTTGGCCAGTAGCCCAAGCCGACATCCCACCATCGCTGTCTCGTCTCGCGCGCCCGCTTACGCCCGCCGCGGCCCGCCTCGCGCGCTCGCGCTCGCTCTGCGATCTTCACGCGCTGCGCGCTGCTCCTCGTAACCCTAGCCCGCTCACGCGGTCACGCCCGGTGGCCGGCGGCAAGGCGCAACCGCTCGCGGCTCGCGCCTCGTCTCGCGCCGCCCGCCCATCTCGGCGTCGCCCGTCTCGGCACCACACCGCCCGCCCACCCGTCTCGGCGGCTCGGCGCCGCCCGCCTCCGGCCAGCGCCCCTCCTCGGCTCGCCGGCTGCGGCGGCGCGACCACCTCCCGGCCAGTGGGCGGACCCGCCGCGCCGCGTCGCCCGTCGCCACTCCCGCTCGGCGCTCCACCTCGCCTCCTCCGTCTCGCCTCGCTTCCTCCGTCTCGCCTCCCCTCGGCGTCGCCTCGCCCGGCTCTGCCTCCTCCTGCAGCTCCATTGCTCATTGCCGTTTCTCTCACCGTCGTTGGGGCCGATGGAGTGGCGTCGCCGGTGAATCAAGTGGGGTGGCGCGCACTCGGATGGTTGGTAAAATACTGAAATCGGTGATAAAGATGTTAGATGTGATTTGTGAAATACTAATATTGATAATTGATAAAGATGTTAGATGTGATTTGTGAAATACTATGCGGATGTGAGATCTTGAATTGTGATTTGTGAAATACTATGCGATTGTGAATTGTGATTTGTGAAATCTCAAATCGTGATAAAGATGTTAGATGTGAATTGTGATTTGTGAAATACTGATATTGATAATTAATAAAGATGTTAGGTGTGAATTGATAAAGATGCTAGATCCCATGGCAAGCTATGCGGGGATATTTCTTGTTCTTATGTGAAAATCCATGGGTTTATTCAGCTGATAAACTGAATATTAGTGTTTTATGTCTTAAAAATATTAGTGACTTGTAATGTATGCTTGTTCTTTATTGTTGTCTTGTTTATTCAACTGTGATGATTTGATCTGTTTGCCAAACAAGGGATAATTACTATAGATGAATTGTAGAGTACGATTTGAGGGCTTAAATCAGTCATATATCTTTTTTTCCTTTTTTTGGCATTTTCAGGACTTGTCTATCACTATGGATTAGTGCATTTTCATTGAATGTGATCAGTGCATTAACTATACGTATATAATGACAATGGTTTTGCACACAACTACTATTGTTTAATGTATATTATTGTCTTGAGTCAATCTGTGCCTTTCAAACCAAGCAGACAAAGCAGTTGGACCCTTTGAAGTATTTCTAGCCCCAAAGATGTCCAGTGAAGAGAAAGTCATTACGATCAATGGATTACAAAAGTTGGTTAGTTGCTTCACTTATATGTTATTTTATGTTTTCCTTGATACAAGACTAGACTAGATGCGGATAGATGACTCTAAAGTCTGAACTGGGCTTTTCCTTAATTTATGGATTAGAGAACTAGACTTCATGTTGTTCGTATTTATTCATACACATGTTTGATTTACTCTCATATGTTGTTTTTACAGGTTCTGGTTCATATTCAACTATCAATGAAGAAATGACAGGATAGGATAGAGCAAATCTTCATAATTTAGGTACTCAAATTGTATCTCTGTCGTGTTATATTTTTTATATTTTAATATTATGTCATGTTTTTCTTATTATGCTTTATGTTTACTTGTTTAGTATTGAACTCAAGTTTCATATCAGTAATGCAATTAGCCAATTATGATATACTGTTGTTATATCGTTGCATGGGTACAAATTAGCGTTAGTTTTATGTTGCTAGAGTTCAGCCCGGGGCGTAGCTGAATCCTGGTTCCGCCACTGCATGCATGCAAGCTGAATTGCTGATGACATTGCAAGCAGCAAGGTCTTGTTTATAGAATGCTAGAATTTTTGCTGATTCCTGCAAGAATTAAATTGTTTTCTTTTATATTTCTATATTTCAAATGGGTCTTTAGTTTCTGTGCAGAAATATTGCTTGCATTGAACATCAATCTATTATAAAGATTTTCAGGTGAATGAATTCTTCTAGCTTAACTCTTACATACATGAGCTAGTATCACCATCTGAGGTTACACTTTAAACATAACCCTAATGACAACATCTCCGACATAATTGCTTGGAAGTTAACTTTCATCGGAGAATACACAACGGCTTCTACCTATAGAGTGCATCTCCTAGTGATAGTTAGAACCATAACGAATCCTTTAGTCTGAAAAACTTGGGCACCACAAAGATGTAAAATCTTCACCTGGCTGGTCATTCAAAATAAGCTATGGATGACGGACCGCCTCTACAGATGTGAATCGTCGGAAGGCAAATTATGCATTCATTTCTTTATGGAGTCATGCTTATTTTCGAAGGAAAACACGCGATAGTCATAGGCGAATGTTGTGAGAGATTCAATTTTCGGATTTTCCGAAAAGGAAAAAGGTTTGTAGGCGCACTAAGGTTGCTTTCGCCTGCGAATGGACGGACACGGTGGCCTGAGCCGATTTTGTTCTTGCTTTAAGGGAGATATATACACCACTAAAGATCGAGCAAATTAAGAGTGACACACAGAAAACCTTCCTGGAAAATGAAGCCAGAGAGGGACCATCTTATGTCGTGATCGGCGAGGAGGATCCATCAACAACAGTTGGATTTCTCTCCGAGATGAATGGGACGCGTCGAATACAACCACCCAACAGTTTGTTCGTTAAGTCATGATTTTGTGTGAGCTCTAGCTTCCACTATCCAATGACTGACTTGTTCACAAAATGAATGATTGTAATCGAGAACATGAACAATTGGATTGGAATTCCCAAAGGTTTTAGAATGTAGCCAGCCCAACCTTTTTCAAACAAAAAAAAATCTCATTTTAACTCTGAAGGAATTTAATTTATATACACATATATATTAGGAATTGAAATATATTATATAATAAAAGTTGATGACATGTGTTTTACAATCACTATGAAAAAAGAGAATATACTAAAAATTCTAAAAAAAATATTCTAACCCTTTATTTGGTGGACCTTCATAGGATGGAGGAATTGAGAGGGTGATAATTGATAGGTATTCATTCGGTTATACCGGTATAAGCTACAGAATGTGCATTATAAGCATTTTGTATAGATAAATATTGTAATAATGAAAGAAAGAAATGATATAAATGAAAAATATTATGTTTATTGTTTTGCAATGCAAGTATTTGGAAAATAAAGTTTTGGTTACAAGTAACAAGTATTGGGCAACATAATGAATATTTTCTCTCTTATAATATATAATATTAAAATATCACAAATATAGTTTTACAACAATTTATTTTTAAAAAATAAAATCACACACACATATATACACACATACATATATACATATATATATGTATATACATACATACATATAATATATATATATATATGTATGTATATATGTACATACATATATACATGTATATATAGGTGTACATATATACATACATATATACATATATGTATGCATATATATATATATATATATATATATATATATATATATATATATATATATATATATATATATATATATATATATATATATATATATATATATATATATATATGTATGTATGTATGTATGTATGTATGTATACATATATATGTACATATATGTACGTATATATGTATATGTATATATGTATATGTATGTGTATATGTGTACATGTATATATGTATGTATCATTACTTGCAGGCCACCTTGCTTGTTAGGGCAGTCCTAATGGAAGAAACTGACACGATTTTCATAGCACAAGAAATCATCTATAGAAATTATCTTCCACAGTGGAGGTGTCTTCGAGTAATAATTATTTTCTCTTTCTCTCTCCCAACTCTATCTTCTTCCTCCAATGAGAGTGTGCCACGAGCCCCCTAGAAACTGGTGGTTTCTTCCCAATGGCGATTTCATAGTTTCTTGGTGCATTGGGTGGAGTGAAGACCTGATTTCTTCATGAGGAAACCGTTTCTAGGATTTGTGCTCTCTTTTATCATTAATTACGTTGCCATGTCAGCATTTTGCCTACGTAGCAAGTCATTTAATGAGGATAGAAATCATCATCAATACACCATTGGGACTGCCCTTAGTACTGATAAGCTAATTGAATTTTTCTCCATTCGTCACATGGTTGTCTGTTGCTAAAATTATGACTCAGTCGAACGATACGAGCATCTAAAGCCGGATAAAACGGTTCCTAGAATGCATGACGTATGTTTCTCTCTCCTCCTCTGATTAATTTGAGCTCGAATAACGGTAGACTAATTGCATCGGTAGGACTTCCAAGCTGATCGCATTTTCCACCATCACGTGTTTCTTTGTTGCTAGAAAACCATACTAAGTTGAATAATAGCATCACCTCTATATCCGAAGAAGACGAGATTTATGAATAGTAAAAAATAAGTTAGAAGTTAAAAGTTGAAGCCAAAACGATTATAGCCTTAGTTGAATAATAGCATCACCTCTATATCCGAAGAACCAAACGGCATTTAAACATTCCGTTTCAAAAACAAATGGCACCTAAATACTTGGCACTGAGTATTTGCTTATGCTATTTACACTTTTCCATAAGACAGGGGAGAATATGGTGATAACACTTAACCCTACATAATGCAGACTAAACACTCGAATTGCAGCTGTCAAAGCTTTCGCTGTGTATAGATCCCGTGACGCTTTCGCTACGAGCAAGGGGACCAAACGGTGGCCACAGCAAATTGACCTGAGTGGGCCCTACATGCCTTGCTCAACAAAACTCACCCACGTGGCAGCACCGGCTAAGCTGCAGCTCGACACCTGTACCCTTGGTGTGTACCCTGAGACTGACCTTCCACTGCTCACCATGACACCTCATGTCCTCGAGCCACTCATCCTTCCTCCGCGACCTTCGCAGTAGAGATGGCAATAGGTACCCGATACCCGAATACTCGCGTGGGTATAATTATGGGTAAATTTTCCTACCCGCGTGTGGATACGGGTAACCCGACGGGTAAATTTACACCTAACGGGTACGGATATGGAATGACAATACCCGATAGGTATTTACCCGTTGCCATCTCTATTTGCAGGCCTCGAAAACACGTCACGTGCACAGCGTAACCAGAGCCCTGCCATGAAAACTCGCTGTCGTCCCGCACCTCTGTCCCATGCCCTGTCATGTTGCAAAGAAGAAGAGGACACTACGTCGATTCGACGCTATGATCAACTTAATCCGAGAACATCAGTCATATGTTATACTAGTTCAGTGATTGTTGTTAGTAAACGGTCTAACAGATCTATGATGTAAATAGATACAAATTTAGTGGGCTAAAAATAAAATATAAATTTAGGAGATAAAATGACACAACTCTATTAGTTCAGAGAGTTAGATAGTAAAATACAAGCTTCGGAGGTAAAGTGATATAATCTTACAAATTTAAAAAGCTATGGTACAATTTTCACAAAATATGTTTTGATGAGTTTAGCGTCACAATTAACCATAGCTTAAGCAACTTTGACAAAGTCACAGAGAATAGTAGATACAAGATCAGAAATTCAGAGCACTGTTTTCTCTTGTTTTCTTCCTCGTTTTTTTGCTCAAGATAGTGTGCTCACTATTTTGTCTGTCAGAGTAATGAACAGAAAAAAAAAAGTAGGATAAGAGACCTCAAATGCCTGGATGCCGTGTTTCAGAACTTGCTCCAAGCTTTCGCAGAAACTTCTGCATACTGGCGATGCTTGGGTAAACCATTCCCTACCATAATAATGTTACCTAACCAAACATTAGCGACAATAGGAATCAAATTGGAGACTAATCATGTTCACAAACGTTGGACTTATAAGTTGATGTGGCACCATGCTTGTATTGGCTTCTAAAAGTTATTTTTTTTATAGTATCTAACTTTCAAACGTAGTGTTTTTAAGGCAATATCTACTAGACAATTGTAGTATACATTGTGACGACTTCATTTATATTAGCTAAAATTGTATACGAGTTTCTCTCTTCATATGACTTTTTATAAGCTGTAATTATTTATAAGAAAAAACTAATATGAATAGAGATATGTCGTGCTATAATGTTTTATTAGTTTAGTGGGGAGGGGGGGGGGGGATCCACCTGGCTTGAAAACAACACTGCAAATTAGAGAAGAGACGCACCTAACCTTGTCACTTATATCCAGAGCCACCAGCCAAACAAAAGGAATTAGTTTCCTACCAAAATTGCCATTTATTTTATTCCCTCCTTACATGCAGAATATGATGGATGGAAGACTACACAACTCTCTGTATGACACTACTAACTACATAATTGTTGTTGTTTAATGCTCCTTTGTCCTATGAGCTCTTGTGCTCCCAAGCAGCTACTAACTGGAGTAGGCTTTTACCAGTATATTCCATCACCACATGTTCAGTTGCATGCTGCACTGAATTCAGACAAGGAAAAATTGTCTGATACTTTGATTCAGCAAGAATTTTGCCAGTTTGGTGAGCACTTGTGGAACGCACCATTTTTGAGGTTAGTAAAACTTCAAAGAGCATCATGCTAGATGCCATCAAATTCCTAAGAATTAATATTGCCAAAGGCTTTATAATGGTCGCACAAGCGATCTAAATTGTAACATATCCAAATGACGAACGGAACACTAATTGTCCCACAATTGACATTATTTTTTTTAATTGTCCCACAATTGACATTATTTTTTTTTAATTTTGAAGTCTTCTCGATGAAACATAGTCCAAATTAACTTAATAACAATGTTGTGCTAAAGGCTGGCAATTCTATCTTAGATTCCACATGTGCGATAGTACATCTTGACGCAAAACTCGTAGAAGGCGATGGATCGACAAAGAAATCATCAATAATTAATCCCGTATGAATATCGCCAATAATAGGCATAACGGCTTGGATTATAACGAACTACACCTCCCACAAAACATACAAGGCTGACGACACAATTTTTTTGATAGAAGATGACGATCGACCGAGGCAGAAGATCGTCGATAGAGATGGTGCAGTACAACGTCAGCGCATATCGTCGGGTGGCGTAGGCAATGATGCTGGCAGACCTAACGTTAGAACAGTTGCTAAGGTAGAGCGTGGGCCGATGCTCAATATGAAGTTGAGCCACCAAATGGAGTTGATGTGAGTTAAAATCGCTAAGATTGCTGAAGATCTCTCGGTACAGTTTCTTGTATACCTAGCAAGGGTTTGAGAAAAACCTTAAGTGCACTTACATGATCGTGGAGCACTGGTCTTGGGAATTTCTTGGGTAACTTTCTTATGTGCACTTAGCAAAAATCAGAGTTTAAGAAACTAGAAACGACTACTGCCCCTCGCGACGTGACGGTCCTCGGAATCGATGGCCCTGTTTGGATACGCTTAAAATCCGATTCTGGATAGAATTAAGCGAGAATCCCACCCAAACGCTTTGATTATTTTTTGATTCTTTCAACCGCCGCGGTGGGAAAAATCAGCATTTGCATCGAGAATCCAAAATCACATCGCAAGCCCCATCAGGATTATTCAGATTATTCAGATTGCAGATTCTTCATATCGCGACTTATCAGAAAATCTTGATCAAATTAAAATCGATTCTCAGATAAGCGTATCCAAACAGGGCCGATGTTGGACTGCTGCTCCACTGGCCCACTGCTTCCCACCCGACATGGACACGATCGAGTTGTTTCACACGAATCCATTCCGGCCTTCTTAGGACATTTCCAATGGTTATAACTAGCAACTAACTATAAAACTTTTACATTATCTATATAGTATACACTAAAGCTAGCATTTTAAAGAACTATCTATAAGGATAGCTATTTAATGCTTACATGTACACACATAATTTATAGAGGCTGCCTCGTTTGACGTTATAGACTAGTGCTTAAGAAAGAGCTGGCTCGATTTTTTTTGCATACTCTCTTTCCTCCACATAGGATATATGCTGATGTGTACATGCATATAGATAGCTGACTCAGACTATTGGAGATGCCCTGATGCGTGGGCGACTCGACTCGGCTTCAATGATACAATGCGATGTCGAGGAAAGAGGTTGCCGAATATAAAACGCCCGTGGGGGTCGTCTCCAACCGGGGTTTTAAATTTGGAGATTTGATATCATTGGTTATAAAACGCTAGACAAATATAGAGAATCAAAAGAACATAAGACACGAATTTTATGAGAAAAATCCTTGCAAGAAAAACTATAGACTTAAGAAGTCGAAATTCATTGTATGATGAGAATTACAAATACAGAGAATATTGACGTATCTAAACCGTGCAACTACATGGTACATATATGCTGGAAAAACAAGAGTACCTACCGTAGAAGGAAACCAAATTAAAGTTGGATATGTCAGTCGGTGTCACGACGTGGTTTTACGTATATGCCGCTCAGCACCATGTCTGATGCAGTGTTTGGTACGGACACAGCCATATATTTAGACCACACTTTAACGTATATACTTGTGCATGTGTAGAGCCAGATGCAAATAGTAGGGCATCGCTCCATCGCATTACAATTTACATCGATCAGCAAGTTAAAATCTCTGCTTATTGTAAAAGCAGGGAGATCTAGAGCTTAAGCAGTAGCTCATGCATCATAGCACGTAGACCATGCCGACCTCGAGCAGCGACGCCGGCGGCACGCGCAGCACCACGTCCGGGCTGCGACAGTTCCGCCCGAGGAAGTTGTACCCGACGCCCACGGCCAACTTCTTCAGCAGCGACGACCCGGGCTTCGTCTGCACGTGCGAGTGCCCAAGTATGAATGCCGTGCCAGCCTCCCTCGCCTCGCACAGCTCATGCAGCTCCTCCAGCACGTGCTTGTCCACGTCGGGGCTCGCCGCCCCCACCACGAACCTCACCTTCTTGACCACCGACGGCGCCGCCGCGAGCTCTATCCCGTTCTGGCTGTCCACACGAATCTCGTCGGACGACGCGCCGTCGTGGGAGTCGTCGTAGTTGAGGCGGCGCCGGAGCGGGTTGCTCCCGATGACCGTGAGCGCGTTCTCGCGCTCGTAGTTGTCGGGCTGCTCGCTGCCGGCGTCGCTGCACCGGTACAGCGCGTCCAGCTTGATGAAGGTGGCGAGGCTCTCGGTGAGCTCCGTCTCGAACGAGTCCACGTCCTGGTGCACGTCGCGGTACCCGTACCGCACGATGCACCGGTACGACCTGTGGCCCGGCGGGCCGACGCGGCCGACGAGGTAGCGCTCCGCGGGGAGCACGTGCGGCACCGGGACGGACTTGACGCACACGAAGACGAGCACGCGGTGGAACGCCGGGAGGTTGGTCACGAAGCGGGAGAAGTTGGCGGGGACGCCGGAGGTGAGGTCCGTGTAGACGAGGCCGATGCCCGGGACGCGCACCATGCCGAGCTTGTCGCCGAGGGCAAGCAGCCACTCCAGGGTCACCTTGTTGTCCAGGTCGAACTCGTACTTCTTGATGGTCGTGTGGTGCCACACGAACATGACGGCGACCAGGATGAGCGCAAGGAGGATCGGCAGCCACGCGCCCTCCCGGAACTTGATCAGCGACGCCGAAAAGTAGAGCGCCTCGATGGAGCCGAAGAAGAGGAAGAAGACGAGGGCCAGCACCGGCGGTCGGTGCCAGCACAGCATGATCACCAGGGACGTGAGGCATGTCGTCACCAGCATCACTGTGATCACTGCCAAGCCTGCACAAGAATTCAGAAAGCAGCACGAACATGATGATATACTAATGTATCCTCTTCAAGAACAACAGCACATGTACTGCAAACGTTCAGTTACAGTGTTTGATCATGTTATGTACACTCTTGTTGTAATAATCAGTGATCGTGTTGCAGAAAGTTGTGAAAAAAAGAATGAAATTGCTGTCCGGTATCTGATAGGATAGGAAGATAATACCTACCAGATGCATTTCCCATGTGCTTTGTATCGCGAAATCCGACAGTTACTGCGACGCAGAGGATCATGAGCAGCCAGTTGATCTCAGGGATGTAAATTTGGCCATGGATTTTCTCAGATGTGTGCACGACTTTCACTCTTGGGAAGCAACTCAGGGACTGGCTCTGGTTGATGATGGAGAATGTCCCGCTTATGATTGCTTGGCTTCCAACCACTGACGCCAGAATCGCCAGCACAAGCACAGGCCACCTTACACTCTCTGCATTGTGCACAGGCAAAAATGCTGTAACTTAAGTGTCTACTTAAATGGTTAATGCAGACCAGTCATGACAAACTAACAATCATCACTCATCTGCTAATATATATGTTCATTAGAGAAGCATTAAGTACCTGGAACAGAGATGTAGAATCCAATTTGGTAGCTTGAATCAAGGTTATGATGTTTTGATAAATAGGCAGCTTGGCCCATGTATCCCAAAATCAGTGCAGGGTATACTAAAGAAGTAAAAGCAAGCTGCAAAAAAACAAGGACCGGATTTAAGATTTACCCAAAAACGTAAGAAATGTAACAAATATAAGATAGGAAATGAAACGCAGGACCAGTTATTTACCTGTATTGCAGTGTAGGAGAAGTGGCCAAGATCTGCAAACATTGCTTCAGATCCTGCAATGCCAAGCATGTCAGACTGTTAACTTCGTACCATAATACCTCATCTCACAACTGTTGCAATGGTAAGAAATGAACTTTGTTTCAGCTTTCAGCAGAGGCATACTATACTTCACCTGTCATGCAAAGCAAAATTCCTCCCAGGGACATCCAACCAGACTTCCTAGTCTTCTTCAGGAATTTGAGCATGTAACAAGGATTAAGAGCGTGGTAAACTTGAGGGTTCCAGTGGATGATATTATATAAGCCGAGTGCACTCATGCAGAATAGCCAGGCCAAGACTATTGGAGCGAAGAGAAATCCAACACGATGGGTGCCGTAATGCTGGAGTGCGAACAGGAACACTAGTATGACACATGTTATCGGAATGACAGCGTCTGCATGAGAGAGAGAAAAAAAACAGAAATCAGCATGGCAAGACATGTACAATGCGAAGTAACAGGTGATGGATAACTAACGTAGCCATATGGGTTACACCGGTATTTTTACCATTCTCTTTAAAACAAGCAGTATTTTTCCATTTAACAGCTCCATCCTTCTCTCTCTTTCAGTTTCAGGTTATGACAGAAATTCCTAAATTCAGACATGCAAGTCCTGATATAGCCCGGCTAGAAAAGTGATAAGTGGGACCTATAACGTATAGGTAACTGATTGTAGGAATAGTATTTGTAAACTAGGAACCAGATCTTCCAATTCAGGTAATTGTTTTTGTTATGATTTATAGTTAAACAGTTTGTAAATTTTGTTCGGGGGGTAATTCTCACAGATTTGTTTATAGCTAACTGACCTCACCAACAAAGAGCTGCCCAAAGCTTAACAACTTTGCTAGGCTATTGGTATCTGTTATAAAACGCATGGCAGAAAGTAGAGGATCAAAAGAATAGAAGACACATATTTAATGTGAAGAAACCCTTGTGAGAAAAACCAAGTATGCACGAGAGCCCAATTCACTGTGAAAGGAAGATTACAATAAGGAACTTCGGTACATCTAAACTATACGACTACAATGGTGTATATATAGGCTAAGAAATAAGAGTTCTGAAAAGAGAAGGAAACCGAATCACAGCTCGACGCATGTACCGCTCGGCGTCACGTCTAGCATAGTGTCCGACACGAACACGATGATGATCCAGATCGCACTTTAACAGTATCATTATGAAGTTAGTATATGGTATGTATGTGCTTGTGGTCAGTAGTAAATTCATCAGTTGCTTGTTGTCAGTAAGACAGTAACTCATATGTACGTGCTTGTGGTCAGTAGTCAGTTCATCAGTTGCATACAAGACCTAGCAAAACTTCATACGAAAAATCACTACACTTGGAAACTTACATTCATGCTGATCCCTGGACAAGGAGAGCTCAAGCCCTGAAACAGCTGAGAACACTGCAACAGAACCCAAAAAAAAAAAACAACACAAAGCCAATAGTAAGTAACTGATCCTCAAATTTTGAAGAAAAACTATCAAAGATTTTTTAAAAAACGCAGACTGAAGGTACCGGATATCGCCGGCGTGAGGACGCCGTCCCCAATCACCATACAGGTTCCAATCATCACCATAATCAGCAGAGCGGTCTGCAGGTTCTTGTGTTTCTCAAGCCACTCCTTGATGCGAGACTTGTTGGCAACTTCAGGCGGGCACTCCAGCTTGTACATCGAGAGCTCCTCATCGGCAACCTGCCTATTCGGAAGAAGGCTCACATTGGCGTGCCTACAGATCAGAGAGTACAGGGCAAACGTCCCTCCTGCCAGATCCAAATCCCAACAAGAACACATGAGCTCATGCATAAGCTTAGCAAGAAGATTCTGCACTGCAAATTAAGGTGAAAATCTTTCGGTAGGAAGAGAAGATCTTATGCTTCTTACCCTCGCCGTTGTCGTCGGCTCGCAGGACGATGGAGACGTACTTGATGAGAGGGATCAGGGTGAGCGTCCAGAAGACGAAGGAGAGCACGCCGAAGATCTCCTCGTTGGTCTCCGAGTGCTTGATGTCCTCGGCGAAGGTGCTCTTGTACACGTACAGGGGGGAGATGCTCAGGTCGCCGTACACCACCCCCAGACTCTGGTAGGCCAGCAGCAAGGTCGTCCACCATGACTCCCTCTGCAACAGAAAACACCATAGCACCCTGAGCAGCTCAGTTCAGCATTGAATCGAGTTGATTCTAGCACAGGTTTAAGTTGGAAAATCGCTGACCTTTCGGGGTGACATGCCTCTCCCAAACTCAGCGTCCATTGCTCAGCAAGAGACTAGCTATCCTCTGATCATAACACTACGCTCTCCTGCTCCAAAAAACACATTAACATAAAGCACCATTATTAGTTATTTGAACAGATTGAATCAACCAAGAACAAGATAGACATGTACACAAGCACACCTCGAAACAAGCAAGAGCTGACAATGTGAGGATAGTAGTACTAGGGAATCAAGAGAATAAAGCATAAATGCAGGAAGGGGAAAGCGCGAAGAGAGCAGGAAATAAGCAAGCAGAACTTCAGAAGGCATATATATCCAAGGCGAATACATGGTCGAGCCCCCGGGGATCACGAATGGGGGAGAGGTAACGGGGCAACATGGGCACGTGTGGTGGGGAGTAGCACACCTACAACTCAACTAGTGCTCACTCTATCATGGGATATGATGATTCAGACAACTGCATCTTTTCTTTACCAAGTTATATCCGCCTGTGTGTATATAATAAATTCATGGATGACAATGGCAAATTGGCAATATGCAGCCAAGGATGAATGAAGCTTTGGGCATCACCAAATGCACCAAGGGCGGTAGGGAGTGGAGGAGGAGCAGGCCATGTGGGGCCGAGGACAAAAGCATGTGCTCTCACATTCGCAGCACTGCTGCCGACTCCAGCAACTTTAGCTTTCAGAATGCAGACCAGGACAGCCTCCCGTAGATCACTACTGTGTTAATGGTGGGAATAATGATATCACGGCTTGTGCCTAAAAATCTCGTCTTTTCTTTTTGTCACAAACCAGTGAAAGAATTTAGTGAGGCCTAAAAGATCCAAGCTTTTTAGTCGGTTCTTCAGAGTTTGGCAGGAGATGGACCAAATCGACAAGAAACTGATGATGACGAATCAGTAAAAACTCCAACAACCGTGAAGCAAAGCAAGAGGCTCGTGTCATACTCCTTCCTCTCCATAAAATTGAGTGTGCTACTCCAGTCTACCATCTGTAAGATAGAGAAAGCGAAAAAATATTGACATTACTAATTCAGTGAGAGAGGCCTAAAGATCCAATCTCTCTTTCTTTTTTTTATGGAGAGTTGTGCAGGAACCGAAGAATTAAAATATTCTTATCTTTTCTTGCTGAAAGGAGGTGCAAGGGAACAAACGACAAGTAACAGCACAATACCCAACAACAGATCGAACGCCAATTTCTGACCTCCTTTTACAGCATGCAGGTAATGCAAGAAACGTATGAGGAATCAATGCAAGAAACTAACAATGGTCAGGTCAGGACAGAAAAGACTTCTTCTAGTCCCTGTACCGAACTCATTTATTACTTAATTATTTTTAGCAAATTTGGGTCCCACTCATTTTGAATTGTGTTTCTAGTTTATTTTTCACTATTCCTAAATTTCGTCTTTTATAGCTTTTTTTATCTTTTTTGAGCTTTTTGCCGGTTCTTTTTTTCTCTATTCATTTGCATTGTCCGTGATGG
This sequence comes from Dendrocalamus sinicus, assembly GCA_036346575.1. Lineage (NCBI taxonomy): Eukaryota > Viridiplantae > Streptophyta > Magnoliopsida > Poales > Poaceae > Dendrocalamus > Dendrocalamus sinicus. The sequence goes on along the minus strand of CM070660.1, from coordinate 1,048,219 downwards.
ACTAATCTGTTTTTTCTATTTTAATTTTTTTTAAAATTTAATTATGCCAAATAAACTACTATCAGTTATAATGTAATTTGAGCCATAAGCTAGTTTAGTTTAGTCCAACCAGCAGCACCTGGATCTATCTGCTGCACCACGTGTAAACATCTTAACCCCAAATAAGCGAATCTTTTGTGCTATCGCTGAGGTTTAAGAACATACGATCGAGATTGGCAGTTGGCGGCGTGAATGACTTACACTTTTCTTCTTTGTATATAATAATCTTTTCACTTCAATAGCAATATAGAATTAAAAAAATTAAGATTAATCTTCGAAGCCACATAAATCAACACAATAATCATTTATGGTGCAGAACAATAAGGAGTGTAAAGTAAAGTTTTCTCATTTGTACGCATTTCATACCTGTACCTCTTCGATCCACAATATTTTTGATCTTCCACCAACAGTGCTAGGTACACATCAATATCGTTCCTAGGTTACTTCAGCCCTTGGATAAATATCGATAGTAAAATATACTTCCGCTGTATACACAACTAAGAAGGAAGGTTGTAGATGTAGAGAATCACAGGCCAAATGTTATGTCGACTGCTTATGTTACCGAAAGGATTCATTCCATCTGTACTAAATCCGAACCTTATATTACTCGATTCTGCACCGAAGTTTGTAAACCTGCTATCGATATTTCTCCACTAGGCAGAATCAGTAAGGTGTCTTAGCATTTATCCTTTTTACGCTCTTCAAGTGCCAACGCAGTAGTTTTGCCTCCTTTGGGTTCACAAAAAATCGCTTCAAACTGAGAATTACAGGAAGATACTATGCCACCTTAGCAGGAGATTCTCTCTTCACCTCTATTCTCTCGTCGTCATCTGATTGATTCTTATGCTTGTATCGGGATACGTTGCATACTGAACATACATGCATGTTTGCATTATCTTTACGATAAAGGATACAGTCGTTCGAATATGCATGTATTCTTTTTATTTCCATTCCCATGGACAAAGTACATTCTTGGCTTTGTAGGTGGTTTTGGGCTACTCATTTCCCTCCAGAAATATGTCCGCTAAAAGACCTAATAGTGCCGTGAAACTCTTATCAAATCAACCATTGCCTACCTTTAATTTCAACAGTTCAACTATGGCTGACAACCTCGTGTATTTTGACTTGCAACATATGAAAAAAGTTTCTCCAAGTTTTCCATCAAGCCCCGGAATTTAACATACCCTCTCTCATCACAGTTTCCTTCTGTATCATGAAGCATCTGATCCAGATTGTCATCATTTAGCCTATCCGAATCGAAACCACAACTGACATGATCATCCAGCGGTATATCATTGACTTCATCAGTGATGTCATTATTACTACCTTCTTGTGTAATCTGCTTTTCACCATGACTGGTCCAATATGTATACCTTTTTTTGAAACCCCTTCAAATCAAGTGCGCTTCAATCTGCACTCAGCTCTTAAACATTTTTAGATTCTTACAGTCAATGCATGGATAGTACATATATTCCACCATTTTATTGAACATATCATCCTTGACAGCTCTTGTAAAAACAAAAATGTCATTAATGTACTCTTTACTCACACGGTTCCTAACGTACATCTAGTTTCGGTCCTACGTTACGCATATAACAATTTAGTATAACATATTAAATAAATTAATTACTATACTATATATGTATGATCTAAATTAAGTAGCTATATGTAGCAATAATAACTAATTAAATTAAATTAAGTAGAAGTAGACTATGAATTGACTAAACCCTAAATCCTAAACTATCCTAGATGTAAAATAATCTTCTCTCTACATCAAGCTAGCTAGATCAACCATCTTCAATTTTCCTTTCACCAAAAGCTATAAATGTAAATTATAATACAATTAGGAACTAATTACTAACCATATGTAGTCAAAAACTTAGTGGATCTATAATTACTCTTGTCAAATAATCTCCTTTCATCAAATCGCTTCAAAGCCCTGCCTCCAGCTCAAAGTAGCAGCGTAGATCTGAAATTTGAGATGGAGGGTCGACGGGTCTGTGCACAATTAATATAGTGGAATTACCACAGACAATTTTTTATACAAACCATCTGTGATAACTTAATTATTGCGAACAGTTTTTAATACGAACCTTCTATGAAGTATCACAGACAGTTCTTGGTAATAATTGTCTTTAATACTTCACATACGGTTTTAACCATGAACCGCCTGTGATATTTCCTCTTTACATATGGTTTTTAGGGCTGGCAGCAACATAGACAATCTCTAAACTAAAACTGTTTATGATTGTATTTAATACAGACGATTTTGGTGAACCGTCTGTGATGTGCCGTCTAATATGCGGCTTTTTGCAGTAGTGTAAACCATAAAATAACGAGTTTAATCTGTCTATTACCACTTGAAAATGTATGATTATAGCCACTCCTCTTGGTAGATAGAACCCTATGGGAAACACTCACTCATCCTAGTTTTTCTCTAGAAGGCTCAAGTGCAAAACCTTAACCTCTCACTCTCTAATGCACCCTTATATAGTGGAGGCTCACATGAAACCCTAAAATCTAGATACAAAGTAGATTCCATCCACTAACTCATGGGTAAACCCGATATCCTAACACATAACGGATTCACACATACATGCTACTCAGAGCGTTGTCTTCAACATTGGCTCCAATATCTCGAATCCATCGTCTCGTCCTCTCTAAAGTCTTCTTGACCTAATCCATTGAGGCATCTGCCGTGATTTTGCAAAACACTTACTTTTCCAGTTTTAGGCAAATAACCACTTTGCCCCTCAACCGATGTTTTCCAATTCCTTCGCCTCGAAGCATCATCTATGCTTCATCATCTTTCATGTGCCCCCAATGACTTCCCGCAAAGCCTCACACGCGTCTAAACCATCGAACCGTCCTCACATGCAAACGGGTCCAAGCCACTTAATGCGCCAGATGACCCGCTTGATCTTGACCACGTGCCCCTTGATTGAGTCCAATCATCTCACCCGGTTTTCATGACCACATTGTACCTTGGTTCTCTTAACCAAGTCCCGGTCTTCCTTGCTGTTGACTATAGTTAACTCCAAGCCACCTGCACAATAATAGACTAAGCAAACATTTTTTGGGCACAAGTTTCTTCCAACTCAATCTAAGTTAGTCTATAAAATGCATCATGTAACATATATGTAACCTTAACACAATTCTAGACCTATTCCTGGAACAACCCTCAACCTACGGCATCAAAATCGCCAAAACCGGTCTAACTATCATTGAGGGGCTGGTCAGACCACCCAAGACCGACCTGACCGTGTGTTCCATGCCGGTTAGACCGCGGCGGTCAGATTTGTCCCCATGAACCAAAACAACCCAAAAACACTAGTTCTAAAATTTCGCTTCAAACTAATCTACTTTCAACTGGATGCTCAAATTGCCATGTGGCATGTACCAAAATACTCACGATACGTCAGTGAATAATCTATATTTGGCTTTTCATACTCTTTTCTTGGTCTGACTGATTAAGACTGAAACCAAATCTCATTTCCTAAGCTTATCTTTTTGTAACTCAAACTTCTTTCAAACTGTCTTTAATAGTGTCATATACTTATCACAGTATCGGAGGGACGTTCACACGTAAAGATGACGGAGACCCTCCTGCTGCATTCTACCTCTACACTTGAAATCTCCCGTTCTCTCCGACCGGGAGCGAATTGAAGAAACCGATAAAATACAACTCTGATGCAACAGAAAGCGTTAAAACGGCCGGCCACGCAAGCTTCTCCTGCCCTATCACTATAATATTTTTAAAGAAACATACCAAGTACCAAGAAGGGAACAAACACATGGGCTATCTCCTCGCGGACCTCGCAACGCAGGTCTATTCTTTACCTCACAAGCCGGCGGCTTTTGGCTTTGCTACAATACTTAACTTTCAAACGGAGTATTTTCTCAAGACGGGGTCTACAAGTTAAGCGATCTACACGTTAAAAGTCCAACATCTGTACCAGCCAAAATCATAAGTAAATATCTGTCTCTCCGTAATCTGTACCGTAAACAATCAAAATTCAAAAATTTCAGCCAAAAATCATAAGCCATAGCCGAAAAGAACAGACCCGCAACACCATTCCAACTCTACGCCGCATGAACAGCAGAGAAGCGAATCGTATCCGGCACTCCCATACAAATAGCAAGTAGATAGAGTATTGGGATTATGGGATAGTACATGACATCGTCCGTTTCTTTCAAGGAATAAAGATTGTCCAGTCCAATGGTCGAGTTCTTCAAGTGACACCGACTGTCTGAGCTTGCCGGTAGCGGCAATCCATATGGAGCGTTAACATCAGTTTCATCGCCGCGCTGTCTCGGCATCATCGATCGATCGATCGATCGTTCGATTCACGCCGGCCGTGTCCCGCGCGATCCCGATCGCAGCAGCCATCTCAATCGATCAGCGTAGCGCGATCAACGTGGAGTGCCTGCTCTTCGGTTAGGCGAGACAAGATGCTGGCGCCTGCGCTGCATTTGACCGCCGCTGCCGCCGACTGCATTGCATTTGCGTGCCGCCGACGACAACATCACTCTTATGTTGCTCTGAAACGAAAACGTCAATTCAATCCACCGCCGTTTTTTTTTCTTTAAACATGTTTCACCACCGGATTATAATCCAGTCACCGAAAGGTCACCAGGTTTTCCAATCTACTACTGCGTCTCTTATCGACGGTGTTCATGATAAGGACTGGATTGGTATCGCAACATAAATAGTACAATTGACAAATTGTCGTATATGGTCTATTTTTTTAAAGTTGAAACTTATAGATTTTGATTGCGGCTTTTAAAAGCTGAAAAAAAAAACAGAACATATAAATCCTCCCTGCTCTCATCTCACATGGCTGAACAGGAAAGAACTGCATGCATGAACGGTCAGAATGTCACTTTCGGCGCTGTGCATGCTCGAACTGGGCAGCCACTGCGCAAATGGCTCGATGGTCTCCAACAATACCACGCGTGTTGGGGTTTGGTTTTTTTTTTTTTGGAACATGCAAAAGCTTTGCATGCCATTGCATTAATAGAAAAAAAGGTGTTGCATCTAGCTTAAAAAAACAAAAAAACATAAAGAGTTTGGCCAGCGACTAGAACAAGCGAGTAGAAAGAACAACTATAGACAGAGAAGGGAAGAGAAGATGCAACTAAAAAGAGCGGAAGAAAAAGCGCAGCTAGACTACGAGAAGAAGAGTGATAATGATATAATAATTTTCTAATTATTACGTCATCTTTCGAGTATACCTCTTATCAATAACGGAGAGATTTTTCAGGACGACCGTATGGTCGTAAGTCTTTCTACGACCACGTAGTTGTAAGTTACCCTGTAACCACCTTGTGGTCGTGGATCTTCCTACGATTAGTTTAACGATGTCCTACTACATCGTAGGGTTGTCTAGAACGTGCGTTTATTCTTAATAACCACATACAATCTCTCTGACAACAATCGTCGCATGGCGAACAGGCCACTACGCCTCTCTGATAGTAACTTCTATTAGACGGTTATCATCGAAGCGTTGAGGTGTCTTTTAGCACGGGACAGCGGCCACCGCTTCGTCAACTATATAAAGGTTGACGTCGGAACATATTGGATCAGGAAATAGTGCTAAGCATTTCGCATTATTCTTAGTCGTAAAGATCATTCTGAGCAATAGCTACATAGGGTATAAGGTTATTGTTATCATAGGAGAAGGCTCAAACTGTATAAAAATCCATGTGTCTCTACTCTACATGATCATACACTAAGTCTTCTAGAGTTTTCTCAAATCCAAACAAATCATGTTTTTGAGAAGAGATATAGGCGCCTTAGGGGGTCCGAGATGCTTGCGTCACAAACCCACACTTTTTTTTACCGCATCAAGAAACCCTTCCTGTCTGGTCCATAAGGTTTCAAAGTGGAAGCGACGTTTAACTGAGAGTTGGTTTTGGGTGGAGATGAGAAGCCGGTAGTGGTCTGAGATGGCCGTCAACTGAGCATGCATGAGCAGGTAAGGGTGAAGTTCTTCCCAGTCCACCGAAACGAATGCTCTGTCGAGCCTAGTTAGGGTTGGGTTCTCTCGCTCGTTGCTCCAACTGAAACGACGACCATGTAAATGTAATTCCTTTAGTTCAAGATCGTCGACAAAGCGTTGAAACTTCCCCATGAGTCGGTGGTGTAGGTTCGCGTTGTTTTTGTCAAGAGCAGAGAGGATCATGTTGAAATCCCCAGTTATGAGCCAGGGCCGGTCCTGGGATTTTAGGGGTCCGGAGCGAAACTAGAAATAGGGGGCCTAGTATAAATATCTAAATATAAATCTACATACACACATATATGTATCTAATTTTACCAACAAACACTTAAAATGCGTTATGTATTAAAGAAAAATTTATATAAAAGAGTTTATAGATATTACCTTAAAAATTTCTTCTAACATTTCTAGATGCGAAGTCATTGATGATGGTATTGATATCAATCTCATCCAATAATTTCTTCTCAATACATAAAGTTGCCAAACCGTTTAACCTCTCTTGAGACATTGTTGACCTTAAATGATTCTTCAACAATTTCAACTTTGAAAAGCTTCTTTCAGCTGATGCCACAGTCACAGGCATAGCAAATAAAATCCGATAAGCAATAGAAATATTAGGATAATAATCCGCTTCTCTGACAAACTCAAAGATCTCCATAGCAGACATTGGTTTATCTGATAAAGTCAATTGCATAACACTTAACTCAGAAATTAAATCATTTAACTCAACATCAGATGAACCATCTAGAGAGAAATTAGATCATTTAACTCAGAAATTAGATCATTTAACTCAGAAATTAGACTCATAGACGGATAGTATACATAGTATATATACTATGTATATGGAGGATTGGGGGCTCCTAAATTTTGAGGGCCCGGTGCGGCTGCCCCGCCCCCTCAGGGCCGGGCCTGTTATGAGCCAGGGCCCAAGGCATTCAACTCTTATAGTATGGAGCTCTTATAGGAAGAGGGTTTTCTCTTGTTCTGTGGTCGGTTCATAGACAGACATCAACCACCAAGTTGTATTGTTGGCCCGCAACATCACATGAACTATGACCAAATAAGCGTGAATCAACCTGCTAGAGATCGATACTGATGAAGTTTTCCATGCAGTTAAAAGACCACAGCTGAATCTAAAAGTAGCATTGCCATGGATGCCAGGATAGCACCCAATTTCGTTTATTGGATATAGAAAATGTTCGGCTGTAAGTTGTTAATTAGATTCCTGACTACGACGTCGGGTGTGTTTAAACCACGCAGGCTGACCACATTTAGAGAATAGAGGACAAGAAATGATGTTCACATGTCATTGCCCACGTGTCTTCAGAGTAGTTGGAATTCGACCAGATTAGGCCAGGTCAGATCCTGCCCCAGTTTGTTTTCGTTCTTGGTATTGTCAGCATTGTGATTTACTCGTGCAAAGCTAGCTTCCATTGAGATTGGCCTATGTCTCAGAGGCATCTTAACTGTAAACTCGTTCAAGAGATTTGCTGCATCCTTTCTAACAGTCACTCACCGATACCAGATGCATGACAAATTCATAGAAATTAATGTTATAAAACACACGACAGAATTCAAAGATCAAAAGAGTATGAGACATAGATTTAATGTAAAAAATTCTTACAGAAAAAAATACGGGTATACGAAGGTAAATCACTATTATAAAAAGAGATTACAATAAGACTCTTGCTCTTCCTATAAACTACTGAGGTATAGAATTTAGGAAATGAGTCTTACATGGAGAGAAAATTGAATCAAAGTTGATTGTAAAGGTTAATATTACATCTAATTCAGTCTACGTATGACCCTGACACCGATCATACCACATCTAATATGAAACGATACAATATACTATATAAATATAGTATAAATTCAGATCAAACTTCATCGAATAATGTGTTCATTCATCCCTCTCAAATCAATCATTATTCAGTCTCCATTCTCCATGTGCAATCCACGCCCATCAATAAATTCTACGTACTAGGAATGCTGAAGTCTAAAGGGCCGTAATGGCGTCTGAAGATGCCAATCCGGACCCGTGCATCACTTAACCAGTCTTTTCTTTTCTCCAACTGTCCTTCTCCTTTCTAGAAGCCACCACACCACATCGGCTGGTTGCCTTGCACCAAACCTTCAGGGTTCGTGATTTGGTCATCATGGGGCTTCATCCATGGTTGGCGAGGTCCATGCCAATTGACCGGTTGAAGCGATCGCTCCATATCTGATCTGTGTTAAATCGCTTCTGAGATCATGTGGCCTATATGGTCAAGACTCAAGAATCACGATGATTTAATTCCTTGCGTCACTGTAGATGTGGAAGGTCTAAAAGGCCATCAGACATGTTGGCCCGTCCAGTTCAAGGGCAGGGCAAACCAGGCAACCTTCTGATGTCAGTCCAGGATCCGACCAAAGCTTTCAGAAGACACACACAAGAATTGAAGTGTCTCAAATAGTCCAATCGTCGACGAAGAGGAACGGCATATATAGCAGATCCTATATATATCTTACTATTCCTACCTGCCTAGGTCATAGAATGACTCAAAAGTGATTGTGGATGAGTAGATAGCGCTGCAACTTCGCCACTGGATAAGCATTCATAACATAAAGTCTGCAACTTACAAGATAGCTACGACCGATAGTATTTGGTTATGGCTAATGTTTTTTTAACTAAAATTAAATACTGCTAGTTGAAAGAAGCGATTTTTAGAAAGAGAGATCGAGCGGTAGGGAGAATGAGAAAGTTATACATGTATGAGATAGGAGCGAGAAGATTAGAGTGTGTGATACGTCTGTAACCTCCTATCTTATCTCCAGAGCTAGACAAGAGCGGAAGGAGTGGAGAAACCACTTCGAAAAGTCAGATGTTCATATTAGTTTTTGGCTTATTCAAATAGAAACCAAACATAGCTAATCTACCCTACTCTATAATACACCAAAATTTTCTTTACTAAATCCACCCCCTCAACCACCCCCACAGTCATGCCTAATCTAAGTCCACCTAGATTTGTGTACCAAAGTAATCCAACTTCATACGAATGAATGGCCTGGATCTCTCCTTAAACCTTCTTCTCTTACTCATTGAAGATCCTAAGGCCAAAATCATCCGGGTCATGCACATCATCTACCCTAGAAACCCACACTCCGCCTCCTCCGCTCCCTCCGCCTCCCCCTCCTCCCCCGCGCCTCCCCTCCCTCCGCCTCCCCCCATCCTCCTCACGCCTCCCTCCCTCCGCCTCCCCCCATCCTCCACTGCACCTCCCCTCCCTCCGCATCCCCCATCCTCCACCGCGCCTCCCCCCATCCTCCACCGTGCCACCCCCCATCCTCCCCCATCTCCGCCTCCCCCGCTCCCGCCGCTCCCCCGCGCCTCCGCTCCCTCGCCTTCCCCGCGTTCCCGCTCCCACCGCTCCCGCACCTCGCGCCCCCCATCCTCCCGATCTCGCTCCGCTGCTCCCGCGCCTCCTCTCCTCCCTATTCCCCACGAGGCGGATGGCGCCCTCCCGTCGTCGGCTTCCACCTCCTCCACCTCCCGCCCGCCCCCCGGCCGGGGGTGAGGCGGGTGGCGGAACCACCGCGGCGGCGCGCCACGTGGCCGTGCGGTCTCGTTCGCGCGGTGGAGACGGCGAGATAAAGGTCGTCGGCGTCGGGGCGGCGGCAACAACGCCGTCAACGCATGATCGCGGCTGCCTCGGTGTACCGCGGTGCTCCTCGCCCTTTCCTACCGCAATTAGGCTTCCTTTCTCTGCCGTGCTCGACATCTAGATCCATTTGATAGTCCAATTTGAATTCTGAACTTGACAAGTTAACAAGCTAATCTACAGCCCTGTTTCCCTCCTCCCCGTCCAATCTACGCCACCATTCGTGATAGTACTTTAATTCAGCATATGAGCATCTGTTGAGTAATAACTATGTTGTTTCTGATATGCTTAGTACGTTAGAAATGGCTCCATAGAAGCATGTACGAAACATGAAGTCTAATGTAGTACTAATCTAACTGGGATGTTTCCTGCATGTCCCTTGTTTGTGTCCTCAAATACTGAGAACTGAATGGTATAATTTCAGGGTGTTGAGTTTTACGCCATAAACACAGATGCCCAGGCGCTTTTGAATTCACAGGCACAATATCCACTACAAATTGGAGAGCAGTTGACTCGTGGGCTAGGTAATATTTTTTTCCTTCTCTTATGAACTAACGATGTGTTTAAGAAATGTTTTCCATGTAAATGCACTACCTTTTGTGCTAAGTCGCCTTCTATGCAAACATGTATTGATGACCTGATAGACTGAATGAAACTAAGCAGTATAACAGATGGATAATATACAGAGTTACAGACTATAAATTTCCATTGAAAATAGCACCCATGTTAACTAGATTCACTAATTATGTTCGTGCACACAGGTACTGGTGGAAATCCTAATTTGGGAGAGCAAGCTGCTGAGGGATCGAAGGAAGCCATAGCCAATGCCCTGAGGGGTTCAGATCTTGTCTTCATAACAGCTGGAATGGGAGGTGGTACTGGATCCGGTGCTGCTCTAGTTGTTGCCCAAATATCGAAGGAAGCTGGTTATCAAACTGTTGGTGTCGTCACTTATCCATTCAGCTTCGAAGGACGCAAGCGCTCTCTACAGGCAAGTATTTGAGTCTTTCCCCCCAAAATACAAGTTATGTGGTGTCGCATTGAGCTATTTGGTAATGATTTTTGTTTTAATCTTCGAATGGACTTTTTGCTTAGAGGAGGTATTACCTTAAGGTATTAATAATGTAAGATGATGATTCACCACAACTTTTTCAATCATATATAGATGGACTTTTTGCTTAGAGGAGCTATTATCTTAAGTTATTAATAATGTAAGATGATGATTCACCACAACTTTTTTGATCATATATAGATTGGTAGTTCAGACAATGTAGCTGCAAACGGTAGCGTTACCTGTAGTCTTGTCATTTTCAGTTCTTGGAATCATGAGTTTGTTCACATTACACAAAGTTCTGCACAAAGTATACAGAGCTCCTCTGATTTGTTCTCTAATAATGAAATGGTGAGTATTCATAATCTTTTAATTAACAGTGGATGCCAGATTGTTTTCTTTCTACATACACTAATGATTAGTGATCATAACTCTTCATTTGAAACAAGTGAAAACCAGTCAATCAAATCAATAGGTGATAGCATTTTGATTTATTTCTACCATAGGCTGAGGGAAAATCCTTGACAATAATATCTCAATACATGTAGGTTGTCTGTGTTTGGGATCCCAGGACCGGATCAAAAAATATGAATTTGAGATGGCACATTGACAATATCAGGGCTTTACTTCTTGATTCTATTGGAAGGTTTGTGTGTAGTCATCATCAAATGCTCTTATATATTCATCTAAGCTATGTTGTTCCTTTTTCTTTCCTACTGTTGCCGCACTTCATACTGTCATCATAATCTGTTCTAGCTTCTTGTGGCCATAATAATGTATAAGTGCTTCATGATCTATCAACTGAGCAACGGAAGAGGCTAACTATTGCTGTGGAGCTTGTTGCTAACCCTTCAATCATTTTTATGGATGAGCCAACATCTGGTCTTGATGCTCGGGCAGCTGCAATTGTGATGAGGCCATGAGGGCAGTAAGGAACACTGTTAACACTGGTAGGACTGTTGTTTGCACCATTCACCAGCCAAGTATTGACATATTTGAAGCATTTGATGAGGTGGATAGTTCTTGATGCTCTATTTGTGTAATTATCCTTAGCTTTACTAGAGTAAGTCATATATTGACTATTTTTTGTCATCTATGTATAAATTACAGCTTTTCCTAATGAAGAGAGGAGGAGAAGAGATATACATTGGTCCGCTGGGCCATAATTCCTCAAAACTAATTGAGTACTTTGAGGTAAGAAAAAAGTAAAATAAATGTTAGTCTTTGCAATGGTGAAACAGGTTGGTGATATAAAGATTTGGTGTTGTTCAAACAGTTGGTGGGATGAGTCTGCAGCAGGTGAAAGGCGGAATAGGGTTTCAATTTGGGAGATTGAACCGGTCGCTGCCCCATTTTTCATTTGCCCTCCACCGTTTTTTGGTGCAAAGTGTCCAGACAATTAGGTACACTTGATGGTTACATCAACCTCATCTCTTATGTATATGTTAATTCACCCTTGAACACAGTTGCTGATCTGGGAGAGTAGTCCTTAAGCATTTGTTAACCGCACACATGGGAATGTAGGCCTGCACCAAAGGGTTCTAGAATACTAGCATGGAGGGTTATATACCTATGTCTGAGATGGTCATCCAGATGCCTTAAGTTGAAGACAGCATACTTATTTATGCACAGTATTTGTAAGGAGAAATATATAATATCATACTTCTCTTTGATCTTTAGAGATAAATAGCTCAGAGTTTTGAGTTCCTCATAATAAATGATTATTCATTATGTGACAAAAATATTTGGTTATACAATATATGAGACGTGAATCTTAATGAATCTGATTGTTCGTTTTATTTCTTACAAATTTTATCTTGTTTTGTATTTTACCGTAGCGTTAGCACGGGCACACTACTAGTATGAATATGATACACACACACGGCTGCTTATTCTACGCATGTGTGCACTGTGCGCGTCGGAAAGTTACTGACATGCGTGAGTTACCGCCAGTTGTGTACTATTACAATTGACAGTAACTCTATATGTGTTTAACAGTAACTTTATTCACACACGACAGTAATTTTTCGGCGTGTATTCTACACCTACGTAAAAAATGGTAATTCTATATATACGTAAGATTCTACATGTGTGTATATATCTCGATCTATGGCCTTATGGCTTTGAGATGATGATGTAGTACGTAGGATATATTGGCTGTCATCGTCTTTCTCAAAGCATTGCAGTCCACAATTGAGTAGTCCTGTTGGAAATCATACAAGAACCGAAAAATCAATGATTCAGTACGTGCTGGCTCAAGTGGTCACAAACAGTTCGGGATCGAGGCCAGTTTCAGACTTTCAGTCACTTCTTGAATTGGGCATTTGGGTTTCCTTTTCTTTTCTTTTTTGCAAAACAAGCTAATCACCAAGGTTTCAAACAGGGAAAAACGATGAGATGTACATACTGAAGCATTACACATCAAGGTTTTATAAGCTGTAAGACAGCTAAATAGATGCGATGCAGCGCCTGTATTGTATGCCACAGAATCACAAAACATCATAAAAAAAAGTTCAAAACATCACATCTGGGTCCATCCGTTATGGTAAAAAAAATTCCCAAATTGCCCCAAAAGTCAAATTTTCAAATCCTCAGATGACACGTCGGTGACGTGGCCGGAGAAGAGGTCCATGCAGAGCTCGCCGTAGAAGCGTCTGACAAGCTGGACGAACACCGGGCACCTGTGCTTCTCCCAGCATCAGAGCAGTTCCTCGACGTCCATCAGGTCCCTCACCTTCCTCTCTTCCACCAGCATCTCCATCAGGTGCTTCTCGAAGCCTCTGCACGCCTCCTCCACGTCGACGTCGTCACAGGCGCCAGCGCTGCCGCGCCGCACGGCTTCGTCGATAACGCCATTGCCGCAGCCTCGCCGAGCTGGGCCTGCAGCGCGAGCACCCGCCCGGCCATCGTCCACGCCGCGGCCGGCGTGTTGAGGGACGGCGACTACGCGCGGACGGCGCCGCCGCTGTCGGTGGAGGAGCTCGACGGCAGCCGGTCAACGACGCCGTTGCGGTTGGTGTCGGACCGCATGGACATGAGTGGCCAAAAGACCGCACTGATGGAGCTGAAGCTGCGGGCGCGGCGGAGCGGTGCCGGCTGCTGCAGCACCCGCGGGGGCCTCTTGAAGAGCGCGAGCATGCCACTGCATGGATTGCACTCCAAGGAAGACGACGGCATCGGCAGTGTTTGAAATGATGCTACCACTACTCACTGTTCAGCCCGGCCGTTTGGTGTATGTGATCGAGCTAGTTCTTGATCGAGCTTTACGCCTTATTTTCTTGATCGTTGTAGTGGATTGGTATGGTAAACTAGCTAGCAAGGAGGATCGCATTGCATTGTGCGTTGTTGGTTGCGAAGTGGGAGGACACGATGAAACTGAACTGAAGTTATAAGTGGCCAAAGCTAGCAGAATTTCCCAGGGCATGAAGCGTGACAGATACAGAATTATATATGCGGAATGGCGATCGTGAGCGGATTTTAAAATGGCTTGGTGATCAATACTTGATCAGAAGATGGTACAGATAGAGTGATTAACAAATGCTGCCACAGTTGGATTGCTAGCTAGCTGCAGCCTTGATTTGCAGAGGGAGCTAGAGTAAGAGGAGTCCATGTAGCGCGAAAGCTGTCTCCTCTACATAGGAGTAACTAGAACGTGAGAATTTATACCTGTGAGTGCAGATTCGTCCGTAGATACGTGCAAAGCATCAAACTTTTTGCAGAAATATTCATAGGTGATTTTTTTTTTTGCTGTTACTGTGAATACGAACACAAGCACTGAGGCTTCAGATTTTTTTTCTGGTCGATGGAGACCGATTAATCCCATTTAAGATGCGGGAATTTGACACGAATTCTTGCCTCCTGTAAAATTCCCAGGGTAATTTCTGTGCCGATTAACCTCTACGTTCCAAACAGGCCTAACAAGTTCCGGCCCAATATTATCCTAGGGACAACCATAAGCCCATCAAATCTACCAGGGCACACCGTTGATGACGATGAGGTGTACGTGTGCCTGTATTTTTAGACCTAGTCTTCCGTACTGTTCTTGCCGGGCTTTCTTTCTTTCCGTTTTGAGAAGGGCTGTATTTTTTTAGCACTCTTCCGGAGTAGCATTTTATTGGGCTGGCCTGTGTGTATTTGGGCGTTGGGAAGTTAGCAAGAGAATCGAGTCCTGTTTTACTGCTTCTAAGGGTGCTTTTGGTTGAGCTTTTAGGAGCTGCTTTTGCTTCTAAAAAGCCAAAAGCCAACCAAAGGGTGAAACAGAAGCTGCTTTTGAAGACTACTTTTAGATAGTCTGAGTTTTGAAAGCACCTTAGACCCGCTTTTGGCTTTTGGCTTTCGCTTTTGAAATGGTGAAAATAGAGAGTCATTTCACAGTTGTTTCAAGGAAAATAGAGATAGGAGGTAAGTTTTATACTTGTTTGAACCAAACACACATGACTTTTCCACACCACAACTCACAAGACTTTTGAAGCCACAGCTCAACCAAACACACCCTAAAAGCGGCTTTTGGCTTTTGTCACATATATCTAACTTTTAAACGTAGTATTTTCTTAAAACGGAGTCTACAAGTTAATTGTAGTATATGTTGAAAGCCAATATGCACAATTCCCAGGGTAATCTCTCTCTGTAACATCTATCGCAAACAACTAAAATTTAAAAATTTTAACCAAATGCTATGAGGCGCAGCAAAAAAGAACAGACCCTCGGCCTTTCTGTGGGCATTGCCGTAATTTGGGCGATTTGATCACACACCCCAGGGACGTACGTAACCACGACGGCATGCCCGTCCGACGGATCAGAGCTGGGGTCTACACTGCATGTATCTGGGCGTCTTGTATAGCAAAGGATTTGGGTCTTTTACCGAAATTTGGGCAGAATATGGAACTGAAGTATGGACGAGGCAGCGATCCTAGGTGCAGTGTAACAAAGGTTGGGTCAAATTGGCTGCGGGGTGAAAAGTTGACCTTGCCCCGGAACACGCGAGGCGACAGCGCTGTAATAATTCTGTCGTTGCCAGCATCAGTCTCCAACGAACTCACTGTAGTGCAGCAGCCGTGCATGATTGCTTAAAATTACAATCATCGGCAGCGGCAGGCCACTTATTGCTCTCTCTCCCCCCTCGCTGCCTCTCTCTTTCCTGTGCTTTTGCTCTCTCGATCGCTGATGGATGGACGGGGACGCTGCTGTACCACTGCAATGCACTGCAGACGCACATCATGACACATTGGCACCTCCGATCGACCGATGTCATTCTGGGAAGACAACTTGAATGGAAACCTGAGCTTTCCCCGTTGTCCCATGTCGCTAAACCAAATCGGTGCATATATTTGTCGACGTTGGGTGGCCAAATCTCGGCGCGGACACCGGAGAAGCCATCCATCTCTCGGCACGCACGTACGAGCGTTCGACGTGCTGCGCGCGCGACCTCTCGGCGTCAGAGATTTCCACCGCATCCACGTACAGATCGGAACGACCCCGGCCGGCCTCGGTGCTGTGCGCGCCGCGCCATTGCCGAGCTACGAAGGAAAGCGAACGACGTCGCGTTCGTTTCATTTGCGCGCGTGTGGGCACCGCGAGTCACGGCTCGATCGGCGCAAGAAAAATAGCAGCTTTAAAGCCGTGGGCGCATGGGCTCCGGCGTTCGGCCGCGCTCGATTCGATCAACCACCGACCGGTCCCCGTCGGAATCATGCACAAGCAAACAGGCGTTTCTTGATAGCTTCTCCTTCTCCACCCATCCACACATGCATGCCATCGATGTATATGAGCATGCATGCACAGCACGATCGAGCACGCCCTGGACACGCCCACGTATACACATACGCGTGTGGACGTGATTGGCCGCGGTTTGTATGTAGTATGCTTACTGTACTGTATTGGAACGCATGCACACACGTGTGGCACATACGTGCACACGCAATGGACACGGATCGATGGATAATGCTAGCTTCGTGCTTCGGCCGACCGTAAGACAGGGGGTTCAATGTCGATCTTAAATTGCTGATCCTACACGTACTATTGCATCGTCAGTCGATCTGCTTTAACAACTATTAAACGACTACTACAAGTATGCATCGCCGGCCGCAAAAGGTAGACATTTTTCTTGCCAGTGCTAGGAACCCAGGATCAATAAGTCTTCCAATGAATTTTGCTGCATGATTCTACGAATATCAGAGAACAACGCCACAAGTAATTATGCTGGACGTGAGAAATGCTTTTGTACTACTCCTACGTTCCTATATATTCATGTATGTGTCCCGTAACACGCACGACTCGAAGTGGCCAAGCGCTGGCGGCATTTTTCTAAAAAAAATTTGACAAGAGACAACTGAGAGATCATGTGAGACCACCAAGAAATATTTATGATGAACTATTATCAATATATTGAGTTGAATTTAATTTTATAAAAGATTTGAATTTTCAGACTGCTGGTTTCAATCCCTGACGGTCAGACCACCTTTGCTAAGCGATTAGACCAGCCCTACCGATTAATCTCTGATTTTCGTACGAGAGTTCTAAAATTTGAGAATTTGAATGTGGATTGGGTCAATTGGTCCTAGTCCAGTACATTCAGGTTGCATGAAGTATGTTTAAGCTAATGTGGATCAAGTTGTGAAGAACTTGTATACGAAAATGATTTCTTAGTCTTTGGATGTGTAGAGAATCTTAGAGTCAACTATGATCAATAGCGAGGATCAGGACTACGCTCATAAAGGAGTCGAAGTCCAGAATGATCAGGGATGCTGGGTGAGATTGTTGAGCTCAATCATGACACAAGAAAGATAAAGAATATTGAAGGGAAGGTTCGAGCGACGGGTTGCACCAAGTGATTTGGTCAATCCAAGTGAGACGTGGTCCGGTGGAAACTGAAGTAGGAGAGACTTGCTAATACGTGGCAAACCATTAATCCACCTACACGTGATAAGCATGACGATTGCTTGCAAGGGAAGGAGAAGACCAGGTCAAGACGAGGGTATTTTGGTTGTTGGTCATATACCCAAAATTTTGTTGGATCAAAACTGCAGTGTTTCAGTGGGGTTTAGGAAAGTAGTTTAGGTCAAGGAGATGCTGAGAAGATCAAGTAGATCAAAGGCTAAAAACTTAGCGGGTTTGGACTCATATGTTTTAAAAAATATGCATAAGTTAAGTGAGAGTGTAAAACCCATGTTCTATAAGGTTAACGAGCTTCCCCTGATGGTGCTAATGGATAGCATCCATTAGAGTTAGATATAGATTAGTTGATCTATGTATTTAATGGGTTAGAGAAGGAAGCTTACAAGCCAACCATCCCAACCATTTTATTCTTGAGTTTTAGGGTCAAGATTTGATAGAGAAGAGTGAGTATTGTGGTATGCTCGCTTGTCCTTCTTATGGAGTGGTAGTGAAACATTCATCATCGAGTAGTAATAGACCAACTTTGTTCTTTTTTCATAAAGTGTTCTTGTCTTGGTTTATTTGCTCTTGTTCTTATTAGTTCTTTGACTTTTCTCTCCACTTCTTGATCTTGCCAAACACTAAGGATGTATAAATAAACTCCTAGTGTTCCCGCAACCACTGGCAGAATGATCCCGTGAGGTGAGGCGAGCCTCGTCTTGTCGTCCGGCGAAACGCACCGCGAAATCATGAGCGCGATCTTACCTGCTCAGGAAAATGCGTGCCAAACGAACGACTCCTCTGCTCGTGGCGCTCGCAAATTAAAGCAGCTCTTAAGCTGATCGAATCAGCTAGTATGCAAGCAAGAACAAGAACTGGAAGATAGCAATACTGCCAATACAGGTGTATTTGGCACTTCAAATTAAAGTACGTGAATACTAGTTCGTCAAGGAAGCTATAGCCTGTAGGCTGCAGTGAAAAAGTGTGTTCTTTCGTTTTAAAAAAAGTGTGCTCCGATTGCAGTGGAGGCATATGACATCTAAGTGATTTATGTGATCCGAATTTTGATAATATTGATGGAGGACAGTTTATGATAATACGGATAAGGTCACCTTTTTAGATAAATTTTCTTTTTCGACTCCAAATCATTTTGTATCTTCATATATACCCTCTGTAGGTCGTATGGGATAGATTGATGACCCATTGTAATTCCCCTGCGATTTGTAATTCTCCTCATATTGATCATCGCCGATTGTGCGTTCGTAATTTTTTTCTACTTAATTTTTACGTTAAAATCTATGTCTTTTATTTTTTATTATCTTTGCTATTTGCCTTGTCCTTTTCTAACAGTAAGTACTCTGTACTAGTGAACATACGTGTGGCGGCATGATTTCGATAACAAACCCTGGAGGCGGCAAGAACTGTAGAGCTAACAGCCTTTGTAGGTTTGATGTCAAAAAATAAAAGAACAAATAAACTGCAAGGCCCCATTAACCTGTTACTGTTGTACATGCTTTGGAATCACTACAGTGGAGGATCCTGCCGCTCTGCACAGTGAAATCTTATACGGCAACCAGAAATTCCCAAAAGTGGGTTAATCCAAGTTGTATATATGACATCCGGTCTCCTGGCTAAAGGAGATTTTTTTTTTCTGAAATTTGATATGGTTTTCACTTGGTGCGAAAGCTTTCCACAGTGCATTCTTCAACCTATTGCAACCCTACATAGTGCATTGTTAGTTAGATCCATATCCTAATGTTCCTAAATACACAGCCTTTTGTAAGATGCAAGCGAACTACAAATAGTGCAACTGTGCGGAGCATTGAGGTGCCTGCTGACTGCATTATGGGATCTATGAACTTGGTGTGCAATGAAGTAGCCCCACATGAGGATCAAAGCAAACCCCTTTCGATTTGAATACAGTGATACGGGGTGGACCAGGTTTGGACTTTTGGAAGTCCTCATGTCCCCTGTAAGCACCGTATCATAGCTGCCTGCCTCAGGAAATGACTTGGTTCACACTCCAACCAAACAATTCATTCACCTCCTGGCTCCTGCTGCAAACCCATGCGCAGAGATGGCCAAATTGAGCTTAGATGGAGACAATTACTAGTACTTGTTGCAGGCTAGTTTGTGGTAAAAAAAAAAAGATCCATGCTGATCCTTGTTCTTTTGAGCTACAGGTTATGACTTTTACTTATGTTTTTCAAGACGACGGAGATACCGACGTGGATGGCGCACATGATTTGAGGCTCGAGAAGCCGTTTGGATAATCCATGTAAAAAAACAGAGCAAGCTAGTATGGTCTGCATCCCCACCCTCTCCTCTCCTGGGTCTTCTGTTCCCCCACAGCTTTCCAGAGTGTAGTCTCCATTTCAAACATTTTGACTTTGTCCCATGTTGCATGCCATCTAATGAATCCACTGTCCAAGTAAATTGAAGTTTCCCTGATGAACAAACACTTGAATTTTACTGTGGAGCCCCCTGTACCGGCGTGTACATCTTAATTGCACTTGACAATGTATGTTTGTTCTAACAAATTACAATTGTAATATACTTGCCGGAGACAGTTGCATTTGTATACTGTCCTGGTTAGGTTTTGATGAGGAGCACATGAGCACCCATACACTCCGATCAATCTGACTTTTTTAGTGGCTTCTGGCTTTCGCTTGTTAACTTTTGGTTAAAATTTAACTGTAACAGTTGTTAGTTTTTTTAGTCATTCAATTGAAGAAAAATTAAAAACACCGTTATATCTCCATAGATAATGCAAAGAAAAAAGAAATGCAAAAAACCAAAAAGGCTAATATTAAGATGTCACGTTCATTCTTTCTGAAAGAAGCCTAAGCCGGAACGAACGCCCGCTTTTCCGCCGCAACTTCTCTCGACTTCCACCCGCGACAAAGTTTTTCGTAATAAAAAGTGCACCGCGCTGCACGCACGGCAGCTCACTCCACGCACTCTCCTTACCGCGAGTCTGCGACGCAAGGCAGAGAGGGGAGTGAACTTTCGACTGTGCCGCGCGCTCTCCTCCCGCTCCCGCACGGCACGATGCCATTGCCGAGCTCCTGGTTCTGCAAGCTGCGGCGCAAGAGAAGCACGACGAGAGGCGAAGCCAGCGACGAACCGGAGCTCACCAGCAAGCCGAGAAGCCACCGAGCTCCCATGGCGACGTCCCAGGCTGTGCCACCCTGCTCCCCGAACAGAGCGTCCTACTACTTCCCGAGCAGAGACCGCCGCCTCCCTCCGCGCCCCGCCAAGGACAACCCCAAGCTCCGGGGAACCCACTTCCCGCGCAGCCCGCAGCCCAACGACATCGTCTTCGATGTCGTCGCCGTATCTGCCGCACGCCGCCCCGACCGGCTCGACGGCCTCAAGGCAATGCCGGAGCTCAAGCTGCGGCCCATCCTCACCAGGCCCGCCGCCAAGAAGGACGGGGGCGAGGCCTCGGGCAGCGGCACCAGCGCGGCCGCGTCGCCGACGGCCAGGTTGAGGCGGTTCCACGTGAAGCCGAGCGGGAGACGGAAGGGGAAGGTGGCGGCGCTGCCGGCGGACACCAGGCTGCAGAGGCAGCGGGCCAGGCGGCGGTGGCTCTACGAGAGCCTGGTTGTGGTGAAGGAGTCGGCAGCCCCCCGGGAGGACTTCCTAGAGAGCATGGCGGAGATGATCGCCGAGAACGACGTCCGGTCGCCGCGGGACCTCGAGGAACTGCTCGCGTGCTACCTCGCCCTCAACGCCGCCGAGCACCACCGCGCCATCGTCGGCGCTTTCCGGCGCGCCTGGCTCGATAGAACCAACGCCAAGCAAAGGTCGCAGGGCTAGTTACTACTCGCTTAGTCGCTTAGCTCGATCACCGATCGCTGTCTACGAGCCAACGCAAGATTGCTATGTGCATTTGTACAGTATGACGCCGCGCTCGCGCGTCCATGTGAATTATGGTGGTGACATGCATGGTTATGACAGTACTTTCTGCACAAATCGCAAGATCGTCTGCTTGATTGGTTTGGTTGTTGCTGCAACTAATCCTGCAAAGCTGAAGGATCGTTGAGTGCATGCGCGTCACGGGGTATCTCGCTTTAGTTTCAGACTGTCTTTCAGAAGGGAATCGATCGTATGCTGTCTATACAGATCGGAGTAGGCCTACTTGCGTCAGAATTTTTTTTGGAAGAACTCGTATCTTGTTTTTTTCTTCTGTTAATGCTATGGACTAGCTAATTAGGGAAGCATCTTTGCATAGGGTCATGCGTGGTGCAAATTTTCTGTTTAGTTACCGAGAGGACAAGGCACGTGTCACATCGATCGATCTCAGTGCAATTTGCCGCTTCAGTTTCCAGATTTCCTCTGTTGTGTTGCTGATCAAGAGAACTTAATACTTGGAGGCAAAAAAGCTCGCAAATGCTGAAAAATGCTACAAAAAATTCGTTGTCTTGTTTACCACTTCTGCGGTGATCTTCGCTTTGATTTTGATACAGAAATGTCATGTATCTTCACAAGTTACCTTAATTCCGCGAGAGAGAGAGAGAGAGAGAGAGAGAGAGAGAGAGAGAGGCCTCTTTTGATTGTAGGAATTTTAGAGGAATCCACTCATTTCTTATATAGCTCATAGGATTCCTAATACTCATCCCATAGGGATTAGTCAGGGATTTTAACAATGAGGTTATGTCTTACAGAAAATTTTCTTTTTGTCGTGCATGCACACACACTCTCTCCTTAAATTCCCGTGAAATTCATGTGAAGCATTCTGACAACACTTTTAAACTATTCCTTTATTTTGTGTCCCTACAAGATTGCACTCATTATTGTGCAATTCCAGTGTTTTTCTAATCCTGTGTTTTTATTTCCTACTTTTCGAAGAGATCCTAGGTAGGAACAGAAATAGATCGAATACGAATCGAATATTGCATTTACCACATTCTTATTATTATTATTTTATATATGAATACGAATTCAAATATTTTTAATAGGAATACGAATCAAATATTGTAATGAATACGAATTTGAATTAAATATCTACTCAATTCTACCGGATCTGGATATCTTCATAATTTATATAATATAAAGATATTAATGACATTTTATCCCCGTATAGTCACGCTTAATCATTCTAATTCATTTACTTTACCTAAAAACACGAATTCACATTTAATTAAAATATTTATCCAACTAATTAGTCGTATTGCAATAAAATATATATATTGCTTCGTCGAATATGGATAATCTAGTCAATGTTACCTATGCTACGCACCGAAGTGAACAGATATTCGCCATGGATCCAACAGGACACATCGTTCTCACGCTTCGTAGTGAAATGGACCGGTATCCTATTGAGGCCCTGATCAATATGGCTTCAGCTTCTGGCTTCAGCTTATTTTTGCACTATTCATAAATTTCGTCTTTTTCTGAACTTTTGGTTATTTTTGAGTTTTTTTACCGGTTCTTTTTTTCCTCGTATTTGTTTACATTATACGTGATGGGCTAATATGTTTTTTCTATTTTTAAATTTTTTTAAATTTAATTATGGTAAATAAGCCTCACATTCTGATGTTTTTTTCAAATTACTACTGATATTTTCAGCCATAAGCCATGAGGCTTTCAGCCGAACCGATCACCACCTGAGTATTGAGCCATCAGCCTAGCTAGCATTGCTGCTCCTAGAGAGTAGAGACCTCAGGCCTGCGCCATAGTATACTACTGTTCGTTTCAGTTCCACCCGTCCTACGCCGACACTACATTCCACGAGGATGCAACTCTGCAAGTATGCAACTGATGCTTTCTGGCTACGAGCATATTGTAGCCGTGTAGTATCATACGGTGGTAGTCCTATAAAAGTGACGAATATTTGATATTACTTATATCTTATTTTTATTGTTTGAGTTCGATTTTTATGAATTTGTATTTTGACTCCTGCAGTACTAGTAGCACCAGTTAAACCGGTCTGGAGAGGTGGTTTGATCGCTGTGCAGTTGCGATCAGACCAGCATGAGGCCGTGGTCTGACCGGCGTGGTGTGCCCGGTCGTTGCTCGCAATACAACCGGCGCTTGGGTTACAATCTGACCGTCCATGGTAACAGTCTGGCTAGCGAGCGGCAGTACTGGCCCTTTGTTGGTTGTAGCTATTTTCAGAGAAGTCCTTGTTGAGTTGCGAGTTGTGTTTGAGGAGCGGTATAATAAGCCTTATCATAGCGGTTTTATTGGTTTGCTCTGGGCGGTTTGACCGGCATGGGTGCTGCGGTTAGACCAGCCCCTATTGAGCCAAGTTGAGTTTAGTGTGTTCTGCGGTTTTGTGGTTGTTAGTCATGACGGGAGTTCGTGTAGGTGTTGGCTATGGTGTGTCCATGTATGTGCTAGTTATAGCGTAGGTTCATTCATATGTTTTACTAATTGAGAGTCAAGTGTATGCTATGATCGATTTCTTATTTTTTGGTGTGCAGGTGATTTGATGCTAGATTGCGACCAGCGGTAAGACCGATGCTTGGTGGCCATGGAGTGTCATGTAAATTCGAGTGGAACATCATCTCAAGTCAAGAGCACAGAGAGCAAGACAAATATCATGAAGAGGCAATGCGCATATGTGATGTGATGTGTATTTTAAATGGTGACGGTTCTCGAAGCAGACGTACGATCTTAGGGGCAACGCGTTAGGCATCACAGACTATGGTGTAATACGGTGTGCTGTAGGATTTGGACGTTTCAAGTGGTGACGGTCTCAGTGCAGGCATACGATCTTGGTGACAAGGCATTGAGCATCGCATCTTTATCAAGACATGTTGGTGGCAATTTGAAAAACTATCCAATACCAAGTGAAGTAGCAGTTTGCAAAACAATGGAGCTGACCTATGTGGTTTTTCATGTTTTTGTGGATGGAATGTGTTATCGGGCTTGTAAAGCCTTTGGAAAATCACACTTTGAAAAACATGCAAGTGTGTAATGCAAAACCCGTTTGTGTGTGGATTAGTGGGTTCTCCAATTCTAAGTGGTGTGATCCACTAAGAAGTGATGGTTGTTAGGGTTAAGTAAGAGGTGGGGAGCCTCCACTATATAAGCCTTATGTTAAGTTGTAAGAAGTATGCCTATTATAATTTAAGAGATTAAGGTTAGGGTTTTCTTATATTGAAACCTTGTGTGTATGTGCTCTCGGATTAGAGCTCTGTTATCTTAAGGGATTAGATGTAAAACATTCTTCTCTAAGTAAAATAAACATACAAAGTTTGCCCAGATGAGTTGTGCTATGGATTGCCTCCTCGTGGTTTTGATTTGTTTGGCTTTCTCGTTTGGATTTATCTTTTTCTTGATCTTTCCTGGTGCTAAGAGCGTGTAAGAGGTGGAGATATCTTATGAAGATAAAATCCTATCTGTCGAGGCATGATCTAGAGGAAATTCTTGAGTTTGCTCTTTTTTTCAGGAGAGAGGTGATTTAGAAGTTTTGCTCTTGTGAGTGATTTGGCTTGAATTTACACTGTGATTTAGCTTATTACGACATATGAGAACACATCCAATGTCGCTTAGATCATCTAGGAGACTAGGACTCACGAGCAAGAGCAGATCGAGATTTCCCTCTTTTGTGAAATTTTGGTGCAACTCACCGTGTTTTGGATAGATGTCGGAACTTTGACATCGATTTTCTTGACATATGATTGGAATAGATTCCTGACATCCTAGAGAGTGTTTGTGCTAAGTTTCACTTTATTTGAATTAGTAGTTTAAGAGTTGGATTTTTTTTTGATCTAGTGCAGTGTTGATTGCATAGCTACTGCGGTGAGCGGTCAAACTCGTGTCTCAGGCGGTCCAACCACCAAGCGGTTGGACTGGCTCAAAGCCGGCGGTCAGACCGGTTTGAGTCTCAATATCTTTTTTGTGGCTTTGGGCTTTAAAAGCTTGAGGGTTTATGTTTCCGCTACGTGTTATTATCGATACTCAAAGAAGATTTTATAAGAATTATTTATCCCCTCTGACTCGCCATACTCCATCCTTCAATCCGTTTACTTGGCTTTGGCACAGCTGCTGTTCTTCAGGTTCAGGGGATGCGGAGGTCACCAACTGAAGAAACACGCCCAGAAAACCTTCCTGTCATGTATGCAAGATTGATCTGTCAGTTTTCCAGGGCGCAGGCTTAACTGCATCTGCATGACTGCATGGATGTACGTAACGTGTGGGCCAGTGGTGTGTGCAGCGCAGCGCAGAAAGGAGAAAAGATGGAACCTCCTGGCCTGCAATGCCGATGCGCAGGAAAGTAGTAGGAGTAGGATCCCTTCCTTTCCTGCTGTGCCTAGTGGCTGCAATGAGCACGAAGCATCAAGAGAGCATGAAGTTCAAGACAGCCAACAAAAAAAAAAAACCGAAATGCTTAAAACGCAAAAACAGCAATCCAGAAGTTCAATGTGAGGACTTAGAATTCTCTGTCCAGTGTGCAGTTTTTACCTTGTAACTTCATCCATCAGTTGGCGACCAGCATCTGAGACAGGATCTGTCCTCATGCATTTGCTGAATCGCTGATAGCTGCAGAGGATAGGAGAGGAGAGACGCAGAGCGATGTGGGAGCATGGACGCGACTGCCCAGCGATACACATGTTTCAGAAGAGAACAAGCGCAACGTACAAAGATCTCGCCGTCCGGTCGCTCAGGGCCGTCAGGTCTCGCAGCCCTGCTCTGGCTCCTGCCCGGCCGGGCCACGTGATGGCCAGAAATGGAGAAAGGCGAATAGCCCTGCAAAGAATGAGATCGAGACCCCTCTCGTCAGAAACACAAAGCGAGATGTGTCGTTTCTTTGCCATGATGGCGTGATGCTGTCGAGTTTTTTTTTTTTTGGAGAGAGAGAGAGAGAGAGAGATGGTCTCTGTGTTAGGTTGGTCCACTTCGCTTTCGGTAAATCTGGGCCTTTATTGGGTGTATTTTTTGTCCTCATCGAGTTCATGATGTGGCAGTTTGGCAGGCCGTAACCCAACAATGCCCATGGGCCTGCAGTGATACATCAAGCAACCGTAGCGATTCTTTTTCTTAGGGTTGTCGGCTTCTGGTTATATCTTTGGATTAGAAAAACTAAAATTTAATAGGGATGTTCGGTTTTTCGAAGCAGTTTTTTTACTCGTCTCGCTACCATCTCATTTCGAAGATAAGACATGGATCTCAGGTGTATCACACACCTCACTCCTTTCCCTTCCATCACGCGCACGCATATCTCACTTACTTTTTCACCGCTCACTCACTTCTTCTAAAAGCCATTTTTTTTATCACTACTATTTATTTTCGACCAAAAACTATAAGACACAGTCAAAAACTATTACCAAAAGTCAATACCAACGTACCTTAGTTTCACCTAGTACATTAGTTTTTTTAACACATACTACATGTACATTAGTACCTGGAGAAATCCTGCAAGCAAAACTTACAGGATCAAGTAACTAGTTTACGCAGGATCGAAATATGAGAAGTGACTGTTTTGAGCCAAAAATAAGTGATAGGGCAGTTCATCACCTAATACGGCTATTCTGTGGCTAGCGAGTGGGCAGCCCCTTCAATCTTTCTGCCTTGACTCAAAAGTGTCCAATCATTAACAGTTGAGGAATCAGGAGGCCATGTATCATATCTGTCGTGTACGTACTTGGATAGTGTACAAGGCATAACCTCGAATATTCCGCAAGAACCTACCGGTATACCATCAGCTTGGTGGTTTGGTGAGAGACAGAATCCCGTTGTGCCGCGTGCATGCATGCACGTCGCCTTCTCGGTTTAGTTTCCCCTCGCGCATGGTCCCGAATACGAGCGCTGAGCTCGACAGGATTGCAGCGAGGTCGGTCTCGTCTCGTGCGGTTGCCACCTCACCCCCTCTACGCCATCGCGGTCAAATCCAGTGGTATCTCGAACGCGGTTTCTCTGTTCTTTTCTTACCGTCTTCCTCGTCTTCCCGTCGATGTGGCGGAGATCTAGAGCACCAGAGAAACATAAGGGGATAGAGAAAATACTCTGGATCTTTGCCACGTCGATGGAAACACGAGAGAAACAGGGAAGCTGCGTTCTATCTCTTCTTCCCGTCCAGATTGTGACAATAAACACGATATTACCACGAGCTATGACCATCGTTTTTTACCACAGGCTACGACCACGAGGTATGACCACCATCTGGGACCACAGGCTACGACCTGGACAAAGAAGCACTGGAATCAAGTCTCACCTGGTGGTTGCCGCACTGGTCGCAGGTGGCGTAGGGCACGTAGGTAAGGGTGCTTGTAGAGTCCATGATCAACGCAAACTCCTGCGTCGTCCCGATATACAGCCTCATCATGTAATATCTAACCAACATGACAACAAGTACAAATCTCCCCGCCTCAGATCCAATAGAGCAACAAAACAACGACGGGGGTTAAGCCGTACCGACCCATTGGTGAGGAGATCATCATGGAGACGCATGCGGGCGTTAGGGCGAGCGCCATCGCCGATCCCGCGTTGGGTCGAGGCGAGCCAACTGGCGTTGGGCTACGACAATGTGAGTAGGAGCACCAGCGGCGGCCGCTGCGGCAGCGGCAAGGAGGAGGAAGATGACAGTACCGAGGGCCGAGAGTGAGCCGAGCCCACGACTCCAGCAGCGACTCGCCATGGTCGCGCCGGGTGGGGAATGGGAGGATGGAGCCATGGAGGCCGTCGTGCCGAGGGGAGGGCTCCAGCGGCGACTCTCCATGGTTGCACTTCTTACGGTGACGTAGCGCCATCGTGGAAGCATCACTCGGCGGGGAGTGGTCGCGTCAGAGAGAGAGAGGGGGGGATTGGGATTTTGGGGGAAAGAGGAGCGCATCTGAGAGGGAGAGGAGTTGAGACGAGAGAGGTTCTCTGGTCGTGGGGAGCAGTTGGGGAGCCGCGTATGTGTGGAAAAGGAGATCGTGAGATCCAACGGTTATGGAGAGTCGAGAGAGAATGGACGGCTATTGAGAGTCAAGAGAGAATAGGTATACTACCATCAACTCAAATTTTTAGATTTTACTCGACTAATTTCACCTACAGCAGCATGCGCACTTCCTATTCCACGGCGCAGCCGATTGCAAGGCAGCAAATGATGCCTGCGCTACCAGTCTATATCATGTCTACCCAACTTACCTACCCGAGGTCGGCTGGAGGCGGCTGGCATGCATGGAAAACCAATCTTCTTTTTTCTTGCGAGGTAAAACCAATCTCTCCTCTATGGGGCCTTACCTTGGGACCTGGCCAAGTTTGTGCCTGCAGTCCATAAGGTTAGTGCTGCTGCACGATACACAGTTGCACACATCATGGCCAAGCAAAGCACACAAGCACGGAAACACGTAAAACAAAGAGGTGTTACACTAAGGGTGCCTTTGGTTGAGCTTTTGGGAGCTGCTTTTGCTTCTAAAAAGTCAAAAGCCAACCAAAGGGTGGAAACTAGAAGTTGCTTTTGAAGCGGCTACTTTTAGGTAATCTGATTTTGAAAGCACCTTGGACCTGCTTTTGGCTTTTGGCTTTTCGCTTTTGAAATGGTGAAAATAGAGAGCTGTTTCACAGATTGTTTCAAGGAAAATAGAGATAGGAGGTAAGTTTTATACTTGTTTGAACCAAACGACTTATGACTTTTCCACGACCCACAACCTCTGCAGCTTTTCCACACCTGACTCACACAGACTTTTGAAGTGAGAGTCCATGTGGAGGTGACCACATGTTTGTGATGAGTAATTGACTCTTGTTTTAGAAAGTTTGAGTTTGGGTTGGGCACTTCTGCCAAGTCATAGCCTTAGAAGTGATCGGAATCGCTATACGTGCAAAGTCGTAGCCGATCGTGGTCGTAGGCTCTTACGACCACATTGGTTGTGGTCGAAGCTTTGTCGGGCAGGTTATGAACTTATTGTCGTCAATCGGGAGCCACCGGGTTGTTTACGACCACTCTATCGGCGATCAGCCGGAAAACAATGTTTTACTCTTTACGCCGTGGTCGGAAGGCATGCGACCACATGGCGTTCGACCACTCGACCTTGGTCGTAGGTCACCAGGGAAGTCTACGACTGGTTTTGCCGTGGTCGAAAATCTATTCGACCACGTTGGCCGTGGTCGAAGCCTAGTACGACCACGTTTGGTCGTGGTCGGCGATTCGACACACCGACGGAGAACGCGATCGTAAGGCGTAGTCGGTGGTCGGCGATCATACGACCACGTTGTCGCAGATTTCTCTTCCTAAGAACGAAAGCGGGTTTCGACCACGTTATGGGTGAACATGGTCGTAGCTCGGTCGGATGCGGTCAGACGAGCTTGGAGCGTGGTCGCAAGTGGGCGACTGCGGTCGGAAGTGTTCAAACGTTGTTGGAAGGGCTTCGACCACAGTGAACCAAGTCGTACGTGAT
This sequence comes from Dendrocalamus sinicus, assembly GCA_036346575.1. Classification (NCBI taxonomy): domain Eukaryota; kingdom Viridiplantae; phylum Streptophyta; class Magnoliopsida; order Poales; family Poaceae; genus Dendrocalamus; species Dendrocalamus sinicus. Next base: position 1,018,284 of record CM070660.1, on the reverse strand, counting down.
CGAGAAGGGTTTCGACCACGGTGGAAAGCGATGAACGTGGTCGGAAAGTGGTTCGACCACGATGGAATCTCTGGTTTTGGTCGTAGTCTCTGGGAACCGGTCGTATGGACTTCTGAGATAGTCGTATCATCTTGAGATGTGGTCGTAGGACTTAAGAAAGTCTTGATCTATGGTTTCGACCAGTCATAAGTTGGTACAACTTGGTCGGGTAAGTTGGAACTGAAACTTGTGATGGTCGTAGCTAGCTTTAAGGCGGTCGTAAGGACCACTGGGGTGGTCGTATGGTCTATGGTAACGATCGTAGGTCTTGAGAATTAATGTTTAAGTATTTTTGACCGATCGTAGTGAATGTACGACCTTGTGAAGCATGTTTTGAGTTCCTTTTATGCGGATGTCTGTACACATTGTGTTGTGCGGTGCTATGTAATGGTTTGCTTATGCTGTAATGTTTGCGGGACCTTGGAGACAAGTCTTGATGAGGCTTGGAGTGGTCGGGACTAGACATGGGGATGTCGAGGTCCGAGCGACCGAGGAAGCCGAAGGAGACCTAGTCTTGCGAGGTGGTTGCAAGCTTGGACGACAAGGCAGGAGGAAGCTTTCAGGAAGGCAGTGGAGTGGCATTTTGGAGAAATGCGGAAAGCTGCAAAGGGAAGCTGTGTCTCTGCCAATGCACAGGAGTTGTTGGCGCTAACGGGCAAAGCAGTGGAGCCGTTGGGTGTAACGGGTAAAGCACTGGAGCTCGTTCTCGCTAGTGGGTAAAGTGAGTTGAAAACCCGGTGTTAGGTGAGGGTTTGCGGGTTCCCCCTCTTTGGTGTGTGAGTGTGTGGCTATAAATAGAGAGGGTAGAGCTCGGGTACTAGTGAGATCCTGATCCCCGAGTTGTTCTGTTCTTCCTTTGTTATTTGTGAGTATGTGGGTTCTCGGGATGGAGCAAGTGTGCTCATGTATCTCCCAGTTGGAGTGGCTGTAGAAACCTCCATTATCAATCATTCATCTCTCTTCCTCTATTTGTTTTCGTCGTCTTGAGATGTTGTGATTGACTTGTTTGCGATCTGTTTTGAGAACTTGGACTTCTTGCTATCCTTTTCTCTCCTCTCTTCTTCGTGAGTCTGCTTTCGTCTTTGTGTGCTTTGATTAGCTCAGAACTGGGAATCTGTCTCAAGGCTACTTGGCCAGTTCATTCTCGAGAGCGAGTCGAATTAGAAGTTCACTTTCTGGGATGATTGTGCGCCTCGAGTCCTTCTGTTCTTGGTTCATCCTCTCGATTATCAACGCTTGATTTCTTTTGTCGGCTCGAGCAAGTGTTCGACCACGTGGTGTTCGACCATCAGTTGGCTTACGACCACGTGTGTTCGATCGAAGAAGCTAGTTCTTTCGCCCGATTTGTCGTGTGAGTACTTGGGGAGTTTTTAGAAGGCACCATTCACCCCCCTCTATTGCCATTTCGGTCCTACAAGAAGCCACAGCTCAACCAAACACACCCTAAGTACCTTTTTTCTTCCATTGTTTTTCTTATAGAAAGTTAAAAACGGCGGATCTACAAAGACAAAGTTCTTTTTTTTTTAGCATTTTCCTAATTTTTTTTTTCATTTTTTTGGGTTATATAGGCTACAGAGGCGCGGCTAGTTTCTACAGTATAGCCGTCCTCTTCTACGAGTTACAGACCTACGGATAACAACAATAAAAGGAGGCACGGATTATTGGAGTTTTACAAGGAAGAACGCAATGCTTTTACGATTGGCAATACCATCCAAACTTTTTATGATGTCGAACGGAAATCCTGATCGAGCGGCAACCAGTAAGCTTCCCTTTCACCTTCTAACTCTATGATTAGCTGTATCATCTCATCTCTAACAAGTACTGTAAGTCTCAGCGGCAAACAGCCTGGAGAGGAGGGAAGTCAGCTTCATCCCTCAGTAGGTATAACCCTTGTGGCCTGCAGATTTTCATTCACAATATTACGCAATTTACTTAACTGAAATTCTTTGTATAAAAAAAGACAATAACATGCTTGTATCATGAACATGAAGTGCAAGAACATGAGCTTTTTGCATACACTAACTATGAAGACGAAGCAGCATTGCCATTGAGACCAGTTTCTTGCATAAAAGTAATGGACAGTAACTAAATCTGTCTATTCAGTTTCAGTTTCCTTGCACTACCGCCAGCTCAGCACGGGCAATTAACAATTGCAAGGAAAGCATCACGTAAAAATTCTAGTCTGAGATAGAAATGACTACCTGGTTTGGGTTGCACCAGGCCTAGGGTTCTGAATCGTTGAGGCAGGGACTTCTGCAGGCCCCTTACTAGTAGAAAGAGGGGGGAATGCTTCGCTAAACTCATCGGGGGGAGGTCTCAATGACAAAGGCCCCAAAGATCCAAACTCAAGATTATCCTCTTCTTGTGCTTTGGTTTGACAATAACCCTTCGCGGCAGGTGAGGAGGGCTGACATGTATTAGATACTGGGTGATTTCCGTGACCATTGCCGCCATTGTGAGGAAGCACTAGCCTTGATGACGATGGCCTTGTTTGACTGTTTTGAAGTTTTGGTGGATGGAATATCGGTGTTTCCCTTGATCCATTTTCAGGTCTGACAAGCCCTTCATTAGTACCAGACTTTTGGTTGCCGATCGTGTGCATGTTTGAGCAAACATACCCATGTTGACTGTTCTGAACATTCAATGTCTGGCTTGATGGCATCTGTTTGGTTCCACTGTCTGTTGGTACTTGCTCCTTGAAAGAAACAGAACCTCCTTTTGGAACTAAGCTATTGCTTGAATAAACATCCTGTTGTAAATTGTTTTGCTTCAACAATATTTGATTTGTTGCACTTCCAACTGCAATATGCTCATTGCTTGGACCAGAACATCCCTGTTCAAATGAGTTGTATTGGTGAAGGCTGCCACTCGGGTTGATTTGAATCTGTTGCTTTCTTCCTTTTTCAGAGGACATGCGTTCCTTGTAAGTATCATAGCTCTGCAAATATTAAATGAACAAAGCTGGAATGAATAAATAATTACAGAGATTTTAGTGAGAGAAGTACCGATACATGCTCTCTAGTTTACATCAAAGGTTTGGATCTAGCCTACCAAAGCTAAATTTACAGCTTTTGTAATGCACTGCAGATAATCAAGGTTGAACCTAGACATTTTATTTGCACGTTTTCATTGACCCTGGAACGGTAATGAATCCATTTACCTAGGAAAAAAAGGAAAAGAGGAGCATAGGTGTGGTGGACGATTGTTCATTGGTGCATAAGGAACAAGCAAGAATTGAGTCAAGTTACTGAAAACAGAACTAATTTTCAATCCATGGAGCATAAACAAATATCATATCCCCAGTGTTCTTACCATTTTGGGAATATACGTGCCAGTTCCACGTGTCTTAGGAATACCCCCTGTGATATAAGGCCAAGAACCAGGATAGTTCTCTGGATCAGCTGGAGGAGATGGAGACAATGTCAATCCGTTGGATAGAATATCTGTTCTCGAGGGCAATGACACACACTGCACATAAGGGGGAAAAAAGAATCGAGTCAATTAATTGAAAACAGAGCTGGTTTTAAAACCTGGAGCATGAACAAAAAGATCATGTGCCAAGGGTTCTACCATTCTGCGATTGTACGTGCCAGTTACATGCATGTTAGGAATATCCCGTCTGTTATAATACCAAGGAACATGATAGTTCTCCAAATTAGCAGCAGGAGGTGGAGATAATGCCAATCGGTTGGATAGAATATGTGTTCCAGAGGGCAATGCTACATTCTGCTGACAAACTGTATTAACTTGGACCTCAGTGTGTGATTGCTGAGAACCATCTCCTGTGCTGCGAGAACAATAAACCGGAGATAAGTTCCTTCTCTCGGTATCAGTAGATGAAGCTAACGATAGCCTTGGGGGTCTTGCATCAGTATTCGACAAGAAGCTCACAGTTGGAATCTTGAAGGAGTCCTTGTCTAGCACACCAGCCAAGGATGCTTCTTTCACTGACTGCAGGAACTCATCAAACAAGGACTCCAGGTGATACTGAACTTTCCGAAGGCATCCCAAGTGCAAATCCAGATCCCCTGAGAGATCCAGCAAATTTGATAGTGAGAAAGGAGAAAGTAGCTGTTTTTCTTTATGGACTTCAGTCCAATTTGACTTGTTAGCAGAGCAAGAATTGGAAACATCCAAAGTATTTGCACGAGTAGAGGAAGTCAATATATGAGATGGGTTGTTGGCATAAATCTGTTGCTGCATAAATGATCTACTGGGGGGTAAATCTTCCTCTGTTGCAGAATCCTTACAGCACTGTTTAATGTTGCCGTCACCATTGTCTGTGGAAAAGGATGAGTGGCTCCTGAAACTGGCTAAATACGATGGTTTTGCACTGAAACTGGCTCCTGATACTATCTTGTCATAATCGCCTGCGGATGTTGTGAACCAGATTTTGTTCCAGGGACGATCTTGAGCATCACCTGGCAAATATCTACGTGAATGCATATTTGGTTTCACATTTAATTCCTTGTCAGGCAGTTTCAATGAATTATCAGGACTTATGTTTTCATCTTCACTCCTGTAAGAAATTTCCAAGTCTGATACGCCTTCCCTAAGTACATTTTCAGGACCAAGAAAGGATTGGAACGAACCACTATTGCCCAGGTCTGGTCTTTCTCCTCTTCCATGTCTCTCCAACGTGTTTGCAAAAAATCCATAAATTTCATCAGGAATATGTTCAGAAGGTAACATGAGAATTTGACCAAGCTTTTGTGCACCAAATGAGAAAGCACTCCGTATGCGATAAAAGCTTCCTGCAGAAATTAACAAATGTTAACAAAAATTATCAGAAGAACCATCCTAGAAAGAAATCTCCTGTATGCGTGCAGTTAGGAAAACATGCCTGTTTCTTCGCATGCACAGCAGCACAGCACATGTTACATGGCTGAGCACACATACAAGGAATGTGCACTATATGGTTTGGTGGAACATAGCAAAGAAAAAGATACAGTACAGAATAAAGAAAGAAAACAAAATGATGGAGCATCTCAGTTATTCTGACCTTTGCTGACGCTTCTGCCAAGATTATTATTCCCCTTCAGTGGGTCAATTATGTTTAGATGCTTCAGGCGAAATTTTGCGTTGCATCCATCAGAATCTTTTGGAAGTACAAGAAGTCTATCCTTAATGAACTCCTTGCCCAGCAGTAATTCATCATGTATGGCTGTAGGTTCATCTGCAAGTAACAGAGATTTTAATAATTAGAGTAGTGATTACATGCTTGGCGATCCCTTAAACAAACAAGAATAAACGAGTATCATTCACCAGTTAAGTTGGACAAGGATGACAAAGCAACAGGACCATTTAAACTTATGCAATATTTTTCCCAGTCAAACTTGCTAAAATATTCCAAAAACTTATACAAGGCCTGTGAAATAAAGAAGATACATGCCAAAAAAAATTAGTTTGCACATCTTGTAAAGCTGCTTGTAAGAAGTCCGAAAAATGCAATGACTTCCAGAAATTACCTCCAAAGGGCCATGCAGAGATTTGTGGAATATATTGAATATGTAAAGAACAAGTGTTTCCAAGGCATAAGTAGATATTAGTCCATGATGAGCTCCCAGTATGCGACTTTCATGATAACACCAAGCTTTGATTAATATAATGCTCCTTTTGAACAGATGGTTTTTCCCAATTTCACGGTCAACCTGAAGCAGGAATATACATTCAAGTTTGGCATTCAATGTTACACATTCTATTTGTTCAAGTTGCTTGGTGTGTATCCAAGCTGAAAGATTTCAAATGGAGCAGATAGTTCAAATTTGCATTTACATACCAGCTCAAGAAAGCAGAGTGTGGACACCCCACCAATTTGGTTGAAAGAGATGTCAACAACAATATTCTCAATAACACATTTAATGAGCTTAACCTGGGTGCACATACAATGGCAGAAGTTTTGAGATAATGTATGGGATGATATCAGTAGCATATATAAGGAGGTAGCAAGAATACGTAGTTTAATCTCCTTTCCACATGTGCAGAGCATATATTTGGAAAAAGGGGAAAAAAACTACCTTTTAAGAGATCATGAATGAAAACTGATGAGAAAGCAAGGAAAAGGTCAAAATATTGTCAGTTGGGAATAGCAGACTTAGCCTGAACTATTTTGAAAAATAAATGACTAAACAGAAGAAGCAGAAATATTAGAAAGAAAATGTACCTCAGCATTGATGAAATGCAAACCCTTTAGTTCAAATCCAGCATCACTATTCTGCACCTCTGACTCAAGTACAGTGCGAACATTATTAATGAAAGTACTGTCCAAAGATGTGTTCCCAAGTACAGTTACATCAACATCCCCATCAGGGAGGTAGGTCTTCAATGGAACTGATCCAAATGCAAAGACCTGTGTTATTAGAACACAAAAGAAGCACCAACTCAGAGAATGTGCTGCACACTAGTAGCAAATTCAACTAAGAACGTTGTTACATGCTAAATGACGCATAAAACAAGTACTACGAGTATCATAGTAATATGAGTATTGTAGTCATAACTAAAACATTAGCAGCAAGATGAAAAACTATCAACAGTTCAAGCAGGACACAGTCAGTGCTATACTGCTATTCCTCCATAGGTAATTTATAAATGGTTTGGATAATGCATCAGCTCTTTCGCTTAAGTAGCTGATTCGTCTCAACAAATTCTTAGATGCACAAAGCTACCTCAATAGGCAATTTCTTAAACCTAAGTTCTTTCAAGCAGATACATACTCTCAGTTAAATTTAATCTTAAGACAACATTTTAGGAAATCATGGAACATCTTACAGACCACAAATTCAAGTATAATATTCTGTACCATAGACAAAAACATGACCTACAAGTCACCTACTTAACCCAATTCATGGTTCTAGCAAATAATATATGTAAAAGCAGTTGATTGATCACATCTTTCCTGCCAGGCAATTGACTAGTCACTGAAAATGACAGAGAATGCGGAAATGCTACCTTTTCTGTTCCAAAACCTCCTCCTACAGCAAAAGGTCAAATTTACACAACAGAGAAACTAATCTAGTCATGAAATTCACAATTCTGAAAATGAACTAAGGCAATTCACCAGTTACCAAGTTTCCTGATGGTTTCCAGCAATAACTGGTGAAAAACTCAACAGTTGCCACTCAATTTCCAGCGCTAACCAGATTGCTACGAGAAATTTTCAAATTCTAATTCAAATCTGACTTACCCCAAAACCTGCTGGTTTATGGGAAAAAAACAGACCAATTAGAAATGGCCAGCAACTGGCCACGGGTAGCTTGTTAATAGCAGAAGTCAGAATCTTGCTACTCGCATTAAAGGAAAGTGGAAAGCAATCTTTGTCTCCTCCCTCGTAGGGATTTCCCCCATTTTCAGCAAGGGCATGTAATAATAGGAATTCAATATGGGCATTACAAGCACACCACATAAAAGAACTGTTCACGAACCACCAACCAAATTCCACTTTTCACAAACAATAAATATGATGAGTAGAACAACAACAAGTAAGGACCACATTTCAGATTTGTAGCAGGTGGGTACAATGGGAGAAAGAACTTCCATAAACACCAACAATGATGCTCCCTATCATGTTAAATACGGACAAACTGAAGTTTTCCCATGGTACGCGAAGGGATAATGCAGCACAGATGAATGCAAGAATGTGGCAGGCATCTATCGCTGCATCGACCTAAAATCTTGTTCCTGCTCTGTCGCACTCTAAGCTCCGAGTCCGTAGGCATGTAGCCACAGCACGCATAGAGGAATGCACTTGGGGGGGTTGCATGGATAAGTTGCCATCGCTTGCTCCGTTCAAGCACGTGATGAATCACCCTGGAATGCAACGAGTTCACAGCTCACCCACGCATTGACGCATGCATGTACGATTGCGAGCATAAAAGCCAACCCAGACACGAGCACTAGCTGAAATTTACCTTTTTGGGTGGTAAAAAGTGGATCTTCACTCGCATGAAAGCATGAATCGTGCCTTTTCCTTTGGGAGCTAGTACTACTGCATACTATGCTCGAGAAAGCTACAGCGACAGCAGCAAAGCATGAAGGCTTTACAGTATTTCTAAAAACGTCCTAATCACCCTGCTTAAAAAAGAAAACAACCTGTACTTTCGCTAGTAAAAGGGTAAAAGTAAAATAGACCTGACTCTCAGCCAGTAAGAGAAAAAAACTGTACCTAGTACTTACCGGATGATGTCACATGGCACAGCAATTCCAAGTACAATAGGAGTGATTGATAACTGATTAGTCAAAAAGGTAAGAGTAAAGAATGACCAGGGCGAGCATAGAATAAGAATCAATTCAACTATTAGTCCTAATCCAAACGAAGCGGACCGCTTAGTCTAATCTAATCTAATCTGACCCCAAGCCCGAGGAGGGACACGATCCTGTACCCAGGTGAAAGCGACGGAAGCGGAGAAGAAGAAACTCGATGAGACGAACGATAATCGAAACCCGAGACGAGACGAAAGATGAGCACGAGGGTTTCGGCAATGGCTGCGGAGAGAGCTAAGCTACCAGCCACAAAAGGACCGAAAGCGAAAGCGTTTTTTTTTTTGCCTTTCTGAAGCATAATCCATGCGAGCCCCGACACCGTCCGGAACAAACGCGCGCGGGTTTCGTGGGGGGAGAGCGAAGCGAGTGAGGGCGCACGCACCTCGCAGCCGAGCGACGTGCCGATGAGCCGCTTGGCGTAGCTGATGACGTCCTGGCGCCGCTGCTCCGCCTCCTCGGTGGGGTGCACGCGCAGCACCACCTCGCTCGCGGCCTCCTCCGCCGCCCGCATCGCCTCGGGCCGGATTGACGCCGCCGCCGGCGCCCGCCTCGCCATCACCGCCGCCAGCGTCTCGCCCGGGCCCCGCCCCCGTCCCCCGCCGGCGCCACCGCCTCGGCCCCACGGGAACCTCCCGCCGCCACCACCACCTCCGCGTCCACCGCCGCCGCCATGGCCCCCGTAGTAGGCCATCGGAGAGAGCGACCCACCGGCTTACGCGGCGGTGCCCGCTGCCATGCGGGGGATCTGCAGGGAATGGAAAGCGCCGCGGAATCGGAGGGGTTAGCAAGCCAAAATCTACACATGAAATTATTTCCCTCCCTTCCCTTCCCTTCCCTTCCCTTCCCTTCCCTTCCGTCTGGTTTAGTTTACTTACTCTGGCGTTTGGGTTTGGGGGCTGGGCTCGTTCCGTTCCAGGTGGAGTTTGTTTCTGCTCCCCTGGCTCGCCGCTCGCTCTCTGCTGTCCTTGAGGACAGGGCAGAAGTGAATGGTACAGCGACTGCTCTGGCTCTGGGTCTGCGGCCCTATGCCCTCGCCTACCCCATTTATATAGGAGGGGGAGGAGGGGGAGGGAGGCGGAGCCTGCCTGGACTTGAGTTATCGCCGAATTCTTATTTTTAGATATTATTGTTTTGTGGGTTTTATGCGTCATGTATTTGTAAGGGGATGTCGATATGCCAAAACCGGGGGCTGCCAGGGGGGAGTGATGGTGGTATCCAAATCTTGGGAACGGATCCCGATTTTGGAGATGGAGGGTATGTAATGCTCTGCATTTAGTATTTTGGTACAAGAGTTTTAAAAGCATTTCATGTTATTGTAAGAGCAAGTCTTATAATACAGCCTTCAGCTGGCTGTATGAATACTTACAGCTCACTTATCAGCCTACTCATATAGTAGTTACAGTCAGCTGAAGGTTGTATGGCCTACCCCTCCCTCTCACAAAGTTTCTTGGTTTTTGTGCTTCAGCTGGCTGTAAACTTACAACCCACCTCTCTTCTCTCTCCTCCTCTCTCTCCTCCACCTCAGCATACAGCCAGCCAGGGCCGGTCCTGGGATTTTAGGGGTCCGGGGCGAAACTAGAAATAGGGGCCTAGTATAAATATCTAAATATAAATCTACATACACACATATATATGTATCTAATTTTACCAACAAACACTTAAAATGCGTTATGTATTAAAGAAAAATTCATACCAAAGAGTTTATAGATATTACCTTAAAAATTTCTTCTAACATTTCTAGATATTACCTTATCAGAATTGAAAAGCTTGCAACAAAAGCAAAACACCTTATCAACATGTTTTGAATAAACTAACCATTTTCTATCATGTACCTCTCCATTGCTCATTTTTCTAGAGTAATGACTGTACGAAAAATGTCTTGAGTTGTCATCCAAAGGAAATTCAATATTTTCTTGTCTTATAGGCCCCTTCTCCACTAATATGTCTCTTACTTTGTTATCAAGATTACCACAATTTATCGGATCATAAATATTTGTAGTAAATACTGGTTCATCAAAACTAGCAGATTCTGTAGCAGATGAATTAAATATGTGCTCATGGTCACTCACATTGTTATCATTTGTGTTGATGTTGACATGGTCTTCCGTAGGGCCCTCATCTTCTAGATTCACATTAGCATCTTCCTCCACAGCAACTATCGCCATTCATCAAAATTTTTGAACTGCTCATATTACTTTTAAAAAATTTGTCAATGGATCCTCTCTGTGATTCTATCAACTCATCTATTCGTTTCCTCTTTTTTCTTTTTTCATTGCCGGATGCATATTTTCTAGATGACATGGTACTGAAAATTTAAAGAACAATAGTATAATTAGTAACTACAAAGCACTAATTATTGATTAAAAAATTCCTAATATGCAAACTACAAGAAGCAATGACAAAGTGATGTAGATGTGGACCTGCTGGTTTGGGAATTCTGCGCCTGATCGCTCGCTCCGCTCGGCTCGCCTGTCGCGGCGGAGAGAGAGACGGCCACCCTCCGCGGCTCGGCGCGGCGTGCGGCGTGCCCTAGACGGCTAGACGGAATCACGGAAGAACTAAGAAGTCGGAAAGTCAGATTTCAGAAAGAAGACCAAAGCCGAGAAGTCGTCCCGGCCGGTATTTCGGAAGACGGATAGACTCATAGACGGATAGTATACATAGTATATATACTATGTATATGGGGGATTGGGGGCCCCTGAATTTTAGGGGCCCGGTGCGGTCGCCCCGCTCGCCCCCCCCTCAGGGCCGGGCCTGCAGCCAGCTTACAGCCTCTTATAATACTTGCTCTAAGTGGTAAGAAGTAACTATGCCTTTTTAATTTCTGCCTTTATATTTTGGCATAACCATTTGTTTTTTCCTTCCATTTATATAAAATATTGCACTGCAGTGGCCTCCTCTATGGTTTTACCCTAAAAAAAGGAAGTAACTATGTTGTTATCACATCGTGTAACATTATATAAAAGACATGATATGGTTGGTTGGTAAAACTGCCATTTTTACTTCTTGGCTGAAGGTATAGCTAGGCAATTTCTTGGGGGCTAAAGCACTTAAAATGCGACAATGAGGTGGTGGGAATGTATAACTACGAAACAGTTCGCAAAGAACATGCTGGCGTTACTAGGGTTGCGGAAATGGATTAGGTGACAAAAGGTATAATTATTATGCACAATGTTACGAAACAGTCCGCTAGAACGTATGGGCGTTACTAGGGTTGCGGAAGTGGATTAGGCGACAAAAAAGATGATGAAAAGGTATAATTATTAGGTGTGACGGTACGAAACAGTCCGCTAGAACGTGTTGGCGTTACTGGTGTTGCAAAATTGCATTAGGCGACAAAAAAGGTAATAAAAGGTATAATTATTAGGCGTGACGTTATGAGACAGTCCGCTACAACGAGTTGATGGCGTCACTGGGATTGCGAAAGTAGCTTGGTGACTACGACAAATGTTAAGAAGATCAGCTGGTGTAGTTTTTTTGGCGGGGGACAAGTTGCTTTTTGTCTGATATCAATAACTTAGATATGGATATTGTGGATAAGAAGCAATCTATACGTATATCCAAAGGCTTGTTTCGCGAGGATGACCGACCGTTCCATATTTAAAGTTATTGCGTAGTGCGCATAGCTCCATTAGGAATATATAGTTTGTTTCTTATATGATTTCCTTTAGCCCCCATTTGGTTCACGAAATTGAGCAAGGAATCACATAAATTGGAACTGGGCTCTAGGTCATCCTGAATTTGTGGACAATGGAGTAGACCCAGCCATGATTCACAAGGGTAATTGTACGAATTGGTGGAATCAAATGGAGCTTGTTCATTTTCTCATCCCATAACTCCCATTCCTACTTTCTCATCTCCGGCAACAACACCGGCAACTACTAGCCTTCCTCCAGCAAGGCTCTAGTGACCACCTCGACGACCCTATGGCACGACTTCTTCACCTCACATGGCCTCGTCTTCTTCACCCATCGCGTCTTCTACAGTAATCTTCTCTCCGCCCATGCCATCTTCTTGTTGCACCTATGCCGCAACCATTGGCATCCTCACATGGATTCCTACTTGGATATGGTCCATCTCGGCTTCGCCCTTCCAGATCTACAATCACCTGGATCCAACTGCATTCCCTGACACCGCCACGATATCTTCTTCCCTGTCTCTGTTGCCACCACCTCTCCTTCCTTCTCAGTGACGCATGGATCTGGTGCCACTACCTCTCCTTCCTCCTCATCAGTGCATGGATCTAGTGCTGCTGATTCTATCCTCCATTCTGGCCGATGCCTCCATCCTCCACTCCTGCCGCCAACACCACCATGACTTTGGCCAGCATGTTCTTTTTTACTTTCACTTGTAGTTTTGGGCATCGGCAAGGTCTCCAATGCACACATTTATCCATTTTTTTAATGATTATATGTTATAAAAAAATATAATGATGTAAAAAGTACTTTTGATAACAAATATATTAATGTCATTTTCATATACAAAATCTATTTTTTCTATAAAGCTTTAAATGTTAACTACACATATTTTAAAATGACATCTATTTGAGAATAGAGTATTCCCCCGTCCAAATTTATAGAGCGTATTTTTTAAATGACCTTGTTCATAAATATAGGGCATAAATTAGTGTGATATTTCATTTATACCCATAATAAATATGCAGTTTTATTTGCTATTTTCTATATGTATGCATTAAATATAGTGCTTAGAAATAATAATTAGGGATAATCTAGCCATTTTCACTATCTTCTTAGTCTATGTGCCAAAAGAAATACGCCTTATAAACTTGGACGGAAGGGGTATTTTACAAAGAAATATTTGATCATTTGTCCCATAATTTTTGTGCACTTGATGATTTGCCCAATGATGTCTCATTAACACGTGAGCTCTAAACCCACATATCAGTGAAACATCATAAGGAAAATCATCAAGTGCACATCAACTATAGGGCAAATGATCAAATTCTCCTTTTACAAATGGTGACTAAGCAACTGCAATATTTTCATTTTATCTTTTTGTTACTAAAACTAATTAAATTAAATCTTTGCTATGAATTATTTTCACACAATATATATGCCTAAATAGTGCGACTAGTTGAATTCATACTTTCAAAAGACTAAGGGCGCTTTCGTATTGATTTTTGATGATAGCTTTTGGCTAAAATCCTCAGAGCGAGACGGTAGCGAGAGAAGTAAAGAAGCTGCTTCAAAAAGATAGGTGTTCATATTGTTTTTTAGCTTTTCTAAGTAAAAACCAATACGAATAGAGCCTAAGCAAATATTAGTATATCATTATTGTCGTGCTAGCGGTGGATGTAACCCAAATTTTACATTCCATAACTCTTCACTGTTATCAAATATTGATCATGCATGTCACTACTACAAAAAAGGGTCATTCTGAATGGCTCATCACAGATGGTTCAATACAAACTGTCAATGATAAAATTACCACAAACGGTTTTATAAAATGGATCGTCTAAGCTCACCACGATGGAAAAAACCGTCTGTGATGACCTATTTATCACAGACGTTTTTTATTTCGAAACGTCTATGATACATCACAGATGGTTCAAAACAAAAACCGTCTGTGATGTCTGTACTTATCACAGACAGTTTTTGTTTTAAATAGTCTATGATGTATCACAGACAGTTCGGAACAAAAATCATATGTGATGACCTACTTATCACAGACGGTTCTTTACTTAGAACTGTCCATGATAATATTTCAACTTACCCATTCTCACCGAATTTGAATTTCCTGATTATCTTGCTGGATTTGCTCTTTAAAATAGAAGGCTCTACTGTTCTTCTCCTCTCCTCTCCTCTCACTTCTCCTCCTCCACTCCTCTCCTCATCTCCTCTTCTCTCTTCTCACTTCTCCTCGCCAAATCTTCCCTTAAAAATAAAAGGCTCAGTCGGCTCTTCTCCTCATCTTCTCTTCTCACTTCTCCTCCTATACTCCTCTCCTTCCCCACCTCTTCTTCAATCCCATCCATCCGATTTTGCTATAACTTAGATACCTAAAAATTTGGCTAAGCCTGGACTTTTTATCGTGGCTTGGATGCCCAAAAATTTGGCTAAATCTGTATTTTTTACCATGATTTGGATGCCAAAAATTTAGCTAAATCTAGATATTTACCATGGCTTGGTTGCAATTTTGGGCATCCAAGCCATGGTAAAATTACCCACTTTTTTAGCTCTGGTATAGCTATCACAGACGGTTTTTACCTAGAACCGTCTGTAATAACTGACTATTACAGGCGGTTCTAGTTTCAAACCATCTGTGGTAGCGGACGATCACAGACAGTTTTAGTTCCAAATCATCTGTGATACGGTTTTTTATAGATGGTTCAAAAACCGTTTGTGAATAACCTTTATTATTACAAACCCATAAAGTCATACGCTTCAAGGAACCGTCCATGATGATAGTTCTGTACCGCTTGTGATGAATTTTTATGTGACAGTGTGTACAACTGTTTCAACTATCAATGCTACGAAATTAAAGTATACCAGTTACCAGTATCTTTTTACGTACGTATGCCAATAGAAATGGACAAACGGGAGTGGCGTGCATTGCGACGTTGCCACACAAAATTCCAAAGTTTGTTCGGGTAAGCATTACGAATCGGCGCCGGCGGTAACGTAGTTTCTTCTCCTAAAAATTAATAATAATACACCGTATTTCCGCGTAAAAGGAAAGGAGATACACCGTATTACCATTCCCCGTAGGGAGCCGTGTGAAGCGGCGCGTGCATGAGATGCATGAACAAAAGGTGAAAAGGTGAGCTACAGGTCAAAACTGAAACTGAAATACGTACAACTGGACAATGCACAAGCTAGCGTAGCCACAAGGTGTTCAGCAGTTCTGTAGCGGCATGCATGCACTGCTCCCTCAAAGAAGAAAAACAAAACTGGAAATGTACAATGATGTGCAAAGGTAGATCGCAATCAAATCCGGTGAAGCGTTAATACGAGAGATATTAGGTGAAGATTCTCTTATTTCCCCGTAATATGTATATGTCTGTATTTTTTACTTGTTGAACGTTCAAACTATTTGACTTTGGGCCTGTTTGGCACGGCTGCGGCTTATAGGTTTTGGTTGAAATTTTTGAATTTTAGCTGTTTGCGACAGAGATTATGGAGAGATACTCGCTTGCGATTTTGATTGATACAGATGTTAGGCTTTTAACATATACTACAATTAATTTGTAGACCCCGTCTTGAGAAAATAGCCTATTTGAAAGTCAGATACTGTAGCAAAAGTTAAAAGCTGCTAGTTTCGGTCAAAAAGAACATGCCCTTTGCTAGGTTGCGGCTTGATTCTTCGTTAAATTTGTGTCACGTCACACTTTTATAATTATCACATACTTTATAGATCATCGGCACAATAATCTTTTTTTTGGTGAAATATTGCCACACTTCCCGTAAACGATTTGAACACCGCACTTTTAGCATAAAGTTGTAGCCACGAATGGAAAGCGACCAAACATGCCGGTACGCAGGACATCTCGATCGCTTGGATTCAAGTAGTAATTGGTCTGGCTATAAATAAAATAAGCAAAAAGATTTGACGTGATCATCGAGTGATTCACTAGCGATGTCGTTATATGTAGCATCATGCTAGCTAGTATACGCGCGTATACTATACGTAGGATCGATACCAGCAATCAGAAACATACGTAGCGACAACATGGGCACGGCTGGCCAGTTCATCTCTAAATCGTCGAAGGCACATGTCAGCACGCATCCGGTGGGCCCCACTGCCGCCCTTGGTCGCCACGTGTCGATTTCTACGGATGCCGATTTCTACGAGTGCCATGTGGTGCAGGCGATAATTTGTTGTTCTCTCTTCTCTGCGCGCACCCCGTTCATGTACACCCAATGTTCCGCTCCTCGACGGTTTTCTTGAGCGTTGGGTTTGCCATGGATCTACAGCTGATTTTAGAGTATAGGTGATGGAGCAAGATATGTGTACACGTATAAGATGTGTCATTTTCTTTTGTAGTTTAGTGTGCGTAGTACCAACACGATATATTAGCATTTTAGAAGTACTAACAACACTGCTCTAGTATATCAATGTCTTCTAGTATTTTAGTGATGATTGTAAATTCTTTTAATTAATATACTAGCACTAGACCCGTTCATAGGCAGCTTGGCCTGATGGCTTGGTGTGATTTTTCTGAGCTCGAGCCTAGATTTTTTTACCCACATGCTTGACCTGAAGATAGTAATAAAATAATGTATAATAATATTTTTGTCCGAAAAAGAATTAAATAATACTATTCCATTCCAAAAATAATTAAAATGATATTATTTTATTTGAAAAAAATGCCAAATTCGGGTTTTTGTCTTTGGGCTTGGTCTATGTCGGGCTGAGCCATGTTTGGACTTGCTCGTTCAGTACCGAGCTTTTCTAGGCTTGGCCCAAAAGCCTGGCCTGACCTAATATTTGAACAGGTCTAACTAGCACACATACATATAAACATTTTTCTTTTCTTTCTTTTTTAGAAGGACCCATGGTTAACCCACGTTAATATCCTCGAACAATAAAAAAAAAGACATAGGTAGAAAGAAGCTGTTTTTACAATTACAAAGAAGACACATACATACACACCACCATCACGTACATACATGCAAGTTCATCCCTTAGCACATGTCTAAACAAACGGAGAATAAAGATAAATCTATAATCTCACAAAATTACCTAGATGAGCATAGACAAGACTTTTGTGAATCTAATAGGTGGATTTCATGGTTTATTTCTAGTTCATCTTTCCAGATAATATTGAACTTGATCTGAAAGAAAATCCGAAATACAGTTCATGACCAGAGCAACTTAAAAATAGAAAATTAAAGAGGCTGCTCATTCTTCAACCAAAGCCGGGCCTACAAAACAATATAATATGCATGTCATGCATGTGCAACACTTTGACCCCCACGGGGGTGGGGGCTGCCTGCATGGTACTTCGTGCTGGACCTACGTGACGTACGTACGTGCGTTGTGTTATGACAAAAATTGGAAATGCTTCTGCCAGGCCGGTTTCATTTTAGTCTATAGCTTTATCACTTATATCATTTTTTCGAATAAATAAATAAAATATTTTTTTATTATTTTTTAAAACAATTTATCATGTCAGTTTTTTTAAAATGGCCTATAAACTTGTCGATATTCAGTATATTCATATAAATATCCATATTAGAACTAAAAATTATTAATTACAACTGTAAACTATCAGCCATATCGTGTGGCTAATGGATAACTTCCGCAAGCAATAACGCGAGAAAGTTTCAATTCCAGTTCCATGGGGCCAAAAGGTTAGCGTATGTGTGCGTTCGCATCATCCATGTGGACGTATGTGATGTCGTGTATGCGCGTGTAGTTATACTTAAAAAAAAGTCAGCGAGAGCAGTACAATTTAGTTAAATAATAGTAAAGTACTGGAACATAGTACGTGAACAGTGAGCTCGTCCTCGCTCGTTGTGACAGTGACAGCAACTCAGAAATGTCTTGTACCTTTCCAGACTGCGAAGAACTTGTTTTAGCGCCGGACTCCGGACGGCACTTGCATTACGGCTTTTGGGAAGCAGGAGGCAAATTAACACATGCATGCAATTCATGTTGGTGTTGGTAATTAAATGCCTACACAGCCGGTTTTTTTCACGCAATTACGGTAACTAGATATTACAAATATTATATTTATCATACAACTCTAGTTTCTATGAAAAATATAGTTGTATATAACTATAACAACTATAATATTTATATTAGATTAATCCAAACCGTTATAATTTGATACTATAGAAAAAGTGACATAATTTATTTTCTTTCTCTTGATTAATGGGAGCATTTCTAAGTTTTTTTCCATTTGTAGGGATTATGTGGGAACTTTTAGCTCTACAATGAAGGACGAGTGTTTCATGCACCCAGGTGCCTAGGCACCCATATCAATACCCGTTGATTTGCTTTGAGATTCGCAGCGTTTGATGTGGGTATCTTCATATACTCATATAAAAAGTATATTTGGGATGTCAAACTTCGAAAAAAACTAAATTTAATTTCAGTTTAATTAGTTTGAACTATTTTTATGGTATATACTCACTATAGTCGCATCGAACTCAAAAGTAGTTCAAACTAGTTTGAACTGAGTTCAAAACTTACTTACCATAAATATATCAAGGGTATAAAACATTTTCATACCCAAACTCAGAAAATTATCAATCATACACGTGTATCGGACTGTTCTTGATGTGGGTGCCTAGGCACCCAGGTGCCTTATGTAATTTTCCTATATATATATATATGTATATATATGTATGTATGCATTGTATAGTATAGTATAAATAACAGGGACACCATGGTGTCTGAAAAGGTACGTGAAGTTCGACACATTTTCGGATCAAATCAACCAAATCGTAGCCATTGCCACCATCGCCCCTCCTTTTTCCCATGACTAGTAAGGTGCTCCTTTTTTCTATAAGTAGTAAGATGCTCGTATATTATAATGGTGTTTTAAAAAGATAATAGATATACTTAAAAGTGAGGTTGTAAATTTATTTTAAGCCTCATGCTATATGAATTTTTTCTCAACAAGGTGTTTTACGAAACTCAAGACAATTTACCTTGTGCTAAGTGATTCAATAAAAAAATTGAAACTAAGGCCTGTTTAGATTTTCTAGTTTCTGCAAGAATATTTGAATTATTCTTGCGGCACTCCTATAATCAAATCAGATCTTAAAAAATTTTACTTAAAAAAAAACAGTTGACGTGCCTTGCCACTATCCGTGATACGTCACATCTCATTCTCATACCAAAGCGAAGAGAAGGAGGTGGTGAATGAACAAATTCTCCTTTTATATTGGTAAAGAAAATAAAGATTTCATCCATCCAGCATCCATCGATCAACACACAATGATAAAAAACAGTTGACATGCCTTGCCTACACTATTCGTGATAGACTGATAGGTCACATCTTATTCTCATATGAAAGCGAAGAGAAAGAGATGATGAATGAACAAACTCTCCATTTATATTAGTAGAGAAAATAAAGATTTCATCCATCCAGCGTCCATCGGTCAGCACACAGTCATAAAAAAAATAGTTGATATGCCTTATCTACACTATCTAATGACAAGTCACGTCTTATCCATCGATCAGCGCACAATGATTAAAAAAACTTTCCGCAGACACAGCAACACAGAAACTGCTACTAATAATTAACTGCCGATTGATAGGCTAGCAGTACGCCATGCATCGCGCGACCTCTGTCGGAAAGGACACATGTACTATTAATTACCGCTGTGCCCAGGGAACAAAAGCGTATCACCCAACTAGCCGGCCTACGAGACAAGTGGTCGCTTTCGACGACAGAAGGCGTAAATTACGGAGTGTCGCTTTCGTGCCGCATGCAGTGCCAGACTGCCAGTGTGCCACTCCAACCAGTGGGAATATCAGTCCCTTTCGGCAAGGAAGATACAGAAAGAAGAACGTGTACCAGGCACTGCCTGTGTACAGTGTACTGTACTGTATAAGTGTAGACCAATCCATCAGATGTAAACTGCCAGGCGTGTTTCGCGCCCATATTCAGGCCAGAAGCAGGTCCATGGCACTGCCTTCCGTTCCTTCCTGCTCCTTGGTCCTAAACAAGCAAATATTGAAAAAAAACCGTATACATCACAAGTCAATTATATTTCAGAAGAGTGGCATACACTCAGGCTACTGTAGCTTATGTCTAGCTACCGGTTACTGTAGCTTACGACTATTGACCGGTTCACTGTAACTACGACCACACACAGACCTGGCAAAATTGACTCCTTACGACTTCGAGTCTTTCGATTTCGACCACGGCGCTTCGACTGCAACTAGATAGTCATCCGTGTGGGGGCCAATGGAGGAATTTCGCTGGAGAGGGCAAAATGGGAAATTTCTCTGCTACGGGGCCAAAAATGACCACACTTCACCAGGAGTCCAGTTGCTCGACCTCTGGTTTAGCATATCTATCCTATTCGTTCAAGAACGTGACATAATTTCTTGGTTGTCTGTCATAGGGTGTGCCTGACTATACGACTTATGATAAATTCAATCACGAGGTATGGAACAAAATTTGCATTTCATTTTTGGACATATAATCAATGCTTTTGACGTGGATTCCACGTGCACATTTACTAGTTATATATAGTGTCTATCGGGGTATAACAGGGACCGAGGATGGGGGAAGCATTCCCGTCCCCATCCCCATATATGGTGACAGGGGTAAATTTTCTCATACCTGTTCCCTAATAGATGAATTCCTCACGGGTTGCCAAGGAGTGGAGGCCTATTGCCATCCTAAGGGAGTGCCTATCCATCATTCGGATTTTGCCTCTCCTCCCCACCTTCTTCTTTCTCACCACCAGCTTTCTTCCCTATCTCTAGCGGCCCCATCTCTGGCGATCATTGCTCTCACCTCTAGCGACAGTAATGGCACCTTCAGCATATCTCCTCAATATAAAGGAAAAGAAAGGGGCATTTGGCGGTGCCGGCGGCAGCACTCACTTGTGGTTGGATGCGGCAGCATTGGCAGATGAGGAAGACGGTGCCTCAAGCATAAATCTCCAAGCAAATCGCATTTTTGAGAGGAAGGTGCATAGGGCAACTGGACAAGTAATCTCCAGAAAAAGGACAAGTATGTAGTCGCGGGACTGGCAGCCGCACGAAAAAAAGCCCCCAGCCCGGGCCCAAACCCTAGAGGCTAGAGCATTGCAGGCGCAGATCACGCGAGTCCCCATTCCAATTCCTTGATCTGAAATCCATGGCGGCGTCGAAGCATCTGTTCCAGGCCCCCTCCTCCCACCGCAATTGGTATCTCTCTCTCGCTCGCTCGAAATTTTTTGACCGATTTTACTGATTCGATTTTTCTGTGGCTGCTGGCATGACTGGAACTTACCGTCAGACCTGACGGGGATTATCTCGGAGCGCCTCCCAAGGAAGACGTGGCTGACTTCATCCGTCTCTGCGCGGTGCGCTCTTCTTGGAGGCGCTGCACGCCGGATCCGAAGGCACACGGCCCACTCGACCAGCAGCTCCACCCTCGCGGTTGGATCTTGCTGCCGTGTCTCCCCGGCGACGTCGCCGGCCGGCGTCATCTCCTCAACCTAACCAGCAAAATCCTCATCCATGTGGATATGTCGAATCTCCTCGGGTACACCGTGTCTTCAGGAACCTTCCCCGAACGGCGTCGTCGTCCTTGTACATGAGCGCACTCTCGTCGTCAGGTTGTTCAGTTCAGGGAAAACAATTTCGTCTAAAAAAGTTGCAGAACCTTTCGAGAAATCCGAAATTAGGAAAAATTCGATTAAAATATTTAAAAGTACAATTTAAATTCAAGAAAAAATTACCAAATTACGGCGGCCGCCGCATCCGCCACTGCAGCAATGTCGTCTTCCACCACCGGCAGCCGCATCTGCAAGAGGGAAGCAGATTACCCAATCACATTGACACGGATTCCCATCATTGGCACGGGAGAAGGGGAAGGCCGGCGAGGAGGCGGGTCGGTGTCATACCCCGACCACGCGAAGAGCGCCGACAATGGGTCCTCGGTCATCACCGTCACTCCACGGCGGCCGCCGTCGATGCGCCGCCCTCTTGGAGAGTTGGTGGGTTGCGGCCATCTACTGTGGCTTTCTCCCCGGTAGCCTAGATGTTCTTCATCTGCCAGATATGAGAGCTGAAACATTTGTCCCCGGAAGGGGTAGTCTTGTTGAGCGGGTCACTTCTTTTGTCACTGGTTATACGAGTGACCTTCATGTATGATGAACCTTAAATTATTGATCATATGTATGGTTGTACACTTGTATACTGGAATAATCCAATTCATGTATTAGCTCTGAGAAAATTTTTTGCAGCTTATTTATATTCATCCGTTCTTTTTTATTTGACCTTTTTTTTTTACTTTTCATAGTCTTCGAAATATAAATTAATTTAACCGTTATTTCTTATAACTTTACATAAAGATGTACTAATAAAATTATAATATTATGAAAGTATTTTTAACAACTAATCTAGTGATATAATTTTTATATAACCAATTTATATAGTTTTAAATCTATTGCCAGTCAAACATTCGAAAGCTTCATGACACAGATTTTATGATGGCAGTAAAAAAGAACTAAGGGAGTAAGTTTAAAACATTGAAATGCAATTTATAGTTCGGATAAATGAAGGGTTCTTAGTTTATGTCGTTTGCATGTTTAGGTCTTGTTTGGTTTATATACAAATTATATAATGTGCATGACAAACCGTTTAGCCAGCAACAATTGGCGACTGGCGGCCATCTCTTGTAGCTAGCGAGGCGAAAGCATACCTGGGATGATACGGTCGTTAGTGAGATGTGCGAAACATGTGTGCCTCCAAAAGACGTGTAGATAGCTAAAATGTGTGTAAACCATTTGTTTTAACAGAAAGTGTGTATGCCATTTGTTTTCAAGCACAGAGAATGCTGAAACAACACATTTCTCTCGCAATTTGATACTGCTGTGTGCTGAGTTCCTAGGAAGGGACAGTTCAGAAGTGGCATATCAACACAAAATGTACAAAAATTTCCAAAAAAACCACAACTGACAAGTCTACAACATAACTAAAAAGAATTAATACAGAAAAAATCTCTGGAAAACCACTCAGTACCCCTCACCCCCTAACTCGAAACAACACACAAGACACAACACACAGGAAGTGGGTGAACCCAAAACAAACACATCTGAGTCTCTACAGGATCAGCCATCCGATGATCATGGTCGACAACCAAAACAATGTCAACTAAATGAAAGAATTGAACAAAAAATAAGCCTACAGGGGCGAGGGAAGCAGTTCAAGGATGTCAGACTATGAACAAAGAAATATAAAGAACCGAGTACTTGTTGGCAGGTAGGTCTATATTTAGAAATTGCTATTGCTTTCGCCTGCAGATATGGAGCTGCCCTTCGACTTCACGACTACCTCTGCCTCCAACTTCACAGCCACTGGCCCTTTGCCAATGTCCAGCCCCTGGAGCCTCCCAAGTGAGTCTTGCTGCATCATATCCGAGAGGGCATTGGGGTGAGATAGCATGTGGTGGCTTGGGACACTGGGATGAGGTGGTTGGAATTGGGGTGGCAGCTGCTGAACACTAGCATGGTGCTGAACTGCATGTTGCTCGGAGAGCTGGAAGAAAGTAGGGTTGTACGGGACGTGCTGCATTCCCATATATGTTTCATTGGACTTTGTCATCTCACCTGTAGCAATCTTAAGCCTCTCCACTTCCTGCTTTAGTGCATCATTGAGAGCTGCAAACATATGATATTTCTTTTAGTAGACAGCGCAAGTCATCTCCTAATCTATGCAGTGGTTTCAGATGTTGACAGATTGTTCAAACATGTAAACACTATTTTGGCAAATGTGAATATGATCTTACACAGTGTAGCTTCTGAAACAATTTCAGTATACATCCATGTTTAGCGATAGAGCATGGCACTTTAACAACAATATCAAATGCTAGCTGCCCACATACTCTTTCAAGCATACACAAGCTTAAAGCGAGAAATCAAGAGGAAACAAAGCTATAATATTTGAAGGAAATGCACCTACAGTTAGAGAAAAGAAATGCAGAAAGATATGCATTGATGTTCAAGGGTAACCGCACGTTGGAGCTCTAGCAAATGAATAAATTAAGCAGAGTCAATAAAAAGCGCATTGAGATCTCCAAATATCCTTATCATAATATTGTAACAACAATCTGCTTCACGTACAAAATTTACAAATGTTAATAAGAACACCCATCCTTTGCACAAGATATTTTCTATCTTATATAAAGCGAACCACATTCCCACACAAACCTATTGAAAACAATGAAAATCAAGAGTTGATATGATTATCCTAGTTAATGTAAAAAAAATGCTCACCATCACGCAGTTGAGCCTGTTGCTCCATGGCCTGCAACCTTATCTTGAGCTCTGCGTTTTCTGCAGAAAGTCCAGTTGTGTCTCTCTGCCCAGCAAACCATAATGGCTTAAAGGATATCCAGCAATTTAATAGAAAAACATGGACATACTTTTTAAAAAAACTTGCAGTCCTGATCAACAGTCAAACAGAATAAAAATATGGTGATCACTAGAACCTAACAGTCCTGGACTCCTGGTCAACAGA
The DNA here is from genome assembly GCA_036346575.1 of Dendrocalamus sinicus. Lineage (NCBI taxonomy): Eukaryota > Viridiplantae > Streptophyta > Magnoliopsida > Poales > Poaceae > Dendrocalamus > Dendrocalamus sinicus. Next base: position 993,831 of record CM070660.1, on the reverse strand, counting down.
GAACACGGCTTTTTATTGTCACATGCAGGGTATTGTCATTCAGATGTCCAAATTGTTCACAAAACCATATAAAATAATCCCATGGCATATTTTGGCTTTGTTAGAAAAATAAGACTAGGGTTTTTGCTATTCACAACTATGTAGCTTATTTATTAATTGAGAGAGATATATAGAGTTATAGACATTGTTACATGGGCCTCATGGGCTACATGGGCCAGAGAGGAAGAGAGGGAGGGAGGGAGAGAGTATAACACTCTTAACACACCCCTTCAAACTCAGGGTGGATCAGGAGGATATGATGCACTGAGTTTGAGTAGATGAAGTTGATGTTGTTCTCGAGTCTGAGCTTTAGTGAAGAAATCTTCAACTTGAAGCTCGGAGGGAACATACTTGAGGGCGATGGTCAACTGCTGACAGTGAGATCGTGTGAAATATGCATCAACACCAATGTGCATTGTTAGCTCATGCTTGACTGGATCACTAGCAATCTGAATGGCATTTGTATTGTCACAAAAGAAATGTGTAGGATTGTCACAATGGACACCAAGATCAATCAAGAGCCATCGAAGCCAAACGATCCCTGAGGTGGTAACAGCAAGAGCTCAAAGCTCAGTCTCTGCACTAGAGTGTGAGACTATAGTCTGCTTCTTGGACTTCCATGCGATGAACGAAGCACCAAGAGAGATACAGTAACCAATGACGGATCGGCGATAAGTAGGATTAATCGCCAAGTGGAGTCAAAGTAAGCGTGAAGCTGACTCGAACTCGCATAGAATAGACGTTTGGATGCCCTCAAATATCTCAGCACACAAAGAACATGACCATAGTGAACTGAGTTGGGAGCGCTGACAAACTGGCTGAGAACATGAATAGCATGAGCAATGTCTGGCCTAGTGACAGTGAGATAAACAAGGCTCCCAACGAGCTGACGATAGCAAGAAGGATCTGTCAGTGATACACCGTCTATTAGTGATGCAATTGAGGTCATAGCTAACATTGATCCAGAAGTCACAGTAGATGTGGATATGGTAGCAGTGACTGCTCCAGTAAGTGCTCTGGGAGGACCAGTAGGTGCTCCATGACGACGATCAGATGAATGTCTAGCACGATAATCAACAAGCTGATCTAGATGTAACTTAAAGCACTTGTCAACATGATGACTAGTCATCTTGCAATGAGAACATACCAGCAATCCTGTGGGTGTAGCTCTAGTGGATCTAGACTGCTGTGAGAGACGAGGATGGCGAGATGAAGACGTGGCACCGTCAGCACTTGAAGGAGAGGCAACGGCTCAGGCCGTGTAGAGGACGGTGAGATGAAAACAAGGCGACGTCGATGAGAAGCCTGCTGGCCCGCGATGGCATGGAGCCCACCGGCGGCGGCGGCCTTCGGGAGAGATGAGATTAGGTTTTTATAGAAAGAGGATTAGGGTTGGAGATGGCTCTGATACCATATTAGAAATGTAAGGCTAGAGTTTTTGCTATTCACAACTATGCAGCTTATTCATTAATTGAGAAATATATATATACATTGTTACATAGGCCTCATGGGCTACATGGGCCAGAGAGGAGGAGAGGGTGAGAGAGAGCGAGAGAGAGAATATAACACTCTTAACAATCACTACATGTGCTTTAGTCAACATGACCACATAAACTATCCTAACATGTGTTATAGTTCTCAAGGCATGTGCATCAGTTCAAAGAAAATATTATGCTGACTTGTGATTCACTGATTTGTAAAGCAGTTGCAGTTTGGTTGATGCAGGTTACAAGTATGGGGTGCGGCCGTGTACAGTTTAAAAGAGAGTTACTATGCACAATGTTATTTTTACACTGGAAACACATGGACTAAGCATAATACTGCAATCCATGGGACAAACAGATGGATGAAAGATACCTGAAATAGCGTCAGTTGTGCTGAAAGAGTTGTAGCCTCGGTCTGAAGAGTTTGAACTTTCCGCTCTAACTCTGTTATATATCGAGACTTTCTTTCCTTTGACCGAGCTGCAGATTGTCTGTTCGCTAGAATTCTGCATCAAACCAAGCTCAGGAATTTAATAGGCACTTACTAAACGCAGGTAGCTAATAAAATGCACTTGCTAAAAACAATTTAGGTAATGCACAAAAGTAGTTGCCAGTTAGTAAAGTCTCGTGAATAACTTGTCTATGTTATCATTGTTATTTAGCATATTACACTGAAGATCACCTGATACTAGAGTAGGGAATCATTAAGAAAATATTATCAAAGTGAATATGTGGATTGCAATTTGCAATTGAGAAAATTGTGCCAGCTGGCACAAATGAAACCCTATATCATGAATCGAGGTGTTACATAACTTGATTAAAGTACGAACTATTGATAAAAACTACTAATCTGTAGTGAAGTTTTCCGTAAACCAAAGAAGGGAATAACTAAGTTTAGACTTATTATTTTCACATTGAAGAATTGATTACACAGTGGATCACGCTAACTTCATTGAGCATCTTGCAGGCCCTTAGGGCAAGAAATAAAGAAGCCCTCGAAAATGGGGAGAAAATACCATAGAAAACGCATGCCTAAGCAACATACAACAAATCAGTGCATCTCCCGCCTCTTTCGCGCCCACACTCTTCGCTATGTATTTTCAGACTAAGCAACTTACCAAACAAGACACATTGGCATTTCAACAGCTTTATGAGTGAATAAGTAATAACTATGATATGTTATCATCTTATTTACGGTTTACCATGCTATTTAACATTATTACAGCAAAGATCACCCGATATTATAGAAGAGTATTGTTGACAAAATAGTATTGAAGTGAATGTGGAGTCAAATGTGGAAGCGATTTTACTAACTGGCGCAAGTAAAACCCTATATCATGAATATAAGAAATCAAGTATTGTATAACTTGGTTGTTGTACACAATTTTGAAAAAAATAAACTAACTAATATTTAATGCAATTTAATGTAAACATAGGAAACGGAAACAGTTAGGTTTAAACTCATAATTTTGAAACATAATATTTATAATTAAAAAGTAAGTCATGATAAATTCATTGAACATCTTGGAGGCAAAATTTCATCTCCCGCGTCTTTCGTTCCACACCCTTCACTTATTTAAGAACTAAACACGAAGCAGCTTTCCAGACCAAACAACAAATTGGAATTTCAACACTATTACACTGAAGATCGCCTAATACTAGAGTGAATGTGTGGATTGCAGTTGGGAAAAATTGTACCTACCGGCACAAATGAAACCTTATATCATGAATCTAGGTATTGTATAACTCGATTGTAGCACAAACTTTTGATGAAAAACTACTAATCTGTAATGCAGTTTAACGCAAAACAAAAGCAGGAAATAATTAAGTTTAGACTTGTTATTTTAAAATTGAAGAAATGATTGAAAAGTGGATCACGCTAACTTCATTAAACATCTTGCAGGCCCTTAGGGCATGAAATAAAGAAGGCCATGAAAATGGGGAGAAAATACCATAGAAAGCACATGCCTAAGCAACATGCAACAAATCGTTGCTTCTCCCACCTCTTCCCCCCGCGCTCTGCTATTTAAGAGCTTATTTTAAAACTAAATGACACCAAGCAGCTCTTCGGACTAAAACAGCAACTTACCAAACAAGACATATTTGCATTTCAACAGGTTAATGAGTGAATAACTATTCTATGTTATCATGTCATATACCACACTATGTAACATTATTACCGCAAAGATCACCCGATATTATAAAAACTGTATTGCTGAGAAAATATTATCGAAGTGAATGTGGAGTCAAATGTGGAAATGATTTTACCAACTGGCACAAGTAAAACCCTATATCATAAGTATAGGTAATCAGGTATTGTATAATTTGGTCGTAATATAGAAATTTTGAGAAAAAGAAACTAATTAATGTTTAGTGCAATTTAATGTAAATCAAGAAAAGGGAAAAGTTAGGTTTAAACTTATTATTTTGAAATAGAAAAATTTATAATTAAAAAGTATAACAAGCTAAATTAATTGAACATCTTGGAGGCAAATTGTTTACATCTCCCGCCTCTTTCGTCCCACACCCTTTCCTTATTTAAGACCTAAACGACACGAAGCAGCTTCCCAGACCAAACAACAAATTGACATTTAAACAACTTATATGGCTGCCTGCACTTCAAAAAGATACTCACGTAAACGAGGAAGGTGAGACCCTGGGGTATAGAATTCGGTCAGCTTGCTCTAGTCCTGCCCCACAATCTGCCTTTCACTATCCATCAACATTCCAGACCACTAGCACCAACAATCTAGCATGACTTTAAGTTTGCAATGCTTTCTTTTTCAGTTCACTAGGCTAGTACCTGATTTTTCCCCCTGCCACCCTTCTTTGCTTGAAGAATCTAAGCGAGCTAAACCTATCTGGACAACAATGCTTACTTGTAGTTAGTTAAACCGCACTACTACATCAGTTGGTCATCAAAAGTACAAGATATACCTGTAATCCTAGTATCCTACCAACCAACCACCAACTCAAGTCTTAGGTAGCCTCCGAAATCAGAATGCGAAGGAGGGCGAAGAAATGGGTCACCTTTTGGCGCGCTTGGGGTCGATGGCGGCGAGTTCGGCGAGCTGCTCGGAGGACATGGCCTTCTTGGCCTCCATCACCTCGGAGAACACCCCTCCCCCTCCGCCGCCATCCTGCTGCTTCCCAGCGCCGCCGCCGGCCCCTCCCCCCATGGCGAACCCGTCGAAGGATGCGCTGTGGCGGTGCTTGGTGGGGCACGGCGGCGAGGAGGTCTCCGCGGCGCGGTCGCGGTCGGCGCCGGCGATCTTGTCCATGTCCATGAAGGTGGAGAAGAGGTCGTCCTCGGAGCCGATCTCGTCGAAGCCCCCGGCGTCGGCGCCGCCGCCGAGGCTCAAGTCGTCGGGGAAGCGGAAGGCCACCTCAGATCTGGCGCGGCGGTGGTGTGGGGGCCCCCGCGAGGGAGCCGCCGCCGCCGCCGCAGGGGCCTGTCCTGGCTGGGGGATGGACGGGAGCGGGCAGGGGAGGTTGAGGTTGGGGCTGCGCCCCGGCGAGGGCTGCGGCGGATCGCCCGGCTTGGGCGGCATCGCCATTGCGCTCCTTCCTCTGACCGCGTGGGCGTTCGTGTCGGGAAATAGACGCACGCTACCACTGCACTGCACCGCACTGGACACTTGTGTTCGCGTGTGGCTTCGTTTGGTTTTTTAAAGGGGAGTGCGGGATCTCATCTGACAAGGGAGGAGGCGGAGGCGGCGGCGGCGGCGGGGAGGGGAGCGTGATGGGTAGCATGTGACCACCCACGGGGGCCTCTTGCTTGGAATTTACTGGGCCGGAATTGGAGGGACTCTCAGAGCAGACGTTGTGGTGGACAATGGGATGGGCCGCAACTGCGTGGGCCGGCCGGTATCCTTTTGTGTTTAACGAAAGATTTGCAGGTAATTGACCATGGATCGTGTCGCCCGATTAGTCTTAGGTGATCACTACACCACCTAAGGCCAGTCTTTTTTCTAGGCCACACCTAAAGACTAGGCTAGGAGTTAGGACTTCTCTCAAAAGGAAGAAGTTTAGTCTCCGGATCTACATTTTCTTTTAAGCAATGTAAGATTATTTCCTACAAAATCAGTAAAGAAATCCAGATGGGAAGCAACTTAAGTATGTGTGAGTTATTGGGTGAATTCTTTTAGACTTATAGCTTAGCTTTCTACTGTAATTAGCTTTTAAATGAAGTGTGTTTTTAAAATAAAATCCACAAATCGATTGTAGTAAATATTATACTGATTTTAATTTATATTGATCAAAATCGCATATAAGTATATCTCTCTGTACTCTCTCTCATAAATAATCAGAAATTAAAATTTTAAGCTAAAAGTGGTAATCAACAGCACCAAAGAACTCACCCATTAAATGTTTTAGCGTTGGATACAACACCAACCAGCCAGCCAGCCAGCAAGCTGCCTTTGATACAGAGCGTCAAGGTTACAACGTACAATCGGGGGGTTGCACAGCCGTGTACACGTATGCTACGGAAGAAGCAAATTAAAAAAAGACTACTACAACACGATGAAACCTATGATTTTCACATCAAAACTCACCAGCTGTTCCTGCAAAAAAGGGGGGAGCCGATAAGAGTTAAGATGCACATAAAGTCATAAACAACACCCATATCCATAAGAATACACGCACACGGCCAGGCTCAGGCGGCAGCGTTGTCATTGGCAGCCTCGTCCTGGTTCTCACCGGCCTCGTCGACGGCCATGCCGTCAGGTCCTCGCTCCCGCTCCACCGATGCCACACGCTCCTCGTTGGAAGTTGGCTCTTCGCACTCCACAGGAGCAGCTTGGGGAACTGTGACCGTAGTGCTGGAGCTCCCTTGCTCCCCCGCCAGGCTCGTCAGGCCGTTCTGCTTCATGTAGTTCTCCAGGGGCCGGTTCGCGACCTCGAGGAGGCCGATCATGCTCACCCGAGGATGCCCGCTGTGCTGCTCCGGTTCGGCACGGCCGGCAGGGTGAAAGTTCAGGTCTATGTGCCCCTTGTTCATGTCAACCTTGTCGAACATGGTCACATCACCATCTCGAGTGGTGTCCAGTGTCTGGGGGGATCTTGACAGGTTACTTCCCTCAGGCTCATCTCTGTTTACCCAAGCGATCTTCTTGCTCGCCTCGGCTTCCTCTCGCTCCGACTGTCGTTGTTTCTTCCTCATCATCAGTGTCTTGAAACGACGCCTAACGGTCATGCAGACGTTGCAAGTGCATGCGGGGTTGTGTTTTGGGCCCTTGCCACTGGGTGGCTGGATACACACTATGCAAGTGCAGCCGGGGCGGTGCCGGGGGTGCTTGGTGGTCGTTGCAACCGAAGCAGCACCTTGGTTCCCCATCTCACCAAAGGCTGCGGCACTGGCCAAGGCATCAAGGCTGGACGCATCCATTTCGGGGATATTCTGCTTCAGACCATAGCTGCTCCTTCGCCTCCTGATATCTGTAGTAGTAGATGCAGTATGTCGTAAGCGGAAAGTCCCCTTTTTTTTTAAAAAAACAAGGTCAGGCTCTCCAGACGTCCTTTCTCATATGACATATCATGGACACCTTTTAATCTTGTTATAAGGTCCAGACCGATCAGTGAATACAAGTAAAGCATACCTTCGTACTGCTGAAGAATACTTTGCAACTCTTTGGGGGCTAATTCTTCAGGTGCAGCGCAGGAACAGCTGCAAATGTGTTGCAACTGATTTAAGTTCAAGCAGCTAAACTGAATGTGGTAGCATTATGGAAAACAAAAAACCAATTTAGGACAAAGTACCAAAAGTGAGGCAGAACTTTCTTGATATGTTTGTTAAGGTAACATAAACTTGACCAATTTTAAATCAAATTGAGGAAAGTTGCCAAGAATAAAGAGAAAGAATGGCAACCCCTTCATTCCACTTCCATGATGAAGATATATCATATTGTTTCAAAAGCCGAGACCTAATGGAAAACGATATTCTGCGTACTATCCCGTGCGACAATATGTTCTGACAGTATTAGATACTTTATGTGAGGCGACGGTATTAGATACTGATGCTACTAGGTTATTCAATAGACTTTGTCAAGAGATTCTATACAGTAGGGGAAAAAGGCTGAGATCTTTTAAAATAAACAGATAGGTAAATCAAACAAATCCTTTCATCAAGTGTTCAGACGATAAAGCAAAGGATTATTTAATTAGCAAATATTTCGCGATCGAGTAAGGCTGTGGGTCAATCAAGACCAGCTAGAGACCAATGTGACACGGCATCATCAAATCAGATCAATCACCAAAAAAGATTTTGGGGAAGAAGTCCAAAGGGTAAAAGGGTCTGTCCGAAATCTTAGAGCTTTTCAGCATCCAAAACCTTGTTACATACCCAGGTGGTCATCATAATCGACAAATTTTTCACAGATAAAATAAAAACACTATGACAGATTTTATCACAGATCATCCAACATATTAACAGAGAACGCGGCATAGCATACCTTTTTGGGTCCCATGTGTTGTCAGCACATGTCCACTTGGAGGCAACAATAACATTAAGAGGCAACCTACGCCATTTTGAGCAATCATCACACTGAATCCATTGATCTTGTTCCCTAAAAATCCATAATCAATAATCAGGTATTTGACAAAAATTGGTACACTGACACCAAGAACATTTATGTTGTCTATTCAGAGGACAAATACTTCAAAATGATATGATAACTCCCAAGAAAATACGAGTGAAATCTAAATCATCAATTTCCAGTTTTTTTTCTTTTTGATTTCCACCAATTTTGTTTTCTGTCATGGTAAAAACTAGAGTATTATGAGATCTTTGTTTAATGAGTTTCTTACCCTGTAGCACGGATGGTGAAAATTGATCTCTTTGCAAAGACAGGAGGTTCCTGCATGTATGTAATAAAGTTATAATCGTTTCACTTATTCCAAGTCCTTTGCTGAGAACAGAGAGTTGGGTTTTTGCACTTCCCAGAAAGGATACCCTGAAGTGCTGAAACGTGAAGAATGAAATGGCTAGGAAACTTACATCATATTCTTCAAATTCATAGTCCTCAATCATCACAATAGTTGGTTTTGCAGTTGGAGCAGGACGCAACAACTCCTGAGCCTCCTCCCAGGTAAGTTTTAATTCCAAGGCATCTTCAGCATCCATTAAAAGCCTCCTGTTTTTGGAACCAATATTGCGGCTTCTTTTTTGTAAAAACTGGGAAGACCCCTCATCTGGCCTGCCACCGAATTTATCTGTCTTAAGCCAACTAACATCCCCATCAGCTGAGTTCACATGCTGATCGAATAGAGAGCTTGGATGGAAATCTGCAGCTCCCTTTATTGACTGAAGAAATCCTGAATAACCACTTACTATTGCTAGGTTCTCATTTGTACTAGAAAATAATGTATCACCGAGAAGGGAACCATTTGCAATAGCTGAAATCTGTGAGTCCTGTGTAGAAGTAGCATACAAACCTTGAAGTGAAACTGGAGAATGAAGGGAACAAGAAAGAGAAATAAGCATTTGCATGAACAATAGATTGGCAGCAAGATTGCCTAGAAAATCTAACTTACTGGTAGACTGACAGTATTTGTGGCCTTCCGGAAGCCCATAACAAGTTTCCCTCCAGGTTCTATCCGACTAAAAGTTACTGCAGAGAAAATAAGAACCACCAGTAAATATGAAAACCTTCCCAGTTAAATAATGCAGAGAACATGGTATACAGCAGACAATTCTATTTAACATATTTTTAACATACTTTCTGTAGCATGGGAACCATGTAAGAAATGACACAAGTTACTGAAGCATGTAAGAGTTGACCATGGACATAAGTCACATGACAATATGAGACAGAAATTAGATCTGGACATAACAAAATTAAAATATCTGTGACTTGCACTTGTGCATTCCATAATAACTGGCGATGCATCTAATTTAGAGAGTTGGGGCTGCTTAAGGAGATTTATGATTTGTTATCCTATTGAAGTACAGCATTGCTGGTTTGAGCGCTTTCCCGCCATAAATATCAAAGTATATTTAAGTGTTTTCAATTTTAGATGTTAGAATTTGTAAAGGTGCAGGATAGAATAATCTCCACTTATGTAAAATCAGACCTCAACCATGAAAGAAATCATGCACATGATGCAAACAGAACGGACAACACAAATTATCATGTAAAAAGAAATGAGTTGTAAATCACCTGTATCACCAGCTTGTAATTGTAAGGACTGTATGCATGGTGTAACACCCTCCAAGACATACATTCTACTGTTGTTATTTGGCCAGAATCTAAACTGAAAATGCCATTCTTTGCCATTTGCATCTTGAATTGTCAATGGACGACCTTCTGGCTGAGAGATTGGGGGGAAATATGCCTACACAAAGTACCTCAAAAACTCAGGATGACAGGAAAAATGAAAACAAATATAATAAGATGGGTATTGTATCAAGAAGCTGTCCCCAGTAGCAAAAGCTTTGTGAATGGCACTTTCTAAGCAAAATATCATAACCATTAAAAGATTAACCTAATCATTTAGACAGGAGCATCAATGGTCGCATTAGGAACCCAAGAATGTCAATTAGCCTCACAATACTACACCATAATTATGGTGTTTCACTAATATAATCCATATAAGTTGAACGGTAAGGTATTAAGGGCTAGATGTTATATTGACCGGTTTGTCTGTGTTGATGTATACGTATTATGTTAAAATTATGTTCTACATTGGTTGCATTCCATTCCACTCTATCTCTTGTACATATGCTGTATATAGTCTCATAGACCTAATTGGTCTGTGGTAATGGTGAAGGTGATTCCCCAAATCCTAACATGGAAGTGCTCCTGATGCTCCTTTGTACCAAAGGCTTTTTAATCATAAGGAATATGATACAGCAAAGAGAAATCAACAATGTACGGCAACAGCATACTAAAAATTTATGAAGAGCAAGCAGAAGGCATGTTAAAGAAGAAAGTTATTACCTCAGCACAGGCTTTTGGAAGAACAAGGCGTCCTATGCGGCCTGCGTCACTAGCACTTAGAACCTTCTCAAACAGTGGAACAATGGTGGAATTTGAACTTGAAGCAAAATATAGTCAAGGAAGACAAAATAACATCCACAACAAAAGGAAGGTATGCATCACATTAAAGTTCATTGGCCTAATTGATCAATTATGGAGCTTTTTTTTACTAGTAAATGATGTTAGTTATCAATGTCATCAAGAAGTCGATAGATTTATCAAGGATACTCTCCGGAAATTTGCTGCAGCTCTTGGTCTGTTATTCTCGGCCAATACCGAGGAAGTAATTGGCTGCGGCCCCTTCCCTCAGCAGGTGGTCTCGCAACACGAAGATGTGGAAGAACATCTTTTGTTGGATCAAAAGCAGCACCTTCACCAACCCTTGGTGGTCTGGTCAGAAAATGCCGAGCCCTTTGTGCATGCTGAAATGGAGATAATGCAGTGGCAAGTTCTCTTCCTTCCGCGAATGGTGTTGTTGGTGATAGCATAGGTCTTTCCACTGTTGAAGTAGCCTCCATCTTGTTTCCGTTATTAGCAATACCCAAGCTCATGCTGAGACATGCCTCAGAAAAAGATTCACTTGCCGTGCTATCTGCTGTTGGATCTTTATTGTCATCTCTTCGAGTATATTGAGGAGACTCTAATGCACTTTGTGTCCTAGTTAAGAACGGCATCCTTCCCATGTCCCCAATACTAAGAGTTGGTTGTTCCCATTTAATCTGCCTTGCACCATTCTCTAATTCTTTTTGCCTCAGAATGTTATTGCTTTGCCCAGCTTCTATGTTTTTTACCATGAATGGATGATTGCTTTTAGTAATAATAGCAATATCATCAGTTCTAGAATCAACCATAAGGGATGGTGGCTCCAACGGTCTACCTGGCAATAACTCATCACTTTTACCAAAGAATCTCTGATTGTTTTGAGATGAAAAAAGCTTTGGGGCCACTTGACTCGAAACCTGCAAAAAGAACAATCAGATGATTTGGATAAGTGCGGATACGAGACAAAGAAGCTTACAGCTTGAACTCCTGAATTCTTCATGCAATTGACACATTGAACTCCTCCGCTATCAAGTAGATCAAAGGAGTTCTTTGAAGCAATACATCCACAATGGAGACGCTGAAATAGCAAAGTTCATTAGAAGGGCAGTAGCAAAACAGTTTAACACAAGAACTTGCATACAATTCACAACATGTGTCACCGTCTCACCTTCCCACAAAATGAGCAGTCCCTCCAGCCAGATTCCTTTTGGTGAAATATATCACAGAAGACAAGCTGCTCATATGCCAACCTGGGTACAGCAGAGATGATATGATAAAAACAGATCAACCAAGGAAATTCAACTGCAAAATGGTAATCGGGGTTAAAGTAACATCCTTTCTCAGAAGAAAACACACTTATGTTATTCAACTAAATAAACATGTTTTCCCCATCATCAAAAACCAACCGCAAGAAAACGCCCAGTCCCATGCACAAACCAATTTGTAACTACAGCTAATTGTTGCAAAGAAGCAATTGTGATTCAGCATACAACACACATAGGTTTGGCAAACATACTTTTTTTTCTTTTTACCAAACTGCAGGTAATATTCATCCTGGCCATCAATCCGGTCACAACTCACAGGGTCAATTTCCAAAATAAAGTTGCACGCATATTCACGTCGCTGTAGTTTAGAGTTTTGTTGATAAGCTCCTCAGCTCTAGGTAACTAACGTTATCGAAATCCCAATTGAGCATGAGCTCTACTCAATAAAAAAAACTACTAGCTAGTTGCTCTATCTAACTGATATCCACGCAAGCAGCAGTCGAGGCAGCCATCGACTCAACTCTACTTACTTCGTAAAAATTTCTACACGCGCAACGCTATTACTTCCACCTTGGTACAAAAATTCCTACTTGGGCTAGAATAGGAGATCACTAGGAAAGGAAAAAGAACTCCCGAGAAAACAAAAAAAATCCACAAATCACCACCCTTTAAAGAAACAAAACATCTTCTTTCTCAGAGAAAGGGGGTAAAACATCGAAACGAATGCACAAAACAACCAAAAAAAGCAGCATCAATTGGTTCATCCAGCCAACCATTCCATTGGGAAGACACGAACCACACGCACGCACACAGCAAGCGCAGAGGAGCAGCCGTACCCGCACTTGTCGCAGAGCACGGCGAAGGCGCCGGATCGCAGCGGCCAGCCCTTCCTCCACTCCCCTCCCGCCGCCGACGGAGCCGGCGCGCCGCACGCCGCGTTCATGCACCTCTTCACCGCCACCGCCGCTGCCGCCGCAGCAGCCATCCCCGCCATGGCCGCCGGCGCGCTCACTCTCCGATTAAACTCCCCCACCAAAAGGCAGAGCTCGCCTCACCTCATCACCCCCAGTGGGAGAGGGAGAGAAAGAGATGGAGATTGAGGAGGCGGTGGGGGGAGCGTAGTTTTCCGATGGATGTGGACAGAGCAACGAACGATCGCTGGTGATTAGTGCATGCGGGGAAGAAAAGGAAATGGAGATGGGGGAAGCAGCAGCAAAAGAGGTTACCGCTCTAGTTGTACCGAGGCGAGGAGGAGCTCAGGAGCTGGAGCAATTTTTTATTTTTATTTATCTATATAAATAAAAATAAACGATGAGATTTAAAACATCCTTTTCGTTTTAAGAACTAAAAAATCTTACAATAATACTAAAAATCCTTAAAATTCTCATATTAATCGAGAAAGAAAGAAACATCTATATCACTTATTTTAGTAGGACCAGTTATAACAGTGCGTATTAATCATACAAGAAAATCCCATAATATTCTAAAAAAGAAAAATTTTAGAAATTTTCACATTAATCGAGAAAAAGATAAACATCTCCGCTATTTATTTTGATGTGTCCAGATTATAACAGTGCAAATTAATCAAGTCATGAAAAATTCTAAAAAAATTCTATGTGTACTTCTAAACTTACTTTAACAATGTATAAAATTTTAAATTCAGATTCATTGTATGTTAGCGGTAACAAAAAAAGAAAGAATCTGACAATGTTAAGAGTTCAAATTTGTCAGAATTTTCTCTTTTTTTGATGCTCTTAATATAGAATAAATTTGAATTTCAAATTATATATATGTGTGGTAAACTATGAAATATATGTAGAAATTTTTTAGAATTTTTTGTGAGTATTTTTAGTTAGAGGTGCATGATAAATGCATTATAAACTTAAGTGGCCCTGATCAACTCGGCTTCGACTTCTGGTTTCTGGCTTATTTTTCACTATTCATAAGTTTCGTCTTTTTCTGAACTTTTGACTTTTTGTTGAGCTTTTTTGTCGGTTCTTTTTTTCCCATATTTGTTTGTATTATACGTAATGGGCTAACATATTTTTTTTATTTTTAAATTTTTTTAAATTTAATTATGCTAAATAAGTCTCTCATACCATTCTGATCTTTTTTTTCAAATTCTGATGTTTTCAGCCATAACCCACGAGCTTTTCAGCCGAACCGATCACCACCCAGATATGTTGCCGTGTTGATGCACATCCACTGCTCTTTTTATATTCCCCGCTCTCTCTTGCCGCACTGGGCGGCTGTGTTTGTTGAGGTCGTGTTGCTCTTTTTCTCTCTCTCTCTCTCTTAGTTTGGCCTTTTCATTCTATTTCTAAAAATAGCTTTTTCTGAAAACTAATTCTAAAAATGATCCTTTTTCCAGCTCCGGTATAAAATATCTCGTGACGCTGATACTTCGTGCCACGTCAAGCTCTAGTGCACCGTGGGAGCCAAGCATCGCCAGACCAGCAGCAAGGTCAGCACCAAGTATGGTTCTGCGTTGGGCAATTAACGGGCACTATCTGTGCTACTCCTCGAGACAACGATAAACTTAAGTAGTAATCACTGTCTGGGTCATAAACTAATAAAAATAATCTCCTAATTTTTATTGCTTCACTTAAGGAACCTTGATTAAAGAACAAGGGCGTGCACATTTACACTTGCTACTTGAGTTATAGTGAAACAAATCACAGCATAATTTTTAATTATTTGCTGTTTATTAGTTGTGTGGGCGTTAGTTGCGTATACTACCTCATTTTCTTTTTTGTTTCGACACTAAAGGCATGTTTAGATGGACTAGAACTAGTTGTTAGCTGACTAGTAGTTAGCTGGCTAAATATTAGCCCAGTCCTGTTTGGATCCAAAGACTAATAAGTGCTACTATATCAGTACAAAGTCTGTTATACCTCTATGCATGGCGGTCTAGGAGGGTTGGCGTGGGTATCAGCGTCTTTTTTCCATCCTGCTAGTCCTTTAGCCCTCATTAGCTGGGTTTGACCAACTAGTTGGCTAACAACTAGTTGGGGCTTTGGCTAAACTTTAGCCCACTCATTAGCCCTCCTGTCTGGATCCACAAGGACTAAAAATTAGCAACCAGTTGTTAGCCCATAGGATCCAAACAGGCCCTACCACAGTCTAATATACACGTTTGATCAATATTTTTTTAATTATATGGTACTAATATTATTTCCTCATGATAAATTCAAAAATCTCTATTTATAGTCACGGCTAAAGTTTTAAAAGGTTGATTGCACGAATTCTAAATTAACATCTAAAAGAGAATAGAGGTAACATGTATGCCTATGTTATCATGAAAGTATTTTTAGCAATAAATTTAATGATATAGTTTTTAGTTAGTCAAATTAGATAATTTTAAATAAATCAGCAGGCAAACTTTAAAATATCTAACGATACAGATTATAAAGTGTTACTTAAAAAAGAGCAGAGGAACTATACAGAATCTAAAACTACATTGCTGATAGAGATTAAGTGAAAAGCAAGTGTACTGAATACTGATTACAGATCGCACAAGATGTGTCCTAGGGCATCTGATTAAAAATAGATCTACGGTTTGAAGCTATCCCGTTGGTAAGGGCCAACGACATACTCCATCTGTGCCAAAATATAAATCGTTTTACTCAGGTAGTTCTCACTCTTGCTAGTCCTCTCGTCCTCCACCTGCGACTACAGTCTCTCCTTTCCGAGCTCTCTTCGACGCCCCTTCCCTAGTCTCTTTCCGGCAGTTATGTCGCCAGCGGCAAGGTGGGAGGGGTGCCACCCCCTTCCCTAGTCTATTTCTAAATGTGGACTCTGTGCACTATTTAATCATTGCCGTAGATATAAATATGATGTTTATATTTAGTGAACATAGTTATGTCAAATTGAAATTTTTGGTATATATGACACTGTTGTAACCTATATTTACAGAAATAGCAGTACACGTGCGAAAATAATAGAAATGTCATTTTTGCACCATGGCCACCAGGCAACAACGCCGTAGTAGCGACACGTGGCAGATGGAGCCCGACATCGGGCGGTAGGCCACCTGAAGCCCAGCCACCGGGTGGCAGGCTACCTGGAGCCCGGCCACAAGGCGGCAAGCCACCTACCGCTTAGCCACCGAGCTCCAGGTGGCCTACCGCCTAGTGGTCGGGCTCTAGGTGATTAGCACTATATGTAATTAATTTAATTGCATGATTTAATATGCACTGTTTGTATAATTTTTTTTGTAAATATAGCAAATGAGCATAAAAACTTACGGAATTTTTTTGTGGAGGTTCCCGACGCAGCGTAGTTCGTTGTGTAATTTGCTCATAATTTTTTCTATTATGAATTTACTAAAGAAGTCATTTACATAAACTATTTGTAGGAAATTTTAATATATTAAATGAGCTGAAAAAATTATAGTAGTGGGTTTAATGGTGTAATTTTTTTATTCAATTATGCAAGGAGTACATAGAGCTTAAGTTCATTACAAAAGATGTTGCATAACTTTAGGCGTAGCTTATAGGCTTCGCCAAATCATGACATTATATAAACACAACGTATATTGCTGGGTACAAAAAGAGGGAGGGAGAAAGGAGTGATTGCAACCCAAAAACTTTCTGGTAAGCACCTCCGACTAGGGTTAAATACAACTAAGTGCTACTACTCCCCCTGGGGCAGTCCCCTCTGTAGGTAGAGCAGTTCCTCGGGGAGCGGGAGCGACTGTGACTGATACCCGGCAACCTGGAGCTGGAGCGAGAACAAGAGCACAAACGGCGAGGACCCCGGCTGGAACCCCCCACGTATGTGACGGGCGGTGGGTGTACACTCTTACGAGCCGTAAGCCTAGTGCGAGGTCTCAGGTGAAGTGTCAGTGCTACTCCATGGGCAACTGGAGTGGGCAAGGCAGAAGACGGGTAGCCAGTGCTACTCCATGGGCAACTGGAGTAGGCAAAGGCAGAAGACGGGTAGCCAGTGCTGGTGCTGCTACTCGCACTAGGACTAGAGCTGAAACTCCTCTAGGGACGGCGGAGTGTAGTCTGCTGCAGCTCGACGGTGCTCCAACTCGGCCTCTGCTACAATTTGCTCTCGCTGAGAGAAAGTGAGAGCGGTCTCCACCTCGGCCAGTTGAGCCATAAGGACGTCCGAGTGCTGGTAACTAGAACTCAACAACATCCGGAGCTGGCTTATCTCATAGAGAGCTCAGAAGTATGAGTCTGCTAGGACCTACGTAAGTTGTACCTGGTGCGAAAGTCAAGGGTCATCCACTGGAGCAGGCTGGAGATTGGGGTAGGGAGCTTCGGTATGGACGATGGGGAAGAACCAGTAGGGAGACTGCAGTAGCTCACTCCTATGCAGTCGACAAAGCTGAGCTAAAGCAAAGTGTGCTGCATCCTATATGGCATCGGAATGGTAACTCCTAGGGTGTGTGATAGGGATGGTGAGGGGATCAAATCCTCCATTCCTAGCATACACAAAGGCATCCATAGTCCAGACGTCACGGTCCAAGACCTTTGTCCTCCGCCCCTTAAAGATGGGCGATTGGCTGTAACCAAGATACTACATCAGCTGACGCGGTAGTCCCACAAACTCGCCCTCTGCCTTAGCATGAGCAAAGTAGTCCCAGGAACCATTGAAGAAGATCCGGTCATCTACAATTTTGAATAACAAGAGGTTAGAACAGGTAAAGTATAAACAAAGTGTGAATAAGTAAAGATCTAAGAAAGATAAGTGAAGTAAGTAATAAGCTATATTTTGTCACAGTTTTCTTAGTTTTGGAAATTAAGACTCAAGCCTTAAGGCACGGCCAATCTAACTAGGGTTTTGTACATAAATGAGAAAGCGATAGCGGATGCAAAAAAGAGGAAGCTCATCTCTTCACAGGTAAGCCACTGGGAACACCTGGGTGTGTTCGAGGTGAGACATGTCAGCTCTACCGCGTCGCTGCCCGATGGCCGGACGGTAAAAACAATATTTTTGCAATTGTCTCCTGCGTACTGTCTTTCTTGTAAATACGGAATCAAACAGTATCATGTGTGCCAAAATCTCTGCAAGAATTATCGGTGGTAATTAAGATGATGGACATGTAGCCACGCCTGCTGAACAATGAACCAAAGTTACAATGAACCATGCCGAGGTAGAACTAACTGATTAATAATGACTCGATGAGTTTAATGCACTGATCTGCGTGTAGTTTGTCGGCATGTCTTCGGAAAGACTTCGTTAGTACTCCTGCTTCACCGCTTCCAAACAAAACTGACTGGAAATCACTTCTGCGCCAACAGTTTTGCGGCCAAGATGGTTTAGGTCAGCGCCATGATCACCGGCGCCGAGCATCTGCCGACGTGGAAAAATCTCAGCGTCGGCAGGGATGGCGCTGAGATGTTACACCTCCGCGCCATTCGTGCTCACGGGTGAGAAAAGAGGCTATTTTTTAGAATTAGTTTTCAGCTTAAGCTATTTTTAAAAATAAAAATAAGAAAGACTAAAATAAGAAGAAAAAAAATACTGTTGCTCCCCTCCACGACATTACCTGCCTGTAGGTGCCTGCGCCCGCTGCAGGCGCGGTACTTGGCTGTCTGCCTCCCACGCCTGTCTGTGTCATGGCCATGGCCTCATGGATGGGGCTGAAGGTGAAAGGAGGAGAAGAAAATAATAATCTGTGGATGCAATGCAAAAGCCACTCAATCATCCGGTTCTCTTTTGAAAGTTCAACCTGCGGTTTTCTTTTGCTGATGTTGCCACTGATCGATAAACTCCACTCAGGTATCTCTCGAAGTTGCACCACGCACTGAAGTTGTCTACGTATAGGTTGCAGACTTCATAGTGTATGCTATAGCATGCGAAATACTGACACTGGTATAATGGTATCCGCTCTCCAGTTATTCTCCGGAAAGGAAGCAAAAAGGAAATGATGCGCTGCCGCTGCCGCTGCTGCATGCATGTCGACGCGCGCGACGGCAAGATCCCTGCACCTGCACGCACCGGATTGGATGCAGAAGGAATGCCAGCCACTACGGCCAAATCCCACAGTACTCGCTCCGCTCCGCTCCGCTCCGCTCCACATGCCGGCCTTCAATGCTCCGGCTCCGGCGCCACCGCGGCCGTCCGATCCCGTCAGTATCCCATGTAACGTCGCCTTCAGGTGGGAGCCCGAGCCGCACGATTCCAGACGGCCGCGCTTCGCGTACCGCCGGCGCGGCGCGCGCGCGCACACGCAAGCATACGCTGGCGTCTACCCACCTCGTAACGAGCGAAACATGGGAGAAAACGCGGCGCTGAAATTAAAAGCTTTACCTGTCGGGAGCGGTGACTCCACTCGGCGGTGCCCGGCTCCTCGGCGGGGAGGCCGGGCGGGGCCCGCGCTGTCGCGGTCGGGCGCGGTGGGTGTGGCTCGCCACGGCGCGCGCGGGGAGGCGCCGCGACGTGGATACCGCAACCGCTGTGTGTGTGTGTGGGTGGGGCTCTCTCACGTTGCAGCTTGCTTACGTCGATCGTGCGCCTGGAAGCCTAAACGTGAAGCTGCTGCGTTGCGTTTAACTAATACGTTTTTAATTAAAATTACATAAATATGTGTGGCTAAAAAATTTACATAGTTAGCCTACTGTTGCTATTTCGAACCGTGATAGAACTCTATCGTCATTTAAAATAACGATAATCCTACGTGACAATCTACAGGCCTCTATCACCAAATGAATTGATGATGGAGACTCTATGTCAATACAATTTGTGATAGAGATCATGTTATCAATTCAACTGGTGACAGAGACATTGTTGCTAATTAAAATAGCAATAGAATCCTCCTCAGGTTGTATTTTTATTTTTTTTAAATATTACATTTTCTAAATAATAATACATTATTTAAAAAATTATTGCATTTTTTGTTTCAGTAGTTTTGAAATAATAGCTAACTATTAAAGAAAGAATTTGACTAGTACACCTTAGGTTGCATTGATGATTTTTGTTTAAATAAACTATTTCAAGTCCAACATAACACTTTATAATGAATGTGCGAATTATACAACACGTAGGGTTTGGTGAGGTACATATGTTTGCCTCATTACTCCTACGATACAAATAGCAACATTTATGAACCATCAACCCAAACTATATCTAAGATACATGTGCGCCTTTTAAAATAAAAAACACTAGGGATGGAAAAAAAAATTCAGGCTTACGGTCATAAATCCTATGCATCAGGGTCCATTAGTGTATTTCCCTTGTCTCCTCCGTGACCACGGACTTTGGCCTTCCTCCATTGATTCTCTACATGAAAACCCAATACTTGTCTTCTCGGTCCGCAGACTTGTCCCGAGTTTGAAATAACTTCATGTTTAGGAGGAGCATCAGGGCCATTCGCACTTTTCCCTTGTCTTACCTCATCGTGGCCTTTCCCTTGTTCTTCGAGGTGTAAGGTTTCCAACGGGTGAAGTTCTTAGGCGCAACTGCGTAGTTGAGCATGTATTTTTGCTAAATGAATGCCATGTCGTACTTCTTTAGGCCGTCGATCCATTGAAAGAAGTAGTAATGCTCTGACGGCTGCCATTATGCATGGAGAAAGCTAGCGATATGTACAATGCAACATGCAACGTGAAATATCAATATGTGACATTCACTTACACTGTAATCCCCGCACGTGTAGTACACTTGGGAGGTGGTGTCTAGATATGTGGATTGAATGATCTTATAGCACCTCGAAGGGTGAGTGGCATGGCCTAAGGAGGGCGCTAATGCACGTGGACGCAGTGAGGCCGGACCGCCGTTCTCCTACCTTCAAAAACAACGCCCACTGAGGGGGAGCTGCGTGGCCCGAGGAAGACGCTAACGCACGCGGAAATAGGGAGATCGGATCATTATTCCCCTTATCTTCAAAAACAACGCCCAAAGAGGACGAACGATGCACTCACTAGAGCGGGAGACTCCTTGGTGGGACGTGTACGAAGACACGATATGCACTGGAGACACCGCTAGATCGGGGACTCCCTGGTGGGATGCGTGTGTAGGCACGATATTCACCGGAAACATCGCTAAGGCCCATTAGCTAATCCTAACAGTCCAATGGGTTAGACACCACTACAACAGGCGACTTTATAAGTTTGAAGTGGAAGCATTAGTGCACGTGTGTTGCACATAATCTAAAGAATCGTCAAGCAAATTAGAGCCGTCCTGATGTGGTATGACAATGCCCTCACTACTGTGGGGTCGATGTCAAATACGGGCCCTCAACTTCGATACAAAATGGGCCTAGCTAGCACCACAGGAGGTATTGCCGTCGTTTCCATCAATAGGCATAGGTTAAAAGTGATGGTTAAATAAACCTCTTACATAAACAAGAAAACTACAAACGCATCTCGCATAGAAAATGAATGGATAAAATCATAAGAATGACTTTGTGGAGTTTCAGAATACAAGCACTTATTACAAGTTGCTCTTTCTCGCGCCCAATCACGAACTGCCTTTAGACTATGATATCGCATTAGAATTGTGTAATATTGATATATATCGATAAATAGCAATATAATTGATCAGAGTTTAAGCTGACAAAAGTTGGGAATTCAAAGAAGATCTCATAGCAAAAAAAGTTAGGTTCTGCACGACACCGCAAAAATATAAACAAATGCAACTGCCAAAGCCAGACAATAATGTTTCATTACATATGAGCTTAGTTCTTTTCAGCACTTATAGATTCCCTCAAACAAACAAAGACGGAGTTGGTATCCGTCTCCGTTGTGTGTGTCTCACTCAATGATTACATCTACAATCATTTCAATTTCTCATGAGCGTCAAAAAATGAAATAAGTAGGGTATAACTGAGCCATATAACAGAGAGCATTCACATGAACTCAAATTTACGGACAAACCAGTTTGAACTTAAATAAACAGCCGACTGTCTACGGAATATATGCCTACAAATGAAAATGCAACAGTAAGCACGACAAGCTTATGCAACGATAGTTTGTGGAACCAAAAATTGAAATGGGGGCATAATGAAGTTGTTAGGAAACAGACATGGAAGCAAACACATTATGCGAAAAACTCAACAATGTCGGCTGTTGCGCATAAGGCTCTGATCACTTAGCCTTGTTTGCCCAGGTCCTTCTAAGCCAGTCTAGCTAGCTCTCCGGAGTTGTGAAGTTGTCGAACATCTCGCGGTAACAAACGTGCATAGTACTCCTCGCTTCCCACAGGGGCACCACTGGCAATGACCACCTTCATCAGCTCTTTCATTTCATCCTTGGACTGGCTCATAGGGCGCAAAATCGTGGAAATGGCAGAAGTACTATGCCCTCTTGACTACTCATATAGGTCGACAAAGAGCTCGAACTGAACATCATGGTACGTCTTCCTCGGTTTCTTTCCTTCTGGAGACTCTGGCACAAAATAGCCAACCGGCGGCTTCCCCTTACCCACAGCTAACGGACCGCTGCTACCACCTCCAGTTGGGAGGTCGTTGCCCTCCGCGTCCTGCTGGCCATAAGCCGGCTCTTCACCAGGTACATACGAGTCCGTATTAGTGCATACCGTGTCCCCGCCATACACTACAAAGAAAAAAAATGGAGGGGTTGTCAGTGCTTCAGCAAGAATTGAAGAGTGAAATGCAAGGTAGATGGAACCAAAAAGAATAGTGTCACCTTTGCTTGATCCTCCCACCAGTCGTCATCGACAACAATACTGTCAGCCCTCGGATTGATTTCGAGGTCGGTAGAGCACAGCTTGAGGGTCTTCTAATAAGCCAAACCCCTTTTGAGTGCACCCCACTTGTTCTTCACTTTTTTCTTAGTATACTGATGGCTGGTGCACTCTTCAAACTTGCGCACAAGGTTGTTGTACCTCTTAGCATTGAGGCAACCCTATAGGCAGTTTTGGGCGTTGACTTCCTCCAAGCAAAGGACAATGAAAATGGCGATGGTTTCATCATCCCAGCATGCGATGCTCACACGGTTGCCACCTATCTGAGGGCCTGCGGAAAGGTTGTTGTCA
Source organism: Dendrocalamus sinicus (assembly GCA_036346575.1). Lineage (NCBI taxonomy): Eukaryota > Viridiplantae > Streptophyta > Magnoliopsida > Poales > Poaceae > Dendrocalamus > Dendrocalamus sinicus. Next base: position 971,070 of record CM070660.1, on the reverse strand, counting down.
GTGAGCACAAGAAACAATGGTGCACAAGGCCGGTAAGGACCATGAACAACCACAATCACAGCGATAAGAGATAAGACATGCGCATCAACGAAATGGGCGACAGACATTAGCGAATCGTGCATAAAAACATGCAATTGGAAGGTGGGGGCAAGGGAGATCGTACATCAAATCTACACTTGGGGTAGGACTGTGAGGTAGAGTTAGGGGTCGGCAGACAACAACGAAGACGATGGGGACGGAGAGGAAGGCACAACTAATGGGGGGTGGGCGACCACTGTGTGGACGACGTGCTTGGATCCCTAGGGAGGAGAAGTGGTGTGGACGGCGATGCGAGCTTCGGTCGTGTCTCAGATCAAACATTGACGGTGGTAGATCTAGGGGGCTGGACCGAGTGGGGCGGGAGAGCCCGAATATGAGAGGACCGGGCTAAGCGGAGCAGGGGAAGGCTGGATCTGGATGGAGCTATCGGAGTGGGGGGTGGGGCGAGACCGGATCTAGGGGACCCGATCATAGCGGTGGTTGTGGAAGATGGGGCGAGAGAGCGAGACGGGCGAGCGAGTAGGGATGTGCGCGATAGCCTGTCGTCCCATGAACTTATCGCTTCGATTGTCCTCACTTTTCGTTGCGCGCGCGCAAGAAGCCGCTCCTCCCCGCCGCTGTGGGAGCAACTCGTCCCTATTGGCTTATGAGAGAACCGGGCCTAAATGGTGTCATTGTGGTGTCTAATCCGAAAGCTGCCTGCGGTGAAATCTTGTCCGGCAAAGCAAAGCTACCACCGCCGTCGTTCCCATGGTCAAACCGACGAGACATCCATCACGGGCAAGAGATTACAGCGTACTCATCGCACTGCGCCCGTGAGTACGCCGGATTGCCGGGTGCGCGAGCGCCACGTGACGCTCGCACCTTGGGCTGCGGTGGGAACATCACGCTGGGTTCGCAAGGCGCGGTGCGTCGGCGCACGGGTCGGAGCAAGCCGACCGTGCATGTTGCCGCCTTGCCGGGCACAGGAGTTGTAGAGGTTGGCAAAGTTGCTACGGGGACTCAGAGAGGTGTCAGTGTCACGGACCCTTGGACGTGCGCATGCTACAATGTGGCAAGCACGCCGTGCCTGCCGTACGCAGGACTTATTTGGCTAGTACCCTGAGCTTCATGTGTGATAAAAAAAGTGATGCCTTAAGGTAGCCTAGCATCCTGATAATTTTTGTCTGATCAGACAATACTGAAGATGGATTCCTTGGATGATAGCATGTGCTTCAGACTAACGTATGAAAATAGGGACATATGATTGAAGACAGGAACGGTAGATTACGCGACTGAGAACAAGATGGTCGTTTTTAGTCGTCCAAATCAGAGCACTCGTCAGGTTAGCAACCAAACATGTTCCCGGCAAGCTCTTAGCTTTGTCCCGGCCAGGCAGCAAGCTCTTAGCTTTGTCCCGGCCAGGCAGCTGCACCCTAGGTCAAAGCAAACACGCCCCTAATATGTGGACCTAAATCGAGGGAATATATCCGTCCTTGCAATGACAATCCATGGAGGCCCGCACCAGCATAGCATAGATAGCGACATTTCAAGGTGTCGGGGCCGGCGACGAGGTCGGTCCTCCATTGCCAAGTGCCAACAACTCGCCATGATTCATCCGGAAAGGTCAGGCCAGAATTGCCCACCTGCGACGAGTCACCCCTTTCAGGGAACATCCAACCCCGCAGCAGCTGGCTAGCAGCGTACGCAGGCAAAGCCATTCAAGCCATTCATTCTGACATTTTTTACGTAAGCGGTGCTCTGTCCCAAGCACTCAACAATCAGCAGGTTTCCGTCCGAGTTTTGTTTGTTTCAGATGAGCACGAATTATTTGGGCGGTGACTCGTCTCCGGTATAATATTCTGATCTAACTAAACCATTTGCACCCGACCAACTAAGTCTGTTCTTTTTGTTTGCGTTGGAGTTAATGATTGATCACCTCCTCCTTTTGGTCCAACGCCAGAGCACTACTGGGCGCTCCAATCCGGTCTAGTAGTAGTAGTATTATTATTTTACCCATATTATTCATTTCGGTGTTTTAATATCAATCTTACGTATAATTTATTTGGATCTGAAAAAACTCTTATAACTAAGATCTAGTAATATAGAAGAAAGACGCGGGGATTTTTATACAGCTTCGGGCATTCTCTCGAGAGAATAATTAACCCTACGTCCTGTGTTGCTATTGCTCAAATAGAAAATTACAAAGTGTGTAATGAGAAATGCCTTGCATTATCTCTTGCTTGGATCTCCCTGAGGATTCCCTCCCATCCTTCTCTGAAGTTAACCCTTATATAATTGGTGAAGCGGCGGTCGTTGTCCTGCGCCAGAAGACGCCTTAACGCTTCAGATGATGCCCATCTAACGGAGGTTATTGTCAGAGAAACGTGGCAATCATCCGCCGTGTAGCGGTTGTTGTCAGAGAGAGATCATGTGCCATTATTAGGAATAAGTGCATGTTCTAACCATCTTGTCAGACACCCCCACGATGTTGCAGGACGTCATTAGATAAGTCGATCGGAAATACAGGACTCATGGGAAGTTTTACTACCATAAGGTGATCGTAGGTGATTTTACGAGTACGTGGTTGTAGAAGTACTTAAACTATCTAGTCGTAGCAAAGCTTACGACTAAGTGGTCGTAGAAGCGCTTACGACTATATGGTCATAGCAAGACTTACGACTAAGTGGTCCTAGAAATGCTTAAACCTTATCTAGTCGTAACAAGACTTACGACTAAGTGGTCATAGAAATACTTACGACTTACCTGGTCGTAGCAAGACTTACGACTAAGTGGTCATAAAAGTACTTACGATTTACCATAAGGTGGTCGTAGAATAACTTACGACCGCATGCTCATAGAAGGACTTGTGAGTATGTGATCGTAGGAGAGCTTACAACCATATGGTTGTAGAAAGGCTTACAACCACTTTATGAAATTTCTTCCTTATCGATAAGGGGTATACTTGGAGAACATAATGACGTAACAATTTGAGGATTACCCCATCAACATCATCTAACCCCCCAACTTTGAGTGAAAGTAACTTACTTGAGAAAGTGAAGTCGTGGATAAAAGATGGTCGAAAGCAAAGTCTTTTCGACTTTTATCAACCAAAAAATAAGCTTGGCCAATAAGGTAATTTCGTTTGAGTTGTGAAGATAGACGGGCTTCAAGAAGATAAACTCCAATCAAAATATGTTAATTTGTCTGCTGGATCAGCTCCCGAGACGGATAACTCACACGGGTATAAAGACTTAGGGAGGTAGCTTTTAGTATTCACTTTTCACGACTCTAGCTCGGCCTGCCCATTGCTTAAGGATGCTTCTGTCGAAAAGCCCTTGCGGCTCTTCGACCGTTCTTCAAACAAGTCTCTTGATAAGTATCATCTTGACTACCTTCAATTCTTTTGCAGAGGCTATGATCGAAATGAAGCATCTTTCTGAAGCTGCGACTCGTAGCCAAAAGGAGACCAAGTCAATGAAGACAATCCTTCAAGACAATGGTGCACATTTTAATGATCTACTTGATGGATTTGGTGTGGAGAAGATGAGTCCTTCTGAGGACACCATTATTTCCCACATAAGTATGATCGAATTACAAGTCAAGGCTTTGAAGAAGCACTTGTTGACTCTGAAGTCTGACCAGGTGGAGTCCATTCAGGATGCGGTCGGGGGTGCTATTTGCTATGTCTTGGCAAAACTCAAGGTGCCTGGTCGATGAATTAGAGCCAACTGGACGAAAGATTGCTGAAAAAAATGCAATTTGGCTCTCCTTGTTCCGAATGATTTTGTAAATAGTAATTTGTAAAGCTTACTAAATGAAAGAATTTACCTTTGGGAGATGAAAAAATTCTTTCTTTTCCTGCAATTCATCTCGTAGAGCAATTAGTACCCGTAACATAAAAAAGAAAATGAAAGAGAACAAATTTTCAACTAAGAAATAAAGTTATGCTGATAACTCTATTCTAGCCCCGACTATTTACTTAGTTTATACAGATAAACAAAACAAATAGTACAGAGTGAAGTATGCAGAGAGTAGAGTGGTTAATCCAACCATCATTATCGAATTCGATCACATGTACTGGCAACAAAGAGGAAGAACAAGTCGACGCTAGGAAGTTCCTTCTAGTGGGCAAGACTATGTACAGAAAGAAAAGACTTCGACTAAGTGATGTTACTTCCCTTCAACCAGGTGAATGAAATCGAAGATGGATGATAAAAGAATAAACACTCGGATTTCTTTCTCGTATACTCGTTCAACGTTTTCATAGGCAACACAATCATTTTATGCTGATAGCAAGAGTTAGGAACGAATTGACACTAGAAAGCTCCTAGTGGGTAGGACCACATGCAGGGAGAAAAGATTTCGACTAGTGGTGTCCTCTTTTTCGACCAGTTAAACGAATTAGATGTGCTAGAAGTGATCGAACAAACATAAAAGAAGCTCTACTAAACATACAACAATAAAAATTTGAAAAAACTAAGAACTTTATTGAAAAAGATAGAAATGTTTACACGTAGAACTTGCATAATTGACCAATATTTCAAGAGTTTGAGAGAATCTGATCGTCTTCCATAACAAGACGTACAGAGCCTGAGCGTGTGACTTCAACCACGGTGTAAAGACTTTCCTACTTGGGGGAAAGTTTCTTCTGATTAAACTATGATTGAATTTTCCTCAATACCAAGTCGCCTACAGCAAGGCTGCGAGGCTGGACCTTATGATCGTAGTACTTACGTATGGCTTGTTGATAGACTACTGATTAGATTAAAGCTTGATTCCTTTTCTCTTCGAGCAGGTTGACATCATCCCCTCAAAGCCGCTCCTAGTTGGAGTCGTTGAAGTTCTCGACCCTCATCAGTCGGATCTTTAGTTCTGAAGTAAGCATGACTTTGGCTCCAAAAACCAGAAGAAATAGAGTTACTCCTATCGTCCGACTAAGAGTCATGTGAATTGTCTATAATATAGAAGGTAATTCTTGTACATGCATTTTCTTGCATTGATGTTTCTTACATGCATCTTACACAAATAATTATTAGGATTCCGGACAATCATCTTATAGAAGACAGTTTCTCTATGATGAAGTCACATAATCACTACCCTCCACTCGTGAGGGTTACATGCAAGAAGAAGCCTACATATGAATTAAATATAACAAGGAAACATTGGGGTCTCATTATTTCTGCGTCATCCAAGTTCTCTTCACTCAAAAATCATCCCGGAAATGTAAATGCGCCAAAAGTTGCAGCATCCCATGCCTGGGAGACTCATGCCTCTGCTTCGGGTTTCTCAAAGAAAGTTTTCTTAATCCAGTCAAATGGCTGCACGAGAAATCTAAAGAATCTTCAGAATTGTGGAGACCGTCACACTAAACCTAATAATGTGATGGTTCATGACGAAAAAGGCAGAAGATAACACAGTAACAGCAAAACTACAACTTTGAGAGGGCAAACAAAGGTGCCAACGATCTAGATACAGTACTTGTAATTGATTAAGCAACTCAGGGTAGAGGTTTAATAGAGTGACCCCAAACATAACAGACCATAGATGTTCACCAAAATTCTAGTTGCAGGTTTCACAAATGCAGCAAAGACCTCCTGAAATTTACCACAAGGGACTGAAGATGTGAGAGGAAGAAATAAAGTTTTATTAACCACACAGAGTACCAGTTTCAGCCAAAGGACATTACAGACGTTTGGCTTTAAAGATAGGAACATATTCCATGAGCCATAATAAACACGTAATATCAGATAAATTCACCAACATAGGAAACTGGTGTCAAGACTCGCGAGTACACTTACAGGGCATGTAGGATACATTTAGCTACCTAAGTTCATAACAGTATGAAATAATCAAAACTTAATAGAGCATGGAATTTAGCGATCTACGTATCGGAACCATAACATAAAAAGAAGGTTTAGAGGCAATGTTTTAAACTCTCTACTCAAATGGTAAGATACATGCTTAAAGTTTTTACTTTGTAGGTTTTATTACAAGGCTCTTATTTCTTTGACATTGAGGAGATTTTATTCCTAGTCTACTTTAGCTTATTTGAGACAAAAGGTTTTATTGTTGTTATTGTTATTGATAGAGCATACAACTAAAAAACTTGACAAACGCTTTTCAAATTTCACAAGGATGAAATTCACCGTATCTAGGCCTAACTTGTTTGGGACAAAAGACTTTATTGTTGTTATAGTTATTGATAGAGCATACAGCTAAAAAAGACTTGACAAACACTTTTCAAATTTCATAAGGATGAATTTCACCGTATCTAGGGTGTCAAGATGAGTGCATTCAATGAAAGTGCTTTTCTAGAGCATAGGACCTACATTGATCATGGCTTCGTTCTTTTCAATTTCTGACTTATGCTACAGTAACTAGCTTTTAAACGAAATATTTTTTCAAGTCGAGGTCTACTAGTCGATATAGTGGACACTGTAACGACTTCAGCTATACTGACCAAAATCGCATGCGACTGTCTCTATCCGTACTCTCTGTCACGAACCGTCAGAATTCAAAAGTCATAAGTACAAAGCCATAAGCCGTAGCCGAAAAGAATGCACCCATGTTTCTTATCAAAACACCAATAGAAGTACAAGGGTCCTTCTAGGAGCATATAGGGACAAGATACATCTTAGCTATACAAAACAACCGATATGGGTAAAGGTTAGGGATGCAAGTGTGCTGACCCACTAACCCATTCCACATTTCCACCTAATTGGTGGTTCATGTCGTATACATGGACCTTGCTCTAAAGGTGGAAGCCAAGGCATCCGGCAGAAAACTAACAGGGTCGAGCGAAAGCAAAATTATGTGACCAAACTAGAATAAATAATAGTTTATTTATATCTATCAAAATGTTGTTTTAGGTCGAACAAGATGTCTAATGAGTGGCAAAGAAGCACATTAGTACTAATTTTCAAAATAAAGGAAACATTCAAAGTTGTACTAATTATAGAGGAATTAAACTCATGAGCCAAACAATGAAGCTTTAGGAGTGAGTGATTTGAGTACTGTTTAAGAAGAGTGACTAGCATGACAAAAATCAATTTGATTTTATAGTTTTATGCCCAGGAGGTCGATCACGGAGGTTATTTTCTTAATACGACAGTTGATGGAGAGGTATAGAAAGCAAAGAAGAATCTTCAAATGGTGTTTATCGACTTGGAAAGATACTATGACAAAGTGCCAAAAAAGGTCATACGGTGGACGCTCCAAAGGAAAACAACAAAATATGTTACCGTAATCAAGGATATGTACGAACAAGTTGTGACTAACATCAGAGCATGTAGTAGCGATACTAATGATTTTCCTATTAAGATAGGACTACACTAAAGGTCAGCGCTGGTTCTATACATTTTTTCCCTAGTGATGGACGAAGTCACGCAGGAAATACAAAGAGATATCCCTTGGTGTATACTTTTCACTAATGATGTAGTGTTAGTTGATGATAGTAGTATAGGTATCAATAGGAAACTAGATTTATGGAGGAAGACTTTAGAATTGAAGAGATTTAGACTTAGTACGACTAAAACTAAGTATATGAGGTGTGATTTTACGGTGTCGAGGTAGATGATGAAGATGTTAGTCTAGACGGTCAAATAGTTCCTAGGGAAGACACTTTTCAATATTTAGGATCGATGCTACAATAGGATGGTGAGATTGATGAAGACGTGAGCCACAAGATAAAAATAGGGTGGGTGAAATGGCGCCAAGCATTGGGTATCTTGTGTGATAAAAAAATCTCTCAAAAGTTAAAGGATAAGTACTATAATACGGCGATTAGACTTGCAATACTATATGGAGCGGAATGCTAGGCGACTAAAAGGCAATATGTACAGAAGATGAGTATAACAGAGATGAGAATGTTACGCTAGATGTGTGGTCACACAAGGTGAGATCGAATCCGCAATAATGATATACGTGATAGGGTGAGGGTAGTACTAATTGAAGAGAAATTTGTCCAACATCGCTTGAGATGATTTAGACATCTTCAACGGAGGCTTTCTGAGGTACCAGTATATAATGGAATTTTAAGATGTACCGAAAACATAAGAAGAGGTAGAAGCTGACTAAGACTAACGTGGGAGGAAGCAGTTAAAAAAGATTTAAGGGATTGTATGGTATCTAAATAGTTGGCTTTAAATAGGAGCATGTACCAGAACCTAATGGAACCTAACATAAGAAAATGTTTAGGAATGGTCTTTTGGCTCTTAGTAGGGTTTTAGCTTTGTAGGTTTTATTAAAAGGCTCTCGTTTATTTGATTTTGATGAGTTTTCATTCCTAACTAAACCCAACTTGTTTGGAACAAAAGGCTTTGTTGTTGTCGTTATTGTTGTTGTTGTTGTGTATATCTATCCAAATGTTGGAAAATTCAAATGTCATGTTCCATCGGTTACCGAATTATGTTACGTTGTGTTTGTGTTTTGCTAAACTTGCTTCTACAATATGTCTATTGATCTTTTGGTCAAATTATTTTGTTTGCATAGCTACTTCAACATTTTCCTGACCTATTTACTGCAGCACTTTCTGATTTGTGATTCCTAAGACACCTTGGACATAGCGATTTCGATCAATAAATAAACTTTTGACCTTGGTCATCACTGAATCAGTTGTCCTTCTTCCCCCTCTACTACCCTATTAATCACTGTATTATTTGATCCAGACAGCTAAGTTTGACTGTAGCGTAATAGCCGTGTAGATATTCGCTCTCATCGCCAGTAGATCACATAATCGTCACTCATATGGCGGAGCCTTAAGACCGATACAACACACCGCAGAACCAGGCCAACAACGAGCGCACAAACATGACAGATCCAATCTACAGAAACCAAACCCTTAAACACCGCTAGAACAAACATACCTACGGATCAAGCCATGACCATGAGAGGAGATAAGGGCAGGTCAAACGGATGGGGGGTTGGTGGTGGCCCTGACCTGGACGAGGTAGATGGCGGCGCTGCCGGCGGCGACGCCCCAGGTGGCGGCGGCTGCAATGTCGGTGGACTGGGAGCGGAGGCGGGGCGAGAGGAAGCGGAAGAGACCGGAGCTCGACGCCGGGAGAGCCATCGCCGCCGCTAATCTCGCTCTAGCTTTCCCGGCTGCTTGTTGTTCCTCCCCACTGTTCGAAGGCCGGTGTGGAACGAAATAGGCGAGGAAGCTGAGGAGAGGAGGTAAGAATATCTCCAAGAGATACCCAATAAATTCACACCTTAAATCTCTTTTTACAGATCCTAACCACGATATAAGGTCACAAAATAATCATTCCCTCCAACAGATACCCTAAACCAGAAAAACAGTATTGGGAGCCTAGATCATCCTCTATAAGTAGAGAGTGAGAGCCTATTTTTTGGGTGTGTTCTATTTTTGGGAGTCTATTTGGGAATCTGTTGGAGCTACTTCTTACCCTTCAACTCTAAAATTTAAATATTAAGAGCCATATAGAGTATCTCTTGGAGATGCTCTAATGTTGGTCCTGTACTGTTAGTTCTGCGGTCTATCGTTTTGGTTAAAAATTTTATATTTTAGTTATTTGTAATAGAGATTATAAAAAGAGAAACACTTACTTATAATTTTGATTGATACATATATTATGCTTTTTACGTGTATTATAATTAGCTTGTAGATTTCGTTTTGAAAAAATATACGGTTTGAAAGTCAGATACTGTAACAAAAAATCATCTGTTTGAAAGTTAGATATTAAAATCAAAAATCATTTTTAAAAATTGTTAAAGAACAGGCCGATGTTTGTTGCGCGTTCAGTTGGGTCGTATGGGCCGACACAAACCTTGGGGCTTGAGGAGGTACTATGGGCGGTTCATACTGTGGGCCTAAAATTGCACGGACTGTCATCTGATTTGGGCCTGTTTTCCCTAACCGAGCTAAAGCGTACCCGATCTGGCCCAAGTAAGGAATGCAAGGATTTTTACTTGGACAATTATCATTCCACGTGTCAGCGTCTCTATAGTACTGCTTGACACTAGGAGGTGAATAGATGGTCCCGCTGTAACTGACCTACGTGTTAAGCTTCTAATTATATTTTTAGCTTAAATTATATTGTAGTAGTTATTAATTTGTTAAAAAATAAAGAAAAATAAAATATATTATACCGTTATAGACAATACCCAAAAAATAAGAGAGGAACACAAAAAAAACTTAAAAATCAAAATAAGCCGAAATTAAAAGTCGATCAATTCCAAGTAATTTTTTTATTTAAATAAACTAAAATAAATTAAAAACTGAAATCATTTAGAGCTGATCTAAAACTCCAAGAAATCCATAAACTTGGGTTGTGATCAAAATGGCTTGAGCTTTTGGCTTCAGCTTATTTTTGCACTATTCATAAATTTCGTCTTTTTCTGAACTTTTGGCTTTTTGAGTTTTTACGGTTCTTTTTTCCTCGTATTTGTTTACATTATACGTGATGGGCTAATATGTTTTTCTATTTTTAAATTTTTAAATTTAATTATGGTAAATAAGCCTCTGTCATTCTGATCTTTTTCACCAACCATTCTGATGTTTTCAGCCATAAGCCACGGGCTTTTCAGCCATTTTGATCACAACCTTGATATGTACGTGTGGTAGTGGGACTCAAAACTATGCTTGTTAGCCACAAGGTAAGGGTACCGTATGTCGGTTGGAATAGCCACGGGTTAGAAGTGTCTTTTCACAAGTTTGTTTGCTGGATTTTTTTTTTCTTATGAAAAGTATGCTCTTGCACTGTTACGATGTTATACACTTATATACTACTTTGCTACCCCAACATGTCACCTGGTCACAAAATGAGTAATTGAGCATGCCATGAACATATGGAAAATTAACCACGAATGGTATTCTAAAATAATACGAAAAGCACGAACGTGAAAGAAACTAAGATGTATGGAATTTCTAGGTTCTGTGTCCCACTGGTGTTGTGACGGTGAGTCGAGACAAGAACACTACAGTAATAATTTAACTAATTACTTCGCTTACTTAACTTCCTATAATCCATACTATCAAATTTTGCGGCCAATATACTTAAAATATGGATTAACTATATAAAAATTATATTATTAAATTTGTTATAAAGTAATTTTTACAATACTATAATTTTATTAGTATATTTTAATATAAAATTACAAAAAGTAACGTCTAAAATCGCATTCTAGGCACTGTGAAAAGTCCCAGACTACGTGAAAAGGTCAAACGTCGAGTAAGAAAGGTGGGAGATCGCAGAACGTTCAGCTGCACGCCGAAAGTATCGATCGGTAGTGTCCATACCTATCAGTCGAGGATTATTGCACCGTACTTTGAACGCATGCCACAAGTTCTGAGCTGAGGTGAACTTTTCCCATTCTTTCATGGAGTTGGTGAGGAGAACAGGAAGAAAATTTAGCAGCACCCGGTCACTAGTAAGATTGTACTTGCGTGGCAGGTGGTTTTCATCCGCACGAAAAATCTTTCGACCTAAAAAGCAGCTGCTAGTTGCGAATAAACAAGTACAGCCCATCAGTCTCACATATCCAGACTGATAGATTCACTGAAAGGAAGTTAAGATAACAAACAATAAATATATACATTGCTTGATTATAAAGTTCACGGAGCAATTATTAGAGCACACTTCCAACGTAAGAAACACACTTGGATCGTATAATTTATATAAGAACTGATGAGCACAAGTAGAAGGATCCAAACCACAGCTAGTAGAATACTCGTATAATAATTCACTGTCCGGAGAAGGTTCAGGTGGTGATCGGTTCGGCTGAAAGCCTCATGGCTTATGGCTGAAAACACTGTAGCTGACTGAAAAAAGCACTGTAACTGACAGAGACTTATTTAACATAATTGAATTTAAAAAAATTTAAAAATATAAAAAATATGTTAGCCCATTACGTATAATACAAACAAATACGGGAAAAAAAGAATCGGCAAAAAAGCTCAACAAAAAGCCAAAAGTTCAGAAAAAAATGAAACTTATGAATAGTGCAAAAATAAACTGAAGCCAGAAGCTGAAGCCATATTGATCAGGGCCTCAAAATGGCGCTGCAGCCTGTTGAGAAACTTTTTAACGCAAAGAACTTTTTCTCTGAACTTTAAGACTTTAGTCTCCTGTTTCAGTGGGGAATCCCTCGGCCTTGTTCCTTTACTGAGTAGCATATGCCGATGCCAAGGTGGAAAAACACTAAACTCTTACAGATGTAAACATAGATAATTAAGAAATGGATGTAAATTAACAATTAACTGACTTGAGAACTTCGGACCACGACTTGGTCACGAAGTTTTCTTTGCTTTAGTTCCCCATGCTAATCACCTAGCTAGAGAATGCATGCATGCATAGACCTACATCGATTTCTTTTTTATTTTGAGACCAGCATAGACTAATGGGAACTAGCCGATCGAACTGATCTGTCGTAGGGACCATGCATACATACATGTATGCTACCTCGCATTAGTTGTTGATGATCAAATTAAGGTCTACTAATCGACAATGTCGACCTCAGGCCTATTAATGTAACCACTGACCAGGTCCTGATCCGAAGCCTATTAATCAACCTGCTAGTAGCTTGATATGTGTGTCTACTTGCTAGGTTACCACATGCAAAATTAAGTGTGTTTATCTTATGCATGCACCATGTACTTTTAATTTAGCTTCCATGCTTCCATGCATGCATGTGGCTGTTTGTTTTATGCTACACATGAACACATCTAAAAAAAAGGTTGCATGGCACCAAATGGAGTATATGGATTTAGGCCTGACATTAACTTTAATTGCAAAGAAAAGCTTTTCTAAGTTTTGTTGTCACTAGGGGCCAACGTGGATGCGCATTTGGTCCAACTAAGCATTGATGCAGAAAGACCCTAGTGGTTGCAAGGTCTATAGTGACAGGCATCATCTAAACAAAACCATATACTATTAACTCGATTAAAAGGCTGGCTACAAACCGGGTCGATACTGGCAAACCATGTACAATTAATTAATACTTCATGCAGTTAACTAAAGTATACATTCTGAATCTTGCCGAGATTTTACCATTGGTATAATGCTATTCCATTTGAAGATTCGATTCACACAAGCACACGTGTAACAGTACTAATATAATTGAAAATATTTAGGCGGTGTTATCATAGACGGTTCAAAACCGTCATCACAGACGATTTCTAAACCGTCTGTATTTATGTGTCAGTGATAATACGTGGTTATCACAGATAATTCATAAACCGTCTGTGATAAGTTAAAACACAGACGTTTTTTCAAAAGAATTGTTTGTGATATCGTATATATATATCATATATGGTTGTTTTTAACAACTATCTGTGATAGTAGAATATCACAGATGATTTTTGTTATTAAGCGCCTGTCATATCGTACATATCGCAGATGGTTATATTTCTATGATATCTATATGACAAAGTACTAAACACTGACGGTCATAAATAAAATCTGTCTGTGATTGTTTCATAGACGGTTCTAACTAAAAGCCGCCTATGATATCTGGCATTATCACAGACAATTCTTATAAATAAACATCTATAAATTATCACATACGGTTATTAATACGAACCGTCTGTGATGTCTTGCATTATCACAGTTAGTTTATGCTAATAACCGTCTATGATATCTTCACAGACGGTTATTAATACGAACCATCTGTAATGTCTTACTTTATCACAGACAGTTTGTATAAATAACTATCTGTAAAAATATCACAGACAGTTGTTAGTATAAACCGTCTGTGATAGTTGCATCATAGATGTTTCCTATGAACCGTCTGTGATATAGCTGCTTAGGATAGGCTCTTTTGTAGTAGTGGTTGTTGAACAAAAATAAAGCTGATTCAAAAGTTATGAACTTGTTTTGGCAAGCTAGATATGTCTCATTTTTTTATTACGTACATGCACAGCTTGGAGTTCAAGTGTTCGATTACAATTAGCTAGCTAGTTGAGTGGAGGAGTCCCACTCCAACTTACTGTCTACGTTCAAGTATATATTCCACTTAATTTTAACTTGAAATTTGAATTTATGATGTTCCAATTGACAATCGATCGATTAGATCCCTGATCTTGTATAGAGAGCTAGCTAATTAAGTAGAAGCAATCTCAGTACTATATATTTTCAGTACTATCGACATCAGTATGTACAAATAATAGTAGTGCACACTGGCCTTTATATATGACTGTTTTACACACAAAACACTACAGTGCAGATCACCTATTAGCTAGCTAGTTTGCTAGCATTATTTACTAGCTATACACACATGTACAATTAATAGTACATCAGCTACTATATATTTTCCATAAGGTCATTAGCTACTAGCTAGTATTTCAATGTATTGCATATGTTTGTACAAGAGCATGCAGCATGCACGCATATTGCAAACGTGTTGTTGGCTATTAGCATGGGAAGCATGCATGCATCGGCCTTCGTTAATCGCTATAGGGATCGAAGCCAAGCAAGTCGTCATCCCCAGCATTCCCATAGGATCCGAACGAGCCTGTCATGAACCCGAGGCTGCTGGGTGAGGAAGGGAAGCTACCCGTGCCACCAGCCATGTCACCGGCGACCCCTCCCGGCCAGTACTCTGCAGGTGCTGACCCCACGGTCGGCGACGTCCTCCCCGCGGAGCCCACTACGGCGGCGAGCTGGCCGCCCGGCGAGCTGCTGCTGAGCGCCTCCTCGCTGGCGCACTCTCGAGGCGGCGGGAAGCCGTAGTTGACGAAGAAGCTGCTGGAGAGCATCGGGTCGATGGTTTCTCTCATGAAACGATGAGTAGTCGTGTTCGTGCTTGTGCTTGCGGTGGCGCCAATGGCGGATCCGAAGCTGATGAGGTTTGCGCAATCCGCCGCGGGAGCGGCTTCGATGATGAGCGGGATCGTGGAGGGGTCCCTGCAGGTGTGCTCGCCGAAGTAGCTGATGACGAACTCCGGCGGGTTGGACCCGGTTTGCTGGACCTGCCTTGTGGCCATGCAGCCTTGGTCTAGCCTATGCGTGCACCTGAAGTAGCTCCTGGATACATATATCATATATGCATATTATGCAGAGAGAACAACTCTTTATGCAAGGTACGTAGATTGTCGAATATAGTAGCAACTGCATGGTGCTATATAACTATTAAATTACGAAGGAGCTAGTGCTGGTATCTTTTAACTTATAACATTGTTTTGAGCAATAACAACAACTAGTAGTGTTCTATATGTAGAAGCACCCATGTAGGGCGCATGCATGAGGCTATTAAAATCTCAACTATGATACGAAGCAATGCTTCCTAATTAACTAGCTAACCAAGTTGGCAAGTGTTTGGTATGCCTTTAATTTCGTTTTCATTAAGGAGGACAGATTAATTCACCTTTCTTCCTTGTGGCTTCAGTTAAATCATCTCGCCGCGCTACTTGTATATGTGACGAGGCGAATTTCATTTAGTTTAGGCAGTGAAAATTCTTGCAAGTTGCAATACAAAGGAAGCACGAGAGTACTACTGTATACTACATATGAATGATCCATTTATACATACCTAGGGTTAGGGGAGTCCTGAATATGTTTCTGCCCGTACTTTCGCCATGACTTGCCGTCCTCCACCGTCTTGGCGGTAACCTCCTTGAGGAAAGGGCTCTTCGATCTTCCACATGTTACAGCAGACAGAATCGATATATATTCATACCCAAATCTTAACTAGCATGCATGCTTCACAAATCACAGTACAATGATACATGCATGCATACACGTGCCATAACTAGCTAGCTATCTAGAACCTTTTGGTCTCTTTTCGATTTAACAAGAAAAATTGATCAAGTCACAAGAAAGCTACTAGCTACTAACAGTAGTAGAAGTTTGATCATTGGCAAGTACATAAAAGTTATGTCCCACTACTAGTCTAGGCTATATACTCCAAATTGCAAAAGGAGGCACATAATTAAGTAAGGTATCGTTATCATATACTAACATACACATTTGTCAGCTAGCTAGCAGCACAGTTGATTATTAAGGGTTTTTAACTTTCTTCACCTTCTCCTGCAGGAGCTCCTCCGGCGGTGCGGCCCGGTCGTTGCCGCGCCTTTCTTCCTCCTCCCGCCCGATCCCCGTCGTCCGCCGTTGGTGTCCAGGGCCGACAGCGCGCTGGACAGCCTGCTCATCATCCCGTCCACCAGCTCCCTGGTGCCGGCCGCCGCCTCCGCGTCCCCGGCGGGGCTCGACAGCGTGGGCGACCCCTGCAGCATGGTCTGGAGCTTCGCCGCGCGGTTGCGGACCTCGATCAGGTCGTCGGCAAGCTCCTTGGTGCCAGCCGCCGGTGAGTACCGGCGGCCACCGTCGTCGGAGCCGCCAGAAGACGTCATGCTAGCTACTCTCTAGTAGTAGGGGCAAGATACCCTTGTATTGGTGAATGCATGTGCACCTGCCCGGCCGTAGAGTAGGTAGGGTTGGGTGATAGCTGCAGGTTTTATTGGTGCGCGCGGTGGGAAGTTGAGAGGAAAAGTAGGAGGAGGGCGAGAGGGAAAGGAGGAAGTCGCGTGGAAGTGTGCAGCGCGCGGGCCCCGGCTGGATGTGTCGCTAGCTCGATCGCCTTGCGCGCGCGGGAGACGTGCGTCATCGCCGTGACACATCCCGGTGAGGTCACGGCGGCCTCATGTCAAGGCTCCACGGTGACCACTTAGGGCTTAGGGCTACCATGTGTTATATATGTCACATGGTTCAGTCTATTCGATGAACCCCGGCCTCGGCAAAAACGGCAGAGCTAAGAAATCTGACTGTTGCCCCAAGTTGAGGACTTCATACGGTCCGACCATGTAATTGATTGCTTTTTGTAAAAAAATGAACTATTTATCTAATGTGATTTGTTCAAAGTGCTGTGTTAACAAATAATATCTTATATAGCTGAGGGTTAAATAAATATACCTTATATGGTAGGGAATTAAATAAATATACCTCATATGGTAGGGAATGAAATAAGCATAGCACAAATTCTCCAAATAGCAACTAACTAACATTATCATAATAAGGTCCATAATAGCACAAGCACATAAGCACGGAGGCAGATAGCAGAAGCACAGCCAGAGGCAAACAGTAGAGAGGCGAACCAAATCGGAGCAAGAACCAAACAAATCAAAGCAAATTAGATTAGAGGGGGAGAACAAAGGAGAAATGACACTAGCCTGAGCCGAAGGGGGCGACGGTGACAAGCTGCAACTAGAAGATGCTCTCAAAGCAATAGGCGGCGGCACCCTCACTCCAAGCTCTCCCACTCCCTCCCAGATCTGTTTTCTGTCACATTTATCATGTGATACCCTACGCATTAAGGGGGGTTTTCCCACTAGTCATCCGCCGCATCTTCCTTGGATGATACCCGGGCAGCCGTGGTGTCGCTCAGGATTCCTAGTCGTGTGCCTAAGTCTGGAATCCTAGGCAAAGTCCCCCAACGTCTGCCCCAGTCGACAAGATGCCTTGGTGTCAATATGACGATGACTTGGTGACGCCGTAACGATATTGTGATGCATAGTTGTCATATGTTTCTAAGTGCCACGTTGGCACTTAGAATTTTCACTTGTCATGCTGCAGTGCAAGCTGAAGGAAAGGGGAAAATATAGGATCTACACGTGTTACTTTTCTTACAAGCCATATATGTGATTTTTTAAAAACAATCTATTTTTATTCTGAATTACAGTAATATACCTTCATTTTTATTTTACACTAATAATCCTTTGTCACTCCACCATTGTGCGAGTTAGACTACTCGTCCAACGGTTGTGTGCCAAGTGTCCAAATCGCCCATTGGTTGAACGACTAGTCTCTTCGGCTACTAATCACTCAACCATTGGGCGATATCCCCTAGTCGTTCAACCATTTGGTAACTATTTGCTGCTAAGTCGTTCAACGATTGAGTGGCAAAAGGGTTGTATAGAAAAAAGGCACACATGACCGCCTCACGGTCTCTTCCACCATTTCTCTCGGGAGAGAACAAGAGGAGCTTGAGAGAGGAGAAAAGAAGAGGGAGAGAAGGAGAGGGGATGTGAAGAGGGGGAGAATGAGAGGAAAAGAGAGAACGAGGGGAGGGAGAGAAGAAAAGGAGCTTAGGAGAGGGGGAGGGGAGGAGAGGAGCTCAGGAGAGGAAGAGAAGGAGAGGAGCTTGATCGTGAGGAAGGAAGCAGAGAAGGTCTTTGCATGAAGGTAATGGTCTCATCCATTCTTGTTCTCATCTGAATGTAAGCAATGTGTTGCTACTTATTGGTTCAGCACATATTTAGTGAATGTATGTTGACAAATGGTAATATTTGTATTGAGAAATTAGTCATGTTCAAGCCCACAAGATTAAAAGTGCATCACAGTGTTAGTACGATTCGTGAAGGTCCATATGATGTTGACCTAAGTGGTTTCTCGCAAGTGAATTTGGTACACCCGAATGTGGAGAATGCTCTAATCGGAGATGTCCTGCGTTGGCTCACATGCAGCTTCTCCTTAGACCCCAAGCTGTGTAGTGTCATCTTACATAGACTTGGAGTCGGTCTACCACACACATTCAGTGGGAGTTGAGAAGATTGATATGCACGGTTGCATGGAATGGCTTTGTGGAAGGCTGCCAGCAACGTGGATATGAGCGCGTGCTGATGGCTATTGTCTAGTTGGTGGGAGCAGCTCGGGCACACAGCGTGTGGTTCATGAAGTGGCCGATGTTACAAAGGAAGAATGGGAATATCGCGCACTGCACACTGAGCCCACTGGACAGGTGGATGCATATGTTACTAAGGCAAAATAGGAAGATTACACATCGCACGCTGAGCCCACTGGATAGGTGGATGAAGGGGAGTATGTCAACAATATAGTGCATCAGATGGAGATCGATGACCTAATAACCTGGGCCGAGGAGGAAGCTTTAGAAGAGGATGTCGATGACCCTTCCGGGGAGGACGAAGGTCCCATCCTACAAGGATGGAATAGGGTGGACGTTGAGGGTCTTGCTGTGCACGACAAGCATGAATCATTGTGGGATTACCATGGTATGGAGGTTCGGCTTCATGTAATATTTTCTAACAAGGGATCACTACAGAATGCCATTAAGCTGTGGGCCTTGTCCATGCAATGGATGTTCGGGGTCCTAAAATCCAGCTAGAAGCACTACATCGTGGTCTGCGAGTAGGTTGGTTGTCCTTAGCATGTGCACGCATGCAAACCTAAGTACGAGACTCGCTAGATTGTCTCTAAGGTGGAGGCGCACTTCTGCGTGCTCAACAGTATTTTGCTGAAGCATCGCAACCTAACATCCACCGTCATAGCCAATCTCATGTATAGAGAGATAGTGAAGAAGAAAGACCTGAAGGCCAAGCACTTGTGATGGCTATTGAGTAGAAATTCAAGTACAAGATTAGTTATGCGAAAGTATGGCGTGCGAAGCAGAAGGCTTTGGAAAGGGGGTTCGGTTCTTTCGAGGTGGGTTACGACAACATTTTTTGTATGCTCCAAGTACTGCAGGGTAGGAATCCAGGCACATACATTGCTATGAAGGACAAGCCATCCAAAAGACGGCTAGGTTTCATGGTTTTACAGAGGGCCTTCTTAGCCTTTAGTGCCTGCATCGATGTTTTTGGCACATGTTGCCCACGGTCTCAGTTGACAGGATATTTCTAACTGGGAAATACAAGAGGCAGATCTTGATAGCAATTGACATTGATTGCAACAATCAGATTCTACCCTTGGCTATCGCATTCATCAAAAGTGAGAATTTCGATAGCTGGTTGTGGTTCCTTCGACATCTGAAGGAGGGAGTTGTTGGGGCACGTCCTAATGCCTGTATAATCCATGATCACTACCTCGGTATGGTGAAGGCCATAAGAAAACTTTAGCAAGATCCCGAGAAGCCGTTCCCTTGGCCAGACATGAGAAACAGATGGTGCATTTGCCATCTGGGGGGCCAACTTCTTCATGCAGTTCTCGCAGCAACCATTGATGAAGCTGTTCAAGAGGCTGGCTATCTAGAAACAGCAGCATAAATTCGATGTGTTGTGGGGGATGTTGGAGGAGCACACCAAGAAGCACGTCGTCGAGAGGAACAAGTGTCTGCCCATTCCTGGTGCGGCACAACCTGAACGCCTCATACCTTTGCCGGGGCTTGACCCTCCCGATGTGATGTGGAGGACCTCGACGAATATCAAGTGCTTCTTGCATTGGATTGAGGCCGAGCCATCGAAGAAATGGTCCTTGTAGCACGACACGGATGGTGAAAGGTATGGCATAATGACCACTAACCTTGCGGAGGTGTACAACTGGTTTCTCAGGGCCTCCATTCTCATCCCCTCATCACTATCGTGGAAGGCATTTTGTAAGGCACAATAGGATATTTTCATATAAATGCATGCAAATACAACACTTCATGCAGCTAACCCATATACACTGTACTACTTGAAGATTATAGTGTACATGCAGGCCAAGACTGAGAAGGGTTAGTCACACACGGTCTTCATGATGAGCAATACAGAGTTTTGTTTTGATGTGCTCCTTCAGGGCATAGCCAGATTTGAAATGACTCACTCTCTTGTTACTCATGAGGTGCGCCTTGGAGATCATGTGAATGAATCTAGCTGCACATGTAACAAACCAAAGCTCGTTCACAAGCCATGCTTTCATGTCTTCGCCACATGCGGGACTATCAATATGGACCCATCAAACTTCATGTCAGAGTACTTCATGAAGGAGAGGGTGCTTCAGGATTGTGGGTAACTTCACCATGTTGGATATTGCACAGAGGGCTTGGCTCCGGATCTTGACCTATTGAAGGGTGGGAAGGGCTTCAGGATAGTCAGTACTTTGCTTGTTGTACACAGTATATCATAATTACAAACTTTAATTTCATTTGCATTGTCGATCCATCATCGTTACCTATCTCTGTAAAGCAGGATGTGACCTTGCTATGTAAAGTAGGATATGACCTCACTCTGTAAAGTAGGACGTGACGACTCTCTGCAAAGCAGGACGTGACCTCGCTTTACAAAGCACAAAGAGACCACTCAACTGCCGCAAGCTTCCTCCTCAAAGAGCGCTACGCACGGACGTGAAACACATCCGTGCCTCATCACAATGGAGCCGCTACAACTGCATCCTTTCCCGCTATAAATACAGCGCTATTTGGCCAGGAACTCCTCACCAACAATACTACCTACATAACATGGACAAGGAGAATGAATGGAAGTACATCCGCGAGCTCTTGATGGATTGGGAGGCTCCCCAGTATACCGCCACTTGCTACAGGGTGTTTACTCAGCATCCTTATACACACCACTCACCTCCTCAACAGCCATCTCTAGAGCTCATCGATCTAAGGAGGTTGTCTCACAGTATGCCCAATGATACCGGGTCGAGCTGCACCCCTCTCCTATGCCCGCTAAATGCCATCCGAAAGGACCCCGATAGGGGTGGCGCCACCCCTCTGTTGGTGTCGGGAACCTACAAGTGCATCAAATGTACCAACGAGTGGACCATTGGTGCTGCCCAAACTACTGTGTGGACTAACTTGACCGTAGGTTTGACATGCCGAGCCACAGGCAGCCGATAATGAATCACATTTTAGTGCACACTACTATTTGCTTCCTGTTATGCCGTAACCACGTCTCTTTTCCACTATAGTCTCCGCCATGCCTATGCGACTTCAACCAGTAGATCGACGACAAGATCCACCCTTACAACATGTGGATATTGATGTCATAGAAAAGGTGGGACAAGGAGGACTGTGAGGGCCGTGAAAGGTGCCTCAAAGAGCTGCAAGCTGAGATAGAGGAGAACAAGAGGTGGGAGAGGCTGCACGAGGAGCAGGAGCGCAAGCATGCCAGGCGACAGGAGGTTGAGAGGGTGTGAAAGAGGGCCATCGCGGTGAAAGCTAAGGCACAAGGCGAGGAGTACAACACCGAGCTGGGCCACAAGGGCAAATGGCCACGTTCCACGCAATAGTTCGACCCTCTTCGTCCATATGTCCTATGTATTTCTAATTCCCCAAATGCATACATGTATCGTTCTTGGTTTGTTAGCCTATGTGCCATATAACCCCCTTGTTGGATTAAATGTCATGTTATTATCATTACACCATTTATCCAAAGTTGTCCTCCGTGTATGAATTTCCTATTGCATTACAATATTACTTACCTTTCTACTTACGAATCATTGCTATCTCAATCGTCCTCACAAGATTCTTTAGAAATTTATCGCACTACAACAACATACAATGATCACAAAATATTATTGCGAGTCTAACAGATTTCGTATACTTGAGAATCTACGAAAATCATAAATAGACCAACCTACCTTTTCTGCCCTTTGATTTTCAAAACAAATAACAACCTACAAACAAGATTTTTTAAATGTATTACCTACAAAAATTATCATTTATTCCACCACAATTATTTCCATCGGATTAATAAAATAATAATATTATTATTTTAATTCAACCAACCGGTGCACGACTTGTCGAGGTGTCACTCCACCATTGAGTGACTAGGACTAGTCACTCAATAGTTGGGCGACTAGACCTAATCACTCAACTGGTGGATGACTTGGACACTTGGCACGCAACTGTTGGGCGGCTAGCCTAAGCTATTCAATGGTGGAGTGACAGAGGATTATTAGTGTAAAATAAAAAGGGGATATATTACTATAATTTGGAATAAAAATAGATTATTTAATAAAATTCTCATATATGTCATCTGGTTTAGGACTTTGTGGATAAGCAATATTTTAGAACTAGTACATTTTCCCTCTAAAAATAATGGTTTCTCCATCTATTGTGTGCATTGTGCACATCAACAAATTGTCTAAGAGCATGTACATCCTTTAACAACTAAAATAGGTGAAGGTGTACATATCACCTCTCCCCACAATAGCATTGTGAGCTACTTTTAATCCAATCCTTAGCACCATCTATAGATATTAAACTTTTTTTTTTGTAACATAGCATCGGTTGCCAGGATTTACTTCGGTGCCATGCAATCCGAATACCTACCTCTCTATTTATTGACACTAGGAAGTGTGCATGTGGAATCCACATCAGACGTATTGATTATATGTCATTGGTCATGAGTTTTGGTTGCATAGAATTATACGTCTTTGTTGTTGTTAGATGATTTCTTAGATTTGATCTTATCTTTCCTAAAAAATAAAACATTCTTGACTTAATCATGAGTGCTTGGGTCATGGTGTAATGTATATCTAACATTTGCATACATAACAGTAATAAAAAGATAAATTTTGAACCTAATAATTTTGTATTTGTGAGGTCAAATATGAGAGAATTAACATAATATACCATTGAGCGCACCAAAATCGTTGTAGTTTGCAATGATCATGTTTGGGTCCTTTGTGGTGGTGGCACTGTCTATTATGTGACAACGTCATAATATGAATATATCATTACATGTAATATGTAATTATATGTATAGATATTTATAGAAGACTGTACAAAAAACATAAAAATTTTATTGCACTTACTGGAGGCACGATGCACCTCAAGGGCAGTGGCGATCAACATATATCTCCTAAGCTCAGACGCAATCAGATCTTGCATATATGTCTCTACAACATCCTCGTAAACGCGTATGAACCCAATTTGAGTTTTTGCATACAATTAGTCATATATAATTTAGGAAAATGCATTTTTTTGTTGCGAGGCATATAATCAATTTTAAATTTCATTTTATGTTTATGCGTGTAAATGGAGTACTACATGCCTTATATCCATTAGGGCTAACTCCCTAACACCCAGTGGATTATCAATTTCGTAGTTCGTAGGGACTAGATTTATGACTACAGCGATAATATCTTTTGAAAAAATGAAGTTGATATGTGAAAATAGTAGTTTGCATATAATTACATGTTCACATAAAACATATGAAAAAGAACAACATACCGATGATTGAGCCCATTGGGCTATTGAAGGTTTCGGAGAAGGAGTTAACAGTCTGGATCAACATTGTATAAATCTGTGTAGGAAAGAGTATATATTTTAAAATTCAAGTAAAACTATAATGAACTTTCAACGAATAGGAAGAAAAATGAACATTAAACAGTATGTTGGCAAGAGGTGTGTGGATAAAATCAACTTTTGACAAAAAGCTTGAACCAAGAAGTGTGCAGGACAGTATGGCCAACTGAACCAAGAAAGCAGGAGGTTGCACGATAGGGGCCGGGTCGTATGCCATTGCACATATGGTACTTATACCTAGGAGGTTGAATAGATTATGGAAAAAATATTGCGTTATGTATGGAATGTTTCCATTTGCTTTCCGTATAGAATGGAAGATATGTATGGAATGGGAAAAGCAAATCCTTATGTTTCTGTATGTTTCCATTTGTTGTTGAAGGCTCATATGCTATTTGCTTTCCGTATATTTCCATTTGCATACGTCACCAATCAATATGAAGTAATTAATTAATTCTAAAAACTAAAAGCAATTAAGCAAGGAAAGTCGGTCAGTAATTCAAAATTATCGATCGATCAAAACAATACTAACATTCCGTCCTTATGTAGGTCAAGGCACTATAAGGAGATTAACATTCCGTATGGGAACAATACTAAATGTTTAGTGTATGGAAACATAAGAAAATTAACATTCCATATGGGAACATTTCATTTCATAATCTCACCATTCATTACGTTACTAAACATTCCATTCCATGCCGGCTGTTTCATATGGAAACATGATATGCTAAATGTTTAGTGTATGGGAAAGGCATGTATTGAAACGTTCCATATGGAAACAAGCCGAGATTTGCAGGCACGCATGAGATTAGGAGGATCTTGACATTAACCTCCACGATCGGCTTCCCATGCTAAGAGTTGCTTTCTATGCCGGCTAAATGAAAATAACCTTATGAAAAAGGTATGTACAGAATGGAAAGGCTATACTAAATATACCGAGATTTGCTTCCCATGCCGAGATCTGCTTCCTATCACCGATTTGGTCATTGCCCCGTTGGTCGAGCCATCGTCTTCTTCCATCAGTGAAAGATCAATATATTCATTCCATAGCTTACCAACAGGACAATCTAACCCAACTAACCCACCCGAACCATTGACCCAGCCCAACCCAGCAGCATTCAGAAGGCTCATTATCCAAGGGCATTGTTTCTAAACCTTGTAAATTATTTCATAGCTACAGTAACCGGTCGATAGTCGTAAGCTACAGTATCTGGTCGGTGCTCGGAAGACCTGTGTGGTCGAAGACCGATAGTACCTGCTTTGTGTAAGCGGTACGACCGGAGTTGTGGTAAGAGCCATGCTCGAGATGCCGTGGTCGAAGTACCATGGTCGAAAGACTCGAAGTCGTAAGGAGTCAACTTGATCAGGTCTGCATGTGGTCATAGACTTGGCCAGGTTTGTGCATGTGGTCGTAGCTGTAATGAACCGATCGATAGTCGTAGATCGGTAGTCGTAAGCTATAGTAACTGGTCAGTAGTCCTAAGCTACAGTACTTGTTCGGTGCTCGAAAGACCTATGTGATCGAAGACTGGTAGTACTGGCTTTGTAAGAGCGGTATGACCGGAGTTGCGGTAAGAGCCGTGGTCAAAACGTCGTGGTCAAAGTTGCGCAGAAGCTAAATGTAAGTCACGTGCTACTTCATGTAAGAAAATGCACCATCAGTAACACAAACTATCCATGCAAAAATGCGTATGTTTGGCATCTTGGTAAACATCCAGTAGGAGATCCCTAACAAACGAACCAACAAAGGGCATGTTCTTTTTCTCCGAAGCTGGCGGCTTTTAGCTTTTGCTACAGTATTTAACTTTCAAATGAAGTATTTTCTCAAGACGGGGTCTACAAGTTAAACAATGTACACGTTAAAAACCCAACATCTGTACCAGCCAAAATCGCAAGTGAATATCTCTCTCCGTAATTTGTACTGTAAACAGTTAAAATTCAAAAATTTCAGCCAAAAACTATAAGCCGCAGCCGTTGCCAAACATGCCCAAAACTAGAACATCTGCAAATGACATGCATTCCGGACAGAACACTGACTTGGCCACAAATGTATTATCTGAATTGACCTTTCATTTACTAAATACGGCAACGTTCATAAAAATGTACACAGAATTACCATACCAAAACTCAAAAGGAAAATGAGATGGGTTACATACACATGCTTCTGTCACACCAGCCAACCTATGTTTCACGTTTAACTTCTCCATGTACACCCTAAACCATTCTATCAGTGAAGTCGGATTCTCATGATGAGGGAACTCCCTGACAATATTATATCCGACTATCTATAGTTCTGGTTGTTTTTCTTCTGTAATCTGAAGATAATTTAGAACTGAGAAGGCAAATAAAATAATCCAACAAAGTTAAAATATCTGGAGCATCAATGATTTGAGGCTCTTAAATTGGCCTTCCAAATTTCCAATTGAAAGAAGATAAGTAGCCTGTTAACTTATTGCAGATTGTCATGTTGCTCCATTAATAGCCTCCTTTCAGCAGCTAATCCAGCTGCAACAGATGAACCCAAGCCAGTGGTGCTCTTAGTGGAAGATCAATCTTCCTAATGAGCTCGTCGGCAGAATCTTTGTTGTGTTCAATGCAGTCCAAAGCATACAGCCACCAATTCATTTCTTGATTCTGTAGCTCTGTACTGAGAGTCAAGACCTAGATGCAGAAGCTCATTAGAAATTAGTGATGACTTCACAATCCTGTAAGAACTAGAGTAGAGACGAACATCATACTTGTAGAGCACTGAGCAAGACTGGAATCGCAAAAGAATGTTACAAGAAGACACAGAACGTTTCAAGGAGGAAGTATAGGAGACAAGAAAAAGTAAATAGATTAGGATCTCTAGGTGCAACTAAAAAATAAGAACAATGCGAAGTGATCAACCTCTTTGAATGATGCAATGAAATCCTTCTGTGCTATTAGTAGCTTTGAAGTAAAAATTGACAAATACTTTTCTGTGATTGCGTTGCAAGTCTTTCTCAGGCAACCATCAGCAAAATATTCAGATGATGGGTGGCATCCAGCATCATGCTCTACATTCGCCTCTCCATTTGTGCAACATTTTCGTCTTCCTCAGAGGTTTCAGGATCATCAGCTGTCAAAACTGACCCGCTGTTCTCAAATATTTTACTTCGCTTTCTGCCACATAGATCTGAGCCGGCAGGGCTAGTTTCCTTTCTTTTCCGTCCGTTGTCCACTTCAGAACGTTGTTCTTTTAGTGGGTATTCTTGTAAATATTCAGAACTAGTTCTGATCTGCAAGATCGTGGTTGATATGAAGATTCAACAAAGGGTCAATACGGAAATCATCAATATTTTCACGAGCCAAATCTAGTGCTTCTTTGTACAAAGAGATAGCTTCCTGGTTCTACTGTTCAATGACAGCAATTCCAGCAAGACCATTCATGGCAACTACAATTTTCCTAAGCTCTTCCTCCCCTTCAACTTTTGCTTTACCAATAAGAACCTGGATACAAAAGGATCATCAACAACTTTTGAGCACATTATCATGTAATTACACTAAAATATTAGCTGGCAATCGGGAAGGTAACACCATTAGTTGTTCACCTGTAAAATTTCATCCATAGGCAAAGGAGTACGTTGCAGAGAGCAGAGACCAGAACTCCCCACTTGCAGGTGCCAACAGGCCTCCGAAGTTTGTGCAGTGGGACTAGAAGTTTGGCGATGTCATTATTGGAGAGGTACACATTTGATAAAGCATTTGAATCTACAAAAACAACAGAGGGTTAAATCAGTTTCAGGTTTTTGAATAAAGGGAATATAGAGTGGTAACCGTTCAGCAACCAGAAGTTTAACAGTATTATGAATTTGTGATCATCCACAAATCCCTTTTGAGACATGTTGTACACATTATTGCTTTTCTGAGTGAAGAGATGGGGGGATGGAATTTCAGACAGCAAATCATCTCATTGTTCAGTCATGAGAGATATAAAACAAGAAAAAAAGAGGAAGACACTTCAGTAACATCCTTGTCTTATATATTCCTGTTCTGTAAGAAATGTCATTTAATTTCTTTCTCATTATCTCCATCCAAACACAGCAATAAGAACAAGCAGCAGAAAAGATGGAACGGCATGGAAATCCTGTCCCTGCAGAATCAATCTGGCAACCAGCAGCAGAAAATAATTGATTTAATAAACAAAATGCCTGATGTTGGTTCCTTTCTGTTGGCATCGTTTCTAAAACGTCTAATAATTTCATGTATTCATGGTCCATGCAAGTTGCGTGCTGCTTCTGGTAGAAATATTTTCCGATTGAAGAAAAGATGAGCCATGAGAAACACACTTCTTGTGGGGGTAGTTGTTAGCCTTTTTTTCAGTTTCTAAAAACTGTTTTTCGACTTTTCCATAATAACTAGCTTTCAAACAGAATGTCTTTTTAAAACGAAGTCTACAAATTAATTGTAGTACACACTATAGCAACTTTATTTATATTAGCCAAAACCACACGTAAATTTCTGTTATTCCGTACTCTCTCTTACGAATAACCCAAAAACTATAAGCCACGGCTAAAAGACATAATCCGAAGAAAAAAAAGAACAAATCCCAATTCAATGAGAAAAGGATTAATCAATTCAGCCATCTCAAGAAAAGAGTGTTATCAAAGTATACAGAGCAGTAACCAGCATAACATGCGCGGCCATCACAGCATCATTCGTATATTGCTATGCCAATCAAACTTGCACTAAAATTGTCATTGATTTATCATTTTTCAGTTCTTTAGAAGATACGCTCATTATCCCCGCCTATGTTTCCAAAATATTAAGACCCATACCATCCCAGGATTGCAATTAGCTCACTGCCTCACTAGTGGCAAAGCTAGGAATAAAATCGAGGACGGATTAAGGCGCTAAGCTATATTGTCATAAATAAAGTATTTTACTCTTGTTCAATTCAAATTCATATATAAATAGAAGAGAAATAAAACAAAATGAGAGAAATACAATGAAAGTACCTCGTTAATAGAAAGTGTATCCCGAGAATATATAAATATGCTTCAAGTGAGTAGAGATTCAGTCATCTGCATACATTACTCTTAAATGTGTTGGGTTGTGCCGGTTTCTTAAAAAGAAAATAACAGAAACAAAAGGCAATGTTCTTTTTCACACTATATTCCAACCAATCAAACCTATTATACCATAATTCTTGAAAAGACCACGATACTTTGCCATATAATGTCTGTGAAAAGGTATGCCCAATTACTCGAGTTAGACCATTTAATAAATATACTCTTCTCACTTGATCTCTAATTTTATTAGTGTAATCTTCTATTGGTGTGCGATACGCTAGATAGGTAATAATGTCGCTAAGATTAAATTCTACTCGAAGCTTCTTTGGTTGACTTGCGGTCTCATTGTTTGGGAGAGTACTACTAGAATTGCTTGCGAAATAGTTACACAAAATTCGTTTCCCCATTATAGTAAATCTATCAATAAAATGTGACATCAATTCTCACTGAAACACATAAACCATAATTTTAATATATAGTAATTCAACCAGCTCACCGCAATGATGGAACATATATTTCTGCCTGGGTATAAACTATAAAGATTAAAGACTACAAGACTGGAAGTTTTACCCTATGGCCACTCAGTGGCACCGTGGCGTGCTAGTCATCAAGACGTCCAAGGGCAACTGGCAACCAGCAAGGCCAATTCCCCACTTAGGGCACTCGCAAATTGGCCACAGGCCACTCTGGTCACGGCATCAGGTGGTCAGGCAGTCCCAATCACCCCCTCGATCCCTCCCGACTCAATAAATCCAATTGGCGCAGTGCAAGCCACAAGGCATTGATGCAAGACAACCACTCCAGTGACTCCGCTCCAAGTCAACACTCCCCACTTCCCCAGCTCACAGCCTCATGCCTCGGCCTCACTAGTCATCTCAGAGACTCGACGCGATGGGCGATGGGAATAGCAACGCCTCTAGCTCTGGCCTTCCCACTCCAGATCTACTCTGGGCCTCTGGTCGTCAAGCCACACAGTGCCAGTGCCGCCCGCCTTGCCCGGATTTGTGTGGCGCCACTCGCCCAAATCTGCGCGGCCGGCGCACGCGGCACACCCGCACACCACCGCCGACGCCAGCCGCTCGCCCGCACGCCGCCAGCCACCTGGTGCGTGAGCAACCCCCCTCGTCTCTTCCATGCGTGTGTCATGGCCCGTGTGCGTTTGTGGATTGTGGTCCTTGTGAACTGTCTCTGTGATTGTGCGTGCTTCCGTGGTGGCTGGCTACGTGCCTACCTCTTGTCTAGTTCGTCTAGTCCCTGGAGTGGTGTAGAGACCCGAATATGCAAATCCGGACTCTCCTGTGTATTCTGCACTAGTCCAGGATCACGCTAGTGCACACAGTGTGAACAAAGATAATATCATCTATATCACGATATTCTAAGGAAAAACCAAATTATATTGATAATCATCAGAGTACGACCTTATGGCCAAGCTTACAATAGACTAGCCCGAAGGGCTTAACAAAAACTAGCAGCGAAAATCCAAAAGAAAGCGCAGCGACCAATCGACACGCCACAAAGCTATCGAGTGGAGAACGAAGCCTAATCCGCGAAGACGTCAAGTACTCCCTTCGGAACCTCCTGCTGGTGATACTCCTCCTCCTCAATCGAGCAACAGGGCGTAAGCCGTGAGTACATTGGTACTCAAAGAAGCCGTTTGTAATAAATGAATGCAATATAATATGCAAGGCTTACCAATGGAAGGCTAAAAGGTTAATTTGCATAAACGGCATTTGAAGATACAATAAATAGATTGAAGCGCATTTGAAGTAAAACAATAATAAATAATAATAAAAGGAATTGAAGTAACCACTTATGGATCTCCCATCCATAAGCTAAACCAACCACTTATGGACCTCCCATCCACAAGTTAAACCAACAGTGAATTAACCATCCACTGTCCAAAACTTTTTAGAAATAACTATACCTCGTGTGAAATCACCGAGCATTGTCCATGACCGAGGACGCGGCTATTCAAATAGTTTTACACTCTGCAGAGGTTGCACAACTGTACCCACACGATGTGATTAGTCTCGCGCTAAGGAAATCACAACAAGGCCTTTATAATGTTCAATTCCAACCCAATCCCGCCCGCTAGGGTTTCGCATCACACCCCCCCTTGCGCCTCATGGAAATCAGCAACCATGTTCATCCCAGCGAGATTGAAATTGAAACATCCCAAATTAATCAGCCAGGTCTGTCCCATACCAGACATGTGGTTTGCACGGTAAGACTTAGATCAATGGCGCACAAAGTTAAGTCCTTAAGTGTACCCGGGCGAGACTTCCACATCCCACGAAGTGAATCCATACTTCCCCCTTTACTGCACGATCATTCGCCCGAGTGAAAACCAATTTTGTATAACCACCGCCAATGACGCACCAACGTCACGGCACAAATTTTATAACAGTGGCACCAACCACAATTCAATATCTCATTAAGTCAAATTAATTAATCACATGTGATGATGAACCCTTTCGCAAAATAAGTAAGGCTAAGCATTCTAATCGTACCAACCCAATGTGACAAATAACATAGCATCACTAATTAAATTCCCAACCTAAGGTGACAATGGCATCAAGGTATTCCAAAATATCAAGGAGGGAAAATAACCAATTGGGACGATAACTACCAATACAAGGGTTTGAATAAAAATAGCGATGTAAGATAATTTAAAACAGAATAATTAAATAATAGATTGCAAACTGGGTTCAACATGATCAAAGGACACGACTTGCCTTGGCCTTGCTCAGCTGAGGGCTCTTGGTCTTCAAATCCAACTTCCGTTCCCTCGAACACGTGATCTAACGAGAGAGAAAGCGAATCGAAAAGACAAAAATAAATTCAAATAAAATCCAAATAAAATCCAAAAACTCCAAAACCAGAACCAAAAGATGGAGCTCAATTTTAGATGAATTTAGGAAGAAGAATCGGGTCGATCGGAGTTCGGACGAAAGAGAACGAGCGATCTAAAGTTTGCCGGGGCGAGAAAATGCTGGAAATTCACAGATATTACTGTTCACCCTAGAGCAATTTTTGAAAAGGAGGCTAGCGCTGGAGAGAGGAGGCATGGGAGATGAATCTAACTAGCAAAATGGGTTGCAAGGGACCCAAAGCACACATAGGAACTGATGGCACGCCAAACGGAGACCGTTGACGGCACGGGCGGCTTACAACGACATGGGTAGGAGAGAGGAATAAAATCCGGGCATAGGATATGGAGAAGCAGGGTGAGCACGGGCTAGAACGCGGCTTGGCGAAGCTAAGAAAATTATCGGCTCGGCCAGAAACCCACCGGAGACGACGCAATCGACGTTTGAACGACGTCGGGAAGTAAAAAGGAAAAACTTAATATCTTGGTGCTCGGTGAACGAAATCTAAACCCACTTGGAGGGTAGCTACCTGGGATGGTTTGGCACGAAGTAACGCGAACGGATCGGGAAAAACACCACTGGACAGATGGGGGACACGCGATGCCATTGGCGGCCATGGCGAGGTTCGGAGGCGAAAATTTGTGGAGGCCTTTCGGGGAAACGGAAGTGAGCACGGCGTAGAACGCGGCGAGACAAGTCTAAACAAAATTACGGCAAGGGCTAAAGATTACCGGAGGTGACGAATCGACGTCGGGAAGCGCTCTTGACCTAGATTGGGGAAAACTCGATTCCGGGAGATTGGCTGCACCAAAATCAAATTAACTTAGCTAGAAGGTAGATGGGACATGATAGCACAATGTGACGCGAAAGGATCATGGAGAAACTCACCGAATAGCTCGAGACACGACGAGCAAATTCGGGACCGGAGGGGCTCGGTGCCGACGGCGTCCTGGAGTTTGAGGGGACTTGGAACAGCTTGGGATGGGTTTAGGGGAGCCAAGGGGTCGTATTTATAGACTTGGAAGAGGTAGAAACCGACTCCAATTCGTGGATTTCGGTTTAGAGTCTGTTTCAGAAAATTGGAGATAAAAGGCAAACGGATGAACGAAACGGAAAGAGGCCAGTTGGGATGGATTCCTTGTGTGATTTGGCACAACTTTCCTTTTGGAAAGACATTGAGATAAGATCCGGATTGGAAGTTATGAAGAGGGAGGAAAAGGAAGGAAATATGTACAGAGTTCGAACGGATCATCGCTCACGCAGCGCTCTGGAGAAGATGCGTTTTTTTTGGAAATTTCAAATTGAGCTCAAACAAACTCCGAAAAAATCCCAGAAAATACAGAAAAATTCCTTGTGACACAAGGAACACAAATAAAATATTTTACGCAAATATTAATGTTTAATTTAATCATATTAAATCTTTTTAATTAATACAAATTCCAATTAAGCTTTAATTAATTCCAGAAAAATTCAAATGGTGAATTTTATTTTAAGAGCTTCAAAAAAGCTCTGAAAATCAGGATGTTACAAGTGGATGTGGATCCATGCATGTCTGGATGAAGAGCTGGCCAGCGTGGGTGCAGGGTGCAAGGTGGGGGTGTTCAGGGTTGGTCGGAGGGTGGGCTGAAGCCTGAGGAGGCTCCACCCCCTATGCCTCACTATATTCATGGTCACCACCAAGAATATATAATACGCAAGTTCTGTCACTATAGACAGACGAATGATTAATATTTCTACAAATCTACCCTACTCTATAATACACCAAAATTTTTTTTACTAAATCCACCCCCCTCAACCACCCCACAGTTATGCCAAATCTAAGTCTATCCAGATTTGTGTACCAAAGTAATCCAACTTCATACAAATGAATGGCCTGGATCTCTCCTCAAGCCTTCTTCTCTTACTCATTGAAGATCCTAAGGCCAAAATCATCTGTATCATGCACATCATTGAACCTCCCACGAATCCCTTCCCTCCCCACCCGCCGCAGCCGCGGCCTCCTTCCCTCCCCATCCCGCACCGCCTCCTCTTCCGCCCCCATGCGCGGCACCTCCTCCTTCCTCCTCTTCCCTCCCCGCGCGCCTCCTTCTCCTTCCTCCCCACCCCGCACGCCCCTCCTCCCGCCGCCATCCCGCACCGCCGCCTCCTCCCCGCGCCTCCACTCCCGCCGCTCCCCCATCTCCGCCTCTCCCCCGCGCCTCCACTCCCGCCGCTCCCCCCGTCCTCCACCGCGCCGCCGCTCCCCCATCTCCACCTCTCCCCTGCGCCTCCACTCCATCCGCTCCCCCCGTCCTCCCCCGCGCCGCCGCTCCCCTCACCTCCTCCTCCCCACTCCGCACCGCCGCCGCCTCCTCCCCTTACTCCTTTGCTCCGCTGCCTCCTCCCCCTCTCCTCCACTCCACAACCGCCTCCTAATCAAAAGCGTCGCGTGCTTCCACCAAAACCCTAGGCCTCCCCAAACCTCGGCTCCGCTCCGAGTTCCACCTCCACGGCAATGTCATCGTCGACATCGACGCGCTCGAGTATCTCCCCATTCCGATCCCGCCGCTCGCCGGCGGGGTAGGCGGTGGCGGCGACGGGGCCTCCAGCGAGGACCTCGTCGGGAGGCCACCCGTCCACCCCTTCCTCATCCTCCGCGCGGCCCACCACCCCGTCGTCGTCCTCCAGCGACCTGTTAGAATTCCAAGCAGCATATCTACCAAACTGAAATCTCATCAGGTCTGGCTTTCAAATATACTCAACATTTCCTGCCTTGCTCATTCAACTTCATAATAAATTTGATTTGTAAAACTCTATGAGGAAAATGATATGCTCATGTATAATGTGTTTGCATGTTGAAAAATGCAAATAGAAATCCTGATGAGGAGATCTGTGTTTTTAATTTTTACTTTGCTTTCATATTTTTGTTTTTAAAATAGTTAGCGTTCCTTAAATGTGACTGTTTGGCAGGTGCTATCCTGTCACTCTCACACCAGCCATGACTTGAACCCAATCTGATACAGGGACTCTATATCTGACTAGATGATTTTATGATATTTCAGGTATCAGGAATAAGATTTATGTGGGAAAATGTTATTCAATCTGTTCGAAAGGTCAAATCTGGGGATAAAGGTTTGGGGTGCATTTTGGCGCATAACATGGGCCTTGGGAAAACTTTACAGGTTTGTGTGGGCTCTATTTTCTGTAATATATTTTCTTGTTATTCTTTGATTATATAATTCAGATACATTAGCATATTTCCACGGCTATTAAATTATGTGGTGGGAGCTATTATATGAATGCCATTTGACCTTTTTAATTGTCATACTGGTATTGGACTTGCTAATTGCTATTATTTATCTGGCTATTGTTATAATCAAGGATACAAATCTCGGAACCGGTAGAAAACCTGGCGGTTGATAACGGTAACCGGAAAACCCGCCAAAATATCGGTCAAGCTTCGAAAATCAAAATTTGAATTTTGGGCTGTTTTGAAACCAGTAACCGGAAAAATCGGTCGGTAATCGAAAAAAACCGATCAAAATTCGAAAATCAAAATTTGAATTCGGCCAATTTTTTCGGTTACTGGTCCCCATCGGTGGAACTGGTAACCGACGGGTTTTTGAACCCTGGTTATCATCAT
Source organism: Dendrocalamus sinicus (assembly GCA_036346575.1). Classification (NCBI taxonomy): domain Eukaryota; kingdom Viridiplantae; phylum Streptophyta; class Magnoliopsida; order Poales; family Poaceae; genus Dendrocalamus; species Dendrocalamus sinicus. The sequence continues at coordinate 935,599 of CM070660.1, read as the reverse complement.
TCACGATGGCCTTTGTTTTGCCTGGTTCTATTTCCATTGCATGAAATAGTGGAAGTGATATGGTAGGGGATAGGCCAGCATGGCTTAGGATCGTCCTCCTTGCGGAGGCTCTGATCTAGAGACCAACCGATTTAGAATTTGACTGCTTTATTGCTTGATTATGAATGGTGCGGCTCCTCTCTTTATATAGATGAGATTAGCCCATAACAATATGGAAACTAACACAATTTAATACAATCAATCAACTAAAGATAATATCATATCTATACTATCTAAATATAAATATATGCACCTAATTATTCCTAATATAAAGATATGTATATAACTTTTCCTAATACGAAGATATGTCTAAAATCATATCCTAAACAGCCGCTACCGTACCACAATATAGTACCATGCTACAGTACCAAATGGTTCTGTTCATGCTACAGTACACAGTTCTGTGGCTCTGCATTGCCAAGCCGTAACAGGAAGTTGCATTCTTATATTTATGCATTTGCACTTTGCAGGTTATTACATTCCTGTACACTGTTATGAGATGTGCTCAGTAGGGATTGCGCACGGCACTTATAGTTACCCCTGTTAATGTTCTACATAACTGGAGGAAAGAGTTCACCAAGTGGCGTCCGGCAGAACTAAAGCCTCTTCGTGTGTATATGCTGGAAGATGTTGCGAGGTGCGGATGAATTTCTTGTAATTATGTTGTCTTATGTGATACATGCTGCTAAATTTATTCACCTAATGGGTGTGACCTGGAGCCTTTCTGGTGCCAATAGTTCCAGCTTGTAAAAACTTATGTGCCGTACTTCAATTGGTATGACAAAATGGCTTGTGCAAGCCTTATTAGAAATCTTACCTTGTGAGTCCGAACTCCAAAGGAGAAGTTCAAGCTCCCCGCCAATGTGTTATGTTAAAACTGTTATTGGTGTCTTGAATTCTACCATGGAACTTGGTAGGTGGTTTGTAATACACACTTAAGGCTTGGATTGGACGCCTTTGATTGCTTTTTTTTAAAAAAAAATTGGGGGCAATACTAACCCATGAAGAAAGCCTGTAAGTTTTGCCTTTCTTTTTGCACTGTCGGGTTCTTTTTCCCTCTTTTGCTAACATTTTGGAATGTCAGCTGGATTTCCCTTCTTCCTCATGCTTATTCACAATGCTCACTTGGTTGAACATGATGAAGTTTTATATTCCCAGACTTAATTTACACATTTTTTTTTGTGAAAATGGAAAGTTATCTAGGTTTTGGAACAAGCCTCAATGTCAGCTCATCAGTGTTATGAAACTGTTATTGGTCTTCTTTGTATAGCGTTATTTGGGCATGCGATTTTTCATTGCCTTGCATTATTGCATCATTATATTCATTGTTGGACTTATTTGTATTGCATTGTTTAGGCACGTGCTTTTTCATTGCCTTTCATTATTGCATCTACTGCATTCGAAAGTTATGGTGCAGTGTGTTTCTCAACTTTTGCTGCACGGGAATTGTCATTGGCTTGCAGCATCTACCCTACTCTACAATACACCAAAATTTTATTTACTAAATCCACCCCCTCAACCACCCCCACAGTCATGCCAAATCTAAGTCCACCCAGATTTGTGTACCAAAGTAATCCAACTTCATACAAATGAATGGTCTTTTATTTTCCCCTTGAGCATTTGGAAGATCCTCTGCTGATAATAGCAACCATGATGTGACAAGTAGCACTTTCCATATCTTTCTATTGAAATTTTGAAATGAATTTACTCGTTCAGATGCTAAAATGGTCCCTTTGTGTGCCAACAGAAACAAGACCAGCTACGTTTGGCAGCCAGACAGAGGCATGAGGTATGCCTATCCTATTATTCTGACTTAGTCATCTCATGCTAAAGTTTATTCGGTACTAACTACACACTATATTCGATGCATGGCGTAGATCAAGGAAATGTGTTGTAAATCAAGGGTACAATTAATTATAGGAGAAAAAAGGGTTTGGGAAATATTTTATAGACAACAGGCTCTAATCTGGGCAATAATTTGTATGTATTTAATACATGATTATTAATATGTGAAATGTTTCTTTTTCTATGGATTCATGATCAAATTGCGTTTTCTTTTGCAACACTTCTCTGTACTGTATCTTTTGCATACTCCATTATTAAGTTCAGTTGCACATACTCTAATGGATGAGTATTTGACTATCACAGGAGATGCATCCCAAAATGATGCTCTATTATGTCTTTAATTGTTTGCTATGCTATGCTATTGCTACTTCTCCTTTCTTCTATGGCTTTTATATATGTTAGGAGTTCTGGACTTCGTGAGGGCAGTATTGTTACTCAACTTTCTTGAGAATAGAAAATTTATTTTCTGCACATCCAGTAAAGATATGGGGTAATGCCTTGGTTTCTCTCCCTGCATTGTCATGCATGGTTTTGTTCATTGACCCTTTATAGGATCTAGGAAGAAATGCTCGCTTTGCACAAATATGGCGGAGTCGGAAAGGAGACAAGAATGAAGCTGATGAATCGCTGAGAGAAATATGCCATCTCTATGATGCTGTCCAAGTAGATTCTGATGGCGAGAAGCATCCAATAGAACCATGGCAAGTTTTGCTGTGATAACATATCGGTTTGTGAGAGAAATATGTGTCTCGGTGTCTTGTTGCATGGTTTCTTAAGATGTTCTCTGCAGGATTACATCTTTGAAGAGGGTGCAATTTTATGCAACTTTCTTCCACTTATACGGAACACTTGCCATCATTTCTTGAAGAAATTGAATCGGATATTATTTCACCGCACGATCGGAAGGTCTGTAAGCTTCTTGCCTTATGACGTAGTTCAAAATCTGGAATTTTGATTTAGATTTTATAGAAACCACGGATGTTCATCTGTCTATTGATTCATGACTAAACACGCCAAGGCTTAAGCTGTTAATTCTTACTTTTGTTGAATTCGGTTCTCTAATAAGGAGCAAAATAGAATTGGGTTAGTGTGAAATATATTCTTGCACTGCATGCACTGTTCTCATTAGTTAGTGTTTTACTTACCAATCACTTCTAGGCACCTTTTTGGGAGTTAAGGCACTTTGTTTATTTACGTTGTAGGAAAATTGTGAAATTTTGTTAGAGGTAGTATGAGAAAATATGAGTGAAAATACACATGATTGTTTTGCTGATATTGATATTTATTATATAGTTCAGGATCATTATATTTATGTATCATCTTTTTTTGGATTCCGTTGCAACGCACAGGCAATATACTATAGCTCATAACATTCATTATGTGACAAAACCATTTGGTTATACAATATATGAGACGTGAATCTTAATGAATCTGATTGTTCGTTTTATTTTTTACAAATTTTATCTTGTTTTGTATTTTACTGTAGCGTTAGCACGAACACACCACTAGTGATAAACAATACAACACAACAATTATTCCACTGTGAATAGTTAGAGCAACCTCATAATTAGAAAACATGTATTAAATGCTCTCAGACTCGCAGTTACCAGTGGCAGTCAACATACCTCATATGGGTCTCCAATAATGTCCACCGACCATCAAGATGTGTCCTCCGGGCCAGCACCAACCGCGTTCGTGTCGCGCTGTTCGACATGAAGAGGAAGACGGCCACGAGGGAGGTCAACCTCGGTGGTTGCAGGGGCGTGGCGGCGGGGCCTAGGCTCTTCAGGGAAAGCCTCGTCCGGCACGCGCTCTTCGAGCCATCGCCGTGCCCCCGCCTGGCCGTTGCTCGACGCAGCTCTGCCGTACGAAGAAAAGGGAGAAGGGATGATGCCGAGTGACATATTCGACAGACACCGAGATCAGTGAGTAACTTGAAACGCACTTCATCAAAACAATTCAATTATCATAGTTCTTCTGGTTCAAAACAATTGCAGTTTTTTCACTTAGCACATTAATCCATCCATGTATTAATAGTTTTCCCTCTTGTTCTTCTTGAGAATCACAACGTTGAGTATTTACATTTGCGCAACACTGTTACACTCGAGAAATGAACAAACAAACTGCCGATACAACCAATATCGCACCTACCTAAAAGAATGGTAAAGAGACACAATTCACTATACCTACCAGAATTCTAACAACTGAAAACACTATTAGAATTCCAGCACTTAACCCTTCTCTACAGTATATACTAGTCTCCTCTGCTATGAGCCTATGACTTGATCCTGATGGCTCCCGGTCCAGGAATCCCCTTGTTGAGTATCCCTGGCAGTGGCCAACCAGCCCCTCTCACATTTGATCTCTTCAGTTCGCCGCTATCTTCCTCATCTGAATCATCGTCGTCGACATCGACGCAAACTCCTTTCCCTTTCCTATCGTACTGCCCCGCATCAGGCGTCGTCCGCTTGTCGAAGCTCTCGTACAGGTCAGGGGAGTGCCGAAACAGCAGCTCGCTCGCCGAGCCGTACCCCATCAGCCGGTGCAGACTGGCGCTCTGCGCCTCCACGCCGTTTATCTCGTCGACGGTGTTGAACGACGAGTTTCTTGACACGTGCAGCGGCTGTTCGTCCTCCGTGGAGTAGCTCATTCCGTGCTCAAAGTCCCGGATGAATGAGAACGGGTCCGGCCACGCAAAGCCTTCGCCATGCACCTGAGAACCATCCGTGCTGTCTTGATCGATGGAGCGCTCATGCTTCTTCCTGTCCGGGTCGCGGTAAGAGTAGGAGAGAGTGGTCGAGCAGGAGCCGCACCGCAGCTTGCGCACGCTCTTGCTCGAGACGGCGAAGTCGGCGGGCACCTGAATCAACTTGAAGCAGCTGGAGCAGACGATGAACGGCGCACCCTTTAGGACCGGCCGGCAGTGGTTTCTCGGTGGCGCACGCCGCTTGACCTCCTTGGCCGGTGACTTCCGCCGCGCAGGCTCTTGCGCTCTGGGCCTGCAGCAATGTCCTCGGCAGCTGCTGCACTCGGGCTTACCGTGATTGCAGCAATTGTGATGGCATGATCTCGGGTGCACGTTGTGGCAGCATGGATCAGCCCTGCACCGGCGGTACCGTCGTGACGGCAAACCACCGGGAGCAACTTGGCCGGGCTTGCCTACATGACCTGCGTAGCTGGGATGGTGGACAGCAGCAGCAGCAGCAGCATGACGAGCTCTGCTGGTAGTGACGCCTCTGGCCATGGCCGGGCGGGAGACGTAGGCTTCTTGTTTGGGAAGACGAGGAGGGCGTGCAGATGTCCTTGGCTTGACTTCTGGAGATTTACTGAAAAGTTCAGAGAGATCGCCTTTCAGCTCGTCCACTGTCTCCAGAATCTTCTTATGAAGAGGCGTCAAGTTCTGTGGCTGGAGCGCGTGGCGAGGAGGGCTCGGCGCCTTTTCCTCTGCCGCAACCGCGGCATCATCTCCCCGTTTCAACACAGCCCATGAAGGTTGGGAATCTGCGGTACGAGCGGATGTTGGTGCAACTTCTTCGAGATCCCGGGGCCGAGGTTGCGCTGCTTCGCCTGAATATTTCTTGCTTGCAGCATCAGGTTCAGGCTCTGCTTCTCTCCTCTTCTCTGAATCCTGCAATTCAGCAGCATCTTTGCTTCCTCTGGAGAAATTGACACCGACGTTGGGAGCACTTGCACTGCACTCTGCATTACTGGCACCCCTTTCTTTGCGAGGTTCAGAATTGCCATCAGCTTCCTGATTGGTACTCTGATCATGTTCCTTCTTCTCGATTGGTGGCACTTGCTCAGAGGCGCGCTTTCTCGCCGACACGAGATCACCGGTCTCACGTCGGCTTGTCGTGTCAGTGTCTTGGTGCCTGGTGCTTGGAGCATCAGGAGTGGAGGCACTGGTACTTGCAACATCCCTGGAGCCCAGGTGTTTGCCGTGAGGAGGCAGTCCACCCTCTGAAGACGGAGCACTGACCACCTCTTGTGTGCTGCCGGTGCAGGTTTTCGCTGCGCAAGCACAAATTAATATATCAGAAACCTGTAACAAGTAAACATCCAAATGCAAGACTCTCAAAATCAGAGTGAAGCTTGAATTTACCTCGAAGACTAGTGCCACATCCACCGCATTGGTAGACTGGGGCACCGGGCTCCTCAAGAACACTGTGGCACTTGGGACACCTCACACGGCGAACCCCTCTGGCGTCTGAGATTGCCATGAGCCGACAAGGCCCCAGAACATCACCTCACTGGCACAGGTATTCCGGTACTTCTGTCAAACACGCTACCTGTGTTGGTAAATGTTACAAGAAATCTCATCAGCATTCTGTTCTTTCTTCGTCTAATTTGCTGTTTCTGACGGATGAACAAAGGAATATTAGGAACTAATCAACAGCAAATGTTGTACTTGTGCGAAATTTATAGCAGTCAGACTTGACTGTTAATAGTATGTCCAAAGAACCTAGTTAAGTGCGAATAATGACGGAAAATGCACGGTAAGCATATAAAAGCGACCCTTACGCTTGAATTGTTCCTTTTTAAAAAAAATCGCCTATGTTTGAACCGTTCGTTGAGGTCATGATGTAAGAGGAAACCTAGTTCTCTCAGAACTCTCATTAGTCCTGACTTTTTTTTATTTATAAAAAAACACTCTTGTTACTTCTTTCAGCTTAGCTAGTACAACAAATACAGAATTCCAGACAAATATAGGTTCAGAATATAGCTTAAAACTCTATTTTGTGCAGAATATTGCAAACCACAAAAAACAAATAACCTAGCCTTAGCCTTAGGCGATACAAGCTGTTCATACTTGCACGGCTCCACTTAATTTCGTGATCCCTCAAAACTACTAAGGGAATCTCACATGATATCTAAATTGCACCACACTGACCACGAAGAAACCGAAAACCCGGAATATTCCGAAAGGAAATGCAGTCTGAAACCTAAACGAGCAAAAGGAAGATGCAGAAACAGGAAGAAGGCAATGAATCAAGTACAGAACAGAAACACCCACTCACCTGTCCTTTCTCCACTTCCCCCTTCGCGTCCACTCCAGACGCTTCGATCTCCTTGCTCGCTCTTGCCTTCTCCCCTGCCCCCAATCCTCTGATGCTATCTCTCTCTCTGCTCCAAATCCAATTCTTGCGGCGCTATATACGGCTTCTCCGGCTCCAATTCTTGGCAGCTGCGGTTGCACTAGCCGGGCCGCTAGTTGAGCGGCAGCTGTGGTGCGTGTGGATGAAGAGAGCGAGCAAGAGAGGGGAAGCAGGTGTGTCCTTGTTAGAGAGAGGACAGCCGAGCTATAATAGAAGAGATGGGAGAGAAACGGAGAAGCTTAGCTCATGTAAAACGATGCGCGTGCTCGAGAAATATTTATATATGTGACTCGAGTAGTGAAGGAGGAGGGAAAGGAGGAAGAAGCCAGGCTGGGCGCTAGTGGGTGGGCGGGCGTGCGTGCGTGCGTGGCTGACCGCTTCAACGGGTGCCCCCTGCGTTCTGCCAGCGAGGTCCAGGTCGCGCGAGGCGAGGCGACCGTGTCGCCGACGCCAGTCGCGCTGCCACCGCGTCGTCATACACCGCGGCGGCCTGATGGACCTTCTGGATGCCACCGTGGAGCCGTGTGTGGTGTGGCGCTCGCCTTTCGGCTCTGTGGGGTTGGGGGGCGGGTGAAGTGGGCTGGGGACGTAGCGGCTGACGCGTGCGCGTCGTGATCCGTGGCGTGCCGTCTTTTTCTAAGGAGGTTAGGGTGGCTGATTCGCTGAAGACTTACCAGGTGTGTTTGGTTGCCTGAATCTCCTTTATTTTGGCTGAGTGTATAATCTGAGAAAGAGCCTGTTTGATTGCTTATATAAGTGGATACAGTCTGCATGAGCGGATGCAAAAATACGCCCTCATCCTGGATGGGTGGATACGCTCAAAATGAGCTTCACTGGCCATCCTGGATGGGTTGATGCAGTGTATCTTATGCGGTCCCACGTGTCAGCCTCTTAGGTTTGGTAGATCGCATCCGCTCATACAGCAACCAAACAAAGATCTCGGTTTTTGCATCCACTCATGCAACCTCACCAAACATCTTCTTTTTCTGAAATACGATTCCACTCAGCCTGCATCCACTCAGTCAAGATATACGATACAACCTTCATCCACGAACCAAACACACCCACAGTAAACTTTGTAATTTTTGGCAAAGGTAAGTGGTACGAAGCAAATTAGATGCGAGGTTTCTATTTGGGCACGATTGAGCAGGTTTGTACATGGCGCGATCATAAAAGCAGCGCGGCTAAACGGGGCATGATTTTCTTTTGTACAGCAAGAAAGAATTTGCATGTTTAATTCACGTAGCGGCTGCGGTGAAACTAGAATGAAAATAATTAGGATTTACTGCTTCACTATATATATAATAGCATATATATTTTTTTAAATAATATTATGCTAAATAGTAATTTGTCTGATATTTTTTAGCAATACTTCAACATAGTTGATGGTAGTGTAATCATGATAAATAAATAGTGAATGAAATGCTTACCAAGCTCGTTAATAATAATGGTAAATCACAAATAAAAGTTGATCGATATTGGTAAAATCAGCCTGATGCAGTTGCCTCATGGGTTGAGGGAAGCGGAGACTCGTGGATTACTACTAGCTACTAGAAAATTTGTTACTAGTGCTCCCTTCGTTGGGCTTCAAGAAAAGGACCGGGTGCATTGAGTTTGAGTTGGAGGGTTCGCACATCAGCCAGAGGTGCTGATCACTCCTAAAAAACTTTTGAACCCAATGTCCTGTGACACCGAGTAAGCAATCTTGATTCCGCCCCTGCGTAGCAACATGGTGTAAAGCGGAAACTGTGTCCCACTTTCCATGACAACAGCACAAATGAATATTAAGCCAAGTTCTCGTTTTATCGAGCTTTTTCCGGAAATAACATAATTTGATTTTATATCATTTTATTTATAATTTAAAAGTATTTTAGGATTGAGTTAATGAGCCGAATTAAGTCGAGTTGGAACAAAATCTAATTTCATTCAAAATCAACTAATTTTAATGTTTAACTAATTTAATAAACATAATTAAAACAATTTTAAATCAATCCAACAAGCCCCACTAAAATTTTTTTCCCACCCAGCCATCGCCATCGCTCACACAAGAAAGAGGAAGCTGTAATGATAAACTCGGAGTTGGGCCTCATGTCCTCATCACTAATTCAGATAGCTAAGAATTAAAGAAGCATGAAATGTTCTACCCCGTTGAATTGACGATCCTGGCCCGTTGATCCCTCGCTGATGCGATGCGCCAGATGATCACGAAACACCCATTCTAAACAGTTTCAACTTTTGTCTTATGATTTTTTTTAGTTTTTTAGGTTTTAGGTTTTTCTTTTTTTTTATTTCTTTATATTGTTCATGCTGATATAACAGTTTTTATTTTTTATATTTAATTACATAGAATAATCTGACAGTTACAACACGGAATAAGCCATAAACTTTAGCTTATAGGGTTTGTTCCTTTTTACTAAAATTTATGATTTTTAGTTATGAGTTTTAATTTTTACTTTACTTATATAAAAAATTATAGAGCAACAGAAACTTCATTTGGAGCAGACCATACCGTCGCTAGCAATGACATGACGCAAGTGAGCTCGATCGATCGATCGGTCGGTCGGTACGGATGTGCCGGCCGAATAAATGAGGCGACGCCGCCCGACATTGAAACGGAAAAGGCGTTTCTTGGCAGGCATGTTCGTCGGTGACACAAGTCAAGCATGACACAGCAACGGAAGCGAGCACCGTCAAATGGGTGAGCTCAAGAAACTGGACGGAGCACGGAAGCGTCGGTCGGTTGGCCGGCCGCGCACGTCGCACGTGTGGCCGCGGGCGCACCCGTCGGACGGTGCCGTGCCAGCCGCCTGCAACAGCAAAACTACAAGGCGCACCAACCCGCGAACTGCAAACTAAACGCACGGAAGAATCGATAGCAAGTCAGCCAAGCCACGCGGGCAACCCACACACAGGTCCTCTTTTACGGGAGAAGAATTTTTTTCAACATACCCAATATAACACATAGACATTACACATATACACTATCACACACTCATATACATGTCTTGCGACGAGTGCATCGTCTCTCACTAAAAAAAATCCTCCTAAATAAGACACGCAAAGTCAAATCTAGAATTTGAACTCTGATGGGCTAGGGGTATAACCACCTCCACTAGCCATCTAAACAAGACTTGGTTCTCTACCGGAAAAGAAAACTTGACTTTTTTTAGAGAGCGAAACTACTCAACTAGAATAACTTCTCTAGAAAAAATATCAATTTGCGGGAAGTTTTTTTAAAGAGACGACAATTCGCGAGAAGTTTTAAAAAAATCGAGGACACAAGCGTAATTTCGAAAAAACAAAGGCCTTTTTCGCAAAAAAAAACCGATGACCTGTAAGTACCTGTACGTAACTAAACGAGGACCCATACGTAATTTTGAAAAACTGCGGGGTGCTATCCTGCAAAAGAATAAGCAATTTCGGTGAAGTGGAAGGGGTTTTCAGAAGAAAAAAAAACCTGATAGGGATCTTTTTGCAGGCACTGAGGACCTTTACACGATTGCAGAAAATACAAAGACTTTTTTTGTAAGAAATCTGACGTGGCATAGATAGAAGATCGAACTTGTTACAACCAGAAAATAAAGTAACCAATGTACAGACACCTTTACTGTATAGACATCTATTCATGTAAAGGCACCTTCTTTGCCACTCCCTCATCATCTATATATTCTCATGTACATGTACAGAATGAAAGTAATCATCAGTTCATTTCAATCACTTGTTCCCTCTCGCAATACGTTATCAGCACACATACACGCAAGTGAAAAAAAGCACAACAAGAAAAGGTGAGAACCACCATCATGCATCCCCTCCCAGTAATCATCCATCACGATGAACTTGGCGGAGAGCGCGACCGCCTCCACCGCGCCCAACGGTGCCGCCTCCGCCTTTGTCCCCACGGTGGCGCGGTCCGAGCCCGATGCTGGCGTGGCCTAGCGCACGACCAGCTCGGTCCGCGCGGCGGCCGCGACAACGCGGCGCGTCGACGCCGAGGCGGCTCGATCCGGCGCGGCGGCCGGCGCCGGCGCGGCGTGATCGACGCCGAGGCGCTTCGGCCCGGCGAGGCCGGCGCGCGGCGGCGATCGGCACGCCGAACCGTGACCGACGAGCCGCAGCCCGACGCGAGAGCCGGGCATGGCGGCGCCGACGCGATAGCGCCCATGGCGCGCGACCGATCCCGGCCGGCGATGGCGATGCCGGCGGCGGCGGCGGCGCACCGCGCTCGTGGGCGGCGCGCGGCGCACCTCGGCGCTGATCGGCGGAGGCGGCGCGGCCGAGGCCGGCGTGGAGGTGCGCGGTGCCCACGGCGAGCGGCTCCGAGGCACGCGCGGCCGGCGCTTCGCGCGACGACGGCAGCGAGGCGGTGCGGAAAGCGCGCGCGGCGGCGCCGGCCGGCCGGCCGGCGGCGGCGCGCCTTGTGGCAGCTGGCGGTTTTGGGTTAGGGGAAACCCTAATTCCCCCACCCCCCTCATTTATATACTGCTGCCCGAAATGGGCTTTTAGCCCAATAACCTCCCACCATCCCACGTGGGCTCAAAGGCCAAATGGGCTTCAGCCCAAGTTGCCGAAAATTTGCATTTCCCCCTTAGATTTCATGGAAAATGCAGAATTTTATTTTTCAAAAATTTGTATTGTAATTTTTGCAATATAGTCCTTATGCTTATTTATAATTGTACCTGTCTGTTTGTACATTTATAAATTAGCATTTCAGTCCATACAGGATCTGAAAATTATGTAATCATTCAAATAAATGTGCATGCACATTTCTATAACTTTTACATATTTAGGATTATTTTATTGCAATTTATTTACAATATGAATTGCGACCATATTTAAATTTGCTATCTTTCGCAAATTTAAAATTTAAAATTCCCGTTTAGTGAGTACCATTGTACTTAATAAATTGGAATTTTTGCAAAATATTATACCTAAAATAAATATCATAATTACAATTTATGGCACTTTGCTACATTCATTTGTACGCTATGCCATACCATAAATTGTTGTTCACTACCAATATTGTGATTACACGGTATTATAAATGTAAACACATGTTATATTTAATTTAGGTATATATATTCATTCGGATTACAATACTCATATTGTTTTCGATATATTTTGTATTTTATTACAACATTACCATACACATTAATTTACCTCATGTAAATTAATTTATGGTGTACTTTTCATGTAGGTTTTTAAATGGCTACCAAAGATTTTGGGCCCCTCGCTCTCGATGGTACCAATTACCCTACATGGGCTATGGACCTCAAAATCAACCTAACCACACGTGGGTTGCAACGGGTGATATTTGATCCTCCAGCTGATCAAATTCCTCTGGATATTGTGAAATATTCCGTTTTGAATATCATACAAAATCACATACATCCGGATTTGAAGGCTGAATATTTGTATGAGAAAAATCCACTCACATTATGGTTAGCCCTCAAAAATAGATATGAACAGCAGAAAGCTGTTATATTACCTGAGACTAATCATGAATGGGCACATCTTAGACTCCAAGATTTCAAATCTGTTGGAGAATATAACCATGCCTTTCATACAATTTGCTCCAAATTGCGGTTTTGTGACAAAGAACCAACGGATGCGGATAAAATAGAGAAAACTCTCTCGACTATGCTCCCATCTGACAGGGTCCTACAGCAGCAATGGCGTGCTGCAAATTACCAAACTTATTTTGATCTTATGCATATCATGCTTCAGGTAGAAAAGCATGTTGAACTTCTTTTAAATAACAATCAGCAACGTCCCATTGGGGCTGCTCCACTTCCTGAAGTTCATGCTAATCAAAATAACAACAAGTTCAGTGGTTCACACAATCACTCAAAGAACCTTAAAGGTAAAGACAAACGCAACAAGAAGCAAAAACCAAGTGGATTCAAGAAAGGTAAAGACAATTCTGGTAAGAGAATTGACAAAACTGAAATTTATCAAAAATGTGGTTGCTACAACCATCCTACCAAGAAATACCGCACGCCGAAGCATCTTGTGAACCTCTACCTCTAGTCTTTGGCTCAAGGCAAGAATGCTCAAGAGAAGAGATTTGAAACACACTTCAATCTCACATCTCACAATGATGATGGTGGATGCTCTCCACAGTTCCTTCAAGAACTCAAAGACACATGTGCTTCTACAAAGAAGGATGATCTCATGTGCACCGAGGACACCCTTGAAGAATTTCATTCTCAAGACATGTTTGGAGATCTCAATTAGACTCCTTGTTCCATAGATAATAAGTACTATAGTGTTGTAATATAAATAATGTTGTCATCTATATTGTAAGCTTGTATGCTACAATCATATATCGAACATATTCGGTATTATAAAATAAAGTTTGTATGTATTCTATATATACTCCTACAAGAATTTCATTAAATTCTTCTTTTGTGTATATAGATTTTTGGAGTCAATCCAATGGAGGAGGAATTATGCCTTGTGGATAGTGGTAACACAAACTTTATACTTAGGGACACAAAATATTTCTTAACTCTTAGTACGAGGAAAGGAAATGTTTTAACCATCGCTGGACGCGATGCAACGATAGTAGGCTCTGGTCGCGCCTCTATCACTCTCCCTATGGGTACACAATTGGAAATTGAGGATGCACTCCTGTATCTCGATTCAACACGTACCCTACTTAGTTATAGAGATATCCGTCAGAATGGTTTCCATGTTGAAACCCGAAATGACAACAAAGAGGAATATCTTCTCTTAACCAAACACAACGGATATGGCAAACAAGTACTAGAAAAAATTCCATCTTTAAACTCCGGATTGTACTATACATACATCAAACTCATTCAACATATTGCGTACAAAGCAATTTTCCAAAATACTAACACATTCCAAACATGGCATGATCGCCTTGGCCACCCAGGCATTAAAATGATGAGGAAAATTATTAGCAATTCAATTGGTCATACATACCATAAAATAAAATTTCCGGAATCCTCAGATTTTGTGTGTACTTCATGTGCCACCGGAAAATTGATTATAAGACCCTCTTATCTTAAAATCAGAGTTGAAACACTTAAATTTCTTGAACGCATTCAAGGAGATATATGTGGTCCAATACAACCATTGTGTGGACCGTTCAGATATTTCATGGTTCTTATTGACGCATCTACTAGATGGTCACATGTGTGTCTTTTATCCACACGAAACCATGTATTTGCTAAGTTAATTGGTCAAATTATTCAATTACGAGCACATTATCCTGAATATCGAATTCAATCAATTCGAATGGACAATGCTGCTGAATTTTCATCCCATGCATTCAATGACTATTGTATGGCTCTTGGGATACAAGTTCAACATTCTGTTCCATATGTTTATACACAAAATGGTTTAGCAGAATCTCTTATCAAGAGAATCAAACTCATTGCAAGACCATTACTACAGAATTGCAACTTACCAACATCATGTTGGGGTCATGCAGTTTTACACGCTGCTGACTTAATTCAATTGCGTCCAACTGCATATCATAGCACTTCCCCGCTACAATTAGTGCGTGAAATCCACGGATATTTCCCATCTGCGAAAATTCGGTTGCGCTACATACGTACCGATCTCACCACCGCAGCGTACCTCAATGGGACCGCACAGAAAACTTGGGATCTATATTGGGTATAAATCTCCGTCAATCATAAAATACCTCGAGCCCCTAACGGGGACACATTTCTGACCGACGTTGATTGCATATTCAATGAGGAACATTTCCCGGCATTAGGGGGAGACAACAAGTACCAAACTGAATGCTAGGAAATTAATTGGAATGTACAAGGCATTCTTGCCTCAGACCCACGTTCCAGAGAGACTGAATTTCAAGTTCAGAAACTCATTCATTTGCAAAACATTGCAAATAACCTACCAGATGCATTTACTGATTATAAGGGTGTCACAAAATCCTATAATCCTGCCAGAAATGTACCTGAAAGAGTGGATGTACCGCAAAATACCACTCAATTCCCAGTTCAAAATAAGAGGGGGAGAAGTACGGTACAAATGACGGATACAGCTTCTAACAAGCGACAAAGGAAACAAAAGAATGTAAATGCAGATCAACCTCAAGTTGATAGACACCAAAGGATCCTTAAACTCAGATCAACAGTGCACTCAAATACTGATCCTGGGACATCGAAATACCCCGACTCAAATGTTTTGCGAAATAACATTGAGTCATTAGGGGTCCAAGAAATTTCCACTAACTATATTGATTCTGGAGAATCATACGATCGTAAGACTACAATTGTCGATATTTATTTCTCCACAACAATTGCAAACAACCTTCAAAATGATCCAGATCCCAAGACCATGGCAGAGTGCAAATAGCGTTCGGACTGGACTCAATAGAAGGATGCAATTCAAGAGGAGTTAGCCTCGCTCAAGAAAAGAAATGTATTCACCAATGTGATACATACACCTCCCAAAGTATTCCCTGTCGGTTTCAAATGGGTTTTCATCCGCAAACGGAATGAAAACAATGAGGTGGTGATATACAAAGCAAGGCTTGTAGCACAAGGGTTCACGCAGAGACCCAACATTGATTTCAATGAAACTTATTCTCCAGTAATGAGTGGAATAACATTCCGATACTTAATCTCATTGGCAGTATAAAATCATCTATCTTTTGGTTGATGGATGTAGTGACCGCATATCTTTATGGGTCACTTGATTGGTTATATACATGAAAGTTCCGATGGAATTTCAATTCGAATCAAACGCAAATCGCAATATGTATTGTGTAAAATTGAACAAGTCTTTATACGGCTTGAAAGCGATCGAGTAGAATGTGGTACAATCGACTAAGTGAGTTCCTAACCAAAAAGGGATACTCCAACAATGATGATTGCCCATGTGTATTCATCAAAAGATTCTCAACAGGATTTTGTATTATATCTGTGTATGTTGATGATCTTAATATCATTGGTAACACACAAGATATAGATGAAGCACGTAATCATCTTATGACGGAATTTGAAATGAAGGATTTGGGTAAAACCAAATTTTGCTTAGGTATACAAGTTGAGCACCTTCATTCAGGCATCCTAGTGCATCAATCAGCCTATATCCACAAAATATTGGAGAAATTCAATATGGACAAAGCATATCCATCGAAAACCCCCATGGTTGTTCGATCTCTCGACAGGGATAAAGATCAATTTAGACCCCGAGATGACAATGAAGAGCTATTGGGACCCGAGATTCCATATCTCAGTGCCATCGGAGCGCTTATGTACCTTGCAAATTGCACCCGGCCGGATATTGCATTTGCGGTAAATTTACTTGCTAGATATAGCGCTGCTCCAACCAAAAGACATTGGGTGGGAGTGAAGAACATCTTTATATATCTTCAAGGCACTAAAGATCTCGGTCTATTCTTCCAGAAGAATAAAAGTGTGGATTTAATAGGATATACAGATGCTGGCTATTTATCAGATCCCTATAATGCCGGATCTCAAGCAAGCTTTGTATTTTTACATGGTGGAACGACCATCTCTTGGAAGTCTTGAAAGCAGACCCTAGTGGCTACATCCACTAATCATTCTGAAATAATTGCATTATATGAAGCATCACGTGAATGTGCATGGCTTCGTAGAATGATTAACCACATACAACAATTATGTGGTATATGTGCTATCGCATCACCTACCATTATCTACGAAGATAATGCGGCTTGCGTTGTTCAGATGCAAACGGGTTACATAAAGAGCAATATCACTAAACATATTGCACCTAAATTATTTTACCCACATGAATTGCAAGAGAGTGGGGAAATAAATATTCTGCAAACTAAGTCTTGTGATAATCTCGCAGACTTATTCACCAAGTCATTACCAAATTCCACATTCCAAAAATGTGTTCATGGAATTGGTATACGAAGACTACGTGATTTGCAGATGTCAGGGGGAGAAATCTCCTAAGATTTAACCCGTTCAATAGAAATATTGTACTCTTTTTTCCCTTTATGAGTTTTCCCTCTATGTTTCTCATCAAGGTTTTTAATGAGGCAATATGACAACGTAATCATAAATATGTTATATCTCTATTTTTCCCACATGGGTTTTTAAGGAGATATAATCAAATATATGTCATATCAAATTTTCTCCTTAAATTTTCCCATTGGGTTTTAAAGGAGTTTTTCATGGCATATCTATTTTATAGGTTCTCCTCATATTTTTCCCTACAGGGTTTTAGAGGAGTTTTTCAAGATGATGAATCAAGGTGATCATATGAAGACACATTGGTTAAGGGGGAGTGTTACAACCAGAAAATAAAGTAACCAATGTACAGACACTTTTACTGTATAGACATCTATTCATGTAAAGGCACCTTCTTTGCCACTCCCTCATCATCTATATATTCTCATATATATGTACAGAATGAAAGTAATCATCAGTTCATTTCAATCACTTATTCCCTGCAATAGAACTCTTCCGGTTTTAATATAGTGATGATGCTAACTGCTAGAGGGAAGCATTGTGTGTCCTTGAGGTGTGTGTGCGCACGATATGTTTTGCGAGTAAAAAATCGAACAACGTACAACATGTGTGTTTTCTCTAAAAAAAAATAATTGGAAGACGAATGGGCTGGAAAATGGGCGTCACTGGGCCATCCGTCTGGGACTCCGAAGTGACGGTTTTACCATCTGCACACGTGTACAGTGACAACTCGGCTGCGGCACATCCAGAGCCCAACCAGCCTGGCATTTCCCGCGAATTGGAAACGACCTGGCGGCGGGGCTAAGCCTGGCCCACCACCAACTGGCGTGTGGGCCTACCCGCCCGCGTAGTTGGACGCGGCGTGCTGCCCTCTCTCTCCCCAACGTGCGCCATTTCGGAAGCACCCGTCCGCTTCCCTTTCCTCCCCTCCTCACCACTCACCCGCACCACCAACCGCGCTCCGGCCGCCCAAGGGAGCGGAGCTGACCTCGCCGGCGCCTCGATTTTACCGCTCTTCTCCCCTCGGCGAAACCGCGAAAACCGAAAGGTCTCTCACTCAGAACTCCCCACCTCCCCCCCTTTTAATTTCACCGCTTATCTGAAATTACGACCTACAGGCCCGGTACTCGCGATTAGTCCTGCGTTTCGGTTTCTTGATCTGTGTTTGTTCGCTCGATGTGTCCCCCTTTTCTCTTCCCAGTGCAGATCTTGTGGTTTTTTTTGGGGGGTGGTTGGTTACTTGATTACTTGCACTGTAACGATTTCGATGCGGTCGAGAGAGGAAGAAGAGATTGTGCTTTTATAGAATTCAATCATGATCGCGATTCCATTAATTAGGGGTCCGAGCTAGTGTAGACGAGTAACTTTTTTTCCAATATAGTGTGGCTAGGACAATAGGATTATCAGATTGTAGTTAAATCTTTAGACTGAGGCGTAAGCCCAGCTTTATTAGGAAGCAAAAAGTTTGACTTGTTAGTTTCTAATAAATTGGGGGTGTATTTTGGGAACTCGTGTATCCTTGCTGCATTCAAAAGCTTCAGGTTCCTCATGGTAGTACAATATTTCTCAGACTGAAGATTCTTGATGATGCACCTTAGTTACTTGTAAGTGACGAAGCTGCAGAGGTACCTGCTTGCTTGTCGATTGCCATGTTGGAGTTTTGAATGTGCTAGGTGAGCGGTCAAGTGATTGTTGTTTAGTTTTGGAGATGTTCAGAGAGAAATTATTTTGCTGCATAGCATACTTGTTTCTAGTTTCAGAGGATGTAAAAAATCCTAGTAAGAGAAATGTTTTCAAGAACCGACTAGAATAACCATTTGTACGTTCTTGTAGTTTCATCTACAAAAGAATTTTTTAGATAAGAGTCACGACAATTTCACACTGGGTATCCCTGTCTAACATTTGTGCTTGCAAAATTGCTCTCTTTTTTAGATTTCTTTCCATAAGACACAAGACTTAACAATATATCCATTTTGTGTCCAGTTTAGACTTCTGCTTTTATGAGTCCGGCATCCAACATCTCCTATCCAGCAGGGAACAGCAGCATCTTCTTGCTCTGCCTTTTCGCAGGATACTTGGGAATTCCTGGTGGAAACTTCCACTTGCTCAAGGCAGTTGTTCACAGCACTGCATCTTCTTTCGTCCTTGGAAGCTGTGGAGGGAGCCTACTTTAGCCTGTACTGTAGCATAGGTCTTAAGTTTCAGTTAGTCAGAAACTTGTCCTGGGAGCCACCATTCTTAGCTGCATAGGCGTTTGAAAGATGGCTTCTTCTCAGACATCCTCTCTGACAGCAACCCTTGAACAGGGCCCCAAGCTCTTTACGGCAAAGATACTTCTCCCAATGGGCCCCCCAGATGTTGTCTCCTCTGAAAATGTTGAGTATGATTTCTCTGATGTTTTTGGTCCCACTACAGTACAGACGCCAAAAGACCTTTGCGTTGTTGGTCCAGACAGTCCTGCTCCTTGGATTGAGTCGAATGAGGAGGTTTACAATGATCCTGTTGTCATCATCAAGCGATCCCACTCTCTTGTTGGCCCAACATCACTTGTTAGCCAGTCCTTGCGACTTAGCAAGCTCACTCTAAACAAAACAGAGGGATCATCAGAACTTGTAGACTGCCCTTCAGAAGAAAAGGAAAGGAACCTAGGGCAGCTCAGCGATGAAGAGCTTGATAACGCCACTATGGAGAATGAGGGTGTTGGGCTTGATGACTTCGAAATATTGAAGCTTGTAGGCCAAGGGGCATTTGGCAAAGTCTTTCAGGTGAGAAAGAAAGGTACTTCAGAGATATATGCAATGAAAGTTATGAGGAAGGATAAGATCTTGGAAAATAACCATGCTGAGTACATGAAAGCTGAGAGAGAGATACTGACAAAAGTTGACCATCCTTTTGTTGTGCAGCTGAGGTACTCCTTTCAGGTAGGCCGTTTGTATCCATATTCTCATCTCTATGTTGACATTAGTTTTGGTGAAATCTTATTGCCGATATTCAAACAAAATTTTCTGCCTGTGCAGACAAAATATCGACTTTACCTTGTCCTGGACTTCATAAATGGTGGGCATCTCTTCTTCCAGCTCTACAAGCAAGGATTATTTAGGTGCTGATCCACTTCTTGTTAGTAGTTTTGTTTGTCAAAAGATAATGGCACTGGCCTTCAAATTAAAGCATTTTATATAACAGGGAGGAACTTGCACGAATCTATACTGCTGAAATTGTATCTGCTGTGGCCCACCTTCATGACAATGGAATTATGCATAGAGATCTCAAGCCCGAGAACATCCTGTTGGATGCTGATGGCCATGTAAGAATATTTTATGGCAACCAACAATCTCCTTTTGCTACTACTTCAATTGGCTGACATCTCTTTTGTTGCCCTGCCTTTTTAGGCCATGCTCACTGATTTTGGCCTTGCGAAAGAATTTTGTGAGAACACCAGATCAAACTCGATGTGTGGTACCCTTGAGTATATGGCTCCAGAAATTATTCTTGGCCGGGGGCATGATAAGGCCGCGGACTGGTGGAGTGTGGGAATCCTCCTCTTTGAAATGCTCACAGGCAAGGTGAGTTGCATGCTTGCTTGAGAGGGCAAGCTTCTCATCAGACAGGCCGTTCATAGCAGATGTGCTATTTCGTTTGATTTCATGACTAATAATTCTCACTCTTTACACACATTGTAGCCCCCATATGTTGGGAACAGGGAGAAAGTTCAGCAGAAGATAGTCAAAGAGAAGTTGAAGCTTCCATCTTTTTTGTCTACCGAAGCTCATTCCCTTTTGAAAGGAGTAAGTTCTTCAATTTGTTTACGTTGCCGTCACTGTTCATGTAATGTTTAAGAAGCATGGGTTCCATGGATAGGAGCAATGCATTAGATCATGGGATCGGATTCGCACGCTCGAATCAAGAGCAAGAGAAAACCCATACGTACAGTGCTTTAATAGAACCCAGGATATAACTACGCACCATCAGTTGAATTACAAGCTGGTTAATTAACCTTTTGATTTTTGCGTGGTGTTTTTATCTGAAAAACCGCAACCCCCTGTCCATTTCAGTTGCTCCACAAAGAAGCTGGCAAGCGACTGGGAAGCGGACCCGGCGGCAGTGACGAGATAAAGAAGCACAAGTGGTTCAAGCCAATCAACTGGAGGAAGCTGGACGATCGGCAGATCCAGCCGAGCTTCCGACCAAACGTCACCGGCCTAACCTGCATTGCCAACTTCGACGAGTGCTGGACGAGCATGCCCGTGCTGGACTCCCCGGTGGCCACCCCTGTCACTGCCGGCGGAGGTCACAGCAACTTCGCGGGGTTCACCTACGTCAGGCCCGCGCCGTTCCTTCATGAAGTGAAGCCATCCACCTCTAGGCTGAAAGACTAGCTAGTCTAGCGCATGGGATATATGCGTGCAATTTTGATCTAGTGTGTGTTGTATCCCCTCTATCCACCGATTATGTTCTATTAGTGAGAAATGCCTTCTCTGTAGCCTCATGTTGTACAGCAAACATTCAGTTTGGTGGAAACTCAGGCACGGACTGAATAATTGGTGCTATACCTGGAAAGCTATGCATAGCACGTATGTAATCCACAGGATGGTATACGATGTAAATATGTAATGGTAATGGCAAGCGAAGATGGGCATCCACAGGATGGTATGCGATGTAATGGTAATGGCAAGGGAAGACGAGCATCACTACACAGCACTATGCGTCTGCGATGTCTTGGCCGCTCGAGCACCACCGCCGTCTTGCCCATGCTGAATCGCCGATGGTCGGGCCAGCGTGAAATGACTGGAATCATGGGAGCGCCGGTGTGCCATGTCTGTCTGTAACGCCCCAGTAGCACGCTTTTCGCTTTCTTTGGCTGCTGCATCCTGCAGGTCGATCTATCTTTCGTTTGGTGAAACATTTCAACACCCAAATCCAGAAGTGCGCACATTCTTTGCCACATTCAAGCGTAGCAGCTCGCACCATTTGTCCTGGATATGGAAGCGCCCTTCCGGAGCTAATCTACCCAGGGACTACCCCCGCTCGTTGACATGACAAACTCGCACCCCTAAACTGACATGGCATCTACATTTATTCATAGCACAAAATGAATAATACGAAAAGCCGTGATTCTCAATCAGGGTAGTAGAGCCACCCTGTGATAAATTTCTTCTGCATTCACATGACCCAAAAAAAAAAAACACAACACGTGGCCACACAAGGGCACGGTGCAAAACTGGTCACCAAAATGGAGCGCAGATTCAGTTCTTACACCATGTAGCAGCTCACAGAATAGACGATCCAAAGCTTTGGCTTATGTTCAGGCCTTCCGGCGACCAACTTGTGCGATAAATCCAGCCTTGATTGGAGCAACAGGCCTTGATGACCCACACTAGACAGAAAAAGGCAAGGTTCAGTCAGAGTTGCAACCAAAACTTTAGATGATGAAAAGGAAACGATACTAACATGGGAGAACACTGGGTGCTTCCATATGACTAAAAAGAAAGGTAGCCTCAGAATTATGCAGATACTATCACATTCCTTACTCAAACAACGTAGGCAAATAATTCTGTAGCTCGTCATAGGCTAAAAGTGTGGATGGGTGAAAATAAAAAACAACGGCTAACAGATTGTATTGTGGTGCACAGAAATGAGACACCAAAATTTCAGGGCGCTAAAAAAGAGCATACGTTCGCAAGCAATTGGTTCATTAGTAAAAACATGCAAGAAACTATACAGGATTCACATGCAACAAAATCTTCTTAAAGAACAATAAAAATAACCGGTTAGTGAAACTGATAGAAGGTAATACATGCCACAAATTTACAACATTGTTGAAGCCTCAGATGTTGCATTTTTTATCACGAAAACGTTTGTCAGACGATGTAGGCAATAATCTTGCAACTCATCATTGACAGAACCAAGAGGTGATGGTAAGATGAATTCAACAAATACAAGGAACCGAAAAATTATAGTGATAATTAACAATGTTTCTGAAGGTCCATGAGAGAAGGTTCATAGTTTTGTTATGATGAATCATTGTCATTTTGGAGGAGTGGAAATTTAGAATTTGCAGATTTCTCTCAACAACTTGCAGAAATGGATGATTTGGAAATTTTGAGTTATAGTATGATTTTGTGGCCTAGGTCAATGGTTATAGGTTGTATGAGACATGTCATTACTAATATGGGGCAAATTGTGAAGAACTTGTACCCGAAAAAGATTTCTTTATCTTTGGATATGTAGGGTCGCTTGGAGTCAGCCGTGGTCAATGGCGAGGATTAGGGCTACGCTCATAGAGGAGCCGAGGCGCAGAACGATCCAGAATGCCAGGTGAGATAGTGAGCTCAAGCATGGTACGAGAAAAGTGAAAATATTGAAAGCGAATTTGAACGGTGGGTTTGCACCATGTGGCTTTGTCTGTCCAAGTGAGGCGTGGCTCAGTAGAACCTGAGTGGGAGAGACTTGTCGATGCATAGCAAGCCAATGGTGAATCGACACATGTCAAGCATGACGATTGCATGCATTGGAAGAAAATGACTGGATTAAAAAAGAGTATTTTGGTAGTTTGACCAAAATGCCGGAAACGGCTTTGAAAGAAAACCGTGGTGCGTGAGTGGTGCTTAGGAATGCGGTTTAGATTATGGAGAAGCTGATATAATCAAGATGGATCAAAACTTAGAAATTAGCGGATTCGGACTTATGTGTTTTGAAAAGCGTGTATAAATGAACATGTTAGAGTAAAATTCATGTGTGGAGTTATCGGGTTTCCCTATTGTACTAAGTGGATAGTATCCACCAAGAGTTAGATGTGGCTGATTAGTCCATTTATTCAAAGGGTTGGAACGGAGATTTGTGGTTAATCATCCAATCTACCTCTTTTGTGTACTCTTTTGCTTTAGGGTTAGGGTTTGAGAGTTGAGTGCTTGTGGTGTGCTCTCTGTCCTCCAAGGTGAAGTGGCTATAAAACTTAACTCCTCAAGTGGCAATACATCAAACTTTGATTATTTGCATAGTTATCTCTTGTTTTAATTGATTTATTTTTGATTCGGTTGATTTTGATCTCTTCTCTCTTCTTGATTTTGTTGTGCTAGGGATTTGTAAGAGATGAAGATAATATCAGAAAATCAATCTCTACTCATCTAGACACTTTGGTAACAAATTCATTAAGAAACTCGGTTTCTGCACGTTTTTTATCCTTTAAGTGATTTCTTGATATGAGAGTTTTTGGCTTGATTTCTTCAGTGTTCTAACTTACTGTGATATATGAAAATACATCTAAAGCAATCTTAACTATCATCCACCCACGAGTAAGTTGTATTCACCATTTTTAAATTTTGACCTGTTTTTGGTACAATTTACCTTCAAACGAGAAAAGGTCAGAATTTTGACAACAATTTTCTTAATTTTTAATTGGAATAGTTCCTAACATCCTATAAAATGTCTGTACCAAATTTCAAGTGATTTAGAGTTTTGGTTTGAAAGTTAATTTAATTTTAGATTTTGGTCATATTTTGACGTGGCAGAGTTAGACGAACCAAAATATCTCAAATCTCTTAAGTTCTTTCAAGTTTTTTTATTGGGATAGGTTCCTAAGGTCTTGAACTACCTGTGGTTCATGATTGACGGATTAAAAGTTACATGATTTTTTGGATTTGAATTAGTGTTGAAATCACTATTCACATGCTGAAAATTTCAATAGCTCCATGAATTTTTAGATTTTTAGCTTCTTAATCTTCATAACTTCTCATAGATATTAAAGTAAAGATTAGAGAAGCAGTTGAGGAAAAATTTGAAGGTACTATTTACCCTCTCTGTTGCCATATCAGTCCTACAGTTTTACAAGAGAGTGGCCAGTCGTATGGAAGGAAACTGGATGTAACCGAATACGTGCAACTCGACATGACAGTTTCCCTGTTCGCAGCGAAGGAAGAACAGACCATTTTCCTTGGACAGAATTGTATTAGGGCTCTTGCAGCCATTGCAAATGTCACTCATCTGAAAGGTTTAGGGTGCCTTTGGTTGAGCTTTTGGGAGCTGCTTTTGCTTCCAAAAAGTCAAAAGCCAACCAAATGGGTGGAAACAGTGCTTTTGAAGCGACTACTTTTGGGTAGTCTGATTTTGAAAGCACCTTGGACTCTGCTTTTGGCTTTTGGCTTTGCTTTTGAAATGGTGAAAATAGAGAGCTGTTTCACAGTTGTTTCAAGGAAAATAGAGATAGGAGGTAAGTTTTATACTTGTTTGAACCAAACAGTTCTGACTTTTCCACGACTCACAACCTCAAAGACTTTTCCACGACCCACACTCACAAAGCGCTTTTTTTGAAGCCACAGCTCAACCAAACACACACTTCGAAATTGCACAGGTTACAGATAGCCACTGAATTCAGTAAATCTAATGACAACTAACAGGAACAAAAACTAAACCACCACCATATCCCTTCCCAACAGTTCAGCGCAAAATGATTATAAAAGGAAAGAATACAAGCTCAATGAAATTAGATAACTTACTGATGTACCTCCTCAGGATGAAGAGAGCGAGCAAGAGAGGGGGAGGCATAGAAAAAGAAGAGATGCGAGAGAAACGGAGAAGCTTAGTTCATGTAAAACGTGGAGCCACGTGTGGTGTGGCGGCTGACGCGTGCGCGAGGGGACAAAAAACTGAACGCCCCGCGTCGTGCCGTCTTTTTCCAAGGAGGTTAGGGTGGCTGATTCAATGGAAACTTACAGTAAAGTTCGTAATTTTTGGCGAAGATAAGTGGTACGTAGCAAATTCACGGTGGTGATCAATTGGGCTTTTTTTTATGGCTTATGGCTGAAAGCACTATAGCTGGCTGAATAAACACTGTAGCTAACAAAGACTTACTTAGCATAATTAAATTTAAAAAAATATAAAAAATATGTTAGCCTATTACGTATAATACAAACAAATACGGGAAAAAAAACCGGTAAAAAAGCAAAAAAAAAAAAGCTAAAAATTTAGAAAAAGACGAAATTTATGAATAGTGAAAAATAAGTCGGAAGTCAGAAGTTTAAGCTGAATTGATCAGGGTATACATGCGACTTTTCTATTTGGGCACGATTGAGCAGGTTTGTTTGTACACGGCGCAATCACAAGGCTAAACGGGGCATGGTTTTCTTTTGTACGGCAAGAAAGAATTTGCATGATTAATTTACGTAGCGGCGTCGTGTAAAGCAGAAACTTTGTCCCGGTTTCCATGACAGTGGCATGGGTGAATATGGAGCTAATTTGTTAAATATTGATATAGTTTAATTTAATATTATTTTATTTATAATTTAAAAATATTTTTAAGATTGAGATAACGAGCCGAAGGAAGTTAAGTTAGAGTAAAATCTAATTTCGTTTGAAATTAATTTATTTTAATATTTAACTAATTTAATAAGCATAATTAAAGTAAATTTAAATTGAGCCGACGGACCCACTAATTTTTTTTCCCACCCAGCCGTAGCCATCGCCATCGCCATCGCTCAGACAAGAAAAGAGGAAGCTGTAATAATGATGGGCTCGGAGTTGGGCCTCATGTCCTCATCACTAATTCAGATAGCTAAGAATTAAAGAAGCACGAAATGTACTACCCCCGTTGAATTGACGACCCTGGCCGGTTGAACCCTGCGGATAGGATGTGCGGGCCGAAATGAGGCGACGCCGCCTGACATTGAAACGAAAGTGAGTAGTGTCAAATAGCACAAGGCAAGAACTGGACGAAGCGCCGCCTGCAACAGCAAAAGCAAAAGCACCAGCCCGCGAACTGGGGTCTATTCTTTTCCTTCGAAACTGGTGGCATTTAATTTTTACTACAGTACCTAACTTTCAAATAGAGTATTTTCTCAAGACGAGGTCTACAAGTTAAACGATGTACACATTAAAAGCCTAACATCTGTACTATCCAAAATCGCAAGTGAGTATCTATCTCTCCGTAATCTGTACCGTAAACAGCCAAAATTCAAAAATTTCAGCCAAAAGCCATAAGCCACAGCCGTTGCCAAACAAACCCCTGCTCACTACACGCACCAGTCAGCCGAGCCACATGGGCAACCCACACACAGGTCCTCTTTTTAGAGAGCGAAACTACTCGAATATAATAGCTTTTCTAGAAAAATATCAATTATAACCCTGTGTACAGGTACATGTAAAATCCATGAAAAACGGCTTAATTCCTGTAAATCAGGAAAAAAAATCTATTGTTCCACGTGGGACATAAAGTATGTAATATAGGGTAGCATTGTGCGTTTTGGAGGCACAAGCACCTAATTGTATTAGAGGCCTAGCTACTCCTCCAGTACAGTAATTCATTCATTTATTTATTTTTCTTTTGCGAATGCGGTTTTTTTTTACTTAATCAATAAATCTCTCTTTCCTTAAAAAAAAGTATGTACCACATTTGTTCTGCATCCAATGTTAGTATTATTAATTCAAAGCCAGGAGGATTTTATGTTGTACATTCTCATTTTACAATTGTAGCTTGTTTTCTATATAAGTATGCTCTACAGTATGCAAATTTAGTCTTATGAGTTTTTTTTTCTTGAACACGTAGAAGAGCTGCATATCTTTGTATTAAGAAAGGAAAACAAAACAAAACAGGGGTTTGAAAAAACCCTTACAGACCCAAACACACACCTAACAAACCTACTCTAGCCTATGGTATAGGAAATAAGATCGACCTCGACCATAGAGGATCTAGACCGAATCCTGAGGCGACGCGGGCGGAGGATCTAGACCAAGTCTTATGAGGTTTTTTTCCCAACGATTTTAACTTATCTCTATATATACTTAGTTGTATTAGTGGTCAAAAGTGTAAAAGGGGTAGTAGCTACATACATTAGGGACCATCTTTTGGTGGAGTTGCGATTACGACTCCACTTTAAAGTGGACACTTTTACGTATACTCTAAAGTAGGAATTGTTTAAGGCCATAGATTTATCTCTAATCTTAGTAGTTTTAGGATTGTGTTAAGAAAATGTATGTTGTCCGTGAGGTGTGTGTTGTGTATGTGTGATGTGTTTATGGGTAAAAAAAATACTCAAAACAACGTACAACATGTATGTGTGCTCTAAAAAGATAATTAAGATGAATGGGCTGGAAAATGGGCATAACTGGGCTATCCGTCTGGGACTCCGAAGTAACTCGGCTGCGGCACATCCAGAGCCCAACCAACCTGGCATTTCTCGTGAATTGGAAACGACCTGGCGGCAGGGCTAAGCCTGGCCCACCACCAAATGGCGGGTGGGCCTAAATTAAACAAATGCATGCAACCGATAATGTTAGAGCAAGTCCAATAATGATCTTATAGCCAAGCTAGTCAGCATTTTTGCTGATGTGGAGGAGAGAAGAGAGGAGAGAGATGAGAGCTTGGCTCTCATGCAAGCAACAAGCTGGGCAGGGGAGCCTATGCGGTGGTGGGCTCAGATAATAAATGTATGTGAGGAAGAATAGGAAAGAGAATGTGAGACATGGTACCACATAATAATAAAAAACCTTTTGTAGACAAATAGAAGACAAATTATTGTATAACTGCTCTTATAACTTGACTTATAGTCAAACACTTGACTCTATTATTGAACTTGCTCTTATATACGCTCAAGGATGTAGTTACTCGCAAGCTGAATTATTTGGCCAATTCTACCATGTATTGCCAAGTGGATTTTCCATCCATCTATCTAGTTGACCAACAATCTACATGCCACTAATTAATGCTGATCGGCTAGTGAGTTGAGTGGCCTCCGCAGTTCATGGCTCAATTTATTCATCTCACCTTTGTTCAGTGGTAACACGTCCCATAACCACCGAACCTTCCCCTCCGGAGAGTGGAAATTATTAGCTCGTGTCTTGACTTGTGCACTCGTGGTACAAATGAATATTTCCGTCGCTCCTGGCCACTCGTGGTACAAACAAATATTCACATCGCTCCTGGCCTGTGCCCGCCGACGCAAGCAAGATCAGACACAACCATGTGCATTATCCTCGGGCGAGCTAGCTTCGGCGGTGGATTACATATTTGCATGTTGGGTTAGGACGAAGATGACGCCATTTCTGTGTTTATAATTTTTTAAATAATATATTGTTTTATCTGTTTTATCACTGGAATAAATATCTTTTGTATCGATCAATGAGTATGTGATTTGTTCGTGAAACTCTTTATTTATATTTTGATATTATTTTAAATTATCTCTGATCTTATATCATTATGTGGAACAATTATTATTTATAGAGCAGCACACATATTGATTAATGATCATATTTCACGGATCATCGAATGGAGATATAGAATCAATGGCTGGGTTCGGTTGGACTTTCAGCCGGCTTATACTTATATGGGCTACAGTAACTAACTTTTAAACGGTGTGTTTTTTTAAGGTAGGGTCAACAAAAATATTGTAGTAAAAAATGTACTGAGTTCAGCTGTACTGGTCAAACTCACATGCGACTATTTTCCTCTACATATTGTCTCTCATGAACAGCCAAAATTCAAAAAATTCAGCCATAAGTCACAGCCCAAAAGAACCAACCCAATAATATAGACACATATTAGAAAATATGGTATTGGATTGACTTACCTTAAGACATCATCGATATTGTTATGTTTTTATGTGTCAATAGTTGATTTTAATCAATGATGATGTATAATCCTTATACTTTAGATTAGCATAGTTTTCTATATATATAATAGTGCACTTACGTATGCCAAACACTACATCATAGCTGAGTAATTACAAAAGTATCTTTCGGGTATGCTATAAAACATGTGGACGATGTGACTGATTAGATATGGGATTTGCCTCTCCTATATAACAGGAGATATATCTCTGAACCCCTTAATATGGTAAAATAAAGAAAATGCATAGCCATACCACAAGTGGTCAAGGAGTTGACACGAAGTTATCTATCACTAGATTGAGAAAAGATTGAACACTTCATCGATGACATGTTTCTCACCTGAAGTTCAATCGGGTATTATGAGGCAAAAGGAGAATATATAAATAGGTCATTTAGTCTGACTAGATACGAACTGGTTGTGTGGGTATACTAACTGGTCGTAAGCTAGTCGAACATATCACAAATTGATCTGCAAACTAGTAGTATGGGATATGGACTGCCTATAACTAGATACGAACTGGTCGTAAGGAGTTAGGAATTGATCGTGGGTGACTAAGACCTAGTTGTAGATCATATTATATGATGCTTCTCTAGTTTGATCTTTGTGTATATTTTGGGGTCGATATGTCTTGCTATGGACTGCTACCGACCGGTGATTAGAAAGGTATTTTCGGGTTACAAGCAAGTGTACAAAACCCTACAGGGTTACACACTTAACATGTTGGAACAATAAGGGTCTAGGTGATAGTCTACAAGTGGGATACGATCTCTACTCATATTGAATAAGGATATGATCGAAACTATCCAAGTTGGATACAATCTTTACTCGTGTTGGATAAGGATATGGTCAGAGGCTCTATATAAAGGGGTGTATTGGGTTTTGGAAGAGAGAGATCGCTCCATTCACCAAAACCCTAGCTGCCTCCTTCCGAAAGCCCTACCGTGTGCATTGGTGTTAGCATACTTGTACACAATGTTCCATCCCTAAACGTACGGACTTTAGTAAAAGGACATTGGATGGTCAAATATTTTCACTACACCGACGCACGCTACATTGAACCGAGCTGCTTCAACTCTTCTTCTGCTACATTGCTCATGTAGTGGTAATGATCTATGATTTTTTACTCGTATGACTTCCTGATTTACGTTGTAGAAATTTTAATTTAAGCTAGTGTAGCCTATCCGTTATCCCTAAAGTTGTACCAGAGCCATCCTATGCAGAATATGATTTGAATTGGTTGCATATAGTTGATATGTGGTTGCAGTAGATTGGATTTTTTTACTGGTCTAGTATGATACCTTA
Organism: Dendrocalamus sinicus; assembly: GCA_036346575.1. Classification (NCBI taxonomy): domain Eukaryota; kingdom Viridiplantae; phylum Streptophyta; class Magnoliopsida; order Poales; family Poaceae; genus Dendrocalamus; species Dendrocalamus sinicus. Next base: position 904,757 of record CM070660.1, on the reverse strand, counting down.
GATTGGTTCATATTAATAGTTTGGCTTAGGTACTAGCCGATAAGATCAATCGGCTTCAGCAATAGTAGATGGGTTAGTATGAGGTATGAATTAGTAGCACATTATGATCTATTGCACTTGTTCACAGTAGCATTGCACACCGGTCAAGATTTTACCATCGGGGTAGACTGCGGTGCACAGCCATATGGAGCCAGCATATTGGGTTGCTATTCTTTCTGGAAATCTCATGGGATCAATGGAAAATCGGGCCAATCACATTGGTTTGGAATTGGGCTAATATGATTATCTGATGTGTTCAAATCAAGGCCATCATGCTAGGTAATTGTTAGCACGTTATAAGTATTATGTGTTCATCTCGTGTGATAGAATTGAATTCTTTGTATAACTTGTTTCTACATATATCAATGTGAATGGTATGGCCCTTGTGTCTGTGACGTATGTATGTATTTATGTATGTGTGTGTACGTACGTACGTATATATCATGGCCTACATATCATGCTAAATTATAGCCATAGGCTACATTTTATTGTATAACGGCTTGTGTATCGACTTTTGATGCTTGATATTCTCATATGTCATTCACCACTAGTTGTTAAAAGTAATAGCTAAGTAGATGAATGTGGTGACCTCAAGCGACAAGCGTGAGTGGCTCAGTGGACAGGAAGCGTGATGATGTAGATCACCATGCTAGCTAAGGGCCACACTATGATTGTCAATTATTGTTTTTGTTGTTCATGTTAGTCTTATCTTAGGTGTTTTTAACATGATAGAATAGTATCCATCTAAAAAATTAAATAAAATTTGATGCCCTTCCAATTGTTGCATCTATCAAGATATTTATCGTTAATTGGTGGGTCTACCAAAGTAGGGTCCTATTAATTATCTTAATAAAATAGGGAAAGTGTTGGGCACATTCATACATAATATTGGTTTAACTTGACTAGGAAATCAAGATGATTTTAGGCTTAGGGACATTGAGTTGAGACCAGGGCATATGGATGTTACTTACCAAATAAAAGTTACATGTGATATAATTAGCAAGGAATTGCTTACCTATGTCGCTGGTTCCTAGCAGTGATGCTAAAACTCACTAGGACTTGGTGAAATATGGATCTTAATTCACTATATGTGGTTAGAGGGAACATGGTTTTTAAACATATAGTAAGAGTATATTTTGTTAAATTATTTAATGAAAGATTTTACATAAACACAATGCTGAAATTTTACATATACATGTTGTAGACTATGCCACCACTTACCTCCTCCACATCTAGTTTTAACTTGTGATCTATTCTTGAGAAAGAAAAAACTAAGTGGAACAAATTTCATTGACTCGTATCGCAAGCTAGGAATTTTTCCCAAGCAAGAAAAGAAGAAATATATTCTAGAGGTTCCATATTCTGATGAACCAACTGAAAACACTACTCATGCTGAAACGAATGATTATAAGAAATATTACAATGACTCACTTGATGTTAGCTGTCTCATGCTTGTACCATGAACTTTGGGCTTCAGAAGCAATATGAGAACATGGATGCGAATTTAAGAACCAGGCAAGGGCTGAAAGGCACACCTCTAAGTCATTATTTGTGTGCAAGTTAGCTAAAAGAAGTCTGGTCAGCTCTCATTTAATCAAAATGATTGGTTGCATTGAGAGTTTGAAAAGCTTAGTTTTTTCATTAGGCAAGAGTTAGCTATTAATGTGATTCTCCAGTTGCTCCCTCCATGCTTTGAGCCAGTCATTTTGAACTTTCATATAAATAGGATGGAGAAGTCAATAATTAATTCTATGGGATGCTCAAGTCAGTAGAGGAGAGCATCAAGAAAAACTCTAACCATGTGATGATAGTTTAGAAGACTACCAACTTCAAAAAGAAGAAGACTTCAGGCAAAAAAAAAAAGGCACGAGCAAAACTCAAGATAAGACCTCGAGTATCAAATCTAAGTTTTAGAAGCTTAAGATTGGCACTACACTTGACATCATATGCTACTATTGCAATAGGACTGGACATTGAATCCAACTTATATTTGGCATTATTATTTGGGTCATAGAAATGAGAAGCGCATGGTGATGCTCCATAAATGACTTATTGGCCCTTATACATACGGATGTAATGTGTGGATCAACGAGCTTAACGGCCAGATGTGGCTTTTAATACTTCATAACTTTTATCGATGACTTTAGTAGATATAGTTACATCTACTTAATAAGGCATAAGTTTGAATGCTTTGCAAAGCTCAAGGAATTTCATAATAAAGTATAAAATCAACTTGGCAATATAATTAAAGTTCTATGATCAGATTGTTGAGATGAATATTTGAGTCATGAGTTTGATGATCATCTAAAGTAATGTGAAATTATTCCACAGCTAACTCCATCGGGAATGCCTCAATAGAATGAGGTGTCTGAATGATGGGACCAGAGTTTGTTATAAATGGTTCGGTTCATGATGAGCCAATCTGATCTACCATTGTCTTTTTGGGATATGCTCTAGAAATAATTGTGTTCACATTAAATAGGGTTCCATCAAAAGTTGTAGAGAAGACACCATATGAGATATGGACTAAGATGCGTCCTAGGATGTCTTTTCTCAAAATATAGGGATATAATAAGGCATATGTAAAATATTTGATGCCTGACAAGCTCGCATCCAAATCAGATAAATGTTCTTTGTGGGATATCCTAAGAGAAATAAATGATATTACTTTTATAAAAGGGGTGAGAACAAAGTGTTTATTACCCAAAATAATATCCCGTTGTATTGCGCGTCTAGTTGTAACGATCCGTAATCTTTTACTCGCATGCTTATTGATTTATATGGTAGAAATTTTAATTGACACTAGTATAGCCCTAGCCATCATCCCTACATTGCATGCATGCATCGAACAACAAAAGCGAGTGCAGTAGCCAACAAATAAGAGAGAAACTTTAGGTTAGTTGGCTGCTGCTTTTGCTTAAGGTTCCTAGCTAGTAGCGAGCACGAGGTTTCTTTGCTTTCTACTTACCGTCAACTTGCGAAGTATTGATCGACATCGCGACTACTAGGTTCGCTGCTTCTTCTCTTTCCCTTCCTTTTAGCTTACCTAGCTAGGAATAGGATGGTCCAACGAACACCCACTCCTCTCTCTCACCTGGTACTAGTGCTATATGTCTCGTTTCATTACAGCCTCTGATGGATCGATCGGTATTACTATTTTTAGTACATACTATTACTAGTAGTACCTGTTAATTGGCGTCGTCACGCATAGTAGTAGTACAATACTCCTACAAGTGTTTGCAGAAAGAAGCAGAGCGAGTACGCACCGGCCGGGAAGAGTCTCGATTGGGTCCACGTGTCGCGCGGCCGGAGCGCCGACGGTGCGTGCGAACGGCGCAGCATTGGCGTATCATACGTGCTGAGGTGGATTCACCGGACCTAATCCAAAAGCAGGCGATATCTTTCAGCTAATTGGCTGCCGTGATCATGCTTTAATATAATCCACCGCGCGCGCGCAGTAGCTCTGCTTACTTTTCCACAGGGCAATGTCGACCAAAAAGTGGCGTGAAATCATGAAGTGAAAGCGTATGCTTGTGCCTATAAAATCCATGCATCCATCAGCTCCTGCTTTCCTCAGCACAACACATGCACTCGATCTTGAGCTAGCTAGCTCCAGTAATATATTGACGGTGCATTATATTGGAGGACATTAGAGATTCAGCTAGCTAGCCCCAATGGTGTCGACGATCTCGATGGCGGCACTCGATCTGCGGCGGCTCACCGCGATGCTTCTCATGGTGCTGCCGAGCTTCTTCGTCGTGTTCGAGGCGGCCGACGGGGCGCCGTGGTTCTGGCCGGGCGACGACCCCTACTGCCTGAGCTGGCGAGTGATGGTGGAGGCCAACAACGCCAAGGGCTGGCGCACGGTGCCGGCGCCGTGCGTCGGGTACGTCCGCAGCTACATGACCTGGGGCCAGTACAACCGGGACGTGAGCAGCGTCGTGGACCAGATCGCCGCCTACGCCCGCCAGATCACCGCCGGCGACGACGGCCTCGATGCATGGGTCCTCGACATCGACGACACCTGCCTGTCCAATCTGTTCTACTACCAGGCGAAGCAGTTCGGGTACGTACGTACATCAGGCACGCGCGCGTGCATCATTAGAACTAGGAGAGACACAAGCAAATTAAAACTAATCTTGTAATTGATCAGGGCGTACGATCCAGTGGCGTTCAAGATGTGGGCGAGCAGAGGGATCTGCCCGGGGATACCAGCGATGGTGCAGCTGTTCCAGACGCTCAAAGGCGGAGGCTTCACGGTCTTCCTTCTCTCTGGGAGAGACGAGCAGGCTCTGGGCTCGTGCACGGCCGCCAATCTGGCCGCGGCCGGGTTCGCAGGATACGACCGGCTCATCATGAGGTAGAAAGAAAAAACTCTCCTCCTGATTTTGCTAAGGGGAAATGTGCCTCTAATAATTCTAACGACCTTCCACAAATCTTCGAAACACTATCGATAGATAGGATTGCACATAATATGGGTCCTTTTAGACTGATTTATATCTTTTGAATTCTGTATGTTTATAAGAGATATTATAAGGTGCTAGACGGTCGTATATAATTTTAACTAGTACAGTTAAACTAATACAGTATCTATTATAATTGACTGATACACACTGTATTTAAAAACACACCGGTTAAACGTGAGTTGAGTTACTAATCGCAAAAAAGAAATCTGATTCGAACCCACCCACAGAGTAGAGTTGATGTGAGAAAAATACGGACTGGGCCTGTTGGGCGGGCTCTCGAGCCTGGCCTACTACGCTACTAGTACTAAAGCCTTCACGATCTATTATAAAAAACACAGTATACAAAGACGAGCCTGGCCCATCGAGACACAATAACTGGGCCAAGATAACACTCCGAAGCACGGCCTAATATTCCAAAACATCTGGCAACAAGAAAAAAAAAAATCAAGGCTGGCACCATTTATGGCAATCGAGGTAGGCATCTTTCGTCAATCAATCAGCTTTAAAAAAAGGCAAGGCACGTTCCGTCGCATGTCACGTAGTACGTACTGAAGCGGACAGTGCTCTTCACCTCTTCCTCTCGTGGGTTGTGGTGGCCATGGACACCGTAACAACGCAACGCCACGCAAAAAAAAAAGTATCCTACTGTACGCGTTCCGCTCTTAATAGATTGAGCTTCTTAACTTTTAAAATTCAGCTTTTTTTTAGTTTTTATCCTTTTTACCTTTTTTGTTTTTCTTTTTTTTCTTATTCATTTGCATTGTTCCAAAAAATTTAGTGGTGTGTTTTCATTTTTTTTAATTTTTTACTATTTTTTTTGACTCGCAAAGAGGTAGCAATCGCTACAATAAAAAGTTTATACCAAAAGCGAGTGCTTTAAACCCTTCGGAGCAGGCCACTTCCATCAGCGCAGGGTCATCGTACGTTCCGTTCCTTTCACAGCTAAGCTAACGATCGAGGTAGTAATGTGGATTGCGATTTGCGAATGCCGGTGCCAACTGTTTTTTCTCGAAATCATTACTATTATAAAAGAATAAGTTGGTGGTCATATGTCTCTTCTGCCTCATTTTTAACTTCTTATCACTCTTCACTTTTCAACTGATTAGAGTAGTTCTCTTTCATATCATGATTTTCTATATATTCAATAAATTTTATTGCAACGCACGAGCAGGTGACTAGTTTATATTAATTTTTGCTGCATGCATGAAGTGCTGTGATTCGACTCGATCGTGTGCGTGCATGCCGTGCAGGAGCGCGGATTACCGGGGGCAGAGCTCGGTGGTGTTCAAGTCGGCGATGAGGAAGCAGCTGGTGGACGAGGGCTACCGGATCCGCGGCAACGTCGGCGACCAGTGGAGCGACCTGCAGGGCGACTGCGTCGGCGACCGTGTCTTCAAAGTGCCCAATCCCATGTACTTTGTCCCCTGATCGACGGAACAAAAATACAAGCTAGCATGCATGCGTACGTCGTGCTACTCGACTCAGAATTAGTGGCCGAGCATGTAGTACTACTAGTACCTTAGTACGTACGTGTGGTTGCAATATATTGGCAGTACTGGTGGCTTAACGAATTCGAAGGAGTGGCACAAGTTGCAGGTGGAGATTGCATGCGAATCGGGAGATTTCTGCAGAACAGATGGCTGTTTCTGGCCTGAAACTGAGAGGGCCAAGGACACTAACACAAGATGGGAAGCATATAGATCTGGGTTGGCACTTCATGTACGTAGGATTGGAAGATCTAGGAAAAAGAAAGTTATCGAATCTATGGATGGAGAAATTTATGTCACACAATCAATCTCGATCGGTCTAATCTTGTGATCGATTAGACGGATGTGAGTGTACATGCATTTGCGTTCTCTTCACTACAGCGCTGACGGTGGTGATCGGTTCGGCTAAAAAGCTCGTGGTTTATGGCTGAAATCACTGTAGCTGACAGAGGTTTATTTAGCATAATTAAATTTAAAAATTTTAAAAATAAAAAATATGTTAGCCCATTACGTATAATACAAACAAATACGGGAAAAAAAAGAATCGGCAAAAAAGCTCAACAAAAAGTCAAAAGTTCAGAAAAAGACGAAACTTATGAATAGTGAAAAATAAATCAGAAATCAGAAGTCGAGTTGATCAGGGTCTGTATTTGTCGAGGCATGTGAATCCAGTCATGAATGTCGGGATTGTGGTTGCGTTGACGACGAAACAGGCGCTCAGATGCTAGATCCGTAACTGTATGTACTCCGAGATTAGATAAGTATCACGTACCATAATATTACAACACTAGCACTCTGATTCCCCTATCAACTGGTGCTACAACAAGCATCAGAAAGAGAGATGGGAGTGGAGATGACCGCGGGCATGGCGGCGAAGGTGGTGGTGACTGGTGATCTTGTGCTGCGTAGGGGTGTGCAACCCGGTGCTCTATCCGTTCTTTTTTTTTTCTTTTTAACGGTTTTTTATTTTTGACTTATTTATTAGATTAACTATCAGATTTACCCTACAATTACGCGATTAGATATTATGATACAGTTATCTTTAATATACAACTCTACTATCTATAATTAAAATACAATTGTATTATATAAATCTACTGTATATAATTAAAATACAATTGTATTTACTATACAACTCTAATATATATTAATCTACACCGTTATAATCTAACACAACCAAAATAAATGATGGATATATTTTTCTTTTTCTTGATTAATATGAGAATTTATAGAATTTTTTAAGATTATTATAGAATTTTTTTGATCTCAAAACAGAATATGTGCCTTAAATCTCACCGCCGATTGTTTTTATTTATATAGATCGATTGATATGGAGTAGCCAGTAACGATGGTGTTGCTGCCTTAGACCTCATGACCGACGACCACATCAGGGCTTACTCTGCGGATGTGATGTCGTCGTCGGTCATGACGAGGTGCGGGAGGCGTCGGCCGGGCACCGGACTTCCAGTCGCTCCAGAAGATGAAGACGGTACGCGTTACACGCACACACATGCAGTTCTTCGTATTGAGCAATGGTTTATCGTGCCCAAGGGCGTGAACATCCACGTGCCTGTCTCGACGGTGCACCTGAACTCGGAGCTGTGTGGGTTTCGGCGCGCGGGAGTTCGATCCGGAGCGGCTCGCGGACGCGCGGCCGCGGCTGCACTCGTACCTGCCGGAGCTCAAGCTGCTGCTGCCGCTCGTGCTCTCCAGGTTCGAGATGGCGCAGTCGCCGGCGTACGAGCACTCGCCGGCGCTCGGGCTCATCGTGGAGCCGGAACACGGCGTGCGCCTCCTGCTGAAGAACGTGCAGTGCAGCCCAAGTGCTCGCATAAGTGACCGGAAGTTGATGGGTATTGGGCTGGACGTGATTGCTGCAATTTGGGCCCTGTCCTAAATGCAGTTTCAGCCCATTTAAGAACTTGGGTTTTATTTTGTAAGGACATGTCGGCTTGGGCTTGCGGCAATTGTACCGTACAGATCGGACTGGCCTTTTTTTTCTCAGACTTCGGTCCTGTTTGTTTCCACTTAAGATTATTATAATCTAGCTTATAATCATAAGTGGAAACAAACAGCCTAAATTATAAGGTAACTTATTATAATCTAATAGCCCAGATTATTATAATCTAATAAGCTCAAAAAAGTAGCTTATTTCAGCTTATAGATCCACCTTTAATCTTAAGGACCATAAAACTTTAGGAATATTACCCACCTTTGCCATTCATCTATCCCCCAACTCCCTTGCATCTCTCAAAAGGACATTGTAGTCTTTAAACATTCGAATACAATAATCCATAACTTTGATAATCCAGGCTGCCAAACACTTGACAGCTTATTTTCCACCAGCTTATTATAATCTAGCTTATATAATCCCCCACCTATAAGCTAGATTATAATAATCTTAAGTGGAAACAAACAGGGCCTTCGTCTTTTATTTAACCTGTACCTGTACGTCCTTCTGTCCCTCTTTGTTTGCGACTTCGCTGCTTGAGTGGTGTTCTCTACTGAAGGTTGAACTCTAAAGAGGGAAAAATGCTCCTCAGAGGTATGCTGAGAGCACAGACCAACCTTTTGAACTGAAATTTGGAGCCTGGATTTCCTCAACTATTAGTAATGGTAGTATAACACTTCAACCAACACGCTTCTAAAATCCTATGGGAAGGAGAACACAAATCTGGTTTCTGTCTTGAACCGAGCGATCGATGCAGAAGCGGTGGCTGGATGAGGACGAGCCAGTACTCTGGAAATGTACAAGATAGAGAATTGAAGAGAAGATAGCGATTTGAGCTTGCATGCAAATACAAAGAAGAAAGCAAGCTGATGAAAAGCCGCCTGCCTACAGTACTACACGGAATCACTCAAATTAAAGGTGTAGCACTCTAATAATAATAATAATAATAATAATAATAATAATAATAATAATAATAATAATCATCATCATCATCATCATCAAGGTAAGGTTTTAAACAGAGAGGCCTCTATTCTTTCCCGTGCGCAGCTTTTCTCCAGATCCAAGTTCTTTTCCTATCTCCTATTCTCTCTCTCCCCGTGCGAGGTGGCGAGCGGCCAGTCAACCGGCAACGGCAATGCGCGACGCACACACGGTCATGGTGTGTGGTGGTGGCCTGGTGGCGCGGCACGTGGCAGCGGCTCGGTGGCGCAGTGCCGATAGGAAGCGGCGGCCGGTGGGTGGTGGCGGTTGCTAGCGGTGGCGCAAGGCGGCGGTGCACATGCGCACACACAGTCGTGGCGGTGGCCGGCTGGTGGCAATGGCACGGCCGAACAGCCGATCGCTTGGCCGAACGACGTTTCGCACAGCCGTGGTACTCGCGAACCCGTTTTCTCTCCAACAAGTTCATCTCTTATCGTTCCTTTATCAAATCCAGCTGTGCCTGATCAATTCTTTTCTATTCCATCCTGTAGGTTCACCGCAGCTGTTGATGAAGCAGTTGGGCAATTGCGCATTTTGGATCCATCGTGCAGTGTGTCCATCGAGCATGCTCAAGACAAGTACCTCGTGGATGTAGCCTATCTTCTTCGCACATTACCGTTTCATGATTAACTATCGATGTTAGCTTAGTGCTCAATGATTATATTGTATTGATTGCCGGGTCGTATGCTGTTATTATACTGGGTAGATTTTGATGTGCTAGGCTAGTTGGTATTGTATGCTTCTAGATTATTATAATGCTCAACGATATGATTCATGCCTTAATTAGCGATTAGAATCGATGCGTAAATCATTGATAGAGGTAGCGTATAAGCATGTTCAAATTTAAGGTTAACCACTAGTAATCTTTTAACATTGAGCTGATTTATGATATACCTTGCTTCTATGATCTTTTAGTTGTATGTTATTGCCTGTGAGTCTTGACTGATTTATTTGTGATATTCGGTAACTTGACTAATAACCACTTATCACGTAATAAAACTGGATGACTGATAACTCTTGTATGAGCTATGTAGACTGATAACTCTTGTGTGAGCTATGTTAAAATGCCCATTCAAAGTAATTCCTAGATCACCATCACCATAGTATCTTTCACCATTATCTCATATCGGAAATTATGTCTTTCCACCTCAACCTTAACGATCCTATCACTTATCGTAACGGTACCCAGACTTGTCCATAATTATTCTAATCACTTATCATATTAGCCATTAATAACATAATTGTTATCTAGCCCAAAGTTACCCACATATAAGGGAGCCACCCACCTAGTAACGTACGGGGGAACGTACAATTTTGTTACTCTGGACATTACACTCTGCCTACGGTTATACAATCGAGGACAGAGACATGTCTGATTACTCTCATATAACCGGGTATATAAGAAGGGATCGCCAAAGCCATGGCTTTAACTTGTTAAATAACTAATACCTTAGTTCTACATCTCCATTATCTATATCCTTGATCGATTTTAGTGTTTCTGGTAATGTCAATTACTTGTTGCTTAATTGTCCTTTTCTCTCCACGTTGCGATCGTTGTTGGGTACTTGCTGAGATTCCAAATCTCGCGTTTGCTCTTTCCATTCTCAGTTAAAAGGCCAATGGAGTGATAGCATCATGCATGGGTGGAAGCACTCGAGTTTTTGGCACCGTGACTTGTCACTATTTATATTATTTTATTTATTTTCTTTTGATTAGAAGTGGATCGGTTCCATATTTCAAATATTTATTTTAATTTTCGCTAGTCTTTAATAAAGTACTCTTAAAATTTTAATTTCCTTGAATTCCTGTTATTGCTTTTATTGCTTGTTTTTTTGGCTTTGATGATGACGTTTTATAGTATATCAGTTGACTGTATGTGGATGCTATAAAAGGACACCTAACTTAACGAATTTCATTCGCCGTTTCCATGCAAATGGCATGGTAGGCGATCAATTTCCCGGCAGAGAAAAAAAGAGAGAAGGGAAACTAGCCGGTTACAAATACTTCGCTCCGCGTCCCCCGGACGCGCCCGTGGCGCGTCGCGTTCGTTCTCCTATAAACACGGAGGGTCTCGTCGCGCTCTCCACCATCCTCCGAAAAGAATTGGCACGGAACAGCCACAGCCCACACGAGCAATTCAAGGACGAGTTAGCTAGCTAATAATGGACGCCGAGCAGAGCCAGAGCGTCGCGGCGGTGAAGCCGTCGCTGTCCAAGGCCCCCTCGCCGTCGTTCCGCCTCCGCAACGGCAGCCTCAACGCGGTGCGCCTCCGCCGCGTGTTCGACCTCTTCGACCGCAACGGCGACGGCGAGATCACTGTCGACGAGCTGGCGCAGGCGCTGGACGCGCTCGGCCTCGAGGCCGACCGCGCCGGCCTGGCCGCGACCGTCGGCGCCTACGTCCCCGAGGGCGCCGAGGGGCTCCGGTTCGAGGACTTCGAGGCCCTTCACCGCGCTCTCGGCGACGCGCTCTTCGGCGCGCTCGCGGATGACAAGGCGGCGGAGGACGGCGACGAGGAGGAGGATATGAAGGAGGCGTTCAAGGTGTTCGACGTGGACGGCGACGGGTTCATCTCGGCGGCCGAGCTGCAGGAGGTGCTCAAGAAGCTGGGCATGCCCGAGGCCGGCAGCATGGCCGCCGTGCGGGAGATGATCTGCAACGTCGACCGCGACAGCGACGGCCGCGTCGACTTTGGTGAGTTCAAGTGCATGATGCAGGGGATCACCGTCTTGGGCGCCTGATTGGTTCCAGGCAACCATGCGTTACGCCTGCGCGCGCCGTTTACGTAGTAAGGTTGGGAGGAAATCAACTTTTTTTTTACTGATCATTTCTGCCAAATTTGCCTCATAGGCAACGCAGCGTTCTCTCCCCAAAACATGGAGAAGAGAAGAGAAGAGATCGCAAGATCAGTAGCGGGTTTCCTGGAAATGTTTTGACTCCGTGTTTTGTTGTAGCGTACGATCTTTATCCTGGTTGTGTGCGTCAGAATGCAGGGCCCTGAGCTTCGTTTTATGGCCTTATTGCGTCTCTAATTGTGTGGTGGTGTTAATTTGGCCTACGCTATCTACTGATGTGAAATTTGTGAATGCTTTGTCCTTCGTCTCACGACCATGTCAGCGCCAAAAATTCGTCGTCTGGTTTTGCCTGCTTCGAAATACCAAACTGTACCAGGTTGCATGTGTTGAGAAACCGTCGCTGGCGACCAGTCCGAACGATTCCTCTGCTTAGAACAAGAACGAATCAATCACAGAATCACAGAGAGAATAGATTGAACACACAGAGAGATAGAGAGAACTCCCGGTCTTTTCTTTATTGCTTTTCTTTCATGCGTACATAATGAGGGGGGTATGGCTCTCTATTTATAGTCTACGGTGGGGTGCCCAATTAGATCAGGACTCTTGGATAGAGTCCAGGTTTCCTAACACTCCCCCTTGGGCACTCACCCAACATGCTCATGCCTCATCAAAACTCCATAAAAACCCAGTGGGAAAAATTTGGAGAAAGAGTACATGATACATGTGATCTTTGCGATGCACAATTGCCTCATTAAAAACCTTGGTCGAGAAACTTCATGGAAAACTCGTCAAGGGAAAAGAGTACAATTCACCCAAATTCATTTGGTCTCATGAGACTTTATTTTTGGGTACTTAATCTTCATGATCAAGATTTATTAGCGGGCTTGTGAGAATTCTCCCCGATTCTGCACTTCTCTAAGTCTCATCATTCCAATTCCACGCACGCACCTTTCAAAGCTAGATGCGGGAGTGACTTAGTGAATAAATCTGCGAGATTTTCACATGACTTAGTATGCAAGACTTTAATCTCGTCCATCTTTTGCAATTCATGTGCATAGAAGAACTTGGGGTTGATATGCTTTGTGAGATGACTCTTCACATAGCCCGTTTGCACTTGTGCAACGCAGCGACATTATCTTCATAGATAATTGTGGGGTTTGCACAATGTTCATCCCACATGATTGCTGGATGTGGTGAACCATTCGGCGGAGCCAAGCGCACTCTCGTGCGGCTTCATCTGATGCTATAATTTTCGAGTGGTTCGTCAAGTAGCTACTGTGCTTTGCTTAAACAATTTCCATGAAATTACAGTTCCACCACACAGGAATATATAGCCTGTTTGTGACTTAGCGGTATATGGTCCGAGCGGATACCCGGCATCTCGCATAGCCAATCAAGTTCAGATCTTGATTCTTTCTGTAAAACAATCCGAGGTCTTTGCTACCTTGGAGGTATCGGAAAATGTCCTTTATGCCCTGCCAATGCCTTTTGGTGGGCTCTGCACTATACCTTGCTAAGAGGTTCACGGCAAATACAATGTCCGGTCTAGTGCAGTTTGCTAAATACATGAGTGCTCCCACTGCACTCAAGTATGGGAATTCCGGTCCCAGGACTTCCTCCCCCTCTTCCCTTGGTCGGAAAGGATCTTTTCTTCTTGTAAAGACCTATCGATCATCGGTACTTTCGAGGAAATGCCTTCTCAAAGCCAAACCTTTCAAGCACCTTCAGGTGTAGGTCGATTGATGTACCAAGACTCCTTCAGGACATGCTCAAGTGCGAGCTTAAGCAAAACTTGGTTTTGCCCAAATGTTTCATTTCAAATTCGACTCAAGTAGGAGCTTGCTTCTTTTATGTCTTCTACTGTCCCGATGATATTCAGATCATCTACATACACAGAGATTATCAGAATCCATTCGGGATCGCCGTATAAATACATAAAGACAGTCTTCATTATTCGTGTAGCCTTTCTTGCGAGAGAAAGTCGCTCAGCGATTATACCACATTCTTCAGTTGTTTCATCCATACGGTGACTTTCGAGTTTCACACTGCATGATTTCTATTTGCTCTGTCTTGGTTGGAGAGGATTCCTTGGGGACTCTCATGTAAATCTCGAATCCAAGTTACAGTAAAGGTATGCAGATCACAACATCCATCAATTTCATTTCCAAATTCAAGTTCAACGCCATTGAGATCAAGTATCTAAAGGTAATTCCACTCATGGTCGGGAGTAGGTTTCTTCGTAATCAACTCCGGGACGTTGAGTGAAACCTGGGCTACCGACCTTGCTTTGTATCTCACTACTTCATTTCTTTCATTTCTCTTTCGAACAAATACCCACTTGTGCCCAACGGGTGTATGTGGGGAGGTGTGCGACATCTGAGCCCAAACACATCTCTTTTATTCAGAGATAGCAATTCGGTTGCTATTGCCTTCTTCCAATCTTCCCAATCTGATCTTTTCTTACATTCGTGAGCGATGCGGGCTCGGGATCAAGATCGATGATGGTGGCAATTTTCTTTGCGAAGTAGATATCGATATTATTGTTGTCCTATTCAGGACTCTCCGTGTGCACATAATTTATAGCTATTTCTTCATGAGTTGCTTCTTCGGAGCTTCACCTTGCGCATCGCTTCTTTCAATTGCGGTGGCAAGTCCTTTAGTTTTTCGGCTCCGATGTGTGCGCACACATCCATGCCGATGTGGATATTCAGATCCGGTATGCCCTTTTCTGAAGGTGTCATACTCGTGCAGTCTCAAGCGGCTGCCCTTCTCATTTCGAGGACTTGATGATCGGTGTGATAAATCCCGCTTATCCTTTTTCGCCAGGCGTCCCCGGTTACTAAGGATTCGAGGAACCGGAGTGCTCGTCCTTTATTATTTTTCTGAGGCCTCTGGACGAGATTAGGGATACCTTCAATTTTCTTTGGTATTTCAACCCTCTCCGGTGCAGTGCGTTCAGGCACATGCGATTTAGTCACGCTCTTCAAATCACTAAAGTGATCAGGCAGTTGATTTGCTAATGCTTGCAAATCTATTGTCTTTTAGACTTCTCTTGTCTTCTAGACTTCTCTATTCGCTTCACTAGTGCGCGGGTCATCTGCATGAATTCTTGTGGCTTGCCATGTAATGTCTTCTGGACTTCTCTAGTGCGCAGTCATCTACATGGATTCCCAGAGCTTGCCACGTAATTTCCGACATTCTTTATCAAGGGTTGATTTCCTCCCCTAATGTTGGGAAAATTTGGTGGTGACCCTTGCGCTAGTTGCATAGATAAATGGATGTTTTAGGCCGAATGTCTAAGATTGATGAGATTTGCTGCATGTAGGACTGTGGGTCCCCAACATGTAGCTAGCAAATTACAATTATGCAAGAGGGGTTGGGCAATAAATTTAATTCTCTTAATGAAATCCTCTGCCAAACCATTCTAGGTATGGATATGCGGTACCGAGTGCTCAACTGCAATTTCCATCGCCATGCAATAATCATCAAATGCCTTTGAAGTAAATTCACGGCGTTGTCCATTCGATGGACTTGATGTGATGATCGAAACACATTTCTGATGCGAATGATCTGCGAGATCAATTTTGCAAAGGCGTGGTTTTTCGTGGACAACAAACCCACATATGACCACTTCGAAGAAGCGTCAATGAGCACCATGAAATACTTGAATGGCCCTGAGATGGGCTGAATGGGACCGCAAATGTCTCCCTGGATGCGTTCCAGGAATGCAGGGACTTCATCCTTCACTTTCAGAGTGGAGGGACTAGTTATTATTTTCCCGGTGCACATGCAGGGCACACAAAATCTTCATGATTGGGAAATTCTTCATTAATATTATGCCCATGCGAGTTATTATATTTCTCATCATTCTAAGACTTGGGTGGCCTAATCTGTCATGCCAGAGACAGAAGAGTTCAGAGCTTCTAAGTACTGTCTTCAGGACAATGTACGCTGCAGGCGCCTTAATGTTGGTATAATATAGCCCAATTTCTAGTGAAGGGAGTTTTTCTGATTCCATTCTCATCGCGCTTCGTAATGAGCAGGTATTCCGTACCGTACTCTTCTTTAGTCTCAACGTGGAAACCATTTGCGCGGATATTCTTAAAACTTAGGAGAGTTCAAGTCGATTCTGGGTACAATAAGGCTTTTTTAATGACCAAAGTTGTGCCCATTGTGGCTCTTCTGGAACCGATCATACATGCATCGCTTCCAGCGATTGTCGTAAAGCTGCCAGTGCTCTTACGAATCGACTGAAAATTCTTAATCTCTCTTAAGATGATATTCCTTGTGCCGCTGCTAGCTAAGCACACTTCCTTCATAGGGCGCTACACGTGTTCTAATATAGGGTATTTATTAACATGTATGAGAAGGCAATCAACACATAAATAAAATACTCCAATATCAGAACATATCATGCCATCATAAACTGAATAAATGAATGAATTCTTCAAATATCATCCAACCATCACGAGAAGATAACAATTCTTAAGTACCATCCATGCAAATTCTAACATATTCTTCCACACAAAATAGATGACAATTAAAGTCGAAATGCATTCAGTGCACTAGACTTCTTCTGCTATTTTTTTTTTCGGGTTGACATTCTCTTCAAGAGAAATCATGGCATTAGCTGCTTCTAGGTCGAGAGGGGTGCTGCTGTCGTAATGGTCTCAAACACCATCAACGCAGGCAGCTGCTCAGAATGCTCCCCCTCAACCGATGCAGGGTGGACTTCATGTGCCCTTTACCATCCCGTTTTGGCTTGCTAGCCTTATTCTCACGTGGAGCATTTAATTTTGCCTTTCTGGGCTACGGCCATACCCTTCCTTCCCGTTTTCTTCATAAAGGGCTTTCGCACCTTGTAGCTCCTAGCGTTGGCTTCATGGCCAGTGGAGCTCCCAGATGGCTGAGTGACTTAGTTCTTGCGGAGAACTTCATCACGAGCCTCATAGAATCGCATCATATCAATCAATTCGGCGTATTCCTCATAGCCATCTTGACGATAGTTGCGTGCGGATTGTACTGCATTGGGGTGGAAGGATTTTCTCAATTTTCTGTTTTCGGGTACAAATCCTGTGCAAGGCATAATTGTTTTCCCTGACCGTCTTAAAGTCGGCAAACCTCAGTCTGATCCACTCATACTCTGCTTGAGGAAGAATGATGTACTTTAGCCTCTTAAACCGCTTCTTGAGTGCGATCCAGAGTGCTAGCGCGCTTTTCTCCACCATATACTCATTCTTGAGAGTTAGGCAGAGATGGTGCCTGAGAAAATGAAGTTCCTGATCATTCTCTTTAGGCATGGGTTGGGCGTCATTCAGTCCACCAATCCCAATAGTCGCGCGGAGCTTCCTGACTCCAAGCACAATCTCGACATCGGATGCCTACGTCAGATAGTTTTGGCCATGCTGGGCCAGCTCCTCGAACTTCTAGTTCGTGATGCTAGTCATCTAAATGTGTGTAAGTCTCATCTTTGGTAGACATGCGGAATAATTCAACATGCGGGTAAATAAATGGTACAAAAGGTTCTCGTAATATTTCATAATTTTCTATGCATTTTCTATAATTTTACTGCTAATTTCAGTGATTAAAAGCAATTTTCAGCAATTACAATTAACCAAAACAGTAAATAAATACAGAAAATACAGAGAATAATAATGACATAAATAAATAAGCTTCAAATGCTAAAAAAATGCAAAATTTGGATTCCCGAAGCTCTTTTATGCTAAAATATGAAATTTCAGCAAATTCTGCATTTTCTGGGGGTTTATGCGTAAAATTTCAGTTCAGAGAAAAATTCGCGCAATTTTCTGATTTACCGAGGGGTTTTCTGCAAAATTCTGGACCCGCTCGTAAATTTGAGGGCTTATTCGCAATTTTCGGAATTACGAGGCCTTCCCTGCAAAAATTGGGACTTAAATGCGAAAATAAGGACCAATCGGTAATTTCTCGAAACGCAAAGGGCTTTTCTGCAAATTTCGAGCACCGGCCCATTCGCCCGCGTCCCGGCCCTTTTGCCTTCCTTCCCCTCGCGGCCCAGTTTTCCCTCCCGGCCGGCCCATCATGCTTGGGCCCGTGCGGCCTGCTTCCCGACACAAGACCCAGCAAGGGGGTAGGGAAACCCTACCCCGTCTTCACTGCGGCGGCGGGCGCCCGACCGGGGAAAAGCGGGGTGGCGGTGGCACCGGCGAAACCGCAGGCGGCGCGCGGGAACGGCGGCGCGGCGGCGACAACGCGTGCGGGCGGCGGCGCGGTGGTGGTGGCGCCTTGCGGCGCGGCGGAGGGGAAGACGGCGCAACGGGCGCGGCGCCATTCGGCGCGCGGGCGGGCGGCGCGCGTCTTTGGCGCAGCTGGGAAGCCGGGACCGCGGCCGCAGCGATGGCGCGAGGCGGGCGAGAGGTGCGAGCACGGCGGAGGCGGCGGCGCTCCACCTGGCCGGTCGAGCGGTGCCTCGTCTTTGGCCGAAGCGCCGGTCCGCGCGGGGCTGGCTGAGCGCGCGAGGAGGCGCCGCGCTCCTCGGGTCAACAGCGGCGATCTGGCGTGGCGAGGCGGTCGGGAGCCGTCGCGGCCGCGAGCGAGCGAGGCGAGACGGCCGGCGTGCCACGGCCGTCGCGGCGGCGAGGTGCCGAGCACGAGGCGGCTTTGGCGCGTGGTGGCAGCGCGCCGGGCGCCGTGCGGAAGACGGAGCGGCCGTCACGCGCGCGCGGGGAGATGCGGCCGCGGCGCATGCGGCGACGGGCGAGCGCCATGCGGGCGGCGGAAGCCGAGGTGGCGGGGCGGGCGCCATGCGGGCGGCGGGGCGAGCGCCATGCGGGCGCGGATGTCCGGAGGTGGTGGCCGAGCGAGCGAGAGCGTGTGGCGGTGCGGCGGCGCACCTCAGCGGATCGGGCGGGCCGGCCAAAGCGGCGCGCGACGCATGCGCGCGCGGCTACTCGGCGGCGACGACGCGGTGCGGCGCGTTTTGTACGGCTTGCGAGCCAAGATGGCGGCATGGCCCGCTCGGGGCGGCCACCGAGCGCGGTAGGGCCATTGCCGGCGGCGCGTCGGCCGACCGGGAGATGTGTGTGGCGGCCGGTGTGGCGCGCGTCGCGGCGCGGTAAGGCCAAGCGGCGAGGGCGGCCATGGTGGCTTCATGCCGAGGATGGGCGGTGATGGCTTCGCCATCGCCCCATTTTTTTGTGTTGTGTGTAATTTTTTCGTGCAGAGGCCAACCAACAACAACAAAAGAATAGATGCATAAATTTGATGCGATGATCATGCGGGATCGAGCAAAAAAACATGCAAAATTTACGCTTCGTTTTCAATCTAGGATGCAATCAACATCTACCCTCTTTTTTCGCAATCTACCGATCGACATTGTGCGGCGATTTCAGATCTACTCGCGGTAGATTAGGGCGGATTTGCATCGTTCTACGATGCAATCAACATCTACCCGTTTCACAATCTACCGATCGGCATTGTGCCGCGACTTCAAATCGCTCGCGGTAGATTAGGCGGATTTGCACCGTAGAATTTCAATCTAGAACGCGAAAAGAAAATACTGATTTAAAAGCGATCTAGAAAATCAATCGTGCTTCGATGATTACCTCGTTCACGGAGCGAAGTCGTCTTGATAACGTGTTGAGAAACCGTCGTGGCGATCATCCGAACGATTCCTCCGCTTAGAACAAGAACGAATCAATCACAGAATCACAGAGAGAATAGATTGAACACACAGAGAGATAGAGAGAACTCCCGGTCTTTTCTTTATTGCTTTTCTTTCATGCGTACATAATGAGGGGGGTATGGCTCTCTATTTATAGTCTACGGTGGGGTGCCCAATTAGATCAGGACTCTTGGATAGAGTCCAGGTTTCCTAACAGCATGGATCTTCGGGGACTGCTTGGTCCAGTCGACCAGCCATCTCCTGATCCAGCGGCGTAATCTCTTTCGAATCTCCTGCGTGTTTCCACCAACTTGATGCGAAGAAGCGTGGCAACCTAATATTCGTATTTCAGTGGCGAATCCAAGGTGAAAATAGAGGGGGGAGCTTTACTGTAGAGACTATAGCACAACATAAATATATCAAAACTATATCCACTAATCTTTTGCCATTGGAATATCAAATTCATACATAAATAGGAAGAGAACAAATTGAAAATGTACAATACAAAAAATTTAGTACCTTGCTAATGGATAATGTGCTGGATCGGCAATAATATCATTTGGATTAAATTCATGCCGAATCTTTTTTTGCTTCAGTTCTACTTTCTATGATTGGACGGTTACTGCTACTTGCATTGTTTGAGAAATATCTGTGCAAAGTTCGCTTCTCCATTTTTATAAATCTAAGAATAATTAAACAACTAGTTAATAACTGATTAAATAACTTGCTAATTGGTACAACAATAATAAAATAGGTTAATACTTAATAGAACACTCACTTACATTGAACAGTGAATCAATTAATCAAAGTACCAACTACCAAACCAGGGAAATGGAATCCACCATCGCCGGTCGGCCGTCAGGCCCCATTGGTCACGCGTCACTGGCTCAGTGGTGGATTCGTCACTGCCCACTGGTGCCCAGCGCAAGCGCCAAGCCGCAAATCAACACTATCGGTCACCGCACCACGCGGTCCACCGTCCACGCCATAAGACCTCGCCTCATTGCCTCAGGCTCACCACATTCCAGATTTCTAGACTCCAGTATTCGGTATTCCCTAATCGGCCGTCTCTCCCGACTACACTCCGCCGGGCCAGCTGGCCCCTCCGCTCTGCCGCGTCGAGCCGCTTCCGGCCTCCCCCTCCGCGGCTCCGTGCCGAGATGCCGACCCCCTCCGCCGCACCGGCGGGCGGCCGCCTCCCCCTCCCTGGCTCCCCCTCCGCGACGGTCTCTCTCCGACTCGGGCACTCGGTGACCAAATCTTCCTCCCCCTCCTCTCCTAGATCTGATTTCATATCTACAGATCTACTGTTGAATATTCACTGTTCTCGTTGGGGTTTTGGGCCAGGATTCGCCGGGTATTTGGGCCGGATAGGGTGATGCCATGATGGGCCATAAGAAGAATAGACCGCCTGGCCTGCCCTCGAGTTCTACCGAGTTCTTCAAGCGACGAACTGTCAAGTTCTTCAAGCGACGAACTGGACGGCGACGTCGACGCCCGACGTTCAACAGTGGGAGACTGGGACTCTGGGAGGAGGGGGGTCTTCTTCCACGGTGGGAAGGGGTGCTCGAGCACCCACTAACACCCACGGTAGATTCGCCACTGTCGTATTCGGTTTGAGATGCAGCACGTACGTACGTACATTACGGACGCCGACGGACACAAAAGCCACCGTGAAACACAGCGCGCGGCCAAGCTAGGTGCGATGCGAGGTGCGCGCGACCGCGGCAGGCCCGCGGGATAAGAGCGCATTTTTCCTTGGAGATGTCGTGGATTGGGCTCGGCCTGTTTTTCTGTACGTTGCGCTGCTTGGTGCCCCGCTGATGTTGCTTCTCCACGACTCGGCTCTTGTGGATCTCCTCTAGGCCTTAGGCCTGTTTCAATTCAACTGCTGCTGATGTTTTTTGTTTTTCTTTTTTTGTCTTTCAGCTAGAATAATGCTACAATGGCTGTTATCTTTTGGCTAAAACATCTGATTAAAAGAAAATAAAAAATCGTTATATCTTTACGAACAATACAAAGAAAAAAAAAGAAGAAAAAGAAAAAAAAACACGTTAAGAAGCTAACACATTCAAAACGACTTCTGATTTTTGAAAGCTAAAAACTAGAAACAAACGTTATTCGGAACATGGCTTTAGGCATCTTGACTCTAGCGTTGCTCTCACAGAGTGGTGGAACCTTCCATCCAAATCCTAGTTAAAAAGGGAAAATTTCAGGCTAGTACCAATTAATACCATTCACATTTTGCTGGATCTTTTCATAACCTTTTTTTAGAAGATCATTGCATACGACACTTCCAACGCCGTCTAGAACTCAGCAAACTTCAAGAGTAATAAGTTAAGCCCCTCGCTTGACTCTCACCACGTGCAACGAATGCACAACCTCGAATGGATATTCAATCCACCTCTAGATGCAATACATGCAATCTAGAGCTTTCCTCCTTACTCACAAGGTGCAACATATACATAATTAAGAGGATGATCTCACATTAGCTCAAAAAAGTGAAATAGAGTGTCAAAAGTCTTACTCCAACCGACCACAGGGGGGCATATATACCCACACTACAAAAACTAGCCGTAGGATTTTCAGAAGTACCGATAACAAAACTCCGGTACCTCCACTCCCCTCAGCAACGGTCAGAAAACTAGCCGTTACCAGCAAATCCAGTAATTTTTTAATTTTATTTGAATTTTGTTTGAATTTATTTGCTTTGGTTCTTCACGCATAGATTACGATGATCTCGAAGAGCATGACTTCGATGACTCGCACCAGGACCTTGAGCAAAGCAAATTACACCTTTGATCATATTGTTCCCAGTAGTTTAAATTATTTGTGTTGTTTTTAAATTATTATGCATACGTACTTTTATTTAAATTAGTTCAAATATAATTTAAACTTTAGTTAAACCAGATTCCTTTGTATATGGCCAAATTCGCTATTAAAAACTCATGCCTTGTCACTCTATATGAAAACCTAGTTATTACATTAGTATTAACTAGAAATTTTATAGAATTGCTTAGCCATGCTTGGAATGATTTAGGTGGGATCAATTGTTTCACATAAAATGATAAAGTTTTTAAATTTATTCTTGACTTTGGTGAGTCAAGAAGGATTATGAAATATTTTCAAATAAAATTATAAAAATTGGTTTAGACTTAGGCATTTGTATAGTGGTGGGTGCTTGGTGGCATGCATTGTTGTTTGATAACACAATATCGATTGCCAGGCATAAGGGGTAAGTGGTTGGGCCTAAGTTAGTTAAAGACCGGTCTGTGAGCTACTATTACAAAGTCACACCGTACTACCATAAGTCTGGTATGGGACAAATCTAGCTAAATAACTTGTGAAGTTCCAACTTGATTTCGCTATAGGCTGAATGTGAGCGTGACACCGGTCACGAGAAGTCTCACATGGCACAAAAGGGGGCTCCAACATGTGGATTCGTGTTGTGTTGAAACCTTAGTGGCGGCGTGATCTAGTTGACAACAGAACATTGTAAAGGCCTTGTCATGAACTCTCAGTCGCACACCTAAGGCAGTGTGCTAATCGCATGGCAATACAAGAGGACATGTCTTGTGGGTAAAGTTGTACACCTCTGCAGAGTAACAAACTATTATGGATAGTCGTGTCCACGGTCAAGGACATGCTGAGTATAGTTTTTCACAGATTAGACTCTGGTTTAATAAAATCTGGTTTATGGAAAAATTTGGATATCTTTTGGAAGAATGGTCCGAGTGGGATACCCGTGGATATGTTAGTACTTGGTTGGAGCCTGCACTAACGGTATTATTTTGTTAAGACCTTGTTTCTATATATTGAATCAAATGCAGTTGTTGAATATACTTACAATATTTAGTACAATTTCGCTTTCTGCTCAACTAACCATATTAAGCTTTCCTTTGTCAATCTTTATGCATGCATTAACTCTGTTAAACTCCTCGTGTAACTTGTGGAGTACTTTATATGCTCACGTTACTCAATTTATCATCTTTCCAGAGGAAGCATTCAACGACTACGGTGAGGATTGCAACGAATAGGCCACGTCTTACAGTCATTCGCCTGTGAGAAGGCTGGATGGGCTGCTACTTTATTTATTTTTCACTGTCTACTTTATGTTTGGCTTCAAGCCGTTATTGTAAACTTTGTCCATAAGGCTCCTACCCTTGTGTGTTATAATAAAGTGTGGTTGTCATGTGTGATATGCATCTCTGTTAGCCCTGTGTGCACTAGATTTTCCTAGGATAGTGCGATTTACATAGTGGATCCTGGAGTTGTTGCTCTGAGATCCGTCACCGATCCACCAGCCGCTATTGCCAAGCGTTGTGCTGCTGGTTGGAGGGGCGATGGGAGATGGAATTGGTGGTAGTGCCGAGGAGGAGGAGGTGCGGCACGAGGGTTCAGGGGGGAGAAGGAGGCGATGGTTACGGGAGGTGGAGGTTGGGAGGTGGCGGCATGCAGAGGGGGAAAGGAGGCAGTGGGCGAATACGTTGGGGAGGTGTTGATGCTGCTGGGGGAAGTTGGGGGATTACGACCAGACGTTGTCGCGCGGGGGAAGGAATTGGTGGCGGCATCGAGGAGGAGGAGGAGGCACTGCATGAGGGTTCAGGGGAGAGAAGGAGGCAGCGGTTACGAGAGGTGGAGGTGGGGAGGCGGCAGCGGGCAGATAGGGAAAGGAGGCGGTAGGCGAATGCGTTGGGGAGGGAGCGATGGGGAGATGCGACGCTGCTAGGGGAAGTTGGGGGACTGCGACCAGACGTTGCTGCGTGGGGAAGAAATTGGTGACGGCGCCGAGGAGGAGAAGGAGGCATGGCATGAGGGTTCGGGTAGGGACATTGTCACAGGCTGGATATTCTAATGAGATGGAAAGTGGCACAGATCTGGGCATGTTCTTTTATGGCTTTTGGCTTTTCTATAGTAACTAGCTTTTAATGGAGTGTCTTTTATGATGGGATCTACTAGTTAATTGTAGTACATACTGTACCGACTTCATTTATATCAGTAAAAGCCACACGTGAATTTTAGTTACTCTGTAATCTCTCACACGAACAGCCAAAAGCCACAACCTGCAGCCAAAAGTCATAAGCCACATCCACAAAAAACAGACCTGTTAAAATTAATCTTGACTTAGAGTCCTAGTCGCAGTTGAGTTCATTTTCGTGTGTAATTCGAGTTGAAGTGGTGTCCAATTGGATGTCCTAATACGTGTGTTAGTAGGAGTTATTAGCATATATATTGAGATGCTTGTAACCAGTTTTTTGCAGTGCAATTTATGCGAGAAATAAAGTAAAGAAATCAAGGGTTAGATTTGTAACAATTGGTATCAGAGACAACATTTGATTTTTTCTGCTGCTACCCCGGGAGGTTCTCCACTCCCGGGGGCGGCCACCGTCGCACGCCGCCGCTGCAGAGAAGGAGTTAAGCAAGGGCTGCGTACGCGGATGGGCACGTACATGCACAAGTACTTCACTGTCGGCGGCCGCACGTGATACATTCGGTTCTACCCCGACGGCTACAGCTCTGCCGAGTCGAACTAGACATCTTTCTACCTGCAGACGCTCTACGGGCCTGTTTGGATGCTGCCTGCCAGGCAGCTCAGGAGCCAGGCAAGACCACCAGACGTCTGATTTACTATGCCTATGGCCAAGATACCTTACCTAACAAGCAGCTACCAGCTAGGTCGTCATCCAAACAGCCCCTACATGCCGCAGATCAGTGCCATCCGCGCCGAGTTCGCCTTCCATCTCCTCAACCCCAACGGCGACGTCATCTACTCACGGCGCTCCGACCGGGCCTGCAACTACGACAGGTTCTGCAATAGCTGGGGCCTCCGCCGGTTCATCACCCAGCAGCAAGCTCGTGTCAACAGCATAAGCGAATCGCGTAGAGACAAGCAAAAAGCAAAAGGCATCGCAGGAGATCAGTAAAACAAAAAATATTGGCACAAAGAAAGAAAGATCAAAGCAGCAGCATGCATGCTGATCTCATCAAGCATTGAAGAGTAACTCAAAAAGGCAGCGCAGAGAGAAGATCTTTTTCCTTGCTTCCTGCGCCAGTACAGAAAAGTTTGTTTTTTGCCTGGTCAGCTCAGAAAGAATTCGGCACGTCCGTCTCCGAGATAGAGTATAACCAGGCAGCGCCTTCGACTCGGTTTCTTCGCTCCTGAAATAAAAGTGTACTGCGCAAGGAAAAAATAGCAAAGGGCAATTCAGGCAACATAGAGTGCAAAAGAAATCAGCAAGAGCAAAGTTCAGAAAGAAGGAGAGAAACAAAAACAGCAGTTTTTTCTCCATTTTCTCTCGATCCAAGAGCTTTCAAAGTAGCCCAAATTTTTTTGATCCATGCTCAAGATCATGTCGCGTACTCTGGGAAGCGGTGTCACCGGTGACGAGTCATCATCCGGTATGATGGCGAATGAGAGTTCCGCTATTTCGCTGCATTATCCGATGCTCACGACGATCAATTATGCAGCATGGGCAATCAAGACGAAGGTGTACATGAAGGCTCAAGAAGTGTGGGATGCGATCGAGAACGGTAACATCGATATGCGCAAAGATCAGATGGCATTGGCGGCCATCTATCAGGGCATCCCAGAGGAGACACTCTTCCTATTGGCCGAAAAGGAAATGGCCAAAACCGTATGGGAGGCGTTGAAAGCGATGCATCTTAGCGCAGATCGTGGACTAGTCTTTTGGAGGGAGAAGGCCCAATACCACTTATAATGTTGTTGCTCCGTAGGTTTAGTTGTGTTCAGCCCATTTAAACCTGTGGCACTCGGTTGGACTTAGGCATGCGGTCAGGATTCAAAAATTGTAACAAGACCCTTTATTTCTTTTTCGCGGAGGCCGGACTTTGACGGAGAATGGGGCCAGTAGAAGAGAAATTTTTGAGGCACTCTTTTCCTGCCCAAATTACACGGGCAATACCAATTGGAAAGAAGAGAAATCTCCACGTCTAGGGAGCGAGGAATCTGAAAGTTTAAAGTTCTTAGGCGTATACAAGCAAGTTTCTCAATGTAGAATGCCAAATTCAGCGCTTGCTCCGAAAGATTTATAAGCAGGGTTTTTTTGCTGCAAATATACTGTAATTAATTTTTTCTAAATTAAAAATAAAACATAATAAAAAAGAAAAATTAGAAAACACCACCATATCTTTTCAGACAATGCATAGAAATACGAAAAAACAAAAAAGATAAATACACTGAAAAAAAATCAAAATTAAAAAGTCTATAAGCTAAAACCGCTCGGAGTTTTTTTTTTGCTTTAAATGAACATAACACGTAGCTTACTAGTGGTAAAAGCGATGATGCTTTTCATTGTGTGTCATTGTGGACGTCCTTGTCGTCGGGGCTTCAGTAACGTACGCGATAATCCGATGCACCGGTGGTATCACATCATATTGACCGCGGTTTCCATTTAATCCTGATCCTCTAGTAGACTACCAGTACTCCTATGCCACGATATCCTCCAAAGATATCTGGAGACATTTCTTCCCCTGGTAATCGTGATTGATTTGTTTGTGTCCAGCTTGACCCCGCCGGAACAAACTAGGGCTGAATTTTCTGAAAAATCACCGAGCGACTCACTCAATATCTGCCACTAGATTCAAAATTACCTAGTGATTGTTCACTACTACATCTTTGCGTCAGCTCCTCCTTCTGCAGTGCTCCCAGCTCTTCCAGTCCATTGCACATGGCACGTGGAGAGACTAATTTACAACAGATACAGAGAGAGGATACGAGACATATAATATGCACATTCTCAAACGCTAAGAATTGTCAACACGTTTAAACTAAAAATCAATACAGAAGAAGTACTCTACAGATACACCCAGAGAGAGCTGCACGTAAAGAGAAGGTACGTATAGAGGTACAGCATCATCGGTAGCTTGCACAAGACGAACGACCGTCACCCCACTTGCGAGCCAACAGCTATAACGGTTAACCCGTTGCATACTCCAATATTAGATGTCTTTTTGGCTTTAGCTGATGATCTATAGTTAATTGGTTATGACTGATGTTTTTTGATTTTAGCGTGAATACTTATATGAATAAATCGATAAACCGCTTTTAAAAAACTATCATAATAAAATACTTTAAAACAGCGATGAAGAAATTATCTTATTTATTTATTAAAGAAATCATAAATACTACATTGGGTCACGGCCATCCGCCTTCGTCGTATCTCCGTGGAGATGGCCACCACCGCCGGGCTCAATCTGACAGGCGGGCCCGCGGATCACCGTGCTGTACACGGGGGTGCAAAGCGTAGGTCAATCGGTCGCGCACGATTGCGACAGACAGCGGCGGGGCGAGATCCGAGAAGGTCCAGATCTCCACTGTACTGTCCCCACCCCTTAACACCTCCCCTCCCCTTCCACACGAAGCCAAGCCGCGAGCCCCGCGTGAACGGAAAAGGGGAAACAAAAAATTCGAGGCGCCCGCACACAAAATCCAAACCCAAACCGTCGACGAGGTCACCGTGGCGATGGCGGCGGCGCTGGTGCCCGCCGGGGGCGCCGGCGGGGGAGGCGAGCTGGAGAGGAGGGTGATGGCGGCGGTCAAGGCGTCGGAGGCGCGCGGCGACCCGCTGCTGCTGCGGGCGGTGGAGGTGGCCCGCGTCGTCGCCGGGGAGGGGACGGGGCTCCCCAGCGCGGACCTTGCCGGGATCCTCGTCTCCAACCTCTGCTTCGCGCACAACTCGCCGTCGCTGTGGAAGCTCGTGGGCCAGGCCATGGCCTCCCGCCTCCTCTGCCCGCTCCACGTCCTCGCGCTCCTCACCCCCAGGTCCGCGTTTCAGTTCGTGCGCGAATTGGTGCCCATTTTTGTAGCATTTGTGAGTGACTTGGTGGCGGTTTTGTAGGGTGCTGCCTCAGCGGCGAGCTCACCCGGAGGCCTACCGGCTGTACCTGGAGCTGCTGAAGTGTAACGCCACGTCCTCCTCGCTGTCCCTGGAGGCTGGGCCTAATCGTGACAAGTAAGAGTTCAGCTATGGAATGTGAGAACCTGAGGCGTGGTTTTGTGGTCATAGTGTTTTAGACTTCTCATATAAATTCTTTTCAGCGTAATGTATAATGCCATATTTGCTCCTTTGGATTTGCTCTGTGCACAAAATTACGCCATGGCTCTTACAAAACTCATTTCTATCCCTTTAGATTTTTTAGGTATACTTTCTATTCGATTATGTTGAACTGCATCTGTAAAATTGAAAAAAAAAACCAATCTTTCTTAAAATGTACAGCTTCATGATGCTTGATTACACCCCAAGCATGAAGCATAATGGGTTAATAATTAACCTTGTTTTGTTGTTTTTGCTTGCCTGAAGACTTGTGCTCATTTGTGGATATCACAATTTGTAGCATGATGAATATATACATAGGCATGTTTTGATAGTTGTTGGCCGACACATTACTGTTATACTTGCCATTTTTTTGCTTGTTTCCTTTTTTCATACTTTGCAGTATGACCATACACCATAGTACCTATTAGTGTAAACCGCAAATGCTCTGCTGTAGCCTATATGAACAATATTACCTGTTAGTGACTTGTATGCTGCTGATTTGTGCTCATATGCGGTTACTGTGCTTCCCAGGATAACAAAGTCTATTGATGATGCTTTGCAACTATCAAAAAATTATGGATTATGTGGAATAGACTTTGGACACGTCGTCATTCTGTTCGTGTTGATTGTTATCACCAAACTGATTGATTGCATACTTGAGGATTGTGGCTTTCCATCTGGGCCGACAGAGGAGCAGGAGAGTATGTATTCCATTGAAGGGCCACAGGGCATGGACTTAGATGTCAAAGGGGTCTCTACTGAGAAGCAAAATGAGCACCGTGAACAGTTGCGTCGAAAGAACCCTGTCATGGCTTTGGACGTGTTGCATATGATGGTTGCTGATAGAAAGATTCAAGCATATCTGCGATTGATATGCCTGAACATGTACGTTTTCTCACAATCTTCCCCAGAGATTTTCTGGACTTTGTAGTGTATGATATAAAGGTCAAATTGGGAATGAACCTTATCTATGTATTAGCCTATTGATAACTTTTAACATTAGAATGGTTAACATTGAGGATAAGATTCATGGTGGAAGATAAGCTTAACAATTTGAAATACAAGAAAAGTTCCAAGCTGGCGTTGAATGTGGTCCACCTTATTAACACGCCGACCATGAAGATATTTATTCCTTGGCTTTCATTTTTGCCTCTGTCCAAGCATCATATTTTGGCACTTGTTGCCTTGTTGGGTTACTGTGAGGATAAGAGATGGGGACAATTTGTTCCTTTTACCATTAAATGTAAGAATGGGAGTAGGCTAAGCAGTATAATTAAGAATAATGATGATGTTCAAGGTAAAGCTGCGTTTTATTATGAGAGATTATATTAACTCTTTTTCCGCACTTCACAGCCAGTCACTCTAATAGTAACTGAATGCTCTATTAGCTGTTAAGAATGTAGGATTTGTTACATAAGCCTTTTACATTGCCATCACCTTGCCTAAAAACTCTTAAAAAAAATAAATTTCTGCTCCTTTTATACTTTGGTGTAGCTAATAATCAGCGGTACAAATGTGTGCTAATTAGACAATTTTTCTAGTTAGGCCTGAAAAATTCAGTGCTCTAAGCCAGAGGTTGACATTGATCGAAGCTCACAAAATGGCATTGGAGAGACTATTGCCTGCTAGTCATAAAATTAATGATTTGTTGACGTATATCCGGAGAGTTAGCAATGCAGAGTATCAACCAAACAACAAACGGCTTGTGGGTGTTCTTGGTAACATGAGATCCAGTGGTTCCCTGTTGGGCCAACTTACTGGAGCTGGGAGAGCTGCCAGCTGGATTATATTTGATATTTACGTCGAGAACGCAATTGACGGGAAGCATCTAAGTGGTGTATCTGCTATCGATGTTCTTACAGGTACCCGCACATGATTGGTTTTAATTGACTTGAATTATCTTACATGTATTTTTTTTGTTACTGTTCGCAAAGCATTTACCTATATGTGCTGTGAGATATAGTCTCTCGTCTAGTCTCTCACCTTGGTTTAGTGATGTAGATGAAAATGATTATTGTAACCAACGCTGTGAATTTACGATCAAAGTGTTTAATTCCTTTTTTCAGTTTTCTTATGAGGCTGGCATGGCATTTGTTGACTATTGTTGTGTTTTAATCAGAAATGACCAAGACACTCCAAGCAATTAATGAGGCGAGTTGGCAGGAAACTTTTAAAGCTCTTTGGATTTCTGCCCTTCGTCTTGTACAGCGGGTGATAAACCTTTTTCTTGATCTATTTTTGTTGGTGAAATTATATATACTTCTATTGCGGCCTCCTCACACGCTAATGTTGTAACTAGGCTAGAGAACCTCTCGAAGGGCCAATTCCGCATCTAGATGCGAGGTTATGCATGCTATTAGCTCTAATTCCACTAGCAATTGCTGCAATTCTTAAAGAAGAAAATGATGCATCTGGAGCTGAAGGAAACAAAATCCTTCCACGAAGATTAGGACTTGTATCTTCTCTCCAGGATTTGGTGCAATATTCAGGACTTCTTGTACCACCTTCATCAGTGGTAAATGCGGCCAATGCCGCAGCTTCAAAAGCGGCAATGTTTAAGGCCAATTATAAGGCTAGTGGTGGCAACCCTAGCATGATTGGCCAGAGTGACTCTTCGACGAAAAGTGGTACACTACCTTTTTCATATTCTACTTGATGATTGTTACAATTAAAAAGGATTTACTGAGATTATTACTTAGTGAGGAACTTTGCATAAGCAGTTGGTTTTGTCAATAATACTCCCTTTGCCCATGAATACCTGGCACTTTTGACCAAAAGTTTGGTCTACAAATACTTTTGATTTTCCTGTTAGGCATAATTTTCACATACTAACCTTATAAACTTTTCATCTTCTTAATTTCACTTGTTATTTATTTTTCTGATAGTTATTAGAGGGTGCTCCTGTTATATTTCTTATCAAAAACATAATTGCATTGGTTTGTGTAATTTGGTCAAAAGTGCCAAGTTTACGTGAATGGAGGGAGTATGGGACTTCTTCCTTTTATGTGCATGTGTGTAAATGATATTCAGACATTGATTTTTCATTCTTTTAGAGCATAACCTAATTAGGATCTGATGATTAACTCATGTAGGAAGTCTGACTTTGAAAACTAAACTGACCATTGAGAGCTTTGTGACTGGATTCCCTTCATACATTCAGTTGCCAGCTGTTCTTGGATTTTTATATTTATATTTTTCTGTGGTATTCTCTTGAAAATATATTTATCTTCTGTCTCTGGTTTTAACCCTTTTTATTACCATCTATCTTTTTCAGTTGGGAACATGCTACATCTTATAGTTGAAGCCTGCATTTCGAGGAATTTGATTGATACATCTGCTTACTTGTGGCCTGGTTACGTTGTATCATCTGGGCATTTGAAGGATACAACTTTACCCCAGGAATCCCCATGGTTGAGCTTTATGCAAGGAGCTCCACTATTTGATCCACTAAAGAGTGCTTTGATTGCTACTCCTGCTTCAAGGTATATAACAATAACAATAAAGTCTTTTGTCCCAAACAAGTTAGGGTAAACTAGAAATGAAACCTCCTCGAGGTCAAAGAAACGAGAGCCTTGCAGTAAAACCTACAAGGCTAAAACGCTAAGTCTTACATCCTGCCATCTGAATCAAGAGCCTAAATACCGCTCCTAAACCTTATGCCATGATTCTAATACGTGAATCACTAACTTCCATGCACCTAATTCTTTGGATACATTCCAATATCTCAAGTCTCTTTTAATTGCTTCGTCCCATGTCAGTCTTGGTTGTCTTCTGCCT
This sequence comes from Dendrocalamus sinicus, assembly GCA_036346575.1. Lineage (NCBI taxonomy): Eukaryota > Viridiplantae > Streptophyta > Magnoliopsida > Poales > Poaceae > Dendrocalamus > Dendrocalamus sinicus. Next base: position 872,563 of record CM070660.1, on the reverse strand, counting down.
CTTCTTACGTTTTCGGCACGTCTTAAAATTTCACCATGTACCAGTGTCTTAGGTCTTCGTTGGAGATGTCCAAATCATCTCAAGTGATGTTGGATAAGTTTCTCTTCAATTGGTATTACTTCCACCCTATCACGTATATCATTATTGTGGATTTAATCCCGCCTTGTGTGACCATAGATCTACCACAACATCCTTATCTCCGTTACACTCATGCTTTGTATATGTTGTCTTTTAGTCGTCTAACATTCTGCTTCATGTAACATCGTAGGTCTGATAGCCGTTCTATAGAACTTACCCTTTAACTTTTGAGAGACTTAACAAAAGACACCCGATGCTTGACGTCATTTCACTCACCCTGATCTTATTCTATGGCGCACGTCTTCATCAATCTTGCCATCCTACTGTAGCAACGATCCCAAATATTGTACTTTTTCTTGGCACTACTTGTCTGTCCAGATGTAGAATAGAGAGATTGGCTCAAACACCACACACGCCAAAGGGCAAGGGGTGGCCTTGTATTAATAGGCATGAGAGAGATTACATACCTCAATTAGAGGAGCTAAACAAGGCAAGTACAACAATAGAAGGAAGAGTCTAATATACTTTCCAAAATACTCTAATACCCGCCCGCAGTCATAGCGGGAGGAGTCCGGACGCAAAGACTGGACCGAAACTCCTGAAAAAGCTGGGTCGGAAGCCCCTTGGTCATGATGTCCGCAAAATGATGAGAGGATGGAACGTGCAAGACGCGGACTTCGCCGAGAGCGACCTTCTCGCGGACAAAATGAATGTCTATCTCGATGTGCTTCGTCCGTCGATGATGGACTGGATTGGTGGACATGTAGATAGCGCTGACGTTGTCGCAGTACACCACGGTGGCCGAAGTAAGGGGAACATGAAGTTCCTGAAGAAGTTGCCGCAGCCAGCAGCACTCAGCGACGGCATGTGCAACGGCTCGGTATTCAGCCTCAGCACTCGAGCGGGACACTGTGGTCTGGTGCTTGGAGGACCAAGACACAAGATTGTCACCGAGGAAGATGCAGTAGCCGGACGTAGAGCGACGAGAGTCGGGGCAACCGGCCCAGTCGGAGTAGGTGGTGATGGAGGTCACCGGCAAAAGACCGATGTGGAGACCAGCGTCGAGGGTGGCTTTGACATACCGCAGGATGCGCTTGATCAGCGCGAGGTGAGGCTCTCGTGGGTCATGCATGAAGAGGCACACTGCTTGAGCAGCGTCACGCCAAGTCGGGGCGGGTGGCGTGAGGTGCTGCAATGCTCGGCAAGGCTCCGTACTCGATGGATCGACAGCGGGTGCACCGTCGAGGCCGGAGAGCTTGGCATGGGTGTCTCTGGCGTAGTAGTGGAGTGACACTCACCATGCCCTTTGTTGGAGAAGATCGATGGCGTATTGTCGCCGAGATAGGAGCGATCCATCCAAGCGTGTGACGAGGCGCGAGGAAGAAGTGCAGGGCGCTGAGGTCCGTCATGGCGAACTCTGAGCGAAGCTGGCTGACGATGCGCTCAAGGAGTGGGGTAGACAAGGCAGTGAGGACGATGTCGTCGACGTACAGCAGGAGATAAGCCATGGCGGTCCCCTGTTGTAAGACAAACAGGGACGTGTCGGAGGATTATGCAACGAAACCGAGCTGGCGTATGTAGGTAGCGAAGCGGTGGTACCACGCCTGAGGAGCCTGCTTCAAGCCATAAAGCGACTTCTGAAGAAGACACACATGATCGGGGTGGGCAGGATCCACAAAGCGGAGGGTCTGGCGGCGAGAAACCGTCTCATCAAGCGTGCCGTGGAGGAAGGCATTCTTGACGTCGAGCTGATGAATCGGCTAGGAGCGCGACGTGGCAATGGAGAGAACGGTGCGGATTGTCGTCGGCTTGACGACTGGACTGAAGGTCTCATCATAGTCGACGCCGTGCTGCTGGGAGAAACCCCGAACAACCCAGCGCGCTTTGTAGCGAGCCAAACGACCATCGGAGTGAAACTTGTGTTTGAAGATCCATTTGCCGGAGACGATGTTGGCACCAGGTGGACGAGGAATGAGACGCCAAGTGTGATTGTCCATGAGGGCCTGGTACTCATCTCCCATCGCAGCGCGCCAATTAGGATCGGTGAGTGCGCTGCGGTAGTTGGCCGGGACGGCAGACAGGAGCATGCTGGGCCGTCAGGGAGAAGAACTCCACAGAAGAATCAGAGGCAGCCCGAGACCGCGTGACCATCTGAGGTAGCGCCGGCGCAGCTGCAGTAGTGAAGACGATCGACGGTGCTGCGGACCCGTCCGGGCGAACCACCTCGGCCGCGAGGCGGCGAGGCGAGAGGCGCGATCGACCGGCGGTATGAGACCAGTGGGTGTGGGCTCGTCGGTCGTGCCACCACGGCCGTGGCGGCGGCAGAGCAGTGGGGGCGCGACGTGGCCGTCAGCTGTATACCAGAGCACGGGCGGTCGGGACGCCGCTGTTTGGAGGGGCAGCGAGTGCTCGACACCTGAAGGTGGTCTTGTCATTTGGGAGACTGCAGGGTGCCCAGCGGCGCATGCAAGGCGCGGCGCGGCATAGTCATCGACTAGGAAATCCAAGTCGGCGATAGTGGCAGGAGAGGATATAGGCGGATGGCTACTGTTGGCAAACGGAAAAGTACTCTCATCAAAGACAACATGACGCGAGATGATGACTTTGTTGGTGGCGAGGTCAAGACAGCGGTATCCTTTGTGGTGAGGAGGGTAGCCAAGAAAGACACAGGGCGTAGAGCGAGGGGCAAGTTTGTGAGCGGCTGTGGCGGATAGGTTGGGAAAACAGAGACAACCAAATACGCGAAGATGAGTGTATTGTGGTGGCTGTTGGTGGAGAAGTGTGTAGGGAATGGCACCGCCAATGGAGGAGGAGGGACACCGGTTAAGGAGGTAAGTGGCGGTAGCTAAGGCCTCTGCCCAGAACCTAGGCGGCATATGAGCATGAAGAAGAAGAGTGCGGACCATGTTGTTAAGTGTGCGAAGCATCCGTTCAGCTTTGCCGTTCTGCGAGGAGGTGTATGGGCAAGAGAGACGCAAGGCGATGCCGCGGGAGGCAAAGAAGGATGTGTTTGCGTGGTTAACAAATTCACGGCCATTGTCAGTTTGAACTGACTTGAGGTGGAGGCCGAACTGCGTGCTGGCATAAGCGGCAAGGTCAACTATATGTTGGTGAACATCGATTTTGCTTTAAGTGGAAAGGTCCGGCAAAATGAGAGAAATCATCAACAATTACCAAATAATAGAGGAACCGGATATGCTAGCCACGGTGAGGTCCACACATCACAATGAATGAACTCAAAAGGTGCAGAGTGCGAGTAATGAGAGGTAGCAAAAGGTAGGCGCGTGTTTACCGAAGTGGCAAGGCCCGGCAAAGGAGCGAGCTACATTATTACATGCAATATGCGAATCTTTATGTAGTCTTTGTGATAGAAGCAATGCCGGGATGACCAAGGCGTTGGTGCCAAAGGTGGGAGGGCGGCGAGATGGGCTTTGGCGGTGGAGGACTCGGCGGCGGGGATGGTGTAGAGATCGCCCTCGCTATTGCAGCGAAGCATCACTCGTTGCATCGGGATATCCTTAACAGAAAAACCAAAGGCATCAAACTCCAGAGAGCAGTGATTATCTCGAGTGAATTTGCAAACAGACAATAGGTTGCGAACTAAATGAGGAACAACAAGAACATCTTGAAGAGAAAATTTCATGGTGGGTGTATGGAGAAAAGAATGGCCGCTGGGAGAGATGGGTAAGCGAGAGCCATTGCCAACAGTAACAGCCGTATTAGGAGGGGGGGTGAGAGGAGAGCAATGTACCGTTGTGGGATGTCATGTGGGAAGTAGCGCCGCTGTCGACGACCCAACCGCCGTGCCCCTGGGCAGCAAGCTGGTTCAGGGCAGTGATAAGCCCCTGCTGGTCCCATATCGACGCAGGGGGCGGCTGGAGTGGCATGAAGGCAGCATGTGCCTGCGGCGGGGCGCCGAGCAGGCCCGGAGCGGGCGAGGGACGACACTGTCCACCAGGAGCATTCCACTGGCCGACGTTGGGAGCGGACCACGGGTGAAGCGAGAACCGAGGGCGGCCGGTGAGTGTCGAGCGGGTCGTCGGATGTCGCGATGTCGAGCCATCGATGTGAGAGAGGAGGCCAAACTTGATGCACATGGTCCGGAAGAACTTGGACCAGCGGGAGTAGTTGGCCGCCTTCATGTCGAGGGTGGTCGGGACATGGGACTTGACGGCGACCGTGCAGTAGGGGTTGAGGACGACCGGCGGCGGCGCAGTTGGCACACTCGCGCTGAAGACGGAGCCATTTTCGGCGGTAGCTGGGGAGGCAGAGGCGGCGGCCGGACCGTCGATGGGGGCCGACATGGTGGAGGGGCGTAGCGAGTGGGGGTGGACGGGAGCCGGGGGGGGGAGGCGGAGGTGTCGGCGCGGAAGAGGCAGGGGACGAGGCGGGCGGCGGCGGAGAAAACAGAGGCAGCGGCGAGGAAAACAGGGGCAGCGGCGAAGGCCTCAGGAAAGAAAGCCTGATACCATGTAGAATAGAGAGATTGGTTCAAACACCACACACGCCAAAGGGCAAGGGGTGGCCTTGTATTAATAGGCATGAGAGAGATTACATACCTCAATTAGAGGAGCTAAACAAGGCAAGTACAACAATAGAAGGAAGATTCTAATATACTTTCCAAAATACTCTAATACCAGACTAACATCGCCACCATCTATCCTAGCACCACTGAAATCACACCTTATATACCTGGTTTTAGTCCTACTAAGTCTAAAATCCTTTGATTCTAAGGATTTTCTCCACAACTCTAGATTCCTATTGATACCTATCATATTCTCATCAATTAGCATTACATCATCAGCGAAAAGCATACACCAAGAAATATTTTCTTGTATATCCCGCGTGACCTCGTTCATCACTAGAGCAAAAATGTATGGGCTCAACGCTGACACTTGGTGTAGCCCTATCTTCAAGGTATATAAGATTATATTCGCAATCAGAATAGAAATTCTACTGGCTAGTTATGACTTTGAATTTGTTCTTTGAGACAAGTTACTTTTGAAAAAGTAGTCTTTTTGTTTGCTGGGCTGCATCATTCACTCTAATGTAAGGTCCATAGCATGGAAGTTAATATCTCCTGGGAATAATATTTTACCAGAATTCCCCATTTTTTATGTCAATTCTTCTAGTTTCTTTGTATCTCTCAATTCATGCTTGTATTTTTTCTTATTTACTGGTGTTATCATGTTCCTGCCTTGATTTGGAATCCTTTTTTTTTTGTTTAGTGTCGCAGAATTGGATAAATTATATCACATAGCATTAAATGGTTCAGAACAAGAAAAGTCAGCTGCAGCTAAAATTCTGTGCGGTGCATCACTTGTTCGTGGGTGGAATATTCAGGTACTTTATATTACTCGATATGTTGGAGAGAACATCCGAACCTTTACATTGCCACAACAACTATAAGTTTCTAACTGACCAAATTCCTCATTTTTTTTGTTTATATAATTTAGCGATTTTAGGTGGATTGATCTCCATAATAATATAATATTGATTTGACTTGTCCACACTTTCCACATCCACTATTTACTTTATGTTGTTTACAGTTGGAACTTTAAGAAAATCAAATCTAAGCATAAGTGCACACATACCCATTGAGCAAGCATGCACATGGTCATGGTCCCAAAAATCTTGAAAGAAAATCATGGATGTAAGACATTCACACATACACACTTGCAAATTTTGTGGACAAAGGTGATCATATATGCGCTGTACAAAAAAGACAAGCAAGGCCAACTTATATCACAGAACATACATGCACATGCTTGTGTTTGTTGCACAATGCACATTTGATCATCTCCGCGTACACAATTTCTTAAATGTACATTTTTCTAACCTGACCTTGATCCTGGATTTTTTTTTGAGATTTTTATGGCTACGCTCATGTGCAAAACAAGAAGGGTGCATATGCACTGGTATTCAGATTCTCCATATCTGGCAACTTTTCTCTAAAAGAATTTTATTTGAATTGTACATGTTTTCCTCAGGAACATGTTGTCCGCATGATGGTCAAGCTATTGTCGCCTCCTTTGCCCTCAGATTCTTCAACTCAAGGGAGCATGAGTCACTACCTTAGTCAGAAGTCTATGTTACATGCAATCTTACTTTGTATTTCTTATGTAGATGCTGTCCACATTCTTTCTTTGTATGGAATGGTAAGCAATGCATCGTTGACTTGACTGTGCTAACTATTTATCTTCTTGACTGGTGGAAGAATTTACATGTTTTCTATTTAGAACACACTGAAAAAATGTCTCCTGATTTGTTTTTTGTGTCGAAAAAAAAGTGATTTCATCATTAGTCATAATGTCACCAATGAATTGATGTCCACAACTCCACATACAATTTTCGAGATATTTTTCTACAGTGTCCGTTTCAAGGATGGGATCTGATATGCCTATTTTTGTATAGCCACAGTTTTAGGAACCTCTCCTATAGTATTGTGGTCCCATGGTAAATTCGCATGTTCTTTATCAGTTCTTGGTATTGTAGCTGGCTTTAACAGCCATCATTTTCTGTTGCTAACATTTGATGACTGCTCTGACTTCGTTGGTCACAAGGTGCACCATGTAAATTTTTGTGCCTTTGGATCAGTTGACTCGGGTATCTTGTGAGAGCCATTCCACATTAATTACTAAAGCTATCTAGTTTTTTAGGATAATATAGGTTCTAATATTAGTATGTTACTTACAAACAGCACAATGATAATGTGATCATTTTACCAGATAGGTAGAAAATTACTAGCACTTTTCATGTCCACTAGAGCAAAGCTATCTGCAGCTTTATGTTTTTGTGCTATTTGTTAGTTCAAGATATAAGAAAATCTTTTGTCATACAGGTTCCAGATGTTGCCGCAGCTTTAATGCCACTCTGTGAAGCTTTTGGGTCAATGCCACCCCCATCTAACCACAGGTCTACCATTTTTGATGAAACGTCGGTTTATTCGGTCTTCTCTTGTGCGTTTCTCTGTCTTCTTCGATTGTGGAAATTTTACAAACCCCCTCAAGAGTACTGTCTTGCTGGTCGTGGAGGCTCAATAAGGTTGGAACTTACTCTGGACTATTTGTTGTTAATGCGCAATAGCCGCATCGAGTTCCCAAATTCATCTGCTACTACTAGTAACTCTAGCAACAATATGGGCTCATTCAACGAGGTTCCAACACAGCCAGTTTATATTGATTCTTTCCCCAAGTTAAGGGCTTGGTATTTTCAAAATCAAGCTTGCATAGCCTCTACCCTTTCTGGTCTTTGCAATAAAAATCCCGTCCATCAAGTTGCAAACAAAATTTTGAGTATGATTTGCCAAAAAATGAATAAAGGCGGGGTAGCATCTGGTAATCTTTCATCCACTTCTAGTAGTAGTGTCAGTGGTTCCTCTGTAAGTACATCAGATGATTCTCACCAAAGGCCCACAGTTCCTGCATGGGAATTTCTAGAAGCAGTTCCATTTGTTCTTGAAGCAGTTCTTACAGCATGTGCTCATGGGAGGCTTTCCAGCCGAGACTTGACTACAAGTGAGGAACCTCCTTGTTTTTCATTTTAACATATTACACCAATTATCCAAGTCCTATGGGGATAATTCGTAATCTCATTTTTGTATTTTGTGCCATTGCATTGCAGGCTTGAGGGATCTCGTGGACTTCTTGCCAGCTTCTCTTGCTGCAATTGTTAGCTACTTCTCAGCAGAAATTACACGAGGAATCTGGAAAACTGTCCCGATGAATGGAACTGAATGGCCTAGCCCTGGTGCTGCTCTTCATGCCATTGAAGCTGAAATAAAGGACATTCTTGCATCTGCTGGAGTTCAGATTCACAGCTGCTATCCACGTACTACCTGCATCCCCTGCTTATGCATCAATTTATTTGCATTGGTTTATACTTTAATTGTTGATAGGCTTCAGGTTTTTAGCATGGTTGTTGCATTCTTTACATATTTATTCCTCTTTAATGTTGTAGAAAGCTTACATTTTATTCTTACAGGTGGTGTGCCGCCGATGCTTCCCTTACCGATGGCTGCACTCGTGAGCTTGACGATTACATTTAAGCTAGATAAGAGTCTGGAGTACATTCATGGGATCATCGGCCAGGCGCTAGAGAACTGTGCAGGGGGCAGTTCCTGGCCAAGCATGCCCATCATAGGGGCCTTGTGGACACAGAAAGTGCGAAGATGGCATGATTTTATCGTCCTCTCATGTCTCCGTTCTCCTTTCGGCGGAGACAAAGATGCGGTTGCACAGCTCATCCAAAGTTGCTTCTCATCGTTTCTGCGTTCCTCCTCATCTAGTGGGTTTGATATTACTGCAAGCCGTGGAGTTGGGGCTTTACTGGGAGACTCAATCACAGACCAAGGACTTCAGCTTCCCATGGCCCCTGGTTTCATCTACTTGAGAACTTGTCGAACATTCCATGACACATACTTTGTCAGTGAGGTGATCCTGAAGCAAGTGATTGAGTGCGCCCACAAACTTGCAAATGGATGGTCTTCCAATGGACCTCCACATTCAAAATCAGGCCGGACGTCGCTATCTGGTGCTGCTTCCATGGCGCATCAGGTTGCGATGCTTGGCGGAGGACTCCTGTGTGTTGCGGGTGGACCTCTTGTGGTCCAGGTGCTGTATGAGGAGACCTTGCCAACACTGCTGCTATCGGCTCGAGAACAGATTTTGAAAGACCCTGGACCGGTATCTAGCACACTCCAAGGTTATGCCATGGCCAACATGCTCTTCTTCTGTGGCAGTCTACTCTGGGGAGCGGGGAGGACTTCTCCTGTCATGAAACTGTCTTTCCTGTCAAGGAGGCCACGAGTGGTCAGAACCCACATGGATTTCATTGCCGGTGTGTTGGGCGGGCACATCCTGCTGGGCTGCGACCCACGTACGTGGAAGGCGTATGTGTCTTGCTTTGTGTTCCTGCTGGTGAAGTTTGTGCCGTCATGGTTGCGGGACATAAAGCTGGACACGCTCAAGAAGATTGCCGCTGGACTCCGGAGTTGGCATGAGCATGATCTTGCTCTGTCTCTGCTCGAGCGAGGAGGACCACAGGCGATCTCCATTGTAGTCGAGACCTTGCTGCGCTGATCTTACCTTTTGGACTTTTTGGCCCCCACCTAACATTGGAGTCGTTGGTGTTTTTCAAGGTTTAGGTTACATCTGCAGTTGAGCCATTCGGGCAACTGTATTATTCTCGAGTAGAAAGCTGAATTCACTGTGGAGAAGTGTTAGTTCATCTTGTATGGTCTCTTTGCTTGATACTTGACTGCAGTAGCCATCTCAGGGCATTCGGGAATCCAAATCCTCAGAGCCTACGTGACAATAATATCTTCAGCTCTAACATGTATAATATGCAAAGTTGTACTTTGTCGTATTTTGGTCCTCCTTGTAGGCCAGGCTATCAGCTAGCGGTTGAATCTGTGGTAGGTCGGTCATCAGGCCCTGCGGCAAAACGGTCTTGAGCCTTCGGCTTCTCGATTCTGACTTTCAGAGTTCTTCAGAAGTCATTCGAAAGGTGTCGGTATTTTAATTTAGGTTATTTTTGGGTTTTTCTTTTGATTTTTCTCTTATTGCTTTGTGTTATTTTAAAGATATAGCGATATTTTTTCTTTCTTTTTTGACTTAAAATAATTTAACGTCTGTTTTTTTAGATAAAGGATTTTATATAAAATCCGGCCTCTATATCCACGTGGGATATACGCAGCCAAAGGTTACACGAGCTCTTAGGCTCAAAGCCTCAAAACTGAGGAGCAAAAAACCAACAAAGAAGAGAGCTTAAGGACTATGAAAAGAAAAGCTAGAAAAACTAAGCTTCAGAACTTCTTCTCTAGCCTTGCTTTCAATCGAGTCTCTATCCCCATCCGATTGTACCATCCAAACTTCGGTCTACTTTGCGTGAATAAGGACCTCCGAGGCGACGCCTCAAGGAGACAGCTAGGACCGCCGACGCGCTTTGCCTCACCGAGGCAAGGTTTTCACCGAGATCGGTATACATGAGGTTATGGAGTGCCATGACAACACCTCCGGGAAGGCAAATGGCGCCGGCGTCATCGTTGTCGAGATCGGTAAGAACACCGTCAAGGCTTTCGCCAAGACCTCCACAAGACCCCACGCATTACCGGTCACAAAATAGACCGCCACCAACACACCGGGTCTGTTCGCCTCAAGGCCATGGCATAGCCACCCTTGAACTCCACGATGAGCCGCTTTACGCAAAGTCGCCTCTGAGAAACCACTTTGCGGCGCCTATGCGCCACACCGAGCGAGATCCGGGGCATGAGCCACGGAAATGATCTTGGCCGAGCTCCAAATTGTAATGAACCAACCGCATTGTCACAACAGATGGGTGGCGTCGCCAGGACGACCCACAAGACGGTGGGAGGTGCGGTCGGTGATCGTCGCCACCCGCTCGACACCGTCAAGGTGAAGCCGCAAACCGCCGACGCGCGCCTCGGCCGCCCCAAGTTCTCAGCGCCATGGACGCCGTCAGCGGCACTGCACTTGAAGGCCCGGGGATCGTACAAGGGATGGGAGCCCCGGCCGCCACGCCGCCGCCTTGAACGCCGTTCTCTTCACCGTCGGCGGATGGAGGCCGTCTTTGCGGTCGGAGCCCGTGCGCCACTCATCATCAACCAGCGAGTTGTTGCGGCGCCGCGCCGAGTCGCCGTCTCCTTCACGGCTTGTCCCACCGAAGTTTTGCGCTCCACCGCTCTATCGCGGCGCCGCTGCCGCGCCGCCGCGCGCCGCGCTCCTCTTGGCGCCGCCGCTGCGCCGGTGGAGCGCCGCCACTCGCGCGCGCGCGCCGCCTGCGCCGTCGTGCGCTTCCCGCAAGGGCGCCGTGCTGGCCGCTCCATGCGCGCCGCGGCGCGCGCCGCCGCCGCCGCCGCGCTGCGAGCGCGCGCTCGCTTCCATGGCGCGCCGTCGCCTCGCGGAGCCGCCGCTCGCTGCGGCGCCACGCGCCGCCGCGCTCCGCCTCCTCATGGCGCAGCGCCTCGCGGGCGCCGCCGCCGCCGGCGGCGCCCGCGCCGCCCCGCTCCGCTCGAGATCCGAGTTTTCGGGTGGAGACGGGGTGGCGGCCGCCCGGCGAGCCACCGCCGCCGGCCGAATCCGACCGCCGCTTGGCCTTCCTCCCACCGGCGCCCCTTCCCGCTCAGATCCGAAGAAATCGGGAGCTGAAGGAAGAACAGACGGACACAAAAGCAAAAGGAGAGACAAAGGGACCTATCTACCTAACTACTACTGCTAACCAAGGAGCCGGGGTGGCCAAAAGGCAAAAGCAGCACTTGTAGCCAAAAGATAGAAGCTAGGAGCTGGGCTTTGGCAGCACGTAATGCATACTATTGTCGTGTACGGTGTACCGCCTCAATTTTATGGGGAAAAAATCCTATGCAGCAGACAGTGTCTTCCCCTGAAAATTACGCAATCAATTGTATTCTCTACTAAGTTAGGGCGTGTTTGGGACCGCTCCGCTCCACGTTTTTCAGCTCTGATCCACGTTTTTTAGCCAAACGGTTTCAGCTCCACGCACCCTGTTCGAGGAAAAAAAGTGGAGTTGTGAGAGCATCTAAAGAGGTACTTCACAAACTCCAGTTTTTTGTTGAGCTGCTCCACGGTGGAGTTTGTGGAGCAGTCCCAAACACCCCCTTAATTTGAAGCATTTCGACCCTCTGAGTATGCACTAATCAGCTATTTTTGAACAGAAAATCTCAAAAGAAAAACACTATAAGGGCATGCTCATATTGGTTTCTGATGATAGTTTTTTGCTACGGCTAATAAATAGTAGTGGTTGAGAGAAGCGGTTGTGATAAATAGTAATGTATTATGTAAGAAAAACAGAGCAATAAAAGACACTACAACATTCGAATTACTATGCGACTTACAGAATTGTGATATAATATAATATAAAGTGTGCTATAATATATGAAAATATATATCATAGTGATTTATAAATAATAGTGATCGATAGAAACTGAATCGTTTCTATTGGTTTTGGTTTCTAAAAGCAGAAGGTCCTAGCCCCTAAGCCGTCCGTGATGATGTGATTACTGATGATCAATGGGCATAAACATGGGGTTTGGTCCAGTTGGGCCAACCAATGGGCCTCACAGCCCCCTAATCGCCTCCACGAGAAAGGGAAAAAGGAAAACTGGCGGGAGCGCCGATAAAAGAACGCCTGCGCAGCTCCTCCTCCGAAGATGGTTCCATTTCCCCTCCTCTCCTCTCGCCTCCTCTCGAAGCCACTCGGGTCTGTTCGATATGTCTACCAGAACAATCCAATCCGATCCGGTCCTCCTCGCCGAGCCCCACACCAAAATGGAGGCGGCTCTGAAGGCAAGTACCACTACTCACTCGAATCGCCCGCCCTTAAACCCTAGCGTTATCGGTCGCGTTCCCTCGCCCCGAAACCCTAGCCCCGATGGGTTCTAATCTGGTTTGCTGTTCTATTTCCAGACGTATTTCGGCTACTCGGGGTTCCGGCCGTACCAGAGGGAGATCATACAGAAGGTTCTGGAAGGGCGGGATTGTTTGGTCGTCATGGCCACCGGCAGCGGCAAGTCGATCTGGTAAATGATCCACGCTTCCCGCGCCCCGCTTCGTTCGCTTGCATTTTTTTTTGGGTTTTGATGAGAAGAGGTTGCGTTGTGGCTGATGCTTTCTGCCGTATAGGTTTTTATGGATGTGCAAGCTAGAACACTTCAGTGCTAAAAATCTAAGCTGGAATGCTGCATTTGGTGGATGATGAGCTGTACTACATCCCTGGGCAATTTTTGGCTTTGCGTTTGTGTTATCTTTGTTGATTTGCATAGCTGAGATATTGTTTGGGATTGTTTGTTGTGTATAAATGGTTTTGAGGAAAATGTAGTCATTTTGGTGGTAAAAATGGGGCCTGTAAGCTATATTAAGTGGTTAGATCATCTTCATTGGGCTATCCACAACTCATTTAATTTTTCTGCTGACCAGTCATTGGATCAGTAAGAGGCCAAGAGCGCTTTGGAGAACACGGTAAGAAAATGTTACATTGATACCAGTGGAATTGGTTGATCATCAGAGATTATTGAGAATTTTCTTTGGTTTTGATATTTTGCTGACATTTGCAAGACTTGACGAAGGACCAGTCATATACAAGCAATGCCCGCCAAATCTGTAATAACGATTATGAGATTGTTGATTGTATGTACCCATGAGGGAGCTTTTGGTTGAGTTGTTTTGTTTGTTTATATACCACTGGATATTCTAGTGGATGTCCCTAATGGCACATAACCATTTATCGACTTTGTTTTTCAGAAATTGATGATTGGTGGTTCTTTCTTGAAATAGGGCTGTGGGTTTGTGCCTTTTATGGTAGAGTGTCCAAGCAAAACACTTGAATTTTCTGATTTGTTATTTAAGATCATGGAAATGTGTTCCTGTTATGGTTTGCAGCTTTACTAGAGTCCCTTTGAAGAAAAAGAAATACGTTCCTGTTTTTGCCTGACTCATTCATTGATCATTAATCAATTAGGATTTCATTACTTTGGTACTTCCTCTTATATGTTGAAATTATTATGTGCTCATAGCAATTCTTTCTGTGGAAGCTACCAAATCCCTCCACTGGTTACAAAGAACACATCTGTTGCTGTCAGCCCTCTTCTGTCACTGATGCAAGACCAAGTAAAATCAAAATATTCAGTATAACATCCTTAATGCTTTGCTCATCGTGTATTTTTTTGGACAAGAAAGCGCATCGTTGATTCCATCTACTTAAAACAGGTCATGAGTTTAAAACAACATGGTGTGAAATCTGAGTATCTTGGCAGCACCCAAATGAATACATCTGTTAGCATTGACGCTGAAAAGGGCCTGTTTGATGTTCTGTACATGACACCAGAGAAAGCTGTCTCACTTCCTTCAAGGTGAAAATCCTGTGACTGATATTTTATATGTAATATCCGTGAAAAAGAAAGAGGCAAAATCCCATTTGGTTACCAATATAATATCAACCGGCAACCCATATGGAATAGTGAAGCCTGCACAACACCTCTGGACACCACAGCCACACAGAGAGGGATAGCAAGGCCTTCGAGAGAGCACAACACATCAGGGCGACAAAGCCAGCTGAGTAGAGAAGGGAGAAGAAAGCCCACGGCACCAGCCACTCCAACTCATATCTTTCTTCCCTTCCCCATCCCGACCATCAGCACATAGCCAAAGTTCCCCAAACCACCACAAGGCTTGGACCAAGCCAGCCAACCTGGAGCAAGAGGCCAAGCCGAAGGTCCATCATCGATGTGATTATCTACTTTTTTGTTTGGCTGTTCACTATGTTGTTCTACTTTTAAGCTCATATTGTTTTGAGCAGCCCAAATCCTTAGACTAGATTGTCTTGACCAATGCTCAAAATACCATTTTGAGCCCATTTTAAACATCCTCTCTGAACAATGACTTGCCAATTTTTTTTGTTGGCCTGTTAGATATGCTGACTTGCCCATTTTTTTTGTTGGCCTGTTAGATATGCTTGATCATGTCATGATTTGATGAGAAAAAAAATCTTATGAATCATGAGGGCTGTGATTTGGTCCGAAGTATTTGCCAAAATATTGTTGTTTTGCTGGATATGCATTAGATCATGGAAGTAAATAAATGAGAGAAGCATTTATATCATGGAAGGTTTGTGTGACATGTGATTTATAATCGGCATGAAGCTTTTGAAAAATGTTCGCTTGGCAACATAGTGATTTTGATGGATAAGTCTTTGTGTCAAGGACAACATCTTTGTGCTTTAGGACAGCTTTAGACTAGCATCTTAGACTAGCTTTTGACTAGCATCTTAGACTAGCTTTAGGACAGCTTTTGACTAGCATCTAGGACTAGCATCTTGGCATATGCTTGGCTGATTAGCAGCCTATAAATATGTATCCCCAACCCCTCAGGTGGGTATGACATTGTGTGAGAAATAAATAAGAAAAATTGCCCCATCCCCAAGTGTCATCCTCTCGATGAGAGTGAGGATCTTGCTATCACCAACAGCAAGAATCCAACGAGTAACAAGTGGTATCAGAGCTATACTATCCTGTAGCCTGAGCATCTCCTGCTCATCTCCTTCTCCGGCCTCGCAGCAGCCCCAGCCGGTAGCAGCAGCAGCTCCGGCTGTCCCCGCTCACTCCTCTCGGAGATGGGCGGCTCGTCGAAGCGACCCTCTCCACGCAATGCCCCGAGAGCGCGCCATGTCCGCAGGCGATCTCGGCCTTCGGCCGCCTCGAGCACGCGGCGTCGCAGACGGTGAGCTCGCGCGCGGCAGCAGCAGCAGCGAGCGAAGCGGCGGCAGACAGCGCGGCGGAAAGAAGCGTCAAGGCTGGGGCGGCGCGGAGGCGGCGAGCAGGAGAGTGAAGCGGCGGCGGCGAGAGAGATAGCGCGCGCGGCGGCAGAAGGAGGTCAAGGTTCTGCGGCGGCGCAGCGGCTCCATCTCGCTATGATGGCGGCGACGCGGATCTTGAGCGGCTGGAGGCGGCGAGCGGCGAAGCGCGATGGCGCGCCGCGCGCCACGAGCACGGCGGCAGCCAGACAGCGCGGACGCGCTGGTGGCGCTTCGAGGAGGCATGCACGGCGGCAACAGACGGTCGACGGAGAGCGCGGCGTTCACGAGCAACGCGCTCTCCCGGTTGCATCGTGGTCACCACGAGTACCGGTATCGTCGAGGGCGTCGGCCCGGCGGCGGGTGGCCTACCTCACCAAGACCAACTACGCCGAGTGGGCTGCGGTGATGAGGGTAAAGCTCAGCGCGGCATATGTGGGATGCGGCCCCGATGCGGCGGCGTCGACTACGACCGGGATCGACGGCGCTGGATGCTCTCATAGCCGCAGATCCGCCGAGATGCGATTTCGCTTACCAACAAGCGGATCGCCAAAGAGGCTTGGGACGCCATCGCTGCAAAGCGCGGCGGCGGCCGCCGCGCGCAAGTCTACATTGCGGGCACTACGACGGAGTGGGAGAACCCGGCCTTCAAGCGGTGAGGGCGTTAATGACTTTGCTCTCCGTCTCAACACTCGCTGCGAAGTTGGTGCGGTTCGGTGGCGACACCTACGGCGAAGAGAGCTGTGGAGAAGCTCTTTGCTGCGCCCCCAGAAGTACAAGCAGATGGCTCGCTCGATCGAGTCTCTGCTGGACCTCTCCATGATGACGATCGAGGAGGCGTTGGGTCGCCTCAAGGTCGTTGACAGCGATGAGCCACAGCGCCTCTCGGGACCCGTCACCATTGGTGGGAAGCTCCTCACTCGGGAGCAGTGGGCTGCCGGCCAAGGTGACAAGAAGAAGGGGGAGTCTTCTTCCACGACAGCGCCGCAGCGCGGCAAGCACGGCAAGCGCGCAAAGACGCCGAGCGGCGCGAGGGGCGTGCGAGGTGATGGCCGTGGGCGCCAGCGGCGCGCCACGGCAAGCAAAAGCGTGAGAGGCGACTCTTGCCACAAGCGTGGCAAGCTTGGTCGTGGGCGTGGATTGTCGATACCACGACGCGCCAGCCCACGCGCGCAGCGGAGGAGGAGGAGCGGCGGCTCGTTCATTGCTCGCGCGAGCATCGAACTACCTCCGCGGCACCGGCCGCGATGGCTCTCCTCCACCTTGACGAGCCAAAGCACACGCCTCCTCGGCTACGGCTCGGCAGCGACAAGATCGGCGGGTGGTGCCTCGACACCGCGCCACCCATCACATGACCGGTCGACGGAGTTCTTCGCCGAGTTTGACTCTAGCGTCCGAGGCTCGTCAAGTTTGGGGACGCCTTTGGCGTGGAAATCAAGGCGTCGGCTCCGTCATCTTCACCACGTGTTCGGTGAGCACAGCCGCCACCGACGCGTCTACTACATCCCCGATCTGCGGAACTCCATCATCGGCTTGGGACGGTGGATGAGAACGGCTCGCGTGTCGAGATCGAGCACGGGTCTGCGGATTTGGGATCTTCGCCGTCGCCTTCTTGCCAAGGTAACGAGGCGCAAATCGACTCTACATTCTTCACATGCGGTGGCACAACCCCTCTGTCTCGCCGCTCGTCGGGATGACGAGGCGTGGCGATGGCACGAGCGCTGGGCACCTTCACCGAGGCCACGGCGGCTCGGTGCCACGGAAATGGTGCGAGGCTGCCGTGCCTTGACCATGTGGAGCGATTCTGCGGCGTCTGCGTGTTGACAAAGCGAGGCGACTCCCTTTCCCGGCGTGGCGAAGTTTCGAGCCAGGAGAGGCTCGAGCTCGTGCACGGGACTTGTGTGGCGGTGACACCGCCACACCGGGAGACGACGCTACTTCCCGCCGCCGTCGGCGACCTCTCCCGCTACATGTGGGTGATGGTCCTCGGCGGCAAGGAGAGGCTGCGGACGCCATCAGCGCACGCAGTCGCTGCGGAGGCGAGCGCGCCGCGCAGGCTGCGCGTCTTGCACCACGGACAACGGCGGCGATTCACGGCGGTGACCGTCGCGTCGTCTTCTGGCCGATGAGGGCATTGGCGCCACTACTCCGCGCCGTCTGGCCGCGCGAACGGCGTCGTCGAGCAGCGCAACCAGACGGCGTGGGGATGGCTCGGGCCCTCCTCGCGCGAGGGGATGCCGGTGTCTTCGGGAGAGGCGGTGGTGACGGCCGTCTACATCCTCAACCGCCGCCTACCAAGGCGCCAACGGCAGGACGCCGCGACGAGGCTTGGCATGGCGCAAGCCGGCGGTCTCCACTTGCGGTCTTGGCTCCTCGCGTTCGCCAAGGAGCTTGGCCACATCGGTAAGCTCGGCGGCAGGAGCACTCGGAGTGTTCATTGGCTACGCGAGGCTCGAAGGCCTACCGCATCCTCGACCTGTCACACGGCAGCGCCCGCATCTCGCGTGACGTTGTGTTCGACGGCGCGCGGCGGGCGTGGGACAAGGCGGTGGGCGGCGGTTCGACCGACTCTTAGGGACTTTGTTTTCGACTCACGCCCACCGAGAGAGAGCGGGAGCTAGCGGCTCGGCCTCACCGAGCTCGCCCACCTCGACACCTTGCTCGCCACGGCTCCGGCGAGTGCTCCACCACCGCCGGCGCCGCCACGCCCACTCTTCACCACCGCCACTCCACGCTCTCCCGCACCGGCCACCACCGGATCGGCCCAACGAGTTCGGTCCACGACGAGCGGCGCATGGTGGAGTTCGCTACTCATTGTCTCACAACGAGGATCGCGTCGACGCCTACCACGACGACGAGCCTCGCGCTTATCGTACCATGGACAACATCCTCGGCGAGCCGCCGTCCTCGGATCGGCGCAGACGACTTCGAGGCGAGCGCGCTTGGCGCGGCGACGACGGCGAGCCCCGCTCTTCGCCGAGGCGGAGGAGACGCGGCGTGGCGTGTCGCGATGAAGCGAGAGATGGACACCGCCGAGCGGAACCGGACGTGGAGCCGGCGGATCTTCCGCCCGCCACCGCGCGATCACCCTTAAGTGGGTGTTCGCGAAGCGGGATGAAGCGGCGCCATCGTCAAGCACAAGGCTCGCTTGGTGGCACGAGGCTTCGTGCGGCGGAGAGGGTCGACCGATGACGCCGCACCGCCGCGCACATGGAGTCCGTTCGTCTTCTCCTCGCACTTGCGGCCCGGGAGGATTGGCGCGTCCATCACATGGACGTCAAGTCCGCCTTCCTCAACGGCGACTTGAAGGAGGAGGTCTCACGCCCGTCACCGCCGGGATTCGTCATCCCCGGCAAGGAGGCAGGTTCTCGCCGCGCAAGGCCTCTACGGCTTGCGGCGGAGCACCACGAGCCCGAACGCTAAACCGACTCCACCTCAAGCAAATGGGGTTCCAGCAGAGCGCACACGAGGTCGCGGTCTCACCGGCGGGGCAAAGGCGGCAACGCCCTGCTGGTGGGCATCTACGTCGACGACTTGGTGATCACCGGCTCCAAGGAGGCCGAGGTCGAGGTGTTCAAGGCGGAGATGAAGACCGCCTTCGGATGAGCGACTTGGGGCTCTCTCCTTCTACCGGGATCGAGGTCCACCGGGACAGCTCGTATCTCCTTCGCCGATCGCCACGCCAAGCGCACCGTCGAGCTGGGCGGGCTCACCGACTGCAACCCAACCCACACTCCTATGGAGGAAAGGCTGAAGCTGAGCCGCGCAAAGACGGCGGAGGAGGTGGACGCGACGCATATCTGGCGCGATCGTGGCGCCTTCGCTACCTCGCCCACACGCGTCCGGTTGGCGTTCGCCGTCGCCACGTCGATCGGTTCATGCGGCGGCCGACGACGAGCATCGGCGGCCGTGAAGAGGATCCTCCGCTACGTTGCGGGCACCTCCGACTACGGCTTGCACTACCCGAGGTGTCCCGGCGCGCGCTTCATCGCATGCGGCGACGGCGACCACGCAGCGACATCGACACCGGCAAGAGCACAAGCGGGATTCTCTTCTTCCTCGGCAAGTGCCTCGTTAGCCGGCGATCGATCAAGCGGCGGTGGTGGCCTGTCACCGTGAGGCCGAGTACATAGCGGCTTCCACCGCCGACTCAGCGCTCTGCTCGCTCGATCGCTTGGTGATCTCCTTGCGAGAGACAGGCGGTGGCGCTCGAGTGGACGACAAGTCCGCTCGGCTCGCAAAGAACCCCATTTTCCACGAACGAGCAAGCACATCCGGGTGAAGTACCACTTCATCCGAGGTCGTTTGGATGAAGGCGACATCAAGGCGAGCTACATCAACACCACGGATCAGCTTGCGGACCTGCTCACCAAGCCTCTTGGGAGGGTCAAATTCCTCGAGCTCTGCTCTAGGATCGGGCTGGTTCAACCTTCCTCACAAGGAGACACACAAGACTTAGGGGGAGAATGATGGATAAGTCTTTGTGTCAAGGACAACATCTTTGTGCTTTAGGACAGCTTTAGACTAGCATCTTAGACTAGCTTTAGGACAACTTTTGACTAGCATCTTAGACTAGCTTTACGACAGCTTTTGACTAGCATCTAGGACTAGCATCTTGGCATATGCTTGGCTGATTAGCAGCTTATAAATATGTATCCCCAACCCCTCAGGTGGGTATGACATTGTGTGAGAAATAAACAAGAAAAATTACCCCATCCCCAAGTGTCATCCTCTCGATGAGAGTGAAGATCTTGCTATCACCAACAGCAAGAATCCAGCGAATAACAGATTTATCATAAATTATGGTTCTCCTTTACAGATCATTTGTTAGAGATGAAGTATTTGTGATGGTGGCAACAATTGCTTTTGGAATGGGAATGATAAGCCAGATGTTAGATGTGTAATACATTACGGACGTCCTAAGAGCCTAGAATCCTATTACCAGGAAAGTGGGTGTTGTGGAAGAGATGGACTGCCTTCAGTCTGCTGGCTATATTATCAAAGAAGTGATTTTACAAAAGCTGATTTCTATCGTGCAGAAGCAAAAAAATGTATGTAAATACTGTGCACTTTCTGGATCCTCGTTCATGCTAAAGTGATAAAACTTACATATATGTGTTTTAGTTTTTCTGCTGTTTGCCTAATTTGTTTTGTTATGTTTTACTCATCAGGTAACTAAAAAAAAGCCATCATGGAGTCCTTCATGGCAGCACAAAAATATTGCCTCCTTGCTACATGCCACAGAAAATATTTGTTGCAGTACTTTAGTGAAGAGCTCACCACTGACTGTGGTATGTTTATATTTTACATTTTAAGAATTAGTTTGGACTCATCTGCAAATATTGTCCGTCCGAAAAGAGGGACTACTAATTCGAAGTTCCTTTTGTTTAATCCTGTCCTAGTGTTTTCTAAGTGCTTATTGAAGGGTACATGCTACACCAAGTCTTATCCAACTGGCAGAATCAGCATGCATTGACACATTGATTTATGACATGTCTCTTGATCTACAAGTAATTGTGATAATTGCACAGGGGCAAAAAACGTGAGGGATTTGTCAAAAGAATCCTTATTGCTGTCCTGCATTAAGTCTTGTGGAGGACGCTGGGGCCTTAACTTGCCAGCCGATGTTCTCCGTGGATCACGAGTAGGGTTTTTATCATTTTAATGTCTGCAATTTCCGATAGTTGTGACATATATTGGCTATTATCACTTGATTGAAGGAGATCATATATGTGCTGATGATGTTATCATTGGGAACAACCATATGCGATGGGATTGATGCTAGTAAATCATTTCAAGGGAATGTGTATTGAGTCATATATCTTTGCTGCACAGTTTTGGCGTGCAGATTGTACAAATTTTTGAAGTGTTCCACAAATTACTTTATTATAAAATCTAAATGATACATTCGGCAGCATTTTTTTCTTAGCCTTGGACACTAATTCGCATTTTTGGAAAGAAAGATGTTGCATACCAAGTACTTTCTCATTTTGTAGGCAAGAAGACCGTTGACAACAATTATGGTACACTTCCAATGCATCGATGGGGAAAAGACTATCCACCAAACTGGTGGAAATCACATGGTGGTCTGCTTGTAGCACATGGTACCATTGTGGGCCTTTCTATACTCAATGACAGTTTTTCACTAGTTTTCTATAGCAAACTGCTCCTTCAAAAATACTTATTCTGCATGCTGACTGCTTTGTCTCGTAGCTGTGTAAAGTACAGATTAGCCATTTCTTTTCTTGCCTTTTTCTGAGAAAACAAATGATTGCATTATGAAAAACTTTGAAGAATTTATAATATCACAGTTCATTCTTCTAGTAAAAGTAGTGTTTTGATTGACCTAAGGTCAATCGCATGGCATGCATACAAGTTGCGGTATATATGACAGTATATATGACAATTACAGTTGCAGTGCATTTGACTCTTTGGGCAATATCCTTCAATGGATATCTTCATTCTTCAAGGCCTCTATGTTTGTGCATGTTTAACTAGTTGATTTTTTATATTATTAACTTTGCAAAGATGAGGCCTTCTACTGGAGCTAGACTGGCTAATATCGATGGTGTTAACCAGGTATCAGTTTGAAAAGTAATGATAATTAGCACACTGTCATGCATTTATTGAATTTCTGCAGTGCATCCAATAAAAAAATGCTATAAGTGTGATCATAATTTCCCCTCTTGTACCTGCATAACATCTGACCGTTTGTTTTCAGCACTTCATCTCGCTATACAGTGGCATTTTCATCCAAAATATCACACAATTGTCAAAAGAGTTGAATCTTCCAGTGGATAGTCCATCAGCTGTAGAACATATAGCTGCTGTTCCGAAACCTGTACACAACAATCTTCCTAGGAGTTTGGGTGATGCAAAATATACTTCATGGAAATTGTGGCAGAAAATGGAGCTCTCGTTCCAGAAAATTGCAGTGAGTTGGTATTTTCGTTTCAGTTTTTCCTCTGACCTTGTATGGAAGTTCACAGCTTGACATGATAGTGTATTCTAGCATGTCCGCAGAGCAGTGCCAATAAAAGAGCAAACGGTTATTTCATACATACTTGATGCTGCTCGAGATGGATGTGAGATGAACTGGAATAGGTTTTGCAAAGAGGTAGGACTAACACTTGAGATAGCCTCAGAAATCCGTCTTGCCATTTCAAAGGTTGGATCGCATGACAAGTTGAAGGCTTGAAGCCAATCAAAGAGGAGCTTCCAGATAATGTAATTCTTCCTCCATGCATAATTAGGCCATTTCTGTTTGTGATTAAGTAGGTTTATTGTTTCAGCGAATGTAAGAACCACTTCTCTTATGCACTGCCAAGCTCATTATGCTGCGTTCATCCAAAGCATTCATGGAGGGCTAATTTACTTGGCAAAATGCTGCATGATAATTGCAGGTAACATATGAGATGATCAAGACATTCCTGACAACTGAGGATCTTGGATTGTGGGAGCAAACTTTTGGTGAGGTTCCTACTGATGGGGTTCCCACTAGAACAACAGAGGCACCTAAATCATGCTCCCATGGCAGTGAAGTTGGCGAGAATGGTAATCAGGGAGATTGTGTCGTCGTGGCAGGTGCCTGCGATACAAGCCCTTGGACAGAGATGCAAAACTGATGGAAGACTGGTTTCTGCTGACGAAAGTACTGGTCGAGAGCCGTGACGGGGTAAGGCAAGGCATTCTTTCTCAAGTTCCTTTGGCTGGAGTACATGACGTTCCTTGTGTTGAGCATCTGAATGTTGCAGGTTCCACTGGAGGATGTCGTCAAGCACTTCAATGGTTCGAAAAGAGAATCTGTTGTCGAGCTGTTGGACAGCCTTGAATGCAATTTTTTGGTGTACCGGAAAAAATGGCTATTACGTGATTATGTAACAAACTGAAGGGATGATAACAGTTAGTACTAGTGTCCCATCTCTAGGACCCGTTGCTCGTGCGTGGATGTACTAATATGCGCGGAATACTTGCTAGTAGTGACTTTGGCAAGGTGAACCTTTTCCGGTTAGTGCTACCAGTGGCTTTAGTGAGGGGAACCTCTATCTGTGACATTCATTTAGATCTTTGCGCTCCAAAGAAGTACTTTACCTTGGTTAACTGCATGTGCACATTTTGGGGATTTGTTTGTCACATGATAAGCCAATGCGATGCGAGGTTTGGATCCTATGAACTGAACACGAAATTGTAGAACCGGAATTGCAATCCCAGTATCGGAGGGTCATGTAATGTTCCGCGCACACATGTATGTAGGAGAAATTAAACCAGCAGAGAATGTATGTAGGATTCGAAGAGCAGCAATTTCGCCGTGTGCTGCTACCCAGCTCTGAGAAATTAAACGATGGCACGAGCGAGTCACATGACGTGAGGCCCCACGCCACGCACGCGACGCTTCGCTAGTCGGTTCGGTTCCTCATCTCCGCTCCCGTCGCGCACCGCACCGCGCCGCAACCGCGTGGGCGAGTCGGAAGCATTTGGAGGAGCATTCGGTCGCCTCGCCTGCGCGCCTCGTCCCGTCGCGGTGCGATGATCAGTAGCGGAGCGGGCGGTACTGGGAACCGGAGCAGGCGATGAAGGCTCCGCCGCCGCAGCAGCCGGCGGCGGCGGCGGCGAAGAGGCGGATGAGGCCGCGCGTGGCGGTGCTTGCGCTTGTCTTCTGCTCGCTGCTCGTGCCCTTCGCCTTCCTCTTCGACCGCTCCCCCTCCGGTAGGTGCTAACCCTCGCCTCTCCTTTTGCTCCGGTTGGGGGTTCGGGGAATGCAATGCGGGTGCTCGGATCAGCGCCGTTTCCGGTGCATCTGGGCATCTAGTTGCTGTCTGATTACTGCGTGGTTTTGTAGATTATTAACTGCTTTCTTCTACCTTTTGATTGGTTTGCGGTGCAGGGTACGTGACGACGGATGAACGGCACCGACAGGTGTGACACTGTTGTTTTCCCCTCATTTTTTTTTGATAGATTAGGAGGTGGGAACGGAGACGGCTAAGTGATTCGTGCTATTTTTTTGTATTTTACGTTGGATTTAGGAGGTCGTTTTGCCTTCGTTCGATCGCTTGGAGAAGACGGATCGTCGTGGTGCTGTCGATGGAACGCGACAGGTTTGCTAATCCTTTCCGGTGATGGTGATTGTTTTGTAATTTTGTTTGGTTCTGCAATGGCGACCTTGTATTGGGGTGTCATAAACTCATAATGTCTATTCATCATCAATTGTTTACTCTCCGTCGATGTAATAATTTTGTTACGAGTTTATTAAGAGTGACCAGTATGATTGAAACTTGTCCAAGCCTCACTGATTTACGGTGAGAGGTGATTTTTGCTGTAGTGTTCCTTGTCTGTTAGCTTTCTGGAGATAATGTTCTCTGCTTGTTACTGCTTAGACTTAGGGATAATACTTTATTTAACCCAAATTTCATGTTCATGAAGTATGCAAAAAATAAAATATCTCAGAGTACAGTTCAGATTTGTGAAGGTTGCATCTGCAATACATAGCACTTACTTTTTTCCCCCTCAGGATGCACCGAAGAAGATATCTAAAGGTAGTAGTGGAGTACAACACCAGCATAAGCAAACTGATCGCCACTATTCTAGTGTTAGTGCTAAACCAAAAGGTACAGCATCGTAAAATACCAAAAGTGCTACTCAGTTGAGTTCAATTTTTATGGTTCAGCTTTTTAGATGTGAATGCAATTGTTGCTAAAGCTAGAATACCATTCATGGATTTTAAGTATAGACTATGCAAAGTAGTATGGAAACTGATAAATTTAGTAGGAAACCTGGTGTTTGGGGCTACATGCCGCACAGTGGTAGCATAATGAAAATTCTATATATGAACATGATTCAACTCCATGGCTTTCCAGTCTTCCACTTTCCGGTAATATGAATGATTCAACTCCATGGCTTTCCAGTCTCTCACTTTCCGGTAATATGATTTGCCTTAATAGTTGCATATATTAACTTTAGTTTCTTCATTCTCTCCCTCTTGCTTCCCTTCATTTTGCAAGATTTACCTTACAGACCTAGAAGCAATTTATTTTACCCAAATATTTTCAAACAAGCCAGTGCTGATGTTCTGAAAACAACTGTCCTGTCTTCTTGACCCTCAAATAGTAAACCTATTTGTTGGTTGTAGTCCATCTTCCGGATTGGTCTTTTATTCTGTCAGATGCTATACTTTGTTTTGTTTATCTTTACATCTGACTCAATAATTGGTGATATATGCAGTTCTTCCCGCACCAAAAATTGGCAGACTGAAGGCTGTGATGGAATCAACTCGAAACACAAGAGTATGCCTTCTAGCATTCAAAGCTGTACTTTATTTTTCAGAACCAACTTCAAATTTTGCCTCTTTTTATGATTTTTTCAGTCATTAAAATGAATTCTGCAGTCTTGTAGTAGCAGTAGCCAATATAACAGTAATAACACTAGAAATCACCTAATGCTAAATTTTTAGTTCAAAACACATATAATATCATAGGTAACATGATGCAACATTTTCAAATAATTTCCCTTTGTTTTAGTCGAATTGATGTAATAATGTCCTTAGATAAGCTAATCCTAGGACAATGGTGAGTATAATGGATCCCATTTTCCCTGTCAATGTTCTTTTCTTTTCCTCCTGACCTTTGCATCATTCAGAGGTATGCTATAATGCACATATATTGCTTTCAGGAGGTTAGCAAGGATAGGAAGAGACAAGAGAAAGGTGCAAAAGCAGATGAAGTGGAAAATGTGAAGGCTTGCCAACTTGAATTTGGGAGCTACTGCCTCTGGTCTATAGAACAAAAAGTAGTTATGAAGGATTCCATAGTGAAAAGGCTAAAAGACCAACTATTTGTGGCCCGCTCATACTATCCAAGCATTGCCAAACTTCAAGGACAGGAGGCACTTACTCGGGAGCTGAAGCAAAACATACAAGACCATGAGAGGGTTCTTAGTGTATCCACTGTTGATGCTGATCTACCATCCTTGTGAGAACTAAATTTTACTGCATAAGCTTTCTAGTCCTTTCATAATGTATTCCGTTGTTAATCTTGAAGTTGCAGTTTATGATGGCTGCATTACTGGTACCATCTTTTAGAAATACACATGAGATTGAATCTGGACGTCCTATAAATCACAGTATTATGTTTGGGTGTCCCTCAGGCGAAATGGTTTTAATACATTCTAATGTAAAAGAGTGTGCATTTATCTGAAAAAGGAATACAAAGTCAACCTATGAATAATTATCCCAATCATCAATATTCAAGCTACTACTTCAATAATATGAATGACAGCTGTCCTATGATTTCAGTATCAACATGAAGATAGAGCAGATGGAGCAAACAATAGTGAAAGCCAAATCTTGCGCTGTGGATTGCCACAATGTTGACAGGAAGCTTCGCCAGATACTTGATATGACTGAGGATGAAGCTCATTTTCATATGAAGCAGGGTGCATTCCTCTACAATCTCGGTGCTCAGACGTTGCCTAAAAGTCACCATTGTTTCTCTATGAGGTTGACGTTAGAGTATTTCAAATCCTCTTCATTGGATTCAGATGACTCTTCTGCTCGCAAGTTCGATAATCCAAAACACTGGCACTATGTTATACTATCTAAGAATGTCCTTGCAGCTTCTGTTGTCATGAACTCAACAGTGAGCAGTTCTAAGGTATGCGGGTGATATTTACAATGTCTAGTTTGTACATTATCTTCTGAGTTGGGTGTTGCTGATGTTCTTGTTGATTTTTTGCAGGAGCCAGGAAACATTGTTTTTCATATCCTAACTGATGATCAAAATTTCTATGCCATGAAACTCTGGTTTGTCAGAAATACATACAAAGAGGCATATGTCCATGTCATAAACTATGAAGCCATTCTGTTGCAGAAGTTACCAAAGTTTAGTATGCGACAACTGTATTTGCCAGAGGAGTTTCGTGTTCTCATTAGGAGCACCGAGCAGCCTACCGAGAAGGCAAGAATGGAATACCTGTCACTGTTCGGTCACTCGCATTTCTTTATTCCAGAAATATTCAAGGATCTAAACAAGGTGGTTATGTTGGATGACGATGTGATTGTTCAACGGGATCTGTCTTTCTTGTGGAATCTTGACATGGGAGACAAGGTAAATGGTGCTGTAGAGTTTTGTGGTGTAAGACTGGGTCAAGTGAGAAATCTCTTGGGTAAGATAACATATGATCCCAAATCATGCGCATGGATGTCTGGGGTGAATGTGATTAATTTGGATAAATGGAGGAAGCATAATGTTACAGAGAATTATCTGCTGCTCCTGAAAAAGGTTGGTATTAGTTTTGGTCTAGTTAGTTTAATGCTACAGCATATGATAAACAATGTAGGCACACACAATGGGTGGTCTGGAAGAACATTTGACAGTGCACATGTGGTGTGAAATACAGAGTATTAGAATTAAACTTGGACGAAATTGTTAGCATGCTTCACTCATTTTTTTACTGTTGTGTTTATTCAAGATTTCAAGTTTAGCTTTCTTTGGCATTCTTTGTATTTATTCCAGTCTCACTCTGAAAATTATTTGATTCTTTGGTATGTGATGCTTCATATGGTTAGCACACTGCATATATTAATTTGACTCTTTTGTGTTGCAGTTCAAAATCAAGAATGAGGGATCTCTGCGAGCAGCAGCATTCCCTTTAAGCTTGCTGTCTTTCCAACATCTCATCTATCCCCTTGATGAGAGGTTGACTCTGTCTGGACTTGGGTATGGTTATGGAATTGATGAGGAGGTTGCACGGAGTTCTGCATCATTGCACTACAATGGTAATATGAAACCTTGGCTTGAGTTAGGTATTCCGGACTACAGGAAATACTGGAAGAGGTTCCTGATTCGAGGAGATAGATTCATGGATGAGTGCAATGTAAATCCCTAGCATAATTGAATCTGGAATCAGAACAATTGACAATAGATTGCTACATCCACTAGCCTCACTCAAATTTGTGTCTGCTGAGTGGATGCCTATAGGCCCAAAAAAGCTGTATTGTGCACTTGGACAGCAGACACAGCTGTTGAACAGGAGATGAGGTGCAGTCGTTGGCCATCACCATCAATGTTTACATGAGTGAGTAGACGCAGCACCATCTGTTCACTGAATTAACCATCGATGTTTACAGGAGTGAGTAGACGCAGCACCATCTGTTCACTGAATTAACAGGCTTGATTGATCATTTCTGCATTCTGGGATTAGTCACAAATCACAGGACTATGTAGTAGATAAGGATGATGTGAAGGAGTCTTCAAGTAAGCGTGAGTGTCAGCCTCATTGTCCGGATTATTAGGTAGGATTTTCATTGAGTCGTGGGCTCGTGGCTGTGTCTCATGCCTCGTCGATGCAAGATTTATTTTCCTATTTCTCTTCTGCCAATAAGGGCGCGCACATGTAATCATGATAGTCATTTTTTGTTCTGAGTTGTAGCGCATTGATTATTTATCGTAATTATGCTCCTGGAAAGGTAGATGTCCAAAACTATTGACAGCTGTGTGGATAGCATGTATATTTTTGGCCGTACTTACTGGAATGTTTTTACCTTGATAAGATTATAGGCGCCCGCTCGTTTCGGCTTCGGTTTCTGGCTTTTAGCTTATTTTTCACTATAAATTTTGTCTTTTTCTGATTTTTTTGGATTTTTTGAGCTTTTTTTTACCAGTTCTTTTTTCCCGTATTCATTTGCATTACATGTGCTGGGCTAACCTGTTTTTTCTATTTTTTTAAATTTTTTAAATTTAATTATACCAAATAAGCCACCATCAGTTATAAAGTAATTTTAGCCAGCTACAGTGAAATGTAGCCATAAGTTAAAATAATTCAGTCCAACTGAGCACAACCTATGAGGCGCCTGCATCATTGCTTTATTAATTGCCCCCTTGTGAGCTAAGTTGCTACAGCACTGCTTATTACTAGGGGTGTAAATGGAGCAGATATTTCTCGACCGTCTGTCCATTTTAATTCGGATACAAATTGGAGCAAATTTTTGGATATCCGAAGGTTTTGTCGGATACGGAAACGGAGTCGGATATTTTTTTTGTCGGATATAGAAACAGATTCGGAAAAAGCATTATTCAACATATACGGAACTATGCGGGTATTTTTTCCTGGATAGTTACCGGATACGGAAACGGAGTCGGATACCTGGCCTTGTGGAATCATTTGCTAAATGTAATGAAGTTAAATGAACTAGTGATGCACTTGACTACTTGGCTATAGGCAATTCATACTTTTGAACCATATGACATGTAACTAGTTAGCTACTACTTGTTTAACTAGCCTCTATTATTTACTTGTTACTTTGCTAGCTAGATTTTACTAGTTGCTTAACTTGTCTTTGTCACCATGTGAAATTTGCTTTCGCGCATTATCCGATTAAGTATTCGTGACCGAAATCAACCGTATTCGGAGCGGCATGTATTCGCTCCGTATTCGTGACCGAGAATATCCGCATTCATATTCATATTTGGCACTATCCGTGTTCGACTCCGACAAAAAATATGAAAAATGATACGAAATGAGCAATATCCATCCACATCCGCTCCATTTGCACCTCTACTTATTACACGTCTTTGTTGATGAATTGGAGCATGAAAAATTGGAGAGTTCCAAGCTTCTAATGATTGCAGCCTCTAGGCCCCCCAATAAAAGATACTCCAAATGCACTGACACCATAGCAATCTTCAGCAAGAACCAATGACCGTATGCCGTCCACCGGAGGAGGGCCAAAGTTGCCCTCCGAATCACGATGTTCCCGATGTACGCTGCGCCGCCATCATCCTCGCTCGGCCTGTGCTCGCTGCCCATCAGAGGCCCTTCGTCCACCGTGGACTGCGCGTTGCCGCCCCAGCCAGCGACGATTTTATAATATATGGCATAACCTATCCTAACAGAGCGAGGAGAGGATAATAGTGCCATCCTAGTACGCTTTCCTCTCAAAAAGAAAACACGCCGTCCTGAAAAATAAGCAATCGCACGATGTAAAGCACACAAATTAAACCATGATGCGTCCACTTATTCATTGCTGAAGCGATCTCGTGCATAAATTAACGACGATCCTCATGGCTTTTAGTGATTGCAGCCTCGAGGCCCTCCGTAATAGAAGCAGCAACCATCATCCTGCGTGACCTGAAACACGCTGGCACCGTAGCAGTCTTGAGCGCCCGTCCTCGACGCCGGGATTGCCCTTGGAGTCGAAGACCGCGATGTACGCCGAGCTGCCCACCCCCTCGCTCGGCCCGTGCCCGCTGCCCATCGGAGGCCCTGCGCCGGCCGAGGACTGCACTTTGCCACCTGTAGGATGGTGACAGATCAATACAATAGAATAGTCTTAAATATAAATATAAATTTATATTTATTAAATAAATATTAATACGGATTTAAATATTCTCATATATGAACATGAATGGAATATCCAACGGATTCGAATTGAACATGTACTTAATTCGATCGAATACGAATATCCTCTTACAACTTCTATAACAACTTAATTCGATCGAATACAAATACAAATACCACTGGGCTTGGCTGCTGGACCGACTGGCCGGTATAGAAAACGGATCGAATATGAATCGAATAGTCTCGAATACGAATACAAGTATTCTCGAATATAAATGCAAATATAAATATTCTTAAATATGGATACAAATATTATCGAATATAAATATTTTTTTCATACAGAATTCGTTTACTACATTTGTATATTTTTTAAATATGAACACCGAATAAAATAAATTATCTGTTGCCGATTGTCACACCCCTCGCCGCCCCAGCCCATCACCGTCGCGTGGTCCGCGAGGCCGGTGAACAGCGAGCCGGGAAAATGTCCTATAGTCTCCTGCTTCCCGGCAGCATCAACGTAAATTGACCGGTTTCCAGGTGCCTTTGGATCCTGTAAATAACATACTTACTTTGAGGTTCGTGGAAATTAAGTACATGGAGTGCATCAGAGGCTCAGAGCTAGCACATGTATGAGACGGCAATTGAGCCGTACCTCCAGTTCAACCTTGAGTATGGTGATGGTGAATTCGGTCTGATTGCCGTGGTATACCGACGGTTGCGCCACCGTCGACCCAGGGGAAATGCTTGCCGGTGCAGAGCTCAAGAATTAGGCCCGTAGAGTTAAACCCATTGGCCTGGGATAATTAGGCCACGAGAAGTTAGCACATATAAAGGAACTATTCATATTAGCTTTTATAAGCTGATTATGCTTTTAAAAACTAAAGCTAATATAGACGTCTCAATTTTTATAAATCATTTATACCATCTACTACAATATGTATTTTCACATATTGATTATGCTATAATTTTGTAAGTCACATGGCACCGTCTTTCGTTGTACTGCTTTTTATTGCACTGTCTTTCTTATAAAATGTTGTACTATTTATCAATCACTACTATTCATTGGTCATTTATATTAACCACTACTATTTATTAACCGTAATCAAAAGCTATCAGCAAAGTCCAATTCAAACAGACCCGTAATTCATCATTTAGTAACATTGTGCAGCTTATTTTGCACGTAACGTCGCGTGCGTTTATCCTGGAAATTGTGGCGTTAGTACTCACCTCCCTCTGCAGGCTGATTGCCAGCCCACTGCGTCAAAATTGGCAAAGAAAACAGCCACGAGTGAGTTGCTCACTATGGTACACTCACCCTGTTGTAAAAGTACTCGCACTATACTGTCATCCATGCATTGTGTAAGAGAACATAAAAGCAGTGGAGTATTTATGTTTTCTCGAAAAGTAAAGAAAATTTTAAACATAAAGAAACTTAAAAGCACTGCAGTGTTTTTTAAGTATAAGACAGATGCACTTGACACATATGGTTGTGATCGTTTTGGCTTTAGGTTTTAGCTTCCGGTTTATTTTTCATTTTTCATAAATTTCGTCTTTTTCTGAATTTTTAGTTTTTTGTTGAGTTTTTTTGCCGGTTCTTTTTTTTCCGTATTTGTTTGTATTATATGTAATGGGCTAACATATTTTTTAATTTTTTTAAATTTAATTATGCTAAATAAGTCTCTGTCAGTTATAATGTTTTTTCAGCCAGCTACAGTGCTTTTTAGCAATAAACCACCAAAAAAAGCCTAAATGATCACCACCGGGATGAATTTAACGGAGATATCTAAGTTCTCATGAAACGTGAATATATGTTTTTCTAAACAAATGAACTTCTAAATTTAAGGAAAACCCGAGTCGAGTCTAAGGACACGAGTCTAGGAGTTAGCATTGAAGGGCAGCTTCCAAGTTCCGCCATGCGTGGAAGCACTAAAACGTACGTAGGGTTGGTGGTTTTAGGCAATACGCTACCACACCCCCACATACTAGGGAAGCCCAGAAAACAGTTGGTGTATTTTTTTTTTGCTAAAATTTATGGTTTTTGGGCTGTTCGTGCGAGAGATTACAGAGTACCAAAAACTCACGTACAGTTTTTGCTGATATAAATGAAGTCGGTACAGTATGTAATACAATTAACTAGTAGACTCTATTTAAAAAGGTATTCTGTTTAAAAACTATTTACTATAAAAAAATAAAAAATAGTTTTTAAAATATGAAAAAAAAACAGAGCCAATACCTCGTCCTCGTGTCCACGCAGGTACGCTAGCCTCCCGTTGCATGCCGGCTCGGGACGTTGGTGTCGTGGTAGACTGGTAGGCGCCGCACCGATCTCAAATCCAAAACTTTATTCGAAAGGGCAAATACACTACACATGGATGGCTGCGTGTAGGGACTAGTCAGGACCGCCATACAGCTGCAACAACTGCGGAATGTAGCAGGTGCATTCGGTGGTTTCCAATTCGATCCACCAAGCTGCGAAACTTTTATCGCTAAAGTACGTGCAATATATCATTGTGCACGAAGAAAGAAGGTGGTTGGCCGGCCGGAATCTCGTCGTCTTATGAGGACGATAAGAAGCATATATATCATGGAATTCTACTCCATTCTTTACTACTACTAGCTTAATTTTTGGCCGCCACCATGCACGCGTGATGTGAGAATTTTATGGGTGCACCCAACGTTTTGGAGCCGAAACTTCCTGGGACTGTGACTGTCTGGTATGTTTTTATGTATCTCTATTGTTTAAAAATACAAATTAGCCATGATGTTAGTAAACTATCTCCGTGCATCGTGCTCTCCCTTCTCCTATTGACACCGTTGCTCTTCCTCCTCCTCTTTGCCGCACATATCGTATAGAGAAATCTTCCAAAAACACTCTTCCCATGGCCACACATCTCGTCCTCTCCAAACCAAACTCATCACCCCCAACCCTAGTCCCGTCGCACCAGCCCCTACCGCCTCCTCGCCCGCCTGTACCACTGCCTCACTTGCATCTACGCTGCCCTGCCCCTACCAGATGAGTGTAAAAGGAGTCGATTTGTGTAACGTCCTGAAAATTCGAAATTTGAAAATGTGGAGCTTTTGAATTGTTTTTGCAATATATTCTACTTGGATTTGGATCTTTATGGTGTGTTCTTAAATTTTGGTTGAAATTCCAAAATTTGGAGTAAACGAAAATATACAAATAATGGAGAATAATAATTTAAAATACAAATCTGAAAAGATGATCCAGTATAAGAAAAGAGAAATCTAAGTTAAGAATATAAAATCTCATTTTGAGAATGATAGTACAAGGACAAAATAATAATAATAAATAAAAGAAAATATTAGAGATGGGGTCAGACCAGGCCAGTTGGCCCAGCCCAACCCCACCTCTCCTCCCCATTACCGCGCGCAGTCCACCCCTTTACTCCCCTGCCCGGACGACGCCCCTCACTCCGCCCGCGTTTTCCTCTCTGGCCAGTGGGCCGCTCTGCCCGCGCCCTCTCCTCCTTTCTCCCCTTTCGTCCGTGCGCCAGCGCCTCTTCTCCCTCCTCTCTGCCTCCTCCCCCGTGAGCGCGCGTGCTCTGCTCCGCGCAGGTTTCTTCCTCCGCGTGGCGGCCATGCGAGCACTCCTCCGCCATCATCACCGCGCAGCCCCTCGCGCTTGCTGCGCGCGCAGCTGCCCGCTGCCACCCGCGCGCGCGCGCTCGCACGCGCCCTGTCACCACACCCCAGCAACGCCCGTGAGCCGCCACCAAGCTCTCGGCCGCCCCGTGGCTTCCATGCTCGCCTCGCCCACTCCCTGCTGCCGCTCCGCCCGTCAGGTCCCCTCCGCGCATCGAGCCCCGCGAGGCGCCTTACCCTGTGGTCTTTCCCCCGCCGCCCGGTCAGCTCCACCCCCATAAGAAGAATGGCACCCCCATCCGCTTCGCGTTGTCCCTCTCAACTCCCCACCGCAGCGAATCACTCCCAAAAGCACCATAGCTCGCCGGCGAACCCTTCCTTTCCCAACCCCGGCCACCTTCGTCGCTAGCACCCTCGGCAACCCCTCTCCGCTCATCGTCGCGCCCTGTCTTCTCCGCCTCCGGCGCCCCGCCTCGCCGCCGAGCCCGACCGCCCCAGCCCGATTCCTCCTGCCGACACCCTCCTCGGAGCAAGGTGAAGCTCCTCCGGACCTCGCCCGAGCCTCTTCGAGCCTGTACCTCCCCGGCGTCGAGCGCTCCCCGAGCCCGCCGCCACCGCGCGCTGCCAACCCCTCTCCGGCGACCTTCGATCACCGACGACCCCTTCAACGCCTTCCACGTGCCGCAGGGGTTCCATCTCACCCCTCACCGGCACCTCTCCGGCCGCCCCTCGCCGCCGGCACCGCCGTCCCGAGCCTTCTCTGCTCCGACGCCCACACAGCCGGTTCAATTAGATTTGTTCGCCCCTTTCATCAGGTAACTCCAGTTGGCCGAGTGGCTAGCACCGCCCGTACTCCTCTGGCCCGCCCGTGTTCGAGTCTGTTGGACCGCATGAGTAGTTAGGGAATTTCCCCATTTTTGCTAGTAGCTCCCACTGACATGTGGGCCATGCCCCATTTATTTA
This sequence comes from Dendrocalamus sinicus, assembly GCA_036346575.1. NCBI lineage: Eukaryota > Viridiplantae > Streptophyta > Magnoliopsida > Poales > Poaceae > Dendrocalamus > Dendrocalamus sinicus. Next base: position 837,262 of record CM070660.1, on the reverse strand, counting down.
AATAATAGTCGGGCCCACTTGTCATAGGCGCAGTGCCTGAAAGATAAAAGAAAAGAATGAATTAAAAATAAGGAAGTGGGACCCACTGTCGAGATTTATTATTTTCAGATTTATTTGAACTGAAAACTTTAAATGGGTATAACTTATTCGTTTTAGCTCCAAATTGAATGAAACAAATTTCTAAATTTATCTAAATTCAAGATCTATCCAAGAGAACTGAAACCATAAATTTTAGAGCTCAATTGAATTTTTGGTGATATTTAATGTGGTTTGCATAAATAAGTTGAAAAGACTAAATATTAGTTAAGGGCATGGATAGAGAAAAATACTTTGGTTAAATGTTCATTCATGGATTAATCAATAAAAGTTAAACGACTAATGTGCCTTCAATCTTTATTTTAAGAGCATAGTGAGGGATTTAGCCATAACCTTGTTTAGGTTATACTCACATGAAATGACGACTTAACAAACGAAGATGGTCTAGAGAAATAAATCTTAAACCGTGGCATCCTAGTAAATGTTGTAGGGTTAATCATGGCATGGGTTAAAACATAGCCATCATCTCTATGCCCCAAACAATTAGGAGAACCCTTTTTGGACTCTTAGATGATTTTGATATTAAGCCACTAATAATTGGATTAGTTATCATGATAAGTGATTAGTGTGATTTTAATGTTTAAGTTTTAAATCTAACTCTTTATTAAAGGCATTAAAGAGGAGAAGTGGCTTTGGATAAATGTCTATATTTAATAAAGATAACCAAGTGTTATAATACCTTGACTAAAAGATTTATAGAATAAGTACAGATCTCATCCATCAGTCCGGTTTGCCCCTACCATAACCTAAGTTACAAGGAATACATACCCAGTCAGACTCGCACTTCGATACATAGGTCTAACCTAACTCATGGAACTTACTTGATAAATAACAAAATAATAAAAAGAGATTATTAATGAAAAGATCAAGTTATCGCATGCTATTACCAACCTTGTCTCAAGTCACCCGAACCATCCTAATCACTCATAATAAAGCTAAATTGAGTTTACATGGATTTATTTGGATCTTTTGAGTTATTTACTTTTATTTGGATTCAGTCGTTTGCCGCGTAATTAGAAATTGGAAGTCGTGAAGATTCAAGGGAATCAAGCGTGATCAAGAACAAGATGCAGATAAAGACTAAGGAGCTCAATTGAGAAAGCATTGTGTGAACTGAAGATCGCGGTAAACCGCGCCAGGCGAGTCAACACTTTGAACATATTGAACCCAGCATTTTAAAGTTATTTCCTTTTAAATTAGCAAAGTGCATGCTATTATTTCACGAGATATGATATGTTCAGTTTCAGCAAGCTAGTTATGCCCTGTTATTGCTTTTGTTCATATTAATCTCCTTGCCATACTTGGAAATGTGAACCTTGTAGCCATAGTAAGAAATAGCATATGATTTCACAAAGTAAGTCCCTATTTATATGACATGCTTAGGAATGCTAGCTACTTGGGGTGACACTAATGCCCCAAGGAAAACTCCTCAAACTATTTTAAATCATATGGTGCGATGCCATATGTAGTGTTGGTGCGATGCCGACACTTAGCGTATGGTGCGATGTCATACGCAACCCTTGGTGCGATGCCGAGGGTTAACTTATGGTGCGATGCCATAAGGATGGTTGGTGCGATGCCAACCATAAGCATATGGTGCGATGTCATATGCCGCCCTTGGTGCGATGCCAAGAGGCAACCTATGGTGCGATGCCATAAGGTTAGTTGGTGTGATGCCAACGCGTATGGTGCGATGTCATACGCCGCCCTTGGTGCGATGCCAAGAGGCAACTTATGGTGCGATGCCATAAGGGTTGTTGGTGCGATGTCAACAACAAGCATATGGTGCGATGTCATATGCTGCCCTTGGTGCGATGCCAAGAGGCAACTTATGGTGCGATGCCATAAGGATAGTTGGTGTGATGCCGACAAAATTACTTGGATTATTACAACTAATGGTTTAAAAATATGATTCCAAACCTGCTCGGTTATAGGAAACTTTTAAGTAATTGTATTCAAAAGCACTCTTTAGCAAACAAAATAACCCTATGCCTTTCCATTGTCAAGCCATGCATGTTATATATTTGCATTCTGTGTGTTGGCTTGCTGAGCACGGGGTCGGAGTGCTCACGCCGCTTTGCGATGATTTCAGAATCAGAATCAAATCACCTCGCCTCAAAGCAACAAGATTGACAAGCTGGCCGAGAAGATGAAGATGTCAAGGGCTAGGTCGCGGACCTCCAGTTGGCTGCCGTGGGCATGTCCTAAAGGTCCCACCTGTACTTTGTTCATTGCTACAATTTATTGATTTCGCCTAACCGCCCATGAGTAAGTCTACTATTTTATTTACGCTTCCGCATGATATGAATTTTGATATTCAGAACTGTAACTGTGAGCACTATCTACTGATCCAGGGAATAGTGCAGTAAATCACAGTGGATTTGGATTGAAAAATCCGGGTCTCACAATTTGCATGATTTTTCATCTGTGAAGTATAACATACCGGATGAGGTCTATTTCATGTTTATCTAATCAAATGAGGAGCTGTTGTTAACTTCAGATTAGTTGCTGAATTGATCGTTAGGTATGACTGAACAAGTAGCTTCCAAAATACACTATGGAGAAGGAGTTTCACGGATAGGTGTAGAAGGAGTCGATTTGCATGATTTTCCATCTGTAATGGACAATCCTTAAAATACAGAGTAGCGTCCATGGGGCACTGTTATGAGATGGTTGTACTAGTTATTCTCGTTGGATCATACGTTGCACAGCTTGAAGTTGCATGACGTCGCTACTCGGGCATGGCAACATATGTACTGGGAGTTAGTGGAACTGAAGGGGTGAAATTCATGGAGCTCATACAGATGAAGGTGAGGAGATCAAAGTCTTGGTGGAACGGATAGAGCTCGAATACTGTGAATACGAGGCAATGTTAGATGATGAAGGTTCTGATGATGAATAAGGTGGAGGTGATCAAGTCGTTCCGTCGGAGTGGAACACACATCGATTCGATAAACTAGTAGGGGGTGAAGGTGAGCGGGCGGCCTGAGAGTACTAACAGAACGGGGTTTGGCAAGGAGTGTTTTACAAAAGTAAGAAGGAGAGTAGTCAAGTTCTGGGCAATGTTGTTGAGGAGGACATTCAAGATAGTGAAGTCCAGCCCGCTGAAGAATCTAGACTCGTCATTATGACTTAATGATATATTTTGGTAATTAATGACAATCACATTGTGGGGCTAATATTTTTCATAAATTGGATAAATAAGTTATGCCTATGGTGATGAAAACTTTGAATGGCTTCATGTATTGATTCTTATTAAATCAAGCAAAGGATATCATGTGTTGATGGTGAAAGTCAAGGACCCGGACTTGAAGAGATGATATTCATCATAGATTTTCAAGAGGATGTTCAAGACAAATATATAACTAGCATAGGTTAAGAATATGTTTCTTAGTTGTTTTGTCGGTCTTGGTGTTTGGAGAAAGACTGGTTACTAGCATAGGTTGCTGTACTGTTAAGAGGGGACTTGACTAATAGCTTAGGTATGTCATATGTTGATAACTTATTTGGTTTGCTCTAGCTCTCCGTGGTATGGTGTTATCACTTGTGAATGTGTTTTGCAAATAATTGAGGCTCATGCATAATCCTTGTAACATGTGACTTAAATTTGCGAATGTGTTTTGCAAACAGTTTGAGTTCATGTCCCTAATCCTTGTGGCATGGTTCTAAAGTGTGTGAATGTATTTTACAACATATTATGAATCATCCTTTGACTTTTGTATGCATGGTACTATGAATATGTTTTACAAATTTGTTGAAGTACACACACTGTCTCTGCTGAAACATGCAAGACAGTATAACCGGCTTCATGAGGTGGTTGGACTGGCCGTGCGGTATGATCGCCTTGTGTGTGGCGGTATGACCGAGCGGTCTAACCGGCCGTGTGTTGGCGGTCTGACCAGTCACGGTCTAACCGGGTCATGTTGAGCGATCAAACTAGTAGGTGGTCAGACCGGCTCCATAAGAGCGGTATGACCAAACCCTTGCAGTCCGACCAAACATTAGCTGTTGGTTGCCTTTTTCAAAGAGCTATTTTTCTCTGATTTCATTGTGTGGTTTTCTCTGACCCTGTGTAGGTGGTCTGACGAATAGTGGTTGTAATGGCTAGTTTTCTGGCCGTTACAGAGGAGGTGATAATATCGGTCATTAGTTGGAGGTAGTACCGGCCTTAGGCTGATTTTGCTGATTTCTTACTCCAATGGCTGATGGTATGGGGTATAAATACCTCTTGTGGCCAGTTGGAGAGAAGTTATTGCTGCCCTATTCTTTATTCTTGAGCTAAGAGCAAGCTCTCTTACCTCTTATGTGCATGTGTTGTACTTAGTGAGTTTGGAGAGAAAAATCCTTATACATGTGTTTTACTTGGTGCTGGATTTGTATCCATTGACCTTTGGCATTTGATTCATTTAAGTGAGCATCTTCAACTTGTTACTCTTTCAAGTTGCAACTTCTAGACAACGTGGAGGCGTTATTGGTCCGGTGATCTTCTCAAGAAGCTTGTGAGAAAACCCGAAGTATTGTGAAGGTTGGAGCTCACCCACCTGGAGCGAAAAAAGATACCACCAACGGAAATCGTGGTGTTTGGCTTAATTTGTGGTGTTAGCCCAATTCATTTGAGCTTACCTCAATGTGGAATATGGGAGACCAGCAAGTCTCCGAACACCATGGTAAAAAGAGACCATGTCAATTATGGTTTGCTTCTTTTTGCTCACTTATATCCTTGCAATTATATTCATAGAATTGAATTGATTGCTTGTCACCGTAGAATTGCAAATCTTAATATAGATTTAGGGTGTTGGTGCACTTAAGTGAAACTAGATGTTTTAGGCCTTCATTGTGCAAAACTGACTTGATTTACACTTCTGCATATAAACTCGGTTCTACCCAAAGAGAACTTCAAAAAATGTCTACTCACTCCCTCTAGTCAGCCTCTTCGACCTTATAATGTGAAGTGTGAGATAGAGGGATGTCCTTGCCAAGTCCATGCATACCAACATATGTGGTACACCCATTGGAAGAGCTCCATAGTCATTCCGCCACTGGCATAGCGATAGAGTCTATGCAATCCCACAGAAATATGTCTTTAGACTTTGTTGCAAATGTCATGTATGAAAACATTGTGGACAACCTGGATTTTCAGCCCCGTTCCATTATTCTTGTGGTAGAGCAGAGGTTCTAGTATACAATAAAATACGCTAAGGCTTGGATGGCAAAGCAGAAAGCACTTGAAACAAGGTTTGATACATTCGAACACTCTTACCACAATCTGTCTGGTTTGCTCTAAGTCATACAACAAAGGTCCATCACACCTTGCCTACCACACACTTCATGTGTCTCAAGTCCATCGCCCACATCCAAAAGGTCCTATAAATAGTCCCACAAAGAGAACCCACTCCTCCAATCACAACATAGTGGATAGGGTGGATAGCTCAAGGTGTAGGAAGGGACAATGGGCACATACTGTGTTTTGAGGTCGTGACCCTTAGACCTCAACCCCCAGGCCTCAATCTACCGCTCGAAATCAAGGAGTTTTACACCCCTAAAAATCCCTTCTGCGACTACCCACACATTCTCAAGGCTTGGCCGCAATGCAAGCACAAACTTGACGCCATGGTCCAGTTTTTGACAATGTGGGGAACCCATGACATCAATTCTTTCACTTCCCTTTGTTCATAGTAAAAGCTTCATTTCCTATCTACACATCCACACTATCTAAATCCATCTAGAAGAGTTGTGGGAAGAGCTCCACATCGACAAGACCATCAATGATGAGCTTAGCAGGCAAGATTAGGGAGGCAAACAATAAGGAGGTGGTCTACCTCAGCGGCAACTACCACCCCATATTGCTGTTACGCTAACCTGAGCTACAATTGCGCCTGCCACTACCATGACAACTAGCCACATCAATGCTGCCCTGATGACCACCATTCCATGTGGGTGCCCTACGGTATTCCATTTTCGCCTTAGGGGTGTTCGCCCATAAGCCCTATTAGATCTACAACTACCATATCATTTACATTCCACAAGCCACACATGTAATTTACATGTAGTTTGGGTTGACGGTTCGTGCATGTTGCCATTTGTATCGTAGAAGTAGTGAGGCAAACTATGCACCTAACCAAATCTTACTAAGTCGTGTAATTCGTACCTTCATTATGAAGAGTTATGTCGTCGGGCTTGAAATAGTTTATTTAAATAAAAATCATTATTGTAACCTGAGGCACACTAGTAAATTCTTTCTTTAATTGTTAGCTATTATTTCAAAACTACTAAAGCCAAAAAAAAATGCATGAATTATTCATAAATAATTACATTTTCTAATTAATAAAAAATATATTATTTAAAAATTCAAAAATAACTTTGTCACTATTTCAATTGGCGACAGAGTTTTTGTCACCATTTGAATTGACCACAGGGCCTCTGTCACTAATACAGTTGGGGACAAAGACTCTGTCGCCAATTCAGTTGACGATAGGATCTCTGTCGCCAATTGAATTGATGATGGGGCCTTTGTCATCAATCTATTTAGTGACACAGACATGCAGACTGCTATGCATAATTTTACGTAGGATTGTCGTCATTTCAAATACGACAAAGGTACAATAGGTTATTTATGTAAGTTTTTAGTGATGATATATTAATATAATATTAATAAAAAAATTATTTAAAAAAATTCAAGTGGACAGAGGGCTCTAGACCGTTTTGTTCATTCAGTCGGTCAGTCCTAGTATATTCTTCCAACAACCAGTAAAAAAAAAATAGGCAACCACCACTACTTTTTGTCGGCTCAAGTCACTCAGTGACCACCGCTATCGACTCAATAATCACGGCTAGCTGGCTAGCTGTTTGCAATTGTGCATGCCTGATTAATTCAGAGATTAGTCATGCACCGATCGTGGGTTAGCTCAGGACGCACGCGCTTCACGCACAGTCGTGTGGCTCAACAATGGAGACGACGTATGGATGCTTCGTGGAATGCTTGCTGTATGTGCACGCCACTCCCACTCTGTTATTGCTCATGTTGTGGTATGAGCCTGCAGCTAGTGTGCATATATATATACATGCATATATTCATATATACACATATAATACACACATATATACATACGGGAACATATAGTATGTACTCACATTTATGGTGCACTCATCATCCACTCAAATTAAAAAAAGTTATAAAAAGTTCTGAAAAAATTATAGATGTACTTCATGGTTTTTCCTATCCATATATAAAATTCCAAGTTCAAGTTAATTCTGTATTAAGAGTTCAAAAGCCCTAAGGAAGCTTTATTTCAAATTTCATCAGTAAGTTGTGGTTTAAAAGTTATGTCTATTTTGGTTTGCTCAAACTGTAGTTCTCAGTTCTGATATGAGATAAATGTACTATCGTCATGGAAATTACATTAACATCAATTTATCGGTAGTACCGTACTTTGATTAGAGGTAGTACTCATCTAGCTAGCTGTCAAGACTCATTTAGCTTGTTTTTTATGGAGCTTTCTTTATAAGTGCTTATTGCTTCACAGAATTATTAGAGGAAAGAGTTTTGAAACTTATAAAATAATTTTTTTAAAAGAAACTCTTATTTATAAGACTCTATTCAACCCTTCTTGTCGTATGACTACACTAACTGCCACCACAAGCGAGAACTCAGCGATTAGTAATTTTCTTGAGCAGTTGATTGCGCGCATGGCGACCGTCGTTCGGCGCAGCCTGATTTGGACGTTCGTGGCGTCCCATGCAGCTTTGCATGATCTAGTACTACAGCAGTACTATATCGATATGCTTAGTATACATATAGCAGTATATGCTTCCGCGAAGACTGGCGTACGAATACGTCAACGTTAGATCGGTTGCATATGCATGCATTATTAGCTCCTGATGCCTCTTTAATTGATTCGATCGTTTAGCTGTTTGTTGTTTGCTTCGTCTGATAATCTCCTCGCAGGTGTGGCTGGAATCTGCCGATTAATTGTTCGAGACAATTTATCAGAACGCGTATAAACTCAGTATTCGCGGACCGCGATCTGCTTTAGTACTCCAGTGCCAAATTATCCCAGTGTAATTATCTCCTCAAAAAAGGTCCATCACAGAAACAATATGTTAATTACAAACTTTACCAGAAGATAAATACAGTAAAAATAATCTAATGATATAAAATTTATAACTAACAGCAAGTTACTCATTGTATTTCAGAAATACACAAGAAAAATATAGTAAAAAAGTCGGTTGATTGCGCGAACGACTTACTGTTATGCTTGATGAAGAATAGGAAGCAGCGCATGCTCGTTGCAGTGTAAAATGTAGATAAAGCAGTGAAGCGAACTATCGCGCACATGTGCGCTATCCAAAAACCTTATTGTTGCCATGTGTAGGTACTCTCTGCGGCAATGGCTCAAAGATAGCCGCTTTCTTGCCTTCCCGGTGCACGCCGAGAAGAAACGCCGATGAGGTTAGGGCGCTCAACACTCGGTATAAATTCACCAGAGAGAAAGAAGATCATGTGAGAAAGAAATGGAGTAGTTTAGTCTACCAAGTCTGGACGTCACCAAGTCTTTTATAGACATGCAAATTATTCTCCAGTAACTGACGCCATTAAATTGAAATTATCTATTGGCAACTGCTAAATTATTCACTGGTAACTATTAACATTCAAACCAAATAATGACAATTAAGCAGTTTCATGATCAGTTAAAATGACAGAGATGATGGCATGATTCAACAAAATAAAAGATAGATTTAAAGTGCCAGGAGATGCGCTATGACATGACACATTCGCTCGTCGCAAGTCACAAGTCACGCGATTTTCACGTGAATATACGTGAATATGCGCGTGCGTGAGCCAAAGTCCTCTTGAGTCTTGATGTCATCCTCATGCCATGTGTTACATATTTCAATTAGTGGTAATGACTCCGCCTTATAAATTACATTTCCAACACTTAACTAGGTAATATGGTAATAAACCATGTATGATTTGGAATTTTTAAAGGAAATGAGCCTGAACTCATGTGCCAATTTTCAACAATCCCCTACCAATTCCAAAGCAAAAAGCGGAAAAGAGACAAAGATTGTTGTACTGGAGTGTTGTTAATATACCGGTCTGATGATGTAAGTCTCGTATGGGTAGAACTTACACCTAGGTTAGCAAGATTTATTTTCTCACAACTGATGAATGGACTGTGCGTTGAATTCACAGCTTTTCGTGATTAGACTTCACTTGAAATATCAACTAATACTAGTCTACCAATGAACCATGCCTAAATAGAGTGTTATATGATCATGCTTCCTTATCTGCTTATGAGATTTCTAGAGAATACCCTATTCTCATGAACTGCGACCTCTTAGTTATACTCAAGTAGGTGTATTCATTTTAGGTATTCTATAGGCCAATATATTTTCCCCTTATTTGAACACTAGAATACAAAGTTTTAAGCCAACTTTCCATACAATTGAGAGTAATCTATTAGAACATGGAGACAACGAATATGTATTCTCATGTTACAACATTAACTTATTTTTTCTATTACTTAAGTCACGGGATCTCCGATCAAGAAGATATAGGTTACCATTGTGATGTAACTCAAACAGGCCTCATTCCCATGCCCATAGATGCAATGACCCTGGTGTCTTGCTCTGTTAACCCCACTATCTGGCTTATGTCTACTACCCCGATTTTGCTACTGTGTCGTCAAATCAGTTAAACTTGGTGTGAACTATGCATATTCTCGATCACTTCATTCCCTTGTGGCGATCGATATCAACGAGGTCGAATGACACGGGCGGGCGTGGCCAATGTAAAGGCTACACTGTCAATGGCCTCATAGACCCACGAGGCTATGGATAATGCCAACGCCAACACCCACATCTACATCAATCATTCATCACATGCATGGAGAACGTGAAGTAAAGACTAAAGATGACGACCAATGCACAACTTAATCGGAGGTATTCTATGGGTTCACCTCGCGGATGTAATTAACCAAGAGCTTTACGAGGCCTCGGGAACCAGGAGATTACATCGCTTATGTCAGATCTACTGTGCAAAGCAGGCCATGGAGCGCATATATATAATGGGAATTTGTAATTTTGTTATTCTCAAATGAATAAATAAAACATATGTTTTCCCTACCTTTCGTGTGTTTATTTATTTTCATATACTTTAGTACACTGGCACGCCCGCACCTTATACACCAAGGCAAGAACTCCAAGAGCGATTTCTCGCGTCAAACATTAGGTTCAGGTATTTTGTTTTTCTGCAATTGTATATTGACCTTTTTCAAACATCCCCAAATTCACATAAAATTGATATTAAGTTTTCTCTCTTTCCATCCCTCGTATAGAATAATCTCGTAATTACTCTGTTTAGGATAAAAGTTGCTATCAATAAAACTTCCCCCACCATACCTTAGTCATATTGGCACTCTCTCACATAGTATTAACCAAGTCTGCTAGCATCTGGTTTTTCCTCTCATCTACCCCGATTGTTAGTATACGAGATGAAATCATGAAGAATAATTATGAGCATGAGCACAAAGATTTAACATGGAAAACTCTTGCGAGAAAAAAACCACAAACGCATAATCGGTGAAATCATTATATGAAGAAAAATTACATAACGCTCTTGGCGTATTACATGTGTAGATAACTTAAACTATGCACTCTCTATCATAAGGCTTGCAGGGGGTATAAATAGACTTAGGAACATGAGTACCGAACGAGGAAGGAATAGAGTCCTAATTGGCAATAAAATAGAGATCTACTCGAAAATTAGAACAATAATATGCTCGGAGACAGGAATAACACCCCACTTGAAGATAGAACAGAGTCTCAGAAGATGACGGTGAAGAGTTGTAGTTGAAAGTACCTCGAGTAGCCACGTCTAACTTCAGTCGGTGCAAACATCTTTGGACATTATGTTTGGTGTAAGTCAGTCCAAAGTCCATCACGAACACGAAAATGATCCTAATCATAATCACCGATTAGTTCGTATCACCGATCAGCTATACTTGTCAGAATATATCCTTTTAAGTGAAACATGATCGGATTCTTCGAATGGTCGGATCTCAGTATAGAGCTGATGGGGCATCTTTAATCCTCCAAGTTGGCATGTGTGTAGATGTAGTTTGTGGCCACGTTGGAAGGAGAATGTATCAAGACTTAAGCATGGATGCTTGATGATTGCGCGTAAATTTGCAGGAGAATGTAACCACCCGTAAGAAGATTGTAAGATGATGTGCTTGCAATGTAGGATTGACTCATTAAGTAGGTGTTTGAGAACATGACATATACTCTTGTGTGTTCGAGTACCTGTTTAGTAATCTCGAGTTGGAGATGGTCGATCTGTTATCGTCTACTGATCTATCATTGTGGAGAAGCTTCCTGTCTGGAATATGTACATACTTAAATGGTAGTAGGTTTCGTTGTTAAAACAAAGGCTCGGCGGTAGGTTTCTCTAACGTCTGAATACTGATACAGTGCTACTTGATTTTTTAGCAGCGCGATGTTTCTGAACGCCTTCGCGCGTGGCATTGGTTGTTGGACGATTCTGAGCTCTAGTGAAAAAGTGGCCAGAGATTTCTGTTTGCACTGCATTTTTGTATTGCGCGCGATATTCTAAGATATGGTTACTGCCTTACTGGGAGGATCATCAGAGCGCTATATATACTTGTCTACCGTCGCAGTATCCATTATGCAAACTTGCTGAAGGATTAGCGATCTATCCCTTTCTCTCCCAAGATGCCTGACGTGAGTAATTCCGTATTCGCTTTTCTTCTGTTCCTGTTGATATATATGCAGTGACTGCGAAATTTACAGATTTGAGGAAACGTTAGGGTCTCCCGTCATTTGTTTTGCATGGAACAAAATCCTTAATTTCCTACAGCAATACGTAGAGTCGTAAGTAGATCTGCTGTTTTATGTACCAGGATAAAAAACTGATCATTGAGTTCGACCTCGCCTGCGCAACGTGCTGCACCAAGATTCAAAAGGTCCTCTGCAAAATCAAAGGTAAAGGCTCCTATTCCTTTCCGAATATAGTTTATGATTTTCCTCAAACAAATAAACTGCTTAGTTTCTTCATCGTTTTTTTAAAATGACTTATCGATATTTCGTTCGTACAAACACTCACGCTAATACTAAAAATTATCAGCTATAGCTATAAACTGTAGCAAAAAATAACGTATCCAAAGTGGCTGGCCGGCCAATCTTGCACGTTAGCATCCTGTAATCCTTACTGTGCGTATGCTCAGTTCCCGTTGGACACGAATTAAATGTTCCATAGAGTATTATAACCGATGCCACTACCACATTGACGTTGATCAGACAAAGAGAACATCAAGAACATCTCTTACGACGCCAAGAAAAACGAGGTCACCATCACTGGCTCGTTCGACCCTGATAAGCTGTACCACAAGCTGACATGCAAGGCGGGTTGTTGTATCAAGGGCCGTAAGAAGGAGGAGCCGAAGAAGGACGAGCCGAAGAAGGACGAGAAGAAGGAAGAGCCTAAGGTGGCGGCCACGGCGAATGCGACGGTGAACCTGCAGTACGCGCAGGTGTGCGTCAGCTGCTACCCATATCCGTGCCACTGCCAGACGAAGCAATGCCCCCCGACATGGAATACCTGCGTAGGGCTGCCACACTACGGGGGTGACGTCGGCGGGTGTTATCCGCCGCAGCCGCAGATCTGCGGGGGTGGCGGCGGCAGGACGTGGCCGATCCGCTGCCCCGGGCTGTCGTGCAGAGGCTGCAACGGATGCCGGGTGCGGCACGAGCAGAAGTACGAGTACCACGAGTACCCACCAAGTGCGTGTATCGTCATGTGATCCACTGATGTTTACACCTGCGGCTCCTACATCACTGTGTGTCTGTCTATCCGGGCCGAATTGCTGCATATGTGTGTGTGTGTTTTCCCAATCTTTGATTCGACATCGTCACCGTTTGTACGTCTTTGTTGCGTTCAGGCCGTGTGTTGAGCCTCACAGCAAAACAAAGGCTTACGTGCATGCTTGTAATTTTCCCGTTCCAAAATTAATAAGAAAAAAAGAGCTTGATTGATCGCGATTGGATGTTTCGATGTTCCCTGCGTCGATGATAAATCCAGCAGCGTATAGGAAAAACTCGGTGAAAATACCGAGCCAACGGAGGTGAACTTTCAGAATAAATCTGCACAGATTACCGTCTGCAAATGAGTGCAGGCAGCTAGCCTGACTGTCAGGGTGACTGGCTGCATGCCGAAATCAAACTACTCCAACAATATTTTCATCTCTCTTTTCCCATCCACTGTTGAAAAAGGACAGGCACGTTAGCAAGCAACCAGCTCACCATCAGAAGATGCTCTCCGACTAGTCTTCCTTGCCTCTGCAGCTCAGCTGGCTACTGTATAATACCCGCCCATTGCCTCTGCAGCTCAGCTGGCTACTGTATAACACCCGCCCATGCAATGTGGCGGTTGGTGATGACTCGATCGGTGGTGTTGATACAATTGCTTTACTAAAACAGATGTATCGCCGATTCCTAAGATCGGCGGTTGGTGATTGCGAGTACATGTGTGCGCCAGCTCTCTAGGGGCATCTATCGTTTGACCATTGTTCGCGTGCATGCACAGCCTGATCAATTCGACATCGATCGTCGGTGGCAGCTCGTGCAAAGACGGGTGACCAAGCGCCCCGTTGAAGCTGTACGTCACTTGGTCTCCAACAGAAGTTGAACTAATTGGTCAGTTAATGGAGTTAAGATATTGGCAAGCAGCTCTCTGCTGTCAATCTGTTTTGGAGGCTTGCAGCTTGCTTAATTGGTTCATCATCAGGTGCAGACTTTTCTGACCATTTGGTTACATTTACAACAAACAACTACGTACTACTACCCTGATTGTTCACTCTCGCAAGCTGCGACGCAAAGCGATCTATAGCATGATACCATCAATCAAGCTCCATGCACCGACCACCTAGAGTTACAAGAATTCATTACGATTTGTCCACACCAAACTGTCCAAAATACCACCGCAAATAGCTCTAGGACGCACAAAGACCAAGGTCCTGTCACTTGTGTAACGCTTCGGAGCAGGTTCGGTGGTTTTCAATAGCAGCAGTTTCTGGACCTACTACCATGTTTTCTTAGACTATAATGCCATTAGACAGACGGACCACATGTTCTGGACTTCGATGACTCTTGCTTGGCGCAGAAGGCTGCTGTTTGGAATCACGTACTACAAAAAATAAGAGATTAGGTTTTGAGCACGTTAATGTGCTGGGAGATTCTTCCTTACCGACTATGCATTATTTTGTTCTTTCTTGCTGATATATATATATAGGTCGATCGTAACTTAATACTCGATTAGCACGATTACAGTGGCTGACAGCTTGGGGCAACTGTGAAAACCTGCTGAAGTGTATTAGCTCCCAATTATTCTCTCTACCATGGCTGCTGAGAAGGCGAGTCCCTGTCCAACTTGGCTTTCCATGGTTTTCGCCCTGCTATAACTTTAATGAATTGTTCCCTATGAAACAAAATGCGTATGCGTCACAGATTATAACTCACAAAGCTTTTGCTTTCTGCTGCTTTTACAGGTGTCCACATTGATCATTGCAGTGAACCTCGATTGCGAAAAGTGTGACAAGAAGATTAAGAAAGTCCTTTGCAAACTCCAAGGTATTTATACAAGTGTTCAACCACTTGATCATGTAAATCATGTAAGTTAATTTCAGGCCATGGAGTTATGTAAATGGCCTCATTACGTTTCTTTTTCTTTTTAACTTCCATGCAACGTCAGAGAAGGAGAACATCCGGAACATCAGTTTCGACACCGAGAAGAACACGGTCACCATCTCCGGCCCGTTCGACCCGGAGAAGCTCTCACAGAAGCTAAGGTGCAGAGCCTGCGAGGCGATCAAAGACATCAAGGTACAAGAAGAGAAGAAGCCCGACGACAAGAAGCCCGATGACAAGAAGTCTGACGACAAGAAGAAGTCCGATGACAAGAAATCCGAAGAGAAGAAGTCGGATGACAAGAAGTCGGACGACAAGAAGTCCGGGGACAAGAAATCGGAAGACAAGAAGGGTGAGGACAAGCCAAAGCCTAAGGAAGAAACCAAAGCAGCCGCATCGTCGTCGACGACGGTGAACCTGCAGTTCACGCACGCGTGCAGCATATGCTACCCGTGGCCGTGCGGCGACCCGACCCACTGGGGCGCCCAACCCCAGCACCCTCAATGGCCATGCGACGGGATGCCGCCGTTGCCTGCATTCCCAGGCCATCACCAGCACCCACCATGGGCGCCGGTCACTCCGAAGAGGACATGTGGAGGCCCTTCGTACTGCGGAGGGTGCGGCTCGTGCCGCGGCGGCGGAATGCACGGGTGGCCGGCGATGCCGCCGCCGCCGATGTGCTGCTCTGGGCCGTCGTCGTGCAGAGGGTGCAAGGGTTGCCGGATCGTCCAGGAGGGAAAGTTTGTCTACGAAGAGTACCCGCCGGGCGCGTGCGTCGTCATGTGATTCTGACTGGAGATGATGTTGGATCTCTCTGCAATTTTTCCCCCGGTAATAATAAGTGTTTGATTCGCCGTACTTTCTGCCTTGTGCGTCTGCTGTGTCTGTATCAAGTTGTTTAATTTGCCATCATCAAATGTACTCTATTTCGTCAGAGCTGTTTGTACGAAAAAAAATGGCTTAGGTGTACCTGAAATGAATGCATGTATCTGAAAGTGGACAGGTCGGCCTGAGAGACCAAATAATTCAGGTAGTCATGGAGAAGAAACGATAATGCAAGAGGTGGTTGAATTGATGTGAAAATTCATGCTCCATACCATATTCCATGTCAGATGCATCATGTATGCTACATGAGTCGAGAAGCAGCTTAGGGAAAGCACAGAAAATAATATGAAAAGCAAACTAGGTTGTTGGCAAGGCAAGCTTCTCACTATTGGGGGGAGACTGATTCTTTTGAATTCTAGTCTAGCCAATGCTCCTCTTTATATGTTGTCTTTCTATAAACTACGTGCGGGGGTTAGGAAAAGCATGAATTTCTTTAGAAAGAGACTGTTATGGCAGCAGGACCAGGGCATTAGAAAAATGCACTTGGTAAGTTGGCCTGTAGTCTGTCTTCCAAAGGACCAAGGGGGTCTAGGAGTGTTAGATATGGATACTATGACCAATGCTTTGTTAGGAAAATGGCTATGGAAAGTTGAAACAGCAAATGGGCTGTGGCAAGGCATGATACAGAAAAAGTATTTATCTTCCACTACTATCACTCAACTAAAGTGTAAAGTTGGTGATTCTCACTTTTGGTCAGGACTGCTGAAAATTAAAGAGCAGTTCTATTGTTTTTGCAAGAGAATTATTGGGAATGGGGAGAGGACTCAATTCTGGGAAGATGTTTGGCTTGGCAATTCTTCATTAGCAAACAGATATCCCAGATTATATGGCATAACCTTTAGTAAACACATTACTGTTGCTGAAGTGATGAATGAGGGTTGCGGCACAATCAAGCTCAGAAGAACTCTCTTTGGTGAAACTGAACATATGTGGAAGAGGCTCCAGGTGTTATGCTCCTCTATATTTTGGTTTCTTTGTAAAGTTGTTCTATTACATAATTTATGCTATGACTATGAGAGAGCATTCCTTTCTCACCAGCGCGATGAAGGGGTCATGGTAACACCATGTATCACAACAAGATGAGTTCATAACCTTTCTGTTAGAAATAATAACCCCGTGCCATCTCCTTTTTCAGTCCAAATTGACAATAGTCCAATCAGCCCTTTTTCAGACCGAGGTGACAGCGCACTGCCACCACCTTTTTCAGCCCAAAGTGACAACACTATGATCAACCCTTTTTAGACCGAGGTGTCAGCACACTACCACATGCTTTTTGGACCAAAAAGATCGCACCTTGCCTGCCACACACTCCATGTGCCTCAAATCTGTCGCCCACATCCGAAAGGTCCTATAAATAGTTCCACAAAGAGAACCCACTCTTCTAACGACAACATGGTGGATAGGTTGGATAGCTCAAAGCATAGGAGGGGACAATGGGCACAGACTATGTTTTAAGGTTGTGACCCTTAGACCTCAACCCCCAAGCCTCAATCTACCGCTCGAAATCAAGGAGTTTTACACCTCTAGAAATCCCTTCTGCGACTACCCACACACCCTCAAGGCTTTGTCGTAATGCAAACACAAACTTGATACCATGGTCCAGTTTTCGATAATGTGGGGAACCCAGGATATCAATTCTTTCACTTCCCTTTGTTCATGGTAAGTAATTCATTTCCTATCTACACTTCCACACATACATTGCTTGTATACACCTCATCTTCACTGTAGACTGCGGATTGCAAGTTCACTAAGTGGGTGGATCAACCGTATCCAATACCTACCTGGGTTTACATCCACACTCTCTAAATCCATCTAGAAGTGTTGCGGGAAGAGCTCCACATCAACAAGATCATCAATGATGAGCTTAGCAGGCAAGATTAGGGAGGCAAACAATGAGGAGGTGGTCTACCTCAGCAGCGACTACTACTCATACTACTGCTACGCCAACCCGATCTGCAATTGCGCCTGCCACTACCATGACAACTAGCCACATCAACGCTGCCCTGATGACTGCCACTCCATGTGGGTGCCTTACGGTGTTCCATTTTTGCCTTAGGGGTGTTCGCCCATAAGCCCTATTAGATCTACAACTGCCATGTCATTTACATTCTACAAGCCACACATGTAACTTACATGTAGTTTGGGTTGACGGTTCACACATGTTGCCATTTATATCATAGAAGTAGTGAGACAAACTATGTACTTAACCAAACCTTATGAGTCGTATAATTCGCATCTTCATTATGAAGAGTTATGTCAAGTTTGAAATAGTTTATTTAAACAAAAATCATTAATGTAACCTGAGACACACTAGTAAATTCTTTCTTTAATTGTTAGCTATTATTTCAAAACTAGTAAAGCCAAAAAAATGCATGAATTATTCATAAATAATTACATTTCTAATTAATAGAAATATATTATTTAAAAATTTAAAAATAACTTTATCGCTATTTCAATCGGTGATAGAATTTTTTTGTCACCATGTGAATTGACCACAGGGCCTCTACCGCTAATACAATTGGGGACAAAGACTGTGTCGCTAATTCAGTTGACAACAGGATCTCTATCGCCAATTGAATTAATGATGGGGTCTCTGTCGTCAATTCATTTAGCGATAGAGACATGCAGACTGCTATGCACAATTTCACGTAGGATTATCGTCATTTCAAATATGGCAGAAGTACAATAGGTTATTTATGTAAGTTTTTAGTGATGATATATTAATATAGTATTAATAAAAAATATTATTTAAAAAATTCAAGAGGACAGAGGGTAAGATAGAGAGGGCTCTAGACCGTTTGGTTCATTCAGTCGGTCAGTCCAAGTATATTCTTCCAACAACCAGTAAAATGATAGGCAACCACTACTACTTTTTGTCGACTCAAGTGACTCAGTGACCACTGCTATCGACTCAATGATCACTGCTAGCTAGCTAGCTGTTTGCAATTGTGCATGCCTGATTAATTCAGAGATTCAATGATCGTGGGTTAGCTCAGGACGCACGCGCGTCACGCACAGTCGTGTGGCTCAACAATGGAGACGACGTACGCATGCTTCGTGGAATGCTTGCTGTATGTGCATGCCACTCCCACTCTTAGTCATTGCTCATGTTGTAGTATGAGCCTGCAGCTAGTGTGTGTATACATATACATACACACATTCATATATACACATATATACACATACAAACACAGGAACATATATTATGCACTTATATTTATGGTGCACTCATCATGCACTCAAATTAAAAAAAGTCATAAAGATTCGGAAATAATTATGGATGTACTTCATGGTTTACCCCCACATATATATATAAAATTTCAAGTTTAAATTAATTCTATGTTAAAAGTTCAAAAAGAGAGAGAAAATAATGACAGATTTGAACTCTTAACGTTTGTCAGAATTTTCTCTTTTTTGGTACTCTTAACAAAACATAAAATGAATTTGAAATTGAAAGTTTATACATAGGTTGAGTAGACTATGAAATACATCTAGAAATTTTTTCATGACTTTTTAATTTGAGTTCACAATGAGTGCACCATAAGAGTGAGTGCATGTTAGAAATTGGCCCATATTAGCAAGGCTCATTTCCTTAATTCCAAAGCATGCATAGTTTAATACCATATTGCTAACGCAGGGTGGGAGAGACCAATTTATAAGGTGGAGTCCCCACTACTCTTTGAATATGGATAAAGATGGCATGAGGAGGGATCTGGCTAATCTACAGCGTGCTCGCGCGTGTTTTCGCGTATTTTTTGCATGAAAATCACGTGACTTGGCAGACTAAATCCATCTTTATTTTTTGCTAAACTTTGCACCACTCTCTCTGTTTGAATGAGATTCAAACGTTTGAATTTCAGGCTTTATTGGGGTGTTGATGACAGGCAGTTACCAGTGGATAAATAGTTATTTTAATCATGTCAATTATCAGTCTATCTATTTATATGCCTGGAGATGTCCAGAGTATGTGAGAGAATCTCACTGTCTCCATTTCCTTCTTCTCTGCGATCTTGTGCTTTTATACTGTGCTGTCTGAACTTTGCCAACCTTTCTTTTCGGCGTGCACCTGGAAGGAGGGAGAGCGGCTATCTCCGAACCATTGCCGCAGAGAGTACCTGCACGGGGTGGCAATAAGGTTTCTGGGCAGCGCACATCTGTGCGACCGCTCACTTCACTGCTTCATCTACATTCTATACTGCATCAAGCATGCACTGCTTCCTATTCTTCATTAAGCCTAATTGTAAATCATTCACGCGTTTGTTCAACTTTGATACTATAATTACTTGTGTATATTCTGAAGTATAATGAGTAGCTTGTTGTTAGTTGCGAGTTTTGAATCACTGGTTTATTGTATTTGTCTTCTAGTAAAACTTGGAATTAAAATATTGCCCACATTTTCAACAGTGCATACTATATGTTCCCTATACACACGCACACACATATGTGTGTGTATGAAGCATATCTAGTGCTAATGAACATTTGAATGCTAAGGTGCTAATGCTAACCAGTAGCGTCAGATCTATCCCAAACGGCTCGGATCAAGGCGGGTGGGAAGCCCCTACCACTTACGTAGTTTTGCGATAACCCCCTACGCGTCCGCAACTTTTCATGACAAACTCCTCCGCCCAATCGCCTAACTCTCTCTCGTATCCCCCTTCATGTGTCTCCTCCTCATGCTCCCTACCATAGCCGATGCGCTTACACCGGACGGTCAGGAGTTGTTGGCCTTCAAGGTTCTCGTCCTGCGGGACCCTACCCCCCAACAGCGCCATCGTCCAATGAGACCCCCTCCCCCTAGCCGCGCTTGGATACGACCAGCGCGAATTGCATGGGGCCCCTTACTGTGATGCCTCCCCCTTGTTTTCGCACCTCCAACTCGCCGACGGCCACCCATCTCCTCAGGGATTCCACCTCACCCCTCTCCACTCCAGCTCCTCGCCTCTCCCCCCCCCCCCAAATCGCCTCCACCGTCCTCCACAAATCAGATCCATCACCGCCACATCATCTCCTTGTGTTCCTCTTCCCTAGCCCCAGCGACAACTCCGGTGACTTCTTCACCATCGACAACCGCCGCCCAACGTTGTGCCCCAACAAACCTCCCTCCTCCCTGGCCCAGAAGCACCATCGCCTCCCTCAAAATTCAAGAAAACCAAGATTCAAGAAATTGCACGTTTTGGATTTCGTCTTTAAGAATTTGCAAGGAACAAAAAATTACACGAACCAACAAATTGCCCATAATTTTTTTATAAGAAATTGCAACGAAAAACCAACAATCAAAACCGCATATACAAGATTTACATTTTTTGTTTTATTTCTTGTTTAAAAAATACAAGAAATTCCAGTACAAGAAATCTGAAGAGAAAATGGGAAGAAAATTGGGAGCACTTGGGGAAGCCGGTGTAGATCCGACTGCCATGGAAAAAACATTTGTACCTGGTGACAGAGAAGAACGCTGGATTCAACCGCGTCAAACACCTCGACGACGAGGCTGACGGATGTGGCTTCCCACTGATGCGAGGATCCACATATCCACCTTCTAAGTGAGTGGCGATGATGGGCTATGCTGCACCTTCGCCTTGTAGATCACCAACGCCGTGGCCTCCCTATGCCGATGGGGGGACTCACTGTTGAGGCGGGAGGTGGAGAACTACGGTGAGTGCGGTGGAGTTTGAGCATCATGCACGATTTGGGCTAGGGATTTGGAGGAGCTTTTGGGGGATGAGAGGCTTGGGGAGGAGGTATGGGGGTCGGTGGTGGCGCTGGATTGGGAGGTGGTGGTGGGGGAGGAGGCGACGTCGGCACAAGTGGGCAGAGGCATGGCGGCGCGGATGGGCGAGGGGATGACTGAGCTGTTGGGATTGGAGAGAGGAACACTACTACAAAAAGGGTCATTACAGATGGTTCAAAACTGTCATCACAGATGGTTTTTTGAACCGTCTGAATTTATGTGTCAGTGATAATCAGATGTTATCATAGACAGTTTGTGAGCCGTCAGTGATAAATACATCACAGACGGTTTATAACTAGAACCGTCTGTGAATAACATTATCATAGACAGTTCTAGCTACCAACCATCTGTGATACTCACACATCACAGACGGTTCTAGCTAACAACCGTCTGTGATGTGTGAGTATCGCAGACAGTTGGTATATAGAACCGTCTGTGATACTTCCTCATCACAAATGGTTTCTGGTTCGAGCCGTCTCTGATAATTCTTCATAGATGGTTTATACTATAAAACCGTCTGTGGTAGTTCATTCTATACCAAATTTTTTTTTCTATTTTTCGGCTAGCCTTAGGAAATATTAACTATATCATCTGAAAACAAGCAAATACAGCAACAAACACAGCAACACATTTTTATTTTCATTAAGATTAGAACCCACCATTACAACATCACAAGATATCGAGTAGGTTACCCATAGCACTGCATACATAAGAGGACACTTACAATTTTACAAAGATAAACTTCACGGCTACAAATTTAGAAAAATGCTTACACTACATTAAACTACAATATAAAACAAGTGGTGTAGAAAAATTTTCATGTAGCAGAAACAAAAGGGCAACGAACACCATTTTTAACTTCTGTGACAAAATCCATAGCTTCTATGTTGGCCTTTCCATCTTGCCATTGCCTTGTTCATTTCCATCTTGCCATTGCCTTGTTCCTTTCCATCTTGCTTCAAGTGAAATTTCAGTTGCCCTTGCCGAATCTCTTCCCACCCTTGCCGTGCACAAACGAGTTGGAGTAGTACTAGTGGTATTTGTTCTTCGAGTAGGGAGAAGGGGTTAATAAGGGGGGAGAGGTGGGGAGAAGAACGATGCCTGCCATTTGATGCGGAGAGAACGGACGGGTGAGATCGGGATCCTGGGGGATATACCGCAAATCGGTGACCTGGCGAGACATCACAGACGGTTCGGATTACAAACCGTCTGTGATAGAGACATCACAGACGGTTCATAACAAAAACCGTGTATGATAACAGAAGATATCACAAAAACAATATATCGGTACAATATAAGTAGCTAGTATCAAAAGACAAAATAGCAAAATTTTATATGGCTTATATATACTCGTTTAAAAGGTTTTAACAAGATCTACAGATTTGCAGTTAAGGTGAAACCCAAATTCCAAAGGGAAGATCAAAAATTTTGGCAAAACCAGAAACTAAAAACTTAAAACACAAATTTAGGGATAAAGATGGCCGATTTTGAGGGTCTTAGAGGGTGACTGGCATAAGTAGGTCATTTTTTTTGGATTGGGCTCGTCGTTAGTTTTCCAACGAGTACAAGAACGTCAAAAACGGACACTGTATGCAAAAGTTATTCCCGTTTTACTGAAAGTGTTTCAAAACCGAATCCTACTCGGACTTAGAAGGAAAATTATGAAATTTTAGGGGATTACAAGACGGGAAACATATCACAGACGGTTTTTAATACAAACTGTCTGTGATAACTTCATTATCACAAACGGTTTTTAATACAAACCATTTGTAAAGTATCACAGACGGTTTAAATAAAAAACCATCTGTGATGTCTTGTATTATCACAGACGGTTCATATAAATAACTGTCTGTGAAAATACCACAGACGATTATTCGTATAAACCGCCTGTGATACTTACAGCACAGACGGTTCCTAGGAATTGTCTATGATGTAAATGTCCAGTTTAATCTTTTTTGTAGTAGTGGAAGATGAGAAAGAGGTAGGGGCATCTACGCTATGGGGATTAGGGAGAGAGAGGAAGAAGAGGAGGCGGGGGCATTTTTATGAAAAAGTTTGACCAATGAGGGGGTTTTTGACAAACGGATTAATTGGATTGGGGGGTCCACCCGCCTCCATCCGGGCCATCCGATCCAGATTAGACCCTCCACGTGAGGTTTCACACTGTAGCACTCAATTTATCATTCACACTAGATATGTTGCCATATAGGGAACGTATCCAGTGCTAATGGGTAGAGAGAGAGAGAGCAACATATATACATACCATATACTACCATATACATGCATGCATACATACATGTTTAAGTGATGAAAGAACTTCTTAGAGGCCAGATTTCATTCATCTAGGCACCTCAATAGCAAGTTCTTAATGTTTGTCTTGAGTTTGCTCAGTTTTGGCTTGAAATGAGTGAAATCTTGATAGCTTTGGTTCTAGGTATTTTGGCATAGAGTTTTACTATGGTTTAGCTTGATAGGACATGTGGGAGTTGACCAAGGTCATCTTGATCATCCTTAACCCACGAGCAAACTTTTAGTTCCGCTTTCATTTTTGGCTCAGTTTTGGTGCTATTTTCCTTAGAATGGATAAATATTGAAACTTTGGCAATGATCCTTGATATTATTGACTAGAATAGGTTTTCAAAGCCCTAAGGAAGCTTTATTTTAAGTTTCATGAGATTTGAAGTTGTGGTTTAAAAGTTATGTCTATGTTGGTTTGCTCAAACTGTAGTTCTCAGTTCTGTTATGTGATAAAGGTACTATCGTCATGGAAATTACAGTAACATCAATTTATCAGTAGTACCGTACTTTGGTTAGAGGTAATACACATCTAGCTGTCAAGACTCATTTAGCTTGTTTTTTATGGACCTTTCTTTACGAGTGCTTATTGCTTCACATAATTATTAGAGTGAAGAGTTTTGAATCTCATAAAATAATTTTTTTTAAAGAAGCTCTTATTTATAAGACTCTATTCAACCCTTCTTGCCATGTGACTACACTAACTGCCACCACAAGCGTTTCTTGAGCAGTTGACTGCGCGCATGGCGACCGTCGTTCGGCGCAGCCTGATTTGGACGTTCGTGGCGTCCCATGCAGCTTTGCATGATCTAGTACTACAGCAGTACTATATCGATATGCTTAGTATACATATAGCAGTATATGCTTCCGCGAAGACTGGCGTACGAATACGTCAACGTTAGATCGGTTGCATATGCATGCATTATTAGCTCCTGATGCCTCTTTAATTGATTCGATCGTTTAGCTGTTTGTTGTTTGCTTCGTCTGATAATCTCCTCGCGGGTGTGGCTGGAATCTGCCGATTAATTGTTCGAGACAATTTATCAGAGCGCGTATAAACTCAGTATTCGCGGACCGCGATCTGCATTAGTACTCCAGTGCCAAATTATCCCATTGTAATTATCTCCTCAAAAAAGGTACATCACAGAAACAATATTTTAATTACAAACTTTACCAGAAGATAAATACAGATACAAAACTTATAACTAACAGCAAGTTACTCATTGTATTTCAGAAATACACAAGAAAAATATAGTAACAAGTCGGTCGATAGATAAAGCAGTGAAGCGAACGATCGCGCACATGTGCGCTGTCCAAAAACCTTATTGTTGCCATGTGTAGGTACTCTCTGCGGCAATGACTCAGAGATAGCCACTTTCTCGCCTTCCCCATGCACGCCAAGAAGAAACGCCGATGAGGTTAGGGCGCTCAACACTCGGTATAAATTCACCAGAGAGAAAGAAGATAATGTGAGAAAGAAATGGAGTAGTTTAGTCTACCAAGCCTGGACGTCTCCAAGTCTTTTATAGACATGCAAATTATTCTCCAGTAACTGACGCCATTAAATTGAAATTATCTATTGGCAACTGCTAAATTATTCACTGGTAACTGTTAATATTCAAACCAAATAATGACAATTAAGCAATTTCATGATCAGTTAAAATGAGAGAGATGATAGCATGATTCAGCAAAATAAAAGATAGATTTAAAGTGCCAGGAGATGCGCTATGACATGACACATTCGCTCGTCACAAGTCACGTGATTTTTCACGTGAATATATGTGAATATGAACGTGCGTGAGCCAAAGTCCTCCTAAGTCTTGATGTCATCCTCATGCCATGTGTCACATATTTCAATTAGTGGTAAGGACTCCGCCTTATAAATTACATTTCCAACACTTAACTAGGTAATATGGTAATAAACCATGTATGATTTGGAATTTTTAAAGGAAATGGGCCTGACCTCATGTGCCAATTTTCAACAATCCCCTACCAATTCCAAAGCAAAAAGCAGAAAAGAGACAAAGATTGTTGTACTGGAGTGTTGTTAATATACCGGTCTGATGATGTAAGTCCCGTATGGGTAGAACTTACACCTAGATTAGCAAGATTTATTTTCTCACAACTGATGAATGGACTGTGCATTGAATTCATAGCTTTTCGTAATCAGACTTCACTTGAAATATCAACTAATACTAGTCTACCAATGAACCATGCCTAAATAGAGTGTTATATGGTCATGTTCGCTTATCTACTCATGAGATTTCTAGAGAATACCCTATTCTCATGAACTACGACCTCATAGTTAGACTCAAGTAGGTGTATTCATTTTAGGTATTCTATATGCCAATATATTTTTTCCCTCATTGGACACTAGAATACAAAGTTTTAAGCCAACTTTCCATATAATTGATAGTAATCTATTAGAACATGGAGACAATGAATATGTATTCTCATGTTACAACATCAACTTATTTTTTCTATTACTTAAGCCTCGGGATCTCCGATCAAGAAGATATAGGTTAACATTGTGATGTAACTCAAATAGGCCACATTCTCATGTCCATAGATGCAACGACCCTGGTGTCTTGCTCTATTAACCCCACTATCTGGCTTATGTCTACTACCCCAATTTTGCTACTGTGTCGTCAAATCGGTTAAACTTGGCGTGAACTATGCATGTTCTCGATCACCTCATTCCCTTGTGGTGTTCGATATCGACGAGGTCAAATGACACGGGCGGGCGCGCCTAATGCAAAAGCTACATTGTCAATAGCCACATAGACCGACGAGGCTATGGATAATGCCAACGCCAATGCCCACATCTACATCAATCATTCATCACATGCATGGAGAACGTGAAGCAAAGACTGAAGATGACGACCAATGCGCAGCTTAATCGGAGGTATTTTATAGGTCCACCTCGCGGATGTAATTAACAGAGAGCCTTCCGAGGCCCCGGGAACCAGGAGATTACATCGCTTATGTCAGATCTATTGTGCAAAGCAGGCCATGGAGCGCATATATATAATGGGAACTTGTAATTTTGTTATTCTCAAATGAATAAATAAAACATATGTTTTCCCTATCTTTCGTATGTTTATTTATTTTCATATACTTTAGTACACTGGCACGCCCGCACCTTATATACCAAGGCAAGAATTGCAAGAGCGATTTCTCGCGTCAAACATTAGGTTCAGGCATTTTGTTTTTCTGCAATTGTATATTGACCTTTTCCAAACACCCCCCAAATTCACATAAAATTGACATTAAGTTTTCTCTCCTTCCATCCCTCGTATAGAATAATCTCACTCTTTTTAGTAATTACTCTGTTTAGGATAAAAGTTGCTATCAATAAAACTTCCCCCACCATACCTTAGTCATATTGGCACTCTCTAACATAGTATTAACCAAGTCTGCTAGTGTCTGGTTTTTCCTCTCAGCTACCCCGATTGTTAGTATACGAGATGAAATAATGAAGAATAATTATGAGCATGAGCACAAAGATTTAACATGGAAAACTTTTGCGAGAAAAAACCACAAACGCATAATCGGCGAAATCATTATATGGAGAAGAAATTATATAACGCTCTTGGCGTATTACATGTGTAGATAACTTAAATTGTGCACTCTCTATTATAAGGCTTGCAGGGGATATAAATAGACTTGAGAACATGAGTACCGAATGAGAAAGGAACAAAGTCTAATTGGTAATAAAATAGAGATCTACTCGAAAATTAGAACAATAATATGGTCGGAGACAGGAATAACACCCCACTTGAAGATAGAACAGAGTCTCAGAAGATGACGGTGAAGAGTTGTAGTCGAAAGTACCTCGAGTAGCCACGTCTAACTTCAGTCGGTGCAAACATCTTACGACATTATGTCTGGTGTAAGTCAGTCCAAAGTCCATCACGAACACGAAGATGATCTTAATCATAATCTCCGATTAGTTCGTATTACCGATCAGCTATACTCGTCAGAATATATCATTTTAAGTGAAACATGATCGGATTCTTCCAATGGTCGGATCTCAGTATAGAGCTGATGGGGCATCTTTAATCCTCCAAGTTGGCACGTGTGTAGATGAAGTTTGTGGCCACGTTGGAAGGAGAATGTATCAAGACTTAAGCATTGATTGTGACATCCCGACCCATGTTGGCCTATATGTGTGTGCATATAAATTTCTGGGTTAATCTCACCTTGCTAGCTTACCTTGAGAAGCACTTACATATAAGCCTAGGAGTTTCAATGGTAGCATTCCCGGTTAACCGTTTTGCGTGAAGCGAGGACGAAAGTACAAGTGGGTTATTACGTGTGCGTGACCTATCTAGAATGTGGTTAGGTTTGAGCCGGTTTGGTCCCTAGGCGGTTTTGACAATAAAAGTAGGTGTTTGAGAACATGACATATACTCTTGTGTGTTCGAGTACCTGTTTAGTAATCTCGAGTTGGAGATGGTCGATCTGTTATCGTCTACTGATCTATCATTGTGGAGAAGCTTCCTGCCTGGAATATGTACATACTTAAATGGTAGTAGGTTTCGTCGTTAAAACAAAGGCTCGGCGGTAGGTTTCTCTAACGTCTGAATACTGATACAGTGCTACTTGATTTTTTAGCAGCGCGATGTTTCTGAACGCCTTCGCGCGTGGCATTGGTTGTTGGACGATTCTGAGCTCTAGTGAAAAAGTGGCCAGAGATTTCTGTTTGCACTGCATTTTTGTATTGCGCGCGATATTCTAAGATATGGTTACTGCCTTACTG
Organism: Dendrocalamus sinicus; assembly: GCA_036346575.1. Classification (NCBI taxonomy): domain Eukaryota; kingdom Viridiplantae; phylum Streptophyta; class Magnoliopsida; order Poales; family Poaceae; genus Dendrocalamus; species Dendrocalamus sinicus. Next base: position 808,793 of record CM070660.1, on the reverse strand, counting down.
GGAGGATCATCAGAGCGCTATATATACTTGTCTACCGTCGCAGTATCCATTATGCAAACTTGCTGAAGGATTAGCGATCTATCCCTTTCTCTCCCAAGATGCCTGACGTGAGTAATTCCGTATTCGCTTTTCTTCTGTTCCTGTTGATATATATGCAGTGACTGCGAAATTTACAGATTTGAGGAAACGTTAGGGTCTCCCGTCATTTGTTTTGCATGGAACAAAATCCTTAATTTCCTACAGCAATACGTAGAGTCGTAACTAGATCTGCTGTTTTATGTACCAGGATAAAAAACTGATCATTGAGGTCGACCTCGCCTGCGCAACGTGCTGCACCAAGATTCAAAAGGTCCTCTGCAAAATCAAAGGTAAAGGCTCCTATTCCTTTCCGAATATAGTTTATGATTTTCCTCAAACAAATAAACTGCTTAGTTTCTTCATCGTTTTTTTAAAATAACTTATCGATATTTCGTTCGTACAAACACTCACGCTAATACTAAAAATTATCAGCTATAGCTATAAACTGTAGCAAAAAATAACGTATCCAAAGTGGCTGGCCGGCCAATCTTGCACGTTAGCATCCTGTAATCCTTACTGTGCGTATGCTCAGTTCCCGTTGGACTCGAATTAAATGTTCCATAGAGTATTATAACCGATGCCACTACCACATTGACGTTGATCAGACAAAGAGAACATCAAGAACATCTCTTACGACGCCAAGAAAAACGAGGTCACCATCACTGGCTCGTTCGACCCTGATAAGCTGTACCACAAGCTGAGATGCAAGGCGGGTTGTTGTATCAAGGGGAAGAAGGACCCCCCCAAGGAGGAGAAGAAGAAGGACGAGCCGAAGAAGGAAGAGCCTAAGGTGGCGGCCACGGCGAATGCGACGGTGAACCTGCAGTACGCGCAGGTGTGCATCAAATGCTACCCATGGCCGTGCCAGTGCCCGACGAGGCAATGCAAAGAAGTGACGTGGGGCGTCCCCTCGACATGCAACACCGGCGCAGGGCACTGCGGGGGTTGCGGCTCCTGCGGGGTTGGCGGCGGCGGGTGGTGTCCGCCGCCGCCGCCGATCTGCTGCCCCGGGCCGTCACGCTGCGGGGGTTGCGGCTCCTGCGGGGATCGCGGCGGCGGGTGGTGTCCGCCGCAGCCGTAGATCTGCTGCCCCGGGCAGCCACGCTGCTGGGGTTGCGGCTTTTGCGGGGGTGGCCGCGGCGGGAGGTGGCCGATCCACTACCCCAGGCCGTCGTGCACAGGCTGCAACGGATGCCGGGTGGTGCACGAGCAGAAGTACGAGTACCACGAGTACCCACCAAGTACGTGTATCGTTATGTGATCCACTGATATTTACACCTGCGGCCTGCTCCTACATCACTGTGTGTCTGTCTATCTGGGCCGAATTGTTTTTTTTTTTTTCAATCTTTGATTCAACATCGTCACCGTTTGTACGTCCTTGTTGCGTTCAGGCCGTGTGTTGAGCTGTTCAGCCTCACAGCAAAACAAAGGCTTACGTACATGCTTGTAATTTTCCCGTTCCAAAATTAATCAGAGAAAAGGAGCTTGATTGATCGCGATTGGATGTTTCGATGTTCCCTGCGTCGATGATAAATCCAGTAGTGTATAGGAAAAACTCGGTGAAAATACCGAGCCAACGGAGGTGAACTTTCATAATAAAACTGCACAGATTAGCGTCTGGTAAGTGTGAACGGAAACAGGCCATCCTCTGCCCCAGCTTTACGAAACGGGCCAGGCAGAGCTAGCCTGAAAGATGATGATGATCAGGGGCGTAGGCATCCCAAGGCTGGGCCTTGGGCCCAACCCACTTCAAAGAAAAATCAAAGTCTTTATTGTTTAGCGCTACAGTAAAATACATTGTGTTTTTAGCTGAGCCTCAGGTTATTGACCGGACGGCTCAAGGCTCAGCTCCGCCTCTGATGATGATGATAATGATGATGATAATAATAATAATAATAATTTTAAGAAATGGGGCGGAATCATACGGCTGCAGATGAGTGCACGCAGCTAGCCTGCCTGCATGCCAAAATCAAACTCCTCCAACAATATTTTCATCTCTCTTTTCGCATCCACTGTCGAAAAAGGACAGCCACGTTAGTAAACAACCAGCTCACCATCAAAAGATGCTCTCCGACGATTCTTCCTTGCCTCTGCAGCTCAGCTGGCTACTGTATAATACCCGCCCATGCATCGTGGTGGTTGGTGATGACTCGATCGGTGGTGTTGATTCCTAAGATCGGCGGTTGGTGATTACATGTGTGTTTCTAGGGGCATCTATCGTTTGACCATTGTTCGCACAGCCTGATCAATTCGACATCGATCGTCGGTGGCAGCTCGTGCAAAGACGAGAGGCCAAGCGCCCCGTTGAAGCTGTACGTCACTTGGTCTCCAACAGAAGTTGAACTAATTGGTCAGTTAATGGAGTTCAGATATTGGCAAGCAGCTCTCTGCTGTCAATCTGTTTTGGAGGCTTGCAGCTTGCTTAATTGGTTCATCATCAGGTGTAGACTTTTCTGACCATTTGGTTACATTTACGACAAACAACTGCTACTATCCTGATTGTTCACGCTCGCAAGCTGCGACGCAAATCGATCTATAGCATGATGTCATCAATCAAGTTCCATGCACCGACCACCTGTCCTAGAGTTACAAGAATTCATTACGATTTGTCTACACCAAACTTTCCAAAATACCACCACAAATAGCTCTAGGCCGCACAAAGACTAAGGTCCTGTCACTTGTGTAACGCTTCGGAGAGGTTCGGTGGTTTTCAATAGCAGCAGTTTCTGAACCTACTACCATGTTTTTTTAGACTATAATGCCATTAGACAGCTTTCTCGTAAATCTTACTATCAAAGTATCTATATGGATGAAGATATATTCTCAAGTATTATCTATATCTCTTACACATTTTTGACATAGTAATATCGCAAGAAGCGAAGAAGAGATATCAAAACCAAACAAAAGTCAAACTCATCAATCAAAAACAAGAGAGACTCAAGATACTCACAAAGATTGATGTATTGTTTACTTTAGAAGGAAGCTTTTACCACCACTCCAACTTGGAGGATAAAGAGCACTCAAGGTACTCACTCTCAAACACTAACCTTAGAAAAAAAAAAGCATAAAAGATAAGTTAGATGGTTAACCTCACATATCTCCAACCTAACCCCTTTTATAGGAGGTCAACTAGCCACCTACACCACTTAATGGATCCTATCCACCATTATAATTAGGAAAATCCGTTAACTCCACACACATGGGTTTACTCACACAAGTTCATTTATACACGTTTTTTCACAGCGCATAAGTGTGCATTCACTAAATTCTTAACCTTAGTCCGCCTTGATCAAACCAGCTCCACCTTGACCTAAACCACTCTCCAACGTATCGTCCATGCGTCGCGGTTTTGATCCAAAATGGTTTCCGGTATTTTTGTCAAATTAACAAATACCCTTCCTTAACCCGGTCATCACCAACCACTGTAAACAATCGTTATACTTGCCACATGTAGGTGCACCACTAACTTGCCATACATCGCCAAGTCTATCCTGTGCCAGTTCTACCGAACCATAGCTCACTTGCCCCGTGCAAAGCCATATAGCGCCATTCCGCCACTCGAACTCGCCTTTAACATTTTTCGTCTTTCTTGTGCCATACTTGAGCTCACCGTCTCACCCATCATCCTTAATCATTTTGGGCCTCAACTCCTCTATAAGGCTAGCCTCGATTATCGCTATTGCCCACAGTTAATTTCAAGCGACCCTGCATATCCAAGATAAAGAAATCGTTTGCATGCATACGTTCTTCACAACTTGATCTACATTAGCCAACATTTGCATCATGCAAACTTAATCTAATGACTCAAGTCATCCAAACTCGATCCATGACTCAATTTCCTAAACCCCTGTATTTCTAGGAAGATTGAAAATACAGTGCTTAACACATCGATACTTCCACACTGCAGCACTACCGCCTTCCAAAATGGTACTGCCACATGCTGAAAACCTCACCTGTAGCTCTTTGAAAAAAACATAACGCAATTCAACCCGGTACTTCCGCACTTATATCTGCGGTAATTCCAATTTTCCTGACACTTTCAGAAGATAGCCCAAATCAAATGCAATATTTGCAAAGCCATTTCACCACTCCACAAAAATTGCAATGGTTCATCACAACATTAAGCATAACCTTCTCACATGGTCCTTCAATCTTGCTCTTGATGAACCCATTAGCAATACTCAAAAATGCATATTAGAGGTAGTTTTAGAAAAAGAAAGAAAGAATTTTACAAAGAGAGCTCTAAATAGTCAAAGAAAGTTTGCAAAGAGCTAAACATGAGCATTTGAGACAAATGGATGGAAGCTACTGAAAATGTCAATTTTTCAAAAAAAAACTTCATATCCACCAAATAAGTCAGGAAATCTCACTCTATCTCTATATAAAAGAACAATTGTTCGATTTGACCTTGATCATGGTGAGATGAGATCAAAAACTCCTAAAATAGCAAAATTTTGCGCAAAGCCCAAATCATGCTCTAGATATGTATTTTTACCAATCTTTCCCCCTTTGACAATGGAGTCATCAGATGCATGAAAGAAAACAGAGCATAAATGAAATGAAGCAGCTTTATTTTATCCATTTGAAGCATTAGGAGCTATAAAAATTATCCAAAAAGGATTTTCTAAGATTATACCAAGTTATAAAAAGTGAAAGTGCTATCTACATCATGGAAAAATATGTATAGTCAAACTAAAGCCACATAAGCAATAATTCTGAAATTAAATAGACTTTAGTATATCAAGATATCCAGAAATGAGCTAAGTCATATCAATATACTAAATGGAACCAAAAAGCTATAATTGAGCATTTCAAAATGCTACAAGTTCAAAAATGAAGCATTTTGTTCAAACACTTGATATCACATATAATTGAGCAAATTTTAGCACATTTGGCACCTTTTGAAGTTTATTTTTGATTTTAGCTGAGTTGCAATCAATTTTTTTATATAAAATCTTATTTTCTTGACCATATGCAAGATCTTAAGTCTTATGTGACCACTCCAAGCAAGAAGATTAAGAATGTGATCTTGATCATCTAAAATTTCTCTGAGTTTATGTCTGTGCAATAGCAAGCTATATCACAAAAAAAAGTTTAGTGAAATCAATTTTTCGCACAAAAAAAAATCTTGGCAGCACCTGCCACCGCGCACCGTCATCCGCCTCTGAGATCAGGAGCCACTTTCGTAGATGGGCCTGGAGTTCCTTGTATGGGCTGGTTCTTGGCCTTTTATTCGACATCCAAATCAAAGACGAATCTTCTGGCCTTCCTTCAAATTTCATGTGCGCAGCACAAATTCGTAATGGCCTAAACGTCCCATAACTCGCAAGCCCGGAAGCGACATGGCAGCCAAACGTTTTTGCAAGACAAAACGCACAGTGACAGCATGCTCTCGCTCGACAATCTACTTGCCGCCCTTATTAGGCCCCGTTTGGCACAGCTCCATCACCAGCTCTTTGGAGCTGTTTGGAGCTGTTTTATGCCAAATGGGGTAAAGCAAAATAGCTCCACCCAAGAAGTTCCTTAAAACCTGCTGAGACAAAAGTAGCTCCACTCAAGGAGCTGAAAAAAGTAACTTCACCCGACTCCACTTGTGAAGTTAAAAAAAACAACTTCACTTGTGAAGTGGAGTCGTGCCAAACGGGGTCTTAATCAAGTACCCACCGAGGCATAAGCGCCCGTGCATGCGGTGAGCTAGGTTTGCATTGAAGACTTGGCACATGCATGCGTGAGGCTTCGCATCGGTTTCCTGCAACACAAACAGACAGGTGCGAGACCACCCAAAGGAAGCAAGTCCTTGGCGACGAACCTACGCAAGTGACCCGGACGTACCTACCACGTACAGGACAAACATGGCCACCGTGCAATACAAGACACCTCGCGAAGACGCCATGGACACCCAAAGAAAAACCCCAACTCGAGGAGAACTACAACGGCACACTACACGCAGTGATCAGCTAGGAACTCGGGCTGACGAGAAAACTAACCAAAACATCCCGTGCAACCCAAGGAAACCACGCATATGCATAAACACACGATCACAATCGACGACGGCACGGTCTCCCGTATGCACACATTTCTTCACCTTCATCTCATTTGTTTTTTACTATCTTGGAAACATGTGAACCCAAGCAACAGATGTACTGACTCGTAAAATGCAAGGGTTGGCCACCAAATTCATTTTGGGAATTGCTAAAGAGTACTCCAGTATCTCTTCACCTGGAAAGTGCTTGATTTTTTTCACCCATCTGATTTGCCTCGAGATTCACTCTGGCGATGAATATCGGTGAGTTAGGTTTGAGGTTCACTTGGATTAGAGTTGAGTTTATCGGAGCCCTAGATATAGAGGAATGTTGAGGGACGTAGCGGACTGACGATGGCTAGCGGTAGCGGCGAGGCGTCGGTGGCGCCGTCGGCGCCATGGATCGGGAGGAGGACGGTGGGCGGCGGGCAGACAGGGCTCGAACAAGGAATCAAGTTAAGTTGGGCAGGGAAGCACGGCAGCGAAAGAGGTGATGGGTGGAGTTGACGGCGCCCTCGCCGCTGGCAACTGCGTCGGAAGGTGGAAGCAGCGGCGGGTAGGGCTCATCGCGCAGGCCACATCGGCGTTGAGGACGGTGACGATGTGGTGAAGGGAGATGACACGGTGGTGGTGTTGGGGGGTCAAGGAGAGGGGATGTCGTGGCATGGAGAGAGAAGGGACGGTGGAGGAGATGAACGCCGGTAGGGCTCACCGACAAGGCAATAGGGAGGAGACCAGTAGGGTGTCGGCGGCGGCTTAGATGTGGTAGGGTTTAGGGTGAAGTAAGGTTCTATATTTATAAAGGAGGAGGATGTGGTCCACTGAATTTACATCCAATAACTTAAAATTTAAATAATCTTAAGTAAACTAGTACTTAAGTTTTGCCTAGACACCACCATTAATTAATGGCTCGATGGGAGAACGATCGATCGATGCAAGAGGGAGCAGAGTTGATCTATATACCAATTTGCCAATTAATGGTTCCTGCTGGAACCTAATCAGACCCGGCCATGGATTCTGCAGGGACAGATCTGATTTCATCAACTGGGTTTAATCGTGACAGAAAGCTAGGTTTGATTGATGCTGTGTCTGCACGTATAGATCAGGTTGCTCACTGCCATTGATATATACCGGCATTCAGCTACTGAGATGCCAGTATAACCACTATGATCTACATGCGTCGGCAGTAAGGCACAATTAACATGTAATGATTAAGTGGATCTACGCAATGGACAGAATTGACGTGCCGTCCTTGAGCACGGCGCCGGCGGGGGGTAGGAAAGTACCCGGCCTCCTCCCTACACGCGCCGCAATACTACATGCATGCATGCACAGGTGGTAGTGGTACACTTGCAATGGAGAACAAAAGCAAGCTGCACGCACGCTAGGCTATCATATGGAAAACAGAATTGATATGTTTTTACCGTATGCTGCCATCTCGAAAAAATACAAACAAACCCTAATCAGTAACAACAAAAAAAAGTACCGGCCACAGCCTATAAAGCAAAGCTAGGCTTCCAGTAGTACTGGGCACTACGCTAACTAAGGCCATGATTTGAATTAATTAAATGCGAGGTGGTTTCGAGCAAATCGTCGCATTTGACTAGTCTATCTCTATCCGGAGTGAACGAACGACGCGCTTCTCACGCTCCGCTTCACGTGCGAACAGAAAAGGCCGAGTGACACGCCGAGAAGCTACGGCTTCTTTGGGGCTGTTTGGTTGCCTGCATCGAGGTGACTCACATCAGTGTATGTAGAGAGATGGTGTTTGGTTGCCTGCATCGGGATGAGAGCCTGCACAAGCGGATGCAAAAAAATTAACTGGAGTCAAGCTGAGAAGAAACACGGCTAAGAACCTTCTCTACTCAGCTTGATCACACTCATGTAGCTGCATCAGCTCATGCAGGTAACCAAACTGTTACCAGTGCCATGCTCGCTCATGCGACGAGAAAGAGCCAAGCAAGCTACAGCAGCTGCTCTGCATACTGCAACGCGTGCATGCATCTGTTTCAAAAGGAGGAGGAGGGAAGCTTACACTGGTCGGTTCGTCCGTTGAACCGTCGCTGCATGCAGAATTCAAAAGTTGCAGTCGCTGGCTAGCTGCAGACACACTTGCGACTGCTGGTGTATCGGTATGGTATGCATGCGTGTGTGGTGTAGCCGTGCAGTGCAGTTCAGCGCAGCGCAGCAAGTTGCTCCGCGCCTGCGGCAATCCGGTACAAAATGGACCCGGCCGGCCAACTCTGATAAATAAAGCAGGGCGGGGGTGCACGGACACGTGGGCGTCACTGGCCAAGCCTGACATTCTGGGCCCCACCACCGTTTGACCTTTTGATCCACTGCTCCTCGCTGGATCTACCCCCTTGCGCTGTTTCCTGTGGTGAAACCTGAATTACCGTACCACCTCTGTGATGAATTACCGTATCACTGGCCAGCGTCAGTTCTGCGTACGGGATAACGGGAAGCCTGTCAAGTTCCAAATGCAGTGGTATTCTTGTCATGTAGTAATGCAGATGATAAGCACATTGATTTGACGAAACCATACTTTCAACTCTACGAGAGGGCTCCGACATGGAGATTATCAGGGGAGTGGTTTTAAGTTTGGGAGCCCTCCTTAATTACTGTTGTATGTGTGTCTGCTCTTCGTGAGCTTGTGTAGGAACACCCTGCAGTGAGAGTAGCCTCAGCTCTTGCAAGATTCTGAACTGCGGACTGGACCAGAATGCAGCGTTGGAACTAGGATAGGATAGGCACCGCTGCAGAGCAAAACCATGTCCTCATGGCAATTATTTTTGAGTTGATTAGCTTTGATCGCGGAGAGCAGAAAAGCATCCGAAAACGGCACGCACTTTCCGTAATCCGGCATTAAAATACAGGGCTACACAGCTGCCGCCGCTCCCAGCCTTCAATCCGGCGAGCGAGCCGACGACGGCCATGCGTCCGTCCGTCCGTCTTTCTTTCCGCCTCCACTCAGGAGAGCGACGCACGGAGCACACCATTATCTCAAAAAGCCACGGCCTCCTTTTCGCATCGCTACTACTGCTGATTGCTGAATTCCTTTTGCCGCTGAGATGATTATTAGCAGGCATACTACTGCGACTATAATTTTCGAGGAAATGATAGTATCAGTATCTTCTATTATTAAGGGCTTTCTTATTTTAATCTAAGCCGTCGTGCTCGCGTCCATTTCGTTTGATTTTTGGATCTTGACGCTGGCGATTGTTTGTTTTACATCGCATTAGCAGTTGGGGTGGATATACAAGTAGGTCCTCGCGCTTATCGATCTGTTTTGCCGAGCAAAGTAAAATTGAATTTCATCCGAAATCAATCCATTTAATGTCTAACCAATTAACGAGCGTAATTAAAATAATTTTAAGCCAAGCCAAAGTAAAATTAAATTTCATCCAAAATCAACCTAAAATTAAATTTCATCCAAAATCAACCCATTTAATGGCTCTGATCAACTCGGCTTCTGGCTTATTTTTCACTATTCATGAGTTTCGTCTTTTTCTGAACTTTTAGCTTTTTGTTGAGCTTTTTTGCCGGTTCTTTTTTTCGCCGTATTTGTTTGTATTATACGTAATGGGCTAACATATTTTTTATATTTTAATTTTTTTAAATTTAATTATGCTAAATAAGCCTATGTCAACTACAGTATTTTTTTCAGCCAACTACAGTGTTTTCAGCCATAAGTTATGAGCTTTTCAGCCGAACCGATCACCACCAATATTTAACTAATTAACAAACATAATTAAAATAGTTTTACACCGAACCAACAAAACTACTAAGGAGTTTTTTTTCCACCCCTTCCTAGCAGCGCCAAAGGCACCCGAGCTTGTCCCCAAAGGCACCCCTTGCAGCGCCGTCTAGTACTGCGTTGTTACCTCGGAGAAAAGCTAAACTACTACTAACTGCTTTTGCTAACTTCTCATCTCCAACCAAATTTTCTTGCAAAAAAATGGCATGTTAAGCGCTAACTGAGATCTGAGAAGAACCGGGCAAAATGTAAACAGTGGCAAAGGCATAGAAAACAAAAGCCAAATTATTTCCATATCTTTCGCTTTCCTTTCTTTCTATAACACTGTCAAATACAGTACATTCGACCGGAGCAGAAGAAAAAGAAACAAGAAAAAAAAACATCTTTTGTAGTGAGCTGCATTTGCCGAGGGGGACCATGAACCCCAACACTGACACCTCTCCCTATTGACACAAGAACATGGTGTAGCATCAGCAGTGGTCCTTCCCTTCACACCTACACTGACTGACTGAACATCTTGTGATTATACACACACCACACTAGCTAGCCTCCTTGTCCATTACAATGTATCTTGGTGTACTGTCTTGCATATATCAGCAAGCAAGCACTAGTGTTACATGCATCTTGTGGTTGGTACTAGTCTTGTGGCTAAACATCACACCTAATGCTATAGAACTAGTGGCTATTGTTGAAGCTTATCAAAGAGCTTGGTGATACATCAGTGGTGGTGGGTGGTGGTGCTAGTAGTAGCAACTAACAGTACCTAAGGCATATGGTAAATAGGAGGGCCCTAATTTATCTGACACTGCTGCTTCTCTTCTTGAGGCCATGGCATCTTCTTCTCTTATGGTTTAATAAAGCTATCAACTTGAAGAACGAAGTAGGGGAAGAAACAAAGAAAAAAAGGGAACTGAAACTAACACTTATGATGCAACTTCTCCACTATTTTCCTATATTCCACTATTCTCTTTCCTTTGCTGCTAGTATTCCTGCAGGAGCAAGAGATGGCAAAACGAAAACGAGGAAAAGAGAGTAAGACACCATCATTCGCATAGGTGAGAAGCATATGAATGATTTACTAGGAAGCATGGTGTTGAGAGCTTGAGATGGGCTTTTATAAAGGGGAGGACGAAGTGCTTACTATGATTAGGTAGTAGTATTACTCACTTCCACTGAGGATAACTTCACATACCGATCGCGCCATGATCGGAGGACAGCCTGCATGCATGATACATTCAGCAAATCATGATACCCGAGATATATATATATATATATATATATATATATATATATATATATATATATATATATATATATATATATATATATATATACAACATTCAACTGTTTTTAGGACAAAAACAATCAGATTGATCTGGGACGTTAAATCTCCATCCAACAGATCCACCCATACAAGCCCCCCTCCAAAAAAAAATTATCTAGGTCGTTGGATCTCCGTCTAACGGCTCAAAATATGACTGTTTTTGTCCTAAAAAACAGTCGAATGTTGTATAGACGCTAGGGCCATACAATATATTATGCATACCTGGACATGGGGAAGAAGTAAGGTTTTGGTGAGGGTATGTCCAATGCAGAGGGCAGGAGATGGTTAGTGCCCCTGCCGCCGTTGCTGGCGCCATTGTTGATGCCAACATAGGATCCGTTGCAACCAGTTGAGGCGGTGGAGATCTCCGCCTCGGTGGGAGCGAAAGCAGCGCGAGCAAACGCTGCAGACTTTGTTGGCGACGCGAATGGGTTGTCCGGCAGGTTATGCTCCACACTGCAGAGCACAATGGGCATAGGGCTAGAAGATCATTTTGGTGAAATGTTAGTTTTCCGCATTGCTGGATGAAAGCTAAGTGCGATGAAAACAACAGATGATGATGATGATTTGTTTAGCGTTAAATTCCACCTCTGGTCGCTGTCTGCGTTAGGGCTGGCCGACTCGCCAGCAGATTCCTCCTTATCGGCTCCTCCGTTGACCGCCTTCTTGTGAGGAAGAAGGAAGCTGCTGCCCTTGCCTTGCTCCACTGTAACATCAAGCAAGCAAGCAAACCAGCACGGGAAAACATTAGCAACACTGCATCTGTTCCGACAAGTGAAATGGCGTTGTCTGTTGTTACCCGAAGTCCTACCGGAATCAGGCGGCGACTCGACGGTAGAGGTGGCGACAGTCTGAGTGGGACTAAATGGATTGCCGATTGGGGTTGGCGGCGCGGCGGAGCATGACTTGAGGTCCAGCAGCTGCAGGCCCATGAGGCGGCGGCTCTGGAGCTCAATCGCCTGCTGCAGCTCGGCTGCCTGCTGCTGCTCCTCCAGCTTCCTCCTCAGCAGCATCTCATTGGCGCTGTTCGAGTGCTGCAGCATTCTCGCACCTGGCACAATCCAATCAACACAAAAATCTCATCACCAATCATGCATGTAACAAACATAAAGATTGCAAACCACTGAAGTTCCAATGGCTTACCGAGCTGGTGCAGATCGAAAGGGTCTCTGGCATCTAGCCCGGTCGGAGTCGTGCAGCTGGAGAAGTCCACTCTCTCACCCTGCTGCTGCTGCTGCTGCTTCCTGCAGAGTTACAGCAAAGTATTTGGTCATGGGGTTGTAGGCACAGGGCCTAGGGCAATGTGGTCGTTGCTACTGTTGCAGGAAGCAACAGGGCAAATGCAATGAGCTTGCCTGTACTTGTCGGGGACCTTGCCCTTCTCCTTGTAGGGCTTGACGAGCACGCGGGCGTCGCAGATGAAGTGCGGGTTGCCCTTGGCCAGGATCATCTTCACCGTCTCCGGGTAGACGAAGGTGACGAACCCGAACATGCGTTTCTGCTGGTACGGGATGCGCACGTCGTGGACGGGGCCGTAGATGCTTCAGTTCAGAGCCGGCACACGCATCAGAGACCAAGATTAATCCCAGCAAAACTTGCAACTGGAGCGCTCTAGTGCGCGCGGTGGAATACCTGAAGTAGTTGGAGACGTCCTCCTCGCGGAACGTGCTGTCCGCCGGGAAGGTGAGGTAAATCTGCCGCAAGCCGGGGTTCATCATGCTCGCGAAGTCGGCGCGGTCCAGCCGCGGCCGGCCCATGAAGTTGTGCGCCTCGTCGCCGCCCAGCATCAGCGCTGCTGCGACCGCGGCCCTGCAAATAGAAAGAGTCGTAAGTAACCCGGAGAAACGAGAGCAATTAGGAGATAAGAGGTGGTAAAGGTGGCACCTTTGGCTCTCGTTCTGCTGTTGCTGCTGTAGGAGCAAGCTCAGGCACTTGCTGGCCGCGGAGGGGGAGCCAGGCAGGGAGCCGGTGGGGGAGTAGGGGAAGGCGGTGGCGGCCAGGCGCTGGGACTTGGAGCGGAGAAGAAAATCCTGGCACTGCTGCTCCATGGCGGCGGGGTCCATCTTGGCGCCGGCGATAGCGGCAGCGTCGTCGGGGAGGCCGCCGTGCACGAACCGGCAAGTGCTGCCGTTCTTGCAGTACCCACGTGCGTAGTACATGCACGGCTTCCAGCCGAGGCCGTCGGCCCCGCCGAGGCAGAGCTCGCTGACCGACGCGCTCCGGCGGTGCCCGGGGCCGCCGTTGGCCCACCCGAGGCCGTACGGGAAAAGCCCACCGTCACCGGCGGCGGGGCTCCGGCACTCGCCGCCGTCGAACAGGGGCATCTGGTGCCCTCCGCCCACGCCACCGTCGTTGAGGAACGCGAGCTGGTCCTGCAGCTGGAGTTCGTCCAGGAGCGGGTCCCCGCCGGACGCAGCAAAGAACGGCAACGGCGGGCCTCCACCGTTGGCCGGGCTAATCAGCTCCTCCCCGAGGCCGGCCATCTCCTCCGCCGCGCCATTGCTGACGCTGTCTCTCCTCGAGAACACAGGAGGCGGCGCCCACGACGAGGGCGACGACACCGACAGCGGTGAGGGCGCTGTGCCTCCGCGCCCGGAGTTCTGGCGCGACAGCAGGAACGGCGAGTGCCCGGCGGCGGCCACAGAGGTCGGTGTCCCTGGGCCGGACACCGGGAGCAGGCCGAGCTCCTTGCGCGCCTTGGCCATGACGGTCTGGAGCAGCGCCTCGGGGCCGAAGGCGAGGCGTATCATCTCCTTCTCGCCGTGGTCCTGGATGAGCAAGAAGCCCATGATCTTGGCGGCGTGGTCCGGGTCCAGAGCCTGGATCCGCGAGAACACCACCTTGGTCGCCTCGTAGGCGTCCATGGCGAACTCCACAAGACAGCAAGCTAGCAAAGCTCTCTCGTTTGTTCCCTTCCTCCCCCTGCTCTTCCTCGATCCTTCTCCGCTGCGTTCCTAGAGTAAGGTCAAGCTCAAGACTAGTAGCAGTAGAAAGAAAGCTCAACGCTTGTTCACTTGCAGCGGCGTCGTCACTGAGCCACCGAGCGGCAGCTCCATTACCTAGCTTGGAGGTCGCAGCGGCAGCCAAGCTAAGCTACACTACTACTACGAGCAGGGTAGGGAAGTGCGCACCTCCTTATCTATCTATCTATCTATCAATAATAAGCCTGTCTTTCTTTCTCGGGTTCTGCTCTGCTTTCTTGGGTTGGGGCCGGGGCGGGGTGGTCGACTCCGGAGTGACCCGCGATGTGAAAATTTTCGCGGGGTGTTTCGGCCAAATCCATGGGAATTAGGTCTTCTGCCCTTTCACTATACTACGACTATTTTCTAGTGTGATTTGTTTGTTTCCTTGGATCAGGAGGACCCGGGATGGGTGCGTGTAGCATTGGACAGATCTAGATCTCCGTGGCCTCCATTTTACGGTCTTGCTTTTTTTTTTAGCTTTTTTTTCTGTTTTTAAAATAATTTAGACAGTTTCTTAAATGATTTTTTAAAATTATTTCTCAAAATAATTTTTTAAGGCTAAAACTATACATATTGTCCTCATCTTTATCTCTTTCGCCTATTAGTATCTCAAAAAACATAAATAAACACCATCAACAAAAAGAGAAGGGACTGTATTGCAACACTCGATCCAGCTCTCCTCTGGCTCTGTGTGTGTCTGCCTTGGCCTCTTTTCCCCTTTCTTTTCCGTTCTCCTCCACGCAGTAGATGGAGAAAGAAGAACTGCGTTCATGTGCTGGAGTCTAAGCAGGTACTGTACTACTATTGATAGTTCATACTTGAGTGATTAGTGTCCATTATAAGCGGACGAACGGTGCTGCTTATTTTAGCTTATATTTTTATTGTTTAGCACTATAGCTAGATTTTTTTTTACTATAGCTACTGATGATTTTTTAGTGTAATTAAATTTAAAAATAAAAAATAGGTTAATCTATCATAAATAATATAAAGAAATAGAAAACCACAAAAAACAGAAAAAAATACGAAATTAGAAGCAAAAAAAATTTGAAGACAACTGAAAGTGACCACCTCTCTCAGTTGTAGTAGCAGCATTTTGCTAGAGTTTGGTGAAAAGCATGCAGTAAAAAGCCATGGTAGTATCTTTTTTCTACTTTTTTTTCACGAATAGTACTTGCCAGTGTTGATGAAGGCACGGTTAACTAGACAACAGTTTGTTTTATTCAAAATGTTCAAAATGCCCTTCAAACTAATCTAATTGATCATGGGTCCAAATCTAATTTAATAGGGGCAAAATGGAGAATCATGTATTAGGAACCGTGAAACGTTAAGCATTTGTGAAAAACTAAAGTGATCGAAACTGATAAATATTAAGATTGCGGTGCTCCTTTAGGTCTATAAGTCGTGGGTTACAGTTTATTCTATACTATAACAATTGAAAAGATGTAATGTATCTGTTGGTAACTTTTTTAACGTAATTAAATTAACAATAGAAAAAAAATTATATTATCATAGATAATGTAAAAAAAATAAGAAAAAAAAACTTGGCAGGCAGGGCCAGAAATTGATAACCACTGAGGGAGTACATGAGCAGTAGATGGATGATTTTTCAATTGGAGACTGATCAGTGAAATGGCCGTAATCTCGGGGTGTAGACCGTGAAGGACCCCACACGGGGCAGGGCATCTACCCACTCCTCCGTCGAGTCACCGCCCCGTTTCTCTTTGTCCTTTCTGCTGCCACTGCCCTGACTCCGTTGCCGCCGCTACGGCCTCTGCAACTGCTGCTGCTGCTGCCGCGCCCGTCCACGACAAGACGGCACCAGATGCAGTACTTTGGGCAAGGTTAATAATACAGCCTTCAGCTGGCTGTATGGACACTTACAGCTCACTTATCAACTTATTCATATAGTAATTTATATCCAGCTAAAGGCTGTATGACCCACCCTTTTCTCTCACAAAGTTTCTTGATTCTTGTGATTCAGCTGGCTGTAAACTTAGGGCATCTGTAGTGTATGAAAAGAGGAAGTCTTAAGCCACCTTAAGGTCAACCTTATACATTACAGGGGTAACCTTAAGCAGGCCCTAAGCCAAAAAAGCTTAAGGCTGGTCCTCAAGCTAAAGACCTGGCCACAAGCATTAAAATACAATTTTTCTTTATCTACCAAGTGGGACCGTCTTAAGGCCCCTTGGGTTATATACACTATAGAGTTGGTCTTAAGATTTAGATGGAACCCACCTTAAGGCCCTTTGGGTTATATACACTACAGATGCCCTTACAGCCCACCTCTCTTCTCTCTCCTCCACCTCAGCATACAGCCCACTAACAACCTCTTATTATACTTGCTCTTACCCACGGTTGGGTTATCTTATCTTACGTCGTCTCCCAGGTTATTGTTTCACACACTACACGATGGTGGAGGATCATCATGTTTTGTGGGGGAAAATGGCTTCTTTGTTCTTGTTTTATGTCTCTATTTCTGTTTCTACACATGTAGATCCTTCTCACTCTATTGAATTGTATTTCTGGGATCACAGAAAGAGAATAGAGGACAGCTGATGTACGTCACGTGCCAGGGAGAACATGACAAAGGAACAAAAAAGCTATGGACCTGTTTGGCAACGGCTGCAGCTTATGACTTTTGACTGAAATTTTTGAATTTTGGCTGTTTACGGTACAAATTACGGAGAGATAGATACTCACTTGTGATTTTAGCTGGTACAGATGTTGGGCTTTTAACGTGTAGATCGTTTAACTTGTAGACTCCGTCTTGAGAAAATATTCTGTTTGAAAGTTAGGTACTGTAGCAAAAACCAAAAGCCGCCAGATTCGGAGGAAAAGAACAGGCCCTATGTTCTTTTGTGGGTTCTCTCGAAATAATGGCCTGTATTTTTTTTAGAATGGTGTGGGATAAACCGAAAAAGAGGATGGGCTACAGACAAAGCCACTAGAAACTCTCAAAGAAATATCCTGCGTGCCCATGACTTTTGTGCCCTTTGTGACAGCCGGCGAATACACCTTGGAACAAGAGTAGGCTCGACTAGGGCTACTCGTATCGTATTCCGTCTATAAAAGTAAAAAATCAATAAGAATATTTGTTTTTTTAAATCGGTTTCTTTATTTCTATCATTTCTGTTTTACTCTAAGATAAGACAGAGTGTCACAACCATATCATATACTCAACTACTCTCGCTCTCATATTGCATACGAAATTTCTCTCCCACTTTTCTCACTACTCATCTCCTCATTTTAAAATATATTTCTTTCAAGCGTTACTATTTATTTTTAGCCAAAAGCCACTAGTTACAAACAATACGAACACCCTCTTAGCATACTCAGATTGTTTTTATTCGCAGGACCGTAAAAAAAACGTATTATTGGAATGCAATGGGTTCTCAAACCCTATACAGTAAAACATCCCTCAAGTAGAATCTTCATTGTTGGAACACAACAAGCTTAGGTTTCGCTTACATCCCCTTAACCCCCAAGGCTCGTTTAGGACACACAAGGATTTGCGCTGTGAAATGGTCATGAAATTCCTAGGTTACCAAGGAGCCGTTAGGGCCTCTTTAATTCGCAAGGTTCTAAAAATGTAGGAATAAAAAAAATGTAGGATTGGAATTCATCACTCATTGAAATCCCGTAGGAAACAAAACAACATGAAATGTTCAAAATATGTGTTTGGTTGCTTTACATGAAAAATACATGAATTTTGAGGTTAAATCGTAACCGAAGTAAAGCCGGGGGGTTCCGCCCCCCGCACCGAGCCACGCCGCCTCGCGCTCCCCGGCCGCGCGTGTCGCCTGCTTTGGCGCACGGCCGGGAGGCAATTCCTCCGATTTTCCGAAAATTACGATAGATCCTTTTTCCTCGCGAAAGGTCCCGGATTTTTCAAAAGTCCCCGCAAGTTTTTTCCTAAAAATTTTTGATTGCGCCCGCGGTTTCGAATTACGATAGGTCCTTATTTACTTACGCATGTGTCCTTACAGGTCCTCGATTTTTTGCGAAAAAGACCTTCGATTTTTCCTAAATTACGCATGTGTCCTCGATTTTTTTATTAAACCCCTGCAAATTGTCGTCTCTTTTACTTCGGTCCACACGGTGGCTGGCGTGGCGTGGCGCCACGCCTACGTGGCTAGTATTAATTGATTGAAGAAAGAATGGGAAGAGAAAGAGAGAAGGTGCATTGGAACTCTCAAATGAATTGCTAACGTGAGGTTATACCTCATACTAAAATTCCTCCAAATTTGTAGGAAATTCCTTTGTAGTCCTACAAATCAAACGTCCCTCATGGGA
Source organism: Dendrocalamus sinicus (assembly GCA_036346575.1). Taxonomy (NCBI): domain Eukaryota; kingdom Viridiplantae; phylum Streptophyta; class Magnoliopsida; order Poales; family Poaceae; genus Dendrocalamus; species Dendrocalamus sinicus. The sequence goes on along the minus strand of CM070660.1, from coordinate 790,356 downwards.
AATTTTATTTTGGATTGAATTTCTTCATTTTTTTTCCTTTGAAATTTCTTTGAATCTAAGAGGCCCTTAAATAGTTTATAGAGATAAGTTCAAGGGATTATCCCAATATTTCGTTACAACTATAAGCTTATTTTGAACTTAGCTGGCTTCTGGAATTGACCAGAAATACAGGCCAACATAGGATAGCTTGCACTAGGGCACGTACGTGCATGTCTTCGATTACTGGCAGGGGGGTTGGTAAATAAAAATGAGCTCACCTGGACACCTGATGTACCATGTCTTTGTCCACTTGATTAGCAAGCTTGGGCGGGCGCCACCATGCGAAGCTACACGAACGAGTGGTTTTCTGGAACCGTGATAGTGTCATCTCAGTTATAGTAAAATCTTATATACAAAAGACAAAAGATGAAGCAAGATAATATATTGCCTTTTATATAAAAGATGACTTAAGTTCGTAAGTTAATATAAATAATAAGAATGTGTGAGACAGAAAATTATGATGAAAGTAGTATAAAATAATTACAAAAATAATTTACTGTTAAATAAGTCGTTTCTAGTGTTGTCTTTAGATGAGATAAAAGTCTTAAAAATAGCTTATTGTACATGGCATAAGTCCTCATTAGACAGTGTTGTCCTACGAAATAAATCCATAGTAAAGATTAAAGGTGTAGTTATTACAATATTTCTACTATATATCTCTTCTTTAATGTAGAAAAGTGGATAAGCAGTTATAGTATGTCATTTAATATGTATATGTATGGTCTAATAATATTAATTTTTTGTATTTAGTGTCAATTTACTTTATGCATATGGTGGATTATATTATATTATATTATATTATATTATATTATATTATATTATATTATATTATATTATAGGGCGGAGAGTATGATATTAAGAGGTCAGCTCAGCTCAGCTCAACTCAATTCTCGCATACACCTCTCTCAGTCGCTTTCCTCTCCGTCGCCTCGCCCCCCACAAAGCAAAACAAGACACGGCCCGGTCACTATCCTCATCTCCTGCCTGCCGCATTTAACCTGGATTTACACGGCCCGGGCCGCCACGTCAGCTGCTCTTACGGACAGGTACAGCAGCGGATCGGATTAGCAAGGCCTTGTCTTGGTTGATGGCGATGCAAATCCTGCTTACTTCGTCCCTGCGTAACAGTGGTTCTCAAAGTATCTTAAGGTAGCAAGAGCACTTCCAGTTCAGAGTCACAAATTAAATCATCAAAAACTGGGGTCAAAGAGGGGTAAACCTGCTCTATTTGCGTATACACCTGCTTACTTCACCATCAATGTTTTTATCATAAATATAAGCTGTGGCAAGTTGGCTAATACATGATGTATAATGCTCCACTAGCAAGGACATAAATTATTCCCAAATCTCGGCGCAGTGCCTGGTTTACCCTTCTATCTTGTGCTCAAACGGCTTAAAAGCACGCCTTCTATCTTGTGTTGTTGAATTTTGGCTGTAATTGCACTAACGGTTATTAGTTTTTTCTGAGTCAAAAATGAGAAAAATGAAATTAAGGAAAATTTACAAATGCCGCTATATCTTTTGAGACAATGCAAAAAGGAATAAGGGGGAGAAAAGAAAAACCCAAAAAAGGCAGAGTGAGCCGGATTCGGTGGATCGAGCGCCTCTCTAGTCGTCGGCACTGTCACATCCTCCGGTCATCATGACCGAGCCAGTGGCTACCGGATCTGCTGCTAGCAATTGTGTCTCTGGGTTCAGGCAGCACCACCATGTGGGTCCCACAAACCGCGTGGGCGACGGTGGTTCCACCCCTATAGCTATTAGGTAGTTTTACTTTTGGTTTGTACAGATCTAAGAGCGTTTATTGCTTCTCGTCATCCATCGCTGCTCGATGGTTGTCTCCATTGCCATCCAGTGGCGATTTGTTTCCTTGGCGTAAGCAATAATCAGCTCTCCCCTATAGTTCTTCCCTTTGTAGTGTAGGCATGTTGCCTTTTGTGGTGTTAATTACTGTCCGACTGGTGCTCGGATTCCTCTCGGAGTCTGTGTTCTATCCCCTATTCTTCCCACCCCCTATTTCAATGGTAACACTCTGAATTACCATTACCTATTCGAAGGAATACTACTCGGATCTAGCTGTGGCGACATACTTTGAGTGTTGGCCGCTCGCTGTCCTCAACTAAAATCACGTTGGTGAAGTCGATGTTGCTTACCTCCTCAAGAGTCCTTGGCTACTGTAGAGAAGGCAGCTCTCTCCAGGAAGGCATCTGGCGACAGGAAGGCGTTGGGCGGTCTCATGATGACGACCATGCCTGCTGCTTCCTTGTCAAGATTATCGCCAGCTGTCACCAACAACTCTGGCGAATTTTTTTAGAAGGTTTAATCGGCCATCACCCCAACCTTCGGCGAAGTCAAATAAGATATCTTGCCAGCCAGAATCTGCATCTCCACCAAAACTTCTATGACAAGGTTACTGCTGGCCGTATCCAAACTCTCTGGCAGCGCTCCATCTTGCTCATCGCCGTTGCACTCCACCTCCGGCGAAGCTATCGTTGCTCTCCAAGAAGGACCTATTTGAATTTTTATTTTATGTTGTCATTTGCTGTAACTGTCATGTTGTTTTATCATTTGTTGCCAATAATGAAAATGGGGTTATGGCCTAATGGGCCTTATTTCCTTAAAAAAGAGCAAACTTGCCGCCAGGTACGTAATGATTGAAAGAAGAGTTTATCTAGATATAAGCTTCATTTGACGCATTAAACAAATGAGATATTTTTTCGTCTTTTTTTTAAAATAGCTTATCGAGATAATATTTTTAGAGCAGATTATTAATATTTAGTTAATTCATATAAATGCTCTAGGAACAAAAATTATCAGACACAGCCACGAGTCATCCATAGCAGAAAAAAAATGTACATACCCATTTCTTTATCTATCGACAGTAAAACTCATGGAATAGGATCATTTGTCGTCTTGTATAGCTCAATCTGTACAGTGTTCAGGGCAGGCTCCAGAAGTACGTATTGTTTTATGATTCTTTGCATGAGATTTGATGAGAAACTTTGCATGAGAGCTAGCCATAATTAGCGCGGCGGACGAGTCGGCTTTCATCGAGGCAGGCGGGAAGGTGCTCCTTTCCAGAGCGCCCCATGGATGGAGGATTGGATGCGGCGAGTTCCCCGGATCCCGTGTCATCTTCAACTGCGTGGCCTCCTCTGTGGCTGCATGAGTCCGGTTGCATGTCACAACGGCTGATCCGGGTCCAACCTAGTTGCTGCGCGATTTTTTCGTACGGAGCACATCCAAAACTCCAAACAAGTCAATTTTCGAAAACGACTAGCAAATTCCCTCGAAAACAACCGTAAATCTTCTTCTAGTACTACCACTACTGTACTTGTTTTTATTTCGCAATATACTCGTAACGAGACACAACGGCTATGGCCTGACCGCGTTATGCAGGACGTTCCGCGTGCGGCCGGCATGGCCCGTGTGGGATGCTTGTGTGGTCTATGTAGGCTAATTAAGGGCTCGCTCAGTTGGACTGAAAAATTGTGGTTTATAGTTGAAATTGTATTGTAGCGGTTGAAATTTCACTGTAGTTGAAAGTGGCTTATTTGACGTAATTAAATTTAAAAAAATAAAAATAAAAGATATGCTAGTTCATCACGGACAACGAAAACGAATATGGGAAAAAAGAATCGGCAAAAAAGCTCAGAAAAACTAAAAATTTAAAAAAAAACGAAATTTATAAATAGTGAAAAATAAACCAGAAATTAGAAGCCGGAGCTGAAACAAGGCCTGAAAAGGCTGGTGCGAGCGAGCGATCAGACGGGTGCGATGCCTCCTCGCACGTCCATCCCAAAGCTACTGGCTACTCGCTGCTCAATCGAAAGCAACAGCATCAATCACTATAGCTATAGATTACCTGGCCTTTTGGGCACCATGAGAGCTACATTGCCCTGCTCTTGCCCTCTACCCTATTGCCTAAATTTATAGGACATATTTTTAATGATATTATTCATATATAGGATATATTTTATATTTCAATATAAAATTAGTATGTTGTTTTTTATACCCATAATAAATATACAGTTTTATTTGTTATTTTCTATATACATGTATTGAATATATTGCTTATAGATAATAATTAAGAGTAATCTAGCCATTTTTACTGTCTCATTGGTCTATACGTCAATAGAAAATACATTTTATAAATTTAGACCGAGGCAATACTATTTTATCTTGCATTCATGCTCCACTACACTGTTAAATTCCCAGTAATCTATTCTCCAGTTGATCGGATCGATCCAACTTTTTATGAGATTCGAAACCCCTTCTTTTTAGCTTATGACTTATGGTTTTATGATTTTCTTCAAATAAATAAATGGAACGGTCCCTCTGTCACCTTTTCGAAGCAGCTGATCATGCTCCAATACACTGTTAAATTCCCAGTAATCTATTCTCCAGTTGATCGGATCGATCCAACTTTTTATGAGATTCGAAACCCCTTCTTTTTAGCTTATAACTTATGGTTTTATGATTTTCTTGGAATAAATAAATGGGGCGGTCCCTCCGTCACCTTTTCGAAGCAGCTGATCAGGACAGCTGTTTCGAAGCGTCTTATTGGCTTATTAGTAGTCGATTCATTTGTACAAGTGCTCACGCTAGAGCAAAAAAACCACCAACCGCAGCCACAAGCCATTAGTCGCAACAAAAAAACTAGACCGCAAAAAGCAGCAACTATTGCTTGGTTCACATCACTCGTGGTTGTGGCTTAACAGATAGTACTAGAGCAAAGCTTAGTTCCTCAAATGTGAGTAGGTTCTTTTTGGCTACAGCCGATAGCTTTTAGTCCTAACACGAGTACTTGTGTGAACAAACCGAATGTCAATAAGCCGATAACCCATTTAAAAATTGTCCCGATAAGCAGGTTCGAAAACGTTGTGAAGAAATTGTTCCGTTTATTTATTCAAGAAAAATCATAAAGCTTAAGTCATAAGCTTAAAAAGAAGGGGGATGTATCAATGTTGTAAATACCATTCCGGTTCCGGCTGGAACGTTCCATACCAGCATGCAAAACGGAACAGCTGACCCTCCGTCCCGTATCGGCCTTGATACCGGTCAATACTGGTTCATTCCGTTCTAGCTATTCCGGTACCAGCCGTGATTTTTGTATTTGATATTTTGATTTTGAGAATTTGTAGGATTTGCCATTCCATCTATTCCGATACCAAGCATAATTGAAGTGGCTCCTCATTTTTATACTATAGTTATATATTTAAAGTGAGATTTTAAGTTAAATTATATGTGCATATAATTATATATATACTTATGAATAAGTATATTAAATCCGAAACAGTAAGCTGGTATGGACTGGTACCAGAATGCATCATTCCAAAAACCAAACCGGTATAGCCTCCGGAACAGTATTTACAAGTATAGGCTGTATGCTTTTGTCGATGACAATCCGCGTGTCATTGAAACATTTGAGAGAGAGAGAGAGAGAGAGAGAGAGAGAGAGAGCGCTACAGGAAAGGGTCACAATGCTATCCGTAAACACAAGTCGTTTGGCAACTTTAGTTTAGTGTCATGTTTCAAACAACTTCTGACTTTTTACTTTTAGAAACTGGAAGTTGAACAGAGTGACTTCTTAAGCTGGTTTCTATAAGTCGTTTATAGGATTCACTGTAGGAACCGCTTTGAACGAAGTGTTTCTCAACGTGAGTATCCTTACTCTCTCAATCTCTCTCGCAATCAATCAAAACCCAAAAGGCACAATATTTTTGAACAAGTCCTATCATTGAATTGAAAAAATTTCTTATAAGCTATGGCTATGGGCTTATTTGACACTGTAGAGACTTGTTTTGTATGGTAACTTATGTTAGTTTTTCAATGTAATTAAATTTTAGAAAGGAAAAAAAGTTATATCATCACAAACAATATACAAGAATAAAGAGAGAAAGGAAAAAACCCTTAAAAAGGATAAAAAAGATTAAATTAAAAAACTAAAAGTCTGAAGAAGCTAAAAATCTGATAATCCATTCTAACCAATGATCACCGAATCATTGCTTGTATTTCTCCAAGAAGCGTAATTCGCACGAATTCATGGCAAACACCATTGCTCCCTCCAATAAAAAAAAATTATTGCGTGATACTCTACAACGTGTGTAGTAAAACCGTATTAGTGTTGACTAGTTAGATACCATGCCTTGCTACAGATTAACAAAAGAATGAAATTACATGTCTAAGAAGACTATTTACTTGATTGAATTGAACCACATAGGAATAACAATGCCATTCAAATTGCTCAAAAAGAAATGCCATTCGAATTGCTCAAAAAAAAAACCATTTGAATTAAAACTTTTTTGTAGTCCAATGCCTCGCAAAGTACAAAAACCGTAAACAAGTAAATAATATTGTTAGCCAAGTCTATTCATGTAGTCTAATTGTTGTGTGTTATAATGTAAAATAATTCCGCTCAAACATAAAAAATAACCACATGCTATTCCGCTGAAACATGCATAAGACTATCATGTAAATTGAGTAACTATGCAAGTTGTAAACTTTAGGTACGTTCAAAATGACTTTTGCTGATAGTTTTTGGCTGAAATAAACACTGTAGCGACTGTTCACTTTTTGATTAAGGTATTCAATTAAAGGGAAATAAAGAAAAATGAGGAAAAATAAAAAACCCGTTATTTCTCTACGAACAATGCAAAAGAAAAAGGCATATTAAGAAGTCAACGCATACAAGCCAAAAGCCGTTTTGAAGATGCCTAAGTATCGAAGGAAAATATAAAGGCTCTCTTCTTTTAACCCTATAGCTTATAGCTTCCCCAAAACAAACAAATAGGATGGCTTTTCTGTCGTCTTTTCGAAGTTGATTATCAAGATAATCTTTTCAAAGTGACTGGTTTATCCGTATTCGATTCGTTCGTATAAACACTCACATTAAAGCCAAAAGCATTTTTCGTTCCTCCACCTCAAGATCCCATCACCCACAATACCTTCCAAATAGCACATGTACAAGCAGCAGGAGGATTAAGATGATCGAGCACTGGCACAATATTAACAATTGCAGTTGTATACTCTGACAAAACAAACGGTTATATGACGCACTTGATTTAGGTTTTGCATCCTTGCATTTTCAGATCAAATTTAGCAGCCGCTGACTTACAGTAACGATGGAGCAGTACAACAATCCATTGACTTTTAATTGCTTCAAATGGCATCATCAATGCTGCAAGGGACCCTCACTCGCATAGTTGTAGGCGAGGTGAACAGCAATGACAACTTGAGTGCAATCATGCTGGCCAACCCAAATACAGAAGCATGCACATAAATGAAGTATGAATAGTATAAAACAACTGTTAACTGCCCTGAAAAAAAAGGAGAAGTATATCAAATGCATATCTAGCATAATATCAAAGAACTTTGGTCAATGCACAGAGATTTAGAGCTATCAGATATGGCATTCAATCATATTATAATCCTAACAAGTAACACGTACTTACAGTTGTCTATGTACAGTATAATGTCCAAGAGTCTAGCTAATATACTTAGGGGTGGCTATCGAGCTGGCTCGACTTAGCTCGCTAAAGCTCATTAGGAAAACAGCTCGGCTCAGCTCGTTAGGCTAACAAGCTAAAAAGGTAGCTCGGCTCGGCTCAGTAGGAAGCTCGAGCTCGGCTCGGTAGGCTCGTTACTATTTTGTCCATCAGATTCATTACTATGCTGGTTAACATCATCCATACTATCATTTGCTCATTTTAATTATGCCTTATCATATGAAATTAAGGACACCATCATATTAGTATGGGCTGTCAAGCCAAATCCCAAAAATGTGATGCAAATATATGTGCATATCATCCATCTATATTTCTAGGCATCAATCATCCAGCATTCAAGCATCAATTTAGATATTCTCTGTTCATCCATGACTTGGTCAAATAGGATTTAGGAGCTAGAGATAAGGTGGCCAAACCTAGAGAGTAGATGGTTGCCCAGAGTTACAAAAGTGCCACACACCACACCAACTCACAACCGGCGGTGGTCACCGGCGAGTTGAGTGTGGCATTGAGGATTGGACGAGGATCTGCCACAAATCCAAATCCATTAAGGTAGAGAATGAGACAAGTAAAGTCGGGGAAGTAGGGGCCTTTAGGGTCTCCATGGTGAGGCCACTGGCATTTGTAACATGGTGGCATCACCGAGGCGGAGGGGCCGTCGAGGTGCCGGCGACCTCAGTAGCGGCGAAGGCGGTGCCTTGAACCTAGCAAAGAGGAGTCGGGGAGGAGAAGAAGGTGGCAGTATGAGGTCACAGGCGAGGAGGCCGGCAAGGGTGGCGGCACCATTGGGCGATGGCGTTGAGTGAGGAGAGTTGAGAGAGATGTGGGATTCGTTAGGTGTGTGGCTCTAAGGTTCTACTTCTTCAGGATTGGGAGGATTGGGGATTTTTGGAGTTGCCTAATGCTCGGGCCAGCACTGGAACAATGGCGAGGATGAGGCAAAGGCGGACAAGGATGGGAGGCGGGCAACAAGGAGGAGGAGAGGCCGAGTGTGAGGTGAGGAGGAGGACGGAGACGGCGACGGAGGTGGATGGCGAGGAGGGGAGGCCAAGCGTGCGGTGAGGAGGAGGAGGCAAGGATGGACGGCTGCTTGTTGTGTGAGGTACTGTGGTGACATCGGTGAGGAGGTTAGGGTTAGGGATAAAGTTTGCCAGCTGGGTCGGGCAATATTAGGCTGGAACCGGGCCGACCGAGCCAACCGAGTCAGCGAGCAGCTCGTGAGCTGGTTCGGGCTCAGCTCGTTAGTGAACCAAGCTGAAACATTGGCTCGGCTCGGCTCGTTTATGTCACGAGGCGAGAAGAGCTTCCAACGAGCCGAGTCGGCTCGTGAGCCTCGAGCTTTTTTTACCGCCCCTATATACATTGATCCGTCTGTCTACCACCCCTATATACATTGATCCATCTATCTCCTCCCCAAGTGGGGCGATCCTATCGTGTATGGACCCAATTAAGAGTAGTTCAAACGAACCCTGCGAACGATATCCGCAGATGCTAGACAGATATTGATATACAAATCGCTTGATCCTCCTTTTGTTCACTTTTGGAACAGGGGAGGAAACAAATTAAGGCGATGCATGGTCGGGATCAGCCGATTGCGACAACCATCGAGCTTTCCTAGTACGCACGTCTGGTGATGATTAATTCTACTTAGTTTGGAGTATCAATGATGCATATATAATAAACTCCTGTTTGGTACCTCCTAATCATGTTGTTAATTACTTAGGAGATCGTTAAGTCTCTTCATAGCAAGTGCTAATTGGTTGGGAAGATTTTAGATACGAGGCACACGAGACATGATATTAAGAGGACGAAGAGGCCGGAGAATTAAGGAGAACTTGTTTATCAAGTTGCTGTCAAACGGACAGCGACTTCGCACGTACTACAGTTGCTAAGTTTAGTGATTGCAAGAATCCAATTTGCGCCTATTTAGGTGTCACTCAGTTAGACTGAAAAAATAGCTTATAACTAAAACTTTACTGCAACTAACTGAAATTACACTGTAGCTGATGGTGTCTTATTTGGTCTAACTAAATTTAAAATTTTAAAAATAGAAGAAAAAAACAGGTTAGCCCATCACAGATAATGCAAATGAATACGAGAAAAAAGAACCGGCAAAAAATCTCAAAAAATAACTAAAAAGTCAAAAAAGACGAAATTTATAAATAATAAAAAAATAAGCCAGAATCTCAAACTAAAATGAGTAGGACCTTTGTCTGATAAGTATCTTCCTGCGCTTTTTTCGCATTCTTCCCTTTCAATTTCTGCATATGAGTAACTGGCCGGGATTTAGGCCCTGATCAATTCGGCTTCGGCTTCTGGCTTATTTTTCACTATTCATAAGTTTCGTCTTTTTCTGAACTTTTGGCTTTTTGTTGAGCTTTTTTGTCGGTTTTTTTTTCCCGTATTTGTTTGTATTATACGTAATGGGCTAACATATTTTTTATATTTTTAAATTTTTTTTAAATTTAATTATGCTAAATAAGCCTCTGTCAGCTACAGTGCTTTTTTCAGCCAGCTACAGTGTTTTCAACCATAAGCCATGAGCTTTTCAGCCGAACCGATCACCACCTTAGATGGAGGGTGACGGGTCTAGCACGTGCAACTGGAGAGTTGATCTGCATGCCAACTCGGAAGACACAGCTCTGTGCCTGTTCTCTTGCTCAAGGACCTGTTCCCGTGTTTCAAAGGGTGTCTAAAGCCCTGTTTTGTTTGTTTAGGTTTTTTTCTCTGATTTAAAAGTAAAAAAGTCAAAGTCTAAATAATGAGTAGCTTTTTTACCGGGCTTTTAAAAAGCCAAAAGCCACCATATAACTAAAAGCTAAAAGCCAGTTTTGATGTGTTTTTTTGTTTTTGTGGAATGGAAATAGCCTGTTGCCACTGAACTTTGCCAAAATTACCCGCTCCTACCACGTATAAATAGTTCTCCATCTCATCTCCCATTGTTCAGAACCCACCTAGCGCCTAGGGTTCCAAGCCGCTCCCCCAACGCCTCGTTCGCCGCTACCTCCCCTATGCCTTGTTCACTGTCACCTTCTCCCCCGACGTGGCCGCCCCCGCCGCCTTCACCACCACGGCCCCTTGTCGCCGCCATATCCCCCGACTCAGCCGCCCCCTCGCCTCCTTCTCCCCCGACAGTGCTGCCCCATCGCCTTCACTGCTGCGGCCCCTCGTCGTCTCCTTCTCCCCCAACGGTGCTGCCCCGTTGCATTCACCGCCACAGCCCCTCGTCACCTTCTTCTCCCCCGACAGTGCCGCCCCGTCGCCTTCACCGCCGCGGCCCCTCGTCGCCTCCTTCTCTCTTGGCACCACGACCCCCATCGCCTTCACTGCCGTGGCCCCTCATTGCCTTCTTCGTCGCTGCTGATGCCGTCGCACCCATCACCTCCTTCTCCCCCCATAAAGCCCGCCATTGTCGTCACCTCTCAGCCATGGCGAGCATGGTCTCAGATTCTGGCTGTCTCCGGGGTCATCGGCTTGGGATCTGGTGCCCTCGAGCCCACCATCGTCAATTTATGGAGATATGCTCAGGAATTCTTGCTGAGGATGCTTGGGTCCAATGGATGGTGCTTGTTGTTCGTCAATTGGTTCCAGTTCCTGATGTTTCCCATTTTTTTTTGTTCATCACTGAAATTAATTGCTTGTTTGTTGTTCATAACAAATACTCTGGTTAATTCACTCGTTTGTTGTTCATGAACAAATATGGTTTGTATTGGATTTTGATGAGTAGTAAGGAACAGAGTAATATGGATAGGAATGCAACACAAATGAAAAGTTTGAAATAGATGGTAATAACCCTATCAGTGAATAAAAAAGTGGTAACTTGTATCAAGAGTATTAAAGACTTTTCAACTTTAAACCATAGTTTAGGATGTCAGAAAAGCTAGGTTACCAAACACTGGCTTGGCTTAAAAGCATAATTCTTATAAACTGTTTAAGCCAAAAAAAATCAGCTTTAAGCTAAAAGCCAAAAAGTCTAAGCCTAAACAAACATGGCCTAAGTGGTGATCAAAATGATCCATCCATACTAAATTGCTTTAGACCCCATTTTAAATGGTGATGGCTTCTGACTTACAGAAGCCAAAAATTATTTGGAACGTATTGACTCCTTGATACAGTTTTTATTTCTTTTTTCTTTGCATTATATGTGAAGATATAATGGTGTTTTTATTTTTTAATTTTTTAATTAAATGCGTCAAAAAAGATAATAGCCACTATAGTATCATTTAGTCAAAATATTAAAGCCACACACTTTGAAGCTAGACTATGGATTGTTGGTCCGTCATACACTTCGAGAGTTGCAGTAGGATAGGTTACTGGGATTAATGGGTGACTCCCCCGAGTACCGTCTGCTTGCCAGAGTACATGCACGCTTGACAATGTGGCAAGCCGTGTGGACTACCACAAACAGGTTCATTGATCGATCGTCCATACGTGCAATGCAGCAGGGTTGGTCGGGTTGGTTTTCAATGGACCATCCCTCGTTGAATGGCATCATTTCCCTGCCCTCCTGAGCCACTCCCACGGGCGACTCAGGGAGCGACCTAATTCGTGCCACCAAAGGCTCTCCCTACCAACGCCCCCTCGTTGTCGGTGCGGCGACGACGGCAGGCTTCTCAGCTGTAGCTCTGTTCTACATCTACGTCGAGTGCGGCGTAGTTTCTAAAGCTATGTTGAGCGTGGCATCGTGAAGCCTAGTGGTTAGACGTGACGTGGAGGGAATCGTAGGCGGTCAGATCTGGCCGTCTCCAGGCTAGATCCGGGCCTGACGGCCAGCCCACGCCACCAAAGACCCTCCCCGCCAACGTTCCCCCTCATCGCCATCGCCGCCGGTAGGGCAACGGCGGGGCCCCTCAGCTATAGCTCCGTTCCAAATTTATGTCGAGCACAGTGTCATTTTCGGATCTACGCGAGGATGGTGTCGTGAAGCCCGATGGTTGGAGGCAATGCAGGGTGAGCCGAAAGTGACCGGATCTGGCCATCTTTGGGCCGAATCCGGACATGGCGGGGGCCTCTCTCTTGCCCCTTTCTACACATCGCCGCCTCTCGTGTTGCCGCCGCCGCCAACCACCAACGCCATGCAGCCAACGACCGTGGCACAGAGGCACCGGCTCGGGCGGCTGCTGGCGTCAGGGGTTCGGGTGGCCGCTACCTCTTGCTTGAGTGCAGAGGCCGCTGGTCGGGCGGCCCTTGGCATGGGTGCACACGCGGAAGAAGGCGAGCACCAAAGTTCACCGGGAGCAGCCGTCTAAATTGTGTTGAAGGCATTAGGGTCGCAACTGCATGCGATAGTGCGTCGGGGGTGAAAACATCAGGTCCAGTTCTTGTCGGATTGGGTGATGGCGACGTTTTTGGTGTTATTCCCTTCTTAGAGGCATTACCTTGGGCCACCTGACTCCACCCTCTTCATCTTTCTGCGTGTGTGTTGGCTAGTGTTAGTCCTTCGGTGGTGGTAGTGCACTCGTTGTCGGGGGTGTTAGCCATGGACGTTTGTCTTGTCGGGCTGATTGGAGTCGTGTTCTTTATAACTAGTTCTTCTTTAGGCCTTGAATTCGGCATTTCAGTCACCACTGTACTGTTCTTCTTCTTAATGAATAGAACACAATTTTCCTACGTTTTTTGAGAAAAATGGACCATCCCTCACCTCCACAGGTTGCATACCAAGCAAGGCATCCATGATCCATGCAGCAGGAAGGTGCCCGAACGATAACCTAACTAGCTAGTAGCTAGCTTGCCCCCAGCCTTGCAAACTTGCACGTTGCAAGTGATCATCCATACATCTATCTGTAGGGACATCACAGAATGCAGCATGGATATGCATAACATCATCCGTATATATAATCACCTTAATTTTCTGTTAAATACTTTGTGAAATCTAAATTGCAAGTTACTTGTCTCACTGAACTTAAGTGTAGTAGTACATGCATGCTCCATGGCTAGCTCCCTAGTTTTACCTTCGAAACCTACTAACTGTGCACGGCCGAGATGTTATTCACTGTGGGCTCATTAAGTGGACGGTCGCTGTGCGCGAGACATCGTCATTAACTAGTCATTGATCACCACATTTAATTGCCACATTTATGTATACTACACACTTGTGAGTGGAGTGATGTCGGCTGCAGCGGATGGATTTTGACTCAAAATAAACAGTGGCGTTAGAAAGAAATCGTTTTTAGAATAAAAAGATGAGCGATGGTGAAAATGAGGGAAATATATCTACACGAGACGAGAGCGAGAGAAGTGTGGTACGTGATACATCCATACCCGTGACCCCTTGTCTTATCCCGGAGCAAGACGAGAGCGAGAGAAGTAGAGAAACCGTTTTAAAAAGTCGGATATTTAGTGCTTGTTTTTTTGCGGCTTCTAAAAGCGGCTTTTGACTTTTGCTACAGTATCTTACTTTCAAACGGAGTATTTTTTTTTCAAAATAAGGTTTACAAGTTAATTGTAATATACGTTAAAAGTCCAATAACTGTACCAACAAAAATCATAAGCGAGTATCTCTCTGTAATCTCTATCACGAACTGCCTAAATTTAAAAAAAAATTCAACCAAAAGCTAAAAGACACATTCATAAGCAAAAAAAGACCCTAATTTTTTTATTTCTCTAAGCAAAAGTAAAAGCCAATTTGAAGGGGAACATACCACTTTGGAGTGATATAACAATTTGATCCATTTGCCCAGAGCTGATATCTTGTCAAGTTTGTCAGCATTCAAGATACTAAACAGTCCTAAACTATTCAAGGGACCTCACGATCAAGTTTAGTTGGTTTGCAGTTTGCACTATTATGCCGTGAAATGCGCATCAATCATTAAGAAAAACTATGCTACTAGTAGTGCTACGTTACTAGCACTACTACTATCAATCCATGAAATTTGATGTACATAGCGAAAACCACCTCTGAACAAAAGGCCAATTGACACAAGTAAATTTTTTTACGTAAATGGCAAGAAAAAAAATATGACTTTGAAATAACAAATCACCTTTACCGCTGACTTTTGCAAATTGTAGTGGTCGATTGAACGAGCCCATCTTCCTCGTTGGCTCGTTGCAAATGGAAAAATGGAAAGATGCATGCATGGTACATAGCATCAAACGCGATGCATTCTCGCAATCAAACCATTTTGTGGTGTCGCATAGTTTGTCTGAGCTCCCCATCAAATGACAGGATGGATTAATTGCCTCGCTTAGGCCCGCCCAAATACTAATGCGTATTCATTATAGAACTTTGATAGTTATATCCGGTAAATCTGGATATATTCATAATCTGGACTTACCAAATAATATGAAGATTTTCAGCTTACACTCAAAATTTGCCGGCACGACTCCCCTAATGGCCTCCATCTATTGTCTACCTTGCAGGATGTTTTTCTTCTAGCTAGCTGACTGTTGGCTGCAATTCTATAGCTGTAATATCCCTTTTATACTTTAAAAGAATTATATTTGTTATATAATTGAAATACTAATGCTTATTCATTATCGAACTCTAATATTTATACCTGATAAGTCTGGACATAGTTATAATCTAGGCTTACCAAATAATACGACGGGAGTACCCCGGTGTGAAAAATAAATAAATTCCGCCGTTTTTTTCCCCGGTGAGAAGGGCAAGCAACGCACTGTCGTTTTCGGCCTTCCATGGCGTCAAGCTGAAGAAGCGGAGGGGCGGAGTGGGTGGGAGAGTGGCGCGCACATTCGGCTCCTCTCGAAGGAGCCAGGTTAGAAACCCGAACGTGGTTTTTTTTTTCTTTTCTTCGTGTTCTTCTCGTGTTTTCGTCGACGTAGCAGAATCTAGAGCACCTCTCTCTATCCTCTCATGTTTTTCTGGTGCTCTGAATTTCTGCTACGTAGACAAAAATACGAGAGGAACACAGAGAAGAAAACAGAAAAGCCGGCTTCGACAACCAGCCGGAAGGGAAGGGTCCCTACTCCCCCCCCTGAGCTGCAATGCAAGCCAGGTCAGTCCATGCGATCGACAGCCGGAACATGGCTTGCCTCTCATCACTGATTCAGCACCATGTGCCTTGTGTCCGTGCCTCCTGTCCTTTCGCAGTCAGATCTTTGTGCGAGGCAAGAAGATGAGCTGGAGATTTGTTTTTTTGGGCACTGCTCACACGGGCGAGCGAGATGTGAGTTGGTCGTAGGTAGGTTTGAGTCCAGCTGTTTGCTGTTGCACACACATCAACTACTGGTACCAGGCACTAGCGCTCAAGGCAAGCCTGAGAGGCCATTGTCTGCAAATACCAGACATGAAAAGGTACAGCAGTGCACCGGGAGGCCCTA
The DNA here is from genome assembly GCA_036346575.1 of Dendrocalamus sinicus. NCBI lineage: Eukaryota > Viridiplantae > Streptophyta > Magnoliopsida > Poales > Poaceae > Dendrocalamus > Dendrocalamus sinicus. The sequence continues at coordinate 774,529 of CM070660.1, read as the reverse complement.
TCGATGCTGTGGAGGCGTACTGATTCTGCGTGGCCGTGAATGCGATTTGCGACATGGCGATCCGGCCAATCAGCTCAGGCGCGCTCGTGACGAGCCTGGATCTGATTGAGAGATTTGCCAGGAATATTGGTTGGGTAGTAATAGCAGTATTAGTAACTGATGCACTTGGATTTTCTGCTCCCTTGATCATGTCTCGAAGACGGGCAACCAGGCAATAAGGAGACCATGAACTCGAGCTCATATGATCCCCCTATCCAAGTCATCCATCATTCTCCCAGATCTGAGCCACATTTTTCCATTTTTCTTTGTTAATTTCAGAAGTATAGTTTAATGTGACATAAATAGAGGGAGAGAAAAAGGTACAATTTAAGAGCAACTCTAAGAGTCTTGTTAAATTAGAGGCACCTATAATGTATTTTGAAGAGTCATCCCAACCTTTTTTTTATATTTTGTTCCTCCAACTCTAGCAGACTCTCTATTTTAGCTATCTTTGAATACAGGGGCACATATATGTGCCGTTAATTGTCATCGCGGCACATAGCATGTGCCGGCTTTCATTAGGAAATAAAGGCACATATAACTGTCGTGGTTATCTATGTGCCCTCGAAAAGCATTCCAAGGCACTTACTTAGATAAAGGGCAAAATATATGTGATGTTTATATTGGTGCATCAGTAGTGTTTTACACATCACAAGCTTGCGAGCAAACGAATGTCGTGGAGCAAACGAAGAATGGGATGCGACCGCCGGAGCTTGCGGGCCGGCAGGGCACCGCCGGCGCATGGGAGGGCCGGCGCGGCGCGCGCGGACCACGCAGAGGCGTGTGGACACCTCCAATCCTGCGCCGCAGGAGGGGGGAAAGGCGCCGCGGGAGGCTTCGACGCTGGGAGGTCTCGCGCGGGAGGCGCGAGAGGAGGGATTCCGCGTGGGAAGACGACCGACTAGCGCGGGAAAATGGAAAAATGAGCGGGAGGAAAGCAGCTAGCGAGCCGCGATGCCTCGCCAGGTTTCGCGAGCGAGATGGTGGAATTCGGCTCTACTGCAAAATAGATAACAGGATAAAAGAGCTGTTGGAGGGTGTTTTTTTTTCCTTGGGTCATCTAATTTGGAGAAAAAGTGCAAGATAAAGAGTCTCTTGGAGATGCTCTAATAGCAAGTGGGATCCACATGTACCCTTATCCCCCTTCTCCCTCTCCCCAGAGCCCTGCTCTCGTTTCACTTTAGTTTCTGACTTTTAGTTTCTGGTTCACTATTATTTAATTTCATCATTTTCTGGTTTTTGGGGGGGTTTACCTTTTTCCTTTTTTTTTCCTGCATTCGTTTGCATTGTCTGTGATGGACTAACTTATTTTTTATTTAAAATTTTTAAATTTAATTACATCAAAAGGCCACGAGCAGTCTCTTTCTCTCTCCACCTGATCTGGACTAGACAGCAAGGCAGCGACGAGTGACTAGCGATGAGGTGTCATCCGGTGAACACCCAAGCAGCCGTCTGTGCTCCAACAAGTTACAAGTACAGTACATAGCGGTCAGCGACGGTGCACCTCTAGTCCAACCCAGCCGATGGCCAGATCTGACTACCTTCCTCACCTCCGGCCATATCTACTCCAAGGCGACGTGTACTCGTGTTGATGAGGTGCTCCTGCACCGACATGACCGGATCCGGTTATGTCCAACGTGCATTGAGTAGATTTGGTCACAACAGTGGTGTACCTCCTCCGCCCAGGCGTGAACCGACCAAATCTGGCAACAACGATGGTGTACCTTGTTCGCTGCGGCGTACACCGCCTACCGATATCATCCGTCTCTTCTTCCCCATTGATGCATCACCACGATCGTCTGTCCTCTTTGTGCATCTCCACATCTAGCCTTCATCGACACTAGTACAGCTCGACGGCCACAACACCTCAAGCAGATCTAGCGGGGTTCCTCGCCGATGTACACCGCCATCCTCGTCCTCGCTAGTGTACACCATCGGCACGGCAGCTGGCGGCACCGACGCGTTCTGACCGATGAGGGGAGCCGTTGGTGCAACGCGAGGAAGAAGGGAACACGACGGTACTTGTCCAGATCCAAGCCTCCCCGCCATGTGAGGCAACAAAGCACCTTGCCTGTCGGCGTCCTCACATAAAACATGGAGGAGCACTCCTCCGCTAGCAACCTCGAGGTGCTCCATCTGGTGCCATATCTGTCCCCAAGCTCATCCCCTCAAGATCCACCATCCTAGAGCTTGTCGCCGTTAGATTAACTACCCCCGATCATCAGTGCACCTCTTCTGTCTCGAATATGTGCTTCTTCCTCAGGTCCGATGCACAGTGCACCACCATCGACGTTGGTGCACTCCATTACCATCCACCTCCCCGTCGTGCACCATGACATTGCCCTCCATAGGTCCATGCCTTCGTTGGAGTACTGTACAATGTAGAGTATGTTCTATGTATATTGTTGATGTATGTGTATGATGCCATCAGATCTCTCTCAGCGTACACAGTACGTACGGCATACTATACATATAAATGCGTACATGTACAGTAGATGTACGTGCCTCTTCTCTCTCTCTATACCTCTATGTACGCATGCTATACGCATCCTCTGTACACCTCTCTCCGTACATACTCTGTATAGTACACTCCTGTCCGACATCCTCTCCGCACCTCTCTTGTACCTATTCATGGTATGGTATATGTATTTGTAAATGTTTGTGCAGTTTTTTTTAAAAAAATTGTGTATGCATACGGTACTTGTGTGTAGTGTATGCGTACGTTTTAAAATTCAAACACAACAGGAGAGAAATAGAGGGAAGCTCCACGGTACTTTATTCCCTGTAATTAGTGCTTAAATCCTCTTATTTATTTCCTAAAACTAGCAAAAATCAGAAAATCAAATTAGCTGCACAGATCTTGCTTCACATTGAGCGCCCGTGATAGTGAGTCCATCTGATCTTAGGATCAGATCTGCATTTCCGGGCAACCAGGTCCCTAATCAGCCATCTAGGTCATGTTGTAAAATCGCAACGTGTTACGAGTAACTTGCTCCAAATTTTAGATTTGCTTCTCCACAAGCATTTATTCCGCATCATCTACATCAACCTGTCACAATCCTTATTTCATTCCGTACAGTCGATCACCACAAATGAAGCAAGCTAATCATGCAGACATAGGGTATGCTTTTTTGGCTGAGACTTATAACTTTTTGCTATGACTTGTGGCTTTTGTCTGTTCGTGTTAGAGATTACAAAGTAACAAAAACTCACGTATGGTTTTTATTGATATAAATAAAGTCGGTATAGTATATACTACAATTAATTAGTAAACCTTATCTTGAAAAGATATTCCGTTTAAAAGTTACTTATTATAGAAAAGCCGAAAAACAGCTTTTAGAAACTAAAAAAAGGCCCATATTTTCGGCTTGGGGGCTTGGCTTCCGACTTTCAAATAAAATATTTTTAAAAATAAAATCTATAGATTAGTTATAGTAAATATTATATTAATTTTAACTATATAAACTAAAATCAACTATATCAGTTACAATCGTATATGAAAATTTCTGAAAGCACTCTCTTTAAGCAGCAAGAATTGAAAATTTCCAACCACAAACCACGGCATCTCGATGCATGGGCACTAGTGCGCTACCCTTTCGTGTGCACAGTGCTAGGTTATGCTGTCCAAAGTAATGGCAATGGGCGGTGAACTGGTATAGCTCTAGCACAGGCATAGCAATAGAATTTGGAATTGACAATGTCTGGTGTGCACGTACAGTCCAAGCATACAACTTACAGGCACCCGTGAAGGGGAACAGTTGATTGATGGCAATCATATACATTTGAAGGAAACGACGCCCATATGCATGGTGCAGAATCCCCCTTCGAAACGAACAAACACCATCTTGTGGTCGCCACTCGCTAGTCAAAACTGCATTACAAGCAGCACCTCAAGTGAGCCCAACAAAAAGATTGCACCCATGCATTTGATGCAATGGACTGAAATGAAACTTATTGACTACGGTGCATGCGTTTGTATTGTCCCCTTTTCGTTGATTCCCCCTTTACCTCGATTCACCATGGAATGGATGTGTAATAAGGCAGAAGTAACAGAGCATATTTGTGAGAAACATTTTCTGATTTTTGTGTGCCTGTGGGTCGGGTCAGGTCAGGTCACTAGGTAACAGCAGGATATGGAGCAAATAGTAACCAAACCCCACCCCCCATGTGGGTACCAATTGGACTCTTGCTGGACACAGACGAAATTTTCGGGAAGAGAGCACTGCATTTTGGAGATCTCTCAGCTACATGCCTAAATATACTAGTTACACGCCTTCATCACAAATCACACTATCTTCAGTCTTCACGATGCTACTTAGAAACAAGAAATCTGCAGCGTCTAGCTCAGCTCTGTGAGATTATGACCTTCCTGAGAAATTTTCTAATGACAACAAGTCAACTAGAGAAAGTGTAAGCGATAAATTAAGCTGATGTTGAGATAAGATGGTTTTTGCCAAAGCAAAAACTAATCGTCATTTTTTTTCGAAGGAAAAACTAAGCGGCTTAACGGAAGGTGAAAGGGTTGGTAGTAAGTAAACGCAGTTAAAACTTCAGAAAGCTGCAGTTTACTACCAGAAGGTGAAAGGGTGGGTACTGGGTACAGTAAGTAAACACTGTAAAAACTTCAGAAAGCTACAGTTCCTTGCGAAAGGTAAGAAACACACCTGCTAAACGCAGACAGGTCGCTGCCACCGTCGCTGTGGAGGCTTTCAGGTAGGTGTGGCCATGCCTTGTTGCATTTTTCCCCCGTTAGAGATTGGATATTAGAGATGATTAGTTTTGGCCTCCTCCCCGTTCAAACGACAGCTTTGGTTGATCTGTATAAACATATATAATCTGATCCCTCCTCCCCCTCCCCCTCCCCCTCCTTTTGAATAGTACACTAACAAATTAATTAGTGGAATCTGACCAGAATCATCGGATCATATGGACCTATGTGTTTACAATAATAAGGCCCCTTGTCTGTCTTCATTGCATTAGCCTTAAATACAGTAGAAACAAGAAAAGGTAAAAGCACAGATGGCATATACACACCACTAGCAGTACTGAAAAGCAGCTAATTACAGAAAGTAAATGTTAATTTGGTGCCTCAGGGAAGGAGGTTAGATTATAACGGATTAGTATATGTTATTGCACAGTTGCACTTACTTTTGGTATACCTTAGTTCCCTTCTAACATTCATTTTAGACCTGATAAGGCCTTCTCTGAGATTCATTTTAGCTGGCTAAACTTGCCGCAAGTTGAGGTTCACAAAGAAAGTTACCCTTGGTGAAAGTCTAATAATTTCAACTGCATGAAGGTATAGTATTATACTCCATAGTCCATACTCCATGCACCTGCTGGGAAGAAGAACTAACAACCATCTCAAATGGTTTCAGGTCTGTCAGAATGTCTTTCTGTGTCGCTACCTAGAAGCCAGTAGTTAATACTTGCTTAATACTAGTACTTGTACCTGCTCCAAAGATTGATGGATCATGACAACAGCTAGTTCTGTGTTTGACCCAACTTTTTTTACACTTTTTTTTACAGGTAGTTGGAAAGAAAAAAGTTCAGTCAAATAGGGAGTAATGCAAAAGACATTCATTCTTCAACTGTTCACAAACAAGTTCTGGCAACTACAGCAACTCAACTAGGCAGCATGAGAGTAAAGCAGGAAGCTATGATGGCCTTAAGATCCATCGGTATTTTTCTGTTTTCTATGGCCTGACTTTGCTTTTCCCCAGGATAAGGTAACCTTATTTAAAGGGTCATGATTCAAGAAACGAAAGGGGTATCAAAAATATATCTATCCCCAATAAGTGGGTCTGCCATTTTAGTCAGTCCTACTGCAGGAGCAAGACGAGCCTTTTGATAACCCTTTACACCCGCGGGGAACTATCAGAAACAGAGGAGAGAAATGCAAAAGAGGTTATTGTAGCTAAAAAATTGTAGAAGGCCAAAGGCTGGTTTGTTTGATCACCGTCCATTGAACAAGTTTCCCCCAAAAATAAACCTTGTACAGGCACAAAGATAGTATATGCAAGAAAAATGGAGCCCTGTGGATTAGTTAGTGCTAGTGTGCTATCAAGAAGAAAAGAACCTGTAGCTGCTCTGATATTTCAGTCCTTGTTTAGTTGGTTCACTCTTCAAAGAATCAAAGTAGACTTCAGAGATTTAACTTACCAACATGTAGCTTTAGAACCTCAGGTTCATTTTTGGAGCCCCTCTCTCCAGTTTCGGAGCTTCCCATTGTAGGCCGTGATAAAAAGTACCAATTGGACCAGGTCAAGCAGGCCCAGGAGAGTTGCAAAGATTTGACCTGAACATAGCAAGCAACGAACACTAGTGTTAACCAGAACAGATGTCCTTTTGGACAGCAGCAACCTATGGGCCTAGCAGATACCAAAACCGAAGCTTTAAGTGCTTAACTATCATTAAATCGTGCTTGGAATGGGGAGTCATCTTTATAACAGGATGTAGCTGCCTGCTTGCAAGTCCCCTTTTCGTTGCTTCATGATCAAGTTTTCAAGTAAGTTAAGGTGTCCTGGAAATAGTGCTGTGTAGGTATGATTGGATGGGGAGTTAAGAACAAGCAGTTTCTAGATAGGCAACATGTCCTAGATATCATATTCTGGATACAGTGGTGTCCATAAATTCGCAAGGTATTGAAAACTAAATCCCAACCAAATCCTGCTCATCCGACCGGCCATAATGGAAAAGGATTGAAAAAGAAAACAATCAAACAATTCTACTGACAAAAGGCTCTACGAAGTAACTGGTAGTTACCACGAAGAAACGCTCCACCACTCATCATAGTATCATACTAATTATTGTTCCACACAAGAAACCAAAAGGACATAATAGAAAGGAAACTCTGGATATCAAATGATATGTAGAGCAAGCATAGCGCCATGAAGATCCTGAAGAGCATATTTGGTTTGAAAGTCAGTAACGTAGTTCGCTTCAGCCAGTACTCAATGAAAATTGAAACGGCATGACAGTCAGTATGGCTATACAATTAGCCTATATTTAAGCAAGTCAACTTGTGCTAAATTATTGAGACAACTTGTGCTAAATTATTGAGACTACAAGCTATGAAACAAAGCCATCTTGTAAGATAAATTAGAAGCAGGTCAAATACTCATAAAAAACTCAAGAGTATTCGAGTATGCGAGGCAATTCACAAGTGTGGGTGGCTATAAATGATTCTGGTACACAGCAGGTCTCAGGTAAGAGAGAATGTAAAAAAGCAGCTCCAAAGCTTCACAGAAACTGAAATTTCAGTATAAGCAAATGTAACTATGGTCAGCAATGCGGTTGATGATCTTGCACAGTATGCATAACCTACACATATTGGTACATAATCATTTACAAAGTATTTCTTTATTTACACTTGGCCAAGTATATTTAAATCAAATGTGCATACAAGAGATCTTGAAGTGAAACTACAAAAGTAAATACTATACAGTATTTGTTGAGTATTCCCCAAAGGGCCAGAAGGAGCCATTCAGATGGCTGATATCATCACCCTGCAGGTTAAACATAGTGAATTGCTCTATTACACAAGGGAGAGTATGGAGAAATGATAAATTTGAACGAACAGACACGCACACCCATGATTTAACCATAAAAATCTGTGCATATGCTATACTGCACTGTTTCAGTTGAAAATCCAGCCAAGTCTTGGCAAAAAGAACAAGAAACCATAAAACTAACACTCAGCAAAGTCATCTGCCATGACTATTGAAATTGCCAGTTTATTAAGATAACATAGAACTGAGTTAATCTCACTTGTTTGCTGGTTACAGACAAAAAACTTAGCTATGTTACTTTAGCAACTTCCATTAAAGAGAACTTAGCTGCGTAAAAGGGATAGGAGCAACTATGTAGCGAGGAGTATTAAGAATTCGGAACAAGTCTATATTTTCAGCATAATTGCATTGGCAAGCGCAACAATCATGCTCATGCTGCGTGGGAGACATGTAATAAAAATTTACCAACATCAGATTATCCAAGTATAAAGAACAAGGTGCCAGCTAAATCCAAAACAAGAGATATGCGGTACTTTGTCAAGTGAGAGGATCAGTCCAAAGTAACGAAATTATATTTAGTGTTATGGAGATCGTGTTTGGTACAAAAGAAGGAAGATTGATGAGAAATATGCAGGGATACACAGCAAACATCATGCAGAAAAGGATTACAGCATTCCAAAACAGAAGAGAGATTATTCTGAATCCTTTAGTTGCCAAGAGAAGCACAACAGCAATAGCAGACAGTATACTTGAGGTATTTATTTTCCATCAATAGGTCACCCATAAATTAAGATCATTACACTAGGAAAAAAGCATCTCATAGCACATTCAATTGTACATGGGAGCAATATGTCGCAGAAAAAACAGGAGTATAGGACATTTCAGCCTGATATATGCTAGTGTAAAAATCAAATATTAACAAAATGCACACCTTTATGCTTGCTGTTTGAGTAATTTGAGAGGCATATTCAGAACACACATTCCAGTTGTTCTGCCAATTTTGCTGTACGGATACATTCTCATCACCATGAGAATGCTCATATACTTGTGTTTGTTGAGGAAAGAAGGAAGACACAAATAAGTTTGCCATATCCCTATATTCACCAGATGCTAGAGTATGCTGCAAGTCAAAGCACTAAATTAATGAATCGAAGATCAATTAGCTAATCTCCAAACAAGCAGCTAACAATTCCATAAAATTGAAGTGCTCAAGGAGTTTAAAGAAACCAAACAAAATCTTGAATCGACAAGGAATCAGTAGCATCTCAAATGTGATAGAAGTAGTTTCAATTGGATTTTTTCCAACAGAATTACATATATAACTAACATAAAAAAACCACATCAAACATTGAAACTTTTACCAAAAATGAATGTACATATGCAATTCAAACAATATGAGTAGCAGGGAAAATATATGAAGCTATCTAACTTACATCATTATATTCAGAAGCCACCCCTTCTGTGCAGGCCTGATAGTATCCCAAATTCATAGACCAAGAAGGCTTATAAGGTTCAAGTGGATCATCAGGTATGTGTGCATACCGCTGTATCTCGTATGAATGCCTCGACATCTCCAAATTATCGATATCATTATGGTTGTTGTATGTTGAAAAGTTCTACATCAAGATCAAAACATCACCTAGTTAACAACCATGACAATACAGAGAAACATAACACATTTTTTCTACATCAAGATCAAAATATCACCTAGTTAACAACCATGACAATACAGAGAAACATAGCACATCTTCCAGTGAGAGAAAACCTGTAACATCCCAAAATTGGGAATGTTTGGAAATATGAAAAATTTTAAAAAAATTATCACGCATCGGTGTTATTCGAATTTTTCTGGATTTTCAACTTGAGAATCTTGACTGGATTTTTGTGCCAATCCTATCAATCAATAACAATGAAACTCAAAACTTGAATAAATTCAAATAAAATTTGAATTATACACTTCTCAAAATTTGGCTAAATGAAGTCCAGATGCAAATTCAAAATTCAAATCGAGAATCCAAATCAGAAATCAAAAGCAAAAGGATATTGAACTTCACATTCAAACAATTGAGCCGAGAATTTAAAAATGGAAATTCAAATTTCCGAAATCCCAAACTAAAATCAAAATCAAGTTTCATCTGGGCTCAGTCCACTTTTCTTTTCACAGGCCCATTCCCTTTTGGCCCAGTCCATTTCCTCTCCTCTTTCTTGCTTTCTCTTCTATCTCCTCCTTTCTCCCTGTTTTGTACACCAGATAGACTTTTGTGCGCCGTGCGCGCATGCAACCCCGCCCGCACCATGCGCCAACCCCGCAGTGCTTCACACCGCACTGCCTGACCGCGCCCACAGCCCTCATATTGCACCGACTTCAACTGTTGAGCAACAACACCGTCACAGCGCCCTCCTGCTATAAAAGCCTAGAGCATGCCTTGCCACCTTCCCGCATTTTCTCCCCTCCTCTAGCTTAGCCGAGCTCTCGCGCGCCACGCTCATGCGCCGGCCACCGCCTCCCCTCGTCGTTCCGACCACCATGGCGAGTCCCGCCACAAACCGACCGTAGGAGTGCAAACGAAGCGAATAATATTTGTCCAACAGACTGACCGAAGACTCGCGGAGCGAATACGAAAGGGGTAAATTGGTATCCGGCACTATCCGTGTCCGACTCCGATTCCGAGGAAAAATATAGAATATGATACAGGATGGGTAATATCCGTCTGTATATATCCGTATGTCAGGCGATATGAGAGTCTATTGTGACTCACTTAGGAACAAGAAAATATATAGGCAGATTGCCACATCTAAATAGGCTAAAAATATTGAGTGTTCTTTCTTTGACATCTCGACGATTAGTCCCTTCGTGTTCACTCTGATTGCACCCTACTATCCAATGTCCTGTATAAGGGTGCAGAAGAAGCGGATAATTTCCGTCCGACCAATTGTCCGAAGGTTTATGGAACGAATATAGAATGGAGAAATAGGTACCTGGCATTATCCGTGTCCGACTCCGAAAAAAAACATGGAATAAGATACAAGATGAATGATATCCGTCCGTATCCGCTCCGATTGCACCCCAAACTGACCACGTCATCTCACGTACCCGTGTTTCCTCTTCTTGCCCTCCCATTTAATTGAAATTCTATGCCCCATAGCTCGCCACCGCCGCCTCCTCCAAGTCCAACTGTCGCCGCCCTTACCGCGACAGTCTCCTCCCCGGCGCCCCTCGACTTGATTCCTTCCTCCTGGAGCACCCCACGATGCCCCTAGTTCCTTCCACAGCCGGTTGGAGCTCCTATCCTCCCCAGGTCGCCGCCCCCGGCTCACGCCGCTGGCCTACCTCGGCACCTCCGACCACCCTGGTGAGTTCACTTTCGTGCTCCCCTCCTTTTCTTTTCCGCTCCCTCCGACCCCCCCCCCCACCCCGTTGCCTCCCTATGCCCGACTGCCCCGAGCTACCTTTGCCTCACCTTAGTTTGTGTCGTCGCCTCCCCTAGACTTCTCCATCCCCCGGCGGCCCATTTTGGCCATCGCCTCTGCCTCCCCGACTGTCCCTCACCGGCACCAGAAGCCGTGCGCCAACACCCCTGCCTTCCTCTGATTCGACCCAGCTCCATCCCCTGTTTCCTCTGTTCCAACTGAACCCATGTCTTGTCTCTCTCTCAACCAATGAGATGTGGGCCCAACCTCATTAGGAGTATCTTGAGGCAATTAAATTAGTTAAATTGAAGTTTAAAAATTAAATGAAGACTATGTAAATTATGGCTATTTACATATTTCAAATATCATGGAAACCCTTTGTAAATAATGATTAATTACCCAAGAAATTTTATTTAAATAGTTTTCCACTAGGATTTAAACTAGGAAATACAAGAATTTAAATTGTACATTTTTTCTTGAAATAGAATTGGGAGCTATACGAAGATAATTAATATTTAACTTGAAGCGAAGACTTTAAAAAGGTGCCGTGTCAAAATATAATCCCTATTGCGAGAGCTAAAATACTTTTGGGTCCTTACTAAAATGAGTAAGCTAATTAAATAATATGCCATTAAGCCCTTATTCTAAAAATATAGACTCAAGTGAAGGTGATGCTAAAATATAATTTTGTGTAAATAAAATAATAGTTAAGGCTACTTAGGCGAGATAGTGTTTATTTACAAAATGATCTTTGTGGTTGGGATGAAAACACGATGGGTGGATAGAACCCTGAGTAATGATTTCCCCTGGGTGGACAAAACCCAGTGATTATAAAAGGTGGATAGAACCCAGGTATTAAAATAGCATATGGTCCAAATCAGAAGAAATCCATTGAGGGAGGGGTCTATTTGTAATTTTCAGAAACTTCGGGGACTAAAATACAAAAAGACCAAAACAATTCTACATTCCATTTAACCCTAGCCGCCAGCATTTGCACACCTGAGCCTGGCATTTGCTTTCTCCCTTTGCCTCTCCCCCAACCCCAAATCCTCTCCACCACCTGCCGTCGGCGAGGCCAAGCCAGCTCACCGGCGCACCACCTCATCACCACCGGCCACTGCTTCTCCTCCCTCTGCTCTCACCTAGGAGAACGTCAAGAAGATCACCGACCAGGCCGTCGTCGATAGGATGGCCTTCTACCTCGTCGCCTTGCCCTGGAAGCACCGCCACCTCGAGGAGCTCGAGAAGCACGACTGGCACCACCAAATCCGGATCCTCCTCGCAGAGGTGAGGCTTCTTGGGCTCCCCACAAATTCGTAGCGAAGAGGGCCAGCACAGCAGTGGTAGTGGAGAGGGGCGTCAGCGGCTGGAGTAGGCTGAAGAAAGCTGCAGATTGACACCGGCGGTGGAAGAAAGTTGCAGATCGACGCCAAGCGCACGCTGTGTTGGGCAAACAGCCTTAGCGTCCCCCTCCAGCTACCAGGACGACTTGGTGTCGCCTAGGCGAAGTCGTGACAACCTTGCTATCAAGATTAGAAGATGATAAGGCCAAAAACTAAGTCGCAAACTCCAGTTGGTTACCTGCAGAAATATCCTAAGGGTCCCACCGGTGTAAAGTTTCTGTTTTTGCTGCTACTTCTTAATGATTTTGGCCTGAATGGCCCATGTGTAAGTCCATTATATTGACGATTGCGTAAGATATGTATTTGATATTCAATAATGTATCTGTGAGCACTATCTACTGATTCAGGGAGTAGTGCGGTGAAATTACAGAGGGTTCTAGACTAGCAAAATCTAGGTCCGACAAAAAACTCAACCAGAACAAGCAAATGTGTATGTATCAAATATTGACTTATGAGTGCAAATTGAATACAGAAAAGAATGATCCAAAAACCAAATGAAACACTAGTAAATAGCATTGACAAACCTCATAGTACTCCAGCTTGTGAGAATTAACTGTTTCCAGAGGCTCAACCTGAACATGTAGTGGTTGTTCACCAAAGTGCTGATTGTAACAATAGATAGGTTGAGCTGAAATCTTACTCTCTGCATCATAACTGGACAAGAACTCCTGCATGTGAAATTGAAATGTGGATTTGAGGTGAAGAAAACAAGCAGGATCGATTTGAGTGAGATTCAAAAGTAATGGATCATTGAATAAATTGTCAAGTCACTGAAAGCAGCTTCCAGAGCATAAAGAACCTCTCAACCTCTTTGTTTCATTTTGCGCTTTATTGTCAGCTGCTGCTCTTTTCAAGGGTCAAAATGCCTATTGATAAGATTAGTCAGTTGGGGGTAGCACAAGTATATGTGCGGATGGTATAGTTAGACAACACCACTAACGTGCTGATGGCTAACCATTCACTGGCATATAAAACTAAGAAATAATTGACAATGGCAACTAAATTGTCGAAACAATTACACGTACGTAACTGAGCAAAATGCACAGGCTGATCGACAACTAGTCTGCTCAATTTTTGATGACTGACAAGTGAGAAGTACCTGATCCTGACATTCCTCCTCTTTGTAAACCTCCTGGTAGCTCTGATTAGGAAACCAGCTCGGTTCCTCGGAAACACCATGAAGACTGTAAGGCTGTTCATAAGACGTATCATATGAACCATAGGTAGGCTGGGCATATGTATACGTGTCCTCTTTTGCATTATCGTACCAAGATAACCGCTGTCTCCAAATTTAGTACACAACAACACAGGAAGCAGTCGGTAATAACGAAGAAACATCAACACTCATGAGTACCGCAAGTCAAAATTAAAGAATGAGAACTCAAAATTGCGCGGTGTATATAATTTCCTCACATTGCTCTGATCCGGCTCCTCGCCGGCGTCGTGCCACTCCACATTCCCAACGGCCGGCGGCGCCACCTCGACGACCACGGCGTCCTCCACGCCCCCCTTCCTGTTGGCGTACACAGGGAGGCCGTGGCAGTCCGCCCCAATCCGCCGCTCCCCGTACCCATCGGCGTGGCCGAAGAGGTAATCCAGCCCCCGCATGCACTGCCTCCAGTAGTCGCGCCCGCACGGCGAGTAGCATTGCGCCCCGGCCATGTACGGCCACCCCCGGAACACCTCTGGCATGGCGTACATCGGCTGGTCGCGCGGCGCATCCCCGTAGTCGTACGGCTCGGGCCAGTAGTAGGGCTCCGCCACCGGCGGCGGGGGCGGCTTTCTTGGTTCTGGCAAAACCGACTGCGGCTGCGCAGGCGAGGACGGCAGAGGCGGTGTAGCAGGGGCAGGCGCAGGCGAAGGCGGCGGCGGAGCGGTGGGCGCGGGGGCGGGGACTGCCGCGCGAGTGGGGGTGGAGATGGGGTAGCACGTGGAGGGGGATGGCGGGAGAGGAGAGCCGTAGGTGGCGGAGATGTCGTAGCCGCCGCTGTAGGGGTGGGGATTGTAGTCGTCGAACTCGTCGTCGTCTGGGTACTCGTCGGCGCCCGCCATTGATTGGTGGAGGGGTGGTGGTTACGACGGGTCAGCCGTGGGGTTCGGGTTGGAGATTGGGAGGTGGGGAGGAGGCGAAGTGGGACTGTGGGATGAGAGGGTGCAGAGGTAAGGGACGAGGAGGAGGAGGCGGCGGCTGGTGGCATGTTAATTTCGGGTGACGTGATGGCGATGGCGATGGCGCCGATGTGATGTGTCGGAGGCGTCGGTTGGAAGCGACCGGGCGGCGTTGTGGAAGAGAGGTGACCGTCGTGCTTAGTGCACTGGTAGCGGGGAAATTTAAATTTTTGCCACTTTTAAAAATGCCACCTATCTAAATGTTATCCTCTTCGTTGCATTCAATAATTTGCCACTCTTAACATGTGGTTGATTAATTTTTTACCACTTTCGAGCCCACGAAGCGTCATGTCAGCGTCTCCCCGCCCGCCCGCCATGTCGGCGCCTCCGCTTCGCTCGCCGGCGCCGCGCCTGCTCGCCGCTGTGCGCTCTCCGCTTCGCATGGCGCCGCCTCGCTCTCCGTCCCGCGCCGTCGGAGAGCACGAAGGCGCGCAGCGGGCGGACGGCGGCGAAGCGACGCCGGCGAGCGGGGAGGCGCGGGGACGGAGGCGGTCGAGGATGTCATGCGAACGGTCGAGTGTCTTGTGGTCAAAATCCATATTTGGTAAGATATATTGTTTTGCATTTGGTTTGAGAATTGTTTTTAGATACCAAGAAGCGGAAGCAATCATTCACCCCTTCTTATTAATATGCTCGATCTTATAGGTACGCAACATCCTACAAATTGACAGGCATCTCCCCCACCGGAAGTGAAACGTGTGGGTCTCCGACCTCCACATGTCAAGGAGTGTAGGTAGAAACAATGAGTCCAGCGCGAAGGACTGTCCAATGTCCATCATCCTCGCCATGGGTAGCAACCCAGCCCACCGCCTAACTAGAACGTACCGATCGTCAAGGGGCAGTCCTCCCGAGGTCTCAGGAGAACAAAGGGGCTAGTGCCTGACAATGATACTGGCCATCTCAGGATGTGTCTAGCAACATGCCACCCCCGAGACCGCCACCAGCAGTCATTCCTTGTGGTACATAAAATAATACATCAGTTTCAAACGCTGTTAAATACAATTGACCACAACCGAGAATAATCACGCTACAAACGTACATACATATTGCTTAAATTGTATTTCTCTTCTTACACTAGCTTGCTGCTTTGATTAAATGCACAAGCATACTAATTTATTATTATTAGTGCTAACTAATTGTGATTAGTACTAATTAAATATGATTAGCGCTAACTAAAACCGAATAACACTAATTACAGTGCTAATTAGGCATGCACAGTGCGTACAAACCTGCCATTTTCTATAGATTTCTGTAATCACACGAGACCAATAAATATACACATGCAGATATACATAAAATTATTTTAGCTGTTTTTTGGCTTAAAAAATATAGAATCTATCTTTTTGGCTTGAAAAATATAGAATCTATCTCGTGAACTGCAATATTTCAATAATTTTCATTTCTAGCCAATATATAAGCTATGGCGATAGATAAAATCATCCTGATTAACAAACAATAAACATTTATCTATCGATCAAAAAAATAGATAATCTATCTAAGTGTTGGCACACACATCTAGACTTTGTTCCTCATTAGATGTATCCATGTAAACACCAACAAAACTCATCGAAGGCAATAGGAAATAGGTAGAGTTAGAGGAGCTATCAAGCAGTTGGCATAAGCCTGAAGACTACAGTAAAATAATCGTAATATGGATAAAGAGGCAAGTCACATATTTTTGATCATGTTAAACCTACATCCTGTTAATTAATTATTTATCTATACTTTCATTACCCTTTATTTACACACTATTATTTCATGTATAGTAAATATTTAGGAAGATATGATATCTAGCTATATCCTACCACAGAGAAATCTCTTTTTAATTTGATAGCCATATTCACCTTGACAAAACTTAGTAATGTCAAATCTACTATATAGATAATCATGGTAGTGTAGGAAACTCAACTGTTTCATACTACTAAGCAACAAAGCACCTTGCCGGTAGTTTGCAATAGTGATTCTAAGAAAAAGAATATCATGGGAAACCACGAGATGGTTGGGTAGCACTACCGTCAAGCTTTGGGATATGGGTTTAGGGATGGAAAATGCCTTAAAGAAAAGTAAGGACAAAGCTTCAGAGAAAAGTAAGGACAAGAACCTTATACTGAGCAAAGAACATAGTGATCACTCAACCACAAGTTTTGACTTGTCAAACCTGGTCTAGTAGCTGCTCAAATCGATTGAATCTCTACAGGAGTGAAGGAGCGTTGGTATGAAAATGGTAAAACCATACTGAACAACGGTGGATTCCACTTAGGATGGGCAGAAGTGTTCTGACCTGGCCAGTGGATACCCGGGTATGAGTTGGTAGTCTACCGGATAGAGACTATATAAAGAGATGAGCAGTGAAACAAGCTTGTTTTCTTAACTCGGTCATGAGGGTTAAGAAATCTTGTGGGTAAAGCTGGGCAACTCTATGGAGTCATCACAATGGTATTTCAAATACGCCGTGCTTCCGGTAAAAGAAGCTATGTTCAATGGGTGATTCTGGCAGCAAATCATAAGTAGATTTCTTTATGTTTTAATCTGAGTAAGCTGAATAATCAACTATTGAAAGCCCCCATAATCTTAAGAAGCTATTATTTTATGATTTATTATTTACAAACATTTACAAATAAAATTGCATTCACACTCTCGTTAATAAAACCAGTATATTCCCATCCATTGACAATCCTGGCAAGTAGATAAATCAGGATTATTCATGTGGCTTGTTGAGTACCTAGTGTACTCAATCTTGGTTAATTTCTATAGATGCCAGAAGATGAAGGATGTTACAAGTTTTCGTGACAGGGTTACGACCGCACTCAAACGTTCTTGTGGAATGTTCTTCGGTTCTTCCGATTGTTAGTTGAGTTTTGGGCTTGGAAGCCCTTTGAAATTTCTAAAGTTAATTGTTAGATTTTATTTTAATTAAATTAACTCTTTTCAAATATTTGTGAGCGGGCATGATACTTTTTTTGTCCACAATTAAACTCCTAGGTTATTGCGGAATGCACAACGGCTCTGTTCCCTAAAACATGGGCGTTACAGCATGCGCTTGCGGATGATAATTATATTTTAGTAATTGCGCCATCTCCATCACTTTCTATCCTCTTGCATTGACTAAAGCTAAAATTGAGCAATACATGAAGAAAAGGGAAATCATGTAACTCGTAAAAAAAAGTCCTATAGTGCATACCACCTAGTACATAGCAAAATCCTTCTTCGAACATATGGGATGAGAATTTTTTGGAATAACCCAAAGAGAGAATGGGGAACAACAAGCACCTTGATATTGTGGTGACTCTTCTAAGCCACGAGAAATTAGTTTATTCTGTACTTGCCTCTCTATCCTAAATCCCTGCACAAAAATAAAAATCGGTCTAAATGTGAGGTAGGATTTAGCCATCGATGTGAGAGAAACAAACAATTTGGGTATTATACTTTAGATTGTATTTTTTTTTCTCACCCAAATTGGCACCGAAACCTAGTAAAACTGTTGTTCGTTCTAGGTAGCACAACTGATATGAGGACAAAGGGACTGGTTGGCTACACGGGAGCTTGTTGATAGCAGCTGCCAGATCCAAAGCACATGCTATTCACTACTAATTGGTGGATGCATGAATCAATCAATGTAGAGCACAAAAGATAGTATACCTTCCAATAAAAATATATCATTGTTCTAAACAAATCCGAAGCATCAAATGCTTTCAAAATCATCCAAAATAGAAGCATGATTTCAAAAATGTTTCTGACTACAAGGATTTACTAAGTTAAGTCAAAGCAAATATCTAACCACCACTTAACTAAGGGCAAGAAAAGGTAAAGCAAATTATATTTAGTCTTTTTAAAAAAAAGGGATATGCGGACTAATTAGTTGTAGAAAAATTACTCTGGAAGCACAAGGCAAAACTAATAAAATTGAAATGACCAGGGTAGCAAATCTAATTAGTCGTAGAAAGAAATGCAATTAGGGTAGGAAGAAGAAAGGGTTAGACATTAAAGAGAGGAGAAAAACCACCAAGGCTCGAGTGGTGGTGGTGTGATCTCTAGCAAGGTCGCTGTCTAGGGGTCGGCAGGTGGTGGCGCTCTAGAGGAGCGATGACGGCACTGGCGAAGGGAGAGGAGGGCGAAGCGATGTTGGACTGAGGCGAAGGAGTCATGGGTTAGGGGATGCGATGGAGTAGAGGGGAGAAGATGGCGTACAGAGGACACGGCGGCGGTGTGAAGGCGGTGTAGGGAGGGACATCGGTGGTTGGATTTGTAGCAAAGGAGACGATGATGATGCTTCCACCACATGGTCGTTCAATCCCGCCTCTCCTAAGCTAATCCACCACACCGTCGGTCGATCTCACCTCCCCACCATCGAATCGACGTCGCCTCGGTCGATCTCGCTTCCATCACCATCGAATCGACGTGGCACACACGAAAGAAGAGGGCGCGTCACCTCCTCCCCCATGGTCGATGTGCACCACTGACTCCCTACCTTGACGTTGGGCTAGACCGCACCATCTCTTCCCTCATCGTAGGTGTTGTGTCGTGTCCCTTGTCGTTGTGCCGCCGCCACTTTGCTCGTGAACAAGCCATCGGGGATGGTGGGAGGGAGGAAGGGAAAGAGATAATTAGAGGAGGAGGAGACCATGGTGATGACATTAGAGGAGGAGATAGGGCATGGCCGCGCGGGGTTCTAAGCCCTGCTCCAAATGGCTTCTGGCTTCTTATCTTTTCTAGCTTTTTGGCTTTTTCGGATTTTTTGCAATTTTTTCTCTTATTCCTTTGTATTGTCTGTACTGATATAACATTTATTTTTTTGTATTTAATTACACAAAACAAGCTAACAATAACTATCATACAAAATCTTTACTATTATAAAAGTGTGAGTTGGTGGTTGGTCAATTCTACCTCCTCTCTTCTCAGTCATCTGATTTGATCTGGACCATTCGTCTCTCTCTCAGGATACAACCGTCCACCCCCTCCATTTTTCCCATCTCATTGCGCATTCTGGCCACCCTTTTCTCTGCTTGCTCTCTAATGTTTGATGTGTGAAGTTGGCCAGGCAATAAGTTCTGTCTCATTATTTTTATAGCTCCATTGTAACAGATCTCTAAGGGTGTGTTTGGTTTGGAGTCAGGTAAGGATGGAATGAATCCATCTCTGTTTTTAAGGATGGAACCGTCTCCATCCCCTATTGTCCCTAGAACCAAACACACTATTGGAGGCAGGTAGCGAGGAAGAGGGACGAGCCCATCCCCTCATTTTTGAGGGATGGGGGCATCCTCAATTTAGGGGAATATTCCCGGGATATTCCCCAAAGGGGATGGACTCTGACCCTGCTGACTCCAATCCAAACAGGTCCAAATCTGGGATCATCCCGTCCCATCTCCTATTATTCCTGGAACCAAACACATCTTAACTAGTTAACCATAAGCTCTAGCTTATAAGCCACTTAAAGCAGGCCCAAAGTGCGTGCACAGACGATCGAATCTGCTCCTTGGTTCCTGTGAGATAGCTAGAAGCTTGCAGGACCTTAGCGAAAATTCTAAGAAACCACGAGAGCTTTTCTTATTTGCAAAAAGGTGAATGAAAAAATTCAGCCGCTGGATCGGCCGGGGCGTTGCCGTGATTTCGGAAACCGGGGGGGCTGTTTTGCGAAGGCGGGGACGTGGGGCTTCCACGGCTCCCCGACTGAGTCCATCCAACGCAATCTCTAGACACATTTGTGCAAAAAAGAGAGCTGCTACGCGTGGTTGGGTTGGGCACACACGGTCAATTCGCTGGAATATTTCGTACCAATTACGGTCGCGTACCCGCGTGGACCGAGCATAGAGTAGTGTCCAAGCATGGCAGTTCCGTTCGCGTGAACAACACAAGAAGCGAACACCTTTCTCCTGTGTTGCGAGCCCGGCGGGGGCAGAGCACCGCGCGCGCGCCATTCGCGGTTCCGCCCACCTCGCTCGCACGCAGCCTGCGCATCCCCGAGCACAATTTTCTACGGCCGCTCCCCCAATCCCGACGCGATCCTCAAGTCAAAACGAGACGCCTTAGAGCTTTGCCCCCAACGGCACCAGACGCAGTCAGCCACCGGCAGATCCACTGCTCCTCCCTCCACCGACGCGCGCGGCGCGGACGGAGACGCGGAAGCCCTGGATCCCACGGAGCAGGAGGCGGTCAAGCCGTCGCCCCCCGGCCCCGGCCGCATCCGCTACCGCACGCCCTCCTCCCCCGACCTCCTCCTCCCCGCCGACGCCGACGCCAGGATGCGCCGCTACTCCGCGCTGCCCGGGGGCCGCCCCGAGACGCTCGCCGACCGCGTGCACCGCTACCGCGGCGTGCTCCTCGTCGTCCTCGCGCCGCTCGCCCTCGTCTCCCTTGTGCTCCTCCTCATGCCGCGCTCTCCCGCCGCGTCCGCCGGCGGCAGGAGGTGGGGCCCCAGGGGCGGCGCCGCCGGGGCCAAGAAGTACGCCGTCATATTCGACGCCGGGAGCTCCGGGAGCCGCGTCCACGTCTTCTGCTTCGACGGCAACCTGGATCTTGTCCACATTGGCAGCGAGATCGAGCTCTTCGTCCAGGTAAACCAACCATCCTTTCATCCATTCGGTCTGGATCTGGTTTCGATCTTATGATCTGAATTATATTTCCCTTTCGCTCGCAGAAAAAGCCAGGACTTAGTGCGCACGCCAACGACCCGCGGGAGGCTGCTGAGTCGCTCGTCTCTCTTCTTGAGGATGCCAAACGAGTGGTTCCCGCGGAATTGCGCGACCAGACGCCTGTCAGAGTTGGGGTGAGTGGTACAACACCGGCAGGTTTTGTAATTGGTGCTTGATCATGTTCTAAGCTTCCTAATCCATACACAGGCCACCGCGGGGCTGAGAGCATTGGGAACAGAGAAGTCCGAACAGATCTTGCAAGCGGTAAATGTTCTCCTTGTAGTACTTTGCTAGAGATGCCACTGTTGTGTTGAGCGGAGGCCATAAGTTCTTTGTTTCTATGAGGTTTTTGTTCAGTCACCACAACTGTAGTTTTATATTGGCTGCTGCTGAATTCTGCAGGTTAGGGATATTCTTCGCGAGAAGAGTTCGTTCAAAACCCAACCGGATTGGGTAACAGTTCTCGATGGATATCAGGAAGGTGCATATGAATGGGTACGACACTGACCTTATTCATCGATATGCTCTAAAACATTACTCTTGTCCCCCCTGATTCTTAGAAATGCTTGTCACTGTTCGATGTTTATCTGAGACTCTAGATTAAGAGGATCAGTTAGTGTATATGCATTTGTCCTGTATGTATGTACAATTTTTTTCAGAAGACATCTTTAGTGGGAGTAAAAAGATCAGTTAGCGTATCTTCATTTGTCCTGTACGTATGTACAATCTTTTAGAAGACTACATTAGTGAGATTAAGAAGATCAGTTAGTGTATCTGCATTTGTCCTGTATGTATGTACAATTTTTTGAGAAGACTACTTTAGTGGGCAACACATCTGCCAGTTTTGTTTTGTCTTTTTTTTTAAGAACCGTTACCTGTAAGTTTAGAGGATAAAGTTTTACGTAAGCAAGGGATCTTATTAATATAGATGCATAAAAGGGAATAAATGTAATTCATTCAAGTCCAACACAATAAGATGAGCAGACGTAGTAGAGGTCGCGTTGTCTCCTGATTCAACATTTATGCGCCTCTAGAGTGTTTAGGAATTGTTCATAAGTTGTGTTTCTGTGTTTAGCTTTTAGTCCAGGAACAAATGACAAGTATTGCTCTTCGCTGTTCTTATAGGTTACCATCAATTATCTGTTGGGAAAATTGGGAAAGACTTATGCAGACACAGTTGGAGTGGTCGATCTTGGTGGTGGATCTGTACAAATGGCATATGCTATCCCAGAGAAGGACGCAGCAAAGGCTCCTAAACCATCAGATGGTGAAGATTCGTATGTGAAGAAGCTCTTCCTTAAAGGAACCACATATTATCTTTATGTTCACAGGTTAGTGTTATAAAATTGTTGAGCCTTTTGCTGCTGCTACTGTTTAGCATTAATCTTTCCTGGTAACTTGAAAACCCCCTGCCAGTGGTAATCTAGGCATAACATGACGTGACCATCTTCAAATCCTATTTAAGCGCCTGATGGTGGTGCTGTCCTGCAAAACTCTTGTGTATGCCTATTTGGAGCCATGGTCATAAATCACTGCGAAGCAGAAAAGTGTTGTACTTCTGTAAGATGCTATTATGTAATGACAAATGCAGAAATAATATAACACATTTATGATGTTACACAATGACTTAATGGAACTGTGAGAAACTTAAGGCCAGAACAAACTTTAAGGCATTTGTATGCGTAAAGCTGCAACCTAAAGAATAATTTGTTAGTCTCAAGAAAAGCCTAACTGTATTCTAGTACCACATTTCATGGCAACTACATTCTGGCAAAGAAACTGCTGCCTATTCTACCAACACTTAATCTGACATAAAGTCATGCTGCTCTGTGGAGTATTGCTTTTTTGATGAGTCACTATTGGACATGACATCACATGATTGTTCCCGTCCAAAATGTTAACATTTAAATCATACATATAATTGCAAACATTTTGTTACAGTTATCTGCACTATGGGTTGCTCGCTGCTAGAGCTGAGATCTTAAAAGCTGGCAATGGAAATGGTTACAGCAACTGTATATTGGGGGGGCATCAGGGTATGATTGCTTTCTTCTACCTTGTTCTTCTGCTATCATGTTTTCTATTTGCATCCTAGAATTTTGAACTAGCTCCCTGTCAATCAAGTGAAGTTTGTTCCCATAAAAAAAGTCAACTTGCTGCATTGTTTTGTTCCGAAAGTGAAAAAAATGTTCATTTTGAAGAAAAAAATCAGGTTTACAAAAGGTGGCTTTCCTCAAATTTGTTCTATGTAGGTTTCCTTTTTCTAGTAATCAAGCTATGTCTCCTTTTTCTAGGAATCAAGCTAAGTCTATCTTATTGGTTTTCCTTGACAATATTGCCTACTATCAACCTTCGGTTAGAAGTATATGTAGTGCTGTGTATTACTATGGTCATAAAAACACATAACAACTCTACGGGCAGATTATAACCCCAATTAGATATGCTAATTTTAGTTTTCTATTTGGCATGCTATGTGCTTAACTTTCCTATTTTGTGCTAAACTTTCTTCTGCATAAACTTTGCTGTTTTGTTTGTACTAACCATAAGATTATTCTATTTTATTATGTTATGATTTTAGGGCAATACCAATACGGCGGCGATACATTTGAAGCATCAGCTGCACCTTCCGGTGCTAGTTATTCAAAATGCAGGGCTGATGTAGTGAAAGCTCTTAAAGTTGATGAAGCATGCACTCACATGAAATGTTCATTTGGTGGCATTTGGAATGGTGGAGGTGGTGCTGGACAGAAGAATATATTTGTAGCGTCGTTTTTCTTTGATAGGGCAGCTGAGGTAAGGTTATGCGGAAACTGGTTCTAGCACTGTGTCCCATCTGGAGACAAATTTCACTTTTGCTACTTTTATCGCAATACACTTGTAAACATTTCATGCTTTCTTCACAGACCGGATTTGTAAACCCCAAGGCAGCTGTTGCTAAGGTGAAACCCTCAGACTTCGAGCAAGCTGCCCAGGGTGCTTGTAAGTTAGGTCTGAAAGACGCCCAATCTACCTACCCCGGTGTCCAAAAGGATAACATTCCATATATTTGCATGGATCTCGTTTACCAGTACACATTGCTTGTGGACGGATTTGGTAAGTTTCAATACAAAGTAAAATGATCAGAATAGCATATAGGTTTTGTACAGATTTCTCATGTCTCTTTCATTCTTGCAGGTGTTGACCCTCACCAAGAGATGACGTTGGTAAAGAAGGTCCCTTACAGCGACGCGTTTGTGGAAGCAGCATGGCCACTTGGAAGTGCCATTGAGGTTGCTTCTTCTTCATAGGCAGAAACAGTTTATGACCAGAGAGCGTTGTCACCGAAAGTGTTGGATTTAGAGGGTTTTCACTTGATTCGGTGCTGCGCTCGCTTGAAGTCACCATATTTTGTCTCTCAGTCAATTAATTTAGCCTCCGCATACGGTAGCTCTATACACGAGGATTACAGCATCGATTGTGCTTCAGCCAGCGGCCATTGTAAGGCCTAAATTTTTTGTACTAATGAAAGCAAAATGAGAGCCTGTTATTCTTTTTGACTTCCAGGTGGATGCTCATAAACACATTATTCTATCACAGAAATTGCATAAAATGTATTATTCGTTCCCCCTCAAAACTGTGCTCTGACTCTGCATAATTCGCTGGGCTGAGATAGCTTATTGGGACTTGGGAGGATTTTTTTACAGTACATTATACTGACAGTAGAAAATTAGTAGTAGAAATAAAATATAATCGTTGATTTGTGATGATATTATAGACTTGTTTTTCAACCTAGTTTTTTTCGGAAGGGTATTTTGGATTCTCATGTGAATATCTGTATGTAAATCGCAGTTGCATCTTGATCAAGGAGCTGCTTGATGAATCATCATTTGACAATGCCAATGTAGCAGCCTCAAAAAAAATCTAGATTCGCACACTGTTTTGGTCGGCTTCCATGGTGGGTTCCAGTTGGCTGGGAGCACGGCTGAATCACGATTTGCATACTGTTTTGTGGGCTGCGCCGTGGGAGGCGTTTCACACGGTCGAACAGCGAGTCGCGTGGCCAAATAGCATTTCACGCGGTGTTTTCTGGGGTCGTGCAGCGGGCCGTGGTTCGTTTGGCTGACCGGTGAACCGTACGGCTGAACGGCGATTCGCGCGGTGAATCTTTGCGAACGCGATCTTTGCCGGTCAAACCATCCCGTGTAGTCCTTCCACAATGTTATCTTCTCACCCATTTGATTCACTTCCATTCCATCGTGTAGGTTCGCACGCAGCTGATGCTGGAGCGTTCGGGCTATTGCGCATTTCGAATCCTTTATGCAGCGGTTCTGCCAAACGTGCTCAAGGCAAGTACCTTGCAGCCGTGACCTTTCCGTTTCGCAAATCACATGTTTCCAGTTTACTTGCCACCTTGTCATTGAGTATAATTATCATGTCACCCGTGTTTGTTTGACTAATATCATATCGCTACAATCACATCATTAAAGTCACCTGACTCATATCATATCGCTTAGCTAATATCACATCACTACAATTACCTGGCTTATATCATATCATTTGGCTAATATCATATCGTTAAAATCACATTATTAAAGTTACATGGCCAATATTATATCGCTAAAGTTACCTAGCTACTAGCATTTCATTAAAACTTATCTGGTCAATATTATATCACTAATGATGTCTAGTTATTATCATATCGTTCATGTTTGCCTGGTTATAGACTTTTAATATTGTATTCATATCATGATGTTCTAGGTTATTTTATTTCACCTACTTTTATATTTATTAGGATGCTCAGTTAAAATGTTCTAGAGTTCATGCTTTTAATTAGTGTTTTAGAATTTATGCTTAAATCGTTAGTGGGGTAGCATATGAACATGTTTTAACTTAGGTTTAAATTATTAACACTCTTTTGATATTAGGGCTGCTATGTTTAGTTTCCTAATATTATGTTCCATTAATTGTATGATATTGTATTTGAGCCATGAAGGATGTATGTATTAAACTTGTTAATCTGATTAATAATCACTTATCACATGATAAAACTTGATTGGTTGATAATGTTGCGTGAGCTATATTATAATACCTCTTCAGGATAATTCCTATATCACTATCACCTTATCATTATTCCATATCGCCCTCATGTTAGGAACTATCTATCTCCATTTTCAACCTTAGCACCTATTTTCACTTCTCATAACTTTATCGTAGCTTTATCCTCGTCATCTCTTAGTTTCCTTAGATTCATACTATATAATATGTCCATGATGTATCAGTTACGTTATCACCATATTATCATCCCCTATTATCCTCATATCGGGAATTATGTGTCTTCATTGCCAACCTTAGCAAAACCTCTCAGTTTTCCTAATGGTATCTTAACTCTGTCTTAGTTCCTTAAATTCACACCATATAACGTGTTAATAATATAACAGTTACCTGACCTTGGATTATCCACATATATGGGAGATTTCCATCCACCTAGTAACGTACAGGAGGCCGTACACTCTCGTTACTCGGGATATTACACCCCGTTTGCGGTTATATAGTTGAGGACAGCGTTGTGCCTGACTATTCTCGTATAACCGAGTATGTGGGGAGTAATCGCCAGCGCCATTACCTAACTTGCTAAATAACAATTTTATTTAATTACACTGTTTCTGCGATCTCCATCTCCGATCTATATCAGTGTTTCTGGTAATCTAGTTTCATTGCATTTAACTTGTGTCAATTGCTTGCTTGTCCTTTACTCACCGTATTGCGACCGTTGTTGGGTACTTGCTGAGATTTTCAAATCTCACGCTTGCTCTTTTCATTCTCAGGTAAAAGGCCAGTGGAGTGATAGCATCATGCATGGGTGAGAGCACTTGAGTTTTCAGGACCGTGGCTTGCCATTATTTGTTATTTTATTTGTTCTTTATTTGGTTAGAAGTGGATCGGTCCCATATTTCAAACATTTATTTCAGCCTATGTTGATTCTTTAGTAAATTACTTTTAAAGTTTATTTACTCGTAATTTCTATTATTGCTTTTACTACTCATTCTTCACTTCGACGACGACGTTCCATAGTAGTATCTCATATCGGTATGTGGGGTGCTACAATCATCCAATCGCTTGAGCTGACTATGTGCACGAGGGCCTTATGAGTCATAGATAGTCAGACTTTGCAATCCGATGGCTGGCCAATGAGAACAAACCGATCGCGCTCAACTACACATTGGGGGCCACATCGAGGCCCAAGGGCATCATCTCCAGCCACCATGGGGCCTACCTCAATAGCCTCGCCTCCATGCTCGCCAATGTATCTGTGGATGGTGCCCATGTTCCACTCAACGGCTGGTGCCTCATGTGGGGCGTGGTGGCTCAGGGTGGCACCAACATCTGCGTCCGCAAGGTGAGCATTGTGACCATCTTCGACAAGATCGTGCACCATGGGGTGACCCACATGGGTGGCGCGCCGATGATGCTAGGCATGGTCATGAACGTCATGGTGGAGGAATAGATGTCACCTTCGGTCGGGAGGCAGGTTATCATGATTACCACTTACTTCAGTCTTCAACTTGAACAAACTATTTCGAGCCAAGAGATCAATTAGCAACAACAATGTGTGAGCTCGTCAAGCTCATCAGCGCTTGCAGCAGTGCTTATGCCCACCACGTTGAGGTCGCTTTGTGTCTAAAACGAGTGTCATACGAGCTGATCCTGGAAGACCTGAGCAGCAAGAGCGAGCTGCTGCTCAGGCACAACCATGTCCACAAGCTTGTGCATGTGCTCCTCACGGTGACTAATCCATTGTCGAGTCGCTCGTCGTTGTTGAGTATGTTGACAAGGCCTGCGATGGGGGAGGCGATGTTCAAGGGCAACACAATGATGAGTAGGTACTACAAGGATGGCAAAGCGACAGCGAAGGCGTTGGTCGGCATGTGGTTTTGGTCGGGGGACCTAGAGATTCTACTGTTTCATTTATAATTTTATGTCACTTATTTTATTTACAATTTCACCCTTTTAGAGATTCTATTGCTAATAGTGCGGGTGATAGTATAACTAAATTCTAACTAATCTGAACCATTAAATCGCGAAAATTTGACAGCTCATATTCATTTTAAAGTACCGTAAAAGAGCTCTACTGGAAACGAGAATAAATCATGGTAGTTCTTTTTAATTGTTGCCGTGAAGAACGTGAGCTGCTGACCACTGTTGTGCATGTCTCCTCCAGGCAGCTGAGCTGATGATGCCGCAGCCGCTGCAGCCTCCAGTCTCCGGGTAGCTATCATCCGGCGACCTGGCTCCCTTCAGCCTGCAGGGGAGTGCTCAGCTGCTCAAGCTCCCAGGGTGGCGCGGCGCGACGGCGAGCGCGGCCGTGTGGGCCTGCAACCACACCCCAGGCCTCACGGCCGGCTCCTTAAAACTTCTCTCCCCGTTGCATGCGCCGCGCAGCCCACCTTCGTCGGATGGCCCAATCGCCGGAATTCTCGGCCGCGACGGCGCCGGATCCAGAGACCAGACTAGGACCACGGTGACCGGCCCGTTGCATCCGATGATGATGATATATGGTCACTTCGTCTCTTCCGGAGCTCCAATCAAGAACGAACAGCGAACCAACCGTACCTGCATGCGCAGGGAACTTGCAATCTTACACTTGGATGGTGCAGATCGTGTTGATTATCATCGTCGACTTTGTCCCGGCGCGCGCGTGTGACCAGCACCAGCCCAGATCATTTGGGACATGCCTTTCTAGGAAAACATAACGACGTAACGTAGGAAAGGGATCGATCCAGCTTTACACCGTAATGGCCTCGGGAGAATGGCGTAGCGTACGGTTTTTTTTATCTGCACGTAGTACCACAACTGGCCTACACGTATTCGTATACAGATGTTCTACTCCACGGCAATGCCGACACCTGGTAGATCCGATATCCACCAAATCTTTTTTTTTTACATGTGACGGACCAATGGGATTTAGACCACGTTGACAATTCCCACAACCAACCAAAGAGTATACACCATGCATCGATATCGTCCGGCCATCATTTTCTCGTGAGCCGGGCTGTACTGCACTGCACTAGCCTATTCTTTAGGCTATAACTGATATCTTTTAACTGTAGTTAATAATTTTTATTAATACTTTTATATAAGTAATAAATATTGATATAAATGGTGTATATGGTTTTTGGACTTTCAAAGTCATTTGAAGAATTTGTTTCAAAAAATCGCTATATTTGTTTAAACTTTCGAAGGAATTAAAAGTCAAAAAATAAAAACCCAAAATAACGGGGCCTGCTGTTGCTTAACAGAACTTTCTCCTTTGTTGCTTTCCTGGACATGATTACAAAACTTCCTTTGCATCGCCTAGCTAGTCAGCTTCAGACGTTCGGTCTCTTGGATTCGGCCGTGGACGGCACAGAACAGCAAGAAACGATTGCGTCGGGGATGAAGCAATAGCGCAAGAGCAGCTTGGTGGAGCGGCGACGGGGACGGGCAGGAGGGGGCGTCCGTGGTGGTGGTGCAACACGGTGACCCGGCCTGTTGGCGGCGGCACGTCGTCCGATTGGAGAGCTCACGGGTAGGGGGTGAGTAAGGAGCTTCATGAACCATCAATTCATCTAAAAATTTAAGTTAATAGAAAAATACGGATAGTTTATTTTTACATCAACACTCTTTCTCATATGTAGATTCTCTTAGATCTAAGATGTTAAATAGAAGGAGCACTAGTTCGGTCCATGCAGAGGTGTTGGAGGTGTTAACACCACCACTACATCTAACCGTTAATTCGCCAGGGGTATAGATGTACAATTGCTTTGAGAGCTTCACGTTTATTGAGCGGTTAGTCGGTTACTAAAAATCAGCCAATTAGGAATGAGTGGCCTCGTCCACGAGTGCGCCCGCCATTCGCTGCCACACCAGGCCAGGCTAGGCCCGCTACGCGACGGGCGACTCATCACGTCAGGCATGGGCCCACAAGTGCGCCGAGCGCTCAGGGGAACGACGCGTTTCTGCATCTCTTTGCAACCATGACTAGATTGATACAAAAAAATCTCTTTGCACAATTGGAGCGCCTTCCGTTTCTGCATTTGCAGAACAATGCTAAGATGCATATGTACATGATCGATTCCATCCCTTCTTTTCCAAGGAGATTTCAGATCCAGATAACGCGGGTGTGTCGGGACTTCTAATCACTATGATGAAATGACGTGTATGCCCTTTTCACTTAGTATCACTCCTGTACACCACTCATATGCACTTGAGGTGTTAACATCATCAGAACCGTTAGATGTGCTATATTGAACGGCTAAGGATGATTCAATGTACTGAACCGGATCTCTAAATAGAAGTGGGCTGTAATTAATTTTTTTAATTACGCCAACCGTGAACGCAAGACCTCTTGACTCTGATACCAAATTGAGTTTCATGCACCAGCTAGTTCATCCAAAACCTTGAGCTAAGGAGTAAAGACAGACAATTCACTTATACTTACTTCAACAGTGAGTGGGAGAGTAAACTCTGATGTTGAAAATATTCTGAATCCAAAGTACACCCAAACAAAAAAAAATGAAATCTGAATATACTTGAATAAAATTCAAATTATACTAAAGTAGGATTTAAAATCCAATCGAATGAATGGGATTCAATCCTATAGAGTCAAACGGGGTGTCAGTGTACAGAAAAAGGAGATAGCAAGTCACCGCTGAGTTGTGTGAGCATGCATGGAAATATGCAGCAATTCCACGTTCAGCGATCTTTGGTTGCAATAAACTATTATAACTACTAGTCGCACAATGGCGATGCTTCAACGGAACGTCGGACCTAGGTGGGCGCTTGCCAAATTACCTGGAAATCTGCGTGGCGTCAGCCGCGCAAACGCTGGTGGCTGGTCAAGGCGCAACACCCAGCCAGCGAAGACGCTCATGGCCGGATAAGCATCATGTTGTTATCTCCCATTTCCGTGACGTCACTCGTCTACATCTTCAGGGATACCACTGCTCCTGCTTCAATCGCATTCGATTTCTGGTTTTTAACTTCCAGAATCTATAAGTCACTTACAATACATCGATTTTTTTAATTTCGAATTTTCTTTTCTCTCTCTCTCTCTTTAGTCCTTTGTACTATCCGTGATGATATAATGTGTTTTTTTTAATTTTTTATAGGGTTTTTAAATTAAATGACTTAGAAAAAACTAACAGTTATTACAGTACACTTTTAGCTGAAAATCAATAAATCATGTCTTAAAAACCATGTGGATCATACCCTAAATTGTTTTCTTAGGTAAAAAAAGATCGAGATGTTCTCAAAGTGCATGTCACAATTTGAGTATCTTTCGAGTAAAATATATTGACCTGTAGATGGCATGTCTGCCAGTACTGCGGTGCCAGAATGTTGTACGCACACGCTGTTTTTCCTGACGTTTCACTGGTCAGTTTGTTTGAGCTTATCATGTAATTTGGGATCGGTAGTCCATCCTTTTACGGCAGTCATTAGTCATGTCATGCACGTACATGTCAGTCCAGGAACGCCACAATAATAAAATCAAAGTGCGGTGGTTAATATGGATTTTTCATGATTAATTGTCGCCATGTGTAATAATTAATATGCGCGCGTACTCCTCCTATAGGCTGAACCTTTTTTTTTGTTATTGCTTTGAGCAGAAATGGACGTGCATATGTATATCACCACGTATCACAAACAACCTGGAGGGTTGGAAGACAATCATTTGGACCTTTGATTTCTTTAAGTGAAGAGCTTAGTACGTACTTGTAGATTACATGAAGAAAAAAAGTTATCAAGCTGTATTCAGCTTCTACTTTAGCCTTTTGCTAGGATCCCTTTTTCTCCAATGGAAAAGGAGGAGAAAGAAACTAAAGCTAGTTTAGTTAGGTTCCGTTTATTTTAGCTTTAACTTCTAGTTTATTTTTTTATTATTTTTAAATTTTATCTTTTTTAGTCTTTTGATTTTTTTTAGCTTTTGTGTCGGTTCTTTTTTCCCGTATTCATTTGCATTGTCCGTGATGGGCTAACCTGTTTTTTAAATTTTTTAATTTAATTATGTCAAATAACCTACCATCAGGTACATTATAATTTCAGCTAATTGCAATGTAATTTTAATCATAAGTCATATTTTTTTTAAGTCTAAAGGAGCAGGCTCTACACCGTTCAATGTGGAGCTGCAGGAATTCTGAGTAGATGAGCTCGCTCAGGACATGAAGCTATCAAAATCTTTTCGGTCGAGGGCAACAGCACTTCATTTGGAGCGTGTCCTGTGAAGCTACCGACCGGTCAATTTCAGCCTCCATCTCCACGAATTAACACAACTTCGCTGTCCTCTCAAACCACCATTCATTCACCACATGTACACGTCACGCTGTTCTTCAGTCTGACTCTGTCTTTCAGAGAGCTTGACCCGTACGATTAGGCCGGAGCAAATGGATACCGGCCTTGCTTGCACGTGGGGAGAATACGTACGTACTTCGGATAATCACACGCAGATTTTTGTGCTCCTCTCCTGTACATCTACTACACCTCTCCTGGCCTTCTGCATGAATTCCTTTTACGAGCTTCCATCCAATCGCATGCGATGCACAGCCCTCATGTCGATCCCTAACTTGTTTTCAGATGTTCGTCCTGATCTACTTGTAACTCCTCTTCCTGCAAGCTAGCTTACCCCATTGGCCCCAACCTTACTGCCAGCTTTGACCCAATTGCACGCCCAAAGCGATTCCTGCACGGGCGTGCATGCAATGCACTATAACTTGTCAGATCGAGTGACCAAAAAGCAGAAATGGAGAGGGAAAGGTGCGTGGCTAGTTATCTCGATCTCAGCTGGATGCATGCATGACTAGCTAACTACTAAGTGCTAGTAGTCATCGGTTCTGAGTTCTGATAGTACTAGTACTGCTCTAGTACTGATCAGTAGGGGTGAAAACGGGTCAGGTTAATCCCGACCGATCCGGTACCGAATCCGATTGGTACCGAATCCGGAGAAAAAAAAATGGGTTAGGATATGGTAACAGCAATATCCGTCCGAATCCGAATATCCGTCCGAATCCGATACATCTTCAAGTTTGATTTCAGGTTAGTGCTACTATTTGACGTTTCATTTTCTTTTGCAATGGTAAAATAAAATCTTCCACATCAGCTATTAAATAGTAACATCAAGTGAGTGCGTCCTACTCCATTTACTGCACTGTATGCATTCCTTACGAACAAGTAGGGTGCAAACGAAATGGGTTAATCCCGACCGAGCCGACACCGAATCCGATTGGTACCGAATTCGATTGGTACCGAATCCGGAGAAAAATATGGGTTAGGATATGGTAAAAGCAATATCCGTCCGAATCCTACCCGTTTTCACCCCTACTGATCAGTCCTAATATATAGAACAGAGGTGCAGTTTTGTCTCTGAATTTGCTTACCATATTATTTTGAAAAGCTTGTGAGAGCATCTCCAAGAGATGCTCTTTCTCACCCTCTATCTTAAAATATTGGGTATGAAACTAAAAATAACCCTCCAACAGATACTCTAAAATGTTGGACGACATGTGTACGTGCTTGTATAGGACCTAGTCTCTCGGCTATTCTCGTGGCACTACGCTTGTTTATAGCTGACTTAGTGCTAGTTTGTTATGGCCCTGCATACCTCTTGTACGTGTATATATACTGTACTCAATGATTAATACAAGTGTGTTGCATCAATCCTTCTTCTCACACTCTACATGGTATCAGAGGCCTTCTGATTCCTGGCTAATCTTCCGCTGCCTTCTCCTGCCTCATCATGAGTTCTCCCACCTCCTCTGAACCTACTTCCCCCACTGCTGCGCAGGTCACCACCACTCCTCTACCTTCTTCCCAGATCCAACTCATCAACATCAAAACCCATGTTCCCATCGTTCTTGATCTCCACGGCTCCAACTACAGCCAATGGAGCCAATTTTTTCACGTGGTCTTCGGCAAGTTTGGTCTTTGTGATCACATCGATGGCTCCATCCCTGCTCAAGGCAACTCTGAGTGGGTTCAGAATGATTTTTCCATTGTCTCTTGGCTCTACAACACCGTCTCCCACGAGATTCTGCAAATCGTCCTCAGCCCTGATGATACGGCGTACTCACTGTGGCAGAGCATCAAGTCCTTGTTTCGTGACAACAAGGAAGCTCGCTCTGTTTATGTTGGCGCTGAGTTTCGATCGGTCTACCAAGGTGACATGTCTGTGATGGCCTACTGCACGAAGCTCAAATCCCTGGCTGACAACTTGCGCGATCTCGGCTCGCCAGTCACCGAGAAGGAACTTGTCCTCACCATCCTACGCGGCCTCAACCCTCGTCTGCACGGCGTAATTCCGGTACTTACGATGCAATCTGAGTTTCCTACCTTTCTCAAGACCCGCTCCTCTCTTCTTCTTGAGGAGCACCGCTACGACAACTCCGTCAAGATGGCACAAGCGGCTGCTCTCCTGGCACAGGCCGCACAGGGAGGCAACTCCGCTGGTCTTCCCACGCCGCCTATGTACGGCCTCGTCGCCCCTCCGCCGCCTTCTGCATCAAGTGGCGGCTTCTCCGGCAACAACAACAAGAAGAAGTCGAAGCAAAAGAAAAAGGGTGGCGGCTCCTCGTCGAGCTCCTCCACGCGATCTGCACCGCCCTCTTCCGCGTGGTCGCCCCAAGGCCACCCTTGGGCTGGTCACTTCCAGGCTTGGCCCGCGTCGGCTCCACCGGCCGGATCCAACAATGCCGGGCTGCTCGGCTCACGCCCAGGCGCAGCAGCGCCACAGGGTCTCCATGCTGCTCCAAGCGCACAGCCCACCGTCCATCCACCGGCTTCTGCTTCTCCTTCCTGGGATCAAGCTTCCCTGATTCAGGCTCTCACCAACCTGTCTATGCAGCAATCATCCTCCGACAACAATGGCTGGATCATGGATACAGGCGCTTATTCTCACATGTCTTCCACGAGTGGTAATCTGATCTCTCCCTCTCCTACTTCTTCTCATATCATCGTAGGCAATGGTTCTTCTTTACCCGTGTCTCATGTTGGCTCTTCCTCTGTTCCCACTTCCACTCGTCCCCTTACTCTGTCTAATATTCTAGTTGCTCCAACTCTTATTAAAAATCTTCTATCTGTTCGTCGCTTAACTCGTGACAATTCTGTGACTGTCAAATTTGACCCATCTGGTTTCTCTATTAAGGATCTGCACACAAAGGCGACGATTCTCCGCTGTGATAGCAATGGGGAACTCTATCCACTCCACCCGCCATCCTCTACACCAATGCGCCCAGCTTTTGTCGCCATCTCCGCTGATACTTGGCACGAGCGTCTCGGTCATCCAGGACATGCTTCTTTCTCCAATATCTTGAAAACCTTTGATTTTCATTGTAATAAAGAAACTTCCAGTACGTGTTCAGCTTGTCGTTTAGGAAAGCATGTGCGTCTTCCCTTTTCTCCTTCCACCTCTGAAACTACATTTCCTTTCCAATTGCTGCACTGTGACGTCTGGACCTCCCCCATTCCTAGCATATCAGGTTTTCAGTTTTACTTAGCTATTTTGGATGATTATACCCACTATGTCTGGACCTTTCCTTTACGCAATAAATCTGAGGTTGCTGCCACTCTGATTTCTTTTCATGCTTATGTACAAACACAATTTTCACGTCCTATTGTTTCTCTTCAATCCGATAATGGCCGTGAGTTTGATAATGCTACCCTGCGCTCTTTCTATTCTTCTCGCGGCATCGTTTTTCGCCTCTCCTGTCCGTATACCTCGCAACAAAATGGGAAGGCTGAGCGTATCCTGCGAACTCTCAACGATTCTATGCGCACCCTTCTTCTCCATGCTTCTATGCCATACAGATTTTGGGCCGAGGCACTAGTCACTGCAACGTATCTCCTCAACCGTCGGCCTTGTAAACCCAACCTGCTGACCAGCCCCTACGAGCGCCTGTTTGGCATATCGCCCACATATCAAGCATCTTGAGTTTTGGGTGTCTTTGCTTTCCAAATCTTACGCCACCGCCCACATAAGCTTGCGCGTGATCACCACTGCGTCTTTCTCGGTTACTCTCCTAACCAAAAAGGATACCGGTGTTACAATCTGTCCACCCAGCGCATCATCAGCTCCCGCCATGTTTATTTTGATGAATCAAAGTTCCCGTTCACCTCTCTTACTGATCGTGCACCTCCCTCCTCCATGGCGGTTACTCCTGACTCTATTTGTGATGCCCTGTCCAACTTACCCAAATTCAATTCATCACGAGTGATGCAAACCAGTGTACCTGCCGCGCATACACAATCTATCCCCGATTCGGTTCCCCCGTCTCCACCTTCCACACCACAGCTCTCTTCGGGTTCTCCTGCTCCTGATCCCGTGCGCTCTCACTCGGCTCCGCTGCATCCAATGGTGACTCGTGGGCATTCTGGTATCTCCAAGCCAAATCCCCGCTACGCACACATTGTGTGCAATCCGGATATTTCGCCGCTTCCTTCTTCTGTACGGGCTGCCCTTCGTGATCCGAATTGGAAGGCTGCGATGCAAGAGGAGTTTGACGCGCTCCTTGCAAATCGCACTTGGCAGCTTGTTCCCCGCCCTTCCGCCGCTAATGTGGTTACGGGCAAATGGGTTTTTCGCCATAAAACGGATGCGATGGGAAACTTGCCCGGTACAAAGCCAGGTGGGTGGTACGTGGATTCTCACAACGACCCGGGGTGGATTTTTCTGAAACCTTTAGCCCTGTCGTGAAACCAGCAACAATCAGGACAGTGCTCACGCTTGCTGCATCCCGCGGCTGGCCCGTTCGACAACTTGACGTCAAAAATGCCTTCTTGCATGGCCATCTAGATGAGCAGGTTTATTGTCTTCAGCCGGCCGGCTTCGTGGACAGCGCCAAGCCTGATTACGTCTGCCTTCTCTCCAAGTCCTTGTATGGGCTACGGCAAGCTCCTCGTGCATGGTTCACTCGCTTTGCCGGGTTTGCTCGTCGCATTGGCTTCACCCAGGCCGGTTCTGATGCCTCATTGTTTATTCTCCATCGAGGTGCAGCTACAGCTTACATGCTCTTGTACGTCGACGATATTGTCATCACCGGCTCCTCTGACGGTCTTCTGCAAGCCATCATCCAAAGCCTCAATGCTGAATTCTCCATGAAAGACCTTGGGCCTCTTCACTTCTTCCTCGGTATCCAGGTCTCCCGCTCGCCTCAAGGCTTTTTCTTGTCTCAGCAAAAGTACGCTGCAGATCTCCTTGAGTGCTTCGGCATGGACAATTGCAAGCCAGCCACCACTCCAGTCGACACACGGCCCAAGCTAGCTGCAGCTTCTGGTGATCCCGTTGCCGACCCGTCTGAATATCGAAGCATTGCGGGAGCGCTCCAGTACTTAACCATGACAAGACCGGATCTTGCTTATGCTGTCCAACAAGTATGTTTGCACATGCATGATCCCAGAGATTCTCATCTTGCACAGCTGAAAAGGATCCTCCGCTATGTTCGTGGTACAACTGGCCTTGGCTTACAGCTTGCTGCTTCTTCTTCTACGGATGTTTGTGCGTATTCGGACGCGGACTGGGCAGGCTGCCCAGATACACGGCGATCAACGTCCGGTTCTGCATCTTCATTGGGAACTCCCTCGTCTCATGGTCAGCAAAACGGCAGCCGACCGTGTCGCGTTCAAGTGCAGAGGCTGAATACCGGGGAGTAGCTAATGCAGTTGCCGAATGCTGTTGGATCAGACAATTACTTGGCGAGTTGCATTGCTCTGTCACACAGGCCACAATTGTTTACTGTGATAATGTCTCTGCTGTATACATGGCGGCGAATCCTGTGCATCATCGCAGAACAAAACACATTGAGTTGGACATCCATTTTGTCCGTGACAAAGTGGCTCTTGGTCAGTTCAGAGTACTGCATGTTCCAACCGATCAACAGTTTGCAGATATTATGACAAAAGGACTACCAACGTCATCGTTTCATGTCTTCCGATCCAGTCTATGCATCGTTCCCAGTTCGGCATCGACGTCATGACTGCGGGGGGGTGTTGGACGACATGTGTACGTGCTTGTATAGGACCTAGTCTCTCGGCTATTCTCGTGGCACTACGCTTGTTTATAGCTGACTTAGTGCTAGTTTGTTATGGCCCTGCATACCTCTTGTACGTGTATATATACTGTACTCAATGATTAATACAAGTGTGTTGCATCAATCCTTCTTCTCACACTCTACATAAAACACGCCCAATAATTTTGGTACTCTAAAATTGAGGTGGATCACCATCAAATATACAGTACCTAGATAGTAATTTTAGGGATCCAAGTTTAGAGGAGCTGCTGAAGGAGGGGAAAGATTTAGAGGACAATTTTTTAGGAAGGCTCCCAATATGAGATTTTAGAGGACAAAATATTGAGTCTTTCTTGGAGATGCTCTGAAGCTTCAGGGTTTCTGATACACCGGTCACCAGGTCATGTTGAATTCAATCGAGGCATATACCGATTAATTTAATTTCAATTTGTGTGGCTGCTGAACTAGAGAGCAATCATCAGTTCTGATTTCTGATAGTACCAGTACTGGTCAGTCCTACTAGGAGAACGGCGGCGAAGTTGTAGCTGCTGAACTAGAGAGCAATCATCAGCTCTGATTTCTGATAGTACCAGTACTTGTCAGTCCTACTAGGAGAACAGCGGCGAAGTTGTCTCTGAATTTTCTTGCCAGATTTTCCCTTCAGCTTGTGAAACTTGAGCGCTTCTGATACAGCAGGTCATGTTGAAATCAATCGAGACACACACACACACACACACATATATATATATATATATCGATTAATTAATTTCAATTTGTGTGGCTGCTGAACTAGCAGGCAATGGACACGGAATGGTCAAAGATGCTAGATGCAGCAAGTACATGGTCGTCACATTCAGACGGCTTTCTTCATGTAATTGAACTCCCTGCACCTCGGTCATCCACAACCCTTTAATTTATTCTCATCTCACCAGCAAATTATCCATTTATTTTTTCCTACCATGCATGATATATATGTGGCGGCATACATGCGGCAGCATGGGCTTCTACCAAATAGGCTGAAAAAAGTGCAGTTATTTTCGCTATCCTCTTCTCATCATTTCCATTCCAAAAAAATACATATTGTCATCTTATTTTATGTTATCTGCATATATAATAGCCGGCCTCCAACAAAAAAAAACATGCAGCAACTAGCATGAAATATATTTTCATTGGAGCTAGCTGATCTACAGGGTTGGTCATGGAGATCGACCTCGATCGATGTCAATTTTGGCCAAGTGGAGTACCCGAGGAGAGTTCCTCTGCGTCGCCATCGTCATCTCCCTCGCAAGAATGACTACTACCAGTAGTTGCAGATCGATCGACTGCACCCACAGGTGGCGGCGCGCGCACGGCTGCGCGTGTGACGACAGGGACAAGGCGCACCGTGCGATGACTAACCGCGCGCCTAAGTTAACCTTTTGAAAATACTAGTTACGTATTCGTGTGTTGCAATAGAACTCGTTGAATATATAGAGAATCATACTATAGAAAAGAGTTGCTCTGATCGGTTGGAAAGTAAAGAATAATAAGAAGTTCAGGGAATGGAGCAGTTGAAGAAGAATAGACGTACAAACATCAACTCGTTCTTTTATAATAGTAATGATATGTAATATTTTAATTTTAGATTTCACTAGAAGATAAATATCACAAATAATTAGTTATACATAAAGCAACATTAACAGTAGACAACACATTGCACTTTGAATTATGCTAAAAAATATTATATAACAGTGTCGATCAGCCACACAAATGACTTTTAGTTAAGCTTGATAAAGAACAGTAAGTAGTGCAAACTTGATGCAGTATAGAATATAGATGAAGCATCGAAATGAGCGATCACGCAGATGTGCACTGCCTAGAAACATTATTACCGCCCCCATACAAGTATCCTCTGCGACAATGGTCTAAAAATCCCACACTCCTTACTTCCCGGTGCACGCTGAGAAGAAATGTCGGCGAAGTTCGGCAGCTCAACACTCCAACATATAGCTTACCAAAGGAGAAAAAAGATATGGGAGAGGAATGAAGAATTCGGTTAGTGAATCTGGACGTCTCCAGATCCTTTTAAGGATGCACAATAGTTACTCTTCAGTAACTGACGCCATTAACACAAATTAAACCGAATTAACCTAGTCATTTGAAATCACATTTAAATAGAATTAAGAGAGATAATGGATGATTCAGTAAAATAAAATATAGATTTAATGTGCCGAGAGACACGCGCACGATACGACGTGGTCGATCATCGTGAGTCACGTGACTTTTGTGCGAAAATACGTTAATACACACGTATGCGTATGTTTAGTCAAAGTTTTTCTTATACCATCTTATGTCATATATTTTAATGAGTGGTAAAAACTCTACTTTATAAATTATATTATCTCTACTTGGCTAAGTAATATGATTATCAAATTACTAAAGAAAATAAAATAGGCGGCCAATTCCCAACATAACTGATCTGGTGACGGCGACGTTCCGACCTTGCCCAGCTCGGTGTTGATCTGCATGTCGTTGTTTTTACGCTTTGTTCCATATATATGGCCAAGTACACCTTACTAATTGATGCATGCTAGCTGCGGCCTCGTTAGATTTGACGCGACGCGAGCAGTGAGATGACCCAGTATTAGTATGTGCTAATACGCCTTTTTAATTTAGGCAACGCACCTAGCTAGCTACTAATTCATCTGTGCATGGAAAGCTACTAAAACCCAAAGCCATTAGAATTTTGATATGTGCAGGGTTTCGTGTTAATGCAAATCTTAGCATTGATTGGTTGACTTGTCCGTTAACGTTAACAAGCATGTTCGTTTGGTGTTCTGAACACGTAGCTCGACTTAAATGAATCTTACCTTCGATCACACCATGGCCACTATGTTTAAAGTCCATACGTACAGCTTGATGACATTATCAAAAAGGCATCTTAGCTTCCTCTGATTAAGTGGCCAAGAACCTAACTTCATACAGGCATACAGCGATAAGATATAGACGACTCAAGATTTTACACAAGACGGAGCAGACCAAAAATTGTCACAAATAGTTACACCAGTGCGGAGTGCAGTTTTTCTACAAGTGCATGGGTTACAAGCCTTATCTGGGCCGTTGAGCAGTGCTCCGAGATTCGTGCACCTCTCTTTTCCTCTTCACACACTGTCCGGCTTGGATCCTGGTGGCGGCCGGCTTGTTGGCCGGCGGAGGCGGCGCGTCCGCGCGGGTGGAGGAGCCGCCGGAAGAGAGGGAGAGGAAGATGCACAAATCTCAGAGCAAGTAGATCTGTAGATGGTTTGGTAGTACTTGTAGCTGCAAGCACTTGTAGAGATGTGTTTCTACACTAGTGCATAGCTAATTTAGATGAGTAAATTGCATCATCGGTGTACAAATATGTGATGTGAGTGCATCTAGATCATTGAATTATAAAGCCGTGCATCTATATCACTAAACTTATTAAACCATGCAAAGTAGATAAAAAAGGTTATGCAAGGCTAACAAGCCATCTATGTGGCATTAATGTTTATGTGTCATTGATATGGACACTGTCATGAGAAGGTGAAGACCTCTGTCTCCACCCTGTCGGCTGTGCCCTTCTGCATGTCTATCAACGCCATTGCAAAACATTCAAAATTAAATTGGTTTTAACTGAAAAGGGAAGTTACGAACATGCTGCAGCGATGGGAATAATTACAAGGTGAATTTTTATTGCTTTCCTGTTACATGAGATGCGTATGGAGTTAATACAGTTGCATTGGCATATATAGACAGAGAACTTGATAACGAATAGCACTACCAGGAATCAATTTTTTCCTGATGGACAGGGACCGTCAGTTAAGGCGAGAAAACCATCAGAAAATAGGTACTCATTACAGTTAACGCCAGGAATAAACCGACAAGCTTGAGATGTTAGGAACAATTAGTAATCCTTGTTGGGCAACCGTCAAGAACCATCAGGTATATTCTTGACGGTAATTCCTAACAATGGTCATCAAGGGAGCTTGATGGACGTCAGGTATTCCTAACGATGATAGAATACCGTCTAAACTAAGATCATGTTTCCCAACAGTTTTTCGATGTCATTAGGGAAAGTTCATTTTTCTTGATAGTTAACTCGCCTCTATCAGTAAAAGTCAAAATAATCATGTCGCTAACACTACTCGTCATGGAAGGTTAAGTTTTATCATGTTTCTAAGTGAAATCATAACATGTTTTCTCATAACACATAATATTCAGGCGCGTATGGATGGATAATGTTCATCCTATGTTCTATTTCGTATTTTTTTCATCAAATTCGAAGTCAAACACGAATAACACATGCATACCTATTTATTATTTTTATATTCGCTGTGTAAATCTTATCAGGTCCGATGGCAAGCCATTGCAGCGCAGAATAGCAATGCAGTCGACGCTCTCTCTCCCCGCCCAACTTTGCCGACGCCACACGAGGCCACGAGCCCATCCCGAGTCATGCAGGACGTGGGGAATAAGGGGGTGTTTGGGACCGCTCCGCTCCACGTTTTTCAGTTCCGCTCCACGTTTTTTAGCCAAACGGTTTCAGCTCCACGCACCCTGTTCGAGGAAAAAAGGTGGAGTTATGAGAGCACCTAAAGAGGTACTTCACAAACTCCAGTTTTTTGTGGAGCTGCTCCACGGTGGAGTTTGTGGAGCAGAGTTTGTGGAGCAGTCCCAAACACCCCCTAACTAAACGGAAACGGCCCGCCCTCCCCATCAACATGCCGATTTTGCCCCTCGGGGACGCCCTAAATCACGAGCTTTGCCACTGTGCCAACCGCGCCACGTCACGCTAACGGACAAAACGCCTTCAAGCATATAAGCAAGCACCCCCACTCCCGAAAATCTCAGACCCGTGCAGCTTCTTCTGGTCATGCATGCCCTTCGTAGCCTGGCCAGATAGGAATAGGATATATTAGCTAGTAGCTGCACGTGTTCGCCGGTGGATCGATTCGATCGGTCATGTCGTCGACACACCCGGCGACGTCGCTGCCGCCGGGCTTCCGGTTCCACCCGACGGACGAGGAGCTGATCCTCCACTACCTCCGCAACCGCGCCGCCTCCGCGCAGTGCCCCGTCCCCATCATCGCCGACGTCGACATCTACAAGTTCAATCCATGGGACCTCCCAGGTAAGTGCACGCATGCATCTACACATCTACTAATCATCTGGCAAGCCTACGCCTACGCGTGCATGTAACACTAACGAGCTTCTTGAATGATCAACGGTTGAATTGCAGCCAAGGCGGTGTACGGTGAGAGCGAGTGGTACTTCTTCAGCCCGAGGGACCGCAAGTATCCGAACGGGATCCGGCCGAACCGCGCCGCCGGCTCCGGCTACTGGAAGGCCACGGGCACCGACAGGCCCATCCACGACAGCGCCACCGGGGAGAGCGTCGGCGTCAAGAAGGCGCTCGTCTTCTACAAGGGGCGTCCGCCCAAGGGCACAAAGACCAACTGGATCATGCACGAGTACCGCCTCGCCGCCGACCCGCTCGCCGCCGGGCGGCAAACCTACAAGCCCATCAAGCTCCGCCACGTCTCCATGAGGGTACGTGCTTATTGCGTGGGTTCAGTCGAATAATTTAGCATGGGTCGAACGGAACGCACGCGTTTTTGTTCGTTTAGTTACGGGTGCAACTATATGCGTCTCTCATGCTAGTCGCGTGCCGTCGACCGGTTATCTTTGATGACCAAACTGCCCCTTAATTAGTTATTTAATTAATTGGCGAGATCGATACACACTCCATGGGCTAATTCTCGAATTAAAGCATCGGTCAATGTTAATAGATCACATCAAACCGCGCCTGAAAGCTTCGGGATGCACGCAAAGACGTAGTTTTTCTTTCTTTTACTTTGGAGAAATGAGCTTTACTGGCATGGCATGTATGGCTCCTGATTGTGATTTGTC
Organism: Dendrocalamus sinicus; assembly: GCA_036346575.1. Taxonomy (NCBI): domain Eukaryota; kingdom Viridiplantae; phylum Streptophyta; class Magnoliopsida; order Poales; family Poaceae; genus Dendrocalamus; species Dendrocalamus sinicus. Next base: position 730,445 of record CM070660.1, on the reverse strand, counting down.
AAGCCCGTAGCTTTTTGACAACGATGGGCATGACGGTACGTACATCACCGGAGGTGTATGATATTTTTGTGCACTCTGTACGTGTATGCAGTTGGATGACTGGGTGCTGTGCCGGATCTACAAGAAGTCCGGCCAGGCGTCGCCGATGGTGCCGCCGCTCGCCGACTACGACCACCTGGACAACGACGAGCTGTCCGGGGGCTTCGACGACGCCTGCTACTACGCGCTGCCATCGAGTAGTAGCACCTGCAGTGCCATGATCACGCAGCAGCAGCCCGGCAGCGCCGCCGCCCCGGGGCTCCCGAAGATCCCGTCCATCTCTGAACTCTTCGACGAGTACGCGCTCGCGCAGATCTTCGACACGCCCGTGCCGGCCGAGGCCGAGCACGCCCCTCATCTCGCCGTCCACCCCTACCTGAACCAGCTCCTGGCCGTCGGCGACAACGTGCACTCGGAGTACTACTACTCGTCGTCCCCGGCCGCCGGCGGGAGCGCGGGGAAGCGCAAGGCGAGCCCGCCGGAAGAATGCGCCGGCGCCGGGATCATTGGCCACCCACCGGCCAAGAGGCTCAACGGTTCGTGCTTCGACGCGCCTCAAGCGGTGAGCGGCCTGCAAGCGACGTCGTCAGTGCTAGGCGGTCTGAACCATCAGATGCTTCCTCAGTTCTAACGAACCGATCGAATTTAGTCAATTTACGGATCGATCACCTGCCGCGACATGAAGAATTAAACCTTGCAGCGGCAATTATTGAAGTCGATCATACGGCATAGAATTATTGCAGTATTGAACAAGTAGGCATGCATACGATTTTTTCTCCCACGTATTCATTTCAGGCACAGTGCAAAGCTAGCTGGAGCTTGATGTAGTACTATATTACTCTGGAGCGGGAGAATTAATGTTGTTGTATTAAGATTAGGCTTTCATGTAAAACGACGATAATAATTCTTTAGAGAAAGAATTAAAATTTAAGATTGTAGAACGATGGCACATCAGCGGATTATTCGAGCTATGGAAATGGTGTCGGTGTGTTGTTGTTGGCAATAGACGGCTTACAGTTTTCAGTAATTGAGTGGTGCCCAATTTTTCCTTGTCAAATTGGAAAATGAGTCGTTTGCAAGGATACTACTGTGTACTAGCCACCAATGAATGTGCAATTTGACGAGCAAAAGCTCATTTGTTTGGCGGCTCTGGAAAAGGATGGACAAGTTCTCTGCTCCAACAATTGAGAGTAGACAGCATCCCAAAGGGTACAGAATATACTGCGAAGACTGAAGAGTTCAACTGCAGCCATTCAGGCATTCATCTTCCACTTACACTCGGTTGAAAACCATGAGTTTTTTACTGGACAGGCTTATGGCTTAACCAAAGGGAAAGTTTTCCACACCAGCAATATGTGCTCAAAGTCATGGGATTACCAAATTCTCGTCTTATATAGTATAACCATTCTAGCCTGTGTCGAATTCCATACGCCATTTTACCCCATTGGCTGCTCAATTGTAGCCTTTTTTTACCTCACGTCACGTATCTTTACCATTGGGGAGAGAGAGAGAGAGAGAGAGCACATTCCCCAGAGACACATAGGAGTTCAGTCTTGGTGGTGTTCCTCTAGGATAGGCAAAATTATATATGAAAATCCTACATAAAAAGCTTGACCATATTTACTGGGGATTTCCATATGTGAAGATCCAACAAACAAGTCGTGTTGATGTGGAAATAATTAGGCCCTGTACCTCAAAACAGCCCATGGGTGAGTGGCTTTGTTGACGCCCAGTACTAGAATGCTTTGTACAACTTGTTGCGTGGGCCTAAAATTCTGGGCACAAGTCAAATTGTAACCGTGGCTTTCCTCCATGGTCAAGCTTTAGAACGAGCCAATTTCATCCGGCTACATCGTTTGGGCCGGGAAAACGTAGGCCGAAAGTTGGCTATTCTTTTCCCTCCGTTCTTTCGTGTCCTTTTGCTCCATCTGCTCGTTTATTCTTCTTTGAAATCCTGCTTTTTTTAGATGGTGGGACAACTGGTCAGTGGTTAGTGCAATTAACTTAAGACTCACAGTCAATAGGACATGGATTCAAATCCCAGAAAATTATAGTGGAAAATTCATGCAAATAACCCAACCAATCTGTGATTAGTGGTAATTGAACTCTGATCATCATCCAGAGATGGACAAGATGCCTCACTGATATGCTATCCTATGGTTGGCAAATGTTGTTTATTTTGAGTGTGAACCAACCTTTGTAGTACTCCATTTATGCAGCAATAAATCCTGGGTACATAAGAGCAAGTACAACAATGGTCTTATAGCCAAGCTAGTCAGTATTTTTGCTGATGTGGAGGAGAGAAGAGAGGAGAGAGAGGAGAGCTTGGCTCTCATGCAAGCAACAAGCTGCACACGGGAGCCTATGCAGTGGTGGGTCCAGATAATAAATGTATGTGAGGAGGAGTAGGAAAGAGAATGTGAGACATGGTACCACATAATAATAATAAAAATCTTTTGTAGACAAATAAAAGATAGATTATTGTATAACTTGGCTCTTATAACTTGACTTATAGCCAAACACTTGGCTCTATTATTGGACTTGCTCTAACCATATCGGCACAGAAAGAGAAGACGATTTGAAAGTATAAATGTTTTCATTTAATTCTTGCATCTTCTGGAGAAGTGTGAGACCATGTAGAGGCCACCTTATGATTGTGATGGATAATTAATCTTTGGATTAAAGTATATGCGGAGGTTGAGTTTGGTTTTTAAGGGTTTTGCAAAAGACTGCATTTTGGTTGGGCTGTCTACTGGGATCTTTAGGTTAAGCGGTCTAACCTCTTTGTTTTGGCAGTCTGATTGGTAGATTTCGATCGCTGACAGTAGTCAGAGGCGTGGTCCTCGACTTTGTAGTTGGGCGGTCTGAACGGCCTTTTGCTGAGTAATCTGAAGAGCTAGTCCGAATATACTCTGTAGTCGAGAGGACTCCATATTCAGTAGTTGAGAGGTCTCAGTTTTTGATGGTCGTAGCTTACTGCCTGGTTGATGTTTGGTAGTCGTAAGCCTTCGTGATTGATTGTTGTAATCGTTTGTGATCGATGGTCATATCGACCTGTTGTGATGGCTGTAGCGATTTGTTGTGCTGGTCATAGACATTACGGTCGATAGTCATGGGTGTTGCAATCGGCTATCATAGACCTTAAGTACTCGTGTTAGACCAGCTAGCGGTCTGACCAGCCTATGTATGGCGGTCAGACTGGTCTAAGTGGTCTGAGTTTGTTTTCTGGAATGCATAGGTTTTGGGTCATGGTTTGACCTTGGTGTTGTTGCTAGTGTGCACATGGGTTTATTATTTAGTCTTAGGTTTAGGATCAGTAATTTGGGTGCATACATTTTGCATTGTACATTGTATGGATGAATTACGCAAATTGATGTCTTTGTGTATCGTACGGTGCTTCGTGACGGTTTGCTTGTTTGTGTTGGCTGTAGGACTTCGGAGTTAGGTCATGGTGAGGTGTAGGAGGACCGGGACTAGGCACAGGGTGGTGTTGAGATCCAGAATAGTCTGGGAGATACTGAAGATAACCGAGGCTTGTGGAGTGGTTGCAAGCTGGGACGATGAGGAACTAGAGCGAGAGCTACAGATGATGAATATAACGGGCAACGGCAAGGTGGACCGGGACTAGGCTTAGGGAGGAGTCGAGGTCTAGACGATCAAGGAAGCCGGATGCCATCATGTGCGAGAAGAGGCATGTGGTGTGCCAAGTGACTTGGGCTGTTTACAAGCGATGACAGTTCGGTGAGATCCAGACGCTGAGAGGTTTGGCAGCAAGTCATTGGGGACACGTGGAAGATAGCGAAGCATGGATGATGCTTCGTGGCAAAGGAAGAGGGAAGTTTCATAGAAAACGATAGATGGGCATTTTGGTAAATGTTTCGATACCAGAAAAGTGGTGTGTGTGAAACCGCGGTTTGGCCTAAGTGGTTTAGGTCTTGTATGTACTGAAAATGTAAAGTGGATCAAGTGTTGATTCACTAATGGGTTAATGGTTGTAAGACGCTTTGAGAAGCGTGTGTGAGAGAATAAAACCCGGTGTTAGGTGGGTTAATGGGTTATCCCTAGTTTGGCCTAATGGGTGGATCCATCAGGTTTTGGTTCAGGTTGTGAGCTTATGAAAGGGAAGGGGAGGTAAGAGTTAGGGTTTGAGAAGGTTGGCTAAGCCTTTTGGTGGCTAGCTCCTCCTCCCTCCCATGGATATAGGTTAGAGAGAGTGTGTGTGTGTGTGTGTGTGTGCGCTCTAGGCTTAGAGCTCTGTCCTCCTGAGTGGAGTAGCTGTAAAATGAATCTTCTCAAGTGAGCAATACATCAATTTTTGATCTACCTTTTGTGTATATTTTTGTCTGATTGAGTTTGCTCTGTTTTGAGTTGGTTTTTCCTCTCTTCTTTCAACCTCTTCTTGAATTCATCTTGTTGATTGAGTTAATCTTGTTTCAGTTAATTTGATTTCTTTTTTACCCTTCTCTTGATCTTGTTGTGTCAAGGATATGAACGAGATGGAGATAATCTCTGGAAATCGACCTCCAATCTTCTAGGCATTTCAATAGCAAGATTTTCAGGAAACCCTGTTTTTGCTTATCTTTGGCCTCTTTGGTCCATTTCTTGATCTGAGGATTTTTTTATTTGATTTCATTGATGTTCTGAAGCGTTGTGACATGTGGGAATGTAATCAAAGCCATCTTGGCTATCTTTTACCCACGAGCAAGTTCCGATCAACGATTTCGGTTTTAGATATCAGTTCATGTGCGCTTACTCAAATCACGAAAAGGTCTCATCTTTGTCATGGGTTTTTCGATCCAAGAATGGAATAGTCTCCTAAGACCTTAAGCTCTATGCGTACAAAGTTTCATGGCTTTTAGTTTAGTCGATCAAAAATTCTGTCGATTTTGGTTCTCACAGTTGGCTGAAAACCCTATCTGGGACAAACGGTACCACTGTAGGCTGTGTAGCAGTATTATTGCAACTCCTGTTCTTCGACCACTTTGGTTTTCGACCGTTCTCTGATCGTTGACCTCACTGGTTGTATTTCGACTGGGTTTGGCTACTTTGGTTTCGACTGCTTACAGGTCAACCTCTCACTGATAGTTGTTCACACTGATCGGATTTCGACCTGTTTCAAACACTCGGGTTTGCTCTTAGGTCTTCGACTCTGTTGGTTGTTCGGCCGTACACATTGGTCATCGACCATGTAGGTTTCGATCATATTGGTCTATGACTGCGCTGGTTTTCGACCACTCGTTGATCTTCAACCACGTAGGCTACGATCATATCGGTCTTCAATTGCGTAGGTTTTCGACCACTCATTGGTCTTCGACCACGCTGGTCTTTCAACCGCTCACTGGTGATCGACCACGTAGGTTTCGACCTCTCAATGGTCCTCGACTACGTTTGTCTTTCGACTGCTCTCTTGTCATTGACTGTGTTGGTTTTCGGCCACTCTCTGGTTGTTGACCACTCAAGTCGAATTCAGACCATGTCGACTTACGATCATGACCACGTTGGTTTTGATTACTCACTGGTCGACAATCATTCAATTCATTTCTGCTCACTTTGTCTTTCGACTAGTTGTGGTAGTACCGCACCTGCTACTTTTCTACAGTGGTACAGCTCAGAGTTTCTCCATATTTTGAGTAGGGTTTATATTCGAATCTTCATAGCTTTATAGCTATCAAAGCAAATGATAAGTGAATACTTAGGGAAAATTTTAAGGCATCATTCACCCCCTCCTCTGTTACTATCTTCGGTCCTACAAGAAGATTTGAAGATTTGTAATACTCCAATTAATTCTTGTTTCTTTTGAGTATGAACCAACCTTTGTAATACTACATTGATGCAGCAGTAAATCCCGGGTACATGAACCATATCTTTACAGGAAGAGAAGATTTGAAAGTATAGATATTTTCATTTAATTCTTGCATCTCCTGTAAGAGAAGAAGATTTGAAGATTTGCAATACTCCAATTAATTCTTGCTTCTTTTGATTGTGAACCAACCTTTGTAATACTCCATTGATGCAGCAATAAATCCCAGGTACATGAACCATATCTTTACAGGAAGAGAAGAAGATTTGAAAGTATAAATATTTTCATTTAATTCTTGCATCTTCTGTAAGAGAAGAAGATTTGAAGAATCCTTGCATCCTCCGAATGGACTAATTCTCACTAAACAGTCAAACCCTAGATACTGCCACGTACTTCTGTAGAGCCTCAAGTGAAGCCCTCCTCATGGCATTTTTTCCCCTTTAGCCATAGAGAAACGCCGCCTGTGCGCGTACGTAAGCACACCATCAGTTTCATCGACAGGCGGGCCATGACTGCGCAAGACGGCAACGCCGATTGATTATATGTTCTGGTCTTCGGAGATGTGCGTGTAAAGAACCCCGAGGGCCGGCTCCGGCACTCCTCGGTCGTAACGTAGGAGGAAACAAAAGCTCATCGGTCAGAAGTCCAAGGTGCCGTTCCATTAAACTAAAATAAGTAGTTCATAGTTAAAATATACTGTAGATGATTGAAATTATACTGTAAGTAATGGTTGTCGAGATCGAGAGAGAGAGAGAGAGAGAGAGAGAGGTTTTGAGAAGCTGTCTAGCTCGCTCCTCTTGCGTCGCCTGCTGCTAGCTAGTGCGAATGTGCTATATATGGTAGACTAGACCATGCCTACGGGGGAATTGGCAGCGCGTCGTGGCGTCTCGCTGTCATTGGCTTCCAAGTCCTATAAAACCCGAGGCAGCGCGCGTGGCTGTACTCGCATCGATCGCACTGATCCAATCAAGCTCCCTCGGATCAATCGGTCCCATTCCCCACCTCCCCTCGGAAGCTTCGTTCGTGTACGTAGCTTCTGGAACCATGTTCGGCCACGGCCACCACCACCACGGCCAGCCTCCACCGCCTCCTGGTCCCCAGCACGAGCATCAGACGTTCAAGATCTTCTGCCGCGCCGACGAGGGGTACTGCCTCACCGTCCGCCAAGACGCTGTCGTCCTCGCCCCCGCAAACCCCCGCGACGAGTACCAGGCACGCACGCACGCATCCTCTGCTCCCCTAATTTGTTGATCGATCCCAATCGATTTGCTTCTTGACCGCCTGGTTCAGGCACGCACGTACGTGACGCTGTTAATCTGCTGTGTGTATGCATGCATGCGCAGCACTGGTACAAGGACATGAGGCACAGCACGCGGGTGAAGGACGAGGAGGGCCACCCGGCGTTCGAGCTCGTCAACAGGGCCACCGGCCTCGCCGTCAAGCACTCTTTCGGCCAGTCTCATCCTGTAACCGCCTTTTGTTTCTGACGCGCGCTCGGTCTTGGATCTCACCACACGGGTTTTGTTACGCCGTACAGTTCGCCTCGTCTTACTGGTGTGGCTTCGCCCTGTGCGCGTGCGTGTATGTGCAGGTGAAGCTGGTCCCCTACAACCCGGAGTACGAGGACGCGTCGGTGCTGTGGACGGAGAGCAAGGACGTCGGCAAGGGCTTCCGCTGCATCCGCATGGTCAACAACATCCACCTCAACTTCGACGCCTTCCACGGCGACAAGTCCCACGGCGGCGTCCACGACGGCACCACCGTCGTGCTCTGGGAGTGGTGCAAGGGCGACAACCAGAGCTGGAAGATCCTGCCATGGGGCGACGACACCTACGCGCCGCCGCCAGCCTACGGCGGCGGGTACGGGTACCAACACGGCCCATCCGGCAGCCAGGAGCCCTACGCCCCGCCGCCTACCCATGAGACCGGGTACGGCGGCTACCGCCCTCCGCCGGTCTGCCCGGGGGCCTACGGCCCCCCGGGCAACGCCCCCGGCTATGGTGCAGGGTACGGTAACCAGCTGCCTCGTGCGCTGGCGTCAGAGTCCACCGTGCGCATCTTCTGCAGGGCCAACGATGAGTACAGCCTCACCGTGAGGAACGGCACCGTCTGCCTCGCACCTATCAACCCCAGAGACGAGTTTCAGGTAGAAAATAGTAACGAAAATGTGCATAGCCAGTTCGATCTGAACCCATGATCTTGTTTAATTTTCGATGATTTTGTCTGAAACAAAATGCAGCACTGGGTGAAGGACATGAGGCACAGCACTCGTATCAAAGACGAGGAAGGGTACCCTGCGTTTGCCCTGGTGAACAAGGTCACCGGCGAAGCCATCAAGCACTCCCTTGGACAGAGCCACCCCGTAAGATACCTAGCAGTGCCTTCAATTAAATAATCACGCACATATATATCTTGCTAATACGTGTGCAATCTTGTTAGTCGGTCAATATAGCGGTTGGCACGTACCTATCTACGTTTACAATCTTTCCTAATTAGCGTCACAACATGTGAACTAACAATGTACATTCAAGATGTTGTGATACTAGCTAGTTTTTCAACCGCTCCAATTCCGAGACATTTACACGTACGTTGGTGCATTTGACAGGTTCGCCTCGTGCCCTACAACCCGGACTACATCGACGAGTCGCTGCTGTGGACGGAGAGCAAGGACGTCGGCAAGGGTTTCCGCTGCATCCGCATGGTCAACAACATCCACCTCAACTTCGACGCCTTCCACGGCGACAAGGACCACGGCGGCGTGCACGACGGCACCACCGTCGTGCTGTGGGAGTGGTGCAAGGGAGACAACCAGCGCTGGAAGATTGTTCCCTGGTGTAAGCACTAAGCAGTCTCGTCTTACATAATTAAGCTGATACCCGTCTCGCTTCAGAAGCTTCGGTACTAGCATTACCATTATTTATTGGGTTATTTGTGCTTTAAATTTGTTCACTGATTACTATCGCCGGCCTTTCTTATGCAGAGAGCGTGATGTTGAGAGGAACCTTACTGCCATCCGCCCGGGTTCCGCTTCATGCATGTCGTGTCCGTTCTATGCGTTTAGTAGATCGAGAATAAGCCAAGACTGCAGCGACGATGTCACATCGGAGCGCTTCTTTGTTACTGCACTAGCACTCTTTTTTTCAGTCCTAGTCTCCTAGAGAACAGTCGAGGATGTTCATGAGTTGCAGAGAGCCTCTAAATAATTCCGAGTTTGGTGTGGAACTGTGGATCATTAGATCCATTCATATGTAATATCTCCCTCTCCGTTCTGTGAGAACTGAGAACATCGAGTTGACCGTATCCTTTGTTTCAGATGGTCAATCCATATATTTGCTACTGCTTATACATATATGTGTGTGTATGAGAAAAATTCATGATATACCACTTTAAGGATTAGCTTGGCCCTAAACACTATTTTAAAGATTGACCTCTATCATATATCACTCGAAAAAGTTTAGATTTAGAAAATAACATTACCCCTCTTTTCCTAGATTAATGAATTTATGCCTTTTTGGCTATGTGAAAAGACATTTCTTGTAGCACTAAAAAAACCCTAATCAGGGATTTAGGCTTCAAAAAGGGGGGGGGGGCATTTCTTTTCGTGTGCAGCCTTTCCTCCATGAGGTTTTTCCCATCTACTAATCTCTCTCTTCTTTCTCTCTCTCCCGTGCGACGACGGTGGCCCGGCGCGACACAGCGGCTGAGGCTGGCGGAAGGTGGCGGCCCATGGCGGCTCTCGGCACGATAGGCGGTGGCGCAGCGCAGGGCACGTGCACGCAGCAGGCGGCGACGCAGCGTGGCCGGTGGCAGTGGCGGAGGTGGCGAACGCCGTTCGTGCAGCCGAACTACGGTTCGCACGGTTCGTGCAGCAGAATGTCATCCGTGCGGCAGAACGACGGCTCGCACGACCAAATGGCATTTCGCACAGAGTCTTTTCGACCAAGCTTATCGTCTATTGTCTTGTTATCAATTCTAACTGAGCCGGACCTAATGCACCTCCGTTCCATCGTGTAGGGTCGCACGCAACTGTTGAAAGAGTGGCTGGGTGGTTACGTATTCTAGATCCTTCGTGCAACTTATCCGTTGAACGTGCTCAAAGCAAGTACCTCGCGGCCATAACATATCTTCTTTGCACATTACCATTTAATGATTAATTGTCGCCATTATCTTAGTGCTCAATTATTTCATTGTATTGATTGTCGGGTCGTATGTTGTTATTATACTGGGTAGATCTTGATGTGCTAGGCTAATTGGTTTTGTATGTTTCTAAGTTATTATAATGCTCAATTATAGGATTCATGCTTTAATTAGTAATTAGAATTGATGTTTAAATCATTGATAGGGGTAGTGTATAAGCATGTTCGAATTTAAGATTAATCACTAGTAATCTTTTAATATTGGGCTGCTTATTTATATACCTTACTTCCATGATCTTTTATTTGCACATTATTGCTTGTGAGCCTCGACTGATTTATTTATGATACTTATTAACTTGACTAATAACCACTTATCACTTAATAAAACCTGGATGATTGACAACCCTTGTGTGAGCTATGTTAAAGTGTCCATTTAGAGTAATTCCTGGATCACTACCACCATAATATCATCCCCCATTGTCTCATATCGGAAAATTATGTCTTTCCTTCTCAACCTTAAAAATCCTGTCACTTATTGTAACCTTACCCGGACTTATCCTTAATTATTTCAATCTATTATCATATTAGCCGTTAATAACATATTCCGGAGGTTTGCCCGTTTGCGTTGCAGCATTTCGAGAGTCGCTACTAGCATGCCCTCCGCCGCTCGTGTGGCGGGGCCTGCCGGCACAGAGGCGCTCGGTGCGAGGTTATTGGCAAACATGGCTTAGACACCCATGTCAGTAGGTGTGCTGATGCAGTAGGTGTGGCGGTTGACGACGGAGTCGAGACGAGCACTAAGGGCGGCAGATATGTCGGCGCGAGTGTTGAAGCCCATGGTCGTGCCCGCGCGGGTGTCGTGGTCGACGAGCATGGCACGAGCGTTGGGGTCGATGGCCACGGCACGGGCGTCATGGTTGACGGTCGTGCCGGTGCTAGTGTCAGAGCCAGCCTCTCGCGTCGGTTCAGACCGCTCGCCGACCGCCGCGCCGACGTGACGCTGCCATGGGGTCGACAGGTCTTTGACCACCAGCCTTTACACACCGGTCTCTGCAGCCGCTGCCGCCACACTCCTTTTTCGCTTGGCTGTTGACGTTTTCTTCAGCGCCATTGCTTTTCTCAAACTCGCGGCTTGTTCATCGCTCCCATCGGACGGTGCCCAATTGTTGTGGCTATGGACCAAACAGTAAAAGAAGAGACTACTAGAGTAAGTATGAGAAATGAACTATATCCCGTCCCTTGTTAACCCAAGGAAGTATATATACATGGCCATAAGGCCTTATTACAATAACACTCTTACCACATGGTACTATTCTAAGGGTATACATATCTTTTACATGCCTTATAGGTGCCTCTTGGCTCAGCAGGTCGAATGGATGCCGGTGGAGGCATCCCTACAACAACATCATTAGAGATAATCTCTCCAACAATAGTAAATAATTCATCTAATTATTTTATATTATTTTTACTATAACTTTCTGCTCACATCATGAAGGGCGGGCCTGACGCATTGGTGGAATCTCTCTATTGTGCGCTGGAGGTCGCAGGTTTGAATCAGCCTCTCTGCAAGTTAGGGGAAAGACTACCTAAAAAATCCCCTTCCCTAGACCCCACACAGTGTGGGAGCTTCGGCACTGAGTATGCCCTTTCTGCTCGCATCATTTCATTATTTACGTTGGTTTGTAGACTTAAATTATCTCTTGTATAAGATATAACACATTATATTTTCCTATATTCTCTCTTCTTTATTTAGATTTTTACTTATTTAATATAGTTAAAAACAGTTTAGATGATACTAGTAAAGATACCCTAAGTGAGCAATGGTGGTTTATAATAATACCACGCCGGGCTTCCAAACGTCAGGTGAACATTGGAGGTTTATAATAACACCCACGCAGGGCTTTCAAATGTCGACCCTGATGTTGTTTGTTGAGACTGAAGACTCGTAGCCTTCTAGTTGCCAGGTCATGCCGCCCAACAAATCGTTGTCATATCGGCCCAGTTCTTAACGCCGAAGCATCAAGTCTGCCTTACGTCCAAAAAAAAAACATTAATGCTCTGATCAACTAGACTTCGACTTCTAGCTTATTTTTCACTATTCATAAGTTTCGTCTTTTTCTGAACTTTTGGCTTTTCGTTGAGCTTTTTTGCCAGTTCTTTTTTCCCGTATTTGTTTGTATTATACGTAATGGGTTAACATATTTTTTATTTTTTATTTTTTTAAAATTTAATTATGCTAAATAAGCTCTCTGTCATTCTGATGCTTTTCAATAAATTCTGATGTTTTCAGCCATAAGCCACGAGCTTTTCAGCCGAACCGATCACCACCTAAGCTAGTCAGTTAAGGTGGAATTAACAATGGAGGGTTGCTTCGAGGTACTCAAGAAAACGACAAACCTGTTGGTCATCTGCTTCTAATTTCTTCCTATAGAAGACAGGAACTAATATAAATATCTAATTTTTTAAAATATTTTTTTACTTATCTTGTTTCCTTCTCACGTACATATATCTTTTTTATTTTTCTCATTACTCACCTCTTTTTTTTAAAAAATCACTTCTTGCTGCTACTATTATTTACTTTTAGCCAAAATCTATAATTAACGGTCAGAAGTCATCAGCTACAGCTAATATAGATAGACGTTGCGATCGATAGCGTCTTACTGCTATCCAGCGTCTCTGAAATATACCTTTAAAAATACATATCTGAAATACGTACCACTGCTTGTACATGAAAAACCGAACATCTCCGAAGGTCAAGAGTCAGTTTTGAGAAAGAGACAACAAAAAAACCTCAAGCGTTAGTGAGCCATTAGGCTGAGCTGCAATACGCGAAGAAAAATTCCCCGGGGGAGGGGGGAGAGTAGCAACTGGGCTCTCATCCATGATCCATGTCAAAACCTGCGATCGAACTTTGCTGGACCAGTCTAGGCCTAATTTCACTCTTGGGCCTGTTTTACAATTTGCGGCTCCACTCAATAACATAATCAGATCCCTCCTTTCAGTGTTACGAATTTCGAGATCATTCATAAGAGCAAGTTTAATAGAAGAGGTGACTGCCACCTCTAGGACTAGCCAAATAAGCAAAAAGAGTACATATGGCTCATGTGGAGGTAGCTAATACAATAAGTTGAGTAGAGGTTACCTCTACTAAAGCACTCAAACATTTAATACTTGCATAAATATATCAGGGATCACCACTTGCATGAGGGGCAGCTTACCTCTCTCTCGTCTTGTCTCTCTTCCATATAAGATTGTGTTGATATGGATTTCGCTAAAGACGACCTGATCAGCATTATTGTACTTGCTCTAAACCGTTACACCTTCTTCTTTTGAGACGCATACACCGGTACACAGCCCTGAATCCTGATGATATCAATATATAGCTGGTAATCCTTTAAAAAAAACTGGTAATCCACACCGATGCCTCTTCGTTGTGAGATGGACACGTTTTCGATTGAGATTTTGAGACCTCGACAAGGAGACATGTGTAGGCGACTCCTCTTCTAGCAAATCAAACCTACGTACCTGATCTCCGTACATCCATCCAGGTATACCCTGCCAAGCTTTGTGAACAGATTAGTCTCCTTTTATGAAGTCAAGAGGGTTGGTTTGTAGAAATGACCAAAAGCTTCACCTAATCACACCAAGACAATAATAAGTGCACCATTAGCGTGTGTTGTACTTCTCCCAACGTTCACAGGACAGCCCACACGTAGCACGAGCCAATGAGGTCACTCGCATCTCATTTACAAGTTACAGGACAAACCTCACCTACTCCAGTTCAAAAGTGACATTAATGGCAGTAGAAGCTGTAAACCAAACGTTGCTCTCCTGGTTGACGCGCCCAGCTTTCACGCTGCAAATCAGCCGTTGCTACCTGCGGCGGGACACTCCAAACGTTTCGAAAAATTTCAGTGTTTTCCTGTAGAGAAGTTTCAGAGTCCAAACTTTTACTCTGAAAAGATCAGAGATCAGACAAGAAAACAATTTTAATTCTGTGTGCGGTGTTAGCGCCCTAGCTAATTTCAGCTGTTAGACTTACATTATTAGGTGCAACAAAAACATTAGGTGGGAAGTAAGCAATGCAAACGGCATGAGTTAGGTCTCGAAATCTCCAAAGTTCCTCTGAGCCGTACCATACAGAAAGGAAGCAGCGTTGCGTGGCCGTGATACGCAGCTCGGCGGGTAACGATTCTTATCGGCAAAGAACTTCACTCTGCATGCAGTCCGGGCGGCGCAAGTGTCCAGATGCAAGGATCAAATCAGAGATGTGCTCATTGGAATCAAACCTGTGAATGCGCGGGGGAAAAAATATAACCAATCAGATTACTTACCAATGCCACATGTAAATGAGTTGCCTGTCTCCTTCGACATGTGAATTCTTACTGCAGAGTATAGTACTACTGGTACTGTCTATTGCGTTTAACATCTACGCAAGCCGGGCACATAGATTGAAACAGTAGAGACAAAGGAGGCATCCATGATCAAAGTACTCTGTTTCTAGCGTACCAGAAGAGCGGAAAACTACAAAACCGATCGCTGGGGCCACCTGAAGCGGAATCCCACCTTGTTTTGTGGGAGGAATCGCGCAGGCAGCGTCGGGTGCACGCTTCAAACCAAGGCCACTCTCTCGGAAACTCAACACGCATCATCTATTCCATAGTACAGCTTTTGTAGCGAAAATATGTTTTAGAAAAAGAACAATTTCCTGATAATGAAAAGCAATAGCATCTATACTTTTTTTTTTATCTAAATCAAGGAACAAATCGCCAAAAGGCGAAAAAAAATATCAACGGCAACTTACTGCTTTGGAAGTAAAAAAAACAAATAATCGTGCTCCAAATTCGAATGAGCAGTTGCCAACTGACTGCTTGATTAGTGTATAAGTAAAAAGCAAATAATACTTGGATTTCAATTTGGAAGGAGGGGCCATGGTCCCCTTGGTCTGACGTTAAGCTCCACCCCTGAGAATGAGACAATAGATGTGCCAACGATCAGCTGTGCTGCACTAATGAATGTACACAGCTAATGCAAAGTTCAGCCTGGGGCATGGTAAGTTCATTTGAACCACAGTACGTTCATATCAACGTGATACCAAACGGCACAATGCAAAACATGCCAAATCAGATCTGATACAACCTCACGCGCGGGGATCCAGGTCAGGTCATACGTGGGCCCGCCTGTCAGTGAACGTGCTAGGAATTAACAGCTGCCAATTACAACCAACAGGAGATAAACTCCAACGATTTACCGCGGTCGATGGCGATTGGGGGTTGGGCGCTTCCCCCATGTATAAAACGGGACCTTGGGGCACCACGTCTCCTCACACCGTCCCAACCCGACCCAACCCATTTGGCTCCATCACACACGCGTTCCTCGCAGCTAGCTAGCGCGCGCACACGAAAATGTTCGGGTTCGGGCACCACCACCGCAGCCAGCCGGCGACCGGCGCCAACCAGATCTTCAAGATCTTCTGCCGCGCCAACGAGAACTACTGCCTCGCCGTCCGCGACGGCAGCGTCGTGCTCGCCCCCGTCAACCCCAAGGACGAGCACCAGGTACGCGCGTATCCTCTTGGTCGATCGTGTACACGTATGTTTTTACTAGCATAAGCTTCTGATGCAATGCAAGCATGCAGCACTGGTACAAGGACATGCGGTTCAGCACGCGGGTGAAGGACGGGGAGGGCATGCCGGCGTTCGCGCTCGTCAACAAGGCCACCGGCCTCGCCGTCAAGCACTCCCTCGGCCAGTCCCACCCTGTAAGCACTCGCATCACATGCCGCCCGTATATGTTGCAAGAGAGTTTGCTTGCATGGTTCCTTCGATTGATCTAGAGACATGGCCGGGCAATGAGTTTGTGCGTATGCGCAGGTGAAGCTGGTGCCGTTCAACCCGGAGTACGAGGACGCGTCGGTGCTGTGGACGGAGAGCAAGGACGTCGGCAAGGGCTTCCGCTGCATCCGCATGGTCAACAACACCCGCCTCAACTTCGACGCCTTCCACGGCGACAAGGACCACGGCGGCGTGCACGACGGCACCACCGTCGTGCTCTGGGAGTGGTGCAAGGGCGACAACCAGAGCTGGAAGATCCTGCCGTGGGGCCCCGAGGCGCACGCGCCTGCAGCGGGCGCCGGCACGGCCTGCACCATCGGCGGCGCCCCCGTGCACACCGTGCGCGTCTTCTGCAAGGCCGGCGAGGACTACAGCCTCACCGTCCGCAACGGCACCGCCTGCCTCGCACCCACCAACCCCAGAGATGACTACCAGGTAGTACTACTACCTACTTAACCAAACGTTGTTGCTTTCGTTACTTGTGGTGCTTTTCTTGATGATTTTAATTGATTTTGGATCCATGTGTAGCACTGGATCAAGGACATGAGGCACAGCAACAGGGTCAGGGACGAGGAAGGGTACCCTGCGTTCGTGCTGGTGAACAAGGTCACCGGCGAAGCCATGAAGCACTCCACTGGCCAGGGCCACCCTGTAAGCAATCACTCGGATATACTCTTTCTTTATGCATGATGATTTCATACATACAAATACATACGGGTGTGTATAGGTATCATCCGAATGTTTTAGGTGGTGATCGGTTCGGCTGAAAAGCTCATGGCTTATGGCTGAAAACACTGTAGCTGGCTGAAAAAAACACTGTAGCTGACAGAGGCTTATTTAGCATAATTAAATTTAAAAAATTTAAAAATATAAAAAATATGTTAGCCCATTACGTGTAATACAAACAAATACGGGAAAAAAGAACCGGCAAAAAAGCTCAACAAAAAACCAAAAGTTCAGAAAAAGACGAAACTTATGAATAGTGAAAAATAAACCAGAAGCCGAAGCCGAGTTGATCAGAGCCTAATTCCTAACAATTATTCAAGTTTCGAACCGTTGGATTAGAGATTCAACGGCTTCTTTTTTCTGGAGGGGGGAGATTTTTTTAGGGGAGAGATTTTTTTTGGAGAGGGTGGGAAGAATTCGTGACCTGAATGATAGTTAGAAAGAAAATATTCGGATGATGTTTATCAATACCCTATACATATAATGCGTATATAATGCGTTTGGCAACAGATCTTACGATGATCTGACGATATCAACATGGTGGCTTCGTGTTGTTCAGGTGAAGCTGGTGCCGTACAACCCGGAGTACCAGGACGAGTCGGTGCTGTGGACGGAGAGCCGCGACGTCGGCAAGGGCTTCCGTTGCATCCGCATGGTGAACAACATCTACCTCAACTTCGATGCCTTCCACGGCGACAAGGACCACGGCGGCGTCCACGACGGCACCGAGATCGTGCTGTGGAAGTGGTGCGAGGGCGACAACCAGCGCTGGAAGATCCTCCCCTGGTGTAAGTGCATTCTTTAATTTCTCAACAGGAGTTTCAAAACTTGTACCACTTGTGTTCGCCTAACTATAGTACAACTTCCTTGATCTTGCATGCATCCTTTTGAATTTGTGTTGTCTTCTTGCGTCTGCAGAGATGTGGTGCCGGGAGCTGCATTGCCATCGCCATGAATGATGTGTGAATTAGTCTGGGTACGATCCCGTCGTCGTCGTCGTCGGCTGCTGCTGCTGCTAGCTAATAATGTTGCTATCGAAATAAGACCGTGTGCTATGTATGGCAATGGTGCCAGTGTGAATGTGTCCCTTAATTTGCAAGCCTGCTTATGCGAGAAAGGAGTGCGGACCGAGGAGGAGGGGCCCTGATTCTGAATTTTGATGTAACCCATCTGTCTTTCGAGTACTAGGGCCTGTACTCTGTGGTATGTATTCTCCTTTCTTTCTTCTATCTAATGAATTGGCTTACCTATGTGCAGTCTGTCCTATGCCGTGCTGTGAGCCTGTCACGGCTCTTGTGTGCTGTGCTTATCCTTCTGATGTTGTTTTGGTTTATACTTTCTAGTAGTGTGGCCAATTTCTAGAATCAAATAGGCTGGATTTAATTTCACGGTGCTGGTTTCGAGTACTATGACGGTGCTGCCAAACTCGCTCGTTCACGAAGGACGCCTAGTTTGCATCTTTTCCGGTCAAACAAGTAGTAACCGCAGAGTCGCAACTCGTGGCTGTTCAGGTTTGGCTCGACGGCTGGCCACAGAACCCACACAACCAAGATACGATTGCTCACGTGCAAACCGGAACATCTCGAACTGTTTATATAAATAATGATATAGTTATTTTTTAAAAAATAATTTGATCCGCAGACGTCTAATTTTATAAATCTATCATTCTCCTTAAAACCTGACAAGCTCCAGTAGTTCGGCACTAAAAATTGCCGAGCCCCCACAATGGCAGCAAGTTAATGTGTCATCATTAGTCCTAACTAAAGCTCACAATTAGTGCTAATTGAATATAATTAGTATTAATTAAGTATACATACTAATCCAGCTATCGACCTGACTAGCTACCGTAGCTCGAAGGTCTAAAAAGGGGGATTGATTTTCAAAAACAGATGTCCAAAGCCAATTTCTATTTTTTTTTAAAAAAAAAGCGACTCAAGTACCATTCATGTGCACAGTTGGAACATCTCATTACTGTCTTGCATGCCTCTACTAGGGCAACTGTATCCAGATGATTTCTGTTGTGGCATTTGCAAGAGCCGTGTACTCCGCCTCAGTACTGAATCTCGCCATTGTGGCTTGCTTTCTTGAACTTCACGGAATCAGATTGGAGCCAAAGAAAATCGTAAAACTACTAGTTGACCTTCAATCATTTTCTGATCCTACCCAATATGCATCAGAGAATGCACTGATCAAACTAGAAGTAGACTTGCGAATACGAAATCCGACACTCATTATGTGTTCTACCATTTGCAATGTAAACCTAATCTTTGTCAGAGTACCGCTCGTGTATCGTCAGCTTATCAATTCTGCGATGATATGATCAATTGCCTCAATATCTGTGTACCAGGGCACGTCAAACCCTGATCCTTTGGTGGTATCTTCCACTATGTGCTTTTCCTACTGGAACGCATGATCGAAACACTTGTAGCATTTAAAATTTACATGGCCGATCTTTCGGGCCGATTATCAGTTCCCTTACTGCCGCCATGATGATTGCTACCGTCATGATGATTCCCATAATTGGTACCCTGGTACTAGTACTGTCCGTGGTCACCACCTCAACCACGTCCACGTCCAAGACCACCACCTCACCCACGCCTTCCTTGATTGCCCCGAGACTATGTTCGCAGAGGGCTGGAATACAAGATTGCTTTGTTCATGACATATCTCATAGTCTAGTATGTGTGAGTAAAGATCGGTGAGTGCGATCGGCTCTGTCCAGGCGGTGACAAATGTCATTAGCGCATCGTAGTAGTTATTAAGGCCGGTGAGAAGATAAATGATGACCTTCTCCTCTTCGAGTGGTTTACCATCGGCGGCGAGCCCATTGGACTTTATTGAAGTAGTCAATTATCATCATGCCCTACTTCTGAAGTGTAGCAAACTATTGTTGGATTTGCATAATACACGCCCTAGATTGAGTCGCAAACTTGTGCTCGAGGGCATTCCAGACTGTAGCTGATGATGAAAGAAATAACACCTTCCCCAACACCTCCAGCGAAAGGGTGGATAGCAGCAGGTTTAGGCACATCTAATCTCATTGAAGCTAGATGATATATGCAGCATTAGGAACCTGCGCTACTCCATCTTCTAACGACACCGCGATTAACTGGAGTGGTGCTAGATCAGTTCCTTTTACGAGACCAAGCCACTGTGCGCTGCAAAGGATAGGAAGAACCTACGCTTTCCACAGCAGGTAGGTGCCATGAGACAGTTTCACATTGATATGATTACCAAAAGATGGGTGAATAGTAGACATCAGGCTGACGGTTTTGAGTGCCAAGCGATCCTGAGATTGACGGTCCTAGGCATGCAAATGTATTTGCAGATGTTGTCATTAGATGGGAAGAGTAGACTCTGATACCATGTCAGAAGATATCAAAAGAATGGTTTGCAACTGGCACATATTTGCCTTCTATTGATCATCAATTTATATACAAGTAAATAAGTATGAACACTATACAAGTACATGAGTGGGAACATTTCCACGTATGAATGAGTGGGAACAGTCCCACGTGTGAACATTAAGCACTACCTCTAGTGCGAACATCAGCAGTGGCGAACTTAGAAATAAAATTTAGGTCAGACAACATGTACCGATAGAATTATTCAATATTAAAGCAAGGTATGCATAATTCATATTGCAATCATACTAATAAAAGCATATGACACTAAATATAATCCAACAAAACAATTTGCATGTAAATATGTAAGAACAAAGGTATGCTTATATGTATGTGAACAAAACCATTCAGGTCTTAGTCTTGCTGCCTTGCTTGCTCTCCACCTGTGTTGCTAGTGCCAGTTGACGCCTCGCTGTGATGCTTGCATAGCCGCACCTCGTGGCCCAGCGCCTACAACAGCCTCTCCACCAGCTTGCGATTGCACTGCGTATTTCTCGCTTCTTGCCAGCTCATCGACGCCGTTGTGCTGCCATGTCGCGCCCCCTTCAACCCTACCTGTAGAGTCCAAAATGACAAGACAAGCTAGGGTCAAATGGGGTGTTTGTATGGTAAATATCTAATTGCTACGTGATTCTTATATATCGTATAGGTGGTAGGGAGCCAAGCACCTCCCACCCTGCAGCCTATGGCCCACTCTCCCTTTTTCAAACACAAAAAAATAACAAAAACTAAGGCACATGAGTAACACCAGGCCCACCTGGGCAGCAAGGGCACTTAGGTGGCATTTAGGGCACAACAGAGCTCCTAGGCCATAGCGAAAAGGGGGAGGGGTCTGGCTGACGGGGCAGCTCGGGCGGTCACCCAGGCTCACCCAAATACTGGGTCCGCATCTGAACATCAGCACTAACGGAATACTAAACAATAGTGAAAACACCACTATATTAGTTGTTTAACACCTTTTCTTTTGTTACCGAGTCGACGGCAGGGATTCTGACGGTAGTGGAGCGACCGTTGAGGGCGCGCATCTGGAGCACCCTCTCCTGCGCCATTGTCGACGACGAGGCCAGAAGGTAAGCAGTATGTTCGCGAGTTTCATGAGACTTGACCGGTCAAATTGATGTGCCTCGAGGTGGAGCAACTGCCCAGCAGAGAAGTTTGTCTCGTGACGGCTCAGGTTTGGCTTGACGGCTCATGTGAAAACAACAACTGCCATTTTGACCTGCCATACTTATGCCACACAGGCTATAGAACCCACACGACCAAGATACGGTTGCTCACGTGCAAACTGGAACATCTCGAACCGTTCATATAAATGATACTAGTTATTTTTTAAAAAAATTAACCATCTTAAGTCCGTTTTTGTAAATTTAATCTTCTCATTGAACATGTTGAGCTTCAGTAGTTCGGCAGGAGGAGTTGCTGAGCCCTCCACAGCGACAGCAAGTTAATGCCTCGTCATTAGCTCTAATTAAAGCTCTTGATTAGTGCTAATTAAATACAATTATCATTAATTAAATATAATTAGTACTAGTTAAGTATACACTAATCCGTCTGTGACGTGCCCAGCTATTGTAGCTTGGCCGATCTAAAGAGGAGATTGATTTGTAAAAACAGATGTCCGAAATCAAAATTTGTCAACAAAGTAACCATGAGAACAGTTTGAACATCTCATCGCTGTCCTGCACGTCTCCACTGTTCTTTTTTCTTTTATTAACGAGTCGGTGGAGGGGATTCTGACGGCGGTGGAGTGACCGTCGAGGGCACGCACCCTCATTGGACCATCGCCAAGGACGAGGCCAGGAGGTAAGCAGTATGCCCAGGCCCAGCAGAGAAGTTTTTTACGGTTCACTCGCTAATGCGAATGTATCTTACTATATATGTCGATGGAGTACAAATCCCAAACCCCCAGCTCCAATGCCAACACGAGCCACAGAAATTCCTCAGATGAAGGCGTAGCTGATCTGTCTTTCGCTTGTTTCGTTTCTTCTCCGTTGGTTTCTCCCCTACCGGTACATTTTTTTCTTCTTCTGCTTAATCGCAACGCAGCAGGGTACGTAAGATTCTCCGGGCTCCACCGCCTGCCTCGTGGAGGTCACCACTTTGCTATCCCGCCAGCAATAAGAGGCTCTCAAAGGTTATCCCCAGAACGTCCAGAGAATCGAATCACGTAAAGCTTTGGTTCGGCACACCACCTTTGCTAGCTAGTGCCGCATGGCATCATCATCCTCCTGCCATGCAACATGGATCGTCTCGCTTATCACCAATGGAATGGTGGAGTGGAACGCCCCGGCCGTCTGCAAGCCCCTATAAATACCCCCCAGTCGATTGCCATGCATTACCGTGTCAGGGCAACAGCAACCATCAGAGCAAGTGTGCTAGCTTTCTTGCCTCAAAACACAGTGATCACCAGGTTGGTTAAAGGCAAGTCGTCGCAGGTGCAGCCATGGACTTTTACCGTGAGCGCTACGAAGGGTACGGGATCGCCACGCCCGGGTACACGCCCCCGGTGCCGTACGGCATGTCCCAGGTGAACATCGACGGCAACGGCGGCGGGCGGCCGCTCCCGCCGCAGCCCACCGTGAAGGTCTACTGCCGCGCCAACCCCAACTACGCCATGACCGTCCGCAACGGCGCGGTCGTGCTCGGGCCGGCCAACCCCAAGGACGACTACCAGGCAAGTAGCTATCAGCTAGCTAGCTAGCTGGGCATATATAGGATTTTTACTTCCCTTCGATCTTGCAAGATGCATGTTTTGCCGGGCCTAGCTAGACAGCAGTGATTGTTGATTTGTTATCCTTCCATTCGTGGTTAATCGCTCACAGCACTGGATCAAGGACATGAGATGGAGCACGAGTATCAAGGACGAGGAGGGCTACCCTGCCTTCGCGTTGGTGAACAAGGCCACAGGGCAGGCCATCAAGCACTCCCTTGGCCAGTCACACCCTGTAAGCTACTCCATTTCTGCCTCAATTTGTGTTTGCTACTAAACACTACTAGTTGATATAATCTAGGAGCAGGTAGAACTGATTGATTATTGCGATCACAAACCAGATCGTCATATATATGACTCACATATCGTCGGTCTGTATTGAATTTGGTGTACGTACGTACGTGATAACGTGGCTGAGTTGATCATGGTCAGGTCCGGCTTGTGCCGTACAACCCGGACGTCCTGGACGAGTCGGTGCTGTGGACGGAGAGCCGCGACGTCGGCAACGGCTTCCGCTGCGTCCGCATGGTGAACAACATCTACCTCAACTTCGACGCGCTGCACGGCGACAAGTATCACGGCGGCGTGCGCGACGGCACCGACATCGTCCTCTGGAAGTGGTGCGAGGGCGACAACCAGCGCTGGAAGATCCAGCCCTACTACTAGGAGAGCCATGGCTAGCTCGATCATGCATCGCGATACATCTACGCACGTGTACATATATATTTATGTACGCGTGCGTATGATATAATACCCGTATCTACTGAAGAGCAATGTGTTTGGCCCGTGTGTGCCGGATAATTAAAAAAACCCGATCTCGCTCGCTACGTATCTGCAGAATAATTGAACCGTCCCTGTCTTGTCCATGTGGGGATGATCAAGTCCGGGAGATGAGAGCTACATATGGCCGTCTACGATGCCATGTAGTGTTGTACGTGTAATGTATGATAAGTCACATGACAATAAAAAGTGCCTTGCAGCATGTTCGGCTGGGCAATTCGTATATACAGCTTGGATTTAGCACTTTGAGAGACTGAACTAGTATATTCAGTGGCCTGATTTGTTTTGAAGGCAGATAGGCCTTAGCAAGAACTCTGGATTTATCATTAAAAAAAAGAGTTGAGTATCCATACACATCGCCGCATATTGGTTATGTTTTTCTAGACGGCAGAGTATACTGCTTAGTTAATCATACGCAAATCAGGGGAGAGCAAGGAAAAACTCGGATCATCAACCAAAAACAACAAGCATGGACAGAGCAAAACAGAGCTTTTTTCTTTGTGTGATGGGCCTGGTCTTTTTGGCTGCGGCTTATGGCTTTTGGGCTGTTTGTACGAGAGATTACAGAATAATAGAAACTCACGTGTGGTTTTTGCTAATATAAATGAAGGCGGTAAAGTATGTACTACAATTAACTAGTAGATCCTATCTTAAAAAAAATACTCCGTTTAAAAATTAGTTACTGTAGAAAAGTCGAAAAGCAGCTTTTAGAAGCTGAAAAGAATAGTGCGCGCGTGCGTGAAGCAAAATTTTGCCTCGTGCTTGGATCAACCGAACGAGGCAGGCCAGATAGACCCAAGGGATTGGCCTGGATGCTCGCGAGCGGCCCATGATTTTATGGGCTAAGTTGGACCGTACAGTATCTGCCGGCCTGCCGCCGTTCTTCGGCGCTAGGCAGTGCGGTGCGGCCCGGCCTGAGGGACAACCAGCGCTGCCGTCCGCCAACACCCAAGCCTTCCAACCCACCACATCCACAAAACGCGCATTCGCGGCGGACGACGGCAGCGTTTGAAGTTTAGCTTCCACGCTCACGCTTACCGAATAAACAAGTACATATATGTACATGTTCAGTAAAAAAACATACATCCGTATGTTAGGATATGTACAAATGTGTGTATGTGTGGGTAGGATGTAAGTTATACGTACGTCTCATTTGTACCCTCTCGAAGAAAACAAACGCCACTTCACACGTGGCGCAGCGCTCGCTTGCTTGCCGGGAAGAACCGGTGCGGCGGCTGACAGCAGACTTGCTCCTGTAAGTTAGCCACGCGCGGGAGATCATTCAACTTCACTGTTCCTACTCACAGTTGGAGCTAGCTGCCATGCCGCGCCGTCCATGACGAGTGTCGTATCATTCCCTCCTCTTGTTGCACGAATCATGGAGGCATCCGGGGCACCAATCCGACCAAAAACCCTTGTCTTGTCGATCCTTAGAGCAAGTATAATAAGAAGCTGTTAGTAGGCTGTATGCGAAGGTGGAGAAGAGAGAAGAGATGTGGACTGTAAGTTTACAGCCAGCTGAAGCACAAGAACCAAGAAACTTTGTGAGAGCAAAGAGTGAGTTATACAGCCTTCAGCTAGCTGTAAACTACTATATAAATAGACTGATAAGTGAATTGTAAGTGTCCATACATTCAGTTAAAAACTGTATTATTAACCTTGCTCTTAGTGAGATGGTAGACCGCAGGGTCAAATACGCAAACACGCACCGGCCAATCTGTCTGCTGCCTACGCACGACATGAGCCCAACCATCACGTACGGTCAGACGCACAATCCACGATATCACGGGCCATTGCTAGCTTTACTGCTTTCCAGGACACACGAGCGCGAATATGCTTTATTTTTCTACTGCTTAGGTCAGATGCTACATTTACCCATGCCCGATTAGTCTCTGTGATGCGAAGAACGAAGCCGACTAATTAATTGGTGCCGAGGAAACAAGCCCTAGTGCTAGCTAGTAGCCTAGTAATTTTGCGACAATCGCACGCAGATTTGCAAGAATAGTAGTACTAGCTAGGTCATCCTAGCTAGTAAAATCACTGTGGGTGTAAGCCTAGCCGATTTTAGAGGAAAATTGAATATATAGGACTAAGTTGAGAGTGTTTTTGTGAAATAGGATCAAGTTATTTGAACTTGTAAATATAGGACTGAGTTGAGCACCTTTTTGCAAATATAGGATTTTTCTCATTTTAATTTCATTTTTATTTTTCAACCCTTTTTCTCTACGTGAAATGACTCTTTTGCCCTTCCTTCCTCCCTCGCTTGGCCACGCCGCGCCGCCGCCCCCTCACCTGGCCGCGCCGCCGCCTGCCTCCCTCAAATCAAACACATAGATAGGCTTGGTCAAAGGAACTATCTCATTCCATCCCACCCTATCCCAGCAACCAAACACACCATTAAACGATAAATCCTAGAAAGTCACTT
This sequence comes from Dendrocalamus sinicus, assembly GCA_036346575.1. Lineage (NCBI taxonomy): Eukaryota > Viridiplantae > Streptophyta > Magnoliopsida > Poales > Poaceae > Dendrocalamus > Dendrocalamus sinicus. Next base: position 704,591 of record CM070660.1, on the reverse strand, counting down.
TAAAAAAATGGAGGAGCAGCATGTTTGTTCATCACCGTCCATTAGTTGCATTCAGCAAATCGGGTCTACCAGTGCTGCGTGGAAGATCCCTCTACCATATATACAATGCGTAGAAGCCACCGAAACCATTTGTGCCAGCCACCGCATGCCACTGACGCACAGCGGGTGACTCCAGATCTAGAAATAGCATACGCTCAATACTTGCACCATGTCTGATTGATGTCCTCGTCTAGGCACATCGGTCGAACATAGCTAGAACTAAGCGTATACCGACTTCACCTTTGGACAATAAAGATTTGGGATTGCAATTATTGCCACCGATTCTTTCGATGATAAATCCCATGCGCTAGGCTCCAAAATTCTTTCAAGCATCATCATGCGTGCCAAGGAATGCCATACGTTGTGCTGCCGACATTGGTCTGCGGTTTGCTCCTAGTGCAAAGTCATGTACGTCCTTAGCTGTATGGCTAGCTTTAACTTGTAATTTCTACCACTTGATTTATTGTTTTTCATCATTTCTTAGTTTTTTTTTACTTTTTTGAACTTTTTTTGTTTTTCTATTATTTCTTTGCATTGTCCGTGCTAATATAGTATTTTCCCTATTTTTTATATTTATTTACATAGAATAAACCATACGCTTTGACTTATAAACCAATTAGAGTGGCCCATCATGTCTTATTTGCTTTTGCTTCTGGTTTCTATTTAGAACAAACTAAAAGCTAATATGAACACATCTTATTTCTCAAAGCGGCTTTTTTACTTCTCTTGTTACCATCTTATTTTAGGGATAAGGCAGGTGGTCACGGGTGCATCGCACACCTCACTTATCTTCTCCCATCACATACACACATCTCTCCCTATTTTCCATGCCACTCGTGTTCTCTTTCTTAAAGTTATTTCTTTCGATTACTATTATTATTAGCTAGAAATTATGGGAAAAAAAAGGCAATACGAACGTCCGTGATTAGAGCACAACCATACTGGCGTGCCCGTGACACGTGAGAAGCGTGCCATGCATACATAAGAGTAGCAATACTACGCACACTCGAGGACCGGCTCAAACTGCTGCTAAACAATGGGCCAAAAGATGCCAACCTTTCCGTTGAAAAACCAAAGTTCCAAGTAATTAAGCCACGCACGCGCGCACATCACATTCTTATCGCGTGCTTCATGTCTTAGCGAAGAGTCCCTGACGACCTAAACACTACGTTAAACAAGCATATTCTCATTCCTGCCTCTTTGATCCCATCAATGATAAGATCAGCATCCACTCGCTCCATCTAATTAAGCAAATTATTGACCGTGCGCGTGTCGTCTAGCACTAGCTGCCCGCTGTTTATGCGAGGACACATAGCACGATCTCGATTAATTCGCTTAACGAGGCTGATGTCTTTTGTTCTACCTACCCATGTGTCCTCTTTTGACACTAGCTAATTACTCTCTCTCTCTCTCCCCCTGCTAATACAATAGTACTACGTACTTCGCTGTCTGATCGCTGCTGTCAACGGCATGTGCCGGTTTTGGCCACAGGCGTCGGCGGCGCCGCGCCGGGCATCGCGAGACCGCCGCACCGGCGCGGTCGGCGGGTACGACGTCGGTGCCGAGAAGTTGCCGCCGCCACGTGTGCGTGCGGATTAACTATGGGTAGGAGTCGAATCAGCCCGCTTTATTTCACCTAACAACGCAAGGATATGAGTCGAATCAGCCCGCTTTATTTTACCGAACAGTGCAAGGATAGTTGAACGGTACTCTCCTTCTTTCTCTCACAAATACATGCTTTTTTGATATAAATATAATTAAACTTTTGAAACTTGTATTATAAATATATTTTTAAATTAGATACATAAAAATTATGTGTAAATTTGTTTTAAAAAATACTTTCATAATATTATAATTTTATTAGGTTTTATAAATATAGTATAATAAAAATTAATGATTAGAATTATATTTTAAAGTATATATCGATGTCTAAATCGGAATGTATTTATTACAAAGGGACAGTAGTACAAATCTGAATAAGCTATGTAGCGGCCGTGCATATAATTGGCGCACAACGTGACATGAAAGGAGAGGACGGCGTGTGAGCTTTTCGGACACGAGATTAATTTGGGTACTTGAGCCTCGGTACTTGCTTCTCACCTTAGAACAAGTACAATGGTGCTGACTAGGTTGTCTCTAGTGAAATTCACATCAGCACAATCCTAAGTGGAAGAGAGAGAAAAGAAGAGAGAGAAGCAAGCTGCCCCTCATGCAAGAGGTGACCTCTAGCACATTATACGAGGAGAGAGAGATAAATTACCCCTCATGCAAGAGGTGACCCCTGATATATTTATATAAGTATTAAATGTTTGAGTGATTTAGTAGAGGTAATCTCTACTCTACTCATTGTATTAGCTACCTCCACATGAGCCACATGTAGTCTTTTTACTTATGTGGCTAGTCCTAGAGGTGGCAGCCACCTCTTCTATTGTACTTGCCCTTAGAGCAAGTACAACAATGGTTTTATAGCCAAGTTAGTCAGCATTTTTGCTGATGTGGAGGAGAGAAGAGATGAGAGAGAGGAGAGCTTGGCTCTCATGCAAGCAACAAGCTGCACACGAGAGCCTATGCAGTGGTGGGTCCAGATAATAAATGTATGTGAGGAGGAGTATGAAAGAGAATGTGAGACATGGTACCACATAATAATAAAAAAATCTTTTGTAGACAAATAGAAGACAGATTATTGTATAACTTGGCTCTTATAACTTGATTTATAGCCAAATACTTGGCTCTATTATTGGACTTGCTCTTATAGTATCCGTTATTAGCTATATTATAGGCTAACGCCACTGTTGAATTGCATCGCATCAGGTTAGAGTCTTAGACAAATCATAAGGGAAATACTGAATCGCGTCTCGTTACCTGTCGCAAAAAGTCTGAAGCTTCGGTCTCGAGTCGCTTAATTCAGAGAGCTAGCACACTTGTCCTTGCTCTAGGTCACCTAAACCATTGACTCGATACACTTGTTCATCAAGATCGGGATTAATTCAGGATAGAGCTGGCTGCTTTGTCTTGCTCCGGAGTCCGGAGTAAGCGCTTTGACAAAATGGGAGAGCAAGAAAAAAAAGCAGAGAAAGTCAGAGGTATGGGAGTTCCTGGTTCAGATCATGATTTTTTTTTAAAAAAATAAAGGAATACAAATTACGCCCTGCTCCATTTCACACACGGAACTAAATGCGGATTTAAGGTATTACTCAATGTGACTTATAAGTTGTGGTTTCTGTTTTTTTTATTTTGTAGCAATGGTTAGTTTTTTTCTCTAAATAATTAAATTTAAAAAACAAAAATAAATGAAAATAATGTTATATCAATGCGGACAATGCAAAGAAATAAAAGAGAAAAAATCAAAAAAGGAAATTAAAAAGGCAAAAGTTGAAGGTGTTTGGAGTGGAGCCTTATGCTGTGACACGAGAGGAATCACTCAGTCACGGTCACAGCTGCTGTAGTATAATGTGACATTTGGACCTGAACGGATGGAGACGAACGGTTGGTTGGGTCCGTTGCAACGGAGGCTTTGTTGGTTTGTGGGCATAAGCGCGCGTCATCTGATCCGCTCGCCCGCCCGTAAAATATATATAAAAAAAATGTATTGGAGCCTTTCGTTGCGTGGCAGGGCGGGGTTGGGTTGGTGGTTAAGCAGCGTGACGTCCTCCTCACTCTTGCCTTCCAAGCACTACACCCCGTCCTCCTCCCACCGCCGGCCAGCCACTTTTGCTCGCACGACACACCTTCGTCTCCAAGAACGGCCTCCTCTCCTGCTCCAGCCCTCTCTAGACCCAACTTGCTCATAGGTAAGCCGCCCAATTGGGCCCCTAGCTACTAGCTAGCCGCATTCCTCTAGTGAAACGTAGGTTCAATGTGCATGCTTATGTTATGGACAAGTACCATGGTATGGATATGTCCGGCTAGAAGAAAGTTCACACAAGGTAGCATTTCTCGTGCTTCCTTACTAAATAAGGGAAGGTAAATTCCCTTACCAAAAGATCAATGAACAGTTTGTTGCTGCAAGAGCTTATTGTGATCGTGCTAGGTAAGCTCTTGATATGGGATAGAGACATCTCCTATTTCTGCCTTCTAGTAGAGGACTCCTCATTCTGCTATCCTTTTATAAAAAAATGATTGGGATGGAAATAAATAAAGACATTGTTATCTTTGACAAAACGATGGACAAAGAGAATATTCTTTGTGGCTTCTGGAATATAGAGGATATGGTTAAGATTAACCGGTCTGTTTGGCTACGGCTGCGGCTTTTGGCTGAAAATTTTGAATTTTGGCTGTTTACGGTACATATTACGGAAAGAGATATACTCACTTGCGATTTTGGCTGGTACAGATGTTGGTCTTTTAACGTGTACATCGTTTAACTTGTAGACCTCGTCTTGAGAAAATACTCCGTTTGAAAGTTAGGTACTATAGCAAAAAGCCAAAAGTCGCCAGCTTCGGAGAAAAAGAACAGGCCCTGAGTATGATGGGTTTCCTGCAAAGGCTGAAACACGGTTGTCTTCCATATGATAGGAGCGATCAAATCTGTGGTAGCACTTGAGTGCCACATGGATGACCTTGCCGTAGACCTGGCAAGTCGGCCTGTTTCCTCCACCTTGTTGGTTATAGCCTTGGCCACCACCTTGAATGAATTGGGGATTTCTACCTCCCCTGTTGTGGGCACATCCTCTTGAGTTGTTGTTGCAATCTCTACTGTTCATATTGCCCCTATGATTTCCACGTGCTACAAAGTTAGCATCGAAACCATCATGTTGAATTGGACCATACCTTAATTGGAGACGGAGTTCAAAACTGACCAGATGAGCATAAGCTAATTGATCGGCATTGTGTCAGGCCGAGTGGTGACTGAGGTGACTAAGGATGCGTTTGGTTTTGAAGCAAAGTGGGATGGGATGAGGTTATCCCTGTTTTCTGGGACGAGGTGGCCCCTGTCGCTGTTTGATTGAATGGATGGGGCGAGCCCCTTTTTTGTTTGGTGCAAAGGATGAGTGAAGGACGAGGCCACCCCAGTTTTTGTTTGGATGGATGAATATGGACAGATCCAATGAAATCACTCATTCCAATTGAGCTTAGGGTTGACATTGGGCACCATACCTTTCGGTCGCCGAGCAGGGAGCGCGCGCGTGGGGGAGCTCGGCGGGAGCGCGCGTGGGGGAGCTGGTCGCCACCGGTCGCCGAGACGCCGAGCAGGAAGCGTGCGCGTACGGGAGTTCGGCGGGAGCGCGCGCGTGAGTTCGGCGGGCGAGGCGGGAGCGGCGCGTGGAGAAAGCCAGGCGCAGGCGGGAGCGGCGCGTGGAGAAGGAGGCGAGGCGGGAGCGGCGCGTGGAGAATCTGGCAGGCGGGAGCGCGCGCAGGAAAAGCGGCGCGAGGCGGGAGCGCTCGCGCGGGAAAAGCAGCGCGCTGCTGCGGGCGAGCGCTGGGGCAGCGCCATCCGCTGGATTTCGGGGGACGGGGGCGCCCCCGAATCTGAGCGAATATTCGGTGGTGGCTGCCCCTGCCTCCCTGTGACTCCCATCCAAACAGTGATTCTAACGGGGCCGCCCCATTCCATCCATTCTAAAGCAAGAAACCAAACACTCCCTAAGGCATCATAGTCAACATCAAGTCCGGCCAACACATATGTGATGAGCTCTTCGTTGCGTAGGGACTGACCAATGGGTGTTAGCGTGTCACTCAGGTTCTTCATTTTATTGAAGTAATCTTAAACGGATTGGTCTCCTTTCTTTATGTTTGCTAGTTGCATCCTGATCAATATCATACATGCCGGAGACTAAGAGCAGAAAAGTGTGTCAAGTGAAAGCCATACCTCTCGTGAAGTCCCCAGGAATAGAACTTGAGACAACACATTATTGGCCAGGGAGAAGAGGATCGCTCTCAACACAGTTTGATCCTATTGTAGCCAACGCAACGCAAATATTCAGGATCAGTAACCTGTGTCTCTCTAGACTCAGATGTTAACGTGATTGTTGCTGTTGGACATGGAATCAATCAAGCGCACCTCTCCAGGATGTAGATCCAATTGTAATTATATGCACAGCATGATACAACAAAGACAGAATCATAGCAGAAAAACTAATCCTAGCCAGACTCCTCTTTCTATATCTATATGCAGTGGCGGAGGACGGAAAAAAAAAATAAGGTATGGGAAAATCGATAACATAAATATCAAAGATTTCTCACTAAATTGGTTTATACACATATAACATATCATGATCGTCACCTACTATATAAGTAAAAACATTTAGAATAAATAGAAAGATACAAGTGAAGTCAATAGACTAACCGAGTGACACAATTAAATACGTTCACACAATTAAATAAAGTAGCAGCCCAAAAGCAGCCGACATCCCAGGAGAACGTCCAGGTAACATTCGCTACTGTTCTTCTTTCTCTCGCCGCTGGCCGAGAGTTTATTACAGTGAAACTTCATCTTTCTTGATGTGTCTATGGTACAGAGTGATTTGGGGGTAAAAATTGCTGGGAATTCAAGGTATGGCGAGCGCCATACCTTGCCATACTGAGAGCTCCGCCCCTGTCTATATGATCCGATTCTATCTATAAACAAGGGTGCTATCTATAAGCCAGGGGAAGTACATCTGGACATGTATATTTCAACACTACTAATTAATCTGAAAGAGTTTGTTAATTTCTCAGCAGATGATACATATATGATATATGTAGCACCTTCAGTTTTGGTTTTGAGTTTTGAGCTTGTCGATCCACTGTTTTCTGAATTGTGGTGTACGAGGAAATTGCTGGGTTGCTTGTTAATGAATTCATTGAAAATTCCCATACTAATTACTTCACACAAAAAAATAGATGACCTTTTCTACTTTGTACTAACATATATACATGCGAATATTTCAGTTCTGGAGAAGCGGCTCGTGGATGAAATTTCATGGTCATTGCCTGTTTGAAACTGTAGCTAGCTTACCACGACATAATTTGTTGAATTAATGCCATAAATTTTCCATTACAGTCTTAATTATTTTGTAATAAAGTTCTGAATGGAGCTGACAGGCATGCATTAGCCAATGTGTGGCACAAGAATTTCGCAGCGTCACGCAACAGAATTGGTGACTGAATTATCCGTAGCGTGCACTGCGTCTGGAAACTACTATCAGATAAGAATGCTTGAGTTCATGCAGGATATTTAATTTCTTTAAGATCTGGTCTTTGCATACTTAAATAATGTATTCCCGGATGATCCGCAATTAAAACTAATCACAAATAAAATACGTTTTTGATTCATTAACTTAATTATTTCACCCGGTTATCCTTTTCCCATTTGGGCACCTCTTAGTACTTTGATGGTTAAGTATTGGGTATCTTGATGTATACACAATTGTTATGGTAGAGGTCTGTATTGTTAACCATTTGGATTTTAGTGCTAGGTCATTTACCGTTTTATTCCCACTATATCTGTCCAATGAATATCTTCGGAAACAGCTTAGGTGTGATTTAGGGGGCGCTCCAATCGGCTTAAAGACCTAGCTTCTGGTTTCGACTGTTGGCTTTTGGTTGCAAATATGCTATACTGGCTATTAGTTTTTCGGAATAAAAAAATGAGAAAAATAATAAAAATGAGAAAAACTGTTATATCGTCTGTGCAAAAAGAATAAAGAAGGAAAAAAAATCAAATAAACCTAATATAGAAGATAAAATCGTATGTGATAGTTGACTATTACAGATGGTTTTTATTAGAAACCATTTATGATATATTGATTATCACAGATAGATTCAACTACAAACCATCTATGATAATTAATATTCACAGATGATTTCAACTACAAACCATATGTGATAATTAATATATCACATATGATTTCTAATAACAACCGTATGTGATAAACCATATGTGATAATCAATATATCACTGACGGTTTCTAATAAAAACCATCTGTGATAGTCAACTATCACTATCACAGACGGTTAAGAGTTAATTACCATCTGTGATATTCTTTTTTATTTATAAATATAATTCTAGTTGTTGGCTAGCCTTAGGAAATGCTAGCCATACCCTCTGAAATAAGCTAGCAGATCAACACAATATATATATATATCCAATTCACATTAATTCATTTTAGAAACAAGAACATCCATTTCATAAATCAATTAACATAAATAAAATAAATTATCCATTCATGAACAAACATACACATAAATAATTAAGCTCAATCTTATTCCAGTGAAATTCATTCTACATTGTGGAACTCCCAAACCTTTGCAACGTACGACACGAACGACCTATGTGATTCCAAAACGTTAGCCTTTGTTATTAGGATGGAAGGAAAGACTACAATACAATTATCTATGAAGGAAATGTGTTTACCTGTCGATTACTTGTTGGACAACTGTGTAGTTGATTTTGTTCATCTTTAGGGAATCAATGTATATTATCCTATTCTATTTTAGTATAATTACAATTAAAATCTAATGAAACCTACACAGGCATGTCGTGGTCATTAAACCTAAGTTCATGTTGCTTATAAAGTCCATATCTAGGGTGATTGCTTTCCTTTGTATGGTCCCGATACCCTTGAGCCTCTCCTCATAGCGAGATCGAGGTACACCTATTGATTCGTCTTGAGCCATGTAATCAACACAGAACTCAATGACCTCTTCAGTTGCATAATCTTTGACAATGCTGCCCTATGGCCGAGGTCGATTCCGTAAACAGGATTTGAGAATTCCCATGAACCTCTCAAACGGATACATACTACGTTGGAACATGGGCCCATATATTTTTATCTCCTACATAATGTGAACAATGAGATGGATCATGATATCGAAAAACGATGGAGAAAAATACATCTCAAGATGACATAGAGTCGTCACCACCTCGTCCTGTAGAGCATCTAGTCCTATAGGATCGATGACCTCGTGTACTTTGACTTGTAGCGTGTGAACAAAGCTTTCTCTAAGTCCTCCATCAGGCCTCGGAATTTAACATACTCTCTCTCATCACAGTTCCCTTCTACATCATGAAGCATGTGATCCACATTGTCATCATTCAGACTATCCGAATTGAAACCACAATCGACATGATCATCCGACGGCATATTATTGACTTCATCAGCGATGCCATTATTACTACCTTCCTGTATAATCTGCTCTTCACCACGACTGGTCCAACATGCACACCCTTTTTTGAAGCCCCTTTGAATCAAGTACGCTTCAAACTGCTCTCGGTTTTTAAATATTTTTAGATTCTCGCAGTCAATGCATGGATAGTACATATATTCCACCCCCTTATGCAACATATCTTCCTCGGCAGCTCTTGTAAAAGCAGAAATGACATTAATATACTCTTCACTCACATGGTTCTCAGCGTACATCTATCTTCGGTCCTACGTTATGCATATAACAATTTAGTATAACATATTGAATTAATTAATTACTATACTATATTTGTACGATTTAAATTAAGTAGTTATATGTAAATAATCTTCTCTCTACATCAGCTATGTAGATTTAAACCATCTTCAATTCTTCTTTCACCAAAAGCTAAATCTAAATTATAATGCAATTAGAAATAAATTACCAACCATAGCTAGCCAATAACTTAGTGGATCTATAATTGCTCTTGCCAAATAGTCGATCTCCTTCCACTAAATGGCCTCAAAGCCTCGCCTGCAGCTCAACGTAGCAGCATAGACCTGGAATTTAAGACAGATGAGGTCGATGGGTCTGTGCGCTGTTAATAGAGCGGAATTATTACCGACAGTTTATATTACAAACCATTTGTGACAAATTAATTGTCACAAACGATTTTTATAATGAATTGCCTATGAATTATCACAGGCGGTTCAAATTAAAAACCATCTGTGATACTTCACAATATCACAGACTGTTCGTGGTTAAAATCGTCTGTGATACTTTACAGACAGTTTTAACCACGAACCGTCTGTGAATTATCACAGACGGTTCAAATTAAAAACCGTCTATAATATTTCATAATATGAAAGACGGTTCGTGGTTAAAATCGTCTATGATACTTTACAGACAGTTTTAACCATGAACTGTCTGTGATAGTTCACTTTCACAGATAATTTTTATCACTGGCAGCAATACAGACGGTTCTAAACTAAAATCGTTTGTGATAGTATTTAATACAAACGGTTTTAAGGAATCGTCTGTAATATAGCGTTTAATATTAGATTTTTTTTAGTAAGTACTAAACGTTAAAGCTCCACCTTGGCATGGGTATGTTTTAAGCTACTGTAGAATAAAAATATAGGATATGAATGGTCAGCCATATAGCAGCAGCACACGAGAGAGAGAAGGGAGAGAGAGAGAGTTGACATGCAGGAAGGAGTACTAGTACTAGCTCGCTCGACCTATTAATCACCTAGCTTGGGCGTTGAATCTTTCTCGTCGCAAGAGATAAGCACCAGGCCATTTAGAAAGGCCGGAGAAATCAACTCCGGGTAGAGCAGATTGGAGCAAAATCCAACGCGTCAGGCCCTCCCTGTCCGTAGAGTTCGTTTCCGAGCAAACTCGACCATGAGAAAACTACTACTGTTCTTCTACGGAACCGTGGCAGCAGCCTCGTCTGCCATGAATGAATATAATATTCTAAAAAAACGCGGCTCCAATCCATTGAAACGTCAAACAGTGGGAAAAGGGTGAGGGTTGGATTGGATTAATTAGTACTCCACCGGGAGTAGCAGCATCGATCATTAGCAAGCTATTAGGACAGCCACAGGCAATAATTACCACTCTGGCCTAATTAGTACGGTAATTACCGATCAGCTACGGCTGCCGCAGTAACGAGTGAGATGGAGCTGGTCGTGGTTCCGTTAATGGGGGGGCGGGCTTCTGCGGCGGTTGGCTTCGCCCGCACGGCACTCGAGCCTTATATAAGCACCCCCCACCTCCCCCGTTCCCTTCTTCCTAAACCCACCTCCCGATTTCACACGCATACTCTCAATTTCTCTGGCCTCTTCTTCCTCCTCCTCCTCAGGTAGCTCTCTCTCCATTTCTGGTTCTTGAGCTTCGAGTTGAAGCCGGCAAGGAGGTCAAGAAGCTCGCAGCCATGTCGGAGGTGTCGGTGATCAACCAGGGGGAGGAGGAGCCGCGGCTGGACCTGCCTCCGGGCTTCCGCTTCCACCCCACCGACGAGGAGGTCGTCTCCCACTACCTCACCCCCAAGGCGATCGACCGCTTCTTCTCGTGCCTCGTCGTCGCTGACGTCGACCTTAACAAGTGCGAGCCATGGCATCTCCCCGGTAAGTACTAATTTGCCATGCCTTTAGTGGTGGTCTGCTCTTGAGCAGTGGTGGTTCTTAATTCGAATCTTAACGCGGTGGCGGTGCAGGCAAGGCGAAGATGGGGGAGAAGGAGTGGTACTTCTTCTGCCACAAGGACCGCAAGTACCCGACGGGTATGAGGACCAACCGCGCGACGGAGAGCGGCTACTGGAAGGCGACGGGCAAGGACAAGGAGATCTTCCGCGGCCGCGGCGTCCTCGTCGGCATGAAGAAGACGCTCGTCTTCTACCTCGGTCGTGCCCCGCGCGGCGAGAAGACCCCCTGGGTCATGCACGAGTACCGCCTTGAGGGCAAGCTGCCCCCTCAGCTCCCCCGCTCCGCCAAGGTTAATTTCGATTTCGTGTTGATCGATCGACTCGTGAGCTGCCGGCCTCATGGCTGGACTGGACCACGCGCAAGCTCACATGTCGCGCCGTCTCATTTTTGGTTGTTTTCCAACCTGTTGCGTGCGTGCAGGACGAATGGGCCGTGTGCCGGGTGTTCAACAAAGACTTGGCGGCCAAGAATGGCCAGATGGCGCCGGGCGGTGGCGCCGCCGCCGGGGGCATGGTGCGGAGCCACTCGCTCGCCTTCCTCGACGACTTCCTCGACACCGCCGAGCTGCCGCCGCTCATGGACCCACCCTTCGCCGACGTTGAAGAGGCCGTGGACTTCAAGGGCGCTTCCACCTCCGGCACCGCGTCCACCACGCCGCCAGACATGGGCTACCAGGCCGTCAAGGCGGAGCAGCCGGCGCCGCCGCAGCAGGGCCCGTACTACTTCTCCCTGCCTGCGGCGAACAGCAACTCCGGCGCCGGGTACTTGCACCCGGCCATGGAGGACCATGCCGCGATTCGGAGGCACTGCAAGGCGACGGCGACGGCGCTGCTGAGCCCGTCGCGCGGCGGAGAGACGGGGCTCGCCGGCGCGGACATCTCGTCGTCGAAGCAGTACCTGGAGCTGGACAACCTGTGCCCGGACTACTACCCCATCACGGACTACTCCGACATGTGGAAGTTCTGATTAATTCACCCAATTGATGAGCCTGCCGTGAGCTATAGATTGATGGCTTGGTTGCCGCTGCTGTTTAATTAGTTGATTTATTAACTTGCAATTAAGGTTTGTGGGTAATTAGGTGATGATCGAGATCGAGTTTGTTGATGCGTGCAAGGTCCTAATTTGCAAGATTAGGCCGCGCTGATCGACCGGGTCTGATCAAGTTGTCCAGACCAGAGTCGATGATGGCCTGTGATTGAGTTGATTAATCTTAATTAGGGTGTAATACTCCATGTGTTTGGTCAGTCTCTGTAGTAATAGTTATCTGATGCAGGCATGCATGCATGGTACTGAAGATTAGTGACTTAGGGGATGGAGTGAGAGATCTTAAGATCGAGTTGATTGATTAATCTGATTGTGCGTTGATCGAGCGGGCTTGCTCGAGCTGAATTACACCCCCCCCCCCCCTGTAAATGTATCATTAATTTCCTTACCGTGTTAATTTAGACGTGTCATGGTTGATTTAACCTTCAATTGGCCATCTTCTTCTTCTTCGTTCTTTTGTTGAACTCGATCGGCTTGAGTTGTCGCACACACCCAGCTAGCATGCACACAACAGGGGTGGTTGAATTTTTGGTACAAATAATCCATTTTTTATTCGAAATTACAGAAATATACCCGCGGGAATTTTTTTTACAAAAATAGGCTCCAGTCGCCCAATGGTTGAGCGACTGAAGCCTTTCGCCCAACCAGCGGACGACACAATAGCTGTCGCTCTACCCTTGGACGACTGCATCTAGTCGCCCTCCCATTGGGCGACTTTCATGCAGAGCGACTACACTTAGGGGCCGACAAAACTGTTTGTACCGATCGTTTTATATACCGATGCAATATAAATAACTAGTCTGAAAAGATAAAATGGTAAAGTTCTGTATAGCTTATATATACTCATTTGAAAGGTTTCGACGAGATCTACAACTTTTCAGTTGAAGAAAATTCCAAATTCCGAAGGGAAGAACAAGAAAAAGGGCAAAAACAGAAAGAAAAAACTTGCGACGCAGGTTTAGGTCCAAAGATAGCCGATTTTCAGAGTCTTGGAGGGCGACTAGCGCAAGCGGGTCGTTATTTTTGGATCGGGCTCGTCGTTAGCTTTCCAACGAGTACAAGAACGTCGAAAACGGACACCGTATGCAAAAGTTATGCCCGTTTTACTGAAGGTTTGTCGGAAACGGACTCGAATTCGTTTCGGCCTCAATTGAAACTGCTATAACTTTTGATCCTATGGCCGAAATTGCTCAAATTTTTTCTGGAGGCTTTTGGATGTATGAAGAACAGCTCCACCAATTTTCACTATTTTTTGCGAAGGTTTGATGCACTTTCCAAATTTTGGCAAAATGGACTCTTTCCTCTCTTTTTTTTTTCTCTCGGGGACCTGAGTGCAGTCGTCCAATGGTGGGGCGACTGCAATTAATCGCCCAACAGTTGGGAGATTTTCTAGTTGTCGCTATTGGGTTGGGCGAAAGGCTTCAGTCACCCAATGGTTGGGCGACTGGAGCCTATTTTTGTAAAAAAAATTCCTGCGGGTATATTTCTGTAATTTCGAATAAAAATGGATTATCTGTATAAAAAATTCGTGTTTTCCCCCCTTCGGTTTGTGGTTTTTTTACTCTAATTTATTAGTTTAATAAATAAATATTTTTAAAGAAGTAAAGAAACCATTAAAAATTGAAAAGAACGGACCAATGTTGCAGGTGCTCTTGTGAATTTGCTTGCGCCCACGCGCCTCTTGTCGACCATGTGAGGGAAGTGGGCGGTTCGGGAATAGGATTTGGGTCAGCGAGCGGGCTTAGCTGTCCGTGTCGCCATGGGATGCGTGACGTCACAACTTTAGGCTAGCCCGATGATACATGCTCACTTCACTCCGTTTCTTTTCTCTATTTGACGTTTTTTTAGTTTTTACGTCTACTTTATCCGTTATTTTTTATAATTTTATATTAAACTATACTAATAAAAGTATGATATTATAAAAATATTTTTAATGATAAATCTAATGATATAATTTTTATAAAGCCAATCTAGACAATTTTAAATCTATTGATAATTAAATTTTAGAAAATTTGATGACACAGATTTTAAAAAGCTAAGTAAAAAAGAACAGAGCAGTAGCTTCCCCTTCTCCTCCCAGGGGGGATGGATGGGTGGTAGGGGCTGCGGTGGGCTTGACCTGACCTGTACCATTTCGATGCTGTGTAGGACGCTTCTTCCTGAACTCGTAATCACTGTCAAAAAAAGGAAGAACTTGAACCCGCCACAGCAAGTCTCTATGTCCGCGCAACGGAAGCCCGACCGCCAATGGCAACATATCTTCTTGTTCCCATCCAACTATACTTCCTTCCGTCCTGTAATATAAGTACAAATCACACTACATATATAAAGTAAGGGTACATTAAATCTAAGAAAAAATAATATCATTAAACTATGGATACTCTATTAAATGATATACTACAACTATTTGTCCACTTTTTAGCATTAAAGATGAGTATATAATAGAAATATTATAATAACTATATATTTAATCTTTGCAACATATCTATATTGTAGAACAACACTTTCTAAGAATAAAGATTTATATAACGAGACGAAAAACGTAGCACTTAAACTGGGGCAATCCTCCATACGCCACAGAATAACTTTGCATATCTACAATGTGCACTAATATCTCACTTCCATATGAGCTCCGCCCCCACGTGTTAAGCCTCACAAGGAGGTGTAGATTCTCTCCCAATTGTATATTCATCGTCAATACCATCCATCGGATTTCTACAGAGAGAGCACTGCTATACTATACTATGGAAACACACACACACACACACACACTTGTGAAATCGCTATAAAATGTTAGATTCGACACTGTTTCATTAGAAGACGGCTTGGTATATCGAGTAGTTTATGCAGCTAGAGTTGAATTAATTGCGCTACGAGGCCGCGCATGCATGTGGCCCCCATTGCTGGGTTTGTTGGATTGATTAGCGTGTTCATTCGTAAGTAGAAATTTGGAATTTGCACATTTTTTTCAATAACACGTAGAAATAGATTATTTTCGGAATTTTAAATCATAGGATGATTTGGTGACCTAGTTTAGTAGTTTTAGGTTGCATGAGGCATCTTACTACTAATGTGGGTCAAATTGTGAAAAAATTGCGCCCGAAAATGATTTCTTTGTATTTGGATGTGCAGGGCCGTTTGGAGTTATCCGTGGTCAACGGTAAGGATTGGGACCGTGCTGAGGCCCAGAATGATCAATGATGCTGAATGAAACGGTGAGCTCAAATAAAGTACGAGAAAAGCAGAAAATATTGAAGGCAAGTTCAAACGGCGGGATTGCACCATGTGGCTTAGTCAATCCAAGTGAGCGCGTGGTTTGGTGGAAACAGATCAAGAGAGACTTGCCGATGCATGGCAAGTCAGTGGTGCACCTACACATGACATGACGATTGTTTGCAATGAAAGGAGATGACTTGGTCAAGAAAAGATATTTTGGTAGTTTGACCAAAATATTGAAAACAGCTTTGGAAGAAAACCGCGGCGAGCGAGCGGCACTTGGGAAGGCGGTTTAGGTCATGAAGAAGTTGGTTTGATTAAGTTGGATAAAAACTAAGGACTTAGAAGATTTGGGCTAATGCGCTTTTAAAAAGTGTGCATAAGTGTGATGTGTGAGTTAAAACTCATGTGTGTAGGGTTAACGGGTTTTTCCCATTATACTAAGTGGATAGTATCTACTAAGAGTTACATGTGGCTAGCTAGTCATCTGTTTAAGGGGTTGGGATGGAGACTTATGGTTAACCATTCAACCTACCTCTCTTGTGCTATGTTGTGTTAGGGTTAGGGTTTGAGAGAAGTTGAGTGCTTGTAGTGTGCTCACTGTTTTCCAAGGTGGAGTTGCTATAAAACTTTTCTTCTCAAGTAGCAATACACCATCTCCATGAATCTTTTATGTTTTGATTGATTTGCTCTTGATTTGGTTGGTTTTAATCTGTTCTCTTCTCTCTTCTTGATCTTATTGTGCTAAGGATATAAAAGATATGGAGATAACCTCTAAAATTAATATCCACTCATCTAGACACTTAGTTAGTAAGTTCATGAAGAAACCCGATTTTTGCTTTTTTGGCCTTTCCGAGCGATTTCTTGATTCAATTGTTTCTACCTCCATTTCTTCGATATTCTTACTTGCTGGGATATGTGAGAATACATATAGAGCCATCGTGGCCATCATTCACCCACGACCAAGTCATATTCACCGTTTATGGTTTTTGATCCGTTTTTAGTGCAATTTGCCTTCAAACGTAAAAATGTCAAAACTTTAGCAATGATTTTCTTAATCGATGATTGGAATAGGTTCCTGATATCCTAGAGAAGGTGCATACCAAACTTCAAGCGATTTGAATATTTGGTTTGAAAATTAGCTCAATTTTAAATTTTGGACCGGTTTTAGTGCAGCATAGTTTCACGAACCAAAATATACCAATTCTCTCAAGTTCTTTCAACTTTTTTTTATTGGGATAGGTTTTTAAGGTCATGAACTAAGTTTGGTTCACGTTTCAAGTCTTTTGAACGACTTTTTCGGGTTTGAATAATATTGAAATTACTATTCACCATCTTTGAATCGATGGATCAAAAATTATATGGTTTTTCGGATTTGAAATAATGTTTAAATTACTATTTATGGGTTGAAAATTTCAACATCAGTGATATTTTTTGGATTCTTTGGTTTCTTGATCTTCGTAACTTCTCATAACAATTAGAGTAAAGATTAGAAAAATATTTAAGGGAAAATTTGAAGGTACTATTCATCCCCTATTGCCATACTAGTCTTATATTCTAAAAAAGCCAGAAGTTAAAGTTATTTTAGAAAAAAAAAGCTAGCAGTCACTACGGTGCAATTTTAGTTAAAAGCTATAGTTAGAAGTTTAAGTCGTAAGCTAATTGAAGCGGGACCTACGCTAGCTAGCTAGAGCGTGATGTCCAGGCGCATGCATGTTGCTTTCAGTTTGATAGTTGGGATCAACTGGGCCCTTAACTGAGAGAGAAAACCAACCCAACAGGAAAAGATCACACTTGATGCATCATGTATGTGGGGTAGTATTACCTTCTTTATTCACAATGAGACTTTTTGTTGTCCTAGCAGCTTGTAAATTCCGCCGTTGTAGTACTAGCTAGCTAATCTATGCTATCGATATTCCCCGTCGTTAGTACTATTTAGCTATGCTAATCGATCGACCGATCATTTGGCAATCAGTCTGTGGGCAGTGACCGGCTAACCAGAGGATCACAGAAATATGCATCGCATCGCGTCACATCGGAATGTGATCTGTACGATCGATCAGTCGTGCTTTTTAGGGCGTCCTGTGCCTATCCGATTGAAACGTGCATGGTCTCTGGTCACTCGTAATGTGCCACGCAGCTACACCCTAGCTTAGCTTCTCTCGTCGCTTGTCCAGACGCGAGCATGATTGATCTGCAGATGGATTTGCCTCATATATCACAATCGATCGTCTATTTGTTGCAAGAACGAAACAATATTAATCGTACGTGATCTACATGGTTCTTCTCCGTTAATGCTAGCTAGCTACAGGCACAACAGACGGCACATGTCGGGTATGCTACATTCGATCGCAAGCTGCAAATTCAAGACTGATCAGACATATCGCAAATCAAGTCTTTGCTTTCGGTTATGTCACCGTCATCACTAGTTAAGTTTACGCCTTCGATCGCCAAGATATGCACACAGCGAGGATATTTAGTGTCTTCAAATGTACTTAACACTATAGTGCGCCTACCCTTCCAGAAGTAGTATAAGTAGAACATGGTAGTAATACATCAATATTATTCGGGGTGTGTTTTTTCGCTGTGGCTGATGATTTTTAATCCTAACATAAGTGTTTATATAAATGAACTAAATGCTAGTAAGACAATAAATCGTTTCGAAAAAACGATAAAAAAATATATTTATTTGTTTGAGAGAAATGATAAACTATAAGTTACAAATCATAAGGCGAAAAGAATAGACTTGCCACTGCGTGATAGTACGGAGTACTTCTAGATCGTAATCCCGGAGAAAAAGGGGAAGAAAATGTGATGCATGCCAGTTAATTGCGTAGTAACCACGAGAGAGTATCTTCCAGATTACTAGTAATCTACTGCTACCTTGATATTAATTGGAGTAAGTGCTAATAATGCTGAGATATTTATGTCCGTAGGCAGGCAACTCTAGTTACTAGCTAGCTAGGCACTCTTTTGATCGTACTACCAAGTCTTTGGTTGAGAAGATAATTCAAGGACCCTTTAGTTTGATGTTGATTTTGGAGATACTTAATGTGTCTTCCACGGTAGTTTTCCTCCTCGAGCAACTTGAGGCCACACATGGCACAATCCACCCTCGCTTTTGTAATTAACTGGTGATTTTAGATTACTTCCTGTTATGAAAACAAGTCCTTATACGCGTTATTTGAATAGGGCATATGCGTACTCGAAGATAGGGCTTTGAGCTCGCTTTTGTAATTAACTGGTGATTTTAGATTACTTCCTGTTAAAAAAAACAAGTCCTCGCACGCGTTATTTGAATAGGGCATATGTTGAAGTAGGTGAGTAAATCAAATCATTAATCCAAATTGTTAGTAGCAGCTTGCGAGTATTAGTGTTAACCATACATCATCACACTTCGTGCTGTCATCTCTGCAACGGTTTTGGCAAGACTAGCAATCAAAACAAAACAAAATTGGTATTAGGCCACGGAAGAAAGCGGTAACCCCGACGTTTCGCTCGTGGGCCAGCCCAGGTATGTGCTTGCGTCACGCCACGCGTGTCGCCGATGTGTACTAGTTTAAACCACACCCACGTTCGCCTCCTAAACCCTCCGTGCCACTCAGCGGCCGGGGGAAATAAATTATCTCAGGGAGGGCCTCAAGTCTCACATTTTAAGGTCTTTCATCAGATTTATGTCACATGTAACCATTAATCTTAAAGCCATAAAAATCAGCACGGTGATCTTATCTTTTACCATAAGCAACGAATCCACCTCTATCACTGGGGACGACTGCTGCGCCAGCGCGGCCATCACTGGAGAGGGGCTAGATGCGACGACGGAGATGGTCTCCAGCGGGTGGAAGAGGAGATGGCGAATGCCAAGACGGTGAGACTAGTGGCCATGTATCCCCGTCAATCTGGTCGACTGGAATGTACATGGAGCTGACCTTCCCGTTGGCGCAGGCGACATGGATGGAGCTGTCGTAGTGCACGAGCGGCGCACAATTGGGGTTGCGGATGGAGGCAAGTGCTGGAATGTGAAGGCGACAATGCTGTTACCGAAGGCGAAGGAGAGGAGCTGCACGACCGTCATGGCTATGGCCGGCTGGATGAGCAGGAATAGCCCTGCCGCCGTGCCACCGACTGCAAGCAGGAGGAAGAGTGCGGCCACAGCACAGGATGCCACCGCCGAGGAGGAGGGGGTAGCTGGTGTGCGCGACGGCGTAGTACTGCGGCAGCTCCGGTGATCTGGCCATGGCTGGCGGGCGAATCTTGGTGGTGATGGAAGGGGGTATGGCTGTAAACGAGCCGAGCTCGAGTTAGCTTGGCCTTCCAGGCTCGAGTTCGGTTGAAACTCTAGCCGAGCTCGAGTTGGAGTCTGAGTCTGTACTTGGGGTCGAGATTGACTAGTTGAAGCTTGACAACAATTAAAATATTTTATTATGCACTATTTTTCAATAATAAGAAAATTTTGAGTTCAAGCTCGGCTCTAGTAAGCTCGATAACAGTCAAAATAATTCAAATATACACTAATTTTCAACAATAAGAAAAACTCAAGCTTGAGTTCGGTTTAAGAAAGCTCGATAAAAGTTAATATGTATCACTATTTAAGCTCGAATCAAGTCTCGCGAACT
The DNA here is from genome assembly GCA_036346575.1 of Dendrocalamus sinicus. Lineage (NCBI taxonomy): Eukaryota > Viridiplantae > Streptophyta > Magnoliopsida > Poales > Poaceae > Dendrocalamus > Dendrocalamus sinicus. The sequence continues at coordinate 684,364 of CM070660.1, read as the reverse complement.
ATTCGAGCTCAGCTCGGTAAAGCTCGCGAGTGCGAGATTAAACTCAAGTTCGGCTCATTTGAAATTTGAGTCAAGCTTGAATCAAACCTAAAACGAACTAAACTTAAATAGTTCGTAAGCTTTGAACTTTTTTTTACAGCCTTAAACGGGGTGGAGATGTAGGTGTGCTGATTTTTTATATTGTTTTAAGATTAGTGTTTACATGTGGCATAAATCTAGCAAGAGGTGGGACTTGAGACCCTCTCTCAGTTTACATGTGGCACAAATCTGCAGGAGGTGGGACTTGAGACAGAGAGAATTTATTTCCGTTGCTGGGGACGCGTGGAGCGGTGGGCCCATGGGTCCCAGAGCTCATCGCCTATTGGTTGGGTTACTCTTTGTGTTCAAGGAAAAAAAACTGGCCAAGCCAAGATGAGATGAGATGTGTATACCACTTGGACCCACCCTTGCGTATCTGTATCAGAAAATACGAGGGAATGTAGTGTACAAGATATAGGGATGGATGAGGAGCCTCGTCACTCCAATACCTTGGAATACATGGCCGGTAGGTTTCAATTTCAATGGCGTGACATGAGTAGCAAAGAAGGCAAAGATATTAACTGATAATTAACATCTCAAATCTCAATTAATTCCCCATTAATTCCTATATTTTTCTTGAGAAATTGTCAAGTAATTCTTGAACTATTGTAGGAGCATTAACATTTCAATGTCGTACAAGACTCAGGAGATTTAAGTTGACACTTCACAGTTTGTTGCACTCTACCACTATTCGGTGCAACGGCAAGTAGAGGTAGTAGTAGTACTAGCATCCCAATTCCCAATAATACTCGGAATAGTGTACATGTGATATTTTTTGTAATGAATGCAGCAACAAAGTGCAAGGTAAGAAAAGTGCGAAGCATCCCCAAGATATTTGCAGTTAGAAACTTAGAATCAATCACCAAACGTACTCATGCTTGGCTTCCATGGAACAACTAACTACCATAAAGCATTCTTCACATGGCTATTACCAATCTAATACAGGCACTGCCTTCGATCTCTTCCCTGGGAACTTGATGCCCCATCGCTCTCCATATCTACTTGCAAATCAGGACCTGCCATTGCGTCCATGAATTCAGTGTCTACGTTAGGGAAGAGGGAACAATGCCTTCGGTATGTTTTAGAGTGTACCCCAAGTCCATGTAGTATCAATTTGCCCTTCACCCTACGTACTAAGGGCATTTGTAGTGTATAAAAATAGGGGGTCATAAGCCACCTTAAGATCGACCTTATACATTACAGGGTTAACCTTAAGCAGGCCATAAGCAAAAAAGGCTTGAAGCCGGTCCTTAAGCTAAAGACCTGGCCACAAGTATTAAAATATAATTTTCTTTCAATCATGTTGTTCTCTCTCCCCCACCAGCCAACTACCAAGCACGAGAAATATTTTTTTACTACCAAGTGGGACCCTTGTTACAGCCGAGCAGTGACCTTAAACATAATGAGTCGGTCTTAAGAATTAGGTGGGATCCATCTTAAAGTCCATTGTGATATATACACTACTGATGCCCTAATGCTCAACTACGGTATGTGCACCTTGATTTAGCTCTGGCCTTTCGCTAGCAACCAAGTTGATTAGGTTTGGTACACCAAGTTGGAGACTTATGTAAACAAATCTAGCCACTGCCCTTCTCTCTCCTGTTTTTCCCGTGGTTTGGTGTGCATTTGTCACTGTCTCGGTTTAATTGGGAAAAGGAAACCTAGTCAAGCGATGTTTTTGTCCACGGTTGATGAGAAGCAAGACCATGGATTAATGCATGACGGCAAGTTTCGGTTGTCATGTCCCAGTCAAATGCTGCGCAAGTAAAAGATCCTGAAAACAATTGATGGGCGTACAAGGTAGGGAAAAGATCTAACGCCTCAAGTGCAATTCTGAAAAGTACATGTAGCACTTGTGAAGTTGTGATACGTATTTCACAACTGACCGTAGCCTCAGAAATACATGCGTGTCTCGATCGATTCACTGTTCGACTTAAGCTGCAGAGTTTCAGAAATCTGAAATGCTTTAACTGTTGGCACAATTTGAGAGAAGTCTGCAGCTATTTCGACATCATATCCGTCTCCACTCTCCACACATTCCTCGGGCTAATCATATGTCAGTTAAATTAAATGATTATTTTTTTTGTGTTTTCTTTTCGCGGTCATATAAATTACTCCTTTCATTTAAGTTTATAAGGTGTATTTTTCGAATGATCTTGTTCATAAATATAGAATGTATTTTCATATTTTAATGTAAAATTAGTATGATATTTCATTTATAACCCTAATAAATATACAGCTTTATTTGTATTCTCTGCATGCATGCATCAAATATAGAGTGTTTAGAGATAATAATTATAAATAATCTAGCTATTTTTACTATCTTCTTAATCAATATAATAAGAGAAAGTACATATTTTAAAACATCTTTTAAATTTGGGTCGAAGGAGTAAATATACTGATAGCCCTATCCTAACAAACCGGGCAGATACATGGTATCTTTGATGGTTCATCCGAGGAGTTGGGGATATGGTCTCTCTTGCTGCCCTGCCACGTGTGACATTGAGTGTGCCACTTGGGCACTCCCGATGGCTCTGTTTCTTCGCTATGTGGTTAACAAGTGGCACACATCTGGGACGTTCGCGATAACATGCCAATCTTTTCGAGAGTTTGAGAAGCAAGGGTTTTAGTTATTTTCAGCAGGTGCGTTTTTTCCCCTCATAAACTATGCATAGGGCATAGGCGAGGAAAGCATGCGCGGATTTGCCTAGTTAAGGCAATTGTTTATATGTATGATTTTTGTGAATGATAAATCCCTTTCCATAAGCTAGGCAGGCAGTGTTTTGATCGAAGAGAGTTTAAGATTAGATGCAATGAGTGATCCGGTGATGGCTGCAGAGAGGTGTTTAGCGAAGGCACTCAACAAGTGCTAATTCGCCGAGCCCTTGACCTTCCTCAAGACTTCCCGAAATGGACAACAGCCGCTAGCTTTTCCCAGTTCTGATTTCCCATTCGCGCGCCCAAAAGTATATTCTGGAAGGGTATCCTAATGCATGGAAGCACATGAATCAGTAAGTAAAGGCCTTATGAACTCACTCATAGTAAAGTAACGAGCGCACGCGCATATTCGTGTTGGTACTGCAGCCAGCGAACAATCAGCATCTAAAGCACGAAGAATGCAAAGCTAGCTGGGCAAGTAAGCACAGCACACTGCGATAAAGCTGTAGTTGAAAAGGCGGCAAGTGCAAGTGCAGGGGCCAGGTGATTATGCAAGCACAAGTGACAAGAGAAAGCGTTCCTTTGGCGACGACTTTTCTAGTTCTCAAATCTTGTCTGGAACCGGATTGATAGATGTAGCTAGCTCGCCCATAATGCGTGTAGTGGCTGCAACGCGGAGGCGTCCTGATTCGAACATGCCGGCCGGCCGGCCGGAAAGACGAGCTAGTCAAAATGGCGAACCAATCGCTCGCAGGCGCCAGAGCACATCTTTGATGAGCCGGAAATACGAGCTAGCTAGCTAGCCCATAAGTGCTCAGAGACGCCAGAGCACTTGCTCATCAGCTGTCCTTATGCCAAATAAATCTAGATAAAGGTCTTCTCGTGGATAGGATATCAATCTCTCACAATTCAACAGGTATCAATAAAACCATCATACTAGTGGATCGAGCTAAGAAAAAGAGTGGCTAAGCAGCACAAATCGACATTTGATGGCATCATCATCATCATCATCATCTATATAGCTTGGAATATTTGGAAGGAAAGGAATCACAAGATATTTGAGCATACTTACCTTCCAGTTGAATATGTTCTGTATTGCATCAAAAAGAGGTGGTGGAGACGAGAAAAAGAGCGATAGATTTAGTTAGTAATTATTAACTCATGTTGCATGCTGGCTTGTTTGTCCCTGTAGTACAGTTGATGTATAAAACTCTAATTATTTCTGTCCTCTAATAGTGATCGGCAGAGCTCCTGCCAAAGTTCTAAAGAAAAAAACCGCTCGCAGGCGTGGTGCCTTATTCGCGGAGGTGGATGGGGAGAATCAAGTAAGCGTAAAGTGAGCTAGCTTCGCTGGAGATTCAGCTCACCTCACTTGTCCTGCATGAAGAGCTGGATAAGACCAAGGAGGCGGCTAGCTCTGAATAGCTAGCCGGATCAAGATCGATCGAGGCCCATCAGTGCTGGTCTACGACACCAGTTGCACGCAAAATGGCAAAGTCACATGGCGCATGTCTTGCACCGTCAGGCAGGCCATATATTGGTTGGACTTGGCTGGGACGCTCGTACTTACGCAGCTTCGCTAGCTCATCGTGCGACAGGCAGATGAACCGAAGGATTTCGCGAGTGGTGACTAGCTAGATAGGTCAAATTCACACAAACAATGTAACCATCGCTTAATCGGCTGATACTTCACAGCCGGTTAGTTGTCCTAGTAGCTACGAGGAGCATTGCAATCAATCAGAAGATGACAGGTGTTCATTATGATATGGCAAAATACAGAGGAATATATATATATATATATATATATATATATATATATATATATATATATATATATATATATATATACACACACACACACACACACACACACTTTTTACTCCGACTGAGCTTTGAATTCCGTGTAAACTAAGCTCAACTGCTCAAGGCCGAAGCACAAAACAGCCTTGCGAGGAGTCACAGAGAAGAAGCCTGCACGCAGTCCAGCCCAAGCAAGCCCATCTGAATTTCTTGTCCTAAGCTTTCGACCCGCTACAGTTGAGGCCCACGTCCCCTAAGAATACGCCCTCACCTCCCGAGCTTTGAATTTTCGTTTGTTGTTGGACGGGGGCACGTACGGTTCCGCTCCTCCACGCGCGCCCACGCACCAACCACCTCCGGCTCCGCATCCGGCACTTGTGTTGTGTTTAAATTGTAGCCAGTACACCCAGCCACACGACACAACCAATAAATATATACCCTGTTCACTCGGACTACGATAGAACTATAAAAAAGCTTAAGGCTCGTGAACTGCTCGAGTATGACTTGATCTGGACTCGATTTAAACTCGGCTTGAGCTTATAACAAATCGAGCTCGAGCTTTATCGTAAGCTTGCGAGTCTGGTCAGGCTGAGCTCGAATAGTTCAATCAAGCTCAGCTCATTTTGTCATTTGTCCTCAGCCCTACTCCACAGTCCGCACTCGAGGCCACCTCAAGACCAGGCGAGTTAGTAGGCGATCCGCGGCTCGTGATTTGTGATTCAGATCAGCGAGTTAGTAGGCGACCCGCAACCCGTGACTTGTGACTCAGATCTGAGATCCCCACTCCCTCCCTAGATCTGAATCTCTGAGATCCCGTCCCAACAGCCAACGCGTCCCCCGCCCCCGAGCCTCCCTATACTGGTGTAGTCATCTGTAATGCCGTTTCTGATTGTTTGGCTGCACGAAAAATTGAGGATAAGATAGCTAACATCACATTTGATAATGTCTCGAGTAATTAACTTATTGTTAAATTGCTGCTTGCCAAGTTTACAAACCGAGGTGCCCTTTGGTTTAAATGAAAGTTCCTTGATAACTGCTGTTGTGCTCACATTCTAAATTTGGTTGTTCAAGATAGTCTGAAGGTTATTCAACCTTTAATTAACAAAGTTCGGGAGACTATCAAATACATCAAGAAATCTAATAATCGAACGTATAAGTTCAATGCTGATATTGGAAGAAGATGAGGCACCTTTTAGCTGACTTATGGTTATTATGTTGTGAACTTGATATCTGTCATGTACGTACTACTATTATATACTTGTGAACTTGATATCTGTCATGTGTGTACTCCTATTATATACTTTCTGCTACATTGATCCTAGGAAGTAAGCTAAACCCATTAATGATGCTCCTCTATCATCAGGTAATGGCATATTGGCATTGTGTGTTTCATACCAAAAACCATGGGTGATGGGTCCTCACATCTCCTAAGAAAGTTCTTTGCAATTCTGTGTTCTGGCCGTTCAGTTGAATATGTGTGCTGCTGTTAACTGTTAAAACAAAAATTGGTGTGGTATATATGGAGTTCATCTTCTGAGAAAGATCCAGTGTTCAAATCAAAGAACTAACGTCCAGACCTACCAAAATTCGAGCTGTGAGTTGTGAGTCTTGTGATGACTGCATGCCCCATCCGACCGAGCCTACACGAGCTTCTTCGAGCCGAGCTTGGGCCCAGCTCAAAGCTTGACCGTTAACTTAGGCTCGCTCGAGCTTGTCGCTGAAGCTCGGCCTGTTTACAGCCCAAGGCTATGGTAGATAGTTTTTATCTATATTTTTTAAGATGACGGTGGATGATGCAAATGGTAACACGTAAGACGCACATGATTTTAGCCTCAAAAGTCGCTAGAAGAAATTGTCCTATTTATTTTAGTTTCTAGAAAAACTAAAACCAAGAGGAAGAAAAAAAACTAAAAAGAACGTGAACCATATTTGTGGCAAGTTTAACACTAGTGTTACCACAGCCTTACGCGCGGGGCGTGCAAGTACTGTGGTGGTAGGGTTTGGGTCAGGAAAAGGGCAGGGAGCGCGCGCTTGGCCGTGACCAACGCATAGAGCTGACTGGCGTCCGAGTCATAACCAGCGCGGCAGCTGCTAAATCTTATCCATCTCTAACGTCCTGTTTCTGTCCTGGCCCACCCCGCCGACCCCCCCTGTCCTGCCACCGGCTCCGTCAGGCGGTGGTCGGTCTCTGGTTTTTGGCTTGCCGGAGCAATTTGCTTGCCGACGATGAGAGAGGAAGCTAGAGCCACCAATCCATCGCATGCTCACACGTGCCTTCCCGATGGGTGCGATGCACTGAGCTTTGATTTCCGTGTAAACTAGGCTCAGCTTTGCTAGTGATCAACTGTGGGTTTCCTTCGGTTCTCCCCTGTTTCGCTCCATGCGTGCATGTATGACGGTGTGTTGTGTGTTATGGCTCACCCGTGCGGTTTTCTGTTACTAATATCGTTGCCTGTTCTCCTCTCTTTTCTGCGTGCCGCGCCAACAGAATCCCGTGGCGTGAGCCGGATGGCTTGCCGGCCGTACACACATTGGTCATGGCTATATCTGCAATTTACAACTAGGCATCGGCCAACTTGGGCTGTTGCTCGAAGAGCAAAGCTTGTCGTTTATGGCTGACAAAAACGTGTAGACTATAATTAGGCGCTCGTGTGAAAATCCACCCTTCGAATCTGTTACAGCAGATGTGTTTACAATCGATAGGAGCCATATGTATATCCAGCTAAGTGCTCCCTAGCAGATATGTTAATGACCTTAAATTGGATGCAAATACAGGGCAATCAACGCTCATGTTACTGCTGCATATAGAATTAGCCCGTGGAAAACGCTCGCCAACAGTAAATTGTGCAGCTAGACCATGCAGGCCACGTTTACCAGCCAGAGGATTTTGTCTGTCAAGTGCAAATTTCAGAACAAAGTAAACGTGAGCTGCGGTGACAAACTGTGCGCTACCTAGGACCCCGTTCATTTCAACTTAAACTTCTAATTTTTGGCTAATTTTTTACAATCCTAAATTTCTTCTTTTTATGACCTTTTAGTTTTTTTTTTGAGTTTTTGCCTGTTCTTTTTTCTCATATTCGTTTGCATTGTCCGTAATTGGCTAACCTGTTTTTTTTTTCTATTTTTAAAATTTAATTACGCTAAATAAGTTACTATTAGCTACAATGGAATTTTAGCAGTTATAGTATATTCTTTGGAAGAATAGTGTAGAATTAGTACAAGTTGGGGTAGTCAATGGACTGAAACACACGGAAATCAGTGCACCGACAGCACTGCACAACATCTACGCCAACGCAAACAAATCAACACTGATTTGCTACAGATTGTTCACGTCAGACCGGTGGGCTGCACACTCCTATTGTACTAGTAATTTGGAATTAAGCCGTATTAGAGCGTTACTAAATCGTTGTGCTAGAATACTATCATTAGGTTGTTACCTCATGTTACTGGAGTACATTTTTACCCAAGGAAATCGGTGATTTCACCCACACTCGCTGTGCGTGGTCCCCGCCGACACCCCACCTTGACCAAAAGCACATTTGCTACAAGTCCCCAAGCCTGCACCAAGCCGCCTCACGCACACGTGGCATTTCAACCCCCAGTCCAGTACGAACCGCTCGTGAGGCCCAGCCTTTAATCTTATCCAAACTATATCCACTGAGCGCAAGTTTTTACGCCGGCAAAAACGGCCCACAGCAACCGCACGGCCGCGCGCCTCCATCCGTCCGTCCACCGGACGCAGCGAACGGCGTGCGCGAATTACCGCATGTGAAAGCCGTTGCGTGAAAAGGTGAGGGGTAAAAAGCGTGCGCCTTTTTTTTTTCTTTCCCTTTTCTCTCTTCTGCACTAAAAGGCGCTACTTTTCTTCGCCGCATCTCCCATCCGCCATTGTGTTCTCTCCTCTTCCGTTCCTCCTCCTCCCGGTGCGCTGTGCTCTCCTCGCTCGCTCGCTCGCTGCGGAAGGATTCGATCCGAGGGGGGCAAGACAACCATGGCCGAGGCACTGTGCAGCGGCAGCGTGGCTTCGCCGTGCGGGGACGTGGGCGCGGGGCTCGCCGGCCGGGTGAGGGGCACCGCCGCGGCGGCGCTCGCGGAGTCCGTGCCGATTGGTGGGTATTGCACCAAGAGCACCTTCCCCGGCGGGAGAGTGGCGCTTTCGGACAGGAAGACGAGGCCCCTGCCTCGGAGTCTCGAAGCGGCGCCTGGGCAGGTTCGTTCGTCAGTTAAATCCGTGTTCTTGTTTCTGTTTCAAGATTTTCAATAAAAGATTTTTTTAGATTTGATTTTTGGTTTTAGTTTCTTCCCATGCACCGAAGTTGCTATTTTTACCCCCCATTTTAGTTTGGGATTTTAGCTGTTGGACACCGCTGAGTTGTGTTGGACCATTGGATGCATGCTAAAATTTGAGCTGTGGTTGGTTTGTGCAGATGAACCTGACGATTGGGAAGGCCATGAGGTGGTGGGAGAAGGGGCTGCAGCCAAACATGAGGGAGATCGAGTCCGCGCAAGATCTCGCCGATTCCCTGCTCAACGCCGGTGACAAGCTCGCCGTCGTCGACTTCTTCTCCCCCGGCTGCGGCGGCTGCCGCGCCCTCCACCCAAAGGTAGGATTCGCAGCCAAAACCTGTTTCGTTCTGATTCCAAGAACCGCAAAGGTTGTTTTTTTTCCCTTTGTGCTGAGGATAATAGGTTAATTCTGCTGTGCAGATTGCTCAGTTTGCCGAGAGGAACCCGGATGTGCTGTTCCTGCAAGTGAACTACGAGCAGCACAAGTCGATGTGCTACAGCCTCCATATCCATGTCCTCCCTTTCTTCAGGTTCTACAGGGGAGCTCAGGGCCGGGTTAGCAGCTTCAGCTGCACCAATGCAACTGTAAGTCTCCCCTAAACTCTGTTACGAAATCAAAATTTTGCGTTCGCTCTTTAACTTTGAAAATGAATAGCGAGTTAATTATTTGTAATCCTGCTAAGATGCTTGCTACAATTGTGTTTGCAGATCAAGAAGTTCAAGGACGCACTCGCGAAGCATGGACCAGACAGGTGCAGCCTCGGCCCGGCACGGGGGCTCGAGGAGTCGGAGCTGTCGGCGTTGGCTGCAAACAGGGACCTGCAATTCAGCTACAACAAGAAACCGGATCTTGTGCCGATTGCAGATGCCATCAAGAAGGAAGCTAGTGCAGCTGGAGGCCCATGGCTTCCTTTGCCTGCGACCGCGACGCAGCTATTCGCTCAGGGATATGAGAATTCATTGTTTTCCTATGGAAGATAAACAGTCGTTTGACAGCAAGATCCGTCATTTCTGTACAGATTTACTCATTTTTTGGTTTGATTTATGAGATATTGAGATGCAGAATCTCAGGCTTCAGGCTTGAGCTTTTAGTTTACAAGTCTGCTGAGTACTATTGTATTGTAGCAAGTCCTTGCACAAGCATGAAAAATCCTTGCTTGACGGACCTGTATGCGTCATGTTTGTCTGAATTGAGAATCCGACATGCTAAGCTCCTTCATGATTAATCCTCATCATGCTTGTGCTACCTCCTCTATTTATTTATTTATTTTTTCTTTCTGTAAGATTCAGGTGTTGTAAACCTGAAATCTGAAGTTTTTGTCCTTAGTGAAATGCTGACATGCTGCTAGCTGAACCTAAAGAACGCTTTTGGTGCTTTTGAATGTGAACTCCGAGTTATGTTTACATAGTCTTGATTTTGGGAAGTTGTCCGTTGGTAGGGTTATGTATGGGTGCAATTGATTCAAGATAATTGTTCAGGAAGGAGATTGTTGCTAAGACGAAAGGCCTGAACCGTGCGGGGACGAAAGGACTAGAGGGAAGATGAATGGGTGGTTTTAAAAATTCTCTTAACCTAAAATCAAACCTAACAAAGCAGAGAGTAAACTATTTGGTTTTGCACAAGTATGATCTAAGTTATCTAAGTTTGACTAAATGCACCAACTATATTATTCTATCTCAAGATAAGCAATACTAGGATGACAAGTATTCAATTAATTTAGCGAATATAAATTACTTGGTTATAAATTGCTTAAAAGTAAATTGAGCATAAGATGACAAACCACAATGACACTCGATGTTTTACCGTGATTTTTGAAAATTTGCCGGTTTTCCCTAATCTACATTGAGGTAAGCCCAACTGAGTTGGACTAACTCCACGAATTAAGCTTAACCACATGAATACACTAAACTTGCTCTTCTTCCACTCCGGAGATGGCAAGTACCACACCACTCACAACACGCTGGGCCTTCTCACATACTTCTTGAGAAGATCACCGGACCACCACGCCTCCGATGCCGTCTAGAAGTTGGCAAAATTCAAAAGAAACAAGTTGGAGATCCTCACTTGAACGAATCAAGTATCGCAGCTCAATGGACATAAAGTCCACCACTAAGTACAACACATACAAGTTATGTCTCTTCAAAACTAACTGTGCAACACATGCACATATGAAGGAGGAGACTTGCTCTTAGCTCAACAAATAGAAGAATAGCTCCAGCAACCTTGTCCCAATAGCCCTTAGAAAGGTATTTATATATTCCACCCAAAAACTAGCCGTTAAAATAAGGAAATGGCAAGAATCAGCCCGAGACCCATTAGTACCACAGTTCAAAATCCGGTAGTACCGTGGTCCCTTTAACAGCTATAAAACTAGCCATTATAACAAGCCACTGGTCAAACCACACACATAGGGACTGGTTAGACTGTCAGGTCCGGTCAGACCATAAAAGTACCAATTGACCGCCACAAGAAAAGTCACCCTCTGGAAAACATATCGCAAGAAGAACGGTAGTTTTGCGGAGTGGTCATACCACCATACACATGCCAGTCTGACTGCCTGGTGGTCTAACAGCTATATACAGATCGGTCAGACAGGTCAGGCCAGCCATACCACCATATACAGGCCAGTTTGACCGCCCCCTATATGGCAGTCTCATGACAAGTGAAGGTAATGCATATTTCTCAAATACTTTGCACAATAGCTTTGCAAAATATAAAGATATGCATTCAAGATCAATATGTGACTCTCAACAGGTTATAGAACACATCCACAAACCTTTTAGAATCATATCTCAAGAAATGATAGCATGGACTTAGTCAAATTCAATTTGCCTTTTTTAAACTTAAGTCACATATAGCAACGGTATTTGCATGAGCTACAATCATTTGAGAGACACATCCCAAATACTAGCATCATACCTCAAGGCAGGAAAAACATGGACTTCAATCATGTTGCAAAACACATTTGCAAACACCTAGTCACATGTTACAAAGGCTTATGCATGAGCTACAACCATTTTCAAAACTCATTTGAAAATATTAGCATCATATCACGGAGAGAGCTAGAAGTCCTGCTCATTTCAGCTTCAGCTTCTGGCTTATTTTTCACTATTCATAAACTTTTGTTTTTTTTGAACTTTTGGCTTTTTTGAGCTTTTTTGCTGATTCTTTTTTCCCGTATTCGTTCGCGTTGTCCGTAATGAGCTAACATTTTTTTTTCTATTTTTAAATTTTTTTAGATTTAATTACGCTAAATAAGCCACCTTCAGCTACAGTAAAATTTCAGTCGGTACAGTGCAATTTCAGCCATAAGCCATAGCTTTTCAGCCCAACCGAGCAGAGCCTAAGAGAGCTATCAACACATGATATGTTCAAGCCATGACCCCTCTTAATAGTACGACATTCTATACTAGCAACCCGATGTTCTAACAAAACACAAAGACTTGTAAAAGACTAGGAATATATCCTTAGCCCTAACTAGTTATACCATTACCTTTCGCATCCACTTGAAGCTTGACGACATATATCTCAACTTCAAGTTTTAGGTCATTACTTTACTCATCAACACGTGAAGCCTTTGCTTGAGGATGATCAACCGCATGAACACGTGAAGCATTTGCTTCAGCATTGGAGTTTTAGTAGTAGACTAGCCCCTAATAATTAACTTATGTGATTAAGTAACAGTTTAGGTTAAGCTAAAAGCCTTGGGAGTTAATTTGTGGTCCCACAAATCCATCTTATGTAGCATCAAGATTGTATTTTCTTCCCAAAAGTTCTAGCTAGTATTGAGTCTAATTTGTAATGCACAAGTGCACAATGTTTCAGCTCCTATACGTTTAGGGCTTGGTGAAACAATTCTTCCTCGTATCTGGCTTCTGCCGCAGTATTGTGACTATCAAACGTGCATGTGCGCCAAACTCCTCCAAACTCAAGTTGTCATCCATTCGTGATCATGATTTGTGTTCTATTACTTTTCTAACATAAAATTTTCTACTAAGAGAACTTCTTTTTTTCATCAATAGATTAAAGGGTCTATATCTTGTTAGGATGGTAACAAATTCATATCTCTTCTCGAGCTCTCGCACCCTTATGGTCTAATCCTGGCTCCGCACTTGCAAGTTCCTAACTACATGTCTAACTATTATTTACAGAGGATCATAGCATATGAGCACTTGCTCATCATCTTCAAGTTCTTGATAGCTCAATCTGGCACTTTTGATATTACATCTGAATATTACAATGTCGGCCATCACTAGTATGGCAATCAGCCCCAACCATGCCTTGCTTCCCAGATAATCAAGCTAGTTACCTACTAAGAATAAGTGTGATATTAGGTATAATTATAGCACAAATAGTCCTAAAGAAAAAGATTGATCCATGTCTTAAGTTACACCATGATCCCTACACCCGAAGAAGAAACAAGTTTTACCCCTACTGGTTTGAGTTGACACAAAGTTGAAAATCCAGAAGGCAGCATCGCGAGATCTAGGATCGAGGTCAGCGCCCTGCGTAGTGTGGGGTGGCACCTCAGGCGGATCAGTGGTGTGCCCTTGGCACATAGTACATTCCCACCATTTTTAGCTTAATTCCAGTTATTAATGCTTAATTATCTAGTGCCCTCTGCATTAAATAATTATTATATTACAAGAAGAATTTTATTTGTGGAGTATCTATAGTGTGTGGGTGGAAACCCCGATATCTTCTCGAGCATAGCAAAATTCAATGTTGTTTGCCAGTACAATCTATAGTACGGGGTAGCCATCCATGCTGCTGGTCCATTCTAATCTCTAGGAGCTTTGCCACACTAAACAAAATTAACTTTATACAGGAGATGAGGCTCATAAACCTAATGGGCATGGATGCATTCTAAAACAAGAGCATTTCTCAGTAGAGTGAGGAGAGAAATTACACCAGGTATCCATTAGTGATCAAATAGAGTGTTGGGTGAAATATCTCAACTACAAAAGGATGTGTTGAAGAGCTACCCAATTCCTATTGTAGTTTCATTTTTTGATGTAGTTGATGAATTTGTGATACATCGTCAGAAACATCCATACACTGTCTGAACTATCAGCAGGTGTAGCTAACTGAAGAAGAGGATAACCATTATATGAGATTTGGATATATGGGACCATAGTGAAATCCATCAATGTATATAAGAAGTGGATGAAGGGGCATGGACACCCTCGTCACAAGATTATTAGGAAGAGAAAACCCAAGCGCCTAATAAAAACAAGATGATCCTAGGTGCTCTCCTCAAGAGAGGGAAAAAACTAGAAAGGATCCAAATTGTGCAGTTTGATCATGATGGAACCCTGAATCATCACGGCCTGCTATTTACATCATCTTGCCAGTTTTTACATGGAGCTTATCTAAAGTTGCTTCAATGCTAGAGTCAAATCCAGATCACTTGATCAGTTTGGATCATGCATGGAATCATGGGCAACATCATCTACCTGGGATAACTCTATAATGACCTATGCCTATACACTATCGTGTTACCATTATGAAAACTGACAAATGGATGCATGTCTTCTTCCCAACATTTAGTTCTGTTGTCACACAGTATGAGGATGTTCATATATAGAAGGTGGAAATTTCCACTTTTGCAAGTGACCTTTCACCAACACCTTTTCATTTGATACCATAATACTCCCTCCGTCCAAAAATATAGACTGCATTTTTCGAATGGTATTGTCCACAAATATAGAACATATTTCATATTCTAATGCAAAATAAGTGTGTTGTTCCCGCTATACTCCTAATAAATATCCATCTTTATTTGACATTCCGTACATGCATTCATTGTATGTAGTACTTAGAGATAATAATTAGGTGCAATCTAGTCATTTCTAATATCTCATTATTCTATATGCAAGATAAAATACACCTTTATGTTTTTGGATGAAAGGAGTACAAGTTATCACAAGTATACAAGAAAAGGGCTAGAAGATAAAAAGGAACAAACCAAATAATTTATTCAACCAAGCCTTTATGTATCATGTTACCAAACAAAATGAGGGGAATAGTGCCATTTCCTTGCAACAAATAAGGATATTGTTGATAATAATTCAATGCATACTTGTAGGAAGACTCTAGAAGAAAGGAGAAATTGCAAGGAGGAAGATATTTGGCATAAAGGCTCCAGAACAAATTTATGAGCCTTCATGGTAAAGTTAGGAATCATCTATAACTAGGATATTTTTAGATGAAATATCTAGATATTTTCCTAGAAGTTTTATGATAGTAGATATTTAGATGTTTAGGGTTAGATGTTGAGGTTGTGTACCACTATCAATAGGGGTGCCATACCCTATCCTTAGTATGTGCCATGAATAAAGCCACCCACATAAGCCATTATGAGCATATCAGAGAGAGCTAGGGAGTGGCATGGAGTTTTAGTTATGGCCATAGATAGAGACAAAGTAGATATGTAGCCACAAAAAGTTTAAGGGTCGTGTTGTAGCAAAATTGTGTAGTGCAATAAAGAGTTGAGCTCTTTTATAAGTGTTACAAATAATCTTGACTTAGAGTTCAAAACGTAGTAGAGTCCATCTCCGTATGTAACTCAAGTTGAAGTTGAGTCCAACTTGAAGTCCGAATCAGAATAGGAGTATGAGAGATTTATCCCTATATATTAGGGAGACTTGTACCTAGTTTGTAAGTAAGAAAAAGTGAGAAGAAAAAGCAAGAAAAAAGCAAAAAAAGAGGGGGAGCAAATAAGAGAATAAAGAAATTTAGAAATTTCTTCCGTGTTCTCTCAGATTATTTGCGATGTGTGTATTTTCTCCTGGAATCAAAGTTGTAACAAGTGGTATCAGAGCCTAGGCGAGAACCGAGTTGCTGAAAAATCGTCTCAACGATTCCGTTTTGCGCTAATCTCGTGCAGCAGCTCATGTGGATGCTGAACGAGCTAGCCTCTCCATACGGCGATATCGACCAGAAGCTGGCGTCCTACTTCCTGCAGGGGCTCTTCGCGTGGCTCACAACCTTCGGGCCGCGCACGCTGCGGATGCTCGCGGCAGCGTCCGACAGGAACATGTCATTCGAGTCCACGTGCCGCACGGCGCTCAAGTTCCAGGAGCTGTTCAGGCATGTCGCCGCGAACGGGGCCATACTAGAGTTGTTCCTGGAGACAGTGTCGGCGAGTGCCTCATTGTTGCAGCAGCAGCTGCACATCCTGGACCTGAGCAACACGTTCTGCACTCAGTGGCCGACGCTGCTCAAGGCGCTAGCCACGCAGTCGTCGGACGACACGCTGCACCTGTCCGTCACCACCGCGGTGCCCACCCCAGTGCCGTCTATGGCCGCGGAGCGCATGATGCGAGAGGCCGGCACGGACGACGCCGCTGCGGCCAGAGTGTTCCTTGGATGGAAGGAGCAGCCCGTCGTCTGGGCAAGCGCGTGGCGACCATGAGACCAAGTTCGATCAGCAAATGAACGCCGAAGCCAATGCTAGGTGCAAGCATGCATGCATTGTTTCACACGTGCGTGGGAGATGTCTTTTCTAGTGTATCCAATTAGCTCCAGTAGTTTAGTTAGTATCTAGTCATGAACAGTAACAATCATCTCATCGTCCCGAGCAAGCATTAGAGAATTAGAGCAAGTTCAAGGGAAAAAGAAAAAAATAGCGCAGTTTTGTCTTCCGTTCCCTCAGTCCAAGAGCAGCTTCAAGGTAGCTGGAGTTCTTCATTTGTGCCCAAGATCATGTCGCGTACTCCAAAAAGTGGTGTCACCGGTAACGAGGCATCATCCAGCATGGTGGCGAAGGAGAGTTCCGCTGTCTCGCTGCATTATTCGATGCTCACGGCGACTAATTGTGCAGTCTGGACAATTAAGATGACGGTGTACATGAGGGGCCTAGGAGTGTGGGACGTTGATAAGATGTGTTGCCGTCCAAACTCAAGTAAGTAGAGTTGAAATCGGAACGTTGAGGTGATGTGTCACCGTTCTGTGTCAAGTATGAGTTTAGTAAGTCGTAGTTGAGTCCGACTACCTCAATATTTTAGAATCTTTGCATCTGGATGGACCCGTACCAGTTGAGTTGCATGTGGAGGCGTGGCTGGTAATTCATAATGCATTGAGACTAAAACTAGAGTATGTCAAGTCAAGATTAAGGGGGAGATTGTTACAAATAATCTTGACTTAGAGTTCAAGACGTAGTAGAGTCCATCTCCGTATGTAACTCAAGTTGAAGTTGAGTCCAACTTGAATTCCGAATCGGAATAGGAGTTTGAGAGTTTTATCCTTATATATTAGGGAGACTTGTACATAGTTTTGTAAGCAAGAAAAAGTGAGAAGAAAAAGCAAGAAAAAAAGCAAAGAAAGAGGGGGAGCAAATAATAGAATAAAAAAATTAGAAATTTCTTCCGTGTTCTCTCAGATTATTTGCGATGTGTGTATTTTCTCCTGGGATCAAAGTTGTAACAATAAGTGTGGTGTCCCTAGTAAACCACTTAATTCTAGTACTTAGTATTTTGAGTCATGATTGGAAGAATGTGGCTTAGGCATCAAAATCACAATGGTCTTAGCGGCTCTACTGCTAAAAGCTGGATAGTTTGCGCTGCCTCTTGCATATAAACAAAGCACTAAGTAGTATGAGACAAAGGCTAACCAACTTTAGGATTGTTGGTGTAGTGTGTGTGTAGGTATCTTAGAGTGGGTATTAGGGCCACCTCAGTTTCCAACAAATACTAGGTACAACTGGCATTGCTCTAGATAGCTATAAAATTCTTATCATAAGAAAACAATAAAGTATAGTTAGTTATTAGGAATGAAACTATAAATGCATGCATGATTAGCAGTCACAGAGATAGATTGGCATGCAACAAAACATTGGAAAATTAATTATATCAATTATTACAAAGTAATCTTGTAATCCTATGTCTAAGGGAAATAGACGAGCAAACTGCATATTACAAATTCATAAAAAAAATTAAGGGTTCTCTTAAAAAATGGTTAGAATTGGTTAACCTAGTAAACAAAGAAAGCCAGAACCATAATTATTCAAAAATTAGTAAAAGATGCAATGTGAAAAAACATGGAGGTCAGGAAGAAGAGCAACTGAAGCAGCCGCCCGTATCTGAACAAGCACTAATGGAAGAAGATTGAAATACCCTTTTCATCCATTGGTGAGAATGAAATGAGGAAGCCGACGTTGGTGAGAGAAAGCATGGCTATGAGTAAGAGAGATGGTTTGGTGGAATGGGCAGAGAACTAGAAAGGTGTGTGTCCCTAATTTATACCCGCGCATGACGAACTAGAGGGAGGCGGATCTTCTCCTAACCATTTGATCAAATAAAAGGAGTGGATCATACATGCGCCCCTCTCGCATTCGTTCATCTACTAAATGTACCTTTTGTTCCCCTAGTTCACCAATCAAAACAGCCACCTGCTCAGCCTCTCCATCTCTCTAACATTTTCATGATCTTCGGGCCAACTACACAAAAAGTAAGAGGGTGGAGAGATATGAAATGGCTATGGCCACACAGAGAGTGGGGGAGAAGTGTAGAGTGAAGCATACACACCTAAAAGGAGACTGAGTGCTCTTCGTACTCGTACCAATATTGCAAGATCATAGGCATATATGAGTACCATTAATCCAAGTGGGGTCACGTGTTGTGTCTGCTGTGACTGAGCCCTAGGGCCCAGAGAGGTGTGAATGGATAGGGGTTTGTGTGTCGGGTCGCAGATGTTGGTGAGGTGGTGATTCTAGTGTGGTTGCATGTGGGTCCATGAGGATGATAGGGCCGCTCGGTGTTGTTTCACGTGGTGTAGTAGATGACAACGTGGAAGGTAACTAGATTGTTAGGTGCTTAAAAAATGTAAGGGGAAGAGGGACTGTTGTATGGTCGGCCTCACTCACGGACGAGGGTTCTTTCCCATATCTCCCTTCCTTCCTCACTTCCCCTTTCATTCTAGCTTTTGAATCATTAAAAAAATTCAACTTGATTAAAAAATATTCAACTCATCAAATTTCAAAATTGGGAAATTTCAACTAGTGAAAATTCCAATATGGAAATTTCAACTCGATTTGGAGAAAATTCAACTTGCTTTTAAGAAATTTCAAATCAAACTTCCCCTCTAGTAGGTGTGATTTCATCGGTGACAGCGGTGACGGTGATAGAGATTGGGTGACGGCTCAGTTGTGGTGGCAAATGCAGTGTCACTGGTGGCGATAGCAATATGTGTGATGCCAAGGAAGGGTGCGAGTAGAGTGGCGGCCAAAGGTGCTCGAGCAAATCTACCGAGGAAGCAAGTGAGTGGAGAGAGATGCTAGTGAAGAGAAATAGGATCAAGGAGAATGGGAGGTGAATGAAAGTGATATTCTCCATCATATCCCCATGTAGCATCGTCATAGCACGCGAACAGGCTATGTGCATGAAGGGACATCCACAGCAACATCACAGTGAGAGTGGGCTCAAATTGGTGAATTTGAAAATGTAAAGACAAGTTCATGGTTCAAGTGCTGGAGTAGCCATGTCTTCAAATGAACTGAATTTACTCATATTGGGAAAAAAAAATATAATGCTACTTCCATTGGATAATTGTTAGACCTGGCCCACCAAAAAGGATTACTGAAAAAGGAATTAAAGAAAAGCTAGTAACAGGACAATCAGCTTATGGACATATTTTTTGGATAGCATAAAGAAATAGTAAGAAAAGGGATGGGTTTTAGTAAGCCAAGAAAAAAAATAAAATGTTAATTTACAAAATATACATTGGTTGTAGAAGTTGTGGACATGGCTAGTATAGTTTCTCTATTTTTAATTTTTTAAAATTAATTACGTTAAAAAAAGTCACTAGCAGCTACAATATAAAATAAACTAGCTATAGTATCAAATAGTAAAAAATAAACTATAAACTACAAAAAAAAAAAGCCCAAATAAGCATGGAATTCGAGACTCACCACACTACTACTGCTTAATCTAGCACGAGTCCTGGCATAGGGCTTGCCTGCGCCACACTTAACTGGACTAGTAGTGTGTTTGTATAGAAAAGATAGCATACTCTTGGAAGTAATAGAACGTTTGGTTCATAGCACCCAACTCTACAGCTAGCATATTTACCGCACATTGTTGCGGACATAGTTTTATTCTTAATTTTTTGTAATTTATTTGTTTATACGGATAACTTTTTATTACTAAAGAAATGGTTTAATGTCAAGCCACATAGTAAAGAAATATAAGGCATCAAAACACTAAGTTTAAAATTTTGAAAATATTGTCATGGTGGATAAATATCGGTGAAAAATATAACGCTAATGGTTTACAAATTCACATTGCTATACTCAACCAAAATATTTGGGCATCAAAGTGAAAAGAACAAACCTATCCTATTGTAATGTTCTTCTATCCTGCCGCTTCAAATCTTTTTTTCCATTACCGCTAATACCAAGGATTAGACAATATGTATTATGGGTTGACGTGGTACTATCCTAAGATAAAATTTTCACTGAACTTTAGAAGAAAAGGTAAGAAAGACTAATATGAATATTATAAGGAACTAAGACTAAGAGAGAGGCATATAGAATTTTCTAGTATGGTCACCATCTAGGAGGGAGGTACATGTTTTTTAAAAGAAAAATTACGAGAGAGAGAGGTATATGTTTTTTTAATTAAAATCTAAGAGAGAAGAACTATATAGAAGTTTCTAGTAAGTTACCATGCATTATGAACTAGTGCATAGGTGAATTTATGTCCATTGGATGCAAATCGAACGGTTGGAAAAAAATGATGATGTGGTACACCCTGGCTTGTTATTTTGGACTCAATTTAATACAGATTAAGATATAGGAAACATTTAATTATACTGAACTAGTAATTGTGAGAAACATTACCAAACAGCTCCCCAGACGAACATCACAGGTCAAAATATTTCTTGGCCATTCTTTCCTTTCTGCAAAACAAGCAGTGTCAAGAAAATTCAGTAGTGTTCAACAAGGGCAAGTATTACCCAAGCACCAAATATTTTGTTAGATCAGAGAGACACTGCCAGCATACCAGGAAAAAAACTCATTGCTGTACGGATCTACAAGGAAGTAATGGCATATGTATCTACGAATTACCTGGGACTTGGGCCTGCCGGGCCGTCACGCCAACTGGACAACTTTGGTCAAGCTTCAAGTTTGTTTGCCTCTGCACCGGGCCGGGCGCTAATTTGAGGCCCAGGTAGTTTCGTGCAGCTGGTGGGCTGCATTGCATGAGCTGCGAAGGCAGCCCACGTTGGTTTCCTACAGGCGAGATGTGTAGACAACACAGCGGGTGCGGCCTCGAATCCTCGATCGGCCCTTGCCTCCCGACGGACGGCACACGGTCGGTGGACGATGGTGGAGGCCTGCTTCCTTTTTATTTTTTACTTTTGGTTTGGGCTTATTCGTATTTCCACCAGAAAAACCAGAAAATAATACGAAGATCACAGACTATCATATACCATATTTCTCTCACTCAATTTTTACACCACTCACTCTCTTCTTTTAAAAATCACTTCTTTCAACTGCCACTATGTACTTTCAGCCAAAAGCCACCCGCCGCAGAACGTCCCCTCTGGCTTCCCCGAAAGCTAAAACAAACAAAATGACTTCTCCAAGTAACTTCTTAAAGTTACGTTTTTGCATAGCTTCATGTGCCTAAATCTATATCTATCATTCGTATCGATATCCCTATCATTTGTCGTCATCTTAAAAAACATATATGCAATAGGCATCTATCATTCGTTGCGTAAAAGAGCATGGCCTGAACTGTGTCGAGTTCGGCGGAACAACTGTCACGCGCGCTTTCTCCCCGCGTGCTTGGAGGGCTGGAAGCTCCAGTCCGATTCTAGAACAGAATTAGGCCGCGCGCTCAACTCAAAGGTGAAACTCACCAACGTTGAATGTTCCATTCACGTAGCCATCCATCCATCCCTCGCTTTGACCAGAAACGAAACCCACGTGGCCAAAGCCTCAGCCGCACTGTCCGACACGTAGCCCTTTCCTTAGCACCATGAACATCGCCACCTTTATCCACACCAACAATATATTATCAATTGCTTCAGTAGTACTACTGTTATAGTAGACTACTGTAGTATTTTTTTTTCGGTTCGTCAGTTAAATTTTTGCCCTGATTTTTGTAAATCGTAATTTATTATACTAATGAGCAGCGGTCCAAACAGATATCCTCTACCACTGGTAGAGCAACTGGCCGAAAAAAAGAAAATAAAATAAAAGGCGTATGAATTGCAACACCGATTGACTCGTGCGACAGACAGATACTCGCAAAGAAATGTTTTTGGAGCAAGAACAAAAAACCTCCACGAGGCTAGGCTCTGCACAGCAACATACTAGCATGCATAGAAAAATGTGGCTGTGCAAGCTGTTGTGGACCTTGGGGTGTTCCTCGGTGTGCAGACACGCCAAGAAGAGCCTGACGGGCTAATGCTACCTGGAGGCTGGCGGAGGACCCCGCGCCGGTCGACCATTCCATGCTTAAGTCCTTGACCGTTCCTCCTCCCCTAGTCAGCAGCAGCTAGACCGGTCTTATCCTTGCCAACCCCAACCAAACAAACCTTCACTTGTTTCGCTTTTCTGCTCCTGGATCTGCAAGCTTGATTTGTTCCCTGCGACGACAGATCGATGTTTTAACCGTGCAGCCAGCGTTGTGAAAGTGAACATGCCAGTTGACGGCACGGCAGGCTGCAGGCAGCTGATTGCTCAGTAACAGCGCCGGGCCGACGGCGAACAGAGCACATGGATCGATCGAGTGACAAGCTACCTTATTGCGCGTGAGCTGAGCCCGTTCATCTCATCTGGCTGCTGATGGTGAAGTGAACGTTGCTGCAAAGAATCAAGATGCTTAGAGAGCCTAGTGAGCTGCACTGCATGCGGCATCCAGAGTGGTCGAACTTGGACATGTCACATATGTTGCGTCTGCATGCATGAATGCGCGCGCTATCTTAGTCCCAAACGCGCGCGTGATGTCTGTACAATTGTCGCCATGTTGTTCCACATCAATCAAAGACAGATGCACCCCTCAAGAAAAAAAGGGGGAATGACAGCTCAGTATAATGCCAATCTACAAATCAGTTAAGCGGTTCATCCGATTAACAGATCCGACTACAACTCCAGTGTTTAACTAGTACTGAATCAGTGATGATCGAAGAATGAGATACCAATTCCCAAACTGCAAGTGTGCAACCAAAGCTAGCCTGCAGAGTTCAGCAGAAAAAGGAGGGAATGCATGGGCACAACACACATTAGGCCAAGCAGCATTCGCTGACCAGCTAGGCTGTGCTGCTATCAGCACACACTACCCATATGCAAAAGTTGGACTCTACTTTTGGCACTGTTTGACACTGTATTTATAAAAATAGCCGTATTCAGATTGTATTGATAAAAATATCATTTCTGCTATCCGGTGGGCGGGTAGCAGCGCCTACGACACGACACATGGCGCTGCCACTGCAGCAGGCGCCTGCCGTCTGGTGAGGGGGCGGCAGGTGCGTGCCGCCAGTGGCAGCGCCATGTGTCACATCGCGGGTGCTGTCGCCCACCCACCGGACGGCATAAACGATATTTTTGTCAATACAGTCCGTATACTGCTATTTTTGTAAATACGGTGTCAAACAGTGTCATATTTGGCTTTAACTCGCAAAAGTTGCGCAGAGGAAGGATGCGTACACTTGAGGATTTTTTTGTAAATAACCTATTATTTTATTAATATGATAAAAATAAATACCATTTAACAAATTACAAGAATAATACGCTGTCGCTAATTCATTTGACAACAGGCTTCCGTCATTAAATAAATTAGTGATAGCCTGAAGTGGCAACTCTTGTTGGCGACAAGAGCTTTTTCATCAGCATGTCGCCAATTCATTTGGCGACAAAAGTCTTGTCGTCAAACTATTCAGTGACAAAGTGTTATTTAGCTGACAAACTTCTGTCGTTGATTGATTTCGCTGATAAGTTAGTTTGACCGACAGACCTCTGCTACCAAATGATTTGATGACAGGTTCTATCATCATTGGAATGGCGACAGAAGGTGCCTCGTTAGTTGTCGCTATTTTATTCGACCATAGAATTTCTGTCGCCAATTCATTTAACGACATAGTATTATTTGTGTAAATTTTTTAAGAGCATTTATTTTTGTCCTATTAATAAAGAGGTAAGTTATTTTTTTTAAGAAAAAAACTCTACGCTTGAGGACGAAGCAAGCAGAGCAGAGCAATCAAACAAGGAAATGCTACTAGCTAGTACGTTTTTTTTCCTGCCTCTAGGGAACAGCCAACCCCTCCGGTTTCTTGTCTCTCTTCGTCGTGGCTCTCGTCAATAAATTTCTGGCTCGAGACATCGCACGGGGCTGCCGGTTTGGCTTTTGGGGCGCACGCGGTGCCCCGGTGAGCAGGGGATTTCAGAGCGCTGCCGCGGCGCACTCCGTCTGTCGTCGTCTGCTCCTCTGCCTTGACGACGAGCAACTCCTTCAACTCCCCTGGCGCGAGCCATTGCTGTTCCTTGGTGCTCCCTGCCCGATCCGTCGCAGGCAAGGACGCCCATCGTTGTGTGCGTGCATGTCTGGACGCGACAGCGCCTCGTGCCGTGTCCGCCCCTTGCCGAGCCCTTTTCACCTGATCCCGCGACGTCTTTGTTCTCTTCGCATCCCAGGCCCAGCCGGTCCCTTCGACCGAGCAACATTGCCAAGATGAGACAAGATGATCCATGTGAGAATATGTTTTGGCCGGAGCATCGTTAATTAGCACTCCAAAAGGGAGAATCATGTACGTACTTCCATGTATTTTCTAGTAACTCTTCCGCTTTATGTGCATTTCCTCCTTTTTGTTTAGACTTGTTTATTTGCTTGCACGGGCGATGGAAGCTGGCCGATCGAAGCTGTTGGATCCTGCTGCTTGTTGCTCCAATTGGGAAGGTCACTAACTCGACCAGTGTGATAAACAAAACACTTAATGATTAGTAATGTTATAAGCACTCGAAGCACATCTTAGACTTCTTCATGACTCCACCCCGGCTGTCTGAAAATGCAGTACTCGAATTAATAATTGAGTTGAGCAATTCGGCGACATCGTGTAAATTAAATAGTACCCCTACAAGAGCAAAAAGGAAAAGCAAGAAGCGCTCTATTGTAATCTCTTCTCTTTATAGTGATTTGCCTTTGATCGTTCGTGGTTTTTTTTTTCTCGCAAGGGTTTTCCATGTAAAAATTCATATATCTCGTTCCTATTTTTCTGTGTATTATCTGCAACAATCATTGTGACTGGTTTCCTTAGAATAAACAAACAGTACGATTTCTCTATTATCTTTTCAAAGTAGTTTATCGGAATAGTCTTTTCAAAACGTCTTATCGATTTATCGGCACTTGGTATGCTTGCACAAATATTCATGTTAAGACCAAAAGTTATCGGCCGTAGCCGAAAAGAATATGTATTCTAAAGCTGATTACTAATGCAAGTGAGTGAAGTGACAGCTTATTAAAAAAGATCAGCTTACTCCACATGAAACCAAAAGTGTACATGTGTGCATGTATGCTCCTCAATTTCATCTCAGCCATGTAAGTTGGTGGAAAGTCCACTACTAATGTTTTTTGTGGCGTCCATAGAAAGCTGCTTTTCAAGTAAAGGAACTTTTGCTAGGAACTTTTGCTGAGTTAATTTTACTGCATATTTCCGAGACTTGTATGTATGGGCATGTCTTGCAAGTTGCAAACAGTTTCGGTGTGGAAATGCCGTATGCTCTTGCTTTTGTTCTAGCTCGCTATTAAGAACTTTGAAATAAGGGATTTTTGCAACAACAAAAAACTAACTCACAAATGTGGAAGCTTATCAAAAACCCACTCACATCTCAAATTTTGTTAATTTCACACCGTAAATTTTGTGTGGTTGCAAATCTCCTAAGGCTGGTTCTCCCATTGACCGTCCGACGTGGTACCGACGTAGTGGGCTATGTTCTAGGATGCGTCTTCCCCAGGAGCTCGCGTCGAGCTTGAGAGGGCACTTCTTGGCCAAGTGAGGAGATGACAACCCATTAGAACTCTGCTGTCATAACTGGTCCACGCTGGAGTCATGCTTTTTTTTAGTCGAAAACCGGTCGGTAACCGGTATTACCGTGTTTACCAGTGACCCCAGTAGAAATCCAAATCGGCTTCGGCTTACCGGTCCCCTCCGGTTATAAATAAAAACTGGTAAAAAAACCCTGGTTAGAGTGCCACACAAGCGCCACATCGGATGGCCAACTAAAAACTAGCCCTAGAGGGGGATTTACAGCCACCATGAGACTAGCGGAATTTAAAATATAGGTAGATTTTTTATAAACTCCTCCACTCGTGTGTTTTTGCAAAAATCGCTTGAAACAAAGTTGGCCACGGATCCAGTAGTTGGAACAATACATGATGTGCTTAAAGTGAATGTCATGCTAGCTCCCTACTAATTTTGTTCCATATATGCTACAAGCCTACAAGCATAGTAAACCAATGATTGGGCCCATATATCTTTAATTGAGTACTCGTTTAATTATCTTTTCTACGGAGATAGTAAACGTCTGTTAGTGATCATATAATTCACAATAATATCTATTGTATTACATAGCAGCTGAAGTTGTATAGATTCATTGCATTTGCTCAAGGCTAGCTAGTTGATCAACCGCAATCGCGGCGGGCTTTTGCACAAAAGAAAAGCAGAGGTGACGTGTAAGGGTTCCGTCCATGAACTAGGCATGAGGACAACTAAAAGCACAATTTAGAAAAGCCTTTTAAATACAACAATTAGACATTATATAATCAAGCTAGATAAGTTTTTCCGCGAATTTTTCAAATCCACCTAGTGAGAATGTAACTCAAAACCTCTCACATAACATCGGAGGACCTTGCATACACATTGATATTCATTTCTTTTAGAAAGGTAAATACAAGTATTTCATGCACCTTGGTGTCTAGACATACAAATAATTGGTGTGCTTTGAGATTCACAACATTTGACAAAGTTAGCTTCACATACACATAAAAATATATTTGAGATATGAAACTCCAAAAAAATAAATTCATCTCCGATTTAACTATTTTGAGCCAGTTTCATGATATATTATCACCGTGGTCACATTAAATTTATAAATAGATCAAATTAGTTTGAATTGAGCTCAAAATTCATTTACCATAAAATGTATCAAGGGTACGAAACTATTCGTAAGCAAACTCTGAAGAATCAATCATATACATGTATCGAACAGTAAAACCTGCCATAATTTTGGCCTTTCTCGTGCCCTTATTTATAGGGAGACGCTGGCGAATTGACGAGTACTTCACAGTAGTACTAGTTACAACTTACATTATCCCCTAATCTCTGGAGTAGTAACTCGTAATAAACACGGAGGAGAAGAAAAAGGTGAGGTGTTAGGCAGGTTCGCATGATTGGTTTGGTGTTTAGTAGTAAGTGTGCACTAGTGGTAAGTATCAAGGGTAGCTGGAGATGGAAATGGAATTCCTTTTTTCCGGCCACTGTCGGTTTGTCCACTCACCGCCGAAATCCGTCTGAGCCGAAGTGATGCTGCAGGCTACTACTTTAGACTGCCTATCGGCGTATTCGGCTGACACGTTGCTAGTGCATTCCAGGAATGGGTTGGGTTAATCATGGTAAGCATTTGCAGGTGTCTCGGTGAGGACGCGTTACGTTAAAAGAAGCATGTAATATGAGCATGTGCATCATCTTTCTCACATTAGAGAAGCAAAAGCCGAAGCAGAAGCGTTTTCTGATGTGTTTTAACGGTGGGAGAATCGACAGTTCCACGGGTAGGGCAGTAACTTTTGATCACACAGGCAGAGGCAGAGGCAGCAAGCCAAGCCACGGAAGCATGCAGAAGATTCCTTGAGCAGTTGAGGCTGTCTCTGCTTGGGTGCACCGCATCCGCATGTAAGCAAACAGACACGGTGGGCAGAAAGGGCCAAGAGACCGGCAAGGGCAGAGCAGAGCAGGTGATGCCTCCCCGCAGTCCCCGCGTCGTCTCTATGCAGATGCAGTGATGCAGCTGCAGGCGCAGGGCAAAAATGGCCGGGGGGAAACCGAACGACTGGCCAGTCATTACACGACCTCACTGTTGAGCTTATACGTTCTTTTGGGCTATGTCTAACGAGACAGCAGATGATAAAGACGTATACACAAATAGTATATACGATTCTGAAGTCAGAAAATTACCTGAAGGATTGATTTCAGTCCGTGTTTTTGACTTATGAAAAAACTAAAAATCGAAAAGAACGAGATTTATCGTCTCTGCAGCTCGCCCGCCCGCCCGCCTTCCTTGTTTCTAGCTAGCTTATCCCGTATGAGACGTGGAGAGCAGAGCAGCGGAGGAATTTTCTGTAAGCCACTCATCATCATACATTCATACTTGCTCGATCGGTTGCTCGCTTCAGATCGCACATTCCCTTGCTGCATGCGAGATGCGACTCTAGCGTCCACGCGACGTACGTCGGCCGAGATTTTTTTATACCACATCGATCCTCTGTTCTTCTACTTAATAAATTCTGGGAAGGAAAAGACCGTCTGCTTGTGCGTATATGCTTCTCACGACTCCCTGTCAATGCAACGGGGATCGCAAGCCTGATGAAGTTTCTCAGGTGCTGCATGCATCAAATGCACTAGTCGTCGTACATATCCTTGAGAAGTCGCAACACAGAATAATCTTTCGCTCGTCCACCGTCTGTAGCAGACGAGCAATGGTGCAGCAGTGAAGGGGCCAGGCAGCCACGTTCCGATGCATGCAGCTGCCGCGCGCTGGCCGATCGAGGGAGGCGCCGAGCAGAGCGGGGTGGCCGGGCCGGCTCGATCAGCCGCGTGTGTTGCGTGCTTCGATCCGGCACTGCAACACACGCACGCGCGCCAGCCATGGCCGGCCAGGGATCGACCAGGGAAATGACTAGAATGAAGAAGGTTACTCGGTTACTCCTACCTAGCTAAGAAAAGCGAGCACCAAGAGAGCGGCCAAGCCCCCCTGCAGCTAAGGTCAATGCAAGCCAAAATTGTGGGGCACATGTGTCCTTACACTTTTTGTGTATCCTGAACTATAGATTTATATTGCGGGAGGGAGGAATTAGTAATAAAGTACGATTTTATGATAAGTGCGGGTAAGATAAGAGGCGCCAGTAAAGATTAATCTATTTTAAAAAAAAGAAAAACCAAAGGCAGAAGCTCTACCATTTATTTCAAAGAGAAGAGAATTACATCGGCCACAAAAGGACAGCACCAAACAGGCTGACATAGGAGTCACAAATATGACCTCTCCATAGATGACGAAGCCTATAGGTAACTAACCACGACGCGTTGTCCTTCAAGATGCACACCACTACGCAGTCGAGACTAGGCCCGGCCAGCCATGTGCACAACAGGTGGTCGAGCCAGGCCCGACCAGCCATGCCGAGGAGGACCCCCATCCCACTGTAGCCACTAGCATGCCACCCACCAAGACGCACACCACTGTGCTACCGAGACGAGGCCCGATTAGCCACATCGAGGAGGTCCATGTCATTGTAGCCATCGACATACCGCCCGCCAAGACAAGCCGCCCCATTGTAACTGAGGCTAGGCCCAGCTAGCCAAGCGCACACCCTCATGCGACCGAGATGAGGCCTAGCCAACCAGGCTGAGGAGAACACACGTGCCGTAGTAGCCATCGAGGAGTCGTTCGCCAAGACACACACCCCCACGGAGCCAAGGCTAGGCCCGGCCAGCCACACGCTGCTGAGGCCATGCCCGACTAGCCACGCGCAAGGAGCGCACCCGTGCCACTGCAACCCTCGACACATCGCCCGCCAGGATGCACACCTCCGTGTCATCGAGGAAGGACGACGGGGAGGCTTCAGCTCTAACAGCGAAGTAGACTCTCGGACAATGACAAACATTGATGGATCTGGAGGGATACTATGATGGCTAAAGGAAGCCAGTGGAAGCTGGAGGGACTGGTGGAGTTGTTTCAGGAGGACGCAGAGGCCTGGGTCAGACCTGATGACGAGGGATCTAGGTGATGGGCGCCCGAATCTGGCAAGCTCCGGCTATGGTAACAGGGGGAGCTTGAGGATGACAATGTCTAGAAAAGCTCTTACAAATCTGATGGAATCCGTGGCATGGCGATAGCGGTGGCACTGACCTGCGGCACCTGGGCTCTTCACAAATCTGGCATGGGGTGCCGCCCGTGGTCGCCTTCCATAGATACGACGATGCTGACGCAAGCCACGCGGCCACTGGCCAGATCTGGGTTGAGGAACGCTGAGTCCACGCCGACGGCATGCCACCCATGCTCGTGCCACGGTTGAAATGACCTCACATGGACAAAGCAGCCGTCCTCCGGCAACCTCGGCAATAGGGATGCCGCTTGCACAGAGGCAACCCGATTGCTTACTTCGTAGTCAGATCCATAGAAATGATTTAGTGTTACTGTCGCTTCAAACGTAACAATACCTTTCCATGAGACTAGCCACAAGTACACCGGTAGTGGTAATGAGCTCACTCTAGGCTAGGGAACTAACAGGCTTAGGGGCCACTCCAAGCAGCTTATCGGTACGACTTTTAGCTATTGGCTAAAATTGTATTGTAACAGCTATTAGTTTTGTCTGAGTTATTCAATTAAAGAAAAATAAGAAAAAACATTGTTATATCTCCACAGATAATACAAAGGAAAAAGGGAGACAAAAACAAAATAAAAAAACCAAAATTAGAAACTGATATGTTCCAAATAGCTCCACTTACAGTAGGGCCAATTTGGGCAGCGCCTGTCTACCGTATCACGACCTTCCAATGAATTGTCGCATTAAGTTTCTCTCTGTTTAGTTGATTAGCTGAGCTTCTATCCTTCTTAAAAAAACTTTTACGTTAAGTAATATTATACACCATGCATGCTACTAACTATTTGAATTTTTTTATGAATATTCTATTTTTTATTCAAAATTAAAATGTATATGCAGGCAGACATCAGCAATGTCGATACCCACTACATTGAGAGTGCATTATGGTGCTGGAACCGTTCGTAAAGGTCCGAATAGTGTGGATTTGAGTGGTTTTCCACAAGCCATTCTAGTACACCCGGACGGCGAGAATGCTTAAATCTCAGATGTGATGCATTGGGTGGAGTTTTTCGTTGGACCCTAAGGTGTGTAGCGTAATCGTACAAGGGCTTTGGAGTCGGTCTCCCACGAACATCATATGGGAGTTGAGAACATTCTTGCGCACTATTGCGTGGAAGGGTTTGTGCAAGGGTGTCGACGCCGTGAATACGAGTGTGTGCCGCTTGTTCAACCATGCCCATTAGAAGCTGTGCAAGGTCGTGTGTATGGCCTTACTCTGGGAGGTGGTAGCAGCTCGGGAGGCCCGCATGTTGGCGAAGAAAAGGAAGATGCTCGTAACGAAGCCGATGTGGTACATGAAGGAGAGGTAAAATGGTCAAGCAATGGCGAGGGAACAGGACAAGCCGATGAAGGGGATCATATTGAGTACATAGTATAGCGGATGGAGTGCGATGACCAGATGGCATGGGCTGATGAATAAGTTGTACAGGAGGACGACGAGGACAGTTTAGATGAGGATAAAGCTCCCGTCCCGTAGGAATAAAACTGGTTTGAGACTGAGGGTGCTTTCGCACGTGACTAGCACAAATTACTATGGGAGTATCATGAGACAGATGTTTGGTTGCATTCAATGTTTGCTGACAAGACATTGCTGCAGGATGCCATCAAGCTGTGGGCCCTTTCAATGCAGTGGACTTTTCGGGTCACGAAATCTAGCTAGGAGCAGTACATCATGAACTGCGAGTAGGCCGGTTGTCCTTGGAGGGTGCACGCACGTAGACCCAAGTACGAGACTCACTAGATTATGTCGAAGGTGGAGCCACACTCTTGCATTCTCAGCAG
Organism: Dendrocalamus sinicus; assembly: GCA_036346575.1. Classification (NCBI taxonomy): domain Eukaryota; kingdom Viridiplantae; phylum Streptophyta; class Magnoliopsida; order Poales; family Poaceae; genus Dendrocalamus; species Dendrocalamus sinicus. The sequence continues at coordinate 652,663 of CM070660.1, read as the reverse complement.
TGTTTTGGCGAGGCATCGTAATCTAACATCTGCCTTTATAGCCAATTTGATATATGGAGAGATAGTAGAGAAGAAAGACATGGAGGGTACGCACATCGTGGTAGCTATCGTGAATAAATTCAAGTACAAGATTAGCTATGCGAAGGCGTGGCGTGCGAAGCAGAAGGCATTGAAAAAACATTTTGGGTCTTTCGAGACGACGTATGACCATAGAAGTGGTCACTGTTGCATGACACGGATGGTGCAAGGTACAGCATAATGATGACTAACCTTACAGAGGTGTATAATTGGGTTCTCAGGGGCCTTTATTCTCAGCCCCTTGTTGCCATCATGGAAGGTGTTCTTCACAGCACAATCGGCTACTTCAGGGAGAGACACGCAAATGCCGCACTTCATGCGACCATTCCCCGATCATTGTACTCGTCGTAAATTACGACATACATGGAGACGAAGGCACAGAAGGGCCAATTTCATACAGTGTATGTCATGGGCAACAGGGAGCATCGTTTTGACGTGGTACTATATGATAGAGCCGGATTTGGGATGGCTCATTCCCTTGTTACCCACGAGGTATGCCTTGAAGATCATGCAAATGAACCTAACTATACGTGCAACTAGGGTTTGCGCAGCAGCATGTTGGGTCGTATGAACTCCCTATGTTGATGGCCTCCTTGTTGCCCCTCTCGCGCTTCATCTGCTGACGGAGGTCATCGTTCTGCTCTTCAAGACTTTCAACCTGTGCCTCCAAATCAGCAATTCACTCCCACAACATATCCACGTACCTCGCAACATACTGTTCATGGGGAGGATCAATCCATCGCACGAAGTCACATTTATCCATTTGCTACAAAGGAACGTTAACATTGAAACTATATTAGTTGTACAACAAAATAGGTGAGTGCCAACTTGTACCTCGGAGTATGGGCATTAAAAGAAACATCGACCGCCATATGTATTGCCACCTGCACCACCGTGTCCTGTAAGTGTTTGCATTTCGGCCACACTGGCTGAGCGTGCCTATTTGGCAACAAGTGGTACGTAGCGCCGAAGTTCTCCTTCCATTCGAGCGGAAGGTCCTTCTTTGGTGACCCATATTCGACTGGCCCCTCAGCGTCTATCATGGTGGCTTACTTTACGACGGAGAAGATAGTTGTTCCAACCAGCAATGCCTCGTCTATTTATTTTATAGCATAATTGTGGTATTACGGCGCCATTCATAACACATGGTAGCTTTGCCCAGCGACAAGATGATACGGGCAGCTTTGCGCAGTGACAAGACCACACGGGCCAGCTTTCTGCAGCGACAAGGCTACACACACCAGCTTTGAGCAGTGACAAGACTACATATGCTAGCCTTCACCAGCGATAAGACTGCACACGCTAGCTTTACGCATTGAGAAGACCGCATGTGCCAGCTTTGCTCAGCGACAAGACCACACGGGCCAGCTTTCTGCACCGACAAGACTACACACGCCAGCTTTGAGTTGCGACAAGACTACACATGCCAGCTTTCACTAGCAACAAGACTACACACGCCAGCTTTAAGCACTGAGAAAACCGCACGCGCCAGCTTTGTTCAGCAACATGACCGTACAGGCCAGCTTTGTTCAGTGACATTACATGATGGCCTAATTTTTCGCAGTGACATGACAGCACAAGCTAGCTTTCATCAGCGACGAGACTACACACGCCAGCTTTGTGCAGGACGTGACCGCACGGCCTAGCTTTTCACAGCGACAAGACCTCACGACCCAGCTTTACTAGCTTTCCACACTTGGTAGCTTTGAGCAGTGATGGGGGCCACACAGGCACCTTCATGTACCGACAAGGCAACAAGGGGCCCTATAAAAAGAGGTCGAAGAGATTTCTCAGAGAACACTGCACAAGCAAACTCCACACTACACTAGCGCTTGTTTTACCACACTGGGATGGACAAAAGACAAAAGAAGCAATGGGACAAGATGATGAAGTAATGGAAGGAGACCCGCGACCTAGCACGGTCAGCTGCCGCCCCGCGATGAGAAAGTAAGGGCTGCTATAGCTTGGGCAGAATAAGCCCAGCGTGCTACGAGGTCAGCTCTCCGCAATAACACGCCCCGTAGCAATAACCCCATCCCAAACGTTCTTACCGAGTGTTCGCCGTAACACCCACTAGAGGGTGAGACGCCCCTCTTTGTTGGTGCCGGGACTCGTGCAAGTTCTTCAAGTCTAAACACCGCCTCAGCCTAGGTATGCGTTACTAGGGTTGCGCAAACTACTCCAGTGACTACCTCGACTGCCATCTAGACACCACAACCTATCGGCAGCCGATAAGGACCAAGTGCACCGTTTTCCCCTACCTTTTCTCCTTCAGAGTACGCACTAACAATCTCTTCCCTGTATTCACGGTCCTTGGAACCCCTATGTGGCTACCGCAAATGGATCGATCTTGAAATCCACCTAGAGGACCAATGGGCCCTCGACTTCGAGGAGTGAAATGTCGCAAGGTCCTCCGAGATCTGGGAGGAGGAGCGCCGCAAGAAGGAGCAAACCCTGCATATACAACGCGAGACGAAAGCTCATCTCGAGGCGTGCATGCGTAGGGAGCGGGAGGCTCACGAAAGGGAGCGCGAGAAAAAGAGAGAAATGACGACTAAGGCAAAAGAGGCCATCAAGGAGTTCAACGCTGAGGTAGCAAGGAAGGAAAAATGGTCCCGATCCACACAGTAGGTCATACGAGCAGTTGGGTGGGTTAGTCGCACATGATGCTATATGTTATGCATGTAATAGAAAAGTACGCTGCATATTACTCCCAACCATATTATGAAGTCTATTTAAATTCAAAAAATCTTATTTCATCATCTTTTTGCATTCAATTATTTACATAGCAAGTCATCCAACAATATTAACATACCAGTTTTTCTCCGTGTACGAATTCCAGGTAATATCATAATATCATTTACCATCGTACTTACCGATCGTTCTAAGTTCAAGCGTTCTTAAAAAAGTTTCACAAATTTTTTTATGCGCCAACAACATATAACGACCAAAAACTTTTGTTACAAATCCATCAGATTATCTTCCAGTTATAATTTACAATATTCACAAAATCTACAAAATTCACGGGGTGACAGTTTGCAGTGGGCGACTCCACATGCAGTCGCCCTGTTGTTGGGCGACTGATTCCAGTTGCCCAATGGTCAGGCGACTGGAACGCTATCGCCTGGTCGTTGGGCGATTAACTCCAGTCGACCAATTGGGGCGATTGGAGCTTATTTCTGTAAAAAAAAATGTTGCCATGAATATATTTTTGTTATTTCGAATCAAAAATATATTATTTGTACAAAAAAATTCCTAACTATTTCACCCAAAAAAACAACCGTGTAAAGTATAGTACACCATTGCCACAGCAACTCCTCAAGGACATTTTCCATTGCACCCCTAACTTAACCATGTAAGCTATTCCTTGTCCTATAAGTACGACCTCCCACTCGAAGCAATCGCATTAGTGTGCAGGCAAGCACCTTCCAAAGACCAAAGCGCGCACGCAGACTGCCCAAAGCTCTAATTAACCTGCAAGTAACATCGCTCGCTCTCATCGTCATCCAATTCCAACCTGCAGCTGCTCGATCGGATCGATGGACGGCGGCCACAGCCCGGACCAGCATGCGGCGGCAGCTGGGGAGCCGGTGCGGTCGCGGTGGACGCCCAAGCCGGAGCAGATACTCATCCTCGAGTCCATCTTCAACAGCGGCATGGTCAACCCGCCCAAGGACGAGACCGTCCGAATCCGCAAGCTCCTCGAGCGCTTCGGCGCCGTCGGCGACGCCAACGTCTTCTATTGGTTCCAGAACCGACGCTCACGCTCGCGCCGGCGCCAGCGCCAGCTGCAGGCACAGGCTCAGTCGCAGGCGGCGGCGACCGCCGCCTTGCCCCTCGCGAGCGGTGCCGGCCACGAGCCTGGTCACGACGGCCCGGCCTCGTCGCTGGGGCTGTTCGCGCACGGCGCGGCGTACAGCCCGTCCGCGTCCTCATCGTGGCCGTCCTCGCCGCCGTCCGCGGGGCTGATGGGGGACGTGGACTGCGGGGGCGGCGACGACCTGTTCGCCATCTCGCGGCAGATGGGGTACGTGGACAGCGGCGGCTCCGGCTCGTCGTCCTCGGCAGCCGCCGCGCAGCAGCAGCAGTTCTACTACTCGTGCGAACCAGGTGAGCCCCGCCATGCATGCAAGTCCCGCTGCCCCTCCATCGATGCATGGTTTTTGCCTTTGTAAAAACTTCTCTAACCATGAACAATTCATCCATTCATCATATATACGCATACATATTCTTTAAGTATATATTCGGTGTGCGGGGACATCGTATTCTTTATTTCGATCCATTGCCAACACATGAGATCATATTGCATACTCGATCGATCCTTTGTTCTGCACAACTCATGCATCTTAATTCGTCTTTGTTTTAGTCTTGATTTTGATCTTCTGGACTGAGTGTCTATTCTATTTACTTTTTCGTTTGGTACAATTGGTAAGAGTCATTAGTAGTTTAATTAATTACAACACAAAAAATAAGCGAAAGGGGGGACACATAAACTCAACTATTATATATATATATGCTCCTCTTCCCATTCAAAAAAAAGAAGACAAAAAACTTTCTGCGTCATGCATGAATACCATTACCATGTAAGTGATTTTTCCTATGACTACTAATGTAGCCATGATTATACTTGTGGCAGCTATATTATATGCATAATACAATACTAGTAGTTGATGCATGCGTGCGTGCATGCAATATACTACACATGCATCATGCATGCATGCCAACAAATAACATGTTTCTCTAATGCATGCGCAGAACAAGGGGAAAAATTAGTACGAATATAGGATATTATGACACAGGATTTCTAACTACCAAAGTCTGGTTAAACGCATGATGGTCGAACTGCCGGTCGAGCTTACATGCATATTGGATCTCCAAAAGATCGAGTACCAATTGGTCAATACAATTGGCATTCCTTAATTAATTTGTTTGCTAGCTGCAGCGACCATCACGGTGTTCATCAATGGAGTCGCGACGGAGGTGCCGAGGGGCCCGATCGACCTGCGATCCATGTTCGGGCAGGACGTGATGCTGGCGCACTCCACCGGTGGCCTCCTCCCCGTCAACGAGTATGGCATCCTCATGCAGACCCTGCAGATGGGCGAGAGCTACTTCTTGGTCGGTAGTATGCATGCATAGATCATAGACATGTACATGCATATATCGATATCACATCAGTAATTTCATCTTCCAAAAAGAAGAAGAAGAAATTGAATGGAATTACATTTTGATGCATATATATATGCACGAATCCACTCAAACGAATGGCTTAAATATCTTACAACATGCAGCATGCATGTGTTATCTTCTTTCCTAATCGACAGGTCACGAGGTCGACTTGAGCCGGACGGTTGTCGATTGAGCGGTAGTAGCCTCGCTCTCGCGTGTTGGAGATGCATTATTCATGTATGCTGCCAGGTGTCAACTGATGTGAAGCTAATGGAATCAAGCTAGGACATCTATTGCTTGCAGCAGCTGGTCTCTGACATTGATACATGTATGATCGATCGAGAAGCGAAGAAACCAGCATGCATGCATGATATATACAAGCATATATTGCAGCAATACAGACAACGATGCACCATCCACACATATCCACACCTATATAATCAATCAGTTAAGCCGTACCATTGTGATCGAACAGCATTGCAACCGATTTACGATGATGGTGTGTACGTCCCCTGTGGCCATCGGGTTATTCTTTTCCCTAGCTAGCTAGTTAATTAACATTTATATCTGCGTGTCTGTGTTGTTTTGTCGAGATGTAATGCTAAATATATATATATATATATATATATATATATATATATATAGACGCCGTCAGGCAAATGCTTGCATGGAATGTAGTATCATCTAGCATGTCTTCTTATATATATGCAGTGTAAACTATAGTATGATCTCTTTTGGCTAGATTGCCGAGTTATACTCTCTCCTAGTCCTTGTGATTTCATCTATATATACCCACATCAAACGTTGCGAATCTCAAAGCAAATCAACGGGTATTGATATGGGTGCCTAGGCACCATGGTGCATGAAACACTCGTCCAGGAAAATTACGTAAGGCACCATGGTGCCTAGGCACCTACATCCGATACACGTGTATGATTGATAATTTTTTTGAGTTTGGGTATGAAAATGTTTTATACCCTTAATATGTTTATGGTAAGTAAGTTTTGAACTCAGTTCAAACTAGTTTGAACTACTTTTGAATTCAATGCGACTACAGTGAGTATATACCATAAAAATAGTTCAAACTAATTAAACTGAAGTTGAATTTAATTTTGTTCGGAGTTTGATATCTCAAATATACTTTTTTATGGGTATATGAAGATACCCACATCAAACGTTGCGAATCTCAAAGCAAATCAACGGGTATTGATATGGGTGCCTAGGCACCATGGTGCATGAAACACTCGTCATATATATATATATATATATATATATATATATATATATATATATATATATATATATATATATATATATATTATATGCGAGCTAGGACTACAGTGTGATTCGTTTTGCATCCATATATAATTACACGCACATTACTTACGTGGTAGCTAGGGAGAAGTTGGTCAGGATTCGGTTGCCATTATTTATCGCTCGCAAAAATATTATAATGTGCTAGTAGTCGTACGAGCTGAAGAAGAAGAAGAAGAATTGCTACTTGCCGAACCGATTAACCGAAGGTGCAGGGCAGAGTGCAGTGGCTCGGGCAGAGGATTTCACACGGGCGGACGCGTCGAAAAGCAGTCGCAAGTGGCGAGCTCACCGCCCCTGCCGACCAAAAGGAGAACAACGCGTGTCCTACGTTTCGCTAAGGCATTTTGTTTTGTCCCAATGCATTCGTGTTTTTGACGCTCCGTTTGGAGCCTTGGATCTGGTGATCGATCGATTAATCAATTGGCAAAAGGAAAGCATCTCTAGCTGCCAATGCGTTACAAATCGTGGGCATGCTCTGCCTCTGCCTCCCTAGCTCTGCTCTCTGCATGATATTGGTTGGGTTACATCAAAATCCGGATGATATATAGATATATGCATTGTTGCATTAACAGATCAACCCCACCATTACCCCTTTACAGAGAAACATAAGGAAAAAAAATACCTCAACCCTCACAGGGAGAGTGCTTTGGCGATCAGTCTTTTAGACGTAGGACAAACACTGTCTTTCAACAAGGAAGGTATAATACTACTACGTACAATGCAGAAGCTAGCATTTTTTATGTTGGTGATGTGCTAGTAGTCTAAGCCCAAGGCCGAACGATCCATTTCAATGGCAGAGCTAGCAATGGAACCGAAAAAATAAAGGTGGTGGAGCATGATCTAGCATGCATACAAGGCGCACACAATTCGCTGCACCGAGTCACTTGTCACATCCGCAAAGAACCTACTGAATCATAAAGGGAGCTTTACGACTTCAGACTTCAGTATTCAGATGGTGATATAAAGACAGCACGATAGAACAGAAGGTAGGGGCACCTCAACTAATCACAATGCGAGTCTTAAAGGTAAGGAAGCACCGGTTCTACTCTACTACACCAAATTAAAGCTTATATACTACTACTCAGTGCTCATCACTCATCAATGGGTGAGGGACAGAGGTGCCAAAGACACAGGCAAGATAGAACCCAAGAAGACAGCAGGCAGCAAACATCAAGTACAGAAGAAATGCTACCGATTTGTTCAGCCTTGAACCTCTTGTCAGGGATCTTGTTTCTGAAGCTTGTCGGGTAAACAGGGCATTTCATAGCCATTAACCACAACGCTGAGGGATCAGCAGAATAATAGTATGCTTTAAGCAAAGCTATTAACAATTATTCTTGTACAACCAAACACACGCTGACAACCTGATCATGAACCCCAGTAAACTGGTGCATGCTCTACAAGCAAATTATAGAAAATGTGAGAATACTCTTCCAATGGTACAGTTGCGCTGCCTCCGATATTAGCAGCACCTACATTGCCAATCATTGTTCAGACTATAAGAGTTTTCTTAATATAACATCTTCGACAAATATCACACAAGTGCCATATCATGTTTCCTGGAAAGATTGCGAGCGCGATAGAGCAGCTGGATTTGCTTGCAAGACTCGAGCGGCACCAGATATCTGCTCTCTGCCATCAGATTTCGACCGAAATGATCTAAACATGCCACGCTCACCGGGTTCAATCCCAAGGGTGGTCCAGATTGAACTCTTTGCGGCTTCATCAGGATCATCAATCCGAAGTATTTTGGGAATCCACAAGCATTTTTCTGCCTTTTCATCACCTTGCGGCTTGGAATCCCTCGAGTGTTTTCCAAGGACAGGAGAACCACTGTCTGAACATGTACTACTGCTTATGGGAGATGCCGCTGACACGGTACAACTAGGTCCAAGCCATGGCGTGCTCCATGCTCCATTTGGCCAGGGAGAAATGAATGGCCAAACAGAAGGTGTCATTACTGGGAAAGGAATGGGTGGACCACAGAATCCTGGTATCGGCACCATTTGCGGCACATTCCATTGAACATTAGCTGCATTGCCATTTTCTGAAGAATTTGCTGGCTCAGCTGGGGCAGGGCATACTGGTGCTGCCATGGCAGGAATACCATTCCATGCTGGATTCCACGGGTACACAAAAGGAGGACCAGGGAAGCATGGTATGGAATGCATGGGAGTGACTCCATTGCAATGCCCAGTAATTCCATTTTGATGTCCACTAACAGTTACTTTGACTGACTCATTCCGTGGACTATCTGAAGTTGTTGCCAAAGGTGAGCAGGTCTTGTTTTCTCCATTTCTGGGCTGTGCTGTTGAAGCAGGGTTGGCATTCTCACTCTGCCCTCCAATTTTCAGCGCAGAAGCCATGGAGTTACAGAGAGGATAATCAGGCCCAAATTTAACTGCTGCTTGATTCCCTTTTATAGACAATGGAAAGAGGGAAGCATCGCCACCAGGAGAGGCTAGACTGCTGCCTGAAATCAATATACTGCGGCAGTTTGCACTGGAGCTCTTACTCTTGCGCCTACCAGCACCAACAGGGATGTTCCTCATGCTTCCACCTGCCGTCCAATACCTCTGACAACTCTTGCAAAAATGCCTTGGTTGGTTAATGTTGTAGTTGTTGTAGTAACAGAATTTTGTATCCATGCTGTTGCAACGAGGACATGGCAGAATCTTGTCTGGCTTCTTCAGGACCTTCTCTCCACTCGATCCGTCACCCTCAGTCTTAGCTGCCTCCAATTTGGACTCCGATCCAGTCATCTCATCATTGTTAGACGTCTGATTCTCACACTCACTGGAACTATTAAGGGTAGAACTGTTCGTTTGGCCAAGGTCTAACTCCTGATCCGTGCCTGGCTTTCCATCACTGATTCTCATGTCTCCTGTATCTTCGCATGAATCCTGACAATTACGGAAAGACTCAGTAAAACAAATATGCATTAAAAAACAAGTCTGTATTGTCAGAAAATTAGAGAAAAATCATAATATATAGAAATCTAAGCACCGCAAGCACTTTACATTGCTTACATTTAAGCCATTCATAAAGATTCAAAGATATGGATGCCAATTTCCCCCGTGGTGGCAGGGCCCGCAGGGATAATCCCCATGGGGGGCGGGGGCAAACTCTCCCCACGGGGTCGCAGGGATGGCCTCCGGCCGAAGACCCCCATGGGGCCCACGGGAACCCGATAAAAATTTAAAAAAAATGTATTATTTTATTTGTATAATGTAGATTTTTAATATGGAATGTGTATTCTTTTTGTATATATTTGGACAAAACATGTATTTATACATTATGGTTTATATTTTGAAGCTATATTTTCATGAAAAGCATGCATAAAAAACCTATGAAGTAATTAATAAAGCCACTTTAACATTTTTAAATATGCATAAATACTATTTTTCAATCCCTGCAGAGATCCCCACAAGGGGGCCACGGGGGATGGGGCGCGCAGTCCCCCGTTAACCTTCGCGGGCTGCCCCCCGCCACATTGCCATCCCTATTGTAAAATAGTATTTGCTTAAACAACACACAAATTATGATACCATCTTCACTACAATCAGTATTTATCTTTAAGTCCCTCCTTACATATGTGCACAAATTTTTGGCAACTAGGCATGCCTTCTTTTGTGCATTATCCTATTTGATCAGAGATGACCGGCGTAAATGTAACGCCCTACAGTCCAAACCGGCTTAGGCCTAATCCCACTCTTAGATAGACTACGCACACGTAGCAACCCACTTGCATTTTCGTCCTCGCTTCGCGCAAAATAGTTAACCGGAGGTTGCTACCATTGGAAACTCTAAACTTATATGTTAGTGCTACCCTTGAAGGTTAACATTTAAAAATTTATATTGAAAACTAAAATTTGAATTTTACAATTTAAATTCCCTCAATTTAAAATTGCAACATTCAAAATTTCAATTCTTATTATTCAAAAGTTCAAATTTTGGACTTTTGAAATTTTTAATTTTAAAATTTGAGTTTGGAACTTTAAAATATTGGAATTTATAAAATTTAAATTGTTGGAACTGGAATTTTTGAAATCCAGAATTTGAAATTTCATATTTTAAGATTTAGTTTTTTAAAAAAATGAAATTCAATATCCAAACTTGAAAAATTGAAATTTAAATAGCCTAAATTTAATAATCTGAAATTCAGAATTCAAATTTTGATATTTTGGTTTTGAAATTCATGTTTTGAAAAAAAAATATATTTTTTAATTTAGATTTTGAATTCAAAAGTTCAAATTTTGACTATGAGAAATTAAAGCAAATGATAAAAGTGCAATAGCAAAGATTCATTTCCCTTGGTAATCTAAGATAAACATCCTTTTCTATGGGAAAGTGATTCCTAGAAATCATGGTAATCTGGTTCCCATGGTAATATTGGATTTCTAGTTTAGATTACTGGTTGTTTTACAAAACAAGGTAATATCATAGAATTACTGAAGCATTCCCGGGAATCCTTGAAGGATTCCACCAACCAAATGCACCTTAGAGGATAACATTTTCCGAATTTGAATGTAATCATGCTTCTATGCGGAATTAGATCACAAATCAGGTAGCAAAAATGTAGGAAAGTTTGTAAGGGATTTCCATCTACCTAATCCAAGACTACTTACCAACAACCTACAAGAAAATCTGTCAAAGAACAGACTGGTAATTGAAGAGCGATTTGCATCCAAACATGAAACTTTATCAGGGGTTTCAGTTTACACAGAATCAAAGTCTACCTAATCCAGAGGTGCTCATTGTTCAAGAAGGCGGCCTGGGCGGCCGCCTAGGCGCCGGGTGGCAAGGTGCCGCCCGCCTGGCCCCTGATCAGTGGGTGGCGGCAAGCGGGACAAAGCGATCAAGGTGGGGGCCAGCGGCCTAGGCGCGGTGGCCGCATGACAGCGATGACGCCAAGGAATAGAGGAGGGAGTATATAAACTGAGAGGAAAAGAGTTACCACACACGAGGTTGTCGCCGCCGCCGTCGACTCGCCGGATTCCGCATCACCATCATCCCTCCGGTCGTCCGCCATCTTCTCTGCTTTGCCTCCCCTCTGGCGGAGGGGGCATCTTCCCCCCGCCTGTCCGCCACTCCCATGGTCGCCGCCGTCGGATTCGGACTCCCCACGCCAGATCCCACCGCCGCCGCTCCCGTGGCCGCTGGTGAGGGAGACGTCAGGTGGCGGGGGAGGCACGCGGAAGGGGGCGGCGGGGACAGAGCGGCGGGGATGGGGCGGCACGGAAGGCGGTGCGAAGGGCGGCGCGGAGAGCAACGGATGCAGCGCAGTGGAAGCGACGGGTTGGGGTGGGATGGGAATGGGTTAGGGTTAGCCGGGGGCGGGGTCGGGTGGGTTAGGGTTATGTTAGTTTTCTGATTTAGTCATCAGGTTTTTAAAAATTACGAATAGACTTTTTCTCAATGGATTTCTTTCAATCTAGACCTCCCTAAATATATGTATTAGGCGAATCCTAGAATCTTAATTTAATAGTTTCTAAAATTTGCTGAATTGGTCACCCGAATCCTGGTAACACTGATCATTGTTGCTCAAGGTAACAATTTTCTACATCTAAACAGCAAATATATATACATGATTGTTTATTTTCACCTACTATCCTCATTTTTAATTCGGCCGCCTAGGCCCCCTAGGCGCTAGGCCTCACCTCGCCGCCCGCCTAGCGCCTTTGTGAACATTGGAGCTGCTTCACAATACTCTAGTGCAGAAGCACTCTTAGAGAGGGGACTGGTAGCCACATCAAAAAATCGCTTAACTAAATGAGGTAGAAGTATCCAGTTATCAACTATAAACAACTGGCTTTTCTCTTTGTATCCTCCCACCCAAAATTCATGTACAAGTAGAGCGAATTGAAGCACCATACTGTTATTAGTAGCCATAAAACACAATCTAAAATCGACTTCTATAATTGCACCAACTAGCTTAATCCAAAAGCTTGACATGGTGCCTATCTAACCTAATCTAATCAATCATCACTGAAGATGCAGAATCAGTAAGGATTCGACTACGACAAGTACCTAGATAAGGTCCAGCACATGACCATCTTCAAAATCGGCAGATATGACGAAACAATTAGAACTTATATTGCAGTACTAAGTGCACTAGACTATTTACAACTCACTGACAAAAACTGATGCAGCATCACAGAGATGCCGTCCCTAACAACTTTACCAATTACAACAGTTGCACATACGGGAGAAGAATACAGTGCAAATCTGCTTGGATTATAAAAACTGCACCTTTTCCTCCAATCAAATCGGAAGGGGGAGAACTTTTTCAAGGACTGATGAAAGGGGGGAAACAGAGGAGATTGTAAGAGAGAAAATAAAAGGAGGACTGGGAGTTCGTGCGACTTCACCTTCTCCGGCGGCTGTGGAGGCGGGCGGGTCGGCGCCACGTGGGATTCCGGCGGCTGAGGGGACGCGGCTCCGGGGAGCTCCATACCATATGAGCAAGATCCGACAAGTGGAGTTGGCGACGCAGCCAGAAAGAGGGGCAAAAGATTTGCCCCATTTGGCCGCGCGTTCGTGCTGCACACCCCTACACCATTCCTGGAATTGCATAGTGGTCCTTGTTCCTAAACGGGTCGGATCCAGAGCCTATCTCATCTTATGGGTGTGTCTCCAAGCTTGTTTGAAGTTCTCTAATCCACTGGCTCCTTTTGTTTACACGCTAATGTGGTGATTGGTTGGGCTGTAGTTTATAACTTATTTTACTGTAGTTGGCTAAAATTACACTGTAGCTGAAAGTGGCTTATTTGGCATGATTAAATTTATAAAAATTTAAAAATAGAAAAAACGGGTTAGCCCATCACGTGTAATGCAAACAAATACAGGAAAAAAGAACCAGTAAAAAAAGCTTAAAAAAATCAGAAAAAGACAAAATTTAAGAATAGTGAAAAATAAACCAGAAGCCGAAGCCGAAACGATCGGGGCCATGCTTGATTGGACGACTATGGTTATACACGTGTAGATTTGCCACTTAGCTTATACATGTACAGTTATACATAATACATGGGCGCTAGCAAAATTATATATTTCACATCACGTTGTTCAGAACAAATGTACACATCAAAACGGTATTGACACACAGATTTAGTAGCTATATATTCTATCGCAATCATAATATGCATGTAAAGCATTTTATTCGTAAGAAAAAGCACGGACGACAGCATCAACATATATAATGATTTTTAGTCCAATCAACACCTAAATAATTTAAGAAGAAATCAAAGCCTCCAAATCACACTAGAGGTGAATACGTGGTTGATAGATATAGAGTGCAATTGTGGCAGATACAGACGGATATCGCTTATTTTATATCTTTTTTTCGGAGTTGAAGTCAAATATAAATAGTACCTGATACTTATTTTTTTATTTTGTATTTGTTCTATAAAATTTTAAAACGTCAATCCATAGAACAGAAGTTATCCACTACTACTTCTGCGTCCTAGATGGATATTATCCCTATCAGTATCCGTTGTGGCATCGTAATGGTGCAGACTGTGAAGTACAAGAGCTTTTTTTTTTGTTTTTTTTGTAGTTATGGGATAGTGAAGGGGTGCTTTAACAAAGAGATGCCTGTGGGTTTACTTTACCGGGAGAGGCCGGTGGGCGGCGACCGGCGTGGCCGGTGGGGTCCTAGTCAGCGCGCGGGGGGCGACGCTGAGCCACGAATTCCCCCAGCTCCACCGCCGCGCGGGGCCCACGGCGCCAAATCACCGGGGTTGTTGGGTCTGCGCGTGCGGTGCCGAGCGGTGTACAAACACCGGGTGGCCGTACCCGATTGTTCGCTCTTGCTTCGCCGAAGCCGTCGCGTCCCCGGAAAGCGTTCGTCACTGTCGCGTGGGTCCGGAGGTTGGCGGGGGCCCATATGTCCGTGGCGGTAGGGTGGATCGGTTGGGTGGCAAGGCACGGGGAAGGAAAGCAGTGGAGGCCGGCAAAAGGAGCTTTCGGCTTTTCATCAGTGCTTTTGGTGATGTACGTATGGAGCTCCACATGGGCCACGTACTCTCTCTCCCTCTCTCTTGAATTCTCTCTTGATGAGCTTTTTATACATGTATATCTGTTTTGTAGTTCCATCCTTTCTTCTTTCTCCAACCTCTACGTATCTCTGTGTGTGTATGCTACGGATGAGCGCCTCTCAACCGCATTACATAAATCATAAAATTAATTTCGTGTGAATTGCATTTCAAGAATTTTAAGACCACAATACGCTGTATGATCCTCCCACATGCTATTACCAGGACAAATTGATCCCAAAGTAAACATATATATGTTCTTGGATGTTGCGGCAAATTTGCACCATGCTAGGAGAACCATGGACAGATCGGGCCCTCCTGTGGTCTGTGGATAACGCTATGAATGGCAATGGCAAACTGGCTGAAAAGGCAGCACATTTCCAGCTTGACCCAACGCCAAGCCGACATGCGCACGCTAGTGTTCAGAGACCTTTCTTGCTCCGTGCAAAATCTATTTTACACCTTTTTGGCTCATTGTATTGCCCCTATCCACACATCCAAACAGGCTTCTCTGCAGCCACATAATAAAGATCTTTTGCTATGCTGCCATTGCAAGGTAGTAGTAGTACTGATCACATGGACCATGATGCATGGTCCCTCTCCCATCTTTGGCTACCTAAACAAAACTGATGCAATCGCCGCTTGAAGACAAGGATATCTCTCATGGCTGAACAAAATTCAGATAACCACCATGCTGTCATGCATAATGGTTATGTCTTACCTGTTCGATCAAGTATCTAATGCTCTAGACTGATCACGACATTCATAGCGCTATAATATCAAGCAGTATGCGGTTTAAGATTTCGATGATGGTCACTTTTTTTATTACTATAGGAGAAATTGTGAAATATGTACGACGTGAACGGTGAATAACATGCATGACCAAACCGTTGGTCTAGTCCAGTTGGTAACGCACGTACGTAGGATGTTCATAGTTCAAATCCCTAGCTGTGATTTATGGGTTTTTCTTGTTGATTTATATAAACCAACTTTCATTGCACTTAGCTTAATTAAGAAAAACTTATGTAGTGATCGATGGAACCCCATACTATTTTATGACGGAGCAGAGCCCAAAAATGGAAAAGGTGAGAAAGAGACCAGTGGGGGGGAATAGGACCAAGAAGAAAACAATGCCACCACAAACAGAAACAACAATCAACAGTGTCTGTTGGATATTTTTATCTGGCCGAGGAAGGAAGTAGCAAACTGACCAACAAGCAACTTTACAATATATAATACTACAAGTGGCAGGGAAAAATATATTCGTGTTCATCCATTGCCCTTTCCCGAAAAAGATCTAGACCATTACAAAGAATGAAAAGGAGTGGTCGCGTACAGTGTAATTTCCATGTTTGTAAAGGGCTCCATGATTCATGCATCAACTCTCAACAGTCAACCTTGTCGAACTGCTCATCTCTATTCAGGGTTCTTTCAGTAAAAAAAAAGTCTTGAGACAAGGAATCATATGATGGCCCAATGGTGGGATGGTTAACATGATTCATCCTTGTGTGAAAAATTGCAGGTTTGATGTTTTATTGTGGTAGGTTAAGGGAAACCATTCAAAACTGAAAAAGAATAAGCTCTATTTTGTAAGCACTCCAAATTCTTCAGAGAACAACTAGGTCGATTTGAGTTTGTTGAGTCCATCTGAATAAAAGCTGAATTTAGTGACATGTTTGGTAGGTGCCAGTAGGCACTCACTAGATGCGCTTCAGCTGATCGCGGATCTGAACAAAGTGCTACTGACGAGTATGGTGTGTAGTACACCTCTACAACGAGAAATGCACGTCACAGGCAGGCCGATGCGTTCAGTACAAATGCGCCCGGCCCAGTTAGCCTCTGTACTCTGTACAGTAGTTTCTTTTTTTGTCCCTTCCTTTTCCGATAGAAGTTGGTACACTAGTTCATTAACTCGACAGTGGAGGTTGAAGACGCCACATTCTACAATTCTTTGCTCGGGGCCAGGCATCTCTCAACTCTTGCCACCCCGATTGAAACTGCTGGAACCTACTATAGATCACTGATCGATCCTAACTATAGTGGTGGATTCTTTTAAGCTATAACTTATGGTTTTTTATTTAAAATTTTGAATTCTGTCTATTCACCTAAGAGAGTACAAAAAGAGATATACTCGTGTATGATTATGGCAAATATAGATGAAGTTCGGACAGTATCTAATACAAACGACTTGTAAACACCATCTTAAAAAGATATTTTATTTGAAAATTAGTTACTGTAGAGAGACAAACCATAGGCCCAAAAAAGGAGCCATTAATACTAGCCTTATCATTCAAATGTCATACTGAAGCCAGGGAAGGGGAGTGCTGAAGTACTTCCTCGCTGGCTCACTGGGACCATGATGTGCTAAGCATCACATGAGGTGCTTGGGGGAATATAAGCTAATTATAGCAAATTTATAGCAGTAGTACTATACATACAAGAGCCAATGCGACAAAAATTACTGCCTCAGACACAGCTAGACTTACAGTAAATCACATCGATCTGGTCTCTCAAAATACTGCCTCTGAATCTCCTCTACATGCAGTGTAGTGTATATATTCAAGTGCCTCCATCGAGAAAGCACCTTACTGCCAATTCCTTCACTTATTTGGTGAGCCATGATGGCCGACAACACAGGTAGTCCCAACACAGGTAATTACAATGGAGGACACGCCATGGTGACCACTGGCCACTGCACCTAGCTTCTTCGGCTTTGATCATGTACGTAACAAGAACTGCCCCAATTTCGATCACTTGCCCTTGCTGATGCGAGGAAGAAGAGACCCTGCCTGCCTGCCTGCTTCTTGATCAGTTCCAGCCTGATACATTCAGGTCAATCTTTTCGCGATTGCGAGGCATGCTGTTTGCGTCGTTCACGTTCAGGTCCACCTTTGCTGTTGTCCGGAGCGTCAAATTGCTGAAGCCATCGTCCTTTCTGACCTGGCGCTGTTCATGGAGCTCATCCGAAGAAGCTCTCCTGCTCGGCTTGTCAAGAAACAAGCAGTACTCCTCGCAGCTTGTACTCGTTGCGCCTCTATCTTTACCCGATCTTGCCGTCTCAAACGGCGTGCATATCTGAGCAGAAGCGGAGAGGCCGATGGAGAGGATGTCCTGCTGATCTCCTCTGTGCGAGCCCTCGCATGCGGTTAAGCAGCTGTCCACCGATCCGTCGCCGAGCTGCTGATGATAGATACTACTATGCTCGTTCTGGAGGCGTTTCGCTGAGGCTTTGGAGACGAGCTCTGACAGTTGCGTCTTCGTAGCTCCTAGGCCGACGGTGCCGGCGACATTATTCTGCCTTTCCAGTGCCTCCTGCGCCTTCTCCAGCACGGACTGCATGGTACAGTGGTACTTGCCTTGCGCTTCCATCCGGAGCTGCAGGTGTCTTTGTACCTTTTTCAGAATCCATCGTGCATCACATTGTAAGTGTTAGAGTATATTTGTATATCTATATATTTGATAATTTAGAATTTGTAGTAATTCTGTGATACTTGTCTTATCTCTAGAAGAGGCTTCTTGCCCTCCAAGCCATGTACTCTATATAAACTGCCCTTGAGGCTCAATACAAATCATCCATTACAGTATATTCATCTTCCTGCATAGTATCAGAACGGTGCCACTCCTGAGCTACCGCCTCCACAGTTTTCACCACGCTGCCCCTGGGAGATGACCTCGTCTCTATGATCTCTCCTGGGGGCTATGCAACCCGTAGTTTAAGTCATGTCACCGATCATTCGATCGGTTACCAATTAGAGTTTTCCCCCGTCATCTTCAGATCGTGTATTCTCTACTTTTTCCGATCATGGATCAGTTTGCGTCGCCCTACCGACCGATCGACGTTTCTCGACTTCGGACTTTACCGTCTTGGCTTCGATCTCTCCAGCACCTCCTCTCCTCCGATGACGTCGTAGCCTGACGCGGCGCGCTCGTTGACACAGCCCTCCCTCCACGGCCTTCCAAGCGCCCCGTCTACTGTCATCATCATGTTGGATCATCATCGCCAGCCCGTTGTCCGCGAGTATAAGCCGTCGCACCACCGGGAGCCCGCACTTATGGTCATGCTATCGACATGCATGAGCTACCGTTACATTGCCCCTTTGGGCTATAGAGTCGCTATTCGTGGTCACTATTGCCATCATCGACGCCACCTTCCACATCGTCTCCTTTGCCCCTGCCCGTTCTAAATCCGACACGATGCCGCCTTGGCCAGCCGCCTCCTCCTGCCTCTCCCTCTTGGCCAACAGCGCCGCTGCCTCTAGCTTGCCCCGGCCTTCTTCGATGCCACCGCTTCTAGGTCCGGCCTCCTCCACGGCGGATCCGATGGTGCCTCGCCCAGATCTGGCTTCCTCATTGGATCTGGCCGGCCCCCTCTGCTTCATCTTTGATCACGGCCAGACAACCATGGCAGGTCAACCACGCTGCCCTCCTTTCATCCTACTGCTCCGCCTCTCTGCTTCTTTCTCTCATCCTTGAGTCGACCGCAGTGGGTCGACCACGGCCGACCAACCACGGGCACCAGCTACCTCGATATGGCTCCCTCATCTATGGGTATGACCATGGTCATCTCACTCTCGGCTATCTCGGCCACAAAGGCCTATCATTAACTTAAGCAAACTCATGAGTTCCCTTTTCGCAGTGACAAATGTCAAAATATAAAAGGAGAGAAAATGAGGAGAATCTCTTGAATCAAAAGAATTCGCAGTGACAGGGTTAAATTTTCAAAGGCGTGCGAATTGGGGGTTAAAAGTTGAGAGGCGCACGTATTCAATGTCAAATATCGAAATTTCTCCTTGGGATCATATGCTTTTGTTCCTCTCTTTCTCCATCTCTCAGTAAGCTCTTGACAGGTTCACCTTGCGCAGGCAGGCACGCGACCCATTCAAGTGAGAAAGGAATATTGAGGGAAAGTGAAATTGACAAAGGTGGAGGAATCGTGCGCCTTTTTTTCCTTTGGGAGAAAAAGAAAGATCAGATGGAACACCCTTGCTTCTTCTCTCTGTTTTTTTTTTTTTTTTTGGTTTTATGGATTTTATAAACTTGTCTTCTTTGCATTCCCCTCATGGTGGTTGTTCTGAAAAAGGAACAGACGGATGATGCAGGTCTGTAAGTTGCATACTGTGGCACCTCTCCATCTCTTCTCCAAGGTGGGTGGCTCGGGCGCACACGCTAGGCGCTGAGGCGAAGCCGCGTGGTCTGCTGCAATGCTCGACCGGCCGCGCGGTGCCCTCTGCTTCACGTGCCCAAGGATCAACAAAGCAATCGAGCCCAAGGATGACGACCACCCTGAATCCTTATTAGTTAGTTGAGCCTAGCTAAATAGATGCAGATTAGAGTGCACGCAAAGCAAGCCACAGCGCGTCTGCTAAACTACCATTGCTAATATTAAACTGCCTAACCAAGACCAAGGTCTACGTAGATTCAAGAGACATTGAGCGAAGAGAAGGTACACTCCCGACGATGGTATGGTAGACCCGCGCCTCGTTCGCCGCAGAACCTGATGACGGTCTCGCGGCCGCGGCGGACGACGGTGCGGTTGAGCTCGGGGAGGCAGGCCTGGTTGGACGCGACATGCACGGTGATGATCGCATTTTCCTCGTTCGCGCGTGGAGCAATAATCATCGTTCTGTGCTTTGTTGCCATGAAGTAAGCTTAAAATAATCTTTGCCCCAATGCTCCTAATGGCGAGTGGCGTATATCACAAGTCCTGCTATATCTCGTCAACCAACAATTCGGGCGTTTCAGCGCTGAGTATACAAATTGCGAGTCGGATAATTGACAATGCTTACACCTGTTGGCAATACCAGCTCAGCATACAATGATTTCGAGAAAATATGGGTAATTTCACAAGGAGCCTGCAGCATCCACGATACCCATCTTGCTGGAAAAAATGTCCACAAAGCAGTTTTCCACACTGTTCTTTCTAAGTTAAAAAGTTATGTTGTTGGCTAGCTCCATGACTGCTACTGCACCGACAAAACTCTTCAGGGATACACAGGCGGGCCTCACTGGAACTGAATACGGCAACAAGTGAATAGTGGAACATAATTTTCTGAAAATCGTAGTCGAACACAGCCTTGGAGCTATATATCTTAGCCGCAGCTAATGCATGAACGTTATCATCCAGCATAGAAAAGAGAACGTTTTGATTTATACACAAGGGCTACAAATCATTCAAACCATTGTGCTGCAGACGTGGAACTTGGGGGTGCCCGTAAGCAACTGCGCTATTTCCTCATCTGTGTCAAAAAATCCGCTGGGGGTCTTCCAGGCCCAGCAGAGCCACCCGCACCAGTGAAACCAGCCCCTTGATTACCGCCAAAAGCTCCAAACCCACCTTCCAATTCAACAAAATTGAGTTAGTTGTCGCCAAAAAATGCTGATGGGGTAAAAGGATGCAGATGGGCAAAAATAAGTTGGTAAACCATTATATTAACTAAAAGGATTATCTTAATGTCAGTCATTTTGCTAGTTAAGATCAATTACACATACTCTTGTGGAACACCAAGCCTACTTTTGGAGTTCCAAATAACAAACATTAATATTTTAAGTTATAACTGATTGTAAAGGATGCTTATGCAGAATGAATGAATGATCAATGATTACTCAGTGAGAAGTAACATATTAAAATGGATTAGTTGGTAATCATGGCTACGCAGCATATACTGACGTCTGACTGAAAACTAGCCAGGAAAGATCTTAAAGTAGCACATTACTCCTAAAGCTAAGACCAAACAGAGAATACAAATAATGCACTTGTTCTTATATTTCTAAACACAGCCCCAACAACTGAGCAACCTTATCAAAAACTGATTGTTGGTGTTCCTGGAATGGAAGCTAAGGTCTACATTTTATTGTAGGCCAAGGGGAATATATGCTAGCGTTTTCTTTCCAGAAGAAACAAGCATTACATGCCAGTTCAAGTGCAAAGAATAGTTGGTACATGTCAGATTTCCTAAATTTCACTACCTTATGGAAACATCTAGTAAATTGCCATCAATTAACAAGATCAAATTGACAATCACCAGTTGGATAATTATTTAGCGTCTTAGTGACATGTCTTGACACAAAAATGTGTCCACATCTAATCATAAACACATAGATATAGGATATAGTGCATGAGTATCTATCCAAAATAGAGTAAAAAATACAGATCTCACCACCGCCGAAGCCACCTCCCTGGGTTGCACCTCCAAACCCACCACCAGATGAAGCTGCAGCGGCAAAACCACCACTTTTGGAGGCAAGAGCAGCAAACCCTCCACCAGTAGAGGCAGCAGCAAATCCTCCACCAGCGGTAGTAGCAGCTGCAGAAAAGCCACCACCTGCTGCAGCACCAGCAAATCCAGTATTACCGGACGATAGAGAAGCAAAGCCCCCAGAAGTGGAAGCACTAGCAAATCCACCAAATCCTCCAGCACCAAAGCTTCCCAACTGGCGTGATTGTCCAAAAGAACCCAGAACAGATCCAAGTGCCTGCTGAGCACCAAACTGTGCAGGCTGCCCAAATCCTGACTGCTGCCCACCCCCAATTTGTGCAGGCTGCCCAAATCCTGCCTGTTGCGCAGCTCCAACTTGTGCTGGCTGACCAAATCCTGACTGAATTTGTGCTAGCTGCCCAAATCCTGCCTGCTGACCAGCTCCACTTTGTGCAGACTGTGCAAATCCCGACTGCTGCCCTGCCCCAATCTGTGCAGGCTGTCCAAATCCACTAAGCCCACTTGAGAATGTACTAGAAAATGTACTTGAGCTAGTTGATTGAGATGGCTGTGCTGAAGGAATGCTCAGTGATGATGGACGGAAAAGCTGTCCTGGACTGTTAGTCAGAGTAAATGGTGAACCTGAACTTTTATTGCCAGATGTACTAAAGGAGGTCCCAAAAGGATTGGATTTTTGCGGACCTGAAGAAGACACAGACCCAAGACCAAACCCACCAAGGGCTCCCAAGTTGAGATCCGCACTTGCAGCAGGAGACTCCTCTTCCATATCATCTTCATCTGATGAGAGATCACTCGGTCCTACATCTTTTCCTGTGGAAGTGACAACAGCAGATTCTGCTGTCGTTGGTACAATTTTAGGAGCAGAGACAGGAATAGAAGGTAAGCTGACACTGGTCACTGGAAGCAATGAAGGTTTGCTTTCAGTGGTTGATAAGCTTGAAGTAATACTTGCAGAAGCTGTGGTTCCAGTAACCTCTGATGAAACCACTTCAGGTTTAGATACGTTGTTATTCAAGCCAGATGACGACTCCTTAACAGGTGTTGGGATAGATGGTAGGGAACTTGACACGGTACCCTCAGGTACTGATGGAGGGGTTTTTGGCATTAATTTCTGTGATGGAAGAATGGAAGAAACTGTTGGAGACAAAACATCTGAAGTCTTTGCAACTGATGCCTGCATAGTTGATGAGGGTGATGTAGCTGAAGGTGAAACACATGACTTGATGGAGTATGAAGAGGATCGTGCAACAGGTGTTGGCGAAAATGCAGGAGGTTGGGGTGCCACCTCAGGTGTAGCTTTCACTGGGTTCTGCACAGTATCACTAACTCCACTATGTTGAGCAGTCTTCCCATGTAACACAGAAGGTTTGGAAGGTTCAGAAGATAAAGATGGTTTGTTAAGATCTCTAAATATGCTACCCATATTCTGTGGAGAAACACCAAATCCTTTCATGCTTCCCGAACATGGTATTGCCTGATCATCCTGTCTGTTCTTTGTAGTCAAGGTAGACCCACCTCCAGATTCCCCAGACAAAGTTTTCACAGGCAATGGACTCTTCATGGAAGGTGACATATCTGGCTGTGTATTGGCACTACTTTTAGGAGCTATAGTAGTTTTGAAGGTCAAAGCATTTGACTTGGGCACAGTATGAGTTGTTCCAAAGGATGCAGCATTGGATGAGCTGATACTATCCCGCACATCCTTCTGCGTGTAACTGAATAATAACGGTGAAGATGGCGCCAACTTGGAAGGCTGATCAGCACTTTTCATTTGCCCTGGTAACTCAAGATGCTTTTGCTCCGAGCCTTGAGATGGCACATCTGATTCCTTTACCCATTTGAACAACGAGTTGGGCTGGGGTCCTGATGGTTTTATTTTCTCATCCAGTACTGTCGAAAGAAATTCAAGCAGAAAGTTTTAACGAAGTCTATAATCAGGATCTCCTTGATCTTAAATACCAAAATATCTATTGAAGCATAAGGGAGCCTAATAAAAACTTACCTGGAGAGTGCAGCCTGCTTGCATATGATTCTACTATGGAGGGAGTGGGGCTACCAATAGACTTCTCCTGGTAGATAGCTGCCATTTGAGAATCAAATATTTTCTTGTTTGACCTGAATGGCAGATCACTGTTGATCTTGAGGCGTTGTTGTTGCGCCATTCTTTTAACAGTAGTTTTCTGAGGCTCCAAACTAGCCAGATTCTATTAAAAATTGACAAGTATTTTCCAGTTAGATTTGCTGCCAGTCCACAACATAGAGAGCAACCGAAAAAAACAAACAGATGTCAAAATTAAAAAAACATGGGGAAATAAAGACCCACATCTTCTTTGTAATCATGTGAATATTACATATAAATGCAAAATTTTGGTCTGGGTTCAATAATTTACCCTATCCAGTGACTCTCTCCTCCTCCGTGCAGTCTCAGGCTCAGCACTCTTGGAAGGCCCTGGCATGCCCTTTGTGTGTTCTTTCACTGATGGAAACCTCTTAATTGGCTTGGAAGGAGTACTGCCTGAAAAATTGGTTGCATCGGTCGCGTGGGATAGACCAATTGATTCAAACAACTCTTTGGTCACTGCCCCACGCTTCATAGAAGGAGAACTTATGTTTAGCGCAGATATCTGCTTTGAGAGGCATTCAGATAGTTGCTCAGCTGCTGCTAATTGTGAATTCAGTGCATTGTACACGCTGGATAATTGTCTCTGACTGTAAAATAAAAACTAGAAATCAGGTAAGAACCTCACATACATAGATTCAAATTTGAAAATGACTGAAAAAAGGTGAAACAAAAGATAAGTATGATTAAAGGACAAGAAATGGTACGATTTGACAAAAGAAAATGATTTTCTGAATAAACTACAGTTAGATATTATTAGGAAAAGGTCCACTAAAAATAGAAGTACAGTTTTTAATTTTATCACTATGGCGCAGTATTACCAACAAATAGATTGGGGTATGTTAAAATGAGAGTACAAAGTCAAAGCATTTTCAACAAGGTAATGTAATCGCAACAAGCATGCAAACAAAATATTCCATGCATTTTATGCCAAGACAGATTTATGGATCACTCAGATCATAAAATAAACAGGCTAGCAAAGTGATTTGATTTCACTTTGAAGGAAACTCATAAAATAGCAGTTGTTTGATATTGATCCATTTTTGTTTGTTTCATCCATTTGATGATACAGACTAAATGCATAGGAAATTTCTAGCAGATGGTCTAGTAGTTGAATACCTAGACCGTGACTTATTAGAATAAACAGCTCTACGACTAGAAGCAACTCTTCCTGTTTCACCAAATTTGTTCATCTCCAGATTATTGAAGTGCCTTTCCAGCTCTACCAGCTGATTTGTCAAATTCTACATGATAAGAGAACACAGTATTAGTTCATTGATATTTCAAATAGAAAAAGGGAAAATGAGTAAGAAATTAGTACCTGGTTAGCTTTGAGAATATTTTGTCTCTTCACTTCAAATTCTGGATTCAATTTCTGGCGGTTCCATATATCCCAGTAGTGAGTATCTGATGATTGACTGAGAATTCCTTTCATGTAAGCTTGCCTAGCAGAAACTGGAGAGGAACAAAATAAGGTTATTTAATGTGCTAGCCAAATGTTAGAATTTTCCCAAGGGAAAGGCTTGGAGGCAGGGAGGCAAAAGTCTTTTTTTGGTCTGCTGACTAAGGGTCAGTTCCATTTTTTTTTCCTAGAACCTTTTAAAGGTCCATTTTAAGCCCTCAATTTCCAACAGAGGCACAAAACAAGCCGTCAGCTAAAAAGAAAAATGCCAAATCTAATAAGTCTCTAAAACATTATAAGCCTAAGTGGCAAAACGATCCAGTGTGTCACACCACACAAGCAAAACCACAGTGCCAAACCACTCTTGGGGGTTAAGTAAACGGGTGAGGGGGTCTGTTTAGACGGTTTTGTAAATTGGGGGGGTTAAGTAGACGAACCTCAATACTTCAGGGGGTTAATTAGACTTTTTTCCTTAAAATAATTGGTGATTCCATAAACTTGATAAACAGCACATCAGAATCAATAAATTCAATTTAATAGAACATACTTGGAAATGTAACATGCTTCGAAATTGTTTTTCTGAATGAGAAATCCTTTGACAAACTCCTTGCAGATCTATTTTCCCAGATACACTAGAAGTATCAAACATGTACTCAAGCGCAACATTAGGAACCCCCAATCCTCAAAGCCCGCCCCTGGCCTGACAGCTTTAGTTGAATTATATGATGTGTCGATGTGAAATATTTCTGTCTGAAAATTGGGTTTTGAATCTCTAAATGTGTGGTAGACATGTATTAGGAACTGTGAAGTAACAAAAATTATGACCGTCATCAATTCATGAAAAGATCCAGAAGCAACTACTTTTCCAAAAGCAAAAGTTGCATGTTGCACTTGTTTAATCAACAACGTTTGCTGATCATTCTGCAAAACTGATGTCCAAACAATGGCACCAAACCAAGGGTGCACGGATTTCAGCTAATTATGTATTACCAAAAAGCACGATAATGTCCAACAGAAAATTGAATTATGATCAAATTATTTCTTCCAAGATAAAAATATAAATGAAATTATGAAAGCACTAGGTGAAGTATGTCTATTATTTTACTTCATCACTGGAAAATAGAAATAACAATTAACTGCAAGTAGATGGCATACCTTGAAACATCTTGTTCCGCAGGTCTTCAACTTTTGAGCATTGTTCCTCTACTTTGTTCTGGAGATTGAAATAAGCACATATCCGTTTAGTAACAGATTTGAAAAAGGAAGAACTGCAAACTAGACATCTAAAAGAGAACCCCAAAAAAGGGTCTCCGGGTGAAAATAATTATATTACCTTGAAGACCTGCAACAATTCCAAAAAATTTTGCAAATCACCCTCAAGCATAGAAAGAGGACGCTGCTGGAAGGTTATGCAAGCATCTCTGAAACCACCATCCTTTTCTATGTATGCTAAGAGGGTGTCTAACTCCTTGGTCATATCGTTTATCTGCTTAATGAAAAGGCAAGAACATTATTGATCAAAACAGAGAATATGCCGAAAAGTATGTTGGCAGTAAACTGTAAAGTAGCTCCAAATTTCAATATTTAAAATATTCATTAATCATTACATTGGAGGATAACATGTTTCATACAGTTATCACCTAACAGTTACGAGATGAATAAGGTCCCAGAATGAAACAATCAAAGAGTAGAAACAAGAAATAAAACAGGTGTCTGCATTGGTGAAAAAGAACACAAAATGCTCTAGGCTTATATTCTAAGGGGATAAAATATGTTCAAACAATCAGAAAAGTTGTAAGCTACATTTTCAGAAACAACATTTAAGAAACTCACCGTCTTGGATACTTATGAAGTTATGATAGATATGTAGAACATGATAAATCAGAAAAGACAAAAGGCATTACAATCAGGCCACAGTGAAGTATAATAGTAAAACATTATAACTAAAACATTTTCTGCTGATCTTACACCGTAGAATGTTTTAGACAGAT
The DNA here is from genome assembly GCA_036346575.1 of Dendrocalamus sinicus. NCBI lineage: Eukaryota > Viridiplantae > Streptophyta > Magnoliopsida > Poales > Poaceae > Dendrocalamus > Dendrocalamus sinicus. The sequence goes on along the minus strand of CM070660.1, from coordinate 625,337 downwards.
CTTGTTCAGTGTCGAACATTGTGCCTAACTTGAAATTTCTAGAATAGTCCACTGCTGTATGTGTCCTGTTGTTATGTGATTTGCCAATGGTTTGCTGTGGCAGAGGTGATCCACGGGAGGTAGGAAGTGCTTCAAGATTTCCTGTCCAAAACCCAGTGGCTGAAGATTCAACTGGGAGAGGTTTAGTTGGAGAAATAAATGGTGATGGTGCAGAACTTAAGCCAGCTGAGGAACCAATAACTTTCCTCTCAGTAGTGTAGCTGGTTTGCGGCGAGTTACTTCCAAAACTAGCCTCATTCTTTTCTCCAGTCTTAACCGGAACTGATCCACCAGAGGTGACCACTGATGATTTAAAACTAAGGCTTCCGTCATCTTTCTTAGAGTTCTGAGATCCCCAAAGTGCTCCCACTGGTTGGGCTGAACCCAGGCCTCCTTTGCCAATTTGGCTGTTTACAAAACTGCTGCTGCTGTTGGGTTGCCAGGAAGAAACTAATTCACTAGATCCTTTGCTTCCTGCTGAATTCACACCTGCATTATTAACAGTAGAAAAACTGAAAGATATTCCAGGTTTCATGTTGCCAGCTGGTGCTAAGCTAGAGGCGGGTGCCAATGGGGAAGCTGCATTCACTTGCTTTGTACTCAATGACTTCTGATCAGAAGAGGTAACCAACGAACTGCCAGCTATTTCCTTGTTTTTTGATACTGAGGAACTGCTTTTTGCACCTATTGATCCATGCTGGTCTCTATCTGCAAGGATACCAAAAAGAAGAAGAAGTAGATTTATTAAGTTTCCAAAGCACTTGAAAATATAGAAAAGTAGCCATCAAAGGTGCAAGAGAGTAGCTCCTGCATAGCAGGCTTTTACCTGCTTGTGCACTAGGTGGTTCAGCCCCACCTTCTGCAAGAAGACTCTTGGCCATTGAGCTTGTAAAACTTGGAGTCGACTCCTTTTCAGATACAGTTGCAGGTGAAATTTGTTTTTTCACATCTCTATCCTCAATGGTAGACAGATTTGTGTGAGGTAAATCAGAAGGGTCAGAAATCCTAAATAAGAGACCAGTGTCAATGCATCAGAATTCTCTCCAAACAAAATAGCAGTATAGAGGAAATACAGTATATAAAGTGGCCACTTTTTTTTTGGGTGGGGGTGGGGGGGGGGCTGCAAAGTTTCAACATAGGATACCTACCTGGCAAGGTAATATATAATTAGTTTCCCTTCACCAGTCAAACAAAGTAGAATATGTTGAGGGGCAACCTCCTTCTGTTCAGATCCAACAATTACAGTGATCTTCTGAAATAAGGAAACATTCTCCAAACCAAACCCCAATATGACATTGTCATCACCGTTCTCTGAAATGCCAACATTCGAGTAGAGCAAGCTCAAAGAGTTTAGACTACATTTTCAAAGAGAAGCATAGTGTGTTCTAAATTGCAGTTTTGTGAGTTATGTTGTACCTTGTAGATCAATCCTAGGACTATATTTATCCTCCAACATTTCGAGATATACCACAGTTTTTTTGTCTTCAGTTGTGGACGACCATTGCAAAAGCGAAATGTGTTCATCAATGCTCTTTTTATTGGAAGCTACCATGAGATCCCTGGGAAATTATAAAAATAATCGCATATACATTTCAGTAAGACAATAAAAATGCTAATAGAACCTAACAAGCATTGCCATGCAGAGCTCCCAGTGGGCAAAATTTGAGTGGACCCTACCCTACCCACTTCTTGTTCAGGAAAACTGTCATAGAGATACTGATATCCAAATTCAAGGCCCCTTTTTTGAAAAACGATATCCAAATACAAGGACAGAAACAACATCAGCAGAAGAAAAACGAAATGTGGATTCAATAATTATCCAATTACAAGAAGTGCATTGCAGAAGTTTTGTTCATATGAACAACCTAATCTTTATCACACATCCATTAACTTTGCCCACAAAACTCCCACAAAGTGGCCAAGAAACAGATCAGTTTTCAGCTAAATAAATGTATATATCAAGGGATCCTTCCCGGCACCATGACCCTTTGTGCTGGAGCCTTACAGGTGTAACAAGATATATGGTGTAAATTTGGTAGAATGACAGAATCCATCCACAAATACTATTTTATATTTTATCTATCAGTAAGGTTCAACCATATTCAAGTTATTGCTCCCCACCACCATACATGCCAAGCACACAAGAGAAATATTTTACAAATTATGAACAACTATTTCTCAATAAAGCGTTTCAAGACCTAGGTTTTGCATACCAGCGATGCAGATAGCCTAATAGCAGATTTGGTCCAACTCCAGATGGTAAAACATCATCCATGATGCCTCGGAAAAAATCCACATAGGTGAAAACAACTGGCTTGCTTGAGCTCTGTGAGGGTATTAATAAAGCAACAACATTCACTTCAATCAACTAATACTGAAAAAATAAAATTTAAGAGGGCACAAATTGCAATTATAGTTTTCAACCTCGCCAATGCTGCAGTGCATGAGCTGAGAATAAATCATATCTTAGGATATAACTTTTGTTATCCAACAAACAAATTACTTCCAAGTTAAATATAATAATTACTGCACATACTCTTATCCATTATCGGAACCTAATATATCTTTGCATACATGTGGTGTTCTTACATCCTTTCATAATAAATTTGCTGCAAAGCCAAATATTAGTTTACTAATCTTGGATAAACATAGATATATAGTGCAAGTTACTAATTGACTTGTCAGATAATGGCCATGAGTTATTCCTCTTCTCTTTGAAAACATAATTTCCATTTACTGAAATATATACGATTATTGCTCACTCTTAGTCTTGTACATGAATATGATTAAAAACAAGTCCTTGACTATTTGAGGTAGCTTTATGCAAGCAAGTTCCCAAAAATAACATTTGCAGATGACACTGTCACCGAAGAAACATCGTGCAATATGAATCTAAAGAGGAGAGGCAACCAGAACCAGAAGAACAACTAACCTCAAAAAACGAATTCCCTCCACTTCTTATAACTTGGACCAGATAACCCTCTTCGTTGTCTTCTTTATTCAATTGAACACAACCGACAACGATACTATCATCGCGCACCCAGCTAATGGAATCCACTGATGAAAAATGGAAAATGTAATATCAACAAAAAATCATAACAATACCTACTTTACACAATGATGCATTTGATCATGTACCTGCATAGACAACAGTAACATAATGAATTGATGATTCTAATGTCCTAAGGAGGAAGGTGCGCATCACAAGGGCATGGAACAAATGTTGAAACTCAACTTCACTACATTGTTTCAAATATCATCTCAAAAGTTTCATAAGGAACTCCAAATCTTTATCGTTGCTCTTCAATTTATAATTTTACAAGATGAATACGGTACAAGTTTTAGTTTTTTGTGCACTACATAAACACTTTTTCCACCACACTCTGCTCATCATGCAATGCAATCATATTTGAGGACTGTGTGCTGCTCACAAATTTTGGTGAATATGAAGTTGGCATATTTTGGGTTCAGGTGTTGTATCAACAACCTGTGGTGCAAGCATTCATGAAATCTGTGCTGCTCACAAATTTTGGGCCTGATGCAAACCAAGCTTGGCTTCATCTACTACAGATCAAAAATCAATTTTATAAGGTACAGAATACACAATGTGAGTCAGCGACCAAACAAGTTAACTCTAATTGTGAGAAACCTTCATTCTATTAGTGCTGCGATCAACCATCAGACCATCTGATACAACTTTATAGCCTTACACAACTGGGAAAAATATGTATATGAAAAATAATAATAGCAAGAACATTAGAGCGATTCAACAATTCATTCTGTATCTAGGACATAGACCACAAAAGAGAGTGTACCTTTGATGCCGGTGCCCTCTGAATCACTCTCATCAGACCACAACTGGAACAAGAGGGACATGCAACATGTTTCCTTGAAATCTGGTGATAATATGCTAAGTGTGTTCTTTCTTGCAACAACAATATGGTTTCCATCCTTGCAACAATCAACTGTATAAATTTCAAAGAGATAGCCGACTTCAGTTCAACAACCAAGATAGTGATTATTAGCTTCAATTACAACACTGAATCAGTGATGGTTAACAAAGAAATATATTAGCAAAGTTGCAAAAGCTTCAGAGGAGAACACATAATGGCCCCAGAAGTGAGGCAGTGACTGAAGGTGGGTGGTGCAACCAGGCTAAATACAATATTTTGCATTCCTATTGTTATACAGCCCTCTAACAAAATTAATTTGGTTATGTTTTCTAAAGAAGACTAAGCATTGGAGAAAATAGACCATAGAAAAAAAATCTAGTAATTGCAGTTCCAAAACAAGAGTAATATATGTTATAGCACAAAGTACATGACGTTTTTGTTAATTCTGATCCTCAATAATGTAGCATTAAGAAAGCAATGGGCATTTTTAATTCATTCTCATCCTCTATAATATAAGTCTATAACATACAGAAATTAATGCATGGTTAACAACTAACCATTTGCTTTTCTAAAGAAAACAACTAACAAGTGTTCCTAGAACATGCTGTCCAGTCCAAACAGTAACATGATGAATTTGAGCTATTAAACTTCACAGAAGTAAAGAAAATCATTTTCTACAAGTGATCCTAGAACATGCTCTCCAGTCCAAACGGTAACATGATGAATTTGAGCTATTAAACTTCACAGAAGTAAAGAAAATCATTTTCTACAAGGTGAGCATTAAAGTATATCCGTTTGTGCCATATTTCACATCCAGCTTTAAGGAGATTCCATTAGAACTCCTAATAGTCATTCACAGTATGCACCTCAAATGAAATATACTAGGAGGAATAGGAGAAGACACAAACCAGCATCAACATTTTCCATTGCATCCTTCAGACCTTCCCCCAAACTCCCATGAGATAGCAATCCACCATTCGAGAGTACGATATAGGCTGTAGAGGCATGATTTAGCCACTTTAAATCTTTAACAGTGCCAGATCCTCCCAGGCTACATGATGACGACGACTCGACATCCTAAGTAGCATAATTATTAAGAAAACATGAGAATCTTGACAAAAGAAATTACCACATATCTAATGAAAATTGCAAACAAGTGATACTGAAACATATCGATCAATAAACATAATGGGATCTCCTGCTGACGCACACTACCATTTAGTATAATTTATACAGCAACACAGACCTTATCCAGCAATGCAAAATCAGCAAACAGCAAAACTGGTATTACTGGGAACCGCCTCAGTCTTAAAAAACTCGGTAAGAAGCGCAGATGCCATTAGCCCATTACTAACCAGCTCGTTCTTACATAAACATCTCACTCAGAAATTGTTGTGGAAACTGCAATTAATCAGTTGCAACAAAAACAAATCCTCCCATTCCTTATACTGTTATGCTGGCCTAGATTGAAATCTAACATCCGCACGATATTGTCGCAAACTGAAGAAGGTAGGATTACCTTATCAGTGAGCAGGGAAGCAGAGGAGAAGAACTGGATCTCACTGCCCGCGCAGGCCGCTAGCACTGACTCGTCGTGGGAGAGCTCTAGGAGGGAGACGCCGGGGAGGGGCACGTCCGCGACGCAGCAGTCCTGCGCGCAGCGGGTGCTCGCCTTGCCCTTCTCTCGCGCCTCCTTACTGGCCTCGATCAACGCCTTGGTCCTCACGGCCATAAACCCTGGAAACAGAGCGAGAAACCCTAGGTGGTAAGATCGAGATGGGAATGCCGAGCAAGCGATTGGTTGGTTGGTGATTCGCTGCGAGTTACCGTTGCGGTGGGCGAGGAAGACGGCGGCGTGGCGGTTGGAGACGGCGAGCGGGCGGGTGGGAGGGGACTGGAGGTCGAAGAGGGGGAGAGGGGAGGAAGTGGTCGGGAGGAGGGGGATGGGGTCGCCGGCGAGGCGGAAGACGAAGTCGGTGGTGCCGTCCTGCTCGCCCTCGACCTCGTCGGAGAGGTCCAGCTCGTGCTGCGGCGCCATGACCGGCGCGCGGTGAGGCGGTGGCGGTCGGAGGTTAGGGTTTTCGGCGGGAAGTGGGAAGGGGAGGCGAAGAATTGTGTGCTACGGCGTGGTAGCTATTGGGGGAGGTTTCGAATGATTAATTACTCGAAGGTTTAAGAAGCGGATGGCTACGCGTGGTGTGTAAGCGGAGTCACCGGCGCGGCGGTGGCAGAGGTTTCCCGGCGGCGACGGTAGTGGACTCACTGGCATGGTTGTGGGCTTCGATCGCAGGCTGAGGTCAATTTTTTCCTTGGGCTTTTTCTTTCACCAGCTTGCCAGTGGCGACAGACTAGAAATTTTTCGCCGTGCATGCGAGCTGCGCGACCAAATTCGATCCCAAATCAGCCTTAGGTGCCCCCACTTCCCCAGACACGTGTACTTCAACAAGAAAATATATACCCACACTGTATAAGGCACTAGACACAACAATAATGATTAAACCTTTTGTTTCAAATAAATTAAAGTAGACTAAAAATAAAACTTTCTCAAGATCAAGGAAATGAGTCTTAAAATGAAAATATACAATGCTAAACTCTAAGTTGTACATCTTGCTATCTAAACCGAGAGCCTAAGGGCCTCTTCTTTTCCTCCGAAGCTGGCGGCTTTTGGCTTTTACTACAGTACCTAACTTTCAAACGGAGCATTTTCTAAAGACAGGGTCTACAAGCTAAACGATGTACACGTTAAAAACCCAACATTTGTACCATCCCAAATAGCAAGTGAGTATCTATCTCTCCGTAATATGTACCGTAAACAGCCAAAATTCAAAAATTTCAGCCAAAAGGCATAAGCCGCAGCCGTTGCCAAACGGGCCCTAAAACACTGCCCCTAACTTATATGTGGATCGTTAACTTCCGTGCGCTCCTATCCAAAAATAATTCTTAGATTACATTCCAATCCCTCAAATCTCTTTTAACTGCTTCCTCCCACGTCAGTCTTGGTCGACCTCTGCCACTTCTTATATTTTTAGTACGCCTTAAAATTCTCTATAAAGTGCTAGATAAATCTAGAATTTATCCAGCGACACCCACTTAAATACTAATATATGTTTTAGTAGGACATACACACGCATGTATGCGTGTGATGTGTGTGAGTGTGCATCTTACGTTGTAATCTAAAAAAACTAGAATTTTTGTTGGACAAGTTATTATTTTGCAAATCTATTCTATGTGCAAATTTCTGTAGAGTCGTTGTTCTATGTGCAATGTTGTAAAAGAGAATGGAGGGAGTAGTACAATGTAGAAGCTCAGTGGAGGACCATGTGAGAATATCCAAGATAATATTGTGATGAACCATTGTAAGTTTCGTAGTGTGGTTAAGTGATTTTTGTAAATATCGTGTTTTGTCTGGACTATTTTCTAAAATTTTTAGGAAAAAGGCCATATCATCGTTGTGTTAGTGGTCATACCATAAAATGGTAGTTTCGATCGGGTCGGTCGGGTCCGGTCGGATGAACAGTGCTTAGCGCTGTTCATCTTCCCCGTTCAACTCACGCATGCGCAGAGAATAGGGGAGGTTTGCGACGGCTACCGGCGGCACTAGAGTGATGTGCGACGGTATTTAAGGATATGGATGGGTCCATGAGGCTAAGGGGGTCCCATTTTGGGCGGTGGCCGGCTCGGCGGAGGCGGCAATCGCCGGCGGCGAGCCTTCCTTCTTTTTAGCTATTTGAAATTGCGGGTAATTGGGGGCTTCCTGGGGCAATCGAGCTAGCTTTAGAGCATCTTTGGGGTTCGGGGGGAGCTTTGAGGAGTGGTTGATTTCAGCTGGGGAAGGCTGAGTTAGGCTGGCCACGGGGAGGGGTTTTGGCGGTGAGAAGGCTATCGGCGCCGGGGAAGGTGGGCGGCCGGGGAGTTAGGGCAACGGTTTGGGGAGGCTTTGGGGATGGCTAGGGAGCTACTAGCGAGAGGAATTGGATAATGGGGGAGTGGAGGGCCGACATTGTGCTAGGGCTTCGATTGGGGGTTTTCATGATTACCGGCAATGGGGCGGCAATGGGGGTTTTGGGGGCGTTGGCTGGCTTCGGGGAGGTGTGAGGTTCTTTGTGGAGGGGCGGGGTTGCTTAAATAGGCGAGGGAAAGGCGGTTCGTGCAAAGAGGCGGAGAGAAACCACGACGGCTGCGGTTTCTGGTGAGGCCGGGATGGCTCGCGATTTCTGGTATGGGTGCAGCTGTCGAGGGCGGTGCAGAGTGGCGGTCAAAGCGCAGAGTGGCGCAGTCACCGTGAGGAAGCGCGAAAAGGGCGTAAGTGGGCACGCTGGCGGTCGGCGGTGTCGCCAAGCTTCCGCGCCGCGCCGAGGTCGCTGCATGGGCAGCGAGGCGATGCGGCGTACCGACAGCGGGACAAGCCGCGGGGCTCGAAGGTGCAGGAGAGACCGGGAGGGCTTGGCGGCGAAGAAACGGTCGGGGCCGCGGGAAATATCGGGCGGCGGCGAGATTTTTCGGACATGAACAGTGACAGTGCAGTGATCCTCCGTTCACGCCGTGATGACAAGGATTAAGGGCTGATGTGCTTTGAGATTAGTGTGGATTAGATTGGGGAGGCTAGAAGAACTCAAATCCAAGGCAAACTCAAATCAAATTTTGATTTTGCAAATTGTCGGTTTTGTTTCACGGCTCGTCTGACGGGCCGCAAGTGAAACGTTTTATGAACCAAAATGTGTAGTTTGCGTCAAATTGATTGGGGCTGAATGGTTCAGAACATAACAAGGCCTCTGATGTTAATTATATGGTGCAGAGGGGATCACTTGTTCAACTAGTAACTGTCAGCTTTCTTTTAGCCCATACCTGTATTTTCTGTATCTGTAGACTGTAGAGCCATGATGGTCAGGTCTTGTAGAAAATACGTAGCTCTTTTTTTTTTTGTTATGTGTTTGAGTGAGCACCTGACAGTTTGTCAACAAGAATCACCTTGTATAGGATGAAAAAAAAATAAGCTCCTCCATTTGGACTATCAAATCATTCCAAAAACTTCTAAAATAATCGGTGAAGATATATGGGGCGTAGAAGAGTACATAATCCAACGATTTTTGCAAATATGAACGCAAAACAAGTATTGGCATGCAATTCTCTTGACAAAGACAATGGAAAAAAGGTACAAAGCTATGTGCTAACTATATTCACGTAAATTTTCTCCTTTTCATTTCTACCTCAAGTAATTGTATTTGACTTTGAATTTTTGTAGGATACTGAAGCACCATATTCTCCATCTCTACGATTTTTTTTTGGGAATTTTCATGGTAATTAGGCTGGCAAAAGGGGGGAAATACGTTATCGGTGAATGAAAGTCCGACCCACATAAGTCCAGATTCAACAGCCCTTCACCTCTCCCCGCTGAAAAGTCAACGCAGTCTTCACCAACACAGCTGCCCTCCGGCCTCACTGCCTCATGGGCCCCACCACCCACCCAAGGAACATACCGTCGTCGACGCGAGGTCGCGAGCACAACGGCACGGTCGCCGTCTACGGCAGTGGTGGTATGGCGGCGCTCCGACCGCACTTGGGAACCCAGCCCACCGCCGCGGGACGACACGAACCCTGCAAGAGTGCAGTCACTAAGTAAAAAAAAATGGAGGTGATTAGTGTCGTAAATAAAACGGCTTTATCATTAATTTAGCAGTAATTTCAGAATTGATCGCATGCTCTAAAGTCATATATAATCGAAATCATATCAACTACAGCAAGTAGGTGACAATATTTAATTAACATATTGCTCAAATTGAGATTTAAATTTTATTGCTATCAGATGTTGACTGCACTTGTACTAGAACAGGCCACCCTGACACAAAGGATTTAATTTACTAATAGTGTGATAGTAATGCTACAAATGAACTAGATATGGAACTGTTCTACTTACCAGGCAATTAATTAACAATATATCTAAAAGATACTTGAGAAACAACTAGCTGGAGATAAAAAGTACTGAAAATCAACAACAGAAGTTAAGAGACAACAAGCTAATTATCAAAATTCAATTAATTGTTCTACAAAAGTAGTAATAAATAAAAGACTACCAGCCGAAGTAAGAGAGATCATGACAATAGCAGTTCAATTCATATAACAATTTATTTATTGTCACAATATTCGAACATAGCCTAGTTCTCATCAAGCAATCACAAGCTCACAATTAATGATGTCAATCCCCAAATACTAGTACTTAATCAATTGAAAGAAACAGATATGAGTCTACACAATATGACAAATTATTTAATATACAACTGAAAACACTAGATAACTCACAACCGAGATATTACTTAAAGCTATATAGAAGAAACTTGGTTAGGCACATCGAGGATGACATCGACCTAGAAATTCTATCGTCACTGCTTGAACTACAGTCATCAGCGTAGTTCTCGGAGATGCAAAGTCATCTTCCTATAATAAGCTAGAAGTCTAGGTACTGAAGAATGCTGCACAAGAGTGAGGCACAAAACCGAGCGTATGCAAGCACTCGGGAGAGCACACCCACAACAAGGTCTTGGTCAAGACAAGATCGAAGCCAACCACACACCACTAGCCCTGCAACCCCTCTACGGGAGAGTCAGAGCGCGCAAGTCTGGTGAGGACCCAATGCCAACACACCTTTCAATCTTTCATGCACGCCATCTTTCACACACGCTCACACAGGAGAAGCCAACCACACCTTAAGGTTAAGGTTCTTTCCTCTCCTCGTCTCTTTCCCTCTCTATACAAGAGGGCCCACCTCTCCTTTATTTTTTCTGAAAAAAGCAAATTGGAAAATTCCAAAAAGTCTTCACTTCCAATAACTAGTAGTGTGCCCGTGCTAACGCTACGGTAAAATACAAAATAAGATAAAATTTGTAAAAAAAAATAAAACGAACAATCAGCGAGTTTAGCTCGCCTGAATCACTGATCTTGACCTTGAGGATCCATCCGCTCTCGTATGGACTTTCATTGACCTGCGAAACATCGTCAATGAGCGGTTGCAACATTCATTAATCTAGCAAACAAAGGCATAGGCGGTGCAAAGAGCACACGGTACCGATTACAACTCACGGGCCAGTTTTTCACTTAGCTCATCATTTACTTGAACAACCTCTCCGGATCTGGAGTGTTGATGTCACTTGTTGCTTTTACACTTTCAACAACACCAAAGTTATTTCCTTGTGATACATCGACACCAACCTCTGGCACTCAACATATACGACATCGCCCAAGTGCTCCGGAAACGAAACACGGAGTTAATAAAACTACGCAAGCCATCACTCGACACATTATGTATTTGGACAAAATAATCTCAGTATATATCTCAATGAACTGATCAAGTTGGGTTTAAAATTTTTGATAGTAGCCTAATATGCCAATGCCATATATGTTGCATACTATCTCGTACATTGGGAAGCGACCGATAATCTATCACATCGAAAGTCTAACACTACTATGTGCTAATGCGGTGGCAAATATATGAAAGGTCAAACTCGAGCATGGTCTGTGATCCCTATGGTTCTTTGAATCACCTCAACTTTCACCCACTCATGAGCATCAAGATACTTGGATATTTGAGGATGCGAAACAAAAATAAAGATGCATATCATCCGATGCATAGATTATTAGTGACAAAAGCAATGATATACACACTATGCGTTCGAGAATTTGGCATCAACTTCAATTAGTTAGACACGCTACTAACTAAAAAGTAAGAGGGCATAGCCCACCCTTAAGGCGTAAATCGATGTTTCAAATAAAAGACGATCGTGTTGAGAAAGCAATTTCAGCGCAAGATGCATATGATCGCCTATTTTCTCTCTTTCTTTTTGAGACCCGCCTATTTTCATTTCTAAACATCATTATACAAACAATCATTTCATATCGAATAGAAATGCAACCACCATAGGATTTTTCTCTCGAGTTTTTAAATTCCTCATTAACAATCCACTTCATCCTGTATATCTGAAATTCTAACTTCCTATCCTAGGTTTGTCTTTGAGATTCAGAACCGACATTATAATTTAATCGTCATGGTGTTTTAAGTAGCTAACGACTTACCTTGCTCATCCGGAGATTTTGCATCCGAAGGAGCACAAGAGCAAGCCCCGCCACACGTGTCCTCGCCCCACAAATTGCCGTAAAGAATATCTTGTGCCTAGTGCATACGGTGAGTACGATGAACCATACAACATCCAACAATCCAACAACGCCACGCGATGATATATGAGTACTGTACGCCTTTACAAGCGCAAAATAAGTTTAAGGATAACAACATGTTGGATGTTTATCACCAGAGCAAGAAGCACCCAATGAATTGCATTGGTGGTATGGATTTCCATTGCAAATGTGTAATGTCTGTACTCACCAAGATAGTTCCCGGACATCAATGAAGGCGGGGCTAGGTACCAATACGGGGTATCTCGCAAGACAAAAGTACCCAAAAGCAGTGAGTGTGAATCACAATAGCTTCAAGGATTGATTCTTATGCAGATATGCTCACTTGCGACTTCTGCAGTCAATGCAAGACGATTGGTACATAAACTAAGGTCAACAGCAGTATGCGAAGAAAGATTGTGTGAGTGGTGCATCAACTCCTGCACAAATATATTCATGGGAATGAAATGATATTTGCATCTGTGAAGATAAAAGAGTCATCCAGTGCTTTATCAAATAGATAATTTTGTGTGTATTGATTAGCCCAATGAGACAGATGAGTAGAAAATTGAGTACCAAGATTAGCAATGAAGGAGGAGGTGAAGCTGGCGACGGCCATGGAGAAGGCGACGAGCTGGCCGAGGAGGAGCACGAGTAGCAGGCCCCATACGTCCTTCCTCTTGATCTCCATGAGCCTGAGCACGGTTCACGAGCACCGCACGGCCGCGTGGCGCGGCCGCCACTGGTGGTTCCGCCACCCGCCTCGGCTGGGCCCGAGGCGGGGAGGTGGAGGAGGTGGAAGCCGACGACGGGAGGCGCCATCCGCCTCGTGGGGAATAGGAGGAGAGGAGGCGCGGGAGCGGCGGGAGCGAGATCGGGAGGATGGGGAGCGGAGGTGCGGAACGGTCGCGGTTCCAATCGGCGCCTCCGCCGTCGTCGCCGAGGTCGTCCTCGAGGTCGTCGTAGGGGCGCGGCTCGGCGAGGGGTCGCGGCGCGCGGCGCGGGGAGGAGGAGGAGGGCGCGGGGGGGGAGGAGGAGGCGGCGGCGGAGTGGAGGTTGGGAGGAGGAGGCGGCGGCGCGCGGGGGGGGGGGAGGAGGCGGCGGCGGCGGAGGAGGCGGAGAAATCGAGAGGAGGAGGCGCGGGTTCGGTGGGGAGGCGGCGGCGGCGGAGGAGGAGGAGGAGGAGGCGGAGGAGGGGGGGAGGACTAGGAGGAGGCGACGGGGGGAGGCGGAGGAGGCGACGGGAGAGGCGGAGGAGGAGGCGGCGGTGAGGCGGCGGCGCGAATCGGGAGGTGGGGATCGCGAGTCCGCTTTGGATTTGGATCGTTGGATATGAGTGGGTAAGGAGAGAGAAAGGTGGGAATTGATCCTTGATCGTTGATTTCACTGGTTGGTTTTCCTGAGGACACGAATTGGTGTGGATGCAGGAAAACTCATGACTGTTGGGGGCACAATTTGGAGTGGTTGTAGGAAAAAACTGAACTGGTGGATTTTAGGGGTAGAGATTAGTACTCAGTTTAGGGTTAATTTGGAGCCTAAACCCGTCCACTCACCCCCGCCACCCTCTCGCTCCAAGTCGACGAGTTCGGTCAATCCAAAGAAAGAAAGAGACAATACGAAAGAGATGCATCACCTCGGCGTGGCGGCCGCCACCGCGAGCTCATCTTGGCGTGTCCGACCCAGCCCATCCCCCTTCCCCTCCCCACTCCAACCACACATACTGATACGGTCCCTCCAGCAGATCACCTTCCCTGCCACTCGCATGGAGAAGCCCGCGCCAGTAACCGCCGCGGCGACGCCGGCAGCACCTCAGCACAGGTGCCTCTCTCTCTCTCTCTCTCTCTCTCTCTCTCTCTGAGCTTGCGCGCGGCGCAGTTTATCCCTTAAGTTAGTTTGATGGGTCTGGTGCGCTGTAAATTGGTGTTCTTGTTGGTGCTATAGATGTCTGAACAGAGCGGGTGTATGTATGCGCTCTTGTGTAATTTGGTTGCAGTAGTCAGTACCGAGATATGGATGAGGGGGACATTGGTTCCACAGCAATAATTTCTTGCCTAATTTCTTCTATCTGCAGTCTGGGTGGCAATGCGTACATATTGTCTGGACGCACTCATGTCTGAACTTTAAAAGATCTATTAGTTTAGCATTCAGGTTTTTCGGTTCAGTCATTCCAATTAATTCTCTCATTGCAAAAGACAGAGGGTATGCATCTTCATAGCACAGATCCCCAACACCACAACCACTTTTCAGCACAATTGCATTGCTAGGTGCTTTGTCTGCTTTTTCTGATGCGACAAAACTCGCAATTGTTCATTCCACAGGCTTGAGGTAGTGAGTCATAACCGTGAAGCAATCCCTGAAAGGTATTGTACCATGCACCCAAAAGTCGTGCCCCTTTTTCCTCGATGAACAGGGTGCTAAAAATTGGCCTATACAATTCAGGATTGCAGTGGTCACTGGTGGAAACAGAGGGATTGGCCTAGAGGTATGCCGCCAGCTTGCTCTCCAAGGTGTGACAGTCATTCTCACAGCAAGGGATGAGAAAAGAGGAAAAGATGCGGTCGAATCCCTTCGCCGTGAATCTAACCTCTCCAACATAATCTTCCATCAGCTCGATATCCTAGATGAAAATAGTCGTGCCTCATTAGCCCGTCATATTGAGAGCAGATATGGGAAGCTTGACATTTTGGTAAAAAAATTGAAGTTTCCCCCCTCTAGTAGTAGTACGAAGTCTCATCATTCTTCTAGTATGAGAACATATAATGAATATAGCATGGGCAATGCAGGTGAACAATGCAGGTGTTGGAGGGGTTGTAGTAGACCAGGATGGCCTGAGAGCTCTCAACATTGATCCTAAGATATGGGTATGTAGACTTTTCTTAGCCTCTAGCATCTTTGCTTGCATAGTATAAAAATTAGTATCTATACTCCACACATGTCAGTGTTTTGGTGTTAATAGCCATGCATGGTTTTGGTTCTTTTTGTTCGTGGGGAAATTTGAATTGATATCTGTTGAATTACAATTTCCTTCCTGATACACCTATGAATAGTCTGTAGCAAGCGTCTCAGTCACCCAATGCCTTTGCGTTTCAGCTATCCGGCAAAGCAGCCAATCTGATCGAAGCAGTGATTGTACAAACATATGATGAGGCAGTAAAATGTCTCAACACCAACTACTATGGATTGAAATGGGTAACAGAAGCTCTCCTTCCTCTATTGAAACAATCCACATCGGGGGCAAGGATTGTTAACACGACCTCCCTTCGGTCCGAGTTGAAGGTACATGATACAAAAACCTTCAGTGCTGCAATAATCAAAGAGGAAATGGCAAATGTTATCTGGCCTAATACATCCTTGTTCCCGTGTCCAACTTTGCCACCAGAGAATGCCAAATGAGAAGCTACGGGACGAGCTGCGCAACGTCGACATGTGGGACGAAAAGCGGATAGAAGCAATGCTGAATGAGTTCATGGCAGACCTGAAGAATGAACGGCTTGAAGAGGCGGGGTGGCCAACGATGCTGCCGGCTTACAGCATGTCTAAGATGGTCGTCAACCTCTACACCCGGATTCTGGCGAAGAGGCATCCGGCGATGCGCATCAACTGCGTGCACCCTGGCTTTGTCAAGACAGAGATCAACTGGAATACGGGGATCATCCCGCCTGAAGAAGGCGCGAGAGGAGCAGTCAAGCTGGCCCTGCTCCCAGAGGACGGGCCAACCGGTTGCTATTTTGATCAGACAGAGATGGGGGATGCTTGGTGATGGAAGATTGTTAATCCTTCCTTCTGTAGCTTTATTGTCCAGACTACGTGAGACGGCACAACTTCGGGTTTTTTTAGTGGAAATGGGGATCCCATAGCAAGACCTGGAGCTTCGTTTTGTATAACCTCCATGGGATTCTATTCTTTGCCACTCTAATAGACACTGTAATCCATTCCAAACTAGATTAGCCACTCTACTCTACTCTACTCTACAGGGTTAGCAGTAATAAGGGGTTCCAATCCTATGACGCAGGCTGGGATGTTTGTGATTAAGAATTCAGGACATCATAGACAGGGCTGGAGTGGTTGCAGCATATGACGTTAATTATAGTGTAGGATCGAATACCACAATCAGAGGGGACGAATGATTGTCTCCGTTTTTTTGAATCTCTGAAGCGAAGGTTTTGACCGTTCAGTGCTCAACTGCACGGTCAATTGCTTAGTGTTCGCCCGCTTGCTCGATAGCTCAGTGTTCGACCGTTCGCTCGATCACTCAACTTTAATCTTCGATCGGTTTGTATGTACTCGAAATCTTCAACACTGGGAGCAGAATCTCTCAATCACTTGTGCCTTTGGGAAATCAACACCTTCGAGTACTCGTATTTGAGGAAACGCTCGAGAGTCCGGCTCGAGACCACCCCAAACCATGTGTTTGAGGAAACGCTAAGATCTTGCCTCTGAGTGCGAATCCTACACCACCCTGGATCCACACGCCCAGGCACGCTCGAGAGTATGAGGTAATGCTCAGCATAACCGTATAGATCGTCGTACCGACTCACCTTTAACAAGGAGGATTAATAGCAAGGATGGGTACAGTACTCAACAAGCAGTAATAGCAAATATGTAGGTTCATGATAAACATTATCAAATCAAATTTCATATCTCGTCTTATCATCATTCTTAAAATAAGTTTTTAGGTTTTGAAATTGTTAGGCTTTTAGTTTGTAAAGTTATTGGTTACTCATATTAAAAAAAAGATTCTATGTAGACTTTTATAGCCTTTAGTTCAGGAGACAGGATGAATCACAATTTATATATATTTATATAGCGTTGTGCTTACTACAGCCGGCAGGTGTATCACGCCGTGATCCGAAACTACTGTAGACATGGTTCAATTGGGTTCGTGAATGGCCCGAACCAATCCGTGATCAACACACTTAAATTAGCTTGGCTGGGGTGCGCCTGGCCTGGACTGTAGTGCAACACTGGGCTATTGTGCAACACCTAGACTTTGGTAGGTCCTTAGTCACAAAAAAAAACAAAATTAATATCATTGTGGAGTCACATATCAAATATTAAACTAATAAGAATAGGTACACTTATTTTTAGCCAAAAAATCGAGAAAGGTATTATTACAAGGCCACAAATCAAATATTAAACATATAAGGATAGGTACTACATTTGTTATTAGCCAAATGACCGACAAAGGTGTAAGTTGGAAGAGAAGCCATCACCTCCTCCCCTGGCATGGGCCGGCCCTTTTCTCCGGAACCAAGTCAGTGCGCGACACTCTTGACGTGAAGCGTTATGGGCTTATCATTTCTGCTTTGGCCCACATGCCCAGTATCACGGTACAATATACTGCAGTACCACAAGAACTGGGCTGGTACATGTTTCAGGAGGCCCAATAGGCTTTCATAATATGCATCTACTCCGTGATGCTACCTTTTTTTTTTTGAGACGGTGATGCTACTGCTAGTCTGCTACTCCTACGACTACGAGATGCAGATGGCGATGTTCTTCAGTCTCAGTCATGAAGTTCCTGTCCATTTTATGGCGACACAGAGCAGTCACCTTCAGTGACCTGCCACAATAGTGGTCTTGTGCAGCTCCCAACTTAATCAGAATCTGTGTAGTTGAATTGTTGAATTGCATGCCTGTTCAAGCCGCCATGGCCCATGGCGACAAGCCTTTCTGCTGCTCCCATGATGGATCTTGGGGCCGGTAACCAGATGCTGCTGAGTTACAGAAAGATGCTGCAGAGCCATCAGAGCTCCTGTTGAGCAATAAATACAGTCAGCTGCAATAGAGAGGGATTACTGTTCGCTTCCATCGGCTCTTAACTAGGGAAGTACTTTCGGGCTTCAGAGCTAGTACTGCACTTTTATGTTTAGGAGTAAGTAAAAATGTGAAACAGTAAAAGCAGAGCACAGAGTGAGCCAGAGCATCCACCTACATATCGGAGACAGCTTTCAGCTCCACAAACAATAAAAAAGAGAGAGAGAGAAAACAAAACAAAAAACTAAAATTAAAAACCAACATATTTTAACTATCTTCTTTTAGTTAAAATATGTTAGTTTTTAATTTTAGTTAAAATATGTTTTTAAGTCCGAAGCCGAGCCGTATCGAGCGGGACGGGGTCCTGATCAATTCAGCTTCGACTTCTGACTTATTTTTCACTATTCATAAATTTCATTTTTTCGAACTTTTGGCTTTTTGTTGAACTTTTTTGCCTGTTCTTTTTTCCCGTATTTGTTTGTATTATACATAATGGGCTAACATATTTTTAAATTTTTTTAAAATTTAATTATGCTAAATAAGCCTCTGTCAGTTACAATGCTTTTTTCAGCCAATTATAGTATTTTCAGCTATAAGCCATGAGCTTTTAAGCCGAACCGATCACCAATATCTACTTACATACCGCATGCATTTTCCACGTCACACCCGTACTAAGTAGCAGCCGCCGTTGCCACTTTACCCGGCCATAACACTGTACATAGCATGCATCTTCTGTAGTGATGCTAAGATTGCCTAGCTATGTGCTTGCTGGCTGGCTGGCTCTGCGAATAAAAAATCAGCAGTGCTGAGTATAGTACCAATTTGCCTGAATAAATTTGGACCAAGGGCATGTTTGGTAACAAGCCACGTATTGCCAATTTTTTGTGCTAAAGTGTAGCGAGCCATATCTTGGGTGGCCAGCAAATCATGAGTTAAAAGTGCTGTCAGTTTTAGTTAGAAAATATGTCCATAACGGGTGGAACATAAGGCTAAAAAAAGTGTGGCACGCACCACAAATATGCTTACAAATAAAACACTAGCCTAAACCGGTCAAACCTGCTAAATGAGTTGTGGCAAGTCGAGGCATCCGGCCAAACACTCCCTACGTATCCATGTTCTTGCACTATGTATCTAGTATATGTAACTATGCGTAGTTATCATCGGTCATTCAATCAAGCGCTGCAATTCTCTTCTCTTCTCTCTTTTTTAAAATTGCTACTGTTCATTCATGCATATGACTCTAGAGATAAAATCGGACATTTGTCAACTTCTCTCACTCTTTCTTCGTTCTCCACCCACACCACAAATCCATCCATCCAGCTCACTCACTCTCCTTCCCGGCGGCCTGTTCCTACTTGACCCCATGCACGACGACGATCATGAGCCCTAGCTAATTTGTCCCCGGTGCTGATGCCACTGGATCCAGCAGTCCTTATGCCAGCGCTGCCAGATCCGGAGCGACGGCTCCACATCGGATGTCGACCACGACATCAAGATCAAGAAGCACTTCTCCGTGCCCGTGACGTCGAGTTCGAGAAAGTCTTCTCCCGCTTCGACGCCGACGGTGATTGCCGAATTTCCTCATTCGAGCTCACCGTGGTCTTCCGTGCTATCTCGAGGAGGAGGACCTACGCGAGACAGCGAGCTCAAGGCCGAGCTGTGCATCGCCTTCGACATCTACAACATCGATGGTGATTAAATTGTTGTGTTATTGTTTTTTGCTGCAACATTTTGATTTCATATATACAATATTTTGATTTTATGTATGCAATAATCAGCAATAACTATGCAACATTGAGATTTTTTATCAAATATTTTTGTTGCACACATAGCCAAAATATATTGCACACATAGAATAGAAATGTTGCGATGGATCGTACAGAGCTAGCGTTCAGATCAAACGTTCGAGCACTAGCAAATATCTTATTTCTATCGTTTTTTGTGGAGGAAGCCAAGCACTGATGCGTGGTGTGATCATGATGATTATTAGATTTCTCAAATCTGGGCGTGGTGCTCCCTGATGCCGTGATTAAACCTATTTGGCTGTGCCTCGTAGCTCTCAAGAGTGTCTGGTCATGATTGAGCAGGAGCCTGGAAAGTGGATAAACAACTCTACCAAATGTATCTATGGACCCACCATCTCCTTATATAAAATGTCTCCTCGATTCTTCAAAGATTCAGGTCCGAGTTGTGTTGTGAAGAACTGCAATAACAGAGTTCTTCACACATACGTAGTAACACAGAAGCAACCAACCTGAATACTATCTGATTAAAAAGATTTTTTTAGCATATTTGGTATTGTTTGGTACTGTATTTACAAAAGTAGCCATATGTCTAGCGAATTAACAAAAATAACATTTTTGCCGTCGGTGGCCGGACGGCAACGCCCATAGGCTGACGCGTAGTTGCTGTCGTCTCAGGGCCGGACGATAGGCAGCCTACCGTCCCACCACTAGATGGCAGGGCCTGATGTCCCATGGCAAAGCGGTAGGTGATTAAACCGGCTTAATTACCTGCCCTAATTTATTTTTTGCTTACTATTTGTTTGAATGTTTAAATATAGCAAATGATATAAAAATATTATGAAATTTTATGTGCAACCTCCTGACACAACGTACTTAGCTGTGTAATTTTTTTTGGTAATTTTATCCACTGTGAATGTTGCTCAAAAATTTATAAAATTTTGATAATTGTAGAAGTTGTTACATATAGCAAACGATAACCAAAAATTACAAAATTTGTGGTAATTTTCGGTTGACGTAGAGTTTGGGGGCGATGCCTCAATATAGCTAGGGATCCGCCGTCCGAAGCACCACATATCGGGGGTTGTGTGACGCTTGTCAGTGTGGCAATGCTGAGTCTACTGGAGTACCGTCGGCCACTGAGCAAATAGAACGGTATTCATACCTCCTCCGAACTGAGATGCAACCTTCAGACCGACTGACGTACCACATGGGATATGCTCGTGTTCAATGAAAGACAAGGCCACGCACAGGGAGGCAGACGTGACGAGGAGATAGCAGTGGCTCAGATAGGCGAGCCATATCATATTCCGTGTGATGTGTTTTTGTACTATTACATGTACCTCTACAAATATTTAAAATGTATGAACTGCAAAAGATGCATGAGCATCGTTAATTTCATAATTAAAATAACATGAATTAACATGGTAAATTCAGAGCACATAAATTTTTTTAAAAATTACACAATTACTATGACCATGTCGAAAGGCTTCCCACAAAATTTCGTAATTTTTGGAGCTTGTTTTCTATATGCAACAACTCCTACAAATATCAAAATCGTACAAATTTTTTAGCAACATTCACAGCGGATAAAATTACCAAAACATTACACAGCTAAGTACATTATGTCAGAAGGTTGGACATAAAATTTTGTAATTTTTTGAGTTTATTTGCTATATTTAAAAATTCAAATAAACAGTAAGCAAAAAATAGTGCAAGTAATTAAGCCGACTTAATCACCTGCCGCTTTGTCACGGGATGGCAGGCCCCGGCCGTCTGGTGGTGGGACTGCAGGCTATCTGTTGTTCGGCCATAGGACGACAACGGCTACGAGTCAGCCCACGAGCGTTGCCGTCCGGCCACCGGACGGCAAAAACTTTATTTTTTGTCAATACGCTAGATATACGACTATTTTTGTAAATATAGTACCAAATAGTGATAAATATGCTAAAAAATCGATTGAAAAACCACTGAATGAACATGACTGTATTTGACAACAAGGCACATTCTTTGTGCAAAAATCAGGAATAAGCTGATGAATGTCGCTTTTTGTTCGCTCAATCAGGTCCCTTTCTTCTGTTGGAAATCTAGTCAATTTTCGGCATATTTTAATCCAGAAATTTAGCATATATAACATGACATACAAAGATATGAGTGATTCAATGATGATATATTCATATTCGCTAATGAACAAGCTAACAGCTGCACCTATTAACATATTCATAGCGCACAGAAACAAATATATCAGAGAGGTTTTAAGGTAATACCCTCGGGCGGGGCCAGTGTCGGTGACACCGGAGGCGCCGTTACCATCGATCGACATGATGGCACATTCGATGTAGTCGATCTAGGCGTGATGCAGGACGAGGCGTGATGCAGGAAGATGTTCGCCGTGCAGTGTCGCAAACAGTTCACCACCAGATTGAGCAGTCGCGCCAATGCGCTCCGGAGGCTTACTCGCCCAGAAACTTGTGCGCGCAAGGTTCTGGACCGGAGAATGCAGAGCAGCCTGGTAACTGCAGCCATTAGTCACTAGTAACAGCAACCATTACTCGAAAGTAACGCGGCCATAATCGTGCACCATTATCGCCGACCATCGGTGCGTTTCGTTTTGAATAGATAAAGAAAACGCGCCGCACGCGACACGCGCGCGCGCGTGCGTGCGCGCGACGCGACGCGACGCGCTGCGCACGCGCACGCGCGACGCGACACGACACGACACGACATGACACGGCTCGGCTCGGGCGGCGTGGCGTGGCGTGGCGTGTGGCGAAGCAGCGAGCGACGCGCGCGTGTAATGGCTCTCTCCAATTCCACAAGGGGGTACCACGTTCCACCTTTTAAAGTGGTGTAACTCCCATTCAACTCTCCATATGGGACTAAAAAATTTTTTTTCATGTGGGCCTAGGAATTTCATTTGATTAATTGCTAAATTAAAATGGACCAAGTCCAATTAATCCAACAATCCCCACCAAATTTCAAGGCACACGAGAAAAACTCTCAGTTCTGTTGTTGTTTGATATACCAGTGTTTCGATGGAGACTGTTAAATTGAACATCCACCTAGGAAAGGAGTTACACTCATCCACAACTGAACAATGCACTATGCCTTGAATTGACAGTTTTGTGCGAACAAGCTTTACGCAATTCCTTTACTAGTACTAGGCTGCCTAAAGCATCCCCTCTAGTTGGAGCGTATAAGTCATACTCCATGCCTATTCATGAGTATTTAGAGATCACCCAATCTCATAGACTGTGACCAGCAGTCGAACTCATATAGGTGTGTTCCTTCTAAGATGTCCTGTAGGCCGACATCTCTACTCTAAATAAGCCACTCGGATCACATTAAGGTAAAAACCAACCTGCCATACAGAATAGGAGAGAAGCACATCATTGAAGAAATGAGCCCTGTAAAGGTCTCTCCTCCCAGTCAACCAACAGCTTGTTTCACCATCCTACTTCACGGGATCTCCGATCACGTAGAACAAAGTTACCACCGTGGTATGACTCATGTGGGTCTCGAGCCCATCTCACTCGATGCACTATCTATCACATTACGTGATAAACCCTTTGTAAATTGGTGCGCGATTCTTAGCTGTCGGACATAGTCCGATGCTATAACTCCGAGTTTTTCAGCTTTACGACGGACTTCAACCGCTTTTAACATGCCTAGATGACTTCATGTTGTCCTTAGAACTGTTCACCTTGATAATTACTGATCGATTATCACGATTCATCGAGATAGCCGTATCGGTTTTTCAACCACCGGCAGATCCATAAGGAGTTCACGAAGCCACTCGGCCTCAACGATGGCGGTATCTAACGCTGTGAGTTACGCTTCCATTGTTGACCTCGTTAAGATGGTGCGCTTGCAAGACTTCCAGAAACAGCACCACCTCCAAGTGTGAACACATATCCACTCGTTGCTTTTATCTCATCGGCATCGAGATCCGGTTTGAATCATCAGTAGCCCTCCGGTACTTTTGGGTACCCGGCATAGTGAATTCCATAGCTCACGATTGCCTTTAGATAGCGCATTACTCTCTCAAGAGTACGCCAATGATCATCTCGGATTTGAAACAAACCGCTTAGCTTGCTCACAAAGAAACGAGATGTCGGGCCTCGTAGCACTAGCTAAATACATCAATGAGCCAATGATGCGGGAGTATCTCAATTGATCCCTTGTTATTCTTGGTTTTCCTCAATAACACACTAGGATCATAAGGAGTAGAAGCATGCTTGCAGTCACTATAACCAAAGCGACTCAAGACCTTATCCACATAGTGGGATTGCACGAGTGTAACCCCACTATCACCTTCTCTCGGTAGCTTAATGTTAAGAATCACATCAGCCACTCCCAAATCTTTCATCTCAAAATTCTTGGACAGAAAGTCCTTGACCTCCTCAATCACATTGAGGTTGGTCCCAAAAATCAGTATGTCATCAACATACAAGCACAAGATCACTCCTTCTCCCCCACCATAGCGATAGTACACACATTTGTCAGCTTCATTCACAACAAAGCCAGCAGATGTCAAAGTTTTGTCGAACTTCTCATGCCATTGCTTAGGTGCTTGCTTTAGGCCATACAAAGACTTTAACAACTTGCACACCTTTCCTTCTTGATCTTCTACCACAAACCCGTCTGGCTGATCCATATAAATCTCCTCCTCCAACTCTCCATTTAGGAAAGCTGTCTTAACGTCCATTTGATGAACGAGAAGACCATGAGAGGCGACCAGGGCAAGTAGTACTCGAATTGTGGTCGATCGGCAACAGGTGAATAAGTATCAAAGAAGTCCTCGCCTTCTTTCTCAGGTATAACCCTTGGCCACAAGCCTTGCCTTGTACTTTTCAATTGTACCATCAGGCCTAAGCTTTTCTTGAAAATCCATTTACATCCTACTGGTTTACACCCATAAGGACGGTCAACGACCTCCCAAGTTCTATTAGACATAATAGAGTCCATCTCACTCCGTACTGCTTCCTTCCAATAGTCAGCGTCAGGAGAAGAATATGCCTCTTCCATGGTTCTTGGAGTGTCATCCACGAGATATACAATGAAATCATCACCAAAAGACTTTGCAATCCTCTGTCTCTTACTCTTTCGAGTAACTTCATTGTTATCCTCTTCAGGATTTTCCATAGGCGTTTCCTCAACATGTTCTATCGGCACAAAGGAATCAAGGGAAATTATAGGTTCTTGACTAGATGAGCTAGGTACATCACATTTCATAGGAAATTCATTCTCAAAAAATGTAGCGTCTCTGGACTCTATGATTGTACCAACACGCATGTCGTACTCGGTTTTATAATTAAGAACCTATAACCCACGCTGTGCATAGCATAACCAAGAAATACACAATCTACGGTTTTTGGTCCAAGTTTGCGCTTCTTGACAATTGGCACGTTAACTTTGGCCAAACATCCCCAGGTGCGCAAGTATGAGAGAGTCAACTTCTTCTTTTCCTATTCCTCGAATGATGTTACTTCTTTATTCTCTGTAGGAACTCTATTCAGGACATGACATGCGGTCAATATAGCCTCACCCCACCATTCCTTAGAAAGTCCCGCAGTGTCTAACATGGCGTTAACCAAATCAGTTAGAGTGCGATTCTTTCTTTCGGCAACCCCGTTTGACTCGGGAGAATAGGGATGCGTCCTTTCATGAATAATTCCATGTTCCTCGCAGAATAAAGTAAACTCATTTGAAAAATACTCTCCCCCACGATCAGACCTTACCCGCTTGATTTTCCTCTCAAGTTGGTTTTCTACCTCAGCTTTATAGATCTTAAAGTAATCCAACGCTTCATCTTTTGTTTTTAATAAGTACACGTAGAAAATCTAGTGCAATCATCTATAAGCGTCATGAAATATTTCTTTCCACCTTTAGTCAACACGCCATTCATCTCGCATAAATCGAATGAATGAGTTCTAATGATGTCAAATTCCTCGCCTCTTTTCTGCCTTGTGAGGCTTGCGAGGTTGTTCGATTGAACACACGCACGGCACTTAGAACCTTTGACCAAAGTGAATTTCGGATTAAACTCATATTAGCTAAGCGCGTCATACACCCAAAATTAACATGACAAAGTCGTGAATGCCAAACATTAGACTCATCATCATCATTACACACATGGTTCACAATTTTATTACAGGAATCCATCAAAGAAAAACGGAACAAACCTCCGCTCTCATAGCCTTTACCAACAAATGTTCCATACTTAGACACGACACATTTATTGGACTCAAAAGCAAGCCTAAAACCATCTCTACATAGTAGAGATCCGCTAACGAGATTCTTCTTTATGGAGGACATGTTGCACGTTCTTCAAGCGCACGGTCTTTCCAAGTAAACTTCAGATCGACCGTACCAACACCATGAACAGCTGCATGCGAACCGTTCCCCATCAACAAGGAGCAACCTCGACCGACGATAAGATGAAAACAAGGAAATATCGGCACAAACATGAATATTAGCACCGGTGTCAACCCACCACTCGGTGATTGACAAGCGAGAAAGAAGCGTAGGTAAATAATTACCGTAACGATGTTCCTCCGGCGTCACTAATAACCATGTTGGCGGACTTCTTACGCTTATCCTTGCGATCTGGACAATCCTTAGCCCAATGGCGAATCACCGCACACAAAGCGCTGCCCTTTCCTTTGCCTTTCTTCGTAAACTCGTGAGTAGCCTTGGGCTTGACAAAGGCTTATTTTTCTTTTGTTGTGGAAAGCCCGAGGATTCTTCTTACGCACCAAATTGGCGCTAGAACCTCCTCGTGACAACTTTCTTGCCACGAGTATCTTTTGCCCTCGCCTTCTCTTCAACACCAAGAGTGCCAATGAGATCGGTAACACCGAACTCTTGCCTCTTGTGCTTTAGAGAAGTAGCAAAATCCAACCAAGAGGGTGGTAACTTAGCGATAATCTGCCGACCACAAACTTGTCCGTAACTCGCACTTATTGTTCTCAAGCTCCTTTGCGGCGCTGAATCTCATGAGCTTGCTCTACTACGAAGCGGTCATCGACCATCTTGTAGTCATAGAACCGCTCCATGACATACTGACCATCGCCAAGATCGGAAACTCCGAACTTGGCCTCAAGTGCATTCCACATATCTTTGCCCGTAGGCAAATGCATGTACACATCCACAATGTTATCTGCCAGTATGTTGACAAGTGCACCTCGAAAAAAGTTATCCGCTACATTGAACTTGCGTTCATCCTCATCAGACAGAGGCTCAGCGGGCTTTCCTTGTGCAACATGAAAACATTCCATGGCAGTAAACCACAGGATCGCGCGTGCACGCCATCTCTTAAAATTTGAACCATCAAACGGAGGGTGTGGCTTAAGCGACGCAGCAAAGCCAACTACCGAAAAAGACCTATCAAGTTTTTGGACTGTTGGAAATCTAGTCAATTTTCGGCATATTTTAATCCAGAAATTTAGCATATATAACATGACATACAAAGATATGAGTGATTCAATGATGATATATTCATATTCGCTAATGAACAAGCTAACAGCTGCACCTATTAACATATTCATAGCGCACAGAAACAAATATATCAGAGAGGTTTTAAGGTAATACCCTCGGGCGGGGCCAGTGTCGGTGACACCGAAGGCGCCGTTACCATCAGTCGACATGATGGCCTGTTCGATGTAGTCGATCTAGGCGTGATGCAGGACGAGGCGTGAAGAGGAGAGCCCTCTTTTGTAACAGCAAAAACGAAGAGACTGGTAACTGCAGCCATTAGTCACTAGTAACAGCAACCATTACTCGAAAGTAACCGCAGCCATAATCGTGCACCCGTTCGCCGACCATCGATCGCTTTCGTTTTCGAATAGATAAAGAAAAACGCGCCCGCACCCGACACGCCTCGAGCGCGCGCGCGTGTAATGGCTCTCTCCAATTCCACAAGGGGGTTACCACGTTCCACCTTTTAAAGTGGTGTAACTCCCATTTAACTCTCCATATGGGACTAAACAATTTTTTCATGTGGACCTAGGAATTTCATTTGATTAATTGCTAAATTAAAATGGACTAAGTCCAATTAATCCAACATCTTCTCCCCAGAATTCTTGTTGTAATCCACTCTAATCAGTCAAACTTAATGCTATTACGTGTTACCCGTTGTAGAGAATAAAAGAAGAAGAAAATGGAGTTGCTACCTAGGCAGACAGAGGAATCAAAACGAGTACAAACGTTGGAACTTGAGTTCTTGACTGGCTTATCACCCTCTTGGTTCTACGTACTCTCAAACAACGATATCTTTATGCCAATTTGTGAACAGAATTGTTAATTAGGGCCATTCATCATAGGTTTTACCCTTTCCGGAATGAGAGGCAGCGATGAGCCAATGAGTACAGCCATTGACATTCAAAGGACAAATTCTAAGATGGACTGCAATGCTGAACTGAAAAGGGTATTGTATCATACAGTCTGAAGTATAAATGTTACTCTATGAAGTATAAAAGAAAAAGAAACCGAAAATGCACTAATAACAGTACTAGCCTATTTGAAAAGGAATTTTGCTCTGCCATCAAGGTGTAGGGGAGGTTCTCATTGGCAAAGGACGTATCTGACAGCAAGCCTTTCGCTACAGAGTATCTTTACGCATCTTGCAATTCTTCCGATGCAAAGAAGAGGGAAAAAAGATTCAGGGGCATGTATTTCTTTTCGGCTGTGGCTTATGGTTTTGGACTGAAATTTTTGAATTTTAGCTGTTTACGGTACAGATTACGGAGAGACAAATACTCACTTGCGATTTTGGCTGGTACAGATGTTGGTCTTTTAACGTGTAGATCGTTTAACTTATAGACCCCGTTTTGAGAAAATATTTCGTTTAAAAGTTAGGTACTATAGCAAAGCCAAAAATCAGTTTCAAAAGCCGAAAAGAACAGACCCTGTACAGTTGCACAACTTGTACCACACATAAAGATCTAAGCCGTTGCTCAGACGACCAACAGCTTAGCTGCCTGCCTTCTGAAGTGGTGGACTGATATGCCAAATATGAAGAAATTAAAGCCAATGATTAACAATTACAAATGCATGCGAACTTCTGAGATCTTGCGATACATTTCAATCATAGAAAACGCAAACCTGGACTGAAAGAATAGGACTTTCACAAAAGCTGGGAAAAGAAGGTAGGCTTTATTCTTCTTCATGCCATCACATGAATACAGAGGCCCCAAGTCATATATCACTAAACAATGTCGCAGGATTGCTAATGAGAATAATTGAAACCCCTTAGAGCTGCTATTACAAAGTAGATTCTACTAGCTAATCTGCTGGAATCCATATCATGCCCCACACGTCAGCCACTCTAAGATAGTACCGAAGCAGGTACTAGAAAATTAAAGTGCTTAAAAGATGATGCTTCATCCTTTATGGTACCGCTAATTAAAACATGTACAATGGCACTGAGAAGGAAAGGACAGCAAGGGTACCGAAGCTGGTACTTTGTGTGTGCTTGATCGTCAGCAAGGCAATGCTATTAATCCCTCAACACGTTGTCAATACGATAACACTCTTATATAGGCCATCTAGTATATTTTGTTAATCAATCAAGTTCAAATGAGTACGTTAGATTAGTTTGGTTTTTTCCCTCCCAATCTCCCCCCTCTTGTGAGCCCGTGTCTATGGCACAGCCTCGCCCTCGTGTGCACGGGCCGTTGCACCGACCCCATTGCCCACCCCTCGGGCGCCACCAACAGCGTGGATCGTTTCTGCCCACTCCATTGGCATCGTTAGCCCAATCCGATCTGCTATGTCGCCCACACCATCCGCGCTGCAGCCATGGCCACCAACCTCGTTGACCTACGCCACCAGGGCTGCTCAACGTCGTCGTCCGAAGCTCGTCGCCCGTGCCCTCGGCACAATCGTCACCTCCAAGGACCTCGATCCACCCGTGCCTATTGCGCCACCACCAAGGTCTACCGTCTGTGCCCTCCATGTCGCCTCGCTGTCGCACAAGGGCTGCTACTCATCCCCGCGCCATGTGCGTCGTGGTGAGTGACCACCCTAGATTAGGCCTACTCCGCCTCAGATCTCGTTGATCAAGCCCACGCCTCTAACACTGCCTCGGCTGATGTCGGCCATGCCAGCTATTCACGCTGTGTTGTTGTGCGCCGCAGATGGGGGTCGTGACCATGCCCACCATTCGCGCTGCATCATTGTGCGTCTGTAGGATCAAGGATAACCGACTAGAGGGGGTGAATAGGAGGTTTTTAAATTCTTTTGTCTAAATCATAATTTTATAGCAAGTATGAACTAATTAAAATTATTTTACACAAATAAGGCCTAAATTCTATAGGTTTCACCAAGGAACCACAAAGATACGTCTTTACAAGATATAATTCTAGCTACACAAGTCAATCCAATAATTGCTATTGTTGTGGGGATGGCCCCCCACCGGTATCCATTCAGCCTGCTGGGCCAAGAGGCCTCAATAAGGCATAATGATATGTGTACCCTTGGAATAGTATCCCATGGTAGGGGTGTTGTTATAATAAGACCTTATGGTCATGTATATACTTCCTTGGATCAATAAGAGAGGGCATGGCTCATTTTCTCATACTCACTCTACTTGTCCCCTCTTCTACTGTTTGGCCCGTAGCCACAACAGTTGGCGCCATTCATGGGGAACGACGAGCAAGCTGCAAGCTTGATAAAAGCAATGGCGCCGAAGAAAGTAACATTAGCGACCAAGCGAAAAAAGAGTATGGCGGCAGCGACTGCTGTGGCCGGTGTGCAAAGGCCGGTGGTCGAAGGCCCGTTAGCCCCATGGCAACGACACATTGACCACGATAGCACTACCGTCGACCATGGCGCCCATGCCACTGTTGTCGATAATGACACCAGCGCAGGCACAGCTGTGGACCTCAATATTCGCATCGACATATCCGCATCTGTGGGGACACTTGTGGATTTAAGATCTAGAATCTCGAGGGATGCCTCTGGATCTATGATCTATTAACATAAGTCAAGTGATTGCCAAATCACTGTCTAAAGCTCGTATGATAGGATTTGCCTATCAAGTGAAAGACTTCACCAAAGGATTCATCATAAGGATGAACACTCCCAACATGTTTACATACCAAAGGATTCATCATAACGAGTCATGAGCATGACATTAGTTAAGTGTCTAAGGGAGAGTGTTGTGATATTATGGTATGTAAACACTTACCTAAACTAAGTGTTCTAATATATTACCAATCTATTTATTTGAGATGCAAGAAAGGCACCCCTCCTACCACTATATAAAGGGGTGGAGGGGTTGCATATTGTACATATATACACACTTACGGACAAGAGCAATAAAGTTGACGTACTGTTAGAACTATATCTTTTATCTATTTCCTACTTTTTGTGTACTTAACCATAGACAACACAACCAATACTTCAACAAAGCCTTCCTGTTTTCTTACTAGGCCTTGGTAAATTTCCCTGTTCCCCAGTCTATTTAATTACACTACTAGTATTAGGAGTAGGAACTAAAGAAATGTTTCTTGTCTTTTTTTTACTAAAGCCATAAGCATCTATTTGCCTGGATTTCCAAGGCCTTGTTTTTTCAGTGGTTGTTGTCTATCTTAGCAATTATTATTTATTAGACTTTAAATCCTAGCCTAAAAAACATTCCCAGAAAAGGAAAATAGTCGCAATTGCCAAACTGCCACGTGGAACATGCTAAGCATCGGCTTTGGCGTTTTTAATTGGTCCCAACTGCAGCACAAGTCGACTTGTTTACTTGGATGTCAGGACGCGCCACGTGGCATCCTCAAAGCAATGGCATCCGCTCGGGCTCTGAAACAAACCAAATTTGCAGAAAATTGAAAATTTCCATTTGAGCTTAATTCCTTGAGTTTCCTAGTCAAATTCTCCTCCTAATTCATGCCCAATTAGCCCAAAAACCCTTGCCAAATCACTGCAATAGCTCACTTTGTGCAATCACTGTTCACGGTCAAATTTTTCACCGCCATCCAGATATTTGCCGCTGCCGTTGCTTCCTTCGCCGCCAAGTTGCTCGATCTCTCTCGCGCCTCCTCGCTGCCACCTTCTCAAGAACTCCCGACTCTCTCGAAGACCACTGGACCGACGTCGCCGAGGCCAAGTCCAATTTGCAACCGCAGGTGATATTTTGGCCGGCGCCTCCTGTGTTGTCTCTCAGCCGACCTAACCCGTCCCAGCAACTTTTGACTGCCGTAACTCATCCCCAAGACACCACTCACCCTACCGACCTTCCACCACCTGGGCGCCCTCACAAGTATCCCGAGCCAACCTAAAAATCTTCCTCCTCGAACCGCCTTAGGCATGCTATAAAAGCCCCAAGCATTCTTCTCGAGACTCAATTCACGCCCCAGAAGCCACCACCGCCCCAATTGATCCTCATCACTCCCATCGCGGCGATCGCAAAAATTTCCACGGTGAGCCCTAAACCGAATTCTTCAATATACCCAATAGAATTCCAATTGCTTCCGTTCATAGACTCCTAAACCCCAGGAACTTGTCCAAGCCATCCCCTTTAGCTCCCGAACCTTCCCTTCCCACCTCCGAGCTCCTTGGCGCGGTCATGGCGCTCCACCGTGGCGAGCTTGTTAGAAGCATCCCCGGTGCAAACCGCCACTAACAAGAGTCCCTGGATCAACCCTAGATGGTTAAACACCCACCAAATTTAGAAATAATAGTCCCTGTAGCTCCCAAGCCATTAAAAACCGAACCGAGTTCCCGAGCTCGCCGCCGGCGATCGCCGCCTCTCCGGCCGCCGCCGACCCCAAAAATGGGTTCCCGGCATCCCCCTGAGTCCATCCATGGTCTCCGTTGGCGTCGCAAGGCCCTGTAGCGCCGTCAGTCGCCGTCGCAAATCTTCCCTGTTTCGGCTACTACAGTGCACGCGGGAGGAAGAAGATGAATAGTGGCCGCCCGGTACTGTAGCATCTGCCCGCGATGAACAGTGATTATCCGCAATGAATAGTAAACAGACCCGTTAAGCCATTTTAAATCCAAAAATGCAAGTTTATACTCTTTTGAACCGTTTCGAGCCCACCAATCCATATTTCAACTCCATTTCACCATTCCAAGCCTCCTAAAAATCCTAAACCCATTTTATTTGGTTTTTCTCGAATTTTATTTATTTATTTATTCCTAGCTCATATCCTTCGAGCGTGGAATTAAATATTGTCTTTTGCTTTGCGCTAGCACGCGACATCGTGAGTCAACCAAGTCAAGGAGAAGCCCTGGATCAAGCTCAAGATCAAGAAATTGAAGAATACGAAATAATTGAAATCGTAAATCCAAGGCAAGTCACATGTTTTTGATCATGTTGATCCTACTTTCCGTTAGTTACTATTTATTCGTATTTTCATTATGCTATTTGTGCAATCGTTATTTTATGTACAAATATTGTTCGAATGACATGCTATTAGTTAATGTCCTACCACAGAAAAAGCCCCGCTTTATTTGATGGTCATATTCACCTTGATAAAACTTAGTAAATAATAAAAGTATTATTAATGTAATCATGTAGTTCAGGATTCACATACTTTTACTATTAAAAGTCTTGACGAGATGTGATATAAAAGACATGAGTTGGCTGAGCCCATCCCAGAATGGGAGTTGAGTTGTGTTGTGAGCAGTGCAGTGGGCACTGGGATGTGAATTTGTATATGAAAAATTAAATTAAAAACCTTGTGCCAAATAAAGAACATGGTGATCGCTCAACCACAAGCGTTGACTTGTCAAACCTGGTTTAGTAGCTGCTCAAATCGATTGAATCTCTAACGGAGTACAAACAGTTGGTATGGAAACGGTAAAACCATACTGAACAACGTTAGATCCTTCCAGGACGGGTAAAGATTCCCGGGTTTGAGTTGAGATCTAACGGGTACCGGAAAGTCGGTATGGAAACGGTAAAACCATATTGGACAACGATAAATTCCCTCAGGACGGGCAAAATATCTAGCCATATCGGTAGATAATGTCTCGCCGTGTCGGCAGACACCCGGGTTTGTGTTGGAGTTTATCGGGTAGAGTTTACATGAAGAGATGAGCAGAAAACGACTGGTTTTCTTAACTCTGTCGCGGGAGTTGAGAAACCTTGTGGGTAAAGTTGGGCAGCTCTGCAGAGTCAATCATTTACAAAGTATTTGAATACATAATACTATGTTTATGGGTGATTCCAATAAGCATGGCGTAAGTAGATTTGGAAAGATGTTGGAAAGAAATTGGAGTTGTGTTGAAAATGTGATTGTGTGAGTTAAGTATAAACCCCCAAATACCCTAAGTTTATGAATTAATGTTTCAAGTTTAAAAAGCAAAGTGTTTACAAACAAAATTGCATCCACATAAAATAATAACCTACCCCACTTCATGGCAATCTGCATGTAGTTAAATAGTATTTCACATGTGACTTGTTGAGTACGGTTGTTTGTACTCACGCTTGCTAAAATCATTAAACAGAAAGTGCTTGTCAAGATAATGAAGGAGTTTCTGAAGACGATGCAGAATTCTACGAAATAGACGACGCCGAGTGTTAGAGTTTATTCTACACTCAGGCCTGCCTGTGGAGTTTCTTTTGGTAATGTATCTTTGGGTTGTACGCCCTTTTATGTAAAACTTGGCTGCTAAGCTTTACTTTTGTAATAAATTTTGCTTTTATGTTTAAGCATACTTTGGCAATGGTGCACATTCTTCTATAGTACTCGCAATTTGAACAATCCGGCGATTATGAGGTTAACCTACGCTCCAGTAAATGGGGTTGTTCTGAGAATGGTATCAGAGCTAGTTTGCTTGACTGTAGGATAAACCCTAAGTGATAATAGGATTATTTATAGAATTTTAATTCAAAAATATCAAAAGAGTTTACATAAAATATAAGTATTACTGCTGTCCTCTCTCTCCTAAATGCTATTTCATCTATCCTAGAATTTTTAGTTTGGCTGAATTTTGTTTTTGAAAATGGATTTACATCTATCCTTATCTAACCTCAAAATATCCATTTGTGTAGTTGTGTAGATCACGATAAAATAGAAGTGCCCCTTTAGTAGAAATTTCTTTGTGTGTAACACAAGTTGTAATACATTACCTCATATGTATGGTATGTGTTCAGCTTGTAAAGATAAATGAAAACTATGTTGTTTGCTATCTCTTAATTTGTTTGCAAATAATATCTGATATCTTATCCTTCTCAAAATTTTATCTTCCTCAATTCGCCTTAACTCATCTTGTTCAATCTACTCTCGCCTGTGATTCTAGACTCTTACCCGTCTATCTAATCTTATGAAAAATCGCTGCAGAACCAACTCCAAAAACCCAAACGGTTAAGATGGCAGAAAATGGATCTCATGGCCAAGGTAGCCCACGAGTAGAGGAAGTCAATCAAAGTGGCACAGCAGAAGCAAGACAAGCCCCTGACCCACAGACCAGTTTGGCAGATGTTCTAGCAAGGGTGGAACAAAACCAATCCCAAAGTGAATGAATCAAAAGACAATGATGGAGGTACTAGCCAAAGTCTTGGAGCAGAGCGACAACACGAGAAGCGGCAATGATGGAAATGCGACAAGAATCACGTCGGGATTTACTACCAATAATGAAGGAGCACAAATCACATCTAAGTGGTCAGACTTTCGGAAGACAAAACCTCCGACTTTCTCATCCTCTCCGGACCGATAGAAGCGGATGATTGGATCCGAGACATCGAAAGGAAGTTAAATCGCATGCGATTATACGGATAAAGAGAAAACTTTGTATGCCTCTCATCAACTGCAAGGACCAGTTGCTACATGGTGGATGAACTATCAAGTCATGCGTGAAAATCAAGAAATATCATGGAAGGAATTTAAAGAATCATTTCACCAAGCCCATGTTCCCACTTGGAGTTGTAGAAGCAAAGCGGCGCGAGAATTTCGCACTAAAGCAAGGAAAGCGACGATAAAGAATGGAATATCTTCACGAATTTAACCATCTTGCTCGCTATGCCCCAGACGATGTCAAAAATGAAGCAAAGAAGATGGAGCGATTTAGAGAAGGATTGCAGATATCTCTAAAACATCATATCTCAGCAATGGACTTTAAAGATTTATCTAGTATGGTGAATAAATTAATTATGTCTCAAGAAACAAGAGATGAATTAAGGAAGGTCCGAAAAAGAAAGAGAGAACAGGAAGCATTAGCATCAAAAGCATCCAGAAGGAGAATAGTATTGTCACCTCGAACCAGACCACAAAAACAACAAGTAACAACCACATCAAGACCCCAGTACATTGCCATACCAAGATCACAGTCCACAGCAATACGGTGCTATACTTGTGGAGGAAGTCATTACCAGCGAAATTGCCCACACAAGATGGACATGTGTCATCACTGCGGACAGTTAGGTCATTTTAGAGAACAATGTCCAAAGCAAGGATTGCCTTCTGAAGTGGCAAAAATACAAGTTAGAAATCAAGCTCAACCGGTCACATCTGCATCACAGTCTAAAGCATCAAAAGGCTACTTAAAAAGAAAACCAATGATACTTCAAGGAAAAATAAATCATATCCTAGATACAGCAGCAACAGGAGATACAAGCGTCATTATGGGTAGGTTCACTTGAAGCCCTCACCAGCTTTAATTAACTCAAGTTGTGTCTTGTTTCTTTGATCTCTATTGGAAAAGAGTATTGTACAAAAGTCCTAAGCTTTTGAATCCTAAAAGCAGTAGAGATTTTACTTTGGATATGCTACCCGAACATGACAAAGAGGCAGAACATCGGACTTCATAAAATCCCACTACAGAAAATACAATGGATAAAACGACTTGGGACAAAGAATTGCATATGCAAATGAACTTTTCCAACTCGTTCCCGAATCTCGAGGACGAGATTCTTTTTAAGGGGGTAGGTTGAAACAAACCAAATTTGCGTAAAATTGAAAATTTCCATTTGAGCTTAATTCCTTGAGTTTCCTAGTGAAATTCTCCTCCTAATTCATGCCCAATTAGCCCAAAAACCCTTGCCAAATCAACGCAATAGCTCACTTTGTGCAATCACATTCACGATCAAATTTTTCACCGCCATCCAGATATTTGCCGCCGCCGTTGCTTCCTTCGCCGCCAAGTTGCTCGATCTCTCTCGCGCTCCTCACCGCCACCTTCTCTCAAGAACTCCCGACCTCTCTCAAGACCTGGACCGACGCGTCGCTCGAGGCCAAGTCCAATTTGCAACCGCAGTGATATTTTGGCCGGCGCCTCTGTGTTGTCTCTCACCGACCTGACCGCCCCAAAGAACTTTTGATCGCCGTAACTCATCCCCAAGACACCACTCACCCTACCGACCTTCCACCGCCACCTGGACGCCCTCCGAAGTATCCCGAGCCAACCTAAAAATCTTCCTCCTCGAACCGCCTTAGGCATGCTATAAAAGCCCCAAGCATTCTTCTCGAGACTCAATTCACGCCAGAAGCCACCACCGCCCCAATTGATCCCTCATCACTCCCATCGCCGCGATCGCAAAAATTTCCCACGGTGAGCCCTAAACCGAATTCTTCAATATACCCAATAGAATTCCAATTGCTTCCGTTCATAGACTCCCTAAACCCCCAGGAACTTGTCCAAGCCATCCCCTTTAGCTCCCGAACCTTCCCCTTCCCCACCTCCGAGCTCCTTCGCCGGGTCATGGCGCTCCACCGTGGCCAGCTTGTTAGAAGCATCCCCGGTGCAAACCGCCACTAACAAGAGTCCCTGGATCAACCCTAGATGGTTAAACACCCACCAAATTTAGAAATAATAGTCCCTGTAGCTCCCAAGCCATTAAAAACCGAACCGAGTTCCCGAGCTCGCCGCCGGCGATCGCCGCCTCTCCGGCCGCCGCCGACCCCAAAAATGGGTTCCCGGCATCCCCCTGAGTCCATCCATGGTCTCCGTTGGCGTCGCAAGGCCCTGTAGCGCCGTCAGTCGCCGTCGCAAATCTTCCCTGTTTCGGCTACTACAGTGCACGCGCGGGAGGAAGAAGATGAATAGTGGCCGCCCGGTACTGTAGCATCTGCCCGCGATGAACAGTGATTATCCGCAATGAATAGTAAACAGACCCGTTAAGCCATTTTAAATCCAAAAATGCAAGTTTATACTCTTTTGAACCGTTTCGAGCCCACCAATCCATATTTCAACTCCATTTCACCATTCCAAGCCTCCTAAAAATCCTAAACCCATTTTATTTGGTTTTTCTCGAATTTTATTTATTTATTTATTCCTAGCTCATATCCTTCGAGCGTGGAATTAAATATTGTCTTTTGCTTTGCGCTAGCACGCGACATCGTGAGTCAACCAAGTCAAGGAGAAGCCCTGGATCAAGCTCAAGATCAAGAAATTGAAGAATACGAAATAATTGAAATCGTAAATCCGCAAGGCAAGTCACATGTTTTTGATCATGTTGATCCTACTTTCCGTTAGTTACTATTTATTCGTATTTTCATTATGCTATTTGTGCACTGTTATTTTATGTACAAATATTGTTCAGAATGACATGCTATTAGTTAATGTCCTACCACCCGAAAAAGCCCTGCTTTATTTGATGGTCATATTCACCTTGATAAAACTTAGTAAATAATAAAAGTATTATTAATGTAATCATGTAGTTCAGGGATTCAGCATACTTTTACTATTAAAAGTCTTGACGAGATGTGATATAAAAGACATGAGTTGGCTGAGCCCATCCCAGAATGGGAGTTGAGTTGTGTTGTGAGCA
This sequence comes from Dendrocalamus sinicus, assembly GCA_036346575.1. Lineage (NCBI taxonomy): Eukaryota > Viridiplantae > Streptophyta > Magnoliopsida > Poales > Poaceae > Dendrocalamus > Dendrocalamus sinicus. Next base: position 587,025 of record CM070660.1, on the reverse strand, counting down.
GTGCAGTGGGCACTGGGATGTGAATTTGTATATGAAAAATTAAATTAAAAACCTTGTGCCAAATAAAGAACATGGTGATCGCTCAACCACAAGCGTTGACTTGTCAAACCTGGTTTAGTAGCTGCTCAAATCGATTGAATCTCTAACGGAGTACAAACAGTTGGTATGGAAACGGTAAAACCATACTGAACAACGTTAGATCCTTCCAGGACGGGTAAAGATTCCCGGGTTTGAGTTGAGATCTAACGGGTACCGGAAAGTCGGTATGGAAACGGTAAAACCATATTGGACAACGATAAATTCCCTCAGGACGGGCAAAATATCTAGCCATATCGGTAGATAATGTCTGGCCGTGTCGGCAGACACCCGGGTTTGTGTTGGAGTTTATCGGGTAGAGTTTACATGAAGAGATGAGCAGAAAAACGACCTGGTTTTCTTAACTCTGTCGCGGGAGTTGAGAAACCTTGTGGGTAAAGTTGGGCAGCTCTGCAGAGTCAATCATTTACAAAGTATTTGAATACATAATACTATGTTTATGGGTGATTCCAATAAGCATGGCGTAAGTAGATTTGGAAAGATGTTGGAAAGAAATTGGAGTTGTGTTGAAAATGTGATTGTGTGAGTTAAGTATAAACCCCCAAATACCCTAAGTTTATGAATTAATGTTTCAAGTTTAAAAAGCAAAGTGTTTACAAACAAAATTGCATCCACATAAAATAATAACCTACCCCACTTCATGGCAATCTCGCATGTAGTTAAATAGTATTTCACATGTGACTTGTTGAGTACGGTTGTTTGTACTCACGCTTGCTAAAATCATTAAGCAGAAAGTGCTTGTCAAGATAATGAAGGAGTTTCAAGACGATGCAGAATTCTACGAAATAGACGGCGCCGAGTGTTAGGGTTTATTCTACACTCAGGCCTGCCTGTGGAGTTTCTTTTGGTAATGTATCTTTGGGTTGTACGCCCTTTTATGTAAAACTTGGCTGCTAAGCTTTACTTTTGTAATAAATTTTGCTTTTATGTTTAAGCATACTTTGGCAATGGTGCACATTCTTCTATAGTACTCGCAGCTGAACAATCCTGGGCAGTTGCGAGGTTAACCTACGCTCCCAGAAATGGGGGTTGTTACCGGCCCGGGCCAGCGATGTGCCGGTGCCACTTGTTTCATAATCAAATTGTTGTGCTATGCTCTAGGCAATTGTCGTGCTCATCACGAATTACAGAGACTCCGGTGGTAATTCCTTGGTTTCAACCGCCGACAAATTGTTTGGAATGAAATCACCTTAGTTTAACAGACTTAGACTCTATTCATTTCGGTTTAAACTTCTGATTTCTAGTTTATTTTTTACTATTCCTAAATATCGTCTTTTTCTAACTTTTTGGCTTTTTTGAGCTTTTTTACCGATTCTTTTTTCATTATTCGTTTTTATTGTCTGTAATTGACTAACCTATTTTTTATTTTAAAATTTTTAAATTTAATTACGATAAATAAGTCACAATCAGCTACAGTGTAATTTTAGCTAGCTATAGTACAATTTTAGCTATGAAATATTTTTTCAGTCGAAATAAGCGAGCTGTTAAAATCTAAATGATCGTCATAGTCTGAATAATTCGGAACTGAAAGTGTAAAATGCAGTAAACCATAGCAAACACCGATCAAGTGCAGAACTTGCAAAAACCATGCGATCCATTTCTCCCCTGTAAGTTCGGTTTACGACATTTTGCATGGCAAGTGATCTGTGGTCCTTTAACTTCTGCTTCCTGTCTTATATTTGGCACATCAAACTTTTAACTGCATGCAAATCTTCCTTTCCATCAGAGTCTGACCAATGCAACCTCAAGGGACATGTCAATAATAGAAGTAACATCTGAACCAGGGGCGGATCTAGCGGTGGGGCGGGGGGCTCGAGCCCCCCTACCGCTACCGGACCCTTGGAGCCCCTCTAAATTTTTAGCCATGGATGTATAATATAGAAGGAGCTAAGGTCAAGCTGAAGGTACTTCAGCCCCTCCAAAAATTTTTTCTGGATCCATCACTGATCTGAACAAACAAAAGATTGTACAGCAGGTACCAATAATCGATACAGCATTGAGCTTTTGTGAATGGACCAAACAATTTGTCCTTCACAACTTAACAACGAAGGCGTCCCTGCAGACTTGTGGGAGCCATGACAATAACTCGCAAGTACCAACAGGACTTGTCACTGTGGTTTGGTCCATCGATCTGCTGAACCTGCTTGGCAGCTTAGTTCCAACTTCATCTTAAATGTTACTACTACTAAGGCATTACTTATTTCGGCTTGAGGTCCTAATTTCTGACTTATTTTTTACTATTCATAATTTTGTCTTTTTCTAGATTTTTGGTTTTTTTATAGTTTTTTTGCCGGTTCTTTTTTTTATTCGTTTGCATTACACGTGATGGGCTAACCTATTTTCCTATTTTTAAAATTTTAAATTTTAATTATATGAAATAAGCCATCATCAGCTACCGTGTAATTTTAACCAGCTACAATGCAATTTTAGTTATAAACCACTAAATTTCAGCCCAAATGAGCGGACTGTAAAACGTCCCGCATGCATTTTTAGCAGTGCTCTGGTACAAAGATGTCATAATTACCATCATTAGCAGATAAGCTTGTTAGGAATTTTGCTTCCAAGAGGGACATTATCTTCTCGTCCATCTGGCCTCTGATTGGGCCAGGACAGATGTGTGATTCTTCAAGGCAAAGGTGAAAGATGCTGTTTGATACAACGGAAACCGATGGATAAACGAGCCAAAAATATGATGGTGGCAACTGGATATGCAATTGACAGTACGCAGGTACACTTGACAAAACTGTGATATGCTCTTTCATCATTGCATTTTGCAAGACACAGTAAGGCATTCTTCAGCACCGGCGGATCTAAGATCAAAATGAAATGAAAGGTGCTTACAGAACCTTGGTTTTCTTTAACCTCTAAACCCCACTCCCTTTCTAATAGCCGATGGATATCAGTTCTAAGGGGCATCTAGGGTTAAGGGTTTGCTCCCGCCCCTGTTCTCCGGTAGGCCAGTAGACAGCACATATAGTTGGTTTCGTCAGTAAGTAGCATCTTAAATTACCAAGTGCTTTGCTAATGGAAACATAAGGAATTTCATGCGTATGGTACAAATTCCTTGTCTGATTTTCATTGTTCATGGAAGCAAAAGACGCAGCCCACCATGCATTAGATGCTGTCCTGTGACCTGGACGTACCGGTACTGTTTGCCACTCCATTTCGAGTAGCATCTTTTCCATATCTGGTGGGAATGGATTCCTCTTCCCTCGGCTACACTTCGAAGATATAAACAAACAAAATAGCTTCTTTATCATCTTTTTAAATCAACTTACTAATATTCAATTCGTTTGAACAAACACTTACATTAGAACTAAAAAGCTATCTACTGCCGTTGAAAAGCACTAGTAAGAAAAAGTTACCCTTGAACCAGTCAGTTTCTACCCTGAAACTCAACATTTTTCAGGAACATTTGGGTACTTTGTGTCAGATGACCTTATCCAAAACAGTTATTGACAACAGATACGGAGCTCCTTCCGCTGACGGCTCCTCCATTGACCAACCAGTCGTGCAGGACCTACCGTGTCCATTGCGAGTCATCCAACTGCAGAACTGTAAGGAAGAAACAGTAGATGATACTAGTACTATACTGCATTTTTTTTATACGACAGTAAGCACTTCCTCTGCGAACTTTTTTCGTCTTGACATATAAAAACCGGTTTTGTTCTTTAAGCCTTGTAAGACATATATATGTCCAAATTCCACGTGATAATTGAAGTCTCGTATAAAAATAGGTTTCCTTGCTGCTCATTGGCAACCTTTGAGCCGCATCCCTCACATTTTCCATTCTACGTAGCTTCTCTATATCTTTCGAGATGCTAGGTCTATGCACCGAACAACAAATTAGGACTACTCAGTTGTAGTATCATGTGCGTCGACAACTTTTTTATAGGGTGCCGACAAATGTCTAAACTGCATGTTGTGGTTATTAACCAAACAGAGAGAGAGAGGTATGATAGTGGAGAGTTAGGTGAGCAATACTTAGGGTTTCCCCTATAGCATGTATCTATATATATATATTCATATGGGTAGTGTTTTTACAGTGGTATCCTTACATTTTAGTATCCCTCTTAGGGGTATTTATGTCATTATTCATATCCTACTTTGAGTCTTACAGTCTTCTAATAGTCCGACTGGGTTTAGATGGGGCCACCTCTCCAACACTGTAATTTCTATTTCTTTAGAAAACTATAATAATTATTATGGAGATGAACTTGTACCTTACTAGTGGTAGCAAACAGCAACGGAGCACACGTTTGGCTTGTGCAGTAGAGTACTATTTCAGACACAGACAACAGCATCCCAAACAGAAAGCCCAAAACAGCTTCTTTTGTGACTAACGAGCCCCCCTTGGGTGGGCCCAGTGGGGGTACCAGCTTCTTTTGTGATTATGTGCCTCCCTTGGGTGTGCTCCTCACTGCTGCCACACTCTCCTTCTCTGATGCACTCACTCTTCACCTCTTGTCCTCTACCAAAAATTAAAAAGAAATTCATTCTAAAAATTCAGCGAAGCCTAGAGCCGTAGCCCCACGCCGAATTCGTATCGGTTTCTGTTTCTCCTTCTAATTAGAAAAATCAATATAAATATATGATTTTTTAAAGCAATTTCTTACTTCTCTTACTATCGTCTCACCCTGAAGATAATGCAAGGATCATAGATATATCATGTACCTCCACTTCTCTCGCTCGCATCACGTCCACTTATCTCTTCCTCACTTTGTCTACCATTTGCCATTTTGCCTCCTCTCTAAAAGCTAATTCTTTCAGCTATTACTATTTATTTTTAGCTAAAAGTCATAAGCCATAGTCAGCAAAACCCAATATGAACGCTTCCTTATTAAGGATCTTTTGTATTGATTTTTATTGATGATTTATAGCTAAAAAAGTGGTTTTTAGAAGAAAAAATAAGATGAAACCATACAACTATACAAGTGTTGTGAAAAGTGGAAATTTGGACGTTTCTAGCACTGTTGATACCCAAAATTCCAAAAATAGCCGCGTTGAAAACACAATTCCAAAAATAGCCCCCAAACGACCGCACGATTAACGGCAACGCGACACGTGTCCAGTGGTGCGGCCGGGGAGCGCACCACACCTGAGTGGTGCGGTCCCCGACCGCACCACACCCCCGCCGTACATGCCACGTAGATGGTGCGGTGCCGCACCGCACCACTCCCCTAATGGTGCGGCACCACACCGCACCACTCCGCCGTGGGTCCCACCCCCCCGGTTAGGGTTACGGTTTGCACGGGTAGGATTTTAAATCAAGTTATTTTTGTATGCATTTGTAAAGATAATTTTTTAAATAAAAATTTATGTGTATATATGAAATGATGTGTAAAAAAATATGAATTTGAAGTGGAGTCCACTTTATCGCTTGTGTAATTAGTTGTGCAATTTTGAAAATTAAAAATATTGGTTGGTAGAGTACTGAACGAAATTTGTGTGAAGTAACGATTAGTGTTTTTGTGATTTTCCTATATTGCTGACCGTGAAAAATGTGTTGAAGTGACAATAACAAATTTCGATCATGGTATATTGTTTTATTGGAAGCAATTTAAAGAAAAATTTTTCGAGCACAAATGTGATATGAACAATTGGAGGAAATGAAGGAAAGTGATATTGAACATGTATGATTATAAGTTTTGTTAATTTTGTAGTTGTGAATCAGAAAAAAATTTGAAAAAATTGTAAAACAAGTTTATGTTGATTATATGTTGTAGATGCATAAAAAATTTGGGTAAAATTTTTTTAGGAACGATTGTGCGTAGAACGATCGATATATAAAGTGGTAAGTGAATTTTAGGGTTTGGTATGTTTTAAGGGTTTGCAATCCGCGTCATGTTTGTATGTTTTGTCAATTTTGTAGTTATAAACTGCGTAAAAATAAGATAAAGTTGTAATAGAAGTTTATGTTCAATGTAAGTTGTAGATGCATAAAAAATTTGGGTACATTTTTTTAGGAACGATTCGATACATAAAGCGGTAAGTGATGTGACCAGTGGCATGTGGCATGTGTGGAACTCAGACTTCTAATGTTCGAATTCCACCACTAGTCCTAACATGCATGCCTTAGGGAAATAACTTGCTAGGTCTATTACATCATGGAATGCGAAAATACGAGATATTAAACATCATAATACAGATTGGGAGTAACATGTCGCGTAGATTTTTATTACATGCATAACATATAGCATGATATGCGACTAACCCACCCAAGCCGCCAGACGACTCCTCTGTGTGGACCGGGGCCACTTTCCCTTCCTTGCCCGCTCGGCATTGAACTCCTCTCCGGCCTCTTTTGCCTTAGCCGCACTTCCCTCTTTCTCTCGCGCTCCATCTCGCGAGCCTCCCGCCCGCACGCGTGCACGCTTCAAGATGAGCTTGCGTCTCGCGGCAGATACGCAGGTGTGCTCGTGCTTGCGCGCTCCTCCTCCAAACAACTCCTTCTCCTTTGTGACATTCCACTCCTCAAGTCAAGGGTCCATTGGTCCTCGTGGTGGATCTCAAGATCGATCCATTTGCGGTAGCCACACAGGGCTCCGAGACCGTAAATACATTGGAGATATTGTTAGTGCGTTTGTGAAGGAGACAAGGTAGGGAAAATGGTGCATGTGGTCGCACGCATTGCCGATAGGTTGCGGTGTCAAAGCGGCGGTTGGGGTAGTCACTGGAGTAGTTTGCGCAACCCCAGGAACGCATACCTAGACTGATGCGGTGCTTAGACTTGAAGAACTTGCACACGTCCCCGCACCAACAAAGGGGAGGTGTCTCCCTCGTGGTAGTTGTGGCGAACGCCGGTGGGGACGTCCGGATTGGGTTGTTGGTACGCGGCGCTCTGGGGACCTTTCATCGTAGCACGATGGGCTTGTTCTACCCGGGCTCATCGCTCTTATTTTCTCATCGCGTGCGGCATCGCGGTCGCGGTGACCGTGCTATGTCACGGGTCTCCTTCCAATCCTTCACCATCTTGTCCCATTGCTTCTTCTTGCCTTTGTCCATCCCGGTTGGGTGAGGGTGAGGGAAGCGCGATGTAGTATGGGATTTGGATGGGCAATGTTCATTGGGAAATGGAATGCATACGAATATATAGGGTTGTTTTGTCTCTACTGCACGCCTAAAGCTGGTCCGCGTGGTGGTAGCAAAGTGAGTAAAGATGGGAGTGCTGCGGTATCACCGAAAAAGGTCCCGCTTTGTATACGAACTCGAGCAAAGTGGCTCGAATTGTCATCTCGGTGAGCAAAGCCGACTGTTGTTGTCATGTCACCGAGAACAAATGCCCTCTTTAGTACCGCCAACGCCAAAGCCGGCATGTTTTGTCGTCGCGACCGAGTAAAGCCGGGCCGCTTTGTCATGTCATCGCGCAAAGTGGCATCTTTTGTCATCTCACCGAGCAAAGCTGCCCGCTTTATCATGTCATCGCGCAAAGTGGCGCTTTTGTCATCTCACCGGTAAAGCCGCCGTTATGTCTTGTCATTTGGGCAAAGCCGCATCTTTTGTCATCTCACCGAGCAAAGCTGCCCGTTATGTCATGTCTCGCCCAAAGTGGCATCTTTTGTCATCTCATCGCCCAAAGTGGCATCTTTAGTCATCTCACCGAGCAAAGCCGGCATATTTTGTCATTTCACTGCGAAAAGCTGTCCTGTGTCATCTCTTTGAACAAAGCTGCCCCGTGTTGTCATGTCTCTGAGCAAAGATGGCCTCTTTTGTCTGAGCGAGAGAGGCAACGAGGAGGTCGTGAATATAGGTAGCTCTTATGATCCCACATGTTGCTGCGCGAACCCGAGCTGCATATGTGCATGCCACTACCACGACGGCCAGCCACGTCCGAGACGGCCCCCTCAGCAATTCTCCATGTGGGTGCCACGAGGCTCGTTTGGCATGTAGGTAACGAGGGTTATGGTTGTGTCGTATTTTAGTTCATGTATGTGTTGGCTGTACTACTTTCCGTAAATTGTTGGGTGTACTACTTTCCATAAATTATGTATGTGCAATGTATGTGTTGTAAGTGCGTGACGCCTTCATGTTATGTGGCCTCTTTCCGTAACGATGTAATGTGCAATGTTGTTAAGAATGCGATGGATTGGTGGTTATGTTCGTGGAGTTGTTATCACAAGTCCCAAAAAATGCAATATTGAGCAAAGATGCCTCATTTTGTCATCCCACTGGGCAAAGGTGGCATGTTTTGTCATGTGAATGCGGAAAGCTGGCCTCTTTTGTCATGTCACCGCGGAAAGCTAGCCCGTTTTGTCAAGTCACTGGGCAAAGCTGTCCCGTTTTGTCATATCCCATTGTGTGAACTCCCCAAGTCTCGTGGAGCCTCCCTCCACGGCCCCCGCTTCAGCCTGCTCAAGACGCCTGACATGCCTGCTGGTCTCCTGATCAAGGCGGCTCCACAGGGCATTGAACCGTCTTCGGTTACGCATACAAAGTTTTTTAAACATCTTCATTAGTTCCTTGCTATGGAACCTTCTGTGGAAGTTTGCCGCAAGATGCCTCATGCACCACCGGTTCTTCATGTCATTCCACTGGTACGGAGGCTGTGTCCCGTTCTGCATGGTTCGCATTGCAGACAACAAGCCTGCATTGCGGTCTGAGATAACACACACATCGGGCCGATCTTGTACAACGGCCGCTTCACATTGACAAGGAACCACAGCCCGACTTTCCGTACTCTCATTCTCTACTATTGCAAATGCCACCGAGTAATCGGTCATTTGCGTCACGCAACCGCGGTCGAGATTGTACCCTTGTATTTGCGGATAGGAATGTGCCGCCCATCGTTAGCACCGGACGGCACCACTTGAAGCCTTCTATTGCCCGATGGAAAGCCGAACACTCTGTCAAGCACAAAACAATTCGCCCTTCCGTCTCATGAACCCGCCGCACTTGTTAATGAACGTGGATCGGGTTTGCCGCTGCAATCGACACAACAATCTCGGGACCAGATCATATGCCTCCTCATATGTCCCGAACATACCCGCAGATACCTTCTGCTTCCCCGCCACACCTTCTTGTAGCTCACAAAGAAACCCCACCGTGTTCGCTACCTCCGCCATGAGAACCTTGGGAGTAATGGATACATTTGCAACCACAAGATGCCTTATCACCTCTCCAACATATGACGACGTCATGTTGCGGTGCCTAGGTAGCGGCGCGCAAGCTCACAAGTGTGATCGTTCAGCACCGTTATCCGGAAGTCCGTGGCGGCGCTCTCAACCATCTGCGCACGGACCTTGCCAGGCAGGAGCCGCCCACACACTTCACAATGTAGGTGTCGGGTTGGACTGTGCACCCGATATGTCCGGTGATGTTGACGGCGTATGTGGCAATAGCTTGCTGTGCAACACTCTTGTTACGGAAGATCGCCTACAACGAAGTGCGCCTTCATTGAATCCCCACTCGCCTCCTCGCGCGTGTGGCGAACTAGGGATTCCGCTGCGATGTCGTCCAACTGGACGGCACGCACGCACCCTCCGTGGTTACAACACCACCTACCACACCTCCCATTGTAGGTTCCCCTTCTTCCTCCTCTCCCGAACTCTCTGTTTCCACATCGTCCTCCTCCTCACTTTCCTCGCACTGGTTCTCAAGGTACTCGTGATACCAACACGCGCGCCCACCACCTCTTGGCACCTTCGTTCGGCTGAAAATTCTCCGCGCCTCCGCAGTCCCCATCTCCCATTGACTCATAGCCTCCTTCTCCTTCACCAAAGATCTTCATGACCGCCGGAGAGTAATGCACGCTCTACATCTCCGCCAGCACCACCAGAGCCACCCATGACGGATGATTCTATCCTCTCCACGAATTGAACATACACCATTGGCTTGCCATATATCAATGCGTCTGGGTTGCACACGACCTCCATGTAGTTCGCCCATGAAGCGTCGCTCGTCACCTTTATAAGTTGCCACATTGTATCCCCTGCAGCACCTCCAACTGTGGCATACACTGCCTCGATCCGTAATTTGTTCCTTGCGGTGTCCCGATCGAATCCGAACGCACGCATCTCCGTAGCTCCAACGGGCTCATGGTGTTCAGATTGCGTGCGGATCACGATCCGGTCACAATTATTCAGTCCGCCTGCGTGCGGCCCGCCCCGCATCGAGACCACTTCCATAGAACACGAACAAGTCTTGGATGTCACCCATGGCGTACCTAACATAAGCCCAAACTGAACCCTCTTAGTATATATCACGAGCAACAATTGTACCATCACACGACGTAGCTACCGCCTACCGGATACAACCGTAATATTTTCATCCGAATTTCGTTGTTCTAACTATCCCATACAAATATGAATGGTTCTTTTTATTTGCAAATGTAATTTTTAATTAATTTACTGAGTGCCTTAATCTATGCGATACATAAATTACAATTTCTCCAAATTTCTCTCCTAATTTCTATTATTATTGTTCTACTTAATTAACCAACCAACCACTCAATTCTCATCATTTTTAACTTCTTAATTCTTATGTAAATTAAACATCTACATTTTTCTCTAATCTTTCATTTGTGGAAGCACGCTCTCTCGAACATGCACAACAAGATCTAATATTATTCAAATGATTTTGGCTACAACAATGAGTACATGACAATAAAAGCAGTACCTACTAGCGCAGTGTGCTTTCGTTTTTTTCCATAATCTCTAATTCATGGAAGCAAGCTCTCACAAATATGCATGCATACCAAGATCTACTATCCTTGAGTGATTTTTGCTACAAGAATGACTAAATATTAATACAAATAAAACCTCACGCAAGTAGCCCTTACGACTACCAGAGTGCTTCACAATGACATCAATGAAATCTAGCTAAAATCTTTACAACAAAGAAGACAAAAATTCTTTACATAAAATATAAAATACAATATGCTACAACTACAAATATTTTTTCAAATAAATGGAATACACTACAACCACAAACAACTTTTAACATTACAGTGGACAACAATAACGCATAATTTCTTCACATAAATTATAAAATACAACACGATAATTACATAAAATATAGACATATGGAGAACGTTTACAGAACGTTTACGCTAATTACAGGCTAATCACTATGATTAAATTACAGATGCATTGAGATGATATTTACCTCTTCTTGAAGCTCACGAGACGATCTACAACTTTCTCACTTGCGCAAAATTCAGATCCCTTCCAAAATTACTCCAAATCCTGTGTTTTCCGCTCTTCTTGCCTTCGCTATCGGCTCCTCTCTTCCGCTCTCTCTTGCTTGTCGCTTCTCTGTCTACCACAAATGCAAAAGATTGAAGTCTTCCAACGCAGCTCTCCCTTTGTATCGCGAGATACACTGCGTTCGAGTAGGGCGCTCTCACTTCGACACATCGCATGTAAGAAATAAAGAAATGCGAGGAATCGGTGCATGCAAAGACGGGCGAGGGAATCGCGGTGCTTTCGGTGGGATGGGACCGGAGGAAAATGGTGAGCGGCGGAGACACCGAGTGGTGCGCTCTGGGGCCGCACCACTTGCGGTGTCGTGCGCGCCCGGAGGGCGCACCACCGCCCTGATGTGACGGCGGGGTGTGGTGCGGTCGGGGACCGCACCACTCAGTGTGGTGCGCTCCCGCCGCACCACCGACACGTGTCGCGTTCCCGTTAATCGTGCGGTCGTTTGGGGTTATTTTTGGAATTGTGTTTTCAACGCGGCTATTTTTGGAATTTTGGGTATCAACAGTGCTAGAAACGTCCAAAATTCTGAAAAGTGGAGAGTCTACAGAGCAAGAGAAGTAAACTTTTTTTTTAAAAAAAAGTTAACTGTTTAAATTGATTCCTAGCAACTCTAAAAAGAAGACAAAGTGAAAGCCAGTACAAACAGGGTGCAGCTCCATGTTTCGATGGCAAGCTCCGCTCCGTCTCCTCCCTCTAGAGCCTCTGCTCCTCCTGCCCTTTTAGGCCCGCCCCCCACCACTACTAGCCTTCAGTGGCCAGACCCCCCCTCTTGTGGCAATCCTAAATTAATGCTGTCATCTGCCTCTCTTGCTTCTCACACCAGATTCTGATCTGGTCTGGTCCCTTGCTGAGTGAGGTAAAAGAAGCAAGAACTGCACCCACCCCTCTCTTCCCCCCCTGTTGCTTGCAAGATCCTCCCTTCCTTGGCATGCTCCAAGATTTCTTCTTTCCACTGTCGTCGGCTCGATCGATTGAGCCAGTACTTGCTGTTCTTTCCATTTCCAATCTTGCGAGCTTTTTGTTTTTTGACATGTTGTGTGCATTTATTTCAATCTTTGCAGCTGATCGCACCGCGTAGGGGGTAGCCGACTCTGGTGTGCGTGGATGGGAGTTCAGACAATGTCGTCCCACGGCGGCGGCGGAGCCCTCTCGCGGCAGGGGTCGTTGTACAGCCTCACGCTCAACGAGGTGGAAAGCCACCTGGGCGAGCCTCTGTGGAGCATGAACCTGGACGACCTCCTGCGCACGGTGCTCCCCGCCGCCGAGCCGCACGCCGCTGGGGCGACGGCGGGCAAGAAGACGGTGGACGAGGTGTGGCGCGACATTCAGAGCGCCAGCCTCGGCCGGCAGCCGACGATGGGCGAGATGACGCTGGAGGACTTCCTCTCGCGCGCCGGGGTGGTCGTCGACGGCGCCGACGGCGGCGGGGCCTGCATCGGCGGCGCGCATTGGCTGCAGCAGTACCAGCCGCCACAGCAGTACGTGGGGCGGCCCGTGCCGCGGCCGCTCGGGGTGGGCGCCGGGCCGGTGCTGGACGCCGTGTACCGCGACGGGCACGGGGGAGGAGGCGGCGGCGGGGTCGGGGGGTTCCTCTCGCAGTTGGGCGGGCGGAAGCGCGGCCCGGCGGCGGCTAGCGGGGACAGCGTGGTGGAGAAGACGGTGGAGCGGAGGCAGAAGCGAATGATCAAGAACCGCGAGTCCGCGGCGAGGTCCCGGGCCAGGAAGCAGGTGCGGTTTCATCGTATTTACGAGTCCTTACCCCAAAACATCGCTGCGTTTCACGGATTTGTAAGTTTGCCGTGCGTGTGGTGCTGCAGGCGTACACGAACGAGCTCGAGAACAAGATCTCGCGGCTGGAGGAGGAGAACAAGCGTCTCAGGGAGCAGAAGGTAAAAATAACATATATGCTTCTCTTCTTGCTTAGTCTCGTGATGGTTTCATATGAGCTTCTGTGCAGCTCATTGTGGTTTGAAGGATGTAATTTACAACCTCAGTAAGCAAGTCATTTTCTAATCAAAACCAAACTAGAAAGATGCTACCTTTGTTTACAAGATGTAGGCTCCAAATAGCTTCCTATGGATGCTTACCGGAGAGAGAGGTGGTAATGGCTGATAGCATTAGCTCCTGGTATGTAAGTAGTATGATATTACTAAATTGGAGTATTTTAGCACATTGAGATTGTGGACAAACTTGCAACAATTGCCCATTTGACTTAAAAAAAAATGAGATTGTGGATGATCACGTAGTCCTAGATTCTATCTTCTTGCTATCATATAATTTTTCAGTGTACTAGTCTGTCTAATGCGCGCTTATAGGACAGACATGACTATTGAGGCTGTGTTCTTTAGGGTCTAAGCTTAAAGATTCATCGTCTTAATTAGAGCCTGATGAATCAACTGCATTGCTTTGGATAGATTTATCTACCTACAATTCCTTCTTTTCTTTTCTTCTATTTTGTTAAGACGTGGTTTGTGAACTTTTGCCTGATTGAGTTATTGCTAATGTTGATTGATGTTAGCATTTGCCTAAGGTGATGGTTTTCCGTCAATGACCAATCGGTTTGCTTATCAATGGAACAGCGTTACACTCTAAATACTGACCAAGTCTGTTCAGAGCTAATGTACACCTTGTTTCTGTGTGTGTGTGTGTGTGTGTGTGTGTGTGTGTGTGTGTGTGTGTGTGTGTGTGTGTGTGTGTGTGTGATGCAGATGTTGCAACCCGTGGTGCAGTACGTGCCCCAGCCGGAGCCGAAGCATCAGCACCGGCGAGCTAACTCGGCCTCTTTCTGATCGATGACGGATGATCATATGTTCATAGCGAAACTCTCTAGGGCGTTAAGGGGTTCGATTTGTGCTTGGGTTGCTGAGAACAACAGCTAAAACGAACTCTTTATCTGCAGTCTCCCTCTTGCAAATTTGCTGGGTGTTGTTGCAAAAAGCAATGCATCATCTTGTGGTTTTGTTGCTGCAATGCAATCTGCACACCTGATCTTAGTATAAGCTCCATAATATGACTGACTTGGTTCTATGCAGCTTGCTTTTAGAGGCCAAGATCGATAGTATTCTGAGTCAAGTTGAAATAACGCTACATCTGTACAGAAGCTACGGCCTAGTATGCCATGGAACCCGTATCATTCGGAATGTTCAGGGTTCATGACTTCATGTCATTCGGAATGTGCAGCGTGTTTCACTTAGCTAAGTAAACAATGGTGGCCCATGCTAATTAAGATGGAGGTGATCTGCGACGAACAGGCATGTGGATTACCAGTGCCGTGGGATCGCTGCTCGCTAGTATTGTCCAGCGACCATTGATCATTCAGAAAAACAATCGGCAAACATAAGAAGCAGGAGATGGATTAAGAAAGGGAACATCGAATGCACACAAGGACGTCAGATACATAAATCCATGTTGCGATCCAAAGAATATGGACGATTAATTTTTTGCCCGTTATATAACGGCTCAATAAATGCTTGTTGCCCAGTTTTTTTTATATTATAACGTAGGACACACACTACACTCACATCACATATCACAACTATACATGGGTGTGCGCTCTACCAAAACACATGCTAGGTCTAGAACTAAGATCGTTGGATTTATTCAGTACCTAACAAAAGCATTAGCACAGGCAGATGCTTTCGCACCTCAAGGTATATATGCGTACGTGAAGTGTGATGCACCTAGGGCTGTTTATATTTAGACTGAACCGAAAAACCGAATAGAAAAAACCAAACCATACCGTTAACTTGGTTTGACCGGTTTTTGGGGCCGGTGCGGTATGCAATTTTTGGGTTTTCTGGGAGTTCTATTTTTTTTTGGGTAAAAACATGTTGAAAACTGAAAAACCCATAAAAACTGAGAAACCCAATACCACCCCTTCATTCCCTTTGGGCTTTGGCCTGCTATTGGTGCCTAGACTTGGGCTTTGGCCTGCTGGCTGTGCTGCCTGGTGGACGATGGTGGTGTTGGGCCGTGTGGCTCAGTGCCTGCATGCTGTTCTCAATTAGCCATTAAACATACAATGGCCGCATGCTCTCCTCAGTTACCCATTAAACATACAGGG
Organism: Dendrocalamus sinicus; assembly: GCA_036346575.1. Lineage (NCBI taxonomy): Eukaryota > Viridiplantae > Streptophyta > Magnoliopsida > Poales > Poaceae > Dendrocalamus > Dendrocalamus sinicus. Next base: position 571,668 of record CM070660.1, on the reverse strand, counting down.
TATAACACGCGTCTAATTGCTCATGACTCATGTGCAGATATGGCGCTCTCTCTTTTAGTCCTTTTCATTCAGTCAATCAATCAATCAATCATAGATATTAGAGCAGCCAATAGTTCTGGTAATATATATCATGCACGTCAATTTTGATAAAAATGGTATTTATCGACACCATATCAAAATAAATTAAAATTTACCGATACCGAACCATATTTTATAAAGATACCATATTTACCAAACTAGTAGTACCATTTTTACTATATGTACCGTATTTACCCAAAAACCAAATGAACGGCCTAGATACACCGAACCGATCGGCGAGGACGGAATCCGGCGGACGGGCTGATGACTAAGCGAGTTGAAAAGTCAAAACAAAACAAGAAAGTAATTTTCTTACTTACCAGGATAACGGCCCAGTGAAAAGCGGCGCCTGGCCGGGTGGTGGGCCCGCAGGCCGCAGCCAGCGTAGGCCCAGTTCCAACCACGCAGAGTCGCAAGACGCCGGGCGGCAGGCGACGAAAGGCCTGGTGCAGCCTGCAGGAGCACCAACCTTTCCTCTCCTCTCCTCCCCTCCCCTCCCCTCCCCTGCTGCCTGTCACCACACCTGCTCTCTTCGTCAATCAGATGCGAAGCCTAAGAGCAACATGCACATGGCACATGGCAAATCTTCTTTCCGGATACGAATGGTTGATGGTATCTCTCGAGCTGATGGCAACATCTTGACATCTGTTTTACCACGGTTCAAACCAGTCACACTTCAACTTGTATGTCGTCATAACTTCGATCTGTCTTACTGACGGACATTCGCTCTTTAGCACGAGCGAATACTGTCATATCTCAATACAAGCAACGAAAGTCACACAAAAAAAAAAAAACTCCATCGATCACCTTGCTTGGCTGGTGAGTTCTTTTAGACTGTATCTTATAATTTTTAGCTTAAAGTTTTGAATTTTAACTATTTACAAGAGCAGTGGCGGATCCAGGATTTTACCAAAGGGTATGCCGCACCAAAATTTTCATATGCATAATTGTAGAATTTGCACCGTAATTCGGTATACAAGCACTAAATAATATAATAAGTCTTAAATTCAAGGATTAAGTTGAAAACTTGCACCAATTACAATATAAATAGTTCAAACATCATACTATATGTTGGAAATCTAGTCAATTTTCGGCATATTTTAATCCAGAAATTCAGCATATAAAACATGACATAAACATGTACAAGTGATCTATCAACGATGTATTCATATTCGCTAACGAACAAGCTAACAGAAACATCTATTAACATATTCATAGCGCACAGAAACAAATACACCAGAAAAGTTTTAGATTTATACCCTCGGGCGGGGCCAGTGCCGGAGACACCGGAGGCGCCGTTACCATCAGTCGACATGATGGCCTATTCGATGTAGTCGATCAAGGCGTGATGCGGGACGAAGCTTGATGCGGAAGATGTTCGCATGCGATCGCGCGAACGGTTGACCACCGTGAAGTAGACGCCACAGATTGAGTAGTCGCGCCGATGCGCTCCCAAAAACTTGATCGCCCGCCTACCCGAGCAGTACACAAACGGACGAAGTCCCGAGGCCTACTCACCCGAAACTTGCGCGCAAGATTTCGGATCGGAGATTGCAGAGCAACAACAAAAACAGAGGAGAGAAAGCGTTCTTCCGTATGGAGAGGAGAGCCTTCTTATGCTCGTTCTCTTGTAACAAAAAATGAAGAGACCAAGAATCGCCGCCATTAGTCACGATGAATCGCACCCATTACTCAAAGTAACCGCAGCCATAATCCATCGGTAATCGCACCGCATCGCCAATGAGTCAATGCGTTTCGATTTTCGAATAGATAAAGAAAACGCGCCGCACCGACACGCTGCGCGCGTGACGTGCGCACACGCGACACACACACGCACACGCACCGCACCGCACGGCGCGGCGCGGCGTGGCGAGACGAGCGAGCGAGCGCGCGCGCGCGCGTATTGGCTCTCTCCAATTCCACAAGGGGGTTACCACGTTCCAACTTTTAAAGTGGTGTAACTCCCATTCAATTCTCCATATGGGACTAAACAATTTTCTACCTAGCATTAGTTGTGGGCCTAGGAATTTCATTTGATTAATTGCTAAATTAAAATGGGCCAATCCCAATTAATCCAACAATCCCCACCAAATTTCAAGGCACACGAGAAATGCTCTCGATTCTGCTATTGTTTGATATACCGGTGTTTCGATGGAGACTGTTAAGTTGAACATCCACCTAGGAAAGGAGTTACACTCATCCACAATGAACAATGGACTAAGCCTTGAATTGACAGTTTTTGCGAACAAGCTTTACCCAATTCCTTTACTAGTACTAGGTCGCCTAAAGCATCCCCTCCGTTGGAGCGTATAAGTCATACTCCATGCCTATTCATGAGTATCTAGAGATCACCCAAATCTCATAGATCGTGACCAGCAATCGAACTCATATAGGTGTGTTCTTTCTAAGATGTCCTGTAGGCCGACATCTCGCTTTAAAAAGCCACTTGGATCACATTATGGTAAAACCAACCTGCCATACAGAATAGAAGAGAAGCGCATCACCAAGAAATGAGCCTTGTAAAGGTCTCTCCTCGCATCAACCAACGACTTGTTTCACCATCCTACTTCACGGGATCTCCGATCACATAGAACAAGTTACCACCGTGGTATGACTCATGTGGGTCTCAGTCCATCTCACTCGATGCACTATCTATCACATTACGTGATAAACCCTTTGTAAATTGGTTCGCAGATTCTTAGTGTCGGACATAGTCGATGCTATAACTCGAGTTTTTCAGCTTTCGACGGACTTCAACCGCCTCTTAACATGCCTAGATGACTTCATATTGTCCTTAGAACTGTTCACCTTGATAATTACTGATCGATTATCACGGTTCATCAGATAGCGGTATCGGTTTTTCAACCACCGGCAGATCCATAAGGAGTTCACGGCCACTCGGCCTCAACGATGGCGGTATCTAACGCCGTGAGTTACGCTTCCATTGTTGACCTCGTTAAGATGGTGCGCTTGCAAGACTTCGAGAAACAAAGACCACCTCCAAGTGTGAACACATATCCACTCGTGGCTTTTATCTCATCAGCATCGAGATCCAGTTTGAATCACTATATCCCTCCAGTACCTTTGGGTACCCAACATAGTGAATGCCATAGCTCACAGTTGCCTTTAGATAGCGCATCACTCTCTCAAGAGCACGCCAATGATCATCTCCCGGATTTGAAACAAACCGGCTTAGCTTGCTCACAGCAAACGAGATGTCAGGCCTCGTAGCACTAGCTAAATACATCAATGAGCCAATGATCTGGGAGTATCTCAATTGATCTCTTGTTATTCTTCGGTTTTTCCTCAATAACACACTAGGATCATAAGGAGTAGAAGCAGGTTTGCAGTCACTATAACCAAAACGACTCAAAACCTTATCCACATAGTGGGATTGCACGAGTGTAACCCCACCATCACCTTCTCTCAGTAGCTTAATGTTAAGAATCACATCAGCCACTCCCAAATCTTTCATCTCAAAATTCTTGGACAGAAAGTCCTTGACCTCCTCAATCACATTGAGGTTGGTCCCAAAAATCAGTATGTCATCAACATACAAGCACAAGATCACTCCTTCTCCCCCACCATAGCGATAGTACACACATTTGTCAGCTTCATTCACAACAAAGCCAGCAGATGTCAAAGTTTTGTCGAACTTCTCATGCCATTGCTTAGGTGCTTGCTTTAGGCCATACAAAGACTTTAACAACTTGCACACCTTTCCTTCTTGACCTTGTACGAAACCCATCCGGCTGATCCATATAAATCTCCTCCTCCAACTCTCCATTTAGGAAAGCTGTCTTAACGTCCATTTGATGAACGAGAAGACCATGAGAGGCAGCCAGGGCAAGTAGTACTCGAATTGTGGTCAGTCGGGCAACAGGTGAATAAGTATCAAAGAAGTCCTCGCCTTCTTTCTGGGTATAACCCTTGGCCACAAGCCTTGCCTTGTACTTTTCAATTGTACCATCAGGCCTAAGCTTTTCTTGAAAATCCATTTACATCCTACTGTGTTTACACCCATAAGGACGGTCAACGACCTCCCAAGTTCCATTAGACATAATAGAGTCCATCTCACTCCGTATCGCTTCCTTCCAATAGTCAGCGTCAAGAGAAGAATATGCCTCTTCAATGGTTCTTGGAGTGTCATCCACGAGGTATACAATGAAATCATCACCAAAAGACTTTGCAGTCCTCTATCTCTTACTCTTTCGAGTAACTTCATTGTTATCCTCCTCAGGATTTTCCACAGGCGTTTCCTCAACATGTTCTATCGGCATAAAAGAATCAAGGGAAATTATAGGTTCTTGACTAGATGAGCTAGGTACATCACATTTCATAGGAAATTCATTCTCAAAAATGTAGCATCTCTGGACTCTATGATTGTACCAACACGCATGTCGTACTCAGCTTTTATAATTAAGAACCTATAACCCACGCTGTGCATAGCATAACCAAGAAATACACAATCTACGGTTTTGGTCCAAGTTTACGCTTCTTGATAATTGGCACATTAACTTTGGCCAAACATCCCAGTGCGCAAATATGAGAGAGTCGACTTTTTCTTTTTCCATTCCTCGAATGGTGTTATTTCTTTGTTGTTTGTAGGAACTCTATTCAGGACATGACACGCGGTCAATATAGCCTCATCCCACCATTCCTTAGAAAGTCCCGCGATGTCTAACATGGCGTTAACCAAATCGGTTAGAGTGCGGTTCTTTCTTTCGGCAACCCGTTTGATTCGGGAGAATAGGGAGGCGTCCTCTCATGAATAATTCCATGTTCCTCGCAGAATAAAGTAAACTCATTTGAAAAATACTCTCCCCCACGATCAGACCTTACCCGCTTGATTTTCCTCTCAAGTTGGTTTTCTACCTCACTTTATAGATCTTAAAGTAATTCAACGCTTCATCTTTTGTTTTCAATAAGTACACATAGCAAAATCTAGTGCAATCATCTATAAGCGTCATGAAATATTTCTTCCCACCTTTAGTCAACACGCCATTCATCTCGCACAAATCGGAATGAATGAGTTCTAACGGTGCCACATTCCTCGCCTCTTTTGCTGCCTTGTGAGGCTTGCGAGGTTGTTTCGATTGAACACACGCATGACACTTAGAACCTTTGACCAAAGTGAATTTCGGGATTAAACTCATATTAGCTAAGCGCGTCATACACCCAAAATTAACATGACAAAGTCGTGAATGCCAAACATTAGATTCATCATCATCGTTACACACATGGTTCACAAATTTATTATAGGAATCCATCAAAGAAAACGGAACAAGCCTCCGCTCTCATAGCCTTTACCAACAAATGTTCCATACTTAGACACGACACATTTATTGGACTCAAATGCAAGCCTAAAACCATCTCTACACAGTAGAGATCCGCTGACGAGATTTTTCTTTATGGAGGGGACATGCTGCACGTTCTTCAGCTGCACGATCTTTCCCGAAGTAAACTTCAGATCGACCGTACCAACACCATGAACAGCTGCATGCGATCCGTTCCCCATCAACAAGGAGCAACCTCGACCGACCTGATAAGATGAAAACAAGGAAATATCAGCACAAACATGAATATTAGCACCAGTGTCAACCCACCACTCAGGTGATTGACAAGCGAAAGAAGCGTAGGTAAATAATTACGCACCCGATGTTCCTCCAGCGTCACTAATAACCATGTTGGCAGACTTCTTCTGCTTATCCTTGCGATCTGGACAATCCTTAGCCCAATGGCCAGAATCACCGCGCACAAAGCAGCTGCCCTTTCCTTTGCCTTTCTTCTTAAACTCGGTGGTAGCCTTGGGCTTGACAAAGGCTTATTTTTCTTTTGTTGTGGAAAGCCCGAGGATTCTTCTTACGCACCAAATTGGCGCTAGAACCTCCCAGAGCAACTTTCTTGCCACGAGTATCTTTCGCCTCACATTCTCTTCAACACCAAGAGTGCCAATGAGATCGGTAACACCGAACTCCCGCCTCTTGTGCTTTAGAGAAGTAGCAAAATCCGACCAAGAGGGTGGTAACTTGGCGATAATACCGCCACCACAAACTTGTCAGGTAACTCGCACTTATTGTTCTCAAGCTCCTTTGCGGCGCGAATCTCATGAGCTTGCTCTACTACTGAAGCGGTCATCGACCATCTTGTAGTCATAGAACGCTCCATGACATCTGACTCATCGCCAAGATCGGAAACTCCGAACTTGGCCTCAAGTGCATTCCACATATCTTTGCCCGTAGGCAAATGCATGTACACATCCACAATGTTATCCGCCAAGATGTTGACAAGTGCACCTCGAAAAAGTTATCCGCTACATTGAACTTGCGTTCATCCTCATCGACAGAGGCTCGGTGGGCTTTCCTTGTGCAACATGAAAACATTCCATGGCGATAAACCACGAGATTGCGCGTGCACGCCATCTCTTAAAATTGGAACCATCAAACGGAGGGTGCGGTTTAAGCGACGCAGCAAAGCCAACTACGAAAAAGACCTATCAAGTTTTTGGATTGTTGGAAATCTAGTCAATTTTCGTCATATTTTAATCCAGAAATTCAACATATAAAACATGACATAAACATGTACAAGTGATCTATCAACGATGTATTCATATTCGCTAACGAACAAGCTAACGAAACATCTATTAACATATTCATAGCGCACGAAACAAATACACCGTAAAAGTTTTAGATTTATACCTCGGGCGGGGCGTCGGAGACACCGGAGGCGCGTTACCATCGATCGACATGATGGCCTATTCGATGTAGTCGATCAAGGCGTGATGCGGGACGAAGCTTGATGCGGGAAGATGTTCGCATGCGATCGCGCGAACGGTTGACCACCGAAGTAGACGCCACAGATTGAGTAGTCGCGCCGATCGCTCCCCAAAAACTTGATCGCCCGCCTACCCGAGCAGGTACACAAACGGACGAAGTCCCGAGGCCTACTCACCCGAAACTTGTGCGCGCAAGATTCGGATCGGAGATTGCAGAGAGCAGCAACAAAAAGCAGAGGAGAGAAAAGCTGTTCTTCCGTATGGAGAGGAGAGCCTTCTTATGCTCGTTCTCTTGTAACAAAAAAATGAAGAGACCGAATCGCCGCCATTAGTCACGATGAATCGCACCCATTACTCGAAAGTAACGCGACACGCTGCGCGACGACACGACACGCATCGCACCGCACCGCGCGCGCGCGCGCGCGCGAGACGAGCGAAGAGCGAGCGCGCGCGTGTATTGACTCTCTCCAATTCCACAAGGGGGTTACCACGTTCCAACTTTTAAAGTGGTGTAACTCCCATTCAATTCTCCATATGGGACTAAACAATTTTCTACCTAGCATTAGTTGTGGGCCTAGGAATTTCATTTGATTAATTGCTAAATTAAAATGGGCCAATCCCAATTAATCCAACACTATATACATAAAAGAGACTTAAAATACTACTTATCAATTTTTTCTGATGAGCACTTGTTATTTCTCTCTAAAATCAATTTTTAATCTCCGGGATTCAAACCAGGGACTCCGGGATGGGGTCAGAGACTGTGGCGTGGGAGATGGTGAGGAACTGGAGGTTGGATGAATCAGACAAATAATATAATGATGACATGACAACACCACCCTAAAGGGATGACCCGACACTAGAAATTACCTATAGACACAAAATCATATATGCCCTGTGCACATCACTCCAGTCAACACACAACAGTCATGGAGTGATGGAGAAACATAGATGTGCAAAAGATACAGAGCATAGGCAATCAGTTCATGTGGAGAAATTATTACCTACTCAGTGAGGGTAGCACATACAGCCAGAACTGCAAACTAAGCTGGTGTAGCCGGTATGTTGTAGCGACCGCGCAAGCCATCAATAGCTCTCTCCGTCGACTTTACCATCTCGGGGACGGTCACTTTGCACATCGACCAAGTGACCATCACCAACAAGTTAGAACACAATGCGATTGCCTAAGTGGCTTGAACAACATATGGAATTGAACCAAAATTCAGAGAATATCTCCTCTATAAAGTACCACGAGACGTGAGACGATCGCACCTCCGCCACGAACTTCTTGTACGATGTCCGGGATTCACGGGAAGCATCGAAATTCAGAATCCAACCCAACAAGTGAACAAAGCGACGATGAACAGGAACATCAAACCCTACGAATGGTATTGGGGTACCTTCATCGCCGGTGCGCTTCGGCGACCTTGTCGGACATCTTCTTGTGCTCCTTGTCCGCCTCATCGCCGCTGCAGCAGCTCTGCGTCTGCATCTGAACAGAGCACACGGAAGCAGATCACATCACACGGTGCGCCTGGGGAAGCGACTAACGTAAGGATGGCGATTGGCGAAGAGATCATCGCGGAGTGGAGATCACCTTGAAGCGCCAGGAGATGCGGGAGTGGGAGGTCTCGAGGTCGCAGACGGAGTCGCCGTGGAGCGCGTCGAGGCGACGCTTGACTGGCGCCGGACGCCGGTACTGGGGCCCCAGGCCCCCGGCATACCCTGTGGGTCCGCCCCTGTACAAGAGAGTATAGAGAGAGAAACACTCGTATGTGATTTTAACCGATATAAATGAACTCGGTATAATATCTACTATAATCAATTTTTAAACTTCACCTTTAAAAAATATATTATTTAAAAACTAGTTACTGTAATGTAATATAAGCCTAAAACAAAAAAAACGTCATGTCTGAGTTCTGACCGTCGTCTCACAAACTCGTGCGGTAAGCGATATAGGCTTAATTTTCAGCACAGCTCTCCTTCCTTGCACGTCATGGACTAAGCCTCGACTAACGGTTGAAAACAATACTGCTCCGATCCGCGCAAGAGTGCAGATCGAACAACGTCAAAGGCCAGCTTCCACAATAGTAATTTAAGTAGGGATCGATCGAGCCCATTTTAGCACCCTTAAAAAAAATGAATGTTTCAAAAAACACATCTCTATCTTTATCTCTCTCTCTCCCATATTTATCTTCTTATCTTTATCTCTCAATCCTCTCTCTCATCAAGTAAAAAACTGATCTCTTCCCATCGTGCGAGGCGGCGTGCGGCCATGGCGGTAGCGACGCGTGGCCATGACGACAGTGGCGATAGCTGGTGGCCGATGGCAACAGCGAGGCCGAACGGCCGTTCGCGTGGCTAGACATCGTTCGCTTGGTCAAACGGCATTTTGCACGGCTGTCAGCGTTCAAGAAGGCAGCCGCGTAGGCGCTGGGCGGTATGGTGGGAGCACTCAAGTTTTCAGCATAGTATCTTGCCACTATTTTGTTGTTTTCTTTGCTCTTATTTGGTTAAAAGTGGACCGGTTCTATGTTTCAAACATTTATTTTAGCTTTCGCTCGTTCTCTATTATAGTACTCTTAAAGTTTTAATTTCCTTATGATTTCCAAGGTTGCTCTTATTTATTCTCTTTTTGACGATGACGTTTCATAGTAGTATCTCATATTGGTATGTAAGATACTACACCCATACGGATAAAAAGAAATATGCTATACAGAAGTGTTGCCGGCGGAAGATTTTCGAACAGCACCATCGTGTTCTTACAGAGAATGCAGAGGCTAAGTACACAGTAAATCAAGTCATGACAACCAGTTTGATCAAAATCTGTAAGGAGATACGAACCAATAGTGACATCGATAGCAAGATAATTTGGACAAAAGTTAATCTGAACGACACATCGATACGAAGCAATATCAAGCAGAAGCAACTCTTAGGTAAACATAAACTGATGAAGATTGATCGTCATCGACTTACAGTATATTAGATTTATTGCCTAAAACTACATACTACGGCCCTGTTTGGCACAGCTCTAACTTCGAGATCTATGCTGGATCTGTAGTTTGTTGACTAAATTAAAGTGATTTAAATATTTTTATTTAATATATAATATAAATGAAATGAGTCATGTAAATGCACTTAACATGCCTGCAACTCTAGATCCAGGATTTTCTAGAGCTACAGATGACCGGCTCTAAGAAATCTACAGATTTCCTAGAGCTAGAGCTATGCCAAACAGGGCCTACTTCTAAGATACAGGAAAAGTAAAGATACATGATAAGGTAAATTTTGAGGGGGTAGGACGATCTTGCATGAGCCTCTCGGTTTCTATTTATGCTGCCAAGGCTTTGAACGTTGATCATCTTGCAGGGTACGTTGCCGAGTCGTTGGCTCCTTATTCCTTGCGTGCAGAATCAGAAAAGAAGCGCGAATCGATCACAGTTACACATCCGTTGATTACCTGTGCACGTGACTTATCTAGCGTTTTTTTAAGTAGAATTTATAAATTAATTATAGTAGATGCTATCTTTACTTTAACTATATTGATCAAAATTAGGTGTGATTATTTCTTTGTGTTTTCTTATGAACAGACAGAATTTAAAATTTTAAATCAATACAATAGACCGCAGTAAAAAATTAAGAAACCACCGGATTGCACCGTACGCATGGAAAGCAATCTCCTGGCCTTCAATATATTTGCGGGGTTTCCATCCCTTAATCTGGCCGTTGGATGGACCCACATGTAAATTGCTTATGAAGCCGATTAGGCCACAGCGACGTGCATGCATATCCATGTAGACGCTTCTATGCTCTCGATAGAATCCCGTCGTGGACTCCGTTGCTTCCTCTGCTACTCTATTCTTGATCATGCACACACATAGAAACGTCTCCTTGGCTCATTAAGATCCTCATAACATCGCATATATGCGTGCGTACAGGAGATGGATTCCTTCGCCGGCACGGCTTGGTAGCAGGTTTTTCTCAGAGTCTTCATTAGCTTTGAGCGTAGAGCATGTACATCGATTGTCCGCTCTTTTACTGGCCTTATCTTAGGATCCATCCTGCCATGGTGCATGCATCATTATGAAGAAACTGTAAATTAATTAAGCTAGCACCATATATATATACCTCATTCACCATGCTGCTCTGCTACTAGTGTACACATTACACGTACGAAAAGAAGAAGAAGAAGAAGAAGAAGAAGAAAAGTAGACGAAAAACTTGTCGCCGGCACGTGCAGATCGACGTGCTCGATCGTCAGCGAATCGATCATGACGACCAGAACCAACTGCTGCTGCTGTGCACGTACGACATGAACAGCACCATGTCCGAGTCCTCCTCCTCCTCGCCGTCGCCGTCGTACTCCTCCTCCCACGGCGCCGCGGGCGACGACGTCAGGAGCCGGCAGCGACAGAGTGGGCACGTCGCGGGCGGGCGCGCCAGCCAGAGGTCGAGGCAGCCCCTGTGGAAGAGGTGCCGGCAGCGGAGCTCCCTGATCTCGTCGCCCTCCTCGATGCCGCTCAGGCAGAAGACGCACTCCACCGCCTTCTCCCCGGCCTCGGCGTTCTTCCTGTAGAGCGACACCCGCAGCTCGTGGTTGCGCTGCTCCGGCGCCACCTTCTTGGCGCGCTTCTGCTGCATGGACAGGTACCGGAAGGACGAGCCCGAGGGCCACGCGAAGTGAGCGCGTGCGAAGGCGCTCACTCCGCGCGCCGCCACGCGGGCGAGGCACCGGGCCGCGACGGCGAGGAGGACCGAGACGGGAGGGAGGAGCAGGAGCAAGAGTGCTCTCATGCTCGGCATTATCGATCGATCCCTCGTGTACACGCAGCTGTGTGTGTGTGTGTATGCGAAGGAAGTAATTAACGACGACGCCAAGAGAGGGAGAAAATGAGAGCGACGGATGTATACGTACAGGGAAGGGACGCAGCAACTTAACCTTTATTTTCCAAAGCTGTACTGCTGTAGCTCGTTTGACCTTTCCCCTTAGTACAGTGATAAATGACGTGTCCAACAGCTTAACACGCATCTGCCTATGTATACACCTCATTCGGAGATTCTCCCCTCATTCCAGCTTGAGCTTCTGATTTCTAGATTATTTTTCACTATTTATAAATCTTATCTTTTTTTTTGAACTTTTGGTTTTTTAGCTTTTTTGCCGGTTCTTTTTTCCCGTATTTGTTTGCATTATACGTGATGGGCTAACATATTTTTTTTTTCTATTTTTAAAATTTTTAATTTTAATTATGCTAAATAAACCACCATCAGCTAGAGTGCAAAATAAGCCAGCTACAGTATAAATTCAGGCATAAATCAAATTTATTCCGTCCAAATGAGCACAGCCAAGCTAAAGCGATAGACTGTGCAGCTACTGGTGCAAACTCAAATCGACCCCTTTGCTAAACCATAACTAAAGGATGGTTTGATCTGGAGCATATAAATTTGTGGGATACATTAGAATGCATGCATGTTTTAATTTTCAAATTTACAGTACGCAGGCAACCAGGAAGACCTTAGCCTAGCTTACAAGAAAATTCATATTGGGTGTAGCTGATGGTTTTCAGCTGTGTCTAGTAGTTTTTGACTGAAAATAAACAATAATATTGAAAAAATAACTTTTAGAAAGATGAGACGAGAGGTAGAAAAAATAAGAGAGATACGTACATGAAACAGGAACCAAAGAAATGTGGTGTATGATGTGTTTATGATTTCTATTTTATTCCTAGAACGAGACAGAAATAAAAACAATAGAGAAACCGCTTCGAGAAACTAGTTATTTATATTAACTACTGGTTTTCTTAAATGGTACTTTGCAGATGGGACTTTTGCGGTAGCTGACCGTGGCGGTTTTCTCCGCATGTGTGTTCGTCGAGACAGTGATTGATGCCGCAAGTTCCAACCGATATTTGTGGGTTATATTAGCGCAGATGGATGCAATTCCTCTTATTCAAATCTAAGCTGATGGAGACTTGATCGAGAGTGCAGTGCTCATGAGTCATGACCCGATAGGCCAGCCAGTACGTTATCCCAATCTCTCATCTCGTATATGCGAGCTCCTTTTTTTTCTTTCTATTTTTTAAAAAGAAACTTATACACGTGAGTGGTAGTTTAGTCTACACTTGACCGTATTAAAGGCTAAACCTGTTTAAACAAGACCTTCATTGTTTGTTTTCAAGATCAAACAAGACCTTACATTTACGGGAACGACCTTCTAGCCTCTAGCTCTTGCTCAAACCTGTTTCGTTGCACTCGCCTTCGATTTTTGTTTGCGCGCAGTGGTTGTCCTGTTCTCTCTTCAATTCGTCCTTGCCGTTTCCCCTCCTCTAATGAAATGGCAGAGCTCCTGCCTACTTGCTCCAAAAAAACAAAACAAAAACAAAAACAAGGAGATAAGACCGTGCCGAACTTGTATAGTAGTAGCTTCCATGTTTATGTCTATGTTTATGTTTTACATCTCATCAGCATTGAGATGTGTTTATCCGAATTGATTACACACGAACATCGCGATCGTACGTGCCTGATACATAAGAGCAAATCGCGATCGCAATTGGCGTCCTGTACAAGTGGCCTGTTGGGCAGCGTCAAGGTATCAGGCTCCGGCTTAACAAAAATTCGAAATATCACCAACAATTACTTATGCTACCAATATTAACTAATTAAACAAACACTACTAACAACTAGACTTGAAGAATAAACATTCAAATAAAAATAATCATTAATGTTAGTAACACTGTAAACCACAATCTGATCTTAATATAAACCAACAATACAATAACCAAATGAATCATAGACAAGTCTAAATTAAGTAAGTCACCAAGTACCAAGATTATGAACTATAAGTACTAAGGGAAACCATAATTATCCAATAAATGTTGCGAAAACTAATAAATTGTTAATGTCCAAAAGTGACAGATAGTTAGATGAAGTGAATAGCTACAAGCGTGCAGGAATCCATATTCTACACCCACCTATGCATGCCACTTTCAACGTTTACCTAAAAACAACAACAAAATAAGGATGAGTCAACGACTCAACCAGTACAAAGCATAATAATAAGCGAGGCATCATCTTATTAGCAATTCGTAATCATTTATTATAACTCAATTCCTCATATTCATTCTTGTCAATTTCCATTCACATATCTCATTATCTTAAACCGCTTTTCACTTTTCATGAATGCCATACAAAACTCATACACATGTCTCGACTCTTCTTCTGCATATACCGGTATAACTGGGTGTTCACTTGTCGATGACACACTTTTGCCCTATCCTTTTTCATACAAGGTCGCATTGTCTTTTTTTCGTAGAGGGTCTCACCGCTACTCCCATGAAGTGTCTACTAAAGTAGATCTTTGCAACACTGATGCTCACATGCAATGCAATGATTATATTTTTACTTGAGTTCAATGCTCACACGAACCCTGGCGATGGGACTCGGCTGCCGCGTGGCGAGCAGGTGCAGGCGACGCTGAAGCACGGCGATGGATGGTGAAAGCGGGAGCTACAGCCCGGCGATGGCGATTTCAGCGAGGCGATCGATTGCAGAGGCGGCGCCGGCGGAAGAAAAGATTAGGAAAAAAAAAACCTGCTAGGGTTTTCTAGGCTCTCGGTCTTTCTCTCCTTCATGCTCCCTTTTACCTCGGCACGAGTTCGACTCGATCTCCAACTCCTTCTGTACGTCTCGTTCCAGGAAATCAACATCTCTCTAGAATTCCCGTATCCTTTTTTCATTAATTACAAATAGATCATCAGAAAGGTTAATTTTAGGGTATTATATTTTGACTTTGAGATGTCGTCGCATTTACTCTGCATTCCTTTCAGGATAACGACACGAAATGGAAGAAAATAACGGGAGGAGGCCACGTGATTACGCGGTTCAATGAAAGCCCTGCTGCTTCTTCCCACAACTGTTTCTTAATTTCCACGTTGATACAAAGCAAGTCATCTTACACGCGTGCGATTCCTGGCCGCTCCCTGACGGATGCTTAAAAGTCCGAACCTTAGGAAAAAGAAGGGAGAGTTGGCACCATGCTGATTGAGAGAGAAATCGAAGAAAATAACATGACTGTAAATGCTCCAGAAAATTCAGTCATGTGCTATGAAGGAGACAGACAGATGAATCCTGACCTATCCAGAACAATAAATTACTCGCACATCCAAGCAACCCTCAAAGTGATGTGGTCGTCCTTAATGACTGCATCAAGTGTTAAACAAAGCTGGTCCTCACTCCGGTCACAAAAGAATGCCATTTTAGACATTGATATAATCCTAAAACGTAACTTTAATCACTAGTTTCTATTGTAATAGATTTATAAAACCTAATAAAATTGTAATTTTATGAAAGTTTTTTCGAAACAAATCTGTACATACCACTTTCATACGTTCAATCTAAATATTAAAAAAGGTATCGATAGCCAAGTTTAAAATTTTTGACTGCTTATAACCCGAAACGACATTCTTTTGTGACAGGAGAGAGTACTCTCAAGCAGCAAGACATCACTCGCCACAAGCAATAAATTATGACAAATGAAAGTCTACAGCGCAGCAAGCCCATATGTACCGCATTCAGCGTATCTTTGTCAAGAAATCCATAAATGAAATGAGCGACAAGCCCAGCTTATGTTGAAACTAAACGGTAAACATTTGCTCACAGGCGTAAAAGCTTTGTGAGCCAATTGACCGAATTTAATTAGGTCCCTAGATCCAGGTTATACCTCCCTTAATGAACAAGTCTGACCATATTTATTTAGCATACAGTCATACAGGAGCATTTCAAAAGTTAGTGCAAGGTGCCTAAAGTCAAATATTGTTCTGGAACGATTCAACAAGTTGCAAAGACATGGAGGACAGGCCAGTGAGTCCCAACTTATTGCATTGAGATGTAACCAGTAAAGACAAGTGCCAACATAGCAAATTGCAGGAAGCAAAACGAAACTATAGTGAATTGCCCTTGCATCTTGAACTCTTGATGCTGATGTGCCAACCAAATCATGCAGAATGGATCTCTAATCGCTCCTAACGCAGCAAATCATCCTGGCAAAAAGGACACCTGAATCGCCTCTCAAGACATCAATCCAAGCAACTCTGATATAAAATGTGTTTACATTTCAGCACTCACTTCCTTGTGCTCCTCCAGGACAGAAAGAAGAAAACCACCCACGGGCTCACACATACCCCCATCCGGATGAACAATCCAAAGCTTAACAAGGTAAGGCTGAGGAGCTCTCCTGGGTCGAGTGGCTAGAGTGAGGTCGTCTCACTTAGCCGATCCAGGTTCGAGTCTCCTCACCCAACTTAGGAAAAAATTCAGGGGGACGTCTCTCCCCTTAGTCTCTTTCCTTTAACAAGGTAAGGCCAAAGCAGAAAGGATAATCACGCATAGCAGGAAATTGAAGAAGGTTGTCCACCGATCCAGCCTGAAAATCTAATGCTTGGTCAAGCGGCAAACCAAGAAGGCAGGCATCTACTTGTGAGAGCATCTACAATGTCCAATAATTAAAAACTCGACTGCGCGGGGAATCCCGGCATTGCTTAAGAAGAAGGTTTTCTCACGCAGACCGAGAAAACCCCCGAACCCTGCTCCACCCTTACACCGGGAACCAACGCCCGACCTTGTGAGACGACCAGCGGATCCTTTGGATCAACGCCATGGCGGGTTCTTGACCGTGTGCTTTGGTGTGGTAGCAGGCGAGGGGATTTTTTTCCCCCAAGCCTGAAATTCGCTCCCACTAGGAGTCGAACCCAGGACCTGGGGGGTGCTACTGAGGCGCTCTAACCATCAGGCTAGAGGCCCTTTCGCCAATGTCCAATAATTAAGATGGAAAAAGACGTAGAACCCATTTATGTGCAACTACTGATTTAAATAGATGATGCATGGTCATGGATTTTAAATGAAAGACAACCCATGTATGTGCAACTACTGTTTTCTCTGGCCAGATGGTTGCATGGATAAGATTTAGAACTCGGTCAAGTCAGCCATGGCCCCAAAGGTGGGAAACAGGAAACAGGGAAAAATAGAGAAAATACCACTTGCCTAAATGGCTAAATCCACCAAATTGGCCATATTTTGGGCAAGATAAACTAAAGCAAGTTGGGAGCAGCAAGCTGTGAAGTAGTAAAAAAAAACGAGCCCAATGAGTATCTACTCTACTTGCAAAAGAAGATCGTAAGACAAACTTTTTTAGTTATCTACCCTTTTATTTTCATTTCTTTTAATATACATTAGCTTTTGTCATTATTCACTAATGTGTTGCCAACTATTTTCCATGGCCGCTTCCATAAAAGATTAGAAGTATAATCTAGAAGTGAGTACAGTTCTGATGAAGTTAGTGTTTCGCCAAGCACATTATTAACTACAAGATATAACAGATGTGACAATGTAGTATGAGGAAGGGTAACGCAACTGTAATGTCTGACAATTGATTAATTGACTAGATGTGTGTCAGGGCTTGAGGATTTTTGTCTCTGATAGCCAACACCTGGGATACAAAGCATGTTAATTGTGTGTATCATGTATAAGCAAGATCGCAGCTTCTGTACATGAATGGGAAAGATGAGCAGATGTGCTAAGTGACAAACTACAAATCAGCGCAGTTCACAAGCTCCAAATGAATACAGCATTCCAGCGAGCACATTCATGTTAGGCTTGAACCAAGAATTCAAATCTTACATTCGCCAATTACCAAACACTAGCTAAAACAAAATTGAGATTAGGGGGAAAAACCATGCTTTGCTACTGTTGAAGTATAAGTGGATTGCCCATCTTTACTCATCAGCTTAAGCTTTTGGGTGAACTGGCTGGTGCATGAAACTCAATATAGTATCAGAGCTAAGAGGTCTCGAGTTCAAGACCTGGTTAACGCAATTAAAAAAAAAATAATTGCAATCCACTTCTATTTCACGTATTAGGCCTAAAGGAGTCTACACGTGAGGGGGAGTGTTGAAGTATAAGTGGATTGTCCATCTTTCCTCATCAGCTTAAGCTTTTGGGTGAACTGGCTGGTGCATGAAACTCAATAGCTACTATCCGCACCTTCTCATCCTCGTAGACCACAGTGGAGGGGATCTGCTTGGTGCTTGCTGATGATCTTGTCGAATCTGCTATTGCAAAACACTTCGATCATTACCCCGTGTTCTCCAAAATGATAGAACAAATTTCGTTTTGCCACAGATTAAACTTGTCGCAGATAAAAGCAATCTAATCAGTAGTAATAGTCGTTGGTTCGAATGTTTAAGCGTGATGCAGTAACAGGAGAGAGGAAGGATAGCTCACATGGTGGGGTAAGGTTGTCATCAAGCGCCGCCTCCTTCTCCGACGCCATGGACAGAGACGGATCCCTCGGCGAACTCCAAGTGGCCGCCGCCCGCCGGTGAGCAGTGAGGTCAACGAGCCACGGAACCCTTGTTCAATTTACCCTCCTGGCCCCTCCTTTTTTTTTTTTTGACCATAACGAAACAATGTCAGATTCCGCTGCACTTAGGGGCTGTTTGGTTGCCTGCATGCGGGTGACTCGCACCCACGCATGCAGGAAAGGGAAAATTGAATATATAGGACCAAGTTGAAGTTGCTTTAGCAAAATAGGACTAAGTTATTTGCACTTGTAAATATAGGACCGAGTTGGGCACATTCTTGAAAATATGGTATTTTCCACATTTTAATTTCATTTTCATTTTCCAGCCCTTTTTCTCTACGCGAAATGACTCTTTTGCCCTTCTTCCTTCTTCCTCCCTCGCCGCCCGCTAAAGGCGTCGGCCGCTCCTCGCCCGCGCCGCTCCTCGCTTGCCCCGCCCGCCCGCGCGCCGCCTCGCCGCGCGCGCCGCTGGCCGCTTCCTCACCCACACCACGAGGGAGCAAAGGCGCATGCAGCGGCATGGCGAGGGAGCGCCGCGGCGGCAATGGCCGGCCGAGGGAGGAAGAAGGGCAAAAGAGTCATTTCGCGTAGAGAAAAAGGGCTGGAAAATGAAAATGAAATTAAAATGGGGAAAGACCATATTTTCAAGAATGTACCCAACTCGGTCCTATATTTACAAGTGAAAATAACTTGGTCCTATTTTGCTAAAGCAGCCTCAACTTGGTCCTATATATTCAATTTTCCCTGCAGGAAGATGGTGTTTGGTTGCCTGCATGGAGGAGAGAGCCTGCACGAGTGGATGCAAAAAATTAACTGGAGCCAGACTGAGCAGAAACGTGGCTAAGGAGCTTCCCTCCTCAGCCTGGCCACGCTCTCGCAGCGAGAAATTTCGATATTTGACACTGAATACGTGCGCCTCTCAACTTTAACCCCCAATTCGCACGTCTTTGGAAATCTAACCCTGTCACTGTGAATTCTTTTGATTCAAGGGATTCTCCTCATTTTCTCCTTTTCTATTTTTTGTGCCATCGAAATGACCGTAGTGCCCTTTGCCTAACAGTAGTACATGTTACAATTTCCCTGCGGATATCAAGGTCCTGGGCTCGCTTGGCGGGAGACCTCAAGAAGTCGTGCGGCGACAATTTCCCGAATGGATATCCTTCCCGATTCGAGCGAGTTAGCGGCACTTCTACCAAATGCCCTTGCTGTGATCTTAGTGTCGTGTGTATAAACTGGAATATATGACCGACCCGTATTCACATGCGGTAAATCGTATTAGTTAGCATGAATGGGTTTTAAAAGTTGGGTGGTTTCATTCATGCGGGCATATGTAGAAGCGTAGGTGGTGCAATTTTCTTGATTAAGAAACAACAATGCTTTCTAGAATCAAAGGATGTGGAAGGGCAAAAACAAAACTGTCTTCCAAAACTAATGTTGTAACATGTACTACTGTTAGGCAGAGGGCACTACGGTCATTTCCGGTGGCACAAAAAATAGAAAAGGAGAGAAAATGAGGAGAATCCTTGAATCAAAAGAATTCGCAGTGACAGGGTTAAATTTCCAAAGGCGTGCGAATTGGGGGTTAAAAGTTGAGAGGCGCACATATTCAGTGTCAAATATCGAAATTTCTCCTCATGAGCACATGCAGGCAACCAAACAGCCCCTTAGATGACCAGTTGCTCTTGTACATGAAAGGGTATTTTGGTCAATTGCAATGGATTGGTGCGATTCTTGTTTGCGTAAACCGACAGGCGCAATCCCGCCACGCAAACAAAACAGAAGGTGTACTTAGGTGCCTTTTGTTGCACATTGAATAGCAACGATCATAAACTCATTGAGGTAAGTTATCTTAGAATCTTACTGACTGCTGCAAAAGACTTCCCAATTTCATCAAGTGACAAGTGCAAGGACATTAACGCATTCCAAAGTTGAGACGATGACAAATGCATGCATGCTTTACAAAGGGTGTAAGCTGAATAACGAGCTGCAAAACACGAATCACTATGGTGTACTGAAGATACTGTAGAAGCATATGAACAGCCTATTCACAAGCATCTATCTTTCTCCACAGAAGTGTAAAAGCTATCTGAAAAGCTTTTTTTTTCTGTGCAGTTTTCAGTCCATGTCAAATTGCTTCAATGATCTAGGGATGCCAATGAAATCGAGTTGTGGCTTGTTGATGCTATCTTGTAGTATCGAAATTTGCCCTTCCTTGACAAGTATGTCTTCTTCAAGGTATTCTATCTTCTTCTTTAGTGAGGCAATCTCATTTTGCATGATGCTGATAGTTTTCCTCAGCTGCTTTGCTTCCTGCCACAAAAGGTCCCTTTCATCAGTTACTGTTTTCAGAGTTCCTCTAAGGGCACTTAGCTCTTTTGCAGATTCTTGGAAATCCTGCTGGATCTGGTTGATGGACTCATTTTTCTTCAAACCCTGCTAGGTGAAACAAGTATGTAAACAAACAATGCATACAAACTGCCGATGCTCAAGGAGTATTTGGAAGAAAAAAAATGCCAGAAATAAAACTAGTATCATATGAACATAGAACGTGACATCAAACAATTTTTAGGATGGTCACAATATCAGTTGACAGAACAAAGCACATATGCAAAATTTGACAAACAATCAAAATGATTAGCTGAAGGTAAACAGGCATCTAAACAACTTAGGAGTATTTGAATGGTGTTTGAGATCCACCAGTAATATAGCATGAAAGGGAAGTCATTGTCCAAATCCACTTTTTATCAGAGAAAAACAATGAATATTTGTTTATTGGGGGAATAACGATAGGAAGTTACCTGAAGCTCCAAATGCTTTGCCTTGTGGGTGATGAAAGATAGTTCATCCTGAAGTCTCTGGATCTCATTTCTCATGACATCTTGGATACGAAGTGAAGATGCCAGATCTGACTGCAATTGTTCAACGTCAAGTTCCTTTGACAAAAGTGCCTCCTTTAGTACTCTATTGAGTATAGCCTCTTCTTGCAGCTTGAGTTCAGAATTATCCTACGTTAAGGACAAAATCAATGGCAAATAGAGGCTCAAGGATCTGCATCAACATTTTGAGTTTCCATAATAGTTTTAATCTGCTCTTGATTTGACTGGATTCGCTAGAGAAATCATATTAAAAAATTTACATAGAAGTTTCATGAAAATACATTCTAAAAAAATGTGCAACTCTCTAAATCAATCTAGTGGTTCTTATTCCCAAAGGAGACAAAAGAATTCTTGACAACCACGACAGGAGAATGAAAAATAATTCTCTTTCAAACAGAAAAGGTGCTTTCGTACCATAGATAACTCATCCTTCTGCTCCTTGAAAAGACTACCTCCAACTGCAGTCTCTCCAGATTTTTCTTTCATATTTCGCTTTTCACTGAGTACGGAATTGATAGTTCGCAAACTGTGTTTCAGACTCTTAATTCCTCCTTTGATGCTCTGGAACTCCAAAGTGTAATCAGTGACTGTTAATGCATCAATATGACTGTCAGATTCATTTTCATGCCTCTTGCATTTCATGAGGTCCAACGATTTGGTGCAAAGTTGGCTAGTCTTATCAAGCAATGACAAGCCGTGTATCTGCAAGTAGTCCACTCTGGCCAGAAGCTCCTGGTGAAGACGAATCGAGGAAAAACTCGATCCATTTTCAGTACTTTGTAGACGATTTAAGAGTGTAATATTCTCTTTCCTAAGAGACTCTACTTCAAGATGACAAGATTGAACTTCACCTCTCAACTTCTGCTCCACTCCTGTCAGTCGAATGAGTTCCATTTGCATTCTATTCTTTTCCTCACTGCTGCACTCAACAGTTTTCTTATCTAATTCAGCACTGTATCCCTGTCTCAAGCTGGTGATTGTCCTTTCTTGTTCATTGCATACTGTTCGTAACCTTGCAATCACTTTGTGCAACGCCTTGTTCTCACCCTCCTTATCTTTCAAGAATCCCCTCATATGGTCCTTTTCCTCTGCAGCCTTAGTAAATCGAGCATGCAGCTCTATTGAGGAATTGTGGAGGTTGTCGTTCTCGTTTATGACTTTCTCTAGCTCATCATTCAATTTTCTGTTTTGTATTTCCAAACTTGCAACCTTATCAGAAGAATCAACTTTACTTGCTTCAAGAAAAGTAACTTCTCTCTGAAAAGAGACATTCTGCTCTGCAAGTTCTCTCACCCGTTCACGTAGTCTCTCTTCATCAGATTGAAATCTCAACAGCCTGACTGACCAATCGTTTGACCTTCTATCCATCTCTCTCTCCAAAGTAGTTTGTGCTTCAGTCTTCTCCTTCTCCAGCCTTCTAGTTCTGATGTCCAATTCTTTCTTTGATTGTTTGCATTGCTCTTTGGCAGCAAACCTTTCTGTAAGGCGTGCCTTAATCTGTGAAGATAGTTCATGTGCTAGTTGTCTCCTATCTTCAGTCAAACGTTGGATCAATTGGAACATGTCATTTGAGTCTAATCTCTTATCCCTGGGCATGTTAAGCTCATAATTGTCTCCAGAAGGAAATATAAACCTCACCTCAACTTCTTTTGCCCTTTGAAGCAACTTGTCATCAGTTTCTTGCTCCTCTGCTGCAAAATCCAAGTCATTATCATGAAAATATGTGTGTGTGTGTGTTGGGGCATCACGAAAGCAAGAGTCTGCAATACAGCACGTACAGGTGATACCTGAAATAAGACCAATGGAGGGGCAAATAACGTTTGGAGGTTGCATATCTTGCAAATCTTCGTAAATATCTTCAACGGATGGGACACTTTCTGATTTGTAATCTTCTGAATGTGGAAATCTCTCAAAAACATCTAACACACTTGCATGGTTTATACTTGCATTGCACAGAGTTGCAATCTTGCAGGTGTCTCTTGTACCCTCCAGAGTGAGTTGATGGAGATAGGCAGCCTTTGCATCCACATTTGGGTAGGTCTCAAGGGTCTCTTTCATTGATTTTGGCAAAGATGGCACTGTAGACTGGGGTCGAGGTGGTCTTCCCACATTCGAAACCACAGATCTGGTGGAAGAGTTCTGCTTCTCATTTAGGATGGCAACTTCCTGCTCTCCGTCAATGTATCGATCTAGCACTTCATTCTTGTTCAATAAATTGGTTAGCCTTGTAGACCTGCATCGTAGGGCAACAGGAGAGCTAGCAGGAGAATGCCCTGTTGAACATGAATAATATCTTGAACCAGGAGAATTAGTTTCCAGGGCTGAATGTGCTTTTGGAACCTTTATTGAGTATTCTCCTAAAACTGGATGCCTCTCTGGTGACCATGCATAGCGACTGCAGTTTAATACCTACTGTTAATAGCACTATTTATTCAGATGAAAGGACGAGATACAATCACCATGACACGATCTTAACACCAAAATGAGTTTGGATGGAAATTTTATCAGAAAACTGTTCTAGATAAAGTGGAACTCAATCACAAGAACAATCTTAAAGTAAACTGTAAACATAGATGAACAAAAATGCCATCAGCCATGAGACCATATCTACTACAAATAACTGAGCAGTGAACAACACCTATAGAAAGCTGCATGCGCATTGAAACCGAACAATTTGCAAGGAGGGCCACTGCCAAATAATTAAGCATTTACAATGATAGTTGATGAGCTGAAATGGTAAAGTTTGCAGATTCACATAATGAAAATATCCTGAGGTGTTTGCCTTCTCCTTTTCTACTTGTTGGTTCCTTTTCCTTTTCTTGTTTTTTACTGACATGGAACAGCAAGGCAATAGGGTGTCGATACCATATATTGGTTTGATCATGGCAAACATCCTAGCTTTTAGGGGAGTATTGACAACAATCATCAGGTAATCCAATCACTTACTCGACATCTCCGGCATGATGAGGCGCATCAGATTCATTATACAAAGAACACGGAACATCAGCCGAGAAGCTAAAGCTTCGTTCCTTCAAGCAACTGTTGGTGGCTGGGGATGAGAATGACATGCATCTCCTGAGCTGCTTCGAATTGGACGGTTCCTCATTGCTCAGCTTCCCACGGCGGCTTCTTGATTTAGACATCCTTGTGCCAGGGGAATTGGAACTGGAACTGGAACTGGCATTGCCCTCACCTTCCTCCAATGTCTTCCTATTCTTACTCCAGCTATCATCACCTGGTGTCCCATTTCCATTCCCCGTGTTCGCTGTGGAGGATCCGAAGAAAAAGAATCTTCTCATCTTACACAAGTGTAGAACATTCACGGATTCCCACAAATGAGTCCCTACATGGATCGGATCTTTCTCAGCAAAAGTAGTAACCATGAAATAAATTAGGTAGCAAGTCAGACTACTGTATAACACTGGTTGATCTGCAAATAAATTCCAGAGAAGCCAAAAGCTACGACCAAATCCATTCTTGCGAAGTAGCCAAGAACAAATCAACAGGAGAGTTCGGAACCAAGCACGAAAAGAACCGACAGATCTACACGGAAGTTCCAGCAATTTCAAGTATCCTTTGCAAGGAAAGTCTGCAATTGATTGCAATTTAGCAACTAACATCAGATGCTGCATCTAGCTAACTTAAGTCGGGAAATTGGTCGAACAGGTTACGGGCAGGACCTCCTAGACTAACAAACCACGGACCAAACCTAAGCAGAATTCAGAAGCACCGGACCCTGTGGTTCTTGATCTCGGAGCAGCAAAGCACCAAATATAACACCGAATTCAGAAACCAAACCAAAACTGACCTGTAAGAAATGGAGCAGCGAAAGGCAGGCGAGGAACAAGAAGCAAACCTGCAAGAACCGTAGGCTGCAGCCCTAGCAACGGTCGAGAAATCGGGGTTAGTGCGGGGAGTAAGCACGCGCTGATTGCGATTTTAACAGCAGGTTGGGTATTGGAATCGGGGAGCTTTGGGGAGCGGAAAGAAAGATCACGGCGAGGAGACGCGAGCGAGTCCGGGGAAAGGGAGGAAGAAGAAAGAGGGGGTTTGAAATGGAGAGGCAGGCAGGGAGGAGCGGCTGATCTGGGCCGGATGTGTGGCGCCGTCGCATGGGCCGGCCCGTCTAGAAAGCCCAATGAGATGGTCTGTAACGACTGCAGCCGAAGCGTATACATATTGGCTTTTATCCGTGACTTTTAAATTTAATTTATAAATAGTAACAATTTACAGAGAAATTTGCATAGAGAGATATTTATATGTGATTTTGTCTGATATAAATAAAGTTACTACAATATATATTACAATCGACTAATAAATTCTACCTTAAAAGACACTCCGTCCGACTACAGATGGATCGGATTGAACGTGTGCAGGGGGCATTCATATGGTTTTCATCGATGACTTTTGGTTTTTGGTTTATGAATAGTAACAATCTGTAAAGAAATTTGTATAGAGACACTTGTATACAATTTTGGTCGATATAAATAAAATTTTTATAGTGGGTAATATAATCAACTACATATATTTTATTTTAAAAATATATTTCGTTTGAAAGGTATGTATTGCATAAACAAGTCGTGAGTAACAGGCCACCGAGACGAGTAGGGTGGGCATTGGTCTTTTCGGCCTATTCGGTTCGGTCTATTCTTCTCTGGAAAATTCGGTTCCAAAAAATGAGGACCAAATTTCTCAGGAAAAAAACAAGAACCGAACCCGAATAGACCGAATTTTTTGTTCGGTCTATTCGGTCCACCGAATTGACCGAATTAAAGCTTCCAAATCCGGTGTTGTTCGCTGACGCTAGGATAGCTTCTCTGAGACTGACCGCACAATGGCAGAAGCTGATGATAGCAACCTGGTAGAAATTTTACATCAAAGGATGGACATATGTACCACACTCTTGAACATATCCAGTGTTCATACATACATCACATATTAAGTCCATTAATTCAAGACATACATACATCACATATTAATTCGGGTTATTTGGTCTATTCGGGTTTTGTAGGCCAAAAACCGAACCCGAACCCGAAAACCGAATTAAATGAAAATACTGACCGAACCCGAACCCCGAAACCCGAATAGACCGACAATTCGGTCTATTCGGGTCCGGTTCGGTTCGGTTCTCGGTTCTCGGGTTTAAAGTGCCCACCCCTAGAGACGAGAGTGACTCGTGCCCGGGCCCACCACAGCAAGGCCCGTTGCGCCACACACATGCGCGTCTGCACTTACTCCTCCGCGACAATAATGCCTACAGGCGACGGCAATGGCGACGGTGTCCTCCTCCGCACTGCACACTCCTCGCCTCGCCCCCACCCCCTCTCGCCAAGCGGCGCGGCGCGGCGCGGCGACGTGCTTGCTCATCGAATTGCGGAGGCACTCGAAGACGACCGCACCGCGATTTCACGCCGGGTAGCAAATTCGCCCGCAGTCCAAGTGGCTGCCAAGGCAGGTGATTTTGTTTTTCTTCGAGTTCTCTTGGGTCTCCTCTGGGTGGGCGGCGGATGCTTAGTGAATTTCTGTCGTTGAGAAAACGATGATGGCCTAGTAGATGCGGGCAAAATCATAGCTTGTTGGGATGTTTTTTAGGTAGCGTTTGCTCTGTTGGTTTGGTCACGAGTGCTCATCTTGCCAACTTCTAATGTGGAGGATGGTCGTTTGGCTGTATACTTGTGTGAATGTTCAGTTATAAGCCTTGATGCAAATTACTAAAGCTGTGTTTCATGACTTTGATACTTTACTATTCAATTATGCTCATTTGAATTCAAACTGCTCAATTATGCCAATTGCCAAGTTCGACTTGAACAGTTAGTTTTCGTTTATATGCACGTCATATTCCTTTGATGCCAAATACGATGCCTATTTTTGGTCCTTAACTGTATAAAGTATGCAAATTTGCTGGGGGCTACAACACGTCGAATCAACTGGTGATGTGTTCCACTTGATGAATCCTTTTTTTAAGAAGGAAAATTGGATAATGATGTGTTTCACATGATGAATATTTTTGAAGAAAAAAATAGATGTTTTGCGTGTTTCATCTTCATTTGGCGAACGCATCATTCTTGTTGACTTTGCCAATTCTAGTGTATGGTTTAATTGTGAATCTGCGATGATTTCAGAAGTTTGCAGCAGCAGAGGCACAAAGCTACATACATCATGCAAACATCATTATTTGCAAATAGCAGCTTGCAATCCTACCGTTAACCTGCGGTGGCCAGCGGATGGCCTCAATTCTTCATGTCCTGGTAATCTTTGTGTAGCTTTTGAGTGTTGCTGCACTTCAAAATGGGGGTGGCACCTTCTAAGATTGAAGACAACAAGGCCCTTGTGCTATGCCAGGAGAGGAAGCGTTTTGTTAGAGAAGCACTTGATGGAAGATGCGCACTTGCGGCTGCTCACTATGATTATATTCTGTCACTAAGAGACACAGGATCTCTTCTAAGAAAATGTTTTGAACCTGGAGGACCAAAAGAATCAATACCAAATTTACCATCGTCTGTTTTGCACATCAATCATATGAAAGCTGGGAGGAACTCCGTTAAAACTATTGAAGAGAAGCTGCCAGTTCCTGTAACAGTAACTATCCGGTCTTCATCCCCTGCTGCTAGACATGCCATATCAGAGTTAGAGAGCGATGCCTCATTTGAAACTCCTCCAGGGACTCCACCATGGGAATATTCTGACCTAATGCACCCAGTTGACAATCACAATCGGTTTTCAATTCAGGACGAGAACAAACTTGGTCAAGATTTTGACAAGGCTGATGATGTTAGGCGTCTCCGAGAGGAGGAGGGAATCCCAGAGCTTGAAGAGGAAGGACAGAAGACTCCTGTAAATGAGAAGGAGAGTGATTTTGCAGAGTCAGAGGATGATTTCGACAATCCACCCACTGAAACTTTGGTGCAGGTGTCCAAGAACCGCAATGATGTATCTGTTGGCAATACTTTAACAGAGCAGTCACCTGCACAGCATGCTTCAGAAAGTGCAGTTTCAGAAAATATTGCCTTACCAAATACGGATTCTCAAAGTGATAGGCCCAAAAATGAGAGGAGAGTGATTGACACTAGCACAAATGAAATTCCTATGATGACCTCAGTAAATGCGGCGGTGCCATCTTCTGCTGCTGCTCTTCCAATGGGCTCAAAGGAATCTTATCCTGATGTAAGCGTTGCGGTGAAGGACTTATATTCATGCATGAAAGAGATTGAGATATTATTCTTTAGGGCGGGTGATTCTGTAAAAGAAGTTTCAAGGATTCTTGAAGAAGACAGAATCCAGTTCCGCCCTCTACTACCTGAAGAAATAGGTAAGATATTGAGTAATGTACTAATGTGCATTTCTGTTGCATGACCCATTTCCCAAGTTTCTCTTGCTATTTGAGGTAAATAATAATTTGCTGCAGCACATGGATCAAAGGCATCAAGTTTTCTTGCAACATTGTTCGCTTGCTGCAGGGAGGAGGTTCCTGTTCCTGAATGTAAGTTATTTTTCGTTGAAGTTATTATTATGACTTTCTTTTTCCTGCAATGTGAAGCCCTGGGCTATTCCTGTGTTACAAATATATAACAACAAAGTTTCTGTGAATAATTAATTGTATTGTCATACTCTGATATTGTTTCTAGGTATTACCATACTTTGTAATTTTGACCTCATTTAATTTGTGATTTTCTCGGGTTGTGGTTATTGCATTTTCATTCTATTTTTACAAAAGATTATATTCATATGCTAGATTGTCCCCAGGCAATTTGACCTTACTGTTTTTTCAATGTTTTATTTTGTATTGTTAAATAGCACACCTGCTGTTTCCTACTGTGACAAAGAATTTAATGCACCATGGTTTAAATGCAGCTCCTCCTCAAGCTGAGATAAAGTACCTTACCTGGCATAGATCAGTGTCTTCACAATTGTCGCCATCCAGAAATCCTCCTGGGACCATTGCTAGCATCCATACCTCAACACTAGATAGATTGTATGCGTGGGAGGGAAAGCTTTATGATGAAGTTAAGGTAATAGATTTTTGTGTCTACTCTATGTGCACAGTTAATCTAGGTATGTTCCACATATCTGATTGTTTGTCATACTTTGTTTCCCTTCCTTTCAAGCACCATGAAATATACCTTGATTCTTCTACACTTACTATTGTAGTATTGTGATTCCCTTAGCTGGAACTCTCTCTACTACAATTGGATAAATACTTGTGTCTGTAATCATAGGTTTTTCAGCTGTCGTATTTGATTTATAATTTATGCAGTCCATGACCATTGGTTCTTAGATTGTGCCTAGAATTGACAAACAAATCTTCTGAAGTATCACGTCAAATGAAAAACCTGATTCTGCTTTCAGGCTAGCAGCGGCATCTGCAGGAGGTACGATGAGAAATGTAAGCAACTGAGAGACCAGGAGTCAAGAGGGAAAAATCAAATTAATATCGATATTACCCGTGCTACTGTAAAGGACTTGCGTTCCAGAGTTCTAGTGTCTATTCATAGAATAGACTTCATTTCTAAGAACATAGAAGATCTAAGGGATAAAGAGCTTCAACCACAGCTGGATGAACTAATTGGAAGGTATGTTTATCCTTTTCAGTTTCTACGAAAACAATGTAGTTGTGTGTGTTATAACATAATGTATGTGTATTAGGCATCGCCGCAACATTGTGTCGGATTGGTTTAACAGAATGCACTCCTACCCAATAGGCAGTTTGCATTAATTTAGTGTTTCTTTTGTGGCTGCTATATACAACTGATAAAGTACCTGTATTTCCTGTAGTTTCACTAGGATGTGGGCAGCAATCCTTGAGTGCCATCAGCGTCAACATGCGATCATTAAGTTAGTACCCAGTAGCTGCAATGTGAAAATATCATTTCAGTCAGAGTCTGAATGCCAAGCTGCCCTTCTCCTCTCAGTTGAGCTCAGCAAATTATGTTCAAACTTCCAAAATTGGATAGCATCCCACAAGGCTTACCTGTGTAGCCTAAACTTATGGTTGCACAAGTGCATGAAACCACTGAAGAAGAGGAAGATCTCCAGGAAGCAAAATGTTGTTGACGTTTCACTAACAGAGTGTGCTGTTGCACCCATATTTACGACTTGTGAAATCTGGATGAAATTACTGGATGATTTACCAACCAAGGACTTGGAAGAAGCCATTGAAGGTCTCATTGCAGATATAAGCCATTCCATTCCCCACCAAGGCAAGATGCTAAATGGTGAAATGGAGGGAGAAATATTTAGAAATGATGCCCCAGCTGATTTACAGTCGAGCCTCATGACATTTCTAGAGAAGCTTGAAGCCTTTTCAGAAATTTCACTGCAGAAGTATATTGATCTGCAGAAAAACATCGGTGCAGCAAAGGAGAGGTATTTGGGAGGGGCTTCAAGTAGTGAATGAGTGAGCAGTAATATAATCCCTCGAGTTGTCTAAGTAAAACGCTAGCTCCTCATGTAAATTTGAATCTTGTCGGTTGCGATGGAACTTTGTATGAATAGTTTTCTGTCAGTTGGAAAGGAAGTCTAGAGGGACTACAGTTACAGACAACAGGGTTTAAACTGGTGATGTCAATGTAGGTAATTACGCTGTAATGTACTGATATGTATATGATGTATATTCACCATTTTCTAGAAGAACAATTCAGAGAAGGATCAACGTGCACATGAAAGCTCAGTTCCCAATCTTATTTCTCTTCCAGATGACATACATTGTTCACATATGGATAAGTCTAGCTGTCAGAGTTTGAAGGACCGCTCCAATGCCCCGGGCTGCAGGCAAATGGTGTAAGCTGAAATATTCAACTCGTTGACAGCACACGGATGCATCATTCATGCATGCCTGAAGTGAAAGTAACAACCAGCCTAGCATTCAAGCTCGACCAACGCCTCACTTTGATCTGACGCGTAGCTAGCTTGCGACTATTATAATGGGAGGGAAAGGAATCAACGCGTGCATCGGACCTCTAGGAAACGAACAAGCAGGTCGAGCAGATTCCTGCCTGTCTGGCCTATGAGAAAGGACAAGTCGAGCTCAAAGTCCTTTCATGGCCAAAGTCAAAAGCCATTGCACTCAACATGATGCCACCATGTCTTCCCTTTGTGTTTCTCGTGCAGCTTGTTTGTCGAGTCGCCTGCGTAGTTTATCGCAGGCAGCTTGCCACTAGCTGCTCAAACCCAGAAAAGAAAATAAAAGTGATCACCATTTTCATTTTACTCCCTCCGTTCAGAAATGTACCATATGTTAAAAAGTGTGTAGTTAAAAAATTTTATTTTTGACCACTTGTATATAAAAAACTATTTAAAAATAGTATCATTAGATTAGTTACAAAAAAATATTTTCATAATATAATAATTTTATTTTTTTAACGAACACATTCATATAAAGTAGTGATCAAAATTGCATGTTAAAAACCATATCAATGTCTAAAACATCATATATTTTTGAATAGTGGGAGTATTCAGCATACGGAAAAAAAAAGCAGATTAGGCGATGTCATGCTGATGCATAATTTAATGTTGCCTATTTTAATAGCATAATGCAGGAGAGAGAGGAAGAGGTTTGAAAACTAGAGGCAACAACCATGCGAAAACAAAGCTCTGGGGCATACCCAGCAGCGCCCCCCCCCCCCCCCTCTCTTCTCTCTGTCCCCGTCGGGTTGTGTTCGGGCCTAAGGCATTGACCTAAGGATAGGGATGTTCCCAGCACATACATACACCTCTATGTCAAAGGGAATTAAGCGACAAGGAGATGGTCCAAGCTCAAATGCTTTACTATTCCGAGGGAATCCGGCATGGTAGGTACAGTTTATTTTATTCTATGAACAGATAAATAATCTTCAATTAATTTGAAGGGTGTTATGTCAGTAGTAGCATATTCTGAAACTTGTGCGACCAATGCTACCAAAAGGAACAAGTGGAAGAGGAGCAGGTGTGATAAGTCAAATAGCGTAGTATCACACTGATTTTTCTAAGGGATCGAGCATCTGATGCGTATGGAGCTATTAAATAATGTACAGTGGATAGTTACCATATAGTGATATTGGGTGGATTATTTTTGGCTACGGCTAATGTTTTTTGTCCTAACGTGAGTGTTTGTATGAACGAACCGAACGTCGATAAACCGATAACCCTCTTCAAAAAGATGACGGGAAAGTTATCCTATTTATTTGTTCAGAGATAACCATAAGCTTAACAGAAGGGCCATCATCATGTCCTCATAAATTGTTTTTTTCTACAAGCTAAATGGTCAGATTATCTTTTGCTGGTGAGGACTGAAATTTTGAACTCAGTTCCAGCTGTTGTTGAAACGGCTAAACGTCAGAACAGATTAACTGTACTGTGCTAGCTCCATTTTCTCATGTCAAAGCTGCTACCTGATCAACTATGTCTTAGTCTATACAGATTGCATTCTGGATGACTCGATTAGATCATTGAAGAAGTAAGCACTAGCGAACCCAGCCCTTTTCTCATGTGAAAGTAGGTTTCAAACGACTTTCTAGTGGACAGTGACCTAGGCAAGATCTATCCATCCATTTGATTAGTAGTAAGGCAGGAGTAGTAGTATTAGTACTAGAATAGTTGAGTTCTTTGGGTCGTGGTTTATGGCTTTTTAATTCTACCTGTTTACGAGAAACAGTACGAAGAGAAAAAATAATCACATATAATTTTAGCAGGTATAGCTGAACTTGATGCAGTATCTAGTACAATCGATTTATAGATCTTATATTAAAAAGGTGTATCGTTTGAAAGTTAGTTACTATAAAAAAAAAAGTGAAAGCAAAAGTCAGAGCCCTGCCGAACCCAATGACACAGAAAGTCTTCGAGAGCACTCAAGGGAATGCCTCATGGGATGTTTTGATTAAACTAACACCCAAGCTCCTCTCCATCGATGAGACGAAGTACTCCACTGCAACTGTAGTTTAGTATTCTTTTTTGAAACCAAACTGTAGTTTAGTATTCAGTTGCATTATTGTGTTGACCAGCAAGTGGTTCGAGTTTGATTGGAGTGGTTGGCTGCTGAAGGTTTTCAACGCCGACAAATGCCGGAAACCGTCAAACTTGTTCAGCGTTGTGTAATCCATAAGCCTTCCACGCTGGTCCGCGCTGTGAGCCGTGCCACCGCACCACTGTCGCCGCTGCTAGCTGCGTCGCCACCGTCGTGCCATGCCACCGCTGATGTCGCCTCCGGCGTCACCTCCACCAGCGCCACCGATGCCGGCGGCCACCAGACCCGCGCCGTCTAAGCAGGAGAGAGAGAGATAGAGGTTGAACAGGAAATGGGTTTCTTTGGCCCTGATAATTCGGTTTAAGTTTCTGACTTCCGGCTTATTTTTCACTATTCACAAATTTCGTCTTTTTTCTAAATTTTTGGTTTTTTTGCCGGTTCTTTTTTCCCGTATTTATTTGTATTATACGTAATAGGCTAACATATTTTTTAATTTTTTTAAATTTAATTATGCTAAATAAGGCTCTGTCAGCTACAGTGTTTTTTTCAGCCATCTACAGTGCTTTCAGCCATAAGCCACCCAAAAAAGCCCAACTGATCACCACCTTTATCTTATGAGAGAGATTGAAAAAAATTTGTATGGAAAAGTGATTGGACAGAATGTCATTAAATGGGGTTTTAAAGACCAATTAGGGTTCCCCTTCTTTTTGTGGCCCCTTCCAACAAAAATTGGGGTGCTACAGCGTGTGACTTCTACCACTATGTAAGAATCTTCCCACTTGGAGGAAAGCTTATTTCAATTAGGATGGGATTGGATTTTCCTCTATACCAAGTCGCTTATAGCAAGGCTGCGAGGTTAGACCTTACAATCATAGTACTTACGTATGGCTTGCTGATAGACTGATGATCGAATTAAGGCTTAATTCCTCTTCTCTTCGAGCAAGTTGATGTCATCCGCTCGAAGATGCTCTTGGTTGGAGTTGTTGAAGTGCTCGACCATTATCGACCGGATCTTTAGTTCTGGAGGAAGTATGGCCTTGGCCCCAAAAACTATGAAAAAAGGAGTTTCTCCCATCGTTCCAATAGGAGTCATGCAAATTGCCCATAATGCTGAAGGCAATTTTTAAACCCAAGCCCCCGAGCGCTTTACAAGCTGGTCGAAGACTTGGATTTTAATTACTTACATTATTTGGTCATTCACATGCTCGACTCCCGCATTACTCTGAGAATGGGCGATCGAAGCAAAGCATAGTTTGGTACTTAAATTCTTGGAATTTCAAGTTCGAAAAATTGCCTATTGTTGTCTGTAATTACGCTTCTCATCAAGCTCGAAAAATTGCTTATTGTTGTCTGTAATTTCAAGCTCGAAAAATTGCTTATTGTTGTCTGGAGATGGCAACCGAACTAAATTCTAGCTAAACAACTGGATGGATGGGCAATTGGCGGAGGACACAACCCCATCTATTTGCAAATTAGTCAGCACAAATATCAAGCGTACCATCACGGTGGCACAAGGCCTTCCCCTCAACTCTTGGACTCAAGGAATCCAGGGAGCCATGACAGTTCAGGCAATCACCGAATTCTTAGCCCTTTGACACAAGTCGCCTTGGTCCCTACCCTGCCTCATACCAACGATCAAATTTGAAAACTCAATCCTTTGCTAGGGTACTCCATGAAGCCTGTGTATAATGCCCTTTTTTGGGCAGGATCCATTTTGCAGCCTACAAGCTAGTTTGGAAGTGTAAGGCTCCACTAAAGTGCAAGTTTTTCACTTGGCTTACTGTAAAGACTGTTGTTGGACAGCGGATTGCCTAGCGAGGCATGGGCTATCATCGCACACCATTTGCCCTCTTTGTGAGCGGAATCTAGAATCAATCGACCATCTCCTCGTTCTTTGCCCTTGGACTTCCACGTTTGGGCACTGTTCTTGTAGCTCTTCGACAGACCTCACCCACCCGCATTAAGACAAAACAGTTTGCTAGACTGGTGGACCTCTCTGCGCAAACAAGTATCCAAGACTCAAAGAAAAACTTTCGACTCATTGGTCATCATCTTCCTCTGGACCATCTGGCACGACACGAGTGCAATAACCGAGTCTTTCACCAAACCAAGATGATCATAGAAACGCTCTTGGACAAACTAAAACAAGAGATACTGTGTTGGCGCTGGGCGGTTGTGGACTTACTACCGGCGCTCACATGATAAGTAGCTCCTTATCCTTTTCCCCTTAACCTCGTTGCGTCGTCTGCTATTTTTTATTCCTCCCGCCTAACCTCCTTGTCCTCTCCTTCCTCTCTGCTACTGGGTCTCTCTGTGTTCTCCTCAATGTACCTGGAAGCTTGTAACTTTTTTCTCTCTTAATGAAATGATATGCAATTCCTTTGTATGGTTCCCAAAAAAAGATGTTCACGGGCTAATAAAGTACTAATCAGACGGTTTTTGCGACGGCAGCTAAATCATCAGTTAATGGTGGGTTCAGTGCTTGGTGTGTGCCGGTGTGGAGCGTATCATAGTCTGCATATATAGATGGATGGACAGGTCGATGCGATTCTGCACTTTTTCTTACCATTCATGTTCAGGTTCAGGGTTTAGCTATGGAGTCTACGGAGATCTTTCGTCCGAAAAGGAAATCCCCAGTGAGAGCGACACGGAGCTCACCCCGCTATTCCCGCGAGTCGCTGATTAACCGGGAGCGGATGGGACATGAAATGAAATGGATATCCGATGTCACTTGGCTTTCCTTCATGTTGGTGTCTGATTACGAGTGTCCTAGCACACTTGGAGGACCGACCATCCTTCCTGTAATCACGCTTGTGCACGCGTTAGCACTGATCGACGAAAAGGATGGCAGGGACTGCTCAAGTTTCGTCAAAAAAAAAAGAGTTGGAAATGTCGTTGTCGTCAAGCAGAGTAGTGCAGCTGCAATGCAAACCTGAGCTGCTCTCTACGGGCCAGCGTTGTTGGCTCGCGTTCTCACCTGCGTTCGCCGATGGTTTTTCGCGCGGAACCCGAGGCGCGGCCTGTGGACTGGTGCAGTTGACTCCAGCTTGCTCGATAGGATGCCGTGCCCCGCGCGTGGGGTGGCGGTGGCCTCCGGCGCCGGAAACAAAACCGCGCGAGCGGCGTGGCCACGCCGACACCGCGACGCCATCCTCCCCCACGCGTTTTCCCTCCCGTGGGTCCCCGGCCT
This sequence comes from Dendrocalamus sinicus, assembly GCA_036346575.1. Lineage (NCBI taxonomy): Eukaryota > Viridiplantae > Streptophyta > Magnoliopsida > Poales > Poaceae > Dendrocalamus > Dendrocalamus sinicus. The sequence continues at coordinate 535,458 of CM070660.1, read as the reverse complement.
CCGCCTCCTTTTATATGCACCCACCCACCTCGCCTCTGTTCCCACGCCGCCTACCACCCGTCCCTTCTCCTCCTCCGTCTCTAGTGTACTTACTGCACTCACACTGCTCTAGTTAGTACGCGCCTGTCGCAACCATGGACGCCATCTCCTGCCTGGCGCCGCCGGCCGCGCTCCTTTCGGGCTCGGCCTTCACCGACGCCGCCATGGAGAGCGCGCTCCGCTTCTCCATGTCCGACTCTTCCGCCGCGTCCTCCTCCTCCACCACCGCCTCCGCGCCCTCGCCTCTCCTCGCCGACTTCGCCTGCGGCATCGGCAGTGTCGGGTTCGCCTCCGCGCCGCCCATCATCAGCTGCGAGTCAGTGCTGGTCGCCGACAGCGGGCGGCCGTCCCCCGGCCCCGGGCGCGCGGGGCAGAGGCTGGCCCCAGCGGGCGGGCGCGCAGGGAAGCGGCGGTCGCGGGCGTCCAAGCGCGCGCCTACCACCTACATCAGCACCGACCCCGCCAACTTCCGCCTCATGGTGCAGCAGATCACCGGCGTCCAGGCCGAGCCGGTGTCCCTGGCCGACGGCTTCCTACCGACGACGTTCGACGCGTCCGTGCTGCTGGCCGGCGCGTTCGGGAACCCGCTGCTGCCGGCCGTGCAGCCCGACGACGCGGCGCTTCAGCACCAGCAGCAGCCGTGCTTCCCGACGCTGGACTCGTGGAGCGTCATGTACGAGAGCAGCGACCTGCTCTGAGCCAATCAATCAACACGACCCCCATTCCATGCATTAACAGGACAAGACGTAGAGTACTTGTGTTATTTTTTCCCGGTCCGTGCATGTATTTTCGTTCTTTGTTTGATCCAGGGGAAGGAGTGTAGGAGGGTATCTAGTCTAGCGTACAGCGTAGGAGACAAAGCTACTTTTGACACGTTTTAGCATCGTATTTATAAAAATAGTTGTATACATATCGTATTGATAAAAATGTCGTTTATGCCATCCGGTAAGTGGACGGGCAGCACGCAGCAGATAACGCGTGGCATCTAATGATATTTTTGTCAATACGGTACGTATACAGTTATTTTTATAAATATGATATCAAATCGTGTCAAATATGGCTTTAGCTCTCCAGCTGGTGCTGATGTATCAGTGCTTAAGAGGAAGGAACAACGGACTGCTTCTGTTGCGTCCCTTACCCCAAAGAACTCAAAATTAAATGATTGGGCTCATTTGGAATTGTACAGGGGTGGAATGAGTTCCTATCTTACTAAACTCATGCCTGACGTCCAAGTTGATTTTATCGGTATTCAGGACACTATGAAAAAGGATTTTAAACAGAGTTTCTTCAGACAAATTGATAAAGCTGTGAAGTATTTGTGGCATAGGTTTTCTTCAGATGGTAAGTCAGGCGGAATCTTGTGTGGTATGTATAAACTCTGATATGTTTGATGTAACTAAATTCACAGGGGGGGCTTCATTTTGCAAGCTGAAATTTATGACAAAAATGTAAAGAAAAACTGGATTCTTGCTATCGTTTATGGTGCTGCACAGGAAGATGATAAAGAAAAGTTTCTAGTTGAACCGGCTAATCACTGTGCCAATCAGAGGGTCCCTCTCTTGGTGGGAGGTGATTTCAGTCTGATTAGATTCAATTCCAAGAAAAATAAAAGGTTGCACAGGAGTAAAAACAATGATGTATTCAATTACTTGATTAATACCTATGAACTGAGGGAGTTATCTCTGTCTGGAGGCGAGTTCACACGGTGTAATAGTCAGGAAGATCCTACTTCGGAAAAGTTGGATAGGATTCTAGTTGGTAAAGAATGGGAATTAATGTTCCCCTTAACTATTATCAAAAAATTACTAAGGTTTGTTTTTCTTATCACAACCCTTTGCTTTTGACCTCGGAAAAAACTGATAAGAAAGTAAAAAGGGATTTTAAGTTTGAGCTTCATTGGTTGAAGCATCCTGACTTTCTTAAAATTGTAGAGAGAATCTGGAATGAACTAGTGGTAAATATGAAACCTATTGATAAATGAATTTTCAAAGGCAAAATGGTCAAAAAATACTTAGGACTGGAACATTAAGAAGAAAAAGCACGAGCTTCTTGAGCATTTGCAGTTTTTAGAAGCTCTTGAAGAAAATCAAGGATTATCCACTGAACAAATTGAGAGCAAAATCTAAAATACAACTAGATCTCATGCACATTTATGCAGAGGAAGAGCTTTATTAGTATGAGAAATCTAGTCAACAATGCTTTACAAAGGGATATTAATACAGAATATTACCATAGAATTGCTAATGGGAGAAAAAGAAAGAACACAATACTGCCTTTCCGGGATGCAGATGAGACCATGGGCCCATTTGTATTGGCTTTAGTTTCTGGCTTCTATTTAGATAAGTCAAAGCTGATACGAACACCCTACCTTCTATCAGCTGCTACTATTTATTAACCATTGCTTTTCGCTTTTGTATGATGGTCCGAATGTTCATTGAGATGTTCATTGACAAATTGATTAGTTTAAGTCAAAATGCTTTTATCAAGTAACAAAATATTATGGATGGTGGTCTTTCTTTACATGAGATTATTCATGAAACAAAATGTAAAAAAAAACAAAAGGGAGTTGTACTTAAACTTAACTTTGAGAAGACTTATGATAAAATAAATTGAGATTTCTTGTTCAAGTGTCTCAAAATGAAAGGGTTTCGTAGCGCCCTGAAATTTGGAAGGAGCCGCAAAAAAGGGCAAAACCCTAATCAGCCTTCAATTCCATGAGGGGCTATTTAGGAGCCACATCCTTTCCCGTACACACATCCCTCCTTTCTCTCTCATCAGGTAAAAATCAATCTAACTCTCCCCATCTTCTCTCTCTCTCATCAGGTAAAAATCAATCTAACTCTCCCCATCTTCTCTCTCTCTCTCTCAGTGTGGCAAACTATAGAGACAAATCATTAGTCAAGTTCGAAAGTAACTTAAAGAGTAGTATGATTTTTAGCAAACTATATTGTTTGGGACAAAACCACCACTAGAATTGGAAGTCCAACTTATCATTTTCCTTCTTCACCTAACTCGTAAACTTGACACACCACAACAATCTGATCTAGTAACTAAAACTCCTTAAAATTTCAAAGAAGGAAAAGAGCTGTACAGGAAATGCTCAGTTTTTCCACATCACTCTTCTTATATCACAACCTTAAGTATGAAGCTGACCTTGTATTTACTTAATCCAACAAAACAGCTTGTTTAAGTGAGGCTAATCTAGTGATCTGAATTTGTTTTAGTAGTTTAGATCTGTTTTCTTGCTAGGTAACAAAACAATTATTGACCCATACAAAAACTATATTTCAGGATAAACAAAACTAGTAGGTGTAAAACAAATTCTAACAGGAGCCATTGGACATTATGTTAGTAACTTCAGATTACAAAAGAATTGTAAAAGTAGCTCACAAAACTACCCACTCTTAGCTAAACCTACCACACTCTCAGCTTACAGAACATTAGGATTAGCAATCTAACAAAATATTTGAATTAGTGAAGTCGAATTATATAAGTAGCTTACAAAACTACTCACTCTTAGCTAAACTTACCACACCCTCAGCTTACAGAACATTAGGATTAGCAAACTAACAAAACATTTGAATTAGTGAAGTAACAAAGCATTACGATTGGTCAATACAAAACCAATCACTCTTGGCAAAGTCTTAGACCTAACTGACCATCTATATTGCTTGGCTGGATGAAATTCTAGGATTAGGAAACCCTGCTGTTGTAATCAGTGAAGCATACAAATAAATATACCATTTTTAAGTACACATAACATTTGAAATTAGCAGGCAAAACTTGTTTGCTAAGAAATACAAATTCCAGAAGCTTAGCTCATGTTGCAGGAAATACCAACTTAGTATTGAACACTAAATACTGAAATGTATAACTGAAATAAAAATCTAGTAAGGCTCATCCAAGCTAAGAAAAAACATGTCTATCCAGTTAAACCATCAAAAGGTTAGATAATCTAGTAGGGCTCATGTTACTTCATCTAATAAACTTGTCTACTAAGAAATACAAATTCTTGATGCTCAGCTCATGTTGCTAAGAAAATACAAAAAATAATATTTTAACATGATATACTAAAACCTATACTAAAACCTTATTAGTAAAGCCCTGTCCAGTCCGTCTCTCTCTCTCTCTCTCTGAAAAAAGAAAGAGAGAATTCAAATCTCGGCGACGAGGGAGATCTAGACTTCATCACCCCTCTTTGCAGCCATATTACTACAACTTTGCCGCACTCTAACCTCCCCACTCTCTCACACACACAATCATGCACAAATCTGATGGGAGGAAAGGCAAGAGACCATGGAATAGGATACAAGCAACACTATCCTCACTACATCTCCGGCGCCAATTCAGTTGAACGCTGGCCATTTCTCCGATACCCTCCGTCCCTCTCTTCTCGCCCCTCTCTCACACACACAACCACACACAAAATATGAAAGGGAAAAGGCAAGAGACGATGGAATAGGACATGAGCGACACTATCCTTACCTTACCGTTGATGTCAATCCGGTTGACGCCAGCCATTTCTCTGATAACCACCCTCCCTCCCTCTATCTCTCTCAGACAGAGCACACTGTAGTGAGGAATAGCACTGGTCAAGAAAGGAAAGGAAAATATGTACTACAAAATCCTAACCGGTCCGGGTTCCAAAATGGATCAGGTAGAATATCGTCAATGTATGCGCGCATGTTTCGTCAATCACAGAAGACACCAATCTCAAAGAAGATCCAATGTTCCAAAATTTGGATGATTTTTAGCAACAAAACATCCGAGTGATGTTTATCAAAACCTTTTATAAAAACTGAATGTGAGTCTCTTGTGTAAGTGGTGATGGAAACTAGAACATGATGATGGTCTTTGGCAAACAATAGTTAAGAAGAAATATATAAAAAGACAGTAGTATATATCAAACTGCTCACAGACAAGATGACTCCTTATGTTGAGCTAATCTATTGAAAGTGAAAAATGTTTACTTAAAGGGTTGATCCCTTCTAATTGGGAATGGTAGAATGATTGACTTTGGGCATGATTGTTGGAATGGTTCTGCTCCTTTATGTCATTATTTCCTTACTGTATATAACAGAGCATTTTGTTATATCAAGTAATTGAAAAGAATGGAGTTTTTACTTTTACAAGATGGCTTGATGAGAAAAACCAACAAAAAATAAGACAACTCCATAACATAATTGCTAAAGTTGCTTTATCTGAATATCTCGATAGGTCAAAATGGATGTGGGAGAAATCAGGGATCTTTTCTGTTAAACCGGTTTACATATATCTTAACAAGAACATGCTTGATGAAAACCTCAAAAGTTTATGGAAGGCTAAAATTCCTTTGAAGGTTAAAATCTTTATGTGGCCTATTCTAACAAAGGATAACTTACTGAAAAGAAAATGTCAAGAAAATGCTTATTGTAGCTTTCTGTTCTGAACCCGAAACAATCAACCATCTCTTTTTTGATTGTGTGATTGCAAGATATATTTGGAGTCTCATTGGGAAGCTGATTGGTGTTGATTGCTGTCCAGTAATCTTGAACAATGTTTTTGGTGGATAAGACATTTTCTCCCTTCTGGAATAAAAATATGTTTTGTAATGGGTATATCTGCAGTTTGTTAGGCTATTTCGAAGAGGCTTGCTTTGACAATAAAATAATAGAATCTCCTGCTGAGATCGTGTGCTATTTCTGCAGTTCCTCAAATATTGGGCAGGTAAGCAGAAGAAAATCATGGTAAGGTGCGGACTACTGTAGCAGCCATGGAAGCTGATGACGAGCAACCCGTACATTAAGGACGTTTGTGTCGATTACGCAGCTCGTTCCATTTCAGTTTAATCTGGGTGATTCTAGAACCAATGCTGATCGATGACATGAGATGACTTGTTAGAGAGAGCTGGAGTACGTGACCGATGAGAGCGTGAGGTGGAAAAGAAGCCCAAACACAAACAGAGAAACGCCATGGCGTCGGCCGGCGGGCAGAGGTAGGCGTTGCCGGACGATTTGGTCGTAAATTAACGGACACCTCATTTCGTAGATGCGAAAGCCGGAAGATGCTTCCAAACTTGTTAAGACCAGATGGGCTTTTTATTAATCCCTTTTACAGTTGAGTCAAGACTGCATTTGAGCTCCAGCGCCGCTACTGATCAGATGACAGGGAAGAAGATTGACCCTGCTCCAAATAAGTTTTAGGTCAAAAGCCACTTAAAATATGTCACTTTCTTAATTTTGGTTTTTTTTGTGTTTTTGGTTTTTCTTTTTTTACTCGTATTGCTTTGCATTATCCAAAAAGACGAAGCGGTGTTTTTCAAATTTTCTCAGTTTTAATTATTTTTTTATTTTTTGACTAAAAAATTTAGCAGATGCTACAAGCCTACAATGCAGCGAAGTCAAAAATCGAGCTTCAATCGAACAAGTACTAACAAGGAGTGCGCTCTTTCGGAAAGGAGAAGATTTCCTTGTTTTTTCTTCTGGCATACAACGCGATGATGCCAAGCAGGCCTTTTCTGTCGGCCGCCCAAATACAGATCATCGCTACAGCATACGTCCGGGTCCATGAAAAGGTTACGAGCCAACTCAAGCCTTTTTGTGTCTGCGGATGGGCTTTTGATCCCTCCCTATCTCGGTCCAGCCGAAAAGTAGTTTTTAGGCCCGTTTATAGCTCTTAAGAGCATCTGTAGTATATGAAAAGAGGAGATCTTAAACCACTTTAAGGTTAACCTTATACATTACAGGGGTGACCTTAAGCAGACCCTAAGCAAAAAAAAGCTTAAGGCTGGTCCTCAAGCTAAAGACTTGGCCATAAGCATTAAAATACAATTTTTCTTTATCTGCCAAGTGGGACCATCTTAAGACCCCTTAGGTTATATACACTATGGAGTTGATCTTAAGGTTTAGATGGGACCCACCTTAAGACCCTTTAGGTTATATACACTACAGATGCCCTAATAGCGATTACTTCGGAGCCAATAGAAAACCTGCTTCTCTCACTCCGAGGATTAGTCAAAGATTACAGATGTATTGTATATCCTATTTCTCTTATTTTTATCTTATACATGTACCCTTCTTTACTTTTTGCATCATTCATTTTCTTCTTCTAAAAGATATTTCTTTCAGTCGCTACTGTTTATTTTCAGCAAAAGCTATCAACTATGGCCGAAATCATCAATAGAAGACAATACGAACGCCCCTCATGCAGAGGGAAGAAAGAACGGGCGCTATCTACCTGTGCTGCCTGCTCGTGCGCCCTACTTTTTGATGGCCCAGTAGGCCGAAACCTGCCTGCTACACGCGCCTATGCAGAGTTTTGGGCATCGTTATGCGTTTTCGGCTGTCGTCTCGAGCGTAAGCTGTGGCAAATGGTCCCTGCGCGAACGTGCCTTGAATGCGGGTCTCCATGGGTGGCAGTCAAGCAGAGCCGTTGTGTATTTGTGTTTGATCAGCAGAAAGCAAGAGGAAATCCTTGTTTTTATGTGAGCAGCATTTCTAGATTGAGCAGACTAACCAGTGCCTCTTGCTTCCTGGAATTTTTCAGGCGACTTCGCAATGTCCGTGTTCAAACAGAGAGAGAGAGAGAGAGAGAGAGAGAGAGAGAGAGAGAGAGAGAGAATACTGTGCAGCAAATTGTGTCCGCGACGAATTGGTGACGGTTGCTCACAAAGGCCACCCTCTGTTTATCCTACTTTGACTGACTGCAGCGTGTTCGATCCAGGCACATCATCCTTGATGCAAGCAAATGCTACAAATATTCAAATGCTTACCTCATTGTATGGGATTTCGTCAGTTTGAAATCCTTTTAGTTAACCTAAAGTCACTGTCTTGCGGAATGATTCTGCTGCCCACGCATTAATTATTGTTGGAATTAATCCAGATTTAGTATTTGTCCGTGTCCTGCATAAGTCTTGTGCATAATCCGATTCGTTTTCGAGTCTAGCTAGAAGAGTTATTTTCAGTTTTTTTTTAAGTCAGTTCGGATACCGTGGTAGTTTTTATTTTTTTCCCAAGTTATACGCTTTAGTATAAATAGCGAAGAGAAAACCCAGAAAAGGTGTGCTGATTTGCACCATAAACTTCGTTGTCTGGTGATTGCTTATTGTCAATTTCGCCGAGTTCTATTTTTGCCGTAATCTGAATTGCAGGAAAGCAGAGGAAGCAAGGCTCAGAGAAGAGCGTGCTCGTGATCTTCAAGTACATGCTGTCCGGTCGAAGAAGGCTGAACGTGGTCGTAACTTCTTCGTGGTCGGAGCTATGAGCGCAAAACATAGTCGAAACTAAGTTCTCATGGTCGGAACTACGAGCGTTGAACGTGGTCGAAACCCAGTTCTCGTAGTTGGAGCTACAAGCGTTAAATGTGGTCAAAATCAAGTTCTCATGAAGTGCAACCCGAGAGTGCGATCATCAAGCAAATTCAATACGTGGTATCAGAACATCTACACGTCCAAGCTACTTGTGGTTCCCAGCGATGGCTCTCTCCATTCAGTAGGCTGCAAGGGATGGCGGCGGGGTGCCGCATCAAATCCTGATGTTGGTGGCGGTGAATTATACCACAAGGACAATCAAGATGGAGGCAATTATGGATGCACAAAGCCTCTGGGAGGTAGTAGAACCTGCGGTCGGAGTGGCCGTAGATGAGAAGAAGAACAAAGTGGCATGAGCATTCATCTTCCAAGCCATCCCGAAAGATGTCCATCTGCGGATCACGAAGAACAGATCAGCAAAGGAGGTATGGGATGGTCTGAAGGCTCGATATCTAGGCGCTGACTGTATGAGGAAGGCCCAGCTGCGAACATTGAAGAGCGAGCTCAACTTGATTCGCATGAAGGAAGGAGAGGCGATCGATGAATTCGCCGAAAAATTGAGTGCCATGGTAGCAAAGTACAGTGCCCTCGGCACCACCCTAGAGGACGTCGCACTAGTCAATAAGTTTCTTGTCTCAGTACCAAAAAAATTCCTACAATTGGTGGCATCAATTAAGCAATATTTGGATCTTGATGCAATGCCATTTGAGGAGGCAATCGGTCGGCTAAAAGCATATGAAGAGCGACTAAACAGGTGGACCAATAACACCACTGTAAGTTCAAACTACATTAAGTGAGTTTTGGTGATAATGACAAATACAATTATAAGACTAATATGTTTATTGATTATGATATTGCTTAGACTCATTTGGATGAAAAGGTGAAAAATATAAGAGGTATACATTCAATATCATATTCTTATCTTATTGCATTCCTCGGATCCGAAATATAGAATGAATTTCACCAAATAAGTCAAACTTGAATATATGCATATGATTTTACAATACATTCCTATATGCACATATTTAGGGGGAGTTCATTCTATATTTTGTGGATTCATTAGTATTGATCCATGTTCCAAAGAAAACATGTGATATGCAAAGAAAATCATCAAACAATTCGGCATGAAGGATTGCAATTCATGCAAGTGCCCTACGGAACCGAAGCTGCAGTTGAGGAGAGACAAAGAAGGAGAGTCAGTAGACTCAACTGAGTATCGGTAAGCCATTGGATGTCTGAGATATTTTCTGCACACGCAACCTAACTTGGCTTACTCGGTTAGACAAGTTAGTAGATTCATGGAGAGGCCAACAATGCTGCACCAAAAGGTAGTCAAGCAGATCCTTCGATATTTGAAAGGCATTGTTGATTTCGAGTTGGAGTACACGAGTACATGTGAAGGGAAGTTAGCCGGTTTCAGTGATAGTAGTCTAGCCAACAATGTTGATGATATGAGAAGTACTACTGGCCTGGTGTTTTATCTCGACAATTGTGCAATTTTGTGGATGTCACAGAAACAAAAAAATGTTGCTTTGTCTTCATGCGGAGCGGAGTTCATGGCGGCAGCAGCACCCGCATGCCAGGCAATGTGGAGAGAGGATTGATGAGTGAGATCGCATGATGTCATTTAGAAAAAGTCATACTATATGTTGACAATAAATCAGCAATTGAGTTGATAAAAAAAACACGGTGTTCCATGTACGAAGCAAGCATATAAACACGAGGTTACACTTTGTTCGAGAATGTGTTGAGAGAGGAGAGATTGAAGTTCAATATATTCCCGGAGAAGAACAGCGTGCAAATATTCTCACCAAATCCATTGCTAAATTGAAGCTTTCAGAGACGAGGATGCTAATTGGTATCAAAGATTTTGTAGAACCAAGTATAGATTAGGGAAGAGTTTGTTGGAATTAATCCAGACTTGGTATTTGTTTGTGTCCTGCATAAGTCTTGTGTAGAGTCCGGTTCGTTTTCGCGTGTAGCTAGAAGAGTTAGTTTCAGTTTTTTTTTTCTGAAGTCAGTTCAGATATAGTGGTAGTTTTTTCGGTTTTTTAAGTTATAAACTTTAGTATAAATAGAGAAGGAAGAATCCAAAAAAGGTACGCTAACTTACATCACAAACGCCAGCGAGCGAAATGCACTATCGCTTCCACGCCGGCCTACTTGGAGGAAAACGAAAGTACTGGTACGAAATGAATCCTACAAAAAAAATTTGTTACTACCATTATTGCTACCGCCAGTACTGTACAGATGTCCTTTGGAATCGAATAAAAACTGACGAAGCCCAGGCAGACGAACATGCTTGTTTGCGAAGCCCCGGACTTGCTGTCTTGACTTGAGAGCAAGTCTTATAATACAGCTTTCAGCTGGCTGTATGAATACTTACAGTTCACTTATCAGCCTACTCATATAGTAGTTACAGCCAGCTGAGGGCTGTATGACCTATCCCTCCCTCTCACAAAGTTTCTTGGTTCTTGTGCTTCAGCTGGCTGTAAGCTTACATTTAGGGCTGGATATCGAGCTGGCTCGGCTCGGCTCGGTAGGATAACGAGCTGGCTCGTTATAACTAACGAGCTAAAAAGCTAGCTCGGCTCGGCTCGACAAAAAGCTCAAGTTAGCTCGTTTGGCTCGTGAGCCAGGGCCAAAAAATGTCTCCATCATATATTCATCCATGGAAGCATGGCTCGTTTGGGTGGCTCGTTTGGCTCGTTTGGGTACAATAGAGTACAAATTAACACATGCATGGCTCGTTTGGGTACAATAGAGTACAAATTTACACATTAACACATGCAATAGAGTATAAATTAGGTCCATGGAAGCAGCATATGCATATCTAAATTCCTGGAAACATGGCTCGTTTGGCTCGTGAGCGGCTCGCGAGCTGACTCGAGTTGGCTCGTTATAGCTAACGAGCTAAAATCTTGGCTCGACTCGGCTCGTTAACCTAACGAGCCGAGCCGAGCCGAGCCAGCCACGAGCCGAGCGAGCTAACGAGCTTCGAGTTTTTCGTCCAGACCTACTTACATTCCACCTCTCTTCTCTCTCCTTCTCTCTCCTCCACCTCAGTATATAGGCAGCTTACAGCCTCTTATAATACTTGCTCTGAGAGGATGCAGCCTGTACTGCAGGTGAGCGGTCGGTCAATTCGTTGACCTCACCTGAGGATAGTGTGGATTCTCTACGCCGAGACATCACTCGATCGTTGTACTTCGTGCCACGAAAAGCGGTACGCTGCATGCTCCAAGGCAGAACGGAATTGAGTTGCCAGCCACTCAAGATCCGAGTAAGAGAGCTATCTACCAGTTTGGAAGTGTCAAAAGCACTCCGCAAGTTTCTTCCAAGGCACCTTTGGTGGGTCAAAACTCAAAATCCCTTTTTGTTTTTGTGCTTACTGTTAGAGATATATGTATAGTTTGTTATTCCCCATTGTTATAAGGGGTTCTTTGCATATTTCCCACCTGTACTTTGTGTATATATACCGGCCCATTGGCCTCATATGAATACAAGCGTTATTCATAACATGGTATCAGAGCCTAGGGTTTGTCATACCTAGGGCCGTCCGTGCTTGTCTCAGATCGGATCGGCAGCCTTCCCGAGCGCCGCCTCCTCCTCCTCATGGACGCCGCCGCCCTCCTCGCCGCCTTCCCGAGCGCCGATCGCCGCTCCTCCTCCTCACGGACGCCGCTGCCGTCCTCCGCCGCCACGACCTCCTCGGGTGGCTCCATCCGCCGCTCGTCTCCGCGAGATCGGCGCGCCGCCGCCTTCCGTGCCGCGCGCCTCCTCGACACCGCCGCCTTCCGTGCCGCGCGCCGCTCTCCCGACGCCGCCGCTTTCCGAGCCGCCGCCGCCTCGACGCGCCCGCGCGCCGTCGGTGAGGCCGCGCCGACTTCGCCGATTGACGCCGCTGCCGCCGCTGCAGCCGCCGCCGGCTTCCCGCCGGCCGCAGCCGCCGCCGGTTTCCCGCCGCCGCCGCGCAGCTCTCCGCCGCCGCCGTCTTCGGCTCCCCGCCGCCTATCTAATTTTTGGCAGAGAGCGTCGGTTTTGTAAACCGATTGAAAAAAAGCAAAAACGTTGATCTAACCGCGCGCCGTCGGCGCCGCTGTTAGACTTCGTTATTTGGTCGCGCGCCGCCGGCAGCCGCTACCAATGGGCACCGTTTTCTCCTCGCTGCCGGTGATTTGTGATGGTGCTAATTACACCGACTTTGTGTCTCACATGCGCATTCACATGCGTGGTCTTCGCTCTCGGGCGCCCTCTCGGCGATGTCACCGCCCGCCTTGCTCTATTCCTCCGACGAGCTCGTTGCATTGCCCCGATACCGATAAGGGCCGCCGCCGAGGCCGATGATAAAGCGCCTCGCCTACCAGAGGCTCGATTCCTACAAGGATCGTCTGACCGTCTACACTCAGTGGTACGATGACGACGCTCGGGCTACTGCTGTCCTCATCGCCAGTGTCCAGCCTTAGTTCTCTTCTGAGGTTGTGGGACTCTCTTCGGCTTTCCAGATGTGGACTCATATTCGTCGGCGCACGAGCCCTCCGGTGATGCCCTGCACTGTCCGTGGTCCGCCAGAGCACTCTCTGCTGTGGTGATGCTACCGTTGACGCTTTCACGCTCGAGTTCTGCATCGGCGCCGCTTGGACTCACTTCGACCGCCGCCGCCGTACTCGTCCCGCCGCTGGATATCCGTCTTGACACGGAGTTTCAGCTGGTTTACGAGTTCCTTACGCGCCGTCCCCGAGTTCGAGCAACGGCGTGCCCGGCTCCTTGCACGCCACCCTCGTGTTACTCTCACGGAGGCTCTTACCGAGATACGCGCAGAGGAGACTCGCCCGAGTGGTGCTGGTCCGATGCCACTCCCTCTCGTGCTCGCCGCCGTCGCGCTGCTACATCGCCTCCTCCTCCGGCTACCACGGTGGTGGTGGCCGTCCTCCGTCGGAGGTGGCCGCCTCACTGCTCCTATCGCGACAAGGATGGCCATATCGAGTCCTGCTACAAGAAGAAGCGGCATCTTTCACGCCGTTCTTCATCGGCACTAGTACTTCTACGACGACGTCGCCTCGACTTCTTCAAGAGCTTCTCTCACCGAGCGAGGAGATAGCCGGACTTCGACGCCTACTTGCCGCCTGTGTTCTCCTCGACGAGTTCTGCGCAGTTACGCTCATCGACTCTTCTGCACGAGAGACCACCTCCTACACGTCAAGTACCTCCCCATGGATTCTTGATTCGGAGCATCCTTTCACATGACTCCGATCCTTCCACTGTCTTCTATTACACCTCTTGATTCTCCGCCGGTGTTCTTACTGCGATGGTACATCTCTTTTCGTCTCGGTCGAGGATCTCTTAGCAACTCCTCTTTTCATGTTCCTTCATTGCTCATGTTCCTCGCCTTACCTTGCGCCTTCTTTTGGCTGGCAGACATCGACCTTGGTTATCGGGTTATTCTCGACTCGACTCTTGTTGTGTTCGGGATCGCCACACGGAGCTCGTTGGTTCGGCCTCTGCGCCGTGACTCACGCTCTCTGGAGCTTGACGGCTTCACCTTCCTTCCGCCGCCACCATCGGGCGCTCTCTCGCTTCGCCACTTCGTCTACCGGCTCTTTCCAGCAGTGGCATCACCGTCTTGGCCATCTGTGTGGATCCCGCCTGCCGCCCTTAGTTCGCCGTGGTCTTCGGGTCATCTCAGAGACGTGTCTTTAGATTGTCGGGTGTAAGTTAGGTAAATGATTCACTTCCTTATCCTCATAGTGAGACCGTGTCTCGGCGTCCTTTGATCTTGTTCATTCGGATGTTTGGGGTCCGCTCCTTCGTTTGAAAGGGGTCATCGTTATTATATTATTTTTATAGATGATTTCTCTCGCCACACTTGGATATATTTCATGTCTTCTCGTAGTGAGGTCTTACCTATCTATAAACAATTTGCCACTATGATACACACACGCTTCTCCACTCATATTCGTGTCTTTAGAGTCGATTCTGCTGGCGAGTACCTCTCTCGTCACTGCGCAGCCTTCCTTGCCGAGCGAGGCACTCTCGCCGATTCTCTTGTCCCGGTGCTCATGCTCGAATGGTGTCGCTGAGCGCAAGCATCGTCACCTCCTTGAGACGGCTCGTGCTCGATGATCGCCGCTCTATTCCACCTCACTTTTGGGCCGAGGTCGTTTCCATCGCCACCTATCTCGCCAACATACTGACCTCTTCTCGCTCTTAAGGGTGCGATCCTGTTGAGCGTCTCGTGGTCTTCTTCCGACTACTCTACCCTTCGCTCTGCTTGGTTGTGTTTGCTACGTTCTCCTTGCCCTCGAGAACGCACCAAACCGACCGCCACCGTTGAGTGTGTTTTTCGGGATATAGTGCCGAGCACAAGGGCTATCGGTCTTTGGGATCTCGTTGGTCGACGGATGCGGGTTTCTCGGGATGTGACTTTCGACGAGTCTCGCCCATTCTACCCACGTCCTGCCTCTCCTTCGGTTTCCTCTGTGGAGCCTCTGTCTTTCTTGACCTTTTCAGATACACCTATATCTGTTTTGCCCTCGTCCACCTGTTCCACTGAGTCTCCACATATTCACCCTGTGGCCTCTTCACCGTTGTCGCCGCCTGTGTCGTCTCCTACGACTCCGCAGGTTCCTCCCACTACAGTTTCTTCTCCCCTTATTGTCTACACTCGTCGACCTCGTATTGAGGACCTTCGAGATGAGCATTCTTCTTCTTATGTTCCATCTTCTTCTGATGCTCCATCGTCCCCTGATGGGTCATCTTCTCCTCGCTACGCTCTCCGCGATCGCCAGTCGATTCGGCCTCCTGCCCGTTTTGGCCTCATATGAATACAAGCGCTATTCATAACACTTACCAGCTAGATGGAGGACAGTACTACCTTTGATCTTCCAACTACGGAACCTGGGCTGGTACCCTTGTCACTCTCAGGCCCTTGTCCTTCCTAGTACCAGTTGTTGCTACTGAATCACATTTCATGTCTCCAATAGTTGAACTCCGCAAAATGCAACGCTTGTATTTTACCACACCTAAGTTTATGTTACTGTGCACTTCTGCTCTTGATTTGTATAAGATTATAGGTGGTGATCATTCGAACTTTTTTTTGGTGGTTTATGGCTGAAAAGCACTGTAGCTGGCTGAAAAAAAACTCTGTAGCTGATAGAGGCTTATTTAGCATAATTAAATTTAAAAAAATGAAAAATAGAAAAAACATATTAGTCCATCACGTATAATGCAAACAAATACAGGAAAAAAAGAGCCAGCAAAAAAGCTCAACAAAAAGCCAAAAGTTTAGAAAAAAATGAAATTTATGAATAATAAAAAATAAGCCGAAAGTCAGAAATTGAAGCCGAAACGATCACACGTACTGTTGTGTGTTAAGAGTACTAGTACAGTTTCTTCGTCCCCAAACAATTAATCTTTTCTGATAAATCTGTAATCTTTCTACCCTAAAAAGTCAAAGCTAGCTGTCAAAGACTTGCAGTTGCACTTCTCCCTTTCTGAACTTTTAAATGGTGACTGCTGAGGCACATATATGCCACGTGGGGAAATATCTCGGAAGATTTAAGTGGCTGGAAATTAATGTATTCGGCCTGTGCTTGACTAAGAAACTGGGAGCCTCAATGCAGTCAGTCAACTACTGACCGATTGAACAGCCTTCTTGAATTCTCCTCACCCAGCCTCATGAACCTGCGTGGATGCCTCCATTTCCTTATATTCTTCTTCTACCTCCGTCAGAGCCTAGAGCTATACTCCATTAGGAGTTTGCATCAACTGGTCATTCATTTGGAGCACAGACAAGGAGAAAGTACCATACAATGGGGAACTGCATGGGCACGGGCTCTGCAAAGTGTGCCAATGCCTCCACTCCATTCGAATCAAGTAAGATACTATTCTCTCTTTTTTTCCCCATTCATGTTTCACTCTTTTTTTTTTGTCCTGCCATGTAGTAACCTTCTCTTTGTTGTTTAGCAAGAATCATGACGCAGAATAAGGAGGCAACTGCTTGTTCTGGTGAAAGATGCAATTTTTGTTAATTCTGTTCTAGTTTTCTTTTTGTTTCTGTTCCTGTCCTACTGCTTGATCTTTCTGTTAATTTCTTCAGAAAATGATATGCATGCATGATTAATCAAGGGAGTCATATCGATGTGTAATAATTTCAGAGGTTACCAGAAGCAGCACCTCCAACTCGACGGACATCACCTCCAAGGCATTGCGCTGCAGCTCCTCGGCCTTCTCCGGCCAACTATCGCGAGCCTCTGACGTGACGGCGAGCAGCGGGTCGTTCCTGAAATCTTTCAGCATGAGCGACCTCCGCGCCGCCACCAAGAACTTCGACTCCAACTCGTATCTCGGCGAGGGCGGGTTCGGGTGCGTGTACAAGGGGTGGATCGACGAGGCCACCCTCGCCCCGACCAAGCCCGGCGTCGGCAAGATGGTGGCCATCAAGAAGCTCAAGGAGGAGAGCTTCCAGGGCCACAAGGAATGGATGGTAATTAATTAAGCTCAAGCTCATGGCCTCCTCCTTCTTCTTCAGTCTTCGGTTGGTACAAGTACTGGTTGGTGTTACTTGATTAGGAGTAGGAGTGATTTGATTCGTGCGTCGCGTGCAGGCAGAAGTGACCTACTTGGGGCAGCTCCACCATGAGAACCTCGTGAAGCTGGTCGGGTACTGCTCCGATTCCGACAGCAACAAGCTGCTCGTGTACGAGTACATGCTGAGGGGCAGCCTGGAGAACCATCTGTTCAGGAGTGAGTTGAATATCTTGCCCTGCACACGATCGATCTGATCAAAGCTTCCTGCTGTTTCCGTATCCTGAAGAACCGAGCTGAGCATTTTCGATTCGGTTGGTGGTTGCTGGATGATGCTGTGCAGGATGGACGCAGCCGCTGTCGTGGGCGATGCGCGTGAACATTGCGGTGGACGTGGCGCGCGGGTTGTCTTTCCTGCACGGCCAGGAGAACCCTGTCATCTTCCGCGACCTCAAGTCGCCCAATGTGCTCCTCGGCTCCGTACGTACCAGTCTATCGGCATCAGTTAGTTCTGAACGTTTGATCAACGCATGAGACGTGAATTAATCGCAATTCATCTGGTGGTTTTCTTCAGGATTACAGAGCCAAGCTGTCGGACTTCGGCCTGGCGAGGAACGGCCCTACCGGAGACAAGAGCCACGTCTCGACTCGCGTCGTCGGAACACGCGGCTACGCAGCTCCAGAGTACATTGCTACAGGTGGTCATCGATCGGCGAGGTCTACATGCCACTGCCTGAGTGAGTGATTAACATTCGATGGTTGCAGGGCACTTGTCGGTGAAGAGCGACATCTACAGCTTCGGCGTGGTCCTGCTGGAGCTTCTGACGGGAAGGCGGGCGCTGGACAAGGCGCGGGGCTCGACGGCGGAGATACTGGTGGACTGGGCGAGGCCGCAGCTGAGCGAGCGGCGGAAGGTGATCCGGATCATGGACACGAGGCTCGAAGGGCAGTACCCCAAGAAGCAGGCGCAGGAGTTGGCCGCCCTCGCGCTCCGCTGCCTAAACAACGACCCCAAGAACCGCCCTTCCATGGCCGACGACGTCCTGCCCAGCCTCCAGCAGCTGCAGAACAACACCAAGCCCTCGTCGTCGTCCTCCTCCTCGTCCAGACTAGACACGTCGACGCCGGTGCACAGAGGCCATTCAAAGGGCTAGCTAGCTAGCTAGCTACGAGTTATCTCAGTTATTTGCATTCATTTCGTGTGTTCAGTGAAGTACAGTTAGAACTGAACAACAGCTATCCGTGTGGGTTTGCTGCCGCCAGATTTTGATGAGTGAAATTGTCGGCAAAATTACTTTTAGAAATTGATATGATTTTAATGAAAAAATCAGGGTTTGCCAATAATCAAAATCAAACATCAGCTATGCTAAGAAACCTCTAGAAAATGCAGATTAAGTGTAGCGTCCTGCGTCCTAGTGTCCAAACCGGCTTAGGCCTAACCCCATTCTAGATAGGCCACGCATACGTAGTAACCTACTTATACTTTCGTTATCGCTTCACGCAAAACGGTTAACCAGAGTTGCTATCATTGGAAGCTCTAGACTTATTGTCAGTGTTTCTCAAGTTAAACTAATAAGGTGAAACTAATTCACACCCTCATATATACACACTCCAATGGACCATCATGGGCCTAATTCTACAGGGGCCGAGGTGTTAAATACACCCCCTCAAAGGACCTAACATTCTCGTCGGACCAACATACCCACATCGTGTGTTCATTGCCAACGCATATATCATGCCGTGTGTCCACTCTGGGCCCACACAAGCCATGCGCCATATGCCTGCGCCCCTGACCCGCACACGCTCATATAACTGTGAGGGTTGACTCTGATACCATTTGTAACGCCCTAGGGTCCAAACTGACTTAGGGCTAATCCCATTCTGAATAAGCCACGCACAAATAGCAACCCGCTTACACTTTCGTTCTCGCTTCGCGCAAAACAGTTAACCGGAGGTTGCTACCATTGGAAACTCTAGGTTTATATGTTAGTGCTTCTCAAGTTAAACTAGTAAGGTGGGACTAATCCACACCCTTATGTGCACATACATAAATAGCCCATCGTAGGCCTAATTCTACAGGGCCCGAGGTGTCACATTAAGAAGAATATTTAATGATAGACAAGAACTCTATCAAAAAAAGTTGAACCGACATGAAGAGGGGGATTTGAAGCAAAGTTGCTTTAGGATATAAATACCCTATACCAATTGACGAGAAAATACGGACACACCAATCTTTACTGTTTTTTATCTACTTTTTCTGTACTTTAGATTAGGCCATAACTAGTGGAATCTTACTTTCGTAATTCGACTTTAATCAATATTGTTTCGTATTAATGTGTTGATCATCTGTGAGTAACATATATCCCTGTTTTGATATTTCATTCCTATTTATTATTGTTTCACATCAATGTTTTCTTCAGAACTAACTTTTATTCAGATTTATCTATGGTTCACTATTTACTGAAAAATCAACTGACAAGTCACATTAGTTGCTAGAGAGCAGCTTCTATGGGAACGGGGCGATGCAATCAGGAATTTTTAGGCGGCAATAGTTTTGTTGGTTTGACAATAGAGGGCTATAGCAATGGAACTGGTTCCTCTGACGTAATGTCAGGGTGACGTTGGGTCACTGCGCGTGGGCCCCGTAACGTCAGAGGATCTCAATTCTATAGCAATGGGGCAAGGCAGATCAGCCACTCAGCCAGGTAGTAAGTCGTACGAGGATTTGGAATTTGGGTGCACAGCTACACATGGTACGGGTCATGTTTTGGTTCCGACGACTCTGAATTGTTACGGGTGGTTTTTTTTAAGATATGATTTAAAATTTTGAATTCTAAAAATTTATAAAAGAGTATATAAAAAAGATATATTTATGTGTGATTTTAGCTGATATAGATAAAATCAAAATATTATATATTACAATCAATCTATGGTTCTTTTCTTAAAAATATTATATTTAAAACTTATTTACCGTAAAATGTTGGGCTATAAGAAAAAAAACTCTCCCTAGTTTAGTGATGTCGATCATCCATCCATTGACTTCATGTACTGTAGTAGCTTTGATTTGCTCAGTCAGCGTTTCAGACGTGCACGGAAACTCTAATCCAGACAAGGGACAATGTGGTTCATAGTTGAAACACCCCAAAAATTTCAAATTGTTGAATTCATTGAAATTTTGTTAGAATTCATTTTCTTTCCCAATTTGGCAAGTCCCATTGGAAAGGCGCTTTCTCTTTTGGGCGAATACGCCAACTCCTTTCTCTAACGCTCCCCCGCGCACGCACCACCCCACCGCCTCTGCGCCTGGGCTGCCGCACGCGTCGCCGCCTTTGCGCAAGAAATATCAGCGCCGCACTCCATCACCTCGCGTCATCTCCGTACCCAGGGCCCCATAGGTCAGCGGCACTCCCCTCTGCTTCCCTGCCTCGCGCAGCACGCTGATGACCGTGCGCGCTCTCGCTGCTGCCATCCTGCCCCTCTCTCGTGGCTTCTCCTCTCACAGAGTCAAAGAGGTGGCAGAGAAGTACAGAGGAGACGCCCTAGCTCTCTCTCACCCCCTCTGCACCTCTGCAGTACATCCCCCTTCCCGCTCGACGTGAGATGAACGGGACCGGGAAAAATATCTCGCAAGGAAACCGCCTTACACGGCCTATAAAGCCTCCTAGCCACCGTGAAACTCCTCTAGACACTCCCACCTATCTCCCCAAGCAGCCGATTACCCTCTCATCGCTCCTGACGGCAGCAATCGGAGGCCCTGAGCCCGGTAAGCCCTAAAAGCAATTGTTCGATTCCATCAATCATTTTTCGATTCCATACTCTTACACGATCTCCATTGTTCCTGGAATATGTGGGTGCACTTATTGGAGCGAGAGCATTAGCCTAATGCCCTGGCGCCGAAGACCGCCGCCGGCCGAAGAGCTTCGCTCGTGGCCAACTCACTGGGGCCTTCCCCGAGCAAAACCGCCACCTCCCTCATGCTCCCTAGGTTCCATATATGGTGGAATGCCCACCCAATTAGCCAGAGAGCCTCTAGGTGTTCATGGCGCCGCCGTGAGGGTCTTTGCCTTCCTGGCCGCCGCTAGCCACCGCCATTTTTTAATCGCTCTCCAAATACTCAAAATGGAAACCTAAGCCATATGCGCACCCTTTGGTGAAACCAATTTCCTTCTAGTGCCCTGTCGCCGTTGCGCCGCCGTAGGCCGTTTCCTCTGTTTCCCGCCGGGTGTGCCGTCTGGAGGTAGAAGATGACTCCCGGGGGAGACGTGGCCCAATCGCAACCCTTGATACCAAGCTATCCACAGCGTTCACGCTCAGTCAAATCCTGACCGTTGATGTTCCACGGTCTCCTCATCCAAGCGCACGCGTACGCTCCATTGGCTCCATCCACTACAGGCATGCGTCGCCCATCGGCGGCGTGCGCTTGCGCGCTTGGCTGGCTCGCCCTCGCGCTGCGCGTGGGCGCACCGCCCGCCGAAGCGCCGAGTCGGGCCGTCGGCCAGTTTACCGCGTTGGAGAATAGTGGGCTGGGCCGCACTGTTCCTCGGGGCGAGCCCAACACTGTTGATAACATTTTTAAAAATCCCGAAAAGTTCAGAAAATCCCAAAAATCCCAGAAAAAAATCCAAAAATCCCAAAATACCCCATTTTGACCAATTCAGTATCCTGAATTCAAATATGAACTCCATTTCTCCGAATTTAAATTTTATAAATTTAAAATTTCTTTTTTCCATATAGTTTAGCTTTACAAATTCTAAATTTCTATAAATTCAAATTCCACCGTTCCATCAAATTCAAATTGTATAAATTCAAATGTTATTAGTTCAAATTTAACCTTTCTGCCATATTCATCCCCAAATAAATTCAAATTCCTCCGTCTGTCAAATGAAATCTCGATAAAACCCAAGTTCATCCAATTCAAAGATCGACCATCCCTTTCGGAATGTCCACCTTTTATTTCTAAAAATGTGTCCAATACTTAAACACCTTTTAGTTGTCCTGAACTCGTCTAAACCAATTCGAGTCGTATCAACCCACCAAGCATCGTTAAACTTCGACCACCCAACCCAACCCCTTTCTTTTTATGTTATTTTTGTTTTTAATTGCATTTTGTTTCCAGCTTGCATCTCGCAAGGCAGGAACCTATTTGGCTTCGTTTTCTACGCTAGTAAACGGACCAAGCGAGTTGGTCAATTGGAGGACAACAAAAGTTGATGAAGTAAATCTGAAGCTGGTCAAGAAGATCAAGAGCAACAAAAGAAGGCAAGTTACATGTTTTTGATCATATTGAATCCCATGACATTTATATTATGTAATGTATTTTAATTATGGGTAGTTGCAAAATGTTAGTTGCGTAAAATAAAATGTGTTAGAATGGCATGCTATTTAGATAATCCTACCACTGAAATATGCCCTGTTTTAATTGATGGCCATATTCACCTTGACAACCTTAGTAATAATTAAAGTATTGTACAAATGTATATACGATCATCTCATTCAACATTGTACACTAATAAGTGACTTTGGCCGTGGGCCAGTAGAGTTTTAAAAAGACTTGGATCTAAGGTAAAGAGGTTGGTGGGGCTCCGAGTGGCGGATTTAGCCCACTGCTTTATCTTAGAATTGGACTTCGGGTAGAGAGGTTGGTGGGGCTCCGGGTAACGGATTTAGCCCATCGCTTTACCCGGGGATGGAAGCTGGTTTGAGTTGGTGGTGGTGAGCGCTGTTGAGCATATGGGAAGCTGTGGTTGAGTGCCTCAGGTGAAAAATATAAGGACAAGAACCTTGTGCTAAGTAACAGACATAGTGACCGCTCAAACCACAGGAGTTGACTTGTCAACATTGGTTTAGTAGCTGCTCAATTTGATTGAAACTCTACAGGATGAGATGACAAGATGCCGGGGAGTTAGGTATGCTGCGGGTACCTAACAACGATAGTAGACACTTAAAACGGCAGGGAGAAGTTGTTGTTTAATTTGTGGCCGTGACTGAGTGATGCTATCGGGTAGAGCCTATATAGAAAATTGAGCAGTGAAACGACCTGGCTTTCTTAACTCTTTAGCGGGAGTTAAGGGATCGTGTGGGTAAAGTTGAGCAACTCTGCAGAGTGAAATAAATGGTATTCAAATACGCCGTGCTTCCGGTTAATGAAGATTTGTTAATTGGGTGATTCCAACAATGAGGCATAAATAGTATTTTTGATGTTGTTAATTTGAGTAATGATGAGACTTTATCTGATAACAGAAAACCCCCTAATCTTAAGGAGCAATTGTTTTAAAATTTTATTTGTTTGCAAATAAAATTACATCCACCACTTAATAAAACAACTATACTCTCTTCCCTTGATAATCCTGGCATATAGCTATATATTATTTTCCACATGTGATTTGCTGAGTACGGGGTTGGAGTACTCAGACTTGCAAAAATCCCCCCCACAGATACCAGAAGAAAAGAAGATGCTGCAAGTGTTCGTGTTAGGGTTACGTCTGCACTCAAGCGTTACTGTGGAGTTTTATTTGGCTCTTTTGTATGTAAGTTAAGTTTTGGTATTGGACGCCCGTATTGTCATTAAAGTTGACCTTTAGATCTTATTTCAAATAAATTAACTTGTTTTAACTGTCCGTGGGCAGGCAAGGTACACTGTTAAGCCGCAACAGAACTCATGGGCCGTTGCGGTTGGTAAGACATCCCTGTTCCCAAAAACGGGGGCGTTACAATAGTCATACAGCATAAGAGCAAGGCTAATAATACAGCCTTCAGCTGACTATATGGACACTTACAGCCCACTTATCAGCCCATTCATATAGTAGTTTACACCAACCAAGGTCAGATGACCCACCCTTTCTCTCACAAAGTTTCTTGGTTCTTGTGCTTCAGCTGACTGTAAACTTACAGCCCACCTCTCTTCTCTCTCCTCCTCTCTCTCCTCCACCTCAGCATACAGCCTACTAACAGCCTCTTATTATACTTGCTCTAATACTCCATCCTATGCATTAGGGAAAAAAATCTTTTTTTGGTGTGGATTATCCACGACGGTACTGCATGACTCCACTACTACATGTATTGAACATGTAAGATCGTATGGCGTAATTAGAGGGGGCTAAATGATTGTCTCTGTTTTTACCACCTGAAATCAAAACATAAAGTAGAGAAACAAAAGAAAAACCACCTGAATCACTGGATGAAGATAACGACCACAGACTGCTTGCTCGTATGTGCTCAAAGAGCCATTGTCGTCCAACTGCTCGCCTCGATCACTCGTTACGACCGCTCTTCACGAATGCTCGCTCCGACCGCTCGCTTCCGATCGCTCGCTTCGACCGCTCGCTCCTGATTGCTCGAATTTATTGTCCGCTTGTTTCGATCACTCGGCATGACAAAGACACACGTAGTCATAATCTCCTTCCGTCTGAAGTCCCCAACCGTTCGATCACCGACCAAATGAGAATAAGCTGAAGACAACTCAATGCATGTAAAATAGAGGAAAAAGAATAATACTCTGGAAGTCGTCGAAGAACTTTTTCTGAAAAGAATCTGATCTATTAATTCTTCATCAAGTTCTTAACTACAAAGCGCACTCACGGCATCCCTAAAAACTTTCTCCACGAAAGCCCTAAAACTTCATACGCTAACCTACAATAACCTCTGCTTTTATAGGCCAGTACATAAAGTGTTTTCAACTCGATCACCTCAAACTGTCTCTATCCACCTGGACACGCAATTCTATCTCTTTCTCAAACCAATGGATCTGAAATCCTTCCTAGCACGGATTTTAACCACCTTGTACAAGTCATGGACTCCATCCACAACTTCCCATGACGAAGCCTCCAGGATATCTCCTCTTGTATCTCCATCGTGTACCATCACCGCGTGCTCTCGCGTGAGCCCGATTACCTCGCGTGACCACCTGACCACTTTGACCTCATATTACCCCCTCCTAGTCCCGGTCCTTCTTATCACCGACTGTAACCGTCTCCACGCCTCCATGCAACATCCACCTTTGACCTCTACTTGCTCCAGTATAAGCTCGATCAGCTCGCGTGAAAAACCAAAAAGTCAAAATAAGTTGAAATTAGAAGCCAACGTGTTTCACGATGCTTCTAACTTAAATAAATCAAAAGCCAAAAAACTAGAAATTGAAGCTGTTTAAGATAGAGCCTTATAAGAGCAAGTTTAATAAGGCTGACTGTACTAGCTACAAGGGAATCCATGTCAGCATAGTCCTACGTGGAGGGGAGAGAAAAGGAGAGAGAGAGCCAAGCCGGCTCCCATGCAAGAGTCGGGCTATAGCACAAGAAAAGAGGCGTTATCCATGCATGTACCCATAGGACTAACTGTTATACACATGCATGTATTAAATGATCACACTAAACTGCTATACCTATGCATGTATTAAATGATTGAGAGCTCTTGTGGAGACAACTTATAGCCAGCTTATTGTATGAGTTGGCTGCATCATTATCTTTTGATAACATGGAAATGTATTAGAGGTAACAGCTATCTATACTATTAAACTTGCTCTAAGGTAGTTAATGGAACCAAATTAATTCTACAATTCACCCTCTAATCAGGGTCCAACCCTATGTGCATTCGACCTTGGTCCTATAGGATTGTTTTCCGGTGCATAAGGCCTAATTGGTGAAGATACGCACAAACTCGATGCTATCCATCTGATTCGATCTGGGCGCCTGAGATCTAAGCGCGCGCACCCCACTCCTGGATTTTTTTTGAGGGATTTGCTAGCCAATGTTTGCTATAATATTTTTTGGCTATATTTGTAATAATTTTTATGTTTGTTTTTTTCAATGTTTTTGTTGCAGTATTTTTATTTCTTGTATGCAACATCGTTTTTTGTATTACATATTTTTGTTGTATACGGTGATTAAAATTATTACATATATTATCTAAGAATATTTTATCGGAACGTACGATGCGAATATTCATATCGTTTTTTATGTTTTTGTTGTACATATGACTAACAAATGTTACAGATATGAACAAGAAATGTTGCATATAAGAATACTTATATCGTTTTTTTATTTTTTTTATTATAAATATAAACAAAAAATATTATTTATATATATACATAAAAAATGTTACAGCCGAGATTCGGAGGTGGATCAAATGCGCAGACGCTAACATTTCCTTTTTTTCGCTTTACCCCGCGCGAGCTCGAGATAATTGGTTTTTTAAGACTCTAAACGTCGGGCTTCGCATATTTAGGACTCTAAACGTTGGCTTCGTAAAATTAGTACTTATATCATTGATACTTTGATTTCTATGGTAGTATACCTTTTTTATTATTTCTTAATTCTTTTTCTTAATATTTGACATCTAATATGACTCTTATACCCCTCTTTCCTTGATCACTGGGAGGTGGAGCGAGTCGAGTCGTCCGAACCAGTCATCCGCTGGCGAGGAGCCGTCCGAACTCGAGGTCGTCGAGGACCCGGATCTCGTCGGCCTCCGCTCCATCCGTGTGCCCAAGCGCAAGATGCCGCTGCCCGTCGAGAACCACAAGAAGGTGAGGGCCTGTCTGGAGTCTGAAACTCTTCAGTGGTTATCCTTGATGTTTGCTTTGCTTGATTTCAGTTGGGGGCAAAAGATTTTAGCTTTCTCGTGATCCTTGATTCGTCGTCACGGGAAGCTTATAGCCAAAATCAGATCTTTGTGGCAGTTGCTTACTTAGATACTGTACAATAATAATGTTTTTTTCTCCTTTGTGCAAAATACAGAAATTGGATTCGCTCCACCTCCCAGGTACGTGATTAAGGGAAGAGGGGCATAAAAGTCATATTAGGTACCAAGCATTAAGAAAATGAATTAAAAAATAATAAATAAGGTATAATATCATAGAAATCAAAGTGTCAATAATATAAGTACTAATTTTGCGAAGTCAACGTTTGAAGTCCTAATTATGCGAAGCCTAACGTTTAGAGTCTAAAAAACCAATTATCTCCGCGAGCTCAGGCCAATTTCCGAAATCCTCTTCCGAATCCATGGCGCCTCCTGATCTCCCCTCTTCCGAATCCATGGCGCCTCCTCCCCTCTCCGATCGATAGGGTTACCCGGGGATTTTTTTTGCTTTTTACCCCGCGTGAGCTCAGGCCAACTTACCCCAAGCTGGCAGTGCGAAGCCGGCGCCGCACCGCCGCCACTGACACCCGCGCCTCCTCCCAAGTTTGCGCCGCCTTCTGAAGCTGCTCCTCGGTGCCCGGTGCACAGACCCTTCATCGTCGGCCCTCCAACCCCGTGAGAATCCCATCGTCGACTGGCGCCCTTCACGCCTGTGTCCTCGAAGGAGAAAATTGATCATTTGCCACTTTGAAGAGTGGGCTTCGCAAAATTGCCACTTTCAAAATTGTCTTTGCAAAAATGTCATGCAGTACATTTATCTCTTGATTACCATGCCATTTGAGCCATTTAACTCATTTAATATTTATTTCTCTCATTTCGAGGTGGAAAAGACCTTTCTACCCTTGCTAAGTTAACAACGCACGCTTGATTTGTATTATCTCACCGTTATCATTGTTCGTTGTTGACCATTCGCTTGACAAATGACCATTCCGCATTGTTTGATGCGATACGTGTGTTATGAGTACGGCGACGTAATGTTGACAGTGGTCTGTAAGAAATTTGGCATTCTTTTTCATGGAGCGAATGAACGAGTGGAGAATGTTAAGTTTGATTTCATCTTTATGTTAAAGTTGTCAAGAATTGTAGCACATAGCTATTCTATTTTTCTATAGCTTCGTTCGTATAATCAGATTAATCTGTTTTGTACACACTTTGGAAATAAAATAAACAGGGACAAAAAAATAACGAAATCAGAAAAAAACTTAGCAAGGGTAGAAAGGTCTTTTCCAGCCCCTGAAATGAGAGAAACAAATATTAAATGAGTTAAATGGCTCAAATGGTATGGTAATCAAGAGGTAAATGTACTGCATGACATTTTTGCGAAGCTAATTTTGAAAGTGGCAATTTTGCGAAGCCCACTCTTCAAAGTGGCAAATGATCAATTTTCTCGTCCTCGAAGCAACAAATTAAAAAACCAGTGGTGCGCGCAGTGTGCCACACCAACCCGAGTCCTGCTGGTGCGGCTGCCGCCGTCTCCGCCCCCGCCGCCTACTCGCTCGAGAGCGACGTCGGCGCGCGAACCCCTTCGACACATCTCGCCGCCGACCGCCCCCACTTGCTCCTCCTGTCCCAACTTCGCCTGCCTTCCATTGCACTCATGGGCGCACTTTGGAGCAGATTCTTTGTGTTTTTGTACTGTTTCAGCGTATTCATCAATGCATGCTTTGGCTTCAATTGTACTCGTGGCCGCCTTGGGCATTGTCTGTTCCCTTTGTTTTTTGTTTCTTTTCTTTTTTTTCTTTTGAGGTTTTTCCCCCTTGTTCTTTCGTTTGAATCCGCATATTTTCCATGCAATCTACCAAATCGGCTTACATTTGCAAGCGAAAAACAACCGAAAAATAAAAGGGGGGAAAATGATTTGGCCCAAGACAGAACTTGGTTGCTTCCCCTCGATGTAGTGCGAGAAGGGAGAAGTAAGCTTCAAACAGAATCATGACGTCTCTGTCCGTTCTTATCTTCGTTTCTCCTCTTCTTGGCTTTGCTTCCACTCGTGCAACTGCTTTTGCACCATTTGCTTCCACTCTTGTCCCGCTAGTTACTTAACATAGTACGTTTCTGCTTTTGCAGTACGTGTATATATAGACCGTGCATTGAGTTACTCTCTGATATAGGCTGCGACTCCACTGAGCGAGCGCAATGGCCGTGCAGAGAGCGTATGCTGGTTCTTGGCACCGTGCACTGGTTCTAGTGTGCGCCTTGTGTTGGACATCCTCTGTTGGGTTTGTGGCGGGTCAAATTGGGCAGTTGAGCGTGGATGCCTCACCACAGAATGCAAGGAAGATCCCTGATAAGATGTTCGGTATCTTTTTCGAGGTGAGGCTGACACTAGAGATCAGAATCTGTAAACTATGCATTGTTACTTAAAGTGCTTGCTAAAGTGCCACTGATGAAAACTTTTCATTGAGGTACTAAAGTTAAACTTAATTGTTGCTCTTTGTTCTAATCGTACTATACACTAAAGGTAGACTTTGCATAAACATTTCTCCTAGTCATTCAGTAGGGCCATTTTGTGCTGGCACTCTTTACAGTACTACGCAGCTATATTGGTTAACTGAATCTCAGAGGATTATGTTATGCAGCTATATTGCACTTTGTCACAGTTCATCTGGTGGCACATGCATCAACAATTGGAACCTTTCACCTTTGAATAAATGTCTCGATTTTTCTGCCGAGAGTTTTTTTTCTTGAGAACATCCAGTAATTTGGATAAATTTGTGGTTCTACATGTAGGAGATCAACCATGCCGGGGCTGGTGGGTTGTGGGCAGAGCTTGTAAGCAACAGAGGTAAGGAAAAGCATCTTAGTTACTCGAGATGATAGAGCCTATTGTAGTTGCACACTTGTACCTGATAAAGTTGTGCAAAGGCCAGGATATGTATCAATGAGTCCTGGGTCCATTCCTCCACTTCTCTTTTTGTTCGCCCAATGTGGGTAAGCTTTGACAAAATTACTTCCAGGTTTTGAGGCCGGTGGGCCTAGTACACCTTCAAACATTGATCCATGGTTGATAATTGGGAATGAATCAAGTATCATTGTGGGAACCGATCGAACATCCTGTTTTGAACGTAATCCGGTTGCACTTCGAATGGAAGTTCTTTGTGTTTCTAAAGGAACTAATGTCTGCCCATCGGGAGGTGTTGGAGTCTATAATCCTGGTTACTGGGGCATGGTACAATATTTCTATTATTCAATTATCTGTCAATCTATAATATATTGATTTACTTTTGGAACAAACACATCACATTGGACTTATAATCTTGTGGAGCTGATGTGACAGTTTTAAATTGGTCTGAAATGTATCTATCCTATGAAATGAATATCATATAATTGTTTTTAACCTTGTCATGTATTCATTTCTGTTTTCCAGAACATTGAAAGGGGGAAGGTTTATAAGGTGAGCCTGCATATTAGGTCCTCATACGCAGTGGCTTTGACCATTTCATTGACAAGCTCTGATGGTCTACACAAACTCGCTGCTCGTACCGTCACGTAATGTTATCTTTCTGTTAATGTTACCAAGGATGCTTACATATTCGTGTAATAATGACATGCATTTCCATGGCGCTTTCAGAGCTAGCAAGAAAGCATTTGTGAAATGGACAAAGATAGAGTTTCATTTGAAATCAAGCCAAAATAACACCAATTCAAGGCTGCAACTTACAACCAGTAAAAGTGGGGTGATTTGGCTTGATCAAGTGTCAGTTATGCCACTGGACACCTACATGGTACACTTTGTTTGTGCTTGATGTTTTGTATCTTATATTTTATTTTGGAGGAAATAAAAACTATATGTACATCCTCTGCATTTCAGTTACAACCTTTATTCAGACTATCAATAAATGCCAGTGGCCAACTAATAAACTGTTCTAAGTGTATCCCATCACGTTACTGGATAGGCCATATTCTATAAGGGAAATTGTTTTTCTCACTGGGGATGCATCAAATGAGAACGTTCCTTAAAGTGAAAAAAAAATCTTTGTCCGATTGCAGCTGGTATCATCCCAATTCTATATGGTAGTGACGATGGTACACACACTGAGTAGTCCATGAATTCTTTGACCTTTTATTCATTGCATATTTGTCTTAGGGCCACGGTTTTCGGAAAGATCTTGCTTCTATGTTGGCCAATCTCAAGCCTCAATTTCTCAAGTTTCCAGGTTTATCATCTTTGATTCTATATTCCTGGGAGTATGTACTCTCACTTCTCATATGCCGCTTAAATGATGTTGTTATATTTCTTTATCTTTTCGATCATACTCTAATAATGGTTATTAGATACTCCAAAGTGAGTTACATGAAAATTTTCACCAAATCCCACTTTTTATGGCATAATTTGTGTATATATTCCTTTTATATATGGAAAAAGGGTATATAGCAAAAACAAAGGGTTCCGATGAAAAATTTTCAACCAAATCACATTGGGGTATCTTAGAATTAGTTTTTAAGTATACCGAAAGTGATAAAGAGGTATAACCTGTTTGTTTAAGTGATATATTGAAAGTGGGACTATTTACTCCCGGGAGTATGGAAAAGACTTCCTATATACACACACAACATCTAAAAGTTAAGTTAAATGTTGTACTTATTTCAACGGTACATATCTAACTTGTTTTAGGTGGTAACTATGCCATGGGAAATTATCTACGAAATGCATTCCGGTGGAGCGAAACTGTGGGACCATGGGAGGAAAGACCTGGTCACTTTAATGATGCATGGGGATACTGGACTGATGATGGACTTGGTTTCTTTGAGTTCCTTCAGGTAGTAAAACATGTTCTTTGCCTCTGAACCTAAGATTTATCAAACAAAAATGTACTTCATATCAATATCTGTTTGCTGCAGTTAGCTGAAGACCTTGGTGCTTCCCCAATTTGGGTGGTCAATGATGGTAATTTCAATCTCTACAGATATGTGAGGTCTGGGTAGCACTTGATTTGTATTATCAAATTGTTTTTAATATTACAGGAGCAAGCCTTAATGAAGAAGTTTCTACTGCAACAGTTGCATCACTGGTTAAGGTATTTTTTTACATATTATTTAGTCAAATTGTCCTTCGACAAAAGAAAGAAATCTGACTGCGTAACCTGATGCACAGAAATCCTTTATTTCTATCTTTGATTCACTTTCTTCTTGACAAAGTTTGTAGCTGGGCATTCAAAATCATGACATATGCATTCTCTTTTGTTAACCAAAATCACGACAAAACTGGGCGTTCAGAAAATCATGGAAAAAAAATGCAAAGACATCTTTTTTTTCTTAGGAACTACAAGGACATCTCAAGAAATAACCAGGGGAAAAAGTAGCATAAAATGTCCAGTTTCTGATACAAAGGACGACATGATCTTGGTCGCCAGTGACTGTGGGTCACAACAATAACAGGAAGAGAATTGGTTTATAGAAATATAGGTCACAGGTTTAAAGAAGAGAGCAACATATTTTTTTTAGCAGCTGCATATTACAAACAAATGGTTGATAGTCTGGTTAAATTTGCCAAAAATATCAAATTGATGTTTTGGTAGGGGTGTGTGAGGTGGATAAATAGTATTCTTCTTAATTGGGAAGCCCACAATGTCCTGTTGGTGCTAAGAAAAAGAAAGAAGTTACTCATTATTAGGAGGGGATGAAGCCATGAAGGTTCTTGTTACTTGATTTCATTTCTACTACCTTTCAGATTGACTCAAATGTCTTTTATCATTTTTGTCACCACCCTGTTGCCCTTTCCTGCATTTTCTTCATGCTTGTAGTATTTCAGGATGTTGTTGATGGCATCGAGTTTGCCAGGGGGGGACCAAATACTACATGGGGTTCAGTTCGTGCAGCAATGGGACGGCAAGAACCCTTTAAGCTTGATTATGTTTCAATAGGAAATCAAGAATGTTGGATGCTCTACTACAGAGGTTTGTAGTAGTTCAGTTGCATATCCTTCCTTCCTAATTCCATATCAAGAATTGATTTTCAATGCATCAGAAGATTGCATTTTTCGAAGGAAAGAGAGACATCCAAATGCTATCTATTACATAACTATACTTGATGGTAGAAAGTTCCGTAATCGAAATGTTGCACTTAAATTATACATGAACTCACACGATTCGGTAGATCAGAGCTTTTTCTGCACAGCAGTTTTTAATAGAATAGAGTTATACTTTTATTCATGTATCTTTTGATGTTTGAGAAGATAATTCGATGTGCCTTTTATGTTCTTTGTGCATAAAGCAGGAAAAGCTCATTATCATATTTTTCCTTTAATAGGCAATTACCAAAAGTTCTACTCTGCGATTAAAGCTGCCTACCCAGACATCAACATTGTATCGAGTTGTGATAAGTCAACTATTTCACCATCCAACCCTGCCGATCTATATGATGTTCATGTAACGTCTTTGTGTTATGTTCCTTGCTTGCTTCAACAAATACATCCTTGTGATTGACAATAAAATCATCTCCGCGGCAGGTCTATACCTCTTCTAGTGACATGTTTTCCAGAACTAGTATGTTTGACAACACACCACGTGGTGGACCGAAGGTTTGTTCAATGCTATCCCTACATCTGCAATGTTTTTGTGTCAACTCTCATGCACAGAAATGATGTGAAGCCATGCGAATCTTTAGGCAATTGTTAGTGAGTATGCTGTGACTGGAAATGATGCTGGCAAAGGAACACTGGTAGCAGCACTAGCAGAGGCTGCATTTCTCGTTGGATTAGAAAGAAACAGGTTTTTTATACTCTTCCTGATTGCAGACTTCTTCTATTTAGCCCTTTCTCCTCCTTGTGTATCATGTTGCTTCTGGCTACTAAATCTGTTGCATGATGCTAGTAATTTAAAACTTGTATAAA
Source organism: Dendrocalamus sinicus (assembly GCA_036346575.1). NCBI lineage: Eukaryota > Viridiplantae > Streptophyta > Magnoliopsida > Poales > Poaceae > Dendrocalamus > Dendrocalamus sinicus. Next base: position 502,141 of record CM070660.1, on the reverse strand, counting down.
ATTAGAGCCTTTTGTTTCAGAAAATTAAAACTATAGCTTTGGACATAAGTACATAACATGGCAGTGGAACATGCATAACCTAGTCCACCAGTAGTCTGGGCTATCTGGCATTAGCATCACTGGCAGATTGCATTGCAAACTTAAATGTTTTGGCCATTGTTCTACTGCAGTGATGTGGTCGAAATGGCAAGCTGCGCACCACTTTTTGTAAATGACAATGATCGCCGGTAAGGACTGAACAACATAAGAGTATTATTTGAGAATGATTTCCTTCTGTCATGTACTTTAATAATCTAAATACACTATATATATATATATATATATATATATATATATATATATATATATATATATATATATATATATATATATATATATATATATATGCACCAAAGGTGGAGCCGGATGCCATCGTGTTCAACTCATGGCAGCTCTACGGATGCCCAAACTACTGGATGCTACACTTCTTCAAGGATTCAAGTGATGCAACCCTTCATCCCTCGACCATCCAGATCTCCAACTATGATCAGCTGGTTGCATCTGCCATTACTTGGCAGAGTCCTAACGACGGAAGCACTTACCTGAAAATAAAGGTATTTTTCTCTATTTTAAAGTTTCAGTCAGAGCTAATGTACGTTGGAAGAATGACCAAGCGCAACAATCCTTTTGCAGGTCGTCAACTTCGGCAACAAAGCTGTAGATCTTAACATATCAGTTGCTGGACTGGAGAACGGCGTCAAGAGCTCAGGATCGAAAAGGACGGTGCTTACATCCAGTGGGCCGCTTGATGAGAACTCTTTCCAACAGCCAGAAAAGGTCAGTACACCGAATAATTTGTTTATGATTCTACCAGTTTCCGTTTATTGCTGTGGTGGTGATATTTCTTGCTGAAATTGTGCTGTGTAGGTGGCGCCGGTGTCAAGTCCGATAGCGGACGCCAAGCAGCAGATGGATGTGTCAGTGAGCCCGTACTCGCTCACCTCGTTTGATCTGCTGCTGGAGCCGAGCAAGCATTCGAGCATCTGAAGAAAGTAGTACAAGTCTTAGCTACAGCTACGGTGAAATAAAGTGCCTCCCATAGCTGTGCGCGCGCCTGTACACCAGTTTCGTGCCGCGAGCCATATGTACGCCGTGCTTGGTGCTTGCACTCCCAACTCCAAATGCTGCCGCCTTTTTCTAGTTTATTTCTCTAGTTGTTTGGTTTCTGGTTTATTTTTCACTGTTCTCGAATTTCGTCTTTTTCTAGCTTTTCAGTTTTTTTGAGCTTTTTTACCGATTCTTTTTTTATTCGTTTGTATTACACACGATGGGTTAACCTATTTTTCCTATTTAAAATTTTTTTAAATTTAATTATGCTAAATAAGTCACCATCAGTTACGGTGAAATTTTAGTTAGCTACAGTTTAATTTTAGCCATAAGTCATTAAATTTCAATCCAAATGAGCGGGCTGTTAACATGCAAGTAGGTCGCGCGAGAACCGCATCATAAATTAAAACTACGCAGGAGCAGGACAAGGGCGAAGAGTCGATGGCATGTATAGGCTGGCCGATGGGCGTTCGCGGCCAAAAATTTCCACTTGTCAACGTGCACGGCGCGCTAGCTGATCACATGTGACGAGGCTAGCTTGATCGAAACCGCCGAAATCTGCACACCGTGAGTACTGCGAGGAGTACTCACTTGCACTCGCTGAAGTCTCGAATAAACATGGTCTTGAGTACGTCCACATGCATGTACGCTTGCACTCTCAACGGTTCCAGCGTCTGACCAGATGAGAAATCATAGAGAAGTCCAGCGCGCGATCGAACCGCTAAATAAAATGTCAATGCTTCGTCCACCATGTTTAAAGTCTCTCTCTCTCTCTCTCTCTCTCGGGTTTCAATCCAAACTCTGGCCGGCCCTCCTCGATCAGCAAAAAAAACACACAAACAATTGGTATTAAAGGTAAGGGTGAAAATATTGCAATAATTATGATATCCTTGATTTTGACCGTATATGCCAATATACGAATACAAATACATAAATGAATACACACGTATCCACTGTACACTCACTCTGCATCGAGAAGGGAACTACAGTACAGTCAGAGGAAGCGGGCTGTTTGTCTGCCGCCACATGCCCTAAAAAAAGAGGAACGGTCAGGTGGAGAGCACGCAAATGGTGATGGGACGAGAGCAGTATTATGCATGCGGTAGCAAAGCAGTAAATACAAGAAGGGGCAGGCCATCCATCGGTAGCCTGCTTTATCTTCTCTCCTCTGCGTCGTTGCAAAACCTCTCTCTTGTCTCCCGTTGTCTCCTCCTCCTCATGAACTGTACCACACACCACTTCTGTCTCCCTTGTGGCACTCAGAGCTCTCATGTCCTGTTCGCCGCTCTCCCATTATAGCAATTTTCTCCTTCTTGAAGGGTACAGTTCAGCACTCCAATACCCCCTCCAATTCTCTTGCCTGTATGCGCGCGAGATTGCAAAGTCTAGCATTAGCTAGCATCTTGGGGGAAGACTTCCGTATCCTTCTTTCTGAATACCAGGGGATCGTTTCGGGAGGGGAATGCTCGTTCCCCTTAGCATGTCAGCGAAGGGAACTTCATTTGGTGCTTGCCTGCGACTGGCGATGTTAATTTCCTGGGTCTGCAGCATTTTTTTCAGCATTGTGTTTCATTCCGTTTGCAAAAAGATCGAAGCTTTCCAGGTTGGGAGTTTGGTACTCGTGGCATCTCCCCTCGCCTGATCTTGGCCTTTCTCTGACATTATTCGTTTCGCCCCCATTTCCTAGTGTTGCTGCGGAAGCGTGGAAAATCATTGCTAATTTTTTAGCTCTGGTTGGTTTGCTAGTAGTTCTGAGTTCTGACATTAATTTTTTTTGTAAATTTGACCCAAGGCTAATATCTGGAGATACCTGAAATGATAAAAGACTGAGTATTTGTCTGAAATTTCAAGGGTCTGAATGAAGGGAAATTTAACTTTTTGCCACTCCTAAGAATGTCACCTATCCAAATGCCACTCTCTTCATCGCAATTAACATTTTGCCACTTTTGAGCCCATGTGGCGCCAAGTCACATGACATGGTATGCCATGTCGGCGCCGCGCCGCCCCTCCCGCGCCGCGCCGCGCCTCGCGCGCGCCCGTCCTCGCGCCTCCCGCGCCACCGGCGCCGCGCTGCGTCGCCGCTCCCGCGCCTGTGGAACCGGCGAATCAAACAGAGGAGGCGGCGCGAGGTGAGGAACACACCGAGACGCGGCAAACGGGACCCCGGAGCCAAGGAGGCGCGGGAGGGAAGGCGCGCGCGGAAGGCGCGGGAGGGCGCAGCGCGCGCGCGGAAGGCGCGGGAGGCGCCGCAGCGCGGCGCGGGAGGCGCAGGAGGCGCGCGCAGCGCGCGCGCGCGGCGCGGGAGGCGGCGCAGCGCGCGGGAGGCGCGAACACGCGCGCGCGGGAGGGGCGGCGCGGCGCCGACATGGCATGCCATGTCATGTGACTTGGCGTCACATGGGCTCAAAAGTGACAAAATGTTAATTGCGATGAAGAGAGTGGCATTTGGATATATGACATTCTTAGGAGTGGCAAAAAGTTAAATTTCCCCTGAATGAATGGCCTGTTTGATTCACCACGGCTCTGGGTGTCATCATGGAAGAACTTAATTGCGAGACCTATTTGATAAAAGTTTCTTCCAAACACATATTTTCTGCTTTCCTCTTCTACTATCTATTATTTGTCGCCTTCCAGTTTTGATTTCTTGTTTTGCTAGCAAAGGGGCCCTCAGTAGTAAATTCTTCTGAGGTTGTCCGCCCGAAAGGGGAGGAAGACACGCACTGACACGGCCGAACCAGCTGCTCATTCTACCGCCGCGGCCGGCCGGTGAGGGTGAGCGAGCGGCGGGGTGTGGATGAGAAGGGTCGCAGGCTGCGTGACGGCCTGCGACGTGTTGACTCGGTCAATGCTTTTTGGGCACTAGCCACACTTGCTGAATTTGCGCTTCAACCAGCGCAGCTGCGTGGCATGAGAAACTCAATACTTCCGCATTTTCAGACAAGTCGAACGCCTGAAAAGAGAGACGAATTTCTGCACCAACACCTACCCATTAGTTTGAGCTATGTCACAGTGAACCCATCCATTTGCATCAACTGGTTATAGCTCATTCATTAATCGATAAAACTTCAGACAAGCCTAGCAGGATCAACAGACTGATTTATTCTCTTATCTCAATGAGATGCACACACGCCCATGTGGATGAACAAGTTCCACGAACTATTATAGATCAAGCAATCAGCAGGCTTCAAACACCACTACCACCATTCAGCGAGCATATTTCACGTACTGCCTCCCTCAAGCGGCAACTTGTTCCATCAGGTTTTCTGCTGCTTCCGCGCCAGTATTTTCCTTCTCGGACTGTTTCTCTGAATCCGAGGCCTTGGGAACATCAGCATTCTTGAGGTCTTGCAGGATGCTTGAGCTCCATTCAGAAAGTTGCTTCACGGATGCCTCATCTGTAAAAAAAAACAAAACTCCCTCTCATTCTACGTGTTGACAAGAAACCGCTATACACGCACATGGTGAACCACTGAGTGAACAGCAAGCGACTTCTGCCGATTAATTCCATAGAAAGACAGGGAAGAGTGCAAACCAAGCCTAGGGACAGTGTGGCCTTGGGGATGCCTTATGATGAGAGGGTCATCAAAGGCAGCAGCCAGCTCCTCGGAAGGTACTTTGAGCCAGTCCTTCTCTCCAATGAAGTGCACTGATTTCACCTTGATCGGGTCCTTATACGCCACACCGCAGATGCTTGGGTCCCTGAACTTGCTCCCAGATATTGAGACTATGAACTTAATTGGTGGATGATCATTCAACACCTTGCCCTAGATCACTCAGCTTAGTTAGTATCCACATGCAAGCAGAAATTGCATATGGTTAGGAGGACTACTGCTTAAGTTTCCATGTTCTAGTAAATGCTGGTTACAGCAGTTAAACTGTATGGCTAAAATTCACAAATTTGATATATGCCAGGAGGGGGCTGTGATTCTATTAGTATAAGTAGCAAAAACTCACAACTACAACTATATGTAGCTTATGAGGGCTGTCTTCTTTACAAATAAAAGCATCATGTCATAGTCGATTTATTAATCTCGCAAACACAGTGCATTGGTTCTTTGTTTTGCAGAATTTAAGAGTAGAAATGTACCTGTGCTTGGTATCCTATCAAAAGGGCTGAAAGTGTTGCACCCTGGAAAGAGAGAAATCAATAGATGAACTGCAAGACACGAGTGGATTTTCAACACATAGAAAAAGGTTCAGAAAAAAAAATTGAGAATCCCGTGTTGCTCAGGAACTGAATTAATAAGTTAAAGAACCTCGAAAGGTGACAGTTCAATGCACTTCTCTTGGATTTCATACGCAAGTGCTTGGTCTTAGATTTCTAGTTTGCATGCCGATAATAACTCACACATTGTAGTATCTCTGAAATTATGTCTCCCAAGTCTCAAGTGATCAAATAATAGTTACTTCATAGGTTTTCATTTTTTTTTTTACCTGGGAGAAACCAAGCAGGCCGTCAAAAGGTCCGTTTTTCACCATGTACTCGCACAGGTATGAAATGCATTCATCCAGATTTGTGTATTCGGTGAATTCCTGTGTAGGAAAACAGGCAATGATAAGGTTTTTATGGCAGTATGGCACGAAAGAAAGAAAATAAGGTGTGGCCATCTTTGCCATGAATAGCTAAGGCAGAGAGTTTATTTGGATGGCGACCAAGCTGAAGCTGAAGTATAACTCAGATCTCAGAATGCCAGTGGAACTTGGAAATGCTCATTCCTTTGGGTTTTATCTGAAGCAGTTACCTTGTTGAACTGGAACCACTCAAAGTATGGTGGGGGAAATATGCCCTCTATCTCTGATTTCCCTCCAGCTGGGAAGATGCCATCAGGGAAGACCTGAAAACCAGAAAAATTATGCTCAAGAGCGAACCAAAGCAAAAAGGCAAAACAATTAAACGTGATCTATGAGTCCAGGGAAGAACCATGTCAAATTGTTGGAAGATGGAAGCGTGCCATTTGCTGATCTGCTGCTTCAAGAAACTCCCGCTTGTCCGGAAGCCGTGCAGGCACAGCACCTTAGCTTTACTGTTCTGTTCCATGCGTTCTACTCTTCCAAGCACAGCATACACCCAGACAAACGCAAGAAACTTCAGGCCTTAAGAAGGCCAGGAGCATATGTGGTAGTTGCTACCTACTACTCAAAGGCTGCACGTTGCTGTCATCCAACAATTATTAGTTGCAAGGTGCAATCTACCCATAAGCACCAAAAGACAAGACAGTTGTTTTTTACTTTAGCTAAATCTTAAATTCAATTCACAGTATGTATCTTAAAAAAAATTCTCTGCAATTCGGAATAAATTCGGCAATGAAGCAACAGCACCTGTAAACCTAATAAAGATCCGGGAAACAAAAAAAAAAAGCCACCTGCTGTCCATTGATAATAGAAGAGTCAACCAGAAGTTGATGAAAAAATATAACTACAAATGGGCCCAACTGCAATCACGACACACCAGGGAGGAAAAGCACTACAGGTTCACATAAAACACAAGAGATCTGAAAACACACTGGAGATAAGAACATAGCAGGAACTGCGTTTTCCTTTTTAGTAACTACAGCTAGTAGGATGCTTCACTGGAAATTGATGAAATAAGAGTTGCAACTTAACTAATATGCAATGCACAATCTCCTACGCCTGTAGAGTATGGTTCACTTGGCCATCATGACCTTGACAAACTCCTCATAGTTGATCTGTCCATCACCATCAACATCAGCCTCACGGATCATCTCGTCCACCTCCTCATCAGTTAGCTTCTCACCGAGATTTGTCATGACATGGCGGAGCTCAGCTGCGGATATGAAGCCATTTTGGTCCTTGTCAAACACCCGGAAGGCCTCCTTGAGCTCTTCCTCTGAGTCAGTGTCCTTCATCTTGCGAGCCATCAGATTGAGAAACTCTGGAAAATCGATGGTGCCGTTGCCATCAGCATCGACCTCATTGATCATGTCCTGGAGCTCAGCCTCTGTTGGGTTCTGCCCCAGCGAACGCATGACAGTTCCCAGCTCCTTGGTGGTGATGCAACCTGTACAAGATACATGCAGCCAATTCTGGAATCAATTACTGAACAATGTGCTGTGCTTATTGTTAAAGGGTATTTGTTTAACACTTATAACTAGTAACTAGGTAAATAATAAACTTACTAGAAATGTAATGATTCACTGTGCATCCAATTGGGGGAGATCAACTTAGGACAATATGAAAAGAAATTGCAGCTCACTGCCAGTAATGGATCACCATGTATAAACGAGTAAAAGAGCATCTATTCTGGACAAGATAAACCTATTTGAACAATGCTGAGAACAAGGTTTGGGTGCCATTAGCGCAGTTAGATGCTTCACCTGAGTCATTTAGACATTCACACAATAGCATTAACATCAAAAGGGACTGTTGCAATCAAAACTTTGTTGTGCAGTGTTCAAATAGGGTGTGGTTTTAAGCAGTTACCCATTGACTTTGAACATTACATGGAGAAGGAATTTTAGCCAATCGGGGAGCTAAATTTTGTTGGCTTCTAACAGAAACTAAGCCCTCGTGTCGCCAATTCCAAAAATTTCATGGTTATAGGATCTCACATGGGGGTAATTAATTAACTAGTTGGAGTGCATCTAAAGCTGAATGGTAAAACACGGGGTGAGATTGCCGAGTGATCCGAACAAGCACAAGAAGACGAGGTGTCATTGTCCATGAAATGGTCAACCCTGCAGATAAGCGCTCGGTCCACATCGCCACAAGGCATACAAGATGGCGACCCGATCCCGACATGGTCCAGATCTGGGTCGGATCTACCACCGCACCGCACGACAGAGACAATGCCACTGCGCAGCGGCAAGCATGGCGCTCGCAGAAGAGAGATCGGAGCGAACCAAGAGAGGAACAAGAGGAGGGGGGGGGGGTTATTTACCATCTCCGTCCTTGTCGAAGAGGCTGAAGGCCTCCTTGAACTCGGCGATCTGGTCTTCGGTGAGCTCACCCGCCATGCGCTTGTCCCCGGGCCTTGGTGCTCGCTACCGCTCGCGATCAGAGAAGGATGGACCGAGGCAGCACGCGATGAGGCTAGGAAGAAATGGCCTGGAAGCGTAGGCGAAGAAGAAGAAGAAGGGGAGGGAGCAGGGCAAGAGGCTGGGAGCGTTCTGTGGCGTCCCTCCCTTCTTTCCAGCGCCCGCTTTATACGCGCAGATCTCCGGCTTCGCCCCGCCTCCGTCACTCACCCTGAATTCTCCAAACTGCCCCTCTTCCTCCTATAAAGATTTTCAAGATGCAGATTTTACTAGGGGTGGGCACTTTAAACCCGAGAACCGAACACCGAATCGAACCGAACCCAGATAGACCGAATTGTCGGTCTATTCGGGTTTTGGGGTTCGGGTTCGGTTAATATTTTGATTTAGTTCGGTCTTCGGGTTCGGGTTCGGTCTTTGGCCTTCAAAACCCGAATAGACCAAATAACCCGAATTCTTTGTTTATGCATGAATATTATTTGTTTTGTTTAGCTCATTACAAAGATTTTGAGGGGTGACAAGGGTCCCCATCATACTGAACACTGGGTATCATAAGAAGTTAAGAACCGTGTGCTTTCTTCAAAAGGTAGTAACGTGATTTCCTTAATGCAATATGATTTTTCTTCAAAAGCTCAGAGTTATTTCGGTCAATTCGGTGGACCGAATAGACCGAACAAAAAATTCGGTCTATTGGGTTCGGTTCTTGTTTTTTTTTCCTGAGAAATTTGGTCCTCATTTTTTAGAATCCGAATTTTCCAGAGACCGAATAGACCGAACCGAATAGACCGAAAAGACCGAATGCCTAGCCCTAGATTTTACTTTGAATAAACACCCGAAGTCCCGTTCTTTTATGCTGTGATTTTTAGATCTGATAAATTGTATCGATCGATAGAAGCTAAAATCAAAAACTAACTGAAACATGAGCCACTCTGGTTTTTCCTTTTTTTTTTTGTGCATAACTTATGTTTCGTATACGAATTATTTACATGTTTGATGGGCATGAGGTCGAGTTTGTGAAACATCATAAGTTAACTTCAGTAAAAAAGGGCCTAGGCTACCATGTACGTCATTCAAATAATACATATGCCGCATGGAACCTACTTCGTAGTCACGGATTCGGTAGTGAGTTCAATATGAGAAAAATGCAACTTCTCGACTAGAACAACGACAGGTGAACATGGGTTCCGCGTTAGATTAGCATTCCAAACCGCCACTGCTGTTCATTTGGGCTTATTTTTAGTGGCTTATGGCTGAAAAGTACTGTAGCTGGCTGAAAAAAAAACTGTAGCTGAGAGAGATTTATTTAGCACAATTAAATTTAAAAAAATTAAAAAATATGTTATCCCATTACACATAATACAAACAAATACGGAAAAAACGAACTGAAAAAAAGGCTCAATAAAAAGTCAAAAGTTCAAAAAAAAGACGAAATTTATGAATAGTGAAAAATAAATCGGAAGCTAAAAGCTGAAGCCCAACCAATCACTAGAGCGAGTACTTACTACTTGACAGTACAACCATGTTATATATTTGCCGTACATTTTGTTTTCGCCTACCTTGATGAGCTAGTGGAACGTTGTGTCTTCCATTTAAACCTTTTGACGTGTTGAGGCCTTTTAAGAGTTACTTGGCGAGGGAGGGAGCAACTCGAAGCATCAACATTAAGAAAGAAGAACACCAACTGGGAGCATTTTAGTAGCTTCAGAATATTCCGTTAAGGCGCAGCTTTGTGACTTTTGGGGACGATGCGGGCATCTTGGGCTGCAAAACTGAGGAATTTCCGGATAATGGACTATTTGTTGGCATTTTTCAAATGGAAGAAATGACGCATATAGCCTCGACGCGGTTGGGACGCGGAGTAGCAAATTTTAATCAGTTCCGGCAGGTCTCAAAAAAGTCCTCTTTAACTTTGGATGTGTCCTGGACTTTGGGCTCCTGCCACGTCAGCCAATTGCGAGTTTGGACCCAGTTAGACCCGGGAGATCGATCCTCCTCCTTTCATTGTACGAGCCTTCGTTTTTTTTAAAAAAAAAAAATTCGAGGGGAAGCCAAGAGCATGCACTGTGATCAGATATGCTATAAGACCCTTAAAAAAGAGATATGCTATAAGAAAAAAAATGCAACAGAGTTTTGTTCCGGTAAAAGAACGAAGACTAACCACTGTGAACACGAACACGCCAATAGCTTTCCAAGATTTCTGAACAGCTACTTCTCTACAGCAGCAATACATCACCAACCCATGATGCAGATACACAGAACCACATAATCTTGTGTTGCGCTGTTTTTATTCTTAACAGTGATGACATTATCACTGTCCTCGCCCTCAAGATTATCATTATTCCAGAATAATGAACGAACGGAATGTCTAAATGTTTCTATGGAATTATGCATGGTAGTTCTATACATTGCTAAACGAAGTTCCAGGCGGTTCATCAAATCTAGCAGGAAAGGATTCTATCTTTCGATGGCCTTGTACAGGACAGTGGTTACATACTTGGACCGAAACCTCTGTGTGTGGCCGAGAGCCACCAGTGGTTGGGCACCCCAGCCCTTCTCAATGTAGAGATGGTTGAGGACGACATGCTTCGGCATCGTGCATTCTCCTTCGGAGCTTCGTGAGTTGAGCACACCGAGGTAGAGCTGCGCTGGCAGAGCAGGAGGCTCCTTTGTGAACTCCTTCTCGTCAGGAGCCTGGAAACGGTAGCTGGAGTCCGGGGAGGGAGGAGCCATGAGCTCAGATACACTCTCCAGGCTTTCGGGGACAAAATCCTGCATGCACGTCGAATGAAGATTAAGAACATACTCCTTGATCTACATACATAATCAGTATCAAGAGCAATGTTATGCTTGAAAGAGAGAATACTCACGTTGACATCAAGAAGGTTCACAATGTTACCCATGTTGTCAGTTTCACAGGGAAGATCAGGCAGAAATCTTCTTTCTCCATCTACAATGAATCTATAACGGTAAACTCCAGATGGAAGTCCTAGCAAGATGGCGTGATTTTTTCCAGATTTTTCAACGGACATCCTGCGAAGTACATAAACAATGTCAGAATCAAATTGGTTCTATCCTTATGCTTCAGTTTTGGGAAAAAGGGAATGCATATGTTTTTTATCAGGCTAATAAATGTACTTTGATTTCCAGCTATCCCATGATCCTTCTACATAGACATTCCTCCCTCCGAGAGTCCACTCAAGCAAAGTAGAAATTATCTTTTGAGGGGGGCCATCAGTATCCTCCTGCTGTTCATTCATCAATATCTGGTTGAACACTGGAGGTCCATCTGCAGCTCTTTGCAATGGAGTTACAGGACTCTGCAATATGAAACATGTGAACGCATAAAAAATATATCTTAGAGAATTTTGTGTAAGAAGAGTTAGACTTCTTAGGGCAGAAACGACGGTTGATCAAATTGTCAAAATAATTGGTAGGCCTAGGGGCGTTGGCTATCCGTATTGTTCTACCAAAATCTGGATACAATAAATATCAATGTGGATCATCAGATTTATATCTATACACCCTGCACTGCTGTTAATGCTAAAAAATAACAATGCCGGCTTTTCCCAACCCAATGGTTAGATTACACATTGCAAAGATATCGGTAGCATTGCTTTTAAAACAATAGTAGCATTTGCTTCAGGGGAATTGTATATCTTTTGTATTAAGAAGAAGAAGCAAAACAAACTGCAAAGTCTCACCTGACACAGGCATCACCCTGCTAAAACAAGAGAAAAACTGAAATGCATTGAGAAAACTATGTGAGGTTCTACGTTCTTGAATACAAGCATCCTTGATTATGAAAATCTAAGATCACAAAAAGAAATCCTAGATAAGTAGCATTGCAACAGGCCGTGAATGTTGTAGAACAGTCTAACAAAACAAAACTTTTGTATACAAAATGGCATCATTTGTGGGAAGGTCGAGCTGTCATCTGCCTGAAGCAACATATTCTGATTGTGTGGTGCAAAAAACTTGGGTTATACAGAAGATCCAGGATTACCAGAATTCAGAAAAGTCTAGTATTGTGGAGTTTTCAGAAAATTACTGATCAACTACTTTCACATAAGGTGAACTTTCTAGGAAGAGTTTCTGTGTCAGATAAAGATTGCCATTGGGGGGATTAAGGAATAGGGAACTTCACTGGTGTCACAGAAATAACAAACAACCCATTTTTTGACATTATCAACTGTTTTGCAGGTTCTGCAGCAAGACAAAATAATATATAGGTGAGGGATTGCTGAAGCTGACAGTGCAAGGTAAACTAGATCAGATTTCTAGTTACATGTCAATTAATCAGTCTGTTAGATTTCTGAAGCTTCGCAAAATAGTCTCTACATGTTGTATTCTCGAAAAAATGTTGCGACCTGCTCTGCTGCTTTATAGTGTATATTCATGGATAAAATTGTGTTGCTGCCAATGCAACAGCATTGGGCATCAATGAAAATTGGCCAAATCAACTAAACTCGAGATGAAGCAACAGACATGGCGTTGGCTAGTACATGCTATTTTACCGCGACTTAAACCAATCCAGCCATACATTACAGAACCTGAAGTTTCAGGCACAACGTATCTTCAGATTACAATGGAGTGACAGGCGGATAGGGCTAAATTAACCGCAATTACTACCAATTAACCGCGATTACTATTCTAATCAACGCCTTCCCACCTCGTGTTCTAATCTCAGAAAATCATCGAATCGACAAGCGGTGTGGCCAAACGGGCGTGCACGCGCCCCGATCGCAAGCCAAGCCACGCCGCGCATCGCCTAGGGACGCAAAGCCCAAGCGATCAAATCGCAGCACACACGTTACACCGATCAAGAGCGAGCAAAATCGAGGCGCAGCGCAGGAGGAACGCGTGATCTGACCTGGGGCACGAGCATGCGCGGCGAATGCGGCCGCGGGGGGCTCCCCGGGGGCTCCGACCCGCCGACGTAGCCCGCCGAGGACGCGCGCCGCACGTGGTTGCCGCCGCCGTACGGCGGGAGGCCGCGCTCCGAGGACCGCGCGGAGGAATCATAGGCGCCGCAGTGGACGCCCTCGTCCATCTCGTCCGCCCTGCCGCTCGCGTTGCCCATCTCCGGCCACGGCCGCCGCCTCTCCCCACGAGGCAGCGAACCCAACAGAAACGAACGCCACTCGGGCTGCTATTCCGGGGAGAGGGAGGGAGGAGGGAGAGAGGAGGAAACGGAGGGATCACCACTAGCCCGGGAACGCACGACTCTCCAAGCACGACAATTTTTTTTGTACGGATAATCTATTTTTTATTCAAAATTACATAAATATACCCGCGGGAAAATTTTTTTACAAGAATAGGCTCCAGTCGCCTAATAGTTGAGCGACTGGAGCCTTTCGCCCAACCATTGGGCGACTTCATGAAAGTCGCTCTACCCTCGAGCGACTGCATCTAGTCGCCCAACCATTGGGCGACTTTCATGCAGTCGCCCAGTAGTTGGGCGACTGCACTCAGGACCCTGTGAATGTTTTAATTTTTTTTTCAATTTTGTAGTTTTAAACTGGTAAAAAATCTGCTGGAGTTGTAATAAAAGTTTATGTTCATTGTATGTTGTAGGTGTGTAAAACATTTTGGAAATTTTTTTTTAGGAACGATTGACCGTAGAACGATCGGTACATACGATGGTAAATGATATTTTGATGTTATTGAGAATTCGTCTCTGGGCTAGGATTGGGTTGAGAAGGATCGACAGGCTCAGCGGTCGATTATCACAAGACGGTTCTACATACAAACCGTTTATAATACTCTCTATCACAAGTTTTATATACCGATGCAATATAAACAACTAGTCTGAAAAGATAAAATAGCAAAGTTGTATATGGCTTATATATACTCATTAAAAAGGTTTCGACGAGATCTACAACTTTTCAGTTGAAGGAAAATCCAAATTCCGAAAGGAAGACCAAGAAAAAGGGCAAAAACAGAAACCAAAAACTTACGACGCAGGTTCAGGTCCAAAGATGGACGATTTTCGGGGTCTTGGAGGGCGACTAGCATAAGCTGGTCGTTTTTATTGGATCGGGCTCGTCGTTAGCTTTCCAACGAGTACAAGAACGTCGAAAACGGACACCGTATGCAAAAGTTATGCCCGTTTTACTGAAGGTGTGTCGAAACAGATGAAACTGCTATAACTTTTGATCCCGTGGCGCAATTGCTCAAAATTTTTCTAGAGGCTGTTGGATGTATGAAGAACAACTCCACCAATTTTCACTATTTTTGGCGAAGGTTTGATGCACTTTCCAAATTCTCAGTAATATCAAAATATCACTTATCATTATATGTACCAATTGTTCTATGGTCATTTGTTTCTAAAAAAAGTTTCCCAAAATTTTTTACACACTTACAACATACAATGAACATAAACTTTTATTACAACTTCAGCAGATTTTTTACCAGTTTAAAACTAGAAAATTGACAAAATTTAAAACATTCACGAGTCCTCGCGAGCGCCCAATTATTGGCGATCGCATGAAAGTCGCCAATGGTTGGGCGATCGGATGCGATCGCCGAGGGTAGAGCGACTTTCATGAAGTCGCCAATGGTTGGGCGAAAGGCTCCAGTCGCCCAACCATTAGGCGACTGGAGTCTATTCTTGTAAAAAAATTTCTCGCAGGTATATTTCTGTAATTTTGAATAAAAAATAGACTATCCGTACAAAAAATTCCCAAGCACGAGCCCAGGGCCATTTATTTATGGGCTCAATGTCTTACTCTTGGGCCAAAAGCGTACATTTTGGGCTTGTTGGGGAGCCCAGGAACGTTGGCTATGGGCCGTGCTTCCGAAGAGTCGCGGAATAACGAACTGTTTAGCTATTTCTTTTCTAAATTTGATCTAAAATACTTATTTTTGTAAATCTAGCTCTTTTCGTGTATCTATTGAGTTAGAAGAGCTTTTGCAGATGACCTACATAGCTATAGTAGCTTGACAATCTCCCCTAGCTCAGCAGCGGACCTGCCAAGGCTCCCATGCTCGGTTGCATGCCGGCGGCACTGTAAAGCTTTAATTAGCAATTTAATTGGCGTTAAACATATTTAACTAGTAATAATTATAATTAATTAGTACTAATTAAAATACTAAATTAATTATATTTTATTTAGCGTTATTCGTATTTAATTAATAATAATCATAATTAATTAGCGCTAATCATAACAGTGCTAATTAAGCGGACACACTATTTTATTGCACCTGCAATTAATTATTACTAATCATATTTAATTAGTGCTAATTAAACACTAGATTAATCCTATTTTATTTAATACTTTAATTAGTGCTAACCACATTTTATTAGTACTAATCATAATTAATTAATTGCTAATCATATCATTGCTAAATAATTGTGCGTAGTATTTTCACAGCCACGCAAGTTATTGTCCATGCACAGCCACACTGTATGTTGCACAACCTTTATGTTTTCCACTGCTCATCCCACATTCTAAAAGTCACTAATTTCAACCATTACTATTCATTTAGCTGTGTTTTTTGATTGAAAATAAATAGCAATGGCTAAAATTAGTGGTTTTTAGAATGAGGAGACGAACGGCGGATTCTTCAATGACTTCTTGAGCTTAAAATCATGTACGTTATCCGCATTAACGTCTACGTCATTCGTTGTTATCTCAAAAAGCATAAAAAAACATTAGTCGTAACAAAAAAAAACAGAACCATTAACTAACCATAGTGATCAGCACCGGAAGCCTGGAGAGTGTGATAAGAGCATCTCCAACAAATCTTCTAAAGTGCTCTATCCCCTATATTTTAGAAGAAAAGGTAAAAAAAAAAAGGGCTCCAACAGATCCCTAAGTGGTACCCAAAAATATAGAGGACTCCATCCCTGATTTTTCGTCCCCCATATATGGAGGACGCACACCATCCCCTAAATCGGTCCCAACGCTCCTGCGCCATCCGATTCCCTAAATTCTTTGGTTGGTAGTTTTTGTGGACCCAGATTTTAATTTAGGGGACCATATTTAGAGGACTTGTTGGAGGTTACATATTTTTAGTCTTCTATATTCTAGATTGTGTTCTCTAAAAAGTGATTTAGGGGATAAGATTTAGAGGACATTGTTAGAGATGCTCTAAGCCATGTTACTACATGTGCTACAGATAGGCCTATTTTAGCCCATGGGCCGAGTGATGACATTTCAAATAGACTGGACAAATAACATGCTTACACGGCAAGTGTTTAGAAGCCCACGCAGCAACGGATCGAAAGGCCCCTAGCCCAACTTCCACAAACGGAGCCCGGCCAGGCGGCCATCTTCGGGAAAGCCAACTGTCAGTAACTAATAGGCTTGTTCTTCTTGGTACTTTTGACTCCGCCTATTTTCAGTCATCACTTATTATTACTATTATAAAAATAATGAGTAGGTGCTTGTACGTCCATTCTCCTCTAACCACCATTTCTTCTACTTCTTACTACTCTCTATTTCCCAACCGATCAAAATATACCTCTTTCATAGCATAATTATTTACGTATTTAATAAATTCCGTTGCAACACACGAGCACATGACTAGTTACTAATAAACTATAGTAAAAAAATTATAAACTATAGTATAAAATAACAAGCAAATAAAATTTTACATAATATAGAGCGAAAGAAGAAGGTACTATTTAGTATTTAATAGACAGGTTTGTAGATGATTTTCTATTGTCTATAATATTATATAGACAAAATAATTTATTAACGGGTTATATTTCATGCTACGATAAGATTGAGATGAATTATTTTGTAACTCATGTATCTAATTAATAACTCATGTAATAAATAGGTGTAAATCAAAACAAGAGAGACACAAAAGATACAAAACGATTGATATATTGCTTTCTTGAGAAGGTAGATTTTACAGCCACTCCAGTTTAGAGTACAAAGAGCACACATAGCACTCACTTTCAAACCCTAACCATAGAAATGAGAACACATAAGATGAGTTGGAATATATATCTCCATCCCAACCCATTTATAGGTGAGCAACTAGTCATCTACACTCTTTAATAGATTATATTCACTATTACAATAGGGGAAACCCGTTAACCCTCACATATGGATTTTACTCTCACAACTTCACTTATGCACGCTTTTTAAAGCGCATAAGTATGCATTCGCTAGCCCCAAACAAGATTGTGTTGATACCTCGCCAAAAAAAAAGAATTTTATGTTGATAGTTGAGCTTCAAATTGAAAATGGAGGTGCGGGGAAAGCATATGAAGGCAGTGGCGGATCCAGGAAAATTTTTTGGAGGGGCTGAAGTACCTTCAGCTCGACCTCAGCCCCTTCTGCATCATACATCCATGGCTAAAAATTTAGGGGGGCTCCAAGGGTTCGATAGCGGTAGGGGCTCGAGCCCCCGCCCCACCGCTGGATCCGCCGCTGTCTGAAGGGAGAGTTCAACCATATGAGCTACACCCCATTTTGGTTGTGGTCATCTGAAAATTTTGGCCCTATTTTTTCGGCTATGGTTGTTGTCTTTTATTTTTAGTGCGAGCGCTTGTGTGAGCCAATTGAATGATGATAAATTGATAAATTATTTTAAAAAATCTATGCTAATTAGTCATTTCAAAACACCGATAAAAATATGTTCCATTTATTTACTCCAAGAAAGCTATAAGCTCAAAATAATTGGGTCGATGTAAACAGACAAGCTAACCACTAGAGATGGCAATCGGTACCCGAAACCCGAGTACCCGATGGGTTTTACCCGATAAGGAGGTGAGCATGGAAAGATATCTTCACCCGCGGGTATACTAATGGGTAAAAATCTCTACCCATCGGGTAGAGCGGGTGCGGGTATGGCTGCATATTACCCGTACCCGCATACCCGTGGGTAAAATATACCTGCATACCTTATCAATTCAGCCTACTCATGGGCTCATGGCCCATATACTGCGGAGACTTGCGGCCTGTGTTGACCGCGCACTCATAGCCTAATCGACAGCTCTTCTCGGCGCGATAAATTTCGGCCGAGCGGTTCACTCCAAAAGAGTGACTTCTCAGCGCTAGGCTAGACCGTGTCCGCCCCCTTCTCTCCCACCACCTCCATTTCGGCATTCCGCGCTTCCGCCGTGAGGGATTAGGAGGGAGCCCGAGAGGAGATGGGTCCTGTCGGGCACCGGCGAGGCAGTGTCGCCCTCGCCATAAGCACATTATAAGTGCGCAGATCTCGTCTTCCGCTCCCCGCAACTCGAAAACATTTTCGCCGCCGCTTCCGTGAAATCTTCTGAGACGATTCGATCGTGATTTGGGTGGGATAGGGGAGGAAGAGGAGAGGAGGTATGGCCATGGATGCCGCCAAGCTGGTGACGCCAGGCGCTGTGGCCCTCATCCTGGCGAACCCATCGCCGTACTCCGCCGCCGACATGCCGGAGACCGTCGTCCACCTCAAGCCCATCGGCACTCGCTTCACGTGAGCGCTCCTCCCTCAGTCTCCTCCCTAACCCTCTTGCTAGATCTATTCCTTTCGCAAATAGCTCACCTCAAATCGCTTGCAGTTTCATGGATCTATTGTTGCCTTGCAGTTTCATGGCTAGCGACGGGAAGGCGAAGATAAAGGCGATGCTCCCCACCCACTTCGCGTCGGAGGTCTACTCCGACAACCTCCAGAACCTTGGCCTCGTCCGCATCCTCGATTACACCTGCAACACCATCCCAAACCAGTCGGTCCTCGATTATTACTGCTATGTCTGTGCTTTTGATTTCTTGTGTTGAATCTATGTCTATCAGGTATGGGTTACCCGTCGGGTATAAATACCCGCGCGGGTGCGGGTACAGGTAAGTTTCTATACCCATGTGCAGGTATGGATATCATAGCGGGTAGAGTTATATCTGACAGGTGCGAGTATGGGGTGGCTATACCCAGCGGGTATGTACCCGTTGCCACCTCTACTAACCACCACTGCTTGGGTTTGCAGCCTAGTGAAGATTGATATGAGCTAGGAGAGTAATGGTGTCTGTGGCTAACAAGTCTACGACTGACCTAGTGGTGTCGCATCATCACGGGCCATGCCAATATCGCACTTTGCAACGCACCACAGCACAGCCCGCAAAGGGGGTTGGCGAGGAGCGTCGGTCGAGGAGGGTAAATTTATGGCGGCGAAAAGCTAGCCACCCTTCGGTCCAGTGCAGGTGTCCCAACGAGGCTGGTAGTTGCCTGGTGAGATAGGTGGGCCAGCCAAGGTTTCATTTCAGGGCCTTTTCTTTTTATATTACATTTTAAATATTTCTTTTTGATTTTTCTACAGAAACTATCTTTTAAATAGAATATTTTTTAAAATAGTTTTATAAATTGATTATAGCATAATATAACGATTTTATCTATATTGATTAAAATCACATATAAATTTTTGTTCTCATTAACGGAATCAAGAAAACCATAAACCACAATAAAAAACCATAAATCGAAGTAAGAAAAGAACAAACCCTCGGGTGGCAAGTCAAAGACGGATAGGATAGGATAGGAAGAGGAGTTGGAGTGCACCGCCACCGCGCCGCCTAATCCAGAAAGCTGCATCCTCCATGGCACGCGACGAGCCAAGCCTCCGCGGGCCCACATGTCACCTACACGTCAGCCCATGCACCGAGTCCACCTCGCGCCCCACCCCTCTGGCGCCTTCCCCTCCACCGCCACCATCCCAAAGAGCTTGCTTCTCGAAGCTTCCCCCAAATCCCCCTATCGCTCCTCTCCTCCTCCTCCTCCTCCCCCCAAATCCGCGCGCGCCGAATCCGAAGCTTCTGGAAGCCTGCTTCGAGAGCCTTCTGGAAGAAGCTGTGCTCGATTACGTCGCCAACGATTCGGTGCTGATTTTTGTTTTCCCAGCCTGGTCTGCTTCTCTGGCGGTTGGACCGAATGCTGATCATGGTCGCAGCCCGCCGGCGGCATGCCGAACCCTGCTCCGACAGCAACCGCCGATCATACAATGTATGCTCCAGCTCTGGACCCGCTTCTTTCTTCTTATTCAAGTTCATACTAGTTGGTTTGGATTAACATGTACTAGCATGTAGTTAACGAGATCTTGTCAACAACTCTTAAGCTAGGTTATACTGTTGGTATAGTTGTTGCAAGTTAGCATTTTTATTTGTCTTAGCTCCTTTGTGCGTGTGTGTGTTAACACAGCTGCAGTACCTGTTGTATTGAAATGGTTCATGATTGAGTAGCGAAGAACAACAAGTCAACAAGCCTGGTAATGGTATTCTAATGGATCGATTCGTATCTTTGCTCTAGTGGCACAGAGGGGAGTAGCACTGTGCAAGCTGCTGTGGTCCGTCAGGGAGATTGGCCAACCTGCAGGGTTTCAGATCGACACAAGTACATCAATGTGCATATTCTTGCTCCCAGGTGTTAGCCTTTTGGATTGTATTGTGTTTCGCAACTAAGTACTGAGGAAGGTGCCATTCGCGGCAGATCATACGGTTGCATCAATACCTGAGCAGTTACTGACTTGGATTGGAAAGAAGCACAAGCATGTACGGTATATAGTTAACTGTATGAAATCACATGTTTTAAGCTACTAATTTGTCAAAATTCCTTCCCTTTTTTTCACTGTGATGTATAGATTCCGACAATGATTGATGTTACAGAACATAGGTTGGACTCACTACCTTGAAATGGAGAGCAAAGGGATTTGCTGTCTCCTAGTGATTGTGGTCCGTTGAGGCCCAGTGATGGCAGATGCTAGTTCAAGGACTGACACCTCAACTGTTTTAGACAACGACGATAAGAACCAGAGGGTAATCCTTGTTCTTTCTTTTGGTTGTTTACAGGTTATTCCTCTTTTTTCTAAAGAGATTTTAAGTTGAACTCAACTATTTGAGCATCTATGTATTTATCCGCACCATTTCAGAAAAAAAAAAGTTATGTTCAAAATGAGCTAGCATTTGAACTGTAGATCACACTATACTTGCCATGACATTGATTGATAAAACTCAACATTGACAACAACAGAGTTGATACTCTGAAGTTACAAACCACTAGTGTAGTTCTATTTGCTACCTACTAGGAGTTGGGTTCTGGAGACACTTATGAGCTTCTACTTGACCAATAAACTGCTGGAGATATCACTGTGTACTATAACAGCAATAAATTAAATCAGTTGTAAATGACCCTTCTAACTTTGCGATTACAGGCTGTTTCATTTGCTCACACTATGAAACCTTTTAATTCATAGGCTGTTTTACTTACTGACTATGAATCCACTGCCAAATGATACTCCAAATATGCTTAAGTGCTCAGCTGAAACTTGACAGTTAGAACAAGGTCAAAGTGGGGCAATCATGGCTTCTAATTCTTCAGATAGGTCTGACAGGTCCGACAAACCTTTGGACCAAAAGGTGATAATTTAGTTCTTTTTTCTTGTACATTGTTACTTAATCTTGCATTGTTATACTATTAATTGCATGTTGTATTCGCTATACAATAGACAATGCGGCGTCTGGCTCAAAATCGGGAGGCAGCGAGAAAAAGTCGTCTCAGGAAAAAGGTATCATTACAATTTTGCCCTTATTTCTCGTTTGTTCTGAATAAGAATTTTCCTCTTTTACTTAAATTAAATTATTTAGAAACACAAATGTTTAATTTTAGTAACTTAACCTGATCTATGCTAGGTTTGTCTAATTTGAGCTGTTGCAGTTGTTTTTCAAGAAAAGGCAGGAACTCTGCCTAGTCAATTGCTATGGTCTATGATCCCAGCGAGGCATGCAACTGGCGTGCGAACAGTGTGCGGCACAATAGCTGTGAACAGTGCATGGTACTGTAGCACAGCGTGCTCCGCTGTAGCAACACTGTCTGTTTGGATTGTTCGCTAGCACTGGTAGCATATCGCGGATTAGGAATCTAATAATTAGTTTCCTTACTATTTAGATTTATTTTCTTTTAGATTTAGATTAGTTTCCTTAATATAAAGATGATTTCTTGGGGTCAAGTCTACTTATCCCTATAAAAGGGACAACATTGTATCGTTAGTATCAAGCAATGAATAAATAAAGTTTCTAGTCTCCCTCTTCTTCTAAAATCAAGCCGCAGAGCCTCTCTATCACGTTAGGGAAGAGCTCTGCCGGTGGCTAGATGAGGGCGAACGCCATACCCTCAGGCCCATGTCCAACCAACACCGACCACAATATCAATTGAGCATGGAGTTTAGAGGTTCCGTGAAGAGCTGTTGTAGTCGTGTTGATGAGTTGAACTGCATATTTGTTCACTGTAGTTTTAAATGCCATCATGGATCACTTTTATTTCTCTCTCATGATCTTATTGTGTAACAAAATCGCGCTTTGCATTAAAGGATCAAAAACATGTCACAATGCCAGGGACTACTTCATATGCTTCAAACATTAATAAATTCTTAGTTGCCCATGCGTAGGCAGTTGAATTATATAAATTTAGGTGGCAGCATGATCCTTACATGTTAGTTTTTTTATTCCCCCCAAATACTGGGTTATGCATTTGTTTTGAGCCACTATAATGTTTTTTTTATCCATTTGAAGGCATATGTACAACAGCTAGAGGGCAGTAAGCTGAAACTTGCACAGCTAGAGCAGGAGCTCCAGAAAGCTCGCCAGCAGGTAAATCTTTATTGGCTGAATGTTGGGTCATGATATTTGGTCAGAAAAGATTACTTTATTGCTGTTATTTAGACTCTTGTTGGGTATTTAATCGCAGGGAATCTTCATTTCTAGCTCTGGAGACCAAACCCATGCCATGAGTGGAAACGGTACCTTTTCTTTCAACTTTTCATCTATTTGTGCCCATAAACGTTTGTGTCTTAAGTCACTGTTTACATGATTTTCAGTAGTATGTGTAATCAACCTATGTTAATTGCGTGCCATCTATCTTGTTAGAAGGGCATCTTAAACAGTAAGCTTGTCTTTGCAGGGGCGTTGACTTTTGACATAGAATACACTAGATGGCTAGAGGAGCAAAATAAGAAGATAAATGAGTTGAGGACTGCAGTGAACGCTCATGCAAGTGACAGTGACCTACGCCTTATCGTAGATGGCATAATGGCACATTATGACGAAATCTTCAAGGTCAAAGGTGTAGCTGCAAAGGCTGATGTGTTTCATATACTTTCAGGCATGTGGAAGACACCCGCTGAAAGGTGCTTCCTATGGCTTGGGGGTTTCCGTCCATCCGAACTTTTAAAGGTGAGTGAAGTATTAAATCTCAGGGTTTGTTGTTTGTTCGATGCCCTTACTGGTCCTGTAAGAATTACTGATTTCTCGATACGATATAAAATTTCAGCTCCTAGCGAATCACCTCGAGCCTCTAACCGAGCAGCAGTTGCTGGGATTAACCAACCTCCAGCAATCTTCCCAGCAGGCAGAGGATGCACTGTCACAAGGGATGGAAGCATTGCAGCAATCCTTGGCGGAGACTTTGGCTGGATCTCTTGCTCCATCTGGTTCTTCAGGAAATGTGGCAAACTACATGGGTCAGATGGCCATGGCCATGGGCAAACTTGGAACACTTGAGAATTTTCTTCGCCAGGCAAGCCTCTTGACATCTTCATCCTTGTAGTCGAGATAATTCAGCATATTAACCGGCATAAATTTAGCTGATCACTTACATCAAGTGTTTCCTTGGTTTGATTTAAAGGAGTATTTTCGTTTCATATCTGCCAGGCTGACAACCTGCGACGACAGACCTTGCACCAAATGCAACGAACTTTGACAATCCGACAGGTCTCTCGTGCTCTTCTAGCCATACATGATTACTTTTCACGCTTGCGTGCTTTGAGTTCTCTGTGGCTTGCTAGGCCACTGGAATAATCAAAGATCATCACTATGACGAGTTTCCTATGCTGATTTGGGAAACATTATGGGGTGCTCGTTATGATGCATTACAGATAATTGGCTATTCAGTTGTTCCCTGTACAATTATGTGTAGCTGCTGCTGAGTCCAAATTGTACTTGGTGGTGTACAAGTAGATTGAGCCTGTAAGTTGTAATGCTTGTATAAATGTAGTAGCAATAAAGGTTAGATGAATCAGGAACAGTTCTAAGTTGTTTGTAGAATTGTAATGGCTGGCAATACAGTGCTCCATGTAAACTCTGTCCTGTGGAGCGAAAAGGGGGAAGAGAGTATAAGCGTGTTCTATGTGGTTGCTGTCCTGGAGTGCTGCTCAATCACGCTTTGCATAATAATATACTACAGGTTATCGCAAAAATGTACAAGAGTTCATGAAGTTCAGACGGCGAATGCATATCAAGAAAGCAATAGAGGAAGGGCCATATATATTGTCGTCAGCTACGTACTGCAGAGCGTTTGTAAATGAAGTTTCGGTTCGTTGTACTCTGAAGAAAGTATCTTGTCGGCAACGATCATGTTGGCTGCCTCCGTGTAATGCGTCCCATCCCAGCTGATGTACTTTGAGGCGTCCGACTCTGAGCAAGCCTTCACCTTGGCTTTCCCAGAAGCCTTCTTCTTGTCGGCCTCGTAATTGTACGGCGGCCCGCCGCTGCCGCAGCATGCCATCAACGGGTTACTGAAACCTGAAACAATCAGAATTAGAGGCCGTTTGGAACGGCTTCAGCTTCCGACTTCGGAAGCAAAAACAAATACTCAGTTTTTTAGAAGCGTTTTTTTTTGCAATGTCTTGAATATAATTTTGAAAATTCTTATTTATTTTTCCATAGTGAACGCTGTACCGCAGCCTGTGTAGATCTTTTTTTTTTGTCATCTCTCTCTTTTTTATTTCTAATATAGACTAATTAGTAGTGTAATAATAAAATTAATTAATTATGTAATCATGTGATATGATGATTGTTGTTAAGATTTAATAGTGTAATCATCAGTATGAAATAAACCATCATTTGCCTTAGGGACAATTCAGATATTTACTAAATCAGCTCAATCAAACGCTCTAGCTAAATCAAACACCTTCCACTTTTAACTATTTCTACTTCCGCCGCCACTAATCTAAAGTTAAAAGTCACGCCATTCCAAACGCAATTATGTAATCATGTGATATGATGATTGTTGTTAAGATTTAATAGTGTAATCATCGGATGAAATAAACCATCATTTGCCTTAGGACAATTCAGATATTTACTAAATCACTCAATCAAACGCTCTAGCTAAATCAAACACCTTCCACTTTTAACTATTTCTACTTCCTACGCCACTAATCTAAAGTTAAAAGTCTGCTGCTGCTCCAAACGCAATTATGTAATCATGTGATATGATGATTGTTGTTAAGATTTAATAGTGTAATCATCAAGATGAAATAAACCATCATTTGCCTTAGGACAATTCAGATATTTACTAAATCACTCAATCAAACGCTCTAGCTAAATCAAACACCTTCCACTTTTAACTATTTCTACTTCCTACGCCACTAATCTAAAGTTAAAAGTCTGCTGTTCCAAACGCAATTATGTAATCATGTGATATGATGATTGTTGTTAAGATTTAATAGTGTAATCATCAAGATGAAATAAACCATCATTTGCCTTAGGGACAATTCAGATATTTACTAAATCAGCTCAATCAAACGCTCTAGCTAAATCAAACACCTTCCACTTTTAACTATTTCTACTTCCGGCCGCCACTAATCTAAAGTTAAAAGCTGCTGCCGTTCCAAACGCAATTATGTAATCATGTGATATGATGATTGTTGTTAAGATTTAATAGTGTAATCATCAGTATGAAATAAACCATCATTTGCCTTAGGGACAATTCAGATATTTACTAAATCAGCTCAATCAAACGCTCTAGCTAAATCAAACACCTTCCACTTTTAACTATTTCTACTTCCGGCCGCCACTAATCTAAAGTTAAAAGCTGCTGCCGTTCCAAACGCCCCTATCCTGAGATGTGTCGGGAAGAAATCCTAGCTAGTTAAGCGCCATAATTACCATGTGCCGTGTGATTGACGAGGAGGCCGTACTTTATGGCGTACATGTCCACGCAGACGACGGTAGCGTTGGCCAGCTCTGCCGTCAATTGGCGGCAGAGGCGGCTCAGCCGCGCGTTGAAGGCTTTGTCAGCGTTGTTGTGCCGGACGAGGCAGCCCGCGCGGTCGAGCTCGCCGTCTCGCCGCCGCCTCCGCGCCAGCGTGCTAGGCTGGCATCCAGACGGGCCCGTGTTGTACATCAGGAACTTGCGCCCGCCGGCCTCGTAGACCATCTACATCCGTGTATTAATTATATTACTGATGAACAAGAAATCAACGTAACAGTGTGCATGCAGTTTGGACTGGCTGACAAAAACTAAAATGCTAGCTAGCTAGCTCACCGTGACGGCGTCTCTGATCCTTGTGATGATGGCCGGGATGGCCTCCTGCAGGATACGTTCGTAGGTGAGGTTCGCGCCGAACGCAAGAGAGATGTCGTTCTGGCCAATGTCAAAAGAGTAGACGGCGTTTTGGAACTCCTCGTTGGTGATGCGAGACCCGAGTCCTACATACATGTATTCATGATCACGTACGTATGTAATGAGTACGCACGCACGCGCGGTGTTGAATCGAAGCATGCGTCGGTGCGTGCTGACCTAGCGGGAGGAGCTCCGCCGTGCGGGCCTTGAAGTGCCGGAACTGGCGTACTTGCGTCAGTAGGCTGAAGTACGATTTGGACTGCGCGGCCGCAGTCGCACCGGCGACGGCGAAGTTGGCTCCATGCCTGAATGTCACGCCCGATGACTCCAAGTACGGGCTCAGGTGATCCAACCCCAGCCTATCGCCTGCCAAAATTAGCTTACAAATTAATTAATTATCCTTTAGTTATATAATGCATCGATGTAGACAGGCACGTACAGATGAAGTCCACGTAGAGGCGGCCGTCGCAGAACCGGCCGCTCGGCTTGCCAAAGAAGCGGCGGCCGACGGGCCTTTGCAGGCGGAGGCCTGAGCTGGCGGCGAACCCTCCGGTGTCGGTGTTGGAGTCCCCGAAGTTGAACATGGCGCATTGCGCACGAGCTGGGCGCCGCACTGGCTGCTCCTGCAAGGAAAACCGCAGGGGAGAAGATCCCGAGTAGCCTGGGCAGCTGCTAGGCGTGAGGAATGGAAGAAGCTGGCTCGACACGGCGATGGCCAACGCAACGACGGTGAGCAACTGGAACACCCTGAGGCGAGCTGAAGCAGCTTGAGATCTGCAAAGAGCAGCAGTATCACTGATCGGCTCCATGCTACAACCCAGTGCATCAGTACGTACGCCCTACTACAAATAGTACTGTATAAGCTAGCTAGCATATCAATGTAGCATGCTTGCATATATTATGAACAAGTTGCATGCAGCTATGCAAGTTTTACTTGCTTGGGTTTGAATGGATCGAGCTTGCCTGCTATAAGTTGCACACAGCAGCACGTCCCGCTTCTTTTGTTATTTGACATAACACAGATCCAGCCGTAACTTGGAATCTTCTATATATGCTTGGTAAACGCCTAATAAGACGGTACTGACCTACTGTATTTTGTTTACAAGGCCCCTGCCCACTCCGATGCATGTCTAGTGGAGTATATTAAACCAAGGAGATTAAAGTAAACATCACGCACGATGAATGATGCGCAATTATTTAGGGGCCAATCAACAAACTGCATTCACAGTTTACGAAACTCTCAAAATTACTGCAATTTCCAAATTCCATGCTTTCCTTAGCAGTGATTTATACAATTTTTAAAGCACAATGAATGATGAATAGATATTACTTATCTTTTCATATGATTTAAAATTAGTACTACTTTTATTAAAGAGAAAAGCATATAACCACTACTCAAAGTTATATTGAGATGAACTTCGTCCGCATCCCTGGAAGACTGTTTAATCGATAGACATGATGTGTTCACGTTTACATGAGATACTGTACAACAGATACATCATCATTATGCGTACAGCCATACACAGAATTTTCCTTGTCAGCAACTACGGCCCTGTTTAGAACAAGGGAAAATTTTCTCAATTTCTGCCGGAAAAATATTTTCTGTGAAATTCCTGCTTTCCAAACATGGCCTACAAGTCTATTCTAGTATCAAAACTGAGAAGCAAAAAGGACAAAACACTGAACACCATGGGGGGTTAAAAAGGATCAAAACTTTCAGTTTACTACCGAACAGAAGCACAATTGGGCCATCTTAAACATCTGGTATCATATCATCTTGTTCCAGAATCTGTACAGTCTTGAACATAGCAGCACATGGCAAGTGCCCCAGCAAGCCTTGCAGGCCTCAGCCATGAACAACTCCCCTGCTACTGCACTGCAAGAATCCATTGGGTCAGACTGTCAGAGTTTGGTCTGGGAAGACCCGATGAGTGCGCTCTGTGCAGTTATTAACACCACGATATATTACTGTATTTGCAGCAATTGCACTGGAGCAATTTTCCTCTTAGGCACACTAACTGATCAAACTTCAAAAATCTCATGTTTCCACATGTAATAATATTAAACATGTGCAGTCACGACCAACTGTATTTTTTTTATCCCATTGTTACCAAACCCTCATTGGAGGATATGGAACTCTGTTCTTGAAACCCTTTATCTTCATGGTAGTACTCTTCACTCTTAAAGCAACTCCTGTTCACACTCTAGAGCTCCTCAGGATATAGATAAACCATCTGTAGTTGCCTACTGAATATTAGCCTGTCAATGTTCAGAGTAGTCCATAATATGGAAACCAGCTGGTGTTTCTGCCCTGTAATCATATTTGCATTCAGAACAGAAAGAGGAAGGAAAACAACAAGCAAGTGCAGTAGGATCATGAAAATGCATGAGCATGTCAGTTCATTTTGGTACTGGAGGCAAAAGCACGGGCAAGTTGACAAGTAATTACATGAACCGCCGAAGCACTGTTCATGCAGTCAGAGCAACGACTCATGATACATGCAGCTTCAAGTAGCTAAACTACAGTAGTCATCAAACACTGGAGTGTGGATTCATATAATACAGGAGGTTGTATTTACCACATCTGGGTTGCACCTGATCGAAGTTTCAAAACTTTCATCTTATATTCATAACACTGGCATTTCTAAATGCCAACTCTCACAACAGCATACTTAGCCACTAACATTTATTTGTTTTGGGTTATAGTATAGTGATGAGGCATTAAGGTCGAATTTACAATCTTATGGGCTATTTATGCAGGTAAGGATGTATGATGCAACCATATTTTGACTGCAGACAATTACATCTGAAGGGGGAAAAGTGAATGTGATCATTGAAGTAAAGATGTACCCCATAGAGCATATCCCATGCTATGCAAACTTTCTCATGAAAGGGTTGACAACTTTATCTAGTAGTATTGAAGACCACACCTGTGATATAAGAGAAATCTCATAGTGTATTGAACAAATACAACAACAAAGTCTTTTATCCCAAACAAGTTGGGGTAGCTAGAAATGAAACCTTTTTAAGATCAAAGAAATGAGAGCCTTAAAATAAAACCTACAATGCTAAAACCCTAAGCCGTACAATATGCTATACAAGCCGAGAGCCTAAAAACCTTTCTTATGATTCCAGTACGTGGATCGCTAACTTCCATGTGCTCCTATCCAAAACTAATTCTTTAAATACATTCTAATCCCGCAAGTCTCTTTTAACTGCTTCCTCCTACATCAGTTTTGGTCGACCCTACTTCTTACGTTTTCAGTACGTCTTAAAATTCCACTACGTACCGGTGCCTCAGGAGGCCTTCGTTGGAGATGTCCAAACCATCTCAAACAATGTTGGACAAGCTTCTCTTCAATTTGTGCTACCCCTACCATATCACGTATATCATCATTGCGGATGCGATCCCGCCTTGTATGACTACAGATCCACCGCAGCATCCTCATCTCCGCTACATTCATTTTCTGTATATGTTGTCTTTTAGTCTCTTAACATTCTGCTTCATATAGCATTGAACAAATACGCATGTATAAAAGATATAAAAATATTCAATATGGACCAACTGAAAATCTGAAATCAACAAAAAAAAAATAGAGAAAACAAAAGTTCTCTACATAGCCTGAGGCAATCTTCATTTGATGCCCAAATATGAAATATCAGGTCATATGTCTTCAGCTAGCATCAGACATGATTCATGCGTACTACACCCAGGATTATCTTGGTCCACTAGCTCTGAAAAATCTAATATAGTTTGTTTGCAAGATTGTTCAAGTACAAATGTCTTATCTTCACAAATTAGATGTCCAGTGTTTACATGAATAAAAGCTAGTACAATGTCCATAATTCAGAAGGTCAAAAGGAGTATTACCTTGTCCATTGCAACTTTGGTACGTCTGCCACGGGTCTGGTCCAGCTACTGTGCATGCATAAAGCGAGTGCAGCAAAGCTGTGTGCAACTGCACAGCGATAAACTTAGGGTCCACTAATAAAGCTCAGATCATTAAGCTCTGATGGTAGGTGCATGGAGGCGGCACAGGCAAAAAAGCATCTAGAGGCTGAGGTTCTCCAGAAACTTAACTGTTACTTGTTCTTCAATTTAAGTACACTTATCAGCCTTTCAGAAACATCTCTGTCAAGAATGATACCATTCTCCATCATATATTCCCATACCTCATAAGCCAGTGTAGATTTCCCCTCATCCAGAAGACCGTTGATTAAATACTTGAATGTCAAGCTATCTGGTTCTACACCTCTTGTCCTCATATCCTTGAACAGATCAAGGGCTTCAATTGCTCTTGAGCTTTTTCCAAGCCAATATATGAGTGTGTTAAAAGTAATAGTATCAGGTGAGACTTCCTTCTGAATCATTTGCCAGAATATTTTCTGAGCATGTTTGAAATGACCAATCTTACACAGGTTATGGAGCATAATATTGTACAGATTAACATTAGGAACAATCTGAGCCTTCAGCATCTGCTCAAAAAGTTCTTCAGCTAGATTGTAGTACCCTACACTGAAAAGACCATTGATCAGAGTTCCATATGTCACAGTGTCAGCTTGCATTCCCTTATAACCCATTTCCTTGAATAGCTTCAATGCAGAATTTACTTTTTTTGCCTTGCAAAATGCATCGATTAGTATGTTACAGGATACGATATCACAGAACCCGCCAACTTCCATATGATCAGAAACGAAAGCAAATGCCTTGTCCAGCTGATGAGCTTCGCACAGTCCTTTTAACAACTGATTATAGCTGTACCGGTCAGGATTCACGCCACTCATTTCCATCTTTCTTATCAAATTTTCAGCTTTCTCCATCATACCTATATTGCAGTAATGGTTTAAAAGGATATTGTATGTGATGACATCTGGCTCACATCCGTTTGTCCGCATGAAGGATACCGTTTTGTAGGCCTTATCAATGCTCCCAGCTCTCCAAAAGCCACTTATCAGGGCGTTGTAAATTGAGACATTAAGATCTATATTCAGACTTAGCATCCTCGATGCTAGTTCAAAAGCCTCATCAACCTTACCATTCTTGCACAACCCAAAGATCAGTGTACCACAAGCAACAACATCTGGTCTAAGGCCCCTCCTCACCATTTCTTCCCAAAGTCCAACTGCTTCCGAGAACCGCCTATTATCACATAAACAACCAACAACTGTTGTGTAAGTGACAACATCTGGGTCGGTTCCTTTCTTCCCCATCTTCTCCACCATCTGCAAGGCATCATATAACCTATTTTGTCTACACAAATAATCAATGTACATGTTACATGCCCAAATATCTGGAGAACACCCAAATTTATCCATGTCAGCCAGAAGCTCTTCTACAAGCTCAATTCTATTTGATTGACACAATACAGAGATCCATCTTGAGTAAGTAAATGGAGTCAAGAAAAAACCTTTTGCAAGAGCCATGCTGTAATACTTCTCCACCAAATCGAAGCAACAATTCTTAACCAGAACGCCTATGAACCTGTTGTAATCGACACCAAACTCACGGCAACCGGACGCAACCATCTCATCAAATGTCTCTATGACCGAATCGAACTTGCCAGCTCGGACATAGCCAGACAAAAGGGTCCGATACAGAGACCGATGCAATGCCACCCCCTGGCTCCTCACTCTCCCAAGGAACTCTGACAGCAGAGCAAAATTGCCATCTATAAACAGCAAGCTCACAATGTACGCTATTGCAAACTGGCTATGATCGAATCCCGATCGTGACTCTGCCCACCAGTAAAACCGCACCGCTGTCTCCGAGTCTGACAAGCCCCGGAGCACCGAGTTGACAACAAAAGGATCCAGCTCGAGGTGGAGCCTCTCCAGCTCCAGCTCCACCGACTCCGACCACCTCCCGCATTCCAGTGCTCGCCCAATGACGCCACTGATGTCCATCCGCACCGGCCGGAAAAGCTCGGACAAGCGCCCGAGATTTCCTGGAGTGGCATTGTCGCCGCCGGCACTGAAACGAGCCTGCCTCGATGAGACGATCCAATAAACAGCGTGGAGAACGCAGAACCTGCTAATCTGAGACGACACTGATGGTAGTTTAGCCAAGAACATAACAGATTTGCCTCAGGGGAGTTATGTCGAACACCTGGCCGGCGAGCGGCGGCGCGCGGGAGGCGAGGGAAAAGGGGGGATACGGCGCCACTGCGGGCGCCGAGTGGATGATGAGGAGGTAGATAGCTAGCGAATCTGCGCGCCGAGGAGGGAGGTGTAGGGGGCGAGGAAGATGTGCAGCGCAGGCGCCGGGGTCGGTGGGGAAGAGGGCGCGGCGCCGGCAATGAGGAGCTTCGCTAGTTTAGCTAGGCCGAGGAAACTGGAAGCACACGCGCTGCCCCTGGTAATATCGGCCCATCTAAACGCACGGCCACGGGTTTTTTTTGCTGTGCGGCCCAGGTGCCGGGGCCGGCCCGTTTTGTGCTGCGCGGTGAATCCGTACAACCTTGTTCAGCCCGAGTCACTTCTGCGTCGGAAACGGTTTCTCCTTGGCTGTGCGCCTAATGGATTATATGTTTGTGGCTAATTTCTTTTGATCTTCGTATGAGTGTTTGTCTTAACAATTCTAATCCTGATGAGATGAGCTGTCGGCGTGTGTTCCCCCTTCTCCCCTGAATTGGTGCCGTTCGGTTAGACTGAAATAAACTAACTTACGGCTAAAATTACATTGCAGCCAGCCGAAATTACACTGAAATTGATGATGACTAATTTGGCGTAACTAAATTTTTAAAAAATTAAACATAGAAAAAAATATATTAGTCTATCTATCACGGACAATACAAATGAATATAGGAAAAAAAGAATGGGCAAAAAGCTAAAAAACTAGAAAAGGATGAAGTTGAAAAATTATAAATTATAAATCAGATGTTTAATCGGAAATAGGCGAAACGTAACATGTAAGCTAAGCCAGCTGCCCAACGATGGAGATGGACTGGACTGTTGCACAAGTACGCTCTGAAAGTGCCATCCACTCTCCTGCTGTGCCTGTGCCTGTGCCTGGGCCTGGGCCAAGCTTAATTTCTCTGCGCCCCTCGAATCTAAGAGCAAGTATTATAAGAGACTGTAAGCTGGCTGTATGCTGAGGTGGAGGAGAGAGAGGAGGAGAGAGAAGAGAGGTACTGAAGCTTACAACCACCAAGCACAAGAACCAAGAAACTTTGTGAGAGGAAGGGTAGATCATACACACCTTCAAATTTACCAGAACTACTATATGAGTAAAGGTGATAAGTGGTCAGAAGATCCATACACCAATGGTGAAGGTCAGATTATAAGACTTGCTCTAAGCAGAGGCTGCGAGACCAAGGACCGGCCATCGAGCCATGTGCCTAGCAGCTCTACACACAGCTACATCTAGCGAGCTGGTGACTGTCCCTTTCCAACATGTAGTACTGACGAAACCTTGTAGTTAACGTCCCCAGTTTCCATATCCAGTGCGTAAGCCTCTCTTCTCTTCTCTCCTCTCCTCTTCTCTTCTCTTCGCCGCCCGTAGAAGTAGAATTTGATGGCCTCTCTCTCTCTCTCTCTCAGCAGACGTCCTCCTGCATCAGGTACATGATGTGTAGCATTGGCCGATCTCCATCTAGTGCATGTCACCTCAGCCGGCCGGCGTCAACCCCTGATCTAAGTCCTCAGTGGAGGAAATTGTTGGGAGATTAGCCCTCCTTGTTTCCCACCACCTTTGCATTTCGTCTAAAGTCTGCACCGTCCTGTTTTTGAGAGAGAAAAGTCTGTGAGACAAAACCAAAATTTTAAAAAGGATTTGAAATTATTTTCGAGTTTTGATTTCATCTGGTCCTTCTTTTTCTTTCACCTTAAATCACCACCGTTCAAAGTTCAAACCCCTCCCTCCCTCCTCTGCATCTTCCCTTTATCCATCTATGTACAATGCGGCGAGTACGCACTATACATCACAAAAAAATCTACTGACCTAGCTGTCGTCCTGATCTTTTGCTGTTGAATCGTCCCGGTCATTCTTCCCGCTGCCACGCTACTGCACCTGGTTAGAGACCGTACACCCTTTTCATTAATGCCGTAAACTTCACCTAGTCAAGCGTCATAACCGCCGCCTCTCACCACCGCTACCATCCTCTCTGCTCTCTTGGCTCTCTCGCAGCCGACCTGACACACCATGACGCCTTGTGACCACCGCAATGCTGTGCCGAGGAAGCGACAAATATCTACGCCACTAGCCGCGCCGTGCTCTCCCACGCCTTCCCAACCCCTGCCACGCGCTGCCGTCGCCTTAGCCCAGCCCCTGTGCCGAATTGTCATTCTTGCCCTATTTAAAACCTCTAGCCCCTCCATTTGGAACCACCAGTGCCCAAGGTGAGCGATGGCTCTCAATTGCTCTGACGGCCTCTACGCCGCCGATGATCACTCGGAGACCCCAAAGTAAGCCATATTAAAAACCCATTGATTAGTCGATTATAAGTCATCATCAACTATAATATAATTTTAACTAACTATAGTATAATTTTATTTATAAATCAGCTTATTTCAATCTAATCACGTGGCACCTTAATTTGATCCTTTGATGCTGATGTATGGACGACGAAACAAGCGTGCAAGAACTCTAGATATGATATGAAGTTGCAGTCGTGTAACTATCAGTACTTGACCTAAGGTTTACATATGATGCGAGAAATCATGTAGCTACAGGCGCCTTTGGCTTACCAACAACAGAAAAAAGGTAAGGATTGGTCGGTTTCATGGCATAGCAAAACCGTACCATGCATGCAGCATTGGAAAAATTAGGGAGTCATCATTTACGCTCTACAGGCTCAAACGATAGATCAGGCCGAGTAGGAGCCTAGCTAGAAGGCCTACCTAGTTATGAACTGCTTACAGCAGCGACTGCCGATAGACCAGCCGGGGCCGTGCACCTGGACAAGCAGTCAGGCACAATCCGGTCATGCCTTAGTCCATCTTATTTCGATTTAAATTTCTTATTTTTTAATTTATTTTTTATTATTTATAAATTTTATTTTTTTTTCTAAATATTTAGTTTTTTTAGTTTTTTATCTGCTCTTTTTTTGTATTCATTTGCATTGTCTGTGATGAGTTAACATATTTTTTCTATTTTTTAATTTAATTACACCAAATAGCTTATCTTTAGCTACAGTATAATTTCAACTAATTACAATATAATTTTAACCATAAGCCACTATTTTTTAGTTCAAATAAGCGACACCTAATCTACAACACCAGTATTTTCTTTCTTTTCCCGGGCGGCCTGCATGTGCACCTTTTGAACTGAACAAGACTAGTTACCATCCCGACGCCATCCAAGGCTTTTTGCCTGCACTGACGATACAACATCAGCCATGTCTGCTTGCAAGCATGTTCCAACATTTCCTTGGACGTATATGTTGGCTGCCGAACTCGTCGTGCTGCGGTGCCGCCTTGCCGGTGGCGGCGGCGGCGGCTAGCGTGTACTGATGCACACAGCTCTAATTTTCCCCTTGTTTTGTACTCCTACTTTTTGGAGATGATCAGTTGGACTTGTTTTATGGTTTATAGCTGAAAGCGCTGTAGCTGGTTGAAAAAACACTGTAACTGACAGAGGTTTATTTAGCATAATTAAATTTAAAAAAATTAGAAAATGTAAAAAATGTTAGCCTATTACGTATAATACAAACAAATACGGAAAAAAAAAGAACTGGCAAAAAAGCACAAAAAGCCAAAAATTCAGAAAAAGATGAAATTTATAAATAGTGAAAAATAACCCGGAAGCCAGAAGTTTAAGCCGAATTGATCAGGGCCTAAAGATATGTATGGATACAAGTCTACGTACGTACGATCGAGAGCTATACACTATACGCGCGTGCGTGGACAAGGAGGAAATAGCTAAGCCATACGTATCGTAGGCGCCTTCGCAACGAAGCTCTCTTTTGACTCGAACGTTAGCTCAGGCTCGTGTACATTACATCGTCAGACTTGGTTACTTTGCTGGTTTTCTTGCCATTCAGAAGTGACCAGGCACGGGCACGGGCTGTAGTAAAGGCCTGTTTGGGCTGGGCCTAAACGACAAAAATAGCACAGGACGCTGATCAGTCACCAGAGGTTCAGAAAAAGAACGTGCAATAGGAAATACACATCAATTGCTATCCCTGCTCAAGTAACCTTATACTTTTGGTTTCTAACTTCTTATGCCCTGATCAACTCGGCTTCGACTTCTGACTTATTTTTTATTATTCATAAATTTCATCTTTTTCTGAACTTTTGGCTTTTTGTTGAGCTTTTTTGCCGGTTCTTTTTTTCCCGTATTTGTTTGTATTATACGTAATGGGCTAACATATTTTTTTTATTTTTAAAATTTTTAAATTTAATTATGCTAAATAAGACTCTGTCAGCTACAGTGCTTTTTTCAGCCAGCTACAGTGTTTTCAGCCATAAGCCACGAGCTTTTCAGCCGAACCGATCACCACCTTAATTTCACTTTTTTTTAAATTTTAACTTTTTTAGTTTTTTTACCTTTCTTTTTTGTTCTCATATTACTTTGCATTGTAGAGAACCTATGGAACCCATTTTTCGATTTTTAAAATTTTTAATTTTAATTACATAAAAAAACTTACAACAGATACAATAAAAAGACTCAAACAATGCCAAATAAAAAAACAAAAGCATATATCCAAATGAGCACCCCTAATTATTACTCTGGATCCTGGAATATACCGGTCATCACGCACGAATTAAGAATATAGTTGCTCACAAACAAGCATTAGGGCATGTCCAATGGTGATTTATGAGCTAACTCTAAACATATTATTTCATATTTTAATAGAAGAGAGAGAAAAGCTAGCTCTTGATCAAGAGCTAGTCTCATACACACATTCTAAGATTACATGAGGATGTCATGTGGGACTATTCATGTTATGAGCTATGTACTAAAAGTTAATATCATTGGAGAAGTTATCTTAAAGCTAGTAACTAGCTCATATCATTCCACATGCCCTTCCTTATTCAGAAAGGCGCAACAGTGTGCGGTCAGGATTCGCGCTTCGTTGCTGGCGGCAGCAGAGACAGCAGCAAGCACAAGGACAAGGCCACATGCTTGTCTAATCCGATTCTGTTGGCTATTAGTCTAATGCAGTTTATTCTAGACACTAGGTCAATCACTCCTACTACCACTACTAGTGCTAAACTACTACCCGTTTGCTTTGCAACTGCACTAGGAAGATATGTTCCTGCTCGAGATCATGGGCATCCCGATCTTGTGCTGCAGTTCGCCTTTTGCGGGATCAGTGATATTAACCAAGGACGGTTGTTTAGACCAAAACTGTTAAATGGTATATCGTTTTTCCTCGTATCAACGAGATAGGTGTACCATGAGCATACCTCCCTTCCTCTCTCTCTTTCAGAACTGAAAATCTCCGAATCTATTTTAAAAAAACCACCAAATTGATAGCATTAGTTAGCCGTTAGATCAGCACTAACAAGTTGTCAGACGGCCGTCTCCCTCCTCTCATGCTCCGGTTGAGCTTTTCTATGGTAGATTTGATGCTGACAAGTTTTCTATCTCATACAAACCTGCAATGTGTGCGGACATGCCCACGACGGTGGTAGAGGGCGCGGCTACGGTTGTGACAAATCAAACTAGGCGAGTGACGTTGGGCCATTGTGGGTGCTCGAGTGCGTATAGGACCATATCTCTTTCTCCACACTTCGTCTCTTGGACCAGCAGACTGCGACGGTGGCGGCTCGGACTTGCCCAATGAATTTTTTTGAAGCTCATTTTTAATCAAGTTTCAGATTTGAAATTGCATGAAGCTTAGGTTTTTTTTATTTGAAACCCATTGAAATCTATTGAAAATGCACTGAAACTTTATGAAACCAGTTTAAACTCTTTCTGAAACACAATAAAACTGACAAAACTTGATTTGAAATTGTGAAGTTTATCTTTTTGAACTCAATTGAAATTCTTCTAAAACTCTTTTTTAATTATATTTCAGATTTGAATATGCACAAAACATATAGTTTTAGATTTGAAACCTATTTAAATTTATCAAAACGCTTTTGAAGCTCTTTTGAAGCCTGATAAAACCCGCGAAACGTGAATGATACTTGTTGAAACTTCATGAAACATGCCTTTACCGTTGGAAACAATAACTATTTAAATGGTAATGCGTGGGCTAGCAGCTCCTGTTGTTTATTACAACTCCTACGTATACAACAGATGATCATGCGAGAGGAGACTGAGTAGACAACGCATGCTCTTCTACTTGGTGCTCATGCATGTCGGCCCTGATCGGTTTGGCTTGAGCTTCTAGTTTCTAGCTTATTTTTTACTATTCATAAATTTTGTCTTTTTCTGAACTTTTGGCTTTTTATTGAGCTTTTTTGTCGGTTCTTTTTTTCCCGTATTCATTTGTATTATACATATTGGGCTAACATATTTTTTATATTTTAAAATTTTTTTAATTTAATTATGCTAAATAAGCCTCTGTCAGCTACAGTGTTTTTTTCAGCCATAAGCCATGAGCTTTTAAGCCCAACTGATCACCACCAAATTACTTGTAAAAGACCTGCTTGCTCACGTATTTTGCACTCGACGAACAGAGATCAGTGATCCATGATCCATTGGTTTGTCACGTCTTGCAATTTGTAGTCTCCACTGTCGGACTTGACCACAACAATTGAATAGTGATCAGGATGTGAGTGCAACCCTTTGGTCAGAGCATATCTCGCTCCTCGATATATTCTTGCCGTCTTTCTTCGTTTCTCTCCAGCCCACTAAAACTACGACTAGATTTGTCTAGTGTTTTACTGGTCTTGCAGTGAGAGTTCTTTTACCTGTGTTTCTGGATGGACCGAAGAATTGCGGTAATTGTCAAACTGATCCATCAACTCAATTTTTTTAGATGTATCCATCAACCCAAATTTGTCCGAGTCAAACTAATTCTTTCTTCTTTGGTATCTATTCTATGAGACCATGTGGATATCACTCTATGATTGTGGTGAGTAATTGATTTTTGAATTAGAGTTTTTGTAGAGTTTGAGTTTGGTTTTTGAGGATTTTTCAAAATATCATATATTTTTTACGACTTCGTGACTTACGAGTACGTCTGGATTGCGAGTACTGGAGTATTCGAAGGTTACAACTTTCTAGTCGGGCGGTCCAAATGGTCTTTTGCTGAGTAGTCCGAAGAGCAGTCCGAAGGTACTCTGTAGTTGAGAGGACTTGATACTCAGTAGTCGAGAGATCTTGGTGCTCGATGGTCATAGCTTATTGCCTGATCGATGTTCGGTAGTCGTAAGCCTTTGCAATCGGTAGTTGTAAGTCTTTGCGATCGGTAGTCATAAGACTTCACAATCGATAGTCATGGGTGTTACGATAGGCTGCTGTAGACCTCGAGTAATCATGTCAGACCAGCCAGTGGTTTGACCAGCCTGTGCATGGCGGTCAGACTGGTCTTTCTCGGCGATCTGAGGTTGTTTTCTGGATGCATAGAATTTGGGTTATGGTTTGACCTGGGTATTGTTGCTTATGTGTACATGGGTTTATCATTTGGTTGCAAGCTTGGGATCAGTATTTTGGTTGCATACTTTTTGCATGGTACATTGTACGGATTAATTGCGCAAATTGAAGACTTTGTGTATTATACGGTGCTACGTGATGGTTTGCTTATTGGTGTTGGTTGTAGGACTTCCGAGTTAGGTCATGGTGAGGCGTAGGAGGACCAGGACTAGACACAGGGTGGTGCTGAGGTCTAGAACGGTCAGGAAGATGCAGAAGATGATCGAGGCTTGCAGTATGGTTGCAGGCCAGGACAACGAGAAACCAGAGTGCGAGCTACCAGTGGTGATCATGACGGGCAACGGCAAGGTGAACCAGGACTAGACTCAGGAAGGAATTAAGGTCCAAATGGTCAAGAAAGCTGGGTGTCGTTATGTGCGAAAAAAGGCATGTGGTGCGCTAAGTGACTTGGACCATTTGTAAGCGAGGACGGTTCGGTGGGATCCGGATGTGTGAGAGGCTTGGCGGCAAGTCATTGGGGCCACGTGGAAGATAGCGAAGCAGGGTGATGGTTCGTGGAAAATGGTATAGGGGCATTTTGGTAAATTGCCCAATACTAAAAAAGTGGCAGTGTGTGAAACCATGACATTAGCCTAAGTGGTTTAGGTCTTCTATGTGCTGAAAAGACACATCGCTCATTGGTGTTCGACCGCGTAGATTTTCGATCACTCATTGGTTCTTGACTACGCTAGTCTTTCGACCGCTCATTGGTGATCGAACACGTAGGTTTTGATCACTCAATGGTCCTTGACTACGCTGGTCTTTCGATCACTCTCTTGTGATCGACTGTGTTGGTTTTCGACTACTCTCTAGTTGTTAACCACTCAAGTCGAATTCAGACCACATCGACTTTCGACTACGTTGATTTTGACTATGTTGGTTTTCGACCACGTTGGTTCCCAACCATTCTTTGGTTGCTGACCACTCGAATCGAATTTCGATCACGTTGGCTATCGACCAAGTTGGTTTACGACCACGTTGGTTTTAATCACTAACTGGTCGACGATCATTCAAGTCGTATCTGATCACTTTGTCTTTCGACCAGTCGCGGTAGTATTGTACTACCAACATCGGTGGTACCGCACCTGCTGTTTTTTCACAGTGGTATAGCTCCATGTTTTTCCAGATTTTGAGTAGGGTTTCTATCCGAATCTTAATAGCTTTACAGCTATCGGAGTAAAGGATAAGTGAATACTTGGGAGAAAATTTTAAGATACTATTCATCTTCTCTGTTGCTATTTTGGTCTATATGTTCAAAGTAGAGTACTCTTTGTAAAGACTTGTTTCAACAAATGTTCCTACACTATTGATTTCCAGAATTGTCCTGGTTCGATTCACCATGTCAATTACCAGCAGGAACCAGCCTCCTCCTCCAGAAACTAAAATCAGAATCGACTGCTCCAAATTTACAGCGTGGTCATCGCTTCATGGAGCTGTAAATCTGATGGCAAGGACCATTCATTAATTGCTCATTCATGTATCGAAGTACCTAGTGTTATCTAACTACTGCTTCACTGATTATGCTGCTAAATTCCATCGACTTCTTCTAGAAGATCATGCTGATCCCAAGTCCCAACATGTCCCTTTCTGCAAGGACCTCGCATTGATTTGAAATTAGCACCCCGGCAACAACTCATTTCTGCTGAAACGAACTCGGCCTCTCGGTGTCATTTTTATACCATCACAGCATCACTCACCAAACTCGCACATCACACAAGTCAAGGCGTTGTCCTGAAATGCTGAGCTACTGGTACTAATATTGTGTGACCACTGATCGATAATAAAGTCTCATCTCGCATCATGCAACCGTAGCATTTGTCTCCATGAACAAATGCCCTGCCTTGGATCACTTAATTTTTTGACCCCGAGCATGTTTGAAAAAAAAAATCTGCTTGCATTTGACTGCACATTGCATTGGGTACCCCATTTTTCCTGGATTCAGCTAGTCATCAGTGACCACCATAGTCACTAGGGCATGGCAAAGGGTCTAAAGTAGGGACCCACCCCAAGCTCAGAGCTGCACCTCCTGAATGGTGCTTGTTGCCAAGTATTAAAACTGTGGGCCCGTTCTTTTCCTCCAAAACTAGCGGCTTTTGATTTTTACTATAGTATCTAACTTTCAAACGGAGTATTTTCTTAAGACAGGGCCTACAAGTTAAACGATGTACACGTTAAAAGCCCAACATCTGTACAAGCCAAAATCACAAGTGAGTATCTATCTCTCCGTAATATGCACCGTAAACAGTTAAAATTCAAAAATTTCAGCCAAAAACCATAAGCCGCAGCCGTTGCCAAATAGGCCCTGTGTTGGACGTGACCCATATGGTGTTATCTACGCATTTGAACACTGAAGGGTCTAAAGATTTTAAAGCAATTCCGGTCAAGGACGCTTCAACTTGGAAGCAGACCACAGGGTTACCTAGGGCACCCATCGCCCATCATTTTCATGCTGCGGTAATGGTACTTCTTTGGATCGGTAGCTCAGTGCAACTGCAGCTCGGCGTGTCTTACCAGTTAAACTACAACTGACTGGACTAATGTGTTGATTTACACAAACTTCCTGCCTGCCTGCGATGTGTCTTATCAGTTGGACTAATGTGTTGATTCTAATAGAAAAAAGGGAAAGGATTCACAAACAGTATTCGCGATCAAGCATGGGAAACCTACTGGTGTTGTTTTCACAGGGATAGGAACCTCGATCTGTTTTGCTTGATCCATGCTCAATCTGGACCGCTGTTTTACTGCTCTCATACAGGCTGCGCGATCGTGCCACCTGTTCTGCAGAGGAGAGTCCCCGTTCGTAATGACTATGGATGGCGTGGAAGCCACTGATATCTAATGATAGATAGCGAATGGAGCAGGATACTAAACTATTCTGCATGTTAGATGTTGGTGCCATCTCAACTTCACAACCATCATTGGTGGTCTCACTCTCGCTTATCCCTTGTAACTTTAGATGTGCATCCTGTAATTGCCAGTTCGTGCAGACAGGACGATGGTGAAATTCCACATGTAGATTAGTAGAACCTTTCACTTGCATGATTTCGTTTCACCACTAAACAACTTGGTTTCGCTCACCTAAGCGACAGAACAAGGATATATACACTTTTCACCTGGGTGAACTGAACAATCAACACATGGTTGGGCTTCTTTAGTCGCTGTTTCTTTTTTTCTTAGCATACTTTAGTTGCTGTCTCAAATAATCCAGAATAATTGGAGAATGGATATTTTCAATCGATGGCTAAAACTTGGTGTGATTCACCAAGTGGTAATTAGTGCAAGGAAAGAACACCATCCACTGCAAGTGCGTCCATTATTTAATATTCCTTACTAGAAGAGCTACTGAGAAAGGAATATGCATGCACTTCCTGTCATGAGAGCATGCTAGGGAGATGCGAAAATGCAACGTTGTTGGCCTGTGAATTCATGATAATGTAAAGTAGGGATTTCACC
Source organism: Dendrocalamus sinicus (assembly GCA_036346575.1). Taxonomy (NCBI): domain Eukaryota; kingdom Viridiplantae; phylum Streptophyta; class Magnoliopsida; order Poales; family Poaceae; genus Dendrocalamus; species Dendrocalamus sinicus. The sequence goes on along the minus strand of CM070660.1, from coordinate 458,761 downwards.
AAAGAACCTAGTGGTAGTACATTTGCTGCCTATGCTATCACTTTCATTACAATACGCATCAAATGGTTTTCTTTAATCATACTTCGCATAAACAACTAGCTAATACCTGTTAAGTTTCGCCGCAATTAGCATGCCTTTTCAGACAGTGCAAACCACTAGAATAATTGGGCCAGGTTGATGCTCGCCAAGTAATGCTAAAACTTTCTAACATAGAAGAATAGTTTCCATCTGATTTAAAACAGAATATGGAATCCCAGTCATGTAGCCTTTAGTTCATTTCTTGCAACAAGACACTAAGATGCTTTGATCTATAGCATAGGTCAATACAGTCACATGTTGTAAAGCTGCCACGATGATTGATGAGGGCTAAGTAGAAACAGAAAATGATCGAGTACCAAATTCCTATTCTATGTAGTTCCAAACTTCAATTGCAATCTTTTTTTAGCCGAGCTACTGTACTCTGATGAATCTAACGCACTGCGCAAAGAATGAAACCTCTTCAGTTCCGTTCTTTGAAGAGACCAAAGCAAACTCAACTTGAAAGCATGTAAAGTTTTGGAATATATTTGTGTGCTTATAAAAGGAAGAGCTACTAGTAGGGTTCAGCAAAGTTAGTTGAATATACTTGTGGGACCGAAGATGGGAACAGAGAAGGATGAATGCAGTTCGGTGTCCAAAAAGGTTCAGCTTGTATTTGTATACTACAATAGATTGTATATACATAGTACTTTTTTTTTACAAGTAGCATATTTTTGCACGTGTTCTGAAGAGCAAACCGATGAAACAATTGACGTTTCCTAGCCACTTCTTGTGTGTTGATCTGTCTAGAAGCCTCCAGAATTGGAACACGTAAAAGCGGCGCCGGAGTTCATCCAGGGCCGGTCCTGAAATTTTAAGGACCCAGGGCGAAATTAGAAATAGAGGCCCTAGTATAAATATCTAAATATAAATCTACACACACACACACATATATATATATATATATATATATATATATATATATATATATATATATATATATATATATATATATATATATATATATATATATATATAATTTTACCAACAAACACTTAAAATGTGTTATGTATTAAAGAAAAATTCATATCAAAGAGTTCATATATATTACCTTAAAAATTTCTTCTAACATTTCTAGATGCAAAGTCATTGATGATGGTATTGATATCAATCTCATCCAATAATTTCTTCTCAATACATAAAGTTGCCAAACCGTTTAACCACTCTTGAGACATTGTTGACCTTAAATAATTCTTCAACAATTTCAACTTTGAAAAGTTTCTTTCAGCTGATGCCACAGTCACAGGCATAGTAAATAAAATCCGATAAGCAATAGAAATATTAGGATAACAATCTGCTTCTCTAACAAACTCAAAGATCTCCATAGCAGACATTGGTTTATCTGATAAAGTCAATTGCATAACACTTAACTCAGAAATTAGATCATTTAACTCAACATCAGATAAACCATCTAGAGAGAAAGTTTACGCAAATTTTGTACAACATTCTTTTAATTTAGTTCGATCCAATGACTTCAATGTTGTTGAACTCATTAAAAATCCAAATATACTTCTGAATGTTTAGAGTTCTTGAAATCTACTTTTCAACGAATTGATTGCCATATCAACCATAACAAAAAATAATTAACTTCAAATTCCTTCTCACTTACAAACCGCTTCATCACAATCAATTTCATCAAACTGTTTCTTCCTAAGAACACGCCGCTTAACTGAAAATGGTGGCTCTACATTCATTTGAGCTGCAATACTTTGGCAATGATCATACTCAAAGCAAACCCTTCATTCTATATATAAGTATTAAAGTATTTAACCATGCCTTCTATTTGTTGCATGTATATACTCTACATAGTATATGGGAGCCCCTGGATTTTGGGGGCCCGGGGCGGCCGCCCCTCTCGCCCCCCCTCAGGGCCGGCCCTGAGTTCATCTGAAACTGGTTACCTAACAGCTATCTTTTGCATGCGCCCCGGAGCCCTTTGAGCCTACAAATACTGACCCACACGTAGTTGTTCTTCAACGATCAAACACTAGAAGAAAAAAGAAAACCTTAATTAGCACTGGCTTTGCAGAAACAGATCCCCGCTTTTCTCTTTCTGTTGTGACTGGTATGTTTTTAATCTTAGTGTTAATGTGACGAACTAAATATTGATAAGTTGTTTTAAAATAACGACGGAGAAATAATCTCATCACGATGTGCGTCCCCCTGCTCCATCTGCCAATATACAATGCTTGCAGATTGCAGAGGCAACGAAAAAGCGAAGCTAGAACGAGCACTTCCCGATTAGTTATTAGTTTACCTGCTCATCGCCGACCCGATTAGTTATCAGAGACCAAGCTTAATTGTCATCTTGCAAATGGAACAACAAGTACTCCAGCTAGCTTCCGTTGATTAATCAATCGCCCATGCATGCCTCAAAACACAATCTACATTTCTACTCCAGCGTAGGAGTCGTGAACATTGTGCCTAACTAACGCTTTCACGGCCTTTAAGGTGATGATTGGTTCGGCTGAAAAGCTCATGGCTTATGGCTGAAAATACTGTAGCTGGTTGAAAAAAGTATTGTAGCTGACAGAGGCTTATTTAGTATAATTAAATTTAAAAAAAATTAAAAATATACAAAATATGTTAGCCCATTACGTATAATACAAACAAATACGGGAAAAAAAGAACCGGCAAAAAAGCTCAACAAAAACCCAAAAGTTCAGAAAAAGATGAAACTTATGAATAGTGAAAAATAAGTCAGAAGTCAGAAGCCAAAGCCGAGTTGATCAGGGCCTAATCAGGCGAGCAACATGTGCATAACCCTAAACCAAAAAAAAGCTCATTCACGTACGGTGTTTCCTACGGCAATGTTCTTGTCTTGCCCGGTCGGCCGGCCGGTCAATTGATCTGCTGCATGAGAGAGGGGCACCACAAGCCAACACGCACACATGAACAAATTTTGCACATTTTTAAGCCAAATAAAACCAAATTTCTCGCTAGTCCAAATTGTCGAGTCCTCGTCGTGGCTCAAGTTGCACTCTACGTACATATTTTTCCGATGTGATAATCCTTGTAGGTACTGACTACGCACTCACAGTATATGTGCTTGTGTTAGTGGTGCTTATTTAGGTTTAAAAGTTTTGATTTATAGCTTATTTTATATTATAACGGTTGAAAATGTACTATAGTTACCAGTAGCTTTCTCAGCCTAATTAATTTTTTTAAAAAAAATTATATCATCATGAACAATGAAAAAGAGTAAGCAAAAAAGAAAAAAAAAACCTAAAAAACCATGTCATCAAAAAAATAAAAGTAAAAAGTTACAAGCCAAAATTGTGTAGTGTTACTAGTAGTACTACATTGCAAACACAAGCCTGGGAGACAAGCGAGCATGCCAAATAGTACACAATCTAGGAGACACATGAAGGCAGTGGAGACCGACGCTTGTGGTCAACTCGAACGAATATATATGTACTCCGTACGTATGATAATTCAGGGAATAATTTGACCTTTGCAAGCAAGCAAACACATTACATATGAATCAACTACTGCTCTATCTACATCTAGCCAGCTGAAAGGAAAGATAAACAATATGTATGGCAGGGACAAGCTGTCGATGCGACCACGGCACCGGATTGGATCCAATACCAGGGACGGATCCAGACCAGGGTAAGCAGTTCAAAATTCTCAAGGACAGCACTACCTACCTTGGAATGCTAGTCAGAGATGGCTCTGTGTCACCGGCGAGACCAGGGTAAGCAGCTCAAAATTCTTAAGGACAGCACTACCTACCTTGGAATGCCAGTCAGAGTGGCTCTGTGTCACCGGCGAGACCAGCGTAAACAGCTCAAAATTCTTAAGGACAGCACTATACATGTATGTATGCATGTATGTATGTATGTATGTATGTATGTATGTATGTATGTATGTATGTATGCATGTATGTGCTGCATGCCCAAATTTCAACTCCCGGTGTGGAACTTTTTTTAAGGTAAAAAGGCAGGAGCTCTCCAGTTCAATTAAAAAGTTGCGAACTGTTCATGGAAGTAGTACCGTAGCTTTTTTTCTTCTAAAAAATGACATCTAGATGTTCTTTTTTGCAAAAAAAAATGCCTCACTTCTCGAACTCGGAAGGCAAGGGCGCCCGTGGCAACGCATCCGAGCACAGCAGGAGGTAGCCAGGCGCAGTAGGACCGAAGGCAGCTGGCATGCAGCGCAGCAGACAGGCCTGCTGAGCATCCTTGGCTCTGTAGCTCCTGCTGAGCTCCCACAGCTGGGTAGCTCTGTTGCTTGGCCTCCAGTACACAGTCTCCAATGACCGTTTGCCCGATTAAGCCGCACAAACTCATTAAACAGGTGGTTTTCTTCGAACTTTATTTAGAGAGGCGCAACGAGGGTTTGGATAGGCCGATGAATCAACTCTACAAACTCCATCCTTAACTAGTACATATACATTATTGAAAAAATTATAGGAATAGACTATGTGTAGCCTGACATAATATTTTACAAGGTGCATGGGGCAACGCCAAGCCTAGCCTAAAGCCATTGAAATTACTATTAAGCATGTTATATCGCGGCTGTCGAGCCAGTCCTAGTGTGCTTAGCAATGTTGCCGTGGGCGCCCTGGCCTGCTGAGCTAGGGGACGCGGCAGGAATAGCTGTCGCACCTTCCGAGCTCAGGGAGAGACCTATTTTTGCAAAAACGGACATGCAGATGCCATTTTTCTAACAGTTGGAAGTTTATAAGTACTCGCTGACCTGAGGGCACGATGAGGAGTTAGGGAATAGGAGGTGTAGCCATTAAGGCAAACAATTTAGAAACTAAAAGCTATCAAAAGCCCTACGACGCTGATCTATGTCCTCTTTTATCACATAGGCAACCTCCATGGGCAAGAGAGTTTTTGTTTTGGAAGACTCTTCTATTGTACATCATCTTGCTGCACACAGCAACATCTTGCATGACTCACACGCCATTGTCAGTCTTCCATCAACACAGCTGACATCGGCATTACCTTGCCACACATAGCAGCATCTTGCCTTGCCAGTTCTCGATATTGTGCGCTGAATCTCTTGTGATAATGGCTAGGCATCACCATCATTGGCCTCATGCTAACTCTCATGGCATGTCCACACCGGCGCCATTCATTGCCCTTTGCCACTGACATCGCCAAGTCGTGTATGATGCCGGTACACAACTGGTCTCGCCGGGGCAGCATAGAGCCCTGTTGTCGTATTTTTGGGTGCTTGGTGCTGTAGCCAGCTTGTTGCTGGCACCCTGTGCACCTTCGCCCGACGCACGCCGCTACGTGCGCCTTCACATCGACCCGAACGCACGTCACCATCCAATCGACACACGGTCAGCTGCGGTTGCCTCTTGCCTCGGCTTGCGATACTCAATGGTGTCATAGTTGTCATCGTCTTCATCATCGTCATGGCCGTCTCTACGACCAACACCGCTTGCTAGCTTGAGGCGAACGGTTCACCTCGTAGCAGGCCTTGCACTGCGGACGGAGACACACTCCTTTCTTCCCTCGGCTTCTTCTCTGACTCACGGGAATTAACAAGGCTCTGATACCAATTGTTGAAACTGAACCCATCAACTCCGATCGCTACTCTCTAGGAGAAAATGCACACATACTTTCTCCCTTGGAACGACACACGCACACGAGTATGGAACGAGTAAACACAGGAGACTTCTTTTATGGCAACACATGCCTTTTCTTCCTTCCTCTGATATTCACTCACTTTTCTCAAATTGCTTTACAGAGCTTAAATAAATTCAACCGGGCCACATATGCAGGCCATTCACCCACTATAGCCACATGATTCTCTGTGATCTGATTTTGCCGACTACAATCCCCACGACTTGGCGCACACTGCACACTACTTGTAAGACTCGCTCAACTCATTAACTCAGTTGTTACTTATAGCACACTACTCGTAATACTCGCTCAACTTATTGACTCAGCCGTTACTCGGATGCCCAATGTCGACTTATGACCACTGCGTCTCGACCACGGTGCCTCGATCACGCTACTTTGACAATGGCACTTTGACCACGATGTCTTGACCATGACGCTTCGACCGCATCTTCAGCAGTACCGCTCACACAGAGCCGGTACTACCGGTCTTCGATCACGCAGGTCTTCTAAGTACCGATCGGGTATTGTAGCTTACGAGTACTGACCAGGTACTGTAGCTTACAACTATCGACCGGTTCATTATACTCCGGAGTCTTCGACTGCTTTCTGACTTCGGGATCTTCGACATCTACACGTACTCGGATACACAAGTACTCGGCACACGATTACACAGTACTCGACATATGACTACATAATACTCCACACACAAGTACTCGACACCGACCACTATTAACAATAAGATTAGTTTCAGCGGTCTTTAGGTAGGGCCTTGGCGGCTTGCCTCTGCTGTACTATACATAAGAATATTATTTTTCCGTTACAGAATCAACAAGTTGGCCTCTTGATTATTGCTGCATAGCGGAAAATTGGATACAAAGATCGTGCTCATTAGCTCAAGCAGTCGACAGATTGCTAATAATTGAGGGCCAACATGCTGAATTCATGTAGAGTAGTGCTTATTTTCAGCAGTGTATTGACAAATTTGCTGGATGTATTCATCTCAGCAGGACAGAAAATCTGTCAAATCACAAATGTAAAGCCAAATCAAAGCCTAAGAAGGAAAGTTATGGCGTATATATACATATACTGCAGAGAACTCTGACAAAACTATGATTTCTGGAGTACAAATCGGTAATATCTGGAAAATTAAGTTTATTCATGTAGCACACTACCAAGAGACAGGGCTATTGGATACATAGAAGAGGAGTGCGTGGCGATGGGGCTAAGTAGGAAGGACAAGTCAAACTTGACGTATGCGCGCAGATTAGCATGCTCTAATTCCAAAAGATAAACCATGCAATCAGCAGTTTTGGCTTTTTGGAATCAGCAGTTCAACTAAGTCTGCAACTACTCTGAGCCAGACGGGCAGGGGCGGCGTGCTTAATAAATCAATCCTCCTCAGTTGCGGCGTGCTCCCCCGCATGCTAGTTTAGTTAGCAGCTTCGATCATGTTCATGTCTAGCAGTAATTCTTTTCAAGTCCACGTACGGCACAGGGAGGGCGCACAGCACAAGCCAAGCCAATTATACGCGCTACAGTCATCCATCTCTTCTCCTCCTCTATATAAGCCTAACCCCGGCTCTCCCGCCCTTTTCATCGTCTTCCATACCAATCTCTTTCTTTCTTTCTTTAATTTGCCTCTTGTCGACTTCTTTCTCCTTAATTACTCGGTACATATTCTATTGTTGGGAGCTACCTATCGAGCCATAGCTCTATCTATCTATCTCCAAATCTACCACTTTCTATTGAATTGTGTCCAAGCTAGCTGCTTAGCTCGATCGCGCCGTTGATTAATTTCGTACATGGTGGAGATGGCGCATGATCAGCGAGAGCTGAGCAGCGAGGAGGAGGCGGTGGCGGGGGACCTCCGGCGCGGGCCGTGGACGGTGGAGGAGGACCTGCTGCTCGCCAACTACATCGCGGCGCACGGCGAGGGCCGGTGGAACGCGCTTGCCCGCTGCGCAGGTAGGAACTAAGAACAGAGAAGAGCCGCAAGTTCTTTTCTTCTTCTTCGCTTTTTCTAGCCTTTAATTTCCTTTTCTTTCTCCAGCCAAAACTAGCAGAGCATGCAAGACAAATTATTTGCTAATTAACTGGAGAAAGCCAGCAGCAAGCTACACATATATATCGCTTGATTTTGCCTACCAACCAGCTGCTGCACGATAGCAATACGTAGTAAACTGTGTGTACCTTGCAGTAGCCTAGTATCTACGTAGTATAGTAATTGAGCTGCTGATGAACTGATATGGCTGGTTGGTTGCAGGCCTGAAGCGGACAGGCAAGAGCTGCCGGCTGCGGTGGCTCAACTACCTGCGGCCGGACGTGCGGCGCGGCAACATCACGGCGCAGGAGCAGCTGCTGATCCTGGAGCTGCACTCGCGGTGGGGCAACCGGTGGTCCAAGATCGCGCAGCACCTCCCGGGGCGCACCGACAACGAGATCAAGAACTACTGGCGGACGCGGGTGCAGAAGCACGCCAAGCAGCTCAAGTGCGACGTCAACAGCCAGCAGTTCAAGGACCTCATGCGCTACCTCTGGATGCCACGCCTCCTCGAGCGCATCCGCTCCTCCTCCGCCACCGACCGGACCCCGCCCTCGTCCTCCGCGCTGCTCCCTGCGGCGCCCCTCGACCTCAGCCCGGCCGCCGACGTGGAGCTGTCATGCACCACCGCCGTGTCGTCGTCGTCGGTGTCGACCGACGCCGGTATGCAGTTCCTGTCCCCGCCGCCGCTGGTGGCCGCCGCCGAGAGCGCGCCCGGCAGCAACAACGACGGGTCGTCATACAGTTACAACACTACCGCCATGTGCGACACGGTGTGCCAACGACCACCACACAGCAGCCTCTTGACCCAACACCAACAGCCAGAGACAGAGAGCCAGTTTGGCGCCGAGACGTGCAGCTGGTCCGAGTCGTTTCCTGGTCTCGCTGGACTGTACGCCGACATCGGCCTGCCGGACTTGGAGATCGGCGCCGGCGCGGGCCTCGGCGAGACCATGTGGGGCGCCGGCGCCGACGACCTGTGGTACACGCAGGTGCTGGGGTTGTGAGAGCAAGAACGGAGTCCGCCGCTAGCTTTGACCGGACTGGGCACGTACAGACGTGGGGGACGGGCAGCGAAAGACCAGAGGGAAGACGATGGATTAGCAGAATTAAGGAGAATGTTATTATTGGGGGGTTTTGTTAATCTTCCACTTAATTAGCCCCCCAATAATTTCTTCTCCAGTTCTTCCCCCATCGATCTGTTCTCTCAAGCATACTTCTACACACTAGCCTTAGCATGGAGTACTCTTGTAAATGTTGGTGTCGTTGGTTCGTTTTTACTACTTTACTCGTCCGATCCGTTCTTTCCTGGGTAAATATGGACTGGTTGGTTCGTAACTTGTTACTTTGATACCTGGCCGGAGGCCGTAATAAATCTTGAAATTAGGAATAGTAGGAAAGAACAAACATAATTTATAAGTGTGGAGAAGATCTTATTTATTAGACTAGTTTTTTTTAGAATAAGAAGATCTAATACCATTTATAAGTTTGTTATTTTAGTGTTTGAATGCGGTAACTCGTGAGCTTAATTGCGTTCAGCCCATTTGACCTTAGGGCCCGGAAAATAAACTTGTTTGGAGCTAAGCATGCGGTCAGGATCCAATCTAAAAATTGGTATCAGAACTCAAGTGTCTAACGTCTCTTTGGACTTTATAGTTGCGAAAGTACATAGCAGATGTGTAAGGAGATAATGTTGGGAATAGTCCTACAAATACACAACCGATATGTGAGGAGTAGAATAGTGTGAGGGGAGAATGTTGAGAATAGTTCTACAAGTACATAGCCAATGTGTGTGGGGAAGAATGTTGGGAATAGGGGAGAATGTTAGGAATAGTCCCACAAGTACATAGATGATGTGTGAGGTGGAGAATATTGGGAATAGTCCCACATCGGTTGTGGCCGATGTATAAGGAGAAGAATATTGGGAATGGTCCTACAAGTACACAGCCGATGTGTAAGGGGGAGAATATTAGAAATAGTTACATATTAATTGTGGGAAGAAAAAAAACACAACTTGTATGAGGGGGAGAATATTGGGAATAGTCCGACAACTCAGTGATGTATGAGAATGTTAGGAATAGCCCCACAACCCAGCCGATGCATGAGGGAAAGAATGTTGGGAATAATCCTACAAGTATACATAATCTCAACCGATATGTGAGGGAGAGAATATTGAGAATAGTCCCACATGTACACAACCGATGTTTAAGGGGTAGAATATTGGGAATAGTCACACATTAGTTGTGGGAAGGAAAAAATACAACTTATAAATGTGAATGAGACCTCACCTATTATATTAGTCTTCTGAGGAAGGATGCATAATACTATTTATAAGGTTGTTATTTTAGGATTTACATATGGTAACATATAGATTTAGTTACGTTTAGTTCGTTTGGACCTAAGGCTTGAAGAGTAAAGCCGATTAGTCCCTTCTAACAGAAATCAAACACCCCTGATGTGGTGGTGTTGATTAATCTGTCCGTATGTAATCATAGATCGTTCTAATTCACCATGCATGCACCGGCTAGTTTTGATCCCTAGCGCTGGCCAATCCAATGATGCAAACTTGCTTGCTTGTCCTGATGGTGGCGACTATGACGCATCATAGAATTATCTGCAACCCACTACTTGCTCCGTTCTTTTCAGTGACGTCCGGTGATATGTGCCGTGAATCCGTAATATCTGTCAAACTATCTATAGTAGCTACGTAAAAGTTATATTATTAAATTTATTATTAAAAATATTTTTATAGTGTTATAATTTTATTAGCATATATCAATATAAAACTGTAAAAAGTAATGCTCAAACTCACACGTTGGATATCATGAAAAGCCAAAAACATTAAATACTCCTGCAAGGGACAGATGGAGTAGTTGTTAATGATACCATTACGCGATTAATTGTATCCTCTAGTGTCAAGTGGATGTTAAGTAGTAGTCAGTATATGCTATAAGTGATCCAATTGCAGCAACAGCACTAACAATTAACACGGCACGCGTGTATCAGTGTATGTGATTGGCAACAAGAACGGAAGTGGGGCGAACTGTGGATCGCTTTAACATGGCTAGCATGGGAAAAGGGTGGAGAAAAAGAAAGAAAGAAAGAAAGGGAGAGATTGCCTTTCTTCTTCTTCTCTCTCTTCCGCATGACAGAGAGACAGACAGAGGGAGAGGAATCAGGTTTCCCATCAGAAACGACGATGTTCACAGGTATCAATTCTCTTCCCGCCCGTCCAGCTGCTGCTACTGCTGGTCATCGATCGATGGACCGATCAGGCAGGCATTCAGATCCAGGCGTCACCTGAGAAAAGCGCGCCATCGATCGATCGATGCGATTCGATTCATTCCCTCGCGGTTTCCGTGGTTAGGCCGACATACTACGCTCCGGCCGGAACTGCCAACTTACAATGATTATGTAACTGCTGAACGCTGTGTTCTTCTTCTTCTTTTTGGATCGGCGAGAGCGAGATGTAGAAGAAGTCCAAAATTTGGTGCCACGGCATGCAGTTCGTTTGATTGATGGCGAAGCGCATTAGCCGACTATGTGTAAGCCCAAATATCAGCGTTTTCTAGTGCCTGATGCGTTTCCATCCGGTTAATTGTTACGTTAATATGCTGATGCACGCACAGTTTCTTTCTACACGGACTTACTGATTACACAGCCACAATAATTAGCTTCTTTATTTGGAGCAAACAAATTAAACAGAACCTTTTTTTTTCTGACCGAGCTGCCTTTTCCATCAAGTCCAGGAAGAACACTGAAGAAGATTCCGAATTTCCCCTAGAAAATTACAAGAGGGTAGAGGGTTTTAAGTTTATTACAAGCAGCATGCATGGCAGCTACAGCATGCTGAATTGCTGATGGATTATGCCCAAGGCCCAACCCAAGGTATCAGTCACGGGCAAAGCGAACATTTCGGGAGCAGAATATTGTTATCTTTGTTAGTACATTGTTGGCATGTATGGCAGGGCAGACGCACGTCCTGTCTGCATTCAGAAGTAGTTTTGTTGGTGGCAACAGCGACCGGCATGACACGGGGATTAGTACTATAGTGCAGTAGTGCCACGCGTGATCACGACTCGCCAAGTAGCTCGCATCGAATGGATCAATGATGTGCCGAATAATGCAACTCGTAATGCAACAGTGACAGATGAGGCAGGACCCAGCGCCATGCAGCATGCAGTTCACAGATGCACGGCACGTACGCCGGCCGGCCAGCGGCGACGCGAGAGCGAGCACGAGGAGCGCGGCCGGCGGCAGCTAGAAACCGGACAGAACTCAGATTGTCCCCCATGCCGTCCATTCACTGCACGATCGAACGGCTCTGAGAAAAAGGTTTCCCTAGAAACGCACTTGTCACTTACGGCTTGCGCTTTTTTAATACACCTTGTCCCTTTTTTTAATTTTTTTATTTTTCACGATCTTCAACTTTAACCGTTACTTTTTATAATTTTACATTAAAATATACCAGAGCTATATGGCCTAACCATGAGCCGATGATGTCTGTCAGCGACGAGCCTCGCCATCCAGCGTGCTTTGCAGCTAGGGTATCGGACACTAGGGTGGCACGCAGTCAATGCCTCCTCCTCGCAGTTTGGCTCATCAGTGATGGCCACTCTCCTCCTTGATCCGGTATACTTGTTGTAAGTATTTTCTTGATTTTTAGAGTAACATTCTAAATTGTTGTATTGAATGTTTCATTTTGCTGTAGTATGTCTTCTCAAATGTTATAGCACAATATTTTTTTGCAACTGCATTATGGATTTGTTGGACAATTTTTTGTTGTTGCAGTTGTTTGTTAGTTTGTTGCATTTTTTTTGTAATTGGTTGTTGTAACCGCAGGGAACTTTGTTATATGTTCTTAGGATTAATGTTACGTCTCATTATATATTTGTTATAAGTGCTCTATAAAACATTATTTTTTAAACCAGATGAGCCACACCAGGGATAGCCCACCGTTGCCTCCTACTTACGTCGTTGCCATTGGCCGCGCCTAGACAGCAGATGCCCCACAAGTGAGTGCGAGGTAGAATCGGTGTATTTCGTTGGGAGGAATCAGACGATCAAAGTAACTCGTGGGAGTATCCGACCGCAAATGCAACATAGAGCTAACATCCGAATCGGATATCTGAACGCTAATCACTCCCTACAGTTTAATGAGGAATTTTTCTATGTATGTTCCGTGGTGCAACATTGGCAGATCTAGCCGATTGGGCTTCTCTTATGTACGTAGCTCCTCCATAACCGTAGGTACATGTACTTACTTACTTTGTTGGTGTATAAGCCCAATCTTTGCAATTGTTTTGGAACACGGGAATTTTTTTTTAGAAAATGGAAAAATTCCGACCTCTGCAACCGGGAACACGGGAATTTAACACGAAACAATACAATCTTTATACGTTTCTTGTGAAATTTCCATGTCCTAGACATGGCTAATATACCCTCAATGACAATACGAAACGTGTTTATCGATACCGAGCAAGACCAATTACACAAGAAAGAAGGAAGAATAATTCGATCGGCCATGTAATCCTTATCACCTGACCTGGTACTAGCTAGTGGAATTTCGGGGGTTTACGCCATGCATGCATAGGTAGATTGAGGCAATCGCTGGTATGTATGAACCTAGCTTTTTTCCCCTTGTGGCTGGTGTTTCTCTGCCATACATATATGCATCTCGCAATCATGTATCTGTAGTCCTGTACCTTCGACATCGTTCGGTGCTACTGACCTGCTCATCAAGATTATATTGGGCACGAATTACAAAAGAGAATAAAGTGCATTTGCATGTCAAGGAAAAGTAACGCGACGACTTGCAAAAGTGCGAAAAGGGAGAGAGCAAAAGTCCAATGCATCGGGGCACAAGTTTCAGTACATCTTGCGATCACGCACGGAACGTACAGCACTCCGTATTCCTCTCAACTCGCGCATGCATATGCTCCATTCGATCCAGTCGTGTCGTGCTTACCTGAAATTTTCTTCCTCTCTCTAGTCCCCTTCATGTATATATACACACACTTAAGGCACCTGATGTCTGCACACCCAGTTGATACACGTGTATGATTGATAAATTTTTTAGAGTTTAGGTGTAGAAATATTTTATACCCTTGATATATTTATGATAAATGAGTTTGAACTACTTTTGAATTTGATGCGACTATAGTGAGTATATACCATGAAAGTACATCAAACTAGTTAAATCAAAGTTGAATTTATATTTTTTAGAAGTTTGATATCTAAATACACTTTTTTATGAGTATACGAAGGTACCCATGTTAAATATCGTGAATCTCAAAGCACAACAACGGATATTGGTATGGGTGCCTTGTGCATCAAACACTTGTCTATTCGAAAAAGAAAGGATGGCATATATATATATGAGATCGGTCCTCAAAATGAACTAATGGGTATATATCGATCGATGCATGGCAGCTTGCTTCTGTATCTTTTCCATCACCTTTCACTTTCGGAAGATGGATTAGATCAGATCAGATCATAGATAGGAGACGTACGTATCTCTCTCTATGGTTCCCCTGAGAAAACGAAAACCACCACAAATAATGCTTGTGCATATCTTATCCAAATAACGGGCAAACATGCATGCATGGCTGTGCATTCCTGTATGCGCACACACACAGCCCCTGGTCGAGCCTAACTATGTTGGAACAAGTAGTCATCGACAGAAATGTTTGAGAAGAGCAACTTGCATATATATCTGCCCATGCCATTTGCCAAAGTCTCTTTGGAACTTGTGAGAGACCATGTGGTCTAAATCCCATGTTGGTGATGAGTAATTGACACGTGGTTTGGTTTATGTGAGTTTGGGTTGAGTGTTTCGTGCCAGGTTGGCATTCGGCGAGGTCGGGTTATAATTAGACAGATTTGACGCATGGTCGTCTTCCCGGTTGGTCACTTGGGTCATTTCTCGCTTGAGTAGGATTTGTTGGTACTAATCATGTTTATATGCTTTGTGCCGTGCTATGCGATGTGGTTTTTGTCTGTGATGGCTGCAGGACGTCGAGTGGAGTCGTGGCGAGACACGGAGGATGGACTAAGCGCAGTGGCGGCGAGGTCGAAACGATCGGGATGTGTCGAAGACGACGTGGACTCGAGGTGGTTGCGGCGTGCGAGACAAGGAACGCGAAGCTTCGGAAGGTGCAGCGGGCGTTTGGTAAAAGCGAGGCTGCAAAAGGAAGCGGGTTAGCAGGCAAAGCATGGAGGGGTAAAATGGGCAAAGAAAAGTGTAAACCCATCAAGGAATGCTATAAATAGGAGGGTATTTCCTGGTTGTTGGCAACACTTGGAGAGGGGTTTTAGGGCTTTTGCTTTGTGCTTTAGTGGTTGAGAGAATGGGTGTATGAGATAGGGTTGTGTTCCTCCCAAGAACCATGTAGTTCTTGGTGTTCTTGAGGATTGAGAGAGAGAGAGATGAGCTGAACAACTATGTAATCATTCCTCTTATTTAATCATGTATGTCTCCGTATCGTGTTTATGATTTCTTGTGTTGAATCTCTCAAGTTCTTGTTTCTTGTTTTGTCCCCTGCTCTATTACCTCTTGAGTGCTGCTTCTTCTTGCAGTTAATCCGTGAGCACCAAGTGCTTAGTGTTTATTGCTTTCGGTTGGCATTTAATTCCACTCTTTCCTGCTGACAGGAGACTGTCTATTGCCTGCAGTTTTTGGCCATAAAAAAAATGGCATGTCTCCTTCGGTCCAGCATGTTCTACTCTCTTGATCTTTTTGGCATTAATGGCATTTATTTCTTGCTCCACGTTGCTTCATGAAGCCATTTAGTGCAAGTCTTTCTTGAGATTACTTTTTAGGATTGTCCTTCATGGCAAGGAAGGAGGAGAGATTAATGTTGCTTAATCGTTAGCATTTAATCCAAAAGGTGAATTTGCTTTTTCCTTGTTTTTGCCGTCAAGAAGCAGTGGTTTCTTGCGTTCATTTGGAGCAGCCATTAATGCTAGCATTTAATGCTCCTTTTATCCTTCAGCGACTCTTGATTTTGTGTTGGCCCTTGCTGCAAGTTGTCCGAACTTTCTACTGCCTTTCTAGTCAATCATTTGCTTTAGGTTGAAGAACTAGTCTTTTTTGTTCGGCTGATTTGTTGTGAGCTTTGGACAGGCTCCTTTGCTGCATGTCTTTTATTTGGAAGGCTGTCTTGTTCTTGCTTTAATCTTCTTCCTTTTGCTTTCAGTTTTTTAGCAGGAGAGACCCCCCTTTTGGGCAGCCGTGGTTCTTGAGTTTTCTGCTCTTCAGTCTCTGGTCTATTTGGTTTTTGGCAGTGTGTCTCAAGTAAGCATTTCTTCATAGCTGTCTATAGCTATCGGAGAGAGTACTCTGTTTAAGTACTTGTGCGGGGACGAATTTTTAGAGATCGACATTCACCCCCCTCTGTCGCCATTTCGGTCCTACAACTTGCCAGATCCAGCATGCAATTGGGCAGAACCAGAGAAAATTAATAAAGCGCATGTGTACACACACACACGATCCATGCCATGGGCAAATAACAAAACATTATTGGCATGCACTCCAGAATTGAATTCAAGCACGAGTCGCCGATCGAGCCTAGCTTTCGGTTTGGTTAGCTTCCACATAAGCTCACTGATCCGTACTGAACGTGACACTTTCAGATAGACCTCCATTTTTTGTTAGCAAGTCGTAATTTAGCTGATCATGCATATCTATATATCTTGGCATGATACTTGCAACACGAACCAAAACTAGCTTGTACCACTAGCTAGCCTGGCCATTGTTAGCATCGTATACAATACCCATGGCCCATGCATGCATACATATGGTGTTAATTGGTATTGGGACTCTTGGTCAATTAATTAATTTGCATGCAAAGTGTAGCAAGGAGACCTGCATGCATGCGTGAGTAGATGCCGTCCGTCTTCGTGCATGCGACAAATCGCCACGTCGATATTTTGAGAACAGTCGAGGCCGGCCGGCTACCCAGTGCCAGGCGAGTTAACGACAGCCGTACGTGCGTTCTTGCGTTGCTCGGAGTTTTTCGATCGAGCCACTTGGTGAAGGCTACTCATCTCAGTGAACAAGTCCAGTGCTGCGTCTTAAGGAATATGCACATACTAGTATATCAATCAGTGTGTATCACATGTTTCTTTTTGTAGGTCGACGTACATGTGTCATGCATCTTTCAAATTAATCAGAGGCTGGTAGATGTGTACACAACGATCGAAATAGTATCTCCGAGATGTGCGTGATGTCCTGGCTAAATTAACGTGAGAGCAGCGGTTCCGTGCTTTTCACTTTAATAAGAGTAGTATTAATTTTAAAATAAATGAAAAAGTTATCTATTATTTATTATATTTTAAAAATTATACAAATCACTATTGAGAAAACCACAGAAACACCTCTCTTGATGTGAAGAGCCGGGTGTAAAAGACACGTATTGGCTAATTACGGTATGTACGATGATATAAATAACTGTTGTCTGTAATATCGTTCATGTTATTTATAGATAGCAATAAAGGCAGCTCCTAAAATGAGTTATCTTTTTATATGTTATTATAGATAGGTCCTTCATAATATAATATATCTTGTTTCTCATATTATAGTCGATTATTGTATAAAAAATAGTTAAATTCTGTGTGCTCTCTCTTCGCATCATCTCGATATAAGTCTGGACACCGGAGCAATTGACCGGCCGGTTTCGGCGACACCCTGATGGGAAGGTACGTACTCTACCAGCCAGCCAGGACCAGGACATTAATTTGCTTTGGTGCGTTACTTGTTGCACGCGAGGAGTACGAATCCGGCCGTCATGTCCATGTGTCCTTGCACGAGCTGCCGCTTCTCTCATTGCCTCTGCACGCTCGATCCGACGTGTCAGCTCCAACAGAAGACGCTCCATTGGAGCTCGTAGGGGTGCAATCAGGTCGAATTCGGACGGATATTGCTCATACCGTATTTTAACCTATATTTTTTCTCGGATTCGGAGTCGGATACGGTAAAACCGGATACGAATACGAATTCGGAGTATTCGAAATTTCGAATACGGTGCCGCCGGAACGGATATTTGACGGTTTCGGATCGGAAACAGATAATGTAGACGGATAGTACGTGCATACGGAAAGGAACATATGCTTCCCGATCTTTCGATAGGATAATAACTATCGATTTTAGTGGAGATGACTCTTACGATCCGATTACAACCGTACAACGTCGCTTGCGCCTTAACAATCGCTGAACCACCCTCCAAGTCGTTATCAACTGTGCCAAGAATGCGGTTGACCTGACCACGAAGGTCTATTTCTGCATGCAACCGAAGAACACGCATGAACAAGGATAGTGAGCAACCTGAAAATTGCTAGATATAAAAGTCGCACAAGGATTGTTGAGATTCTGTAACACGAATCTGTTGGTCTAGTCGACACAAGAGACAACGTGGAGTTTGCACATGGGGCTAAACTGATCTAAACAAAACCCTAATCCTAAAGCTATGAATATAAGGCTTATATAACCCCTTGGGATGTCCACAAGGTCCTCAAACTGAGTACAACTCAACCCGACATTGTATTAGACTCAAACTCATACAAAAAGGAAACCCTGATTTTTCCACCGTCACATTGTTTTGGATATTGCGGCGCGACCAGAAGAGTTCTAAAGCTGGGGCCTTACCCATTGGATGGGCATTGAAATAAGCTTTCAAACAAGCCCAAGAGCATCTGAATCGGACTCCGTTTGTGAAAGTTATGACCGTTTTACTATAGGCCTGTCGGGCTGTCCCGAACCGAATATCTGACCAGATATCCGACCGAATATCCGACCAGATATCCGACCGGATAATTATCCGGTATCCGAATACCGAAACTATTCGGTCGGATAACAACTATCCCGAATCTGAATCCGAATCCGACATGAATTATCCGAATCCGAATCCGACCGGATACCAAATTCTCTTCCCGAATCCGGTACCGACCGGATTCGATACCGGATCGGTCGAGATTAACCCAACCCATTTGCACCTAGGAGTTCGGCACTCGGCTACTCCACTCTCATGCGCGGACGCCGAAGCGGATCTCATGGTCGTCCTGCCTCGCATCGCAGCAGAGACATAACATGATAATAGCGAGAAACACCAAACACAAGACCCAGGTTAAGAAGTCGAGGTTCCTGCTCATCCATACACAGATTTAATTTCAAACGTACAGTATACAGAAATGCAATGAGAAAATCCTGCACACTAGCACAGTAACGGGACGTACTTACCATCTGACCTTAATACATTCCTCTCTACGCTGACCAGATGAACATTTCTGACATGGCACTAAGAAAACGAAATGGAACTGTTTGAAGCGATACAATGCCTGCCTGCCTGCCTGCCATCATTCGGTTTCCTTTGGGCCGCACGAAGGTACTGGTGGCTGCGAAGCATCTTCAGATACTGTTTCTACGGTCTCTGCATACTTGTTTGAACCCGCCAAATTCGGCTCATCGCTTACTTCTTCCTCCCAGTAAGCCTCTAGCATCTTCATGACTAACTTGTAGGTTGTCTCATTGTCGACGTCCTGCAGATCCTCCAATTTATCTAAACCCCCACATTCTAGAATAAACTGCGCATACGGGTTCGTCCCAGATTCCTGGCCCTGCTTCCCCGCCTCACCCGACTCGAGTACATTTTGAAGACCTTCCAGGCACGTATATACCAGGTCAGCATCTTCGTACGTGAGAACATTGCAGAGTGGCTCCAAACATCCCCGGCTCACCAAATATCTGCAGTCGTTGTCAGATAGTGAGGAGCCATTTCAAAACACAAGGTTAGATTTCATGCACTCACAAAATACTGAAAATACATTCAAATTACATGTCAAAGTAACAGCATATCTGTAACACCTCACCCACCTGCCAGGGGGATGTGGCAGCCTCAGGCCTGTCCTAGGCGTGCATGCATGCCACCTGTGCCTTGCTTCTGCGAAGCCAACACCCCCATTTTAGCACCTCTGCCACAGCTCAACCCACCATATGCTTCTCCTCTTCTTCTCCACCGAACCATTCCCCATAGCCACACCCTTCATCGTCCAAGCCATCTCCGGGTAGGTCTCCTCACCGTAGCTTTTAGAAAGAGAGGAGGTGTACCTTATGCAAGCCGAGGAGGGTGGTGGCGCAGCCGGAGCCGAGGGACGAAGGCTAGGCGGTGGCCGAGCCGGCCGGGCGAGGCGCCCAGCGCCCCACCGCCGCACGCGCAGTGGAGGCGTGGATCCGTAGAGGCGGCGGATCGAGGCGGGAAGAAGGGGCGGCGGGGAAGCCGGCGG
Source organism: Dendrocalamus sinicus (assembly GCA_036346575.1). Lineage (NCBI taxonomy): Eukaryota > Viridiplantae > Streptophyta > Magnoliopsida > Poales > Poaceae > Dendrocalamus > Dendrocalamus sinicus. The sequence goes on along the minus strand of CM070660.1, from coordinate 438,778 downwards.
CGGCAGTGTGGGCGGCGGCGCTGCGCGGAGGGGGCGCGCGCCGCGCGGCGCGCGAGAGAGAGAGAGAGGAGGCGGGAGAGAAGGCGGCGGCAGGAAGGCGCCGGCGCGCCGTGCCGTGTGTCGCCGCCGCGCGCGCGCGCGCCCCGCGAAGGAGGCGAGGTGGAGGCCGATCGGCCGGAAGAAGTTGGGAGAGAGAGATGGGTGAGGAGGAAAAGAAGAGGGGCGTAGGGTAAGAGAAAAAAAGGGAAGAAAAGAAGAGGAGAGAAAAGAAAAGAGGAGAAAAAGAAAAGAAAAGGAAAAGAAAAAGAAAAAGAAAAAAAATAGGGGTTTTAGTGCGCTCGGCAGATCCACGAAAACCCACGCGTTTACGCCCGAACGATTTATGCATAAGTATCATCGTCGCTCGTTTAATCACCGGTTTCGTATGATGCGTTAAATCGGAGTGTTTGCTTGTCAGTGGAGGTCCCGAGCCGACGCCGTCCGCACGACGCCCACTTCGTTTGGTTAACGAGCAAGTACATGGTAGAGCGGTAGACCAAGGGTTATGAATATGCGATGTTTATTTGGTATGATGATATCTATGTAGAAATCGTTGATTACATGATATCTATGTGGAAATGTGATATTTACGACATAAGGTTGAATGGTAAATGATGGCAATGATGATGGAGGTAGGCAAAGATGCTTGTCTACTAGTAATGCTAGTGATGAGCGTGAATATGATCATGGGCATGTGCATTTGCATGAGGAGCACTCAAGAGTGAGGCGGTGAGAAAGTCCCTAGCTATGAGTAAAGCTAGTGGACTAATCCGAGTGCTCTTGAGTAAGACCTACTTGGTAGGCCTCCACGGGAGTGGAGGGCCCGTGCCTATGAGGCGGGCCCACGATGGGTGAACATCGACGGGTGTTCACTCGGCAGTACCGGTACTTGCAAAGTGAAGAGCATATGAGCATAAAGAGTAATGAGACATGGCATTGATGGCATTGCATTGCTTGGCTATGAGAATGATGTTATGAACATGATGATATATGTGCATTATGATTATATGCTTACTTATGTTGGTAGTGTCTATTGTTCTATTATGTACTTGTTGAGTCTTCAGACTCACCCTTGCTTTGTTGATGTTTTTAGGTGACCGTTGAGGATGTCTGGCTCGGGCGGGAGTAGCACATGAAAAATCAACACGACCCAGCAGCACTTTTGTATCACTTTTGCCAGTTACTTTAGCTTTTACTAGGCTAGAGTAATTGTTAAGGATGTTATGTGGTATCTGAACGTAGCAATTCAAGTATCTTTTAGAGTTGATTTAAATTCTTCTAGTGTTGATAATGGTATGAGTATGCAGTGGTGGTAGCATCCTGGCCCAGAGGGCGGGCGGGGTGTTACAATATCAACATGAGCACAGGCTAGCACTTACCGAATTTGATCACTTGAACCACCAGATGCAGCATTTGATATAGCCCAAGCAGCCTCCTTTATATCTGCCTCTGAGGTCTTTAGTAGGGTGATGACAGGGCTTACAATGTCTGCATCAATTACTGCCTATTGAAAGAATTGGGAGTCAAAAAATAGTAATAAAAATAACCATACAAGGTTCAGTCGACATGGGGCAACAAAGACAATGCAAGGAATGTATATGTGCTTGGTTACATTCGGTTCCATCCCTTTGATGGCAGGAGGAGCTTATTTTAATGGAAAAACATAAAGATCAGGATATAACTTCTACTACCTGAATCTGATTCTTGCTACCAGCGGTTATATTAGAAACAATTAGGCAAGCTTGTTTCTTGATGCTTTTAGGATAATTTCGTGCTAGCAACTGGGCCAAGCAACGAAGAATGCCATTTTCTACTAAGACCTGCAATTGCGTAGGTTCAACATCAACTGCAGAGGATATGGTAAAAACATATAATAACATAAAACTAATCAGCTAAGTATTAGACCAACTACAACAAATACATAGACATTTTTATGTTGGAGGCATGTAGAGCTCATCTAAGAGTCCACAGCAGGGCAAGGAGGATGCACAATGTGATAACGATATGAACCTGGAAAGTATGAAACCAATGACATTAATACCAAACCTAGTGTTAGATGAACGACAACTGGTGAGGATAATGGGGTTATCAAATGATCCAATAAGACTCTAATGATGCAATAATGGCTACAGCTGTGGCAGCTAAAATGTGACCGCAGGTTATATGAACTTCAGGTCGTAAAAGACCCAAACTTTACAGAAAAAGTCCAGCAATTCCACACTTGGTTTCTCTAGTCTGGGTGTTGCAATTCATTGGTAATCCAAATTAGTAAAACAAACAACAACGATGAACAAAGACAATATAATCATTAAGCAACCTGCACTTGAGCATCATCTCCAGCAGAAATTCTTGCGAGTGCCGTAATGACAGGAATAAGAATATTAGCTGATGCATGCCTAACATCAGGACACATAGTGTGTTAAATATAAGAAATATCTGGTGGTATTTTCATACATGGAACTGCACTACAAAAATGAATCCAGCAACTTACATCAAAAGATTTACTAGTTGAGGGCAGACACCTGCATCTAATACATGTTGGATACCATCGTCCACGCCATCACATATATAGCAAAGAGCCCAACATGCATCTGCCAGTATCTTCTCATCAGCGGAATAAACAAGCTGACTGATTATGTCCAGTATTGGTTTCACCTGCAATGATCAGCCAAAACAGATTCTGAGCGGATCATTTCTTTACAAATTTAACAAGGCACATATCAGCAATCATACAGAACCCTACTTGCACTTCAGCTGGTAATTTTCCAAAACAAAGGTTTGACAGTGCCCATGTAGCAGTCCTCAGGACTGCAACTTTCATGTCTTCATTAAACTGAGCAAGTAACGGCGTAATTGCACCATGATCAAGAACAATCTCTCTGCAACTAGGCATGTCTGCAGCTATATTTCCAAGAGCCCAGGTGGCCTGTTTAACATATCAGAACTAACAATATCAGTAACCAAACCATTACAAAAAGAAGCATGACAAAGTATCATTCTTTCACCTGATGCCTGATGTTAGCATTTGGGGATCCTAAGAGCTCTACCAACCTTGGAACAGCACCGCATTCTGCAACTAGCAGTGTATAATCAGATGCAGCTATGTTGGTAAGCACCCATGCTGCCTCCATCTGCAAAAAGTGCACTCAAAATGAAAATGGCATGGGAAAACAATGGAAAGACAAAAAAAAAAGCAAAAAAGAAAAAGAAAAAAGGACAACATACTTGTAGCTGAGGAACCTCATGTTTTGAAAGGAACTCAGCAAACCTTGGCAGGACATCCGCTCTAATGATTTTTATCACAGTTGAGTTCTTCTCTGCAGACATAACTACCATAAGATAAATATAAAGCCAAGAAAAATGCATCTGACATGAAATATGTCAAGTACCGTCTGAAAGAAGTTTCCTGAACTGGACTGTGGCTTCCAGCTGAGTAGTGGTGTCATCTGACCAGACTTTGTCCACAATTTCTGATAGGCCTTCAAGCTAACTGGATACAAAAGACAAACTAAGGAACTGGATACAAAAGACAAACTAAGGAAATTTGAACAGAAACAGAAGAAAAGCACACCACAAGAAGTTGATGATACGATTGCAGCACTTTCTTTTTCTTACAACGTCACATACCATAAGTTCGGATTCATCGCATACCAATTGCCATTAGCCAAGCCACAAGAGGAACATGGTATGGGTCCTTCACAGTTGACATTTTAAAAAGCAGCAGCATAAAACTTTGCAAACATCTATCTAGTGAGTGTGTTCAAGCATGACAAGTTTCTGAGAGGTTTTTTGGTGGAAAAAATTACACGAATTTTCTTTTGCACGTTATCGGTGGCTTCGAATACTAGCATTACAAATGTCTCAACTTGCGTGCATGAACTATATAATTCATCACCTGAATTTCAACAATCAGGTGGCAAATTATTGCAGTTACTTAGAACGAGCAATCTGAAATAACTCAAAACAGATATAGAGTGGAAACCCTAAGCACGCACCTCTGAGTCGGTGGCTGTCGGGGGAGCTTCTGCGGCGGGCGGAGAGGACGGGGGCGAGGAGGGCCCCGAGGAAGGGGAAGATGTAGTGGCGGCTGTGGCGGGCGCGGCGGCTTCGGAGGGGGTCGCGATAGTGGCAGGAGAGGGTTCGTCGCGGCGGCGCTTGAAAAGGCCGGCGTCGCGGTTGCGGCGGCGGAGGACGAGGAGGCAGTCCTCGCGGCGGCGGCGCGAGCAGGCGAAGTCCACGGCAGGCTTGTAGGCGTCGCGGCGCGCCTCCCCGGACGGCCGCCGTGGGGCGCGCGGCATGGCGGTTCTGTCCGGTAGTCGAGTCGAGCCGGAACCCGGGAGTTGGTGCGGTCGGACCATCTTGGTGCTTCTTTTCAAATCTTCATGCCGTGGGAGCCTGGGAGCTGCCCGCGATCGCCATCGATTAGAATTTGATGCAACCCATCAAGTGTTTACGTCTTTCCGTTGTGTGCTCTTCTAGCTAGCAATGGAAACTCTGCGTGATCAAAACAAACTTTTACAACGATCTTCTGACACCTCTTCTTTCTCCAAACATGAATAGATGTTAGCCACATTGTATAATTACGAAACACGTGTACCATTGCTTCTTTTAACACAAAGGGAGCGCTTGATATATCCTCTCTCTCTCTCTCTCTCTCTTCTTTTTGCAATGGGATGTTTCTTACTATTAGTTGAAGCTATTCGCCCCGAAAAAGTTTGCTTCAACAAATGCAATCCAAACTTTAAAAAAAAAGAACATCTATTTTGGCTACTTATAGCAATCAATTATACTAAGTATACCCGGCTACAACAAGCGTTTGTAGTCCAACGGTTAGGATAATTGCCTTCCAAGCAATAGACCCGGGTTCGACTCCCGGCAAACGCATCTTTTTTTTTGTGTGTGTGTTCCCTTTCGTTTTTATCAAACCGCGAGCGACCAGCCATGTACGCATATATGTGGTATGTACAGGCGGCGCCGTAGCCAAGCCAACCACGCCGCGCGCGCCACCAAAACCAGCCAACATGTGCGATTCGCCGCGCGTCGGTCATGCTCGAGACGCTTCGCCCCCTCGGCCGCTTGCGAGCTGACACCACAAACCTGCCAGACGACTTCGGATCCGCTGCTGACCGCCGGAGATGTGCCTGCACGCCGTGCTGCCCTCGCCCGGCGCCGTGCGGCGGTGGCCGGGCCTGCTGCTCGACCACCCGGTTGTCGATGCCCTGCTCTGGAGCGTCGTCACCGCCATCGAGTCCGTCGCGCTCGCGTCCATGGTGTGCGCCTTCTTCGTCTGCTGCGGCTGCACCTTATGAACAACCTGATCGATGTTACCTACACTTCGATTTCTTTTTTCCTTTCTGTTTGTGCCTGCTGTCTACTCCCTATGGTAGTAAGAATTAAGAAAGGCCATGTTGCTAGCTGCCTTTTATTGTTAGATCACTACTGTTATATGCCAAGATAAAATCATCTCAATGCAGAAAGAACACGGCAGCTGGCCATCAATCGGAATGGGGGTGTGCATATAATTTGGGGAGGAAAGTAGAAAAGCATCTGTGTATCGTAATTGGTGGACTCAAATCAATTATTGATTCAACTTGGGTATTGCTACGCATTGGACGTCCGATCCGGGCCTTCATTTTCGGACGCTCGGCCATAATACTTTTTACTTGTGTTTGTAATATTTTCATCAGTATTTTTTTACAAAATTTTTTTATATGCAACATCGACTTTTATATCACACATTTTTTTTGCATATATTGATTAAAATTGTTACACATATTATATGGAAATGTTGCATCAGAAAGTATGATACGAATACTCACATTGTTCTTTCCCTTTTTTTTGGTTACATATATGACCGACAAATGCTGCATACATGGACGACAAATATTGCGGACGGGAATACTCATATCGTACTTCATTTTTTATTGCAAACATAGCTAAAGGATCAAGCAGGCTGATTAGAGGGGGTAAATAGGTGGTTTTAAAATTTTCTATTCTATCAATTATTTGGCTAAATCAAATATATAATGTTGAAGCTTAACTCAATTTGATTTAACACAAATAAAGATTAAATCAATTAGGTTCACCTAAGTGCACCAATACCTTAAATTTATGTCAAGATTTGCAATCTTAGGATGACAAGCAATCAATTTAATTCTATGAACGTAGATTAAGTAGAAGAAAATAAACCACAATGGCACGGTTCCTTTTTATCATGGTGTTCGGAGATTTGCCGGTCTCCCCTATGGTTCGAAAATGTAAACCAAATGGGTTCTGATGGCAATCCTCTCTTCCTCTTATTCTCTCTTTGGATGGTTGAAACCCCAGGCTTTTAGTCTATCTAACTAGTGCAGGTTTTCAGCATCAACTCACTCTTAGTGACACATACGGTTTACTCCACTTAATACCAATGTAATGAAATACGTGATGTATGAAGATGAATGTTGCACTCCTGTAATTTAATTATCATGATGATGTAATTGATACCGTTGTATTAGGGCTTGATCTTGTCTCTTTGTGCTCTGCGAATATCCGAGTGTTGTAATGTTTCTCCTCCATTTTAACTCGGCTTCTGGCTTATTTTTCACTATTGACGAGTGTTTCATGCACCCTGGTGCCTAGGCACCCATATCAATACCCGTTGATTTGCTTTGAGATTCACAACGTTTGATGTGGGTATCTTCATGTACCCATAAAAAAGTATATTTGAGATGTCAAACTCCAAAAAAAATTTAAATTCAACTTCAGTTTAATTAGTTTGAACTATTTTTATAGTATATACTCACTGTAGTCGCATTGAACTCAAAAGTAGTTTAAACTAGTTTGAACTGAATTCAAAACTTACTTACCATAAATATATCAAGGGTATAAAACATTTTCATACCTAAACTCAAAAAGATTATCAATCATACACGTGTATCGGGCGGCATAAACTAGTTTGAACTGATGGCATAACAAACATTACACGTATATTCAGTGGCCTAAACAAAATTTTACAGGAAAAGAAGACAGCCTGTGGACTGGACTGGACACCGAACTTTCTGGAACCATCGCTCCGGCTCCGACATTGCGCCGCAGCCGCAGCGCTTGCCCACGTCTTCCACTTCCTCTCGTCTTCCCCCAGAAGCCAAGAGAAACAACCCAGCAAACCTCTCAAGACAAAGAGAGAAAAGGAGAGAGAGAAAAAATTCCTTCCCCTCCTCCTCCTCTTCTCCGCCGATGTCACCTGCAACCGCCACGTCCCCCATGACGTCGCCTACCGCGACCACCGATTCTGTTCCCCGGCAGCGTTCATCGGCAATGGCGCCGGACCTCCCCACTGGCACCTTTGCCTCCGGCCCTCCCGAGCCCCAAGCCCTACCCTTCTTCCTATCCCCTCCCCCGCCTCCGCCGCCTCTTCCCGCGGGGCACCCTCTCCTTCAGCCGCTGCCTCCTCCCCCGGGTCCGATCATCTTCCGGCTCCACCCAGCCTTCATCGCCGAAATGGACTACCGCCGGAGCCAATCCCTCGCCCGGGTGAGCCCCCAAGAGTTTAATCTCGATCGGACTGATGTAGTATTCTGATCGCGTTTGACTAATTTGTGTGCTCTGAACCATGTACGCTTGTGGGGATACAGTTCTTGAAGGATGAGGGGGCCGTCCCGCCGCCGGAGGAGGACAAGAAGAGAGAGCAGGTGATCCGCAAGCTCAAGAAGGTAACGGGCCGGGGATTTTGTCTTAAAGGTTGAATTTTACAGCGTGTGGTTTCTGATCTTGTATTGTTTTCGCTGCTGTCGCAGATTGTGATGGATTGGGCCAAGGTGGTGGCGTATGAGCAGGGGTTGCCCCCAAGGCGAGCCACGGCCACGGTCTTGACCTATGGATCTTACACATTAGGGGTAAGCGAGATACATGCAAATTTGGAGTTATGATTTGTTCAAATTGTTGCATTGTGATGTGCGGTTTATGCTGCCTAGCATATGGTGTTGGTTGGGTTATCCCCAATTTCATGTGGCGAATTTGGGTCGTGTAATATGTTTTGGTAATGCCTTAGGTTCAATGCTTCACACGTTTTGCCAATTAAGCAGGCCTATATCCTAAGGGAGGCGGATTTCGTAGTTATTACTGAGACAATACAGGAGCAGAAATGGTCTGTTGTTTAGAGTGTCTCCTCTGAGGAAACTATGTCCAAACAGCTTTCCTGTATCGTTAATAATTGTGGGTGTTGCATTGTAAAGTTCACTGCCCTGTTGCATTTATTTTTAGCCTTTTATTTTAACCTAGCTGCCACTTACGATGCAAATAAATTCCATGACAATATTTGGTCGAAGATATGGAAAGCGTGAAGCCCCTTTGCTTTCTCCCGCATTGATATTGCCCTTTATCATACTCGTGTGGTAATTCTTGTGGAGGAGATGAGTTGCCCCCTTTGATCTTCAAGGCCAATGCCTGGAGAGGCTGTTAGAGAGATTAGGGTGTGTTATGCTCGTCTAAGTACTAAATTGCACAAATCTTAAAATAGTGTTGTTAGCATTGGAGTAGCGAGTGGTTGCAAATCACGCACTCAATGTGCTTTAAAAATTGTGCCTTCTCACTTTTGATGAGAGCATAGAAGCACTTCCCATATTAACTTAGGAAATGCATGATCAGAGAAGTGATAGACTTTAAACCAGATAAAGATATCCTACTTGAATAGTATCGGTCAAGGTAACACGAGGAAACCAATCCAGAGCAGCGAGTAGTTGCCATGACTCATGTAGAGGATCAAGAAGCCACAAATGCTCATCTATGTACCCTGACAAAAAAATATGCTCATAGCGAAGTAGGTGTTTAATCTTCAATTCAAGCTATGAGGGGTAATAGCATACATGTATTTAGTTTGCATGGTGATTGGATAGTATGCCTTGAAAGGTGTGGTTTTCAAATTGACCAAAACAGATTGGCAAACTTTAAGGAGTAAAATTATCCAAAATTAGTAAATTACGAACATGCAAGTAAACCTTATCGCCAAGTCTGAATTTTGGTTCTATATATAGTATATTTGAAGGGTTTTGTTTCAGCACTCCTTTTTTTAAAAAAAAGTTTGCGAATCTTAAAGCAAAACAGTTAGTTTTAGGAGAGGGCAAATCTGTACATACCTAAACAGACTGTAATTAGATTGAAACAAACTATGTAGATCATTACAAAGCCCAACCTTATTTGGACTATTCCCAATTTCCCATTGGCGTAGCCTGCATGCAAAAGCATCAAGCAATTGAATCTGAGCTGATGGTTGTGTGAGTTCTATTTATATGTGGGGAGTTGTTGCTGACTGCCGTCATTAGCATTGTTGAAGGTTGCTAAGCTATGAGAGATGGGCGTTGAGTGGAGAACATGGTTGACATTCTCACTGTTGATCGAGCGGACGGAGGTGCGATCTCTGTGGGAGAGATTGATCAAGATTGTGAGAATAGAAATCAAATAGAGAATGATATCGGAGTGATTACCGTCGGTATGTACCGATAGAAGGGGTTAGGGATTAATGAGGAAGATTAGTTAGTTATCCAGCAGCCAGCAGGAATCAATTTGGATAGCGACATGAAATTATAGGACATATCCCCTGCACGAGACTTTAAAATATTGGCTAATATCCTATTGCATAGAGAAACTATGTAATATCCTATTGCATAGAGCAACTATGGACTGGTGGAAAGATGGTAAGTGGACCCTATCTGTTTACAGACCCTGTAGAACACAAGGCAACTTGTTGTAGAACATGAAGATGACACATCCCCCCCAAGGCATTTGACTTTATTGAAAAGATTTGACTAACAAGTTTTTCTGTTTTTCAAGGCTCATGGACCTGAATCTGACATCGATGCACTCTGTGTTGGTCCTTGTATTGCAACATTGCAGGTGAGTATTGTTGTTTCTGCTTTATGTTTCTCTTCCAATTTGATTTGTCTGCTGGTGGTTAACATCTGCCAACTTCGCAGGACCATTTTTTTGTTGTCCTGCGACAAATTCTTGAGAGCATGCCAGAAGTATCAGAACTGCAGACTGTCGAAAGTGCTAAAGTTCCATTGATGCGATTTAGATTCAACGGGATTTTAGTTGATTTTGCATATGCCCAGCTCCCGGTTATTGATGCATCAGAGGCAAGTGTAGTGCACTGACACCACAGAGCTAGTTGCATTTCATTAATTCTTCTTTAGTATGCATTATCCTATGTTATTTGCATTTGCTTATCATTTGAAGTGAAGTTTTTACTCAACATAGAAGTGTTCATTTCTAAAGAACCTGAAATGCCTTGGACCTTGTAAGTAAACCTTTTTGTTTGTTAATTATGTTGAATTGATGTACTCTATAGCTTTTAGGGTTTTCGGCATGGCTACATCCTGGCTAGAGTCTTGATTAACCCTTGGTTTGCTATACATGCGTCATATGAGTGAACCACCTAACACGGTATTCATATGTGACTTTCACAGCTAATGTATAATTTTGTTCTGATACTGTTTTAGGTTTTGCCCATTAGTATTTACTATTCAGTAGTACTTCTGCAGTTCTACTCCTTTACTTAAGTGACTTTACATGGCAATCATTCAGTAGGGTTCCCCCACTGTTCCCATAAAGAAAACTTTACATGACAATCTACATATTAAGAGTATGGTCCTTTCCATATCATGATTGTCATGCGGACTTGGAGCTATGTGTAAATATTGTGCTGTTGGTGCCTCTTCTGGTTTAATACACTTTTTAAGTTAATCATTTTATAGATAAAGAGAATACCGAATTATTGTAATCAACAGGCAATCCAAATTCTCATAAGTTTGCTTGATCCTGCAGGCTATAAATACATTTAGTCCTGATTTACTTCAGAGACTTGATTCACGGAGCTGGAGAAGTCTGTCTGGAGTTCGTGTTAACGAACAAATTGTGCAGCTAGTACCAAATGCAGAGGTCGAAGACTAATTTGATTTAATTTACCAGCATTCTGTTATATTCTTGTCCTTTGCGATATTTGTACTTTGGCATTCTATTAGTCACATGCAGATCTATGTTTTCCTTTTTTTTTAACTTGAACTCTTGTATTCTTCGATATTTTGCACCTTCCATTTACCTTTTTTCTTTCTTGCCTTACATTGACCTATGGCTATGTAGACTTGCTCATTATTATTTTTATACAGAGTGCTTTAAATTTTGTTACTGCCGTCAGATTCTGCTTATTAACATTTTGTCTGTCCAAAAATGATGCAGAAGTTTCAAGTTCTGTTGCGATGCATCAAACTATGGGCTAGGAGGCGAGGACTTCATTGCCATGTATGTGGTTTAATATGCTGATGATTGTTCTTCATCTATATGCCCTTCATATACTAATTCCGATCTAACTGTGTCATTTTTATATGTGTTGTGCCATTTTTCAGTTGCTTGGCTTCTTTGCTGGGATTCATTTAGCGATCCTGGCAGCTTATGTTTGTCAGAGATATCCAAATGCCTCTGTCAATGGTTTGTTTACCATGTTCTTTGAAATATTTGCTCACTGGCCTTGGCAACTTCCAGTAAGCCTGCATGGTCAGCCAACTAATTGCAGGCGTTCAGATGGGTGTTTCATGCCCATAGTTATGCCTTGTACTCCACCGGAGTTTTGTGGGTCCAATATGACAAAAGGCACCTTCAAGAAAATCAGACAAGAGCTTATGCGTGGCTATGTTTTGATCAAGGTCAGTTTTGGTCCGGTTATGTTTTCTCTTTGTTTTTGAGCTCCAGTTGAGGAAATTCTTAACTATCACCCAATTTGATGATTCTCATTTTTCATCAGTATTTATTAGGACAGATTCAATGTAATTGAGGATGCACCACTGAGAGTTTTGACTCTTCCTGTTTTTCAAAGTTTGGTGGAGTCAGATTTCCAAAGTTGAGCCTTTGTTCAAATGGTGCGGAGGTTTATAAAAAAAACATTGGGAATTTTAGATTTTTAGTGTTCGATTAATGACAACGATAAAAAGTTGAGAATTGTCAAATATCAACTTGCTTACATGGCATAACACATTCGGACATTCCTATTTCATGCTCCAGGTCATTTATGCATACCTGCATGCTTGTTTACGTATTCTGTTCTGCTTTTCTTTTCCAAGCACAAATGATCCATTGTTCCATACTTCCATACTCTTATGGCTGGCCGTATCTAGTATCAGTCATTTAACCTGTGCTACCTTGACACATGAGACCTATCTCATTTTCCTTATTCACTTCAAGTAACTCGGAGTATTGACTTTTTTTTTTTGTGTGTTTGCTCTATCCTTAGCTCATTGGTAAACTCATGTCAAATTTTAGTTCGCGTGATCATTTCTTACAAGTTAGTTAGCAATTTTTTTCCCTTGCCTGAGCTTGTCTTATGAAGAATGCTTACATAATGCAAAACCCACATTAAAATCGTTGTGGTTTAGTTTTTTACTTTGTGGTGGATGCTTTTTTTCATGACTGACGTCCCTTCTTATTATTACTGCACCAATGCATTTATGACTGCTTGAACACTTGGATGTTATTTGATCACTTAACATTTTCTAGTGTCTCTGGTGCAGGACCTGTGGAGGCATGATTTTGAGTGGATCTGGCTTTTTGCACCCTTTCCATATGCTACAAAATATGAACAATTTCTTCGCATGTCTCTATGTGCCCCAATGTCTGAAGAACTACGCGATTGGGCTGGATGGGTGAAATCCCGCTTCCGTTGCCTTATTCTCAAGGTTCTTTCGCTGCACTCATTTTGTTGTTTGTTCACATTCATGCTGCGCAAGTGTTGTTCTTTAATTGTTTTATCATTAGGAATGTTGGATATGAATGTACAAACCCGTCAATTCCTTTGTGTCCTGCAGCTGGAAGCTATTGGCGTTGAGTGTGACCCAGATTGCTCAGAGGAAGTTGATCATACGGTCATCAAGCCTAACATTGTATACCATTGGGGTCTCATCTCTCAGATAAGTGCTCACATTGATACTAGCTCTCTGAGAAAAGATTTCATGAAGGATGTCATAAATGATGTCTATGGCAAGGTGAAATGTACGCATTCAGAGCTGACTATGTCCATTGTTGAGCCATCACAGCTGCCAAAAAGTATGTACAGTCACTCTGTTTACACTCGGTACCTGCCGCAGTATATGCTGGGCGACCAGGCTTCAGCTGACGGCAGGAGTGCAGTTGGCTAGGACTTCAGTGGATCATCTGGGGCCTTGTTCTTTTTGTGAAAACTGCATCTTACCTGGCGTTCATTCATTGTCAGATACTCAGAATTGGGGTTTTTTTCCTGCTCTTGTTGGCCCTAGCACAGGGGCTCTGCAGACGTGGGGATTCTTTTTTGAGCTTCGAGAGCGTACTAAGCTCATGAAAACTGAGTTGGTCCGGTTGCGCAAGTCCATATATAGTACTGGCCAGTATACAATAATGCAACCTACAGCAGTGGCTTGTAAAATGTAGGTTTACATTGAGCTCTCCAGCCAAGTGTGTTCATAGCTTATGCTGGGTGCAAATCATCTAAAGGTCAATGTATAGTTGATTTCCTTGCCAGAATGGATAGTTCGTTTGATTAGCATGTCTTGCTACCTGTTGTAAGCAGAAGAGCCCTTGCCAGACAAGCATTCATTTGTAACTTGCTTAATGCCGCGGAGGCCTGATGCAGGTAGTGCGGTATAAGTTGTAAACCTGTAAGCAAGAGCTATATGTGCTTGTCAGGTGTGGTAACTGGTGAGTTGCAAAAATTTAGTTGCTTGCTGCATTCGTGTTTTTGCAAGCTAGGACTTTCTAGCTATTTCTTAACCTGTGGATGCCATGGACTGATGGGCGATACTTGCAATTGGACATGGGAGTGTATGCGTGCTCTTGGTGAAGATGCATACTACTTGGGAATGATGATCTTTCGTTGCTGTTCGACGATCATACACGCGGGCCACGGATGTCGTTTAGGTGATGCCGTTTCGTCCGGCTATCAGCTAATGCGCGTTAGGAAGATGAGTTGGGGAATGTAGGTGCCGTGAAGGCTTATACGTCACTACCGAGCTAGCTCTAGGCTACTAGTTAGGGCCTTAAAACACAGTGTGATTCGGCGCATATACAGGCAGAAGAGCAGAAGGTAAAGCTGCATGCCTCCCGCTATGAAATGAATCGGTAGCAGATTTTATCGTGGAATGGCGCATCCCCCATCTGACTCCAATAGCGGGCAAGGCACGAACAGCGACCACCAGTGGGTAAAAAAGCAGTAAGTTACCACCGGCCGGACGAGGCCACCGCCTGCGTCGCGGTCACCGACAACGAAACAGATTCAGTTGTGAGTGCCGAGCAAGGAGCATGCAGCGGCACTATGGGTGGCCTGAAGCCATCTCAGGTTGGACAGCGCACATGCGCTGCCCACTAGGCATACACGCACGCGCGGCTGGCGAAGCCGAGATCTCTCTAGATCTCGCATGCGCACCACACAAACACACTGGAACCAAAAGCATGCGCGCGTCTCAACAGGGCAGGGCAGGGCAGGGGCTCTGATCGAGAGTCAGGCAGGCTCCAATATATCCTATGTCATGCTCACGCGTGCGCCCAAAAGCCAGGGCAACACAGCACGAGCGAGCCGGGCAAACGCACCATATTACTCGGTGGTGCAAAAGAGATCAATCTGAGGCGGCGGCCATAGATGTACGTAACGGACGTACGTCCGAACGCACTCCATGGCCGAGGAGGCACACCCCTTGGCTGCAATGCATGGCCAACCCAACCGTAAATTCACGCGCGTACACGCCCAAAAGAAAGGAAAAGAAAAGTGACGGCAGACAAACGCATGCATCGCAACAGATACGAATGATGCCAGCGCCTGGCCCACAGGCCGTGCCAAAGCGAGATCAGTTGGATCGATCGGCATGCCATGCAGTAGAATGGGGAAAAAATCAGGGTGATGCATGGAGCTACTAGCTAGCCGCTGATCGAGCCGACTGACTGATTGACCGTGACTAGCTAGTCTGATGCACGGAGCACTGCTGGTACTGCTGCCCTAGCTAGCTGTTCCAGTTCAAGTGGGTTGGCGCATGCATCTCCGCCAGCCCTAGCTCCCCAACAGAAACTGCAGCGCTGGATGCATCGGCGCCACTCCGTACACGGACGGGCATGCATCGACGACCCCTTTTCACCCTGCAGTCATGCATGCGTTATAACGTCGATCCTCATTTCTAAATGAACTAGTAATCTCTACAACTATCTAAGACTAAACAGTTGCAAAATACCGTGCATAAGTGCGCACCATAACAACACATACTTACAGCAAAAGAGCCAAACTTTTACTACAAACATAAGGCTTAACAACCTTCTTTTTACACAGCGGTGCGAGCAAGCCCAAAACTATCTTACAATACAAAAACTCCCAAGCAAGCTTGAGCGCAGCTAAGACCTAAAACCAATCGTTCTCGGAGAAGAAAGGTTCTTCGGAAACTTCATCTTCGGCTTGGACATCTTGATTCCACTGGTCTTCTATTTGTTGTTTAGCAAGTAATGAGTACAACCGTACCCAGCAAGTCATAAGAGTAAACCCTAATTTAACTACTTGCAAGGATATCCAAAGGGAGGGAATATACTGGTTCTATTAAATTGAGTGGATGCAATTTTATTTGTAAACAGGTAAAACAAAAAATAGATCTCCTTAAGATTAAAACGTTCCGCTTAACCTCCGGATCTTCCGGGCTCCGGAAGTATCGCTCCAAAATGCGGAATTACCGCACCTTACGGTATTTCCGACGTTGAAAGCGCCGGTACTTCCGTTCTCACAAAAACTAAAATGCATCCGGGAGTACATGTTTGGCAAGATTATACGAGATAGAATATAACCAATTAGGATAATTTGTATCCGATATGATTCCTTTAATATCTCTAGTAACCTTCCATATCTATAACAGATTGACTTGATCTCCAAGTCATATTATATTCTATACATATATCCTCTAGGACTCAATCAATACATCTAACCATTATTCCGACCATTCTATTTTTCTACACTATCTTATCTTATTTCGCCGCATCGACACAGCGTATGTACTGCTACTGATATCACCTATGGTAAACTCAAAAGTTAACAGAAGGCAGCTACTAGTGATGGTAATTAATTAACTGGCTGATGCACTGTTTGTCGGTTTCTGAGGGCGCGCGGAGGCCACGTCAACAATAAAGAAAGAAATGGCCCAAAGCGCCGCGCATTTCGAGTGGGCCCGGGAGTTACCCCCTCACGTGGAGGTGGGCTACTTTCTCTTCTTTTCTTTTCGTCGTCGTGTTTCCATCGCAAGCAAAGCAAACGGGAGAAAATCTTAAGCCAAGGGCCCCACCTGCAGAGAGAGAAAAAACAAAGACGCCGGCCCAGGGAGAGAGGAAGCAGTTGGGGTGGGGGACCCATACCACACGACTTTTGTGGGGCCCTTTTTGGACGAATAAATTGGTAATTTGAGGCAAATTAATGCCCCCTCATTTCAGCTTTAGCTTTTGATTTATTTTTTTATTATTCTTAAATTTCATCCTTTTTCTAGCTTTTTAGTTTTTTGAGCTTTTTTTTTGTTCTTTTTCCGTATTCGTTTGCATTATTTGTAATAGGCTAACATGTTTTTTCTATTTTTAAATTTAATTACACTAAACAGGTTACCATCAGTTACAGTATAATTTCAATCACCTATCGTGTAATTTTAATCATAAACTATATTTTTTTAGTCTAAATGAGCAGGCTCTAAAATGCTTCCGATTGTGGTTAGATCATGCGATGCGCGGCCACTTCGTTAAGTGTTGGTCGTCACACGGCTCAGCTGCCAAGGAGAGAGCGTAGCGTAACAAGTGGTTAATTAGCATAAGCTAGTGACCGCACTTAATTGCGTTTGCGTGTGCTTAGAGAGACGAGATATCACCCGTGATGATGTGATAGCCTGCCTGTAACCCCGAGCTTACTTACGTGCATAGCGCGCACGTGTTAGCGGAGTAATTGGTCAAATGCACGCACCGTACGCGACTAACTAGCTAGCTAGCTCCTCGATCGCTCTCGGTCTTTTTTTCGTCGACATCCATCAGCAAAGCAAGCATGTGTGCCGTCCAGTCCAACAACGACCGTCTCACCGGCCGGCCACCACACTTCTCTAGCTAGGAGCCATAGCCATGTATGCATGCGCTCAGGTGTTGCACCATGCCGACGTCAGCCCTAGCTAATTGATTTAGCTGATCTCGCTTGATGTATCTGTTTGGCTGCCCTAGCCTACCTTAAGTTTGTACGTACGCACACTTCCGTCATAACACGTCTCTGGCTTATAGGGTTTATGTATGGTGACCAAGTTAAATATGCTGCGTGTACATGCATGTCTACGTAGGAATTTGTTGTGCAGCTATTTTAGGACTTACGTACCTGGCTCCCTGACACGTTTGTTAGCGGAAAATGGAAGCTTTGATGGCTTGAATTAGCTACAAAAACTGGAGGCCACACTGGTTGGAATAATCGCTTTCTTCTCTCCGGCTTAGGCCCAAACACTTGTTTGGGCTTGATCTTCTGGCTTTCGATTTATTTTTTATTATATCTAAATTTTATCTTTTTTTTTTGATTTTTGGGTTCTTTATAAGTTTTTTGCTAGTTCTTTTTTCTGTGTTTGTTTGCATTATGCATGATGGGCTAATCCTTTTTTATTTTTATTTTTTAAAATTTAATTATACCAAATAAGCCGTCATCAGCTACATTATAATAAATCACCAAAATTTAGCATAACTGAGCACCACCTTATATTGAAGTAGTAATTAAGATGTACGGAAATCGCTCAAATCATAGACGTTTAAACCCTTTGTTTTGATGATAGACGTTGCTTAACTATACGTACGTACTTGACCCAACACATGAGCATTAGAGCATATATATATACGCGCACATGATGTACATCCCCACGTAGACGTACAGGTTACAACCACATCGACTCCACTGTAGCGTTTTTTGTCGCGGCTGGGGTGCAGCTGGCGCGCGGGATGGCAAGGCGCCAACCATACCGCGACATCCCCACCGTCCATCACTGCCACGGTACGGACCACGTGGAACCAGCCATCCATCTCCCGCCATCTGCCACCCCCCACTGGCAGGTGGGGCACGCGGGGATTCCCGGGCCCGCGCGACAGCGAGCTAGTCCCCGTCGGCATGTGCCGTTGCCTGTCTGCGGAGGCGGCCCCACCCCACCGCGCTGCCCCTGTCGCGTAGCGCTCGCAGGGCCAACAAGCATTCGATCCTCCCGCATTTCCCGTTCGGTGTTACAGTGAGTAATCCCGTTCCCGTCCGGCGTCACAGTGATTAAAGCCAGGCACGAGCATTGCAGAGTTCGTCGTGCTCCGCTGGTTAATTATATATTATATAGCGATGATGCCATGTCGTTGACGGCCAGCTACATGACATGATGATCGATCAACGTAGGGAATTAGTGGAGCAGTACATTAATTAATTCTGTCCAATCCGTGCACCATACTAGTGGAGTAGTAGCTTGCTTGCTGCAAGAGTACGTACGCATGTCTGCAGGCTCCAGGAATCTTAGTTAATTAATATGCTAATCTCGTGCATCTATCAGAAATCCACATCTCTCCATCCAAGCACCAATGCAGTCATTGCTTGCTGCGACAAGAACATACTCCAAAATCGTGAGGAATTCGCATGCATTTACCAGAGACGAAACAGTGAACCACCAACGGAAATCTACGGGAAAAAAATCCTGAGGAAAAAGAAAGAGAGAAAGAAGGTAGACAAAGCGAAGTGAGAGAAGCAAGGAACGGACAACCGGTTCTTCCTAGCGCCGGTTAAATCATCGCCAGCATATCATTGTCGTCATCACACTAACTAGCACGAGAAAAATGTACAAGCACGGCGAATCTTGGAGCTGGATCATGCCGGCGGCGACGAGCCGCCTGCCGCGGAGACGGACGAGAGGGCCTGCGCGAGCGCGGTCATGGCGCGCACCTGCATCTCCAGCGCCGCAATGTAGTCCGACGCCTCGGCGAGGAGCGCCGGGAACGGCAGCTTCCGGCAGCCGGGCACCAGCCGCCCCAGCACATTCGCCTTCCTCGCCAGCGCCGGCTGCCCGGAGCTCGAGCTGGAGCTCGCGGCCGGCGGGGGCAAGGCCGGGGCGCGGGGGCGCACGTGGAGCGCGCGGCGGCGGCGGCAGGCGCGGGAGGCGAGGATGGCGCGGCTCCACCGCGAGCGCCCGCGGGCGGCGACGGCGAGCGCGCGGTCGGCCGCGTCGCGCACCTCGCGGCCGCGCGCCGGGCTGCCCCGGCGCGGACGAGGCGCAGCGCGTCGAAGAGCTTGGACGAGTAGATCTCGTGCTCCCGGCGCGTCCGCCATCTCGATGGCGGGTGCGGCTCTGCGTCGCCGGCGGCGGCGGCGGCGGAATCCCTCTTGCGCTTGCGGTCCCTCTCATCTGCCGCCGTCGAGTTAGACGAGGACGCCATTGTGACGTGGCCGGCCAGCCTGCCGGGGAGTTGGTTTGTTGTTTTGTTTAGGTGGCGAGGCGTGGAGGCTGCTCAGTTTGTAGAGTCCGGAGCTGGGAAATATAAAGCCATGAAATTATATTAATTAGCCTTTGTGATTTCTGTGCTTGTTTTCTTTTTCTTGCCTTTGCATGGGTGACACTAGCTAGAGCTAGACTGGGCGTACGTAGTTGTGGGTTACCGTGGTTCGTGTCCTCCTCAATGAATTGGCACTACGTACACCGGTACTACCGTATCGTGTTTTCATCGACCGGCTACTTGTAACACAGCAATTTTACACGCAAATCCTTCAAAATTAATCTAACTATAGGTGATGATCGGTTCGGCTGAAAAGCTCATAGCTTATAGTTGAAAAACACAGTATTTATTTGAAAAAGCATTATGGCGATGAGGCTTATTTAGCATAATTAAATTTAAAAAAAATTTAAAATATAAAAAATATGTTAGCCCATTATGTATAATACAAACAAATACGGGAAAAAAGAACCGACAAAAAAGCTCAACAAAAAGCCAAAAGTTCAGAAAAAGACGAAACTTATGAATAGTGAAAAATAAGCCGGGTCAGAAGTCAGAAGTCGAAGCCAAATTGATCAGGGATATATATATGTAATGTTCCAGATGATTGGAGACTGGCATATAGGATGGGATTACTCGTTGGATCTACAGCTCCTAGGTAGCTAGCTAGAGGGGTACTAAAACCGACAGGCGCAGCTTGTACATTCTTTTCTCTCCATACATACTTTGGTGGTGCCAAGGGCGTACGTACGTAGGCTAATGGGTGGGCGGGGGGGCGTCGTGGTGTGTTTGTGTCAGGGCGCGAGTGATCCAGCGCGACAATGGCCATCATTAGCCACTATAGGGAATTTGCTACATACCAACCATGTTCGTTCCTCATGGGCGCTACTAACATGGAGCCAGCCAGGCCAGGGAACCTCACCTCAGCTCAGCTCACATGGAGTGTACGCACATCGCACCATGCACCACCTTACTTCCAAATACGATTCATTCCACCGGGCCTGTTTTATTCACATATAATTTTAACCAATATAAATAAAATCGTTATAGTATATATTATAATAAATTTATAGATTTTATTTTAAAAATATTTTATTTAAAAGTTAATTAATAAAAAAATCAGTTATTTAGTCATCTTGTTCCCTAGCTTCTTCCTCCTCTCCTTCTCCTCTCCCGTTCTCCCCGGCGGCTGCCAACTACACCAACAAGGTCAAAAAAGAGAAATCCTCTCGGTAAGAGTAAAATGCAAATGCTGATAGCTAAAGCAAAGCAGGGTTCACACAGAACTGGATCCTCCCTTATGACTTTGCTTTTTAGCCATCCGATAAAATGCAAATGCTGATATCGATTTAGATGCTGTAGTAAAGATGACGTGCCTTGGTACCGTAGCATCTTTGCTATTGCATCCGAGTCATTCTTTTTACATCTGACGGTTGAGAATCTCTCAAAGTTGCATGGACTATGCTTCACGAAGAAGCTGGAGGATATCAATCCGGTTCATCCGCAGCTACCATTTGAAATGCTGCTATTATTTATTTTTTTTTGGCATGTTTGAGTTGAAAAAATACTACTAATTGGTTGGTTGGTCGCTGGATTGCTCCAGCGCCGACGCATGCAGGAACAGCCACGTTCTTGATGTCGCCTTTGATTGCTGATGACCAGTGCTTACTACCAATGGGTCTAGCTCCTCACAATCACATATGTGCAGTGTGCATGCCACCTACAAATTAAACAGCAATGCAAAAATATTGAATTCAAGGACACTTGTTGTTGTTGGAGATGAGAAGCTGGGTACACAACAAAAGGTGACATCGCGTGGCTATCTATTTTCTGTTCATTGCAAAGCATGTTGAACACTAAAAGAACCCTGGCACAGGCTTAACCATGCTGACCAGATAGTGCATGCTGTTCTGATTTCAATCATGTAAACAGCGAGCCGACGAGAGGCAATGGCGACGCATGCAGGTAGCTAGGATTAGGATCATGGAGCATGGATCGAATACAGATAAAACCATTGCGTGGCTCCAGTCCACTGCGCACTGTGCTGTGCTGGCTTGCAGGTTTCAGGTCGTTCAGGAGATGGCAGCTGACGCCTGCGTCGCGAGGTGGAAGGAAACCTCTTTGTGGATGCCAGCAATGCCGCGCCAGGTGAATGCTGTACGGGCATTTACACATGCTTCAGAGGCTTTCCCAGGCTTCAGGCTCTTCCAGCAGCCCAACTGGAGAGAATCTAACCTGGCACATCCAAATTTTACCACCACACTAATATAAAAAAAAAACTCTCTGCACTTTCCCAGCTCTAGATTAACAGACAGAACCAATAATCATCTCGACAATGCATGCATAGCTTAGTCCATGTGGATCTACAGGTCGAGCGAACAGAGACAGCTGCTGGCAATTGCAAATCTCATTGGACTCCGACGCTAACCGTCCATCCATTCATCGATGGTGGAGCCTGCCTGGCATATGTGCCGCCTAGACAGCCTCACGACGCGCCTTGTCCGTCCCAGACTCGCACAGATGCATGGGCCAAAGCCTAAAATACTGTTGGTTTTTTTTTATTACCAAAAGCCTAAAATATTGGGCATTTTCGCAAAACAGGAGCTAGTCCTCGCTATTCAGGCACATGGCTGTTCCAGGCCTTAATTCAACATAAACATATGGATCATGAGCGTGACAGGACATGACCATCTTCCAATTGGTTATGAGGCCCACTAAACGTAAGTAGGTAACATAAGTAGTAGAGTAGCTGCTGTAAAATAAGAGACATTAGTGGCTTGGTACATAATCTTGGTCTCCTGTCTTCCAAAAAAAAAAAAGAGCTAATCTTGCTCGCCTTGGCCGTGGTAACAATCAGAATTAAGGGGGGCAACATAATCTCTGGATCTGTCTAAAGAAGCCAACGTCAGAAGTATAGTACGTTTGCTCATATTTTTTAATTGACATCTAAGACCATTCCACTAACTGAGATACAGAATGTCCCATGGCCAGGGTTTCAAAAACTGGTAGCTGAACAGATATGAATGAGTGGCAAAATGGTTCCTAGCAATCAAACAGTAATTGCTCTGCTACCTTACAGGAGCGGGACAGTCTAGTGTTCTAAAGGTGGATATGGAAGTCATCATTCATTAACAAGCAAGTTTTTTTTGGGAGGGACAAAAACCAAGCCAGTTTCTATTAGAACTCAGACAGACTTGACCTTTTGAAATCGATTTTATCATTTCATGTGTAATAAAAATGTACTTGAAATTCTGTGTTAAAATCCAAGCATGCCAATAGTAATTAGATATAAATTCATGATAATATGCCAGTGACTGGATATGCATGCATGAATGAATTAACCCGAAGCCCCGTGTACGTGTAAATTTTTTTCTCCAGAAACTACAGCTTGAGCTCTAATACCAACTATAACGCCCTAGGGTCCAAACCGGCTCGAACCTAACCATATTCTGGATAGGCCACGCACACGTAGCAACCCGCTTGCACTTTTGTCCTCGCTTCGCGTAAAACGGTTAACCGGGGGTGCTACCATTGGAACTCTTAGGCTTATATGTAAGTGCTTATCAAGGTAAACTAGCAAATGTGGGACTAACCCAGAAATTCATGTGCGCACACACATAGGCCAACATGGGTCGGAGTGTCACAATATAATACATAAAGTCATCAATTGACACAACTAATCCATATAATGCACCAAGCAAAATGTATGTAACGAAACCATTGATCCTAATCTAGAACCAAACAATAAACCTTTTTGCACACAAGCAACAACATAGGTCAAACCAAACTTTTACCATAAGTCAAAATCCCACAATACTAACCTCAACTGAAACTACACATGTCTGTTGGTCTCCCGAAAAATCTTAAACTCCGCAATCTCTTTAAACCAAAAATTAATTACTCGTCACAATCATAGGGTGAGCTGATTCAAGAATCCAGCCAACACATGTCAACCCCCACTAATTGGAGAACCGATCAACTGATTGCTCCAATTTAGCTTCTTGGTACATGCATGTGAAAGGCTAATTAGTGAGACGATACAAATTTTTAATCTGGGTTATGACATTTGGAGCAGCAAAGTCAAGAATAGATAGATGTCATGCACATGCAGGTCACTACATTTGCAATGTAAGGTACTTCGAATTAGCAAATTAACGAGGAAATCAGTTGTAAGGTGGTGATCATTTGAGCTTTTTTTTTTGTGGTTTATGGCTAAAAACACTGTAGTTGGCTGAAAAAACACTGTAGCTGACAGAGACTTATTTAGCATAATTAAATTTAAAAAAATTTAAAAAAATTAAAAAATATGTTAGCCCATTACGTATAATACAAACAAATACGGGAAAAAGGACCGGCAAAAAAGCTCAACAAAAAACCAAAAGTTTAGAAAAAGATGAAATTTATGAATAGTGAAAAATAAACCGGAAGCTAAAAGCTAAAGCCAAAATGATCACAATCTAATCTTAGTGATTTTTAGACTAGCAAATTTCATGACAACTATAATACGGAGTCGTCCGGCGCCTAGCAATCAGTCATCAATGAACTAGCAATACGGCAATATGTAAATATAAATATACTGAAATCAATCACGCACGGGATGAAAAGGATAGAAACTTAGGCAGGAGCTTTTGGCATTTTTTTTTTTGCTTCCGGCTTATTTAAGCTAGAAGACATCTAGAACGCGTCAGTTTCTAATTTCTATTTATTTTAGTTTTTTTATTTTTTTTATATTGTCTGTGATGATATAACATTTTTTTTATTTTTTTAATTGAATAATTTAAAAAAACTAACAGACGTTACAGTACAATTTTAGCCAAAAGCTAACAACCACAGCTATAATCTTAAGCTCTTTAGAACGGGCTTGAGTCTCCACTGCAAATTTAGTGCAAGTTTCCTGCATGTCAGAAAGGAACCATAGCAGATCGATCACGCTGACAGTTATGTCTGAAACCAATGATCTTGAAACTGAAGACGCCATATAACCAAAGCTTGCACAAGAAGGTTGGCAACAGAAGCTGATGGCAGGTAACGAGTGCCAGAGGTTACCGATGCAACTTGGCGAAACATTGCATACACGAGCCAAGTGCTGCAAATGAAACATGTTGTGGAATCGCAGGAGGAGGTGGCTCAGAGCTCGACGAGGAAGTGGCTGTTGATTTGTGATCCAAATTCTATACATTAGGCCAGCTTCTGGACGGAGCGTAGCGGAGGCCCGTCGCCGGAGGCTTAGGGCCGGCCCATTGTGCAAGGCCCGTGCACCCAGGGGCGCCTGGGGGTGCGGGGGGGGGGGCGAAGCCCCCCGCGGTTTGGATTCTAGTCGAATTAGGGTTTCCCTGTTATATATATTCCCTGTAAGCCGCCGTTTGGGATATGAGATTAGAGTTGTAAATCCCCGGCATTGTAACCTCACCCGATATAGTGAAGATTGTTCTTGGTGGCGCGCCGTGGTTTTTTCCCTCTCGCATTGGGAGGGTTTTCCACGTTAAAATCTCGTGTCTCTCTGCGATTGATCTTGTTTACTTCGTCGTTCCTCCGCCGTCGCGTGTAACAGTGGCCGGCGACCGCGCAGCTGGTCCGGTGGTGCTGGGGTGTTGGAAATACGCGCGAATCAACGCACCACGCGTGCATGCACACGGCCGAGCCAAAGGGCCTGTTCGTTTTAGCTGCGGTTTATGATTTTTGATGCGGTTTATAGTTTTTAGGTTGTGCGTACGAGATCATAGAGTAACATAAACTCTCGTTTGATTTTTGTTGATATAAATGAAGTCCGTATAGTATATACTGTAATTAACTAATAGATCCTATCTTGAAAAGATGCTCTGTTTAAAAACTAGTTATTATAGAAAAATTAAAAAACAGTTTTTGGAACGCGAAAATACAAGACCGGAAAGCGCTCTCTTGAAAGCTGGAAGCCGCGGGCAGCTGCCTGCTCGGATGCCATTTGAGCTGCCTTTTCAGGGCCCCATTTGGGCTGGCTGGAACTCCAAGCAGGCCGGACGTACAGAGATGCTTCCTCCTCCCCTCTTTCAAGAAGGAAGCAGCAGCAACGTTGCACTCTGTCTTTTCCTCCTCGTCTACAGCATTGTTATGGGCTCCCCCTGTACGTAAACTGATAAGCTTGTTTCGCTTCCTAGTTTAACGCAAAGCAGGTCTCCTGCGCACCGTTCAGAAAAATATACAACGGATAGTGTTATCAACGCGGCGCTGGCCGGCTATGCATCGAAATAAGCAAAAGACCAGCTCAGCTCGGATACACCACGTACGTACATTGGCTTCAAATCAAGCAAAAGCAACTCACATTGGCAGGCAAGAATAGCCCTGCTCTGCCCACGGCCAAGCAGCACAAGAAATATATAGAGCATAAGCTCTACATTGGTAGTCTTGGTAACCGTACTCTGCCCGGATCGCGTCGATCAGCATAAGCTGCAGGCAGTATTGGTACTCTCGTCTCCTCGTTGTACTCTGGTATTACCGTACCCGTGGTCTTGGTCGCGGATAAGATAGAGCGATCGTATTGGTTTTCTTGGATACCGTCAGATCCAAACAACACCGCCAAAATGCAATCGGACACGTGGTCTGCCGGGAGGACTTTTTTAAACGGCTTTCAGAGTGGTCGTACTTTCAGCCGACTTATGTTTATACAGACTACAGTAACTAACTTTTAAATGGTACATTTTTAATACGATGTTAATAAAAAGATTATAGTAAGAATATGCTTAGTTTAGCTGTACCGGCTATAATCACATGCGACCATTTCCCTCTACGTATTGGCTCTCACGAACAACTATAATTTAAAATTTAAACCATAAACTACAAGCAATAGCCTAAGGGCATGTTTGGCAAGCAACAAGCCGGCCGGCTTTTGGCTTTTGCTACAGTACCTAACTTTCAAACGGAGTATTTTTTCAAAACGGGGTCTACAAGTTAAACGTTATACATGTTAAAAGTCCAACATCTGTACCAGTCAAAATTGTAAGTGAGTATCGATCTCTTCGTAATCTGTACCGTAAACAGCCAAAATTCAAAAATTTCAGTCAAAAGCCATAAGCCGCAGCCAAAACAAACAGACCCTAAAATAATCCACCCTATGGTGTGCTTTGGCCAAACCCTAGGATGTCATCGAGGTGCAGATGTGGCGCGAAAAGAATTTTGCACGTCCGGTGATCAGCAACGGCTGCTCCGCTCTGGCGATGTGGGCCATTAGCACAAAGAGAATGCGCGACTACGTGGCAGGTAACATGATTGATGGAAAAATCGTATAGAACCTGGTCTTTTGGGCCATCAACTTGGACCCTCTTCAAACCATGCCATGTGGCAGGGCACTGCTCTCAAAGCCCTATCCTATTAACCAACTTCCTCACCAACCCATACCTTCTTTCACCTTTCCATCGGCAAAATAATGGCACAAGCCACCGCACTGATGACGTCGATGTGGTTGCCGGCGGTTCCTCACCATAGTCGACACAGTGTTACAACCGAGATTGGTGGGTCGACGCCGAGGGTAGCGTGGCACGCAACATCAGCACCAAAGTGTTCCTCAGCGTCGTCCACGTTGCAGCAATGATGCCAGGGGTAGAGATCAAAACATACTTATCAATACCGTACCGATACCGGTTGGTATATACCACTTCGTCACCTAAAACGGTACAAATTAGCCTGCTTTCTGTACCGCCTTCTATACCGATCAATTGTTTGACACGAGAAATCTCTCACGGATTTCTTTCTGTGGGGTATAAGGTGCAGACGTGCAGTGTACTAAAGTACATAATAAATAAATAAACACAAGAAAAGATAGAGAAACATAAGTTCTCTTTATGCTTTGGTGAGTGAAAGAAGGAACAAAGATGTACAAAATGCCAACTATGAATATTGTGGTTGACAGGGTGGGAATGTATCAACAGAGATCCTCACTTTGTTCGATCAGTAAGCATATAGCTATACATCAAGGAGATGCCTATGGTTTACTAAGACTTCCAATTGAAAAGTTTTGTGAAATTGATCCACATCAGTGCCACACTCCACATAGATGAAACTCAGTCATGGGTAGCATGTTGAGTTTCTTCCCTCCCCCAAGTTTTAATCATTGCTTCTTCATGTGTGGCTTGTTAATGTCACTATCCGAGGCTGAGGCGAAGGAGGTGGCACGGCGACGACTGCAGCGTGCCTGGTGGATGTGGAGGCACTAGCTCTGGCTGATCATGCTCGTGGATCTCATGCTCCTCTACGTGCTCTTTGTCGCCTGGCTTGCCGTGTGCAAGGGATTGAGCTGCACTGTCTGGTTAATAGGTAAAAAAATAACTTCTCTAATTGACGTGATTTATCTTTTTTTCACTTTTATTGGTCTTGATGTAGAGTGTTAAGCTAGTTAAGCAAAACAAAGGACTTCTTTATTCGGTCGCCAGTCAGTCATCACTAAGAAGAGAACTTAAAAAGGCTAATAAAGAGTTTTGAAGAATAGTAGACTCTCTCCCTTCTCTCTCCATGATCCTCCATTGATTTCATTGTGAGAGTCATCCCTGGACCTTTTTTGCCTGACAAAGATGCAGCATGTTCCATTTTCAGACAATTGCTTTAGTCTTGTCCAAATATTTTTCCATGCACCATTTACTGGATATGTGAACTAGAATGCTTCTGATGTTATTCTTGATTCCTTTTATCTAAAAGTATCTGGGCTTAGGAAGATTGAGTATTAGTATATGTTGAAACATCGTGATCTCATATGCACCGAGTTAGTCACTACTGCTAATTTTGGTTTTGGTACAACTTGTTAAGGCTTGAAATTGGCTATATATAAGTAGAAACTTACTGGTGCGAATATGAAGTACGGTGTGGACGTTGAGCTATTCCGTATTGACATGTCATGTTTTGCTTGACATGTGTGTGAAAGAAAAATTATAATTATTTATTGTATGTTCTACATGCATGTCTCACCTTCTTTTAGAACTCCATTGCAACGCACAGGCATTTTACTAGTATGTGTGTATATACACATATATGTATGGATACTTAAAATATATATTATTATGCTAAAGTCTGAAACAGTAAATCGGTATGACTCGACACCGGAACGTATCATTTCAAAAGCTAAATAGGTATGATGACCGAAATGGTATCTGAATGTACCATTTCAAATGCCGCCGGCATCACAGTGTGATATGGGCGATACCATGGGGTTTCTCACCTCCGTCGATGCCCCTGCGGCGTAACCACCAAGGTCGATGGGCCGTTGTGCCTTAGCCAATCTTGGACCCTTCGTGGAAGCTCTATAGAGCTCTGGCTTCTTGCCATGGACGGCATCTCTAAGTTCAGACCGAACATGACGATTTCCTATTTAATTAGTCTCTGCCTGGTTGTACGCTTCATTGGGCGTTTGTTCGTAATGCCCCTGAAGTTCTTGCGCTCAAGTAGCAATCAAATTGGCTACCGATGCCATGGAAAACGAAAAGATTTATTCACATATAGATCTGTCTGATTTCGCGGTAGTTGTGTTGCTTTGGGGATAGATAGAAAGGGAAGAAGACGGAGCATTAGTGGGGAAGTTAGGTTTGATTTTAAACGGCTTTAGCTTTTAGTCGTTTTTTGTTTTCGGCTTATGTAAGTCTGAAACCACTTAGAACTTTTGGTTTCTGATTTTGATTTTTTTTTTGGTCCTATGTATTACCTTATGACGGTTTTTTTTAAATTTTGTGTTTAATTAATTGACTGCGACACCGATGGGCCAGGCACACGTCGAACAGGAGCACATGGTTCGGAATTAACCACCACCCTGCCTCCGCCTGGTGTGCGAGCGTGTGTTTGCGACAAATCATGCGCGGCGGACATGTAATTCGTGCATGCTGCGCTGGGGATTTTTGTGCTGTCCACGACAGACCAAAACACAAAGGATCAAGTATTATATATATGTATCTTTCATACAAATTCAAGCATATATCTGGCTCGCCAAAATAGCACACACACAGACAACAGCTGAGTTATGTAGCCCTGCACACACAACAAGCTCATCATCCCGACCGACCACGTCATTATTACTCTCTTAATTAAGTAGACTATGTATATAATGAGTTAAGGAGGAGTATTTATTGTATAACGGCAAAATCAAACACACGTCGGCCTCACGCATGCCTGCATGCCATGCACCGAGCTAGCTAGCTGACTCGCGCGCGCCTTACAGCCCGCCACCGATGCCACCGCCGGCGCCCCCGCCAAACCCTCCACCACCACCAGCTCCGCCGCCGACGCCACCACCAAAGCCGCCTCCTGCTCCGCCACCCGCACCTCCGCCAAAGCCACCGCCCTTGCCTCCTCCGAAGCCACCGCCGGCTCCTCCACCTGCTCCACCGCCTTCGCCTACACCACCACCGAAACCGCCGCCCTTGCCTCCGCCAAAACCACCGCCAACTCCTGCGCCTCCGCCTTCGCCCGCGCCACCGCCGAGCCCTCCTCCTCCACCCGCGCCACCGCCGAGTCCACCCCCTCCATCGGCACCGCCTCCTGCACCACCTCCAAGGCCACCGCCTCCACCCACGCCCCCTCCAAGGCCACCACCGGCACCACCTCCCGCGCCACCACCGAGCCCACCGCCTCCACCGGCACCACCTCCCGCGCCACCACCGAGCCCACCGCCTCCACCGGTACCACCTCCCGCGCCACCACCGAGCCCACCGCCTCCACCGGCACCACCTCCCGCGCCACCACCGAGCCCACCGCCTCCACCTCCACCTAGACCACCACCTTTGCCACCTCCAAGTCCACCACCATGTCCACCACCAAGACCACCACCAGCACCGCCGCCTCCACCAGCACCACCGCCTCCTCCGAGACCACCACCTCCACCTAAGCCGCCACCTTTCCCGCCACCGAACCCACCTCCAATGCCGCCGCCATGTCCGATCCCTCCACCAAGGCCACCACCAGCACCACTGCCTCCACCTAAACCGCCACCGAACCCACCTCCAATCCCGCCACCATGTCCGCCTTCTCCTCCAAGACCACCACCTTTACCACCTCCAAACCCAATCCCAACGCCACCACCATGCCCAAGCCCCCCACCAAAGCCACCTCCGCCACCGAAGCCGCCGCCACCGCCTAAGCCGTCCTTCTCCAAGAAACGTGCTTCGGCAGCCACCCCAAGAGTCACCACCACGGCCAATGCCGCGAAGCCCACAGCCCACACGCGCCTCCCCATTGCTTAGCTACTCCAAGCTTACTAGGCACCGCTGCTCTGGAGCTGAACCGAGAGGGTGCAGCCCTTTATATAGTGAAGCAGCTGGTGCACCTCGCGGATGCAGTGGAGTAAATGCAGTTGGTTGGGGCGCTAGCTCTCGAGTCTCGCCTCGCTGATCTGCGAGGGTGAGATGGGCACGACACAGCTAGCTAGCTAGCTAGGGAGGCGGTGACGAGGAGGGCCGACACAGTAGCATGATCGAGCAGGGATCGATGGGCCCCGCCGCGCTTGCCGCGGCAGCGCGTGACAGAGGGGGAGGCCGCGGAAGTCGCCCGTCGATTTGACGGGTGAGGGCGAGGCGGTCTGCCCGGCCGGCGTGGAAGTTCCGATGGCGACTACTCATGTATCTGGCTGGAATGCATGGATTGGTGGCGCCGGTGTACGCATTTATGCTCACGCGCTAGCTCCGTAGCTCGCTCGTCTGCTCAGCTAACTGCGCGTCTGATCAGGGGCGGCTGCATTTACACAAACAATGTAACAGCCTGTGGCTGTATACAAACTGGAACGCCCTTATTTCTGAACCCTAGTAATCCCTATAACTATCTACAACAGTTTAGTTACAGAGTATTATATATAAGTATGCACCAAATCAATACATACTTACAATAAAAGAGTCAAACTTTATTACAGAAGTACGACTTAACAGCCAAGTTTGAACGCAGTGAACGTACAAGCCTAAAATTATCTTATATCACAAAAGAAATACCTTACATGCGTACTTGAGCGAGGTTAAAACCTAAAACTACTGATGTCAATGCAGTAGCAAGCGTAGCAAGTTGCATGCTTAGGTTACAGCTGACCACGAATTCAAGTCCACTGCTCACCATTGATAGCGTGCATATACTTTCAGTACTCCATCGATGCATGTGTTGCTTTTAATGTTTCATCTTTCCTCGCGAACCGACATACAGCTATCCAGTGGAAGGAAGCTAGTATGAGACTACGCATAAGAAAAAGCTGCATGCCACTTAATTGCACGAAAGCAAACACAGGCACAAGGCAATCTCAGCACATGGCGATGCTGTTGCGTCCTTGCAGCGCACCCTCTCGTAGCATGTCATGGCAGGGCAGATATTTCGTCCTCCTCTCGCCACTGAAACCAGATGGTGCTCACATATGTAATATACGTATTAACACATCGCGTACCATAGCATGGCACTGACGCATTCACAGATCGTTATGCAGAAAGGTCCTGAAATCCGAAGGGCTAGAATACAAGCCCCATCAAACTCATGCAACATTTACATTCTTCAGATACAAAAATCGAAATCGGGGATTACATTGTTAATTTCAATCCGTAGCTCGCTCGTCTGCTCAACTAACTGCGCGTCTGATCAGGGGGGCGGCTTCATGTATACAAACAATGTAACTTTCTGTATACAAACAATGTACATGTAGTGCGTGAGATGATGGTTTGAACTCACTTCTGCATGTTCTCAGAGAGAGGAACTCACCTCTGAATGCCTGAACGAACAAACTGACGACCATTCTGTGAAAGCCCAAATGAAGCAGGCATGTTAATTAGTAATTCATCTGATGATCTGCAGCGCATTGATGTGTTCTTCGTGCACATTTTTTGCCCCGAATCTAGACACGAGGAAGTAGTCCAGCTAAAATATGCGAAGAAAGTGCAGGTCTGGAGCTGTACGTAGTGGGTCATCAAGGGTGTGTTTGGTTGCCTGAAGCTCCTTCGTCCTGGCTGGGTGGATCCGTATAATCTGAGAAAGAGCCTGTTTGGTTGCTTGTATGAGTGGATACAGCCTGCATGAGCGGATGCAAAAATACGCCATCATCCTGGATGGGTGGATACGTTCAAAATGAGCTTCACTGGCCATCCTGGATGGGTTGATGTAGTATATCTTATACGGTCTCACGTATCAGTCTCTCAGGTTTGGTAGACTGCATCCGCTCATACAAGCAACCAAACAGCATCTCAGTTTTTTTGCATCCGCTCATACAATCTCACCAAACATCTTCTTTTTCTGAAATACGATTCCACTTAGTCTGCATCCATTCAGTCAGCATATACAATACAACCTCCATCCACGAAACAAACACACCCAAGTAGTAGTAGTAGTGTTTATCGGAGTAGCTTTGGCAACAACTTTTAGAGCGTACCAAGTCGCATGCTTGGGTTGGCAGCTGACCACGGATTCCACTCCACCGTTCACCATTGATAGCGTGCATATACTTTCAGTACACCATCGATGCATCTTTCCTCGCGTACCAACTGAACGGAACTGTGTCTCGCCAATTAATAGATCATTAGTTCCAGAACGATGCTGAGACATACAGCTATCTATCCAGTGAAAGGAGCTAGTATTGCCCGAAAGCAAACACAGGCACAGGGCATTTAATCTCAGCACATGGCGATGTCATGTCATGGCGTCCTTGCGGCTCACCCTCTTGTGGCATGTCTTGGCAGGGCAGATATACTAGTATACAGGGCGCTTACATTCAGACAAATGCTACCGAGCTCTTATCCTAAACCCCACCAAACTAGTGGTGGAGATTACAATCAAAAGGCTCTAGATCACCGACGGGAACATCATAAGAGCAGATCGACAGTACATTGAACTAAACTCTTTGCATCCGCTCATTGGCTTTTCCTTGTGGTGCTTGCAGGTGAATTCTGCTCTGAAATCATCCTCAACAAATTCCCAAGGGACCGCAACCTGTCCCACACACTAACGCCGTAGAGAGTTTCAACAAGCAACTCCTGGAATTCAAATCCATTCTCGGAGACAGGGTACTGCGAAATGATCAGAAGCTGAGTATCAGAACCACCACAAGTAAACCGTGAAAGCTTAGACTATTTATCTGGGGAAGTAGTAGACCTGAATAGGTTTCGGGATCGTTGTTTTAACATACGGCCACCATCTGTCTTCCACAACTGCCTTAACAAGGCAGCAAGCCCGCAACCCTTCGACACCAGCAAATCTCCCAAATCCACTTTCTTTAACACCACCAAATGGCAAAGACTGCACCGAGAAATAGAAGTAAGCCTACTTGCACTGGCAGGATAGCAGAAAGCAATGAAGAAACAATATAGGCCTCCAATAATACGACGAATATAACACCAAATACTACACAATAAGCGTGTGTACCACAAGGAATTTTTTATAATTAAAGATTATGATCCCGGTGCTATGCTTCAGTTTTGTGTCAACTATTACAAAGGACAACACAAACTAGATAGTGGTACCTACTTGACACATATAACTTGAAGCAAAATCATTGATTGCTGCAACACCACAGTGTAGCTGGGATGCTATTTTGATGGCACGCTTCTGGTTGCCGGAAAACACGGCGCAACCCAGACCATATTTTGAGTCATTTGCAAGTTCGATAACCTCTTCATCAGAACTGAATTTCATGATTGGTAGGATTGGTCCAAATGCCTGTTGATCAGCAAGGAACAGTGGTAAGAATAACATCATTAGTACCAAAGGATATCATCCATTGCCTCCAGCCTACCTCTTCTTGCATAATTTTCATTGTATGATTAACATTCACCAGAACAGTTGGAGGAAAGAATTGATCAACTGCGTCTTCACCCAGATCGCCAAAGCTCCCTCTGCCAGCAATTTCAGCACCTTTATCAAGAGCATCGTTAACAAGATTCTGAAGTTTCTCAGAGTGCTCTATCATACAAATTGCACCCATATCATATCTGCCAGATAAAGGGGGGCCCTAGAAAAAAAGGGGAAAATGAGGAGGCAAATCATAAGATAAGTACCACCGCAAGATTATCAACATTAACTCTCTTTTTTAAAAAAATTTTGATGTATTGACAGTTGACACTCAAAGGTGCTTACTATTACACCCTTAGGAGTTAGGGTATGTTAAAATTAATTAGTTCCATATATTAAATTAAGATTAGTTCTAAACTGACGAACATTGGAACATTCGGTGTGGTGGAACTGAAAAACAATACACATTATGTAACTGAAAAGGTTAGCAATGTGAAAAATATACCGATAGGGTTAAGTGTGAATGTACAAATTAGCATTTGTATGACATAACAATATCCACGAGTAACTAAAAAAAGAGAAGAATACAAAATTAGCAACCGAAGGTGTAATCTTGTGGTCAAACTCAAACTCAAAAGGTGAGGCAATAAAAAATTGGCACATGGCTACTGACTGCAAAATACAGCTTTGTGTACTTACAACGGATATAGATTTGATTATCTTAACTACTTGAGAAACAAAGGTGGAATAGATATCCTTGTGAACATAAAATCTTTCAGCACCGGCACAGTTTTGACCACTCGATTGCAGAGCAGCTCTGACAGCAACTTGAACAACCTTCAAATGGGAAAAGGCATAGGTTAGTTGCGGAACACTTCCAGAAAACATGCTGCTCAGACTAAATAGTGCATTGTTGAAGAAAACATTATGCTCATGAAATATGCAACATAAAACTACCCTTACATTGGGTAAATCTACATCTTCGCACACAATAAATGCATCTTTACCACCAAGCTCCAGAGTTACAGGTATTAATGTCTCCGATGCTCTTTGCATGATCTGTGATAAGCATTAAAACTGAAGGCATTAGAGCATAGGAAAATAAGAGAGGACGGCAAAAACTTCAACTACAGACATAGAATAATTTTATTTTAACACTTATCCCAAGTTTACATAAAAGTACATGCTAGAAGATAGGTCCTGATTCCCTATACAAAATATATGCATGTTGCTTTGCCAAAAGAATATTGGTTTACTAGTTAACTGTCAGTGATCAGTTGATTAACTCTACCATAGAGCGGGATTAAGAAATCACTACTTCAGATGTGAGTTATACCATCCTTCCAACACCAGGTGATCCAACAAATATTATTTTGTCCACTGAGGATACAAGAGCTTGACCCGTTTCTGCATAACTAGAAACAAACAAGAAATACAGGTCAAGTAAGCCATGTGAGCAATTAGCCTGAACACTAAAAATGCAGAGCTACATTCATACCCAGTTATTATGTGAACAAGATTATCTGGTGCACCAACAGCTGAAAGAGCCGCTTGTATGATACGAAAATAAAAGCAGCCCGACCAGCTTGCATGCTCTGAAACCTGTAGGACATTTTACCAATCAGAATAATAAACATCATTTGAATAATTGTTAGCCTAGACCAACACATCTGATGAAAAGATGACTTTCAGAGGTCATAATGAAATTTAATCTTGCAGCAAAAAGGCAGTATACATGTGTTAGTCTACACTCTACAGACATTTGGCACTTTGGCTTAGCACAGGCACATCAAGAGATGTTAATGACAATCACAGTACAGCTTTGTTATGCTAATATGCTATGAGCAGCAAAACAGGATCAACCCAAGAAAGCTCAGATGAAAATTGTTCCTTGGTACATTTGAGAACTAAGGGTGCTTTCTCCTGGCCTACGGTTGTGCACTGTGCAATTTATTATTTCTTGAGAATTTTAGTAGGTTCACCTAAAAGGACAACAGCAAAAAATACAGCGCACAAATAATAGCCATCAAAGACTCAAAAGGTGATACATAATGCATGCAAGGCTTTGAGATCATCAAATAACAAAGTTTAATAGGTTGACCTACGAACCAATGACATGTCCATGACAACGATGTATAAGAAAACAGATTAGCAAGGTTGGATTGGCGGATTCGACCTCATAGTTTACATAAAGCATCCAAAAGTTCCCTATGGTATACTTAAGGTAGCGCATTTATATTCAGGTTGGGAACAAGACTATTCTGAGCAGCCAATAGAAGGTTATTCATAATTAGGGCCAAGCACCAGACATCAAGCAGATAACAAAACTAGTAACAAAAATTTAATGAAAAGTGTGCAAAGGATTAAAAGAATATTTCTTTTGCTTGGTCATGATTAACAACTTTATCTCTATATTAGAGAGCATTCATCTGATGGTTTACCTTTATAACTGCTGCATTACCAGAGAATACTGCAGCTAGCATTGGATTGAAAACATTGTGGAATGGGTAATTCCAAGACACAATTGCACCAATTACTCCAAGAGGGTAGAATTCAACTTTTGCTCTCTTGTGCAGCATTGATCTCCCACAAGACCTGAACAGCATTGAAAGCAAGTAAGGAGAATCCTCGTATTTAATTCTGATATGGATAAGGATAATAAAACAAGTACTTCACCTGGGAAAAAGAACTATTTAAGTAATTACTTCAGGTGTTACGAAAGAAATGACTTCAGCAACAGTGCGGCACTACATGGTTGCTAACTTTCTAGCTTATAGAATATTATTGCGTGCAGGAATGAAAAGGCTTATCTTCTATGCAGGAATTAATAGAAGTTGCAAGTCCAAGATCTGCAGAGTACTAACTATTTTCAGGTCGCAGTACATAGTCCCATTTTATTCAAGACCAGAATTTATTTGCTGTAAGCTTCCTAATTTCCAACGCACACACTTATTGGGCTACTAAACAATG
Organism: Dendrocalamus sinicus; assembly: GCA_036346575.1. Classification (NCBI taxonomy): domain Eukaryota; kingdom Viridiplantae; phylum Streptophyta; class Magnoliopsida; order Poales; family Poaceae; genus Dendrocalamus; species Dendrocalamus sinicus. Next base: position 401,587 of record CM070660.1, on the reverse strand, counting down.
CTAAACAGCCCATGTGTCGTTGCACATCATATGAATTAGTGTGTAGTCCAACAAAAGTTGCACATGCTACGCCCCTGTCTTTATGAAAATTGAAAGGTAATCATGATTTTATTTCTTTCACATAAGTGGTGAAAACAAAATTAAAGCTAACTTATTAATCATTGATACAATATACAAAGGCCCTAAGTTACTTTATCCATAATCCATCAAGTTGGGAGTATTTCTTGTAGCTAACCTGTATTCAGGTTTTAACCACTTTTCACCCTCATCCAAAAGCCAGGTAATCTTCTCACAGGTGGTCATTATCTCACCTAATGAAGCATCAACCATAGTCTTTCCAGTGTCCCGGGATGATATCCTACACAACATAAACAGTATTGACCCTCAGCTCTACCTTATGTCGGAAAGTGTGAACAAGTGAAGAGAAAAGAGGAGCCATTGATCAGGACTAAGTGAGCCCTCCATCAAGGGTTTGATACCCACTAAAAGAAAAAAGCACAAATCATTGGCATTTCAGTAATATAATCTAAAAGATAAGATACTGTTTTGAATTGTAACTATGTCCTTACTCGCAAATCAGATCCTGATTTTCAAGTATATACTTGAGAAGGATCCGAAGAAATTGACGTCTTTGCTTGAAGCTGCTTTTTGCCCATATCTTTTGTGCTTTCCTGGCTTGTGCAACATGCTCCTTGACCTAATTAGTCAAAGAATCAGTGACAATAAAATCCAAATAGAAAGTCACATTAATGAAATTCAAAATATCGAGGAAAATAAATAGCAAGCTTTATTTGCTCCTCAACCATTACTTCAGAAAATCAAAATCGATAAGGAAGGGTGAACTAGATCTCTAGTTAATAATGCAAAAGAGAACGACCAGATCAACAGAACCTATTAGGTTAAAGAGAAACTATCTATATCAAGCCAACAACATACCTCATTAAGAGTCAATGCAGGGAAGTATCCCAAGTATTTCATAGTTGCTGGTTCGTAGCATTGAACCTTGTCAGTCTGAGCTGGTTTCCCCTTCTTTGGTATCTGCAGCAGAGCATGAATTTAACATATTTTATTTCTCAAAGTGATTGATAAAACTCAATGAACTGAAAGTGAAAATAAAAGCCATTAAACCATGTGGTTCTCAGAATATCAGCTGCTGCTGCTGCCGCCACAACAGGCCACTTTGAGCCTTCAGTAGTTCAGCTGGAAGCAAATCACCACTGCTAAAAAAATGTGTCTAGTGCTTTTCAGAAACCTATATCAGCACAAATCAGACTCGAGCTACCCCACCAATGGTCCAATTCATAGACTATCAATAGCATTGTGTCCAAACGTCCAAGTATACAGTTCATTTACAGGCTATCATCTTCTTCCAGAATTGAACCATTTTGAGCCTTAGACCTAACCACATTGAAGATGGATTATGTCCCAAAAGTAAAATGGTCGATGTTTGTCAATCACTTGTACACCACATTTTTATGGGTTGCATTCCTAAATTTTACTAACCACAGCTTCAATTTGCACAGCCACTATCACAGCATTCACCAAAAAAGGACAACACTGTGTTACAGCATTCAAACATATCATGTCATGAAACCTAAATCAAACTAAAATTAATTTCCAGGTAACCACCAGCAGACACCTTCCAGGTTCCAGCTAGGCACTCAATCTACATGTTTCCACCAAAGTACAGCAGTTCAGCACTACATCAGATGTACTGGATGACCTCTGTTCTAAGAACTAGCCATATCAGCATGCTACAGCTTAATCCGCTACATTTCCATGTTGGTTGTAAAATAACCACGTTACACCAGTCAGTTCTGATACAACATCACACCATCCTTCACGCCAGTTGACACCTGAAAACTCAAAAACCAAATCAACAAGACTGAAGATCATGCAAACAGCATCGTTGCAAGGCTAGGTCACACCAAACCATGATCGGAGAAGCCAAAGCAAAACCCCATACCAACAGCAGGATCGCTGGAACACTCGCTCCATCAGATTGACTCACGCTAACAAAATGCATTGATCAAACAAACTAGTCAAGGCGCGCATGCATCTGATGCTTTTTAAGTGCTCCAGATCACCAAAACACACACACGGTTAACTAGAGCGTTGAATCAGCATTTGGATTGGATCATTATTTAGGGCCCAAATCAAGTGCAACAGCAATAGTTGGTCATCAAGAAAGTCGAGGGGGCCTTACGTAGATGAAGCTCTCCTCCTTGGTCTGGTTCGCGTCCTCCAACACTGCAACAAATCCGACCACAATAAACCGTCGGAAACCCCTAACAATCCCGCGGGGGGGTTAGAAAAGACTAGTAGGGGGGGAAGGGGGGCAGTACCATCGGAAGCGTCGACCTCGATGGAGGGGACGGTGGGCGGGATGAGGAAGAGGAGGACGCGGCAGAGCGCGTAGGCGGCGGCGAGCACGAGGAGCGGCCACCAGAACGCCATGGCGAGGCGAGGGCTACGGCTCGTGGTGGGAGCAGGTGTGAGTGCGGGTGCGCGCTCAGGAGGAGGAATGGCGAGATGGCATCGGAGGAGAAGAAACAAAAATAGGGGAAACGGGATCGGGAGTGGCTTCGCTTTGCTGCCTGCCTACTTTTAAATATTCGAGGAGTGGAGTGGGAGCGGCGACACGGGAGATGCCTGCTACTGCTCTAGAGTAGACCACACCCACTAGTCCGGGCTAGTCGCTCGCTCGGTCGGTTCCATCTTCCTCCAGGAGGAACCCAGTTCAAGTTTGAGGCCGGCCGGCTAGTGCTCCTACACTTCTTTTTTCTCATTGATTACAAGTAAGACGTACATCACCATTTACGTACACCACATAAGGAGTTTTTAGCACATATAATACTACTTGAATCCATATTTACAAAAACATCAATATACGCGTGGTATAAGTAAAAATAGTATTTTTTGCTGCTCGGCCACCGGGCGGGGACGCCGTAGAGCCAACACGTGCCCCCTGCCGCCCCTCCACCAAACGACATGTAATTAAGCCAGCTACTTAGCCGACTTAATTACCTGTCTAAACTACTACTTTATATGTTATGTTTGTTTGAATTTTTAAATATAGTAAATGAGCTCGAAAAATTATGAAATTTTATGTGCAGCCTCTTGACACAGCGTACTTTATTATGTAATTTTTGATAATTTTATCTGCTCTGAATGTTGCTCGAAAATTTGTAGAATTATGATATTTGTAGGAGCTGTTACATAGCAAACGAGCTCCAAAAATTACAAAATTTGATATGCAGCCTCCCGACACAGTCATCCTAATTATCTATTTTTAGAAATTTTATGTATTATGAATTTTTCTTGACTGATGCTGGCACGTCTGGGCCCACGCAGGTGGAGCGTCGTAACATTTTTTTTAAACAATCCCCTGGGTGGTGCAGCGTGCCTACCACGTGCCGTGTCAGCCATAGCTCAGCCCCGCCCCGCACAAAGATGGCCTGGCACGCGAGGACTCGGCCGTCGCCTGGGCCCCCGCACGCAGCTGCCACAATGCCACGTGTCAGGCCGTGCATCGTGGCCCTCCATGCGTTGTGGTTGTTGCACGCGTTAAAATGCTCCTAACAAGAGCCTTTCACTGGACAAGCCCATTTGTTCATCTGAAGCCAGAAGAAACCAAGATATGGAAATAAGAGAGGCCATGAAAGGAACTAATTTTTTTCGTACTGGAAAACCTCGCACAGAATCCTTCTGATACCTCACTAACATGTGGCTCAGCACTTAAAGGACCCACATGTCAGCTATATACTTGACGTTTTCTAAATATCTCCACCCGTAACGTAGCGAAGCAGTGGTTCAATTTCGAATACCCACCTCCTCTTCCTCTGCTTCCTTCCCTTGTACATCACTCCTAAATTTCTCCGACTCCTCCCCTCCCACCCACCACTGTCTCCCCTTGTGCCCCCATTCACCTTGGCTCCCCAATTCAAAAACCTAGGGCTCGAGGGGGACAGAGTTTGGATTGCAATGGTAGTGGCGGAGGCGGAGGACCACAACGGGAAGCCGGCAACACTGGTACCTACGCCGGACGGGAGCCAGCCAGTGGAGGAGCGCGGATTTGGTCAAGTTTCGGTCCATCTTCATTCAGGTGGAGAACCTATACCAGGTTGGTATGGATGATCACCCACACTCAGGAACGTGATTTTCAATTTTGGGTTGGTGAATTAAATGAGCATTGCATATCACTAATTATGATTAAATTAACATGACAAATTTGTAGCACATAAAATTCTAAAAAATTAGACAATTAGGACGATTGTGTCAGAAGACTGCATATAAATTTTTGTAATTTTGGAGCTTATTTGCTATATGTAACAACTCCTACAAATATCATAATCGTATAAATTTTTGAGCAACATTCAGAGTGGATAAAATTATCAAAAAAATTACACAATAAAGTATTGTGTCAGAAGACTGCACATAAAATTATATATTTTTTGAGCTTATTTACTATATTTAAAATTTTAAACAAATATGACATATAAAGTACTAATTTAGGCAGGTAATTAAGCCGGCTAATTAGCCAGCTTAATTACATGTAGTATGGTGGAGGGGCGGCAGGCCACCTGCCGCTTGGTGGCCAGGCGGTAGACGCACCCGCACGGTGGCCTGGCGGCAGGGGGCACATATCGGCTCTACGTTGTTGCCGCCAGTGAGCTGGCAGCAAAAAAGTTTATAAATGCATCCACATATTATAATGAAACAACTATGTCCTCATCACTTGAGAGTCCTAGCAAGTAGCTATATAGCATTTATCCACATGATTTGTTGAGTACGGTTGATTATACTCAGTCTTACTATAATTTCCACCACATCATATACCAGAAGAAGAAAGAATGTTGCAAGATTTCGTGTAGGGGTTACGATTACACTCAAGTGTTCCTGTGGAGTTTTCTTCGGTTTTTCTGAATGTAAATTAGATTTTGGGCTTGAACGCTTGTATTATTGCTAAAGTTGACCATTAGGTTATATTTTAATAAAATTAACTCCTTTAAAATATTCGTGAGTAGGCATGATACTCCTTCTGTCTACAACTGAACTCCTAGACTGTTGCGGATGGTTCAACATCGCCGTTCCAAAAAATAGGGGCATTACAAAGTGGTAACAAAGCAGGTTTGACTGTAGATTGTAGCCCTAAGTATACGGGACTAGGGGGCGCAGCGGTCGAGTAGGGTGGCAGCGCGCAGGAGATCGAAGGGAGATGGCAGGGAGCCCGGAGGCCGGTGCAGGGAGCCTGGAGGTGGAGCCGGACAGAGGCAGGATTGGAGGGGTCGGAGGAGGCGCAGGGGCCGGGGAGGAAAACGGTAGCGCCGGTCGTCGGAGGCCGTGCGTCGAGAAGGAACGGACGGGTGAGTGGGCGACGAAGATTGGCTAGAGAAACACGAGGGAAGGAAATGGGAGGGGGGAAATGGAGGAAGGAGGAGAGATGGGAGTAGATAAGGAATGGGATATGTGGCCAGGAGCACTCGGAGGAAAAAAGGTGTTAAGATATACCATCCCGGGAGCAGTCGGGCCGAGCCAAAGTGGTTCATGGAAACCAGGTCCAAATAAAACTTTCCAAATGATCATCCCATCCCGTGTATATCATGCCATGCGTGACTCCCCCAGCCCAACTCAGCCAGCCACAAGTAGGTTCTCCCCCAGCCAGGTGACAGCACGCGAGCTTGGGCCAACAGCACCCGTCTTCCCCCGGCCGGATGCACCGTCGTGTTCGCCGCAAACTTTCGGCTGTACTGCCGTCCCCGCGACCACAAGTGGTCCAGGTTAGTCGTCGACGTCTACCCGGACGGTATCTTCTGAGTTCTACTTCTTTGGCTCCATTGCCGGCTCCCAGGGGAAACTGATACAACCATGAGACAAGCCATAGTGATCAACGCAACAGCCTCTTCTTCAAGTTCAGGCCTCCGGGCTGAGACAAATGAGGACGACATATGGCTTCCTGACAGGTGCCTTTTCAACAACTTCAATCTAACATACTGGGTCGTGTTAAGTGATGTCATATTGTTGGTGAGATTCTATCTCTACGCCCAAAACAATTTCGAGCTTTTCAACCTCGATATCCATCGCCTGGACGTATCAGATTCAGGTCTTGAAATTAGTTTTTGGTTTTTGTTATAGTATCTAACTTTTGAAAGGAATATTTTTTTAAAATTGAAGGAGTATTTTTTTAAATGGTGTATACAGTTTAATTGTAGTATATATTAAAACCCCAACATTTGTACCATTGAAAATCGCAAACGGGTATCTCTCCGTAATCTCTATTATAAATAACTAAAATTCAAAATTTTCAATCAAAATCTCTTGCATCCATCTGATTATGTCCACCTCTTGCATCCATATCGCGATGATGATGTTCTCTTGTATACCGTTCTATTACCTTGAGGGTCTGTTCTTTTCAGCTTCTAAAAGCTGCTTTTCGGTTTTTCTACAGTAACTAGCTTTTAAACGGAGTATTTTTTTCAATATAGGGTTTACTAGTTAATTGTAGTACATACTTTACTGACTTCATTTATATCGATAAAAACCGCACGTGAGTTTCTGTTACTCTGTGATCTCTTATACAAACAGCTTAAAAGTTACAAACCGCAGTCAAAAACTATAAGCCGCAGCAAAAAAAAAAGGCCCTGAGTTTGCTTCCTGCAGCAGTATGATCGGACTAGAATGTACTGGGCCACGGCCATTTCACAGAGGTAAGCATTCGTTCCTTGTACCATTATTCATATTGAAGTGTTTTGCCTTTAATTAATATGCACTTGTAGTATTAATTGAATGATAACCATTTCATTTCGTGCGGTCATTTCGTACGTTATAAGCTAGAATCACCAAAAACCTTTAGGACATATGTACAAATAGTTTATCTTTTAAAGTTATCTTTAAGGTTTTTATTTTATCTAAAAATACCACTAGAGATAACATCTCCAATATTAAATTATTCCTCTAACTATTATATATTATTTTTATCATAACTTTTGGCTCACACACTCTTGCTATTTGTATTAGTTTGTGTGCTCAAGTCGAGACAACATATTATCTCTACTCCACATAAAATCATACCCATATTAGAACTGGGGGACTCCCCGCGCGGAGAGCCCCACCACGTCGCCCCTGCGCGCGCTCCGGCCGGTGCGTGGTGGGGGAAATTTGCGTACGGTCGGGTGCCATTTTTTGCGAAAAAGCCCCTATATTTTTTTGAAATTACGTAAAGGTCCTCTGTTATCGCAAAAAGGTCCCTGGATTTTAAAAAAACCCTGCGCATATTTATTTTTCGTTGATAACGATCCGCAGTTTCTGAAATTACGTACAGGCCCTCGGTTCTTTCAAAACAGCCCCTGATTTTTACCGAAAAACCCCTCTGGTCTCCTTTTATTGCGAAAAGCCCCTCGCTTTTTTTTTTTGAAAAAACCCTACGCTTTTCTTTAGCTACGAATTTTCGCCTCTTTTACTTTGGTACACACGGTGACTAGCGCGGCGTACCGCCGCGCCTATGAGGCTAGTTTTACTTACAAGCTGCTTGATCCGACGACGGACAAGGAGTATAAATAGAGCCGTCCAAGACTTGTACGGTGATGACCGCGAACGTTTGCGCTTCTCCAAACGTTGAACCATCCGCAACAATCTAGAAGTGCAGTTGCCGTGAATGCTTTCACTGAGGACACATTATTTGAGCTTCCACCCATGGAGAGGCACATGTTCCACGGAATATCAACCCTATCTTTTAAAACGGCTGGCACACATTTCTAGCAGTCCAATCATTTGGCTACAGCATGGATTATCCTGCAGCTCAATCATTTCCCAACTTAGAGCAAGTACAATAATGGTCTTATAGTCAAGTTAATCAGCATTTTTGCTGATGTGGAGGAGAGAAGAGAGGAGAGAGATGAGAGCTTGGCTCTCATGCAAGCAACAAGCTGGGCATGGGAGCCTATGCAGTGGTGGGCCTAGATAATAAATGTATGTGAGGAGGAATAGGAAAGAGAATGTGAAACATGGTACCACAAAATAATAAAAAACTTTTTGTAGATAAATTATTGTATAACTTGGCTCTTATAACTTGACTTATAGCCAAACACTTGGCTCTATTATTGAACTTGCTCTTATGCATCTGTTTCGGTCCGCACACGTTGACCATATGAGCTTGACACCTGATCCCACTGTTTTATTTTACTTAACTTTTTTCTTTACTTTTTACAAGATGCGACTTTAACTGTTGTTTTTTTTATAGTTTTACGTTAAGATGTGCTAACAAAATTAGAAAATACTTTTAACATCAAATACAATGATATAGTTTTTATATAGCCAATTGTGTTAGTTTTAAATATATTGGAACTCTAGAAAGCTTGATGAAATTTCCAGTTCATCGAGAGAGAAAGAACGGAGGAAGTAGTATATTTGTTGGCTAATTGCAACTGATCGAGTAAATCGCAAGGTAACTACGTACGCGAATGTACTGCGCATGCAAACAAAAAGCTAGAATTAACTAGTAACGAATTGAGACTAATTAAGACAAGGAAGCAAGCATGTACGTACAACGGCAGGAGAAATCCAGGCTCGAAACTATGAATTTATTATACTACAATACACTTTTGAATGATCACTTCAATGATAAAGGGTACTGTCAAAGCCCACTTATTATAGTAATTCGGCTCGGCACAATGGAGTACATCTTTGCAATGGCCGGCTCCTCTCCTTTGTTAGACCCGGAGACAGTCAGACAAGCAAAAGTAGAAAAAATAACTCTCATAGACGACGATTAATTATGGTAAACAGCGACATGCATGTAGTTAACCAAATATATTACCATGCATGCAGACCATGTTCTTTGCTGTTAACGACGGAGCTAGCAAGCCGCGTGGCCAATCGATCGATCGATCGATAAATCACCATGCGTGCTATATATGCATCGTCGACGCCTACGATGGCAGCTCCTCCATGGCCATCTCCTCCATCTTCTGGTGCGCCCTCGCCTCCATCTCGCAGCACAGGCACGGCCGGCTCACCACCGCGCCGTGAGCGTGCGCGTGCGCGTCGGCGGGGGCCTTGCGCGCGATGATGACGGAGTTGATCACTTCGTCCTCCGGGTGGTGCACGGCCAGCACCTCGAACCCGCCGCGCCGGATCTCCTCCGGGTCGACCACCGGGTACAGGAATCCGCGCGCGCCGTGCGCGCTCCTCACCACGAGGGCGGCTCCGGGCGCCATGTGCCTCCCGAGGTGCTCCACCACGCGGGCCTTCTCCTCCGCCGCCATGCCCACGAGCGCGGCCAGGAACACGACGTCATACGCCGCCAGCTCCCGCGTCACGTCGGCCACGTCCGACGTGTGGAACGCCATGCGCGCGCCCACGTCCTCGTCCGCGCGCACCAGCCGCCTGGCCCGCTCGTTGGCCTCGCCGCAGATGTCGTAGTTGTCGAAGGAGGCGGCCGGCAGGTGGCGCGCGGCGAGCACGAGCGAGCTGAGCGGGAGCGGGCCGGAGCCGACGAACGCGACGCGCGCCGGCGCCGGGCCTGGGACGTGGCGGGCGAGGAGGCCGTACTCCAGCTGGCTGAGCTTGATGTAGTTGTTGAAGTAGGGGAAGAGCTCAAGGTGGTCGAGCGGGTTGTCGAAGGCGGCGAGGATGTCGGAGTAGTGGGCCTCGAGGTGGCCCTCGGCGTCGGCGCAGAGGCGGATGAGCCGGCCGCGCATGTCCTGGGCCTCGGGGCCGAGCTCACCGACGTCGACGCGGCTCGGCGGGATGCACGCCGTGACGAGCTCGGTGAAGAGCGCGTTCACCTCCGGCGAGGGGCTGAGCGACGGCATTTTGCCGATGGCAGCGGCCAGGCCGGCGATCTTGTGCACCAGGGCCTCCACCTCCAGGGCTTGGGCCTCCATGTCCATCACTTTTGCTTCTTCTTGAGACCGGCCAAGGGCGAGCTCGAGCCCGAACTTAGTGGTCTACTAGGTAGCAGCTAGCTGGGGAGTGAGCTAGCTAGCGATGGAGGCGAGGCGCACGAGCTGCCTTGGAATGGGCGAGGCGAGGGGGTTTATTTATATAGGTAGGCGGCCAAGCCGTTTGAGTGACCTTTCATTTCATTTCATTTCCAGTGAGATCGACGGCGGCTAACTGACAAAAACCAACAGGCATGAAGATTAGCTATAGTTGACAACAAGAAACCTTCTTAGTCAAGGCGTATCGACGCATGCATAGGTGAGAACTTCAGCTTGTCCAATTCCATCCCTAGCTTGTCCAATTCGATCGGTACCCAGACCTAATTAATTAGTACTAGCTCCACTCGCAACAACAAGAAGAAAACTTGGTACAGCAGTACGTAGCTCTTGTAATCTTATCTGAATCAACGAACATTTTCTCCTTTGCTTTGTCAATGTTTTCTTTAAATAAAATTTAGTTATATACTCCGCCATTGCCAAATGAGAACTGCCAATCTGCCATCGATGCTCAGGTATTATACATCCAATTATCCATACTTCGTCGCTGTACTTTTTGATACATAGAACCATGCAAAATTGGCAGAATTCTGAGTTCTGACAGAGACGAGAATTTTGTAAATGTTACTGATGATCTCTCTTACATGCCAACAAACCACGTTAGCTTCCATTTATAATGCATTATTATTGTCGAACGACCATGTCAGAAGATTTATAATTCATTGGCGGTAAATAATTGACAAATTTGCAAAAGTTGATAAATTTTAGTTTGTGCTCTCAAGTACCCAGCGGTTTGACCGTCGTGAGGAAGGCGGTGTGATGTGGTCTGTGGTTTGACCGCCATGGGCAAGCAGTCCAACCCATCTCACGTGCACCCACTTTGTATGGAAACCAAGCCAACTAGTGACGTGGCCAACCAACCAACAAATATGAGTTCTTTATTATTATTAGAATATTTCTTTTTTTAATTTAGCCATAACTTTTGATTGGAAGCTCTGATTAATAAACAGTTTTTACCAGTAGCTTACTGACGATGGGAGGAACAAAATAATATAAGTCTAGCCAAAAACACATAAGGAGTAAAAATTTATTGCCACACCTAGCAGCGGAAAACCAATTTATTGCTAGATACATACCAATTTACTGCCAGATGAATGAGCTTTTACTGTACTTAGCAAGTTATTGGATACGTTGTTACAGTTTACTACCACACCTAATCGTGGCGCATAACAAATATGTAATAGCGGCAGTAAAAATGGATACCATATTACGTCCATATACATTTACATTTACGGCTAGATACATATGTGTTTACTGTATCATTGTAAAAGATTTTGTGACCTCATTATGAGTTCGCCGAACCTATACAACAGGTTTACTCCAGGCTCCTTTTGTTGTGTACAACTTGTCCAATATACACTCATCTGTACAACTTCTACTGTTTGTTCTCTCTGCTTGTCAATCTCATATCTTCCAAATGCAACAATGTTTGATGCCGAAATTTACATGACTAGAGAATATGTCCTCCTCTACATCTCCAAATTTTTTAGAATTCGTGAAAACTTTTATACATAGGTAATACAAAGGTAGCATTGTAAGAAGAGGTAGCACACGATATCAACATCTCAAAATAATCTAGAGAAATATTTATCTCTATTGCTTAAAAGAGGGAGCTAGTGGTGTAATTCATCTGCCCCTCCCAACTCCTCCTTGCACCTTCGTAAAAAATATCTAATAAAAAAGAACAAAGCAATATACAAAAAAAAAAGCAAATTCCACCATCCTAAAAATTCTCTGACAAGAAAAAAACAGAGTTCTACTATGTGCATGGCAGAATCTAGGACGTGGAGGCATGACGCAGCAGAGCGAAGAGGTGGAGCTGAGGGCATGGAACAGGCAGGCTGATTTTGACAATGCCGACTCAACGTGCTAAGATAATATGATTTTTTTATTTGTACCAAGCACGAACATTCAGCTAATTAGGTATAAAAGGTAGTATGCAGCAAGTTAATTGCGTTATCAATGTAGAAGATGCAATATTATTTTGAAAAATTGATAAAGGAAATGGAAAATGTGAGAACATATAATAGTAAATTATTAATATTATTAACCTTACAAGTTTTTGAAATACAGTGAGAAAATACATTCTTTAATATTTCTTTTTCAGAATAAAATGTACAAGATATTCAAAAACAAAATACAGGTTATTAAAATCCTAAAAAGCAACAAAGAAACAAGATCTCACCAAGCAAACTACAGAGAACCAAAAAAACGAGGATAGGGAGAGAGAACCAAAAACATTATGAGGGTAGAGTGGAATCAAACACAAGAGTTTAGTACTAGTACTGGAGAGAAATACCCACTAACCAACTAGACAAAGATAGTTTTATGCGAAGGTACGAATGATTTTATATTGCTCCGTACTGTACACTGGTACCGATTCGATCGGAGCACCCTAGCTTCGAGCCGTCGTTATTACTGGACCGTCGGTTCAGATGTTCCGCTGGGGAAATGAGATTACCTGAAGTCGCATATGGCGACTTCACAAATCTGAGCGGTTGGATCGGAAAACGGACGGTTCAGATTGATTGCTACAGTAAATTTGTTGTAGCTACAGTAAATTTTACTGTAGCAGAACCGATCTGAGTCGTTCTTTTTCGATCCAACGGCTCAGATACGACTGTACTTTGCAGTCGCCGTACGCGACTGTAGAGAATCCGGTTCCTCCGCTGGGTGGGCGATTGCTGGACGGAGTAGCGCGTGATACGTCTCATGGGCGTGGAAGTATATGGTTTGTGAACAGTTCTTGTCTTCTCTTTTCTACATGATTCTTTTTGTGAAAATATCTACTAACTCTAGGGCATATTTACTCCAAACCATTTTTTTATGGAGATAGGCACGATGCTGCAATTGTTATAGAAAAATGTTATTATGTATTGCCTTAATAAGATTTTTTTTAAAAAAAACACCTAGCAGGCTAGCAGGCAGATCAATGAAACATTCGAGCTTGACAGAAATACTACATACTAAAAATATTAATTCTTAAAGTGTTCAGTCTGCGCAGAACTTTACATGGCATTGTTAAAATCTTGCTACAGAGAAGTGGCATCAATTCCTCTGGGAGAGATACACACAACGGCAATATCACCATTAGATTATGATGACATAGAATCCCTTGATACTAACAAGACTAGTAAAGTGGTCCAAACCCTTTAGCATGTCTAACTAAAAGCCTAACCAAAACCCTCTACTCGGAAAGCTTGGTTCCTAAAAGGTGCCGCTCATTTGGGCTAAAAAATAGTGGCTTATAGCTAAAATTACACGGTAGCTGACTAAAATTACACTGTAACTAAATATGGCTTATTTCATATAATTAAATTTAAAAAAATAAAATAGAAAAAATAAGTTAGCTCATCACGGACAATATAAACAAATACGAAAAAAGAACCAGCAAAAAAGCTCAAAAAGACCAAAAAACCAGAAAAAGATGAAACTTATGAATAGTGAAAATAAGCCAAAAGCTCAAGCGAAATGAGCGGAGCCTAGCTCAAGTCTATGTAGGATTGGAAACGGATCGGATAATCTCAAATACGAATACGAATCCATATTTTTAAAATGAATACAAATACGAATTCGAATATTCTCAAATACGGATACGAATATTCTCAAATACGAATATGGATATTTTCGAATACGGATTTTCTCGGATACGAATATCAGATAAAACAGATTTCTAGCAGTTTTGTCAATTTTTCACCGGTTACCGGTTTTAAACCACCTAAATTCAAATTTTGAATCACAAAATTCGTACGAAATTTTCATAGGTTCTAGAAACGGTCCGAATATGAATCGAATAGTTTCGAATATGGATACGAATATTCTCAAATATAAATGCGAATACGAATATTCTCAAATACGGATACACATATTCTCGAATACGAATGCGAACATTTTCGAATACGGATTTTGCTTACCACATTCGCGTTTTTCCGGATACGAATATCGAATAAAATGAATTATCCGTTATCGTTTTAGCCCCTATTTGATCTTATTCTTGCATTGTTGTCATTTGAGTTGAGTTTGATTTTGTGTCTTCTGACCCTCTGGTGTTGCTGTCAAGGTAGCACTGAAGCGGTCTGACTGCTGTGTGGTTGCGGTCAGACCGGCTTGGTGGCTGTGGTTATACTAGCCCCTATTGAGGTGTGCTAAGTGAAGTTGGTTTGAGTTGTTTTGGTAGTGTTAGTCACGGCGGGAGTCCATGCAAGTGTTAGTCATGTGTTTTCATGCAAGTGTTAGTCATAGTGTGTTAATACATATGTTTTGCTAATTGAAAGACAAGTGCATGCCATTTATGCTCGGATCGATTACTTTGTCTTTGATGTGCAGGTGCTTGATGATTCGTGTGGCCAACGGCAAGACTGAGGCTTAGTAGCCGTGGCATGTCATGTCGTGTGACTAGGTGAGGATCATCTCAGCCGAGAAGCATGGAAGAAATATAAATATTGTGAGGAGGCAATGCGTGCATGTGGTGTGCCAATTGGACTTGTGTGTTTAAAATGGTGACGGTTCTAGGTGTAGATATACGATCTTGGCGGCAAGTAATTGAGCATCACAGATTATGGTGTGATATGGTGTGCCATAGGACTGAGGCATTTCAAGTGGTGACGACCTCAGCACAGGCGTATGATATTGGCGATGAGACATTGGGCATTGCATCTTCGTGAAGACAGGTGGATGGCAATTTAGGAGATTATCCAATACCGGGTGGAGTGGAAGTTTGCTAAACTGCGACGCTGACCTAAGTGGTTTAGGTTATGTCTTTGTGGTTGGAGTGTCTTATCAGGCTTGTGAATCCTTGTGAAGTCACAACCAGGGACCACCACTAGGAGGAAGAACATCGCCAAGGGGACAGCCAGCCAAGCTGCAAGCACAAGGAGGAGAAGGGACCAGCCCCCACAAGCCACACCATCACAAGCAAGTCGAGACAACGACTAGTGAAACCGATGGCGAATCCTTCCCAAACTAAGCCAACAAACTGACAAGGTAGCCCCCATCCAACCCTAAACTGTTAATATTGCTTCGTAGGAACCACACATTGTGAATCGAACCATGAACAAATGAACCATCCGACAATAGCCATAACACAAACCAAACCATCACAGAGCAAAGGGAGGGAGGAGTAGAGGAGGAAAGGAGTAGGGAGAGGGGAAGTATACCCTAGGTGAGAATCGATGACAACAGTGCACCACCATCGGCATAGCTACTTGACCTGACGACCATTACACTCCCCGACGTGCGGGAGTCCTTGAGCCCCATCGTAGCTAGCCAAGACTAACCAAAATAAAAACATAGAATAGCACAAGAATGCCTTAGTGTCATTTAAGTTATTTTTCTGCATCCACAAATTAAATCACAACGAGCGGATTAAATTGCAGGAAGGGAATCAGGACCGGACGGAGAATTTTATCCACGTGATCTTGGAACCCAGATTCTCGACCAGTACCCAGGCAAGCATATCTTTGAGCATATGATAAAAGTATCTTCAGCAAAAAAAAAGTATTTATCTACAATTATTTATCTATTAAATTACTATCTTCCTGCATAAAAATTAAAACCATGTTTAAATTAGATGAATACTATGACAAAGAAACGAAAGAGATATAGCGGTCTCAACTGATAGAGCAATTGACTCGCAGTTTATGAAAAGGGTAGGCAGTTGAATAAGCCACTGTCATACTAGTAAATAAAAGGGTGGGCAGAGCGTTCCTTTGGTAGGTGATAAAAAGATAAGGTTGGAACCCTTTGCACAGGGATAAAATATAAGGTTATACAAACTTCACTTGTGTAATAGGCCATATAAGTCGTATCAACCATTATTCCATCTAAAGACGGGTAGAATCAATCTCTATCAAGATTATTATACTTTCCACATGGGTAAGTAGTATAACTAAGTGGATAAACTTAGAATCGGTATAGAGCCCAAAAATAGGGGATCCAGGAGGAACTCAGAACTGGTATAAAGCCCGGAAGTAGGGGACCCAAAGTCGCAGGAACACAGAACTGGTATAAATCCCAGAAGTGGGGGCGCGAGATGCATATATTAGCACAGTAGAGTGTCAGGTGAAGGTGATTTCTGGCCTGACCAACGACTGTCTTATAATTGTGAGGATGCTGGGTGAGGGTAGTATACTGTCTCGAACCAACAATTATAAGTCAGTTGGGGTGGAGATATGATATACTAAGATAGAGGTCAAAGTTCTGCGCTCTGATTTAAGCATCGCATCTAAGGAAATGAGAAGATCCACTTGCTACAAGAATCAAGGTGACTATGAGTAAAATGGTACAAGCATGCGCAGTGCTGTGTAAATCATGAATTCATGCCTATCTCCTAGATTGGAGGCTATGGAACCAATGAAAGTTTTATACACTATATGAGTGTTCAGTAGATTTCTAAAGTAGCGATATGAAATTCTTTCACAACCTAAAAATATTTATTTTCTAAAAGAGAAAGAGAAAGAGAATAGATGTTCCAGGAAATGTTAGCTTATGAGCATACAATATATTTTTGTTAATAACACTTGCTGAGGAGGCATTCGTAGGTGAATTCTATTAGCAGGGGAAAGGAGTTCGTTATGAGGATCAGCAGCATGAGGTGGACCCCTTATACGGTGCTTGGGACGACTAGGGAGCTAATAGCAACCCAGGCTCAACCCCCAGGGTATCTATAAAATTCATCTGTTGTCCTTATATTTAGTAGTTCTTGTATAATTAGAGTCGAACTAGATTATTTACTTTTAGTATTGTATTATTCAAGCCCTAGCAGTTTTGTACCAGAGTTTAGCCATGCGTGGTTATGTGTATATAATATTATGTTCTGTATCTAATTATTATTCTGCTGCATCACTATGATGGACTTATTATTTGTTGGAATGGTGTTTTACCAAGCAAACGAATAATAATCCGCTGACTAGTATTATTACCCACTTACCTTCTTTAAAATCAAGTTGAGTTTTATGTACCAGCAAGCTCTTACTTCAAAAATTGCATTGCTTTGCTTTCATTTACTCTCAGTTCCGACATATTAACCCTCCTATCAATGCCAAACTCATAAGGAAATTTGCCATTTGGGTTGCCATTTGCTCTTCATTGTCTGAATTTTGAACCCTACCACATCAACTAGGTTCGAATATCCAAATTTGAGGAAAGGGCTGGAAGTCTGCAGACACCAAAGAAAAAAATGTCCAAAAAAACAAAGCGACAAGCAACATGTCAACACACATTAGCAAAACACAACCTTGTCTATCCCTAGACAGGATCCAAACCACCTATGACCATCTCCTAGGTCGTTTACGACCACACCTCAGAACAATTACGACCATCACTAACTGGAACAAGATCCTACGATCACTCAATACGACCGCTAACACAGAGTACTCGTAACCCACAAGTACTCGAAAACCATACCAACCATCGAGTATCGACTATCGAGTATCGATTAGAAAACATAGTCACAACACGTACTCGAAACCTACAATACAGACAATATTCTAACACCGGACCACTTACCGTGGTCGTGAAACCACTTCTGTCGAGTACCGAGTCCTCCGACTATGAGTACCTCAAGCAACGACCATCATCATCAACCACCACACCCCGACCAGTCAACCACTGGTCCAACCCGAGTACTTGACGTACTTGAAAGTCACATGAATGAATCACTTGTATCGACCATGAAAGTCTACGAGTACTGAACATGAAGCCTACGGCAACTGGTCACAAAGCCTCCGACTACCGCAGTCAGAACAGCAGACTGTAAAGTCTACGAGTATCGACAAGACTGCCAAAGCTACGACCATGAAGACAGTCTGCAAATCCTACGACCATGGAGGCAGTCTGCAAAATCTACGACCATGGAGGCGGTCTGCAAAACCTACGACTATGGAGGCAGTCTACAGAACCTATGACCATCGACTGCAAAACCCTCGACTAACAACCAGTGAAACCTATGACTATAGAGTACAACCGGTAAAGTCTATGATTATCGAGTACTATAGCTACGACCATAAAAGAGTATTGTAGATATGATTACCTGCAGTAATCGTAAAACCGAAGTTGTACTGCTGTGGTCGAAAGGTCGAAGTCGTACTACCGTGATCAAAGCCAGATGTGGTCGAAGACTGCTGTGGTTGTAAGGCGGACGTGGTCGAAAACTACCGTGGTCGAAACCAGCCGTAGTCGTAGTCGTGTTTGAAATGCTGTGGTCGAAGTCAGCCGAAGTCATAGTCGTATTCATGCCGTGGTCGTAAGGATGTCTGAAGAGCTGTGGTCAGCCGTGGTCGTAAGAGTGTCTGAAGACTGTAATTACTTGTAACTGAGCAAAACCATTCAAAAGCAAAGTCTTCCACTGTATATGACCGAGTCTTTCACAAACACAAAATCCAAAGGAAACCAAATGTCAATTATTCATCATATCTTTATTTACGATCATCCACATGGTCTAACAGCTACAAAACAAGACGAAACGCGAAAACTCGGGTAAAATTGGTCTGCCTTGGAGCTTTCTGAATTCCCAACATCTATCATTGGTTGCTTTCTCTGTTGCTGCTGCGGTTCTTCTCTTCACACCTCTCCTTTTGCTTGTCACTGTAAGACAGTAAGAGCCATCAAAACTGCAAGTGGCTCCTTGGCTTCTCGGCCTTTGGAAATCATTGGAAGGCACCAAAAAAAGGAAGGAAAGAACTTGCAAAAATGGGCCAACCATTCTGGTTTTCAGACATCGTCGCAGCCGTTCGCTCGCACCCCTAACTGACAACATCCCGAATGGAACTTTTCAATGAAAAGATCGAAACACGGATAAATATTCTTCGTTTATCAGAACCAATTGCTACGACTTTCGGTGATAAATGGGGCGCATTGACAGCTAAATCTCAGATGAAGTCATTATCTTGGGAGTACGATTCTTGATGTACAGTGCAGAGAACAAGATAAGGGCAGTATGGAGCCTGAATGAAGCTATGGTGGCCACTGTTCAGCTATATCCTGATAGAAATCTCCACTCACCAAGTTGCAAGGAAGATTGGGGGAAAAGGTAGCAAAGTGACATGAATGTTGCTTGACTGCTTGTATGAACAAATGCAGAGGCTTGTAGCCTCACAAGTCTTTTAAGATTACAAGGCAGAGGATGCTTCTGACGTAGTGGAATTCAGATCATTTGGCTTCTCTTGGAGAAATTGATGCGGTAGTACAAGGTCTAAAAATGTATGCTTGAATTGATTCCTTGAAAACGACCTGCAGTTGTACTGCATGTTACTACTAACCAGCAGCAGTGCCAGTGCTACCGTTGTGCAAGTATACTGACGAATTCCTGTCCAGATGCGAGAAAGAAATGGTAAATCACTCATAGGATGTGATATCAAGAAGTTGAAATTCAGTGCAGAATATTCTGATTGCCACTAAGGTTTTATCAAACAAAATATATAGTGCTGCCATTTGCTTTGGTCAGCATCGTTCTCTCTTTTTCTTTCCTTGACATGAGCACTGAGCCACTGATAAGGCCATTCTCACGCTGGTAGTAGTTTGCCCTAGCTCTAGTATTCTGAATCAGCACAATAATATTGAGCGAAGTGGATAGAGTTATGCTAGCTTTGGTAAGATGAGTTATGCTGTCCTGCACTACTTACCGTTGTTGTCCAAATCGTATCCTAGTGCACAAGACGAAGCTAAACTAAGTTAGTCTACGATGTTATCTGAGATTATCTTGTTTGAACCTTGAGAGTATCATATTCACAAAGCCAAGAAAAAAATATCTTATTTGGCAGGCATCATCCAAACAAGGTCACATGATACAACAGCTGCCTTATCGGTTGGTAACTATTTACAGATGATAGAGACCATATAATTAACCTTCTCCTTCTTTTGGCCCAATTCCTTTTTAGTTTAGCTCATAATTTATGGTTTTCCTCAAACAAATAAATGAAACAGTTTCTCTGTCGATGTTTCAAAGCAGCTTATTCGAACAGCCTTTTCAAAGTAGCTTATTGGCATTTAGTTCATTCGCACAAACATTCACACTAGAGCCAAAAGTCAGCCGCCACAGCTATAAGCTATCCACCGTAGCAAAAAAGAACAAGTTCTTTGTCTTGTTATCCAACAGTGGCACACATCCAGTGTCATGCAAAGTCAAAGAAGAATGGACCGATTCAGAGTCACTTTAAGCTTTCCTGTTGAAGGAAGTCAAAAGAGAAGAACAACTTTAAAAAAAAAACATTTTGCCAGTTTTGTTTTCTCGAGGCTTTCTTTTTGGAATTTTTGATATTGTTCTCCTTAATTTAATACTCATCGTATGAAACCTTATGACTGTCAGTTGTTATGCATTTTTACCAGTAAAAACGAGTTTGTGGTACACTGATTCGTATCAAAATCAAGAGCACATGGCAGAATGAGATTCGGAACAGACATGATAATGATATTAATTAAAACACCATCAGTTAAAAATGAGGGATCGGAATTTTACCCTCTCAATGCTTTCATAATACAGAATTTATAATACCAGGCAATATAGAAACTTGATCGAGCTAGCTGCTCGTGAGGATTCCTCAAGACTCAAGTCATGGGTGAAACAAACCTTGTCCAAATACTTAGTCTTTTATTATATGTTGGTGTCTTCAGGCCTTACATTTGTACATTCGCACTTTGTAAGTAATGTCGCATCAACATTCAAGAAAGAACTCTAAAGAAGATATCCTCTAGTGCAGCAGACAACAAAGATACAGATATATCGATGATGTGCAGAAACCTGTACAAGTATGACTACTGACTGAGTTTCTTGTTAGAAGAATGGTAAGAAGAACCCGGAGGATCGAATGAAGCTGTACTCTTTCGTGTGTGCATGGAAACCCATCAATATCATTGTGCGTTATTTCTGAACTTTCCTAAGCAAATTTGAGCAAAGGCCAATCGGATCAGCTTGCTCTGCAAAAGAACATGACATCAAATTCATGACTAACCATAAACATCTGAAGAGGCGCATCAAAATTTAGTAGGGAAGCACTCACTACAACGTATTTGAGTCTCAAGTTTAACATCTCATATTGCCGAAATAAAGAGCACGTTGCAATAGACAAACATGTACTTTGGAAAATATTGTAATCTCCTGCCCCACTGGTACGTAAATTTTAAACTATTTACCAAAATGCATTTTATGCAGGTTTTCACACTTAGATCAACGAAGCAAACAACACAGAAATGAAGAGATCTAATAATTTAACTACATACTAGTTTCAGTATCACATAAGGAACCGCTGAATGTTATGTTATTCAAAAGGGTAATTTCATGGCGCAGAAAACCTTACCAAACTAGATATCTTGGTAAAGTTCAAGGCTAAAGCTTCACAAGCTGGTACACCATCTGTAGATGACTGTGCCACTGCCATCTCAACATTGGATTCCATAACCTGGATGTTCCTAGAATCACTTGCACAATACTTCTGCAGCCACATATCAGTCTCCCAAATTACATGCATAATGCTCTCCCTTGCAGCGTACTGGTGCCTCTCAAATGGGAGGACCACCAGACGGCATGGCACTCCATGCCCTTTCAAAGCACCGTAAAATTGACTTGACTACAAAAATATCAAAAGATTTCAGTTTTAGATGGTAATTAAAGCTGCAGGACAAACAAAATATTCAGAACTCATATACCCAAGAAGCTACTGTTGCTACCTGCATTGCTGTTGTTACTTTGCTGTCATCTTCTCCATGAATCAGTAGAAGTGGTTTCTTGATTTTGTTAGCTGACATGAAGGGACTCATCTTAATATAGGTTTCGGTGGCCTCCCAGAGCGTCCTCACCTCTTTCTTCAAGCCAGAAACAGAGACAACTCAAAAAAGGCAATAAAAACGAATTAAGCATGGAAAAAAGAACATGTATTATACAGTAGATTGAACCTGAAAGCCAAATGGAGTCAATGTCCTATTGTAAGCCCCAGAACGAGCAATTCCGCAGCAGAAAAGATGAGGCGCATGTGCTAAGAGGTTGGCAGTCATAAATGCACCATACGAATGACCACCCACAGCTATTTTGTCAGGGTGAGCAACCTGAAGAAGAGACAGATTTATATAATTACAGGACTCCAGATCAACATGCGGCTGAATTACTATCTTAATGGATTGCATATTCATTTTTTGTGCATCATAAAGATTTGAGGTCTTTACAAATGTAATTTTTTTAGTGTGTTGCTACCCAACCCCAAGATGGAATAAACTAAAAAGAGGGTACCGAGGCAAATATTTAGAAGTATGGGAAAGCATAAAGAGCCAGAGATTGACATGCAAATCCAAAACAATTTGCACAAAACAAAGCAGAAGAAAATCTTACCCCTCTTCTTACAATTTCTTTCACCGCTGCTTCCGCACTAGCAATTAGCTGCTCTATGTACCTAAACAAGCAAAAAAATGTCCATCTAAGTAGGAAGAAATAGAGTCATAACTAGTTCTCTCGTGCTTTTTTTTAGGAAAAATGATAAGAAAGGTATGTTTCAACAGGATGAGTATGTGATTAACATAGGAGTATGTGACAATAATGTATTGTACAAGATAGCAGCTTCAGAAGTTCAAAGTACAGAACAACATAATCATGTTTGCTTAATGACACTACCTATCATTCACCTCTTGGTCTCCTTCACCAATTATAGGGATTGTTGGGTCAGCCAGAATGGCAAACCTGTACGATGCAGCATAAGGTAAATAAAAGACATTTTGCAATGGTGGGGCATTAAATACTAGATACTGCAAAAGGAATGCATCAATAAAATGAAGGCACATAGTACCCTCTGGCTAACCAAAGAAGAGGAAAATTGCTGCTAATGCGCGGAAATTTATTGGGTGAACGACGGACTTGGCCAGCAGAGTCTCTGCTTTTAAATTCTCCAGGATAAGACCAAATAAAGCATGGAAGAGGCCCATCTTTTGAAGGATTATAGCCAGGAGGCAGATACAATGTAGCAGTAAGTTTAACACCATCCTCTCGCTGGTATCTGATTATTTCTTTCTGCAATAATGCCAGTTGGGGATATGGATGGGGGTAATTTGTAATCTGAACTTGCTTCTTATCTGGCCAAATCTTGAGATAATATTGCGCAGCTTCTCTTATTGACTCTTTTGACACAAGTAGCTTTAGTTGATTAAGCTGGATTTCACATTTAGGATGATACGACATCAGTGCAAGAACAGATTCATAGTACTTTTCTTTGCCACTTTCCCATATCCGCTCTTTTGCTCCCGTATTTCTATAAAGAAGCAAGTTGTGCCTCATGTTATGTTAATGGATTCAAACAATCCTAACAAAGCACATGTGAGAGGTGCGACATAAATGCTTGATAGAGATAAGCATACATATTTAAAAGATCAAGGAACGGGATGCTTCCTTTTGGTGTCGCACCCTGTCCCTTCAGTAAGATGTAGGTTCCTTCGTAGTTTCTCTTAATTTTTGCAATGACAAGGGTGCCTGCAGGAGTTCTGCACATCATCGGAGAACCTGGGTTCAAGTAGGCATCTTCTGAAGATCTTTCAAATAATACATGTGGGCTAACATTTGTGCAATCGAGAGAG
This sequence comes from Dendrocalamus sinicus, assembly GCA_036346575.1. Classification (NCBI taxonomy): domain Eukaryota; kingdom Viridiplantae; phylum Streptophyta; class Magnoliopsida; order Poales; family Poaceae; genus Dendrocalamus; species Dendrocalamus sinicus. The sequence goes on along the minus strand of CM070660.1, from coordinate 378,041 downwards.
ACAACCCATGTTCTTGTTTTGCGTGTCTTGTACCAATATTCATAGACCAGTGCATGCGATCCATAGCACCAAGAGATCCTTCTGTAGATTTGACCAAAACAAGAATTGTAGCATGTTATGGTATTTGCAGCTAAAGAGAGTACATTTGTGTATTTTAAGTGCAACGACACAAACAACTAGCCAAAGAGAAATTTCACAACCTACATATTTGAAGTCAAAATCAAATTTATCACCAAGAACATGTAACCCAAGCAAAACCAATGTTATCATTGTAACGTCACAAGTAAAAGGCGTTAGCCCTGCAGTAGTTTGATACCTATACCGAAGGTCAAGTTTAAGCAAGACTTGAGGTTTCTCGCCATTTAAAGGCTCGGCAAGTTGCGTGTAAACTATATCACGTGGTGAGACTTCAATGTTTGCATCTCCTCCATCTTGTGCCTCCACCCTTAGAAAATATCAGATGTGACTTTAAGAAAATAACACTGGTTCTCAGTAAAAATTATGTGTGGTATTAACAACTTATATTTAGGGATTATTATTAGTATGGTGATTGCTTCAGACATACAAAATAAATTAATCAAAATGCAACCAGGTATGATGAGGAACTGAAGAAAAAAAGGCCCATTATGAATGTTTTTATCCCTTTCCTAACTAATTTGAGGTTGCCTATGCCTATCACAGCTCACAGGTAACTCCTGATTAGTCGCCAAATCTTACATTAAGTTGATCTTCTATTAATTTTGATGGTTAAGCTAGCAATGGCATTGTGATTGTATGGTAAATAGGCAGGCCAAAAATACTAATGGCATGCCTGAGGTATTAAAAAAATCCTTTCATTCATAAGCAAGTTATTGCATTATCTGTCAAGGGAGGACACAGCATGGTTCAGCTTTGCCCAATCACCAAGAAAACGAAAGGATTCAAAACATAACCACCAAATGCAACAAAAAACTTATACACTATAAATACCACAAGATTGAGTTTACCTATTATTTGCTCATGAGGATTGAAAATATTATCATTTACTTAGTAGAAGCTGCATCGTGAATTGAAAGGCTAAGTGTTTTGTGACTCACCAATATAATGTTGAAGGCATGTCAGGTCTCCACCTGACTAAACGCTTTCCCTTGCGGACACTGTTAGCTGTAATTGGAATATCTTCAGCGAGGGGTAGATCACAGACTTCACGGACAAATCTACCATCAACTGTCCACAACTCAACCTTCTTTGGGAACCTTTTATACGAGACAATAGAAGAATATGGCTGGTGGACAGAAGTGAGCATCAAGTACTTCTCATCTGGTGAAGGATCAAGAGAAGTGTATACAGCAGGGGAGGCAATTGGCTTCACTGTTCCATCCAATGAGACCAGTACTAACTGAGAGGTTGCATAGTAATCGAACAATTCTTCGTCATGCAAATCTTTCAACATTTCTTTATTGGCTCTCATCTGAATGACACTTTTCTGCTCATTAGAACGAATACGTGGACCAAAAGGAACCAATGGCTTCTTTGGTGGATCACTATGTGACGAAGGAATAGTGCAAACCAACAGAGTAGAATCATTCACCCATACAAATCTGTAAAAAAAAGAAAAAAAACAGAAGAAGAATGATTATTTATGAGGGAAAAAAGGACAGAAAGATGATCCATCTGAGAAACGCTGGCACTCACAGCTCAAAAATAGCATTCAATCTTATATCTGATGATTTGAAAAGTGGTCGAGCTTCTCCAGATTCTGCATCAGCAACCCATAATGCTAAATTGCCACCACCGTCCACCTACTCAAATGCATCAAGTAGACAATAGAATCATCAACCAAGTAACCAGTCAAAAAGTGTTCCCATTTCATAATCTAAAGCATTAACTAATCACCTCGTCTTCATGACGCACAGTGAATGCCACGTGCTGACCATCTGGTGACCTGAAATACAGAAAGATATATGAGGGAACATGGTTGAAAAGAGAACATCGTGTAATAATTCGGTGGTATACTAAAAGGGATACATTGAAGAATGTCTAAAAATGTTCGTTAAAAAAGTGTGTGTGTTTCAAAAATACCATGTTACGAAATTAATCTTTGCACCATCTGTGTATCCATGGACCTCTTTCTCTGGACCCAAACTTCCATCGTCCATCAGCAAATGGATACTAATCCCAGTATAAACGGACCTGCAGATCACTCAAGCATTAACAGCAGAACGGTTAAGAGATATTATCATGAAATGATAAAGTTCTGTTACTTACATTCGACTCCTCGTGTTAGAACTGGGATCAATCCGTATGCCGGCAAGTATTTTATCGGGTTTTGCAAGCTCCGACAATGGAGGCATAGCTCTGCGTTTTAGGAACATGATCCTATCTCGGCGAGGGGAAATATGGTATATGGGATTCGGCGGCACATCAACAATTTCTTGGATTTCTTTTGGAGGAAGACGATATCCAAAACCTGCGGATAGACACATCATGTTCAAATTGGAACGCAGTTCTGCTAATTATGAAGTAAAATCAACACGTCTTTGTCTGGATTTCTTCATTCTCTCAGGAAAAGATGTAGCAAGTGGATGACAAAACCAACATCACAGCCCCCTCCCAATAATCAAGGGAAATTTGATTGAACTGAACATTATCCAAACAAACAGGTTAGGGGACCAAAATTGTGCCCTTTTTCGGCATGCGAATCAACCAAATCTCCCATCTCTACCAAGACAACCAGATAATTCTAGCCAAAGCTACAATTTTTTTTCCCAGCCAGGGCATACCAATCAACTAAAGCTTGGATCTTTTTTGCAAAACAGGCACCCACCTGCATCGTCTTCCTCCACAACAGGACCGGACAGAGAACCGGCGGCGCACTTGGCCGAGAGGCCTATGGTTTTAGCATGACTCCGACGAGGCAAAAGGCGCAGAAACTGATGGGACGGAGCCGAAGAAGATGATGCGGTGATGGAATTGGCATGGGCGAAGCATAGGTGCTGGTCTAATCTCCGAGGCAACATGAGGGGAAGGAAGCGGTGTTGAGACTGCAGCAGTAGGGTGTTGAGTGGTGCTGCTTTCTTTTGTGCTGATTTAAATATTTAAATTCTAATTATTTATAAAAGATAGTATGGATAGAAAAATAGTCGTATATGATTTTAACTGATATAGTTGAACCCAGTATACTTTTTTACTATAATATTTCTATTGATTCGTCTTAAAAAACGCACCGTTTAAAAGCTAGTTATTGTAAATAATACGAGCATAAGCTCTAAAAGCTGGTTTGAACCCGCCCATTGTGGCTGTGCTGTTCCTTGTGTGGATGAACTTACACTCTGACGCTGTTGGACAAAAAGCAATATGACATCTGGTGCACATAAACCTATTTGGTGAAAGCGGACAATCCCACCTTCCCTTACATACCTGTTTTTTTTGCTTCGCCTTATGGTTTTTAGCTACGGCCTATAGCTTTTGGGCTATTCGTAAGAGAGAGTATGGAGTAACAGAAATTCACGTGCGGTTTTAACTAATATAAATGAAGTCACTACAGTTTGTACTACAATTAACTTGTAGATTATGTCTTAAAAAGGTACTCTATTTAAAAACTAATTACTGTAAAAAGATGAAAAACAGCTTTTCAAAGCTAAAAAGAGTGGGCCCTACTGCCTTGCCTAAAGAGCTTCTCTCGTAAAAATACCCTCCACCCAAATCAATCCCCTCCTGATCATCCTCCCTACCTGTTCGAGAGTCGTCTTCTCTAGGGGTTTGCGTGGTGGTGGCGCTGCTCATGTCCACCAATCGAGATTGGCAAGATCAGATGAACAGATTCATAATTCATCCCACGGCACGAACAGATGAACAAATCCTTCTCTAAGTTCACAAACAAACCGGCCAGTGGACACGAGCAGTCGCCATCACGCAAACCCTAGAGAAGCCAGCGTTCAAGCAGGTGGAGAGAATGATCAGGAGGAGATCGATTTGGGCAAAAGGTGTTTTTACTAGAGAAGCTCTTTGGGCGAGGAGTTTTACGCAAAAAGGCCGTAAGTAGGGAGGTGGGATTGCACACTTGGATTTCACCCGCTGATTTCATCTTGGACGGCCCAGATCAGATATGTCCGTATGTTCACCAAATAGAGGTCTCGTAAAAAAATAGAGATCTAGTTGAGGTAAAAAGCATTTTTGTCATGCACTTGTGTTCTTGTAAGTCTCATACCTTGAAAATGTATAAATCTATAGAAGTCATAGCATTATATGGAACATAAGGCAAGATTTAACTTTTACCCCATCTTTATTGTGACGGAGCAAACATAGAATGTTACACTTCTCAACCATATCCCACGTGTGATTGTGTAGCGTCATCCTCTGAACATCGATTGCCGTTTATGTTACTAACTAAATTTCACATGACAACACAACATAGCGCAGCACAACAATAAAACCGCCGCTTAATTATACGACAACCAAGAGCTCTCTAACCTCAAAGTTAGTTGGTTTGGATGAATAAGAAACCACAATAACAACTTAGGTATCTAGTTTCTAGGTAGTTAACACTGTTGAAGAAATTTTTCCCTAGTTTCAGTTGAGTTGATGATTAGGTTAAGAAGATCTATTGAAAAAGATTCAAAATAAATTTCGATGAAATCAATATAGATAAGGAAGGCAAAAGGAGTTCACAAGAATCACAACACAGATACAAATTAGACAACCAATTTAAGACCAAATTCAAAAATCATAATTTGATCAATGAGAAATGTAGGTTATTTATTTCTTTTTGGAAAAACTGTGGTCGAACAGCAAACTAATTAATTATACATCTAAGTTCAAAGTGGAAAAAACTTCTCTTTGTTCATGGGAAATGCCGATCTACACTCGAGTGTAGATGCTCCCACTATCATAGCCGTTCATGTGCATCAAGATTAGTGCAGGTAATTTCATTTTCTGGTTTTTGCTTGATTTAGGATATAAGAGAGAAAATTTAAGCACTGATTACAAGGGGAAAGTACACAGGACCTCACCATTCCCTCTATCTCTCTCGGCTGAGTTTGAAATTTGAAAACGTACACATACTCAAGTACTATACAAACAAGTACACATATTATACCATAACATGTACTATAATTTTACAATTACAAGAGAGAATTTTTTTCAAACATGTAATTCTTGTACCCAGTACTTATATAGTAATATTGTACACTGGGGAGAGAGAGAAAGAGATAGATGTACAGCCGGTGTCGTTCTCCGGTGGAGCTGTACTTAGTGCAGTGATGTACTCCGACGCACGCTAGTGTGGATGGAGTGCCTTAGGCACATCCATGGAGGAGATGCACTAATGCACATGCACTGAGTCGGTGTACCTCGGCGAGGCAAGGAAGAACAAGGAGGTGCACGAGGGTAGCAAATGAAACGGAGACGGTGTACCTCAGCGACAAAGATGGTGGAGTTGCATTGGCGGCGGCATGACACAAGTTGAGGTGGAGCACCTCGACGGCGTGGTGTACCGACATGGAGCACGTTAACGATGCTAGCAAGGAAGATGGGCGGTGGAGCACCTCACGGTAGGGTGTACCGAGCCAAAGCACATTGGCAACGTCGGTGAGAAAGACGATGGGTGGCGGAGCACCTCGGTGCCAAGGTATATTGGCTCAGAGCACCTTGGTGACGCAACAGAAAGAAGATGGGGGCCAGAGCACCTCGGTGGCATGTTGTACTAATCTGGAGCACCTTGGCAACGTTGGTGAGAAAGAAGATAGGCGACGAAGCACCTCGGTGGCAAGGTGTACCAACCCAAAGCACCTTAGCAACGTTGCATGAGAAAGAAGATGGATGGCGGAGCACCTCTAGTAGTAAGGTGCAATGGCCTAGAGCACCTTGGCGACGCCAGCGAGAAATAAGATGGGTGGTGGAGCACCTCGGTGGCAAGGTGTACCAGCCCAGAGCACTTGACCAAGGACCAAAGCTGAGGAAGAAGTACAGATACAGGGGAGGATTAGATTATGTACCTGGACTGGCGGTGGAATTGGAGGTGTACCTTGAGGTCATCCATGAAGTATACGGCAACATGGAAGTCACATATACACTGTTGAGGAAGAACCTTATCGTCGATGCACGCTAGAGTTGAGAGCAGGGGCAGGTTAGAGTGGTACATGGCGTGGTGCACCAGCACGGAGCACCTCGCCGACGACCAGTTGATGAACCTCGACATCGTGGCTAGAGCACATCGGGGATGACCACCAGATCTGAGCTTCCTCGGCGGATCTGTAGTGGGACAGGGTCCCTATCCACCTCGAGGACATCATTGCCACCCAGATTGGATTGGGTCCGCACCGACAAACATGGAGAGGCCAGATCTGGTGTAATAGCGGGTGGAGCATTAGCAGGCGGAGGAGGTACACGGTTGTACATGCACCGATGATGAGGACAAGGAAGATGGCGGTGACTGGGTCAGAGAGGGCCGGATCTGCCGTCGATGGCACCAGATCTGGTTCCGGACAACCTCGGTAGCACCGGTGCACGCCACGTGCGGACCAGAACTATAGGTCACTAGGCGCGGCGACGCGTCCTCCGCTGGCTAGTGTTGAGGAAGAATCGTCGAGGCCTCACCACCCGGGTCCGCTGCGTCGCCTAATCGGAACCTTCACTAACCATCGCGGCGCGTACTCTGTCTTCAGAGTTGATGAAGGAGCCGTTGTGCCCGCTCGACGGCCGTCAGATCACGCACACGGATTGCTCCACCATCTAGATCAGGAAGAGAGAGTGAGAGATGGGGAGAGAGACATGTGAGAGAATAAGAGAACGTGGAGCCCTACGTGTACTATGCTTCTGACATTTCTCACTCCAATTACCCGATTAGAAAAGGTAAAAGGGAAAGAAAAGAACTTTTGTCACAGATCTATATAAACCAATGGACGGTTTAGATTGTTGGTGCATATGAACCAGGTTCATATTCTTCTTTTTGTACATCTAATACAGTAGTTTATGTGAATGCACTACTAATAATGCTCTAGGAGAAAAATAAAAGTCTCAAAATGAGGATCATAATAGAGGGTACAAGTAGAGGTGGCCACAGGGGCAGGCTTAACCGTGTTGCCCTGTGGCCCGGTACTGTTGGTTCGGCCCGAGCATAGCACGGCCCCGTGGATCGAGCCGTGCCTGGGCCGAGAGAGCGACACGTTGGGCCGGCACGGCATGGCCTGTTTACGATTGTGGGTCGTGCCAGCACAGCCCGTTGCCAACAGTCGTAAACGGGCCGTCATGGCCCGGCCCGACTAATATAGCCGTTTTTGACCGTTGGAGTGTAAAAATTGGAAAAAATAGCAAAAATTTCAAAAAATATGAAATTTTTTTCTATAAAACAGGGGCACCCGGCCTCCATTTTTCACACCTCAAACCTCACTCTCATCTATCTGTTTAGATATGAAAAATCTGGTAGTGTTTGGGCAAATTTGGCAAAATTAGTGAGAAATTTGTACGGAATTCAGAAAATTCAAAAATCTTCAAAGAATTTTCTAAGAGATACAAAATAGGTAATAGTGTTGTCTTATTTTAATTTTTTTGCTATTATTTTTTGATTGAATAATAAGTTAATTGTTCTTTATTATTTCAATTTACAGTTGATTCAATGGAGAACTATGATTTTCAACTCTCCAAATTCGGTCTCTCGGCGGAGGATATGCAATCCTTTCAAGAAAGATATCCATCCACAGAAGGTCCACATCCACACAAACTGGACAGTTAGAAGAAGCGACGGGCCCGGTGGCATAGGGTCCAATCGATCCATCTTCTGCTGGTTCAACAAGTGCATTTGGAAAGACCCCCGGTAGCCCTTAGCACCTCTAGGGGGACTATGCAATGGGGCAAGATTTTTGGTTCTTACTCTAGAGATTTTCGTGTAGGTGCAGGTACACACCAGACAAGGGGAGGAAGACGACAAAATACTGGAGACCTATAAAGCGATCTCAACAGTGATAACGTCAGTTTCGAGCAAAATTTGAACATCCTCTCATGGTGGTAAATCCGAAAAGTAACATATCCAGTGCTATCCATATTAGCGTGGGATATGTTGACTGTTCCTGTCTCTATGATCTCCTCGAAGTCAGCATTCAGTCTATCTGGAAGAATAATCGAGGAGCAACGAACAAGTTTCTCGAACGAGATGGTCAAAATCCTTCTGACGTCAAAGACTGGGAAAAGTTAAATCAAGACTCTAACATAATGCAGAAAATAGAGATTTAGGAGAATCTTTTGAGAATTTATATCTAAATAGTAATGAATAGGATTTTCAATATTTTTCTTCACATGTAATTACTAATGAGCTTTATAGGTTGTACTCTTTTTTCTTACCAATATTTTCTCAAGTTGAGTTTTTATTTGGTAAAGTTTTTAACGAGGCAGCCATCCCATATAATTTAATAAGTTAATAAAGCTCATTATATCATTAAAAATAATTATCTTGATGATTAATAATGTCTACAATTTTTTATAATTTTTCTAAATTTTTTCTTAATTTTCTCTTTTTCTCAATTTAACGGGCCAACCGTACCGGCATGGCTATTAAGCTGTAATCGTGTCTATACCGGTACGGCACAATCGTGAACCGTGCCTGGACTCAAACCATGGCCTATGAACCATCACGACATAATCTGTTTATTTGGTGGGCTAAACAGACCGTACCGCCATTGGACCTGTGCCGTGGCGGCCTGGTACGGCCCATTGGCCACCCCTAGGTAGAAGGGTTTCGTAGTTTCCTTGCTTCGCTCTTTCTTCCTCCCCAAACCAAAACCTCAGAAGGAAAATAGTTCACAAGGCACGCATCCATAGGCCATAGCTGCTCGTCGAAACCCTAGAAGCACACCGCGAAATCATCCGAACCCCTCATGCTGCGCGCTGCGGCGGCCGCTGCCGCCGTATTCCCGATGCGGTTCGCCGCCGCGCCGGCCGTGGTGGCGGCGGAGGTGAGGTCGCCGCTGCTCAGGGTTTTGGGGGCGCTGAGAGGCGGCCGGGGCTCGATGCTGGGGAGGAGGGCGCGCTTCTGCTCCAACTCCGGGAGCGACTCTGAGGCGGCGGCGAAGGCCGAGGATGCGGTCGCTGCGGAGGGGGAGGTGGACGGCAAGGCGTCCTCCGCCATTGTGCCCACCAGCCCCCGCCCCGAGGATTGCCTCACGGTGCGCGCTTTCTTCGTTTGGACCATAATGGCTTTGTTTAGTTTCTTGCAGCAGCAACTCGATGGGATTGTGTGCTAAGTAGTAGGTGAATGTGTAATTTGGTTTGAGCGCGCGAGTAGCTTATTGATAAACGAACCTGTGAGTCAGCTTATGCCCGTGAGAGGGACTGAGGGAGAGGACTGGGAAGGAGAACCTATTCATTAATAGGAGTAGTAATCATGTTAATATAGCAGGAAGTATTGAGGAAAAAAGTGCCTCCAAATTGTAGAACGACCTATAACTAGTGACAAATGCGGATGGGATAATGGCTGGAAAACGACTTACATTTAGCGGTGAAGGAAGTGAGTGCTTATTTTCGGACTGATGTGATCAATTCATTTGAGTTGTACAGCCAAGGATCAAAATACATTTTTTTCAACTTGATTATAGTTTTTAAGTAGCCCATTGATTTGCAGTGACAAACTTAAACTATACAGGGGGCCTTGCTCTCCCATCAAGGGTGACACCGTGTTGCCTTCCTTCTTTTAGACCTTTATTATACCACCCTTGAGACTATTGTTATGTTTTCTCTTGAGGCGAATATATGTTCATCACTTCATCTTAGCTTTGTATCGAGCTTAAAAGTGATAGTACAAGAACTTGAGTGAACAATTGCTGTGACAATTGCTGTGTGATTATATTTGTAATGGTGTGATTCTGCTAGTCATGTCATTCTCTCACTTTATTACGGAAATTTCGTCAAACAGGTCATAGCATTGCCTCTTCCACATCGACCACTCTTTCCAGGATTTTACATGCCGATCTATGTAAAGGTATGTTGCTGTGCAATCTGCAATTGGTAAAATCAATTTCGCATCTTACTGCATATTTTCTTCCTTTCCCATCTTAATGATGAGGTATTTTTTTCTCTTCTTTAAAAATCCCTCAGGACCAAAAGCTGTTGCAAGCCTTAGTAGAAAATCGCAAAAGATCAGTCCCATATGCTGGTGCCTTTCTTGTGAAGGATGAAGAAGGCACTGACCCTAATATTGTGACCAGTTCAGATTCTGAGAAAAGCATCGATGATCTCAAAGGGAAAGAATTGCTGAGGCGTCTTCATGAAGTTGGCACGCTTGCTCAGGTAATTGACTATTTTCGAAGGACCCTGGACAATGACTTATGCTTCCACAGTCTTGCAGTAAGATGAGCTCTGTAATTAGTTTTTGTTGTTTCTGTAGATAACTAGCATTCAAGGGGATCAGGTAGTGCTACTTGGTCATCGACGGTTACGAATAGCCGAGATGGTGAGATACATTAGATTGCCTGCCATTCAATTTCTGTGGGTTTGAGTTGGTAACTTTATTTCATCAAGATACCAAAAACTGCAGGTTCAGGAGGATCCACTTACAGTCAAAGTTGACCATCTGAAGGTAACTCTACGATGACATCACTGATTCTCATGTTTTCTTTTTGTATTTCATATTTGCCATTATAGACATCTAATGCCTCCTACCCACACCCATGTGGAAAGTACATGATCACACAAAAAAAATCTCCAAAGTCCAAATTATAGTTTTATTTTCAGAAGCTGAAGGTAAATCCTTTTCTGAGTTCTTCCATAGCTGGAAATTCTAGCTGCATCTAGAGAATACAAGTATATGAATATGACACACTGGAATTCGGAGATCAGAATATCTGCATTTTCTGTCTGTTAATTGGCTTAACCTGGTTCTCTAAGGCACTGCAATTTTTTTTATCTCCCCTGTTTTGCATATCTCATTTTGTGTTTGTTCTTGCACCACTGCGGTTTTCTTTAGTGATGTAAAAGTTCTCTTACCGGTTCTGTATTGTGTATAGATGGCATAAATGAGATTAATTGAATCTGTGGTTAAGTATTTCTTGCTTATCTAACCCTGATTTGACCATGAACTAAGTGAGAGATTGCTATCAGTATGTTGGGAGATACCTTGCAATGTTGGATTATTTAACTTGTCATGTGCAGGAAATGCCCTACAACAAGGATGATGATGTTATAAAAGCAACCTCATTTGAAGTTATATCAACTTTAAGGGAGGTTCTCAGGACAAGTTCCCTTTGGAAGGATCATGTGCAAACCTACACACAGGTCTGACTTACTTCCCTAACTTTTTTCTCTTCCAATATAGGCCTTCCTATTACCTGTACCTTTTAGTAATGTCAGGCAGTAATGCCAATATATTAGAGACCAGCAGCTTTGTAAGAGTTGACATAGAAAACCCTGATCATAAATCTAATATACTTTTAGATGCCTTGATAGTAAGCATTTTTCTTTTTCTTGGATGTCATTGGGTCACACACTAACATGCTGAATGTTCTACTCCTTTCCCTTGATTCAGCACATGGGTGATTTCAACTACCCACGGTTAGCAGACTTCGGTGCTGCTATTTCTGGTGCCAATAAGTTGCTTTGCCAGGAAGTGCTTGAGGAATTGGATGTAAGAACCTTTGCTTAAATCCTCTCCTTTTACTTTCCCTTTTCCATTCTGAATTAATACCTTAAGCAATCTAGAGGCCATGGAAATTGTGCATCACCATGTACTGTCTGTCCTTGTTGTCCTTATTTGTTCTATAGTTTTGCTCTACACTCTAAAGACTTTACTTTCTTCTTTCTCAATCGCCAAATTGTTGAACATAGTTGATTGTTATAAAGCTCAGCAGAAGATTAATGTATATGTCACTAATTTCAAAATCTGATCTACCACAAATCCGCAATTGAGCAGAATTCTCACTGTCATAAAGTTCGGCAGAAGATTATTTTATTTGCGTTTTGTCCACTCATACTCAATGGGCTTTTTAAAATTAAAATATAGAGCACAATAATGCTTGGTGGTCCCTGGACTAGCAAACTATTGTTCCAAACCCACCAAAAAACGTGAGTGCATGAGTATTGCATAAAATCAATTATGGAATGCATCAGTACAGCTTCTTTGCGCCAGCACTCAACCATATTTTTGTAAAGATCATGTGTCATTCTGACTACATGTTAACTTTCTTGTTCTGCTTCAAATTGAATTTTGCATTTTTGGAACAGGTATATAAGCGTTTAAAGTTAACTCTTGAGTTAGTAAAGAAGGAGATGGAGATTAGTAAGTTGCAGGTAATTCATTGTCTTAGCCTCCAATCTTTAGTTATCATTGTTTGCTTGAGCCTTCTTGATATCTAATATGCTTTTGTTCCAGCAATCCATTGCAAAAGCAATTGAAGAAAAAATTAGTGGGGATCAACGGCGTTATTTATTGAATGAACAACTAAAAGCAATCAAGAAGGTACTTCATTATTTGCTGTTTCTTCTAACAAGTTGCCTATTTTCCTTACATTGTGATTGTAGAATAATTACTTCTGTAGAATCTGGCACTCTTTAATGGTCCGTGATGCCATTTTCTTAATAGAATGGTGGAACGGCCAATGATCCCCTGGCCATGCTAGAACTGCAAATTGACCAATGCTAACATTTGGTGTCTGCTTCTTGAACCATATGTGCATGCACAATGTGAAATAGAAGCATTCTTGCCTTTTAGGTTGTTCTGGTTTTGTTGGTTCTTCATAATTGCTCTGTATATGTCATGTTTGCAGGAGCTAGGTTTGGAGACTGATGACAAAACAGCATTGTCTGGTTTGTTCTTGAACTACGACACTTCTTATTGGCTGCCAATGGATTTGTTTTTTCATGGACCATTCAAAATTGACTTATTATTTATGTCTCGCAGCAAAATTTCGGGAAAGGATTGAAGCAAAGAAGGACAAATGTCCTCCTCATGTTTTGCAAGTCATTGAAGAAGAGCTCACCAAGCTTCAGCTTTTAGAAGCCAGTTCTAGTGAGTTCAATGTAACTCGTAATTATTTGGACTGGTTGACAGTATTACCGTGGGGAAATTATAGGTTTGTAACTATTTATATGCCTTTCTTTGTGAGAAGTCTATCAGATGTCTGTGCCTTATGTGGTGTTTACTCTTCTGTTGCAGTGATGAAAACTTTGATGTTCATCATGCTCAACAAATCCTTGATGAAGACCATTATGGACTGAGTGATGTTAAAGAGAGAATATTGGAATTCATAGCAGTTGGAAAGCTAAGAGGGACATCTCAAGGTTTGATTACTCCCAATTGTTTTATGCCATTTATATATTGGTGTAGAGCTTTTATGTAAGTTCAATTGTTCTATTTGCACCCTTGATTTTATTATATTCATAAAAAATGACACCTAGTAGCTCCAGTTCCGTTTCTTCAATTCTTCTGCATCATAACTCACCATTTGATAAACCCGGATCCCAAAGGCTGTATGCAGATGGCTCCTGTCAGATGACTGTAGCGTCTGAATTACTTCCGTTATGCTCACTAAATTTGATGACTTGATGCCTCATTGCCCATCCATAGTTATTCTACCAATAACTTTATTTATCAATCATTTGCAACAGGAAAGATCATATGCCTTTCTGGGCCGCCAGGAGTTGGTAAAACAAGTATTGGTCGCTCAATTGCACGTGCACTGAACCGGAAGTTTTACAGATTTTCTGTTGGAGGTCTGGCTGATGTGGCAGAAATCAAGGTACAGTACAAATATTCATGGCAAGTCTTGTATCCATTGTTAATATTTTTAAAAATCAGATGCAGTGGTCATACGAATAACATTTCCAACAACCTTAGGGGCATCGGCGCACCTATGTTGGTGCAATGCCAGGGAAGATGGTGCAATGTCTTAAATCAGTTGGAACAGCAAATCCTCTGGTATTGATAGATGAGATTGACAAGGTATTGTAACAAGGAGTTATGTGCTGATGGGTGTTTCATTTGAGATGTTAATTGTAGCCTGCATTTAATGGCTTCTGATGCGTTTGTGTTGAAGTATAAGTTAATTGCCTATCTTTCCTCATCAGCTTAAGCTTTTGGGTGAACTGGCTGGTGCATGAAACTCAATATGGTATCAGAGCCAAGAGGTCCCGAGTTCAAGACCTGGCTGACGCAATTAAAAAAAATTAATTGCAGTCTACTTCTATTCCACGTATTAGGCCTAAGAGAGCCTACACGTGAGGGGGAGTGTTGAAGTATAAGTTAATTGCCTATCTTTCCTCATCAGCTTAAGCTTTTGGGTGAACTGGCTGGTGCATGAAACTCAATAGTTTGGACATCAACCACAATTTTACCAGCAATTATTTTGTTAGCCAATATGACAGTTTTGATTCATGTGCATGCTTTCTAAATTCTTACTGTTTATCTTTGTTGGCTGGCAGCTTGGGAGAGGGCATTCTGGTGATCCAGCTAGTGCACTGCTGGAACTTCTGGACCCTGAACAGAACGTTAATTTTCTTGACCATTACCTTGATGTTCCTATTGACCTATCCAAGGTTAGGCAGTTGCTCTCTCAAGGTTATTTGCCTTTTTTAACCTATGTAACTGTGGTTGACTTCACAGTTTGACCTTGCTGATTTAAAATTACCGAAGCACCATTTTAATTTTTTTGAAGTATGCGCAACAAGCTTAAGATGAATAATTGTAATCATTGTACCATAACTTTGCATCTCTTGGCATGTTCGTACATCCAGTTTGTTATCATTAGGCGTGCACAATTGCTAGTTATTGTGCTATCGCATGCAATGTTTATGCTACTGTAACTGATAAGTTGCGATAGAGCAACATTTCTGAGTATTTTGGTTCAGTTAATGTGATTAAATTACAGAAAATATGATGGCCTTAGCACAGGGTTAGTGAGTGCGTGACTATTTTGTCATAATACCACTTTGCTCATTTTCCTCTTCCCTTATCTACTCTTGTTATTGTTGTTGTTTGAAGTGTCTTTGGTTGCACTTCACAACGTCTGTCATATGCTATTTTATGCTTCTGAAATTCATGTTCTAATGAATGGGTTATTTAACTTAATTATTGCAATACATCGTCTGACACTTTGTTTATGAAAACAGGTTCTGTTTGTTTGCACAGCAAATGTTATTGAGACGATACCAAATCCATTACTGGATAGGATGGAGATCATTGCGATAGCTGGTTATATAACTGATGAGAAAATGCATATTGCCCGGGACTACCTGGAGAAGAACACTAGAGAGGCATGTGGCATTAAACCTGAACAGGTATCTACGTATCTTTAAGTAACTACTCATTCGATCTAATTCCTTTTCTGGTGTTGTTTATGCCATAAAAGTTTAGTTTTCTACCAAATGAAAGTTCTCAACATGACATATAGGAATTACTAGTTGCTCCTGGAAATACCTGTAATTTGGGTGGGGATTTGGTGAAGATAGCTCAAATCTTACCAAGTTATGATTTGTTATGTATGACTAACTAATGGTTAGTTTCACATTATTATTTCTCATGAACATTCTTTTTCTTGTAATAATGTTGAGAAAAATATGGCAAGTGATGTTAACTTACCAATTCCCTGATTTTCACCATAAGGCTCCCAACAGACTTTGATCTAGTCTCCTTTTGGGATTAGGGACTTTCAAATTTTTGGACTATCTGTTTCTAAAGGAAAAAAGTCCATCTGTGGTCCCTCAACTATTGTCGGAGTCTAATTTTCGTCCCTTATCTCCAATACCGTTTGGAATCTGTCCCTCGAATGTCAAAACTATGCAAATCACGTCCCTAGAGCAGTATCGTATGTGGTTTTCGCCACGTTGGCTGCCACTTTGCCACATCATCACCTTGAACCCACATATCAACCCTACCTCCTCTTCATATCTCTCCTCTTTTTTCCTTTCCTTTTTACCTATTTCCATTCTTTTCTGTCCTCTTCTCTTCTCTTCTCCTGAGTGCTCAACATGGCAGTCATCTTGGGGTCAAGTGATGATGTGGCAGTCAACGTGGCAGCCAACATGGCGAAAATCATGGCGAAAATCACCCATGATACCAGCCTAGGGCCATGATTTGTGTGGTTTTGCCAGTTGGGGGACGGGTTCTAAACGGTATTGGACACGAGGGACGAAAACTAGACGATAGAAAGAATTGAGGCATGTGGATTTTTTTCCGTTTCTATAAGTAACCTTGGAATTGCTTTCAGAGTAAACTAAATAACGAAAAGGAAAGAACATTCACAGTAGCTTCGAAGTTTGTACAAGCTATATGGCTGTACCACTTGACTTATACAGTAATAAAGTATCAGTGTTATGTGAAACATACTTATAAGTCTTGCCTCTTCTTTGTGACTACATTTTATTGTTACTATCAGCTTAACTGTCCATCTACAAACCTGTACAGGTTGAAGTTACAGATGCTGCTCTTCTTGCCCTGATTGAAAATTACTGTCGAGAAGCAGGAGTGCGGAACCTTCAAAAGCAGATTGAGAAAATTTACCGTAAGGTATGCAACAGAACTTCCACCTAATGATGTTTCAACTATTCTACTTTGGAGCAAGGAGAGGTTAACTACTATACGCAATACTGTATAAAGAAAGAGGAGTACAACACTCCTGTCTTTTTTGAATTACCTGATAACAATTCTTGCTATTTTGCTAATAGTCTAATACTCTTGTACACTTAACATTAATTTTTGTTACTAATACTAAATTTGAACATTGTGACATCATGCATTGTTTTTGGTGGCTAGTCTTGATGAAGATTATGTTTTACCCACATTCCTGGCACACTGGAATGGCAAGCAAAGAATCTATATCTTATAGTGTTATGGACTCTTATTGGGGAAGGCACTATAGCAGGCGTTCCAAGCTGCCAATTCAATCCAAGACTTAGTAGCAGTTCTCTTCGGTTTAGGAGTTTGTAAGCTTTGCGGGTTAGGAAGTCCCTTCTTATTCAGACATGAGAAGTTGTCTAGGAGTCGGAGTCTTAAGAAAATCGGGATTGTAAGAGTATATATACCTTCCTGCGTTTGAGCGGAAGGGTTATGAAGAGAAATAAAGTACTCCTTCCTCCCAAACCCTAATTTCTAGTCCAGGCGGCAACCACGGCGAACTCAGAGGAGTTCCGCCGGGAAGCAACCAATATCTCCCGATCTAACCATCCTTACTTCCTAAGATCCAAAGACAAGACACATAACAGATTGGTATCAGATTCCATGGCTCCAGATTCCATCAGCGCGGAACTTCGCGAGTTAAAAGAGATTCTGGGAACAATACTGAAGCGGCAAGAAGAACAGGCGGTGGCTCACGCAAATCTGGAGGCGGCGGTTCTTGCTCTGGAGGAACGTCCTTCGTCACCAACAAAAGACCTCAACTCGGCCAATTCGTCGGCACGACAAGCCTCAGGCGAACAATCTGCGACTACGCATCCAGGACGTTTTTACAAGGTAGACTTTCCTCTGTTTGACGGCACTTCGGATCCATTGGAATGGTTGACTCGCTGCACTCAATTCTTTCGGGGTCATCGCACATTGGAAGAGGAAAAAGTATGGCTGGCAACTTACCATATGACAGGCATAGCTCAGCAATGGTATTACAAGGTGGAGCGAACTGAAGGAATCCCGTCCTGGCCTCGATTCGAGAATGCTTGCAAACTGCGTTTTGGTCCTCCTTTCAGATCCAACCCAGTATCAGAACTTGCCCTCCTTCGGCAAACTGGGTCAGTGGAAGAGTATGCTCAGGACTTCTATAGGGTTCTTTGTCGCGCTGAAAATCTCTCGCCGGAGCATGAAGTGGGTCTATTTTTAGCTGGACTGGGCGAGCTCATCAAGGTAGACGTAGAACTACAAAATCCATCTTCCTTGGATACTGCTGTAAGTCTCGCAAAAGCTGCAGAGAGACATTATAAACTCCTTTACAACTCGGGATTGGTGCTCCGACAACCACATTCCAATCCACAATCTTCAGCAGCAAAATATACTCCAGCGCAACGCATGGCTCCTCTGTTGTCAAAACCTCCGGACGTTCCGCTTCGACCTGCTCTGACAACAGGACCATCCCCTCCATCTTAGCGAGCATTTAGGCGCCTCACTCCGTCAGAGATGGCTGATCGCCGTCAGAAAGGCCTCTGTTTCAATTGTGATGAGCAGTTCACAAGAGGCCATCGGTGCAAGCGATTATATTGGATCGAAATCTTGGATGAAGATGATATTCCGGAAGCTCATAAGGAAGATGCCAATCCTCAGATTTCTTTACACGCATTGACTGGTATCTCTTCGGGCAATACTATGCAATTGACAGTTTGCATTAATGATCTCAAGTTCTGTGCTTTGGTTGATTCAGGATCTACTCACAATTTTATCAGCATTGCGGCTGCGCAATTGTCAGCCACTTCGTTGCAAACTCGCACGGGCATTCAGGTGGCAGTAGCCAACGGAGACAGATTATCTTGCCTAGGGTTTTGCCCATCTTTACCACTCACCATTGGTCCTGAAGAATTTTCTATCAACTGCTATGCTTTAGCCCTACAGGGTTTTGACTTGATTCTGGGAGTGCAATGGCTGCGCACATTAGGCCCAATTCTCTGGGATTTCTCCACCTTGTCCATGGCTTTCTGGCATCAAGGACGTCAAGTGCGCCTTCTGGGCATTCCACGCAAACCAGCCTCCCGTGTGTGTACGATCAACGAGCCAACTCAAGCATTACTACCAGATCTGCTGTCAGATTTTCAGGACATATTTCAGCATCCTTCTGGACTACCACCTCAACGACACTTTGATCACCGCATTCATCTAATTCCAGGATCCAGTCCGGCGGCAGTTCGACCATACCGGTATCCCCATCACCATAAAGATGAAATTGAAAAACAATGTAAGGAGATGTTGTCTCAGGGGATCATCCGTGCCAGTACTTCACCCTTCAGTTCTCCGATGATCTTGGTCAAAAAGAACGACAACTCTTGGAGGCTTTGTGTGGACTACCGTGCGCTTAATGCACAAATTGTCAAGGATAAATTCCCTTTACCGATAGTTGATGAGTTACTGGATGAGTTGAAACTTGCCAAGTACTTCACTAAACTGGACTTACGATCAGGCTATCACCAAATACGAATGCACCCGGATGACATCCATATGACTGCTTTCAGAACACATCATGGTCACTTTGAGTATTTGGTCTTACCATTCGGACTTTCCAACGCACCGGCAACATTTCAGGCTGTTATGAATGCTATTCTTCAGCCCTACCTTCGCAAATTTGTGTTGGTCTTCTTTGACGATATCTTAATTTTCAGCCCAACTTGGGCCGAACATTTGTGTCATGTTTGCTCAGTCTTCACCCTACTTCGGTAGCACCAATTCTTCCTTAAGCAATCCAAGTGTTCTTTTGGCACTACATCAGTATCATATTTGGGTCATGTGATATCGGCAGAGGGTGTTTCTATGGACCAATCCAAGGTTTGAGATATCCAGCAGTGGCCAATTCCTAAGTCTCCTCGCCAATTAAGGGGATTTCTCGGGCTTGCCGGGTATTACCGCAAATTTATACGTCACTTTGGGTCCATTGCCGCGCCCCTCACTCAGCTACTCACCAAGGAAGGCTTCTGTTGGTCACAAACATCACATGAGGCATTCATGACCTTAAAGGAGGCTCTGTGCAAGCCTACCTTCTTAGCCTTACCGGATTTTTCAACCTCTTTTATTGTTGAATGTGATGCGTCGGGTAGTGGACTTGGGGCAGTACTTCATCAAGGAGCTAAGCCCATTGCTTTTTTCAGCCGAACAATCCCAGCTCACCACGCCAAACTAGCAGCATATGAGCGCGAACTCATCGGGTTGGTTAAAGCAGTTCGTCATTGGAGACATTATCTGTGGGGCAAACCCTTCATTGTTCGCACGGACCATTACAGTCTGAAATTTCTCCTTGATCAATGCTTGAACACTATTCCTCAACATCACTGGGTCAGTAAACTATTTGGATTTGATTTCTGTCGTAGCTACGGGCAAAACAGGGAAAGAGGGGACTGGTAGGAGAGGAAGAGGAGAGCCAGATCTGTGGAGAGGTGGTGAGAATGAGAGGAGGATGTCCCGAAGGCACTACGCGTGCGGAGGTAGGGAGGCGAGACCGCCGTTCCCCTACCTTCAAAAAGGAGTGCCCGCGGAGAGCGGGCGCTTGAAGCGTAGGCCGAAGGCACTACGCACGCCGAGGTAGGGAGGCGGGACCGCCGCCTCTACCCTCAAAGGAGTGCCGCGGGAGCGGGCGCTGAGCGAGGCCGAAGGCACCACGACGCCGAGGTAGGGAGGCGGGACCGCCGCCCCTACCTCCAAAGGAGTGCCGCGGGAGGCGGGCGCTGAGCGAGGCGAAGGCACCACGCACGCCGAGGTAGGGAGGCGGGACCGCCGCCCCTACCTCCAAAGGAGTGCCGCGGGGAGGGCGCTGGAGCGTAGGTCGAAGGCACTACGCACGCCGAGGTAGGGAGGCGGGACCGCTGCCCTACCTTCAAAACGAGTGCCGCGCAGAGCGGGCGCTGAGCGTAGGCGAAGGCACCACGCACGCCGAGGTAGGGAGGCGGGACCGCCGCTCCCTACCTTCAAAAGGAGTGCCGCGAGAGCTGCGCTGGAGCGTAGGGCCGAAGGCACTACGCACGCCGAGGTAGGGAGGCAAGACCGCCGTTCTCTACCTTCAAAGGAGTGCCCAGAGGCGGGCACTTGAGCGTAGGCGAAGGCACACGCACGCCGAGGTAGGGACGCGAGACCGCTGTTCCCTACCTTCAAAAGGAGTGCCCGCGAGCGGGCGCGCAAGCGTAGGCGAAGGCACTCACGCACGCCGAGGTAGGGAGGCGGGTCCGCCGCTCCCTACCTTCAAAAGGAGTGCCCGCGGGTAGTGGACGCTGGAGCGTAGGCCGAAGGCACCACGCACGCCGAGGTAGGAGGCGGGACCGCCGCCTCTACCTCCAAAGGAGTGCCGCGGGAGCGGGCGCTGAGCGTAGGCCGAAGGCACCACGCACGCCGAGGTAGGGAGGCGGGACGCGCGCCCCTACCTCCAAAGGAGTGCCGCGGGAGCGGGCGCTGAGCGAGGCCGAAGGCACCACGCACGCCGAGGTAGGAGGCGGGACCGCCGCCCCTACCTCCAAAGGAGTGCCGCGCGGAGCGGCGCTGGAGCGAGGCCGAAGGCACCACGCACGCCGAGGTAGGGAGGCGGGACCGCCGCTCCCTACCTCCAAAGGAGTGCCGCGCGGAGCGGGCGCTGGAGCGTAGGCCGAAGGCACCACGCACGCCGAGGTAGGGAGGCGGGACCGCCGCCTCTACCTCCAAAGGAGTGCGCGGGGAGCGGGCGCTGGAGCGAGGCCGAAGGCACCACGCACGCCGAGGTAGGAGGCGGGACCGCCGCCCTACCTCCAAAGGAGTGCCGCGGGAGCGAGCACTTGGAGCCTAGGTCAAGGCACTACGCGACGCCGAGGTAGGGAGGCGAGACCGCCTGCCCCTACCTTAAAATGGAGTGCCGCGGGAGGGCGCTGAGCGTAGGTCGAAGGCATCACAAGACGCCGAGGTAGGGAGGCGAGACCGCCGCCCCTACCTTCAAAGGAGTGCCGCGGGGCGGGCGCTGGAGCGTAGGCCGAAGGCACCACGCACGCCGAGGTAGGAGGCGAGACCGCTGCCCCTACCTCCAAAGGAGTGCCGCGGGAGCGGGCGCTGGAGCGTAGGCCGAAGGCACCACGCACGCCGAGGTAGTAGGAGGCGAGACCGCCGCCCCTACCTCCAAAGGAGTGCCGCGGGAGCGGGCGCTGGAGCGTAGGCCGAAGGCACACGCACGCCGAGGTAGGGAGGCGAGACCGCCGCCCCTACCTTCAAAGGAGTGCCGCGGGAGCGGCGCTGGAGTGTAGGCCAAAGCACTCACGCACGCCGAGGTAGGGAGGCGAGACCGCCGTTCCCCTACCTTCAAAAAGGAGTGCCCGCGGAGAGCGGACGCTTGGAGCGTAGGCCGAAGGCACTACGCACGCCGAGGTAGGGAGGCGAGACCGCCGTTCCCCTACCTTCAAAAAGGAGTGGTGTAACGCGCTCGAAGGTGCGACATCCAGGTGCCGCATCACTATGGCGAGGCACTCCCTAGTGTCTCGGCCATCGCGCAATTATTATACTCCGTAGAGTGCGTGAGGGTAACTGGTGCGTGCGGAGGCGGACCTCGGCGCACAACTTGTTTATAGTCCGCGGACTCTCGCGTGCAGAGGCAGACCTCGGCACACGACTTAATTTATAGTCCGCAGACTGGTGCGTGCGGAGGCGGACCTCAGCGCACGACTTGATTTATAGTCCGCGGACTCGCGCGCGAGGCGCACCTCGGCGCCGCACGACTTAATTTATAGTCCGTAGATCGAGTGCGTGCGAGGCGGACCTCGGCGCACGACTTGATTTATGGTCCGCGGACTCGCGCGCGAGGCGCACCTCGGCGCACGACTTAATTTATAGTCCGCGGACTCGCGCGCAGGCGCACCTCGGCGCACGACTTAATTTATAGTCCTTGGACTCTCGCGTGCGGAGGCAGACCTCGGCGCACGACTTAATTTATAGTCCGCGGACTCTCGCGTGCGGAGGCAGTCCTCGGCGCACGACTTAATTTATAGTCCGCAGACTGGTGCGTGCGGAGGCGGACCTCAGCGCACGACTTGTTTAGAGTCCGTAGACTTGCGCATGGACAACACCTGCGTCTTATTTATGCTCCGTAGAGAGCATGGGATCAGCATCCCCGTCTTGTTTATACTACGTAGAGTCGCGCGTGCGGAAGCTGAGCTCAACGCTACGTCTTATTTAAAGTCCGTAGACTGGTGCGTGCGGAAGCTGAGCTCAACGCTACGTCTTATTTATAGTCCGTAGATCGCCGCGCGCGAGCGAGGCTCAACGCCACGCCTTATTTAAAGTCTCAGATCAGTGCGTGCGAGCTAGGCTCAACGCTACGCCTTATTTATACTCCGTAGAGTGCGCGCGAGGCGCCCCCGTTGCGTCTTATTTAAAGTCCGTAGATCGTGCGTGCGAGCTAGGCTCAACGCTACGCCTTATTTAAAGTCCGTAGATCGTGCGTGCGGAGCTAGGCTAAACGCTACGCCTTATTTAAAGTCAGAGATCGGTGCGTGCGAGCTAGGCTCAACGCTACGCCTTATTTAAAGTCCGTAGATCGCCGCGTGCGAGCTAGGCTCAACGCTACGCCTTATTTATAGTCCGTAGATCGCCGCGTGCGAGCGAGGCTCAACGCCACGCCTTATTTATAGTCCGTAGATCGCGCGCGAGCGAGGCTCAATGCTACGTCGTATTTAAAGTCCGTAGGCGGTGCGTGCGAGCTAGGCTCAACGCCACGCCTTATTTATAGTCCGTAGACTCGCGCGTGCGAGGCGGACCTCGACGCCACGCCTTATTTAAAGTCCGTAGACTACGCCGTGGCGCTGTGCCATCGTGCGATTTAAATAAAAACGAGGACCAAAGCAAAGGCATCAAAGAAATGGCCAAGACTTGCGACAACAAAATGCTCCGAATCGCGGTACTAGAAAAGCCTCGGCAGCCCAAAACAAGCCAAAACCGTAGAAGCAAAACGCCAAATTGAGCGACAATATGTCGCGTGAACCGTTTCCTTAAAGCCATATGCGACGCATCGAAGCGGGACGATCAGACGCTAGTGGAGGCCGAGGCGAGGGCTCGAGGCGGCCTTTGCGCTCGACAGGCCGGTGGCGCATGTGCTGGGCCATTCATGCGATGCTTGCAACAAAGCACAGGTGCCTTCACGTGATGAATGCATGTGCTATGCACACATGTGCCCGACTCGGAAGCTCGGCGAAGACGTCGGTGGGTTTGGCGAAGACCACTCCGGCCATGCCGAGTCTTCAAGACATTGCGGGGACCTCGGGACCGAGTCTTCAAAGCCGCGAAGTGGCATTAGCGGGCCGCCGGCTCGCGTCGCCGGCCGCGGCGTCGACCTTCGCCCGCCCTCGCGCGTGGTCGCGACTCGTCGCCGGCGTGCCGACCCGCTTGTCTCGCTCACGCGGTTCATCGAGACGAGGAGCCATACATAGGCCGCGCGCGAGCGCGCCGTAGTCTTGGCGCGACGCGGAGACGAGCGAGCGGAGGTCCTCCGGAAGCCGGTACTTCATGAGGCGAAGGCGAAGACGTTTCGCGAGGCGAAGCGCATCCAGCCGAGCTCGGCGAGACATGGCGCAGAGCAGCGACAACGCGCGGTGTCGAGGCTTGTCGGGTCGAGCTCGGCCGAGGCTTGGCGGTCCGGCCGCGGAGGCTTGGCGACGCCCGGCTCGCGGAGGCGTGTCAGTAGCGCACAGACTCGCCGCAATGTGAGACGAGGCCCCACCCGATCTGCTGCGTGAACGCATGCATGGAACGCGAGGCGTCGGTCGCGAAGACGAGGCTTCGCCGACACGCGAGACCCGTGGCGGCGAAGGTGGTCGGGAGTTGCGGCCAACACGCGAGGAGCCGAAGTCGAGGACGACGACGTGGCGCCGACGCAGGCAGCGTCGCGAGCACACCGACCACCATTGCCGCCGCCACGCCATGGCGGCGGCGACGCGAAGCGTGTACACACGCAGCGTCTGAGCTCGCCAAGACGCGCCGCCGCCACCGCCGCCGATCGTCGCCGTCGTTGGCGGCACTCGCTAACCTCGCATCAAGATCCTCCACACGCGACGAGGTCCGAGCCGGCGCGCGCGCGAGGCGGAGGGGTCCGAGCAGAGCCAAGCACGCTGGGCGAGGCCGAGAGTACGGAGACAACGAGGTCAAGCCATTGGCGGGACACCGAGCTCCATGGCGACCTCGAGCGTCCACAGGCTATGGAGGTCCGTCACGAAGACGCCATGAATGCTCTACCGAGGCACCTATCTTTACCTGCATGAGAACGAGAGAGAACATAGAACTCTTTGCATGCTCCGGCGTGGCGAAGACCTCGACTCGCGGAGGCTCCGTAGACACGGAGATGTGCTAGGCGAGATGTCCCCTGCGCGGAGTCCAGCACAGACGAGCCGAAGGCGCATGGGCTAATCTGCACGGACACCGAGGCATCGTTTTCCTGGGCGAAGATGCCGTCGCCGAGCTCATGCCTGTTGCGGGCGCATGCCTGGAACAAGGAGAAATAGAGAAAGCCACTCCCTGAAGGATAAACTTTGCTGGGCGCATGCCCGAACTTGGACGGATGGGAGCGCCTGCACGGACAAATACGTGATTTGCGCGAGCCGCCGACGACGCGGAGGCCACCACCGAGCAGACGCCCGGCGCGCAGCAGAACTTTGAGGGCAGATGTTATAGTACGCACGATGGGATAAAGCAAGACGACGCTTCGAACAAATTGACCGGAAAGATCCAAATCTTTAGCAACCTGTTACCTTTTCTTACCCTTTTGTTGAACGCTGAAGAAATCCCTTCTCTACGCAACTTCTTGTCGTCCCCACGGACGGCGCCATCTGTCGTAGCTACGGCCTAAACAGGGAAAGAGGGGACTGGTAGGAGAGGAAGAGGAGAGCCAGATCTGTGGAGAGGTGGTGAGAGTGAGAGGAGGATGTCCCCATTCTACCCCTTAGTATTTACAAAGGATGGGGGTACACTGGTATATTTACACTGTTATAATCTTCTACACTATTGGGCCTATTACATGTTGGACTAGTTGCACGGCCCAGTCACGGGGGGTTGGGCCACCCCTACAATAGTTCCAAATCGAGTTCAAGCCTGGCAAGACCAACACAGTCGCAGACGCATTGTCACGGCGGGATGAATGTTTGTCTTTGTCAGTTCTGTCAGTACCAGATTTTCACCTGCTAGCGCAGCTTCAAGAGGAGGTCCAGTCCTTGCCAGCTTTTCAAACATTGCAGTCTCAGTTGGCTTCTCATGACCTTCCTCCACAGTGGTCCTTTACTGACGGCTTGTTCCTATTTCATGGCCGCATATTCGTCCCACAATCATCTGCATATGTGTCACACATTATTGCCACATACTACAGCATTGGCCATGAAGGGATCCAGAAAACATTGCACCGCATTTGCAAGGAGTTCTATATTCCCCAACTTAAGAAGCTCATTCAGGAACACATTTCTTGCTGCGACGTTTGCCAACACAATAAAGGAGATCACTTGCATCCTGCCGGTCTGCTGAATCCTTTACCCGTCCCGACTCAGATTTGGTCGCACATCTCTATGGACTTCATCGACGGCTTTCCACGAATTCAGGGAAAATCAGTAGTTCTAACAGTGGTGGATAGATTTTCTAAATATGCTCACTTTGTGCCACTAGCACACCCTTACACCGCTCAATCAGTAGCTCATGCATTCTTTGAAGCTATTGTACGTCTTCATGGCTTTCCGGAATCGATTGTAAGTGATAGGGATACAATTTTCACAAGTAATTTTTGGAAAGAGCTCTTCAGATTGGCAGGTGTTTCTCTCGATATGACATCTGCTTTCCATCCACAAGCTGATGGTCAAAGTGAAGTCGCCAATCGAACAATTGAGATGTATCTTCGCTGTCTCAGTGGGGATCGACCACGCCATTGGATCAGATGGCTTCCATGGGCGGAATTCTGCTATAATACGTCATTTCATTCGGCACTAAAATGTACCCCATTTCAGGTTGTGTATGGTCGCTCTCCACCAGCACTTCTCTCCTACCACGCAGGTTCAGCCCAAGTCTCGGCAGTTGAGGACATGTTACGCGCCCGAGATGAGTTTCTACTTGAAATTCGGGAGCGCTTATTACACGCACAACAGCGTATGAAGGAATTCTATGATAAACACATCGGGAAGTTGAGTTCGAGGTTGGCCAATGGGTTTTGCTCAAGCTTCATCATCGCCAAGCTGTTGGTATTACAACAAAGCTCTCCAAATTGTCACCCAAATTTTATGGACCCTATCAAATCATTGATCGCGTGGGTTCAGTGGCTTACAAACTACAACTTCCTCTGTCTGCTCGTATTCACAATGTCTTCCATGTGGCCTTCTTGAAGAAATTCAGCGGTGCTCCACCTGCGGCGCCTCCAGCCTTGCCTGACATCTTTCATGGCCGAGTTCTCCCTATGCCTGATACAATTGTTCGATCGCGCCTGTTTAAAGGTAACTGGGAGGTTCTTGTTCAATGGGTTGGCCAACCACCGTCCGAAGCATCTTGGATTCCAGTCTCCGCCTTCAAACAACAATATCCAACTTTTCAGCTCGAGGACGAGCTGTTTCCTCAGGAGGGGGGAAATGTTATGGACTCTTATTGGGGAAGGCACTATAGCAGGCGTTCCAAGCTGCCAATTCAATCCAAGACTTAGTAGCAGTTCTCTTCGGTTTAGGAGTTTGTAAGCTTTGCGGGTTAGGGAAGTCCTTTCTTATTCGTATTACAGAGAAGTTGTCTAGGAGTCGGAGTCTTAAGAAAACCGGGATTGTAAGAGTATATATACCTTCCTGCGTTTGAGCGGAAGGGTTATGAAGAGAAATAAAGTACTCCTTCCTCCCAAACCCTAATTTCTAGTCCAGGCGGCAACCACGGCGAACTCAGAGGAGTTCCGCCGGGAAGCAACCAATATCTCCCAATCTAACCATCCTTACTTCCTAAGATCCAAAGACAAGACACATAACATATAGTTCCTCTCAAAAAGTACTGTATATGTTAGCTGACTGTTGACAGTGTTTAAGCAATCATCAAGTCATTTCATTTGTATGAAACGCTACAATTAGGTTGAGAGTCAGTGCCTCCATTCATATCCTTCTCTCTTCAGTAATGAGTATATCTTTGTCTTTTTACATACTTTACCTACCTTGTTACTCTTTTTGCAGATAGCTTTGCAGCTTGTTCGACAAGGGGTATCAAATGAGCTAGCCCAAGAGGCTGTAGTTGTCACAGCAAGCAAAGAACCTGCTGGTGGTGATAGTGCAACAAAAGTGACAGATGAGAATTTGAAGGATCCTGCTATAGAATTTGCCTCCAATGCGAACAATATAAATGATCCTGCCTCCGAGGAAGCTAATGAAGTAGAGTTAACGAAAGAAACAGTAGTTCATGATGTGCATCCAACTGAAGCACCCAAAGAAGCCGTCATAACCGGGCCATCTCTATCAACGGACAAATTGAGCACACCAGAGGTGAACTGTTATGTTTCTTTTAGATAAAATATTGATCCTGAACATGGTGCTCCACTGTTAAATGTGCAAACCTGATCCTAAAAGTGTTTTCTGAGCGGCTGACTAACAGATGTGCTGACACTTGGCCTAGGTTAGCTGTGAGACAAACACGCAGCAGAATCAATAAACTCGTATGACTCTTGAATCTATTGATGGTTGGTCAAATTTCATTTTGTAAAATACCGGATGAAACTGTTGATCCCCATTCCCTGGCTACTGTGTTGCCTTCTAACAAGCAGGGATGCAAATGTCAGCTGACTTAACAAATGTATAATTTCTAGCTAACTTAATAATATATAAAGATAGTATTGCTCAGGAGAGTTGAGAATGATAGTATATTACAAGGTTTTGGCTCACCTTTAATGGAAGCTACACTAATTGATGTATTCTGTACTCTGTAGGGCAACAAGGACAGAGAGGGAGCAAAAGAAGAGGCAGCAGACAAGGCAGTGGAGAAGGTAGTAATTGATTCATCAAACCTTGGTGATTATGTTGGGAAACCTGTATTCCAAGCTGAGCGTATATATGAGCAGACTCCTGTTGGAGTGGTCATGGGTTTAGCTTGGACTGCTATGGGTGGTTCTACTTTGTACATTGAAACAACAAAAGTGGAGGAAGGAGAAGGGAAAGGTGCACTTGTGCTGACGGGCCAGCTTGGAGATGTCATGAAAGAGAGTGCTCAGATTGCTCACACAGTTGGTAGAGCTATATTACTCGATAAAGAGCCAGCTAATATGTTTTTTGCAAACTCAAAGGTGCACTTGCATGTCCCTGCAGGGGCCACCCCTAAGGATGGCCCTAGTGCTGGATGTACCATGATTACATCAATGTTGTCCTTAGCTATGGGAAAGCCTGTCAAGGAGGACCTTGCAATGACCGGTGAAGTAACATTAACTGGCAGAATCCTCCCAATCGGCGGGGTATGTTTCTTTGTTTTGCCTGCTCAAACTTGGTTTGGCATTGTTCTTTAATGTTTACACAAATGCAACCCATGCATTCTATATCTGAAACAAGGAATTTCACTTATTTACCGAAACACCAATTGATTTTTTTTGCACCCCAAGGTTTGGTGTGGTGTTTACATCTCGAGGCATTTCATCTTTGATTGTTCTGGTTGACATTTACAAGTGCTTGATTAAGAAACAACGGTACCATTTCTGATCAATTTTGTAGCATGCAGTAAGAGCGTTTTCCTACTTACTGAAAATTAGTAGGCGTGCATTTTGCATATGCTAGTCTGCAAAAAAAAAACATCGATTTTTTTTATGATGCTACTAATATTATCATTGATCTTTCTGTATGATTTCATGCGTACAAGCACTGGACCGTCACCCTCATGTATTATATTTGGCCCTGAAACAGGTCAAAGAGAAGACCATTGCTGCCAGGAGAAGCATGGTGAAGACAATCATATTTCCATCAGCTAATAGAAGGG
Organism: Dendrocalamus sinicus; assembly: GCA_036346575.1. NCBI lineage: Eukaryota > Viridiplantae > Streptophyta > Magnoliopsida > Poales > Poaceae > Dendrocalamus > Dendrocalamus sinicus. The sequence continues at coordinate 348,508 of CM070660.1, read as the reverse complement.
ACTTCGATGAGCTTGCTCCCAACGTGAAGGAGGGTCTCGAAGTTCATTTTGTTGACACATACAGTGAAGTATATGATTTAGCTTTCCAGAGTGAGACAGAAACAAGCTAGCAATTCAAACGAAGTGCTCAGATTGTTGGAAGACTTGGGACAGACAAAATACCCAAGTCGTTCTTAGCAAGAACAAGGGCAACTTATCGTCGCCATGATTCTTTTTGAATTTCCCGTGTGGCGATAAATTTAAGAAAATTTTGGCAAGAATGTTGTAGCAAGATAACTCGGGAGGTATCACAAACAAGAAAAGAAGAGCTTGTAAACTAATCCTGATATGCACAATCCAGAAGCACCAGGATGCACGAGTTTTGTGTTTTGTCATTGATTTCTTATTATTATTTTATGAGAGGGGGACGAGTTTTTGTCATTCTTATGTAGAACAGCCTAATGGGTAGCAGGAGATCCTTGACTGATGTTTGTGCATGCCTTCTATGCTTGACAGCTTATTGTATGATCTTCGGAGGTTTGGTTCGGTGCTCTGCTAGCTGAGCTGCTGCTATGCACCGACCGGTGTAGAGTCTGTTGGATATGGCTTTTGATTTTTACTATAATATATATGTTTCAAATGAAATATTTTTTAAGATAAAATCTACAAATTAATTGTAGTACATGTAAAAGCACAACATATGTACCATTTAAAATTGCAAGCGAGTATCTTTCCGTAATCTTTGTCACAAACAGTTAAAATTTAAAATTTTTAACCAAAAACTATAAGTCACAGCCATATCAAATAGGTCTGAACTCTACTACTGGTATGCTGTAGCATGCAGCGTTTATGACATGGGGGGAGTAGACTACAGTAGCAGTATTTGGTGGCTGCAAGGAGGAACATTAGCAGCATCTGTTCTAACTAATGATCACTCATTGTAACCTTCATCCTCCCAAGGATTACATGCGCCTCATGCGGCTGGGATGACTAACAAGACCGTAAATGCATGAGCATGACACAAGTAAACAACTCCGTCCTTCGCTCGCTCTTTTTACGGTTTTATTTTACCCCCCCCTAGCTATGTGCAGTGCCGTCTCTCTTCTCCTCGCGGCCAGTCGAGCCCACCCACCGACGGCGCCGATCCGGCAGCATTGATTGGAAGGAAGGGTAGCGAGGCCCGCCGTTGCCACCTCCACTTCGCCGTTTCACCATAGGAGCGCCGCCCGTTAGCTCGCGGGTGCCAGCCGGGTGTCGACTTGATTCTATCATCACCACAACCTGGACCCTACTGGTATCGATCGCCCTTGCTAGCCGTCTCCGACGCTGCTTCCACCTTGGTCCGCCATCTCTATTTTTTGTTTACAGTGTTTGTCTTGTTCGTACATTTTTCCTGTTTTAGGGTTGCTAACAACATCGTTGGAAAGGATCACAAGTGCGTCAAAAGCTGTGAGGGAAACGTGTGAGGTGAATCCCTAGTGCTTTTTTTTTGGGCGACACTTCAATTCTTAAATTGGTGTGCAGTAGCAAGTCTGACTATAGCACATTTTCTTGGTTCCAGGGATGCTACTTTATGGTTGCATTTGAAGATTTAGTTTGCAAAGTAACATATGATGTGTTTTGTTCTCCCAATGCACAATTGTTGCTGATGGATCTCCGTGCTAGGAGACTAGGGGTCACTTAATGATGCGGATACGTATATATTTTATACTTTTCAGTTAAATATATTATTTAACTAAAAAAAATTATTGAACTGCATATTAAATATTATCAGATGAACTTATCCTTAAGTAAAAGAAATTTGATTTACATGAGAACTTGTTACTGTCTAATGCTAATATTCTAATTATTCTCATGTTTGTGTGTGAGGAGATTTTGGGGCCCGAGAAGATCATATGTTGTCTAGGAGTATGTGCCCAGCAGGAGGTGTGAGAGGCCAGGGACAAAGCCAAGATTGATCAAATTCACTTCGGTTCAGGAGAGAGCTCATGCCGCTTTTAGTCAATTGTGTGCAAAGGCAAAGAGGAAGAGGCCATAACTATGCAGCTAGCTCAAAAGATGAAATGTCGTTATACAAAAGAAGCCTAAATCACGTGGCCTAAAAGCCCACGTCCGTGAAGAAGTCCAAGCCTGATGACGTTGTGTCAAGCTCTGGCCAAACTTATGTGATTATGCACATTGATTAGGCATGTAATTAGTGCACATTGATTAGGCTCTGTGTTTCGGCCATGTACTTTTGTTTTAGCATTGTGAGTCAGGTTGTTGACCGAAGTAGAGTCAGCCTTGGCTGTTTGGCCAAGCGCAACCTCTAGCCGGCCCTAGGCGTGCATGAGACTAGGAGGCCACCTTAAATGCCATCGCTTCCTTCCTTGTAAAGGGAAGACCAGATATTTTGATAATAGGTTAAATAGCAGATTACGTTGTTCTTATATGATGGATGAACCATCTTGAGGGGAAATTAGGAGTACGTCGATAATAAAGATTGTTCAACCTTTCTGCTGGGAATTAGGAGCGCGATAAGGCTTCGCTTGGTGGTCGTGAAGTCAGACGCATATATTCTTACAAATTAAAAAGTGTTCATTCTTGCATTAGCACAGAGGATCACTACGATTCGAGATGTTACATGTAAGTATCTTATCTTACGTCGAGAAGATCGGATTGTACTACTTTATTATCTGAACTTGCATTTTGCACTCCTTGACAGACCTAGGATTCCCGTTCCCTCTCCTCTCAAGAAGTTCTCATTCGCAAGTGTCTGAAAATCCACTACATGGGCCTCCGCTCCTTACACGCTCCTTGTTGCGCCAACGATCCCGTCTAACATGGTTGAAGGAAGGCGACGCCAATACTGAATTCTTTCATATTCAAGCAAAATACCGCAGTAGCAAGAATAGAATCTCCTCCCTTACCCGTGACAGAATCTCATACGATGACCACGACTCAATGGTGGGCGTGCTTCACTCTTACTTTACCGCTTTACTAGGAGATGACGCACCCCCTTCCAGGGCAATCAATATGGAAGCAATCGGGCTGGAGCAGGCAAACTTGCAAGGCCTCTCTTCTCCAATTTCCGAGCATGAGGTTTGGGAGGCATTTCATGCCATGCTGGACGACAGAGCGCCTGGGCCAGATGGCTTCACTGGAGCTTTCTTCAAATCGGCTTGTCCTCTCATCAAATGTGACCTCATGTCATCCATCCAGGCTTTCACTGATACGGATCGCCGAGGCTTCCAATGGCTTAATTCTTCCCTACTTATTCTCCTCCCCAAGAAGGATGGCGCACATCATCCCAAAGACTTCAGACCGATCAGTCTCCTCCATAGCTTCGCTAAAATGATCGCCAAGGTGCTTGCCCTGCGCCTTTAGCCTCACATGGACGCCCTAGTTGATATCATATCAGCCAAAGCGCCTTCATCAAAGGCCCAGCGATTGATGACAATTTTAGATTTGTTCAAGGCGCCGTCCGTGCGCTCCGCAATTCATACGAATGGAGATTCCTTCTCAAGCTTGATAGCACTAAAGCCTTTGATAGCTTGGCTTGGCCTTTCCTACTCAAAGTCTTGCTTCATCGAGGCTTTAACAACCAGTGGTGCGACTAGATTTCCCTTCTCTTGTTGTCAACGTCCAGCCAGATTATCCTAAACGGTATTCTGGGAAGCAAAATTTACCATCGTAGAGGTCTGTGACAAGTGGACCCCCTCCTTTTCATCATGGCTATCGACGTGCTACCTAGACTTGTCAATGCCGAAATCCGGCTCAGTGCCATTTTAGCCAGCGCTAATATGCGTTCCCTCTGCTCTCTCTTCACGGATGATGTCATTTGCTTCCTCAAGCCTATGCTGCAGGAGATGCAAGCGCTGCTTCATTTGCTAGACCTATTTGGCTTTGCATCAGGCCTCCGTGTTAATATGTAGAAGTATGTAGCCGTCTCTTGTAACTGTAGCTTATTTGAAACTCAGGTGGCTGAAAATATCTTCGGCTGCATCTCAGCCCAGTTACCCATTTCCTACCTGGGGATCCCTCTCTCCCTCAGAAAGCTATGGAAACGTGACCTCGACCCACTCCTTGATAAGATCTCGGCTCGTCTTCCCTCCTGGAAGGCCAAACTGCTCTCCAAAGCAGGCCGCTTGGTCATCGTCAAGTCGATCATCTCTGCGATGGCCACTTATCCCCTGCTTGCAACCCTCCTTCCAGCTTGGGCTATTAGAACCATAGATAGGTTGCATAGAAACTTTCTCTAGGTCGGGGGGACACTCCCCTGCCATCGGCAAATGTTTGGACAGCTGGTGCCAAGTTTGTCGTCCTTATATTTTCGGAGGCCTGGGTATCCCTAATATCAAGCTCGCAAGAATGGCCTACCGCCCTCACTGGGAGTGGCTCACGAGGGTTCAGCTGTGGAAGATGTGGCATGCCCTAGCTGACACTCTCGACCCGGACATCCGTGACTTCTGCAACGCCAAGGTAGTCATTCATCTGGGAAACGACGCTGCAACGAAGTTCTGGTCAAATCCTTGGCTTAATGGACGAAGCATCCAATCACTTTTGTCAACACTCTGGGAGAGGGTGAAGGCCTCCCAGACCAAGACGACGTGATCAAGGACCTAAATCCCCTTTTCGGCTTGCAATGCATAGTGGATTTTCTTCGACTAACATGCTATCCAAAAATCGGCTTCACCCAGACCAAGACGACGTGATCACTTGGTGTTGAATGGCAAACGGTATCTATTCGACTCGCTTAGCTTACCTGGCACTTTTCAATGGCACCACTCGTTTCCCTACCGCCAAACAGCTATGGAAAAGTTGGGCACTACTAAAGGTGAAATCCTTTGTCTGATTTGCCTTGCACCGTCGCTGCTAGACCTTCTCCTGGCTTTGCAAACACAACATTCAAGCACCGGAAGTTTGCCTTCTTTGCGACCAACACCCAGAGACAACCGACCACCTCCTACTTCACTGTGTCACCACCAAGATCGTTTGGTTCAGAACTTTCCAATGGATTCTACTCTTCCCGGTTGGTTTCTTCAGCAACACCGGTGGGCTGAGCGACCACTGGCTCAACGCTCGCAAATCGGTCCCTAGGCAAGCCCGAAAAGGGTTTGATAGCCTATGTCTTCTTATTCCTTGGATGATCTGAAAAGAGCGTAATAATTTGTGGTTCAGAGGTTCTGTCTTTGATTTGGACACCCTTCTAACGTCCATCCGGCAGGAATGCCTCTCTTGGTCGTTGGCGGGAGATACCTCTTTAGGCTCCTTATTTCCTCCTTTTTCTCTCCTTTTAGCTGGTTGGTCTCTTGGGCTTGTTAATCTGGTCTTCTCTTCGTTACTGTGTTTTTGCTCCCGCTTAATTAAATGGAACGCTCCTTAAGCAAGTGCAATGGATGGAAGCCCAGCCGTGCGCTGCCCAGGAATTGGCTCTTCTGATGACCCGAGTAGGCTTGGTCGTATTCATGTGCTTTGCGTGCACGTGTCCGCGCCTGCACGCGCTTAGCACAATGTAAAAAAAAAAAAAGCATGTGATTATGAGATTTTTCTCAAGTGTTTTGTGCTGGGTAATGTATATACAGGGGCATCGTGCCTTCTTTCTGGCAACAGGAATATTCCATGCATACATACTTTGGTAGGTTGATCCGTGGGATCCTGTACTACATAACAATTCCAAAATAGAATGGATCGCGTATTTGCAATCCGACGGCATGATCACCCAGGGTAGGACGTTCGCGCTGCGCCCGCCTGGATACACATCAAGATTTTTGTGATTTACTAGCGATGGCAGAGGCATACTCTGAGATTGTCGGATCAGGCGACTGCCTGAGGTGCACGATGATTGGGAGCAGCTCTGATGATCGCAAAAACTGCCTGCAGACGGCGTGGTCGCACATCTTGCGCAGAGCGAAGAGCACAATTCTTAGTGGCGATTCAGTTAGAGCATCTCTTCTGCTGGGGCTCAGAGCAACTGCAGAGTAACTACTGACCATCTTCAACAGGGCCTGCACAGCAACAAGTCAGGAGATGAGCATCTCAAGGATCGCAAACACAAAAAAGGTCAAGGATTCTTCAGTCGGCAAAGGTTGAAGAAATTAAGAGTCAACCGTTTATCATGATAGAATAGAATACCAAAGCTTTAGATTTGTTTAAATTGAGCCATGGTAGGTTTAGACGTCTTTCATTTTAATCATCTTCCTCCGACGTATTGAACTTTAAAATGGCGCCTGATTAAAGAAGCTACGAGAGCCCTTGGTATCTAATGGCATGGTGCAAGAACAGACTAGTAACCCACTTAATGGCGTTGAGATAACAGTGAATTAGTCATTAATCACATATCTGGTTATGCTCAACTAGTAGCTTCATTGAATCCACAATAAGCATCTATGAGCTATGGGTTGTTTTCCTCGCTGTACGACTAGGTAACAATCGTTGTGGTGTTAAAAAAAAAGGTAACAGTAGTTGGTCACTGGGCAGACAACAGAGCATGACTCAGACTAGAAGGCAAAACTTGGCAAACCTGAACTGCGCCTTCGGAGACAATGTCTTCACAGAGTATATCGGAGTTCCGCACTAGATTACTCAGCGCCCCTGCAGCATTGCCTTTCGTTTTATCCTCCTCAGGGGCAAGAAGTAGCTTAGTGAGCTGAGGTATGGACCGTCTGAGTTCTTCATACAGCATGTCATTGTGATAAGCAGCATTGCCTACCTGAAATGGTAAGAATTAATCAGGTTACACAATCCATCTCCACAGCATTAGCAGGATTCTGGTCTCCCCTTGATAGATAAAAAGGCAGCATTTATGAAAGAGCATTTTACGAACTTACAGCAAAACATGCAAACTTCCGAGTGCGTTTGTCAGGGTCAGAACATCTGTCAACTACCAGTTCGATTACCTTATTTGCTGCCTGTTGCCAGATAACAAGAAGGTTAAGTATCTCTGCCATAGAATTTTAGTCTAATATAAATAAATATTTTTTCTTACAAGTGGACTATAGAAGTAGGGACTGTGCCGGCACATGTTGCCAATGGCACTGCAAGCTTTTGCTCTTATATCAGGGTCCTCATTTGATAGAAAGTTCTTCAAAAATCCAACCATGCCTGCCTTATCAATGGGCTCGTAGAAGTCCTGGAACACAAGCATAATGTGTGTCAATATGTATATCTAACAAAGCTTTGACATCTCAATGTAACATCTTTCTTGGGCAACTGAGACATGTGCAAACTGTAAACAAGACAATAAATGACAAACCTTTGACATCCGAGCAAGATCAGAAACTATCATGAGGAAGTCAAGCAAAGTCTCCTTAGCAATAGGACCTTTGAGTAATTTTCCCACTCTACTTGGATTTAGAAGACCTTCTCTAAGAAGCTGCAAGGCAAGGGGGCGGTAGCCCACCATTTTGGCCACGATGGCCAAGGGCCTCGCTAGATCTTCCATATCTACATAATCAAGACAACGAAGTATACACCCAGGAACACCAACCTGGAAAAGGAAAGAGATAAAATTATGGAAATGTGTACTAATAAACAAGAACAACATTAGTGTCAGTTGGTCAGACCTCTAAAAGAACTTGAATGTATTGAGGCATGTTGTGCTCGATAGTTTTGAGCATTTCCTTATTCTCAGTACCAATTCTTCCACCAGGTGATGCAATGTTGAGAAGAAAGCCACTATTGATGGATGCAGATGTTGATGGCATGTTCGGAGAACTCTGCACCGCGACAAATGGAAATGCCAAAATGTCAACTACAGAGTTTATCAGTTCCCTAACTCCCCTTTTCCCACCACCAAGACCAGTCCAAGCTGCCAATGCCTTGAGGTGCGTATCGCACAGCAAGTCAGTTAAAAGCTTTACATGTTCCCTTTTATACAAAACTTCACGGAAAACACCACCCAAAAGGCATTGAGATAAAGCAGAAAGAGTCCAGACAACTCCCAAAGGTGATAATCCACTGCGATGTGTTGAACCTTCTTTCCCATCAGAGGGCTCCTTTGAGAATCCATCAGTAATCAAGCGAATGAGGAGTTGTGGGATGCCAACTGAACAGGCTTGTTCAATGGCCAATGGCCCACCCCATTTCAATCTTGTCTCCAACAGTCCAATACTCCCATCACGAAGGCCAAACAGATTCAGCAGACCAGCATTATATCGACAAAGTGCCTCACTTCCATCAGATAGCCAAAGCTTCAGCAATGTGTGCAGTGTTGCCATACGAGGAAACAAAGCAAGGGCGGTTTCACAAAGAGAAGATCTGGTTTGCCCTCCATTTTCAAGCGAAATAAGTGATGACAGTGCAAGCATTGCTGATGCACAGTGTGGCTGCAAGCAACTCTTGACTGTATCATCAACAGATGACAGGTGAGCAAGAACAGAAAGCCGGGACCGCTGTTTCTTCTGGGAATTCGTTAAGATAAATGATGCTGAAGATTTCCCCTCCGACTTCAGACAAACAGCTATTGTTGCCAATGCAAGGCAGCAGTGCACTACTAGGGCATGAGGGTTGGATAGTTTGCATTTCTGATCACTGTTCTGCTTGGATTCCTTATTCAAATATGAGCCACACAGTGACAACAACGAAAACATATCAGATACAATTGTCCCATCTCCACCATATTCTAATTCATTGACATCGGATGATGAATTCAATGGACCACAAATAATAGCACAGAAAGACGCATTCAGCAGGCAAGCCCTTGAGATGAGCTGAAAAGCAACAATTAGGTGCTTTAAGAATCATAACAATAGAAGTAATTTCAGTTGCAACTAGAGATGCACAGAGCTACACTTTCAAAGTAGAAAATATAATAAGCTTAATTCTCAAAAGTCCTTAGTGTTAAAAAGATATTCAATCAACCGTGCAGTTTTATTATTTCTGCAGTTTAGTTCTACTGCAAGAGTCGAAGAAAAAACAGAGCAGAGTACAACCTACATTGATGTAAATATATTTATTTTTAAATGGAAAAAAGCATGCAATGATGTTTACCAAGCTCGTGCTGATTTCATTCTTACACAATCCTGTACAAGAAAATCAGAATTTTGGGAGACTGAAAAGTAGGCTGAGGACGAAGCATGGTAGAATCACAGAAGACACGAACACCAGTGAGGCTGCTTCTGGGCTTTTCCGGAAGTTGATTAGAATTAAAAATATCAATTTTTCAAATAATATATTTTTAATAATATTACATAAATATGTCATCACTTAAAAATTCCATAAATAACCTTCTGTCGCCATTTGAATTTGAGACAGTTTCTATCACCATTTCAAATAGCGACAGGAGCTCTGTCGCCAAACGAATGGACAACAGAGTACCACATCATCGCAATGGCATCTGTTGTTATTTCAGAGCCTGTTCGTATTGACTTTTACTGACGCCTTTTGGTTTTGACGAATGAATAGTTGTGGCTGATAGAAATGACTCATAAAAGTTGGGCCATTCGTATTGGCTTATAGCTTTTTGCTAAGTGTATTATATAAGAAAGAGAGCAAACGATGGTACAACGCAAGGCATTACAACGATTGGACTGTCATGCGACTTACGAAATTGTGACATAATAAAATACATAGTGTGGTACAACATGCGAAAGCGTAAAGTAGTTGATGAATAGTAGTAGCTGATAAAAACAACTTATAGAACCAGGGGCATTCGCATTGACTTCAGCTTCTCTAAGCAGAAGCCAAAGCCAATATGAACATGCCCTCAACTGGCGATAAAGACATAAATCGTCAATTGAAATGACAACAGAAGTCTCTACGGAGATCTAATGACTGCCACGCGTAACTCCACTTAGGATTGTCACAATTTCAAATGACGACAAAGGTTTGTCGCTATTTGAAATGACGACAAAAGGTTGTTTATGTAATTTTTTTAGCAATAGTATATTTATGTAATATTAATAAAAAATGTATTGTTTAAAAAAAACTCTAAAATATATATGAAGTACAGACTAGTTGAGTAAGAATACAAACAGGTGCACGGCTGAGTATGTTAGAACACAATTTTCCAATTCATACTGCTAGGATTCCACTTGGCCAGTTGGCCTACAAAAGGGATATCTGCTACCATTTTAAAAAGAAACATTTGGAGGCTTTGGTTCAAAGATTAACAAGCATGAGATATTTACCTGAAGAGATGCATGGATAGCTGACTCTAAACCATTATGCAAGCAGTGGTAAACTGCAACCTGCATTGGTCGTGAAGCCAGGAATGATTTGACAAATGTATTTATCAGATTGGTAGAGTTTGAATCTGGTAATGAACCTTGCTCTTGCATTTTACCATCCAGCTTTGAGTGGACTTGTCGCCACGAATTGGCTAATGGAAATGAAAAATGCTGTGCACCAAGGGACATAATGTCAACAGCATGAGCTAGATACCAAATAGCTTTGCATGCCTCACAAGCTGCTGGTACCATATTAGTAGAACCTGATATTATGTCTGAACCTGAAGCTATTAGGCACTCGCACAAAAGTTCCAGTAACTGTGATCTCCTTGCATGATCAATGATCTTGATGAGAGTTTCTTCTACTGGTTTCGGAACCTCAGAGGAGATACTTGTTTTCAAAAAAGAAATAACCCGAGATAACATGAGAGCAAGGCATGCAGTCGACTCACGAGGGATTCTTCCAGATGGATCAACTGTAGAAACCAGAATCTGCAGATCAAAACCCTTAAATAGTCAAGACAAAAGAAAAAAAATGCATCATACAATGAAGCCTGAAATGGGTAGCAAGGTGTGACCTGTGAATAAAGCTCATACAGGGAGGACCAGTGTCTGTCATAAGAACTTAACACAGCACCTTCACTTGTATCAAGTAGTTTCCGTGCTATTGCTAGGCACTGCCAATAAAAGGCATTGTCATATAGTGCAAGTTATACCATCAAATACAATTGTAGGAATTACATATATATTTTCCAAACTGAAATTTACATAGCATGCTGTTTATATATGTCAAAAGAATGGCCTATGCAGGGTTACTTTCATTTGCAGCTCTAATTTACTTCGAGAAGTCAAATTTATCGAGAACATAAACTACAGTATGTCCCATGCAAGTACCTTCACCACAAGGCAGTAAGCGTCTGAAAGCTTTGTTCTGATAATGAGACTTGTAAACTCAAGAAATATACAGATGATGTCATCAATTGCTGCACAAGATTGATATGACCCAACTTCAATTAAATTTTTAACAATCCTGAGTGACTGATTTGCACCATCAATATTCAATTCCCTGTAAAAGTTGACCAATCATAAGTACTAGTTGGGGTGACATGAAATCAGAACAAAGTGCATTTGGTAACTTTTGCACTGAATGAATGCTGTGGAACATCTGTGGGAAACTTAAATCCTTTATAGATAAGAATCTACCACTAAAATGATGTCAAAATTTTGATAGTGCATACATGACGAAGAGATCAGATGCATACAAGCCAACACAATAAAGTATGAGCACTGTTCTTGAGGAAATGTATGGATAGTGTGTAAACAATAAAACAATAGTCTGAGAGGCTCGTGTTGAATGGAAAAGCATAAGGCATAAGCTACAAATCTACCTGGATGAATTAGGAGGATTGCTTAACCAAAGTTTGATGGGACTGAGGATAGTCGAGAGTGCTTCACAATCTTCAACAATGCTGTTTGCACCTTTTACTGTTTGTGAAGTTTTTTCCAGCTTACCTAATGCTGTACACTCTGCAATGAAGTAATAGATAAGTTGGCGATGCTTAGTAGCTTTTATAAATGACTAATGATAGCATACAGTGAAACAACTATGGCTCCCTTCTTTTCTACTTATGGATTGTTCTGATCAAAACTACTACCCCAATAACATGCCTGATGGGGTGATGTCAGAAACAACACCTGTAGATGAACCATGATGATCCTCAGCACCTCGCATAGGGACATCTTCTTTTTTACTGCTTTTTTGTTTATCGGAGGCATTTTCCCTATTGTTAACTGTATTTCTGCCTGCCAAACATACAGATAGGTTCAAAATCTGGAACTCCACTAAATGCATAAGCACAACTGCACAAGGAAATAACATGTCTACTTTGTGGACCAGCAACCGAAGGTTGGTTCCTTGATGTTTGAATCTCATCTGCCTTCCAGGTAGCCTCAGATCCTTTAACTTCAAAAGGTGTGGTTTGAGTGCCCTGGGAAAATGGTGAAAAAATAATGATGTGTGTACTACATAACTTTATGATATGCAAACTCCCAATTTCTAAAATTCATTTACTCATCTGAGAGCAAATAACTCAAGGTACTTACAGCTGCTGATTCCACTGAATCATCTTTGACAAATGGGTGATCCAACAATGCTGGCCAGGTTAATCTACTTTGAGGCAACTGCTTTCATCATATACAGCATTAGCAAAGAAAAGAAGGAATCAAACAATGCAATAGCTGCAGTCTAGGAGAAAAAATTTATAATTGAGGAATAGCTGCAGTCTAGGAGAAAAAAATTTATAATTGAGGACCTTGTTTAGTAAACCCTTCAAGAAGCTCTTAAAGTTTGCACTCATATTATCCGGATATTTCACAGGATCCTGCCACGATGCAGAGAGAGAATACTTCAGTTTTGACAATGATAATGATCAACTATTAGAAGTAAAAAGTAACAGGCCAACCTTGACAATGTGTCGTATAAGTGCATAGACTGAATTTGTATAAAAAGGGGGCTGTCCAACAAATAGTTCGTACCTGGCCATCCAAACAGAAAAGTTAGCTTGGTGAAAGTAGATAGACTACCAAACACAAAGCAGCCACTGTGTTTAACTGTGCACTACAATACAAAGTAGCTCAAAGCAAGCAAGTTGGGTTACAAAATATTCTTAATAAAGAAAGTAGAACCATGCACCTGCTACTGAATTATAACTAAACATACCAATCAGACGAACCATTCATGAATCAATTGTGTATGGCCCTTTGTATAAAATAAACTAAAGAGACAACACAAACGGAATTACATAGTCAGCAGTTTGGGCAAATTATGTGCTATTAAACCACAAAGAACATTATATGTATACTACTTAAAAGAGAGAGTTGGTGGTAGTGATTCATCTGCCTCTTCTAACTCCCTTTTGCACCTCCCTAAAAAATCTCTAACAAAAACAAAAGCAATCTACTAAAATAATAAATTCCATCACTCTAAAAATTCTCTAACAAAAAAACAACTAAGCTCTACCAAGGGCACAGCCGACCCGAGAGCACGGAGGCACAACGCGGCTGAGTGTGGAGGCAGAGCCGACGGCATGGGCCGGGTAGACCGATTCCGACAATGTCGACCCAACGTACTAAGATAATATGATTTTTTTTATCCATAGCAAAGCACAGTCATTCAGTTAGTGTGTCTTATTTATATTACCTGGCAACATTTGGCATATGCATCAAACTGGCATGGCATATTAAGGTGAAACAAGATGAAATGAATTGTGGTTCAGTCTTTGCTTCAGACCATGCTTGAGTTGGACCGTGTTTGGAATGACAAATATATTTTTGTTTGTCACTTATCTCTAACCTTATGGCATGCAAGTCATACAAAAAAGAAACATGACAGTACATCATACATAATACATTGCCAAGAGACGATTTGTAAAGTAACAATGTATTAATAGAAAAAGGAATTCACATACAAGATGACCCCAAGAGACCATAAATCTGCTGTGTGGTTATAAGGTTGTTCCCTCACAAGTTCTGGAGCCATATATAACGGTGTTCCTGGGTTGTAAAGCATGCTTAGTAAAATGGATGGCTGGCAAAAGGGCCTAAAATAAAATGTTAACAAGATCATGCCATACGAGTATGCCACAGGCCAGAATAAGCTAACCAAGAATCAATAAGGAGAAGCTCTATTAAAGCGATCATCATCTTACATCAAATTATGACATACAGTAGCAGCTGTTCTGGAAAGTGGGGAGTCTAGGATCAACAGTGTAAAGTCAACTCCAAAATTTAATGCTAATACAAATAACCAGTTGGAATAAATTTCTAGATAGGAGAGCTAAATCTTGCTGTAGTACAACTTGACAAAGATGATAACAGTATGACTCTATGTCATGGCTTTTAGTTTTCTTTAGATTTCTCATGATTTTTATTTTAGGAAATCAACATGTTAATGTTAATGCCAACAGCCAATACATGGCTAGATCAAGGATTTAAAAGACCAAAAGGCATTCAGTGGTCATTAAAAAAAATGAAACATGCCAACAGACGCATATAGATTTTAACTACAAGGCAGGAAATGATTTTTTAAGAAGCTCAGCTAGCATGCAAAGATGAAAAGTACCTTTTATAGAGCGTAATACAACAGTATTAGCTGACATGGCACGAGCAAACCCAAAATCACAAAGCTGTGAATAAGGCAAGAAAAAACACAGACGGAATTTCAACCATAATAGAAATATTAAAGTTAAAACAGTAAACAAAAGTTCCATAAACAAAGTGAACTTCTCCCAGCTCATAAATTAGGTCCTTAGGGATTGTGGTTACTGAAATGAAGACTTCTTTTAGCAATATGAATAGACAAAGCTAGCCAACAGCTTACTGAAAGAAACATAATTGGAAAACTGACTTGTGTTACCACAAATATTAGATGGAATCAGCTTATTACCTTGAATGATATAGAATTATATGAACTGTATAATATTGTATCGATGAAGGAAATAGTTCACATGGTAAAAAGAGAATAGCATATTTTTGTATTTAACTTGGGTTGTAGTGCCCCCTTAAATAAAGGGAGCAAAGAAGGAAGATGACAAGCACCAGCGAGTAATATCTTGGAGAGAGGTTACTTCGATATATGAAGCATATACTGTACACCAAAATACTTTCTTTTGATTGTCTAATGAAACTGTTTCGCTAACATAGAAAAGATGATCAGCCATTGTTGGCGTAGATATGGAATAGAACATACCTTCACAACAGATCCTTTCCCAATAAGGATGTTCTGAGGTTTCATATCCCGATGGATAATACGATTGGAGTGCAAGTAATACAATGCTTTTACCTGTAATGAGGGCACAAGCTGAAATCATGAAGGCAACCAAAAAAGGTTCTGGACTCGTATGGTGCATAAGGAACAAGACAATGGTTGCGTCCATACCAGCTGCTTAGCAATCGCTTGAACTTGCTCTTCTGGAAGGCATTTATCATCGTCAAGCACCTCAAACAATTCTCCCTGAAACAACCATTATAACTGTAATTAAGCCAACCCAAGTCCATTGAAATTAATCATTGGTATAAAACACACCATAACCAAACCAAGTTCTTTTGTACCTGAGCAAACTCTGTGACAACACAAAACTCCTGAGGGGTTTCAAAAGCATCGATCATTTCAATTATATTTTCATGTTTGAGTGTCCTCAGAATCTACAAAAAAAAATTTGATGGCAGCAAACTGTAAGATGGTATAGTGAGATAAGATACACCGTAGTAAGCAATACAAACAAAATAATATGGGAACTAGTGTAAACTTCTAGTTATATGGCTCACTTCTTCCATGCATCCCATGTCTCTCTCACTGCAAGAGAAAAAAAAATCGGGGCATCATGTGGGATTTCCACGGTGTTGTATGCCTTAGTTTAGATTCAGTAAACCATGGGTGAAGTAACCCACCATGTGTCTCACCAAAAAAAATCCTCAAAGACGCCAACAACGAAAAGACCAACACAGGTGGGGGAAGATCGAGACTACCCTTGACGTCCTCACACCAGCGGTGCTACCCCCCAAGCGCAGTTGCAATTTTGCGAGTGCGGATGAATTGCTACAAATGTGATGCCTGAATGCTACAGATTTTCTTGAGCGATTGCAAATCGTAAGTAGACAAACTAACAGCAGAAGTTACCTCGATCTCCTGCCTTAGGTTGTGTATATCCTTGTCGGTCTTCCCATGCTTAAGAATAAACTTCATCGCCACAGTCTGAGTCAAATTTAAACAGAAGAAATTAAACTTTATATGAAAAACATGCCTACAAACCAATCCCTTTCATCGTGACACCGAAATGCAGTAGGCTCCAGGAGGGGCCGGATGCGAACCTGGCGAGTGTACTTGCGCCTCCCCTTGTACACCTTCCCGAAGGAGCCCTCCCCGACGAGCTCGATCACATGGTAATCTTCTGTCCCCATCTCCCACAAGCCTCACAAAACCCTAGCTCCAACCCACACCCAGCGATTAATCAGAAAAAAATCGAGCCCAAAAAAGCAGCTCGAATTCGAGCAAAACGCCCAAAAAAACTCACCGATGATCGAATCGCCGCCGCTGGAGCAACTCGGATCGGCGGAACCCTAGCGGACGGAGCCGCCCAAAGCTCCCGGGCGCCGAATCAAGCCGAGGTGAGAGACGGAGATGACCTGCGATCTGCAGCTTGGCGAGTGATTTGAAGGGAGGGGGAGGAGGATGCGGAGCTCAGTTGATCTGCCGCCTCCGCTCCGCTCCTAGGAGTTGCTGCTTCGCAGTTCGATTTTCGAATTTGGAATGCTCGCTCTCTCCGTCGCAGTGGCCCTGGGGATTTCATTTTTGTAGGGGTTTAAATATTGTTCCCGCTCGCTACGCGAATCTGGAATTATTCGGGCCGGTCATGGATGGCTCGGCCCGGTATATAGGGCCCATTTATTCTCTTGGGCCGGAACGGCTAGTCCCTGGATTTTTTTAATAATCAACAGTTACTTGGGAACATGTGGGCCCATTTATTGCTTGGGCCGGCCTAAGTAAACCGTTAGATCCTCCGAAAAAAAGCACAAATTACTCATATTTAGATGCCATAAAAATGCGATGGGAAAGTGAAACTGGTACAAAGTACTCCCACCAATGGAAAATCGTAAGGTGTCCATGTATTATTTTGAGATTCAAAGTTTGTTAATTCCAGCCAGGGGATCATAGAGGAGTCGGGCACCAACCAGCACTGACACCAGCGAGCGAGCGTGCTAATCTCCATCTCTTTATGGAGTAGGCGCCAAGAAGGCAAGGCAACATGGCCAGTCTTACTGCAAGCCTAGATAAAAGGTGGATTTTTTTGCTGATAGCTTATGGTTTAAATATTTAAAGTTTAGCTGTTTGTGAGAGAAAGTACGCAGAGAAAAATAGCCACATGTGATTTTGGCCGATATAGCTGAACTCGGTGTATTTTTACTATAATTTTTCTCTTAACTCTATCTTAAAATAACATATCGTTTAAAAACTAATTACTGTAGATAGTATAAACATAATTTAACTTTAAACTAAAAAAACCAGCCAAAAAGTAAAAACTTTCTTTTGCATTTTGCACTGCAGCATATACATCTGCATCTGGCCCACAGATCAAGAAGAACTTGCAACAATCATTGTAGCTGGCCTTTAGTTGTAGGAGGAACGATCGGTCGAGCAGAATAAACTGAAAAAAGATGGCATATACGTATCCCTACTAGTTGAGTACCTATACTCTCTACAGATAAAAAATTATATTATCGTAGCATGGCAAATCAATATTATTGGGATTAATCTGCTTTGCTCACACCGTCGGCTTCGTCTCCGCGCTCGGTCGTGCCATGCCTCCACACCCTCGGTTCTGTCGTGTACCTAGTAAAGCTTTTTTTTTTTGAAAATTTTTAAGGTGATGAAATTTGTTTGTTTATATTGTTTTTTTCTGGTTTTGCTATAGACTTTTTATAAGAGCGCAAAGGAGAGTTGGGAGTGGCAAATATAATATCACTATTAACATCACTATCAGATCCATGTCAGTGGCAGGACCATGCACAACTCACTCTGTAAAGTTTCACATGAAAATTAAGCTGTTGCATTACACACCAAAAGAGGCAAAGAGATCAAAGTATCAAACCCCTCGGTCGATCTACGTGTGCCAATATTATTGAGAAGTAATATTTGTAACGCCCTAAGGTCCAAACCGGTTCAGATCTAACCATATTTTGGATAGGTCACGCACACGTAGGAACCCACTTGCACTTTCGTCCTCGCTTCACGCAAAATGGTTAACCGAGGGTACTACCTTTGGAATTCCTAGACTTATATGTAAGTGCTTCTTAAGATAAACTAGCAAGGTGGGACTAACCCAGAAATTCATGTGCACACACACATGGGCCAACATAAGCTGGGGTGTCACATACACCCCCCTCAAAGGACCCGACGTTCTCGTCGGACCAACATACCCACACCGTGGCAAATGATAAGGATCTTCCCTCTTGGCACATGTTCGTGCGTTCAGTGCCAGCACATATGCCATACCGTGTGTCCACTCCGGGCCCACACGTGCCATGCGCCATATGCCCGCGCCCCTGACCCACACGTGCCCATGTAACCGCGAGAGTCGACTCTAATACCAATTGTAACGCTTTAGGGTCCAAACCGGCTCAGACCTAACCACATTCTGGATAGGCCACGCACACATAGCAATCCGCTTGCACTTTCGTCCACGCTTCGCGCAAAACGGTTAACCAGGGGTGCTACCATTGGAACTCCTAGACTTATATGTAAGGAATACCCAAGTTAAGCTAGCAAGGTGGGACTAACCCAGAAATTCATGTGCACACACACACATGGGTCAACATGGGCCGAGGTGTCACAATATTACTCTTAGTGACAGCTCTAAAGGCAACCATAGTAAAGATTATATAATTTTTCTGTATTTATGATATTTTAAATAATATATTATTATACTTTATTAATGAATTATCATTTATAAATGTTAGTAAGTATGTGATTTGTTGGTAAAATTCTTTATTTGTTGTATGATATCATTCTAACAGATCTCTAGCCGAACGTCATTGATCAAGACAATAGTGATTTATAGAGCAAGATATATATTGATTGATGACCATGTTTCACTTATCATAGATACGAGGATATCAAATTAATAATGTAGACATATGATAGAGACCATAGTGTTAGATTGACCCATCTTGAGACACTGTTGAGATTGTCATATTTTATATGTCATCGGTTGATCTCAAGCAATAATGATGTATAATCTTTGCACATTAGATGAGCATATTTCTCTACATGTGTAATAAAACACTTAGGGGTTGCTAAAACGCTATTCCGTAATCAGGTAATTATAAAGGTAGCTTTCGAATATGCTATGAAATATGCAGGGGAAAATAACTAGTCGAATATGGGATTCACCCCTCCTACATAACAGGAGCAATATCTTTGGGGTCCCTCGATGTGGTTGGATAAAAAGATGCATGGCCATGCCATGAGTGGTCGAAAAGTTGACCACATGAAATTATCCATCAATATACCGGGAAAGATTGAATAGTCAAAAAAGACACGTTTCTCGCCTGGAGTTCGATCAGATATCGTGAGGTAAAAGAAGACGCAAACAAGTCGTTTAGTCCGACCATATATGAATTGGTCATATATGTATGTTGATTGATCGTGAGCTAGTCGAACATATCATAAACTGGTCATATAGAGATACGAACTAGTCGTAAGGATCATATTGTAAGGATTCATGGACTAATCATGAGTAACTAGGACTTAGTTGTAGATCATATTGTATAATGTTCATCCAGATTGATCTTTGTGTATATTTGGGATCAATATACTTTGCTAGTGACCACTACTGACTAGTGATTGGGAAGATATTTCCAGGTTACAACCAAGTATGCATAGATTTACAGGGTCACACATTTAATGGGTTGGAGCAGTAAGGATCCAGATGATAGACTCTGAGTTGAAAACAATCTCTATTCATATTGAATAAAGATCCGATTGAAGGCTCTCCTAATAAGATACGATCTTTGCCCATGTTGGAAAAGAATCCGGCTAGAGGCTCTATATAAAAGGGCGCATAGGGTTACGGAAGAGAGATATTACACCATCCACCGAAACTCTAGTCGCCACCTCTCGCAGGTCCTCCTGTGCGTGCTGATGCTAGCGCATAGTGTTTCATCTTGGACGTATGGGCTTCGGTAAAGACGCCATTGTCACTACGACACTTATAAGAAGATATGAGAAGAAGATAATCGGCTCGTGGAGATTGCCTACTGCTAGAGGACAATCGGCTTTCGAGGATCGCTTTCCAGAGACATTAGACAATCGGCTATTTCCACTATATCGACCCGCACTACGTTGAATTGGATCGCTTCAACTCTTCTCCGTTGTACTATGTGTCTAGTGATAACGATCTACGATCTTTTATTTGTATAGCTTCTTGATTTACGTGGTAAAATTTTTAATTGACACTAGTATAGTATATCCATATACTAATCATTACTGCATCGGACAGAACAAAAAGCAAGCGATCTCATTCATATGTAGCCCATACATATACTCGGAGCAGAGATGTTGAGGACACGCCTGTGTCGTTGTGCGAAAACGCATCACCGTTCGATAAAAAAACTGCAACATAATGCTAATTTGTAGCCTCCTATTTGTTCATCACAAGTTCAAAACAGCTAGTAGCTGCATATTTTTCTCAATTCATGGACACTGATGAGAGGCCTCACACGATCACAAACAGTGCACCCTCCTACATAGTTCCACTACTTAGATTCCCCCTGTTCCGTGGAAAACCGAAAATATATATGATGATCTTTGGAATCTTTGATAGTTTAGTGGATGGATTGGATGGTGCGTGTGCTCCCAAAAGAAGCAGCAGAAAGCGAAAAAGAATAAAGATATCGAGGTGACTCAAGGAAAAGACAGGGTGGCCGGGTTTGTTTTGATGCATGGTTTGGTAGCAAGGCAGAGAGTGCTTCTGAAGCCATTCCTAATGCAGAAAACCCTGTGTTGCTTGCTTCTGTGGTAAGCATCACTGCATTAGCTCCAGATGGTCGGACTGCACACATGTAAGATGCCATTTCCAGAGCTACTTTTGCCTAATCTCCTGAACCATACACTTATGTAAGTATGTAAGCTTTGCATAACCAATCATGGGAACCCCCGGGTAGGTAAAGAGTAACTCCATTAATTCCAGATGGCTGCACAGAAGTTTTTCCACTTGATTCCTGATCAGAAACATACGGTTTAATTGCACACCGATTGATTAATCTACCGTTAATATCTCCTGTTCATAGACCGGAATATACAGAACAGAACGAGAGGAGACAAAGCCGAGGAGCACAGGCCATTAGCAGTAGATTAGCACCGCCGTCGACGGCATCAGATCTGTCAGGTAGTCCCTCATTAGTCATGTTGTGCCTGCTCTTCTTCAAGTCCGTCTCATAAAAAACTAGGGACGCCGAAACGACAAAGTTGGCGGTCATTTTATGTGCCGATCACGAGTTTTCTAAACTAATTCCAAGGATACATGATACTAACAACTTGAGAATTGAGATTGCCATGCGACTCTATTTATGATCGTGTGGTTCCCCATGGCCAAATCAGAATCGGATGAAGCCACACGTTACACGGGAGATTGGAAACCTAGAACTCACAACCAACCAACTAATCAAATAATCCTAGTAATGAACTTGCTTGTTGTATCAGCATGCCATTGCCATGCCGACAAGCAATCGTGCTTGTAGTAGATCATGTTTGTTCTTGCTTAAGCACAGAAATGTAGTAGTATTTGTGATATAGAAGCTTGCTCGTGTGTGTAACAGTGCAGGCTCTGGATTAAGGTAGAGACAAGATCGTTCATATTAAAATTTGTGTCAGATTTAGTAGGTTGTGTTACTTAAGTTGCTTAGGGTGTGTTTGGTTCGTGGATGGAGGTTGCATCGTATATCCTGGATGAGTGGATGCAGGCTGAGTGGAATCGTATTTCAGAAAAAGAAGATGTTTGGTGAGGTGTATGAGCGGATACAAAAAGCGAGATCTTTGTTTGGTTGCTGACGAGCGGATGCGATCTACCAAACCGAGAGGCTAACACGTGGGACCGCATAAGATACACTGCATCCACTCATCCGGGATGGCTAGTGAAGCTCATTTTGAGCGTATCCACCCATCCAGGATGAGGCGTATTTTTGCATCCGCTCATACAGGCTGTATCCGCTCATACAGGCAACCAAACAGACTCTTTCTCAGATTATACGGATCCACCCATCCAGGATGAAGGGGATGCAGGCAACCAAACACAACCTTACTGTGTTATCCAATCCAACCAACTGATCTAGCCGCCCTTGCCTTTGCGTCCACGATCAGCTGGTTGCTTGGCGTCTGGAACAAATGACTTGTCTCTCAGTTTATATGTGCATGGCTTGCCAATCCAAGTTGAATAAATTAAACTGTTCAATGTCACCACCAGATGCCCAGATTTGCCTAAATCGTGCGTGTTCCGACTTCACTTAAAACGGCCGATTTCACATTCACAAAAAGACTGCTTAAAGAGCACGCGTGTCGTGCAGTCGATTGTTGTACTGATTTTGGTCATTTGGTTCCTTCAGAGTTCAGATGAATAGGCCCTGCCCTTTCTTTTGGCACAATCTATTCTTGTTTTGGGCATTCGGTGCCTTCACAGTTCAGATGAATAAGTGCTGATCGAACTCGAATATATCAATCAAAGATCTTTGCAAATGATAGCCAAGAAACAGACATTTCACACTTTTAAAAGTACTATAATTGGATGTAGTAGATGTACATAAAAGGATCACTGTACATCAAAGGATCATGCATGCAACAGCAGCAGTGTCAGCTGGCTACTAGTCACCACAATTCTTGACCTGAACCCAACAGCATCATTTATCCACAAACCAAGCAATCCCCAACCACGCAAAGACACAAACAAAAGTGCATAAACGAAGCATGGATAGGGGTAAAAGGAAAAAGGGAAAGGATTCCACGCAATGTGGAGACATGGAAGAACATTTGATGATTTGAAAGCAGCAGCAGCCAAGGGGAAAAAATGAGAGAGAGAGGCCAAGTCGTCAATCAGTGTGGAAGAGAATTTGGAGGGAGGGAAGGTAGGGATCAGGCCAAGTCGCTAGGATCCAAGGCAAGAATAGAGGGGCCACAAGAGAACTGCTGTTAGAATCCAAGGCAGGAATAAGCTTGAGCCGGGGTCTGTTCTTTTTAGCTGTGGTTTTGGCTTTTAGCTGCGGCTTGTGGTTTTTAGACTGTTTATATGAGAGATTACATAATAACAGAAACTCACATATGGTTTTTACTAATATAAATGAAGTCAGTAAAGTATATACCACAATTAACTAGTAGATTTTATTTTACAAAATACTTCATTTAAAAGTTAGTTACTATAGAAAAACTAAAAAACAGGTTTTAAAAGCTGAAAAGATAAGGGAAGGACAAAAAGGGGAAGCCATCAGGCCATGGATGCACGAGAGGAGATGGACTTCCTTTATTCATAGATTCATTTGGAAATTGAAGCTCCCTCTCAAGATAAAAATCTTCCTTTGGTACCTCCAAAGAGGTGTTATCTTAACGAAGGACAATTTAGCTAAGAGGAGATGGACTGGCAGTCAAAAATGCAGCTTCTGTGATCATAATGAAACCATAAATCACCTTTTTTTTATTGCTGTCATGCTAAAATTATTTGGAATATTGTTCAAATTGCTACTGGGTTAACCCCACCTAGATCTATTTCTCATATGCTTGGAGGCTGGCTCACGGGCATTGGGAGGGAGGATAAGAAACAAATTTTTGTGGGGTCTGCTGCTATTATTTATGCAATTTGGTGTACTCGTAATGACATTGTCTTTGCGCAAAAACAAAATATTTCTTTTATGCAAAGCTATATTCAGAGGAGCATATTGGTTGCGGTTCTGGCCACTGCAGCGTGAAGATAAAGGAGACGTTTAGATTGGCAAGCAAAGCGTTGGAGGTTATAGCTTTACATGTGTTTGCCAATAATGGGTGGCAAAGTAATAATAGACTTTGCATATGATTTATTCTAGTTCAGGACTCTCTTATTCTTTATCTTTGTCAGCAAATAAACAATAATGCTGTAAGCAGCAACGTTGTAAGTCTCGGCTGTGTGCGGTTGCAGAGGCCGGAATTATTTTCCATTATCTAAAAAATGGATGCACGAGAGGAGCCTTCAGACTGTCGGCCGCTGCTGCCTTCACACAGCATGCGCATCGCGTCCAACAACGCTAAAACAAACTCCACTAAAGCTTATTCGGTCTATCACACACTGTACACGTTATAAACTTTGCAATCCTATTTGCTTCAACATTGATGGCGTTAGACCACATGGATAGATCGTGAATTTAATGATAACGAATAATTAATATATGTGTTGCATTAAAATTGTAGGATTATATGGCGCAATCAGAGGGGGTGAATGATTGCCTCCGCTTTTTAATACATGAAAATAAATCTCAAATAAAAAACAATATAAATTATCGAATGTAGTTTTCGATAGCAACTTGTTCGATCACTCGCTCAACTGCTCGCTATGATTACTTTTGCACGTAGTCAAAATCCCCCTCCGCTTAAAAAGCTTCGACCGCTCGAACGAGTACAAGCTGAAGATAACACCGTGCTCGTAGCACGCCGGATCACAATGCATTAGACGCCGCCTAGAACACAGAAAAGCAAAGCTCAGGAAAGCACGCCATCGCTAAACATTTCTTGGAATATATCTGATCTATCATTTCAGTATCATATTTGTGGCTACAAAGCGCCTTCACGGCACCCTTAAAAACTCTCATAACAAAAGCCTAACAAAGTCACTACTAAAACACTTGATTTCTCTCTGTTTTTATATACTAGAGTCATAAACCGTGTTTGACTCAAACACAAATACATAATCTTATCTCTATCTTAAATCAAGGGATTCGAAATTTTTCCTAATATGGGTTTTAACCAAACTCTACATCTTCTAAGTTATAGACTCCATCTACAACTTCTAACTCAATACGTGACAAAGCTTCCAGGATCACACCTCTCGTATCTTCATCACGCCTCAACAACTTCTGTGTAGAAACCTCTAGAACATCACCGTCCGTAGCTTCTCCAAGCATAACCACCTTTGATCTCTATGTACTTCAGCATTAGCCCGATCATCTCGCATGACATCCTCAACCATCTGGACCTTAGATCATGATCGTCTCCATGCCATCCTGCACATGCAAAAACCAAATAAAAGTTTCTCGGCACAAGTTTTCCACAACTTGACCGTCATTAACACACACACTTGCACCACCCTTGTCCATCCATAGACAAGAACAAAACATCCACGACTATCAATCAGGTCATTTACGACCAAACATTCTATCGCTTACTGCAAATCAGCTCTAGTCAACATCTTACGACCGCAAATCGGAGTCAAGATTTAAAATAAGACCCACAATCAAGCTAATCCTTTTCGATGAACATCGCAAAGTAATAACTATAATCAATTTAGTCAAAGTATTCTGCCATGTCATGCTTTGGTTCAAATATGGCAAATTAATTATAACCAGTCATGATCAAAGCTACGTAGTATATGAATAGATAAAGAGATCTCTTCAACTTATTTTATTTTAATGGCTTGGACTTAAAGAATTATTTGGCAAGTATAACAAACAAAACTTCTGAACCTTTTAAACAATAATCTCCCCATCACTATAATATCAAATGATGCAACACACCTAAAACACATCGCAAATGAACTAAACGAGAAGAATCAAGCGGTTTTGAGAGAATGTAAGCAATATAAAAATTAAAATCAACAAGATGTATAATAATATCACCTTTTTCATATTGTCTCTCAGAAAATGAAATCTCTTAAAAACCATCAAAGGAAGTGAATAAATATATAGCCTCCCCTTAGTCCTTGATATTCATCTGTTCCTGAGCCACTGACACTCGCTTATTGTTCTCTCTGCTGTGGAGTAGGGAGAGGAGGAGGAGAAGAGATGGCAGACAGCAACGGCAAGTCATCAGCCTCGTCCATGGAAGAGGAGGTACTTTGCTATGATTTCTCTGACTTGTAAATTTCGCGAGATCAAGAATGCCCGTAATTAATCAATTATTTTGCTGTTGTTCCAGTTTCCGATTCAAAGAGCGATATATACTGCGTATCATGTCTATGCACATGTGTCATCCCTTTCCCTTTGGTTTTGATGTTTCCCTGCCTGAACCTTCCGAATTGTAGTCTCTTCATGTTTGGAGATGTAAACGGTGAAATTCACTGTTTCTGCAAAAGTTTGCGCCAATCCTATCTGCAAACCGATTTTTTCAGGCAACTGTTTTCACTAGGAGCCTGTTGTTGTTGTCTTCCTCTTTTTCTGTGTGGTGGAAAACAATGTAATGTAGATTGTCAGGGACTGATTATCTGAAGATTTCAGGCCCCATAATGTTCCTTGATCCATGCTTGATCTCAATTGGGGCATGTAACTACGCATGCACCCTAACTTTTCAGCAAAAATCGTTTTTAACATGTGAAATTGGAGCTACCTTATCATCTAGGCGTCCTGTAAACCACAACTATCCTGAAATTTGATGCTCGGTGTTATTCGGAACAACGTCGGATCACACCGCAGCCAGTCAGTATAGCGTTACGTAATGCTTTTCTTCCCCTTATTCCCAACAACTACATAACAAAACCAGTCACTTCCTGTGTGCCAATAGGAGAGTGCTTTTGTTGACTACACATACCAACCATATAATCACCGAGCACAATCTATTAAAAACTAAAAAGAAAATAAAATGAAGAATCTATTATGCCGAATCTTCTGAGGTCCCGAAGAGAAGATGAAGATTGCGCACATATATGTATGGTGTTCTTGATAGACTAGAATAGTGCAAGCCTTTTACTCACCTCTTTTCAGTAATGAGACAATCTTGGAATCTTTCACCTTTGGTGACCCTTCTTCACGGACCGTGCACAAGCAGTGAATTGTATTACACTGAGGCCTCAATCATTTGAGTAGATTTAGCTGGATAGTTTCTGGATTTCTGTCCTTGTCAAGGACGGCTTTGTTAGGGGATCACAATCAATCTAGTGTGGTTCACATGCTTGTAGTGCTCTCCAAAGTAATCATGCAATATTTGCATCCTGCAATAATGAATGATGTATTGTTGCATAAACTTTAGGTGAAAAGGTGGGGGTTTGAGTGCAGATTTCATGAATATGCTTGTGCTAGTCATATTACTTTTCACTCATTACCTTCTGGCCATGATTAACCGGTTTTCAAGAAAGTAAGAGTAAATGCCATATTTTGGTTTAGTCTGATGTTTGCAGCTAGCATATTGCGCATACCGGTTAGCTATTCTCTGAAACTCTCAAAATCTTTCGAGTTGCAGGCCTACATTCAGAAGAAGTATGGAGGGATTGCACCTAAGAAGCCTCTGATTTCAAAGGTATGCTACTCCAAAAACGGGTATCCACTATCTACTGTTTGAGTGATCATAAATGCTCTTAAACATGTAACACGAAGAAAAAAAAATCTGACATTTGTCTTCACCGTGGGCTTTTTTCATTGTCATATTCATCGGTTTGACCAGTAACAGCACATTACTAATTTTCTGAAACAAAAGCAGGAACTATGCAAATGAGCACCCATCAGCCTGAAATTTCTTTGGAATAGGATTTGATCAGTTTTGATTTCCTTCATTTTCTTTCTTCCTACCGCAGGACCATGAGCGTGCCTATTTCGATTCCGCAGATTGGGTCCTTGGCAAGGTACACAATCATTGCAATCCAGAAATGAGTATCTCTGCCTTCACACGTCACACACACACACATGCTACGTACAAAAGCTCTTTTTCTGAAGCTTGTGTTTTCTGATGCTTTGCTTCAGCAAGCTGCAAACAGCAGCGCACGGGCTGCAATCGAGTCCTTGAAGCCAAAGTTAAAGGTCAGTACAAAGGGGCCAGTGATTCCAGTTCAACTGCACCGCACTGCACGTATTTATCATTCAGAGTGTTGCATTGTGGTGTAAGCATATTGGCTCTGCTCTTTGCGTGCAGAGAACGCCACATCACCAGCTTCCCCCTCGCAAGCCGACCTGTGCGTCCAGCTGAGTGCAACATGGTTCTCTGAACTTCTGCAAGTCTGCAACTTCTATGTTCTGAACTCTACAGTCTAAATAGTTGTCTGAACATCATTCTTATCTGATCATTCAGGGCTCACTGGAGAAGCTGAATTGCGCACAGGAGATGCAAACTGGGAGTAGTGATTTATATAGTTGGTTGGATATGTTAGGAAACAAAGGCAGGAGGCCAGGACTGCAATTGGCTTCTTGGTTCTTGCAGCCGTTTTAAGTATTTTTCTGTCAGCCACTCAAATGTATCCTCTCTACTTCAATTTTTCCTACATTCACAAGAAATTGGAAAGGCAAATTTGGGACGAAGAATATCAATTCTTTCGGGGCATACTTACTCCCTCCGGTCACAATATACATTATTCTGGGATGTGTGCAGATAAACTTTTAAAACTTTAACTATTAATATATTTTTAAATATTTAGATTGGATATATGAAAATCATATGCATAGATTTGTCTTAAAAAGTACTTGCATGATGTTATAATTTTATTGTGCTTGATAAATATATTAAAATATAAATTAGTTCTTAAAATTATGTTTTAGGATTTAGTCGATCTCCAAGACAACGTACATTCATGGCCGGAGTATATATGTGCGTGCATGTCTAATTAAATCCAATCAGAATGAGCTCAGAAGCATGTTGATTTGTGTGGTATCCAAGACCGGGCCTTGGGCCATGGCCTGGAAAGCTTTAACCGTACGAAGCACTTATTGTGAACATAGGCTTGCAAGACTTAAAATCTGAAGCATACAAGCTTGATAGGACCATAGTAGTAGTAACTGCGTGCTTATCTTGCAGCCCTGCTCATCTGAGCGTGCTTCTGGTCCTTAAGTTTTTAAAAGTTGTTTTTAATTTTTTTAAAGTAATTAACTTTCAAATAAAATATTTTTTAAGATAAAATCTATAAATTAATTATAGTACATATTGTAACGACTTTATTTATATCGACTAAAATTATATGTGAGTTTCTGTTACTTTGTACTCTCTCACACAAACAGCCTAAAAGTCATAAGCCATAAACTAAAGCTAAAAAGAACATACCCTCTAGCTTCTAGCTTCTTAATTTCGTCTTTTTTAGCTATTTTTGCCTTTTTTTCTCTTAATCCTTTGCATTATCTGTGATAATATAACTTTTTTATTTTTTAAAATTTAATTATGTTAAAAATGTATTTTTAGACGTTACAGTGCAAAAACAACCATTAAGCCTGAGCTTTTACGTCTTGCCCCAAACGATTTCAATTTCTAGTTTATTTTGGCTTTTGGCTTATTTAAGCCAGAACCTACTTAAAACGCGTCGGCTTATAATTTCTCTTTTCTTTTTCTCTTATTTCTTTGTATTGTCTGTGATAATATAATGTTTTATTATTTTTTTTTCTATCTCTTCTTATTTTTCAGAAGAAGTTAACAATCGCTACAGTGTAATTTCAGTAATAAGTTAAAAGCTATAGTTAAAAGATTAAATGGTAAATCAGTTGAAGCGACACTAGTCCAAATGAGCACCGCCTTGGTGGATAGGCATTTCAATTTCAAGTACAATGGTGGGAAATTTTTTTTCTTATTTTTGTCTGGTTTGCTTTACTCTTTTCCACATGCTTACTTGTCGATCTGGCCAGCTCCGTATCATCTCTCTTTTCCATTCTCTTTTGCTTCTCTTTTCTCACGTCCCGCGAAGTAAGAATCTGCCTTTCAGATTGTCGTTCCGCTGTACCAAACCAGATCCAAGTAGCTTGGACCAGCACTTGACATCTTCTCTTCATTTTTTACATACTGCCGTTAGGTGGTGATCATTTGAGTTTCAACTTTTAGCTTTCGACTTATTTTTCATTAGTCATAAATTTCGGTCTTTTTGAACTTTTGACTTTTTGTTGAGTTTTTTTTGCCGGTTCTTTTTTCTTGTATTTGTTTATATTATACGTAATGGGCTAACATATTTTTTTAAAATTTTTTAAATTTAACTATGCTAAATAAGCCTCTGTCAGCTACAGTGTTTTTTCAGCCAGCTACAGTACTTTTCAGCCATAAGCCACTCAAAATAAGCCAAAATGATCACACCTGGCAAAAAACAACTTCTCTTTTGAAACATTTAGGGGCTGATGTTTCGAGTTTCGGTTTATTAGTCTAATAAATAATGATTGCTGAAATAATTTGAAGTCAAAAGTAGACTAAAAAATAAAAAAGAACGACCGAGAGCTTGTTGCAAAGTTATTTTTTAATAAAAAACTAGTTAGTCCATCGAATTTTTGGAGAGTCCAAGAGCATGTTTCTTATGTTTTCCTCAGAAAATTCTGATTTTGCACCATTCTAAAGGTAATATAATTTGTGCACTGACCTTAATTAGTTATTGATGGAAGTATCTTTCGGGAAAAAAATATTGATCGAAGTGGAACTTTTTATTCCTACTGTAGTACTGTACTGTATGATGACGATTAGGTTCTTCTTGGGATGGCTAGCTGCCATGATAATCTCTGCAAAGTTTCAACAACGGTTGCTAGGATAAGATTTTGGTTTGATCCTTTTCCTTGGTAAATTGCATGGTTGGCAAGATCCAACTACATCCACAGAAGAAGAAAAGTTAAGGCTTTATCAAAGGTGGGAATAGAACCCAATAAAGCAGTGAGATGCAACATAATGGAGGAAACTTTCCAGTTGAAAGGAGTAGTAGAGGGAAAGAAAGAAGCTAGTAGAACGTGGTGGTGATTACAAAGAAGAATCTCGTCCGGCCTCTCTTAACCATTAATTTCATCCCCAAATTAGCTTCCAACTTTATATATATATATATAATGAAAAACACTGAAAAAAGAATAAAAACGCAGTTGGTTTGATGTGCAAATAAAAAAGGACTTTGAGCCGCAGTTTGTTGTGGGTGGCTGATTAAGCTGCTATGATCTAGTGCGTTGCCAAAATCTGAAACTGGCACAGCATGCATGCAATACACAGGAACAAGATGTTTCAGCTACATGGCCTGGCGTGCAGGCGATGCGTGACCCAATCAATCAATAACAACAATAATAATAGAACGGCCGGGCAGGCACGGGTAAAGAAGAAAGCAGTGATCTCGCGTTGGTTGGATCTGATTGCCATGCCATGCATCTCGAATCGATCCCTCCCAATGATAGGCTATAATAGTTCAGGCATGCCGATCCATGAAAGTCGAAGCCGATCGATCGAACTGGGCTTAGCAACTGCATGCTATATAGTATCTTCTTTTTCTGACCCATCTATAGATCGATTGATGTCAGATCTAGATTTTATTGATTTAGAATTTTCTGTAATTTTACCGTACTATTATCTGAATTAGTAGATAGTATTTACAGATGTGCACGCTGTGTTGTGGCGTGGTGTGACCATTAATGGTAGTAGGTGAGCGAGAGGACAATGTTGACGTAGCTAGGCGTGGCGTGTGTGAAAGCGGCGGCAACACGGTCAGCATTTGCAGCGAACGCTGGCACGGCGTGGTTGGCTCGGGCAAGCGACAGAGCACAGGGAGGAGAAGAAGAGAGAGCAGGTTGGGTGCGCTGGGCTGGGCCAGAGATGAAGCAGGTCAGCCAAAAAGGAGAGAAAGAAAAACAGGCCAGGCCCAACAATGTTTTCTCCATTTTCTCTGATTTCTGATTTTGTCTTAGATTTAAGTTCGAATTTCAATTCATGATTTACAATGAATTTGGTCTCTAAATCTTGAATTGAACTCAATTTGGTGTCTGTCGTAGGGGTGGCCCCATCTAAGCCCAGCAGACCTGTTAGAGGTATGTAAGACCCAGAATGGGACATGTGTAATGACATAAGTGCCCCTAAGGGGGATACTTGGATGTAAGGGTATAATTGTAAAAGTACTCCCCATGTGGATATATATATACAACACAGGCCACGGGGGAAATCCTAAGCCATTGCTCACCTAACTCTCCACTACCATACTCTTTCTCTATTTGGTCTGTAACCACAACAGTTGGCGCCGTCCGTGGGGAGGACAAGAGCAAGCCTCCAGATCCGAAGAAGGATGGCACCAAAGAAAGCTTCATCGTCGGCGGTGAAGAAGAAGATGGGAACGGCGGAATCTCGCGTCAATACCAGGGCTTTGGCGTCGGCGGTCGCAGGCGTGGGTGGCGATGCAGGTATGACAGTCACGAACACTGGCGTTCATGACGCGACGCTCGACCCCGCCACCATCACCGTGACGCTCGACCCCGCCACCACCGCCGCGACGCCCGACCCCGTCATCGCCGCCGCGACACTCGACCTCGCCACCACCGCCGCGACGCTCGACCCCGCCACCACCGCCGCGACGCTCGACCCCGCCAACCACCACCGCCGTGGCGCCCGACCCCGTCATCGACCTCGAAGTCCGCCACGCCACCACGACAGGCAGCCCAGGAGTGCAGGCTGTGGCCACCGCTATCACGGTGGGGCGTCTGGATGCGCCGGCGGCCCCGGTCGCGCCCACAGGGGACACCGCCCTGCTGACGGCCCTCGGCACGCTCCACCGAGAGTTGGCGGATCTCCGTGGGGCCGTGCAGGATATGCAAGAGGCTCGGAGCCAGCAGGCCCCACCGGTGGTCGTATCGGAGCCCACGTCGGAGAGGGCGGATAGCCGCGACGCCCCCGTGCCCAGTCGCGTCCCACTGCGACGCGTAGACCCGGAGTCTCCGCTTTCTGCAGGTTTGCAACAGGCGGTGTGGCCGGAGGACTTCAAGTTCCCTAGCGCCATCGAGAGTACAAAGGCAACATGGACCCTCGGGAGTTCGTCCGCGTATACGAGAACGCTATTGAAGCCGCTGGTGGAGACGACACCACGAAGGCGAAGGGACTCCCTCTCGCGTTGCAGGGAGTAGCGCTTTCTTGGTTTTTCACCATCAAGCCAAACTCCATCTACGCCTGGGAGCAGATCCACGACTGCCTCTACAACAACTTCCAAGGAAACCACGTCGAGCGCGTCGATACGGATCAGCTCTTCGCCGTCAAGCAAAAACCCTCGGATGCATGAGTGTTTGACCCTCATCTCATCTCATGCATACGCTGCCGTTTTAATTCTGTTTCAAGTGACAGAAATGTTGGTACTTACCTGCTGCAGTGTCATGAATGATATGATGAAGTATGTGGTGATACCTTCACATACTGAACTGTTCACATAATTAGTACCGAAGCGATTTTTAATTTTTTTTTTGCCATAAACACTTTTTTTTTATAAAAATAGCCTTGTTTCTAAACTGAACATGTGTCACCTATTGCACTTGCACCGACTGAGCTCGGAGACAAAATTATTTTTTACAAAAATAGATACTTAGAGACTAATTTTTTTTTAAAATATGCTAAAAGGCTAATTATGTAAACAGTTCCATAAACTAGCATGTGTTATGCATGTGCGGGCTGACCTGCGATGTTGCTGCTGCGAACGCCATGATCCATCCCACGGAAATGGAGATAAGCTAGTCAACTAGCTCCATCCGAGGAGATGGAGGAGGCAACAAATAAATGGGGTTTTGGGCTATTATTGATATCTTTTGATTATAGATGGTAGTTTTATTTGTACTTTTTAACATGACAATAGACAGTAAAAATGCTGATACAGATGATATTGATATAGATGATGTATATAATTTTAGGCTCGAAAAGCTGTTTAGAGAATCAGTTTAAATAGACCATCTTGTTTTGTCGTTTGTCTTTTGAAGAAACTAAAAAATAAAAAGAACAAAACTAAAATTGGAACCGACTAACGTACAGTTAAGTTCATTGAGGGAGGCCCCACCTGGCAGTGAGGCATGTATTATTGCCGAGCGGAGCGTTGTTGGATGGAGTTTGTGGGCCCTCCCTGTCCTTGCTGTTTCTGCGGTTGGGCTCTGCACTGCGCTGCGGCCATGGGTGTTGTTTATATTAACATCTGCTTGAAAAAAAACTAATTAAACACTCGGCTTTCTAAATAGCCTTTTACTCATCTTATTTTTATCTTACTCTAAAAATAAAGCAGAGAGTTACAGCCATATCACGTATCTCACTCCTCTCATCTCTGTCTCACACATATATCTTTCCTTCGTCTTCTCACCACTCGCTCCTTCTTTTTAAACCTTCTTTTTTAATTACTATTATTTATTTATTTATTTTGTCAAAATCTATTAACCGTAGCCTGCCAATGCGGGCCAAGTTGGCAGCTGGGGCAGGCCTTTCTCCCTTTTCTCTGCATGCAATGCAATGCAATGCAATGCAAATGCATGGCCTGCCTCCGCTTGCTTTCCTCGGGGCGTGCCGAGCACAAGCACACTGTACACACGTCCGCTGCAGATGCCGTCCCTTCGTCATCACATTATATTTATAGGTGACGGTGATTACATCGGACGAGCACTGATTTCTTCTTTTATGATTGGACGAGTAGCTTCAATAATCCAGTATAAATATATGCAGCACGACCATTCCTCCAAAAGATTAACACTACATGCTTTAGGCACCATTTGTAAGCA
The DNA here is from genome assembly GCA_036346575.1 of Dendrocalamus sinicus. NCBI lineage: Eukaryota > Viridiplantae > Streptophyta > Magnoliopsida > Poales > Poaceae > Dendrocalamus > Dendrocalamus sinicus. The sequence goes on along the minus strand of CM070660.1, from coordinate 314,234 downwards.
TGAATTTCACGTGAAACAGTCTAATTTCAATAGGGATCGAGACGGATTAGATCCTCGCTGCAAGACGAGTGAAGTCACGGTGACTTCACGCCGATGCGAGTCGTCCGCGGGAAAAATAACATACTCGGATCGGATGTTGGTACAATATTTTTACCGTAGCTACAGTAAAAATATTGTAGCTACAAGAAAAATACTGTAGCAACATCTGATCTGGGCCTTTATTTTTCCCGCGGACGGCTCAGATCGCGTGAAGTCACCGTGACTTCACTGTGCGAAGGCAGAGGATTCGAATCCGATCGAGACAGATTTTCACATTCTTTTTTGAAAACGAGTTCCCACATTCTGGAAAAGGGCCTTAGAGCGTGTGCAATAGTGTAATATTAACTGCCTATAAATTTTGCCATATAAAATTTTTGCTGATACGAGGAAGAGAGAAGGAGGTGAGAGTGTAGCTGCCTCTTCGTAAAGAGTCGACCCATCCCAAGGCTACATGAATTTAGGGCATATAGATATCCCAAAACATCATTGTATGAGTTATTGTCCATAACAAAAACTTTTTTATGTCATAATTAAAAGATTGTGGGATCCCAAAGAGATAAGCTCAAGAGTTGAATCATTGTAGAAATCATCTTTAGTTTTGTCTCTAAATAATATGAAGCAGTATATAGATAGATGTCGTCTTTGCTATTGTATATGCTCTCAGCTTAGCATAAGAAAAGAATGCCTCACAATATCTTATTAGGCTTGCTCAATCTGGATTTCTTTTTCCAAACAGATGGGGGGAAAACTGTATTTGCTGACGGATCAGGGAAGGACAGGATCCTTTTAACTATGGATGATAGTTTTTAGTCATAGTATAAGCGTTTGTGCAAATAAGCCAAATGCAAAAAAAAAAAAACCGCTTTAAAAAGACTGTTTTGATAAGCTATTTTGAAATAGCAATTAAAAAACTAAAATATTTATTTATTTATTTGTAAGGAGTCCTGAATTATAAGGTAAAAAAGTGGAGCTGCACCTGCACCGCAGTTCATGAACGTACGCAGTTCTCTTGTGGATCGGATAATGACTGCTGGCGCATGCATGAGAAGCAGTAAATGTAGCAGCGAACGTGCCGTGATCGATCGGATATTACATAGATTGCACGATGAATTTCTTCGATGCGGCCGGCCGGCCGGCGTGTAGTACGACTCCAAATGAAATGATCATTTCCATTTTCCCAGGGTGCAGTCCAGCATGCCATACCATACATGCAGATGCAGTCGCCAGAGAACCTCTCAGGCAGGCAGGCAGGAGGGCCCTGAACCCTGATCCCATCCAGTACGTGTTGATTGGGAATCCTATGCTACGCATGCCACATTGGAAACCCTTGTCTTTGCTCTTGCAATACGCAGCCACTCTCTGTCAACCTTTCACATCTCAAACAGTGCTAATAGTACTGAAGCACATCGACAGAAATTGAACAGTGTACAAGTGCTAGTACCTGCGACGTGAACTCTGGATAACAAACAACAAACTAGCTAGCAATGAATTAAGATGCTGCTTTAATTTCTTGTTTCTTAACATATAGTCCGATCAATAGGAGAAGAGAACCTCACCAATACTAACAAGTGTTAAACAATGTATCTCTTAATCTCTCCTCTGCAATGGACTCTAGAGTTCGTTATTGAGTCATACTTGTAAACCGTCTTGTATTCAATCTCCCACACTGTACATAAGCTAGGAGTTGTATTCGGTGGGAACACTATTCACGTAAGATATAAGAGTTGGTAGGGTCAGCGTTTTCGGCTGAGCCTGAGCAATCCTCTCAAATCAATCTTCTTTGAACATCGTTTTTGTATGGGATCAAAGCCTCCTCTTCTACCACATCATGTCTTCTTCATCCTCTAGCTCGTCAGCTGACATCGACCACACCGTAACTGACCTCCTTGCCGGCAGGCTTGCTTCCGTCACCAAGCTTCAGAAGTCTCGTCAATATGCAATTGAGTCGAGAGAATTATCTGATAGATTAGGTCTTTAGGGATCTCTAGGGTAAATCTAGCGGGGCTATCCTTTTCTCTAGGGTTCTTGGTGTTCTACCGTGAGGGAGAGAGGGGTACCGACCTTCGGATGTAGAGGAAGCAGAAGCAGCCATCACGGATACGCTCGGTGCGTCTCGCGCGCGGCGGCGGCGGTCGGGGAAGAGGTGCAGGGCTCCTCGGCGGCGTGTCGGCGGCGGCGTCTCCTGGCGGCGCGTGAGCGGCGGTGGAGCTTCCGTCGCCGCGCCCCTCAACAGATCGGTCTAGGGTTTTGTCGGTGGGGTGGCGGCGGCATGGTCAACCTTGGGATGCGTGCGCCGGCCCCACCTCTGTTTTATAGCGCGCGGCGAGGCCCACCGCCATTATATTTGGCGCCCCGATCGTATGCGAGCAGGGGATTTGGCCGTTGGGCCAAATCCCCTGAGATCATTCTAACATTCTCCCCCTTGATCTCAATCTATACTTTATCTTTAATTACTTTTGACTTTACACATTCCATCACAGATTAGTGCATAGAACATGTCTCATCGTCACGGTCAATCGCCGATAGATTCAATGATTACAATACACCTCTGCTTCAAATAGTTACTTTAATCTTTTGGGCCATCTTTTAGTCCAGAATCATATGCTTTCCTTAAACCCATGCCGCTACATATTCTCTCGAACACGTTGGGTGGTAAGCCTTTAGTAAGCGGATCCGCTAACATCTTTGCGGTACTTATGTGCTCAAGACTTATAATTTGATCCCGAACTTTATCTTTCACAACATAGTACTTTATGTCAATGTGTTTGGCAGCACCACTTGACTTATTGTTGTGGGCATACGTTACTCGGGTTCATTATCGCAGATACAACTTAAGTGGTCTATTGATGTCGTCAACCACTTTTAAACCGGTATGAACTTCTTTAGCCGTTCACCGCCCGTAGCCTCATAACATGCTACAAACTCGGCATACATTGTGGACGATGTAGTGACGGTTTGCTTTGAGCTTTTCCACGATATAGCTCCTTTAGCGAGAGTGAACACATATCCGGATGTAGACTTTCTATCATCTCCCGCAAAATTAGAATCTGTATACCCCACTATATGGAGTGAATCTGATCTTCTGTATGTCATCATGAGGCCTTTTGGTCCTTGCAAATAACGCAAGACTTTCTTTATCAATTTCCAATGTTCTATTCCAGGATTGCTTTGGAATCTGCCAAGTAACCCGGTAACAAATGCTAAGTCAGGGCGTGTGCACACTTGAGCATACTGTAAGCTTCCGACAGCTGAAGCATATGGAACCGCTTTCATTTGATCGATCTCATACTGGTTCCTAGGGCATTGAAAATCCCCATATCTGTCGCCCTTGACTATAGGTGCAGGTGAAAGACTACATTTATGCATACCAAATTTCTTTAAGACTTTCTCTATGTATGCCTTTTGTGACAGTCCCAATATCCCCTTGTTTCTATCTCGGTGAATTTCGATCCCTAGAACGAATGAAGCTTCACCAAGATCTTTCATATCGAAGTTTGAGGATAAAAACTTCTTTGTTTACAGTAGCAGACTAACATCACTACTAGCTAGTAGGATATCATCCACATACAGGATTAGGAAGATAAACTTCCCATATTTAAACTTCGCATATACATAGTTGTCCTCAACATTCTCTTTAAACCCAAATTTTCTTATTGTACTGTCAAACTTCAAGTACCACTGTCTTGAAGCTTGCTTTAACCCATATATTGATTTCTTTAGGCGGCATCCCATTCTTTCATTTCCTTCCACGACAAAACCTTTCGGTTGTGACATGTAAACATTTTCCTCCAAATCCCCATTAAGAAATGCCGTCTTTACATCCATATGATGTAACTCTAAATCATAATGTGCTACTAATGCCATTATGATTCTGAAGGAATCTTTACATGAGACTGGAGAAAAGGTCTCATTGTAATCAATCCCTTCTCTTTACGTAAATCCTTTTGCCACAAGTCGCGCTTTGTATCTTTCTACATTCCCTTGGGAGTCATGCTTTGTCTTGTAGACCCATTTCTGACCCTCTCTGTTTTGGCTCCTTTAGGAATAATCTCCAAGTCCCAGACTTTATTAGTCTTCATGGACCTCATTTCCTCTTCCATGGCCTCAAGCCATTTTGAGGAATTTTCGCTCTCATGGCTTCTTCAAATGAGGTGGGATCATCCTCCATTTGAAATTCCTCTGTATGATAAATCGATAATCATCGAAATAGCTGATCTTCTTACTCTTTGAGACCTCCTCGGGCCTCCTCATTTGGTACATCTATTGTTTGAGGTCGCTATTGCTCCCCTCATCTGTGGCAATAGGTTCTATATGATCTGAAGAACAGGTTCTTCATTCTCATTCATTGTTGCCACGGGAGGAACAATAACAGTCCGGCACCACGTTGTCTTGCACCGTCGGTGCAAATGACAGCAGTAGTGTGAAGAATGGCTCTTGAATCATCGGAGTGGGCGCATACACCCGCTTCTCTTCAAGGTCAATCTCTCGAGCTACCATGCTCCCCCTCATCATTTCATCCTCTAAGAAGACAGCGTGTCTCGTTTCTACAAATTTTGTATATCTGTCTGGACAGTAGAAACGATAACCTTTTGACTTTTCAGGTTAGCCAATGAAATGGCAACTTACTGTTTTGGGATCAAGCTTCCCAAGATTTGGGTTAAATACTTTAGCCTCAGCAGGGCTCCCCCCCACACGCAAGTGGTTTAGTGAGGGAACTCTTCCTATCCACAACTCGTATGGTATTTTAGGCACCGACTTACTAGGCACTCTGTTGAGAATATGAATGGCGGTTTTCAACGCCTCCATCCATAAGCTCAATGGCAGTGTGGAATAGCTCATCATGCTTCGCACCATATCCATCAGGGTACGGTTGCGTCTTTCAGCTACTCCATTTTGCTGAGGTTCGCCCGGCATCGAATACTGGGCCACTATTCCATTTTCCTGTAAAAACCTTGCAAAAGGCCCAGGAACTTGTCCATATGGGGTATGTCGACCGTAGTACTCCTCCCCACGATCAGATCGGACTATCTTAATCTTTAAATCGTGTTGGTTTTCAACTTCAGCCTTAAATATCTTGAATTTATCCAAGGCTTCATTTCTTTCTTTGATTGGATAAATATATCCATAACGGGAGTAACCATCCGTGAATGTTATGAACGAGTCATATCCATCCACACTTTTCACAGGAAAAGGACCACAAATATCTGTGTGAATAATTTGTAGAACTCCTGTGCTTCTTTTGGCGTCTTTTTTAATTTTCTTTACATATTTTCCTTTAATGCATTCTCTGCATTGTTCTAAGTCTGAGAACTCTAATGGAGAAAGAATATCATTCTTAACTAGTCTTTCTATTCTCCCCTCGAAATATGGCCTAAAACGATGCCATAATTTCGACGACTCATCTAGAGTTCTCTTTCGTTTTCTGTTTACATTCGTAGACGAGGATTCAATTACTTTCTCGCACGCGACGTTCTCATTATCGCATACGACATTCACATCATCACATAATGACAACAAATAAAGCTCATTCTGTAATATGGCAAGACCAACACATTCTTTATTAAACATTATTTCGCACTTGCCATTTCCAAAATTGCAATCATAACCATCTTTGTCCAAATTTGACACACTAATCAAATTCCTCTGTAAAGAGGGTACAAAAAGGACATATCTAAGTAAAAGAGTGGAGCCATTAGCTAATTCTAATGAAAGATCGCCAACGGCTTCAACTTCAGCTTCGACTCCATTTGCAACTTTAATGCATCTTTCTTTTCTTTGTGTAGTCCTCGTCGAACGGAATCCAGTAATGAATTAGCAACATGAACAGTTGCTCTGAGTCAATCCACCAAGTGGATTTGAATATTTCACATACTGAGCATTCATTAATAAAGGTAATAATGTTCTCACCTTTCTTTGCCATTATCATCTTTAAATAATCAGGCAGTTCTTCTTGTAGTGTCTGTCTTCTTGCAATGAAGACACCGGTCTTTGTCTACGTAATTTATTCTGTTGAGGTGATGTCTGAGGCTTTGCCCTTGTTCTTTGAGAAGGGTTCTTGTTGTAATTCTTTTCTTGTTATCCTTCACATAGTTGATAGAACCACCATGTGAGGATTTGATTCTTTCCTCCTCTTGCACGCACATAGCTATGCACTTTTCCATGTCCCATTTCTCAGTGCATATTATAGTTGACAACAAAAGTGTCAAACTCTTTTGGCAAAGAAGCAAAACCAAATGAATAAGGAACTCATCCTTGAGAGCCAAATCCATCGGTTTAAGTTTAGATGCCAAGTTGCTCATTCTAAGAATGTGCTCTCTTATGCCATTGCCACCGCTGAATACCTTTACATTGCAATGCTTAATCACCGTGTGTAGCATAAGTCTTTGAAGAGCCAGTGAACCGACTCTTTATTTTATCAAGGTATTCGGTGACAATGTCACACTCTGCAATTGAGCCCGTAATCGCAGCTCAATTGTGTTCTTTATCACGACCATACATTTCTTGTTGGCTGTGGTCCATTTCTTATGATCAAGGTCATAAGACATCTGTAAGGGAGCATGATCCCTCTGTCTTTTCTGCCATGCAGTGTCATCCTCATTCTGTTCCCTCACTGGCGCCAAAGGCTCAGTGGGACGTGCTGTAGTGAGAACCCAGTCCACCTCAGCCAAGATAAACGCTAAGTCTATCTTTTTCTTCCACTCTCCATAATTATCACCTTTGAGAGTGGGGATTTCTCTAATACAACTCATCAAGTTGTATCCTCCTGAAAAATATTTCAAATACAGTGAGAACGTAACATCAAAATTATATGCCTTATTTCCAACGTTGGTCAAAAATACGGCATACAATTTAAAAATAATTCTATCATACATTAAATCTACATCACCGTTGGGTAGAAATAGAAATAATGCATAAAATCAACATTAAAAAATTTATAATACTGTTATTAACAACGTTGGTCAGAAAATAACAATATCATAAATCTCTGGAAATTTTAACTATTTTTCCAAAATTAAATTCTCCCGTTGGTTCGAATTTAATAATGAAAAAAAATCAATATTAACTTTTGCAGCGGAAACTGTAATTATTCTAAAAAAAATAATTCAATATTCAGAAGCATTATACAGTACTCATTTAATCTCTGAAAAAACATACACGTTGGTGCAAAAAATTACAGAGATTTGGATCAAATTTCAATCAAATTCATCAATAATACTTCTGAAAAACATTAAACATCAAAATTCGGGATTTACTGTTCATTTGGCCATTTCGGCCTGGCCCACGGCCCACGGCTGCTGCGCGTGCGCCTCGGCGGCCGCTCGGTCTCCACGCGCTGCCTCGGCGGCCGCGCTCGCGCGCCGCGGCGCGCACCTCGCCAGCAGTTGTCTTGCTGCTGCCGCTCGCTCTCCCCGCGCCGCCGCAACTGGGCTCGGGCCGGAATTACTCGCCGCTGGGCGAAGAAGCCCGCGCGGCTCCCCGTTGGATCTCGGCCGTCTGATCCCATCGAACGGTCCAGCGCACGCACGACCGAGACAAAAACGGGGAAAACCCTAACCCTAGCCCCAAACTCGCCCGCGTCCTCCCGAAAACCACGGACGGGCGACGGCGCGCGTGCTCGCGCAGAGCGGCGGCGACGGCCCGCACGCGGAGAGGAGGACCAACGACGCGCGCGCGGCGCCCAGCGGAGAGCGCGCGCCACGAGGCGCATGCGCGGCTGGAGAGGCGCGGCCGCCGGCCGAGCGAGGCGCGCGGACGGGCCTACAGCGGCGGCCCCAACGCGAGCGCGACGGCCCCATGGGAGGCGGGCGCACGGAGGGCAACCCGAGCCGGCAGCGGCGGCGCAGACGCGACGACGGCCGAGACACGGCCGCGGCGCGACGCGCGCGCGCGGCGGCGACCCTCCGTGAGTCCCAAAACCCTCCCTTTTTTCTTTTCTTTCTTTTCTTTTTCCGATCCGGTGGGCTAGGGTTCTTTTCTTTTCTTTTTCCCGCATCTAGATCTAAGCCTACTTGGCTCTGATACCATTGATAGATTAGGTCTTTAGGGATCTCTAGGGTAGATCTAGCGGGGCTATCCTTTTCTCTAGGGTTCTTGGTGTTCTACCGTGAGGGAGAGAGGGGTACCGACCTTCGGATGTAGAGGAAGCAGAAGCAGCCATCACGGGTACGCTCGGTGACGTCTGCGCACGGGCAGCGATGGTCGGGGAAGAGGTGCAGGGCTCCTCGGCGGCGTGTCCCGGGCGGCGGCGTCTCCCTGGCGGCGGTGAACGGCGGTGGAGCTTCCGTCGCGCAGCGCCCCCTCAACAGATCGGTCTAGGGTTTTGTCGGTGGGGTGGCGGCGGCATGGTCAACCTTGGGATGCGTGCCGCCCGGCCCCCACCTCTGTTTTTATAGCGCTGGCGACAGGGCCCACCACCATTATAATGGGCGCCCGATCGTATGCTGAGCAAGGGGATTTGGCCGTTGGGCCAAATCCCCTGAGATCATTCTAACATTATCTTCTCTAGAAGGCTCAAATCCTACCGTATCTCCGTGGACAGCAGCTCCTAGCATTTATGGATGGAACGAACAAGTGTCTGCCGTCATTCATCACACAATCTGGAGGAGGCTCACAACAAGTCCCAAATCTCACTTTTCAAGCATGGATCCAGCAGGAGTAGCTTGTTCTCAGCTCCCTCCCGTCTTCCTTGTCACCTAAAGTTCTTAAGAAAAGTAATCAACACATTAGCCATAACTATTTACAAAATACATTCGCAATACAAATCTCATGCCAAGGAAAGCTAAAGCAAGTGAGATTGAGCTATCAACACATGATGAGACTCAAGCTACTAGATATGACACCTCTTAATAGTATGACAACCTACACTAACAATCCGGTCTTTCAACTAAACACCAAAACCGTTAAAAGGCTAGAAACACATTCTTAACCCTAACTAGTTATACATTTACTTTGTGCATCCCCTTGAAGTTTGATGACTCACATCTGCACTTCAAGTCTGGGTCATCGTTTTTACATGCATAAACACATGATGCATCCTTTACTTGGCCTCCATCAACACATGATGGATCTTCATTTGACTTCATGATCAACACATGATCATCTTCTCTTGGACATGCATGAACTCATGATGCATCCACCATTTGACTTGATGATCTTCAACACATGAAGTCATCCCAAGTGTTCCTCATTTATGGAACCTAACCTATTTATCCAACTTATAAAAAATGTTAGTCAACAAAATAATTATCATCAATTACCAAACTTCATCATTAACTCATAATAGATGGACTAGATTCTACAATCTTCCATTTTTTGTAATTCATAACAATATCAACAAAAAATGACATAAAAATTCGTTTGCGAGTATACATCATATACACAATACTTGTATACTCTAAGATAAGTTTTTAAAGCAAAACTTACTTATCTAGTTATCATTAATCATCCAACCATTAACACATAATAGAAGAACTAGATGACAACCCGATTATGAATGTATATGAACTACACAAGCTATATATACTTAAGGGATATGTTTTAAAGTCAATATCCTTAATATGTAGAAATGAAATATGGATCAATACTAATGAAACCACAAAACATAGAGTGAACTCCCCCTAAATGTGTGCATACAAGAATGTATTATGAAAGTATATACACATATTCAAGTTTGACTTATTTGGTGAAGTTCATTCTATATTTTGGATCTGATGAATGCAATAAGATAAAAATATGATATTGAATATATACATCTTATGTTTTTACCGTTTCATCCAAATGAGGCTAAGCAATATTATAATCAATAAACATATTAGTCTCATAATTATATTTATTATTATCATTAAAACCAATTTAATAGAGTTTGAACTTACATATGGTCGAAGCCGCCATATAGTGTGTGTGTGTGTGTATCTTGTGTTTCATGCTAGAACAAAGCATATTAAAATATATTTTCACTTTGTTCGAGAAAGAGTAGCTCGCAAGGTGCTGGACATCAGATTTATTTCATCACAAGATTATGTTGTTGACGGATTTACAAAACCTTTAACTGCTCAGTTGCTTACAGAGTTTCGGCACAATTTGAATCTAGAATTAGTTCCAGTCTGAGGAGGGCTGTTAAACAATGTATCCCTTAATCTCTCCTCTGTAATCAGGACTGTAGAGTTTGTTATTGAGTCATACTTATAATCCGTCTTGTATTCAATCTCCTGCTCTATGTGCAGCAGAAAAGCTAGGAGTTGTATTCGGTGTAAACACTATTCACCGTAAGATGTAAGAGTTGGCAGGGCCAGCGTTTTCGGCTGAGCCAGAGCGATCCTCTCAAATCAATCTTCTCTGAACTTTGTTTTTACAGTAAGAATCACGATCTCCTTAGCAAATTAAGCGATCATGGAGCCATATGATCTGGATATCGCTGTGAAGAACTGAATGAACGGATCGAATAGAACCTCACATTTATGGGAGGAGAGAGGCCGGCCGGGTGCCCCATTGCCTCAGCTCACATGTAACGGAGGAAAGGCTTCAAATCAATTCCTGCCACAAGCAGCTTGTGTAACCTGCAGCTTCAATTCTCAATTACAGTCACTGTTGTGATCTAGAGGGTGCATACCCTGTTACAATGCATGAGTGACTTCGTGGGTCCGGATCGAATAACTCCGATTCTTAATTTGCCCTTCAATTCTCATGACAGGAATAACACTAGCTCCCATCCATCCATCCATCCATCTCTAGCTCACCCAATAATTTGTCCTTCGGGTCAGTAGCATCCAATGAGCCATGAGCCTATGAGTTAAGAGTGCGCAACCTGCTACTAGCTCTTTTCTTTTGTGTAGAGTTTACCTAGCTAGCTACCTGCTGCATGCATACATACGGTTCTATAAAAAGCAAAGGAAAAGAAGAGTATAAAAAGGAAAAAAGATTTGATTTTGCATGTATTACCCCTGTTTCAATGCCGGTGTGCAAATTAAATTACGATTACTAGTGATCGATAAAAAGCGCATTTATCTTCCTTGTTGGATCTTTCAGAAAAAGAGCTGGCTCGCCGGGCTGCTAGCTTCACCAGATAAAGATCGATCATTCCTTTTAGCTAGCCTCGACGGATCGATCGATCGATGAAGAGGAGCATATATGCATCCATGCAGACATTTCACGTGGCCGGCAGGCCAATAATTAGCTAGGAGGAGACGAATAAAGTTGCGGCCATGATCGATGACAACACGAGCAAGAACGAGCGAAGGATCGAGTTCGGAAAGGGCACAAGGCGACGAGCTAGCGGAGCTGAGGAACAAGGTGACACGACAGTCGCACGGCACACCTCGTGTGGTTGATTAATCTTGCAACGGTTTCAGCTTTGGATTTTTTTCTGACTTTCGATGTATTTAACACAGAAGCTACGTACTCGTCGATTTCTAATTTTTAGTTTTTTTTTCTGTTCTTTTGGTTTTTTATTTTTTTTTGGTCTTTTCTTTTTCTACTTATTTCTTTGCATTGTCCGTAACAATATAATAGTTTTTCTTCAAATTTTTAATTTTTTTTCTCATTTTTTCACAGAAAAGACTAACAATTGTTATAGTGCAGATTTAGTCAAAAGCCACAATAAGAAGTTTAAGTTTCTACAGGCTACTACGGCTGCTAATTTTATAAAACTACATTGACTAAATTTTCTATATCAAAGTTGATCTATTTTTGTCTACATCTACAATTTTCTACTCATACTAATACTAAATAAACTATCTATTGCATATACAAAATTTAGAATACAACAAAAAAAATTACCTCACAAGAGTCGCTTCTTCCTCTCACCTCTTTTCTTTCCTCTCCTTCTCCTCTCCTCCGCCGTCTCCTTTTCTCTTCTGGCCTCTCTTCTATCGCTTTTGTTCACCGTGCGGTCTCGGCCGCGTGGCCCTTTTATCTGTGCTTCTAGTCACCCAACCCTTCAACGACTAGAAGTGCAGTCGCCTAACCGATGGGTGACAGCAACTGCAGTCGACCGACTGTTCGGCAATTGCAATAATTTGTCCAACGGCCAGCAGATGTTGTTTGCTTGTTGTGCGGTTGTTGGGCGATAGGCTTCAGTTGTCCGACGGTCAGACGACTGGAGCCTATTTTGTAAAAAAATTTATGTAGGATATATTTCTGTTATTTCAAATAAAAATAGATTATTTATAAAAAACCCTTGCTATTTATGCTGTGCATGCATGACTCTGCCTCTCTCTGTGCAATGCTAAGCTCATGCAAGCAAGTGATCACTTAGATTGATACATACATTGCATGCATATAAGCAACAGCAGGACTTGTCATGTCATCTCATGCTGGCTAGCTATCTGACACCAATGCAATCACCATGCAAACCATTTATTCCTCTTTTTGGCCTGTTCTTGTTCCTCCACCGCTGACTGCCGGGCCAGAATGGCAGGCAAGAACCAAGTGAGGATCAGGAAGGGTCGGTGTTTGCTGGTCCTTGTCATTGCCTAGGAACTCCGGTCCTCCGTGAGCTTAATTGCATGTTTTGGATCGACTTGTTTTGCATGGAGCACCAATGTAGTATGCTGTACTTGGAACAGTGAGCTAACGAGGTCTGGCCGGCTTAAGTCCCTTTCAGGTTTCGGCTGGCTAGCTGGTAAGGCAAATGTAGAATACATGTAAGACTATGTGAAAGTTATCTTAGGTATATGATGAGTATTTGATTTTGTTATACAAATATTATCGAAGTTTGAGTTTGATTTTGAGATTTTACAATTTTCAGAGTTGCTGTCATAACTGGTTTGATTGACTTGGCAACGGCGATCTGATCGGTGGCTATAGAGCGATAAGACCGGTCATATGCCTTTTTGAAAATGGGCATCAAACACTTGTGTATGTGTGTTTAAGGATGCTTTTGCACTAGGAGTCACTCAATTTAGAGTTTTGAGCTGAAACTAGATAAAGAACCAAAATTTCAGATATAGTATTTTCTAGTTGTCTTAAGCGGTCGGACCAGCCAAATCATGGCGATTAGACCGCTTGCGGTCAGATCGGTATGGTGCCAGCGGTCAGACCAGCTTTGGCAGTCTGACCGACTAGGTAATGATGACCATACTAGTTTTTGGTGAATTAGTGCTGAAGTTATGTGTTTTAGTTTAAGGTTTGGTCTTAGGGTTAGGATTAGTGCATAAGCATGGTTGAGTGTGTGCACAGCATGGGTGTCAGTGTTTTATGTATTGTGTTGTATGATGCATTGCTTTGACTAATGTCAGTCAAATGCATGGACCTTGTGCACGATATGGTTGCTTGGTCTTTGAGTATGCAAGTGGCTTGGAGGATATAGCGGTCAACGGCAATGGACCGGGACTAGGCGACAGAGCTGAGGTTTGGAGCAGTCATGTAAGTCCAAATGAGACTACATGGCTCAAGAGGAAGCACAGAGAAGACAATGATTGTAAAGAGGTGAGTTGGTGCATGTAGTACGCCAAGTGACAAGGCCGATGCATATAGAGATGATTCGGGGAAGCATATCACCAATTTGAGGAGAATTCTGTGGAGAGCCAGCCAAATCAAAATAACCTAAATAGGGTTGTTCGTGCAATAGAGAAAGGAAGTAGGAAGAGGAGGAGATGGAGAAGGGTAGCTGCAGATAAGTAGGAGAAACAGAAGAAAAAGGATCATTGGAAGAGGAAGAGGAGCTATACCTTTTGTAATGTTGAAAGAGGCAACTGCCGAGTGCACATGTTTGTTCCTTGGCTGCAAAGGCCATGCATTCAAATTGCGTGGTTTGCAATAAACGTCCCATGGTCAAGCTGGGTGGTTGGCAAGCAAGATAATGTGAGTAGCATCATGTTCTCGGTGGTTTGCAAGCGCACGACATTGTGGAGGATGACGAATGCCATGGTTGCTGTAGGCATTGCCAGATGAGCTAAGGTGGATAGGGCAGTGGCGGTGGCAGAAGTGCAGATGCAAGAACCAATGGTAGGGGTAGGGTTGGTGGCCATGGAGGGGCACAAAAGTGAGGAGTAGCGGTAGGAGCGGTGATGGTGGTTGCAGATGGGCACATATGTGAGGAGCGATGGTAGGGGCAGGGTTGGTGGTCGTACAAGGGTGTAAAGGCGAGGAGCGTCGGGCCGGCGGCAGTAGGGGCTGGGTGGGGTTGATGGCCGCGGAGGGGCGCAGAGTGAGGAATAATGGACTGACAACGGTAGGTGTGGGGTGGCAAGGAGTGGCGCCAGTGACGGTAGGGGCGAGGTAGGGTGGGCGTAGAGGAGCTGCGGGATTAGGGGTTGGCTGGGACCCAATAATGGGGCCCACAAATTGGATATGGCAAGGATTAGGATTTGGTCATCGATGCTGCTCTTCATCTCCACCCCTATCAGGATATTCCAGCCCTCCTCATGGTCCTTGTACGGCCTCAACTTCTTCTCTTCTCATGTCTGTCTCCCTTCTCCCTCGCCATATCTCCCTGTCAGTGTGGTACGGTGTGCAAGGACGCATCGGGTGTGAGCCATCGTGCACGCCACGGGCATGACGGTACACGGGCGGCAGCGAGGGCCCACGTGGTTCTTGCCTCCAACAGCCAGATCTGGCATCCTCCTCACTGGATCCGATAGATCTGATGACCTTCTTGTCGGATCACGATAACACAGAGGTATAGTGGAGTGTGCACTGGTCGCGGAGGCACAAAGGAGCGGGAGGCGGGGGAGAGGGATAATGTGGCGGGGGTTCGGTGCACGACACAAGCAATCAATGCAGGAGTAGATATGGCTGCTGGGAGATGCCGCCTCCAATGGCTTTGGAGGATCCGTCCGTCCTTCCTCATCAGTCGCATGACGCAGCTGACCCAACCCATGCCCCATTCCCCATGTGATCAAGGACTACTCTATTAGCTTGCTGGTAGATTTTAATCGGAGCACTAATGCTTGTTTAAAGTTTGGAGGACCGCCTGCTTTCGTAAATCGGAGCAATCAAGCATTCCATCATTTTGGCAGAGTACATGGCACTTTGTTTGCACGAGAGAAATTTGGCAGCCGTCTGGATATACACGGTGTGTTTGGTTGACGTTGGTTGCCGTAGTTTGGTCAAAGATTAGCAAGAAATACATAAGACATGGCTATAGAGTTACAGATTTACCATAATTTTGGCAACCTTCCAAACAAGGATCAAATTTTGGCAAGCATGGTTTGGACACAAACCAAACACAGCCATAATCCAGGCGGCGGTGTAGCACCTTGGCTAATTTGAGTTTAGAAGAATTAACCTTACTCTAAATAAAAGGTGGGACAAGATTTAACTTAGATCAGATCGATTAGGAGAATTACATGCTGATGAGATTAATAGGAACCTTGATAATGCTAACAAGTGAAAACCTTGATAATGCTAACAAGTGAACCATTTGGATTTAGTACTAGTATGATGATTATAATTTGACAGCACGAAACAATGCGACAGTATTATAATTTGAGCAGAGCAGCGCTTTTTACACGCATACACACACACACACACACAAATCATGTCGATTATCATATTCCCGGCGGCAGTTTGTAGACAGCTACTAGATAGCATGAATGACAGAGTACCAACTCAAAACATGACACTGACGTAACACTTGCATTAGTTGCATACTTAGAAGCTGGTTTATCCCTCCATACACGTCTTATTATTTCGCACGAATATATACCAAGCGCTGATTCTTCCGTATGCTTTGTTTAATTACAACAGAAATTGAACAGAACCACCACACCATGTATACATACATGCATGCTAACTGCCTGTGTTAAGCTAGCACGAATATTAGAGTACTTGGGACAAATGCATGATTGATATGTACACATGATCGATCAATTTGACAAATAAACAATTGCAATAATGTTTTTTTAAGAAGGCAGAATGAATAATGTTGCATTTACAACTGCACTCTAGCTAACCGGCATGTGCACCCAGTACATATGTAACTATAGCTTTTTTCCGTACAATTGACACTAGCAACCTTTATCATTAAGAAAAACTAGCTAAATTTCCCGTGTAATCGCGCGGGTAACTATTACAATATCACTAAAATTAGTGTTGTAATTGTTATCCAACTCCAAAACTTATTAAATACAATTGTATTTCTCATACCACTTTAATAGCTGTCATAAATATCTGATTAATCTACACCGTTGTAATCTGAACCTGTTGAAATCAACAATGTAGATCGGTCTTTTTTGAAATTTCTAGCCCGAATGTGGTGCCTTCTTTTCTATCGTTTTAAGATAGATAAATAGATAGAAAACAGATTTTGGATATGACATGTTTATATAAAATCTACACGGTTATAATCTAGACCTTCTTAGCCCTGCTCAAGTGGGGTTTTGCTTTTAGCCTATTTCACTGTGCACCACTGTTTAGCACTGTTTAGAGCTTATTTTGCATTGTAACTGCTGTGAGCTTTTTCAGCGTAATTAAATTAAAAAAATTAAAAAGGAAAATGTTACGTCATCAAAGATAATACAAAGAAATAAGAAAAAAACCTTAAAAAGCTAAAAGCTAAAAAAATAAGAAATTTTAACCATCAAAACAAAATAGATGTCTTTAATCTCACCAGTTGTTTGTACATTTATAAACACTGTTACCTTTTGAGGTCTATATATGTGAATGGAATGGATGGAGTAGAGCGCACATGGTGACGATGATTCCACTTCACTTAAGAACATATGTTTAGCTGTATATTAATTAAACAGCAAGTACATTGGCTTGTTTAGCTGCAATGACCTATGAAGACTATGCATGAAGCAGTAACAGTAGCTGAAAGAAAAGACTTGCCAGGCAATGTTATGTTGCTCTCCCGATCGAGTCCAAACCAAACTAGTTAGTATTATATCAAAACATTCATTGATACTACACTACAGTAGACTGATAGAGCAGCCAGTATATAGAAATAAAATCGAGACAAATTACGGATGTCAGCAGGGTGGACCTTATGATCCAATCAGCAAGTCATGCAAGTTGATAACTAGCCTTGAGATATAGTACGGGGATATATATACAGTACGTGCAGCTGGAGTATTTGACTGCATGCGAAGACAGGCGCCTATCGCCAGGGCTTCCGTGACTTTTTAGTATATCTGACACTATTTATCACTATATTTATAAAAAAAATAATTATATGTCTAGCATGTTGATAAAAATGACGTTTTTATCATCCGGTGACCTTGGCAACGCATGTGGGTTAACGCGTAGCCGCTGCTGTCCCGTGGTCATATGGCAGGCAGCCTGCCGTCCCACTACTAGACAGTAGAGGCCTGCTGTCCCGTGGCAAAGAGCAGGTGATTAAGTCGGCTTAATTACCTGCTCTAATTTATTTTTTTGCTTACTGTTTGTTTAAAATTTTAAATATAACAAATGAACTACAGGTACAGAAGGCCGAGTCCGGTAAGGGTTGATGTCCTCTAACTGAAACATACCGA
The DNA here is from genome assembly GCA_036346575.1 of Dendrocalamus sinicus. NCBI lineage: Eukaryota > Viridiplantae > Streptophyta > Magnoliopsida > Poales > Poaceae > Dendrocalamus > Dendrocalamus sinicus. The sequence continues at coordinate 296,781 of CM070660.1, read as the reverse complement.
ACTGTGAGCTGTCAGCAATAATATTGTAAACGAAGGACTCTAAAAATCCCCCTCATGGTGCGAAGGAGCTCTCGGCTTGATCGTACGACATGGCAGTGAAGTTGGAGGAGCTTTACCCACCGAAGTCTCCAAACCCTACATATGGTGTGAACACTGAGCTCTGCTTTGCGTACGCTGCAAATCCTAGCATTGTGTACCGCTCTCTGGAAGCATCCGGGAGGCCTGTATCGCTGTGGCACGTAAGCCTCCACCATGTACGAGAACACCAGATAACATGTCGTCACCCATAGCACCACGTCTTGCAGGCATTGCAGGGACAGCCCGTACAACAATACATGCTCCACGGAGCCTCCACCTATCCACTAGTGCCGCAAGCAGGCTGCTGTCGATGGTGAATTAGCGTCCGATGGAGACCAGCCTCGCAAAGGGCAACAAGCCCGTGGCCCGCAGCTCCCAGCACTGGCTTCTCGAAATAATGATCTAGACACTCTTAATTTTGAGCGACGACACGAGAATGAACTTCTGCAATAAGCGACTGAGATGAACAATGACGAACTGCAAGAGATTTGTATTTATGACTGAGCGAAAAGGGAATCTGGTGCGCTCACCCCACAAATTAAGGACTTATTGTCGACGAGCAGCACTTTGGGCGAGGGGGATGACATGGTAACATTAATAAATATGCAGATGAGGGAGTAGGCGAGGGGGGATGATACGGACATAACGACATTAGTGCGGATGAGGGAGCGCGCGAGAGGGGGCGACACAGATAGAGACACACACAAAATTTTGTAATTTTTGGAGTTCGTTTGCTATATGTAACAACTTTTACAAATATCAAAATTGTACGAATTTTTGAGCAATATTCACATCAGATAAAATTACCAAAATATTACACAGTTAAGTACGTTGTGTTAGGAGGCTGCACATAAAATTTCGTAATTTTTTAAGCTCATTTACTATATTTAAAAATTTAAACAAACAGCAAGTAAAAAATTATAGCAGGTAATTGAACCGGCTAATCGCCGGTTACTTTGCCACAGCCTGCTGTCTGGTGGTGGGACAGCAGGCCGCTTATCGTCTGGCCACGGAATGGCAACGGCTATGCATCAGTACGTGAGCGTTGCCATCTGGTCACCAAACGATAAAAACGCTATAGCTATTTTTATAAATATAATGATAAATAGTGTCAAATATGCTTAAAAGTGGAGCATCCGGTGGCCGCCTCCGTGCCGTTCGCTACGGCGACACGCCTGCAAGCTGCAACGCAACCAGGCCAAGCCGTACGCGCCGGTATGGAATGGAGTAGAAGTGTTCCGTTAACTCTCACACACCACATGTCAAGAAAACTCACAGACACACCGCTAATTCAGTTTGACTATTCCTCCCGTTACAGCGAAGCCACACGATTACGGTCCCTTCTTTTTTTTTTAGTCTTTTGAATTTGGTTTCTTCGAAACCGAAATAAATAAGTTAATTTTTTCGAACTACTTTTCAGGCCCAAATAATATGCACATCTGTCGTCATATAAAAAAACTTTGGTAAAAGCCCTCGGCTGCAAACCAAAATAATAGCCCGTCCATTGCCACCTTGGAAATTGTGCACACAGCATATTACTGAGCGTTCACAGTTGCTAGTTTTTTTTTCTAGCCTCTAGGAGGAGAGGAGAGGAGAGGAGAAAGAAGGCTTTGGAGGCTGCCTTTGCCTTCAAATACTGCAGGGGAAATGGCAGGCAGGCAGCCTTCAAGCCTGCCGGGTCCACATGTTAGAAGAGTGGGGTTAGGAAATAAAGATGACAAGTAAATTAATTTTGCTTTTATCCTGTTCATTTATGGCCCCACCTTAGAGGCGATTGAGGCCCTGCTCAAAAGGGTTTATTTTAAGTGTCTTATGGCTGAAAAGTTTTGTAGTTGGCTGAAAAACAATATAGCTGACGGTGACTTATTTAGCATAATTAAATTAAAAAAAAATAAAAATAGAAAAAATAGATTAGCTCGTCACGGACAATACAAAAGAATACGGGGAAAAAGAACCAACAAAAAAGCTAAAAAAGTCAAAAATCAGAAAAAGATGAAATTATTAAATAGTGAAAAATAAGTCAGAAGTTCAAGACAAAATGAGCGAGGCTGAAGCCGGAAAGGGCCCCTTTGATTCGAGGGGATTTTTATGTTTTCCACTGGAGGTTGACTGCTTTACGTGAAATTTCTAAATAACTTTAAATATTATAAGAAATTATGTTAAGTTCAGAGGCCAGTACACTCGAGGCTGCGCAGCCTCGGATGCCCTTAGATCAAGGCATCCCATCATGCGTGGGCCCACATGGCCATGCAGAGAGAAAGCAAGGGCCTGTTTATTCGTTGCCAACTTTGTCACAGGTCGCAATCAAGGTTGGTACTCCTCCGTTCTTATTTAATGATTTTTAAGAACTTTTTATATATATAAAATAGAATAATAGATACCATTTTACGTTTTGTAGGCAGTGTTTTCTCCGTTTAATGTCAATTCTGTACTGTAATTCAACTCACTGGGTATTCCAACCACATTGATAATCAATAGGGGCGAACAAGTCGCAAAACTAAGAATTAATTAACACATTGTTCCCTGTGCCCTAGCCTGAAACGTCATCTAAATGTGAACGGAGGGTTCAGTAGACCTAGGCAACTTTTATTTTTTGAGGCGACCAAATAGAAACGCGTTGTCGCTGTTAGACCACCTCTGTTTTAATCGGTTTAAAAGAGGAAAGGGAGGACATTGAATTAAATTAATATATTGGAGGACTTAGTTCTAATAAAAAATTGTATAAAATCAGACTATTCAAAGCATTAAACAATTCATATAAGCATTAAACAACTACATAAGAGAGAGTACGGTTGAAAGAGGATATTATTATTCTGTAGTTTTTTAATGTAACGTGGGTCTCAGTTATTAGTAGAAAACGGTCCAACACATGGGAGAAAACTAAACTTAGTTCCTCGAATGCTTATGTGGCATAACTTTGAATCGACATCGGTTTAATACACTAAAGATGCTCTTAAGTATGGCTAGAAAGAGACATGGCCAAATGCGCCTTCTTCATCTTTGGGTATATTGATGTTTTTTTGACTTTGGTTTATAAATAGTAATAGTTTTAGATAAGTCGTACGGACAGAGACTCACATGTGATTTTAGCTAATATAAATAAAATCACTATAGTATCTATTACAATCAACTAGTAGACCTTATCTTCAAAAGATAATCTATTTAAAAGTTATACACTTTAAAAAACTATTTAGAAAAAAATGGTTTTTAGAAGCCAATTCATTTGGTGACCATTTGGGCTTTTTTTTGTGGCTTATGGCTGAAAAGCACTGTAACTGGCTGAAAAAACACTGTAGCTGATAGAGGCTTATTTAGCATAATTAAATTTTAAAAAATTAAAAAATATGTTAGCCCATTACGTATAATACAAACAAATACGGGGAAAAAAGAACCGGCAAAAAAGCTCAACAAAAAGCCAAAAGTTCATAAAAAGATGAAATTTATGAATAGTGAAAAATAAACCGAAAACTAAAAACTGAAGCCAAAACAATCACAGTCCAAACCGGTCCTTCGTTTCTTCACAATCCAAGTGCTATATGCACGATATTTTATTAGTAAGCTTTAGCCAGAGAATTGTGCTATATGTAATCATATTCTATCTCAAACAAATTAAGCCTTGTTTTGTGACAGACTATAATGATTGCCGTGGTAGGCTTGCATTTGCTGCTGGTCCGAAGAACTGCAGTGCGCAACTGTGTCCAGGTAATGGCTCCTTTAATTTCTGTTGGCTTTCGATGATCGATCTGACGAGAGTAGTTACACTAATTAAAATTATTAGACCATGTAGTGGTTATACATTTAAATAATGATGAATAATTGATATTTAGATTTATTGTAATTTATGTTTGAGAAAATTTCAGTCAATAAGCGTTTGTTAAAACTGGATCTTAAGTTTAACGGTCTAACACTTTGTATTGAGCGGTCTGATCGGCTGGATTTTTTTATCACGTTTAGTAGTCCATGGTCCGAATAGTCTTGTATCATTGCTCCGAACAGCTCTGTGCTAGGTGGTTCGAACGATTTTGTCCAATCAGCAGCTTTGACCACGGTAAGTCAAGTATGCCAAACTTCGACCATGTTGACTATGATCACGTCAAGCTTCGACCACGGCAATCAGACCATGCTATTTCGATCTCATCATTTTTCGATCACGACATTTTGACCACGTAACATCGTCTACGGCAGAATGACCATACCTGATCGAAGATGGTAAGTTACAATACTTTTCAATGATTGTAGCTATAGTACTTTTCGATGGATGTAGTTGCAGTGCTTTCTGATGGTCGTAACTATAGTGTCCGATTGATAGTCATAGACTTTACTGATCGATACTTCATAGTTGTAGATTTTATTGGTTGGTAGTCGTAGTCATTACTAGCATGTGGTCTTAGACTTTGTAATCGATAGTTACAGACTTTACGGTCGGAAGTTAAAGACTTTATGCTCGACAGTCGTAGGCTTAATGGTCTATACTCGTATACTACATGATTGGTACAAGTGTTTTAATTTTTACTATCTTCGAGTATCTCGAGTACTCGGTTTGACCAGTAGTATGACTGGCTGGGGCAGATAATCGTAGTACTCAGTAGTCAGAAGGACTCAGCACTTGATAGTCGTGGTTTCGAGGATCGTGGTCAGCGATGGTTGTCGGAGATTTGTGGTTTGTGCATTGGTACTGTAGTCTGTGTGGTACTCGGTGATCAATGGTGCAACGATTGGTTAGAAATCGGTAGTCGTGGATGTGACACCCCGGCCCATATGTGTGTACCTATCCAGAATGTGGTTAGGTCTGAGCTGGTTTGGACCCTAGAGCGTTACAAATGGTATCAGAGCCGACTCTCGCGGTTACATGGGCGCGTGCGGGTCAAGGGCGCAGGCATATGGCGCATGGCGCGTGTAGGCCTGAAGTGGACACACGGCATGGCATATGTGCTGGCACTGAATGCACGGACATGTGCCAAGAGGGGAGATCCTTATCATTTGCCCCAGTGTGAGTATGTTGGTCCGACGAGGACGTCGGGTCCTTTAAGGAGGGTGTATGTGACACCTCGGCCCATGTTGGCCCATGTGTGTGTGCACATGAATTTCTGGATTAGTCCCATCTTGCTAGCTTACCTTGAGAAGCACTTACATATAAGTCTAGTAGTTCCAATGGTAGCACCCCGGTTAACCGTTTTGCGCGAAGCGAGGACGAAAGCGCAAGCGGGTTGCTACGTGTGCGTGGCCTATCCAGAATGTGGTTAGGTCTGAGCCGGTTTAGACCCTAGGGCGTTACAGTGGACTTAGCGATTTGGTGCTTTAGTCGTAGCGATTGGTACTCGAGTAGAGATGTGGATATTTTCTCGAGCGTTTTGAGTGGAGCGATGGTATTTTTTGAGTACTTGTTGTTTACGAGTACTCATTGTGTTAGTGCTCGTAATGAGTAGTATAAGGGTGTTTTCTGGACAGCGATAGAAAGTGTGGTCGTGGACAATCTGGTTGGTGGTCGTGGATGGTTTGATTCTTGTCTGTGGATAGATGAGGGTATGCTTCGAGTGTGTGTATGCTAATGTCGGTCAAGTTGTATATGCTAATGTCTGTGCAGTTGTACAGAGCGATTGGATACGCGGTTGTAAGCTGAGCTATTGGCCAGATTGTTCGGTTTTAAGTGATCGAAATCTTCTCTGATTGCTAAAAGACTCCAAAAAATAGTGATAATTATTTATCCCTTTTAATTACTGTCTTCGATCCTATAAAAATGGAGCTGAGTATTCCCCAACAAAAATGGAGTTGAGCATTCCCCAATCAGAAGAGTTGAGGTAGCTAAGCTAAGTGAAACATGGCTTAGGCTGGATAATGCTGCTGCTGATACATGCAGCTGTGCTGGAAAGAGCACGCTGACAGTGCCTCAGCATGTGACTGTACTTACATGTGCCAATGCTGCTAAAGCTGGTATACTACTGGTAGTAGATGCTACTCCAGTACTTAGGTTACTAACATGTGGTAAAAACGGTTTGGTGAGTTGAGCTCACTGCTTAGTTTTATTATTGTGTGCAGTGATTTCTCACTTTCTCCATGTGAGGGCTGAGGAGTGGCAGTATGCGGTAGACATTGGCGCTTTGCTATTAAATGGGGCAACGCTAGTGACTGTGAATGACAATCACATCGGGTAAAATAAAAATAGAAACCCATGGAGAAAGAGAGGAAATCTCAATTCGCTTGGGCGGTGTGGTGCAGCTGAGGCAACGGGGTGAGTGACCAGTGGGGGCAGAGCAGCGTTACCACTCTTTCTTCTTTAAAAAGCTCACTGCTCGGCAGCACAGCATAGGCGTAGGCACTAGCTAGGCCTCCATATTTTTTACTAGGCCTGCGTGGAGGTGTTGCGGCACAGGCATCTTGTCCAGCTAGGAAGCTGAAGATCGAAGCTCTCTCTCTCTCTCTCTCTCAAAGGGAAAGAAAACATTCAGCGCAAGCAAGGGAAAGAGCTGGCATTTCTCCCCCATTCCCATATACTCAAATCGATTCGATTTGGGGGAGCAGAAGAAGAAAATATAGGATCCCCTCCACATATATAGCCCCTTTCGCTTCTTGCCTTGTCGCCTATTCTTTGGGCCAGTTGATGCGTGGGAGGTAGCCATGGCGGTCTCCTCGCCTTCTTCCGCTCCGGAGAAGAGGAGGAAGTGGCTGTGCGGCAACAAGAAGGTTGGTGTTTACGTTTCTGCGCCGATGCATTTTGCTTATTGGTTCATCCGGTCTCTTTCTTGATGCCCAGCAAATGCAAGTAGAATAGAATGGTCCAAGTCCAAGAGCCAATTTGGCTTTTGGTGCTGCAATCCCAATAATCCAAGGTGGTTTCTTTGTTTCATTCATTCGGCAAGTGCTTGCCTTTGGTGTCCAAATGGCAAGATACATGTCATCCGTGACCGATGAACCGTCGTCGTCTTGTTCCTTCACGACTCTTCTGCTGCATTTTGTTTGTGCTGGTCAAGAATTACTTGCTTGTCCCCTCTCCGGATTGTTTTGAGCATGGAAAAAACTCATCTTTGCGCACAATGGTTGGGGGGGGGGGGGTATCTGATCTTGATGCCCAAATCTGATGGTGATCTGCTCCTCGCAATGTGCGTCAGGTGATCGACAGGCACCTCGGTGAGGCGCGGGCAGCTCTCGCCGCCGCGGCGCAGGACACCGAGAACGGGGACGACGCGGCGGCGGCGGCGCTCGGCCTAGTGGGCGCGGCGCTGGAGATGTCGCCGCGCATGGAGGCCGCACTGGAGCTCCGGGCGCGCGCGCTCCTCGCGCTCCGGCGGTACCGCGACGTCGCGGACATGCTCGGCGACTACATCCCAAGCTGCGGCAAGTCCTGCTCCGGCGATGACACCACCTCCTCCTCCTCCTCCTGCTCGTCCGGCTCCGGCGACCTCGGCGCTGCCTCCCGCGCCGAGCTGCTCTCTCCGGGCCGCGACCGCTCCGACGCCGGCGCCGGGGCCTCCCGCTTCCTGTGCTGCTTCGACGTCTCCGAGCTGAAGCGCCGCGTCGTCGCCGGCCTCTCCAAGAACTGCAACGCCGAAACCCAGTGGAGGTAACAACTCACCAATGACCAAATCGCACATGAAGATTGCTCATTGCGCGCTGCAACCGTCAGTACTAATTGCAATGCCAATGCGCGTACAGGTACTTGGTCTTGGGCCAAGCTTGCTTCCACCTCGGCTTAATGGAGGACGCCGTGGTGCTACTCCAAAGCGGGCGCCGCCTCGCCTCGGCGGCGTTCCGCCGCGAGAGCGTGTGCTGGTCTGAGGACAGTTTCTCCCCGTCGAACTTGACGGCCAACGTTGTCTCCGTGCCTGCCAGCAGAAGAGCCTCCAAGTCCGGCCCGGCGTCAGGAATGCCGACAAGCGAGGTGGAGTCGGTGTTGCAGCTCCTAGCGCACGTGAAGCTCCTGCTCCGCCGCCGCGCCGCAGCTGTGGCGGCGCTGGACGCCGGTCTCCCGGCGGAGTCCGTGCGCCATTTCTCCAAGGTGCTCGACGCGCGCCGCGGCGTGCTGCCGCACCCCTTCGCCACTGCTTGCCTCGTCGGACGCGCCGCCGCGTTCCGCTCTGCCGGGCGACCAGCCGACGCCATCGCGGACTGCAACCGCGCGCTCGCGCTTGACCCGGCGTTCATCCCGGCGCTGCGCGCGCGCGCGGACCTGCTCGAGTCGGTAGGGGCACTCCCCGATTGCCTCCGCGACCTCGACCACCTCAAACTTCTCTATGACGCCGCGCTCCGTGACGGAAAGCTGCCCGGGCCAAGTTGGCGGCCACAAGGAGGCGTCCGCTACCGTGAAATCGCTGGTGCGCACCGCGCGCTGACCGCCCGTATCCAGCAGCTTCGCGGCCGTGTGGCCGCCGGCGAGGGGTGCAACTTGGACTACTACGCCCTCCTCGGAGTGCGGCGTGGATGCACGCGCTCCGAGCTGGTGCGCGCGCACCTCCTGCTGACGCTCAAGCTCAAGCCAGACCGATCCGCGTCGTTCGCCGAGCGGCTGGAGCTCGTGGACGAGCACCGCGACCTCGAGGCCGTGCGCGACCAGGCGCGCATGTCGGCGCTGTTCTTGTACCGGATGCTGCAGAAGGGCTATTCCTGCATCATGTCAGCCGTGTTGGACGAGGAAGCCGCGGAGAGGCAGAGGGCCAAGGACGTCGTTGCGGCCGCTGCCTTGGCCACCGCCGCGGCAGTGTCAGCACCCAAGCAGGAAGAAGCAACCGTACCGGAGAAGCCCGAGTCAGAGAGTGTCCCTAGCGCGAACGGTGGTGATGTTCAGGTTATTGCCAAGCCGGAAGGGAAGGCACTGGCAACGCCAACGCCCAGGACCGCGGCAACTGCAGTGACAACAGTTAGCCCGGCGTTCCAAGGCGTGTTCTGCCGCGACATGGCGGTGGTTGGGACCCTGCTGTCCCGCGGCGGGTTCGACCGGCCGATTCCAGTGAAGTGCGAGGCGATGAGCTGCTGATCGTCAAGCTTAGGGACGTGCACAGCAATGGACGCAACAGCAGCGCGCATGCCCAAGAGGTGGCGGGAAAACGAAGAGGAAGTTCCAAGTGTTTGGTTGAAAAACTTGCTTGCTGTAGTACCACAGCTGTACAGTTAGGAGGCCAAAAATTTTGGTTTCGTCTTGTTTTTATCGTGTCCTTTGCGAGTTTGGTATAGTGCAGTCTTTAGTCTTCCTAGTTAGATTTCTTCTGAAATCTGCTCCTGTAGATGCCACTTCTCTCCTTCGTACTGCAAATTTTGTACAGTTTTCAATTTCTTTCTTCTTGTTTTCTCCCCTTGCCTTGCCTAAAGATTATTCTGCACTCTACCTGTAACATACCTCCAACTCTCCGTGCATGCCCTGCAGTTTTCCCCTTTGTTCCCATCTGTGCATGGCTGAAAGCTGAAATGGCATCATCGAACACACGTACTCACAATTCAGACTCGTGGGGGGTAAAGTAAAGCTGTACAGCATGTGGATAAGTCTGAACTCTGCAAGTGCGAGTGATGGCATAGCAGGCAGCCATATGTGATGTGCCCATGCTTTGTGACGGAGGATGATGTGAAATCGATAGGCGGCAGCGGCAGCACATCTCATCTGCAGCGCTCTGCGTCCTGTATCGGTGGTGGTGTCCATTCTGTACAACCAAATCACGGATTACATTGGTGACTGTGCGTTGGTACAGGATTACATTTACAGAGATGAGAGGGTAAAAATCCATAATCTTGTTTGTGGTTCTTGGTCCCATGAAAGAAATAGGAACAAACTGTCAGACATTTTTCAAGTACACAAAGATCGACTCTCTGTTTGGGCGATTGCCACACCTACTTCATCGAGATGAGTATCTATATTGCTGTACATGGCAAATTCTTGCACTGAGCGTTTTCGATTTGGTGGTGTGGTGGTCTCCCTCCATGTGACCCGGATCGATGTACGTACCTACCAGCTAGCTCCCCTTGGATTGGATCATTGGAAGGAGCTTTTGAATGGTTTCTAGTGCAGCCGTGACGGCATCAGGTGCGGCCTAATTGGAATCGACAAGCTAGGTTTCCCTGTATTAGTATGTAGTGCCATGTAGCATAGTGCACTTTACAGAGTTAGAATACAAACTCATGTGCAGAAAAAGGACGTTCGCCTTCTGTAGTTTCATAACAAGCGATGTTTTTTTTTTTTTTTGCATGATATGATTCCCACTTTTGTTCAGAGGCAGCAGGTGATGGGCGGTTCACATGGTGGCGTCTTATATCTGCCGCAAACCAGCAGTGAAATCGCCGTCATGATTAATTATATTACTCGTTAGTTGGTTAAGCGATTTGAGCATTACTGTGTCACTAGGATGGCTTCAGAGAATCAGACGGCGCGAGAGTAATTTGGATCATTGAATTGTTTGGGATCTGTCATTATGCTGCCATGAATTTTCTGTCATTATGCCGCCATGAATGAAAGCTTAGCTTTGCTCCTTCCAGGAGGAAACCAAAAAAAAAAAAACATCTGACTGGAATTGGATCTGATTCTTAGATTTCGTTTTATTACAAGAGCCGCATGCATGGGCACAGCATGACTACTCTTGTAAGAGCAACATAAAGAGCAGAGAATTATCTGTTCCTGGCACAGTTGTCGCCTGATTAAGGAGAAGGAAACGTACCTTGGTTAGTGGTCAAAGACGGGACGAGTGTAGATTAGTTGTAAGATCGTGTGGTAGCCATAATTTATTTTTGCAGGGCACACGAGCCTCTTGTATCCTGATTCATCTGTTGCTTTGCTCCATAGACCAGATACTGTAGGAACTTGAACTGAGGTCGGCATGCATGCGAGTTTTGTTGTGCTCATGACATGCGAACAAAGTGATCGAGAAATATAAAAATGTAAAATTTTCCATTTGATCAATTAAACTGAGCAAACATTTGAAAGGACCCACAATAGAATTTTTCCAATTCGTACATGAAAATGGTGCTAACAACCTACGTATATAGGGTATATATGGTCTGTTCTTTTCAACTGCGTTTAAAGTTTTAACTCTTAGAATGAGCGTTTATGTAAACAAAATGAATAATGATAAGCCAATAGGTCATTTTGAAAAGTCAGTAAAGAAGTTACTCTGTTTTTTTAATTCTAGGGAAATCATAAATCATAGACTGAAAATAACGTGGTCTATTACCCACTCCAACCAGGCGGTGGGTAGCATCACCATCTCTTCCGTGGTGAGCACCTTCGGCTGGATGGCATCGGCTCCACACAAGGTGAGGTCAAGTAGCACCGTCGGGGCCATATGCAGTGAACTTCAATGACGCAGCGATTGGTTGCTGCCCTTGGCTGGCACGGTCATCAATCTGCCGCTTCATCTTCCACAGGGCTTAGCCATGCTGCCGTTGCTCAAGGGACACAGCTCACCTCCTCCCATGGTCTTCCTCAAGGCCAGCCCACCATCGCCAACTCCACCTCAACCTTGGAGAAGTCACCGATCGATTAGGATTTCACGGTGAATGCTGCTCTGGGCAGCAGTGCTGGGGGGAGGTGCAGGGGCGGCGATGAAAAGGGGAGTAGCGGTTGAGGCGGCTGGTATTAGGGTGCAGGCATGTGGTAGTGGGTTGGTTGGTTTTTTTTTTTTTTTGTGGTTTTCATGTGGGAGCAGGTTTCAAATTTTGCAGCCGGTTTTTCTCTGGAAGGTGCATTGTGTGAACCGAAGGCAAACTAAGTGCGTGTACGGGGAGGAAGAGTTGAACGGACAAACTCCCTTTTTATATTTGTAGAGATATGTTCACGATCTTTTTAATAATTATCATTTTATTTTTAAAACAAATATTTGATGGGCATGTATGTGAAATTTTTTATTCATGTTTTGATATTATTCTAAATTATCTCTGATCTTATATCATTATATGAGACAATTATAATTTATAGATTAGCATATGCATTGATTGATAAACATATGGAGGAATATGATTAGTTGGATATATAATTTGCCTCTCATATATAACATGAGAGATATCTCTGGGCCTTACGATATGATCAGAGAAAGGAAATGTATGGCTATATCATGAGTGATCAAAGAATTAACCATATAAAATTATCCATCACTAGACTAAGAAAAAATTGAACAACCCATAGAATCCTACACCCCTCACCCACAACGTGCTACGGCGTCGTTAGGGCACTCCCAACCCATAGTTTCCATGGATAGTTTCTAGAGGAGAAAGAGGGCATTAAATGTACAATAGAAACTACCCTCCCCAACCCACAGTTGCCATGATAGTTTCTTTATAGTGAAAAATTTAATAGCAGCACAAAAGGAGCTTTGATCAATTGTGGCAAGCAATCAAGTAGCGAACAATATTCTAGTACACCCATCACTGATCAACTGAGAAATGCATGAAAGAACAAAAATGTTTGAATAAGGATTCTTGCAGCGCTGCCATCAGAAGGAAATAAAATATTACAACTCAATTGCCAAGGAGGGATCATCTACTAGTATTCGGAGCAATGTATTCTACACATATAGCATCCAGACAGTAGCACAGTATTGATCAATTCAGCTCAACAGCAAGATCAGAAAGTTCATAAGCATAGTCCATAAATATAATAATCCGTACTTATAATAGGTAGCATAGTCTGATAACAAATTAAGAAAGTTCATAAGCATGATAATAAGAATAATAAATTAGGTAGCGATGCCTAAGCCATTATCGTTGATCATCTTGTAGGGCATGATTTTCAAAGGCGCATCTCCATAGGTGCCTTTCCAAAAATAGATGCGTACTCCAGAACCCATCATCTGCACAGAGAAAAAAGGATCAATGAGTTTAAAAATTAATAAAGGAATATTTCTAAATGCTTATATGCCACTGTGAAAACATTCACAACAATTTATCCAACTCTATATATTTACCTAATTACTTTTAGTTCTTAAACTTATGCCAAATATGTTGAATCAAATCTTCCTGAAGTTGCCTGTGAGCAGCACGGTCATGAATAGTGGCATTTCTTTGAAGTACTTCTTCCATCGTTGGGTTCTCTCCATGAGTGATCGTAGGTGCTTCAACAGTCGATGTGCTTGCTTCCTCATTCAAATCGAGTGGAATCTGCTCTATATCCTTCTCATCTTCAATTATCATGTTGTGAAGGATAATACAAGCTAACATTATATTTTCAAGATCACCTTGCTCATATAGACGTGCCGGTCTGCGCAAAATACAAAAGCGAGATTGCAAAATCCCAAATGCGCATTCCACATCCTTCCTTGCCCCTTCTTGATGTTTAGCAAACAATTTATGCTCATCAGACTGTGGGTGACGTATTGACTTAGCGGCCCATTCGGGTATATGCCGTCTGCTAGGTAATAACCATGGTTATATTGCCTTCCATTGACAGTATACTGCACAATAGGGGCTTCTCCTCTCAACTGCTCAATGAACAAATTAGACTGATTAAGCACATTTATGTCATTATTGAATCCAGCGACACCAAAGAAGGCATGCCACATCCAACGATCGTGCGAGGCAACTGCCTCTAGAATGATTGTAGGAACACCATGATCACCACGGGTATACATTCCCTTCCATGCGTACGGGCATTTTTTCCAATGCCAATGCATACAGTCAATACTACCTAGCATTCCTGGGAACCCACGACGCTCACCCATCTGTACTAATCGTTCAACATCTTGTATCGTGGGGCGACGCAAATATTCTGCCCCAAATATTTCAATTACACCCTTCACAAACATCTTCAAGCACTCTACTGTAGTGCTTTCTCCAATCTTAATATACTCATCTAGCTGATCTGCTGGACTGCCATTTGCTAATTGTCTAATAGCTGCTGTGCACTTTTGAATTGGTGACAGGCCTGGGCGATTCAGAGCATCTATTCTCAAGGTGAAAAAAGGTGACCACACACCTAAGGCATCAACAATACGAAGAAAGAGGGGCCTTCGCATCCTAAATCTTCTGCGGAAGATTGTATCGATATATCTTTGGATTTTCAGAAGTAGTCATCCATTAGCCATTGTTTGGCTTCTTCACGAGGCCTATCCACAAATCTTCTAGCCACAAATCTCCTACTTGGACTCTGCAGATCTTCAATATCAGCCTGTAATTCATCTGCTATATGAGCAGCAACATCTTCCAATATTTCTCCTCTTGTTGGCACTCCTCCATCGAGTACAGATCAGCGGGATCCATGCTGCTCACTTCATCACCGATTTGATTCACTGGACATCTTGGAAAGGAAAGGAACTGGAGGGAACCGAGAGGCAGAGGAGAGAACCGAGAGGATGTGTGTACTGCCAGGCGTGTGTTCTTGGAAAGGAAAGGAACTGGAGGGAGGAGAAGAGGAGGAGAGAACCGATTCAGATTCACTACTGAACTGTGTGTTCTCACTAGCATTAATGTATTCACACTAGCAAACATATGTTCACACTAGCAAAAATATGTTCACACTAGATTCCAGCGTGTGTTCTCACTACTGAAATGTGTGTTCTCACTAGCATTAATGTATTCACACTAGCAAAAATATGTTCACACTAGCAAAAATATGTTCACACTAGATTCCAGCGTGTGTTCTTGTGTGTTCTCACTAGCATTAATGTATTCACACTAGGAAAAATATGTTCACACTAGCAAAAATATGTTCACACTAGATAGGTGTTCACAGTAGAAAAAATATATCTAACATAGCAGGAATGTATTGACACTAGTAAAGAAAATAGACCAGCAGAGATGCTTTGTACAATAGTTTCTAAGTTTTTTTAAAGCACTTGACATACCTTAATCATCGTTAGAGAACAAACTCAACCGCATGCCCTCCAATGCTTTGCTTCTTTCAGCGAGGGCTTGTTCACTTAGATCACTGGTAGAAGCAAACATCAATTCTTTGTAAGTCTCTAGCATTTTATATTTTGTTTTCTCACGTGCTGTCTTATGTGCAATCTTGGCTGCTTCTAACTTCTTGTCTGCCAACTTCTGTTGCACTTCTGCCATCTTATCACGTCCTTCCCTAGCCATGGTGCTTGCTTCAATGAATTTTTCTAATTTCTCATTGATCACTGTTGAAACGTTCGATGCCTTCCGTTTTCCATCTCTTACTTCTTTGGCCCTCTTATGTCCCATAGGACGTGCTGGATTATCTTCAATATTCACTACATGAGCTGAGTTTGAAGTACCTTTCCTGCTATTTTCCTTCTCATTCAATATTTTTTTGACATGTGCGGCCCACTTCCTTTCATGACGTACTAATTTCCACAGATCTTTGCGGTGTGAAAGCCTTTTCATTATGTTCGAGGCAAACATCTCCAATGCCCGATCCATCAATTGATCGTCACTAACCCCACTTTGGTAAACAACAGATATTCGATTCCAGCAGCCAGTAAACTCAGCTAGTGGTTTCTTGATGCGGTCCCAACGGATCTTCAATTGATTAATGTTTCTTTTTCGTTTATCTTCTGTGGTGCTGTTGTAAGTTTTAGCAACATCTCCCCAGTACTTCTCTGACTTCCTATCATTTCCCTCAACTGGGTCAATGCAATTTCGCAACCAGGCACTAACCTACAGGCAGTAAAATAATAATGGGTAAAATAATGACATGAAAAATGGAAGTCGGACAAATTATGGCATGAATATGGAATCGATTTGTCAAAAACAAATAACTCTAACTTACCAATCGAACGTCTTCTGCATGGGACCAATTCAATCGCACTTCAGACCTAGCAGATTCTTGGGTATCATCATTATCTATATCAATTGTCTCTTTTTCTTGTGTCTCCAATTGCGCACCTCGAGCATGGACCGCATTACTTTACGGAGGTGATGGAGTGCCACTCCAACAAGCGGCGAGAGGTGATATCATTGTCGACTCATTGGAGCACCAACAAAATGGAAGTTTTCGAAAGGTGATTTCCATTGGGACTCGTATGAAGTTCGTAAAACCACCGGTGGATACAGGTGATAAAATGACAAAATATCAATGAAGGCGAATCGGGGACAAAATGGTAGTGCATGCAGATGCTAATATCAAAATAAGAAGCTATGAATCCCAGCAAACTAACATGTCAAACCCGCCGAATGATTTAACCAAGCCATCCAGCTTTCACAAGTCACATGTTTTGTACAGATAGGTATTATTTTGACAAGCTACAACAGGCTGAATGCATACACTAAAGTGAAGCCATAACTGAAGCATTGAGATGGTAAAAAAAACTCATTCAGAAATGGTTGACAAGGAAACAGAAAATTGCCATTTCATTAGTTACAAGCACAACACCACGATTGGAAAAAGGAATGTGAAAGCTTTGAAGTGTCGAAACAGCTATTGCATCTATCGCTTGGAGATTGCCAGCGCTAACTGAAGTCACGTCTCTCAGGATGTAATCTTCAGACGTGAACAGTAGCCTGATGAATTTTGAAAGGGAGATTCAGTTTTGCGCGTGCTTATGTTCAATATAGTGGATGCGCAAAGTTATATGCAAGCATGAACGAAAACATGTATTTGCAATGCATATTAATTCAGATCAGGAAGGATATGCTTCTTTCCGTATGGGAGATTTGTTGGAATTTTCTATCGAATAGAAAACTGAGAAAAAGAAAACTGAGAATTGAAGTTATTTACTTACATAATCATCTAGCCGTCAGCCACAATGTTCTACACAAGAAAACAAAATGCACGTTCATGACTCCATGTGCATTGTGCAACATGGAGCACTCAAGTAATCCCATTTTCTGGCGTGCCATGTGCAAATAAGGAGTTGGTTGGTGATCACCAAAGCATTTCTAACGAGATCTTCATATCTCGACTGTTGCCAGATGATGAGACCCGTCTCATCTCTCATGCAAGCACTTGCACAAACACCTTCCGAGCACCCACGCAAAGTAATCATTGAAAACAAAAGTTTACTGTACTTAAATCGAATTCTTAGCGACCAGTACAATCAATAGCATGAAACTATGTACTGCAAATACTAATGTCCTTGAAATTAGCTAATGCATATACTAATCACCATCTACAGTAGCTATCAATGAGCATGAAAATGAAAAATGTCCATGGCGTTACCATTCGAAGTTTCCAGGCGACGCAGTCCACGAAGCACCAATAGCAGGAGCACCGCTGGAACACTCGCAGCAGCGAAGACTTGCGATGGGGCGGCGAGGAACGCGGCGGTGGAGGAGCAGAACGCCGGCGGTGGAGGAGCAACATCGGTGTTTTTCCCACCAATTGCTGCTCTAGAACCCGCGGTCTTCCTTGGTTTTTGGGGATGAGATTCATGCTTGGAGTGGAGATGGTGCAGTGCGCCTGGGAAGCCGATGGGAGGATGCCGATGGCAGGGAAGCAGCGCGCGGGAAGGGATCGATGGGCGCGCGGGAGGAGAGCGCGGCTGAGCACGGGAGCAGGGCTGGGCTGCAACACGGAAAGGGAAGAGAACGCGGGAGCACGGCAGGGGAAGAGAGCGCGGGGAGCGCGGGAGGGGAACCTGCGGCACGCTGGCGGAGAGGGCACCCCGAGCCGCGAGCGCGGGAGACAAATCGATCGCGAGAGGGAGCGCGCGCGGAGCGGGGTGCGGAGAGATGGCGCGCGCGGAGCCGGGTTGCGGAGGATTTGGCGCGCGAGGCGGGGTTGCGTGGGAGAGCGGCGGCGCCACGGTGGATCCGTAGCTCGGAGATGGAAACGGAGGCCGACTTCCCCAACGCGAAACGAGTGGTTTCTAGCGCATCGGGGCGAGAGTAGACACGGTTTCTCAGGGGAGAAACGATTTCCTCCCTCTCCATCTTAACTCACCTTCCACATCAGCAAAACAGCTGAGGTGGCACCCTATTTAATGCCATGGAAACCATGGTGATTTCAGGGTTGGGAGTGCCCTTACAACCAAACACGAGCCCCTTGATTATTTTACCCTTTTGCAGCTTTGCGACACGTGTAGGCGCATCAGATTGCACATGCGTGCCTAGTTTTTTGCGTAAGAGCATGCAGAGAGATCTGTACTAGCATACGTTAGCCTCCGTTTTTTTTTCACACGTGAGGGAGGGTGATGTAATTTGTGCCAGTAAAATTAAAGATGAGCTAAGCGGAAGAAGAGCATCATGCTTTGCGCGCATATATATATATATATATATATATATATATATATATATATATATATATATATATATATATATATATATATATATATATATATATATATTAGTTACGTAACTATACGTTGCAACAGAACTCATTAAATATATAGGGAATTGTGCTATAGGATAGAGTTGCTCTGATCGGTTGGACAGTAGAGAATGGTGAGAAGTTAAGTGAATAGAGCGGTTGAAAAAGAATGAACGTACAACCACCAAATTAAGAATCGTCCGATACACATGTATGATTGGTATATATATTGGCACATGCCTGCACACGAGCTTTTTCCCGACAATATTCTCTCAGGGGGGCATCCGAAATACAGTGTGCTTTAATTTGTTTGAGCGCAGCGGCCGGTAAAGGACATCAGATTTCAGATCCGTGCATTACCACAAACTTTGTGACCTAATTAATTGCTCCGTTATATTTGCGTCTCCAAGAAAGACATGAAAGACGACAGCTTTGGCAGCTTTCGATCGCTTTAAACTAAAATCATGCGGATGCTTTTCATGTGCTGCAATGCGAAAGCTTTTGCCGCTTCCTTACTTCCATGCCAAGTTCACGCTGCAAGCACGATCAGATCAGATCAATGGCATCCAATCCAAAGAACCGAATAGCATCTCCAAGTTTAACAATATTCCTTAGTTACCTAGTGACTCCAAGTTGTGAAATGTGAACCGATGATCAATTACATCAAGTGTTTAGAGTAATTAATCATCTGACTTGAAACGAGACCAGACCAGACGAGTATATAATACCGTATCTAATTATTTGTTTATTTGATCTATGTTGGTGCCTGTATATTCCAATCGGTCGTATGGAACACAGAATATACCAAGAGCATATTACTAGGATATGTTCAACATCTAATTCCTAATCTATTATTGACGATGATTAAATAATCTATTAAATACAGCTTTAATATTTAATCAATGTCCTAAGGCCCACCTGGTCGTAAGCTTTCCAAAGCTGTTCCCCGAGTACCCCTCATCGGAGGGTTACTGTACACTTTACTTGACTTGGAGATTGCATGAATTGGTATGAGGACTAGCTTCCAGGGAACTCCTCCCGTGCAATGGATAAAACATGTGCTTTTATCCATCCCAAACAACACGACATTTCGGCCCTAGTTGTTCCCACAATTATCTCCCATTGACAACAATCAAAGATCATTTATCATCAGATATCTCTCTCTGATAGTAACCACTTTCTGATTAGACACGACGATTCCACAATACGTCTCCTCAGGTGGATAACCGGCATCCCTTCAACGCTATTTAAAGGTTGACAAAAAAAGACACAGGGGGACAACAAGAATTAGAATTCATAGAACAAGTCAAGGCAACCAAAATCTTCTGAGTAGTAGAAAGATTATAGATTAAGGTTAGTTAAATCCCTCTTGTAAACCTTTTATAATCAGTTCATAGCAATAAAGATCATCCCCTTTGTCTTACTGAATCATTCCAAGGAATCCTGACTCCTTTCTCATATTTTGGTAAGATCGTCGACAACTATGAAGACCTATTTCCTACTTAATCATATTTTGGTAGCTGAGACGTACAGTGCCCGAGCACACGATTGAACTGTAGCGCATGCAGCCGTGCGGTCTCAGCTACAGTGCAATCGTGCGGTCCTCGAGCGCACGTCTCCCGTGCTACAGTGCAATCATGCGGTCCGAGCACACGATTGAACTGTAGCGCATGCAGCCGTGCGGTCTCAGCTATAGTGCAATCGTGCGGCCCCCGAGCGCACGTCTCTCGTGCTACAGTGCAATCGTGCGGTCCGGGACCGCACGACTGCCACGTGTCAACATCCCACAATCCCGCGGTCGCAAAGGGGGGCCAGAAATGGAATTTTTGTGCGTAGGGGGCTACATTTGAAATTTTTAGAGTATACAATGCTATAAACGTCCAAAATTCTCATTCATGACTAGTAAAAATAATGATTCAAGTAAGCTTTTTTTCCATGCAATCCCAGCCAGAGGTGATTTCCCAACCAGTTCATTCCAATTAAGAAAACTGGTTGTAAGACACTGCATAACATGAAACCTCCTATGGTGCATGCAAATCACTTGGAATTGGGGGCTAGTTGATGAGGATATAATATTATATCTAATTATTTATTTATGTAATCTACATCCCAATCGATTGGTACCTGGTGTGCTCCAACTGGTCGTATGGAACACAAATATACTTAGAGCATATTGTAAAATATGTTCAACATCTAATACCTAATATGTTATGAAGACCTATCCCTACTTAACCTACGAGTCTACCATGGGTCAACACGTGTGGAATTAAAAAGCATGGGGATAAGTACCCCGAGTATCTCTGTGACAACAATTGCTCAGCCAACCACAGCAGAAAATGAGTCACTGACAGCAACCGCCACCACATGCGCTGCCTCCAGGATCCGCAAGACTCCTCTCCAATCGGCGCCGCCATCACCTACGCTATTTTTAGGATTCGTGCGGCGTCTCCACCAACATCGCCAACTGCCAGCTCTTCGTCAACTATACAAAGGTTGGTCAAATGGTTGATGGGGATTGGGGGAGATTAGAAGACATCGCATCCTAGAATCAGACAGACAACACATGGCTCTAGAAGAACATACCCTTATGTATGTTTGGGCCTCCGTGATGCGGATTACAATGTGGTGTGTATTGTTTGGGCCTCATTGATCATTCTCTATAATTCCTTCTAGCGATACAAAACATAGGAGTATGATTATTATCCATCATCAAGGAGGCCCAAACATACATAAGGGTATGTTCTTTTCAGCTTCTAAAAGTTGCTTTTTGGCTTTTTTTTTACAGTAATTAGCTCTCAAACGGAGTGTCTTTTAAGGTGAGGTTTACAAGTTGATTGTAGTACACACTGTAACGACTTCATTTATATCAACCAAAACTACACGTGAATTTTGTTACTCTGTAGTCTCTCTCACAAATAGCCTAAAAGTGATAAGCCGCAGCTAAAAATTATAAGCTAAAACTAAAAACATGCCCTACAAGACTTTATCTCTATAGTATTATCGCAACCATAGTTCTTTCTCATTTTCTTCGTAAGATCGACTCTCAAATCGGTGACAAGGCCCAACCAAGAAGCGAAGTGCAGCTCAAGCATATAATCATAGTGGCGTGGCACTGTGGCATTTCAAAACCGAGTACTGTACATCACAGTGCAAGGGGGCAGGCTGGGCCTGGCAGCTCGGCTTTTGCTGTAGGCTTGATAACCCATCAATGCTAGAACATGTAAATATGGGCCGAGACGACTTCGCGCGGGCCGGCCTACACTGCAATTCGGACCCAGCGGGCGGACAAGTCTTGTATCGTAGGCTGCTGCTTCTCTTCTCTTCCTCCTCTTGATCCAACCGGGCGGCTGCTGCAGAAACAGTGGTACGCTATTGTTTTCAACTGAGCTTGGTCCGCACATCAAGCTGCGCGACGTCACCTTAACATAGGGATGAATTTGTTGGCGCTTGGAGAGAGAGCATTCGGCCTGTTCTTTTTAGCTGTATCTTGTGACTTTTGAACTGCTTATATGAGAGATTATAGAATAACAGAAACCCACATACGGTTTTTGCCGATATAAATGAAGTGAGTAAAGTATATACTACAATTAACTAGTAGACTCTATCTTAAAAAAAATATTCTATTTAAAAGCTAGTTACTGTAGAAAAGCCAAAAACAGCTTTTTAGAAGCCGAAAAGAACATAGCCATTATTTGAAGACACAGGTGCATTCACTACTTATATTGAAAAGCAATAAGTAGTAGGTGAGAAGAGAACAAAAGGTGACGGGCTGGGGTTCAGTTAACAGACCAACACCAGAAAGAAAGAACAAGCGGCAAGAATAGCACACCCCAAACTGTATAGTACTGCAAGTTAGTTAGCACCAAAGAAACTAGACAACCCATAAACGCCAAAACAATCCAGAAAACCAAGCAAACACGCCTGAGCGCTTGGAAATGCCGAGCAGGCATCTCTAAGCGCCGCAAGATCTTTAAAATGGCACAAATGACGATCACTGCTATCTATAATAATTAACACAATGACAACATAGCCACAAAGTATTATCTGCGTTTGGGCACTCGTAATTTGGCAGCTTTCTTGGGGGATTTCATATGCTCGTCGCACTTGGGGCACAGCCACTCACCGTCTGGGGCAACTTCAAGGCGAGGGTTCCAACAATCGATATGCATCCCAACCCCACAGCCGGCCCGGTTTCCCTTGCTGCCACAGATCAACATGGGCCCTTCCCGGTCGTTCGATCCACAAGCTGAACAAGGTTCAGCATGCGAGTAAATCTTGTTGGTTCTTCAATAGCTTCTGCAGAGACTTGTCTGCCAGATCGTGCATGTTGAAGAGCACGTGCTTGTCCAGAAGGTGGCCGGGCTTGCAGACGTACTCCACCAGATAATCTGCGCTGATGCATGGGATGTTGTGAGACTGAAATTCTTGTACCCATGCATCTGCGCTTGGCATGCCTGCAGATACAACAGCGAAATTGACACCACGTTTCAAGAACCGGGTGTAAGGTGGGGAGGTTGCTAAAATGGTGCCATCACCAGCTCTCACTGCGCGCTTCAGTGTGTCCTGTTAAGAAAAGAAAGGGGAAGGATGTATAAACAGAACTGCGGCATTACAATGTTGCCATGACTATTATCAGATAAAAAGAAATTGT
The DNA here is from genome assembly GCA_036346575.1 of Dendrocalamus sinicus. Classification (NCBI taxonomy): domain Eukaryota; kingdom Viridiplantae; phylum Streptophyta; class Magnoliopsida; order Poales; family Poaceae; genus Dendrocalamus; species Dendrocalamus sinicus. The sequence continues at coordinate 273,934 of CM070660.1, read as the reverse complement.
TTGTCCAAAATAGTCTTACCAGTGATGGAGAAATGCACTCTCCATATATAATGATCTGCATCCCATAGAAGGCACCATGGCCAGTACGCTGCCTCAGCTGGCGCCATTTCCTTGGAGCATCCAAGCTTATTGTATCACCGTTGTTAAGGCCATGACCGTGCCACTCAAACGATTCTTCCTCTACTAACTTGCCAGCCTCATTGCAAGCAGTCAAGTAATCAGACTTCAGTATCCACCTAATATTTGGGGGCAACTAACATTCAGATCTCATGAAAACAGAAAAGGGAAGAATGATTGTATATGCGTAATTTTTGCAAGATCTGGACAACAAGAATAAGGTACAAACAATTTGAACATAAAAGCCTGAAAGAGAGAGGAAATTGATTTATTCAGGACCCCAGTAAAACATAATAACTATTTATGACAAGTAAGCCTTAATAACTTGGGCACGCATATGGTAAAAGATTTACCTCCCAGCTGCAGCAGCTGCAAAGAACTTTTCAGTTCTGCGGAGATCAGGGGTGATAAAATGTGTCGCTTGGAAAGACCAATGATGTGAATCCCTGCAAACTCTGCCCTTCAGGCGTCTAAGTATCGATTTATACTCCTTTCTCAGTAGACGATGGCCGCTTAGAATAAACCATGTTGGTTCCAACAAGGTAAAGGTTCCACATTCATTTCCTTCTATCATACTGCGGTCACTAAGCACATCTTTGCCATTTTGTACTGCTTTTGTGATACATCTGGAACTCACACAGTTATTTCCATATTTTGATTTAGGAGTGAGATTAGTATCGACTGGCATATTCTCTTTGTTATGGTTGGTAGAGCCATCCATTACGTCTGCAGTTTTTTGTCTTTTGCCGCTTCTTGAGTTAGTGTTTTGCAAATCTTTTGATCTGTCTCCCATGGCATCTTTGCAAAATGATCCACCTGCATTTGTCGTCCCATCCTCATTGGCATTCTGGGGATCCTGATCCACTGTCACCTTGCCAGCATTTGTTGAACTCCCTGCAGCCCTCTTTGATGTGACAACTTTAGCTTCAGATAGAAAGACACCGCTAGTCTTGCGAGGCTCACTACCAGATCTGTGTTGTTGGACAGCAGACACTTTCCTCTTGGCAACTGCCTTGCGAACTCTGCTGTTTGATACTCTATTGGGGGTACATGTTTCATGGTCATCTGCACTTGCACTGTTTGAAAGCTTTTTAGGGTAGGCTTCTGCATTTTCTGGAGGAACCGCCTCACTAAAATTTGACTTCAAAGGTGCTGTCTCGGTTTTATCAATGTTTGGTGCATCAGCCATCTTGATGTTGGCAAACACAGGCACCTTTGCATTGGCATCCCTTGCTATGGCATTTGGCACCTTCTCAGATGAATTTCTTTTATATTCATTAGCACTTGCACTGCTTGAAAGCTTTTTAGGGGTTTTCTCCATATTTTCGTGCAAAATCACATTAACATCTGTCTTGGAAACAGCTAGCGCATCATTCATCTCACTGTTAGCATCCAGAGAGCTCTTGGCAGCTGCATTCCTTGCTCTACTGCTCAAGATTTCTTCAGGAAAGAACACTCTACATTCAGCAGCGCTTGGACTAGTACAAATTTTTTCCAGTTCTGCTTCTACATTTTCACGGGGAACAACTTTATCGTACTTGGACTTAGAAGCTGCAACATTTTTACTATCTACAAATACAGCATGTGCTTCATTGCCAGCATTCCGAGACCTCTTGGCGACAGCATTCCTCACTCTAGAAGTTGATACCTTCTGCGGAAATGTTCCACATTCACCAGTGACTGCGTTAACTGGGATCTCTTTAGGGCCTGCTTCCAAGGTTGTATGAGAAACCACCTTGTCAGGTTCTGAGTTTAGAGCTACAACTTCAATTTTATTAACCTGTGGTGCATCACTCATCTCAGTGTCCCCATTTTGAAGAGAGAAACTCGAATTTGCTATTCCAACCTCAGAACTGACAGAAGGGCTTATAGCACATCCCTTCTCTGCTGCTGCCTCATGCTGTGCCAGTGCCTTTGCTTTACTCAGTGACCCCATATTCTTTTCATTAGCAAAAGTTTCAGAAAGCTTTTCTACTTCAGAAGACCGTACAAGCTTCAAAGTCCTATAGCTCAACAGGTTGTTTTTAAGTGAGCCAGGCTTTTGCTTCTCTGTAAGATTCACAGTATGATCGCTGTTTAGATGACCATCAACTTTGGTAGATTCAGTAGAATTGCTACCCAGAACCATTGCTGCTTCAGATGCAACTTCTCTACTTGAAAAAGGACTATTTGCAATTCCAGTTGCTGAGTTTGTTCCTCCATTTGGCAGTTTTGGACTGGTTGAATAAAGCCTGCTCTTCCTCTGAGCAAGTGCATGGCCTGGTCTATCCACATGTTTTATTACTTCATCTCTCAGGCTTTGGGCATCAACGAGCTCACTAATTTTATGATCACTCTTCCTTGATGGAGAGATATCAAACTCGATCCTTGCTGTATTTCCCTCAAAACTTTGAGGAGATGCCGTTTGGTGAACAGATTTTAAATTAGCTTCCAGTGGCACTGATTTCTGAGAGCGCCTTCTGGAGTAAATTAAATTTTGGGTATTCTTTGATGCTGTATTGCCTCCTGACCTTAAATTAGCCTCACACAAGGTTCGATTTTCTTCAACATTTGACTGATCAACTTTGGCATCATGATCAGCTCCAGGTCTATCATCCTTCTGATCAACATTTCCACTCATATCCAACGAGTGCAATGTCTTCTTCTCTGGACATTTTTCTTCAGAAGGGGTTGACCAAAGAACATTGTTGACATTGATCTGATTGGCATTATTCAAAGATTTCCCATCAATGCTGTCTATGTTGTCCACTGGAATAGCAGATTTCATGATTGATTGATGTACATGACGATCAGCACAAACTGTGAGCCCACTTGTGTTGGGAGTAAAAAGGGTGCTAGCTATAGTGTTCAGTGCCCTTTTATCACTATCTTTAGCTTTGTCTCTGCAGCCCTGATCTGCAGGAGCTGCTTCACTGCCGCCGGGGTTAATAGGGGGATGGATAGAATCGTGGGGATCATGATCGGCAGAAGTTGCCACACTATTTGTGTTAGGAGTGGTTTGTATGACAGCTTTGATGTCAAGTGACATTTTGCTTATGTTTTCTGCTTTATTAATCTGTTGTGGAGTGCCCAAGTGTCTTCCTGCAGCAACCTCTGTATTGCCAGTGGAGACAGTAGGATCATGAAGGAATGCATGGACATCAGGATCAACATGAGTTCCCATTCTAGTCTCTGTAATAGGTGTGCTTCTGGCAATGCCTCTGCTATGAGATGAGACTCTACCAGCATCTTCTGCTTCATCCTCGGAGTCCTTAGCTTGTGCCTCCATTATCTCTATTTCCCAACCACTGAATATATAAATGGCCAGAGTTAGTATCCGAGAAGTACATTACATATTTGCTATGAGCAAATTAACTGGATATCATTATAATATATCGGAGGTGAGCCATCGGAACATATATACACCCAAAAGATAAAAGAGAAAAACATCAAAGGCAAAAATGTGTGGTGGTATACTTACCTTTTGGTATAATTATCAATTGGAAGAATCTCCCATGCCTTTAAGCTGCAGAAAAAACATATATGACATTTCAGCTAAAATAATCATGACATGCTGCGATAACTTTTCAGGTAGGCTGGTTAAATGCACATACCAATCTTCCAACCACTGGTGATTGACACAATTGACCTTCACTTTTTTAGCAAGTTCATACTTCTCACCTGGCACAATTTTGAAAAGGTTGTGAATGACATTCCTATAATAATGGAACATATTGAATTCAGAGGCATGAATTGGTTGTACATAATTATACCCTTGTCTTAACCCGAACCAAAGACAAAAAAGGGAATACATGGTCATACAACTCTAAAAGAACAAAAATTCAAGTTCAGTGTAAAGTATAAAGTATGCAAAGAACACTGCTGTCAAGTCAACACATGCAATACATGGTCATACTACTCTAAAAGAACAAAAATGGTAACAGAAAGAGACAGGGGAGGAGAAAGAAAACGCTGGTTGTAACTCAAGTTCAGTGTAAAGTATAAAGTATGCAAAGTTATGAAGAAAACAGCATACCTTCAAATTTGTAGCAAATGAGATGGGTGACTTTGTGTGCTATCAAAGGCTTGGAGAAGTGCGCTCCCATCAAAGTAACCATTTTCTATATCCAGTGGTAAAATGAAAGGTCAAAGTATTTGTAATGAGTACAGTAAACAATAAGGTATTCAGAGTTGAGTGTGAGGATAAACTATCTAGTTCCTGTAAGGAAATGAGTGAAAATAGCATACTGAGTCTTTGTTATTCAGCAGAAAGATTGACTTGAAAACATGCTTGGTGTTAGTAAATTGATGTAGCAGTATAACTAGCCACAAGCTCGTGTTCAACACAGCAAAAGAAATGAGGTGGTAGAATCAAAGCTATAAGCTCTCAACAAGGGGACCAAAACTTACCTAATACCATCCCTCTTTCAACTGAAGGCAATCATTAGTGACCAAATCAACAAGAAAATGACCTTGACCACATACTCTATATGTACGGCCGCATGAAACAACAATCATAGACCTCTACACTTGGAAGTATGAGGATATTAGTGGCGGCATTTACCATTATGTCTTCACGCCAATTCTTTTGATACCCTGTCAAGCAAATGTGAAGGGATTCACTACCCGGTATGCCATTCAAATCTCTCACTGGCCTATATAGTACCTGTCAAATCCAAACATGAAGCTTGACATCAGCAAACTAATCGGCAGAAAATACAAGTACAATGTCACAGGGGGGCTAATTAACTACAGGTCCCCGCTAAAACATTGATTCGCAGCGCTTGTTCAAAATGCAAAGTATATTAGCACTAAAAACACAAAAGTATTTGGGCTAATTGCAGAATAGGTACAAATACAAAAGTGAAACTGACCCGATCGGCATCAGCCATCACTCCGAGGTCCAAGCTATCGTCCACCCATAGCTCAGTTACGACCTTCTTCCCATTCTCGCGCGCCGCCTCGCACACCGGATCATCCTACATACGCACCCACAAAAAACACTGAACCAATTCACCACGAAAAAAAATTCCCCAGCCAAACTACCAGACGAGGAAACACATGAGAATGAGAGATCCAACTCACGTAGACGAGGCCGCAGACGACTACGTGGGTGCAGTCAGCGCCGTGCCCTCCGGCGTCGGCGCCGGCGCGCCGCACAATCTCCGACCGATACTGCCAACGCAAATCGCACCCAGTGAGACCGATCAAAAGAACCGCCAAATCAGCAACAAATCGAAACGATCCGAAATTGAGGCGCGCGTAAATGAGCTCGAGGGGGAAACGAGGCGGAGCCGGGGGAGAGGCGTACCTGGGACTCGGAGACGGGGTCGAAGCCGACGAGCGCGAAGCGGACGCCGGCGAAGAGGAGCATGTCGTCGTCGCCGTCCGCACCGACGTGTGGGGGCATGGCGAGGGGATTCGGATCGGAGCAAGGGCTAGGGTTCGGGAATCCGGAGTCGGTCGTGCTGTGCGCGCGCGCTCTCGTGAGATTTGGGGGTGACTGGAGGCGGACGAGTGGAGAGAGGGTGGGGATTTCGTTTCGTTGGAGGGAAAGGTCGGATGGGCCATATCTGGACTTTGGGCTGGAAGCGAAGGAAAGTTTTGGCCCATGACAGTGTCCATCCCCTATTGCTCAAATTTTCACATAAAAAAGATCGTATTGAAATTTCTACTCTATGCTGTATTTTCCCTTCAACTAGTCAATTAGACTATCCGTGCGTTTGCGTTTGCAATGAAAACAGGCATTGCATTGCCCTATAGTGTTAAAAAGAAACTAATTTTTTTTTTTTTTGCATAGGAACTAGGTTTTTAACACAACTATGAGCTGCAATGGATAACAATTACCTCAACAGAAGCATTCATAGCGGTACGATCAATGCGACCGTTTCGACCAGAAGTAGAAAAATGGCGTGCGTGTTCATCAAATCACAATATAAACTTCAATTCATACATCGCCTGTGCTTATTTTATGTTCTATACCAGGGCAGTAGTGTATCCTTTGCTTCCTTAATAAAAACCTGCCAAGTAAAGCACTAACGATGCTAGAGAGCTGAATCTCTATTTCATAAATGAGATAAAATCGTAGATGCTCTCTATTAGTAATTATACACAAAACTGAACTAACAAATTCAGATACCGAATTGGCCGGCAATATGGTATTGATATTAACCAGAAATTAAACTTTCTAAATACTATCATTATAAAGATTGTGTAGCAACAAAAGGTTAGTTTAATGAGCAATGAAATAACTTCCATTCTTGAAAGAACATCTTAATATAGCTCTTGTGAAACAGCAGTCAACAAATTCATATATGCACGCCACACGTCTCAAGTAACATCAATACACAATATTATCAATTATTCATCATCACAAATATTCTAACTCTGGTTACATAGTCTAACATAGATCTCTTTCCCTATCGAGCTCTAGGAATCAGTAATTTTACTAGCTACATGCATGTGATGACAGATTGGCATCTTCAATCAATATGTGTTGGTTGCAACGGCGTTTGCACGGCACCCGTATCAGATAATGACCCTAAAACCATTTTGTCCCTAGCTTAATCGTTTTCCTCACCAAGAAATGCACCTTGCTTTCTAATATTTAGGTACTCACTCGTCTCTTTCTGGCAACTCCCTCAGTTAATGGTCCTACAAGACCTTAGTACATGCCTTACATCACACACTGAAGTCGATCGATCCTCAAAGACACGTACTGCTCAGCTGGTTGCGTCTTGATACATCGATCTTATAGTCGCAATAACGATAGCGGGTCTGAACGTAGCGCTAAAAAATAGCATTTTGGAATATTATAGCGGCCACTATTGCGACGGTAGCGACCAAGTTAGCAGCTATAACCGTGTTGTAAGTTGTATTTACAATTTTTCCGGGAATATGTATACTTGCTATGTTGGAAATAATCTTATTCCTTTTATTACTTAGACAAGTCGAGTCCGTATACGTGTACGAGTCCATGTGGTTATATGAAACGAGTTCGGCTCTGTGTCTTAATTACTTGTTTCCGTGTCTTAGTTAATGTGCTAAGTATATAAGTAGAGGGAGGTAGACTTGTAAAGAAGTAAATCGAGAAGAAAAAGGCAACGAGAGCGATCAGAAGAGATCGAGAAAGAGCGATCGGATGTGATGTAGAGGGGAAGAAGAAATACAGAAAAGCGGAGTGCTTTGGTAGCCCAGAATATCGACTTGTGCTCTCGAGTTGTTTTTCATGTTGTTGCTGAGTGGTCGTGGTTGAAGGCGCTATTGTTTGTAGTCAAAGGGTATCAGCGGAAGTGTTTGTGGTCGAAGTCTACGAGCATGTACGTAGCAGCGAAGGCGTGGTCGTTACGAGGACGAGCGGAGGTGTTTATGGTCGAAGTCTACGAGCACGTACGAAGCAGCGAAGGTGTGGTCGTTACAATGACGTGCTGGTCGTAACGTCAAGGAGTGGTCATAACTCACAACATGGTCAAATCGTGCAGATCGGGAAGACGCGGTTTTACGCAACATACGAGTGAAGACGATTTACGACTACTAAGTTCAAGTACTTGGTGGTCGTAAACATTAACTAGGCCAACAATTTCTGTTGGATCCGGACCTTAACACCCCACTAGGTCCGACCAAGTATACTCTCCGGTCCCCAAGTCTTAAATGGGCTGCGCACCTAAGCCTATAGGCTACCCGCAAGCAAACTCCTCAAACAACAACCTTATAAAGTGGTATCAGGCCTTCAAAGACTAGTCCAATAGATGGAGACTTCTTCACATTTATAAGTTGTGCCTTTTTCTTTTCCACAAATAATGTGGAACTATTCCCAATATGCTACGCTCGTAAATTGATATATGTATACTTGCTACATTGAAAACTATAACGCCCCCGTTTTTTGTAACAGGAACATCATTACCTTCCGTAACAGCCTTCCCGTAATACCTCCTTATCCTAGTCCACTTTTAAAATTATATTAGCAAAATGCCAAGTCTCTTAGTAGTGAAAAATTTGTTGAGTTTCTAAACTACCATGGTTACATTATTAATATATTTAATATTACTAAGTTTTGTCAAGATGAACATGGTCATCAAATGAAATAGGGCTTTTTCGGGTGGTAGGACATGAGCTAATATTATGACATTTTAAACATTTATTGTACAAGAAATAATAGTGCGTAAATAACATAATAAAAATACTGATAAATAAATAATTAAAGGAATGCAGGTTCAATATAATCAAAGACATGTGACTTGCCTCTTTATCCATAGCCTCTGGTTATCTTTACTGTAGTCTTCGGATTGGATACTGACTTCTTTAATTGCTCTTGTAGTCCTTCTGTTGACCAACTCGTGTGGTCCGAGTACTAGCGTGGAAGACAAATACAAATGAGTTCCTGCTTTGCAGAACATAAGCTAGGAACAAAATACAATTAAATAACCAAAAACACATAAAGAAGGTAGGTGGTGTGGCCAGGGTTTAGGCGGTGGGTGGTTCGGCTCAACGAGATTGGAATTAGGTTAGGTGGGTTCGAGATGATCGAGGATGTATATAGGCGTTGTATGGATTTCGGTGAATGGCTGAAAGTATGGATAGTATTAGATTTTAGGGTCGGAATATTTATCTGGGTTGTTTAGAGCTTTACTAGAGTCTAAGGTGGCAGAGCGAAGTTGAAAAGGTGTAGACAGGCTCAAGACGATAAAAAGGGCAAATGTGTTTTTAGGGTTTCAACGAACGATGAGAGTTCAGACCGTATTAGGGTTTATGGTTTGGAAATGTGTTTTAGTGGTTTTGAGTATTATCGATGTTTAGTATGGGAGAATGGAGCTAAGAAATGGGTAGATGGGTTCAAAATGGATATATTTTGTATTTTTGGGTATGGATGAACAGTAACGAGTATGCACTGTTTACTGCGGGTCTGATACTGTTTACTAACGGGTCAGTTACTGTTCATATTGGGTTGGTTGATACAGTGTTGGGTCTGTACTATTCATTCCGGGTCTGGGTACTGTTTGCTAATGGGTCGGGCTGCTACAGTACCAGGACGAACACTGTTCACTAATAGGTCAGACGCTACAGTACCGGGCCAGTACTATTCATCGTCTTCCTCCCCGTGCACGCTATAGTGCCGAGAAACAGGGGATTTTTGGCAATGACAAATTCCGACGCTACAATTAACTCCAGCGAAAACCGAGGGCATGGATGGACTCAGGGGATTGAGGAGAACCCATTTTTGGACTTGGGCAGGGTCGGGGTTGGTCGGAGCTTTGCTGGCGGCGAGGGATCTCCGTGGCGGTTTTCCATGGCTCAGTGGCTCTTCGAGACACTAACCAATGGGAGCATGCGTGCTAGAGCATCCTTGGGGCAAGGGGATGTCGATGGCTTGGTCAGTTCAGGTTGTGATGGTCTCTGGTGATTTGTCCACGGTGAGGCTCTACGGCTGAGTGACGACGCTAGTCGCCAAGGCAATAGGGGCTTAGGGGAGCTTTGGCAAGGCTTCAGTGGTGCTTCTGGGAGTGTGAGGATGCTACTGACCAAAGGAATTGAATTGAATTTGACAACAAAACAAGAACCGAGATTTGGGCTTACTTGTGGGTCTCCGGCGATTGACGGCGATGCGGTGGTCATCAGAGCAATTGGGGGGTATGCTAGGGGCTATTAGTCGCCAACGGAATTCATAGGACGGGCTTGGAGCCTAATATAGCGGGCTTAAGATGGTAGGGAGAGGCGGTGGCGAAAACATCCAAGGCGGCGGCGAAATCAAATCAACGGCGGTGCAATGAAGCCCAAATGCGGTACCGTACTTACTTGATTATTATTAACTGTCACTACGCGGCAGGATGGCCATCCATCCATCCATCCATCGATCAACTGCTGTATCTACTCGCTGTAAAACAGGATGACGCGAACTCCCATTTGAGCCGTTCGATCGTGTGAAAGAAGATGCATGCGAGCCCCCCTCAAAGATGAAGAAGAGAAAGAAGATTCAACTGTTTGTTCCTATATATGCATGTCATGTCATGTATAATAGCTTTCTGTCAGATCTGACTCGCATTGATTTGAAGTTATTCAGTCTCCCTCTGCATGATCCACATCAAGGTAGATTGACCGTACGTGTAGCGAAAGAAAATGCCCTCTAGCTTGTAGATGCACTATACATTTAATTTGTATTTAGGTCGGAGGTTTCAGAACTAGCTAAGTACGTGCTAATCATCGTGCCTGTTGAAAAATGCATGCATAAATATGTCATGTACATCTGTGCTTTTCCGAGGAAAGAGACCTTGGTACCACACACACCAAAAGTTCAGCCCTTTTGAAAAGGAAAATTTGTGTACAGTCATTCTGCTAATCATCTATATAAAAAAAAAACCTTTTGTCGTCGATGGACCATGAGCAGTACATAGTTACACTTGCGTAAATCATCTGTCATCTGAGCATTATTATCAAGGTAAATCGAGCAGATAACTGTATATTGATCGTAGTAACAATACAGTCACGTTCGTACATATATACGTAAAGGACCAAACAGGGGATGTATACACTCTCAATAAGTGATACATCATTCTCTTGCATTAAAAATAAATTTGAAAGTATATATATTTGATCTTATTTTTACTATATATATGTATATATGTATGTTATTTATACTATTTTATATATATATAGTATATGTTGAAATCATGATGTGAGTCGTGGGTACGTTGGTACGTCATAGGTACAGTCGGCGCCGCTTATTAAATTGGCATCGTTGTAACGTTACTGTGCAGGTTTGCTTGATTGTGAGAGCCACAGTGTTACCGGGTGCCTTCTGAGGAAAGAGACCTTGGTACCACACCAAAAGTTCAGTCCTGTTGAAAAGGAAAATTGTGTCCAGCCATTCTGCAAATCATCTGTAAAAAAACTTTTTTTTTCGTCGTCGATCGATCATGAGCAGTACATAATTGCACTTGCGTAGATATTAGTGTTCTCTTTAGCCTGTGGAGTTCCGACGTACAGCAATATTGGTCATGTCATGTGTCATCTGAGCATTATTATCAAGGTAAATCGAGCAGATGACTGTATGTTGATTGTAGTAACAATACAGTCACGTTCGTACGCAGGGGCGGTGCTACCTTATGGGCCGACGTCATAGGAGACTAATCTTTTTTACAGGTATTAATTTTTCTATTCTATACGTGAACATCCTAATCAAAACTCAGTGTACCCAGTCTCTTCTTTGAAGCCAAACGAAGAGAGCACTAGTATGCTAAATTTTCAGTAACTAGCAGTAGTCCATGAGAAACCTTCACTGTCCTTCAGCCCACGAGGTAACTGCAGCAGCCAGCCAACATGTCATGATGTCTATTTGATCATCTTGAAGCTTGTCACCTCGTATAGCCCTCTACACCTGTTCATCTCGTAAGTTTGGGGAGAAGATGTGCACCACACCCACTATAGCCACACCTAGCCAGGTAGCAATCATTCACTAAAAAACAAGAGAAATCGATGCCACTGGTCGCCCTCATTTGCCATCTGGCTACAGTGCCGCCTGGTCCTTTTTGCCTCGCGCTCTTGCTGGTCAAAAAAACTTAGACCCACCCATGAGTATGTACTTTGCTCTAAATTTCTCTCAATTATTCTAGTTTGTTTTAAAAAAATATGGGCTAAATTTATGAGTTGGGGTTTCAATGTGATGATTGTTGATTGATTTTTGTCTAATTGTAGGTTTAAAACATAGTGTTTCAATTTTGGTTTGTGCAATACTATTCTAGCTTGTTGTAAATCAGATGAAAAATGTAGTATTTGACCATAGTTAAGTAAGCCACTAGACATTTGATCACAGTTAAGTAAGTAAACCACTCGACGTATTTTCTATTATATTATTCTTGAATTTTTTAACATACAAATATCTAATTGACCTATTTTAATTATTTGATGATAATTTCATGAATGATAGACTTATTTGTTATGTGGAGAAACAAGAATTGTAGAAAATTATCAATGATAATGTGGTTTATTGCTTTATGAATATGAAAGAATGCAAATACTAAAAGGGAATGTTTTTTACTTATATTTGATATTTCTGTTTTTTTACTTGAAAATTTTAAGTAATTTTATTTTTTATAGGCCAATGAGATCGGATGATGTATTTTAGTAAAGCCGATTAACTTTTTTGCCTGTGATTTCGCACTTAATTCCTTCAGTTTGCTGCAACTAACCAATGTTACTATCGGGCTTATTTATTTTGGTAAGCATGCATTTTGATCACTATTTCTGTATCATCATACACTACTATCGGTTATACTGAATTATTGATGTTAAAAATTGACGATCATATTACTATTTGGCATAATATTGATATAAAATAATATATATTGTTATATTTATAAGGAAGTGGTGAATCCCGGTTATTTTTGTTCTAGCTCCACCTCTTTTCGTACATACGTCAAGGACCATACAGGGGACGTGTACACTCTCAATAGGTTAGACATGATTCTCACTAAAAATAAATTTGAAAGTATATATAGTTGATCATTTTGTTATATCTATGATGTACGTCATGGGTACGTTGGTACGTGACTAGCGTCCAGAAGCCGCAAGGGCGTGGGCGCCGTACGTGCATGCATATGCCAATATTAGATACAGCGACTGCTAAACCCTAATTAATGGTTGTTAATTGGTCGTCGCGAACACGCATAATTAATGGTAACAGTAACATTAGGTCACTCCCAACCAGTGGCGGAGGTGAGAAGGAACAAAAAGGGGACCACTTAGAGCATGAAACATTAACTTTGAGACGCCATGGTTCACACTTGAAATTGGAGAGGGACAATTAACAGATTTCGATCCTAACATGTAGTATAATCAAGGCTCTCACACTAGCACATATACAATCACACTAAGGCCAGTCTCAATGGAGTTCCATGGAGAGTTTCATGCACATTAAATACGGTGCCACATCAGTCAAAAGAAGCTTTTTGCATGAAACTAGGAGGAGAGAGAAGGAAAACGTTTCATCCCCATGAAACCTTTGAGCGTTGTTTCCAAAACGTTGGTAATCGTGTGAAATCCCCACTGAGAGCCTTGTTGGGTTTCATCCCATGCGAGCGTGCTTCTGATTGGAGAAGAGAAAGAAGAGGGGACCACAGAAAGGCTAAAATAACCTATGAAACCGCGCAATGAAACTATACACTGAGAGAAAAGACTTGTTTCATGTTTTGTTTTATATCTTGGAAACTGGGAGGTGAAATCTTGCATTGAGACTGGCCTAAGATGAAACAGGAGCCGTGATCTTGTTGATCTATATGAGGATTAAATAATCTATTAAATATGGCTTTAATACTCAATTAAGATCTCCGACCAATGTGACCGTGAACTACAAAAACTACATTACCTCTAAAATATTATTCAACCATTCTCTCTCATGTAGTACCAAGCTATAGTATCAAGTTATTGTTAATGCCCTTACGTAATTAAACAATTTTATATATATTATAACGTAACTAGAAGCACAACGGACCAAAATACAAGTCAATTTAATAAGCAGTAGTAACACATATGTAGATATATAGTTACGTACGTGCTAGAACTATATTAGTAGCAACACTATGGGCATATTTTTTCAGCTTCACAAGGATTTTTCTAATTTTTTTATAGTAATTCGAACGAAGTGCCTTTTTAAGACAGAGTCTATAAACTAATTGTAGTATACATTATAGTGACTTTATTTATATCGATCAAAACTACAATCAAGTTATTTAAGTCTATATACTCTCTCATAAGTAGCCATAAGCCATAATGTAAAGAAAAAGAAGAAGAGGCCCTCTACATGCGTGTGTACTTCAACTACGTACAAACTGGCAGAATACTAGCTAGCTAGTGTACGTGCATGCAAATTAACGGAGCAGATGCCAAAAAAGGTCTTTTATTATATATCAGTCAGCAAAAAAAAAGAGAGTAAGGTATTGCAGTCGAATTCTAGGCTACTTAACTCTACTTATTTTTAGATTGGGCTTTTGACTCCTAGCTTATTTTTCACTATTCCTAAATTTCGTCTTTTTTCTGGCTTATCAGCTTTTTTTGAGCTTTTTTTTGTCGTTTTTCTGTATCCGTTTGTATTATACGTGTTGGGCTAACCTATTTTTTTCTATTTTTAATTTAATTATACCAAATAAATCATCATTAACTATAATACAATTTCAGCCAGCTATAGTGTAATTTTAATTATAACCCATTAAATTTCAGCCCAAATGAAGAGGCCACTTGACTTAGATTAAATCCACATCCATCGTGAAAGGTGACACCTCGCCGGCGTCGCCCGTACGTACAGCATCTCCGGCGGGCGCGTACGTTGAAATGGTGGACCATCGCATGCAGCGTGCAATGAGGGGCGCACGCGGACGTACGGGTGACGGATGGATGGAGAGAGACGACGGTGCCGTGCCACCTGCCGCCTACCTAGCGAGGAGGAGGCGAGCTACCTACCTACCTGCCTGCCTGCCTGCCTTACCTCGCGAGCGCGGGCGGGTCGATGGAGACGTTGTCATGCACGTCCGACAGCCCCGGCCGGCCGGCCGCTCGTCTTCCGTCCATCGTCTTGCTCCATCGCCAGCCGCACTTAATTAGCTTCATTGAAATCGAATCCCGCCGTACGCCCTGTCTCTCCCGTCCGGGCCGCCGCTTTAATTATAGATACTAAGAGTATTGTTGCGTAGTTTACACCAGACCAGAGGGTGTTTGGTTACCTGTCACAGTTTACCATGTCTAAGGTTAGATAAATTTGATCAACTTTGGGAGTTGTTTGGTTGCAACCACAGTTGTGGCAAGATTCGCTTCCAGCAAACTAGATCCCACGCGTCAATGACTCAAAAAAGTGTGGCAAGATTCTCTTAGTCTTGCTAAGGTGTGGCAAAGAATTTGAGCACCTCAACTTAGGAAAATGTGGCAATTTTTGTTGGCAAAGTGTGGCTAGCAACCAAACAGCCTCCAGATGCAGGTCGATCTTCCGGACTTAGCTGCAGGCCATTTGGAGCAATGTCTGAGGTTGTTTATATTGATTTTTGTTTATACTTTTTGATTGCGATTTTAATTGAAAATAAATTGTAGTGGCTGAAAAAAATGACTTTAAGAAGGAAGGTGTGAGTGGTGAGAAAAGTGAAGGAGAGATGCGTGCGCGTGATGGGACCGAGAGGAGTGAGATGTGTGATGCATCCATCTATAACCTTCTGTTTTATCCTCGAAGTAAACCGGTAATGAGAAGAGTGAAAAAAACATTTTAAAACATCATATGTTTATATTGATTTTTAACTTTTAAAATAAAAATTAGAAATAGAGTTCAATATCAACGGGACCAATTAATGCTGTCGTGAACTTGTCGTTGAGAGTGTGAGTTGCGTCGCCGCCTTCCTGGCCAAATATACATCCCGGCCGGCCGGCCGGCCCCCTCTAGCTAGCTCCTCTCACCAACCCACACACAAGCACTCCGGAGTCCGGAGTCGACCGAGAGCTGGTGGCTGGACGGTACTGGCGCGCAGCAGAATTACATGGGGAGGGCGCCTTGCTGCGACAAGGTAGGGCTCAAGAGAGGGAGATGGACTGCCGAGGAAGACGGTGTGCTGGCCAGGTACATCGCCGAGCATGGAGAAGGCTCCTGGAGGTCTCTCCCCAAGAATGCAGGTAATAATTAACTTAATAATCACTACACCAGAATCATATCAGATACATATGCATGTATACATGCATATATATGTGTAATGTGTTTGCATCATGCATGTTTGTAGGGTTGTTGAGGTGTGGCAAGAGTTGCAGGCTGAGGTGGCTCAACTACCTTAGAACCAATGTCAAGAGAGGGAACATCACCAAGGAGGAGCAGGACACCATCATCAAGCTCCATGCCGCTCTTGGAAACAGGTACCACCTATCTTCATTTTTTTAACAAAAAATTACACGTTCTATACAGCCATTATACAACATGCAGCAATACAAGCATGATCCTTGATCTGCTTCCTCAATTTCTGTATGTGGCAGGTCAAGCATGTTCATAGAAAATTTTCTAACTGTACGTACATCGATCTGCACATATACAGTAGGACCAAACAAGTAGCAGACCGGGTACATGGTGTCGATTAAAATTTTCCTCGAGTATTCTAGATTTTATTATCAAATAACTACAGAGTAACTTAGAATCAATTTCACAACAAAAAAGCTAATCACTCAAGAACACAAAATCTCAAAAAACTTACCCTAGAGGTCTCACAGCTGGAGATCTAACCACCAACCAAGGGGATGTCTAACCTCTATTTGGACAATCTGACTATTATGAATAGTATTTTCAGGCTTATAAACAATAAAATCAGCATGGGTACGAGATTTCAAATCTACGTAACTTTTGATTGGATTATTCAAAAGTTATGAAACTTTGTACACATCTTACTTGAGGTTCCAGGAATCTATTCCATACTTGGATCACAAAAACTCATATCAAAATTCAGACCTTTTTGAGATTTAAGTAAGGATGCACCAAAAATGACCCAAACCCAAAATCGGTGATCAAGATTTGCTCATGGGCAAATGATAGCCAAGATAGTTTTGGATATGTTCTCACATGTCACAACAAGCAAGAACACCAAAGAAACTACTCAAAAAAAATCTCAGATCAAGAA
Source organism: Dendrocalamus sinicus (assembly GCA_036346575.1). Classification (NCBI taxonomy): domain Eukaryota; kingdom Viridiplantae; phylum Streptophyta; class Magnoliopsida; order Poales; family Poaceae; genus Dendrocalamus; species Dendrocalamus sinicus. The sequence continues at coordinate 257,213 of CM070660.1, read as the reverse complement.
ATCACTTGGAAGATAAAAAATATGCAAAAACCAAGTTTCTTGATGAACTTGTTACCAAAGTGCCTAGATGGGTGGAGGATGATTCGTAGAGGTTCTCTCCATCTTTTATATATCTTTAGCATAACAAGATCAAGAAAAGGGTGAGGGGAGAGGAAAACCAACTAAAGCAAGAGCAAATCAAACGAATAAAAGGATAGCCATGAAGAGGATCAAAGATTGATTCTATTGCTACTTGAGGAGGAAAGTTTTACAGCCACTTCACCTTAGAGGATAGATAGCATACCTAGTACTCAAAATCCTAACCCTAAAACAAGAGAGCACACGAGAGGTGGGTTGAATAGTTAACCACAAGTCTTCATTCTAACCCCTTTATAGATGGGCTTGCCAGCCACATCCACTCTTTAGTAGATACTATCCACTTAGCATAATAGAGAACCTGACAGCCTCACACATACGGGTTTTACTAACACATGTTCACTTATGCATGTTTTTCAAAGCGCTAAGCCTGTATCTGTTAAATCCTTAGTCTTGATCCATCTTAATCAAACCAGCTCCATCTTGCCATAAATCGCTCTCCCAAGCACCACTCATACGACGCGATTTTGATCCAAGGTGATTTCTGGTATTTTGGCCAAACTACCAAAATACCCATCGTTGACCCGGTCATCACCGTCCGTTGCAAACAATCGTCATGCTTGCTATGTATAGGTACACCACTAGGTTACCACGCGTCACCAAATCTCTTACATTCTATAGTTTATGCAACATAAAATCACTGAAAAAAACAAAACCCATTCCACCGCTCAATATCACAAGAATAAAAACCTGACCAAAAATCAATATTTTGGCCATCTGACCGGGTGCTAACGCCCCGCTCATTTCGGCTTGAGTTTCTGGCTTCTTATTTATTTTTTCGCTATTCATAAATGTCGTCTTTTTCTGAACTTTTGGATTTTTTGATCTTTTTTTCCGGTTCTTTTTTTTTTCCTTGTATTCGTTTGCGTTGTCCATGATGAGCTAACATATTTTTTTTCTCTATTTTTCCATTTTTAAATTTAATTATATCAAATAAGCCACCTTCAGTTACAGTATAATTTTAATCAGTTACAGTGCGATTTCAGTTACAAGCCATTATTTTTCACCAAAAATCAATATTTTGGTCGTCTGACTGGGTGCTAAGTCCGCTCGGACCGCTGCAAACATCCAGTCTGGTCATATCGGTCCAATCGGCGTTCTCTCTCTGTCTTGCATGCAATGGTCGAACAAGCAAAATTAAGCAATCAGCCAATATCCTCATGAAAGAGGTCCAACAGAAGCAAGGCTCTCATAAATAATGCATGCCCACAAAAAGACAAAAATGATCCTTTAATCCGTTCATGCATGCATGCATGGCTACAGTTTCCATGCCTATACAGCTTAATTAGCAAGTATATATATATATGACCATTTACTTGCTTAGCGATTTGCCATATATGCTTCATCACAATAAAATTTAAAACCATCTCACATGCATGATTCTTCGTATACAGAGTTGATCGGTACTTTGCTTCCTTGACGCTAGCTTAATTACGTGCATTGCTTGAATGGCCGGCCAATCAAAGATCACAATGCATGCCCTTCACCTTGTAAGAGACATATATATATGCAGCCAGCGAGCGACCAAGAAACATGTAGGACCACGTACGCCTATTTGACAAGGGAGGGAGGGACGAATGGAATGGCTACGCTACGTACGAAGGCTGCCAAAGTCAGGCAGGCTAGCTCCTCGTACCAAGTACTTGCGACTATATCTCAACTTTATTTTCTGTTCCTGCAAAACAGGGCTTTTATGTCCCATCCTTTCTTTCAAAGATCATTTTCGAAAGCACAGTGCAAACAGATGCCTCATTGCCGTCATCGGTGTCTACAGTTCTAACCGATCTGCTGCCTGGTTATTATCGGTACTGATCGTCGACGTGATCACTGAAGAAAATTAAGCTTATTCCAAACCAATTAGAATGCATCACAGCATCAACCAAAAAGCAACCACTAAGTACTGTGTGCTGTTACAGCTATTGTCAAATATGTGGTATAAGCATAAATTTGAATTTAATTCCAGCATAATTAAATATCATCAAAACACATTTCCAGCAGAATATAAATAACATAAATTGCATACAAGCATATAATTCTTCCATGCCATTTATACAAGAACATATACTTATCGGATGAACCAAAATTTCTGCTGAAATAACCATGTATAACATTCTCATGAACAAGGAATTAATAAAACTTAGCAAAAATCACAAGTTTAAGTTATTGATTAGAGCTCTCAGATATAGGGTTGCACAAGATTTAACCTTAGTCGTCCCGCTACTATGGTCTTATACTCTTCACTAATTGAATATGCCAAATGAGTTTCAAACCATGAGCTCTAAAAAAACTGACAAACTGAAACTACACAAGACTTTCGGCCAGTAGAGGACACAATCAAAATGACCACCAAATAACTCTTTGTCCTGCCCACTGACAGGTGGTCCCTCCTTCCTTTTTTTTATTTTTCAAATTGGGAAATTACCAAAAAAAAAAAACTCTCAGGAATTCAACAACAGCAATCTGAGACTGCATTAGCAACACGCGAGGTCGTGGGTTGCTCCTGTGGCGCCTGAAACGGGGGTGATGCTTGGAGCAGCGAAGAGAGAGGCTACCTGAAAATCGTTTATTAATCCTTGTACTCGATCTGTGGACACACGGTGTTTATCTGAATACATGATAGTTACAGACAGTAGAAGTGAAACTAGCTATCACCTATATGTCGATCTGCTCTCGGGAAAAGTGTGAACTGTGGTTAAAACTTTGAAGCTGTTCTTTCTTTCTTTCTCTAAAGATCGAGCTATCGTACACGCTATATATGGCATTTGTTCTTAATTTTTCCATCACTGGATCTGAAAACTCTATATGCAACCGATCGAGTTAACTCATTGACAACGATCCTATGCTGTGCGGCTGACAGGTGGTCTCTGATAGCCAGCCACCTGCCCGGCCGAACAGACAACGAGATTAAGAACTACTGGAACACGCACCTCAGCCGGAAGGTGCACACATTCTGGGGTGCCCCCGCCGACGGCGCCGTGACGATCGACATCCGCATGGTCCCAGGCGGCCGGACGCCGGTGGCCGACAGCCAGAAACCGGCAGGAGCAGAGACGGAGGCCGACAGCCAGAAACCGGCAGGAGCAGAGACGGAGGCCGTAGCATCCGGACAGGATAACAGCAAAGGTGCTATGACGGCAGCGCCGATCCCGATGGCGTCGCAGGCGGCGGCACAGAGCGACGAGTTGCGCTTGCACAGCGTCGTGGCGGAGCCGGAGCAGACGATGAAGCGGTGGGGCAACATGTCAGCTGGGCCCAGCAGCGAGGGCGCGAGTGGGCCCAAGGGCCTGGGCCAGAGAGAGATTGGGCTGTGGGAGGCAGATAGCGGGATGGTTTTGAGCTGCGATGGATCGGTGGGCCAGGCCCAGGAGGAGGATCTGTTGGACGTTGACTGGGAGGGGCTTGCGGCCCAGCTGTGGGGCGGCGACACGTGGCAGGATGGGCGGTGCGACGTGTCACTGGGGAGCGAGCTGGAGTCGTTGGCGAGGTGGCTCATGTCGGACTCGTGAAGGAAGGCTCTCTCCTTTCTTCCTTGGCAGGCATGCATGTACTCATCGTCATCGATCGATCATATCATGTACCAACTACGTGCACTAGTCAGTTCGTTCATGCCGTACGTACTAAACCGGATCGATCGTTGGCTGTGCTTTGACGCAGTAAATCGATCATCAGGATGATTCTAGTAATTATATATGAATGTGTAGATCGAGTTGCGATGATCGCCCTCGTTGCGGCCAAGGCAGAAACCGCAAGTGCATATTCTCCGGTGGATTTAATTTGCATTCAACTTGCAGCACCATTATTATTTCTCCTCGCGGAGTTCAGTTCCGGTTAACCTGGATCAGATTTATTTTAGTCCTCCTCAAATAAATTAAAGCAGCAAACAACGCAGCAACAATAATATCCTGCAAAGCAAAGCAGATGGAAGCGCGTGTAATGCAAAGAGCTTCCCAACTTTGCTTGCTTGAAACAATGAATGCTTATTCTCCAGTACAAACACTAGAAAAGGCCTCAAGCAATCTCCTCTCTCTCTCTCTCTCTCTCTCTCTCAGCATGTAGCATCGATTCTCCCACATAAGATGGACGCCTCGACTGGTCGGATCACGCGAGCAGACAGATGTAAACACCTACAAGATCCCAAATCCCTTGGGGGGGAAAGCAAACACAGATAGGCCGAAGATGAGACGTACGTTCGCAGAGATGAGGAAGAAAGAAACAAGGAAAGAAAAGGAGGAGGAACGCAAGAGACAGACCAAAAGAAAAAGCTTGCAAGAAACAGGGAGGGTGTACCAGGGAGCCAAGCAGCGGAGCGGAAGCTAGCGACGGACGATGTGTGAGCACTTGGCCTTAATCCAGCGGAGGCCCCTGCGGATGGACGCCTTCACCTTCCCCTCCACCGCGTACGCCTTGTAGCCCGCCACCCGCCTCCGCCGCTTCATCTCCGGGTCGGCCAGGCACCACGCCGACGCGCCCAGCCCCGCCACCCACCTGGCCGGCTTCCGCTCGCCGCCGCCGTACGGGACCACCGCGTCGCCGCGCCCGTACTCGGCGGCGTATGGGCGGTAAGACGGCGCCATTGCCACACGCTAGCTAGGTCCGGTGGGTGGAGAGCAATGGAGGTGGCAGAAGAGAGAGGGAGGGGGGAGGAGCACAAAGCGATGAAGGCTGCTGCAGGGGGCGCCGGGGCGGAGGGACGGTTGCCGATATGAATGAGATGCCAACAAACAGTGACGGACGGACGGACGGACGGGTTGGCATGGCATCCTATGATGCTTCACGTTGCCCTTTTTTCCCCCCTCCCTCTCCTGCACGCTAGCGCTTGACAGGAGAGAGAGAGAGACAGCGAGCTGCTGCTGCTGCCTCCTCCGTCTCTTCAGTCTGACAGGAGAGGAGAGAGAAAAGAAACCACCTCTAGAGACAGGACCTAAGCTAAGATACCTTGCTTGACCAATTTCTTAAAACCAGTAGCGCGCGCGAGACGGAGGGAGGGTCGAGTGATTATTCGCTTCTTTTGCCTAGGATTTGCTTTATCCCTTCCTGATGCACATGCCAACCGTCTTGATGCAGCTGGATCAGATACTAGCCTGACAACAGCACGGAACAAACAAAACACGCATTTTGCGTTTTCAACAAGGCAGTATAGCAAAAGAGCAGCAGTCTACCACAAAACTGACCATAAGATTTTGAAACGGTTGCTCTAATAAAACTGCTTCAGGTTGAGTTCAACAGGCAACCTGAAAAGAGAAATTGAAACCAAACTGGGCCCCTGGGGGCATGCCGCGTGCACGACAGCACACACACACACACACACACTTCAAGAAACAGGGGCAGGGGCCTCTTGTTTCAAAAACGGAAAAAGAAACATGGCATATCCCAAGTCAATCACAAGATTAAGCTTTGCGCTAATGATATTTCAATTGGACACCGACACGCACATATCTGGTTCATTATAGCACTCATGATGACAAAGTAAATCTACATAAGATTGATTTGAAAACTCTGTCCATTTGGCAGGCAATGAATGGGCTGAAATGAGCATGCTGAATGCATACGACCGAGTAAATGCTCGATGCCAGTAAGAGTTACTCTCCATGCAGATCTCGCAATGCTGAATGTCAGTAAAACGTGGATGCAGATCCTGCGGAAACAAACTAAGAACTACTCCCTCCGTGGGAAAATGGTCCTCAGGAAAAAAAAATGGTAGAAACCGGAAAGGTAAGCTGCACATACCATACTTTTGGTCTTATGGACACCCGGGACATTAAGAGAAAAGGACACTAGTTATGTCTTCAGTATTACGCTAAACAATATTAAATATATAAATTTCTATTCTTCAAGTTTTTCTCTCAGCACAAATAAGATGATCCACATTCGTGGAGAACCATCATTCCGAAAAGCAAAGTGCTAGTAAACTGAAACTCCATATTGTATTCCGAGAACACAAATAAACACGAAAAGAAAGGTTAAATAGTACGTAACTAGAAACATTTCGTAGGAGGACATGATCACTGACAAGCCAGGCCCAAAAAAAGTTCCTTTTCCAGCAGGACAACTGTAGATGCTTGTTGAATGGTTAATAACCAACCAATTTAAAACTATTCCCGACAAGAGAATGCATCATTTGAAAGAAATGCATTATATTGTAAGCTATCCATACATTCAGTAACACGTTTGTGGTCGTATAATCTTTTAAAGTGTTTATAATTGAAAGAATGACAATAATAGAGAGAAAAAATGACAAGTTAATAAAAAAGGCAGGAACTTCAGGGAACCATATTTGCTATGTGACTGACAACATCACCGACAATGGAGTTGAAGCATGATGAGCAGCAAGTTCCCATGAGAAATGCTGGCTCTTGGCCATCACAAGCATGATAACAATCGCTAGGAAAAGGATAAGGTGTAGCAACAACCATATCCCTATTGTGCACAATCCCAGACAACGCTAAGATAGTGTGTGTTGCTCGCCGTGCCACGTTCTTGAAAGCAGATTGATCTGAAACATACAAGAAGTATAGGTTAGTCCCAGTTAAATATCCATAGTGTAGCAAATTTAAGGAGTCCCAACACAGCTGACTTTGCATTCAGTTGAGCGCACAAATGGCCAACATCATAGCACAAAAAAGCACCATAAAATAACAAGCAAGATTGTTGACCATCAATACTACTGGTAACCATAAGCCCCAGAAACCAGCTCCTTCAAAACATAATGACACTGATGTTCACCCAATGCCAATAAGAACCAGAAAACCATTACCAGTACTTCCAGCTCAGCAGGTGCCACACCAGGGAAAAGAATTTGCCTTGTTGCTGTACCCACTTAAGAAAATTACCAATGAGCTGCTACCTAGGACTGGTCTAGCATCGACTGAAATAAAATTTTCTGACCAACCATTATAACCATTAAAACACAAAGCTAAGCTGGAAACCTTAGAGCAGAACATATTAAATCTCTGGGTGATCAATAAAAAAACAGGGGAAAAAACTAACTACTACACCCAATTGTTATAATGGTTAAGTAGAAACACCCGCTTGTTCACAAAATCGATACATTAAAACAGTGGTCTGCTCAAATAGCTATACATACCCAATGGGGACTGAACACAAATCCGTTTGAGGCTCTTCTTGACAATAGGAATTAGCTGGTCCTTGGCACCTTCTATTTGTCGGAAATTGCTTCCATCCTCATAGGTGCACTGAGAAAGATTACTTGCAGACTCAACAAAAGGTGAGGTACTCTGCCGGCTCTGCATAAAATCCGTCCTGGAACATGATGGGTTCATTTCTGTTGAAGCGCAGGTGCTCCGTTGATTTTGTTCAGTTCTTGGTATGGTTCTGTCAGGCTGAACGCCATTCTGCCACTCATTATCTGCAATCCTTGGTCTAAATAGAAGAATGCGAATACGTCGGTTCAAGGCACGCCGCCTACCGAGAGTTGTGTGTCTTCCGGTAGGAGTTGATATAGGATCTGCTGATATATGTGACTCAGCTCGCTTATGTTCCTCAGGGGTTTCTCTTGGAGATAGATTTAGATCAAATTCTTGCGGAGAAGGCTGGATGTTGATTGGTGGTGGTCTCTGGAACAATCCACTTGATATGGCTGTGCCAAATGATCCAGAACTAGTGTCGGCAGGGTTGGCATCACTTTCTCTGCGGTGAACCACCCTATCCTGCATTTGTGCATAAGAGGACCCCTCGCCGACAGACCTACACCCTCCGCAGTACCAGTTCCCTTGTGGTACTTCTCTTCCCAGACCAACACAATAAGTATGTGCTGAGGAATCACATATATCACACAATAACATGAGATTGTCATCACCACCTTGATTGCACTCTATGCATACAACATTTTCATACGGATCTAACCAACGCCTCACTTCTTCTTCAGTGGGCTGGTATACCTGTTCAAGAAAGAAGTTGAACAAATGATACATCCGCATTTTGAGATTCTGCGTACTGAGTACCAACGGGAGAACATGCAAACTGTGGCAAGGTTATACTTCCCTTTTCTGGCTGACAGTATTTTTAAAGCTAACCATCACACGAGTTTCAGTTGGCATCATAACAATCAGATGGCTTTCTATAAGCTGATCATGCAAAACATAATGCAAAGGCCTGAAAGGTAACATGTACAGATGTACCTTGGTACCAAGGTTGTAAGTGTAACAAGAATTACCAAAGAGATGAGTGTACCAAGAAAATACTGCAAGAGATCCATGAACCGTGATTATTAGAAGCTTACACTATTGAACCCTAAGCTAGAATGGCAAATTAAAATTTATGGAGCTGTTGTCCCTAACATTCCATGCCATATCTGCTGAAACCTTTATCCACAAACCAACCTTTATTCCTACAGGGACAGGATTATCATATCACTAGTCGTCAGAGTATATTGAAACACCAATGCACTCCCATATAAATAAATCACCCATCCAAACAAAAAGTGTGGAAATGTAAATCAATAACGATCAGAAGAGGAAACGGTTACCTGATCACGTTTTTCTACCCGAATAACAGCTTTCCTCAACCCCAACTGTAGATCTGCCATTGAAGACTTGGTAATTGTATTGAATCGCCGTTTACACAAGGGGCACCTCGACTCCACCTTGGACCACTCCAGGATGCATGCGAAGCAGAAGTAGTGTGAGCAGCAATTAAGCACACCCTGTATCGTTGCTCTCTGCTCCTCCGAGAGGCAGATCCCGCATATCTGTTTCAAAGCCTCCTCTGGCTCCTTCCCCTTCTCCACCACCCTCCTCAGAAGAATGGTCCGCCGTGGTGGGGGTGCAGGCGGCTGTGGAGCTGTCTCTGGTGGCCTAGGCACCCCCAAGTCCTTCAGTTCCTCCTCTGATATGACATAATCAGAATCCGATGACGACTCTGACCCAGATCCCCACTTCCTCCTGCCCTTCTTCCCCTTGATCCTCGCTGGTTCGGGAATGGGTGCTTCGTTCTCGGCAGGTTCCTCATCAGATGTCACAAACTCAAAGTCTGATGTGTCTGATTCGACCGCCGGCCATGTCTCTGCCTCAACAACCGGCTCTGCCGGGCCATCCCGTGTCTTCCTCCCGACCTTGGCCTTCTTCCTTGGCCGGGGATTCATCTCGTCCTGAGCGTCCTTGACAAAGAAATCCTCATCCTCATCTTCCTCCTCCACCACCTCCTCCTCCTCGTCTTCGTAGTCGTCGGCCGTCCATCGCTTCCTCCGCCGGCGCGCTGACGTGCCCTTCCTCGCCTTTCCCTTGGAAACCCTAGAACCGTTCCTCCTCTTCTTACGATGCTGGCGTCCGGCCGCCGGCTTCCGCTTGGCCACGTGGTTCTTAGGCCTAACCTTTTTGGCGCGATTCGGGGCAAAATCCCCCAAATCCTCGTCGTCTTCTTCAACCTCCTCGTCGTCCTCCTCCTCTTCCCCCACGTCCGGATCGAAGTCCTCGTCCTCCTCGTCGATCTCCTCCTCGTAGTCATCATCGTCCTCGTGCCTCCGCCGCCGAGATCCCGTCGGCCTCCCCTTCCAGCCTCGGGCGGCGCCCTTGGCGGGGCGCTTGGGCCGCGGCGTCTCGATCTCCAGCTCGTCGCACTCCTCCAATTCCTCATCTTCCTCCTCCTCCTCCTCCCCCTCGAAATCGGCATCGGAATCGTCCTCCGGCTCCGCTTCCTCCTCCCCGTCCTCATCATCGGAGCACGCAGCGGCGACATGCTCCTCCTCCTCCTCCTCTACCTCTTCGTCCTCGTCCACCACATACTCCTCATCGTCGTCGTCGTCGTCCTCTCCGCCCATCTTCCTCCGCCGCCTGCCGCCGTGCCCTCGCCGCAGGATGACCCTCCCGCCGGCGCCCATCCCTACAGGGCAAAAGCAGCACAAATCCAAATCAGATAAACAAACCACTCCACGGATCAAAACCCAGTACCAAATCCAAATCCCCCACGCCAACTGGCCGAATTACTCCTCCCAGAGAGAGAGAGAGAGAAGGAGCGGGTGGGGAGGGGGAAAAAATTCCATTTCGGGGTGAAAAAGAAAGGGGGAGAAGAAAACCACCGGTCTTGCCTTTGGGCACGAGAATTGAGGTGAAACAGTGGGCGACAAAAGGCACCAAACCAAAATAAGCACTTGTTTTGCCAACGAAAATAAACCAGAGCAAGCACAAGTGAAATTCAAATCCACAGGGAAAGAAATGAAGTTTTCACTTGGTTTCTTTCTGGTGCGATGCGAGATGGATGGGTTGGTTAGACCGTAGCTAAAGGTGAGAGAAGAGAGAGAAGTCAATACGGTGGGAATGCTTCTAGTCGCTGGGGTGGACGGAGGGAGGAAGGAGGAGGAGATGCTGAGAGCATCTTCAGCAGGAGCCCTCAAATCAGAGCCCCTACTTTTGATTTGAGGGTTTCCCTTATTTTTAAGCGCCCTATTTTTTGAGTTAAACTCCAGCAGAAGCTCTCAAATCAGGGCCCTCAAATTCATTCCAACTGAGAATGACATGTAGGGCCCACTCTTCATTCTCTACCCTCGCTCTCGCGGCCGGGAAGAAGCGAGACGAGGAGGGCGCGCCGGGAAGAAGGAGGCCCCGCAGGGCCGGGCCGAGGAGGCCGCGCGTCCGTCCCGAGAGGAGCCGCGGAGATCTCGCCGGAGGGGCTTCACGAGAGCGCGCGCGGAAGTGATTCGCGGAAGGACAAGCAAAGCCTCGCTCTCGTCGCCGGATCCGGCGACCTGCACCAGATCCGGCCGCCTCCGCTCCTCCGCCGGATCCGACGACCCGCACCAGATCCGGCGCCTCGCTCTCGCCGCCGGATCCGGCGACCCGCGCGAGATCCGCCGCTTTCGCTGGATCCGTTCGCCGCTGCGCCGCAGCTTGATCCGGCGCGCGACGAAGAGGTCAGCGGGGAAGAGCGGCGGAGAGAGCGGAGGCGGGCGTCGCGAGCGCTGGCGCCGAGGTGACCGCAGGCGCGGCAACGAAGAGGCGCGCGCAGCAGCGAGGCGGCGCGCGCGAGCGCAGCGGAAAGAGGCGCGAGGAGAGCGAGGCGGCGTCGACGAGCAAGCGCGGGAAAGAGGCGGGCGGGAGGAAAGAGAAAGCGGCGGGAAAATGGCAGCGCACGGGCGAGCGGGTAAAACGGTCTCAAGCGTGATTTGGGGCTTGGTCAGAGCCCCGGGAATGAGGGTGGAGGGGATTTGAGGGGCCACTCAAATTTGAGGGCTCTAGTAGGGGCTTTGCTGGAGCTCTGTTTTTACCTCAAGCCCTCAAATTTGGTTTTAGGGGCTCAAGTAGGGGCCCTGCTGGAGATGCTCTGAGAACGGCACAAGGCTGCTGGGCCGAGCCGTTTATGGTGTCCCGAGCGGGTGAGCCCAACCACTCTAAAATTACCATCGGCTTTTCCTTTTTCTTTTTCCGGCCTGTAATCGTCTTAAGACCTATACAACGGTATACACAATAATTATCTATTGTTTATATATGCCTCCATGTTATCTATATACAGTGAAAAAGATAATTCGTAGAATGGATTGACTATATAGTCGTCTGTAATGGCCTCGCACAATTAATAGGTGTGCGCATGTGGATTAGATGGTTACTGCATCAGTTGTTCGAGTGATCTTGTTGGTTTGAGTCGAGTGCTTCTTGATAACTAGAGTAGTACAACACAGTAAAGTATTGGTCTAATCGCATAAAGCCCTGTTTCATACAACCCTGCTCTCAACTTCTCGTTCGGATCTTGTGGAGCTGCACTAAACAGTCAGCTTTTCAAAATGACCTTATTCTGATTCTCGCAAGGAGCAGAATAGAAAATAAAACTAGAAACGAGAAGCACCCTTCGGTGGGTTCTGGTAAGGAGATGTCCGGCCGAAAACAAACTTGCACATTGAAGTTCCTCAAAATTACCCCAATTGCCACTCACTTACCCCTTCACCCTTCCCTATCCCAATCGTTCACCCCTTCGGCCTCTTGTCTTGAGCCGTGTCTTTTGTGCGTAGGTTTAACAACCAGTTTTAACATAACAAGCGAGAGAGCCCAAAATTACCTTACATCCCAAAAACTTCCCCAGGTGGCCTGAGCGCAGCTGAGACCTAAAACCACTCATCCTCTTGGAAGAACAGCTCCTCAGAAACACCATCTTCTGCTTGAAAATCTTGATTTCCAGATCTTCTGTTTTGTTGTTTAGCAAGTCATGAGTACAACCGTACCCAGCAAGTTACAAGGGTAAACCCTAATTTACTACTTGGAAGGATAATCAAGGACGGGAATATACTGGTTTTATTACATTGAGTGGGTGCAGTTTTATTTGCAAACAAATAAAATTAAAACATTTGCTCCTTAAAATCAAGGGGCTTTGTTATCTGATAAAGTTTCACCATTAATCATATTAACAACATCATAAGCTCTACTTATGTCTCGTTGTTGGAATCACCCAATTAACACAACTTCATTAACCGGAAGTACGGCGTATTCGAATACTATTAATTCACTCTGCAAAGTTGCTCAACTTTACCCACACGATTCCTTAACCCTCATAACTGAGTTAAGAAAGCCAGGTCGTTTCACTGCTCAATTCTTTATATCGGCTCTACCCGGTAGCGTCACTCAATTAGGCACACAATTTATCCCGTTCCACCCGCACGGCCGAACGGGATGGCCAAGCCACGGCCCACGCTACGCGCGCGGCCATAAGGCCCAACGCGCGCGCGCTTGTCTGATGGGTGACGCGTAGTTGGCGCGAATGGCCAGGATGCGCGAGGTGCGGACGGTCGGATGGGAAGGCGGCATCAGAGCCAGCGACCAAGATGCGACCACGTCGCCCCTGCCCCGGTCGTCTTCTACCTCTGGTCTTTCTCTCCGGCGGAAAACAGAGCGCCGTGGATCCTTGCGATTCGGCTTCAACGGTGATCACCGATGGAAAAGGAGGGTACAGGGGTATTCATGGAAGTGAGGGGAACCCATTTTAGGGTTTTGTGAAGCTTGGAGATGGGTTGTGGCAGCTGGCGGCAAGAGAGAAGTTTGCGGGCTTGCAAGCAAAATTAGGGTTTTTCCAGGGGCTCTTTAGCATGGTTGACGGTGGTTTGACCATCTAGGGTTTACAGGAAACACGAGGGTAACTTTGATTTGGTTCGGGGAGCTCCCTATAGGGCTGTCCATGGAGAGGTGTTTTCGGCCGGCGGTAGATTTCATCGGCGGAGCTCCACAGAAATGCTTATGTTAAACCATTGTGTTCGGCATGCAAAGGAGGTGTTATGGCTAAAAGCAATCGAAGTATGGTGGTGAAACGAAGGAGATAGAGTGAGCGGCTTACCGAGCTCAGGGGAGACGATCAGCGGCGAAGCGGTGAGCTTGAGCTGAAATTGACTGTTTGGGAGGGTATGAGGGAGTAGCAGGAGGCATTCTACAGTGCCCATTGGGCTTTATATCTCGCGAATGGCGGTGGCTACAGAGAGGCGATTCGGGAATGCGTCTCTCTCGTGGGAGTGAGGGGATAAGGCAGGCTCTGCTGCTGCGCAGTGGGTAGAGGGGAAGGTGGCGCTGCAGCTCTGCAAAAATTGCTGACACTTTGACTTGGGTGCTCAGGCAGAGAGGGATCCAGAGAGTAGGAGCTGCGGTGGAAGGAGTGAGAGCGAAGGCGGTGGCGCGCGGAGCAAGAGAGAGAAAGGAGAATGAAGCTGACTGGTGGGGCCGCATTGACGGGGAGGTGTGAACGCGCGGGGTGCAGGCGGCCGCAAGCCGGTGGGCAAGAGAGCGACGTGTGCGCCAGCGAACAGGGTAAGGCGGTGGGGAAGCGGCGTCACGCGGGGCGCCAGCACAGGGAGGAGGCGAAAAATCAAAATGGGAAAGCGCATTTTCAGCTGACTTGCCAAATTAGGAAAGGAAAGGAAATTCAAACAAAATTTAAGAAAAGATAAATTTTTTTTTTGAATTTTTCGGGGTGTTTCAACATGAAACACCTGGAGTTGGCGGTGCCGGGCCGGTACAGCAGCGACGCCGAGGAGTGGGTGTACCGTTGTTGGCGCGAGAAGCAGGACAGGTGGATGTGGGGCACCGCCGATGCGCCCATGCCGTTCGTCCCCCAGGGCGTCACCTGCCACGCGGTGCACCCGGACGGGCGCACCATCTTCGTGTCCGTGCAGCGCCAGCATGCCACCTGGGTGGAGCAGGGCACCTTCTCCTTGGACGCGGAGAGCGGCGGTGAGTGGACGAGCCACGGCGACTGGGTGCTGCCGTTCACGGGCCAGGCCTTCTTCGACAGCCAGCTCGACGCGTGGGTCGGGCTGGACGAGCGCGGCGACATCTGCGCCTGCGACTGCGTGTCGCGCGGCGCCGCCGGGGCGGAAGGTCGCGAAGGCGACTGTGCTCCGCGAGGCCGCGCTGGCGTACATGGACGACGGCAGGTTCTGCGTCGTGGAGCGCGAGGGGGTGAAGGCGAGGCGCTGCTTGGGCGACGGCGACAAGTGCGTGCTCCACGTCACCACGTTCGGGGTCAGGTACGGCAAGCATGGGGACCTGACGACCACGGCTCGCCGCGCCTCCCGCTCCTACGCCGTGTCCAGGCACGACGAATCTTTCCGAGCGCAGGCATTCTTCGTCTAACTCGTTAGCTCAACGTTTATATATTCATTCATGGAACTGTAAACTGTAGCAAACTAGAATAGTACTGTGGTAAAATAGGTTACATGAAGATGTACAAAAATGAATCTTTCCCTTGGCAGCTAGCTAACCTGTGTAGCGGTGAATGAAATGAAATCATTCCCTTGTCACATGCGACGTGAAATGCAAGGCTGATCATCATGCAATTGCATGACTCGCTGGAATTGGTGGCACCGTCAGCTCCACACGCGATGGCTTGTAGCGATGGATGTCCAATTGCAGCCAAACAAAGCGAGACGTACAGCTGCATAACTTGCCGGGCAAATCTTAGCTTGCTCATGCCATGATACAGATGCACTTATCTCGCTATCTGTTGCCTACTCTCGTCAGTTGTCAATGCAGAGGAATGCAGAGGATGCCATGATCCTAGCTAGCTCTACTTATTTCAGTATATCGATCCGTCAACTGACAGATTGTTAGGCAGCGTGTTGTGAGCTGCATCTGCTGTGCGGTGCTTGCAGGAAGTTTCCTCCATTCCCACGCATGCCCCCAATCAGGCCTCACAAATCCTCGAGTAATTGATTAACGAACGAACCATCGAGCAATCATGTATACTAAGTACTCTCTCTCTCTCTCTCTCTCTCTCTCTCTCAGTTGTATGATGTCGCAGATGGAGTATTATTAACTACAAGGAGTTGGATCATTAGCTAGGCATGGCAACTATATATCCACCCTACCTAATTGACGACGCGTTCACGATTAAACAAAAGCGGCTGCCTTTCTTCATCGATTCCTGCGATTCTTTCCACTCGCTTTCCAGTTCAAGTCTGTCTACCTTTGCATTGCAGCTTGCACGGTCCTGAATTCCTCCCTTCTCTTGTGGCTCCCAGGCCCAGCCAGGGGAAACGGCTTCTCTGTTTTCTTCTATGTATTCCTCTTGTGTTTTCGTTGACGTAGCAAACATCTAAAGTATCCGCGTTCAGCCAGGGGACACAAGAAGATTGTTTGTACCACTAGGATGGAAGTAATTAATGATTAACTTGGGATGGTTAATTTGCTAACCAATCAAGCATGCACTAGTGAAATTCCAACATTGGAGACAGGAAACGCATGCCTGTAAAGTGCAAACACATATGGCCTGGACAGCCACAATGCAAGCACATCGCTAGCTAGTACTACTACTTTACTAATCTTTGCTTTGTGCTTTGCTTTAGGGGTACTAACATCAGCTATTTCTTTTTTGCGGTGAGCCCCCTCATCTTTCCCTAAATCCCACTTCCCTCCTCGCCAAACCTCCCCATTTCACCAGCAGCTAATTCTATAAGGAGAGTCGTCCTCTCTGTTTTCCTTCTCGGTTGCTCGTCTCCTCTCACTCGATCCTCCCACCGCAAGAATCCCTAAATCCCAATTCGTGGCCTCCCCATTGCTCCGGTCTGCCCCGGCCGCCCAATCTCAGATCCGAATCCCGGCCGGCGTCGCCGTTGCCTCCGTCCTGACATTTTCCGCGCGAGAAATGGTGGCCTCTAGGTGGGTTCTTGGGAGCTAAGGTGGTAGGTAGAGGTAGGTAGGACCGAGGCAGGCGGCGGTGATGGCGAGCGCCGCGAGGGAGAGGCGGTTGCCGCCGGCGCTGCCCCTGGCCACGCTGATCGGCCGCGAGCTCCGCGCCGGAGGCTCCGAGCGCCCGGCCCTGCGCTTCGGCCACGCCGGCTTTGCTAAGCGCGGCGAGGACTACTTCCTCGTCAAGCCCGACTGCCTCCGCGTCCCTGGAGACCCCTCCACAGCCTTCTCCGTCTTCGCTGTATGCCTCCTCCTTAGACTTCTCCGTCGTCGTAAATTTGTTGATTTGGTGATGCGATGCGTTCTTGGTTCGATGGATCTGCGGTTGTTTCGGTAGGTGTTCGACGGGCACAATGGGGTCTCGGCGGCGGTGTTCAGCAAGGAGCATTTGCTGGAGCAAGTGATGAGCGCGCTGCCGCCGGACATCGGCCGCGAGGACTGGTTGCAGGCGCTGCCGCGCGCGCTCGTCGCCGGCTTTGTCAAGACCGACATCGACTTCCAGCGCAAGGGTGAGGCGGATCATATGCAATGGCGATTTCAGAGCACGCCTATTGAGCTTGCAGCTAAACATCACACTCGCTATGTTAACTCAGGAGAGGTGTCGGGGACGACGGCAACGCTGGTGGTCGTCGATGGGTTCACCGTCACGGTGGCGTCGGTGGGGGATTCCCGGTGCATCCTGGACACGCAGGGCGGCGAGGTGCAGCTGCTGACCGTGGACCACCGGCTGGAGGAGAATGTCGAGGAGCGGGAGCGCGTCACAGCGAGCGGTGGGGAGGTCGGCCGGCTGAATCTCTTCGGTGGGCAGGAGGTAGCAATTCTCTTTGCAGTGAACTAGTGAAGAGTTTCACTGGTAAGCAATTTGATGATGCATTGTTGTGTGGATGTTTTTGTCTTAGGTCGGTCCTCTCCGGTGCTGGCCAGGTGGCCTGTGCCTCTCAAGATCCATCGGGGACATGGATGTTGGGGAGTTCATCGTGCCGATTCCACATGTCAAGCAAGTGAAGGTGGGTAGGAATTACAAAATGCACGCGATTTGTAGTTTCTTTTGCTGTCATGCATCTTAGGCTGAGACGTGAAAGTTGTCTCTTTCTGTTCGGTAATTTCAGCTCTCAAATGTCGGAGGGAGGCTGATAATAGCATCAGATGGCATATGGGATGCACTATCCAATGAAGCAGCGGCAAAGGCATGCCGAGGATTGCCTGCTGAACTGGCTGCAAAGCTTGTAGTTAAGGTAATTCTCTAGGTAGCTGTAGCCTGTATTACCTAGATGCTCCATGCCTGTCATATGCTTGACTCAATCGCCAATTTTTACATCCATTTTTATTTATGCAGCAAGCTTTGAAAAAAAGTGGGCTGAAAGATGACACCACTTGTGTGGTGGTTGACATCGTCCCATCCGATCACCGTATGACTTCGCCACAACTGTCCCCAAAGAGAAACCAGAACAAGTTCAGGTCTCTTCTTTTTGGTAGAAGGTCGCACAGTTCAATTGGAAAGCTTGGAGGCAAGTCTGCCTCTTTTGGCTCTGTGGAGGAGTTATTTGAAGAAGGCTCTGCAATGTTGGAAGAAAGGTATGTTCTAATTCCTGTTGCAATGATCCATCGCATACTTATTAATTGCTTTATCATAGTTCAGTATGTTTTCTTATTTATTAAGCTATTTTATACATCAGCGAGTTTTGATTGAACATCTATCATGCCTATTGCCTAAATGGTCACATAAGCCTATTGCCTAAATGATCACTTATCTTTGGTGTTAAGATTAGCAGGTTTTCTTGTTAATTTCTTAGAGCATTTGGAGAGCCTGTTGTATCTCTCATGGGATTATGTAGCTCTTTTATGTCCTTTTTTATAAAGTGCCTATTCTAATTTTTGGTCACTCTGTTTGTGATGAGAACCCACTAAACCTCTTACCACCTGCATTCGTGTGCACGATTATTCTTGTTTTGTATGCTTCTAGTTTCAGTTTTCAACCATGCATTTACACCTGCTGTTATTGAACTATTTCATTGGTTCAGAACATTTCTTATAGTAACTCTGGAATCTCGATAGAGTAAACAGTGCAGTACAAATTTAGTTTGACATTTCTTAGTGATCCATCTATAATTGGTGCCCCAAGATAGTGAATCATGATTCTCTTTTGACTACTCTTCTGCTCTTTTCCTGCAAAATTCCATTTCTCAAATTTCTTTGAATAGCTGTTGGCATAGGGTATTTCTATGACTACGATTATTAGTTGAAGCTTATGTTGACATGCGGCATCACTTCTGTTTCAGATTTCAGAGCATTTTAGGTCAAAGATTATAAAATGTAGACGAATCAAATGTAATAATTTAATCAAGAAGTGTCAAACTTGAGCACAGATTGTGTGCCACATTCTATTTATAACAATATAACCTTTAGCTAATAAGAATGTTTAGCGGAAATTCCATGCTGTGTGCCATGATGCTGGGCAGCATTTTGTCCTCCATGCTTTGCTCCTGCTCGAAGGATTTTATAGTACAAGATAAAAACAATCTCTGTTTTTTTTTGCATTTTGCATCTGCCTTCCTGGAGGTTGTACGTCATACCTACATTTCAGTTTCTTTTCTCTAGAAGGCACATATTATTTCTCCTGGAAGCCTGGAATAAACAAACTGCATGTTGAATGGTGGTTTGGATTTAAGAAACTCTTCTGAAAATTTTGTGGTTATTGTTCAAGCTATGTCAACACCTACTTCTGATTAATGTTGTGCTTTTTGTTAAGAAAAGCTAACCCATAATTACTTCTCCATCTGCTCATACGAGGCCATTAACAACCAAGCCTTGCTCTTGCAGGTTGGGTAGGAATTTGTCCTTGAAAGCAGCTTCACGACCTTTTCGTTGTGCAATCTGCCAAGTGGACCAAGAACCATTTGAAGGTTTGATGGCAGAGAATGGAGGTAGTTCCTGCTTGTCCCCATACGAGACATGGGGAGGTCCGTATCTTTGTTTGGATTGTCGAAAAAAGAAAGATGCAATGGAAGGTAAAAGATCTAGCCGCTCAACAGCTTGCAGGTGAAACAGAGCAGGACTCCGGTTATGTCTGCTTCTTGGTGTAAAAACTAAAGAGATGATAATAAGCTGCTGGATTCAAGTACTATTATTTGCTGAAACTAACTGCATTCTCGGCCTGGTACAAACCACAGTTGGCTGCTAACCAGTTTGTTGTCTACCTAGAACCCTGGTGGAAAAGTTTTATATGCTTGAGGAAATAGCTCACATAACTCTGAGCTTGTAGTTTTTGGTGTACCCTCCAGTGTGTATTGTGCAGAGAGAAATAACTTGCCTAATGTTGCTTGTGTATCGTTCTTTGGAAAAGCTATGAGGGGGCTCTTTGTATTAATCGTGGGATTTTATTTTTGCTGTAATCAGAGTATGAAACATGTACTTGTGTCCAAAACGCGTGTAATCACCGGTTCTTACTGAGTTGGCTTTCAAGTATGTTTTTTCTCCTTGGCTGTTGAAGATATAAGTTGGGTAGTGTACTGTGAAGTGTCTACCTGGAGATTGTGAGTTCCTTCTGCTATATTTTTCATGACTTCTGCAAGGAGGGAAGGTTGAATGGTAGATAGAGGGAGGAATCCATCCTTCATAGTAGATCGAATTACTTGTGTTTGCTAATTGTAATGGCTAAGCCAAGTGATGATCAATACAAATTCAGTAGTCTTACATATGAGTTCCTCTCGCTCTTGCATGATCTTGCAAGGGAGAAAAAGATGCAGCTGCATATTTTAGTTTGAAACATGTAATTTTACCCTCTCTTTTTTTCAGGCGTCATTTCCATCGATAAATTGTGGTACCTTGCCTCAAATCCTTTCATTCCTTACCCCTTCACAGAAGCACAGCTCCCCTTTATCTAGTGCTGCTACTGAGCAACTCTTTTTTTCCCCTGTATAAATTATAATTAACAAAGAACAAAACATATGGGCAACATATCTGATGCACAAGAGCTATTTTGTAGACATATGTATAAACTCCATCTCGGCCATCTGATGGGAGATAGGCAGACCAGATGCAGTGCCCCCTCCTCACTTATGCGACTTTACATTTTGCCCCCCGCGCAACACTAAAGTTTTGCAAAAAAAAACCCCCTTGCAGTCGTCCTCCTCTCCAGCCTAGCCATTCTCCATCGAGCCCCTCCACCTCCAAATCGACCATCTTCCTTCCTCTCCACGGCAGCTATGACTCCAGCTTGCGTGGCGCGGTGGCATCTCTAGCTTCAATGGCGGCGGCAACTGGCTTCAGATGCTCTTAGCATGGTGAGATCCTTTGTGTGACTTGCACTACAACTAGAGGGAAGCGCACACGGTAATGGGATTGAACGGCTCGGCTTGTGCTAGGCCGTGGCTCAATCTGATGCAAAGAGGCATGTGGCGGCGGCTATCTTCGGAGCGTCAGATACATTCAGTGACATCCATGACGGCAGCAATGATTTTGCGGACGACATCTCTCTTACAAAAAAAAAAGTAATTACAGTAAACTGTGAATATAAATATTGGCACATGGTTATTTTTATATACTTTAATGTTCTTAATGTAGTTGTTAAGAAATAAGAACATGACTAGCTTAAGTAGTTTCTGGAAGAATTTGTGGATAATTGTTTATTTTTTCCCGTCTTGGCGTATATTATTGCTGTAAGGTCTCTTTGCAATACTAACATGTCATTTCAAAATAGATCTTATAGCAATAATATATGCCAAGATGAGAAAAAAAGAACAAATTATTCATAAATTTTTCTAGAAAGTAGTCAAACTGCTCATGTTACTTCTCAACAAGTACAAGAGGAACATTAAAATACTGCACAGAGCTTCAAAGAGTATAAAGCAAATCACACACTGGAGTTTGTGATTTTACTTCATGCCCTTTGAAATCTAAGTGTACAGTGTTTTAATGTTCCTCTTATACAAGTACTACTCCAACTCACAATGCTTTAAGGGAAGTTTATTTTGCATCTCTAATGAACTGCTCACTACTGGTATTAGTATTTTCATAACTTCAGCCTTTGTGATGGTACTAGACAATCGACAATGACTGGGATGGAAGGATATGTGCTAAGCTAATCTTTCTTTAGAGCTGTCATCTTTGCATCGATTTGCCCAATTAAAATCAAGCTCCACAAATTTAACTATGCCAACCCTTATTTTACTTGACTAATGAGATAACTTCCAGGGTTCCTTTTATTGGTCCAAACCCTAGATCCAAATCCCAGGACAAACTACTCACGGCTAACTCATAAGCACATAGAAAAAAGCAAAATTTATAAGTGTGAGGGAGAGCTTACTCATTAGACTAGTCTTTTAGGGAGATAAAACCCAATACCATGTATAAGATTGTTACTATAGGGCTTACATGTGACTTTAGTCTATTTGGAGATACATTTTAAGTAAAACTCTATTTTATCTTGGGTTTTGCTATCACCTCGTTTTTGTCAAACCTATGTCGATTTTGTAAGCAATTTGGCAAATTTCGAGATGTGTGCGTGATTCCGATCTGGACTTAGGGCCTGTTTGTTTCAGCTGTAGATTCTGAGAAGTAGCTGGTGCGTATCCAGCTAGTCAGAATCTGGAGAAGCTGGATAACCCCAGCTTCTGGCTACTAGTTCATTTTCGGATTTCGCAGCCGGCTACTTAGAATCGGATGAAAATCTGGATTCACAGTGGGTGAGGGAGCGCGCGCGGCTGGGCGGGCGAGGAGAGCGGCGCGGCGAGGGAGCGGCCGGCGGCCTGCAGCGGGCCAGCGAGGGAGGAAGAAGAAAGAAGGGCAAAAGAGTCATTTCGCGTAGAGAAAAAGGGCTGGAAAATGAAAATGAAATTAAAATGGGGAAAAATACCATATTTTCAAGAATATGCCCAACTCGGTCCTATATTTACAAGTGCAAATAACTTGGTCCTGTTTTGCTAAAGCAGTCTCAACTTGGTCCTATATATTCAATTTTCCCGAATATAAACTGTCCAATACATTGACAGACACATGTCAGCCTGCTTCGATCCCAACGACCATCTATTTTGTCGTGTGACTCTCCGTACACCTCGGCGCCTTCCGAGCTAGTCCATCGTCCATGAATAGCAACCTCCTGTTTTGCACTCCTCTCGCGCTCTCTTCATGTACAGCCTCGATCGCCATATATATACACACACGTAGCTCACCTAGCTCGATCGCCCTCTCCGATTAACATATATACACACGTACAAATTAGTGGCTAATTTGATACAAAAATGAGCAAAGGTGCTATAATCGGCGCGTCGACCGTCCTTGTGGTGGCGGTCGTCGCTGCCGTCTGCGTCGTGTCCTTCAAGAGCAATGGCGGCAGCAACGGAGGCGACGACGGTGAGCTCTCGACGTCGGTGAAGTCTGTGAAGGCCTTCTGCCAGCCCACGGACTACCAGCAGACGTGCGAGGCCGAGCTGACCAAGGCGGCTGGCAACGCCAGCTCGCCGACGGAGCTCGCCAAGGCCATCTTCAAGGTGACCTCGGAGAAGATCTCCAAGGCGATCAGCGAGTCCGAGACGCTCAACGACCTCAAGAACGACAAGCGCACGTCGGGCGCGCTGCAGAACTGCAAGGAGCTGCTCGAGTACGCGGTGGACGACCTCAGGACGTCCTTCGAGAAGCTCGGCGGCTTCGAGATGACCAACTTCAACAAGGCCGTCGACGACCTCAAGACGTGGCTCAGCGCGGCGCTCACGTACCAGGAGACGTGCCTCGACGGCTTCATGAACACCACCACCGACGCCGCGGCCAAGATGCGCAGCGCGCTCAACAGCTCGCAGGAGCTCACCGAGGACATCCTGGCCGTCGTGGACGAGTTCTCGGCGACGCTCGGGAGCCTGAGCATCGGCAGGCGCCTGCTCGGGGAGGACGACATGCCGGTGTGGATGCCGCTGGAGAGGAGGCACCTGCTGGAGGCCGGCCCGGAGGCGCCGGAGTTCAAACCGAACGTGACGGTGGCGGCCGACGGCAGCGGCGACTTCAAGACCATCAACGAGGCGCTGGCCAAGGTGCCGCCCAAGAGCGCGGAGACGTACGTGATGTACGTGAAGGCCGGCACGTACAAGGAGTACGTGTCGGTGCCCCGCACCGTGACGAACCTCGTCATGATCGGCGACGGCGCCTCCAAGACCATCATCACCGGCAACAAGAACTTCATGATGAACCTCACCACAAAGGACACGGCCACCATGGGTGAGCTAGCTAGTTATAAGCACATTAATTATGAATTGCGTACGGTTGCATGCATAGAGAGGCCACCACACAACAGGATGGTTGATTGATTGATAAAAAAAAAAGAGGAAGGGAATAATTAATGGTTGCATGCATACGGGTGCATGCAGAGGCCATCGGGAACGGCTTCTTCATGAAGGGCATCACGGTGGAGAACACGGCCGGCGCGGCGAACCACCAGGCGGTGGCGTTGCGCGTGCAGAGCGACCAGGCGGTGTTCTACCAGTGCACGTTCGACGGGTTTCAGGACACGCTGTACACGCACGCGCAGCGGCAGTTCTTCCGCGACTGCACCATCTCGGGCACCATCGACTTCATCTTCGGCAACTCGCAGGTGGTGATCCAGAACTGCCTGATCCAGCCGCGCAAGCCCATGGACAACCAGGTGAACATCATCACGGCGCAGGGGCGGCGCGAGAAGCGGTCCGTGGGCGGCACGGTGCTGCACAACTGCACGGTGGCGCCGCACCCGGACTTCGAGGCCTACACGGGCAAGATCAGCACCTACCTGGCGCGGCCGTGGAAGGAGTACTCGCGGACGCTCTACATCCAGAACGAGCTGGGCGCGCTCATCAACCCCACCGGCTGGCTCGAGTGGAACGGCGACTTCGGCCTCGAGACGCTCTTCTACGCCGAGGTGGACAACCGCGGCCCCGGCGCCGACACCAGCAAGCGCGCCAAGTGGGGCGGCATCAAGACCGTCTCCTACGAGGAGGCGCAGAAGGAGTTCACCGTCGAGGCCTTCATCCAGGGCCAGCAGTTCATCCCCAAGTTCGGCGTGCCCTTCATCCCAGGGCTTCTGCCGCAGGAGCAGCAAGGCAGGACGCACTGATCCATCCATCCATCCATAACTAGCTGCATGCATGCCTCCTGCTGCTGCTTAAGCCTTAACTCTGCATGCATGTATCCCCATAATTATTACGTACGTTTCTCTCTTTGCTTAACTATTAGTTGATGATTGGCTCATGATCGAGGATATATGCATGTTGTAATTGTTCAAATATGCGCGGATTCTATACTCTATTTATTGTTGCAATTAACAAGAGTTCAACCTCTCTACTTGTATTGAACAAATAAGGATAGCTTCAAGCGACAAATAAGCAGCTGAATTAACAAGAACATGCACAAAGTGACATGGCAATTTACGTGGAAAATCTCCTCAATATGAGGAGTAAAAACCACGAGGCTTACATAGTCCACTCCTAAATCTTCCACTATAATCAACAATACGTACAATGAATCTTCTCCAGAATATCTAGAGGTACATCACAGAAATAACAACATCATTAAGATATAATCTTGGTATCTTCATCAACAACCACTCACAATTGACAAGAGCTACACTATCAGTCAAGCAAAGAAAACACATATTCTGTTTCTTTCAGTTATCAGTTCATATCTTGCAAACTACAGATCCAACCCATGTGAAATTTTGTAGAAATGTGGATCCACGAGTCCATAACAAGGTATCAAAATTTCAGCCAAATCGAATATCATTTGCACCCCCAAACAGATCATCTACCAAAACTGTATAGTGTTGAATATGCTGCAACTCAAACTGAAAATACTGCTCTAAAATCTGATATTCTTCTATTCCAATCTTCAATCCAACCATACAAATTGAAAAGCATCAAGTCAAAAACACACTGACCAAGTTTGAGCTTGATCCGATGACATTTGATACTCCGATCGATGCCTTGATTAAGACTATACAGGATCACTCGAGCTGTAAAAGATCTCCCATTCTTCTTTTCCCTCTCATCTCTTTCTTTGTTGTATGGGTGTATGTTGTTCTTCCTTCATTAGCCCCCCTCTTTTCAGCAGCTGAAGGAAGGGGCCATGGTTTTCTTCCCCTCACTAAGAAGGAGGCATCTCAACCGTTAGTTAAAAGAGCAATCAACAGTTCACAAACTTCCAAGTTTATGGGGCTGATTTTTAGGTTTCTCCTCCATGTGGAGGGACTCCAGCCCAACAAACTCCCCCTCCCGACATCATGGGGGGTTTTTACCACCTGCTTCAACCATGTCAGCAAACTAGTGGCATACCTTGAGCTTCTCCCTTGTCATCACCTAGGTCAACATATCAGTACCATTGTCGTCAGTGTGAACTTTCTCAAGCTGCATTTGCTTATAATTCAACACATCTTGGATCCAATGGTAACGAACATCAATATACTTTGACCTTGAGTGGAAACTTGAATTCTTACTCAAATGGATGGCATTTCGATTATCACAAAACAACATATACTTGTTTTGATCAAAACCAAGCTCACAAACCAACCTTTCAGCCATAATAGATCCTTGCTCACCTCTGTCGTGGCAATGAATTCAGCTTCAGTTGTAAACAATGCCACATATTTCTGTAACTTATTTCTCCATGACATAGCTCCACCTGAATATGTAATCAAATACACTGAAGTAGATTTTCTACTATCAACATCTTCAGCCATATCTATATCCGTATATGCAACTAACACAATCTCTCTTTTTTGAAAGCAAAGCTTCATCTTTGTGGTACCCTAGAGATATCTCATGATCCACTTCAATGCGGCTTTACAGGATTTGATATAAATCTACTCACTGTACTAACTGCATAAGTAATATCTGGCCTTGTACACACCATAGTATCTCATCAAAGTCAATTTCTTTCCTCTACCCAAACCCTTTTCACAACTAGCCTTGCCTTGTATCTTAGATGTAATATGTGCTCTTCTTACTTAATTCTGTAGAGTCACTTATTTTTCAATGTCTTTTTGCCCTTTAACAACTTCACCAGCTCATATGTATGATTTTTATGTAAGGAATCTATCTTCTCTTATATAGCCTTTATCCATTCCTTTTTGTGCTCATCTTCAATTGCTTCTGTAAAGCACTCAGATTCTAAACCATAAGAAAATAACACCACATAATTATCTCATAATTATCTGAGGAATGTGTTGTTCTCCCTTTACCAATCTCCTCTTTTCAGCAGCTGAAGAAAGGGGGTCAGAGTTTCTTTCCCTCATCAAGGAAGAGGCATTTCAACCATTAATCAAGAGAGCAATCAATGGTTCACAAGTTTTCAAGTTTATGGGCTGACTTTTGGGTTTCTTCTCTACGTGGAAGGAGTCCAGCCTTATACTATTCTGGTATGAAATGCTAGATTATTTATGCGCGTTTCATTCTAATCGCCGAATCATGGGCACAATGAGAATGGAGATTTTTACGAGGAAAATGCATGGAATAGGATAAGTCTAAAGTCTGCTTCGCTGACACAAGATCTGTTCGTAGTACGCTGGTTGAACTGAACCATACATGATACATGGGCGTGCATGCAGTTCGATCATGCATCGATGATGAAGCCATGCCGCTAGCTACCACCAATCCACCATTGTAATGCAGCGCTAATCTTCCGTGTCAGATAATTAAGCTTCACGACACAACTGGATACTGAAGCATGTGTTTGTTGATAAATCATGGTGTGGGAACATGGGAGCAGAACCACTCTACTCCCTGATCCAACAAACAAATTAAATCGTACTTAAACATTGCGTCATGCATGGACGTATACGAAGTTCCAACTCTTGCTTCGATGGTTAATTTAGAGGTCAATCAAGCCAAGAAATACGAGGGAATAATGGCTGCAGAATTCGACTAGCCTTAAAACATAAAGATCAATGATTAATTTAACCTCCATTGCGCATCCAAACTCATATATACAAGGAAAAGAGTAAGCTTGGTGGGCACTAGAGTGATACTGTATCTACTCTATGTGGTACGTCTTAATAGAAACGTGACGCTGAAATATTCACAGTAACTTTACAGATGAAGCAAATAAGCTTGTAACTTCAGGATCACTAGCATATTGATGGATGAAAGATAGCGTCAAGACATCTCGGAAGGCTTTTGGCATATTTAACTCAGCTCCAAAAATCTATACTAATTGTTAAACATGGTTTATTCGACAAAGCTAGTGCCAACTGCATGGGGGAAACTAGTTTAGTGTCTGTTCATATTGGCTATGCCTTCTAGCTGCGGCTAATGAATAGTAGTTTATTATGTAAGAAACACGGTGCAACAAAAAGTTATTACAACATTCGGACCATCATCTGACTTACGGAATTGTGATATAATAAAATACAAGTATATTACAATATGTAAAAATAAAAAGTAGTGACAATAATAACGGCTTATAGAAGTTAAGACGTTCGTATTTGATTATGCTTCAAAAGCCAGAAGTAACGGGCCCTTAATCTAGTTGATGTCCAGTAGGGTTTTGAAGCTACCATCTGGTTAGCACAATCAAATCCAACCAAAGAGGTGATAAATAAACCGAAATTTCACATGGCGTGCTACCAACGCACGTAGTACATTGCAGAAGGGTTAGCGGGGGTGGAGATCGAGAGACCGGAGAGGTGTCCGGGACGAGGGCATCGCGGTTGCGAATCGTAAGGAGGCGGGGGCGACGGCACAGCCCTCGCAGCGGAGGCCTCGCGCTTGCCGGCCATCACAAGCCGCGCGGCGTGCACTAGCTAGGGTTCCAGGGGGTTGATCGACGAGGATGCCGGCGCGGAGGAAGCCGAGACTGCAGGGAGAGAATGACCTTGTGGACGGCGGAGCTAAGCGGTGGGGGGAGTCGACGAGGAGTGGAGTGGAGATCGGCAGCGGCGAGGGGGGGCTTGCTGGCACGGCCCGTCAGACCCCGATAGTTTGGCCCACCCATTATGGGCTGTACGGCTGGGCGAGCCCATAAACCTGGTAGTATATACAATATTCCCTTGTATTTCGGACGTATTTTTTTGGCTTCAGAAATTGCTAATGGTGTCATCTCAAACAAAACAAAACAAAAAAAATCTGTTGAAAATAAGAAGGAACAAAAGGACGTCGATAAGGTTATTGCCAGAAGAGGACACCTCAACGCCGGCTGCAACTAGCATTTTAAGTATTTATTTATTTATTAGACGGCCAACCAAACGATCACGTCGTCAGCAATTGTATATTTTGCAATGGACGTCGTTAGGCGTCAATTGTATAATGCCGTCCTGGAGCACTTCAAAGAATCTCATCTTTCTTTTGGCAGACTATAAAGGATCTCATATGATTCGGCGATTGTCTGCATGCGGACGCCAGCACTTACCTTTGGACTCACACTCACCAACTAGTGTCACTTCTGATGTCTAGGGGCAGTATCAGTATGAAACGGTTTTTACTTTCCGCTTCTAGATTTTAGAAGCTGTAAATTGTATCAAACGTCTGGCTATAAGAAATGGCTTTTGAAAGCGACTTCAATTAGATTGAATATACCGTACGTCTACTCTCGGTCACACGTGCCCCACCACCCCCTACAGCACCATCCCTCTCCCCATGAGCCTCAACGGTGGCACGGAGACCAAGGAACTGATGCGGATGGACTCAATGGTGAGTTGGAACTAGTGTCGGCGAGGAATGAACGAAAGATCTTGGAGCGCACGAAAAGCTCGTTGGTGATGGTGAAGGCGAGGAGTCATACTTGCGCACAAAGGGGAGAGGAGATTAGCGCCCTAGGGTTTGGGGGATTGGGGATTAGCATAGGAGATTCGAGGAGAAAGATGGGACTTATGTACGTGGGAGTGAGGCTTGGACATGAGGATGAGAGGAGGCGGAAGGCGTCGCAGATGGCACTGTTGCTGTCAGAGAGAGATTGTGTGCGGTTATTAGGAATGAGCACACGTTTTAACCACCTTGCCAGATGATCTCACGATGAAGTAGGTCATCGTAAACAAGCTAATTGAAGTAAGATCTACGACCACGAGGTAGTCGTAAGATATCTTACGACTATGTGATCGTAGAAAGATTTACGATTGAGTGGTTATAGAAAAACTTACGACCAATAGATAGTCGTAGGAAGACTCATGCCCAATAGGTAGTCGTATTAAGACTTACGACTACCTTGGAAAATTTCTCTCTTGTCATTAAGAGGTATATTTGGAGAATATAATGACGTAATAATTAGAGAATTGTTGTATCCTTATCATCTAGCCCCCAACTTCAAGTGAATTCAACTTACTTGAGAAAACGAGATTGTAGACAAAACAGTAGTCGAACGCAAGGCCTTTTCGACCCTCATAGACCAAAAAACGAGCTTGGACAATAAGGTAAATTCGCTTGAGTTATAAAGACAGACTTTAAATAGAGAAATTACTGAATTCCAATTGATTTTCGCCGATCTGTCCGCCGGATCAGTTCTCGATATAATCGTTCAGTTCCCAAGATGGATAGCTCACACGATTATAGAAGTTTACCTTAGGATAACTTTTGGCTTCTTTACTTTTCCCTTCTGCTCCAATCTGTTTCGAGCTTTCTATCGTCGATCAAGTTGTCTGTTTTCCTTCAATCTCTTCCAAATCCAAACCAATAACTTGGTAAAATGACTAAGCTTTCATCCAATTGCTCGGTCTCGGAGATAGATGCTGTAAAATTGAGGGTATTGGAGGATGTTGAGAAGATTCTTCCATAAAAATTCGTGAGATGGATCAAAGCCGCCGGACAAAACTGGCCATCGGAAGAGATTGGGCAAATCCTGGTGTTCTAGACGTATTGTGAGTATGGCATTCGCCTTCCAGCTCATCCCTTTCTTACAATCATAGTCGAATACTTTGGAGTTGAATTAGTGAACTAGGTTCCTAATTCGATCACGATGTTGAGCATATTCGTGTACCTGTGTGAGGTGTATTTAGGGATTCCTGTGGATCACGAACTCTTTTGTTATTATTACGAAATGAGTCGGTAGACCGAAATTGCCGGATCTGTGGTCTGAAGCTCCATGACGGTAGGATAGAATTGTACATCCTGATGTACACTTGGTCTTCATGGCCGTACTGGAAGAAGAAGTGATTGTACTGGAAGACAACCAGTGAAGACATCCTTTTCTTTATAGGGAACGGTGATGAGAAGAACACCTCCTAAAACGCGGTCCCAAAGGATCTTACTTGGATAGCCCCCTACATCTTAGCTATCAAAGAATTGAGGAACAAAGGGTTTACCAACTGGTATGTAGTAAAAGATTTCATCACTCCTAGTATTAGACCCCTGAAGCGATGAGCTCATCCTATATAGATGTACTCGGGAGCTAAAGATATGATCAGAGACTACAAAAATGGTAAATAATAATTGTACTTGTACTTATATTGAAGTTTCTGAGCTCTATGTATTAATTGTTTTATCTATATACATATATCTCGATACGGAGGAAATTGACTTGCGAGAAAGGACCACCACCTGATATCTGAAGCCGCCGGGGAAAACGACAAGCCGAAGCCGGCTGCTTCCCCTACAAAATGACAGGAGCGCGGTTCCTCCCCACATCGCTCTCCCAGGCCGGCTCCGACCACCGCCCACGTCCGCATCGCTGATCACTCGCTCCACCCCCGCCCAAGTCGCAACCACCACTCCCTCCCCACTGCATCGCATGCTGCTCTCCCTTTCCCATCCCCTGCTCCTCCGACTCCCCTCCCGGACGACCCCTCGCCCCGCCGCCGCTCGTCGCGCGCTCACCTCTGTCACTACCCTAGGGCTCGCGTCGCCGGCGCGAGGCGTCGCTCCTCCGCTCCGCCTCCGTGCTGTTGTCTCCGAGCAGGAGGTGGTGATGGAGGCGGGGCCAGCGGAGGAGAGGCCGCTCCGGGTCGGGCTCGTGTGCGGCGGGCCCTCCGCCGAGAGGGGCATCTCGCTCAACTCCGCGCGCTCGGTGCTCGATCACATTCAGGTCAGCGTTCATTTCGTTTCGCTTCGGTTGCTGTTTCGCTTTGAGCATATGGGGTGAATTTGGAATTGGACTGGGGTTTGACTTAAGCCGTGATGATTTACTACTTGCGTGTGAGGTTCGGGTCAACCCTCGGTCAGCGCGTGCAGGACAGGGCTTGTTCTTTTTTTCCCCTTGACGCTTACGGCTGCGGCTTATGTCTTTTAATTTAATTTTGTTCGAGAAATTACATAGTAATAAAAATTTACGTGTATTTTTTATCGATATAAATGAAGTCAATCTAAGGTGTACTACAATTAACTAGTAGCCTATCTAAAAAACACTTCATTTAAAAGCTAATTACTATAGAAAAATTAAGGGAGTGTATATGTATCAATCGGATGTTTTTTTTCTTCTAATTATCATCTAAATTTGTGATCTTAGATTAGAGATCAAGATGCCTTTGTTTTTAAAGAGGGAGATTTTTTTCAAGGGGAGGGGTAGAATTCAAGGAGAGGGAGGAGAATTCATGGCCATTGGATTTCTAATCTAATAATCTTAAATTTGGATGATAGTTATAAAAAATATATCCGAATGATATTTAATAAAACTCAAAATTAAAAGCAGAGCCAAAAGGTAAAAAACAACGGAGACTTTACCGATTAACTCGAATTGTTTGCTCGACTCGTTTCTACTAGCTTCCACGCTTGTCTGAACAGGATGGCAGCGTGCGCGCTTGCCTCGTGTTCGTCATTTTTTTTTTACTTTGCCGATGAATAAGATGGTGCTTGGTTGATGGAAATTGTTGGATGCAGGGGGAGGATTTGGCGGTGAGCTGCTACTACATCGACTGTGGTATGAACGCTTACGCGATATCACCCGCGCAGGTGAGCAGATGTGCTCAAATGCTGTCGTTTCTTAGACGAATATTCACTGGTGGTTGTGCGCTTGTTTGAATTGAATTGGCGATGCGTGCTTGCGAGTTGCTACTGTTTTGTCTGCAGCTGCAATTTTTCTAGGGCTGCATCCGTGCTCGTGTCGCTTCCTACTTGTCAATGCCGCGAACAACACAGAGCCTCTTGTTATGCTTACCTTTTAGAGCCCATATGCTTGCTCATTCAGTATGTGTCAAAGTGTCTTTACCTGCAAAATCTAGATGTAAAGGGGCAATCAGTAGTTGTTCATAACTTATTTCTAGTGCAACAATTAATGGTGCCACAATTCCAAATTCCAATTGAAGGGGATGGCAACCATCTTCCCCTCCATTTGCGGTAACTTTTCACCAGTTCTGTACTTCTGTTTGTTGTAACTTGTAAGTAACATACGACTTGTAAGCATGCCAGTTACTGCAAGACTAGTGCTGTGAATGAGTAGATGTTGAGAGAGCACTGATGAAGTCATCAATCTCTGCTCAGCTTCATTGCTTCATGCACTCGGATAAGCTTGCTTAGTTTTACGATTCTGAGTGTGCAGCTCAAGCTCAGTGGGATTCAAAGGGGGCTCAGCTTAGAGGAGCTTATGCGGCTCCACTAAGCATACTTACATTTGTTTGAGCCCATTTTAGTATATTGTACACACCAGCTTTTCTATACATATAATTATATAGAAATTCCCTTGGTTGAACTTAGATTATCCAGTTACCTACTCTGTTTGGTTGAATTTAGATACTCTTATGAAGAATTTGTTTATGCATATTGGAGCACCTCATCCAATATTTGTTTGGAGCACTCAATGTATAAAATGACTGTCTGTCATGTTTACCCCACAGCTATATTCCAACACCCCTTCAGATTTTGATTTCAAACTTGAAAGGTGAGCTTATTGCCAGGATTATTTCTTTCCTTAGTAATCTTAGTCCATTGCAAAATGCTCAATTTTAAGTTTCACTTCTACAGCCTAGCCCAAGGATTTCGCTCCCTATCCGACTTCGCAGAGCATCTTGCCGCCAATGTTGACATTGTCTTCCCGGTGATCCATGGGAAATTTGGTGAAGATGGTGGTATTCAGGTTAGTAGTTACCACCTACCTGTGAATATTGAATAATTCCCTACCTGTGAATATGGAATAATTCTTTACAGGGGAAAATTTTAAATGTGCTGGTACATGCTTGTGGATTTTCAGAATGACTTGGCATTGCACTAGCATATAGTGCTGAGTGGCTCTCAGTTGTTTTTATAAGATTTCCACATTGCTGCTTATTGCTATTGATGATAAGACCTACCAAAAGAGTTAGATGCTTGCAGTATAGAACTTAATCTCAGTTCATCAATATTTGCATACTCGTTTGTAAATTTAGTATTAGTGACATTTCATATGTTTGCAATGCTCTTTGAAATATTCAGGAGCTTTTGGAGAAAGCAAATGTTCCATTTGTTGGGACGCCCTCTAAGGAATGTCGCCGTGCTTTTGATAAGGTATGCTATATACTTTCAAGCTATGGTTTTCATTTTTACTGTACTGCTTTCCAGTCCATTATTTCATAACAAATTGCTTATAGAATAGCTTCATCTATAGAGCGACCGTGACTTGGCACCACTTGGCCCATAGTTTTTTTATATTACCCTCAAAATAGTTTTTTGGGCGTTTTGTCCTTGTTGTTTTTGTTTTTTAGCCTCGCCTAATTGGTGAGGTTTTGTACGAGTTTTCTTAGACTCCTTTTGCTCTTCTTAATATAATGATGCGCAGTTCTCCTGCGCGTTCGAGAGAAAAAAAATAGTTGCTCATGGCTTCACGTCTCATTGAGTTCTTTCTATTGTGATTTCATCATCCTTCTATGCCATTTCAGTACTTGGATGGGAGGGCACATTCCAGTGCCGTCCTCTAACATTTTCTGAGTCGAGCAAATCTTCCCGTGTTATCTCATGAAATGAGTTTACTGATTATTAGCTATTTTGGACTTTTAGAACAAAACTCTTCCATTCTATGAAACAAGTGGAGTTTCTGAAATGCTATCTGATGAGCAGGTTTACAGTATCACTACCATCTTTTAAATGTTGCTATGGAAATGAGATCTGTGTCCATCAATATTGGATCCCTTTTGTAAATTCACTTGATATCAACCCATCCAATTATTAATGACTTGATTCGTTGAATCCTGAATATGACTGCAGTACAATGCATCGCTCGAGCTCAGTGCGCAAGGTTTCTTAACAGTACCAAACTTTCTTGTAGAGGTAAAGCTTCTTTGCTACTGTGTTTTGTAATCAATGTAATATTTATTATCTTTATCTCTGTTAATAGTATAGTCACTCTGTTTCTTTAATATTTTTTATAAGGCACACAAGTTTTAATGCGCACAATATGCAGTTTGTAAGGAAAATAGGTAGTGACACCCTTGAAAATTTGTAATCATTCACAAATCTGTTTTTGTGTGCTTCTTATTTCATAAAATAAGAGTTATTTTGTTGCTTCCAGGGTAGTGGATATTAACAAACACTTAGAAAAAAACAAATGAATTTTGGTGTGTCTGTTACAAAATCACAACAGTAGTTAAGAAAAACAAAATAATGTCTTTCATGTGTCTGTTACAAAATCACAACAGTAGTTAAGAAAAACAAAATAATGTCTTTCATAGAATCTAAAAAATGGAAGACATGACCAGTTTTGTCATGCTTGTTTCAAATTCCATGACTTGATCGACTCTCTATAAAATCTTTGTGAAATTTGCAATAATGTCTTTTATGAGGTGTAATATGTGATCCCTAATTCTGATGCTCTTCTGTTGGGAACTGACCATGTGTCCTGCATGTGTCATCTATGGCAAAGTAGAAGGACAAGTTGGCTAAGTCAAAATTGGAGGAATGGTTCGAAAGCCTCAATTTGAATAAAGAAAATGGCAAAGTGGTGGTAAGTGAGGATGCTTTACATGAAAACTTATTTCCAGGGTTGCCTTGGTTAATATGTAATTTCTGATGTCCTTACACAGGTCAAACCTACGAGGGCTGGATCAAGCATTGGTGTCGTTGTCGCTTATGGTGCTAATGAGGCAGCTGAGAAAGCTGAGGGAATAATTTCAGAGGTAAATAGTACTTGCTGCTATATTTTTGGGACTTGTTCAGGTTACAAAACACCAGTGGCTTTGGTCTGATATCCTCTGGTTGCTAACAGGGAATTGATGATAAGGTTATCATAGAAGTTTTCCTTGAAGGGGGCAGTGAGTTTACAGCCATCGTTATTGATGTTGGGACAGCTAATAATAGTGAGCCTGTTGTTCTGCTTCCAACAGAAGTACGTTTTTATATCATCTTTTGCTTCTCTGGTTTCCTGTGGTCCTATGTTTTCTATCATCTTTGCTTCTCTCTGTTTTCCTGTGGTCCCGAACATGTCTAATGAGAACAGAGTTGCTTTGACCACATCTATAACAAATATCAAGTTCAGAATTTTCATGTTCAGTTTTTCAACGGTCGTTTTGTATCTGAAAAAAATAACTGCAACATCCAAGACAAAAAGTATATAATAGTATCACGAAGGGATGAGGTCTGTATTCCCTATCTTCATGAGCAGAATCAAGGGCATACGATCTTTATGTTAATTCTTGATTCAAGCATAATTGGAAGACACTAGAGTACTGTCTTTGGATTATTAACAACAAGGGAAGTGCATACAAAGTTATTTGAAAACTTCATATGGCGCTCTAAGGGCAGACAAAAAGTTGTTCCTTATGGGGAGATTTTGATTTCTAGAAACTCTCGAGGTGATATAGAAAGCCTGAACTAGTTTTTTTTTCCTTTCCTTTTCTGCAGGTTGAACTTCAATGCTCCAGTAATAGTGAAATTCAGGAGGATACAATATTTAACTACCGTAGGAAGTACCTTCCAACTCGACAGGTATTGCAAATATAGATCCCAGGCTACTATGCAAGTGTTTGGGGGGTATACATGTACAAGTGGCGGATGTTTTCTATTGATCTATGTAACTTTTGTTCCCCAAAATGAGACAATAATTCTCTAGAACTTCCTGTGACAAGATCTTTACAAATTTAAAGAGAGTTGAAGAGTTGCATTTTCAGCTCTCCTGCGTATTCGAGAAAAAAGAGTTGCATTTTTCACCAGTCTAGTGTTCTTACACAAGAAATATCTGCAGTAAGCTATCAAGTGCTGAATATTGATCTCTCCACAGGTTGCTTATCATACACCTCCACGTTTTCCGGCAGAGGTGATTGATTGCATAAGACAAGGAGTATCTCTTTTATTTCGCTGTCTTGGCCTGCATGACTTCGCCAGGATAGATGGTTGGTTTTTACCTACTCCTGCTACTTTTCTACCTTCAGCTGAACATGGTGGTAAATTTGGAAATACCAAGTATGGTACTGTCCTTTTCACTGATATTAATTTGGTAAGCATCTTTAGAACATTTCTTTATTCTTAAGTTTGCACCATGGCTTGAAATTCTAGTGTATGACATCTGTTGTTACCCTCTGTTAACAGATCAGCGGGATGGAGCAAACCAGCTTTTTATTCCAACAAGCTTCAAAGGTATCACTGATAATACTTTGTATTTCGTCCCTCCAAATTTGGCAATTTCCATTCCTATAAAATTCTAATTTAACTAGGATACATTATTTTCTTCCTACTGCGCAACACCATTGAGGATATTCATATTTTTCTAATAATATGCAGTATAAAACACTAATACTAAAGCTTATCAATACCCATTATCATGCCATCACTGCAAGTGTTGTGCAAATACATGTGTACATATAGAATGCTTAATCTTGTCACTAACTTCAGAACAAAAACAACATTTTTCAGGCTGGATTCTCTCACTCTCGAATCCTTCGTACAATTGTTCAGCATGCTTGCTCGCGATTTCCTTCTCTTGTTCCATGCAATAATGCATGGACTGCTTTGTTCAGAAAAATGCAATCAGCAAAACAAGCAGAAGCAATCCAAAAAGGGACACCCAAACAGAAGGTTTTTGTGATCTTTGGTGGTGACACTTCAGAGCGGCAAGTATCTCTTATGAGTGGCACAAATGTCTGGCTTAATTTGCAAGGTTTCGATGATGTAAGATCTCTGGCTTTCTAATAGATTATCCTTGATCATCATGGTGCTTGTGCCCTTGATGCTTTCATGCATGTTTTAGTGACATGTTCAGTCTGTATTTTGTTACCGTTACCTTGGACTGTATGGTGTCCCATAGTTTTATGTTCCATTTTCATGCACTGATGGTTTATTTCGTTTCCTCTTTTGGTGCCTTCAGCTTGATGTGACACCATGTTTGCTTACACCTGCAAATGGATATTCTTCTTCCCACAACCAAGATTTCAGTGAAAGTTCACGTGACGTGTGGACATTGCCGTAAGTGCTATTTCTTCTAGTTGGATCTTCTTGATAGTAATACACCATAATTGTTGATTTGGTAAAACGAATTAACTTTGTATACTATGGTTCCAAAGTTCCAGAAAACAGTCTCCTTGTCTTCCACCACCTGGTTAATGTAAAACATGAAGCTTTACAGTGAATTGCGCAAGGCCAAGGATCATAATTTGAGACTTGCATAATTCATCTTCTAGTTACTGTTTGAAAACAGGGAACCCCAAATTTATTTGCTATAGTTATTAAATCCTTCTGTTACTTTTATCGGGAGATTTGATCATATGCCCCATCTTACATTGTATTTGATAAAATGTCATTCCATGTGTCACTTACATGCGGGTCTTGGACCCACATATAAGTGAGATATCATAGGATATTTTATCAAATGCACATAAAAGATATAGCAAATGATCAAAAATTTCTACTTTTATCTTTAACTGATCAACCAAATTTTGGATTGGTTTCTTATACATCTATGTCCTGCAAGTGACAACGTATTTCGAAATTTGAAAGATGCTATGGGGTTGCCACTGGAGATTTGTGAATTAATTTATCAGTATTACTGTGTTGGAAACTATAATTTACATCATTGTACATTGGCCTAAAGAAACAAATTCGTCTATCATTTCAGTCTTGGAATTTTGTCATTTTGGACAGAAGATGGGATATATTATCAACTTGTTACTTCCAATCAGTATTACTTCAACGCTGCATCTGCTCATATACCAAGTCAGATAAAAATCCCAAGTCCCTGCATCTGACACTTAATTAGGATTATTATTTGGATGGTGAAGTAAAACTAGTTATCTAGATGGACTATTTTCGTCTAAATGGTAAGATAGAAATTAAGTTTACCAAATGTTTTTTGGAGTTGACTTCTCATTTCACATGATGGAGAACTCACGAAACATTATTATTTTGGTCATCATTTTTTTGGCCATCTGTGCACCCTACAAAACTGGAATTTATATCTGACAGATATATTGGTTTAATTGTGGGCATTTAAGATCCAGCAGGAACCTTTAAACTAAGAGCACAAGCTGTATTTTTTTTCGGTTCTTTCTAGTTTATATAGTTTATTCAATCATTAGCTAAACTATATAAACTAGAGAAGGTTTCATTCCTAATCTACCCTAACTTATTTGGGACAAAAGACTTTGTTATTGTTGTTGTTGTTGTTGTATTCAATCATTAGCTACTTATTCTGTGGCAGATATTCATTAGTGTTACGACATACTACTGAAGAAGTTCATGCTGCATGTGTTGAGGCAATTGAACCAGAACGGATTGAAATAACATCTCGTTTACGTGATCAAGTAATGAATGAACTTGGACAAGCACTAAGCAAACATGATTGGTTTGCGGGCTTTGACATCGCTGATGAACAACCTATCAAATACTCTCTGCAACAGTGGATCAACCATGTCAAAGAAGCTAAAGCTGTAGTGTTTATAGCAGGTATTTTTGCAAACAGACTTACGTGGCTAAACTTCTAGGCGCACCAATCTTAGTCTTTCCATATATCCATGCAGTTATGATGGTACATATACACAATTAACTATTGCCAAATCAAATGTGCTATGGAAATACGTTGGCTCAATATTTCTGGAATTATAGGACTGCATTAACATTTCACTATTTCAGCTACTTCTTCCTCTCATAATAAAATTGTCATGAGCGTGGGCTTTGGGCCCAACGGTTCATTATTAGGAAATTAGAAATTAGTTTCTATCTATTAGAGATATAATTAGAGATATGATTTTAGTTTTTATTTGTTAGAGATATGATTGAGATTATATTCTATATGTTAGGGGAGTCCATCTATATAAATGGCCGCCGCATGCTATTAGAAAAGGCAAGAAATAACAAAATCATTTTCATCTATAGTTTCTGTCTCCCTCTACGCTGACGCCGCCCAGCCATCCTCTCAGCAATGTTTACCTCTATGAACTAAGATTCATAATAATTTGGATATTAGAGGTAGCCTGCCTAGTGAGGCACTTTTAGAGTATCTCCGCATTTGGGACCTCTTATCCGGGTTTGTGCTCACTCCAGGCATGGAGGATCAGTATGTTTGGATGCCGTCTCCCTCTGGTGAATTCTCAACAAGATCAGTCTACCGTCGTTTTCTAGAGGGATCTGTGGAATTTGAGCCGTGGGAGGCAATATGGAAAACCTGGGCCCCTCCTCGTTGCAAATTCTTTGTTTGGTTGGCTGCTTTAAACCGTTGTTAGACAGCGGATCGTTTGGCCCGTCGTGGACTAGATCACCCGGAGCATTGCCCATTTTGTGATCAAGAGGAAGAGACGTGCAACATTTGCTCACTTCTTGTGTGTTTACAAGGAGTGTGTGGTCTTCAGTGTTATCTCGATTTGGTCTACAGCATTCGGCTCCGGAGTTGGATGACTGCATTTTCACAGATTGGTGGCGTCAAGCTTCACAAGGGGTTCCCAAGGCTCTTCGCGAGGGTTTCAACTCCTTGGTCGTATTGGTGGCTTGGTGGATTTGGAAGCATAGGAATAGTTGTGTTTTTGAGGGTGCTTCTCCCAACCACAATGTTATCATGCGGGACATTAAAGAGGAGGCCAATATGTGGTGTATGGCGGGAGCAAAGGGGCTCCGTAAATTTTGGCATTGATGCCTACTTGTTTTTGTTTTTTGCTTTCCCCCTAGGGGGGTTTGTTGAGTCGTCTAGACTCGTTTGTATCAACCTTTTCTTCTTCTTAATTCAATGATGCGCAGTTCTCCTGCGGGTTCGAGAAAAAAAAAGAGCCAACACTATGGCTTCTGCTACTGAGTTAACAGGTGACAAGATCATCGTTGGCTGTGAAAAAATCATCGTTGGACTCAAGAATATAGAGAGTATGTGGAAGAAGATGATGACAACAAAGGAGAAGACACAAGCAGTTGTTGTTGCGCGATCTGCGGCGGCATAAGGGGCAGAAGCAATGGTGGCCGTGCCACGACAACGGTGCTGCTACTGCTGCTCTTTCATCCGGCATAGGCACCGGTGTGACTTAAAGTGACGCCTTTGTGGTATCTTCCAAGGTCGGCGCACAGGGTACAAGCCACGCCCTGTGACTATGGAGGCGCTGTTGGGAGAGGCGATTAGGCTATCTTGGCCCCCTTCCCTTACCCCGTCGCCACCACCAATGCAACCGCTCAGTTCAACAGCTGGAGGTGAGCGGATCAACCGCCTGGTTCTTTCACCAGTGTCAGAGCCGGTTCAACTACCGGTGTCAGAGCCCGCGGAGGTGGATGGTGCTGACAACGATCTGGATGCCATCATGCCTCTGCCGGAAGACGCTGTCGCTTCTCGCCGCCCTCGTCGTCCTGGCCGTTGCGGCCATCTTTGTCTTCTCTGCCGCAGACAAGCTGTCACCCAGCCTCGTCACCGCCACCCAACCACGTCGCTGCCGCCGGCATCGCGGCGCCCTCCCTAGCTGGGGCCCTCGTTGCCTCCGTCGCCGCCGCTCTCGACCGCCTCGAGCACGCCATCGTCGGGCTCATCGCTCGTCGTCCGCCGCCACGGCTACGCCATCGCCGTGATCAGGGCTCTCTGCCTTACTCGCCCGTAAGGCCGCCGCCTCCTGATCTTCTCTGGAGCCGATCACCGTCTGTGCTCCCCACCAGCAGTAGCCGTCACGAGGCTCTCCGCCTGCCATCGCTGCTGCTACTCCGAACCGTGCGGCTCCGCCCGACCCCGAAGCAGACCCCTGCTGCTTGCGAGGTCGTTGTTTCAACCGACGAGTCGCCGGAGCCGGAGCCGCCGCCGCCAAAGCCGCTAGAGCCGTCGGCCTTTTTTCCTTTGGTCAAGTCTTGTCTCTTTTTTCTTATCCTGTCGATCGGTTTTGTAACCGACAACGGCTTTGTAAAAAAACTTTTGCAGACGTCGTTTAACCGAAAGCGCTACACTTCGTCGACGTGGAACTGCAAACATGGCCACTGCCTAGTAGCTCGAGAACGAGCTGCATATCTAGGAGGAGTGTAATGTCATGGGCGTGGCCCTTGGGCCCAACAGTTCATTATTAGAAAGTTAGAGATTAGCTTTTATCTATTAGAAATATGATTAGAGATATGATATTAGTTTCTATTTGTTAGAGATATGATTGATATTAGATTATATCCGTTTGGGGGAGCTCATCTATATAAAAGGGTTGCTGCATGCTATTAGAAAAAGGCAAGAAATAACAAAGTCATTCTTATCTATATACTCTCTCTCACTCCCTCTATGCCGACGTCACTTGACCATTCTCTCGGCGGTGTTTACCCCCTATGAACTAAGGTTCATAACAACCAAGCAAAATTGGTAATGGTACAGAGTGAAAATTACAGATGGAAAGGCCTACACGTAATTAAAAGTCTTAGTCTCACCTGATTGTGGCATTTGTTTTACATTCATCGCTCTTCTTTTGTTTTAGTATTTCATGTCCGATATATTACTTGTAGTTCATGGTGGTATTGGAGAGGATGGTACCATTCAATCGTTGTTGGAATCTGCAGGAGTTCCTTACACAGGTTCCATTGCAGTTTGTAGTATGTTTGTATGTTGCCAACTCTTAAGACTACAAAACTATGATAATATCAAAGTTCTTGTTATGCAGGGCCAGGACCAATAGCTTCTAGAACATGCATGGACAAAGTTGCAACTTCACTTGCCGTTGACCATGTATGAATCTTTCAGACCTTCTCTTTACTCTTTGGGGATTGGCAGGATCATTTAAACTGTGATTTCTGATATGACAATACGCCAGTATTTCAGAATGTCACTATGATGCAAACAACTTTAAATTAATAACAGCACAATGGTTGCTAAACAATTTGTTAGAGCTGTACCCATGTCATGATTGTGGCCTTGCAAGGTGGTTCATGAGTTTTTTATGATACTTGTTTAGCTGACTAGTTATGGCGTTCACACCATACCGAAGGATGTAAGAGCAACCGAAGAGATGCTAAAGTCGTCTCTTGTTGATATGTGGAATGGCCTGAAAACAAAACTACAAACAGAAACAGTATGTGTGAAACCTGCTCGTGATGGATGCTCAACTGGTGTGGCAAGATTGTGGTGAGCATTTCCTTAGATCTAGTCCAGTGGTATTTTTCAATTATTTAACGTGGGTACTGTATCTTGGGCTGTCTTATACATGGCTCATTAGGAAAACTATCTATTTTCAGCTGTCCGAAGGACCTAGAAGTCTATGCAAACGCATTGAGGAGAAAGTTTCACCGTCTGCCTGCTAATTGTCTATCTAGGGTACCAGAAACTAAATTTGATAACTCATTAAGCCTTTGTTTGTTCCCATTGAGTGACTTGATCTTAAGATGTATTTTTGACATTGAGCTATATTTTCTAGGCGCATGGAGTTATTGAGATGCCAGTGCCACCTCCAGAATCATTAATATTTGAGCCTTTTATCGAAACCGACGAAATTATTATTTCAAATAAATCAAAGAATGATAGTGCCCGCCATCTGGTATGGAAGGGAGAAAATGAATGGCTTGAAGTGACTGTTGGTGTAGTTGGCAAACGTGGAGAAATGCATTCATTAAATCCAAGTATCACAGTCAAAGAAAGTGGTGATATTTTATCTCTGGAAGAGAAATTTCAAGGTAACTAGGCAAGAACTAATCTTTAAAGGTTTTACATTGATTGTTTTGGAGCCATATTACCTTATTGTCTAAACTCTAAAGGGCAACTTGGTACTGTTCTTTGCACAGTATATGTACCACGAAAACAAATGGAGTGCAACACTTGAATACTTGTAGAATTGTTTTGGTTGTAATGTTGTCTCTCTTAGCTTACCTGCATGTAAGTTATCAGTGGCCGTTTGTGTTACCAAGTAGTAGACACTAGACATTGCTTACCTTATTGTTCAATTCACCTGGACATTGGGCGCATGCTCATCACTGGAAAAGTTAAAACATGCTTGTCGTGGTGCAAAAGACATGGAGTAACTACAGTTACCCTTGATTATTGTACAGACAATTCTTTGTAAGTCCCTAAACTTTGGTCTTCTTATAGTATTTAAGCTTTGAACTGTAGGGCATAAGGTAGTGTTTTGGGAATGAGCATACTATTTTGATCCCTCAACTTTGGGGATGGATACAAATCAAGACCTAAGTCATTTACAGGCGGGGGGGTAATGGACAGGGCTGTTCATGGTGTCAGAAGGCTGGTTTTAGACGAATCTCTTTGTTAGAGATATATGTATAGTTTGTTATTCCCCATTGTTATGAGGGGTTCTTTGCATATTTACCACCTGTACTTTGTGTATATATACCGGCCCATTGGCCTCATATGAATACAAGCGCTATTCATAACATGGTATCAGAGCCAAAACTAGGGTTTTGGCTTACCTAGGTTCTGCGCGCCGTCGCCGACTCTGCACCACCGTCGCCGACTCCCGTGCGCCGTCGCCGACTCCCGGCTCCAGATCGGATCGGCCGCCTCCTCCTCCCTCACGGACGCCGCCGTCGTCCTCAGTTCCTCGGGGTGGCTCCATCTGCCGCTCTCCTCGGGGTGGCTCCATCTGCCGCTCGTCTCCCCAGGCCGCGCCGCCTTCCCGACCTCTCCGCTCGAGCCGCCTCCCCAGCGCGCGCCGCCTCCCGGACGCCATCGCCTTCCCGAGCGCGCGCCTCCTCCTCCAAAGCCGCGCGCGCGCCTCCCGCGCGCGCGCCTCCGGACGCCGTCGCCTTCCCGAGCGCGCGCCTCCTCCGCCGAGGCCGCCGTCGGTGAGGCGCGCGCTCCCCGCGATCGCCGGCTTCCCGCCGGCTCCCCGATCGCCGGCTTCCCGCCGCCCCGCCGCCGTCGCCAGCTCTCGCGCCGCCGCCGCTTCGTGCGTGCGTGCCCTAGCGCGTGAGTGTAGCGGGCCGAAGGCCCGTTTTAGCCGGCTAAAGAAATTTCAGCCGAGTAAAAAAAACAAAAACAAAAAAAAACGTCGTTCTAACCGCCGCGCCATCCAGCGCCGCCTGTTAGACCGTTGCCTTGGTCGCCGCGCCGCCGGCGGCGCGCCTACCAATGGGCACCGCTTCCCTCCCTCGCTGCCCGGTGATCTTTGATGGTGTTAATTACACCGACTTCGTGTCTCACATGCGCATTCACATGCGTGGTCTTCGTCTCTGGGGCGTCCTCTCTGGCGATGTCACCTGCCCGCCTTGCCCTATTCCTCCGACGGAGCCTACGCCTGTTGCATTGCCTCCGAC
Organism: Dendrocalamus sinicus; assembly: GCA_036346575.1. Lineage (NCBI taxonomy): Eukaryota > Viridiplantae > Streptophyta > Magnoliopsida > Poales > Poaceae > Dendrocalamus > Dendrocalamus sinicus. The sequence goes on along the minus strand of CM070660.1, from coordinate 212,506 downwards.
ACCGATAAGGGCTGCGATGATGAAGGCGATGATAAAGCCGCCTCGCCTACCAGAGGCTCGATTCCTACAAGGATCGTCGACCGTCTACACTCGGTGAGTACGATGACGGCGCTCGCCGCTCTTCTTTGTCTTCATCGCCGATGTCCACCTCGATTTTCTTACGAGGTTGTGGGACTCCTTCGGCTTTCGGATGTGGACTCATCTTCGTCGGCGCTACGAGCCCTCGGTGATGCCCTGCACTGTCCGTGGTCCGCCAGAGCACTCTCTTCGCAGGCGATGCTATCGTTGGCGCTTTTACGCTCGAGTTCTCTGCATCGGCGTCGATTGGACTCACTCCGCATCGCTGGCCGCCGCATCGTACTGTCCGTCTTTGCTGGATGTGCGTCTTGACTGGAGTTTCAGCGGGTTTACGAGTTCCTTACTCGCTTCGCCCCGAGTTCGAGCAAAGGCGTGCCCAGCTCCTTGCACGCCACCCTCGTGTCACTCTCCTGGAGGCTCTTACCGAGATACGCGCAGAGGAGACTCGTTTGAGTGGTGCTGGTCTGATGCCACTCCCCTCTGTGCTCGCCGCTCGTCCGCCTGCTACACTGCCTCCTCCAGCGGCTACCACAGGTGGTGGTGGCCGTCCTCCGTCTGGAGGTGGCCGTCCTCACTGTTCCTACTGCGACAAGGATGGCCACATTGAGTCCCAGTGCTACAAGAAGAAGCGTTATCTGACCAAAACTAGTGTTCCCGGTCCCGAATTACCAATGTTTCGGAGGTTGTTTGGATAGATGGGGACTAGGTCCAATCCATTCGGATTGACAGGGATTTTAGTACAATTTCCCTTTGAATCCGAAGGGGTTGGGTCTAATCCCTTCTTATCCAAACAAGCCCATGGATCAAAATACTCCTTTTGAGCACTGTGTCTTGTCAATGCATTCTCCTCCTGTGTGTGCATAGCTAACAAGATTTAATTCCATTTTTCCAGGTGGAACTGGAATTAACTTGACGCCACCTCCAACAACAATTATGAGGTCTTGTTCCTGTTTTCAATTTCCTTTTTCTGTATAGTGGAATTCATTTCCCAATTGACTGGAGTTTTGATGTGATTGTTTGCTGCCAACATAGTTCCAGATTCATGTCAGCGTCATGACTTGATACTGTGTCGTCTGTATTCGTAGTGAGGATGCGCTGCAAAGGTGCAAGAGGAGTATCGAGGTGATGGCAAACACACTCGGTTTGGAAGGCTTTTCACGAATAGATGCATTTGTTAATGTTCGCAATGGGGAGGTACCTCTCTTTCATGCATGTGCAATTAGCAAGCGAAGTAAGAAATTAACTTTTCGATAATTTATTACCGTTCGTACATTTGGTCCTGAAGGTTCTGTTGATAGAGGTCAATACTGTACCTGGGATGACTCCATCCACTGTTCTGATTCACCAAGTAAGCCTCAGGCAAAAGGAATCACATATTTGCGTTATATTACTCCTCATGGATATATTTATTAAGCTTCCTTGTAATCTCTATTCGTCTCATCTCAATTACAGGCACTCACAGAGGAACCATCCATCTATCCCCACAAGTTTTTCCGGACACTTCTTGATTTGGCGTTTGCAAGGGCAAACTAGTTAACCAGGCCAGCTCTCTGGAAGCCGTCCATTTCAGTGCAAATAAGGTTGCTTGTCGCCATGTAGTAGTATCGATTTGTATTGTACAACTCTTGTCAGTGTGAGCTGCTGTGTTGAAGCATATGGAATTTGTAGGACCGGATGAGGCAACAGAGGGGGGCGGGGGCGGGGTGAATGGTGCCTATAGATTTTTCTTATAAATATTCACATATTTCATTTTCTCTAATAGCTACAAAGTTATGAAAATTAGGATATGAGGTCTACTAGAAAACAGAGGAACACAAACCACCGTGCGACCAGATCTGAGCCCTGTGTGATTACGACCACTCGGCGGAAGCACAACGTGGTCGAATACGACCACTCAGCAGAGATTCAACCTGGTCGTAACATACAACGTAGTCGAGACAGACACCGTGGTCGAAACAGACTACGTGGTCGAAACCGACAACGTGGTCAAAACCAACGTGGTCGAACCAATGTGGTCGAACCCAACGTGATCGAACCTAACGTGGTCGAATCTAACATGGTCGAAACGCCAACGTTGTCGAAGACCGACATGCTCTCAGACTACGTGGTCGAAGACCATTGTGTGGTCGACACCACAGTATTCGATGTCCCAAGAGGTAGAAAGGTCGAGCGACCACATGACTTGGAATCATCGAACGATAGAAGGTAAGTGTGGTTGAAAGCGACTAGAAGTACTAGAGGAGGCGCATGACTACCAGAACTGAAAACAAGAATGATGCATGAAGCTTACACCGTGGTCGTAAGCCTGACAACGTGGTCGATAGCTTGCACAGTGGTCATAAATTCGACCACTCGACCGAAGAGCAATTTGGTAGGAAATCGACGATCAAATAGAATTCACTGAAGTCGATAACCACCAAAATCAAGACCAGCGAGATCAAAAGATGAGTGCGGTTGGAACTGACGTGGTCGTAAGCCAATCGCATGGTCGAACGATCATCGTGGTCGAAGACTGACTATCACCTGTAACCAACTGCGGTCGAAAAACAACTCGTAAGGTAGTAGAGGCACACGACCACGAGATCTACGACCATCAAGCAATTGGAAACCAGTGCGAATGAAAACAAACGATCTGAGTCTTGACCGGCCGAAAGAAAAGCGGTCGAAGAATATAACGTGGTCGTAAGCAAAACAGAGGAGGCCAGAGAGCACACGACCGCAAGAACTAAAATCCTCATAACTTTTGAATACAATATCGAATGGCTAAGAAACTTTGCACACAACATGGTTAGGGCCTCAGGAGGTTGCTCTGATCTTTAATTGAAAACTTATCAGCCAAAACGAGATTTCGACTAGATCTCACCGAGAGCGCCCCAAAACCAAATCCGAGAGAATAACAAAACCGCTCGTGGTTCTGGGGTAGCCAAGATGGCTTGGAGTACATCCCACATGTCATTGCGATCAAGATCTAGCCAAGAACACAAATAAGGAAGAACAGAGAAGAAAACAAATCAAGCCAAACAAACTCAAACAGAAGAGGTACACAAGACACGAAGTCTAAGAGAGATGTATTGCTCAGATGAATGATTTCACAGACACCCCCTCGGGAGGACCAAGCTCTAATCCCTAGAGCCAACACATACTCTCAACAGCCACTCCCCTCGGGAGGACAAGCTCCAACCCTAGAGCTAACACACACACACACACACACACACACACACAGATAGATTCCAATGGGAGGGAGAGGCGCCAGCCACCAGGGCTTGGCCAACTGTTTCTCACTCTAACTCTTGCCTCCCCTCTCCCTTTTATAGTCTCACACGCGGGACCAGACCTAATGGATCCATCCATTAGTCCACACTGGGGATAACCCGTAAACCCCACCTAACACCAGGTTTTACAGACGCGCACACTCGCGACAACCCAAAGACACCAACCAGACACAGGTGCTTTAACAGGAACCGCTCCCTTTTTGCAGGACTTGAGTCAATTCACCGAATTGCCCCTCAAGCACATTCCCGAAAGCTTCCTGTTCTCGCACGATCGCGCTCGCTTCTGACCGACTGGACCTCGACTCCTCTCTGAGCCTAGTCCTGGTCCACTCGTTGCACATGACCGCACCCGGCATCCGATCGACTGGACCTTGACTCCTCCCTGAGCCTAATCCCGGTCCACCTCGCCGTTGCCCGTCGTGTTCACCTCCGGCAGCTTCAGCTCCGGTTCCTCATCATCCCGGCTTGCAACCACCTCACCAGTCTCGATCATCTTCAGTGTCTTGTGACCGTCTAAACCTCAACACCTCCTGTGCCTAGTCTCGGTCCTCCTACACCTCACCAAGACCTAGCTCCGAAGTTCTGCAACCACACAGACAAGTAAATCATCACATAGCACCGCACCAGACATACAGACCATCAACAGAATGTACTCGAAGCTTAACCCAGCTGGTCGTAAGCTAATTACGACCAGTTGAATCCATAAGACATGAAGTGCCAGCAACCTACGACCACACACAAGGCTGCTACGACCATCGAGACACAAGCTACGACCAGGTAACAGACCGCTACGACCATTGCTAGCATCTACGACTGGTCGCAATGACTTACGACTACCAACAACATAGCCTACAATCACCGATCACACAGGCTTCGACTTCTGCACCCGATCGCTACGACTACCAAGTTGTACCAGCTCCTACGATTATCAAGTTGTAGAGTTGATCATCAAGTCGTGAGAGCCTTTACGACCACCAAATCGTAAGACCTCAGCCGACCGCCAAGTCATGAGAGCCTCTGCGACCACCAGGTTGTAAGGCCTCAGCCGACCACCAAGTCTGAGGGCCTTTACGACCACCAAGTCGTAAGCCACCTCAGCCGATCACCAATCGATCGCCTACGACTACAAAGTCGTAGACCCCGAGAACGACAGCCTTGGTTCGAAGGAACCCCTACGACCATCAAGTCGTAGCACTGGCTACGACTACCACGTGATCGACTATCGACTATTCAACTGAAGAGGCACTGCCAACCACACACAGCAGCGATCGAAGGGCAAAGTCGAATACAGAACAACAAGAGCTCTAGAACTCAGACAGAGAGCCGACAGCTGCTCAAAATCTCAAAAACCAAACTCAATCTCTCTAGATCAAGAGTCAATTACTCAACACAACCATGGGGTTTCCTCTATATGGTCTCACAGAATTGATGAGCTTGTCAAATGAGGAGCAACGCTGCATGTCCGAGCTTCTGGGAGATGTGGTAGGTCGTTGGTAACCCTTCGTACGCTCTTGCCTGCCTTCTATCTTCATCTGCAAGCTAAAAGAGAGTGAAACCGTTAGTGCTTCAAAACGCAGACGTCCTCCTGACAAATGGTTTTATCCAACAAAGGAAACGCTCGCATAAAAATACATGCACGATCACAGTGAAGGCGTGAAGCCAACGAAAAAAAAAAAAGTAAAGATGATGATTAGATAGCTGCTTTTTTTAAGGAAACGTGCAAAAGATTTACATGTCATTGCATTAAGAGAGAAGTAAAAGAGTACATACGCTAGATAGGGTGGTGTTTAGAGTTACAAATTACCCCGCTAGGGGAAGATGGAAATGGAGAAAGACAAGTAAAAGAAAGCAGAGGTAGGATAGCAGAGATATATAGGATTGAAGCAACGCAGCGGGGATGCCGAGGGGGGTGTTATGTTAAGAGCTAACTCTTGGTAATCGGTAAAGCGTCCGCGCACGCATGACTCTTTGTGAAGTATCATCAAAATACAAAATAATTTAGCAAAAAATTACAACTTCACACAGCGTTCCTTCGTTGATTGCAAGCGGTTGATAACATCATTGTCACTAACTTGTAGAAAAAAAAAGTCATGCTCAATATATGTAACCAAGCAATCATTCAAAGTATTGATTACCCATGCTATTTCTTAGTTTATTCTTCACATAATTCATTGCCGAAAAGACTCACTTAACACTTGCAATTGCTACGGGAAGGATTAGGACCAACTTGGGAAGCAAATAGACAAGTTTGTAATTATTGCACTTCTTTGTTTCAACAAGCATCACAGAAAGCTCAGCAAGATTCTTCACCTTTCACATAATTAAGTACTAATTATTAGATGTTTGATTGGATTTTACAAAATACAAATTATGGCTAAAATTTTAAAAGGACGAAAACCTCACCTTGCTTCTAGCTGTCGGCCAGACTCCAAGTAGTCGTCGACTCGCCGTGACACCGACTCACCGAGTGGTCTGAGGTGGTGGTTGGAGATTGCGGTGTGGCGGGTACAGATAGTGCTCGCCCATACCCGTACCCGTGACCTCGATTTACGCCCACGGGCATACCCGCGAAGGACGACGGGTGAAAAACCTCACCCATACCCATCGCCCATGGGCATGCCCGTTTACCCGCAAACTGAGAGTAAACTAATGACAGGTACATATAAGCAGCAACTGATGCTAGGAAATATAATAGCTATCAAAAAAGTTTATAACAATCAATAGCAATTAGAGATATGCAAAAGTTTATAACAATCAATAGCAATTAGATATATTGCTATGGCTGCGCCACCTGTCAATCTATATCGTGGGTAAACGGGCGAGGCGGGTACAGGTGGAGCTTACCCATACCCGTGTCTGTTTACTCGACAGGTAGAGTGTTCCTCCCATTTCTACACCCGTGGGTAAAGAAAATATCTCATACCTGGCTCCATTAGGGTATTTACGACAGATATACGGGTAAACAGGCACAATTGCCATCCCTAGTCTGAGGTGGTGGTTGGAGATCGCGGTGGAGGAGACAGTCGACGACGTAGGGCCATGTGGGTTTAGCGGGGTGCGACGAGGCCGTAGTAGTCGATAGTACTGGTGAAGCCCGTTGGTACTTTCTAGGCTTGCTGGTGAGGTCGCAGTGTCTGCCGATGGCGGTGTGTCTAGTCGAGGTTTTCTGAGAGTGAGAGATAGTGAGTAGTTTGGGAGATATGCTTTGGTAGTGGTGTATTTCGTGTGCCAACTCACAGGGACACGTCGACACAAGCCTCAATCCCATTCTCGACCGCAAACAACCAAACTGAGCGCTAAGTGGGCTGGCACCAATGGGGCATGGCCTCATGGGCTTATCCACGAGCCCAAGAGGAAGACGTTTTGGGCTAAAATTATAGGAGAAGTGCACATAGAACATCATACACACACGTACATATATAGACATATATGATATATCTAATATACCTCTTATATATTTATTTTTCTTTCAAAAAATTTAGGGGTGCAGTTGCACCCCCAAATCTGCCCCTGATGGTTTGTCGTAATATCATTGCCAGCTTGATTATAGACACATACGTTATTTTATCTGTGACTTATTAGTTTAATAACTAGTAATTGTTGACATAAAGGGCGTGCGATACAAAATGTACTGCGTGCGACATTGTCTACTGTAGCTAGGGTGAAAAACAAAACTAACAAGCCTAGCCTTTCGGCTGCTGCAGTAAGCGGACAGAAATTGTGATTAAATTTGTACTACTTGCTTCTTAACGTATCCTTCTCCTTATTTGTGGCTAGCTGAGAAGGCTAGATATATGTGCCTCCTTCCTTTTTCTTTTCTTTTGGCGAGCATACTAGATAGGGAGACGCATAGGCCATGCTTCAAAGTGATACAATTTTTAACTAAAATGGCACTTAATAACTATTAGATTTTCTAAGGTATTCAATCAAAGTGAAATAAAGAAAAAATGCTAAAAAATAAAAAACACCACGAATAATGCAGAAAAGAGAAAAGAGAGAAGAGAGAGAAAAGACGTATTAAGAAATCAACACATTCTAAACAATTTTTTAATTTTTAAAAGTCAGAAACCACTGATGTTTGAAACAGTTCCATATACTATCTTGCTTCCGGTAAACAGCTAGCTGTACACATCCAAGCTGCTGATTGATTCCGGCTCCGGCTCTACCATATGCAGAGAGAGAGAGAGAGAGAGAGAGAGAGAGAGAGCTGTGGCTGGCTGGCTGGCTGGAATCTCCAATGTCCAGTTTAATAACATTATTGGACTACTGGCATACATACCACATACACCTCTCATTTAATTGTATATGACTCGCAAGTCGCAATTCACGCGCCAGAGCAGGATTAGCTCGTGCTTATCAGTGCGTGCGTACGTATTCCTCACTAAGCAAACGCGCTTATAGTAAATCGTCAAAACAAACCAGATCAGAAGTTCAGAACGACACATGACTACCGGTTAGCTGGAAGAGTAATTAACTTTGTTAGTGAGTTTTTTCTCCCATCGAGTTTGTCAGCTAGTAAGCATTATGTATGCACATTTTCCAGCACCTGAGCAACGACACAAACCCCAGGTTCAACTTGATGCTTGCAAATATATTTTTTTCATTGACTGTCATAGATTGATATTTCTGCTGGCGACGTACAAACACAACGCAGCGACAAGAAAATCGGCACAGGGAGGAAGAACAAGGAACCAGCTGCGCTGCTTCTGTTTGAATACCCACATGGATTAAGTCAAGAAATAATACGAACTGTCTGCAGTATTTGACTACTTCACCACTTGCAGGCGAATCTAGCTATAGCTGCCCCCCATGTCTAGCTGCTTTCGGTGGCCCCCAGTATCATGGAAATACCATGTTTAATAATCTCTTTAGCTAATTAATTGTGCTTCATTTCAGAATTCTTACTTTGCCTGCGGCTAAAGTCGAGGCCCATCGAATAGTATTGTAGGTCATAGTGCACTGTCGCCTTTCCAGGTCTAATCTGTACTTTGAGCTAATCCAAAAGGCAGCCTCACCTTCCTCTCCCTTGCTTCGTCTCCTTTTCTTCTCTGAAACCCTATTACTAGTATTACTTCAATTTTTTTTATTCTTTGCAGTCACAGAATATTGGGAGTATGTGCATTCTATAGTAAGAACAACTTTAAGATTGTCCCCCAAAAAAGGTACAACTTTGCGAGTGTATTTCGATCCTGCTCAGAAGTGCTGCGGCTTTTGTCTTTTAATTGTGATTTTTATGTTTTGTTTGATTGCGAGGGATTGAGAAAATAACACTTATACTGAGAAGTTATTTTATTTAAAATAACTTTTACAGTGATTTTTACAAATGATTTATAGAAAACACGTCAAAAAGACATTCTGTCTAAATGCCTGCTTCTAAAAATTAAAATCTAAAAACTATTTGAAACATGGTCTTTATCTATGACTTGGCCTCCATCGATCTCTACATGTTAATTGTCGCATCTCGCATGAGAGCATGGGCGATCTATATATTGTGGCATGATACCTCTATGGGAGACAGAAAAAGGCTAAGGCACTAGGCAGCAGTATTTTGCTTGCGGAGACGCGGTGATCGAGGATGAACAACATGCATGCGGATGCTGGTTTTCTGATGCTTTGCTAGCTTGCCAATTGCCATGATTCGTGTATCTACCGGTACCAGTGTATTGGCTAATCGTAGAATTTTTCTGATTACAAGACACCATCAAATAGGAAACTAGGCGGTCACGGTGTGACCACTCGCAGAATGAATACCGACTCAATAGTAGGAGCAAGTGATGGGCCTGTTTTTTTTTTATATCTCAACTTATGATTTATAGCTGTCTGTCGTCTATAGCTTTTAGACTGTTTACGAGAGAGCGTACGGAGTAACATAAACTCGAATACGGTTTTGGCCGATATAATTGAAGTCGCTACAGTATGTACTATAATCAATTTGTAGATCTCGTCTTGAAAAGATAATCTGTATGAAAGCTGAAAAAATAGCTTTTAAAACCTCAAAAGAAGAGGCCCAATGTCTTACTCGTATTGGCTTCTAAAACCTGTTTTTCTACAGTAAATAACTTTTCTACGGTATCTAGCTTTTAAAAAGAGTATCTTTTCAATATGGGGTCTACTAGTCGACTGTAGTATACACTTTAGTGACTTCATTTATAAGCCAAAATCGCACTCGAGTATCTCTCTCTATAAATTTCTCTATAAGATATTACTATTCATAAGCTAAAGCCAAAAACAAATATAAACAGCCCATAAGCTATCTGGTCCTATCGTTCGGCTTATATAAGCTGGCTTATGGTTTTTCATACTGTAACTGTTGGTGACTTTTTTGGCGTAATTAAATTTTAAAAAAAATTAAAAATAGAAAAAAAATAGATGGAACTGTTGGTGACTTTTTTTCATACTGTAACTGTTGGCGATTTTTCTTTTCTTTTCTTTTTAACGGGGTCCTTCCTACGAAATAATGGAAGATTTACTCAACTTTGTATTTTCCATGATTAATCCAGACAAAAACAACAAAAGCAAGCAGAGGAACAAGCGAATGAAATGCAAAATGTCCAATCCATCCATCGCCATGTGATGTGAACCAATCAAACAGAAGAATTACTAACGAACGAGTACCAAGTAGAGTCTGGCTGGTGGCCCGGTTGAGCAGTTGATGTGACTGACATTCGCACTTAAGTACCTACTTGACTTCACAGCCCGATGACGTTCCTCGAGGTGGTGACGCCGCCGTCGACGACGAGGTTGTGCCCGGACACGTACCTGGACTCGTCGCTCGCCAAGAACAGTGCCGCCTCGGCGATGTCCCCTGGCCTCAGCGTCGGGCCCTTGAGCGTGGCCATGCCTCGCACCATTTCCTCCGTCTTCTCCACCTCCTCCTCGCTCGGCACGCCGCCCTCGCTCCCGCCGCCGTGCTGGCGCCACGCGCTGATCAGCATTTGGGTGGCCACGCCGAAGGGGGAGATGCAGTTGACGCGGATGCCGTGCTCCCCGAGCTCGCAGGCGGCGTTCTTGGTGAGCCCCACCAAGGCGTGCTTGGAGGCCGTGTAGGCGTGGGGGCCCAGCCCGCCGAGCACGCCGGCGACGCTGGCCACGGACACGATGCTCCCGGCGCGGCGCGGCAGCATGGCGCGCGCCGCGTGCTTCATGCCGAGGGCCGCGCCCAGCGCGTTGACGCGCAGCACGCGGTCGAACTCGGCGGCGTCCAAGGACGCGATGCTATTGGCCGCGCGTGTCTGGCGGCCCAGCACCCCGGCGTTGTTGCACAGCACGTCCAGGCGGCCGTGCCGCGCCACGGCCCGCTCAACGGCGCGCTCCACGTCCGCCTCCTCCGACACGTCGCAGTGCACGTAGGTGCAGGCCTGCGGCCCCAGCGCCGCGGCGAGCGCCTCCCCCGCGGCGTCGTCTATGTCGGCGATGACCACCCTCGAGCCGTGCTTGACGAACATCCGCACGATGGCCTCCCCGATGCCCCGCGCGCCGCCGGTCACAATGGCCACCTTCCCGTCCAACCTGCGCGCGCGCGCGCACAAACCAGTCAACCAGAGTTCAATCAAGAGCGAAGTAAACCAACGACAGCCAGTACTGCACGCACATGGACATATGTGCATGTTTACCTCTTGTGCATGGTGGTGGAGCCGCCATTGTTGGCGTTGGTGTTGTCCGGCCAGGTGGCGGCGGTGGCATGGAGGGAGGCAGGCGGGGTGGCGTTGGCCGCGGCGGGCAGCTCGACGGGCATGAAGTCGAGGGCGGTCATGGCTGAAGGAGGAGGCGACGGTGGCCGTGTGCATCGATCGATGGAGCGGGCAGCAGAGCGCGAGACGCAGCCAGAGCCAGCACGTAGACGTAGGAAGGGATCGGAGCTTAGTTAGATAGGGGGCATGGAGGCGGCTGTGCGCGCATGACACGCTGAGACGTGTGACGACAGATGCGTCGGCCGGATCACTGCAAGCAATCCCTGATCGGTGGGTGGCTGCGTCAGTCACATTGTCCGTCCCGGAGCCTGAGCTAGCTTGATCGGTGGGGACTTCTTCTAGCTTGACGCGTGTCACCCACTGCTAGCTCAAGTTGCCAGAGCGAGCTAGCTAGCATAGCAACGTACGTCACTGCTAGCTAGCTAGCTGCTTAATTCCATCTCTCGATCATATCCTGGCTGCACCACGTCCCTCCCACCGCACACCGAATGCATTTACAAATTAACCTGAGCTGATCTCGCATTGCATCAGAGTTAAGAGATCGTCTGTTTAAGACGTGGCTTACCCAATATTAAAATATTAATAATTACGGCCAATTCGAGTCTACGTCTTAGATCTAGTGAAATCTAAATATAAATAGGAGTGTTGAATCATATTGTCTAATTTTTTTTTTATCAATTTTAAACTGTTAGATGAATTAATTGGTACATGAGGCTTAATAGTTGGATATGGACGAGTACGTGGCGCGCTAACTTGTGGCAGCAGGCTTTGATTAGTGGCATGGTGCGTTCCAAAAGCTCGTTACGGGCTACTGGCCGGATACAGCAATATATAGCTCTTCAAAAGAGAGAGAACATCTTCAAGATGCTAACCACTTAGCTAGACTAATTTGATGATGATGTAATCCCAAGTCAGAAGGAAATAGCGGCGAGCTAGACGTACGGCTCCTCTCGTGTCATGTGATGGACTATGTGAGGCGAGGGGTTCGATCGGCCTGGTCCTTGTCAAATTAAAAGTCAATGATATCACATCAATCTTCACTAATCTTACTTTTCAATAATTATTAACCTAGCTGGGCAGCTTTAATTTCCTCTGTGCTTGTTGAGAAGGCGCGCCCTGTCCCTGTGATTGCCCACCCCACATGCATATGCCAACTTGGTTCCAATAATAGTCCTGCAACAGCAATCTTTCCAATAACCTTCCAGACTTTCTAACTGTGATTGATGTTTCTCTGCATATGTTACTTTGATGGGATACGAACTGTTGGTTTCAAGCAAAAGCTATCTAAGTGAAATGAATGGAATAGTTATATATTGTTGTACACGTGTTTGTCTTCTAATATATTGATGCAATATATTCACAAACATCTCCAATACTGCTTTCCTGAACTCATCCATGCATTTACAAGTGAGGCAAGTGAAAGGGGGTGCATGACGATATATATAATTATATATACTTGCATGTTTATTATTTGACAGCATGCATGCACTTGAGAATGTATCTCTCAAGATGCCACTGGTTAACCCAATTAACACCTACTACCACATTAAGCTCCCAATTGCACTAGACAAATTAAGCCACATTATCACCTAACCAATCGATCGTTTCGTATCTGCGTGCTCCCCAAAGAAATGGAGGCAACCTGCCATCTTTAGATACGGCTGCACGTCTGCATGCACCATCCTCGATCGATCTTACTCTCACAAAAAAAAATTTAAAAGATGCTGCACCATCAGATCCTTGCTGCTGCCTTTCTGTACAACACTAGGATCTCTAATCTACCACATTATTGATTTTCTTTTGAGCGGACCACATTATTGAATTGCCACAAAGCCAATTAGCAGAAAGAACTTTTTAGAGAGAGAGAGAGAGAGAGAGAGAGAAGGCAGCAGGTTAAGCATACAATTGAGCATATTTGGACCATAAAAAAATGTATAGAAATAGGTCTCAACAAGCGTCCATGAATCGATCATAGCTGTCATGCACGAACTTAATTTACAGGCAGGGATTAATATTACTTTCTGACCACGAACGAAGCTTCGTTAATTGTAGCTAGTGCTGTATTGGATCAACTGTATTACCGTATATTTCCAGACTTGAAAATATCTTGGGACAAAGGCTCAAAACTCAAGAGCTTAACCAATTCTCATCCAAATACATTCAAGTTTTGTATGAGTCTTGTTCAAGAAAATAGAAGCCTAAACCAATCAAGAATTATAAGGTTTTTAAGCTTAAGTTCACTAAATTAAAGATAAATCGAATCTAGTTCACAATAACATCAAAGACCCTAAATCCTAAATTACTTCTTACTCATGAGGATTTAAGACATGAGGCCTTCTATATCTATTATCACATGTGTTAGTAAGGTAATTTAACAAAAGATTAAGCTAAAAAATCTCACAAATCTAGCTCAAGAACAAGCAGAGTTAAGAAGAACACAAATAAGAACATGATTGAGACAAAATTTTAATCATTTTTGAGCCAAAAAGGTTCATGCATAATCATACAAAAAATTCTCTATAATGTTCCAAATTTTGATAGTGGGGTTTATGTTCAACCCTTCTCTATGGAAGTCTTAAACCGCCAGTCTAGTGAAGTGCCCCCACAAAATCTTGATGCCTCTGTCTCGCTCCATTTGAGTGCTCTTGGTAAGCTCCACCATTAAGTATTCGTGCGCAATGTGTTGGAACTATTTGAGGCACAACAGGTGCATTGTAGAGTTGTGCTTGAGTAAATATGGGTTTATAGCAAATTATCAATCAAGCATGGATAACACATGGTGAGAGACTGATTGTTAGGTACGATGAGTTCAATGAATCTAATCAGATGGATAATATGTTGGTAGTAGTGGTCTAATTCGTAGCCAAAAAGCACAGAAATACATTGTAAGTTTTGCCATGTTTTGTACTCAATTCAAATGAACCCAACTTCTAGGAAAGCCACTCATATTAAATGTTGCTTTTGTTCTAGAATGATTACTCTACAGCTGCTAGTGCTCAACATCCAGATGGTAATTGGGAGCAATAACCACTTGATGGAGTGATACTGTACAACACCAATGGTGGCTTGCCCTATGGCCGTGTACTAATAGGGAATGGTGCTATCAAGAAGACTGATGTTCTCTTAGCTGCTAAATTAAGAAATATCAGGCCATCCAATTCCACCTCATATTGTATTGTGCTTTGACATAATCAAGAACTACTTCAGACACAAAAAAAGTTCAGTGCCAAATGATTGTGGTAGCATTGTTAATTCACACACATTAATTTACATCCAGTGTCATTGTTGCATAGCTCAGCTTCAAATTGTCGCTTTCCAAATGTAGATGCTTTTTCCATAAGATAGGTGAAGAACCACCACCAGAGGTGTTACGTCGTGAAACATCGCACAATCACATATAAGAATATTCAACAACTAAAATTATTGCCAGTGCTACCAACAATACCTCATGGAAAGTTACAAGGTTGTCCAAACCTCTATCATTTGGAGGACTATTTTGGACTAGACAGCTAATATTTTTGTGTGTGTCAGAGTGACAACAAGCAGTGCAGCAATGAGCGAGTGGACTCATGTTGAATGTTCTAACACATGGGCATAACTTGAATGTCATATAGCTATATGTTTATGGTAAGGTGGCATAGAAATTTTCTACTAATTGACCTATGCTTGTTAATGAAAAGCTGTATAGACGAAGCTTCATTGCCTTAAATTTGGAAACCATGTGGTCAATTTCAATTCTTGTAACAATGGCCTTGTCTAGAATTTTTGTCCACATGTGCTACCATTTTTTGATAACATGCTTGTCTTTGATTTGGGTGGCTTTAGCTCTTTTGTTAGCACTGTGCTTATAAAGACTCATAATTTTATTGTTCAAATACCATTGGATCTATTTGATGATGTTTGTGAGGCAAAAGCTATCTTGAGTATATGGCTATGTTGTGAACTATTACTGTTCAACTATTCTTAAATATGTGGCCATATTGTGAGATTTTCTTAAGTTGATTATTTCAAGCTTAACTATTCCTATGTAGTTGTCATGTTTTATAGTAATGATTATGTTCATTGAACCAGGGGTGGCATTTTTGTATTAGAAAATCATTACATATTATATTGTTAGATAACTAATATAGGATGTGATCAGCGAAACTTTGCATTTTAAGTCATGTTTTATTTTAAAGTCATTGATGTTTTAAAGTCATGTTTTATTTTAAAGTCATGTTTTAGATAACTAAAGTTGGCACGCTCTATTCACCTTGCAGCTAGGGACTAGAACTAGTTTCTCCCATGTGGGTTCACCACTAGATGACAAAGCCATTGATGGCAATAGTGCTAACATTGATAGTGACAACTGCAATGGTGACATTGATGACGGCAGCAACCATGATGCCAATGGCATCGACTGCTGGCTGGCAAAAACTGTCAGGTTTAATTTGCTTGACGGTAATACGCACATCAACCAAACTATTTTGCCGATGGGCAAAAAACCATCAGGTTCATTTTTATTGACGATGATTACCTGTCAGCAAAATTCTACTCATGGATGGGCAAAAGAAACTGTGAAGTTTATTTCTGTTGATGGTGAATACCCGTTAACTAAATTCTTTTTATAGGCAGGAAAAAAGCCGTTAGTAAAATAGCAAAAAAAACCGTCAGAAATGATTTTTTTACGGTTAACAGTCATACAAATTTATTTTTTTCCTGACCAACTCGACCGAAAATTAAATCCGACGGTTTTTGCTATTTTGTTGAACGTTTTCAGCCGTTGGGAAATATCCGTGTTGCTGGTAGTGCGTGCACTGAAACAAGTCTTCTAGTCGTGTGAATGATTGACTGACGTGGCATGTGATGCAGTACCAGCAGCCAAGCCCAAATTAGGCATGAGTCAAGAACAACCAACATGCATGCATCTCGCCCGGCCCAAGTAAGTATAAGTTGGGTCTGTTATTCGTCTAAAGAACATGTCTCTGGCCCAAGTACGGAACCAACCCAGCCCAAACTAAGCTAGGATGGGCTACTAAATTCACTGCGGTCCCCAAAACACTCGGATTCCCGGCCCAACCAAAGATTTCGCCTTCTTCATCGGCTACGGCGGAGAGAGATGCCGGCGATCGATATCGCCAGACGAACGCGCGCGCGCGGTATGTGTGTAAGCCTTCTTATATATGCCAATCAACACCCGAGAGTAAACATTATCCAAGCTAGGCTAGCTTAATTATGTACTCATCTGGATGCAATTGATATTGATTTCTCCCATCCCATAGTGTACATTTGCTAGCTCGGAGAAACGCGCTTGAAGCACTACTGGGCGGCGGCGGGGATCCAATGGAGAGGAGGAAGGAGGATGGCGGCCGCGGGAGCTCCGGCCATGGGACCTTGCCCTTCTTTACGGTGTTGAGGAACTAGTTGTAGCACTACTGGGCGTCGTCGGGAAGGTTGGCCAAGGCAGAGGGCTTGGGCGCGGCGAGAAGGTAGTTGGAGATGGGTTGGCACCGGCGACTTGTCCACATCCACCACCGCACTGGTGCCGCTGCCCATGCTACGGAATTTGGTGGAGGAGGACTGGAGGAGGGAGGTGCCCGCCGCCGGGTCTTCGTCGCGGGAGCCCACCGCCGGGTGCAGTCTTCATCACCGCTGGAGGCCATGGATGAGGAAGGATATATGCAAAGAGGAAAGAGGAGGAAGAAGAAGGTTTATGGTTTTAAATTTTGGGACTGACAAAGTTTTGCATTTCAGTCTATTTTGTCGTAACATTTTTTTTTTCATATTTGTAACATTCAACATTTTTTTGTCTATATGTAGTGTTTTACCTATGTATGCAATATTTTTCGCTAAGAAATATTGCATATATAGACGAAAAATATTGTAAATATGGGAGACAAATGTTGCAATTATGGGGGAAAATGTTGCAGCAAAATCGACTGAAACACAATTTTTTCAGGTAACTATATATGCAATAGCAAAACCGTTAAGTTTCTCATAATGAAATATTTCAAAGAATTTGTACTCGGCAGTGACATATATATCCTCTTTAAATAATGATATTTCACTTTATAAGTAGTGTGCATCTGTATGTATGTATGTATGTATGTATGTATGTATGTATGTATGTATGTATGTATGTATGTATGTATGTATGTATGTATGTATGTATGTTCAACAAGTAGGCCTACCACAGTATATATCAGGTGAACAATTACGAAATTGCCGCTGCGTTGTGTCCATCAATTAAATCAACTAGCTGGTGTAGCGATATATTATTACGTGCCGGGCATGAGTAGCTTTGAAGGCGAGGAGAGCAGCGTACACATGATACAATACATGGTTGGTTGCGCCCAAGTATATTATATATGCAGTAACAGTGAGAGTATAAGGATTGTACCCAATTTAATTTACTTCATCTATATATCCCCGTCCGTATGTATGTGTGTTCACAAGTACGTACGTGTGCAGCCCGCCTTGCGTTTTGATTGGCCTAGCTAGCAACCTCCTATCTTGTCCGGTGTCTAACTAGCTAGGTTTGCAGATCACAAAAGCATTATTGTCTTGTGAGAGATCTTGTCATGTAATGGTGCACAGTCGTCTCAAGTCCTGCATGTGACATACATCCATGCATGGGTAAAGCTTCTGGTGATTGTTACAGCCAGCCTTACACGCATATATATGGAGTATGTCTTTGGCTATGTAAGGCCCCGTTTGGCACGGCTCGACTTCACAAGTGGAGCTGTTTTTTTTACTTCACAAGTGGAGCTGGGTGAAGCTACTTTTTTCAGCTCCTTAGGTGGAGCTACTTTTGTCTCAGCAGGTTTTAAGGAACTCCTTGGGTAGAGCTATTTTGTTTTACCCCGTTTGACACAAAACAGTTCCAAACAGCTCTAAACAGCTCCAAGGAGTTGGTGGTGGAGCTGTGCCAAACAGGGCCTAATTTTGTTTTTACAAGCTAGGCCTCAGTCATATATGGGTGGGCGGTAAGTATCATCAGATCGAGCAAGTTGCATATGCACGTCGATAGACATGAAGACATACGTACGGATATTCTACCAGCTCAACGGAACGGTACGTGCAACTGTAATACCGTATGTAGTAAAACCGCATCAACTACACACTTATCTTTGCCACCAGAAAACGCAACAGACACACGTACGTACCTCTCCCTCCTCGCAGCCGCAGGGCCCACCCGATGTCCCAGTGGGGCCCACTCGCAGCCGGAAGAGAACAAATTAAAGAGGAAGCTAGCTAGCTACCTCGCTCGCTCGGGAGAAAAAAACTTTAACGCACTGCCGCTGTTACTGCTACGCCACGCAGGCGGTACCTCTCACGTAGACACACACACATGATACACTGCTTTGTCCTCCTCCTCCTTCTTCTTCTTCTTTTTCTTTACACAAGACAATCTTCTCAGGTTCGGTTCGGTTCGGTTCGGTTCGGTGCAGAGACAGACACAGAGAGAGAGGGAGGGTACTAACTACTAAGGTGGGTGTCCTTACGTGCAAGGGCACCACTGGCTAAGAACTCCACATTGGCCTTTAAAGGTTTCGAGGGAGGCAAAGGCAGCATCTTTATAGGCAGCAGCTATAGATCAGCTGTGTCCCGTTGTCTGATCGTAGAGCCACTTTGGAAGCAGAGCACTGCACCTTCCTCAAGGAATTGAAGTGCGTTTTGCAGCATCAGTACCTCGCCGGCCACCAAATCAACAACTCGATCATCCTGATGCCACTTTTGAGGTACAAGGTCAGCAACGAGTACTGCCTCGGCAGCCGCGAGCTCTACCGCGCGGCCGCCCGCAATGACCCCGAGGCCGTCCTCGAGGGCGTCGCCATGGCCGGCTTCGTCGGCATCCTCCGCCAGCTCGGGGATCTCGCACAGTACGCCCCTCCTACCTCCGTCTTGCCGCAGCAGTTCCCTTCTCAACTCTAGCTAGTGACTCCTCTCTGCTCCTTAACTTCTGTGCGCGCTACTGCTACTGCGCTGTACTGCTCTCTTCAGGCTTGCTGCGGAGGTATTCCATGACCTGCACGACCAAGTGACGGCCGCGTCCGCGCGAGGGCACGACCTCACACTCCGGGTGCAGCAGCTCGAGGCGGAGTTGCCGCTCATCGAGAAAGATTTCTGTCAGAAAGAACACTGCCTGTACGTTGCTTCCAACATGGGTACGCCGTGTCATCCGATGACTGCAGGAATTAAATTTCTCACCCCATGATTGATTGCAGTTTCTTATATTCGGCCGGACTCAAAGGGAAGCCGTGTTGCTGTGTTTTGCAGACCGCGTCGATTGGCGCGCAAATGTGAAGGTGAACCATGGGACTGTAGCAGGAGGAAGCACACCTCGCTTCATCGTGGAGTATACCAAGCGGTGTCGCGGACCTCCGAAGCTGTCCATGCTTGACAAGTATGATATGCTCTCCTGATTTTTCTCCCTTTTTCTTTACGAGGAACACTAGGGAAGAGCCATGCGGTATATACTTAAAAATATATAAAAAAAAGGTTTATGTACGTGGAACAAAAAACTAAATATGTTACAGCCCCATAGGGGAGAGAAAGCTTAAATAATTTCTCTGTTCGACACTTTGCACTGTATGTGACTATCTCGTGTAGATATGATGCTGATGGCGAGGGAGCATGCTTGAAGAGATACACGAATCCCTCCTCCTTCAGGACTGACTCTGCCTGCTCTACAAAGCTTCAGGGAGGAACCCAGCGACCAAAAATATCTCCAAAAATATGGGTAATAACTCAACTTCAGAGTTCGGAGCCTACAGCTTACTAGGATACTGTACGGTTTCACCGCTGAATTTCGAAATCTAATACTAATAACGCAAGGAGATTAGTGTTAGCTCAACAATGCAGTGCTTATGTTCCTCCAAGAAATGCTACAAGACAAAAAAAGTCGTCCTCAGATTTTTTTTTTGGGGTGCTAAACTTGTACAGATCTTGACTAAGTTTTTCAAGGATTTTACCCCTTTTCCTACTGTTAAATTGAAATGCATTGGGCGTTTGATTATAATTAAGATAGAACTATTGCAACAATAATTTTCATTGCTTGCAGGAAATCAGACCTAATTTTCAGAGTTCAGAGAACTCCAAGCCTCCAAAGGCAGCCCACGCTTACTCCAAGTAACATTTCTTTCTCCCTATTTTTCTCTAATTATTTTCGGTGTTTATTATCACCCAAACTTGCTCCTTTACTCTCCTTCAGGTCCGAAACAGTTGCATCTGATAAAGCTTCTGATGGATTCCTTGCAATGTTCCGACAACTGAAGTATCGACAAACTAATGGATCCGTCTTCCGAAGCCTCAGGCCTCAAATTCAGAACATTCACAAAGAGGATTCATCAGAGGAGAAAACCTACTCTATGCATCACTCTGAAGTAAATATACCTTCCACTGATTCACCTGAATCAAACATCCAAGTGGCAGACATTACATTATGTGCTGATTCAGTCAATGAGGAGAAAACCTGTGACCTCGAGAGGACAAGTTCTTTCGAAGCATGGCTCTCTCCAGATGCCCGTACTCCTGAGAGTGAGATAACAGAAGAAGCGTCTCACGATACTTCTAATGGATCTGTCAGTCATGCTACATCAAATGGAACTCTTGTTGCTGGTACCAGGAAGGCTAAGGAGAATTCCAACACTACAGAAGAAGTTCCGTACAAGAAAGGCGTGAGCAAGAGGTCGAGGTATAAAGGTGGTGTCGCGTTCATCACCTCGAGATTCAGCAACTTGCCGAGGAAGCTCTTTGTCAAGAAGCACGATCCATTGACAGATTCCTTCCGGAACATGGCTAAGAAGCTACTTGAGCTGAGATACGGTGCCATTCGAGACAATGAATCCTATGACTTTGAACCAGACAGCGAGGATTATGGTGCCAAGTGCGTTGAGATGTCTCAGTCTAACCTTGCTGATGAAACCAAGGAAGAGAGGAATGCCATGGAGAAAGTTACTACACATTTAGCTCGACACGGCCATGATTCTTGTGAGCGTCAACCTGCGCAAGCTGCTGCTCCTATTGATAGTGTACAAGACTCACCTGCTGATGGTGATGGCCTTGGGAGAAATGGCAACTCGTGCTCGCTAGATGCAACCTCTCCGAGTTTCAGGGAAGAACTGCTTGCACTTGCACGTGCAAGTGACGTGTCTTCATCTCCTGACGCTCTCATTCACGAATCAGCAGATAGGCCTGTGCACACCATGAAAGCTTCTGAAGATGTGCCTGATCTGGTTGCATTGGATGCGAAAAGCACGGAGTACATACGGGAGCAGACGATTTCAGACGCTGTAATCGTCTCCTCACCTAGTACATCGGAGCAATCTGACCATCCTCGTGAGGCATGTCCTCCCGCTAGCATGGACGAAGATGCAAGTGACACCAACACCAATTTCAACCCTGAAACCATCCCAAAAGAGACTAATCTGCCTACATTGGCTACCAATCCAGTATTCAGCTGTGATACCTCCGTGCCAGATAGTGAAAAGTGTCATTTACACCCTGAAACTACTAGTCTGAAAAGCACCAGAGGTCCATCTTATGATGCATCAGTAGATGAAGACTTACAAGGATTGCATCAGCCTATCATACATGAGGAACAAAATGGCTCTTCCATTCCATATGTGTGCAGCAGCGGCACCAGCAGTACTGGAACTTTCGGAGATCCTTCCTTTGTTCCTGATACGAGAGATATCTTGTCACCGAGCATGAGAAGTTCGCCACGTAGGCTTAACGAGTCAGTGCATGGACCAACTATTGTGCTACCTGAAAAAGCTTGCTCTGAAGATACTGAAGTTGTCACAATACCACCACTTCCGCCTATTCCTCCGATGCAGTGGCTATCAGTCAAGGTTCACACAGGATCTGTAATTGCGTCTCCTAAACTTAGAACACTCAGGCCAAAATCGCCAGTTATAAACAGTGCGGCTGAGAGCAACTCTTTGCAGCCAGTCAGAAAGCAGAAGACTGAAATGATTCAGGCAAGTAGTCAGCACAGCAGCTGGACTTCACAGACGGAAATGGCAGGGACATTAGTTTCTAATGAGAATTCTAATGTTGGTATCTCCCACACAGATGTAGTCTGCAGATACCCATTTATTGATACGGAGTCTGAAGAAATTAGTCATCGAGAATCATTCAGAAAAGATCCTGTCCAGCCTTCAGAAGGTAAAATTCTGAAGACTATGAAGTCTTCTGAGCTTAGAGTTTATTCAGATGAGGTTCTGTCCGAACTAGTGAAGGGAGAGCACAAAGACTTCTATCGGAAGGTGACAAAGATTTCAGCTGCGCACAGCAGTATGTTTCCAGCTTCAAAGGTAAACGAATTCAGCAATGGTGACCAGGGTGATGTGCAGAATCCACCAGCATGTCAAAGTAACGAAGAGTGCAGTAGTAATGTGCACGAAGAATGTGTGTTCTTTTCTGCAGTAGAGCAGCTAAGAAAGATGCCCCCTCCTTCAGTGCCAAGGCCTAACTATGCTGTGCTTGAGGTAGGATCTCATGAGAGAAGCAAGGTATACTTCCTTATTTTTCTATTCCTGTTTTTGTTTCTGCAACTGTAAGAAGATCTGTGCATGAACCACATAATGGCATAAGGTACCTGATGTTTGCAGGAAAGGACGGCTCCAGGTTTGATCTATCCTTCAAGAAAGCTCTCGGGCGAGAGGAGTATATTACTAGAGCAGATAAAGGAGAGGGTAATGCGCTTGTAACGGCAACCTGTAATCATACTGTTATTCCTGCATGTAACACAGTATTCTGAGAAAGTTGTGATTCACAGTCTCTCAGTCTGAAGCCAGTTGTTGGAAGGGGCTCAAATGGGACGGTTGGTCCTAGGAACTCAAAGGTGGCGACCATTTTGCAGAGGGCTTATGACATTCGCCAGGTAACACCGAGATAAACTACGTTTACTAGTTTGGCAACTAGTCTGATTGTCCATTGTAAAACAGGCTTATGCGGACACCAACGACATTGACAGTGAGGATAGCTGGAGCGGCAGTGACTGATATTCATCAAAGCATCATCTCCTTGATCGAACTTGGCAAGGCATGAATAGCGGGCGGGTCGAGTCTGCTGCAGGCCGTGAAGATGAAGAGGAGCCATGTCATGTGTATCAGAAAAGGCTTCATGCCAAACTAGGAGTAACAAAAATCTGTATCAATCGCTGTTACATTCCATGTTAAAGTTGAAGATCCTACTTGTCGTGAGGTGGCCCGCATGGGTTGAGGACAGATCCGCTCATCTCCTGCTCCCCAGGCTAGATGCCGTCGCCGAGCACGCAGGTGACTGATGGCGCATGCAAGGCCTGGTCCTAGTGGCACAGCTGCCGCTGCAGGCTTGCCGGCACCGCGTCCCGGCGGCCACGGGTTGAGGAGGACCTGCCATCTAAGCCAGGTGAGCAGGTGGGCCGTCCCTGCATACAAACGACCATGTGGCCATTGCTATCCAACCACTCAAACCATGTTGTTCCTTCACGATCCAGCAGCACCTCACAAGAAAGGCATCAACACAAGGGACTAACAATAAATACCATGCTATCCAACCACTCAAACCAAGACAAAAGTTACAAACAATTTTTCGCCTATTTTCCAAACCAAGGCAACATACCCCATCATAAACCAAATATATATATCACTACCACAAGGTTATTCTGCAACTGAAGACCAGTGAACAATCCATCACATGTAAAGCCCCTCCGGCACACCTTCCTTCTTCTTGAACATGACTTTCTCCTTTGCCTTCTTGAAGTCAGCGTGCGTCACCTAGGGGATCGACAAAACACCATACCACCACCATAAGAATGTTACGTAAAAAACCATGTAGCTAATAGCTAGTCCCGACGAGTGAAACCGACATATTAGTTTGTAGAAAGGAACCGTGTGAGCTGAGAATTAGGAAAGTAGTTCGTTGTCAGCTCAATACTGCTGCATGGCTTCCCCTCCTGATCTATGCTCAGCTCAAGATGTTGATCTATCGCCAGTTTAGGAGTGCATGACACGATGAAACACTAGGTGGTATGCAGGTACGCCCAAAAAAACTCTTTTTCTATCATATGTTCATATGCAAAAGTTAAAATTCATCGCTACAACTACCAGTTTGTAAACAGCATGGTTTAAGCCAAATGACCATAACTAGTATTTCCATTTATACAAAATAAGAGATTGATCTCATTGAACTTCCAAAAAAAGTTAAATTATTTGAACTAGAGAAAAAAAAATCCAGTCTTACCTTCATTCTACGCTCTCTCAAAGCAAGCAATCCAGCTTCAGTACATATAGCTTTGATATCAGCACCAGAAAACTCATCCTTAGTCATGACAAACTCTTCCAGGTTCACATCATCTGACAATGTCATCTTGGACGTGTGTATCTGCACGATTTAAAATGTTCATGAAAACCAAAGGAACTTTGCATCCTGTAATGTGAAGCTTAACATGTATTGATGGAAAAGTACCTGGAAGATGCGTCGCCTAGTTTTAATGTCTGGCAGAGGAAACTCTATCTTTCGGTCTATTCGGCCGGGGCGAAGCAAGGCTGGGTCAAGACTTTCAATGCGATTTGTTGCTAGAATAACTTTAACATCTCCACGCGAATCAAAACCATCCAACTGATTCAGCAGCTCCAACATAGTTCGTTGAATCTCACGCTCCCCTCCTGAATGAGCATCATACCTCTTTGTTCCAACTGCATCAATCTCATCAATAAAGACTATAGATGGAGAAAGATCATCTGCCACTCTGAACAGTTCTCTGACTAGTTTGGGACCATCACCAAGGTACTTCTGAATAAGTTCGCTTCCAACAACTCGTAAGAAAGTTGCGGACGTGGAGTTAGCAACAGCCTGGAGTAACAATTTCAAGTAACCACAGGTCATACATTACCACTCAAATAAGTGTTATTTGGCTAGTATAGAATGACAAATAATGCAATTATTTGGGCAATTATTGGAGTAAGGCAGAAATAAGGAGGACTGAAGCCTGCAATACTCCTATAAGAAAATAAGCAATATATTGACGTCCAATATGTAAAACAGAACACTAACCTTGGCGAGCAGAGTTTTCCCTGTTCCAGGTTCTCCGTATAATATGACTCCCTTGGGTGGCCTGATTCCAATGTCTTCATATAGCTCAGGATGGGTCAACGGAAGCTCAACTGCCTCTTTGATTTCTTGAATCTGAGCATCTAACCCACCAATGTCAGCATAAGATTCCAGGGGAGCTTTCTCAACTTTCATCACAGACACCATAGGATCAACTTCATCTTGCAAAATTCCAACCACAGACAGAACCTGGAAAAAAGGATTTTAGTAAGGCAGCAAGCTAACTTGAATATCTTCTTACTAGTTGCAAAGCAGTACAATTGAGCCACTCATGCAAGCACAAGAAAATGGTAATTATTTTTTTGGAAGTATTCAATGAGCACAATCGAGTATATATGGGAAGAGTATAGGATAGTTTTTCTGGGCGCCTAACTGCCTATGAAGGAATTTAGAATGATTTCATGTTTTATGGTTGAAGAGTAGCATACACTTCTGCATGGCTATTGTATGGCTACTCAGATATCTAATGCAATATCCACCCTAAGAGAGAAACAACAAAGTAATAGTCTGCAAACACATCGTAAGAAAACTAGAAATAGAAGGTTTTTCTGCACCCCGAAAATGGTTATGCCCCTATGCATGCATCGACAACCATCAGGTCCATCGCACTTAATGACTGCCGCAAAGACCAGTTTGGACAGTTAAGACGTATGGATTTGGAATATCAAACTGCCATAGTTAATCCTTAGTTATATAGTAGAAAGCTACAATCAGTCCTTGATATGAAAAAATAAACCTCTAAACCTTAAGCTTTTGTACAGTCTGGTGTCACACAAATCGCAGGAAAAACTAATATTCGGCTACACTTAGCAGTTCCACAATACCAGTTCCACTGTATGAAAACCATCAGATCCTCAATGCTTGGGGTCGTAGTACGCTTATAGTCTCGCTTTTACGGTTCACTTAATTGGGTTCGTAGTAAATTTGGGTCACTTGGAATTAGAGCCAAAGGTTGACCAAATTCACTGGTTGCAATCTGTGCGGCCCTCTGGCCAACTCTGCTAAGGGATCCTACACTGGACACACTTGAATTGGCTTGGGGCAAGGATGAATAAATTCGTTTAAAAAGACAACCATTCCCTCACCCGTAGATGTAGAGAGCTAAGTCGGACGGATCCGCGCGTGCGTATGGTTACCTTGTTGTGCATGAGGATGGAGCATCCGGGCTCGAGCTGGTCCTTGTCGACGACGGAGAGGATGCCAACGTAGTACTCGGGGCCGACGGAGGAGGAGACGATGGCATGGCTCTCGTCGATGATCTCTTCGAGGGATCCGACACTCATGGGGGTGCCGCGGAGGTCGTCGACCTTGGATCGGTCTTCCTCGGTCTTCTCCTCGGTGGGGCGGAGGCGCTCCTGCGAGGCGACGAACTCCTCCTCCATAAGGAGGTAGTCCTTGACGCGCTCGAGCTTGAGGAGGCGGAGGCGGCACTTGGAGAGCGGCGCGACGGGGGGAAGGCGCGAGGCCGCGTCGGGGCCCTTCTGCTTGCGCTGCTTACGGCCGACGCGGGAGGGCGCGGCGGGCGGCTCGAACTTGCGGTCCTTCTTGTCGCCGTCGCCGCCAGGCTTGCGGTCGCCGGGGGAGCCGCCCTGCTGCTTGCCCATGCCGCCCGGAGTGCCCTGCCCCATGGTCGCAGCCGACGGTGAGAGGGTCGAGGGATTTGGTGGTGGATCGAGGCGGCGGCGGCGAGAGAGAAGAGAGAGAGGCCTCCTCGATCCGTTTCGATGCGATTCGGGCCTCGGATGGTGGTTTTTTTTCACTTAATTAAATTTTAAAAAATAAAAGTATAAAAGCAGAAAGAATACGAAAAAAAACTAGACAAGGATAAAATAAATTAAAGAAGAGTAAAGTATAAATCAGCTAAAAAGCTGAAACCGGAGCGAGCAAATTGCTTTTCCGTCTCGCTGGAGTAAGAAATCTGATCATCTTCGTCCGCAAGTAAGCGAACGGTCTACTGTGGTTTCGTCGCCAGGCCCATTAGTATGCCGGCCCATGCACTGCATGCTTTCTTCTTCTTGTGCTTATGCTATCCCCAGAGAGATAAAAGATATTCCTCTCAAAAAGAACAGCCAAGGCAAATAATCGCCACCAGATGAGATGAGATTTTTTTGGTCGTTTTCTGAGTCCAACTACAGCCAAGGCAAAAAAAAAAAAAACAACAACCATGCCATTAACACATTACATGTTCAGTCATGACAGGAGATTATTTATCACGTACGTGCTACATCTCTTACACAATTCAGATCAAGCGGCAGGCATGCATGCATATTGTACAAACTGTTTGTTTTCTTCCAAAGAGGAGATCGATCATATGGAATTGCTCGCTCGATTGCGGTACGGTTGGCTGCAGATGGAGAGGCAGCTGAGCGTGGCGGACAGGGCGAGCGCGGCGAAGGCGAGGAAGCCCAAGCTGATGCATGCTGCAATGGCGTCCGTGAAGACGTTCGCCACGGCTGATCTCATGCGAATCGTGATCGGGAGAGCAGCAGACGACGCCGTGATCAGTAAGTACGCCACCACCTGCAAATCACACAACAAGAAGCATGCATGCATGCATCCTCCTGTTCTTCAGTCTATCATGCGTATATAAATTGCATTTTTCAAGCATTGCTCAACGCCCTACGCTTCAACTACGAATCACACTACCCATTTCGTTAAAGCTACTATCACGCTGGCACTGTTAGTACTACTACTACCACCTGTCATGCATGAGTAGTACTCCTGATGGGTGATGGCCACATAGCTTTCATAGTTTCTTTTCAAGGAATTAAAGAAAGACTATTACTCCTCTCTACCACAATATATACTTACCTACCTAGCACATTAGTTAAGTAATATTTCGTACAATTGCACCATATTTGCTATAGTTACATTAGTTAAGTGCGAAGATCGGCATGTATCTCCGTTAACCTCGTCTCCTTGTGCGGCACAGTGAGGCGTCATTTGACGTGCCTTATCTGATTCATCTCAGTTTTTTTGAGTACCATCGCATACGTGAGTACTACTACTTTCTATATTACTTTTGCATATGAGCTGTGCTAGTTGAAGGTTCAAATTGAGTTGATTTGATTAGCTCTAGCTTCAGGAGATATTGCAAAGTAATGATGTGGGTTAATAACAAATTGATCAATGATGAACTAACATGAAAACTAAAATTGTATATGATACTGAGTATAGAGTGATCTTGAGCTTTATGAGAGCTATTCTGAGAGCAAAAAACATCATTATCAATCTTAATTAGCTTTATGCTGATTTTAGATATTCTGATATACATGCTGAGCATAACTTTCTGCTTGAATGACTTAAAGAATTTATATGTGTATATATTGATCAAGTCATTTATATGCTTTTGGAATAATGCTTTTAACTCAGTTAACTATGTTGGAATTAATACTGTATATTTGCTGAAACCACATTATTTACAACAGTGTATAATGACTAGGCCATGCATTAGACAACAATCGATGGCTTGACCCCCTTTTTCTTTTTATTTCTCTTTTTTCCCTCCATTATTTTCAATTACCTGGTCGCCGGCGAAATCAAGAAAACTCCCCGACCTCGCCGCGTATGCGTCGCCGCCGCCGCGCATCCGGCGAAAGTGGCGCAGCGCCTGCGCCGCCGAGTAGACGAACGCGACCACAGAGACCCCAAGAAGATACCTAAGATCAAATTAAGTAAAACGACCATCAACACGTACGTACCACACACTCGTGTCAAATTAATTAACATGGCATCTCAAAAGGGAATGATTAACATGCGTGATCGAACCACGATCGAGCAATTAATATATATATACGTAGCATCGATCATGCAGGAAACTTAATTAAGTAGTAGCTTAATTAGCTAGCTAGATGTCGACGCACCTGTACTCTTGGTAGTGTGCGAACTCCATCCAGTCCCCGTGGCGGCAGGAGGCGACGAGCGCGACGGCGACGAAGGTGAACAGCGAGGCGGTGGCGCGCAGCACGAGCACGACCCCGTTGAGCAGGTCATCGTTCTCCCCAGCCGACCTGGCCGCTGCGTCGTGCCCGCTGTACGTCGTCTTCTGAACGGCCGGCGGGGGCGGGGGCTTGGCGATGTAGTCGCCGTTGCGGGACGCGGCCATCGCCGTGCCTTAGCGGGCAAGGAAGCAATTACCAATGGGTGTGCGTGAGCGACTGGTATAATTAGCGAGTGCGGTAAAAAGGATCTGAGAATTGCATTTGCTTGCTTTGGACAAGTAAAGCAAGCTGGGAAAAGGTGGTGATATATATGGCTCGCGCGCCTGTTGATCGAGCTGGTTAAGCAACCGCAGATAGTGCAAGCTAGGCAGCGGCCTTGCTTCTTTTTTTTCTCGTCACCATCATCTTTTCTTTTTAGTACATGCATCCCATCTTTTTAATCATCTAGTACATGCATCTTTTTAATCCTCTAGTGTATGCTAGGTAGCATGGTAGACGAAGCACTCTAGCTTCACGTCTTGATTAATTGCTACTAACTCATGTCAACTTCATTTCTAGCTGTCTGATCTGTATTTAACGGTGTGCAACCAACGAGCAGGGTGGGAAATATAAAGGCAATCTTAATCAGGCATTTAGAGAAGCAACAGAGACGTATGTACTTGGGCGGCGAGCTGGAGCTGGAGCTGGAGCTGGAGATGGAATACTACTCTACTTTCCCGGTGCGGTGGCGGTGACTCACCCACCCGGCCAAGGCCCATGCGTCCCTGTCGACCTTAAAAACAAGAAGTCGACCATGAAGGCAGATGGAATGCGATGCTCACACCATACATGTCCATACCATTCCAGACTCCGTACCGATTTGTCTGGTAGAAGGATACATTTCAATACCAGTCCATATCCATTTCAATACCATACTGGGGCATCATGATGCTCAGGCTCCATGAGTGAGATTTTCCATCTATGAGTGAGATTTTTCTATCCATGATTAAGACTTTCCATCCATGTTAATGACTTTCTTTCCATACTATTGTACTAGCACGCATCTAAAAGCAATCCAAAGGCAGAGAGGTTTGGTGCCCGGACACCATAGTGCCCCATTTCAGCGTCCTATATATATATGCACATCACATTTCACCTATAATATTACTATTAATGGGAGATCATGTGAAGGTCACTCTATTGTTGTGATAAATAATTAACTTTTGAGGGTTTCTACAAGGATTGCATTTGAGCCGGACTGTTTTCTGGAGGTGCCAAAAAAAATTATAAGTACCATAGTTGTAAACGCGGTAGTTCCGCTCTGAATTGCAATATGTTTTTTTCCAGAGAAGTCTAGTGCGGGTTTGCAAGGTGCAAAAGTACTACTTTGGGAAGCGGTAGTACCATAGTGCGGTAATACTAGCGTGTTAAGAGCGGTACTACCGATCTTCCCAGAAAAGCAGGGCTTTTGGGGATCTGGTCATGGTTTGACCTCGGTGTTGTTGCTTGTATGCACATGGTTTTATTGTTTAGTCTTATGTTTATGATCAGTATTTGGGTGTATACATTTTGCATTAAGCATTGTTGGATGAATTGCGCAATTGATGACTTTGTGTGTCGTACGGTGCTACGTGACAGTTTGCTTCACTCCAACGGTCTCGCCGCCTCGGGCCATGGGCACATGGGCTCGGCCCGCGGTCGACCCGCGCGCCACCGAGGGATTCTCCCCTCGGCCTCTGGCTCCACCTCCGCCTTGGCTGCTCGGGTCTACCGGACTGGCCACGCCGTCGCCCTCGGTCTGGGCCCTCCAACATCGTCGCACGGCTTCCCTTGCCACTCGGCGCTGCCATGGGGTTTCCCCCTTGGTGTCGTTTGTGGTCGGCTCCCACAACCCCTTCTTCGGCTCAGCCTCCCCCCGACCTGCCTCTGCGCCACTCCTCCGCCCCCTTCGGCTCACCGGCCCTGCCTTGCAGCCGGCCAGAAGCCCAGCACCTTCCCCACCTTCGGCCACTCTCTACTACCAAGACAGTTTGCCGCCATCCCCTACCTCTATGAGTTCTTCATCTACTTTTGCATGCTATCGTGCTATGCCATGGCGCCGAAGCAAGGATGGAAGGTGAGGGGCTTACTTGATTTGCCTAGCTAGAAAAGGAATGGGCGAGGACAAGGTTGGGGGTACTTGATTGCCTAGTTAGAAAAGGAATGGGCGAGGACGAGATTGGGGGTTCAGATGGTCCCTTCTCTTGCCGTCATGGTCGACCGCGCCCTTGCTCCTCCTCCTTTGGGCTTCCTCTTCCTCACTTCCTCTCTGTGGTGATCTTTGGGGGTGTGGACATGCTTGGATTTGGGGTTTGCTCTCGATCTTGGTAGTGAAAAGGAACTGAGGGGTGGATTGCTCTCTCTGGCTTTGCTCTTACCTTGGTTGAGAGTATGAGGTAACATATAAGAAATGTGGGCTTGCCGGTTGGCTTATGAGGGGAATGGCCGTGTCTCTCTCTCTGTGTGTGTGCAATGACTAGAATGCCCCTCTCTCATCATCTCACTCCCTCTTAAGTTTGAGGGTTTTAAGGTCCTTTTGGTCCGCATGTGGGCTTTGTACGGTTGGCTTTTCTACTGCAGCAGGTAAGTCAGAAAAGGTGAGGATAGAATTTTCTGTCGACTGACGAAAACCCATAACGCGATACGATGCCGACCGCCCCTAGACGGTCTGGGAACCCTTGAGAGCGCTACTTTTATTCGGCTCTCTAGATGGTGTCGACCGTCACTGGATGGTCTGGGAACCTGTGCGAGCGTTACTTATTTGGCATTCTAAAAGCCCATAGGTCTGACGGCAAAACCCTTATTTCTTTTTTTTATTCTCTTTTAGATTGTTTTTATTATTAGCATTACTTTTCTTTTGTAATTTAGTGGCATTACAATTGGAGCCGGCGATGGATTCATGATGCCGGGCACACAGTGGCACAACGGTGAAAGGCCAGGCCCACCCGCCGTGCCGTGAAAAGCGCCTTGCTTGTCTCGTCTCCTTCCCCATCTCCGTCCGCCCCCGCCCACGATGGGAGGAGCAGCGGCGGCGCAGCAAGCAAACAACCCCAAATAACCATGCAATCTTCCAATTACCCACCTCCCCTCCCTCCTCGGCGCCAATCACACCTCCTCCCACTAGTCCCCACGCCGGATTCGTCCTTCAGCCCCTCCGGCCCTCGGATTCGCCGTCATTGAAGCCTCGCCGGAGTCGGACTTGACATGGAACCGGCGCCGCGGACGTGGACCGGCCGCGGCTTCCTCACGCGCGCCCTCCTCCTCGGCGTCGCCGCCCTCGCGCTCCGCCTGCTGTACGGGGCCTTCGTTTCCATCGGGGGCGAATGGGCGCTCTATCCGCCCGTGCCGGCTGCTGTCCTAGGGAGGAGGACATACGTGCAGGCGGCCGTCGGGTCGCCGGAGGCCTGGCGCAGCCGCGAGTGGCGCAAGGCGGTGGACTACCACTCCGCCGTGCTGGGCGGACACCTCGCCGACGGTCTCCTCGCCCCGTCCTCCCGCGCCGTGTGCCTCGGCGGCGCGCAGGAGGCGCTCGCCTTGCGGGAGCTCGGCGTGTCCGGCGCCATCGCCGTCGCGAGGAAGCGCTCTCCCCCGCTCGTCGTCGCCGGAGACCACCGCTCCCTGCCGTTCGCGGCGTCCTCCGTCGACTTCGTCTTCGCCAGCCGCGCTCTCGACTCCTCCAAGCGCCCATCTGACCTCGCCGGCGAGGCCGCACGGATCTTAAAGCCGGAGGGCCATCTCGTCGTGCTCACTTCCAGCGCCGGAGACGCCTACAGCCTCCTATCGCTTCAGGCAATCCTCCCATCCCTCCGGCTTGTCCGATCTCGTGAGATCAATGGCCCGGACGCCTCCACCCTGCGGGAGCTAGTCTTCCAGAAGCTTCATGCTACTCCCACGTCAAACAGCTGCACATTTCGGGATCACAAGCTCCAACTCCTCACGCATGCAGAGCCACTGATCCAAGAAGAGCCACTGAAGCCATGGATCACGCTAAAGCGAAACACCAAGAACATCAAGTACCTCCCGACGCTCGCCGACATCAGATTCAAGCGCCGGTATGTTTATGTTGACGTCGGTTCCCGTAGCTATGGCTCCAGTATCGGAAGCTGGTTCCGGAAGCAGTACCCCAAGCAGAACCATACCTTCCAGGTGTTCGCCATTGAGGCTGATCCGGCGTTCCACGCCGAGTATGCCACAAAGAAGGCTGTCACATTGCTTCCATACGCCGCGTGGGTCAAGAATGAGACGCTCAAATTCGAGATCAATGGTGACCCTGAAAAGGAGGATGAGGATAAGGCCGGTGGCCATGGCATGGTGCGCATTCGCCCCACGGCTGGGAAGTTGTCCAGTGAGGTGCGGAGAGTGCCAGCATTTGATTTTGCTGAGTGGTTGAAGCGGACGGTGTCGGAGCAGGACTACGTGGTGATGAAGATGGATGTGGAGGGGACTGAGTTTGACTTGATTCCAAGGCTTTTTGACACAGGCGCAATTTGCTTGGTTGACGAGCTGTTCCTCGAGTGCCATTACAACCGGTGGCAAAAGTGCTGCCCTGGTGAGCGGTCGCCCAAGTATGAGAACACGTATGAGGAGTGTTTGGAGCTGTTCAGTTCCCTCCGGGGGAGCGGTGTTCTTGTGCATCAGTGGTGGTGACTACTGGTATACACTTTCAGAATTGTTGCAGATACAGTTCGACTACAGACGACAAAAGGGTTTCACACTTTCATTATGTATTTGATTTCCAAAGTATATTTTTTCCTTGTGAACACATAGGGATTCAGAAATTGGGTTATTTTCTGGTGTTAGATTATGTAGCTGGAAGGAGCTAAGGAAAGGGAAAGAAAGGTAACATTTAACTGCATTCCCAGTAAAACTTGCTGTGGATTGACACTGTTATTATTCAGCAAATGAATCATTCCATTAGATTCATTTCATTAGTGAATTGTTTTAAGTTCATCTGCTTTGAGATTTTGTCACTTGATTCTTGCAGCTCCACTTGGTTCTACTGTGTGCATTGCATTTGTGTGCTATAGCATTCAAATACGTTATGTTCAGAAATCCAACCTGTGCCAGTGACTGTATACTTTTAGGGCAAAACACCCCCGTTTTCTCTGATTAAAATCGAAAGGCCAGTTACGAATGATGCTATGCAGTAATAATGCATGTGTTTTGTGGTGGCTCTCTTTTCTTGTCTCCTACGAGTATTAACAGATTATCCATCCAGTTCCTTGGCATCCTGTGTTTCAGTATTCAGCCTCGCTGCTTGGAGGACCTATTTTATACCTACCGTACATGTTCAGCATTTGGACACAGCTGATGCGTTATCTGTGCTTGGCTACAGATTTGCGATTGTAATAGCAGTGATGGGTGAAATGTAGTAGTTTGCCGATCGGATGATCTGATGAGAATGCCAGGTTCAAGTATTGTCAGTTGCTCTACTGATATAGAAATTATGCATGTGAGCCTCGTTGTGAACATTCTGATGTATAAACTGTTTGTGCAATATCTTGTGGTCCGCTGCATTTCTCTTTGTGGAAGCTACCGGAAGAATGTCGTTGTCACTTTGGGTGGCCATGTTTTCTTTTCCTTTCCTTGCCAAAGAGGGCACCTTTTTTTTGACTATGGAATGTGCTGTGCCTGGTCCAGGTGGGAGCGTATTGGGCTTTTCATAGGCTCGGTATCCAATTCCAGCGTGTTTATTTCATTGCGGCCCAATCCAGTTAGGGCGGGCGTGTTTTTCGAATTTTTCGAGATGCAGCAAGCTTACAGTACAGCCATAAGTGCGCACTAGCACGCAGACCAAGAAAGAGGCCGGCCGCCTCTTTTCATCTTCCCCACTTCTGCTGCTGCACATTCCTCACACCTGCTCAGTTACCACTTGCGTACGTTTCACCCTCCATTATTGGCATCCCCTTTCCCTTTCCCTTTCCCTTTCCTTGCCAAGAATCCGCGTAGGGTAGCCCCGGAGTATCTGTCTGCATGTCGTAATGTGTGTTCCTCCTCCTTTTCCTCCATGCTCGATTATTTCCGTCTGGAGGACAAGATCGCAAGATATCTGAATATCTGCATCGATTCCTCGACGCAGTGGCCTAAAAGTAGTATGAAAAGAAAGGCACCTAGCTCAACCTTCTGCATTGCAGCTTCTCATCTTAGTCCTCAATCACGGGATCAATACTACTTGTTCTTTTTCTCACAGAACAGGAACTTTTGGCAAACTTTTTGTGTACTAGTGTGCCACAAAAGTACATGTTTCAGACAGGCAAACGCTATTACTAGTTACAGTTCTGACTCTAGAATGTGTCATGCTCTCATGACTATACACATATGCATCGATGCTGATAATATATGTTTGTTAACGTAGCTAAGAGATCCTAAATTTTCACTGAATTGTGGCCCTGGTTTCTACGGTGATGTAAACTTTTTTTAAGCAGGATATATAGGATCTTGTAGCACGCACCATGCTCTTTGTTTCTGAAAAAAAAAGTTATTGTATTTCTTATATATTTTTTACTTGCATTAGTCAATAAATTTGCATTGCCTATGGAAATATTAAAGCTACTGTCA
Source organism: Dendrocalamus sinicus (assembly GCA_036346575.1). Classification (NCBI taxonomy): domain Eukaryota; kingdom Viridiplantae; phylum Streptophyta; class Magnoliopsida; order Poales; family Poaceae; genus Dendrocalamus; species Dendrocalamus sinicus. The sequence continues at coordinate 176,866 of CM070660.1, read as the reverse complement.
GTTGGATTTCTGTTCGGTATGGAGTGAACTTTGTCTATGTTCTGCTTAGCAGGCACTTGAATTTGAGATCATGAGGTTCAAGCTATATTGCTGACAAAATGCTCAAGGGACGTACAAGCCACCGTAGCCATCCCATCAGCACAGCTCGTAAGCAATATATTTCAATACAAACATTCGATGAGCCAGCATGGTAATTAACTATAAACATAGCTATCATCAGATATAAGATGACCTTACAATCTATCTTTTGCTTGCAGCATTTGAGGCATTTTATGATGGCTCATGGCATGGAGTTAATTGTATAAGGATAAGGAATGGCGGTCTGTTCGTTAAGTTTGTCTACTCTGGATCCACAATCGAGCACAATATTGATGGGGATTATCTACGCATACGATCGAGAAGGGCAACTTGCTTTGATTGCTCACATGTTCTCAAGCCAGGTGTTGATGTCTGTGTACAATCACCCCATCCAACCGAAGCAATTTCAAGAGGAGAAACAAAAGCTTCTGTATGTCAACTTACTATCTATTTGTGTTCTATCTTCCACATTTCCATTACGTGGTCAATATAGAGGAGAGTTTACAGTACCATTGTCGGTATATCCATGTCATTTGATAGAATCATCTCTTGATTAGTTTATTGTGTTATCCATGCAGGTATTACGGTGTCATGATGCAAGGCTCATCACAATCAAGAGAAATCATCGCGCAGATCAGTGTCTCTGCTTGTTTGCTGTGATTCTCTGCAAGAATCAGTGTCCGGGCAATACAAAAAAAGTGGTAACTGGTAGAAGAGCAGAGGTAGTGACCATAAACAATGTTTTCCTCCTGCAAAAGCTCCAATCTGAGGAGCTCCAGGATGGAAGCGTGCAATGGAATTCTGCGGAGGATTGCCTCTCTCACAATAGAAGCAAGCTGTTAAGTGCTAGATTCTCCTCAGAAATTACACATATGATAGTTTTGTCTATCCTGAGGGGAATGGAATTCAACATCAAGTTGGTAGAAAGCAAGATCATCTATCAAATCATCAAAGGTGACCAAGCACGGCATAGTATTGATTCCATGAGCATACCTCCAGGCTTTGGCAAGAACATGGAAATAATATCATTCCAACTGCGTGATGAGATGTTACGCCCAATGATCAGAAATGTACCCATCACTCATGTGAAGAAGCACAATCTCACAGAAGACATGAGATTCACTGTGAAGAGTGAATTGGATAGTGTATCTGATGTTGAGATCTTGTATGAGCATGTGGAATTGAGGCGCTCAAAGCGTCTGAAAACTCAACCAGAGCGCTTTACTAGTAATGATGCACCTAATTTCCACCGTGTCTACAAGAAGAAAGAAGCAAGTGCATCATCCCCCAAGAATGACAATTCGCAGAGAGCTTTGCGTTGGTATTCACCGGTAGAAGTAGAATCATTCTGTGCAGAGGTCCCAGGGAATATCGCACTGAAGCAAACAGGTGCAGGTCCTTTCATGGTCAAGGAAAACCCAAGCTACACGGAAGGACAGCATAAAAACACAACGAAGAGAACTCCATGCTATTTGCCTCTGAAGGAAAAGCCAAGCTCTGTGGAAGTGAAGGAGAAGAGCACGACAGAGCAACGAGCTCCAGATTCTCATATTCCACAGACACCTGCACAGAATAAAGAGAAGCATAGCCGTCCACCTTTATCATTTCAACAAAAGTCTTGTACTCCATCACACAGCCTAGATGGCAATTGTGAACCAGCATTTTGCCAAAAAAGGGGTAGGAAGAGAAAGAAGTACATCTGCGAAAGAGAATACAAGGATATGATAGACCAATGCATAGGAAACATCCAGAGTGAAATGGGGAGGGACTCCGAGTTTAAGCTAAATGTTCAGATGATGAATTACAGTCAGGATGCTTACCGAGAAGAGGATTTTACATGGCCATCTTCTGCTGATAGTCAAGAGGAGAAGGATGAGCTTGAAGAACTGTGGAAAGAAATGGATTATTCATTGACCACGCTAGCACTTCTTGAGCGAAAGCAGGTGCGGGGATTTCGATTTCTTCTATAATTGTTTCAACTTCCTGTGAAAGTAGCTAAAATTTGGTAACATGCAAACAGCTGCTTCTCTTTTGGCTATGAACATCTTTATTCCCATACAATATTTTAAGATACAAAGATATTAGGTGCAGAGAGCTCCGTTATGCTATAATTAAATTTCCTAGTAATTGTTCATAAGTACAAAATGACAGTATTTGCAAATAGCAGTATCATGGAACATTCATCATTCTGGGCAATAACTCGTAACAGCCAAAATGAGGCTGTCAAGGATAAACTGTTACAAAAAAAATGCAGCATTTCTTCAAAGAAAACAAAACTATGTATGAGACCTTAGGAATTATGATATTTTCTAAATAACCTTTTAGAAATCATTTAATCAGTAATCAGTAAATGACCTAATTTTGCATGATATATCCTTTACTGTCTTGTGTTTTACTTGCCAATTTGGGTTATAAAATGAGGAAACGCGTACCTTTGGATGTTGGAAGTAATAACTAGTTTTACATTGGCTCCGATACGAATTCCCCCGTCACAAGTTATTTTTAGGTGCAATGCTCAGTATGTTGTTTCATTGGAATATGTTGTTGTGTTTGATTATTCAGACTGACCATTATTGCTGTTAGGGTATAAAATGAGGTGTTTTATGTATAAGAACTATGGGTCAAATGAACTTTATTAGCATTTCCTTGCCATCATACTGTCATGAATTACTTAATGTCCTTTATTGGCAAAATATGTTCCTTATTGTTTTTGTGGTTTTATGATAATAAGACAAGTTAGAAATTTCCAGCTTCCAGATTCAGAAGCAGTTCATGAAAGCACTGCTGATTTAGGAAGAGGTGGAGATATACCATGTCATCATGACTACTTAGCGGATGAGGAGTTTGGACTTACGTGCAGATTATGCAATATTGTATGTATTGAGGCAAAGGATATCTTTCCACAAATGGTAGTGCCAATTTAGCAATCAAGCAAGCATAATTAATTTTCTTTATTTCCACTTCAGACTCATTGATTGGATGCATAACATCTTCATTCTGTGCAGTTCAATGGTAATGACTACAAGGAGAGACCTGGATGGAGCAATTTTTGCCATGATGATCATGTACTTGATCCTTCTCTTTTTGCAATCTTAGCACCAGAGTTCTCAGAATTGAGGGTCCCTGGGAACTTGTGGAGTTCGATAATCGATCTTGAACCAAAGCTACTACCTCACCAAAGAAAAGCATTCGAATTTATTTGGAAAAACCTGGCAGGATCATTACAGCTTGAGGAAATGGGTAATTCAACAGCTAGTACCGGTGGCTGTGTGGTTGCACATACTCCTGGATCCGGGAAAACATTGCTGCTGATCTCATTTCTTGTCAGTTACTTAAAAGTTCACCCAAGAAGTCGGCCTTTGGTCCTTACTCCAAAAGCTGCTATCCATACATGGAGGAGAGAATTTGAGAAATGGGGCATTTCGCTTCCTATGTATGTGCTTCACTACTCCAATAGAAGAGGCAAACTAATAGGGGTTATTGATTCTAAACTGCAGGCAATTTTAAATAATGTTCACCGACCTACCTGGAAAATGATGCGCCTTATGGATTCCCTGGACAAATTATGCAAGTGGCATGAGCGTCCAAGCGTTCTCCTCATGACGTACTCTTCTTTCTTAGGGCTGACGAAAGAAGACTCCAAAATGCATTACCCAACATTCATCGGGCAAGTTCTGATGAACAACCCTGGGCTATTAATTCTCGACGAGGGACACAACCCAAGAAGCACGAAATCAAAGTTGAGGAAGCTGCTGATGAAGGTGAAGACTGAATTTAGAATCCTCTTGTCTGGTACAGTCTTTCAGAACAATTTTGAAGAGTATTTCAACACGCTATCTTTGGCCAGACCTCGGTTTGTCAATGATGTTATGACTGTGCTAGTTCCGGAAAGGAGAAAAGAAACACAAAGCAGGAGAGGTAAACATCAAGAAGCAGTGGCAAGGCACATTTTTGTGGACAGAGTGGGGCAAAAGATTGAGTCTAGCAACAAGTTGGACATAATAGATGGTATCAATTTGTTAAACAAGCTTACTTGTGGATTCATTGATTCATTCGAAGGGGCAAATCAGAACAACCTTCCTGGGATACATATATATACCCTTTTCATGAAACCCACTGACATTCAGAAAGAGATACTGGCAAAACTAACAATGCCAGCCGCACGTTACCCTCTTGAGGTTGAGCTGCTCATCACAATTGGTTCTATCCATCCATGGCTTATAACAACAACCAAGTGCGTTCGCACTTACTTCACTCCAGCAGAAGTACATAAAGTTGACAAGTACGAGCGGGACTTCACTGTTGGTTGCAAGGCGAAGTTTGTCATTGATCTGCTGCACAAGTCCTCATTCAGGGGGGAGAGGGTGCTGATATTCTGCCACAATCTGTCCCCAATAAACTTTCTCGTCAAGTTGATCGAGATTGTCTTTGGATGGCGCCTTGGGGAGGAAGTCCTGGTGCTTCAAGGTGATCAAGAGCTGCCTGTCCGCTCGGACGTCATGGATAAATTCAACGGTGATGGTAAAGGGAAGAGGAAGGTTCTTATTGCTTCAACAACAGCCTGTGCTGAGGGTATCAGCTTGACTGGTGCATCGAGATTGGTCATGCTGGATTCAGAGTGGAATCACTCCAAGACAAGGCAGGCGATAGCACGGGCGTTCCGGCCTGGCCAGGAGAGAACTGTTTATGTCTACCTTCTCGTGGCATCTGGGACATGGGAGGAGGACAAATACAACAGCAACAGGAGGAAAGCTTGGATGTCGAAAATGGTCTTCTTCGGACGCTATGTTGATGATCCATTACAAAACCGTGTGACTGCTATTCATGATGAAGTTCTGAAGGAGCTCGCTGATGAAGATGAGACCCAAACTTTCCATATGATAGTTAAGCAGGACTGACCAATGCTGTTGTACATGTTCCTATGTCCTACATGGCTATTATGTCTTTCTAGTTTATAATGTGTAGACCTGCACTGTAGTGTTTATGCAGAAATCACCTCATGTATATATAGCATATATGGTGATTTTAGCTGTGAAAATCTCAATATTTTGTATGCTTCTTTGTTGGTTCTATCAAAGAAGTTTCTCTGCATTAACTATTGATCAATTATCGGTGATGGAAATCTGACACTTGTCGCTAGCGTGAGGTTGTGTGGCTTATCTAAGGGATATAATCGGTATTTTATTTATTTTTACTAATTTATGGCTAAATATTCCTATCAAATTTTACGTATGCAAGTATGCCTAATTAATTTTACGCAAGTGTGCACGCCTTTAGCTACCTCTGTAAATAAGTTGGGGACCAATTCTATTTATATCGGGGTGTGCATTTATTAACAACAGACTCTGGCCAGTCTATTTGACATTTACCGGGTGTTGTTTAATTTACTTATTTTTTCATGATTAAATTATTTCTATCGCTGCAAATTATTTATCTAATTTAATGATTTTATTGATGATTAATTCATTTTAATGTCTTAGATTATTTTCGTATTTTCCGCATTCTCTCTCTCTCTATCCCATGCGTTCTCATGCTAATCCCAAAATTAATTTAGTCAACTTAACATTTTTATAGCTTAAATGCTATTTAAATCATCACGTACAGCTTTTAATCTTCGCGTACAATTTTAAGTTGTTGTGTACTATTTTTAATCCTCAGATGGTAATTAATTTAGTCTAATAATCCTGAATACTTATTCATGGGTTTCTACAATTTACACAACTAACAAAATTATCTGGGTATTGAAGCATGCACAGAAACGATCTAAACGATAGTGCATGAATTTATCCGTACGCATACAAGTTTTAATATATGGACATCACTTAATTTATTTTTTAATAGTCATGAATACTTATTACTAGCATTTGTAATTTAACATGATTATCAAATTTTATTTAGTAATTTAGCATTCAATGGAATATTCATGTTTAATTTTTCGCGAAGAAACATATTATCCCGTGCGCTTATTCTCTCTTCTCTTTTCTCCCTCGCTTCTCCTATCCCTTCCCTATTCGGCCGAAGCTGTCCTAGGCCCTTCCTTTTTCCCTCATGCCTTATCCTCTCCCTCTCATTTCCTCATGGCTTATGAAGGATGGGGTGCTGATCGAGTCCTCTGGCTTTGCACTAGTGGCTTGACCTTATCTTCATTCCTCTCTTGTATTGATGTGGAAGGCTTTGGTTGGCTTTAGTCTTATCTTGTTGCCTCTCCTAGCTGGCTGTGTGCTGGCTTTATCCCTTGGCCTCTCTTGGTCGGCTATACATTGGGTAAAACTCTAGGAACTTTGGTCTGTAGGTTTGCTCTGGTACAATGCTTCGATTTTCTACTGTGTGAGCTAAGTCAGTAAAATGGGTTGTGGGCTTGGTTTTTCGTCGAATGATGAGGCTTATCCACATAAGAGGTGTCAGCCGACCTTGGACGGTCCTGATATCTCAGTGAGCGCTAGGGTTTTGTTTTCTAAAAGTCAATGGGTTCTGACAGTAACCTAATTTTATTTTATTTTTCTTTTATTTGGTCTTATTTGGTATTTTGTTATTGATTTTCTTCGACGAACTTTATTGAGATTGAGATTTAGATTTAGATATAATATGAAGGTGAATTTTAGTTCATGTAACCATAATTATACTTGATGGGGACAAGGATTGTACACAGATGCAAGTTGAGTTGTACAATAATGTAATTCGGACTGTCATATACATTGTTGTAACATGGACTATTAATACTTTTATTTGATTCCATGAATAATTTTAATCCTTGTTTGATGGATGGGATTAATTGTTATTGATGAGATGCAAATATTTTATTTAACTTGAGTTGATTTGAAACATGTTGGAGTGAGTTCATAATTGAGAGTTGCAATTTCAGATGGCTTGTAGATTTTTAATTAGTCTTGTCTTGGGATAGTTTAATTTATTCAGAATGTCATGTATTTTTTTAAAAAAATTATTGACAATTTCGTTATTCCATTGATCAATTAATTTTCATTACCCTTAATTTGGTAATTAAAAAGGATTAGAAAATGGGGGTTGTCACACTGAGGATGAAAAATGGAGTGGCACGAGCTTGTGCAATCCAAGTTTATATTCATTTGAATAGAGAGAAGCAAAGGACAAAAACAAAATACAACAAAGGTACATCGCTAATGGAAAGCACATCCCAGGCCCTTCCTTTTTCCCTCATGGCTTATCCTCTCCCTCTCATTTCCTCATGGCTTATGAAGGATGGGGTGGTGATCGAGTCCTCTCGCTTTGCACTAGTGGCTTGACCTTATCTCGATTCCTCTCTTGTATTGATGTGGAAGGCTTTGGTTGACCTTAGTTTTATCTTGTTGCCTCTCCTAGCTGACTGTGTGCTAGCCTTATCCCTTGGCCTCTCTTGGTCAGCTTTGCATTGGGTAAAACTCTAGGACCTTTGGTCCATAGGTTTGCTCTGGTACAATGCTTCGATTTTTTACTGTGTGAGGTAAGTCAATAAAATGGGTTGTAGGCTTGGTTTTTCGTCGAATGATGAAGCTCATCTACATAAGAGGTGTCGGCCGACCTCGAACGGTCCTGATATCTCAGTGAGCGCTAGAGTTTGGTTTTCTAAAAGTCCATGGGTTCTGACAGTAACCTAATTTTCTTTTATTTGGTCTTATTTGATATGGTTGTGGTTTTTGGTTAAAGTTTTTGAATTTTAACTATTTGCGATAGAGATTACGGAGAGATACTCGCTTGCAATTTTGGATGGTACAGATGTTGAGCTTTTTCAAAAGCCATATTAAACTGGAAATTGTTTTTTTCAACTGGAGGACTACCATACGAGGAGTACTTTGTAATTTTCTTGCTGCGTACATGCATGCTGCTGGAAGGGTCCAAGCCGGGTTGTTGCCTTGGATTCTCCTTTCTTTCTTTCTTTCCCGGCGCCCTACGTGGGGCCGCCTTTCATGGTTGCTCTGCCCCTGCCACTGTGGGCCCACCTACTACAATGCGCTCGCTGTCCCCTGCGTGTTCCCTCCATCTGGACCGTTCGCTACTGATCCAACGGCCCACATCATAAGTTTTTATATTTTCACCATTTGCCCATTTTCACCTGAAATTTAAAAATAAAAATAGGTTAATCCATCATAAATAATAAAAATACAGAAAAAATATTTTTTCTGTATTTTTATTATTTATGATGGATTAACCTATTTTTATTTTTAAATTTCAAGTGAAAATGGGCAAATAGTGAAAATATAAAAATCTATGATGTGGGCCGTTGGATCAGTAGCGAACGGTCCAGATGGAGGGAACACGCAGGGGACAGGAAAGCTTCCTCCAAACAGAAAGAAAGAAAGAAAGAAAGAAACCAGTCACCAGCATGGCAGATTGATATTGGCATCATGGGGGGCTCGTGCGTCGTGCCACAATCCTCCGTACGCAGACGCGGACGCGGAGGAAATTCCTGCTGCTTCTGTTGCACCTTACTCTTTTGCTTGAATTGTCCCCATTTTTATGAGTAAAAACATATAGTGGGGATCAGTAAGTAGTGCAATTAGTAGCCTTTCGTGTCAATTAACATAGGATAAGATCAGATCAGGTGCCTCGACATTCTGCTGTGCACATTCAATTGCATACCCGTTGAGTCATATCGGGGCTGTTTAGTTGCCTGTATGTGCTGGCCAGGCTGAGGAGGGAAGCTCCTCAGCCACGTTTCTCCTCAGCCTGGCTCCAGTTGATTTTTTGCATCCACTCGTGCAACCTCTCCCCCCTATGCAGGCAACCAAACACCATCTCCCTGCATGCGCTGATGCGAGCCACCCCCATGCAGGCAACCAAACAGACCCATCGTGTACCAGTATCTGACTATTTTGCTCACTAATTCCAGCTGCGCGCGGCTAGCATAGTTTTTCAAACACTGCATGCAGCTGCAGTGCACCAGACATGAGATAGCTAGCCTAGGGAAGGGAATACATAGCCTATATGGCCTCCGTAGCATATTTTTTCTTCCAAATCTAGTCTCCGCACGTGTAAATTTGTAAACCTGGCCTCCTCTATGACTACAGCAACAGTAACAAACGACACGTGTCATCTGTTGTGCTGCCCTATCACGACAGGAGGTGGGTGGCTTGCCGCACCGCCCGAGCTCAGCACCACCTCCTGCCGCGCTCGTTCATTGTCTATTGTGTTGGACCTCCTGCCCGTGGTGCGGTAATGCGGCAGGTAACATGTGTCATCAGTCATTGCTATAGTGGTCATGGAGGAGGTCAAATTTATAATTTTGAACATGAGGGGTACATTAAAAAAGTGCTACAGTGTTATGATTCTGCTTATGGAGGGTGGTTCGGGACTCATTCTTTTAAGTTATGATTTATAGCTTAAATTTTTGAATTCTGATTGTTTGTGAGAGAGTATGGAAAGAAGACACTCACGTGTTGTTTTGGCCAATATAGCTGAAGTCGGTATAATGTCTACTACAATTGAGTTGTAGATCCCATCTTGAAAAAACACTCTGTTTAAAAGCTAGTTAAGCTAGAAACTGACTTTTTATCAAGGGAAGAGAAAATGTTTGCGTGCAAATTTTATGCAATGGCAACAAGGGATCAAGGAACAACACTACTCATTGACGAACTGATGCTGGAGTGCAACAAGGAACCGAAGATTGCCACCAAAATAAGATTCTTTTTGCTATGGCTTATGACTTATAGTTCTGTTTGATGATTTTTAGCCTTAGCGTAAGCGATTGTGTGAATAAACTGAATACGATAAACTACTTTGAAAAGGTTATCTTGATTTATCGTTTTGAAAATAATGAAGAAACCGTTTCATTTATTTATTCGATGGAAATCAATGAAGAAGCCGTTTCGATAGTCATAGCTACAATGTCGATAGTTGATAGTTGTAGCTACAATGGTCGATAGTCGTAACTACAGTGTCAATGGTCATAGCAACAATGGTCGATGGTCGATAGTCATAGCTACAGCGGTCGATGGTTAGTAGTCGTAGTTACAGTGATTGATGTTCGATAGTCGTAACTACAGTGGTCGATGGTCGTAGCTACAGTCAACAATCGATACTGGAAGATCTGTGTAGTTTAAGATGTAGTCGAGGTGTTGTGGTCGACAAGCCTTGGTCGGTGATGTGGTCGACAAGGCGCAGTTGAAACCGTGGTCGAAAGAGCAGTCGAAGCCGTGGTCGAAGGAGTAATGTGTTGTAGTAGATGTGTGCGCTGGTTATGGTCGAAGGCCTGGTCGATGCCGTGGTCGAAGCCACGGTCAAAGACATGGTCGATGCGTGGTCAAAGCCACGGTTGCAGCTACAGTAAAACGGTCAGTGTTTTAAATTTGCTGGTACATTTACCAAAAATATTGTCTACAAAGATGTCCTTACATCCTAAATGTCTTATTATTTTATTTTTGATCATGTTGTACAAGAAACAATATCAGCTACTAAACATGAACATCTATTTCCAATTTAATTTATTTATGAGTTTGTACATATGTTATTTGTTTAATACATGTTTTTCGAAAAATAAAATTGATGTTCAATATTTAGTTTAGGATCATCTTTTGATAATATGAATCACCCTCATTTGATATTCCGTTGCAACGCACGGACATTTTACTAGTACATACATACATATAGTGCTTCCAAGATTCTTGAAAAAAAAACTTTATATATACACCAAAAAAAAAAGAAACAGAAGATTGCACCAGCCGGGAATCGAACCCGGGTCTGTACCGTGGCAGGGTACTATTCTACCACTAGACCACTGGTGCCATGTTGGAATTGTCCAACTTCCAAGTCTAATATTTGATACACTCCAGGTAACAGCAAGGACAACTACCAGGCTGACATACTGATACTACAGCAGCAGAGGCAATGGATCGAAACGGGAGCAAAACAGCAATATCAGCGATAGATAGAGATTTGGACACCAGCAGTTCAGCAATCAGCGGTCCCGGATGTCCTGAACAGAAAAAAAAAATAGAGTATCCAATGAAATTTCGATATGCATATGGCCTCAACTCTGAACAACAAAACATTTTATTTCTTAGTAGAAACGAAATACCAGGTACAAGTTCAATCCGAATACACCATTTTAAGTGGTGTTCCAATGCTCATCAACTCAACTGACAACAGCAAAATATTTACATCTTAGTAGAAAAGGAATACAATGAGCATAAAGACCCTAAAATGATATGGATATACATGCAGCATATTTGTGACATCCCAGGTTCAACCAAAACATGGCGTGCACCATTTATTTCCATCAGTTGAACATGTCTAGCCTTCGAACTCTTATCACCAAAAAGTTGTGGTCATTACTAGAAGTCTCGTGGCTTCCACACGTATAAATAGGAGCCACCGAAGGTCTTAATCCTACATTTTTTTTTCTCTGCATGAGTACAGCACCAGAATCCAGTACAATTTACCATTAGGCACTACCAACCTACAACCTCCTAAAGATCAGTTACATGTTGAACCCTAAATATCGTAAGGTATCGTAAGGTACTTTTCATGGGGACTTGTGAGCAATCACGGTGAAATTTTCATCTATATTGATGCAAACAGGTAGAAACCAAGTATAATTAACAACATTAGTATGCCAAGGAATGAAACCACATCAATATAACAAGACTGCAGACAACGTACTACCGACTCGTAGCCACCACCATCTAACAAAAGCGGAAAAACGCTTTCATTTCAAACAGGAGCGACTAAACATCCTTCATGCTGGTGCTGTACAAGTAACCTCATCTAATGTGAATAATGGAGCCTCACTCCGAACCAACACCGGCGTTTGTAAGATCTACATCGCCCATGCCTGTGTCTTCCTCCTCGTCGCTGTCCTTGTCACCATCAACCTCCTCGTTGGCTGCCTTCAGCTTTTCCATGCTATCCATGAACAGCTTATCCTCTCTCTCACTCACCTGCATGTGCAAACAACATGAATCCTGAGTGGGACTGAATAAAACTACTGTTTTTTGTTCAAACAATGAGGTCCAGCTTCAATTTTACAACTTGTCTGCAGATATAGGAATAGACAATAAATTCACTCATTATTCGATGTAAGCAGGTAATGAGGGAACTTACAGCTCTAGGTGCTTCCTTCACCACCAATTTCCCCTTGTGCCTTTCAATCGCCTCACCACAAGCTTTGATTGCATTGGTAATAACTGAGATCCCTTGGTCCTGTTCACAGCAACAGCATACCAAAAACAACAGAAAGTCATATCGTTACATAATAAACTCATGAGCCTAATTAATGACATCAAAACAATGCAGATAAACTCGAATAAATGGGCACTGTAATAATAAAATTTTACCAGTCACCTGCTTTTACAAGCATCCTGCAACTACTTACATCAGAGATACATTTCATTTGTGTAATCAAGGTATTCTGATGGATACTATATTCAATTATCTGCTAGTGTGGGGGTGAGGGGGCTATCAAACAGATCAATTACCTTCCCCAAAGAGAAGATAAACATATAGATTACAGGCAACAGTATTGACCCAAAATATGCATCAAATTATAACATTGTCAGAGCCCTAAGCGCAAAATGGTGGTAGATGCCACATGCAACTAATACATTGCGATAAAGATAAAGGTAGATATTAAAATCTGAAATTGATGTTTTTTCTCATTTATACAGATTGACCGAATCACCTAAAGGATCTTCAAGCAAGTACCCCAAGACAATTTATTACTGCTGTAAATCAGGAACTCCTAAAAATAGCCTTGCTGAACATCTTGATCTTGTAAACACAAACACTAGTTTAGTGGAAACACTATCCGGGATGAGCAATAAGTTGGAACCGGGGGGATACTAAGCACCCTACTGTCCTTGTATCACATCCTGAAGACCTAAAGAGAACTTAAGTGTTGCATACTAGAAACCTACATACAAGGGTGCCTGCATTGAACTCCAAGGAAATTAAAGACCTCTCCCCAAATTGGCTCCATCTATTCAAAACAACGCTACTAGCATATTTGCACCTTTGAGAAGCTGTCCCTTAATTAATCAGGTCTCAAATTTGTATCCCAAGTGCCCAGGTTGCCCGTACCTAATTTAACTATTTCATGAGGACAGAAGATAAACCTAACATTACCTAGCATTACATTGCATGTTATCCATAAAAAAGACATGAGCTTATTTCTTGTGATGGATTTTTATTTGAATTTTCTATGTGAGGCAAAAAAAATCAAGTTCAACACTCCACATTAACTGCCTGCAAGAGGAAGAAAACACCAACCTTGTCAAGAGTTTGTGTGGTCAGAACATAGAGTGGAGGAGCTACTAGCTTGATCTTCACAGGGCAATCATTGTTCCCAGTGGCTTCGGCTTTCCTCATGGCTTCCTGCAAAGTGCAAACTAAATAGAATCAGTGACCCAAACATACGCTTGGAATCCAAACTGCAGTGATGGGAGCAAACATAACCTTAATGTGGAGAACACCATCGAACTGGAAGCATTTCATCTCAACATCAGCACGAATCTTGAGTGGCTGTGGCGTCATTCTCCTCCTTATGTTCTTAACCAGGGCATCCTTAACCTCAGGGGTGACAGCTGGCACGACCTTAGTCACCTGGAGGAAATGTCACCGCAATCCAATCTTAATAAAAATTTCTTCCAATTTATACACTAGTATACTATAGGAGTAATTTGAATGCGCATAATTAGCATCAGCCCCATGCCATTATAATATTTATCCCAAATTATTTAGAAGTCAACTCAATCTACCGAATTCTCATTTTTTCTGTCCATACTCCATAGGAATTGAAACTATAGAAGTATATACTATGGTTAAAGCACAGCATCATAATGATTGTTTATTTCATCTCGAACATATATCACAAACATTCAAATGATAATACATTGTTTATTTCATCTCGAACATATATCACAAACATTCAAATGATAATACCTAATTTTAGCCTTCAAATTTATGCTTATACAACCTAGTAATTTACCACCAATGAGACAGTGAACCCTAGAGTTACCTCAGTCCAATCAACAGTATATAAAGAACCAAGCTAAAATTTCTTTCAACCAACCAATTTTGAAGCCACATAAATCTTTAAACCAACCAACTCTATACACATTAACCACAGACTCTAGGCCAGATGCTAGGGATTAGCTGTTCAGAGGGCAAGTTTGATGAAGGGCAAATTCGGAAGACTCCACTCCTACTTGGTCCCTAAATAAATGTGTGCACACGTCTAATCCATCGCAAGAATATGTTAGTCTCAAGTAAGTCATAACACTAGCAGCTTGAATTGATGCCACTGCTTTGAATAAAGATAACCTAGCTAGATAACCAGTAGGTCTAATAAACTTAGCACACAGGCACACTTGTAGTACTACATATTAAGCATGAGCAGCAAAGCACGATGCAGTGGTGGGGCGGGGTTGGGAAGGAACCTCCTGGCCGTCGGGGCCGGTCTCCTCGTAGGTGAGCGCGTCGAGCACCCCATCGGGGTCGGAGACGACGAGCTTGAAGGCCTCGAAGGCGTGTCCGTACTTGCGGTAGAGCGGCCAGCCGATGCGCTGGTAGAGCGGCTCGAGGTCGACGGCGAGGGTGTCGGCGACGTGCCGCATGATGGAGTGAACGAGCTTGGACTTGTTGTAGCGGTCCTCGCAGGCGTGTGCCTCCTCCTCGGAGACGCGGCGCTTGGAGAGGTCGATGTAGCCCTTGTCGCGGTCGACGCGCAGGACGATGGCGGGCTCCTGGCGGCCGACCTTGATGAGGGAGGAGATGGAGCGGATGCGGCGGCGGGAGAGCTCGGAGAAGAGGATCATGCCCTCGATGTTATTGTACTCGAGGAGGGAGACGTAGGCGCCCATGTCGGCGATGTGCTTCACCTGAATCATCACCGCGGCGTCCACCTCGGGGAACCGCGCCTCGTACATCCGGCACTCCAGGTTCGGCATCGCGGCGCTCGGCGGCGGAGGAGTCGCCGGAGGCAGTTGGGGAGGGGATCAGGGGAGGGCTAGGGTTTTGGAGGTGGGAGGCGGCGGCGGCGGCGCGCGATGGGGTTCTGGTCCGTATGGAATCTGGATCGATTGGCTGTGTCTGTGCGAGTCGATGTGGCGGGTGCTGGGGCCTTAAATACTAAGCGTTTTGTGAAGACGGACAGTACACATGCGTTTCTTCTCTTTGAAGGCAATGGTAGTATACAACGGCAGGTCCGCGCGTTCATGCAAGGCCCCTCACTCACCCTTTTGCAGCCTGTACAGTGTACACATAACTGCTCCTCGTGTCATGTGCCGGCGGAGTGTACTCATGATTAAAGACATCTAGTACAATAGATTATCTATATAGTTATCTATAATGATTTTATATAATTAACAGATTACCTATATAGTTGTCTATACAATAGTATAGACAGTAAAAAAATATTTATACAACTGTTTGTTAAATAGTAGACGCTACATTTCTCTCTACTTCTTCTCCCTCCTGACACCACTCAAAATCCTACGAGACAGGCTTATATACAGTTGATATGTACACATGCACATGCCATAATTTTGCCATATCATCTTTACTTCATTGAGAGAAACTAATGTAAACAACCTCTCCAACAATGGTCTTTAGCATATTTCATAACATCATTTTTTAGGATATGTTTTTATCTTCATACCCATTCTTCCCTTTACCCACTTCTCTGTCTCTCCTTCCTCCTAGGCCACCATGCACCACCATGGACGCCAAGTCCTTATATTGATCATGTTGAACCTAATTTTTAAATGTAGTATTTTGATTTCAAATACAAATGCATGCTTGCCTTTATTATGTGTATAGATTGCCTAGCTACACCATACAATGAAACCACCATGGTTGTAGGTACCGTGGTCGATGGTCGGTAATCAGAGCTGCCATGGTCGATGGTCGGTAGTCGGAGCTACCGTGGTCAATGGTCGATAGTCAAAGTTACTGCAGTCGATGGTCGGCAGTCATAACTATGACAGTGAGTTTTGGAGAAGAAGAACAACGAATACAGAGGAAGTCGTAGGCGTGTGTTATTGGACAAAAAAACAGTTTCACTATGTCTTACTCGTTCTTTCTCTGCTCTCCCTCTATGCTTCTCCTCACGTCGGGCCTGGCCCAACAGGAGACGCTACTGTGGTTCATCGGCACATACAGGCAGGGGCGGAGATGGGCCTCGGGCCGGTTGGGCAACGGCCCGAGGCCTAGCGAAAATTATAGTGGAAAAATTTTGTAAGTATGCCAAAAATAATCCTGCATAGTATATGGGCCCGAGTCTTTCCGGCCGGCCCGATTCCCAGCCGCCCAGCAGAGCCAACCAACCAGCAACGGCCGAACAGCCCAATCCCGCACTCCCGACTCCCGTCTAACCCTAGCCCCAATCCCGAACTCCCGACTCACGTCTCGGCGGGTCTCGCGACGCCTCAGCCGCCTCTCCGCCTCCGCGACTCGCGCGCAGACCGCCGCCGCCCTGACCCCAGCGCATCGGCGCATCCTCTCCCGCATCGCGCCCCACCTCCTCCTCTGCCGTGCCCCGCCTCCTCTTCGCGCGGCCCGTCCCGCCTCCTCGATCCTCTCGCGCGGCCCGCCCCGCCTCCTCGATCCTCTTCGCGCGGCCGCCCCGCCGCGCTCTTCGCCGCGCGACGTCTCCTCTCGGCTCGCCTCCTCGGCGCCTCTCGCCACGACGCCGACCGCCTCCTCTCGCGACGCGCGCGACGCCGCTTTCATCGCCACCGCCATCCGCCGGTCTTTGGTTCCCGCCTCCGGTGAGCTCGCCTCGCCTCGCCACTGCCGCCCAGCCCCACGGGCCACCGCATCGGCGCATCCTCTTCCCCGCTCGCCGCCCCCTGCCTCCTCTCCACCCCCCGGCTGGAATCGATTGCCCAATTGACAGATCTCTTCTGCAACTGCAAGGTTAGGTTTTTGAATTGTATATTTGTATATCTTCCTCTGTATAGCAG
Source organism: Dendrocalamus sinicus (assembly GCA_036346575.1). Taxonomy (NCBI): domain Eukaryota; kingdom Viridiplantae; phylum Streptophyta; class Magnoliopsida; order Poales; family Poaceae; genus Dendrocalamus; species Dendrocalamus sinicus. The sequence goes on along the minus strand of CM070660.1, from coordinate 159,875 downwards.
TATTTTTAAACAATTACAAAAATAGCATTTCAATTGAACTATTGAAGCACCAACAACATTTTGATTGAATTATGCAGTAAGCATCTGTGCTTAAAAGAATTGTAAAAGAAATTGTAGCGTCCAACTTTATGAAAAGCGTTATTGAGAGACCAAAAGTATTACCACTATTAACTTGCTATTTGAATTTTTGTGGTACTAGAATTAGAAATACATGACGAAGAGGACTAAGACATTGGCATTTTATTTTCCATTGCAATCAAATCAAACTCCAGAAACAATAGCAACTACAGGTATGGTGCATTCCTATTTTTTTTTTGCTATGTTTTATCTATTTTATTGTATCGTTAAATATGGTATTCAAATTTTATTTCGTTAGTGCATTTGTGATGTACTTTTTGTTATGCCTCAGTGTTGATACTATTCGACGTTAGTTATAGACTTATAGACCCTTAGTTTTGGGCCCGAGGCTTTGTGAAATCTTGGCTCCGCCACTGCATACAGGGGCGCGGTGAGCACGGGCTTCTCTGCAGAGATTGTGAAGTCGACGATCGCCTACCTATTCGTGAGGCCCATCTTCAACGACTACAGCTCGGTGGGCTACTCGTTCCTGCTCAAGAAGGAGAAGGTGGTGATCGTGCAGCCCAACCGCGTCACCGTTGGCAATGGCCCGGCGTTCGGCTGCATCTTGACAAAGGACTTCCTCTTGGAGCCAGCCAGGCGCGTCAGAAGCAACACCACCGCGTACGAGAACTACCGAAGGATCTTCGTGCCGGAGGGGCAGTCGCCCGAGTGCCCGCCCAGGGAGCCGCTGCGCCTGCGCGTCAACGTGCTCCAAAAGATGCTCTCCGGCGACAGCACCGTCATCGCTGAGACGGGCGACTCATGGTTCAACTGCCAGAAGCTCAAGCTGCTGGAGGGATGTGGGTAGGAGAGCACCCCTCCATTGCTGCATGCTTGGTATATTGCTTGCTTGCTTGCTAAGATGGAGTGAGCAGAGCAGCCTGGTGATCTATGACAGGTACGAGTTCCAGATGCAGTACGACTCCATCGGGTGGTTGGTGGGCGCGTTGCTCGGGTATGTGCAGGGCGCCCGGAACAAGCGCGTGACCGCCTGCATTGGGGACGGCAGCTTCCAGGTGACGGCGCATGCAGGACGTGTCGACGATGCCGCAGTGCGAGCAGAAGAGCATCATCTTCCTGATCAACAATGGCGGGTACACCATCGAGGTCGAGATCCACGATGGCCCGTACAACGTCATCAATAACTGGAACTACACGGGCCTTGTGGATGTCATCCACGATGGAGAGGGCAATTGCTGGACTGCCAAGGTACAAAGTAAACTTTATGTGCTCGATGCTTGGAGGAAGGAGGGATTTTGATGAGGATTATGAAATGTTTTGTGTCGATTTGATGCAGGTGACGTGCGAGGAGGAGCTGACGGTCTTTCTTGTTCTAGAAAACGGAACTTTCCTTTGCCATTATACTGGATGATGCCTCGTCACTGGTGACACTACTTTCTGGAAAACGCGATATAATCTTGAGCACAGATCAAGATTTTGGGCTACTTTGAAATAGCTATTGGGCCGAGGGAACGGAAGGATGTGCCGCACACGTCTTTTTCCCAGGAGAGCTGCGCGAAGACGAGCGACGTGCGCCTTACGAGCACCGCGTAAGCCGTGCTGAAAACGGAATCGCCGATACGATTTTTCCAGCGACTCGGTTCTCGCCTAGTCTCTGATATCACTTGTTACAACTTTGATCTAAGAGAAAATACACACATCTGATACCACTTGTTACAACTCTGAATTTCTCTATTCTCTTATTTGCTCCCCTTTTTCATGATTTCTCTTTTTTTTTTTACAAAACTAGCTATAAGCCTCTTCAATATATAGGCTAACAATCTTCTACTAGCATACATATTCGGACTTCAAGCTGGACACAACTTCAACTTGAGTTATACATGGATACATACTCTACTACGTTTGAACTCTAAGTCAAGATTATTTCTAACAGAATATTTAGGTCCTGCTGCAATTGAGCAAATGCTGCTGGATGGATCCTGCTAATTGCAGCATTCAAAGTTTCATCCCCGTGGAGAGCTGCACAAACTTCTCTCTTAGCACGTCCTCTAGAGAAGCTTGTTTGATAGGATATAAATCCTTCACCTGATCAACAGAGATTTCAGAAAAAAGGTTCCAACTAGACAAGTATTCGGAAATAAAGAGTAAAAGAAAAATCATAACTTACTTGTCGCTTTCTCAAGTCGAAGTATTGTATTGGAATAACTTGAATTATCACTGAGAGCCAGGAAGAGCTCGTAATATCACCACTACAATTATTGCGTCAAGAATCATACACAGAATTAACAGAGACCCTAAACTTTGATGCTTTCTATCCATCTTTGGGCTTGTTCTTTGGGAATGCGGTTTATAGCTTTTAGTTGTTTATGAAAGAAAGTATGAAGAGAAAACAATAATCTGTTTAAAAGCTAGTTACTGGAGAGAAGTACTTCACTGTAGAAAATAGTTTTTCGAAACCGAAAAGAAGAGATATTTATGCTTCATCAGAGCTTATTATATCCCTCTTGATATAAATTATTTATGTGTGATAATATCTTAAAAAAACATATGAAAGGATATACTTTTTGGTGCAAATTATTGAGTTTCGGTTGGGGACGTAGGACTCAGATTGTTAGCATCAATTCAAGCCGTAGGTGGCACGGATTTGTGCCCCGCGCCGCGCCGCGCCGTGCAACCATCGCCGTCCGGCCACGGTGAGAAAGACACGACTGGATGACAGACGTGTAGCTAAGCAACTCCATCATGTATCGGCGACAGCTGGAAACCGAGGCACGTCTGACTTGCTCGGACGTGACCGTTGGATTATCAAATAATTATTTTGGATGGTAGCTCCATTTTTAGAAAAATAAAGCAGTGAGGGAGGGACTATTCATGGTTTTTTTCCCCTTGAAAATCCCACGCCGCCATTTCTTCTTCCTTGGGATTCTTTTGAGCTCCGGTGGCCACCACCCTCCGACGACGACGAGAATGGAAATGAAATCAAGCTAAAGCTATGGTGAAGCTACTCGACGGAGGGAGGGAAAGGCGACTTGCAGGGTGGGTGGAGCTCCAAAGCAAGGCGGCGGTACGAAACGAATCGAATCATCATGGAGCAAAGCGGTATTTGACTGATCGGTTTTGTAAAAAGAGGAATTATGAAACGGTTTATTCCAAGGTACCCCCGGAGAAATATTCCATTGGGGGGGCGACTCGACCCCACCGGTCAGTGACCAACCTCCCCGACTCATATACGCCGCCGCCTCCCTCGGTCGCCCAAACCCCAACCCGCCCACGCCATGGACTCCCCCTACGCCCTCCACCTCGCCGTCGCCGCGCTCGTCGGCGCATCCTTCGCCGCCGCCTCCGCCTACTACATGCACCGCAAGACCCTCGACCAGCTTCTCCGCTTCGCCCGCTCCCTCGACCGCGACCACCCCCGCCGCAACCGCCTGCTCTCCGACGCCGACGACTACGACTACGACCGAGTGGACGGGGAGGAGGACGACCATCCGCCGCCCAGGGACCACGATCTCCGGACCCTGCCCATCCCGCCGGGGCTTCCGCCACTCCACACCAGCCGAGAGGGTTCGTCCCGCTTTCTGATTCCTCCACCCCCATATTTTGATGTGATCGGCGCCGTACATCGACGCTTGCAGCCGTGTGAAGCATAAGTATTCACACGGGATTGTGTAATGGGATCGCCCGCTCGGCCGTGTGGTTTGTTCAGTGCGCAGCTGTACAGCCATTGATGCACTTCACTAGTGGTGGTGAATTCTAGCGACATGTAAAATGGTGGTGTGGCGTCGGCGGATTAATCCATTCCCTTGTGCTTCACTAATCACCGCTTACTAGTTCCTAGGTGTGGATTATTCTGTTTGAATTGTGTAGGGTTTGGGCATTTGGGGATTTTGACAAAAACTTGAAAATATTCCAAACCATGCATCTGGGAAATGGCATCTAACTTATTAACTTGTATGAGCTGTTTTCAGTGGTTCTAACTATGTCTGCGTAGTACTCCTTGCATGTTTTAATGGGGGCATGGGGAAGCAGTAGAAACAGCCAAACAGGATGCAGTAGTGAGTAGTGATATGGCTTCGCATGCAATTGGACACGAAAACATGTTTGGCATTGATTGTAGTGTGCAAGTAATTCTCCATGAACATTTGATGCTAATTTTGGACCTTTTTACCTATCAGCCAAGCCGATTATTTCTCCAGCTTCAAGCAAAAGAGTTGGATCTCTGGTTAGACCAACTACACCAAAATCCCCTGTTCCTACTGTCAATGAGTTTGAGAGCATCGAAGATGCAGATGAGGATGATGATCTTGCCCCGGATTCCAAGAATGGTGCTGTCTACTTGGGCACAAATGGAGCTATTGTAAGTCTAAGATGCATATGCCTACTCTGACAAGCAATGGCAATGTGTCTGTTACTTTCTTTTGTGGATAAACTGTATCTTGATGGCATAAAATGTTTGGTTTGAAGGATCCTCATAATTTGCATTGTTATTTAACTAAATGGAAACCTGGCTGTATCAACACTGTTTTGGTAGGTTCACCGCCTTGTATATTTGATCCTTGGCTTAAGTTATATGAATTAATTGAGAAAAGCTTCTCAGGCTATGTTGCAAGTAGTTTACACAGAATAATTGCCATGTATATGATGTTGTGACCATGTTCATATAGAGATGAACCCTGCTAGCATCTATTGATTCTGAACAATTTTTAGCTGCAATACGATGAGTGGATTACTTGCCCTTGTCATTGGGTTAATTCTTTTGTGCAGTTAAGTATGTTTCCATTTTTCCCTTCCTCTGGTCAAAGCATTCCGACTAGCGATCACTTAAGGAAACTGTCTATATAAATTACACTGTTAATTGGATAAAAATACTGTTAGTCCTACTGATTCTTGCTCAGGGACTACTTTCTACCTGCAAATGTATCTTAGTTCTATGTTTACTTAATAGGCTGATTTTTTTTTACTACACAGGGATCAGATCCGCTTCCGGATAAAGCGAGTCAGAATGGGGACATAAAACCAGTATCATCAACAAACATGATTAGATCTCATAGTGCAACTGGCAGTCTGCATGGGGCCCAGCTCAATCCAGTAGCAGCTGATTTACTTCGAAAGGAACCTGAAGATGAAACCTTCAGTAGGATCAACATTACAGCTGTTGGTATGGGCCGCTTTTCTCCATTTATCTATATAGTCGAATCTTTCGTGAGTTAGGTTAATATTGCTTTTCACACTAAGTCCTCAATCTTGGGTGTTTTAAAACATAAATGTTCAGAGAATTCAGTGTTCTTAAAAAAAAAAGAAAAGGAATCTGTTCCTTTTTTAAAAATATATTTATGTATGCATGTATGTGTGGACGTAGATCAGTTAGAAAGTAGAATGCATTTTATTTTATGGATCATCTACCTGATTGTACTGATTTCTGTCGCCAGAATAAAACCTGTTATTGCTAGTGCTCTTCGCTTTCATACTGCTACTCTTGCGCTTATTATAATTATTTTATTTTATTTTATTTTTACCTCAGAGACTCCTTCTCCTGATGAAATTGAAGTATACAAAGTTGTTCAGAAATGTCTTGAGCTTCGAGAGAGGTACATCTTCAGAGAAGAAGTTGCTCCATGGGAGAAGGAAATCATAACTGATCCTAGTACTCCAAAACCTAATCCAAACCCGTTCAATTACGAACATCAGACTAAAACTGAAGTAAGTGCATTACTCTAAATATGTGCATATTGACCGCAACACATTTGTCTGCTCTGCTTTCTCTTTCCTAATTTTTTTGGTCTTTCAGCATCATTTTGAAATGGTTGATGGTGTTGTTCATGTATACCCCAGTAAAGATTGTGAGTAACAAATGACTTCAATTCTTTTAGTTTCTGCCTCTTCTGTATTTTCTCTCAGTTCAAGGCGCGTTGATCATTGCTTTTCCCTTGTTGCAGCTAAAGAAAGACTCTATCCTGTTGCTGATGCAACCACTTTTTTTACTGATATGCACTATATCCTCCGCGTGTTGGCTGCTGGGGATATCCGAACTGTGTGTCATCACCGTTTAAATCTTCTAGAGCAAGTAATCCTCTTGAGACTTTGTTCTTTCAACTGCTTACGGTGGTCCAGGGTTACAGGCATTTTAATACAAACTCTAAAGCATTTGGCTTAGAAAAGAATCCCTGCTATGTTCAGGGCTCCTTATGCATCTATACATTGCATACGCTACTACGGTTGCTGTCATATATTGAATGTGTTCCAGACCAGCCTGTCAAGCTAGCTTGATTCATGAATCTCACTGGACACATGATAATGGTGCATGTGCCAGATTGTTTTTATTCTGTACATTGACTTTTTGTGCTCATTCTTGTGGGTTCTTCAGAAATTTAATCTTCATTTGATGGTCAATGCGGATAGAGAGTTGCTTGCTCAGAAAACTGCACCACACCGGGACTTCTACAATGTCAGGAAAGTTGATACTCATGTTCATCACTCCGCATGCATGAACCAGAAGCATTTGTTGAGATTTATCAAGTCCAAGTTGAGGAAAGAACCTGATGAGGTACATCCACTTTCTTCTTTTCTTAATTCCTGTTATTGTCTCATGTGGAATAACAATTCTGTACCTGAGATCTAGAACGTTCTGCACTTCTGCACTCGACTTAAATTCCAAAATTGCATTTATGTAGGTTGTGATTTTTAGAGATGGGACCTATTTGACTCTTAAGGAGGTTTTTGAGAGTTTGGACTTGACTGGGTAACTGAAATTCTATATGTGATGGTGCTGTTATGTATCTTTTCATTACCACTTCTGAAGTAACCTGTTGGTCTCTCTGCCAGGTATGACCTCAATGTTGATCTCTTAGACGTGCATGCAGATAAGAGTACATTTCACCGGTTTGACAAGTTCAATCTAAAATATAATCCATGTGGCCAATCTCGCCTGAGGGAGATCTTTCTTAAGCAGGACAACCTTATTCAAGGTACACATTTGTTTTGTCTTGTTGCCTAGACGTGTTACACCAATCGATATCATTTCTTTCTTTATTGTCTTTTTTATTTCAGTTGTTGCACAGCTGTTATTTGTATGCTACGTTGAGCTCATTCTCAATATAGCCTGTACATGGACAGTTCTTTAAAAATGTTATACTATCATATTGCTAGGTCGCTTCCTCGCTGAATTGACGAAGGAAGTGTTTTCTGACCTTGAAGCAAGTAAATATCAGGTGTGTTCTTCTTCTTCTTTGTTGATTTTCTAGAACGCTGGAACTAGTTCTTCTCATATTTGCTATTCTTAAGGGGGTGTTGTTCACTATATATCATGTACACGCGGTGTTTACATATGGATTTATCAATTGTTTTTGGACAGTATGGGTCTGACTAATGACTCCTCGAATTACCTTCTTCAGATGGCTGAGTATCGAATATCTATTTATGGGAGAAAGAAAAGTGAATGGGATCAGATGGCAAGTTGGATAGTGAATAACGAATTGTACAGCGAGAACGTTGTTTGGTTAATTCAGGTGACACCTTCTATTGTCCTCTTCAGTTGCTTGTGGTCTTATAATTTTAGCAATTTTTTTCACCATATTTAGCAATCAATTTGTAAACATTGGGTAATTCAAATTAGAACATACATTTAATTTGTGCGGTTAAATTTTTTACCGGAGTAGCTGCACTGAAGTGTCTTTCAATTTTCTCTGCAGATTCCTCGGATCTACAACATATACAGGGAGATGGGCACAATTAATTCATTCCAGAACCTCCTTGACAATATTTTTCTGCCTCTTTTTGAAGTAACTGTTGATCCTGCTTCACATCCCCAGCTGCATGTTTTCTTAGAACAGGTTAGTGGAAATACTTATAAATGTTTGTTACTAGTCTGCATTTTGTAGATATGGCTTGCGGCGCTAGGCTAGTCATCTCACAATTGTGTGGAATAGAAAAGCAACTGACACGTATGTCTTTGAAAAAAATTTTTGACCATTGCTTATTGAGTCCAAGAAAGATCAATCCTTTTGTTTTTGGTATGTTTTCTGTTACTAGTAGAAACAGTGGGAATATTCCTTCATACAAGTTGCTGGCTTACAGCAGTATACAAATCAATGCTCAGGAGAATACTTTTCCTTCCACTAAGAGGGGTCCTCTAAACTCCTTCCATTAGTAACTTTGTGCCTTCACCATCATGTCTGCTGTTTGCCTTCTTATGTTGTTATGGACCATCCAAACAATTTTCCTTGATGTTCTAGCCATCAACTTTTCCTGTACTATTTTATTCAGGTCGTTGGGTTGGATTTGGTGGATGATGAAAGCAAACCAGAAAGGCGCCCAACAAAACACATGCCGACACCTGAGCAATGGACTAATGTTTTCAATCCAGCCTATGCATATTATGTGTACTATTGTTATGCTAACCTGTACACACTGAACAAGGTAACAACATTGTGTGCCCAGATCTATGTCTATCTTTAGTTAATGAAGAGTAACATAGATTAAAAAAAGACTTGATTGAGAAGTTTCTTTAAATGCAGTCCCCCTCCCCCCCTCTCTCTACAAATTCTAGTTTCCAGTTTCTTCTCTTTTAACATTCACGATGCCCTGCATCATACTTGCGCTATCTTGGTTGATTTGAGATTTTTTTATATGCAGCTTCGTGAGTCCAAGGGCATGACAACAATCAAACTTCGTCCACACTGTGGGGAGGTATATGTTTAATGTATGCATTTCTAGATTTAACCTGAACATATTACCCTGATGATTCTTGTTTTCAGGCTGGCGATATTGATCATCTTGCTGCAGCATTTCTTACTTCTCATAATATTGCTCATGGGGTGAATTTAAAGAAGTCTCCTGTCCTTCAGTACTTGTATTATCTTGCTCAGGTCAGTATTGGTATTTTATGCGCTTTTCTGAACGCTCTTTGTGCAGAACAGCTACCAATTGAACATCTATTTGATTTTTTTTGGTTCTACGAAAGAAACTAATCATCTTTTGTTTTCCTGCAATCAGATTGGTCTTGCTATGTCTCCTTTAAGCAACAACTCATTGTTTATTGACTATCATCGGAACCCTTTGCCGACATTTTTCCTAAGAGGCCTTAATGTTTCTCTCTCAACTGATGACCCTTTGCAAATTCACCTAACAAAAGAACCTTTGGTTGAAGAATACAGTATCGCTGCTTCGGTAATCTCCCTCCCTCTGTGATCTGTTTCGTAGCCACTTAGATCCATCTTAATTTTGATTGCCTGTTATTCTTGGCAGCTGTGGAAGCTAAGTTCGTGCGACTTGTGTGAAATTGCTAGGAACTCTGTGTACCAATCCGGTTTTTCTCATAGGCTTAAGGTACAGGTTGCTCATTCATGAGTAAATTTCTTGGAACCACACATGTTTTGTATAAATTATCAGAGAACTACACTTTTTTTTACCATATTTCAAGGAACCACACGTATTTCGTACTATATTATCATAGATCCAAACTTTTTGTAGTAGCATACGGCACTAACCATACGGGCCCACTCGTCAGTGGAACACAAGAAGTCAATGGCAGAATATCTAAGCTTCGCTAACGAGTGAGCATGTATGGTCAGCATCGTATGCTACTGTAAAAAGTGTTGTGTGATAATATAGCACAAAATACGTGTGGTTCCTTAAAATACGGTCAAAAAAGTGTTGTTCTCTGATAATTTATACAAAATACGTGCGGTTCCAAGAAATCTACTCATTCATTTGACAATTTGATTTGATTTGTTAATTCATTTGACAATCTCTCTCTCTCTAAGCTCTGACATTGTTTTTCTTTAGTCACACTGGATTGGGAGAAACTACTACAGAAGAGGTCCAGAGGGCAATGACATCCACCAGACAAATGTTCCTCACATCAGGATTGAATTCCGACATACTGTATGTACATTGTACCTTTCAGCCTGGTATCTGATCTCTTCCTGTGCTTGTAAGTTTGCTTGTTTCTGTTGATAATTGCATTTCTATGCTGGACCCACAGATTTGGAAAGAAGAAATGGAGTTAATACATTTTGGAAATGTTAAACTACCAGAAGAGATTGATAGGTGAAGAATTTGCTGTAATTTTCAAGGCCCTGATGTTCCTTGTTACACTGGCACTGGCCATCCCATCGTCCTGTCAAATGCTTCGAAATTTTCAGAGAACAACCAACTCTGTGCAGTCTGTTTGCGGCTGTAAGGTAGGAGAAAAGGACTTGAAGCGATTTTACTTTTCGATGAAGAATTTGTTACTTGTAGAGGTAACATAAGCTGCCGAGTAGGGTTTTGATAAATTATGTCGGGACCACAGCCTTCTACTCTATGTCACTGCAGTGCCACTGAATAAGAAATTGCAAATACTCATGGAAGGATAAACACAAATTTAATAGTCAAAATTACAAACTTGAAGAGCTGGCCTTGAACCCGAATGTCTAGCGAGGTGGCATATCTGCTGTGCTTTCTTACATGGTGTACGTTTATACAAGTATTGTTGTGTTGCTGAATCAATACGTTCCCTACTCTCTCTCTGTCATAGGCAGGCGTGGGCCTTGGGCCTAGCCGGTTTATTATTAGAAAGTAGAGATTAGTTTCTATTTGAGTTAGAAATTAGTTTCCTTTTGTTAGAGATATAATTAGAGATGATATTAGTTTCTATATTTGTTAGAGATATAATTGAAATTAGATTCTATCTATTAGGGGGAGTCATCCATATAAGAGGGCTACCACATGCTATTGGAATCAAGCAGAGAAATAACAAAATCTTCCTCATCTATAGTCTCTCTCTCTCTTTACGTACAGCTATCTTCTTGGTGGTTTTTATCTCCTATGAACTAAGATTCATAACAACTTGGTATCAGAGCAGTCGATCCCTTTCCACGACTCCTGCTACCATGGTTCCTGTTGTCGAGTCGTTGGCCACAATAAAAGCTAACGCTAATAAGATGGCCGGCATCAATAAAGAGATGGTGGACATCTTCCACAATATGCATGCCATCTTGGAGAAGATCGTAAATCAGAAGAAGGTGCAACAAGAGAAAGAGCCAGGCACATCATCAACCACTGCCAAATTCTGACGACCCCATCGCCAGGCGAGCACTGCGCGCTGCTCCCGCAGCGTCTTCTCCCTCGTCCATCGCCCTAGACCTAGCCCTGTCGCTGCCAAGGTCTGTGAGGCTAGATCCGGCGTCTCCGCCTGCGCCGGCACAATCTCTGCGCCATCATCGCTGCGCCATCCACATCTTCCCCCGCCGTCTTGCGCTGGCTTTGACCATGGTTCTTCCGCTCCGTCGCCGCTCGGGTCACCTCAGCCCATGCTGTGGGCGCCGCCACCCGGGCCGCCGTCGCCCAAGCCGCCATCTGATCCGGCCAGATCGGCACCACCAAGTGTCGATCCGTCGTCGCCGCCGGGCTGCTGCTCCGCCGGCCGCCGCTTTTCGTTGTCGCAGCCAGGCCGTTGCTTCGCCGGCTGTCGCTCCCCATTGTCGCTGCCGGGCCGTTGCTCCACCGGCCGCCGCTCCTTCAGCCCGAGAGCCATCGACGCCGTGGGCCGCCCGAAGCTGCCATCGAGCCTAGGGCTGTGCATTTTTTAACCGACCCGAAAGCCATCGTTAGTCCGCCCGAAGCCGCTCCTCCACGCGCCTCACGGCCGCCGCCGCTTGGCATTCAAGCACGCGCCCGAGAACTGCCGTCGCCGTGGGCCGCCCGGAACCGCCGCCGCCGCCGCCAGTCCGCACCAGTCGCCGCTCCTTCAGTCGCCGCTCTCGACCACGGGTCACCACCGACTGACCTTGGTGATGCGTTCCAAAAATTCATATAAGTAGTACATCTAAACGAACTCTCTAATTAGGATTATATTAGCGCTAATGACCCTACTAATTGGCTCATGCAGGGTGGCCGCGCGTCCTTCGCGCTTCCGTAAGGTGATTGTATGGTAGAGGCCACGTATCACCTCCAGGACTGCCGCACAGCCACAGTATGGTAGATGCGCTATTTTTACTAATTTCTCCAAAAACTCGTTAGTTTACCTGTCCTGATAACCGATCATAGCCACGCTTCGATGCAGTGCTCTAGGCCTCTAGCTACATCTGTAGTGCCAGTATTTGGATTGTTCTAGCTAGTTGCATATATAAAAGCAAGACATCACTACTGATGAATTATGGTGCGATCTCCATGCATGTCGTTCTTGGACCCGACTATCTGCACATTATAAAAACATTACAACACATCGATCAGAAAATATATAGTCAATAAAAAGAATTATTATTTTACCTTATGTCTTTCGATTCTCTCCTCTGGAGAAGTAACAACAAGGATCAATGGCACCTTTGCCTTCTGGCTGGGCTCTCTCGCTGTTAGATCGAGAAAGCTGACTAGAGAGAGGTAAATAGGCCACATTCGGATTGACCGCATTGGTCTCCGACCATAGAGGTTTCGATCATGTCAATCTTTGATTACACAGAATTCCGACCGCTACGTCGATCGTTGACCATGTTGTATCAATCATGTCAGTTCGATCATGTCAATTTCGACCACACAGGTCTCGACCACGTCGGTTCGACCATGCTGGTTTTGACCACGCTGGTTTTGATCACACAGATCTTAACCATGTCAGTTCCGACCACGCTGGTTTCGATTACATAGTTCTCGACCACATCAGTTCCAACTATGCTGGTTTGACCATGCTAGTTTCGACCATGCTGGTTTCAATCACATAGATCTCGACTACGTCAGTTCTGACTACACTGGTTTGGATCACACAGATCTCAATCACGTTGGTTCTGACTATACTGGTTTGGATCACACAGATCTCAGCCACGTTGGTTCCGACCACTTCGATCTTCAACCTCAGTGGTTCAAGTACGTCGGCTTCGACCATGTTGGTTCTCGATCACATTCATATTTTTTCTACAATGGTTCTCGACCACACATATCTTCTAACCACCAACAAACACGGTAGGTCCGTGATTACAACGCTGGTAGTTTCAACTAGTGGTAGTACCGCAAATACAGTGTTGTAGTTCCAATTTTCCTGAGAAGTGCATATACTTCAACAGATTTTGCAAAACACATTTGCAAACTACAGTATTATACACACAAGGATTATCCATGATTCCCAACAAATTACAAAACACTTTGCATACTTTTAGAATCATGACACAAGAATTATATATATGAGCTTCAACAATTTGCAAAACACATTTGTAAATATAAACCACATACTATAAAGAATGAAAATATGGATTTCAAACACTTGCAAAACACATTTGCAATATACAATCCCATGTTACAAGGATCCAATACATGAGCCATAACTATTTGCAAAACACATTCGAAAATACAAGTCTCATACCAAGAAGAGCTAGAACAAGTGAGGTTGAGCTATCGACACATGATGAGACTCAAGCTATTAGACATGATCTCTTTTAATAGTCAGCTACCTATACTAGCATCTTGGTATTTCAACCAAACACCAAGACCGGTAAAATACTAGGAACACATTTTTAGGCTTAGCTAGCCATATCTTTTCCTTGCACATCCCCTTGAAGCTTAATGACTCACATCTACACTTCAAGTCCGGGTCATCATCTTTACATGCATCACACATGATGCATCCTTCACTTGACCTCCATCAACACACGATAGGTCTTTACTTGACTTGATGATCAACACATGATCATCTACTCTTAGACATGCATCAATTCATAATGTATCCATCACTTGACTTAATGATATTCAACACATGCAGTCATCCTAAGTCTTCCTTATTTGTAGAACCTAACCTATTCATCCAACTCATGGGAAATATTAGTCCACAAAACAATTTTCATCAATACCAAACTTCACCATTAACACATAATGGAGGGACTAGATTCTACGATCTTCTCTTTTTGGTAATTTATGACAATCTCAATGAATAATGAGATAAAAATTAAATTGCGAGTATACAACATGAACACAATACTTGTATACTCTAAGATAAGCTTTTAAAACAAAACTTACTTATCTGATTGTCATTAATCATCCAACCATTAACATATAATGGAACAAATAGATGACAACCCGATTATGAGTATATATGAACTACACAAGCTATATATACTCAAGGGATATATTTTAAAGTAAAGATTCTTAATATGTGAAAATGGAACATAGATCAATACTAATGAAACCACAAAACATAGAGTGAACTCCCTCTTAATGTGTGTATACAAGAATGTATTGTGAAAGTATATACACATATTTAAGTTTGACTTATTTGGTGAAGTTCATTCTATATTTCGGATCCGAGGAATGCAATAAGATAAAAATGTGATATTGAATGCATACCTCTTATATTTTTCACCTTTTTGTCCAAATGAGACTAAGTAATATCATAATCAATAAACATATTAGTCTCACAATTGTATTTGTCATTATCACTAAAACCAACTTAAAGAAGCTTGAACTTACACCCACATAATATGGTCATGCAACTTCATAGGACTTATTCAACATATGGAGAAATCTTTCACCACATGCCATGAAATAAGACATCTCTCCCTAAGATGGGCGATGGCATCAACCCATCGCCCTACCTTGCCCTTCTTTGTCGAGGAGGATCTTTACCTTGGGTTCTCGACAGCAATCCGACCGGTGAAAGAAAAGGGTGCCATCTTTGTTGAACATCATATAGAACCATAATTTCTTCTATGACGACCACAAAGACTTAGAATACATTGGAATGTACTCTTTATCCTTGTCATTGTGGAGACGCAAAGTGCAACCTCTAGGCGACGCTACTGATTTCCTAGACTGTCATCCTGTAAAAGTATCTAAGGAGCTCGAAGCTTGGTGGAATCCCCAAATACGCTTCACAAAGGTAGACAAAGATGCTTAATTAGCAATCAAATTGAAAGCTAGATTTACTAATTCGATTTTGTAGAACTCCAAAACTTCCGAGAGGAATGGGTGAGTAGGCAATCTAAATTCACACTCAATGTATGCCCAAAAAATTGAAGTCTCACCTTCATCCCCGTTCGAAAAGTTCTCTCCAGCCGCCGACCTCCATAGGACTAGAACCTTGTTAGGAAGCATCCCTTCCTTTTCTGATGTGGCCAAGAGTGTGAATACTACATTGATCTGTGCTTCACCCATGCAATCTGAAGTTACAAGGCCTAGTAGCTCTGAATTGCGTAAGAAGAAAGAAGCAATCGGTTATGGGAGAATAAAGAATATCCTAGTTCGTGCGGATGCTTATGTGATTCCTCCTTTGCGTAATGCAAACAAGCCAACAATGCATAGAATTAGAGGTGTGGATGGTAAAGAAAGAAAGCTAGTTTGGGTAAAGAGGAAGACACAAGATCAATCAAGTTCTCGTGATTGCAGTTCTGTCCACAATGTTCATGAAGATTGCAACGCCAATTCTGAGGTTTCTAATGCACACAAAATACATATTTCGAAAGCTAATGAAGTCTACTTTCCAACGAATCAAACGGTTCATGATTTGGAGCTTCCTACACAAAGTTATTGCAACTTCATTGCTTGCTGCACGGGCTGTCCGGAGAGACGCGCGAGACTTGCCAAACATAGAGAGTCCGAGTATTGCAATATAAGTAAGGGTAAAATCCGACCATACCATGGCTTTTCAAAGGATGAGAAGGACTCATTTTCAGGTTCCAAATGGATTTGGAAGCCCCTTGAACAAGAAAAGGAAACCTATAAAGATTTGAATTCAATTCGGATTCGGTTCGGGTCAGACAGGATGTCCAACATTAAAACGCCCATAACTTTCACAAACGAACTCCGATTTGGGCGTTCTTAGACTCGTGGGAAAGCTATTTTGAAGCCCCATACAATGGATGAGGTGCCAGCCATGGAATCCTTATGGTCACGTCGCATATTGAGAGAGAATTCAGAGGTAGCTGTTTAGGTATTTTCTTTTTAGTTCGTATTAGAGTTTGTTTCGGCCTTAGGCCAGGTTGTGCGTGAGTTTTAGTCAAGGCCGTGCATTGTGCACCAATATAAGGCCATGGCCTTAGCCCCATTGTAACTTAGGCTATGATATGATAAATTTTTATGCTTGTGAAATAAAGGACAAAATCGCCATGATGGTTGTTGGCGGCCAGATTGCGTGATTGCAATGTTTTCTCGTTTGGAGTTTGTTGAGTTGGTGCAAGGCAAGAATAGGAGATTCTTGAGATTGCCCATCGAATCTACAAGGTTCATCTCTTCTAATTCGTGTCTTCTTGCTGAATTCACGGTTTGGAGAGTTCGGTGAATTGCTTGTAGTGTGCACCTTGCATACTAGTGCAAATTACCCTTATCAAGATCGTTGGCTATGTCAAGACAAGGAGAAGGAACCTCGCTGAACGTACCGGGAAAGATCAGGCCATCCCTACGCATCAACTAATCCTCAGTTGGTCCGTATCATTTTCCATAGCCTTCAACTTAGTCAATATGAGCTTAGACGCTAGCCAATCAGTGATTAGATCCAATATTTTGGCTAAGTGACGAAAAATCGAATAGGGATCGAAAGGATTCGAGGCTATGGGTGAAGAGCGCTACGGTGGAGAAGAATATAAAAGAGTTTTCTGAAAGCGTGAAGCCAACAGGTAACACGCTAGGGGTTTTATAAGGATTTCTTTCCAAATGCAAATAAGGGTTACCCGATCATAAGCCCAATAGACACAAAATCTTTCAGTTTCCTAGTTTCCTTAACTTTAAAGTGAATAAGAACTGCTTCTTTACTCTTGCTATTAAAGGTGTAGTTTCCTGATTAAAATCCAAGCGAAAGTAATTCATATCATAAATTTACTTAAAAGTTCTGGGGCTAGTTGATGATGATTAAATAAATCCCTAAATATGGTTTTAATATTTAAATAAGGCCAAAGAACCCTGATGGTCATAAACATTCAGAGGTTGCTCCCCGAGTACCCTGATCGGAGAAACACTGTGTGTGTTGCCTGACCAAATGACTGCTCGGAGATTCTATGAACTGGTATCTAGACCCGATTCTAGGGTATTTCTTCCGTGCGGTGGATAAAACATGTGCCTTATCCACTCCAAATAGCATAACATTTCAACCCTAAGTCTCTGACAATAACTGTCATGCGATTGTTTCCCATGTTTGTCTCACCATTGACAATAACCTACGATCAAACATCCTCTCTATGACAATATCTACCTCCCTGACCAGATGCGCTGATTCTATAAGGTGTCTTCCCAGAAGGATAATTGACGTATCTTCATTGTTATTTAAGGCTAGATGAGAGAAGGCAGATGGACAATCAGACAATACAATGAACATCCCATTCAATTCAGTGTAATCAGGGAGAGTTTCACGCTTGATTAAAGACACCTGTAACCAGTCCATAATAATAAAGAGTATCCACGTTCTCCCCTAAGGATTTAAATCATATTTCTCATGTTATTTCATAAGATCGGTGACTTGATCGTCAATAATATCATTATCTCGTAATGACGGGTCTAGATTCTTCACCCCCTCCGCTTACCAATATTTATTTGCCCAACCCTATCATACACATGTACCAATTATACATGGAATCTAAAGATTAGTTAATGACATTAGACCATATACTATCCTTATTAAATAACATAAATGAACAACTACTCAACCTCTTTTACACCATTATAATATAGGCAGGAAGTGAAAATAATTCAATGGATATACATGATTTTTTTTTGGCGAGGACACACAGTACTAACGGAGTGGAGTAGTACTGGCTACTTAACTTGAAAGTTGGCCACCTTTTCCCAATCGATCCTAACACCATTCGTTTCCCTTTTTTTGTGTGTGCGCGCGCGCATGGTGACCACATCTCTAGCTTGATTGCTAGTTCGTGTATACCTGTATTCATTTTGTATGAAAGATTTTCGATCTATCTTTCCTAGAAAAAGAAAAGACAACAAAGAAGAAAGAAAGATTTTCTGCCTGATACAGTATTGTATGTGGAAGGAAATGAAGATGCAGATAGGGAGGGGTATGGTATGGAACAGCAAGGGAATAACACACTCAAGTATTGCTGTTGGCTTTATTTGTTTATTTTGGGTCATTTGCGTGCAGTGATCGAACTTCCATGTCTCTGCATGCAGTGCAGGCCAGGTCGGTGTGCTCTCCTGCATCTGCATGTGTTGGGGATTGGATTTGCTCATGCGTCAACACCAGGGGCGAGCCTAACGTGGGACATGGGGGTTCAGTTGAACCCCCAAAAATATGGAAAAATAAATTGCTACTGGTGATCCACAACGCAGCAAGCAAATCCACCACAAACTCCATGGACTGGACTATCCATCCCAGAAAGGAAGATTTGGATGAGATTGCTCATGGAAAAGGAAAAATCCTCGGGACAAAGCTCACTCTTAGAACAATCCAAGCAAGCTAGGGCTTCCTTACCAGCGAAAGAGGAGATCAATCCGACACAGCGGAGGAGGATGACGACGCCTAGGAGAGAAGAATTCCTTCGCTTCGAGGGTTAAATAATGTTGGCGTGAGAATTTGAGACAGCCGCCATCGCGACGAGATATGGAGAACAGTCAAGGAAGAGGATGAGCTGACGAGAGAGGTTTGGGATTGGGCTGTGAGGATTGCGGATTTGGGGAGGAGCATAGAAATCTTGACGATGGTCCGTCTGAACATTGGGAATCCATTCTAGGGTTTCGTGTGGAAGAGGCTCATTGAGGCCCACATGTCATGCATGATACTTGGTGCTGGCCACTGCATCGCTCGGCTACTGGGTTCGCCAGTTTCGCCTCGGTGCACACACGCGCAGACTACGAGGACCAGCTGCTGACTGTTGGTGCAAGGGAGCAGCGAACAGGCCGAGGAAAATCAGTGTCAATCAAGGAAAGAAAAGGAGGAGTAGCAACGGCACAAGAGCCGAGGAAAAAAGGCAAGAGGAGATCGTTGCTTTCTCGTGCCTCATTTGGGTAACGACTTGGTTTTCTCTATATTTGTTAATTTAATTAGAGATTAGAGTTGATATTAGAGAAAGTAAAAAAGTATTCATTAGGGAAAAGACTAGTATATCGGCTATTCTCTATATTGTTCTCCTGTAATTTTGGGTATTGTGTGAGAGTAATTTAAAAATGTCATCTACTAGATAATTGTAGAGGAATTCGATAGTTTTCTATACAATATTTATTTATGTTGATCAAATAAATAGATTGTAAGCTATAAATTTTGTAACCCGGCTAGCTGGTAATTTATGATCTTCTAGTACCATGTATTAATATGTAGATTAAAATTACTGGATGGAATATTGAATAATTTATCTACATGAAAGATGTAGATAATTAAGGGAATAAGGGTTCTAGAGATCCCATGAATATGATCTAAATTCAGATAGTTTCCTAGAAATATCTAGATATTTTAGATGCTTTATTCGAAAGAATTTGATGATGCCAATTTTCATAAATCTAGTGGTCACAAGAATTTATATAATCCTTTCAATTCAAAACATACATCATTTGGGAGAGTTGGTTTTGGTTTATAAATATTTATATTTTATCTTTCGGAAGCAATATGTTCGTCAAAGTGCCCATATTAATTGTTATTCTTAGAGAGAGGTAAATCATAAATAAAGACAACATATGTCAAAAACAAAAATATGTACTACTTCTTTTTCTATGTATATGAAAAAACACCATTTAATATGCTAACATAGAAAATAAGAAAAGAGAAGTGGGTTAAAGTTAATATATATTTTAAAACAAAGTGCACACTAGTGTTTCAACTAAAGTTGTAATAGTTTTACTCTAAAAAGTTGTAATTGTGCTGCCACCAAATAAAGTGTTAGTATTATTTTATTATTTCAAATTTTTAAGTGTTATTGACTTTCAATAGACTTAGAAATGTGACTTTTATCTTCAGTTTTTATAAACCAATATAAGTATATATTAAAAAAAATATAACACAATGTAATTAGCGAACACCCATTCATAAAATCCTAAATCCGCCGTTGCTATCACCCTAGCCCTATATATAAGCGTCCACCCATTCCTCGCACATGAAGGTGATTCCTTCCTCCCAAATCTGAGGTAATTTCACTCGAACACGACACCTAATTCGAATATTCGATCAAACAGGACGATCGAAGTGAAGGCGAGAGAGAAGGAAGGACCTGATGCACTGCCTTGTGGAAGAAGCGCTTCGCAAACATCGGAGATGGCCATGAGCGTCGACGACAATTCGTCGGGAAGAGAGAGGAGCAATTTTGGGAAGCGGGTAGAGTAAGAGAGAGAGAGAGAGATGGGCGGTGGGATAGAACGGCCCACTATGGAATAGCCCAAACTTAACAGCAAAACATTGGGAGTGTATGTATAGTGGGCCGGGCCTTGGGGGCCCATGGCTGGAGGAGGCCCGACTCCGATTCCATCCCGGTGCCGTGTTGTTCTCGGCTGGCTGGCTTCTATCATCGTCCATAACCTTAACAACAAGAACGAGATTTCCACGCGCTTGCTGTTTCCATCCCATCCTCCTCGCGTTGCATTGCGGTGCCTACCTATGGCGGCGTCTCTCTCGGAATCTTGGCAGCTAGTGCCGATCGGACTACCATCCATGGTCAAAACTAGACGTGGTCATTTTCCTATCCTAAAAACTCAAGCACAGAAGCGCATCGATTAAAACTTTCACGAATGGAAATTCTAATAAAATTCAAATGTCAATTATTCGTCATCAACAGAATGCACGACCACCACATAGTCTTACAATACACACACACATATACCTACATAAAAGACTACAAAACACTATAGCGTTTTTACTCAATCAACCGGATAGCATCTAACCATTAAATGTTCTTATCCGTATCTTCCTTCTCTCCACGTTGAACGTCACTGGCCGATTCATAGCCAGCGGAGGTGAATCTCATGCCAAGCCATCTCAATTTGGTCCCAGCGACAGCGTTAGTGCAGTATGTGAGAAGGATGTAGCGACAACAAATTTGCGATACACGGTTATCGTCCCATTAGCTTTGGAGGAGTGAGAGTGGTGGTGCTTGCGTTGCGTGCTACTCGCAGCGGGGAGCGTGGGGCTATAGGCGAGTGCAGCCATGGTTCACATGTGAGTGCAACAGCGTGTGGCCCACCGGTGTTCTTGTTGTCAGCCAACCATGCGTCACTGGTGTTCTCTGAAAGATACTAATTGTTCTAAGTTATCTGCTTTCGTCTCTCTCCGGGAGATCTTAATCCAAGTCGCCACCATGACTACATCAGCACAAGTATGGAGAGCCATTGAGAGTATGTTTTCCGGTCAGTCTCGCGCACGATCGGTGAATACTCGTCTGGCTCTGGCGACAACAAAAAAGGATGACTTGACAGTAGCCGAGTACATCAGCAAAATGAATACACTCGGCGATGAGATGGCTTCGGCAGGGAGACCTCTGGATGACGAAGACATGATCTCGTACATCCTCGCCGGATTGGACACCGACTTCGATCCAGTGGTGGCTGTTATCACCGCTAAGACAGAACCATTAACGGTATCTGAACTCTACTCCCAACTTCTGAGTTTTGAAAGAAGGATGATGCTCCGTGAAGGATCATAGGCTTCCTCAATCAATATGGCACAACGAGGTGGCCGTGGCGGATTCAACCGTAGCGGCAGACCAAGCGGCCGTGGCCGGGGCCGGAGTCGGGGATGCGAAAACAGCGACAACAGCAGCTCTAGCTCTGGCGGTCGAAGCACAGGAAATAGCAGCAGCCGAAGCAGAAGACCCACCTGCCAAGTCTGTTTCAAAACCGGTCATCTTGCTGTTGACTGCTGGCATAGGTTTGATGAAAACTTTGTCCCAGATGTCAAGACCGCCGGTGCTGCTTTCAATTCTTATGGCATAGATACAAATTGGTACATGGACACGGGAGCAACCGATCATATCACGGGAGAGCTAGAAAAGTTGACCGTCAGAGACAAATACAACGACAAAGATCAGGTGCACACGGCCAGCGGCACAGGTATGAACATTAGTCACATTGGTCATTCTACTATTCATACCCCTAGTCGCAAACTCCACCTCAAGAATATCCTTCATGTTCCCAAAGCTAAGAAAAATCTTGTCTCTGCTCATCGACTTGCCCGTGATAATAATGCTTTTTTGGAAATTCACCCCTCATTTTTTGTGATTAAGGATCAACAAACGAAGAACACTCTTCTTAAAGGAAGATGCCGCAATGGTCTCTATCCTCTACCATCATCATCAACGCTCTCCCGCAAACAAGCTTTTGGAGCCGTCAAGCCGTTCCTCACAAAGTGGCACAATCGCTTGGGTCATCCATCACTTCAAATAGTTCACAAGGTCATCCATGAGAATAAGCTCCCTTGTCTAGTTGAGTCAAGTACTGAGTCGGTGTGTGATGCTTGTCAACAAGCTAAAAGTCATCAACTTCCGTTCCCTAAGTCTTCCACTATATCGAGTTGTCCTCTTGAGTTAGTTTTTCTGATGTGTGGGGGCCTGCTCCTACCTCGGTGGGGGCCAGAAAATACTATGTTGGCTTTATAGATGATTATAGCAAATTTACTTGCATATATCTTCTCAAATACAAGTCCGAAGTTTTTCAGAAGTTTCATGAGTTTCAAAATCTTGTTGAGCATCTGTTTAACAAAAAGATTGTTGCCATACAAACTGATTGGGGTGGAGAATATGAGAAGCTTCACTCCTTCTTTACTAAAGTTGGCATAACTCACCGTGTTTCTTGTCCCCACACACATCAACAAAACGGCTCAGCTGAACGAAAGCATCGTCACATAGTCAAAGCTGGCTTGTCCCTTCTAGCACCTCTCAAATTTTGGGATGACGCCTTTCTCACTGCCACATATCTAATTAATCGCACACCTAGCAAAGTCGTCCAATATTCAACGCCTCTAGAGCGTCTGTTTCATCAAAAACCATATTACTCCTCCTTAAGAACTTTTGGATGTGCATGTTGGCCAAATCTTCGACCATATAATTCCAGGAAACTCCAATTTCGCTCAAAACAATGCACCTTTCTTGGCTATAGCAGTCTCCACAAAGGTTTCAAATGTCTTGATATACCTTCTGGCCGTGTCTACATCTCTAGAGATGTGGTCTTTGATGAGAGTATTTTTCCGTTCTCCGATCTTCACCCTAATGCAGGAAAATGGTTGCAATCGAAGATACTTTTGCTTCCTTCCTCTTTGTTAAACAAATCTACAGAAGCACAAGGGGGTGAATATGTAGTTGATCAATTGACTAATGCTTCTGTTTTTGATGCAACTGATGATTTTTTGGAAGCACAGGAAGCATCTA
Organism: Dendrocalamus sinicus; assembly: GCA_036346575.1. Classification (NCBI taxonomy): domain Eukaryota; kingdom Viridiplantae; phylum Streptophyta; class Magnoliopsida; order Poales; family Poaceae; genus Dendrocalamus; species Dendrocalamus sinicus. Next base: position 136,551 of record CM070660.1, on the reverse strand, counting down.
CTCAAAATTCTGTCCCGGCCACTGTTACACCGGCGCTAGCAGGAATTCAGGAAGGAATTCAGGAAACATTAAATCACAATGATGCAGAACCAGTTGACTCCGTCTCAGAATTAGCATCCCCGCACGGATACACGCCAATTTTCTCAGCAGAAGCGTACTCTCCGGGACAAGCAGCTGACACGTCCTCCTCTTCTGCTGAACTCGCGCCAACACCTCCTGCTGAAGTGTCTCGTCCGAGGCAGGCGCCAGGCACGCCCACATCTCCTGCATGGTGTCGGGTCATGCTACGCAGGGGTGCAGGGGATCTTCTGCAGCGTCCTCTGCGTCCAGTCTATAGGAGCAAGAAGCCACAGGATCGGGTGCGCACGTCGTACCGCCCGTACTGTCAGGATCCGCTACGCCAACTAATCTTAAGTCCCCTCCTGTGTCTCGGCCTATAACTCGACTTCAACAAGGAATTCAGAAAGACAAGGTATATACAGATGGCACTATTCGTTATGGTTAGAAATTTCTAACATCTACTGGAGAACCGCAGAATCTGGAGGAGGCAATGACACATTCTGATTGGAAGGCTGCTATGGATCTAGAGTATATGGCTCTTATCAATAATCACACTTGGCATATTGTACCACCACAAAAGGGGAGGAATCTCATTGACTGCAAATGGGTCTACAAAATTAAGCGCAAATCTGATGGCACACTTGATAGATACAAGGCCCGTTTGGTTGTAAAGGGATTTAAGCAAAGGTATGGCATTGATTATGAGGATACCTTTAGTGTTGTTGTTAAAGCAGCCACTATTCGACTTATGCTATCTATTGCAATTTCAAATGGTTGGAGTCTTCATCAGCTAGATGTTCAGAACACGTTTCTTCATGGTGTTCTAGAGGAGGAAGTCTATATGACACAACCACCTGGTTATGAAGATAAGAATAAACCAAATTATGTGTGCAAATTAGACAAGTCTCTCTACGGTTTAAAATAAGCGCCTGGAGCATGGTTTTCTCGGTTGAGTACATGATTATGTCAACTTGGGTTTAAAGCTTCCAAGGCTGATTCCTCTCTGTTTTTCTATAGCAAAGGAAGTGTTACAGTGTTTGTGCTTATATATGTTGATGACATAATTGTTGCTAGTTCAACACAGGATGCAACCATGGCATTACTTCAAGATCTCAAGCAAGACTTCGCCTTAAAAGGTTTGGAAGACTTACACTATTTTATTGGTATTGAGGTCACCAAGATAAAGGATGGAATAGTGCTTTCTCAAGGAAAATATGCCTCAGATCTCTTAAAAAGAATAGGCATGACAACTTGCAAGCCAGTCAGCACGCCGCTATCTACAACCGAAAAATTATCAAAGCACAAAGGGACGCTGTTAGGTCCAAATGATGCAACACAGTACAGAAGCATTGTAGGTGCCCTACAATACCTTACATTGACAAGACCAGACATCGTTTTCTCTGTAAACAAGGTTTGTCAATTTTTACATGCACCTACCACAGAACATTGGAGTGCAGTCAAGAGGATACTTAGGTATGTCAAGTTAACCATGAGTCTGGGACTTAGAATCAGCAAATCCTCCCAGGGGCGGACCTGCCCTTCGGGCGAGCCTGGGCGACCGCCCGAGCTCCCCTCGCCGGCCGGACCCGCCCCCCTGGTTGACTGCTGGATGATGGCACCCTGCACCAATCATGAAAGATGGATGGTTACAGGCCGGCTCTTGGATGTTGATGAGAGCCACGAGAAACATGCATGTTTAGTAGTAGCACTACTAGCTAGATACACGTCTAATTGCGTGCAGAACAGAGCAGACAGAGTTGGATTACTGATAAGTGAGTTGTTCGTGTCCTCGTAAAAAAAGGGTTTGTTGTTCCTGCATGTATGTGACATAACTTCTTTGTGCATAGCATGCGTGGCGATATAATCAACGACGTACGTAATTCTCGTTTATATATGTCGCATTGCATCAACAAGTATTCTATCTTTTTCCATGGAGTTCAAGACGGAGTCGAATCATTAGCGCGCGCATAGCACAGACGATGCGTTTTCCTCGTGCCCAGGGGCGGACCTGCCCTTCGGAACGGCCGGGGGACGGGGGAGGGCCGAGGTGCGGAGCCGCGGAACGGCGGAAGGAGCGGCCAGCGGATTTGAGGAGAGCGGAGCGCCAGAGCGGCCGACGGATTTGAGGAGAGTGGGTCGGCCGTCGGCGGATTTGAGGAGGCGAGCAGCAGTCGGGAGACACCGACATGGGATTTGAGTTTGAGGAGGTGATTTGAGGAGAAGCGAGGAGGTGATTTGAGGATTGGTAATTACTTTTACAATTTTATATATTGCACTTCTATAGTTCTATTTTATAAAGGTACAACAAATTCTATTTATTCTAGAGACCAAACTTGTGTATTTGAGTATCATTTTTGATAGCTTGTCAAAATTTTATGTAGAATATGTAAACTAGCTTGTCAAAATAAGGGTACTTATATTTTTACCTCTCCAGAAACAGTGACATGATGCTTGTTCAAATTCAATTTTATATGTTGGAAGTCTGGCCGTGAAGTTGGTTGAAATTGAAAGGCATATTGCATTTTCATTGGTCTACTGCCTCATCGAGTTAGCATTGCTACTACCGATGGTGACAGCATCGGTTGAAAGAGGCTTCTCGGCTATGAATATTATCAAGACCAATTTGCGTAATAAGATGTCCGATGATTGGCTTAATGACTTGATGGTGTGCTATATCGAGCGAGAGATATTCAAAGGACTTGATCGTGAAAAAAAAAAATCAAGAAACGATTTCAAGACATGAAAACTCGAAGAATGAAAATACCTTGTTCTCCTAGACGTACTTAGTTATTTACTGGTATATTTTTTGTCTTCTTTTTTATTGCATTTTTTATATTCTATTATCTAATTGTGACATTACTGATTTATCTATCTTTCACAATTGACAGGTTGTTTCTATTTCGTATCATATACTTTTATTAGTGTGATTGCAACATAGTTTGTTCATGGATTGTTTTGCTTTTGGGTACTACTGTTTATTTCACGCTTCCGACTTCAGCCTACCTAGTTTTTTTTCCTGGGTCCGCCACTGGACTTTGCCCTACCTATATTTTTTTTCTGGATCCGCCACTGAATCCTCCTCCACATTGATAAGTGCCTTCTCTGATGTTGATTGGGCGGGGAGTTTAGATGATTGTCGTTCCACTGGAGGTTTTGCAGTCTTTCTTGGCGATAACCTTATTTCATGGACTGCACATAAACAAGCCACTTTTTCTCGGTCTAGTACTGAAGCAGAATACAAAGCCATTGCCAATGCTACTGCTGGGATAATATGGGTACAAAGTCTATTGAATGAACTAGGAATGTTCACGTCTCATGCAACTAGATTATGGTGTGGTAATATTGGTGCCACATATCTCTCAGCAAATCCAGTCTTTTATGCCCGGACAAAACATATATAAGTGGATTATCACTTTGTTCGAGAAAGAGTTGCACAAAAACAGTTGGAGGTCAAATTTATTTCATCTGGAGACCAAGTGGCGGATGGATTCACAAAGGCGTTGCCTCTTCGATAACTTGAGGACTTCCGATACAATCTTAACGTAGTAGCGTTATGATTGAGGGGGGGGGGGGGTGTTAGAATACACGTCCTCCTTCTATTCTTTTATAGATAGCACATATGAGAGTCCTCATTAGAATCCTTCATGGCATGTAACCCTTTGTAATTGATTTCCGTTTCCTTCTCCCTAACCAAATATGTAATCGCCTCGGTGAGGGCTTTTCTCACCCAATATAAACACGCAGACGCGGCCACGCTTCATCCATCTTGCGTTCTTACAGACTATACCTTACCGAGCACTGACGACGACGAGTCCATGGACGACTACATCTCTGAACCGGCCGAGGAGAAGCGGTGCGGCGCCGACGCCATTGCGGAATACATAGACTTCGTGATGGCCAAGACGCGTGGGCAGGGCCCCAGAGCCGAGCAGCTACGGGTGAAGGCCAAGGAGCAGCTCGTGTCGTCGGGCTGGACCTTCTGGATGACGGTCAAGTACGACGGCCGCCAGGAGCTCCGCTACAAAGCGCCGCACGGCCGCTCCTACATCTCCCTTGTCACGGCGTGCAAAGCGTACCAGCTGATGACGAAACGCGCCACAACAACTCCAACTACTCCTCGGAAATCCAAACCCAGATCCAACAAGAGGAGGACAGAGCATGAAGCTCGGCCTGCACCTATAGTACTGCGTGTTCAACGCCCAACGACCGGAGATGGCAACAATTGCACGAATGGCAGCTCTCAGGGTAGCAACACCGACGACGTTTGCAGCAACGAGTCCACGGTCATCGACCCACCGGCCACCAGTGAATGTGCGAGATCCAAGAACAAGAGGAGAGTCTCTGCAGTCTATGCCGATGACGATACCCTCATCCTCAAGAAATCCACCAAGAAGAAGAAGAAGAAGAAGAAGAAGAAAGCATCCGCGAGCCCAGCGCGCGTTCTGCGCCCGAGGCCTAAAGACGGGGAGAGCCGGGGCTTGTTGCCGTCGGCGTGCCAGCGCCGCGCAAGAACGCTTCTTTCGGTGCTCATGGACAGGAACATCATAATGCCGAGGGACAGGCTGACCTACAAGCGAACAAGGGACGGGCCTCCGGCGAAGGAGGGCCTCATCACCGGAGAGGGGATCATAAAATGCATGTGCGGCTGCAACAAAGCAGCGTTCACCGTGGCAGAGTTCGAGGTGCACGCCGGGAGGAGCAGCACCGATCGCCCTTGGGCTCGCATGTTTCTCAAGGACGGCAGGTCGCTGTCGCAGTGCCTGCTTCAGCTCATGGGCGACAACTACATCAACAACAATGCTTCTTCGGCTTCGCTGCGTGTAAGGCTGAAGAAGAGATGCTCTGGTCTGGACATGGACTCCGTGTGCTCCGCCTGCCACGATTGCGGTGAACTGTTGCTCTGCGACCACTGCCCCTCCGCATTTCATCATGCCTGCGTTGGTCTGGAAGTCACTCCGGAAGGCGACTGGTTTTGTCCATCATGCAGATGCAGCATATGTGATTCCAGCGACTTTGATCCTGATGCCAGCCGATTCACGGACAAGACAGTAATGTACTGCGACCAATGCGAACGAGAGTGTAAGTATTATAGTATACCTCAATGTTCAGTTGTTCAGAACTAGAATTAACATGCACTAATACTTGCTTTCCTTTGCCTATTTTGACACAATACACTGACATGGTTGCTCATCTGCATTTTACAGATCATGTCGGCTGCATCAGAAATACAGGTGACGAGCATAACTACTGCCCTGAAGGGCCTTGGCTTTGCAGCGAAGACTGTTCAAAGGTAATAATGCTTTATTATTTGACACAAACATTGCTCACGATGAAATGCTTATTTTCTTCCTCGATGCTTGATTCTGATGTTTTATTTTTTTCCTGCTGTGCAGATATTCCAGCATTTGCAAGGGCTTGTAGACAAATCAATCCCTACTTCGATTGAAGGTTTATCATTCACTATCTTGAGATCTAGTGGAGCACACGATCGTGGCGAACACGACGAGGAGGCAATGGCCGAACAGCACGGGAAGTTGTGTGTCGCATTTGATGTGCTCCACGAATGCTTCGTTACCCTGATCGAGCCGCTCACACAGAGCGACCTTAGTGCGGACATTGTCTTCAACAGAGAGTAAGTCTTTCCTTCCCTATATTTGGTTCATATATTTATATATATGACTCTCTTCATTTTGCCTTCTAGCAAATTGTGTTCTGAACAAGTTGGAAATCGCTCGTTCTCTGCAGATCAGAGCTCAGACGGCTAAATTTCCGTGGATTCTACATGATTGGCCTCGAGAAAGGCGGTGAGCTAATAACCGTGGGTACATTGAGGTACTTGACAACCTTCTCATGGCCCTCCCCATCAGTGTACTTGAATTTATCTGTAGCCCATTTCGCCTTTCAAATGCTAAAATTACTTCCTCTTTCTATGTGTCTGCAGGGTGTATGGAAAGAAAGTTGCAGAACTGCCTCTTGTTGGAACCCGATTTGCGCATCGTAGACAGGGAATGTGTTACCTTCTGATGAATGAACTGGAGAAGGTATGTTTACAAGTCAAACGCACTCCTAGTCATTTAGCTCCAAGATTTTTTGTTGGTGTATCCATGCTGATCAATTCACTCTCCCTGTTGTTGTTGTTGCGCAGTTACTTTCTCAGTTGGGGGTGGAGAGGCTTGTCCTACCAGCAGTACCTGAGCTTGTGCAGACATGGACCGGATCCTTTGGTTTCAAAGTGATGAGCCAATCTGACAAGTTGGAGATAGCAGAGCACACCATCCTGTCCTTTCATGGAACCAGCATGTGCCACAAGTTTATCAACAATGCTTCAGACGACTGAAAGATCGTCCCTGTAGGAAGGAACCTTGAGAATTGGGAGGTTGAGATTCAGAGAAAGCCGTCGTCCACTGCAAGGCTGATATACTCTCTAGGACTGCATCCAGTGCTCCTACTGTGTTGTAATATTTGTTTTTCTCTTTAATGTAAAGGTATGCAAGTCTAATGCACGTTCTCTAAAGAGTCGCGAGCCTCCAGATGATTCTATTTCTTTTTTTCTCCGGAAAGAATAGATCATACATAGCAGTCAGAGATTTCTTGATTAGAAACTGCAGGCAGTACTAAAACTTATGGAAGGAGAAGAGTGGAACCTTCCGTGTTGACCAATGGCGGATTTAGGATTTTATGAATGGGTGTTCGCTAATTACATTGTGTTATATATTTTTTAATATATAATTATATTGGTTTATAAAAACTGAAGATAAAAGTCACATTTCTAAGTCTATTGAAAGTCAATAACACTAAAAAATTTGAAATAATAAAATAATACTAACACTTTATTTGGTGGCAGTACAATTATAACTTTTTAGAGTAAACTATTACAACTTTAGTTGACAACACTAGTGTGCACTTTGTTTTTAAATATATATTAACTTTAACCCACTTCTCTTTTCTTATTTTCTATGTTAGCATATTAAATGGTGTTTTTTCATATACATAGAAAAAGAAGTAGTACATATTTTTGTTTTTGACATATGTTGTCTTTATTTATGATTTACCTCTCTCTAAGAATAACAATTAATATGGGCACTTTGACGAACATATTGCTTCCGAAAGATAAAATATAAATATTTATAAACCAAAACCAACTCTCCCAAATGATGTATATTTTGGATTGAAAGGATTATATAAATTCTTGTGACCACTAGATTTATGACAATTGGCACCATCAAATTCTTTCGAATAAAGCATCTAAAATATCTAGATATTTCTAGGAAACTATCTGAATTTAGATCATATTCATGGGATCTCTAGAACCCTTAATTATCTACATCTTTCATGTAGATAAATCATCCAATATTCCATCCAGTAATTTTAATCTACATATTAATACATGGTACTAGAAGATCATAAATTACCAGCTAGCCGGATTACAAAATTTATAGCTTAAAATCTATTTATTTGATCAACATAAATAAATATTGTATAGAAAACTATCGAATTCCTCTACAATTATCTAGTAGATGACATTTTTAAATTACTCTCACACAATACTCAAAATTACAGGAGAACAATATAGAGAATAGCCGATATACTAGTCTTTTCCCTAATGAATACTTTTTACTTTCTCTAGTATCAACTCTAATCTCTAATTAAATTAACAAATATAGAGAAAACCAAGTCGTTACCCAAATGAGGCGCGAGAAAGCCACGATCTCCTCTTGCCTTTTTTCCTCGGCTCTTGTGCCGTTGCTACTCCTCCTTTTCTTTCCTTGATTGACACTGATTTTCCTCGGCCTGTTCGCTGCTCCCTTGCGCCAACAGTCAGCAGCTGGTCCTCGTAGTCTGTGCATGCGTGCACCGAGGCGAAAGTGGCGAACCCAGTAGCCAAGCGATGCAGTGGCCAGCGCCAAGTATCATGCATGACATGTGGGCCTCAATGAGCCTCTTCCACACGAAACCCTAGAATGGATCCCCAATGTTCAGATGGACCATCGTCAAGATTTCTATGCTCCTCCTCCCCAAATCCGCAATCCTCACAACCCAATCCCAAACCTCTCTCGTCAGCTCATCCTCTTCCTTGACTGTTCTCCATATCTCGTCGCGACGGTGGCGGCGGCTATTGCTTCGCCGTTTGTCTCAAATTCTCACGCCAACGTTATTTAACCCTTGAAGCGAAGGAATTCTTCTCTCCTAGGCGTCGTCGTCCTCCGCTCTGCCGGATTGATCTCCTCTTTTGCTGGTAAGGAAGCCCTAGCTTGCTTGAATTGTTCTAAGAGTGAGCTTTGTCCTGAGGATTTTTTCTTTTCCGTGAGCAATCTCATCCAAATCTTCCTTTCTAGGATGGATAGTCCAGTCCATGGAGTTTGTGGTGGATTTGCTTACTGCATTGTGGATCACCAGTAGCAGTTTATTTTTCCATATTTTTGGGGGTTCAACTGAACCCCCATGTCCCACGTTAGGTCCGCCCCTGGGTGATAGGAGCTGCTTTTAGTGCTACAATGTGGTGGTGATTCTCTCTCTCTCTCTCTATGTTTTCCTGTTTGCCGCAGGGAGGAACTGGCAATCGCCCTTTACTACAGGGTCCCCTACACTACCTCAGCCCTTGCCTTTGATCCCGTACAACGGCTCCTCACCATCAGAAATTCAGAACACTGTCAGTTTCCAACCTCCTTCTCAATCTACACACTTCACTCCATTTTGTGTCCACTTTATGGAGCTGCTACAAAATTTTCATGAAAGTCAGATTAAAAACCTTATGAAACACTATAAAACTTAGTAATGGAACCTCATAAAACTTAGTACATCGTACGTAAATAGTATTCACAAAATTGGACATTTCAATTCCACCGAAATTACGTATTTGTACATCGTCATTAACAATCATTTACCAAACATATCACTCAAAAAAGCCGTATCACTAAGCACTCGCGTGTTGTGAGTAAGTTTCTCCTTTTTGAGCCAAGTGTTGGTATATTTTAAGTTTCATGTATAGAACTTAAACAAAATCGTACATCGGCATTTCATCGAATAGCTGAGAGGCATATTAATTTTAGATTCCATGACACAAGTCTCATAAAAACTCATTTGAATTCTGAGGTTCATTGTGAGCATGCACCGCCACTTGAACATCAACATTGTTGCAGTAGCCTCCTTTTGAACACCCAGACATTGGCAATGGCCTCCTCCACTGCAATCTGTAGCAGTTGTTGATAACATTGTATACCCTACAATTAGTATCTTTCAGAGAACACCAGTGACGCATGGTTGTCTGACAACAAGAACACCGGTGGGCCACACACTGTTGCACTCACATGTGAACTATGGCTGCACTCGCCTATAGCCCCACGCTCCCCGCTGCGAGTAGCACGCAACGCAAGCACCACCACTCTCACTCCTCCAAAGCTACTAGGACGATAACCGTGTATCGCAAATTTGTTGTCGCTACATCCTTCTCACATGTTGCACTAACGCTTTCGCTGGGACCAAATCGAGGTGGCTTGGCATGAGATTCACCTCCACTGGCTATGAATCGGCCAGTGATGTTCAACGTGGAGAGAAGAAGGATACGAATAAGAACATTGAATGGTTAGATGCTATCCCGTTGATTGAGTAAAAATACTATAGCGTTTTGTAGTCTTTTATGTAGGTATGTGTGTGTGTATATATTGTAAGACTATGTGGTGGTCGTGCATTATGTTGATGATGAATAATTGACATTTGAATTTTATTAGAATTTCCATTCGTGAAAGTTTTAATCGATGCGCTTCTGTGCTTGAGTTTTTAGGATAGGAAAATGACCACGTCTAGTTTTGACCATGGATGGTAGTCCGATCGGTCTTGTGATGGTTAGTCCGATCGTTCTTGTGATAGATTGTTCGAATGACTGCCTTCAAAAACGGTAGTTTGATCACGACAGATTTCGACTACATCAGACTTCGATTACATCCGGCTTCGACCACAGCAAATCAACCACGGTATTTCGACCACTATAAGTAATCATAGATTTCGACCTCAAATAGTGAACTGGTCGTAGCTATAGTACTTTTCCATGGTCATAGCTACAGTACCTGGTCGATAGTCGATAGTCGTAGACTTTACTGGTCGGTACTCGATAGTCATAGACTTTACTGGTCAGTACTCGATAGTCATACACCTTACTGGTCGATATTCGATAATCAAAGACATTGTGATCGGTACTCGATAGTCAAGGACTTTGTGATCGGCACTCATAGACTTTGTGGTCTATTGTCGTTGTCTTAGACTTTTTGAATGGTTATCGTAGACATCGCGATCGGCAGTTGAAGGCTTTACGATCGATTGTCGTAGGCTTCACGATCGGTACTCGTAGACTTCATGGTCGATTCGAGTGCTTCAATTGTTGCTATCTTTGAGTACTTCGAGTACTAATGTTAGGCCAGCGGTATGATTGGCTATGCATGGTGGTCGGTGATCGGTGAACAATACTCGAAGGATTCGGTACTCGGAAGATGAAAGTACTTAGTGATCAGATGGCTGTAGTACTTGGTAGTTAGAAGGACTCAGCACTCGGTAGCTGGAAGGACTCGATACTCGATAGTTGTGGTTCGTGATAAATGGTGCAGCGAATGGTTGGAGATCAGTAGTTGTAGACTTAGCGATTTGGTGTTTTAGTCGTAGTGATCGATACACGGTAGTCAGTACTCAATGGTTTTGTGGTCGATAGCGATGCTTGTTATTCCTGAGTGTTTTGAGCGATGGTGTTTTCCTGAGTGCTTGTGTTTGAGTACTCGATAATCTAGCGACCGGTCTTGCATAGCGGTTGTGACCGGTCATAGTGAGTGATCTGAAGTTGATGATTTTCTGGAGAGTGGAAATTGTGGTTGTGGACGACTTGTTTGGTATTCATGGATGGTTTGGTTCTTACTATGGATATATGAGGGTGTGTTATACGTGTGTGTGCTGATGTCTATCAAGTTGTGAAGAACTTATGCCAGATAGATGATCTGATTCGTGTTTACTAATGGTTGAGGTTGTGGTTTGAGTGTGTGGGCTGATGACAGTAAAGTTATGGAGAACTTGTGCCGGGAAAATGTTCTTTGGTCTTTGATGTGCAGGTTGGAGTGGAGGCGATCATGGTCAGTGATGAGGAGGACCAGGCGGTGTGATCCCGAAGGCTCCGACACAAACAGTGATGATGCGTGGAGAAGTTATAGGAGGTGCGGTCCTGAAGGCTTTAACATGGAAGTTGATGGTGTGTGATGAAGATACATGAGGTGTTGTCTTGGAGGCTTCGTCACGTGTTAAGTAGGAGTTGTGGAGAGAGTCCATAACTGGGAAGAGATAGTGATTTGAATAAAACCTGTATTCAGAAGGATTTCAGGTCCCTTGATTTGAGGAAGAGATAGAGTTTTGTGTTCGTGTTTGAGTTAGACATGGTTTGAGACATTACCCTATAAAAGCAGGAGAGGCAAAGGGCTAATGTGTGGTTTTTGAGAAAGTTTTAGAGTGGTTTTGGGAGGGCTTTCGTCGAAAAGATTTTTAGGGGTCCTTGTGAGTGTACTTTGTAAATCCATGAAATTTTGGCAATAAAGATAGTTTTGAATCAATCTGGTTCTTGATTTGCTTGAAGTGTGTTAGTGGCTGCTGGTAGTTTGGATTATACTACAACGAGCAAAGTGATCGAGGGAAGCGGTTGAACAGATCGGTCGATCGAGCAAGTGGTCAAGCAGAACGGTTGATCAAGCGGTCGTACGCTGGGTATCTGATCAGACGATTTATCTCCAAGCAGTCAAAAACATCACCAACCATCTGGAGACTTCGAAAAGGTAGCGATAATCATTCACCCCTTTGATTACAGTAATCGATCCTACAAACACACATATAGAAAAATGGTTCCATACCCTTAGGAGTACGTACTCTCACTTCTCATATTTCGCTTTAATGATATTATCATACATTTTTATCTATTTGAACATACTCTAATAATGATTACAATATACTTCAAAGTGAATTTCATGAAAAATTTCATAAAAATCCGCCTTTTATAGGATAATTTGCGTATATATTTCTTTTATGTATGAAAAAGGATATATAGCAAAAAAATAAATGATTCTGATGATAAATTTTCAATCAAATCGCATTGGAGTATCTTAGAATTAGTATTTGAGTATACCGAAAGTGACAAAGATGTATAAAATATTTGTTTAAGTGGTATATTGGAAGTGGGGGTATATACTCTTGGGAGTGTGTGTGTGTATAGACACACACACTAGCCGAGTGCCTCGTGCGTTGCAACAGATTTTAAATAAACATAAAGAAATTCTACAATATGCCACCAAATAACTACATGATCTACAGTATACCACTCATTGTGAGGCTGACATGTGGACCCGAGCTCCACATGTCAGTGAGACATTTGTGGCATATCGTAGTCATTCGAAGTTATTCAGTGGCTTATTTCCTCATAACCATAATATAAGTAATAAACTTAGAAAGTTTTATATATAATTGCATCCACTTAACAAGTCATGTAGAATCTTATCACAAGCCACATGCATATGTAATCTAATTATCCACATAATGTCATTTAAGTAGCATATGCATGTGTGCACATATTTATCCACAAGAGATCGCACCAACTCAAAGAGGTGGGAGCTAGATAGTAGACTCACCACCACAAGTTCTCTTATAATAGTAAGAAAACTTGAATATTTTCTATATCCGGCAGATACCTCCCTCCCGAATTCGACTTCGATTCCAGCAAATACTTTCTAACGCCAATTCTGAATCCAACAAAATCAATGGGATACTGATTTCTTTTCTTGCACTCTCTCCGAATGGGTTCGATCGGTCGTGAAATATTGGCATGCTACACTAATAGACTTATGAAATGTGTCTCAAAAAATAGTGGCAAGAAATGGATACAGATTGTTTGATCACCAATTTCGATAGGATACAATGTAGTTTCAATTTTTCTTATTGAATGGTTATTTCATCATAAAACTTAGAGAATGGATTATCTCCAACCGGTTATGTTCACAACCGATATCTATGCCGTCCATGCGCATTGAGATGCATGATGGATTTTCTTTAGTAGTGCAAATACCTGGAATATACATGATGCAGATACATGGTGGGTCCCTTGCAAAAAATAAAAAAGGGTACCAAGCACCCTTTCAGCTGCTCTCCTCTCATTCCCTCCATCTCTCTCTCTCTCTCTCCTCACGATATCTCCCTTTCCTCTCCCCGGTCACCAGCGATGATGTGGGCGACCTCAAAGTGGCAGTCCACTGGCGTCCGAGGAGATAGTGCATCTCCAGCACCCCTCCTTCACCATAGCCTCCGCCTCCACCGGATCCGGTCGAGGACGCATCACAGCATCAGATCTTGGCATCTTCCTTTATCATCGGTGAAGGGATGTCACCATCCCTGGGCACACCAGCACTAATTCGGTGGTCCTCACTCCTTAGCCACGGGCCCACAGGGGTACCAAATCCGGCCTCCCTGAACCATACAGCCACCCCTTCACACTTCTTCCCCAACATCAGTGGCACCGCATCTTGCCATCCCCGCATGCGCCAGCGCCGGATCCATCGGTCTCTGGCCATGGCACCACGTTGCCACCATCCCAGGCAGCCCTTTGTGCTTAAGCCAATACACCTCTTTGCCTCAGTCTAATCCAAAGTGTCATCACCATCAAGCAATTCCCTACCAAATCGCCGCTACCCTACATCACCGTTGCTGATCTGCACCACCATTGAGACAATAGAACTTGAGTTCATACGTCACTACTCGATCCCATTCATTCTCTCCATCGACCCCCTACTGTTGTTGCTCATTCGCCACCGAGGCCGACCACGACTCCGACGACCTTCATCCAAATCCTCTCTATTCATTAGAGGAAGATGATTGAGGATGACCTTAATTGGTCTCTTCCTTCTTGCAATGGGAACGATTGCTGCAAGGCTTGTGGCGGAATAGTGGAGGACCACAAGGATGTAGCCACCGGAGCACTCACACGTGTCAGTGGCGCACCCACGGCATGTCTTGCATGATGCCATGCAAGTCTCGGTTTTCTGCACCCACCCTCATCCTTTTCTGCTTGCTGCTGCTGCGCTTATCCACTTTCAGCCAATCACTGTCTACTTCTGTTGTTGTAAGAAATGAGATATTAGTGGTGCCACCGTCATCATTCCAGTTCTTGCGAGGGGTTTGTTAAAGGAACATATTAGTGAGAGAGATGAGAGAATTGGGGCCTGAGTACATTCGGTTGAGGCCCAAGGGATTAAAGAATTTGGTTTAGAGTTACGTTTTGGGAGAAAGGCAGGAGGAATCACGTTCGCGTGCTAGGAGAGTACAAAATGCGAGGCGAAGGCCCACATGGCTACACTTGTTTATGTGAGAGGAGAGTGGTGGTGGGATGGCAAATGAATCACGGGATGAACCACCATCACCAACTCCTTTTAAGTAGTGTGTGTGTGTATAAAGCCTTTTTTCTACCCTTAGGTGTAGTTACTCCCTATGTCGTATCTCGTAAAGTATGGAGTATCTAACACAACAGAGGGTATGTACATGTAGTATATGAGTATACAAGACCATCTAAGTGGTATGTATAATTTTTTAAAGTGGTATGCATAGTTTTTTTAACATACTCCTTTTTATATACGAATACGAAGGTATTAGAAAAATATGCCAAAAACCATGTGCTACCTTATAATTTTTCATGTGCCAAATTTACCCAAAGACAACAAAGGGGGCGGCACCAAGGGCAGGGGAGGGAGCTGTCAAGGGACAGGGTGCGGCGTCGAGGGGACAGTATGGGGTGGGGAGGGTGATGCCAGGAGAAGCCAGGGAGGGAGCCACGGAGGCAACACCGGGGAGGCCACGGGGCGGTGCTGAGAGAGCTAGGAAGGGGAGGAGGGAGGCGAGAGATCGGGTGCATTGATCTAATCTGAGGAGGGATGATTAAGTGAGATTGAAAAAATAATGAAAACAAGGGTTTTATGAAAGATTGATTAAGTAAGGTGGAAGGATTCCACCCTCGTCGATCCGAGCAATACAAGTTAGATCGGATGACCCTAGAGAAGTTTTAGCACTAGATATGCTTCATATATGTATGTATGTATGTATGTATGTATGTATGTATGTATGTATGTATGTATGTATGTATGTATGTATGTTATATGTATACATATGTATATGTATGTATATATCTAGCTATGTGTATATGTATGTATATGTACGTATACATACATATATATTCATACATACATATATACGTACGTACGTACAGTATAAATAACAAATGCACCATGGTACCCAGGCTCCATGATTAAGACTTTCCATCCATGATTGACTTCTTTTCTAAATCGATGTCTTTTCGAATTAATGAATGTTAACGGGTTTGCCTGATTATTGCACGTACACGCATCTAAAAGTAATCCAAAGGCAGGAAGGCTTTGTGCTCAGACACCATGGTCCATGGTGCCCCATTTCAGCGTCCTATATATATATATATATGTGTGTGTGTGTGTATATATATATATATATATATATATATATATATATATATATATATATATAGTATAAATAACAGAGGCACCATAATGTCTAGGTTACATGATTGAGATTTTCCATCTATGATTAAAACTTTCTATTCACGATTGGTTTAACATGCTAAATCAATGACTTTCTTTCCAAAATGATATCTTTTCAAATTAATATATGTTAATAGGTTTGTCTGATATATTATATATCATTACACTTACATGTATCTAAAGTAATATAAAGATAGGAATACTTAGACACCATGTTACTTTTTCTCAGTGTCCTATATATATGTGGCGTCATATCCCATTTGGGCCTCTATTTTTTAAGGCCCATGACACGAAAGGCCTCCCTCCACCATAAGACGACAGACAAGAGCCCCGCCCAAGAAACAAGTTCGCCGGAGCTAGGGTTCCGATGGCGGTGGCCGCCGCCCGAGACCTCCCGCGGAGCTTCCATCCGCCGGCTTCGGAGATCGCACCGCGCCTCCGCCAGCTGCGCGAGCTCCGCAGGGTGCCGCTCCCCGACCTCGTCACGCGCATCGCCGAGCTCCACACCGACGAGGCCAGCCCCGTGCGCAAGCTCGTCGCCGAGTGAGTGCTTCTGTTGCTTTTGTCTAATTCGACTTGGGCCTTCCCATTTGATCCCTTTCACGAACCACTTTCGTCTCTACCTTAAATTTGCTGCCATTTTGCTTTGCCAATCAAGTTAAAAAAAAAACCTTTAGGGTGGAATAATTTGATGTCGTTCCTGGAGTTTTACACAATGTAGTGCACAACGAGTCAATGTGTAATTTTACGCAAATGCTAAGGTTTCATGTAGTGACATCTAGTTGCTCCCTCTCTCTCTCTTTTAAGAAAGAGTTGCTACCAACCAGTTAGATGTGCTGTACATGACTAGTACTGTTTCACTACGCTGTGCATAAGCTTTCTCGCTCAAGGTGTTGATAACAGGCAGGGTTAACCTATGCCATGGCCTTGTATGCACTATATGGAAATGCTTTGTGTTATGATATTTGCTGATGCTTTGCAGCCTACTTGTAGTTGCTCATATTTTTTTACTTCATGTGCATTTTAACTCTTCCCTCTGGCATAGGATGATTGGTGAGGTTGGGTCAAAGCACATGGCGTATCTACCCGATATGATACCTTGTTTACTGGATCTTCTGAATGATGAGACACCTGCAGTTGCGAGGCAAGCTGTTAAAACAGGAACAAACTTATTTGCCAAAGTACTAGAACAGCTAGTTATTCAGGTAATTCCAACAGCACCTTTTGGAGTCGCCTGCGTGTGGACTTCAGCTCATGTTGCTGTTTGCTGATTTTGTGTCCAGGGTCTGTTCTCAAGTGGTGGGATTGAGGATTTACTAAACTTATCCTGGGAATGGCTGCTCAAGCTTAAATCAGTGGTGTCTCTCATGGCGTTTCAGGTGAACCACTCTCCTTTTTTTTTTGTAAACAGTTAATTTCATCCTATCGGCCTGCAGTTTCTTACATTTGTGGATTCTGCCTGTCAGCATAGCAGCAATGAAGGAGTCAGGTTACTGGCTGTTAAGTTTGTCGAAAAAACAGTTCTTATGTACACCCCGGATCCTAATATCCCATCAGATCCACCAAGCGAAGCTACAGAAGGTATAACATTTCTTGCGTTTTATATGAAAACGATCCTATGTTCAATGTTTTGGATTTGTGGTATGATGATCTGGTCATCTGTAAATCCTTTGTAGATATGGGATTCAATGTAGCATGGTTACGGGGAGGTCACCCTTTGCTTAATGTTGGAGATTTAGCTATGGAAGCCAGCCAGAGCCTGGGATTGTTGCTAGAACAGCTTAAGTCTCCTAAAGTAAAATCACTCAGCACTTCAATGATCATTGTCTTCGTTAGTAGGTTTGTCTCATATCCCATCCAGTTGTATTCTGTTATCTCTTCCATATATTTACCGTTCATACCATTTGTGGAGCAAATAAATTTCCTGCATGAGGATGTTGTCTCATTTATTCATTTTGTTTGTAGAAAAATTGCAGGCTACTTTGATGTTTATCTAGCATCTGTTGTTCTCCCTAGTTACATTAACTTTTGTTTATCTTCTACCACATGCGTTCTTTTTCCTCATCTTCTAACATAAACCTCTCTCAGTCTCTCAGCTATCGCCCAAAGAAGGCCTTCCTTTTATGGACGCATACTGCCAGTTTTACTTTCTTTGGATCCAGCAAGTTCCATTATTAAAGTGCAAGTCCCAGGCGCATTCCATGCTTTGAAGAGTGCCTTTGCTGCATGCCTGAAATGTACACATTCAAGTGCTGAGCCGGTATTTTTTTTAACTTCTTCTAGCAGTAAATTATAAGTTGGTACATACATAACATCCGGTATTGTGAAAGAACTCGATATGCTTTTCTTCTGAGTGGTAGATCTGGCTTATGTCACTTCACGCTTATTTTAATACGCACTCAACAACTGGAGCCAGATGTGTTATCTAGGGGAAGCTATGTTGTTTTTTGTTCAGACGGTCTACTCGGATTTTATTTATTATCTACACATTTTAGGCCAGTTTGGTGCTGCTTCGTTTCCTGGATGGTGCTCAGTGGCTCAGCCCGGCCCTTATCAACCATCATGGACAGGTTTGTTCAGGCTATAGAGGTGCAAATGTGTTTGGTTGGTTGGATGTGTAGATGCAGGATGAGTGGGACTGGGAGACTTTGATTGGTTGGCTGTATGTGTTTGATGAATTAGAAATAATTGTATATGTGCAGGAGTGGAAAAAAAACTAAACCAATTACATTTGTGGTGGCATTTTAACTATGAGCAAATCATTAAGTAAGTTTTTTTATGTAGAATACTGAATACACAAAACCAAAATACATAAAAAGAGAGAACAGTAAATCCCAGGGAATCTTGGTGTATTCTCTTTCTGTTTTATCTCTTCCCGTGCCAGATTGATGGAATCCACATTCCAAATCGATCAATTCATTCCCAAGTTGGATGCCAGCATTGTAAATTGGAAGTCTTGGGCCTCGGCAGCGACCAAATCAGGGTTCCTTTGGGAGAAAAATTGAGCAACAACACAACATCATCCACAGGGTTCATGAGATGATGGCAATTTTGCAGCAACCAAATCAGGTGTTCACTTCAGCATGTGGGCACCACAAAATCGGGCTTGGGATGCAGAAGGTGGGCTTGGGTGATGACGCCCGTGCTGATGGACTTCAGTGTCGACGTTAGCAGCCTGGACAGCAGCAGGTTCAGGCAATGTCACGGCGATGTGTGAAGGAGAGAGGGATTGGGGGAGGGGTGATCTGAACACTCATGCATTGCGTCATGTGCACCTCGCATGTCGCATCCTGTTCAAATGAGCCTAGCCTGGAGATATGCCTGATTCCCATGTTTCACTGAACTAGGCTTGGAGGAACAATTTGCACACCCCATGTAGATTAATTGATGCAAATGAACGATTCAAACAATCACCAGCCTCAATGAAAAGACCGGGGGGCAACGGCTTGATTGGGGAGAGACTTTGAGGAGGAAGATAGAGTGATAGACATAGACGGGAATGAACTCTTGTTTCTTTCTTCTTATTGCTTGATCAGAATAAATGACAATACTGTCCATATATAGAGCTGGTCCTAACAAATACAATCTAAACCTTCCAACTACTAAAGATAACATTCCAACTAATAGAGATACTATTCTTTCTTCTAAAGATATCAAGCTGCCTATGATGTACGGACACGGATATGTCGACACGATACGACACGACACCGACACGGGAATTCGTCGTTTTCCCAAAAATACCGACACGGCGACACGGCTATATATATTTAAATAATAAATTATATATATATATATATATATATATGTGTGTGTGTGTGTGTGTGTGTGTGTGTATGTATTATTTTCTATGTTTCCACATGCTTATTAATCTGAAATAATGTAAATTGTAAACTTGTAATTTGTAAAGTGTAATTTCCTCTCAAGCACGAGAATTAACGGCTTCCATTTTTCTAGAATGATGAAACAAGCAATCAAGCACAAGTTTGCTAAATGCTTAAATATATATTGCTGGTTTACTGCAGTCTGCATCTCAACCCTAAATGTTAAAACAGAGAAGCGGGGGGATGATACCTCGGTGGAGCGGGGACGCCGGCGGTGCGCGGGAGAAAGCCGGCGGCGAGCGGGAGAGTCGGCGACGCGCGGGAGAAAGCCGACGAATGGCGGCGAGGTGCGGAGCGAGTGGCGCGGCGAGGCGCGGAGCGATGAGGAGCGGGCAGCGGCGAGGCGCGGAACGGACGGTGGCGAGTGCGGGAGCGGCAGCGTGGCGAGATGCAAGAGTCGGCGGAGCGGCGGCGCGGAAGCGGCCGTGCGAGAAGCGCGCGCGTCTGCGCGATGGAATGAGGCGCTCAGATCCGGCGGAGGTTAGGGCAACGCCCGTGCGTGCGTTATGGGCCAACGTGGGCCGGCTGTGTCCAGGCCGTGTCCGACCCGTATATTTAGTGTGTCCGACACGTGTTGAGAATTTTAATAATTAAAATTAATTCTGAAACCGGCCGATACGTCGCCGGCACGTGTCCAAGACGTGTCTGTGTCGTATCCGTGTCCGACACGGTGTCGGACACGGATACGGCGGTTTTGAGGCGTGTCCGTGCTACATAGCAAGCTGCTAATCAAGTTGATACTATTCCTAATATAATCAGCCAGCCTTAGGAAGGTGCAACTACTGTTTCCATGCATGAACAGTAACCACGCATTGTTCACGACTTCACGTGAACAGTTCAGTGCACATGACAACTTCTCCCTTCCTTCACGACAGCTCGTCCTCGAGTTGTGGTGGTGGCCATGACAACAACCCTTGGAAGCCCCACAGATGAGCGGCCGCGACGCTTTGCGCTAGTGCATGTAGGTAGTCGATAGTGGTTGATAACGAAGGCACAAGAATCTTAATGCTGCCTGACGTTGACAAAATGTAGGTAGTCAATAGTGGTTGATAACGAAGGCACAAGAATCTTAATGCTGCCTGACGTTGACAAAGATACCACTAACGAAGATAATGAGCACATGGTAGTGCTGCTACCCTTTCCGCCACCAAATGCAATGGATGGGTGAGGGATATGACAACGTCGCGACCTCCCACACGCCACTCGCCGCGTTTCACACCTCCAAAGGCATGGTGTTGGTTGTCCGCGTGGAGAGGCTGGCCACTGGACAACGGCCTTCTTCTTCCTTGGCGAGAGCGCCATTAGCGCGACCACAGGCCATGAGGTTGAGAGAAGCGTTGTCGAAGGCAGCGGAGGTGGTGCCAGTGGTGCCGACGCAGATCGTGCAGCAACAGCTGCTTGTGCCTTCTTCTCCTCTGCTGCTATCATCTTTTTCAACATGCATTCAATCTTGCGTTTAAGGTCAAGGGCCTTGGCAAATGGACACTCGGCATCAGAAGCCATGGTATTGGCTTTGATACCAAATGTAATGATCCTTATATCATTACCGGGGCAAACACTGTCTGGAAGACAATCGGGCAGCGACGGCTTGATTAGGGAGAGACTTTAGAGGAGGAAGATAAACATAGACGGTGATGAACTGTTGTTTCTTTCATCTTATTACTTGATAAGAATAGATGACAATTCCGTCCTTATATAGAGTTGGCCCTAACAAACACAATCTAAACCTTCCAACTACTAGAGATAACATTCCAACTAATAGAGATAATATTCTATCTTCTAAAGATATCAACTTGCTAATTAAGTTGATACTATTCCTAATGTAATCAGCCAGCCTTGGGAAGATGCAGCTGCTGTTTCCATGCATAAACAGTAACCATGTACTGTTCATGTGAACAGTATCGCTGCACATGACACGTTGCACCAACCAGCGTCGATGAGCCATATGCAGGCAACCAGTCAGCACCTGAGTCTGCAAGCTACTAATATTTATCCTTTCATATATTGTATTCACTATCACTAGCAAAATTATGTTTTATCATTAGTGCTATTCTTTCATGAGCATGTTTGCAGTATGAACATTTCAGTTCCATTTGTTTGGGAATGTAATATAGATTATATGGTTTTCAGTTTTTGATTGAGGTAATTTCTTTACTAATTTGGGGTTTTCATTTTTGCAGTGGCGAGCTCGCCTATTGGAAGCTCAAAATATTATCAATCAGGGGGATTCAATAGAACATACTGCAAATGCTGCTAGGAGTTTTGGGGACACATCAAACAGGGCAGAATCATTGCTTCTGACGGTATGTACCTCTATGGCTCTATCCAAGTTCTCACTCTCTTTTGCACACTCTTCCTAAAGAAAATTATTAGAAAATGAGGGAAGAAAAACAGGAAAATTTCCATCCCCCTAACTCCTCTCCCCTTAACTTTTGGTCCAATCTAAGATATAAGTGTGTCAAAATGGCTACATTGCCTTGATAGGAGACAAGCACTGACAACAGTAACAAGCGCAGTCTGGCCGAGGACATGAATAATATGCTAGAAGATGATGGTCATTCCAGTAAAAGAGTCAGACAATCACATGATGCTCAAGAGCATCGCGAAGAGGCAAAGAAGAGAAATGTTGAGTCAGCCTCTATTGATGTCTCATCTAGTCAGCCCGCCCCTGCAAGAACTGGGAATTCTGAAGCTGTGTATCAATTAATTGGTATGTTTGCTGCATTAGCTGAGCAAGGTGACAGAGCTGCTGGATCACTGCAAATTCTGTCATCCAGTATTGCTACTGACTTGTTAGCAGAGGTGGTAATGGTTAACATGCAACACCTGCCAGTTTCTCGTCCTGAAGCAGATCAACAACAATCTCCTTCAACTAGCCAGCCCTCTGTTGATCTGAGTTCAAATCTTCTGGAGTCTCTATTGAAGGTTGGTTGCTTTAGTTGTCCTTGCTTGATTTGTTAGATTTTCTTGTTTGCCTTTTGTTTATTGAGCTTTGTATTTTCAGAGAACAAATCAAACTGATCAGGATGAAGTGCCTCCAGCTAAGGATTCTGCTGTAGTGCCATCTGCTGCTGGTGACATCACAACTATTCCTGCCAGCCCTCCTGTTCCTGCCTCAATAAATCCACCTATGGAAGATAACAGTAACAATTCAGCAGTTCCATTAGAGATAGAAACAGTAGAGTCTAAAGTTCCATTAGAGATAGAAACAGTAGAGTCTAAAGTACCCAGTGCAGATGCCACTAGGTTATCGATTGAGATTCAAGAATCATCAGAAGCATCCCATGCTTCAACAGAACCTCAGGGAACCCAAGAGCATACTGGCAGTTTTATCAGTTCATTTCCTGTTGATAATTCCTCAGCTGGTCTCAGTTTGGCTCAATCAGAAACTCGCAGTCCAAGCTCTTCTACTGCAGAAGCAAGCCAGTCACAGTTTTCATCTTCAAGTGCCCTTACTTTACAGCATGTTCTTCCAAAGTTGGATGTGACTAATATTGATCTCTGCGATGAGGCTAAAGATCTCCTTCAAAAAGAAGCGTTTCTGCGGATTCTTGAGTGTGATAAACAAGAAGCATCTGGTGGTTCAAATGTTCGTCTTCCATTGCTTGCTCACTTGGGTGTTGAGGTACAGCTTATCATTTCATCCTGTAGATTATCTTTCTTTGGGTTGAACTTTGGTTAGTGTTTTTCTTTTGTGCACCATTTTTTTTTGTCTATTTAGCTACCCACAGTTAGTTTCTCTCAGAAGTACTTAACTGTTAGTGCTTACTGTAAGAGATGTTTATCTCATTGATTGAATAGGGATCCACCATTACAAGGAGTATATAAAGGGAAGGGAGTGTCAAGGGTTAGGTGTAACAGAACCCTGAAACCCTAACAGAATCCCTGAATCCCTGGAAACCCTAACAAACTCAGTCTAAGGGCACATGGGCCCAAAGCCAAAAGAAAGGCCCACAAACAACTGTCTAACACCCCCCCTCAGTCAGAGCGTCCGCACCACGGACGTTCAGACTGGACCGAAAAACACTAAAGAGCGATGACGGAAGGCCCTTGGTGAAGATGTCGGCATACTGTGAGGTAGTAGGGACATGCAGCACGCGAACATCGCCAAGGGCTACTTTCTCACGGACGAAGTGAAGGTCAATCTCAATGTGTTTGGTGCGCTGATGTTGGACGGGGTTGGAAGACATGTAGACTGAGCTGATGTTGTCACAATACACCAAAGTAGTCTGCCTGAGAGGAGTATGTAGTTCCAATAGGAGCTGACGCAACCAGGAAGCTTCGGCGACAGCATTGGCAACACCACGATACTCAGCCTCTGCGCTGGAACGTGACACCGTGTTCTGACGTTTGGAGGACCAGGAGACCAGGTTGTCACCAAGGAACACGGCATATCCTGAGGTAGACTTGCGTGTGTCCGGGCAACCGGCCCAGTCAGCATCGGAGTAAACCACGAGGTCAGACTGTGAGGACGGCTGGAGAAAGAGGCCCAAGTGAAGGGTGCCACGAATATACCGAAGAATCCGCTTGAGTGCAGCAAGGTGAGGCTCACGAGGATCGTGCATATGAAGGCACACCTGTTGGACTGCATAGGAGATGTCCGGTCGGGTGAAGGTGAGGTACTGAAGGGCCCCGGCTAAGCTGCGAAAGTCGCTAGGGTCGCTGACAGGACCACCATCTGAGGCGGACACCTTGGGATTGGTGTCGACCGGGGTAGTGGAAGGTTTGCAGGCAGACATGCCCGCACGATCCAGAATGTCCATCATGTACTGACGTTGTGAGAGGAGAAGACCACCTTGATACTTCTGCACATGCATCCCCAAAAGTGATGAAGTTCACCGAGGTCCTTCATAGAGAACTCTGCCGTAAGGCATGGATGATGCGACGAGGAGCTCGGCAGATGAAGCGGTGAGGACGATGTCATCAACATAGAGGAGCAGGTACACAACCTCAGTGCCGCGGTGGTACACAAATAGCGATGTGTCAGACTTGGCCTCAAGAAACCCAAGGGATAGCAAATATGAGGCAAACTCTTTGTACCATGCACGGGAGCTGTTTGAGACCATAAAGAGACTTGTTCAGACGGCAAACAAACTCCGGATGAGTGAAGTCCTCGAATCCGGAAGGCTGTGAGCAATAAACTGTCTCGGTCAAGGTCCCATGAAGAAAGGCATTCTTCACATCCAATTGATGAATCGCCTTCGCTGGAAAGAGCGATAGCGACGGTCCGGTGTGGCGCCACAACAGGTGAATGTCTCGGCAAAATCCACTCCAGGTCGTTGTGTAAAGCCGCGTAGCACCCAACGCGCTTTATAGCGTTCCAGAGAACCATCGGCCTGAAGTTTGTGCTTGAAAATCCATTTACCGGTGACGACATTTGCCTTGGGCGGGCGAGGAACCAACTCCCAAGTATCATTTTGCTGAAGGGCGCGGTACTCCTCTTCCATAGCTGCTCGCCAATTGGGATCGGCAAGGGCACTTCGGTAGCTCTTCGGGAGTGGAGATAGCGGGGTGGCGACGAAGAGGGCCGGTACTCGAAAACCATGTTTGGCTCGAGTGATCATCCCATGGCTATTGACCACCGTGCGAACCGAATCGCGCCGCGGTAATGATGGGGTGCAACCGCGCGATGATCGTGCAAGCGGATCCGTAGGCCGGCGGGAGTAGACATAGCGGAAATCCCGGTCCGTGGTAGGAGGAGCGAGGCGGCGTCTGGCCGAGCTGGGGCTATTCTTGGGGAAGGTGCACACGGCTGAGCCAGGGCAGTCACTTGGGACTGAGCTGGCTGGGAGTGCACCGTGGTCGCTTGCCGTGGGAGTGAGGCTCCTGGTGGCGGTGCAGGAGGAGGAATCACAGCATCGAGGCCGAGCGTCCGGCGAGGCGGCGAGGGGCAGCGATGTGGAGATACTGCAGCAAGGAGAAATCGGCCTATAGGTATATAGCGCGTCGTCGATGAAAGAGTCCAGAACGCAAAGTCGGCAGGAGATTGCGATGTTCTTTGGCAAGAGGAAGGAGTCTTCATCAAAGACGACGTGGCGAGATAGGACGAGCCGATTGGAAGTGATGTCAAGGCGATATCCTTTGTGGTGAGGAGAGTAACCAAGGAAGACACATAAGGCTGAGCGGGGAGCAAGTTTGTGGATCGCAGTGGCGGACAAATTTGGATAGCACGCGCAGCCGAAGACACGGAGATGTTGATATGAGGGTGGAGTGCCGAATAAGGCAAGATGAGGTGTGGAGGACCCAAGAGTTTTGGTTGGTAGGATGTTAATGAGGTATGTGGCAGTGTTGAGGGCTTCTACCCAAAAGGATGGAGGGCAAGAGGCCTGGAATAGTAAGGAGCGCACGATGTTATTAATGGAACGAATCATGCGCTCGGCTTTACCATTTTGAGGAGGTATAGGGACACGACATGCGAAGATGGACACCACGGGTAAGAAAGAGCGTGGCGTCGCGCTGGAATTGTCGAATTCGCGCCCATTATCGCACTGGACAGACTTGATGGAGGTGCCAAATTGAGTGTCGACATAAGAAAAGAAGTTAGAGAGGGTGGCAAATGTGTCAGATTTGAGGCGCAAAGGAAAAGTCCAAACGAAATGCGAGCAATCATCCAAAATGACCAAGTAATATTTATTACCCGACACACTGGCAATGGGTGATGTCCAAAGATCACAGTGTATGAGATCAAACTTTTGTGTTGCACGAGAGGAGGACATAGGAAATGGAAGGCGACAGTGGCGACCTAATTGACACGCATGACACAATGAAGTAGCAGCTCTGGAGGACATCTTTGGGAGAGATGCGAGAATCTTTGAAGAGCGCGGAGCGCCTCTGGCCGGGTGGCCGAGTCGGCGGTGCGGAGGGAAGAAGAGGCGGCGAGGAATGCGCTGGGCAGAAGAGCGTCGGGAGGCAGCCGAAGTGGGTAGAGAGGACCGGTGCTATTGCATCTGACGATCACCCTCTGGGACTGTCGATCCTTCACAGAGCAGCCAGCAGGATCAAATTCAACAGAGCAGTTGTTGTCAGTGGTAAATTGGCGAACAGAAATCAGATTCTTAAGAAGACTTGGAGAAACAAGAACATTGTTCAGCCGAAGTGAATCCGAAAAGTGAGTAGAGCCAGTAGCGGTGACAGGAAGTAAAGATCCATTTCCAACGACAATGGAAGAGGGAAAGGAAACCGGCGGGGAGAAGGTGTGAGAAAGAGTACCAGCATCAGAGGTCATATGGGAGGTGGCGCCGGAGTCGAAGTACCAGTCATGACGGGGAGGAGGCTGCAGGGTCATTGTGTTGAAGGAGGAGGCCAATGAGTGTTGATCCCAGGAAGGTTGTCCGCCGGTGGTGTTGTTGTAGGAGAGCGTTGGAGAAGGAGGCCACTGGCCGAGACCCCCGGTGAGCAGAGCATGAGGCTGCGGTTCTTTGCATCGAGCGCTGCGTTGGAGAAGAGCCATCGCCGAGACCCCGGTGAAGCGAGCATGAGGCTGCGGCTGCCGCATCGAGGCGCCGGATGGTGTTGAGCCGAAGGCTCGATGGGCGGACCGCGCCGGCCGCGATGGTGGAAGAAGCGCGAGGTGGACGCCGGCCGGCCACATGGAGATGGAGCCGGACGAGGTTGGTGAAGGATGGCGAGATCCGCCGGTGGTGTCGGGGCGCCGTCTTGATTATTCTTTGGGCGCCCACGGCGTTGCCACGTTGCCGCGCAGTAGTCTTGGAGGACCATCGGCCGCGCCACTTGCGGGAGGAGCGGCGAGATGCGGGACCTCACGTAGAGGTGGCGAGGCGATGGCGGGTGCCGAGCGGCGCGCGCGCGGTGAGTTCCTCCAAGAGAGATCGGCCGTGCCTCGGAAGGTGGGAAGGGCGATGCGTTGGAGGTGCGGCCGATGGCGGAGAAGTTTTCATTGAGTCGCGGATGACATGGAGTACCAAGGTGCGATCGGAGATGGGCTCGCCGAGATCGCCAAGATCATCCGCCATACGCCGACCGGCGATGGCGGTGATGGAGAGATCACCTTGGGTGAAGTTGCGAAGCGGCTTCGATGCGAGCTCGTGTCTCCGTTGCTTGAGAACCGGGTCTCTATGGCAAGCCAGGTAGCACGAGCTGTGGATCCGCGCTCCATGACGATCCGTGTGAGATCAGCAGAAGTGGTGCCGAAGATCCAAGAACGGACGACGCAGTCCATCCGCAGCCAAGCAGGGGAGGTTGGTGCGGCGGCGTCGCGTAGAACGTGGTCCTCCAGCGAGAACTTGCCCACGGCGAGGAGGAAGAGTTCTCGCCACTGGGAGTAGTTGCCGGATGTCGCGTCGAGGACGATGGGGACCAGAAGGCGAATGTTCTGGACCGCAACGGCCTGAGCATGAAGGTTGAGGACGGCAGTGGCCTCGTGGAAGCGGGGCGCCCGGAGAGGCGGTCGTCGGAGACGAGGGAGACGATGTCGGCGGCGCCCGCCGCGGAGATCGACGGCGGCCGCGACGCGCGCGGCGGCGCTCGAGTGCGCCCCGAGACGAAGTCGCGGCGCGTCGCGCTGGTCGCCGCGGCGCCCGCGATCGGCCTCGCCGCAGCGCTAGGGCTTTCTCGCGAGCGGCTTGAGCAGCGCGAACGCGGTCGAGCTGCTGCGCGGCGGCGGCGGCGGAGGCGGTGTCGTCGGGAGGAGGTCGTCGCGCGGCATCGATGCAGCAGCGGCGTGGGAGGGGAGCGGTGGGAGAGGCCAGCCATGGAGAGGAGCGCGGAGCGACCGCGAGGGGCGCAGCGACGGTCGGGAGACCGGTGCGAGGGCAGCGGAGCCGAGAGAGGGGTGGGGAGAGGGAGACGCGCACAGAGGCGGCGTGACCGAGAGAGGGAGGGGAAGGAATCCTAAACTTCTGATACCATGTAAGAGATGTTTATCTCATTGATTGAATAGGGATCCACCATTACAAGGAGTATATAAAGGGAAGGGAGTGTCAAGGGTTAGGTGTAACAGAACCCTGAAACCCTAACAGAATCCCTGAATCCCTGGAAACCCTAACAAACTCAGTCTAAGGGCACATGGGCCCAAAGCCAAAAGAAAGGCCCACAAACAACTGTCTAACACTTACAATGTTTTCATTAGTGGTGCTTTAGTTTCTTGTATACTCTCTTACTGTCCTGCTCTCTTTACATTATCTTACTTGCTGGTGCAGTTTCCTTTGGAGTTGGACCCTTGGGAGGTTCTCCAAAAGCATGTGCTATCTGATTATATAAATAATGAGGTACATGTATACAACATCATATAATTTGTTTTCCATAAGAGCTCTCTTTTTTAGTCCATTAGGTACAACTGGTATCTAGTTTCTATTTTCAATATAAAAAAACCGGCTGGGATTACTCAAATGTAAATTTAGATTTATGACTGCATAATGCACTTCCTATCCTAGGTTAGTTTAGGTATTTGTTGTGCTAAATTACCTATTGTATGAAGTAAATACGCATCAATTATTTTTCTTCCGTGTTTTCTCTGCCTTTTTCCGGTTTTCCTAGTGGTTTTTCCAGTTTTTCCGTTTTTTGACCGGTTACCAGAACAATTACCGGTTTCAAACCGCCCAAATTCAAATTTCAAATCACGAAATTCGTCCGGGTTTCCCCGGGATTTCCAATAACCCACCAGGTACCGTTACTGGCTGCCAGCTGGGATTAGCCCTGGTTCCGGGTTTTGGAACCTACTGCCTATGTGGCTGAACTGGGAGAAAAATCAGGTTCAATCACCTTTTTTAATATCAAACCAAGTCTTTTCTTGGTAAGCATTTAATGTATTTTACATGGAACGTGTGCCGTGGAAGCCAATAGCCTCCCTGTCCGGCAGCTGAGGATCACAATCCAGAACTTACAATCACCATGACAATTACAAGAGAAGAGAACAAACCCCACAAAACCACCACCATGAATTTTTTACAAAAAATTAATTATGTTTTTTCAGCAACACTTGCTATAATTTGTATTTATAGTTTTGTACTATGTCCATGATATGTGATTCAACCACCGACCAAGTGGTTAGATCAGAGAACTAGTGAACTAAGCACGTCACCATTTTTTATTTTTTAGCACCATTCCTGTTCATGTAACTAGGCCCCATTTGGAAACGGGAGTTTTCCCAGATTCCTGCAAAAATTTAATTGTTTCATGTGAAATTCCTGAATTCCAAACTGTGTTGCAAACTGGTGATTTATTGTGTACTTGTTCAGTGGTTTCATATAGCTGTTCAGTGGCTTCATATAGCAAGCTTAGGTATATATGATCATTATATATTTGTATGGCTATGGCAGTGTTTACCCTATTCGTGTATGGTGCAACAATTTTCTGTGTTTACTTATGTGGTTTCACTCAGTTTGCCTCCAATGATTTCTGACTCATCTTTCCATAAGCAGGGACACGAGTTGACACTGTGCATTCTGAACAGGTTATATCGTGAGGCAGAACAGGATCAGGACTTTCTTTCATCTAGAACTGCAACATCAGTTTATGAATCATTTCTTCTGACTGTAGTATGTCTCCTTAAAATTTCTGTAACTTTGTCACAGCTACCATTTTTCTTGTATCATGGCCAACCATTTCTCTTTTTTGCGTAGGCTGAAAATCTCCGTGATATGTTTCCGGCTTCAGATAAATCACTTGGCAAATTGCTTTGTGAGATACCATACTTACCAGAAGGTGTATTAAAGTTGCTAGAGGGTCTATGTTCTCCTGGAAGTAATGAAAAGCAGGACAAGGATCTTCAGAGGGGCGATAGGGTAACTCAAGGTCTTAGTGGTGTCTGGAACCTTATCATGTTAAGACCATCAAATCGAGACAGATGTCTGGAGATTGCTTTGCAGGTGCTATACTCACCATGATATATTTACTGGTCTATCTTTTTTACATATATGTATGATATGCTTGTTTAGCTACATAATTCTTCTGGTATGTGTGATTTGTTGCAAGCTGACATTAGCATGTCTGGGAATTTTGCCAGTGTTAACGTGAGAAAGTTGTCTGTTTTAATTTTCGATTTGGTGGTAGAGCACAAAAGAGAGCCAACTTGACATGAATTTCAATTTTTAATTGTTATGCGTTTCTCGGGAGCATTGTTAGGCACTAAAGCAATCCAAGTGTCAGGGGTGTGGGCCTTGGGCCCAAGGCCTAGTTGGGTTATTATTAGGAATTAGAGATTGGGTTCTATTTGAGTTAGAGATTGGTTTCCTTGTATTAGAGATATAGTTAGAGATATGATATTAGTTACTATATCTGTTAGAGTTATAATTGGAATTAGATTCGATCTGTTAGAGAGAGTCATCTATATAAAGGGGCTACCGCATGCTATTGTAAGGAATCAGAGAATTATCAAGTCTTCCTCGCCTAAACTTCTAGTCTCTCTCCCTCTCGTTCTACGCCGACGCCATCCGGCTATCTCCTTGGTGGTGTTTACCCCGGTTCATGACAACTTGGTATCAGAGCAGTCGATCCCTTCCCACGACTTCTGCTACCATGGCTGACGGCTACAGCGACGCGATAGCGATCTGCGATCAGATGATCAAGCAGGTGAACGAATTCATGGAGAATCTGAGGAAGAAGCAACAGGAGAAAAAGAGCCATGCACATCATCATCTAGCACCAGATCCCCAACGACATCAGAAGCAAGATCCACCGCCACAGCCATCATCAGATCTGCCTCAACCCCTTTGCCGCCCGCCAGATCCCGACGAACCCATCGCTGCAGCATCTTCTCCACTTGCATCTCCATCCATCGCCCCAGACCCAGCAAATAAAGATTTCGCCGGTGATGACCTCATCGGAATCGTCGCAGTTCATGCCGGAACTGGTGCTCTACACCGCCAACGTCGCGCTCGGCTGCCTCGTCCTCTTCGCGGCCTCGCGCTCGACCCAACCGAAAGCCGCCTCCCGAGCGCGCTCATCCGGCGGCCGCCCGGCCGCCCTCCCCTCGCCGCCATCAAGAAGGACGGTCGCGGTGCTCCGCGGCTACCTCGCTCCCGAGCGAGTGGCGGACCAGGCCGTCCTCGCCACGGCCGTCCAAGCCGACGCCGCCTGACTGGATCGCGACGGTCTCCCGTTCGGGATCTTCCGACGCCGGACTCTTCGCGATCCGCCGCCGCCAGCCGTCTCTCCGCGCGCCGCCGCCGCCGGAGGGTCCCACCGCGCCGCCGCCGCCGCCGGGTTCTTCCGCCAGATCGCGACGCCGCCGCCCGGCCGTCTCCACCCGAGCCACCGCCGAGCCGCCGCCGGCGATCCGCGAAGCCGCGCCGTCTCTCGCCGGCCGCATAAGCGAGCGCCGCCGCCGCCGACTGGTCGACGCTCCAGCCGGCGCGCTTCGCGGCCGTTCGAGCCGCGCCGCCGCCGCACCGCCGACGCGCTCCTCGATCGCCACCAACCCAATCGTTTGGGCTTGTGAGGAGGGGTGGCCTGGTTGGTCTCGGTCGGTTTTTTAACCGACCGGTTGGGTAGTTCCAAAAAAAAATTCAAAAAAAAATTAATTAAAAACAAAAAAAGAAAAAAAAAAGAAAAAAACCGTATTTTTTGCAGGCATCGTTTAACCCTGTTCCTCTTGGGTCAGGTTGATCGTCTTCATCGGCTGTAGCACCCCGCCACCGTTCATCTTCTACATCGGCGTCGAAGGTCTTCCACTGGCCGCCGTCTAGCAGCTCGAGGACGAGCTGCATGTCCGAGAGGGGTGTAGTGTCAGAGGTGTGGGCCTTGGGCCCAAGGCCTAGTTGGGTTATTATTAGGAATTAGAGATTGGGTTCTATTTGAGTTAGAGATTGGTTTCCTTGTATTAGAGATATAGTTAGAGATATGATATTAGTTACTATATCTGTTAGAGTTATAATTGGAATTAGATTCGATCTGTTAGAGAGAGCCATCTATATAAAGGGGCTACCGCATGCTATTGTAAGGAATCAGAGAATTATCAAGTCTTCCTCGCCTAAACTTCTAGTCTCTCTCCCTCTCGTTCTACGCCGACGCCATCCGGCTATCTCCTTGGTGGTGTTTACCCCGGTTCATGACACCAACCCCCTTCGTTTGGGGCTGTTTAACACTCAAAATATCCGAGTAGTGTTTGAGCATTTCTATTTTCCTCACTGACATGAGCTTTAGACTGATCTCTGAAGGAAAATTTAATCATTTGCCACTCTTATGAGTCCAGTGGCAACAGATTTGCCACCCTGGCCCATTGTCAGTGACTCAGGTGACCCCACATGTAAGTGACAGAGTTAATTGGTCAATCTAAAGAGTGGCAAAAAATTGAATCTCCCGATCTCTGAACGTGCATGTACCAATGGATAAAACTTACACAGTGGTTATCATTTGAAGTTGGTTTTTATGATGCAGCGCAACTTTTTTCTGGTCGAAGTATATCTTTAGTGCTATTATCTGTTTCTTTTTTATGTTACTAAATAGAAGTGTTTCTTGCAGAGTTCAATTCATCATCTAGATGAGGTCCGGATGAAGGCAATACGTTTGGTAATCCCCTAATCCTGCCTGCTTGTAATTTGTAAACATGTGCTTATTTGTTTTTGTTCACTTCATTTGTCCTTGTAATAAAAGGTAGCAAATAAGCTATTTCCCATGTCAAGCATTTCCAAAAGGATTGAAGATTTTGCAAATGAAAAACTTAATTCAGTTCTGGAAGTGATTCCAGCTGCTGAATCTGCAGCTACTGAAATGGCTACACCTGAAGCACACAAGGTTTGGTTCGTGCTCTAATTTCTTTCACATATTCCTGTGCTTATTCTGAACTGCATTAGATGATCTTGAGTAGAATTGCCTTGAACTTCATCTAAAGGAAACCAAGTGATCTAAGTAAACTGGTGAGACAGAGAAAATAAAGACAAACCAATGTGCTGCTGTAAATAAGAAAATTGGCAAATATGATGAGTAGGATATGCAGGTGTCTTAACTCTTAATTGCATATTGGCTTGGAACATACTTATCTCTGTTTAACTTTTCTGTTCCTTATCAAGCAAAGTATAGCCTCGCCGTTTCTGATTGGGATGAATTGTATTTTCTGAAGGATGGTGGTTCAGAAAATTTATCTTCTTCAGTAGCAGATGCTCAAACTTTGATGTCGCTCTATTTTGCTTTGTGCACCAAGGTTAGTGGTTACTGATTTGAAACCTTTAGTCTGATTTTGTGAATTCTACTAACAGCTTGCATATTGTATCTTACTTGCCAGAAGCATTCGCTTCTCCGACATGTATTTGCGATATATGGTAGTCTACCACAAGCTGCCAAGCAGGTCCTTGCAGCCTATCATTCTCTGCCTGTCTGCCATGCCAATAGCTCAGATATTCTTTTTGTTCTTGTTCAGTCTGTAATGGCACTTTTATTTATCATATAAATTGTATGTCTTCCAGGCAGTTCACCGACAAGTACCCATTCTGATTCGCACGATAGGCTCCTCTCCTGATGTTCTTGGGATCATCTCAGATCCACCAGCTGACAGTCGGGACCTCCTCATGCAGGTGCAAGTTGCGCTTTTCTTTGCCTTTTATTATATGCTGCCTTCTATTGATCAAAATTCTACTTACACGTGTATGAAAGAGGGGTTCGTAAAAATATGTCAGGTGTATGTCTTTTACCTGAATGCATTTGTATAACCCATGATATTGCATCCCCACACAGGTTTTACAGACTCTTACTGATGGAGCAGTGCCATGTCAAGATCTGATTTCCTCCGTGAAGAACTTATATTCTAAAACAAAGGTTTTCTACTTGTCTTCACCTGAGCACAACTTCAATTTCTTTCTGTCATTTATAAGAGCAGATTGTATCCTGCCTGAGATATTCTAAATTCTAAAATATTGACTTCATTTTGCAGGATATCGAGGTCCTTTTTGCTGTCTTGGCTCATCTGCCAAAAGATGAGGTTTCCTCTCGTCTCTTCTTAGAAAGTTTTATATATAAAAAGGAACAAGCAGCATGCATACAATATAGAAAGTTTTAGATATAAAAAAGAACAAGCAGCATGCATACTATATAGTTAGCTTTATTGTCCTGTGAATGTAGATAATGTTTATACTTATTTTTTGACGGGTAACAGTAGGGGAGGGCCCTACTGAAATAATGTTTATACTTATTAAGTACATGTATATATTCCACAATCACCTAATGACCACATAGAGTAGTGCCAGTTATTTGCATTAACAGTGTGCGTGGTTGCTGAACTGCTCACCTTTTATTCAATCCAAACTGAATTGCACTACCCTATGGTAAGTGTTTCTCAATAAAAACTCTCGTTTCAATATGATTTCACAAACAACCTGGTGTTTTTCCCCTATTCCCA
This sequence comes from Dendrocalamus sinicus, assembly GCA_036346575.1. Taxonomy (NCBI): domain Eukaryota; kingdom Viridiplantae; phylum Streptophyta; class Magnoliopsida; order Poales; family Poaceae; genus Dendrocalamus; species Dendrocalamus sinicus. The sequence continues at coordinate 101,749 of CM070660.1, read as the reverse complement.
GCCGCTGGGAACAGGGACCAGCCTGGGCATTGGATTTTTCAGAACCAGTGTTGTGAACCTTGATAACTTGCTTGGTGTGTTAGACTGTTAGTGGAGCAGTTTTGAACCTTAATCATTATTTTTGAGATGACACCTATATTCTGTATATAGTTTCACATTAGTTATTCTTCATTGTGCTTTTTCTCAGGTCCTGCCTGTGTTTCCCAATATTGTTAACCTTCCTATGGATAAGTTTCAACTTGCCCTTTCTCGAATCCTGCAGGTTAGTTTTTCTCTGGTATGAAATATGTGCAGGTTGTGTTATTGTTTTGTTGGTTCCTTGATTATGATTTGAAATACTTTCTGTTGGTTCCTTATTTGTTATCTGAAAATAAAGTACTAGTTCCAGTTCATGCCTGGGCTGGGATGTTTATTTCCACACTTTACGTAAAACTTCATAACTTTAATATTTGCTTAATATACACTTATATGTCTACTTCACTTTTGGACTTCAAATTTTCAAATAACTTATGTTCAGTTATGTTTCACTGGTTGATTTTAGTTAAGGGCTTTTCTAGCTTGTGTCATGCACCATAACTTGCTAACTATCTCAGGGATCACCACAAAATGGCCCTTCTCTTGATCCATCAGAAATTTTGATTGCTATTCATGTAATAGATCCTGAGAAAGAAGGGATACCACTGAAAAAGGTCTGTTAGTTTTCCGTTTTTTACACTGCAGACCATTTGGCGACTTAGTTCCATATACTGATTAAAGTGATAATTCATTTTAACTTACTGTAGGTTATGGACGCCTGTGCTGCTTGCTTTGAGCAAAGGGCAATATTCAGTCAGCAAGTTTTGGCTAAAGCACTAAATCAATTGGTATCTATCTCTGGATATGATCATGCTTTCTGCTGTACCTGCCTTTTGGCACGATGATTTAGTCGTTGGCTCATTGCTCAAATTCAACTTTGTCCACAGGTTGAACAAATTCCCCTTCCTTTGCTGTTCATGCGGACTGTTATGCAAGCAATAGGTGCATTTCCTGCATTGGTGAGTTAACTGCATGACCCCATTATGTGAACTATGGCTCATGTAATTTGCCTCATGCTCTGGTCTAGTTTGCGAGAGGCATCTTCTGGCATGAAATGGATGACATGGTCTTAGTGTTAATAGTCTAGCTTGTGAGAGACATTTGCTGATATGACAAGGATGACATGATCTTAGGATTCTTGAATTAAATTGAAATGCAAGGTTCATGCTGTCATGTCGGTCACGTGATCTACCTACTAGTTCATGTTGAGTAGGGCACATTCTCTTGCTCTCAGTTTTGGTCCAGGCACCTGATTCTATTGAAAAGCATACACCCATGATTTTTTTTCCTCAGTTACATGATACTTCAAAATCAAGGGGTTATTTACTTATGTTTGTAACTTCCTGAGTTTTGGTGCATGCACTGATGCACCATAATCTGTTGGAAAACATACATCAGTGATCGTTCTGTAGTTATATGGTACATCACCACTTCGGAAGCAAGAATTGTTTGCTCAGGTTTGCAACCTGTTGGCTTAACAGTATGTAATGTCCCTCCCTCTCTTCGCGGACCATCAAGGATCCAGGGATTTAATTTCTATCGAAGTGCTAATAAGAATCCTACTGACTCGGTCATGTGGATCTTCTGTACTTTTGCATTATTATCATGATAGCATGTCGAAGTCCTTAAGCATTGCAATTCTTTAATATTTCAATCTCTTGGAGACCTTGAGGGATCATTTCTCAGTTTTATAGATTTATTACTCATGATCTTATAACCTGATAGTGAGCCTTCCTTACAGGTGGATTTCGTGATGGAGATCATGTCACGCCTTGTTAGCAAGCAGGTACTTTACTTTTATAATTGAAGAGGATTTTAGTTGCAGTGCTTTTTCATTTTTCTGAAACTTCAGTTATTGTTTGTCATGGCAGATATGGAAATATCCTAAGTTGTGGGTAGGATTCCTGAAGTGTGCTATCTTGACGAAACCTCAGTCATATGGTGTGTTGCTGCAGGTTGGCTTACTTTTGCTTCTCCTGTAACTGTAAAATCTGTTTGTTCTTCTATGCAAAAATCTCTGTAGCATGTAGCTCATTTGCTAGTTGTTTTACACACCATACGCTAATTCCTTGGTGAGCTTATGGGTCCACTGACAATGATTTTAGATATAATAGTTCTAGAAACAGAAACAGTAACAGAGTAATAGTTGAAGGTCCAGATGCAGGTTTATTTTTTTTACTTCACATTATCCTTAAACCAAATTTCATCTTCATTCCAATTCCATTTTTGCCGTCATGTATCAAGATTTTCCATAACATCACACTTGGTTTATCAGTTACCAGCTCCTCAACTTGAAAATGCCTTGAGCAAGAATCCTGTACTGAAGGCACCCTTGGTTGAGCATGCCAACCAGCCAAACGTGCGATCAACTCTTCCAAGGTTTGTTGCTTCAATCTATTCTACGAGCATAAAAAGTGCTATCCATTTCAAGTAGGTGGTGCTGGTCTGATCGGAGCCTGTGCTTTTATGGCAGGTCTACCTTGGTGGTTTTGGGTCTTGCTGAAGATCAACAACCACCTGCACCTCAAGCGCAAAGTAGCCAAAACCAGGCCGTCGAAACCAGTAGTTCTGCTGCAGATACTACGACAGAAGTAACTCAGGAATCTTCTGCTGTCGGTTAACATTCCCTCTGCAGCCCTGGTAAATGCCTCTTACAGTTTCATTGATTCTATGCTTTATATTTATTATGCGTAGTACGCTAATGCTTGCAGCTTGTATCCGTGCAGTGCGTCAGGGATGTGTCAATGTGTGATCCCATTGTGCACCATCCAAGATGTGCGCTCTTTATTGTATCTCACTGGTGTTTCTGTATTATGCTGGGAAGGCGTTTTCTAGACAATGAAGAGCTGTTATATTTGTTGGGGAAGATGACATGGCAAGCCGTGTGTCGCGTAGTGAATATGACGATGTATTTAGTTGCTGGGCAATTTTGGGCACCGCGATAAAGAAGTTTCTTTCTTCAGCCAGCCCTGTTGTTTGATTAATGGTAGTCTATATTTCCATCCACTAGACTGGTGGCAATGCAGGAATGTGGAAGAAACTACATTTGTGATGGTGCTGTAGTTAGGCTGCTCTGCCTCCTAAGTTTTGACAAGGAGAGATGTTTCTTTCTCAGGAGAACAGCTTTCAGCTATGTATGCTATTACAGTGTTTGTCTCTGTGAAGAACTTGCAATCACTTTACCTCTTAATATAGAAATGGCCTTTTTGTTCGCCAATACATAGTGGTCGTCGAATGTTGGAGATGTACTCATGTGATGATGCAGAAATATCTGTCGTGTGTGTAATAATAGTCCACTATAGTTATGAATTGCGATGTAGCTGGCGCCTTTGTGTGTGGTGAAATGAAGTGGGGTGAAATCACGCATTACATACATGAACGACAACGTGTACCGGAATGCAGGAGGAGGCGGGGCGCCCAATCTTTGCGCTTGGCTTGGGGCAATGACGCAGCTGGTGAGAATTTCTGGACGGTAAAGCCCACTCCTCCTAACCACAGTATTTATCATTTTTCTATGTTCCCGTCTTCCCGGTCATCTTTGCTAATGATACCCTTATATCTTTAACACCTTTTTCAAATATAAGATATATGCAATAACATTGTATTTAAAATGACTGACACTAAAATAAGAAAAATCCAAAATTCGAGTATTGAAGATGTCGACGTAGCGTGTAGCTCTTAAAAATTGCGTTGAGACCAGCAGATCTTTATCCGGAATTATGCAACAGCCAATAAAGCATAGTGGCAGTACATAAAGCATATCAAAGCCCGAGACGATAGCGGCGCACTTAATAACTCGGGGCACCAGCTCAGAGAGAAGTGGCAGCAGTATAACTTTTATGATCTGTAGTAGCTCAAAGAGAAGAGTAATAGTTGCGGTCATGCGAAAAGAAGAGTACTGCACTTGATCCAAAAGGATGGACCATTGCTATCAAAATACTCGGTTGACTCACAAAAAAATTTGTGGACTCGCATAGCTTAGATGAACTGAAAGATAGAGATTACAGACTTGTATGGAGCAATGAAAGACGCAAAGCTGCGGATACTAGCAGCAGCAACACCAACACCAAAAATCTAACACTCCCAACATCTCCTCAGCTAATAAACGATCTTCTCCCTCCATGCTTTGAACGGCATTTGTCACTCCGGACACCAACATATGGCACTAGAGAAAAGGTTCAAACCCTAGCCTCTGCTCGTCTTCCGTATATGTTTCCTCTACGAGGAGCGATCTCTAGGGTGGCCATTATCGCCTACACTGTCATCTATGTCGTTGTCCATGCGTCTCTCCCAACTGCCTAGACCAAATCTGGTCCTCTGATACCATAATAGATCTATTGGATGAATAAATAAATCACTGATCTATTGCACAGCCCAAATAGGCAACATATAATACAAGACTCAAGGGACACAATTCTAAACCCTAGAAACGAGAAATTACCATAAATACCATTGTATTCTTAACACAGTCAATCAATCAATCTTGGGGGGTGACAAGCATTGAACCTGGCATGTGGCCTTATTTCTGCTCACAACTGAACAAATTGTTTGTTCAACTGTTACAACAACACCCTGCCGCCTATGCTATGTACAGCAAACCAACACAACTGGCAGGCAATACCACCTATGTACAGCAAACCAACACAACTGGTAGGCAATACAATCATACAATGCATATTTTTCACACAAGCATCGCATCCCATACCAACACGGTAACACCCACTGGGACTGAAACCATCACACATTACTTACACAGGATAATGCACAGATACATACAACAACCCCGACTGAGCGGAGCATCGTCTCTCAGACAAACTCGAAGCGCATGAGAAGCTTCACGTTGTTGAACTTGGTCCCTTTCCGGTCGTAGAGCGCCACCGCTCGGATCCCGGGCCGCAGCTCCGACACCGGCAGCACGGTCTGGCCGCCGAAGTCGTCCTTCTCGGACATGTCGTACTCGTGCACCTCCACCCGGAGCAATGCAATCTCGGGGACGGTCAAATGGAAGGTGAACTCCTCTTCCCACACCGGCACCCAGTTGTCCTCTATTGCCTTGGTCTTCTTCATTACAGAGTCTGCTGGAACTCCAGCTATCCCAACCTGTCAGCGAATGAATACTACAAGATAAATTTTGAATGTCAAGAGAGTCAAAGGCTTTCTCCACATCAAGGTTCCCAATCTTAACAGTGAACACAAGCCCTGGGGTTAGGCAGTTTCAGACAGGCGGTTACTACGGCCTTTTGCCTTTGGTTAGTCCACTCCACTCAATAATAAGTGTTGCATTGCCGTTGCTTGTATGCAAAGCTATTGGCGTGCCAAATCTGATTCCTACATACCCGTGCATAAAAATCTGGAGGAGAATATTGATCAAAGTGTGTGTGCTTAAAGTCCATCCGCCAACCATCGCCCATGTATACTTTCACCTGAAAAGCAGCAGTTCATCTGTCTCTTAAGCTCCAACTGGTGCAAACAAAATAAAAGACGCACCTTCAATATTTTCTTCACAGGTTGGGGTTCTTTTGGATCAAAAACGTCTGGTTCAGTCTGCATCAAGAAATCTGGTTTCTTCACATAACCACAGCCACCATTGGCTTTATAAAATCCATGCATTAACCAAAGGGCTCTTCCATATCCCTGCAAGTAATATCATGTCGTTGTAACATGTCAGTACGAAAAGGGGCAACATATGACCAAATAAACTGGCATTAAAAACGCAAGTCAGAAACTCCAAGCTGTTCGAATTTAGGTAAGTGCCCAGTATGCCCATATTGATGCAAAGACATTGGTGACTTCTTGTGATCCACCAATTATAAAGCTTTTTTAACGGATTATCGTGTTAAATAGTGCACACACACAAAGAACCAATTTAGTCACTGTAATGCACGTTCTCAGCTCCTTGTCACTGCATCTCGCAAATTGATTCCGTCACTGAATTTACCTACCTGGAAATGTAGAACATACAGAAACACCATTGCACTGGGACCAATTGCTCAGAAAAAGAAACACACCTGCATATTGAAGGCCACCATCTGAGCACCGTGCACCCAGCCAAGAAATGGATTATAGTTGGATGAAGTGACCCGAGTTCCCTTTGGGTATATCCTCAGTAGGTTTCTGTGTGTGAACCTGTTTGGAACAAAAAATGGAGCACTTCTTTTTTTGCTGAGGCAGCAAAGACTGAGCACTTCAGTCAGCTGGAGGGAACAAAAGAGGATCTCAAGCACCACATATTTTTTACGGTGCACGGAAAGATGGTGTCTTTCTAGTGTCCCTCTTTGAACTTCAGTTGTTAACAGAAAGAAAGACCGGTGTTCATGAGAGCAATTTTATTTACTTACTAGATGCATACCTCACAATGTCCGTACCATGGTGAGCTGCCACTTTTGCAAGTTCTTGCTCACTCAAACTGAGCCGCCTAACTTTGTCTGGATCGCTCTTCAAGGCATCAACCAGATCACCCTTTGGCTTTCCTGCTCTGATAGTAATAAGGTGCTTATACTGTGGAGCTAGATGTTGCATTTTCTGCTCCTCCTCCTCCTCATCGTCATCTCTTTGGTGCTCTGAGACATCATCGTCATGCTGATGGAACAAATACAATTGTGCTGGTGAAATCTTGCTGAACATATTTTATGGGCCAAATAAAGGAGGAACAGGAAATGTGGAAGAAGTTGAAACCAGTACTTTGTCAGCAGATTGGATTTCAGTCTGAATATCTGGGACCTCTTTTCCCCATGCCACATCGTCGACAGCTCCTTTGCCGAGATGGAGCTGAGCATCAGCCTCTTTCATGCTACCACCTTCCTTCGCTTCAAGATACTCTTTTGGGGGCTTTGTCGATAGGAGGACACGGCCCTTGAGCTCTTCAGGTGAAGGGAATTCTTTGAGATGCTCTGTACGAGGGTAGTACAGCATGTCGCCAAATACTTCAAGAACCATCTGAGAAAAAAAATTCAGAAGCACCTGTTAGAGAAGTACAACTAGAGGGAGATATAGCAATTACAGAGAGCAAAAAAATTCAGCTACCTTGGCTACTTTATCCTGGAGATCAGGTGGAAGGTGGTCTTCGAGAGTTATGATGACAGGATACTGGGATGCAACAAAGGCGTATTCTCTGATGGATCTCAAGCATTTCATCAGTGAAACTGGGGTGGTCAATGTCCTATTCAGAATTGAACTGGTAAGATAAAAACACACAATGTAGGCTGACAGGAGAAAGCTAGAGCATTATATACTGGCCGTGTCAAAAGTATCGACGACCGTTTAAGTGAGTTTGGACGGCAAGTGTTAGCGACACAGTTTGGGCGAGAAAATTGCAATTATAGGACAGCAAACAATGCGCTTCGCAATTATAGGACTCCAAACATCGACTTCGTTAAAATGACCCTTGAAACGTTGGCTTCTTGTTTTTCATGACATTTGGTGTATTAAGTCTCTTTTCTCATCTAAATACATGTATTTGTTACCCAAAGTGACCCTTTTGCCCTTGTGAGATTAAAAGGACGTGGGCTGGCTGTTGGCCGCTCGCGGCCTGGGCTGGCTGGCCGCCATGTACAGTTTTAGATGAGAAAAGAGACTTAATACACCAAATGTCATGAAAAACAAGAAGCCAACGTTTCAAGGGTCATTTTAACAAAGTCGATGTTTGGAGTCCTATAATTGCGAAGCGCATTGTTTGCTGTCTTATAATTGCAATTTTCTGAGTTTGGGCATGATAATAGTCAGTCAAATGAATGAAGAATAAAGGGAAAGGTATAGCAAGCAAGGAAGGAAGCAACCTGCCGTGGAGGATGTTGATGTCATCCTTGGTGGAATTGGGCCACATGTCGAGCTCGATGACCCTGACGCCCCTCTGGAGCGCCTTGATGATGGGGATGTCGCTGCAGTCGCTGCTGAGCTGGTTGCCGGTGAGGTAGGAGTTGTGGCCGGTGTATATGAAGTAGTGGGAGAGCGGCGCGGTCATGTCGTGGTGGACCTGCGGTTGGCTGATGGGCGGGTTGAGGTTGTGGGAGAAGAGGAAGCGGTGGAAGTCGTCGAGGGAGAGGAGCGGGCGGCCGACGCGCGGGATGCGGGGGGCGCGGAGCTGGCGAATCTGGTCGAGGAGGCGGTCGACGTCGGCGTCGTCGAGGCCGTCGTGGCCGGTGGCGTCGAGGTAGCGGCGGAGGCCGTCGGCGGCCATGTGGGGCCCGCCGCCGGCGTGGTGGGTGAAGAGGGCGCGGACGTCGTCGGGGGGCGGCGCGTCGCTCCAGCGGAAGCGGCGCTTGAAGATGAGGCAGCACTTGTACGTCCCCATCGCCGACTCCGCAGCGAGGCGAGGCGTCGGGAAGGAGGAAGACGAAGGCCAAGGAAGGCCAAGGACGCGACGGACGGATAGGAACAGGAGGAGGAATACGAGTGGATGGATGGATGGATTCTTTCTTTTGAAACAGCAGCAGCAGCAGCAGCAGCAGCAGCAGAGCAGGTATACGATACGATACGATACGATACGATACGACTTGACGCACGCAGTATGGAGTATTTTGTATTCACAATTTATCTACTTATTATTATAGTTTCTGAAAGGAAGAAACTTGGATAAGGAGGTGTTCTGTTCTGTTCTGTTGGCTAATTTCGTGTCGGCAGCACGACATGGACGGCGATGGATCTTTCTTGTGCAACCTCTGCAATCCATTCAGCTGCCTTTCGCCACCACCCATCGCTGACTGACCTGACCTCCAGTATTTATTTATTTATTTATTTTAGATACTGACATGTGCATCCACTCAGTCACGCTACTACACACGCGCGCACCTTGCATCCATCCATGCGTGTCTGCTAGGAATTTTGACAGATACTTCACGACACAATCTTTTTCTCAGAACACACGTATGTATACTCCAAATTAATATGATTTCAATCTTAGGCTGTCCTTAGTTAGGTCGTTTTTTTTTGGCTCTTAGCTTTTTTTTTTTCACTGTAGCTATCTTATCTTATCCTATCCTGTAGCATCTGATAGCTTTTTTAACATAATTAAATTTTAAAATAGAAAAAACCGATTATTCCATTACAGACGATAAAAAAAATGAGAAAAAAAGAATTATAAAAAGGCCTAAAAACCTAAAAAATTAGAGAGAAAAAATAAGATTAAGAAATAGCAGACTAAAAGCTAAAGCGGATGCCGAAATGAGCTGCCCGGCCTTTAATAACCGAACTCAAGTCTATGACACGGACGGAAGCAGGCATCCTGTGCTTTTCTTTGCAGTACTCCATCTTCGTTTTCGTGCAGCACGAAACGAAGCGGAATTTCATTACGCCGGCGCGCGATTAGAACCAATTCGCCCCCTGACTCTTCCCTAAACCCTAGAACAAAGACAAACTATCTCCAACAAACTCGGAAACTCCCATCTCCCAAAGCAGATAGATCTCTAACCAAAAAGAAAAAAGAAAAATCATGCCTCAACATCCCTTAACGACGACTCAAATTGTTGGATGAACATTCAGCTAATCTTCGTCAGTGGCCAGCAGCTGGTATTTGCCTTTTGGGCCTCATGAATGACATGGTCCGTCTTAGGGCAAGTACAATAGAAGAGGTGGTTGCACATCCCTTAACGTCGACTCAAATTGTTGGATGAACATTCAGCTAATCTTCGTCAGTGGCCAGCAGCTGGTATTTGCCTTTTGGGCCTCATGAATGACATGGTCCGTCTTAGGGCAAGTACAATAGAAGAGGTGGCTGCCACCTCTAGAACTAACCACATAAGCAAAAAGACTATATGTGGCTCATGTGGAGATAGCTAATACAATGAGTAGAGTAGAGGTTACCTCTACTAAAGCACTCAAACATTTAATACTTACATAAATATATCAGGGGTCACCTCTTGCATGAGGGGTAGTTTATCTCTCTCTCCTCGTATAATGTGCTAGAGGTCACCTCTTGCATGAGGGGCAACTTGCTTCTCTCTCTTCTTTTCTCTCTCTTCTACTTAGGATTGTGCTGATGTGGATTTCACTAGAGGCAACCTAGTCAACACCATTGTACTTGCTCTTACTAACGGGTCTGCATTCCGACATGGCCAGCTTGCTTGTCTGGGCGAGCTAGCTATCTTGCTTCGTACGTAGACACTTCGCCATCATTTTCAATCATGTAGAAGCAGGCTTACTTAGAGCATGTATAATACAATATGCTTATATATGAGTGCTTAAAGAGAGAGAATATAACCACATCATCAAGTATCCATGTAAAAGTTATTTCCTCCAATGCAAGCATCTCTTCCATAGGTGCTTAGATGCTATATTATCTATTAATAGATATAGTTATACACATAAACACCTACTAAGCACCGGTGCTTATTTAAGCATCGATGCTTCAAAATAAGCACCTTATCTATCCTATGTGGCAAGAAAAATCAGTTTTTTATTACTAAGCATCTCTCTAAGCGCCTGCATTGGACATGCTCTTAGGACTATTATCTGAATCATTTTCACAAGCTAGGAAGACGATGTACGTAGACAGGAGGCCTGTTGGAAATATGCCCTAGAGGCAATCATAGAGATGATGATATTTCGTTGTATCCATGATTTAATAAATGTTCCTTGAATATTGCCTTTGTGTTGATTAATAAGTATGTGACTTGTTTGTGAAACTCTTTACTTATATGGTTATTCTAAAGTTGTCCCTAGTCGGAGTTCATGTGAGGACACACGTGAATAATGGATTAGCACATGTATCGGTTGATGACCATGTTTCACAGGTCATAGACATGGAGATGTCAAACCAATAATGTGGACACATGTTTAGAACATGGGGTTGGACCGACCCAACATGAGACATAACAATTATAGTTATGGTTCTCTCTCTACACAATGTGTACGCCTTGTCCTTAGACACGAGATTGTCGCATGTACTTGAGATGTGAATCGACCTACTTAGGGGCTATCAAGCGCTACTCGTGGCGGGTAGTTATAAAGGTAGTTTCGGGTTTGTCATGAAGCATGCTACGAGGCATGGTCGGTCAAGATGGGATTTTCCCTCTCTACAGAGAGATATCTCTGGGCCTCGAGTGATCGGATCCAGAAATGCATGGCCATGCTACTTAAGGTTAAGAGTTAACCTAGTAAGGGATTAGGATCACGAGGATCGAGAAAGAGTGGTCACTTGGAGCTCGACCAAATATCGTGAGGCAAAGGGATTGGCATGTACATAAAGTTGTGATGGTTCGTTCGATATGATCTTTATGTATGTTTAGGAGTTGGCACGTCTTGCTAGAGGTCGCTACCAACTATTGACCGAGTAGGTAAACTCGTGTCATGTCTAAACATACGTGAACCCATAGGTCACACACTTAAGGGTGAAGCCTAATTCGGATTGGGTGGGTATTGAGTCCTAATGGGCCTCCATTCGCTAAAGCCCATTATAAGGGCGTCTATAAAAGGAGGCAAGGCGCACGGGGTTGGTAGAGAATTTCGTGACCTCCTCAAACCACGGCGCCACCTCCCACGCCACTGGCGCTCGCGCGGATCTAGTAATCCGGCGTGCGTCGCTTCCTCCGTGCGTGTGGATACCTTTTGGCGTATTGCATCGTAGCGTTTGGATGAACCGCAAGAGAGGAGTTATGCGTTGGGCGCTGCGGCGAGGGCGAGGAAGTAGTACGACTACTCGCCCGGCGTCTTTGCATCGGCGTGTACGACTACTCTGCCCGACGTCTTGCATCAATTCCGCACTGCGCGTCTAGTGGTAATTCCGTGATCTATAACTGCAGTGATCTTGGTTTACGGGCATAATTTTTATTAATTTGCACTAGCGTAGCCTACCCGTAGTCCTTCAAGGTCGGCCGGGCATACAAAGATTGACGAAAGAAAGAAAGCCCCATCACCAATTCGCCATCGAGCAAGTATAATAAGAGGCTATTAGTAGGCTGTATCTTTGAGGTGGAGGAGAGAGAAGAGAGGTGGGGTGTAAGTTTCTGACCAGTGAAGCACAAGAACCAAGAAACTTTGTGAGAGAAAGGGTGGGTCATCTGACCTTGGTGGCTGTAAACTACTATATGAATGTGCTGATAAGTGGGCTGTAAATGTTCATACAGCCAGCTGAAGGCTGTATTATTAGCCTAGCTCTCATACTACATACTAACTATGTTTTTTTCAGTGAGTAACGTCTAAGAATCCGTGCAGTCTTAACCACTTGTATCTTTAAAACTATAAGGTTGACTATATAGAAACTATATTGTTAGATTTATCATTAGAAATATTTTTATAATTTTATTAGCGCATAATAAATTAAAATTACAAAAAGTAACTCTCAAAACCACAAAAAACCGGTTATGACTAGCTAGACCTAAGGATGTGTTTCTAGTCTTTTACCGGTCTTGATGAGAATGATGCATCATGAATTGATACATATCGAGATGATGACCTAAGGCAAAGGTATGACTAGCTAGGGCTAAGGATGTGTTCCTAGTCTTTTACCGGTCTTGGTGTTTGGTTGAAAGACCGGATTGCTAGTATAGGTTGCCGTACTATTAAGAGGGGTCATGTCTAGTAGTTTGAGTCTCATCATGTGTTGATGGCTCAACCTCACTTGCTCTAGCTCATCTTGGCATGAGGCTTGCATTTGCAAATGTGTTTTGTAAATGGTTGAAGATCATGTGACGAATCCTTGTAACATGTGACTATACTTTACAAATGTGTTTTGCAAAAGGTTGAAGACTTGAAGTCCATGTGTACTCGACATACGACTACAGAGTACTCGAACACACCAAGTACTCGACACGACTACATAGTACTCGAACACACTAAGTACTCAATACGATCACATAGTACTCGAACGCACCCAAGTACTCGAACATACCGAGTACTCGACATCGACCACTATCAACAACACAACAAGATTAGTTCCAATAGCCTTGTGTCCCGACGAGCTTCGAGAGGAACAGGTTGAGGAAGACCGTGGTGGCGGCTAGTTCCCTCAAGAACCCCCCCACACACACACACACACACACACACACACACACACACACATATATATATATATGTATGCATGCATATATATAGTAAAAATAACAAAGGTACCATGGTGCCCAGGTTATATGATTAAGACTTTCTATCCATGATTGATTCAGTATACTAAATCAATAACTTCCTTTCCAAATTGATCCCTTTTTTGGATTAATGAATGCTAATGGGTTTACCAGTGAGCAGGATCAGACAAAGGGGCCGACCCAAGGCACCGCGTCATAGGTCTGGCGCGCGTGTGTCGGCAAAATTAGACATACACATATATAATTAAACATACGCATATATATTGTCATATAAATTCAATCATAACACATATGGCAAAAAATGTAGCATACGTCTAGCATACTAAAAGACTCTCTCGGTGGTCATTGTTGATTTGGAAGAGTTATGACTAATCTTAGCAATCTATCGACCATTGGATAAATAGAATTTTTACCTAATCTCACTAGTCCCTTTGTTAGATCAGCAAGTGATGGCAATGTACTTAGCTCTAGATGGTTGCATACATCAAGTTGAAAATGTGGTAGTTGACACTCCAATTGAGCTTGATCTTGACTTGAAAAATCAGCGGGATAGTACTTTTCCACAGTACTTATCTTTGAAATGTCAAAGCCATCTTTTCTTGGATCTAGTGAGGCACAAAGTGATAGAAGCTCTGTTGCTTGAGAACTGAATCGATCTTCTAATTCAATCAATTGTTGATCGACCGCAACATTAAACACATCTATTTTATAATGGTGAAGAGTGGTGGTATTATCATTTTTGTTCTGAGATTTGGTCACATCCACACACCTACAAATTGCGACATGTAGTTAAACAAGTTAGATATGTACCATAAGAATAAAAAAATATGTATTTGTGCTCATATTAAAAAACTGAAGGTAAGATAATAACTTACTTGCGATTTAAATCCGAAATCTCAATCTCGTGCTTGTCACAAAAGGCTTTCACCTCCTCAAGAAGTGGTTCTCAGCCATCATTTCTCAAATCACTAAGCAATAATTTTGTGTTAGAAATGCAGGGGCCTAATTGACTAATTGACTGTGATGAAGGGTGATTAAGGGGTCCTATTAATACATTTGGTGGACCATTGGGGGGCCAGGCCCCTGCCCGCCCCCCCTTCTCTCCGCCCTTGGGTTTACCTTATATATTATTGCACTTGCACGTATCTAAAAACAATCAAAAAGCTGGGAGCTTGGTGTACAGAACACCATAGTACCCTATTTTAGCATCCTATATAGTAAAAATAACGAGTGCGTTATATATATATGGGGGGTGGGGGTTTTGAGGGGCGCGCGTTGTTGATTCACAATTAATGCCTGGTGAGAAATCAATTTCTAGTTCACTGAAAATTTGTAAATTTGCGTGGACCGGAAAGTACCAAGGAGAAGAGAAGACTTGCACAATCGAAGGCGGTTGGGCCTGATCTCAATGCACATCTATCTATTGACCCATTTTGGCCACGCAAAAAATTATTTTTAAGGCCGATTTAGCAGGACTTACTAATCGAGAAGTTGTCGCGCGCCATATGACGGGCTTGGTTCTTTTCACTTCTCCCAGGATTTCTTTTTCCTTTTTGCGAGGAATGGTCTTCGTACACTAGTACGCGCGGCGATTATTGCTACGAACCATGATTAATTTTGGACCTCCTATTGATGCACGCTCCATTTCCTGCATAAACAAAAAAGGTTTTTTTATATATATCATGTAAAAAGTAGTTGGTGGTTGTGATGGTAATTTCTACCATCCTCGAAGATCCCACCTCGTCTCCTCACTTCAAAAGCTCTTTTTTTTATATATAGATCTACACGTAGACATGCGTGTAGGTAGAATCTTTTATAAGTGATTGCAACCTTTGTACATATGTACATGTATGTGGCTGTTTGAGTTGATGTGAATTATACATGCAGTAGTTTTAAATTTGAAGATTTTTTAATTTAAAGTTTAAAACTTGTAGTACATTTATTTGAGACTCGTCGCAACGGCGGGCACTATGCTAGTACTGTAGAAGGAATAGCCGGAAGAATCCGGAAAGCCGACATCACTAGCTGTATGAATGGTCTCACTAATTGCCCGCATTCGCATGATCGTGATGCTCCAACTGCCAGCTAGAAAACTGCATGCAGCTAACGAAGATAGTAGATCAATAATTCGACACTCCATCGTATTGTTGTGAACGTAACATTGGTGTGATCGATGAAAAAGCGTACATTAATTCTCTCCGTTTCACGATAGTACGTTGTCCTGCACATATATCAAGAGGTACAAAATTTAAGCACTCCGTCCTGTCATAGAAATACGTCGTTATACGGTTAGAATTTCAAAACTTTTGGTTATCAATATCTTTTAAAATATTTAGATTGGATATATAAAAAAAAATCATATGTGTATATTTCTCTTGAAAAGTACTTCATAAAATTATAATTTTAGTGGTCAAAGTTGTATTATGGAGATCCTGTTGAAGTCCAAAACACTTTTTTTTTATGACCGGAGGGAGTAATACTTAATGGTATTGGATCATGCTTAGTCTGGTTAAATAGACATAGTACTACCCTATCTAATAGGAGCAAATATGATTCAATTGTATTGAATATTTTGCTTTTTTATATATGCATCAGACAAATATTGTGAAACGCATGAATTATTAACTTTGTTAGCAGGGTTATATATTTTCTAAAGTCACCTCCGCATACATTATTTGTTAGCTAAGCATGTGGAAGATCCATCCAATTTAGTTATATCATGGACTTGCTACCTCATTGAACGAGAGCATGCATTGCTTAATTGGGAATTAATATTGGTTTAATACAGCCCAACGAGTACAGGTTTAGCAAAATCACTGTAGATATATATTGGTTCACTTTGGTAGCACGTACGAAAGAAGAGATTAATATATATTCGATCTCCTCTTTCTTGGATCGGAGCTACCTCCTGCTAGCTAGCTATCTAGCACTAGGAAAACTTAGGTATGAATTAATTAATTATTATACTGGCGATGTGGGTATGTATGTAAATATATGGTTTGTACATGAACTAGTATATATATACGGAACGTGTGTCTGTATGTAGTCCACATATGATATCCTTGGATAAGCAAGCAGCAATCCCGGGCGGGCTGTTGGTTTGTTGTAGGGATGCATGCATGCGCGCAACAAGCTAGTGTCGATTGAGATAGACGACGGACGATCGATCGATCCATGTCTCCGGCCGTCTAGTGCGGTGGTGTGTCGAGGCGCCAGGCCATGATGTCGGAGCAGTCGGAGTTGGGCATTCCTCTCGACTTGTTGTACTCCTCCACCACCAATCGCTGCACAAACCTGACCGAATCCTGCAAATATATATATATATATATATAACTGGACCAAAACATATATGCATCCGCAACGAAACGACCGACGAAAAGATATACAATAATAATGCAGGACGTGCGTGCCATGCCATGAATTATTATTATTATTATTTATGTTCGTATTGGCTTTATGCTGCAGTGCAGTGCGGATCGTACGGTAATGTTGCCACCCACCCTAAATCACGCGGAAATAATTGATAGTATTTGGACCAGAGCAAAAAGCAGGCGGACAGGGCAGGACAGGACAGGAATATATGGAAAAAGGAAGCTGCTGCTGCTTTCACGGCGCGAATTGAAGAAGACGGAAAGGAAAGGAGCGGCGAGAGGCTGGTCATGTGATGTCCTCTCCCATCGTCTCCTCGCCCACCGTAATCTCTCTAGAGCAGTGTGATAGCTAAAGGTTGATGATGGAGTCATATATGCGTGAATAATAATAATAATAATAATACATGCAGCTGCAGCACACTACTCCTTCCTCCAATCCGTCGATGCATGGAGAGCTAGCTTAGCTAAAGGTTGGTGGGTGGGTTTGAGTTGGTACTGACTGACTAGCAAGTACTGACCTCTGAGCTGTCGGGCTCCGAGTTGGGGAAGCGGTCCCACCTGTCGGGGTCCCAGAGCAGCGAGCCGCTGAAGGCAAAGCCGCCGCGGACGACGTCCATGTCCGGAGGCCTCGCTCTCGATCTCACCGTCGGCGAACGTGCCGTGCCCGCGCCCGAGTCGGTGACTAGTTCCCTCGAGAACCACCCGGTCACCACTGACGACGCCGACGATCCTCCTCCTCCGCTGCTGCTGCTGCTGCTGCTGCACACTGGCCCTTCCACCACCACCTTGTGCTCGTACTCCGACACCGTCGCCACCGGCCAGGCACCAAACGTCCTGCGCGCATCCAGGGGATTATTTCTTTTTTAGCTAGCTACTACTCCAGTCCACTGATCAACAAGCAAAGGATTGATTAGATTAACGGACAAAAAACGTACTCACCTTGGCCAAGATAGTCAGACATTACGGAGTACGCCTACGTACTACTAGTAACACTTTTTTTTAAAAAAAATTTTTGGACATGCAAATATATACCACCGTTCTTTTTTGTTAAGTGACGTCAAAGTTTGATAGCTAACATGTTTAAAACTATCTTATATTAGGATAGGAACCTTACTTATAATCTGGAGAAACACGGAACTGTACCACTAGAAAACCAAAGACTCTGAGAGCTGAGCAAACACAACATGGTCAAATTTCGAGTTCATGGTCGGAAGTTCCATAAAACTGAGCGTAATCTGATCGAAAAATAACTGGTCGAAATTTGAGTTTAGCGTTGTCGAAAATACCATAACGCTAAATTAATTGTGCGCATATACTCTAACATAATTAATTGAAGCTAGCATGCACGGTTGGTCTTATATATATATATATATATATATATATATATATATATATATATATATATATATATATATATATATATATATATATATATATATATATATATATATATATATATATATATATATATATATATATATATATATATATATATATATATATATAGTGCCATTGCCCATTGGTTATGTGGACGACGACGGTGGCAATTGATTGAACTGGATCGATGCATCAGATCAGGCGAGCGAGGACTCAAATTGACTCCAGTGCCGACACATTTCATGCTGCACCTGAACGCACCGACGCGCGCACAGGGATCCATGGATCTGCCCATGCTGCAGCCAGCCAGCGTACGATCGAATCGATCTACCAAGCTATCGATCGATCCTCTGCTTGCGTGCCAGTGCCTGCAGCTCATTGTCATGAGCATTAACTGGTAAGCAACTCCACCCACCGACACAAGAACACGCACGTGCCAGTGCCTGCAGCAAATGTACGTTTGCGGATTCCCTTACTTTCCCCCCCAAGGAACCATGCATGCACCGTCATCGTTCGGCGGGGACGGGGCATTCGTCGGAGGGGCGTTCCGTTCCGCCGGTGGCGGCGCTAGCTCGACGGATGTTCGCATTTCCGTTTGATTCGTTACGTACATCGATTCGATCGACTGCTTACAGTAATGCACGCTGGCATGCACTAAACTTACCACTAGTACTATATAAGCTAGAAATGCATGATCGATACTAATACTAGCATTAAGATGAATAGATGATGCATGCATGCATGGCGGCCTTACTACTCTAGCTAATGGGGTAGTCAAACGTACGTACCTGATCTCCCTCAGCTGGTGGAAGAAGCGTAGATCGTAGACGTCGCCGAGTCCCGCGAAGAGCACCACGCCGGCCAGGCGGTGCTGCTCGATGTGCCCCAGCGCGACGTTCCGCTGGTGGTGCCGCTCCTGGCCGGCGTCGGAGAAGTTGTCCTTGTACGTGAGGTGGCGGTACACCACCCCCGTGCCGCGCAGCAGCAGCGCCGTGGGCGGCGCCTCCCGCGCCGGCTCCACCACCAGCCACACCACCGGCGGGGACACCAGACGCAGCGCGTGCGCCGTGCGCGTCAGCCCCGCCGCGCGGCGCTCGGGCTCCGACAGCTCCGTGGTGGTGACGACGACGAGCAGCTGCGGCTGCTGTAGTGGCGGCGGCCCGGCCGGGGTGGGGTGCCGGAGCAGGAGGGTAGTGTGGTTGATGGCGTGGAGCGCGCGGAAGACGTGGGCCGTGGCGGCGCGGGAGGCGGTGGTGGTCCAGTCGGAGGGGGTGAAGCTGCCGGTGAAGAAGCCCACGAGGAAGCAGAGGGAGGAATGCAGCATCGCCCTCCTCAGCAGCAGCGGGCGCTTCGTTCTCATGGGCTTCGCGCCACCACCGCCAGCAGCAGCAGGAGACCGATTCTTGGGCGAGGCCATGATGGGTGGATCTAGCTAACTGGATGGATGAACCAACAGCTAGCAACGGAGTAATCGCTTTCTGATCTGCAGAATTAAGGGGCCGGCCTTCGATCCGATGCGATGCTCTACCTGTCCGTTTCGCTCGCAGTCGCAGCTAGCTTAGAAGAAAGGGAATCGATCGATCAATCAATCTCACTTCGCTTGTTTGGTCGCTCGAGTGTGTATGCACACCCCCCCTCCCCCGCCCTACCCTACCCCCAATATCTGTAGGAAGAATTCATCTTTACTCCCTCAACTTTTGCCTAGTTTAATTTCAATCATGCAGTGCAATACAGTTTAAAACGCGTCCCTATCTATTAATGCCAGAGCATGTAACCCTCTCGGGGTGAGAAACCACGATTTTAACCAATTTTGACCCACGTAGCCCGCCAAGTTGGCATCCATGCGCGAGAGAGGGGATCCTGGAGGGTTATGAAGCAACTTCGGCCACATTGGATACCAACTAGGCGGGCCACACAGGTCAAAGTTGGTCAAAACTAACGTATCCCTACCAAAGGGGGTTAGTGTAACGTCCTAGGGTCCAAATCAGCTCAGATGTAACCACATTCTGGATAGGTCACGCACATGTAGCAACCCGCTTACACTTTCGTCCTTGCTTCGCGTAAAACGGTTAACCGGGGTTGCTACCATTAAAACTCCTAGGCTTATATGTACGTGCTTCTCAAGGTAAGCTAGTAAGGTGGAACTAACCCAGAAATTTATGTGCACACACACATGGGCCAACATGGGCCAGGGTGTCATATACACCCCCCTCAAAGGATCCGACGTCCTCGTCGGACCAACATATCCACACCGGGGCAAATGATAAGGATCTCCCCTCTTGGCACATGTCCGTGCGTTCAGTGCCAACACATATACCATGCCGTGTGTCCACTTCGGGCCCACATGCGCCATGTGCCATATGCCCGTACCCCTGACCCGTACGCGCCCATGTAACCGCGAAAATCGGCTCTAATATCATTTGTAACGCCCTAGGGTCCAAACCGGCTCAGACCTAACCACATTCTGGATATGCCACGCACACGTAGGAACCCACTTGCACTTTCGTCCTCGCTTCACGCCAAACGGTTAACCGGAGGTGCTACCATTGAAACTCTTAGGCTTATATGTAAGTGCTTCTCAATGTAAGCTAGCAAGGTGGGACTAATCCAGAAATTCATGTGCACATACACATGGATCAACATGAGCCGGGGTGTCACAGTTACGTGCTCTAGTATTGGTAGATGGGGACACGTTCTAAAAGGTATTGCATCTTAAGGAACTAAGATTAAGCTGTGGCAAAAGTAGATACACTAAAATGAGCCTTTTCATAATTTTATTTGGAGCTAGGATCGATCGAAGAAGGGATGTACGGATCGGAGTAGCTAGCTAGCTAGGTTGCAAATGGTGGGGAACAAGCTAGTCTCAGTTTGGTCGATCCATGGGTGGGTTCTTATGGGCTATATCTTTTAGTTTATAGTTTTTAAATTCTGACTGTTTGTGAGAGACAGTACAAAGATAAAAATAGTCGTATATGATTTTGGTCGATATAGCTAAACTCGGTACAGTGTCTATTATAATCAACTTGTAAATTTCGTTTTAAAAAGACGTATCGTTTAAAAACTAATTACTGTAATAAAAAAATATAGCAAAAAAATAATAAGCCCACCCATGATCCATCTGCTGCCTCCATTGCGTTGCGTTGCGTTGCTTGGTTTAAAATGGAGTACGATATCTGTGACAAGTATAAGAATACACCGGCTAGCTGGTTTAAAAATAGACGGGACGGCCGACGAGATATGTAGGAGGATGTCAAACTTTTCTCAAATATACGCTTACGCTGGTACTTGTTGCCATCACTCGAGTCTGAGCGGAAAATTTTGTTTGTTTGTTAGTCCACTGCTAGCCCAGTACTACAACGGTAATCATGCTGTGATCTTTTTGATTGTCTGAGAAAATGAGCTAGAGATCGATAAAAAATATAAAGTAAGCTTTAAATTTAGGACTTAGCTCTTGTACTTTAATTTGCATTTTTAACTTCTTCTCTTGCCATAAAAATAATTATGTTGAATAATTGTTCTTTTCTTTGAGCCATAAGCAAGACTCTGCCCTTAAAAGTTTTTAGAGTGTTTTGAATTCCTTCCGATTGAATTTCAATTAGAAAACTACTCCTTTAACAGCAAGAGTAAAGTAGTTTTTATTCACTTTAAAGTTGAGAAACTAACTGGGAAACTGAAATATTTTGTGTCCATTGAGCTATGGATCGGATAAACACCGCAACAAACTCATTGAAAAAATAAATGAATATAATGCATTACACATAGAAATTTATGTAATTGATCAATGTTCCAAGAATTGAAACTAACACGCCCATCTGACATGGCCAGTCATACCGAGGTTGGTCTGGTGACTTTGACCATAGTGTAATGACCTTTCCATTTAGGCGAAAGTTTGTTTTGGTTTGTTTGGCTCTGAAATTTCCTGAGAACCAGATCACCTACACTTAGGTTACATGGCTACACTTTACGGCTGTAATACCTTCGAATAGCTTGTTGGTAGACTAGCGATCATATTAAGGCTGTACTTTGTCTTTCTTCAAGGAAATTGATGTCATCAATATGTCATTTTGCATGATTGTTATCGTTATAACGATCTATCCAAGTAGAGCCAAGCTTTAGTTCCGGAGGAAGCATGGCTTTTGCACCGTAACCTAAAAAGAAGGGTGTTTCACCGGTCGCACGACTGGTCGTGGTCTGAATAGCTCATAATACAAAGGGGAGTTCTTGAACCCAAACCACTAAGTGTTGTATTAACCGGTCGAACACTCGATGTTTGATCCCTTGTATTAGTATGCCATTGGCCTTTTTTCTACTACCCCGTTACTCTATGAGTGAGCCACTAACTCGTCAAGTGTGGTGGGGTAGAAGCACGTGGATTAGTTGATCGATGTCCACTAGCTCTGTTTTCTCCATCCCTTCAGGGTAATGTAGAAGCGTTTGCACCATTCTGACCACCGGGTCTTAGGGATCTTGTCGTGAAGAATCGTGAACGACATCTGGATTGGTATCACCGATTGCGTTAACTTCATGCATCCAATAGTAATCTTTTGACGAACTCCTAGTAAAATTAAGGGATAGTCTTTCACTACTTCGGAAAGTAGCTTCCACCATGGGGAATGGTTGGAGACCACCACCTCTGGAGAGCTTTATGGTGGATTCAACCTGATTCGACGATTGCTAATCGAATGTTGAGTCTTATCGTCTTCACTTGGCTTTCTGCCAAAGGTAACATTATCGACACCATGATCAGGTGTCGATAGGCTCTCGGAATACGTAGGAGCCGTTGGTGAATAGTGATCGTCCATGAGAGAGTACTCTAACAGTCAAACCGTGGCGTCGCACTCTTATCGTCGTGTTTGTCGGTCGGGAGTACCAGGCTTGCAGAGGTACTTGGGCATTCCGACCTGGTCGGAATGATCGATTCCTCTGGGAGTAGTGATGATGGGGGCAACAAGTCTTCTTCCATGCGATCGATCTCACTGGTATCAGCGAACAGTGAGCCTGGAATGGAAGAGGGTGATAGAAACAGGAAAGGATGAGGATAATTTGTTGAATGAAGAAAGCTTCATGGATTCAGAGCCTTCTTCCTGCGGACAACGAAAGCTGTCGACAATCGAGTTGCCAATCTTAAGAAATAATATGGGAAAGATAGCTAAAATCCTTGGGAGAGAATAAAAATACTATTTATTACTATAAACTGGTTATAGTATGCCTTTACAAAGGGATTAAACTAATCCTAATCTCTATGTTCTTGTCACTAGGCGGAATACTATGACCCGCCTAATCTACTTGACTCTAAGTTGTCTTCAATCTCATTCATTGCGTCCTTCTGTATTCTCTTGTCACCCCTTAAATATCATTGAAGGGGCGTCAATTATCTGCCTAAGTAGACGTTTTATGGAACCAACATGTTCGATCGGGGAGGTAGTTATTGTCAAAGAGAAGACGCTTTATCGTCGGTTACTGTCAGTGGGTGACGAACGTGGCAAACGATTACTTGGTAGTTGTTTGTCAGAGACTCAGGGCCGGAATGTCGTGCTGTTTCAAGTGAATAAGGCGTGGGCTCCATCCAACGCATGGGAGGAATTTCCTGGGAACAGGCCCAAGTACCAGTTTTTAGATTCTCTAAATGGTCGTCCAGTCGGGTAAGCTGTACATCGGATTTCTGACCAGGGTACTCAGGAAGCAGCCTCTAAAGGCTTGCAACCGTGAGGGTCTTTTGACCTTAATTACATATTAAATCCGTATTTAAGGATTTATTTAATCCTTATCAGGTGTGGTGCCTACGGTCAAACTAGCCGGTTGATGCTTTGGTCCATTTGTTTTTTTTTGTTCTCTTACCTTGTTGATTTCTATTTTGTGTTTATTTTTGTTGCTTCTCATAACTATTTGAGTGAATAACAACTATCTGAGTGAAGAAGCCAAAGAAGGATGACTTTGTAGAAGTTGGTAAAAAAAGACAAATATCATTCTACTCATCTGATGCCCGCCGTTGGTCCTACACATGCATATCCAGAATTGCAAATGCAGATCGTATACGCACACTGCTAGTACAATGCTAGCTACGGATACTTGAACTATACAATACTAGCCATCCGATCCGGTCTTGTTCTACTAGAAAGGCATGCATGCATGCAGACTGCAGTGGAGAGTGAGCACCAGACTAGCGTTCGTCCTCAACGTAAAAGGCCGAATTACATCGGGAATTAACTGGGCCCTTTGTTGGGTGAGAAGGAAAATTTTCCCTGAAAAAGAGAGACAAGGAAGTGATTAATTTGATTTGGTTAGGAGTGATGGAGGATCAACATCGATCCGGACTGTGCCATCCATGTGAGCACGTCTTATCAGACGAGCGAGTGATGGATGATACTCCCATGTGTCAACCTCAATTCTCTTAATCAAAGGCGCGCATACATAGACCTGTTCATATTAAATTTTACTAATAGTTTTTTTATTTTTGCTTGATGAATATTAGTAATGGATATAAACAACTAATAAATAGTAATAACTGATAGAAATATGTGATAAATAGTAGTAAACTAATAAATAATAGTGTATTATATAAAAAAGACGGTACAACAAAAGACACATCAATATCCGGATCACCATACGATTTACAAAATTATGATATAATAAAATACAAAACACATTGTAATATATGAAAACGAAAAATAGTAACTGATGAATAGTAATAACTGATAAAAGCGGTTTATAAGAGTTGAATCGTTTATATTAGCTTATGCTGAACAGGCCCTATAGATAGCCTTGCAGGCTAGTCGAGTGTCAACTTAACTCGCCAAAGTGACTGATAAATAGTAATAATTGATAGAAATAATTTATAAAAGTTAAAATGTTTATATTAGCTTTCGCCGAACAGGCCCCATAGATAGCCTTGCGGGCTGGCCGGGTGTCAAGTCAACTCGCGAAAGTGGAGTACAGTCCACCCTGCTTAACTGTGCGTACCAGACTCAAGACTAGCAGACAACAATCTAACAAACTTAATTCAATTATACTACTAGCTCCTACCTGATACTCCATATAGTAGAGAGAGAGAGAGAGAGAGAGAGAGAGAGAGAGAGAGAGAGAGGGGCAGGAGATGACCCGGAAGGAAGCAGGGAAAGAAAAAGTGAAAAGGGTTATGCGCACCATGATGAATAAGCTGCCTACGTACAGATAATAGTCAGATACAGTACAGATGGTGAAAATTAAAGTCAATCTGACCATGACAAAATTAGTATTTTGCTATCGTAATGTATAACAATCTGCACTTGTGACCAAAAATTCAGATGTACACAGTTTGTTCCACCAACACAATTAGTAACGTAGGTAGCTAAGGTAAAATGCAACCTGAGTAGCACAGCACGCAGTAGTTGAGATAGATCCGATCCTGGTGCTGTCACTGACACTCGAATGAATTATGATGCTGCAACTGTACGTACAACGGAAGCTAGGTGGCCGAACGGTTGCTGATGTGTAAAGCAAACGAAGCATGCAGCAAGGTCAGCGAGCTCATGATCGAGGAGCACTTTAGAGAAGAAAGGTTCGCGATAGATAGATGGGATGCATGCTGATGCCGTGTGGGGGAGGATGGGATGCGTTTATTCATGGCTCATCTGATTGGCAACGGAAGATTATTGGAATACAGCATGCATGTCACTATGTCAGTATGCTCATGAGTCCACGCCATGCGCCGCAAAACAAGTGATGCTAATCAAACCTTTTTCTTTTCCGTTTCTACAGTACTGATTAGCCTCTGTATTCTGACCGGCCAGACTACTCCTTGCAACAAGACAGGCTTAATTAAGCAGCTGACCCGTAACTTTTCACCAAGTCTTCAAGTTAATATATATCCGGCTCACATGCAGTACCTTTACGTAGTTACCTTTAATTGTGAATCATCGGATTGAAACAAAATAAACAGTTCATGGACCTCTAAGCACCGGAGAAAATTTTGTTTAACAGTGATATGTATGATATTTAATAGATTTAATGACTCTTTGATCTATATGTATAGTGGGATTGGACCTATATTATGAAACGGATAAAGTATTGAACTGGTTGCAGTATCGTGTCCCCGTGCTGTTTGTGAGAGGTAGGAATTAAGATGGTGAGATCGTGAGTGAGGTGGGAACACTTGCATAGAAAGATCGATGTCGCACAAGCGCACAACAAGTCAGCTGCATGCAAATAATTCTAGATAGAGGCCATGAATGAAGTGAATCGTATTGGTCGCATCCAAATCCAATCCTATGATCGAGGAGGACGGGGTGAGACAGCAAAGCCAAATATTCGTCCTCGGATGAGTTCTTTTAGGCTATATCTTATAGTTTAAAACTTTAAATTTTAGTTTTCTACGAGAGGCAGCACGTAGAGAAAAATAGTCGCATATGATTTTGCCTAGTACAGCTGAACTCAGTATATATTTTTACTACAATCTACCTATAGACTCTGCATTGAAAAAACATACCGTTTAAAAGCTAGTTACTGTAGTACGTACAAGCCAAAGCCAAAGGTAAGCACTTTTGCCTACAGTATATCTTCATACATTTATGCTCTTGATCTAGCACTTACATTGATTGATGATATAAGGGCTGGTTTTTTGGGTTCATGGCTTGTCTTTTTACAGTAATTAACTTTCAAACGAAATATTTTTTTAAGACGTGGTCTATAAGTCGATTGTAATAGATTTTATCCACACTTCATCTATATTGACCAAAATCGTACGCAAGTATCTCTCTATACTCTCTCTCGCAAACAACTAGAATTTAAAATTTTAAACTATAAGTCATAAGCTACAGTCTAAAAGAATTCATCTAAGAAGTTGGTCTGACTGTGTATATTAATACTCCCTCTGTTTCCATATACTTGGTACTCTTAACCAAACATTTTGTTTCCAAAATACTTGCATTTTCCCAATCCTAAGACATACTTTTCCAAAATGCCGCTATTAAACCCAGCCCATCATCTTACTCTCTACCTCTGTGTGCCAGAGATATTATTTTAGGGGTATTTTGGTCACACTTTCGTAAAAAGTTTGGTTTACTTGCCATGCGTAATTTGGTCACGAGTATAATATACAAATGGAGGGAGTATCAGGCTCTATTCATATTAATTTTTACTTTTAATTTTTGCTTAAAAATTAGAAGCTAATATAAATATCTAATTTCTTAACGTGACTTTTCCACTCCTCTCACTACTATCTTGCTCGTACTCTGAGGATAAGATATAGGGTCATGAATGCATTATGTACCTTACTCTTCTCGCTCCCGTTACACGCACGCATCTCCCTCTTATTTTTTTTACACCGCTCGCCCCTTTTCTAAAAACCACCTTTTTAGCAATTACTATTTATTTTTAATAAAAAACTATAAACTACAAAAAAAATCATCAGAATTGTATACAATACGAACTACCGTAGTTAAGGTGGAAACATAGCGATGGAGGACATATCGATGGACGGATGGAGTGAGAGTGACACCGATGTTTTGCTGTGTGCATGTTGGCAGATTCTACCGACTGTTTTGGAGCTATGCGTCTCCTCTCCTCTTCGTGGATATCTCTCTATCTAATTATTATTAATTTTGGTTTTCAACTCGATCGACAAAGCGAGAGTACGCATGCAAACATCATTAGCATGGACTGGTGTATTAGTGGTAGTTAAGCGCATGCCATGCATATATGCTGTGAACATGAGAAAAAAAAGTAGTAGTAGTAGTAGGAGGAGGAGGAGGAGTTAGCGACGGGCCCAAAAATAAAGCAAGAGGAGGAGGTTAAATCATGAGAGGACGGACCGCCGAAACACGTCGCCACCTTCACGTTGGACAAATCACGAAAAACTCAAGCAAACCCCTTTCTTCATTTCTAAGTCTGCCACTGACAACAAGCAACGTCTCCTCCAAGGACATTACAGTGGCACCATAAATCCAACAACTTTTTTCAGACCAATTCTACGCCTAGATTTTTGTATACCCACGAACGTGCACCATAAAATGGGGACAATAAATGTTACAACTCCTAGCTACCTCGTTAGTGACAAGTTTGGCAACGAAACCAATACAATCTCAATTCTCTTGCGAACGAAGTGGGTATATTTCAGTATTAGACAACACAAAATCAGCTACACTAATGTAATCAATCAACCTAGCATTTCACATACAAGTATGGAAAGAACTGGGTACAAAGACGTCACCTTGGGAGAGGCAGCCCCAGCAGGACGAGTCGGCATGCAGCGATGCACAACCGCAACCGCACGGCTGCCATCGTGCTGTGGAGCGACATCATGGATTCCACGCTCGCCACCGCCATCGCCACAAAGGTCCTGGGACGTGCAGGATCAAGAAAACGCACGCCTTACCTGCGGATAGCTTCGAGCATGACCCAGTTACTAGCAAAAATAGACATGGATTCAGGACTTTGCGCATCACCTGCGATAGGCGATCTCGCCGCCAAGAATGGCCGGCATGACGAGATGCAGGCGAGGGTCCTCGGCAGCGCCTCGCAGCGGATGGAGGCCGTCAGGTGGAGCTAGCTAGGGGGAGGAAGTGTTAGTGATGTGCCCAAGAGACAATCATAAACAATTCGATTTTATAGGCTAAAAGAGATATTGATCCATATGGGATTAGGGTTCTAATAGGCCTACAACGCGGAAGCCCATTAGCATGCTCTATAAATATGTGGAGGCAGAGCTGCAGGTAGGATAGACTACTATGCTGAAAACCCTGGCCGCCACCTCCCCTCGGCCGTATCCCGAAACCCTAGCCGGGCGCGCGGTTCTAGCACACCAGCGCACGGCGTTCCATCCCGAACGTGTGGACTCCGTGGAGGCGCCGTTGTTGTTGCTGCTGTGCTGATCAGCGAGAAGCGCAAGGCTATTGCTAGGACGCGAGGAGGAGACATTCAGTTCGTGAGACGATCGACTGCTTCTTCTTCATCAACACACATCTACGTTGAACCGGGCTGCTCCAACTCTTCTTCCGCTGCGCAGCGTATCTAGTGGTAACTATCCATGACTCCCTTACACGCATGTTTTCTGGTTGAACGCGATAGAAAATCAAATGTTGTAGCTAGCGTAGCCTACCCGTTCTCCTTCAGTGGTATCAGAGCAAAGCTGTGTAGTATGTGGTCTGGATCATGCGCTTGTAGATGATATGTTGTTTGTAGTAGATGCGATCTATTACTGTTCTTATGCTAGGTTCATGTGATGGATCTTTTCGTGCACGGGTTGATTAGATCAATCGGTCATAAGGGGTTGAAATAGGTATGAGTTGATAGCATCATGTGGCCAAAAAAATTAGTTTGTGCTCCTTCTTTGACGTACGCGCGACTTGCCCCTACCGGCTGGAATCACCATCGGGGCTAACTGCGCGCACAGTCAGTAGATCGAGCCAACAGATCGAGGTGTTGTGTTGTGGTCTCCTCAAGTATACCGATCGCTATGATCAATGTGATTGATCTAATGAAAATTGAGATATTTTGAATGGCTCGAATTTGGGTTGATTTGATCGGCCCGATGAGATTTTCATAGCGATTTCATAGATGCGATCTATGTAATTCCGTGCGTTGCGTACACGCATAGATTGTTATACAAACAGATTCATGTCAGCGCGGTAGAATGCGTTCTACGCTTAACTTGTTTTTGTAGGGAATGATGTGAATGGTATGGCATAGATGTATATGTGATGCATGTGTGTTTTGGCGCCCTGTGTGTCGTATTAATCACAACTGGGTTGAGGCTGTTCTTTAATTGTATAACGACCCGCGTGTCAACTTGTGATGCTTGTGCTCATCATGTAATTCATTTGCTAGCTATTAGTTGTAATAGTTTAGTTCTTTACCATGGAGGCTTCAAGCATAATGACAAAGAGGACAGGAAGTGTGGCGAAGGACATCACCGTAGAACCATGGTGATGGCGACCACTACGATTCAAAAGGCCATATCATTCACATTATAATGTGATTATATGCATGTGATGTTTATTTCCTGTCATACTATTCTTTCATGCCATACCTGTAGAGGATATATTTTTCATGACAGAATAGCTTCCCTAAAAAAAATAAGAATTTATTTGATGCCCTTCCAATTGCTGCGCCTATAAGAATTACGATCATTGTTTGGTAGGTCTGCCAAAGCAGAGTACCATCAACTATCTTGATCTAATACGGTGGATGTCGGACATCCACATGCATAGTGTTGGTTTACTTGACAAGGCTATTAAATTGGATTTGGGCCTTGGGGCATGGTGTTGGGAGCCGGGGCATTGGATGCTACCCAACAAAAAAGAGTCACATAAGATGTGATTAGCAAGCGTTGCTTACCTACGTCACTAAGTTTCTAGCGGTGATGCCAAAGCTCACTAGAACTTAGATGAACATAGATCTTGACCACTATATGTTGTTAGAGGGAAGACGATTACAAAACATATAGTGGGAGTGTCTTTTGTTAAATTGTTTAATGGAAGATCAAACATAAACATAGTGCTGAACTTTGCTTGTTTATTTTCTGTTGTAGATCATGACTGTTTCTAGTAACAAATCTGGTTTTAACTTGCGATATGTTCTTAAGAAAGAAAAACTTAATAGAAAAACTTAATGGAACGAATTTTATTGATTGGTACCGCAACCTGAGAATTGTTCCCAGATAAGAAAAAAGGAATACGTTCTTGAGCAACCCTACCCCGATGAACTCCCTGAGGGTGCAAACGTTGCCGCACGCAAAGCTTATGAAAAGCACTGCAATGATTCACTCGACGTTAGCTGTCTCATGCTTGCTACCATGTCCTCTGAGCTTCAGAAGCATTATGAGAATGCAAATGCTCACACTATGATTAAAGGACTGCGTGACATGTTTGAGAACCAAGCTAGGACCGAGAGGTTTAACATTTCAATGTCCTTGTTTGCGTGCAAGCTAGCGGAAGGTAGTCCAGTCAGTTCTCATGTGATCAAGATGATTGGTTACATTGAGAGCTTAGAGAAGCTTGGTTCTCCCCTTAATCCTGATCTGGCTACGGATGTTGTTCTCCAATCTCTCCCTCCGAGCTATGAGCAGTTCATTATGAACTTTCATATGAATAGCATGGAGAAATCATTGACTGAATTGCATGGGATGCTTAAGACAGCAGAGGAAAGCATTAAGAAAAACATCAATCATGTGATGATGGTTCAGAAGGAGAATAAAAAGAGGAAGCGTTGGATGCTCAAAGGCAAAGGCAAAGGAAAGGTTCCTAATGAGCACCCTAACTCTAAGCCAAAGCCAAATGGGAAGGCCAAATCTGGCCCTTCTCCTGATGATGAATGCTACCACTGCTATGTAAGGGGCATTAAACGGACGGTAAATGGAGGGTTAAACGGACAGTAGCATTGGTGTTTAAGCATCCTTGGGGTTAGGGTGAGCTCGGGGAAGTGGTGGTTTGGGTTGTGGTGGCCGAGGTTAGGCTGTCCACGGTGAGGTGCTTTGACCGTGTGGCGGTTCTCGATGATAGGGAAGATGGGAGCTTGGGGAGCTAAGGCAACAGTTCAGGGGCATTTCTGCAGGCATGAGGAGGCTGCTGACAAAGTTAATTGGAAAATATTGGATCAGAGGAGCAGAATTGAGTTAGGGCTTGGCTTAAAAAATTTCGACAATTGCCGGTAATGGAGAGGCTGTCGGAGCTTTGGGAGGTGTTTGGCTGAAATAGAGAACGCAACAAAAGGCAAAATAATACGAATCTCGAGACAAATTAAATAGCGAATAAGATAAGAGGATACCCTTTAAGAGCTAAAATGCTTTCCCCGGTACGCTTAAGCACAATCAAGAAGCTAGTCCAGAAGTAGAACACAATTAAAGGGGCATTTGAATGATAGATTTTGGTTGAAAATAAATAAGTAATAATAAAAAAAAGTAACTTTAAGGAGGAAGGCACGAGTGGTACAGAAAGTCGGGAAGGGATATGTTCGTGAGAAGGAAGCAAGATGAGTAGAGTACGTGATACACTCGTGATCCTTTGTTTTATTCTATGAGCGAGAGGAGTGAAAAAATCACTTTAAAAAAAGTAGATATTTATATTAATTTTTAGTTTTTTTTAAATATAAGGTAGAAATTAAAATTAATATGAAAATGAACATGGACTTTGGCAGCGGGCTTGACATCAAAACAAGCTGTGTCTGTCGGGAGCCTAACTCATCTTGACTAGTCTCAGTCCTACCTCTCATACATACATACATACATACATACATACATACATACTCTAGACGTGTACGGCCTGAACGTAGGGTACGGTTCGGTCTCGTTTAATTAGTAAATTCCAATTCGCCTGCCAAAGCTACACCGTATATGCACGCACTGTTGTTGTTGGATCATTCCAACGAGCAATTCTGCTCTATTGTATCGAATGAGTGAGCTTGGCTGGGCTTGTAGCAAGGCCGGCGGCCAGTGAGTGGGCTTGGTGTTGATGCATCGTCTGCTTGCCTCCGCCGGGCCGGGCCGGGTCAGCTCCACCCTAATAGAGGGCCAGGGCCTTGCGTCTCTCGTCCGTGAAGGCTGAGAGAGCTCGCTCAACTTTGATTTTAGGGTACGTGGCGGCATGTAAGGGCCTCGACTCGTCTCCGGATCATTCCACTCCACCCCTAAAGCCAACGCAACGCAAGGTGACGCCAAACCCTCCCCCAAGCTCCTAGATCGCCATGTCCGACCACATCGACCTCAACGCCGCCGTCGACCCCCCAACCCTAGCGCCGCCCAAGCGTGGCCGGGGCCGCCCCAGGAAGAACCCGCCCCCCAACGCCCCCGCCCCCGCGCCGCATCCCACCGCCCACTCTGGGTCTGGCTCTGGGGCCTTCGCCCCCGGCGACATGGTCTGGGGCAAGAAGCTCACCCACCCGGCCTGGCCCGGCCAGGTCATCTCCGCCGCCGCTACCGGCGCCCAGTTCCTCGTCTCCTTCTTCGGCGAAAAGGCCTTTTCCTGGTGCGATGCGGCCCAGCTCCGGCCCTACGAGCCCTACTTCCCCGTAGGCGAGCTCTACGACGGTGAGGCCGACGACTTCGACGCCGCCGTCGACGCCTCCCTCGACGAGTTCTCCCGCCGCGTCGAGGCTGCCCTCGCCACCGCCGACTCCCCCAGCCCCAACTCCAACTCCGCAACTCGACCCTTTGTTCCGCGGGATTTCATCAACTCGCTCCAGGGTTTGGCCGCCGATCGCATGGGCTTCAGCAACCGGGTACAGGCTGCTTTTACAAAGGCGCATCTCAGAGCCTTTGATAAGTTCAGGGGTTTACCCGACCCCCCTGAGTTCGCCTTGGAGCTCGGTCTACTCAATGCGGACGCTTTGGCTGCTGCACCTACTACCGTCATGGATGGGGGTAGGAAGGGGCTCTTCAACTGCAACTCAGCGACCCCATCCAGGAGGGGAAGGAAGAGGAAGGAGGAGGTAGAGGAGGACTCGGATGAGGACTGGGACCCGCGGAAGAAGGGGCCCTCTGACTCGGATTCGGACATAGATATCGAGCGCAAGAGGGGCTCCAGGGGCAGGGGCAGTGGCGCACCACGCGGGAGGCCTAGGAAAACAGATGCTGGAAGGGCTGCACAGGTGAAGGGTGAGGAGATTGAAGAGAGAGTGGAGTACCCGTCGCCCGCTAAAATGTTGCTACAGCTTATGTCGGCTGCTGCCGATCCGTTCAACTTCAAGGCTTACGATTCTGTGCCCGTGATTGTTAGCTTCTTCTCAAAGTACAAGGACTCGGAAGTGCCGAGTGTGTACGATGATAAAGAGCTGTTGGAGACATTGGGTGCCAAGAAGGGTAGGAAAAAGTCGGTGGGAAGCTTGTTCCCAGTCACAAGGGCAGAGCGTGGCAACCATAAAGAACAATCTGAGGTGGGGGATGGCCAGAGGGGCAGGAGGAAGTCTGCGGGGAGCCTGTACTCAGCTAGAAAGGCGGAAGATTCGTATTGGTGTGATATTATCATCAACGATTTTGATGATGGAGACACATCAAGTGATTATGAAGGCCGCAAAAGGAAGCGGGTGTCTCAGAATAGGAGTGGCAATAAGAAGGTGAAGCAGGAGGTCACACCTCAAGATGGGGCTTCTACTGATACTTCGGAAGCGAAACTGGCGGATGGTCCGGCGGCTTTGATTTTACATTTTAATAGTGCAGAAGCCATTCCTTCTGTGGATGACATTAATAGCATATTCCGCGTACATGGACCAATCGTGGAGGGTGAGACCGAGATCTCTAAGAAGTTAAAGATTGTGAAAGTAGTTTTTTCCAAGTGTTCTGATGCTGAGCGAGCATATAGCAGTTCGGGAAAGTATAACGCGTTTGGTCCATCACTTCTCAGATATGAACTTAAATGCCTGCCATCGGCTCCTCAAGTTCCTTAGATGGTGCATGGCACTAAGCTGGATATGTTGCCATTTCGAGGTATATATACTCTTGAGCATTTTCAGTGATATTTCCTGATTTGTTTACTCCTGCCAGCTTAGTCCACCCTTTGATCCTGCACATTCTGTATTCAGGGAAATGCATCACGAGGACTGGAGAAAGGGAGCATAAGTTCTTGTCACAGCTAGGAGAGCTCACTGACCAGGTCACATGAGTCATTGGGTTGGCCAGTCGGGTGAGCAAATTTTTTAGGTTCTCTGGTTACATGCAGTCGGAGGGCTGGTTGTGTACCTGGGATCAGAGGTAGTTTTATTTTAAATTATTAGATGGTAGATGATCTCCACGGGATGCCTCTCCTTGTTATTTTTGCAACTTCTCTTTTTGTATTGCCTAGATCAATGCACAGCTGTGGATCTTTATGACATACATTAAGGCATCTAGTTATGATGAGTGTATCAATTGGTAACACTTCCGCTGCTAGGTTTGCCAATGGCGGTTAGTTTTAGCTACTACATGCATTGCCTTGTGTAAGTGAAAAGTCTATAGATTATGTTTTGCCATTTATCTGTGCTGGTTAGTGTCAAGAACATTATTTCAGTCAGATGAATATTTGTCCTTTGAAATTTATTCTGTTACCGTAGATTCAAAATCGCTGCCTTTTCTTTCTTGGGTTATTTACGTGACCTCAACTGCGTAGTGTTGTCACAACCATTTCTGAGATTTTATTCTTTCAATAGCCCTCTTGAATCATTATCACTGTATCACATGGTCATTTCTTTGTAGTCAGCCAACGTAGTATAATCTCTATTTTGTCATTTTTTAGTACATTATCTATTTTCAATTTTTTTGAAGATTACAAGGTACCTCTATTTCTCATGTTGATATGCTACTATGTCCAATGTGATGTCATGTTTGTTTAGATTGGCTTTGTTTTTGCTTGCTATGCATTTTACATGCAGCTGCGGTAATTCCAGAAACTTTAATTTATAGTGCACCTCCAGACCTGAACTGTATACATGGCTGGTCCTTGTTCAGCTACTTCATCTGATTAAGTTGGGAGGGATTGTGCTTTAATTTGATTAGGCTTTTAACTAGGTATAAGATAGCCTTGTTCTTGCACGGTATATCTGAGCATCTATTGAGATATACACAACATTGCAATGAGTTGGTCTAGTATGATCTTTTTAAAATGATTAAGGCAAAAGTTCAAGGTCAGAAGAAACCTGCAAAATTTCCAAGGTAAGGTCTGTCTGGGTTATCTAGACCTGTGAATGGTACTAGTGCTAGAACTGGAGCATCCATCAGTATTCAGTAAGCAACTGGGGAAATGCTAAGGTTGACGCTTCTTGATTTGCAATTGAGAATTTTTCGCCTGCTGTTAAAAATCAGGTGTTAATTTTGGTGGCTTGGCTGGTTAGAGTAGAGACATGAAGGTAAAGTTAAAATCGATTCACGTGCTCGCGATGCACGCTGTAACTTGAGCAGTAATTGTATACCTCTCGAGGGCTTGTAGGAGTGCATATATTTATTTGTTTTGTGGTGTGGATTACTTGAGTTTGGCCGAACATGTGTAGGTTTGTTAATTCGATGGCGATGAACACATCAGGGTCTTCCTGAAATAATGTACTTTCACAATCTTTAACTTCTTAGAGACCCCCGTTTCTGGGAGGAATAGGAGCGTCACTAATCCGCAACCACCCAGGAGTTGATTGCGGGCCGAACAAGTATCATGACTGCTTACGAACATTTAAGAAGAGTTAGCTTGATTGAAATAAGACCTAACGGTCAATTTTAACAAATAAACGGGCATACAAACTCAAATATACTTACATTGCAGAAGAACCGCAAAAGCACCATAGGAAAACCTGAGTGCGGTCGCAACCCTAACACAAAAACTTGAATTGCCTTCTTTCTTCTGGAATCTGTGGGGGGAAAAGTATGCAAGCCTGAGTACCAACCACTGTACTCAGCAAGTCACAAGGGAAACTCTACTTTAACTATTTGCACGGGTTGCCAAAAAAGGGGGTATACTTGTTTTATTAATTTTTTGTGGATGCAATTTATTTCGCAAACATTTTGACAAACCAGAACAAAAAACTACTCCTTAAGATCTCAGGATTTTCTCAAACAATTGATTAATCATCTAGTCAGTTTAAAACACTTATGAAAACTACTCAAGCCTTGCTGCTGGAATCACCCAAGTGACACAGCTCCATTAACCGGGAGCACGGCGTATTCGAATACTATTTAATTGACTCTGCAGAGTTGCTCAGCTTTACCCACACGATTCCTTAATCCTCATGACTGAGTTAAGGAAGCCAGATCGTTTCACTGCTCAACTCTTTATATAGGCTTTACCCGGTAGAATCCACTCGGGTCTGGCACATGAAAACTCCCGTCCGCTTCGAGTGAACTCTACTGTTGTCAGGCAACCGCAGCACGGCATACCTAACCTCACTTCTCAACACCCTATCTTCTTAACACCTGTAGAGTTTCAATCGAGTTGAGCAGCTACTAAACCAGTGTTGACAAGTCAACTCCTGTGGTTGAGCGATCACTATGTCATTTGCTCGGCGTAAGGGTCTAGTCCTTACATTTTCCCCCGGGGTCCGCAACCCCGCCAGGTCCGCGACCTCCAACCTAGGATAAGAGGTGGGCGAAGACCGACTCGCGGTTCCTTCCCCAACCCTTACCCTATCCTGAGCACGCCGGCAAACTCCGCCCTAGGGCACGGTGTCCCATACCACCCTACCCTAGAGTCGGGTTTTCCAAAGTCTATTGGCCCGCAGCCACAACCTTATTAGTGTAAAGACTTTGTGTGATAATAACTAACCTACAGTTATTTAGATTACCAAGTAATTAATTCTAGGGTTACAAAGGCATGGCTACAAGTTTAACATGACATTTATCGGTGGTAGGATTTATCTACATAGCATGTCATTCTAAACATTTTATTTTTTACTTTGAACTAGCATTTCACAACTAGCATAATGCAAATAGCATAATAACATAATTTAAATGGCATGGGATACAACATGATCAAGGACTTGTGACTTGCCTTCGATGAACTCGGTGACTTTGGAAACTTCGGAAGCTTGGCCCTGACCTTGCACCGTCACCTTTGAGAACTTCGAATCTAGCGCAAACACACAAAAACAAATAAGTCTGGCTTGAGCCTAATCAAGCGAGGAAAAATAAATCTACGAAAAAGGAGTAAAATGCAAAAAGATTCAAATGGGGAATTTTAGAATTTTTCTGGGATGAATTTGGGGAAATGGAGGCCAAAAATGGATTCAGGACATTAAATGGAGCAAAGTGGTGAAAATTTGGGATTTTCTAGGATTTATTTGAATTTCTGGATTTTTGGGAATTGGGAAAAGCTGGAAAAATGGCTAAAAACAGTAATGGGTTGACCCAAACAAACAGTGCAGCCCAAAGGGGGAATCGGCCCGAGCGGCCGAACGGCCCATGCACGAGGCGGCCGACACGGGTGAGCAGGCTGTGCAGCTCGGCCCATGTGTGCGCAGGCGCTAGGCCCAACTGGCGCGCGCGGGGACCGTGGATGGCGATGCGGACGAGCGGGATCGAGCCACGCCGTCATCTTCTTATTTCCCCCTTCCACTTGGCGCTACAGGGCGGCGGAGCAGAGGGTGGACGGCGGCAGCCGATTAAGCGCCGGCGAAGGTCGCCGACGGCAACAAAGGGCATCTTCGGGTTCCTCAAGGCCTTGGGGTCCCATTTTCGAGGTTTGCCGGACTTGAAGAGCGGTGATTTTTGCTAGCAACGAGAGGGGGTGGTACGGGCCGGGCATGGAAACAGGCGGCTCCGGTGGGGGTTCAAGGGTTTATAACCATCTATGAGACAAGGCGTACCCAAGGTAAGTGATGGTTTCAGCTGAAGTGGCTGGTGCCGGGTTGTCCACGGTGACCCCCTGGTGGTCGGCGGCGGTGCACGGTGGGGGAGCTCCACGGAAGAGCTAACCGAAAAGGGAGCTCGGGGGTAACTTGGTGATGCCTTGAGGATGCTTCAGCAGCAAGGAATCGAATTGGGGCGGTCAGGATTGGAAGATCCGGGTGGACGGCTCGCCGGCTCAGGGGAGATCGGCGGCGGAGCTGGGGAGTAGAGGAGCTTTGATCGGCCGATCGGGGAGGCGATTGAGAGTTGCAGAGAGCAAGTGGAGGGGTGGAAGGAGCTCAGGGAGCACTGATGAGGGAGGGGGCCGAGCGGAGTGCAGAAGAGCTCGGGCGGAGGGGGAGAAAAAGAGGGGAAAAGAGATGGGGCGTGATGCAGATGGATAGCCGGTCGATGGGGCGGTTGGGTCGTCACCTCTGAGTGACTGAGTGATGACGCACCTCTCTGGCGAGGGATGGCGCGCGGGGAGCGGGCGAGCGACCGGGATGGGCGGAGGCACGAAATGCGGGGAGGGAGGAGGGGCTGAGGCTGACGGGTGGGGCCCCGGCTGACTGGGTGACGCGGTCGTAGCGACGTGGCGTGGGCGCTGGCGACCGATGACGGCAGCATGACGAAGGCGGTGGCGAAAACCGCGGGCGCGAGGGAGGCGCAGGCGCGGTGCGAGGGGGAAAACGGGAAGGGGGGTGGAGGCGCCAGCGGAGAAGGGGGGGGGGGACGGGCGCCGGGAGAGAAGGAAAGCGCGGCAGGGAGCGGCGCCAACGGGAGGAGATGGCGCCCGGCCAAAAGAAGAAAGCGGCTTCGGGGAGACTTTCCGAAAAGGGAAAGTTTCCAAACTTCACTCAAAAATCCAGAAAAAGGCTTAAAAATTTTGAAATTTTCAGGGGTGTTTCACAATCAGAGAATGGTAAGTAAATATTTATTAGGTAAAACTAATCAAGCATTTGAGGTGTCAGACTTTTGGGAAAGCTGTAGGTTGGTATGTCTACAGGATAACTAGGTTGGGAAAGCATTATGGCTTCTTTGTTGGGGATGGCTAATTGACTACTCATGTCAACTTGAGATCAGTCCATATTTGTTATGAAACATTTTAAATCCAAGCCAGAGAACTGAGGATATGGCCTGATATTTAAATTTTGCATGAACTACCTTCCAATGGAAGTAATATATTTCCTGATTTGATATCGTAATTTTTTTTAATTTAGCGGGTTGGGAAGGGGAGTGGTTTTCATTCTGCAATTGGTGCTATACCGAAACAACTTTGTTCTTGTCACTAAGCCATGTATCCCATTTGTTTTTTGCCACCGACTCTCGCTGACAGGCGGGATCTAGGCCTGCATATCAGTGAAAGAACCCAGTGGCAAAGAAACCAAAAATTCAGCACCCACTGCTCTGATAGAATAGTTATGTCAAAAACAAGTGTATTTATACTGGTTTTCTCGTCAGTCTGTTTTAAGGAGCAGAGCTCATGGACAAAGCGCACAGTGGAGATCGACAGACCGCAGGCTATGTCTCCAGATCAATTAGCCGATCCACCTGATAGCACTTGTGCGCAAGTGATTCAGCCGAAGTCAGAGATATGCAGCCGTAGATGGATACCAGGTACAAACAACAGAATTTGCATGAAACAAAAAGAAACTAATGGTATGGGCTCAACTGATTCACTGCTCAGTTGAACAAAAAAAAAGCTCCTTTCACCATTATATATTGATTAAATTTCAATATTTTTTCAGATGACTTAAAGAAGAAGAAGTATATATTGATTAAATTTCAATATTTTTTCAGATGATTCACTGCACAGTTGGACAAAAAAAAGCTCCTTTCACCATTATATATTGATTAAATTTCAATATTTTTTCAATATTGGTACGTGCTATATAATGTAGTATGATAGAAGAAGTAAGTAAACTAATTAGCAAGTGTCTGTAGCTGAATGACCCAATTCACAAGCCTTGAGATGCATGGAGCTGCAGGCAGTGTGTGCCTGTCATCGCTCATCAATCCAGCGAGCGATAGACTTACTGCTCCAGTCCATCAGGTGATTTCGAGTTTCTTTTCCTTATGGACCGCCGACGAAAAGAAACCTTTTCTAGTGGCGTTTGTATAGGATCAGTAATGGTAACAGTAGAGTAAATAATGTCTTCTCAAATTTTTACATAAATATCAATACTCTTTTATTCCAGAACTAGAGAGTTAAGAAAATTAGATTTTATAATTAGAGTTAAGAATTCCTATTTTAGAAACAAAATAATAAATTTAGCCTCAAAAGGATCTTATGTGATCTTCTTTTTGACTAAAATGTCATATTTTCATAAATAAAAATCTCATAAATAAAAATCTATTGAGTTTTGGAAAAAGTTGTTAATAACAAACTCATAGGGTTGGTCATTTCAAACATTTCTCTAGTTCAAAGTTTTTACAAAAGACCAACCATTGAAAAGTTCTATACATTTGAAGTTCGCCGAAAAACATGTTTTGACCTAAAACGATCTATTCTTGCATATTGTAAGTTTGACTATTTGAACCAGATTTCTTTATGTATCTTAGCTTGAAATAGTATTTCTAACTCATACAAAGTTAAGAGAGTGAGAAACTCCATTAAATTCAAATTGGATTGCATTTTTAGCTTTGGATGAAAAGTAAATCTATTCTCATGCATACAAAGTGCATTTTGCCATATCTTTTGAAAGAAAATTTCTTTCTCAAGAATTCTTTTTTAAAAAAGCTTTAATTAGTCCAAAGTGAAAATCTAGAAAATTTATCTTTTGAAAGAAAATTTCTTTCTCAATAATTCTTTTTAAAAAATGCTTTAATTAGTCCAAAGTGAAATTTTAGAAGATTTTAAAGCATTTGGATCCCATTTGAAGAGGTTTTGCTCTTCGCCTTGCTTTATACAAAAGGTTAGCTCATTTTGATGTAACTTTTGAATGCAAACTCCTTTTTCAAAAAATCTTATTGGAAAAATTTCTCATAAGTCCTAAGTTTATTTTTGCAAAATTTTAAAGTATTTCAACTTGATTTGAGAAAGTTATGTGTTTTTCTCTCTTTGCTCAAATGCTGAAAACTGAAAACTTTGCATGGTTTTGAACGGATTTATGATTTTTGTATCTTAAAATGGGTTCACAATTTGAGAAAGGAATAATAATGAATTTTGATCTACAATAGTTTATATTCCATACAAAATTTTCTAAAATGTTCTGAAGGTCAATCAATGCTTTTTCCTTCTCTCTCAAGAGGCCCAAATGTAATGCAAAAATATGAAAACCTGAATTTTCAGTTTTTCTAAAACTTTATGTTTTTCATATCTTTAAAATGGTTGACAATTGGAAGAGCCTTCCAAAATGAAAATTGTGCATATTTCTAAGGACTAGTTCCATGATTTATTTCAGATTTTTCAGAGCTTGTTTCTCTGCTTTTGCCAATGCATTAAAAAAAGCTTTGGCTATATTCTTTTAGGCTCAACATGTTTTCAAAAAGTGCATTTCTTTGTACGTTGAAAAAAATAAGCACTTTTACAAGTTGCAAAATGTTTCCTAAGGAGTTTTCAAGAATGTGCGTCTTTGAATGTATTTCAAATGCTTTTTCCTTGCAAAACTCGAGTTGTCTCTCTTTTAGGCCATAAAAAGGAGAGTTTGTGAAGTTTTTGGCTTTTATTGAAAATTTATTGAAATCAAAATCCCAAATTGGTCATATATATCTATTTCACACTCTTTATGACCATATTAAGATGAACTAATTGGTATCAAGTTCCTTATGCTGGAATGTCTCCTTTTTGGCTTAACTTTCTTTTGCATTTTTGGTGATTAATACTAAAAGGGGGAGAATTTTTGGTGATTACTAACGCATTTGGATGATTGATATATTGTCTTATGATTTGACCTCATTTAATGCATGTCTTGAGGAGGAGCATCTCATTCATACACATAGCCTCCTATTGGCTATATACATCAAGCATGTTATTTTCATATGCATAATGCTTGAATTGCTTAGTGACATACTTGGATATAGTTTAATAGCTCAAATTCCTATAATATGTTGATTTATACCTAAATGTTGTCATTAACAATGGATTTATCATCAATCACCAAAAAAAGGAGAGACTGTAAGTTCAAATTCCAATTAGATTGATTTTGGTGATTAATGACAAATATAAATATGAGACTAACTCGATTAATGACAAATCCAAATATAAGCCTAAATCATTAAGGATAAGTCTAAATGTGCAACTAATTCTTTTGTTGAATATGTTATTGCTTAGTCTCATTTAGATGAAAAAGTAAAAATCATGGAGATATGCATTCAACATTATATTCTTATATCTTGTTGCAACTGGATCTTGTCGCCCAATGGTCGGGCGACTACCTACGTGTCGCTCGGCCGTTGGCTACTGGGTCTAGTCGCCTAACCGTTGGGTGACTAGGGCTATTTCTGTAAAAAATTAAATCGCGGGTGTATTTGTATATTTTTGAATAAAAAATGAATTATTTAAAAAATTCTAACTCTCTATATATGATTATTGCAGTGCAGGCAGCAAGACATTGCCCTCTGTATCAAAGTGTTGTGGCTTTTGGCTGAAATGGTATTGTAGCGGCTGTTAATTTATTTCTAAGGTATTCAATTAAATGAAAAAAAGAAAAAAAAGGGGAAACTACCGTTATATATCCAAAGATAATGCAAAGGAAAAAGAAAAAAATATGTTAAAAAAACTAACATGTTTTAAATGATTTTTTGGCTTCTTTGCTGTTAGAACAGGGTTTTTATTATGCCAACAACGAGAGCCATGAAATAATTGTCTATAGCAACGCAATTACTACTCCACTACGGTATCCTCGTCTTCTCATGTTTAGTAGGAGCTATTCTACAAAACACTATCACTGCTAGCTCTAACCACGAAAGATCACATATGTAGTTGCTCCTATCCTATGTGCGTCGATCATTGTATTTTTTTTGGTATACCTACCAAGGTGATCTACGTACTTGCATGGATATCATTTTTAGAGTATGTTTAAATGATTTTGCAATGTATATGTAATTTCACCTTTTAAAAAA
Source organism: Dendrocalamus sinicus (assembly GCA_036346575.1). Classification (NCBI taxonomy): domain Eukaryota; kingdom Viridiplantae; phylum Streptophyta; class Magnoliopsida; order Poales; family Poaceae; genus Dendrocalamus; species Dendrocalamus sinicus. The sequence goes on along the minus strand of CM070660.1, from coordinate 58,601 downwards.
TATATTGTTGAAGGACTCCATTTGTGATATTTTAATACTATATCTTATAAGAGAGAGAAATACTTACCCTGTTGTTCAATACTTGTCACTCGTGATCAAAACTTTCTTTCCAAATATTTGCATAGCAAAACAGTAAATATAACATAACATAATATTTTTCATTTATATTATCATCATCATCCTTTCTTTCATTATTGCAATGTTTGCCTATGTCACATGTGAATAATACATATCACATAGCTTATATTGGTATAATTGTGTGAACATCTATCGATATATTATCCTCTCAATCCCTTCATCCCGTGGATGTCTACCAAATAAATGGTTGGGATGTTTTCTTTTTTTTTGTGAGAATTTTTCACATATTCTCTTTTTCTTAGCAATTGTAAACCACTTGTCATCGACTTTAATTATATAACAGATTTCCATTTCTAATTTATATATACAAATCAAATTCCTTACTTTTTATCTCAAATTAGCGTATTTCTGGAATTTTTATTCCGAATAAAATCAAAATTTCTATTTTTTTCACTTAGGTTGGAATTTAAAAAACCACTAATTTCTATTGAATTTTATTCTGAATTTACATATTTTTAGATTATACTTCTTATAGAGTTTTTTAGTTCTAGGTTGGAATTCATACACAAATCCTGTTGCTAATATTTTATTTTGAATTTATGTTATTTTTATTGTACTTTACATGGAACTTTTTTAATCTAAATTTATTTTATCCAATTTCAAATTTCATTTTTTTGTTAGAATTGGTATACAAGTCCAACTACTAATCTTCACCTAACTTTTATTTCGAATTTCCGCTATGTAGGAGTTTTAATTTGGAGTTTGTTTCACATTGCTAATTTCCTTTTATTTTTTATTATGATTTTTTGTTATTTTTGTTGTTATTTTTTCATTTAATTTTGAATTTTAGTTTTAAGTTAGATTTTTTATACAAATTTAATTGCTAATTTTCATTTCAAATTTCAGCTATGTAGATGTTTTAGTTTGGAGTTGTATGAAAATCACATTGCTAATTTCCTTTTATTTTCATTATGAATATATGTTTTTATTGTTTAATTTTGAATCTTAGTTTTAGGTTAAAATTCGTATACAAAACCAACTACTGATTTTCATCCAGTTTTATTTTGAATGTTAGTTATGTACGGGTTTTAATTTGGAGTTCGTATGGACATCAAAGGGCTAATTCCTTTTCTTTTTATTTTGAATTTCTGATATTTTTTGTACTTGGCGCGGACTCGTTATAATTTGGACCTGCTAAATAGATGATTAGATATTTTTCTTTTAATAATTACATCTAATGGCTGCTATAGTTCAACTTAGTTACGATTAACTAGATTAAGACTCAGGTGTTTTGTTTTTAAGCGAATTTTAGCCTATTTTTTAGCAGCTCTAAAAGACATATGAAATTTTAATATATAATAGATATGTCACATAGGCATTTTCTGATACATCGTAAAAATCAAGGAAGGTGATTCAATGCTTTCCTCAAAATAATTTACACAACTTTTAAAATAGAACTGAATAGAATAGTGGATAGTGTTACTTACCTGTTCGTTTGTTTTGAGATTAGTGTCATTGTTGTTAGAGTGAAAAGCATGGAAACACTACTCATAAATCAATCAATAGCTACAGCTTCCTCGCAGGGAAGAAAGAAGACATAATTAAGTAGTCTTAAACTCCTGCTTCAAACGGCAACACTAAGTATTTAGTCATACCCATAGGTACATCCGTAAAAGGTATTCAATCGCAATAACACTAAATATTACTCCTACCAGCAAGAGAACGTTTCCATCTACGTCCGTAGATGCTGAGTAAAATTCTTTACATAGAAGAAACCATGAATAAATGTATAAATATTCCGTAAAAGAAAGAATCATGGGGTTCTCAGTTTGATTTCATCAATATTGTAAGTTTTGTCGTAGAATTTTTTTTGTCAAATTTATGCTAAAGTGTGTTTTAAATATACTCCATTCGATTATAAAATACATGTTATTTTGGACATCGATATGGTCTCTAAAACACCAATTTAACAATTAATTTCAATTATAATATATTTATAAAACTGTTAAATTATAAATTATAAAATGACTTTTTAAGATAAATCTACATATATGATTTCATATATTCAATATAAATATAAAAAAATATTGATAGTCATAGTTTTCAAAATTGGACTGTATGCATTTGAAAACGACATATAAATGTGAGAGAGTATTTCGCTGAAAAAGCTGTAATTTCTTATTTTACCCGTAAAGAGTAGTACCAGTGACCTGCTTTCCCATTGTTGACAATTACCTAGCAGTGCTGTTCTAGAAGGAAAGGAAGGGGGGTATGTGGCCTATTTTTGATGATTTTATTTATAAATATAGGATGTATTTTATGTTCTAATGTAAAATTAGTGTGATATTTTTTTATATATTTAACAAATATATAATTTTATTTATTATGTATATATTAAATATAGTGTTTGAAAGATAATAATGACAAATAATTTAGCTATTTCACTGTGTTCTACTTCTACGTGCCTTCAAGCTTGAGGAGTCCTCCTATACTATTTCACTCTCCTCTTCGTCTCCTTCCCCACGCGGACGCGCATACACTGACAGCCCCCTCTCACGCGGACGCACACGCTGCTCTCTCTCTCTCTAACAAAAAAGTCAGGAAACAGGGGCCATGGATAGCTGCTTCCCCTGCCTGGGTGGGAAGAAGAAGATGAAGAAGCCGCCGATGGAGAAGCCTCAGATCCCGCCCGCCGAAGGTGATCCGTTCCTACCTCCTTTTACTCGCCTCTCAATTGCTTTCTTCTTGGGGTTTCTTTTCTTCTTCCCTGGTCTCTTATCACTGGGGATTTGGTAAATTTTACTCGATTCAGCATAGTAATTTGTGGATTCTGCTTGTCTCACCGCTATTCTGCGGCTCCGACCCAAAGTTTGGTCGGATTTTTGGGGACGTGTTCTTGAGCGATCACGCTAGACTCTGTTTTCTTGGTTCATGAGTTGTACGTCTGTCTATTTCCCCCCAAAATTTACCTGTTCTGCTTTTGAAATGACAAGTTTACCAAAGAATTTAGGCGTATCTGTCTCTTTCTCCCAAAAAAAGGTTGAAAAGTTCCATTATCTAGTAGTGTACTTGGATAGCAATCGTGTCATTTTGGATGTAATCTGATTTTGTGATAGAATCCTTCAACTGTGCCATTCCAATTTCCCCTTCTGTGGAGGAGTGTAGCTTCTTCTTGGTATTTTAAACCCACTCATGCTTCTCTTTGCTGAAAAGTTTGTAACTTGGGTCTAAAATCGTAAGTCCCCCCACCCCACGGGCGAAAGACCGCAACTTGGAATTGGAATCGTACCTTCCTTTCGGAATTCTGGTCGGGAATGGCGCATACTCTTCCTTTACTGCCCAAAAACTTGTGCACTCCTTTCCTTGTTCGGATAGCTTTCTGACGCATACGACTATTCTTGTTGATTCTTCAGAGAAAGCAAAATTTGGCTCGTCATCGAGTGTGATGAAGCAGGATTCATTAGAGGTGAAGAGGGAGGTTGCGAAGGAGAAGATCGTAGTGAGCAATGGATCCGAGCACCACCACATTGCTGCGCAGACGTTCACCTTTAGGGAGCTCGCGGCTGCGACAAGAAACTTCAGAGCCGATTGCCTTCTAGGGGAGGGTGGGTTTGGCCGGGTGTATAAAGGCTATCTGGAGAGTGTCAACCAGGTGAGTTTTTTTGCTCTCCTGACAGCACAGCTCATTAGTTTATACGCTTCAAGTTGGATCTTTCTGTATACTCAAATTAGACAAATTACTGCTGTAACTAATACTAGTAGAAAGGTTGAACAATAGCCTTGTTTCCTGGATAAGACGAAATGATGAACATTGATATTTCATTGATGTATATCTTTAAACACATATTCAATCGATGTAGATCCAACCGTTGAGAAATGCCATGTGGAGAACTTGATGCTTTAAAAAATTTGTCGAACCAATTCTTGAGAGGCCTTAACTTGCTGAGTCTTTTGATATCATGATAGGTTGTTGCTATAAAGCAGCTTGATCGTAATGGGCTGCAAGGCAACAGGGAGTTTCTTGTTGAAGTTCTGATGCTGAGCTTGCTGCACCACCCAAATCTTGTCAACCTTATTGGATATTGTGCTGATGGTGATCAGAGGCTTTTGGTTTATGAGTATATGCCATTAGGTTCTTTGGAGGATCACCTTCACGGTATGCTGCCTACCAAATATCTGAAATACTGTGATTTTGTGTTGATAGCACTGTTTTTGGATGATTTAAGTTTGTTAACTCATAACTGGATCTTGCTTTACTCATATCCTTCCCCAGATAAGGCACGGCTTGACTGGAATACAAGGATGAAGATAGCTGCTGGTGCAGCTAAAGGTTTAGAATATTTGCATGACAAAGCCAATCCTCCTGTCATATACCGTGATTTGAAATGTTCAAACATCTTGCTTGGAGAGGGATATCACCCAAAGTTGTCTGACTTTGGTTTGGCAAAGCTTGGCCCAGTCGGTGATAAAACTCATGTTTCCACTAGAGTGATGGGTACATATGGATATTGTGCCCCAGAGTATGCTATGACTGGTCAGTTGACTCTAAAGTCAGATGTTTATAGTTTTGGTGTTGTTCTGTTGGAGATCATCACAGGACGAAGGGCTATTGACAGCACTCGAGCTGCTGGAGAGCAAAATCTTGTTGCATGGGTAAGCTATTGAACTTCTTTTCGTTATGTTCTTTGCTTCTTGTCCATGCTAGTATAGAATTTGACTATGGAAAATAGCACATGGTGCTATCTGCTACGTCTTGTGGGTATTGATTGTTAATGTATTCTGGAAAAATCACCAGATATCAGCCTCTTAGCTCGGAAGTTTCGTAAGCTGAGTGTTAGCGCATCAGTCTTTGTATCACCTGAAGGGAAAGTATAGGAGGTTAATTTTCAGTTCCTCTTTTTGCTTCTTTTCAGTTTTGGCATTCATATCTGTTATAAACTTCTTCCATAGCCTTCCAATAATTTTGGTTGAAGCACAAGCTTCTCTCTCCTTAGTAGTGTTACTAAAAATTAGAATGAAATATGCTAGTATTATTCTGCATTGAATTTAGCATGTTTTGGATTTGGCCAAGATTTGCTTGCCCAAAAAGGACATTTTTGTAGCCTGTTGAATAGTAGTACCCCAGAGCAGAGGATTATAGCATGCCAAATATATAGTTTGCTAAAGATCTTGTTTGCCCTGAAAAAGTGAAGCCTCTGCTGTATTTGTCACCCATGAGTATTGTAATGTTTGTCGGTGCGCAATTTTCAGGCACGGCCCTTGTTTAAAGACAGGAGGAAGTTTCCCCAGATGGCGGACCCAGCACTTGAGGGTCAGTATCCGTCGAGGGGATTGTACCAGGCCCTGGCTGTTGCTGCGATGTGCGTCCAAGAACAACCAACCATGAGACCGCTGATCGGGGATGTTGTTACAGCTCTGACTTACCTTGCCTCCCAGACTTACGATCCAGAAGCACATGGCAGCAATCGCACGGCGCGTTTGATGGCTCCCGGCACGCCACCCCGGAGTAGGAGGGACACTGGGAGAAGGAACCATGGTGCGGATCAGAGAGAAAGCGAGTGAGGTCGATAGAAAGCAGAGTTGATGACTTGGAGAATTTTGTCACTGCGGCAACTGTGTGTCTGTGTCTATGTGGGAGGAGCTAGCATGCATGCAGTCCATGGAAATGGAGAGAAATTTTGTTGATGGCAAGACGGTTGTGGTTCACTGGTTGTGTTGCATTGGAGAGAGATGATGTGGTGTGTGAGATGATGAGATGGATTCAGAGTCCCGCGTCATGCGTGAATTGGTTTGTGAAGGATGCGCCATGCGTGTGACGAGATAGATTCAAGTCTATTCACATGCGTCTCAAAAAAAAAAAAAGCCGAAGTCGGTAATTTATTTAACTATACATTTCGATCGCTTTACGAAATCTATTTTGCTCTTATCATGGATGGACCTGCTCGAGTGTGATACTACAATAGAAGTATATATTTCAGAGTTTTGAGGTGTTTGCTGTGTTGAGAGTTTGAGGATTCGGTCAGTCAGAGCTTGAGCTGAATGTCATTCCAAGGCTTTCGCACCGCTGGGACACTGCGCCGCCGGCTCGCGCTCCTCACTCCGGATCTGGCCGCGCTCGCCTCGGCCTTCTCCGGGCCGGATCCAACAGTCTTCGGCGCCCAAGGTCGCCGTTCGTCAACAGTCGCCTCGCGCTGGTGATGCCCGCATTCACTAGCCGCCGTCAGAAAAAAAATGAACTTTGATGAAATGTTTTATGGAACTCATTTTAGAGTATTATGTAATCGTTATTAAAGTATACTTAAAAGATAAAGATATATAACATCATTTAAGCAGTATATATATACATACATACACACACACTCCATATGTATTATCAGCTGAGCTCACCTCAACTGAATATTTAAGATGGCCATTTGCACCGGCGTTGAAGGCTTCTTGTGTCAGAATGGACTGTCTGTAGTACTAGTCTACTAGTCTCTTCTCGTGGATCTCCTCTCGTCTTAAATAAACAAGAGAGGCATGCATGCACTTGTGCTAGCTTGTTGACCGTCTTCATCTCCCTTGCATTACGTGCGTATCCATCAACTCGAACATCTGATTTACTGATCTAGGACACCACGCCTTCGGTTAGGCTAAAATCATGCACCACACGACTTCCTCAAAATAGCAATCATGTACAGACACCATAGCAAATGGAGGAGCAGTAATGAACAAGACAGATTTATAACTTGCATAGACAACTACTAGATCTCTCTCTCTCCTCTCTCTCTCTCTCTCTCTCTCTCTCGGGTATTGAATGAAATGAATAAACAAAATATGGAGCTTACAGAGCAAAATAACAATACTGACGCCGGAGTTGACCATCTCCGTTCAAATGATGATATAAACTAGTACAGACTGATTCAACAAAACCTGCTCTAGCTTGTACTCTCACAGAAGTTATAACAGTAGAGAACACGAACCTGATGCATATGGTGTTCCCATCCAATAAGCTGGGCGACTCCACAAATAGAGGTGTGAACACATCGAATACGAATCGAATAGTCTGGATACGGATGCCGGATAAAATGGATACTAAAAATATGACTGACACTTTTCTAAGTCTTAATGTATCCGGATCTGATTGACACCCAAAAGGTGTAAAGAATGGATCACCTCTACCTCCTGGAAGTGAGCCAAGTTTTAGTTGCTAAATGTATTATACTTGAGCATCTATTCACTGCGAGTAAGAGAGTAATGCTAGCTACTCAAAATGAACCCACGTTATACTCACAGGGTAAATTGATGCAAAAAGCGCGCACACCTCACAGATCGCTGAACTGTTTCTGGAGTGTAGGGTTGATGCAGGCAAATATCGATTTCTTCTTTGGTTTTGTACCAAACAGGAAGTTCCGCAACGGTACTCTTGTCCTACCAGGGAAATGTTTGAATTGGTTATGGTAGCTGCTTTCTGTCTCTGTCCGGGATGAGCGCCTCGATGAAAGCTCAAAACTCTCATGCAGCTTCCGCAATGCATCATTCATCTTGGCTTGAAGTTCCCTCATGCGCTCCAATGCTGCCTGCAACACGCTCTCAATCTTATTATTAGATTGTTGCATGTTCAGTACCTCCCCTTGAAACTTGGCTGCTTCATATGGTGTAAACCTGGCACCATCAATCTCTGAGCCAGCACGCAAGGCTTCGGCTATCTCCTCTTGCAGTCTGCAAAGAGATGTGGTTTTAAGCTGCAGGTCTTGATCGAGAAGTGCATTCTGCTCAAACCATACATCCAATTCAGTTTTGAGCTCTCTCAACTTCTTTTCAGCAGGTTCAGGCTCTGCTGCAGAATCAGGTTCTCCTGTCTTCTTATCTTCAAAGTTCTCTATTTCGTTCTGAAGCTCATGATATTTTCTGTCCAAGTCCTGCATGCGGTGGCAAGCCATGCTATACCTTACCAAGAACTGCAAGTTTTCCTCCACCAGCGCATCAATTTCAGTTCTGAACTTCACTTGAAATGGCGAAGCGTCCTCCAGTGCAGCAGTGTGGCTTAAATTGGTTTCCTCCACAATTGAAATTTCTCTACCCAAAGTCTGATTTGATCTATCAGTACCCATTTTACTGAGCGGCATCTCTGAAGAGTCCAATAGATTTTTTAGCGATTCGATCTCAACATATTTCATGGAATTTGCATTCTTCAACTCCCTTATTACTGCCTTTGTCTCTTCGAGATGTTCCTGATTTTTCTTTTCCATTTCAGCAAGCCTTCTCTTTGTTTCTTTGTAGTTCCGGAGAATTGAAGTGTAGTCAGCTAGCAATATTGTGTCCCTACCTTCAAGCCCGTCAAGAAGGAACTCTTGCCAGCTAGGAACATCATCTTCTTCAGCCAAAGTAGACTTTTCAGGACGACTCCTGCTTCCATGGTTGCTCAAGGTACTTGCTTCTCTTGCAAGCACTTTGACATTTGAATTTTTCTTCGCTAGCTGACTATGAGAAATGTGACTATCCATATTTTCTGAATTTGTTGGTACTTCTGACACTAGCCGACACATTCGTTCAGTTTCCTCAGAATTTCTATCTGGCCAACAGAGAGAGGTTCCATCACTCACTTCCGAGGAAGATGCACCCACAAGAACGCTGTCGTTCAAGTTCTCGACGATATTCATATGACCTAATGAAGTACCATCACCTTCTTCAGATGAGTCGACTTTGCTGCATTCATTCAAACCTTTGATATTTTCAGGAGCAATAAGTTGACCACATTGCTTTGGCAATTCTTCAACAGATTTTGCTTCATCAGCATGCCATAAGTCCAGGCTCTTATCTGCATCATTGAAACAACTATGAGCAGCTTCTGGTATTGAGTTTTCTTCAGTGGCATCTCCTTTACTTAAACTATATAAGTTTGCAGAACCAGCTAGACTAATCTGGCCACATGTCCTGGGTGATTTGCCATCTCTGAGTCCTCCCTGCTGGATCAAGCTGTTCACAGGAACAGGATTTTCATCACCATCAATCTTCAAGTCTTGGGTCTTGTTGCTGCCACCAAATGAACTCTCAGCAACTTCCACTGATAGCCCTTCTTCATTAGATTTAAAGTTTTCAATACCATCATTTCCCATGTGCCGATTTTTGTTCATACCAACTGATGAACTATGATCTACTTCTTCTGATGAGCTATCTGTCTTGCCCTCACATGTCCTGTTGAAACCATTTTTATTGTCTGAACTAACAATCAGATCAATACGATTGCCAGCTTGTACGGACTCTTTATCTCTGAATTCTTCTTGCATTAAGGAATTCTCTGTCGGAAAGTTTTCCTTGTAACCATTCCTGGAGTCAAGGATGCCATCAGTACCACCTGGTGAATAGTGGTCAACAACTTCAGAGACATCTTCTTTGCTACATATGTCTCTGCCCAAATTATCACATGTAGTCAGTGCCTCTATGTCTCTGGATTCTCCTCCCTTCATTGAGGTGCTGTCTTTCGTAAAATTCTCCATGCAGACATCTTCTGAAGGTGTTGCCCCATCTCCAGCTGCAGCTGACAAACCAGCCAGATCTTCAGGACCAATAGGTCCAAATGCCTTTGAGATATTAGTAATGCAACTAAAAACTTCAGAAAAGGTTGTGCTTAAAAGGGCTTCTTCCTCAATAATAGATCTTTCAAGAATGCTGATTCTATTCAACTCATCTTCTACTAGCTTTAGCTGTTCACTCAAGTCACTTGGATCATCACGGAGTGCCATCTCATCTTGTAAATCATCTAATTTATTCTTGAGGTTCTTGTTTTCTTCTTTCAGTTGCTTGATTTGTGCGTACTGCTTTGGAAACTTCAGCTCCAAATTCATGACCTTGTCAACAAGTTCATCAACTTTCTCTGCCATCTCCTCTGCAGAGGGTTCAGAAATGTTTGCAAAAATGTTCTCAATTTTCTCATATATAGGTTGTAACTCAAGTATTTCCTGAGTAATAGGATAAACTCTGTTGTACACTGTCATGTTTGTGGAGCCAACTTCTCCCGTAGATGGGTCAGTGTTGCTGTTCATAGCATACAACTTTTCTTGGAGAGACTTTATTTTTTCCGACTCCATTGTTGCAATCCTGATTAAGTCCTCAAAAGTTTCCACAAGCTTAGCTACCGTACCGTGACAAGACCTAAGAGCTTTATCATCATCAAGGCACGGGCTTCATCATCCTCAATGGCTGCATGTACATCAAATTCATCTTGGATGTGACAAATTTCCTCCTGCATATCTGCAATCTGCTTCTCAATCTCCCAGTAATTAGCAATCCCACTCTCGTAAGAACTCTTAACAAATTCTTTCTCAGTTTGCAGGACAAGTATAGCCTTTTGAAGTCTGCTGATCTCTTCTTCAGCCTTGTCTTTGCTCATGTGAGGACCGGACCTTTCGTGCACTCCCTTGTTCCGGCCTGATGGGCCTTCTCTTTTTCTCTTCAAAATCTCTTCTACAGTCGATTTCTGTATATTGCGTGAGTTAATTGGTGTGATTGCTTTCGGGAAACTTTCGTCCTCCTCTTCTAACATTGCATACTGCACTTGTTCTGGACAAGCAGTAGCAATGGTGTGGTTGGCCTTGTGCAGCTCCTTGGATAAGTGGTCATACCGCTCAACAAGAGCTCTGTAAGCCCTGTAAACTTCTTCGACATGGTTTATCACCTCTGGTCTTCTGCGGTAGTACATCTCGGCCCTCTTACCAAATGAATCAGCTTCCTCTCCAAGGAGTTTGAGCATGATCTTGACTCTATGTTCCATCTCTGCACACAACACACAGAATTAATTCCCTCCAACGTATACAGGTACAGGCAGCCATGTTACATTTCTTAGTTCCTGTTACCTAATATAAACAGCTTTTGTCTTGTAATGGAGAATATGGTTAACAGAAGTTGGTTCTTATTTCAGGAACATTAGCACTCATAGATGCCTTAAAATGTTACCAATGGAGTCAGAAAAAAATAGTCTCTGTTTAATTCGAGATGGGACAAATGATGTGTGCAGCAGATATTTCAAGATGTTAACAAAATGTACAGCAAACTAGTACTACTTAGTTGTGGATGTGACATTTTGCTGATCAAAAGAAAGAAAATATCCAGTTGACAACTCCATTGTTCATGTTGGTTGAAGTTTATAGCTTTTCATTTTGCGTATGACAACCATCATTTTTTTTTGAGAGGACAGCCACAATAATTTGGTTGAGAAGTCGTAAACTACCATAAGATGTAGTAAATCACTAAAGGCTCAATTCAAATAGGAGGTTTGCCATCTCCAACTGAAACAAAACCAGCCCTGCAAAGCAGCATCAGTATTGGTGCTGGAGCATAACAACGATGTTTGCTGTCAGGTAAGGGACACCGTTAAGTTTCGAAGTTACTCAACAGCTAGTGCATAAAATCTGTGTGAGGTACTTAGGTATTTTTTTTGCATTGAAACGGAAAGTGCACTGCTACTACCAAACGTTGTGCATTTTTTTTTTGCTAATGACTGAATGAGATGACCAATTAATTGGAAATTGATCTAAATTCGATGAGTGTAGAAACAAAATCTGTAGTACTCTCGAAACCTCAAATCTCAAGCAAGTCCAAAGCAGACGCATTGAGATACTAACTTTGTGTGGTGTCGGAAAAAATTAAAGGAGATTTTTTTTTTGGCATTTAGTTGAAGTAACAAGTAGTAGGAGCAATATTTTCTATCGGAAGAATCAGTTGGTGCTGTGCTAGAATAGAATAGAATCGTGCAGCAAATCGACTAGGTGGTGGCATAATCGATCGATCGGACCAAGGAAGGAACGGTACAAGAGGAAAGAAGTGGGAGATAGGGCACATTGCAACACGGACAGATTCAGGACGAAGAGCAAACGCAAGGATTGAATTGAAGGAAAGAAGACAAGGATTGGATTGGAGCGAGTCGGGCAATTAAAAGGGTAGTAGGAAGAAGCAATCCAAAGGTAGCAAGAGGAAGATGGAGGAGGAGAGAAGTAGAGCGAATTTTTACCTTGGAGGTTAGCGTCGAGCCATTTGGACTGGGTGGTGCGGATGTGGCTCGCCCACCACCATGAGTAGGCGTTGCTCGCCGCCCGCTGTAGCAGCATCTCATCAGATTGATGATTCTATCTGGACTCGACTGGACGAACTCGAACTCGCCTGGTGGAATAGATAAAATCGATGGAGGAGCAGCAGCTGCAAGGGGAGAAGAAGAAGAAGTCGTCGTCTTTGCACCTAGGCACCTAGCTGGCTGTTACTTCTTCTTCTTCTTCTTCTTCTTCTTCTTCTTCTTCCTCTTCCTCTTCCTCTTCCTCTTCTTCCTCGTCTTCTTCTTCTTCTTCTTCTTCTTCGAGATGGAGTTCTTGCGTCCTCCTTGCGGGAGCAACACGGAAAGATTCTTTTCAGAAAGGCGAAGGCAAAGGCGCTCGCTCGAATAATAGATATGCAGACTCAGATTGTTTTTTCTTTTGGGGATTGGTATAAGAGCATCTCCAACAATCCCCCTAAAAACCCACCCCAAAAGACACCTTTTAGGGGCAGCCTAAAAAATTTGTTAACCTATTTTAGTCCCCTCCTCCAACAGCTCCCCTAAATATATCCTAATAGGAAAGGGGACCCCTGAAAGTTCCCTGTTTCTACCTAAGTTTTGGGAGAGTTTTGGGGGAGAATAGAAATAGGGGGGTGTTTAGGGGAGTTGTTGGAGAAGACTTTTTACACAATTTCCCAATAATTTGATTTAGGGGGAGATTTAGGGGATGAGAGAGAGAGAGAGAGAGAGATGCACACTTTAAGATGAAAGTGGCAAGCAAGTCTACTGGCTGGCTTGCCTTCGCGCTCTGTGTTTTCAAAGCCTTCTTTTCAGAAAGGCAAAGGCAAAGGCGAAGACGCTCGCTCGAATAGACGCAGATTCATATTGTTTTTCTTTTGGGGATTGGTACAAGATAAGAAATGCACACTTTACTTATATCCTACTCACACCACCACATACATACACACCTGTAAATATTCTCTTACACATATTGAAAATATTGTGGAGACAAAATGTCTCACGGAGCACGTTTTCTCTATGAACGTGACTCAATTCTTATCCCACTCGCACATACACATGTACACATCCTCTTACTGCTAAATTTATAGCTTATTATCCTTATAAGAATTATGGGTATACTGGTAAGTTCAAAAAAAAATACTTCATTCTGATTGTCGCCTTGTTTACGCCGTACACGACGTGCAAAGCAAAGCTGAATGAATTGAATTGAATTTTTTTATTTTCTGAATGGAAAGAGAGATGTGCAAGCAGGAGGAGCCGCACGTTGCGTCGGTCAGTAGGTCTGCGTGCGTGTGGACCCGCACGGTGATTTGCTGATTGAGGAGATTTCCTTGGTTTTTTTTTGCTACAACTTAGTAAATATCGATGAACTATTGTAAAAAACTATTTCAAAAAATGGTAAGAAAGTTGTTCTATTTATTTATTTAAAATAAATCGTAAGATACAAGATATAGCCGAGAAGAATTGAGCCAAAGTCTTTACCCTGTCCATACTTTTGAGGATAGATTGATTGGGTACATAGCTTTCTTTCTTTCTTTTTTTTCCTTTTTGATTAGAAATGAATGAACGAACAAAAGCTTGTCGATTGCATCATCGACCAGAAGCAGTTAGAGCAGCAATTTAGAAGAAGCATATGGCCCAACTTAAGACCGGATGGCCCATATATTATTTATAGACTGCCGAGGGCCTTGATTATCATTGATTTTTGTTACTACTTGTGTGTGTGTGTGATTGAATTGAAGGGTGTTGCCTGTCACAGCATGGTGGTTAATTGCTGCTGACTTACTTGTTTGTGCTAAGCTAATTATTTTTTTTATGGGAAGCCATTGCGCTTTCATTAATTAAAAGCAAGATCAATACAGTCGGCTATCGGATGCAACCACAAGAACTCATCTGCTCACAGGCGGACTTAGCACGCAGGTTTTTGTTTTAGCAGTGGCTAATAGCGTTTGACTGTGTGAATAGCACCAAGTTATAGAAATAAAAATAAAAAACTGACTAAAAGTTAAAAAGACCAAGACCATAGTAGTGCAACAGAGTTTGCATCTCGTCGGGTGAAATAAAAGAAGAAAAATCCGAAGAAAGCTCCTTGTCTACTAGCAATATATTAGCGATCACGGGTCTATACGCCCTATTCTTTTCAGTTTTTAAAAGCTGTTTTTTGGCTTTTCTATAGTAACTAGTTTTTAAAAAGAAGTTTTTTTTCAAGATAGAGTCTACTAGTTAATTGTAGTAAATACTTTACTAACTTCATTTATATTGGCAAAAACCGCACGTGAGTTTTTGTTACTCTATAATATCTCATACAAACAGCCCAAAAGCCACAAGTCACAGCCAAAAACTACAAGCCGCAGCTAAAAAGAACAGAACCTATGACGGGCCTGCCGCTCCCAAGCTCGAAGAACCTCCTGGCGGTTGTGGGTAAATTTTTGCAAACTTTGAATCTCTAGGCACCCTATAATTTTATACGGAGGAAGCAATTTTATTGAACTCCATAAATATTTTAAATATAAATCAGTGGTTAAAGTTTGTGCTCAGTCGTATCCATATCCAAAACGATATTCTTTTGTGGCTGGAGGAAGTACCGCACTACATGAAGAATCTAGATCCATCATTATGAGTTAATGATATATTTTAGTAATTAATAATAATTATATTGTGGGACTAATATTTTCATTGATATGAATGAATATGTTATGTCCCATGGTGGTGGATGACTTGAGATAGCATCATATGTTGATGAACATAAGTTAAGGTCCCAAAGAGAAGATGATCATAAATTGATCATCAAATCAAGAAAAAACTCATTATGTGTTGATGGATGGTAAATAAAGAATGCATCATGGGTTGATGCATATCAAGATAAGGACTTAGACTTGAAGTAAAAAATGTGTGTTATCAAACTTCATGAGGATTCTCAAGGTAAAGGTATAAATAGCTAGGTTAAGAATGTATTACCGATCATGGTATTTGATTGGAAGACTAGATTGGCAGTATAGTTGTCGTACTACTAAGAGGAGTTGTGACTAGTAGCTTGAGTGCATAATGACTAGCTAAAACGTAGCGGTGCAGTTGAAGTGGATACGGACGGATATCGCTCATGGATGACCCACGGTGGCTAGAAGAGCCGCTGCGGCTTGATGAGGCATCACCGCTCGGCGGTGGGAACGGTCATCGCCACGAGCCATTTCGTTGTGCTTCTTTAGGGGACAGTCGGTGGCAAACAGTGGGTGCTTTTGGCTAGCCTAGTCACGACAGTCTACCAAATGGGGCCAGCCAAATGGAGAGATATGGCGGTGGTGGACGATGGCAATGAGCGGCGTGTATGGCAGCAGTGCACACGGGAGCGATAGTGGAAAGGCAGCGCTGTCACAATAGGTCAAGCGTAAAGGACAGCGACCAGTGAAAACTGACAGCACATGAACACGCGTGCACACATGTCCCACGATGCCACGAACGGCTGCACGACCATGGTCAAACTTCAATCGGCGCCGCACGACGCTCCAGTAGCATTTGTCCATGCGTCCCGCTACACGTGAGCAAGCGATACGACTTCGGTCAGCCATTAGAAAGCCTTCAGCTTATCAGGCCCGTGATGGATTGCATCACAGGCAGCAAGGACAAAGGGGGCCAAAGGGCTTGGCGGCATGGTTTCGGCCCGTGAGAAGCCCTTACCATGAGAGGCTCCTATAGTAGGGGTGGCCCCCACCTGAGCCCATCTGGTCTGTTTGGGGGATTTCAAGGCCCAGTGTGATATGTGTAATGACATGTGTGCTCTTAAATGAGATATACAACTGTAAGGGTAATATTGTAATTATGCTTTATGGAGATATATATGTATGCCCTGAACATGGAGAAGGGGTAGGGGCACTGTTCATTCATCACAACCACTCCACTACTCTCCTAGTTTACTATTTGGCCAGTAGCCACAACAATCTTCATCTTGAGTAGCATACGGCGAGGCAAGTGAAGAGCATGAGGAGGCGGTAGCATGGGGAGTGATCAAAGGAGGCAGCGATGGCGGTGGGGCCGTGGTGAGGGACCTAAGAGGGCTCTCGCACCGCCTTGTCGTGGACTCCCCAGAGGGCCTGGCAGCGCCTAGCCACCAGCGACGGCACCGCGGGGCAGCCGATGGTGGGCCTTAGCGACAACGGCTTCGTGGCCATCCGCGTCACCATCGCCCGCATGTGCACTGCTCCTTCCGCTATGCTATTTGATTTGGATTTGGGTTCACTCCGGGAGAGGAAGAGGACTCTCTCTTATGCTTTCTCTGATATCTGTGCTTCCAAGTGCCTTGAATCGAGAAGGGACCCTAGTTGCTCTAGATGAAAGCCCATCCTTATAGATTTTTTTCGTGGTCCTCTGAGGCTCCGAGCCTTCGAAAGCTGGGTTAGTGATGCTTAGCTCAGATGTACTGCTTAGATCTTCTCCTCCCCCCTATTAAAGGAGTGACAATAAGACCGAGAGCCTTTGCATATACTCCTTCCATTCTTTTAAGTGACACATTTTATCTTTTACGGTCTTCGACACATAACTTCGATGCTAATTTTTATAACTTTATCATGTTGTATACTTAAAAATTTATAATATTATAATAGTATTTTAATGACAAATCTAGTGATATAATTTCATGTAGACAATTTTTAATATATTAGTGATTAGTCTTTAGAAAGTATGATTGCACGGGTTATCAGCCATCACTTAGAAAAGAACTGATGTAATACCTTTTTATGTGCACATAATTAATTAGACTAGCCATTTATCTGCATGCACGGCGACACAATGAGGAGGGATGATAGATTGTGATTTTCATTTCGTCCAAGTTAAAGCAAAAGCCTCCTGGCAAGACTAGACTAGCACGGCCGGCGATCATGTAAACGACTACTAGCTAGCGTACTCACTGGATCGTACGTATGTTGATACATGTCCAAGTCGCAAGCCAACACAGCAATTAATACTCACAAACATACATACATCCACCCAGCTAGCTAGCATTTGTAGCTGGCTGATATACATCCACATCGATCGATGCATGATCGATCGACCGATCGGGCCGTTTTGGCGGCGCTGGGGCAATTAATAATGGTTGCCATGTACGTCTACTCCGCTCCATCGATCTGTCGGTCGATACAACAATCTTAAAGCCCATGTCCTTCCCTCACCTCCCAGCTGCCTCAATCACATCTCCTGGACTGGAATAATTTGATTCACCAGTACACACTATTAATCTACATGCACTGTACTCTGGCCAACTCCCATCGATCTAATTCATGTCCTCGTGTCCATTAAAGAAGAAGAATAAGAAGATAGGCGCATCTTGATCGAGCACCGCCGCCTCTCTTACCATTTTGCCTCCCAGATGTCGGATGTTGATATTTAGTGACGGTCAACAATTTCTGGCAGGGTAACCTTGTTATTTTACTGACAACGTATAACCGACATAGAAATTACGTCAATTACCTACCAACCGTCAGGAAATTACCAAAGGGTTCCTAGCGGGCACAAACCTACAATGAAATGTTTCCTGACGGGAAAATTTGCTTTGCAAACCTAACGCCGAGGAATTTTCGTGACAGCCAGCCCATAGGGATAACCGCCTCCAGTCTCGGCCGATCCTCTTGTTGTTCAGCAACTTCCATCGATCTCTGAAGGCCATATCATTTCTAACTAGCCAAAGTGTGTCCAACAAACCGCTCCTCCTAAGGTATGAATTCTGAACCTCTCCCCTCTTCTTCCTGCCCCTCTTTCTGAAGTGATATCCCGAATTAAACTCCCTAAAATGTGTCGGTAACCATCCCCAATTCAGAACGAACGTCTCTAAGCACACCCCACAAAAATTTCGCCATCATACAATTGAACATTGTATTGGTGGAGATCGAAATGATCGATTACTTTGCCTGTACTACCTAGTCCTGGCCGCTCGAACTTGATGGTCATGCCTCTCGTCTCGTCGTCTCCGTCCGTCCGTCTCCTGCACTGCAGGCTACAGCTTAGCTGTACGAATTGGTCCATGCACCCATCACTGCCTTAATGCGCAGCTAGCTCTACTTCATTTTTCATCATGCCATGTGACACATCTCCTAGACTTAAGGTCTGTCTTTTTCGACTACAGTTTATGATTTTTAATTGAAATTTTTGAATTTTGGTTATTTACGGTATAAATTATGGAGAGACAGATACTCACTTGCGATTTTAGCTGATACAGATGTTGAGCTTTTAACGTGTAGATCGTTTAACTTTTAGGCCCCGTCTTAACAAAATACTCTGTTTGAAAGTTAGATACTATAATAAAAATCAAAAGCCACCGACTTTTGAGATAAAGAACAGGCGTTAATTGATGCAATGAACGCGTATATGGATGCATGTACGTGATCTAGTAGTATATATCAGTTAATTATTACACTAGTTGATCTGAACTCATTATATTCCTGTACTACTCCGAGCTAATGGAGTACTCCCTCAGATCAAAAATGCACAAACTTCTAAAAAATGTGTGATCAAACTTTGTTAACTTTGACAACACGATATCACCCATACATTAATAGAGAAGGTGAATACAACAATATCAATATAACTCCCAAATAAGTTAAGGTAGATTAGAAATAAAACCTTCTCAAGATCAAAGAGTTGAGAGCCTTGAAATAAAAACCTACAATGCTAAAACCCTAAGCTGTACATCCTGTTATCTAAGCCGAGAGACTAAAACACTGCCTCTAACTTTCTTATGGTTCCAATACATAGATCGCTAACTTTCATGCACTTCTACCTAAAGCTAATTCTTTAGATACATTCTAATCCCTCAAGTCTCTTTTAACTGTTTCCTCCCACGTCAGTCTTGGTCGACCTCTGCCTCTTCTTATGTTTTTAGTACATCTTAAATTTTTCTTAAGTATTCGTTAATTCTTCATTTCGATAACCACAGAACTATGAAGATTAGAATATAAAACCAACACAAAAGCCAACAAATCAAGAAGCCAAAATTCTGATAATTTTGGGGCTCGAGCAGTGAGACCAGCTGCCAGAAGCGATCTAACCGGCCCCTGGCGGTCAAACCACCGGGTAAATGCCAGTCTAACCAGCCTTAGCGATATGATCGAAAGGGGTCCAGTTTGACCAGCCTCCCTTGTTCCAGAACTAAAATTTCAGCCCGAGCCAATGCAACTTTTGATGTAGCTCCAAAAATACAAGTCCAAAAGATACGGAATTTTGTACACACTTTGCTTAATGTCTTAGAAACCTATTCCAACCAAGGATCACCAGAATCCATGTCAAAGTTCAGACCTTTCTCAAAATCAAGCAAGATTGTATCAGAACCTGGTAAAAACAGAACATGAGAAATGTAACTTGCTCGTGGAGACAAGATGGTTCTAGATATATTCCCATACATCATAGCAAGTAAGAACATCTAAGGAATTAGGGTAAAAACACTCGGATCAAGAAATCACTCGGAGATGCCAAATCCAAGCAAAACCGAGTAGCTTCAAAAACTTGCCAAACCTGATGCCTAGATTGATGTGGATTGTTTCATGGGACATCTCCATCACTTACTCATCCTTGGCATTCAGCTAGATTAAGAAGGGAGGAGAGAAGATCAAAACCAATGAAATCAAGAGCAAATAAACCAAAATAAAAGGGATCCATGAGAGATAAACAAAGTTGATACATTACTACTTGAGAATTAAGGTTTTACAGCCACTTCACCTGGAGGACAAGATAGCACACCATAACACTCACACTTTTAAAATAGTAGCTCTACAGCACTTGGCTTCAATGAGTAAAACTAGGATGGTTAACTAGCACGTCTCGATCCCAACCCGTTAAATGGATACTATACACTAGCACAAAATGAAAAAACCCGTCAATCTCACACAACATGGATTTTACTCACACACTATACTTATACATACTTTTCAAATCACGTAAGCCTGAATCTGCTAAGTTCTTAGCCTTTGATCTAACTTGATCTTCTCAGCTTCTTTTTGACCTAAACCGTTCTCCCGAGCGGCCCTTAAGTGTCACGGTTTTGATTCAAGATAGTTTTCGGTATTTTTGTCAACTTACAAAAATACCCTTTCTTGACCAGGTCTTCATCTTTCCTTGCAAATAATTACCATACTTGCCATGGGTAGATGTACCACTAGCTTACCATGTGTCGGTAAGTCTCTCCTATTTCGGTTCCACCGGACCACACCTCACTTTGACTGACCAAGTCACATGGTGTAAACCCATTGCTTGAACTTCCATTCAACATTTCCCGCCTTTCTTGTGCCATGCTTGAGCTCAGCCATCTTACATAGCATTCTTAATCGTTCTGAGCCTCAGCTCCAATATGAGCGTAGCCCTGATCCTCACCATTGACCATAGTTGACTCCAACCTCCCTACACATCCAAAGACAAAGAAATTATTTCTGGGGACAAGTTATTCACAACTTGACCCACATTAACTAAAATATGCATTATACAATACATATGCACTTAACTATGTCAAACCAAAAACACCAGAAATAAATTTCCCAAATAATCTAAAATTTGGTTGAAGCACCTAGCCCTACTAGTTAGACCGCTGCCTCCAACCGGTCTGACAACTGGAGGTGGCCAGTCAGATTGCTGGAGCAAATCCAGAAAATGGTAAATTTGGCCTATTAGACCACTAGGTCTGTAGGAAATCCAAAGAATGGTAAATTTGCAAATTCTAAATTTTTACTCCTCTAAAATGGCAATGGTTTATCACAATATAACCATGAACTTTCTCATATGATCCTTTAATCTCCCCTTTGATGAGCCCATTAGTAATTTCTCAAAAATGCAAGTAGGAGGTGATATAAGCTAAAAACCACAACTATTTTTTTTCTAGCTTGACTGATAACAATGAAGCCTACCAACATTAGCACATTTGCACAATTGAAGATGTAGGAGAGTAAATGTGCATCAGTGCAAGGAGATGGTAATTCAGCTTAGACATAGGAAAGGATGTTGTTGTTTCATAAATCTTATACATATATTGTTGTTGTTTCATATATTGTATACATATATTGTCGTTGTTTCATAAATCTTATTGTTGTATACATATAGGATGTTGTTGTTTCATATATTGTATACATATATATTGTTGTTGTTTCATAAATCTTATTGTTGTTAAATCTTACTGTTATGTATATATATAAGTATCGTCGAGAGGTACATTGCATCAGCATTGGTGGCTTACCGCGATAAGGAATATGTACTTATGCCCTACAATCAGGACTATCATTGGATTTTAATAGTAATTGTACCAAAATAGAACAAGTCAATATACCTTGATTCCCTAAGTAAGAATAAAATGGACTACACAGTTGTCAGCCAAGTAATCGATAGGTAAGTATATTTTCTCCATACATACCTATATTGTACTCTTTCTTTCCTTCCGAATGACTAAGATCAACTTTTTCGAATCTCGTAGGGCGTTCGCGGTGTACGTTGCAAAGGCAGGTGTCTCGACACAAGGGGCCAAAGGCCTGACACATGTTCAAAATTTTAAGGTATTCGCTATTACACATTAATTAATCCTATGCAACAGTTGGTAGTAATGCCTCTTGAATCAACACATTCCATTTTTTGCAGTGCCACCAGTAGTCGCCGGGCAACACGTGTGGATTCTACGTTTGCTACCATATGGACCTACTCCTCGATTCCTCGAGGATTATCAATTCTAAGGTTTGTCAATCTTCCCATAATTACTTCATACTTATCAGGTTATATATATACGCACATTGATATTCCTATCGACAGGCTGCGCCCATCCCCTCAACTGCATTGAAACAGGCCGACCTTTCACAAATTCGAGGAGAGTCCGCGTACTTTTTGGTGGCTCAAGTCATAAACTCAGATGGAGAGTTTCACAACAAACAATGATTTTTTATTGCTTTTATCACTCCGGAATCGAGGTCTCGCGAAAGGAATAGATCCATAATCAACGAACTTGTCAGCTGCACAAGCAATACTTGGATGGCAATCATGCACCATCCAAGTATAGCTTGTGTAGCCTGACAAGTTCATTGATTATTGATCTGTTTCTTTCACGAGACCTCGATTCCGAAGTGATAGAGCAATAAAAAATCATTGCTACTCGCCTTGGATCGACGACAATGGAGGGAGAGGATGCTATCGTTGCTTGCCTTGCCACCGTCACCTTGTCCTTGATCCTGTTGCCAGCAACTCATCACTGTTGTCACCAGATCTGGCCTCGTCCATGGTGCAGAGGGAGAGGGGTTGGGGGGTGTGTCAACCGGTGTTGGCGTGGAGGAGAAGTTGAAGGGGAGGGGGGCGTCGACTGGCTTCAATACGAAGGGAGAAGGAGGAAGGGGTGGTGTCGGCCGGCGGTGGGTGTGGGGAGGAGGATATCGGTGAGGGGGAGGGGAATCGGGAGAGAGAGCGGCTTAGAGGAATGGAGTAGAGAGAGAGAGCAGCAGCTGAGAGGGGTAATTTTATTCCTTTTCTGATTTTTTAGTAAGAAGTGGGTTCCACTTAAAAGTAAGAGCGGAACCAATACGCGGGAGAAAAAAACAGCCGGTTTCTTCAATACCTACGTGGCCCGCCTTTAGAGCGACGTCCATTCACTAATTGAGACCACCTCTTTCTCCCTTCACCTTTATAATATACTAGTCTACATGAGCAACCTTACAGGCACCGCAGCAGCAGCAGCAGCAGCAGCAGATCGGTCCACACACAAACACACGCAAAAGCAAACACAGAAAGAAGAAATTCACCAAGAGATAAGAAGATCGAGATCGAGATGCTGTCGTGCAAGCAGTCTGCAGGCGCCGTGTCGTGCGCCGAGGACGCGCACTTTCGGTCCTACGCCCGCCGCTACGGGCCGGCCTCCGATGCCCAGTTCCTGCGCTCCATCGCCGACAAGACGCCGGGGCGGGACGACGTCGACGGCGCGCGCCAGATGAGGCACGTGTACCTCAAGAGCTACGTCTTGGTCACCAAGGACGACGATGCCAAGGAGGCCAATCACGCCATCAGGAACAAGACCCGGCGTGCCGTCGTCGGCAAGTACTTGGTGCTCCCCTCGCTGTCGCTGCTCCACTGGAGGCCGAGGAGGAGCAGGCCAAGGAAGCACAGCGGTGGCTCTACCGGCAAGTACTTGCTGTCGCTGCTGCTTAGCCGCCTGCTTGCCTGCACAGGCACCGGCACCGGCAGGCACAAGCAGCCGCCCTCTTCTTCTTCTTGTGATGGTGACGCGGCGGTCGCCAACTAACTAGATGTTCAGCTTGATCGGTGTGGTGCATGTATCACTATATCCGCTAGCTAGGCGGAAGCAGGGACATACCATCCGTATAGTACGTGTTCCTAACTAATTTCCCCCTGCCGGCCGATCAAGGTGATGTATCTCATACTCAATCCTACTGCTACTAGTAATTACCGACCTAGCTACCTAACTAATTACAGTACACGCAAGAGAGATATTTGTGCTTTATTTGCGATCGATCCGGCCAGTGCAGTATAGTTAATCACAGAACAGACAAGTATATATATATATACACACATATGTGTGTGTGTGTATATATATATATATATATATATATATATATATATATATATATATATATATATATATATATATATATATATATATATATATATATATATATATATATATATATATAGGACAGTGTTTCATACACCATGGTGCCTAGGCACCAATATCAATACCGTTGATTTGCTTTGAGATTATAACGTTTGATGTGGGTATCTTCATATACCCATAAAAAGTATATTTGAGATATCAAACTCCGAAAAATTTAAATTCAACCTCAGTTTAATTAGTTTGAACTATTTTTATGGTATATACTCATCTGTAGTTGCATTGAACTCAAAAGTAGTTCAAACTAGTTTGAACTGAGTTCAAAACTAACTTACCATAAATATATCAAGGGTATAAAACATTTTCATACCCAAACTCAAAAAATTATCAATCATACACGTGTATCGGATGTTGGTGCCTAGGCACCATGGTGCATTATGTAATTTTCCTATATATATATATATATATATATATATATATATATATATATATATATATATATATATATATATATATATATATATATATATATATATATATATATATATATATATATATATATATATATATATATATATATATATATATATATATATATATGTGTGTGTGTGTGTGTGTGTATAATAGGATGCTGAAATGGAGCACCATAATATCTGGACACCAAGTCTCCTGTCTTTGGATTGCTTTTAGATACGTGCAAGTGTAATATATCAGATAAATCCGTTAACATTCATTAATTTAGAAAGACGTCAATTTATAAAGGAAATTATTGGTTTAGCATGCTGAATCAACCATGGATGGAAAGTCTCAATTATAGAAACTGGGCATCATGATGTTCCTATTATTTATACTATTGTGTGTGTTACTCTGTTTACTCTGCCGCACGAATTAGTAATTGCAACCTGGAACTAATGGAGTGACTCGTTCTCGATCGTGAATTTAATTTGTGATTAACCAATCTTTCTTCTTCTTTCCTAGCTAGCCTATAAACAACTGAGATAGTAGGTCACTTGTTCGATCGACGGAAATATGTTTGTATAGGTGGAGAGAGGAAAAGCTAGCTAGGTTGCTCAGAAAATGAATGAAATGCTCTTAATCTCCTCTTTTAATTAGCCAAACGACCCTATCACCTGACTGTATTTTTGGCTATGTGCGTTATTTAAAAAAAGAGGGACATCTATAGTTAGTGCTTTCAAAATTTAACTACATGTATCTCGAAACGAAATGTAGTGATAGCCGAAGTGAGTATAATAGAATTGATAGAAACGATATGTACGTGGCCACATGGAGTACTATACTAGTGGCTAGTAGCAGTGCTCCTATTAATCTAGCTATCACTATCTGCTTAATTCTGGCCACTACCGAATGCTGCCTTCTTTTTCTTGATCCCATCCATCTACGCACGAATACGCACACACATTCATGATAGTCCATATAAGTATATATAATGAGAGTGATATATAGTG
This sequence comes from Dendrocalamus sinicus, assembly GCA_036346575.1. Classification (NCBI taxonomy): domain Eukaryota; kingdom Viridiplantae; phylum Streptophyta; class Magnoliopsida; order Poales; family Poaceae; genus Dendrocalamus; species Dendrocalamus sinicus. The sequence goes on along the minus strand of CM070660.1, from coordinate 33,460 downwards.
CGTACCTAGTGCCGTCGGCGCATGCGCGCAGCCACTACTACAGTAGGTAGTCAAGTCTGCAAGTGCGGTGCGGCTCATCATGTCAGGCATGTTGCCAAGTGATATGGTTTTTTTCTTTTGAGTTCAAATAATATTACAGCGGCTATTAGTTTTTATAAGATATTTAATTAAAAAATAAAAAATAGATAAAATATCTTTCGGATGATACAGAAAACTGTATTAAAAAGTCAACACATTTTAAATGATTTTTTAACTTCTAAAAATTAAAAGCCATCGTTATTTAGCTTGGGTGCACCATCTCTAGGTGGGACGGTAAAGTCATAGATGTATGATCTCATCCATCGTATTCAAATTCTAGTATTATCTTTATATGCATGCATATCTTATTAGTAACTTTATAAGGTTACAGATTTATTTTTAGTCTTTATATCTCTAGATATGTACTAAAGGATATACTTGCATGTGGTGTGCGCTAATGATGTGTGGCCGTCTTCTTATAATACAAAAAGGCTAGTACTACTTTCTTAACATTGCCCTCATATAAAATGGTAAAGTGTGCACTGCACACGCATGCAACTTATTATTGGTTACTAGTAAGGTGTCTGTATATTACAATAAAATATCAAATGATGGTGATACATATTAGCAAACGTGATCTAAAACTATTCAATGAATTTTGTTTATCTTATGCACATGCATGTCTATATTTAATAGCGTATGGTGTTTTCTGTACAACATTAGTACAAATAAAATACATAAAACATCTAGGATGTAAGAACATCTTTGTAAATAATATTCTTGGTAAATGTACTAGCAGAATTGAAACTCCCATTCATTCCTAACACAACAAATATTCTGAGATTGCTCCTATTAGTTGCTTGCAAAAGGGCAACGTATAGTTGTCCATGGGTGCTATGTTCTTACGTAGTTCTATGTTCATGGTTCTATTATTTAGTAACCATTGATGTGCTATTTTGATATAATGCAGTAAGCTGTTTAAGAAAATGTATGATAAAACTATTACAAGATGCACATAATGGCTTCAACTTCCGACTTCTTAATTTTGTCTTTTTTGTCTTTTCTTTTTCCCTTTATTTCTTTGCATTGTCTGTGATGATATAACATTTTTTTATATTTTTAAATTTAATTACTCAGAAAAAGCTAACAGTTGCTATAGTGCATTTTCATCCGCTATAGTGCAAAAAAAAAGCCAGAAGCCATGACTTATAAGCCACATTGAGCAGGAATGTTCACATAAATCATGTTTTGCCACTTGTCAGATACACTTTCCTTATAGCAACATTGTACAATTCATTAGGATAAATCTTGTTTTTGTCACATGTCAAAGACACTTTCCATAAAGCTGATAATGCAAGAAATTCTTGCCATATTTCATCACATATCAAATATTACTTTTATCTAGTGTTTTACAATACGAGAGCCATTGCACTTTACTGCTAAAAAATGGTAACTAAAACATTAATGTCAGATGTCCAGACAAACCAGATAGATGACAGAGTCAGTTGCTTCCAAATTCAATGTCAGAAAGCTCCAAGCTTTTCTATAGTATAAGGCCTACATATAACATAAGGGCATAATATCATAAGGGTAGAACACAAAATATCCAATAGTTGCAAGTACAACAGAAAGAGCAATTATTAATAGATACAAGCTAACATAACAACTTAGTAGTTAAATAAAGTGTTTGTAACAAACTGCAGTGGATGACTGTATCCTTGATGCCAATTCTGGACCAACATAGTGGCAATCACAAAGGATAAGCAATTACAAATCTCTAACTTATCGGATACACATGCAACAAAAAATATCAGATAGTAAAAAAATAACATTGAGTAATTAACTGATAATATAAACAAAAAACAACATTGAACAAAAGCTCACATATTCACACTTGAGAAGAGGTTGTGAGAAAATAAGGTATTTCTCGACAAATGAAGATAATACCGCACTGGAAAGTGATGGAAGATATACTACACTGAGAAGGAAAAAGATGGGTAGCATCCATAAAAGAGAACACAAAAACATAGGCGTTGATGAGAATTTTTGCATTGCCATGACAATCCACATACAGAAAAACACTCAAGGCTGGTGGAATTGCACTAAGCATTGTCAGATACATGGCATATATCCCACGTGTTACAATTTCCATGCTTAAATCAGGCATAATACATCACAAATCTGGGAGAAAAGTACCAAATTCACAAAGAAAATTATACTGAAAATATCAACATTAGTATTTATAAAATAAGGAACCGGATCACCATGGCTACAATCAAATACAACAGCTTTACATACAAACACCACCACCATACGAATTACCAATTCATTCAGCTGCAAATTAACATGTTCATAGTATGATCGCACACAACACAAAGCATTTTTACATGCCTGGGAAATGTAATATCCTAAAGCCTAGTGAAAAAATAACTCACCTTTCAGATGAGATAGACCTTCATCTCCAAACTTGCATGAATCAATCTGGAAGCTCTTATCCAATGTTGTTATTATAGAGAGCATGCTGATTACCTAGTATTCTCAGCTGACACAAGCTACTGGTATAGATAAACTTGATACACGCAAGAGGGTATATATGCCATATATGTGGTACATCTTTCGGTCATGATTAGAGAATATGTAGGATCGTCTATGGCAATCAGAGGGGGGGGGGGTGAATGATTATAATCCCCAGCGGAAGCTTTTTCTCAAATTTTCTGTCATCGAATCGTTTAATCTGAAAAAAACAGAAAGAACAAAAATAAAAACAAAAGAGATTTTTTTCAATCTCACTGTAGCAGTACTGCTTGGACTGTAGCAATACCATAGCGATTAGAGACTCATATATGCTATTTTGAATTCCCTCTTAATTCCCTTAAGTGTGTACATGGATAATTTAGAGAACCGGTCACCATGTGGAACTCGCAGAGGAGCAGTTTTGCATGGTCACCGTCGCTTTAGTTCAGTCAGGTACTCCAACTTGAATGGAGTTAATTTGGAATTCATTACATTGAGGCCTAGAGTTATTTCCATAAGACCGGGAAGACCTCGGTCTTACGGAAATAACCCGGGGGGGTCCTTATGTAAAGTGCCCATTCCTAGCCATGCGCACTTAGATATCATGAGCCACAACCATCTACCGGTGTCTCAACACATTCGCCTCCCTATCTAATGCATGAATGAGCAATGAATTAGGTACCAAACATAAGCTGGCTACTAGCAGTACTTCGTTCTCTATGCCCTAGTGCTGTCACCACTATGCACAGCTCCAACCCATGAATGTACAGATCTTTCTAACTCATTCACTAACTAAACTCGTGCTCATAAACTACCATGCAAGGTTCTACTAGATCCATCTAATCACCATGATGAACAATGCTCAAAAATGGGTTTAGGGTTTCATCTCATAGAAAAAATGGACACTTAGCAACTAGTCCTCACTAAAAGGCGCAACGATCCACGAGAGAAGACGTTTCTCCACCGTGGCATCTCATATAGCCTGCTGCCCCACGGTTCTCTGGAAATGTTGGCTGCTCCTGTGCAGCATCACTGTAGCCCAGCTATGTTTCACCGGATGGATCCGTCTCGTAGAAAAAATTGATACTTAGCAACTGGTTCTCACTAAAATGCGCAACGATCCACGAGAGAAGGCGTTTCTTCACCGTGGCATCTCATATAGCCTGTTGCCACACAGTTATCCGGAAATGTTGCCTGCTCCTGTGCAGCCTCACCGTAGCCCAGCTATGCGCATCGGGTGGTTCCATCTCGTGGAAAAAATTGACACTTAGCAACTAGGTCTCGAAAAAGGCACAACGATCCACGAGAGAAGGCGTTTTTTCACCGTGGCATCTCATATAGCCTGTTGCCCCACGGTTCTTTAGAAATATTGCCTGCTCCTTTGCAGCTTCACTGTAGCCAAGCTATGCGTTACCGGATGGTTCCATCTCGTAGAAAAAATGGACACTTAGCAACTAGTCCACACAAAAAGGCGCAACGATCCACGAGAGAAGGTGTTTCTTCACCGTGGCATCTCAGATAGCCTGTTGCCCCACGGTTCTCTGAAAATGTTGACTGCTCCTACGCAGCTTCACCGTAGTCCAGCTATATGTCACCGGGTGGTTCCATCTCGTAGAAAAAAAGGACACTTAGCAAATAGTCCTCATTAAAAGGCGCAACGATCCACGAGAGAAGGCGTTTCTTCATGGTGGCATCTCATATAGCCTGTTGCCCCACGGTTCTCCGAAAATATTGCCTGCTCCTCTGCAGTTTCACCTTAGTCCAGCTATATGTCATCGGATGGTTCCATCTCATCGAAAAAATGGACACTTAGCAACTAGTCCTCACTAAAAGGCACAACAATCCACGAGAGAAGGCGTTTCTTCACCGTGGCATCTAATATAGCCTGTTGACCCACGGTTCTCCGGAAATGTTGGCTGCTCCTGTGCAGCATCACCGTAGCCCAGCTATGTTTCACCGGGTGGATCCGTCTCGTAGAAAAAAATGACACTTAGCAACTGGTCCTCACTAAAATGCGCAACGATCCACGAGTGAAGGCGTTTCTTCACCGTGGCATCTCATATAGCCTGTTGCCACACATTTCTCCGGAAATGTTGCCTGCTCCTATGCAACCTCACCGTAGCCCAGCTATGCGCATCGGGTGGTTCCATCTCGTGGAAAAAATTGACACTTAACAACTAGGTCTAGAAAAAGGCGCAACGATCCACGAGAGAATGCGTTTCTTCACCGTGGCATCTCATATAGCCTGTTGCCCCACGGTTCTCCAGAAATATTGCCTGCTCCTTTGCAGCTTCACCGTAGCCAAGCTATGTGTCACCGGATGGTTCCATCTCATAGAAAAAATAGACACTTAGCAACTAGTCGACACAAAAAGGCGCAACGATTCACGAGAGAAGGCGTTTCTTCACCGTGGCATCTCAGATAGCCTGTTGCCCCACAGTTCTCTGAAAATGTTGACTGCTCCTATGCAGCTTCACCGTAGTCCAGCTATATGTCATCGGGTGGTTCCATCTCGTAGAAAAAATGGACACTTAGCAACTAGTCCTCATTAAAAGACGCAATGATCCACGAGAGAAGGCGTTTCTTCATTGTGGCATCTCATATAGCCTGTTGCCCCACGGTTCTCCGAAAATATTGCCTGCTCCTGTGCAGTTTCACCTTAGTCCAGCTATATGTCATCGGATGGTTCCATCTCATCGAAAAAATGGACACTTAGCAACTAGTCCTCACTAAAAGGCGCAACGATCCACGAGAGAAGGCGTTTCTTCACCGTGGCATCTAATATAGCCTGTTGACCCACGGTTCTCCGGAAATGTTGGCTGCTCCTGTGCAGCATCACCGTAGCCCAGCTATGTTTCACCGAGTGGATCCGTCTCGTAGAAAAAAATGACACTTAGCAACTAGTCCACACAAAAAGGCGCAACGATCCACGAGAGAAGGCGTTTCTTCATCGTGGCATCTCAGATAGCCTGTTGCCCCACGGTTCTCTGAAAATGTTGACTGCTCCTACGCAGCTTCACCGTAGTCTAGCTATATGTCACCGGGTGGTTCCATCTCGTAGAAAAAAAGGACACTTAGCAAATAGTCCTCATTAAAAGGCGCAACGATCCACGAGAGAAGGCGTTTCTTCACCGTGGCATCTCAGATTGCCTATTGCCCCACGGTTCTCCAAAAATATTGCCTGCACCTGTGCAGTTTCACCTTAGTCCAGCTATATGTCATCGGATGGTTCCATCTCATCGAAAAAATGGACACTTAGCAACTAGTCCTCACTAAAAGGCACAACGATCCACGAGAGAAGGCGTTTCTTCACCGTGGCATCTAATATAGCCTATTGCCCCACGGTTCTCCGAAAATGTTGGCTGCTCCTGTGCAGCATCACCGTAGCCCAGCTATGTTTCACCGGATGGATCCATCTCGTGGAAAAAATTGACACTTAGCAACTGGTTTTCACTAAAATGCGCAACGATCCACGAGAGAAGGCGTTTCTTCACCGTGACATCTCATATAGCCTGTTGCCACACAGTTCTCCGGAAATGTAGCCTGCTCCTGTGCAGCCTCACCGTAGCCCAGCTATGCGCATTGGGTGGTTCCATCTCGTTGAAAAAATTGACACTTAGCAACTAGGTCTCGAAAAAGGCGCAACGATCCACGATAGAAGGCATTTCTTCACCGTGGCATCTCATATATCCTGTTGCCCCACGGTTCTTCAGAAATATTGCCTGCTCCTTTACAGCTTCACCGTAGCCAAGCTATGCGTCACCGGATGGTTTCATCTCGTAGAAAAAATGGACACTTAGCAACTAGTCCTCACAAAAAGGCGCAACGATCCACGAGAGAAGGCGTTTCCTCACTGTGGCATCTCAGATAGCCTGTTCCCCACGGTTCTTCGAAAATGTTGACTGCTCCTGTGCAGCTTCACTGTAGTCCAGCTATATGTCGCCTTGTGGTTCCATCTCGTAGAAAAAATAGACACTTAGCAACTAGTCCTCATTAAAAGGCGCAATAATCCACGAGAGAAGGCGTTTCTTCACCGTGGCATCTCATATACCCTCTTGCCCCACGATTCTCCGAAAATGTTGACTGCTCCTATGCAGCTTCACCGTAGTCCAGCTATATGTCACCGGGTGGTTCCATCTCGTAGAAAAAATGGACACTTAGCAACTAGTCCTCATTCAAAAGGCGCAACGATCAATGCGAGAAGGCGTTTCTTCACCGTGGCATCTCATATTGCCTGTTGCCCCACGGTTCTCCGAAATTATTGCCTGCTCCTGTGCAGTTTCACCTTAGTCCAGCAATGCGTCACCGGATGGTTCCATCTCATCGAAAAAATAGACACTTAGCAACTAGCTCTCACAAGAAGGCGCAACGATCCACCAGAGAAGGCGTTTCTTCACCGTGGTATCTAATATAGCCTGTTGCCCCACGGTTCTCCGAAAATGTTGCCTGCTCCGGTACAGCTTCACCGTAGCCCAGCTATGTTTCACCGGGTGGTTCCATCTTGTAGAAAAATGGGAAACTTAGCAACTAGTCCTCATTAAAAGGCGCAATGATCCACGAGAGAAGGCGTTTCTTCACTTGGCATCTCATATAGCTTGTTGCTACATAGTTCTCCGGAAATGTTGCCTACTCCTGTGCAGCCTCACCGTAGCCCAGCTATGCGTATCGGGTGGTTCCATCTCATGGAAAAAATTGACACTTATCAATTAGGACTCAAAAAAGGCGCAACGATCCACGAGAGAAGGCGTTTCTTCACCGTGGTATCTCAGATAGCCTGTTGCCCCACGGTTCTCCGAAAATGTTAACTGCTCCTGTGCAGCTTCACTTTAGTCCAGCTATATGTCACTTGGTGGTTCCATCTCGTAGAAAAAATGAATACTTAGCAACTAGTCCTCATTAAAAGGCGCAACGACCCACGAGAGATGGCGTTTCTTCACCGTGGCGTCTCATATAGCCTGTTGCCCCACGGTTCTCCGGAAATATTGCCTGCTCCTTTGCAGGTTCACCGTACCCAAGCTATGCGTCACCGGATGGTTCCATCTCGTAGAAAAAATGGATACTTAGCAACTAATCCTCACAAAAAGGCGCAACGATCCACGAGAGAAGGTGTTTCTTCACCGTGACATCTCAGATAGCCTGTTGCCCCACGGTTCTCCGAAAATGTTGACTGCTCCTGTGCAGCTTCACTGTAGTCTAGCTATATGTCACCGGGTGGTTCCATCTCGTAGAAACAATGGACACTTAAACAACTAGTCCTCATTAAAATGCGCAACGATCCACGAGAGAAGACGTTTCTTCACCGTGGCATCTCATATAGCCTGTTGCCCACGGTTCTCAAGAAATATTGCCTGCTCCTTTGCAGCTTCACCGTAGCCAAGCTATGCGTCACCGGATGGTTCCATCCCATAGAAAAAATGAACACTTAGCAACTGGTACTCACAAAAAGGCGAATGATCCACAAGAGAAGGCGTTTCTTCACTTTGGCATCGCAGATTGCCTGTTGCCCCACGGTTCTCCGAAAATGTTGACTGCTCCTGTGCAGCTTCACTGTAGTCCAGCTATATGTCACCGGGTGGTTCCATCTCGTAGAAAAAATGGACACTTAGCAACTAGTCCTCATTAAAAGGCGCAACGATCCACGAGAGAAGGCGTTTCTTCCCCGTGGCATCTCATATAGCCTGTTCCCCCACGGTTCTCCGAAAATATTGCCTGCTCCTGTGCAGTTTTACCTTAGTCCAGCTATATGTCATCGGATGGTTCCATCTCATAGAAAAATGGACACTTAGCAACTAGTCCTCACTAAAAGGCGCGCCGATCCACGAAAGAAGGCGTTTCTTCACCGTGGTATCCAATATAGCCTGTTGCCCCACGGTTCTCTGGAAATGTTGCCTGCTCCTGTGCGGCATCACCGTAGCCCAGCTATGTTTCACCGGGTGGATCCGTCTCGTAGAAAAAATTGACACTTAGCAACTGGTTCTCACTAAAATGCGCAACGATCCACGAGAGAAGGCGTTTCTTCACCGTGGCATCTCATATAGCCTGTTGCCGCACAGTTCTCCAGAAATATTGCCTGCTCCTGTGCAGCCTCACCGTAGCCCAACTATGCGTTACCGGATGGTTCCATCCCATAGAAAAAATGGACACTTAGCAACTAGTCCTCACAAAAAGGCGCAACGATCCATGAGAGAAGGCGTTTCTTCACCGTGGCGTCTCAAACAGCCTGTTGCCCATGGTTCTCCGGAAATGTTGCCTGCTCCTGTGCGGCCAGCGTAACCACTCTGCTTCCCTGGGTGCTTCCATCTCGTAAAAAAATAGACACTTAGCAACTAGTCCTCACAAAAGGCGCAACGATCCACGAGAAGGCGTTTCTTCACGTGGCATCTCATACACTGTTGCCCATGGTTCTCGAAAATGTTGCTGCTCTGTGCGGCCAGCAGAACTCCAGTGTGCTTCACCGGGTGGTTCCATCTCGTAGAAAAAATAGACACTTAGCAACTAGTCCTCCCAAAAAGGCGCAACGATCCACGAGAGAATGCGTTTCTTCACCGTGGCATCTCAGATAGCCTGTTGCCCCACGGTTCTCCGAAAATGTTGACTGCTCCTGTGCAGTTTCACCGTAGTCCAGTATATGTCACCGGGTGGTTCCATCTCGTAGAAAAATGGACACTTAGCAACTAGTCCTCATTAAAAGGCGTAACGATCCACGAGAGAAGGTGTTTCTTCACCGTGGTATCTCATATAGCCTGTTGCCCCACGATTCTCCGAAAATATTGCCTGCTCCTGTGCAGTTTCACCTTAATCTAGCTATAAGTCATAGGATGGTACCATCTCATCGAACAAATGGAAACTTAGCAATTAGTCTCCACTAAAAGGCGCACCGATCCACGAGAGAAGGTGTTTCTTCACCGTGGCATCTAATATAGCCTGTTGCCCCATGGTTCTCGGGAAATGTTGCCTTCTCTAGTGTAGCATCACCGTAGCCCAGCTATGTTTCACCGGGTGGATCTGTCCCGTAGAAAAAATTGACACTTAGCAGCTGGTTCTCACTAAAATGCGCAACGATCCATGGGAGAAGGCGTTTCTTCACCGTGGCATCTCATATAGCCTGTTGCCACACAGTTGCCCGGAAATGTTGCCTGCTCCTGTACAGACTCACCGTAGCCCGGCTATGCGCATCAGGTGGTTCCATCTCATGGAAAAAATTGACACTTAACAACTAGGTCTCGAAAAAGGCGCAACGGTCCACGAGCGAAGGCGTTTTTCACCGTGGCATCTCATATAACCTGTTGCCCCACGGTTCTCCAGAAATATTGCCTGCTCCTTTGTAGCTTCATCGTAGCCAAGCTATGCGTCACCGGATGGTTCCATCTCGTAGAAAAAATGGACACTTAGCAACTAGTCCTCACAAAAAGGCGCAACGATCCACGAGCGAAGGCGTTTCTTCACCGTGGCATCTCAGATAGCTTGTTGCCCCACGGTTCTCCGAAAATGTTGACTGCTCCCGTGCAGTTTCACCGTAGTCCAGCTATATGTCACCGGGTGGTTCCATGTCGTAGAAAAAAATGGACACTTAGCAACTAGTCCTCTTTAAAAGGCGCAACGATCCACGAGCGAAGGCGTTTCTTCACCGTGGCATCTCAGATAGCTTGTTGCCCCACGGTTCTCCGAAAATATTGCCTGCTCCTATGCAGTTTCACCTTAGTCCAGCTATATGTCATCGGATGGTTCCATCTCATCGCAAAAATCGACACTTAGCAACTAGTCCTCACTAAAAGGCGCAACGATCCACGAGAGAAGACGTTTCTTCACCGTGGCATCTAATATAGCCTCTTGCCCAACGGTTCTCCGGAAATGTTGCCTGCTCCTATGCAGCATCACCGTAGCCCAGCTATGTTTCACTGGGTGGATCCGTCTTGTCGAAAAAATTGACACTTAGCAAATGGTTCTCACTAAAATGCGCAACGATCCACGAGAGAAGGCGTTTCTTCACCATGGCATCTCATATAGCCTGTTGCCACACAGTTCTCCACAGATATTGCCTGCTCCTTTGCAACTTCACCGTAGCCCAGCTATGCGTCACCGGATGGTTCCATCTCGTAGAAAAATGGACACTTAGCAACTAGTCCTCACAAAAAGGCGCAACGATCCACGAGAGAAGGCGTTTCTTTACCGTGGCATCTAATATAGCCTGTTGCCCCACGGTTCTCCGGAAATATCACCTACTCCTGTACAGCATCACCGTAGCCCAGCTATGTTTCACCGGGTGGATCCGTCTCGTAGAAAAAACTGACACTTAGCAACTGGTTCTCACTAAAATGCGCAACGATCCACGAAGAAGGCGTTTCTTCACCGTGGCATCTCCTATAGCCTGTTGCCACTCAGTTCTCCGGAAATGTTGCCTGCTCCTGTGCAGCCTCACCGTAGCCCAGCCATGCGCATTGGGTGGTTCCATCTCATGGAAAAAATTGACACTTAGCAACTTGGTCTCGAAAAAGGCGGAACGATCCACGAGAGATGGCATTTCTTTACCGTGGCATCTCATATAGCCTGTTGCCCCACAGTTCTCCAGAAATATTGCCTGCTCCATTGCAGCTTCACCATAGCCAAGCTATGCATCACTGGATGGTTTCATCTCGTAGAAAAAATGGACACTTAGCAACTAGTCCTCACAAAAAGGCGCAACGATCCACGAGAGAAGGCGTTTATTCACCGTGGCATCTCAGATTGCCTTTTGCACCACGGTTCTCCGAAAATGTTGCCTGCTCCTGTGCAGCTTCACCATAGTCCAGCTATATGTCACCGGGTGTTTCCATCTCATAGAAAAAATGGACACTTAGCAACTAGTTCTCATTAAAAGGCGCAACGAACCACGAGAGAAGGCGTTTCTTCACCGTGGCATCTCATATAGCCTGTTGCCCCACGGTTCTCCGAAAATATTGATTGCACCTGTGCAGTTTCTCCATAGTCCAGCTATATGTCATTGGATGGTTCCATCTCATCGTAAAAATGGACACTTTGCGACTAGTCCTCACTAAAAGGCGCAACGATCAACGAGAGAAGGCGTTTCTTCACCGCGGCATATAATATAGCCTGTTGCCCCACGGTTCTCCAAAAATATTGCCTGCTCCTGTGCAGCATCATCGTAGCCCAGCTATGTTTCACTGGGTGAATCCGTCTCGTAGAAAAAACTGACACTTAGCAACTGGTTCTCACTAAAATGCGCAACGATCCACGAGAGAAGGCGTTTCTTCACCGTGGCATCTCATATAGCCTGTTGCCACACAGTTCTCCGGAAATGTTGCCTGCCCATGTAGAGCCTCACTGTAGCCAAGCTATGCACATCGGGTGGTTCCGTCTCGTGGAAAAAATTGACACTTAGCAACTAGGTCTCGAAAAAGGCGCAACGATCCACGAGAGAAGGCGTTTCTTCACCGTGGCTTGTCATATAGCCTTTTGCCCCACGGTTCTCCAGAAATATTACCTGCTGCTTTGCAGCTTTACCGTAGCCAAGCTATGCGTCACCGGATGGTTCCATCTCGTAAAAAAAATGGACACTTAGCAACTAGTCCTCACAAAAAGTCGCAACGATCCACGAGAGAAGGCGTTTCTTCACCGTTGCATCTCAGATAGCCTGTGGCCCCACGGTTCTCCGAAAATGTTGACTGCTCCTGTGCAGCTTCACCGTAGTCCAGCTATATGTCACCGGGTGGTTCCATCTCGTAGAAAAAATGGACACTTAGCAACTAGTCCTCATTAAAAGGCGCAACGATCTACAAGAGAAGGCGTTTCTTCACCGTGGCATCTCATATAGCCTGTTGCCCCACGGTTCTTCGAAAATATTGCCTGCTCCTGTGCAGTTTCACCCTAGTCCAACTATATGTCATTGGATGGTTCCATCTCATCGAAAAAATGGACACTTAGCAACTAGTCCTCACTAAAAGGCGCAACGATCCACGAGAGAAGGCGTTTCTTCACCGTGGCATCTAATATAGCCTGTTGCCCCACGGTTCTCCGGAAATGTTGCCAGCTCCTGTGCAGCATCACCGTAGCTCAGCTATGTTTCACCGGGTGGATCCGTCTCGTAGAAAAAATTGACACTTAGCAACTGGTTCTCACTAAAATGCGCAACGATTCACGAGAGAAGGCGTTTCTTGACCATGGCATCTCATATAGCCTGTTGCCACCCAGTTCTCTGGAAATGTTGCCTGCTCCTGCGCAGCCTCACCGTAGCCCAGCTATGGGCATTGGGTGGTTCCATCTCGTGGAAAAAATTGACACTTAGCAACTAGGTCTCGAAAAAGGCGCAACGATCCACGAGAGAAGGCGTTTCTTCACCGTGGAATCTCATATAGCCTGTTGCCCCACGGTTCTCCAGAAATATTGCATGCTCCTTTGCAGCTTCATCGTAGCCAAGCTATACATCACCGGATGGTTCCATCTCGTAGAAAAAATGGACACTTAGCAACTAGTCCTCACAAAAAGGCGCAACGATCCACGAGAGAAGGCGTTTCTTCACCGTGGCATCTCAGATAGCCTGTTGCCCCACAGTTCTCCATAAATATTGACTTCTCCTGTGCAGCTTCATCGTAGTCCAGCTATATGTCACCGGGTGGTTCTATCTCGTAGAAAAAATGGACACTTAGCAACTAGTCCTCATTAAAAGGTGCAACGATCCACGAGAGAAGACGTTTCTTCACCGTGACATCTCATATAGCCTGTTGCCCCACGGTTCTCCGAAAATATTGCCTGCTCCTGTGCAGTTTCACCTTAATCCAACTATATGTCCTTACTAAAAGGCGCAACGATCCACGAGAGAAGACATTTCTTCACCGTGGCATCTAATATAGCCTGTTGCCCCACGGTTCTCTGAAAATATTGCCTGCTCCTGTGCAGCATCACTGTAGCCCAGCTATGTTTCACCGGTGGATCTGTCTCGTAGAAAAAATTGCCACTTAGGAACTGGTTCTCACTAAAATGCGCAACGATCCACGAGAGAAGACGTTTCTTCACCGTGGCATCTCATATAGTCTGTTGCCACATAGTTCTCTGGAAATGTTGCCTGCTCCTGTGCAGCCTCACCGTAGCCAAGCTATGTGTATCGGGTGGTTCCATCTCGTGGAAAAAATTGACACTTAGCAACTAGGTCTTGAAAAAGGCGCAATGATCCACGAGAGAAGGCGTTTTTTCACCGTGGCATCTCATATAGCCTGTTGCCCCACGGTTCTCCAGAAATATTGCCTGATCCTTTGCAGCTTCGCCGTAGCCAAGCTATGCATTACCGGATGGTTCCATCTTGTAGAAAAAATGGACACTTAGCAACTAATCCTCACAAAAAGGCACAACGATCCACGAGAGAAGGCATTTCTTCACCGTGGCGTCTTAGATAGCCTGTTGCCCCACGGTTCTCCAAAACTGTTGACCGCTCCTGTGCAGCTTCACCGTAGTCCAGCTATATGTCACCGGGTGGTTCCATCTTGTAGAAAAAACAGACACTTAGCAACCAGTCCACATTAAATGGCGCAACGATCGACGAGAGAAGGCGTTTTTTCACCGCGGCACCTCATATAGCCTGTTGCCCCATGGTTCTCCGAAAAAATTGTCTGCTCCCGTGCAGTTTCACCTTAGTCCAGCTATATGTCATTGGATGGTTCCATCTTATCGAAAAAATGGACACTTAGCAACTAGTCCTCACTAAAAGGCGCAACGATCCACGAGAGAAGGCGTTTCTTCACCGTGGCATCTAATATGGCCCGTTGCCCCACAGTTCTCTGGAAATGTTGCCTGCTCTGATGCAGCATCACCGTAGCCCAGCTGTGTTTCACCAGGTGGATCCGTCTCGTAGAAAAAATTGACACTGAGCAACTGGTTCTCACTAAAATGCGCAACGATCCACGAGAGAAGGCGTTTCTGATAGGGACGGGATCCCGATCTTCCAACAGGTTCTGGATATGTTTGATTTGGTGGAGGCGCGACACAAATCGATCCAGTTTCCGAACGACACGTTCCGAACCCCGCAATCGCAGCACCACGTCTCCTCAGGTTATCAACCGTGCGCGGCCCTGTTGACCTCGCCAAGAAGGCTAATCCTCGCCTGCGAATCGAAGAACACAAGCAAGAACACAACTGAATTACGGATGTATTGATGTAGCACTCGAAAGTTGGGGTCTCACAAACCGATGAACGGCGAAACTGTTCAAAGACAGAATTAATCTAAGCAAAACCCAACCCTAATGGTGGGGGTGGCGGATGGATATAAAGGAGTGAGGGGCATGCAAAACCCCTGGACGTGCCCCTAATGGGCTCCAACACGATACAAAGCCGAACGGCCCAAAAGACGGTGGCGCAGCACCCTGACAGATTCTGAATGTCCACTGGTTTCGACTATTCCTATTGACTCAGAAGGAATTTTGACATGGGACCAGATCCATTGGAAAGGTCTTCTTCTTAGCTTTCCATACATATGTAGAACGTCCAAAACGGAGTCCGGATGCGATCTGGGCGTCCGTTTTAGTGAGGCCTGGTGCTGGACTCCGAATTGGATTCGAAGTCGGCTTGAGTTGGGCCTCCAACTTGATTCGACCGCCCTTGCTGAACTTGTGCGCCCCGTAGCCCTTCTCCAAGTACTTCCAGGTCCTCTCCATGGTTCCTAATCATAATTAAATCATTAGGTAGCAATTTATTCTCAAATGAACAAAAAGAAGTACTTAGGAACGAGCTCACCTGTAAATTCAATTGTCGGGTGCGAGCTCTAGTGATTGGTCCTTGAATATCAAGTGGAGGAGTGTTGTGTGTATCCAAAGAAGTGATGTCCTCATCATCCTCCCCCTCTTGAAGCGGAGTTGTCCTCAACTCAGCCTCATCTTCATCTCCCAAGTATGACTTCAAATCTGAAATGTTAAAGGTGGGACTAACCCCAAACTCGGGAGGCAACTCAAGTTTATATGCATTATCATTTATCTTCTCAACTATCTTAAAAGGACCAGCAGCTCTAGGCATCAATTTTGATTTTCTTAATTCAGGAAATCTATCCTTTCTCAAGTGCAACCAAACAAAATCACCCGGTTCAAGTTTAACTTCCTTTCTACCTTTACTACCAGTAATCCTATATTTTTCATTCATCTTTTCAATGTTTGCCTTAGTAGTCTCATGCATTTTGACGATGAAATCAGCACGCTCCTTAGCATCATTATGAACTCTCTCACTAGTAGGCAAAGGTAAAATATCAATAGGGGCACGGGGATTGAATCCATACACTACCTGAAAAGGACTTACCTTGGTGGTGGAGTGTTTCGCTCGATTATATGCAAACTCAACATGGTAGACAATGTGCGGTTCACCACCTCGGTTTGGCCATCAGTTTGTGGGTGACATGTTGTAGAGAACAACAACTTTGTACCTAACTTGTTCCATAGAGTACGCCAAAAGTGACTTAAGAACTTGGCATCACGATCTGAAACAATAGTAGACGGCATACCATGCAAACGAACTATCTCTTTGAAAAAGAGGTCAGCAATATGAACGACATCATCGGTTTTATGACATGGTATAAAGTGGGCCATCTTAGAAAAGCGATCCACAACAACAAAAATGCTATCCCTCCCCCTCTTAGTCCTGGGCAATCCTAAAACAAAGTCCATAGAAATATCTGCCCACGGAATAGAAGGAACAGGAAGAGGCATATATAAACCATGTGGATTCAAGCGAGACTTAGCTTTTTGACATGTAGTGCAGCGAGCAACAAATCGCTCAACATCTCGCCGCATCTTTGGCCAAAAGAAGTGTGTGGCCAGAACGTCCTCTGTCTTCTTAGCACCAAAATGTCCCATCAAACCGCCTCCATGCGCCTCCTGCAACAACAAAAGACGAATAGATCCAACTGGAATGCATAGGCGGTTAGCTCTAAATAAGTACCCATCATTGATCACGAATTTATTCCATGCTTGTCCCTCTTTACAATGCAACAACACATCCTTAAAATCAGCATCAAAAGCATATTGTCCTTTAATAGTTTCAAGACCAAAAATGCGACAATCAAGTTGAGACAACATGGTATAGCGTCGAGACAAAGCATCAGCAATCACATTATCCTTCCCTTTCTTGTGTTTAATGACATAAGGAAAAGATTCAATAAATTCAACCCACTTAGCATGTCTACGATTCAAATTGGTTTGACTACGAATATGCTTAAGTGATTCATGATCGGAATGAATGACAAATTCTTTAGGCCATAAATAGTGTTGCCACGTCTCTAAAGAACGAACAAGAGCATACAATTCTTTATCATCGTGGAATAATTAAGAGCAGGATCATTCAATTTTTCACTAAAGTAGGCAATGAGTTTGCCTTCTTGCATCAAAACACCACCAATACCAATTCCGCTAGCATCACATTCCAGTTCAAAAGTCTTACCAAAATCCGAAGTTGGAGCAATGGTGCGTGTGTAAGCTTGTCCTTCAAAAGATTAAAGGACTCCTCTTGTGATGGCCCCCAATGGAACACGATGCCCTTCTTTGTCAACTCAATCAACGATTGTGCAATGGTGCTGAATTCTTTGACAAGCGGCGACAAAATCCTGCAAGGCCAAGAAAACTCCGCACTTGGGAGGCGCCGTAGGTGTGGGCCAACTCCATATCGCCTCCACCTTGGCTCTATCAACCTCAATTCCCTGTGGAGTCACAACATAGCCAAGAAAAGAGACTCGATCCGTGCAAAAGGTGCACTTATCAAGGTTACCAAACAAACGTGCATCTCTCAAAGCATTAAGAACAGCACATAAGTGAGTCAAATGTTCATCCATGGACTTGCTGTAAATCAAGATATCATCAAAGTAAACGACCACAAATTTGCCCATGAAAGGACGTAAAACCTCGTTCATTAATCTCATGAAAGTGCTAGGTGCATTAGTTAAACCAAAAGGCATGACTAACCACTCATACAAGCCAAACTTAGTTTTAAAAGCAGTTTTTCATTCATCGCCAAGTTTCATTCTTATTTGGTGGTATCCACTACGCAAGTCAATCTTTGTGAAAATTATAGCACCACACAACTCATCAAGCATGTCGTCTAGCCTAGGAATAGGATGACGATATCGTATAGTAATGTTGTTAATGGCTCTACAATCTACACACATCGCCAAGAACCATCTTTTTGGGAACCAAAAGAACAGGAACAACACAAGGACTAAGGCTCTCACGTACATACCCACGGTCCAAAAGGTCTTGGACTTGTCGCTGAATCTCCTTAGTCTCTTGGGATTGGTCACATGCGCGCCGCACGGTTTGGCAAACTCGCTCTAGGAATCAAGTCAATCTGGTGCTCAATCCCTCGAATGGGTGGAAGTACTGGAGGTATCTCATCAGGGAAAACATCTCTAAACTCCTGCAAAATCTTAGTGACAGGAGCAGGCAAAGTGCAAGGCATATTATCAAGAGAAAATAAAGCATCCTTGCACACCAAAGCATAACATGTCTCATTAACATCATCAATTTCAGCAAGGTCTAATTTTGTGGCAAGCATAACAGAATTTTTCAAATGGATTACTTGCTGTTTTTCAGATTTATCATGTTCCTTTGGATCATTAGCAGCAGACTCTCTCCCTATCGGCCTCTATAATCTCAGTGGGGTCAAAGGCGATAAAGTAACTTTCTTTCCCTTATGCATAAAAGTATATTTGTTACTACTACCATGGTGTAAAGCATCATTATCAAATTCCCAAGGTCGACCCAATAAAAGAGAGCATGCTTGCATGGGAACCACATCACAATCAACATGATCGGCATAACCACCAATGGAAAAATGGACTCGGCATGTTTGTGTTACCTTAGCTTTTCGAGTCATTTAACCACTGAATATGGTATGGATGTGGATGCGGTCGCGTGGTCAAGCCAAGCTTCTTGACCAAATCGAACTCACCAAGTTGTTGCAGCTTCCTCCATCAATGATGACACATGCGCGCGGTTCTTGATTGCGAATAAAGTCTGAAACAAATTATGGCGTTGAAGCTTATCGGGTGTTGTACTGTGTCTTGAGGACACGTTGCACAATGATGCTTTGCGTAAGCGTCGTGTGGGCGCCCCACCAAGGACGGTCGTCATCACCACCGCCATTGTCATCCTCGGCGGCAACATCATCATCATCCTCGACATCCGAAGTGCTGATGTAGCCTCCATCTTACGTGGCGATGTATGCCCGTTGGCTAGGGCAATTCTTCTGCACATGACCAAGCCCATGGCAGCGGTGGCACTGAATGTTGGAGGAGCGGCCCGTTGAAGCCACGGAAGAAGAAACGCCTTCTCTCGTGGATCGTTGCGACTTTTTGTGAGGACTAGTTGCTATGTGTCTATTTTTTCTACGAGATGAAACCACCCGGTGAAGCATAGCTAGGTTACGGTGAAGCTGCACAAGAGCAGGCAATATTTCCGGAGAACCATGGGCAACAGGCTGTATGAGATGCCACGGTGAAGAAACGCCTTCTCTCGTGGATCGTTGCGCCTTTTTGTGAGGACTAGTTCCTAAGTGTCTATTTTTTCTACGAGATGGAACCACCGGTGAAGCATAGCTGGAGTTCTGGCGAAGCTGCTGCGGGAAGCGAGCAATATTTCCGGAGAACCATGGGCAACGAGTGTATGAGATGCCACGGTGAAGAAACGCCTTCTCGTGGATCGTTGCGCCTTTTGTGAGGACTAGATGCTAAGTGTCTATTTTTTCTACGAGATGGACCCACCGGTGAAGCATAGCTGGAGTTCTGGCTGCAGGAAGCGAGCAACATTTCGGAGAACCATGGGCAACGAGTGTATGAGATGCCACGGTGAAGAAACGTCTTCTCGTGGATCGTTGCGCCTTTTTGTGAGGACTAGTTGCTAAGTGTCTATTTTTTCTACGAGATGGAACCTCCGGTGAAGCATAGCTGGAGTTATGGCGAAGGCTGCAGCAGCGAGTAGCATTTCCGGAGAACCATGTGCAACAGGCTATATGAGATGCCACGGTGAAGAAACGCCTTCTCTCGTGGATCGTTGCGCCTTTTTGTGAGGACTAGTTGCTAAGAGTCTATTTTTTCTACGAGATGGAACCACCCGGTGAAGCATAGCATTGGAGTTCTGCTTGAAAGCTGCGGGGAAGCGAGCGGCATTTCAGGAGAACCATGTGCAACATCTTTGTATGAGATGCCACGGTGAAGAAACGCCTTCTCGTGGATCGTTGCGCCTTTGTGAGGACTAGTTGCTAAGTGTCTATTTTTCCACGAGATGGAACCACCGGTGAAGCATAGTGGAGTTCTGGCGAAGTTGCAGGGAGCGAGCAACATTTAGGAGAACCATGGGCAGCAGTGTATGAGATGCCACGGTGAAGAAACGCCTTCTCGTGGATCGTTGCGCCTTTTGTGAGGACTAGTTCCTAAGTGTCTATTTTTTCTGAGATGGAACCACCGGTGAAGCATAGTGGGTTCTGGCGAAGTTGCGGGAGAGCGAGCAACATTTTGGAGAACCATGGGCAACAGGCCGTATGAGATGCCACGGTGAAGAAACGCCTTCTCTCGTGGATCGTTGCGCCTTTTTGTGAGGACTAGATGCTAAGTGTCTATTTTTTCTACGAGATGGACCCACCCGGTGAAGCATAGCTGGGTTCTGGTAAGTTGCTGGAGAGCGAGCAACATTTAGGAGAACCATGAGCAACAAGCTGTATGAGATGCCACGGTGAAGAAACGTCTTCTCTCGTGGATCGTTGCGCCTTTTTGTGAGGACTAGTTGCTAAGTGTCTATTTTTTCTACGAGATGGAACCTCCGGTGAAGCATAGCTGGGTTATGGCGAAGCTGCACAGCAGCAGGTAGCATTTCCGGAGAACCATGTGCAACAGGCTATATGAGATGCCACGGTGAAGAAACGCCTTCTCTCGTGGATCGTTGCGCCTTTTTGTGAGGACTAGTTGCTAAGTGTCTATTTTTTCTACGAGATGGAACCTCCGGTGAAGCATAGCTGGAGGTTATGGCGAGCTGCCTGCAGTGAGCAACATTCCAGGAGAACCATGGGCAACAGTGTATGAGATGCCACGGTGAAAGCGCCTTCTCGTGGATCGTTGCGCCTTTTTGTGAGGACTAGTTGCTAAGAGTCTATTTTTCTACGAGATGGAACCACCGGTGAAGCATAGCTGGAGTTCTGCGAAGCTGCGAGAGCGAACAACATTTAGGAGAACCATGGGCAGCAGTGTATGAGATGCCACGGTGAAGAAACGCCTTCTCTCGTGGATCGTTGCGCCTTTTGTGAGGACTAGTTGCTAAGTGTCTATTTTTCTACGAGATGGAACCACCCGGTGAAGCATAGTGGGTTCTGGCGCTGCTGCGAGGAAGCGAGCAACATTTCCAGGAGAACCATGGGCAACAGGGTGTATGAGATGCCACGGTGAAGAAACGCCTTCTCTCGTGGATCGTTGCGCCTTTTTGTGAGGAGTAGTTGCTAAGTGTCTATTTTTTCTACGAGATGGAACCACCCGGTGAAGCATAGGTGGGTTCTGTGAAGTTGCACGAGAGCGAGCAACATTTCCAGGAGAACCATGGGCAACATCTTTGTATGAGATGCCACGGTGAAGCGCCTTCTCTCGTGGATCGTTGCGCCTTTTGTGAGGACTAGTTGCTAAGAGTCTATTTTTTCTACGAGATGGAACCACCGGTGAAGCATAGCTGGAGTTCTGGCAAAGCTGCACGGAGGCGAGCAACATTTTCGGAGAACCATGGGCAACGGTGTATGAGATGCCACGGTGAAGAAGCGCCTTCTCGTGGATCGTTGCGCCTTTGTGAGGACTAGTTGCTAAGTGTCTATTTTTTCAACGAGATGGAACCACCGGTGAAGCATAGGCTGGAGTTCTGGCGAAGCTGCCGATCGCGAGCAACATTTCCGATGAACCATGGGCAGCAGGCTGTATGAGATGCCACGGTGAAGCGCCTTCTCGTGGATCGTTGCGCTTTTGTGAGGACTAGTTGCTAAGTGTCTATTTTTCTACGAGATGGAACCACCCGGTGAAGCATAGTGGAGTTCTGGCGAGCGCTGCGGAAGCGAGCAACATTTCAGGAGAACCATGGGCAACGGTGTATGAGATGCCACGGTGAAGAAGCGCCTTCTCTCGTGGATCGTTGCGCCTTTTGTGAGGACTAGTTGCTAAGTGTCTATTTTTCTACGAGATGGAAGCACCGGTGAAGCATAGCTGGAGTTCTGGTGAAGCCTACTGGGAAGCGAGCAACATTTCAGGAGAACCATGGGCAGCAGTGTTTGAGATGCCACGGTGAAGAAGCGCCTTCTCTCGTGGATCGTTGCGCCTTTTTTGAGGACTAGTTGCTAAGCGTCTATTTTTCTACGAGATGGAACCACCGGTGAAGCATAGGTGGAGTTCTGCGGTTGTACGGAGCGAGCAACATTTCCGTAGAACCATGGACAACAGGCTGTATAAGATACCACCGTGAAGAAACGCCTTCTGTCGTGGATCGTTGCGCCTTTTTGTGAGGACTAGTTGCTAAGTGTCTATTTTTTCTATGAGATGGAACCACGCGGTGAAGCATAGCTGGGTTATGGCGAAGCTGCACAGGAGCAGGCAGCATTTCCGGAGAACCATGGGCAACTTGCTGTATGAGATGCCATGGTGAAAAACGCCTTCTCTCGTGGATCGTTGCGCCTTTTTGTGAGGACTAGTTGCTAAGTGTCTATTTTTTCTACGAGATGGAACCACCCGGTGAAGCATAGCAGATTCTGCTGAGCCGCACAGGAAGCGAGCAACATTTCAGGAGAACCATGGGCAACAGTGTATGAGATGCCACGGTGAAGAAGCGCCTTCTCTCGTGGATCGTTGCGACTTTTTGTGAGGACTAGTTGCTATGTGTCTATTTTTTCTACGAGATGGAACCACCCGGTGAAGCATAGCTAGGTTCTGCGAAGCTGCAGGGAGCGAGCAACATTCCAGGAGAACCATGGGCAGCAGTGTATGAGATGCCACGGTGAAGAAACGCCTTCTCGTGGATCGTTGCGCCTTTTGTGAGGACTAGTTGCTAAGTGTCTATTTTTCTATGAGATGGAACCACCCGGTGAAGCATAAGCTGGGTTCTGTGAAGCTGCACAGGAGCGAGCAACATTTCAGGAGAACCATGGGCAGCAGTGTATGAGATGCCACGGTGTGAAGCGCCTTCTCGTGGATCGTTGCACCTTTGTGAGGACTAGTTGCTAAGTGTCTATTTTTTCTACGAGATGGAACCACCGGTGAAGCATAGGTGGAGTTCTGGGAAGCTGCACAGGAAGCGAGCAACATTTCAGGAGAACCATGGGCAACAGTGTATGAGATGACACGGTAAAGAAGCGCCTTCTCTCGTGGATCGTTGCGCCTTTTGTGAGGAGTAGTTGCTAAGTGTCTATTTTTTCTACGAGATGGAACCACCGGTGAAGCATAGCTGGGTTCTGTGAAGCTGCACGGGGAGGCGAGCAACATTCCAGGAGAACCATGGGCAACGGTGTATGAGATGCCACGGTGAAGGCGCCTTCTCGTGGATCGTTGCGCCTTTTGTGAGGACTAGTTGCTAAGTGTCTATTTTGTCTCGAGATGGAACCACCGGTGAAGCATAGCTGGAGTTCTGTGAAGGCTGCACGGGAAGCGAGCAACATTTCCGGAGAACCATGGGCAGCAGTGTATGAGATGCCACGGTGAAAACGCCTTCTCTCGTGGATCGTTGCGCCTTTTGTGAGGACTAGTTGCTAAGTGTCTATTTTTCTACGAGATGGAACCACCGGTGAAGCATAGATTGGAGTTCTCTGAAGAAGGCACGAGGAAGCGAGCAACATTCCAGGAGAACCATGGGCAGCAGTGGTGTATGAGATGCCACGGTGAAAAGCGCCTTTCTCGTGGATCGTTGCGCCTTTTGTGAGGACTAGTTGCTAAGTGTCTATTTTTCTACGAGATGGAACCACCGGTGAAGCATAGGTGGGTTCGAAGCTGCACGGGAAGCGAGCAATATTCCAGGAGAACCATGGGCAGCAGGTGTATGAGATGCCACGGTGAAGAACGCCTTCTCGTGGATCGTTGCGCCTTTTGTGAGGACTAGTTGCTAAGTGTCTATTTTTCTACGAGATGGAACCACCGGTGAAGCATAGTTGGAGTTACGGTGAAGCTGCACGAGAGCGAGCAACATTTCAGGAGAACCATGGGCAACGAGTGTATGAGATGCCACGGTGAAGAAGCGCCTTCTCTCGTGGATCGTTGCGCCTTTTGTGAGGACTAGTTGCTAAGTGTCTATTTTTTCTACGAGATGGAACCACCGGTGAAGCATAGCTGGGTTCTGGCGAAGGTGCACGAGCGAGCAACATTCCAGGAGAACCATGGGCAGCGAGTGTATGAGATGCCACGGTGAAGCGCCTTCTCTCGTGGATCGTTGCGCCTTTTGTGAGGACTAGTTGCTAAGTGTCTATTTTTTCTACGAGATGGAACCACCGGTGAAGCATAGGTGGAGTTCTGGCGAGGCTTTGCACGAGGGAGCGAGCAACATTCAGGAGAACCATGGGCAAGCAGGTGTATGAGATGCCACGGTGAAGAAGCGCCTTCTCTCGTGGATCGTTGCGCCTTTTGTGAGGACTAGTTGCTAAGTGTCTATTTTTCTCGAGATGGAACCACCGGTGAAGCATATTTGGAGTTCTGGTGTGGCTGCACGGGAAGCGAGCAACATTTCAGGAGAACCATGGGCAGCAGGTGTATGAGATGCCACGGTGAAAGCGCCTTCTCTCGTGGATCGTTGCGCCTTTTGTGAGGACTAGTTGCTAAGTGTCTATTTTTCTACGAGATGGAACCACCGGTGAAGCATAGCTGGAGTTCTGCGAAGCTACACGAGAAGCGAGCAACATTCAGGAGAACCATGGGCAGCGGTGTATGAGATGCCACGGTGAAGAAGCGCCTTCTCTCGTGGATCGTTGCGCCTTTGTGAGGACTAGTTGCTAAGTGTCTATTTTTCTACGAGATGGAACCACCGGTGAAGCATAATTTGGGTTCTGAAGAGGCTGCAGGAAGCGAGCAACATTCCGGAGAACCATGGGCAGCAGTGTATGAGATGCCACGGTGAAGAAGCGCCTTCTCGTGGATCGTTGCGCCTTTTTGTGAGGACTAGTTGCTAAGTGTCTATTTTTCTACGAGATGGAACCACCGGTGAAGCATAGGTGGAGTTCTGTGAAGCTACGCAAGCGAGCAACATTCCAGGAGAACCATGGGCAACAGTGTATGAGATGCCACGGTGAAGAAAGCGCCTTCTCTCGTGGATCGTTGCGCCTTTTTGTGAGGACTAGTTGCTAAGTGTCTATTTTTCTACGAGATGGAACCACCGGTGAAGCATAGTGGAGTTCTGGTGAAGCTGCACAGGAGCAGGCAACATTTCTGGAGAACCATGGGCAACAGGTTGTATGAGATGCCACGGTGAAGAAACGCCTTCTCTCGTGGATCGTTGCGCCTTTTGTGAGGACTAGTTGCTAAGTGTCTATTTTTCAACGAGATGGAACCACCGGTGAAGCATAGGTGGAGTTCTGGGAAGCTGCAGAGAAGCGAGCAACATTTCAGGAGAACCA
Organism: Dendrocalamus sinicus; assembly: GCA_036346575.1. Lineage (NCBI taxonomy): Eukaryota > Viridiplantae > Streptophyta > Magnoliopsida > Poales > Poaceae > Dendrocalamus > Dendrocalamus sinicus. The sequence continues at coordinate 8,353 of CM070660.1, read as the reverse complement.
TGGGCAACAGTGTATGAGATGCCACGGTGAAGCGCCTTCTCTCGTGGATCGTTGCGCCTTTTGTGAGGACTAGTTGCTAAGTGTCTATTTTTTCTACGAGATGGAACCACCGGTGAAGCATAGGTGAGTTCTGTGAAGCTGCACGAGGAAGCGAGCAACATTTCCGGAGAACCATGGGCAACAGTGTATGAGATGCCACGGTGAAGAAAGCGCCTTCTCGTGGATCGTTGCGCCTTTTGTGAGGACTAGTTGCTAAGTGTCTATTTTTTCTACGAGATGGAACCACCGGTGAAGCATATTTGGAGTTCTGGCGAAGCTGCAGGAAGCGAGCAACATTCCAGGAGAACCATGGGCAACAGTGTATGAGATGCCACGGTGAAGAAGCGCCTTCTCTCGTGGATCGTTGCGCCTTTTGTGAGGACTAGTTGCTAAGTGTCTATTTTTTCTACGAGATGGAACCACCGGTGAAGCATAGCTGGAGTTCTGTGAGAAGCACAGGAAGCGAGCAACATTTACGGAGAACCATGGGCAGCAGGTGTATGAGATGCCACGGTGAAAAGCGCCTCTCTCGTGGATCGTTGCGCCTTTTGTGAGGACTAGTTGCTAAGTGTCTATTTTTTCTCTGAGATGGAACCACCGGTGAAGCATAGTGGAGTTCTGTGAAGCTGCACGGAAGCGAGCAACATTCAGGAGAACCATGGGCAGCAGTGTATGAGATGCCACGGTGAAGAAAGCGCCTTCTCTCGTGGATCGTTGCGCCTTTTGTGAGGACTAGTTGCTAAGTGTCTATTTTTCTACGAGATGGAACCACCGGTGAAGCATAGTGGAGTTCTGTGAAGCTTGCACGGGAGCGAGCAACATTCCAGGAGAACCATGGGCAGCAGTGTATGAGATGCCACGGTGAAGAAGCGCTTCTCTCGTGGATCGTTGCGCCTTTGTGAGGACTAGTTGCTAAGTGTCTATTTTTCTACGAGATGGAACCACCGGTGAAGCATAGCTGGAGTTCTGGTGAAGCTGCACAGGAAGCGAGCAACATTCCAGGAGAACCATGGGCAGCAGTGTATGAGATGCCACGGTGAAGAAGCGCCTTCTCTCGTGGATCGTTGCGCCTTTTGTGAGGACTAGTTGCTAAGTGTCTATTTTTCTACGAGATGGAACCACCGGTGAAGCATAGGTGGGTTCTGTGAAGCTGCGAGGAAGCGAGCAACATTTCAGGAGAACCATGGGCAGCAGTGTATGAGATGCCACGGTGAAGAAAGCGCCTTCTCGTGGATCGTTGCGCCTTTTGTGAGGACTAGTTGCTAAGTGTCTATTTTTCTACGAGATGGAACCACCGGTGAAGCATAGGTGGAGTTCTGTGAAAGCTGCGAGAGCGAGCAACATTTCCAGGAGAACCATGGGCAACAAGGTGTATGAGATGCCACGGTGAAGAAGCGCCTTCTCTCGTGGATCGTTGCGCCTTTTGTGAGGACTAGTTGCTAAGTGTCTATTTTTCTACGAGATGGAACCACCGGTGAAGCATAGTGGAGTTCTGGTGAAGTTTGCACGGGAAGCGAGCAACATTCCAGGAGAACCATGGGCAACGAGTGTATGAGATGCCACGGTGAAGCGCCTTCTCTCGTGGATCGTTGCGCCTTTTGTGAGGACTAGTTGCTAAGTGTCTATTTTTCTACGAGATGGAACCACCGGTGAAGCATAGCTGGGTTCTGGTGAAGCTGCAGAGGGAGCGAGCAACATTCCGGAGAACCATGGGCAGCGGTGTATGAGATGCCACGGTGAAGAAGCGCCTTCTCTCGTGGATCGTTGCGCCTTTTGTGAGGACTAGTTGCTAAGTGTCTATTTTTCTACGAGATGGAACCACCGGTGAAGCATAGCTGGAGTTCTGATGAAGCTGCGGGAAGCGAGCAACATTCCGGAGAACCATGGGCAGCGAGTGTATGAGATGCCACGGTGAAGCGCCTTCTCTCGTGGATCGTTGCGCCTTTTGTGAGGACTAGTTGCTAAGTGTCTATTTTTCTACGAGATGGAACCACCGGTGAAGCATAGCTGGAGTTCTGTGAAGCTGCACGGGAAGCGAGCAACATTTCAGGAGAACCATGGGCAGCAGTGTATGAGATGCCACGGTGAAAGCGCCTTCTCTCGTGGATCGTTGCGCCTTTTGTGAGGACTAGTTGCTAAGTGTCTATTTTTCTACGAGATGGAACCACCGGTGAAGCATAGTGGAGTTCTGAAGGCTGCGGAGAAGCGAGCAACATTCCGGAGAACCATGGGCAACAGTGTATGAGATGCCACGGTGAAGCGCCTTCTCGTGGATCGTTGCGCCTTTGTGAGGACTAGTTGCTAAGTGTCTATTTTTCTACGAGATGGAACCACCGGTGAAGCATATTTGGAGTTCTGGCGAAGCTGCACGGGAAGCGAGCAACATTTCAGGAGAACCATGGGCAGCAGTGTATGAGATGCCACGGTGAAAAGCGCCTTCTCTCGTGGATCGTTGCGCCTTTTGTGAGGACTAGTTGCTAAGTGTCTATTTTTCTACGAGATGGAACCACCGGTGAAGCATAGTTGAGTTCTGTGAAGCACGGGAAGCGAGCAACATTTCAGGAGAACCATGGGACAAGGTGTATGAGATGCCACGGTGAAGAAGCGCCTTCTCTCGTGGATCGTTGCGCCTTTTGTGAGGACTAGTTGCTAAGTGTCTATTTTTTCTACGAGATGGAACCACCGGTGAAGCATAGCTGGAGTTCTGTGAAGCTGCGAGGAAGCGAGCAACATTCACGGAGAACCATGGGCAGCAGTGTATGAGATGCCACGGTGAAGCGCCTTCTCTCGTGGATCGTTGCGCCTTTTGTGAGGACTAGTTGCTAAGTGTCTATTTTTTCTACGAGATGGAACCACCGGTGAAGCATAGGTGGAGTTCTGGTGAAGTTACGCACAGAGCGAGCAACATTCCGGAGAACCATGGGCAGCAGGTGTATGAGATGCCACGGTGAAGAAGCGCCTTCTCTCGTGGATCGTTGCGCCTTTTGTGAGGACTAGTTGCTAAGTGTCTATTTTTTCTACGAGATGGAACCACCGGTGAAGCATAGGCTGGGTTCTGGCCGAAGGCTGCACGGGAAGCGAGCAACATTTCAGGAGAACCATGGGCAGCAGTGTATGAGATGCCACGGTGAAGCGCCTTCTCTCGTGGATCGTTGCGCCTTTTGTGAGGACTAGTTGCTAAGTGTCTATTTTTTCTACGAGATGGAACCACCGGTGAAGCATAGCTGGAGTTCTGTGAATTGCACGGGAGCGAGCAACATTTCCAGGAGAACCATGGGCAGCAGTGTATGAGATGCCACGGTGAAGAAAGCGCCTTTCTCGTGGATCGTTGCGCCTTTTGTGAGGACTAGTTGCTAAGTGTCTATTTTTCTACGAGATGGAACCACCGGTGAAGCATAGGTGGGTTCTGTGAAGGCTGCAGGAAGCGAGCAACATTTCAGGAGAACCATGGGCAACGGTGTATGAGATGCCACGGTGAAGCGCCTTCTCGTGGATCGTTGCGCCTTTTGTGAGGACTAGTTGCTAAGTGTCTATTTTTCTACGAGATGGAACCACCGGTGAAGCATAGCTGGAGTTCTGTGAAGCTGCAGGGAGCGAGCAACATTTCCGGAGAACCATGGGCAGCGGTGTATGAGATGCCACGGTGAAGAAGCGCCTTCTCGTGGATCGTTGCGCCTTTTGTGAGGACTAGTTGCTAAGTGTCTATTTTTTCTACGAGATGGAACCACCCGGTGAAGCATAGTTGGGTTCTGCGAGAAGCTGCACGGGAAGCGAGCAACATTCCGGAGAACCATGGGCAGCGAGTGTATGAGATGCCACGGTGAAAAAGCGCCTTTCTCGTGGATCGTTGCGCCTTTTGTGAGGACTAGTTGCTAAGTGTCTATTTTTTCTACGAGATGGAACCACCGGTGAAGCATAGCTGGAGTTCTGTGAAGGCTGCACGGAAGCGAGCAACATTCCAGGAGAACCATGGGCAGCAGTGTATGAGATGCCACGGTGAAGAAAGCGCCTCTCTCGTGGATCGTTGCGCCTTTTTGTGAGGACTAGTTGCTAAGTGTCTATTTTTCTACGAGATGGAACCACCGGTGAAGCATATTTGGAGTTCTGATGAAGCTGCACAGGAAGCGAGCAACATTTCAGGAGAACCATGGGCAGCGGTGTATGAGATGCCACGGTGAAAAGCGCCTTCTCTCGTGGATCGTTGCGCCTTTTGTGAGGACTAGTTGCTAAGTGTCTATTTTTCTACGAGATGGAACCACCGGTGAAGCATAGGTGGAGTTCTGTGAAGGCTGCAGGAAGCGAGCAACATTTCAGGAGAACCATGGGCAGCAGGCTGTATGAGATGCCACGGTGAAGAAACGCCTTCTCTCGTGGATCGTTGCGCCTTTTTGTGAGGACTAGTTGCTAAGTGTCTATTTTTCTCTGAGATGGAACCACCGGTGAAGCATAGGTGGGTTCTGTGAAGGCTGCAGGAAGCGAGCAACATTTCAGGAGAACCATGGGCAAGCAGGTGTATGAGATGCCACGGTGAAGCGCCTTCTCGTGGATCGTTGCGCCTTTTGTGAGGACTAGTTGCTAAGTGTCTATTTTTCTACGAGATGGAACCACCGGTGAAGCATAGCTTGGATTCTGCTGCAGGAGCGAGCAACATTTCAGGAGAACCATGGGCAACATCTTTGTATGAGATGCCACGGTGAAGAAGCGCCTTCTCGTGGATCGTTGCGCCTTTTGTGAGGACTAGTTGCTAAGTGTCTATTTTTCTACGAGATGGAACCACCGGTGAAGCATAGCTGGGTTCTGTGAAGGCTACAGGAAGCGAGCAACATTCAGGAGAACCATGGGCAACGGTGTATGAGATGCCACGGTGAAGAAAGCGCCTTCTCGTGGATCGTTGCGCCTTTTGTGAGGACTAGTTGCTAAGTGTCTATTTTTCTACGAGATGGAACCACCGGTGAAGCATAGCTGGAGTTCTGGTGAAGCTGCACAGGAAGCGAGCAACATTTACGGAGAACCATGGGCAACGAGTGTATGAGATGCCACGGTGAAAAGCGCCTTCTCGTGGATCGTTGCGCCTTTTGTGAGGACTAGTTGCTAAGTGTCTATTTTTCTACGAGATGGAACCACCGGTGAAGCATAGCTGGAGTTCTGTGAAAGCTGCACGAGGAGCGAGCAACATTCCAGGAGAACCATGGGCAGCAGTGTATGAGATGCCACGGTGAAAGCGCCTCTCTCGTGGATCGTTGCGCCTTTTGTGAGGACTAGTTGCTAAGTGTCTATTTTTCTACGAGATGGAACCACCGGTGAAGCATAGTGGAGTTCTGGCGAAGCCACACGGGAGCGAGCAACATTTCCGAGAGAACCATGGGCAGCAGGTGTATGAGATGCCACGGTGAAGCGCCTTCTCGTGGATCGTTGCGCCTTTTGTGAGGACTAGTTGCTAAGTGTCTATTTTTCTACGAGATGGAACCACCGGTGAAGCATAGTGGAGTTCTGGCGAAGCTGCACGGGAGCGAGCAACATTCCAGGAGAACCATGGGCAACGAGTGTATGAGATGCCACGGTGAGAAAGCGCCTTCTCGTGGATCGTTGCGCCTTTTGTGAGGACTAGTTGCTAAGTGTCTATTTTTCTCGAGATGGAACCACCGGTGAAGCATAGCTGGAGTTCTGGTGAAGTGCACGAGAAGCGAGCAACATTTCCGGAGAACCATGGGCAACGGTGTATGAGATGCCACGGTGAAGCGCGCTTCTCTCGTGGATCGTTGCGCCTTTTGTGAGGACTAGTTGCTAAGTGTCTATTTTTTCTACGAGATGGAACCACCGGTGAAGCATAGTTGGAGTTCTGGTGAAAGGCGCACGATGCGAGCAACATTCCAGGAGAACCATGGGCAACGAGTGGTGTATGAGATGCCACGGTGAAGAAGCGCCTTCTCGTGGATCGTTGCGCCTTTTGTGAGGACTAGTTGCTAAGTGTCTATTTTTTCTCGAGATGGAACCACCGGTGAAGCATAGGTGGAGTTCTGTGAAGCTTGGGAAGCGAGCAACATTTCAGAGAGAACCATGGGCAACAGTGTATGAGATGCCACGGTGAAACGCCTTCTCTCGTGGATCGTTGCGCCTTTTGTGAGGACTAGTTGCTAAGTGTCTATTTTTCTACGAGATGGAACCACCGGTGAAGCATAGTTTGGGTTCTGGCGGAAGCACCAGGAAGCGAGCAACATTCCAGGAGAACCATGGGCAACAGGCTGTATGAGATGCCACGGTGAAGAAACGCATTCTCTCGTGGATCGTTGCGCCTTTTTGTGAGGACTAGTTGCTAAGTGTCTATTTTTTCTACGAGATGGAACCACCGGTGAAGCATAGTTGGAGTTCTGTGAAGCTGCACGAGGGCGAGCAACATTTCCGGAGAACCATGGGCAGCGGTGTATGAGATGCCACGTGAAAGCGCCTTCTCGTGGATCGTTGCGCATTTTTGTGAGGACTAGTTGCTAAGTGTCTATTTTTCTACGAGATGGAACCACCGGTGAAGCATAGCTGGAGTTCTGTGAAGCTGCAGGAAGCGAGCAACATTCCGGAGAACCATGGGCAGCGGTGTATGAGATGCCACGGTGAAAGCGCCTTCTCGTGGATCGTTGCGCCTTTTTGTGAGGACTAGTTGCTAAGTGTCTATTTTTCTACGAGATGGAACCACCGGTGAAGCATAGGTGGAGTTCTGATGAAGCGCACGGGAGCGAGCAACATTTAGGAGAACCATGGGCAGTGTATGAGATGCCACGGTGAAGCGTATTCTCTCGTGGATCGTTGCGCCTTTGTGAGGACTAGTTGCTAAGTGTCTATTTTTTCTACGAGATGGAACCACCGGTGAAGCATAGTTTGGAGTTCTGTGAAGCTGCACGGAAGCGAGCAACATTTCAGGAGAACCATGGGCAGCAGGTGTATGAGATGCCACGGTGAAGCGCCTTCTCTCGTGGATCGTTGCGCCTTTTGTGAGGACTAGTTGCTAAGTGTCTATTTTTATACGAGATGGAACCACCGGTGAAGCATAGGTGGAGTTCTGTGAGAAGCAGGAAGCGAGCAACATTTCAGGAGAACCATGGGCAGCAGGGTGTATGAGATACCACGGTGAAGAAGCGCATTCTCTCGTGGATCGTTGCGCCTTTTTGTGAGGACTAGTTGCTAAGTGTCTATTTTTCTACGAGATGGAACCACCGGTGAAGCATAGCTGGAGTTCTGGCGAAAGCTGCTGCGAGGAAGCGAGCAACATTTAGGAGAACCATGGGCAGCAGTGTATGAGATGCCACGGTGAAGAAAGCGCCTTCTCGTGGATCGTTGCGCCTTTTGTGAGGACTAGTTGCTAAGTGTCTATTTTTCTAGGAGATGGAACCACGGTGAAGCATAGGCTGGAGTTCTGGAAGCTACGGGAGCGAGCAGCATTTTGGAGAACCATGGGCAGAGGTGTATGAGATGCCACGGTGAAGAAGCGCCTTCTCGTGGATCGTTGCGCCTTTTGTGAAGACTAGTTGCTAAGTGTCTATTTTTCTCTGAGATGGAACCACCGGTGAAGCATAGTTGAGTTCTGACGGAAGTGCGGGAGCGAGCTACATTTCCGGAGAACCATGAGGCACTACCCATGCCATGGCAAACAAATTTTATAAGCGTGGTTAACCACCACGTTCAAGTATACCATTAAGTCAAGATTAATTAACCATGTGATGATAAACCCAGCGTGCTAGTGATAAGCATGGCTAAGCATTTCAGGCGTATGCCCATGTGACAACTATTATTGCATCACTAAATAATTACCCATCCTATGGTGACAATATAATCGGGGTATTCAAATTATCAAGGAGGGATTAATCAATTTGGACAATAACTACCAATACAAGGGTTTTATAATAAAGTAGCAATGCATGATAATTTAAAACAAAGTAATACATAATAGATTTGAAAACTGGGTTTAACATGATCAAGGATCGACTTGCCTTGGCCTTGCTCGGTGAGGGCTCTTGGTCTTCAAATCCAACTTCAGCTCCCTCGAACACGCGATCTAACGAGAGAAAGCGAGGCGAAAAGACAAAAATAAATTCAAATAAAATTCAAATGAACTTCAAAAACTTTAAAACCTGAACCAAAGGTAGAGCTCAATTTTAGATGAATTTAGGAAAAGAACGAGGTCAATCCGGAGCTAGGGCGAGGAGAAACGGGCTCTGAAGAGTGGATCTAAAGGAAAATCAGGGAAAATCGGAAATTACCTTGTCTTTGTGGGCAGAGCGCATGGAAGGCCAGGTCTCTGACCAGGCTCGGCTCAAGACGTGAT